>CM039672.1:90830947-100830947 GCA_022496015.1 Hordeum marinum
AGATTGTGATCTCAGGCTCGTGCCTGTGTTGCGAGATATGAGATCTCCAACAAGATTCTTTGCCTGTAAGATGAAGGAGAATAGCTCAATCGTTGAGCATGTACTCAGATTGCCTGGGTACTACAATCGCTTGAATCAAGTGGGAGTTGATCTTCCAGATAAGATAGTGATTGATATAGTTCTCCAAGTCACTGTCACTAAAGCTACTAGAACTTAAGTGATGAACTATAATACACCAGGGATAGAAGTATTGATCCCTGAGCTGTTCGCGATGTTTGACACCGCGAAGGTAGAAATCAAGAAGGAGCATCAAGTGTTGATGGTTAATCAAACCACTAGTTTCGAAAAGGGCAAGATCAAGGAGGGAAACTTCATGGATAGCAAGTCAGTTGCTGCTCCAGTGAAGCAACCCAAAGTTGAACTCAAACCCGAGACTAAGTGCTTCTATTATGAGGTGAGAGGTCGCTGAAGCGGAACAACCCTAGATACTTGGTAGATAAGAAGGCTGGCAACATTGATAGAAGTATATTTGATATACGAGTTACTAATGTGTACCTTGCTAGTACTCTTAGTAGCACCTGGGTATTGGATACCGGTTCGGTTGCTAAATGTTAGTAACTCGAAATAAAAGCTACGGAATAAACGGAGAACTAGCTAAGGGTGAGGTGACGATATGTGTTGGAAGTGTTTCCAAGGTTGATGTGATCAAAATCGCACGCTCTCTCTACCTTCAGGATTAGTGACGAACCTAAATAAATGTTATTTGGTGTTTTGCGTTGAGCATGAACATGATTAGATCATGTTTATTGCAATACGGTTATTCATTTAAGTTAGAGAATAATGGTTATTCTGTTTACATGAATAATACCTTCAATGGTCATGCACCCAGTGAGAATGGTTTGTTGAAATCTTGATCGTAGTATTACACATGTTCATAACATTGATGTCAAAAGATACAAAGTTAATAATGATAGTACCACATACTTGTGGCACTGCCGCTAAATGTCATATTGGTATAAAGCGCATGTAGAAACTCCATGCTGATGGATATTTGGACTCATTCGATTTCGAATCGGTTGAGACATGCGAACCATGCCTCTTGGGCAAGATGACTAAAGGACCCCGTTGGATGGAGCGGGCAAGTGATTCATTGGAAATGATACATGTTGATGTATGCAATCTAGTGAGTCTTGTAGTGTGCAGTGGATATCATTATTTTCTTACCTTCACTGATGATTTGAGTAGATATAGTGTATATTTACTTAATGAAACACAAGTCTGAATCGTTTGAAAGGTTCAAGCAAATTCAGAGTGAAGTTTAAAGATCATCGTGACAAGAAGATAAAAATGACTGCGATATGATCGTGGAGGTGAATATCTGAGTCACGAGTTTGGCATACAACTTAAGACAATGTGAAAGTTGTTTCACAACTAAACGCCACCTGGAACACCATAGTGTGATGGTGTGTCCGAACATCATAGTTATGCTCTATTGGACATGGTGCGTGCTATGATGTCTCTTGTCGTTTTACTACTATAATTTTGGGGTTATGCATTAGAGACAACTACATTCACTTTAAATAGGGCACCATCTAAATCCGTTGAGATGACACCATATGAATTATGGTTTGATAGAAACCTAAGCTGTCGTTTCTTAATACTTGGGGCTGCGGCACTTGTGTGAAAAATGTTTTCACCTAATGAGGTCGAACCCAAGGCGGACAAATGCATCTTCATAGAATACCCTAAGATCAGTTGGGTGAACCTTCTATCTCAGATCCGAGTGCAAAGTGGTTGTTACTAAAACGGATCCTTTCTCGAGGAAAGGTTTCTCTCGAAAGAATTGAGTGGGAGGAAGATAGAACTTGATGAGGTTGTTAAACCTTTGTTCAACCAGAGAGTAGCGCAGCGCAGAAAGATGTTTCTGTGAAGCCTACGTTAGTTGAAGAGGAAGTTAATGATGATGATCATGAAGCTTCAGGATCAAGTTACTATCGAACTTCGTGGGTCGACAAGGATGTGTACTGCTCCTAAGCGGTACGACAACCCTGTCTTCGAGGTCATGTTGTTGGACAGCGATGAACCTACGAGCTATGGAGAAGCGATGATGGGCCCGGATTCCGACAAATGGTTAGAGACCATGAAATCCGAGATAGGATCCATTTATGAAAACCAAGTATAGACTTTGGTAGACTTGCTCGTTAGACGGCAGGTCATTGAGTACAAATGGACCTTTAGAATGAAGACAGACACTGATGGTAAATGTCACCATTTGTAAAGCTCGACTTGTTGCAAAGTTGTTTGTGACAAGTTCAAGGAGTTGACTGCGAGGAGGCTTTCTCACTCGTAGCGATGCTAAAAGTCTGTTGGAATTATGTTAGCAGTTGCTGCATTTTCAATTACGAAATCTGGCAGATGGATGTCAAAACGTCGTTTCCTTAACGGTTTACTTAAGGAAAGGTTGTATGTGATACAACCAGAAGGTTTTGTCAGTCCTAAGGATGCTAAAAGATGAGAGAGCTTCAGTGATCCTTCTATGGACTGAAGCAAGCATCTCGGAGTTGGAATATACACTTTGATGAGGTGATCAAAGTTTTTGTAGTTTATACAAAGTTTACGAGAAACTTGTATTTGCAATAAAGTGAATGGGAGCACTATAGAGTTTCTGATAAGTATATGTGGTTGACATATTGTTGATCGGAAATAATGTAGAATTTCTGGAAGGCATAAAAGGTTGTTTGAAAAGTGTTTTTCAAATGAAGACCTGGATAAAGCTACCTAATTGTTGAGCATCAAAATCTATAGAGATAGATCAAGATGCTTGATGAGACTTTCAATGAGTGCATACCTTGACAAGATTTTGAAAGAGTTCAAAATGGATCAGCCAGAGAAATAGTTCTCGTCTGATTTGTAAGGTGTGAAGTTGAGTAAGACTCAAAGCTCGACAACGGCAGAAGAAAGAGAAAGGATGAATGTCGTCCCCTATGCCTTAGCCATAGGCTCTATATTATGCCATGCTGTGTACCGCACCTATGTGTGCCTTGCCACGAGTCTGTCAGGGGGTACAAGAGTGGTCCAGGAGTGGATCACTGGACAGCGGTCGGAATTATCCTTAGTAACCAGAGGACTAAGGAAATGTTTCTTGATTATGGAGGTGATAAAGAGTTCGTCGTAAAGAGTTACGTCGATGCAAGCTTTAACACCTATCCAGATGACTAGTAGTAGCAATCTGGATACGTATAGTGGAGCAGCCATTTGGAAATAGTACCAAGTGGAGTGTGGTAGCAGTGTTTACGGTTTGACATAGAGATTTGCAAAGTACACACGGATCTGAATATCGCAGACCCGTTGACTATAAGACCTCTCTCACATGCAAAGCATGATCGAGCCCCAAAACTCATTGGGTGTTAGATTCATAACAATGCGAATCACATGGTGATGTGAACTAGATTATTGACTCTAGTGCAAGTGGGAGACTGTTGGAAATATGCCCTAGAGGCAATAATAAATTAGTTATTATCATATTTCCTTGTTCATGATAATCGTTTATTATCCATGCTATAATTGTATTGATCGGAGACTTAAATGCATGTGTGGATACATAGACAAAACCATGTCCCTAGTATGCCTCTAATGGACTAGCTCGTTGATCAAAGGATGGTTAAGGTTTCCTAGCCATGGACATGAGATGTCATTTGATAACGGGATCACATCATTAGGAGAATGATGTGATGGATAAGACCCAAACTACAAACATAGCATATGATCGTGTCAGTTTATTGCTACTGTTTTCTGCATGTCAAGTATATGTTCCTATGACCATGAGATCATGCAACTCACGGATATCGGAGGAGTGCCTTGTGTGTATCAAACGTCGCAACGTAACTGGGTGACTATAAAGGTGCTCTACAGGTATCTCCGATGGTGTTTGTTGAGTTGGCATGGATCGAGACTGGGATTTGTTACTCCGTGTGACGGAGAGGTATCTCAGGGCCCACTCGGCAATACAACATCACAACAAGCCTTGCAAGCAATGTGGCTAAGTGTTAGTCACGGGATCTTGTATTACGGAACGAGTAAAGAGACTTGCCAGTAACGAGGTTGAACTAGGTATGGAGATACCGACGATCGAATCTCGGGCAAGTAACATACCGAAGAACAAAGGGGACGTTATACGGGATTAACTGAATCCTTGACATAGAGGTTCGACCGATAAAGATCTTCGTAGAATATGTAGGAACCAATGTGGACGTCCAGGTCCCGCCATTGGTTATTGACCGTAGAGGTGTCTCGGTCATGTCTACATAGTTCTCGAACCCGCAGGGTCTGCACACTTAAGGTTCGGTGACGTTTCGGTAGTGGAGAGTTATGTATGGTGGTGACCAAAGGTTGTTCGGAGTCCCGGATGAGATCCCGGATGTCACGAGGAGCTCCGGAATGGTCCGGAGGTAAAGATTCATATATAGGAAGTCCCAGTTTGGTTTCCGGAAAGGTTTCGGGCTCATCGGTAGTGTACCGGGAGTATCGGTATTGTACCGGGAGTGCCGGTAGTGTACCGGAGGACCTCCGGGAGGGGTATTTCGACCCCAAGAGGTCCATGGGCTGTGGGAGAATAATAACCAGCCCTTAGTGGGCTGGGAAAACAGCCACAAAGGCCCATGGCGCAGGAGAGAAAGTCCTAAAGCAAAAAGTGGAAAATCAGCCAATAGGAGGCAATCCTACTCCAACTAGGATTGGAGGTGAAGTAGGATTGCTCCCACCTCCTATTTCGGCCGACCCAAAGGCCTTGGCTGCCTCTCCTCTCCTCTCCTCCTATATATACTAGTGGATTGGGTGGTTTTTGGACAGAATTTCCGGCCACGTGCTACCCGTTTCACCGGTGCACAGTTTCTCCTCTAGATCGGATTTCTGCAGCGCTTAGGCGAAGCCCTGCCGGAATTGCTCCACCACCACCATCACCGGAGCGCCGTCACGCTGCCGGTGAACTCTCTCTCCTCTCCACCTCCTCTTGCTGGATCAAGATGGTGGAGATCGTCATCAAGCTGCACGTGTGCTGAACGCGGAGGTGCCGTCCGTTCGGCGCTAGATCGGAAGGACCGTGATCGAGATCGCGAGACGGTTCGTGATGTGATCACGGAACGGATCGTGATGAGTTCGCGGGACAGATCGTGATCAAGATCGTGAGACGGATCGTGATGAGTTCACGGGACGGATCATGATGTGTTCGCGGGACGGTTCGTGATTGGATCGCGGGACGCTCGGCGATTTGGATCGCGAAGAAGTTCGACTACACCAACCGCGTTTCTTAACGCTTCCCGCTTAGCGATCTACAAGGGTACGTAGATCCACTCTCCCTCTCGTAGATGCTCATCACCATGGATAGGTTTGCGTGTGCGTAGGAAAATTTTGTTTCCCATGCGACGTTCCCCAACACAGACATGGCCTCGGAACACAAGAGACCGAAAGGTCGAACATGTGTCATATAGTAGATATGATCAACATAATGATGTTCACCATTGAAGCCACCTCAACTCACGTGATGATCGGACTTGAGTTGGTGAATTTGGATCATGTATCACTCGGATGACCGGAGGGATGTCAATTTGAGTGGGAGTTCTTAAGTAATATGATTAATTGAACTCATTATCATGAACATAGTCAGTAGTGTCTTTGCAAAATTATATTGTAGATTAATAGCTCACACTGTAGCTCCCTTGAATTTTATATGTTCCTAGAGAAATAGAGTTGAAAGATGATGGTAGCAATATTGCGGACTGGCTCCGTGATCTGAGGATTGTCCTCATTGCTGCACAGAAGGCTTATGTCCTTAATGCACCGCTCGGTGCACCAACCCCTCTAGCGTTGTTTGTAGATGTTGTGAACATCTGACAGACACGTTTTGATAACTACTTGATAGTTTAGTGCGTCATGCATTACAGCTTAGAATTGAGGCTCCGAAAACGTTTTGAACGTCATGGAACATATGAGATGTTCTAAGAGCTGAAATTAGGATCTCAGGCTCGTGCCCGTGTTGCGAGATATGAGATCTCCAACAAGATTCTTTGCCTATAAGATGAAAGAGAATAGCTCAATCGTTGAGCATGTGCTCGGATTGTCTGGGTGCTACAATCGCTTGAATCGAGTGGGAGTTGATCTTCCAGATAAGATAGTGATTGATATAGTTCTCCAAGTCACTGTCACTAAAGCTACTAGAACTTGGTGATGAACTATAAAATGCCAGGGATAGAAATAATGATCCCTGAGCTATTCGCGATGTTTGACACCGCGAAGGTAGAAATCGAGAAGGAGCGTCAAAGTGTTGATGGTTAGTTAAAACCACTAGTTTCGAGAAGGGCAAGAGCAATGAGGGAAACTTCATGGATAGCAAGTCAACTGCTGCTCAAGTGAAGCAACCCAAAGTTGAACTCAAACCCGAGACTAAGTGCTTTGATTATGAGGAGAGCGGTCGCTGAAGCGGAACAACCCTAGATACTTGGTAGATAAGAAGGCTGGCAAACGTCAACAGAAGTATATTTGATATACGTGTTATTGATGTGTACCTTACTAGTACTCCTAGTAGCACCTGGGTATTGGATACCAGTTCGGTTGCTAAATGTTAGTAACTCGAAATAAAAGCAACAAAATAAACGGAGAACTAGCTAAGTGTGAGGTGATGGTAAATGTTACCACTCGGTAATACAACATCACAATGAGCCTTGCAAGCAATGTGACTAATTGTTAGTTGCGGGATCTTGTATTACGGAACGAGTAAAGAGACTTGCCAGTAATGAGATTGAACTAGGTATGCAGATACCAACGATCGAATCTCGGGCAAGTAACATACCGAAGAACAAAGGGAACATCATACGGGATTAACTGAATCCTTGACATAGAGGTTCGACCGATAAAGATCTTCGTAGAATATGTAGGAACCAATGTGGACAGCCAGGTCCCGCGATTGGTTATTGACCGTAGAGGTGTCTTGTTCATGTCTACATAGTTCTCGAACCCGCAGGGTCTGCACACTTAAGGTTTGGTGACGTTTCGGTAGTATAGAGTTATGTATGGTGGTGACCAAAGTTTGTTCGGTGTCCCAGATGAGATCCTAGACGTGACGAGGAGCTCCGGAATGGTCCGAAGGTAAAGATTCATATATAGGAAGTCCCAGTTTGGTCACCGAAAAAGTTTTGGGCTCATCGGTAGTGTACCGGGAGTGCCGGTAGTGTACCGGGAGACCTCCGGGAGGGGTATTTCGACCCTAGAGAGTCCATGGGCTGTGGGAGAATAATAACCAGCCCTTAGTGGGCTGGTGGAACAGCCACAAAAGGACCATGGCGCCAGGAGTAAAAAAGGCCTAAAGAAAAAGGTGAAAAAAAGGCAAAAAGGGTGAATCCTACTCCTACTAGGATTGGAGGAGGAGTAGGACTCCTCCACCTTGGCCGGCCAACTCCTAGAGGGCCTTGCCCTTGCGCCAAGGCTGCCTCTCCTCTCCTCCTATATATACTGGTGGAATAGAGGGTTTTTGCATAGAATTTACGGCCACGTGCTACCCGTTCCACCGGTGCTCCTCTAGATCGGATTTCCGTAGTGCTTAGGCGAAGCACTGCCGGAATTGCTCCACCACCATCACCGGAGCGCCGTCACGCTGCCGGTGAACTCTTCTCCCTCTCCACTTCCTCTTGCTAGATCAAGACGGTGGAGATCGTCATCTATGTGCACGTGTGCTGAACGCGGAGGTGTCGTCCGTTCGGCGCTAGATCGGAAGGACCGTGATCGAGATCGCGAGACGGTTCGTGATGAGATCACGGGACGGATCGTGATGTGTTCACGAGATGGATTATGATTGGATCGCGGGACGGATCGTGATGATATTGTGGGACGCTCGGCGAGTTGGATCGCGAAGATATTCGACTACACCAACCGCGTTTCTTAACGCTTCCCGCTTAGCGATCTACAAGGGTATGTAGATCCACTCTCCCTCTCATAGATGCTCATCACCATGGATAGATTTGCGTGTGCGTAGGAAAGATTTTGTTTCCCATGCGACGTTCCCCAACAAGATCCACTTCACCGCCTCCAACAATGTGGCTGACTATGAGGCCATCGTCCATGGCCTCCGGCTTGCCAAGTAGATTGGCATCGGGCGCATCCTCTGCTTCGGTGATTCCGACCTCGTGGTGTAGCAAGTCTCTGGTGAATGGGACGCCAACATGGCCAGCTACCGCTTCCTCGTACAATAGCTCACCGGCTCCTTTGAGGGCTGTGAGTTTCATCACGTCCCACGGGCGGACAACGAGGCAGCGGATGCACCGGCAAAGATTGGCTCCACCCGGCAGGCCATCCTAGCCGGCGTCTCCCTTGAACGGCTGCTCAAGCCGTCGATCAAGCCTTCCCTAGAATCGGAGTCAATCTTCGTGCCAGCAGGTGTTGCCGTCCCATCCACGGCACTGGCCGCCTCTCTGGCAAATTCACCGTCGGCTCTCAAATCGTCGGCCACCCAGCCGGCTCCGATCGAGCCGGCGGCGCCCGAGGCGGCCAACCCCGGTGGCACAACCGTCATGGTGATCACCAACCAGGCGGCCGTGGGGGCCGGCGAGCCAAACCCGGGGGCTGGCCAACCAGCCTCGGGGGCTCCCGAGCCGTACCCAGGAGCTGGCGAACCGGTCCTGGGGACTGATCAACCAGTCCCAGGGGCTCCCGAACCGGCCGCCGTCGTGGCCCCCTCGTGGGCCCAACCCATCTTAGCGTTCCTTCTGTGGGGAGAGCTGCCTCCGGACGAGGCTCTGGCTAGTCAAATCCAGTGCCGAGCCACGGCCTACGGCATCATCAACAACGAGCTCGTCCACCGCAGCACAACTGGCGTCTTCCAGCGATGCGTCGAGCCGGAAAAGGGTCTGGAGATCCCCCTCGACATTCATCAGGGCGAGTGCGGGCATCATGCCGCCTCCCGGACCCTAGTGGCCAAGTCTATCCGCCATGGTTTCTTCTGGCAGACGGCTCTCGATGCGGCCAAGAAATTGGTCGACGATTGCGAGGGCTGCCAACGCTTCAGCGCGCAAAGCCACCTGCCGGCAACGACCCTCCAAACCATCCCCCTTTCGTGGCCTTTCGCTGTTTGGGGGTTGGACATGGTGGGTCCATTAAAGAACGCTCGAGGTGGCATGACGCACTTACTGGTGGCCATCGACAAATTCACCAAGTGGATCGAGGCGCGACCAATCAAGAAGCTGGACGGCCCCACGACCGCCCAGTTCATCGATGACATCACGGTACGATACGACATTCCCCACAACATCATCACCGACAACGGCACCAACTTCGCCAAGGGCGCACTCGCACGTTTCTGCTCCAAGCATGGAATCCGGCTCGACCTGGCCTCCGTCGCTCATCCGCAGTACAATGGCTAGGTCGAGAGGGCGAACAACCTCATCCTATCTGGCATCAAGCCCCGGCTCGTGACACCGCTGGTACGGTCGGTCGGTTACTGGATCGACGAGCTGCCGGCCGTCCTTTGGAGTCTCAGGACCACCCCGAACCGATCAACCGGCTACACTCCCTTCTTGCTCATGTATGGGTCCGAGGCGATCATCCCCACCGACATCAAGTTCAATTCGCCTCGGGTCATCCTGTACACGGAGAAGGACGCAAAGGAGGCAAGAGAGGACGACGTCGATCTACTCGAGGAAGCTCGCAAACTGGCCTTGAGCCAGACGGTGATCTACCAGCAGAAACTCCGGCACTACCACAACAAGCGTATCCGGCCACTCTCGTTCCGCGAGGGGGACCTGGTCCTCAGACGGACCCAGCGAACCGCCGGACAGCACAAGCTGTCCTCCCCATGGGAGGGCCCGTTCATCATCAGCAAGGCGCTACGCAACAACACGTACTACCTAATAGACGCCCAGAAGTTGCAGAAGTGCAAAAGAGATGCTTCTGGTGAAGAAACAGAGCGCCCATGGAACGCATCGCTCTTGTGCCCGTTTTACTGCTGAGGAAAATCAATGTATGTATGTATCCCCGTCCTTTTGGGCTTATGAATGCAATGGGCATCCCAAGCCGGCTCTTGGAGTGTGCCCCATTTCGTTTCTTTCAAAAGTGTTCCTCAGTCACCGGCTCCCTGGCCTGGCTCCTGGGCCCGGGGGCTAGCCGGCTGGGCCTAGAAGCGCCTCTCTGAAAAACAGCTAAGTAGCGTGAGCCGGCCAAACTTCCCCACCCTTACCAGCTACAGAACTGGCCCCTGGCTGTCCGGCTGACGAGGCCCCGGGGCGGCAAGTTTGGCTCACACGAAAGGTCGAAACAAAGGGAGACCCCTTCGGGGCCCAGCCGGACCCTCGTCGCATCTCTATCACTCTACTTATCCCAAAAAAACCTCGCGATTCCTAAGTTTGAACTAGCTCCACTGAGGCGGATGCCCCGACCCAGCTACAGACTGACTCCCGGCTGTCGGGCTGGCGGGGCCAAAACCAAATGGGAAAAGGAGTAGAAATGGAAAGAGTCAAGGCGGGCGAAAAGGGATAAGGACGAGGCGACATGAGTCACAAGGCAAACACAATAGAATATTCATGGCATAAACATTAAGTCAAAGGTGCCCCACGGCCAGCATTCGGTTCATTACACAAACACCCCTAGTGGGTGGATTCAAGTTTTTACATGCAAGAAAAAAAGATAAAAAGATGCCCGCGGGCTTAGGCCACCGGCGCGTCGCCAGCCGGCGTGCCCCCAGCCGGCGCGTCGCGAGGCGGCTCGGTCCTCGCCTCGGAGGTGGTCGCAGTCTTTGGGTCGGCCTCCTTGGCCTTTGTGGTGGGCTCCTCGGTCTCGGCCGTCTTGCCGCTCGAGTCGGTGTTCTCGTCGGAGACTTCGTCATCCACCGGCCCTTGAGTGATGCCGAAGGAGTCCTCGGGCAATGGCTCGCCATCCTCGCCAAGGGCCGACAAGAATTCATCCGCGTTAATGTATGACGCGAGCTCATTGGCCCGCTGGACAAGGGCCGGCTCGCGGGCCTCCCGCTCTACGGCCGGCACGTCCCGCATGGTCCCCAGCCGGCCCAAGTCCACGCCACAGTACCAAGATGTCATGAACCAGAGCATCATCTGCGCCCCAGCTCGGGCAGCCGATGCCTTCCAGGCCTCGAGGCAGAGGACGACATGCTCCAGCCACTAAGCCACACGGTGCGTCGGAGCTCCCCCACGGCCCGTCCACAATGCGGCGATGACCTCCTTGCCGGCGGTCTTGAGCCACTCCACGCTCTGCTCGAGATGGTCATCCGCATCTTGACGGCGATCCCAATCTCTTCCATGTCCCACGCGGCGTGCTCCTCGATGGGGCGACCGCACTCCCAAAGGTATTCCTGGTGCTCCTCAACGCATGCGTAGCACGGCGATGAGTTTCCGAGAAATGCCCTGGAAGGAAGGAGAAGAGAAGGAAAGAAAAAGCATGATGAAACACGAGAAACGGCAAAGGGAAGAGCAACCGGCTGGGGAAAGAGAGAGATTGGCACCTACCTTCGATCGCGTCGTCCACCCCAATGGCGAAGTGGAGCGTCGCCTCGCACTCCGACTTTCTGGCCGCCTCCGAGGTGGCGAGGGAACCCTTGACCTCCTCAAGCGTCTTCTCAAGGAGGGTCACCTCGCCTTGAAGGGCGGCGGTCCTTAGGGCGGCGTCAGCCGCCTCCTTGACAGCCGCCTCCCGGGCCGCCACCTCCTTTTCTGCCTCAGCCTTGAGCCGGTCCCGGGCCGCCTTCCCGTCAACCAGTAGCGCAGCCAGCCGGTCTGTCTCCTGCGTGGCTGCCTGGACGTCCCGCGTCAGCCGGTCCCATTCGACAACAAGCCCGGTCTTCTCCCCCCGGAGGGTGGCCAGCTCGCCTGCAAGACGCAACCAATGTCAGCTGATTCCCGGGGGCTATATGCCGCTCCTACAAAGTGCAACCTACCTTGCACGCGCGCCAGCCCCTCCTCCAGGCGGTAGAAGCCATGTTTGCCACAGTCGTGGATGGTGACCGCTTCCGCAAACAGCTTCTGCTGTAGAGAGGTTCCCTCCTGTCACAAGAAAGGGGGCAAAGGTCAAGACATGCTCAAAGGAGATCCGGCTCGGCTGCCCGTCAGCCGGTCAGCCGACTCGCATCTCGGGGGCTACATCCAGTGGGTGCGCTCGCGCGCCCCCACTGAAAACTCTAAGGCAAAAGTGTCGACTTACCTCTGCACACTGAAGGGCAGCGTCCCCCGCCTCCGTAAACCGGGCCAGCTCCTGCCGGCACCGGTCCAGGACACTGCCCAAGTCCATGAAGGACGGGACCGGGCCGCCTGCCTGGGGGGCCGGTAGGGCCGGCGCGCTCGCCAGCGCTTCCCAGTCCTGGATGACCTCCTACATCGACCGCAGGGCCCTCTGGGCCCGGCCGGCGCTGCCACCCAGACTCGCTGCGGCTCTAGCCACTGGGGGCGGGTTGATGACGGCAAGGGGCCGAGAGTCGCCTTCCCCCCCCCCGCTCGGTGCCGCAACCGCCTCCTCTCCCGGCCGCTCTGACGCGTCGGTCGCGGCGGAAGGCACCTCCACCTCCATGGCCGCCGTCTCTGGCGGCACCTCCAACGCCGCCTCCGGGACCGCAGGAACCTCCGACATCTCGACTCGGGCCAGCTCGGCCGCAGGCAGGGTCACCTCCGGCACCTCAGGCCGGGTCGCCTCGGGAGTCGGCTCCGTCGTCGCCTCCCTCGCCTGGGTCGTTTCTTGCGCGGGCGGAGGCACTGGCGAGTCCATGGCCGCCCCCCCCCCCCGCGGCTCGTTTGACGGAGGCCTCGACATGCGGGTGGACTCCGCTGCCGAGTCCGACGCTCGCGGGGGGTCCGCCGACCCCCTCCGCCTTCGGCCGCTCGAGGTCCCGGAGTGCGCGGCCCCTCCTCGCATGCCGGACCGGGAGGCTCGCAGCTCCGCGAGCCTCCTCTTTTCCTCCCACTGGGTAGCCGCATGCTCACGGGCCAGCCGGCTGGCGGCATCCGTCGTCTCCCCCGCCGGCTCCTCATCTTGGAGCTCGATGGGGTCATTGCAGCGTCCAAGAACCGGTCTTTAACCGGCTCGCAAGGCGAAAGCAAAAACTCGCACAAATATGAAGAACTTACGTGATAACAAGGGGCAGGCCCGCTTGGCGCGTGGCGGCGGCTTCCGGGCGGCCACCTTCACCCGATTCGGGTCGGGCGGCGAGGTCGCCGCCCCCTCGTGAGCCGGCCTCTTCCCCCGGCCTGCCGCTTCGGCCGCCGGGCCTCGAGCCGGTCGCTCCTCGCTCCTTCGGTCCTGGCGCGCCGCGGGAGGAGGTCCTTCTAGAATCATCAAATCGTCATCATCATCGTCGTCGTCTGTCCAGTCCCGGATGAAGGGGGGCAAGAGGGAACTCACCCACTCCGCTGGGTTCCCCGGCTGCGCTGGACCCTCCAGCCCCGCCAAGAGCGCCGCCTCGTGGATCCGCCGGCTCGTCACCCCCCAAGGAGTCCACTCCTTCCTCCGGGGGGCCTCCCATCTAGAACTCTCGAGAGAAGGAGTCCTTGCGCTCCGCCTTGAAGATCTGCGGGTGTGGGCCGTCCGGCGTGTTCTGTCGCACCAGGAGCTGTGGTCAGCACTTCAACGTAAGTTCTCCAGCCGGCTACCAGCTGGGGAATACCAAGCGAGAATGAACCGCCTCGACGAAAAAACTCACCAGGGGAGGCCGGTTGATGCGGTCGTATGGCTCCATGCCGAAGGACCACGAGGTCGGCTTTAGCTTGAACGTCGTGAGGGTGTTCACTCGCTTCGCCACCTGAGCCGGCGTCAGCTCGACGGTGGACTGCCGGCAGGGGACGTGCCGACCAGACATGTCGCAGATCTGATGTGGCCTCATTTGGAGGGGCGACACCCGACGCGAGACAAAGGCCGCCACCAAGTCAGCGGCAACCAGCCCCTCGGCGCTCTTCGGCTGCGTGAGCCGGGCGAGCTCGTCCAAGGCCATGCTGCGCGGGGCAGGTCCTTGCCAGTTCTGCTGAGAGGACTGCATGTCCTCGAACGGCGGCAACCGGATGTAATCCATCCTCGGGTCGACGTTCTTCATGTAGAAGAACGTTCGGTGCCACCCCTTGACGGGGTCGATCAGAGAGAGAGGGGGAAAGCGAGCGATGCCGCGGCAGCACACCACCATGCCCCCGCACGCGTCGCTCTTCAAAGACTTGAGATAGAAGAGGGCATTGAAGATTTTGATGATGGGGAGGATGCCGAGGTACCCCTCGCACAATGTTACGAAGGCGGAGAGGTACAAGATCGAATTCAGTCCGAGGTTGTGCGGCTGGAGGTCAAAAGTGTCAAGAAGAAGACGGAAAAAGAGACTCACCGGGAGCCCGAAGCCCGGGGAGAAGTGCCAGAGGAACACGATGTGTTCCCCTGGTTGCGGTGCCGGCACTATCTCATCGCCAAGCGCGCGTGCGGCCACCCACTTCGCCTTCGGCAATATGCACGCGCGGCGTAGCTTGGCGATGTCTGCCTCAACCACGAAGGAACCAACCCAACTACCTCCGCGTCCATCGGCCATTGCGGCGGCGGTGCGGTGTGCGGGCGCGGGCGCGGGCATGGGCTCAGGTGCGACGGCGTGCGAGGGAAGGAGAGAAGCGACAATGAATAAGGGCAACAAGGAGGCAAGTGGGTCGCGGGTACCTCCACCTATTGCCCTTCCTTCCCTTTTATAGGGGAGGCCACAACCGGGGGACATGGGATCGTCTACGCCCACTCCTCCCGGAAATTCCGCGCGCGTGGGTGGCCCCGGGCCGTAACGGCTGCTTCGAGGCGTAGAGGAACCTGTCTTACGCCCCGAGGCCTATGAGGGCTACGCTTGGGTCCTACCGGGCTAGGCCTAGGCGACGTCCCGTCTCCCCGCGTGCGTGGCATGCCGTGTGCCGGCACGGGTCCCGGGGCGGCGCGCTGGAACCCGAGGCGTCGGATCCAACGGCCGACCCGGCTGCCCCTTCGCCTTCGAGCCGAGGGCGGCTGGTGCTGAGGGGAAGCCGCCGGCTCCCCACCGTCCTCTAGACGTGGGCCCCCGCCGGCTTTGGGGACTACTGACGGGGTTTATACCCCTAGGTAGGCCAAAGCAACGGGGTCTTCCCCCTTTTGCTTCGAAGAAAAACTACGTGGCCGGCTGAAGGACGTCCAGCGCAAGCCGGTGCCGGCTGGCGCCCTGGCCGGCTAGTCAAGGAGCCAGTTGGGCCCCCAGCCAGCTAGGCACGGTCGTATGCCCACGGGTCGGCTCTTCCATTGACATCGGGACGGACATGCCCCGTCCCGTCCCTCTGCGCGTAGGCACGACGACACGACGTGACCGGCACGACGGGCGGCCCTGTGGCTACAGTGGCCGCTTATGCACCGCAACACGTGGCTATAGTCCAACCGTCTTGGCCGCTGACCTCGGTGAGCGCGACCGGGCAGGGGAATAGTGGTGACACACCCTCGCCACTCGATTACCTGCCCCGGCGTGGCTACAGTGTTGCCGGCCGTACCGGAGACTTCGGCCGGCTGGCGCTAGACGACGCCCCTCGGGTGGCCCGTGCCGCGGCAGGTGGGCGAGGACCAATCACAGAGCCGGCTGGTGGGCCCCAATAGGAGATGGGACCGCTCGGCCGGCAGTACCCGCCCATGACAAGACAGCGCGAGCGGCGGGACCCTCTGGCCAGCCGGAGAGACTGCCAGTCAGGTCCCCCCACCATTGTACTTATGACATATTGTAAGAGTCGGGGGGTTGGCCTATAAAACCCCAAAGCCCCCCATGCAATGGGGACGAACAAATGGTCGCTCACCCACTCCCACGGAACTCTCATTACCTTCTCTAGTAGTAGAAGAAGACAAGCCGGCTGCTCCTTCTTCCTCCTCTAGATACGGCTCTAGGAGCATCCTTGTACACATACCCATCCATCCAACTAGACCAAGCAGGACTAGGGTGTTACCTTCCACGGAGGGCCCTGAACCTGGGTACATCGTGTGTCACCACCGCTTGTGCCCAATCTCGCACCCGGAGCCCGTTGGCGTCCTCCGGTCCCAACCACTTATGATAAGCCACCCCATGGCATCTGTCGTGAGAAAACGACAAGTTGTAAACATGAGATATGCCCTTTGACATGTACACTAGCCCCTGTTCTTTTGTTTGCCATGACAATCCATGTTTAGGTGTTGTTTTCTTGTTTCCTACATGCCATAAAAAAGTTGTTGTTTTCATATGCCCAAATATTTCAAAGTCTGTAATCTATAATATTTTGTTGCTATCTTTCCATGTGTTTTGCTAGTGATCTAGAACTCCTTTGGGGATAGTGTAATGAAGTTATTTGTCATTTATAATGTCCTCTAGCATGTTGTTAAGTTTCATGCCAAAATATGCAATGTAGCATATAGTTTTACTGCTGTCAATATGCCTTCGTTCTAAAAACTGCCATGTTAAAAACTGGTATTTTCGCCAAGTCTGAAAAACTGCTTAGTTCAATATGTCTTCTTGTGAGCTCATTTCCTAATGATCCATGCTTCTAGTCGACTTGTTGTGAATAGATGAATTGTTGAGCATCATGTAGGCTTCACCACCATGTACTTGTTGTGTATTTTATGTGGTTGTAGCTTGTTGATTTGTGGGTTGCAATATGCTATGTAGCTGTTTTTGGGCAGATTATACCTAAACTTGTATTGATGATTATGGTTGAACCGTAGCTCCGTTTTGGACATGCCACATATGAAACTTGCCTAGAATTTCATGTAGTATCATATTATCCATTTGCATCCATGTTTTGAAGTGATTGTGGTTGTCATTTTCCTGCATTTTGCATTCATGTCATGTGTTGGACATAACTTTTAGAAAGTAACTCCGTTTGAGATGTTCCATGTATGTAAATTGACTAGAATGACGTGTAGACTCGCATGGTGTACTTTATTTTAATGTTTAAGAAATATAAATTATGATTAGTTCAGATCTGGACCAATTTGGAAATTAACATATGGGGTCGTTTCACAAATACTATATGTTGTTTCCGACCTCCATTTAAGATGCCTAGATAGATAGTTTATTTATGCTTCACCTCTTGTCATGTTTAACAACATTAAATATTGTCATGTACCTAAACGGGAGTGAACTATGTAATCCAAATGTGGAGTTTCGTCAATATGCAACTTGTTGCATATTGAGCTTCACTTAATGTTTAGAAGTTGATTGTTGTGCCTTGCCATGTCATGCATAACATGCATCATATTTGATTGCGCATCATGCCATGCATATGTTGTGGTGTTTATCATGTGTTGATTATTGTTTCCGGGTTGCTTCTTCTCGATAGAGTTCCGAAAGTGTTTGGAGTGTAAGGATTCGTTCGACTACATTGGTTCATCTACTTCACGGATTTGTTCTTCTTCCAAGCGGGATCTCAAGCAAGATGATACATTTCCCTGGATGCCACTGATACGTCTCCAACGTATCTATAATTTTTGATTGTTCCATGCTATTATATTATCTGTTTGGGATGTTTTATATGCACTAATATGCTATTTTATATTATTTTTGGGACTAACCTATTAATCTAGAGCCGAGTGCTAGTTTATGTTTTTTCCTTGTTTTTGAGAATTGTAGATAAGGAATATTAAATGGAGTCTAAACGGAATAAAACCTTCAGAATGATTTTTTCTGGACCGGAAGGAAACCACCAAGCTTGGAGACCAAGAGAGGAGAGCCACCGTGGGGCCACAATTCCTAGGGGTGCGCCTAGGGGGGGTAGGGCGTGCCCTGCAGGCTTGTGGGCCCACGGCATCCCTCCTAACCCTAATCTTCGGCCTATAAATTCCCAAATATTCCCTGTATATCAGAACGAGTCACAAAAACACTTTCCACCACCAGAAGCCTCCGTTCCCGAGAGATCCAATCTTGGAGCCTTTTTCGGTAATCTGTCGGAGGGGGATTCGATCACGGAGGGCATCTACATCAACTCCATTGCCCCTCCGATGATGCGTGAGTAGTTCACCACAGACCTTCGGGTCCACAGCTAGTAGCTAGATGGCTTCTTCTCTCTCTTTGCTCTTCAATACCATGTTCTTCATGATCTTCATGGAGATCTATCCGATGTAATACTCTTTTGCGGTGTGTTTGTCGAGATTCAATGAATTGTGGGTTTATGTTCGGATTATCCATGAATATTATTTGATTCTTTTTTGAATCCATATATGCATGATTTCATATCTTTGCAAGTCTCTTCGAGTTATTGGTTGGTTTGGCCAACTAGATTGGTAATTCTTGCAATGGGAGAAGTGCTTAGTTTTGGTTCAATCTTACGGTGTCCTCACCCAGTGACAAAGTAGGGGTAGCGAGGCACGTATTGTATTGTTGCCATCAAGGATAACAAGATGGGGTTTCCATCATATTGCTTGAGTTTATCCCTCTACATCATGTCATCTTACCTAATGCGTTACTCTGTTCTTCACGAACTTAATACTCTAGATGCAGGCAGGAGTCGGTCGATGTGTGGAGTAATAGTAGTAGATGCAGAATCGTTTTGGTCTATTTGACACGGACGTGATGTCTATATGCACAATCATTGCCTTGGATATCTTCATAATTATTCGCTTTTCTACCAATTGCTCGACTGTAATTTGTTCATCCCTCGCAATACTTGCCATTATGAGAGAAGCCTCTAGTGAAACCTATGGCCCCTAGGTCTATTTTCCATCTTATACTTTCAGATCTAAAACCAAAAATACCAAAAATACTTTGATGCATTATTTTTTCCTTTTGTCTTACTTTCCGTTCAAGCAATCTATCTCTATCAGATCTCATCCTTGTAAGTAACTGTGAAGGGATTGATAACCCCTTTATAGTGCTGGGTGCAAGAGTTTGATTCTTTGTGTAGGTACATCTATTGGGGACTTGCTTGTATCTCCTACTGGATTGATACCTTGGTTCTCAACAACTGAGGGAAATACTTATCTACTTTGCTGCATCACCCGTTCCTCTTCACGAAAACCAACACATGCTCGAGAAGTAGCAAGAAGGATTTCTGGCGCCGTTGCCGGGGAGATACATAGCTAGTCAAGATCAAGCCTACCAAGTACCCATCACAAACTCATCTCTTGCATTTACATTATTTGAAATTTGCCTCTCGTTTTCCTCTCCCTCACTTCTAAAACGATTTTTAGCAAATACCAAAAAGATTTGCCTTTTTATTCGCCCTTCTTCTGTTCGCCTTTTCGTTGCTATGTTTGCTTGTGTTGCCATGTGCCTCCTATTTGATTGCATCTTCGCTTGATAAAATTCTATTGATATGGATCCTCATCCACTTGCTAATATTTTAAAAATACCAAATTATTATGAACCAATTGCTAGTGAGTTGAGTGCACTTTATTATCTCTATGAAGTTTTGCTTGAAAATCATGAATCTGGAGATTTTGATGAAGTGTGGAAAGAAGAAATTTGTAAGGAGATTCATGATAGTTCCTTGAATGAAAAGCATGATTTCCATGTTGTTAGTATGAATTCTCTGAATATCCATGATGCTAATGATGTGCAAAACCACAAGCTTGGGTATGCTATGCTTGATGAAGATGATATTTTTTGTTCCCCAAGTTTTGGTGATGACACATATGCTATAATTGATCATGAAAAGAATGCTTTGTGTGATAGTTATATTGTGAGATTCCTTCATGATGTTACTGAAAATTACTATGAGAGAGGAACATATGCTTTTACATCTTGCAATAATATCAAATTTCCTCTCTATGTGTTCAAAGTTTGGAAGTTATGCTTGTTTTGCCTTCCTATGGTAGTTGATTTGTGTTCCCATAATTTGTTTGCTCACAAAATCCCTATGCATAGGAAGTGGGTTAGACTTAAATATACTTGCCATGTGATTCATGATGTTCCTATTGTTTCAAATAGGAATTATGTGCCCGTAGATTTCATTGTTCTTGATATAAAATGCAATCCTACATGTCCTATTATTCTTGGTAGACCTTTCCTTAGAACGATTGGTGCAATTATTGACATGAAAGAAGGAAATATTAGATTACAATATCCATTAAGGAAAGGCATGGAACACTTTCCTAGAAAGAAAATAATATTGTCTTATGAATCTATTATGAGATCTACTTTTGGATTACATACCAAAGATGACAATACCTAGATCTATTGTGTTTTGCCTAGCTAGGGGCGTTAAACAATAGCGCTTGTTGAGAGGCAACCCAATTTTATTTTGCTTTCTATTTTTTGTTTATGTTTTGGTGTGTTTTTCACATTATTAATTCTGTAATAATTGTGTTTTGGTCTTTTAATTAGTGTTTGAGCCAATTAAAACCTTTGGGGTGATCTATGGTAGTTGTTGATTTGATCTTGCTGAAAAATAGAAACTTTTGCGCTCAGTCTTAGAATTTTCTAATTTTTTTCAGAGTGTCAAATTGATCTGAAATTTTTAAAAAATATTGATATACAAAGTTTCATTAGTTTCCTAAGTTTTCAAAATTTTAGAGTTTCAGAACTATTCAAAGTCTACAGATTGCTACAGACTGTTCTGTTTTTGACAGATTCTGTTTTCTTTGTGTTGTTTGCTTATTTTGATGTATCTATGGGTCGTATCAGGGGGTATGAACCATGGAGAAGTTATAATACAGTAGTTATTACACAAATATAAATAAATAATGAGTTCACAACATTACCTAAATTGGTGATTTATTTTTCTTATACTAACGGATCTCATGAGTTTTCTGTTGAGTTTTGTGTTGTGAAGTTTTCAAGTTTTGGGTGGAGATTTGATGGACTATGGAATAAAGAGTGGCAAGAGCCTAAGCTTGGGGATGCCCAAGTCACCCAAAGACATATTCAAGGATACCAAAAAGGCTATGCTTGGGGATCTCCGTAAGGCATCCCCTCTTTCGTCTTCAATCTATCGATAAATTTACTTGAGGCTATATTTTTATTCACCACATGATATTTGTTTTGCTTGGAGCGTCTTCTACGATATGAGTCTTTGATTTTTAGTTTGCCACAATCATACTTTCTGCACACATGTTTTGATAGAGACATGCTGAATCATGAATTTACTAGAATATTCTATGTGCTTCACTTATATCTTTTGAGCTAGGCAATGTTGCTCTAGTGCTTCACTTATATCTTTTCAGAGCATGGTGGTGTTATATTTTATAGAAATTATTGAACTCTTGTTCCTCACTTATATTATTTTGAAAGTTTCTTAAAACAGCATGGTAATTTGTTTAGGTTATGAATTTAGTCCTAATATAATGGGCATCCAAGAGGGATATAGTAAAAACTTTCATATTAAGTGCATTGAATACTATGAGAAGTTTGATTCCTTGCATATAGTTTTGAGATAATAGAGATGGTAATATGATACTTATGAATTGGAAGAGATACTTGTTTTAAAGTTTGTGATTCCCGTAGCATGCATGTATGGTGAACCATTATGTAACAAAGTCGGAGCATGATTTGTTTAATGATTGTCAACCTTTGTGTGAGGCTCAGGAGCGCGTGATGGTTAACTCCTACCAACCTCTCCCCTAGGAGCATGTGTCTAATGCTTTGTTTGATAACTAATATACTTTTGCAATAAGTATGTGAGTTCTTTATGACTAATGTTGAGCCCATGGATTATACGCACTCTCACCCTTCCATCTTTGCTAGCCTCTTTAGTACCGTGCAACTCTCGCCGGTACATCAAACCCTCCTTCCTCAAAACATCCACCATATATTCCTCAAAACAGCCACCATACCTACCTATTATGGCATTTCCATAGTCATTCCAAGATATATTGCCATGCAATGTCCATCATTTAGTTCTTCATGACTTGCACCATCACTTCATATTGCATATAGAGTCATACTTTGTTATAGGTATCGAGTTGTAATTTTATTTTTTGAGTTATAAGTAAATAAAAGTGTGATGATTTTCATTAATAGAGCATTGTCCCGTGAGAGAAAAAGATGATGTAAGCCATGACTCCCTCACAAGTTGGGATGAGTATCCGGACTTTACAAAAAAATAGAAGAGGCAGGCGAAGCCCAAACAAAAAATAAAAGAGGCAAAAGATGCCCACATAAATAAAAATAATAATAATAATGAGAGAAAGAGAGAAGGGACAATTTATACTATATTTTTCCACACTTGTGCTTCAAAGCAGCACCATGATTTTCATGATAGAGCGTATCCTATTTTGTCACTTTCATATAACTAATGGATATTCATCTTGCACGACCAGTTAGTTTTCTTTTTGAGCTTTCATACACTTATAGCTCTAAGTGCATTTTTTGCATGGCAATCCCTACACACTCACATTGATATCTATTGATTAGCATCTCCATAGCCCATTGATTCCTAGTTGATGTGAGACTATCTTCTTCCTTTTTCCTTGCACCTCCTCCATATTCTATTCCACCTATAGTGCTATATCCATGGCTCACGCTCATGTATTGCGTGAGAGTTGAAAAGGTTTGAGGACACCAAAATTGGGAAACAATTTCTTGACTTGTTCATCGGGCTTGTGCATGATTTAGATACTTTGTGTGGGGAAGATGGAGCATAGCCGGACCATATGATTTTGTAGGGATAACTTTCTAAGGCCATGTTATTTCGATAGGACATGACTGCCTTGTTGGTGTGCTCGAAGTATTACTATTTTTATGTCAATATTAGACTATTGTTTTGAATCTTACGGATCTGAATATTCATGCCACAATAAAGAATATTACATGGATAAATATGTTAGGTAGCATTCCACAACAAAAATTCTGTTTTTGTCATTTACCTACTCGAGGACGAGCAGGAATTAAGCTTGGGGATGCTGATACGTCTCCAACGTATCTATAATTTTTATTGTTCCATGCTATTATATTATATGTTTTGGATGTTTTATATGCATTAATATGCTATTTTATATTATTTTTGGGACTAACCTATTAATCTAGAGCTTAGTGCCAGTTTTTGTTTTTTCCTTGTTTTTGAGAATTGCAGATAAGGAATATTAAACAGAGTCCAAATGGAATAAAACCTTTGGAATGATTTTTTCTGGACCGAAAGGAAACCACCAAGCTTGGAGACCAAGGCAGGAGAGCCATCCTGGGGCCACAAGCCCTAGGGGCGCGCCCTGCAAGCTTGTGGGCCCACAACAGCCCTCCTAACCCTAATCTCCGGCCTATAAATTCCCAAATATTCCCTGTATATCAGAATGAGCCACGAAACCACTTTTCCGCCGCCAGAAGCCTCCGTTCCCGAGAGATCCAATCTTGGAGCCTTTTCTGGTAATCTACCGGAGGGGAATTCGATCACGAAGGGCATCTACATCAACTCCATTGCCCCTCCGATGATGCGTGAGTAGTTCACCACAGACCTTCGGGGTCCATAGCTAGTAGCTAGATGACTTATTCTCTCTCTTTGCTTTTTGTACCATGTTCTTCATGATCTTCATGGAGATCTATCCGATGTAATACTCTTTTGCGGTGTGTTTGTCGATATCCCATGAATTGTCGGTTTATGTTCAGATTATCCATGAATATTATTTGAGTCTTTTCTGAATTCTTATATGCATGATTTCATATCTTTGCAAGTCTCTTCGAGTTATTGGTTTGGTTTGGCCAACTAGATTGGTAATTCTTGCAATGGGAGAAGTGCTTAGTTTTGGGTCCAGTCTTGCGGTGTCCTCACCCAGTGCAAAGTAGGGGTAGCGAGGCACGTATTGTATTGTTGCCATCAAGGGTAACAAGATGGGGTTTTCATCATATTGCATGAGTTCATCCCTCTACATCATGTCATCTTACCTAATGCGTTACTCTGTTATTCATGAACTTAATACTCTAGATGCAGGCATGAGTCGGTCGATGTGTGGAGTAATAGTAGTAGATGCAGAATCGTTTTGGTCTACTTGACACAGACGTGATGCCTATATGCATAATCATTGCCTTGGATATCTTCATAATTATTCGCTTTTCTATCAATTGCTCGACTGTAATTTGTTCACCCCTCGCAATACTTGCCATCATGAGAGAAGCCTCTAGTGAAACCTATGGCCACTAGGTCTTTTTTCCATCTTATACTTTCAGATCTAAAACCAAAAATACCAAAAATACTTTGCTGCATTATTTTTACCTTTTGTCTTACTTTCCATTCAAGCAATCTATCTCTATCAGATCTCATCCTTGCAAGTAACCATGAAGGGATTGACAACCCCTTTATAGCATTGGGTGCAAGAGTTTGATTCTTTGTGTAGGTACATCTATTGGGGACTTGCTTGTATCTCCTACTAGATTGATAACTTGGTTCTCAACAACCGAGGGAAATACTTATCTACTTTGCCGCATCACCCGTTCCTCTTCACGGAAACCAATGCATGGTCGAGAAGTAGCAACCACTACTGTCATTGCCATGCTAGTTGTCTCGTTTTCTATCGCTATGTCTCGCTACCTACCACTTCTTTGTCAAGCCTCCCAACATGCCATGCTAAGCCTGTAACCCCTCCACATCCCAGCAAACCTTTCTTTGGCTATGTTACCACTTGCTCAGCCCTTCTTATAGCGTTTCTAGCTGCAGGTGCAATTGATTCCATGTGTCAACATGGATATTTTCATATCACAATATTATTGCTATTTAATTTAATGCACATATATACTTGGTAAAAGGTGGAAGGCTTGGCTTTTTTTCTCGGCGTTTTTTTCCATCTTTGTCGTCCTAGTTACTTGTGTACCGGTGTTAGTTCCATATTGAGCGCTCCTAACATGCTCAGGGTTGTTATGGGACCCCCTTGACTTTCGTTTTGGGATAAAACTCGTCCGGCAAGGCCCAACATTGGTAATATTTGCTTAATAACAACTAAAATTTGCATAAGGCATGATCACCCCATGGATAATTAATCAAAAACCGGGCCAAAGATCCTCATAAGTGTTGGTCCAACCAAGAGCCACCTGCGGGGCCACCTCGGGGCAACTCGAGGGATTTCTATCACGCCGCCGTATGTAGTGTTCATCTGATCATGTCCTGAGAACGGGATACGTGACTCCTATCGGGTTCGTTGACACGTCGGGCGGTCTTGCTAGAGTTGTTTTACCTTTCTCGAATGTCTTGTGTGTGGGATTCCAAGGATACTTTGGGCTATCCCGAGGTTGAGGTGTTCCACCAGAATCTCCAAGAAGATCACGGGTTATTCGTGATACGTCTTCAACATATCTATAATTTATTTTATAAACTATTTCTTTTATCATTTACCTACTCGAGGACGATCAGGAATTAAGCTTGGGGATGCTCATACGTCTCCAACGTATCTATAATTTATGAAGTATTCATGCCATGTTTAAAATAATTCTATATGATTTTGGTATGATTTTATTATAACTAACCCAGACTGACGTTGTTTTCAGCAGAACTACCGTGGTGGTGTTTTTGTGTAGAAATAAAAGTTCTCGGAATGAGATGGAAATTTATAGAGAATATTTTTGGAAAATATAAAAAATACTGGAGCGAAGAGTCACCGGAGAGGAAGGTCGAGGAAGCCGCAAGCCACATGGGCACGCACACCCCCCTAGGGTGCGCCCCCTGGCTTGTGACTTCCTCGTGCACCCCCTAGACTTGTTTCCGCCGCCACAAACTTCTATAAATACCAAAACCCCCAGAAACAAATCTAGATCAGGAGTTCTGCCGCCGCAAGCCTCCAGAGCTACGAAAAACCAATCGGGAGGCCGTTCCGGCACCCTGTCGGAGGGGGAAACCATCACCCGAGGCCATCTTCATCATCCCGGCGGTCTTCATGATGATGAGGGAGTAGTTCACCCTCGGGGCTGAGGGTATGTACCAATAGCTATGTGTTTGATCTCTATCTCTCGTGTTTTGAGATGGCACGATCTTGATGTACCACGAGCTTTGTTGATATAGATTGAATCATATGGAGTTCTCCCCTCTCTATCTTGTTGTGATGAATTGAGTTTTCCCTTTGAAGTTTTCTTATCGGATTGAGTCTTTAAGGATTTGAGAACACTTGATGTATGTCTTGCGATGGGATATCCGTGGTGACAATGGGATGTTCTATTGATCCACTTGATGTATGTTTTGGTAATCAACTTGCGGGTTCCGTGACCTTGGGAATCTATTCATAGGGGTTGGCACACGTTTTTGTCTTGACTTTCCGGTAGAAACTTTGGGGAACTCTTTGAAGTTCTTTGTGTTGGATTGAACATGATGAATCTGAAATTATGTGATGCATATCATATAATCAAGCCCATGGGTACTTGTGGTGACATTGGAGTATCTAGGTGACATTAGGGTTTTGGTTGATGTGTATCTTAAGGTGTTATTTTAGTACGAACTATAGGGCTGTTTGTGACACTTATAGGGATAGCTCATAAGATTGATCAGAAAAGATAACTTTGAGGTGGTTTCGTACCCTACAATAATTTCTTCATTAGTTCTCCACTATTTGTGACTTTGGAGTTAACTCTTTGTCGCACGAGAGGTACTTACATATGATTCAACTATGTCAATATTGTTGAGAGAAATTGCACTAGTGAAAGTATGGACCCTAGGCCTTGTTTCCAAGCATTTATACAACGTTTTGCTCGCTGTTTACTATTTGTTACCTTGCTGTTTTTATATTTTCAAATTACAAAAACCTATGTCTACCATCCATATTGCACTTGTATCACCATCTCTTCGCCGAACTAGTGCACCTATACAATTTGCCATTGTATTGGGTGTGTTGAGGACACAAGAGACTCTTTGTTATTTGGTTGCAGGGTTGTTCGAGAGAGACCATCTTCATCCTACGCCTCCCATGGATTGATAAACCTTAGGTCATCCACTTGAGGGAAAATTTCCATTCTCCTACAAAACTCTGCGCTTGGAGGCCCAACACGAGTCTACAAGAAGAAGGTTGTGTAGTAGACATCAATCCGCGGTCGAGGTTATTCTAGTGCGGCGTGTGGTTAGTTTGTGATGGATGAGTTGGACCACCCCTGCAGGGATAAATCTTTCGGAAAGCCATCTCCGCGGTTACGTGGCAACTTGGAAACTTTGTTCAACACTCGGTCATAGTAAACTTGAAGTAAACTCAAATAAAATACACCAACTGTGTGCGCAACCGTGACTATCTCTTATCATGAGTCCTTATCCGAGAGAGAACATGATGGGGTTATGTTTGACGTAAGTAGGTGTTCAGGTCACTTATTGATCATTACTAGTTCCTTTTATTTATGCGTAGACCACCCACCTTACTTTCTATATTCGTAAGTTAGCCACTCAAATAAATACTTAGTGCTTTCTGCAATGTCACCAGTTAACCATACCTCACCCATTAAGCTTTGCTAGTCTTGATACCCTTGGAAATGTGAATTGCCAAGTCCCTGTGGCATATAGATTAATACAACAATAGTTGCAGGTACAGGTAATGCGATGCTTTGACATGAGCTCGATGCTTGTTTTGATTTTAAGTTCTTCTTCTTCATCATTGATCTAGGATGGGTTCCAGGCCGGCAGCCTGGCATAGCAAGGATGGATGTCATTTTATCATTTGATTTCGTCCGTAGTGGGACCGTGCTCTTAGGTATGATATTCGAATATGTTGTTGTATTGATGTGATCTTGATGTAGCTTGTGGCGAGTGTAAGCCAATTCCACATACTCATCTCTTCTGTACATGTACTTGTAATGATATCCATTCTTGCGAAACGACGAGATGCGCTTTTATCCCTGTCAAGGCCCTCGTGCCAATATAAGGATAGGATCACATCTTGGGTGTTACAAGTTGGTATGAGAGCATGTACCGACCTAGGATCCCCCTTGATTGGTCGAACTTGTCTGGGTCAAGTCTAGTATAAAAACTATTTTGAGTGTAGTTATACCGGAGGGTAGGTTTCTTTTACTCCTCTTCTATACTCTAGTGAGGACTTACGACTTAGGAATTTTGATTATACCATATTCTCACTCAAAATTTTTAGGATCACGCGGCTATTTTGGAAACTATATGATGCCGATGTGACATAGTTTTGTCTTGGTGCCTCCTATTCTCTAGGAGTGGAGCTCCAGAGAATTTTGGCCACATTGTTATCATTTAGTTTCCTTAGTATCTCAGTACGGAGGATGTTCGAAATTGCTTCAATACAATTTGTGGCGAGAGGATTTGGCGTCACCCAGTACTAGGGAGAGTGTCTATATGTACTGCCATAATTGGTATCGTTTGTATTACGAGGGTCTTAGGTAGATGAATTTATGAGACCCCTGGATATGTGTTGACGAATGTGATACATTGGAGAGTAGTATTACTGTTAGGAGTTGAGTGATGGATTTTACTCCGCGTATCCGTGGACCCGATTGCATAACCGGAAGATTTTTGGGAGTTCTTAGGTGGGAATTTAAGTAGTTACCTAGGAGTATCCTTCCAGCAAATGCACATGGGTTATGTATTTGTTTCTAGCTTAATTTGCAAGCCTCATCCTTTGTTTTGTTTTGGCGTATGGTAATTCGAGTTGCTTCGATGTCAAGTGGTGATTTCATATCTTTCCTAAGAAGTGTTCTCATATTTCTATGGGAATGATAATTCTTTTTCTCAAACAAGTTGTCATATCAATTCTTTTCATCCGGTGTGCTTCTCTTCAGAATAATTCTATCCTCTCCAACTTCTGCAAGATCTGTCCTCATAATCTTCTCCGGAGTATGTCTCATCTGTCCTAAGTTTTCTTTGTTTTCCCCACCCTCCCACCCTTTTTCTTCAATGATTAAATTCTTATCCAAGTGTCTTCCCTTTCATTAATGCGTTTGCTACCTTTTCTTCCATATTGTATCCGGTGATTCATTGTGAATATGTTCCGGTGCTAAGTTCATCATTCTTCGTTCTTGTTTTCTTTCTCGGTGGATTCAATTCAATATTTTGAGCTTCATCATATCCTTTTCATCCTTTAAATGCTTTCTCGTGTTGGAAATTCTTAGTCAAGCCTCTATTATTGATTCATCTCTCTCTATCCTATCCAGAGTGTTGAAGATATCTTAGAAGAATTCTTTTTCATATCATCTTAAATTATTTTTATGGTTCTCACCTCATCTAGTTTTCAATTGTACTTGTGCGATCTCTTCCTAGGCAATCAAAGGTTCTTCCTAGTAGTTGGTTAAGGACGTAATTCCTTCTCAAAGTATTCTTCAATATTATGTTGGAGGAACTCAAATTGTCGTTGTTTTCTCATGACAGATGCCATGGGTAGGCTTATCGAGAGTGGTTGGGGCCAAAGGACGCCGACGGGCTCCGGGAGCGGGATTGGGCACAAGCGGTGAGGGACACACGATTTACCTAGGTTCGGGGCCCTCCGTGGGAGGTAAAACCCCTAGTCCTACTACTTTAGTTGGATGGTGAGTGAGGTTACAATGGTGCTCCTTGAGTTATCGTCTAGAGGTGGAAGAAGGACTAGCCGGCTCCTCTTCCCTTGCTACGTTAGAGTGTGAGATGGGAGAGTTCATTCGTGCTTGTGTGTGTCCCCGATGCATGGGGGCTTCTAGGGGTTTTATAGGCCAACCCCTCGGCTTACAATATCCCTAATGTACTAAGAGGGGGACCTGGCTGGCAGCCTCTCCGGCTAGCCAGGGGCCCACCCGCTGCATCATCTCGTTGCCCGTATGGCCAGCAGGCTGCGCGGTCCCATCGCTCACTGGGCCCGCCAGCCGGCTCTTCGATTGGTCCGCGCTCACCCGCCGCAACACAGGCTGCCCAAGTGGTGTCGCCTTGTGCTAGCCGGCCAAAGTCTTCGGTACGGCCAGCAACGCTTTAGCCATGCGGAGGTAGGTAATGGAGTGGGCTGAGGCGTGCCGGCACTATTGCCTCACTCGGTCGCGATCAGCCAGGGTCAGCGGTACGACCAGCTGGACTTGTGGCGCCCCACCTGATTACCACTATAGCCAAACAGTCACCACGCATACAAGCCCAGGAAATCACTCTGGCATGCATGTTTACAACAAGTATCATGAACACATGCATTTATATTAATGGATATATGAGTCTTACATGGTATATATGACAAAGGTGATGGCAGCGGAAAAGATCTATCTAAGGCAGCAAGGTCTTGGTGCGGCTCCAATCCACAGAGATCTGACTGGGTTACTGTCCTGGCCTGTGAACGCTTCGTATCCTCGACGACAGACGATGGATCCTTATGTGAACCTGGCCATGTTAAAGGCCGCTGAGTACTTTTGAATGTACTCGCAAGCAAACCAAACTAACATATACACCAAGCAAAGCAATCCATAACATTCAAGCATGCATTTTTTATTAGAGCAATATTAATTATCATGGCATATCATACCTATCTAGCAGGATTAAATATCATGATATAACAGGATTATCCACCAAGATAACTACTAAAGTAAATATGGTAAGGTAAAGCATAATGAGTAAATAATATATACTCTGAATATTCACATGATCCAATCTGAATCTGATCCAAATCCCATCCAATTCATGTGGTCACCCGACCACTCACCTTATAGCCATCCCATGGCTAACATATCATATCCCTGACATCATCCGATGTCTCTGCATCCGAGCCAAGTTCTTCCATCATTATTACCATTATTCCGGTTGACAACCTAGTGAGGTCTGGACGGGCTATCCAATACCGTAGAAGCGGCTATTCAAATAGATTTTTACACTCTGTAGAGGTTGCGCACTTTACCCACACCATGGAGCACCTGACCTCGTGATCCCATTTGGGTGGACTAGTGTTGCTCTAGTGAAACCTGCCTAACCCGTGACTCCTCCACCGTACCACCAGCAATCATTCTCCCCAGGAGTCAAGCCCTGGGTGGCCCCTGTGTCACCCCGTGACACCTGCCATCGTCGTGGCCAAATAAACTGTCCCAAACGGGGACACCGGCAAATAAATCAACTGGTCTCACAAGGTTATTGCCGCCTACCGGGACAGGGTAGCGCATGCGCATAACCTTGCCTATCTGGAGGTACCGGTGGAAGAGCATGCGATTGGACCAAGTCAAGGCCATCCCATACCGGCAAATGTTCCTGTACGAATAAGCCCGGACGGGTGACTCTAGATCAACCGACTAGGTTTAGCTTTAGCCAGTATTTAACAAGCATGGATATTCATCATGAATAACTTAATATGGTGGTAAATATGTATGAGGTAAAACTGGGGACACATAACAACCTATTTCTAATATAACATCACAATGAGTCATTAGTGAAACAAGTTTTAAATGGCAAGTTATCACTTTACAAGTTCTGGCTGTAAGTTACGATTATCGGAACCCTTGCATAAAACCGACAAAGAAACCAGTAGCCAACAGAACGGTCTTTACAACTCTGATTTGGGACATTACCGGAATAACTCAACCCCGGCTCAAGACGGCTGGAAAGCAGCTCAGAGCATGAGACGGTGTTGATAAAAAGAATGTAGCAGTTCCCTCAGATGCCCGAAAAACAGCTCAGAGCATAGGGTCACTACTACAGAAAGAAATTCAACAATTGTCCGAGACAGCCGCAAAACAGCTTAGAACACGGCCAATTGTTGAAAAGAGAACATAAAGTCGGCATCCACCCCGGACGACCGAAAGCAGCTCAGACATAGGCATGGTGGCATCATCAAAGAAAGTACAAACAAGTGTTCGTCAGAGTCACCTACAGCCCACTACTACGCATACAATCACAAGCATATTAATTTAAACATGCAGGAACAACACAAAGCAATGCTTTAGGGCATATATTAGATGGTCGACTTACCTGGGGTCAAAGAATACTCCGGGAAGAAGTGTGGAGAGTCCGCGGAAAGGATCGCCGAAAACTGTTCTCTCTCGTAGGGGCTGATTGAAGGACAAGGGAAAAATGTTCATTTTCAGAATGTAAATATATTATGAAAACAATGCCAAAAGTTCGGGGTCGACGAGACGAAGATTTGAACGTTGGTTTCACCTGGATCGGAGTTTTGGAGAACAAGATATAAAGGTTTTTTGTTAGGGACCTATCTGTAAAGAAAATATTCACAAAGGGGTCCTTGACAACACAGCCGGTTGCGCACTCCCGAGAAATACGCTTTTCCGCAGGGAAAACGCAAACATGCCCAAGGCGCCTCCACTTAACTAGTTGGGTCCGGGCCATAGTCACTTACAACCGGGCCCCATGGTCTTCTCTCTCCTCCCTTGCCTCATCTTCTTTCTCCTGACTCAGAACAAAGGAGGGAGAAGGGGTGCTCGGCCGATCTCGATGCTGGCACTCCTCCCGTTGGTTGTGTCCGCTTGCGAGCCAGGCGAGCTCGCGGTGCCACCCCACACCCAGGGGTGGCCGTAGGGGAGCTTGGGGGGCTTGGAGGGGAGGGGCTCGTGAGCGGCAGGAGCGGCAGCCATGGCCATATTTCGTTGCACCGGCGAGGAATCCGACCGGGCGAGTGCGCTGGAGTGGACTAAAGGGTGAGGATGTGGTGGAGTGAGCTCGAGGGGAACTCGAGGGTGGCTATTTATAGGTGTCCGACAGCGAGTGGATAACCACGACTGCCGTGGCGAGCTTATTGTCGTCCTGGCGCTTGGGGAGGATGTGGTTGGCTGCTTGCGGCATCGGGGAGAGTCTCGGGCGGACGGTGGGGCCAGCTAGAGCTACGGGAAGGATCGAGGAGGAAGAAGACATGGGTCATGGGTGGCATAAAGCTCCGGCGAGGCCTGCCGTGGCGTGAGGAGAAAGACTAAGGAGGGGGAAGTTGGTGGAGAGTGGGCATGCGGCCGTCACGAAGCCACTAGACATGCCCGGATGAGCGGAGGCCTGCCAGAGGCTAGCTGGCCGAGGTGACAGAGGCATAGAGCGTCGCTTGAATGCGCTCACTGCATGGTCACTAACGAGGATATGTACCTAGGGTAGGGTCCTAGGCAAGGCCTACATACCCTACCTAAGGACACTACATTGGAGGACTTGAAGATCAAGCATAAACTTCCGACTAGATTCCATGAGACGTTCAAGTCACTCGATAGGCTATCCACTCGGAGACTCCTTCTTCCACTTGTCAGTCGCGTGTCACTCAGAAGACCTCGTTCTCACTAGACGCCAGAAGACCAGGAGTCACCATCAAGAGCCCAACGGGCAGACGTTAGTCTAATCATCATTAATAGCTTTTATTACGTACGTTACCAGTAACGGCGGACTTTAACCCCACGATCGGACCCTTAGATGCTGGGTAATTATGAGGGGCGGCTAACTCTATATAAGCCGCCCTCCCCTCCTTCACAAGGGTTCGCAACAATTGTAATCTCTATATTCCACACGACATAAGCTCCTCAGCACTGAGACGTAGGGCTGTTACCTCCTCGAGAGGGGCCTGAACTCATACATTCGTGTGTACGTCCTCGCCGTAACTAGGACTCTGCCCTCTCCTTACGTACCCCGACCATCTACTGTCAGGCTCGTTCCCACGACAGTTGGCACCCACCGTGGGGCAGGCGTCTAAGAGACTTCCGGTGAGGTTGCATTTTCCATCCTTCGACATGTCTTCCGTCGATGTTTTTGCTCTGGGCCACGAGATCCGTTTCAGAGCGCTCACCTTCATCGCCGACGATTCGGCATGGATCCAGGAAGCACCTCTCGATGTCGAGGCGCTCCTGGTCTGCGGGGCCGCGCACTTGCGCGCGAGTTCCTGTGGTGTGTTGGTGCGTCAGCCTTCGACTCCTTACACCTCAGCTCCCCTCGCTGTCTGCGGTCACAAGCGGTCCGGCCGCTCACGACTTCTGCGCTGGGTCAAACACGCAGTGGCGCATTAAAATTCTCCACAGATTGCAGCACACGAGCCTGCCGAGTCCCTTCACGGCGTGTTCGAGTCGAATTCTGATCCGTCCGACGTGCCTTCCGAGTGCGAAAGCTGCGATCCCGCAACGGAGGTCTTGATGGCAGGCTCTCATCAGAGTTCACCGCCTGGCTTTGGCCGTGGCAGGCGCGAGGCTGGCAGTCCGTCGAATGAGCAACCACACTGCGAGGAGGAGGTTCTTCATACTCCCATCGTTGGCGCGACTGCCGAGGCTCAAGCTTTGGAGGCCGCGCGCATTCGTTTGGAAGAACTCCAGGCAGAACTTGACGAGCGCGCTCGCCAGCGCCCGCCACGCCCCAGTCGATGTCAGAGACAACTGTTTCCGACTGGATCTCACGGCGACGTTGAGGTAAATCGAACTCCTATGTTAAATGTTCCTCCTGCTGCTAGGATAGCAGATTCCATTCAGCCGTCCCGGTCAGAGGCTGGAAGAGGGTTGATGTAGATCAGAGCACTGTTAGATGCAGCGCAGCGTCAGGATTCACTAGTTTCTCAGTCCCGCAATAGGATACATAGCAATTCACCCAGGGCAGAGACCGTTCAGTCGGCACACAACCCTGGATCGCCCTTGCACCCTTAGGGCAGAGGTTTCCGTGAAGAGCAGGGCAGAGATCAGTTTCACCGCGAAGACCACCGACGAGTGCCCACTCCTCCGCGGAGTGGTCCATACGCGCGCCGGCACCAGGACGATTGGCGATCTTTCGGTGATGAGCGGAATGCGGGCTTTGATGCCCGCGACCTCCTCGTTTAGAAGCGGATTGACAGGGGTAGAGCCCACAGGGAAGGACATGACAGAGATTTTCCGAGTGGTAGCTCAGCTGTGGTTTCTGGTCCTGAGTATTTCAGCAGAGCCATACGCTCTGCAGAGATTCCCCCCAACTTCAGGTTAGCGGTGGGGATCGGGAAGTTTACTGGCGAAACAAAGCCAGAGACTTGGTTAGATGATTACTGAGTGGCTGTGCAAATTGGTGGCGAAAATGACAATGTTGCCATGAAGCACCTGTCCTTGATGTTAGATGGTCCAGCTTGAGCTTGGCTGAATCGTTTGGCTCCTTCCAGTATACATTGCTGGGAGGATCTTACCCGAGTGTTTGTCCGAACCTTTGAGGGCACCTGCAAGCGTCCGGCAGGTCTGGTCGACTTACAACACTGCGTCCAGAAGCCCAATGAAACTTTGAGAGATTATATTCAGCAATGGTCCACTCTGCATCATACATTGGAGAATGTGTCGGAACACCAGGTTGTTTGTGCGTTCAAGGCCAGTGTGAGATACAGAGAGCTATATCTGAAGTTTGGGTGAACGGGTGATATTTCAATCGGCAAGATGATGGAAATCGCCACTCGGTATGCCAATGACGAGGAAGAAGACCACCTCCGTAGCTGCAAAGGAAAGACAGTTGTCAATGAAGCTGGTGGCAGTAACAATCGTAAACAGAAGCGAAAAGCTGAAGATCCGGTTCAACCAGAAGCGGCAACACTGGCGACTCAGTTAAAGAACGAGCCCAAAGCTAAAGCATAGTATGCCCCCAAGAAAGGAAAAAATCAGTCAGGAACTGATATCATGGATCAGCTGTGTGTAATTCACACGAGGAAAGATGTGGAAGGCAATCTGATTTTGCCCAAGCAGACCACTCGACAGTGTTGGACCCTTATCCAGCAATTCAAGGGGGACCCACCGAGTGATAAAACTCCTGAGAAGGGACATGAAGATGAAGATAAAGAAACATTCCCGGATGTCATTGCTACACTGGTGATCTTTGCTGATGTCGAGAGCAAGAGCCGTCTGAAATTCATCAACAGAGAAATCAGCATGGTTGTTCCGGATACTCCCACCTACCTCAAGTGGTCCCAATATGCTATCACATTCGACCAGACAGACCATCCTGCTCATGTGGCCACTCCCGGTCGATAGGCTCTGGTAGTTGATCCGGGGGGGGACTCGACTTAGAAAGGTCCTCATGGACGGCGGCAGCAACCTGAACATTCTCTATGCGGATACCCTCAAAGGGATGGGCATTTCGATGTCCCATCTGAGTGAAAGCAACATGCAATTTCACGGGGTCATCGCAGGAAAGAAGGCCAAGTCACTCGGCCAGATAGCATTGGATGTGAGATTCGGGAACGACAAAAATTTCCGAAAAGAAAAGTTGACATTTGAAGTCATGGATTTCAAGAGTGCTTACCACGCCATTCTGGGTCGACCCGCCTATGCATGTTTCATGACCCGATCATTTTCCGCTCCCCCACATAGATCAAATTGTTGACTCGACTGCGGGGTGTGAGCATTTATCGTTTTTGGATGCTTACCCTGGGTACCATCAGATCCGTCTGTATGGCCCAGACAAAATAAAGACAGCCTTCATCACCCCATTCAGGTGTTTTTGTTACATCACTATACCTTTTGGTCTCAAGAATGCCGGTGCTACTTTTATGCGCATGATTCAGAAATGTTTACTCAACCAGATCCCTCGGAATGTCGAGGCGTACATGGACGATATAGTGGTCAAGTCCCGCAAAGGTTCCGACCTGCTGCCTGACTTGGCCGAGACATTTGCCAATCTGAGGCGATTCTACATAAAGCTGAATCTGTCCAAATGTACTTTCGGCGTCCCTGGCGGCAAGTTGATCGGTTTTCTCGTTTCGGAGCGAGGAATTGATGTCAAACCTGAGAAAATCAGCGCCATTACCCGTATGAAGACTCCCGTGCGAGTGCACGACGTTCAGAAGCTCACAGGTTGCTTGGCAGCATTGAGTCGATTCATTTCTCGTCTTGGTGAGAAGGTTCTACCTTTATATCAATTGATGAAAAGTCCGACGCGTTCGACTGGACTCCCGAAGCCGAAGCAGCGTTTGTTGAGCTCAAAGCCCTACTCTCCATCCAGCCGGTGCTTGCCACTCCTGTCAGCAAAGAGCCCTTGCTCCTGTACATTGTGGCCACAAATCAGGTCATCAGTACAGTACTAACTGTCGAGCGGGAAGAGGAGGGTAAAGCTTATAAAGTCCATCGGCCATTTTATTATGTCTCGGAAGTATTGTCCCCCTCAAAGCAAAGATATCCACACTATCAGAAGCTGGTTTATGTTATTTACCTATCAGCAAAGAAGGTGGCGCATTATTTCTAAGACCACTCGATTTCAGTCGTCAGTGATGCTCCTTTGTCCGAAATTTTCAATAATCGAGACGCATCAGGTCGAGTGGCTAAATGGGCAATCGAGCTTGGACACTTTGACATCAGATTCGAAGCCAAAAAAGCAATCAAGTCCCAAGCATTGGCAGATTACATGGCCGAGTGGATTGAACAGCAACAGCCTATCCAAGTTCACTCGACGCATTGGACAATGTTCTTTGATGGCTCCAAAATGTTGAATGGGTGTGGTGCTGGTGTTGTATTGATATCTCCCAAGGGCGACAAGCTCAGCTATGTCTTGCAAATTCACTTCGATTCCTCCAACAATGAGGCAGAGTATGAGGCACTTTTGTATGGGTTGCGCATGGCTATCTCACTCGGCGTCAAGCGCCTGATGGTTTATGGCGACTCAGATCTGGTGGTGAATCAAGTGATGAAAGACTGGGATGTTTGAAACCCCGCTATGACTGGATACTGCAATGCAATCCGAAAGGTGGAGAAGAAATTTGAAGGCCTGGAACTTCATCATGTTCCCCGACTGAAAAATCAGGCGGCCGATGAGCTATCCAAGATTGGTTCCACTCAACGGCATGTCCCTAGCGGTGTGTTCTTGGAGCACTTGCACACTCCTTCGGTTCAAGAAGATCCTTTCACCTAAGAGCCCCCACAAGCTTTGAGTTCCACTAACCCGATAGAAGTCGATGTCCCTGAAGTGATTGACCTGGTCATGGAGATTCTGGTAATCACTCCCGATTTGACTGTGCCTTATATTGCCTATATCCTCAGACAAGAGCCCCTGAAGATGAAACAGAGTCTCAACAGATTGTGCGCAGGTCCAAAGCTTTCATTATGATGGGAGATCAGCTGTTCAGAGAGAGTGCGACTGGTGTCACACAACGCTGCATTTCCCCGAGGAAGGTTGAATGATTCTAGACGAGATTCACTCGGGAACTTGCAGCCACCAAGCGTCCTCAAGGACAATTGTCGCTAAAGCATACTGAGCTGGTTTTTACTTGCCACGAGCTAATGAGATGGCTAAAGACAACGTTGGTCATTGTGATGGTTGCCAGTTCTATGCAAACTTGTCACACAAGCCAGCATCTACCCTGAAGACAATTCCCTTGCCTAGTCGTTTGCTGTTTGGGGACTCGACATGGTTGGCCCCATTCGAGCCGGAAAAGGAGGACTCACTCACTTACTGGTAGCAGTCGACAAATTTACCAAGTGGATAGAAGCCAAGCCAATCAAGAAGCTGAACTCCCGCACGGCGGTCACATTCATGAGGGAGATAATTTAATGATGCGGCATTCCACACAGCATCATCACAGACAATGGCACTAATTTTGACTCGGAAGAATTCTGGAACTTCTGCAACTCCTAGGGCACTCGGGTAGATTATGCGTCTGTCGCTCACCCACAAACCAATGGGCAAGTCGAGCGAGCCAATGGCCTCATCTTGTGTCGCATCCCTAGCTAGTTGTCTTAGGACAGCATGTGTCTACATCATATTTCATTTTTGCATCAACTTGAAATGGGGATCAAAAGGAACCCCAAACTCTCATTTGAATCAAACCAACTTAATGAATGTGAAAAACCCACAAATTCAAAATGCCCATCTAAAATGTCCCCTATGTCTAATAAATGTGGACATGAATATATCAGGGGCCATCTTAAATATTTGAACATTTATAGCAATTTAAAAATAAATATTAAAGCTGCTGAAAATGCCAAATAAAGCATTATCATTATTTTAGATTTTAAAATATTCTGAAACTTTTTATAGAAGTTTGAAATATTCAAACTTAGTTCTATAAAATATTTGGGATATTTTATAACTAGCAATTGTGTCTAAAAATAAATAAAACAAATGTCAGAAAAACAAAATAGAACTGGAAATGTAAAAAAAGGAAAGGAGGAGGCACCTGGGCCGGCCCAGCTGGCCGAGCACCGTCGTCGTCCTCCTGGCGGCCAGGAGGACGAGCGTGTGCTCGCCGTGCGCTCGCGCCGGTGCTGCCACGCAGCACCCTATGCGCCTACATCCCCTGTCGCGCTGGCAAGAGGATGAGGACGCCTCTGTCGTCCCCATTTCTCTATCTCTCTCGCATTCGCCCCCCTTGCTTTCTTCCTCTCCTCTGCCCGCCATGGCCGCCGCCTTCTTGCCGCCGTAGCCGCAGTTCCAGCCGCTCCCCCTTGCTCCCGAGCCCCCCTTTAGCTCCGCCGTGACGTGTCGGTCCTCTCCGCCGAAAGACTCAAGCCCGGAGGCCCCCAGCACCGACCTCGCCACCTTCTTCCTCCTCGGTCACCGAAGACCGCCGTCGGCCGTGCGTTGCAATCAAGGCCTCCTCGAGCCCGCTCTCATCTCCGTTGCATCCGCTGTGAGCTCCTGCTCCTTCTCCCCCCTTTTCCCCCTTTGCTAGCGTGTTCTAGCGCCGGATCCCCTCGGGTCCGAGAGCTCCTCGCCGCCGGCGAGGACATGGCCATCACTGTTGCGACCCAAGCTCACACCTGAGCATGTAGTCATGCTCAAGATGATCCCAGACAGCCTTAGGAGCCCTTAGGTGGCTCATTCGAGCTCTGGCTCGACGAGCTTGTGCTCGCCCGAGCTTCGCCCGCCGCCGTGCTCGTCGCCGGCGCCGATTCCGGCCACCCCAGCCACTGGGAGGTGTCGGGCTCGACGCGCGCGAGCGAGCAGAGTAGATAGGTGCCCTCCGCCGTCCATTTGGTCACCGGAGGAGGGGTTCCGACCCTCTCTGCCGTCTCTGACGTCGCCGGCGGCTCAACGCCGGCGAGTCAACCGGTGTTGACCACGGGGGTTTGACCCCAGGTCAACTAGCAAGTGGGCCTGACCCTTTTAATTAGAATTAGATTAAGTAAATTAATTAACTAAACTACTTATGTTAATGACCCACTGACTAGTGGGCCCCTATCCTAACTAATTAGTAATTAGTGTTAAATAATTTTGTTAGAGACTGGGTCATTGACCAGTGGGCCCCACTAGTCAGGTTTGATCTCTCAACGTTCTGTTGACTAGCTGATCTCATGCTGATGCAATAAAGGAATATCTGATTTAAATAATTCTAGAATTTTTTTAAAATTTCTAAAATTCATATAAATTAATCTGTAACTCATATTGAAATAATTTATATATGAAAGTTTATCAGAAAAATCCAATGAATCTAATGGTGCCATTATCATGCATGTTAGAGCAACCTATGTAGATGAACATTGACATTTACTAATAGGTTAACTTATGAAATATGAAATGGAGAATGATTTTGAACCTATATTCAAATCACTTCATTTAACTTGGACAATAGTTGCATTAGCTCAACCATACATGTTGCCATGTCATGATCATGCATCATATTGTAGGACTTGCGTGTATTGATTGTTATTTATCTGCATTGTGGTAGGCCCTGCTTCTGAGCATACCTCCGAGTATTCCAACGAAGGAGAAAACCTTTCCGCTACCCAGCAAGGTAAGCAACCCCTTTGATCATTCCGATAACATCCCACTCTCTCGCTCCTGCTCTTGTTTATTGCATTAGGACAAACGTTCACTTGTTTGTCAAACATGGTAGATGAACCTATTCTTTTGCATGACCTGTTATTGTCACAGTAAATAGCTAAACCTTGCAACCTAGCATACCTGGTAGATACTTGTGCCAGGATGTGCTTTGCTTACTTTGCCGCTATGCTTGCTATGCTTAGAGTTGTGTCAGGTCTGGTTCATTTGGGTGATGAACTGGAGTGAAACAATGTTATTCTAATGTGATAACCTTAGGATGAACCCGATTTGGTAAAGGTAGCGATGAGAGGCTATGTAGGAGTACATAGCGGGTTATCTCATTGGGACTGTTCTTAGGAACTAAGTTCCGCGTTTGTGATCCAAGGCTAGTTACTACCACACGTTGGGATACTTAATTGACCCTCTCGACTTATCAATCCCTTAGTCCTTAGTCCAGAAGTTGCAAGTAGTTTGTGGTGTTTATAGCATGCTGGAGGCCGTGCTTAGCGCTGACCCTAGGGGTGGGTTATGACGCGGTAGCAAGTGGCACGGTGTACCAAGGGTCACCCGAATGATGGGCTTGGGAACCCTGCGCACATCGTTTGGGGCCGTAGCGGAAACTTCGGCCGGACTTCTGTTCGGGTTCAGTCTCAAATAGGCGATAGCCTGGACTAGAGGTCTTATGTGATTGACGGTCGTGGTCAACTCCCTCGTTGGGCTTCTGCTTGAAGGTTGCCGAGGTGCATGGTTTTATGAGCACACAGCGATAAGTGGCAAGAGCGTGTGTGAAGAAGTACACCCCTACAGCGTATGAAACTATTCGAATAGCCGTGTCCTCGGATATGGACTACTTGGAAAGCTTATGCTGCTCATAGATAATTAAATGGATACTCATAAAAATATCAAAACAAGTGTGAGTTCCGTGGATGGCACTCTCCTAGGAGAGGGAAGTGAATCCATGCTGGTGTATTGATATGGAGTTAGTGGACTCGTGTGCGATATCTAAAATCTAAACAAAGAGTTAAAATGGTGTAGTGTAGGTTAGCCATTAGTCAAAGCTGGCATTATTGCATAAACTCCACCACTCCCCTTGTTGATACATGAGCATGAATAGTCTAGGTCTGTCTTAAAGACTTGCTCAGTACATTTGTACTCACGTTTGCTTAATAACTGTTGCAGATGAGACTCGGGACCCATCAGGTGGGTTCTTTCTAGATGTTGACGATGCCGAATAGCTGGTGTCCCAGCTATGACCTTATGCCCTATGGCGGGCTATAGATAGTCAGGCCATGTGCCTTTTTACCCTTTCATCTGTCTGTACTCAGACACCTTTATGCTTCCGCTTGGTTTGTATGAACTTGCTTGTATGACTTGAGTGTCGGGTCATGTGACCCCTACCTATAAGAACATATTATGCAAGGCTCTTCTGAGCCTTTTAAATAAAAGTTGTGTTGATGTATGGTTATGTTGTGATGCCATAGTTGTATCTATGCATATCAGGCATGTCATGCGTACGTGTGACGTGCAACGGTATGTATGGGATCCGACACCTAGTCATGTGCCTTTAGTAGTACTCTTTACGGGAAACTACCTCTTTGTGCTTCCATCGAGCCTTGGTAGCTTGCTACTGCTCCGGACACATTGGTTGACCGGCATGTATCCTTCATTGTTGTTGTGTCTGTCCCTTCAAGGAAATGTCTCGCGGTGTAATGGAGTCCCTGTAGCCTTCTACGACTCGTCTACGTGCAGTGATGACATTTATGTACCATGGTGTAATGGAGTCCTTATAGCTTGCTATGAATCGTCTACACACGCTTGAGACCGACACTTGCATTGCTGGGTTACGTATGCCTGTTTCCGTACGGATGTCCCACTTGGGTTCTATGACTAGTCATGTCGGCCCGGGTTCTCTATCGTTTGATTGCCAGTGACATGTTCACATACGTGAGCTAAAAGACGCAAACGGTCCCGGCTAAGGTAAGGCTGCAGCCATGGAGCTTACCGTGCGTGAGTCCACAGAGTGATGTGATATGTTACAGTCTCGATTCATATGACTTAGGATCGGGGTCCCGACAGCATTGGTATTAGAGCCTGACTGACTGTAGGACTACCAAGCCAAACCGGTCGAAGTTGAGTCTAGAAACACTATAGAAAAGTAGGGGAATTGATTGTGGAAGGGAACGTAAGGCTCTTTTTACTCCTCTTCCCAAGTTATTCTATTCCAAGTCATTCTCATCTTTTCTATGAGGATAAGAACTAGGCTTCTCATCTATTGCTTAGGATAACGAGTTACTAACCATGGACTATTAGCTAGCTTTTATGCAAGTGAATGTCGGTATTTGAGTATTGTTGGTGTGACAAACAGATGGAGAAGAGGTTTGAGTCTAGATAGTCGAGTGGTTATGCCTTTCCAATCTTTTGCAGTTGTCTCAAAATCCTTTTTGGAGCAATTATAGCTGTTATGTTGTCCAATTTCTGCTAGAGTCTCTAATGTCTTTGCATCATTCTCTGTTTCAGATGCCCCCTCGTCCCTCCCGTCAGGTGGTCTGTCTGACCAGGTGCATCGATGTACCGGGTCACATGGCCATGTTGGTTAGAGTTATGATGGAGGCTGGTTACCGTTGGTACCCAGAGTACAGAGTGGAGGAACAGTATCGAGATTTCAACCAGAGCCAGTATCTATGTATTGTTAAGATATATCCTTCGTATCCTGGAGCTGTAGAGCCGCTTCACTGGACTTATGGATTAGGTGTCACCATAGACATGATAGTTCAGGAGGCCGCCTACACCATGCTGACTATCATGAGGTTTCACCATGGTCTGCTTCAAAACACAGAGTTTTGTTATGTTCCTGCTTCTTTGGGAGGAGAGGATAGCTATCTTAGTGCTGCCTACTATGATCATTCTCATGAGGACCCTAGGCTGCAGGTGACCACTCAGATGTTGGAGAACAGAGATCGTAATGCACGTGCCCTTCGCATGGAGCTTTATGCAACCTGTGCACGTCTTTGGACAACCCTGACATAGTTGGCACCTGTCGTGCAGACAGGCTATGGAGATTTGGAGATGCTAAAACCATCGCGGACTCATCTGCCAGCACACGTAGACTGGCCTGATGTTGGAGGCATCACCCCTCTTCGAGGACCGCTGTTGCCGCCAACAAGGGGACTAAGGCCACATCCGTGTCCTTACGGTTTCCAGGGATCACAGGCTAGACTGTTTCCAGATCCTCAGGTTCAGCTCCCGAGCCACGGGGGTAACCTATATGAGGCATTCTAAGGCGATGCTTGAGTACGTGGATGTTAGTACTAGTATGGTAGTAGTCATATCGCCATAGTCCTGCGTGTCTTGTGGGATATGATTGAGGTTGAGAGTTGAGTTTCGGAGGTGTAGATAGATAATGTATAGGAAGCTTGTAATGCCTCCGATGAGTTGTGTCATCTCTCCATAGTTTGTATTTCAGCTTGGGTTTGTACTGAACTATGTCATGGTGTGTATGAATCATGGTGTTCATATGGCAGTTGTTATTACCATGTTGATTGGGTGTTTACCCTGCATGCCATGTTGTCCAGTACATTCCTTATCTCATTCCTTAGAGTTGGTGTTTTCCGTGTCTAAGCTGTGGGTTTGTTTTCCCAGGATGGTGGCAACTAGGAATAACCCCGTGCCTGCCCCTGAACAGGGCGGGGGAAGCCAGCCAAGGCAAGAGAACCTGCCACACGCGCACTCTTTGGCAGAAGTGATGCTTGAAGCTAAACGGAACAAAAGGGAGACCAACAGGCTGTTGGAACGAATTGAGCAGAACACAACGCGTGCTCCCTGCAATGATCACAATGATGGCGTGTCTCTCGGTGATTTCATCAAGCTGTGCCCACCTAAGTATCATCATTCAGTCAACCCGCTCGACGCGGATGACTGGCTGACCAGCATGTTTCGCAAAATTCGGGCTGCCAATGTATCCAGGGCCAACAAGGTGACCTTTGCTACTTATTTTCTGGAAGGACCCGCCAATATGTGGTGGGAAAACTATGAAGCCATGCGTCCCGCAGGCCCCGCACCAACTTGGGCGGAATTCAGCACGGCATTCCGTACCCATCACATCCCGGAAGGGCTGATGGATCGCAAGAGAGAGGAGTTCTGTGCTTTCACCCAGGGCAGACTGACAGTGGATGCCTATAGCCATGAGTTCGGCAATCTTGCTCGCTATGCTCCGGAGGAAGTTTCAACTGATGCCAAGAAACATGTTAGGTTCCACAAGGGACTTAGTCCTGAGCTCCATCGAGATCTGTGCCTGCATGAGTGCACAACCTTCCAGGCTCTCGTCAACAAGGCTATCAATGCCGAGACTAGACTGACTGACTACGAGGCAACCAGGAAGCACAACCGTGACTTCAGCCCCGCATCTGGCTCGGGCTCCAACAAACGCCGGGTGTGGGTGCCCAACGCAGCTCTGCCGCCAAGATACACCGCGAGGCCATCCTTCCAGGCGCCTTGCCCAGCTCAGCCCAACCCTCCAGCCAGGCCATTTGGAGGTCCGACTACCAATGTTGCTCCCCGTGCCACCGTTGTCTGCTACAAATGTGGGGAACCAGGACACTACTCTCGTGAGTGTCCTCAGAACAATGCTAAGCCAGCTAGACGTGGGAAGCCAGGAAAAGCCTTCTATGTGAAGCCAGCTCCTGCTCGTGAACGAGTGAACTATGTTTCTGCTGAGGAAGCCCTTGAGGATCCTGATGGTATCCTAGGTACGCTCCTTGTCAATAGTCATCTAGCATCTATTCTATTTGATACTGGGGCATCTCATTCATTCATCTCAGAAAGTTACGCACAGTTGCATAACATGTCTTTTTGTGATATGCCTACTCCTTTAGTAGTTCAGACTCCTGGTTCAAAATGGCAAACTTCTAGAGTGAGCCATGACAATGAGATTCTTGTGGATAGGCTAGTCTTCCTAGCATCCTTGATATCCCTCAAGTCTTCGGACATCAATATCATCTTAGGCATGGACTGGATGAAAGCCCACTATGCTAAGATCGATACTCATTCTAGGAATGTTCAACTTACACATTCCTCGGGTGAGATAGTTAATGTCTCCACTCGAGCAGCCAAGCGCCAACTCTATTCTCTCAATGCTAGCCCTCTTCCAGAATTAGAAGATATTCCGGTAGTCCCAGACTTCCCGGATGTCTTTCCAGAAGAACTGCCAGGAATTCCACCTGTCAGAGATGTTGAGTTTGTGATAGAGCACATTCCACAGACTGTCCCAATAGCTAGAAAACCCTATAAGATGGCACCCTTAGAACTAGCCGAACTTAAGATTCAACTCGATGAGGCTTTGAATAAAGGTTTCATCCATCCCAGTTCTTCTCCTTGGGCTTGCCCCGTCCTCTTCGTCAAGAAGAAGGATAGATCAGATCGGATGGTTGTGGATTATCGGCCAGTGAATCTGGTCACCATAAAGAACAAGTATCCGCTCCCCAGGATCAACGATTTGTATGATCAATTCGCTGGATCCTCTGTCTTCTCCAAAATGGATTTGAGGTTGGGATACCATCAAATCAGAATTAGAAATGGGGACATTCCAAAAACGGCTTTTGTTACTTGTTATGGCCAATACGAGTACACCGTCATGTCCTTCAGTTTAACCAATGCCCCAGTGACCTTCTCTCGCTTGATGAATTCAATCTTCATGGAGTATTTGGATAAATTCGTCGTGGTTTACCTTGATGATATACTCATCTACTCGAAGAACGAACAGGAACATGCCGAGCATCTAAGGTTGGTGTTGATGAAACTTTGAGAGCATCGTCTATATGCCAAATTCTCCAAGTGTGAATTATGGTTGCTAGAAGTGACCTATCTAGGCCATGTGATCTCTGTTAAAGGTATTGTTGTCAATCTCGAGAGAGTTCAGGCCGTCCTTGATTGGACTCAACCTGAATCGGTTAAGCAAGTTTGGAGTTTCCTCGGCTTAGCGAGCTATTGTCGCCGCTTTGTCGAGATTTTCTCCAAGGTTGCAAAACCTCTGACTGAACTCCTCAAGAAAGATAAGAAGTTCGAGTGGAGTCCACAATGCTAGCATAGTTTTTAGGAGTTAAAAAGACAACTGACCTCTTCTCCCGTTCTGGTGCTACCAGATTTCTCTAAGGACTTGTTATCTATTGCGACGCCTCGCGACAAGGATTAAGTTGCATTCTCATGCAAGATCGTCATGTGATTGCATACGCATCTTGACAGTTCCGTCCACATGAGGATAATTATCCAAAACATGATCTTGAGCTTGTAGTTGTGGTCCATGCACTGAAAACCTGGCGACATTACCTCCTGGGCAATCGTTGCGAAATTTACACTGATCACCAAAGTCTGAAATATATTTTCACCCAGCCGGATTTGAATCTCAGGCAAAGATGATGGGTTGAGTTGATTACAGATTACGACTTAGGGATAACTTACACCCCGGGGAAAGCCAATGTCATGGCTGATGCACTAAGTCGCAAGTCTTATTGTAACAACCTGATGTTACAACAAGGTCAACCACTTCTCTATGAGGAATTTCGGAAGTTGAACCTCCACATTGTTCCTCAAGGATTCCTTTCCAACCTGGTGGTGAAACCTACTCTTAAGGATCAAATAGTAGTTGTTCAGAGGTATGATAAGAGTATATCTCGGATCAAGGAGAATATTGCTAGCAGAAACGCTAAAGATTTCTCCAAGGATGATGAGGGTGTTGTGTTCTTCCAGAACCGGTTGGTGGTTCCCAAGAGCACACGCTTAAGACAGCTGATCCTTACGGAGGCTCATGATACTCCTCTCACAATTCATCTTGGTAGTACCAAGATGTATCGAGACCTACGCCAGAGGTTCTGGTGGACTAGGATGAAGAGAGAAATTGCTCGGTTCGTTGCTAACTGTGACGTTTGCCGTCGCGTGAAAGCAGAACATCAAAGGTCTGCTGGCACCCTTCAACCTTTAGCTATTCCTGAATGGAAATGGGATAAAGTCGGTATGGATTTCATTACCGGATTTCCCAGGACCAAGAGAGGGAATAATGCTATCTCTGTGGTCATTGATCGCCTTTCCAAAGTGGCTCATTTTCTTCCTGTTCGGGAGAGTATAACTGCTAGCCAGCTAGCGAAGTTATGCGTTTTTAGAATAGTTTCTCTTCATGGTGTTCCATTGGAGATTAACTCAGACCACGGAAGTATCTTTACTTCCCAATTTTGGGGAAGTTTCCAAACCGCTATGGGGACTTATCTATCCTTTAGCACTGCTTTCCACCCGCAATCAAGTGGTCAAATTGAGCGAGTCAATCAAATCCTCGAAGACATGCTCTGAGCTTGTGTTATATCCTTCAGTATGAATTGGGAGAAAATTCTTCCATTTGTCGAATTTGCTTATAACAATAGTTATCAATCAAGTTTGGGCAAAGCCCCTTTTGAAGTTCTCTATGAAGGTGTCGAACACCTCTTAACTGGTCAGAAACCGGAGAGAGGCAACTCTTTGGCCCGGATATGATCCAGGATGCAGAGGAGCAAGTTCGCATTATTCGTGAAAAGTTGAAAACAGCCCAATCTCGTCAAAAGAGCCAATATGATCGTCATCATAAGGCTGTGACCTATGAAGTTGACGAGAAGGCTTATCTTCGGGTTACACCTCTGAAGGGTACCCATCGATTCAGTATCAAGGGCAAGTTGGCTCCTCGTTACATTGGACCTTTTCGCATTCTTGCTAAACGAGGAGAGGTTGCCTACCAATTGGAACTTCTGCAACATCTTTCCAATGTTCATGATGTCTTCCACGTCTCGCAACTCAGGCATTGCTTCTCGGACCCTGTCCATGAAGTAGACCATGAAACGCTTGATCTCCAAGATAACCTTACATATTGAGAATACCCTATTCGTATTCTTGATCAAGGTGAGCATACCACTCGGCGTCAAAACATCAAGTTTCTCAAGGTTTAGTGGTCACGCCATTCTGAAAAGGAGGCCACATGGGAAAGAGAAGATCGTCTTCGATTAGAGTACCCCGCGCTCTTCCCGGCGACTTCAAAATATCGGGACGAGATTCTTTTGAGTGGGGGTGAGTTGTCACATCCCTAGCTAGTTGTCTTAGGACAGCATGTGTGTGCATCATATTTCATTTTTGCATCAACTTGAAATGGGGATTAAAAGGAACCCCAAACTCTCATTTGAATCAAACCAACTTAATGAATGTGAAAACCCAACAAATTCAAAATGCCCACCTAAAATGTCCCCTATGTCTGATAAATACGGACATGAATATATCAGGGGCCATCTTAAATATTTGAACATTTATAGGAATTTAAAAATAAATATTAAAACTCGTGAAAATGCCAAATAAAACATTATCATTATTTTAGATTTTAAAATATTCTGAAACTTTTTATAGAAGTTTGAAATATTCAAACTTAGTTCTATAGAATATTTGGGATATTTTATAACTAGCAATTGTGTCTAAAAATAAATAAAACAAATGTTAGAAAAACAAAATAGAACTGGAAATGTAAAAAAAGGAAAGGAGGAGGCACCTGGGCCAGCCCAGTTGGCCGAGCACCGTCGTCGTCCTCCTGGCGGCCAGGAGGACGAGCATGTGCTCGCCGTGCACTCGCGCCGGTGCTGCCACGCAGCACCCTGCGCGCCTGCATCCCTCGCCGCGCTGGCGAGAGGATGTGGATGCCTCTGTCATCCCCATCTCTCTCTCTCTCTCTCGCATTCGCCCCCTGCTTTCTTCCTCTCCTCTGCCCTCCATGGCTGCTGCCTTCTCGCCGTTCCAGCTGCTCCCCCTCGCTCTCGAGCCCCCCTTTAGCTCCGCTGTGATGTGTCGGTCCTCTCCGCTGAAAGAATCAAGCTTGAAGGCCCCCAGCGCCGACCTTGCCACCTTCTTCCTCCTCGGTCACCGGAGACCGCCGCCGGCCGTGCGTCGCAATCAAGGCCTCCCCGAGCCCGCTCTCATCGCCGCTGCGTCTGATGTAAGCTCCTGCTCCTTCACCCCCCCCTTTTCCCCCTTCACTAGCGCGTTCTAGCGCCGGATCCCCTCGGGTACGAGAGCTCCTCACCGCCGGCGAGGACGTGGCCGTTGCTGCAGCGGCCCAAGCTCGCACCTGAGCACGTAGTCGTGCTCAGGATGATCCCAGGTAGCCTTAGGAGCCCTTAGGTGGCTCATTCGAGCTCTGGCTCGACGAGCCTATGCTCGCCCGAGCTTGGGCCGCCGCCATGCTCGTCGTCGGCGCCGATTCCGGCCATCCCAGCCCCTGGGAGGTGTCGGGCTCGACGCGCGCGAGCGAGTAGAGTAGATAGGTGCCCTCCGCCGTCCATTTGGTCACCGAAGGAGGGGTTTCGACCCTCTCCGCCATCTCTGACGTTGCTGGCGGCTCAACGCCGGCGAGTCAACCAGTGTTGACCACGGGGACTTGACCCCAGGTCAACTAGCAAGTGGGCTCAACCCTTTTAATTAGAATTAGATTAAGTAAATTAATTAACTAAACTAATTATGTTAATGACCCACTGACCACTGGGCCCCTATCCTAACTAATTAGTGATTAGTGTTTAAATAATTCTGTTAGAGACCGGGTCACTAACCAGTGGGCCCCACTGGTTAGGTTAGATTTGTCAACGTTCTGTTGACTAGTTGACATCATAATGATGTCATGCTGATGCAATAAAGGAATATCTGATGTAAATAATTCTAGAAAATGTTTAAAACTTCTAAAATTCATATAAATTAATCTGTAACTCAGATTGAAATAATTTATATATGAAAATTTATCTGAAAAATCCAATGAATCCAATGGTGCCATTATCATGCATGTTAGAGCAACCTATGTAGATGAACATTGACATTTACTAATAGGTTAACTTATGAAATATGAAATGGAGAATGATTTTGAACCTATATTCAAATCACTTCATTTAACTTGGACAGTAGTTGCATTAACTCATCCATACATGCTGCCATGTCATGATCATGCATCATATTGTTGCACTTGCATGTATTGATTGCTATTTATCTGCATTGCGGTAGACCCTGCTTCTGCGGATACCTCCGAGTATTCCAACGAAGGAGAAAACCTTTCCGCTACCCAGCAAGGCAAGCAACCCCTTTGATCATTCCGATAACATCCCACTCTCTCGCTCCTGCTCTTGTTTATTGCATTAGGACAAACTTTCACTTGTCTGTCAAACATGGTAGATGAACCTATTCTTTTGCATGACCTGTTATTGTCACAGTAAATAGCTAAACCTTGCAACCTAGCATACCTGGTAGATGCTTGTGCCATGATGTGCTTTGCTTACTTTGCCGCTATGCTTGCTATGCTTAGAGTTGTGTTAGGTCTGATTCATCTGGGTGATGAACTAGAGTGAAACAATGTTGTTATGATGTGATAACCTTATGATGAACCCGATTTGGTAAAGGTAGCAATGAGGCTATGTACGAGTACATAGCGGGTTGTCTCATTGAGACCATTCTGAGGAATTGAGTTCCGTGTTTGTGATCCAAGGCTAGTTACTGCCACACGTTGGGATACTTAATTAACCCTCTCGACTTATCAATCGCTTAGTCCTTGGTCCAGGAGTTGCAAGTAGTTTCTGGTGTTTATAGCATGCTAGAGGCCGTGCGTAGCGCTGACCCTAGGGGTGGGTTACGACGCGGTAGGCAGTGGAAGGGTGTACCAAGGGTCACCCGAATGGTGGCCTTGGGAACCCTGCGCACATCATTTGGGGCCATAGCGGAAACTTCGGCCGGACTTCCGTGCGGGTTCAGTCTCAAATAGGCGACAGCCTGGACTAGAGGTCTTATGTGATTGACGGTCGTGGTCGACTCCCTCGCTGGGCTTCCGCTTGAAGGTTGCCAAGGTGCATGGTTTTATGAGCACACAGTGATAAGCGGCGAGAGCGTGTGTGAAGAAGTACACCCCTGCAGGGTATGAAACTATTCGAATAGTCGCGTCCTCGGATATGGACTACTTGGAAAGCTTATGTTGTTCATAGATAATTAAATGGATACTCATAAAAATTTCAAGACAAGTGTGAGTTTCGTGGATGGCACTCTCCTAGGAGAGGGAAGTGAATCCATGGTGATGTATTGTTATGGAGTTAGTGGACTCGTGTGCGATATCTAAAATCTAAACAAAGAGTTAAAATGGTGTAGTGTAGGTTAGCCATGAGTCAAAGCTGGCATTGTTGCATAAACTCCACCACTCCCCTTGTTGATACATGAGCATGAATAGTCTAGGTCTGTCTTAAAGACTTGTTGAGTATGTTTGTACTCACGTTTGCTTAATAACTGTTGCAGATGAGACTCAGGACCCATCAGGTTGTTTCTTTCTAGATGTTGACGATGCCGAATAGCTGGTGTCCCAGCTACGACCTTATGCCCTGTGGCGGACTGTAGATAATCAGGTCATGTAATAAGAATCCTCTGATGTAATAAGAATAAGTCATCAATGCAATTCACATTTCTGCAATTTATATGTTGTCGGTTCCAATCGTACAACTACATTCTTGGGAATACTCCGAGTGATGAGCAATCCTCACACTTGGGAGCTTAGCTGCGAACATGCTTTCGCCTAAGTTAAAAACCTGTCGGGTGGATAGCAGTCCATTCACTCGACGGCCTATTTGCGAATCCATCTTCGCTTAGGTTCAAATATACTCCGAGTGATGAGCAATCCTCACACTCGGGGGCTTAGCTATGAATACGCTTCGCCTAAGTTAAAAACCTTGTCGGGTGCATAGCAGTCCATTCACTCGACAACTTAGCTACGAATCGACATTCGCCTAAGTTTTATACTACTCCAAGTGATGAGCAATCCTCACACTCAGGGGCTTAGCTGCGAACACGCTTGGCCTAAGTTAAAAACCTTGTCGGGTGGATAGCAGTTCATTCACTCAACAATTTAGCTGCGAATCGACATTCGCCTAAGTTGTAAACTACTCCGAGTGATGAGCAATCCTCACACTCGGGGGCTTAGCTGCGAACATGCTTCGCCTAAGTTAAAAACCTTGTCGGGTGGATAGTAGTCTATTCACTCAACAACTTAGCTGTGAATCGACATTCTCCTAAGTTCTAAACTAGTCTGAGTGATGAGCAATCCTCACACTCGGGGGCTTAGCTGCGAACACGTTTCGCCTAAGTTCTAAACTACTCCGAGCGATGAGCAATCCTCATACTCAGGGGCTTAGCTGCGAACACTTCTCACCTAAGTTAAAAACCCTGTCGAGTGGTGAGCAGTCCTCACACTCGGGGGCTTAGCTGCAAACATGTTTTCACCTAAGCCTAAAAACAAATTCAGTCGAACAGACGATTGAAGGCCAAATACGAATAAAATCCAAAGGTTAAATCGCGGATAAACATTTCGTAAAGAAGCAAATGTGCTCAGGCCTAAGGCCTGAATGAAGTCTTAAGGGATACAATTCCACTCGGCATACCGAGGCGAATAAAAGTTTTTCTTCCAAAGACCAATTTTTTTAAGCATCTGACGGGCTGCTGGCTCGACAAAAGTGTCCAAGTCGATACCATCAGCGATTCTGGTGGCTTCTTCAATGAAGGTTTCCATGAAGTCCTCAAACTGGAGTTTCTTCGTGTTAACCACCTGGAGCTCCTTCGGATTCTCTTCCCTCACGTCCCTGCAATGGACCCTGACGAGTGATAACACCACGTCGGCCCCACAGCGAGCAGCAGATTTCTTCCAGGCCTGCACTCGACTTGGAAGTTCGTTCAGGCGAGCCATCATCGAGTTGAGGTCGAGCTGAAGGGTGTACTCAGGCCATAGCTCCTTGTCAATTTTCTCCAGTGCAGATTTCAGTCGGACGATGTGTGCCTGGATGCCCTGGAGCCGGAAATTTAGTCTAAGCATGTTCATGGCCACTGCGTCTACGATAGGTGACTTAGTGGGATCCAGATTGGGCTCAACCTCCTCTGTCTCCTTCTCGAAGTCTTGACAGAATTATGTTGAAGAGTTGGAATGGGAGGGGAATCGGTGAGATACGACCTTCAAAGATTTTACAAACTTCAGTCAAGAAGAAACACTCACCGTCGAGTAGGATATACATCTTCCTCAAGAATTTCCCAAGTGCTTCTCCAGGCCATTGCTCCTTTTGTTCAGCTGATCGGCCCTTTTGACGAGGTCCACGCACTCCTGCTTCAGCTTTGTGTTCTCCTCCTCCAACTTCTTGGCGGCTGCCAGCTTCCGATCTGCAGCTTCGGGCTTGTCCCTGGCCACCCGTTGGTCATCGGCGAGTGTTTTGTCCTTCTCCTCCGGTGCCTTCTTCATGGAATCTAAAGAAACAACATTTTTGAGTCACGCTTGGAGTCGACGGATTTCATTGTGCACGTCTGTCCAAGAGTGGTCTCGGGGACTACACCCAGTGGGTGCACTCACTCAGAGTGCCCCCACTGAGACGGTTAACTCTCGATCCGTCGAGTAACTCGTCAGAAAAAAAATGCACTCGACATGTCAAGTGACTCCGGTACCACACGTACTATCGACCCAAATCCTACTCGACTACGACCCGACCTATTCGAGTAGAGAAATTTCAAACATTCTATGAGTGGACAATAAGCACCCACTGGGTGTACAGTCAAGAAAAGACAGGAATTCAATCCGAAATGTACTTACAATGGAACTTACTCGGACATTGGTGCGGAGGGCTGCGCTGACATCGTATGCCAGCTTGCTGGCCTCGTACGCCTTCTTGGTTCGCAGCATTATCTGCTCTGCCTAGATCATAGCCTCCTTCACAGCTCCAGTCTGATATTTTGGGACGCGATGTAGAGTGAAAGCCCTCATAGGCAGGATCGGCGTAGTTGCTAGGGTAGCTGAAGCAGTCTGAGCAGGTCCGGTTGGAGTCGATGTCACGATGGTCAAGACAGCTGGAGGGGCATTCGACAGAGGTACTGTAGGTTTAGCTCTGATCTATGTCGAGTCATCTATCCCCTGGGAGGACTCTGTAGTCAAACGCTGAAGCGTCTGCGCTGATGAAGCTCTTCGGGTGCGGATGCGCGAAGCGTCTAGGTGTTCCTCATCGTCTTCCATCTGGATGATCTCTACAACATCAACCGATAGTGTTAACTTTTGCAAGTGACGAATCCCATTCGGATGAATCAAGAACTTATTAACCTCTATGAGAAGTGTCAATGTCCATCGCCTCCCCTCCGTCTCGATGAGGCGAGGTTATAGATGTAGAAGCTCTGACGGATCGAACAACACTCGGTTAGCTACAACTCAAGGTCACGGTCGACACAAAGAATTCAAAAATAAATACTTACGTGGAGAAGACAGGTACAGCCATCCTCATGCGAGGCAGAGCCTTGCGAGGTTTGGTCGTTATTTGCTTGGGCTGCTTGGCCAGCCTCTCGACCCAACGGTTGAAGGGCGACTCCGCTTCGGGTTCTTCTCACTAGGGGCCGGAGCCCTGTCCTCAACAGCTGTCGGATCTTGTCAGGACTTGGTGCGGCCTTCGCACCGGGGAGGTGACTCGACTTCTTCCTCTTTGCTAGAGTCATTGTATTCATCCTCAGAGTCAGAGGGACCGTCGTCATCCATGCTGCCACCCTCGCTCACTACGCCATCTTCAACATGGTTCCTGTTGGGAACGAGCGAGTGCATGTGCGTCCACTCCTGCATGATTCAAGTAAAGAAGTCAGTTCAGAAGTCAATGTATCACTCAACAGTACATCAGTCGACACCGCGTAACTCACCAGATTCTTTGGTGGATTTTTGGCCGAGTAAGGTCGGATCCTCTTGGCTCCCAAAGGGTTGTCGCATGCTCCAATGATGCTGCGAAGCCACTGCTTGACAGTTTTTTGTGGAACCTCTTCTGGGTGCGCCCTGGTCGAGTCCTCAGGGCCCGCGTAGTGCCACATGGTGTGATCTCTGGCTTGGAGTGGCTGACTACGTCGACTGAGAAACGTCTCCAACATATCCATGCCGGTCACCCCACCCCAGATCAACTGCACCACAGCTTCAACCAAGATTCCCACTTGGACATGTTCCTCTTCGGTCACCCTCAGAGACTAGGGGATAGCTGGATGGTCAGGTGTATAGGGGGGAAGGCCAGTCGACATGTTGGGCGATGTTATATCTTTGCAGTAGAACCAAGTCGATTGTCAGCCTCTAACAGACTCCGGAAAAGTCATGGCAGGTAAGGAGCTACGGGCTCTTTTCTGAAGTCCTAAACCTCCACACAACTGAAGCACATGAGTCTTCCCATCGGTAGGGAGAGCTTTCTTCACGGTTTGGGATCTGACCGTAAAGACGTGCTTGAACAGCCCCCAATGGGGAGAGCAGCCCAGAAAACACTCCCACAAAGTAACGAAGGCAGACAAGTATGGAACAGTATTCGGTGGGAGATGATGCAGTTGGGCGCAGAAGAAATTCAGGAACCCTCTAAAGAACGGGTGGGGTGGCATAGAGAAACCTCTTTCAATGTAGGAGAGAAGGAGGACCCGCTCCCTGTCGTGCAGCTCCGGCTTGCACTCTCCCTCCGGCAGCCTCCAGGCGCCGTCCGCCACAAGCCTGTCGGTAACAAGGCCCTTCATGTCCTCGTGAGTGACTACAGAGGGGAGAAAGTCCCCCTGCATCCATCCCGCCGGCGCCCTTGAGCTTCGTCGCCCCCTTCTTGCCCTTGAGCTTCGTCGCCCCCTTCTTAGCTCGCTCCAGCTTCTCCGTGGTACCCTTCGTCATCGCCGCGACGACTCTCGTCGGAGAAGGACAAGATGAGGTGCTAGAGACAGGCGAGGCGGAGGAAGAGAGGGAGTTTCGGGAATAGTACTGTGCGAACCGCAGCGCTCCGAGATTTATATCTTGCCGAGTGCCTCGCTGACTGGTGGACCCGCGAGATCACCGCACACGCCAGCCGCAGTCTGCATCCAGTACGTGGTGAAATGACCGGCGCGGAGATCAAGGCATCATGCTCCCACTTGCCCTGATCATGGCGTCATCATCGCACGCGCGCGTGCTTCCCAAATTTTCGTATCCCGCAAAATCCGGGCCTAACAGACCGACCCATCACCTCCAAAGATGCTTTCAGTTCACTTGGAGCAAAATAGGCATTGAACATCCACTCGGACACTTTTAAGGCTGAATGGATCCAGGCGAATGGAGAAGAATTCAATCAACGCAAGTTTCGTTTAAGCCTCGAATATCATTCGGAAGAATCGGCGTCTTGATCCTGAATTGACGTCAATACTTAGATTTCAGTAGACGCAAGTTTCATTGAAAGCCCGAATATCATTCGGAAGATTCGATACCCTAATTCGAGATTGGCATTGATACCCCTATTTCACCATTCAGGGGCTAATGACGAGGATATGTACCTAGGGTAGGGTATTAGGCAAGGCCTACATACCCTACCTAAGGACACTACATTGGAGGACTTGAAGATCAAGCATAAACTTCCGGCTGGATTCCATGAGACGTTCAAGTCACTCGACAGGCTATCCACTCGGACTTTCTCCACTCGACAGTCACATGTCACTCGGAAGACCTCGTTATCACTCGACGCCAGAAGACCAGGAGTTACCATCAAGACCCCAACGGGCAGACGTTAGTCCAATCGTCATTAATAGCTTTTCTTACGTACGTTACCAGTAACGGCAGACTTTAACCCCACGATCGGAACCTTAGATGTTGGGTAATTATGAGGGGCAGCAAACTCTATATAAGCCGTCCCTCCCCTCCTACACAAGGGTTCGCAACCATTGTAATCTCTATATTCCACATGACATAAGCTCCTGAGCACTGAGACATAGGGCTGTTACCTCCACGAGAGGGGCCTGAACTCATACATCTGTGTGTACATCCTCGCCGTAGCTAGGACTCTACCCTCTCCTTACGTACCCCTACCATCTATTGTCAGGATCGTACCCACGATAGTCACCACTAGCACCACGCGTCCAGAGCACCTATTTGACTCGAGGACATGTCAACAAGATGCAACAGAGATCAGAGACTTGACTTAAGAGGTTTTGGATGGGAGTGGGGCAAGAGATGACAGATGAGGGCTCACAAGGGTTCTAACCAGCAAGTGTTTGACATGTGTTGTGACCACCAAATTGCTGCTCTTGGCCTGGTATTTGGCAGAGGTTAAACATACACTAGGGTAAACATGATTACAAAGTTTCAACACAAATGGATAACTCCAGATGGTACTTCCTTTGTAACCATGCACTCTGGCTAGAAATGGAGATGATTATGCTGGGGGGAAATGGCTACCTAGATTTTTCTCAAATTTGGTACAGATGGATTATTTCATCATATGAAACCACTGTAAAAGTTTCATACCATTTGAGTACACCAAACTGGTACTTCCTTCACAGTGCTTACAAATGGGCAGAAATTTGGGAAAATTTCTGTGGATGAATGGATAGAGGCATTGATCTGATTTCTGGTTTCCATGAGTGATTTAGCAATGTTAACCACCATGAAAAGTTTTAGCTCCAATACAGCAAGGAATAGAGCACTTCCTTTGCAACTTGCCCAACTGGATAGAATTTGCAAATTGATGTTGTGCTGAAAATTTGAACTATGGAACTTGGGTTGTTGATGCAAATGGTGAAGATATGAATATATGAATCTCCACCATTTATTTGGGATTTTTCCTAGCTACCAAAATGGTAGTTCCTTTAGAAAGAGCCCAAAATGCAATATTGGCATCAAATAAGAAAATGCAGCTTGTCCTATTTAATTATGGCCAATATTTTTGCGGGAGCTTAATATGATCACAAAGAATATCTCCACAAGTTTTCATGAGCTTTGGAGATGGATATATATTTTCCTGGATTTAATTCTTTTAACTCGCAGTAAAAGGAATTAATTATAAATGAAAAATATTGCAAATGATTTGGCAATATTTTTGCATATCCAGGGTTTATAGATGAAGGATGATCTCTGGGAAAAGTTTGGGAGTCATAAGATCAAAGGAAAATTGGGGTTCCTTTGTAACTGGAAGGATTAGGGTTTCCCTTCCTGCAACTCGGAAGGTAGGGTTTCAATGGCAAAGTCCGGAGATAGATCTTGGTGACAAGGTTGGACTAGAAAAATCTCTGCTTGGATAGGAAGGCAAGGCTGAATGACCATCTTCATATACCCAAGAGTGAAATAAATCCGATAACACCAAGAAAAAAAGACGAGAGTCAAATCCTGCAAAGGAAAAAACAGGAGTGAAAACCAGGGTGTTACAGGACTGTAGCCATGCATGCCCACGCATAAGCAGTCGCTGTAGCCATGCCAAGGTCCGTTGTGGGGGTCTTGTCTTGTCGTTGCACTTAATCACAATGAGAAGGGACGGGTGCCTGCCCGTCCAAAGGTCAGTGGAAGGGCCGACCATGGGGCAGCCGGCCGATGGCTGGCCAGGGGTTGGGTGTGTGGCTCCCTAAGCAGCCGGCTACGGGCCAGTCAACAGGCTCGCTGCCAGCTATCCACCAGCCGGCCTTAGGTCAACCGGCCTTGGGTTTGCTGGCGGCACGCCAGCCGGCCGCGAACCGATCGGTCATATAGTTTTTCTTAAAAAGGGGGAGAACTCCCTAGTCTTGGCCTACCTAGGGGTAATAACCCTGAAAGTAGTCCCCAAAGCCGGCGGGGCCCCGTGTCCAATCGACGAGGGGGAGCTAACGGCTTCATCAGGTGGCGTCCTCCTTTCGCGTGGGGTCAAACGACCGGCTGCATCGGCAGTCGCTCCCGACGCCTCGGGTCCCGTCGTGCCGCTTTGGGTCCTGTGCCGGACTGCGGCGTGCCATGCGGGGCATAATGATGTCGTGGGTCCCGCCCTAGGGCAGACACGACGTCACGTTGGGCCTAGCCCGATAGGCCGCGGGCATAGCCCAGTAGGCCTCGGGCCGCAGGTCGGGATCCTCTGCGCTTGGACCCCAGCTGTTGTGGCACGAGATGCCCACGTTCTCGCAGATTCCCCGGGGGGTGGGCGTAGTTAATCCCCACCTCCCCTGGGCGTTCCCCCCTTATTTATAAGGGGAGGGCGAGGGGCAGAGGCAGTTGCGCTCCCCCACCCCATCGTCTTCTTCCTCTCGCCATTGCCGCTCGATTCGCGCTGGTCCTCCGCTCGCTCGCCACACCGCGCCAACTACTGCAAAGATGGCCGACGGTCCTTCCGGCAGCTGGAATGGATCCATCATCACGGAGGACGACATCGCATGGCTCTGCCATGCCCACATGTTGCCGTCGGAGGACCGCATGTCCGCCCGTCCGCTGAGCAATGAGGTGGTGCCCACACCCAAGGAGGGAGAGTTCGTGGTGTTCGCCTGGCACTTCTCGCACAACTTTGGCCCACCGATGAGCCAGTTCTTTCGCCTTCTCATGGATACGTTCGATATCTAGCCACACCACCTTGGACCCAACACCATCCTCTATCTCTCGAGCTTTGGGACCCTGTGCGAGGGCTACCTCGGGCTTCTTCCCTTCGTGGAGTTGTTCAAGAAGCTCTTCTTCCTCAAGGCTCTAAGGAACGGCGACGAGCCATACACCTGCGGGGGCGTCGTGGTGTGCGTCCGCGGCCCGCTGTTCCCCCGCATCACCCTCATCGATTCTGTCAATAGGTGGAATCAGACGTTCTTGTATGTGAAGAACAACGACCCACAACGGGACTACATCCGGCCGTCGGCCTTCGTCAATGCCCTGTCCTCCAGCGTGAATTGGACAGGTGCCAGCCAGCCTAGAGCCGTGGTTGGGGAGTTGGGCCAGCTCCAGGCCATGAGGAGCGGAGAAGGACTGGTCACGGACGACCTGGTGGCCGCTTTCATTGAGCACCGGGTGTTACCCCTCCAACAGAGGTTGCACCGAATCTGCAACATGACGGGCCGTCAGGACCCCTGTTGGTGGTCCACCTTCGAGCTGACGCCGGCTCGGGTGGCGAAGCGGGTGAATGCCATCACCAACTTCAAGTTGACGCTGGCGGCCTGGACCTACGGCAAGGAGACGTATAGCTAGCATGACCTGGCGCCCTTGGTATTTCCCGTCGAGGTGCCTTCCTATTCTTTGGTGCGTTTTTCTAGCCAGCCCTCTTGCTCACACGCTGTGCTGACTGCAGCACTTTGTTTGACAGAACACGTCGGGCGGCCCGCACCCCCAAATATTACAGGCAAAGCGCGCCGAGTCCGACCCAGAGGACTTCGATTTGGGAGGCGGCACCGAGGAGGAGGTCGACTCCTTGGGAGAAGTCAAGGCGAACGAGGCGATGGGTGACCCGAGAGCCGGCGGGTCTAGAGCGGCTGGTGAGTTCCCCTCTAGACCCTCGATCAAAGATTGGACTGATGATGATGATGATGACGATGATGATGTTTGGATCCAGGACGCTCCCCCCACAACTCAGTGGGGCCACGTGGGCGGAGCGAGGAGCAGCCGGCTCATGGCCAGACGGCCGAGGCCTCCCGTCGGGAGAAGAGGCCGGCTCCCGGGTAGTAGTCGGCCCAGTCGTCGTCTCGCAAGCGAGTGTGAGCAGTCGTCGCGAAGCCGCCGGCATGGGCCAAGCAGGCCCTTTCCGTCATCGCCGGGTGAGTACTCCTAGTTTTTGTGGATTTTTCAAGTTTATGAGCCGACGAGCGCCTGAGAGTTTGTTCGTTCCAGGGACCCCATCGAGCTCCATGACACGAAGTTGGCTGCCAGCCCGGTGGAGCCCACTAACCGGCAGGCCCAGGAGCATGCGGCCACGCTGCATGAAGAGAAGAGGAGGCTCACGAAGTTGCGAGTCTTGAAGACAGGAGCGAAGGGCGGACCCTTGCGCTCGGGGCCCTCGAGCGATGGGAGGTGGAGGCGGCCCGTAGATCCAGCACGCGCGTCGGACTCGATGGCAGAATCGACGTGGATGTCGAGGCCTCCGTCGAGCGAGCCGCGAGAGCCAGTTGCGGAGACGGTCATGTCTCCGCCCGGGGCGGAAGCGTCCCGGTCGGCGGGAGCGGCTCTCGAGCCGGCCCAGGAGAGGGCCTGACGGGAGGAGACCATGGTGACTACGCCCATCATCGAGCCATCCGCAACTGACATGTCGGTGGCCCCGGCTACGCCGGAGGCGGCACCGGAGGTGCCGGCCGAGGGAGGAGAGGTGCCTGTCATTCTGTCCGTCTAGTCGAGCCGGCGGGAAGAGGAGGCGGCGATGCCGGACAATGGGCAGCCTGGGGCTGACACCCGTGCCCTTATGGTCGTCATCCCCCCCCCCCCCGCAGTCGGTGCCGCAACGGACGCAGGAGCAAGCGGCAGGACGAGCCGGCCGAGGAGGACGAGGCTCGACGTGATCCAAGACTAGGAGGCGTTGGCTCATACCCCAGTCGTCCTGCCTCCGCCGGCCAGTGGCCAAGTCCCCATGCCCGGGGAGCTGGGTTGTATCCTGGCGTAGTGTCGCGAAGGGCTCGCCAGGTTCGCGGAGGCCGCCGACAACGCTCTACAGCGAGTGGAGGTAAGTCTCCTTAGCCCGTGTCGAATTTACAGTGGGGGCGCGTGAGTGCACCCATTGGGTGTAGCCCCCAAGATACGGGCTGGCTGGCCGGCTATGCGGCGGCCAGGCTAGATCTTCTTCTGCTTGTTTCAACTTCGGCTTCTTGGTGCGGAGTAGGCAGGGAGCGCCAGACAGTAGGAGTTTTTTGACGAGGCAGTTTGCATTCACAACCGTGGAAAGCATGGCTTCTACCAACTGGAGGAGGAGCTGAAGAGGACACAAGGTATGTTCATTCCAGTGGGGGCGCGCGAGCGCACCCACTGCGTGTAGCCCCCAAGAGTTGGGCCTATTGCTCGGTAGCTGGCATGAATCTTGTGCACTTCTGGTAACAAGGGTTGGTCTTTCTTGCAGAAGAGCTGAACACCGTGACCTCCATCCCGTAGAAGAGGGATGAGGTGGCCTCCAAGCAGGACTGGCTGGCGCGGGATCTCCACGCGATCATGTCGGAGCGGGACCGGCTGGCCGGCCTGCTCGTGGATGGGCAGGCGGCCCAGGAGCGCCTCAGCATGGAGCTGAAGCGGGAGTTGGCGGCTTGGGAGGATGCCGCCAAGCAGGCGGCTTGGGAGGATGCCGCCAAGCAGGCGGCTGATGCCACCCAGCGGGCCACCGCTCTCCAACACGAGGTGACCCGCCTCGAGGGCGAGCTTGAGGCATGCGGAGCCGCCCTTGCCCAGGCAGAGACGGCGATGTACTGGGAGAAGAATGCGGCCCTACACTTTGCCATTGAAATGGATGACGCCTTCCAGTGCAAGTTTTGCTTTCGAGCCTTCTTCCTGTGACGGCCGTCGTCATCTTGCTTTTCGACCCATTTGTTGATTCTCATTCTTTTCTCAGAGAGGTTCCCGGAAACCCAATGTCACGCTGAGCAGGCCATGGTGGACCACCAGGAGTGCCTGTGGCAGCACAGACAGGAGATTGAGGAGAATGTTGGCTAGGACGTGGCGGAGCTCGGGCTGACCGTCGAGAACCGGCTAATCCATATTTAGCGCAGCATGGACCAGTTTGAGATGGCTGGCAAGGAGGTGATGTCGGCCCTCTCGCCGGGTCGTGGGGCTCCGATGGGCTGCATGGTGTTGTGGCTGGAGAACGCGGTAGCCCGGCTCGAGGTTTGGAAGGCGGCGGCGGCTCGAGCCGGGGCGTAGATGGCCCTCTGGTTCGTCACATTGTGTTACTGCGGAGTCAACCTGGAGTCGCTAGCCACGATGCACGATGTTTTAGAGGAGGAACGGGTCGCCCGCGAAGGTGCCCTTGTCCGTCGGGCCAACGAGCTAGCCTCGTACGTCGACCCGGACGAGCTTCTACCGACGCTTGGCAAGGATAGCGAGCCGGTTGCCGATTACTCCTTCGGCAACCCCCAAGGATCCGACGATGAGGAGGTCGCCGACGAGAGCATCGCCTCTAGTACCGGCAATGACAGCGAATCCATGGAGGCCCTAGAGGCGAGAACCCGAAGGCCGCTACCCCCGAGCAAACCGTTGAGCCGACTGGCGATGCGCCAGCAGCCTGAGTGGCCCCCTCACCCTTTGTTTTCTTTGCTACAAGACTTATTTGTTTAAGACGCATTTCCACCCACTGGGGGTGTATTGTAAAGAATCCTTGGCCTGCAGCCTTTTACCTTTTAACTTGCTTGGTGTTTGTAATGTTGTGCTTGTCGGCTCTTCCTTTGCCTTCTGCCTTTTGACTCATATTTCACGCAAGAATTCCTTCCGGCTTCCGCCCGCGTGTTAGCCAGCTGGGAGCCGGTCTGGGACAGGGACGGGGCATCGTCCTTGGAAAAACGAGCGGGCCTTAGAGTCCTCTGGCTAGGGCTAGGGTGAGCCGGTAGAGGCTAGTTTCTACAAGTAACATGGTCCGGTTGGACCTGTCCGGCTGCTACTCGTCAGGCGGGGTTCATGTGATAAGTTCCTTCCTACCCCATGGTTCTGCTGGCCGGACACCCGGGGGCCAGTCTGTGGCTGGGTGGGGAGGGGTAGTAAAGGGTTGCTTGCTCACATTACTTGTCCGCTTCGGAAGAGAGTGGGCGAGCCCCTGGGCCAAGGAGCCGAACCCGGTGCCATGCTTAAATCATGACAAACTTTTGAAGGAATTGAAAAGGGGCGTGCCCCAACTGCTGGCTTGGGGCCCCCGTTGCATTCATTAAGTTTCAACAAAAGGGGAGATACATACATACACAATTTTTTTCCTTAGCAGTAGAATGGTCGCAGGAGCGCCGCGTCCCACAGGCGCTCCGTCTCCTCGCGAGAGGCGTCACTCTTACGCTTCTACAACTTTTGGGCATCTATTAGATTGAACGCATTGTTGTGCAGTGCCCTGCTAATGATGAATGGGCCCTCCCATGGGGAGGATAGCTTGTGCTGGCCGGCGGTTCGCTGGATCCGCCTAAGCACCAAGTCTCCTTCACGGAAGGAGAGTGGCCGGATCCGCTTGATGTGGTAGTGCCGAAGCTTCTGCTGGTAGATTGTCGTCCCGCTCAGAGCTAGTTCGCGTGCCTCTTCAAGTAGGTCGATGTCGTCTTCTCTTGCCTCTCATGCATCCTTCTCCATATACAGGGTAACCCGAGGCGAATCGAGCTCGATGTCGGTGGGGATGATTGCCTCAGACCTGTATACGAGAAAGAAAGGGGTGAAGCCGGCGGACCGGTTGGGCATAGTCCCGAGGCTCCAGAGGACAACCGACAGCTCTTCGATCAAGCAGCCGGCTAACCGAGTAAGTGGTGCCACGAACCGGGGTTTGATGCCGGTCGGGATCAGACCGTTCGCCCTCTCGAACTGGCCGTTCGACTGCGGGTGGGCGACGGAAGCCAAGTCGAGCTGGATGCCTTGCTTGGTGCAGAAACGTGCTAGCGCGCCCTTGGCAAAGTTCATGCTGTTGCCGATGATGATGTTGTGTGGGACGCCATAGCAGACTGTGATGTCCTCGATGAACCGAACGGTCGTGGGGCCATCCAGCTTCTTGATGGGTCTGGCCTTGATCCACTTGGTGAATTTGTTGACGGCTACCAGCAGGTGCGTCATGCCGCCTCTAGCGGTCTTGAAGGGCCCTACCATGTCCAACCCCTAGATGGCAAAGGTCCACGAGAGGGGGATGGTCTAGAGGGCCGTTGGCGGTAGGTAGCTCTGCGTGCTTAAACGCTGGCACCCCTCGCACTTGTCGACCAGCCGCTTGGTCTCCTCCAAAGAAGTTGGCTAGTCGAAGCCGTGGCGGAATGCCTTGGTCACCAGGGTCCTTGAGGCAGTGTGGTGCCCGCACTCACCCTGGTGGATGTCGAGGAGGATTTCTTCCCCCTTCTCCGGCTCGACGCAATGTTGGAACACGCCGGTGGTGCTATGATGGACCAGCTAGGGGTTGATGATGCTGTAGGACGGGGCCTGGCGCTGGATTTGTCTCGCCATGGCCTCATCAGGGGGAGCTTGCCGCGCAAGAGGAATGCCAGAATGGCCTGGGCCCATGAGGGATCTAAGACGGGAGCCGTCTAGAGCTCGAGCGGGACGTCGGGGGCAGCCGGAGCCCCGAAAGACCAGCCCCCGGGTCCGGCAGACCCATCCCCGGGACCGACTCGCCAGCCCTCGGGACCAGGTAACTAGTTCCAAGGACCGGCTCGCCAGCCCCCGAGGCTGAGACAGCGGGAGGGTCATCGATTGCCATCATGAACAGTCGTGGAACCGGAGCCGGTTGTTGTGGGGACGTTGGAGGCTGGAACCGGCATGTTCGGCACGGCAGCCGGAGCTGGAGGTGCCAGCAGGGCAACCAGAATCAGTGGTGCCCGTAGAGTGGCCAGGGCTGATGGTGCCCGCTGGCAGCCGAGGGTGACGAAGAGACGGCGGTGTTGGCCGACACCAAGATAGACTCTCATTCGGGGGAGGGCTTGATCTAAGGCTTGTGCAGCCGCTCGAGGGAGATGCTGGCTAGGATGGCCTGCCAGGTGGAGCCGATCTTTGCCAGCGTATTGGCCGCCTCGTTGTTCGCTCGGGGGACGTGGTGGAACTCACTGCCCTCGAAGGAGTCGGTGAGCTGCTAGATAAGGAGGCGATAGCTGGCCATGTTGGCGTCCCTGGCGTCCTATTCGCCAGAGAGCTGCTGCACCACGAGGTTGGGGTCGCCAAAATAGAGGATGCACCAGATCCCGATCTCCTTGGCAAGCCAAAGGCTGTGGACAAGTGCCTCGTACTCGGCCACGTTGTTGGAGACGACGAAGAGGATCTGGAGTGCATAGTTAAGTTGGTCCCCCTTCGGGGATGAGAGGACGATGCCGGCTCCCAGGCTGGTCCGCATCTTTGAGCCGTCAAAGTGCATGCGCCAATGTGTGGAGTGTGGAGGATGCGGCACGAACTCGGTTTCGGCCCAATCAACTAGGAAATCGGCCATCGTCTGCAACTTGATGGTGGAGCGCGGCTCGTACCGAATCTCGTGATTGGCGAGTGCAATGGCCCATTTGGCGATCCGGTCGGTGGCGTCCCGGCCACTCATGATCTCACCGAGCAGGGTCGTGCTCACCACGGTGATGGTGTGCTCCTGGAAGTACTGCTTGACCTTCTTGGAGGCGAAGTATATGCCGTAGCACATCTTCTGGTAGTGCGGGTAGTTCTTCTTGGAGGCGGAGAGGACCTCGCTGAGGTAGTAAACGGGGCGCTAGACTGGCAGTGTTTTGCCCTCCTCTGGCTGCTCCACCACCAGCACGACGCTAATCACGCGGGTGGTCACCGTGATGTACGCGAGCATCGGCTCCTTCTCAGCCGGAGCCACCAGTATGAGAGTGCTAGAGAGGGCGCACTTGAGGTCACGGAATGCCTCGTCCGCCTGGTCGGTCCACTCGAACTTGGGAGTCTTCCTCATGAGTTGGTAGAGGGGCAGACCTTCTCCCCCAGTCGCCTGACAAACCGGCTGAGCGAGGCAAGGCACCCCGACGAACTTCTAGACATCGTGGAGCTTGGCCAGCTTCTACATGCGCTCGATGGCCTTGATCTTCTCTGGGTTAGCTTCAATGCCGCGAGCGAACACGAAGAAACCCAGGAGCTAGCCGACTGGCATGCCGAAGACACATTTCTCCGGGTTGAGCTTGATCTTGTATTCGCGCAGGTTAGCGAATCTCTCCTGTAGATTGTCGAGGAGGCTGAAATGCTTCTTGGTCTTGACGACGATATCATCCACGTAGACATGGACGTTCCTGCCTATCTAAGGTAGGAGAGACTTCTTCATGCAGCATTGGAAGGTAGCGCCTGCGTTCTTCAGGACGAAGGACATGGTGATGTAGTAGTAGACCCCAAAAGGGGTGATGAAGGAGGTCTTCAGCTGGTCGGCTGGGTCCAGCTTGATCTGCTGGTAGCCTGAGTAGGGATCCAGGAAGGACAGTAGGCCGTAGCCGGTCGTGGAGTCGATGACTTGATCGATCCACGGCAGGGCGAACGGGTCATTGGGACATGCCTTGTTTAGGCTCGTGTAGTCGATACACATGCGCCAAGTCTTGTTTTTCTTTAGCACCTGGACTGGGTTGGCCAGCCAGTCTGGGTGTAACACTTCCATGATAAAGCCGGCTACGAGCAGTCGGGCGATCTCTTCTCCTATAGTACGCCGCTTCTCCTCAGAGAAACGACGTAGGGGTTGCTTGACCGGCTTCGCATCCGGTCGTATGTGAAGTTTGTGCTCGGTGAACTTCCTCGGAACACCCGGCATATCCTTTGGAGACCATGCAAAGATGTCTTGATTCTCATGGAGGAAGTCAACGAGCTCGCCTTCCTATTTGCTATCAAGGCAGGCACCGATGGTGACGCACTGCTTGGGGTTGGCCGGGTCGAGTGGCACCTGTCTGGTGTCCTTGGACGGATTGAATGATGCTATGCCGGCTGACTGGGACGGAGGAGCCGACATGGACACTTGGGAGAGGTGTGGGTCATGAGCTGGTCGAGTTGTCTCTTATCCTCCGCGATCTCCAGGGCTTCACGCCAGCCAGCTGCCGTCGTGTGCACATACGATTGACATTTTGTAGTCGCCGGCGACGGTGATGATGCCCTTGGGACCCGGCATCTTGAGCTTGAGGTAGGCATAATGGGGGCCGCCATAAACTTGATGAGAGCTGGCCTGCCCAGTAGCGCGTGGTAGGGACTGTCAAGGTCCACTACCTCGAACCATATCGGTTTGCGGCGGAAGTTGCTCTAGCCTTCTAAGAGGACATCGAGCTCAATCTTGCCGATAGGAGTGCAGGACTTCCCCGGCACGATGTCGTGGAAAACCGTCCGACTTGCCTGCAGGTCTTTCTCCTGGAGCCCCAGCTTGACCATTGTGTCGCGGTAGAGGATGTTGATGTTGCTGCCCCCATCAATCAACACCCGCGAGAAGCGGTAGGTGCGTCTCTCGAAGACGATGGTGGGATCGAGGACGAGGGCATAGCTACCAGGGCTTGGCATTATGGCCGGGTGGTCAGCCCTGCTCCAGGCGACCGGCTTCTCGGACCAGTGCATGAACTGGGGGGGTTGAAGGCATGGTGACGTTCACCTCGCGCTTGAGCCGGCGCTAGGCGTGCTTGTCTGTCTCTTCACTGGTGAAGACGACGTCCTAGTTGGGGAACTGATCGAGGAGGCGGCCGTCATGCAGGGCTGGAGCGGGAGCAGGAGTCGGTGCCGGCGTGCGGAGAGGCGGCGCAGGAGGGCCCGAAAGGCCTTCCCCCCCTTGCCAACCGCTGCGATAAGTTGCATTGCAAGAGCGTGTGCATGGACGGCTTGGCCCCGGAATGATGTTTGTAGGGAAGGTCGAGCATCTGCTCGAAGGTGAGGTTTGTCTACCAGGCAGCCTTGCCGGTGCGCTGACACTGGCCGGAAGCCTGGGCAGTCGGCTACCCTTCCTCAATGGTGACGACCTGCCGGCTCCCATACAGGGATTCCGGCTGGTCGGTTTTGTGCTTGTTGTTCTGTGACTGCCGGTTGTCGGCAACCGGTCATCATGCAGCTGGCGGCGGAGCTGCCTTGCCGGGTGTGCTAACCTTGAACCGTATTGCAGAGTCGGCCGTGGCGTACTTGTCTGCCTTGGGCATGAGGTCTGCCAGTGTTGCTCGCTCGGAGCACACGAGCTTGTGCTTGAGGTAGGTGTCGTCGCGACAACCCTCGATGAAGTACTGGATGTCCTGCACCTCGGTCACTCCTTCGCAATAGTTGCGGAGCTCGGTCCATGGGGTGAGGTAGTCGCGAAGGGCCTCGTCCGGGCCCTGAACACGCATGGCTAGTTCGCGAGGGGCGGCCGGGCCGCTTGTAGGTGCCGGTGAAGTTGCGGACGAACGCCTCCTCGAAGTCCATCCAGGTGTTGATGCTGCCGACCGCTAGACTGTTTAGCTAGGTGCGGGCTGAGCCGATCAGCATGAGGGGGACGTAGCGGACGGCTACGCGCTTCTTTCCCCTGGCTATGCCGGCAGCGGTGGTGTAATCGATCAGTCAGTCCTCTGGCTCAGTGGTCCCATTGCACTTTGGAGTGTCGTGGGGAGTGTGAAGCCAGTCGGGAATGGCTCGTTGCGGATCCGAGGGCCAAAGCACGCCGGGCCAATCGAGCCCTCCTCCTTGAGCAGGGCCGACTGCGCCAGCCAGTCGAGGTGGAGACGTGTGTCATTCTCGCTATGGGGGACCCGTGGTCCGAGCCGGGATGCGAGATCGGTGCGGACGGTCGGCAGGAAAGACCACGCCTGGTCCCATCGTGGAGGCGGGGTGTGCCCGTGGCTGCGTCGGCTACCGCCAGCCGGCACCTCGTTGCGATGGCTGCCGCCAGCCGGGATGTCACTGTGCCAGTTGTTCACATCCGGTTGCTCATTCCCGCGCAGCTGGGAACACCGAGCGATGCTTCCCTCGGCCCGCCGGCCGGAGGTGCGAGGGGAGCTAGAGTGCTGAGCCGGCTAATGGCCAGCAGCCCCAGTACCCTCGCCCTCGAGACGGGGAGCGTCGAAGACTACTCTCTCAGGGTTGAGCCCGGCTTGCTGCACGTTGGCGGTGTTGATGAGGTCCTTGATGCGCTCCTCGCCCTCCCCCTCCAAGGTAGCCAGGTCCTCGTAGGCTACTTTGGCGGCCCGCAGGTTGGCCGCAGGGGTGTTGTAGATAGGCAGACTATCGCCAAGGATATCCGCAACCACGCGCCCGTGGTCATGCATAGCCCCCCGCTAGCTGGGTCGGTGCCAGCCGGGGTGAGGCCATAAGCGGAGGTATACTCACGATGCGCGGCTTCCATCCGGCACCGCTCGGTTGCGAGGGCGTTGGCATCCTCGAACAGTAGTCGGCGGGCCACCTACAGCTCGACTGTGGTGGTGGTCGGGTTCGCTGTTGGAGAAATGTGGGTGCTCCGACACCAAAGGGTAGCGGCGAGCGGGTCGGAGGTACCGGCGAGGGAAGCAGTCACGTCGGCCTCGGCCCGCGCTCGGCTGGAAGAGGTGGAGGAGGAGGTGACCATTACCCCCGCGCGGACGCGGGAGCTGTTGACCTCGCCCGAGGTGAGTGCACCTACGAATTAGGGCGGGTCAGTGCAGTCGAGTACCTGGCTATAGTACTCGTCGACGGGGCTCAGCCTACTGACGTGCTCGGTGAGCGCGACGATGTCGATCGGAGGGTTGTCGTCGAGGCCGGCAGCGCTGCCCGCAAGGCCCGTGGGAGCAAGCCCCACGAGCATGCAGTTCCACCCGGACACGGGGCGGCCAGGGGAGGCGGTGAAGGGTCCCGCCCGGTGCGTGACTCCGGCCAAGGCCGCGGAAGGCCCCATGGTGGGCGCCAACTGTCATCGTTTTCTCACGACACATGCCATGGGTAGGCTTATCGAGAGTGGTTGGGGCCGAAGGACGCTGACGGGCTCCAGGAGTGGGATTGGGCACAAGCGGTGAGGGACACACGATGTACCCAGGTTCGGGGCCCTCCGTGGGAGGTAACACCCCTAGTCCTGCTAGTTTACTTGGATCGTGAGTGAGGTTACAATGGTGCTCCTTGAGATGTAGTCTTGAGAAGGAAGAAGGAGCAGCCGACTCCTCTTCCCTTGCTACGTGAGAGTGTGAGATGGGAGAGTTCCTTCATGCTTGTGTGTGTCCCCGATGCATGGGGCCTCGGGGGGTTTTATAGGCCAACCCCTGGCTTACAATATCCCGAAAGTACTGAGAGGGGGGATCCAGCTGGCAGCCTCTCCGGCTGGCCAAGGGGCCTGCCCGCTATGCCGTCTCATTGCCCGTAGGGCCTGCCAGCCGCACAGTCCCATCACCCACTAGGGCCCGCTAACTGGATCTTCGATTGGTCCGCACTCACCTACCGTGGCATGGGCTGCCCAAGCGGCGTTGCCTTGCGCCAGCCGACCGAAGTCTCTGGTATGGCCGACAGTGTTGTAGCCATGTGGAGGCAGGTAATGGAATGGACTGAGGTGTGTCGGCAGCGCTATAGCCATGCGGAGCCAGGTAATGGTCGCGGCCAGCCAGGGTCAGCAGTACGACCAGCTGGACTGTAGCCATGCGTGCCCCCGCGTGAGCGGTCACTGTAGCCACGCCGAGGGCCGTTGTGGGGGTCTTGTCTTGTTGTTGTACTTGATCACAGTGAGAAGGGATGGGTGCCTACCCATCCAAAGGTCAGCGGAAGGGTCGGTCATGGGGCAGCCAGCCGTTGGCTGGCCAGGGGTCGGGTGGCCGGCTCCTTGATCAGCCGGCCGCGGGCCAGTCGACAATGAGCGTGCCGGCCATCTGCGAGCCGACCTTTAGCCAGCCAACCTTGGTTGCACCGGCGGCATGCAAGCTGGCCGCGAACCAGCTGGTCGTATGGTTTTTCTTCAAAAAGAGCGAGAACTCCCTAGTCTTGGCCTACCTAGGGGTAATAACCCCGTCACAAATATTCTTTTTCTTGCATTTCAAAGTGCAATTCCTTCTCCCTTGTCCTTGAGGTGGTGTTATAGCATTCTTGATTCATGAGGAGTCTCGAAGAGAATTCGTCAAGAATGAGATATGTAAACCCATCATGTCTTTCTCGGAGTTATCTTGTCGTGGGTTCCACCTAAGGCATTTCCTAAGGATTGTGGCTATCATGGTGTTATAAATGATTCAAATTTTCTCCTCCTCCTCTTCGTGAAAGAAGTTTTCATCTCTTTGTTGATCTCAATCAAACCAATTGTTTCCGTTAGTGGCGAGTTGTCACCTTATAATTTTGGGATGTTTCCATAATTACACAACAAGCTCTGCTTTTCGTTGTTGATGTTCCAACAACTCTGTTCGATCTCTCCTTTGTAAGGACTCTTTTCAAGTTCAGTTGGGATAGAAGTTGTCATTTTATTCTCTATTCTTTTCCTTCCATCGATCTAGTTGTTATTCTTTGGTTTCAGAGGCATTGTGATGTTGCTCTCTTCAACCATCATCTTGTTTTGTCAAGGTCATGTTCTTCCTTGCTTGTCCATTTAACCGGAGTGTTGTGCCCTCTTTTCAAGATTTTTCCATCTTATTAAGTTTTGACTCTCTTTTGTACCGAAGTGCTGCCCAAATTTCTTTTGAATTCTTGCTTGTTCCTCTTTTCATTCTTCATCTTTTGCAACCTTCAAGTTTTGTTGGTTTCACTCGTTCGTCAAAGAAGCAACTAAGTTTTACCTCTATCTTTCCTCTTTCTCTTCCCCTTCTCATTCTAATATATCGGGGCAATATCTCTTGTTAGTGTAGGAGAGTTGTAACAACCCGAGACCGATGCTCCAGAAGTTTCTTGTTTTATTTCCATTCTTGTCATGTGATTCGTTTGGTTGTCGCATTTATCATTGCATAATTCGCATCATCTGCATAGCATCTATCACACCCTGTGTTTGTATCACCTGGTTGAGTTTGGATTTATAAAATCTGGAGTCAACCAAAAAACTTTTTCAAGTGCTTGTGCTTGTTTGAATTGATGCGTGTTTGCTTGTTGATGGTTGTGGATGGCACTCTTAGATTCTATCCCTCTTCATATTCATCTTCCTTGCCCCAAACTTCTTGCCCAATGATCATGCCATGTGAATAGTGTCCAAAAATATTTTTATCAAATTTTATTTTGACCAAAAAGGATTTACCCAAATTAGATTTCCAAAACCCCCTGAGTTGAGGTTTGCACTGCAAGTCCTCAAATTGGGTGGATCCTTCTTCCCCAAAGGCTTTACTTCAAAACTAATACATATAAGACTATCCAAAACCACCAAATATTAATTTTAAAGATTACATTTATATTTTATTTAAAGGCTTTTTCTTAAGACCAGAAATGCTTTTTCTTAGGGAAAAAATATTTAAATGCTTTCAAATATTTGAGAAAATTTAGGGAAACTCAGTGGACATATATTTTCCATATATATGAGTTTCAACACAAGGTCATGTTCAAAGCATGGGCAAAATCCCTCAAAACCCTTTCTGTTCAAATCAAGCTGTTGAAATGTTTCTATAAGAAATATTCTCAATAAATTCCAGGAAAATTCCAGAAAGTCAACACTATCATAAGTGATGATCTTGCCAAGTTTGAGCTCAATCCAAGTTGGTTTGGTTCATCAAACCATCCAAAACCCTTCCTGTCCAGAATCAAATTTGAACAACTTTACATTATGACGTTTCTCCCCTTGACCCCAAACTTTGTGGGCATGCTCTAATCACCAAATAGTGATGCTACATTAAGTGGTGCATAATGGGTAAAAGCCTAGCATCACTAGATCTACAGAAACCTGATTCTATTAGTTTCTAGGGTTTACCAAGTTTCCATTGTCAACTTTTCCCACTTGAGCTCAAACTTGGTGATCCATCTCATTTTTACATAACATTTGACCCTGGTGAATATCTCAGTAAGTTGGTAAATCTTTCTTGCCCAACACCCCATCAAACACCTTCTGGTGAAATGGTAAGTCTCTGATTTCACCCCCTTTCTCTCTTCCCCTTGCCTCCCAACTTTTACCACACCTTATGGCAATGCCCAAGCACACCCAGTAAAGATCCCAAGTCCTCAAGCCACTGGGAGGTGGGGTAAAACCCCCATTTTTACCCCTGGACAGCCCTGGCAGAGGTTTCTCTCCCCTTCCCTCTTACTCTATTCCTCTCCTGAAGCATCCAAGGCACTTTTCTCTAGCCTAGGCACCCCTAGATCCCCCTAGACACTCTTGGCCACACACAAGACACCGTTGGCATGCCGTGGCATGCCAAACACGCACTCTGGAGCGCGCTACAGTGCCGATAGGCACTGTAGCCGTTGCCCACTGCATGGCCTCGACCACCTCGAGCGCCCCCTCTCGCTAGATGGTCGGCCTCGACGTTCGCACCACGGCACCTTGTCGGGCCCCTCCTCTCTCTCCCTCCTATGTCCCTCCTCGCACGCGCCACGGCCGCCCGAGCCGACCAACCATGGGGCTCGCACGCGCGCGCTCTCCCACCTCTCTCTCCTCTCCCCTCGGCCTAGACCAGCCCTAGGAACGCCGCAGACTCGCCCTCGCCCCCTCTGATCGACCCTGGCCCCGGCCCTGAGCTCGCCGGCGCCCCCGAGCTCGGTGGACCACCGGGCGCCTATAAAAGAGCCTCTCGGGCCCTTCTCTCCCCTATGGTCTCTCTCTACACTCCCCAGCAACCTCCCTGTGCCCCATAGAGAGCCCCCGATGCCTCTGTGCTCGGGATCGAGCCGAGGACCGCTGCGGCCATCTCACCATTGATCTCCGGGTACCTCCCCTCTCTGGCCCCTATTCCTGTCCCGTTGGGTTCCCCTCAGCTCCCTGACCCATTCCCCTCCTTTTCCCCTTCGTTTGGTGCGCAGGGTGACCGGCACGTCCTCCTCCTGAAGCTCCTCCGCCGCGGCCATCTCCCCGCCGGCGACTCCGGTCACCTCCGGCCGCCCTTCCACCTCCAGGAGACCGGTGGCTCGACGTAGAGCCCGTTCCCACCTCCAGCTCCCCTTGCCGTGCCTCCTTCCACCGCTGGTGAGCCTCTCCCCCCTCTGCTCCGAGGTGGGAGAAGGATCCGACAGGTGGGACCCACTTGTCGGCCTCTCTCTCCCTCTCTCTCGCGCTCTCTCCCCCTCGCGGTCGTTGACGGCTGGGCCCCGCGCGTCAGGTTTAAACCTGGCCGCGCGCGAGGCCGGCTGGCTGGCCAACTGGGCCGGCCTAGCCACTGGCCGCCTCTGGCCTAGGGTCCCGTGGCCTTTTTCTTTTTCTTTTCTGTGGGATTTTGCAAAAATCCGACAGAGCTCAATAAAAATCCTATGACAATAATTTTTACACCTAAATTCCTAGGATATTCCCTAGAATTTAATAGTGCCCTTTTTCTAAAATTTTGAAAACCTTTTATGCATTGTTTTATTTAAAAACCTATATTTAGGCATCTTTTGCCTCTGTTAAATAGTTTCCAAAAATGTGTTTCATAACAAAATAATAAACAAACATTTTTAATACAGTCCTTAGTATTTATCAGAGTAGGGTAGTAGTTTTTAATAGTAGTTTGTGTGCTCTATTTTTGTGTGATGCTTATTTTTATCGCTTTTATTCGCGACGATAGATTGCGCTGTTGACGAGGAAGTTGGACCCGAAGACTTCGAAGACCCCAAAGACTTTGTTGAGCCAGTCAAGCAACCCTTTGACCATGTTAAGAAACTTTTTCATGCATGACATATAGCACTTGTTGTTTCGATGATTGATCATGAAGTGGTGTACCCCCCCCCCCCTTAAGTGGGTGCCTCTGATACTTTTTCCTTCGACACTTGCATCGTGCATGACCCTACCACCTTGTGAGGGTTATGCGGGTGGGCGCAGTTAGGATGCTAGTAGATGTTACGCAAGTGGGTTCGGGATTATGCATAGTGATGGGAAGGGAGAGATACTTTCAAAGACTTTTCGAAAAACCCGTCGGGTGCCACTAATGCCCGAGGGAGATGATGATGAGATGGGTGACCACTTGATAAAGAAGTGGTGTGCCAGAGCAGTGTGTTTTCAAAAACGGAATAGATTTAAGATTTGTCGACCGTCCCAACCTTACATGCGCAACCACAATACCCCTCATGGGACGAGGCTTTGTTGATTACTATGGTTGGTACTGGCAAGGAGCCCGCATTACTAGTGGAAAGAGTGAAGTGGTCACTCTTGAGACGGGGTCATCCTGGAAGTGGAAGGCCATGCGTTGTCTTTACAGGCACCGGGCACACCGTTGCTTGCCCTCATGGATGGTACATGTGATGTATATCATGAGGGATGGCACCAACGAGTGCACTCTTTGTTTGGTATCACCATGGGAAAGGCATTGTTCGGGTGCTTACCTCGGGTATGTTATATACCGTGAGTCGTGGATGACACGGAAGTTCCTCGAGTCTTGTGGGTAAAGTGTGCAACCTCTGCAGAGTGTAAAACTATTCGAATAGCCGTGTGCACGGTCAAGGACAGTTGGGTGGTGCTGCCTAAACTATGTCCAGATGTTTTCACAGAACTTGGTGTGTGTGTGTGTGGTTAACTCAGAGATGGTACTTGAACTAAGTCCGATGACTTAGCATGACAGTTGAACTATGTCCGATGACTTATCATGATAAATGAACATGAGATGTTCAACCCCTGCTTATGATGATATCTATAACTTGTTCATATGGATATCTGCCAAACTGTTGATGCATGCTTGCTTACTTACTTGATCATGTCATTGCATTCAAAATTGGCTTTCCGCAAATTACCTACTTAGTGCTACATCATGCATATTTATTACCTTGTTCCACAACTTGGGTTGCTTGCGAGTACATTCAAAAGTACTCATTGGCTTGCCATTGGTTATTTAATTGGCCAGGCATGGAAGAACAGGAGTATGTTGAAGAGTTCGTTGCAGACAAACATGCGAACTAGGACGCTTCCCAGTCAGAATGTATGTAGGTTAAGGCAGATGGCATGGGTTCACGCTTTTGATCAAGATTTCCGCTGCTTGTTCTATTTAAGTGTTTGGCCCTTGTGGCCCTATCTATGTAAGACTAGACCTTCATGGTCTTTATTTGTGCAAGACGCTAAATGTGGATGTAAGACTCTTGTTATTCATCTTCTGTGTGTTCAGTGAGCATTGATCTCTGAGATCACTGTACATGTGTATTCGATGATCACGACTTATGAGTCGGGGTCCCCACAGCATCGTCTATCATTTTTGAAAACTTGCATCCATTCGTAGCTACCGATTCTCTTTGTTCATGTCGTCGACTGTCTCGAGACCAACCACACACGCACGCGCCCGCGACATCTTTAAAATTTTGTTTGCAGAAGTGCATACAAAATATTCTTGGATCAGGTCAAAAGTTGGCATGCGGTCTTGTTATATTGTAGGTAGACCGCCTGCTGAATTTCGTTGTCATCGGAGTCCGTTTGATACCCGAACGGTCGGCCGTAGCGGCACCATATCGGTCTAATCGTCAAATGTTTCGGTGTGTTAAAACTCGTGGCACGGGCCACCATCTCCCTCTCTCCTTATCCCACATTCCCTCTGCAAAGCCCACTACCTCTAACCTAGCCCTTCCTCCGACCGGAGCCGTCCGATCGCAATCGGAGGGCTCGAAATGATGCAAAAATCCCTAACCCTAGCCCCTTCCTATTTAAGCACCCCTACCCTGCCTAAAATAGAACCCTAGCCAGATCAACCTTGATTTTTGCGCCCGCCAGATCAGCCTGTCCCCTTCCTCCAATCGCAGCGGCCCGCCAAACCCTCTACGGGCCTGCTCGAGCCCGTCCATGCCCGCACGAGCCCGCCTCGCGCCCGTGACTAGCAAGCCACCGTCTCCGAGCTCCTCGCCTCCCAACACACCTCCCCGCCGCTGCGCCTGACCTCGCCTTCGTCTCCAACAGCCCACTTGCGAGCATCACCACTGCCGAACCTCCCAGGTCACCGTGCCCTTGCGCTCTGACCTCTCTCCATTTCCTCGTGTGTCTCTCTCTTCCCCTCATGCTCTGTCCCTCTCTCGCTCTCTACAGGAACCACGCAGCCGCCAGATCTGCTTGTCCGGATCCATCGATCCCCGCCCGTCCCGGGATGGATCCGCCTCGCCAGAGGTCGTCCCATCACCGGAGATCGCCGTGGTTCCTGGCCTCGTGCTCAATGACCGATGGGAGACGATGACCAAAGCCACTTCGCCCGCGTGGTCTCCACCTGCGCACGTGGGCCTGCGCCTGCCAAGGCCCATCCTCGCCTCGTGTGCTAGCCAAGCTCCTAGCCTCTCCTCCACCGACCTGGGCCAACCCAACAAGGTGAGTCTCGGCGTGCCACCTCCTCGGCCGCTACTTGTCGCCTATGGAAATATATAGTATCTTGTGCCCACTCTGTTAAGGCCCAGTTCTAGCACATACGACCCGCGTAGTGTTTTTTTTTCTGTTGCGAATTTGTCTATTTAACCTGTGAAATGTCTGTATTACAGAAAAAAACCACGATTTTAAATTGCTAATAATTTAATAATCGTGCATCGTATCAAAATATTCTATATATGAAAAATGTGTAGAATTTTGTGTAGATTAATTATATATCACTTTTATAAATGTTTAAAAATGTTGAACTTGTTGGTTGTATTAATGTGAAAAATAACTTGCTAATAGGTTTATGCCGTAAACTTGCATAATTAATTGTGACATATTTTCCTACATGAACCCATACATATTATATATGATTTTAGGGTAGAAAAATCCATTGTATCCATCTGTGCACTTAGTTTCGTCATTTAAGGAAGTTTGTGGTTAAACCGTATCCATCCGTAGCTTTTTTTTGGGCAGATTATACCTAAACTTGTATTGATGATTGTGGTTAAACCGTAGCTCCGTTTTGGACATGCCACATATGAATCTTGCCTATAACTTTATGTAGTATCATATTATCATGTTGCATCCATATTTTGAAGTGCTTGAGGTTGTCATTTTCATGTATTTTTTATTCATGTCATGTTTATCGTATGTTGGACATAACTTTTAGAACGTACCTCCATTTGAGATGTTCCATATATGTAAATCGACTAGAATGACGTATAGAATTGCATGTTGTACTTTATTTTCATGTTTAACAAATATAAAATATGATTAGTTCAGATCTAAACCAATTTTTAAATTAACATATGGGGTCGTTTCGGAAATAATATATGTTGTTTCCCACCTCCATTTAAGATGCTTAGATAGATAATTTATTTATGCCTCACCTCTTGTCATGTTTAAAAACATTTAATATTCTTGTGTACCTAAATGGAATTGAACTATGTAATCCAAATGTGGAGTTTCGTCAATATGCAAGTCGTTGTATATTGAGCTTCACTTAATGTGTAGAAGTTGATTGTTGTGCTTTGCCATGTGATGCATAACATGCATCATATTTGATTTTGTTGGAAATATGCCCTAGAGGCAATAATAAAATGGTTATTATTGTATTTCCTAGTTCATGATAATTGTCTATTATTCATGCTACAATTGTGTTAACCAGAAACCGTAATACATGTGTGAATACATAGACCATCACATGTCCCTAGTGAGCCTCTAGTTGGCTAGCTCGTTGATCAATAGATGGTCACGGTTTCATGACCATGGACATTGGATGTCGTTGATAACGGGATCACATCATTAGGAGAATGATGTGATGGACAAGACCCAATCCTAAGCATAGCACAAGATCGTGTAGTTCGTTTGCTAAAGCTTTTCAATGTCAAGTATCATTTCCTTAGACCATGAGATTGTGTAACTCCCGGATACCGTAGGAATGCTTTGGGTGTGCCAAACGTCACAACGTAACTGGGTGGCTATAAAGGTACGCTACGGGTATCTCCGAAAGTGTCTGTTGGGTTGACACGAATCAAGACTGGGATTTGTCACTCCGTGTGACGGAGAGGTATCTCTAGGCCCACTCGGTAAGACATCATCATAATGAGCTCAATGTGACTAAGGAGTTAGCCACGGGATGATGTGTTACGGAACGAGTAAAGAGACTTGCCGGTAACGAGATTGAACAAGGTATGGCGATACCTGTTGGAAATATGCCCTAGAGGCAATAATAAAATGGTTATTATTGTATTTCCTTGTTCATGATAATTGTCTATTGTTCATGCTACAATTGTGTTAACCGGAAACTGTAATACATGTGTGAATACATAGACCACAACATGTCCCTAGTGAGCCTCTAGTTGGCTAGCTCGTTGATCAATAGATGGTCACGGTTTCATGACCATGGACATTGGATGTCGTTGATAACGGGATCACATCATTAGGAGAATGATGTGATGGACAAGACCCGATCCTAAGCATAGCACAAAGATCGTGTAGTTCGTTTGCTAAAGCTTTTCAATGTCAAGTATCATTTCCTTAGACCATGAGATTGTGTAACTCCCGGATATCGTAGGAATGCTTTGGGTGTGCCAAACGTCACAACGTAACTGGGTGGCTATAAAGGTACGCTACGGGTATCTCCGAAAGTGTCTGTTGGGTTGACACGAATCGAGACTGGGATTTGTCACTCCGTGTGACGGAGAGGTATCTCTGGGCCCACTCGGTAAGACATCATCATTATGAGCTCAATGTGACTAAGGAGTTAGTCACGGGATGATGTATTACGGAACGAGTAAAGAGACTTGCCGGTAACGAGATTGAACAAGGTATGGGGATACCGACGATCGAATCTCGGGCAAGTATCATACCGATAGACAAAGGGAATTGTATACGGGATTGATTGAATCCTTGACATCGTGGTTCATCCGATGAGATCATCGTGGAGTACGTGGGAGCCAACATGGGTATCTAGATCCCGCTGTTGGTTATTGACCGGAGAGGTGTCTCGGTCATGTCTACGTGTCTCCCGAACCCGTAGGGTCTACACACTTAAGGTTCGATGACGCTAGGGTTATAGGGAAAAGGTATACGTGATTGCCGAAGGTTGTTCGGAGTCCCGGATGAGATCCCGGACGTCACGAGGAGCTCCGGAATGGTCCGGAGGTAAAGATTGATATATAGGAAGTCCAGTTTCGGTCACCGGAAAGTTTTCGGGCTCATCGGTATTGTACCGGGAGTGCCGGGAGGGTGCCGGAGGACCCCCGGGAGGGGTGTGACGACCAGAGGACTTCATGGGCTGTTAGATAAAGTGTGTCAGCCCTTATTGGGCTGGGAAATACTTTTGCTAAAGGCCCATGTGGCTGGAGATAAGGAGATAAGGCAAAAAGGATTTAAAAGGAGGAGATCCACCTCCCTTGTGGGAGGTGGACTCTCCCTTTAATTCGGCCGGCCATCTCCTCTTTGGAGTAGAGGCCAAGCCAGCCCTCCACGTCCCTCCTCCTATATATACTTGAGGTTTTGGATGTTTTGAGACAGGATTTGATCTCTCTCTCTCACGGCGAAGCCCTACCTCTCTTCTTCCTCCTCCGCAGCGCTTAGGCGAAGCCCTGTCGGAATACCTTGCTACTCCACCACCACCACGCCGTCGTGCTGCTGTTGGAGCCCTTCCCCAACCTCTCCTTCCTCCTTGCTGGATCAAGGTGTTGGAGACGTCACCGGGCTGCACGTGTGTTGAACGCGGAGGTGCCGTCCGTTCGGCACTTGATCGGATCTACCGCGATCTGAATCGCTGCGAGTACGACTCCATCAACCGCGTTCTTGTAACGCTTCCGCTTAGCGATCTTCAAAGGTATGAAGATGCAATCTCTCCCCTCTCGTTGCTGGTTTCTCCATAGATAGATCTTGGTGAACGTAGGAAAATTTTGATTTACTACTACGTCTCCCAACAGTGGCATCATGAGCTAGGTCTATGCGTAGAATCTATGCACGAGTAGAACACAAAGCAGTTGTGGGCGTCGAGTTTGTTAATTTGCTTGCCGCTACTAGTCTTATCTTGATTCGGCGGTATTGTGGGATGAAGCGGCCCGGACCAACTTTACACGTACGCTTACGTGAGACCGGTTCCACCGCCTGACATGCACTAGATGCATAAGGTGGCTAGCGGGTGTCTGTCTCTCCTACCTTAGTCGGATCGGATTCGATGAAAAGGGTCCTTATGAAGGGTAAATAGCAATTGGCAAATCACGTTGTGGTGTTGACGTAGGTAAGAAACGTTCTTGCTAGTAACCTATAGCAGCCACGTAAAAACTTGCAACTACAAATTAGAGGACGTCTAACTTGTTTTTGCAGCATGTGCCTTGTGATGTGATATGGCCAAAGGATGTGATGTGATGCATTGTGATGTATGAATTGATCATGTTCTTGTAATAGGATTCACGACTTGCATGTCGATGATTATGACAACCGGCAGGAGCCATAGGAGTTGTCTTATTTATTGTATGACCTGCGTGTCAATCATAAACGCCATGTAATTACTTTACTTTATTGCTAAGCGTTAGCCATAGTAGTAGAAGTAATAGTTGGCGAGACAACTTCATGAAGACACAATGATGGAGATCATGATGATGGAGATCATGGTGTCGTGCCGGTGACAGTGATGATCATGGTGCCCCGAAGATGGAGATCATAGGAGCAAAATGATATTGGCCATATCATGTCACTATATTGATTGCATGTGATGTTTATCATGTTTACATCTTATTTGCATAGAACGACGGTAGTAAATAAGATGATCTCTCAATAAAATTTCAAGAAAGGTGTTCACCCTAACTGTGCACCGTTGCTAAGGATCGTCGTTCCGAAGCACCACGTGATGATCGGGTGTGATAGGTTCCAACGTTCGCATACAACGGGTGTAAGCCAGATTTACACATGCGAAACACTTAGGTTGACTTGACGAGCCTAGCATGTACAGACATGGCCTCGGAACACGGAAGACCGAAAGGTCGAACATGAGTCGTATAGAAGATACGATCAACATCGAGATGTTCACCATGGATGACTAGTCCGTCTCACGTGATGATCGGACACGGGCTAGTTGACATGGATCATGTATCACTTGGAAGACTAGAGAGATGTCTATCTAAGTGGGAGTTCATTAATAATTTGATTAAATGAACTAAATTATCATGAACTTAGTCTAAAAATGTCCTTGCAAATTATGTCGTAGATAGCTCGCGCTGTAGCTCCCAGTTTTATTGATACAATCCTAGAGAAAAGTAAGTTGAAAGTTGATGGTAGCAATAATGCGGACTGGGTCCGTGATCTGAGGATTGTCCTCATTGCTGCACAGAAAGCTTATGTTTTTGATGTACCGCTAACTGCATCACTCCCTCAAGCGTTGTCTGTAGATGTTGTGAACATATGACAGGCACTTTTTGATGACTACGTGATAGTTCAGTGCGTCATGCATTACGGCTTAGAATTGAGGCTTCAAAATGTTTTGAACGTCACAGAACATATGAGATGTTCTAGGAGCTGAGATTGTGATCTCAAGCTCGTGCCTATGTTGAGAGGTATGAGACCTCCAACAAGATTCTTTGCCTGCAAGATAAAGGAGAATAGCTTAATCGGTGAGCGTGTTCTCAGATTGTCTGGGTGCTACAATCACTTGAATCAAGTGGGAGTTAATCTTCCAGATGAGATAGTGATTAATGCAGTTCTCCAAGTCACTGCCACCAAGCTACTAGAGCTTCGTGATGAACTATAACATGCCAGGGATGGATAAGATGATCCCTGAGTTGTTCGTGATGTTTGACACCACGAAGGTAGAAATCAATAAGGAGCATCAAGTGTTGATGGTTAAGTGAAAACCACTAGTTTCAAAAGGGGCAAGGGCAAGAAGGGAAAAACTTCAGGAATGGCAAGCCAGTTGTTGCTCTAGTGAAGAAACCCAAGGTTGAGCCCGAACCCGAGACTAAGTGCTTCTGTTATGAGGAGAATGTTCGCTGAAGCGAAAAAACCCTAGATGATTGGTAGATAAGAAGGCTGGTAATGTCAATGGAAGTATATTTGATATACGTGTTAGTGATGTGTACCTTGCTGGTACTCCTAGTAGCACCTGGGTATTAGATACCGGTTCGGTTGCTAAGTGTTAGCAACTCGAAATAAAAGCTACGGAGTAAATGGAGACTAGCTAGGTGAAAGGTGACGATGTGTGTTGGAAGTATTTCCAAGATTGATGTGATCACCATCGCACGCTCTCTCTACCTTCAGGATTTGTGATAAACCTAAATAAATGTTATTTGGTGTTTGCGTTGAGCATAAACGTGATTAGATCATGATTAGTGCGATACGGTTATTCATATAAGTTAGAGAATAATGGTTATTCTGTTTACATGGATAATGCCTTCAATGGTCATGCACCCACTCGAAATGGTTTATCGAATCATGATCGTAGTAGTACACATATTCATAACATTGGTACCAAAAGATACAAAGTTAATAATGATAGTACCACATGCTTGTGGCACTGCCACGTAATGTCATATTGGTATAAATCGCATGAAGAAACTCCATGATGATGGATGTTTTTTGACTCACTCGATTTCGAATTGGTTGAGACATGCGAGCCATGCCTCTTGGGCAAGATGACTGAGACCCCGTCATCCAATATGATGGAGCGGGCAAGTGGCTTATTGGAATTAATACATGTTGATGTATGTGGTCCAATGAGTGTTGAAACACACAGTGGATATCGTTGTTTTTCTTTACCTTCACTGATGATTTGAGTAAATATGGGGATATTTACTTAATGAAACACGAATCTGAAATGTTTGAAAGGTTCAAGGAGTTTCAGAGTGAAGTTAAAGATCATCGTGACAAGAAGATAAATGTCTATGATATGATCATGGAGGTGAATATCTAAGTTACGAGTTTGGTATGCAATTTTAGACAATGTGGAAATTGTTTCACAGCTCACGCCTCCTGGAACACCATAGTGTGATGGTGTGTTCGAACGTCGTAGTCGTGCTCTATTGGATATAGTGAGTACTATGATGTCTCTTATCGTTTTACCACTATCGTTATGGGGTTATGCATTAAAGACAAATCCATTCACTTTAACAGGGCACCATCTAAGTCTGTTGAGATGACACCGTGAGAATTATGGTTTGACAGAAGCCTAAGCTGTCATTTCTTAATGTTTGGGGCTGCGACGCTTATGTGAAAATGGGTTTTTCACCTAGCGAGCTCGAACTCAAAGCAGACAAATGCATCTTCATAGAATACCCTAATGAGACATTGGGTATACCTTCTATCTCAGATCCAAGCGCAAAAGGTGTTTGTTGCTAAGAACGGGTCCTTTTTGAGAAAGAGTTTCTCTCGAAAGAATTGAGTGGGAGGAAGATAGAACTTGATAAGGTTGTTGAACCTTTGTTTCAACCAGAGAATAGCGCAACACAGAAAGATGTTTCTGTAGAGCCTACTTAGTTGAAAAGGAAGTTAATGATGATGATCATGAAGCTTCGGATCAAGTCACTATCTAACCTCGTAGGTCGACAAGGACGCGTACTGCTCCTGAGTAGTACGACAACCCTGTCTTGGAAATCATGTTGTTGGACAACGATGAACCTACGAACTATGGAGAAGCGATGGTGGGCCCGGATTCCAACAAATGGCTAGGAGCCATGAAATCCGAGAAAGGATCCATGTATGAAAACCAAGTATGGACTTTGGTAGACTTGCCTGTTGAATGGCGGGTCATTGAGTACAAATGGACCTTTGAGATAAACATAGACGCTAATGGTGAAATGTCACCGTTTATAAAGCTCGACTTGTCGCAAAGAAGTTTCCGCCAAGTTCAAGGAGTTGACTGCAATGAGATTGTCTCATCTGTAGCGATGCTAAAAGTCTATTAAAATTTTGTTAGCAGTTGCTGCATTTTTCGATTATGAAATCTGGCAGATGGATGACAAAACAAGGTTTCCGTAATGGTTTCTGTGAGGAAGAGTTGTATGTGATACAACCAGAAGGTTTTGTCAATCCTAAGGATGCTAATAATATGCAAACTCCAGCGATCCTTCTATGGACTGGAGCAAGCATCTCGGAGTTGGAATATATGCTTTGATGAGGTGATCAAAGTGTTTAAGTTTATACAAAGTTTATGAGAAACTTGTATTTGCAAGAAAGTGAGTGGGAGCACTATGGAATTTCTTATAAGAATATGTAGTTGACATATTATTGATCGGAAATGATGTAGAATTTCTGGAAGAGCATGAAGGGTTGTTTGAAAAGTTTTGTTTTTCAAAGGAAGACCCAGATAAAGCTACTATTTTATTGAGCATCAAGATCTATAGGGATAGATCTATTCGCTTGATAAGTTTTTTCGACGAAGACATACCTTGACAAGTTTTTGAAGGAGTTCAAAATAGATGGGTCAAAGAAGGAGTTCTTGACTGTATTGTAAGGTGTGAAATTGAGTAAGACTCAATACCCGACCACGGCAGAAGATAAAGAAGAGATGAGTGTCATCTCCTATGCTTTAGCCATAGGCTCTATATAGTATGCCATGCTGTGTACCGCACCTGTGTGTGCCTTGCCATGAGTCTGTCAAGGGGTACAAGAGTAATCCAAGAGTGGATCACTAGACAGCGGTCAAAGTTAGCCTTAGTAACTTGAGAACTAAGGAAATATTTCTCGATTATGGAGGTGATAAAGAGTTCATCGTAAAGTGTTACGATGATGCAAGCTTTAAAACCAATCCGGATGACTCTTAGTAGAAATCCAGCTACGTATAGTGGAGCAGCCATTTGGAATAGCTCCAAGTGGAGCATGGGAGTAGTATCTACAAATATGACATGGAAAGTTTGTAAGGTACACACGGATCTGAATGTCGCAGACCCGTTGACTAAAACCTCTTTCACGAGCAGGACATGAACAAACCCCAGAACTTATTGAGTGTTAATCACATGATGATATGATCACATGGTGATGTAAGTGTTAATCACATGGTGATGTGAACTAGATTATTGACTCTAGTGCAAGTGGGAGACTGTTGGAAATATGCCCTAGAGGCAATAATAAAATGGTTATTATTGTATTTCCTTGTTCATGATAATTGTCTATTGTTCATGCTATAATTGTGTTAACCGGAAACCATAATACATGTGTGAATACATAGACCACAACATGTCCCTAGTGAGCCTCTAGTTGACTAGCTCGTTGATCAATAGATGGTCACGGTTTCATGGCCATGGACATTGGATGTCATTGATAACGGGATCACATCATTAGGAGAATGATGTGATGGACAAGACCCAATTCTAAGCATAGCACAAGATCGTGTAGTTCGTTTGCTAAAGCTTTTCAATGTCAAGTATCGTTTCCTTAGACCATGAGATTGTGCAACTCCCGGATACCGTAGGAATGCTTTGGGTGTGCCAAACGTCACAACGTAACTGGGTGGCTATAAAGGTGCACTACGGGTATCTCCGAAAGTATCTGTTGGGTTGGCATGAATCGAGACTGGGATTTGTCACTCCGTGTGACGGAGAGGTATCTCTGGGCCCACTCGGTAAGACATCATCATTATGAGCTCAATGTGACTAAGGAGTTAGTCACGGGATGATGTATTACGGAACGAGTAAAGAGACTTGCCGGTAACGAGATTGAACAAGGTATGGGGATACCGACGATCGAATCTCGGGCAAGTATCATACCGATAGACAAATGGAATTGTATACGGGATTGATTGAATCCTTGACATCGTGGTTCATCCGATGAGATCATCGTGGAGTACGTGGGAGCCAACATGGGTATCCAGATCCCGCTGTTGGTTATTGACCGGAGAGGTGTCTCGGTCATGTCTACGTGTCTCCCGAACCCGTAGGGTCTACACACTTAAGGTTCGATGACGCTAGGGTTATAGGGAAAAGGTATACGTGATTACCGAAGGTTGTTCGGAGTCCCGGATGAGATCCCGGACGTCACGAGGAGCTCCGGAATGGTCCGGAGGTAAAGATTGATATATAGGAAGTCCAGTTTTGGTCACCGGAAAGTTTTCGGGCTCATCGGTAGTGTACCGGGAGTGCCGGGAGGGTGCCGGATAACCCCCGGGAGGGGTGTGACGACCAAAGGACCACATGGGCTGTTAGATAAAGTGTGCCAGCCCTTATTGGGCTGGGCAAGACTTTTGCTAAAGGCCCATGCGGCTGGAGATAAGGAGATAAGGCAAAAAGGATTTAAAAGGAGGAGATCCACCTCCCTTGTGGGAGGTGGACTCTCCCTTTAATTCGGCCGGCCATCTCCTCTTTGGAGTAGAGGCCAAGCCAGCCCTCCACGTCCCTCCTCCTATATATACTTGAGGTTTTGGATGTTTTGAGACAAGATTTGATCTCTCTCTCTCACGGCGAAGCCCTACCTCTCTTCTTCCTCCTCCGCAGCGCTTAGGCGAAGCCCTGTCGGAATACCTTGCTACTCCACCACCACCACGCCGTCGTGCTGCTGTTGGAGCCCTTCCCCAACCTCTCCTTCCTCCTTGCTGGATCAAGGTGTTGGAGACGTCACCGGGCTGCACGTGTGTTGAACGCGGAGGTGCCGTCCGTTCGGCACTTGATCGGATCTACCGCGATCTGAATCGCTGCGAGTACGACTCCATCAACCGCGTTCTTGTAACGCTTCCGCTTAGCGATCTTCAAAGGTATGAAGATGAAATCTCTCCCCTCTCGTTGCTGGTTTCTCCATAGATAGATCTTGGTGAACGTAGGAAAATTTTGATTTACTACTACGTCTCCCAACAGTGGTATCAGAGCTAGGTCTATGCGTAGAATCTATGCACGAGTAGAACACAAAGCAGTTGTGGGCGTCGAGTTTGTTAATTTGCTTGCCGCTACTAGTCTTATCTTGATTCGGCGGTATTGTGGGATGAAGCGGCCCGGACCAACTTTACACGTACGCTTACGTGAGACCGGTTCCACCGCCTGACATGCACTAGATGCATAAGGTGGCTAGCGGGTGTCTGTCTCTCCTACCTTAGTCGGATCGGATTCGATGAAAAGGGTCCTTATGAAGGGTAAATAGCAATTGGCAAATCACGTTGTGGTGTTGACGTAGGTAAGAAACGTTCTTGCTAGTAACCTATAGCAGCCACGTAAAAACTTGCAACTACAAATTAGAGGACGTCTAACTTGTTTTTGCAGCATGTGCCTTGTGATGTGATATGGCCAAAGGATGTGATGTGATGCATTGTGATGTATGAATTGATCATGTTCTTGTAATAGGATTCACGACTTGCATGTCGATGATTATGACAACCGGCAGGAGCCATAGGAGTTGTCTTATTTATTGTATGACCTGCGTGTCAATCATAAACGCCATGTAATTACTTTACTTTATTGCTAAGCGTTAGCCATAGTAGTAGAAGTAATAGTTGGCGAGACAACTTCATGAAGACACAATGATGGAGATCATGATGATGGAGATCATGGTGTCGTGCCGGTGACAGTGATGATCATGGTGCCCCGAAGATGGAGATCATAGGAGCAAAATGATATTGGCCATATCATGTCACTATATTGATTGCATGTGATGTTTATCATGTTTACATCTTATTTGCTTAGAACGACGGTAGTAAATAAGATGATCTCTCAATAAAATTTCAAGAGAAGTGTTCACCCTAACTGTGCACCGTTGCTAAGGATCGTTGTTCCGAAGCACCACGTGATGATCGGGTGTGATAGGTTCTAACGTTCGCATACAACGGGTGTAAGCCAGATTTACACACGCGAAACACTTAGGTTGACTTGACGAGCCTAGCATGTACAGACATGGCCTCGGAACACGGAAGACCGAAAGGTCGAACATGAGTCGTATAGAAGATACGATCAACATGAAGATGTTCACCATGGATGACTAGTCCGTCTCACGTGATGATCGGACACGGGCTAGTTGACATGGATCATGTATCACTTGGAAGACTAGAGAGATGTCTGTCTAAGTGGGAGTTCATTAATTTGATTAAGTGAACTTAATTATCATGAACTTAGTCTAAAATTGTCTTACAATCTATGATGTAGATCCAATGGCCAACGCGAATGTCACCCTCAATTTCAACGCGTTCCTAGAGAAAACCAAGCTGAAAGATGATGGAAGCAACTATGCGGACTGGGTCCGTAGCTTGAGGATCATCCTCATAGCTTCCAAGAGATTGTATGTCCTAGATGCACCGCTAGGTGACGCACCCGTTCTCCCAGCGGAACAAGATGTTATGAACACTTGGCAATCACGCTGCGATGATTACTCCCTTGTTCAATGCGGCATGCTTTACAGTCTAGAACCGGGGCTCCAAAAGCGTTTTGAGCAACACGGAGCATATGAGATGTTCCAGGAGCTGAAACTGGTTTTTCAAGCTCATGCCCGGGTCGAGAGATATGATGTCTCCGACAAGTTCTTCAGCTGTAAGATGGAGGAGCATAGTTCTGTCAGTGAGCACATCCTCAAGATGTCTGGGCTACACAGCCGCTTGACTCAGCTGGGGGTTAATATCCCGGATGACTCGGTCATTGACAGAATCCTCCAGTCGCTTCCACCTAGCTTCAAGAGCTTTGTGATGAACTACAACATGCAAGGTATGGAGAAGTCCATTCCTGAGTTGTACTCGATGCTGAAATCAGCGGAGGTCGAGATCAAAAAGGAGCATCAAGTGTTGATGGTGAATAAGACCACTAGTTTCAAGAAAGGCAAGGGTAAGAAGAACTTCAAGAAGGACGGCAAAGCTGTTGCCGCGCCCGGTAAGCAAGTTGCCGGGAAGAAGAAGAAAAATGGACCCAAGCCTGAGACTGAGTGCTTTTATTGCAAGGGTACCAGTCACTGGAAGCGGAACTGCCCCAAGTATTTAGCGGATAAGAAGGACGGCAACATTAAAGGTATATGTGATATACTTGTTATTGATGTGTACTTGACCAGCGCTCGTAGTAGCTCCTGGGTATTTGATACCGGTGCAGTTGCTCACATTTGTAACTCCAAGCAGGAGCTGCGGAATAAGCGGAGGCTGGCCAAGGATGAGGTGACGATGCGTGTCGGGAATGGTTCCAAGGTCGATGTGATCGCCGTCGGCACGTTACCTCTACATCTACCTTCGGGATTAGTTTTAAACCTTAATAATTGTTATTTAGTACCAGCTTTGAGCATGAACATTGTATCTGGATCTCGCTTGATGCGAGATGGCTACTCATTTAAATCCGAGAATAATGGTTGTTCTATTTATATGAGAGAAATGTTTTATGCTCATGCCCCGCTGGTCAATGGTTTATTTTTGATGAATCTCGAACGTGATGTTACACATGTCCATAGTGTGAGTACCAAAAAGTGTAAAGTTGATAACGATAGTCCCACTTACATGTGGCACTGCCGTCTTGGCCATATTGGTGTCAAACGCATGAAGAAGCTCCATGCTGATGGAATTTTGGAGTCACTTGATTTCGAATCATTTGACACATGCGAACCATGCCTCATGGGCAAGATGACCAAGACTCCGTTCTCCGGAACAATGGAGCGAGCAACTGACTTGTTGGAAATAATACATACCGATGTATGCGGTCCAATGAGCGTCGAGGCTCGCGGTGGCTACCGTTATGTTCTCACCCTCACTGATGACTTGAGTAGATATGGTTATGTCTACTTAATGAAACACAAGTCTGAAACTTTTGAAAGGTTCAAGGAATTTCAGAGTGAGGTCGAGAATCAACGTGACAGGAAAATAAAATGCCTACGATCTGATCGTGGCGGAGAATATTTAAGTCACGAGTTTGGCACGCACCTTAGGAAATGTGGAATTGTTTCACAACTCACGCCGCCCGGCACACCCCAGAGAAATGGTGTGTCTGAACGTCGTAATCGCACTCTATTGGATATGGTGCGATCTATGATGTCTCTTACCGACTTACCGCTATCATTTTGGGGATATGCATTAGAGACTGCCGCATTCACTTTAAATAGGGCACCGTCTAAATCCGTTGAGACGACACCGTATGAATTGTGGTTTGGAAAGAAACCTAAGCTGTCGTTTCTAAAAGTTTGGGGATGTGATGCTTATGTGAAGAAACTTCAACCTGAGAAGCTCGAACCCAAAGCGGAAAAGTGCGTCTTCATAGGATATCCCAAGGAGACTATTGGGTATACCTTCTACCTACGATCCGAAGGCAAAGTCTTTGTTGCCAAGAATGGATCCTTTCTCGAGAAAGAGTTTCTCTCGAAAGAAGTAAGTGGGAGGAAAATAGAACTTGATGAGGAAATTGTACCTCCACTCGAACCGGAGAGTAGCGCAGCACAGGAAGTTGTTTCTGTGGAGCCTACACCGGCTAGAGAGGAAGTTAATGATGATGATCATGAAACTTCAGATCAAGTTGCTATTCGAAGGTCCACCAGGACACGTTCCGCACCAGAGTGGTACGGCAATCCTGTCCTAGAGATCATGTTGTTGGACAACGGTGAACCTTCGAACTATGAAGAAGCGATGGCGGGCCCGGATTCCAACAAATGGCTTGAGGCCATGAAATCCGAGATAGGATCCATGTATGAGAACAAAGTATGGACTTTGGTGGACTTGCCTAATGATAAGCGAGCCATTGAAAACAAATGGATCTTTAAGAAGAAGACTGACGCGGACGGTAATGTCACCGCCTATAAAGCTCGGCTTGTCGCTAAGGGTTATCGACAAGTTCAAGGAGTTGACTACGATGAGACTTTCTCACCCGTAGCGATGCTAAAGTCAGTCCGAATCATGTTAGCAGTTGCCGCATTTTATGATTATGAGATCTGGCAAATGGACGTCAAAACGGCATTCCTTAATGGCTTCCTCAAGGAAGAACTGTATATGATGCAGCCGGAAGGTTTTGTCGATCCTAAAGATGCTAACAAGGTATGCAAGCTCCAGCGCTCCATCTATGGGCTGGTGCAAGCATCTCGGAGTTGGAACATTCGCTTTAATGAGGTGATTAAAGCGTTTGGGTTTGTACAGGTTTATGGAGAACCTTGTATTTACAAGAAAGTGAGTGGGAGCTCTATAGCATTTCTTATATTGTATGTTGATGACATGCTGATAATGGGAAATAATATAGAACTCTTGGAAAGTATCAAGGCCTACTTGAATAAGTGTTTTTCAATGAAGGACCTTGGAGAAGCTGCTTACATATTAGGTATTAAGATCTATAGAGATAGATCGAAACGCCTCATTGGTCTTTCACAAAGCACATACCTTGAAAAGATATTGAAGAAGTTCAATATGCATCAGTCCAAGAAGGGGTTCTTGCCTGTGTTGCAAGGTGTGAGATTGAGTACGACTCAATGCCCGACCACGGCAAAGGATAGAGAAGAGATGAGTGTCATCCCCTATGCTTCAGCCATAGGCTCTATCATGTATGCCATGCTGTGTACCAGACCTGATGTGAACCTTGCCATAAGTTTGGTAGGGAGGTACCAAAGTGATCCCGGAGCGGAACACTGGACAGCGGTCAAGAATATCCTGAAGTACCTGAAAAGGACAAAGGACATGTTTCTCATATATGGAGGTGCCGAAGAGCTCGTCGTAAAGGGTTACGTCGACGCTAGCTTCGACACAGATCCGGACGACTCTAAGTCGCAAACCGGATACGTGTATATTTTGAATGGAGGGGCAGTCAGCTGGAGTAGCAGCAAGCAAAGCGTCGTGGCGGCATCTACATGTGAAGCGGAGTACATAGCTGCTTCGGAAGCAGCAAAGGAGGGAGTCTGGATGAAGGAGTTCATCACCGACCTAGGAGTGATTCCAAATGCGTCGGGCCCGATGACTCTACTCTGTGACAACACTGGAGCTATTGCCCTTGCGAAGGAGCCCAGGTTTCACAAGAAGACAAGACACATCAAGCGCCGCTTCAACTCCATCCGTGATTACATTCAGGAGGGAGACATAGATATTTGTAAAGTGCATACGGATCTGAATGTCGCAGATCCGTTGACTAAACCTCTCTCACGAGCAAAACATGATCAACACCAGAACGCTATGGGTGTTCGATTCATCACAATGTAACTAGATTATTGACTCTAGTGCAAGTGGGAGACTGTTGGAAATATGCCCTAGAGGCAATAATAAAATGGTTATTATTGTATTTCCTAGTTCATGATAATTGTCTATTATTCATGCTACAATTGTGTTAACCAGAAACCGTAATACATGTGTGAATACATAGACCATCACATGTCCCTAGTGAGCCTCTAGTTGGCTAGCTCGTTGATCAAATGGTCACGGTTTCATGACCATGGACATTGGATGTCGTTGATAACGGGATCACATCATTAGGAGAATGATGTGATGGACAAGACCCAATCCTAAGCATAGCACAAGATCGTGTAGTTCGTTTGCTAAAGCTTTTCAATGTCAAGTATCATTTCCTTAGACCATGAGATTGTGTAACTCCCGGATACCGTAGGAATGCTTTGGGTGTGCCAAACGTCACAACGTAACTGGGTGGCTATAAAGGTACGCTACGGGTATCTCCGAAAGTGTCTGTTGGGTTGACACGAATCAAGACTGGGATTTGTCACTCCGTGTGACGGAGAGGTATCTCTGGGCCCACTCGGTAAGACATCATCATAATGAGCTCAATGTGACTAAGGAGTTAGCCACGGGATGATGTGTTACGGAACGAGTAAAGAGACTTGCCGGTAACGAGATTGAACAAGGTATGGCGATACCGACGATCGAATCTCGGGCAAGTACCATACCGATAGACAAAGGGAATTGTATACGGGATTGATTGAATCCCTGACATCGTGGTTCATCCGATGAGATCATCGTGGATTACGTGGGAGCCAACATGGGTATCCAGATCCCGCTGTTGGTTATTGGCCGGAGAGGTGTCTCGGTCATGTCTACGTGTCTCCCGAACCCGTAGGGTCTACACACTTAAGGTTCGATGACGCTAGGTTTATAGGGAAAAGGTATACGTGATTACCGAAGGTTGTTCGGAGTCCCGGATGAGATCCCGGACGTCACGAGGAGCTCCGGAATGGTCCGGAGGTAAAGATTGATATATAGGAAGTCCAGTTTTGGTCACCGGAAAGTTTTCGGGCTCATCGGTAGTGTACCGGGAGTGCCGGGAGGGTGCCGGAGGACCCCCGGGAGGGGTGTGACGACCAAAGGACCACATGGGCTGTTAGATAAAGTGTGCCAGCCCTTATTGGGCTGGGCAAGACTTTTGCTAAAGGCCCATGCGGCTGGAGATAAGGAGATAAGGCAAAAAGGATTTAAAAGGAGGAGATCCACCTCCCTTGTGGGAGGTGGACTCTCCCTTTAATTCAGCCGGCCATCTCCTCTTTGGAGTAGAGGCCAAGCCAGCCCTCCACGTCCCTCCTCCTATATACTTGAGGGTTTGGATGTTTTGAGACAGGATTTGATCTCTCTCTCTCACGGCGAAGCCCTACCTCTCTTCTTCCTCCTCCGCAGCGCTTAGGCGAAGCCCTGTCGGAATACCTTGCTACTCCACCACCACCACGCCGTCGTGCTGCTGTTGGAGCCCTTCCCCAACCTCTCCTTCCTCCTTGCTGGATCAAGGTGTTGGAGACGTCACCGGGCTGCACGTGTGTTGAACGCGGAGGTGCCGTCCGTTCGGCACTTGATCGGATCTACCGCGATCTGAATCGCTGCGAGTACGACTCCATCAACCGCGTTCTTGTAACGCTTCCGCTTAGCGATCTTCAAAGGTATGAAGATGCAATCTCTCCCCTCTCGTTGCTGGTTTCTCCACAGATAGATCTTGGTGAACGTAGGAAAATTTTGATTTACTACTACGTCTCCCAACAGATTTCACATCATGTCATGCATATGTTGTGGTGTTTATGATGTGTTGATTGTTGTTTCTGGATTGCTTTTTCTATATAAAGTTTCGAAAGCGTTCGGAGTGTGAGGATTCATTCGACTACGTTAGTTCATCTACTTCACGGATTCGTTCTTCTTCCAAGCGGGATCTCAGGCAAGATGACACATTTCCCTAGATACCACTACTATCATTCCATGCTAGTTGTCTTGTTTTGTATCGCTATGTCTCGCTACCTACCACTTGTTTGTCAAGCCTCCCAAAATGCCATGATAAGTCTCTAACCCCTCCACATCCCAGCAAACATGTGTTTGGCTATGTTACCACTTACTCAACCCTTCTTATAGCATTGCTAGCTGCAGGTGCAATTGCTTCCTTATGTTAACATGGATATTTTGATATCACAATATTATTGCTATTTAATTTAATGCACATCCATACTTGGTAAAAGCTGGAAGGCTTGGCCTTTTGCTTGGGGTTTTGTTCCATCTTTGTCGCCCTAGTTACTTGTGTATCGGTGTTATGTTTCATATTGAGCGCTCCTAACATGCTCGGGGTTGTTATGGGGACCCCCTTGACTTCCGTTTTGGGATAAAACTCGTCTCGCAAGGCCCAACATTGGTACTATTTGCTTAATAACAACTAAAATTTGCTTAGGGCATGATCACCCCGTGGATAATTAATCAACAACCCGGGCCAGTGCTCCTCATGAGTGTTGGTCCAACCTAGAGCCGCTTGCTGGGCCACCTTGGGGCAACTCGAGGGATTTCTATCAGGCCGTCGTACGTAGTGTTCATCCGGTCGTGTCCTGAGAATGAGATACGCGGCTCCTATCAGGTTCGTCGACACATCGGACGGTCTTGCTGGACTTATTTTACCTTCCTCGAATGTCTTGTGCGTCGGATTCCGAGGATACTTTGGGTTATCCTAAGGTTGATGTGTTCCAACGAAATCTCCAAGGTGATCACGGGTTATCCGCGGTCGAGGTTATTCCAGCGCGGCGTGTGGTTAGTTTATGATGGATGAGTTGGACCATCCCTACATGGTTAAATCTTTCGGAAAGCCATGCACGCAGTTACGTGACAACTTGCAAGCTTTGTTTAACACTCGGACATAGTAAACTTAAAGTAAACTCAAATAAAATACACCAACTGTATGCGTAACCATGACTGCCTCTTCTCATGAGTCCTTATCCGAGAGAGAACACAGTGGGGTTATGTTTGACGTCAGTAGGTGTTCAAGATCACTTAGTGATCATTACTAGTTCCTCCGTTATGCGTAGACCACCCACCTTACTTTATGTATTCGTAAGTTAGCCACCCAAATAAATGCTTAGTGCTTGCTGCAACCTCACCACTTAACCATACCTCACCCATTAAGCTTTGCTAGTCTTGATACCCTTGGAAATGAGATTGTTGAGTCCGTGTGGCTCATAGATTACTACAACAACAGTTGCAGGTACAGGTAATGCGATGCTTTGACGTGATCACGATGCTTGTTTTGATTTGGAGTTCTTCTTCTTCGTCGATCTAGGATGGGTTTGAGGCCGACAGCATGGGATTGCAAGAGAGTATCATTTTATCGTTTGATTTCGTCTGTAGTGGGACCCTGCTCTTATGTATGATGTTTAAATATGTTGTTGTATTGATGTGATCTTAATGTATCTTGTGGCGAGTGTAAGCCAATTCCATATACTCATCTCTTCTGGACATGTACTTGTAATGATATCCATTCTTGTGAAATGACGAGATGCGCTTCTATCCCTGTCAAGGCCCCCGCGCCAAAATAAGGTTAGAATCACATCTTGGGTGTTACACGTGTCGATGTCTAGGGCGACACCATGCTAGAACCTCGAGCATGTAGAGTTAGTCATTGGGCTTCATACGTAGGAGGCATGGGTATTCGCCAGAAGAGAAAATGGTGTATTTACGTCGATACAGAGCGACATGTGGGACGACCAGAGATGGTTGGGGAATTGCCGCCAATGATGGCATTTACTCGAAACCACGGAAGAGGCACATGTATTCTCCAGAGGAGAAAATGATGTATTTACGCTGATACAGAGTGGCATGTGGGACGACCAGAGACGGTTGGGGAACTGCCGAAAATGATGTCACTTGCTCAAAACCCGAGAAGATAGAGTTAGTCATGGGGTTGCATACGAGAAAACACGGGTATTTACAAGAGAAGAAAATAAAATGTTTATGTCAATACAGAGTGGCACAGGGGGCGGGCAACTACGGTCAGGAACTGCGGCCGACGATGTCGTTTACTCGAAATCCGCGCAGATAGAGTTAGTCGTGGGACGGCGAGTGACGGTCAGGAACTACGATTGGTGATGGCGTTACTCAAAAAATGCACGTATCTCTTATAGTAACCCTATATATTTATTCAATCCCCTGTCAATGGATTCTCTTTTGTATGCCTCTATTTTGTGTAGGCTGCTTGATGATATGTCAGACAACTTGCCAGCGTTTATGAATGCGTGGAAATAGGTATAAGAAAGCAAGGTGGGACTATTTTGACAAAAAATGATGCATGGATCCTACTGGTAAAGATAAACGTCTTCTCCATGAGTTCTATATAAAGGCCACTTGTCCATATAAAATAATAAAGTAAACCAAACAGCTACGCAACGCACACGCGCGATCCAGGCGTCGCGAGCGGCCGACCCTGGACCGTCCATCGCCCATGACCACGCCACATGACAGATAAGCCCGAGCACGCAAGGGAGAGAGTGTGGTGGGTTTCATCCTCCCGTGCTTCGATTTTTTGGGACGCCGCCGCCCACTCAGCTCCTCTCGTCCATTCGCCTCTGCTCACAGTCCATAGAACAGAGATAGGATAGCAATCCCTAGGGTTCGTCGACGGCCGAGGCCGGCGGAAGCCCGAGGACGGCGAGGATCAAGGGGGGCGGGAGCTCGCACCCGGCGGCAGCTACCACTACGCGGGGAGCGAGCACCACCATACGACCGAGCCGGTCACGCGCCGACGAGAGAAATGGGAGGGAGAAGGAGGAGGGGGAGGTCCGCTGGTGACAGGGGGAGGTGAAAGACGACGGCCCGGAGAACCACTACATCGATTGGGAGAAGGTAAGACCACGTCATAGGTGTATTTTTTCGTTTCTCGAACAGGGAGGGGGAGGGACATAGTGATGTCGCCGGAATCGCAGGAAGGGCGAGGCCGGGGTGGCCGGAATAGCGGGGTGGGTAGGCAAATCTACAGGCAGGGATTCGCTGAGATCGAGTCCCTGCGTGCAAATCACTCACCCCACCCTGCAATTTTGCACACCGAGAGCATACAATTTTAAGCTGCAGATATTTTTAGGACACGTGCAGATCATCAGAAATTATTGTGCAGCAATTTCAGTGTCCGTTTAGTGTAGGTATAGGCAAGTTTTCTGCTAGATTGATAGTGTAGGTACACTGATTTGGGCAAAGTTTCTTTTAGATCCTGAAAATGTATGCCATGTACATGTGTAGGTACCACTAGATCCTGAGTGTATGCCATGTCATGTGTAACCCGGGGGGGGGGGGGGGGGGGGAGGGGGATTCTAAGAGCTAACATTTTTGTCATGTTTGTGTGTTTTCCCTTTGCAGAATGATCATGCACTCTTTTTTGATGTTTGGAGTAGTAGGTGCCAATACAGTTTTTACAGGAGTTTTGGGTTAACTATAGTAGCAGCCTAGCAGGAACAATATAATATGGTTTTTCTGTTACTTTCCGCTAGGGGGTTCATGACAGCTTTGTTAGGGGCTGTATGTAGGCAAGTAGATCATATCTTAGTCATTTCGTTAGTTACGGTGATATGTTTGACAGGTTTTTTCTGTGTGATTCTACTGTAGATACACTGTCCATCTACATTTGGTTATAAGACCCCAGAAATTTTTAGGCAAAACACAAGAGGGCATAAGAAGAGTTTAGACGGAGGGGAGGCAAAAAATAGGGAGGAACACAAACAAGGGCGCTGCTATCTACTGGTCGCCTACTATTTTTTCTGAAAATAAGAAGGGGTTAGAGGGGGACTACACAATTTTTTCAGCTAGCTTCATACTCGTTATCTTTTGTTCGTTTCCCAACCTACAAGAAGCATGTGTTTCCCTTTTACCCAATTTTTTTGAGATATAGACCTACATTTTTATTAAACGCTAAGTTGATAGTATGATGCATTTGTTCTATTTATTTATTTTTTGAGGTGTTGGCAGGAGCGCTGCCGTATCTATTAGAGGAGAGGAAAAAACACAAGTTAAGGACGTAGCCTGGTTACAACCGGATGGAATGGCCTTAGCCATCATCCTGTACCACTGGCAAAAGCCAGCTCTCTCATTCGGATTTTTTAGTCTTGGCTATGGTGCAGATTAACCTTAAGGAATTTTTTAGTCTGCTCAAGTACTTGCTCTCTACATGCTTATGACGGTCGTCCTGTATACACTTAGTTTAATAAATTTGAACTAAGTTGCCTTCCATTTCTCACAAGAATTTGGTTTCTTTGTGGAGTAGGCAAGTTTATCAACCACGGTTCATGTAAAGTAGGCAATGCCACCAATTACACCGGGGCATTTTTCTATGAAATTGCTGCTGATGTTCAGTAGGCCGTGGGGGAAGTTTTTATGTTTTTTGCGGTTGACTGTTAACCCACAATTATAGGGGATCAATTGTAGCCTTTCTTGATAAGTAAGAGTGTTGAACCCAACGATAAGAAGCTAAAGGTAGAAAAAATATTCCCTCAAGTTTTACCGACCATCGATACAACTCTATGGACACTTAACGTTCGCTTCATCTAGAATAAGTATGAAACTAAAAGTACTTTGTAGATGTAACGAGATAGGTTTGCAAGAAAATAAAGAGCACGTAAATAAAAACTAGGGGCTGCTTAGATAAAGAAACCATTAAGTTAGTTCAACGAGTGTGAAAAAGTGGTGGTAGGAGTTGCGGAATTATTCCTAGGCAATCGATAACTAGACCAGTAATCATTATTGTAATTTTATATGAGAAGAGGTATAATCTAACATACTTTCTCTACTTGGATCATATGCACTTACGATTGGAACTCTAGCAAGCATCCGTAACTATTAAAGATCATTAAGGTAAAACCCAACCATAGCCTTGTAAGGTATCAAGTCCTCTTTACTTCCATATGCAACAACCCACCTACTCGGATTTATGCTTCTATTACTCAAGCAACTCACCATAGGCAAATTATGAACACATTACAACATCCTACAACGAGTATCCTTCATGCTTGTACGACATGGAGAGCATCATAGGACATCACTAATAATAAAATACGCAACTCAAATCAATTATGATCATCAATTAACCCATAGAACAACAAAAATCTACTCAGACATCATAGGATGACAACACATTGTTAGATAATAATATGAAGCATAACACACCATGTTCAAGTAGAAGGTACAACGGGTTGCGGGAGAGTGGACCGCTGTAGATAGATGGGGGAAGGTGACGGAGGTGTTGGTGAAGATGACGAAGTTGTTGGAGTAGATCGCCGTCACGATGATGGCCCCGGCGGCGTTCTGGTGCCACCGGGCGAGAGGGGGAGAGAGCCCTCTCCTTCTTCTTCCTTAACCTTCCCTCTAGATGGGAGAAGGATTTTCCCTCTGGTCATTTGCCTTCATAGCGGCGGAGGGCGAGAGCCCCTTCGAGATTGGATCTCTCTTTGTTTTCTTCTGTTTCTAGGCTCTCAGATTTTGGTCTTTCATCGTTTTTTAAATATTCGGAGATCCGTAACTCCGATCGAGCTGGAATTTTGAGGGGATTTTTATCCGAAAATTAGCTTTCTTGCGGTCAAAGGACGGCTCCAACCGACCTAAGGGGTGGCCACAAGCTTGACAGGCGCGGCTAGAGGGCTCAGCCGCGCCTAGCAGGCTTGTCACCTCCTCGGGCATCGTCTCGCGCTGATTTTTTTAAATCATATTTTAAAAAAATCTTCGTAAGTTTTTATCGCGTTTGAATTTTTTTAGGTATGGATATTCTACCAAACAAAAAACATGCAACAAACATGAACTGGTATTGGGCACTGGATCAATATGTTAGTCTCAAAAATAGTATAAAAAGTTATCAAAAGTATATGAAAGTTGTAGAATATTAACATGAAACAATCAAAAATTATAGATATGACGGATATGTATCATTGATGTACAATAGTTTTGTGGGACAAGTCTCCCTGTTGTTGAGGTTGATGTTCAGTAGTTTTGTGGTGTAAGTTTCTCTGTTTTTTGAAGGTTGCTCTGTTTTTTGAAGGTTGCTGTTCAGTACTTTCACCAAATTACTGCTATATGAAATGTTAGCATCCTTTTGTTAAAAATGTATGAGCAGTTAGCAAGCACTCCACAGTCTCTGGTGCCAAATTACTTGTTACCTTTTTTTGAGCAAATAGCAGAGTGGATTTTTATAAATGGTGATTACTCATGTACATTTTGCATGCGCTTTCTTTGGTACATTTTTCATCCGTGCAAATAAATGAGAATCTGGTTCCGTGTAGAAGTCATGAACATGATCCATTTTGTTTTGCTTTTTTGTACAGGGCAAACAGAAATAGTGAAAACTAGGGACCACCACCCCTCGCACGGCAGTTTTTAACATGGAGAACGCCCTAGATCAACACGATGGCTAGGTACTAACCAAGCATTTTTTTGTACTTTTCTTCATTTTTTCTCACAACATTTTTCATGCCTTAGGTAGGTATTGAGGCAAAAAAGTCCTACAAACTAGATAAGTAAGGTGTTTAACACATTTTCACTATTTAAGGTACTGACAAAACTAGAAAAGTAAGGAATCCTACAGCACCGTCGTCGTCAAAGGGAACCCGTGCCCCCCAACACACACAAAGGAAATCGCCTAAGCACGCAACTCGCCTACACATACAAATCGGGTACTATGTCGCCTAGCACATCGACCCTTGTCGCCTACATACGGCCAGACACCCATCCTCGTTCTTGGTAGAAATCCTCCAAGCATGGCCTAACCAACTTGCCTACTAGACACAAACCGAGTACTATGTTGCCTAGACCATCCTCGTTCTTGGTAGAAGTCGCCTAAACATGGCCAACCAACTCACCTACACATGCAAACCGGGTGCTATGTCGCCTAGCCCATTGACCCTTGTCGCCTACATACGTCCACATCCTGATACGTCTTCAATGTATTTATAATTTTTGATTGTTCTCTGCTATTATATTATCTGTTTGGATATTTTATATGCACTAATATCCTATTTTATATCATTTTTAGGACTAATCTATTAATCTAAAGCCTAGTTTTAGTTTCTGTTTTTTCCTTATTTTTCAGTATTGCAGATGCGAAATATTAAATGGAGTCCAAACGAAATAAAATATTCGCGATGATTTTTTTCGGAACAGAAGAGACCTACTAGGCTTGGAGTGCAAGGCAAGGCACTTGCTAGGAAGTCACAAGCCAGGGGGCGTGGCCACTCCTTGGCCGCGCCTGGCAGGCTTGTGACTCCCTGGCAGGCTTGTGACTCCCTGGCAGGAGTCCTAGCCCTAATCTTCGTTCTATAAATATCCAAATATTCCCTCAATATCAAAGAGAGCCACGCAAATATTTTTTCGTCGTCATAAGTCTTTGTTTCCGAGAGATCCAATCTTGGAGCCTTTTTCGGTAATCTGTCGGAGGCGGATTTGATCACGGAGGGCATCTACATTAACTTCATTATCTTTTTGATGATGCGTGAGTAATCCACCATAGACCTACAGGTTCATAGTAGTAGCTAGATGACTTTTTCTCTCTCTTTGTTTTTCAATACTATGTTCTTCATGATCTTTATGGAGATCTATTCGATGTAATATTCTTTTTCGGTGTGTTTGTCGAGATTCGATGAATTGTGGGTTTATGGTCAGATTATTCGTGAATATTATTTGAGTTTTTTCTGAATTCTTATATGCATGATTTCATATCTTTGCAAGTCTCTTTGAGTTATTGGTTTGGTTTGACCAACTAGATTGGTAATTCTTGCAATGGGAGAAGTGCTTAGTTTTGAGTTCATTCTTGCGATGTCCTTATCCAGTGACATAATAGAGGTAGCGAGGCACATATTGTATTGTTGTCGTCAAGGGTAAAAAGATGAGGTTTTCATCATATTGCTTGAGTTTATCCCTTTACATCATGTCATCTTACATAATGTGTTACTCTGTTCTTCATGAACTTAATACTCTAGATGTAGGTAGGAGTCAGTCGATGTGTGGAGTAATAGTAGTAGATGTAGAATTGTTTCGGTCTACTTGACACGGATGTGATGCCTATATGCATAATCATTCCTTTGGATATTCGCTTTTCTATCAGTTGCTCGATAGTAATTTGTTCACTCATCGTGATATTTTCCTTCAAGAGAGAAACCTCTAGTGAAACCTATGATCCTCGGGTCTACTTTTCATATTATATTTTTAGATCTATAAACCAAAAATACCAAAATATCTTGTGCAATTTATTTACTTTTTACTTTTCGCAATCTTTTATATTTATCTCTATCGGATCTAATCCTTACAAATAACCGTGAAGGGATTGACAACCCCACGCTAGCGTTGGGTGCAAGAGTTTGATTGTTTGTGTAGGTGCATCTATTGGTGACTTGGTCATTCCTCCTACTGGATTGATACCTTGGTTCTCATCAACTGAGGGAAATACGTATCTACTTCGCTGCATCACCCTTTCCTTTTCAAGGGAAAACCAACACACACCAGTGGTAGCATACCTCACCCTCGTTCTTTGTAGAAGTTGCCTTAGTATGGTCAACCAACTCGCCTACACACAAATCGGGTGCTATGTCGCCTAGCCCATCGACCCTTGTCGCCTACATACGCCCACACCCAACCCTCGTTCTTGGTAGAAGTTGCCTAAGCACGGCCAACCAACTCGCCTACACACACAAATTGAGTGCTATGTCGCCTAGCCCATCGACCATTGTCGCCTACATATGCCCATACCCCATCCTCGTTCTTGGTAGAAGTCGCCTAAGCACGACCAACCAACTTGCCTACACACACAAACCGTGTGCTATGTCGCCTAGTCCATCGACCCTTGTCGCCTACATACGCCCACACCCCACCCTCGTTCTTGGTAGAAATCACCTAAGCATGGCCAACAAACTCGCCTACACACACAAACTGGGTGCTATGTCGCCTAGCACATTGACCCTTGTCGCCTACATACGCCCACACCCCACACTTGTTCTTGGTAGAAATCGCCTAAGCATGGCTAACCAACTAGCCTACTACACACGAACCGGGTACTATGTCGCCTAGCCCATCCTCGTTCTTGGTAGAAGTCGCCTAAGCACGGCCAACCAACTCGCCTACACATACAAACCGGGTGCTATGTCGCCTAGCACACCGACCCTTGTCGCCTACATACGCCCACACCCAACCCTTATTCTTGTTAGAAGTCGCCTAAGCACGACCACCCAACTCGCCTACACACAACCCGGGTGTTATGTCGCCTAGCCCATCGACCTTTGTCGCCTACATACGCCCACACCCCACACTCGTTCTTGGTGGAAGTTTCCTTAGCACGGTCAACCAACTCGCCTACACACACAAACCGGGTGCTATGTCGCCTAGCGCATCGACCCTTGTTGCCTACATATGCCCACACCCAACCGTCGTTTTTTGCTAAAAAATGCCTAAGCATGGCCAACCAACTCCCCTACTACACACAAACCGGGTACTATGTCGCATAGCCCATAGGCTCTTGTCGCATACATACGCCCACACCCCACCCTCGTTCTTGGTAGAAACCGCCTACGCATGGCCAACCAACTCGCCTACTACACACAAACCGGGTACCATGTCGCCTACATACGCCCACACCCAACCCTCATTCTTGGTAGAAGTTGCCTAAGCTCGGCCAACCAACTCGCCTACACAGACAAACCAAGTGCTATGTCGCCTAGCCTATTGACCTGTGTTGCCTACATATGCCCACATCCCATCCTCGTTCTTGGTACAAATTGCCTAAGCATGGCCAACCAACTCGCCTACTACACACCAACCGGGTACTATGTCGCCTAGCCCATTGACCCTTGTCCCCTACATACGCCCACATCCCGCCCTCGTTCTTGGTAGAAATCGCCTAAGCATGGCCAACCAACTCGCCTACAAACACAAACTAAGTGTTATGTCGCCTAGCCCATCGACCCTTGTCGCCTACATATGCCCACACCCACCCTCGTTCTTGGTAGAAATCGCCTACGCACGGCCAACCAACTCGCCTACACAGACACCCCTGGTGCTATGTCACCTAGTCCATCGACCCTTCTCACCTACATACGCCCACATCCCACCCTCGTTCTTGGTAGAAATCACCTACGCACAGCCAACCAACTCGCCTACACACACATCCGATGCTATTTCGTCTAGTCACCGACCCTTGTCACTTACATACGCCCACACCCGACCCTCGTTCTTGGTAGAAATCGCCTAAGCACGACCAAGCAACTCGCCCACACATCTACCTGTGCATGAGTGTCGTAGTTTCATTTGCCGCGACATCAGACGCACTAGTAGCAACATCTGCTACAACACGAAAAACCACTCATGTAATATCTTGGACAGTAGCATCTCCCAATTCCGACGACTCGTCCACACCTTCAATAGAAATTGGCACTCTTTTTCAGGACCACCATCACAATCAGGAAACTCATCAGGGTGCTCATTGAGATCAATGGCAGCTATCTGCATATTTTTTTAAAGATAGAAATGAAAAAATGTTATCATTTTTATCTTTGTCGCGTCATGCATGCAAAACTGTGTATTGTTACCGCTAGTTTTCCATGCTATTTTTTTTCCATGGATACTTTTGTGTTTTTTGTAAGCAACTAGACTTTACTATTAGTCTTTTTTGTAAGCAACTCAAAAGCTTCCATGGAGATACATAGTTTACTAACACAAATATGCAAGGCTGTAAAACAATAGTCAATATACAATTCAAGGGACAGGAGTCAGCAACTTTTATTTCCTAGGATCCAAGTTCTACAGGTATTTAAGGGGGAGGCAAGAACAGGTGGCAAGAATTAAAACCAGGTTCAGCAACACTTAGGTACAAAGGCTAATTTTGCAGTTTTGCAAGTAGTACATCAGTGGGGTAGATACCAGTTCTAGACAGTCCCTAGACAATTGAAATGCTCCTAATCTCCAGAAGTTGATAGGCATTGGAGCAATTTGTTTTACCTTTTTCTGTTCACTTGGAGAATTTTGCCCAACTATGAAAGTTGAATTGCTCTCAATCTTCAAAACTTTTGCCCGATCAGGACGAAAGAGCTGCAGGCACTACTGTATATTTTTGCCTCTCAATCCCCATGATTTTTGCTTTTTTTGGGTTTTTTTCACTCTGATTTTGCTGTGGGAGGGGATCTCCTAGAAGTTAGGCCATGGCGTTCAGTAACAACTCGGGGTGGGAAGCAGAAGTCACCAGATCAGCGTTGGTGGTGGTGAGTGGGGGAGGGGCGAGATCATGTGAGGAAGAGTTGGTTTTCTTTCTGTGATGGGCGTTGGCTTTGTCGGGACATGGCAACGAGGGGGGGGGGGGATTGAACATACTTTTTTCAGCACATGGGTAGGGACCGACAGGGACGGGGCATTCCAAATCTGGCGACCGTTGTACTAGCGCGCGGGAGCTATGTAGCAGCGTCCTAAAATAAAATTTGTAACGTGGCTTTTGGCCCATAAGATGGCCCAATAGTGAATCGATTCAATGCAGAGAAGTAGCGCCTTACGTGTTAGAGGCCAGCTTTCTGTGTTACCATATTTTATCTGTATCTCTGAATTTATTCCTAGCTAATTAAACTGCTTTATACCTCTCTAAAAATAGTGTTAGAGGCCAGCTTCCGTACGAAATTAGCGATGTGTGACGTACGAAAAATCAGGACGGATGGACGATAAACATAATGATGGACTAATAATGATAGGAAGAAGCGAAAACGGAAACATTTGCTGAATTTGTACACAATCTGTTAGAGTGGGTTCCATTTTCAAAAATTTGAAGAAATTTGTGAACTATTTTTGTAATTTCGAAATTTTTTTACAAAAGGGAAGAAAAATAGAAACTCTGGACATTTTTTTAAAAGGAACAACATTGGAAATTCCAACTATTTAAAAAAAGGGTAACGAAATTGAATGTTCCCAACATTTCTAGAAGAGAAAAAAAGAAACAAAACAATATAAATAACTAGTACAACCCAGTAAAGAAACGACCAAAAAGATCGAATTAATATCTTCTAGAAAGTTCCTAAAACAGGATTCCTTTCAACAACGATACATCTAATTGGGCCGGCTCATCTACTTCGTTCGCTCGCTCTGCCTTAATCGTTATGCCGACAGTTTGATGCAACTAGTGTTGAATAGGAATTGTGATTAACTCCACATAGATTTCTCTGCCACTAATAAAAGATCTTATCTGCCGCATGCTGCGGCAAACAGCTACGACGACGTACATGGACGAATGAGCCAGCGACTAAGTTGACTAGCCCAATTCAGTGGTGATAGAGGGGTTCTGGTTCCGGTTATTGGAACCTTTAGGTTCCCACGCTGTGTTTTGGGGAGCTCCTATAACGCGCTGGGAAGAGCACCAGGTGCACCCCTCGCTTGCCCAGCGCGTCCGTTTATGCCGGCCCAAGCCCGAGTGCTCTGTTTATTATTTTTATTTTTATTTTTAATTTCTGTTTTTCCTTTTTATTTGTAGTTCTGTTTTTTCTATTTAAATAATTCAGGATTACAAAAAGTTTCGAAATTTAAAAAATGTGCATTTTGAACAGAAAATCAAGAAGTACTCAAATATTTGTGGATTCAGAAATGTTCGTGATTTCAGAAAATATTCCTGAATTCAAAGAATGTTGAAGATTTCAATTTGTTTTCAGAAATTCAAGAAACGAGCACGGTTTAAGAAAATGTTCACGAGTTTCTACAAAAGTCTTCACGAATTTAATAATTGTTCATAAAAGTTAGAAAACGTTCATAATCTCACAAAATGTTCACGGTGTCAAAGAAATGTTCCTGAATTCAAACAATGTTCAGCCTTAAAGAGAATGTTCACGAATTAAAAAAACGTTCCCTATTACAAAAAATTCTTCATGACTTTCCGAATGCTCACAATTTCATAAAGCGTTCATCATTTAAAAACATGTTCAAGAATTCGAAATATGTTCATAATTTCATAAAAGGTTCACTGCGTCAAACAATATTCAAGAATTAAAAAGATATTTGAAAATTGAAGAAACAAACAATAAAAATCAAAAAGATAAAACAGGGAAGAAAAGAGAAACAGAAAATAAACATTTATGAGCTATTGTAGGAATCCCGTTTAAGGTGAACTGTTGTGTTTTATTTAACGTTTATCTGTTTTATTTGTTCTTTTATTTTCCTTTTTTCATAAACTGGTGAAATTAAAATTTCAGGAACTTCATGTTTATTAATTAAAACACGGATATTTTAAAACAAACGTAAGGAATTTCTATTTTTTTTAGAAATTTTCAAATTTTGTTCATGCTTATAAAATATGTTTAAATTTCCATTCATTTGCATTTTCAAAAAATGTCCAGAATTTTTTTGCACGTAATAAAATGCTAGAAATTTAAAATATATTCACATGTTGAAGAAATTATGTTGTTTCTGCAACTAAATTGCTCAAAATATATTTTAATTTTCAAATATTTCAAAAAATGTTGATGTATCAAAGAAAAATCATTTTCCTAAAATGTTGATGTTTGCATCATTTGTTCTGAATGGAAAAATGAATGTTATTTCAAGAAAAAAACCAAAATAATTTTCACTTTTGAAAGATATATAATTTTCGTTTTTTCAATAGAATCAAACGAAAATCAATGGTACCCGAATCGATACAGTAATACAGTTTGGTACAAAACCGGTTCCACTACAGTACCATGGGCTCGCTACGATAGCTGCAGTACGCACGATCCTGCTACTAGGCAGGGCCTCTAGAGTACGTGGTTCGCTTTCGGGAACACCTGAGCAATGCAACGCTTATTTACAAATGATATGTCTCGCTCATAGACATTTATCATAGTGCTCGCCCATTAGGGCACTCTTGGCAAGCCGGCTCATGAACCGGAGTAGAAGGAAACTCTCAGGTAGCTGGTTTTTATTTCTGGCATCCAGGCCAATTTTATTTCTCTTTTTGCCAATTGTTTTTGCACTGCTTTTCTCGGTTCCCTTTTGCTCTTTTTGGAAATTCCAAAAAATTATTTAAAATATCTTACAAATAGATAATTGTTCACCTTCTCACATTTTCTAGATTTATTTAGTCTTTATCCTATTCTCATATCTGTAACTAGCTTTTTGTGTCATTTAGAACGGACGACCTAAGGAGTAGAGAGATCTGAGGAAACCAAGATCCTGCGTCTATATGCTTACAAGCATTTGACAATCCTACACCAAGGTCACATATATAGGGACATTCAGCTGACAATCCTACATCAGATTCACGTATATAGGGACATTCAACTGAGGTTCAATGTTCAGGAAAACCTAAGGCCATGTCCATGGCATTGGTTCTGGGCATGGTTGTGCCAATGGCTAAGGCGTTAGAGGTGCCCATGGACATCCAGGGGTGACCGCAGTGGGGGTGGCCGTGGGCATGCACGCAATTAGTCCTTGCCCCAAACGGGCCTATAATTATCATAAGTTGTAGTTGTTCACGAATGTATGTCACAGTGCGACATTTTTTTTGCTTTCCTTTATCGGAATAAAATTGAAACTTGTACATTTGTTCTTCACGAGGGTTCTTTGATTTTGTCGTAGAGATTTTTTTTGTAGAAGAAATACTTGTATTACTCAACATCAAGTCAGTACAATCATCTCGAACTATCTCCAACACCTCATGTGAACATGAACCAATCCAACTCATGGTCCTGCCATGAACCCTACCAAAACTCGCTAAACTATCACTAGCCATATTTTGGGATCGAGAAACGTGGGTAATACAAGTATGTCTAAGACTCAAAGGTATCTAATCTCCTTAACCAGGGAGGCATAAACAGATCGGTCAACCACTCCACTTGAGATCAAAGATACTGTTGTGAGTGAATCCATCTCAATAGCTATAGAAAGATCTGAGCGCTGGAGTACTGACGACAGCCCCTCCATGCAGCCACATAATTCCACCTCCAGTGCATCCCTACAGGCATATAAAGCTTTCCACGTCGAAAAAATTATAACCCCCCAGTACAGTTCCATAGAATCATTCCCCTCCCACTTCTTCACTCGAAATACACGATCCGCCAGTGTTTACTTTTACCCATCCCTCGCTAGGAGGTACCCACACTGGAATTTCTACAGTCTCACTTATAGGCACACATGACTGATCATATGACATGACAGCCATCCCCTTCACCGGATCAATATGGAGCTGCAGAGCTCCATACGAACGACTACCGATGGGCCGCAGAGAGTCACCATGGGCGTCATCGGCTTGCCCATGTGCTAAGAGTTTCGCGTGGAGGATGCAGACAGTCTTGTGTGTATGTCTGCGCTGACGGGTGCTAGTACCGAGCAACTATATGCCTTGACTCGAGGCGTTGGGTTGGTGTTCAAAACACCTATTAGTTGTGCTTCTATTGTGCCTTACTAAATTGACATAGCCCCATTTGGAAGATTTCCTGGCCGGTGAGGAGTTCCTTTTCAGTTACACCCGTGGCTGCTGCTATCTGAGTGATACATTTTTCCTACCTTATAAATTGGGGTGAATTGTATGTCATTAGAGATGGCTTTGCAGCAAATTGCATGAGCAGATGGTTTATATTTTTTTTCTAGCAAGTCTAGTATAATTTTTTGTTAGGATCGAAGGGTAAATGCATTGGTTGGTTTCTTCAAGAGTTACGTTGCATGTCCAACAATGGACGTCATATTTTTGTTTCCTGGTAATGCACGACATTCAACTATATGTTACACCGCAACAATGGCTTAGGAGACATTGGATCTTCCTTCTTGGATCCGGGCATCACGGGTGGCGCATGCTTCCTCCCCCTTGATGGTGGGAGTGGACTGGCACAGACACATGCGGGAAGAGAGATAAGGGCGAAGAGCGCGCGGGGGGGAGGGGGGGGGGGTTAGCGGGGGACTCCTTCTTAGTGGTTCGTGGGTAAGTAAGGTGTGAAAGAGAGGGGACATCATGGCGAACATGAGGTGGACATCATCATTTTTTAAATGAGAGGGCTCCAGCAAGAAATGTTCCGCTACGACGGGAAACCGAGAGGGACAAGGACGTTCTAACAAGAAAAAGGGAAGGGTGTGTCTTGAGGTGGGTATTTGTGTGGAAATCGCGTGTTGAAGATAACACAGGGGATAGCCTGGAGTGTCTTGAATTTTGAGGAGCCCGGTGGACATCCGTTTTGATGTCCGAACACACCCAAACATACGAGGGAGAAATAAGCTCTGACATTGGAAACAACCTTAATAAGCTCTGCGGGCTTCTCCATGAGATCTGAGGGTTCCATCGAGATAAGCTCTCTTTGTGAATCAGCCACGAACTCTAGGGTTTCGAATATGGTATGTTGATAGGGGAAGAAGCTTCCGATCTGGCCAAGATGACTGGTTGGGTTAGCATGCCACAAGAGTTGCCGCCCGTGAAGATCTGACCAGGGATGGGGACATCCTGGCTACAGATCGCATTGCTTATGAAAAGGCGAGCCATTGATTCCTTTGATTACCACAGCGGAACTCTCAATGAAAGCACCAATGCTAGTGTCAAAACCGGTGGATCTCGGGTAGGGGGTCCTGAGCTGTGAGACTAGGATCGATGGTAACAAGGGACGAAGCAGACGATGTTTACCCAGGTTCGGGCCCTCCTATGGAGGTAATACCCTACGTCCTGCTCGATTATATTGATGGTATGAAGGTTACAGAGTTGATCTACCTCGAGATCAGATAGCTAAAACCCTAGATGAGTTTTTTTGCCCTACAATCTAAAACCCCTCAGCTTATATAGACGCCGTGGGTTCGTAGGGTTACACATGGTCCGTTGCACATCGAAGGGAAAAACATGCCTTTCTACTATCCCAAACTGGGAAGACACGCCACGACTCCTAAGGCTTCCTTTGTGGCAACGGGTCCTTCGGTCAATCCTATACTCAGCAAGTGGCCCATGAGTCCGGCCCATCAGAGATAGGCCAGCCGTCCGAGGACCCCTTAATCCAGGACTCCCTCAGTAGCCCCCAGACTAGCCTCCAATGCCAAGTTATATTATCCGGACAATCTTGCACGTCGAAGTCTTCGGCTTGCGAGGCGAGTCCCTCTATCCCTTCTTGTTCGGCAACCATCCTGTCATCGGTGAAATCTCAAATGTCAAGAACTTGCAGGACCCATTGTAATAACTTTCAGCGCTTCTCTATCCTCGTGGGCCTAGGGGAGACGAGCGGTCCAATAGTTTTTTACAAGACTTCCATTCCCACAAAGGAAACACCACCCATTTAAACAAGTTGAATCAAGGTCTGGGCCACATCGTCCTCTTCTTCGCCATCAGAAAAAGCTTCAAGCGAGGCATCACCACAAAAACATGGCAAGCGCCCCTAGCTCTTCCTCGTGTCCTTACGGATCTCGTCCCGGGGATTGGGCCAGTTGCTTCGTATCTCTCCTTCGGCTGCGTGACCTCGAGACCCAAGGTTATCTCCCTTCCTCGGATCTAGCGGCTACCCGCGCCGGTTTGACCTATTTTAACAATGAAGCCTTTGTGGAGAATTTCCCTAATCCCCACAAGGGAGAGCGGGTATGTTTCGTGCCCTTCCTCTTGCGAGGCCTAGGGTTCCCCATTCATCATTTCCTGAGGGGATTACTGGAGTTCTATGGGATCCAGCTCCATCATTTTACTCCCGGATCTATTCTGCACATCTCGGGCTTTGTTGCTCTATGCGAGATGTTTCTGGGCTGCGAGGCTCATTTTGGACTATGGGGAAAGTACTTTTGTCTTGTACCTCGCACTCAGGGAGAGACAATTTGAGAAGTCGAAGGAGCCGAAGTATGCCGAATAGCCGGGACGGGGTATCCAGTGGGAACGCGGAAGGAGTCCGGAGAATAGTCTTTGGAATGGTTTTATATTGAGGACGTCCCCCTATTTGATCCAGCTCGGAGGGGTTTGCCCGAATACTCCGACGCCCCTTTAAAGAAAAGGTACAATTGGCGACCGAAAAGTTCATCCCAAGAGGACGGTGCCGAGGTGCAACGCTTAGCTGCCCACATGAGGCTACTAGCTCATCACAAGCTAACCATGATTGATGTAATGGACGCCACCATCACCCGATGCGTTCAGCCTCTTCAACAAAGAATACACCCTCTGTGGTGTTACAATGGGACAAGTGACGCCACTCGCTCCCGACGACTGGACCCTGCCAATCAAATGGTGTTCGTGGCCGCACTTGCCGACCTGTACAAAGGGGAAAAGGAAGACTTTGTTCGGCTGCCGGTTAAGGAGGGCTACTCAAGCTACAACCCCATCGAGTGGGTAAGCCTTTTGATCTTATGACCTGAGTTCGGGATTTTCATTCGCCCCCTTTTGACCGGAGCTTTTAATCTGTGTGAACAATAATGGAGGAGCTTTGTCGAGATAGTCAATTGTCCGGCCTGCAACCAAAGAACTATGCTTGTGACGATGATCTGGGATTCCACGACGATTAGGAGCTGTCAATCGAGTTTGAAGACGGGGTCTTTTACCAAGAGAACCTCGACCGCTCCAAGGTGGCTATCATAGCTGATCACCCCGGATTACTCCCCTCCCGTATTACCGTTAAGAAGAAAAATTCTTCCTGTAAAAGGAAAGCACCCTCCATCAACCCAAATGCGTCGACCTCAGCTCCCAAGCGTCGTCGGTCCGTGCGACGAACGTCGGCTACGGCAGCAATGCCCGGACCGGACATCAACGGGAATCCTTCAAGTGAACCGGCCGTGGGGACAACTCTGACCACTCGTTCAACCAAGAGGTACGTTGTTTGGTTTCTTAATCTATTGTTATCATGATCGCCAAGATTTCATAGAGGATCTTATGTCGAAATACTTCAAGAAGCAAGTACAATCGTCTTCTACCGAGGATGCCACCGAGGTGCCTGGCCATACTCATGAGCCAAGATCTTCTGCTCATGTTGAACCCACCGCCGAGGCCCCTATAGTCAATTCGGTCCCTGAATATTCTGGGGACGCGGTATCAGTCACCAAATCCGAGGTGGAGAGTGTGATGAATCAACAGTGGCGGCGAGAAGCACTACACCACCCAGCGTTTTCTGAACAAGAGTTTAATGCTCTATGTTCGGCAGACGTGCACATCGGAGCTGCTCGAGCTGGGATTGGGGAAGCAGTGAAGCTGATATCATCCAGCCTGAAGGTGAGTGATTGGTTTTAAGAATCCGGACACACATGTAAACCCACTAGCCCCTAAGCCTTGAATTGGTCGGGACGACCAATTTAAGGATCCGCATAATGTTTTATTGATGATGTAGGCCTCAAGGCAGCAAAACAAGAAATTAGCCATGGAATTGGAGGCGAGCCGAACACAGGTGGAAGACATGAAGGCCGAGCTGGAACAAGTAAAGAATTTCACCCGGGAGGCGCATGGTAAGTATATCCATTTTACCGATCTAAGTATATAATACCGTGCTGACGCGAGGGTACTTTGTAGTAGCTGAGTCTATAGGACAACTGCAAAAAGAGTTAGATGCAACCCGAGAATCTCAGAGGTACGCAGAGTCCCAGCATGAGGCCGACTGCCTTTCGTTGCAACGAAACCTCGAGGAGAAGAAATGCCTCCAGGCAGAAAACAAGCAGCAAGCCGCAGAAATTGAGAGTTTAAAGACTCAATTGGCTCAGACCCAAGAAGAGAAACAAAATTTACAGAGGGGCATGTTTGGTAAGTGTTATTATAGCATCGAAGGGTACCTCTCATACGTGAAGCGTAATGGGCATGCCTTGTCTCATGTATAGGTCTCCTAACTGGGCGGCCTGAAGAAGAGATCGGATCCTTCTAGGGGAGCCTTCTGAAGGAAATGTCCGCCGTTCATGAGCGGGCTCGAAAGTCTATGAGGAGCATGGTAAAAGCGCTATGGCCTACCGAGCAACCTTCGGAGGGGATGGCCGAACTAGCTGATCGGTTCAAGGGAGCCCAGAGTCGGTTCGAGTTATGGAAGACATAGGCCTATCGGGAGGGAGCACGGGAGGCGTGGGCGAAGATCAATACTTGATATACCGGCCTTAACCCCGAGCATATGGCTCGGGTTGGGCCAGGAGGTCTTGATGGGCAAGAAGTGCCACTTCATTTGGTGTACGACCAAGTGACGATTGCCGCTCGTCTCTCGTGGGAGGATTGTGCCCTCAATACCTTAATAGACAATCTTGACCAGCAGCGAGATGTGTGATTGTATATAACTATGTATTTGCAATCAAAAATTGCTCCGTCCGTGTTATAAACTTTGTCTTAACCGGCCATCGGCTTCGACCTCCTGCGCTAAGAGCTTGGGAGTGTCCCTTATAAGATTTCCCTCGATAAGAGGGAATTCTTTCGAGCAACCAGGCAATCCAGCCATTTGGTGCGAATAGACGAAAAGTGCACAGGGAGATATGTTATATTACTGCTTAACGTAAGAAACATCTTCCGAAGAAAATAGTACCTCTATCGGTACCTTCCTTCAGGCTGCTACGTAAATCATAGATAGTAAGGCCGTATATTGCTAGTATGCGACAAATTGCTTTTGCGAGAAAAGAAGCCCGAATAATGTTGATAACCACCATAATTTTATTTGTTGCTCCTGTCGTAGCCGACCAATTTTCTGCTAAAGATAGCTACGTTTTGGCTTCACCCGTTTGAGGTACGTATCCGGAGAACCCGGTCGTAGCAATCGTAAAGGTAGTCCGTTTACCCTCTAGCCGAACAATCGGGAACGTAGATGGTAAAAACAGGAGCAAGGCTATCCAGCTTGGCAAAAATCTTAGTTTAAATTGATGCATATAATGGCTTAAAAATCGACAAGGGAAATGTGCATACACGATAAATGTGAATAGATGCTTAAAATATATAATCATCGGCTTCGGGAAGAAGCCCCCAGGTGTTGTGTTCAGATTTAACATTTGAGGATGTATACCGAAAATCTTAATACAAGATCGGTTTAGCCGAACATAGACTTGGGAAGAGAAGATCCAAACCTGCCAAAAATCAAGGTGGGAGGGAAAGGAAATAAAAAAGAAAGAAAACAAAAAGGAGGGTAAAGAGTATGACGACACCGGTCTAGCCGTAGAAGCGCCGAAGACGAGTTGTGTTCCATGGGTTTTGTTTGAGGCGGTTATCTGGCGGGTTTCAAAGACGGTAAGCCCCTCCTGTGAGTACTTCGTCAATTATGAAGGAACCCTCCCATTTGGGATTGAGTTTATGCTTCTGCTTCTCCAGGATCCGTCAAACGAGTTCACCTGCATTATACGCTTTTGCCCTGACCTCCCTGCTCTGGTAGCGTCGGGCCTATTGTTAATAAAAAGTATAATGAACCAGAGCTATGCCGTGCTCTCCTTCTAAGGCGTCCAAGTCCTCCTGCCGATCTAACTCAGCCTCCTTTTCTTCGTACATGCGCACCCTTGGTGCGTCGTGAATAATATCACAGGAAAGGACTGCTTCTGCCCCATAGACCATGAAGAACGGTGTGTATCCCGTTGATCGATTCGGGGTGGTACGCAGGCCCCACAGAACGGAGTCAAGCTCCTCTACCCAATGGCAGTCGGACTCATGCAGAGATCGGACCAAACGTGGTTTAATACCACTCATGATGAGGTCGTTGGCCTGTTCGACTTGTCCATTGGTCTGGGGGTGATGCGCTGATGCGTAATCGAGATTGATGCCCATTTTTGCGCACCAGTCTTTTACCTCATGGGCGGTGAAATTGGATCCATTGTCTGTTATTATACTATGCGTGACACCGTAACAGTGTACCGCACTGGATATAAAGTCGATTACTGGTCCGGACTTGGCTGATTTGACAGGTTTTGCTTCAATCCATTTGGTGAACTTGTCAACCATGACCAGTAGGTATTTATTCTTCTTAGTCCCCCCTTTAAGTGGCTGACCATATCTATCCCCCAGAACGAAAAAAGCCAGGTAATCGGAATAGTCCGAAGAGCCGTTGGGGGCATGTGACTTTGATTTGCAAAAAGTTGACATCCCATGCAATGCTGGACAAGCGACTGGGCGTCCGCTCGAGTAGCGGGCCAGAAGAAACCAACCCGAAAGGCTTTGCTTACTAAGGCCCTTGACGCAGCATGATGGCCGCCCATTCCTGCGTGGACTTCAGCCAAGAGCTGTCGTCCTTCTTCCTTAGATATGCATCACCGGAGTACTCCGGTGGTGCTTTTCTTGTATAACACACCCTCGTGGACTTGATAGGCCTTGGATTGCTGAATTATGCGCCGCGCCTCGTGCTCTTTGTGAAGAAGGTAGGGAAGGAAGGGCTCGATCCATGGTGCGATTACTGCCATGACTTCATGAGCCGAAGGCGTTTCGGCCATTACGGAGCCGTTGATGATTTGGTCGTCTGGTTCGTTTATAGGGGGAACAACCTCTTCCATGCTGATGGGCCTGGCGCCCTTATTATCGTCCTACCAAATCACTGATGGCTTAAAGATCCGTTCCAGGAAAGTATTTTTCGGGGCAGGGTCGCGTTTGGCCCCCATGCGGGCCAGTATGTCAGCGGCTTGGTTGTTGTGTCTAGCGACATGATGGAATTCTAGCGCCTCGAACCATGCAGATATTTTAAGGATGACGTTTCTGTATGCCGCCATTTTTGGGGTTTTAGCATCGAATTCGCCGTTGATTTGAGAGATGGCCAAGTTGGAGTCTCCCCGTACCTCCAGCCGTTGTATTCCCATTGAAGCTGCCATTTGAAGAATGTGCAGAAGTGCTTCGTATTTGGCTTCATTGTTGGAATCAGCATACATGATTTGCAACACGTATCAGACATTGTCGCCTGTGGGGGATGTGAGAATAACTCCATCCCCCAGTTCGGCCAATGTTTTGGATCCGTCTAAGTACATCGTCCAATGGCAGTATGTACTATATTCCATGGGGAGCTCGGCCTCTATCCTGAGATTTAACGGCTTGTCGTGGCTTATATGCAATTTCAAAAGGAAGGAGCTTAATGGCCCATTTGGCTATGTGGTCGGTGGCATCCCTGTTGTTGATTATATCATTCAGGGGTACTTAAGATGCCACCTTAACCGAACACTCTTTAAAGTAGTGTCTTAGTTTTTGTGATGCCATAAATACAGTATAGGCTATCTTCTGGTAATGCCGGTATCTGGACTTGCACCGTGTTAGTACTTCTGACACATAATAGACCGGCTTTTGTATCCGGAATTCGTGACTCCCCTCCTCTCGTTCGATGAAGAGCACTTCGCTAATGACTTGGTTGGTAGCTGATATGTACAATAACATTGGTTCACCACTGCCTGGTGCTGTGAGTATGGGGTTGCTTGCCGGCAGTGTTTTAATTTCTTCTAATGCAGCCGCTGCTTCATCGGTCCATTCGAAATTGTTGGTCCGTTTTGGCAACCTGTAGAGTGGTAAAGCCTTTTCACCGTGGCGGGAAATAAAGCGACTTAGCGCCGCCATGCAACCCGCCAACCTTTGGACATGCTTTAGCTTTGTGGGAATTGCAAGTTCTGATAGGGCATGGATCTTAGCCGAATTCACTTCTATTCCTTTATGGGAAACGATGAATCCGAGTAGTTCACCAGCGGGAACTCCGAAGACACATTTCTCCAGATTGAGTCTTATATCGTACTCGCGTAAGCTGGCAAAGGTTTGCCTTAGGTCGTCAATCAACTGGTTGACGTGTTTGGTTTTGATGACCACATCATCCATGTATGCCTCGACTGTTTTACCAACCCATTTTGCGACACAAATCTGGATCATGTGCTGGTATGTAGCCCCGGCATTTTTATCCCCAAAGGCATTGTGTTGAAGCAGAATGGCCCATAAGGGGTGATGAATGCGGTTACAGCTTGATCAGATTCCTTCATTTTGATCTGATGGTATCCGAAATAAGCATCGAGGAAACACAATGAGTCGTGTCCAATTGTGGCATCAATAATTTGGTCTATGCATGGTAAGGCGAAAGGGTCCTTAGGGCAGGCCTTGTTGAGGTCTTTAAAGTCGACGCACAACCGCCAGGATTTATCTTTCTTTGGTACCATCACCAGGTTTGCCAACCATTCGAGGTGCTTGATCTCCCATATGAATCCGGCCTCTAACAATTTGGCTAATTTTTTACCCATAGCTTTTCGTTTGGGCTCAGAAAAGCGGTGCCTAGTCTGTTTGACGGGCTTGAAGCCTGTGATTATATTCAGACTATGTTCTGCTAGCTGCTGTGGGTTTCCTGGCATATCAGAAGGATGTCAGGCGAAGATATCCTAGTTTTCTTGTAAGAATGCTCGCAGTGCCTCATCCACCATGGGGTCTAGCTGAGCTCCGATGGACGCTATCTTATTGGGGTCCGTTGGGTGGACCTGAAATTTAACGATTTCTTTTGTAGGTTTAAAAGGACGTGGGTTTGGGCCTTTCGCTAAGGATCACATCATCCTTGTCCACTGTTGCCCGTAGTGTGGTCAATTCCTCTGCAGCAAAGGTCTCAGCTAGTGCCTCGAGGGATAGTGCTGCTATTTTGTTCTTAGCTTGACGGGCTATATTCGAATAGCTGGCGATTGTGATGACCCCGTTTGGGCCTGGCTCTTGAGCTTCATATACCCATAATGTGGTATAGCCTGGAATTTTGTGAAGGCATTACATCCCAATAGGGCGTGGTAGCCACTAGGGAAGGGCACGATATGGAAGAGAAGTTCCCCATATCGGTAGTTTTTGGGCGTGTCAAACACTACGTCCAGGGTGATACATCCTGAACAACGCGCCTCTTTCCCAAGAATGATCCCCTGGAAGGTTGTGTTGCTATGCTCGATGCGAGATCGGTCGAACTGCATTTTTTCCAGGGTGTCTTCGTAGATGAGGTTCAAACCACAGCCACCATCCATCAGTACTTTCTGCAGCCTGAAACCATCAACGATGGGGTTTAGGACCAGCGCGGCCGGTGTATGACCGGGACAGGTGGTTGGTTTGTCAGTACTCCGAAGGTATTGGGTATGTCTGCCCATGAACTTGCTGCCACCACATGGTAGACCCGTTCGAGTTCTCTAAGAGCTTTTTTCCTCCTGTTCCTTGAGGGGAACATTTCATAGATCGTCAGGACTTCAACATTGTATTCTGGTGGGGATGTGGAGCGTCTGTTCGGCGATTGTGCCTCGAGGATGGCCTCACCACTTTTTGCGACCTACCTGACGACCCAACAAGCTCTGAGGCTGTGAGTCGGGCTTGTTTTCAGCAATACAGAATGAATAGGGCATGGCTTGTCCAATAGTCCATCAAGGATAGTTCTGACCCCCGTAGGGGGTCTGTTTCTCTTTTCGGTGGGTTCGTGTTCACCTAGACGCTTCAGAGGTATCCTCTTTATCCAATCTCCTCGAGGGTATTCGGTAAAGATTGGTTCTGAAAGTAGCCGTTCGGCTTGCCAGGTACACTCCATGGCATTGTATCAAGTCCGATAGCTCGGTGAAGTTGCGACTGTGTCGACGAGCCAGGGCGTTGAGGATCCCTTCTTCATGACGATTGCGACTAAAGGTTTCCATTATCTCCTGGTCATTAGAACCTCGTACTCTGTCTCTAACGAGGAGGAGTCTAACCCAAAAATGATGAACCGACTCTCCTCGTAATTATTTAACATCTCGTAGGTTTGAAGACTTGGACTTGTTGGGAGACGTAGTAGTAAATCAAAATTTTCCTACGTTCACCAAGATCTATCTATGGAGAAACCAGCAACGAGAGGGGAGAGATTGCATCTTCATACCTTTGAAGATCGCTAAGCGGAAGCGTTACAAGAACGCGGTTGATGGAGTCGTACTCGCAGCGATTCAGATCGCGGTAGATCCGATCAAGTGCCGAACGGACGGCACCTCCGCGTTCAACACACGTGCAGCCCGGTGACGTCTCCAACACCTTGATCCAGCAAGGAGGAAGGAGAGGTTGGGGAAGGGCTCCAACAGCAGCACGACGGCGTGGTGGTGGTGGAGTAGCAAGGTATTCCGACAGGGCTTCGCCTAAGCGCTGCGGAGGAGGAAGAAGAGAGGTAGGGCTTCGCCGTGAGAGAGAGAGATCAAATCCTGTCTCAAAACATCCAAAACCTCAAGTATATATAGGAGGAGGGACGTGGAGGGCTGGCTTGGCCTCTACTCCAAAGAGGAGATGGCCGGCTGAATTAAAGGGAGAGTCCACCTCCCACAAGGGAGGTGGATCTCCTCCTTTTAAATCCTTTTTGCCTTATCTCCTTATCTCCAGCCGCATGGGCCTTTAGCAAAAGTCTTGCCCAGCCCAATAAGGGCTGGCACACTTTATCTAACAGCCCATGTGGTCCTTTGGTCGTCACACCCCTCCCGGGGGTCCTCCGGCACCCTCCCGGCACTCCCGGTACACTACCGATGAGCCCGAAAACTTTCCGGTGACCAAAACTGGACTTCCTATATATCAATCTTTACCTCCGGACCATTCCGGAGCTCCTCGTGACGTCCGGGATCTCATCCGGGACTCCGAACAACCTTCGGTAATCACGTATACCTTTTCCCTATAACCCTAGCGTCATCGAACCTTAAGTGTGTAGACCCTACGGGTTCGGGAGACACGTAGACATGACCGAGACACCTCTCCGGCCAATAACCAACAGCGGGATCTGGATACCCATGTTGGCTCCCACGTACTCCACGATGATCTCATCGGATGAACCACGATGTCAGGGATTCAATCAATCCCGTATACAATTCCCTTTGTCTATCGGTATGGTACTTGCCCGAGATTCGATCGTCGGTATCGCCATACCTTGTTCAATCTCGTTACCGGCAAGTCTCTTTACTCGTTCCGTAACACATCATCTCGTGGCTAACTCCTTAGTCACATTGAGCTCATTATGATGATGTCTTACCGAGTGGGCCCAGAGATACCTCTCCGTCACACGGAGTGACAAATCCCAGTCTTGATTCGTGTCAACCCAACAGACACTTTCGGAGATACCCGTAGCGTACCTTTATAGCCACCCAGTTACGTTGTGACGTTTGGCACACCCAAAGCATTCCTACGGTATCCGGGAGTTACACAATCTCATGGTCTAAGGAAATGATACTTGACATTGAAAAGCTTTAGCAAACGAACTACACGATCTTGTGCTATGCTTAGGATTGGGTCTTGTCCATCACATCATTCTCCTAATGATGTGATCCCGTTATCAACGACATCCAATGTCCATGGTCATGAAACCGTGACCATCTATTGATCAACGAGCTAGCCAACTAGAGGCTCACTAGGGACATGTGATGGTCTATGTATTCACACATGTATTACGGTTTCTGGTTAACACAATTGTAGCATGAATAATAGACAATTATCATGAACTAGGAAATACAATAATAACCATTTTATTATTGCCTCTAGGGCATATTTCCAACAGTCTCCCACTTGCACTAGAGTCAATAATCTAGTTACATTGTGATGAATCGAACACCCATAGCGTTCTGGTGTTGATCATGTTTTGCTCGTGAGAGAGGTTTAGTCAACGGATCTGCGACATTCAGATCCGTATGCACTTTAAAAATATCTATGTCTCCCTCCTGAATGTAATCACGGATGGAGTTGAAGCGGCGCTTGATGTGTCTTGTCTTCTTGTGAAACCTGGGCTCCTTCGCAAGGGCAATAGCTCCAGTGTTGTCACAGAGTAGAGTCATCGGGCCCGACGCATTTGGAATCACTCCTAGGTCGGTGATGAACTCCTTCATCCAGACTCCCTCCTTTGCTGCTTCCGAAGCAGCTATGTACTCCGCTTCACATGTAGATGCCGCCACGACGCTTTGCTTGCTGCTACTCCAGCTGACTGCCCCTCCATTCAAAATATACACATATCCGGTTTGCGACTTAGAGTCGTCCGGATCTGTGTCGAAGCTAGCGTCGACGTAACCCTTTACGACGAGCTCTTCGGCACCTCCATATATGAGAAACATGTCCTTTGTCCTTTTCAGGTACTTCAGGATATTCTTGACCGCTGTCCAGTGTTCCGCTCCGGGATCACTTTGGTACCTCCCTACCAAACTTATGGCAAGGTTCACATCAGGTCTGGTACACAGCATGGCATACATGATAGAGCCTATGGCTGAAGCATAGGGGATGACACTCATCTCTTCTCTATCCTTTGCCGTGGTCGGGCATTGAGTCGTACTCAATCTCACACCTTGCAACACAGGCAAGAACCCCTTCTTGGACTGATGCATATTGAACTTCTTCAATATCTTTTCAAGGTATGTGCTTTGTGAAAGACCAATGAGGCGTTTCGATCTATCTCTATAGATCTTAATACCTAATATGTAAGCAGCTTCTCCAAGGTCCTTCATTGAAAAACACTTATTCAAGTAGGCCTTGATACTTTCCAAGAGTTCTATATTATTTCCCATTATCAGCATGTCATCAACATACAATATAAGAAATGCTATAGAGCTCCCACTCACTTTCTTGTAAATACAAGGTTCTCCATAAACCTGTACAAACCCAAACGCTTTAATCACCTCATTAAAGCAAATGTTCCAACTCCGAGATGCTTGCACCAGCCCATAGATGGAGCGCTGGAGCTTGCATACCTTGTTAGCATCTTTAGGATCGACAAAACCTTCCGGCTGCATCATATACAGTTCTTCCTTGAGGAAGCCATTAAGGAATGCCGTTTTGACGTCCATTTGCCAGATCTCATAATCATAAAATGCGGCAACTGCTAACATGATTCGGACTGACTTTAGCATCGCTACGGGTGAGAAAGTCTCATCGTAGTCAACTCCTTGAACTTGTCGATAACCCTTAGCGACAAGCCGAGCTTTATAGGCGGTGACATTACCGTCCGCGTCAGTCTTCTTCTTAAAGATCCATTTGTTTTCAATGGCTCGCTTATCATTAGGCAAGTCCACCAAAGTCCATACTTTGTTCTCATACATGGATCCTATCTCGGATTTCATGGCCTCAAGCCATTTGTTGGAATCCGGGCCCGTCATCGCTTCTTCATAGTTCGAAGGTTCACCGTTGTCCAACAACATGATCTCTAGGACAGGATTGCCGTACCACTCTGGTGCGGAACGTGTCCTGGTGGACCTTCGAATAGCAACTTGATCTGAAGTTTCATGATCATCATCATTAACTTCCTCTCTAGCCGGTGTAGGCTCCACAGAAACAACTTCCTGTGCTGCGCTACTCTCCGGTTCGAGTGGAGGTACAATTTCCTCATCAAGTTCTATTTTCCTCCCACTTACTTCTTTCGAGAGAAACTCTTTCTCGAGAAAGGATCCATTCTTGGCAACAAAGACTTTGCCTTCGGATCGTAGGTAGAAGGTATACCCAATAGTCTCCTTGGGATATCCTATGAAGACGCACTTTTCCGCTTTGGGTTCGAGCTTCTCAGGTTGAAGTTTCTTCACATAAGCATCGCATCCCCAAACTTTTAGAAATGACAGCTTAGGTTTCTTTCCAAACCACAATTCATACGGTGTCGTCTCAACGGATTTAGACGGTGCCCTATTTAAAGTGAATGCGGCAGTCTCTAATGCATATCCCCAAAATGATAGCGGTAAGTCGGTAAGAGACATCATAGATCGCACCATATCCAATAGAGTGCGATTACGACGTTCAGACACACCATTTCGCTGGGGTGTGCCGGGCGGCGTGAGTTGTGAAACAATTCCACATTTCCTAAGGTGCGTGCCAAACTCGTGACTTAAATATTCTCCGCCACGATCAGATCGTAGGCATTTTATTTTCCTGTCACGTTGATTCTCGACCTCACTCTGAAATTCCTTGAACCTTTCAAAAGTTTCAGACTTGTGTTTCATTAAGTAGACATAACCATATCTACTCAAGTCATCAGTGAGGGTGAGAACATAACGGTAGCCACCGCGAGCCTCGACGCTCATTGGACCGCATACATCGGTATGTATTATTTCCAACAAGTCAGTTGCTCGCTCCATTGTTCCGGAGAACGGAGTCTTGTTCATCTTGCCCATGAGGCATGGTTCGCATGTGTCAAATGATTCGAAATCAAGTGACTCCAAAATTCCATCAGCATGGAGCTTCTTCATGCGTTTGACACCAATATGGCCAAGACGGCAGTGCCACATGTAAGTGGGACTATCGTTATCAACTTTACACTTTTTGGTACTCACACTATGGACATGTGTAACATCACGTTCGAGATTCATCAAAAATAAACCATTGACCAGCGGGGCATGAGCATAAAACATTTCTCTCATATAAATAGAACAACCATTATTCTCGGATTTAAATGAGTAGCCATCTCGCATCAAGCGAGATCCAGATACAATGTTCATGCTCAAAGCTGGTACTAAATAACAATTATTAAGGTTTAAAACTAATCCCGAAGGTAGATGTAGAGGTAACGTGCCGACGGCGATCACATCGACCTTGGAACCATTCCCGACACGCATCGTCACCTCATCCTTGGCCAGCCTCCGCTTATTCCGCAGCTCCTGCTTGGAGTTACAAATGTGAGCAACTGCACCGGTATCAAATACCCAGGAGCTACTACGAGCGCTGGTCAAGTACACATCAATAACAAGTATATCACATATACCTTTAATGTTGCCGTCCTTCTTATCCGCTAAATACTTGGGGCAGTTCCGCTTCCAGTGACCGGTACCCTTGCAATAAAAGCACTCAGTCTCAGGCTTGGGTCCATTTTTCTTCTTCTTCCCGGCAACTTGCTTACCGGGCGCGGCAACAGCTTTGCCGTCCTTCTTGAAGTTCTTCTTACCCTTGCCTTTCTTGAAACTAGTGGTCTTATTCACCATCAACACTTGATGCTCCTTTTTGATCTCGACCTCCGCTGATTTCAGCATCGAGTACAACTCAGGAATGGACTTCTCCATACCTTGCATGTTGTAGTTCATCACAAAGCTCTTGAAGCTAGGTGGAAGCGACTGGAGGATTCTGTCAATGACCGAGTCATCCGGGATATTAACCCCCAGCTGAGTCAAGCGGCTGTGTAGCCCAGACATCTTGAGGATGTGCTCACTGACAGAACTATGCTCCTCCATCTTACAGCTGAAGAACTTGTCGGAGACATCATATCTCTCGACCCGGGCATGAGCTTGAAAAACCAGTTTCAGCTCCTGGAACATCTCATATGCTCCGTGTTGCTCAAAACGCTTTTGGAGCCCCGGTTCTAGACTGTAAAGCATGCCGCATTGAACAAGGGAGTAATCATCGCAGCGTGATTGCCAAGTGTTCATAACATCTTGTTCCGCTGGGAGAACGGGTGCGTCACCTAGCGGTGCATCTAGGACATACAATCTCTTGGAAGCTATGAGGATGATCCTCAAGCTACGGACCCAGTCCGCATAGTTGCTTCCATCATCTTTCAGCTTGGTTTTCTCTAGGAACGCGTTGAAATTGAGGGTGACATTCGCGTTGGCCATTGGATCTACATCATAGATTGTAAAGACAATTTTAGACTAAGTTCATGATAATTAAGTTCACTTAATCAAATTAATGAACTCCCACTTAGACAGACATCTCTCTAGTCTTCCAAGTGATACATGATCCATGTCAACTAGCCCGTGTCCGATCATCACGTGAGACGGACTAGTCATCCATGGTGAACATCTTCATGTTGATCGTATCTTCTATACGACTCATGTTCGACCTTTCGGTCTTCCGTGTTCCGAGGCCATGTCTGTACATGCTAGGCTCGTCAAGTCAACCTAAGTGTTTCGCGTGTGTAAATCTGGCTTACACCCGTTGTATGCGAACGTTAGAACCTATCACACCCGATCATCACGTGGTGCTTCGGAACAACGATCCTTAGCAACGGTGCACAGTTAGGGTGAACACTTCTCTTGAAATTTTATTGAGAGATCATCTTATTTACTACCGTCGTTCTAAGCAAATAAGATGTAAACATGATAAACATCACATGCAATCAATATAGTGACATGATATGGCCAATATCATTTTGCTCCTATGATCTCCATCTTCGGGGCACCATGATCATCACTGTCACCGGCACGACACCATGATCTCCATCATCATGATCTCCATCATTGTGTCTTCATGAAGTTGTCTCGCCAACTATTACTTCTACTACTATGGCTAACGCTTAGCAATAAAGTAAAGTAATTACATGGCGTTTATGATTGACACGCAGGTCATACAATAAATAAGACAACTCCTATGGCTCCTGCCGGTTGTCATAATCATCGACATGCAAGTCGTGAATCCTATTACAAGAACATGATCAATTCATACATCACAATGCATCACATCACATCCTTTGGCCATATCACATCACAAGGCACATGCTGCAAAAACAAGTTAGACGTCCTCTAATTTGTAGTTGCAAGTTTTTTACGTGGCTGCTATAGGTTACTAGCAAGAACGTTTCTTACCTACGTCAACACCACAACGTGATTTGCCAATTGCTATTTACCCTTCATAAGGACCCTTTTCATCGAATCCGATCCGACTAAGGTAGGAGAGACAGACACCCGCTAGCCACCTTATGCATCTAGTGCATGTCAGGCGGTGGAACCGGTCTCACGTAAGCGTACGTGTAAAGTTGGTCCGGGCCGCTTCATCCCACAATACCGCCGAATCAAGATAAGACTAGTAGCGGCAAGCAAATTAACAAACTCGACGCCCACAACTGCTTTGTGTTCTACTCGTGCATAGATTCTACGCATAGACCTAGCTCTGATACCACTGTTGGGAGACGTAGTAGTAAATCAAAATTTTCCTACGTTCACCAAGATCTATCTATGGAGAAACCAGCAACGAGAGGGGAGAGATTGCATCTTCATACCTTTGAAGATCGCTAAGCGGAAGCGTTACAAGAACGCGGTTGATGGAGTCGTACTCGCAGCGATTCAGATCGCGGTAGATCCGATCAAGTGCCGAACGGACGGCACCTCCGCGTTCAACACACGTGCAGCCCGGTGACGTCTCCAACACCTTGATCCAGCAAGGAGGAAGGAGAGGTTGGGGAAGGGCTCCAACAGCAGCACGACGGCGTGGTGGTGGTGGAGTAGCAAGGTATTCCGACAGGGCTTCGCCTAAGCGCTGCGGAGGAGGAAGAAGAGAGGTAGGGCTTCGCCGTGAGAGAGAGAGATCAAATCCTGTCTCAAAACATCCAAAACCTCAAGTATATATAGGAGGAGGGACGTGGAGGGCTGGCTTGGCCTCTACTCCAAAGAGGAGATGGCCGGCTGAATTAAAGGGAGAGTCCACCTCCCACAAGGGAGGTGGATCTCCTCCTTTTAAATCCTTTTTGCCTTATCTCCTTATCTCCAGCCGCATGGGCCTTTAGCAAAAGTCTTGCCCAGCCCAATAAGGGCTGGCACACTTTATCTAACAGCCCATGTGGTCCTTTGGTCGTCACACCCCTCCCGGGGGTCCTCCGGCACCCTCCCGGCACTCCCGGTACACTACCGATGAGCCCGAAAACTTTCCGGTGACCAAAACTGGACTTCCTATATATCAATCTTTACCTCCGGACCATTCCGGAGCTCCTCGTGACGTCCGGGATCTCATCTGGGACTCCGAACAACCTTCGGTAATCACGTATACCTTTTCCCTATAACCCTAGCGTCATCGAACCTTAAGTGTGTAGACCCTACGGGTTCGGGAGACACGTAGACATGACCGAGACACCTCTCCGGCCAATAACCAACAGCGGGATCTGGATACCCATGTTGGCTCCCACGTACTCCACGATGATCTCATCGGATGAACCACGATGTCAGGGATTCAATCAATCCCGTATACAATTCCCTTTGTCTATCGGTATGGTACTTGCCCGAGATTCGATCGTCGGTATCGCCATACCTTGTTCAATCTCGTTACCGGCAAGTCTCTTTACTCGTTCCGTAACACATCATCCCGTGGCTAACTCCTTAGTCACATTGAGCTCATTATGATGATGTCTTACCGAGTGGGCCCAGAGATACCTCTCCGTCACACGGAGTGACAAATCCCAGTCTTGATTCGTGTCAACCCAACAGACACTTTCGGAGATACCCGTAGCGTACCTTTATAGCCACCCAGTTACGTTGTGACGTTTGGCACACCCAAAGCATTCCTACGGTATCCGGGAGTTACACAATCTCATGGTCTAAGGAAATGATACTTGACATTGAAAAGCTTTAGCAAACGAACTACACGATCTTGTGCTATGCTTAGGATTGGGTCTTGTCCATCACATCATTCTCCTAATGATGTGATCCCGTTATCAACGACATCCAATGTCCATGGTCATGAAACCGTGACCATCTATTGATCAACGAGCTAGCCAACTAGAGGCTCACTAGGGACATGTGATGGTCTATGTATTCACACATGTATTACGGTTTCTGGTTAACACAATTGTAGCATGAATAATAGACAATTATCATGAACTAGGAAATACAATAATAACCATTTTATTATTGCCTCTAGGGCATATTTCCAACAGGACTCTCCTGCGATGCTTAAGTTCTTGACTTGGGTGGTGGCTGGGAAAACCTTTGGTTCCGCGCCATGATGTGAGCCCAGAATCACGAGTTCCGAGTTGCGTGCTAGATCGGGGATCGATCCCGATCTATCTCTGGAGTGAACTCTAGAGTCTGGGTTACAAGCGAGGTTTTGATGATTGGAAATTGGGATATAAACCGTCTTTAATTTTGGTCATTGTGGGGACGAGCCTCCAGCCAGACACTCGACGGTGGCAACTAAGTGAGTGACCAAGGGGGTGCAAATCTCCCTATCGTCGGGTTTAAGCCCGATCCGGTCATAGACCGGCGTTTGGTCGTCGGTCATACTCATGGATTGAATCCGATCAAATAGCTCTTTTAGGGATGAGGCGTCGGTGGGACGTGTGTTGCCGAAGCGCACGGGGTCAATCTGTGGAATCTTATTTCCGGAGTCGCTTGATAGCGAGTCCAGGTTATGTTCGGCCACGGCGAATCCGGGCACAGCGACTGGATTGGGCGTTCTGGACAGCCCTAGGGTGAAGGTCACCTCAGAGGTAGGGCCTGATGCTTCCGGTGTCGAGGTGTCGGAATCTGCAGGCTTCTCCATGAGATCTGAGGGTTCCATCTATTGGAAATATGCCCTAGAGGCAATAATAAATTAGTTATTATCATATTTCCTTGTTCATGATAATCGTTTATTATCCATGCTATAATTGTATTGATCGGAGACTTAAATGCATGTGTGGATACATAGACAAAACCATGTCCCTAGTATGCCTCTAATGGACTAGCTCGTTGATCAAAGGATGGTTAAGGTTTCCTAGCCATGGACATGAGATGTCATTTGATAACGGGATCACATCATTAGGAGAATGATGTGATGGATAAGACCCAAACTACAAACATAGCATATGATCGTGTCAGTTTATTGCTACTGTTTTCTGCATGTCAAGTATATGTTCCTATGACCATGAGATCATGCAACTCACGGATATCGGAGGAGTGCCTTGTGTGTATCAAACGTCGCAACGTAACTGGGTGACTATAAAGGTGCTCTACAGGTATCTCCGATGGTGTTTGTTGAGTTGGCATGGATCGAGACTGGGATTTGTTACTCCGTGTGACGGAGAGGTATCTCAGGGCCCACTCGGTAATACAACATCACAACAAGCCTTGCAAGCAATGTGTCTAAGTGTTAGTCATGGGATCTTGTATTACGGAACAAGTAAAGAGACTTGCCAGTAACGAGGTTGAACTAGGTATGGAGATACCGACGATCGAATCTCGGGCAAGTAACATACCGAAGAACAAAGGGAACGATATACGGGATTAACTGAATCCTTGACATAGAGGTTCGACCGATAAAGATCTTCGTAGAATATGTAGGAACCAATGTGGACGTCCAGGTCCCGCCATTGGTTATTGACCGTAGAGGTGTCTCGGTCATGTCTACATAGTTCTGGAACCCGCAGGGTCTGCACACTTAAGGTTCGGTGACGTTTCGGTAGTGTAGAGTTATGTATGGTGGTGACCGAAGGTTGTTCGGAGTCCCGGATGAGATCCCGGACGTCACGAGGAGCTCCGGAATGGTCCGGAGGTAAAGATTCATATATAGGAAGTCCCAGTTTGGTTTCCGGAAAAGTTTCGGGCTCATCGGTAGTGTACCGGGAGTATCGGTATTGTACCGGGAGTGCCGGTAGTGTACCGGAGGACCTCCGGGAGGGGTATTTCGACCCCAAGAGGTCCATGGTCTGTGGGATAATAATAACCAGCCCTTAGTGGGCTGGGAAAACATCCACAAAGGCCCATGGCGCAGGAGAGAAAGTCCTAAAGCAAAAAGTGGAAAATCAGCCAATAGGAGGCAATCCTACTCCAACTAGGATTGGAGGTGAAGTAGGATTGCTCCCACCTCCTATTTCGGCCAACCCAAAGGCCTTGTATGCCTCTCCTCTCCTCTCCTCCTATATATACTAGTGGATTGGGTGGTTTTTGGAGAGAATTTCCGGCCACGTGCTACCCGTTCCACCGGTGCATAGTTTCTCCTCTAGATCGTAGTTCCGCAGCGCTTAGGCGAAGCCCTGCCGGAATTGCTCCACCAGCATCATCGGAGCGCCGTCACGCTGCCGGTGAACTCTCTCTCCTCTCCACCTCCTCTCGCTGGATCGAGACGGTGGAGATCGTCATCAAGCTGCACGTGTGCTGAACGCGGAGGTGCCGTCCGTTCGGCGCTAGATCGGAAGGACCGTGATCGAGATCGCGAGACGGTTCGTGATGTGATCACGGAACGGATCGTGATGAGTTCGCGGGACAGATCGTGATCAAGATCGTGAGACGGATCGTGATGAGTTCGCGGGACAAATCGTGATCAAGATCGCGGGACGGATCGTGATGAGTTCACGGGACGGATCGTGATTGGATCGCGGGACGGATCGTGATGAGATCGCGGGACGCTCGGCGATTTGGATCGCGAAGATGTTCGACTACACCAACCGCGTTTCTTAACGCTTCCCGCTTAGCGATCTACAAGGGTATGTAGATCCACTCTCCCTCTCGTAGATGCTCATCACCATGGATAGGTTTGCGTGTGCGTAGGAAAATTTTTGTTTCCCATGCGACGTTCCCCAACACCATCGAGATAAGCTCTCTCTCTGAATCAGCCATGAACTCTAGGGTTTCGAATCTGGTATGTTGATAGGGGAAGAAGCTTCCGATCTGGCCAAGATGACTGGTTGGGTCAACATGCGACAAGAGTTGCCGCCCGTGAAGATCTGACCATGGATGGGGACATCTTGGCTACAGATCGCATTGCTTATGAAAAGGCGAGCCATCGATTCCTTTGATTACCACAGCGGAACTCTCAATGAAAGCACCAATGTCGGTGTCAAAACCGGTGGATCTCGGGTAGGGGGTCCTGAGCTGTGAGACTAGGATCGATGGTAACAAGGGACGAAGCAGACGATGTTTACCCAGGTTCGGGCCCTCCTATGGAGGTAATACCCTACGTCCTGCTCGATTATATTGATGGTATGAAGGTTACAGAGTTGATCTACCTCGAGATCAGATAGCTAAAACCCTAGATGAGTTTTTTTGCCCTACAATCTAAAACCCCTCGGCTTATATAGACGCCATGGGTCCCTAGGGTTACACATGGTAGGTTGTACATCGAAGGGAAAAACATGCCTATCTACTATCCCAAACTTGGAAGACACGCCACGACTCCTGAGGCTTCCTCTCTGGTGACGGGGCCTTCGGTCAATCCTATACTCAACAAGCGGCCCATGAATACGTTCCATCAAAGATAGGCCGGCCGTCCGAGGACCCCTTAATCCAGGACTCCCTTAGGAACCTTCTAGACATTCCAGACCGTTTGTGAACCGCTTTCTTCTTTTTTCCTTTTTTGTTTCCTTTTTCCTTTTCCATCTTTTTTTGTTTCCTTTTCTTTTTGTTTCCTTTTTCCTTTTACCTTTTATGTTTTTTATTTTGTTTCCTTTTTATTTGTTTCATTTTTATTTTTCAAGTTTATTTTATTTTTTGAACAAAGTTTCAGGAATTAAAAAATTAAAAAGTACGAAAGACTGTCTGTCCTTCTTGAGACTCCAGCAATAGCTATTAGTATGGCATCGAGATAACACCATTTGAAGCTTTGTATAGGCATAAGTGATCAGACCCTCTAACTTAGGCAAAGGAGGAAGCATCAGCCTCAACCCCAACATATTTCATGAAGCAAAGACGTCAAGAGCACCTGATCCAAGAGCATCTGAAGACATCCCAACAAGACAGGAGACCTACATCTACTCTCAACATCGTCATGGAGACTTCAAGACCGAAGACCCGAGTACATGGAACTCACTCCCTTTGAGAAGAAAGCAATGCTTCCACAGCGAAAAAGACCTTGCTATGATACACGTCAGCCTTGAAGACCACGACAAGGCAAGGAGGGGACACTTACTAACCCGAGCTGACCCTACAGATAGTAAGTGTGCCCAACGTCTCCTACGAGTCTTCACTTTCTAGGTGAATCGGAGCCCTAGCAATCGAGAGCTTCACTAGGACAATGGTTGCCAAGCTATCGAACCCCGCTGGATCCCACCTACCATGAGGCACGCTATTCCTATTCTCCATGAAGCTCACATTTGGACAAGAAGACAAGCTGGCAAATACTTGAAGAAGGATGAAGCAACCACACCAGAAATGAAGCCACCGGGAAACACGAACACTACCTCAGGTCTTAACCACCTTCCCTCTCGAGATCCTTGCCTTGGAATCTCGGGACGAGACTCTTTTAAATGGGGTAGATCTGTAACATGTTGGATGTTGCCTCATAATAATTTAGAGCCAATTCTGTTTCTTTGACCCTTGATTGTGCCCGAGTGAAGTTTAGCTTCTTATTTAAATGTTTCTCTCTCATGATTAAAATTTGAATGTTTTATGTGTGAATAAGAGTGCTCTATGACTTAGGATAAAAATCATACGATCATTCTACCACAATACTCATTCCTAACTTTCTATGAGTGATCATGATATGGGTATAGGTCATAAAATATTTACTTCACAAATTATTTTGACCAAAAGCTATTTCCCCAAATTTGGTCTTCAAAAACCTTCAAGTCATGGCTTGAACTACACGTCTCTGATTTGAGTGAGATAAAAACTTTGCAAATCTATATCTGGATCCTACTAGTATTAGCACACCCCAAAACCACAAAGTTACATTTTTGAAAGTTATTTTAAGTATTTATTTAAAGGCCTTTTCTTAAGGTCAGGAATGGTCTTTAACAGGTAAAGATCATTTTAATGTTTCAAAAATATTTGATAACACTTAGAGAGACTTATGGGACATATATTCTTCATAGTTAAGAGTTTCAACCCGTGTTTATATTCAGAATTGTTCTAGATCTTCAAGTTTCAGTTCTGCCCATTTGTAAGGTTTGAAACTTTTACACAAAGAATTTTATCCTAACATCCCAAATAATTCATGGATGGCTAGATGTTGTAAAATATCCATCCTACCAATTTTGAGCTATGAGATCATTCATTTGGTTTGGATTTCCTCCTCTTTTCCAGTTCATACAGAATCTGGTTTTGGTAATTTTGCGAAGCAAAGTTTTTCCAAATGCCACCAAATTTTCATGTGAGATCCCTCCAGCAATGAAGCTTATCTAGAACCAGCCTCAATGGTCAATTTGACCACATCATTGCCCAAATGCAAGTTTCGAACAATCGAAATAGGGGGCAGAGGCATCTTCTTTCTCTCTGCCTCATATTCTTCTTATCTCCAGCACCAAGACTTGGTCAAAGACCACCGCAAGGACCGTAGCAAGCAGCTTGGAAAACTTGTCCTCACCCCTGGAATCAAGGAAATCTCGACAGCATGCCTAACAGTGCACTAACGACACTGTTGATGCCATGCCACTAAACCCAGCCATTCTAAGCCAAGCCAGTGTGTCCAAACCATCCATCTGCATCCCTAGTAACACCTCTTCCTCCTAGGATCGTTGGACGGCCATGACCCAAGCCGGTAGCACCAGACACGTGCACACCTAGATGTCGCCCTCTCCTTGATCCGGTGCCATGCAACTCTTCCTGGAAATCTCACAAACCCGTAGACAATCCATCTCGCTCGCTAGCTTCCCCACACGCCCGCAAACACCTTGGCCGGAACTTGAGCATGCTCTAGAGTGAAGTTTTGATCTCACAGTCGAAATCTTTTCTCGGGTGATCCCCGAGCCCCAATAGACCCCGAGATCATCTCTTCTCTACACCAAAAGCCTCCAAGACATCTTGGTAAGATATCCTAAGCCCTCCTTACCTCGTTATGGCTAGCATTGCTGCCTCCATGGCACACTCGTGTCTCCACTGCTTCCCCGCCCCCATTAGGGATTCCAGAGCAATCCCAGGACCCCTAAGAGTCCTCCAAACTCCTCAATTTCTACCCTGCCCATCATAGCCATCGGCCTCATGACCTCATATTCCTTGGCTGGTGTCCTCCTCGACCTGGACCTCCCTAGGTTGTGTGGCAAGGAGGAGCCGAAGTGTGTCGCTCCTCTCAACTCGTCGATGGTCCAAGCACCGACAATGGTGGCCGGTGGAGCTGGCTACCGCCGCCGCCGTCCTCTATGTCTCCTCGTGTGCTTCAGGCGAGAGGAGGGAGATGAGCCTGCTCGTGGGCCCCGGATGTAAGTCGGCCACTAGCGTTGTTGACAACTAATGGGTGGGCCACTACATTTTACGGGAAACGTTCCTGCCGGAAAACGTTCCTGCCGGAAAACGTTTCCCCACGACAAAGACGCCATCCCCTGGACCTGCCCTCGACGTCATCTGCTCGCACGCGTGACCAAGCAACTGGGCTAGGCCCATTGCATTTCACCACATAATTCTAGATCCAACCCATTGGCATGTAGGTATAATCTTTCTCTTTTTCTATTTCTAGTAGTTTTCAAATAATTCCCTAGTTCATTTCATATCCAAATTTCTTCATGTTCCGTAAATCATACTCTATTTACCAGGCCATAATGAGCATTTTTATCATGGCCAAATTGTGTATGATTCATTTATTAGGTCATTTTAGCATATATGTCAACTTAGATAATCCTTAGGAAAATTATTTGAACTCCAAATCTATTGAGGCAAATTTCTAGATGTCTCAAAAATCATGCCTGATTTAATGAGTGCTTTCACTCGGTTTTAAATGGCATTCTATGGATTTCATGGAGGTACATTTCTCCTCAAATTCCATCAAATATTATATGCTCAAAATTATCAGTAGATCCACAATCAGTAGGGTCACTCTAGTTAATTATCTTATGGCCGGAGAGATCCTAGACAAGTGTTTCTTATATTTTCAGAGCACTTTTATTTTTCTACTTGATGTGTTGCTTATTGTGATTTATTCTCACGTTAGTTGACGAAGTAGACAGAGTATTTGGACAAGGATCAGGAGCATTTGAAAACATTCCTGAGACAGGCAAGCAACCTTTTGACCATGTTGTTTCACCGAAGTTTTATTCATGATGTAGTTTATTTTCATGCATCAAAACTGACATTATGCATCGCTTGTAGTTGAACCCAATTGCATGATGACATAGATGATACCCTAGATGCTGCTATTACCTTGACCATGATAACCTAGGAAACACTATGGGCGTAGCTGCATGCTATGGTAGTTACTTAGCCGTGCTTAACAGGTGGGAAACTATAGGCTAGACACAAATGAATTGTCAAAAAGATTGCGAGTGCCCGAACGGGTGACTCATTGTCATGAAATTGGATGATGAGATCTAGAAGGATTAGATAATGTCGTAGCCGTCAACCCAACCTACAACACAACTACAATATCCTGGTAATAGGGCTTGACTTGAACCTTGATGTGATGCTGGACTATAGATCCTCACGCCGGTGGTCCCCTTCATGGTAACATGAGAGCCAGGTGGTTTGTGCCTTTCCCCTAGTCGTGTCCACGGTTAAGGACAACTGGGTCGACCACACTTAAACCAAGTCCATTGTTGATGAGTATGGTGCTGGTGATGTCGTGAGAATATTGATGATGAGAATGAAGGGTACTGGGTACCTATGCTTGATGAAGAGATGATCAAGTTGGTTGATCAGTTGATGTTGATATCTGTAACCTGAGGCTTTGTGGTTCTTCAAACCACGAGGCCTTGATGTTTTCAAAAACTAGGACATATCCATTGAAAATCAGCTTTCCCAACTTATGAAACTTAGTATAGCAAACAATGCTTCTTCCCCAGTAAGCTTGCATGTTGGTTATGACTCGCCAGTCGCCACATGGGTCCAAGTTATCATTGTTATTTCCTATGCTCTGATGTGACGTAGTTACCTTTATGGCTTATCTATGTAAGACTACACCTATGTTGGTCACCCCTATGTAAGTCTTATTCATGATGTAATGGACGTATGCTACTGTTCGTTCTACTCGATGACACCTGATCCTAGGATCACCATTGAATGTACAATCGAAGGTGTCGGTCTTACAAGCTGGTGCCCCCATACCTAGTCAGCATACACTCACCATTTCTTTCCTGCAATGTTTGTCACCAGAGACGGAGCTGTCTGATTGTCAGCGTGGGTGGTTGATTATTTCCATGGGCCGGCATGGCCATAGCGTGTGCTGCGGTGAGGACTTTGTTTGTGGACGTCTAAGGTGAAGTCGGAGTCACTAGCTCATGGAGGAGTGACGACGATGACTCTGGTTGACAACTTCGACGATTTTATGTCTTCGCGAGGGCATGTGGATTTTGTGCCGGTAGCCAGGTCGGCTCGTGTTTGTCCCGAGTGGGCATTTGTGATGGTTTTTGCTTAGTTTTTCATGATTAAAGCAACTCTCTTTTATCTTTATTAATGAGACGAGGCAAAACTTTTTCCTCTGTTTGAAACACGTGTAAATTTATTCATATTCATAACAATTATGATTCAGATCTAATATCCAAGAAAATACAAAGTAACTCTCAAAACTAAGAATTACAATGAAATCTCTTGGAAACACCTTCTTCGTGGTATCAATCTCTGCTGTAAGAAATACTCCAAAAACTTTGGTAAAGAGGCTACAATTGGACTGGAGTAACGATAGTTTCCCTCTTTCATCCACACGAACATTACCAATAATGTTTAAAGCGCCTTGAGTCGCCCATCCAAAAAGATGGAAAGACTTCATCGATGAATGTACTTGGGGCGGGGATGATCCCCTAGAACTGCGTGCCATTGAATCACGATATCTTCACCATGTTGTCTATGAAAGGTTTCACATTCACAAAGAATGAAATCAACAACAACAAAAACTGACACACTAACATAAACCCATCATATCTGAATAATTGGATCTACGAGGACAGAAAACTCTCTAAGCTCATGACACCCTAAAAAAAGAGTAGTGTTATTCTCACAAAATATGAAGATCACTAGACGTTGACAAAGTATGTAACAATCTTGAGGATGCAAGGCCCCCCACCTCGCAGCGTCAAGATGACAGCCGGAGGCGAATGGACCAAAGATCCCTAGGGTGGGGACGACTATTGTAGCGCCGTTCAGAAACCCTCAGCCTGCGTCAACTGCCCGCGATTCATCACTAGTTAATTAGGTAGCTCACATATGCCCCCAATCCACCTGATCCACCGACGCGATGTAGTGGCACCTTAGCTGGAAATCGTGGGTGCCTATGAGCGTCAAGGTCTTCCTATGGCTCGCTGAGCTCGACCGTTGTTGGACGGCTACACGCCTAGCCCGACGGGGACTACTCACTCGCCTGCTTGCATCCTCTGCGACCAATGCGACGAGACCATCCATCACTTGCTCACCGGTTGTGTCTTCTCCCAAAGCGTCTGGCACGAGATCATGCACTGGTGTCGCATCCCAGCTTCACACCCGGACGGCCCACCAAGTTCTTTGCATGGTGGACTACCACGGTAAGGCTAGTCCCCGAGCCCCTGCGCGAAGGTCTAGGCTCTCTGATCGCCCTGGTCGCATGGTCCATATGGAAGCATCGCAATGATTACATCCTCGATGGTGTCCCACCATCCATTATTGGTCAGCTCACCCAATTTATACGCGACGAAGCCCGGGTATGGGCCCGAGCGGGAGCAACGAGACTGAACATGATCATTTCTATATACGTGTAGTGCTTGTATCTGGGCCGAGTATTCTGTACTCTTTCTGCTCGACCTGCAACCTAGGCCGCGCCATCTAGTGCGTCTGTGGCGTATGGTTTGCACCCATATAGGACACATCTAGATGTGACATAGTTATTGCACATCTAAATGACTAAAGGAAGCATAAAAAAAAGAAAAGAAAAAAATATCCACACAAATCTCAACGTAAGATCAATGATATAGGATTTAGATGTGCAATACTTATACCACATCTACATGTGATTTGGCAAAACCGATTTTTTAAACTTTCTCTATCAATGAAATGACACGCAACCGCGTATTCGCAAGAAAAAAACATATGCCCCCGATTGTATGTTTTTTTGTTGAGATAAATGCCCCCGACGTATGTACATAGAACAAAAGAAACACAAGCCCAGAACAGACCCTAGTCTTCGTATACACACACAACAGCAGAATAGGTAATCGATCTCACACACTAGACAGTCCCCTGGGCCTGAGCTGGGCCGCGCGACAAGGGTGTGGCGGAGCAGCTCGGTGGGTCGAGCCAGCGCGCGAAGGCATCGAGCGTGCGGGCGTCGGCGCGGTAGTGGCGCTGCGTGAAGCGCATGAGCTCCGCCCAGGTGAAGTCCGGGTAGAGCCGCGGCGCCGGCGTCGGCGCCGGCGGCGGGCGCACCAGCCGGTCCTCCCGCGGGGCGAGGAAGTAGGCCAGCGACCGCCGCTCCTTCTCCCGGTGCACCACCGCGCGGTGGAGGCAGCTCTTATACTGCCCGTTCGACAGCGCCTGCAAGCCAACAAAGAACCAATGCAAGTGAAGCATTAAACCAACACTCCGTGCTCGTTCATTTGCTAGGTTAGTAAAAGAAAACCGAGGAAGAAGCAGAGAACTCGACACGCGGGCTGCTCGCCGCCGGGATACCAGCTCGACACGTTTTAAAGATAGAGGACGAGGGCGCACGGTGCGATCGAGCACGACGGGACGTGCGGCGTCGAGTCGGGTCGAGTGCTGTGCTCTCCGCGGCCGCGCGCACAAGCGTAGGGGGGAGGACAGGCAGAAGCTACGGGCACGGGACACTCATCACGGCACACAAACTCTTTTGGCGTCACCCACCGCTACCGGAGACGGGTCCCGCCGGCCACCACAGCCTGCCTGCCTGTGTACTCCTCGTGCCGGACAAGATAGGCAAGCGTCCAAAACGGCTAAAAGAGAAAGAACCGTGTATCCTTTTCCGGTCACTTGCTCTTGGCGGTTCAGAAACTTGCTTGGAAAGAGACGAGTAACCACGCATCACATACTTGTGTGTGTGTGTAGACAACCTAGTAGACAAGAACATAGGAGAGACACGCATGCAATGCAGTTAAAACACGCAATAATACAGTATAAAATCCTCTAGCAAGCCGTTTGGTTTCTTCCCATCCTTCTCACTCTTTCCTTGGCCCGACCTGTCGTTTTCGTACGTCCTCTCACAACAATTCATGTTGTAAATCCTCTCGCAGTCACTCCTAGTTGCTTCACAGGTTATTGTGTCCGTGTTGATCTGTTTTTTTATCACTGTGGAGTGCGGAGAGCAACAACAATTTGCTAGTGACACTAGCAAAGTATGAAGTCGTTCCTAAGATAATTGTAGTATTTCCGTTATGAAAGTAATGGAAAGGGGAAGGCCCGGTTCCGAAAAAAAGCAAAGGTGAAGTCGTAGAGCAACAGTTCTCTGGAACGAGAACTCCCGTATCTACTAAAGATGGCAATGCATGTATTATCGAATCTAGTGGTTTGCTCAAAAAAAAATATGGAATCTAGTGTAGAACAAATTAACTAAGCGGCAGTGCTTACGTTCTTGTAGACATCATACTAGCTAGCTATCCCGTAGCATGACCGGCAGATCGCCTTTTCTAAAAATAAAATGACCGGCAGATCGGGAAGAGTACGTACCATGAAGGTGTCGCCGATGTTTACCACGAGCTCGCCGGGCTTGGGCCGCACGGAGCGCCATGCGCCGTCGACGAGCACCTGGAGCCCGTCCACCTCGCCATCCTGCAGCAGGATGGTCAGCGCCGACGGGTCGCAGTGCGGCCCCGTCCCCAGCGTCCGGTCCGGCTCCGGGCACCGTGGGTAGTAGTTGCACCTCATGATGGAGCTGCCGTCGGCGAAGAAGTCCCTGTAGTATCCTCTCCCCAGCCCCAGACTCACCCCCAGCACCTCCATTATCGCCAGCGACGCGTCCTCCATCGCCTCACAGTACTCCTGGTACACCTCCCTGCAACCATGCGTACGTAATTTAAAGGTGTGTGCCAAAATCGAAATGCAGAACAGTTACGTCGGTTCACTAACCCTAGGTGCATGAAGTCGTCCCCTAGGGCGGAGGTGAAGTAGTCTACGACGACGTGGCTGTTGCCGCGGGCACCGACGTCGTCGTGGTTGTGGCTGAAGGAGAGAGTCTCCTTCCAGGGAAGCTTGGCGGCGAAGCGGTCGGCGTGGGCGGAGGCGTACCCTTTCACGCTCCCCGGGGAGCGGCGGGCGCGCTGCTTGGTGGCGAGCGGCAGTCGGAAGAAGTCTGCCGCGCCGTCGAGCGCGGCGCGGGCCAGCGCGGGGTCCACGCCGTGCCCGGTCACCTGGAAGAAGCCATGGCTCGCGCACGCCTCGGCAACCTGCGCCGCAGCATAGCGCATCCCAGCGGCGGTGCGCAGAGCCGCGCCGATGTCGACCACGGGCACGTCCAGCTCCAACATCGACGACGGCCGCGCGTCGGCGTGGGGCCAGACGAAGGAAGCCGGGATTTGTTTCTGCTGCCGCCAGAGGTCGAGGACGTCGTTGGCATTCTTGCTGTCTATCGCGTTCGCGTTCCCGGGAACGTATGGGAGATGAGGACTCCGAGCAACTTCCATGGCCGGAATCGACACTACTGCAGTGGCTTCTACAAAGTTCGACAGGTCCACCATGGCGAACACAAGAAAAACTATGTGCTACTGGTGGGCGCGTTTGAAGGAAGCTTGAGGGCTATTTGTAAGTTGTAACGAGAGAAGAGCAGGGGCCCCTTTGATGCACGACAAAGTGACAAGTCAAATTCAGCACAAGCGATGGTAATTTAATGTATAAACTCCATAAAAATTGTCCACGTGTCATACAATAATTAAGATCTAAGAATAGATTCTACATATACTCCCTCCGTTCAAAATTACTTATCTTAGAAACGGATGAAAATGGATGTATCCAGAACTAAAATACGTTGACATAAATCCATTTTTCTGACAAGTATTTCCGAACGAAAGGAGTATGTTTTAGGTATACTAAAATCCTCCACATGTCATAATCCCATGCCCACGCGAACGAAGCTTAGCTCAGATGGTTAGGTTCCTGTGATGAAACCAACCCACGACGATTAAATTCATAGACTTAGCATTGTTGGTCACATTTTTCTGTATTTATTTTAGATCTTTTGGCGACGTGCGTTTAGTGTAAGGCGATGTTTCCATTAAATATAAAGGTGAAAACTTCGTCAATCATAAGATAATATGTATCCAGTCTCTCAAAGATGCTCATAGAGATAGAACGCGCGTGCGCGTTTATAGAATGAGTGTATGTGCGTAAGTACGAGCGTCTACGTTTATATTATGTTTAAAAAGAATCTCATGCTGAATGTACGTTTTTTTACCAATCAAGTAAGAGAGAGGCTCCTCCTGACCTGTTTTTTTTTTCATATATTCAGGCAGCAACTATGAAAACCTACATGAACATGGGTGCCCATCGTCCCCGGCCTGATGCAATCATGTGTAATCTGTTTCCAACATGGTCCCAGGACAAATGCAGGCGATCCTAACAAGCTTTGCTAAATGGACACGTAAAAGAGAGATGCTGAACCGTCTCTTCAACCCCAAGATTTCATCAGATACATTCTGTACCATCATCAATGTGCAGGTGCCTTCTTCGCAGCTTGTTCCTTGTCTTTATTCTATTAGCCGGAAGTAACCATGTAAAGATCTTCATTTTCAAAATGCAAACATATTTCCAAACCCAACCAAAGGCTTCATCTGCGACCAACATTTCTGATTTAAAACTGATAAAACTTGGCAGAGGTGAAAACAGGGCCCCAGGAGCAAATCCACACACGGCAGATCTTTCAGAGACTTCAAGCTATGTCGGTTGGTGGTACTTGACGGTAATGGTGCTATGATGTGCGGCGACCGCGACATGCTTAGCAGTTTGCACACAAGGAGGTGATGCCGTTGGGCGCCGTGATGGCATCGACGGATGTCCGTACTGACAAGAATGATGTGGATCTCTTTTCTGAATAGGTGCCAACAGTTCAATGATGATGAGGGCTTATAAAATGTGTGCATGTGGTGTACGTTTTAGGTTTGCTGCATCGACTGTAGGTTCCGATACGTTATGTGCATGAATCAGCGACGACATCGGTTTTAAATAAATAGTGAGAACACTTCATCTTATCAAGTTTGTAAATGTGAGTGATGATTTTGGATGGCTTGATATTTTTATTAATTAAAGATAAATGTATACATCGATTAACACAGAGGTTGGTTTTTTTAACCTTTTTTCCAAAAAAGGAACGGATCCACCAATCTTGGCTAGCACTATGAGGAGAGCTGGAGGTACTTAGAACTTGCATCTCATGTAATTCTTGTCGCTCTTGCACAAAAAGGGAAAAGTGTGAAACAGTCGTGTGCGTATGACCTGTAAAACAGCTATCCTATACGCCAAATCACAAGTCATCATAAGATGTTCTGATTTTAGGGCCTCTTTAATTCGTAGGATTTTAAAAACGGGAAATAGAAAAAGTAGAGGGTTGGAGTGGCATGTTCATTTAAACCTTATAGGATTAGTAAGGAATGTTTGATGTCACAGAAAAAACAAAGTAATTGTAAAAAAAGGTTGAAGTAAATGTTACATTTCCTATGAAATGTAGCACAAAACATTACATAGGAAAAATTCCTATAAGATCTAATCCTATGAATCAAAGGACCAATTTAGAAAAAACCCTAAGGATTTCAATCCTTCAAAGATCCTATAGAATTTCTTTGAATCAAAGAAGCTAGGGAGAGAACCAACTAATCCTACGCCCCTTCTCACATGCATATGCATGTATTCACTAGATGAGAAGAGTTTATGTCAACAAAGATTTCACCAAAATTCTTATGTAGCTCAAGCCATTGGTCTAATTCATTTTCTTTCATCATTAAATCCATCACGACGAGATCTTTAAAACTAGATTCGATATTGACTGTTTCAAACTTTTTTTTTAAGTTACCATGTTATAGTGTGTAAGCTACCAACTTGTTCACACAAAAGTTATTAAGCATTAAAACCGGATTCGATATTGACTGTTTCAACCTTTTTTTTTTAAGTTACCATGTTGTAGTGTGTAAGCTACCAACTTGTTCACACAAAAGTTATTGAGCATTAAAACCGGACTCCTTTTCCCAAATAAATTCATAATTCTTTTAGGTCGAAAGTTATCACCTGCTACTATAAGAGTTGATAATACTATTCACATCTTGTTATCAACAACCATTACGTGGGTTGTTAGAATACTCGTGAATAGTCATCGATTCTAAATTTAAATATCGCCGCAACATCGTACTATGTTGGTGGTTGTGACCTAACACAGTGGACAAATGTAGCACGGGCAACTGGTAATATAGTCGTCTCATGCTGTTAAATATGACACGACGGCTGAGTAACTACATAGTTGACATGCTGACAACTATGGCATGGGCAACTGGTATTTTTTTTGTCTGTTATACCATCGTGGATGAAGAAGTCTCATTTCGGTTTCCTTGGTGCGTGTATAAGGTTCTTTGAGCAAAAGGTCATTTGCAGACGCAAAGGAACATGAGTGGGTCCCGGGCTGTGAGACTAAGATCGATGGTAACAGGGGACGAAGGAGACGATATTTACCCAGGTTCGGGCCCTTCTATGGAGGTAAAACCCTACGTCCTGCTTGATTATATTGATGCTGTGTAGGTTACAGAGTTGATCTAACTCGAGATCGAATAGCTAAACCCTAGATGAGTTGGCCTCTGTCCTACAACCTAAAACCCTCCGGCTTATATAAACGCCGATGGTACCTAGGGTTTACACATGATCGGTTGCACATCGAAGGAAAAAAACACGCCTATCTACTGTCGAGAACTTGGAGGACACGCCACGGCTCCTTGAAGCTTCCACCCAGGCGACGGGGCCTTCGATCATCTAATGCTCATCTGGCGGCCCACATAGTCCAGCCCATAAGAAACATGTCGGCTATCCGATGACCCCTTAAACCAGGACTCCCTCAGTAGCCTCCGGACTAGCCTCCAACGCCGAGGTATGTTCGGACAGTTTTGTGCGTCAAAGTCTTTGGCTTGCGAGGCGAGTCCCTCTATCCCTTCTTGTTCGGCAACCATCCTGTCATCGGTAAAATCCCAAGCGTCGCGAGCTTGTCGGGTTCATTATAATAACCGTCAGTGTTTCTCGATTTTCGTGTGTCGTGGGGAGACGAGCGGTTCAGCGGCTTTTTACAAGACTACCCCTCCACAATGGAGGCACCACCCATTTAAACAAACTGAATCGTGGTCTAAGCCACATCCTCTTCCTCCTCCTCATTAGGAAAAACCTTCAGTGAGAGATCACCACAAGAACATGGCGAGCGCCCCCAGCTCTTCCTCGAGCCCTTACGTCTCCCGTCCCGGGGATTGGACAAGCTGTTCCGTCTCCCTTCTTGGACTACGCAACCTCGAGACTCAAGGGTACCTTTCCTCCTCGGATCTGGCGATTACCCGTGCTGTCTTGTCTTCATTCAACGGCGAAGCCTTCGTGGAAAATTTCCCCAATCCACAAAAGGGGGAGTGTGTATGTTTCGTACCCTTCCTTTTGCGGGGTCTTGGGTTCCCCATTCATCCATTCTTGAGGGGGTTATTGGAGTTCTATGGGATCTAGCTCCATCACCTCACTCTTGAGGGGGTTATAGGGTCTATTCTGCACATCTCAGGCTTCGTCGCCCTTTGCGAGATGTTCCTGGGCTGCGTGGCACAATGTGAATTGTGGAGAAAGTACTTCTTCCTCGTCCCTCGTACTCGGGACAAGAAAATTTTGGAGGTCGGAGGATTTGAAATATACCGCATAGCGGGGATGGGGTATCACGTGGGAACACCGAAGGAATTCGAAGAATGGTCTTTAGAATGGTTTTATATCGAGGACGTCCCCCTATTTGATCCATCTTGGAGGGGTTTGCCCGAATACTCCGATGCCCCCTTGAAGAAGAGGTACAACTGGCGACCGAAGAGCTCGTCCCAAGAAGACAACATCGAAGTGCAACGCTTGGCAGCCCATGTGAGGGTATTAGCCCATCATATGTTGACCATGATAGATGTCATGGCTGCCGCCATCACCCGGTGCGTTCAGCCTCTTCAGTAGAGAATACACCCTTTGTGGTGTTACAACGGGACAAGCGACACCACTCGCTCCCGACGACTGGGCCCTGCCGATCAAACAGAATTAGCAGTCGCACTTGCTGACCTATACAAAGGGGAGCAAGAAGATTTTGTTCGCCTGTCGTCCAAGGAGGGCTACTCCAGTCACAATCCCATCGAATGGGTGAGACTTTCAACTTTAGTGTCCACAATTCGGGCTTTCAATTTTATTCCTTCTTGACCGAAGCCTTTAGCTTATGTGAACATGAATGAAGGAGCTTTATCGAGACAGTTAACTGTCCGACACCCCAACCCGAGGACTATTCTCGTGATGACGATTCGGGCTTACATGACGACCCGGATCTGACAATTGAACTTGAACACGGGGTTTTCTACCAGGAGAGCCTCGATCGCTCCAAGGTGGCTATTATAGTAGATTATCCAAGATCAGTTCCTTCCCCTGCGATACGCAAGAAGAAGAAAAACTCGTCCCGCGAAAGGCAGGTATCCTCCAATGATCCAAACGCACCGGCTCCTCCTCCCAAGCGTCACCAATCTACACGACATGCTGATGGGGAACGTTGCATGGGAAACAAAAAATTTCCTACGCACACGCAGATCTATCCATGGTGATGAACATCTACAAGAGGGAGAGTGGATCTACATACCCTTGTAGATCGCTAAGCGGGAAGCGTTAAGAAACGCGGTTGGTGTAGTCGAACGTCTTCGCGATCCAAATCGCCGTGCGTCCCGCGATCCAATCACGATCCGTCCCGCGATCCAATCACAATCCGTCCCGCGATCCGATCATGATCCGTCCCCCAAACTTGATCATGATCTGTCCTACGAACTTGATCACGATCCTTCCGATCTAGCACCGAACGGACGGCACCTCCGCGTTCAGCACACGTACAGCTTGATGACGATCTCCACCGTCTTGATCCAGCAAGAAGGAGTGGAGAGGAAGAAGAGTTATTCGGCAGCCTGACGACGCTCCGGCGATGGTGGTGGAGCAATTCCGGCAGGGCTTCGCCTAAGCACTGCAGAAAACCGATCTAGAGGAGAAACTATGCACTGGAGGAACGGGTAGCACGTGGCTGAAAATCTAGTGCAAAACCCCTAAAACCTCCAGTATATATAAGAGGAGAGGAGGAGAGGCCTTGGCACAAGGTCCAAGGCCTCCTTGCTTCGGCTGAAGGAGAGAGGGAGAGGTGGAGCCCACCTCCAATCCTAGTAGGACTAGGATCACCCTATTTTGCCTTTTTTTCACTTTTTCTCTTAGGCCTTTTTTCCTCCAGCCGCATGGGCCTCTTGTGGATGTTCCACCAGCCCACTAAGGGCTGGTTTACACCCTCCTACAGCCCATGTAGCCTCTTGGGTCGAAATACCCCTCCCGGTGGCCTCCCGGTACACTACCGGCACTCCCGGTACACTACCGATGAGCGCGAAACTTTTCCGGTGACCAAAATAGGACTTCCTATATATGAATCTTTACCCCCGGACCATTCCGGAGCTCCTAGTGACGTACAGAATCTCATCCGGGACTCCGAACAAATTTCGGTCACCACCATACATAACTCTATACTACCGAAACGTCACCAAACCTTAAGTGTGCAGACCCTGCGGGTTCGAGAACTATGTAGACATGACCGAGACACCTCTACGGTCAATAACCAATGGCGGGACCTGGATATCCACATTGGTTCCTACATATTCTATGAAGATCTTTATCGGTCGAACCTCTATGTCAAGGATTTAGTTAATCCCGTATGATGTTCCCTTTGTTCTTCGGTATGTTATTTGCCCGAGATTCGATCGTCGGTATCTCCATACCTAGTTCAACCTCGTTACTGGAAAATCTCTTTACTCGTTCCGTAATACAAGACCCCGTAACTAACACTTAGTCACATTGCTTGCAAGGCTTATTGTGATGTTGTATTACCGAGTGGGCCCTGAGATACCTCTCCGTCACACGGAGTAACAAATCCCAGTCTTGATCCATGCCAACTCAACAGACACCCTCGGAGACACCTGTAGAGCACCTTTATAGTCACCCAGTTACGTTGCGACGTTTGATTCATATAAGGTACTCCTCCGATATCTGTGAGTTGCATGATCTCATGGTCATAGGAACATATACTTGACATGCAGAAAACAGTAGCAAGAAACTGGCATGATCATAAACTACATTTGTAGTTTGGGTCTTGTCCATCACATCATTCTCCTAATGATGTGATCCCGTTATCAAATGACATCTCATGTCCATGGCTAGGAAACCTTAACCATCTTTTGATCAACGAGCTAGTTTACTAGAGGCATACTAGGGACATTGTGTTTGTCTATGTATCCACACAGGTATCCATGTTTCCAATTAATACAATTATAGCATGGATAATAAACGATTATCATGAACAAGGAAATACAATAATAAACACTTTATTCATTGCCTCTAGGGCATATTTCCAATACATGCATCGGCTATGGTGGCAGCACATGGACCGGAAAGCAACAGGGATCCGTCAAATGAGCCGGCCATGGGGACAGGCCCGCCCACTCGCTCAACTCAAAGGTACTTTGTTTGACTATTTTAATTTATTGTCATGACTAATAGAGCCTCACAAGAGACCTTATGTCGAAATACTCAGGCAAAAAGTTGAGCCATCTTTCACCGAGGATGTTGCCCGGGTACCCGGCGGCGCTCAAAATTCCAGATCTTCGATTCATGCCGAACCCTCTACGGAGCTCCCTACAGTCAATCCGGCCCCTGAAGATTCCGAGGACACAATGTCAGTTACCAAATCCGAGGTAGAGAGCGCTATGAATCATCGGCAGCGACGAGAAGCCCTGTGCCACCCAGCACTCTCCGAAGAAGAGTGTAATGCTCTGCGCTCAGCGGACGCGCACATCGGTGCTACCCGAGATTGGTTTGGGGAGGCCATGAAACTGATATCGTCCAGCCTGTAGGTGAGTTAATCGACTATAAAAGTCTGAACACCCATGTAAACCCAGTAGCCCCCGAGCCTTAAATTGGTCGGAACGACTGAAATAAGGGTCCTCGTATTGTGTTACTGCTATCGCAGGACTCGAGGCAGCGAAGCGAACAACCGACCAAGGAATTGAAGGCAAGCCGAACATGGGTAGAAACCGTGAAGACCGAATTGGATCACGTGAACAACTTTATCCGGGAGGCACATGATGAGTATACCCGTTCTGCTGATCTTAGTATATATTCCCATGGTGAAGCAAGGGTACTTTGTAGCAGCTGAATCAGTAGGGCAATTGCAAACAAAATTAGATGCAGCCCGAGAATCTCAACTGTATGCCGAATCCCAGCATGAGGCCGACTACCGTGTTTTACAATGAAATATTGAGGAGAAGAACCGCCTTCAGGCGGAAAACAAACAACATGCCGAAGAAATTGAGAGCTTAAAGACTCAATTGGCCCAGGCCCAAGAAGAGAACCAGAAATTACAGAGGGGCATGTTTGGTAAGTGTGATTTAACATCGGACAATACTTCTTAAGTATAATAGGCATGCCTTGACTCATGTATAGGCCTCCTGTGCGGGCGACCCGAAGAAGATATCGGATCCTACCGGGGCAGCCTTCTAAAAGAGCTGTTCGCCCTTCATGAGCGGGCTCGGAAGGCCATGAAGAGCATAGTAAAAGCGCTATGGCCTGCCGAGCAACCTTCGGAGGAGATGAGCAAACTGGTTGATCAATTCAAGGGAGCCCGAAATAGTTTCGAGCTATGGAAGACATCGGCTTGCCGAGAGGGAGCACGAGAGGCATGGACGATGATCAAGACCCGTTATACCGGCCTTAACCCTGAGCGTATGGCTCGGGTTGGGCCGGTAGGGTCGGATGGGCAAGAAGTGCCGCTTCACTTGGTGTATGACCAAGTGATGCCCGCCGCCCGTCTCTCACAAGAAGACTGCTCCCTGGATGCCTTAATAGACAATCTCGATCAGCAGCCAGATGTATGATTATATGTATCTATGTAGAAATAATCGGTAGAATTGCTCCGTTTGTGTTGTAAACTTTGTCTTAACCGGCCATCGGCTTCGACCTCCCGTGCTAAGAGCTTGGGAGTGTTCACTATAAAATATCACTCGAGAAGGGTGAATTATGTTCGGGGAACAAGACAATCTGGCCATTTGGTGCGAACGGACAGAAAGCACACATGGAGATATGTTATATTACTGCTTAGCGTAAGAAACATCTTCTGAAGAAAATAGTACCTCTACTGATACCTTTCTTCAGGGTGCTACGTAAATCGTAGGTAGTAAGGTCGTATACTCCTAGTATGTGACTAATGGCTCTTGTTAGAAAAGAAGCCCGAGTAATGGTGCTAACAACCATAATCTTATTTGTTGCTTCCGTCGTAGCCGAACAATTGTCTGTTGAAGATAGCTAGCTTTTGGCTTCACCCGCCCGAGGTACGTATCCGGATGACCTGGTCGTAACAATCGCAGAGGTGCTCCCTTTACCCTCTAGCCAAACAATCGGGAACGTAGAGGGTAAGCACAGGAGCTAGGCAACCCAGCTTGGCAAAATCTTAGTTCGAATTGATGCATATAATGGCTTAAAATTGACAAGGGAAACATGCATACACAATAAATGTGAATAAATGCTTTGAGCGTAAAAGCGTTGGCTTTGGGAAGAAGCCTCCACATGCTATGTTCGGATTTAACAATTAAGGTTGTAAGCCGAAAATCTTGATACACGATTGGTTGAGCCGAACATAGAGTTGGGAAAAAGGGAAAATTCAAACCTGCCCAAAATTCAAGGTGGGAGGGAAAGGAAAAATAAATAAAGAAAAAAGGACAAGAAAAAGGAGGTAAAAGGTAGAGAGTATGACGGCAGCGGTCTATCCGTAGAAGCGCCGAATATGTGTTGCGTTCCATGGGTTTGGTTCAAGGCGGTTATTCGACGGGTTTCGAAGACGGTAAGCCCCTCCCGCAAGTACTTCGTCGATTATGAAGGCCCCCTCCCATTTGGGGTTGAGTTTGTGCTTCTGCTTCTCCGGGAGCCATAAGACGAGTTCACCCACATTATACGCTTTTGCCCCGACCTCCCTACTCTGGTAACGTCGGGCCCACTGTTGATAAAAAGTAGAGCGAGCCCGAGCTATGTCGCATTCTCCTTCTAAGGCGTCCAGGTCGTCCTGCCGATCTAACTCGGCTTCCTTTTCCTCATACATGCGCACCCTTGGTGCATCGTGAATAATGTCACAATGGAGGACTGCTTCTGCCCCATAGACCATAAAGAATGGTGTGTATCCTGCTGGTCTGTACGGGGTGGTGTGTTGGCCCCATAGAACGGAGTCAAGATCCTCCACCCAATGACAGTCAGACTCATGAAGAGACCGGGCCAAACATGGCTTGATGCCACTCATGTTGAGGCTGTTTGCTCATTCTACTTGTCCATTGGTTTGTGGATGATACACCGATGCGTAATCGAGCTTGATGACCATCTTTGTGCACCAGTCTTTGACCTCTTGGGCTATGAAGTTGGATCCATTGTCCGTTATTATACTGTGCGGGACACTGTAACGGTGTACCACACCGGATATAAAGTTGATTACTGGTCCGGACTTGGATGATTTGATAGGTTTTGCCTCTATCCATTTGGTGAACTTGTCAACCATGACCAGTAGGTATATATTATTCTTGGTCCCTCCTTTAAGTGGTCCGACCATATCCAGCCCCCAGACCGCGAAGGGCCAGGTGATCGAAATAGTTCGAAGAGTTGTTGGGGGCATGTGACTTTGATTTGCAAAAAGTTGACACCCCACGCAGTGTTTGACAAGTGACTGGGCGTCCGCTCGAGTAGTGGGCTAGAAGAAACTAGCCTGAAAGGCCTTGCTAACTAAGGTCTTGCTGCGGCGTGATGGCCGCTCATCCCTGCGTGGACTTCGGCTAAGAGTTGTCGTCCTTGTTCCTCAGATATGCACCGCTGTAGTATTCCGGTGGTGCTTTTATTGTATAACTCGCCCTCGTGGACTTTGTAGGCTTTGGATCGCCGAATTAGGCGCCGCACCTTCGTCTGATTGTCGGGGAGTTCTTTGCGAAGAAGGTAGGCGAGGAAGGGCTCGGTCCATGGCGCGGTTACTTCCATGACCTCATGAGTGGAAGGCATCTCGTCCATTACGGAGCCGACGATGATTTGGTTGTCAGGTTCATTAATAGAGGGAACAACCTCTTCTGCACTGGTTAGACCGGCACCCTTATGATCGTCCTGCCAAACAACTGATGGCTTAAAGAGCCGTTCCAAGAAAGTGTTTTTTGGGATGCGGTCGCGTTTGGCCCCCATGTGGGCCAATATGTCAGCGGCTTGGTTGTTGTCTCTAGCGATGTGGTGAAATTCTAACCCCTCGAACCGTGCAGATATCTTGAGGACGGCGTTTCTATATGCTGCCATTTTCGGGTTCTTGGCATCAAATTCGCCGCTGATTTGGGAGATGGCCAAGTTGGAGTCTCCCCGTACCTCCAGCCGTCGTATGCTCATTGATACTGCCATCCGAAGACCATGTAGAAATGCTTCGTATTCGACTGCATTGTTGGAATCGGCATACATGATCTACAACACGTATTGAACATTATCACCTATGGGGGATGTGAGAATGACTCCAGCCCCCAGTCTGGCCAAAGTTTTAGATCCATCGAAGTACATCGTCCAATGGGAGTATGTACTATATTCCTGGGGAGCCCGACCTCTGTCCACTTGGCGAGGAAATCTGCCAACACTTGAGATTTGATAGCTCATCGTGTCTTGTAGACGATTTCAATGGGAAGGAGATCAATAGCCCACTTGCCTATGCGTCCGGTGGCGTCCCTGTTGTTGATTATATCGTTTAGGGGTACTTCGGAGGCCACCGTAACCGAACACTCTTGAAAGTACTGTCTGAGTTTCCGTGATGCCATAAATATTGTATAGACTATCTTCTGGTAGTGCGGGTATCTGGACTTGCACTGCGTTAGTACTTCTGACATGTAGTAGACCGGCTTCTGTGTCCGGAATTTGTGTCCCTCCTCCTCTCGTTCGACGACGAGCACTGCGCTGACGACTTGGTTGGTAGCCGAAATGTATAGTAACATGGGTTCACCAGCGCCTGGTGCTGTGAGTATGGGAGTGCTTGCCAACAGTGTTTTAATTTCTTCTAACGCAGCCGCTGCTTCATCGGTCCATTCAAAATTGTTGGTCCGTTTCAGCAGTCTATAGAGCGATAAAGCCTTTTCCCCAAGGCAGGAGATAAAGCGGCTCAGCACCGCCACGCACCCAGCCAACCTATGGACGTGCTTTAGCTCTATGGGAATTGCAAGTTCTGATAGGGCGCAGATCTTAGCCGGATTCACTTCTATTCCTCTATGGGAAATGATGAATCCGAGCAATTTACCAGCGGGAACTCCGAATACACATTTGTGCGAATTGAGTCATATATCGTACTCGCGTAGGCTGGCAAAGGTTTGCCTTAGGTCGTCGATCAGCTGGCTGACGTGTTTGGTTTTGATTACCACGTCGTCCACGTATGCCTCAACTGTTTTACCGACTTGTTTTGAGAGACTAGTCTGGATCATGCGCTAGTATGTAGCCCTAGCGTTTTTTAGCCCAAAGGGCATTGTGTTGAAACAGAATGGACCATAAGGGGTGATGAATGCGGTTGCATCTTGGTCAGATTCCTTCATTTTGATCTGATGGTATCCGGAATATGCGTCGAGGAAACACAACGAGTCGTGTCCGGCTATGGCGTCGATAATCTGGTCTATGTGTGGTAAGGGGAAAGGGTCCTTAGGGCATGCCTTGTGAGGTCTTTAAAGTCAACACACAACCGCCATGATTTGTCTTTCTTTGGTACCATCACCAGGTTTGCCAACCATTCGGGGTGCTTAATGAATCCGGCCTCTAGCAGTTTGGCCAATTCTTCACCCATAGCTTGTCGTTTGGGCTTGGAAAAGCAGCGCATAGTCTGCTTAACTGGCTTAAAGCCTGCGATCATGTTCAGACTATGTTCTGCCAGCTGCCGTGGGATTCTGGGCATATCGGAAGGATGCCAGGCGAAGATATCCCAGTTTTCTCGTAAGAATGTTCGGAGTACTTCGTCCACTATGGGGTCCAACCGAGCTCTGATGGACGCCGTCTTGTTGGGGTCCGTTGGATGTACCTGAAATTTGACGATCTCGTCTGCAGGCGTAGGGTGTGTTTGGTTTGAGAACGAAGTGGAATGGGATGTCATGGTTCCGTTCCACTAGAATGGGTCGGTTCCGACCTTGTGTTTGGTAGGAATAATTTCAAAGAATGGAATGGTTACATGTTGGTGTTTGGTTTGAGAGATGGAATGGAATGGAATGGAATTACTCATTTCACTTGATTACATTGATTCACAGTGAATTAGATTTTGGTAGAAAACTAATGAATGCAACTCAGGACTTGATTATACTGATTCATAGGTTTATACAGACCCTATAGACACTATAGTACAGATGTATATGAGATCAAAGGAGGAAATTAGTACAATCAGAGAGCAGAAAAGATAGATTGTGCAACCGGCCATCTCGTCTAGAGAAAAATCAGATTAGGCACATGTGCTAGAAACAGCTCTCCGCAGGTTCGCGAGGGCCTGCACCTGATGACCATCAACGAGAACGAGGTACACGAGGGCCATAGCCTATGGTCACTGCTGCTCCTTCCGCTCCTTCCGCTCCGTCCAAGTTGTCCGCTGCTCCTTCCTTGCCAGGATGCGCGAGATGAGATGGCCGGTTGCGAGAGAGAAAGACCAACTAGTGGAGAGACGAGGGAGGTGAGGGACAACCGGCGCTAGAGACGGATGGGATTCGGGAGAGTGTGGAGGCGCTGAGATTTGGAGGTGCGTGCGAGTCGGGGGAGGGGAAACAGACGCTCGTTCCGTGTCGTCCGCTTGAATTGGAGGTATCACCCTGTTCCGCATAAACATGGAATATTCGTTCTCGAGGAATGAGTGGGTTCTATCCCACTTGTGTAGCAAATGCTCGAACGAGGCCCAGGCACGGGTCCTACCCATGCTATTCCACTTCGTGCCTGAAACTAAACACACCCTTAAAGTACATGGGTTTGGGCCTTTTGCTAAGGATCACATCGTCCTTATCTATTGTTAACCGAAGTTCGGTCAGTTCCTCTGCAGCGAAGGTCTCGGCTAGTGCCTCAAGGGCGAGCGCCGTTGTTTTGTTTTCGGATCGAAGGGCTATATTCGAATCACTGGAGATTGTGATTACCCCGTTTGGTCCTGGCATCTTGAGTTTCATATACCCATAATGTGGTATTGCCTGGAATTTTGTGAAGGCGTCATATCCCAGGAGGGCGTGGTAGCCGCTGGGGAAGGGCACGATGTGGAAGAGGAGTTCTTCGGATCGGTAGTTTTCGGGCATGTCGAACACTACGTCCGGGACGATGCGTCCTGAACAACGTACCTCTTTCCCCGGAATGATTCCCCGGAATGTTGTGCTGCTATGTTCGATGCGAGATCGGTCGAACTGCATTTTTTCCAGGGTATCTTCGTAGATCAAGTTTAAACCACTGCCACCATCCATTAGAACTTTGTGTAACCTGAATCCATCGACGATGGGGTTCAGAACTAGTGCGGCCGGTGAGTGACTGGGAAAAGTGGCTGGTCGGTCAGTATCTCCGAAGGTAATGGGTATGTCTGCCTATGCGCTTGTTGCTGCCACATGATAGACCTGTTTGAGTTCTCTAAGAGCTCTTTTCCTCCTATTCCTTGAGGGGAACATTTCGCAGATCATCAGGACTTCAGCGTTGTAGTCTATGATGACCAAGACCCTGTTGGGAACATTGCATGGGAAACAAAAAAATTCCTACGCACACGCAAGATCTATCCATGGTGATGAGCATCTACGAGAGGGCGAGTGGATCTACATACCCTTGTAGATCGCTAAGCGGGAAGCACTAAGAAACGCGGTTGGTGTAGTCGAACGTCTTCGCGATCCAAATCGCCAAGCATCCTGTGATCTCATCACGATCCGTCCCTCGATCCAATAACGATCCGTCCCGCGAACTCATCATGATCCGTCCCGCGATCTTAATCATGGTCCTTCCGATCTAACGTCGAACGGATGACACCTCCGCGTTCAGCACACGTACAGCTCGATGACAATCTCCGCCTTCTTGATCCAGCAAGAGGGAGCAGAGAGGTAGAAGAGTTCTCCGGCAGCACGACGGTGTTGCAGCAATGGTGGTGGAGGAATTCCAGCAGGGCTTCGCCTAAGCACCGCTGAAAACCGATCTAGAGGAGAAACTATGATCTAGAGGAGAGGTAGCACGTGGCTATTAGGGTTAGATTTTCCCTCTAAATCCTCTAGTATATATAGGAGGGAGGGAGGGGAGGAGGCAGCCTCAAACCCTCAAGGTTTGGTCGAAATTGGAGGTGGAGGAGTCCTACTCCAATCCTATTAGGAGTAGGATTCCTCCTTTCCACTTGGAAACTCTTTCCACCTCTCCACCTTTGGATTTTTCCTTCTCAAACCACTCCAGCTGCATGGGCCCTCAGAGGAGGCTTTGACCAGCCTACCAGGGGCTTGTTTACCTCCTCCCACATCCCATGTATCCTCTTGGGTCGAGACACCCCTCCCGATGGTCCCCCGGTACCCTCCCGGCACTCCCGGTACACTACCGATGAGCCCAAAACTTTTCTGGTGACCAAAACAGGACTTCCTATATATCAATCTTTACCTCCGGACCATTTCGGAGCTCCTCGTGACGTCCAGGATCTCATCTGGGACTCCGAACAACCTTCGGTCACCATCATACATAACTCTATACTACCGAAACGTCACCGAATCTTAAGTGTGCAGACCCTGCGGGTTCGAGAACTATGTAGACATGACCGAGACACCTCTACGGTCAATAACCAATAACAGGACCTGGATGCCCATATTGGTTCCTACATATTCTATGAAGATCTTTATCGGTCGAACCTCTATGTTAAGGATTCAATTAATCCCGTATGTTGTTCCCTTTGTTCTTCGGTGTGTTACTTGCCTGAGATTCGATTGTCGGCATCTCCATACCTAGTTGAACCTCGTTACCAGCAAGTATCTTTACTCGTTCCATAATACAGGATCCCGTGGCTAACACTTAGTCACATTGCTTGCAAGGCTTATTGTGATGTTGTATTATCGAGTAGGCCCTGAGATACCTCTCCGTCACACGAAGTAACAAATCCCAGTCTTGATCCATGCCAACCTGACAGACACCCTCGCAGATACCTGTAGAGCACATTTATAGTCACCCAGTTACGTTGCGACGTTTGATACACACAAGGCACTCCTCCGGTGTCAGTGAGTTGCATGATCTCATGGTCATAGGAAGAAATACTTGACATGCAGAAAATAGTAGCAATAGACTGACACGATCATATGCTACGTTTGTAGTTTGGGTCTTGTCCATCACATCATTCTCCTAATGATGTGATCCCATTATCAAATGACATCTCATGTCCATGACTAGGAAACCATAGCCATCTGTGATGAACGAGCTAGTCTATTAGAGGCATACTAGGGACATGGTGTTGTCTATGTATCCACACATGTATCTGAGTTTCCGATTAATACAATTATAGCATGGATAATAAACGATTATCATGAATAAGGAAATATGATAATAACCAATTTATTATTGCCTCTAGGGCATATTTCCAATAGTCTCCCACTTGCACTAGAGTCAATAATCTAGTTCACATCACGATGTGATTCGCATTGTTATGAATCTAACACCTAATGAGTTCTGGGGCTCGATCATGCTTTGCATGTGAGAGTGGTCTTTTAGTCAACGGGTCTGCGACATTCAGATCCGTGTGTACTTTGCAAATCTCTATGTCATACTGTAGACACTGCTACCACACTCCACTTGGAGCTATTCCAAATGGCTGCTCCACTATACGTATCCGGATTGCTACTCAGAGTCATCCGAATTGGTGTTAAAGTTTGCATCGACGTAACCCTTTGTGACGAACTCTTTATCACCTCCATAAGCAAGAAATATTTCCTTAGTCCTCTAGTTACTAAGGATAATCCTGACCGCTGTCCAGTGATCCACTCCTGGATCACTTTTGTACCCCTTGACAAACTCATGTCAAGGCACACACCAGGTGTGGTACACAGCATGACATAATATAGAGCCTATGGCTAAGGCATAGGGGACAACGTTCGTCCTTTCTCTTTCTTCTGCCATTGTCGAGCTTTGAGTCTCACTCAACTTCACACCTTACAAATCAGGCAAAAACTCTTTCTCTGACTGATCCATTTTGAACTCTTTCAAAATCTTGTCAAGGTATGTACTCATTGAAAGTCTCATCAAGCATATTGATCTATCTCTATAGATCTTGATGCTCAACAATTAGGTAGCTTTATCCAGGTCTTCCTTTGAAAAACTCTTTTCAAACAACCGTTTATGCTTTCCAGAAGTTCTACATAATTTCTGATCAACAATATGTCAACCACATATGCTTACCAGAAACTCTATAGTGCTCCCACTCACTTTATTGTAAATACAAGTTTCTCATAAACTTTGTATAGACTCAAAAACTTTGATCACCTCATCAAAGTGTATATTCCAACTCCGAGATGCTTGCTTCAGTTCATAGAAGGATCACTGAAGCTTGCACACCTTTTAGCATCCTTAGGACTGACAAAACCTTTTGGTTGTATCCCATACAACCTTTCCTTAAGGAAGGAAATGATGTTTTGACATTCATCTGCCAGATTTCATAATTGAAAAATGCAGCAGCTGCTAACATAATTCCAACAGATTTTAGCATCGCTACGAGTGAGAAAGTCTCATCATAGTCAACTACTTGAACTTGTCGGAAACTTCTTTGTGACAAGTCGAGCTCTATAAATGGTGACATTTACCATCAGCGTCTTTCATCATCTCAAAGGTCCATTTGTACTCGACGACCTACCGTCCAACAAGCAAGTCTACCAAAGTCTATACTTGGTTTTCATACATGGATCCTTTCTCGGATTTCATGGCCTCTAATCATTTGTCGAAATCCGGGCCCATCATCACTTCTCCACAGCTCCTAGGTTCATCATTGTCCAACAACATGACCTCCAAGACAGGGTTGTCGTACCGCTCAGGAGTAGTACACATCCTTGTCGACCTACGAGGTTTGATAGTAACTTGATCCGAAGCTTCATGATCATCATCATTAACTTCCTCTTCAACTAACATAGGCTTCACAGAAACATCTTCCCGCGCTGCACTACTCTCTGGTTGAACAAAGGTTCAACAACCTCATCAAGTTCTATCTTCCTCCCACTCAATTCTTTCGAGAGAAACTCTTTCTCGAGAAAGGACCCAGTTTTAGCAACAAACATTTTATGCTTGGATCTGAGATAGAAGGTTCACCCAAATGTTCTTAGGGTATTCTATGAAGATGCATTTGTCCGCTTTGGGTTTGTGCTCATTCGGTGAAAACATTTTCCACACAAGCGTCGCAGCCCCAAACATTAAAAAATGACATCTTGGGTTTCTATCAAACCCTAATTCACATGGTGTCATCTCAATGGATTTAGATGGTGCCCTATTTAAAGTGAATGTAGTTGTCTCTAATGCATAACCCCAAAATTACAGTAGCAAAACGATAAGAGACATCATAGCACGCACCATATCCAATAGAGTACGACTATGACATTCGGACAGACCATCACACTATGGTGTTCTAGGTAGCGTGACTTGTGAAACAACTTTCACATTGTCTAAAGTTGTATGCCAAACTCGTAACTCAGATATTCACCTCCACGATTATATCGCAGAAATTTTTATCGTCTTGTCACGATGATCTTAAACTTCACTCTGAATTTGCTTGAACCTTTCAAACGATTCAGACTTGTGTTTCATTAAGTAAATATACACTATATCTACTCAAATCATCAGTGAAGGTAAGAAAATAACGATATCCACCGCACGCTACAAGACTCATTGGATTGCATACATCAAGATGTATCATTTCCAATAAATCACTTGCCCGCCCCATCCATCTGGAAAACGGGGTCCTTAGTCATATTGCCCAAGAGGCATGGTTCGCATGTCTCAACCGATTCAAAATCAAATGAGTCCAAAGATCCATAAGCATGGAGTTTCTTCGTGCGCTTTATACCGATATGACATTTAGCGGGAGTGCCACAAGTATGTGGTACTATCATTATTAACTTTGTATCTTTTGGCATCAGTGTTATGAAGATGTGTATTACTATGATCAAGATTCAACAAACCATTCTCACTAGGTGCATGACCATTGAAGGTATCATTCATGTAAACATAATAACCATTATTCTCTAACTTAAATGAATAACCGTGTTGCAATAAACACGATCTAATCACATTCATGCTCAACGCAAAACACCAAATAACATTTATTTAGGTTCGTCACTAATCCCGAAGGTAGAGAGAGCGTGCGATGTTGATCACATCAACCTTGGAAACATTTCCAACACACATCGTCACCTCACCCTTAGCTAGTTCTCCGTTTATTCCATAGCTTTTATTTTGAGTTACTAACATTTAGCAACCGAACCGGTATCCAATACCCAGGTGCTACTAGGAGTACTTGCAAGGTACACATCATTAACACGTATATCAAATATACTTCTGTCGACATTGCCAGCCTTCTTATCTACCAAGTATCTAGGGTTGTTCCGCTTCAGCGACCGCTCTCCTCATAATCGAAGCACTTAGTCTCGGGTTTGGGTTCAACTTTGGGTTGCTTCACTGGAGCAGCAACTGACTTGCTATCCATGAAGTTTCCCTCTTTGCTCTTGCCCTTCTCGAAACTAGTGGTTTGACTAACCATCAACACTTGACGCTCCTTCTTTATTTCTACCTTCGCGGTGTCAAACATCGCGAACAACTCAGGGATCATTATTTCTATCCCTGGCATTTTATAGTTCATCACCAAGTTCTAGTAGCTTAGTGTCAGTGACTTGGAGAACTATATCAATCACTATCTTATCTGGAAGATCAACTCCCACTCGATTCAAGCGATTGTAGCACCCAGACAATCTGAGCACATGCTCAACGATTGAGCTATGCTCTTTCATCTTGCAGGCAAAGAATCTTGTTGGATATCTCATATCTCGCAACACGGGCCCGAGCCCGAGATCCTAATTTCAGCTCTTAGAACATCTCATATGTTCCGTGACGTTCAAAACGTTTCAGAGCCTCAATTCTAAGCCGTAATGCATGACGCACTAAACTATCAAGTAGTCATCAGAACGTGCCTGTCAGATGTTCACAACATCCACAGATGACGCTAGAGGGATTGACGCACCGAGCGGTGCATTAAGGACATAAGCCATATGTGCAACAATGAGGGAAATCCAGATCACGGACCCAGTCCGCAATATTGCTACCATCATCTTTCAACTCTATTTCTCTATGAACATATAAAAATTCAAAGGAGCTATAGCGTGAGCAAGTAATCTACAACATAATTTGCAAAGACACTACTGACTATATTCATGATAATGAGTTCAATTAATCATATTACTGAAGAACTCCCACTCAAATTGACATCCCTCCGGTCATTCGAGTGATACAGGATCCAAATTCACCAACTCAAGTCCGATCATCACGTGAGTTGAGGTGATTTCAATGGTGAACATCATCATGTTGATCATATCTACTATATGACTCATGTTCGACCTTTCGGTCTCTTGTGTTCCGAGGCCATGTGTGTACATGCTAGGCTCGTCAAGTTTAACCCGAGTGTTCTGCATGTGCAACACTGGCTTGCACCCATTGTATGTGAACGTAGAGTCTATCACACCCGATCATCACGTGGTGTCTCGACACGACGAACTTTCGCAACGGTGCATACTCAAGGAGAACACAATTTATCTTGAAATTAAGTGAGGGATTACCTTATAATGCTACCGTCGTCCTAAGCAAAGCTTTTGATCTCCATCTTGAAAGCACCGACATGATCTCCATCGTCACCGGCATGACACCATGATCTCCATCATCTTGATCTCCATCAACGTGTCACCATCGGGGTTGTCGTGCCCACCATGCTTCTACTACTATCGCTACCGTTTAGCGATAAAGTAAAGCATTACACAACGCTTAATGATTGACACGCAGGTTATACAATAATTAAAGACAACCCTATGGCTCCTGCCGGTTGCTGTACTCATCGACATGCAAGTCGTGATATTCTATACAAAACATGATCATCTCATACATCACATATATCTCATCATGTAATTGGCCATATCACATCACAACATACCCGACAAAAACAAGTTAGACATCCTCTAATTGTTGTTGCATGTTTTACGTGGCTGCTACGGGTATCTAGCAAGAACAATTCTCACCTACGCAAAACCACAACGGTGATACATAAGTTGCTTTTCAACCTTCTCAAGGACCGCCTTTGTCGAATCCGATCCAACTAAAGTAGGAGAATCAGACACCCGCCAACCATCTTTGTGCAACGAGGTTACACATCAGTCGATGGAACCGGTCTCTTGTAAGCGTACGATTAAGGTTGGTCCGGGCCGCTTCATCCCACAATACCACTGAACCAAAACACGACCAAGGGAGGAAGCAGTCTAAGCATCAACGCCCACAAACTCTTTGTGTTCTACTCGAGATCTCATCTACACATAGACCTAGCTCATGATGCCACTGTTGGGGAACGTTGCATGGGAAACAAAAATTTTCCTACGTACATGCAAGATCTATCCATGGTGATGAGCATCTACGAGAGGGAGAGTGGATCTACATACCCTTGTAGACCGCTAAGCGGGAAACGTTAAGAAACACGGTTGGTGTAGTCGAACGTCTTCGCGATCCAAATCGCCGAGCGTCCTGCGATATCATCACGATCCGTCCCGCGATCCAATCACGATTCATCCTGTGAACTCATCACGATCCGTCCCGCGATCTTGATCACGGTCCTTCCGATCTAGCGCCGAACGGACGACACCTCCGCGTTCAACACACGTACAACTCGATGACGATCTCCGCCTTCTTGATCCAGCAAGAGGGAGCGGAGAGGTAGACGAGTTCTCCGATAGCGCGATGGCGTTTCGGCAATGGTGGTGGAGGAATTCCAGCAGGGCTTCGCCAAAGCACCGCTGAAAACCGATCTAGAGGAGAAACTACGATCTAGAGGAGAGGTAGCACGTGGCTATTAGGGTTAGCTTTTCCCTCTAAATCCTCTAGTATATATAGGAGGGAGGGAGGGGAGGAGGCAGCCTCAAACCCTCAAGGTTTGGTCAAAATTGGAGGTGGAGGAGTCCTACTCCAATCCTATTAGGAGTAGGATTCCTCCTTTCCACTTGGAAACTCTTTTCACCTCTCCACCTTTGGATTTTTTCTTCTCAAACCACTCCAGCGCATGGGCCCTTAGAGGAGGCTTCGGCCAGACCACCAGGGGCTGGTTTACCTCCTCCCACAGCCCATGTAGCCTCTTGGGTCGAGACACCCCTCCCGATGGTCCCCCGGTACCCTCCCGACACTCCCTGTACACTACCGATGAACCCGAAACTTTTTCGGTGACCAAAACAGGACTTCCTATATATCAATCTTTACCTCCGGACCATTCCGGAGCTCCTCGTGATGTCCGAGATCTCATCCGGGACTCCGAAGAACCTTCGGTCACCACCATGCATAACTCTATACTACCGAAACGTCACCGAATCTTAAGTGTGCAGACCCTGCGGGTTCGAGAACTATGTAGACATGACCGAGACACCTCTACGGTCAATAACCAATAGCGGGACCTGGATGCCCATATTGGTTCCTACATATTCTACGAAGATCTTTATCGGTCGAACCTCTATGTCAAGGATTCAATTATCCCGTATGTTGTTTCCTTTATTATTCGGTGTGTTACTTGCCTGATATTCCATCGTCGGCATCTTCATACCTAGTTCAACCTCGTTACCATCAAGTCTCTTTACTCGTTCCGTAATACAAGATCTCCTGGCTAACACTTAGTCACATTGCTTGCAAGGCTTATTGTGATGTTGTATTACCGAGTGGGCCCTGAGATACCTCTCCGTCACACGAAGTAACAAATCCTAGTCTTCATCCATGCCAACCCGACAGACACCCTCGGAGATACCTGTAGAGCACCTTTATAGTCACCCAGTTACGTTGCGACGTTTGATACACACAAGGCACTCCTCCGGTGTCAGTGAGTTGCATGATCTCATGGTCATAGGAACAAATACTTGACATGCAGAGAACAGTAGCAATAAACTAACACGATCATATGCTACGTTTTTAGTTTGGGTCTTGTCCATCACATCATTCTAATGATGTGATCCTGTTATCAAATGACATCTCATGTCCATGAATAGGAAACCTTAGCCATCTTTGATGAACGAGCTAGTCTATTAGAGGCATACTAGGGACATGGTGTTGTCTATGTATCCACACATGTATCTGAGTTTCCGATTAATACAATTATAGCATGGATAATAAACGATTATCATGAACAAGGAAATATGATAATAACCAATTTATTATTGCCTCTAGGGCATATTTCCAACAGGTTTTCACTATCTCCTTGTCACGAAGACCTCGTTCTTTGTTTCTAGCGAGGAGGAGTCTAGCCCAAAAATGGCGAACTATCTCTCCTGGTAATTGTTTAACATCCCGTATGTCCGAAGACTTGGACTCTGCTGTGATACTTAAGTGATCGGCTTGGGTGGTGGGTGGGAAAAGTGTTGACTCCATGCCATGATGTGAGTCCAGGGTTACGGGCTTCAAATTGTGTGCTAGATCGGGGACCAATATCGGTCTGTCTCCGGAGCGAACTCCAGGGTCTGGGTTGCAAGCGAGGTCTTGATGATCGGAGGTTGGGGTATAAACCGTTTTTAATTCCGGTCACTGGGGGGACGATTCCCCAGCCGCACACTCGACGGTGGCGACTAGGTGGGTGACCGTGGGGATGAGAATCTCCCTATCGTCGGGTTTAAGCCCGAGTCGGTCATAGATCGGGGTCTGGTCGTCAGCCATGCGTAGGGCCTGAATCCGATCAAATAGCTCGTTTAGAAACGAGGCGATGGTAGGATGCGTAGGGTCGATATGCGGCGTCGCTGTTCCGGAGTCGCACGAAAGAGGATCTGGGTCCAGTTTGGCCATAGTGGATTTGGTCACGACAGCCGGTCTGGGCGTTCCAGACAGCCCGAGGGTGACAGCCTCCTCAGAGGCGGGGCCCGATGTCCTCCACGTCGAGGTGTCGGGATCTGCGGGCTCCTCAATAAGAGTTGAGGGTTCTATCAAGACAAGTTCTCCCGGAGAATCACCGACGAACTCTAGTGTTTCGAATCTGACTCCTTGATTGGGGAAAAAGCTTCCGATCTGGCCAAGGTGGCCGGTCGGGTCGGCATGCGATGAGACGTCGCCGCTGGTGAATATCTGATCAGGGATGAGGATATCCCGGCTGCAGATCTCGTTGCTTGAGATAAGGCAAGCCATCGATTCCTTTGGCGATCACAACGGAACTCTCAATGAAAGCATCAATGTCGGTGTCAGAACCGGTAGATCTTGGGTAGGGGGTCCCGAGCTATGAGACTAGGATCGATGGTAACAGGGGATGAAGGAGACGATGTTTACCCAGGTTCGGGCCCTCCTATGGAGGTAAAACCTATGTCCTGCTTGATTATATTGATGATGTGTAGGTTACAGAGTTGATCTACCTCGAGATCGAATAGTTAAACCCTAAATGAGTTGGCCTCTGTCCTACAACCTAAAACCCGCCGTCTTATATAGACGCCGAGGACACCTGGGGTTTACACATGATCGGTTGCACATCGAAGGAAAGAACACGCCTATCTATTGTCGACAACTTGGAGGACACGCCACTCCTTGAAGCTTCCACCCAGGCGATGGGGCCTTCGATCATCTAATGCTCATCCGGCAACCCACATGGTCCGACCCATAAGAAACAGGTCGGCTATCCGAGGACCTCTTAAATCAGGACTCCCTCAGTTACCGCTGGTGGTGTATGATTTGTCGCATTATTTAGCAGACGCAATGTTGCAGTGCGATGATTAGATATACATGGGGTACATAGGCAATGGTGGGAAGCTCACGATCGAGACGATGGGAGCAACGAGGAGCTCGGCCACGTCGGTGGTAAAAAAGTCTGACCCTGACTCGCGCACGAAGCTGATACAAATCTCTATGTCCTGGTAGCTCTCTTCCCTGCCATATAGGTCATAGGTCCGTTAGAGGGAGGAGGAAGAAGAGAAGGAAGAGGGTAAAAATGGTGAAGTGGGGAAGGAGGAATAATTGAAAGAAGGGAGAGGCGGAGAAGCAAGGAGAAATAAAGAAGCGAAGGAATAAGACGAGAGAGAGAGAGGAGAAATAAGTGAAGGTATGGAAGAAGAGAAGGTCGTGGAGGAGCTAGATGTATAATGAAGTTTAAGCCAAATTTCAAGTTATATATTATGGTGTGAGGCTGCACCGGTATGCTACTAGTGGGCGCTTACTAGTGGCGTGCCTTGCGTTGACACACCAGCAATATCACTTCATACATCTACAACACAACACCGTCCTACTCCCATTTTCTCACCTTTTTTTATCTCAATGCGCGCATACATGTCGCCCCCTACTATTTGCATGCCCACCTCTTCTTTGAGAGCGGGCTTGGGGAGACTGCATCTCTCCGGCGTGGTGCTGCAGGCGGTGTTACACCGGCCTGCATGCATCCACAATTCACGTGAATCTCAAATATTTATCAATAGTACGCACTCTTACATACACGCAACTAATAGAACGAGAACCGATGGCATGTGTTGTCCTTGCACGTCACTAGTAATATTGGGTTGACACTTTTTTTGGTGTCATTGACTGGTGACGCGAGCTAAACCTGCACCCCACTAGTGTTTATTTATCAGTGGTGTCCATCTTTTGTTCACATGTCGCTGGTATTTCCCCAATGTTACCTGGCGTGTTGTTTTGCCAGTGTGCCTAATAATGAAATCTTATAAGGTGATCATCAGGGACTGAACTGCATTGTAAGCACTGGAATAAATTGACCCCAATAAAATTAGGTACTCATTCATTACTTTAATACTCATAGTAGCCATATGTAGAAGATGACCCCACTATCATAGACATGACCCCATCAAACATTTTTTCTAGCTTCAGGCACTAGAGTAAGTAACCAAAGACTTAAGCCAGTAGGGAACCGACCGACTTTTTGAATCACAAAGTAGATGGGTGGTCCACAATGGTTGCCGAGCATCGACTAAGAATTCTGAGATCGTGAAAACACAAAAAGTGATCGAACTAAAATCCAAAACATATTTGGCACATGGAATTCCACCACCAGTGTGGAATGTATAATCATGTTCGGCTGTTGATCGATGGTGCCAAAAACTATGGTCTTCTTAAGATTAATTACAAGAACAACCTGTTTGTCATGTTTAATATAGTGAGATAAAGTTGTCTAGGTTTATTTCAGACTTTTCGGCAATGTATGTCCAGTGAAAGTAGACATTCCAGTCGACTACGAAGTGTATGTGGGACTTCATCAATCACAAGATGTTGTGTCGGCTCAATACCTCGAAAGTAGGGATAGGGTGTGTGTGCATGCATTCATAGGGGTGAATGTATGTCACTTTGTTAAAAACAAAACCGAAAAAACCATACAAAAAAAAATGAACCGAACTAATTTTATGCTTTTTATGGTTTTTGGTTTCGGTATGGTATGAAATTTCCATACCTCTTCGAATTTCAGTTGTTATATATCAAAAAACCAAACCGAATAAAACGAAGTAACAAATATTTTATATTTCTTGAGGCGGACAACCATACAAGTAACCATATTTCTTGTATAAGAGAAAGGTTCCTTGCTAAGCACATCCATTTTTCTTGTAACATAGTTTTTTTTCTTAAAAAAGTGCTAAGCATGTCGATACCCATCAAGGCATGAATCATGGATGCATATATACTTATATATAGTTATATATATTATGTTTATAAGAAGTAAGTGTTTTGAGTCATTAATTTGTAAATTATTATTATGTTATGTTTAAATCCACGTCAACTTTGATTCTTATGGTATATACCGAAATCATACTGAATTAATTTGGTATATACCAAAACTGAACCATATCTTAATTTTATTCTATATTCACCGAAGAATTATATCAAACAAACTAAAAAACCCATATAAAAGGAATCACGTAAACCGAATAAACCAAATGCACAAAGTGAAGTGTATGAAGAGAAAAACATATCAAGATAAATTTTACGTCACGGACGATTGTTCGTGAGCCATAAGGACCCCAAAACCAAGTGGAAATGATAACCATGTTTTTTTTTGCAGGGTTAAGAAGAACTTCATTGCTCAACGTGATGAGTTCGTTCCTACATGCTGAGGAACATCTGTAGGCCCAGAGCGCAACCAATTGTCGGCCCAGCCCCCCGAGTGACCGAAACCAGTAAGGGTATGACTGACAATATTCTAGTTCCTACTTATATGAGCAGTAGAGTTATACCTTCTACCAAAGAGCCTTTTGGTTTTGGGGTGATACGTCGAGAGTGGGCGACTTAATCAACATGTCTGCCCCTGCAATCCATCGCTCAAACCCTCGTGGCACGCCAAAAGTTCAGGTTGAAGATAAACCAGGAGGAAATGATAACCATGTTAAGAATACCATTTATGGATTATTGGAAATAATCTGTCCAAAACATATTTATTTTTCAACATGGTTAATCTTCCAAAATTCTGTACCAAAAGTGGACATGACACTGAGAGGAAGCGACGAACAGCATTGAAGTGACTACCGACAGGACAACGGAGGAGAGGGAGAAACATTTGGACGGATAGTTTTGGCCCTTCTATGGCGACGTGTGGTGGGTGCACGTGTGTCTCCATCCTACGTTGCCACGCGTGCTAGCTTACGCATGGAGACCATGCCGATCGATGCTGATCAAAATATCTTCCGATGCAAGTTGCGTATTTCCATGTGTAACTTTGGGTCGATGCTGAATCCAAAGGAAAGCTCAATATTGGCTTAGCTCTTCTTATCAGAGAAAATCGTGAGAACAGATCGAGGGATGTGTATCATGAATGAGGCTGAGGAGCCAAGGAGGACAAGGACCTACATGCATGCATGATTGCTGGATCACAGCAGACTAATGTTTTCCTCACTTTTGTGCGAGAGCAAAGGGGCCAAGGCTTCACTGCTAACAAGATACGTTGAGCAAAGTGTATTGCACTGCGAAGAAACCCAGTCGATCTTTATGAAATCGGATTTGCTAATTCCCGAATGAATGCAGATTTTCTGTCTTCGAGCATCTACAGTCACGGTTGGCAAATCTGACCACTCAAATGTTCATAGACACATCTGACGTGTTCATGAAAACTGAGCGGACACGTTTAAAATTATATCATTCACATCTGTACTTTTATATAGGTCATCCTATATTCATACTAACTATACAACGTGAAGATAAATTACATAGATCATTGCACAGACTATAAAACGGAGCTCGATATGCATAATCCGATCATTAAAAGATCACAGACGGATTTTCAAAAGCTACTCAAAGTTCAAATAATCCACATACGACGAAAATTTGAATTCATTTTTTTTTCAAATATTCAATTGCCGCATACCATATCTCAACAGATTGGCGTATTTTTTCTAGCGCGGGACATGTTCTAACTTGAGTACTAAATAACTACAAATTAACGAGGAGACGACGGAGATTCGCCACTTCCCGGTTGGGCCTTTGCCCTTCCTGTAGCCGGTGCAGCTGTAGGCGTCTGCGACTGGTGGAGGGTCTGTTGGAAATATGTCCTAAAGGCAATAAATAAAGTGTTTATTATTATATTTCCTTGTTGATGATAATTGTTTATTATCCATGCTATAATTGCATTGACTAGAAACACATTGCATGTGTGGATGAATAGACAACACTTTGTCCCTAGTATGCCTCTAGTGAACTAGCTTGTTGATCAAAGATGGTCAAGGTTTCCTAGCCATTGACATGTAATGTCATTTGATAACGGGATCACATCATTAGGAGAATGATGGGATGGACGAGACCCAAACCATAAACGTAGCATATAATCGTGTCAGTTTATTGCTACAGTTTTTTACATGTCAAGTATATGTTCCTATGGCCATGAGATCATGCAACTCACGGACACCGGAGGAATACCTTGTGTCGCAACGTAACTGGGTGACTATAAAGGTACTCTACAGGTATCTCCGAGGGTGTCTGTTGAGTTGGCATGGATCAACACTGAGATTTGTTACTCCATGTGGCGACGAGGTATCTCAGGGCCCACTCGATAATACAACATCACAATAAACCTTGCAAGCAATGTGACTAAGTGTTAGCCACGGGATCTTATATTATGGAACGAGTAAAGAGACTTGCCGGTAACGAGGTTGAACTAGGTATGGAGAGACCGACGATCTAATCTCAAGCAAGTAACATACCGAAGAACAAAGGGAACATCATACGAGATTAACTGAATCCTTAACATAGAGGTTCGACCGATAAAGATCTTCATAGAATATGTAGGAATCAATATGGGCATCCAGGTCCCGCTATTGGTTATTGACTGTAGAGGTGTCTCGGTCATGTCTACATAGTTCTCGAACCCGCAGGGTCTGCATACTTAAGGTTCGGTGACGTTTCAGTAGTGTAGAGTTATGCATGGTGGTAACGAAGGTTGTTCGGAGTCCCAGATGAGATCCCGGACGTCATGAGGAGCTCCGGAATGGTCCGGAGGTAAAGATTGATATATGGGAAGTCCTGTTTTGGTCACCAGAAAAGTTCCGGGCTCATCGGTAGTGTACCGGGAGTGCCGGGAGGGTACCGGGGACCATCAGGAGAGGGTATTTCCACCCAAGAGGCTACATGGGCTGTGGGAGAAGGTATACCAGCCCTTAGTGGGCTGGCCAAAGTCATACAAAAGGCCCATGCGGCTGGGAAGAAATTCCTAAGAGGAAAAGGTGGAGAAAGGCAAAAAGGTGGAAATAAGGAAGGAGTCCTAATCCTAGTAGGAGTGGAGGAGGAGGACTCCTCCTCTCCACTTCGGCCGAAGCAAAGAAGGGCTGGCCCTTGCGCCAAGCTTCCTCCTCTCCTCCTCCTGTATATACTAGAGGTTTTAGGGTTTTTGCTACAGATTTTCAGCCACGTGCAACCCTACCCTCTAGTACGTAGTTTCTCCTCTAGACCGGTTTCGGCAGTGCTTAGGCGAAGCCCTGCTGGAATTACTCCACCACCATCGCCACTACGCCGTTGCACTGCCGAAGAACTCGTCTACCTCTCTGCTCCCTCTTGCTGGATCAAGAAGGCAGAGATCGTCATCAAGCCATACGTGTGCTGAACGTGGAGGTGCCGCCCGTTTGGTGCTAGATCGGGACGGATCGTGATTGTATCGCGGGATGCTCGGCTATTTGGATCGCGAAGACGTTTGATTACATCAACCACGTTTCTTAATGCTTCCCGCTTGGCGATCTACAAGGGTACGTAGATCCACTCTCCCTCTCGTAGATGTTCATCACCATGGATAGGTCTTGCGTGTGCGTAGGATTTTTTTTGTTTCCCATGCAATGTTCCCCAACAGTGGCATCATGAGCTAGGTCTATGTGTAGATGAGATCTCGAGTAGAACACAAAGAGTTTGTGGGTTTTGATGCTTAGATTGCTTCCTTCCTTGGTCGTGTTTTGGTTTAGCGGTTTTGTGGCATGAAGCGTCCCGGACCAACCTTACTCGTATGCTTACGAGAGACCGGTTCCACCGACTGACGTGTAACTTCGTTGCACAAAGATGGCTGGCGGGTGTCTGTTTCTCCTACTTTAGTTGGACCGGATTCGACTAAGGCGGTCCTTGAGAAGGTTAAAAAGCAACTTATGCATCATCGTTGTTGTTTATGCGTAGGTGATGATTGTTCTTGCTAGATACCCGTAGCAGCCATGTAAAACATGCAACAACAATTAGAGGATGTCTAACTTGTTTTTGCAGGGTATGTTGTGATGTCATATGGCCAATTACATGATGAGATATATGTGATGTATGAGATGATCATGTGTTGTATAGAATATCATGACTTGCATGTCGATGAGTATGGCAACCGCAAGAGCCATAGAGTTGTCTTTAATTATTATATGACCCGCGTGTCAATCTTTAAGCGCTATGTAATGCTTTACTTTATTGCTAAACAGTAGCAATAGTAGTAGAAGCATGGTGGGCACGACAACCCCGATGGCGACACGTTGATGGAGACCAAGATGATGGAGATCATGGTGTCGTGCCGGTGACGATGGAGATCATGCCGGTGCTTTCAAGATGGAGATCAAAAGCACAAGTTCATGGCCATACCATGTCACTTATGATTTGCATGTGATGTTAATCCTTTTTTGCACCTTGTTTCGCTTAGCACGAGGTAGCATTATAAGGTGATCCCTCACTTAAATTTCAAGATGTATTGTGTTCTCCCCGAGTGTGCACCGTTGCGAAAGTTCGTCATGTCGAGACACCACGTGATGATCGGGTGTGATAGACTCTACGTTCACATACAATGGGTGCAAGCCAGTATTGCACATGCAGAACACTCGGGTTAAACTTGACGATCCTAGCATGTATAGACATGGCCTCGGAACACAAGAGACCGAAAGGTCGAACATGAGTCATATAGTAGATATGATCAACATGATGATGTTCACCATTGAAACCACCTCAACCCATGTGATAATCGGACTTGAGTTGGTGAATTTGGATCATGTGACACTCAGATGACCTAAGGGATGTCAATTTGAGTGGGAGTTTTAGTAATTTGATTAACTAAACTCATTATCTTGAACAATAGTCTAAGTAACCTTTGCATATTTATGTTGTAGATCAATGGCTCGCGCAGTAGCACCCCTGAATTTTAATGCGTTACTAGAGAAAGCTAAGTTGAAAGATGATGGAAGTAACTTTGTGGACTGGGCCCGTAATCTGAGGATTCTCCTCATGGCTTCCCAGAAATCAGATGTCCTTGATGCACCGCTTGGTGACCAACCCGAAGACATGTCATCCGAAGACGTTAAGAACGCTTGGGAGGCACGTTCTGGAGATTACTCAACAGTTCAGTGTGCAATATTGTATGGCTTAAAACCGGGACTTCAAAGAAGTTTTGAACGTCATGGAGCATATGCGATGTTCTAGGAGTTGAAGTTTATTTTTCAGAACAATGCCCGGATCGAGAGGTATGAGACCTCCGATAAGTTCTATGCTTGCAAAATGGAGGAGAACGGGTCTATCAGTGAACATATACTTAGGATGTCTGGGTATTCGACTCGTCTGGCAAAGTTGGGAATTGCCCTTCTGCCAGAGGCGATCACTGGCAGAGTTCTTCAATCACTACCACCTAGCTACAAGAGCTTTGTGATGAACTATAACATGCACGAGATGAACAAGTCAGTCGCCGAGCTGTTTGCGATGCTGAAAGTCGCTGAGTCTAAAATCCAGAAAGAACATCAAGTGTTGATGGTCAATAAAACCACTAGTTTCAAGAAGAATGGCAAGGGCAAGGGCAAGAAGGGTAAATCCAAGAAGGATGGCAAAGCAGTTGCTCCTCCTGTAAAGAAACCCAAGGCTGGACCCAAGCCAAAAACGGAGTGCTTTTATTGCAAGGGAACTGGACACTAGAAGCGGAACTGCCCCAAGTACCTGGCTGACAAGAAGGCGGCCAACAACAAACAAGGTATATATGATATACATGTTATTGATGTGTACCTTACTAGCTCTCGTTGTAGTGCCTGGGTATTTGATACCGTTTCGGTTGCTCATATTTGCAACTAAAAGCAGGATCTACGGAATAGATGGAGGCTGGCTAAGGACGAAGTGACGACGCGCGTGGGAAATGGTTCCAAGGTTGATGTGATCGCCGTTGGCACTCTCTCTTCGATTACCATCGGGATTAGTGATGAACCTGAATAATTGTTATTTAGTGTCTGCGTTAAGCATGAACATTATATCTGGATCTTGTTCATTGCGAGATGGTTACTCATTTAAATCAGAGAATAATGGTTGTTCTATTTATATGAGTGATATCTTTTATGGTCATGCACCCAATGTGAGGGGTTTATTCATATTGAATCTTGATAGTGATGATACACATGTTCATAACATTGATGCCAAAAGATGTAGAGTTGATAATGATAGTACCACTTTCTTGTGGCACTGCCGTTTGGGTCATATTGGTGTAAAATGCATGAGGAAGCTCCAGGCTGATGGAATTTTGGAGTCACTTGATTTTGAATCACTTGACACATGTGAACCATGCCTCATGGGCAAGATGACTAAAATGCCGTTCTCTGGAACAATGGAATGGGCAAGTGACTTGTTGGAAATCATACATACTGATGTGTGCGGTCCAATGAATGTTGCAGCACGTAGTGGATATCGTTATTTTCTAACCTTCACTGATGACTTAAGTAGATATGGGTATATTTACTTAATGAAACACAAGTCTGAAACGTTTGAAAAGTTCAAGCAATTTCAGAGTGAAGTTGAGAATCATCATAACAAGAAGATCAAATTCCTACGATCTGATCAAGGAGGTGAATATCTGAGTTATGAGTTTGGCGGTCACTTAAGACAGCGTGGAATTGTTTCACAGTTGACACCGCCCGAAACACCACAACGTAATGGTGTGTCTGAACGTCGTAATCGAACCTTATTAGATATGGTGCATTCTATGATGTCTCTTGACGATTTGCCACTATCGTTTTGGGGTTATGCATTAGAGACAACTGCATTCACTTTAAATAGGCACCATCAAAATCCGTTGAGACGACGCCATATGAACTGTGGTTTTGCAAGAGGCCAAAGTTGTCGTTTCTTAAAGTTTGAGGATGTGATGCTTATGTCAAAAAGCTTCAGCCTGAAAAGCTGGAACCTAAAGCGAAGAAATGTGTCTTCATAGGATACCCGAAAGAGACAGTTGGGTATACCTTCTATCTCAGATTTGAAGGTAAAGTGTTTGTCGCTAAGAACGGAACATTTCTTGAGAAAGAGTTTCTCTCGAAAGAATTGAGTGGGAGGAAAATAGAGCTTGATGAGGTTATTGAACCTTTACTTCAACCAGAGAGTAGCGCAGCATAGAAAGATGTTTCTGTGGAGCCTAAAATAGTCAAAGAGGAAGTTAATGATGATGATCATGAAGCTTCAGATCAAGTCACTATTGAACCTTGTAGGTCGACAAGGGTGCGTACTGCTCCTGAGTGGTACGACAACCCTGTCTTGGAGGTCATTTTGTTGGACAACAATGAACCTACGAGCTATGGAGGAGCGATGATGGGCCCGGATTCCGAGAAATGGTTAGAGGCCATGAAATCCGAGATGGGATCCATGTATGAAAACAAAGTATGGACTTTGGAAGTATTACCTGAAGGGCGAAAGGCCATTAAGAACAAATGGATCTTTAAGAAGAAGACGAACGCGGACGGTAATGTCACCTTCTATAAAGCTCGACTTGTGGCAAAGGGTTTTTCACAAGTTCAAGGAGTTGAGTACGATGAGACCTTCTCACTCGTAGCGATGCTTAAGTCTGTCAGAATCATGTTAGCAATAGCTGCATATTTTGACTATGAAATTTGGCAGATGGATGTCAAAACAACCTTCCTCAACGGTTTCCTTGAGTAAGAGTTGTATAAGATGCAACCAGAAGGTTTTGTCAATCCAAAGAATGCTGACAAAGTTTGTAAACTCCAGCGATCCATTTATGGACTGGTGCAAGCATCTCGGAGTTGGATAAGCGCTTTGATGAGGTGATCAAAGCGTTTGGGTTTATACAAGTTTATGGAGAAGCTTGTATTTACAAGAAAGTGAGTGGGAGCTCTATAGCGTTTCTAATATTATATGTGGATGACATATTGCTGATTGGAAACAATATAGAAATACTAGAAAGCGTGAAGGAATATTTGAACAAGAGTTTTTCAATGAAGGACCTAGGAGAAGCTCCTTTCATATTAGGCATTAAGATCTATAGAGATAGATTGAGACGCATAATAGCACTTTCACAGAGCACATACCTTGATAAAGTTTTGAAGAAGTTCAAAATAGATCAGTCCAAGAAGGGGTTCTTGCCTGTGTTACAAGGTGTGAAGTTGAGTAAGACTCAATGCCAAGTGACTGCAGAAGATAGAGAGAAGATGAGTGTCGTCCCCTATGCTTCAGCCATAGGCTCTATCATGTATGCAATGTTGTGCACAAGACCTGATGTCAGCCTTGCCATAAGTATGGCCGGAAGGTTTCAAAGTGATCCTGGAATGGAGCACTGGACGGTGGTCAAGAATATCCTTAAGTACTTGAAAAGGACTAAGGAAATGTTTCTCGTTTATGGAAGTGATGAAGAGCTCGTCGTAAAGGCTTACGTCGATGCAAGCTTTGACACTGATCCGGACTCTAAGTCGTAAACCGGATACATATTTATTCTGAACAGGGGAGCGGTAAGCTGGTGCAGTTCCAAGAAAAGCATGGTAGCCGATTCTACATGCGAGTCGGTGTACATCGCAGCCTTGGAGGCATCAAAGGAAGGTGTCTGGATGAAGCAGTTCATGATAGATCTTGGACTAGTGCCTAGTGCACTAAATCCAATGACTCTGTTCTATGACAATACTAGTGCCATTGCTCTGGCCAAGGAACCAAGGTTTCACAAGAGGACCAGACACATAAAGCGACGCTTCAATTCCATCCACGATTACATCAAGGAGAAGGACATAAATATTTGCAAAGTGTACACGGATCTGAATGTTGCAGACCCATTGAATAAACCTCATCCAAGGGCTAAACATGATCAACACCAGAACTGCATGGGTGTTCAATTCATTAGAATGTAAATCACATAGTGATGTGAACTAGATTATTGACTCTAGTGCAAGTGGGAGACTGTTGGAAATATGCCCTAGAGGCAATAAATAAAGTGTTTATTATTATATTTCCTTGTTCATGATAATTTTTTATCATCCATACTATAATTGTATTGACTGGAAACACACTGCATGTCTGGATGAATAGACAACACTTTGTCCCTAGTATGCCTCTAGTGAACTAGTTCGTTGATCAAAGATGGTCAAGGTTTCCTAGCCATTGACATGTGATGTCATTTGATAACGGGATCACATCATTAGGAGAATGATGGTATGGACGAGACCCAAACTATAAACATAGCATATGATCGTGTCAGTTTATTGCTACAGTTTTCTACATGCCAAGTATATGTTCCTATGACCATGAGATCATGCAACTCACGGACACCGGAGGAATACCTTGTGCATATCAAATGTCGGAACGTAACTGGGTGAATATAAATGTACTCTATAGGTATCTCCGAGGGTGTCTGTTGAGTTGGCATGGATCAACACTGGGATTTGTTATTCCGTGTGATGGAGAGGTATCTCAGGGCCCACTCGGTAATACAACATCACAATAAGCCTTGCAAGCATTGTGACTAAGTGTTAGCCACGGGATCTTGTATTACGGAACGAGTAAAGAGACTTGCTGGTAACGTGGTTAAACTAGGTATGGAGATACCGACGATCTAATCTCGGGCAAGTAACATACCAAAGAACAAAAGGAACATCATACGGGATTAACTGAATCCTTGACATAGAGGTTCGGCCGATAAAGATCTTCGTAGAATATGTAGGAATCAATATGGGCATCCAAGTCCCGCTATTGGTTATTGACCGTAGAGGTGTCTCGGTCATGTCTACATAGTTCTCGAACCCGCAGGGTCTGCACACTTAAGGTTCGGTGACGTTTTGAGAGTGTAGAGTTATGCATGGTGGTAACCGAAGGTTGTTCAGAATCCCGTATGAGATCCCGGATGTCATGAGGAGCTCCGGAATGGTCCGAAGGTAAAGATTGATACATAGGAAGTCCTGTTTTGGTCACCGGAAAAGTTTCGGGCTCATCGGTAGTGTACCGGGAGTGCCGGGAGGGTACCAGGGACCATCGGGAGAGGGTATTTCGACCCAAGAGGCTACATGGGCTGTGGGAGAAGGTATACCAGCCCTTAGTAGGCTGGCCAAAGTCCTACAGAAGGCCCATGCAGCTGGGAAGAAATTTCTAAGAGGAAAAGGTGGAAAAAGGCAAAAAGGTGGAAATAAGGAAGGAGTCCTAATCCTACTAGGAGTGGAGGAGGAGGATTCCTCCTCTCCACTTCAGCCGAAGAAAAGAGGGGCTGTCCCTTGCGCCAAGCTTCCTCCTCTCTTCCTCCTATATATACTATAGGTTTTAGGGTTTTGCTACAGATTTTCAGCCACGTGTAACCCTACCCTCTAGTCCGTAGTTTCTCCTCTAGACCGGTTTCGGCAGTGCTTAGGCGAAGCCCTGCTGGAATTACTCGACTACCATCGCCGCAACGCCGTCGTGGTGCTAGAGAACTCGTCTACCTCTCTGCTCCCTCTTGCTGGATCAAGAAGGCGGAGATCATCATCAAGCCGTACGCGTGCTGAACGCGGAGGTGCCGTCCGTTCGGTGCTAGATCGGGACGAACCGTGATTGGATCGCGGGACGCTCGATGATTTGGATCGCGAAGACGTTTGAGTACATCAACCGCATTTCTTAATGCTTCCTGCTTAGTGATCTACAAGGGTACGTAGATCCACTCTCCCTCTTGTAGATGCTCATCACCATGGATTGGTCTTGCGTGTGCGTAGGAATTTTTTTGTTTCTCATGCAACGTTCCCAACAGGGTCTTGGTCATCGGAGGAGGTGCAGCTGTGGTCGTTTCCATCGTCACAGTCGGAGTCAGCAATGATGCCTAGCCCTTTCATCTGATGGACGACCCTGTCCTACTGCCGCTTCAATTTTGCGACTCGAGCCGCCTCCTCTACTGCCTCCTTCGCCTCGCGTTCTTACTGATTGATAGCAAGCCGGAGTGCCTTCGCGTTCTTTCGCCATAAGCGGCGAGTGTCCGTCTTGGCCGCCATAGGTGGCAAGGCTGCTAGGCGCGGCCACCCCCTGGCCATGCCTGGCAGGCTTGCCGCCTCCTCGTGGCTCTTCTGGCCCAGCTCCAATGCTTCGGGGGTCTCTTTTGGTGCACAAAAAATCATACTAAATTTTCAGCCCATTCAAGAACTTTTATTTCTGCACAAAAAACGACACCATGGTAGTTCTGCTGAAAACAGCGTCAGTCCGGGTTAGTTGTAATAAAATCATACCAAAATCATATAAAATTATTGTAAACATGGCGTGAATACTTCATAAATTATAGATACGTTGGAGACATATCATCATCCCCAAGCTTAATTCCTGCTCGTCCTCGAGTAGGTAAATGATAAAAGAAATAATTTATGAAGTGTGAATGCTAGCAAGTGCACATGTTTGATCAACGATAATTCCAAATACTTTTTCTAGCGTCATTATATATCATAAACAGTAGCTCGTCTCATAAAACTTCTCGTGATGAAGTAACAAGCTATTCACATGTTAAAGTATCAACCATAAATTTTCTTAAAAACTAACAAACTATGCTTCCAGTCACCAAACAATTGCAATTGATCCTATTTTCAGGAAGGGTCTATGTAAGAGCTTTGATTTAGCAAATTCCACATACTCAACTATCATATAATCTTCCATGATTGCTAACTCTCAAAGCATATTTTTAGAGAAAAGGGTATCCGTTGAACACAGAGAAAGATAGGGGCTTAGAGTTTTGCCTCCCAACCTTAATTATCGTATAGATAATTGTCAACAGTAATAATTCATGATAAAATATATTTGGATGGCCATATATGCTTGGATCTTTCCCCACCACATGATGCTTGCCAAGAGAAAAAGGTGAAATACAGGAAGTGATGAAGATCACCATGACTCTTGTATAGAGGTAAGTACTAGAAAGTAAAAGATAGGCCCTTCGCAGAGGAAAGCAGAGGTTGTCATGCGCTTTTTGTTTTTGGATGTGCAAACTCTTAATGCAAAGGAACGTCACGTTGTATTGCCCTTTGTGATAGCAACCTTTATTATGCAGTCTGTCGCTTTTATTTCTTTACCATCACAAGTTCGTACAACGCTTATTTTTCCATACGATAAAAGATCTTTCATATTTAGGAGCAATTTTTATTGCTTTTTGCACCGACGACAACTTACTTGAAGGATCTTATTCAATCCATAGGTAGGTATAGTGGACTCTCATGGAAGAAATTTGGGTTTGAGGGTGTTTGGATGCACAAGTAGTATTTTTACTTGGTGCGGAAGTTTTGGCTAATATGAGGTGGAAGCAAGCACCACATGTTGGAGGATCCAAAACAATATAACTACTATACAAATATACCCAAGCATAAATCATTACGTTGTCTTCCTTGTCCAACTTCAACTAATTTGCTCAAGTTTGAAAATAATTAATGGGTATTCACAATCATAGAAGATGTCCAAGATAGTATATTTATATGTAAATTCTCTCTTCCTTCAATATTCTTTCATGAATTGTTCAAGTGACCAATGCAGTGTTCGCTAACTTTCAATAAATTTTACCACATATACTCTTATATGTGAAGTCATTACTCCTCATGAGATAAGCATATAAAACATATATAATTTCAGATTTATAATATTCAATTCATTCAACCATTTACTCATAGGATATAAGTGAAGCACGAGAGTAAATGACAAAACTACTCCAAAACATATAAGTGAAGATCAATGAGTAGTCAAGCAATTAAGTAGCTATGTGAGGACTTTCTCTCTATCTCTCTACCAATAGATATTTTCAGATATGAGTATTTTATTTAAACATCAAGCAAAAAAATAGTACTCCAAGAATAGCATATCATGTGGACAAGTAAAAAATTTAGGTTCAACATAGGCTAACCGATAATTGTTGATGAAGAGAAGTGGGATGCGTAGCATCCCCAAGCTTAGATGCTTGATACTTCTTGAAATATTTACTTGGGGTGCCTTGGTCATCCCCAATATTGAGCCTTTGTATATTTTTCAATCCTCTCATATCCCGGTTTCACCTATTCACAAAAACTTCATCCACACAAAACTCAAGAACTCGTGAGATAGGTTAGTACACATAAGAAAATATCGACACTTCATGTACTGCCAAAACGAGTTGCAAAATAATTTTAAAACATTAGGTACTGTATACTATCATTTCCACAATTTATATTCACCAATATAGGATATGGAAACTATAGGATAAGTAGATAACAAAACTATGACAACAATCTGTCTAAACAGTATAGTCTGTAGAACTTTATGAAAACAGTGTACTTATGTAACTCAAACAATTATGAAAATTTAGGACATGCTATAAAATTTATATGAAAACACAGTGTAAAAATTTCAGAAACTTTCTACGTTCCGGTAAAATATGTAAATTCAAACACTACAACAGAAGTTTCTGTTTTTACCCAGCACATATCAAAACATGCAATGCAAGCATCCTAAAGGCAATTCTTGGAAGTTTTTATTTAAAAAAGTATTATAAATAACACCTAAAATAGAAAAAATAAATAAAAATGACACTCCAAGCAAAACTCATATTATGTGACGAATAAAAATATAGCTCCAAGTAAGATATACCGATAATGTTGAAGACGAAAGAGGGGATGCCTTCCGGGGCATCCCCAAGCTTATACGCTTGAGTCTTCCTTGGATATTACCTTGGGAGTGCCTTGTGCATCCCCAATATTAGGTTATTGTCACTACTTATTCTTCTCATATCGGTATCTCACCCAAAACTTGAAAACTTCAATCACACAAAACCTAACGAAACTTTGTGAGAAGGCTTAGTGTAATAAAGATAGATCATTAACTTAGGTACTATCATGACAAGATTCATAATTATTCCCACATCATACTATATTAAATTATTCCCATACTTTATATTACTCAATATATGCTATAGGAACACTTGAAATAAGCAAACTATGCATGCAAAACAGAATCTGTCAAAAAACAGAACAATCTGTGAAGATCTATATGATCACCATACTTCACTGACTCTAAAGATTCTGAAAAATTAGAAAACTTAAGGAATTGGAATAAAAATTTTGTGTAAAAATTTCAGAATTTTTTGCCGCTCCTGCAAAATCATATAATTCATATACCGGACGCAAAACTTTCTGTTTTTTGCATAGAATCAAACAAGCAAGTATCCACACTATCCCAAAGGCTTCACTTGGCACTTTATTGAAATAAAAGACACAAAACGTGATTACTACAGTATCTTAATCATGTGAACACATAAAAACAGAATGTAAAAGTGTTGGGTTGTCTCCCAACAAGTGCTTTTCTTTAATGCCTTTTAGCTAGGCATGATGATTTCAATGACGCTCGTATAGGAATAATAATTGAAACATGCAAAAGAGCATCATGAATCTCATGACAAGAACATTTAAGTCTAACCCACTTTCTATGCATAGGGATTTTTTGAGCAAACAATTTATGCGAGCAAGAACCAACTAGCATAGGAAGGCAAAACAAGCATAACTTTAAAACTTTGAACACATAGAGAGGAAACTTGATATTATTGCAATACCTACAAACATATGTTCATCCCTCATAATAATTTTCAGTAGCATCATGAAGGAATTCCACAATATAACCAGCACATAAAACATTCTTTTCATGATGCACAAGCATAGAAAATTTGTTACTCTCCACATAAGCAATTTTCTTCTCATTCATAATAGTGGGAGCAAACTCAACAAAATAACTATCATGAGATACTTGACTGACAAAGCCACATTGAGTATTAAAATCATGATAATAGGTTTCATTGTTGTCATTAATATGTATAAAATACATGTCATCACAATAATAATCATATATAGGAGGCATGTTATCATCATAACAGTTTTGCTCATCAAAACTTAGGGGACAAAAAATATCACCTTCATCAAACATAGCATCCCCAAGCTTGTGGCTTTGCATATCATTAGCATCATGAATATTCAGAGCATTCATATTAACAACATTTCAATCATTATTATCACTCAAAGATTTAGTGCCAAACATTTTAATAACTTCTTCTTCTAACACTTGAGAACAATCTCCCGTTCCATCATTTTCACGAAAGACATTAAAAAGATGAGGCATATGAGGCAACCTCAATTCCATTTTTTGTAGTTTTCTTTTATAAAACCAAACTAGTGGAAAACAATAAACTAAAAGGTTTGATTGCAAGATCTAAGGATATACCTTCAAGCACTCACCTCCCCGACAATGGCGCCAGAAAAGAGCTTGATGTCTACTACACAACCTTCTTCTTGTAGAGTCATGTTGGGCCTCGAAGCGCAAAGTTTTGTAGGACAACGACAATTTTCCCTCAAGTGGATGACCTGAGGTTTATCAATCTGTGGGAGGTGTAGGATGAAGATGGTTTCTCTCAAACAACCCTGCAACCAAATAACAAAGAGTCTCTTGTGTCCCCAACACACCCGATACAATGGTAAATTGTATAGGTGGACTAGTTCGACGAAGAGATGGTGATACAAGTGCAATATGGATGGTAGATATAGGTTTTTGTAATCTGAAAAATGTAAAAACACCAAGGTAACAAATAGTAAACAGCGAGCAAAATTTTGTATAAATGCTTGAAAACAAGGCCTAGGGTCCATACTTTCACTAGTGCAACTTGTCTCAACAATATTGACATAGTTGTATCATATGTAAGTACCTCTCATGCGACAAGGAGTTCACTCCAAAGTCACTAATAGCGGATAACTAACGAAGAAATTATTGTAGGGTACAAAACCACCTCAAAGTTTTCTTTTCTGATCAATCTTATGAGCTATGCCTATAAGTGTCATGAACATCCTTATATTTCATACTAAAATAACACCTTAATATACACATCAACCAAAACCCTAATGTTGCCTAGATACTCCAATGTCACCACAAGTACCCATGGGCTTGATTATACGATGTGCATCGCATAATTTAAGATTCATCATATTCAATCCAACACAAAGAAGTTGAAAGAATGCCCCAAAGTTTCTATCGAAAAGTCAAGACAAAAACGTGTGCCAACCACTATGTACAGATTCCCAAGGTCACGAAACCCACAAGTTGATCACCAAAACATACATCAAGTGGATCAATAGAACATCCCATTGTCACCATGGATATCCCATCACAAGACATACATCAACTGTTCGCAAATCCTTAAAGACTCAATCCGATAAGAAAACTTCAAAGGGAAAAATCAATTCATCACAAGAAGATAGAGAGGGGAAAACTCCATATGATTCATCTATATCAATAATGATCGCGGTACATCAAGATCGTGCCATATCAATAACACTAGAGAGAGAGAGACATCAAACACATAGCTACTGGTACATACCCTCAGCCCCAAGGGTGAACTACTCGCTCCTTGTCATGAAGACCGCTGGGAAGATGAAGATGGCCTCCGGTGATGGTTCCCCCTTCGGCAAGGTGCCGGAACGGGCTCCCGATTGGTTTTTTGTGGCTATGGAGGCTTGCGGTGGTGAAACTCCTGATCTAGGTTTCTTTTCAGAGGTTTGGGTATTTATAGAAATTTTTGGCATTGGAATCACGTCAAGGGGGGCACGAGACGGTGGCAAGGCTGCTAGGCGCGACCACCCCCTTGCCACGCGTGGCAGGCTTGCTACCTCCTCGTGGCTCTTCTGGCCCAACTCCAATGCTTCGGTGGTCTCTTTTGGTCCACAAAAAATCATACTAAATTTTCAGCCCGTTCGAGAACTTTTATTTCTGCACACAAAAACGACACCATGGAGTTCTGCTGAAAACAGATTCTGTCTGGGTTAGTTCTAATAAAATCACACCAAAATCATATATAATTATTGTAAACATGGCGTGAAGACTTCATAAATTATATATACGTTGGAGATGTATCACATGTCCGGTGGAAAAGAGTGGATTCTCGACAGTGGATGCACGGATCACATGACTGGTGATAAAGACATGTTCCAAGAGATCACGCCTAATCAAGGTCCTCGAAGGTAGATGACCTTTGGAGACAACTCTAAGGGTAAGGTACTTGGCCTTGGTAAGGTGGCCATATCTCATGATACCTCTATTCAAAATGTGATACTTGTTGAATCCCTTGGCTACAATCTTCTTTCCGTATCTAGACTAGTAGACTTCGATTTCAATGTGCTATTTACTAAAGTAGATTGCCAAGTGTTTTCATTGATAATCATAAAATTGTCTTTACCAGTATTCGTAGAGGTGATCTATACATTGTCGAGTTCACTAAAAAGGCCCAACCTCGTACTTTTCTCGTTGCAAAATCATCTAAAGGTTGGCTATGGCATAGAAGACTAGGACATGTAGGCATGCACAATCTAGATAAGCTTATAAAGGGCGATCACATTCTTGGTGTTAAAGATGTTATCTTTGAAAAATATAGGCTTTGTAGCGCTTGTAAAGTAGGAAAGCAAGTAGGTGGAAGTCATTCGGTCAAGAACATCATGACCACTAGGAGACCACTTGAGTTACTTCATATGGATCTTTTTGGTCCCAATGCTTACAAGAGCCTCGGTGGAAACTCTTACGGTCTAGTTGTAGTTGATGATTTTTCCAGATTTACGTGGGTATTCTTACTTGATGATAAGTCGCAGGCACAAAATATCGTCAAGAACTTCGCACGCAAAGCAAAAAATCAATTTGAAGTGAAGATCAAGAAGGTTAAAAGCGATAATGGATCAGAGTTCAAGAACACCCATGTGGATACCTTTCTTGACGAAGATGGTATCTCACATGAGTTCTCGGCTACGTACACGCCTCAACAAAATAGAGTTGTTGAGAGAAAGAACTGAACCCTCATTGAGATGGAAAGAACGATGCTTGACGAATACCAGACACCTAGACACTTTTGGGCAGAAGCCGTGGAAACAACATGTCATGCCACAAACTGACTCTACTTGCACAAGCTTCTCGGTAAAACGACATACGAGCTTCTCACCGGTAACAAACCCCAAGTTGGATACTTTCGGGTATTCGTCTCTAAGTTTTACATTCTTGATAAGCATCGCCGTGCTAAATTTGCTCCCAAGTCTCGTGAAGATTTCCTACTTGGTTATGGATCGAACTCTCACACATATCGTGTCTACAACAACTTCACCGGAAAAGTTGAAGAGACGGTAGATGTGAAGTTTGATGAGACTAATGGTTCGCAAGTTGAACAATTGCCAAATTATGTAGATGATAAACATCCTTCGGAAGCTATCCAAGACTTGCCCATCGGCAAGATTCATACCATGGAGGTGAAGGAAAGTAATTCATCAACCCAAGTGGAAGCTCCTACTTCGGATCAAAGCTACCAACAAAACGACGTGGAAGCATCCACAAGTGGTACACAACAAGATGAAGAGGAGGAGGAAGTACATCATGAAGATCCACCACAACCTCCTTCGCCACCACCTCAAGGAGACGACCACTTCGACAACAACGGAAATGAAGGAGATGATGATGAATAAGAAGCTCCTCCAACTAACAAGCCAAAGCAACCCCGAGTTCGAGCATAAGTAACCAAGAACCATCCCCTAAACCAAATATTTAGTGACATACAAACAGGGAGGATCACTCGCTCTAAAACTCGCTTGGCTAACTTTTGTGAGCATTATTCTTTCATCTCCAGTGTTGAACCCTTGAAGGTTGAACAAGCTCTTGAAGACGCGGATTGGGTGAAGGCTATGCCCGAAGAGCTTCACAACTTCGAAAGGAACGAAGTGTGGACACTCATGGAAAATCCTAAGGATGAGCAAAAGATCATCTACATGAAATGGGTATTTCAGAACAAGCAAGATGAAGTCGGTCAAGTCCTACGCAACAAGGCTCATCTCGTAGCCCAAGCATATACGCAAGTCGAAGGTATGGACTACGGTGAGACCTACGCCCCCATTGCTAGACTAGAAGCTATTCGAATTCTTCTTGCTTATGCTAATCACTATGATAGCATGCTTTACCAAATGATATTAAAAGTGCATTTTTAAATGGTGAGATTCAAGAAGAGGTCTATGTTAAGCAACCACCAAGTTTTGTAAATCCTAAGAAACTTGAGCATATTTACAAACTTCGCAAATCTTTATATGGTCTCAAGCAAGCTCCTCGTTCTTGGTATAAATGCATAACGAAGTTACTTATTGTAAAAGGTTTTAAAATTGGTAAAATTGACGCAACCTTATTCACAAAGAGAGTTAATGGTGAACTATTTGTGTACCAAATTTATGTGGATGATATTATCTTTGGATCTACTAACCCACAATTTAGTGAGAAATTTGGAAGGCTGATGTCAGACAAGTATGAGATGTCCATGATGTGTGAGCTGAAATACTTTCTTGTTCTACAAATCAAGAAAACGAGAGAAGGTACATTCATCTCTCAAACAAGGTACACCAAGGACTTGTTCAAGAAGTTCAACATGCAGGAGTGTAAAGGTATGAAAACTCCCATGCCCACTAGTGGACACGATGATCTTACTAAGGAGGGTGAACCTATTGATCAAAAGGTTTATCGATCGATGATTGGTTCATTGCTTTATCTATGTGCCTCCCTTCCAGATATTATGCTTAGTGTTTGCATGTGTGCTAGATATCAAGCTGCAACTAAAGAATGTCATCTTAAGGCTGTGAAACACATTGTGAGATACTTGATACATACACCAAACTTTGGCATTTGGTATCCCAAGGGATCTTCCTTTAATCTTGTTGGCTACTCCAACTCGGACTATGTCAGTGACAAGGTTGATAGAAAATCCACCTTGGGTACATGTCAATTTCTTGGTAGATCTCTTGTGTCTTGGTCCTCCAAGAAACAAAACTCGGTATCTCTATCTACTACCGAAGCAGAATACATTGCCGCTGGATCATGTTGTGCGCAATTATTATGGATGACACAAGATTATGGAATATATGTTAAAAATGTGCCATTACTGTGTGACAATGAAAGTGCTATTAAGATTGGTCATAATCCTGTGCCAGACTCTCGAACCAAGCATATTCAAGTTCGACACCATTTCATTCGTGATCATGTTGCCAAAGGAGATATTAATCTTAAGCATGTTCGTACCGACAAGCAATTGGCTGATATCTTCACTAAGCCACTTGATGAAAAAGTGTTTTGTCACTTGAAGAGTGAGTTGAACATCATTGATGCTTCAAACTTGAGCTAAACTCACTCGGATGCTTGCAAGGGGATGAGCTTAATTTTCTATTCCATGCTATTATCTTGAATATCATATATCTTGGAATTCTATGCTCCCTTCTCTTGCATATAACCCTTTTGTAGGAACTTGGAAGAACAACACTCCACAAGATTGCCAACAACTCATATCTTAAGCAATCTTGTCATGACCAAGTATCCACAACCTCGCTTTGATGATGAAAGCAAGAAGAAAACAAAACATATCCTTGACATATATCTCTCAATTGATATCACCTCACAATTGGTGTCATGTCAATTGGATATATCATGTTCTTCCTTGCGTGACTAACCCATGTAGGTAAAAAGTGAACGAAAACAACAAGGACTGCTCACAACTCAAGATGATCTTCATCAACTTCGAGAATCCTCATCAAGTTCACCTACAAGCTACGTCATCAACATCACTCAAAGGTATGTACTCATATCCTTGATATAGCTTTACTCCAAGTCATGAGATAAAGCAACTCAAGTGATATTAAGACATTAAAAATGCTTAATCAAAAAATGGTAACCCCATTTTGAGCTTAACGATGAGTATGACCTATGATCAAGTATTCTTGCTTGGCTCCTAAGTCAATATACTCTCATATAGGTGACCTAGTCACCGCCCATCATCTAGTTAAGAATCTTGTTTGGTTCATTCTCTATTGCACAATTTCTTGGAACCATTCAAATCTTCTCTAGTTGAGATCTCTTTGTAAATTCTTTTTGATTTTCATTTACAAATCATTTTTGACACTTTGTTACAATTTTTCACAAATTTGCCAAGTTTCTATTTTATTCCTCACAGCCTCCGGTACAAAGGACTCGGTTATACCAATTCAGCAGATAAGTTGCACAAGACCACATCGGTACCACAGTCAATTTTTTATTAGAGCCACCAATTTGATATTGATTTTCAGTCTGTGTTCATGGTAGTAAATTTTTGTGTTTCTTCTGTGATATTTGTCATTTCTTCGATGATCCCTTATTAAAAAAAGGGAGAAATACATTCAAGGATCCCTAACTCAAAGGAGGAGAAGTTCTACAAATTTTTAGTTTATCCAAAGGGAGAGAAATTACTTTCAATGATTCCCTCACTTTTCTAATGATTTTCATATTCTATGGATCCTACATTCTATGACCCTTGTTCTCAAGGATCCCTTCTGAATCAATGATCCCTGTATCTGTCCCTATATCTGACCGTTTTGGCATTTAATGCCAAAGGGGGAGAAATACCAAAGCTTCAAAGGTAAAGAGAGAGATATGTGCTTATGAAAAGGAGGAGATATAATTTAGGGGGATAGGATAATATCAAAAGTTTATAACCTAGATAAACAAGGGGAGAATACCAAAGTAGGGGGAGAAAAACAGTTTTGGAGAAAGATGTGTTTTTGTGTGTTTATTGCATTTGATTTCTCATGTTAGAATTTTCTCACCCTATCCAATCCCAATATCTACACGCTAAGATTCAGGGGGAGAGGATGTCCTGCTATTTCATATCTAGGGGAGAAACTTCTAAATGTTCTTGGAGGCATATCAATCCTAAGGAATACTATCTTCTATATGTTCTCCATATCTTGGTACTTTTGAGTTATATTGCTTTTGATTGGTAGGATACTCTTTTGTTTCCTAACATTGTTTTCTCAAGTGTATCTCTACTACTAGAATGCTCAAGAACTCAAGGTAAGTATATGCATCATATGTTTGATCAAGATGATCTCTTGTTTCTTGCACATACTGTTTGCCAGAGTGAGGTCTTGATCAAGGATACACCTCATTCATATACATTTGATGCATATAGCCAGGATACACATAACTCATGTTATCCCTTCTACTACATGTGTGTCCATGCATTCCAAAGCAACTACCCTTTAAAGGTATTGCACACATGTAGGGGGAGCAAGTCTAAGTCATGTGTCTCTCAAAGTCTTCATTATATACATGCATATCTTTATTTGAATCTTTGATTGTATGTTGTCATCAATTACCAAAAAGGGGGAGATTGAAAGCACAATATGCTCCCTTGGTGGTTTTGATAATTCATGACAACATACATTGTCTCTTTGACTAATACTTTCATCTAGTGTATTTCAGATAAAGTACATAGAGAGATAGGTTGGCAACAAGGAGTGTGGAGAGTATTCCCATGAAGAAGAAGATGAAAGGAAATAGATTGGCAACGCTTCAAGCAAGAGAACTCTACATTTTACTTTGAGATAAATCACTTTGAGTCCATAGGAAAGCAAATACTATCAAAAGGGTGTAAGGTATTTGTCGTGGGAACGAGCCTGACAGTAGATGGTAGGGGTACAAAAGGAGAGGGCAGAGTCCTAGCTATGGCGAGGGTGTACACATGGGTGTATGAGTTCAGGCCCCTCTCGTGGAGGTAACAGCCCTATGTCTTAGTGCTCGGAGCTTATGTCATGTGGAATATAGAGATTACAATGGTTGCGAACCCTTGTGTGGGAGGGGAGGGGTGGCTTATATAGAGTTCGCTGCCCCTCATAATTACCCAACATCTAAGGGTCCGATCGTGGGGTTAAAGTCTGCCGTTACTGGTAACGTACGTAATAAAAGCTATTAATGCCTATTGAATCAACGTCTGCCCTTTGGGCTCTTAATGATGGCTCCTGGTCTTCTGGCGTCGAGTGAGAATGAGGTCTTCCGAGTGACACGCTACCGCCGAGTGAAGGAAGGTGTCTCCGAGTGGATATCCTGTCGATTGACTTTGGACAGCTCATGGAATTCACTCGGGAGTTTATGCTTGATATTCAAGTCCCCCAATGTAGTGTCCTTAGGTAGGGTATGTAGGCCTTGTCTAGGACCCTACCCTAGGTACATATCCTCGTCATTAGCCCCCGAATGGATCGGGGTTCGAGTGGTGAAATGGGGTATGAATGCCAATCTTGAGTTAAGGCATAGAATCTTCCAAATGATATTCGGGATTCCAATGAAACTTGTGTCGACTGAACTCTGAGTGTTAACGTCAATTCAGGATTGACACGCCAAATCTTCCGAATGATATTCGGGGCTTCAACAAAACTTGCGTCGATTGAATTCTTCTCTGTTCGCCCAGATCCATTCAACCTTTAAAGTGTATGAGTGGATGTTCAATGTCTATTTTGCTCCGATTGAACCGAAGGCATCTTTGGAGGTGACGGGTCAATCTCTCAGACCCGGATTTTGCGGGATACGAAAACTTGGGAAGCGCATGCGTGTGATGATGACGCTACGATCAGGGCAAGTGGAGGCACGACGCCTCGATTCTCGTGCCGGTCATCTCGCCACGTACTGGGCGCCGTCAGAGGTCGGCATGTGCGGTGATCTCGCGGGCCCACTGGTCAGCGAGACACTCGACGGAGTATAAATCTCCACGCGCCGCGATTTGCATAGTACCTCCGCCCGTTCTTTCTCCTTTCCTCTGCCTCCTCTGCCTCCAACGCCCCACTCCGTTCCTCCTCGACGAGAGCCGCCGCGCCGATGACGAAGAACGTGACGGAGAAGCTGGAGCGGGCTAAGAAGGCAGCGATGAAGCTCAAGGGCAAGAAGCCCTCGACCGCTCGGTTCATCGTGCCGGCGAGATGGATGCAGGGGGATTTTCTCCCCTCCGTAGTCACTCGCGAGGACATGGAGGTCCTTGTTGCCAACGGGCTCGTGGCGAACGGCGCGTGGAGGCTGCCGGAGGGAGAGCGTAAGCCGGAGCTGCGCGACGGGGAGCGGGTCCTTCTTCTCTCCCATGTCGAACGAGGTTTCTCTATGCCGCCCCGCCCCTTCTTTAGAGGATTCTTGAATTTCTTCGGTGCCCAGTTGCACCATCTCCCACCGAATACCGTTGCATACTTGTCTGCCTTCATTACTCTGTGCGAGTGTTTTCTAGGCTGCTCTCCCCATTGGGGGCTGTTCAAGCACATATTCACGATCAGATCCCAGACCGTGAAGAAAGCTCTCCCTGCCGACGGGAAGACTCATGTGCTTCAGTTGTGCGGAGGTTTAGGATTTCAGAAAAGAGCTCGTAGTTCCTTCCCTCCCATGACTTTTCCTGAGTCTGTTAGAGGCTCGCAGTCGACTTGGTTCTACTTCAAGGATATGGCATCTCCCAACATGTCAACTGGCCTTCCCCCCTGTACACCCGACCGTCCAGTCGTCCCCAAGTCCCTGAAGGTGACCGAAGAGGAACATATCCAAATGGGAATCTTGGTTGAGGTTGTGGTGTAGTTGATCCGGGGTGGGGTGACTGGCATGGATCTGTTGGAGACATTTCTCAGTCGACGTATTCAGCCGCTCCAAGCCAGAGATCACACCATGTGGCACTACGCGGGCCCTGAGGACTCGACCAGGACGCATCCAGAAGAGGTTCCACAAAAAACTATCGAGCAGTGGCTTCGCAACATCATTGGAGCCTGTGACAACCCTTTGGGAGCCAAGAGGATCCGACCTTACTTGGCCGAAAACCCGCCGAAAAATTTTGTGAGTTGTACGGTGTCGACTGATGTATTTGTTGTCGAGTGATATATTGATTTTAGGAACTGACTTCTTTGCTTGAATCATGTAGGAGTGGACGCACATGTACTCGCCCGTTCCCAACAAGAACCATGTTGAAGATGGCATGGTGAGAGAGGGTGGCAGCATGGACGATGACGGTCCCTCTGACACTGAGGATGAATACGAGGACTTCGGCAAAGAGGAAGAAGTCGAGTCACCTCCCCGGCGCGAAGGCCGCACCAAGTCACACCAGGATCCGGCAGCTGTCGAGGGCAGGGCTCCGGACCCTAGTGAGAAGAACCCAAAGCGGGGCCGCCCTTCGACTGTTGAGTCGAGTGAGAGGCTGGCAAGCAACCGAAGCAGGTCACGACCAAACCTCGCAAGGCTCTGCCTCACATGAGGATGGCCGTACCTATCGTCTCTACGTAAGTATTTATTTTCAAATTCTTTCCGTCGACTTTGACCTTGAGTTGTAGCTAACCAAGTGTTGTTCGATCCGTCAGAGCTGCTACGTCTGTGACTTCACCTCATTGGGACAGAGGGGAGGCAATGGACATTAACACTGCTGATGTTGCCACTTCTCATAGAGGTTAATAAGTTCTTGATTTATCCAAATGGGATTCATCACTTGCAAAAGTTAACACTGCCGGTTGATGTTGTAGAGATCATTCAGGTGGAAGACGACGAGGATCACCTGGACGCTTCGCGCACCCACACCCGAAAAGCTTCATCAGCGCAGGCGCTTCAGCGCTCGACTGCAGAGTCCTCCCGGGGGATAGGTGACTCGACACAACTCATAGGTGAACCTGCAGTACCTCTATCGAATGCTCCTCCAACTATCTTGACCATTGTAACGTCGGCTCCAACCGGACCCGCTCAGACTACCTCAGCCGCTCCAACAACAACGCCGATTCCGCCTATGACGACTTTCTCTCTGCATTGCGTCCCAGAAGATCAGACCGGAGCTGCGAAGGAGGCTATGATCCAGGCGGAGCAGATAATGCTGCGAACCAAGGAGGCGTATGAGGCCAGCAAGCTGGCTTACGATGTCAGCGCAGCCCTCCGCACCAATGTCTGAGTAAGTTCGATTGTAAGTACATTTCTGATTGAATTCCTGTCTTTTCTTGACTGCACACCCACTGGGTGATTATTGTAGAATGTTTGAAGTTTCTCCACTCGAATAGGACAGATCGCAGTCGAGTAGGATTGGAATCGATAGTACGCGTGGTACTAGAGTCACTCGACATGTCGAGTGAATATTCTAATAGGGCTGACCTTGTCGAATGTTTCAGTAACCAGTAGGGGCATGCTAAGTGCACCAACTAGGTGTAGTCCCCGAGGCTACTGTTGATCGCAGACGATTAGCAGTAGTCTTGAAAACTTGTCGTATGCGGAGTACTGGAGTTACTCGACATGTCGAGTGCACATATTTTTTTTCTGACGAGTTACTCGACAGATCGAGAGTTAACCGTCTTAATGGGGGCACTCTTAGTGCACCCACTGGGTCTAGTCCCTGAGACTGCTGTCGAGTGCTTGCACTAGCAGGGGTCTTAATAGAGACAACTTTGAATTTGTTCACAGCGTGCGGAGCGCCAGGGCCACTCAACATGTCGAGTGGACTTTTGCTTGATGGACATCATAGGTCGATCCATATACCCGGTCGACCGTCCTTCGCATTACTTGCCGATTGAATTCCTTTCTTTTGTCGGTTTCAGAGGGCTTGCGAACTTGGGACGCACTAAAAGGACCCAGAGGATGAGAGGAACCGGCTGCGAGTGGATCTGGAGGCCTCCAACAACGCTTTGGAGCGAGTGCGTGCTGAGTTGAAGTCTCTGGGAGGTAATTACTGTTGACTTTCTGTCTTCCCATCTTCGCTCTTCACATTTTGAACCGAGTGCTCTCACTCAAGCAGACGTACGCAATGAAAACCGTCGACTCCAAGTGCGACTCAACAATGTTGTTTCTTTAGATTCCATGAAGACGGCATTGGAGGAGAAGGACAAGGCACTTGCTGACGCCCAACGAGTGGTCAGGGACAAAACTGAAGCCGCATATCGGAAGCTGACGGCCGCCAAGAAACTCGAGGAAGAGAACGCAAAGTTGAAGCAGGAGCGCGCGGACCTTGTTAAAAGGGCCGAGCAGCTGAACAAGCGGAGCAACGGCATGGAGAAGCACCTGGGAGAATTCTTGAGGAAGATGTATATTCTGCTCGACGGTAGGTTTTTCTTGTCGACTGAAGTTTATAAAACCTTTGAAGGTCGTAGTTCACCGATTCCCCTCCCATTCCAACTCTTCAACATAATTCTGCCAAGACTTCGAGAAGGAGACAGAGGAGGTTGAGCCCAATCTAGATCCCACTATGTCATCAGTCGTAGATGCAGTAGCCATGAACATGCTCAGACTCAACTTCCGGCTCCAAGGCGTCCAGGCATATATTGCCCGACTGAAATCTACAATGGAGAGAATCGACAAGGAGCTATGGCCTGAGGACACTCTTCAGGTCGACCTCAACTCTATGATGGCTCGCCTGAACAAACTTCCTAGTCGAGTGCAGGCCTGGAAGAAATCTGCTACTCGCTGTGGGGCTGACGTGGCCTTATCACTTGTTAGGGTCCATTGCAGGGACGTGAGGGAAGAGAAGCTGAAGGAGCTCCAGGTGGTAAACACGAAGAAACTCCAGTTTGAGGACTTCATGGAAAGCTTCATCGAGGCAGCCACCAGAATCGCTGACGACATCGACTTGGAAACTTTTGTCGAGCCAGCCAGCTCGTCACCTGTTTAAAAAACTTGATCTCTTGTGAAATACTTTTATTCGCCTCGATATGCCGAGTAAAATTGTATCCCTTCAAACTTCATTCAGGCCTTAGGCCTGAGCACATTTGCTTCTGCACGAAACGTTTATCCGTGGTTTACCCTTTGGATTTTTTTCGTGTTTTGGCTTTCAATCGACTATTCGACTCGGTTTGTTTTTAACTTAGGCAAAATGTGTTTGCAACTAAGCCCCCGAGTGTGAGGATTTCTCATCACTTGGGATATTTTCGAACTTAGGCGAATGTCGATTCACAGCTAAGCTGTCGAGTGAATGGATTACTATCCACCCGACGAGGATTTTAACTTAGGCGAACTGTGTTCACAGCTAAGCCCCCGAGTGTGAGGATCGCTCATCACTTGGGATATTTTCGAACTAAGGCAAATGTCGATTAGCAGCTATGCTGTTGAGTGAATGGATTACTATCCACCCGACGAGGTTTTTAACTTAGGCAAACCGTGTTCGCTGCTAAGCCCCCGAGTGTGAGGATCGCTCATCACTTGGGATATTTTCGAACTTAGGCGAATGTCGATTCGCAGCTAAGCTGTCGAGTGAATGGATTACAATCCACCTGAAGAGGTTTTTAACTTAGGCGAAACTTGTTCGCAGCTAAGGCCCCGAGTGTGAGGATTGCTCATCACTTGGGATATTTTTGAACTTTGGCGAATATCTATCCGCAGCTAAGCTGTCGAGTGAATGGATTACTATCCACCCAATGAGGTTTTTAACTTAGGCGAAACGTGCTCGCAGCTAAGCTCCTGAGTGTGAGGATTGTTCATCACTCGGAGTATTTTTGAACCTAAGCAAAGACGGATTCACAAATAGGCCATCAAGTGAATGGAGTGCTATCCACCCAACAGGGTTTTTAACTTAGGCGAAACATGTTCGCAGCTAAGCCCCCGAGTGTGAGGACTTCTCATCACTTCGAGTATTTTTGAACCTAAGCAAAGACAGATTCGCAAATAGGTCGTCGAGTGAATGGACTGCTATCCACCCGACAGGGTTTTTAACTTAGGCAAAACATGTTCGCAGCTAAGCCCTCGAGTGTGAGGATTGCTCATCACTCGGAGTATTCCCAAGAATGAAACTATACGATCGGAATCGACAATATATATTGTAGAAACATGTATTGCATTGATGAAGTATTCTTATTACATCAGAAGATTCTTGTCTCAAGTATGAAAACGCCGAAGCAGATCTGCATTCCAGGCTCGTGGCTCATCAATCCGCTTCATGAGATTGTACAGGTGATAGGCCCCATTGCTTAGCACCTTAGTGATGACGAAAGGACCTTCCCATGCAGGAGCAAGCTTGTGAGGTCGGTGTTGATTCACTCAAAGCACCAGGTCTCCCTCATGAAAGGACCGACTCTTGACATTCTTCTCATGGAAGCGCTGGAGGTCCTGCTAATAGGCAGTAGTCCGGATCAGAGCCATCTCTCGTTCCTCCTCCAGAAGATCTGCAGCGTCCTGTCTGGCCTATTCAGCTTCAGCCTTAGAATATAGCTCCACTCGTGGAGAATTGTGGGCCAAGTCACTCGGCAATATGGCTTCAGCACCATAGACAAGGAAGAAAGGAGTTCGTCCAGTCGACCGATTTGGAGTAGTTCTCAGGCCCCATAACACAGACGGCATCTCGGTTACCTAGGCACCAACGGCATGATCTAGGTCACGCATTAGACGAGGCTTAAGACCTTGCAAGATGAGGCCATTGGCTCGCTCGACTTGTCCATTGGTTAGTGGGCGAGCGACATATGCATAATCCATCGAGTGCCTTGGGAGTTGAAGAAGTTCCTGAATTCTTCCGAGTCAAAATTAGTGTCGTTGTCTGTGATGATACTGTGTGGAATGCCATACCGATAAATTATCTCTCTCATGAATGTGACCGCCGTGCGGGAGTTCAGCTTCTTGATTGGCTTAGCTTCTATCCACTTGGTGAATTTGTCGACTGCTACCAGTAAGTGAGTGAATCCTCCTTTTCCGGGTCGGAAGGGGCCAACCATGTCGAGTCCCCAAACCGCAAACAGCCAGGCCAGAGGAATTGTCTTCAGAGCAGACGCCGGCTTGTGTGACAAGTTCGCATAGAACTAGCAACCATCACAATGATCAACGATGTCTTTAGCCATCTCATTAGCTCGTGGCCAGTAAAAACCAGCTCGGTATGCTTTAGCGACAATCGTCCTTGAGGATGCATGGTGGCCGGATGTTCCCGAGTGAATCTTGTCTAGAATTATTCGACCTTCCTCGGGGGAAATGCAGCGCTGGGTGACACCAGTCACACTCTCTCTGAATAGTTGATCTCCCATCACAGTGAAAGCCTTGGACCTGCGCACAATCTGTCGAGCCTCTATTTCATCTTCGGGGAGCTCTTGTCTGAGGATATAGGCAATGTAAGGCATAGTCCAATCGGGAATGATAACCAGAATTTCCATGACCAGGTCAATCACTGTAGGGACATCGACTTCTATCGAGTCGGTGGAACATAAAGCCTGTGGGGGATCTTCGGTGAAAGGATCTTCTTGAAACGAAGGAGTGTGCAAGTGCTCCAAGAACACACCGCTGGGGACAGGCCGTCGAGTGGAACCAATCTTGGATAGTTCGTCGGCCACCTGATTTTTCAGTCGGGGAACATGATGAAGTTCCAGGCCTTCAAACTTCTTCTCCAACTTTCGAACTGCATTGTAGTATCCAGTCATAGCAGGGTTTCGAACATCCCACTCTTTCATCACTTGATTCACCACCAGATCCGAGTCACCATAAACCATTAGGTGCTTGACGCCGAGTGAGATATCCATGCGCAACCCATACAAAAGTGCTTCATACTCTGCCTCATTGTTGGAGGAATCGAAGTGAACTTGCAAGACATAGATGAGCTTGTCGCCTTGAGGAGATATCAGGACAACCCCAGCACCAGACTCATTCAACATTTTGGAGGCGTCAAAGAACATTGTCCAATGCGCCGAGTGAACTTGGATAGGCTGTTGCTGTTCAATCCACTCGGCCATGAAATCTGCCAATGCTTGGGACTTGATTGCTTTTTTGGCTTCGAATCTGATGTCAAAGTGTCCTAATCAATTGCCCATTTAGCCACTCGACCTGATGCGTCTCGATTATTGAAAATCTCGGACAAAGGAGCAACACTAACGACTAAAATCTTGTGGTCTTGGAAATAATGCGCCACCTTCGTTGCTGATAGGTAAATACCATAAACCAGCTTCTGATAGTTTGGATATCTTTGCTTTGAGGGGGAAAATACTTCCGAGACATAATAAATTGGCCACTAGACCTTATAAGCTTTACCTTCCTCTTCCTGCTCGACTGTCAGTACTGTACTGACGACCTGATTTGTGGCCGCGATGTACAGTAGCAAGGGTTCTTTACTGGCAGGAGCGGCAAGCACCGGCTGGGTGAGAGCAGGGCTTTGAGCTCAACAAACGCTGCTTCGGCTTTGGGAGTCTAGTCGAACGTGTTGGACTTCTTCATCAACTGATATGAAGGCAACGCCTTCTTACCAAGACGAGAAATGAATCGACTCAATGCTTCCAAGCAAACTGTGAGCTTCTGAACGTCGTGCACTCGCTCGTGATCTTCATACGGGTAATGGCGCTGATTTTCTCAGGGTTGACATCAATTCCTCGCTCGGAAATGAGAAAACCGAGCAACTTGCTGCCAGGGACACCAAAAGTACATTTGGCTGGATTCAGCTTTATGTCGAATCACCTCAGATTGGTGAATGTCTTGGCCAAGTCAGCCAGCATGTCGGAACCTTTGCGGGACTTGACCACTATATCGTCCATGTATGCCTCGACATTTCGAGGGATCTGGTCGAGTAAACATTTCTGAATCATGCGCATAAAAGTAGCGCCGACATTCTTGAGACCAAAAGGCATGGTGATGTAACAAAAACACCCGAATGGGGTGATGAAGGCTGTCTTTATTTCGTTAATGCCATACAGACGGATCTGATGGTAACCAGAATAGGCATCCAAAAATGATAAACGCTCACACCCCGTTGTCGAGTCAACAATTTGATCTATGCGGGGGAGCGGAAAATGATATTTTGGGCACACCTTGTTGATATGGTTGAAGTCAATGCACATGCACAATGACTTATCTTTCTTTGGCACCATCACAACATTCGAGAGCCACTCGGAGTGGTAAATCTCTCGAATGAACTTGGCTTGCAAGAGATGGGCCACTTCTTCTCCGATTGCCTTGCGCGTCTCCGCTGCTGAGTGACGCAAATGCTCTCTGACGGGTTTGGTTTTTGGATCCACTCGCAGATGGTGCTCAACCATCTCCCTGGGAATCCCCGACATGTCATCAGGCTAACTGGATGAGCTCGGCTTCCTATTTGCTGTCGAGTGTTGATGAGATATTCGTCGGGGCAACAGTAGGATCTGTCGGATGGATGTTCACCTTCTTCACTTCCCCTGCCGACTGAAATGCTGACTTGTAAGCCGGCTTCTTTGCACAGAGCAAATCAGCAGGGTCGGCGGTTTTCTTGTACTCCTCCAACTCAACCATGGCCATCTGGTGATCGGCGATCTTGGAGCCTTGCTGGAGGCATTCTTCGGCCCGCTGTCAATTGCCAGTGACCGAGATCACGCCCTTAGGGCCTGGCATTTTCAGCTTGAGATACACATAACATGGCCGGGTCATGAAACGTGCATAAGCGGGTCGACCAGGAATGGCATGGTAGGCACTCTTGAAATCCATGTCTTCAAATGTCAACTTTTCTTTTCGGAAATTTTTGTCATTCCCGAATGCCACATCCAATGCTATCTGGCCGAGTGACTTGGCGTTCTTTCCTGGGATGACCCCGTGAAACTACATGCTGCTCTCACTCAGACGGGACATCGGAATGCCCATCCCTTTCTGGGTATCTGAATAGGGAATGTTCAGGCCGCTGCCGCCGTCCATGAGGACCTTTCTAAGTCGAGTCCCCCCCCACTGGATCAACTACCAGAGCTTGTCAACCGGGAGTGTCCACATGAGCAGGATGGCCTGTCTGGTCGAATGTGATAGCATATTGGGACCATTTGAGGTAGGTGGGGGTATCCGCTACAGCCATGTTGATTTCTCCGTTGATGACTTTTAGACGGCTCTTGCTTTCGACATCAGCAAAGATCACCAGTGTAGTAGTGACATCCGGGAATGTTTCCTTATCCTCATCTTTGCCTCCCTTGAATTGCAGGATAAGGGTCCGACACTGTCAAGAGGTGTGCTTGGGCAAAATCAGATTGCCTTCCGCATCTTTCCTCGTGTGTATTACACACGGCTGATCCATGATATCAGTTCCTGACTGATTTTTCCCTTTCTTGGGGGCATACTATGACTTAGCTTTGCCCTTGTTCTTCGACTGAGCCGCCAGTGCTGCCGCTTCTGCTTGAACCGGATCTTCAACTTTTCGCTTCTGTTTCCGATTGTTGCTACCACCAGCCTCATTGACGACTGCCTTTCCTTTACCGCTACGGAGGTGGTCTTCTTCCTCGCCATTGGCGTACCGAGTGGCGATTTCCATCATCTTGCCGAGTGAAATATCACCTGTCCACCCAAACTTCAGATATAGCTCTCTGTATCTCACATCGGCCTTGAAAGAACAAACAACCTGGTGTTCTGACACATTCTCCACTGTATGATGCAGAGTGGACCATCGCTGAATATAATCTCTCAAAGTTTCATTGGGCTTCTGGACACAATGCTGTAAGTCGACCAGACCTGCCAGACTCTTGCAGGTGCCCTCAAAGGTTCAGACAAACACTCGGGCAAGATCCTCCCAACCATGTATGCTGGAGGGAGCCAAACGATTCAGCCAAGCTCGATCTAAACCATCTAACATTAGGGGCAGGTGCTTCATTGCAACATTGTCATTTCTGCCACCAATTTTCAGAGCCACTCGATAATCATCTAACCAAGTCTCTGGCTTTGTTTCGCTAGAAAACTTTCCGATCCCCTCCGCCATCCTGAAGTTGGGGGGATCTCTGCAGATCGTGTGGCTCTGTTGAAACACTCGGGACCAGACACCACGGCTGAGCTTCCGCTCAGACCATTTCTGTCATGTCCTTCTCTGTGGGCTCTGACCCTGTGTAACAGCCCAAGTGCTGTCCCTACCTTATTTGTCATGTAACCTATTGTATGAACCTTGTGCCATGAGATTTATGATGTTTGGCAACTTGTCATCCATGTCTTGTTCCTGCATTCATGCATCATGCATCATGCATCCATCATGTTATGCCTTGTTGTGAAGTGACCATGTATGTGAGTGTTATGATTTGGTTTGAGTGTGGGTGGAGTTCTTGTGTGCATCTCCTCCTTCTTCCCCTCTCTTTTCTTTCCAATAAAACCCCCATCATAATGCCTTAATCCCCATGTTAATTAATAATCAGAATTAAGTTACTATTTAAATTATTTAAAAATGTTCAAGTGCAAGCCTAATATGTTTTAAGAGTGAGTGTGTTGGTCTTTTATTGTTTTGAGCTTTATGCATTTGTGGCATTAAAATAACATGAGCTGTTATTTTAAAAATATTTAAAATTACTTGTCCAAAAATTCAACTTAATATTTTTATTAAATGGGGCATATTATTTTCTTTACAAAGGTATTTTTGTTTGCCCAAAAACTCCTTTATTTTATCTCAGTGGTTTTACCTTTTGCTGTGGTGTTTTAAAAGAAAAAAAGGCTTTCTGTTTTGTTGGATTAGAGAGAGTGTGTGCGTGTGGGTTGTGCCCTCCCGGCCCACGTGGCCCAGTAGGTAGCCGACGGCTACCTGCCTCGTCCTCCTCCGTTAGCTGGTTCAGAGAGAGTGAGAGCATAGGGAGCCGACACCGTCGCCGTCAGGGGATCACGCACGTCGAGACCACCCCCCCTTTATAAGAGCATGTAGCCCTAGGGTTCTTCCTCCTCCTCGCCGTCAGCGCTCCCCTTCTCCCCTCCTTCTTCTCCCTCCTCCTCCGCTCTTCTTCCCCCTTTAGGTAAGGTTTCAGAGAGCATGGGATTTCAGAGAGCGAGAGGTCGTCGTCGTCTTCACGCCTCCGGCGGGCCTCGTCATCGGCGGAGATGGCGTGGAGCAAGACGCCATCGCCCTCGATCAATTCCCAGTGCTAGGAGGCTCCAGGAGGTCTCGCCGCCGTTGCTCTGTCGCCGCAAGCCGTTCAGGTTCAGTTTCGTCAGGCATTTGTGGCGTGTGTGTATAAGAGGGCAGGTGCCCCTCCTCTGTTACCAGTCGCGCTCATAGCCCAGTGGTGTGGTGCGTGGGAGGCAACCAGGAGGTTGCGAGTGCCAATCCGAACCCCTCCCCATTTTTATTCTGTTTTTCCTTTTTTTTGTTTTCTTTTGTTTTTCTTCCTTTGCATACATATGTGTGTGTGTACATGCAACTAGCATTTGTTGGTTTTCTTTTCTGTTATAATTGAGGTGTGTGTGTGCTTTGCACATGTATGGATGTGCTTGTGTGTGTTTATGTCACATAGTGTGATGCATTCATATGCATGTGTGTAAGGGTGTTTGTGAGTGTGTGCATGTGCATATGTTTATGCACATAGGTGTATATGCATGTGTGTGTATGTGTATGTGCATGTGAGTGTGCATATATGCATGACCTTGTGTTGTGTGAGTTTATATGCATGTGATCTTGTGTGAGTGTGTGTGTGTGTTGCCATCTACATATGCAAATGCATATATGCATTGTGCATATATGTATGCATATGTGTGTGGATGACCACCCACACACATGAGCTTGTGTGTGAGAGTGTATGTGCCTAGTGCACTTGTGAGAGTGAGTGTGTGTATGCCTATGTGCATTATGCATATATGGGCATGTGAGTGTGTGTGTGGGTGAAACCCCCCTTCTTGGGTGGTATGCTCATGAGTGTTGGTGCTCATATGCCTTGGGTATAGATAGAGCATGTGTGAGTGCTTGCTTGTTGTGTGTGTAGGGTGTATGTGTGTGTGTGGGGGGGACTAGTGGGTTTCCCCACTTGATAAACCCCTTTATTGTATATATATTCATGCTTGTAGTTTGTTAGATCATTTCCATCTCTAGCTAAGTTACAAATCTGGTTATGATCATTTATGCTCATGTTCAAATTAGAGTTATGACTCACTTATGAGAATAGGTGGTAGTTTTGCTATCTTGTTTGTGGCTTGTTGTTTCACATGAACATATGAGTATGATACATGTTTTTGGGGTAGAAAGAGCCAACGAATCCAGTGGTGCCTTCAGATTTCACTTTTGAGCAAGTTTATAAAACTGTCATTTTCAGCTGAGATGCTACTTTGTCATTTTTGCATGATTTAATCCTTGCTTGCTTTGGGGTATGTGCCAACATGGAAGTGCCAGCGTTTTATATCTATTATGCCATGGTATTTTTATTTAAAATTAGAATCACCCATATAAGTGGGAACCAAGCTGATAAGTTGCCAACTTGATGTTTCTGTTTCAGCATGCTAAAAACTACAAAGTCTGAGAATCTGCTGTTATTTTTATGCCATATAGAGTGGATGGTATCTTGTGATGTGTTGTGAATTTGAGCATGCTCAATGCTAGTGTTTTGGAGTAGATGTTGTCTACTACCATCATGTTAATTGTCATGCCAAGAGGTGCTCTCTAACATATTTAACTACTTCTGTCAACTTGCCACTTTATTAACTCAGATTCCAGAAAACTGTTATTTTCACTAAGTCCCAGAAAACTGTTTCATCTTGTCAACTTGATAGCTTCATGCTTATTGATGTGCGCCTCCTATGCAGATGGTGTAGTTCGATAAGTTGTTTCATTTGTTATGTAGTTTCTATCAATATTTTGTTTGTGGTTGTAGGGTTCGTGTAGCTCAAGTTGTGGGCTGTGTAAGTTGCTATGTTGCTGTTTTGTGGCAGATTGTTTGTTTTATTGTTTTGTGACTTGTGGGAGCTATACCCCATAGAATTGATTGATCTTTGAGTCTATTGTGGTTGGTTTTTCATGGCCTAACCAATGGCTACCTTGGAATGCCAAGAATTAACCCATGGTATTGGTTGTCTTGTGTTTTGCCTTCGTACCTTGTCGTGGGCGTATCGTGAGAACCATAACTCCGTTTCTTGCGTTCTTTATAGCATTTATATCGATTTTGCATGATGCATCCATATTTTCCATGTTCATGCATGTTTAAATAACTTAACATGAGGTTCTGTCCAGATTCATTAATAAACAAACTTTGCATGTGAAACATGACTAGTTTTGGACTGCCATGTTAAATTCTTCGTAAATGAATCATGCATCATCTTGGTTGTGCATTGCACCTTGGTTGGATGTTTATGGTTGCTGTTTCTCTTGGGCATACGCGAGTGTTGATACTGAGTACGAGGACCCAGGAGAGTACTACTACGAGGATCCCGCTACTTGTTCCACTGAAGAACCAACAAGCAAGATGATCATACCCGGATCCCGATACTATTTTTGCTTGCTAGTTTGTCGCTCTTATCATTACTATTGTGCTACCTATCACTTGAGTATCAGCCTCCTAAATGCCATGAAAGCCTCTAATCCTCCACATCCTAGCAAACCTTTGATTGGCTAAGTTACCGCTACTCAACCCTTCTTATAGCGTTCTTAGTTGCAGGTGCAGGTTGTTCCATGTGATAACATGGATTTGGATATCACAATATTATCTATTATCTAATTTAGTGCACATATATATCTTGGTATTGGTGGAAGGCTTGGCCTTATGCTAGGTGTTTTGTTCCGCTGTTACCTCCATAGTTCTTGTTACCGGTGTTATGTTTTCTATATTTTGCGCTCCTAACACGCTTGGGGTTGTTATGGGGACCCCCTTGTTTAGTCGGTTGAGATAAAAACTTTTCTGGCAAGACCCAGAATTGGTACTACATTTGCTTAACAACTTAATAAAATTTGTAGAGGGCCTTGCAAACTCGTGGATAATTAATCAACCCCGGGCCAGTGCTCCTCATGAGTGTTGGTCCAAACTAGAGCACTGTGCGGGGCCAACCCAGGGCAACTTGGGAGATTTCTATATGGCCACCGTACACAAGCTTATCCGTCGTGTCCTGAGAATGAGATATGCGGCTCTTATCGGGTTTGTCGACACGTCGGGCGGTCTTGCTGGATTTGTTTTACCTTTATCGAGTGTCTGGTGTGTGGAGTCTGACTTTCTTCGGGTTTTCTCAAGGTGTTGGAATTCCTTTGATATTACCTATGATGACCACGAGGTCCGTGGTCGAGGCTATTCCCGCGGAGTGTGGTTATTTGTGATGGACTAGTTGGAGCACCCCTGCAGGGGTAAATCTTTTCGAGAAGCTATGCCCGCGGTTATGTGGCAACTTGGATATTTGATTAACACCCGGTTATAGTAAACTTGAAGTAAACTCTAATTAAAAATACACCAACTGTGTGAGTAACCGTGATTGTCTCTGCTCGTGAACATGATCCGAGAGAGAACACGGTGGGGTTATGATTGACATAAGTAGGTATTTAGGATCTCATAGAGATCATACCAGACCCGATTACTACAACCCTCCAGGTATAGGTACAAATGAGTACATGCAAGATGATCTTACCCAGCTCCAGTGGGAATATGACGAGGAAAGAGGCAGGATGTACGTGACTTACCCGGACGAGTAGAGGACCATGGTAGGATAGCGAGATAGTATCATTTGCATATGTTTTTATCGTTTGATTTCGTCCGTAGTCGGACCCTATCTTCATCTTGATGATTTGAACTCTGTGTGGAATTATAATTTCGCATGTGGCGAGTGTAAGCCAACTTGTATACTCATCCCTTCTATAATGTATGATGCAATGATTCTATACTTGTGAACGGCAAGATGCGCCTCTATCCCTTGCGAGGCCCTTGTGTCTTAAAATGGATAGGCACGCATCTTGGGCATGAGAAGTTGGTATTCAGAGCCATACGACCATAGGAGTCTTTGCTTGATCGAACTTGGCCGTTGGCCGATTCGAGTCTAGTAAAACTATTTTGAGTCTAGTTATATCGGAGAGTAGGATTCTTTTTACTGCTCTTCTATGCTCTGGTGAGGTATTCGACTTAGGAATTTTTATTCTACTCCTCTTGTCGCTCAAAATTTTTTTAGGATCATGCAGGTATTTTGGAGTCTATATGATACTGATGTGACAGGGTTCTGTCTTGACACCTCCTGTCTGACTTGATTTCTTCCGGGGAGTCGAGCTCCAGGGAATGTTGGCACATTGGTATCATTCATATTCCTTGATATCTCTGGACGGAGAGTGTTCGGAATTACTTCAATACTTACCGTGGTGAGATAAGGTCGGAGTCACCCAGTACTGGGGAGGCGACCGGGGTATCACCACGGTTTAGTATCGTTGTGAGTTTGAGGATTCGAGTTAGATGAAGTTGCGAAAGCCTCTAGTTATGTGTTGAAGTATGGATACAGTTTGGGTGTAGGATTGCTAGTTGTGTGAGATATTTCCTCCTTGTATCCCCCACACCGGATTGCATAACCAGAAAGTTTTCGGAATTTCTTAGGTGGGAAATCTTGTAGTTATCTAGGATCATCTTCTTCAGATGTATGTGGGCATATACGTTTGTTCTGAGCGCTTAGCTCAATACTTTTGTGTTATTGCAAGTGGCTTCAATTTTCTGATGATGTTATCATAACCGAAGAAGCATTCTTACTAATTTTTCAATAGGAAGGCTATGTTGTTATTTGTTCAATTTCTTTCAAGCATTTGATTCAGCTTTGGATTCATCCTTTCAATGAGGTGCTGATGTGTTTTGGCCATCTCTAGGATGGCTCCACCAACTCGCAACAATCCGGGTCGTGGTGAGGAGCAGACTGATGTTCCACCACCACCACCACCCCCGCCGCTGCCACCTCCGCCTCCTCCTGTAGAAGCTTGGAAAGTTGTGATGGCCGCAACCAATGCGAACACTCAGATGTTGCTCAGGTTGTTGCAATAAAGGGAGTAGGGTCAGCAAGGTTTTCAAGGGAATTTTCAGAATCAGCTTCAGTTTGCGACACTCAATCAGTTCCTTGCCAACCAGCCCAAGTCTTTCACCTGTTGTGAGCAGCCTCCTGATGCTGATGATTGGCTTCGTGATATGAGTAAGCATTTTGAGTGCAACAATGTCAGGCCAGAGGACTTTGTCAGATTTGCATCATTCCAGCTCAAGGGTCAAGCAGTTGATTGGTGGCAGCAGTACAACGATTCCAAGGGCAATCGTGTTGTTACTTGGGACGATTTCCATCGTGACTTCATGGCTCATTACATTCCGAGAAGCTTTGTCAAGGAGATGCATGAGAAGTTCAGGCACCTTAAGCAGGGAAGCAAGTCTGTGTATCAGTACCACGTCGAGTTCCAGAATTTAGCCCGTTATGCTAAGCAAGATGTTCCAGATGACAAGGCTATGATCTATCAGTTCAGAGGTGGTCTCAAGGATGAGCTTCTGCCAAGCCTAGTTCTTCAAGAGCCTCGTGAGTTTGATCAGTTCTATAACATGGCTTTGAAGGTCGAGGCAACTTAGCTCAAGTTGGAGAACTCAAAGAAGTTTTTAAGGGATTCATATTGTTCTTCTTCCAGCTCTCAGATGGTTCCCAAGCAGCAAAAGTATTGGGTGCCAAACCCTCCTCCTTCTCGTCCTCCTCAGCAGCAGAAGCAGTTTGGTGGTCGTGGCTCTTCCCACCCACCCAACCCAGGATTCTAGCAGTGACCCCAGGCGTCCAAGGGAGTTCTTGTTCCTCCTCCAGGCAATGTCCGTCCGCTTTCTGAGGTGATTTGTCACAAGTGTGGTCAGAAGGGCCACTATGCAAACAAGTGCAACCAGCGGCGTCTTCCGCCTCCTCCTCCCGTCAAGCCTCCAGGCAATGCTTTGGTGAAACATAACCCCAAGACCGCAAGAGTGAATATGGTGAATGCAGCAGAGGCAAAGGGTTCTTCTCAAGTGATCATGGGTAATCTCTCAGTTAATTCTATTCCTGCAAAAGTGTTATTTGATTCTGGAGCATCACACTCATTCATGTCTAGACCTTTTTCTATGAAAAATGATTTCTATTCCGAGATGTTGAGTAGACTTTTGGGTGTTGTTTCTCCGGGTGTGGCCATGAAAACCACCTCCATTGTTCCGGATGTTTCTATCAAGATGGGCAATTATTCTTTCTTGGCTTCTCCTTATGTTCTTGGTAATTATGACATTGATCTCATTTTGGGCATGGACTTCCTGGCTATGAACAAAGCTCATATTGATTGCAAAGCAAAAGAAGTCAAGCTGACTCATCCTTCAGAAGACGTGATTATTTTCGCGGCTCGTGATGACACAATCCGTCCCTTTGCTCTTAATGAGAAGGGTAAAATCTCGGCGATTTCTCAAATTCCGATGGTTTGTGAGTATGAAGATGCCTTTCTAGAAGAATTGCCAGGAATGCCTCCGCACTGGCTAGTTGAGTTCGTGATTGATCTCGAGTCCGGAACTGAACCGGTCTGCAAGCGCCCGTATAAACTTGGCCCCGAAGAGCTGAAAGAGTTGAAGAAGCAGCTAGACGAGCAAGAACGTCTAGGTCTGATCAGACCAAGTTCTTCTCCATGGGGTTGTGGTGTTTTGTTTGTCAAGAAGAAAGATGGCACAGATCGTCTTTGTGTCGACTACCGTCCATTGAACAAGAAGACAATCAAAAACAAGTACCTACTTCCCAACATCAATGAGTTGTTTGAACAACTCAAATGTGCCAAGGTTTTCTCGAAGCTTGATCTTCGCATGGGTTATCATCAGATTCGCATTCGCAAAGAAGACATTCCTAAGACCACTTCCAGGACGAGTTTTGGCTCTTATGAGTACACCGTCATGTCATTTGGTCTTGCTAATGCTCCTAAAATCTTCTCAAGAATGATGAATTTCATTTTCTCTCCGTTCAAGAATGAATTCGTCTTGGTCTATCTAGATGATATCTTTGTGTTCTTGGAGACAAAAGAAGAGCATGCAGAGCATCTCTGCCTTGTGCTTGACAAGTTAAGAGAGCATCGATTCTATGCCAAGTTTTCCAAGTATGAGTTTTGGCTCAATGAAGTGGTGCACCTTGGGCATGTGATCTCTACAGAGGTAATTAAAGTGCACCCTGAGAAAGTTGAGGCAATATTGAAGTGGGAACCTCCTCAGAATGTGAAGCAGCTTCGGAGTTTCCTCGAGCTTGCTAGCTACTGCAGAAGATTCGTGGAGAACTTCTCTCAAATTGCTAAGCCTCTGTCCAATCTCCTCTAGAAGAGTGTCAAGTATATTTGGTCTCCTAAGTGTGATGTGGCTTTCAATACGCTCAAGCAGAGACTAACTTCAGCGCCAGTTCTTGTTCCTCCTGAGAAGTCCAAGCCTTTCCAAGTATTCTGTGATGTTTCTCTCCAAGGTCTTTGTTGGGGATATAACCCCGCAATATGACCCGCCCCTGAAGGCTCCAGGTCATGTTGATGGCTCATGAGCCGGCCCAAGGGTGAGCCGTAAATCCAACAACCCATGAAGATAGACGGCTCATGGTGTGGGCCGCAAGGTGGCCCGGACTGAGAAGACCCGGGCGTGCAAGCCGCTCAGAGACAGTTTGGACAAAGAAGATAGAGTAAGACTCGGATAGACAATGAGACTCGATTAAACAATTGTAAAGACCCGTGGTCCTGACCTCTTATATAAAGGTAGACCCGGGGCGGCTTAGAGATCAGGTGATCGAGAACTAGGTCAAGCTTTAGTGCCCTTGTAATCGATACAACAAGCAATACAAGCGCAAGCAGGACTTAGGCTATTACCTCGACTTGAGGGGCCGAACCTGGGTAAACCCGTGTCCTTCGTCCCAATCAACCCCTTTGAGTCCATCACATTAGCGATGGCCTCGAATCCAAGTCCATTCACCCGGACATCTGCCATGATAAATCCACGACAGTTGGCGCCCACCGTGGGGCTTGCACTTGGTGGTGTTGAGTTCCCAAAGGGCTCTCTCCCAGGGCTCGAGGGATACGTGGTCAGAAGGATGAGAAAGAGTCGTCGTGGCCGGTTCTACATCGACAACGCCGGCTGGGGGCTTGATGCTGAGTCCGTGGAGTATGGATTCCGGGTCCCGTTCGGCGGGATCCATGTCTTCATCGGAAAGGCTGATGGATCTACACCCGGGCCGAACATCTGCACCAACATCATCGAGCCGTCTCGGCTTCTCCAATCTGCAAGTAACGTGCGGCCTGTTCGTGCCAATCCGGGTTAGAAGCATGTCTTCGTAGGCTTCACGCAAGGTAGGGATCTGGAAGCTTCCGGGTCACAGGAAACCCCTGTCTATTCAGAAGATGAATCTTCAAGTGGAGAAACAGAATCAATGTACTAGCTCTGCAACGATGGCCTTGGGGGCTATGACAATGCATACTCTGAGTCGGATGGTTTTGATTCAGATGCTTTAAAACCTCCGGTTCGTGCAGCAGTGTTCATGGCAGGATCAGCCCCAGCCGCTGGTAGTACAGCCGCCGGAGCCGCCGCTTCGGGTGATAGCCCGCCGCCGCCGGCTCAAGTCTTGTGGAGCTGATGGATGAACTGGCGGCTCTCATGGCCACTGAAGTGACACCAGATAATCAAGCAGCTCGGAATATAGAGATTGCACAGATCAAGGGCCGGATGGCAAAGGAACGACAAAGGATGGCTGCGCTAAAGGTCCAGATGGAAGAAGAAGCAGAACGTATCAAGACAGATGCTTTCCATCTAGGGCTGGAGCAAAGGTTCGCAGCGGCGGTACATAGGAGGAGGCATCAGTCCCGTCTACCAGAGCGTTATGAAGCAAGGAACCTCTTTAATACCCCCGGTGTGGGGCGAGCCATGGGCGCGCCCGAGAGCCGCCCAACGGAGCGGCTAGCGACTCATTCGGCTCAACATAACCCAACTTCACCTGGGGGCTTTCCAACACCGGCGGGTCATTATTCTAACCTGGCCGAGAACATGGTAGCAGCTGCCACCCGTCTTGAGACGATCCCTATCCCGGATGAAGCACCCTTTGCAGAGGATGTGCGGAATGCCATCGGGTACTTGCAGACGGCCATGGCCCAGCAAGAGAGGTACGCTCACAGCTGGAGCCGCGTCCATTCAACCCCTCTTCCCAAGCATCACTTTAGCCGGCGCTACGAGTCACCAGCAGGTTCCAGCAGTAACGATCACAGAGAAATTCCAACGGGTCACCGACCACGAAGAGATACATAGGCATGTGTAGACCATGCGGGAGGCCCACAAGAGGCGCTAGCTAGGCCGGCTTGCCAAGAGCCCGGGCCTTCCATTTCCATAGAGGCAGGTGTAATCCCCAAGACGGGGGGGGGGGGGGGCTGCCGTGTCTATCGCCGGCTCTTCGGAGCGAGCGGTTGCCGAAAGACTTTAAAGGTCCCCGCAAGGTCCCAAATTACACCGCTGATCTACCCCCAGAGGCCTGGGTGGAAAGCTATGAGCTGGCCATGGAGATGCTAGATGTTAGCGAGGCGGTTTGTGCCAAATATTTCATCATGATGCTTGAAGTCTCGGCTCGTACATGGTTAAAAGGGTTGCCACCTAATACCATCAATTCATGGGCGGAGCTCAGGGCTCGGTTCATCAAACACTTTCAAGGGACGTGCAAGCATCCTATGACCATTGTGGATCTTGATCACTGTGTCCAACAGGAAAGCGAGTCGGCTCAGCATTGGGTACGACAGGTCTCGACAGTTATCCACTCAACAGAGCAGATCACGACGGCTCAAGCGGTGTTGATTTTAGAAAAGAATTGCCATTTTGTTCCTTTAAAGCAGAAACTTGGCTGGCTCAAGCGCACATATCAGGACATGGGAGAGCTCATGACGGCTCTCACGAAGTACGCCGACTCAGACAACACGAAGGATTTGGGTTCTGATGAGGAAAAGGCTAGTCAAGGCAAGAAGGGCAACCGAGGGAAGGGCACAGTGAACAATGGTAACCAGAATAAACGTAAGAATCCAGAGGCCGGGTCAAAGATGGTGGCCAACACAAACGCCCAGCAAAATCACGGCAAGGGCAACACGAGGTTTGGGCCGCCCTCGAGCAGGGATAATTTTTCCTCGAACATGGAAGAGATGCTTAAGCGACCTTGTACGAATCACAGTTTGCCTGATAGACCGGAAAATCATACATGGGAGAGTTGTTCTTTTATGTAGAGGTTCAAGCAATATGTAACACAACCTAACCATCACGTGGGCGGCCCGCCAGGCGGCCTAGGACGTGATGTGTCAGGAGCTGGATTTGGTTCTGGCGGGTCAGGAGCCAGTTTTGGCTCTGGCGGTTCAGCATCCGGTCATCCAAGTCAGGATAATCATGGGGGACAGCAGCTGCATACTGGTAATAATAATCAACAACAGCAGCAACAACACAATCAATACGGCTTTCAGAGTAATCCAAAGCAGCTCAGCTCCGGGCAATACCACGTCTTCACGACTAGCCTCAATAGACGGCACCAGAAGTTGTGTAAACGGGCAGTCAATGCGGTTACGCCGGCTCTTCCACAGTATCTGAAGTGGTCTGAATATGACATAACATGGAGCTATGAAGATCACCCGCCACGCGTTGATGACCCGGGGCGGCTGGCTTTGGTTGTGGCCCCCCAAGTGGGTGGATATATGTTGAACAAGGTGCTCATGGATGGCGGCAGTAGCATATACATCCTTTATTATGACACCTTTCGGCGGATGAAGTTGTTCGACAAGGACTTAAAACCTTCGTCCACTGTTTTTCATGGTGTGGTGCCGGGTAAGTCGGCGCATCCAGTGGGCAGGATTTCTTTGGAAGTAGCTTTTGGCGATGAATACAACTACAGAGTGGAGTCCTTATGGTTTGAGGTGGTGAAGATCAAGAGCCCTTATCATGCCTTGTTTGGACGGCCGGCTATGCTAAGTTCATGGATCGACCCTGCTATGTTTACTTGCAGCTCAAGATGCCTGGCTTAAATGGTACCATCACCGTTCATGGTAACCGAAACACGGCGATTGAGTGTGAAGAAGGGGATGCAGCTTACGCACAGCACAGTTGCGCTCAGGAGGAGCTTAAGTTTTATAAGGATAATGTTGATCCGGAGGATATGACCCCCCCTGAAAAAGCCCACCACGGAGGTTGAGCCGCCCCTCAAATTTTCAGCGGATGATACCAAGGCAGTAGATTTCAATCCGGGCGACTCATCTAAGCAGTTCATCATTGGAGCTCATATGGATCCCAAATAGGAAAGCGCACTCATCGAATTCATCCGTGAGAATCGGGACATCTTTGCATGGAAACCTTCTGACATGCCGGGTGTACCGAGAGAATTCGGTGAGCACAACCTTAATGTGGATCCAAAGTTTAAACCGATCAAACAGTTCCTGCGGCGGTTCAATGAGCAGAGGCGCAAGGCTATTGGGGAAGAAGTTGCCCGGCTCTTGGCAGCTGACTTTATTGTTGAAGTTTTTCACCCGGAGTGGTTGGCTAACCTAGTGCTGGTGCTCAAAAAGAACGACACCTGGCGTATGTGTGTGGACTACACGGACCTTAACAAGGCTTGTCTGGCTGATCCTTTTGCCCTCCCTCGAATTGATCAGATCATTGATGCTACAGCCGGATGTGAAAGTTTATGCTTCCTGGATGCTTACTCAGGTTATCATCAGATCAAGATGGCAGTGAAAGACCAGGAGAATACAACGTTTATTACACCCTTTGGGGCATTCTGTTATGTCTCTATGCCTTTCGGGCTCAAGAGTGCCCAGGCAACTTATCAATGATGCGTGCAGAACTGCCTTCACAGTCAAATTGGCCATAATGTTCATGCTTATGTAGATGACATCATGGTCAAATCCAGAAAGAAGGAGACTCTTTTGAAGGATCTAAGGGAAACCTTTGACAATCTCCGGGTCTACAAGATGATGTTTAACCCGACCAAGTGTGTCTTTGGTGTTCCAGCAGGGAAGCTTTTGTGTTTCTTGGTCTGTGAGCGTGGCATCGAGGCTAACCCAGACAAAATCAAAGCTATTACTTCTCTGAGAAAGCCGACTTGCATTAACGACGTTCAGCGCTTAGCAGGGCGGATTGCTGCGTTGAGCCGGTTCATAAGCCGTCTTGGAGAGAAAGCTATCCCTTTATATCAGATGATGAAAAAGATAGACAAGTTTGCCTGGAGCAAGGCGGCGGGTGAAGCACTTCAGGCGCTTAAGAAATAGCTCACTGTACCGCCAGTATTAGCCGCTCCAGCTAAGAAAGAACCGTTGCTCCTTTATGTGGCAGCTAACAACAGGCCCGTCAGCATCGCAATTGTAGTCGAGCGCAAGGAGTTCAGGTGTTTGGGCGACTCAGATCTAGTAGCTGAGTAGGTTTCTGGCACTTGGGACTCCCAAGACCCATGGATGGCGGCTTATAGGCAGGCGTTTGATATTATTGTGGGTCACTTCAAAAGGTATCAGGTAGATCACATTGATCATCACAAGAACGAGGCGACTGATGCTTTATCACGGCTAGGTTCCCAACGAAAGTCGGTGCCGCCTAATGTCTTTCTAGATGTCTTATATCATCCGACTATCAAGATACCTTCAGAGGAGGATTTGGCTGTTCCTGACCCGGAGGCAGAATTTGTGGCGGCTCTACATGTTATCCCAGATTGGACTATCCCTTATTTAAACTATTTAACCCCGGGCGAGTTACCATAGGATGAAGATCTGGCTAGAAAGATCACCCACCGTTCTAACTCCATGACGATAATTAACGGTGAGTTGCATAAATGCAGTGTAACAGGGGTTTTTCAACGTTGTGTTTCACCAGAGGAGGGCCAACAGATCTTGAGTGAGATCCACGCTGGAGACTGTGGGCACCATGCCGGCTCAAAATCTTTGGTGGCCAAGGCTTTCCGGCATGGGTTCTTCTGGTTGACGGCTCACAAAGATGCAGAGGACTTAGTCCGTAAGTGTGATGGCTGTCAAAAATTTAGCCGGTGTGCTCATGTTCGGGCTCAAGAATTAAGGATGATACCAATCACTTGGCCGTTTGCGGTCTGGGGGCTGGACATGATCGGGCCTTTCAAGAGGTCCAAGGACAAAAAAACGCACCTCCTGGTGGCGGTTGATAAATTTACCAAGTGGGTAGAGGCAGAGCCGGTTAGCAAATGTGATGCAGCTACATCAGTTCTGTTTATCAAAAAGCTAATTTACCGATTTGGTTACCCGCACAGCATCATCACTGATAATGGTACAAATCTATCCAAGGGGCTATGAAGAAATTCTGTGATGAAGAACATATCCAGCTTGATATATCAGCCGTGGCACATCCACAGTCAAACGGTCAGGCGGAGCGCGCCAATCAGGAAATTCTAAGAGGAATTAAGCCGCAACTTATGATTCCTTTGCAGCGAACGCCCGGGTGTTGGGTCGAAGAATTACCTTCTGTCTTATGGAGCATCAGAACCACCCCTAACAGGTCCACGGGTTTCACGCCCTTCTTTATGGTGTACGACGCTGAGGCCGTCTGACCCAGCGACATTCGGCATGACTCGCCAAGGGTGGCGGCTTACGTTGAGACGGACAACGAGACGGCGTGCCAAGATGCATTGGATGCTTTAGAAGAGGCACGAGAGTTAGCAGCAGCCCGATTGGCAATTTATCAACAAGACCTGCGCCACTATCACAGCCACGGGGTCAAGACCTGGACGTTCCAGGAGGGCGACTTGGTGCTCCGGCTGATTCAGGACCAGACAAATATGCATAAACTATCACCTCCATGGGAAGGACCATTTGTGGTCAGCAGGAATCTTAAAAATGGGTTGTATTACCTTGTCGATGTCCGAGACGACTCAGATACAGCGGGTCAGGAGACCCGTCGGCCATGGAACATCGCGCATCTCCGGCCCTATTTCAGCTAAGGGTGTAAAGATCTACTGTTGTACACTATCATTGTACATACCATATTTATATGAATAAACAAGGAAGCCTCTGCTATTTCATGCATCCTCGTACAAGAGAAGATTAAGTAATATTCCGGTTGATGCATCGACTAAGGTCGGCAAACGACAGTAGATGCCTATTAGCCAGGCGTTATGCCACAAAATCCGGCTCAAGACAATGAGTCGCGGTGAGGGCGACTTCTCGCCTTCGGGTGCAGCTTCTAACGCCTATCTGCTGGCGCTTTGCGTCATATTGCTGAACGGTGGTAGACACCTATTAAGCTGGCATTTTGCCACAACAAAAATTAAAAAAATAAAACCGACTAAGGTAATTAGTCGTGGCGAGGGCGGCTTCTCGCCTTCGGGTGCAGCTTCTAACGCCTATTCGCGGGCGGGTTACAACGTAATTGCTGAGGGGGGCTTCTTACCGACGGGTATCGCTTCTAACACCCTATCAGCCGGCTTTATGCCATCTCCGGCTAACCAGTTTAGCCGCGGTTATGAGAGGTTTTTTACCGACGGGTAGCTAACATCTCATGACCCGCGAACGGCGGCTTTCTGCCTCCGGGTAAAGCTTCTAATGCCTATTAGCCGGCCTAAGGCCTCGTAAAAATAGCTAAGGTAACTTAGTTGCCGTGAACGGTGGCTTCTTACCTTCGGGTACAGCTTCTAACGCCTATTAACTGTTCTCATAAAATTCCGGCTAAGGAAAAATTAGCCGCGACGAGGGCGGCTTCTTACCTTCGGGTACAACTTCTAATGCTTATCCGCCGGCGTTTACGCCATATTGTTACCTCCGGGTGTATCTTCTAAATGCATTATCGGCTAGGCTTTATGCCATTTCCGGCTAACCAGATTGGCCGCAATTATCAAAGAGGGAGTCACCACCTCCGGGTGTGGCTTACCTTATCTTGGCTGCAGGTGTCTTGTATGATGACAAGGCCAGTGTAAATAACTCAAAGCATACAAAGACAAATGGCAGACCAAAAGCCAGATCATCTTATAGGACAAATTTCAGACAAGTTTTCATCTAGCTATTACATTCCCAAAGGAGATCAAAAATTTCAGACAAAGTTTTTTCAGCCGTCACACGATGGGTTAGGCTGATACAAGATCTTACAACAGCAACTAGTTATTTGGCGGGTAATCTTGCGCCGGCTCTTCTGGGGCCTTGATCTGGAGGTTGTCCAAATCCCAATTGCAGTTCATTAGAGCCGCAAAAGATCCCTCAAAAAAGGGTGACGGGTCAAGATCTGGAGCAAAGAGGTCCTTACTCCGGGCAAGCGTCAAATCTTTGCACTCGTATAAAGGACCCCGGACTCTCTTCTGCTCCGGATCATACGCTGCTTGATAAGTTGACAGATCAACCTCCTCCGCCAAGATAGAAGCTAACACCCGGGACTCTTTCATGCACCGGCTGTAGTCAGCATCAGTAAACTCCGAGCCATCATATTTTCTTGAAGGGAAGCCCTCCATCATCTCGGCGGCTGTCAGACCCGAAGCAAAGGCCAAATCTCGGCTGATGCCCGCAATGGCCCCTTGGCGGGCGGCTGATTTCTTGAGTTCGGCGATCTGTTTTGGCATGGTGGAGAAGAGCTCTAAGACACCCCTGAGAGTCATCGGAATTTTCTCCTTATATTGCACGGCCTTGATAGTGTAGATTGCACCACAGTACAACTGCTCAGTCAAGGTATAGATGGCCTTCAACGGCAGTAGGCTATCAGAAGCCAACTGCCTGCTCCTAGGACCTGTATAAACCGGACAATTCAGATGAGTCGCCAGTCTAAGTAAAGATGAAACTTTTTGAAACACAGAGTTGTCAGAAGTTTACCAAAGAGGGCGGCTGCCATTTTTCTTACGTGGCGCTTCAAGCCTTGGAGTTCATCTGCCACGGCTATCAGCTGCTGATCGGCGTCATCCGCCCGTTGGATCAAGGAGGTCTTCTCAGATTCAGTTGACTCCTTAAGGGCAGCAAAATCAGCCTTGATTGTGGCCATCTCTTCAGAGAGAAGCCGACACTTTTCATCGGCGACGATGCGGGCTTCTTGTTGAGCCGCCAAGTTGGTCTTCAGGTCCATCAATTGTGACTCGACTTCGTTTAAAGCTTCTTGTGACAAGTCAAAATACAGGATAAGTCGCTAGAATGGAAATCATATCAAATAATGAAGGTTAAACACAAAATTATGCAAGTTTCAAGCAGATTGCAAGCAATATGTTTGACACTTGTGGGCTAATGTATATTTGATCTTCGAGCTTACAACACAGTTTCGGCTCATCTTCATCAAAGTTAATCCGAAACTTGGGGGCTACGATATGGCTCTTCAAAAGTTGCTTAAAGCTCCGACTCAAACCGTATCAAGTTTGAGTCAGCCCTTGGGGGCTACGATTGGCTGTTCACGTTATCTACAGTGAAGATACGACTCCACTCTAACATGTTGAGCCGGCCCTTGGGGACAAAGGCTTTGGATTTTCTACAGAGGACCAGGAAAGACCCGGTTCACCTCTTAACTAGATTGAACCGTCCCTTGGGGGCTAAGTAAGGTCATAGCAGCAAGAGGAATACCTCATATTTTGTTTTCATCATAGTTACGAGCCGAAGCTCTAGATCCCGGCTAGTGGTAAGCCGGTTTATATACCCGGCGTGGAGTTCTTCGGCCATCATCTTCTCAAAGGAAGAGTCGAAATCCAGCTTTTTGGTGGCCTTGGCAGACTCTTTATGCCTGGTCCGCACATGAGCCGAAGGAGACTAGGGAGCAGAGCCGGTGATCACAACCTCCGGAGTTGCAGTGGCCTTGGCAGGACTTGGCGGTTTTGAAGGACCCCTTAGAGGGCTCTCCGGGATGATATCTTCAGCAGCTCGCTCAGTGGAAACAATTGGCGGATCTACATCCAGTTGTGGCTCCACCGGTTGTTCTTGCTCCGGCTCTGGAGCGGCAGGACTAGGGGAGGGCTTGTTGGTCTTCCAACGCTTGGCTTGAGCACTGCAAGATAGGAAAGTGAGAATCCAAAGGATATTACTACCCTACAAAGAGCCAGATATTATAGTGGAAAAACACTTACAGCGGGTTGATCTTCGGAGGCGGCAGAACAGTCACCGAAGAGTCGCCGGAGGAGGGCGACTTCTGAGATGAAATTCAAGAAGGATGAGACGGCACTAAGGTTATAAAGAAAAATGAATCAAACAGGAAAACATACCTCAGCAGGGCATTTCTTCGGAGCAGGCAAGTTCGGCAAGCCGGACATAAGCTCAGTAGAGCCGCGCTCCGGGTCTAGCGACGTTCAGCCTGTTGTTGCTTTTTCAAAAGAAAATCGGGAGCCAGGTAAGCGAGAGGATGAGAAAGAGGAACTTTTCTGGCAACCCACCGTGGCTTTTGGGGGACAAAATATTCTGAGCCGTAAGAGACATAGTTTACCTCAGGGGCATTGGCACGGATGGTCTCCACTTCATCCCGTGACTAAAAAACAAGCATTGGTAAAACAGGAAGGCAAAGAATCAAGCAAAACAACTAAAATTTTACTTCTGAGCTGGATGACTGTGGCGGGTCAAACCACTCCTCTCGAGGGGCGTATTTCTTTGGCTTCTTGGCTGGGGCCTTCTTCTTGAGCTTCTTCAGAGCAGGGACGTACTCCTTCTTCCAAAATCAGAGTTGGCCTGCAAAAATAACCCGGAGAAGAATAATAGATCAGCAAGGTACAAGCAGCATCCAAGAGACGGATGGGAAGAAATTAACTTACATCTGGAGCCGGATTGTTGGCGCTGAAAGGCGCTAGGCCAATGGCGTTGCATGAGCTGGAGGCTTCATGGACAAGGCTCCGGATGACAGTGGTAATGTCATCCTCTGTCAAGGTTGATTTGCTGAAGCACAAGGAGCTGTCATACTTGCCTTCATATTCACACATATGCCAGCTTGTACGGCTTAAGGGCATGATCCGCCATGAAATCCAGCAGCGAATCAAATCCAGTCCGGTCAAACCGTTGGCCATGAGTGGCTTGATCTTGGTGTGAGCCGGTTCATACCTATCACGCTCTGAAACTGAGAGCCGGCCAGGAAGCTCTGAATCTGTCCTGGGCCAGGAGGGACGATAACCCGACAATGGGCTCTCATCTTCAGGAGAGGTGTCCTTGCAATAGAACCAAGTCTTATGCCAATCCTTTGGATGACTTGGCATCTGTGCAGCCGGAAAAATGATGTCTCTACGTCATTGAATGGAAATACCGCCAAGTTCTAGACTCGGACCGCCTTTCATTTCTGTTTGGCGGTTGGCATAGAAGAATTCTCGAAACAACCCCACAAACGACTTGGTTTGTAGGTAGGCTTCGCAGAGCACTTGGAAATTGCATATGTTTGAAACGGAGTTGGGGGCTAAGTCTTGGGGGTGAAGCTTGTACAAATGGAGAATGTCACGGAAGAATTTAGAGCCGGGCGGCACGAACCCTCGCTCGATATGGTCAAAGAAAACTACTACCTCTCCTTGTTGGGGAGAGGGCCGAGTCTCGTCACCTGGAACCCGCCAGTGAAGGGCCTCCTTGGAAGGAAGAGTACCCGCGTCAACAAAATCTGCTAAGTATTCTTCTGTGACGCAAGATCTGACCCAGTTGCATGAGTTGGAAGCGCGGGACATGACGGCGGCTCAAAGACTATGCAAAATTAAATATGGGACAAGTTAAGAACAAGCAATATCTGTGACGGCTTACAATTTTAAGGGCTCTACAAATACTACGCCATAGCCCGGCTAATGAAAGCCGGAGAGGTCTGGCGGTTCAACAAGGAAGGGAGGAGCGAAAATCGGCTAAGTCCTGAAAAACAAGTTTCGCAATCTACCGCTGCAAATATGGATCTACAAAAATAGGAAAATAGGTTCTTATTTCTAGACCTAGCAAAGAACAGACGGAACAGAAAAGAATGAGACAAAGCCGCGACGGTCCATGCATTGTGCACGACTGCGTTGTGCGCGGCGGCATGGCGGAGACACGCGCTAAAGACGCCGACGGCGTCGAAATACCCTAACGGTGGCGATGGAGGAGCATGAGCGGCGGCGACAGAGCTTCCCGCAAACCCTGCTATGGCGGCAATGGATCTAGGGGGAGTTTGAACTTACCGATAATGGAGCGGCGGACGCGGAAGAGGCTCTGGTACGACTCAGGTTGATACAGCAGCCTGATTGACGACGATGAGAAGGCGGCGCCGGAGCAGGGAGCGCTGGAGCAGAGATGATGAAGGGAAGAAGATGAAGAGAGAGCGGGAGAAGGAAAGCTTCCCCCCGCAGCAGGTCTTATTTAAAGAGAAGACAGGGCAGGCGCGAAAATTTAGGAGCCGGAAACCATTTGACCGAGGCGGACGCCTCGATTTTCGGGCTGACCATTAATAAAAGATTCGGTGATACATCAGCAGATCTTGTGACGTCATGCCGGGTCATCATCGGGTGACTCACCCAAGAGCAGAAGATAAGGATGATGTGAGCAAGCTCAATTCAACCTGGGCCTGATGTTGGGGATATAACCCCGCAATATGACCCGCCCCTGAAGGCTCCGGGTCATGTTGATGGCTCGTGAGCTGGCCCAAGGGTGAGCCGTAAAGCCAACAACCCATGAAGATAGACGGCTCATGGTGTGGGCCACAAGGTGGCCCGGACTGAGAAGACCCGGGCGTGCAAGCCGCTCGGAGACAGTTTGGACAAAGAAGATAGAGTAAGACTCGGATAGACAATGAGACTCGGTTAGACAATTGTAAAGCCCCGTGGTCCTGACCTCTTATATAAAGGTAGACCCGTGGCGGCTTAGAGATCAGGTGATCGAGAACTAGGTCAAGCTTTAGCTCCCTTGTAATCGATACAACAAGCAATACAAGCGCAAAGCAGGACGTAGGCTATTACCTCAACTTGAGGGGCCGAACCTGGGTAAACCCGTGTCCTTCGTCCCAATCAACCCCTTTGAGTCCATTACATTAGCGATGGCCTCGAATCCAAGTCCGTTCACCCGGACATCTGCCGTGACAAATCCACGACAGTCTTGGTGGTGTTATTATGCAAGATAAGAAGATTGTTGCTTATACCTCGCGTCAGTTGAAGCCTGCCGAGAAGAACTACCCCACTCATGATCTTGAGTTGGCGGCAGTTGTGCATGCTCTAATGACTTGGAGACATTTGTTGTTCGGTAGACCAGTTGAGGTGTACACCGATTACAAGAGCTTGAAGTACATTTTCACTCAACCCAATCTCAATCTTCGGCAGTCTCAGTGGGTGGAAATGCTTGAGGACTTCAATCCAAGCATTGAGTATACTCCGGGGAAAGCAAATGTCATTGCAGACGCGCTCAGTCGTAAGGCGAACAGCAATAGTCTCATCTTGAAGCCTCTTCAGCCTGAGCTTTGTGAAGCCTTTCGTAAGGTCAACCTTCAGATAATTCCGCAAGGATTTCTTGCAAATCTTCAAGTCTCTCCGACTCTAGAGGATCAAGTTCGCCAAGCACAGCTTCTTGACGCTATGGTGAAGAAAGTGAAGAAAGGTGTGGCCAAGAGCATTCCGAAGTATAAGTGCTTTCGCGTTGATGACAAAGATACCTTGTTCTTTGCGGACCGTCTTGTGGTTCCAAAAGGTGATCTCAGCAAAGTTATCATGGACGAAGCACATAATTCTCTTCTATCCATTCATCCAGGCAGTTCAAAGATGTATCAGGATCTCAAGCAAACCTTCTGGTGGACTCGCATGAAATGTGAGATTGCTCAGTTCGTGAACGAGTCTGATGTTTGTCGTAGAGTGAATGCAGAGCATCAACGTCCAGTGGGTCTTCTTTAGCCTTTGCCTATCCCAGAGTGGAAATTCGATCATGTGGAGATGGATTTCGTCACTGGGTTTCCCAAGTCCAAGAGAGGCAACGATGCCATCTTTGTGGTTACCGACAAGCTGTCAAAAGTTGCTCATTTCCTGCCAGTCAAAGAATCTATCTCGGCAGCTCAGGTTGCAGAGTTGTATACGTCAAGGATAATATCTTTGCATGGTATTCCTCAGCTCATGTCTTCTGACCGTGGAAGCCTCTTTACTTCTATGTTTTGGGAGTCCTTCCAGACTGCTATGGGTACCAAGATCCGTTTCAGCACTGCGTTCCATCCGCAGACAAGTGGTCAAGTTGAGAGAGTCAATCAGATCCTTGAAGATATGCTTAGAGCCTGTGTGATTTCGTTCAGCATGAAGTGGGAAGACTGCCTTCCATATGCTGAATTCTCATACAACAATAGCTTTCAAGCTAGCTCAGGCAATGCCCCTTTCGAGATTCTCTATGACAGAAAGTGTCGTACCCCGCTTAACTGGTCTGAAACCGGTGAGCGTCAGATATTGGGCAATGACATGATCACGGAAGCAGAAGAGATGTGCCATGTAATTCGCGAGAACCTCAAAGCAGCTCAGTCCCGACAGAACAATTATTACGATAACAAACATCGGGATATATCCTGTCAAGTGGATGATCTAGTCTATCTTAGAGTCTCTCGCATGAAGGGCATGCAGCGATTTGGAATTAAAGGGAAGCTAGCTCCTCGTTTTGTTGGTCCTTTCAAAGTTGTTGGCAAGAGAGGTGGTCTTGCATATCAACTAGTGCTTCCTCCAAATTTCGCGAACGTGCACGATGTCTTCCATGTTTCTCAGCTTCGGAAATGCTTCAAGACTCCTGAGCAAACCATTGGCCTCCAAGACATCAATCTCCAAGAAGATCTCTCTTATCGTGAGCATCCAGTTGCAATTCTTGAAGAAACTGAGCGTAAGACTCGCAACAAGTCTATCAAGTTCCTAAAGGTGAAGTGGTCTCATCATTCCGACAAAGAAGCTACTTGGGAACGCGAGGACCTTCTCCGTTCTGAATTTCCAGACTTCTTTCATTCCTAGATCTCGGGTCGAGATCCTCTTCTAGTGTGGGAGAGTTGCTACAGCCCAAGTGTCGTCCCTACCTTATTTGTCATGTAACCTATTGTATGAACCTTGTGACATGAGATTTATGATGTTTCGCAACTTGTCATCCATGTCTTGTTCTTGCATTCATGCATCATGCATCATGCATCCATCATGTTATGCCTTGTTGTGAAGTGACCATGTATGTGAGTGTTACGATTTGGTTTGAGTGTGGGTGGAGTTCTTGTGTGCATCTTCTCCTTCTTCCCCTCTCTTTTCTTTTCAACAAACCCCCCATCATAATGCCTTAATCCCCATGTTAATTAATAATCAGAATTAAGTTGCTATTTAAATTATTTAAAAATGTTCAAGTGCTAGCCTAATATGTTTTAAGAGTGAGTGTGTTGGTCTTTTATTGTTTTGAGCTTTATGCATTTGTGGCATTTAAATAATAGGAGGTGTTATTTTAAAAATATTTAAAATTACTTGTCCAAAAATTGAACTTAATATTTTTATTAAATGGGGCATATTATTTTCTTTACAAAGGTATTTTTGTTTGCCCAAAAACTCCTTTATTTTATCTCTGGGGTTTTCCCTTTTGCTGTGGTGTTCTAAAAAGAAAAAAAGGCTTTCTGTTTTGTTGGACTAGAGAGAGTGTGTGCGTATGGGCTGTGCCCTCCCGGCCCACACGGCCCAGCAGGTAGCTGACGGCTACCTGCCTCGTCCTCCTCCGTTAGCAGGTTCAGAGAGAGTGAGAGCGCAGGGAGCCGACGCCGTCGCCCTCAGGTGCTCACGCTCGTCGAGCGCGTAGCCCTAGGGTTCTTCTTCCTCCTCACCACCGCCTCTCCCCTTCTCCCCTCCTTCTTCTCCCTCCTCCTCCGCTCTTCTTCCCCCTTCAGGTAAGGTTTCAGAGAGCAGGGGATTTCAGAAGTGAGAGGTCGCCGTCGTCTTCGTGCCTCTGGCGGGCCTCGTCATCGGCGGAGATGGCATGAGCAAGATGCCATCACCCTCGATCCATTCCCGGTGCAAGGAGGCTCCAAGAGGTCGTCTTCTTCCTCCACGCCGCCGGGTCGGTGTCGGGTCTTCTTCCTCTTCGTCGCCACCGCGTCTTCGCCTCTCCTTCCTCTCCACGCGTCAGGGTCGTCGTCGTCCTCCCCTAGGTGAGCAGTCGACACGCAGCCTCCTCCCCTTGTAGCTAGTGTCATTGCCGTCGTGCTCGTGTTGCCGTCGTGCTCGTGTCGCCGTCGTGCTCGTGTTGCCGCCGGTCCAAAAAGCTCATGCTTGAGCTCGCTCCCATCCCCCTCGTTATAAGATGAGCAGAGGGATGGGTTCCCTGTTGAGTCTGTAGTCCCCATGGTAGCTCCCTCTCGCCGCTAGTGCCGAAGTTCGCCGGAGTGGCTCGCCGATGTTGCTCTGTCGCCGCAAGCCATTCGGGTTTAGTTTCGTCAGGCATTTGTGGTGTGTGTGTATAAGAGGGCAAGTGCCCCTCCTCTGTTACCAATCGCGCTCGTAGCCTAGTGGTGTGGTGCGTGGGAGGCAACCAGGAGGTTGCGGGTTCGAATCCGAACCCCTCCCCATTTTTATTCTTTTTTTACTTTTTTGTTGTTTTCTTTCGTTTTTCTTCCTTTGCATATATATATATATATGTGTGTGTGTAGATGCAACCAACATTTGTTGGTTTTCTTTTCTGTTATAATTGAGGTGTGTGTGTGTGCTTTGCACATGTATGGATGTGCTTGTGTGTCACATAGTGTGATGCATTCATATGCATGTGTGTAAGGGTGCTTGTGAGTGTGTGCATGTGCATATGTGTATGCAAATAGGTGTATATGCATGTGTGTGTATATGTATGTGCATGTGAGTGTGCATATATGCATGACCTTATGTTGTGTGAGTTTATATGCATGTGATCTTGTGTGAGAGAGAGTGTGTGTGTGTTGCCATCTACATATGCAAATGCATATATGCATTGTGCATATATGTATGCATATGTGTGTGGATGACCACCCACACACATGAGCTTGTGTGTGAGAGTGTATGTGCCTAGTGCACTTGTGAGAGTGAGTGTGTGTATGCCTATGTGCATTATGCATATATGGGCATGTGAGTGTGTGTGTGGGTGAACACCCCCTTCTTGGGTGGTATGCTCATGACTGTTGGTGCTCATATGCCTTGGGCATATATAGAGCATGTGTGAGTGCTTGCTTGTTGTTGTTGTGTGTGTAGGGTGTATGTGTGTGGGGGGGGGGACTAGTGGTTTTCCCCACTTGATAAACCCATTTGTTGTATGTATATTCATGCTTGTAGTTTGTTAGCTCATTTCCATCTATAGCTAAGTTACATATATGGTTATGATCATTTATGCTCATGTTCAAATTAGAGTTATGATTCACTTATGAGAATATGTGGTAGTTTTGCTATCTTGTTTGTGCCTTGTTGTTTCACATGCACATATGAGTATGACACATGTTTTTGGGGTAGAAAGAGCCAAAGAATCCATTGGTGCCTTCAGGTTTCACTTTTGACCAAGTTTATAAAACTTTCATTTTCAGGAGAGATCCTACTTTGTCATTTTTTCATGATTTAATCCTTGCTTGCTTTGGGGCATGTGCCAACATGGAAGTGCGAGTATTTTATATCTATTATGCCATGGTATTTTTGTTTAACATGAGAATCACCCATATAAGTGGTAACCATGCTGCTAAGTAGCCAACTTGATGTTTCTGTTTCAGCATGCTAAAAACTACCATGTCTGAAAATCTGCTGTTATTTTTATGCCATGTAGAGTGGATGGTATCTTGTGATGTGTTGCGAATTTGAGCATGCTCAGTGCTAGTGTTTTGGAGTAGATATTGTCTACTACCACCCTGTTAATTCTCATGCCAAGAGGTGCTCTCAAATAAATTTAACTACTGCTATCAACTTGCTACTTTATTAACTCAGATTCCAGAAAACTGTTATTTTCACTAAGTCCCAGAAAACTGTTTCATCTTGTCAACTTGATAGCTTCATGCTTATTGATATGGGCCTCCTATGCAGCTGTTGCATTTGGATAAGTTGTTGCGTTTGTTATGTAGTTTCTGTCAATATCTTGTTTATGGCTGTAGGGTTCCTATAGCTCAAGTTGTGGGCTGTGTAAGTTGCTATGTTGCTGTTTTGTGGCAGATTGTTTGTTTCATTGTTTTGTGACTTGTGGGAGCTATACTCCATGGAATTGATTGATCTTTGAATCTATTATGGTTGGTTTTTCATGGCCTAACCAGTGGATACCTTGTAATGCCAGGAATTACCCATGGTATTGGTTGTCTTGTGTTTTGCCTTCGTACCTTGTCGTGAGCATATCGTGAGAACCGTAACTCCGTTTCTTGCATTCTTTATATGCATTTCTATCAATTTTGCATGCTGCATCCATATTTGCCATGTTCATGCATGTTTAAATAACTTAACATGAGGTTCTGTCCAGATTCATTAACAAAAAAACTTTGCATGTGGAACATGACTAGTTTTGGACTGCCATGTTAAATTCTTCGTAAATGAATCATGCATCATCTTGGTTGTGCATTGCACCTTTGTTGGATGTTTATGGTTGCTGTTTCTCTTGGGTAGACGCGTGTGTTGATACTGAGTACGAGGACCCAGGAGAGTACTACTATGAGGATCCCGCTACTTGTTCCACTGAAGAACCAACAGGCAAGATGATCGTACCCGGATCCCGATACTATTTTCGCTTGCTAGTTTCTCGCTCTTATCGTTACCATTGCGCTACCTACCACTTGAGTATCAGCCTCCTAAATGCCATGGAAGCGTGTAACCCTCCACATCCTAGCAAACCTTTAATTGGCTAAGTTACCGCTGCTCAGCCCCTCTTATGGCGTTCTTAGTTGCAGGTGCAGATTGTTCCATGTGATAACATGGATTTGGATATCACAATATTATCTATTATCTAATTTAATGCAGATATATATCTTGGTATTGGTGGAAGGCTTGGCCTTATGCTAGGTGTTTTGATCCGCTGTTACCGCCATAGTTCTTGTTACCGGTGTTATGTTTTCCATATTTTGCGCTCCTAACATGCTCGGGGTTGTTATGGGGACCCCCTTGTTTATTCGGTTGAGATTAAAACTTGTCTGTCTAGACCTAACATTGGTACTACATTTGCTTAACAACTTATAAAATTTTCATAGGGCCTTGCAAACCCGTGGATAATTAATCAACCCCCAGGCCAGTGCTCCTCATGAGTGTTGGTCCAAACTAGAGCAGTGTGCGGGGCCAACCTAGGGAAACTTGGGAGATTTGTATCAGGCCACCATACACTAGCTTATCTGTCGTGTCCTGAGAACGAGATACGCGGCTCTTATCGGGTTCGTCGACACGTCGGACGGTCTTGCTAGATTTGTTTTACCTTTATCGAGTGTCTTGTGTGTGGAGTCTGACTTTCTTTGGGTTTTCTTGTGGTGTTGGAATTCCCTTGGAATTACCTATGATGACCATGAGGTCCGTGGTCGAGGCTATTCCCGTGGAGTGTGGTTATTTGTGATGGACTAGTTGGAGCACCCTTGCAGGGTTAAATCTTTTCGAGAAGCCGTGCCCACGGTTATGTGGCAACTTGGATATTTGTTTAACACCTGGTTATAGTAAACTTGAAGTAAACTCTAATTAAAAATACACCAACTATGTGAGTAACCGTGATCGTCTCTGCTCATGAACATGATCCGAGAGAGAACACGATGGGGTTATGATTGATGTAAGTAGGTGTTCATGATCTCATAAAGATCATACCAGACCCGATTGTTCATCGTATGCCACTCATATATACTTTCATGTTGCGTAAGTAGCCACCATAAATGCTTAGTGCTGCTGCAAACTAAACACACACCCCATCCCAACCTTTAAGCTTGAATAGTCTCGGTACCCGGGCGCTTGATTGCTGAGTCCTTGTGGCTCACAGATTACTACAACCCTCTAGGTATAGGTACAGATGAGTACGTGCAGGATGATCTTACCCAGCTCCAGTGGGAATATGACGAGGAAAGAGGTAGGATGTACATGACTTACCCGGATGAGTAGAGGACCATGGTCGTGATCTTTGGGATAGCGAGATAGTATCATTTGCATCTGTTTTTATCATTTGATTTCGTCTGTAGTCGGACCCTGTCTTCATCTTGATAATTTGAACTCTGTGTGGAATTATAATTTAGCATGTGGCGAGTGTAAGCCAACTTGTATACTCATCCCTTCTGTAATGTATGATGCAATGATTCTATACTTGCGAACAACAAGATGCGCCTCTATCCCTTGTGAGGCCCTCATGTCTTAAAATGGATAGGCATGCATCTTCGGCGTGACAAGTTGGTATTTAGAGCCATACGACCATAGGAGCCTTTGCTTGATCGAACTTGGCCGAGTCGTGTCTAGTAAAACTATTTTGAGTCTAGTTATATCGGAGAGTAAGATTCTTTTTACTCCTCTTCTATGCTCTGGTGAGGTATTCGACTTAGGAATTTTTATTCTACTCCTCTTTTCGCTCAAATTTTTTTTAGGATCACGCGGTTATTTTGGAGTCTATATGATACCGATGTGACAGGGTTCTGTCTTGGTGCCTCCTGTCTGACTTGATTTCTTCCAGGGAGTCGAGCTCCGGGGGATGTTGGCACATCGTTATCATTTAGATTCCTTGATATCTCAGGACGGAGAGTGTTCGGAATTACTTCAATACTTATCGTGGTGAGATAAGGTCGGAGTCACCCAGTACTGGGGAGGCGTCCGGGGTACCACCATGGGTTAGTATCGTTGTGAGTTCGAGGATTCAAGTTAGATGAAGTTGCAAAAGCCTCTAGTTATGTGTTGAAGGATGGATATAGTTGGGGTGTAGGATTGCTAGTTGTGTGAGATATTTCCTCCTTGTATCTCCCACACCGGATTGCAGAACCAGAAAGTTTTCGGAAGTTCTTAGGTGGGAAATCTTGTAGTTATCTAGGATCATCTTCTTCAGATGTATGTGGGCATATACATTTATTCCGAGCGCTTAGCTCAATACTTTTGTGTTACTGTAAGTGGCTTCTATTTTCTGATGATGTTATCATAATCGAAGAAGCATTCTTACTAATTTTTCAGTAGGAAGGCTGTGTTGTTAGTTGTTCAATTTCTTTCAAGCATTTGATTGAGCTTTGGATTCATCCTTTCAATGAGGTGTTGATGCGTTTTGTCCATCTTCAGGATGGCTCCACCAACTCACAACAATCCGGGTCGTGGTGAGGAGCAGACTGATGTTCCACCACCACCACCACCCCTGCCGCCGCCACATCCGCCTCCTCCTCCAGAAGCTTGGCAAGTTGTGATGGCCGCAACCAATGCGAACACTCAGATGTTGCTCAGGTTGTTGCAAGAAAGGGAGGATGGCCAGCAAGGTTTTCAAGGGAATTTTCAGAATCAGCTTCAGTTTGCGACACTCAACCAGTTCCTTGCCAACCAGCCCAAGTCTTTCACCTGTTGTGAGCAGCCTCTTGATGCTGATGATTGGCTTCATGATATGAGTAAGCATTTTGAGTGCAGCAATGTCAGGCCAGAGGACTTTGTCAGATTTGCATCATTCGAGCTCAAGGGTCAAGCAGCTGATTGGTGGCAGAAGTACAAGGATTCCAGGGGCGATCGTGTTGTTACTTGGGACGATTTCCGTCGTGACTTCGGGGCTCATTACATTCCGACAAGCTTTGTCAAGGACATGCGTGAGAAGTTCAGGCACCTAAAGCAGGGAAGCAAGTCTGTCTATCAGTACAACGTCGAGTTCCAGAATCTAGCCCGTTATGCTAAGCAAGATGTTCCAAATGACAAGGCTATGATCTATCAGTTCAGAGGTCGTCTCAAGGATGAGCTTCTGCCAGGCCTAGTTCTTCAAGAGCCTCATGAGTTTGATCAGTTCTATAACATTGTTTTGAAGGTCGAGGCAACTCAGCTCAAGTTGGAGAACTCAAAGAAGCGTTCAAGGGATTCATATTCTTCTTCTTCCAGCTCTCACATGGTTCCCAAGCAGTAGAAGTATTGGGTGCCAAACCCTCCTCCTTTTCGTCCTCCTTAGAAGTAGAAGCAGTTTGGTGGTCGTGGCTCTTCCCACCCACCCAAACCAGGATTCCAGCAGAGACCCCAAGCATCCAAGGGAAATCTTGTTCCTCCTCCAGGCAATGTTCGTCTGCTTTCTGAGGTGATTTGTCAGAAGTGTGGTGAGAAGGGCCACTATGCAAACAAGTCCAACCAGCGGCATTTTCCGCCTCCTCCTCCTGTCAAGCCTCCAAGCAATGCTTTGGTGAAGCATAACCCCAACACCGCAAGAGTGAAGATGGTGAATGCAACAGAGGCAGAGGATTCTTCTCAAGTGATCATGGGTAATCTCTCAGTTAATTCTATTCCTGCAAAAGTGTTATTTGATTCTGGAGCATCGCATTCATTCTTGTCTAAACCTTTTGCTATGAAGAATGATTTCTATTCCGAGATGTTGAGTAGACCTTTGGGTGTTGTTTCTCCGGGTGTGGACATGAAAACCACCACCATTGTTCTGGATGTTTCTACCAAGATGGGCAATTATTATTGTTGGGGAACGTTGCATGGGAAACAAAAAATTTCCTACGTTCACGCAAGGCCTATCCATGGTGATGAGCATCTACGAGAGGGAGAGTGGATCTACACACCCTTGTAGATCGCTAAGCGGGAAGGTTAAGAAAAGCGGTTGGTGTAGTTAAAAGTCTTCGCGATCCAAATCGCCGAGCGTCCCGCAATCCAATCACGATCCGTCCCGTGAACTTGATCACGATCCGTCCCGCGAACTCGATCACAGACCTTTCGATCTAGCGCCGAACGGACGCACCTCCGCGTTCAACACATGTACGGCTTGATTACGATCTCTGCCGTCTTGATCCAGCAAGAGGGAGTGGAGAGGAAGAAGAGTTCTCCGGCAGCATGACGACGCTCCGGCGATGGTGGTGGAGCTATTCCGGCAGGGCTTCGCCTAAGCACTACAGAAATCCGATCTAGAGGAGAAACTATGCACTTGAGGAACGGGTAGCACGTGGCTGAAAATTCTGTGCAGAAACCCTAAAACCTCCAGTATATATAAGAGGGAGGGAGGAGTGGACTTGGCCCAAGGGCCAAGCCTCCTTGGTTTGGCCGAAGTGGGGGAGGAGAGGAGGACTCCTCCTCCAATCCTAGTAGGACTAGGATTCCTCCCTTTTTGGCCTTTTTCCACCTTTTTCCCTTTGGGATTTTCTTCCCTAGCCGCATGGGCCTTGTGTGGGACTTCCACCAGCCCACAAAAGTCTGGTATTTATTCTCCCAGAGCCCATGAAGCTTCTTGGGTCGAAATACCCCTCCCGATGGTCTCCCGGTACACTACCAGCACTCCCGCTACACTACCGATTAGCCCGAAACTTTTCCGACAACCAAAATAGGACTTCCTATATATGAATCTTTACCTCTGGACCATTCCGGAGCTCCTCATGACGTCCGGGATCTCATACGGGACTGCGAACAACCTTCGGTAACCACCATACATAACTCTATACTACTGAAACGTCACCAAACCTTAAGTGTGCAGACCTTGCGGGTTCGAGAACTATGCAGACATGACCGAGACACCTCTATGGTCAATAACCAATAGTGAGACCTGGATGCCCATATTGGTTCCTACATATTCTACAAAGATCTTTATTGGTCGAACCTCTATGTCAAGGATTCAGTTAATCCCGTATGATGTTCCCTTTGTTCTTCGGTATGTTACTTGCCCGAGATTCGATCGTCGGTATCTCCATACCTAGTTCAACCTTGTTACCGGCAAGTCTCTTTACTCGTTCCGTCATACAAAATCCTATGACTAACACTTAGTCACATTGCTTGCAAGGCTTATAGTGATGTTGCATTACCGAGTGGGCCCTTAGATACCTCTCCGTTACAAGGAGTAACAAATCCCAGTCTTGATCCATGCCAACTCAACAGACACCCTCGGAGATACCCGTAGAGCACCTTTATAGTCACCCAGTTACGTTGCGATGTTTGATACACAAAAGGCACTCTTTCGGTGTCCGTGAGTTGCATGATCTCATGGTCATAGGAACATATACTTGACATGCAGAAAACAGTAGCAATAAACTGACATGATCATATGCTACGTTTGTAGTTTGGGTCTTGTCCATCACATCAGTCTTCTAATGATGTGATCCCGTTATCAAATGACATCACATATCAATGGCTAGGAAACCTTGACCATCTTTGATTAACGAGCTAGTTCACTAGAGGCATACTAGGGACAAAGTGTTGTCTATTTACCCACACATGTAATGTATTTCCAATCAATACAATTATAGCATGGATAATAAACGATTAACATGAACAAGGAAATATAATAATTAACACTTTATTTATTGCCTCTAGGGCATATTTCCAACAGTCTCCCACTTGCACTAGAGTCAATAATCTACTTCACATCACTATGTGATTTACATTGCAATGAACCGAACACCCATGTAGTTCTGGTGTTGATCATGTTTTGTCCTTGGAAGAGGTTTAGTCAACGGGTCTGCAACATTCAGATCCGAGTGCACTTTGCAAATATTTATGTCCTTCTCCTCGATGTAATCGCGGATGGAGTTGAAGTGTCGCTTTATGTGTCTGGTCCTCTTGTGAAACCTTGGTTTCTTGGCCAGAGCAATGGCACCAGTGTTGTCATAGAACAGGTTCATTGGATTCAGTGCACGAGGCACTACTCCAAGATTTGTCATGAACTGCTTCATCTAGACACCTTCCTTTGCTGCCTCCCAGGGTGCGATGTACTCCGCTTTGCATGTAGAATCGGCTACCATGCTTTGCTTGGAACTGCACCAGCTTACCGCTCCCTCGTTGAGAATAAATACGTATCCGGTTTGTGACTTAGAGTCATCCGGATCAGTGTCAAAGCTTGCATCAACGTAAGCCTTTACGACGAGCTCTTCATCACCTCCATAAACGAGAAACATTTCCTTAGTCCTTTTTAGGTACTTAAGGATATTCTTGACCGCTGCCCAGTGTTCCATTCCAGGATCCCCTTCTTGGACCGATCCATTTTGAACTTCTTCAAAACTTTATCAAGGTATGTGCTTTGTGAAAGTGCTATTAAGCGTCTCGATCTATCTCTATAGATCTTAATGCCTAATATGAAAGCAGCTTCTCCTAGGCCTTCATTGAAAAACTCTTGTTCAAATATTCCTGCACGCTTTCCAGCATTTATATATTGTTTCCAATCAGCAATATGTCATCCACATGTAATATTAGAAATGCTATAGAGCTCCCACTCACTTTCTTGTAAATACAAGCTTCTCCATAAACTTGTATGAACTCAAACTCTTTGATCACCTCATCAATGCGCTTATTCCAACTCCGAGATGCTTGCACCAGCCCATAAATGGATCGCAGGAGTTTGCAAACTTTGTCAGCATTCTCTGGATCGACAAAACCTTCTGGTTGCATCATATACAACTCTTCCTCAAGGAAACCGTTGAGGAATGCCGTTTTGACATCCATCTGCCAAATTTCATAATCGAAATATACAACTATTGCCAACATGACTCTGACAAACTTACGCATCGCTACGGGTGAGAATGTCTCATCATAGTCAACTCCTTGAACTTGTGAAAAACCCTTTGCCACATGTCAAGCTTTATAGATGGTGACATTACCGTCCGCGTCTGTCTTCTTCTTAAAGAACCATTTGTTTTGAATGGCCTTTCGCCCTTCAGGTAATACTTCCAAAGTCCGTACTTTGTTTTCATACATGGATCCCATCTCGGATTTCATGGCCTCTAACCATTTCTCGGAATCCAAGCCCATCACTGCTCCTTCATAGCTCGTAGGTTCATTGTTGTCCAACAACCTGACCTCCAAGACAGGGTTGTCGTACCACTCAGGAGTAGTACACGCCCTTGTTGACCTATGAGGTTCAATAGTAGCTTGATCCGAAGCTTCATGATCATCATCACTAACTTCCTCTTCTACCGTCGTAGGTTCCATAGAAACATCTTTCTGTGCTGCGCTACTTTCTGGTTGAAGTAAAGGTTCAATAACCTCATCAAGCTCTATTTTTCATACCACTCAATTCTTTCGAGAGAAACTCTTTCTCAAGAAATGTTCCATTCTTAGCGACAAACACTTTGCCTTCAGATCTGAGATAGAAGGTATACCCGACTGTCTCTTTCCGATATCCTATGAAGACGCATTTCTCCGCTTTGGGTTCCAGATTTTCAGGTTGAAGCTTTTTGACGTAAGCATCACATCACCAAACTTTAAGAAACGATAATTTTGGCCTCTTGCCAAACCATAGCTCATATGGCGTCGTCTTAACAGATTTTGATGGTGCCCTATTTAAAGTGAATGCAGCTGTATCTAATGCATAACCCCAAAACGATCGTGGCAAATCAGCAAGAGACATCATAGAACGCACCATATCTAATAAGGTTCGATTACGACGTTCGGACACACCATTACGCTGTGGTTTTCCAAGTGGTGTCAACTGTGAAACAATTCCACACTGTCTTAAGTGACTGCCAAACTCATAATTCAGATATTCACCTCCTCGATCAGATCATAGGAATTTAATCTTCTTGTTACGATGATTCTTAACTTCACTCTGAAATTGCTTAAACTTTTCAAACGTTTCAGACTTGTGTTTCATTAAGTAAATATACGCAGATCTACTTAAGTCATCAGTGAAGGTGAGAAAATAATGACATCCACCACGCGCTATAACATTCATTGGACCGCACACATCAGTATGTATGATTTCCAATAAGTCACTCGCCCGTTCCATTTTTCCAGAGAACGACATTTTAGTCATCTTGCCCATGAGGCATGGTTCACATGTGTCAAGTGATTCAAAATCAAGTGACTCCAAAAGTCCATCAGCATGGAGCTTCCTCATGCATTTTACACCAATATGACCTAAACAGCAGTGCCACAAGAAAGTGGTACTATCATTATGAACTCTACATCTTTTGGCATCAATGTTATGAACATGTGTGTCCTCACTATCAACATTCAATATGAATAAACCCCTCACAATTGTTGCATGACCATAAAAGATATTACTCATATAAATAGAACAACCTTTATTCTCTGATTTAAATGAGTAACCGTCTCGCAATAAACAAGATCTAGATATAATGTTCATGCTTAACGCATGCACTAAATAACAATTATTCAAGTTCATCACTAATCCCGATGGTAATCGAAGAGAGAGCGTGCCGACGGCGATCACATCAACCTTGGAACCATTTCCCACACACATCGTCACTTCAGCCTTTGCCAGCCTTCGTCTATTTCGTAGTTCCTGTTTTGAGTAGCAAATGTGAGCAACCGAACTGGTATCAAATACCCAGGCACTACAACGAGAGCTAGTAAGGTACACATCAATAACATGTATATCGTATATACCTTGTTTGTCGTTGGCCGCCTTCTTGTCAGCCAGGTACTTGGGGCAGTTTCGCTTCCAGTGACCAGTTCCCTTGCAATGAAAGCACTCAGTTTTCTGGCTAGCTCCATGCTTGGGCTTCTTTACAAGAGTAGCAACTGCTTTGCCATCCTTCTTGGTTTTACCCTTCTTGCCCTTGCCCTTGCCATTCTTCTTGAAACTAGTGGTTCTATTGACCATCAACACTTGATGTTCTCTCTGGATTTCAGACTCAGCGACTTTTAGCATCGCAAACAGCTCGGCGACTGACTTGTTCATCCCGTGCATGTTATAGTTCATCACAAAGCTCTTGTAACTAGGTGGCAGTGATTGAAGAACTCTGTCAGTGATCGCCTCTAGCAGAAGGGAAATTCCCAACTCCGCTAGACGAGTTGAATACCTAGACATTCTGAGTATATTTTCACTGATAGACCCATTCTCCTCCATCTTGCAAGCATAGAACTTATCGGAGGTCTCATACCTCTCGATCTGGGCATTCTTCTGAAAGATAAACTTCAACTCCTGGAACATTTCATATGCTCCATGAAGTTCAAAACGTCTTTGAAGTCCCAGTTTTAAGCCATACAATATTGCACACTGAACTATTGAGTAATCTCTAGTACATGCCTCCCAAGCGTTCTTAACGTCTTCGGAGGTCATGTATTTTGGTTGGTCACCAAGCGGTGCATCAAGGACATATGATTTCTGGGAAGCCGTGAGGATAATCCTCAGATTATGGGCCCAATCAACAAAGTTACTTCCATCATCTTTCAACTTAGCTTTCTCTAGGAACGCATTAAATTTAGGGGTGCTACTATGCGAGCCATTGATCTACAACATAAATATGCAAAGGTTTACTTAGACTATTGTTCAAGATAATGAGTTTAGTTAATCAAATTACTAAAGCTCCCACTCAAATTGACATCCCTCAGGTCATCTGAGTGTCACATGATCCAAATTCACCAACTCAAGTCCGATCATCACGTGAGTTGAGGTGGCTTCAATGGTGAACATCATCATGTTGATCATATCTACTATATGAATCATGTTCGACCTTTCGGACTCTTGTGTTCTGAGGCCATGTCCGTACATGATAGGCTCGCCAAGTTTAACCCGAGTGTTCTGCACGTGCAACACTGGCTTGCACCCGTTGTATGTGAACATAGAGTCTATCACACCCGATCATCACGTGGTGTCTCGACACGACGAACTTTCACAATGGTGCACACTCGAGGAGAACACAATTCATCTTGAAATTTAAGTGTGGTATCACCTTATAATGCTACCGTCGTCCTAAGAAAAACAAGGTGCATAAAAGGATTAACATCGCATGCAAATCATAAGTGACATGATATGGCCATGAACTTGTGCTTTTGATCTCCATCTAGAAAGCACCGCCATGATCTCCATCGTCACCAGCATGACACCATGATCTCCATCATCTTGATCTCCATCAACATGTCGCCATCAGGGTTGTCGCGCCCAACATGCTTCTACTACTATTGCTACCGTTTAGCGATAAAGTAAAGCATTACATGGCGCTTAATGATTGACACGCAGGTCATACAATAATTAAAGACAACCCTATGGCTCCTGCCGGTTGTCGTACTCATCGACATGCAAGTCGTGATAATCTATACATCACATGATCATCTCATACATCACATATATCACATCATGTAATTGGACATATCACATCACAACATACCCTGCAAAAACAAGTTAGACATCCTCTAATTGTTGTTGCATGTTTTACGTGGCTGCTATGGGTATCTAGCAAGAACAATTCTCATCTACGCAAAAACCACAACGGTGATACACTAGTTGCTTTTCAACCTTCTCAAGGACCGCCTTTGTTGAATCCGATCCAACTGAAGTGAGAGAAACTGGCACCCGCTAGCCATCTATGCAACAATTTGCGGTTGAGGGAACCGGTCTCTAGTAAGAGTATGAGTAATGTTGGTCCGTGCTGCTTCATCTCACAATACCGCTGAACCAAAACGCGACCAAGGGAGGAAGCAATCTAAGCATCAACGCCCACAAATTCTTTGTGTTCTACTCAAGTTCTCATCTACACATAGACCTAGCTCATGATGCCACTGTTGGGGAATGTTGCATGGGAAATCAAAATTTTCCTACGTTCACGCAAGACCTATCCATGGTCATGAGCATATACGAGAGGGAGAGTGAATCTATGTACCCTTGTAGATCCCTAAGCGGGGAGCGATAAGAAACACGGTTGGTGTAGTCGAACTTCTTCGTGATCCAAATCGCCGAGTGTCCCACGAACCAATCATGATCTGTCCCGCGATCCAATCACGATCTGTCCCGCGAACTCGATCACGGTCCTTTTGATCTAGCGCCGAACGGATGGCACCTCCGCGTTCAGCACACATATGGCTTGATGACGATCTCCACCGTCTTGATCCAACAAGACAGAGCAGAGACGAAGAAGAGTTCTACGGCAACATTATGGCGCTCGGACGATGGTGGTGGAGCTATTCCGGCAGGCCTTCGCCTAAGCACTGCAGAAATCCGATCTAGAGGAGAAACTATGCACTGGAGGAACGGGTAGCACGTGGCTGCAAATTCTGTGCAAAAACCCTAAAACCTCTAGTATATATAAGAGGGAGGGAGGAGAGAACTAGGCGCAAGGGCCAAGCCTCCTTGGTTCGGCCAAAGTGGGGAGGAGAGGAGGACTCCTCCAATCCTAGTAGGACTAGGATTCCTCTTTTTTTTTTGCCTTTTTTCCACCTTTTCCCTTTGGGGTTTTATTCCCTAGCCGCATGGGACTTGTGTGAGACTTCCACCAGCCCACAAAAGGCTGGTATTTATTCTTCCACTGCCCATGAAGCCTCTTGGGTCGAAATACCCCTCCCGATGGTCTCTTGGTACACTCCCGGCACTCCCAGTACACTAAAGATTAGCCCGAAACTTTTCCGGCGACCAAAACAGGATTTCCAATATACGAATCTTTACCTCCGGACCATTCTGGAGCTCCTCGTGACATCCGGGATCTCATCCAGGACTCCAAACAACCTTCAGTCACCACCATACATAACTCTATACTACCGAAACGTCACCAAACCTTAAGTGTGCAGACCTTGCGGGTTCGAGAACTATGCAGACATGACCGAGACACCTCTACGGCCAATAAACAATAGTGGGACCTGGATGCCCATATTGGTTCCTACATATTCTACGAAGATCTTTATTGGTCGAACCTCTGTGTCAAGGATTCAGTTAATCCTGTATGATGTTCCCTTTGTTCTTCGGTATGTTACTTGCCCGAGATTCGATCGTCGGTATCTCCATACCTAGTTCAACCTCGTTACCAGAAAGTCTCTTTACTCGTTCCGTAATACAAAAATCCCGTGACTAACACTTATTCACATTGCTTGCAAGGCTTATAGTGATGTTGCATTACCGAGTGGGCCCTAAGATAACTCTCCGTTACACGGAGTAACAAATCCCAGTCTTGATCCATGCCAACTCAACAGACACCCTCGGAGATACCTGTAGAGCACCTTTATAGTCACCCAGTTACGTTGCAATGTTTGGTACACACAAGGCACTCTTCCGGTGTCCGTGAGTTGCATGATCTCATGGTCATAGGAACATATACTTGACATGTAGAAAACTGTAGCAATAAACTGACACGATCATATGCTACGTTCGTAGTTTGGGTCTTGTAAATCACATCATTCTTCTAATGATGTGATGCCGTTATCAAATGACATCACATGTCAATGGCTAGGAAACCTTGACCATCTTTGATTAACGAGCTAGTTCACTAGACGCATACTAGGGACAAAGTGTTGTCTATTTATCCACACATGTAATGTGTTTCCAATCAATACAAATATAGCATGGATAATAAACGATTATCACGAACAAAGAAATATAATAATAAACACTTTATTTATTGCCTCTAGGGCATATTTCCAGCAATTCTTTCTTGGCTTCTCCTTATGTTCTCGGTAATTCCGACGTTGATCTCATTTTGGGCATGGACTTCCTGGCTATGAACAAAGCTCGTATTGATTGCAAAGCAAAAGAAGTCAAGCTGACTCATCCTTCAGAAGACGTGATTATTTTCGCGGCTCGCGATGACACAATCCGTCTCTTTGCTCTTAATGAGAAGGGTGAAATCTCGGCGATTTCTCAAATTCTGGTGGTTTGTGAGTATGAAGATGTCTTTCTAGAAGAATTGCCAGGAATGCCTCCGCACCGGCTAGTCGAGTTCGTGATTGATCTCGAGCCCGGAGCTGAACCAGTCTGCAAGAGCCTGTATAAACTTGGCCCCGAAGAGCTGAAAGAGTTGAAGAAGCAGCTAGACGAGCAAGAATGTCTGGGTCTGATCAGACCAAGTTCTTCTCCATGGGCTTGTGGTGTTTTGTTTGTCAAGAAGAAAGATGGCATGGATTGTCTTTGTGTAGACTATCGTCCATTGAAAAACAAGACAATCAGAAACAAGTACCCACTTCCCAACATCAATGAGTTGTTTGAACAACAGAAAGGTGCCAATGTTTTCTCGAAGCCTTGTCTTCGCATGGTTTATCATCAGATTCGCATTCGCGGAGAAGACATTCCTAAGACCGCTTTCAGGACGAGTTTTGGCTCTTATGAGTACACCGTAATGTCGTTTGGTCTTGATAATGCTACTCCAACCTTCTCAAGAATGATGAATTTCATTTTCTCTCCTTTCAAGAATGAATTCGTCTTGGTCTATCTGGATGATATCCTTGTGCTCTTGGAGATAGAAGAAGAGCATGCAGAGCATCTCCGCCTTGTGCTTGACAAGTTAAGAGAGCATCGATTCTATGCCATGTTTTCCAAGTGTGAGTTTTGGCTCAATGAAGTGGTGTACCTTGGGCATGTGATCTCTACCGAGGGAATTAAAGTGCACCCTGAGGAAGTTGAGGCAATATTGAAGTGGGAACCTCCTCAGAATGTGAAGCAACTTTGGAGTTTCCTCGGGCTTGCTAGCTATTGCAGAAGATTCGTGGAGAACTTCTCTCAAATTGCTAAGCCTGTGTCCAATATCCTCCAGAAGAGTGTCAAGTATGTTTGGTCTCCTGAGTGTGATGTGGCTTTCAATACGCTCAAGCAGAGCTAACTTCAGCTGCAGTTCTTGTTCCTCCTGAGCAGTCCAAGCCTTTCCAAGTATTCTGTGATGCTTCTCTCCAAGGTCTTGGTGGTGTTCTCATGCAAGATAAGAAGATTGTTGCTTATACCTCGCGTCAGTTGAAGCTTGCTGAGAAGAACTACCCCACTCATGATCTTTAGTTGTCGGTAGTTTTGCATGCTCTAATGACTTGGAGACATTTGTTGTTGGGTAGACCAGTTGAGGTGTACACCGATCACAACAGCTTGAAGTACATTTTCACTCAACCCAATCTCAATCTTTGGGAGTCTCGTTGGGTGGAAATGCTTGAGGACTTCAATCCAATTATTGAGTATACTCCGAGGAAAGCAAATGTCATTGCAGACGCGCTCAGCCATAAGGCGTACTGCAATAGTCTCATCTTGAAGCCTCTTCAGCCCGAGATTTGTGAAGCCTGTTGTATGCTCAACCTTTGGATGATTCCGCAAGGATTTCTTGCAAATCTTCAAGTCTCTCCGACTCTGGAAGATCTGGTTCGCCAAGCGCAGCTTCTTGATGCTATGGTGAAGAAAGTGGAGAAAGGTGTCGCCAGGAGCATTCCGAAGTATAAGTGCTTTCGCATTGATGACAAAGATACCTTGTTCTTTGAGGACCGTCTTGTGGTTCCAAAAGGTGATCTCAGAAAGGTTATCATTGACGAAGCACATAATTCTCTTCTATCCATTCATCCAGGCAGTTCAAAGATCTATCAGGATCTCAAGCAAACCTTCTGGTGGACTCGCATGAAACGTGAGATTGCTCAGTTCGTGAACGAGTGTGATGTTTGTCGCAGAGTGAAGGCGGAGCATCAATGTCCAGTAGGTCTTCTTCAGCCTTTGCCTATCCCAGAGTGGAAATTCGATCATGTGGAGATGGATTTCGTCACTGGGTTTCCCAAGTCTAAGAGAGGCAACGATGCCATCTTTGTGGTTATCGACAAGCTGTCAAAAGTTACTCATTTCCTGCCAGTCAAAGAATCTATCTCGGTAGCTCAGCTTGCAGAGTTGTATACGTCAAGGATAGTATCTTTGCAAGGTATTCCTCAGCTCATCTCTTCTGGACGTGGAAGCCTCTTTGCTTCTAAGTTTTGGGAGTCCATATGCTGAATTCTCATACAACAATAGCTTTCAAGGTATCTCAGGCAAGGCCCCTTTCGAGATTCTCTATGGCAGAAAGTGTTGTACCCCGCTTAACTGGTCTGAAACTGGTGAGCGTCAGATATTGGGCAATGACATGATCATTGAAGCAGAAGAGATGTGCCATGTCATTCGCGAGAACCTCAAAGCAGCTCAGTCCCAACAGAAGAGTTATTACGATAACAAACATCGGGATGTTTCCTTTCAAGTGGATGATCTAGTCTATCTCAGAGTCTCTCCCATGAAGGGCACGCAGCGATTTGGAATTAAAGGGAAGCTAGATCCTCGTTTTGTTGGTCCTTTCAAAGTTGTTGGCAAGAGAGGTGCTCTTGCATATCAACTAGAGCTTCCTCCAAATTTCGTGAACGTGCACGATGTCTTCCATGTTTCTCAGCTCTGGAAATGCTTCAAGACTCCTGAGCAAACCATTGACCTCCAAGACATCGATCTCCAAGAAGATCTCTCTTATCGTGAGCAATCTTATTTGTCATGTAACCTATTGTATGAACCTTGTGCCATGAGATTTATGATGTTTTGCAGCTTTTCATCCATGTCTTGTTCTTGCATTCAGGCATCATGCATCCATCATGTTATGCCTTGTTGTGAAGTGACCATGTATGTGAGTGTTATGATTTGGTTTGAGTGTGGGTGGAGTTCTTGTGCGCATCTCCTCCTTCTTCCCCTCTCTTTTCTTTTCAACAAAACCCCCATCATAATGCCTTAATCCCCATGTTAATTAATAATCAGAATTAAGTTACTATTTAAATTATTTAAAAATGTTCAAGTGCTAGCCTAATATGTTTTAAGAGTGTGTGTTGTGGTCTTTTATTTTTTTGAGCTTTATGCATTTGTGGCATTTAAATAACAGGAGCTGTTATTTTAAAAATATTTAAAATTACTTGTCCAAAAATCCAACTTATTATTTTTATTAAATGGGGCATATTATTTTCTTTACAAAGGTATTTTTGTTTGCCCAAAAACTCCTTTATTTTATCTCTAGGGTTTTCCCTTTTGTTGTGGTGTTTTAAAAAGAAAAAAAGGCTTTCTGTTTTGTTGGATTAGAGAGAGTGTGTGTGTGTGGGCTGTGCCCTCCCGAACCACGCGGCCCAGCAGGTAACTGACGGCTACCTGCCTCGTCCTCCTCCGTTAGTAGGTTCAGAGAGAGTTAGAGCGCAGGGAGACGACACTGTCGCCGTCAGGGGCTCATGCACATCAAGGTTCCCCCCCCCCTTTATAAGAGCGCGTAGCCCTAGGGTTCTTCTTCCTCCTCACCGCCGCCGCTCCCCTTCTCCCCTCCTTCTTCTCCCTCCTCCTCCGCTCTTCTTCCCCCTTCAGGTAAGATTTCAGAGAGCAGTGGGTTTCAGAGAGCGAGAGGTCGTCGTCGTCTTCGTGCCTACGGTGGGCCTCGTCATCGGCGGAGATGGCGTGGAGCAAGACGCCATCACCCTCGATCCATTCCAGGTGCTAGGAGGCTTTAGGAGGTCGTCTTCTTCCTCCATGCCGCCGGGTCGGCGTCGGATCTTCTTCCTCTTTGTCGCCGCCGCGTTTTCGCCTCTCCTTACTCTCCGCGCGTCAGGGTCGCCGTCGTCCTCCCCTAGGTGAGCAATCGACGTGCAGCCTCCTCCCCTTGTAACTAGAGTTGTTGCCATCATGCTCGTGTCACCATCGTGCTCGTGTCGCTGCCGGTCCGAAAAGCTCGTGCATTAGCTCGCTTCCGTCCCCCTCGTCGTATGATGAGCAGAGGGATGGGTTCCCTGTTGTGTCCGTAGTCCCCGCGTTACCTCCCTCTCGCCCTTAGTGCCGTAGCTCGCTGGAGCCGCTCGTTGCCGTTGCTTTGTCACCGCAAGCCGTTCGGGTTCAGTTTCGTTAGGCATTTGTGGCGTTTGTGTATAAGAGGGCATGTGCACCTCCTCTGTTACCAGTCGCACTTGTAGCCCAGTGGTGTGGTGCGTGGGAGGCAACAAGGAGGTTGCGGGTGCCAATCCGAACCCCTCCCCATTTTTATTCTGTTTTTCCTTTTTTGTTGTTTTCTTTTGTTTTTCTTCCTTTGCATATATATGTGTGTGTGTAGATGCAACCAACATTTCTTGGTTTTCTTTTCTGTTATAATTGAGGTGTGTGTGTGTGTGCTGTGCACATGTATGGATGTGCTTGTGTGTGTATGTGTCACATAGTGTGATGCATTCATATGCATGTGTGTAAGGGTGTTTGTGAGTGTGTGCATGTGCATATGTGTATGCACATACGTGTATATGCATGTGTGTGTATGTGTATGTGCATGTGAGTGTGCATATATGCATGACCTTGTGTTGTGTGAGTTTATATGCATGTGATCTTGTGTGAGTGTGTGTGTGTGTTGCCATCTACATATGCAAATGCATATATGCATTGTGCATATATGTATGCATATGTGTGTGGATGACCACCCACACACATGAGCTTGTGTGTGAGAGTGTATGTGCCTAGTGCACTTGTGAGAGTGAGTGGGTGTATGCCTATGTGCATTATGCATATATGGGCATGTGAGTGTGTGTGTGGGTGAATACCCCCTTCTTGGGTGGTATGCTCATGACTGTTGGTGCTCATATGCCTTGGGCATATATAGAGCATGTGTGAGTGCTTGCTTGTTGTGTGTGTAGGGTGTATGTGTGTGTGGGGACTAGTGGGTTTTCCCACTTGATAAACCCCTTTGTTGTATATATATATTCATGCTTGTAGTTTGTTAGATCATTTCCATCTCTAGCTAAGTTACAAATCTGGTTATGATCATTTATGCTCATGTTCAAATTAGAGTTATGATTCACTTATGAGAATAGGTGGTAGTTTTGCTATCTTGTTTGTGCCTTGTTGTTTCACATGAACATATGAGTATGACACATGTTTTTGGGGTAAAGAGCCAACTAATCCATTGGTGCCTTCAGATTTCACTTTTGAGCAAGTTTATAAAAATTTCATTTTCAGCTGAGATGCTACTTTGTCAAATTTGCATGATTTAATCCTTACTTGCTTTGGGGCATGTGCCAACATGGAAGTGCTAATGTTTTGTATCTATTATGCCATGGTATTTTTGTTTAAAATTAGAATCACCCATATAAGTGGGAACCAAGCTGATAAGTTGCCAACTTGATGTTTCTGTTTCAGCATGCTAAAAACTACAAAGTCTGAGAATCTGCTGTTATTTTTATGCCATATAGAGTGGATGGTATCTTGTGATGTGTTGTGAATTTGAGCATGCTCAATGCTAGTGTTTTGGAGTAGATGTTGTCTACTACCATCATGTTAATTGTCATGCCAAGAGGTGCTCTCTAACATATTTAACTACTTCTGTCAACTTGCCACTTTATTAACTCAGATTCCAGAAAACTGTTATTTTCACTAAGTCCCAGAAAACTGTTTCATCTTGTCAACTTGATAGCTTCATGCTTATTGATGTGGGCCTCCTATGCAGATGGTGTAGTTCGATAAGTTGTTTCATTTGTTATGTAGTTTCTATCAATATTTTGTTTGTGGTTGTAGGGTTCGTGTAGCTCAAGTTGTGGGCTGTGTAAGTTGCTATGTTGCTGTTTTGTGGCAGATTGTTTGTTTTATTGTTTTGTGACTTGTGGGAGCTATACTCCATAGAATTGATTGATCTTTGAGTCTATTGTGGTTGGTTTTTCATGGCCTAACCAATGGCTACCTTGGAATGCCAAGAATTAACCCATGGTATTGGTTGTCTTGTGTTTTGCCTTCGTACCTTGTCGTGGGCGTATCGTGAGAACCATAACTCCGTTTCTTGCGTTCTTTATATGCATTTATATCGATTTTGCATGATGCATCCATATTTTCCATTTTCATGCATGTTTAAATAACTTAACATGAGGTTCTGTCCAGATTCATTAATAAACAAACTTTGCATGTGAAACATGACTAGTTTTGGACTGCCATGTTAAATTCTTCGTAAATGAATCATGCATCATCTTGGTTGTGCATTGCACCTTGGTTGGATGTTTATGGTTGCTGTTTCTCTTGGGCATACGCGAGTGTTGATACTGAGTACGAGGACCCAGGAGAGTACTACTACGAGGATCCCGCTACTTGTTCCACTGAAGAACCAACAAGCAAGATGATCATACCCGGATCCCGATACTATTTTTGCTTGCTAGTTTGTCGCTCTTATCATTACTATTGTGCTACCTGTCACTTGAGTATCAGCCTCCTAAATGCCATGAAAGCCTCTAATCCTCCACATCCTAGCAAACCTTTGATTGGCTAAGTTACCGCTACTCAACCCTTCTTATAGCGTTCTTAGTTGCAGGTGCAGGTTGTTCCATGTGATAACATGGATTTGGAGATCACAATATTATCTATTATCTAATTTAGTGCACATATATATCTTGGTATTGGTGGAAGGCTTGGCCTTATGCTAGGTGTTTTGTTCCGCTGTTACCTCCATAGTTCTTGTTACCGGTGTTATGTTTTCTATATTTTGCGCTCCTAACACGCTCGGGGTTGTTATGGGGACCCCCTTGTTTAGTCGGTTGAGATAAAAACTTTTCTGGCAAGACCCAACATTGGTACTACATTTGCTTAACAACTTAATAAAATTTGCAGAGGGCCTTGCAAACTCGTGGATAATTAATCAACCCCGGGCCAGTGCTCCTCATGAGTGTTGGTCCAAACTAGAGCACTGTGCGGGGCCAACCCAGGGCAACTTGGGAGATTTCTATATGGCCACCGTACACAAGCTTATCCGTCGTGTCCTGAGAATGAGATATGCGGCTCTTATCGGGTTTGTCGACACGTCGGGCGGTCTTGCTGGATTTGTTTTACCTTTATCGAGTGTCTGGTGTGTGGAGTCTGACTTTCTTCGGGTTTTCTCAAGGTGTTGGAATTCCTTTGATATTACCTATGATGACCACGAGGTCCGTGGTCGAGGCTATTCCCGCGGAGTGTGGTTATTTGTGATGGACTAGTTGGAGCACCCCTGCAGGGGTAAATCTTTTCGAGAAGCTATGCCCGCGGTTATGTGGCAACTTGGATATTTGATTAACACCCGGTTATAGTAAACTTGAAGTAAACTCTAATTAAAAATACACCAACTGTGTGAGTAACCGTGATTGTCTCTGCTCGTGAACATGATCCGAGAGAGAACACGGTGGGGTTATGATTGACATAAGTAGGTATTTAGGATCTCATAGAGATCATACCAGACCCGATTACTACAACCCTCCAGGTATAGGTACAAATGAGTACATGCAAGATGATCTTACCCAGCTCCAGTGGGAATATGACGAGGAAAGAGGCAGGATGTACGTGACTTACCCGGACGAGTAGAGGACCATGGTAGGATAGCGAGATAGTATCATTTGCATATGTTTTTATCGTTTGATTTCGTCCGTAGTCGGACCCTATCTTCATCTTGATGATTTGAACTCTGTGTGGAATTATAATTTCGCATGTGGCGAGTGTAAGCCAACTTGTATACTCATCCCTTCTATAATGTATGATGCAATGATTCTATACTTGTGAACGGCAAGATGCGCCTCTATCCCTTGCGAGGCCCTTGTGTCTTAAAATGGATAGGCACGCATCTTGGGCATGAGAAGTTGGTATTCAGAGCCATACGACCATAGGAGTCTTTGCTTGATCGAACTTGGCCGTTGGCCGATTCGAGTCTAGTAAAACTATTTTGAGTCTAGTTATATCGGAGAGTAGGATTCTTTTTACTGCTCTTCTATGCTCTGGTGAGGTATTCGACTTAGGAATTTTGATTCTACTCCTCTTGTCGCTCAAAATTTTTTTAGGATCATGCAGGTATTTTGGAGTCTATATGATACTGATGTGACAGGGTTCTGTCTTGACACCTCCTGTCTGACTTGATTTCTTCCGGGGAGTCGAGCTCCAGGGAATGTTGGCACATTGGTATCATTCATATTCCTTGATATCTCTGGACGGAGAGTGTTCGGAATTACTTCAATACTTACCGTGGTGAGATAAGGTCGGAGTCACCCAGTACTGGGGAGGCGACCGGGGTATCACCACGGTTTAGTATCGTTGTGAGTTTGAGGATTCGAGTTAGATGAAGTTGCGAAAGCCTCTGGTTATGTGTTGAAGTATGGATACAGTTTGGGTGTAGGATTGCTAGTTGTGTGAGGTATTTCCTCCTTGTATCCCCCACACCGGATTGCATAACCAGAAAGTTTTCGGAATTTCTTAGGTGGGAAATCTTGTAGTTATCTAGGATCATCTTCTTCAGATGTATGTGGGCATATACGTTTGTTCTGAGCACTTAGCTCAATACTTTTGTGTTATTGCAAGTGGCTTCAATTTTCTGATGATGTTATCATAACCGAAGAAGCATTCTTACTAATTTTTCAATAGGAAGGCTATGTTGTTATTTGTTCAATTTCTTTCAAGCATTTGATTCAGCTTTGGATTCATCCTTTCAATGAGGTGCTGATGTGTTTTGGCCATCTCTAGGATGGCTCCACCAACTCGCAACAATCCGGGTCGTGGTGAGGAGCAGACTGATGTTCCACCACCACCACCACCCCCGCCGCTGCCACCTCCGCCTCCTCCTGTAGAAGCTTGGAAAGTTGTGATGGCCGCAACCAATGCGAACACTCAGATGTTGCTCAGGTTGTTGCAATAAAGGGAGTAGGGTCAGCAAGGTTTTCAAGGGAATTTTCAGAATCAGCTTCAGTTTGCGACACTCAATCAGTTCCTTGCCAACCAGCCCAAGTCTTTCACCTGTTGTGAGCAGCCTCCTGATGCTGATGATTGGCTTCGTGATATGAGTAAGCATTTTGAGTGCAACAATGTCAGGCCAGAGGACTTTGTCAGATTTGCATCATTCCAGCTCAAGGGTCAAGCAGTTGATTGGTGGCAGCAGTACAACGATTCCAAGGGCAATCGTGTTGTTACTTGGGACGATTTCCATCGTGACTTCATGGCTCATTACATTCCGAGAAGCTTTGTCAAGGAGATGCATGAGAAGTTCAGGCACCTTAAGCAGGGAAGCAAGTCTGTGTATCAGTACCACGTCGAGTTCCAGAATTTAGCCCGTTATGCTAAGCAAGATGTTCCAGATGACAAGGCTATGATCTATCAGTTCAGAGGTGGTCTCAAGGATGAGCTTCTGCCAAGCCTAGTTCTTCAAGAGCCTCGTGAGTTTGATCAGTTCTATAACATGGCTTTGAAGGTCGAGGCAACTTAGCTCAAGTTGGAGAACTCAAAGAAGTTTTTAAGGGATTCATATTGTTCTTCTTCCAGCTCTCAGATGGTTCCCAAGCAGCAAAAGTATTGGGTGCCAAACCCTCCTCCTTCTCGTCCTCCTCAGCAGCAGAAGCAGTTTGGTGGTCGTGGCTCTTCCCACCCACCCAACCCAGGATTCTAGCAGTGACCCCAGGCGTCCAAGGGAGTTCTTGTTCCTCCTCCAGGCAATGTCCGTCCGCTTTCTTAGGTGATTTGTCACAAGTGTGGTCAGAAGGGCCACTATGCAAACAAGTGCAACCAGCGGCGTCTTCCGCCTCCTCCTCCCGTCAAGCCTCCAGGCAATGCTTTGGTGAAACATAACCCCAAGACCGCAAGAGTGAATATGGTGAATGCAGTTGAGGCAAATGGTTCTTCTCAAGTGATCATGGGTAATCTCTCAGTTAATTCTATTCTTGCAAAAGTGTTATTTGATTCTGGAGCATCACACTCATTCATGTCTAGACCTTTTTCTATGAAAAATGATTTCTATTCCGAGATGTTGAGTAGACCTTTGGGTGTTGTTTCTCCGGGTGTGGCCATGGAAACCACCTCCATTGTTCCGGATGTTTCTATCAAGATGGGCAATTATTCTTTCTTGGCTTCTCCTTATGTTCTTGGTAATTATGACATTGATATCATTTTGGGCATGGACTTCCTGGCTATGAACAAAGCTCATATTGATTGCAAAGCAAAAGAAGTCAAGCTGACTCATCCTTCAGAAGACGTGATTATTTTCGCGGCTCGTGATGACACAATCCGTCCCTTTGCTCTTAATGAGAAGGGTAAAATCTCGGCAATTTCTCAAATTCCGATGGTTTGTGAGTATGAAGATGCCTTTCTAGAAGAATTGCCAGGAATGCCTCCGCACTGGCTAGTTGAGTTCGTGATTGATCTCGAGTCCGGAACTGGACCGGTCTGCAAGCGCCCGTATAAACTTGGCCCCGAAGAGCTGAAAGAGTTGAAGAAGCAGCTAGACGAGCAAGAACGTCTAGGTCTGATCAGACCAAGTTCTTCTCCATGGGGTTGTGGTGTTTTGTTTGTCAAGAAGAAAGATGGCACAGATCGTCTTTGTGTCGACTACCGTCCATTGAACAAGAAGACAATCAAAAACAAGTACCTACTTCCCAACATCAATGAGTTGTTTGAACAACTCAAATGTGCCAAGGTTTTCTCGAAGCTTGATCTTCGCATGGGTTATCATCAGATTCGCATTCGCAAAGAAGACATTCCTAAGACCACTTCCAGGACGAGTTTTGGCTCTTATGAGTACACCGTCATGTCATTTGGTCTTGCTAATGCTCCTAAAATCTTCTCAAGAATGATGAATTTCATTTTCTCTCCTTTCAAGAATGAATTCGTCTTGGTCTATCTAGATGATATCTTTGTGTTCTTGGAGACAAAAGAAGAGCATGCAGAGCATCTCTGCCTTGTGCTTGACAAGTTAAGAGAGCATCGATTCTATGCCAAGTTTTCCAAGTATGAGTTTTGGCTCAATGAAGTGGTGCACCTTGGGCATGTGATCTCTACAGAGGTAATTAAAGTGCACCCTGAGAAAGTTGAGGCAATATTGAAGTGGGAACCTCCTCAGAATGTGAAGCAGCTTCGGAGTTTCCTCGAGCTTGCTAGCTACTGCAGAAGATTCGTGGAGAACTTCTCTCAAATTGCTAAGCCTCTGTCCAATCTCCTCTAGAAGAGTGTCAAGTATATTTGGTCTCCTGAGTGTGATGTGGCTTTCAATACGCTCAAGCAGAGACTAACTTCAGCGCCAGTTCTTGTTCCTCCTGAGAAGTCCAAGCCTTTCCAAGTATTCTGTGACGTTTCTCTCCAAGGTCTTTGTTGGGGATATAACCCCGCAATATGACCCGCCCCTGAAGGCTCCAGGTCATGTTGATGGCTCATGAGCCGGCCCAAGGGTGAGCCGTAAATCCAACAACCCATGAAGATAGACGGCTCATGGTGTGGGCCGCAAGGTGGCCCGGACTGAGAAGACCCGGGCGTGCAAGCCGCTCAGAGACAGTTTGGACAAAGAAGATAGAGTAAGACTCGGATAGACAATGAGACTCCTATGCAGCTGTTGCATTTGGATAAGTTGTTGCGTTTGTTATGTAGTTTCTGTCAATATCTTGTTTATGGCTGTAGGGTTCCTATAGCTCAAGTTGTGGGCTGTGTAAGTTGCTATGTTGCTGTTTTGTGGCAGATTGTTTGTTTTATTGTTTTGTGACTTGTGGGAGCTATACCCCATAGAATTGATTGATCTTTGAGTCTATTGTGGTTGGTTTTTCATGGCCTAACCAATGGCTACCTTGGAATGCCAAGAATTAACCCATGGTATTGGTTGTCTTGTGTTTTGCCTTCGTACCTTGTCGTGGGCGTATCATGAGAACCGTAACTCCGTTTCTTGCGTTCTTTATATGCATTTCTATCGATTTTGCATGATGAATCCATATTTTCCATGTTCATGCATGTTTAAATAACTTAACATGAGGTTCTTTGCAGATTCATTAATAAACAAACTTTGCATGTGAAACATGACTAGTTTTGGACTGCCATGTTAAATTCTTCGTAAATGAATCATGCATCATCTTAGTTGTGCATTGCACCTTGGTTGGATGTTTATGATTGATGTTTCTCTTGGGTAGACGTGAGTGTTGATACTGAGTACGAGGATCCAGGAGAGTACTACTACGAGGATCCCGCTACTTGTTCCACTGAAGAACCAACATGCAAGATGATCGTACCCGGATCCCGATACTATTTTTGCTTGCTAGTTTCTCGCTCTTATCGTTACCATGGCGCTACCTACCAGTGTAGTATGAGCCTCCTAAATGCCATGAAAGCCTCTAACCCTCCACATCCTAGCAAACCTTTGATTGGCTAAGTTACCGCTGCTCAGCCCCTCTTATAGCGTTCTTAGTTGCAGGTGCAGGTTGTTCCATGTGATAACATGGATTTGGATATCACAATATTATGTGTTATCTAATTTAATGCACATATATATATCTTGGTATTGGTGGAAGTCTTGGCCTTATGCTACGTGTTTTGTTCCGCTGTTACCGCCATAGTTCTTGTTACCGGTGTTATGTTTTCCATATTTTGCGCTCCTAACACGCTCGGGGTTGTTATGGGGACCCCCTTGTTTATTTGGTTGAGATTAAAACTTGTCTGGCAAGACCCAACATTGGTACTACATTTGCTTAACAACTTAATAAAATTTGCATCGGGCCTTGCAAACCCGTGGATAATTAATCAACCCCCGGGCCAGTGCTCCTCATGAGTGTTGGTCCAAACTTGGGAGATTTCTATAAGGCCACCGTACACTAGCTTATTTGTCGTGTCCTGAGAACGAGATACGCGGCTCTTATCGGGTTCGTCGACACTTCGGGCGGTCCTGCTGGATTTGTTTACCTTTATCGAGTGTCTTGCGTGTGGAGTCTGACTTTCTTAAGGTTTTCTCAAGGTGTTGGAATTACTTTGGAATTACCTATGATGACCACGAGGTCTGTGGTCGAGGCTATTCCTACGGAGTGTGATTATTTGTGATGGACTAGTTGGAGCACCCCTTTAGGGTTAAATCTTTTCGAGAAGCCGTGCCCGCGGTTATGTGGCAACTTGGATATTTGTTTAACACCCGTTTATAGTAAACTTGAAGTAAACTCTAATGAAAAATACACCAACTGTGTGAGTAACCGTGATCGTCTCTGCTCGTGAACATGATCCGAGAGAGAACACTATGGGGTTATGATTGACGTAAGTAGGTGTTTAGGATCTCATAGAGATCATACCAGACCCGATCGTTCATCATAGGCCACTCATATTTATTTTCATGTTGCGTGAGTAGCCACCATAAATGCTTTGTGCTGCTGCAAACTAAACACACACCCCATCCCAACCTTTAAGCTTGAATAGTCTCGGTACCTGGGTGCTTGATTGTTGAGTCCTTGTGGCTCACAGATTACTACAAACCTCTAGGTACATGTACAGATGAGTACGTGCAGGATGATCTTACCCAACTCCAGTGGGAATATGACGAGGAAAGAGGTAGGATGTACATGACTTACCCGGATGAGTAGAGGACCATGGTCGTGATCTTTGGGATAGCGAGATAGTATCATTTGCATATGTTTTTATCGTTTGATTTCTTCCGTAGTCGGACCCTGTATTCATATTGATGATTTGAACTCTGTGTGTAATTGTAATTTAGCATGTGCCGAGTGTAAGCCAACTTGTATACTCATCCCTTCTGTAATGTATGATGCAATGATTCTATACTTGCGAACAACAAGATGCGCCTCTATCCCTTGCGAGGCCCTCCTGTCTTAAAATGGATAGGCGCGCATCTTGGGCGTGACAAGTTGGTATTCAGAGCCATACGACCATACGAGCCTTTGCTTGATCGAACTTGGCCGAGTCGAGTCTAGTAAAACTATTTTGAGTCTAGTTATATCGGAGAGTAGGATTCTCTTTACTCCTCTTCTATGCTCTGGTGAGGTATTCGACTTAGGAATTTTGATTCTACTCCTCTTCTCGCTCAAATTTTTTTTAGGATCACGCGGGTATTTTGGAGTCTATATGATACCGATGTGATAGGGTTCTGTCTTGGTGCCTCCTGTCTGACTTGATTTCTTCCGGGGAGTCGAGCTCCAGGGAATGTTGGCACATCGTTATCATTCAGATTCCTTGATATCTCAGGACGGAGAGTGTTCAGAATTACTTCAACACTTATCGTGGTGAGATAAGGTTGGAGTCACCCAGTACTGGGGAGGCGTCCGGGGTACCACCATGGTTTAGTATCGTAGTTCGAGGATTCGAGTTAGATGAAGTTACGAAAGCCTCTGGTTATGTGTTGAAGGATGGATATAGTTGGGCTGTAGGATTGTTAGTTGTGTGAGATATTTCCTCCTTGTCTCCCCCACACGGGATTGCATAACCAGAAAGTTTTTGGAAGTTCTTAGGTGTGAAATCTTGTAGTTATCTAGGATCATCTTCTTCAGATGTATGTGGGCATATACATTTGTTCCGAGCGCTTACCTCAATAATTTTGTGTTATTGCAAGTGGCTTCTATTTTCCGATGATGTCATCATAACCGAAGAAGCATTCTTACTAATTTTTCAGTAGGAAGGTTGTGTTGTTATTTGTTCAATTTCTTTCAAGCATTTTATTCAGCTTTGGATTCATCCTTTCAATGAGGTGCTGATGCGTTTTGTCCATCTTCAGGATGGCTCCACCAACTCGCAACAATCCGGGTCGTGGTGAGGAGCAGACTAATGTTCCACCACCACCACCACCCCCGCCGCTGCCACCTCCAACTCCTCTGGAAGCTTGGCAATCTGTGATTGCCGCAACCAATGCGAACACTCAGATGTTGCTCAGGTTGTTGCAAGAAAGGGAGCAGGGTCAACAAGGTTTTCAAGGGAATTTTCAGAATCAGCTTCAGTTTGCGACACTCAATCGGTTCCTTGCCAACCAGCCCAAGTCTTTCACCTGTTGTGAGCAGCCTCTTGATGTTGATGATTGGCTTCGTGATATGAGTAAGCATTTTGAGTGCAGCAATGTCAGGCCAGAGGACTTTGTCAGATTTGCATCATTACAGCTCAAGGGTCAAGCAGCTGATTGGTGGCAGTAGTACAAGGATTCCAGGGTGATCGTGTTGTTATTTGGGACGATGTCCGTCATGACTTCAGGGCTCATTAAATTCCGACAAGCTTTGTCGAGGAGATGCATGAGATGTTCAGGCACCTGAAGCAGGGAAGCAAGTCTGTCTATCAGTACAACATCGAGTTCCAGAATCTAGCCCGTTATGCTAAGCAAGATGTTCTAGATGACAAGGCTATGATCTATCAGTTCAGAGGTGGTCTCAAGGATGAGCTTCTGCCAGGCCTAGTTCTTCAAGAGCCTCGTGATTTTGATCAGTTCTCTAACATGTCTTTGAAGGTCAAGGCAACTCAGCTCAAGTTGGCGAACTCAAAGAAGCGTTCAAGGGATTCACATCCTTCTTCTTCCAGCTCTCAGATGGTTCCCAAGCAGCAGAAGTATTGGGTGCCAAACCCTCCTCCTTTTCGTCCTCCTCAGTAGCAGAAGTTGGTGGTTGTGGCTCTTCCCACCCACCCAACCTAGGATTCCAGCAGAGACCGTAGGCGTCGAAGGGAGTTCTTGTTCCTCCTCCAGGTAATGTTCGTCTACTTTCCGAGGTGATTTGTCACAAGTGTAGTCAGAAGGGCCACTATGCAAACAAGTGCAACCAGCGGAGTCTTCCGCCTCGTCCTCCTGTCAAGCCTCTAAGAAATGCTTTGGTGAAGCATAACCCCAAGACCGCAAGAGTTAATATGGTGAATGCAACAGAGGGAGAGGATTCTTCTCAATTGATCATGGTTAATCTCTCAGTTAATTCTATTCCTGCAAAAGTGTTTTTTTGATTCTGGAGCATCGCATTCATTCATGTCAAGACCTTTTGCTATGAAGAATGATTTCTATTCCGAGATGTTGAGTAGACCTTTGGGTGTTGTTTCTCCGGGTGCGGCCATGAAAACCACCTCCATTGTTCCGGATGTTTCTATCAAGATTGGCAATTATTCTTTCTTGGCTTCTCCTTATGTTCTCGGTAATTCCGACATTGATATCATTTTGGGCATGGACTTCTTGGCTATGAACAAAGCTCATATTGATTGCAAAGCAAAATAAGTCAAGCTAACTCATCCTTCAGAAGACGTGATTATTTTCGCGGCTCGTGATGACACAATCTGTCTCTTTGCTCTTAATGAGAAGGGTGAAATCTCGGCGATTTCTCAAATTCCGGTGGTTTGTGAGTATGAAGATGTCTTTCCAGAAGAATTGCCAGGAATGCCTCTGCACCGGCCAGTCGAGTTCGTGATTGATCTCGAGCCCGTAACTGAACCGGTCTACAAGCGCCCCGACGGTGCAAGGCCGATCCAGTGCCGTGTGCCGACTGAACGGTCTCTGCCCTAGGTGAATTGCTATGTATCCTGTTGCGAGACTAGGAAACTGCATCTAACAGTGCTCTGATCTGCATCAACCCTCTTCCAGCCTCTGACCGGGACGGCTGAATGGAATCTGCTATCCTAGAAGCAGCAGCAACATTTAACACAGGAGTTCGATATACCTCAACGTTGTCGTGAGATCCAGTCGGAAACAGCCGCCACTAACATCGACTGGGGCATGGGGGGGCTGGCGAGCGCGCTCGTCAAGTTCTGCCTGGAGTTCTTCCAAACGAATGCGTGCGGCCTCTAAAGCTTGAGCCTTGGCAGTCGTGCCAACGATGGGAGTATGAAGAACCTCCTCTTAGCGGCGCGACTGCTCATTCGATGGACCCCCAGCCTCGCACCTGCCATGGCCAAAGCTAGGCGGCGAACTCTGATGAGAGCCCGCCATCAAGACCTCCGCTACGGGATCGCAACTTCCGCACCCGGAAGGCACATCGGACGGATCGAAATCCAACTTGAACATGCCGTGAAGGGACTCGGCGGCTCGAGTGCTGCAATCTGCAGAGAAGTTTGACGCGACACTGCGTGTTTGACCCAGCGCTGAAGTCGTGAGCGATCGGACCGCTTGCGACCACGAACAGCGAGGGGAGCCGACGAGTAGGGAGTCGAAGGCTGACGCAACAACACACCGCAGGAACTCATGCGGAAGTGCGTGGCCCCGCAGACCGAGAGCGCCTCGACATCGAGAGGTGCTTCCTGGAGCCATGTCAAATCATCAGCGATGAAGGTGAGCGCTCCGAAACAGATCTCGTGGCCTAGAGCAAAACACCGCCGGAAGACATGTCGAAGGATGAAAAATGCAACCTCGCCGGAAGTTCCTTAGACGCCTGCCCCAAGGTGGGCGCCAACTGTTGTGGGAACGAGCTTGAGAGTAGATGGTAGGGGTACGAAAGGGGAGGGCAGAGTCCTAGCTATGGCGAGGGTGTACACACGGGTGTATGAGTTCAGGACCCTCCCGTGGAGGTAACAACCCTACGTCTCAGTTCTCGGGAGCTTATGTCGTGTGGAATATAGAGATTACAATGGTTGGGAACCCTTGTGCAGGAGGGGAGGGGCGGCTTATATAGAGTTTTCTGCCCCTCATAATTACCCAGCATCTAAGGGTTCGATCGTGGGGTTAAAGTCTGCCGTTACTGGTGACATACGTAATAAAAGCTATCAATGCCTATTGAATCAACGTCTGCCCGTTGGGCTCTTAATGATGGCTCCTGGTCTTCTGGCGTCGAGTGAGAACGAGGTCTTCCGGCTGACACGCTACCGCCGAGTGAAGGAAGGAGTCTCCGAGTGGATATCCTGTCGAGTGACTTCGGACATCTCATGGATTCCACTCGGGAGTTTATGCTTGATCTTCAAGTCCCCTAATGTAGTGTCCATAGGTAGGGTATGTAGGCCTTGCCTAGGACCCTACCCTAGGTACATATCCTCGTCAGTATTGTTGGTGAACAAAATGCTCATGCGTGCACAAGTGATAGTCATCACATACACTCACAAGATCTTCCACAAAAGTCTGTCCTAAGCCAAACACTTTCCACTCAGTGCCACCGATTGTCACCCTCAAACAAACTCAGCCAAACCCTAGCCCTTCGGTGCCACCGAGTTTGGTTTGCCAACTACCTGTTATGCAAATTCACAAAATCGGTCCCACCGAGTTTGTTGAATCGGCGTCACCGAGTTTAGCAATCTGGTCATTGGTTACCTTCTAGGTGCAACCGAGTTTTATATATCGGTCTCACCGAGATTCAAAAGTTGCTAACTTTGAGGCAACTCGGTACCAACGAGATTAACACATTAGTGTCAACGAGTTTGACTTATTAGGTGTAACGGTTGGGTTTTTGGTGATGCCTATATATACCCCTGCACCACCACGTACTCGAAAGAGAAATACTCAGAACATATCCCTACCTATCCTATCAGATTTTTTGAGAGAGAGGCACCTACTCATGTGTTGAGATCATGCCATTCCGTTCTAACCATATGAATATTTATCTCTATCCTCCCCAAGTTTCTTTCCACCCATTCAATCTCTTCCACTAAAGCCAAATCTGTGAGAGTGTGATTGTGTGTTGAGGAGTCTATCATCTTGAAGCACAAGATCAAGGAGTTCATCGATATTATCGAGCCTATTACCTTTTGGAGGGTGGTGCCTCCTTGATTGGTTAGGTGTCGCTTGGGAGCCTCCTATTTCGTGTTGTGGAGTGAACTAAGAAGTTTGTACAAGCAAGGAGATCGCCTACTTTGTGAAGATCTACCCATAGTGAGGCTTGTCCTTCGTGGACGGAAGTCGTTATGGAATAGTCAAGGGTTGGTTCTTCATGGAACCCTCCATGGGTAGAGCCCTGTGTGGACTCTGTCGACTGTTACCCTCCGTGCGTTGAAGATTCGATAAAGGTGGACGTATGATAGCACCACCTTATGGAACCACGGGAAAAATCTTCGTGTCCTTCACGCGTTTGATCTCCCTATCTCTACTCCTTACTTCCATGTGCAATGTCTTTACTTTCCATTGCTATACTTGATGACTTGCATATGTACGGTGTTCTGGACTTGCTATAATTGATAAAATCTACCAACACTTAAACTTATGCTTGAGGTAGTTTTAAATTCCTGCTAGCAGTCTATTCACCCCCCTCTAGACATAGTCTTCTAGTGATCCCGCAGGCGCACCCTGATGGCTTGGGACCACCTCGTGGCCCCGTTTAGTGCGATTCCAGGTTGAAAATCCTATAAATACCAAAAAAACATAGCTTAACCTAGAACTTCTGTTCTACTGCCGCAAGCCTGTGTATCAAGGAAAACTCATCCAGAGCCCTATTCCGGCACCCTGCCGGAGGGGGAAATCATCACTAGAGGCCATCTTCATCATCCCGGCGGTCTCCATGATGAGGAGGGAGTAGTTCACCCTCGGGGCTGAGGGTATGTACTAGTAGCCATGTGGTCTCTCTCTCTCTCTCTCTCTCTCTCTCTCTCTCTCTCTCTCGTGTTCTTCAGATTTCATGGTCTTGATGTATCACGGGACTTTTTAATATAGTCGGATCATATGGTGTTATTCCCTTCTTACCTTGTTGGGATGAATTGAATCTTTCCCTTTGAGATCTCGTTAAGTTGGATTGAATACTTTGGGTTTGAGAACACTTGATTTATGTCTTGCATGTGGATACCTGTGGTAACAATGGGGTATTCTATTGGTTCACTTGATATATTTTATGGCATCAATTTTCGAATTCCGATGACCTTGGGGGATCTATGCACATGGGTTGATTCATGTTTTCATACTACCTTCTCCAAAAGAAATTTTGGGGTACTCTTTGAAGTTCTTTTGGGTGGATTGAATACGATGAATCTAAAATTGTTTGGTTCATATCGTATAATTGACTCATAGATACTTGTGGTGACACTGGAGTATCTGGGTGACATTAGAGTTGATTAATGCCGATCATATTGTGTTATTTTAGTATGAACTCTAGGGTTGTTTATGACACTTATAGTAATAGCTCAATAGATTGTTCGGAAAGTAAAACTTTGAGGTGGTCTACTACCTCCAACAATTTCATCTTATGTTAGCATTGTTGAGAGATTGCACTAGTGAAAGTATGGGCCCTAGTCCTTATTTCCAAGTAGTCATATAACGTTTTGCTCGTTGTTTGCCACTTTCTAACTTGCTGCTTTTATATTTTCAGATTACAAAAACCTATGTAGACTATCCATATTGCACTTGTATCACTATCTCTTCGCCGAACTAGTGTACCTATACAATTTTCCATTGTATTAGGTGTGTTGGGGACAAAAGAGATTTCTTGTATTTGATTGCAAGGTTGTGTGACAGAGACCATATTCATCCTATACCTCCAACGGCTTGATAAACCTTAGGTCATCCACTTGAGGGAAAATTGTTACTGTCCTACAAAACTTTGCACTAGGAGGCCCTACAGAGTCTACAAGAATAATGTTGCATACTATACATCAACACCCATGAGCTGCAACCTCAACACGCACAACAACTTCGCCGAGTCACCACAGCTCATCTGGCAGCAAACACCCTTGGGTTCCAACACCTCATGAAAAGCTACAACCTATTCGATGGAAACCCCTCCCCCATGCTCGACAGGGAAATAGGTGTTTTTGTCTATGATGAACAAAATTAAATACTCTTGAGGGGTTTAAGATCAATAATTGTGGCACCTGATGCAGAAACAAGCAAGCAAACGAGGTTTGAACTACGTGTCTGTTTCATGATGACACTACCTCAATGCATGTGGATGCACTCAAATTGGTTTGAATGATGCGCATCAACATCAATGTGTGTCTTGTATTGATGATGAACATTGATTTATTTGGTTTCTTTAATCAGGATTATGAACTATCATTGAATTGTTGACATGTTGAATTTTTTACATGTAATCTTTATCTTCCAATTTTTATTCACGATATATGTATCTCAATGATTTTTTTCTTGATTTTGAATATTGATACAATTTGAGTTGCAAAGGGAGCCGAAAAATGTAGGGGCGTCGTTGGGGTACCTATTCTAGATGAATAACGGTATTGTGGACACATCCATAAGTGGCCACAAACAAGTAGGGAATGGGATGGACTGTTCGCGCAGAAGAATTGGCTGGTATTTCATGAATCTCCTTGATTTTCTCTAAGCATCTAAGGGAATCCCTAAGGGTGGTCCTCAAACCCACCTATTTTTTGAACTATCCTAAAACAAAATATGCAGCACAACGCGGCCCCTCAAATATTGCCCCACATGTTTGGACTACCCCAAACTAATTCCATATGCGGGAAATAAATTGGCTTGTATGAACCTCCTTTCTTCCACCTTTCCTACCTCGCCCCTTCCTAACCACGACGTCCCCACCACCTCCCTTCGCCACCCGCTTCCCGTGTAGCATGGTCCGCCTCGCATTGTGCCCTGGTTTGTTGTATGCCTCCCATCACATGGATCATGGGTCCATGGAATCTGTGGGGGCGACATTGACGAGCATGGAAAGTCACGCCCACATCATCGGTCGATTCCACGAGAGAGGCATCAAGGCAGCTACTGCGAACGAGGTCATCGACCTTGTCTTTAGACATGTGCGACATCCTCATGTCGACGTAGTCGTCCATGCCTGCGTCTATGCCCTTGGACAACTCCAACTTGGATTTGTAGCAAGGGTGGGGCATCCATGACAACTTCACCCATGTTAGGGACATTAGTGTGACCTACGAGACCGAATCACTGCTCCTCCAATGGACGCATATAACCATGCCAAAATGACATGCCTTGGGCGGTATAGCCACGGAGGAAGGAAAAGGCCAAGTGGACATAGGGCAGTCCAAGACAACACGTCGGGCTCCATTGACAATACAAGTTGCATTGTCACCTTGCGGGAAAAGACTACATATCTAGCTAAGTTGTTTGTATTTAGGCATATTCTATCCGACTCGAGACACTTGTAAACCTAGCCATGGATGACTATAGGAGGTCTAACAGGTACCACCTGATAGGTAACACATCCTTACAGCACCTTCTTACACATCCAACCTCTGAGGCATAAAACCTATATGATTAGTGATTGAACACACTATAGACACAAACCTTAGTATTCATATGGAGCAACATCTGACGGTGTCATAAATGGGGGGTGTCTCACCAAGGGGAGATGACAAGAGACCTTCCAAAGGGCCCATGAGGCCCAGCAAGAAAAGGAATCCCGAAGAGATGGATAAGCACCTTGCGAACATATTGGCTCCTATTTTGGTGGTGGCGGCCTCGAAGATCGCATATCCCTTTGTAAAATCCTAGCCCCACTATGTATATAATGGGAGGTAGGGGCTCTCATTCCTATATGTTCTTGGATAGACCAAATCTAGGTAGTCATCCATTTATCACAATGTAACCCCTCACACGAGGTATCCCTCCATCATGAATAACAAATGCGAGCAAGATATGGGTATTACTCTCTAGAGGTCGAAACCTGAGTAAATTCCCCATGCTACCTTTGAACAGAGACATCCAACTATGCAAGGACCCCTACTGAGGGATCAAACGGTTTTCTGCACAGTCAACATCGGCGTGTGTGCTACCCTTAGATGGACATAGTCATAATAATACCACGACAATATGGCTCCGACGCATGTTGATATGTATCCAACGTCTCTATAGGTTTTGATTGTTCCATGCTATTGTATTATCAATCTTGGATATTTCATATGCAATTATATGCTATTTTATATTATTTTTTGGGACTAACCTATTAACCCATTTCCCATTGCGAGTTCCCATTTTGTGCCTCCTTTTGGACTTCTAGAAAATCAATATCAAACGGGGTCCAAATTGGACGAAATTCTAGGGGGTGTTTTTTGATATAAGGAGACCCTAGAAGCTTCAGGAGGAGGCCAGAAGACCCACGAGGGAGCCACAAGCCTGGAGGGCGCACCCTTGGGGGGTAGAGCATGCTTCCCGAGCTCGTGGGCCCTCATCCACCCTCCTGAACTAATCCACTTCTATATATCTTTAATTACCTCAAAACCAATAGAGAGACACCTAAATCACTTTTTCGACGTCGCAAGCCTCTGTTCTTCCGCGATCCCATCTGGAGGCCTTTTCCGGTACTATATCGGAGGGGGAATCGATGATGGAGGCCGTCCACTTAAACATTGCTGCCTCCATGATGATGTATGAGTAGTTCACCATACAACTAAGGGTCCATAGCTAGTAGCTAGATGGATTTTCTCTCTCGTTGATCTTCAATACCATGTTCTTCGTGATTCTCATGAAGATCTATTCAATGTAATTTTCTTTTGCGATGTGTTTGTTGGGATCCGATGAATTGTGGGTTTATGATCAGATTATTCATTGAAAGTAATTGAGTCTTTTCTGAACTTTGTTATGCATGATTGTCATAGCTTTGCAATTCTCTTCAATCTATCAATTTGCGTTGGCCAATTAGACTGATTTATCTTTATCGGGAGGAGTGGATCGTAGTGGGTTCAATCTTGCGGTGTGATATATCCTAGTGATAGAAGGGGACAAGACACATATTGTATTGTTGCCTCTAAGGATAAAACTACGGGGTCTGAATAAATTTCTTGTCTTACTTTGTATACAACATGCCATCTTGCTTAGTGTGCTACTTTGTTTTTCATGAACTTAATATCATAGATGCAGGCAGGAGTCGGTCGGTTGGCCGAGTAATAGTAGTAGTTGCATGATCGTTTTGGAATACTTGTCACGAATGTGATGCCTATATACATGATCATTGCCATGAACAACATCATAAATATGTGTTTTTCAATGAATTGCCTAACAGTAATTTGTTTACCCATAGTATGTTATGCATTCGAGAGAGAAGCCTCTAGTGAAAACTATGACCCCCTGGTCTATTTCAATCATATTGCTAAAACCCTAGAAACCCTGCTGCAATTATTTACTTTTTATTTGTTTCTACATTTTATATATCTTTCACTATAAGAATTAATACCTGCAAGTAACGAGTTCAAGGGGCTTCACAACCATGTTGCCCACATTGGGTGCAAGTCCAGGGTTTTGTGTGCGTAGGTGCTGACGACGAGAGTTTGCCTTGATTCTACTATTGGTTCTGTAACCTTGGTTTTCACTGAGGGAAATAGTTATCCCTACTATATTGTGATACGTCTCCAACATATCAATAATTTTTGATTGTTCTATGCTATAATATTATCATTCTAGGATACTTTTTGGGCATCTATTTGCTGATTCCTACTATTTTGTAGCACTAACCTATTAACCACATGCCAAGTGAGAGTTGTTGTTTTCTGCATGTTTTTGGCGTTTTAGGTTTATAGTACCAAACAAAGTCCAATTGCCATGAAACTTTTTGATGATTTTTCTGGACCAAAAAATACGTGGAAGCTTCGGGAGGAGGCCGAGGGGCACATGAGGGCCCCACAAGCCAACAGGGCGCGCCCAGGTGGGGTGGTTGCGCCCTGTTAGCTTGTGGCTGCCACCCTTTTCTCATGACGCCTCCCTTTGGCCTATAAATTCTAATATATTCCAAAAAACCCTAGGGTGCTTCCATAAACACTTTTTCTGCCGTCGCAAGTCTCTGTTCCGTCGTTGTCGGGGGAAACAACACCTATCGGATCGGAGGGATCCCTTTACGGTTCGGTGGGGAAGAAGGCTCGCACAAAGAGCAGATCATATGGCTAGCGTGCGGGAATTTACCCAGGTTTGGGATGAAAAGATGCGTAAAACCCTACTCCTGCTTGGTTGTATTGGATGAATTCTAGCTCAGGGTCTGGGCGCGCTACAGTACACAGTTGCTACTTACGCAGAACGGGCTAGAGGAGCTCGTAAAGTATAGGAGTTCGAAAAGGTCGAAAAGTCATCTATGGTAATGCCCTAGGCCTCCTTTTATAATGTCTAAGGGGTCACCAACAGTGGCATACAGTACATAGACGGGGTGTACAGTGCTACAGTGTTATCGTACCTAACACCGACGGTGCGAGACAAACACATTTAGTGCTCCGTTAGGCGTCCCTGGCCGTCTGTGGGTCGGGACATGAGCCCGTCCAATCGGCACTGCTTAGCCTCTCCATCATTAGGGCCTCGACACGTGCTCAGGCGAGTTGACACTTGGCCTCTGTGCTGGCGGGGGCTTGCCAAGGGTTCACCTCTGTGCTGGCAGGATGGTGGTGCCTTGCCGGATCACTTATTGTCGGGGCTCCGTAGGCCATCCCGGCAAGATCTTGCCGGGGTCCCAGCCTTCGATCATCGGTTTGTTGACTTGAATGCCTTCTCGATGTTGCTGTACTTGTTCTTAGTTGCTCCCTGGAAGGTCTTGCTGCTGGTATGACTACGACTGTCCGTGCACAAGTACGGGGTACTAAAAAGCCCATACTTTAGTACACCGACAGGAGCCCCCGGGCCTGGGCCATACACGATGCAAGGCGTTGTTGGGCTAGGCCCAAATAGTGCACGGGAACACGTGGCAGGGATTAACCGCTGTAATCATTCCATCTATTGCGCCCCCCATAACGCCCATTGAATGTGGGACGTGAGGGAAGTGCGCGACGCGACCGTTATAGCAGCGTGTCCGCGAAGCGTTTTTGTATTGTTCTAGTAAAGAGGTTGTCCCGCACCTTCCCCATAAAAAGGAAACTGTAGAGGCGCTGCTCATTTACCTCTTGTCTTTTCCAATCTGGGAACCGCTGTCGTCTTCCGCCTCGAGCCCGAAACAGAGCTCCTCCCATTCGTTCACGCCTCCACTCCCTCTCTGTCCTTTGCCTCTGCCTACATAGCCACTATGTCACCCAAAGCTAGTAAGGGAAAGGATGTGGAAACCGCTGTCTTGGAGAGCAAGCTGGTGAGGATGCGAAAGGAGCATGCCATGTTTCCACCGGTGCTTGACGCGGATGCTCTGAAGGAGCGGTATCGGGACATGTGGGTGACGGGGACGATGGCGCATCCCGCCACCCACGTGAGTCCGGGTTCTTACAGGGGCACCCCAGATAAATATCACTTCTTTACCAACTATTTTTACTATGGGCTTTGCCCCCCTTTCTGGGATTTCTTCCATGACATCATGCTGACCTACGACTTCCATCTCTTGGATTTTATGCCGAATGCCGTGACATGCATGTCAGTTTTCACTCACCTTTGCAAAAACTTTGCCGGGGTAATCCCTAGCACCGCCCTTTTCCGCCATTACTTCATTCCCCGCATCCAACAAGGCGAAGCCCTTTCTGGTTGCGTCGCTTGGATTCCATGGCCAGGAGCCAAGGAGGTTTACCCAGACGGGGCCTACCGCGAGAGGTGGGATGAGTAGCGAGGCAAATGGTGTTGGATTCGGGAGGAGAATTTTCAGCCTTTCTGCTTGCCGCGACAAACCAAGGTGGTGCGTGGCACCGAAAGGAGTGCCCTTGACCCTGAGGATGGGAAGCTCACGGTCGCGATTACCAGGATTCACCGCCTCAGAGCTACCGGTCTAACAATAAAGATGATAGGCGCCGATTTCCTTCGCCAGCGTATCGCCTCTCTACAGAACAAGGGGAGGCCAGCTTGGGAATTCCGGAACATGGCATACATTATGAGGCTGCGCCCCGGGCTGAACAACAATCTGACAGGTATGCAGCACGCAGCTCTCTGCCAGAAACTGTTCAGGAGTGTCGTGGTATGTGAGCCACCGGCAGGCATAATCCCCCTGTGCAACTACTCTGCTCTAGGTTCAATCATCACCATCATGCCAATGTTTGATGCTGACAGCCTTGATGCATCCTAGATTGAGCCATCTAAAGAGCAGGCGCATCAATTCTTTGACAACTTGACGAAGAGGGTCATCCACAAGGAAGAGGGCCTCTTCCACGACAACACTGAGGAAGAAATGGCATACATCGCCAGCAGGGCGGAGGAAACAAATCTTGTCACGGAGGCCGGCAGCGCCGGCTTCTTGGGAGAGGAAACCAGTGGAGGGGAAATGATACCGGATGAGAATCTCGCTGGGTAGGGCGGGACTACTAAGGAGAAGGGCGGCACATCTGTCGGGGGTCGTCTTGCCGAAAACACAGCCGAGGAGGAACTGCTCGAGGAGGCCCCGACTTTGGAGCCAAGGAGGAGGCGCGTCCTTCGGAGCACCGCTTCTAGGATTCCGGTCTGCCAAGCTTCTTTGAGTAGCACAGCCCCTGGCAAGGGGGCAGTTGGCGAGGTCACGCAGCAGCAGGAAGCTCATCGGCAACATGTGCCTGCTATGGCCAAATGACCCATGAGCACCCCTCCGCCTCCCTTCACAAGCACCATGGCAAAAGTCGCCTTTGACCTCACTGCCCTTAGCTCGGGAGAAGAAGATGAGGAGTAAGGATCTTGTTGTATCTTTTGCCTGTCGAATTTTTGGTTTTACTTGACTCATTTGCTTTGCTTCGCCTTGTCTCCATAGGGATGCAGAAACACTAGCGCAAAGGGTAGCATAGAGAGCGAAGACCTTGACGGGCGAGGATCTACCGGCAAGCACCTTAGGTGCACCAGATAAGGTCACCGCCAACCCAGAGGCTAGCCCGCGACGCAGTCCTCAACTCAGACCCCGCCGCAGCCCCTAGCGTGAGCCCAATACTCACTTCCCGCTGGCAAGTGATGGGGTGTGCATCTTTGGTTCTGACATCACTAGACGTGCAGGAGGAGAGCAGAGACAAGGAGAACCATCAGAGGTCGTCCTTTATATGTCGCCACCATCATCCACCCCGCCTAGAGATGGATCTTCGGCAAGGACTTCCTCGAGTGCGCCTTATCGTGACGAGGGAGATCTGGCAAGCACGGGCACCAGCAGGTCTTCACCGGCAACCGATGTTGGTGCAGGTACTCGTCATTATGTTCTTCTTTTTTGTCTTCTTGAACTTCCACCTCAACCTCGTTTGGTTTGTTTTCTTGGCCTTCAGACATTCCCTTGATGGAGTGCATCAATGTTGACACCATCATCGAGGAGACCGCCAGGGATGCTGCCGCCGAGGCCGACATTATCGCTGCTGAGGAGGTCGTCAAGAGTGCCACCGCTGAAGCCGCTAAGAATGCTGCCACCGAGGCCGCCGAGGCTTCGCAGGAGGAGGCCGTCAAGAGTGCCGCCGCCGAAGCCGCTGAAGCCACCAAGAATGTTGTCGTCGAGGCCGCAATGGCTGCGCTGGAGGAGGCCGCCAAGGATTCAGCCGAGAAGGCCGGTGAGGAGGCCAGCGACCGTACTGATGGCATTCCTGCCGCAGGAGCGCCGGGTGCTGTGCCGGCCATGAAGCACCCAACTATCGGGGGGTGGCCGTCGAGGACCATCCGCCCACATTCGAAGCCCCTTCGTCGAGCAGGTACCTCGGGGTTGGTAATAACTTGGTCGTCAGCATCCCCGACATGGCAAGCACTGGGGTGCCATCTAAGAGGGACGTTTTTCACGAGGGGATCATTATTGCTGCCGGGCTCGAGATTTTTGATGAACCAAGTGACAGTAGTCGCAAATCCCAAGAAGAGCAACTCCTCCAAACTATGGGCGACAACTTCTGAAAGCTTCAAGCACTTCACCACACTCGAAAGGAGAAGCCGGACTCTAGGGCAGCAACTATGGAAGCGACTGAGGCAGACTTTTAGGAGCGCGTTGAAGAACACATGCCTGGTTCGCCCAAGCTTCCCAGGAGTTGAAGTCTAGTCAAGAGCAATTGAGTCAAGGCTGGAGCAAACTCTACTTGAAGCACTCCGATGTCGAGCAGGCGCAGGAGGAGGCCAAACAACGGGTTGCTGCAAAGGATGCTCTCTTGACAGAGCGCGTATCGGGCTTGATGCCCATGAGGAAGATATTATCGCTCGCGAGAAGGCGCTTGCCGACAAACTACACGGCAAGGAAGTGCAGATAAAGGGCTTGTCACGCGGCGGACCCGGGAGCTAGAGCAGAAATACAAAGAGACACCTGAAGCTCTAACTACGGATCACGCCGGCAAGCTAAAGGAGGCCGTCGATGCTGCCGACACTACAGAGGCCGCCAAGAACTTGTTGGAGGCGAAGTTGAAGGAGCTAGAAGAAGATCTTGAGGATCACAACAAGAAGATCTCGTCATTTGAGACCGAAAGGGACAAATCCCTCGACATCCTGATGGAGATGCAGCTCACCATATCTGACAAGACCAAACTGCTCTCTTCAGCAAGTGAATCCATTAATGATCTGAAAACGAAGCTGGCTACACTGATCGAGACTCTTGAGACTACCTAGACCCGCAAGAAGGCTCTGGTCAAGGATCTCCGAGATGAGAAGGAGCTGGTCAAGAGTGTCGCTGCTGTCCACAACGACTATGTGCAGGGAGTACAAGTCTAGACTGAGAAGCTCGTCGTCATTGCGGAGAAGCTTGCCACACAACTGTCCACCATGGGCTTGGAAGGTTTCAGGTACTCTTCCATCGACAGAGTGTCCACAAGCGCCAGGCTGACCATGTTCTTGGACCGCTCACTTGAAGCCCTGGAGCAGCTTCACTCTTAGGGGACATACTATCTTGCCAGCGAGTCGCCCAAACTCTGCCAGGCCGTTCTTCGCAAGGTGCTCGTCAAAGTGGTGCACAAGAACCCCGGCATCAACCTTTCCAACGCCCTCGACCGTTTGCCGAGGGATGTAGACGTCGAGGCGCTTGAGGAGCTTGTCGCGTCCATCGTTGACAAAGTAAGCCAAGTCAAGCGGGTTGAAGGTGATCGCCGGGATTAGCTGCCTTACTTCTCGCCGCCATCCACGTCAAAAACAGTTTATCTTATGTTAGAATCGTGACAAGGTTGATGTAATATAACTTTCTATTCTTTGAACTAATTCTATGCTATCCCCCTTGCTTAATTTCCTCCTGTATGTATTCACCCTACACTTGATTGGAGACTTGCCGGCACAGATCCTTGCCACAAGCGCTAAATGCCGGACTTTAGAAGCCTGTTGGCGGGGCCGCTACCGGTAAGAGACCTTGGTGTATTCAATGCAGCCACCTAGACTGTTGAGTGGACTCAAAACAGAATAAGGGCGCAACTAATCGCAACAAGGTTCCTTTGTGTGTAGGTTTTCCGTACAAAAGTCGAAATTGTTCAAGGAAAATAACTTCACAATAAGAGTTCACTTAGGGTTTTGCAACTTAGCTTTTCGTTGCTGCACTCCTTCCGGCAATATGTTTTCCTTGAACATCGCCCGTCGGTATCCATACCACCATCCCCCTGGCAAAGCTACGCACGAGGTAACCTTCTTTCCTTTTGAGAAAAAGAAATAAGAGAAAATAGGGATATGGAACCTTGGCGGTCCGTTAGCTCTTGTCTAGAGTAAGCGCAATACAATATCTTAGACAAACATGTATATAAGTAAACATGAGAATCAACAAGATTTGTAGAACACTTAGCTTTATTCAACTATGCACAAGATCTGCGCCTCGCTTTGTACAAAGGATTACATGCTTCGGCGACAAGAGTTTGTACAAAAGGTGGTTGCCGAGAGGCCCAACAATAGTGCCTCATGGGTAGAACTTAAGAAGATGTTCGATATTATAGGAGTTTCTCACTGGGATGCCATCTTCGGTCTCCAGGTGGACTATGCCAGGCCTGGTGACTCGCACTACCCAATAAGGGCTTTCCCACTTTGGCATCAACTTGTTTAAATTCTTGGCAGACTGAACGCACCAAAGAACAAGGTCGCCTTCCTCGACACTTCGGGCATGAACCTTGCGGCTATGATAGCGGCGCAAAGCTTGCTGGCAGCGCGCACCTCGCATAGCAGCCTGAAGATGATCTTCCTTAAGGAGCGTCGTGTCATCTTGCCGCAACTGCTCTTGCTCAAGCTCGTCCTAAGTGAGCACTCGAGGTGACCCGTATGTGATTTCCGTGGGGAGAACTTCTTCCGCCCCATATACTAGGGAGAAGGGTGTCTGACTGATAGCTCGATTTGGAGTTGTTCTGATTGACCAAAGAACCACCGGCAACTCATCAATCCAGCGCCTTCTGCACTTGCCCAGCCTGTCGAAGGTTCTTGTCTTGAGGCCTCGCAACACTTCAGCATTAGCCCTTTCCTCCTGGCCGTTGCTCCTTGGGTGGGCAACAGAAGCAAAGCAGATCTTGCCGCCAAGGTCTTTGACATACTACATGAAGGTGCGACTCGTGAATTGTGTATTGTTGTTAGTGATGATCCCGTTGGGAACACAAAAGCGGCAAACTAGTCCTTTGAAGAACTTGATAGCTGAATGTGAAATCACCTTTCTCACTGCTTACACTTCTGGACACTTTGTGAACTTGTCGATTGCAACGTACAAGTACTCAAAGCCCCCGGTAGCCCGGGGAAAGGGGCCCAAGATGTCGAGCCCCCAGACCGAAAATGGCTAGGAGAGAGGGATTGTTTGAAGGGCTTGAGCTGGTTGATGCATTTTGTAAGTGCGTTATATCGACTAGAGGGGGTGAATAGGCAATTTTACAAAATCATCACTTGAGGAATGTCAACTTTGAGGAATTTGAAATGTGATGAAGAACTAGCAGCAGAATAAGTACTCAAGTGCATGAGGAACATAGTAAAAGCATAGACTTCATGATGAAATGAAGCATGCACAAATAATGAGTAGCGTGATACAGGATAAGCAGTGATGAACAAGGTAACTTTAAGAATTTGAGGTGAGGAATTTGTGAAAGTCTATAGTCAAATTCTTCAAACAGTAACAATCAATTTCATCAACAGGTATATGAGGAATTGAGGGGTTGAGTAAATAGAACCAGATAGCTCGATGAAGACAATGGTTTGATGACCCAGTTCCAACTGCTATGACAGTTATACGTCTGGAGTGGAGCGGCCTGGTATTTAAACTAGAGGACACACAGTCCCAGGACACATAGTCCTTACTGTATTCTCCTTGAGCTAAGGTCACACAGTCCTCGCCCAACACTTGTGGTAAGTCTTCAGGGTAGACATCCAAAACCCTCACAAACTGGTCACCCGGCGATCCAAAATTTACTACTGGATGCTCTAGACCAAGGTCACTTCGTGATCCCCAATTGACTGCAGGAGAAATAGACCATGACACCTAACCGTTTGGAGGATGCACAATCCTCAAGGTAACAAGCGCCGGATCCACACAGGAATTTCTTAAGTGATGCTCAATCACTATGGGTTTTGTGGTTTGGTTGTGGGTTTTTCCTCACTGATGATTTTCTCTCAAAGTCCTTGGAGGATGGGTTGCTCTCAAATGACAAGTGTCAGTTCTCTCTCGGAGCTGCCAACCAACTAGTGGTTGTGGGGGGTGGATATTTATATCGAGGGTGCAACCTGACATGATAACACATAAATGCCCCCAATGATATGACCGTTATGTCGATGTTATGATTGGGGACAGCTGGCGCTAAGCACAGCAATGGTCGGAATTTCGAACTATGAAAGTCCTCAGGCTTATCATGTTCCTCACTTGTAGGCAATTCGCACTAGCGAAATCCTAACTCCTCAGTCAGATCAATTTCCTCAGAGACCAGAAGAACTTCATCTTTGTCACTGAAGAACTTGACTGAACCGTAAGATATTTCCAAAGGATTCACTCGAAGGATTGTATAGGTTGAGGATTTGGGAGTTGAGCATCAGTTGAAAATTTTCCTTAGTATTACCTCGGCCCCCTTTAACAGTACGGAGTTTCCTATGACTCAAATAAGGAAATGAAACTACGAAAACAAAAGTCTTCACGCTTCATATTCCTTGTTCATATGTTCAAGGTCACACCAACTTCTTCATTTTCAAAGTCTTCACAAAGTTTTCACCAAAGTATTCACAAAGTCTTCAGCAAAGTCTTCACTTGAAGACATACATTTTTAGGGGTCGAAAATCTCCGAATATATCAAACTCCTCATCAACTTATAGAGCCTATGTACACTCACAAACACATTAATACCTTAACCTATAAGTCTTCGATACACCAAAATCACTAAGGGGCACTAGATGCACTAACAATCTCCCCCTTTTTGGTGATTGATGAAAAATAGGTTAAGTTTTCAACGGGGATAAACATATGAAGTTAAAGTACAGATTTTGAGGAATTTGATTGCAAGATATAGAAGAACTCCCCTGAAGATGTGCATATTTGAGGAATTTGCTTTGGACTGGAAATGCACATGGCAGGTTAAAACATGGAGAACTCCCCCTATATCTTGTAATTCATACACGCATTTGAACATATGATATGAAGAATTTGAAATGCGTGAGGAAAATGGTGTCTCATGAAATTCAGCATGTATGCATTAAGGTACTTGAGGAAATAAGCATGCGAGGAAATAGTTCAAAAGTGTCAAACCACCATCGGACTTAAGTTTACAACCCAACCAACAAAAGTTTCAAAAGAGCGAGAGTTGTAACTTAAACAAAAATAGCCCATATAGAGAGACCCGCTTGAAGACTAACTCAAATTTTCTCCCCCTTTGTCATCGAAGACCAAAAGGGACGAAAAAGTGAGGACTAACGCCCCTTTGAAGAATGTCATCGTGTTGGTGAGGAAGGAACGCCAGCGTTGTTGGGGTCGTGTGTCGATGTAGGGCCTGCCGCTGTGTCGTCAATGTCTTCATCGTCATTGCGCTCTCGAGATGAAGAAAATGAACTTGTGACCATCAGAGGAACTTGAGCTTTCTTGAATTTCTTTTGAGGTCGATGAGACCAGTTAGGATGTTCCTCAAGATCCATCTCATCTAGTTCTTCAGAAGACATGAGGTGAGACAGTATGGCCCAAGAGCGGTTGAGGTTTTCATGTGCATAGTAGTGATTCCTCTTCATAGTGTTATGCGTCACAGTCATGTTCTGCACAATGTAACCAAGTTGGTGCTTCACCCACTTGAGATTGCGATCGACCTTCTGATGAAGACTTATTAGAAGCTCGCGATCAGTCATCACACAAGGGGAAGACTCTTGAGATTTGTGAGCAGAGGCCTTTGCATCGGAGTCTTGAGTGGCAGTGTCATCATTGGTGGAGAAGGAAGCGGCTTTGCGAAACTTTCCATCCATTGGACGAGTGCCTTCATCAATGACAGCCTTGCCTTTCCTTCAACTGAGGCGATTGTGCTCTTGATGACTTCAATTGGAGGCAGGAAGCCAAAGTGGTTCTGGAAATTTGCCTTGAAGGGAACTGAGGACTTTGCCCTGATGAATTTTATTATCCAAGGTGCATAGGGCTTCTGTTCAAATGGAGCTAAAGCAGCACTGGCCAAAGTCCTCATGAAGAAATCGTGCAAGTCAATGGGAATCCCATGAATGATGTTTAAGAGCATATTCTTCATGAGTCCATACACATCTTCTTCTTCGGAATTGTGGACCTTCTGAAGACACAGCATAATTGTGAGGATAGGGTAGACAGTCCTGGGCACATATAGCAGATCCTTCAAAAGGAAGGTTTTTCGTTGAGGCTTTCCAGGAGGCAATGTCTTCATCAACACTTACATCAGCTGATTTGGAAGTGCAGGCTCATCAAATAGTTTGCGAGCTTCATCTGAGGAATTTGAAATAGCACGCACTAAAGCAGTTCAGAAGCTTGAGTAGTGAAGTGTGTTGATCCCGTCATCCAGTCCAATATCCAGAAGTTGACGTCTGAAGCATTTCCGCTGACATGCAAGTTCTTCATTCCAGTCACAGATGTCGACGCGGAATGGGAGAATGCCTGCATCATGAAGAACCTAGAGCACTGGTGTGAATGATGGAAGGGTTTCGATGTCAGCATGAGGAATTTGATGGTGCTCGAAGACTTTGTTCTTCTCAAAAAGAACTGATGCATAGTAGTTGAGTTGTGTTGCCGTCCAGAATCTGTTGCGACCGGCCCTTGCAAAGTCATAGGGATTTGGACCAGTGAAGAACATACGTTCATTGAAGAACTTGCTCTTCAGGAATTTGGGGCGAACTGAGCCTTTGAATGACATTCTTGGCTTTGGATGAAGATTTGGCTTGAAGTGCCCCTTAATCTCCTTTGGCATGGGAGGAACACCTTCAGACTGAATGATTTGGAGAGCTGGTTCCTCAGTTGCGGGGGGAGCATCAAGATCATCAGCCGTTGCAGCTGGAATTTCTTCAATGATGTGGGTGGTCAGATCGGCAGATTCTTCATGTATTTCTTCAGTCAGAGCAGGTGATTGAGGAATCTTTGTCAGAGGAGTAGTCATTGGTGAATTTGGGTGTGCTGATTCCCAATATTCATCATTGATGACAGGCGTTGTATTGCCAATGTCTACATCCTCATCAATTTCTTCAACTCCATCGTCTTCAGCAGTGAACTGAGGCTAGGGCGATGATACCTTTGGAGTTGAAGCCATGTATTCAACTTCAATTTCTTCATCAATCTGCTCTATCAAAGCAGCAGAATGATCTTCATCTTCTTCTGGGATGACATATTCCACCCCAAATGGTACAATTTCGTAGGTAGGTGCTGAGGAAATTGGTGTAGCATCAATAGGTCCAGTTGAAGAACTTGGCATAGTCTTCAACTTCTTCACGGCTAAGGTTTCTGAATCTGATGCTTTTGTCTTGAGAGTCTTTTCCTCAGCAGTGTCAGTTTCTTCAGGAACGACTGATGCAGCCGCCCTGGTGTGGTCAGTTACTTTAGGCGCAACAAAAGTTTCAGCTGGCCTTTTAGTTTGTTCAGGCACAATAGCGGTGGCACAATAGCATGATCATCAGTGGTTTGAGTTTCCTCAGCAGCACTGGCAGTTGCTTCTGGTGTAGAAGCATTTCCATCAGCAGTCTCATCAGGTTGAGCAATTTCATCAATGGCTTGAGGAATTTCATCAGCCTGAGGATTTTGTGGTTGCAATCGAGCTGCAACCCTAGTGTTGTGATCCTTCACTGCAGCTTGAGCAGCCCTGACGAATCTCACCTTGGTGCCCTTCCAGTTAGCATCATATCTCTCTTGATCCTCAGAGAGTGTACGAATTTCAGACTGAACAGTGATGAGTTGATTTGGGGTCAAATTTATCACATTGTCTCTCAAAAACTTTTCCTTCCGAGCCCTGTTCCTCTTAGCTCTTAGAGCTTGCTCTCTTTTCCATTTTTCTTCAGAGATGAAGTGGATGAGAACATGATCCACTCCAAGAGGCAGATTTAGTGAAGAAAATGGGGTGCTTGGGTCTTCATGCCATATATCGATGAAGTTGAGGATCATCTTGGGATCCAGCATGAGAGGAACATAACTGCCCTTTGCTATAGCAGCCCTTTGCCGACTTTGGTTGATGATTTCTTCCAATTCCTCATCATCAGCTTCATCATCATCATCCTCAGAACCTGAGGGTATGGTCACCACAGCCTTGCTTGAGTGAGGACTTGGTCTTTGACCTCGTCCAACAGTTTTCTTCAACTTCAACACAAAAGGGATAGTTGAAGACTTTGCTGTAGTAGAGGGGCTTGCTGAGATCTTTGGAACTCTTGAGAATCCCTCAGTCCTCTTACATGATGGCAGATGCACTCGGGTTGAGGACTTTGCAGCTCCCGCAGAAGACTAAGCAGCAACCGTTCCAACAGCTGAAGACTTTGTAGGCAGAGGCCTTTGACCTTGAGGAATCTGTTGTGAAGGTTTTGAGGTTGAAAACTGTCTTTAATACTGATTTGTTCATCATGATTTTCTTTGGAGCAATTGTAGAGCCTCCGGCAGAGGCAGCGGCAGCAGAATCTTCATTGAATTTCTTCACTGCCTCTTTGGCTTTCCTCGCCAGCTTGGTTTGCTGCTTCTCCCACATGTGAGGAAAGTCCTCACCAGTCTTGAGGCTAGTGGGATCAGCAATTCGATTTGGAGCAAGGGGAGGCCTTCTGCAAGGAGGTTTCACTGCGAATTTCATCATGTATTTTGGAGTTACATAATGATATTCCTTCCATTCCCTTGCCCATCTCCTCTCAATTTTCTGAAGACGATTTTTTCTCTGCTTGGTCGTTTCTTTGCCATGAGTTTGTTCATTGGGTGTAAAGTATTCCTCATACACGTCATATGGAATCTCAAAGGCAGTGTGCACATCTGGCTTCTTTCCGCCTTTCTCAGGTTTCTTTCCGTCAGCCATTTTCTTCACTTGAGGAATTTGAACTCTTGAGGACTCTGAAGAAGTACACAACTTTTCCTCAAGGAGCGCTGCAAAAGAGTTAAGTTTATGAGAACCTAGTGATTCATCAGCGGACATGTTGTACCTGTGAACAGACTATAGATGCGAGGAATTTGAAGAGGTCATATGCGTTCTTAGAAATTTTTCTAAATAAAATAGGTGAGAGGAATTTGACCCTGGGTGTCTTGAGGAATTTCACTAAGTGTTCTTTGTCTCAGGTTCCAGAGTTGTGCAAATTTTGAGGATTCACACAATTGGGGAATCTTGAAGAAAATCACTACTTAGGGAAAAACATCAAGTATGTGAAGATGTAAGGTGCTTTTAGAATAAGGTTCATGAAGAATAAACACCTTTTGAGTAATACGAAGAGCATTTGAGGATCAAACAAGGGTAGTAAAAATAAATTTTATTTACCGTGGTGAAGAACACGACGAACAAGAGATGAGATTGGGAAGTTCGTCCGTTCAGATCTGCCACGCCCTAGCTTGGTAGAGGGAGACAGCTACAGCGGCAGCGGGGTGAGGACTTCCGCGCCGATGCGAGTACGATGATGATGAGGTCAAGGCAGTGAAGCTCTTCCTCACAAGTGACGATGACTTTAGCGGCGGTGCTAGGTTGGAGCTCGGGAGAGGGATGAGATGAGGAGTGACCGAGCACAGTTGAAGGGGACAGGGTATTTATAGAGGGAGTGAAAACCAATCATGCCAAAGATTTTGGACACGATTGCCCTTGACCCTTGCTCTCCACGTGACAGGTGTCACCCACGTACTTAGAGGTGGCAATAGTGGGGGGCCGTGGGTTATCCAGGCATGGGAATTGGAACCGTTTGAGTGGGAACCACGGAAAAATTTGATAGTGAAAATTTCAAAGTTTCCGTTCGCAAATTCTTCAGCTGTCAAGAACACAATGAAGACTTTGAACAAGTTTCAAAGTAGAACGCATATGAAGAATTTGTGAATAGACTTGGTTGAGTTTAGCATAGAGGGGGAAAGGGTCCGATCACATTCACTTACATGAAAATCAACTTGAAGAATTAGCAATAAGTGAATGTTGTTGAGGACATTGAAAACTCTAATATATATATAGTCAATGAAGAACATAAGTTTCAAATTTTGAAGAATTGGAAAAGTTGAGGCATTTGAAAACTTGAGGAATTTGATAATTTGAAGAATTTGCAAAAATGACAAAAAAATCAATTTTGAAGAATTTCAACTTTGGTTGCTGGCGTGACCCACCGTATAAGAATGATGATTTCAGACACCGCGTACAATTGTCATAGGGTTCTGAGAATCAAATTCTTCATTAATTTCTTCACACTTAGAGGGTTATTCTTCGTTGATTGAAGAAAAACATTACTTCATGTGTTGCACATCTAAGTCATCAATTTTGCATAAGTGTTAGGATGTGTGTCCTTATTCAAAGAACATTCGAAGATTCTAAGATATTTAGCTCACACCGCAACTTGCAAAATCTCTTTTTATCCAAGGGCTTTGTGAAGATATCGGCCAGTTGTTCTTCAGTGGGGATGTGGTCGATGGAGATGTCGCCATTGAGTACATGATCTCGAAGAAAGTGATGACAAATCTGGATGTGCTTGGTCTTGGAGTGCTGAACTGGGTTGTAAGCAATCTTGATGGCACTCTCATTGTCGCAGTAGAGAGGCACATTCTTCAACTTGATGTCATAGTCTTTGAGGGTTTGCTTCATCCATAGTAACTGAGCACAACATGAGCCAGCAGAAATGTACTCAACTTCAGCAGTAGAGAGTGACACGTAGTTCTGCTTCTTCGAGGACCAAAATACTAAGGATCGTCCAAGGAAATGACATGTGCGTGAGGTTGACTTGCGATCCACACGAGCTCCAGCATAGTCAGCATCAGAGTATCCGACGAGGTGAAGATTTGATCCCTTGGGATACCATAATCCAAGTGTTGGTGTGTGAGCTCAGTATCGAAGAATATGTTTCACAACCTTATGGTGTGATTCCTTCGGTGTTGCTTGGAATCGGGCACACATGCAAACACTCAGCATAATATCAGGCCTAGATTCAGATAGATACAATAATGAACCAATCATGGAGCGGTATACCTTCGGATCGAAATCTTTACCATTTTCATCAGTGCAAAGGTGGCCTTTTAAAGGAATTGGAGTTTTGACGCCTTTGCAATCCTGCATGTCGAATTTCCTCAGAACATCCTTAAGGTACTTCTCTTTGGAGATGAAGATGCCATTGTCTTGTTGACGAATTTGAAGACCTAAGAAGAATTTCAACTCTGCCATCATAGACATTTGATATTCTTCACTCATCATATAGGCAAATTCATCACTATAACGTTTGTTAGTACAGCCAAAGATAATATCATCCACATATATTTGGCATATGAACAGTTCATTGTCATAGGATTTTGTGAAAAGAGTGGGGTCGAGTGAACCGGATTTGAAGCCTTTCTTCATGAAAAATTCCTTTAGAGTGTCATACCACGCCCAAGGGGCCTGCTTGAGGCCATAGAGAGCCTTGTTGAGTCTGAAGATTTTGTCAGGATGCTTAGGGTCTCCAAAACCTGGGGGTTGAGAAACATATACTTCTTCCTCAAGCTTACCATTGAGGAATGCACTTTTCACATCCATTTGATATAATATGATATTATGATGGTTAGCATAAGCAAGCAATATGCGAATAGCTTCAAGTCTAGCAACAGGTGCAAACATTTCATCAAAGTCAATTCCTTCAACATGTGTGTAGCCTTGAGCTACAAGACGATCCTTATTCCTCACCACAAGTCCATTTTTATCTTGCTTGTTGGAGTAGGTCCACTTGGTACCTATGATGTTATGTTTGCGAAGATCTGGCCGCTTGACAAGTTCCCACATGTTGTTGAGCTTGAACTGATGCAATTCCTCTTGCATAGCTTGAATCCACTCAGGCTCCTTGAATTCTTCATCAACTTTGGTGGGCTCTATGATAGAGACAAAGGCAAAGTTCCCACAAAAGTTAGTTAAATGTGAGGCTTTCGAGCGAGTGAGGGCACCTGGTGCATTGATGTCATCGATGATTTTGTCAATCTGCACTTCATTTGCAACTATAGGATGAGCAGGTTGACGTGGCTGAGGACTTACTTTAGCACCATTTTCTTCAGGTGTATCAACATGAAAGTCTTCATTCATTGGAATAACTTCCTCAGTGGGTATGATATCTTCATTTGCCTTCAACTTAATGGATTCCTCAGGAGACTATTCATCAAACACAGAAGGCAGGTGCTCTCTTTGCGAGCCGTTAGTTTCATCGAACCGCACATCTACAGTTTCAACAACCTTGTGATGGTAGGTGTTGAAGACTTTGTAGGCGTGAGAGTCCTTTCCATAACCAAGCATAAAACGTTCATGTGCTTTCGGTGCAAACTTAGAACTATGGTGAGGATCTCTGATCCAGCATTTTGCACTGAAGACTTTGTGATAACTTACATTGGGTTTCTCGCCAGTCATAAGTTCATATGAAGTCTTCTTGAAGAATTTGTGAAGATATACCCTATTGATGATGTGGCATGCAGTATCAATTGCCTGAGGCCAGAAGAGACGAGGATTCTTGTATTCATCAAGCATGGTGCGAGCCATCTCAACTCGAGTACTGTTCTTGCGCTCCATGATGACATTCTGTTGAGGAGTATAAGGGGCAGATAACTCATGAGTAATACCAAGTTCATCAAGATATTCATCAAGATTAGTGTTCTTGAATTCAGTCCCATTATCACTCCTAATATGCTTGATCTTGACGCCGAAGTTGGTGGAGGCCCTTGAAGCAAATCGTTTGAAGACATCCTACACTTCATTTTTGTAAAGAATAATATGCCCCCAAGTGTAGCGAGAGTAATCATCAACAATGACAAAGCCATACAAACTTGAAGCATTTGTTAGTATGGAGTAATGAGTGGGGCCAAAGAGATCCATGTGAAGCAATTCAAAGGGTCGAGTCGTGGTCATGATTGTCTTCTAGGGATGCTTGGATCTAGTCATCTTCCCAGATTCACATGCACCGCAGAGGTGGTCTTTGAGGAATTTGACACCCTTGATGCCAATGACGTGCTTTTTCTTCACGAGCGTGTACAAGTTCCTCATACCCACATGTACAAGTCATCGATGCCACAGCCAGCCTTCCGAAGACTTTGCAAGTAAGCATGTGGCAGGTTGAGGACCTGTAGAGAAATCAACAATATACAAGTCTCCTCTCCTAAAGCCTTCAAAGACTTTGGAATTGTCAGATTCCATGATGACAACACATCTATATTTTCCAAATACGACGATCATATCAAGATCACAAAGCATTGAGACAGACATAAGGTTGAACCCAAGGGATTCAACAAGCATCACCTTATCCATGGTTTGGTCCTTTGAGATAGCAACCTTACCAAGTCCCAATACCTTGCTTTTTTCCTTTGTCCGCGTAGCTGATATGCTTCAGAGGAGATGGAGTGAGTGGCAAATTCATTAGTAGATTCTTGTCACCAGTCATGTGGTTTGTGCATCCACTATCGAGGACCCACTCAGTAGCTTTTGGAGTATCATCCTGTAGATGAATTAGTACAACTTACGAACTCATATGCTTCAGAGTGAAGAATATGACATCAATTTCATCAGATAGGACTTCATCACACAATATAGTAAGAAAGTAGTGTGAGGACGTGAGAAATGAGGAATTCATTTAATCATGGTTAGCTTGCGTCCTTTCAAGCATTTCCTTAGGTCTCCAGCAAGTTCATCAGATGTTCAGTTTCATCTGGAGACCTAACCTTGCATAAGAAATTAGTTCAATTTTTTCACCACCCACATCTGGAGGGGTGGCAAAGAGTTCCTCATTCTGCAAGCATCATGTGAGAAAGGAGTCATTGAAGCAAGTGCGCTTCGTTTCACAAGGCAAGGATTAGATTACTCAAATGAATAAGCAGAGAAGTTCTTCAAGGACTTATGAACATAATGGTTTGAAGAATAAATCACATATTCATAACTCTTAGGTTTTCCCTGCGAAACAGAAGCATTAGCACGAGAATGATATTTTTGACCATTTGAGGAATTTGGTCCAAGTGAGGACTTTGATCTGGGGATCCTATTCTTCATGAGTAATGTCGTGAGGACATTCACTTGAAGATTTTGTAGGTAGCTCTTGGGAGCCAGATTTTCTTCATAGGAGAACCGTTCCTGTAGTTAGTTCCAACAAATCTAGCAAATACTTCACCTTTCTGATTTTTGAAGAATTTGTAGTTGGAGTCAAGTGACTCATCAGAGGAATATGAAGTTTCACAAGTAAAGCTAGAGAAAGTGGATGGATCTACATGAGATCCTTTCGCAGCAACCCATGAGGTTTTGGGGTACTGCTCAGGTGTCCAGTAGGATCCATCTGCGTTGAGTTTCCTCACAAAGGCAATACCCTCTTTCCTAGGGTTCCTGTTCAGAATCTGCTTTTTGAGGACATCACAAAGGGTTTGATGCCCTTTGAGACTTTTGTACATGCCTGTCACATACAATTCCTTCAACCCTGCATTGTCGCCGGTGATACTTGTGATATCCTCAGATGAGGAATTTGAGACCACTAGAATAGTTGAAGAATTTGCAGCAATAGAAGTATTTGAACATTTAGGTGAAGAATTAGCAGTTTCACATTCGATGCATTTCAAACAAGGTGGAACAAAGTCTTCCTGAGCGGTACTGATCTATTGAGCCAGTAAGGAATCGTTTTCCCTTTGGAAATCCTCATGTGACACCCCTAGTTTCTCAAGATCTTGCTTTCTTTGAAGAAATTCATAAGAAAGATTCTCATGATCGGCTAAGAGGTCGTTCTGATGACTCTGAAGGTTATCATACTTTGTCTCAAGACTTTTGAGATCGTCAGACAGAGTTTGAGTCCAATCCACTTCATAGTTCAACAGATCAATGCTTTTGTCTAGCATTTTCTGAAGCTTTTCAAGTGCACTTTGTTGCTTAGTGGCAATTTTAACAAGTTTAGCATAGCTAGGTTTCACAAATTCATGAGATTCACCTTCACTTGATTCAGAAGAGGAATGATGTTTGTGTGCCTTTGATCCTTTTGCCATGAAGCAATAGGTGGGAGCATAATCATCATTGTTGACGTCAGAGTCGTTGGAGTAGTCATATTCTTCATCGTTGAAGATGGACTTGCTGACGAAGGCAGTAGCGAGAGCAAGGCTAGCGACACTAGATTCTAATTCCTTCTTAGATTCTTCCTCTTCTTCATATTCTTCAGATTCTTCCTCAGAATCCATTTCCTTGCTGATGAATGCTCAAGCCTTTCTCGAACCTTTCTTCTTGTGCTTCGAGGACTTTGAAGATGAGGACTTTGAAGATTTCTTCTTTTTCTTTGAGTCATTAGAATTATCCTCCTTGTATTTCTTCTTCTACTCTGAATCTTTTTTCCAGAGAGGACAGTCAGAGATAAAGTGATCGGGCTTCTTGCAATGATGACAGGTTCTTTTCTTGTAGTCTTCTGAGGAATCTGATTTCCTCAAGCCACTTTTTCATGAATTTCCAAATCCACCTCTCCTTGAGAACTTCTGGAATTTCCTCACGAGCATTGCCAGTTCCTGACTTAGTTCTTCAGGATCACCAAGGCTGCTGTTTGAATCTTCATCTTCGGATGAGGAAATTGCTTTTGCCTTTAGAGCATGAGATCTTCCATAGCTTGGCCCGTAGAGGTCTCTCTTCTTAGCTTGTTGGAATTCACGAGTATTGAGTCTCTCAAGAATATTAGCAGGATCAAGTGACTAGTAGTCTCCACGTTCTTGAATCATCAAAGCCAGAGTATCGAATGAGGAGTCAAGAGATCTTAGCAGTTTCTTCACCACTTCATGGTCAGTGATATCGGTGGCACCCAGTGCTTGAAGCTCATTGGAGATATCAGTGAGACGATCAAAAGTTTGCTGAACATTTTCATTGTCAAGTCTCTTGAAGCGGTTGAAGAGATTGCGAAGAACATCAACACGAGAGTCACGTTGAGTGGAAACACCTTCATTGACTTTGGACAACCTATCCCAGATAAGCTTAGCAGACTCCAAGGCACTCACTCTGCCATACTGACCTTTGCTCAGATGGCCATAGATGATATTATTCGCTTGAGAATCGAGTTGCTTGAATCTCGTCACATCAGCAGTACTAATAGTGGGAGTGACAGAGGGCACACCATTTTCCACAACGTACCAGAGATCATTGTCAATAGCTTCAAGGTGCATACACATCTTGTTCTTCCAGTAGGGGTAGTCCGTCCCATCGAAGGTAGGACACCCCACGGAAACCTTGATCATACCTGTAATCGACAGAACTAGAACTCTAGGTGGTTAAACCAAAATCACACAGAGCGAGGGAGTACCTGCTCTGATACCAATTAAAAGTGCGTTATATCGACTAGAGGGGGGTGAATAGGCGATTTTTACAAATTCATCACTTGAGGAATTTCAACTTTGAGGAATTTGAAATGTGATGAATAACTAGCAGCGAAATAAGTACTCAACTGCATGAGGAGCATAGTAACAACATAGACTTCATGATGAAATGAAACATGCACCAATAGTGAGTAGCGTGATACATGATAAGCAGTGATGAACAAGGTAACTTGAGGAATTTGAGGTGAGGAATTTGTGAAAGTCTTCAGTCAAATTCTTCAAACAGTAACAATCAATTTCATCAACAGGTATATGAGGAATAGAGGGGTTGAGGAAATAGAACCAGATAGCTCGATGAAGACAATGGTTTGATGACCCAGTTCCAATTGCTATGACAGTCGTACGTCTGGTTTGGAGCGGCCTGGTATTTAAACCAGAGGACACACAGTCCTTACCGTATTCTCCTTGAGCTAAGGTCACACAGTCCTCGCCCAACACTCGTGGTAAGTCTTGAGGGTAGACTTCCAAAGCCCTCACAAACTGGTCACCTGGCGATCCACATTTTACTGCTGGATGCTCTAGACCAAGGTCACTTCGTGATCCCCAATTGACTGCAGGAGCAATAGACCTTGACGCCTAACCGTCTGGAGGATGCACAGTCCTCAAAGGTAACAAGCGTCGGATCCACACAGGAATTTCTTCAGTGATGCTCAATCACTATGGGTTTTGTGGTTTGGTTGTGGGTTTTTCCACACTGATGATTTTCTCTCAAAGTCCTCGGAGGATGGGTTGCTCTCAAATGACAAGTGTCAGTTCTCTCTCGGAGCTTCCAACCAACTAGTGGTTGTGGGGGGTGGCTATTTATAGCCAGGGTGCAACCAGACATGATAAGACATAAATGCCCCCAATGATATGACCGTTATGTGGATGTTATGATTGGGGACAGCTGGCGCTAAGCACAACAACGGTCGGAATTTCGAACTATGAAAGTCCTCAGGCTTATCATGTTCCTCACTTGTAGGCAATTCGCACTGGCGAAATCCTAACTCCTCAGTCAGATCAATTTCCTCAGGGACCAGAAGAACTTCGTCTCTGTCACTGAAGAACTTGACTGAACCGTAAGATATTTCCCAAGGATTCACTCAAAGGATTGTATAGGTTGAGGATTTTGGAGTTGAGCATCAGTTGGAAATTTTCCTTAGTATTACCTCGGCCCCCTTTAAAAGTACGATGTTTCCTATGACTCAAATAAGGAAATGAAACTACGAAAACAAAAGTCTTCATGCTTCATATTCCTTGTTCATATCTTCAAGGTCACACCAACTTCTTCATTTTCAAAGTCTTCACAAAGTCTTCACAAAGTCTTCACAAAGTCTTCAGCAAAGTCTTCGCTTGAAGACATACATTTTTAGGGGTCGAAAATCTCTGAATATATCAAACTCCTCATCGACTTATAGAGCATGTGTACACTCGCAAACACATTAGTACCTTAACCTATAAGTCTTCAATACACCAAAATCACTAAGGGGCACTAGATGCACTAGCACATTTTCGTCGAATGAAACTGTCATGCTTCACACTTGGTTACTAGCGTAGGTGCATCCTGGAGGGCAGTGTGCCAAAAGAAACCTTGCCGGAATGCCTTACCAGCAAGCGCCGTTGATCCTATGTGGGAGCCACATATGCCTCCATGTATCTCTGCCAACAGCTCCAGTCCATCTTCCGGAGAAATGCACTTGAGTTTCACACCGTTCGGCCTCTTTCTGTACAGGACGTTGTCCATGAACTTGTACATATTAGACTGTCGGGCTACTTTCTCAGCTTCTTCTTGTTCTTCAGGGAGTTCTCCTGTTTGAAGGAAATAGACGATGTGTTGTGCCCATGCTGGAGCCTGGGGCTCGACAACAAGGACTAAAGGCATATCCTCTGTCGGGGAAGCATTTGTCTCAATGGCAAGGGCTCGAGGTCCTGCCGGAGCCTGTTGCCCCTCGGCAAGCCTCGCGGGAGCGTGTGCTTCCATGGCAAGAGCCTGAGGCTCTGCCGGAGCGTGACGCTCACTGACAAGCCTGGCGTTGTCCCCAGAAAACTTCCTCGCCGGCGACTTCTGGGAGCTCTGCCGAGAAATACGTGTCAGAACTCAACTTTCTTCTTTTCTCTTATCCGATTGATGGTGTCACGGATTTTGAGCCAGTCGGAGCACAAAAGTTCTTGGTTCCACAGGCAACTTAAGGGTAGCACACTTTGATAGGTGATAACCCACAAGTATAGGGGGTCAATTGTAGCCTTTCTCGATAAGTAAGAGTGTCGAACACAACGAGGAGCTAAAGGTCGAACAAATATTCCCTCAAGTTCTATCGACCATCGATACAACTCTACGCATGCTTAACGTTCACTTTACCTAGAACAAGTATGAAACTAGAAGTACTTGGTAGGTGTGATAGGATAGGTTTGCAAGATATTAAAGAGCACGTAAATAAAAACTAGGGGCTGCTTAGATAAAGAAACAACTAATTTAGTTTAACGAGTGTGGAAAAGTGGTGGTAGGAGTTGCGGAATTGTCCCTAGGAAATTGATAACTAGACCGGTAATCATTATTGCAATTTTATGTGAGGGAGAGGCATAAGCTAACATACTTTCTCTACTTGGATCATATGCACTTATGATTGGAACACTGGCAAGCATCCGCAACTACTAAATATCATTAAGGTAAAACCCAACCATAGCATTATAAGGTATCAAGTCCTCTTTAGTCCCATATGCAACAACCCACCTACTTGGGTTTATGCTTCTGTCACTCAAGCAACCCACCATAGGAAAATCATTAACACATTGCAACACCCTACAGCGAGGATCCCTCATGCTTGCACGACATGGAGAGCACCATAGGACAGCACCAATAATAAAACATGCAACTCAAACCAATCATGATCATCAATCAACCAATAGGACAAAATAGAACTACTCAGACATCATAGGAAGGCAACACATCATTGGATAATAATATGAAGCATAAAGCACCATGTTCAAGTAGAGGGTACATCGGGTTGCGGGAGAGTGGAACGCTGTAGATAGATGGGGAAAGGTGATGGAGGTGTTGGTGAAGATGACGGAGTTGTTGGAGTAGATCACCGTCACGATGATGGCCCTGGCGGCATTCAGGTGACACATGGAGAGAGGGGGAGAGAGCCCCTGAAAGGACGTGGATGTCGCCTAGAGGGGGGGGTGAATAGGTGCTTTAAAATAATTATGGTTTAGGCTTGAAAAAATGCGGAATAAAACTATCATTTAATTAGTCAAGCACAAAACCTAAAAGAACTAGGCTCACCTATGTGCACCAACAACTTATGCTAAGCAAGATATACAACTAAGTGATAGCAAGATATATAACAAGAAACAATATGGCTATCACAAAGTAAAGTGCATAAGTAAAGGGGCTCGGGTAAGAGATAACCGACGCACAAGGAGACGACAATGTATCCTGAAGTACACACCCTTGCAGATGCTAATCTCCATTCGGAGCAGTGTGGAGGCCCAATGCTCCCCAAGAAGCCACTAGGGCTACCATAATCTCCTCACGCCCTCGCACAATGCAAGATGCCTTGATTCCACTAAGGGACTCTTGAGGGTGCTCACCGAACCCATACAAACAAGGTTGGGGCAATCTCCACAACTTGATTGGAGACTCCCAACGACACCACGAAGCTTCACCACAATGGATTGTGGCTCCGAGGTGACCTCAAATGCTCGGGGCAATCTCCACAACCAAATTGGAGACCCGAAAGCTTGCCCGGAGCTTTGCACCACAATGATTGAGCTCCGAGGCACCACCAACCGTCTAGGGCGCCAAAGCACCCAAGAGGAACAAGCTCTAAGGTGCTCAAACACCCAAGAGTAATAGCTTCTAAACTTCTCACTTCCACGTATCACCATGGAGAACTCAAACCTATGCACCAAATGCAATGGCAAGGGAACACAGAGTGCCCAAGTCCTCCTTTCCCAAATCCTACCAAAACAACTAATGCTAGGGAGGGAAATGAGAGGAAGAACAAAGAAGAACATGAAGAACTCCAAGATCTAGATCCAAGGGGTTCCCCTCACTTAGAGGAGAAAGTGATTGGTGGAAATGTGGATCTAGATCTCCTCTTTGTTTTCCTCACAAACTAGCAAGAATCTTTGGAGGGATTGAGAGTTAGCAAGCTCGAAGAATGTCAACAATGGGGGAAGAACACGAGCTCAAAAGATAAGGTCCATTGGGTTAGAAGACCCCCTTTTATAGGGGGAAAAGATCTAGCCGTTATCTCCACCCTCAGCCCCGCGCGTCGCGGTACTACCGCAAAATATCATGGTACTACCGCAAGGGCTTGTGGTAATACCGTTGAGACATGTGGTACTACCTCTCCCACGGAAGTATCAGACTCGGGCCAATTGCACTAGGCAGCTAGCGATAGAACCGCTAGAGAGGTACTACCTCGAGCCCATGCAGTACTACCGCATGGTCGGTAGAGACTGACACTTGGAGATGCATGGAAGTAAAAAGTTACTTCCGTGCCTACCTCCGCTAAGGGCGAAGCTGCAAAAAAGTCCGGCACAGTAGTACCGGAAGTCATTTGCGGTACTACCGCCCGAGGGGCGGAAGTAAAAAATTACTTCCGTGCCACTTGCGGTACTACCGCTCCGAGGAGCAGTACTACCGCTGTCCACTGAACTGCAGCACCTACAACTAGGAAAACAGAAGAACACAGAAAAAACCAGAACTGCCACAACTTCTGCAAATGAGCTCCAAATTGAGCAAACTCAAGCTTGTTGGATTCAGGTTGACAAGAGCTATCGAACAACGATTTATTCCTTTGAGATCTCGTTATGTTGGATTGAATACTTTGGGTTTGAGAACACTTGATTTATGTCTTGCACGTGGATACCCGTTGTAACAATGGGGTATTCTATTGGTTCACTTGATATATTTTATGGCATCAATTTCCGGATTCTGGTGACCTTGGGGGATCTATGCACATGGGTTGATTCATGTTTTCATACTACCTTCTCCCAAAGAAATCTTGGGTTCCTCTTTGAAGTTCTTTTGGGTGGATTGAATATGATGAATCTCAAATTGTTTGATTCATATTGTATAATTAACTCATGGATACTTGTGGTGACTCCTACCTCTTGAGCTTACGTTGGTTTTCCCTTGAAGGGGAAAGGGTGATGCAGCAAAGTACATAAGTATTTAGCTTAGTTGATGAGAAGCAAGGTATCAATCCAGTAGGAGGAACAAGCAAGTCACCAATGGATGCACCTACACAAACAATCAAACTCTTGCACCCAACGCTATCAAGGGGTTGTCAATCCCTTCACGGTTATTTGCAAGGATTAGATCTGATAGAGATAGATGTAAACGATTGCGGAAAGTAAAAGATAAATAAATTGCAGCAAGGTATTTTGGTTTTTTTGTTTATAGAGCTGAAATATATTATGGAAAGTAGACCCGGGGCCATAGATTTCACGAGAGGCTTCTCTCTTGAAGGAAAGTATGACGTGGGTAAACAAATTACTGTCAAGCAATTGATAAAAAAGCGAATAATCATGTAGATATCCAAGACAATTATTATGCATGTATGCATCACGTCCGTGTCAAGTAGACTGAAACGATTCTCCATCTACTACTATTACTCCACACATCGACCGACTCCTGCCTGCATCTAGAGTATTAAGTTCATGAAGAACAGAGTAACACATTAGGTAAGATGGCATTATGTAGAGGGATAAACTCAAGAAATATGATGAAAACCCCATCTTGTTAACCTTGATGGCAACAATACAATACATGCCTCGCTACCCCTAGTTTTTCATTGGGTGAGGATACCACAAGATTGAACCCAAAACTAAGCACTTCTCCCATTCAAGAATTACCAATCTAATTGGCCAAACCAATACAATAACTCAAAGAGACATGCAAAGATATGAAATCATGCAAATAAGAATTCAGAAAAGACTCAAATAAGATTCATGGAGAATCTAAACATAAACCCACAATTCATCGGATCTCGACAAACACACCGCAAAAGAGTATTACATCGGATAGATCTCCATGAAGATCATGAAGAACATGGTATCGAAGATCAAAGAGCGAGAAGAAGCCATCTAGATACTAGCTATGGACCCATAGGTCTGTGGTGTACTACTCACGCATCATCGGAGAGGCAATGGAGTTGATGTAGACGCCCTCCGTGATCGGATCCCCCTCCGGCAGATTTTCGGAAAAGACTCCAAGATTGGATCTCTCGGGAACGGAATCTTCTTTCAGCGGCAAAGTGTTTTCATCGCTCCTTTTGGTATTGGAGGAATATTTGGGTATTTATAGGACGAAGAATAGGGTTAGGAGACCTGTCAGGAGGTGGCAAGCCTGCCAGTCGCGGCCAAGGGGGTGGTCGCGCCTCCCTAGCTTGTGACCTCCTAGCAGATGCCCTGTCGTGCACTACAAGTCTGGTAGATCTCTTTCCTTCCAAAAAATCATTCCGAAGATTTATTCCATTTGGACTCCATTTAATATTCCATATATGCAATACTCAAAAAAAGGAAAAAACAGAAACTGGCACTAGGCTCTAGATTAATAGGTTAGTCCCAAAAATAATATAAATAGCATATTAATGCATATAAGACATCCAAAACAGATAATATAATAGCATGCCATCATAAAAAATTATAGATACATTGGAGACGTATCAACATCCTCAAGCTTAATTCCTGCTCGTCCTCGAGTAGGTAAATGATAAAAACAGAATTTTTGATGTGGAGTGCTACCTAACATATTTATCCATGTAATATTCTCTATTGTGGCATGAATATTCAGATCCACAAGACTCAAAACAAAAGCTCAATATTGACATCAAAACAATAATATTTGAAGCATACTAGCAAAGCAATTGTATCTCTTCAAAATATAATGGCAAAAGAAAGTTATCCCTACAATATGATATGGTCCTGATGAAAGTTATCCCTACAATATGATATTTCATGCACAACCCTGATGACAAGTCCAGCAATTGTTTCACACATATTATGTTCTCAAACCTTTTCAACTCTCACACAATACATGAGCGTGAGCCATGGATATAGCACTATAGGTGGAATATAATATGGTGAAGGTTGTCAAGGAAAAGGAGACGATAGTCTCACATCAACTAGGCGTATCAACAGGCTATGTAGATGCCCATTAATAGATATCAATGTGAGTGAGTAGGTATTGCCATGCACGGGATGCACTAGACCTATAAGTGTATGAAAGCTCAAAAAGAAACTAAGTGGACGTGCATCATGAAGAAAAATTCCACTAGTTATATGAAAGTGACAAAATAGGAGACTCTCTATCATGAAGATCGTGGTGCTACTTTGAAGCACATGTGTGGAAAAAGATAGTAGCAATGTACCTTCTCTCTTCTCTATCATTTTTTTGGTGGGCATCTAAGGCCTCTTTTATTTTTATTTTTTTATTTGGGCTTCGCTGGGCTCTTTTATTTTTCATAAAGTCTGGAATCTCATTCCCACTTGTGAAGGAATCATAGCTTCCATCATCCCTTCCTCACATGGGACATTCTCTAATAATGATACTCATCACACTTTTATTTACTTACAACTCAAAAGAAAATTACAACTAGATCCTAAAACAAAATATGACTCTATATGCAATAATAAAGTGATGGTGCAAGTCATGATAAAAGGAAATGGTGGAAGTTGCATGGCAATATATCTCGGAATGGCTATGGAAATGCCATAATAGGTAGGTATGGTGGCTGTTTTTAGGAAAGATATTTGGTGGCCGTTTTGAGGAAATATATTTTCTGGCTGTTTTGAGGAAGGTGGGTTTATTGTACCGGCGAAAGTTGCATGGTACTAGAGAGGCTAGCAAAGTTGGAAGGGTGAGAGTGCGTATAATCCAGGGACTCAACATTAGTCTCGGGTTTGGGTTCAACTTAGGGTTGCTTCACTGGAGCAGCAACTGACTTGCTATCCATGAATTTTCCCTCCTTGCTCTTGCCCTTCTCGAAACTAGTGGTTTGACTAACCATCAACACTTGACGCTCCTTCTTGATTTCTACCTTCGCGGTGTCAAACATCGCGAACAGCTCAGGGATCATTATATCTATCCCTGGCATTTTATAGTTCATCACCAAGTTCTAGTAGCTTAGTGACAGTGACTTGGAGAACTATATATATCACTATCTTATCCGGAAGATAAGCTCCCACACGATTCAAGCGATTGTAGCACCCAGACAATCTGAGCACATGCTCAACGATTGAGCTATTCTCCTTCATCTTGCAGGCAAAGAATCTTGTTGGATATCTCATATCTCGCAACACGGGCATGAGCCTGAGATCCTAATTTCAGCTCTTAGAACAACTCATATGTTCCGTGATGTTCAAAACGTTTCGGAGCCTCAATTCTAAGCCGTAATGCATGATGCACTAAACTATCAAGTAGTCATCATAACGTGTCTGTCAGATGTTCACAACATCTACAGACGACGCTAGAGGGGTTGGCGCGCCGAACGGTGCATTAAGGACATAAGCCTTCTGTGTAGCAATGAGGACAATCCTCAGAACACGGACCCAGTCCGCAATATTGCTACCATCATATTTCAACTCTATTTCTCTAGGAACATATAAAAATCCAAGGGAGCTACAACGTGAGCTAGTAATCTACAACATAATTTTTCAAAGACACTACTGACTATGTTCATGATAATGAGTTCAATTAATCATATTACTTAAGAACTCCCACTCAAATTGACATCCCTCTGGTCAGTCGAGTGATACATGATCCAAATTCACCAACTCAAGTCCGATCATCACGTGAGTTGAGGTGGTTTCAATGGTGAACATCATCATGTTGATCATATCTACTATATGACTCATGTTTGACCTTTCGGTCTCTTGTGTTACGAGGCCATGTCTGTACATGCTAGGCTCGTCAAGTTTAACCCGAGTGTTCTGCATGTGCAACACTGGCTTGCACCCGTTTTATGTGAACGTAGAGTCTATCAGACCGGATCATCACGTGGTGTCTCAACACGACGAACTTTCGCAATGGTGCACACTTGGGGAGAACATAATTTATCTTGAAATTAAGTGAGGGGTCACCTTATAATGCTACCGTCGTCCTAAGCAAGACAAGGTGCATAAAAGGATTAACATCACATGCAAATCATAAGTGACATGATATGGCCATGAACTTGTGCTTTTGATCTCCATCTTGAAAGCATCGGCATGATCTCCATCGTCACCGGCAAGACACCATGATCTCCATCATCTTGATCTCCATCAACGTGTCGCCATCGGGGTTGTCGCGCCCAACATGCTTCTACTACTATTCCTACTGTTTAGCGATAAAGTAAAGCATTACATAGCACTTAATGATTGACACGCAAGTCATACAATAATTAAAGACAACCCTATGGCTCCTTCCGGTTGCCGTACTCATCGACATACAAGTCGTGATAATCTATACATCACATGATCATCTCATACATCACATATATCACATCATGTAATTGGCCATATCACATCACAACATACCCAAAACAAGCTAGACGTCCTCTAATTGTTGTTGCATGTTTTAAGTGGCTGCTATGGGTATCTAGCAAGAACAATTCTCATCTACGCAAAAACCACAACGGTGATACACTAGTTGCTTTTCAACCTTCTCAAGGACCGCCTTTGCTGAATCCGATCCAACTAAAGTGAGAGAAACTGGCACCCACAAGCCATCTATGCAACAACTTGCGGTCGAGGGAACCGGTCTCTCGTAAGCGTACGAGTAATGTTGGTCCGGGCTGCTACATCTCACAATACCGTTGAACCAAAATCTAAACAAGGCAGGAAGCAATCTAAGCATCAACGCCCACAAACCTTTTGTGTTCTACACGAGATCTCATTTACACATAGACCTAGCTCATGATGCCACTGTCGGGGAACATCGCATGGGAAACGAAAAAATTCCTACGCACACGCAGATCTATCCATGCCGATGAGAATCTATGAGAGGGAGAGTGGATCTATGTACCCTTGTAGATCGCTAAGCGGGAAGCGTTAAGAAACGCGGTTGGTGTAGTCGAACGTCTTCGCGATCCAAATCACCGAGCGTCCCGCAATCTCATCACGATCCATCCCGCGATCCAATCACGATCCGTCCCGCTAACTCATCACGCTCCGTCCCGCGATCTTGTCACGATCCGTCCCGCGAACTCATCATGATCCGTCCCGTGAACTCATCACGATCCGTCCCGCGATCTCATCATGATCCTTCCGATCTAGCACCGAACGGACGGCTCCTTCGCGTTCAGCACACGTATAGCTCGATGACGATCTCCACCTTCTTGATACAGCAAGAGGGAGCGGAGAGGTAGAAGAGTTCTCTGTCAGCATGACGACGCTCTGGAGATGGTGGTGGAGCTATTTCGGCAGGGCTTTGCCTAAGCACTGCAGAAATCCGATCTAGAGGAGAAACTATGCACTAGAGGAACGAGCAGCACGTCGCTGAAAAACTAGTGCAAAAACCCTAAAACCTCTAGTATATATAAGAGGAAGAGAGGAGGAGGCTTGGACCAAGGGCCAAGCCATCTAGGCATCGGCCGAACCAAGAGGAGAGGAGGATTCCTCCTCCAATCCTAGTAGGACTAGGACTCCTCCTTATTTTGGCCTTTTTGCATTTTTCCACCTTTTTCTCTTTGGCTTTTCTTCTCAGCCGCATGGGCCTTGTGTGGGACTTCCACCAGCCCACTAAGGGCTGGTATTCACTCTCCCACAGCCCATGTAGCCTCTTAGGTCGAAATACACCTCCCGATGGTCTCCCGGTACACTACCGACACTCCTGGTACACTACCCATGAGCCCGAAACTTTTCCGGTGACCATAATAGGACTTCCTATATATAAATCTTTACCTCCGAATCATTTTGGATCTCCTCGTGACGTCCGGGATCTCGTACGGGACTCCAAACAACCTTCGGTCACCACCATACATAACTCTATACTACCGAAACGTCACCGAACCTTAAGTGTGCAGACCCTGCAGGTTCGAGAACTATGTAGGCATGACCGAGACACCTCTATAGTCAATAACCAATAGCGGGACTTGGATGCCCATATTGGTTACTACATACTCTACGAACATCTTTATCGGTCGAACCTCTATGTCAAGGATTCAGTTAATCCCGTATGATGTTCCCTTTGTTCTTCGGTATGGTACTTGCCCGAGATTCGATCGTCGGTATCTCCATACCTACTTCAACCTCGTTACCGGCAAGTCTCTTTACTCCTTCCGTAATACAAGATCCCGTGACTAACACTAAGTCACATTGCTTGCTAGGCTTATTGTGATGTTGTATTACCGAGTGGGCCCTGAGATACCTCTCTGTCACACGGAGTAACAAATCCCAGTCTTGATCCATGCCAACTCAACAGACACCCTCGGAGATACCTGTAGAGCACCTTTATAGTCACCCAGTTACGTTGCGACGTTTGATAGACACAAGGTACTCATCCGGTGTCAGTGGGTTGCATGATCTCATGGTCATAGGAACATATACTTGACATATAGAAAATAGTAGCAATAAACTGACACGATCATATGCTACGTTCGTAGTTTGGGTCTTGTCCATCACACCAATCTCCTAATGATGTGATCCCATTTATCAAATGACATATCATGTCCATGGCTAGGAAACCTTAACCATCTTTGATCAACGAGCTAGTCTATTAGAGGCATACTAGGGATATGGTTTTGTCTATGTATCCACACATGCATCTAAGTCTCCGATCAATACAATTATAGCATGGTTAATAAACGATTATCATGAACAAGGAAATATGATAATAACCAATTTATTATTGCCTCTAGGGCATATTTCCAACAGTCTCCCACTTGCACTAGAGTCAATAATCTAGTTCACATCACCATGTGATTTGCATTTGTTATGAATCTAACACCCAATGAGTTCTGGGGCTTGATCATGATTTACATGTGAGAGAGGTCTTATAGTCAACAGGTCTGCGACTTTCAGATCCGTGTGTACTTTGCAAATTTCTATGTCAAACCATAAACACTGCTACCACACTCCAGCTGGTACTATTCCAAATGGCTGCTCCACTATACGTTTTCAGATTGCTACTACGAGTCATCTGGATTGGTGTTAAAGCTTGCATCGACGTAACTCTTTACGGAGAACTCTTTATCACCTCCATAATCGAGAAACATCTCCTTAGTCTTTTAGTTACTAAGGATAATCTTGACCGCTGTCTAGTGCTCCATTCCAGGATCACTTTGAAACCTTCCGGCCATACTTATGGCAAGGCTGACATCGGGTCTTGTGCACAACATTTCATACATGATAGAGCCTATGGCTGAAGCATAGGGGATGACACTTCATCTTTTCTCTATCTTCTGTAGTCACTAGGCATTGAGTCTTACTCAACTTCACACCTTACAAAGCAGGCGAGAACTCTTTCTCTGACTGATCCATTTTGAATTCTTTCAAAAACTTTGTCAAGGTATGTACTTATTGAAAAGTCTCATCAAGCTTCTTGATCTATCTCTATAGATCTTGATGCTCAACCATTAGGTAGCTTTATCCAGGTCTTCCTTTGAAAAACTCTTTTTCAAACAACCGTTTATGCTTTCCAGAAATTCTACATCATTTCCGATCAAGAATATGTGAACCAAATAAGCTTACCAGAAACTCTATAGTGCTCCCACTCACTTTATTGTAAATACAAGTTTCTCATAGACTGTGTATAGACTCAAAAACTTTGATCACCTTATCAAAGTGTATATTCCAACTCCGAGATGCTTGCTTCAGTTCATAGAAGGTTCACTGAATCTTGCACACCTTTTAGCATCCTTAGGACTGACAAAAACTTCTGGTTGTATCTCATACAACGTTTCCTTAAGGAAGGAAACGATGTTTTGGTATCCATCTGCCAGATTTAATAATTGAAAAATACAGCAACTGCTAACATAATTCCAACATACTTTAGCATTGCTACGAGTGAGAAAGTCTCATCGCAGTCAACTCCTTGAACTTGGCGGAAACTTCTTTGTGACAAGTCAAGCTTTATAAATGGTGATATTCACCATCAGCGTCTGTCTTCATCTAAAAGATCCATTTGTACTCAATGACCTGCCGTCCAACGAGCAAGTCTACCAAAGTCTATACTTGGTTTTGATACATGGATATTTTCTCAGATTTTATGGCCTCTAACCATGTGTCGGAATCCGGGCCCATCATTGCTTCTTCACAGCCCGTAGGTTCATTGTTGTCCAACAACATGACCTCCAAGACAGGGTTGTCGTACCGCTCAGGAGCAATACACATCCTTGTCGACCTATGAGGTTCGATAGTAACTTGATCCGAAGCTTCATGATCATCATTTACTTCCTCTTCAACTAACATAGGCTTCACAGAAAACTACTTCCTGTGTTGTGCTACTCTCTGGTTGAACAAAGGTTCAACAACCTCATCAAGTTCTATCTTCCTCCCACTAATTTCTTTCGAGAGAAACTTTTTCTCGAGAAAGGACCCAGTTTTCTCGAGATGCTTGGATCTGAGATAGAAGGTTTACCCAACTGTTCTTAGGGTATTCAATGAAGATGCATTTGTCCGCTTTGGGTTCGAGCTCATTAGGTGAAAACATTTTCCACACAAGCGTCGCAGCCCCAAACATTAAGAAATGATAGCTTGGGTTTCTATCAAACCCTAATTCACATGGTGTCATCTCAACGGATTTAGATGGTGCCCTATTTAAAGTGAATGTAGTTGTCTTTAATGCATAACCCCAAAATTATAGTAGCAAAACGATAAGAGACATCATAGTGTAGGAGATATGCCCTAGAGGCAGTAATAACAGTTATTTTGTATCTCCAAAGTTTGTAATGAATGTTTATGTTCCATGCTATAACTGCAATGATTCTCGAGTCTACAAATTAAACGAGGCTTGGAGGGAAACTCATGTGCACGTGTGGTATAATAAACGGTGAATTGTATTCCTAGTCTTGCCTCTAAGACTGGCTCAAGTGTTGCATGATGGTCCTGTTTTCCTGATCATGGGCATGGCTATGCCAGCAATTTTGAGGATGCGATGTTGGTAGAACACTCGTGTTGAATCGATCCGAATTGATGTTATGCTATGAGATACATTTGTCACAAGTTAATGGTTAATAACACAGAGATGGTTAATGTTTGCATAATTCCTTAGACCATGAGAGTATCGAGTTTCTTCATGCTTGCTTCATGAACTTTGGGGTTTGTTAAACGTCATCCGTAAATGGGTGGCTATTACGGCGGCTTACGGGTTCATGGAAAAGTATGTCAAGTAACTTGATAGCTCAAGATTGGGATTTGCTCCTCCGATGATGGAGAGATATCTCTGGGCCCTCTCGGTGTTACGGTATCCATCATCGTCTAGCCAGACACTTTGTGATTTGATCACGGGGATGCCGGAACACGGGAACGAGAAAAGAGAACAATACCGGCAACGAGGTAACTGGCATAGTGGACAAGTTGTTGATCCACGAGGATGCCTACATGTCTCACCTCGGGTAATTGTTAACATATCGCGAAGCAATAGGAATAGCTCACGACAACTAGAGGTTCACTCGAATATTCATTCGTGTGGGTATAGGGGTCAATATGGGTGTCCACGGCTCCGATGTTGATCATTGATCGGAAGGGGTTCCGGGTCATGTCTATGCTTCACCGAACCTATAGGGTCACACGCTTAAGGTTCATCTATCTGTTGAATACTAGACAGGGAGTCTGAGAGAAAATCACCGAAAAGTTTCGGACACCGGAAAAGTTTCGGACACCGGAAAAGTTCCGCAGACAGGTCACCGGAACAGTTTCGGTGAAACTGAAAAGTTGTTTCAGGGGATACCAAAAAGTCAAATTGGTTTTGGCACATGCCTGATAATTCTTGAAGGGTGCCAGAATCGTTCTGGAAACTTTCTGGAATTTTCCGGGATGAAAACCGGAAATGTTCCGGAGCTGCCGGAACCACTTCAGATGCTTTTCGCAGATGAAAATCACTATTCCGGAATTGTTCCGGATCGCATTGAAAATTATTTTAGTGGGGTACTAGAATTGTTCTAAGCCCACATAAATATTTTTAGTTCGAGCGGACGCTGAAAAATGTCGCCGTGAATAGTGAAAGTGCTTTTTGGACTACTTTATGGAAAGCCACCTTTTGGGGCTTTGCTCCAAAAGATCTTGGGGATGACATGGATGGATTGGGGCCATTTTTGGGGCCCCACATGAGGTTGTGGCCGGCCACATGGTGGACTCCTTCATGGAGTCCCTCTTGTTCCTTGGTTTCACTTTTATGCCCTTGTGGAAGGACTTCATTCATGTGCATTTTGGGTTTTATTGTAAAACCACCCTACCCCTTGGTTTTCCTATAAATAGGAGGTGAGTGGGCTGCCATTTCTTCATCCTTGCGCTCCCATACACATGCTTTGCTTTGCAAGCTCTCTCTCTCCCTCCCACGAAAAGAGTCTTTCGTAGAGCCGGAAGGCTGTCTGGGTTCCGGCAGGAACTAGTTCTGGACGGCGAAGCCCTGCCGGATAGATGACACTGTATGTGTGCAACCCCATAGAGAGGTCGTAGTTTCGATCTTTTGCCAGAGGGGCTGTTCGTGTGTCCTCCCATAGGGCTGTCCGAGTCTTCGTTCGAGTTTCGAGGGTCCTCCCGAAGGGCTGTCCGCGACATCGTCCGGGGGACTGTCCGACCGCCTCCCGAAGGGCTGTCCGACGAGGGAGTACATCCTCGCGGTTGGGAGGTTGTAAAATCCTAGCTGCGGGGATTTGCACCAACGATCTCCACCGACTCTTCTTCCGCTGCGCTTCGAGTCGGTACGGATCAGATCAAACCTTGTATGCAGTCTCCATAGTGGTCCTGGGCGTGCTCGCTATACCGGAAATTTTTGTTTTCTGTCGCGTTCCCCAACAGTGGCATCAAGAGCCAGGCTATGAGTAGATGCATGTTATGATCTAGAATACATGAGATGTATGGGTATTGCATAGTATAATTTTGTAGTAGATGAGATCTATTGCTGAAAATTATTTGTGCGGGTAGTAGATGAAATCTGTTACCCGATGTTCCTGTTGCTTCCCGTGAATTTGCGTAGTCCATATCTTGACGGAATGGTGGAATCTTACAAAGTTCTGACAATCCGCGATCCTTTCATGCTGCTCCTGAGCATGCTGATTGACAGATCAACGAAGTGCTAACAGTTCTTTGGGTTCCACCATAGTCAAAAGAAATATGGATGTTTCGCAGATGAAAGGGCAATACAGATATGATCTGCACGGGGGTCACGCGTATGACGAAGTTTAGTATGGGGCTCGAGATTTTATCATCTCGTGTTTCATACACCCTGGAAAGTTAATCTAGCAACTTGAATTATCATACTTGATGATAAACGTTGGTAGCTGCGGTTTGAGTCAAAACCTTAGAAGCCACGTAAAATAAAATTTTGTATAAACTGATTAGAGGCGTCTAACTTGGTTTTGCAGGATGGTTTGCATGTGATGTGGTATAGCAAAGCTCATATTCAATTTTGATTATGTATGAGATGGCTATATGATGTAATTAACATGACCTGCGTGTCATGATTTGGCATGATGGCTGGAGCCATATGATTGCACTTTAATGACCTGCGTGTCAACCTTATGTAATGCACTTATTTTATTAGCTATAGAGATAGCAATATTATCTGGTGCATCGACAAGGTGGTGGCAATCTTCGCAAAGGTGAACACCGAAGCGAATGCCGAAGACGAAGAAATACTTGACTTCTCCGTCAGAAGGGGCTACACCATATCATGCTATTATGAATTGCCTGAGATGTTTATCCCTCTTGATGCACCCTTCTTAATTGCGCGGTAGTCGCTTTTTATTAGGGTGATCTCTCACTGAGAATATCAAGTAGTTAGTGTTCTCCCAAGTGTAGCACCGTCATGGCACCTATCTCTTCGGGGTATCACATGGTTACATGGGTACGAACGATTAGCGAAGTGTGAGGCGGGTGAGTTGAGACCTCGCAGCGAGATCACTTGGTTGCCTTGACGTTCAGGCATGAAAGTCATGAGCTCGGAACACATGCATCGAAAGATGAACAAGAGTCACATAGAGATGTGATTGGCAAGTTGGCCTACCAATTGAAATTCTCGTCACTTGAGATGGTTACATCCTTGACGCTGAATTGAAAGTTGGGTCTTGCATCACTCACAATCAATTATGAGAGATATTGATTTGAGTGGGAGTGCACCTTAGAATAAAAATTATTTATTCACTAGTGCCAAAAATCATTATGCACAAAGTCTAAATGAACTTGTGTTTTCCGTTGTAGATCAAATGGCTCGCAACACCACGTTCAACTTAGGCCCTATGTTAGAGAAAGAGAAGTTAGCTGCGAATGGAAACAACTATGCGGACTGGGTCCGTACCCTGAGGATTGTCCTCCGGGGTGCTAAGAAAGTGTATGTGCTTGACGGACCTCTTCCTCCTAAACCGGCGGCAACAGCCGCGGCAGACATACAAAATGTCTGGGCCACTAAGGATGATGATTACAACTTAGTGCAGTGCCTCATGCTGTCTTGCATGAGTTCAGAGCTTCAAAAACGTTTTGAATTCCATAACTCCTTTGATATGATCAAGGATCTGGATGCTCTTTACAAGTTTAATGCACGGTCTGAACGTTTTGACATCGTGAAAATGATGGCGGAGACCAAGATGGCTGAGGGCAGTTCAGTTGGCGAGCACGTAGTCAATATGATTGGCTACGCTGAAAGGCTTAAAATCCTGGAATTCCCACTTCCAGAAGAGCATGTTATGGACTTGTTGCTAGGTTCACTCCCCCCGTCTTATGGAGGTTTTATCATGAACTACAACATGAATGGGATGGACAAAACAGCAAATGAGGTGCTTGCCATGCTAAAAACTGCTGAAGGAGGACTGCAGAAAAATCGCAAGCAAGTGTTGCTTGTGAATAAAACTGCCAGTTTCAAAAAGAAAGGCAAGCCAAAGAAGGGCAAGGGCGCCGGTAAGACTGGTTTCCAACGCAAATCTAAGGGTGGAGCCAAGAATGAAACTGAGTGCTTCTACTGCAAGGGCACAGGACACTGGAAGAGAAACTGCAAGAAGTATCTGGAAGATAAGAAGTCCGGAAAAACCGGAAAAGGTATAATTGTTATACAAGTTAATGTCATTGACGTTTTGCTTGCTAGCGAAAATTCTAAGTCTTGGGTATTTGATACTGGATCGGTTGCTCACATTTGCAACTCGATACAGGGGCTTCAGAAGGTGCGCAAGCTGGCAAAGAATGAAGTCGTGATGCGTGTCAGGAACGGCGCTGGGATCGCCGCTCAAGCCATCGGCATTATGCCTCTACGTCTCCCTTCAGGATTTATTTTGGAACTTAGTAACTGTTATTTTGTTCCGTTATTGTGTAGAAACATTATCTCTGGATCATGTTTAGTACACGATGGGTACTCCTACAAGTCCGAGAACAATGGTTGTTCACTTTATCGTAAGGATATGTTTTATGGATTTGCACCCATTGTTGGGGGCCTTTTCATACTGAATCTTGATTGTGGAAATGATTTCTTTAATGTGAATTCTAAACGCCTTAAGAAGGCTGATACCACCACCACTTACTTGTGGCACTATCGGCTTGGCCACATCGGAAAGAAACGCATGCAAAGACTCCATAAAGATGGAGTTTTACCGTCCCTTGATTTTGAATCATTTGACACATGTGAAGCTTGCTTGATGGGAAAAATGACCAAGACGCCGTTCACGGGTCATCCTGAACGGGCGGGTGAATTATTGGAAATAATACATAGTGATGTATGTGGTCCAATGAACACGGACGCACGGGGTGGGTATTTTTACTTCGTGACTTTTACTGATGATTTAAGTCGGTATGGCTATATCTACTTGATGAAGCATAAGTCGGAAACCTTTGAAAAGTTCAAAGATTTTCAGAATGAGGTAGAAAATCATCGTGACAAAAAGATTAAGTTTCTGCGGTCTGATCGCGGAGGCGAATATCTTAGTCATGAGTTTGGCCAACATCTGAGTGACCGTGGAATCGTTTCACAGCTTACGCCTCCCGGAACTCCACAGCGAAACGGAGTGTCGGAACGACGTAACCGAACCCTGTTAGACATGGTAAGGTCGATGATGTCTCTTACAGATCTACCGATATCTTTTTGGGGTCACGCACTACTCACTGCCGCTTATACATTAAACAGAGCGCCGTCTAAGTCTGTTGAGACGACACCACATGACATGTGGTGTGGGAAGATACCTAGTGTGTCGCATCTCAAGGTTTGGGGTTGTGAGGCATACATAAAACGTTTACAGCCAACCAAACTAGAACCTAGATCAGACAAATGTTACTTTGTAGGTTATCCAAATAACACCATTGGATATTCCTTCTACCACCAGTCCGAAGGCAAAATGTTTGTCGCAAAGGTTGCACACTTTCTCGAGAAAGAATTTCTCGCTAAAGAATTGAGTGGGAGGACAGTACAACTTAATGAGATTAGTGAATCTTTGGCAACCGTTGATATGGCTAAGGAACTGGAAGTAATTCCAAAAATTATCCCTACAACCGAGCCGGAAGTTGTCGCATGTGATGCGGAAACTTCAGACAATGTTGTTACTGAACCGCGCAGATCAGGTAGGGCTATCTAGCCACCTGAGTGGTTTCATAACGAAATCTTCATTCTTGAAGACGATGAACCTGCGCACTACAAGGAAGCGATGGCGGGGCCTAGCTCAAGGGAATGGCACAAGGCCATGAGATCCGAAATGGAATCCATGTATGAAAACCAAGTTTGGAACTTGGAAGAACTTCCAGATGGCGTAAAACCCATTGGTTGCAAATGGATTTTCAAAAGAAAGACGGATGCGGATGGTAACATTACTATCCACAAAGCTAGACTTGTCACGAAAGGGTTCACGCAAGTTCCAGGAGTGGACTACGACGAGACTTTCTCGCCCGTAGCTATGCTTAGGTCTGTTCGGATATTACTAGCAATTGCTGCTTATTTCGATTATGAAATATGGCAGATGGATGTCAAAACGGCTTTCCTAAATGGAAACCTTGAACAGGATGTATACATGATACAGCCAGAAGGTTTTGTCGATCCTAAGAATGCTGGAAAGGTATGTAAGCTTCAGAAAGCCATTTATGGTCTGAAGCAAGCATCAAGGAGCTAGAACATTCGTTTTGATGAAGTGGTCAAAGAGTTTGGCTTCATCAGGAATGATGAAGAATCTTGTGTTTACAAGAAGTTTAGTGGGAGCACAAAAGCATTTCTAATCTTGTATGTGGATGACATATTGTTGATTGGAAATGATGTGAATTTTCTTAGCGAAATAAAAGACTCATTGAAAAGGAGTTTTTCAATGAAAGACTTAGGTGAAGCGGCATATGTATTGGGCATCAGGATCTATAGAGATAGATCAAGACGCCTAATAGCTCTTAGCCAAAGCACGTACATTGACAAGGTGTTGAAAAGGTTCAACATGGAGAACTCCAAGAAAGGCCTACTCCCCATGTCACCTGGCACAGTGCTTTGCAAGAATCAGAGTCCTCGGACCCTCGATGAGCGAGTACAAATGAATGATATTCCATATGCTTCGGCAGTTGGTTCTATTATGTATGCCATGCTATGTACAAGACCGGATGTTTCCTATGCGCTAAGTGTTAGCAGCCGGTACCAAGGTGATCCAGGATTGGAACACTGGGCCACAGTCAAGGGTATTCTTAAGTACCTCAGAAGGACCAAGGATTTACTCCTTGTGTACGGAGGTGATGAAGAGCTCATTGTAAGTTGTTACACTGATGCAGGCTTCATGACAGACCCAGATGACTTCAAATCTCAATCTGGCTATGTTTTCATATTGAACGGCGGTGCAGTTGATTGGAAAAGTTCCAAACAAAAGACTGTGGCAGATTCTATGACGGAGGCGGAATATGTTGCTGCTTCTGAAGCCTCCAAGCAAGCTGTCGGTATCAAGCAATTTCTTGAAGACCTTGGTGTGGTTCCAAGTGCTCTGGATCCGGTGGAGATCTATTGTGATAATAGTGGCGCCGTGGCTCAGGCAAGGGAGCCATGTTCGCACCATAAGACAATGCATATTCAACGCAAATATAAACTCATTCGACATCATGTCGAAGAAGGTTTAGTGAAAGTACGCAAAGTTCACACGGATCTGAATGTGTCAGACCCGATGACAAAGCCTCTACCACGAGCAAAGCATGAGCAACACCGGATAGCCATTGGTGTTAGGGAAGCCATGTAATTGGATTATGACTCTAGTGCAAGTGGGAGTCTGTAGGAGATATGCCCTAGAGGCAGTGATAACAGTTATTTTGTATCTCCAAAGTTTGTAATGAATGTTTATGTTCCATGCTATAACTGCAATGATTCTCGAGTCTACAAATTAAACGAGGCTTGGAGGGAAACTCATGTGCACGTGTGGTATAATAAACGGTGAATTGTATTCCTAGTCTTGCCTCTAAGACTGGCTCAAGTGTTGCATGATGGTCCTGTTTTCCTGATCATGGGCATGGCTATGCCAGCAATTTTGAGGATGCGATGTTGGTAGAACACTCGTGTTGAATCGATCCGAATTGATGTTATGTTATGAGATACATTTGTCACAAGTTAATGGTTAATAACACAGAGATGGTTAATGTTTGCATAATTCCTTAGACCATGAGAGTATCGAGTTTCTTCATGCTTGCTTCATGAACTTTGGGGTTTGTTAAACGTCATCCGTAAATGGGTGGCTATTACGGCGGCTTACGGGTTCATGGAAAAGTATGTCAAGTAACTTGATAGCTCAAGATTGGGATTTGCTCCTCCGACGATGGAGAGATATCTCTGGGCCCTCTCGGTGTTACGGTATCCATCATCGTCTAGCCAGACACTTTGTGATTTGATCACGGGGATGCCGGAACACGGGAACGAGAAAAGAGAACAATACCGGCAACGAGGTAACTGGCATAGTGGACAAGTTGTTGATCCACGAGGATGCCTACATGTCTCACCTCGGGTAATTGTTAACATATCGCGAAGCAATAGGAATAGCTCACGACAACTAGAGGTTCACTCGAATATTCATTCGTGTGGGTATAGGGGTCAATATGGGTGTCCACGGCTCCGATGTTGATCATTGATCGGAAGGGGTTCCGGGTCATGTCTATGCTTCACCGAACCTATAGGGTCACACGCTTAAGGTTCATCTATCTGTTGAATACTAGACAGGGAGTCTGAGAGAAAATCACCGAAAAGTTTCGGACACCGGAAAAGTTTCGGACACCGGAAAAGTTCCGCAGACAGGTCACCGGAACAGTTTCGATGAAACTGAAAAGTTGTTTCAGGGGATACCAAAAAGTCAAATTGGTTTTGGCACATGCCTGATAATTCTTGAAGGGTGCCAGAATCGTTTTGGAAACTTTCTGGAATTTTCCGGGATGAAAACCGGAAATGTTCCGGAGCTGCCGGAACCACTTCAGATGCTTTTCGCAGATGAAAATCACTATTCCGGAATTGTTCCGGATCGCATTGAAAATTATTTTAGTGGGGTACTAGAATTGTTCTAATCCCACATAAATATTTTTAGTTCGAGCGGACGCTGAAAAATGTCGCCGTGAATAGTGAAAGTGCTTTTTGGACTACTTTATGGAAAGCCACCTTTTGGGGCTTTGCTCCAAAAGATCTTGGGGATGACATGGATGGATTGGGGCCATTTTTGGGGCCCCACATGAGGTTGTGGCAGGCCACATGGTGGACTCCTTCATGGAGTCCCTCTTGTTCCTTGGTTTCACTTTTATGCCCTTGTGGAAGGACTTCATTCATGTGCATTTTGGGTTTTATTGTAAAACCACCCTACCCCTTGGTTTTCCTATAAATAGGAGGTGAGTGGGCTGCCATTTCTTCATCCTTGTGCTCCCATACACATGCTTTGCTTTGCAAGCTCTCTCTCTCCCTCCCACGAAAAGAGTCTTTCGTAGAGCCGGAAGGCTGTCTGGGTTCCGGCAGGAACTAGTTCTGGACGGCGAAGCCCTGCCGGATAGATGACACTGTATGTGTGCAACCCCATAGAGAGGTCGTAGTTTAGATCTTTTGCCCGAGGGGCTGTTCGTGTGTCCTCCCGTAGGGCTGTCCGAGTCTTCGTTCGAGTTTCGAGGGTCCTCCCGAAGGGCTGTCCGCGACATCGTCCGGGGGACTGTCCGACCGCCTCCCGAAGGGCTGTCCGACGAGGGAGTACATCCTCGCGGTTGGGAGGTTGTAAAATCCTAGCTGCGGGGATCTGCACCAACGATCTCCACCGACTCTTCTTCCACTGCGCTTCGAGTCGGTACGGATCAGATCAAACCTTGTATGCAGTCTCCATAGTGGTCCTGGGCGTGCTCGCTATACCGGAAATTTTTGTTTTCTGTCGCGTTCCCCAACACATAGCACATACCATATCCAATAGAGTACGACTATGACATTTGGGCACACCATCACCCTATGGTGTTCCAGGTGGCGTGAGTTGTGAAACAACTTTCACATTGTCTAAAGTTGTATGCCAAACTTGTCACTCGGATATTCACCTCCACGATCATATCGCGGACATTTTTATCTACTTGTCATGATGATCTTAAACTTCACTCTGAATTTGCTTGAACCTTTCAAATGATTCAGACTTGTGTTTCATTAAGTAAATATACACTATATCTACTCAAATCATTGGTGAATGTAAGAAAATAACGATATCCACCGCACGCTACAAGACTCATTGGATTGCATACATCAACATGTATCATTTCCAATAAATCACTTGCCCGCTCCATCCATCTGGAAACGGGGTCCTTAGTCATCTTGCCCAAGAGGCATGGTTCGCATGTCTCAACTGATTCGAAATCGAATGAGTCCAAAGATCCATCAGCATGGAGTTTCTTCATGTGCTTTATACCAATATGACATTTAGCGGCAGTGCCACAAGTATGTGGTACTATCATTATTAACTTTGTATCTTTTGGCATCAATGTTATGAACATGTGTATTACTACGATCAAGACTCAACAAACCATTCTCACTGGTTGCATGACCATTGAAGGTATTATTCATGTAAATAGAATAACCATTATTCTCTAACTTAAATGAATAACCGTGTTGCAATAAACACGATCTAATCACATTCATGCTCAACGCAGAACACCAAATAACATTTATTTAGGTTTGTCTCTAATCCCGGAGGTAGAGAGAGCGTGTGATGTTGATCACATCAACCTTGGAAACATTTCCAACACACATCGTCACCTCACCCTTAGCTAGTGCTCCGTTTGTAGCTTTTATTTCGAGTTACTAACGTTTAGCAATCGAACCGGTATCCAATACACAGGTGCTACTAGGAGTACTCGCAAGGTACACATCATTAAAATGTATATCAAATATACTTTTGTCGACGTTGCCAGCCTATCTTATCTACAAAGTATCTAGGGTTGTTCCGCTTCAGCGACCGCTCTCCTCATTATCGAAGCACTTAGTCTCGGGTTTGGGTTCAACTTAGGGTTGCTTCACTGGAGCAGCAACTGACTTGCTATCCATGAATTTTCCCTCCTTGCTCTTGCCCTTCTCGAAACTAGTGGTTTGACTAACCATCAACACTTGACGCTCCTTCTTGATTTCTACCTTCGTGGTGTCAAACATCGCGAACAGCTCAGGGATCATTATATCTATCCCTGGCATTTTATAGTTCATCACCAAGTTCTAGTAGCTTAGTGACAGTGACTTGGAGAACTATATATATCACTATCTTATCCGGAAGATCAGCTCCCACACGATTCAAGCGATTGTAGCACCCAGACAATCTGAGCACATGCTCAACGATTGAGCTATTCTCCTTCATCTTGCAGGCAAAGAATCTTGTTGGATATCTCATATCTCGCAACACGGGCATGAGCCTGAGATCCTAATTTCAGCTCTTAGAACAACTCATATGTTCCGTGATGTTCAAAACGTTTCGGAGCCTCAATTCTAAGCCGTAATGCATGATGCACTAAACTATCAAGTAGTCATCATAACGTGTCTGTCAGATGTTCACAACATCTACAGACGACGCTAGAGGGGTTGGCGCGCCGAACGGTGCATTAAGGACATAAGCCTTCTGTGTAGCAATGAGGACAATCCTCAGAACACGGACCCAGTCCGCAATATTGCTACCATCATATTTCAACTCTATTTCTCTAGGAACATATAAAAATCCAAGGGAGCTACAACGTGAGCTAGTAATCTACAACATAATTTTGCAAAGACACTACTGACTATGTTCATGATAATGAGTTCAATTAATCATATTACTTAAGAACTCCCACTCAAATTGACATCCCTCTGGTCATTCGAGTGATACATGATCCAAATTCACCAACTCAAGTCCGATCATCACGTGAGTTGAGGTGGTTTCAATGGTGAACATCATCATGTTGATCATATCTACTATATGACTCATGTTTGACCTTTCGGTCTCTTGTGTTACGAGGCCATGTCTGTACATGGTAGGCTCGTCAAGTTTAACCCGAGTGTTCTGCATGTGCAACACTGGCTTGCACCCGTTTTATGTGAACGTAGAGTCTATCAGACCGGATCATCACGTGGTGTCTCAACACGACGAACTTTCGCAACGGTGCACACTTGGGGAGAACATAATTTATCTTGAAATTAAGTGAGGGATCACCTTATAATGCTACCGTCGTCCTAAGCAAGACAAGGTGCATAAAAGGATTAACATCACATGCAAATCATAAGTGACATGATATGGCCATGAACTTGTGCTTTTGATCTCCATCTTGAAAGCATCGGCATGATCTCCATCGTCACCGGCAAGACACCGTGATCTCCATCATCTTGATCTCCATCAACGTGTCGCCATCGGGGTTGTCGCGCCCAACATGCTTCTACTACTATTCCTACTGTTTAGCGATAAAGTAAAGCATTACATAGCACTTAATGATTGACACGCAAGTCATACAATAATTAAAGACAACCCTATGGCTCCTTCCGGTTGCCGTACTCATCGACATACAAGTCGTGATAATCTATACATCACATGATCATCTCATACATCACATATATCACATCATGTAATTGGCCATATCACATCACAACATACCCAAAACAAGCTAGACGTCCTCTAATTGTTGTTGCATGTTTTAAGTGGCTGCTATGGGTATCTAGCAAGAACAATTCTCATCTACGCAAAAACCACAACGGTGATACACTAGTTGCTTTTCAACCTTCTCAAGGACCGCCTTTGCTGAATCCGATCCAACTAAAGTGAGAGAAACTGGCACCCACAAGCCATCTATGCAACAACTTGCGGTCGAGGGAACCGGTCTCTCGTAAGCGTACGAGTAATGTTGGTCCGGGCTGCTACATCTCACAATACCGTTGAACCAAAATCTAAACAAGGCAGGAAGCAATCTAAGCATCAACGCCCACAAACCTTTTGTGTTCTACTCGAGATCTCATTTACACATAGACCTAGCTCATGATGCCACTGTCGGGGAACATCGCATGGGAAACAAAAAAATTCCTACGCACACGCAGATCTATCCATGCCGATGAGAATCTACGAGAGGGAGAGTGGATCTATGTACCCTTGTAGATCGCTAAGCGGGAAGCGTTAAGAAACGCGGTTGGTGTAGTCGAACGTCTTCGCGATCCAAATCGCCGAGCGTCCCGCAATCTCATCACGATCCATCCCGCGATCCAATCACAATCCGTCCCGCTAACTCATCACGCTCCGTCCCGCGATCTTGTCACGATCCGTCCCGCGAACTCATCATGATCCGTCCCGTGAACTCATCACGATCCGTCCCGCGATCTCATCATGATCCTTCCGATCTAGCGCCGAACGGACGGCTCCTCCGCGTTCAGCACACGTATAGCTCGATGACGATCTCCACCTTCTAGATACAGCAAGAGGGAGCGGAGAGGTAGAAGAGTTCTCTGTCAGCATGACGACGCTCCGGAGATGGTGGTGGAGCTATTTCGGCAGGGCTTTGCCTAAGCACTGCAGAAATCCGATCTAGTGGAGAAACTATGCACTAGAGGAACGAGCAGCACGTCGCTGAAAAACTAGTGCAAAAACCCTAAAACCTCTAGTATATATAAGAGGAAGAGAGGAGGAGGCTTGGACCAAGGGCCAAGCCATCTAGGCGTCGGCCGAACCAAGAGGAGAGGAGGATTCCTCCTCCAATCCTAGTAGGACTAGGACTCCTCCTTATTTTGGCCTTTTTGCATTTTTCCACCTTTTTCTCTTTGGCTTTTCTTCTCAGCCGCATGGGCCTTTTGTGGGACTTCCACCAGCCCACTAAGGGCTGGTATTCACTCTCCCACAGCCCATGTAGCCTCTTGGGTCGAAATACACCTCCCGATGGTCTCCCGGTACACTACCGACACTCCTGGTACACTACCCATGAGCCCGAAACTTTTCCGGTGACCATAATAGGACTTCCTATATATAAATCTTTACCTCCGAATCATTTTGGATCTCCTCGTGACGTCCGGGATCTCGTACGGGACTCCAAGCAACCTTCGGTCACCACCATACATAACTCCATACTACCAAAACGTCACTGAACCTTAACTGTGCAGACCCTGCGGGTTCGAGAACTATGTAGACAAGACCGAGACACCTCTATGGTCAATAACCAATAGCGGGACCTGGATGCCCATATTGGTTCCTACATATTCTACGAAGATCTTTATTGGTCGAACCTCTATGTCAAGGATTTAGTTAATCCCATATGATGTTCCCTTTGTTCTTCAGTATGTTACTTGCCCGAGATTCGATCGTCGGTATCTCCATACCTAGTTCAACCTCGTTACCGGAAAGTCTCTTTACTCGTTCCATAATACAAGATCCCCTGACTAACACATAGTCACATTTCTTGCAAGGCTTACTGTGATGTCGTATTACCGAGTGGGCCCTGAGATACCTCTCCGTCACACGGAGTAAAAAATCCTAGTATTGATCCATGCCAACTCAACAGACACCCTCGGAGATACCTATAGAGCACCTTTATAGTCACCCGGTTATGTTGCGACGTTTGATACACACAAGGTACTCGTCCGGTGTCAGTGAGTTGCATGATCTCATGGTCATAGGAACATATACTTGACATGCAGAAAACAGTAGCAATAAACTGAAATCATATGCTACGTTCGTAGTCTGGGTCTTGTCCATCACACCATTCTCCTAATGATGTGATCCCGTTTATCTAATGACATCTCATGTCCATGGCTAGGAAACCTTAACCATCTTTGATCAACGAGCTAGTCTATTAGAGGCATACTTGGGACATGGTTTTGTGTATGTATCCACACATGCATCTAAGTCTCCGATCAATACGATTATAGCATGGATAATAAACAATTATCATGAACAAGGAAATATGATCATAACCAATTTATTATTGCCTCTAGGGCATATTTCCAACATATATATCTTAAAATATATTATGGAAAGTAGACCCGGGGGCCGTAGATTTCACTAGGGGCTTCTCTCTTGAAGGAAAGTATCACGATGGGTAAACAAATTACTAGAAAAGCGAATAATCATGTAGATATACGAGGCAATGATTATGCATATAGGCATCATGTATGTGTCACGTAGCCAAAACGATTCTGCATCTACTACTATTACTCCACACATCGACCGACTACTACCTTCATCTAGAGTATTAAGTTCATGAAGAACAGAGTTACACATTAGGTAAGATGACCTGATGTAGAGGGATAAACTCACGCAATATGATGAAAACCCCATCTTGTTACCCTTGATGGCAACAATACAATACGTGCCTCGCTACCCCTACTTTGTTACTGGGTGAGGACACCGCAAGATTGAACCCAAAACTAAGCACTTCTCCCATTGCAAGAATTACTAATCTAGTGGGTCAAACCAAACCAATAACTCGAAGAGACTTGCAAAGATATGAAATCATGCATATAAGAATTCAGAAAAGACTCAAATAAGATTCACGGATAATCTGAACCTAAACCCACAATTCATCTGATCTTGACAAACACACCCCAAAAGAGTATTACATCGGATAGATCTCCACGAAGATCATGAAGAACATGGTATTGAAGATCCAAGAGAGAGAAGAAGCCATCTGGCTACTAGCTATGGACCCATAGGTCTATGGTGGACTACTCACGCATCATCGGAGGGGCAATGGAGTTGATGTAGATGCCCTCCGTGATCGGATCCCCCTCCGGTAGATTACCGGAAAAGGCTCCAAGATTGGATCTCTCGGGAACGGAGGCTTATGTTGGTGGAAAAGTATTTTCGTTGCTCCTTTTGGTATCGAGAGAATATTTGGGTATTTATAGGATGAAGAATAGGGTTAGGAGACCTGCCAAGAGGTGGCAAGCCTGCCAGGCGCGGCCATAGGGATGGTCGTGCCTCCCTAGCTTGTGACCTCCTGGCAGATGCCCTGTCGTGCACTCCAAGTCTGGTAGATCTCTTTCCTTCCAGAAAAAATCATTTCGAAGATTTTATTCTGGTTGGACTCTGTTTAATATTCCATATCTGTAATACTCAAAAACAAGGAAAAAATAGAAACTGCTACTACGCTCTAGATTAATAGGTTAGTCCCAAAAATAATATAATATAGCATATTAATGCATATAAAACATCCAAAACAGATAATATAATAGCATGACATCATAAAAAATATAGATACGTTGGAGACGTATCAGTGACACTGGAGTATCTAGGTGACATTAGAGTTGATTGATGCGGATCATATGGTGTTATTTTAGTACGAACTCTAGGGTTGTTTGTGACACTGTAGTAATAGCTCAATAGATTGATCAGAAAGGATAACTTTGAGGTCTACTACCAACAACAATTTCATCCTATGTTCTCTGCTAGATATGAACTTTGGAGTGATTCTTTATCGCATGTTGAGGGATGATTATATGATTCTATGATGTTAGCATTGTTGAGAGATTGCACTAGTGAACGTATGAACCCTAGGCCTTATTTCCAAGTTGTTATATAATGTTTTGCTCGTTGTTTTCCACTTTCTACATTGCTTCTTTTATATTTTCAGATTACAAAAACCTATATCTACTATCCATATTGCACTTGTATCACCATGTCTTCGCCAAACTAGTGCACCTATACAATTTGCCATTGTATTAGGTGTGTTGGGGACAAAAGAGATTTCTTGTACTCCCTCTGCAAACTAATATAAGAGCATTTAGAACACTATTTTAGTAATCTAAACGCTCTTATATTAGTTTACAGAGGGAGTATTTGATTGCAGGGTTTTCTGACAGAGACAATATTCATCCTATACGTTCCACAGATTGATAAACCTTAGGTCATCTACTTGAGGGAAAATTGCTACTATACTACAAAACTTTGCGCTTGGAGGCCCTATAGAGTGTACAAGAATAAAGTTGCATACTAGACATCAACACCCACAAGCTACAACCTCCTAGATCAGTATGGTGCCCCAGTTTACAATCAACCTCAACTCACACAACAACTTCGCCGAGTCACCATTGCCCATCTGGTAGCAAACACCCTTGGATTCCAACACCTCGTGAAAAGCTACAACCTATTCGATGGAACACCCCCTCCCCCATGCTCGATAGCGAAATATGTGTTTTTGTCTATGATGAACAAAATTAAGTACTCTTGAGGGTTTTAAGATCAATAATCGTGGCACTTGATGCAGAAACAAGCAAGAAAACGGGGTTTGAACTACGTGTTTGCTTCATGGTTCATCTAGGATTCCAAGGTCATTTATATGTATCTCAATGATTTTTTTTCTTGATTTTGCATATTTATGCAATTTGAGTTGCAAAGGGAGCCGAAAAAGGTAGGGGCGTCGTTGGGTACCTATTCTAGACGGATAACGGTGTGTGTGGACACATCCATAAGTGGCCACAAACAAGTAGCGAATGGGGTGGACTGTTCACGGAGAAAAAATGGATGGTATTTCATGAATCTCCTTGAGTTTGCCAAAGCATCGAAGGGCATCCCTAAGGGCGGTCCGCAAACCCACCTATTTGTCCAATTATCCCGGAAAAATATGCTGCCCAACACGGCTCCTCAAATGTTGCCCCACATGTTCGGACTACCCCAAACTAATCCCATATGCGGGAAATAAATTGGCTTGTATGAAAATCCTTTCTTCCACCTTTCCTACCTCGCCCACGCCTGACCACCATGTCCCCACCACCTCCCTTCGCCACCCGCCTCCTGTGTAGCCTGGTCCGCCTCGCATTGCACCCCTTGTTTGTTGTATGCCTCCCATCACATGGATCATGGGTCCATGGAATCTGTGGGGGCGACATTGACGAGCATGGAAAGTCATGCCCACGTCGGTGGGTGATTCCGCGAGAGAGGCACCAAGGCAGCTACGGCGAACGAGGTCATCGACCTTGTCTTTAGACATTTGTGATATCCCCATGTCAACATCGTCGTCCATGCCTGCGTCTATGCCCTTGGACACCTCCAACTTGGGTTCATAGCAAGGGTGGGGCATCCGTGACAACTTCACCCAAGTTAGAGAAATCAATGTGACCTACGAGACCGAATCCCTGCTCCTCAAATGGATGCACATACCCATGTCACGATGACATTCCTTGGGGGGTATAGCCACGAAGGAAGGAAAGGCCAAGTGGACATAGGGTGGTCCAAGCCAACACGTCGGGCTCCATTGACAATATAAGGTGCATTGTTGATGACCCACAAGTATAGGGGATAAATTGTAGTCCTTTCGATAAGTAAGAGTGTCAAACCCAACGAGGAGCAGAAGGAAATGACAAGCGGTTTCCAGTAAGCTATTCTCTACAAGCACTAAAATTATCGGTGACAGATAGTTTTGTGACAAGATAATTCGTAACGAGTAACAAGTAATAAGGTAACAAAGGTGCAAAAAGGTAGCCCAATCCTTTTTGTAGCAAAGGACAGGCCTGGACAAACTCTTATATAAAGCAAAGCGCTCCCGAGGACACATGGGAATTTCTGTCAAGCTAGTTTTCATCATGCTCATTTAATTCGCATTCATTACTTTGATTATTTGATATGTGGGTGGATCGGTGCTTGGGTGCTGCCCTTACTTGGACAAACTTCCACCTTATTATTAACCTCTCTCACAAGCATTTGCAACTACGAAATAAGAATTAAGATAAATCTAACCATAGCATGAAACATATGGATTCAAATCAGCCCCTTACGAAGCAACGCATAAACTAGTGTTTAAGCTTCTATCACTCTACCAACCCATCTGTTGGGGAACGCGACAGAAAACAAAAATTTCCGGTATAGCGAGTATGCCCAGGACCACTATGGAGACTGCATACAAGGTTTGATCTGATCCGTACCGACTCGAAGCGCAGCAGAAGTAGAGTCGATGACGAACGGCGGTGCAGATCCCTGCTGCTAGGATTTTACAACCTCCCAACCGCGAGGATGTATACCCTCATCTGCCCTGCGGACAGCCCTCCGGGAGGCGGTCGCATAGCCCCCCGGACGGTGTCGCGGACAGCCCTTCGGGTGGACCTCCGAAACTCGGACTGTCACTCGGACAGCCCTTCGGGAGGACCTCCAAAACTTGGACGGTCACACAGACAGCCCTTCGGGAGGCACTCTCGGACTAAGACCGAAACTACGATCTCTCTACAGAGTTGCACACATACGGTGTCATCTATCCGGCAGGGCTTCGCCGTCCAGAACTAGTTCCTGCCGGAACCCAGACAGCCTTTCGGCTCTACGAAACTATTTCGCTGGGAGGGAGAGAGAGAGAGCTTGCAAAGCAAAGCATGTGTATGAGAGCACAAGGATGAGGATTTTGGGCTGCCTCCTCACCCCTATTTATAGGATGAGAGACTATGGTAAAAATACCAAAATGCCCTCAGATATTTTCACTATTCACAATAGTGATTCCACTATTCACAAATAGTGTTTCTCACTATTCACAATAGTGTGTTTCCACTATTTCGTAATAGTGTTTTCACTAGTCATGAGATATTTTCTCCCAATAGTGTTTCCCACTATTCATAATAGTGTTTCCACTATTCACGAATAGTGTTTCCACTATTCACAAATAGTGTTTCCAATAAGGTAATCCAAAAAGCACTTTCACTATTCATGACGATATTTTTCAGCGTCCGTTCGAACTAAAAATATTTATGTGGGCTTAGAACATTTCCAGTACCCACTAAAATAATTTTCAATACGATCCGGAACAATTCCGGAATAGTGATTTTCATCTGTGAAAAGCATCTGAAGCGGTTCCGGCAGCTCCGGAACATTTCCGGTTATTCTTCCGGGAAATTCCCAGAAGTTTCCAAAATGATTCTGGCACCCTCCAAGAATTATCAGGCATGTGCCAAAACCAATTTGACTTTATGGTATCCTCTGAAACAACTTTTTAGTTTCACCGAAACTGTTCCGGTGACCTGTCTGCGGAACAGTTCCGTTGTCCGAAACTTTTCCGGTGTCCGAAACTTTTCGGTGATTTTCTCTCAGACTCCCTGTCTAGTATTCAACAGATAGATGACCCTTAAGCGTGTGACCCTATAGGTTTGGTGAAGCATAGACATGACCTGGAACCCCTTCCGATCAATGATCAACATCGGAGCCGTGGACACCCATATCGATCCCTATACCCACACGAATAAATATTCGAGTGAACCTCCAGTTGCCGTGTGCTATTCCTGTTGCTTCGCGATATGTTACAAATACCCGAGGTGAGACATGTTGGCATCCCCATGGATCAACAACTTGTCCACTATGCCAGTTACCTCGTTATTGGTATTGTTCTCTTTTCTCGTTCCCGTGTTCCGGCATCCCCGTGATCAAATCGCAAAGTGTCTGGCCAGACGATGATGGATACCGTAACACCGAGAGGGCCCAGAGATATCTCTCCATCGTCGGAGGAGCAAATCCCAATCTTGAGCTATCAAGTTACTTCACTTACTTTTCCATGAACCCGTAAGCCGCCGTAATAGCCACCCATTTACGGATGACGTTTAACAAACCCCAAAGTTCATGAAGCAAGCATGAAGAAACTCGATACTCTCATGGTCTAAGGAATTATGCAAACATTAACTTCTCTATGTTATTAACCATTAACTTATGACGAATGTATCTCATAGCATAACATTAATTTGGGTCGATTCAACACAAATGTTCTTCTAACATTGTGCCCTCAAAATTGCCGGCATAGCCATGCCCATGATCAGGAAAACAGGATCATCATGCAATACTTGAGACAGTCTTAGAGGCCAGACTAGGAATACATTTTACCATTTATTATCCCACACGTGCACATGAGTTTCCCTCCAAGCCTCGTTTTATTTGTAGACTCGAGAATCATTGCAGTTATAGCATGGAACATAAACATAATTATGAACAGGGAGATAATCAATAACATTTATTATTGCCTCTAGGGCATATCTCCTATAGACTCCCACTTGCACTAGAGTCAATAATCTAGTCAATGCTAATGCACTTTACACCTATGGCATACTGGTGTAAAATATGCTTCGCTTGTGGTATAGCCTGATGTCCAACGGATCTGACAACTTCAGCTCCGTGTGTAACTATGCATATCCTCGCGTTTTCACGCTATCACAAAATTCGTATTTTGTGTGAACTTGGCTTTTCATATGTGTGAATCATTGGTCAAAACCCGATTCCTCAGACTGAGCTATGGAGCAACTATCTGCAATAGTGTCTCATAGACCAAAACCATCTTGGAACCATACTAAGTTCATGAATGAACTATATGATTCAACAACTTCTTTGTCGCTTCCAAAGCGTCAACATACTTAGCCTTTGTTATAGAATTCGCCACAGTATCTTGTTTGGAACAATTTCCAACTACCGTGCCACCATATTGTGTATTACACAAAACCCTTAACTTAAATTGAAAATCGCATGGAGCATTGATTGAGACTGTATCGATGTAATTTCTTACGACGAGCACTTCATAATCTCTGCTTGCGAGAAACATGTCATCAACACTACTCTAGTACTTAATGACATCTTTCACTATTGTCCCATGATCAGTGCTTTGATCACTTTGGTATCTATACTCGCAACAACTTGGGAGTATCAGACATATCTGGTTGCTTTACATACCATGGAATACATGATTAATCCAAACACAAGAGTGTGTGGAATCTCCATCATGTATTTCACTCATCAGTGTTTTGGGACACTGAGTCTTGCAAAAACTCTTTCCATGTGACTTCGGCAAGAATCACTCCTTGGCATTTTAAATGCTAAAAGGTTTTAGCACCTTGTCAATATGTATTCATTTCTTAGCCCCATTAGGTAAATCTATCTCCATAGATCATCATGCCTAATATTGAGGCTATTTAGCCTAAGCACTTCATGGAAAAAACTATTTTCAAATGAAGTACTAATTCGTGTCAAGAAATTTATTTCCAATTAACAATGTGTCAATTACACAAGGTTTTTAGAAACAGTATTATGCTCTCACTTACTTTCTTGAATCACAAGCATCTTCGATACCCATTTGATGAAGTCAAACCCCTTTGACCATTCCATCAAAAACGAAGATTCCAACTCCACTTTGCTCTCTTTTGTCCATCGCTGGAACTCTGAAGTTTGCATACTTACTAGCATCCTCTGGATCGACAAATTACTTTGGACTGTATCACATACAAGTCCTAGGTTTCATTTACATCAGATGGAAATCCTTTTGTCATCCATGTTTCATATCTCATGATTGATATATGTATTAATTGCTAGTTCAACCCGAACCGACCTTAAGCATCGCTACGATGAAACAACCTCATCGTAGCCAACTCCTTGAACTTGTTATTTCAACAAGTCGAGCTTTATGGATAAAACATTTTTATCCGTATCAGTTTTTAGTTCCATAAATATTCGTTAGACTCTAAGTCCTCTGAAAGGTGTATCAAGGTTTTAATCTTGAATCACATATATGGAAACTATCTCAGATTGTATTGGCATTTAGCCAATCCCGGAGTCAGGTCCCATCAATGCTTCCTTGTGTATTGTCGGTATACTGTTGTCCAACAACAATATCTCCTTTGCGCACCTGATAGGTTTGCACGAGCTTTGCCTATGTGGTTCAGCTGCACGTTCGACCGAAGTCCATACATTTTATTGTAGAGACTTACGTATCAGTCGTAGTAGGAAACAACGGAATCACTTCCAGGGTTTCTTTCCTTTGAACCGATGACGAAGATACTGGTTATCTCATCGAGTTGCACTGTCCTCCCACTCACCTTTTGTAAGAACTATTCTCTTTAAAAACATACCGTTTTGTGGCAAAACCCTTTGCCTCGGTATAGTGGTGGGGGAATACCCAATGACTTGGGATAACCATACAAAGTAGTACTTGTCTGATTTGGAATAGGTTTGTAACCTTTTACACAAGCCCCATATTCCAAATGTTAAGAAAAGATATAACATGGTTGGGCGTACCATACCATGGCGTCATTTCAACAGACCTAATGGATCTCTTTTCAGTGTAAAAGCCGCAGTCTCTAAAGCATCACTCTATAAAAGGGATAATGGCAAATCTATTTATGTCATCTTTGATCTTACCATGTCATAAATGGTTCGATTACATCTTCACGGACTTTCCACTTTGGAGTAGTGTTCGGGGAGGTGCAAGTTATGAAACTCTTTTCACAACTCATCAGACATTCGCTAAACTTGTAACTCACATATTCCTTTCCGCAATCAAATTGCAGAAACATAATTTTCTTGGTACAATAACTTCTACTTCAATTTTTAAAACCTTTCGAATGATTTCAAAAGATCCAGACTTACGTCTCATCAAGTAAATATCCATATATCTACTTGAGTCATTTTTGAAGGTAGACAAATCCACTGTTTGCAACAACATTTATCGGACTACATACATCAAATGTATGATCACTGATAAGTTCTTTGCTCGTTCCTTATTGCCTGTGAACGGTATTTCAGTCACTTCACCGTTTGGAGGAAAGTTGCAAGTGTCATATGATTCAAAATCAAACGACTTCAAAATACATCATAATGGAATTTTCCATGCGGGTTTCTCCAATGTGACCAAATGCAGTGCCACACATATGTGGTATTCTTTTAGTCTTGCGACATTTAGCGTCAGTGTTATGGATGTATCATATTTCCATCAGTATTCATAACATACATCCCATTAGGATGGAAGCATGGCCCTTCATGTTATTCATAATACTGAACAACAATTGTTGTTTTTATGAACAAATCTTTTGCAACAAACATTGTGCAATGGGCTAGAGTGTATGCAACTCTAAAATGAACTATGAAAATAAACCCAGAGGTAATGTATTATTATCAATATTCATAACATACGTCTCATTCATAATGAAAATATGGCCCTTATGTTATTCATAACACCGAACATGAAAAGTTCTCTTATGAACAACCTTCTTGCAAGATACCTTATGCAAAGGGCTAGAGTGTGAAACTCTAAAATTAATTATGAAACTTAATACATAGGGAATACACCGATGGAAGGCTTAGTAACATTTACTATGTTCCCTGCGTGTATCTAAGCCTCATATTTCTGGCTAGTCTTTCAGGCCATAGTAGTTCTTACATCGAGTTGCAACAGAATGCAATCGAGCGGGTATCTTTGTGACCAACTCACAGTACTCAAGAATTAATGATTAACATGTTTAACCATAATTCCCAAGAACTATATCTTTGACTAGCCTTCTATACATCAAAAACTTGTATGACATTCATACATGAGCTGGATATTCCATTCTTCTTTCCTTTTGCCATTATACTTCTAATAGTTTAACTTTCAGTATTTCTCCTACTCTCAGAAGAAGCACCCAACTTAAGAGTGGCATTAGCCCCGGACTTCCTAGGCGTGAAAGTCTCACTAACACCCTTCAGACACTTCCTTTCTCTTTAAGTTGTTGTTTTATTCACCTTTCATCATATGACAGGCGTTCTCCTAGATCCCTCTCTTATCAGTCTAATGTACAGTAAGCTCCTTTACTAATAGTTTGCAAACAAACATTGCTTTGGATATCTTATATCTTTTTAGCCTTTGTCTGTCTCTGAAAATGATTTTCAGATTCCATGAATATCACATAACTATCCAAACTTTCGAAGTTCGGGTCTCATGGAAGCAAACATATTTCACTTGACCGAAATGGAATTTTAGCTTTTGGATCGAAGGACGGGAGTCATATCATCCATAGCATTAGCAGGAGAATACCGAAAGCATGCGATAGGACAAGTCTTTCTCGGCACTCTTGAGGACAATCCTCACATTACGTTACCAACCGTAAAGTTTTAACCAGATATTTAACAGCTTATTCAATTTTAATAGGGAAGGTGGAAACGCGAGCCATTATCCTACAACTATTATGCAAATCACACTTAGACATTGTTCAAAATTAATTGTACTGAGAATTAAAACAAGTTAATTCTACAATGAGCTCCCACTCAAATCAATATCTCTCATAATTGATTGTGAGTGATTCAAGATCCAAATTACAATTCAACGCCAAGGATGTATCCATCTCAAGTGACGAGAATTGCAATCGGTAGGCCAACTTGCCAATCACATCTCTATCTGACTCTTGTTCATCTTTCGATGCATGTGTTCCGAGCTCATGACTTTCGTGCCTGAACGTCAAGACAACCAAGTGATCTCGCTGCGAGGTCTCAACTCACCCGCCTCACACTTCTCTAATCGTTCGTACCCATGTAACCATGTGATACCCCGAAGAGATAGGTGCCGTGACGGTGCTACACTTGGGAGAACACTAACTACTTGATATTTTTTGAGAGATCACCCTAATAAAAAGCGACTACCGTGCAATCAAGAAGGGTGCATCAAGAGGGATAAACATCTCAGGCAATTCATAATAGCATGATATGGTATAGCCCTTTCTGACGGAGAAGTCTTTCATTCCTTCGTCTTCGGCATTCGCGTCGGTGTTCACCTTCACGAAGATTGCCACCACCTTGTTGATGCACCAAATAATATTGCTATCTCTATAGCTTAATAAAATAAGTGCATTACATAAGGTTGACACGCAGGTCATTAAAGTGCAATCATATGGCTCCAACCATCATGCCGAATCATGACACACAGGTCATGTTAATCAATTTACATCATATAGTCATGTCATACATAATCAAATTATTATGAACACTGCTATACCACATCACATGCACATGCAAACCATCCTGCAAAACCAAGTTAGACGCCTCTAATCGGTCCATGCAAAAACTTGTTTTACGTGGCTTCTAAGGTTTCGAAACAAACCGAATCTACCAACGTCCATCATCAAGTATGATAATTCAAGTTGCTAGATTAACTTTCCAGGGTGTATGAAACACGAGATAATAAAATCTCGAGCCCCATACTAAACTTCGTCATACGTGTGACCCCCGTGCAGATCACATCTGCACTGCCCTTTCGTCTGCGAAACATCCATATTTCTTTTGACTATGGTGGAACCCAAAGAACTGTTAGCACTTCATTGATCTGTCAATCAGCATACTCAGGAGCAGCATGAAAGGATCGCGGATTGTCAGAACTTTGTAAGATTCCACCATTCCGTCAAGATATGGACTACGCAAATTCACGGGAAGCAATAGGAACATCGGGTAACAGATTTCATCTGCTACCCGCACAAATAATTTTCAGCAATAGATTTCATCTACTACAAAATTATACTATGCAATACCCATACATCTCATGTATTGTAGATCATAACATGCATCTACTCATAGCCTGGCTCTTGATGCCACTGTTGGGGAACGCGACAGAAAACAAAAATTTCCGGTATAGCGAGTATGCCCAGGACCACTATGGAGACTGCATACAAGGTTTGATCTGATCCGTACCGACTCGAAGCGCAGCGGAAGTAGACTCGATGACGAACGGCGGTGCAGATCCCCGCAGCTAGGATTTTACAACCTCCCAACCGCGAGGATGTATACCCTCATCTGCCCTGCGGACAGCCCTCCGGGAGGCGGTCGCATAGCCCCCCGGACGGTGTCGCGGACAGCCCTTCGGGAGGACCTCCGAAACTCGGACTGTCACTCGGACAGCCCTTCGGGAGGACCTCCAAAACTTGGACGGTCACACAGACAGCCCTTCGGGAGGCACTCTCGGACTAAGACCGAAACTACGATCTCTCTACAGAGTTGCACACATACGGTGTCATCTATCCGGCAGGGCTTCGCCGTCCAGAACTAGTTCCTGTCGGAACCCAGACAGCCTTTCGGCTCTATGAAACTATTTCGCTGGGAGGGAGAGAGAGAGCTTGCAAAGCAAAGCATGTGTATGAGAGCACAAGGATGAGGATTTTGGGCTGCCTCCTCACCCCTATTTATAGGATGAGAGACTATGGTAAAAATACCAAAATGCCCTCAGATATTTTCACTATTCATAATAGTGATTCCACTATTCATAAATAGTGTTTCTCACTATTCACAATAGTGTTTTCCACTATTTTCGTAATAGTGTTTTCACTAGTCATGAGATATTTTCTCCCAATAGTGTTTCCCACTATTCATAATAGTGTTTCCACTATTCACGAATAGTGTTTCCACTATTCACAAATAGTATTTCCAACAAAGTAATCCAAAAAGCACTTTCACTATTCATGACGATATTTTTCAGCGTCCGTTCGAACTAAAAATATTTATGTGGGCTTAGAACATTTCCAGTACCCACTAAAATAATTTTCAATACGATCCGGAACAATTCCGGAATAGTGATTTTCATCTGTGAAAAGCATCTAAAGCGGTTCCGGCAGCTCCGGAACATTTCCGGTTATTCTTCCGGGAAATTCCCAGAAGTTTCCAAAATGATTCTGGCACCCTCCAAGAATTATCAGGCATGTGCCAAAACCAATTTGACTTTATGGTATCCTCTGAAACAACTTTTCAGTTTCACCGAAACTGTTCCGGTGACCTGTCTGCGGAACAGTTCCGCTGTCCGAAACTTTTCCGGTGTCCGAAACTTTTCGGTGATTTTCTCTCAGACTCCCTGTCTAGTATTCAACAGATAGATGACCCTTAAGCGTGTGACCCTATAGGTTCGGTGAAGCATAGACATGACCTGGAACCCCTTCCGATCAATGATCAACATCGGAGCCGTGGACACCCATATCGATCCCTATACCCACACGAATAAATATTCGAGTGAACCTCCAGTTGCCGTGTGCTATTCCTGTTGCTTCGCGATATGTTACAAATACCCGAGGTGAGACATGTTGGCATCCCCATGGATCAACAACTTGTCCACTATGCCAGTTACCTCGTTATTGGTATTGTTCTCTTTTCTCGTTCCCGTGTTCCGGCATCCCCGTGATCAAATCGCAAAGTGTCTGGCCAGACGATGATGGATACCGTAACACCGAGAGGGCCCAGAGATATCTCTCCATCGTCGGAGGAGCAAATCCCAATCTTGAGCTATCAAGTTACTTCACTTACTTTTCCATGAACCCGTAAGCCGCCGTAATAGCCACCCATTTACGGATGACGTTTAACAAACCCCAAAGTTCATGAAGCAAGCATGAAGAAACTCGATACTCTCATGGTCTAAGGAATTATGCAAACATTAACTTCTCTGTGTTATTAACCATTAACTTATGACGAATGTATCTCATAGCATAACATTAATTTGGGTCGATTCAACACAAATGTTCTTCTAACATTGTGCCCTCAAAATTGCCGGCATAGCCATGCCCATGATCAGGAAAACAGGATCATCATGCAATACTTGAGCCAGTCTTAGAGGCCAGACTAGGAATACATTTTACCATTTATTATCCCACACGTGCACATGAGTTTCCCTCCAAGCCTCGTTTTATTTGTAGACTCGAGAATCATTGCAGTTATAGCATGGAACATAAAGATAATTATGAACAGGGAGATAATCAATAACATTTATTATTGCCTCTAGGGCATATCTCCTACACCATCATCTACTTATTACTTCCCAATGCCTTCCCCTAGGCCTAAATAATGGTGAAGTATTATGTAGTCAACGTTCACATAACACCATTAGAGGAGAGACAACATACATCTCATCAAAATATCGAACGAATACCAAATTCACATGATTACTTATAACAAGACTTATCCCATGTCCTCAGGAACAAACGTAACTACTCACAAAAAATGTTCATGTTCAAGATCAAAGGAGTATCAATTATCATAAAGGATCTGAACATATGATCTTCCACCAAGTAACCCAACTATAATCAACTATAAGGAGTAATCAACTCTACTAGTAACCCACAAGTACCAATCTAAGGTATTGAGACAAAGATCGGATACAAGAGATGGACTAGGGTTTGGAGAGGAGACAGTGCTGGTGAAGTGTTGATGGAGATTGACCCCCTCTTGATGAGAGGATTGTTGGTGAAGACGATGGCTTTGATTTCCCCCTCTGGGAGGGAAGTTTCCCCGGCAGGACGCCCTGCCGGAGCTCTAGATTGGTTCTGCCCAAGTTCCGCCTCGAGACGGCGGCGCTTCGTCCCGAAAGCTATCTTCTGATTTTTCTCCAGGTCAAAACACTTCATATAGGAGAAGATGGGTGTCGGGGGAACCACATGGGCCCCACAAGCCTGCTAGACGCGGCCAGGGGGGTTGCCGCGCCTAGCAAGATTAAGGCCTGCTGGTGCCCCCCTATGGTTGATTCTAGTGCCGGTATTTTTTATTAATTCCAAAAATATTCTCCATAAATTTTCCGGACTTTTGGAGTTGTGCAGAATAAGTATCTCAGATTTGCTCCTTTTCCAATCCAGGATTCCAGTTGCCGGCATTCTCCCTCTTCATGTAAACCTTGTAAAATTAGAGAGAAACGGCATAAGTAATGTACCATAACGTGTAATAACAGCCCATAATGCAATAAATATCAACATAAAAGCATGATGCAAAATGGACGTATCAACTCCCCCAAGCTTAGACCTCGCTTGCGAAAGCCGAGATCGATGAATATGTCCACATGTTTAGAGATAGAGGTGTCGATAAAAATAAAATACGGACATGAGGGCATCATGATCAACTTTAGAACAGCAATACTCATTGTATGAGATTCTTTATACTAGAGTAACAATTCATTCACAAGATAAAGTATGAACCAAGAACTCTATTGACAACCAACAAACTATGATGTCAGTCATTGAAGCAATTGACAATTTAGTATAACAACGGAAATACTCAATATAAGAGCTTGTAAAACAAATCCACATATGCAATCATCTTTTAGTCTTTCACAATTGCTAGCACTCACGTGGTACCCACGAGGTCAAAGCTTCAATCAAACACAGAGAAAGATAGGGGCTTATAATTTTGCCTCCCAAATATTCAACTCAAGGGTGATGTCAACAATAATAACTCATGATCGCCCACATCCGAGTGGATATATGAGTCTAAATCATTCTCCAACACAAAATGCTTGCCAAGAAAGACGGAATATACGAAGTGGTGAGGACCACCATGACTCTTGCATAAAGGTAAGTACTAGAAAGTTAAAAGTAACAGATATGCCCTTTGCAGAGGGAAGCAGAGGTTTTCATGCACTTTTTGTTTTTGGATGCACAAACTTTTAATGCAGAGGAACGCCGCGTTGTATTGCCCTTTGTGATAGAAACCTTTATTATGCAGTCTGTCACTTTTATTTCTTCACTATCACAAGTTCGTGCAACGCTTATTTCCCTTACAATAAAAGTTCACACATATTTAGGAGCAATTTTTATTGCCTTATTGCACCGATGACAATTCTCATGGCAAAACTGGGTTGAGGTGTTTGGATGCACAAGTAGTATCTCTACTTGGTGCAGAGGTTATGGCTAATATGAGGTGGAAGCAAGCAGTACATGTTGAAGGATCTCAACCCATATAGCTTCTATCCCGAGGTAAGCAAACTTAACCCATTATGTTGTCTTCCTTGTCCAACATCAACTTCTTAGCATGTAATATTTTAATGAGTGGTCACAATCGTAAAAGATGTCCAAGATAATATATTTATATGTGAATATATCTTTCTTTATCACTTTCTTTCAATTAAACCAATTACCAAATACTATGCTTGTTAACTCCCAACAAATTTCCAATCACCAAACTTATTATATGTGAAGTCATCACTCCCCATAAGATCAATATATATACCCTTTGCTTTTGTTCTATTATTCTTTATTCATTACTTTCAGGAGCTGTAACACTCCAAAAAATTTGATTTGGTTTTTATCAAAATTCTCTATTTGATTTGAAGGAAGCTATTTGAATTTTTCAAAAAGACTCTATTTCTAAAAACTTTTGTTGACAAATATTCTATGAAACCTTTTTAAATCTTGGGATTCTGGTCTTGAGGATTTTTCAGCATGTGTCGGTTTAACACAAATACTCTTGGCAAATTTTGGTTATTTGTTTTATTAAAAAGATTCCTATGAAAAATTGGATTTATTCTTTCCTATTCCAAAAGCATTCCCAAGCTTCTCTCATGCCATGCCCCCCCCCATTTCAATTTTTTTTTCAAAAGCTTCTCCCTTCTTTTGGTCATGCCAGGCATGCTATTCTAGCAAGGTTCAACCTATCCTCATTTCCTTTCTATTTATTCTAACCTCAAACCCTTTTTCCGTAATCTATTTTGGACCCCCAAGTTTACAAAGGAAGTACTAGATTACTTTGAGCTTTCGTTCCAAATAAATTACACTAGCTACTCCTTGGTACCCTCAACCTATATCTCCAAAGATCTCCTGGTCCCCAGTTCAAAATTTTCAAAGTTTGTTTACTGCAAGTTTGGACAAGATTTGCCATTTTTGATGTAATTCATTCTTTTCTCTTTCCATAAATTCTGAGAAAATTCAGGTAGTCTCTGGATGCAACAAGAGACCACCTCACCAAGTTTCAACTCCAGCAAAAATTCCCTCGTCCTTAAATCATTTCATCGATCAGCTCGCATGCACTGTTCCTGTCAAAATTCAGAGTTCAGTGTTCATCTTTAGTGACAATGTCATTTTCGTTAGTCGGCAGCGTCAATCTCGCCAGTGCTTGCTTTGGCTCCTTGCTCACTGCTCCTCCTTCTTATCCTATGTGTCGCTCGGTCGGTTGGCATCTTCTCCTGGTCGCCGGTGAGCTGGCAGGGGCACAACGTCCACGTGAGCAGTAGCAGCAATGCCCGCTGCGGCTGCCAGAGGAGCTAAGCGAGGAACGGCTCCACCCGGCGCCACCCGCACCACCCAGAGCCTCCGCATGGCTGTCCTCTTCGCTGAGCGCACCGCAGAACCGTCGTCGTGGCCTAGGAAGCGCAGAGCACGCTCTCTGCTGCCGACGTACCCTCGAGCTCCGTTCCGTCGAGTTGTGGAGTGTGACCCAAGTTAAAACCAACTTGAGCCAAATATGGAGCCTGCGGACCAATCTGAAGCTGCCCCGTTGCTTTTCCCTTCCGACCGATCACCTCCTCGTCGTAATCTGTCACCGGAGTTATCCCGTTCTCGGCAACCGCCTTGGTCCGCCTATAAATAGAGGCCCCAAGCCCTCCACAGACCCAGAGCCCCTCCACCTCTCCTAAGAACCTCTCCACTCTCACCAGATGGCCTCGGGAGGGTCTTCTTCCTTGCCTCCGGCCACACCGATCCGCTTCGGGCTCTGGCTAAATTCTCGTTGGTGAGTGTGCCCCCACAGCCCAAGTTCTGGCAGCAACGTCCTAGTCCACCACCTCTTCTAACCCGAGTGTCAATTTGGTGTCTGCAACTCTGTCCGGCGAGATCCACCATCGCCCGAAGCTGTCATCCGTCGGAGAGGAAGTGGTCGTCGCCGTGGTGCTCTCCGATGCCTCCTTCCACCTCTCATCGATGCGGGAATTATCCCGTGATTGCAGCCATCCCCTTTCCCTCCTCTGGATCGCCGTCGATCGTCGCCGGCATTCACCGCAAGCTGCTGGCACCGGCAAGATTTTTTTTTAAACCTGACGTGAGGGACCCCCTCGCCAGCCTCTCCTTTCTTCTTTGAACCGTTTTCTAAAAACGCCTTCGAGAAAAATTCACCTTCTCTTCTGTTTGGCGTATTTTTATCCGAAGCGTTTTCTATTTTATCTAACTAACCCTCGATAGTTTCTGTTTCATCACAAACTAGTCCCTGTGTTTAATTCCTTTATAACTTTTAAACTAAAAATGGTTTTGAGTTGATTCTTGTTCTGTCATTCTTATTTTTCTACCTTGTTTTTATTCATATTTATTTGAAAAATATTTAGAACAATTTTTATGCACACACGGTATTTACATTAGAATTTGATATTTTATGTGACGTAGATACCGAAGGAGGTGACGGTGCCGTCAATTTCGCCGAGCTAGACTCTGACTACTCTGAACCAGGCAAGCATGTTTGAACCTTTGATATGATGAGTGTTTTTATGTTTGCTTGAGTGGTTTTTCTCATGGCATGTTTATATAAGCATTGGTTGAATGTTATATTTCATGCATGGTAAGTTGCAAGTGTGCTACAAACTTGAGGTGATCATGAAATGATGAAAACAACCTAGTCATGTGGGAGCATGATAGGTTGTAGGCTGGTATTGTTGGAGCACGCCGGTTCTGTAACAAATTGTTTAACTCCAATGTTGAGATAGATCGAGTCTTGTCCCCGTTCTCCTTCTTTTCGTACTGCCACAAGTTTTCTGCCAAGAATACGGTTTAGTAAGTTGCAAACCTATTTCCATGTACACACCAAATAGAGGGGCCTGGATGAGGGTTCCATGGCCCTGGATTAAAGCCCGTCATCCGGTCAGGGGGCATGGGTGTTTCCGATTGGGACCGAGAGGGGGGCACCCCTTAGAGAGCGCGATATAAATTTGATCCCATGGTATTCGGGCTATTGGCCTCCCCGTCTTAAAGTTTTTCTTGAACGTTGCCTAGGGTGATACCTAGCATCGGGAGGTAGAATGGGTGTGTACTAGTTAGGTGTGTTTTCTTCTAAAATACCGTAGACGAAACTAGTCCTTTGTGACTACTGAAATCCGTTGGCTGTGGGTAAAGAGTACAACCTCTGCAGAGTCAAAACTATTCGAATAGTCGTTTCCATGGTCAAGGACATTGGTTGACAGGTCAAGTGTCGGTCTCAGTGCTAGTCTCTGGAGAACTAATATGTTAAATAACAAAAGAAGACTTGGCTGAATATTATTCCTGTGGATGGACTCACATGTTTACTATTATGTACTTAGTATTCCTTAGGATGGTGCTACCTCCCAGAGTACTCGTATTTAAATGTTGAGGTATAAGCCCTTTATATGATGTCGCTCAGACGTCCGACTATGGCATTCCGTTATTTACTTTTGATATAAGCCCTTTATGTGATGTCACTCAGACGTCCGACTATGGCATTCTGTTATTTACTTTTGATATAAGCCCTTTATGTGATGTCGGTCAGATGTCCGACTATGGCATTCATGTTATTTACTTTGGATATAAGCCCTTTATGTGATGTTGCTGAGACGTCCGATTGTGGCATTCTTGTTGTTTTCTTTCATTATAAGCCCTTTATGAGATGTCACACCAGACGCCCGACTGTGGGACGTACTGTTATTTATTTTTCAGTATAAGCCCTTTATGTGGTGTCGCCCCGATGCCCGACTGCGGCATGTCAATTTATTTTTACCTTTTAAGGCGTCGCTTCAGACACCCGATCGGCCTTCCCATATTTTATTGGATTTCGGGAGGATTACTGCCTGACTTCTTTTTTTACTACCTTGCAGTGCAAATTTATTACTTGAGCGGGCATTACAAATTTCTACTCATGTGCAACATGATTGCATTTGTTATATCTTATGTCCAAACTGTCTTGCGAGTACATTCGAAGTACTCACCTGGCTTGTTGATTTGGCCAGTTGTTGATGAAGGCGATTTTATGGATGAAGAGTACGATAGCGAGTCTGGTGCCTAGAGGAGTCCTAGTCAGTCCCTTGCGATCCTGGAGTTGGTCGCTTGTATTATATTCGCTTCCGCTACCCAAATAAATCATCGAGCTTCACTCTGACGCTTGATGTGTTGTAAGATATTAGAGTCATGTCACCCACTCCATTGTGACATATCCACCACACCCCTTTATTGCGAGTCAGTAGTTATGCCACCATATCCATTGTGACATATCCGCCTTTATGTATAATATGGGCATGCTAGTAATAAATTGTTGAGCAGCCTCAGCTCAACCTTGTATAATACTTAGTGCTACTGGATTTCTATATCAAGGATTTTTCTACCAGTAAAAAGGATTTTTTGTACTGGTCTGACTAAAGGGGCGATTTTTCAATAAACGTTTTTATTGAAAAAACGGTCCTGACAACCTTGGTATCAGAGCCAGGCTAACTATAGGAAGCCACTAGGTGCGATCGCTAATTGGTTATTAGTATAATAGTGCTATTTTAACATTTTGCAAATTGTAGCAATTTTTCTATTGGTCATCATAAATTTATGATTTGACTATCTGAAAGTTTTGTATACTTTTGGAGATGGCTGGCCACGACTGTGAGTCACAGGTGTTCACCAATGTGCCCAAGGGGTTTCTCAAACTCCTCACCTCCATCGCCAAGATCGCGATGGGGCCATCAACTCGTCCGGGGTTCACACTTTACCAGCACAAGCTCAACGACAGCATGTCTATGCACCAGGCCGTGGTGCAGTTTAAAGGAAGGCATGCTGAAACACGCCACTTCCGATTTGTTGGGAGGGCCATGCCTACGGAGAGGCATGCTATGCAGGTGGCTGCCCGTGAGGCAATTTCTTGTCTCCGGGATGCTCTTCCTTCTATGAAGGCTCGTCGCTACCGCTATCTCCCATGCCACATGCCATACACTTGTCACTATGCATTTGCCTGTAGTAGGGGAGAGAGAGATGAGGCTATCGACATGCTTGCTGAGTATCTCAAAGCTCTTGGGGCAGCTTTTGATAACCTCATAGATGACTTTGTGGCTACTCATATGGACTCAGTTCAGGGCTGCATCGCCAGCAGGAGGGAGCTTCTCCACACAGCACCACCACTGTCGTACATCTCGTCTGCAGCATCGTATTCGCCGTCCATCTTAGCCACCGCACGCCGTCTGCCTACCATGGAGGAATTTGACCAAGTCATTGCCCCTACCCCAGTTAGTGTTGCACCACCTGCCGCACCCGCACCAGCTCCACAACCTAGTCCTCCACGCCTAGAGACTATTCAGGAAGAGGAGGTTGAGTCCCCTGCACCTCTCGGACTTAACCTCGGCTGGCCGAGGGAAGTTTTTACCATCTCCGACTGAGTGCGTTGAGCAGCAGTGTGATGGATCAGCTTGTATGCCATGTTTATTTGTATATAGGCTTGGTAAGAAGTAGTTTGTGTGCGCATCATGTAGGAACTTGGAGAAGTGCACTAGCCTAAATAACATGTGAGGAGTGTGTACGCGCATCCTGAGTGTCGTACTGTATAATTATGGCTTGCTTGTAAGATATGTACTGAGCGGTCCTTCTCCATGTGCAATCAAATATTTTCTTGAAACATCTTGGAGTATTTAAATTTCCTGCCTTTGCAAAATTATTTATTTTTGCCACTCAGATTTTCTCATGTGTTCTGCAAAAAAAATACCCCATAGTGAAAAATGCATCGTCCCTAGACTCGTTTATGCCAAGTCCCCTAGAAGAAAATTATGATACGCAGACAGGTAACAATTTCACATAGGGACAGTCTAGTTAGCAAGACAGTGAAGCAGCATTTTCTCAAGTATGCCGCCTTTATGAGCAAAGCCAACAGCAGCATCAATAAATGAGGAATCATAATATCAATATGGGAAATGACTAAGAACCATACCAGCAGCATTCCACGTTATCCGAGTTGCAAAAGACACATCCCCCAACCTTCTCTCACACTGATAAACCTCTTGAGGCCGACGACTGGCTTCGAGACATTGAGAGAAAATTAATTATTGCACAATGTTTAGACCGTGAAAAAGTACTTTCTGCACCCCACTACCTCACAGGAGCAGCTGCATCATGGTGGGAAAATTTCCTACACATGCACCCCAATGAAGACAACATCACCTGGGAAGAATTTAAGGAAAACTTTAATGGGGCGCACATTACCAAAAGTGTTATGAAGATCAAGAAAAGAGAGTTTGATGACCTCAAGCAGAGAAGCATGACAGTGACTGAGTACAATAGTCAGTTTACTCAACTATCTCGCTATGCAAATGAAGAACGTATGACTGAAGATAAAAAGATGGAAAAAACTTATGGACAGTCTGGCACCAGCATTAAAATGCCAACTAGTTGTTCACACCTTCCCATATTTCAAGACACTTGTGGACAAGGCCATTACACTGGAAAATGAATGCTGCAGCTTGGATGATATTCAAAAGCGCAAAAGGGACAAGACTGCTCATTCCCGCAACAACAAGATCAAAAATGATTTCCACAGATATGGGGCAAATAAATCAACCAACACTTCTCGTCCAAATAAAAATTTCCATGCAAGCGACAAGGACTTTACGAATCACCCAGGCGTTACCTGCTACGCCTGTGGAGAGGAAGGACACTATGCCAAGCAATGCCCAAAGCCAAGAAACTCGGCTCCCAAGCCGAACAACAATGGAAATAATGCAGCCCCCAAGCGCAACAACTTCAACCCCAATAATAACCACAGGAAGGGTCACATGAACCATGTGACGAAGAATGGGGCACAGAATGCTCCAGACATCGTACTCGGTATGTTCCCTGTCAACTCAATACCTGCCACGGTTTTGTTTGATTCTAGAGCTTCTCACTCGTTCATTTCCAAGAAATTTGCCTTGCATCATGATTTTCCGATTCTCCCCTTGGAAAATTCCATGACCATCAAGTCCCCAGGGATTAATAAAATCAATCAGAGCTACTGCCAAGGTGTGGTTATTGAGATAGAAGGACTAAAGTTTTGGGCAAACCACATTGTATTGGAAAATAAGGGATTGGATGTTATCCTAGGAATGGACTGGTTAACCACCAATAAGAGATTTATCGACTGTTTCAATCGGACAGTGACTCTCACTCACCATCACGGAAAGACAGTAAGAATTGCAGCTCTAGAAAGACCAATATCACTTCAACAAAGATTAAACAAGGTAGATATTTCTGAATTAAGCAATGTTCCGGTGGTATGTGAGTTTCCTGATGTATTTCCAGAAGAGCTACCAGGTATGCCACCAGACAGAGAGATAGAGTTCATCATTGAACTAGCACCTGGCACCAAACCTATCTACAAGAAACCATATAGAATGGCACCATCCGAGTTGATAGAATTAAAGAAGCAGATAAAAGAATTACTGGACAAAGGCTATATAAGGCCCAGCTCCTCACCTTGGGGTTCACCAGTATTATTTGCCAAGAAAAGAGATGGAACTCTGAGGTTATGTGTGGACTATCGAGCCCTAAACATGGTCACCATCAAGAACAAATATCCGATGCCACGGATAAATGATTTATTCGACCAGCTCGCACAGGCCAAGGTTTTCTCAAAAATTGATTTGAGGTCAGGATATCATCAATTAAAGATACAAACAGAAGATATTCCTAAGATAGCATTTACCTCCAGATACGGGTTATATGAATTCACAGCAATGCCACTCGGACTAACAAATGCACCCGCATATTTTCTCCACCTCATGAACAAAGTGTTTATGAGGTATATGGACAAATTTGTTGTGGTATTCATTGATGATATTTTGGTATATTCCAAGACACCAGAGGAACATGATGAACATCTCAAAATTGTATTGGGAGAATTAAGGAAACATCAATTGTACGCCAAATTCAGCAAATGAGAATTTTGGTTAAAACAAGTTGGTTTTCTAGGCCACGTATTGACCCAAGAGGGTGTTGCCATGGACCCTGAAAAGGTCATGGTTGTACTTGAGTGGAAACAACCAGCCAACGTAACCGATATACGAAGCTTTTTGGGAATGGTTGGATATTATAGAAGATTTATTGAGGGATTTTCCACCATAGCAAAACCTATGACACAGCTACTCAAGAAGGATAAGAAATTTGAGTGGACCAATCCCTGTGAGAAGTTTCCAAGATTTGAAGAAAAGATTAACAACAGCCCCCGTATTAATCATACCGGACATACACAAAAAATTTGAAGTATATTGCGACGCGTTCAGGGAAGGTCTTGGATGTGTGCTAATGCAAGAAGGCAAAGTAGTCGCCTATACTTCCAGGCAACGACGTCGGCATGAAGAAAACTATCCTACTCATGACTTGGAATTAGCAGTAGTTTTTCATGCACTCAAGGAATGGAGGCACTTTTTGCTTGGGAATCGTTGTGAAATATATATGAACCATAAAAGTCTCAAATATATTTTCACGCAGTCAGAACTCAAGTTACGACACCGACGCTGGTTGGAATTAGTAAAGGACTATGATGTTGGTATTCACTACCATCCCGGCAAGGCAAATGTCGTAGAAGATGCTCTCAGCCGAAACCCACGCTCAAGGAATGGCAGTCTACAAAGTTTAAGACCTAAATTTCAGCAGGAGTTTGCCAAACTCAACATGGTTTTAGTCACCGGGGGTACTATGAAAAATTTAGAAATTCAGCCCACCTTGATGGAGCAAATCAAAGAAGTGCAGCACAGACACCCCAGTATCGAAGGCATAAAAAGAAAAGTGAGTGTGGGCAAGGCCTCAGAATTTTCCGTAGACTACAAGGGAATATTATGGTATAGAGACAGGCTATGCGTACCAAATATTGAAGACCTCAAACAACAAATTTTGACCGAAGCCCACACCGCTCCATATTCCATCCATCCTAGAGGAACTAAAATGTACATGGACATTCAAAAAAAATTCTGGTGGCACGGTATGAAAAGAGATATAGCCAAATTTATTGCATGTTGTGACTCGTGCCAGCGCATTAAAGCCGAGCACTAAAAACCAGTAGGACTATTATAGCCAAACAGGGTACCTGAATGGAAGTGGGATTAAATTGGAATGGATTTTATTGTCGGACTACCTCGGTCACGACACGGAAATGATGCCATTTGGGTCATCACCGATAGGTTGACCAAAGTGACTCATTTTATTCCAATAGAGACGACCCACACCACACAGAAGCTTGCCAAGATTTATCTCAACTGTACTGTCTGTTTACATGGGGTTCCCAAGACTATAATATCCGATAGAGGTACTCAATTCGTCTCCATATTTTGGGATCATCTACAACAAGCTCTGGGAACTCAACTAGTATTTAGTACAGCATACCACCCCAGACTGGAGGACAAACGGAACGTGTGAACCAAATTCTAGAGGACATGCTAAGAGCATGTGTTCTCACCTATGGAGTCAGTTGGGAAGAAAGCTTGCCGTAGGCCAAATTTGCGTACGACAACAGTTACCAAGCCAGTCTACAAATGGCGCCTTTTGAAGCCTTGTATGGACGAAGATGTCACACCCCGCTTAATTGGTCTGAGATAGGAGATAGCCGTATATTCAGCCCTGACGTGCTCAAGGAAGCTAAGGAAAAAATTAAACAAATCAGAGACCGACTCAAAATAGCTCAGAGCCGACAAAAGAGTTACTATGATCAAAAACACCGTAAAGTCAGTTTTGAACCAGGTGAATACGTGTACTTACGAGTATCTCCAATGAGAGGTCTGCAAAGATTTAAGGTCAAGGGAAAATTGCCACCTCAGTTTATTGGGCCTTTCAGGATAATTGCACGAAGAGGCACAGTGGCCTACCAGCTAAACCTACCAGAAGAACTATCAGATGTCCATGACGTGTTCCACATCTCACAGCTAAGAAAATGCGTAAGCAACCCAGAGAAGCATGTGTCTCATGAGAGCATTGACGTTCAACCAGACCTCACAAACAAAGACCGTCCAATCCAAATATTGGAGGAGTCTGAAAGGAGGACCCGTCAGAAGACAATCAAAATTTTCAAGGTTCAGTGGAGCAATCACACCGAGGATGAAGCAACATGGGAAAGAGAGGATTTTCTTCAAGCAGAGCACCCACACCTATTTGACAATTGGCTGAAATCTCGGGGACGAGATTTTTCCTAAGGGGGTAGGTGTTGTAACACTCCAAAATATTTGATTTGGTTTTTATCAAAATTCTCTATTTGATTTGAAGGAGGCTATTTGAATTCTTTTAAAGACTCTCTTTCTAAAAACTTTTGTTGACAAATATTCTATGAAATCTTTTTAAATCTTGGGATTCTGGTCTTGAGGATTTTTCAACATGTGTTGGTTTAATACGAATACTCCTGGCATATTTTTGTTATTTCTTTTATTAAAAAGATTCCTATGAAAATTTTGATTTATCCTTTCCTATTCCAAAAGCATTCCCATGCTTCTCTCATGCCATGCCCCCCATTTCAATTTTTTTTTTCAAAAGCTTCTCCCTACTTTTGGTCATGCCAAGCATGCAATTCTAGCAAGGTTCAACCTATCCTCATTTCCTTTCTATTTATTATAACCTCAAACCCTTTTTCTATAATTTATTTTGGACCCCCAAGTTTACAAAGGAAGTACCAGATTACTTTGAGCTTTGCTTCCAAATAAATTACCCTAGCTACTCCTTGGTACCCTCAACCTATATATCCAAAGATCTCCTGGTCCCCAGTTCAAAAATTTCAAAGTTTGTTTACTGCAATTTTGGACCAGATTTGCCATTTTTGATGTAATTCATTCTTTTCTCTTTCCATAAATTCTGAGAAAATTCAGGTAGTCTCTGCATGCAACAAGAGACCACCTCACAAAGTTTCAGCTCCAGAAAAAATTTCCTCGTGCTTAAATCATTTCATAGATCAGTTGGCATGCATTGTTCCTATCAAAATTCAGAGTTCAGTGTTCATCTTTAAGTGACAGTGTCATTTCCGTCAGTCGGCAGCGTCAAACTCGCCAGTGCTTGCTTTGGCTCCTTGCTCACTGCTCCTCCTTCTTATCCAGTGCGCCGCTTGGTTGGTTGGCATCTTCTCCTGGCCATCGGTGAGCTGGCAGGGGCACAGCGTCCCCGTGAGCAGCAGCAGCGATGCCCGCTGTGGCTACTAGAGGAGCTCAGCAAGGAACGGCGCCGCCCAGCGCTGCCTGCACCACCCAAAGCCTCCGCGTGGTTGTCCTCTTCGCTGAGTGCACCGTAGAACCGTCGTTCTGGCTTGGGAAGCGCAGAGCGCGCTCTCTGCCGCCGACGTGACCGTGAGCTCCGTTCGTTGAGCCGTGGAGTGTCGCCCAAGTTAAACCCAACTTGAGCCCAAAATGGAGCCTGGAGACCAATCCGAAGCTGCCCCGTCGCTTTTCCCTTCCAACCGATCACCTCCTCGCCGTAATGTCTCGCCGGAGTTATCCCGTTCTCGGCAACCGCCTCAGGCCGACTATAAATAGAGGCCCCAAGATCTCCATATACCTAGAGCCCCTCCACCTCTCCTAAGAACCTCTCCACGATCAACAGAAGGCCTCGGGAGGGTCTTCTTCCTTGCCTCCGGCCGCCCCGATCCGTTTCGGGTTCTGGCTAAATTCTCGGCTGTGAGTGTGCCCCCGCAGCCCAAGTTCTATCAGCAACCGCCTAGTCCACCACCTCATCTAACCCGAGCATCAATTTGGTGTCTGCAGCTCTGTCCGGCGAGATCCACCATCGCCCGAAGCTGTTGTCCGCTGGAGAGGAAGTGGCCGTCATCGGGGTGCTCTCCGATGCCTCCTTCCACCTCTCATCGATGCAGAATTGTCCCGTGAGTGCAGCCATCCCCTTTCCCTCCTTTGGATCACCGTCGATCATCACCGGCGTTCACCGCAAGCTTCTGGCGCCGGCGAGATTTTTTTTAAACCTAACGTGAGGGACCCCTCGTCAGCCTCTCCTTTCTTCTTCGAACCGTTTTCTGAAAACGCCTTCGAGCAAAATTTGTCTTCTCTTCTTCTTGGCATATTTTTATCCGAAGCATTTTCTATTTTATCAAACTAACCCTGGATAGTTTCTGTTTCATCACAGACTAGTCCCTGTGTTTAGTTCCTTTATAACTTTTAAACTAAAAACGGTTTTGAGTTGATTCTTCTTCTATCATTCTTATTTCTCTACTTAGTTTTTATTCATATTTATTTGAAAAATATTTAGAACAATTTTTATGCACGCACGGTATTTACGTTAGAATTCGATATTTTATGTGACGTAGATACCGAAGGAGGTGACGGTGCCGTCAATTTCGCCGAGCTAGACTCTGACTACTCTGAACCAGGCAAGCATGTTTGAACCTTTGATATGATGAGTGTTTTCATGTTTGCTTGAGTGGTTGTTCTCATGGCATGTTTATATAAGCATTGGTTGAATGTTATATTTCATGCATGGTAAGTTGCAAGTGTGCTACAAACATGAGGTGATCATGAAATGATGACAAGAACCTCGTCATGTGGGAGCATGATAGGTTGTAGGATGGTATTGTTGGAGCATGTCGGTTCTATAACAAACAGTTTAACTCCAGTGTTGACATAGATCGAATCTTGTCTCTGTTCTCCTTCTTTTCGTACTGCCATAGGTTTTGTGCCAAGAATACGATTTAGTAAGTTGCAAACCTCTTTCCTTGTACATAACAAATAGAGGGGCCGGGATGAAGGTTCCTTGGCCCTGGATTAAAGCCCATCATCCGGTTAGGGGCATGGGTGTTTCCGGTTGGGACCGAGAGGGGGGCACCCCTTAGAGCGCGCGATATAAATTTGATCCCATGCTATTCGAGGTATTGGCCTCCCCGTCTTAAAGTTTTTCTTGAACGTTGCCTAGGGTGATACCTGGCATCGGGAGGTGGAATGGGTGTGTACTGGTTAGGTGTGTTTTCTTCTAAAATACCGTAGACGGAACTTTTCCTTTGTGACTACTGAAATCCGTTGGCTGTGGGTAAAGAGTACAACATCTGCAGAGTCAAAACTATTCGAATAGCCGTTTCCATGGTCAAGGACATTGTTGACAGATCAAGTGTCGGTCTTACTGTCAGTCTCTAGAGAACTAATATGTTAAATAACAGAAGAAGACTTGGCTGAATATTATTCCTGTGGATGGACTGGCATGTTTACTTTTATGTACCGAGTATTCCTTGGGATGGTGCTACCTCCCAGAGTACTCGTATTTAAACGTTGAGATATAAGCCCTTTATGTGATGTCGCTCAAACGTCCGACTATGGCATTCCGTTATTTAGTTTTGATATAAGCCCTTTATGTGATGTCGCTTAGACGTCCGACTGTGGCATTCTGTTGTTTACTTTTGATATAAGCCCTTTATGTGATGTCGCTTAGACGTCCGACTGTGGCATTCCTGTTATTTACTTTTGATATAAGCCCTTTATGTGATGTCGCTTAGATGTCTGACTGTGGCATTCCTGTTATTTACTTTGGATATAAGCCCTTTATGTGATGTCGCTCAGACGTCTGACTGTGGCATTCTTGTTGTTTACTTTCATTATAAGCCCTTTATGAGATGTCGCACTAGACGTCCGACTGTGGCACGTACTATTATTTTATTTTCAGTATAAGCCCTTTATGTGGTGTCGCCCCAACGCCTGACTGCGACATGTCAATTTATTTTTACCTTTCGAGACGTCGCTTCAGACACCCGATCTGCCTTCCAATATTTTATTGGAATTTCGGGAGGATTACCGCCCGACTTCTTTTTTTCTACCTTGCAGTGCAAATTTATTACTTGAGTGGGCATTACAAATTTCTACTCATGTGCATCACGATTGCATTTGTTATATCTTATGTCCGAACTGTCTTGAGAGTACATTCGAAGTACTCACCCGGCTTGTTGATTTGGCCAGATGTTGATGAAGGCGATCTTATGGATGAAGAGTACTGTAGCAAGTCTGATGCCTAGAGGAGTCCCAGTTAGTCCCTTGCGATCCTGGAGTTGGTCGCTTGTATTATATTTGCTTCCGCTACCCAAATAGATCATCGAGCTTCACTCCGACGCTTGATGTGTTGTAAGATACTAGAGTCATGCCACCCACTCCATTGTGACATATCCACCACACCCCTTTATTGTGAGTCAGTAGTTATGCCACCATATCCATTGTGACATATCCGCCTTTATGTAGAATATGGGTGTGCTTGTAATAAATTGTTGAGCAGCCTCAACTCAACCTTGTATAATATTTAGTGCTATTGGATTTCTATATCAAGGATTTGTCTATCAGTAAGAAGGATTTTCTGTACTGGTCTGACTAAAGGGTCGATTTTTCAATAAACATTTTTATTGAAAAACCGGTCCTGACAGGAGCATAGTGATCTAGCAAAGCCCTCTTGGCAAAACTACTTTTTATTATATAACTATCGGACTTGCTTACATAACGGGAGCAAAAGAAAAAACTAAAAGGGTAAATCCTGCTAAAAACTTTTATTCTACTAGATCAAAACAAAAACAAAAAGGATCGAACTAGGAAAGATAAAAAACAAATAGGAAAAAGAAAAAAGGTGTGATATGATACGATACCGGGGCACCTCCCCCACTCTTGGCACAAGCCAAGGGGAGTTCCCATACCCATGTACATAGGTGTCCTTCTTCGGGGGTGATGATGGTGTTGTTGATGAGGTTGGAGGCTTGCTCAATTTCCTCTTAAGCATGAAATTTTGTTCCCTCAGATCATCTACTTCCTGCTCAAGCTTCAATATCATTTGACATAATTCTTCTTTACTCTCCCGAAGAAAACGAGAAGGGATAAATAAAACTTTGGGTTTTCTCCTTGTGTTTGGGAGCCTTGATTTCCTAAACTCCACGTGCATGTCTCCCAGTTGAGGCATAGGAGTCTCCTCTTCATTTGAGCTTTCTTCTCGATAATTGTCTTCTTGTTCCTCCTTCGAGAATAATCCATAAGGATCTAGGTCCCCATAGAGCTTGGGATTGGCTGGATAATGGGATATGTAGTTCTCCCCATCAGACTCTTGAGATGACATATTGATCTAAATCTGCTATAGAAATGGCTCAAAACGAAAACAGGAGGTATTATCGTGATACGAAAGTCGGAACCTTCAGGAAACTATATAATGACTTTTTTGCCGACCCAAAGATTTTTTTGCCGACACAAGAAACGGAGTCCGGTGGCGCACGGGGTGGTGACAAGCCCCCTAGGCGCGGCCAAGGGGTAGCCGAGCCTAGCAGGCTTGTCACCTCCCCGTGCGTCCTTTGAACTGCTTTTAATTTTCCTATTTTTTTTAATATTCCAAAACTGAGTAAAATTGCTATTGCGAAAGTTTTGGAGTCGGTTTACTTACCGTACCACGTACATATTCCTTTCCAGAGTCTGAAATGTTCTGGTAAGTCTCCCTAATATGCTCTTCGGGAGTTATGGTATTGATAACATTGGTTTTGACATTAATGGGAGTACCTAAAATATAGTGTTTGATCCTTTGCCCGTTTACCACCTTTGGATTTGTGCCTTCGACGTTGTTGATCTTGATGGCACCGGAACGATATACCTCCTCGATGATGTATGGTCCTTCCCACTTAGAGAGTTGTTTTCCTACAAAAAATCATAACCGACAATTGTATAGCAAGACATGATCACCAACATTAAATTGACGCTTTTGTATCCTTTTATCATGCCATCTCTTAACCTTTTATTTAAACAACTTGGCATTCTCATAGGCCTGGGTTCTCCATTCATCAAGTGAGCTAATGTCAAATAACCTGTTCTCACCAGCAAGTTTGAAATCATAGTTGATCTCTTTGATTGCCCAATAAGCTTTATGCTCTAGCTCTGGAGGTAAGTGACATGATTTGCCATAAACCATTTTATACGGAGACATACCCATAGGATTCTTGTAACCAGTTCTGTAAGCCCAAAATGCATCGTCAATTTCTTAGACCAATTCTTCCTAGATCTATTAACCGTCTTTTGCAAGATCAATTTAATTTCTCTATTGCTTAATTCTACTTGACCACTAGACTGAGGATGATAAGGATATGCAATTCTATGATTAACATCATACTTAGCAAGCAATTTACGGAAAGCACCATGAATGAAATGTGAACCACCATCAGCCATTAAGTATCAAGGGACTCCAAATCTAGGGAAAATAACTTCTTTAAGCATCTTAATAGAGGTGTTATTATTAGCACTAATAGTTGGGATAGCTTCTACCCACTTAGTAACATAATCAACAACAACTAAAATATGAGTATACCCGTGGGACGTTGGAAAAGGTCCCATATAATCAAAACCCCAAACACCAAATGGTTCACTAACAACAGTCATTCATAGGCATTTCCTGACGTCTACTAATATTGCCAATTCTTTGACATTCATCACATGACAAGACAAACTTACGAGCATCCTTGAAGAGAGTAGGCTAATAAAAACCAGATTGTAATACCTTATGTGCAGTTCTATCTCCAGCATGGTGTCCTCCATAGGCCTCGGAATGACACTTCCGTAGGATCTGTTCCTGTTCATGCCTAGGTACACAATGTCTAATAGTACCATCTACTCCTTTATAATGGTGTGGGTCATCCCATAAGTAATGTCTTAAATCATAGATTTTTTTCTTTTGTTGGTATGTGAAACTAGGCACTATAAATTTAGCGACAATGTAATTAGCATAATCAGCATACCAAGGAGCACTATGAGAAGCATTAATAACTGCTAATTGTTCATTAGGAAAGCTATCATCAATAGGTAGTGGGTCATCAAGAACATTCTCTAACCTAGACAAGTTATCTGCTACGGAGTTGTCAGCACCCTTTCTATCAACAATATGCAAATCAAATTCTTGTAGCAGAAGAACCCACATAATAAGTCTAGGTTTAGCATCTTTCTTTTCCATAAGATATTTAATAGCAGCATGATTAGTGTGAACAGTTACTTTAGAATCAACAGTATAAGGTCTAAACTTATCACAAGCGAGCACAACTGCTAAAAATTCCTTTTCAGTGGTGGCATAGTTTCTTTGAGCACTTTCTAGAGTTTTGCTAGCATAATGAATAACATTAAATTTCTTATAAATTCTTTGTCCTAGAACATCACCTACAACATAGTTACTAGCATCACACATAATTTGAAAAGGTAGGTTCCAATCAGATGGTTGAACAACAGGTGCAGAAATCAAAGCGTTCTTGAGAATTTCAAAAGCTTCCACACAATCATCATAAAAAATGAATGGAACATATTTTTGCAAAAGATTAGTGAGAGGCATAGAAATCTTAGAGAAATCTTTAATAAATCTCCTATAGAAACCAGCATGACCAAGGAAACTTCTTATCCTCTGATATCCGTAGGACACAACATTTTTTCAATAGCATCAACTTTAGCCTTGTCAACTTCAATATCTCTTTCGGAAATTTTATGTCCCAAGACAATGCCTTCATTCACCATAAAGTGGAAGTTCTCCCAATTCAAGATAAGATTAGTTTCTTTACATCTCTGCAAAACTCGATCAAGGTTGCTCAAACAATCATCAAAAGAAATTCCGTAAACGGAAAAATCATCCATGAAAACCTCAACAATCCTTTCACAGAAATCAGAGAATATGGCAGTCATGCATCTTTGAAAGGTAGAAGGTGCATTGCATAAACCAAAAGGCATACTTCTATAAGCAAAGGTACCAAAAGGGCAAGTAAAGGAGGTCTTCGCTTGGTCCTCTTTTGACACAGGTATTCGAGAGAAACGAGAATAACCATCTAGAAAGCAGAAATGTGTGTGTTTGGATAATCTTTCTAGCATTAGATCAATGAAAGGTAGAGGGTAATGATATTTCCTAGTAGCTTTATTCAATTTCCTAAAATCAATTACCATTCTATAACCTGTAACAATTCTCTGCGGATCAATTCATTTTTATCATTAGGAACTACGGTAATACCTCGTTTCTTAGGGACACAATGAAGGGGACTAACCCATCTACTATCAGCGATAGGATAAATGATACCTGCCTCTAGAAGCTTTAATATTTCATTTCTTACTGCTTCCTTCATTTTAGGATTCAACTGTCGTTGGTGATCAACAACTGGTTTCGCTTCAGGCTCCATTTTAATTTTCTGCTGACATGGAGTGGGACTAATGCCTTTAAGATCATCAAGAGTATATCCAAAGCGGTATGGAGCTTCCTCAGAGTTTTCAATAATCTCTGTTCTTCATGCTCTGAAAGTTAAGCACTAATAACAACATGATATATCTTCTTTTCATCAAGATAAGCATATTTCAAAGCATCAGGTAATTGTTTAAGCTCAAACACGGGATCACCCTTGGGTGGAGGGGTATCCCCAAGTATTTCAACAGGCAAGTAGTGTTTCAGGATAGGATGTTGATCAAAAAAAATTCTATCTATTTCATTTCTTTCATTCATATGCATGTCATTTTCATGGTCTGGCAAATATTTCCCTAAAGGATCAATAGGAGGCACCACAATAGAGGCAAGAGCAATAATTTCATCCTTACTGGGCAATCCTTTATCATGGGGATGTCTATGAAATTTAGAGAAATTAAACTCATGAGACACATCCCAAAAACTTACGGTGATTGTTTTCTTCTCACAATCCATCCAGGCATTAATGGTATTCAAGAAGGGTCTACCAAATATAATAGGACAATAATTATCTTGTGGGGAACCAAGAACAAGAAAATCGGTAGGATATTTTATTTTCCCACACAAGACTTCAACATCTCTAATAATCCCAACTGGTGATATAGTGTCTCTATTAGCAAGCTTAATTGTAACATCAATTTCCTCTAACTCAGCTAGTGCAGTATCAGTCATAATCTCATTATATAAGGAAAAGGGAATTGCACTCACACTAGTACCTATATCACATAAGCCATGATAGCAATGATCTCCTATTTTAATAGAAACAATAGGCGTGCCAACAATGGGTCTATGTTTATCTTTAGCATCAAGTTTAGCAATTCTAGCAGCTTCATCACAAAATGGAACAACATGCCCATCAATATTATCAACCAAGAGATCCTTGACCATAGAAATACTAGGTTCAACTTTAATTTGCTCAGGGGTGTACGTGTTCTAGCATAGCTCTTACGAACCAAAGTTGAAGCTTTAGCATGATCCTTTATTCTAATAGGGTAAGGTGGTTTCTCAATATAAGCAGTGGGAATAACAGGATCAACATTATAAGTAATAGTTTTCTCTTCAACTTTAATAGGTTCAACTACTTTCACTTCAACGGGAGGATGATATTTAAACCACTTCTACTTAGGGAGACCAACATGAGTAGAAAAATATTCATAAAAAGAAGCTACTATCTCAGAGTCAAGTCCATATTTAGTGCCCAATTCACGAAAAGCATCGGAGTCTATGAAGGATTTAACAGTTGACTCCTTACCTTCAAACTTAAGGTTCATACCTGACTCCTTACCTTCATCGAGTTCCCAATCTTCATAGTTGCGTTTAATTCTTTCCAATAAATCCCATTTGAAGTCAATATCTTTCTTCACATAGGAACCAGCACAAGAAGTATCGAGCATGGATTGATCATTACGAGAAAGCCGAGCATAAAATTTTCTGAATAATAATTTCTCTCGAGAGCTCATGATTGGGCCATGAATATAACATTGACTTAAGCCTCCCCCAAGCTTGAGTGATTCTTTCTCCTTCACGAGGCCAAAAATTATAAATATAATTCCGATCACGATGAACTAGATGCATAGGGTAGAACTTCTGATGAAATTCCATCTTCAACCGGTTGTAGCTCCATGATCCAATATCATCATATAGCCTATACCATGTCATTGCCTTTTCCTTCAAAGATAAATGAAAAACCTTCTTCTTAACGTGATCCTCGAGCAGACCTGCAAGCTTAAATAATCCACATACTTCATCCACATAGATTAGATGCAAATCAGGACGTAGTGTTCCATCTCCTGCATAAGGATTAGCCAGCAGTTTCTCTATCATACCCGAAGGAATTTCATAACAAATATTTTCAGTAGGTTCAGTAGGTTGAGGGACAACTCTTTGTCTTTCCGGTCGAGGTGAAGATACCCCGAACAAGCCCCTCAAAGGATTACTTTCCATAGTGACAAGTGACAGTAAATTTCAACACACTATATAAATTTTTCCTTACCAAGTTCCACTTACCAAAGGCGCTTCATTCCCCGGCAACGGTGCTAGAAAAGAGTCTTGATGACCCACAAGAATAGGGGATCTATTGTAGTCCTTTCGATAAGTAAGAGTGTCAAACCCAACGAGGAGTAGAAGGAAATGACAAGCGGTTTCCAATAAGGTATTCTCCGCAAGCACTGAAATTATTGATGACAGATAGTTTTGTGATAAGATAATTCATAATGAGTAACAAGTAACAAGTGTAACAAAGGTGCAGCAAGGTAGCCCAATCCTTTTTGTAGCAAAGGACGGGCCTGTACAAACTCTTATATAAAGCAAAGCGCTCCCGAGGACACATGGCAATTTTTGTCAAGCTAGTTTTCATCATGCTCATTTGGTTCGCGTTCGTTACTTTGATTATTTGATATGTGGGTGAACCGGTGCTTGGGTGCTTCCCTTACTTGGAAAAACCTCACACTTATGATTAACCCCTATCGCAAGCATCCGCAACTACGCAAGTAGAATTAAGGTAAACCTAAACAAATCAGCCCCTTACGTAGCAACGCATAAACTAGGGTTTAAGCTTCTGTCACTCTATCAACCCATCATCTACTTATTACTTCCCAATGCCTTCCCCTAGATCCAAATAATGGTAAAGTGTTATGTTCTGACGCCCAGGATTTGTGCTACAGTGATCATTGTAATTAAGCACAGTGATGACCATGATCAGTGCCTAATCATTTTGCTAAACAAGATATGATCCAGTTAAAATTCATATCTCAAGTTAAATTTCACTTCAAAAGCAACTAATTTTATGGTGATAAAATAATTCTCCAAGAAACATCAGTAAAATGTTGCACACTTGTGGAATAATCCAAAACAATTATTGTTAAGGAAAACAACATCACCCTAAAGCTAGTGTGGACCCCCACCATCCAAAACAGAACCATTTTGCATTTAAAATGCCCTCTAAATTTCATGGTTAATTCCAATAGTACCCAAAAATCCTCAACTTGTTGTGGCCATTCAAAATATTGCAAGTTACTAAATGGACCATGTTACATATTTTTGCTAAAAGAACATATGGCCAAAAAGAATTAAAACAGAAACTTATAAAAGAAAACGGAAAAAAAGAAAAGAGAAAAGGGAAAAGCCCCCTCCCTCTGCCCTGGGCCTTAGGCCACAGTGGCAGGCCCAGGTCGGCCCAGACCGCTTCCCCCCTCATCCCCTACCTCCCTCCTCCACCTGGCAAACGGCGACCGAGCACGGCGTCGTCCCAGTCGGGCTAGCTCGCCGCCCGCGTCGCTACAGCGACCTCTCAGGGGGATAAGGCTGCCCCGCACCCCCCCCCCCCCCCCCGTGGCAAACCCTAGCCCCCAGATCCCCCACGCTCTCTCCTTGCGCCGCCGCTCTACTCCCTCACCCGCATCCGAGCGTAGCCATGGCCCTGCCCAGCGTAAGCTCGTGGCCACACCCCACCTCGTGCCTCCCCGTTAGGTCTTCGAGCACCGCACCTTTTCCCTCGTCCTTCCCGTGCCCTGGATCGAGCCTCAGAAGTAACCACGCCGCCGCCAGCACCCGTCTTCCTCCACAGATCAGAGTGCTCACCATCGTCGATTCATCACCATCATGGCATGGAGCTGCTCCGGGCCTTCCCATCATCGTAAGTCAGCTCCCCCATGACCTCCTCTTTCCCTCGTAGCTCTAGTAGGCCGCCGTAGTAAGCTGCTCCCAAACCCAAGCTCTGTCCTCCGCCATTTTCACCGAGCTCAAGCTCTGTGTGCCCCTAGCAATCCGCGCATGCTTTAGACGTCATCCAGAACCTCACTAGCTTCGATCCCGCGCGGTAGTGTACTGGATTTAGTCCTAGTTTACTTGCTGCCATGGACGCCCAAAGCTCCTTCCGCCGCCATCGATGTAGCGCCCAGCTCCGGCAACCGAAGCAGCTCCCGATGGCTGGAATGGAACGGCGACGACCTTTGTTCATGAACGCTATACATGGCGCTCGATTTGGAGCATCACACGCGAAACCCGAGCTCTGCCATGGTCTCTGGTGCTCGCCGGAGTTGCTTTGGCGATGAACGCCGGCCACAGCCGACGTGGCCCGGTCGGGGCCACTACCAGGGTCACTCACAGCTTGGTCCCGTGATCGTCGTTGACCCGTTGACCTGGTCAACTGCTGACTGGACCTGGTCCAGTCACTAACATGTGGGGTCCCAAGCCCCTTTGTCTATGACAGTGGGCCAGCCCTGTCAGTTAATCAATTTAGTAATTAGGTTAATTAAAAAATAATTAACTTAGTCTAATGAACCTATGAAAGATGGGCCCCACTTGCTAATTAGTCCCTGTTTAGTTCGAATTAAAATAAATTAACCCTCAGTCTATGACATGTGGGACCCACTGGTCAGGATTGACCTGGTCAGCCCCATTGTTAACTGCTGATGCAATGCTGACCTCATGCTGACATCAACATTCACTGTTCTGGATAATGTTGATTTATTTAATTTAAATAAATCCAGAAAATCTATAAAACTTTAGAAAATCATATCTTTTAAACCGTAGCTCAGATGAAAATAGTTTATATATGAAAGTTGATCAGAAAAATCCCATGAATCCAAATACGCCATCCATTCATCTGTACATGCTCCTGGCATGATGAACATGGAACTTTCCCCTCCGATTCGAGTGTCCGATAAATCCGCAGACCCAGGAAATATCGTCAGGTATTCTCCCGCTCCGTCTGATGCGTATAGTACTGCGTTAGTGCATACCTAGCTCTGCATATTGCCATGTCATGCAGCATGGTGCATTTGTTTGCTTTATATTTATTGTTTCTCCCCCCTCTTCTTACCGGTAGACCCCAAGACTGACGATGCTGCCGGGTACGACTACACCACCGACGATCAGCCTTTTTCCGCGGAGCAGCAAGGCAAGCAACGCCCCCTTGATCATTACGATATCACCTATTCGTTCTCCCTCATTCTTGCATTAGATTTTGCTATTGTATTTAATAGCACATATTCCGATGCATAGCATGTTTTTGAGTACTGCTTTCATACCTGCTATCATATACTGTTGTAGTATAGGTATGGATAGTACCCCCGTGTGACTCCCAGTTTACTATTGTCGTTGCCCCTGCTTTCATCATCGTCAACACTAAGGACTTGAAGACAGAAGACTCAGTCCTCATGACTGATAAGCCATTACCGACACATCACCACACATACCCCGTGCATGATATCTCGAGAGTGATTCCTCGGTTATTCACTTCGGGCACTGACACACAGCCTCTATGACTTGTTACTAAAATACAAGTGAAAGATGGGTCGGCCCCAAGGGTGCCCGCGAGAGAAAGATTTGGTGGGATGCGTCGTAAGGCATTCGTGAGATGTGGTGGGGTGCGCCGGTAAGGCACCCGAGGGTTTTTGGTAGGGCGACGGACTGCCTTTTATGGTTCGCGCTTGCCCCGCACTAATAAAATGCTAACGGGTTGGGTATTTGATCTGAGTTGGTCATTTGACCTTTTTCGCACTACCTTCACGTGGCAATAGTTATGGGTACTCAGCGTCATTATATCAGCCGAAGCTCTTTGGACGTCAGCAATGGAGTGGCACGCGCCAGATGTTTGGGAGATGTAGTAGTAAATCAAAAAAAATTCTACGTGTTCACCAAGATCCATCTATGGAGAAACCAGCAACGAGTAAGGGGAGAGTGCATCTTCATACCTTTGAAGATCGCTAAGCAGAAGCGTTACAAGAACATGGTTGATGGAGTCATACTCGCAGCGATACAGATCGCGGTGGATTCCGATCTTAGCGCCGAACAACGGCGCCTCCGCGTTTAGGACACGTGCAGCCCGATGACGTCTCCTAGGCCTTGATCCAGCAAGGAGGAAGGAGAGGTTGAGGGAGAGCTCCGGCAGCACGACAGCGTGGTGACGGTGGAGCTGTGTGGTCTCCGGCAGGGCTTTGCCAAGCACCGCGGAGAACGAGGAAGAGGAAGGGTAGGGCTGCTGAGAGAGAGAGAGAACTCGCGTGTTTTGCAGCCCCAAAACCCTCCACTATATATAGGAGGAGGGGGAGGGAGGGAGCTATGACAGCCCAAGTACTATCCCTACCTTATTTGGCATGTTACCATATGTATGAACCTTGTCCCATGTGATTGAATTGCATTCATGCATCATGGCATTCATCATTTCTTCATCATGTCTTCTTTCATAATTGCCATGTTGGGTTCATGTGTCCTTGTGTGATTGTTTGTGACTTGTGTTGTGATATGCTTGTGTTGTGAGGTGGTTTGTGTATGGTTGGGTCCATGTGTGCAAAACCCTCTTCCTTCCCCCTCTCTTCCATCTTTCAGCATCACCCCATCTTTCCCTCTCTTCTTTTAACAAATATATCACCAGATTTAAGTTGTTTTATAAATCTTTTAAAAATGTTCATGAGGTGGCCCTGTTGTTCTCATGAATATTGGAAGGGATACTTTTGATGGTTGAATATGTTTGGATTTTGAAAACCATTTAAACCTAATATTTTTTTAATATGAGCATATTTTCTTCTTCTCAAAAGTATTTTTGTTTTGGCTAAAACCTTTTTTTTAAATGGCATGCGGATTATTTGGAGGTGGTCGTTTTATTTTAATAGGGGAAGGACTTCTGTTATTCATGTGGCTTCATTTGTGTGTGTGGGCTTCCGGCCCACGAGGCCCAACAGGTAGCTAACAGCTACCTGCCCCCGTCCTCCTCTGTCAGGCGCGCAGAGAGAGAGCAGAGCAGCGAGGAGCGCGTCGTGTCACCATCCGTCGCCGTTAGCACACACGCCGAGGCCCTATTTAAGCCTTGGCATCCGTGCCCATGCTAGGGTTCCCTCTTCCTTCTCCCTCGCCGCCGCCATCTCCTCCTTCTTCCTCCTCCTTCTTCCCCTCTGTTCTTCCTCTGTCGTGGGTTCAGAGAGAGCGTCAGGTAAGTCTGTGAGAGGAAGCTCGCTGTCGCCGCACCTCCGGTGGTGCTCGTCACCGTCAGAGATGGTAGGGAGGACCCTGCTGCCGCCGCCATTCCGTTCCTGCTGCTAGGGGGGAACCTAGCTCCTTCATAGCAACGCCCCATCATCGCCGTCGTCCGAAGCAGAGAGGCTATCGCCGCCGTCTTCTTCCCCTCCGTCGCTGTTGCGTCCCCGCCTCTTCTTCCTCTTAATTGCGCACTCCGCTTCTCCCCGAGCCCCTCGAGGTGAGCAATCAGAGATCCTCCTCCCCTCTCCTGCTCTGTTGTCGTGCCCGCGTCGTTTCTGTCGCCGCCGTCCGCTGATGAGCACCGGCCGGTCACCCCCGTCCCCCTCGTCGCAAGATGAGCAGGGGGATGAGCTTGCCGTAGTCCCTGCGTCCTTCCCCTAGTGTCAATCGCACCGTAGATCGCCAGAGCAGCTCGTGCAGGGTTCTGTTTCGCCATCGTCGTCTCGCTGTAAGCTGTCGCCGCCGGTACCTTTCGTCGGTCGTGGGCTCGTCTCCGGTCCTCCTCTTCGCAAGATGATGGTGGGAACGGATGCGTGGGTTGTCTGAGAGTGTGTGAGTGCCGTTGGAGTCGCTGATTCGGCCGTGTATCGCCGGAGAGCATTGTCGTCGTTCCCCTGTCGCCGTTGCCTTACTTTCGTCAGTTTCGTCAGAGTTGTGGACGCGTGTGTGTACTAGTGGGCAGAGCCCCTACCCTGTTAAGCTTCGAGCCAGTAGCGTAGTGGTGTGTCTCTGTGTGTGAGTGCATGCGGTCATGGGTTCGATCCCCGTGGGCGCCATTTCCCCCCTTTTGTTTTTTTTCTTTTGATCTCTTTCTTTTTCTTTGCTTCTTTTGTATATAGATTGTATGTATGTGTGTATGGTGTATTTGTGTGTGTGGCAGGCATGTGTGTGTGCTTGTGTGCACACATACATGAGAGTGGTGTGTTGTGTGTGTGTATATGCACCCATGTGCATATACACACATGTTTGCTTGTGTGTGCTTGTATGTGTGTGTGTGGGTCATATGTGTGTATGTGCCCTTGCACATACCCACATATGAGTGTAGTGGGTGAGTGCAAGCATGGTGTGATACCATGTATGTTTGTATGTGTGTGTTCACACACACATACATGTGTAGGTGTGCCAGAGAGTTTTTGTGTGTGTGTTGGGTGTGTGGTGCACCTTGTATGTGAGAACTTGTGCATGTGTGTATGTACATGTGTATGCACCTACATGTGCATGTGCACATGTGATATGTTTCTTGGTGTGTGTGTGGTGAGTTTATATATGTTTGTGGATGGGTGTGATCTTAAGTGTAGAGATGCATGTGTAGGTTCCCTTTTATGTGCATATGATCATTTTACCTCTCCTAGCTTGCTTACCTTCTTGTTCTTGATGAATGCCATGTATCATGTCCCTAGCATGCTAAATAACCTCTCTCAACATGTATCTATGGAGCTCATAGCATTTTGTGGCATTTACATCAAGTTTAGGGAGTGGCATAAGTCACCATGGCCTAGGGTGGTCAAATTACGACCCCCCCTTTGCTCCCTTTTGCTCCATGCAAGCATATATGTATGAGTATTGATTTTGGGGTAGAATCAACCCATGTATGCACCTGTGAAGTCAGATTTGACTTTGGGGTCACTTGACAAAACTGCATTTTTAGGCTGTGATGCCCTTTTGTCTTTTTCATATGAATTAATCTATGCATGTTTTTAAGTTCTGGTCAACATAAGTTTGCTAGTTAAAGTGGCTTTGAACACCCCTGTATTTTTGTTATTAGTGTGAGGTCAAAAGATCAGTGGGAACCATGTTGTTTAGTTGGTTACTTTCTGTTACAGTTCATCCTGCTTAGAGGCAAAGTCTGGAGATTCTGCAGTTATTGTTTTCTCATGAAGAGTGGATTGTAGCAAGTGTTGTGCTGGGATTTTGATCATGCTCAGTGTTAGTTAATTATAGTGTATGTTTCCATCTACTATCCTGTTAATTTTCATGACATTTGGAGCTTTCTAGCATATTTAACCAGTGTTGTTAATTTGCTACTTTATTAACCCAGATTCCAGAAAACTGGAATTTTCACAAAGTCCCTAAAAACCTGTTTCATCATGCCTACTTGACAGCTCCATGCATAGTGATGTGTAGCTATTTTGCTGGTTGCATAGTTGGGTGAATTGGTGTGTGTGTGGTGTAGTTTATGTCCATATCTTGTTTGTGGTTGTAGAGTTCCTGTAGCAATAATTGTGAGCTTTTCAAATTGCTATGTTGCTGTTTTGTGGCAAGTTGAGTGCTATGTTGTTTTGTGTGTTGTGGGAGCTATACTCCATGGAATTGAGTGATTATTGAGTCTATTGTGATTGGTTTTTCATCACCTATTTAGTGGCTACCTTGGAATGTCAAGAATTAGCCCAGGTATTGGTGATCTTGTGTTTTGCCTATGTGCCTTGTCGTGAGCGTATCTCGAGAACCGTAGCTCCGTTCCTTGCGATCCTTATATGCATTTTCATCGATTTTGCATGCTGCATCCATATTTGCCATGTTCATGCATGTCTAAATAACTTAACATGAGGTTCTGTCCAGATCCATTAATAAACAACTTTGGATGTGAGACATGACTAGTTTATGATTGCCAAGTTATAATCCTTCATTAAATGGATTATGCATCATCTTGGTTGTGAATTGCACCTTGGTTGGTTATTTATTTGTTGTTTCTCATGGGTAGACGCGAGTGTCGAAACTGAGTTCGAGGACCCTGGAGAGTACCACTACGAGGATCCCGCTACTTGTTCAGCTGAAGAACCAACAGGCAAGATGATCGTACCCGGATCCCAATACTATCTTTGCTTGCTAGTTTCTCGTTCTTATCGTTAGAACTGCGCTACCTACCACATGATATCAGCCCCCATGTTGCCATGACAGCCTCTAACCCCCACATCCCAGCAAACCGTTGATTGGCTAAGTTACAGCTGCTCAGCCCTCTTATAGCGTTCTTAGTTGCAGGTTGTTCCATGTGATAATATGGATTGGATATCACCATAAATTCTGTTATTTAATTTAATGCACATATATATCTGGTATTGGTGGAAGGCTTGGCATTTTCCTAAGTGATTTGTTCCACTCGTGCCGCCATTAGTTCCTTGTTACCGGTGTTATGTTTTTCCATATTTTGCGCTCCTAACACGCTTGGGGTTGTTATGGGGACCCCCTTGTTTATTCGGTGGAGATTAAAACTTGTCTGGCAAGACCCAACATTGGTACTACATTTGCTTAACAACTTAATTAATTGCAGAGGGTCTTGCAAACCCGTGGATATTTTAATCAACCCCTGGGCCAGTGCTCCTCATGAGTGTTGGTCCAAAAATGTCAACCGCCGGTGGCCACCAGGGGCAACTCTGTGTTTGGCCTACCGGAAGTTTGGACAATCCGTCGTGTCCTGAGAATGAGATACGCGGCTCTTATCGGGTTAGTCGAAAAGTCGGGAGGTCTTGTTGGATTTTTTTTACCTTATCGAATGTCTTGCGTGAGGAGTCTGACTTTCTTCGGGTTCACTCGAGGTGTTGACTTCCTTTGGAATTGTCTATGATGATCGCGAGAACCGCGTTCGAGACTATTCCCATGGAGTGTGGTTATTTGTGATGGACTAGTTGGAGCACCCCTGCAGGGTTAAATCTTTCGGAAAGCCGTGCCCGCGGTTATGTGGCAACTTGGATATTTGTTTAACACCCGGTTGTACAAAACTTGCAGTAAACTCTAATTAAAATACATCAACTGTGTGAGTAACCGTGATCGTCTCTGCTCGTGAACATGAACCGAGAGAGAACACGGTGGGGTTATGATTGACATAAGTAAGTGTTTAGGATCTCTTAGAGATCATTCTAGATTCGATCGTCTTCGTAGGCCACTCACATTTATTTCATGTTGCGTAAGCTAGCCACAATAAAATGCTTAGTGCTGCTGCAAACTAAACATCACCCTTCCTTCCTAAAGCTTAAATAGTCTTGGTAACCGGGCACATGATAGCTGAGTCCCCTATGGCTCACCGTTTACTACAACAATCAAATTACAAGATCAGATGAGTTCGTGCAGGGTGATCTTACTCAGCTCCAGTGGGAGTACGATGAGGAGAGAGGTAGGATGTACGCGACATATCCGGATGAGTAGAGGACCTGGTCGTGATCGTAGGGACAGCTTGATAGTATCATTTGCAACTTCTTTTATAGTTTGGTTTCATCCGTAGTCGGACCCTGTGTTCAACTTGATGCTATGATTTGAGTGACATTGCAAGTTAGCGTGTGGCGAGTGTAAGCCAACTTGTATACTCTTCTCATTCAGTATTGTATGTTGTGATGATACCATTCTTGCTAACGGCAAGATGCGCCTCTATCCCTTGAGAGGCCCTCGTGCCTTTAAACGGATAGGCACGCATCTTGGGCGTGACAGGAGCATCCCTAGGGTTTCCACCCTAGGGGCTGCTGCCGGCCCTAGATTGGCCATCTGGCCAGTGGCCAGAGAGGGAGAGGGGAGGGCGCAGCCTTAGCTGGTCCTTAGGCCCATCTGGGCCTAGGGTTTCCCCTCCCTCCCACCTTTCCTGTGCCTTGCGCCAGGGTGGAGGGCACACCAGCCCACTCTGGGGCTGGTCCCTTCCACTCTCGGCCCACGCAGCCCTCTGGGCTGGTGGCCCCACATGCTGGACCCCCGAAACCCTTCCGGTGGTCCCGGTACGTTACCGGTAATTCCCGAAACAATTCCGGTGGCCAAATCCACACTTCATATATATCATTCTTTACCTCCGGACCATTCCGGAACTCCTCGTGACGTCTAGGATCTCATTCAGGACTCCTAAATACCTTCAGTAACCACGTACACTATTTCCCTATAACCCTAGCATCATCGACCCTTAAGTGTGTAGACCTTATGGGTTCGGGAGACACGTAGACATGACCGAGACACCTCTCCGATCAATAACAAACAGCGGGATCTGGATACCCATGTTGGCTCCCACATGCTCCACGATGATCTCATCGGATGAACCACGATGTCGGGGATTCAATCAATCCTGTATACAATTCCCTTTGTCTACCGGTATCATACTTGCTCAAGATTCGATCGTCGATATGCCTATACCTTGTTCAATCTCGTTATCGGCAAGTCTCTTTACTCGTTCCGTAACTCCTTAGTCACATTGAGCTCATTATGATGATGTCTTACCGAATGGGCCCAAAGATACCTCTCCGTCACACAGAGTGACAAATCCCAGTCTCGATTCGTGCCAACCCAACAGACACTTTTGGAGATACCCGTAGTGTACCTTTATAGCCACCCAGTTACGTTGTGACATTTGGCACACCCAAAGCATTCCTACGGTATCCGTGAGTTGCACAATCTCATGGTCTAAGGAAATGATACTTGACATAGGAAAAGCTTTAGCAGACGAACTACACGATCTTGTGCTATGCTTAGGATTGGGTCTTGTCCATCACATCATTCTCCTAATGATGCGATCCCGTTATCAACGACATCCAATGTCCATGGTCGTGAAACCGTAACCATCTATTGATCAACAAGCTAGCCAACTAGAGGCTCACTAGGTACACGTTGTGGTCTATGTATTCACACATGCATTATGGTTTCTCGTTAACACAATTGCAGCATGAACAATAGACAATTATCATGAACAAGGAAATACAATAATAACATTTTATGATTGCCTCTAGGGCATATTTCCAATAGTCTCCCACTTGCACTAGAGTCAATAATCTAGTTACATTGTGATGAATCGAACACCCATAGCATTCTGGTGTTGATCATGTTTCGCTCGTGAGAGAGGTTTAGTCAACAGATCTGTGACATTCAGATCCGTATGTACTTTATAAATATCAATATCTCCCTCTTGAATGTAATCACGGATGGAGTTGAAGTGGCGCTTGATGTGTCTTGTCTTCTTGTGAAACCTGGGCTCTTGGCAAGGGCAATAGCTCTAGTGTTGTCACAGAATAGAGTCATCGGGCCCAACACATTGGGAATTACTCCTAGGTCGGTGATGAACTCCTTCATCCAGACTCCTTCCTTTGCTACTTCCGAAGAAGCTATGTACTCCGCTTCACATGTAGATTCCGCCACGATGCTTTGCTTGCTGCTGCACCAGCTGACTAACCCTTCATTCAAAATATACACGTATCTGGTTTGCGACTTGGAGTCATTCGGATCTGTGTCGAAGCTAGCATCGACGTAACCCTTTACGACGAGCTCTTCGGAACCTCCATATACGAGAAACATGTCCTTTGTCCTTTTTAGGTACTTCAGGATATTCTTGACCGCTGTCCATTGTTCCGCTCCGGAATCACTTTGGTACCTCCCTACCAAACTTGTGGCAAGGTTCACATCAGGTCTGGTACACAGCATGGCATACATAATAGAGCCTATGGCTGAAGCATAGGGGATGACACTCATCTCTTCTCTATCCTTTGTCATGGTCAGGCATTGAGTCGTACTCAATCTCACACCCTATAACACAGGCAAGAACCCCTTCTTGGACTGATCCATATTGAACTTCTTCAATATCTTTTCAAGGTATGTGCTTTGTGAAAGACCTATGAGGTGTTTCGATCTATCTCTATAGATCTTAATACCTAATATGTAAGCAGCTTCTCCAAGGTCCTTCATTGAGAAACATTTATTCAAGTAGGCCTTTATACTTTCCAAAAGTTCTATATCATTTCCCATCAACAATATGTCATCCACATATAATATGTGAAATGCTACAGAGCTCCCACTCACTTTCTTGTAATACAGGGTTCTCCATAAACTTGTATAAACCCAAACGCTTTAATCACCTCATTAAAGCAAATGTTCCAACTCCAAGATGCTTGCACCAGCCCATAGATGGAGCGTTGGAGCTTGCATACTTTGTTAGCATCTTTAGGATCGACAAAACCTTCCGACTGCATCATATACAGTTCTTCCTTAAGGAAGCCATTAAGGAATGCCGTTTTGACGTCCATTTGCCAGATCTCATAATCATAAAATGCGGCAATTGCTAACATGATTCGTACGGACTTCAGCATCGCTACGGGTGAGAAAGTCTCATCGTAGTCAACTCCTTGAACTTGTCGATAACCCTTAGCGACAAGTCGAGCCTTATAGACGGTCACATTACCATCTGCGTCAGTCTTCTTCTTAAAGATCCATTTATTTTCTATGGCTCGCTTATCATCAGGCAAGTCCACCAAAGTCCATACTTTGTTCCCATATATGGATCCTATCTCGGCTTTCATGGTTTCAAGCCATTTGTTGGAATCCAGGCCCGCCATGGCTTCTTCATAATTCAAACTTTCACCGTTGTCCAACAACATGATCTCCGGGACAGGGTTGCCATACCACTCTGGTGCGGAACGTGTCCTAGTGGACCTTCGACGTTCAATGGTAACTTGATCTGAAGTTTCATGATCATCATCATTAACTTCCTCTCCAGCCGGTGTAGGCTCCACGGAAACAACTTCCCGTGCTACGCTACTCTCCGGTTCGAGTGGAGGTACGATTACCTCATCAAGTTATATTTTCCACATGTAAGTGGGACTATCGTTATCAACCTTGCATCTTTTGGTACTCACACTTTGGACATGTGTAACATCACGTTCGAGATTCATCAAAAATAAAACATTGACCAGCAGGGCATGACCATAAAACATTTCTCTCATATAAATAGAACAACCATTATTCTTAAATTTAAATGAGTAGCCATCTTGCATCAAGCGAGATCCAGATACAATGTTCATGCTCAAAGCTGGTACTAAATAAAAATTATTGAGGTTTAAAACTAATCTCGAAGGTTGATGTAGAGGTAGCGTGCCGACGGTGATCACATCGACCTTGGAACCATTCCCGACGCGCATCGTCACCTCGTCCTTTGCCAGTCTCTGCTTATTCTGCAGCTCCTGCTTGGAGTTACAAATGTGAGCAACTGCACCGGTATAAATACCCAGGAGCTACTACGAGCGCTGGTAAGGTACAAATCAATAACGAGTATATCACATATACCTTTCACGTTGATGGCCTTCTTATCCGCTAAGTACTTGGGGCAGTTCCGCTTCCAGTGACCGGTACCCTTGCAATAAAAGCACTAAGTCTCAGGCTTGGATATATTCTTTTTCTTCTTCCTGGCAACTTGCTTACCGGACGCGGCAACAGATTTGCTGTCCTTCTTGAAGTTATCCTTACCCTTGCCTTTCCTGAAATGAGTGGTCTTATTCACCATCAACACTTGATGCTCCTTTTTGATCTCGACCTCCGCTGATTTCAGCATCGAGTACAACTCAGGAATGGACTTCTCCATACCCTGCATGTTGTCTTTCATCACAAAGCTCTTGTAGCTAGGTGGAAGCGACTGGAGAATTTTGTCAATGACCGAGTCATCCGGGAGATTAACTCCCAGCTGAGTCAAGCGGTTGTGCAACCCAGACATTTTTAGTATGTGCTCACTGACATAACTGTTTTCCTCCATCTTACAACTGAAGAAATTGTCGGAGACATCATATCTCTCGACCCGGGCATGATCTTGGAAAACCAATTTCAGCTCTTGGAACATCTCATATGCTCTGTGTTGCTCAAAACACTTTTGGAGCCCCGGTTCTAAAATGTTAAGCATGCCGCACTGAACAAGGGAGTAATCATCGCAGCGTGACTGCCAAGCGTTCATAACATCTTGATCTGCTGGGAAAATGGGTGTGTCACCTAGTGGTGCATCAAGGACATACAATCTTTTGGAAGCTATGAGGATGATCCTCAAGACACGGACCCAGTCCGCATAGTTGCTTCCATCATCTTTCAGCTTGGTTTTCTCTAGGAACGCATTGAAGTTGAGGGTGACATTAGTGTTGGCCATTGGATCTACAATATAGATTGTAAAGACAATTTTAGACAAAGTTCATGATAATTAAGTTCACATAATCAAATTATTTAATGAACTACCACTTAGATAGACATCTCTCTAGTCATCCAAGTGATACATGATCCATGTCAACTAGCCCGTGTCCAATCATCACGTGAGATGGACTAGTCATCCATGGTGAACATCTCCATATAGATTGTATCTTCTATACGACTCATGTTTGACCTTTTGGTCTTCTGTGTTCCGAGGCCATGTCTGTACATGCTAGGCTCATCAAGTTAACCTAAGTGTATCGCGTGTGTAAATCTGGCTTACACCCGTTGTATGCGAACGTTAGAACCTATCACACCCGATCATCACGTGGTGCTTCGGAACAACGATCCTTAGCAACGGTGCACAGTTAGGGTGAACACATTTCTTGAAATTTTATTGAGAGATCATCTGTAACATCCCAAAATTCCATTTTGGAATGTTATGAAATATAGCTATGCATCCATCATCATCACTGCTTGAATGTATGAAATAGTTGAAATGCTTCTTCTGAATTTCTGAAACCCCTTTCTACTTTCAATGTGTTGCTTTAACCTATTTGAAATCTTGGTAAAAAGTTCAAATAAGAGAGGAGGAACATGACACTCCACACCAGGACCTAATTGGTGATTTATTTGAACAATAAAAACCAGGGGTTGTTTCGAAAATATTTGCAAAAAGGATTTAAAAACAATTAGGCAATTTCTGAAAATATTATTTTCTTCAGAGTATTCAAATGACAGAATAAAAATGTTCAATAAATGGAATTTATTATTCTGTTAATTTTGATATATAATACTCCATTATTTGAAAATGTTTTGAATGCTTTTAAAGAGGTTTTACTGCTCTCACTATTAAAAAGAGTAACGGTTTTTGTATTTAAACGGGTCGGCCCACGGGCATTTATTCGCGAAGTAATTACGAGCCGGTCGACCGACGCGCCTTCGCCACTTCTTCTCTCTCTGACAATGGGCCCCACCTCGACCGCCCGATGACCACGCGCGGTCATCACTCACCTCGCGCGCGCGCCGCCGTCGCCAGGAATCTCGTCGTCGGATCTCCCTTTTCTCTCCTCCCCGCACCCACCCGAGCACCCTATAAGTAGCACCCCTCCTCGCGCTCCATTTCCCCCCCGAGCCCCTTCTTCCACCTCGCCAGAACGCCGCAGCCACTCGCCGGAGATACTCCGACCACCGAACCCTTCCCCGCTCGTGCTCGTCGCCTCGGTTGCCCCCTCGCCCCTCCGACACCACCATTCGACGCCGGACCTCGCCCGCCATCGCCTGAGCTCCTCCACTGCCTCCCTCGACCACCGGATCTCCTCGCCGACATCTTTGTCGCTTCAGACTCGCCGGACATCCCCTCGCCGGCGACCCCATCCACGGTGAGCCTCCCCCATCCATCCGATCTAAATCCTACGGCTAGGATTAGAACCCATTAGCCCCGAACCGTTTTTCTCTAGCCGTCGGCCGGCCGCCCATAACGCCCGCTCGCACGCGCTAGCCAGCCACTCATAGGTCGCCACGTCACCCTAGCCGACCGTTAGTTAGTTTTTCTTTTCGGTTTTGTTTTTCAGAAACAGATTGTATTCCAGATTTGTTTTGCTTATATATTTTATACTATTTAATGTTTTGAGTTGATTCTTTTTGCATTAGCTCAAATTTTTCATGTAGTTTCACCCTGTACTTTTAAATTTTCAATTTGAACTATAAAATTTGAATTGAATAAAATTTGCTCAAATCACTCAAATCTGAATAACTAGAGTTTGAAAATAGATTTTGATATGAATCCTTTTGCTACTGCCTGATATTAGTTAGTACTATCACCATGTTTAGTTTGAGAATTTTTAGGATGATTTTGATTAGTGTTCTAGCTATAAACAGAATCTGCCTAGTATTATAGTATAGTTTTATTTACTTAGTTTTAGTTAGTTTCAATTAGATTTAGTTTTAATTTGATTTAGTAGGTTCTGTTGCTTGAACATTTAGTGTTTTACTTACTGTTAAAAAAATATAAAATTGTTTAGTTTATTTCTTTGTTAATATAGGAATCACAACTTCTTTTCAAATAGGTTTAATTTGATTAAAACAACTAGTTAGTAATAGTTTTTCTTTCAACAAAGTTTTATAATTTAATTATGTTTTCTAAGACAAGTTTATTGGTACATTATTTTCTGTTAAGAACATGTTTTGTTAATAAATAATAAATTTTGTTTTGCTCTTTTGTTAGTAAAATTATAGTTGTTTCATATAGTGTTTATCAAAACTTTTAAAAACTTTACTAAAGTTTTTCCCAACAAACTTTAATGAATTCAATTCTGTTATTAATAAAATATTTTATTGTTCCTTTCTGTCAACTATTGTTTTGTTATTACAAAAATAGTTTTGTTATCTTAGTAGTGGTTTACCCATCACCTTTTTGAAAACAAAACTTTGTGTGTTTTCTTGCTTGTGATTTGTGCATTGTTTTGTCTTGATTGTTTACTAGTTCATGGTTGATGGTTGTGAGTTACAATATTTTTTTGTATGCTTATTGAGTGCTCTTGTTTGCTTCGTTAGATTATCCGGAGTGCGAAGCTTGTTACTTAGAGTCACTCAAGTACGAAGATCATCAATCAGGCAAGTCACTTTGATCATCTTTACCCATGTTTTTATTGCATTAGTTCTTCCATCACCCCAATTGCATGCAAAGTAGGTTAGTTGGAAACTTGGTTACTGTTGTAGTATCATGTGGTAGGTACCCCTTCTCAACTCTTGACACATTGGCCCCGGGAAACGTTGTTTTACTTTTTGCTATGCTATTAGTAGACGAGGTTGGTTGTGTGATTCATGAGAGTTGAGAGAGTTAATTACAAGACCTACATAATGATCAAGACTTCAAGATTTCGAGTTTCAACTTACCTTTGGGTGGATGATGGTTGAACGGCACCCTGGAGAAACCAGTGGATTTGCCTAGGTGTTGCTGGAGATGGCCAGTATTCATGCGGAAAGGTCCACCCAGGCACAAAGAGATGGATGGATGCTTCAAGACCCAAGGCTTACCTGCACAGCCGCAAGTCATTATGGGATCTGGCTTGGTTGGATATCGTGGTGACCCTGGACAGGCGGTGCTACGAGATGTAGAAGAATGGTAGGAAAGGATGGGCACCGACAGAGTCGCAGGGAAACCCTTTGCAAGACCATGTTTTGGTCATTCGTTTCTCAAACACCCTGAAGTGCGAGAAATCAAACGGAGGCGACCAAATCTTGTGGGGAACGTGTGCAAAACTCTGCAGAGTACTCAACCTAATTGATTAGCCGTGTCCACGGTCATGGATGACTTGAGCCAAAGGAACTGAAACTTCCGGAAACCCTCAACACAATTAATATGATGATTTGGGTATTAATAACTTGGGTATGAGAATTGGTTGGTGGAACCATCTCATTAATCAACCAACTTAGTAATAATTTTGCTTAGCCCTCTCTTGATGTAGGAAAAAATTGGCTTTAAGCAAAAACTTATTATCCCACCTGCCATATATGCATATAGAATAGATGGTTTTCTTTTCACCCCTCTCTTGTGACTTTGCCGGCATATTCCATATGCTTACCTACACGGCTACAACGTATCATGTTGCAGAGTACTTTTCCGACCAGGAGTGAGGATACGCTCTACGGTCGGTGAGATGCCCTTGGAGTCAGATGGACTCATCTACCTTCGACTCTTCCGCAAGACTTAGTTATTATGATGAGTTGGCCTTCGGCCACTTTATTGTAATGATTATTGTAATAAAGGACTTGATATGAGATTTCGTTAATATAATGCTGTGTGATTTCCCTTTGATATATACATTGATGTACCGTGTGTGTACCAGCATGATCTTGGGATGGTACGGAAACACCGGAGATTCGACCTTTCAGGTCGGGTCACTATAGAAATGGTATCAGAGCACACGCTGACCGTAGGACGTAACCTATAGGATTGGAAAGCCTTAGGATTGTATCTCTTTGTCTTTAAAATTCTTATACTCTCATCTACTCGTTTTTGTCTTCTCTCCGATTATTTCAAAATTTATAGATGGCCACCTTCATCCCAGTGTTGATCACGGAGTTTTGCCAGCCTGACGCAACGATGCCCTTTGGCAAGGAGCTGATGAGGATCGTCAAGGACGTGAGGATTGCTTTGCCGAGCATCACTGGGACACCTATCATGTCCTTTCCACAAGATGGACGCTACAGGATCGAGGTGCACATTCCAGGGAAGACCTTTGGGAATCGGAAGGAACCCATCGACTTCAAGTTTGTGGCACCCAGCTGGATACTTGGGAGAGACATGGCCATTCATCGTGCCCTTGGACGTATTCAGGAGGAATACAGAGGTGGTATCATTTCACCAGGACTCAGCATGGTTTGTCGCAGAGATGCCAATGGAAACATCATAACCCCTCCCACTGCAGACACCACCATTTCCTATATCCAGACCCTGGAGACTCACATCAGGACTCTGGAGCTTCGAGTTCGTGCTGATACGAAGACAATCAAGAATCTAATGAACCGTGAGATTGACCTCGAAGCCGACTTACGGGAAGCCGAGTACGAGCATGAATATGAGGTGAAGGATTTCTTAGAGAGGATCGACAAGCTGAACACTCGCATTGCCACTCTGGAGGAACAGATGGACATGGGTGAAAATCTTCATCCTGAGGGAGACTTGGCACCTTTCATCAGCGACGATGATGACTATGAGGAAAGCACCACTGGAGGAGCCTCAGTCACCATGTACTTCTGAGGAAAACTATAGTCATGCCCTCCATGTATGTTTTATTTTTCAACGTTAAAAGCATAGGTCGATGTGTAGTTTGATTGAGACTTGTATCTCGATGTTTGACATTGATTGAATAAATGAATGAGTGTTTGGTGTGATATGTTGTTGCATTTCATATGGGTAGTGAATTTCTCCTTTTAGGCCCTTATTCTATTCTAATTCTCACCCCTCTGAAAACAGCAAGATGCATCCACGACGTGAGTCCGACTTCACCTTCCTGCCAGAACTCACCCAACTTCTTCAGCAGCAGAATGCACTAATGCAGCTATTGACCCAGAATCAGACCAACAACCAGAACAACAACCACCACCATCCACCCCAGGCAGACAATCTCACCCGTTTTCTGAGGTTGAACCCTCCAACTTTCTCCAGAAGCACTGAGCCCATTGTGGCAGATGACTGGCTCCGTAAGATGGAGAGAGAACTCGTCACCGCTGGATGTACTGACGCTGAGAAGGTGCTCTTTGCCGCACATAAACTGGATGGACCAGCAGCTTCATGGTGGGAGAACTACACCACCACATATCCTATTGCTGATGTAACTTGGGAGTATTTCAAGCAAGCTTTCCGCACCGCACATGTTTCAGCTGGAGCTATGAGTCTGAAGAAGCGTGAGTTTCGCAACTTGCGCCAGGGTAGTCGCTCTGTGGCCCAATACGTGGACGACTTCAGCACATTGGCTCGTTATGCACCAGGAGACGTGGCCGATGATGCGGCCAAGCAAGAGAAGTTTCTGGAAGGACTCAACTATGAGTTGAGCATGCAGCTGGTAGTGGCTACCTTCAGCAACTACCAAGAGCTGGTGGACAAGGCCCTCATCTTGGAGGGAAAGCAGCAGCAAATTGAGAACCGCAAGAGGAAGTACACTCAGGGGAAGTTTAACTCTGGAGCTCATCAGAAGCCCTGCTACTCCCCGTACTCAGGGAATACCAGATCAGGGACCGGTAAGTTTGGAAGGCACACTCATGCCGTGCACAACCATGGAGGCCACAACCATGGAGGAAATGGGAATGCCCGTCCCAACCATGGCAACTTCAAGACTGACAATGGGAATGGGAACAACAACCAGCACCGTCACGCTCCTACTCAGAAGGATCTGAGCCACATCACCTGTTTCAAGTGCCAGAAGACAGGGCACTATGCTACTGAGTGTCCCCAGAGCAAGCAGGGAAATGGAAATGGCAACAACAACGGCAACTCCGCAGCCAAGAAGCCAAATCCATTTCCTCGTGCCCAGGTGAACCACCTCGACGTGGAAGAAGTCTATGATCAACCCGAGACTGTGGTTGGTAAGTTTTTATTGCATTCACGTCCAGTTACAGTACTTTTTGATTCTGGTGCAACTCATTCATTCATATCAAGGGTAGTTGTGGATAAGTATGGTTTGCCCACCAAAACCCTTAGTCAGCCCATTAAGGTCAGTTCCCCAGGAGGTATGATGATGGCAGAGATAGGATGCCATGCCTTGAAACTCAATATAGGAAACCATGTTTTTCCCACCGACCTCATTGTCTTAGAATCCCAGGGATTGGAATTAATCCTAGGCATGGACTGGATGACCAAGTATGAAGGAAATCTTGATTGTCCCAGCAAGTCTATTTCACTCACCACCCCGGAGAACAAGAGGATTAAGTATGTATCCCGACGCACACGTATGAGTGCTCGGTTAAATTCCCTCACAGGAGTTGTTCAGGAGGAAGTACCTGTGGTAAAAGATTTTTCGGATGTATTCCCGAAATAATTACTAGGCATGCCACCAGATAGGGAGATTGAGTTCCTAATAGAGCTACAACCAGGGACAGCCCCAATTTCCAAGAGACCCTATCGGATGCCCGCAAATGATTTAGTGGAAATCAAGAAGCAGATTAAGGAGCTATTGGACAAGGGATATATTCACCCAAGTTCTTCACCTTGGGGAGCCCCAGTTCTTTTGGTGGAGAAGAAGGATAAAACCTTGAGAATGGTAGTCGATTATCGTGCCTTAAACAAGGTGACTATCAAGAACAAGTACCCTCTGACGATGATTAATGACTTGTTTGATCAGCTAGTAGGCGCCAAAGTATTCTCCAAGATCGATCTTCGATCAGGGTATCACCAACTGAAGATTCGTGAACAGGATATACCCAAAACAGCTTTCACCACAAGGTATGGCTTGTATGAGTATACTGTCATGTCCTTTGGTTTGACTAATGCTCCTGCCTACTTCATGAATTGATGAACAAAGTGTTTATGGAATATTTGGACAAATTTGTCGTGGTGTTCATCGATGACATTTTGATATTCTCCAAGAACAAGGAAGAACACAAGGAACATTTGCGTTTAGTTCTGGAGAAGCTTAGAGAACATCAGTTATATGCCAAGTTCAGCAAATGTGAATTTTGGCTGACGGAAGTTGGATTCCTTGGACATGTTATTTCCGGAGATGGAATAGCAGTGGACCCCGCTAAGGTTGAAGCCGTCACCGAGTGGAAGTCACCCACCTTAGTTAAGGAGATCCGCAGTTTCCTCGGACTTGCCGGATATTACCGGAGGTTCATTGAGAATTTCTCAAAGATAGCCAAGCCCATGACAGAGTTGTTGAAGAAAGAGTCTAAGTATTTTTGGACTGAGGAATGTGAAGCCAGTTTCCAGGAGTTGAAGAAACGTTTGGTCACAGCCCCAGTGTTGATTTTGCCCAATATTCGGAAGGACTTCCAGGTTTATTGTGATGCTTCACGTCAAGGACTTGGAGGAGTACTCATGCAAGATGGAAAGGTTGTAGCTTATGCATCCAGACAACTACGAACTCATGAGTTGAATTATGCCACCCATGATTTGGAACTAGCGGCCATAGTGCACGCACTCAAGACCTGGAGACATTTCCTTATCGGAAATAGTTGTGATGTTTACACCGACCATTAGAGCCTGAAATATATCTTCACGCAGAAGGAGTTGAACCTCAAACAGAGGAGATGGTTAGAGTTAATCAAGGACTATGACATGAGATTACACTACCATCCAGGTAAGGCAAATGTAGTACCAGATGCCTTGAGTCGAAAAGCTTATGTGAACACACTCACAGCGGGAGGATTACCCCAGGAATTAGCCGATGATCTCAGAGAGCTCCGGCTAGAGATAGTTCCAAGAGGATATGTTGCTACACTGGAGATCCAGTCCACCTTGACCGAAAGAATTCGTGAAGCCTAGAAATCGGACAAGGAAATAGATGAGATTAAGCAAAGAATGAAAGATGGTAAAGCCAAAGGTTTTCGTGTGGATGAACATGGAACTCTGTGGTTTGAGAACCGCATCTATGTTCCCAATGACTCAGAGCTTAGGAAGTTGATACTTCAAAAAGCCCACGATTCTCCTTAGTCGATACACCCAGGCAATACCAAGATGTATCTGGATTTAAAAGATAGTTATTGGTGGACAGGTATGAAGAAAGATATTGTGGAACACGTTGCAATATGTGATGTTTGTCAGCGAGTAAAGGCGGAACATCAGAAGCCAGCAGGGTTACTCCAACCTTTGCTGATACCCGAGTGGAAACGGGAAAAGCTTGGTATGGACTTCATCATAGGACTACCCAGGACCCGTTCAGGTTATGAATCCATCTGGGTAGTGGTTGATCGCTTGACCAAGGTGGCTCATTTCATTCCAGTGAAAACCACCTATACCAGTGCTAAGCTACCCAAGATATACATAACCAGGATCGTGTGTCTGCATGGAGTTCCGAGGAGTATCGTGTCAGATAGAGGAACACAATTTACCTCAAAGTTTTGGCATTAGTTATATGAAACTTTGGGTACAAGGCTGGAGTTCAGTACAGCTTTTCATCCGTAGACCGATGGACAGACTGAGAGAGTCAACCAGATTCTGGAGGACATGTTGAGAGCTTGTGCGCTAGATTATGGATCTAGTTGGGATGACAACTTACCTTAGGCAGAATTCTCGTACAACAACAGTTATCAGACCAGTCTAAAGATGGCCCCTTTCGAAGCCTTATACAGAAGGAGGTGCAGAACACCGTTGACGTGGGATGCTGTTGGAGACCGACAACTTTTTGGTCCCGACCTTATCTGAGATTCTGAAGAGAAAGTCAAGCTGATTCGCGACAAACTCAAGATAGCTCAATCTCGACAGAAGAGTTATGCTGACAGCAAACGTAAAGAAGTGACGTATGAAGTGGGAGACCGAGCATATCTTCGTGTGTCCCCGCTTCGAGGAATCAAGAGGTTTGGTGTTAAAGGAAAATTAGCACCCAGATTCATAGGCCCTTACAAAATTCTTGAACATAGAGGCGAAGTTGCATACAAGCTGGAATTGCCGGAAGGATTATCCGGAGTTCATGATGTTTTCCATGTTTCCCAGCTAAAGAAATGTCATGCTGAGATGGCTGATATCCCTTTGAGAGACACCGTGCCCCTAGAGGCCATACAACTTGACAGTGATGTGACTTACAAGGAGAAGCCTGTCAGAATCCTTGAGACTGCCAATAGAGTTACCCGCAGCAAGATCATCAAGTTCTGTAAGGTTTTGTGGAGTCACCACACCGAGGAAGAAGCCACCTAGGAACGCGCAGAAGATCTTCGTAGAGACCATCCACACCTATTTTCTACCCAACCCGAATCTCGAGGGCGAGATTCATCTTAAGGTGGGTAGGTTTGTAACATCCCAAAATTCCATTTTGGAATGTTATGAAATATAGCTATGCATCCATCATCATCATTGCTTGAATGTATGAAATAGTTGAAATGCTTCTTCTGAATTTCTGAAACCCCTTTCTACTTTCAATGTGTTGCTTTCACCTATTTGAAATCTTGGTAAAAAGTTCAAATAAGAGAGGAGGAACATGAAACTCCACACCAGGACCTAATTGGTGATTTATTTGAAGAATAAAAACCAGGGGTTGTTTTGAAAATATTTGCAAAAAGGATTTAAAAACAATTAGGCAATTTCTGAAAATATTATTTTTTTCAAAGTATTCAAATGACAGAATAAAAATGTTCAATAAATGTCATTTATTATTCTGTTAATTTTGATATATAATACTCCTATATTTGAAAATGTTTTGAATGCTTTTAAAGAGGATTTACTGCTTTGACTATTAAAAAGAGTAACGGTTTTAGTATTTAAACGGGCCGGCCCACGGGCATTTATTCGCGAACTAATTACGAGCCGGTCGACCGACGCGCCTTCGCCGCTTCTTCTCTCTCTAACAATGGGCCCCACCCCGACCGCCTGATGACCACGCGCGGTCATCACTCACCTCGCGCGCGCAGCGCCGTCGCCGGGAATCTCGTCGTCGGATCTCCCTCCTCTCTCCTCCCCGCACCCACCCGAGCACCCTATAAGTAGCGCCCCTCCCCGCGCTCCATTCCCCCCCGAGCCCCCTCTTCCACCTCGCTAGAACACCGCAGCCACTCGCTGGAGATACTTCGACCACCGAATCCTTCCCCGCTCGTGCCCGTCGCCTCGGTTGCCCCCTCGCCCCTCCGACCCCACCGTTCGACGCCGGACCTCGCCCGCCATCGCCTGAGCTCCTACACTGCCTCCCTCGACCACCGGAGCTCCTCGCCGACGTCTTTGTCGCTTCGGACTCGCCGGAGATCCCCTCGCCCGCGACCCCATCCACGGTGAGCCTCCCCATCCATCCGATCTAAATCCTACGGCTAGGATTAGAACCCATTAGCCCCGAACCGTTTTTCTCTAGCCATCGGCCGTCCGCCCGTAACACCCGCTCGCACGCGCTAGCCAGCCACTCACAGGTCGCCACGTCAACCTAGACGACCGTTAGTTAGTTTTTCTTTTCGGTTTTGTTTTTCAGAAACAGGTTGTATTCCAGATTTGTTTTGCTTATATCTTTTATACTATTTAATGTTTTGAGTTGATTAATTTAGCATTAGCTCACATTTTTCATGTAGTTTCACCCTGTACTTTTAAATTTTAAATTTGAACTATAAAATTTGACTTGAATAAAATTTGCTCAAATCACTCAAATCTGAATAACTAGAGTTTGAAAATAGATTTTCATATGAATCTTTTTGCTACTACTTGATATTAGTTAGGACTATCACCACGTTTAGTTTAGGAATTTTTAGGATGATTTTGATTAGTGTTCTAGCTATAAACAGAATCTGCCTAGTATTATAGTATAGTTTTATTTACTTAGTTTTAGTTAGTTTCAATTAGATTTAGTTTTAATTTGATTTAGTAGGTTCTGTTGCTTGAACATTTAGTGTTTTACTTACTGTTAAAAAAATATAAAATTGTTTAGTTTATTTCTTTGTTAATATAGGAATCACAACTTCTTTTCAAATAGGTTTAATTTGATTAAAACAACTAGTTAGTAATAGTTTTTCTTTCAACAAAGTTTTATAATTTAATTCTGTTTTCTAAGACAAGTTTATTGGTACATTCTTTTATGTTAAGAACATGTTTTGTTAATAAATAATAAGTTTTGTTTTGCTCTTTTGTTAGTAAAACTATAGTTGTTTCATATAGTGTTTATCAAAACTTTTAAAAACTTTACTAAAGTTTTTCCCAACAAACTTTAATGAATTCAATTCTGTTATTAATAAAATATTTTATTGTTCCTTGCTGTCAACTATTGTTTTGTTATTACAAAAATAGTTTTGTTATGTTAGTAGTGGTTTACCCATCACCTTTTTGAAAACAAAACTTTGTGTGTTTTCTTGCTTGTGATTTGTGCATTGTTTTGTCTTGATTGTTTACTAGTTCTGGTTGATGGTCGTGAGTTACAATATTTTGTTGTATGCTTATTGAGTGCTCTTGTTTGCTTCGTTAGATTATCCGGAGTGCGAAGCTTGTTACTTAGAGTCACTCACGTACGAAGATCATCAATCAGGCAAGTCACTTTGATCATCTTTACCCATGTTTTTATTGCATTAGTTCTTCCATCATCCCAATTGCATGCAAAGTAGGTTAGTTGGAAACTTGGTTACTGTTGTAGTATCATGTGGTAGGTACCCCTTCTCAACTCTTGACACATTGGCCCCAGGAAACGTTGTTTTACTTTTTGCTATGCTATTAGTAGACGGGGTTGGTTGTGTGATTCATGAGAGTTGAGAGAGTTAATTACAAGACCTACATAATGATCAAGACTTCAAGATTTCGAGTTTTCAACTTACCTCTGGGTGGACGATGGTTGAACGGCACCCTGGAGAAACCCGTGGATTTGCCTAGGTGTTGTTGGAGATGGCCAGTATTCACGCGGAAAGGTCCACCTAGGCACAAAGAGATGGATGGATGCTTCAAGACCCAAGGCTTACCTGCACGGCCACAAGTCATTATGGGCTCTGGCTTGGTTGGATATCGTGGTGACCCTGGACAGGCGGTGCTACGAGATGTAGAAGAATGGTAGGAAAGGATGGGCACCGACAGAGTCGCAGGGAAACCCTTTGGAAGACCATGTTTTGGTCATCCGTTTCTCAAACAACCTGAAGTGCGAGAAATCAAACGGAGGCGACCAAATCTTGTGTGGAACGTGTGCAAAACTCTGCAGAGTACTCAACCTAATTGATTAGCCGTGTCCACAGTCATGGATGACTTGAGCCAAAGGAACTGAAACTTCCGGAAACCCTCAACACAATTAATATGATGATTTGGGTATTAATAACTTGGGTATGAGAATTGATTGGTGGAACCATCTAATTAATCAACCAACTTAGTAATAATTTTGCTTAGCCCTCTCTTGATGTAGGAAAAAATTGGCTTTACGCAAAAACTTATTATCCCACCTGCCATATATGCATATAGAATAGATGATTTTCTTTTCACCCCTCTCTTGTTACTTTGCCGGCATATTCCATATGCTGACCTACACGGCTGCAACGTATCATGTTGCAGAGTACTTTTCCGACCAGGAGTGAGGATACGCTCTACGCTCGGTGAGATGCCCTTGGAGTCAGATGGACTCATCTACCTTCGACGCTTCCACAAGAATTAGTTATTCTCATGAGTTGGCCTTCGGCCACTTTATTGTAATGATTATTGTAATAAAGGACTCAATATGAGATTTCGTTAATATAATGTTGTGTGATTTCCCTTTGATATATACATTGATGTACCGTGTGTGTACCAGCATGATCTTGGGATGGTACGGAAACACCGGAGATTCGACCTTTCAGGTCGGCTCGCTACATCATCTTATTTACTACCGTCGTTCTAAGCAAATAAGATGTAAACATGATAAACATCACATGCAATCAATATAGTGACATGATATGGCCAATATCATCTTGCTCCTTTGATCTCCATCTTTGGGGCACCATGATCATCACTGTCACCGGCACGACACCATGATCTCCATCATCACGATCTCCATCATCTTGTCTTCATGAAGTTGTCTCGCCAACTATTACTTCTACTACTATGGCTAACGATTAGCATTAAAGTTAAGTAATTACACGGTGTTTATGATTGACATGCAGGTCATACAATAAAATAAGACAACTCCTATGGCTCCTACCGGTTGTCAAACTCATCGACATGCAAGTCGTGAATCTTATTACAAGAACATGATCAATCTCATACATCATAATGCATCACATCACATCCTTTGGCCATATCACATCACAAGGCATATGCTGCAAAAACAAGTTAGATGTCCTCTACTTTGTAGTTGCAAGTTTTTACGTGGTTGTTATAGGTTTCTAGCAAGAACGTTTCTTACCTACGCCAAAACCACAACGTGATATGCAAATTGCTATTTACCCTTCATAAGGACCCTTTTCATCGAATCCAATCTGACTAAGGTGGGAGAGACAAACACCCGCTAGCCACCTTATGCAACAAGTGCATGTCAGGCGGTGGAACCGGTCTCACGTAAGCGTACGTGTAAAGTTGGTTTGGGCCGCTTCATCCCACAATACCGCCGAATAAAGATAAGAATAGTAGTGGTAAGCAAATTAACAAGATCAATGCCCACAACAACTTTGTGTTCTACTCGTGCATAGATTCTACGCATAGACCTCGCTCATGATGCCACTGTTTGGGAGACGTAGTAGTAAATCAAAAAAAATCCTACGTGTTCACCAAGATCCATCTATAGAGAAACCAGCAACGAGTAAGGGGAGAGTGCATCTTCATACATTTGAAGATCACTAAGCGGAAGCGATACAAGAACGTGGTTGATTGAGTCGTACTCACAACGAGTCAGATCGCGGTGGATTCTGATCTTAGCGCCGAACAACGGCGCCTCCGCGTTCAGCACACGTGCAGTCCAGTGACGTCTCCTATGACTTCATATAGCAAGGAGGAAGGAGAGGTTGAGGGAGAGCTCTAGCAGCACGACGGCGTCGTGACAGTGGAGATGTACGGTCTCCGGCAGGGCTTCGCCAAGCACCGCGAAGAACGAGGAAGAGGAAGGGTAGGGCTGCTTCGAGAGAGAGAACCCGTGTGTTTTGCAACCCCAAAACCCTCCACTATATATAGGAGGAGGGGAGGGAGGGAACAGCCCTACGGTTCCCACCCTAGGGGCTGCGGCCAGCCATAGATTGGCCATCTAGCCGGTGGCCAAAGAGGGAGAGGGGAGGGCGCAGCCCTAGGTGGGCCTTAGGCCCATCTGGGCCTAGGGTTTCCCCTCCCTCCCACCTTTCCTGTGCCTTGCGCCAGGGTGGAGGGTGCACCAACCCACTCTGGGGCTGGTCCCTTCCACTCTCGGCCCACGCAGCCCTCTGGGGCTGGTGGCCCCACTTGGTGGACCCCCGGAACCCTTCCGGTGGTCCGAGTACGTTACCTGTAATTCCCGAAACACTTCCGGTGGCCAAATCCTCACTTCCTATATATCATTCTTTACCTCCGGACCATTCAGAACTCCTCGTGACGTCCGGGATCTCATCCAGGACTCCGAAATACCTTCGGTAACCACGTACACTATTTCCCTATAACCCTAGCGTCATCGAACCTTAAGTGTGTAGACCCTACGAGTTCGGGAGACACGTAGACATGACCGAGACACCTCTCCGGTCAATAACCAACAGCGGGATCTGGATACTCATGTTGTCTCCCACATGCTCCACGATGATCTCATCGGATGAACCACGATGTCGGGGATTCAATCAATCCCGTATACAATTCCCTTTGTCTACCGGTATGATACTTGCCCGAGATTCGATCGTCGGTATGCCTATACCTTGTTCAATCTCGTTACCGGCAAGTCTCTTTACTCATTCCGTAACACATCATCCCGTGGCTAACTCCTTAGTCACATTGAGCTCATTATGATGATTTCTTACCGAATGGGCCCAGAGATACCTCTCCGTCACACGGAGTGACAAATCCCAGTCTCGATTCGTGCCAACCCAACAGACAATTTTGGAGATACCCGTAGTGTACCTTTATATCCACCCAGTTACATTGTGACGTTTGGCACACCCAAAGCATTCCTACGGTATCCGGGAGTTGCACAATCTCATGGTCTAAGGAAATGATACTTGACATAGGAAAAGCTTTAGCAGACAAACTACACGATCTTGTGCTATGCTTAGGATTGGGTCTTGTCCATCACATCATTCTCCTAATGATGTGATCCTATTATCAACGACATCCAATGTCCATGGTCATGAAACCGTGATCCTCTATTGATCAATGAGCTAGCCAACTAGAGGCTCACTAGGGACACGTTGTGGTCTATGTATTCACACATGCATTATGGTTTCCGGTTAACACAATTGTAGCAGGAACAATAGACAAGTATCATGAACAAGGAAATACAATAATAACCATTTTATTATTGCCTCTAGGGCATATTTCCAACACCAGATTGGTCTGGAACAAATCGCGCTTGTTACTAAGGGGTGCTAGGACTACTTCCGGCCGCATGCACATCGTGCAGGAGTGCAAGGGCAAGTGGGCCCATGAACCTGCGTGCTTAGGATTTAGACTGGCGGGTTGGCCTCTTCGTTGATTCTAGGTGGGGCGATGATGTTTTTGATCCTGAGGCTGGGCATTACCCTGGAAAGTGTGTCCGGCTGGAGGTGATCAAGCGTGTTGGAAATTCGGTGCACCCCTGCAGGGATGATAATCTATTCGAATAGCCGTGTCCACGGTAACAGGACGACTTGGAGTTGTACCTTGACCTCATACAACTATAATTTTGATTTGAATTGAAATGAAATGTGACTTTGGGATTACTTCCTCGCAGGGAGACGAGGAAGAATCTCTAGGCATGGTTACTTAATAAAATTGCTACAATAATATGACCATATGTGAGATACATATCTTCTCTCTTCTATTGCTGCAAGATGCTGAAGATGCTAGTCTTCGATAGGACTAGGCCTTCCCCCTATTCTTGCTTTCTGCAGTCAGCCCAGATATAACCCCTCCCCTTGATAATGATGCATACTTAGCCTAGTTCTGATGCCAGTCTTGCGAGTACTTTGGATGAGTACTCACTGCTGCTTTGCTTTCTCTTTCCCCCTCGATACAATTTTGTGTTCAAACGATGGAGCCCGGGAGATGGAGTATGCCGGAGATGACTACTACACCACCACAGGAGCCTACTACTACGTGGAGGCGGGCCTCGACAAGCAGTAGGATAGGAGGTTCCCACGCAGGAGGCCTCGCCTCTTTCGATCCGTTGTTTATGTTTGTGCTAGCCTTCTTAAGGCAAAAACTTGTTTAACTTATGTCTGTACTCAGATTTGTTTTGCTTCTGCTGACTCGTTCTTGTCGAGCTTTGTATTCAAGCCCTCGAGGCCCCTGGCTTGTAATATGAAGTTGTATGACTTTAAGTTGTGTCTAGAGTTGTGTTGTGATATTGATTAGTGAGTCCCTAATCTTGATCGTACGCATTACGTGTATGTTTAGCGTACGGTCGAAATTGGGTGTGTCACAAGTTGGTATCAGAGCCGACTGCCTATAGGTAGCCCCCTTTCCAACTCCTTGGCCGAAGTTGAGTCTAGTACTTGAAAAACTTTTACTAACATAGTTGTGTGGCTTACGGGCCCACATCTCAATCGGGTGGTATTATGATCTTTTATTCCTCGTCTATACTCTGGGTTTTGATCTCTCTTCCAATTCAGGTTAAAGATTTTATTAACTCTAACTATAGGTTCTCATAACTACTTCTCTCGGAGAGCCCCTCATTCCAGATGATGGCTTGATTCATCAGAAGACTCTAAAGATACTCGTTGATGTCCTCCCGAGAACTTGTGCTCATCGATTTTGCGATTTTCTTCCATCGCCAACCCCTGAGGATAACTCCTCATCCTTATTGAGTATTTGATCGTCCCCAATTATTCTTGTCTTTCACAAGATTCTTCGAAACGCTATCCGGTCTTCCGAAATCCTGAGTAGCCTTTTTGTCTTAACTTTTCTCACTGGCTTGCATTATGGTTAATTCCATATGTCTAGCAATTTTAAGTAAATCCTTTGTGGTTTTCATTTGATTTTATTGATTCAACCTACGTGTGAATGCACGCAGTCATCAGTTGTTTATCATAAGTTATCTGTCCGGCTCAAACGTCTTTCTAAACATGAGTTGGTTCTCGACAAGTCAACCTTGATTGATTGTCCATCTTGGTCCTTTCATCTTACTTTCATTTGATCGGAGCATCTATTTCCTATACACCAATTTGGAAATCTTAATTCCTTTGGTTATTTAAGCATCGAATTATTGGATGTTCTATAATCTGATGCCTTGCATTCTCCTCTCTCTGCTTGATTATCGATAACCGCATCAGTTCCTTTGTGGACTGCCAGACCCATTGCTGGGTTATTATCTGATAGCATCCTTCACTTTCAAATTATTGTGCTATTATTCCCTGGATAAGTGATGCCATTTGTAAATTGTGTCTTCTCCCTCTGATAAGTTGTATGTTGTGCTTAGTCATCCATGCTTTTTTGTCGAGCATGTGTTAAATACTCTTGAAGCTTGTGGTATATGTTCCTAAGATGCCCCGATGGGTTGGACCTATACCTTCCTTAATTCGTGTGAACCCGACAGTTCTCACGAGTCATACTTTTCTGGTGTTTTGCCAGATAATGTTTCAAAACTATAATTCCACAAAAGGCAAAGTGTAAATAGAAGGTGATGGATTGATGAAGTGGGAGTCAACCTTGAAATTTGTGCTCATGCCCATGGAAGAAATGATTGATCTTATCATAGAAGCATCTCGTAACGGTGAAATTTTCTTGGTATAATTTGATCCGGTACCCGTGATCGTCCTTTACCATCATGGTGCCGACCATGTTATTCTAATTTCATTTCATTCTCGAACAAGTTAAACTACTTGCCTTTTTCACATCAATACTTCAGCCCATCCTTTATTTCCGTTCTACCTCTGGGTATTATCCCTAGTATCTCGAGCATATCGCGGGGCTATATGACTTTTTATGAGCTCCTCTTCAACTATGATAATTCACTGATTTCAATTTCCTCGTGTTCTGATTTGTTGGACAATCAAGGATACTGATATCTCAATCAAGTATGCATTGCGATTCAACAACTCTTAGTAATCTTCTCTAATTATGAGTTGTACTCGAGCATGTCATTCCAAGATGTTAGATGCTCAAGCCCGACTATATGCCTGGAATGCATTAAATGAGTCACCTCTTGAAGGGATTGAAAACATTGGAGTTGTCCAAGGTTTCCAAGATGTCCTTCCAGAAGAACTTCCACGGATTCCCCCTGCTAGAGTTGATGAGTTTGTCATCGACTTGGTACCTGGTACCACTCCTATAGCCAAGCGTCCGTATAAGATGCCACCACATGAACTCCTTGAACTTAAGCAAGAAATTAACAATTCACTACGGCTGGGTTTCATTCGTCCAAGTTCCTCTGCTTGGGGAGCACCTTCTCTCTTTGTTAAGAAGAAGGATGCGACAAATTGTCTGGTCCAGGATTATCGACCAATCAACCAAGCTACAATTCAGAACAAATATCCACTTCCTCGGATCAATGATTTGTATGATCAACTTGTTGGTGCCTCAATTTTCTCTAAGCTTGACTTGAGGTTGGGATACCATCAGATCCGTGTTCGGGAAGAGGATATTCCAAAGACCGCATTTGATACTCGCTATAGTTCATACTAGTAGACCGTCATGTCCTTTGGTGTAACCAATGCTCTAGCAGCTTTCTCTCGTTTAATGAATTATATCTACATGGACTACATCGACAAATTCGTCGTGGTTTATCTGGATGTTATTCTAGTATTTTCCAAGAATAAAGAGGAGCATGCTGAACATATTCGTCTTGTACTGGGAAGACTTCGGGAACATAAGCTATATGCCAAGTATTCCAGGTGTGAGTTTTGGATGGACGAACTAACCTACCTTGGTCATGTGATCTCCAAGGATGGTATTGCGGTTAACCCTAAACGAGTTCAGACTATTCTTGACTATACTCCCTCGAAGAATGTCAAGAAAGTCAGAAGTTTTCTCGGACTCGCCAGCTATTGCTGTCGATTTGTCGAGAACTTCTCCAAGATTGCAAAGCCCTTAACCAATCTGCTTCACAAAGGTGTTAAATATGAGTGGACAGAAAATTGTCAGGAGAGCTTTCAGGCACTTAAAGACAAACCGACGTCTGCTCCAGTGCTTGCTCCTCCGGATACTCGTAAGGACTTCGTCATTTATTATGACGCTTCGCGTCAGGGAATAGGTTGTGTCCTAATGCAAGAACGCAGAGTGGTTGCTTATGCATCTCGTCAATTGCGTCCTCATGAAGAGAACTACCCAGTTTATGACCTTGAACTTGCTTCAGTAATTCATGCACTGAAAGAGTGGCGGCAGTACCTTGTTGGTAATCGTTGCAAGATCTACACCGATCACCAAAGTCTGAAGTATCCTGAGACCAACCATATCTGAATCTCGAACAAATATTATGGTTGGAACATTATCAAGAATTATAACTTTGGTCTTTATTACTCGGTCAGGTGATGTTATGGGTACCACACCTGCCCGAAAGACCTATTGTTATAGAATCTTGTTCAGCAAGATTGGCCTATCTCCCATGAGGAAATTGTAAGGCTTATGTGATAAGTTGTTCCTGATGGATCCTTTGTGTCCCCAACGTCTGATCTTACCTGATGACCATGTCAATGCTTCCCTGAAGCATGACCGTGGTACTCCGATCCTCAAGCAAGAACATTGGAAGCTCAATGCTAAATGTTTCTTGATCAATTATTCAAACATATTTGAATGGGTAAACTTCTTGATTTTCTTTGCCCCTTTTTATCCAAAGGGTTACGCATTTGCTACCCTGTCATGTATATCGTGCTCTGCTTTCCCGTGGGAAGGATATACTCATAATACTTGAGTATAAACGCATTTTCCTTTCCATTGGTCTGGTTAATCTAATAATCACATTTTCCTTTCCATTGGTCTGTTTAACCTTTCTTGAGATTATATCATCTAAGCAGTAATAATTCCCTGCTTAGGTGAATGCCTCGGTGGACAATTCGGTGAGTAAGACCATGTTACTATTGTTGATGACATTCTAGTAATCATCGGTGGACGAGAACTTTGCCTATTGGTCCGCCTCGTTTCAACGAGCAAGAAAATGGTTCTATTCGCCCCCCCCCCCTCACCCTTGGTAGCAACGTTGTTGCCAACTTAATAGACAAGCTCTCCTCTGGTAGGTCTTGCTACCTTGACCGTGCAAGATGTCATCGCTCTTCCTACTCTTAACCCGCATGGCGGGCCCATAACCCAAAGTTCCACAGGATCGAAACCTGACTCTCTTATACATCCTTAAATCCAAGGTTTTGATGCACTTGGCTTCGTATGTAAATCCCAAGCCACCATCCAAGATAATGATGATATTCTTGTCATCATTGATCGGCTGTCCAAAGTTGCACATTTTCTGGCTGTCAAGGAAACTATCACGGCTAGTCAGCTAGCAGATCTCTACAAGTCCAGGGTTGTTTCACTCCACGGTATTCCATTGGTGATTAGTTCAGACCGTGGCAGTTTATTCACTTCAAGGTTCTGGGCAAGTTTCCAAGAAGCTATGGGAACTCATTTGTCATTCAGCGCCGCTTTTCACCCTCAATCCCAGGGACAAGTTGAAAGAGTCAATCAAATTCTCGAATACATGCTTCGAGCTTGTGTCATTTCTTTTGGGAAGAATTGGGAGGAATATCTCCCGTATGTTGAGTTCTCCTACAACAATAGCTATCAAGGTAGTCTGAAGATGGCTCCTTTTGAAGTATTATATGGGTGTAAGTGTCGTACTCCTCTAAATTGGTCAGAAACTAGGGAACGTACACTTATCGGCCCGGATATTATCCAACATGCCGAACATCAAGTCCGCATTATTCATGCAAATTTGAAGACTGCTCAGTCTTGTCAGAAGAGTCAGTATGACCGTCATCACAAAGATATGGTCTATCAACCTGGCGAAAAAGCTTATCTTCGAGTCACGCCGATGATAGGTGCACACCATTTTGGGATCAAGGGCAAGCTGGCTCCTCATTATATTGGTCCTTCCACTGTTCTCGAAAGGCGTGGTAAAGTGACATATCAACTGGAACTGCTGCCAAACCTTTCTCAGATTCATGATGTGTTCCATCTGTCACAGCTTCATCACTGCTTCAAGGATCCTATCCGAGTAGTGGATCATGATATGCTTGAGCTGCAACAAGACCTTTCTTACAAAGAGTAACCGGTCTGCATTCTTGAAAAAACTGAACGTCAGACTCGTCAAAAGGATACTAAGTTCTTCAAAGTGCAGTGGGCAAATCATTCTGAAGATGAAGACACTTGGGAACGTGAAGATCACCTTCGTGATGAATACCCCGGGCTCTTTCCTTCTACTTCTTAATTCTCGGGACGGGAATCTTTTTAGTAGGGGAAAATTGTGACGCCCTGGATTTGTGCTACAATGATCATTGTAATTAAGCACAGTGATGACCATGATCAGTGCCTAATCATTTTGCTAAAGAAGATATGATCTAGTAAAAATTTATATCTCAAGTTAAATTTCACTTCAAAAGCCAATTGAATTTTATGGTTACGCTAGATCATTGCACATCTTCGTACACTACCAAAGGCATTCATCTAGAGTCATATTGTTCAGTAGTTTTTCATATCAAGTTGTAAGTATATAAAAGTGTGATGATCATCATTATTAGGGCATTGTCTTAGTGAGGAAAGGATGAGGAGACAATGATTTCCCCACACGTTGGGATGAGACTCCAGGCGAAAAATAAAAGAAAAGGAAAAAAAGAAGAAAAAGGAAAAAAGAAAAAGAAAAAACATGAGAGAAAAGAGAAAAGGGACAGTGCTACTATTTCTTTTCCACACTTGTGCCTCAAAGTGCCACCATGTTTTCCATATAGAGAGTCTCATGTTTTGTCACTTTCATATGCTAGTGGAAATTTTCATTATAGAACTTGGCTTGTATATTTCGATGACGGGCTTCCTCAAATGCCCGAGGTCTTCATGAGCAAGCAAGTTAGATGCACACCCACTTAGCTTCAGTTGAGCTTTCATACACTTATAACTCTGGTGGATCCGTTGCATGGAAATCCCTACTCCTGGCATTGATATCAATTGATGGTCATCTTCATAGCCCGTTGATACGCCGAGTTGTTGCAAGGATTTCTTATCCAATTTTACCCCTTTGAAACCTACCACCATATTCTATTCCACCTATATGCTTAATCCATGGTTCACACTCACTTATATTAAAAAGTATGATCCAATTGCGTGACTTAACACCATGGTGTTTGACATTTATATTTATGTGGTGAAGACGGAGTCATGCCATGCTAATATGAGAAAATGAATGGGAGTAAACATTCTTTAAGGATCATATATTTTTAACATCGATGATTATGTTACTTATGCTTATGGATATTATTATCTTGATGTTTGTTCATTCATTGTTTCTCAATGATCCTACCTCTAATAGGTTACATGTTGGGTAGCATGTGACATCAAAATTTCTGTTTTTATCATTTACCTACTAGAGCACGAACAGGAATTAAGCCTGGGGATGCTGATACGTCACCAATGCATCTATAATTTTTTATTGTTCCATGCTATAATATTATCATTCTAGGATACCTTTAGGGCATTTATTTGCTAATTCATATTATTTTTGAGCACTAACCTATTAATCCAGTGCCAAGTGCGAGTTGTTGTTTTCTGCATGTTTTTGGATTTTTAGGTTTACGGTACCAAACAAACTCCAATTGCGACGAGACATTTTGATGGTTTTTTTTGGACCAAAAGAAGACCCGGAAGCTTCGGGAGGCGATTGGGGGCCGCACGAGAGCCTCACAAGCCAACAGGGCGCACCCAGGGGGTGACCCCACTCTATTAGCTTGTGGTCGCTACCCTCGTCTCCCGGCCCTCGCTGGCCTATATATATTCCAATATATTTCAAAAACTCTAGGGAGCGTCCCGAAACACTTTTCTGCCGCCGAAAGTCTCTATTCCACCGTGTGCTCATCTGGAGCCCTGTTCTGGTGCCCTGCCAGAGGGGGGTCCATCATGGAGGGCCACTACATCAACGCTATGTCTCCCATGGTGATATGTGAGTAGTTCACCACAGACCTACGAGTCCATAGTTAGTACCTAGATGGCTATCTTTCTCTCTATGTTCTTCAGTACAAAGTTCATCTCAACTTTGCGATGATCTATTCGATGTAATCAATCTATGCAGTGCTTTGTTGGGATCCAATGAATTGTGGGTTTATGTTCGGATTGTTCATGAAATTATATTGAGTTCTTTGTTGGTCCATATATATATACATGATTATATGATAGCTTTGTATTTCTCACCGGTCTATCGGTTTATTTTTGCCAACTAGATTGGTTTAGCTTCGGTAGGGGAGGTGCGTTTGTAGTGGGTTCAATCTTGCGGTTCTCAATCCCAGTGACAAAAGGGGACATGACACGTATCTGTATTCCCGCCACTAGTGGAGAAATGGATATCCACAACTATTGTTGGTCGCGCACCATTTTCACACAACGCCATCACTATTTCTTTCAAATAGTGATTGCGTTAGCTAAATTAGTACGCCAGTTGTAAATGTTTAGTTATAGCGTGGTTTTTTTGGTCACGTTACAGATTTGTTGGCCCACATGTACTTACTGTTCAGAATATAGTGGTGGCGTTGAATTTCTATGCACGTTGTAGCTAAATAAATAGTGATGGCGTGCCAAAAAAATTACGCCAGGCATAATTATGTTTAGTCTCTCATTAAACATAATTAATATATTTTTATTCGCCTTGTTAGTATCTATGGCATTGCACTTTATGCCCACGCCAGCAATGGCCCACCTGAGTCAACTACCATGCCTTGGTAAAGGACCTAGTCTCTGCCCTTTCATTTCAACTCCCCCTCGACCAGCCGCCACCCGTCACCTCCCGTCGTCATCCGTCACTGCCCCATCGCACCCCTTCACCTCCCAACAAGGTTCACTCCTCTCCGTCCTCTACATATCCTTCCTCGGCACTCGTGCCTCCTCTGTTCATGCATAATCCATATGTGGGATTCATCTATAAGTTGATTTAGGATTGCTATGTGTAGAAATTTTAGTACATACATATAATGGATTGCTTTATGCGATGTAGAATCAAAATATGATTCCATGGATTCTTTTGTGTAGAAATATTAGTCATAATCCGATATAAAATCCGATTTATTAGTGAAGTTTAGTCTGGAATGCTAGAGGAATAAATATAATGAACTCCTAGTGCGGCATTTTGAGTAGAATTTGTTTATTTTTGTCTCCCTCCGTGGATTATGTTTACTTGTGTATACATGTTACTATGCAATTCAAGGTGCACAACCAGCCTTGCAACTGCCACCTTATTCAGCATTTACTTCATGTGATGTTTTGTTCCTACAACGGTAAGAAATTATATGACCCTTCTAATAGTTTGTTCTTTTGATTTTGTTGATATTTACAGTAATGCATTGTCTGTGTGTTTTTTACTTTTTCTTACATAGATTGTCCCTTGCAATATGGGATTGGATATCAATGAGCTTATTACTGGAGACACTGTCATCTTCGACTCTCCTAGGGGGCCTACACTATGGAGGTTAATAAGGGAAGGAACAAAACTCAGATTGGAGGAGATGAATGGGGTCGTTTCATCGCCCACATGCATCTCACTGGGGATGAATTGATCAGCTTCTCGTTCAGAAGAGAAACTCCAAGACTGGTTGTTATCTATACCAACCGTTTTTTATGTAATTCATCCGGTTTGTTAAATATGATTTGAAATGCATGAGGACATAGATGAGTCCAATATATGTGATATTTTTACTACGTATTTTGTGCCTACAAAGTAGGCTTTGTGTAATTTTACCGCGTTCGCGCACTTCTTTTTGTTGATAATCCCTCAGGTGATGTCTTTGGGATGAGTTATCATTTAATGGAGAAAATCCTTAGAAATGGTAGTGGAGTCAAGTATTTAAGGTGATAATCACTTTCCCTTAAAAAGATCAAGCAAGTAGGCCAAATGAACAGGCGTCATCGATCTTCCAGACCAAACGACGATGTTCCATATGACCATGAGTGCCCATATGAGTGATCATATGATGTGCCGCCGCCATCGCCAGATCAATTAGTTTCACCCTGTTGAAACATGTCATGAATCAGACGCACAAAGACACTAGAAACTCATCCAGAAGGCAGAACCCGAGCCTACAGAGCCCATCCAAAGGAGGGATCGACAAGGAGAAGAATGGGATACTTCTCACAGTGAGGAGGACAACATCATTACCATGGTCTTCATCACTATCATCCACTTCTCCTTCATCGTCATCATCCACATCCTTATCATCCGTGATATCAAGAACCATAGTGGATCCTTTGGTGTACCATTTGAATCATTCATCCATTTATTCCATTACTGTTGCCATGATGTTTGTTGTTCCCATGTGTGAGTAGACCCCTAGTTCCCTGGGATATGGTTGAACCTTGGTATGTGTAGGATCTGAAACGTTATTGTCGATATGAGATCCTCTATTGAGTGCTTAGTCTAATAACTTCATGAATGTTGTTAAGGGGTCCCACTCAACATTTGTGCTTTTTTGGACATGAATAATATCACTATCGTTGTATAGGTCTAGATTGTGGAGGTAATTCGAGGTGACAGTAAAAGCCTACTGCCCCTGCCCTTCACAATTGAACGGGGAATTACGGTGACCCTTAGAGAGGTTACGTCCATAGGGTAATCCTTAATTATCAAGAGTTATAACCCTCAGGGGTAGACTATGATGGTGGTGTGTGTGGCACGAAGTCTACCACGAGTAGAACCTGTACTATACCCGACTCCGCTCAATATAATCGTCAATAGTGGCTTAAGTATCCGTTCCATACTATGCTCATGCATAGGTGTGCTAGAAACATACCAATGGGGATTCCAGACTCCCTAGGAATTCTTTTTATTCGGTTGTACAAGTCACTACAATCCTTGTTTTTTTCATGTACTTTTATGTTATTTAGTTACAAGTCACTACATTACTCTACATCATTTAAATCCGCCCTCAGTCTGCTTTAAGTCTATAATTATCTATAGGCACAAAGTTTACATAATTCACTATAAGAGGAAAAATTTGGATTCATGTGCTGCCTATGGGATCAATACTCTTACTTCGAAAATGCTACAACCCCCCTGGCGTGCCCTGGTGTATGTTCCTCACCTCGTGGCCCACCTTCGCGTGAAACCAACGCCAAAAATTTCTATAAATATAGAGACTATCAGAAATAACCCTAGACTCCTCGTTCCACCGCTGCAACTCTCTATAGCTACGAAAAACCAATCTGGAGGCATTCGATTACTCTGCCGGAGAGGGTAGATCATCTCCGGTAGCCATCTTCATCATCCTGGCAGAGTCCATGATGAGGATGGAGTATTCCACCCTCGGGGCTGATGGTTTGTACCAGTAGCTATGTGTTCAATCTCTCTCTTTCTCTCTCTCGTGTTCTTGAGATGGCACAATCTTGATGTATCACGAGCTTTGTTAATATAGTTGGATCACATGGTGTTTTCCCCTCTCTATCTTGTTGTTATGAATTGAGTTTTCCCTTTGAGATTTTTTTATTATCGGATTGAATACTTTTAGGGATTTGAGAGCACTTGATATATATCTTGCATGCGTGTACCCGCAATGACATTGGGGTATTCAAGTGATTCACTTGATATATGTTTTGGAGTCAACTTGCGGATTCTAGTGACCTTGGGGGTCTATGCATAGGGGTTGATTGCACGTTTTCAAACCTTGTTCTCCGATAGAAATCTTGGGGCACTCTTTGAGGTTCTTTGTGTTGGATTGAGTATTATGAATCTGAAATTGTTTGATGTGTCTCATATAATTAACTCATGGATACCTGTGGTGACATTGGAGTATATAGATGACATTAGAGTTGATTGATGTGTATCAAAGGGTGGTATTCTAGTACGAACTCTTAGATAGATTGATCGGAAAGGATAACTTGATTATTTCAGTACGAACTCTTTGATAGATAGACCGTAAAGGATAACTTGGTTATTTTAGTATGGACTCTTGGATAGATCGATCGGAAAGGATAACTTTAAGGTGGTTTCATACCCTACAAACTATTTGTTCTTATGTTCTCCGCTAGATAAGAACTTTGGAGTGATTCTTTGTTGCACATTGAGGGACGATTATGTGATCCAATTATATTAGCATTGTTGAGAGATTTCACTAGCGAAAGTATGGAGTAGGCCTTATTTCCAAGCATTTATACAACATTTTTCTCGTTGTTTACCAGTTGTTACCTTTTTGTTTTTATATTTTCAGACTGCAAAAATCAATATCTACTATCATTACTACACTTGTATCACCATCTCTTTGCCGAACTAGTGCACATATACAATTTGCCATTGTATTGGGTGTGTTGGGGACACAAGCTATTTCTTGTATTTGATTGCAGGGTTGTTTGACAGAGACCATCTTCATCCTATACCTCTCAAAGATTGATAAACCTTAGGTAATCCACTTGAGGGAAAATTTCTACTCTTCTACAAAACTTTGCGCTTGGAGGCCCAACACAAGTCTACAAGAATAAAGTTGTGTAGTAGACATCAAGCTCTTTTCCGGCATTGTTGCTAGGGAGGTGAGTGTTTCAAGGTATATATTTAGATCTTGCTATTAAATCTTTTAGTTTCTTGTTTTTCACTAGTTTGGTTTTATAAAAGAAAACTACAAAAAAATGGAGTTTAGGTTGCATCAGTTGTTTCGTCTTTTTAATGTCTTTCGTGAAAATGATGGTTCGAAAAATTGTACTCAATTGGTAGAGGAAGAATTTATAAAAATACTTGATGAGAATTCCTTGAATGTTGATCATGATAGAAATATTGTTAGTATGAATTCTCTGAATATCCATATGCAAAGCCACAAGCTTGGGGTTGCTACCTTTGATGGATATGTTATTTTTAGTCCCCCAAGTTTTAATGAGCAAAACTATTATGATGATAGCATGCCTCCTATGTATGATCATTATTGTGATGACATGTATTTTATAATGAGTAATGACAACCATGAAACTTTTCATCATGATTTTAATATTCAAAGTGGTTACGTCAATCAAGTACCGCATGATAGTTATTTCGTTGAGTTTTCTCCCACTATTATGAATGAGAAGAAGTTTACTTATGTGGAGAGTGAGAAATTTTCTATGCTTGTAGATCATTAGAAGAATATTCTATCTGATAGTTATATTGTTGAATTAATTCATGATGCTACTAAAAACTATTATGAGGGAGGAACCAATGCTTGTAGGAATTGCAATAACATCAAGTTTCCTCTCTATGTGTTCAAATTTTTCAAGATATGCTTGTTTTGCCTTACTATGCTAGTTGATTATTTCTCCCATGAATTTTTAGATCAAAAATTCCCTATGCATAGGAATTGGTTTGGACTTAAATGTGCTTGTCATGTGATTCATGATGCTCTCTTGCACTTTCAACTTTTATTCCTATACGAGTATCATTGAAACCATCATGCCCAGCTAAAAGGCATTAAAGAAAAGCGCTTGTTGGGAGACAACCCAACACTTTTAATTTCTGTTTTAATGTGTTAACATGATTAATATACTATAGTAATCATGTTTTGTGTATTTTATTTCAATAAAGTGCCAAGTAAAGGCTTTGGGATAGTGTGGAAACTTGCTTGTTTGATTCTATGCAAAAGCTGAAAGTTTTGCGTCCAGTATATGAATTATCTGATTTTACTGGAGAGTAAAAAAATTCTGAAATTTTCACACAACATTTATATGCAAATTCTATGCGTTTTCTTAATTTTTTCGCATTTTTGGAGTCATGGAAGTATGGTGATCATTTAGATCTTTACAGACTATTCTGTTTTTGACAGATTCTATTTTTATGCATAGTTTACTTGTTTCAAGTGTTTCCATAGATTATATTTGGTGATATAAATTTTGGTAATGATGTAATAAATTAGATATTATGTGATAAAAATTATGAATCTTGTCTTCACAGTACCTAAGTGAACGATCTGCCTTTACTACAATAACCCATCTCACGAAGTTTCATTGAGTTTTGTGTGATTGAAGTTTTCAAGTTTTGGGTGAGGTATCGATATGAGGAGAATAAAAAGAAGAAATAACCTTATATTGGGGATGTCCAAGTCACCCCCAAGGTAATATCCAAGGAATACTCAAGCGTCTAAGCTTGCGGATGCCCCGGAAGGCATCCCCTCTTTTGTCTCCAACATTATCTTTACATCTTACATGCACCTATATTTTTGTTCGTCACATAATATTTGTTTTGCTTGGAGCATCAATATAATTTTTTGTTATCTATTAGGTATTATTTTTAATCTTGTTTTTCAACAAAAATTTCCAAGAATTGCATTAGGATGCTTGCATTGCATGTTTTGATATGTGTTATGTAGAAACAGAAACTTTTGCTATAGTGTTTGAATTTTCATATTTTACTGGAAGGTGGAAAGTTTATGAAATTTTTACACAGTGTGTTCATATAAATTCTTAATCACATCCTAAGTTTTCATAATTTTGTGAGTTACATAAGTACAACGTTTTCATAAATTGCAACATGCTGTTCTGTTTGGACAAATTGATGCCATGGTTTTGCTATCAACTTTTCCTATAGTTTCCATAGTCCATATTGGTAGATATAAATTGTGGCAAGGATAGTAAACAGTAGATGATGTTTGAAATTATTATACAAATTGTCTTGGCATTATATAAAGAGTTGATTTATTATTATGCGCACTAACCTATCTCACGAATTCTTTTCAACTGTTGTGTGGATGAAGTTTTTGAGAATAGGTGAAACCGTGATATGAGAGGATTGAACAAGATACAAAAGCTCAAGATTGGGGATGCCCAAGGCAGACCAAGTAATTATTTCAAGAAGTCTCAAGCATCTAAACTTGGGGATGCTACGCATCGCACCTCTCTTCATCAAACAAATATCGGTTAGCGTATGTTGAGCCAAAAAAATTATTTGTCCACATGATGTGTGCTATTATTGGAATGTCATTTTTTCTTGCTGTTTGATAAAATAATAAGATATGAAAATATTTGTTTATACTAGAGAGATCCCTCACATAGCTACTTGATTGTTTACCTTCTCATTGATCTTCACTTATATCTTTTGAAGAGTAGTTTTGATGTTTACTCTTGAGCTTCACTTATATACTATGAGTAAATTGTGAATCAATGAAATACCATAAATATGAAATTATCAATGTGCTTTATGCTTGGTAGTATCTTCACATCTACTTTAGAAAGTGAAATCTATTGAACTTTGACAATCACAATATTGGCCATACAAGCAATTCGTGAATGATTACTATAAGAGAACTTCCACATACAAATATATTATATTGGACATCTTCTATGATTGTGAACACCCATTAATTGGTTTCAAACTTGAGCAAATTAGTTGAAATTGGACAAGGAATACAACGTAATGAGTTATGGTTATGTATATTTTCATAGAAGTTATATTGTTATGGATCCCCAAACATGTGGTGTTTGCTTAGGATCTTTTGCTAGCCAAAAATTCGTACTAAGTAGAGATACTACTTGTGCATACAAATCCTTGAGCCAAGTTTCTTCCATAATAGTCCACCATACCTACCTATATATGGTATTTCACTTCCATTCCAAGTAAATTTGCATGTGCCACCTCTAAAATTTCAAATGAACATTTGTTTTGTATGCCTGGACCACTCATGGAGCGATAGGGGCAGTCAGTATGTTTCATGTTATGCGGGTTATTCTCACGATGAGTGTTTATTAACTCATCCTTGCACGAGAGGGGCGATAATAAGGATTCCCGGTCCCGAAATAAAAAATGAAAATAATTAAACAAAACTCCCCTAGGAATGTTGTTGGAATGGACAGTGTTCGTGGATTCGGCCAGCCGTGTAGTGTGTTTGTTGGTGGCGGGTGACGGTGTCAAAACCGGTGGATCTCAGGTAGGGGGTCCCGAACTGTGGGTCTTGGATCGATGGGTAATAGGAGACAAGGGATACGGTATTTACCTAGGTTCGGGACCTCTTGATGGAGGTAAAACCCTACGTCCTACTTTGTTTGTATTGATGATGGTGTATCAAATATAGAGTTGATCTACCTCGAGATCGTATGTTGTGGTCTAAACCCTAAGAGCTATGCTCGTATGATGATATGATCTATGATGAGCTGATTGTCCCTAATGACTAGCCTGGCCTCGGTTTATATAACACACCAGAGGCCTAGGACAACAAGAGTCTTAGTCGGCTACGTCGGTGGAGAGGAATCCTTGTCTTGATCACCAAGTCTTGTGGAATCTTCCTCGTATGCAGCATGGGCTGTCCGAACTAGCCCATTAGTAATCTGCCATGGGGTCCTCGTCCCGACCTATAGGTCGGGAGACGACATGGCGAGTACCCCCTAGTCTAGGACACCGTTAGTAGCCTCGTGAACTGGTCTTGAAGTTGGGGATGCTCCTCGGTTCTTCTGAACACCTCTTTGCCTTCGGTCGTCGGTCTTGAAAACTGGTTCAACAAATCTTCCCATCTTCAATCTTGAGGATCGCGAAACTGTATCCGAAGAGTTCATACGTCGGGCATCCGAGGAGCCCCTTTAAGTTATCGGCTTTTATCAACGCCTTGTATTTTTTTAGGCCACACCTGGTGTCGTGGATTTGTCACGGCAGATGTCCGGGTCAACGGACTTAAGTTCGAGGCGAGACGCAACTACATGGTCGGCTTGAAGGGGTTGATCGGAATCGAGAAGACACTGAGGTTTACCCAGGTTCGGCCCCTCCGATAGAGGTAAAAGCCTACGTCCTGCTAGTCTGGTATTGATGATGATGAATATCTCTCAGTTACAAGGGTGCTAATTGCTACCTCTAATCTCTTGTGCCGCTAATCTCTTGTGTTGTCTAAACTTGTAGACTTGTGTCTCTTGAGAACTTCTCTCTTTAGGGGTGCTCTACCCCTCCTTATATAAGTGGAGAGGGTAGGTTTACAAATAGAGTCCTACTAGAAGTAGGATTAGGACTAGTCTCTCATGAATCCTACTCCGGGTCTTATTTCCTTTAAGGGAATCCTTCTCTCTTCGGGTCTTCTCTTGTGGGCTTTCTCTTGTGAGCCTCCTGGCGCTGGCTCACCCGCCGGGTCTTGGGCTTGGTCATCCTGTGACCCGCCTGCCAGGTCTTAAATAAGAATGTCATGTCTTCGGCTGAGTCTCTTGTGAGTCGCCAGGCAGGGTTATACCATGGGGTATATCCCCGTCATTAGCCCCCAGGTTAGCTTGAATTTATTCATGGTAAGCTCCTGAAATAAAAGTAACAAATATGTTAAGTGGCCGGCTAGCTCCTTTGGCCGGTTTAAAAAATGACTCCTCAGGGATCCGGGTCTTTTCTGCATATGAATGAGTTGTCTTGATAATCATCTTGTTTGTCAATGTCCTTTGAAAAAATATTGAGAATAGAACACCCATATGCCATTGAGTCGGCTTCCAATACACTTGGCGGGTCATTTCCGCCGGGTTATAATTATTGATGACGCCGGGTCATTATCATTGGTGACTCCGGGTCAAGTAATTAGAATCCAACTAAATTGATAACAATATTGAGATGAAAATCCATCTGATGTAAAGCCGGACTTCTATTGTTGTGAAGCAGGGCGGCTTATATAAACTCTGGCGGGTTATGATCTTTTGATGACGCTGGGTCATAAATGTTGGTGACGCCTGGTCTAACAACTGAACTCCATAATTTAACATCTTGAAAAATTCTCCTCAAAGCTTTTGATATGTCCATATTACCTGTAGCCCCCAAGCTCCGAGATTATCCATGATAACTTGGTGCTTTGCAAATAACATTTTGGACTGTGTAGCCCCCAAGTGTCGGGTTGTCCTGCCTGCAGCAACCTGAGACTTATAATTGCCTTTATATCTTATAATGCTTTGGCGGGTGTAGCCCCCAAGGGCCGGCTCATTAGAATGTGATACGCCGGGTCTTCAATTTGACTCTCTTAATCTGTTGGAACAGCTGAATACTGTAGCCCCCAAGTGCCGGGTCGCACGCCTATGGCGACTTGGGACTTTTTAGAAAGTTTGATCTGAGTGGTGTAGTCCCCAAGTGCCGGGTCAGTAAGAATTTACTGGGCTGGGACTTATAAAAATATAGGAAGGCTGGCTCATCTTCTTGAGAAAATGTAGAAGGGTCAGGTCATCTCTTTGAGATAATAGGGTCTTGATGACAATGCAATAATTTGAACGTCGGCTTGCATTAGCCCCTAAGTGTCGTGGTGCATGCTTGCAGCAACATGGGACTTGCATAAACTTGGACTTTGGATAATGTATCCCCCAAGTGTCGGGTCGTCTGCCTGCGGCGACTCGGGACTATGTGAGAATAATATGACTCACCATAATTTGTTGAATGAATCTTTGACCGTGGTCGTAATATAACCCAGAATGAATATCCTGGAATAATTCCTCTGCCTTTGACATGAAATTCCTGCTCGTGGTTGCGGTGCAACCCGGCAAATATAAGTTTGAGAAATCCATGAGTGTTCTAGATTACTACAGAGCACAATTAAAGAAATCCGAGAACCGGCCAATTAGATGACACAGTATTATATCTGATAGGGCGGCTCTTGAAAGATAATAATATCTCCGAGCTGGTTTGAAAAAATCCCAATCATTTATTACTGGTTATGATAAACCATGAAGATCCAACCATATTGTCTATTAAAAGATCCATTTGCTCTTGCAAAACATTTAACGGTGGCTCATCTTAAGAGATAAAACCTGCAAAACCGAACAAGACAGAATATATTCTGCATTGTTGTGAGGGCGGCTTAAAGAAGCTCAACCCGGAGATGTATACCTTTCATAAAATTGCTCCTTTTCTCATAACCTTGCTCTGACCCGGCTTGATAAGCCCGCATGATGCAATATGTGATGATGATCTTGCTTTCCTCAAAAAATTCATATGATGGTTCTTCTGCGTGGATTCGATGCTTTGAACTCATACCAGTTCAGGGTCTCTATCGACATTGGCCGTCAATTTCTTGAACCGGCTCAGGGTCTCTAGGCGAGATTGGCCGTCAATTTCTTGAACCGGCTCAGGGTCGAGATTGGCCGTCAACTTCTTGAACCAGCTCAGGGTCTCTAGGCCAGATTGGCCGTCAATTTTTTGAACCAGCTCAGGGTCTCTAGGCGAGATTGTCCGTCAATTTCTTGAACCGGCTCAGGGTCTCTAGGCGAGATTGACTGGTAAGAGTACAGCGAACGCCGGCTGTCGATGGGAGATGTAAGCTATACCCCAAGGCAAGAAGCCTCCATCGACAGCCGCGGCTAATAATTAGCCTGAAACGGCATAAAGCCGGTTGTTTGAGAGGAGAAGTAAGCTATACTCGAAGGCAAGAAGCCTCTTTCAACAGCTACAGTTGATAAGCAACTGAGTTTTGGCGTAAACGCCGGTTGTTAGGGTGAGATAAGTGAACCCATCGGTAAGAAGCCCCCTTCGACAACCGCGGTTAATAAGTAACTGGAAGTGGCATAAAGCCGGCCATTAGGGTGAGATAAGCCATACCCGTCAGCAAGAAGCCCCCTTCGATGGCCGCAGTTGATAAGCAACTGGAATTTGGTGTACACGCTGTTGTCCTAGGGTCCTGTAAGCTATACCAAGGTAAGAAGCCTCCATCAACAATAGCGCTTAATGTAACCAAACTAGGCATAAAGCTAACTGTGCAAGGGAGAAGTAAGCTATACCCGGAGGCAAGAAGCCTCCTTGCAACAGTTTAATACAGCTGGCTATGCAAAGGAGAAGTAAGCTATACCCGAAGGCAAGAAGCCTCTTTGCAACAGTGCTTAATTGGGCATATCGCCGGCTGTGCAAGGGAGAAGTGAGCTATACCCGAAGGCAAGAAGCCTCCTTGCACCACCATAAAAGCCGACTGCGCAGGGGAGATGTGAGCTATACCCGAAGGCAAGAAGCCTCCCTGCTACAGAGCTTGATAAGGCATAAATCCGGATGATAGATCAGCCATTTTGACGGTGAATAGACCACTTCAACTCAAATTTCTGAGCCGGAAAATTTCATCTTGCAAAGACCCGGGCTTCTCATTGAAAATGACCAAATGTGCCTCGCCATGTCTGTAGCCCCCGAGTCTTAAGTTGACTCGAAGAGGCGGCTTGAGAATCTTCACTAGAAGTTTGAGGTTGGCCGTGGCGGGTTATAAATGATCCCATACGAATTGCTTCAATGACCCGGTCGATGGTTCGTTCCGGCTGTTTGTTGAAGTGATCCAAATTGTAGTGCTCGCGACTCGTGTGCCTGTCCGTCGGGCGGCTCATGCAGGTGAGCACTTAATATGTTGATGTAAACATAGAAATCATCCGCGGCATTGTAAAATGGTGTTGTTATGAAAGATGTCATGGCGTTATAAGCCGGCACGGATGATGAGAGATGGCCATGGCATTTGTAAGCCGGCGCGGGTGGCGAGAGTCGGCCTCGGTGTTGTAAACCGGTGCGGTCGCGAGAGACGGTTGCTGCGTCGTAGATCAGTGCGATCGGTGAGTCGCCCGTGGTATTGAAAACCTTATCGCGAATGCGGCCGCCTGCTGCATCCATTGGGCGACTTTTACCAGCGGTTGAGCACGCGCGGTATCGATGAGTTGATGTAGACCGTCCATGGGGGCGGTGACTCACGCGCGTCCATCGAGCAACGCAACACACTGGTGTGCGTTCCAACTCCACGGTATCATGCCACATGAATAACTGTCCTGCATAAAAATATTCCAATAGACTGAGTAATTGTTCTCGAGAAAATTTCAACATGTACTGACAAAATAGATAGGGCAAATAGCACCTGTTTTATTTGGACGGTAGATGATTCATAGATATCAACTGTGGATAATGTCCAATAATTTCAACTACGATTTCAACCACTCTCTCCTTCTTTTGCCGAAGATCATCGCTCACAGAAGAGACCGCGATGAAGGTGGTGGGTCATATCGGCGAAAGCGACTTGCGATGCAACTGTGGCTGTTTGAGGCAAGGGCGGCTCGCGGTAGGAGTGTAGCGACTTAGGACGTATTGGGCGAAAAATGACTCAGCGCGAGATTTGCAGCAAGGACGATGGTAGCGAGGAAGCGACTTGAAACGCGATCACACCAGGGTCAGAGCAGAACGGCTCGAAACGGACCCTCCGGGTCATTTTGACCAATCCACCTTTTTTTTAATCCCCCCCTCCTAATCCAACCGGCTTCCACTCCCAATTCCTCCCTGCGTGGGCAGAACTATCAGCGCTGCACATGGCAGAGAGCTTGCGCGCGGGCGTGGGCGGAAGTGGGTGAAGAAGCAGCCAGGCGCGAGAGGTGAGGTGGTGGCAGACCAGCGAGTGCGACGGCAACTGGCGGGGCAAAAAACCGGTGGCGCAACGGCGGCTGGTCAGGCCGGCTTTCACCACAAAGGGAGCCGGAATTGACTCAGAGACGGGGCCGGTGGTAGAGGCGTCGACCAACCCAGTCGGGTACTTGCGGGGGCGAAGCAGATTCGTGAGAGAACGAGCATGTGCGCACACGGGCGAGGCGCGGAGGCGGTGGCTGTGCCGGAGGCTCGGAGGAGCGGCGACACGGCGGGAGCGGTGCTTCGGCTCTTAGGCATCCGGCCCGACGCGGGCGAGCCGAAAGAGGAGCGAGACATGCATGTGGCTGGGAGACGGAATGCCATGGTACATGGCTATGGCAGCGACGGTGCCCGGAGCCGTGGTACATGGAGCGGCCAGCTAACCGGCGACCATGGTGCGGGTTGAGGCAAAGGCGAGCGTGACCTAGAATCGAGGCCCTGGAGGCGAGGTAGGTGCTTGGCGGCTCAAGGCGTAGATACGGAGGAGCAGGACCGTGGAAGAACCGACGACTAGTGGAGCGGGCAGCAGGAGGCTCGATCGAGTCGTGGTCGTGTCCAGATTATGGCTCGGACGCGATAGGATGCGGGGAAGTGGAGCGGCCGGGGTGATGCGTGCGGCGACTCCGGCCAGGGTGGCCGTGACAGGGTGCAACGAACATAGGATGAAGCGGCTCGGGTGACGTGCTAGCAGAGACGGGTGGATCCGGCTCGAATACGGAAGCGATGGCACGCAAGATAGCTCGATCCCAGCTCGGATACGGAGAGTATGGAGGCGCGCGACGGAGATGAGGTAAAGCCGTGGTGGCGGCAGCGCGTCCCGAGTAGCGGGTCGCATGAGGGAGAGGCCATGGTAGCGGCGGCGCGTCCCGAGTGGTGGCTTGCATCTAAACGGTGCGACGGCATGCGCGCGACGGCGGCTCTGGGCGCGGCCGTTTGACCCGGCTGCGCAGGTAGTTCAGCGCGAGCGAGCGGAGGCCGCGGTCGGCTCGGCGAGCAAGCCTTAGCGGCGGGCCGGCGCGGAGCCATGTGAGGCAGTAAGCAAAGGTGTCACGCTGAGCCAGCCATGGCGTGGCGAGGCTGGTGGCTGCGGAGGCGGATGAACATCGTGCGGAGGAATGCGCCAAGGTGGAGTGGCAACGCGGCCGGGATGAGGCCGGCTCAGGAGTCCAGGCTTCAGCCGCGAGACAGGTGTAGTTCGACTCGGAGGCGTGGTCGCAATGGCAGACGAGAGGCAGAGCCGGAAACGCTGTAGCAGGCGAGATGAAAGAATAATCGGTCATGGCACAGTAGCAGCAGGCGGAGACAGAATTGTTTGAGAAGCTTGGGAATCCATCGGGCCTTTTCATCGACCGGTGGAGATTTTAATTTACGTGTGCCTCAGATCAATCTGTTTCCTGGATGCTTTATGATAACTCCTTTGTTTTGTCTTGACCTATAGCTGCTTGTAGCATATAAACGCCCAACTCATCCGATGAGTAGGCTTTTCCTACCGCTGATTGCTGTTTTTATCTTAATGGAGATCGCTTGGTATCAATCTGGAGACTTTCGTGCGTGTCGCCGCCGTTGAAGTTACTCTTTACTCTGATCTGAATTATGTTGCTGCTGAATTTTCTCCAATTTTGACAGATGAAACCCTGAGTTGATGTAGATCCTCCCACGCCGACTCTTCTTTATCATGTAGAACATGAGCTTCTCAATTCCTATGAGAGCTCCCTTCAAGAACATAGCACCATCGACCGTTTGTCCCATGGTGGGCACCAACTGTCGTGGATTTGTCACGGCAGATGTTCGGGTCAACGGACTTAGGTTCGTGGCGAGACGCAACTACGTGGTGGCTTGAAGGGGTTGATCGAAATGGAGAAGACACTGAGGTTTACCCAGGTTTGGCCCCTCCGATGGAGGTAAAAGCCTACGTCCTGCTAGTCTGGTATTGATGATGATGAATATCTCTCGGTTACAAGGGTGATAATTGCTACCTCTAATCTCTTGTGCCGCTAATCTCTTGTGTTGTTTAAACTTGTAGACTTGTGTCTCTTGAGAACTTCTCTCTCTAGGGGTGCTCTACCCCTCCTTATATAAGTGGAGAGGGTAGGTTTACAAATAGAGTCCTACTAGAAGTAGGATTAGGACTAGTCTCTCACGAATCCTACTCCGGGTATTATTTCCTTTAAGGGAATCCTTATCTCTTCGGATCTTCTCTTGTGGGCTTTCTCTTGTGAGCCGCCTGGCGCCGGCTCACCCGCCAGTTCTTGGGCTTGGCCATCCTGTGACCCGCCTGCCGGGTCTTAAATAAGAATGTCATGTCTTCGGCCGAGTCTCTTGTGAGTCGCCAGGCAGGATCATACCATGGGGTATATCCCCGTCACTGGGGTTTGAAGTGTTTCCCGTGCGACGATGTCCTCTTGCGTCCGAGCTCCAACGTCTAACTACATCCGAGGCGTCTTTTCACAGCCAAGCTCTAACACTATTTGGCATTCAAGGTATCCTCTTGCGTCCGAGCTCCAACGCCAGACTGCATCTGAAGTATCTTTTTGTAGCCGAGTTCCAATACTATTCGGCATTCAAGGTGTCATAGATCACATTGGTCTCTTAAAACTTGAAGGAGTCCATTCGAGCTTAAATACCGGAATAGTCTTTTATGGAGCCGACCATTTGCATCCGTGCTTTATGCTGGACTCCTTCCGAGCTCCAATGATGATCAGTGTCCGAGGTATCATAAGCTACCTTGGACCATAAAAATTGAAGGAATTTATCCGAGCTTAATGTCGGAAATGCTCTCTATGGAGCCAGCCAGTTGCGCCCGAGCTTTATGTTGGACTGCTTTTGAGGAGTTTTGCGCAGCTGAGCTCCAATACTGGTCGGCATCCGAGGTATCATATATTACTTTGGTCTTTGAAAAGGTTGAACGAGTTCATCCGAGCTTAATGCTGGCAATGCCCTCTATTGAGCCAATGACCTGCCTCCGAGCATCACACTGGACTGCTTTAGAAATAGTGCACCACCTCGGCAACGGGCTGATTTTTTATGGAAATTATTTCCGATTGCTACAATCTATTCTCTACCGAGATATATAGCCGGTACCCCTCAAGGTGCATGCCGGTCTAAAACCCAGGATGCACCTGAAGGAAAAATAATAATAATAATAAAACCACTGATCCTAGTAGCCCCTGAGACTTAGTTCGATTTGCAAAATCAGCCTGAGGATCAAGTTCTTGCTCAATGGCATACGTTAGGGATACAAACGTGGTACATAGTAGTTTCCAAGACTCTGGTTGGGTGCGGCTGACCAACCTAAGGATCGAACCTCCACAGAAACTGTATTGCTCTTTGAATTTGCTACATTGAAAAGGCAATGCAATAGCCCCCGAGCCTTAATTTGCTGCATTGAATTAAGGATCGATATTTGTTTGACACAAACTTTGTTACATTTGACACAATTTATGGCTCAGTTCGGGGAATGTTCCTGAGCTCTATGGTCTTTAATGAATCGGAATTTTCACTTCCGTTGTTGCTGACAAATTATATTCTTAAGATGGCTAGCTTTCGGCTTCACCCAGTCTGAGGTACTAACCCGGATGACCCGGAAGTAAGAATCACAGAGGTGATCCCTTTACCTCCTAGCCGAACAATCGGGAACGTAGGGGGTAAGCACAGGAGCCAAGCATCCCAACTTGGCTAAAATCTTAAGTCAAATTTATGCATATTTATGGCTTTGTAATGATGATTACAGAAGGCAACACTCGCATATTGAATATAAATTCTTTAATGCTATATGCTATTTTGACTCCTTTGTAACTGTTTATTATTTGAGAGTGGCCCATCGTCGGCTTCTACCCCTTTGTAAATGCTACGCATGGTGTTTCTGCAGTAACAAGACAACCCTTAGCCGATGTCTCGGTGCACGGAGGCTATTGTGTTAGCAGAAATGAGGCAATCAGATATCCAGGCTTTATAACTTTCACTTAGTCACATGAGCTTAAAGTTTGGGAGGCCAGTTACTAGCCCTCGATTAGTGTTTGGCATTAGCCGAGGTCAAGCCATTAACACTTCGACCAATTTTATGAATGGCCCATGGGGTAACCTCTATTGGTCTATAGTTTGACAGAGTCATCAGATTGCTGACCAGTTAGCGTTCATTGTGACAACCAGTTTTCGGCTTTCTCCACTTAGGTACTTAAACAATAGAATCGGAAGTACAATCGTAGTGGTTCTCCCTTTGCACAGCTAGCTGAACAAAGTGGAATGTAGCAGGCGATCACAAGAGTAGGGCAACCCAACTATTGGCTGAAGACACAATTCGAAACTGATGCATATAGAGCAATATCCGAGACGTCGAGGTTGAGGTGGCAGGGCAGATGCCAAACAGCGGGTCAAAAAATATTTCCTGAGCTGAATTATTACATAGGGCACCTCAGTCAGGATGATGTCCCTCCTCCTAAAAAAACATACAAATAGCTTAGAAGTGCCATAAGGTCGAAAAGCCAAAAAACTTACGTAAAAACTTTGACGTTCGAACTAAATCAAGTGTTTTGGTGCCAATCCAAAAATTGGTCTTAAAATTAACATGTGCTTCGGTCGTGCATTAACATGATACATCGGATCTCTTAGACTTCAAGCGAGTCAGCCTTTCGTTTTGCCTCCATATCCCAAGGGCGGAGTGTTTCTCCGAGGCCTGTTTAGCGAACTAAAGTCAAGCGGCTTTAGAGAGAAAATAGGTTACCCGGATATTGACCAAACACTCGTGTCAAAAAAAGGAGTAGTAGAAAAATACTTTGCAACGACCAAGAAGGAAACAACATTTATTATAAAATGGCCCATACAAATTTAAGATCCCCCAAGTGACTAGGGTAAAAGAATTTTATGTATAGTGATTGTATGTACCGAAGTACTTACATCATATATGTATTCGCCCAAAATTTAAATGTGTCTTAACCAACAGTCGGCTTCTCCCTCTTAGGCCAAGGGCCAAAAAGTGTTATCTAATACACCATCTGAGGATATCGGAGGTGTTTCGAATAACCAGACAATCAGGCCATTAGGCTATAAAAGACAAAGCGCGCCCACGGAACTTATGCCATATTACTATTTAACGTAAGAAGCATCTTCAAAGAAAATAGTTCCGCCAATGGTTCCTTTCTTTTGGTTCTCATGATTACCATGAGGGGTGTGCAATAGATTTATGTATGCTTGTCTTCCGTCGTGGCCGACCATAGTTGAAAATAGTAAGAGCGCTAACTTTCGGCTTCACCCGTCTGAGGTACGAGTTCGAATGAACCGATCGTAACAATCATCGAGGTGCTCCCTTTACTCCCTAGCTGAACAATCGGGAATGTAGGGGTAAGCACAGGAGCAAGGCAACCCAGCTTTGCGGAACACTTAAGTCAACATGATGCATATATTGGTGTAAACACGAACAAGGAAGGGTGTGATACATTAATAATCATATGCAAGAGGAAAAGCTTCATAAAGGAAGTCCCCTAGTAAACGAGGTATTTGAATTTGTTTGTAACAAACAAAGTTTTGACAAAGAAAATATCTCACAAACAACTTTTTATCAAAAAAGTATAATGCTTGGTTGAACTGAACAAAAATTAAAACTAAAAGTTTTTTAGCATGGAAGCGACTTAGATGGTTAATGTGCTCGGTGTCGTTGACGCGATCCGAGCTTGTGACGTGTGATGAGCTTGTAGTGGATCAAGGTCCTAGCCCCCAAGCCGATCACAAGGTAGCCGAAGAAGAGCTCGGCTTGATGAAGTGACAACACAACACTTCTGAAGGCCGAGGAGAAAAGCACCGGCCATGTTGAGCACACGGAGTAGTTCGACAGCGTGACGGCGAAGCACCCACGTCAGTCGGCCATGTAGACAACACAATTTGGTTGATGGAGGTGGGACAACGATGTACGCACGCCAAGGTGACCGCATGACACAGCCAAAGTCGATTACTTGTGCACACAATATAGTGCAAGCCAAGAGTAATAACAAATAAAGGTAATAATATTAAAAAAAGTTCTTCTACTTAGTTAATTTAAGTGAAGCAAATAAGTAAAGAAATATGGCCTGGGCACCGAGGTGGCTGAGCAAAGAGTTCGGCTTGACGAAGTGGCGATGTTGCATGGTCGATGTGGCGAGATGAAGTGCTCAGTCCAGTTAGCATGGCGAAGCTGTGATCAACGGACGCCGAAGTCTCATGCGGGTCAGCTAGTGAAGTTGAAGTCTCATGCCAGCCGAGGTGTTGAAGCAGGTCGGCTGGTGACGCCGAAGTACCAGGAGCAGGTTGATGAAGGGATGCCACAACCCCGGTCTAGCCGAGGTGATAGAGCAGGTCAGCTGGTGATGCCGAAGTCTCTGGAGCGGGTTGATGAGGAGATGATGAAGCCCCTAGTCTAGCCGAGGCGACAAAGCAGATTAGTAAGGTGATGCTAGATCCCCATGCCAGACGACGTGTCAAAGCAGGTTGGCGTGGTGGACATCAGCTTGAAAAAGTAACAGCGCGGCGATGTCGATGCAGGTCGGAATTTGTGACGAGGCCGATGCTGGCTTGATGAAGCAACGGAGGTCCCGACCCGTACAACCCGTGGATGACAAGGTTCGCTTGATGATTATTCAGCCCTCACGATGCCGAACTCTTGGTCGAATGACCGAGATGTTGAGAAAATTTCTTCAAAAAGCACGTCCGACAACCCGTTCATGAAAAAGATGAACTCAGGTTGGATTCATTTTTGTGCAGAAAATAGATCCAAAATTCTTCTTACTAGTCGGATGTTTTCCGGAGTTTGGACAGTTGGAGGGAACTAAAATTTTAAGGGCTGATCGGTATAGAAATTCCGCAACCGATGAACTGTGGGATTTTCCAACGGACGTCCCAGCTAGACGCTGGACTCCTCGTCCTATATTCATCCAGATTCTCGTCCAGATTCGACAGGGCTTTGGTAGATCGGAGATTGCCGGAGATTCCTCCATCGGAACGCAGCGAAATTTTGCAGGTTGTTGTAGATACAATTCCGCACAATTCCACCAAAGAAATTGTCAAAGCGATGTTCGAGTAAATGGGGACGATGAACACAAATTCGATATCCAGACAAAACTGCAATCTGCGCATGAGCCATCAATCCTTCTGGCGATCCCATAGCGGAACTCTCAATGAAAGCACCAATGTCGGTGTCAAAACCAGCGGATCTCGGGTAGGGGGTCCCAAACTGTGGGTCTTGGATCGATGGGTAATAAGAGACAAGGGAGACGGTATTTACCTAGGTTTGGGCCCTCTTGATGGAGGTAAAACCCTATGTCATGCTTTGTTTGTATTGTGTAACATCCCAAAATTTCATTTTGGAATGTTATGATATATAGCCATGCATCATCATCATATTGTTTGAATGAATATAATGGTTGAAGTGTTTCTTTAGAAATTCTAAAATGTCACTTTCATCTTTCCCCTTTTCTTGTTTCACCTATTTGAAAACCTCTAGAAAAGTTCAAAGAAAAGAGGGGAGTAACATGACACTCCACACCAGGGGCATCTTGGTGAAATATTTGAACAATAAAACCAGGGGGCTATTTGAAAAATTATTGCAAAAGGATTTAAAATCAAATAAGCAATTTCTGAAAATAATTTTTTAAAGTATCCAATATGACAGAGGAAAAATGTTCATTGAATAGCATTAATTCTCCTGATCATTTTGATATATATATTTTCTATATTTGGAAATGTTTTGAATGCTTTTAAATGAGTTTTACTGCTTTGGATATTAAAAAGGAAACAAATTAATTCGAAACAGGCCGGCCCACAGCAGTTAAGTCCCGAAACCACTCCGAGCGGACTGACCGATGCGCTGACGCCGCCCTCCCTCACTCTGATGCCCTGGCCCCACCGTCCGATCCCGAAGACGTCGCGGTCGTCTTCCTCCTCACGTCGACAGGACATTGCCGGCGATTCCTCCTCTCCGGATCTCCCTCCTCTTTCCTTCCCCGACCACCGCTCCGGCCCTAGAAGTAGTCCCGACCCTCCGCTCCTCATTCCACCCCTGATCCCCCACTCTACCTCGCCAGAGCGCTGCCCACACCCTCGCCGGAGTTCGGATCCCCAGCCGAACCCTTCCAGAGCTCGTGCTCGTCGCCTCTGTAGTCCCCACTCCCCTCCGTCGCCACCAGAGTACGCCAGAGACCCGCCGCCGTCATTTGAAGCCCTTGCACGCCGTCCCCAACCACCGGAGCGCCGCCCCCAACGACCTCGTCGCCTCGGCTTTGCCGGAGAACCCCCTCGCCGGCGACCCCTCTCTCTGTGAGCCCCTCTCCCCCTCCCTGTCCGTTCGATCGTAGATCAATGCGTCAGATTAGATCATTTTAAAACCGAACCGGTACATGCTAAGCTTCGGTCACCCGCCCACAAACGCCCGCACGCACACCCTCTCGGCCAACCACGACCCGCCACGTAGCCCCTGTCCGATGAATTTTATTTTCCCTTTTCTGATTCTATTTTAGAAAACAGAATGTTTTCTGTTTTTGTTTTTGTTATATATTTTAAACTATTTAGTGTTTTTAGTTTATTCTTTTTGCGTTAGTTCACATATTTGATGTAGTTTATGTATGTATGCTTAGATTTCAAATTTGAGCTTTAAATTTTGAATCTAATCAAATTTGTTCAAATTACTAAAATCTGTATAACTATAGTTTAAAAATATATTTTTGAGTGAATCTTTTTGCCACTGTTTGGTATTAGTTAAACCTATCATTCTACATGATTTGAGTAAGTTTTGAATAAATTTAGTTACTGTTTTTAACAAAAACAGAATCTGTTTAGTTCTTAATGTAGTTTAGTTATCTTAATTTTTAATTTAGTTTGAACCTGAATTAGTTCAACTTTGTTAATAGTTTTCATTAGTTTCTGTTGTTTTAAACATTTAGGTAACATTACTTGCTAATATTTAGAATGATGTTTAGTTTTATACCATGTTGTATAGGAATCTTTATATCTTTTCCATTAGGTGTAGTTTTATAAAACAATTTAGTTTTACTTTCACAAATTAGTTAGATGATTAAGATAGATTTCTAATAAATAATTTTAGTAATTCAATTCTGTTAAGTAATATGATGATAATAATATTAGTGTTAATAATATCATTGTTTTGGTTTCCTATTCCAAAGTTGTAGGAACATTCTAGTTATTTTCATTTTAGTAGTGTTTCTTTACACAAAAGTTTTAGTGAAATTTATTCTGTTTACTAAAATTTATTTTCTTACTAATACTTTTTCTACTAGCTATTGTTTGGTTGTTTGTCTTAAAGTAGTAATAGTAGTAGAAGTTTTTGACACTAAAAATATTTTTGAGTCAAAATATTTTTATTTTGATTTCTTTCTCTTGATTGATACTATTGAATGGTTTTAGTATTGTTTGTTTAACCTTGCTGAATTGTGTGATTGGTTTTGTGTTTTTGCTTATGGTGTGCTCCTGTTTGATTCGTTAGATCATCCGGAGTGCGAAGCTTGTTACCTAGAGTCACTTGATTACGAGGATCGTCAGCAAGGCAAGTCACTTTGACCATGTATACCTATGTTTTATTGCATTAGTTCTTCCATCACCCCCATTGCATGCAAAGTAGGTAAATTGGAAACTTGGTTACTTGTTGTAGTATCATGCGGTAGGTACCCCTCAACCCTTTGACACATTGGCCCCGGGAAAACGTTGTTTTACATTTTGCTATGCTATTAGTAGATGGGGTTGGTTGTGTGATTCATGAGAGTTAATAATTTCAAGACCTACATGATGATCAAGTCTACAAGACTTCAAGTTTTCAACTTACCTCTGGGTGGATGATGGTTGAATGGCGCCCTGGAGAAACCAGTGGTTAGCCTAGATGATGCTGGAGATGTGCCAGTATTCATGCGGAAAGGTCCACCCAGGAACAAAGAGATGGATGGATGCTTCAAGACCCAAGGCTTACCTGCATAGCCACAAGTCATTATGGGCTCTGGCTTGGTTGGATATCGTGGTGACCCTGGACAGGCGGTGCTACGAGATGTAGAAGAACGGTAGGAAAGGATGGGCACCGACAGAGTCTCAGGGAAACCCTTTAGAAGACCATGTTTTGGTCATCCGTTTCTCAAACACCCTGACGTGCGAGAAATCAAATGGAGGCGACCAAATCTTGTGGGAAACGTGTGCAAAACTCTTTAGAGTACCCCAAACCTAATCGATTAGCCGTGTCCACGGTCATGGACAATTTGAGCCAAGGGAACTGAAACTATCTGGAACTCTGAACACAATTAATTATATTGATGTGGGTTATTAATGTCAACTTGGGTATGAGAATTGGTTGGTGGAACCATCTCATTAATCAACCAACATTGTAGTAATTATGCTTTCGCCCTCTCTTGTTGTAGGAAAAGTTTGGCTTTATGCAAAAACTTACTACCCCACCTGCCATATTTGCATATAGACTAGATGATTACTTTTCCCCCTCTCTTATGACCTTGCCGGCATATTCAATATGCTGACCTACACGGCTTCAACGTATCATGTTGCAGAGTACTTTTCTGACCAGGAATGAGGATACGCTCTACGCTCGGTGAGATGCCCTTGGAGTTAGATGGACTCATCTACCTTTGAAGCTTCCGCAAGTTTAGTTAATCTCATGAGTTGGCCTTCAGCCACTTTATTGTAATCATTATTGTAATAAAGGACTCGATATGAGATTTCGATTAATTTATGTTGTGTGATTTCCCTTTGATATATACATTGATGTATCGTGTGCGTACCATCATGATCTTGGGATGGTACAGAAACACCGAAGATTCGACCTTTCAGGTCGGGTCGCTACAGAAATGGTATTAGAGCACATGCTGACCGTAGGACGTAACCTCTAGGATTGGAAAAGCCTTAGGATTTATTTCCCTTTTGTCTTTTAAATTCTTATACTCTCATCTACTCGTTTCTGACTTCCCTCCGATTATTTCAAAATTTATAGATGGCCACCTTCATCCTAGTTCTGATCACGGAGTTTTGCCAGCCTGACGCAACGATGCCCTTTGGCAAGGAGCTAATGAGGATCGTCAGGGACATGAGGATTGCTTTGCCGAGCATCACTGGGACTCCTCTCATGTCCTTTCCACAAGACGGACGCTACAGGATTGAGGTGCACGTCCCCAGGAAGACCTTTGGGAATCGGAAGGAACCCATCGACTTCAAGTTTGTGGCACCCATCTGGATACTTGGGAGAGACATGGCCATTCATCGTGCCCTTGGACGTATTCAGGAGGAATACAGAGGTGGAGCCATTTCACCAGGACTCAGCGTGGTTTGTCGCATGGATGCCAATGGAAATATCCTAACCACTCCCACTGAAGACACCACCATTTCCTATATCCAGACCTTGGAGACGCACGTCAGGACCTTGGAGCTTCGGGTACGTGCCGACACGAAGACGATCAAGAGGCTGATGAACCGTGAGATTGACCTCGAAGCTGACTTACGGGAAGCTGAGTACGAGCATGAGTATGAGGTGAAGGATTTCATAGAAAGGATCGACAAGCTAAACACTCGCATCGCAACTCTGGAGGAACAGATGGACATGGGTGAAAATCTTCATCCCGAGGTTGACATGGCTCCTTTGATCAGCAACAATGATGACTATGTGGAGAGCACCACTGGAGGAGGCTCAGTCACCATGTACTTTTGAGGAAAACTTTAGTTATGCCCCATGTATCTTTATTTTCGTCGTTAAGGCGTAGGTCGATGTTTAGTTTGAATGGAGATTTGTATCTCGATGTTTGACTTTGAGTTGAATAAATGAATGAGTGTTTGGTGTGATATGTCTGTTGCATTGCATATGGGTAGTGACATTTTCCTTTTAGGTCATTGTTCTATTCTAATTCTCACCCCCTCTGAAAATAGCAAGATGCCTCCGCGACGTGAGCCCGACTTCACTTTCCCGCCAGAGCTCACCCAACTTCTTCAGTAGCAGAACACCCTGATGCAAGTGTTGATTCAGAATCAGACCAACAACCACAACAACCACCCTCCACCACAAGGCGACAACCTCACCCATTTTCTGAGACTGAATCCCCCAACCTTCTCCAGCAGCATAGAGCCCATTGTGGCAAATGATTGGCTCCGCAAGATGGAAAGGGAACTCACCACCGCAGGATGCACTGAGGCTGAAAAAGTGCGTTTTGCCGCCCATCAACTGGAGGGACCAGCCGCTTCATGGTGGGAAAACTACACCACCACATACCCCATTACTGATGTGACTTGGGAGCAGTTCAAGCAAGCTTTCCACACCGCACATGTCTCGGCTGGAGCTATGAGCCTGAAGAAGCGTGAGTTTCGCAACTTACGCCAAGGGAACCATTCCGTGGCCCAGTACGTGGACGACTTCAGCACGTTGGCACGTTATGCACCAGGGGATGTGGCCGATGATGCAGCCAAGCAGGAAAAGTTCTTAGAAGGACTCAATGATGAGTTGAGCGTGCAACTGATGGTGGCTACCTTCAGCAACTACCAGGAGCTGGTAGACAAGGCCCTCATCTTGGATGGGAAGCAGCAGCAAATTGAGAACCGCAAGAGGAAGTATGCACATGGGAAGTCTACCTCTGGAGCTCATCAGAAGCCCCGCTACACCCCGTACTCAGGAAATACCGGATCAGGGACCGGTAAGTATGGAGGACACACTCATCCCGTGCACAACCATGGAGGCCACCACCATGGAGGAAATGGGAATAATCGTCCCAACAATGGCAGCTTCAAGAATGGAAGTGGGAATGGCAACCAACACCGTCCCGCTCCAGCTCAGAAGGATCTGAACCACATCACCTGTTTCAAGTGTCAGAAGACAAGGCACTATGCCACTGAATGCCCTCAGAACAAGCAAGGGAATGGAAACGGCAAATCCGCAGCTAAGAAGCCAAATCCGTTTCCTCGTGCTCAGGTGAACCAGCTCGATGTGGAAGAAGTCTATGATCAGCCGGAGACTGTGGTTGGTAAGTTTTTATTGCATTCACGTCCAGTTATGGTACTTTTTGATTCTGGTGCAACTCATTCATTCATATCAAGGGTAGTTATAGAAAAGTATGGTTTACCCACCAGAACCCTTAGTCAGCCCATTAAAGTAAATTCCCTAGGAGGAATGATGACGGCAGGAATAGGATGCCATGCCCTAAAACTTCACATAGGAAACCATGTTTTTCCTACCGACCTCATCGTCTTAGAATCCCAGGGATTGGATGTAATCCTAGGCATGGATTGGATGACCAAGTATGAAGGAAACCTTGATTGCCCTAGTAAGTCTATTTCACTCACCACTCCGGAGAACAATAGGATTAAGTATGTATCCCGACGCACACAGATGAGTGCTCGGTTAAATTCCCTCATAGGAGTTGTGCAAGAGGAAGTACCGGTTGTACGAGACTTTCCAGATGTATTCCCGGAGGAATTACCAGGCATGCCACAAGATAGGGAGATTGAGTTCCTAATAGAGCTACTACCAGGGACAACCCCGATTTCCAAGAGATCCTATCGGATGCCCGCAAATGATTTAGTGGAAATCAAGAAGCAGATTAAGGAGCTATTGGACAAGGGATATATACGCCCAAGTTCATCACCTTGGGGAGCCTCAGTTCTTTTGGTGGAGAAGAAAGATAAAACCTTGAGGATGGTGGTCGATTATCGAGCATTGAACGAGGTGACTATCAAGAATAAGTACCCTCTGCCGATGATCAATGACCTGTTTGATCAGCTAGTAGGCGCCAAAGTATTCTCCAAGATCAATCTTCAATCAGGGTATCACCAACTGAAGATTCGTGAACAGGATATACCCAAAACAGCTTTCACTACCAGGTATGGCTTATACGAGTATACAGTCATGTCATTTGGTTTGACTAATGCTCCTGCCTACTTCATGAATTTGATGAACAAAGTGTTTATGGAATACTTGGACAAGTTTGTAATGGTGTTCATCAAAGACATTTTGATATTCTCCAAGAGCAAGGAAGAACACAAGGAACACTTGCGTTTAGTTCTGGAGAAGCTTAGAGAGCATCAGTTGTATGCCAAGTTCAGCAAATGTGAATTTTGGCTGACGGAAGTCAGATTCCTTGGACATGTTATTTCCGGAGAATGAATAGCAGTAGACCCCGCTAAGGTTGAAGCAGTCACTGAGTGGAAGTCACCCACCTCAGTAAGGAGATCCGCAGTTTTCTCGGACTTGCCGGATATTACCGGAGATTCATTGAAAATTTCTCAAAGATTGCCAAGCCCATGACAGAGCTATTGAAGAAAGAGTCTAAGTATATCTGGACTGAGGAATGTGAGGCCAGTTTCCAGGAGTTGAAGAAACGTTTGGTCACAGCCCAGTGTTGATACTCCCAAACAATCGAAAGGACTTCCAGGTTTATTGTGACGCATCCCGTCAAGGACTTGGAGGAGTACTCATGCAGGAGGGAAAAGTTGTAGCATATGCATCCAGACAGCTATGACCCCATGAGTTGAATTATGCCGCCCATGATTTGGAGCTAGCAGCCGTAGTGCACTCACTCAAGACTTGGAGACATTTCCTTATCGGAAATAGTTGTGATGTTTACACTGATCATAAGAGCCTAAAGTATATCTTCACGCAGAAGTAGTTGAACCTCAGACAGAGGAGATGGTTAGAGTTAATCAAGGACTATGACATGAGATTACATTACCATCCAGGAAAGGCAAATGTTGTGGCAGATGCTTTGAGTCGGAAGAGTTACGTGAACACACTCATAGCCGGAGGATTACCTCAGGAGTTAACCAAAGATTTGAGCTTCGGTTAGAGATAGTTCCGCAAGGATATGTTGCCACACTAGAGATTCAGTCCACCTTGACCGAAAGAATTCAAGAAGCCCAAAAATCAGACAATGAGATAGCTGAGATAAAGCAGAGAATGAAGGAAGGCAAGGCTAAAGGCATTCGTGAAGATGAACAGGGTACTCTATGGTTTGAGAACCGAATCTATGTGCCCCATGACCCAGAGCTCAGGAAGTTGATACTTCAAGAAGCCCACGATTCACCATACTCGATACACCCAAGCAACACCAAGATGTACCTGGATTTGAAGGAAAGTTACTGGTGGACAGGTATGAAGAAAGATATTGCCGAACATGTGGCGGTATGTGATGTTTTTCAACGAGTAAAGGCGGAACATCAGAAACCAGCAGGATTACTCCAACTTTGCTGATACCCGAGTGGAAATGGGACAAGCTCGGTATGGACTTTATCACAGGACTACCTAGGACCCGTTCAGGATATGATTCCATTTGGGTAGTGGTCGATCGTTTGACCAAGGTGGCTCATTTCATTCCAGTGAAGACCACCTATACCAGTGCTAAGCTAGCCAAGATATATATGACCAGGATCGTATGTCTGCATGGAGTTCCGAGGAGTATCGTGTCAGATAGAGGAACACAATTTACCTCAAAGTTTTGGCATCAGCTACATGAAACTTTGGGTACAAGACTGGAGTTCAGTACAGCTTTTCATCCGCAGACCGATGGACAGACTAAGAGAGTCAATCAGATTCTGGAGGACATGTTGAGAGCCTGTGCGCTAGACTATGGGTCTAGTTGGGATGACAACTTACCTTACACAGAGTTCTCATACAACAACAGTTATCAGACTAGTCTGAAGATGGCCCCTTTCGAAGCTTTATACGAAAGGAGGTGCAGAACACCATTGACGTGGGATGGTGTTGGAGACTGACAACTTTTTGGTCCTGATATTATTAGAGACTCTGAAGATAAGGTCAAACTGATTCGAGACCGACTCAAGATAGCTCAATCTCGGCAGAAGAGCTATGCTGATAGCAAACGCAAGGAGGTGACATATGAAGTAGGGGATCGAGCATATCTCCGTGTGTCCCCACTTCGAGGAATCAAGAGGTTTGGTGTTAAAGGAAAGTTAGCACCTAGATTCACAGGCCCCTACAAAATTCTGGAACATAGAGGCGAAGTTGCATACAAGCTGGAATTGCCGGAAGGACTGTCCGGAGTTCATGATGTTTTCCATGTTTCCCGGTTGAAGAAATGCCATACTGAGATGGTTGATATTCCTTTGAGAGACACAGTGCCCCTAGAGGCCATACAACTTGACAGTGACCTGACCTACGAGGAGAAGCCTGTCAGAATTCTCGAGACTACCAACAGAGTTACCCATAGCAAGATCATCAAGTTCTGTAAGGTTCTGTGGAGTCACCACACCGAGGAAGACGCCACCTGGGAACGCGAAGAAGATCTTCGTAGAGACCACCCGCACCTATTTTCTAGCCAACCCAAATCTCGAGGGCGAGATTCATCTTAAGGTGGGTAGGTTTGTAACATCCCAAAATTTCATTTTGGAATGTTATGATATATAGCCTTGCATCATCATCATATTGTTTGAATGAATATAATGGTTGAAGTGTTTCTTTTGAAATTCTGAAATGTCACTTTCATCTTTCCCCTTTTCTTGTTTCACCTATTTGAAAACCTCTGGAAAAGTTCAAAGAAAAGAGGGGAGTAACATGACACTCCACACCAGGGGCATCTTGGCGAAATATTTGAACAATAAAACCAGGGGCTATTTGAAAACTAATTGCAAAAGGATTTAAAATCAAATAAGCAATTTTTGAAAATAATTTTTTTAAAGTATTCAATATGATAGAGCAAAAATGTTCATTGAATAGCATTAATTCTCCTGATCATTTTGATATATATATTTCCTATATTTGGAAATGTTTTGAATGCTTTTAAATGAGTTTTACTGCATTGGATATTAAAAAGGAAACAAATTAATTCGAAACGGGCCGGCCCACACCAGTTAAGTCCCGAAACCACTCCGAGCCAACCGACCGACACGCTGACGCCACCCTCCCTCTCTCTGACGCCCTGGCCCCACCGTCCGATCCCGAAGACGCCGCGGTCGCCTTCCTCCTCGCGTCGACAGGACATCGCCGGCGATTCCTCCACTCCGGATCTCCCTCCTCTTTCCTTCCCCGACCACCGCTCTGGCCCTATAAGTAGCCCCGACCCTCCGCTCCTCATTCCAACCCTGATCCCCCACTCTACCTCGCTAGAGCGCTGCCCACACCCTCGCCGGAGTTCGGATCCCCAGCCGAACCCTTCCAGAGCTCGTGCCCGTCGCCTCTGTAGTCCCCACTCCCCTCCGTCGCCATCAGAGTACGTCGGAGACCCGCCGCCATCGTTTGAAGCCCTCGGACACCGTCCCCAACCACCGGAGCACCGCCCCCAACGACCTCGTCGCCTCGGCCTCGCCGAAGAACCCCCTCGCCGGCGACCCCTCTCTCTGTGAGCCCCTCTCCCCCTCCCTGTCCATTCGATCGTAGATCAACGCGTCAGATTAGATCATTTTAAAACCGAACCGGTACGCGCTAAGCTTCAGTCGCCTGCCCACAAACGCCCGCACGCACACCCTCTCGGCCAACCACGACCCGCCACGTAGCCCCTGTCCGATGAGTTTTATTTTCCCTTTTTCTGATTCTGTTTTAGAAAAGAGAATGTTTTCTGTTTTTGTTTTTGTTATATCTTTTAAACTATTTAGTGTTTTTAGTTGATTCTTTTTGCATTAGTTCACATATTTGATCTAGTTTATGTATGTATGCTTAGATTTAAAATTTGAGCTTTAAATTTTGAATCTAATCAAATTTGTTCAAATTACTAAAATTTGTATATCTATAGTTTTAAAAAATATTTTTGAGTGAATCTTTTTGCCACTGTTTGCTATTAGTTAAACCTATCAGTCTACATGATTTGAGTAATTTTTGAATAAATTTAGTTACTGTTTTTAACAAAAACAGAATCTGTTTAGTTCTTAATGTAGTTTAGTTATCTTAATTTTAAATTTAGTTTGAACCTGAATTAGTTCAACTTTGTTAATAGTTTTCATTAGTTTCTGTTGTTTCAAACATTTAGGTAACATTACTTGATAATATTTAGAATGATGTTTAGTTTTATACCATGTTGTATAGGAATCTTTATATCTTTTCCATTAGGTGTAGTTTTATAAAACAATTTAGTTTTACTTTCACAAATTAGTTAGATGATTAAGATAGATTTCTAATAAATAATTTTAGTAATTCAATTCTGTTAAGTAATATGATGATAATAATATTAGTGTTAATAATATCATTGTTTTGGTTTCCTATTCCAAAGTTGTAGGAACATTCTAGTTATTTTCATTTTAGTAGTGTTTCTTTACACAAAAGTTTTAGTGAAATTTATTCTGTTTACTAAAATTTATTTTCTTACTAATACTTTTTCTACTAGCTATTGTTTGGTTGTTTGTCTTAAAGTAGTAATAGTAGTAGAAGTTTTTGACACTAAAAATATTTTTGAGTCAAAATATTTTTATTTTGATTTCTTTCTCTTGATTGATACTATTGAATGGTTTTAGTATTGTTTGTTTAACCTTGCTGAATTGTGTGATTGGTTTTGTGTTTTTGCTTATGGTGTGCTCCTGTTTGATTCGTTAGATCATCCGGAGTGCGAAGCTTGTTACCTAGAGTCACTTGATTACGAGGATCGTCAGCAAGGCAAGTCACTTTGACCATGTATACCTATGTTTTATTGCATTAGTTCTTCCATCACCCCAATTGCATGCAAAGTAGGTAAATTGGAAACTGGGTTACTTGTTGTAGTATCATGTGGTAGGTACCCCTCAACCCTTTGACACATTGGCCCCGGGAAAATGTTGTTTTACATTTTGCTATGCTATTAGTAGACGGGGTCGGTTGTGTGATTCATGAGAGTTGAGAGAGTTAATAATTTCAAGACCTGCATGATGATCAAGTCTTCAAGACTTCAAGTTTTCAACTTACCTTTGGGTGGATGATGGTTGAATGGCGCCCTGGAGAAACCAGTGGTTAGCCTAGATGATGCTGGAGATGTGCCAGTATTCATGCGGAATGGTCCACCCAGGCACAAAGAGATGGATGGATGCTTCAAGACCCAAGGCTTACCTGCACAGCCACAAGTCATTATGGGCTCTGGCTTGGTTGGATATCGTGGTGACCCTGGACAGGCGGTGCTACAAGATGTAGAAGAACGGTAGGAAAGGATGGGCACCGATAGAGTCTCAGGGAAACCCTTTAGAAGACCATGTTTTGGTCATCTGTTTCTCAAACACCCTGAAGTGCGAGAAATCAAACGGAGGCGACCAAATCTTGTGGGAAACGTGTGCAAAACTCTGCAGAGTACCCAAACCTAATCGATTAGCCGTATCCACGGTCATGGACAATTTGAGCCAAGGGAACTGAAACTATCTGGAACTCTGAACACAATTAATTATATTGATGTGGGTTATTAATGTCAACTTGGGTATGAGAATTGGTTGGTGGAACCATCTCATTAATCAACCAACATTGTAGTAATTATGCCTTCGCCCTCTCTTGTTGTAGGAAAATTTTGGCTTTATGCAAAAACTTACTACCCCACCTGCCATATTTTCATATAGACTAGATGATTACTTTTCCCCCTCTCTTGTGACCTTGCCAACATATTCAATATGCTGACCTACACGGCTGCAACGTATCATGTTGCAGAGTACTTTTCCGACCAGGAATGAGGATACGCTCTACGCTCGGTGAGATGCCCTTGGTGTCAGATGGACTCATCTACCTTTGAAGCTTCCGCAAGTTTAGTTAATCTCATGAGTTGGCCTTTAGCCACTTTATTGTAATCATTATTGTAATAAAGGACTCGATATGAGATTTCGATTAATTTATGCTGTGTGATTTCCCTTTGATATATACATTGATGTACCGTGTGCGTACCATCATGATCTTGGGATGGTACAGAAACACCGGAGATTCGACCTTTCAGGTCGGGTCGCTACATATTGATGATGGTGTATCGAATACAGAGTTGATCTACCTTGAGATCGTATGTAGTGGTCTAAACCCTAAGAGCTATGCTCGTATGATGATATGATCTGTGATGATCTGATTGTCCCTAATGACTAGCCTGGCATCGGCTTATATAACACACCAGAGGCCAAAGATAACAAGAGTCCTAGTCAGCTATGTAGGTGGAGAGGAGTCTGTGCCTTGATCACCAAGTCTTGTGGAATCTTCCTCGTTCGCCGCATTGGCTGTTCGAACTGGACCATTAGTAATCCGCCATGGGGGTCCTCGGCCCTACCCATAGGTCGGGAGACAATGTGGCAAGTACCCCCTAGTCCAGGACACCGTCGCAGGGGGAGTAAACCTTTACTTTTACCGCCTGGGCACCATTGATAATGTGTTTAACATGGAAGATATTGATAACTCTTTCTCGTAACGTTGACATGAAGGGTGCAGCTCACAAAATTATAGTTATCTCTGTTTTATAGAAAGAGCTCTAGCACATATGCAAATCCCTGCTTCACTCTATGAAGGGACAATCTATTTACTTTCATGTTATTTACTTTTAATGTTGAGTCAACTTCTTATTAAAACCTACTTCTATTAGTTGGCAAGCATTATGTGGTGGGGAAAGATCTAAGCACATATGGCCAGTCAAATATATTTGATCCTGACTTCTAGTTGTTGACAATTATCTCTATGATAAATGAGTTGGGAGGAAAAACATTAAACCCTTATCTTTCTCTATGTTTGATGGATGCCATTTGTTCTAAAAATATGTTTTGAGTACTAGCAATCGTTGAGTATGTGGGTCTCTTACTTAGACTTCGTTGAGAATAAGTTGAATTACAATTGTTTGGTGACTAAGAACATAGGTTGTTAAGTTTCAAGAGAATTCATTGTTTGAACCATAACATGTGAATTTGTTGATACTTTATCATGATGAGTTTTATGAGAAAAAGTTGTTGTTATGATGCTAGGAAAAGTGGTTGAAATTATCATTGATCAAACTTATGCACTATGCTAGCATTCACACTTCATAAATTATTTCTTTTATCATTTACCTACTCGAGGATGAGTAGGAATTAAGCTTGGGGATGCTGATACATATCCAACGTGTCGATAATTTTTGAAGTATTCATGCCATATTCACCTATATTTACAATACTTTAATATGGTTTTGATGCACTTTATATGATTTATTTATAACTAACCCGGACTGACGTTGTTTTCAGCACAACTACTGTAGTGTTGTTTTCTGTGCATAAAATGGAAGTTCCCGGAATCGCTCGAAACATTTTGAAAAAATTTTAGGAACAAAAGAGGCAATAGACGCTTCGTGGGAGGACCAGAAGAGCCACGAGGTCGCCACCACCCACCAGTGTGTGCCATGCTCCCCTCGTGCGCCCTGGTGTATGTTCCTCACCTCGTGGTCCACCTTTGCATAAAACCAATGACAAAAATTCCTATAAATATAGAAACCATAAAAAATAACCCTAGAATTCTCGTTCCGCCGCCACACTCTCTATATCAACGAAAAACAAATCTGAAGGCGTTCCAGTACCCTACCGGAGAGGGTAGATCATCTTCGGTGGCCATTGATACGTCTCCAATGTATCTATAATTTTTCATTGTTCCATGCTATTATATTATCTGTTTTGGATGTTTTATATGCATTAATATGCTATTTTATATTATTTTTGGGACTAACCTATTAACCTATAGCCTAGTGCCAGTTTCTGTTTTTCCTTGTTTTTGAGTATTGTAGATAAGGAATATTAAACGAAGTCCAAACGGAACAAAATCTTCGCGGTGATTTTTCTTGGACCAGAAGACATCTACCAGACTTGGAGAGCAAGCCAGGAGACCTTCCAGGAGGTCACAAACCACCCTAGCGTGGGAAAGGGGCACCCCTTGGTTTGTGGCCCCCCAGCAGGTCCTCTAACCCTAATCTTTGGCCTATAAATTCCCAAATATTCTCCAATACCAAAAAGAGCAACGATAGTACTTTTTATCATCCGGGAGCCTTTGTTCCCGAGAGATCCAGTCTTGGAGCCTTTTCCGGTAATCTGTCGGAGGGGGATTCGATCATAGAGAGCATCTACATCAACTCCATTGCCCCTCCAATGATGCGTGAGTAGTCCACCAAAGTACTACGGGTCCATAGCTAGTAGCTAGATGGCTTCTTCTCTCTCTTTGTGCTTCAATACCATGTTCTCCATGATGATCTAGCCGATGTAATACTCTTTTGCGGTGTGTTTGTCGAGATCCGATGAATTGTGGGTTTATCATCAGCTTATCTATGAATATTATTTGGTTCTTCTCTGAATTCTTATATGCATGATTTCAAGTCTTTGCAAGTCTCTTTGAGTTATTAGTTTGGTTTGACCGACTAGATTGATAATTCTTGCAACGTGAGAAGTGCTTAGTTTTGGGTTCAACCTTGCGGTGTCCTCACCCAGTGACAAAGTAGGGGTAGCGAGGCACGTACTGTATTGTTTCAATCAAGGGTAAAAAGATCGGGTTTTCATCATATTGCTTGAGTTTATCCCTCTACATCATGTCATCTTAGTTAATGTGTTACTTTGTTCTTCATGAACTTAATACTCTAGATGTAGGAAGGAGTCGGTCGATGTGTGGAGTAATAGTAGTAGATCTAGAATTGTTTCGATCTACTTGACACAGACATGATGCCTATATGCATAATCATTGCCTTGGATATCTTCATAACTATGTACTTTTCTATCAATTGGTCGATAGTAATTTGTTCACCCACCGTGTTATTTTCCTTGAAGAGAGAAGCCTCTAGTGAAACCTATGGCCCCTACGTCTATTTTCCATATTATATTTTCAGATCTATATACCAAAAATACCTTGCTGCAATTTATTTACCTTTTTACTTCTCATGATCTTTCCTATCTATCTCTATCAGATCTAATCCTTGCAAGTAACCATGAAGGGATTGAAAACCCCTTTATAGCGTTGGGTGCAAGTGTTTGATTGTTTGTGTAGGTGCATCTATTGGTGACTTACTTGTTCCTCCTACTGGATTGATACCTTGGTTCTCAACAACTTATGGAAATACTTATCTACTTTGCTGCATCACCCTTTCCTCTTCAAGGGAAAACCAACGCAAGCTCAAGAAGTAGCAAGAAGTATTTCTTGCACCGTTGTCGGGGAGGATACACATCAAGCCTACCAAGTACCCACACAAACTCATCTCTTGCATTTAAATTATTTGCCATTTGCCTCTCGTTTTCCTCTCCCCCACTTCTAAAACAATTTTCAGGAAAAAACAAAAATATTTCCCGTTTATTCGCCTTTTTCTCACTGGATCTCTTTTTGTTTGCTTGTATTGCCATGTGCCTTCTATTTGCTTGCGTCTTCCCTTGCTAAAAATCTATTGATATGGATCCTCATCCACTTGCTAATCTTTTCAAAAGGCCAAATTATGATGAACCAATTGCTAGTGAGTTGAGTGCACTTGATTATCTCTATGAAGTTTTGTTTGAAAATTATGAATCTAAAATTTTGATGAAGTGTTCATAGAAGAAATTTATAAGGTGATTCATGATAGTCCCTTGAATGATGAGAATGATTGCAGTGTTGCTAGTATGAATTATCTAAATATCCATGATGCTTATGATATGCAAAGCCGCGAGATTGGGGATGCTATGTTTGATGAAGATGATATTTTTTGTCCCCCAAGTTTTGATGAGAAAATTTATTATGATGATTGCATGCCTCCTATTTATGGTGATGGTAATGACACGTATGCTATAATGAGTAATGATAACCATGAACCTTATCATCATGATTTTAATTTGCAATGTGGTTGTGTCAATCAAGTGTCTCATGATAGTTATTTTGTTGAGTTTGCTCCCACTACCATGGATGATAAGGAATTTGCTAATGTGGAGACTAATGAAAATTCTATGCTTGTGAAATATGAAAAGAATGATTTATGTGATAGTTATATTGTTGAATTACTTCATGATGCTACTGAAATTCATTATTAAGGGGGAACATATGCTTGTAGTAATTGCAATAATATCAAGTTGCCTCTCTATGCATCTAAAGTTTTGAAGTTATGCTTGTTTTGCCTTCCTATGCTAGTTGATTCTTGTTCCCATAATTTGTTTGCTCACAAAATCCCTATGCATAGGAGGTGGGTTAGACTTAAATGTGTTTTTCATGCTATTTTGCATATCTCAATTACTACTTTTTATGTGAGCATCATTGAAATTGTTATGCCTAGCTAGGGGCGTTAAACAATAGCGCTTGTTGGGAGGCAACCCAATTTTATTTTTATGTTTTTGTTTTTTGTTTTTGTTTTTGAGTGTTACACACATTATTACCACTGTAGTAATTGTGTTTTGGTGTTTTAATTAGTGTTTGAGCCAAGTAAGACCTTTGGGATGGTCTATGGTGATTGTTGATTTGATCTTTCTGAAAAACAGAAACTTTTGTGCCCAGTCCAGGAAGTTTATAAATTTATCAGAGCGTCGAATTAGTCTAAATATTTTACACAAGATTCATATATAAAAAATTCCCAGGTTGTACTAATTCTTAAGAATTTTTGGAGTTACAAAAGTATACGAAGTTTCCATATTGCTACAGATTGTTCTGTTTTTGACAGATTCGGTTTTCTTTGTGTTGTTTACCTATTTTGATGTATCTATGGGTCGTATCAGGGGGTATGAACCATGGAGAAGTTGGAATACAGTAGATATTACACCAATATAAATAAATAATGAGTTCACAAGAGTACCTAAGGTGGTGATTTATTTTCTTATACTAACGGATCTCACGAGTTTTTTGTTAAGTTTTGTGTTGTGAAGTTTTCAAATTTTGGGTAAAGATTTGATGGACTATGGAATAAGAAGTGGCAAGATCCTAAGCTTGGGGATTCCCAAGGCACCCCAAGGAATAAAGGATGCCAAAAATCCTAAGCTTGGGGATGCCCCGGAAGGCATCCCCTCTTTCGTCTTCAATCCATCGGTAAATTTAATTGAGGCTATATTTTTATTCACGACATGATATGTGTTTTGCTTGGAGCGTCTTGTATGATATGAGTATTTGACTTTTAGTTTGCCACAATCATCCTTTCTGAACACATATTTTGAGAGAGACATTCATGAATCGTGAATTTATTAGAATACTCTATGTGCTTCACTTATATCTTTTGAGCTAGGCAATTTTGCTCTAGTGCTTCACTTATATCTTTTTAGAGCACGGTGGTGTTTTGTTTTATAGAAATAATTGAATTCTTGTACCTCACTTATATTATTTTGAGAGTTTTTAAGCAGAATGGTAATTGTTTAAGGTTATGATTTTAGTCCGAATATAATAGGCATCCAAGAGGGATATAATAAAAACTTTCATATAAAGTGCATTGAATATTATGAGAAGTTTGATTCCTTGCATAAAGTTTTGAGGTATAAAGATGGTGGATTGGTAGAAATACTAGTGTAAAGGTTTGTGGTTCCCGTAGCATGCACGTATCGTGAACCGTTGTGTAAGGAAGTCGGAGCATGATTTGTTTATTGATTGTCAACCTTTGTGTGAGGGTCGGGAGCGCGCGATGGTTTACTCCTACCAACCTCTCCCCTAGGAGCATGCATCTAATACTTTGCTTTGATGACTAATAGACTTTTGCAATAAGTATGTGAGTTATTTATGACTAATGTGAGTCCATGGATTATACGCACTCTCACCCTTCTGCTTTTGCTAGCCTCTCTAGTACCGCGCAATTTTTGTCGATGCATTAAACCCACCATATATCCTTCCTCAAAACAGCCACCATACCTAACTATTATGGCATTTCCATAGACATTCCAAGATATATTTCCATGCAACTTCCACCGTTCGTTTATTATGACATGCACCATCATTTTCATATTTCTTTGCATGATCGTAAGATAGCTACCATTATGTTTTCATGGCTTGTCCGGTTTTTGATGTCATTTGCTATGCTAGATCATTGCACATCCCGGAACACCGCCAGAGGCATTCATATAGAGTCATATTTTGTTCTAGATATCGAGTTGTAATTCTTGAGTTGTAAGTAAATAAAAGTGTGATGACCATCGTTATTTGAGCATTATCCCATGTGAGGAAAAGATGATGGAAGCTATGATTCCCTCACAAGTTGGGATGAGACTTCGGACTTTATGAAAACTAAAATAGGCCAGCGAAGCCCAAATAAAAAAAGGCCATTGATGCCCACAAAAAAAAGAGAGAGAAAAGAGAGAAGGGACAATGCTACTATCGTTTTTCCACACTTGTGCTTCAAAGTAGTACCATGATCTTCATGATAGAGAGTCTCCTATTTTGTAATTTTCATATACTAGTGGGAATTTTTCATTATATAACTTGGCTTGTTCCAATGATGGGCTTCCTCAAATTGCCCTAGGTCTTCATGAGCAAGCAAGTTGGATGCACACCCACTTAGTTTCTTTTTGAGCTTTCATATACTTACAGCTCTAGTTCATCCGTTGCATGGCAATCCCTACTCACTCACATTGATATCTATTAATGGGCATCTCCATAGCCCGTTGATACGCCTAGTTGATGTGAGACTATCTTCTCCTTTTTATTCACAACCTCCACCATATTTTGTTCCACATATAGTGTTATATCCATGGCTCATGCTCATGTATTGCGTGAGAGTTGAAAAAGTTTGAGAACATAAAAGGTGTGAAATAATTGTTTGACTTGTCATCGGGTTGTACATGATATAAATACTTTGTGTGGGGAATATGGAGCATAGCCAGACTATATGATTTTGTAGGGATAACTTTCTTTTGCCATTATATTTTGAAGAGACACAATTGCTTTGTTAGTATGCTTGAAATATTATTGTTTTTATGTCAACATTAAGCTTTTGTTTTGAGTCTTATGGATCTGAACATTCATGCCACAATAAAGGATATTATATGGATATATATGTTAGGTAGCATTCCACATCAAAAAATCTATTTTTATCATTTACCTACTCGAGGACGAGCGGGAATTAAGCTTGGGGGTGTTGATACGTCTCCAAAGTATCTATGATTTTTTATTGTTCCATGCAATTATATTATCTCTTTTGGGTGTTTTATATGCATTAATATGCTATTTTATATTATTTTTGGGACTAACCTATTAGCCTAGAGCCTAGTGTTAGTTTCTATTTTTTTTCCTTGTTTTTGTGTATTGTAGATAAGGTATATTAAACGGAGTCCAAACAGAATAAAATCTTCGTGGTGATTTTTCTTGGACCTGAAGACGTCTACCAGACTTGGAGAGGAAGGCAGGAGACCGGCCAGGAGGTCACAAGACACCCTAGCGCGGCCAGGGGGGCATGCCCCCTGGTTTGTGGCCCCCCAGCAGGTCCTCTAACCCTAATCTTCGGCCTATAAATTCCCAAATATTCCCCCAATACCAAAAAGAGAAACGATAATACTTTTCCGTCGTCGGAAGCCTCCATTCCCGAGAGATCCAATCTTGGAGCCTATTCTGGTAATCTGCCAGAGGGGGATTCGATCACGGAGGGCATCTACATCAACTCCATTGCCCCTCCGATGATGCGTGAGTAGTCCACCATAGACCTACGGGTCCATAGCTAGTAGCTATATGGCTTCTTCTCTCTCTTTGTGCTTCAATATCATGTTCCCTATGATCTTCATGGGGATCTATCCGATGTAATACTCTTTTGCGGTGTGTTTGTCGAGATCCGATGAATTGTAGGTTTATGATTAGCTTATCTAAGAATATTATTTCGTTCTTCTCTGAATTCTTATATGCATGATTTCATATCATTGCAAGTCTCTTTGAGTTATTGGTTTGGTTTGGCCGACTAGATTGGTAATTCTTGCAATGGAAGAAGTGCTTAGTTATGGGTGCAATCTTGCGGTGTCCTCACCCAGTGAAAAAGTAGGGGTAGCGAGGCACGTATTGTATTGTTGCCATCAAGGGTAAAAAGATGGGGTTTTCATCATATTGCTTGAGTTATCCCTCTACATCATGTCATCTTACTTAATGCGTTACTCTGTTCTTCATGAACCTAATACTCTAGATGCAGGCATGAGTCGATCAATGTGTGGAGTAATAGTAGTAGATGCAGAATCGTTTTGGTCTACTTGACATGGACGTGATGCCTATATGCATAATCATTGCCTTAGATATCGTCATAACTATGCACTTTTCTATCAATTGCTCAATAGTAATTTGTTCACCCACCATGTTATTTTCCTTCAAGAGAGAAGCCTCTAATGAAACCTATGGCCCCGGGGTCTATTTTCCATATTATATTTTCATATCTATATACCAAAAATACCAAGAATACCTTGCTGCAATTTATTTGCCTTTTTACTTCTCGCAATCTTTCCCATCTATCTCTATCAGATCTAATCCTTGCAAGTAACTATGAAGGGATTGACAACCCCTTTATAGAGTTGGGTGCAAGTGTTTGATTGTTTGTGTAGGTGCATCTATTGGTGACTTGGTTGTTCCTCCTACTGGATTGATACCTTGGTTCTCAATAATCGAGGGAAATACTTATCTACTTTGCTGCATCACCATTTCCTCTTCAAGGGAAAACCAACGCAAGCTCAAGAAGTAGAGGCCATCTTCATCATCCCAGAAGAGTCCATGATGAGGAGGGAGTAGTCCACCCTCGGGGCTGACGGTTTGTACTAGTAGCTATGTGTTCAATATCTCCCTGTATCTCTCTCTTGTTCTTGAGATGGCACGATCTTGATGTATCACGGGCTTTGTTAATATAGTTGGATCACATGGTGTTATCCCCTCTCTATCTTGTTGTGATGAATTTTGATGGATTTGAGAACGCTTGATATATGTCTTGCATGCCGATACCTGTAGTGACATTGGGGTATTCAAGTGATTCACTTGAAATATGTTATGGAGTCAACTTGCGGATTCCGGTGACCTTGGGGATCTATGCATAAGGGTTGATTGCACGTTTTCATACCTTGTTCTCCGATAGAAATCTTGGGGCACTCTTTGAGGTTCTTTGTGTTGAATTGAGTATTATGAATCTGAAATTGTTTGATGTGTATTATATAATTAACTCATGGGTACTTGTGGTGACATTGGAGTATCTAGGTGACATTAGAGTTGGTTCATGCGTATCATATGGTGTTTTCTAGTATGAACTCTTAGATAGATTGATCGAAAAGGATAACTTGGTTATTTTAGTACGAACTCTTGGATAGATCGATCGGAAAGGATAACTTGGTTATTTTATCATGAACTCTTTGATAGATCGGTCGGAAAGGATAACTTTTAAGGTGGTTTCATACCCTACAAACAATTTCTTCTCATGTTCTCTGCTAGATAAGAACTTTGGAGTGTTCTTTGTTGCACGCTGCGGGATGGTTATGTGATCCAATTATATTAGCATTCTTGAGAGATTGCACTAGCGGAAGTATGGACCTTAGGCCTTATTTCCAAGAATTTATACAATGTTTTGCTTGTTGTTTACCACTTGTACTTTGCTGTTTTTATATTTTCAGATTACAAAAATCAATATCTACTATCATTACTACACTTGTATCACCATCTCTTCGTTGAATTAGTGCACATATACAATTTGCCCTTGTATTGGGTGTGTTGGGGACACAAGAGATTTCTTGTATTTGATTGCAGGGTTGTTTGAGAGAGACATCGTCATCCTACACCTCCCACGGATTGATAAACCTTAGGTCGTCCACTTGAGGTAAAATTGCTACTGTCCTACAAAACTCTGCGCTTGGAGGCCCAACATGAGTCTACAAGAATAAAGTTGCGTAGTAGACATCGGATTCCTCATCCACTTTTAATAGTATTGGATTTCCTATGGACTCAAATGTGATTTATCACTTAAATATAAAATGCAGAGTCTTGAAGCTTTTGTCGATTGATGTTCCATTTATGTGGGGAATCTCCTCAGAATCCTAGACACTCCATTCATTGAACTTTTCCTAAAATATACTTGATAGATTCATTAGTCCAATGAGATATATGTTGTTATTAATTACAAAAACCACCTAGGGAGAAGTTGTACTTTCAGAAGGCTACAACTAAACCATGTGCACTTGCAGGCTATCAGACATGGTTGGTTGGTCAGCTTCCGTATCATTGCCTATGGACCCGTCCGTACGTGTCCGCTGATGGATACCATGCCTAGTTTAGGTGTATGCATTGAAGATGCCCTAAAAGCACCAGACATATCAGGAGGGAGTGCGGATGCCTGATTTTTTTGAAACATCAACTGATCAAGCATGTTGCAGGTGTTCAATTGAGTTAGCAGAAGATAGCCAGAACAATATTTGCTCAAGTGATCGGGTGGATGATAGATGAGAGCACAAAAACTAAAAAGAAGGAAAAGAGGGCACACCCTTAAGAGATTGCTATGATGATCTCTCCCGATCGGTGCCCCCAAGGGGTGCACTAGTCCCTTTGTTATATCCATTTGCACAAGTCCAAGTGTCTAATGCTTTTGATAACTTATTTCATTGATGCAATCTTTCCCCAGAAAGTGCAGGCATCCCTTTCCTTCCATATCTCCTAGCAAACAAGTAGGATCATCAATCTCATTGCCTTCCGTTCCTGTCCAACGATCGCCTGCTGTAGGATACTCTGAACTCTTTCAATGGTGCAACCGTTACTATTCCAGTTATCCGGATTCAGAGCACTGCAACCTCTTCATCGCCCCCACCTTCCTCCAGATGTCCATTGCCAGAGGTCAATCCAAAAAGAGATGGACCGAGGATTCAAGTTGTCGGACGCATAGTTGACAAAAATAATCGTTGGTCCACCACCTTCGTTGCAGCCGGTAGTTGCACCAGAGCCGATTCAAATGCATGATCCTAGAGAAATTCTACATCTTTTGTGGGGCCCAAGGTTTCCAAATGATGGACCTTTGTTTTTTGTTTTTGGCGCCTAGAATTGCAGCAAGTAAGATGATCGCGTAGAGTACTAGCCCAAGCCCCCATGAGTTCATGTGATCGTGTTGCTAGTCCCCACAGTCAGTCAGATCGAGGGCGTCCAGCACACGCCAAATAGAAAGGAAGTCCCTTGCGATCATGTGTCCCCATGACTGAGGTCTTTGCTCCAGGTTTAGTTGTTGATTGCAGTGGCTGAAAGGGCGTGGATGTCGCCTAGAGGGAGGGTGAATAGGCGCTTTAAAATAATTACGGTTTAGCCTTGAACAAATGAGGAATAAAACTAGCATTTAATTAGTCAAGCAGAAACCTAAAACAACTAGGCTCACCCATGTGCACCAACAATTTATGCTAAGCAAGATAAACAACTAAGTGATAGCAAGATATATTACATGAAACAATGTGGGTATCACAAAGTAAAGTGGATAAGTAAAGCGTTCGGGTAAGAGATAATCGAGGCACGAGGAGACGATGATGTATCCCGAAGTTCACACCCTTGTAGATGCTAATCTCTGTTTGGAGTGGTGTGGAGGCACAATGCTCCCCAAGATGCCACTAAGGCCACCATAATCTCCTCACGCCCTCGCAGAATGCAAGATGCCATGATTTCACTAAGGGGCCCTTGAGGGCGGTCACCGAACCCATACAAACAAGGTTGGGGCAATCTCCACAACTTAATTGGAGGCTCCCAGCAACACCATGAAGCTTCACCATAATGGATTGTGGCTCTGAGGTGACCTCAATTGCTCGGGGCAATCTCCACAGCCTAATTGGAGACCCCAATGCTTGCCCGAAGCTTTGCACCACAATTATTGAGCTCCAAAGCACCACCAACCGTCTAGGGCGCCAAAGCACCCAAGAGGAACAAGCTCTAGGATGCTCAAACACCCAAGAGTAATAAGCTTCTCAACTTTTCACTTCCACATATCACCGTGGAGAACTCAAACTGATGCAACTAATGCAATGACAAGAATACATGAAGTGGTCAAGTCCCTCACTTCCAAATCCCACCACAACAACAAAATCTATGGAGGAATATGATATGAAGAAAAAGGAGCTCACAAAGAACTCCAAGATCTAGATCCAAGGGGTACCCCTCACATAGAGGAGAAAGTGATCGGTGGAAATGTGTGTCTAGATCTCTTCTCTCTTTTCCCTCATAAAGGAGCAAGAATCATTGGAGGGATTGAGAGTTAGCAAGATCTGACAAGGTCAACAATGGGGGAAGAACACGAGCTCAAAGGATAGGGAATAATGGGGAAGAAGACCACCTTAAATAGGTCCCCATGAATCTGCCTATTATGTGCAGAATAACATAGGAGCGGTACAACCGCTATGCGCACCAGTACAACCGGTAGTACCGATTAAACAGAAACAACCGGCCTACAAGCGCCCAAGAACCGCTCCAAAACAAAACCTAGTCATGTGGTAGAGCGGTACATGGCCCGTACAACCACCGGACCAATTCTGGAGCGGTACAACCACTACAAACACCGGTTGTACCGGTCGACCGGTACAACCTCTATTAGAACCGGTACAACCTCTCACTGTAAAACAGGTAAGGCAAAAACATCCTTAACTTTTGCATACGAGCTCCGAATTGACCAAACTCAAGCTTGTTGGATAGCAGACGACAAGTACTATCCAAAAAACTAATGGTTATAGCAAGAACAGGTAGTATAAAAATGCCAATATAGAGATATGAAACCTCTATGAATGAAGAACCGGCAAAAACTCCAACATCGAGAACATCATAGAAGATGCATATGGACTCCGTTTTCGATGAACTTGAGCTTGTCATGAATATGATCATAAGCTCTAAAACTCACAAAGAAAAACACCAAATAAGAACCAAGAGAGATGATGCAAGGATGCAAAATGTTTGAGCTCTCAACAAACGATATGATCAAGCTACTCACTTGAGAGGCCCCCCTTGATAGTGCGACTATCGATCCTATAACCCGGTCTCCCCAGTACCACCATGGGACCGGTAAAATATAAAACTTATAAAGGGAAAACCTATACTTTGCACTTATTCCACTTGAGCAACATGATGATGATCTTGACTTCCTCAAGATGAACCACCTTTCTTGTTGCGTTGGCTCGATGAAGACTAGTTGATTGCTCCCCCATACTCCACTATAGATGAGTCACTCTTCGGCACATATTCATAAGTACATTGTCACAACAATGGATGGCAAGCTTCAAGCATGATCTCTTCGTGATGCTCCACTTGAACTTGCACACCGCAAACTTGATGACGATCACTACTTGATGTCATCATCCATGGGTTGTATGACATCTTCCTCTTGACGCAAGCCCATGGACACATACCTAACCCCACATACAACTCTCACGTAGACAATGGGTTAGTACACAAAGTGTAATGGGCAATGATTACCATACCATGGAATCACTTGATCCCTCTCGGTACATCTTATACGCTTTGTGTGTTGGTCAACTTGAGATTCAGTCTTTGACTTAGTCTTGAACAACCTTGTATCTTATCTTCTTTCTTCATAAAGATGATGTCTTGAAGGTAAACATGAATTATCACACAATCTTCTTCTTCAAGACATGCTTGCAATAAGCTCAACTCTCACATGACCAATCTTTGGATAAAGCCTTGAATACCACCTTGGTCATCATATAAACTCCTTGAAACCAACAAATGGACTTCAAGAAGTGCATATGGACACATCCTTCGAATGTAACTCAAGGCAACCATTAGTCCATAGGGATTTTCAACAATTACCAAAACCACATATGGAGAAATATGCTCTAACAATCTCCCCCATTTTAGTAATTGAGGACAATCACTTTCAAGAGAGTTTATATAAGCAAATAAGCACAACCAAGCATACCCATGCAAAGCAACAACCAATAATGCATATGCATGGGTATGAGAGAATCAAAAGCAAAACTCTCTAAACAACTCCAAACTAAACTCTCTAAACATCTCCCCCATTGGCATCGATTGCTAAAATGGGCGAACGGCTTAGAAAGCCAATATAATAGGTGTTCCTCCAAAAGGTGTGTATTTCGAAAAGATGAGAGTAATGAGATACACATATCCAATGATAAGTAGTTGGAGGAAACAAACTATATTGAGGACCCAAAGGTTGCAAAAAGGTTCGTATGGCACAAAGACATAGAAAAGAGTGAAGCAAGAATCAAAAGATACCAATTGGAACAAACAGTCACATGGACCTACGAGCCACATGAATAAAAGATATTATGATATGGGCAATAGAGTGTTTTAGAGAAACTAGGGGAAGCTCCCCATGATTTGTGCATAATTAACAAAAAATGTATCTCGATACAAGTGCACAAAATAGGATCATCACTTCCCCAAAATCAATAAACACACAAAAAGTCCAAGCAAGTAGATAAGACAATAAGCATAGTACTTGCACTAGACATATGGTTGAGCAATATGTAGAAGAGGAAAATTAAGAGCAGGCTCAACCAAAATGATGTGTGTGGTCATGGCAAAGCACTTGATAAGACTAATATAAGGATGAGCATTAAGCATCAACATAGTCTTGATGAAATGAGACACAAAGTGCAAGACATATCCTCCCCCCCCCCACACACACACACACTACTAGCAAATGGGTTCACAAGCTTACTAATAAACAAATTAAAAACCAAAGATTGTGACAACCCATGGTGAAGATAAGAAATAAAATCCATGTCAATAGGAGGGATACCAATATAAATGGAAAAAACCTTCATCAAGACATGCATGAGGAAAACTAACATTCACCACAAATGGGTGCATCAAGATGCAAGTATATAAGATCCGCACTCAAGACAAATTCTTTCAAGAAACCACCAAGGAAATAAAAAGGGAATGCAACAATCTACATGAAAGTAAAGAGGATATCCACTAGATATCTAACTTCTCTCGTGTGTATAAGGTTCTAGGTAGAATACATGATGATATATCCACAAAGAAGGATGTACACACAAAATAGTTACACGAAGGAACAAACAAGATATCCAAAAAGTAAGTCATGAATATACCAATAAGATATTTGCTTGAAAGCATAGCACATGGCACAATATTTTCTTATTGTACATAAATGAATTCCCAGCATACGAACATTAAAGACATCACAACTAGAAACAAGAGATCATCGTTGGGATGCTTTGAGAAAGGAAACAAGTAACACAAGAATGAATCAAGAACTTCATGCCATGATGCAACCTACAAAAGTTTGAATGCAAGTAATGTATGCATGAAGTAGATACTTGTTACTGAGATAGCATTTGATTGATGTAGTAGATAATGGTTCATCGATCATCCTAACATGGCTCTAATAAGCACATGGTGTCAACACCTTCCTTGTAAGTGAGCCGAGCATCCAATGTATCTCCAATTGTTCCTAGAACAACAACACAAACAAAGTGGTACTCAGCTCATTGGGACCAGAGAGTTAGTGGACCAACAATACATAGGACAAACTCCACATAACTATGTGCATATATATATGAAATTGAATTCCATGCACACTTTAGCCAATTTGTGACATGTGGAGTTTCCCCTATATATTGTGTCAAAGAAATAAAGCATGCCAAAGAAAGTACATGTAGTAAATATGCATGCTCAAGGCTTTCAAGAATCAAATCAACACATGGTTGATAAGATACCAAAAGACAAGGTATCAAGTGAAAATAAGATACCAAACAAAAAAATATCACTTGAAGGATACCAATTAAAAGATACATCAAGGAATGAGATATCCATTGACACATGCCAAATAGAAGGAAACAAGATACCATTTGAAGGAAAAAACAAACAAGAGGTATCAAGTTCCCGAAAGAGAGCTAGGTTCCAAGCAAACCAAACCCTCGGCATATTTTCACGATGACACAAAGTACCAACAATGAAAAGTCTTCGACTTCCACAAACCCGCACTTGATAAGGATCAAAAGGTTTTATGACAAATGCATAATAAGAGTGTTGGAAACAAAACAGGATAGCTCCCCAGAGATATGTGCATTATATAGAGTTTGCATTTGAATACAAAATGCACAAGATAGGATCAACACTTTTCCTATATCTATAGAAACACTAGAAATGTTTACAAAGATCGACAAGAGGCAAGGAAGACACCAGGAGTGAAACAAGACAAATAACCACAAGATCCAATGTAAAGACGATGAGCAATTTCTAACTCATAAAAGAATACCAATTGTCAAAAGACAAGAAGTATTTGGAGATAATTCCCCTAGGTAGATTTCATAAATATCCAATATCATATTCACACCAAAAATATAAGAAATAAGCATCTTGGAACTTGTAGATCTAACATGCCACATAGGAACAAGATAATTTACGATACCAACTCTAAGTGGCAATACCTCAAATGTACACATTTTCTAGGCTTGTAATATACACATAGCATATTACTCCCCCATAATGTGATAAACTAAACTCCGTAATAAGAGGAAAATAAAACCAACAAGAGATAATTAATGGACCATTTAGAATTTGAATTTCTCATGAGAATGCCTACCACATCAAAACTAGATAATCTTGTAATATCAATACTAAGTGGTATTACTCATGTACACACATTTTTAGGATCATGAAGTGCACAAAGCACATCACTCCCCCAAATTTGGATAATCCATTAATCTCTCAGAAGAGCCAACTAAGATACAAACAAGATGCAAAAAAGGCTCAACACAAGTCTGATACATACATGATGTGTAACCCACCATACATACTTGATTACTCAAGATAAACAAGTAGGAAGCACAACATATATATGCAAGGTAAAAAACCACAACATGCAAAGGGGAAAGTAACTAACAATGTATTCAATTTAAGTACAAGTTACCGCAAGGAGGAACATTGGTTATAATATAGAAACTTGACGAACCATATGACTTGGCTTGAGACAATATGAATGATGAACACCCCTTAATTCTTCATAATGTAGCCATGTCTCCAATGCCCTCCAACAACACCTATTGATCAAGTTTGAGATTGTTGGTCCCCAACCAAGTTGGGTCCTAAGAGGTTAGTCACAATAGGCTTGGCTACCCAAATGGTTGTTTTCTTGACACCACTTTGAGTACCAACACATTTGGCAAACACATTGCCAAGCTTATCCTTCCCAAGAGAATAGATATCATCAATAATGATTGGGTTGGATAAGTTACCTTTCGAGCAATAAGAAGCGAAGTGACCCTTCTCACTACATAAGTAGCAACATTTACCCTTTGATTTCTTCTCAATTGATTTTCAACTTGAGGAGCGGTGACTTGGGTCTTCTTGGGAAGAGGCATTTCTTCAACTTGCGGTTGAGCATGAGATTAAACTTGTGGCCGCTTCCCTTGTTGCTTGTTACTTTGAGGCTTCTTCTTAAATGGGCAAGATCTTACATGGTTCCCTTCTATTTCGCACTTGAAGCAAATAATGTTGGCCGAGTTCTTGACGTGTTCTTGGCCCTTCTTCTTGTAGATTTTGGACTTACTCTTCTTGTTGGAGTTAAATCCAAGTCTACCATTGTCATTTGGGGATTTTTGCACACTCAAGATATTGTTGAGTGTGGACTTCCCTTCATGACTCTTTTCCAAGTCTTTCTTCAAAGAAGTGACTTGGGCCTTGAGCTCTTTGATTTCCTCTACATGATTAGTATCAACACAAGTACTAGAGGAAGTATAGTCATCATTGTTAGAGCAACAAGGCAAGGAAAGTAATTCATCACAAGATGTACCAATGTTATGCTTCGATGAATTGCAGGACAAGCACATGGCAATATAGCATTTTGACTAGAAGTAGTGCTAAAGCCCACATGAGGCTCACTACATGTTACCTTCGTAGTACTAGCATCATGAGCTATCTTTAACACACTATGGGATACTAGAATATCACCATGAGTGCTAGAAATCTTTTCATGACTTTCTTACAATTTCCCATAATTGCTAGATAGCAATTCAAGTTGAGCCCTTAGCTCAACATTCTCATCCAATATGGATGCTTCACGGGAAATAGAGTTAGTATAACAAACATCATCATAAGCAACAAGAGGAGAAGGCGACTTGGAAATCTCTTTTCGAGGTGCTCAAATTCCTCAAAGTCCTATGAAGCTTCAAGTTGAGCACGAGACTCGTTGAGTTTGATGAGCGAGATCTTAATGACCTTAGAGCCATTTTCGAGGTGCTCAAAATCCTCAAGGAGTTTAGCATGTGCAACTTCTAGCTTATAATTTTTAGTTCTAAAACCATTAGCCACCTCAAGAGCTCTTTCATGGGATTCCTTTAATTTAGATAATTCTAGAGCAAAGGTCTCCTCAAGATATTCCTTGGTGGTTTGTTCATTTTCAAGAGCTTGAGATATCTCCTCGATCTCATTATTGTAATCACGCTCATGACCTTCCATTTTCTCAATGGTGGCCTCATGCTCCTCCAGATGAGCTTCCAACTCCTCAATATATTTCTTGCCCTCAATGGCAATAGACATGATTTCCATGAAGTTGGAACGAGCAAGTTTATTATTATGAAGAGCTTTAAAAATCATTTGTTCCTTAATTTTGAAGGAAGCAATATTATCGCACTCTTCATCATTATCCTCATCCTCACTATCATAAACATCATCATCATGAGATATATTGGGATTCAAAGTAGGAGATACCTTTGAAGAGGCAAAAGTGAGAAATAATAGATGATGATGTAGGATCCCTTGAGGCACCATTCGATACCACATCTTGTTCCATCGAGTGTTGGGTTTCCTCTACATTGTTAGCACAATAACTCGAGGAAAATGATGCATTTTCATCATCACAACAAGACATAGAAAGCATATCATCATGAGATTTAGTCAAGGAAATTCTACATGATATGCAAGGACTATTAACACAAGCATGTGAAACATTTAGAGTGCTCGAAGTGTTAAATTCCAAAGATGAAGCATTGTGATAAGATATTGATGAATCATCATCAACAATAAGCCCACTATCATCATTATAATGCTCACCACTACTCACCATATCATTACCTTGTGGCATTCCACATGTAGGTGAAGTAGATGAAGTTGAGAAGACAACACGACCAGAGGTGGAGGGAGAACAATCGTCCCTACAAATCTTGGACACACCATATTTATTTTGAAGCTTTGTCCACAACTCATGAGCATCTCGGAACGGCATGGGTTGAAAAATAACTACATTGCTCAAAGCATCGAAAAGTACATTAGAAGCTTAAGCATTGAGATAAGAGTTTTTCTCATCCTTTAAATATATGTGTTGAGAATCCTTTGGAGGAGAAAAACACATATCTACAATTCGCTCAAAATTTGGTTCCATGACCCTAAAGAGATTAAGCATGCAAATTACCCAAACATCAAAATTTATGCCATCAAAACTAAGAGTGTCAAATAATCCTAATCCCCTGGTCGACATCCCTACTCTCTAGGTGGTTAAATCTAATAATGAGAGACCTAGCTATGATACCAATTGAAAGGACGTGGATGTCTCCTAGAGGGGTGAATAGGTGCTTGAAAATAATTACGGTTTAAGCTTGAACAAATGCGGAATAAAACTAGCGTTTAATTAGTCAAGCACAAACCTAAAACAACTAGGCTCACCTATGTGCACCAACAACTTATGCTATGCAACATGAAAAACTAAGTGATGGCAAGATATATTACATCAAACAATGTGGCTATCACAAAGTAAAGGGCTCGGGTAACAGATAACCGAGGCACGAGGAGACGATGATGTATCCCGAAGTTCACACCCTTGCGGATGCTAATCTCTATTTGGAGTGGTGTGGAGGCACAATGCTCCCCAAGATGCCACTAAGGCTATCGTAATCTCCTCATGCCCTCGTACAATGCAAGATGTCATGATTTCACTAAGGGACCCTTGAGGGCGGTCACCGAACTTGTATGCTCATGTTCTTCATTTATATCCATGTGAGCTTATCAAAAGTAAGTGCAATGTAGGAAACTAGTCCCAAAGTAATAGATATTCAAGAGGGATATAATAAAAACTTTCATGAAGATCATTGGAGAAATTAGACTTGATTCTTTGTAATAGTTTTGAGACATGACGATAGTAATATGTGAGTTATGTTGGTGAGTAATTATGCTTAGTAAGAATATGTATGCTACGGTTTGTGATTCCCTATGAAAGCACGAAAGTCAATAGTTGTGCTACAAAATTATATCCTACTTATAGTGCATTATTTGGTGTTAGTTGTGCTTAATGCTTGCTTATGTGATTTTTCATTTCTTAGTTGGATGGTTCTCAATCTATTTGCTAGCCTTCACTTGTAATAAGTAGAAATACTACTTGTGCATCCAAAATCCTTAAACTAGTTTTGCCATATGAGTCTATCATACCTACCATCTCTAAATACTAGTTTTGCCATGGTATTTTCATGCTGTTCCAATGAAATTTGTATGTGCCATCTCTAAATTTTCAAAATAAATTGTCCTTTTTGTGTTCTCATACCGCTCATGAAACGGTAGGGGTGATCGATATTTTTTTCATGCTAGATGTGTTATTCTCAAGATGAGTGTTTATTCATTTGTCATTGCACGAGAGTACGGCGGTAATAAGGATGCCCAGTCCCAAAATGAAAAAGAAAAAATACCTTATGTTGTCAAATAATAAATTCCTTGGAAATTGTTGGTATGGAAGGCAACCGTGGATTCGTCTAGCCATAGAAAGTGAAAGTATGGCGGAAAAAGGAATAAACTTTATTTTCTGTTTGGGAACTGCCTATGGTGTATCTAGCATGGAAAGATATTGAAATCACTCGGTCTTTTTCGTTGACAGGAAAGGCATACCACTCAAAATATTTTTCTCTATCAATTTAAACACTTGAGTTCTGGCACCTCTACAAATCCCTACTTCCCTCTACGAAGGGCCTATCTATTTACTTTATGCAATTTTTATTTTCAATTTGAGTCTCCATCTTCTCTTATAAAGCACCAGCTAGGAGGCACTATGATCATACTTGAGCATTAGGTGTAGCTAATATTTGAGTGTGTATTGTGAATGGATCAATGATTAAACATGACGGGCTAGGGACAACTTGCTTTAGTGTTGATATTTTGAAAGACATGGTTGCTTGTTGATATGCTTGAGTATTAAAGTTTTCATGTCAAAAGAAGACTATTGCTTTGAACCATCTAAAATTCCAAATGTCCATACTACAAAGAAAAGAATATATGATGAACATGTTAGGTAGCATTCCACATCGAAAATTCTGTTTTTATCATTTACCTACTCGAGGACGGGTAGGAATTAAGCTTGGGGATGCTGATACGTCTCCAACGTATCTATAATTTTTGCTTGTTCCATGATGTTATATTATCAATCTTGGATGTTTTACAATCATTTTATAGCAACTTTATATCATTTTTTGGGACTAACCTATTGACATAGTGCCAAAGTGTCAGTTGTTGGTTTTGCTTGTTTTCTACTTCGCAGAAAATCAGTACCAAACGGAGCCCAAACGCTACAAGAATTTTTGGATATTTTTATGGACCAGAAGAGCCAGGATGGGCCAAACAACCACAAGAGAGGGGGGCTAGGGTGACCATCCTCCACCAGGGCGCTAGAGGCCCCTGGCACAACCTGGTGGAGCGTGCCCACCTCAGGGCTCCCCTCAACCGACTATTCACCCTATAAATTCCCAAATATTCAAAAAAAAATAGAGGAGTCGACGAAACACAATTTCAGCCGCCGCAAGTTCCAGAACCTCGAGATCCAATCTAACACCATCACGAAGGGGTTCATCTTCATCATAGGTGCCTCTCCGATGATGCGTGACTAGTCCACCATAGACCTACGAGTCCATAAGCAGTAGCTAGATGGATTCCTCTCTCTCTCTCTCTCTCTATGATTCTCAATACAATGGTATCTTGGAGATCTATCTGATGTAATGACTTTTGCAGTGTGTTTGTTGGGATCTGATGAATTTTGAGTTCATGATTAGTTTATATCCATGAATATGATTTGGGTCTTCTTTGATCTCTTGTTTGCATGATTACTTATAGCCTCGTATTTCTTCTTCGAATCTTTGGTTTAGTTACGCTAACTGGATCGATTATTCTTGCCATGGGAAGAGGTCCTTTGTGATGGGTTCGATCTTGCGGTGTTCTTTCCCAGTGACAGAAGGGGTAGCAAGACACTCATGTATCGTTGCCATTAAGGATAATAAGATGGGATTTATTCCTAAATGAATAGATCTTGTCTACATCATGTCACCGTTCTTATTGCATTACTCCGTTTTCCCATGAACTTAATACACTAGATGCATGCTGGATAGTTGTCGATGTGTGGAATAATAGTAGTAGATGCAGAATCGTTTTAGTCTACTTATCTTGGACGTGATACCTATATAATGATCAATGCCTGGATAACGTCATGATTATTTGATCTTCTATAAATTGCCCAACAGTAATTTGTTCACCCACCGTGTGCTATACTCATGAGAGAAGACACTAGTGAAACCTACGCCCCTCGGGTCCATTTTCCCAACGTATTGCTTTCCGATCTACTATTTTGCCCTTTTGTTTTTAGATCTATTAATCCAAAAAAACCAAAAATACCTTGCTACAATTTTTGTTTACTTATTTTATTTAGTGTTCTTGCGAGATCTATTTACCAAAACTATCATTACCTAATCTATCTTATTACCGTAGAGAGCTTGACAACCTCTCTTTCGCGTCGGGTTGCGAGTATTTGTTATTTGTGTGCAGGTGTTATTTACGTGAGTGCGTGATCTTCCTCTATGGATTTATACCTTGCTTTCATAACTAAGGGAAATACTTACCGACGTTGTGCTACATCATCCCTTCCTCTTTGGGAAAATACCGACGCAGTCTCAAGCCACGTCAGCACATAGTCCACTTGAGCTAGATGATGATGATCTTGACTTACTCAAGATGGAACACCTTTCTTGTTGTGTTGGCTCGATGAAGACTAGTTGATTGCTCCCCCATACTCCGCTATGGGTGAGCCACTCTTTGTGACATCTTCATAAGTCCATTGTCACCACAATGGATATCAAGCTTCAAGCATGATCTCTTCATGATGCTCCACTTGAACTTGCACACCACAAACTTGATGACGATCACTACTTGATGTCATCCTCCATGGGTTGTATGAGACCTTCCTCTTGACGCAAGCCCATCGACACGTACCTAACCCCACATAGAACTCACACGTAGGCAATGGGTTAGTACACAAAGCGTAATGGAAAATGCTTACCATACCATGGGATCACTTGATCCCTCTTGGTACATCTTATACGCTTTGTGTGTTGATCAACTTGAGATCCAGTCTTTGACTTAGTCTTGATCAACCTTGTATCTTATCTTCTTTCTTCATAAAGATGATGTCTTGAAGGTAAACATGAATTCTTACACAATGTTATTCTTCAAGACATGCTTGCAATAAGCTCAACTCTCACATGACCAATCTTTGGATAAAAGCTTGAATACCACCTTAGTCATCATATAAACTCCTAAACCAACAGATGGACTTCAAGAAGTGCTTATGGACACATCCTTCAAATATAACTCAAGGCAGCCATTAGTCCATAGGGATTGCCAACAATTACCAAAACCACGTATGGAGAAATATTCTCTAACAGCAGCGGCACTCCTGTTCTTGTGGCTAGAGTGCTTGTACAGAGTCGGGAAAACTTTCTTGAGCGCCCCCTCGTCCATCCACCGGTTCCAGAAGGACGTTGTGGTGCCATCGCCGATTGTCACCCTCGTGGTGCTGTTGAAAAGCGCGTGATCGACATCGTCGTAGGGGGAAGCTAGGTTGCCGCAAGGCCAGTCAATGCCAGCACAGCAGCACCGCTCGATTGAACTTCAACAAATTTTGTATGCCAAGTCCACAACCGGCGAACACACCTGGCTCCAATTGACCTTGCGGTGACCGACGCTGAGCTCTTGATGGTCGGCCCAGAGAAGCGCCGGCGAGCCTTATCAATCTCCTTTAAGAACTTGATGGCCGCCCTGAGAACAGTAAGCGCAACAGTTGGCATAGCCGTTAGAACGCACCGAACCAGCACTCTTGTGTCGGCAATGGACAGCAGGCTGCCCTTCCACCCGGCAAGATGAGCGCGGATTCGGTCGAGGACAAACTTTTTTTTTGAACCGGGCAAAACCCCTTTCCATTACTCATCATAACGGAAATACAAATTTACGGTCAGTCTAAGGAAACCGGAAAGGGGAGCGGGTTCAAAGCATTTTTGAAAAACCCACCATAGGCACTCGTCATCGAGCAGCCTACCGAGGGGTGAAAACCCAGAAACACCCAAAAGAACCAACTAACCTAACCAGAGCAGTTCAACAGGATTCCAACAACCGGACACAGCCGGCAAGACAAACGGCCAGGCAAAGTGCAGAGAGCAGGCTCATAGCTGAGCTAACACCAAAAGACCCACGCAGGGGCCAGCAGCGAAAGAAAAGAGAAAAGAAACGCAGCAGAGCCAGCGTCCATGACTTCAGAGTGGGGGGGGAGAGCTTCTTCTTGTATCGGCACCCTTCAGTCATCTCTTGCTGCACCCGGAGCCGCACAGATGCACATCATGTTCGAAGCGGTCGAGGACAAACTAGAGATGAACCAAATGGAGCCTAGTGAGGGTGATTGGCAGCCCTAGTTATTACCGAAAAACTGACGATTCTATCCCGAAAGTACGAAGCATTTCCTGCAAATTTGCGCCCTCGCAACAAATAGCGTGTACTACGTATGAAGGATGATATTTGACACTTGCTCCTGAGAATGGTCCAAGGGCTGAAATAAAAGAAGAGTTGCTGCTATTGGCCAACTACCCACGTGTCGTGCATCTCACGCAAGAAACAACGGTGGTAGGCCCAAGGAAGCTGCCAAGCAAAGCTAGAAGCCTAGGTATAGGATCGCTCTGCTTGCTTCCCCATACCTCGTTGATAATGACGTGCTGCCGCTAGCTATAGAGTCGTCCAGTTGCTGTTGCTCGCCATTATCTATCTCCTCTGGATCTCCTTGCGATATCGCCCGTGTAGTCTCTTCTTTGTCCCGATCGGAGGATCATGGGTCATCCATAGAGTGTGTAGACAGAAGACAACGACGGAGGCAAGGTAGCCCAGGGACCGACGGAGCCCCCATCTAGCTCCTCGTAAAGTTTGTGGCTCCGCCGCTGACTACAGTTGGGCGACGCTGCCGTGTTCTTCTCCGATCCTTCTCGCCCACAGGACCAAAGGTTTGTCGTAGCCGATCCGCCGTATACGTACACACATACGCCTATCCACTACGCCGCAAGGTTGTCCACGCCGTACACAGATACAGCCGGCGGTATATCTTGCTGAGATACGCCTATCCACTACACCACGAAAATACCTGGTACTCTGCTGCAAGCGATAAAACCGAGACGCATTTTGAATGGATTACGAAATTTGGACAGATACCGGGACAGGAGCAGGGCCGCCGCTAATGGAGCAGCGTCACATGATGCGGAAAATACCTGTCGGCGAGGTGCATGCACGAGCCTGCCCGTGGTGGTGGGGTGGGGGACAAGGCGATACGACCACAGTTCCCTTGGATCCGTGCAGCCGGTGCGCACGTGTCGGGCGCCGCAGCCGTCGAGGCTCTGGACGGGCACTTGCGGCGTGCCGCCAGCAGGGAAAGGGTCGGCATCGGCGAAGCGTCAAAGGCACTGTGCCGCCATCCGACGATGTTGCCGGAGCCCGGCCCCGGCACTCCCATGCATGAACAGCGTTTAGGAATTTTCTTTTGTGCAGGGAGCTTGGAACCGGGGCAACGAGACAACGGGGCCGATTAGATGGTCTGGCAACGGGACAAACCTGGTATGGGATGGGAAACGGTGGCCTGGGGCAAAGGCTATATCGACGTTTTCAGCTCTGTATTTTCTGATATCTTTTCAAATGTTTCGGTCACACAGAATCCAACGTGCATGGCTGAAACTCGGTTTCCTGTGTTTACTGAAACCGGACTTAGGCAAACCCACACCCTCAAATGTCCGTGGACTCGTCGGGACTATCCACGGACACCGACCGATCAAACCTTAATTTTTTTCTTGCAATCGGACACCTCAATTAACATGTTTTAAATCCATACAAACTCATGCAACTACGTAAATGACGCATTACACGCTACGTCCGACTACTACAATCACACCATCAGACCATCAAATTTTAGCATGTTTAGCTATGAAGAAGATCACCCATGGCTGCCCTTGTCCTTCCCCTTCTCGGCGTCCTTGTCGTCTTTCTCGCGAAAGTAGCGGTCAAAGACGCAATAGGGATCAAGTCGGATCTGCTCATCGTCGGAGTTGTTCGACCCGTCGATGTCGTCCTTCTCCTCCTTGGGTGGTAGTCCTGCCACGGACCACCCGATTATGCTCTCGGGCGAGGGCGTGCGTGTTCCTTCATTATCGCTTCTTTACAATGTGGGCGCGGATGGCTTCCTCCTCTGCGGCCGTCCACGCCGCCGCATCAACCGTCGCCGTCGTCGTCACGTTGACAGCGAGGCGGGACTCGACCGCCCTCATCCTTTCCTTCCCACGGAGGGTACACTGGTCCTGGTGGGACTCATACTCCGGTGGACCGATGATGGGGAAGGGGAGATTTGAAGGCTCCCGGAAGGACCGCAATGATCCAGACCCGGAGGATCCGAACGCCCGATGTGCCGACGCTATGGAGTCGCGCCCACAGATCCTGCCGCCGGTCGGGCGCTGTCCTCCCGGGTGTGACGGAGTGCAATGCAGATGGCCATTGCCTCCCCGAACCTGCACGGGACGACACCCTAGTCTATGGATCCAGACCAGTCAGAGTCAGATCCGCCACCTCCCATGGCGAAGAAGGTCGAAGATCGCCGAACGGGAGCTTGGGACGGAGTGAAGTGGAGGGAAGGGGGTGGAGTGGATAGGGTTTGGTCCGGGGAGGGGATAGGAACGAATATATGTGTGATTGGATGGACGAGCGTGGGTTGAGTCTAACGTGGCGGACGTGCCCGGTCGCGCTCGGGCCTTTCCATATCCGTCGCATATTTAAACTGGATATAAATGGTGTCGGTCAACCCGAGCGTTTGAAGGCGGTTAAGACGTCCGTCTGGGTCGGCTTTTACTGACCGGTCACTAAGCGAACCATCCGTCCGGACATATGAAGAGGGTTTGAGGCACCCGATTGTAGATGCTCTAACAAGACATGTGATTTATTCACATAGGTTTTCCCATTTCCGCATGATAACAACCGACGAACCATAATGTTTAAAGTTAGCAAACGCTTAGTCTAAATTCGCAGTAAAAACAAAGTAATCTTAGCTTAACTTCGTTTTTCAAGAAATAGCATCACTTCATGTATTAAGTTAAGACCCACATAGATACAATGGCAGACCTATCCAGAGCCCACTGGATCGGAGTGGGCAAATAGTGCAACCATGTTTGTACGTTTAGTTATTCTCTTATTTGTTTAGCCTTTCTGCGGGTATAAAGCACATTGTCCAATCTCAAATTGGGTCGTGGCCCATTCTGTTCACCCTGTACCTCCTCCGTCGCATAGATAACATATGTCAGCTTTTTTTGAGTCGGCTGGAGGGTTGCCTAGATAGCATATGTCATCTTTTTGAGGAACTACACAACATAAGTCGGCTGGGGGATTGCCTCTAGCGAATGCTTTATTCGTTTAGGATGGCTCGATCCAGCAACCAATCGCGGCGACTATATATCGCCTTAAGCGAGATAGAACAATCACGGCCAACAGTGCACTATGCTTGTACGTTTAGTTATTTTTTATTTTCTTAGCCTTTCTGCTGGTATAAAGCTCATTGTCCATTCTCAAAATGGGTCGTGGTCCATCCTGTCCATCCTATGCCTTCGTCACCGCATAGATAGCATATGTCAGCTTTTTTGAGGAACTAGACAACATACGTCGGCTAGGTAGCATATGTCAGCTTTTTGAGGAACTAGATGGCTTACATCGGCTAGGGGGTTGCCTCTAGCGAATGCTTTATTCGTTTACGATGATTTGATCGAGCAACCAATCACGGCGACTATATATTGTCTTAAGCGAGATAGAACGATCACCTTGCTGAAGGGTTCACACTAATCGGTTTGGTCCACACACGCGCGCACACAGTAAAAGGAAAAAAAGCAAAGGGAATATGGAACATGCTGGACTCGACCTTGGTCTCCGGTTTTGGAGCAATGGTGGCTAACTACTGCACTCACCTTTGGTTCGTAACAGAACAGTAGGGCGAAGCAAGTTAAGTCCAAGCAACTCGCGGTTCCATTGGTTCTTCTCCGTGTTTTTTTTTTCAATTTTTCATTTATTTTTTCACCGGTTTTTCTCCATTTTTTTGTTTTATTTTATTTTTTCTTCTCTGTTATTTATTTGGTTTTCATTTTTTTTTCTTAATTTTTTTTTCTTTGCTTTTTCTTATGTTTATTTTCTTTTTCACTCTACATTTTTGTATATGTCAAACACATTTTTTTAATAAGTGATCAACATTTTTTGTGTACACATCAATATTTTTAGATCATTTATTCAACTTTTTAAAATATTTTTAAAATTTTTAAATATTATTCAAAAATAATACGTGTTCAACATTTTTCATATACTCAAACAATATTTTTTAATATTTATTAAAAAACCAAATATTTGTTCAATATTTTTAGTACTTATTCAATATTTTAAATACTTGTTCATCATTTTTTCAAATGTTTTTTTGAAGAGTGTATTTTTGAATTAATATATATGCGTATGTGGGTACAATATTTCAAAATATAAAGAAAGTACAAAAATAAAGCATAAGGCAGTAATCACAAAAAAAATAAAAAAAACAGGTCGTAGTCTCCCACGCGGCAGAGGCGCCCATCTGGGCCTCCACCGACGCGAGAGCTTTCCCGTGCCTCGCTTAAATCGAGACATAAAGTCGAAAATCCCTATTTGCCGCTCTCTGCGGCAAACAGTCAGGGTTCCGCACAGCCTATCAATAGATCGCTCGCAGGTGGGTCGGTCTGTTATGCATTCCAACGATACTGGTTTTGAGGACCTTCTGCGAATGTTTCTAGCTGGGTTTTTCTCGGTTTTGGTAACCTTGAAGAAGGTTTCTCAACCGACTTTTTCTTTTTTATTTCTTTTAGTTTAACTAGCACATATGCCCATGCATTGCAATGGAAGAAAACATATCGTATATTTCTAGTATAATAAGCATGGCTCGGGACGCTCTACTGATCTACATCCTCTATTTCAACATTGTTGTCACACCCATGTCACAATATATATTCTTGTTCGCGGTCATCGATAGTGATTGCGGTGTTCACCTGATTACAATTACATCCAAATGTAGTCAACCCCAAGATGACAAGTTCGGACACGATACAACACATCCGTCATTGAATAAAATCAACAACATAATGCATTCCTGGTCCAGCGTCATCATCAACGTGCCGTCCTCTCCTTCAAAATCTTCTTCCCGTTCAACTCCCCACGGACACCTTGGTGACGAACGAAACATATGTGACACTTGATATATCTATGTATACACGCTTGTGCAGATGGATTTGTACAACTTCAAATCCATTTTAAGCTGGTTATTTTCCTAATCTAATAAACCGACCACGTTGATAGTTCAAACTCTTAATTAGTCAAACCACTCACTCATGGTACATCCCGAAGAAAGAGAAAGTGAATTACGTATATCTGATTACTTTCCTGATCTAATCAGGTCACTTTAATTGTTAGAACTATTAATAATCAAACTGTTCACTAATGATTATTGCCTAGGAAAAGAGAAAGCAGAGGCGCACATATATAATTCACCTGAGCTTAAATAGAGAAAAACATTTTATTGTTTAAATGTGTTAGCTAGTCAGCTTGTATATCCACTTTCCATTGTTGCGTGAGATTGAAAGTTCGATTCCCTAGCAATACACCGTTTTTTGTGCTGTTTATACGAAGCCTAGTCCGGTCGAGCGCCAACCTTCAAATAGGAAACTCGGTTTTACTAGCACCCCATTTCAAATTTTGTTCACAAATTCAAAAAATGTTCAGAATCTTAAAACTTGTTCAAGTTTCCAAATATATTTACAAATTTATAAACATTTGTGGTTTCAAATTTTTATTTGGAACTTTTAAAAAATAAAGTTTTCAAAATTTGTTGAAAAAATCAAAACCAAATCATGGTTTCCATATTTGTATGGAATTTCATAAAATGTTCCCGGTTTCAAAAGTTGTTCATAACTTCAAAAAACTTCAAGAATTTCAAACATGTTCGTTATTTTAAAGTTCGTTCATGTTTCCGAAAAATTGTCCAATATTTCTATTCCGGATTTATTTTGAAATTTCCAAAATTTCTTCATGCTTTTAAAACACTGTTCAAGTTTTCTAACAACATTTTTGGTCTTTAAAATTTGCTACAGTACCTAGTCGAGATGTTGCCCGATTTGGTTCATCGGTTCACTGCTACACTTTTAAAAAAAATTGGTGGTAAGGAAACACAAACATTCATCAGTTCACGTGGCAATTGTTAGTCGTGCAAGATCCCGAGGTCATGAGTTTGACCCAGTGCATCCCACTTATTTTTTGATTTATATGCTCACATGCGCTTGCTTTTATTCGGCCGGCCCGTTTGGGATGCTCCTGTGCGATTTAACGACACCTAATATTTCAAAAAAAAACGTAAAACGGGGTCGTGGACAATGTATGGGACGAGCGAAAAACTACCGATGGATCAAGAAAAGTGAAGAAATAATCCGTACTTTAATATTAATTAAGGTAAATAATTTTTATTTTATTTTCTTTTTTGTTATTCTCTTTCTTTTTCTATCATATTTTCTTTCTTCTTGCTCTTTGATTTTTAAATTTCTTTCCAATTTGAACGAATGTTTCAGAAATAAGAAAAACGAAATTGTCAGATTTTGTTAGTTTTTTTCAGAAAATGTTTCTATTTTCCAGTTTTTTTTCAAAAATATCATAAAAGTTTAGAATTTCAAAAACTGTTTGCTTCTTTTTAAATAATGTTCAAATTTTTAAAAACTGGTAATCTTTTTAAATTTGTTCACAAACCCAAAAATCTTTGCCTTTTCGAAATTATTTCAAAAATTCAAACCGTATTCATGTTTCAAAAATTGTTCAAAATCGAAAAATATTTGCATTTCTAAATTTCGTTCACGAATTAGAAATTGCTCAAATTTTTTTGAAAATGTTAATGTTTTTAAAAATTGTTCACAAAATAAGAAACATGTTCCCGTTTTCAAAATTTGTGCGCAAATTCTGAGAACTGTAACATTTTTTAAAATATTTCACATAATACAAAAATCTGGGATTTGGAGAAAATATTCCTATTTTCCCAACTTTACTCACAAATTTTGAGAAATTTTTGCCATTTTCAAATGTTTCGCATATACAAAAACATTTATTCTGCATTTGAAAAGTTGTACCCGTTTTCAAATTTTACTCACAAATTTATAAAATTTATGCATTTGCAATAAATGTTTTGGAAAAAAATCGTGTTTTTACACAAAAATGAAGTTTTAAGAAATATTTGGATTTGCAGTTTTTCGTTCACATACACATAAAATCTTCGGGATTTACAAATTGTTCTCAGGTTCAAAGTTTTGTTCTTAATTACAAAAGTTGTACCTGTTTTCAAAATTTGTTCACGAATTTAAAAACTGTTTGTGATTTCCCAAAATGTTGTGGAATTTGAAATTTTGTTCACTTTTTTCAAAAAAAACTTTTTCAATTTTTGTTCCCGTGTACAAAAACTCTTCAGGATTCTTATAATTTATCAGATTCTGAATATTGTCCGGCATTTCTAAAATTGTACCTCTTTCAAATTTTGTTCACCAATTAAGAAACTGTTCACGTTTTCAAATTATGTTCTAGAATTTGGAAAATTATTCACGTTTTAACAAAAAATGTTCGGAAAATTTCAAAACAAATTCTTATAGAAAATTGTTTGGATTTCCAAAAGATGAAAAATCATTTTTTTTACAAATTGAAAAAATGTTCGAGAATTTAAAATTCATTGCAATTTCAAAAGTGTTCGAGAATTTAAAATTCATTGCAGTTTCAAATTGAAAAAATGTTCGAGAATTTAAAATTTATTGCAAAATTTGGTTCGCGTTTGCCAAAAGGTATTTGTAATATCAAAAAAGTGGTAACAGTTTATAAGTAATGCTCAATTTACGCTGATGTTTTTAGTTCATTTGACTTCGCGCCACACTTTTTTTGCGAAGGCTTAGTAGATGGGGTGGCTAGCACAATGCATGCACAAACTAGGGGTCTGTAGTTTGAATTCCAGGTCGGGTGCTTTATTCTTTTTACCATTTTTCCGCCCGACCGCTCAACCGCTCGCGTGAGTTCAATGGGCTGGTCCAGTCGTGTGTATCCTATCCGAAGGGACGTCTTTTTGACGCAGAATGCGTCAAATAGGTGCTCCCCGCGCCCACGACCAATTGGGTTTCCTCGAACGTTTGCTTCCAGCCCCTTCCTCCATTGACTAGCCAGTGTGGTTCCATGCCCAATAAAATGACCACACCGAGCCCATTCATCAAACAAAGTATAAAAAACATACAAATAGATACGGGCCCAAACAAACTTAAAAAACAGAATAGTGTGGTAATTACAGAACAGAAATGCCAAGATATGTATATCATGGAAATTGCTACATGACTAGAAAAATCAGATCATTAAATTTCATTATTTTTCCCTAACTCTCGAAAAAAAATAGCTATATAAAAATCATTAGAAAAATTATTTTACCACAATTCTCTATTTTTTTCAAAATTTGTCTACATAATTAAAATCCAAAGTCTAAAATTTTAAATTGACATGCTACCCACAATAAAATTGCCATGGTCTAATTAAAAAATTGCCACCATGTACTGATAAAATTGACATGGTCTAAATAATGAAACTGTGATGCTACTTATGGAAAATTACCATGGTCTAAAACTCCATTGTCATGGTACCTCCAATAGAACTATCATAGTGTAATTAATAAATTTTCCATGATCGAATTGGGAAAAAATTCATGGTGCGATAAAATCTTTTTTCCATTGTCTAACTGATAAAAGTGTCCTAGTATAAATTATTAAAAATTCATGCTACCTATAGAAAATTACCATGGTCTGAATATTTGAACTGCCATGGTCAAATTGAAAAATTGCAATGGTGTGTAAACTATATTTCCATAGACATATGGCAAATTTGGAGCGATGCATGAAAATCAATTTGCCATGTAATTTGGGGTCTAAAAACGTTGTGAAAAAAATATAAACAAATTGTGGTGATGATTATTTGTATCTAGTGCAAAAATTGGCCATGTGCTATTTTTTTCTAATTTTTTCATGTCTATTGAAACATTTTTTTACATATTTGCCACCTCTAGTAAAAAAGGGAAAATTGTGTTTATGCCATTCTAGCTTTCGCCAATTTTCCTTATGCCATTCTAGATTTTGACATTTTACTTTCGCCACTCTTAGCTTTTGACAATTATCGTAATTGCCATTTCCTGATATGACAAAAAATTCAGAATGACGATTGTGATACATTGTCAAAATCTAAGAGTGCCAAATGCGAAATAATTTTATTTTGTTTTTCCACATAATGGTAATTGTCATAATTGTCAAGAGTGGCAAAAGTGAAATGTCAAAATATAGAGTGGTATAAGAAAAATTGGCAAAAACTAGAGTGGCAAAACAAGATTTCCAGTAAAAAAGAGGGAAAAACGAAGGGAGTGAGATATGATCCCATGTCTCCGGGGTGGTTGTTTGAAGCGCCAGCCAATGGGGTGGGTGGGTGTGTTTTAACAAGCTAGCATTTGCGTGAATTATTTTCTAGCGAACGGGTTTCAAAAGTTGTCATGTCTCCTGTCTCTACGCCAAGATATGTGCATTGCATCTAACGACGGGGACGAAGTTTGCCCGGGGTGAAGAAACTTCAAGGTTCAATAGTTATAATTTTCGTTAATTTAAGGATCATTATTCTAAAAATAAGAATCGTTGCTCGACACACAAGGAAACATATGCATTACATATATGAAGGATATAGTGTTCTCAACACCCACACACACTTGTCAGGCGATATCTCGAGTCAAGAGAAACTATTTGGCATCATATTTTTAACATGGAAACCCCCCAAGTTGGGGTAATAACCATAGGCGGGCCCCAGGTCACCCAAATTATATTTCACTATTACCAAATGCGGGATACAGTAAGTTCTTCTCTAGGTAGCACTAGAGGCTCTCATACGTCAAGATTTCTGCATTTCGGACAGAAATGATAAAACTTGAGGTTGCAAGAGCTAAAGACTAGAACAATCTCATCAAAGATGGTGGAACCATAATTTGAAGGAGACAACGTGGTGGGTGTGATATGTGCAACCTTGAGAAAGGGATCCCTTCACTATTCCTCTCCTTCCATCTCTTTGTTGGTTTTATATTTTCCTCTCCAATTGAGGCTCAACTAAGATTTGTCACATTTCTTGATGGATGTTGAGACACCCCCTTTGCTCGCATGTAAATTCTAAATTGACCATAGGTTATAACCATAATTGAAAGGATCGATATGTTTGATTACAGGGGGTGAATAGGCAACTACGAGTTTTTAACTTCTCTTTAGAAAATTAGGTTTAGCAACAAATATGTTGTCAAGATATGCAACTAGGTGAGAAATCTATGTGATGCTAACAACAATAACAACACAAGCAAGCAAAGGATACAAAATAGGTAAAGCTTGCACAAAGTAAAGGTAAAACCACAAGTGGAACCGATGGAGATGAGGATGTGTTACCGAAGTTCCTTCCCTTTGAGGGGAAGTACGTCTCCGTTAGAGTTGTGTGGAGGCACAATACTCCCCAAGATGTCACTAAGGCTACCGTATTCTCCTCACGCCCTCACACAATGCGAGATGTCGTGATTCCACTAGTGGTGCTCTTGAAGGCGGCAACTGGACATTTACAAAAAAGGTTGGGGAAATCTCCACAACTTAATTGGAGGCTCCCAACACCACCACGAAGCTTCACCACAATGGAATATGGCTTTGAGGTGACCTATTCCATCTAGGGTGCTCAAACACCCCAAGAGTAACAAAATCTGTAAGGGATTAGTGGCGGGAATCAAATTTCTCTTGGTGGAGGTGTAGATCGGGGCCCTCTCAACCAAATCTTAGAGTTTCAACAAGTTTCGTTGGCTAAGGAGAGAGATTGGGCGAATATGAGCTTCGGGACAACAATGGAGCTTTTGAGAGGATAAGAGGTGGGTATCTTTGGGGACGAAGACCCCCTTATATAGTGGGGAAAGAATCTTCCCGTTATTTGCCCACCACCCGCACATCAGCGGTATTACCGCTCCAGGGAGCGGTACTTCCATCTGCATGGAAGATCTGCCTGCGGGCCACAGCTGACACAGTCAGGGAGGAAGTACTACCGCTCCCGCGAGCGGTACTACCGTTGGCGCTGTAGGAGGCAAATCCAAGCAGTAGTAGGGGGCAGCGGTAGTATCGCTTGCTACTACTGCCCCTACTACCATTCTGGTGGCGCGGCACCCTGGACATGTCCGGTGCCCTGTGCTGGGAGCCAGAGCCACCCCACCAGAAGTAGTAGGGGGCAGCGGTAGTACCGCTTGGTACTACCGCCCCTACTACCGTTCTGGTGGTGCGGCACCCTCGACATGTTTGGTGCCCCGCGCCACGAGCCAAATCCACCCAACGGTACTATCGTGCTGGCCAACAGTACTACCGCTGATGCAGCTAAGGGCACACAGTAAGAAGCTCCATATTGCCAAGAAAGGATGGGGTGCAAATGTGTGCGTGATGATTCCACCAAACCTTTCCAAATGCGGACCCCATCTTGGTAGTATGTATTTTCCTATGACTCAAGTCCACTAACACTAAATAGTCAGAAAATAACCGTCTTCTCTTTTACCCACCGGAGGGGAAAATAACTGTGTCACGCCACCTAATAATCTTTGAAAGCTTAATGCACACAGTTAGTCCGCAAATGCATTGTCGTCAATCACCAAAACCACTAGGGTAGAAATATGCCCTTACAATCTCCCCCTTTTTGGTGGATTGATGACAACACGAGATTTGCATAGATGATACCATAATAGGTAAAATCAAACCCCAAAGTCTAGAAAATATAGACGGGCTCCCCCTAGATGTGTGCACTATTCTTATATATGCTTTTGGAATGGAAAGTGCACACACTAGGATCAACGCTCCCCCTATATTTTATAGACCGACAACTACTTGCATTAATAACGAAGAGTGAAGCATGAATGCAAGATATGTTAAGTGAGTGTAAGTAAAGGGCACATGAAAAGTATAACTCACAACACATGTTAAGACATTAAAGGATAATAGTAGGTTAGCATATGTCTCACACCATACGACTTGGTCTTAAAGGTCTCACAAACACAAACCAAAGCAAAGTAAATGATAAAAGAGTTCACGAGCGAATAAACACAAGCAGCATCTAAAACACACACTCGTGACTTGGCAAATCCCCTACACTCTCTCCCCCTTTCGCATTGAGACACCAAAAGTGTAGAGATGACTAAAATGGCACACGGTGGTAGCAGCTCAAGGGACTATCATCAATACTCACCGGACTCCGAGCTGTAGCCAGTAGTGCCATCAGGACCAGAACCGCTGGGAGGAGCTGAAGAGCTAGGAGGAGTAGAGGACCTATGTAGCGACCCGACCTGAAAGGTCAAGTCTCCGGTGTTTCCGTACCATCCCAAGATCATGCTGGTACACACATGGTACATCAATGTATATATCAAAGGGAAATCACATAACATTATATTAATCGAAATCTCATATCGAGTCCTTTATTACAATAATATTACAATAAAGTGGCCAAAGGCCAACTCATGAGAATATCTAAATCTTGCGGAAGCGTCGACGGTAGATGAGTCCATCCGACTCCAAGGGCATCTCACTGAGCATAGAACGCGTCCTCACTCCTGGTCGGAAAAATACTCTGCAACATGATACGTTGTAGCCGTGTAGGTCAGCATATGGAATATGCCGGCAAAGTCACAAGAGAGGGGTGAAAATAATCAGCTAGTCTATATGCTTATATGGCAGGTGGTGGTGTAAGTTTTTGCGTAAAGCCAAGTTTTTCCTACATCAAGAGAGGGGCTAAGCAAAATATTACTAAGTTGGTTGATTAATGAGATGGTTCCACCAACCAGTTCTCATACCCAAAATTGTTAATACCCACATCATCATATTATTTGTGCTGAGAGTTCCGGAAGTTTCAATTCCTTTGGCTCAAGTCGTCCATGACCGTGGACACGGCTAATCGATTAGGTTTGGAATACTCTGCAGAGTTTTGCACACGTTCCCCACAAGATTTGGTCGCCTCCGTTTGATTTCTCGCACTTCAGGGTGTTTGAGAAACGGATGACCAAAACATGGTCTTCCAAAGGGTTTCCCTGCGACTCTGTCGGTGCCCATCCTTTCCTACCGTTCTTCTACCTCTCGTAGCACCGCCTGTCCAGGGTCACCACGATATCCAACCAAGCCAGAGCCCATAATGACTTGTGGCTGTGCAGGTAAGCCTTGGGTTTTGAAGCACCCATCCATCTCTTTGTGCCTGGGTGGACCTTTCCGCGTGAATACTGGCCATCTCCAGCATCACCTAGGCTAACCACTGGTTTCTCTAGGGTGCCGTTCAACCATCATCCACCCAGAGGTATGTTGAAAACTTGGAGTCTTGAAATCTTGATCATTATGTAGGTCTTGAAATTATTAACTTTCTCAACTCTCATGAATCACACAACCAACCCGTCTACTAATAGCATAGCAAAAGTAAAACAACGTTTCCCGGGGCCAAAGTTGTCAAAGAGGGTTGAGGAGGGGTACCTACCACATGATACTATTACAATGTAACAAAGTTTCCAACTAACCTATCTTGCATGCAATTGGGGAGATGGTAGAACTAATGCATATAAAACATGGGTAAAAATATGATCAAAGTGACTTGCCTGATTGATGATCTTCGTACGTGAGTGACTCTAAGTAACAAGCTTCGCACTCCGAATAATCTAACGAAGCAAACAAGCACTCAAATAAGCATACAACCAAAATAAGTACTCATAACATTCAGCAAAGAAGTACTAAACAATCAAGGCAAACAATGCACAAAAGTCTCTAGCAAGTAAAACACACAAGGTTTTGTTTTCCAAAGGAGATGATGAAAACACTACTACATAATAAAACTATTTTGAAATAACAAGACAATTGTTGATAGCAAGGCAACAATAGAATATTTTAATATTAAACAAAACAAAATCAATTTAATTTTGTTGGGAAAACTTTAGTAAAGTTTGTAAAAGTTTTGATAAACACTATATGAATCAACTATAGTTGTACTAACAAAAGAAATGAAAAACTAACTTATTATTTATTAGTAAAACATGTTCTTGATAGAAATAATTTACTACTAAATCTGTCTTAGAAAACAGAAACAAAATATACAAAACTTTGTTTGAAAACAAAACTATTACTAGTTAGTTGTTTAGTCAAATTAAGCCTATTTGAAAAGACATTGTGATTCCTATGTTAAATAAAATTAAACTAAGCAAATTTATATTTTTTATTAACAGTGAGTGAAGACACTAAGTGTTTACTAACAGAACCTAATAAACAAATAAAACCAAATTCTAAAACAAATTAATTAAAATCAAGTTTATAAAACTATATTATAATACTAGACAGATTCTGTTTTTGGTTAAAACACTAATCAAATATATCCTGAAAATCCTCAAACTAAACATGAAGATAGTCCTAACCAATATCAAACAGTAGCAAAAAGAATCATATCAAAATCTATTTTCAAACTCTAGTTATTCAGATTTGAAGATTTTGAGCAAATTTGTTTAAATTCAAATTTTATAGTTTAAATTTGAAATTTGAAAGTACAGGGTGAAACTACATGAAAATTTTGAGCTATTGCAAAAAGAATCAACTCAAAACACTAAATAGATTAAAAGATATAAGCAAAACAAAATTTGAAAACATTCTGTTAATTAAAACAAAACTGAAAAAGAAAAACTGACTTTGCAACGGCCAGGGGCTACGTGGCACTGTCCGATTGGCTAGCGAGCGCGTGCGGTAGGTGATTTAGAGCGGGCGACCGATTGGAAGAGGATACCGGTTCGGACTTAAGCCCGTTCTAATCTGGGTCGTTGGTTCGGGATCCGATGGTCGAGGGAGCTTACGGAGGGAGGTTGCCGGCGTCGGGGTTTCTCCGGCGATCCGAAGGCGGCGAGGACGACGGCGAGGCGCTCAGGTGGTCGGGGAGGACGGGGAAATGGTCCGGGCGACGGCGACGGTTCTCCGGAGTCGACTGGTGGCAACAATGGGGCGAACGGTGGTCGGACGTGGTGGCTACGGTCGACGGCGAGCTCCGGTGGGGGAGTAGCTCCGGCGAGCAATTGACAGCGTCTCGGCGAGAGAGAAAAAGGGGACTCGGGGTGAACGGATGCGGGAAGTGGCCGGCTACTTATAGGGCGCTCGAGGGGTGCGGGGGAGTTAAGAGGAGAGAGATCCGGTGAGGGAGGAAACGGCCGGCGAGTCGGGTCCGGCGCGGGCGGGGAGGAGGGCGATGACCGTTTCGAGGCAACGGTCGGTCGGGTGTGGGACCTAGCGTCAGAGAGGGAGGGAGGCGTTACTGCGCTCGGTCGGCCGGCTTCTAATTAATTCACGAGTAACTGTCGTGGGCCGGCCCGTTTAATACCGGAAACGGTTACCGTTTCTTTTTAATAATTTTTCAGAGACATTCAAATACATTTAAAGCATTCAAATCATCTCTAAATATAGGGGTATTATATATCAAAATTAACAGAATAATAAATGCTATTTAATGAACATTTCTATTCTGTCATTTGAATACTTTGAAAAAAATAATATTTTCAGAAATTGCCTAATTGTTTTTTAAACCCTTTTTGCAAATATTTTCAAAATAACCCCTGGTTATTACTGTTCAAATATATCACCAATTAGTACCTGGTGTGGAGTGTCATGTTCCTCCTCTCTTATTTGAACTTATAACCAAAATTTCCAATAGGTGAAAGCAACATAGGGAATAGTAGAAAGGACTTTTAGAAAGTCAGAAAAGGCATTTCAACAAACACATACATTCAAGCAATGATGCTGCTAGATGCATAACTATAATCATAACATTCCAAAATGAAATTTTGGGATGTTACAACCTAGGCTGAGCATCATCAGAATCCCACTTGCATTGTCAAGCAATCCAGACATCCTCATCAGTGACGTTGTCCTCAGACCCACTCGCGACCTTGAATCCCACATGCCTGCGCCTTGTGACGACTGGTAGCCTTCTTCTCAGCAACATGAGCCTTATATTAACCATGAGCCTGCGCAAAAAAGAGCTTCTTCATCTTCTCCTTAAGTTTCTGAGCCCAAGATCTCTCAGCACGAGAGAGCACAGAACGAGGAGCAGCGCCACCCTGGATCTCAAAGTCCTCATGATCCTCGTCATCCTCATCATCCTCATCCTCAACATCAGGCAAGTCCACCTAGGGAGTAACATAGTTTTCCCACTTGTTCTTCTGGCGGAGCTGCACAACCTTATGGGAAACCACCTCACCGTGCTCAAAGTGGATGCCTAGAAAGGTCTTAGCCCAAGTGCTATCAATCAGATGCATCAAGTATGGACCATAGATAGGAACCTTTCGGTCAGAGATGGCAGAGAGTAATCCACACCACATGACATGGGAAACATCCAGAACTGGCACCCCGGTATTCTGCCTCATACCCTGACAAAAGAGCGATAGATCCGCCAGGTAGAAGTGTACCATGTCCAAGTTTTCAACCCGAGGAAAAAGAGTGTTCCGGAAGATGCGGTGCATAATATCAAGAAAGGGATGAAGCACATAGGATGACTTGCCAGTGGTAGCGGAGATCTTCTTAGTGTTGTAGGACCAGAGATGCCTCTTGTGAGTGGTTGTCATTTCCTTGTGGGGGCGAAAGCAAACTGGGTCATGAAGCCCCTTATCCTCAATGTGTAGCAAGTCCATGAACTCCTTCCAAGTAGCAAACAACTTCTTCCCATTTGTCATCCAAGTCAAGGTCTGGTCCTCATCAGTCCTAAGGCAAAGAACACTGCCACCATATCTGCATCAAAGTCCTTGTTGAACTGCATAATATGAGTAATTCCAAGCTTCTCACAGAGTTCAAGAGCCTCTCCAAAGTATTGGGCATTCTTCTCCAAAAATTCTATATCAATGGACTTGACATGTGGTACATATAGGTTTTCCTTGTTCAGTAGAACATCATTGTAGGTAGACATTTGCTGCCGGGTCTAGAAGGGATGGGTGCGATTAGCAGATTCTTGAGGAATAACATACGGGTATTGACAACAAGGTTCCCAAAACTCTTTGCCAAGCATCTGATTCAGGGATGGTTGATTCTTCTTGGTAGCAGCCTTCTTTGACTGCTGCTTGGGAGGTGCATTGGGGTTGACAGAATTGTCCTCCTCTGAGGTGCGAGGGTGCTTGGAACCACCATCATGGTTGGGGTTCCTTCGACGCTCCCGATGAGCAGAACTGCTACCACCTGGAACCCAAAAACACCAAGCGGGGAAATGCAAGTGTAAACTAGTTGCATAAGCCAAAAGAAAAAGGATGAGCAAATCCGGAGTGAAATTAAGAACATGGGCATTTGGCAGCACATGTTGTAGTACCGCTGACCACAGCGATAGTACCGCCCAACAGCAGAGGCCACGGGGGCAACTACTACCGTAGGTCCGATCCGGTACTATACTATCGGTGACGTCAAATGCACATATTAACCACTAGAACTATAGATCAACTCCCTAGCCATCTTCCACAACGATCTCATGCCTCGATTTGACTAAAAATGGATGAATGCATCTAGTATTGTTCAAAACCTAGGTTCAAAAAACAGAACCATAGGAGAGAAGAACGGAGACAATACCAGCATCCATGGTAAGAGGAGAGGGTGGGGATCGATTCCACCGGTCAGAATCATGGAAGAATGGCCGCAAACGGAGGTCTCGTGATGGCCTTCACGGACTTGTAGTCGCCTGGAGAGAGAGAGAGAGAGAGAGGATGAATGGGTAGGGGAAGTGGAAACTTCCCCTGCCCCGCCCCATAATCCTTCGTGGAAACTCATGAGCGGTAGTAGCGCCCCTGTACTACAGTGCGGTGGAAGGCTGGGTAGTACTGCTCCAGCGGTAGCACCGTTGGTGGCGGAGGTAGTATCACTTGTTACTACCGCCCTTGCCACCGGTAGTACCGTGATGGGAAACCACAAGGCAGAATAAGAAGTTGCAAAGGGGTGGCTTATGCAAATTTTGAAGAGTTTGGAGACACAAAGACCAGCAAATGGTAGATAACACTCCAAGTATAGGGAAAACAGAGAATGAAAATATAGTACTTGGAGTGACACAAAACACGAATAAGCTCTGCAAAAGCAAATATCTCACTAGGAGGGGGCGGTGGCCGGAGCCACCTATGTTTGAGTCACTTGGTATGGCACCACGAAGATTTTAACCTTGGGCCCATGAACAAAACTCGTCTTTGAAGCAGAATTACCATGAAAAATGGCTAATGTGAAAGATTGATCAATTTATGCATAATAAGGGGAGGAATAGTTCACTGAGAGAACTACGCTCCCCTATGTCCATGCCTACACCTAAACAAGACATAATGAAGAGTGTGCTGGGGTGTGCAATAAGTCAAGCCACATTGCTTGAATCAATGATATTTAGTTCATGCCTTAACTCGGAAAATATTGCTTCATCCAAAGGCTTCGTGAATATATCTGCAAGCTGCTCATTAGTATTGATATGAATAAGACCAATCTCTCCAGTCTTGAGGTGATCCCGGATGAAGTGGTGACGAATATCAATGTGCTTCGTCTTGCAATGTTGAACCTGGTTGTTAGAGATCCTGATAGCAATCTCGTTGTCACAGTAGAGGGGCACTCTGTCACAAGTGACACCGTAATCCTTTAAGTTTGCCTCACCCACAGTAACTGTGCACAACAACTTGCTGCAGCTACATACTCGACCTCGATGGACGAGAGGGAAACACAACTTTGTTTCTTTGAAGACCAACTTACCAAAGAGCAACCAAGAAATTGGCAACCTATGGAAGTTGACTTCCTCTCCACATAGTCTCCTGCCCAGTTAGAGTCCGAATATCCTATGAGATCAAATGAGGCACCTTTGGGGTACCATAGGACAAAGTTTGGGGTATGAGCCAAATATCAAAAGATTCGCTTGACACCCACATAGTGACTCTCCTTAGGTGCGGATTGAAATCATGCACAAATTCCCACACTTAACATGATATCTAGCCTAGATGCACAAAGATAAAGCAGGATTCCAATCATGGAGCGATATACCTTTTGATCCACAACTTTACCTTTGGGATCACTATCAAGTTGGCGTTTGAGCGGCATGGGAGTGTTAGCCTTGGTCGGCTTGAGATCATCCATCCTAGACCTCTTGAGCATGTCTTGAGTATATTTTGCTTGGTTGATGAAGGTTCCTTGACTTTGTTGCTTGACTTTGAATCCAAGGAAAAACTTCAACTCTCCCATCATGGACATCTCAAACTCTTTGGTCATTAGTGTGGCAAACTCATCATTGAAAACTTTGTTAGAAGAACCAAAGATAATATTATCAACATATAGTTGACATACGAACAAGTTCCTGTTAACCCTCTTTGTGAAAAGAACGGGATCAATTTTCCCAATTTCAAACCCACGGTCTTGTAACATCTCGGTAAGGTAATCATACCATGCTCGTGGGGCTTGTTTAAGGCCATAGAGTGCCTTATAAAGAACATATACATGATTGGGGAACTTAGGATCCTCGAACCCCGGGGGTTGCTTGACATGTACCAACTCCTTAAGTGGACCATTAAGAAAAGCACTTTTCACATCCATTTCATATAATTTGAAATCATGATGAGATGCATATACAAGCAACATGTGAATAGATTCAAGGCGAGTGACGGGAGAAAAGATTTCACCGTAGTCGACACCCTCGACTTGCGAGTAACCTTGAGCCACCAATCTTGCCTTGTTGTGAATGAATACACGATTCGCATCTTGCTTGTTCTTAAAGATCCATTTGGTTCCAATGACATTGTGATTCTCCTTTGGTCTTGGCACCAACTCCACACTTTGTTGCGCTTGATGTTGTTGAGTTCATTGTGCATGGATTCAAGCCATTCCATGTCCTCAAGCGCCTCTTGTACCTTGAGAGGTTCAATGCAAGAAACAAACGCGTGATGTGCACAAAATTTTGTTAATTGACGATGAGTAGTTACCCCTTTGTTCAAGCTTTCGTAGACGTTCTCTAGAATGTGTTTCTTATTTCTAAGCTTGGAAGCAATCTTGGCGGCTCGTCTTTCTAAAATTTCTTCCATGGAAGGTTGTGGTGTATCGTCTTGACGAACTTGAGATCCATTACTAGGTTGCTCTTGATCCTAAGCATGATCTTGATCTTGAGCTGGCTCGGGTTTTTGGACTTGATCTTGAGCATCTTGTGATGTATCATCATCACCATGAGGTTGATATTGCTCTGGATCTTGTTCACGAAGTTGAGGGCCTTCGCTTTATTCTTTGGAAGCGTGTGGGTCTTGTGTCAGTGATGGTTCCACTTGTGTGGAACATTGTACTTCTCCTTCATACACAAGGGGTTCCTCGACAGGTAGAAAGTGTCCCACACCCATTCTTCTTATGGCTTGGGGAGGAATTTCATCACCTACGTCAAAAAGACCACTTTGTTCCACTTGGGATCCATTATTTTCATCAAACTCTATGTTACTCATCTCCTCAATGAGCCATGTGGACTTGTTGAGAACACGGTAAGCATGACAGTTTGTAGCATAACCAACAAATATGCCCTCATGAGCTCTGGATTCAAATTTAGACAAACGAACACCTTTCTTCAGAACGAAACACCTACAACCGAACACCCGGAAGTACTTGAGGTTGGTTTTTTTACCGATAAGTATCTCATATGGAGTCTTGTTCAAGCCTTTGCGGAGGTGGAGCCGATTGGATGCATGACATGTGGTGTTGATGGCTTCGGACAAAAGTTGTATGGATATTTAAACTCCGCCATCATGGTCCTTGCCGCATCCATCAATGTCAGATTCTTCCTATCTGCAACACCATTTTGTTGAGGGGTATATGGTGTGCAATACTGATGCTTTATCCCCTCATCACTAAGAAACTCATCCAAGGTGTAGTTCTTGAACTTAGTGTCATTGTCACTTTTCTAATCATCAAAATCTTTGCTTCATGTTGGTGTTGAAGTTCATTTGCAAAGTTGATGATGGTTTGTTAGGTCTCACTCTTCTTCTTGAAGAAGTATACCCATGTGTATCTTGAGTAATCATCCACAATCACCAAGCAATACTTTCTTCCCCTAAGACTATCAAATTATGGGGGACCAAAGAGATCCATGTGAAGGAGCTGCAAGGTCCTCTTTGAGTAGATGGTAGTCGTGGGTCGATGAGCCTTCTCATGTAGCTTTCCTTCAATACACGCACTGCAAGCACGATCTTTGGTAAAATTTACATTTGTTAGTCCAAGAATGTGATCCCCTTTGAGGATACTTTGCAAAGATCTCATGTTGACATGGGCTTCACGGTCTTAGTGGTCGCTTCGAGAAGTTAATCACATAGAGACCATTTTTGACATGCCCAACAAAGGCTACTTTAAGAGTCTTTCTTCACAAAAGGGTCACGGTATCAATGTCAAAGAAGGTACTAAAACCTATGAGTGCAAGTTGTCGAATGGAAAGTAAATTGTATGCAAGGGTCTCAACAAGCATGACTCTCTCAATAGTTAAGTCCGGGGAGATAATCACCTTACCAAGACTCGATACCTTTGAAATTGTGTCGTCACCAAAGGAGACTTGAGTGGCCAAAGATGCATGGGTCGAACGTCCACCACCAAGTCCTTTCTTTTGGTCATATGATTTGTTGCTCCACTATCAAGCAACCATGACACCCCTCCGGAATCAAACTCCTACAATAGAACAATGCTTGGATTTAGGTACCAATTCTTTAATGGGTCCTTTCATGTTAGTAACAAGGGTCTTAGGAACCAATAGATCATTCAATGTACTCATAAGAAGAACCAACATATTTGGCATAAACATGACCATCACTAGCACAACATAAAACATAAGATGGGTTGAAATCCTTGGACTTGTTGGTGTAGGTGGTCTTGCCCTTCTTGGCATTACCACCCACATCATTTTCTTTCTTCTTCTCATCAGTGGCCTTCCCCACTTTGACAAAGGTTTCCTTAAGCGGGGGACCTTGGTTGGTCTTCAAGTTCTTCTTCTTCTTAGACTTAGGTGCAAACCAAATCCCTTCCTTTGCTATAACTTCCTTTTGATTGCTCAAAAGGTCATTGAGATTCTTCTCACCTTGGATACATGTCACAAGGCCTTTATCAAGTCGCTCTTTCAACGTGGCATTTTCCTACACAAGGTGTGGATGCTCACAACAAGGGTTAGTAGCAATCGCATTATTAATTAACACAAAAGGAGACATGTGGATATTTCCTTAGTAAGTTTTACTTGGAGTTGATCATGAGACTCCTTGAGGGAGGCATGAGCACCCTTCAAAGCCTTGTGAGCCTTCTCAAGTGCGTCAAACTCTTCCTTGAGTCTATCATGGCCAAACCCAAGTACCTTATCAGATTTGAGCACACGATTAGGAACAATAGCATGATCATGATCTTTACATAACTTAGCAAGGTCGGCGTTTTATGATTCCTCAAGAGCCAAACGAAGACCTCATTGTTCCTCAAGAGAAATGGAAAGATCATCTATCTCATAGGCATAATCATGACTATGCCCCTTCAACTCCTCAAGGGATTCCTCTTGAGACTCAACGATATCATTGGCCTCACCAAGTTGTTCCAAAAGAGCAACAAAGTGCTTCTTGGATTCGCCTTTGAGTTTACTGAAGAATTTGTCAAACTCATTCTCATCCTCCTTCACCTCCTCATGTTCATCTACACAATCCAACAAAGAAGGAGTGGTAGAAATGGAAGTTTTAATGTTTGAGGTTTTGACGTTGGGGGTTACCTCAGTGATACCTTGGCCAATAAGGCACCTAGCAATGTGGTTCTCGTTGGGGGCATCGAAGAGTGACACCTTGGTTGGGGTAGAGGATGCAATTGCCACTATAGACATTGACATCCCTTCACCACTTGTATCTTCGTCATCAACATCATTGTCGGAGGCATACTCTTCTTGAGCCACCAACACCTTGTGAGGTGCCTTCTTGGTGAAGTTTTTCTTGTTAGGGAAGGACTTGGCCTTATCTTTGCGTATGAGCTTGCCACCATTGTCTTCTCTCTTCTCCTATGGGAAATCCACCATGAAGTGACTCACATTACCACAGTTGTAGCAAGTCCTCACACGTTGCTTGCCTTTTTGACCCACTTGATTTTTCTTGGAGAAGTTGGGCCTTGTGTTTCTCTTGTTGCCCTCAAAATTGCCTAGATGCGAGAGCCATGTGCTCATGGTAAGCATATTTGGTGTCTTCGGGGCAACCCTTCTCTTCCTCTTCTTCTTCTTCTCCTTCTTGAATGACCTTGGCCTTTAAAGCAAGGTTGGGTGATGACTTCTTTACCCGTTGGACATGAGCTAGAGCATTGTTGGCGGTCTTCTTACATATGTTCATTGCATTAAACTCATCCAACACGTCGCTTGATGACAGAGAATGAAATTCTGGTCTTTAAAGGATAACGGAGAACATGGCCTTGTTGAATGGCATGATGGTATTGAGAAACTTAAGCTTGATCCAGTTGTCATCTATATCCTTTCTTCCATGATCTTGAATACCGACGGCAAGGGTAGTCACTCTCCGGTAAAGCTCACGAGGGTCCTCATATTTATTCATCACAAATTCATCATCTTCATCAAGCACTACCTCAAAGTTGGACCGTTGAATGATTGAGCTGCCCTTGTATAAAGAGACAATGTGTTCCCAACAATCCTTAGCACGAGTGAAGGGACACAAGTGAGCTAGATCTTCTGGAGGGACTGCATCTTGAAGAATGAACAAGGCGGAGTGATTGAGTTGATTGTCGACCTCTTCTCTTGGGGTGAGGTTGTTTGGATCATGCGGGTAGTATCCTTGCTCAATGATTCTCCAAAGTTGATTTGAGCTATGATTCAAATGAGAATTGATATGAAAAATCCAATTTGCAAAATCATTCTTAACTAGTTTAGGAGGAGGATCAAGATTAACTATATGAGGTGGGTGCATCGGTCCTCCATAAACCACGGGAGGGGGTACCGAGGCAAAGGTACCTGACCCACTATTTCCTTGAGGTAACTTGTTCTTGTCAGTGATAGCCCCCTCCTTACCGGAGTGGACATCCAATGTAGAGTTAGTGGGATTACCCACTTGTGTCATATCGGTAGAAAGTTTGATACTATCAAGGAAATCTTTAAACATGGACTTGACCTCGGTCATCATATAAGATTTAAGTGAGGACATTGCCTCATTTAAATCCACTCGGGAGACCGTGCTAAAGCCCCCCCGGCATCGGGTGAATCCACAACCTGCTCCCCGTCGTTAACCATACTCTTCGGGTGGTAAAACCCTTAATAAAGAGATGTGGCTCTAATAACAATTGAAAGGATCGATATGGTTGACTAGAGGGGGTGAATAGGAAACTACCTAATTTTAACTTTTCTTTAGCAAATTAGGTTTAGCAACAAATAGGTTGATTAGATATGCAACTAGGTGAGCAACCTATATGATGCTAACAATAATAACAACACAACCAAGCAAAGGATACAAAATAGGTAAAGCTTCCACAAAGTAAAGGTAAGATCACACGTGGGATAGATGGAGACGAGAATGTGTTACCGAAGTTCCTTCCCTTTGAGGGGAAGTACGTCTCTGTTAAAGCGGCGTGGAGGCACAGTGCTCCCCAAGATGCCACTAAGGCCATCGTATTCTCCTCACGCTCTCACACAATGTGAGATGTCGTGATTCCACTCGTGATGCTCTTGAAGGTGGCAACCGGACCTTTATAGTTGGGGCAATCTCCACAACTTAATTGGAGGCTCCCAACACCACTACGAAGCTTCACCACAACAGAATATGGCTTCAAGGTGACCTCTTCTGTCTAGGGTGCTCAAACACCCAAGCGTAACAAGATCCGCAAGGGATTAGTGGGGGTTCAAATTTCTCTTGGTGGAAGTGTAGATCGGGGCCCTCTCAACCAAACCCTATAGTTTCAACAAGTTTTGTTGGCTAGGGAGAGAGAGATCGGGTGAAAATGAGCTTGGGGACAACAATGGAGCTTTTGAGAGGATAGAGGTGGGTCTCTTTGGGGAATAAGACCCCCTTATATAGTGGGGAGAGAATCTGCCCACCACCCACACATCAGCGGTAGTACCACTCCGAGGAGCGGTACTTCTGCCCGCACGGAAGATATGCCCGCAGGCCATAGCTGACATAGTTAGGGAGGCGGTAGTGCCGCCGAGGCAGTACTACCACTCCCACTAGCGGTACTACTGTTGGCGCTGTAGGGGAAAATCCAAGTAGTAGTAGGGGGTAGCGGTAGTACCACTTGCTACTACCGCCTCTACTACCGTTCTGGTGGTGTGTCACCCTGGACATATCTGGTGCCCCATGCCGGGAGCCAGAGCCACCCCACCAATAGTAGTAGGGGGGCAGTGGTAGTACCGCTTGGTACTACCGCCCCTACTACCATTCTGGTGGTGTGGCACCCTGGACATGCCCGATGCCCTGCGGTACTACCGCGTTGGCCAGCGGTACTACCGCTCAGGCAGCTAAGATGCAGCTAAGGGCATAGGGCAGAAGCTCCATATTTTGAGAAAGGACAAGGTGCAAATGTGTACGTGATGATTCCACCCAACCTTTCCAAATGTGGACCCCACCTTGATAGTACGGATTTTCCTAGGACTCAAGTCCAGTAACGCTAAATCATCAAAAAATAGCCGTCTTCTCTTTTACCCACTGGAGGGAAAAATAACCGTCTCGTGCCATCTGATAATCTCTGAGAGCTTAATGCACACGGTTAGTCCACAAATGCATTGTCATTAATCACCAAAACCACTAGGGTATAAATATGCCCTTACAATAATGGTTAGTGAGCTTTTCCACACCTTTGGACTATCTAGAAGGCTTCAAATGGCCATCTCCTCATTTCCATGTGAGGATGATATCCCAACAAATCCCTCCTTTAAACTCATGAGGGGGACACCACCACCACTACCTTGTAGTATGCCTGTAAATTCTCATTTGGCAACATCTTGATCATCACATTCGAACCATTGTTGTTGATGTGGATCAGAGTAGGGTGGCCGAGAGTCTTCTAGCCGGTATCGATCTTCTCAAGTTTTAGCAACTTGAAACTCACAACACTTTGAATCCAGTTGTGCATCACATTACTTTGCTGGGTTGGAGAGTAATAGGTTGAATTCCTGAGAAGGTGAATAACACTTTGATTATCGCATAACAGAGCATACTTTCCTTGCTTCATGTCAAGCTCTTGCAAGAAGTTATGCATCCACGACACTTCCTTGCCACCATCATCTACATTCATGTACTCAGCTTTTGTAGTTTATGTAGAAACACATTTCTCCAATCATGATTGCCATGACACTTCTCCCCCTGCATATGCCATCAGATATTCATATGTGATCTTCATACAATCCTTGTCAGAGGCATAGCCTGAATTTGTATGGCCCTGCAATACATGATCACTGCTTCCAAAACATAAATATTATGTATAAGTTCCTTTGATATGCCTTAGTATCCACTTAATTGTTTCCGAGTCAGATTTGCCTCATGAACGGGCTAACAATTCCAATTGCATAGGCAATATCAGACCTAGTGCACATTGTGGCGTGGATCAAACTACCCACAGCAAATTGGTATGATACTTTACTCATTTCTTTTTTATTCTTCTTGCCTATAGGACTTTTTTGTGATGGCCTGCTGTAGGATCAAAACTAGGTCTAGAGGGGGCTGATTAGACTACTTGACCAAATAAAAATCTACCTTTTCCCAAATTTAAGTGTTGGCAGATTTTAGCATTCATAGCAAGTCAAGCATACCCTACACATGCATGTCTACGAGTATAGCAGCGGAAAGTAAAGACAAGCATGAGTAGTAAAGGAAGGGTAGGAAGATCAAATGCAATTTGATACGATGGTTTTTCCCGTGGTTCCGATAGGTGGTGTTATCGTATGTCCATGTTTATGGAGTCTTCAACCCATGGAGGGTAATGGTCGCGAGAGTCCATGGAGGGCTCTACCCACGGAGGGTAATGGTCGCGAGAGTCCATGGAGGGTTCTACCCACGGAGGGTTCCATGAAGAAGCAACCTTGACTATACCATGATGGCCTACGTCCACGGAGGACTAGCCTAACTCGGGGTAGATCTTCACAAAGCAGGCGATCTCCTTGCCCTTACAAACTTCTTGGTTCACTCCACAACACAAAGTAGGAGGCTCCCAAGCGACACCTAACCAATATAGGAGGCACCACCCTCCAAAAGGTAATAGGCTCAATAATGTCGATGAACTCCTTACTCTTGTGCTTCAAGATGATAGTCTCCTCAACACACAATCACTCTCTCATAGATTTGGCTTTGGTAGAAGAGATTGATTGGGTGGAAAACAACTTGGAGGGGGCTAGAGATCAAGATTCATATGGTTGGAATGGAATGGCATGATCTCAACACATGAGTAGGTGGCTCTCTCTCATAAAATCAGTTGGTATGAGTGGGGATCTGTTCTGAGTGCTTCTCTCGTGAGTGAGTGGTGGTGGAGGGGTATATATAGGCATCTCCAAAAATCCAAGCGTTACACCTTAAGTGACCAACTCGGTGACACCGATGTGTGAATCTCGATGGTACCGAGTTGCTCCAAAGGTAGAAACTTTTGAATCTCGGTGAGGCCGATACATAAATCTTGGTTGCACCGATCAGGTGACCAACGGTCAGATTACGCAACTCGATGACGCTGATCCAACAAACTCGATGGGACCAATTTTTTGAATTAGGGTAACAGGAAGTTGGCAACGCAAACTCGGTGGCACTGAAGAAGAATCGGTTTCACCGAAATGCTAGGGTTTGGCTTGGGTCTGTCTGAGTCTGGGACTCGGTGGCACCGAGTGGGTGTTGTTGGTTGCATCGATTTTGAGTATTTAGCTTTGGACAGACTTTTGTGGAAGAGCTTGTGGATGTTCTTGGTGACTATCACTGTTGGAAATATACCCTAGAGGCAATGAGTAAAGGGTTTATTATTATATGTCCTTGTTCATGATAATTGTTTATTATCCATGCTATAATTGTGTTGATTGGAAACACATTGCATGTGTGCATATATAGACAACACTTTGTCCCTAGTGTGCCTTTAGTAGACTAGATCGTTGGTCAAAGATGGTCAAGGTTTCCTAGGCATTAAATGATGGGATGGACAAGACCCAAACTATAAACGTAGCATATGATCATGTCAGTTTATTGCTACAATTTTCTGCATGTCAAGTATATGTTCCTACGACCATGAGATCATGCAACTCACGTACACTGGAGGAGTGCCTTGCGTGTATCAAACATCACAACGTAACTGGGTGACTATAAAGGTGCTCTACAGGTATCTCTGAGGGTGTCTGTTGGGTTGGCATGGATCAACACTCGGATTTGTTACTCCGTGTGACGGAGAGGTATCTCAGGGCCCACTCGGTAATACAACATCACAATAAGCCTTGCAAGCAATGTGACTAAGTGTTAGCCACGGGATCTTGTATTATGGAACGAGTAAAGAGACTTGCCAGTAACAAGGTTGAACAAGGTATGGAGATACCGACGATCGAATCTCGGGCAAGTAACATACCGAAGAACAAAGGGAACATCATACGGGATTAACTGAATCCTTGACACAGAGGTTCGACCGATAAAGATATTCATAGAATATGTAGGAATCAATATGGGCATCCAGATCCCGCTATTGGTTATTGACCGTAGAGGTGTCTCGGTCATGTCTACATAGTTCTCGAACCACAGGGTCTGCACACTTAAGGTTTGGTGACGTTTCGATAGTATAGAGTTATGCATGGTGATGACCGAAGGTTGTTTGGAGCCCCAGATGAAATCCCGGACATCATGAGGAGCTCCAGAATGGTCCGGAGGTAAATATTGATATATAGGAAGTCCTGTTTTGGTTACCGGAAAAGTTCCGGGCTCATCGGTAGTGTACCGGAAGTGCCGGGAGGGTACCGAGGGACCATCGGGAGAGGTATCTCGACCCAAGAGGCTACATGGGCTATGGGAGGATGAATACCAGCCCTTAGTGGGCTGGCTGAAGTCCCACATAGGTCCCATGCGGCTGGGAAGGAAATCCAAAGTGAAAAGGTGGGAAAATGGCTAATATAAGGAAGGGGTCCTAAACCGACTAGGAGTGGAGCAGTAGGACTCCTCCCTCCACTTCGGCCAAAGCCAAGAGGGCTTGCCCTTGCGGCCAAGCCTCCTCCTCTCCTCCTCCTATATATACTAGAGGTTTTAGGGTTTTTGCACATAGATTTTCAGCCACGTGCTACCCTCTCCTCTAGTCCGTAGTTTCTCCTCTAGATCGGTTTCAGCGGTGCTTAGGCGAAGAAACTTATGTATCACCGTTGTGGTTTTGCATAGGTGAGAATTATTCTTGCTAGATACCCATAGCAGCCACGTAAAACATGCAACAACAATTAGAGGACATCTAACTTGTTTTTGCAGGGTATGTTGTGATGTGATATGGCCAATTACATGATGAGATATATGTGATATATGAGATGATCATGTGTTGTATAGAATATCACAACTTGCATGTCGATGAGTACGGAAACCGGCAGGAGCCATAGGGTTGTCTTTAATTATTGTATGACCTGCATGTCAATCATTAAGCGTTATGTAATGCTTTACTTTATCGCTAAACGGTAGCAATAGTAGTAGAAGCATGGTGGGCGCGACAACCCTGATGGCGACACGTTGATGAAGATCATGGTGTCATGCCGGTGACGATGAAGATCATTCCAGTGCTTTCAAGATGGAGATCAAAAGCACAAGTTCATGGCCATATCATGTCACTTATGATTTGCATGTGATGTTAATCCTTTTATGCACCTTGTTTTGCTTAGGACGGCAGTAGCATTATAAGGTGATCCCTCACTTCAATTTTAAGATGAATTGTGTTCTCCCCGAGTGTGCACCGTTGAAAAAGTTCGTCGTGTCGAGACACCACATGATGATCAGGTGTGATAGACTCTATGTTCACATACAATAGGTGCAAGCCAGTGTTGCGCATGCAAAACACTCGGGTTAAACTTGACGAGCCTAGCATGTATAGACATGGCCTCGGAACACAAGAGACCGAAAGGTCGAACATGAGTCATATAGTAGATATGATCAACATGATGATGTTCACCATTGAAACCACCTCAACTCACGTGATGATCGGACTTGAGTTGGTGAATTTGGATCATGTGTCACTCAGATGACCTGAGGGATGTCGATTTGAGTGGGAGCTTTAGTAATTTGATTAACTAAACTCATTATCTTGAACAATAGTCTAAGTAACTTTTGCATATTTATGTTGTAGATCAATGGCTCGTGCAGTAGCACCCCTGAATATTAATGCGTTCCTAGAGAAAGCTAAGTTGAAAGATGATGGAAGTAACTTTGTGGACTAGGCCCGTAATCTGAGGATTATCCTCACAGCTTCCCAGAAGTCATATGTCCTTGATGCACCGCTTGGTAACCAACCCGAAGACATGTCATCCGAAGACGTTAAGAACGCTCGGGAGGCACGTTTTGGAGATTACTCAATAGTTCAGTGTGCAATATTGTATGGCTTAGAACCGGGACTTCAAAGACGTTTTGAACGTCAAGGAGCATATGATATGTTCCAGGAGTTGGAGTTAGACCTACGATAAGTTCTATGCTTGCAAAATGGGGGAGAACGGGTCTATCAGTGAACATATACTCAGAATGTCTGGGTATTCGACTCGTCTGGCGGAGTTAGGGATGCCCCTTCCACTAGAGGCGATCACTAATAGAGTTCTTCAATCACTGCCACCTAGCTACAAGAGCTTTGTGATGAACTATAACATGCATGGGATGAACAAGTCAGTCGCCGAGCTATTTGCGATGCTGAAAGTCGCTGAGTCTGAAATCCAAAAAGAACATCAAGTGTTGATGGTCAATAAAACCACTAGTTTCAAGAAAAATGGCAAGGGCAAGAAGGGTAAATCCAAGAAGGATGGCAAAGCAGTTGCTCCTCCCGTGAAAAAACCCAAGGCTGGACCCAAGCTAGAAACTGAGTGCTTTCATTGCAAGGGAACTGGTCACTGGCAGCGGAACTGTCCCAAGTACCTGACTGACAAGAAGGCGGCCAACAACAAACAAGGTATATATGATATACATGTTATTTATGTGTACCTTACTAGCTCTCGTTGTAGTGCCTGGGTATTTGATACCGGTTCGGTTGCTCACATTTGCAACTCAAAACAGGAACTACGGAATAGACGAAGGCTAGCAAAGGACAAAATGACGATGCGCGTGGGAAATGGTTCCAAGGTTGATGTGATCACAGTCGGCACGCTCTCTCTTCGATTACCATCGGGATTAGTGATGAACCTGAATAATTGTTATTTAGTGCCTGTGTTAAGCATGAACATTATATCTGGATCTTGTTTATTGCGAGACGGTTACTCATTTAAATCAGAGAATAATGGTTGTTCTATTTATATGAGTGATATCTTTTATAGTCATGCACCCAATGTGAGGGGTTTATTCATATTGAATCTTGATAATGATGATACACATGTTCATAACATTGATGGCAAAAGATGTAGAGTTGATAATGGTAGTACCACTTTCTTGTGGCACTGCCGTTTGGGTCATATTAGTGTAAAACGCATGAGGAAGCTCCATGCTTATGGACTTTTGGAGTCACTTGATTTTGAATCACTTGACACATGTGAACCATGCCTCATGGGCAACATGACTAAAGCTCCGTTCTCTGGAACAATGGAATGGGCAAGTGACTTGTTGGAAATCATACATACTGATGTGTGCGGTCCAATGAATGTTGCAGCGCGCGGTGGATATCGTTATTTTCTCACCTTCACTGATGACTTAAGTAGATATGGATATATTTACTTAATGAAACACAAGTCTTGAACGTTTGAAAAGTTCAAGCAATTTCAGAGTGAAGTTGAGAATCATCGTAACAAGAAGATTAAATTCCTACGATTTGATCGAGGAGGTGAATATCTGAGTTATGAGTTTGGCAGTCACTTAAGACAGTGTGGAATTGTTTCACAGTTGACACCGCCTGGAACACCACATCGTAATGGTGTGTTCGAACATCATAATCGAACCTTATTATATATGGTGCATTCTATGATGTCTCTTGCCGATTTGCCACTATCGTTTTGGGGTTATGCTTTAGAGACAACTGCATTCACTTTAAATAGGGCACCATCAAAATCCGTTGAGACGACGCCATATGAACTGTGGTTTGGCAAGAGGCCAAAGTTGTCGTTTCTTAAAGTTTGGGGATGTGATGCTTATGTCAAAAAGCTTCAGCATGAAAAGTTGGAACCCAAAGAGGAGAAATGCGTCTTCATAGGATACCCAAAAGAGACATTTGGGTATACCTTCTATCTCAGATCCGAAGGCAAAGTATTTGTCGCTAAGAACGGAACATTTCTTGAGAAAGAGTTTCTCTCGAAAGAATTGAGTGGGAGGAAAATAGAGCTTGATGAGGTTATTGAACCTTTACTTCAACCAGAGAGTAGCGCAGTGCAGAAAGATGTTTCCGTGGAGCCTACGAAAGTTGAAGAGGAAGTTAATGATGATGATCATGAAGCTTCGGATCAAGTTACTATTGAACCTCATAGGTCGACAAGGGCGCGTACTGCTCCTGAGTGGTACGGCAACCCTGTCTTGGAGGTCATGTTGTTGAACAACAATGAACCTACAAGCTATGGAGGAGAGATGATGGGCCCTGATTCTGAGAAATGGTTAGAGGCCATGAAATCCAAGATGGGATCCATGTATAAAAACAAAGTATGGACTTTGGAAGTATTACCTGAAGGGCGAAAGGCCATTCAAAACAAATGGATCTTTAAGAAGAAGACGGATGCTGACAAAGTTTGCAAACTCTAGCGATCCATTTATGGACTGGTGCAAGCATATCGGAGTTGGAATAAGCGCTTTGATGAGGTGATCAAAGCGTTTGGTTTTATACAAGTTTATGGAGAAGCTTGTATTTACAAGAAAGTGAGTGGGAGCTCTATAGCGTTTCTAATATTATATGTGGATGACATATTGCTGATTGGAAACAATATAGAAATGCTAGAAAGCGTGAAGGAATATTTGAACAAGAGTTTTTCAATGAAGGGCCTAGGAGAAGCTGCTTTCATATTAGGCATTAAGATCTATAGAGATAGATCGAGGCGCTTAATATCACTTTCACAGAGCACATACCTTGATAAAGTTTTGAAGAAGTTCAAAACGGGTCAGTCCAAGAAGGGGTTCTTGCCTATGTTACAAGGTGTGAAGTTGAGTAAGACTCAATGCCCAGTGACTGGAGAAGATAGAGAGAAGATGAGTGTCATCCCCTATGCTTTAGCCATAGGCTCTATCATGTATGCAATGCTGTGCACAAGACCCGATGCCAGCCTTGCCATAAGTATGGCTGGAAGGTTTCAAAGTGATTCTGGATTGGAGCATTGGACGGCGGTCAAGAATATCCTTAAGTACCTGAAAAGGACTAAGGAAATATTTCTCGTTTATGGAGGTGACAAAGAGCTCGTCATAAAGGGTTACATCGATGCAAGCTTTGACACTAATCCGGATGACTCTAAGTCGCAAACCGGATACGTATTATTCTCAACGGGGGAGCAGTAAGCTGGTGCAGTTCCAAGCAAAGCATGATAGCTGATTCTACATGCGAGGCGGAGTACATCGCAGCCTCGGAGGCAGCAAAGGAAGGTGTCTAGATGAAGCGGTTCATGACAGATCTTGGAGTAGTGCCCAGTGCACTAAATCCAATGACTCTGTTCTGTGACAACACTAGTGCCATTGCTCTGGCCAAGGAACCAAGGTTTCACAAGAGGACCAGACACATAAAGCAACGCTTCAATTCCATCCACGATTACATCGAGGAGAAGGACATAAATATTTGCCAAGTGCACACGGATCTGAATGTTGCAGACCCGTTGACTAAACCTCTTCCAAGGGCTAAACATGATCAACACTAGAACTGCATGGGTGTTCGATTATTACAATGTAAATCACATAGTGATGTGAACTAGATTATTAACTCTAGTGCAAGTGGGAGACTGTTGGAAATGTGACCTAGAGGCAATGAGTAAAGTGTTTATTATTATATTTCCTTATTCATGATAATTGTTTATTATCCATGCTATAATTGTATTGATTGGAAACACATTGCATGTGTGGATATATAGACAACACTTTGTCCCTAGTGTGCCTCTAGTAGACTAGCTCGTTGATCAAAGATGGTCAAGGCTTCCTAGCCACTAACATGAGATTTTATTTGATAACAGGATCACATCATTAGGAGAATGATGGGATGGACAAGACCCAAACTATATACGTAGCATATGATCGTGTCAGTTTATTGCTACAGTTTTCTGCATGTCAAGTATATGTTCCTACGACCATGAGATCATGCAACTCATGGACACCGGAGGAGTGCCTTGTGTGTACCAAATGTCACAACGTAACTAGGTGACTATAAAGGTGCTCTATAGGTATCTTTGAGGGTGTCTGTTGGGTTAGCATGGATCAACACTCGGACTAGTTACTCTATGTGACGAAGAGGTATCTCAGGGCCCACTAGGTAATACATCATCACAATAAGCCTTGCAAGCAATGTGACTAAGTGTTATCCACGGGATCTTGTATTACGGAACGAGTAAAGAGACTTGCTGGTAATGAGGTTGAACTAGGTATGGAGATACCGACGATCGAATCTCGGGCACGTAACATACCGAAGAACAAAGGGAACATCATACGGCATTAACTGAATCCTTGACATAGAGGTTCGACCGATAAAGATCTTCGTAGAATATGTAGGAATCAATATGGGCATCCAGGTCCCGCTATTGGTTATTGACTGTACAGGTGTCTCGGTCATGTCTACATAGTTCTCGAACCCGCACGGTCTGCACACTTAAGGTTTGGTGACGTTTCGGTCGTATAGAGTTATGCATGGTGGTGACCTAAGGTTGTTCGGAGTCCCGGATGAGATCCCGGACGTCACGAGGAGTTCCTGAATGGTCCGGAGGTAAAGATTGATATATAGGAAGTCATGTTTTGGTCACCGGAAAAGTTCTGGGCTCATCGGTAGTGTATCGGGAGTGCAGGGAGGGTATCGAGGGACCATCGGGAGGGGTATTTCGACCCAAGAGGCTACATGGGATATGGGAGGATGAATACCAGCCCTTAGTGGGCTGTCCGAAGTCCACATAGGGCCCATGCGGATGGGAAGGAAATCCAAAGTGAAAAAGGTGGAAAAAGGCTAATATAAGGAAGGAGTCCTAAACCGACTAGGAGTGGAGGAGTAGGACTCCTCCCTCCACTTCGGCTGAAGCCAAGAGGGCTTTCCCTTGTGGCCAAGCCTCCTCCTCTCCTCCTCCTATATATACTAGAGGTTTTAGGGTTTTTGCACATAGATTTTCAGCCACGTGCTACCCTCTCCTGTAGTCCATAGTTTCTCCTCTAGATCGGTTTCATCAGTGCTTAGGCGAAGCCCTGCTAGAATTACTCCACCACCATCACCGCAACGCCGTCGCGCTGCCAGAGAACTCATCTACCTCTCTGCTCCCTCTTGCTGGATCAAGAAGGTGGAGATCATCATCAAGCCGTGCGTGTGCTGAACGCGAAGGTGCCCTCCGTTCGGTGCTAGATCGAGACGGATCGTGATTGGGTCGCGGGACGCTCGGTGATTTGGATCGTGAAGACGTTTGACTACATCAATCACGTTTCTTAACGCTTCCCGCTTAGCGCTCTACAAGGGTACATAGATCCACTTTCCCTCTCATAGATTCTCATCACCATGGATAGATCTTGCATGTGCGTAGGAAATTTTTTGTTTCCCATGCAACGTTCCTCAACAATCACTTGTGCATGTATGAGCATTTTATTCACCAACAATACCTTACCCCCTTTTAATAGTATTGGCTTTCCTATGGACTCAAAGTGATTTCTCACAAAGTAAAATATAGAGTCCTTTTGCTTGATGCTTTGCCAATCTATTTCCTTGCATCTTGGGGTATTCCACAATCCTTTTGCCATCCCTATCATTGAACCTTTCCTGAAATATGCTTAGTGGAAACATTAGTTCACTGACATATATGTTGTTATTAATTACCAAACCACCAAGGGAGCAAATGTGCTTTCAATCTCCCCCCTTTCGGTAATTTATGATAACATATAGATCAAAGCTTCAACATATGATATAATCAATGAATATAATCATCGCTTTGAGAAGTATGTGATAAGCAAGAGATCCCCCTAAATTTGTGCATTATTTTAAATTTGCATTTGAATGCAAATGCACAGTCGATTAGGTACATGGGGCACTTCTTCCATGTCACATACATCTTGGTGGTGTGAGAGAATAATAAGAATGAATATCATATCACAACACAATCAAGCAAAGTGAATGAGCATCTCATAACCATCAAAAGGATTGGAAATAGTAGCAACACACATTAAGCGTATGATCAAACACCAAACAAAGTTTAACACAAGCAACCAAAAGACCAAATGTTTTTGAAACGGCAATAATAACCAATGCTTTCTCACTCGAAGCCTAAAGATCAATATACAACTTCTCCCCCTTTGGCAACCAGTTACCAAAAAGTTTAAAGAGATATATCTAATCGTTCTTCTGGGGCTGATCTCCTCCGGTGGTCGATGTCGGAGTCGAGATAACTGCGTCGGCGAAGACCTCTGCTGATGTCATGGACGGAGTTGGAGTAGCAACTGGAGGTACTAGGGGAGCTGATGGAGCTGAAGTGACTGTAGACGGTGCTGATGAAGAAGGCCTCAACTTAGGATCTAGCATTGTGGCTGATTTGGCCTGGGTAGTGAACCGAGTAGCTCGCCTGAGAGGAGAGACATCCTCTTCATTTGAAGTATCCTCATCTGTGGAGTGTGGGATAGGCACATAATCTACTTCCTTCTTGAGCTCGTTCACGGTCTTGGTCAGCCTATCCACCTTGTCATTGAGGGTCTTGACCCTTCTCAAAGATCCTCACAAGACTATTCTGATTCTCCAGTATGTCCTTCATGTCCTTCTGCATGCCCTAAACGGAGAGATCAAGAGATCCATTTTCTCGTTCTTGGATCTAGGGACTTGAGCAGTAGTGGCTCTAGCTGCCTATGCCTCTACCTCTACCTGAGCTGCAGCTGCTGTGGGGTGGCATGGCTCCATCACCACAACATTGTCCTCAAAATCTAGCTGTAGGGGAAAATGGGGTCTGTCTAGAGGAAATATGTGCTTCTCCAGCTTGGAGTTGATGAGCATCTGAATGTAGGGTGCATAACAGCATGAGCACTTCTGATCCGCGGCAACCCTCTTCACAGTCTCCACAATAAGATTCATCACTCTGAATCTCTGATGTTGGTCAATATGAAGCAGCAAGTTGATGGAGTATCCTCAGATCATCTTCTCGTCTCCTGACTTGGGCATCAAAGTATGCCTCAAAATAGTGCTAATGGTACGGAGACCTGCCTGGCGGTAATAGATAGATCCTAGCTTATGAGACTGAAGATGTGCAGCAGGGAAAGCATTGTACATGTCCTTCATGGCATTGTGGTTGGCCTTGGATTTTGAGTACACACATACATATCCATCTTGTACCTATGGGACTCCTAAGATGGCAGCCCATTCATCAACAGTAGACTCATATATTGCTCCTTCAGTCATCCATACAATCCTACCATCTCCATAGAAGTAAGCAATGGAGTAGAATTGCATGATCATCTCATCGTTCCATGTAGTGAATTATTTGCCAACAAACTCATCTAGGCCAACACAGTGGAAGTTGTCTTGTACATTTGGGAAATAGTCTTGATTTTCCTTGATGTACTTCCAGTCAACATACCTCATGTCACTCACAGCTGGACTCTTGTCAAGCAGCACCGTCTCATAGAAATCATGTTGCTCCTTGGTGTAGAACCTATAGTCCACAGTTGTTTTCCTCCTTTGAGAGTAAGGATCAATGGCTCTCCACTCTCTCAAACCTGCACCCTTCTTCTTCTTCATGTCTTCAGCAAGCAGATGGCTGGCATTGTGATCTCGAAGGTGTGGTCTGAGCTTCATCAATGCAGACATGGCATCTTCATCCATATCTATGGAGGTAGATCCCTTGTTCTTCTCAGAAGCTGGAATCTGTTTAGATGACCTCTTGGACTTGTCAGCAACAGCCTTCTTGGGTGCAGACTTGGTGCTCTTGGATGGACCTTGCTTTGGCATAACATCTGCCAAAAGCTTCTTCTCCTTCTTCTTGGGAGGGGCCTTGGCAACTTGCTCTTCCTCCTCCTCCTCAACAGCAGCACCAGCAGTCTCCTCTGGGTCCTCATACATGGAGGTAGCCCTGCTAGTCACATAGACAATCCTTTTATTGGCTTTCTTCTCTCCTGCCTTCTTAGGCATAGACTTCCTGGGAGGCTCAACAGTCATAGTGCCTCTAGAGCTCTTAGGTGCTCTCATAGTATCTGGAGGTGCATACTCTTTTCTGACAGGCTTCTTAGAAGCCTTCTTGACAGATTTGTCTAGCTTGGCCTTGGGCGGTACTTCCTCAGGAATGAAGTCCTCAACTTCCTTATCAGAATTCAGCTTCCTCTTTACCCTAGTAGAAGCTCTAGGCAGATCAGGAGAACTAGGAACATCATCATAGCTCCCCTTAGGACTAGTGCATGAACTCATGTCAACATCCTGCTCCTCCAAATTCTGACTGTCCTCTAAACCTGACATCTTTGACCCTGTGAATAGAATGTAGAAGAGTAGATTAGGATAAGACATCACAAAATGCAGATATTTTTGGAAGATTGAACACAAAAACCTTAGATTAGTTCTCAGCAAAAAGGTATTTTGGTGCTGTCGAGACTCACAATACTCTTGGCAGCAGTTTCGATCGGACCGAAAACTGCCACTCGATTTCACCAAGTACTGACCTCAGAAGCACAAAAACAAAATCGGTGGAACCGATTTTTCTGACTCGGTGTCACCGAGATTCCGTTTTGCGGGCAACTAAACCTAAAAATTCTTCATTCGCTAATCTAAAGAGCTTTCTAGTGGATAGAGAGGTTTGCAATCGGTGGATTACCGATAAAATAAACTTCAATGTGCAAGAATCGGACGGGGAGCGCAAAGAGGGCCAGATCCATACCCTAGCTTGGCGATGGATCCGCTACGGCGGCGATGGGGGTGATGATTCTGTCGGTGGCGGCGATTCCCAACGACGGAGACGCATGGGGAAGCAAAGGCGATGACCAGGGGCCTTGATTCGGCAGCTTAGGGTTTTGGAGGGGGCGGCGTTTGAAGAAAGTTTTCAAAGGTCGGGTTTGCCTCTATATATACCCGCGGCTGTCGGTGACACCGATTCTAAATTTTTGGTGTCATCGAGTTCCTCAACTGTTAGATGATAGGGAAACTCGGTGTAACCGAGAATATGGAATTGGTGGTACCGAGATTGAAATCCAGATCAACCATAGGCATTCGGTGAGACCGAGATTTTTGAGTTGGTTCCACCGAGATACACTTGGAAGGTTTTAATGTCAGTCCTTTGTCGATACGGAACTCCGAGTGCTCCTCACACAGAGAGATCAAAAAGTACTTGTTCAATTTTGTGATGCAACATGAATAGAATATGAGGTGAGAAACCATAGATAGCTAGAGAGTGGTCCTAGGCATTCTTGTTCATCCAATTGGCAAAAGAAAATCAAAATGCCAAATAGCAACAATTGGATGTCCTCGAATGGATAAATAAATGCAGACCAACATGCTCACACAATAAGATGTCAAATGAAATCATGCCAATCATGCACAAACATACTAGCATCTATGAAGCACTTTTAGTGATGATGGATTCATCTATATATGAGTATATTGACTTAGGAGACAAGTAAGAATACTTGATCATAGGTCATACTTATCGTTCAAGCACAAGTAGGGTTACCACTTTTACATAAAGCATTTAATGTTGTCACATACTATGAGATGCTTTAACTCAAGTCTTAGAGTAATGCCCCCCCCCCTTGATGTGACATTTCCCCATAGGAGGGATAAACTAACCTTGGGTTTTGTCGATGAAGACTTCATGTAGGTGAAGTAGTGGTGGATGCTCAATGTTGATGAAGATCACCATGAGTTGGGAGCATCCTTGTTGTTTCCTTACTCTTCTCACCTACATGGGTTAGTCCCAACACACAAGAGACAAATACAAGGATATCTATGGACATGGAGTGTAAAGCATATATGATGATCCATTGATTTGTTGATTACCTTGTCCCTTGCTTACCTTTGAGGGAATGTGTGACTCCTTGAACTATTGCATGATGTTGATGTTGATTGCAACTAGTTCTTGCCAATAATGAATATGAGTGAATTTCATTGGCGGAGTCACCCCTCAAGAACTTCTCTAGTTCTTCTTCTTGGGGACCCACATCAAGTTTATGGGGATCCTTGGTGTTGAAGTAGCACTTGTAGAAGTTGAGCTTGTATTAGTCTTGGGAACCCACTTCACCATAGCTCGGGATTCATCTTCATATGAGTCAATGTCCTCTTAAAGCTTGTTCTTGCCCTTGAGATTGGGGTCTTGTGGTGGAAGGTCATCTTGAGATTTTGTTCCATTGGGGAGAGTATTTTCATACTTCTCCTTTTGAGGAACAAACTTGGGCTTGGGGTATTAACCTTCTTCCCATTCAACTCCATTAGCGTTGAGGTAGCCAATGCCATGGTTCTTCCGGTATCCTCTGTGCTTGCGTACAATCTCCTCAAATTGTTTGCACCCGGCAAGACTCTTGTAGATACCTTTCTCTATAATCCCTTTTAAAAGTTCATTTTCTTGCTCAAGTGTAACTTGGCTAAGAGAAGTGTTAGTGGGATCAATAGAACTACTAGAAGCAATATCATTGGATTTATCATTTTTATTGCTACTAGTTGAAGAACCTTTCTTTCCTTTGTTACTAGTTTGATTAGCCTTAACTTGTGGAATGAACATAGACAAGAGAAGTCGTTTGGCTAGATAAGAGGAAGTCTTCTTTCGAATATCGTCATTGATATCTTTAAGTAACTCATGTTTTTGCTCTAAATTGAGCTTCTCGAAGCGGAGCTTCTCATGTGTCCTTTCAAGCTCTCTATATCTTGTAGAGTAGACTCATGAGATAACTTAAGAGTGTTTTGTTCTTGAGTTAGTCTTTCTATTTCCAACTTATCATCATCACACGACTTATCTTGACTAGAATGATTACTAGCAAGTTCATCTTGACTAACAATACTAGATTTGTCAAATAGCAAGTCATCTTAAATTAACAAGTCATCCTCATCACTATTGAAATCAAGATACTCGGGGTGTGATACCTTGGGGACTTTAGCCATGAAGCAACATCCACTCCCTTCATTTGGTGAATCAAATATGTCGTAGGAGTCGGTTGTTACTAGTGCAAGTCCGGCAACACCTTCATCTTGACTATAGTCGGAGTTGGAGTGATAGCTTCTCTTGGAGTGGTTGTCGGAATCGGATCCAGAATCCCATTCATCAACATGAGCTCGATGTATTCTTATTGAGTAGATCTTGGTGTACTTGTCCTTCTTCTTCGAGTCCCTACTTCTCCTTGAGGGTCTTCGTTCATAACAATAATCTCTACTCCTTCTCTCTCTTCGAGGTGACTCGTCTCTTGAGCTTCGTCTTCTTGGTGACTCTTCTTTCCTTTTGTAAGAAGCCGTGCACTCATTGGAGTAGTGTCCGGGCTTCCCACAATTGTAGCAGTTTTGGTCACGACTTGACAAACGCTTCTCTTCATACCTTGAGTTGGAGCTTCAATCTTTGCCTATATTCTTGTAGAACTTGTTGAATTTCTTGACCATGAGGCTTATCTCTTCATTTGTGACAAGGTTGTTGCTTCAAGTTGCGGGAGCATCACTCGTGGCTTTCTAAGCACCTCTAGACTTGTTGTGAAGCTCTTCCTTGTCCTTGAGTGTCATCTCATGAGCAACAATCCTTCCAATCACTTCCGTAGGCTTGAGATCTTCGTAGTTGGGCATCATTTAGATCAATGTGCATATGGTGTCATATCTATCATCCAAAGCTCGAAGTATCTTTTTGATTATGAATTTGTCGATCATTTATTCGCCTCCTAAGCCGGCAATCTCATTGGTGATGAGAGCTAGCCTAGAGTACATCTCAGCGACTCCTTCAGCATCCTTCATCTTGAACTTGTCAAGCTGACTTTGAAGAACATCCAACTTGAATTCTCTCACAGATTAGGTACCTTCATGCATATCAACCAAAGTATCCCAAATCTCTTTTGCATTCTCAAGACGGCTGATTTTGTTGAATTCTTCGGGGCATAGGCAGTTGAAGAGAATGTCACATGCTTGAGCATTGTACTGCAACATCTTCAATTCATCCGCAGTCACTTCGCGATCCGGTTCCCTTCCATCTGCAAAGAATTCACCTTGAAATCCAACACAGACAACAGCACAAACGACGGTGTTATGACCAAGGATATGCATTTTCATTTTGTGCTTCCAACTAGCAAAATTAGTACCATCAAAGTACGGACCTCTACGGTGATAATTTCCCTCACTAGACGCCATACTCTCTTAGGTTGTGAAACCAATGCAATGGAGACCAGTGCTCTGATACCACTTGTAGGATCAAAAGTAGGTCTAGAGGGGGGTGATTAAACTACTTGACCAAATAAAAACCTAATTTTCCCAATTTTAAGTGTTGGTAGATTTTAGCATTCATAGAAAGTCAAGCACACCCTACACATGCATGTCTACGAGTATAGCAGCGGAAAGTAAAGACAAGCATGAGTAGTAAAGGAAGGGTAGGAAGATCAAACGCAATTTGGAGACACGAAGATTTTTCCCGTGGTTCCGATAGGTGGTGCTATCGTACGTCCACGTTTATGGAGTCTTCAACCCACGGAGGGTAACGGTCGCGAGAGTCCACGGAGGGCTGTACCCATGGAGGGTTCCACGAAGAAGCAACCTTGACTATACCATGATGGCCTACGTCCACGGAGGACTAGCCTAACTCGAGGTAGATCTTCACGAAGCAGGCGATCTCCTTGCCCTTACAAACTTCTTGGTTCACTCCACAACACGAAGTAGGAGGCTCCCAAGTGACACCTAACCAATTTAGAAGGCACCACCCTCTAAAAGATAATAGGCTTGATAATGTCGATGAACTCCTTGCTCTTGAGCTTCAAGATGATAGTCTCCTCAACACACAATCACTCTCTCATAGATTTGGTTTTGGTGAAAGAGATTGATTGGGTGGAAAGCAACTTGGGAAGGTTAGAGATCAAGATTCATATGGTTGGAATGGAATGGCATGATCTCAACACATGAGTAGGTGGCTCTCTCTCAGAAAATCAGTTGGTATGAGTGGGGACCTATTCTGAGTGCTTCTCTTGCGAGTGAGTGGTGGTGGAGGGGTATATATAGGCATCTCCAAAAATCCAACCGTTACACCTTAAGTGACCAACTCGGTGACACCAATGTGTGAATCTCAGTGGTACCGAGTTGCTCCAAAGGTAGCAACTTTTGAATCTCGATGAGACCGATACATAAATCTCGGTTGCACCGATTAGGTGACCAACGTTTAGATTACGCAACTCGGTGACGCCGATCCAATAAACTCGGTGGGACCGATTTTGTGAATTAGGGTAACAGGAAGTTGGCAACCCAAACTCGGTGGCACCGAATCAGAATCGGTTGCACCGAAATGATAGGGTTTGGCTTGGGTCTGTCTGAGTCTGGGAATCAGTGTCACCGAGTGGGAGTTGTCAGTTGCACCGATTTTGAGTATTTGGCTTTGGACAGACTTTTGTGGAAGAGCTTGTGGATGTTTTTGGTGACTATCACTTGTGCATGTATGAGCATTTTGTTCACCAACAATACCTTACCCCCTTTTAATAGTATTGGCTTTCCTATGGACTCAATGTGGTTTCTCACAAAGTAAAATGTAGAGTCGTTTTGCTTGACGCTTTGCCAATCTATTTCCTTACATGTTGGGGTATGCCACAATCCTTTTGTCATTCCTATCATTGAACCTTTCATGAAATATGCTTAGTGGAAACATTAGTTCAGTGACATATATGTTGTTATTAATTACCAAAACCACCAAGGGAGCAAATGTGCTTTCACCTGCAAGCGGAAAGATAATTGTTTTTGCATCTTCCATATTGAATCTTTCAAGTAAATTCTCATGTATATCTGTCGTCAAGAAGAAGGAGCCGTCTTCCCCTTACTACCTCAAAGGCGTCGATGCTGACATCGCATCGTTGTCCAAATCCCCAAAGCGGCACCGTCGGCGTGTATAACGTACTAAAATCTCAATGCGGGAAAACCTAGTGCTCTACCATAGACAAGAACCTCTCTGTACCCCTAAACCTGCGGAGGAGAGGGCAATGGCCTACCAGCAAAGGAGGGTGCGGTGCGCTTAGAAAACTACTTTTTAGAGATTGGTTAATTGATCTGAGTATATCTTTTATTGTTACAAACATGCCCGACAAGCTCGACACCACCACTAACATACACGCTCATCACCGAACCAAAGACGGTAGTATCTTAAGAGTGTCACGTAGGATAAATGTTGAAATGGAAGATAGATAAATTCTAAAAAAAAAGGCGTGTTTTCTCTTATTTAAGAGATGATCTCTTAGCACAATACTTATCATCATGTTTTTAGGAATAACTAGTTTTTGAAGATATGACCAAGAGATAACCCATTGTAGACATGATTTTTTGTCATCTCTAAATTACATATACAAACCTTAAAATAAGATTGTCTTATCAACCATTGTACATGCCCTAAATCATCTTCAAATCCACATAAACAATTGAATAAAAATAATAGTACTTGGCACAATATGACAACTGCACGCACTAAGAAGAAGAATCATAAAAATATGGCAAATAAATTCGACACCCTATTTGATGGGGTGTGTTTCCTCCGGGTGCAGTGCATTGCACGCACACCAATCGTGCATCCATCGACTTGCGTCAACAAATTCACAGCCTCACGTGCAAGAAGTGCACGTACCAATCTATCTAGGAAACCAAATTACTAATCAGCAGTTTGTTGTGTACACGTACGTATGCAATCACGTAACCAACTGCCCGATCCTACATCGTCGCCACGCCCACGCCGGCGCCCCTGCCAACGTCCGCAACGCCATGGCCGCGGCACCTGCACTGCGGGGACTCCTCGAAGTTGTCCGACGTGAAGGCCTGCGAGAGCGGCCCGACGTAGAACATGAGGTGGTCGGCGTCGGCCATGACCACCTGGTCGATGCCCCAGTTGACGAAGAAGATCCTCACCGACACGCCCCGGAGGTCCCATAAGCTGCCGCCGGCCACCCTGCCGGAGATCGTCCGCTGGTAGGTGAGCTTGTACCCGCCGTCCACCTCGAACTCAGAATCCTTGTCCATGAACACCTGGAACGCACCGTCCGACCGCCGGAGCGTGTAGCCGGTGACGCCCACCGGCAGGATGCCCTTCGGGAATCCGAATTTCTCCAGCATCTCGTACGCACTCGGCTCCGCGCGGACTGCACCGGCGACGGCCGGCTCGGCAGGGACGTCGCGGACTGTACCGGTGACGTCCGACTCGGCAGGGACGTCGTGGGCGGCGGAGACGGAGAAGACGGCGGTGCCGGCGAGCAGCGCGAATAGGAGTAGGAGGCGGAGTCCCGTGGTGGCCATGATGGCGTGTGGATTTTCCTGGTTGTTTGGGTGTTGTGTTGCCGGCTATCATTTGCCAGGTATGCTGGTGAGGAGGTAGGGCCGTGTGGGGGTAGATTTGGGTTTAAGTTTGGGCATCCGGAGATGTATTATACGTATGTGTTGAGGTCGCGGTGCCGTGAGGTTGGATCCAAGTCTGGCTCTAACTTGGGTTGTAAGTTGACAAGGACCTCATTGCACCAAGCAAACGTGTCCATCATTAGCTATACTTGCCCTTTGCAACGCAATTTACTTGGACTCGAGAAATCTCTCGTGCAAACGAAACCGTCTTGGAACTAGAGCTCTGTTCTGAGTGTATATATCAGTAAAAGGAACCATCATCTTCCTGTTAACTTGATAAATGATAATCGATGACAACAAGGATGTCACAAGGAACCTGCTTGGCATTGGCAGCGCTTGAAACAAGACAAGGACAATTAATAGAGCTCGCTACCCTTGACAGTTGATGCTTAGCTAGCACGTTCCAGGTTTTGTAAACCTCGGATCGGCACACGGTATCGAGATTAGGGTATTGTTTTTATGGCAAGGTTGTGTATCCTTAGAGGAGGGTGCTCTCTGCTTTGACTTGTTGAAAATTGTTTGAATATAATGTATAAGGTAGGTAATGGCTGGATTTATAGTTGTATTGTGTCTAGATAAGATAGGAGGTGTGTCCTAATAGGACACCTGTATCATAACCCTCTTATAAATAAAAGGATAAACACACGATGTACATATGCCAACATAATAACGCATTATGCACATAGGGGGAGCAAGTGTCTGGGTACGATATTGTAGCGGTGTCATGCGAAGAGTGCCTATAGTCAGGCCTCATGATGTAGTCATATCGGAATTCCGCTCTCGGACAGTTGAGGGGATTGGCAATATGGACAGTAGCTGCTTCGTCAACACCTAAAGTGAAAGCCTGAGACGACAGCGCATGGAGTGAAAGAAGCTTCCTTGCTCCCAAAGCCATCATTGTGGTAGGTTCCATGGAGCCAGTGGTGTTTGTATCCCAGGACTCTTGAGCCGACTAGACTGTTCGTCGTTTGGTGCGTTTGCTGGTAACAGGTTTGTGTTGGCTCCCAAAATTCTCGACATTAATCCGTCCATTTGTGTTCTCGGTCTTCTTCTCTACCGGGCTTGTGTCGCCAACTTATTTCAGATTTTGGACAATATGTGAAGGGGCTAAAGGTGGAGGCTGCAGGCCACTTAAGAAGTCTAGGGGATATATTGCTGATGTTCGTGTCGGTTCTTTAGATGCTATCCCAGCACTATTTTACCAGTGGAACCAGATCATCGCTCAGAAGATTTCAAAACAGGTTATCATCACAACATTCAGAACATTTCAAACCAGGTTAGCATGTTCTAACAAGAAAAAGGAGGGAGCAGAACGCATAACCAAACATGTTTAAACATAAACATGGATCAACCTCTGAAACCAACTTATGTTCATCCCACAATTCACAGCAGAGGCCAAAGCTTCATAGGACCAGGTAATATAAGGGGGTGTTCAGAGTCCCTCCGCTCCAGAGTCAGCTTGCAGAGCTGACAGAGCTGTAGGCTAAAATAGTGGAGTCCGAAAATAGATGCTCCGTAGATCCTGTAATTCCACCGAGCTGGTGGACAGCCGAACAGGCCCTAAGTCTGGTCCTCCCACCATAATATTAGGGACAAAGTAGGAGAATCTGGGCTGGAATATATTACAAGAGAAGCCCCCTCTTTCACTCTAAGATACTAGCACACATACGTCTAACTTGCTACCGCATGAGAGCCCCAAGTAGCCGCCATCCTTCTCAGCGCTTCAGGCGCAGAGCATCCTTGAGCAAGATGGCAGAGTCGCTAGACTGACCGACTCTCCAGACCCTGAAGTCGTCGTCGAAGTAACCTTGTTCGTTCCAGCCATCCAACAGCTCTAGAGAGAACGGGCCTTGCTCGTCACCAAAAGGATCCCTGTAATGCCACATGCCAGACTGCCTTGTCTTGCGTTGTGCCACATGAGTCCCAGACTTATCGGCATCCACATCAACAACAACCACGTTTACACCTTGATCATGCGTCGGACCATCTTCGTCGTCATCAATGTTGATTACTTCAGCTGGGACGCCAGCTGCATTGGCTGCATCAATCATGGTTGGTCAGGTAGAACAGAATGCTGAAACTATGTAAGAACCAGAAAACGTTGGGAATAAAGCTGAAAAATTGTAAGCAAAGTCGTGGCCTCATGGGTTCATTAAACTGCTTACATATATGAACGATGAGAAGATGCACGCAAAATTCAAAACCATTCAGTTACAACTAGGGTCACATGACGGGGTCTTTCCTCACTATAGGTCACATGATGTTTTACCATAGAAATTCACAGCTGACTTTTAAGTTACTTGATAGTAGCTCGATAGGTAAAACATGGCACCTCTAAAAAACTTACTACATTTTTCCTCATACGTATATAATAGTAAGAAATAAAAGGATGGTAATAAGAGAAAACCTTCAGCACCCTGCTTCTGGACACTTGCTCCCAGTTTATCACCAGCAGCATTGTCTTCACTGCCTGCATTGTGAAATATGAACAGTGAAAAGTGAGGTGGCTGAGAAAGGCCAGTGTGTCACTGTCAACAGAATGAAAATGCAACAGCAGCTCGACACAGGGAAGGTGGAGGACCAATCCTTCCAAGAGCAGTGCAATTATTAGTGAAATGACAGGTAGCATGACCGAACCCTGAGTACTCTGGCTTTGGACATTTGTTCTGGGTGTATCACCAGCAGCATTGGATTTATTGTCTGCGTCATTAAAACATGAACGATGATAAACAGGTAGCTCGGGATGGTCGGTCTGTCACTAGAATGAAACTTTAACATCAGCTGGAATAAAGGCTTGAAGACTAATCATCTAACCCTTGGAGAAGTACTCCCTTTGTAAACTAATATAAGACCTTTTAGATCACTGAAGTAGTGATCTAAAAGGTCTTATATTAATCTACAGAGGTAGTACAGCATAACTAGTGAAAGGATATTTGCTCCAAAAAGAAACTAGTGAAAGGATGGGCAGTAAGCGCAGACCTGCAGTGCACTGATTTTGAACACGCGTTTTCGGTGTATCGTTGTCACCTTCAGTAGCTGCATAATGTGATGTGAACAATGAAACTGGGAAGTTAACTCAAAGAAGAGAGGGGGAGAGAAAGAGGTGACCTGGGGATTCTGTAATATTCTTTTCTTCAAACCAAGGTTAAGTAAAGCTGTTGTTTAAAAAAGGAGTTTTCTGCGCCTTGGCTCAAAACTATTTAGGGGTATAATTTAGGACAATTTTCAATCCAAATTAAAATGTCAACCAATGATTGAGATGATGTCAATAGTAACCAAAGAGCTAACTTACTTAACTGAAGATGCATTATTTATTAGAAGGCATATCATACAGAGTAATGGTTACTTAATGACCACAAATGTGGATAGCACTTATCGGTATCTTGCTAAGTTGTCTAATCTACAGGTGCCTAAAATGATTGGAATGAATCTTCAAGAGTTCTTTTAGTGGGCATTCTACAATATTAAACTCTACGGTTCACAGCAGAAGACAATAGCACTAACGGTCTCATGCAGCATTGAACTCCACTACCATTGATATCAAAATAGGCATAGCATTAGAAGTGTAACGTAAGTATTAACTCAAACTAGTCATCCAACATCAAGTATGTAAAACTGAAATACTCCCTCCGTTCCATAATGTAAGACGTTTTTTGACTCTAGTGTAGTGTCAAAAAACATCTTACATTATGGGATGGAGGGAGTACAACTTTACAAAATCCAGATGAATGCAGATGATCATTATATAAGTAAAACCTTTAGAATTTTCCTCTGGACAACTTTTTAAGGATAACGAAACAGCTCTGCCGTCGTTGGCACCTACACAAAAATTAGGAGTGTTTTACAACCTTTAAAAAAAATCTGCACATCATGTAAGCAAACCTTCAGATTTATCTTCAGAGCAACTTTTCAGGCAAGCAGCTTCCTCATTGGCACCTGCACAAAAAGTATCAAGTATGTAAACAGGAATACAACTTCACAAAATCCAGCTGAATGCAGATAATCATTATATAAGTTAAACCTTTAGAATTTTCTTCTGGGCAACTTTCTAAGGAAACAGATCTGTCCTCACTGGCACCTACAAAAATCAGGAGCGTTCAAAAGCTTTCAGAACAGTTTACCACACATCATGTAAGCACACCTTTAGTTTTTTCTTCAGAGGAACTTTTCATGTGAGCAGCTTTCTCACTGGCACCTGCACAAAAATTCAGAATGGTTTACCAGCATTTGGAACAATTTAGTGAACACTATGTGAACAATTTAGTGAAGACCACACCTTCTGAGTAACTTTTCAAGCAAACAGCTCTCTCGTCATTGACACCTACACAAAAATCAGTATGTTTTATCAACATTCACAACAATCTAGTGCATAGTATCTAATCAAACCTTCATATTTGTCTTCCGAGCAACTTCTCAAGCAAGCAGCTATCTCCTCATTGGCACCTACACAAAAATCAGTGTGTTTTAGCAACTTTGAGTGCCTTTAACAAAATTTAGTGTATGGTATTGTAATCAAACCTTTATATTTGTCGTCTGAGCAACTTCTCAAGCAAACAGCTCTCGCATTGGCCCCTACACAAAATTGAGAGTTTACAACCATTCTAGACCACTCATTGCACATTATGTACTCAAACCTCTAGGCTTTTCATTTGAGCAACGTGTCACACGAACAGCTTTCTCCCCGTTAGCACCTACACAAAAACAGTGTTTATCTCCTGTTCATGAATCGTGACTGAATGGATACTCTATTTAAAAGTAAATCTTTAGGTATTTCTTTTGGGTAACTTTTTCAATAAATAACTCACACTCTTGGCACCTACATAAATATCAGAATTTGTCAATCAACCATAATAGTTGAAAGAAAATTACAGAAGCAAACCTTTAGATTCTTCTGAGTATCTTTCCGAGCAAACAGCTCTCTCCCCACTGGCACCTACACAAAATAAGTATTTACCTGCTGTTTTAGAACAACTTGAGAAATTACTGATAAACCGTTGAAATAAGCAACAAAAAAGGTTAAGATGAACAGTAAAGTGGCAAGAAAATCAACAAATAAAAACAATCGCCATTTTTTCAAAGTATATTGAGTTAAATTGGGGTGCAGCTTAAAACAACAAATAACAGAAAATCAACAAATAAAAATAATCAACACGTAACAGAATTCACTATTTGTCCAGGACAAAATGCAGCTGTAAAACAACAGAAACACTACAGAATTCACTATTTGTCCAGGACAAAGTGCAGCTGTAAAACAACAGAAACACTACTAGATCCAATATCTAGATTTAGTGTCTTTGTATCGGTAATTTATTGGTGGAAACAATAGTAGAGATACATGCTGTAATAAGTTTAACCTAAATATAACAAATGTAAATATCATAAGGAAGCCAATCAAGCCATATATGAAATATAATCATGCAAATAGAATGGTGAGTTAATCCACCACAGATCTCTGCAGAAGCTCAACATGACCGTTCAAAAAACTTTAGCAGCCAATGTGGCCGTTCAAAAAACTTTAGCAGCCAATGTGGCAGCCCACACAGGTAATAAAGATAGGAGCATCATCACCTTGTAAAGTAGCTGTATTCATCTGAAAAGGCTTCTCCAATGCTGCCACTAATAATTCTGTGTCTTTATTATCTTCCAAATCTGGAATGACTCGAGGGACCTCTTCAAGAAGACGTTGTCTTTCGGATGGCGAGCGCAATAGCTGTCTCTTATCAATGTACTCATGCTTCGTAAAATTTAGTTAAGGATATAACTGTACAAAGTCCACTTGCATGTCCTAAGATAGGTGTATCGTAATGAAGTATAAAAGGGAAACCTAGAACATTTTTTTATTAAAAAGATCATTAAATGAACGAAAGATCTTCATATGACAAGGATATTCACAGCGCCAACCTTTTTCATTGGCCAATTCAATTAATTTGTCCAGTCTCTTAAGTTCTTTATCGATCCACTGGAATGGGGAAAGGGAAATTTGGTTAAACATTTCTAACAGAATAAAGAATTAATAGGTAAACCTAAAATAGGCGAGTTCAGACTCTAGAATATGTCACTAAAGTACTGTTTTGAATTTTAATACAAAAAACAAAATGAGACTAAAATAAAATGATGATACATAAAAAAATGGAAAATGTACAAGAGAAATACATAAAGTTGGTATGATTTCCTAACAGACTTACATGGGTGACTATGTCTCTGTGTACACTTCTCGCTTTTTCCTCAAGCTCAGCCTGTAAAAACCAGCACGTTCATTGAATCAACAATCAAGTAAAAAGAGACCCAACAAATATCTGTGACATTTTCCAAAGCCAGAAAAGAAGGAAAAGCAGGAAATAAATATGTCAAATAACTGGCATCCAAGACTCCAAGCAAATACTGAATACTTGAGTTGGTCTCACTCTCTGATAGGGATATCACACAAATATATAAAAAAAAAAACATAGCAAAGTGCAACTGGCTAACTGTCACGCCAGATTTTGTTTTGAATTATTTTAAACATTTAACCCTCTTGTCATTAAACAAAGTTGTTGGCCCAGTTTCCCATAAAAACATAACTTGAAACTCTGATTCAAACATCCCAGGCTTTCTAGCACATCCGCAGATATCACAGGTTTCATACCCGAGCACTTCAAGCCTGGCAGGGCTTGTCATCTATTTTCCAATGAAGAATGCACTTCTGACAAGGACAATTCAGATACAACACAAACTGTGTGATAATTGCAAATACTATGTTAGATGCCAATTTCCAAATGTTATCTGTTCCTATACTTCTGACTTTCTATGCATGTTGAAACAAAAATAATAGCAGTCTGCATTACATCAAATACTATCAGGACAACTACATTTTGGGACACTAGAAACTGAAAAAGATTAACTTACAACAGTGAGCCTTTTAGAGTGTTCTTTCTGGACGAACAGACGAAAATCTTCACATTCGTCCTGTTATTATCAACAAAAAACTTGATCAACATGTGCATCCAATACAAGTTTAAGTGCATACGTGAAGAAAATAAAATAATAGCAGAAAGAACCTCTTCCCATTTGTCCTGTTATTATCAACAACAAAAAACTTGAACAACATGTGCGTCCAATACAAGTTTAAGTGCATACATGAAGAAAGTAAAATAATAGCAGAAAGAACCTATCCATCTATGTTTGTTTTGATTAATATTTAATAGTCATCGATGCCAATCTTCTATCTCTCTATGAATTGCTTTAGTAATGTTGAAACATTACGAAGTGTAATTCTCACAATAAAAGCATTATAAATTACCTCCCCAAAATCTTCATCTGATAACATAGAAATTTTGACTTCAGACCAGCAGCTGGAAACGCACAAAAGCGTATTTGCAGACATGTCCTTCACTTTGTATTCTTCTGAGGATTTCCTAATGTCTGTTGCATATCCCTCATCAGCAAATAATAACTAAATATGATGTAGCCAAAAGATACAGAATAGAGTATTTATTCACATGTCCTGGGAGGAATGAAGTTTCTTTTTCCATGAGTTAAGCTCCTGTTAATGTATGGATTGTAGAATTCATCATTATTTGTTATTTAATCACTGGAAGACAGTATTAACTTGAATAGAACTAAACAACATGCACATCAAACTGATCCAGTACTTTATAAGGGGAAGAGCACTAAACCAGGCAAATGGAGCATAGAGTAGTCAAACAGAATATTATAGGGAACGTAAAAGGTTGAAAATTACCAGTTACTTGTCCAAGTTGGTACAATGCTTTAGGCTTGTGGTAACTATAGTCTTTGGGGTCATTCTTTACTCTAACAAAACAACCAATAACTTTATTTTCAAATGCCTCAGGCTGCTTTAGCAGATCCATGACTAAAGATTTCCTCAAATAGATCAACTTAATGTTGTCGCAAACAAGAGAAGCAAAGCATCTCTTGTTTCTTTCAGAAATCTCTTTCGAAGTAGTGAACTCAGAGGTCATGGTCCGAGTTCTCTTTTTCATACATGAATCGCTGTTATCCTCAGAACTGGCAAATGTTTCATCCTCAGATGTGTCATTTGCAGCAATATGCCTCTCGAGCAAGCTATATATCTTGTTGGACTTAATATTTGACTTCCTAAACAACTGCTTGAGTCTCTCATCACATATGACATGCCTTTTCTTATCTTTCTGCAAAAGATCCTTCTGTCGAATGTACTCCTTGACAACTTCTGCAGCACCAAATTGATCTAGAGATTTGGATGTATCTTTGCCTATTGATTCAAGGAATCCAATCAGCTCTTTTGAACCCCAGCCAACATAGACATTCTTCTTTGATTTTGCTTGCTTCAGAAAGGGTTTCACTTTCTTTGATGTTCCATTTAAATTAGATGGGTAAATTGGCTCATCATCACCACCATCAGTATTGCCCAAGAAATCATCATCTGAGCTGTCCTGTACTTTAGGAAAATTCTCAGAATCTGACATGTGATTCAGGCCATCATTTAAACTAGCATAAGCTTCTTGAAGGTTATCCAATGTCAAGCCCTCTTTCTTGTTAATTATCTCCCAGTAATCCTTAAACAGAAATTCAACAGTCGACCTGTCACTGAAATCAACCCTCTCCTAGAAAACAGAGAATCTACCATCAGAAAATATGTATAGAGAGAGTAAAAAGAAACTCAAAGGGCCAAATGCCATCACCAAAGAATAACTACTAACTACCATCAGAAATGTGCACATAAGACAAATTTAATGGTAAGCATTCTACATGTCAGATGTTACATTCTGCATTAGAGCAATTGCTAGAAAGAAATACAATATGCATTATGCAAGTAAACAATATATAGTTAAATATCACAACTATACTACAAGAAACAGGCCTGTTGAACAACACTGCACAAACTGATGTTTGCTACTCCCTCTGTCCCTAAAGTTGTACTGAATCATAGACACTTATTTTGGGACGGTGGGTGTACAAGCCAACAAATATATCCAGTATAGAAGGTTATCAAAGATAGCCAAATAACAAAAGAAAGGAAACAGTTCAGCCCATGTTCGATAAAAAAATGAAAACAGTTAGTCCCCAATGGTCAAGATCCCCTAGAGTTATCCCTACTCCACCAAGTGGATTTCAGCAGCTTTTCACCTGTGATTGTTTTTTATTTATTATCAACACCATGTCAGCCTTCTCCCTCCATTCAAAAATCCATGTTCCTGTTACATATCGGACTGTGCTTGGTCCTCAAAAGAGAACTCCCAAGAGCACATCGACAACCAAAAGTGCCCAATACTACATAATTTTGGATCTTTTTTTGTGTTTAGAATTTCCTTCTATCTTTTCACACAATAATGTAACTGGAGAAGAACGACCGCTAGAAAACTTGAATCATTTGTATAAATACCATTGCATTTAAAATCATAGCTGTAGATGCCCAGATTTTTAAAGCACCCACATCATCTCCTTTTCAGTGACATAGCGTTGGCTGCTGCAAGCACTTTCGACTGAGAATATCACTATGCTACTCCACGTCAAGTATTGAGGTGTCCAAGGCGGGACAGAGATCTTTAGCTATTCCAGATCTAAATGGTTAGAGGAGTTATTTTTTTAAAAGGGGGGGAAATGGTTAGAGAAGTTGTAACATGGGGAGAAGACAGGGACGTGGTTCAGGCGAACCTCCAAGGGCAAGCCCGCAAGTGTCAAATTTCAATCCCACATGTCCGCGGACAGCAAAGGGTTGAGCCCCATTTGTCCTCCCCTCCAATGATATTCCCCAATTTTATCCCCCAAACAACAGATGCATATGATTGGGTGATGATGGAGAGAGAAAAGAGAAAAAGGAAAGAAAGAAAGTGTTCCAAGGTGGGCCGGAGCTGATGTGGCAGACATGTCCGGACAGCCCCATTTCTCCCGCACATATGGGGCAGGTTTGGGGAAGTCTGGACTTTCCGGACATATGGGGCAGATTTGGGGAAGCCCGTTGGGCAGACGTTCTGTGTACGGACAGAATCCAGACTGTCCACCCAGACATATGGGGCGAGGTTTGAGGGGTGCCCTTTTGAGATGCTCTTCGGGGCCACTCCAAGGGGATCTGCACCTGGCTGGGCGGTGGGTTAAAATTCTATCAACGATTGAAGGATATGTATTTAGTTACCCCATCAGAGTCGATTTGGATATTATTCTCAATCATGATTCCCAGCCTTAGACAGTTGGCGCACAATCCCTTTGTTTGCCTTCTTCCGACTTGGACAAAGTTTGCTTCTCTCAGGCAATCACAACAAACCGATTTAACCGGACAGCAGAGGCACCGATAGTATGAACGCCCTTTGCAGATACAGCATGTGTGCCAACCTGCCACATTTAACAATCAGTGGGGTCAGTGATGAATAAAACTAAGAACATTTGGCGGAATTAAAGACAACTTGAACAGCTGAAACTACTGTTAACAAAAAACAGGGGCCATGTTATATTAGATCCATTAGGAATTCTAAGGTATCGTATTTTAGCAGACTGCTGCGTCGTGCCATAGAGTGTCTGAAGAAACTAGCTAAACAGAGCAATAAAGGTAAGTAAAATTATTTCAGGTTTCACAGAGCAACTTTATTCACCCACATAACCACAAGAGTTCCACAGCAATGGCAGTTGTAGCAATGGTAAAGAAAGAACATGTAGTGATGTAGATACTCACCGCAGATGAAGTCCTCATCTGAATTGAGGAAATCGTCATCCTTCTCCACGCACTTGGGATGGTAAGCCTTGTTGCAGTTCCTGGAAGATACTGATAGGTATAATTATATGCTTTGAAAATGTCGGGACTCTGGAACAATGCAATGGACTAACACAATGTCACCACCCATTTAGCATATAAACTACTCCTGCCTAATTTAAGAAGGTGCAGTTAATTGCGCTTAATGTGCGAATAACTGCGCTCATGGCTTTGATCAGAAAAACGCAAGGCAGTGGCAAAACGCACAATTAACATCTGGTGCCTTTTTTTTTTACAAACTCATGCTAAGAAAAATAGACAGCGACGGGCCAAAGGTGATCAGGATTCTGTCCAGGACCAGGTAACAGGCTGGTGCTTCAGCAGCGCAATTTGTCATATCTGTTATCCTAGAGAATGAGACCGTCAGCACATGGACGAAAGACAGACCACAGACGAAGGAGGCTCATCCCACATGGTTACTGGACATATCGGTGTACAATGCAGTTGGCTAGAAGAAAGCGGATGAACCAACCCAGCAACCAACGGAACTGGGTTGGTTGCCTCACATAACATACGTATATTGCCTGACACAAATTCAATCCACACAGCACAAACCCCATCAATTCTGAACCTACGGAACTCCACCTACGAGCCTGTTTTTAGATCATCGACCGGCATTCCGCTCTCTCCTCAAGCAGCGGGGACAGGGCAGGAATGGACAAGAAGACGAGGGGTTCAGTCAGACCGGGGGCCGAGTGCAGCGCGAACCTGTAGTCGCAGAGGCGGAGGTGGCCGCCGTCCTTGCAGACAAAGCAGAAGTCGCTCTCCTCCCCGTTAGTTTCGGGTTCGGTCTCGGTCTCGCCCTCGCTCGCCGGCCGCGGCACGCTCCCACCCGCGCCGCTACGGGGCCTCACGGCGGGCTTCTTGGCCTTCCTCTTCCCCATCCCGCGCGCCGACTCCGGAGGGGTCAGAGGGTCGAAGACGGCGAGGAAATTTAGGGATCGGGGGCGATCAAGGTGTGGGTGGAGGGAGAATCAAGAAAACATTTGTGGGCGGAGGGGATCTTGGCGATGAGGGCGGCGGAGTGGTGAGTGGAGACTGGAGACTGGAGAGAAAGATTGGGGTTTTACGAGGTTTTCGAGGGGGCAGGGGTCTTGTTGACTGTGACTGCTGTACGAGTGGGGTACCAGATACTTTGTCTCCTTCCCTTCCCTCCCCTCGAAAGCGAAAAGATGGGAGACGGTGCGCTCCTTTCGACCGTCCGATCGAGCCGGGGCCATCTGCGTCGTTGTTTCTTTACTGGTGTAAGCGGACCGGGTTGGATTGCATAACGCTTTACTAGCTCATTTTTATTTGATATATTCGAAGCAAATCGGATAATGACCAGATGTCGATTCGGATGCGGGGTATGTCGGACTATGAACTCGGAATGAAAACGGATAGTGCACGTCAATACATGCTTTTAATTTTATACTGGACAAACAAAATAAACACAAAATGTATCTAGAAAACCGTGTCAAGCAGACTGCTCGTCTCCATCGACAACTTTGTCCATCATGTGGGACCACTAGCCTACCGGAGAAATGCAACTGACGACACACAAAGATGTACTGTATGATGTTGCGATGACCACGACTTTATATGTCAACGATAGTGGTCGTACAACGGCTACACCTACGGTTATGTTATATTTACATGTAATGATTATAAATTTGGTCTAAATGGATATTTTTATTGGATATTTGAATTTATAATATGGGATAATCTGTAAAGAAAAAATAGTCCGTTGGGTAACAATCTGTAGTTGACCAAACAAATGATTGTATATTAAATCATTAGATATGATTTGGTGGCATATGTACGTACGATGTGCACCAAATCAAACCGCAAAGAAAACCCGCAAAACCAGATAATAACCAAAAAAGGAATGTATGTACGCTACTAGTAAAATGTGAGAACAAAATAGGGAAAGAGCATCACATGCGCTAGCCTTCAGGTTTTTTACGTGGAAAAAATATGCCACGAAACACCGCATCGCTAGCCTGTAGCCGAGTGAAGTCTGTTTTAAACCCTGAGAGGGTAGCGTGCGTCGGAAACGAACCCTGACGTTCAAATCCCGGAAGTCTGTGTCCTGTCATCTGTAATCCTGGTTGTTTTTGACCTTTAGTGCGGTTTAGGCTGGGATTAGCTGATGTGGCATGGTTAGGTGGTGGGATTGCTTACTAAATGTGCCACGTGGGTTACCGGCCACCCAACTTTATTAATTCAGACGCTGGAGGAGGGGATCGAACCTAGGGTTCCTGCGAGCGCGCGGCGATTTGCGGCGGCAGCGAGCATGTCGTCTTCTTCCTGCGGTTCGTATGCTTCTCGCGGCGGAGGGATTCGACAGAGAGGCATAGCCCAATCAGCAAGGTCGACGGTGCCCTATCGGGAGCATCCCATGAACTACGAGCCGGCGGTTGTCTGCACCGTTTGTGGGAAGAAGGCGCCGCGCTGGATCTCCTAGAGTCCGGCGAACCCTGGAAGAAGGTACTATGGTTGTGTGGAAACTCAGGTATGCTTTGTTTTGTTCCTCTCTGTTTTGCTCCTCTCTCTATTTTGTTCTTCATCTGATTTGATCTGGATTGAGCTTGAGCAGCATGGATTTGTTCGGTGGCATGACGGGCCTACATCTTCATTTATGCATGGATTGTTGGGAGATCTTCGAGATAGAGTATGGAATCTTGAGGAAGTTGTTGCTGCATTGTGCAATGAAGGAGATTATGGTGTTGTTCTTGGTGTAGGGACAAAGAGAAAAGAGGAAAGTGCATCTATCTGTGAGAAACTTGTTAGTAATCAGATGCTATTGGTGTATGGCACTGTGATATTTGTGTCTGGTATATTTGTAGGGATGATTTTAGGGTAGTAAATGTATTAAATCTGAGGAAATGTACTAATTTCAGAAACGTTGGCATGTACTACAATGCAGGCTATGTAATGAAATGTTGGCATGTACTAGAATGCAGGCTATGTAATGAAATGTTGGCATGTACTGCAGTTGAGTACTATTTCCACTTTGGTTGGCATGTAATTGACAGCCTCATGCATATAATTTTAACAGTTGCAAAAAGAAAATGAGAGGAAATTCAATCATATAGATCACATTGCCACAAGGTCACATTGCAGTGCCATAAATTCATAGGTAGACATATGAAAAATAAGTACTAGTTCACAGGCACACATATGCAAAATAAGTACCACATGCCAACAAGTTTTTTGGATTAGACAATGAAAATATCATGCAACGAGAACAACTTCAGAAGTTCCCACTAGCTGTGAAGTAGGACATGAACCCTCTGCCCCGCTTTGTCCAGGTGCATGATGTGCAGTGCTTGTTGATGTTCCTCTCCCTCTCTTTGCTCCTCTGCCCCTGCCACTAGATGTGCTTCCTCCAGGTGCATCATTTGCAGTTGGTGCAACTCTTTTGTTAACTCTAGGAGGTCTGTAACTTGTATTTGCAGGTTGAGAGCTTGGGGGTGCTACTGACTCAGTAGGTGTAGTTGTCCTCTTGCTTTTTAGTGCCTCTGTTTGTGCTTCCTGCATCCCAAAAGAAGAGAAAAGGTTTAATTTAATGCAGAAACAGAGCATATAGTGTTATAAGTAATTGTAGAAACAGAGCATATAGTGTTATAATTAAGTACCTTAGATGCCCTCATTTTTTCCCTTCCTTAGCAAGTGTAGCCTTTGTTTTTTTGTTTCTATCTGGATTCTGTAGGCAAGAACCTCTGTTGTATCCTTTGCTCCCACAACTCCCACAGGTGATCTGAATGCCATGCTTGCTCAGTTTCTTCCCCTTGGGTGCTTCTCCCTCTTCCTTTCTCCTGTCATTTCCTGTCAACTTCTTCCTTGCTCTAGGCATGGCAATGTAGCCAGGAGCCACTGGCCTAGGGTTTTGTGATATTGGCCAGTTTTCTTCTCCTTCTACTGGTTGCAGGCAATGATCATAAATTTTGTTGAAAGTCTCAACATGGTAGCACTTGGCTATGTAATCTTCTATTTTTCTGCCACTCTTGTAGATGGCACTGATTGCATGACAGTAGGGAAGGCCTGCTAGCTAAAAATAGCCACATGAGCATGTTCACTTCTCAAGATTCACTATGTACCTTTTGCCTCTGCCTTGCAAGTGCTTGACCTCAAATCCTTCTTTGCCATTCCAAAGCACCTCAAGAAACTGAGTTCTCTTAATGCTAAATTTCAGTTTCTTGAACACACCAGGGCATATTGTTCCATTCCATTTGGCACCTTTGCTCCTCTGCTCCTGAATCCTCACATAAACTTTATTCCTTATTTTCTCTTGCTGTGAAATGATAGGGTAGTACCTTGCTTCCAAAATGACATTGTTGAATGATTCACAAAGGTTATTGTCAACAGACTCACAGTTTGCTCCAACTGAAAAAAATGATCTAGCCCAATGCTTTGGCTCTGTCCTCATGATATCCTTTGCACCTTCAGGTTTTTTTGAGCAAGCCTAGCTTTGTTATAATTGAAATCCTCCCTGTTGCTTGACTTAGAAATTGCCCAAAACCTTTCTGTAATTCATGATCCCTATGCTTCTTTCTCCAATTAGCATATATATGCCTAGCACACATCCTGTGCTCTGCCTTAGGCAAGTAATATCTAATGGTGTTAAGCAACCCCTACAAAATGGAACATGCAAGGGTATGTTATGATCTTTGAACATGACAAAATAGAACATATAGAACTAAAGAAAGAATGCAATAAAGTATACCTTCTGCTGGTCAGAAATGAAAACCCAACCAGCTCCTTGATCATTAATATCTAAGTTTTTAATTAGAAGCCCAACAAACCATTTCCAGCTATCAGTTGTTTCTTTTTCCACTACAGCCCATGCCACAGGATACATCTGGTTGTTAGCATCCCTAGATATTGCACCTAGTAGTTCACCTTAGCATGCTCCTTTGAAAAAACATCCATCAAGCCCAATCACTTTCCTGCAACCAGCTTTAAACCCTTGCTTCAATGCATTGAAACAAACATAGAATTGCTAAAAAACATTGTTTTCCATATCTGTGGGATCCAAGCAAACAACCACTGTACTACCAGGTTTGCTCCTTAGCAACTCTAATTGGTAGTCAAATACTTTGGTGTACTCACTCTTCATGCCACACAACAGCTTGTCCATTACAATTTTTTTGGAAGCCTTGCACTTTGATGTAGACACATCAGCAAACATGTCATGTAGTATAGTTGCTTTAATGCTATCAATCTTCCACATTGGATTTGCTAGTATGAAGTGCTCATATCTCTGTGCTATGACATTTGCACTAACTAGTATGTTCTCTCTCTTTTGTGCACACCGATGGTCATCATCATAAGTGATAATTTGAAACCTTGAGCACCTGCTAGTCTTTGCTGCATAGACAATCCATGGATAACTAGGCCATCCACATTCAACCCTAACTCTGGTCCCCTCTGACTTCTTAAATCTCATGCTTCTTTTGGTTGCAAGACCATATCTTTTCACAGCCTTAACAAACTGATTTTTGCTCCTGAAAACCATCCCCAAACTAAAATGTGGTATATCAGTATTTGGGTTAAACCTAGGGTATTTGCTCTTGCTTCTCACCATGCTCCCACCACTATCATCATCATAACTATAGTCTTCATCAGATGACTCAAATTCCATGTCCTCTACCACCTCCTCAACATTTGCAATGAAATCAATTGGTACTGCCCCTGTTGCATCAGATTGAACCCATTTCCTAGAGTCTTTCATTTTCTTTCTGAATTTCCTTGCATGCTTTCTCATCTCAACTACTTCTGAATCCTTTCCACTATCATCAGTGTGAGGCACATATTCAGTGTCCTCTGAATCTTCTGAATCTGAATTTTCTGCTCCTTGAACTGTTATGTGCACATTTTCTTCTGCTCCATGCACAACTTCTGCTACTCCATGCACATTTTCTGCTGCTTGAGATGGATTCAACACTTGAGAAATCTGAGATGCTTGAGAGGGACCAGCTGTTGCATTTCTTGTTGTCTTTAAGGGGTTGCTAATTACTGCAGTGATAACACCACTATCATTAGGAACAAGCACATGTTCAAGTAAATGTTCTTCATCACCTGCATTGCCAATGCCACCATATTCTTCACCTGGATTATCAATATCTTCATGTTTTGCAATCATGACAACAGGAACATCCTCTTCGCTTGTATAATCCTGAATTTCATCAGCAAAATCAGAGCCACTATCCTCTTCCCCACCTGAATCTTCTTCCCCATTGTATTCCACATATATATCAGCTACTCCACCATCAGTAATATACTGTGACATTTTCATGCAACCCTCATCATCATGCAAAAATAGCAGACCATTAACCAATTCTCTACCAGGTAAAAGGAAGTAAAACTTCATGCTTTCCTTCACTGTCATATGATCCCTAAGAAATCCCTTGACTTCCTGCAAGGACAACTTGTCCCTCTCAATCTCTGAATAACACACATCACCTCCAACATAGTCCAAAGAGGGACCAATTCGAAAAAATTTCCCCCTATATGAAATCTGACATTCAAAATCTCTGTTGGGTCCATGGATTCAGCAAAAATCACCTACATTACAACGATTACAAATGATTAAAACACTACACTACAAGATTGGACCGCAAATCAACATATTCAGACACCTACTTTCCCCTGCTCAAACCCTCGAAAACCCCTAAACCTAGCAGCGATAAGAAAAAGGAAAGGTACATCAACTTCACATACGAGAAGGGCAGGGCACACCTTGCTCTTTGTCGCCGGATTTGTCGTCAACTGCCGCCGCGATCATCAGCTACGTCGTCGTCGTCGTCATCCAAGGGGAGGGTAGCCGTCACGGGAGAGAAGGAAGAGGAAGACGAAGGGTCCAACTAAGGAGGCAGAGTGCGACTCGGTCTAGCTCGACCAATTCCCTTATTAGGCCCACCTGCAGGATGCGAGTCAGCTCAATCCCGGTCTCTGACAAGCCACGTCCTCATCCCACTGTTGGATATGCACTAAAGGTCAAAAACAACCGGGATTACAGATGACAGGACACAGACTTCCAGGATTTGAATGTCAGGGTTCGTTTCCAACGCATGCTACCCTCTCAAGGTTTAAAACAGACTTCACTCCCTGTAGCCTCCGCGCTCCTGGTCCAATTGTAGCGCCAACCTACAGCTTGTGCACTAGGCAGCCAAGGGCCCAAGCCCAAGCGCTAGGCGCTAGCCTCCAGCTCGTGTGCCGGACGCGTTGTATAATTTAGTACCACCTCGTGGAGCAAGCAGCAACAATATAGGTGGATGGCTATAAAAGGAGGGGCGACGGGTGCGATAAACACAAATCTTCGGTTGTTTGACACACAACGAAGCTAGCTTCGGTTGTTTCGGTTTAACCGAACGGTTTTCGGTTTTTAACCGAAAAAACCGAATGTTAAATGGTTTCTAGAATTGAAAATTGAAACTGAAACCAAAAACTGAGAAAACCGAAGTTTCGGTTCGGTTTTGTTTTTTTGATTTGGTTTTTGGTTTTCTGTTCGATTTTGCACACCCTAAATAGGGGTTGATACGCGTTCTTGTCTTGCTTTCTCCGATAGAAATCTTGGGGTACTCTTTGAAGTTTGTTGTGTTGGATTGAATATGATGAATCTGAAATTGTTTGATGCATGTCGAATAATTAACCCATGGATACTTGAGGTGACATTAGGGTTGATTGATGTGTATCATAGATGTTATTCTAGTATGAACTCTAGGGTTGTATGTGACACTTATAGGAATAGCTCAATGGATTGATCGGAAAGAATAAATTTGAGGTGGTTCTACTACCTACAACAATTTCATCTTATGTTGTCTGCTATTTATGAACTTTGGAGTGATTCTTTGTTGCACTTTGAGGGATGATCATATGATTCTATTATGTTAGCATTGTTGAGAGATTGCACTAGTGAAAGTAGGAACCCTAGGCCTTACTACAAAGAATTGCTATACCATTTTGCTCGTTGTTTGACACTTGTTACCTTGTTGTTTATATATTTTCACATTACAAAAACCTATATCTGCTATCCATATTGCACTTGTATCATGATCTTTTTGCCTAACTAGTGCACCATGTTGGGGAACGTTGCATGGGAAACAAAAAAATCATACGAACACCAAAGATCTATCTATGGAGATCAACAGCTACGAGAGGAAGACTGGATCTACATACCCTTGTAGATTGCTAAGAGGGAAGCGTTAAGAAACGCGGTTGATGTAGTCGAACATCTTCGCGATCCAAATCGCAATTCGTCCCGCGATCCAATCACGATCCGTCCTGATCTAGCACCGAACGGACGGCACCTCCGCCTTCTTGATCCAACAGGCGGGGGGCGGAGAGGTGGATGAGTTCTCCAACAACGCGACAGGGTGGCGGTGATGGTGGTGGTGCTATCCCGGCAGGGCTACGCCTAGTGCTACCGAAACCGCGAACAGAGGAGAAACTGATCTAGGGATAGAGAGGGCACCAAGGGCTTCATGTGTGCTCTTGGGGTGCCTCCCCACTATATATAGGTGGAGGGGCGTGGAGATTAGACCCTCCAAGCCCTTGGGCGCAGCCAAGGGGGAGGAGTTGGACTCCTAGTCCAATTCCCTCCCTTTCCAAAACCAGGTGGACTTTCCACCTCTCCCAAGCCACATGGGCCTTGAGAGGCTTGTGTGCCTGGCCCAATAAGGCCAGGGAGCCTCCCCTAAGACCATGCAAACCCCTAGCACGTGGTGGAACCCTTGGTGGACTTCCGGACTCCTCCGGAAGTTTCTGTAACCTTGTAGAAGCTTCTCGGTACAGTACCGGAAAAACCCGAAACTTTTTTGGTAGCCAAAATATGACTTCCCATATATAAATATTAACATATGGACCATGCCGGAGATCCTCGTGATGTCCGGGATCTCATCCGGGACTTCGAACAACCTTCGGTCACCAACATACATAACTCAACAATATCAAATCGTCATTGAACGTTAAGTGTGCAGACCTTGCGGGTTCGAGAACTATGTATACATGACCGAGACAACTCTACATTCAATAACCAGTAGCGGGACCTGGATGCGCATATTGGTTCCTACATATTCTACGAAGATCTTTATCGATCGAACCACAATGTCAAGGATTCGGACAATCCTGTGTGAAGTTTCCTTTGTCCATCGGTATGTTACTTGACCGAGATTCGATCGTCAGTATCTCCATACCTAGTTCAATATCGTTACCGGAAAGTCTCTTTACTCATTACATAATACAAGATCCCGTGACTAACTCCTTAGTCACATTGTTTGCAAGCTTCTTGTGATGTTGTATTACCGAGTGGGCCCAGGGATACCTCTCTGTCATATGGAGTGACAAATCCTAGTCTTGATCCATGCCAACCCAACAGACACCCTCGAAGATACCTGTAGAGCACATTTATAGTCACCAAGTTACGTTGTGACATTTGATACACACAAGGCATTCCTCTGGTTTCAGGGAGTTACATGATCTCATGGTCGTAGGAACAGATACTTGACATGGATAAAGCAGTAGCAATAAACTGATACGACCAACTTCTAAGCTTACGGTTGAGTCTTGTCCATCACATCATTCTCCTAATGATGTGATCCCGTTATCAAATGACAACTCATGTCTATGGTTAGGAAACCTTGACCATCTTTGATCAATGAGCTAGTCTAGTAGAGGCTCACTAGGGACATGGGGTTGTCTATGTATCCACACATGTATTTGAGTTTTCGATCAATACAATTCTAGCATGGATAATAGACATTTATCATGAACAAGGAAATATGATAATAAGCAATTTATTATTGCCTCTAGGGCATATTTCCAATAGTCTCCCACTTGCACTAGAGTCAATAATCTAGTTCACATGACCATGTGATTTACACCCACTGAATTCTAGGGTTTGACCATGTTTTGTTTGTGAGAGAGGCTTTATAGTCAACGGGTCTGCAACATTCAGATCCGTGGCACTTTGCAAATCTCTATGTCATATCATAGATGCTACTAGTACGCCCCACTTGGAGCTATTCCAAATGGCTGCTCCACTATACGTATCTAGTCTGCTACTCAGAGTCATCCGGGTTAGTGTCAAAGCTTGCATCGACGTAACCCTTCACGATGAACTCTTTGTCACCTCCTTCATAGAGAAACATATCCTTAGTCCTCTAGTTACTAAGGATAATTTTTGCCCGTTGTCCAGTGATCCACTCCTGGATCACTCTTGTACCCCCTTGCCAGACACGTGGCAAGGCACACATAGGTGTGGTACACAGCATGGTATACTGTATAGAGCCTATGGCTAAGGCATAGGGGGCAACCTTCGTCCTTTCTCTTTCTTCTGCCGTGGTCGAGCGTTGAGTCTTTACTCAACTTCACATGTTATAACAAAGGCAAGAACTCCTTCTTTGGCTGTTCCATTTTGAACTCCTTCAAAATCTTGTCAAGGTATGTGCTTTGTGAAAGTCTTATCACATGCCTTGATCTATCTGTATAGATCTTGATGCCCAATATGTAAGCAGCTTTATCCGGATCTTCCTTTGAAAAACTCATTCCAAACAACCCTTTATGCTTTCCAGAAATTCTACATTATTTACGATCAACAATATGTGATCCACATATACTTATAAGAAATTCTATAGTGCTCCCACTCACTTTCTCGCAAATACAAGTTTCTTAAAAACTTTGTATAAACCCAAAAGCTTTGATTACCTCATCAAAGCGTATATTCCAACTCTGAGATGCTTGCTCCAGTCCATAAATGGATCGCTAGAGCTTGCATGCCTTCAACATCCTTAGGATCGACAAAACCTTCTGGTTGTATCACATACAACCTTTCCTAAAGGAAACGATGTTTTGACACCCATCTGCTAGATTTCATAATTGAAAATTCAACAACTGCTAACATAATTCCAATAGATTTTAGCATTGCTATGAGTGAGAGAGCCTCATCGTAGTCAAATCCTTGAACTTGTCAGAAACTTCTTTGCGACAAATCGAGCTTTATAAATGGTGACATTCACCATCAGCGTATGTCTTCTTCTTAAGGTCAATTTGTACTTAACGACCTGTCATTCTATGGGCAAGTCCATGAAAGTCCTTACTTGGCTTTCATACATGGATCCTTATCTCGGATTTTCATGGCTCCTAGCCATTTGTTGGAATCCGGGCCCACCATCGCTTCTTTATAGTTCACAGGATCATCGTTGTCTAACAACAAGATTTTGAAGATAGGATTGCCATACCACTTAGGGGAAGTACGATTCCTTGTCGGCCTACGAGGCTCGGTAGTAACTTGATCCAAAGTGTCATGATCATCATCATTAACTTCCTCTTCATTTGGTGTAGATGCTACGAACAAATTTCTGCGCCGTGCTACCATCCAACTGAAGTGAAGGTTCAATAACTTTCCTCCCACTCAATTCTTTTGAGAGAAACTCTTTCTAGAGAAAGGACTCGTTTTTAGCAACAAACACTTTGCCCTTGGATCTGAGATAGAAGGTATACCCAACTGTTTCCTTAGGGTATTCTATGAAGATGCATTTCTCCACTTTGGGTTCGAGCTCATTAGGTTGAAACCTTTTTCACATAAGCGTTGCAGCCCCAAACATCAAGAAACGACAGCTTAGGTTTCTTGCCAAACCATAATTAATGTCGTCTCAATGGACTTTGATGGTTCCCTATTTAAAGTGAATGTATTTGTCTCTTATGCATAACCCCAAAACTATAGTGGAAAATTGGTAAGAGACATCATTGTATGCACCATATCCAATAGAGCATGACTATGACGTTCATACACACCATCATACTATTGTGTTCCAGGTGGCGTGAGTTGTGAAACAATTTCCACATTGTCTTAGTTTGCATACCAAACTCGTAACTCGGATATTCACCTCCACGATCATATTGTAGACAATTTATCTTCTTGTAATGACGATCTTCAACTTCACCGTGAAATTGCTTGAACTTTTCAAACATTTCAGACTAGTGTTTCATTAAGTAAATATTCCCGTATTTACTCAAATCATCAGTGAAAGTAAGAAAATAACGATATCCACTGCACGCTTCAACACTCATTAGACCCCATACATCAACATGTATCATCTCCAATAAGTTACTTGCCCATTCCATAAAATCAGAAAACGGGGTTTTAGTCATCCTGCCCAAGAGGCATGGTCCGCATGTCTCAACCGATTCGAAATCGAGCGAGTCAAAAGGTCCATCTACATGGAGTTTCTTCATGCACTTTACACCAATATGACCTTGGCGGTAGTGCCACAAGTATGTGGTACTATCATTATCAACTTTGCATCTTTTGACATCAATATTATGAACATGTGTATCACTACGATCGAGATTCAATAAACCATTCGTATTGGGTGCATGACCATTGAAGGTATTATTCATGTAAACTGAATAACCATTATTCTTTGACTTAAATGAATAACCCTATTGCAATAAACACAATCTAATCATGTTCATGCTCAACGCAAACACCAAATAACATGTTTTGGGTTCATCACTAATCCCGAAGGTAGAGGGAGCGTGTGATGATGATCACATCAACCTTGGAAACACTTCCAACACACATCGTCACCTCATCCTTACTTTGTCTCTGTTTATATCGTAGCTTTTATTTCGAGTTACTAACATTTAGCAACTGAACCGGTATCCAGTACCCAAGTGCTACTAGGAGTACTAGTAAGATACACATCAATGACACGTATATCAAATATACTTTTGTCGAGCTGTTTGCGATGTTGAAAGTCGTTGAGTCTGAAATCCAGAAAGAACATCAAGTGTTGATGGTCAATAAAACCACTAGTTTCAAGAAGAATGGCAAGGGCAAGAAGGGTAACTCCAAGAAGAGTGGCAAAGCAGTTGCCCCTCCCATGAAGAAACACAAGGTTGTACCCAAGCCAGAAACTGAGTGCTTTCATTGCAAGGGAACTGGTCACTTGAAGCAAAACTGTCCCAAGTATCTGGCCGACAAGAAGGCGGCCAACACCAAACAAGGTATATATGATATACATGTTATTGATGTGTACCTTACCAACTCTCGTTGTACTGCCTGGGTATTTGATATTGGTTCGGTTGCTCACATTTGTAACTCAAAACAGGAGCTACGAAATAGACGAAGGCTAACAAAGGATGAAGTGACGATGCGCGTGGAAAATGGTTCCAAGCTTGATGTGATCGCCGTCGGCACACTCGCTCTTCGATTTCCATCGGATTAGTGATGAACCTGAATAATTGTTATTTAGTGCTTGCGTTAAGCATGGAAATTATATCTGGATCATGTTTATTGCGAGACAGTTACTCATTTAAATCAAAGAATAATTATTGTTCTATTTATATGAGTAATATCTTTTATGGTCATGCACCCAATGTGAGGGGTTTAGTCATATTGAATCTTGATAGTGATGATACACATGTTCATAACATTGATGCCAAAAGATGTAGAGTTGATAGTGATAATACCACTTCCTTGTGGCACTGCCGTTTAGGTCATATTGGTGTAAAACGCATGAAGAAGCTCCATGTTGCTGGACTTTTGGAGTCACTTGATTTTGAATCACTTGACACATGTGAACCATGCCTCATGGGCAAGATGACTAAAACGTGGTTCTCTGGAACAATGGAACAAACAAGTGACTTGTTGGAAATCATACATACTGATGTGTGCGGTCCAATGAATGTTGCGGCGCATGGTGGATATCGTTATTTTCTCACCTTCACTGATGACTTAAGTAGATATGGGTATAATTACTTAATGAAACACAAGTCTGAAACATTTGAAAAGTTCAAGAATTTCATAGTGAAGTTGAGAATCATCGTAACAAGAAGATTAAATTCCTGATATCTGATCGAGGAGGAGAATATCTGAGTTATGAGTTTGGCAGTCACTTAAGATAGTGTGGAATTGTTTCACAATTGACATCGCCTGGAACACCACAGCGTAATGGTGTGTCCGAACGTCGTAATCGAACCTTATTAGATATGGTGCGTTCTATGATGTCTCTTGCTGATTTGCCACTATCGTTTTGGGGTTATGCATTAGAGACAACTGCATTCACTTTAAATAGGGCACCATCGAAATCCGTTGAGACAACACCATATGAAGTATGGTTTGGCAAGAAGCCAAAGTTGTCGTTTCTTAAGGTTTGGGGATGTGATTCTTATGTAAAAAAGCTTCAGCCTGAAAAGCTGGAACCCAAAGCAGAGAAATGCGGCTTCATACGATACCCAAAAGAGACAGTTGGGTATGCCTTCTATCTCAGATCCGAAGGCAAAGTGTTTGTCGCTAAGAACAGAACATTTCTTGAGAAATAGTTTCTCTCAAAAGAATTGAGTGGGAGGAAAATAGAGCTTGATGAGGTTATTGAACCTTTACTTCAACTAGAGAGTAGCGTAGCGCAGAATGATGTTTCTGTGGAGCCTACAACAGCTGAATAGGAAGTTAATGATGATGATCATGAAGCTTCGGATCAAGTTACTATTGAACCTCGTAGGTTTACAAGGGCGCGTACTGCTCCTGAGTGGTATGGCAACCCTGTCTTGGAGGTCATGTTGTTGGACAACAATGAACCTACGAGCTATGAAGGAGTGATGATGGGCCTGGATTCCGAGAAATGGTTAGAGGCCATGAAATCCGAGATGGGATCCATGTATGAAAACAAAATATGGACTTTGGAAGTATTACCTGAAGGGCGAAAGGCCATTCAGAACAAATGGATCTTTAAGAAGAAGACGAACGCAGATGGTAATATCACCATTTATAAAGCTCGACTTGTGGCAAAGGGTTTTTCACAAGTTCAAGGAGTTGACTATGATGAGACCTTCTCACCCGTAGCGATGCTTAAGTCCGTCAGAATCATGTTAGCAATAGCTGCATATTTTGACTATGAAATTTGGCACATGGATATCAAAACAGTGTTCCTCAATGGTTTCCTTGAGGAAGAGTTGTATATGATGCAACCAGAAGGTTTTGTCGATCGAGAGAATGCTGACAAAGTTTGCAAACTCCAACGATCCATTTATGGACTGGTGCAAGCATCTCGGAGTTGGAATAAGCGCTTTGATGAGGTGATCAAAGCGTCTGGGTTTATATAAGTTTATGGAGAAGCTTGTATTTAGAAGAAAGTGAGTGGGAGCTCTATAGCGTTTCTAATATTATATGTGGATGACATATTGCTGATTGGAAACAATATAGAAATGCTGGAAAGCGTGAAGGAATATTTGAACAAGAGTTTTCCAATGAAGGACCTAGGAGAAGCTGCTTTCATATTAGGCATTAAGATCTATAGAGATAGATCGAGACGCTTGATAGCGCTTTCACAAAGCACATACCTTGATAAAGTTTTGAAGAAGTTCAAAATGGATCAGTCCAAGAAGGGGTTCTTGCGTGTGTTACAAGGTGTGAAGTTGAGTAAGACTCAATGCCAAGTGACTGCAGAAGATAGAGAGAAGATGAGTGTCATACCCTATGCTTCAGCCATAGGCTCTATCATGTATGCAATACTATGCACAAGACCCGATGTCAGCCTTGCCATAAGTATGGTCGGGAGGTTTCAAAGTGATCCTGGAATGGAGCACTGGACGGCGGTCAAGAATATCCTTAAGTACCTGAAAAGGACTAAGGAAATGTTTCTTGTTTATGGAGGTGATCAAGAGCTCATTGTAAAGGGTTACGTTGATGCAAGCTTTGACACTGATCCGGATGACTCTAAGTCACAAACCGAATATGTATTTATTCTCAACGGGGGAGCGGTAAGCTAGTGCGGTTCCAAGCAAAGTGTGGTAGCCGATTCTACATGCGAAGCGGAGTACCTCAGCCTTGGAGGCATTGAAGGAAGGTGTCTGGATGAAGCAGTTCATGACAGATCTTGGAGTAATGCCTAGTGCACTGAATCCAATGACTCTGTTCTGTGACAACACTGATGCCATTGCTCTCGCCAAGGAACCAAGGTTTCACAAGAGGACTAGACACATAAAGCGACGCTTCAATTCCATCCACGATTACATCGAGGAGAAGGACATAAATATTTGCAAAGTGCACACGGATCTGAATGTTGCAGACCCGTTGACTAAACCTCTTCCAAGGGCTAAACATGATCAACACCAGAACTGCATGGGTGTTTGATTCATTACAATGTAAATCACATAGTGATGTGAACTAGATTATTGACTCTAGTGAAAGTGGGAGACTGTTGGAAATATGCCATAGAGGCAATAAATAAAGTGTTTATTATTATATTTCCTTGTTCATGATAATTGTTTATTATGCATGCTATAATTGTATTGATTGGAAACACATTGCATGTGTGGATATATAGAAAACACTTTGTCCCTAGTGTGCCTCTAGTAAACTAGCTCGTTGATCAAAGATGGTCAAGGTTTCCTAGCCATTGACATGAGATGTCATTCGATAATGGGATCACATCATTAGGAGAATGATGGGATGGACAAGATCCAAACTATAAACATAGCATATGATCGTGTCAGTTTATTGCTACAGTTTTCTGCATGTCAAGTATATGTTCCTATGACCATGAGATCATGCAACTCACGGACACCGGAGGAGTGCCTTGTGTGTATCAAACATTGCAACGTAACTGGGTGACTATAAAGGTGCTCTACAGGTATCTCCGAGGGTGTCTACTGGGTTGGCATGGATCAACACTGGGATTTGTTACTCCATGTGAAAGAGAGGTATCTCAGGGCCCACTTGGCAATACAACATCACAATAAGCCTTGCAAGCAATGTGACTAAGTGTTAGCCACGAGATCTTGTGTTACGAAACAAGTAAAGGGACTTGCCGGCAACGAGATTGAACTAGGTATGGAGATACCGACGATCGAATCTCGGGCAAGTAACATACCGAAGAACAAAGAGAACATCATACGTGATTAACTGAATCCTTGACATAGAGGTTTGACCGATAAAGATCTTCGTAGAATATGTAGGAATCAATATGGGCATCCAAGTCCCGCTATTGGTTATTGACCGTAGAGGTGTCTCGGTCATGTCTACATAGTTCTCGAACCCCCAGGGTCTGCACACTTAAGGTTCGGTGACGTTTCGGTGGTATGGAGTTATGTATGGTGATGACTGAAGGTTGTTCGTAGTCTCGAATGAGATCTCGGACGTCACGAGGAGCTCCAGAATGGTCCAGAGGTAAAGATTGATATATATATAGGAAGTCCTGTTTTGGTCACCGGAAAAGTTTTGGGCTCATCGGTAGTGTACCGAGAGTGTCAGGAGGGTACCAGGGGACCATCGGGAGGGGTATTTTGACCCAAGAGACTACATGGGCTATGGGAGAAGGAATACCAGCCCTTAGTGGGCTGGCTGAAGGCCCATAGGAAGCCCATGCGGCTAGGGAAGGAAACCTAAGGGTGGAAGGAAGGCAAAAGTGGGAAAGGAGGAGTCCTAGTCCTAATAGGATTGGAGGAGGACTCCTCCTCCCCACCTTCGGCCGAAGCAAAGGGCTGGCCCCTCGAGGGCCAAACCTCCTCCTCCCCTCCTCCTATATATACTAGAGGTTTGAGGGTTTTTTGGACACAAAAAAACAGCCACGTGCTACCTCTCCTCCAGATCGCAGTTTCTCCTCTAGATCGGTTTTCAGCGGTGCTTAGGCGAAGCCCTGCTGGAATAACTCCACCACCATCGCCGCAACGCCTTCGCGCTGCCAGAGAACTCATATACCTCTCCGCTCCCTCTTGCTAGATTAAGAAGGCGGAGATCGTCATCAAGCCGCACGTGTGCTGAACACGGAGGTGCCGTCCGTTTGGCGCTATATCGGGACGGATCGTGATTGGATCGTGGGACGCTCGGCGATTTGGATCGCGAAGACGTTTGACTACATCAACCGCGTTTCTTAGCGCTTCCCGCTTAGCGGTCTACAAGGGTATGTAGATCCACTCTCCCCTCTTGTAGATGCTCATCTCCTAGATTGATCTTGGTGAAGCGTAGGAATTTTTTTGTTTCCATGCAACGTTCCCCAACACTCCTAGTCTCATAAGTGTGCAATTGAGGATATGCTTACCAAATATGACAACACCTAGATCTTTTGCGTTTTGCCTAGCTAGGGGCGTTAAACAATAGCGCTTGTTGGGAGGCAACCCAATTTTATCTTTATGTTCTGTTTTTGCTTCTGTTTTTGATTGTTTCCCACATTATTAATTTTGTAGTAATTGTGTTTTGGTGTTTTAATTAGTGTTTGAGACAAGTAAGACCTTTGGGATGGTCTATGGTGGTTGTTGATTTGATCTTGTTGAAAAACAGTAACTTTTTTGCCCAGTCCAGGAATTTTATAAATTTTTCAGAGCGTCGAATGAGTCTGAAATTTTTACAGAAGATTGATATACAAATTTCCCAGGTTTTCATAATTTTTCAGAATGTTTTGGGTTACAGAAGTATACGAAGTTTTCAGATTGCTACAGACTATTCTGTTTTTAACAGATTCTGTTTTCTTTGTGTTGTTTACCTATTTTGATGTATCTAGGGGTTGTATTGGGGGGGTATGAACCTTGGAGAAGTTAGAATATAGTAGTTATTACACCATTATAAATAAATAATGAGTTCACCACAGTACCTAAAGTGGTGATTTATTTTCTTATAATAACAGATCTCACGAGTTTTTTGTTGAGTTTTGTGTTGTGAAGTTTCCAAGTTTTGGGTAAAGATTTGATGGACTATGGAATCAGGAGTGACAAGAGCCTAAGCTTTGGGACGCCCAAGGCACCCGAAGTCATATTCAAGGATGCCAAAGAGCCTAACCTTGGGGATTCCCCGGAAGGCATCCCCTCTTTCGTCTTCAATCCATCTGTAAATTTACTTGAGGCTATATTTTTATTCACCACATGATATGTGTTTTTGCTTGGAGTGTCTTGTATGATATGAGTATTTGCTTTTTAGTTTGCCACAATCATCCTTGCTGCACACATCTTTTGAGATAGACATGCATGAATCGTGAATTTATTAGAATACTCTATGTGCTTCACTTATATCTTTTGAGATAGGCAATTTTGCTCTAGTGCTTCACTTATATATTTTTAGAGCACGGTGGTGTTTGGTTTTATAGAAATAATTGAACTCTCGTACCTCACTTATATTATTTTGAGAGTCTTTAAACAACATGGTAATTGATTTAGGTTTTGAAATTAGTCCTAATATAATAGGCATCCAAGAGGGATATAATAAAAACTTCCATATTAAGTCCTTTGAGTATTATGAGAAGTTTGATTCCTTGCATAAAGTTTTTAGATATAAAGATGTTAATGTAAAGAGTCATGTTAGGAAGTAATTGTGAATTGGTAAAAATACTTGTGTAAAGGTTTGTGATTCCCGTAGCATGCACGTATGGTGAACCGTTATGTAAGGAAGTCGGAGCATGATTTATTTATAGATTGTCGACCTTTGTGTGAGGGTCGAGAGCGCGCGATAGTTTACCCTACCAACCTCTCCCCTAGGGGCATGCGTCTAATACTTTGCTTCGATGACTAATAAACTTTTGCAATAAGTATGTGAGTTCTTTATGACTAATGCGAGTCCATGGATTATATGCACTCTCACCCTTCCACCTTTGCTAGCCTCTCTCTAGTACGGCGCAACTTTCGCCGGTGCGATAAAACCACCTTCCTCAAAACAGCCACCACAAATTTTTCCTCAAAACAGACACCATGCCTACCTATTATGGCATTTCCATATCCATTCCGAGATATATTTCCATGCAACTTCCACCGTTCCGTTTATTATGACATGCACCATCATTTTCATATTGCTTTGCATGATCGTAAGATAGCTAGCATGATGTTTTCATGGCTTGTCTGTCTATTGATGTCATTTGCTATGCCAGATCATTGGAAATCCCGGTACACTACCGGAGGCATCAATATAGAGTCATAATTTGTTCTAATTATCGAGTTGTAATTCTTGAGTTGTAAGTAAATAAAAGTGTGATGACCATCATTATTAGAGCATTGTCCCATGTGAGGAAAGGATGATGGAAGCTATGATTCCCTAACAAGTAGGGATGAGAGTCCGGACTTTATGAAAAATAAAAGAGGCCAGAGAAACCCAAATAAAAAACAGAGGCCTTAGATGCCCACCAAAAAATGAGAGAAAAGAGAGAAGGGGCAATGCTACTATCTTTTTTCCACACTTGTGCTTCAAAGTAGCACCCTGATCTTCATGATAGAGAGTCTCCTATTTTTTCACTTTCATATACTAGTGGAATTTTTCATTTTATAACTTGGCTTGTATATTCCAATGATGGGCTTCCTCAAATTGCCCTAGGTCTTCATGAGCAAGCAAGTTGGATGCACACCACTTAGTTTCCTTTTGAGCTTTCATACACTTATAGCTCTAGTGCATACGTTGCATGGCAATCCCTACTCGCTCACATTGATATCTATTAATGGGCATCTCCATAGCCCGTTGATACGCCTAGTTGATGTGAGACTATCTTCTCCTTTTCCTTCACGACCTCCACCATATTCTGTTCCACCTATAGTGTTATATCCATGGCTCACGCTCATGTATTGCATGAGAGTTGAAAAAGTTTGAGAAAATAAAGGTGTGAAACAATTGCTTGACTTATCATCAGGGTTGTGCATGATATAAATACTTTGTGTGGGGAAGATGGAGCATAGCCAGACTATATAATATTGTAGGGATAACTTTCTTTTGCCATTATATATTGAAGAGATACAATTGCTTTGCTAGTATGCTTGAAATATTATTGTTTTATGTCAACATTAAGCTTTTGTTTTGAGTCTTATGGATCTGAATATTCATGCCACAATAAATAATATTACATGGATACATATGTTAGGTAGCATTCCACATAAAAAATCCGTTTTTATCATTTACCTACTCGAGGACGAGCAGGAATTAAGCTTGGCGATGCTGATACGTCTCCAACGTATCTATAATTTTTGATTGTGTCATGCTATTATATTATCTGTTTTGGATGTTTTATATGCATTATTATGTTATTTTATATTATTTTTGTGACTAACCTATTAATCTAGAGCCTAGTGCGAGTTTCTGTTTTTTCTTGGTTTTTGAGTATTGTAGATATGGAATATTAAACGGAGTCCAAACGGAATAAAATCTTCGCGATGATTTTTCTGGAACAGACGAGATCTACCAGGCTTGGAGTGCAAGGCAAGGCACTTGCCAGGAAGTCACAAGCGAGGGGGGCGCGACCACCCTCCTCGCCGTGCCTGGCAGGCTTGTGACTCCCTGGCAGGAGCCCTAGCCCCATTCTTTGTCCTATAAATACCCAAATATCCCCCCAATATCAAAAAGAGCCACGCAAATAATTTTCCACCGCCAGAAGCCTCCATTCCCGAGAGATCCAATCTTGGAGCCTTTTCCGGTAATCTACTGGAGGGGGGTCCGATCATAGAGGGCATCTACATCAACTCCATTGCCCCGCCGATGATGCGTGAGTAGTCCACCACAGACCTACGAGTCCATAGCTAGTAGCTAGATGGCTTCTTCTCTCTCTTTGTGCTTCAGTACCATGTTCTTCATGATCTTCATGGAGATCTATCCGATGTAATACTCTTTTGCGGTGTGTTTGTCGAGATCCGATGAATTGTGGGTTTATGTTCATATTATCCATGAATATTATTTGAGTCTTTTCTGAATTCTTATGCATGATTTCATATCTTTGCAAGTCTCTTCGAGTTATTGGTTTGGTTTGGCCAACTAGATTGGTAACTCTTGCAATGGGAGAAATGCTTAGTTTTGGGTTCAATCTTGCGGTGTCCTCGCCTAGTGGCATAGTAGGGGTAGCGAGGCACGTATTGTATTGTTGCCATCAAGGGTAACAAGATGGTGTTTTCATCATATTTGTCGGCGTTCTGGGAACATGGGTACCCAGTCCTGCCTGCCTGTGGCCCAGGGCATGGCCCACTTTGTCAGCCAGGCGAGGCCCGACGCGGCATCACTCAAGACAGGGCCCTCGCGAGGACCCTGGGCTTGCGAGGAAGAGCATCATCAAGACCCTCGGGGAAGAGCCTCCTCAGGCCCCCCTCCTGAGGGGTGGAGATCTCTATCCAAGGCCCGGCCTCAGGAGTCAAGGGTGATGCAAGGAAGGACATGCGAGCGCGAGCATGCCAGGCCGCATAGTTTCCTCTTTGGTGCAAAGGGAGCAAGGACATACGTGGGTTCCCAAAGCGCCGCCCAAAGGTTTCCATTCCGGTGCAACAAGACCATGACCGCCAGCCCCGCAGGGCGGATGTTATCGTCGAGCCCACCACTGCATCACCATCAGCTACTTTGCAAGTGAAGACCGCCTTTGGACAGGACGCGGATGTACTCCTGCCCCCCTTCAAAATTAGCTGTTGTGGGATTCCTTCCCACCATTGAGATAAGGGAAGAGGACCCGGGCCGCCGCTATATATAGAAGCTAGGTCACACCATAGAAGGGATCCCGGATCCGATCACCCACTTAGCTACTCCATTCACCACCGCAAAAGAGAAAGCCAAGAACACACCTTGAGTGCCCTCGCGAGGCTCAAGCCATTGTACTAGTTCATCCACCAAAACCTCCATGAGAGGCAATCCACCAAAGCAGGAGTAGTGTATTACGCTTCGCAGCGGCCCGCCAGGTAGGGGGCGTGTCGAAGTCCTCCTCAAGCCAGGCTCTCCATCCGCCTTGCCGATCCGATGGACGACGCCCCGCGAGCATCTGTTGGCTGTGACGGACCAGCCACCATCAAGATGGTGGATCAAGATGGTGGATATCGTCATCAAGCTGCACGTGTGCTGAACGCGGAGGTGCCGTCCGTTCGGCGCTAGATCGGAAGGACCGTGAACAAGATCGCAAGACCGTTCGTGATGAGTTCACGGGACGGGTCATGATGAGATCGCGGGACGGATCGTGATGAGATCACGGGACGAATTGTGATGAGTTCGCGGGACGGATCGTGATTGGATCGCGGGACGGATCGTGATGTGATCGCGGGACGCTCGGCGATTTGGATCGCGAAGATGTTCGACTACACCAACCACGTTTCTTAACGCTTCCCGCTTAGCGATCTACAAGGGTATGTAGATCTACTCTCCCTCTCATAGATGCTCATCACCATGGATAGATCTTCGTGTGCGTAGGAATTTTTTTGTTTCCCATGCGACGTTCCCCAACACTTCCTGCCTGGAGGCTATGACTTGCCGTTGTATGTCCAGGGGTAGCGAACACCCCCCTGTTCACTACACCGACAATATTGCTTGAGTTTATCCCTCTACATCATGTCATCTTACCTAATGTGTTACTCTGTTCTTCATGAACTTAATACTCTAGATGCAGGCAAGAGTCGGTCGATGTGTGCAGTAATAGTAGTAGATGCAGAATCGTTTAGGTCTACTTGAACTGGACGTGATGCCTATATGCATTATCATTGCCTTGGATATCTTCATAATTATTCGCTTTTCTATCAATTGCTCGACAATAATTTGTTCACCCACCGTGATACTTTCCTTCAAGAGAGAAGCCTCTAGTGAAACCTATGGCCCCCGGGTCTACTTTCCATAATATATTTTCAAATATATAAACCAAAAATACCTTCCTGCAATTTATTTACCTTTTTTACTTTCCACAATATTTTACATCTATCTCTATCAGATCTAATCCTTGCAAATAACCGTGAAAGGATTGACAACCCCTTGATAGTGTTGGGTGCAAGAGTTTGATTGTTTGTGTAGGTGCATCCATTGGTGACTTGCTTGTTCCTCCTAATGGATTGATACCTTGGTTCTCAACAACTGAGGGAAATACTTATCTACTTCGATGCATCACCCTTTCATCTTCAAGGGAAAACCAACGCACGCTCAAGAGGTAGCAGTAGCGTAGCACAGAAAGATGTTTCTATAGAGCCATCATCGATTGAAGAGGAAGTTAATGATGATGATCATGAAGCTTCGGATCAAGTTATTATCGAACCTCGTAGGTCGATAAGGACGCGTACTGCTCCTGTGTGGTATGGCAACCCTATCTTAGAGGTCATGTTGTTGGACAACGAAGAACCTATGAGCTATGGAGAAGCGATGATGTGCGCGGATTCCGAGAAATGGTTAGAGTCCATGAAATTTGAGATGGGATCCATGTATGAAAACAAAGTATGGACTTTGGAAGTATTACCTGAAGGGCGAAAGGCCATCAGAACAAATGGATCTTTAAGAGGAAGACGGACGCGGACGGTAAAGTCACTGTCTATAAAGCTCGACTTGTGGCAAAGGGTTTTTCACAAGTTCAAGGAGTTGACTACGATGAGACCTTCTCACCTGTAGCGATGCTTAGGTCCGTCAGAATCATGTTAGCAATAGCTGCATTTTTCGATTATGAAATTTGGCAGATGGATGTCAAAACAGTGTTCCTTAACGGTTTCCTTAAGGAAGAGTTGTATATGATACAACCAGAAGGTTTTGTCGATCCAGAGAATTCTAACAAAGTTTGCAAACTCCAGCGATCCATTTGTGAACTAGTGCAAGCATCTCAGAGTTGGAATTTGCGCTTTGAAGAGGTGACCAAAGCGTTCGGATTTATACAAGTTTACGGAGAAGCTTGTATTTACAAGAAAGTGAGTGGGAGCTCTATAGCGTTTCTAATATTATATGTGGATGACATATTGTTGATTGGAAACAATATAGAAATGTTGGAAAGTGTGAAGGAATATTTGAACAAGAGTTTTTCAATGAAGGACCTAGGAAAAGATGCTTTCATATTAGGGAAAACTTTGGTTTTGCCACTCTAGTTTTTGCCCACTTTGCTTATGCCACTCTAGAATTTGTCATTTCACTTTTGCCACTCTTAGCTTTTGACAATACATCACAAATGCCATTCTATGGCAAAAACAATAATTCTAGAGTGGCAATTGTGATACATTATCTAAAGCTAAGAGTGGCAAAAGTGAAATAAAAAATTATTGCTTTTGCCACATAATTGCATTTGTGATGTATTGTCAGAAGCTAAGAGTGGAAAAAGTGAAATGTCAAATTCTAGAGTGGTATGAGCAAAGTGGTCAAAAACTAGAGTGGCAAAAACAAAATTTTCCTTGGGCATTAAGATCTATAGAGATAGATCGAGACGCTTGATAGGACTTTCACAGAGCACATACCTTGACGAAGTTTTAAAGAATTTCAAAATGGATCAGTCCAAGAAGGGGTTCTTGCGTGTGTTGCAAGGTGTGAAGTTGAGTAAGACTCAATGCCTAGTGACTGCAGAAAATAGAGAAAAGATGAGTGTCCCCTATGCTTCAGCCATATGCTCTATCATGTATGCAATGTTGTGCACAAGACCTGATGTCAGCCTTGCCATAAGTATGGCCGAAAGGTTTCAAAGTGATCCAGGAAAGGACCTCTGGACGGCGGTCAAGAATATCCTTAAGTACCTGAAAAGGACTAAGGAAATGTTTCTCGTTTATGGAGGTGATTAAGAGCTCGTCATAAAGGGTTACATTGATGCAAGTTTTGACACCGATCCGGATGACTCTAAGTCACAAACCTCGTATGTATTTATTCTCAATGGGGGAGCAGTAAGCTGGTGCAGTTCCAAGAAGAGCGTGGTAGCCGATTATACATGCGAATCAGAGTACATCGCAGCCTCAGAGGCGGCGAAGGAAGGTGTCTGGATGAAGGAGTTCATGACAAATCTTGGAGTAGTGCCCAGTGCACTGAATCCAATGGCTCTGTTCTGTGACAACACTGGTGCCATTGCTCTGGTCAAGGAACCAAGGTTTCACAAGAGGACCAGACACACAAAGTGACACTTCAATTCCATCCGGGATTACATCAAGGAGGAGGACATAAATATTTGCAAAGTCCACATGGATTTGAATATTGCAAACCCATTAACTGAACCTCTTCCAAGAGCTAAACATGATCAACACCAGAACAGTCTGGGTGTTAGATTCATTACAAGGTAAATCACATCGTGATATGAGCTAGATTATTGACTCTAGTGCAAGTGGGAGACTATTGGAAATATGCCCTAGAGGCAATAATAAATGGTTATTATTATATTTCCTTCTTCACGATAATCGTTTATTATCCATGCTATAATTGTATTGATTGGAAACACATTGCATGTGTGGATACATAGACAACAATGTGTCCCTAGTATGCCTCTAGTAGACTAGCTCGTTGATCAAAGATGGTCAAGATTTCCTATCCATACACATAAGATGTCATTTGATAACAGGATCACATTATTGGGAGAATGATGTGATGGACAAGACCCAAACTATAAACTTAGCATATGACCATGCCAGTTTATTGCTATAGTTTTCTGCATGTCAAGTATTTGTTCCTATGACCATGAGATCATGCAACTCACTGACACCGGAGGAGTACCTTGTGTGTATCAAACGTCACAACATAACTGGGTGACTATAAATATGCTCTACAGGTATCTCCGAGGGTGTCTGTTGAGTGGTCATGGATCAAAACTGGGATTTGTTACTCCGTGTGACGGAGTGGTATCTTAGAGCCCACTCGGTAATACAACATAACAACAAGCCTTGCAATGTGACTAAAGTGTTAGCCACGGGATCTTGTATTGTGAAACGAGTAAAGAGACTTGTCGGTAACGAGATTGAACTAGGTATAGAGATACCGATGATCGAATCTCGGGCAAGTAACATACTAAAGAACAAAGGGAACAACATACGTGATTAACTGAATCCTTGACATAGAGGTTCAACCGATAAAGATCTTCGTAGAATATGTAGGAATAAATATGGACATCCAGGTTCCGCTATTGGTTATTGACCGTGGAGGTGTCTCGGTCATGTCTATATAGTTTACGAACCCGCAGGTTGTGCACACTTAACGTTCGGTGATGTTTTGGTAGTATAGAGTTGTGTATGGTGGTGACCGAACATTGTTCAGAGTCCCGGATGAGATCCCATATGTCACGAGGAGGTCCGGAATGGTCTGAAGGTAAATATGGATATATAGGAAGTCCCATTTTGGTCACCGAAAAAGTTTCGGATATTTCTGGTATTGTACCGGGAAAGCCGAGAGGGTTCCAGGGGTTCACCGGGAGGGGACCACTCACCCCAAGGGCTAAATGGGCCTAGGAGGTGGTTCACCAGCCCCTAAGGGTCCATGCGCAAGGAGGAGGAGGAGGATTCCAACTAGGAGTCCACCTCCCACAAGGGAGGTGGACTCCTCCCCTTTGCCTCGGCCGAAGCTCTCCTTGGACGAGGGGCTAGGGCTGCCTCCTCTCCCCTTTCTCCTATATATACTAGAGGTTTTTTAGGGCAGCCCCACCCCTAACTGTCACGTACTTCCCTCTTCTTCGTCTAGATCATTTCTCCTCTAGATTAGTTCGGCAGAGCTCGGCGAAGCCCTGCCGAATTAGTTCACCACCGCCGCCACCACGCCGTTGTGCTGCCGGAGAACTCATCTACCTCTCCGCTCCCTCTTGCTAGATCAAGATGGCGGATATCATCATTGAGCTATACGTGTGCTGAACGCGGAGGTGTTATTCGTTCGGCGCTAGATCGATACGGATCGTGATTGGATCGCAGGAAGCTCGGCGATTTGGATCACGAAGATGTTTGATTACATCAACCGTGTTTCTTAACGCTTCCCACTTAGTAATCTACAAGGGTATGTAGATGCACTCTCCCTCTCGTAGATGCTCATCACCATGGATAGATCTTGCGTGTGCGTAGGAATTTTTTTGTTTCCCATGCAACGTTCTCCAACATATTGAAGTTTCCCTCCTTGCCCTTGCCCTTCTTGAAACTAGTGGTTTTACTAACCTTCAACACTTGTTGCTCCTCCTTAATTTCTACCTTCATGGTGTCAAACATCGCGAATAACTCAGGGATCATCTATCTCTGGCATGTTATAGTACATCATGAAGCTCTAGTAGCTTGGTGGCAGTGACTTGCAGAACTATGTTAATCACTATCTTATTTGGAAGATCAAGTACCACTTGATTCAAGCAATTGTAGCACCCAAACAATCTGAGCACATGCTCACTGGTTGAGCTATTCACCTTCATCTTGCAGGCAAAGAATCTTGTTGGAGGTCTCATACCTCTCAACACGAGCACGAGCCTGAAATCTGAATTCCAGCTCTTGGAACATCTCATATGCTTTGTGACGTTCAAAACGTCTTTGGAGCCTTAGTTCTAAGTAGTAATGCATGACACATTGAACTATCAAGTAGTCATCACAACGTGCCTGTCACATGTTCAAAACATTCACAGATGACATTAGAGGGGGTGGCGCACCGAGCGGTGCATCAAGGAGATAATCCTTCTGTGCAGCAATGAGGACAATCCTAAGTTTACGGACCCAGTCCGCATAATTGCTACTGCCATCTTTCACCTTACTTTTTCTCTAGGAACGTATCAAAATTCAGGAGAGCTACAACGCAAGCTAGTGATCTACAACTTAATTTGCAAAGACATTTTTACTATGTTCATGATAATGAGTTCAATTAATAATATTACTAAAGAACTCCCACTCAAATCAACATCCCTCATGTTGTCTAAGTGTGACATGAACCAAATCCACCAACCCAAGTCCGATCATCACGTGAGATGAGGTGGTTTAAATGGTGAACATCTCCATGTTGATCATTCTACTATATGACTCATGTTTGACCTTTCGGTCTCATGCATTTCGAGGCCATGTATGTACATTCTAGGCTCGTCAAGTTTAACCTGAGTGTTCCACATGTGCAAAACTGGCTTGCACCCGTTGTATGTGAATGTAGAGTCTATCACACACGTGGTGCTTCGAAACGACGAACTTTCGCAATGGTGCACACTCAGGGAGAACACAATTTTATCTTGAATTTTTTAGTGAGGGATCACCTTATAATGTTACTGTCGTCCTAAGCAAAATAAGATGCATAAAAAGATTAACATCACATGCAAATCATAAGTGACATGATATGGCCATTAACTCGTGCTTTTGATCTCCATCTCCAAAGCACCAGCATGATCTCCATCGTCACCGGCATGAAACCACGATCTCCATCATTGTGTTGCCATCGGGGTTGTCGTGCCAACCATGCTTCTACTACTGTTGCTACCATTTAGCAATAAAGTAAATCATTACATAGCACTTAATGATTGACACGCAAGTCATACAATAATTAAAGACAACCCTATGGTTCGTGCCGGTTGTCATATGCATCGACATGCAAGTCGATATAAGCTATTACAAAACATGATCATCCCATACATCAAATATATTTCAGCATGTATTTGGACATATCATATCACAATATATCCTGCAAAAACAAGTTAGACATCCTCTAATTTGTTGTTGCATGTTTTACGTGGCTCCTATGGGTATCTAGGAAGAACGATTCTTACCTACGCAAAACCACAATGGTGATATACAAGTTGTTATTTAACCTTCTACAAGGACCGCCTTCGTTGAATCCGCTTCAACTAGAGTGGGAGATACAAACACCCGCCAACCATCTTTACGCAACAAGTTGCATGTGAGTCGATAGAACCAGTCTCTCGTACGTGAAAGAGTAAGGTTGGTCCGAGCCGCTTCATCCCACAATACCGCCGAATCAAGATAAGACAAAGGAAGTAAGCAATCTGAACATCAACGCCCAAAAATTGTTTTGTGTTCTACTCGTGCATGTTATCTACGCATAGACCTAGCTCTGATACCACTGTTGGGGAACATTGCATGGGAAACAAAAAAAATCCTACGAACACCCAAGATCTATCTATGGAGATCAACAACTATGAGAGGGAGAGTGGATCTACATACCCTTGTACATCGCTAAGCGGTGAGCGTTAAGAAACAGAGAGAGTGGATCTACATACCCAAGATCTATCTATGTAGTCGAATGTCTTGGCAATCCAAATCGCAATTCGTCCCGCGATCCAATTATGATCCGTCCCGATCTAGCGCCGAGCGGACGGCACCTCCGCGTTCAACACACGTATAGCTCGATGATGTCTCTGTATTTTTGATCCAGCAAGCGGGGGCGGAGAGGTAGATGAGTTCTCAAACAACGCGACGACATGGCAGCGATGGTGGTGGTGCTATCCCGGCAGGGCTACGCTTATCGCTACCGAAAACGCGAACGGAGGAGAAAACGATCTAGGGAGAGAGAGGGGCGCCAAGGGCTTCATGTGTGCTCTTGGGGCTCCCCCTCCCCTCTACATATAGTTGGAGGGGCGTGGATATTAGCCCCTCCAAGCCCTAGGGCGCATCCAAGGGGGAGGAGTTGGACTCCTAGTCCAATTCTCTCCCTTTCCAAAACCAGGTGGACTTTCCACCTCTTCCAAGCCACATGGGCCTTGAGGGACTTGTGTGCCAGGCCAAATAAGGCTAGGGAGCCTCCTTTCAGCCCATGCAAACCCTTGGGACATGGTGGAACCCTTGGTGGACTTACGAACTCCTTTGAAAGTTTCCAGAACCTTCTAGAAGCTTCTCGGTACAATACCAGAAAAACCCGAAACTTTTTTGGTAGCCAAAATACGACTTCTCATATATAAATCCTTACCTCCGGACCATTCCAGAGCTCCTAGTGATGTCCGAGATCTCATTCGGGACTCCTAACAACCTTCGGTCACCAACATACATACTCAATAATACCAAATCATCACCGAACGTTAAGTGTGCAGACCCTGTGGGTTCGAGAACTATGTAGACATGACCGAGACAACTTTACGGTCAATAACCAATAGCGGGACCTAGATGCCCATTTGGTTCCTACATATTCTACGAAGATCTTTATCGATCGAACCACGATGTCAAGGATACAGACAATCTCGTATGCAGTTCCCTTTGTCCATTGGTATGTTACTTGACCGAGATTCGATCGTCGGTATCTCCATACCTAGTTCAATCTCGTTACCGGCAAGTATATTTACTCATTCCGTAATACAAGATCCCGTGACTAAGTCCTTAGTCACATTGCTTGCAAGCTTCTTGTGATGTTGTATTACCGAGTGGGCCTAGAGATACCTCTCTCTCATACGGAGTGACAAATCCCAGCCTCGATCCATGCCAACCAACAGACACCCTCGGAGATACCTGTAGAGCACCTTTCTAGTCACCCAGTTATGTTGTGACATTTGATACACACAAGGCATTTCTCCGGTGTCAGGGAGTTGCGTGATCTCATGGTCATAGGAACAGATACTTGACATGGATAAAGCAATAGCAATAAACTGATGCGATCAACTGCTATGCTTACGGTTGGGTCTTGTCCATCACATTATTCTCCTAATGATGTGATCCCATTATCAAATGACAACTCATGTCTATGGTCAGGAAACCTTGACCATCTTTGATCAACGAGCTAGTCTAGTAGAGGCTCGCTAGGGACATGGGTTTGTCTATGTATCCACACATGTATTTGAGTTTCTCATCAATACAATTCTAGCATGGATAGTAGACATTTATCATGAAAAAGGAAATATGATAATAATCAATTTATTATTGCCTCTAGGGCATATTTCCAACACATTGATACAATTTTTCCCAAGAGAAAGGCGAAGTGAGCACCAACTAGGTAATTAGGCTGGTTACAGAAAACATGCATTACCATTGCACACATGTAAATATATATATATTTGATTATTTGAAACCCTTGGCAGGCATACGTACCAGCTGGTCCGTCTTTGCCAGCACCCGTTGTGCAGCCAACAGGTGACATGGACGTGCTCAGTCAAGAGATGATCGCGTCATGCCAGAGTACCATGAAGGCCCTATAGGAGTTTAATGACTCCCTTGTAGGATCGAAAGTAGGTCTACACGGGGGGGGGGTGTGATTAGACTACTTGACCAAACAAAACTATGCGTTTTCCCAATTTTAATTCTTGGCAAGTTTTAGCATTCATAACATATCAAGTACACCATACACATGCAAGTCTAAGAGTATAGCAGCCAAAAGTAGCAACAAGCATGAGTAAAAGGATAGGGTAGGAAGATCAAACGCAATTGTAGACACGATGATTTTTCCCATGGTTCCGATAGGTGGTGCTATCGTACATCCACGTTCATGGAGTCTTCAACCCACGGAGGGTAACGGTCACGGGAGTCCACGGAGGGCTCTACCCACAGAGGGTTCCATGAAGAATCAACCTTGACTATACCATGACGGCCTACATCCACGGAGGACTAGCCTTACTCGGGGAAGATCTTCATGATGTAAGCGATCTCCTTGCCCTTACAAACTTCTTGGTTCACTCCACAACACAAAGCAGGAGGCTCCCAAGCGACACCTAAGCAATCTAGGAGGCACCACCCTCCAAAAGGTAATAGGCTCGGTAATGACGATGAACTCCTTGCTCTTGTGCTTCAAGATGATAGACTCCTCAACACACAATCACTCTCTCACAGATTTGGCTTGGTAGAAGAGATGGTATTGGTGGAAAGAAACTTGGGGAGGCTAGAAATCAAGATCCATATGGTTGGAGTAGAAGATCTTGACCTCAACACAAGGGTAGGTGGTTCTCTCTCAGAAAACTGAGTAGGATATGTATGGAATAGTTCTGAGTGCTTATCTTTCGAGTGGGTGATGATGAAGGGGTATATATAGGCATCCCCAAAAATCCAACCGTTACACACAAAATGACCAACTCGGTGACACCGATGTGTTAATCTTGGTGGTACCGAAGTGATCAAAAGGTGGCAACTTTTGAATCTCGGTGAGACCGATATAGGCATCTCAGTTGCACCGACAAGGTGACCAACAGTCAGAAATGCCAAACTGACACCGATTCAACATTCTCGGACGGACCGAAAGTGTGAACTTGCGTAACAGAAAGTTGGCAACCCAACTCGGTGGCACCGAAAGCAGTGTCGGCTGCACCGAAGTGGCTAGAGTTTAGCTGAGTCTGTCTTGGGTTTGGAATTGGTGGCACCGGGATAGGAATGTTGGTTGCACCGATTTTGAATGTTTGCCTAGAGATAGTATTTGGTGGGAGAGCTTGTGGATGTTTTTGGTAACTATCACTTGTGCACGAATGAGCATTTTGTTCACCAACAAAACCTTACCCCCTTTTAATAGTATTGGCTTTCCTATGGACTCAAAGTGATTTCTAACAAATGTAAAATATAGAGTCCTCTTGCTTGTAGCTTGGCCAACCTATTTCCTTGCATCTCGGGGTGATTCCACAATCTCCACAAACCTTTTGCCATCCCTATCATTGAACTTTTCCTAAAATATACTTGGTGGAAACATTAGTTCAGTGACTTATATGTTGTTATTAATTACCAAAACCACCAAGGGAGCAAATGTGCTTTCAATCTCCCCCTTTTGGTAATTGATGACAACATATAGATCAAAGCTTCAACAAAGATATAATCAATGAATATAATCGTCGCTTTGAGAAGTATGTGATAAGCAAGAGCTCCCCCTAAATTTGTGCATTATTTTAAATTTGCATCTGAATGCAAATGCACAATCGATTAGGTACATGGGTCACTTATTACATGTCACATACCACTTGGTGGTGTGCGAGAGTAATTAGAATGAACATCATAGCACAACACAATCAACCAAAGATGAATGATCATCACATAAGCATTAAGATGATAGGAAATAGTAGCATCACACATTAAAGTGTATGATCAAACATCATCAAACGTGTATCACAAGCAACCAAAAGTGTGTCACAGCAACCAAAAGCATTTGTTTTTGAAAACAAGCAACAAACACCAAACACTCTCTCACTCGAAGCCTAAAGATCTATATACAGTTCTCCCCTTTGGCAAAAAGTTACCAAAAAGTTCAAAGGCATATATCTAAGCATTCTTGGACTGATCTCCTCCGGTTGTTGACGAAGGAGTCAAGAGAACAACATCGGCGAAGATCCCTGCAGATGTCGTGGATGGAGCTGGAGTGGTCACTGGAGGAACTGAGCTGATGGAGCAGGAGTTGTGCTGACAGTAGTAGGAGCTGATGAAGAGGGCCTCAAGTCTGGTGCAGGCACTGTGACTGATCTAGCATGAGTAGTGAATTGTGTGCTTGGCTTGAGAGGTGATCCATCCTCATCATCATCTGAAGTAGAAGAGACCCAAGGAATGTGCACTGAGTCAACTTCCTTCTGAAGCTCTATGACTGTCTTAGTCACCTTTTCCACCTTATCACCAAGAGACTTGATCCTTGTCTCAAAGATCCTCACAAGACTGTTCTGGTTGTCCAGAATCCCGTTGATATCCTTCTGCATGCCCTGAACTACTGAGATCAAAAGATCCATTTGCTCATTTCTTGTGACAGCCCAAGTGCCGCCCTTGCCTTTTATGGCCATGTAAACTATGTGGACCCATTTGTCATGTGTTGTATGATATGAGTTTGCTCCTTTGCCATGCCATTGTCTCATGCATCATGCATCATGTCATTCATCATCATGACATTCATAATATAATGTGGTGTGCTACCATGTGAACTTGTTGAGATTGTGAGTAGCTCTTGTGTGGTTTGTGATGAGTACATGTGTGGGCTTAACTCCTCTCCTTACCCTTATTTTCAAATCTAACCAAGCCTTTTATTCATTTTGTTTTTCTTCAACAGAATTAACTTGCTCTATAAATCTGCTAAAAATGTTCAAGTTGTAGGAAATATTATTTTGAGCTTGTGTGTGTTGCTCTCTGTGATGTTTAAACTTGGGCTCATGGGGTTTTGCTAAATAACAGGGGTTGTCCATATTTAAAAGTATTTAAAATCTTTGTTCCGAAAATCATCTCTTCATTTTATTTAAATGGGGCATATTATTTGCTCAGGCAAGGTATTTTTGTTTTATACCAAAACCCTTTTCTTTTTCTCTGAGGGTTTCTTGTTTTTATCTTTTATTTAATTAGATCTACCTCTGGTTTGGTTTTCTGCGAGAGAGAGAGTGGGCCTTTTCCTTTCTTTTCTCGGCCCAGGTTCTTTCCTCGCGCGGCCCAGCCACGTAGCAGACGACTACCTGCCTCGTCCTCCTCCGTCAGTTAGGAGCAGAGAGTGAGAGGAGAGAGGTGCGCGTCGCATCGCCGTGAGGGGCTCATGGATGTCGAGGCCGGCGCCGTTTTGCCCCCCTTTATAATGGGACGGACACCTAGGGTGTCCCCTTCTCCCTCGTCGCCTCCGCCGCTTCTTCCTCCTCCTTCTCCTCCCTTCTTCTTCTTCTTTCTCTCGGGTTGAGAGAGGTGAGAGGGTTCAGGGAGTTGTCGCCGGTCTTCGTCGTCGTCGTCTTCGCGTCTCCGATGGCCCTCCTCCGCGCCCGGCATGTCGAGGAGGCTGGGGATCGTCCTCGCGATCCATTACCATCGCTAGGAGGGGCCGGGCTCCCCATCCTCGATGGCCTCGTCCTCATCGGAGCTGCGGGCAGGGTGCTCCTACGCCGATTCTGCGTCTGCTTTGGGCTAGCGTCTTCGCCACTTCTTCCTCCTCTTCGCCGCGATCAGGCCATCGTCGTCCTCCCCTTGGTGAGCTGCCGCATCCCCGCTCCGTAGCTTGCTAGGTCCGGTCGCTGTTGCTTGCTTGTCATCGCCGTTCTGCCAAGGCAGGGCCTTGAGTGCCTGCCTCCGTCCCCCTCGTTGTGAGACGAGTAGGGGAGCGGTTCCGCATAGGATTCATAGCCCCTGTAGGAGGTTCCCTCGTCGGAGAGACCCCTCCATCACCGGATTGCGTCGTCGTCGCGTCCCTCCGTCCGCCGCTGTCAATATTCAGTTTCGTCAGTTTTCTGTAGTCGTGTTAGTAGATAATCGGCGATGCCTCCCCTCGATCAGTAGTTGCGCCGTAGCGCAGTGGCAGCGCGCGGGGGGAACGACTGCGAGGTCGAGGGATCGAATCCCAGCTCCCCCCATTGTTTCTTTTTTTTGATTGGTGGTGCTGCGTGTGTGGTGTTCAGATCTGGTGCAGCGCTAGATCCCGTGTGTGGTGGTGTGCGTGTGGATCTGGTGCGACTGTGTGCTAGATCTGATGTGGCTGTGGTGTTGTGTGTGTGCTTGTGTGTGGTGTGCATGGAGTGGATATGGTGTGGCGCTAGATCCAGTGGAGTGTGTGTGTGCAATGATGTGTGTGTTGCAGTGTTGTGTGTGTGTGTGTGACAAGTGGGCCCAGGCCCACTTGTCATACACTAGGGACCCTCGTGAGTATGCCAGGTGGGTCCCCCCTTATGTTAGTTGTTTTTTTCTTTTATGTTGTTTTTGTGTTTTATGTGATTTAAATAGATATTTCCATTTCTGGTAATGTTGCTAATATTGGACATGAACATTTTTGCACATGATCATTTTTAGTAACTTTTCACTTATAGGAATGAGTGGTGTTTTGCTATCTATTGTTTTGTCATGTTGTTCCATACAAACATATGAGTATGATACATGATTTTGGGGTAGAATCACCCAAGGAATTTGCAACTTGTTTGGTCATTTGAGCAAGTTTGAAAAAATGTCATTTTGTCTCAAAGTGCCATTTTGTCATTTTTGTTATATTTAATCCATGCATGCTATGATAATTGTGCCAACATGTAAATGGTAGACTTTGATGAGTAGAATGTTATGGTATTTATTTTTGTCATGTTAAACTTGCATATAAGTGGGAACCATGCTCTAAAGTAGCTACTAAAATGTTACTGTTTTCAAACATGCTAAATATTTCTAAGTCTGAGAATCTGTTAATATTTTTATGCCATGAAGGGTGGATGCTACCAAGTGATATATTGAGAATTAGCTCAATCTCAGTGCTAGTGTTTTGAAGTAGATGTTGTCCTCTAACATCCTGTTAATTTTCATGCCAAGAGGTGGTATCTATCACCATTAGTTTCTGCTGTCAACTTGCTATCAGCTTAACTCAGATTCCAGAAAACTGTTATTTTCTCTAATTCCCTAAAATCTGTTTCATCATGCCAACTTGTGAGCTTCATGCTTATTGATGTGTGCCTCCATTCCATATTGTGTAGTTGGATAATTTGATAAGCATGCTATGTAGTTTCTGTCAATGCCTTGTTTGTGGTTGGAGGCTTTCTGTAGCTCTAGTTATTGGATGTGAAAGTTGGCATGTTGCTGTTTTGTGGCAGATTGTTTGTTTTAGTGTTTTGTGACTTGTGGGAGCTATGCTTCATGGAATTTCTTGATCTTTGACACTTTTGTGGTTGTTTTTTCATTTCCTAACCAGCTACCTTGAAATGCCAAGGAATAGCCCATGGCCTTCTTTGTCTTGTGTTTTGCCTTCGTAACTTGTCGTGAGCGTAGCGTGAGAACCGTAGCTCCGTTTCTTACATTCTACATATGCATTTGTATCGATTTTGCATGAATCATCCATATTTGCCATGATCATGCATGTTTAAATAACTTAACATGAGGTTCTGTCCAGAATTGTAAATAACCAAACTATTGCATGTGAAACATGACTAGTTTAGGATTGCCATGTTAAATTCTTCAAATGAATCATGAATCGTCTTTGTTGTGCATTGCACCTTGGTTGGATGTTTATTGTTGTTGTTTCTCTTGGGTAGAAGTGAGTGTTCAAACTGAGTATGAGGATCCAGGAGAGTACCACTACGTGGACCCCGCTCTTTGTCCATCTGAAGAACCAACAGGCAAGATGATCGTACCCGGATCCCGACACTATTTTTGCTTTGCTAGATGTCTCGTTCTTATCATTACTTATGCATTACCTACCACTTGAAGGTCAAGCCTCCTACATTTCCATGATAGCCTCTAACCCCTCCACATCCTAGCAAACCTTGTTTGGCTAAGTTACCGTTGCTCAGCCCCTCTTATAGCGTTCCTAGTTGCAGGTGCAGGTTGTTTCCATGTGATAACATGGATTTCTGGCATATCACAATATTATCTGCTATTTAATTTAATGCACATATATATCTTGGTATGGTGGAAGGCTTGGCCTTTTGCTCGGTGTTTTTTTCCACTTTTACCACCATAGTTTCTTGTTACCGATGTTATGTTTCCATACTTTGCGCTCCTAACATGCTCGGGGTTGTTATGGGGACCCCCTTGTTTATTCAGTTGAGATTAAAACTTGTCTGGCAAGACCCAACTTTGGCACTACATTTGCTAAACAACTTAATAAAACTGCATAGGGCTTTGCAACCCCGTGGATTAATCAACAACCCAGGCCAGTGCTCCTCATGAGTGTTAGTCCAACCCAGAGCAGCTTATTAACGCCACCCGGGGCAACTCGATGATTGGCGTGGTAACCATCTCTCATCCATCGTGTCCTGAGAACAATATATGCGGCTCTAATTGGGTTCGTCGGCACGTCAGGTGGTCTTGCTGGATTTGTTTTACCTTTATCGAGTGTCTTGCGTGAGGGACTCTGATTTTCCTCGGGCTATCTCGAGGTGTTGGAATTCCTTTGGAGTTTCCTAGGATGATCATGAGATCCGTGGTTGAGGCTATTCCCGTGGAGTGTGGTTAATTTATGATGGACTAGTTGGAGCACCCCTGCAGGCCTAAAACTTTTGGAAAGTCGTGCCCGCGGTTATGTGGCAACTTGGATATTTGTTTAACACCCGGTTGTAGTTAACTTGAAGTAAACTCTAATAAAATACACAAACTGTGTGAGTAACCGTGATCGTCTCTGCTCGTGAACATGATCCGAGAGAGAATACAGTGGGGTTATGATTGACGTAAGTAGGTGTTCAGGATCTCATAGAGGTCATTCTAGTTTTCGATCGTGTATCGTAGACCACGTATTTACTTTCATGCTTCGTAAGATTAGCCACGATAAATGCTTAGTGCTGCTGCAAACTAAACACATACCCCATTCCAACCTATAAGCTTGAATAGTCTCGGTACCCAGGCGCAAGATTGCTGAGTCCCCGTGGCTCACAGATTACTACAACAATCCAGGTGCAGGTACAGATGAGATCGTGCCAGATGATGTGACGCAGCTCCAGTGGGAGTATGATGAGGAGCGTGGCAGGATGTACGTCACTTATCCAGACGAGTAGAGTGTCCGTGGTCGAGATCTTTGGGCTAGCAAGCCAGTGTTATTGCAGCATTTTATCGTTTGTTTCCATCCGTAGCCGGACCCTGCCTTTGTATTGATGATTGGAATAATTGTGTGGATTTGTAATTTAGCATGTGGCAAGTGTAAGCCAACTCATATACTCTTCTCTTCCTAAATGTATGTAATGATGATGTACTTGCTAACGACAAGATGCGCCTCTATCCCTGTCGAGGCCTCGTGTCTTAATATGGATAGGCGCGCATCTTGGGCGTGACATTTCTGGATCTAGGGGCTTGAGCACTAGCGGCTCGAACTGCCTTTGCCTCTGCCTGTGTTGTAGTAGATGTGGGATGATTTGGGTCCATCACCACAACATTATCCTCAAGTTCTGGCTGTAGGGGCAAATGTGGACGATCTAGAGCAAATATGTGCTTCTCCAATTGAGAGTTGATAAGCATCTGGATGTAGGGTACATAGCAGCAAGAGCGCTTTTGATCAGTAGCAACCCTCTTGATTGTCTCTACAATCAAATCCATGACTCTAATCCTGGTATGTCCGTCAAGGTGGATCAACATGTTGATGGAGTAGCGTCGAATCATCTTGTCATCTCCTAACTTGGGCATCAAGGTATGCCTTAGAATAGTGTTCATGGTACGGAGGCCGGCTTGCAGATAGTAGATGGATCCTAGCTTGTGATATTGCACTTTGTCTGCGAGGATAGTAGTATACATATCCTTCATGGAATTGTGGCTCGCCTTGGATTCTGAGTATACATACAGATCACCATCCTGAACCTCTGGAACTCCTAGAAGTACAGCCCACTCATCAACAGTGGATTCATACCTTGCTCCTTCAGTCATCCATACGATTCTACCATCTCCATAGAAATGTGCAGTGGAGTAGAATTGCATGATCATCTCATCGTTCCATGCAGTAAGCTCTCTGCCAATGAACTCATCCAGACCAATGCAATGGAAATTATCTTGGACACTTGGAAAGTAGTCCTCATTCAACTTAATGAATTTCCAATCAACATATCTCATATCGCTAACAGTTGGGCTCTTGTCTAGCAGCACTATCTCATAAAATGCATGTTGCTCCCTGGTATAGAACTTGTAGTCAACAATAGTTTTCTTACTCTAGGCATAAGGATCTATAGCTCTCCAAGCCTTCAATCCTGAGTCTTTCCTCTTCTTCGTATCTTCAGCAACTAAGTGGCTGACATCATGTACTGAAAGATGTGGTCTGGGCTTCATCAATGTTGTCAAGTCATCATCATCTTCAAATCTGGAGGCAGTTCCCTTGTTCTTCTCAGAAGCTGGAATCTGCCTGGATGTCCTCTTTTGCTTCTCAGCAGCAGGCTTCTTGGATGTAGGCTTGGTGCTCTTGGATGTGCCTGTCTTTGTCATAGCATCAGCCATAAGCTTCTTGGCCTTCTTCTTAGGAGGAGCCTTTGCAGCTGGCTCATCCTCCTCTTCCTCAGTAGCAGCACCAGCAGCCTCCTCTGGATCTTCATACATGGAGGTAGGCCTTCCAATCACATGAATAATCCTCTTCCTGGCTTTCTTCTCCCCTTCCTTTTTAGGCATAGACTTCCTTGGGGGATCAATAGACATTGTGGCTCTAGCACTCCTTGTAGGGGAATGTTGCATGGGAAACCAAAATTTTCCTACGCACACGCAAGATCTATCCATGGTGATGAGCATCTACGAGAGGGAGAGTGGATCTACATACCCTTGTAGATCGCTAAGCGGGAAGCGTTAAGAAGCGTGGTTGGTGTAGTCGAACGTCTTCGCGATCCAAATCGCCGAGCGTCTCGCGATCCCATCACAATCCGTCCCACGATCCAATCATGATCCATCCCACGAACTCATCACGATCCGTCCCACGATCTCATCACGATCCGTTTCACAATCTTGATCACGGTCCTTCCGATCTAGCGCCGAACGGACGACACTTCCGTGTTCAGCACACGTACAACTTGATGACGATCTCTGGCTTCTTGATCCAGCAAGAGGGAGCAGAGAGGTAGATGAGTTCTCCGGAAGCGTGACAGCGCTGCGGCGATGGTGGTGGAGCTATTCCGACAGGGCTTTGCTTCAGCATTGTAGAAAACCAATCTAGAGGAGAAACTATGCACTAGAGGAGAGGGTAGCATGTGGCTATTAGGGTTAGCTTTTTCCTATAAATCCTCTAGTATATATAGGAGGGAGGGAGGGGAGGAGGCAGCCTCAAACCTAGCCGAAATTGGAGGTGGAGGACTCCTACTCCAATCCTATTAGGAGTAGGATTCCTCCTTTACACTTGGAAACTCTTTGCACCTCTCCACCTTTGGGTTTTTTCCTTCTCAAACCACTCCAGCCGCATGGGCCCTTAGAGGAGGCTTCGGCCAGCTCACCAGGGGCTGGTTTACCTCCTCCCACAGCCAATGTAGCCTCTTGGGTCGAAATACCTCTCTCGATGGTCCCCCGGTACACTACCGGCACTCCCGGTACACTACCGATGAGCCCGAAACTTTTCCGGCGACCAAAACAGGACTTTCTATATATCAATATTTACCTCCAGACCATTCCGGAGATCCTCGTGACGTCCAGGATCTCATCCAAAACTCTGAACAACCTTCAGTCACCACCATACATAACTCTATACTACTGAAACGTCACCGAACCTTAAGTGTGCAGACCCTGCGGGTTCGAGAACTATGTAGACATGACCGAGACACCTCTATGGTCAATAACCAATAGCGGTATCTGGATGCCCATATTGGTTCCTACATATTCTACGAAGATCTTTATTGGTCGAACCTCTATGTCAAGGATTCAGTTAATCCCGTATGATGTCCCTTTGTTCTTCGGTATGTTACTTGCCCGAGATTCGATCGTCGGTATCTCCATACCTAGTTCAACCTCGTTACCGGCAAGTCTCTTTACTCATTCCGTAATACAAGATCCCGTGACTAACACTTAGTCACATAGCTTGCAGGAATTATTGTGATGTTGTATTACCGAGTGGGCCCTGAGATACCTCTCTGTCACACGGAGTAACAAATCCTAGTCTTGATCCATGCCAACCCAATAGACACCCTCGAAGATACCTGTAGAGCACCTTTATAGTCACCCAGTTACGTTGCGACATTTTATACACACAAGGTACTCCTCCGATGTCAGTGAGTTGCATGATCTCATGGTCATAGGAACAAATACTTGATATGCAGAAAACAGTAGCAATAAACTGACACGATCATATGCTATGTTTGTAGTTTGGGTCTTGTCCATCACATCATTCTCCTAATGACGTGATCCCGTTATCAAATGACATCTCGTGTCCATGACTAGGAAACCATAGCCATCTTTGATCAACGAGCTAGTCTATTAGAGGCATACTAGGGACATGGTGTTGTCTATATATTCACACATGTATCTGAGTTTCCGATCAACACAATTATAGCATGGATAATAAATGATTATCTTGAAGAAGGAAATATGATAATAACCAATTTATTATTGCCTCTAGGGCATATTTCCAATAGTCTCCCACTTGCACTAGAGTCAATAATCTAGTTCACATCACCATGTGATTCGCATTGTTATGAATCTAACACCCAATGAGTTCTGGGGCTCGATCATGCTTTGCATGTGAGAAAGGTCTTATAGTCAACGAGTCTGTGATATTTAGATCCGTGTGTACTTTGCAAATCTTTATGTCAAACTGTAAACACTGCTACCACACTCCACTTGGAGCTATTCCAAATGGCTGCTCTACTATACGTATCCGGATTGCTACTAAGAGTCATCCGGATTGGTGTCAAAGCTTGCATCGACGTAACTCTTTACGACGAACTATTTCTTACCTCCATAATCGAGAAACATTTCCTTAGTCTTTTAGTTACTAAGGATGATCTTGACCGCTGTCCAGTGATCCACTCCTGGATCACTCTTGTACCCCTTGACGGACTCATGGCAAGGCACACACAGGTGCGGTACACAACATGGCATACTATACAGAGCCTATGGCTAAGGCATAGGGGACGACATTCGTCCTTTTTGTTTATTCTGTCGTGGTCGAGCTTTGAGTCTCACTCAACTTCACACCTTACAAAGCTGGCGAGAACACTTTTATCTGACTAATCCATTTTGAACTCTTTCAAAATCTTGTCAAGGTATGTACTCATTCAAAGTCTCATCAAGCATCTTGATCTATCTCTATATATCTTGATGCTCAACAATTAGGTAGCTTTATCCAGGTCTTCCTCTGAAAAACTCCTTTCAAACAACCCTTTATGCTTTCCAGAAATTCTACATCATTTCTGATCAACAATATGTCAACCACATATGCTTATCAGAAACTCTATAGTGCTCCCACTCACTTTATTGTAAATACAAGTTTCTCATAAACTTTGTATAGACTCAAAAACTTTGATCACCTCATCAAAGTGTATATTCCAACTCCGAGATACTTGCTTCAGTCCATAGAAGGATCACTGAAGCTTGCTCACCTTTTAGCATCCTTAGGACTGACAAAACCTTCTGGTTGTATCACATACAACTTTTCCTCAAGTAAACTGTTAAGGAAACGATGTTTTGTCATCCATCTGCCAGATTTCATAATTGAAAATGCAGCAACTGCTAACATAATTCCAATAGGCTTTAGCATCGCTATGAGTGAGAAAGTCTCATCGTAGTCAACTCTTTGAACTTGTCGGAAACTTCTTTGTGACAAGTCGAGCTTTATAAATGGCGACATTTACCATCAGCGTCTGTCTTCATCTCAAAGGTCCATTTGTACTCAACGACCTGTCGTCCAACGAGCAAGTCTACCAAAGTTTATACTTGGTTTTCATACATGGATCCTTTCTCGGATTTCATGGCCTCTAACCATTTGTCAGAATCCGGGCCCATCATCGCTTCTCCATATCTCGTAGGTTCATCGTTGTCCAACAACATGACCTCCAAGACAGAGTTGTCGTACCACTCAAGAGCTATACGCGTCCTTGTCGACCTACGAGGTTTGATAGTAACTTGATCCGAAGATTCATGATCATCATCATTAACTTCCTCTTTAACTGACGTAGGCTCCATAGAAACATCTTTGTGCGCTGCGCTACTCTCTGGTTGAAGCAAAGGTTCAACAACCTCATCAAGTTCCATCTTCCTCCCACTCAATTCTTTCGAGAGAAACTTTTTCTCGAGAACGGACCCAGTTTTAGCAACAAACACTTTATACTTGGATCTTGAGATAGAAGGTTCACCCAACTGTTCTTAGGGTATTCTATGAAGATTCATTTGTCCGCTTTGGGTTCGAGCTCATTAGGTGAGAACATTTTTACACACAAGCGTCGCAGCCCCAAACATCAAGAAATGACAGCTTAGGTTTCTATCAAACCATAATTCACACGGTGTCATCTCAATGGATTTAGATGGTGCCCTATTTAAAGTGAATGTAGTTGTCTCTAATGCAAAACCCCAAAACTATAGTAGCAAAACGATAAGAGACACCGAAGCCCGCACCATATCCAATAGAGCACGACTATGACGTTCGGACACACCATCACACTATGGTGTTCCAGGTGGGGTGAGTTGTGAAACGACTTTCACATTGTCTAAAGTTGTATGCCAAACTCGTAACTCACATATTCACCTCCACGATCATATCGCAGACATTTTTATCTTCTTGTCATGATGATCTTAAACTTCACTATGAATTTGCTCGAACTTTTCAAACGATTGAGACTTGTGTTTCATTAAGTAAATATACACTATATCTACTCAAATCATCAGTGAAGGTAAGAAAATAATGATATCCATCGCACGCTACAAGACTCATTGGATTTCATACATCAACATGTATCATTTCTAATAAATCACTTGCCCGCTCCATCAAACCAGAAAACGGGGTCCTTAGTCATCTTGCCCAAGAGGCATGGTTCGCAAGTCTCAACCGATTCAAAATCGAATGATTCCAAAGATCCAACAGCATGGAGTTTCTTCATGCGCTTTATACGAACATGACATTTAGCGGCAATGCCACAAGTATGGGGTACTATCATTATTAACTTTGTATCTTTTGGCATCAATGTTATGAACATGTGTATTACTACGATCAAGATTCAACAAACCATTCTCACTAGGTGCATGACCATTGAAGGTATTATTCATGTAAACAGAATAACCATTATTCTCTAACTTAAATGAATAACCGTGTTGCAATAAACACGATCTAATCATGTTCATGCTCAATGCAAAACACCAAATAACATTTATTTAGGTTCGTCACTAATCCCGAAGGTAGAGAGAGCGTGCAATGTTGATCACATCAACCTTGGTAACATTTCCAACACATATCGTCACCTCACCCTTAGCTAGTTCTTCGTTTATTTTGTAGCTTTTATTTCGAGTTACTAACATTTAGCAACCAAACCGGTATCGAATACCCACGTGCTACTAGGAGTACTAGCAAGGTACACATTAATAACACGTATATCAAATATACTTCTGTCGATGTTGCCAGCCTTCTTATCTACCAAGTATCTAGGGTTGTTCCGCTTCAGTGACCGCTCTCCTCACAATCGAAGCACTTAGTCTCGGGTTTGGTTTCAACTTTGGGTTGCTTCACTAGAGCAGCAACTGACTTGCCGTCCATGAAGTTTCCCTCCTTGCCCTTGCCCTTCTCGAAACTAGTGGTTTTACTAACCATCAACACTTGACGCTCCTTCTTGATTTCTACCTTCGTGGTGTCAAACATCGCGAACAGCTCAGGGATCATTATTTCTATCCCTGGCATTTTATAGTTCATCACCAAGTTCTAGTAGCTTAGTGACAGTGACTTGGAGAACTATATCAATCACTATCTTATTTGGAAGATCAACTCCCACTCGATTCAAGCGATTGTAGCACCCAGACAATCTGAACACATGCTTAACGATTGATCTATTCTCCTTCATCTTGCAGGCAAAGAATCTTGTTGGAGATCTCATATCTCACAACATGGGCACGAGCCTGAGATCCCAATTTCAGCTCTTAGAACATCTCATATGTTCCGTGACGTTCAAAACGTTTTGGAGCCTCAATTCTAAGCCGTAATGCATGGCGCACTAAACTATCAAGTAGTCATTGGAACGTGCATGTCAGATGTTCACAACATCTACAGACGACGCTAGAGGGGGTGGCGCACCGAGCGGTGCCTTAAGGACATAAGCCTTCTATGCAGCAATGAGGACAATCCTCAGATCACGGACCCAGTCCGCAATATTGCTACCATCATCTTTCAACTCTATTTCTCTAGGAACATATAGAAATTCAAGGGAGCTACAGCGTGAGCTAGTAATCTACAATATAATTTTGCAAAGACACTACTGACTATGTTCATGATAATGAGTTCAATTAATCATATTACTTAAGAACTCCCACTCAAATTGACATCCCTCTGGTCATTCGAGTGATACATGATCCAAATTCACCAACTCAAGTCTGATCATCACGTGAGTTGAGGTGGTTTCAATGGTGAACATCATCATGTTGATCATATCTACTATATGACTCATGTTCGACCTTTCGGTCTCTTGTATTCCGAGGCCATGTCTGTACATGCTAGGCTCATCAAGTTTAACCCGAGTATTCTGCATGTGCAATATTGGCTTGCACCCGTTGTATGTGAACATAGAGTCTATCACACCCGATCATCACGTGGTGTCTCAACACGACGAACTTTCGCAACGGTGCACACTCGGGGAGAACACAATTTATCTTGAAATTAAGTGAGGGATCACCTTATAATGCTACCGTTGTCCTAAGAAAAGCAAGGTGAATAAAAGGATTAACATCACATGCAAATCATAAGTGACATGATATGGCCATGAACTTGTGCTTTTGATCTCCATCTTAAAAGCACCGGCATGTTCTCCATCGTCACCAGCATGACACCATGATCTCCATCATATTGATCTCCATCAACGTGTCTCCATCGGGGTTGTCGCGCCCACCATGCTTCTACTACTATTGCTACCGTTTAGCGATAAAGTAAAGCATTACATAACGCTTAATGATTGACACGCGGGTTATACAATAATTAAAGACAACCCTATGGCTCCTGTCGGTTGCCATACTCATCGACATGCAAGTCGTGATATTCTATACAATACATGATCATCTCATACATCACATATATCTCATCATGTAATTGGCCATATCACATCACAACATACCCTGGAAAAACAAGTTAGACGTCCTCTAATTGTTGTTGCATGTTACGGGTATCTAGCAAGAACAATTCTCACCTACGCAAAACCACAACGGTGATACATAAATTGATTTTCAACCTTCGCAAGGACCGCCTTTGTCGAATCCGGTCCAACTAAAGTAGGAGAAACAGGCACCCGTCAGCCATCTTTGTGTAACGAAGTTACACATCAGTCGATGGAACCGGTCTCTCGTAAGCGTACGAGTAAGGTTGGTCCGGAACGCTTCATCCCACAATAATGTTGAACCAAAACACGACCAAGGGAGGAAGCAATCTAATCATCAACGCCCACAAACTCTTTGTGTTCTACTCGAGATCTCATCTACACATAGACCTAGCTCTGATACCACTATTGGGGAAAGTTGCATGGGAAATAAAAAAAATCCTACGCACACGCAAGATCTATCCATGGTGATGAGCATCTATGAGAGGGAGAGTGTATCTACATACCCTTGTAGACCACTAAGCGGGAAGCGTTAAGAAACGCGGTTGGTGTAGTTGAACGTCTTCGCGATCCAAATCGCCGAGCGTCCCACGATCTCATCACGATCCGTCTTGCAATCCAATCACGATCCGTCCTGCGAACTCATCACGATCTGTCCCATGATCTCATCACGATCCGTCTCGCAATCTTGATCACGGTCCTTCCGATCTAGCGCCGAACGGACGGCACCTCCGCGTTCAGCACACGTACAGTTTGATGACGATCTCTGCCTTCTTGATCCAGCAAGAGGGAGTGGAGAGGTAGACGAGTTCTCCGGCAGCGTGACAGCTCTGCGGCGATGGTGGTGGAGCTATTCCGGCAGGGCTTCGCCTAAGCACTACAGAAAACCGATCTAGAGGAGAAACTATGCACTAGAGGAGAGGGTAGCACGTGGCTATTAGGGTTAGCTTTTTCCTCTAAATCCTCTAGTATATATATGAGGGAGGGAGGGGAGGAGGCAGCTTCAAACCTGGCCGAAATTGGAGGTGGAGGAGTCCTACTCCAATCCTATTAGGAGTAGGATTCCTCCTTTCCACTTGGAAACTCTTTCCACCTCTCCACCTTTGGATTTTTTCCTTCTCAAACCACTCCAGTCACATGGGACCTTAGAGGAGGCTTCGGCCAGCCCACCAGGGGCTGGTTTACCTCCTCCCACAGCCCATGTAGCCTCTTGGGTCGAAATACCTCTCCCTATGGTCCCCCGGTACACTACCGGCACTCCCGGTACACTACCGATGAGCCCAAAACTTTCCCGGCGATCAAAACAGGACTTCATATATATCAATCTTTACCTCCAGACCATTCTGGAGCTCCTCGTGACGTCTGGGATCTCATCCGACTCTGAACAACCTTCGGTCACCACCATACATAACTCTATACTACCGAAACATCACCGAACCTTAAGTGTGCAGACCCTGCGGGTTCGAGAACTATGTAGACATGACCGAGACACCTCTACGGTCAATAACCAATAGCGGGACTTGGATGCCCATATTGGTTCCTATATATATTCTACGAAGATCTTTATTGGTCGAACCTCTATGTCAAGGATTCAGTTAATCCCGTATGATGTTCCATTTGTTCTTCGGTATGTTACTTGCTCGAGATTCGATCATCGGTATCTCCATACCTAGTTCAACCTCATTATCGGAAGTCTCTTTACTCGTTCCATAATACAAGATCCCGTGACTAACACTTAGTCACATTGCTTGCAAAGCTTATTGTGATGTTGTATTACCGAGTGGGCCCTAAGATACCTCTCCGTCACACGGAGTAACAAATCCCGGTCTTGATCCATGCCAACCCAAGAGACACCCTCGGAGATACCTGTAGAGCACCTTTATAGTCACCCAGGTACGTTGTGACATTTGATACACACAAGGTACTCCTCCGGTGTCAGTGAGTTGCATGATCTCATGGTCATAGGAACAAATACTTGATATGCAGAAAACAGTAGCAATAAACTGACATGATCATATGCTACGTTTGTAGTTTGGTCTTGTCCATCACATCATTCTCCTAATGACGTGACCCCGTTATCAAATGACATCTCATGTCCATGACTAGGAAACCATAGCCATCTTTGATCAACGAGCTAGTCTATTAGAGGCATACTTGGGACATGGTGTTGTCTATGTATCCACACATGTATCTGAGTTTCAGATCAACACAATTATAGCATGGATAATAAACGATTATCATGAACAAGGAAATATGATAATAACCAATTTATTATTGCCTCTAGGGCATATTTCCAACACTCCCATGTGCTTTGATAGTTTCAGAGCTAGCATAGACCGTGCTGGCAACTCTTCTGGAAGAAGTAGATTCAGTAGCAGACTTCTTAGCAGCCTTTTCTTGCTTCTTGGCGGTAATCTCCTTAGGGATAAAGTCTGAATCTTCTTCATCAGAATTTAGCTTCTTCCTGGTCCTGGTGGCAGCCTTGGGCAACCCATGGGAGCTGGGGGTGCCTGGATCTGAAAAAGAACTGGGCTCTGGGCTTGTGCCTGAACTCATGTTAACTCCCTGCTCTGGCAAATTCTGACTGTCCTCAGGATCTGACATACTGACCCTGTGAATAAAGTGTAGAAGAGCAGAAGTAGATGAGTCATCACAAAATGAGGGTGGTTTTTGAAATTTGAACAATAGATTTTCAAAGTGTTTGCATTCTGTCAAATGAATATCGGTACAGCTGAAGCAAAATTTTCGGTGCCACTGAGACTGACTGTCTCTCTTAATAGAACCTTGGCATTCTTTTTAGTGAGATGGAAAAGAAGTACTCACTTCCACCGAGACTGTTCTCAGCAACACAGAAAGACAAATTGGTGAGACCGACTTGTTTGCTTCGGTTCCACCGAGTTCCATCGGGTGGACGACAAAATCCTAGAAAATCTAACATTCACTAGGCTATTGGAATTTTGAGTGGATAGGAGTGCGTGCAAAGAGTGGTTTATAGATAAACTTAAATCCATTGCGCGAGAATCAGACGAGGAGCGCAAAGGAGGTCAAATTCGTACCCTAACTTGGCGTGGATCCGCTACGGTGACAATGATGGAGAGGATTTCGTCGGCAGCGGCGATTCCCAGCAACGGAGGAGCGCAAGGAGACAAGGGTGATGACCAGGGGCCTCGAAGGCGGCACCTTAGGGTTCTGAGGCATGACGTTTTGAGGGTGAAATTCAAAGCGTCGGGGTCCACAGTATATATACACACCACTGCCGGTGTCACCGATGCAAACTTTTCAGTGTCACCGAGTTCCTCAACTGTCAGTTGATAGGGAAACTCGGTGTAACCGAGAAGATGGAATCAGTGGTACTGAGATTGAAAACCATTTCAACCCTAGGCATTCTATGAGACCGAGATTTTGTGGTTGGTTCCACCGAGATGCACTTGGGAGGTTTTAATGGTTAGTCCTTGTTGATACGGAACTCCGAGTGCTCCACACACAAAGGGATCGAAAAACACTTGTTCAAATTTTGTGATGCAGCATGAATAGAGTATGAGGTGAGAAAGCATAGATAGCTAAAGAAGTGGTCCTAGGCATTCTTGTATATCCAATTGGCAAAAGATAAATCAAAGCCAAATAGCAACAATTGGATATCCTCGAATGAGTAAATAAATGCAGACCAACATGCTCACACAATAAGATGTCAAATGAAATCATGGAAAACATGCACAAACACTCTAGCATCTAACAAGCACTTGGGCGATGACGAAGTCATCTATATATGAGTATTTTGACTTAGGAGCCAAGTAAGAAGACTTGATCATAGGGCATACTCATCGTTTAAGCACAAGTGGTGTTACCACTAAAACATAAAGCATTTAATGTTATCACATACTAAGAGATGCTTTGACTCAAGTCTTAGAGTAAAGCTCCCCCTTGATGTGACATCCCCCCATAAGAGGGATAAACTAACCTTGGGTTTTGTCGATGAAGATTTCGTGTTGGTGAGGTAGTGGTGGATGCTCAAAGTTGATGAAGATCACCAAGAGTTTGGAGCATCATTGTTGTTTCCTTACTCTTCTCACCTACATGGGTTAGTTCCAACACACAAGAGACAAATACAAGGATATCTATGGACATGGAGTGCAAAGCATATGTGATGATGTCCATTGATTTGTTGAATACCTTGTCCCTTGCTTACCTTTGAGGGAATGTGTGACTCCTTGACCTATTCGATAGGGTTGATGTTGATTGCAAATAGATTTTGACAATAATGAATGTGAGTGAATTTCATTGGTGGAGTCACCCCTCAAGAACTCTCTAGTTCTTTTTCTTGGGGACCCACATCAAGTTTATGGGGATCCTTGGTGTTGAAGTGGCACTTATAGAAGTTGAGCTTGTACTAGCCTTGGGAACCCACTTCACCAAAGCTTGGGATTCATCTTAATAAGAGTCAAAGTCCACTTGGAGCTTGTTCTTGCCCTTGAGCTTGGTGTCTTGTGGTGGAAGGTCATCTTGTAATTTTGTTCCCTTGGGAAGAGTATTTTCATAAAAAAAATTGAGGAACAAACTTGGTATTGGGGTATTTACCTTCTTCCCATTCAACTCCATTAGCGTTGAAGTAGCCAACACCATGATTCTTCCGATATCCTCCATGCTTGCGTACAATCTCATCAAATTGTTTGTACCCTTCAAGACTCTTATAGATACCTTTCTCTATAATTCCTTTCAATAAAGCATTTTCTTGCTCAAGTGTAACTTGGCTAAGAGAGTCATCATTAGTGGAATTAATAGAACTACTAGGAGCAACATCATTGGATTTAGCATTTTTATTGTTGCTACTAGATGAAGAACCTTTCTTGCCTTTGTTACTAGTTTGCTTAGATTTGACTTGTGGCGTGAATGTAGACAAGAGTAGTTGTTTGGCAAGATAAGATGAAGTCTTCTTTCGGAGATCGTCATTGATAGCTTTAAGAAATTCATGTTCTTGCTCCAAATTGAGCTTCTCGAAGCGTAGCTTCTCATGAGTTCTTACAATCTCTCTATGATCTTCAAGAGTAGATCCATGGGCTAACTTAAGAGTGTTAAGTTCTTTAGTTAGTTCTTCTATTTTCATCTTATCATCTTCAATTGACCTATCTTGACTAGCATAAGAAATATCAAGTTCATTATGATCAACATCACTAGTTTTATCACATAGCAAGTCATCATCGTAAAGCAAATCTCTTCATCACTATCGAAATCAAGATATTCGGGGTGTGATACCTTGGGGACTTTAGCCATGAAGCAACTTCCACTCCCTTCATTTGGTGAATCAAATAGATCATAGGAGTCGGTTGTCACTAGTGCAATTCCGGCAACACCATCATCTTGACTATAGTCGGAGTTGGAGTGATAGCTTGTCTCGGAGTGATTATCGGAGTCGGATCTGGAAACCCATTCACCAACATGCTCTTGATGTTTCCTTCTTGAGTAGCTCTTGGTGTACTTGTCCTTCTTCTTCGAGTCCCTACTTCTCCTTGAGGGTCTTCGTTCATAACGATCATCTCTACTCCTTCTCTCTCTTCGAGGTGATTCATCTCTTGAGCTTCATCTTCTTGGTGACTCTTCTCTTCATTTGTAGGGATCCGTGCACTCATTGGAGTAGTGTCCGGGCTTCCCACAATTGAAGCAGTTTCGGTCACGACTTGACGAACGCTTCTCTTCATGTCTTGAGTTGGAGCTACGATATTTGCTTCTATTCTTGTAGAACTTGTTGAATTTCTTGTCTCTTCATTTGTAACAAGGTTGTCGTTTGAGGTAGCGGGAGCATCAATTGTGGCTTTGTAAGCACCGCTAGACTTGTGGCGAAGCTCTTCTTTGTCTTTGAGTGTCATCTCACGAGCAACAATTCTACCTATCACTTCTGTTGGTTTGAGATCTTTGTAATTGGGCATCATTTGGATCAAAGTGCACACAGTGTCATATCTCTCATCCAAAGCTCGAAGTATCTTCTTGATGATGAATTTGTCAGTCATTTCTTCGCTTCCTAAGACGGCAATCTCATTTGTGATGAGAGCTAGCCTAGAGTACATTTTGGCGAATCCTTCACCATCCTTCATCTTGAACTTATCAAGCTGACCTTGAAGAACATCTAACTTGGATTCTCTCACGGACTCAGTTCCTTCGTGCATATCTACCAAAGTATCCCAAATCTCTTTTGCCTGTTCAAGATGGCTGATTTTGTTGAATTCTTCGGGGCATAGGCAGTTGAAGATAATGTCACATGCTTGAGCATCGAGTTGCAACATCTTAAATTCTTCTGCGTTCGCTTCACGATCCGGTCCTCTTCCATCACCAAAGAATTCACCTTGCAAGCCAACATGAACAACAACCCAAACGGTAGGATTATGACCAAGCAAATGCTTTTTCATTTTATGCTTCCAACTAGCAAAATTAGTTCCATCAAAGTACAGACCTCTACGGTGATAATTTCCCTCACTAGATGCCATACTTCTCCTAGGTTGTGAAACTAATGCAATGGAGACCAATGCTCTGATACCACTTATAGGATCGAAAGTAGGTCTATAGGGGGGTGATTAGACTACTTGACCAAATAAAACTATGCTTTTCCCAGTTTTAGTTCTTGGCAAGTTTTAGCATTCATAACATATCAAGTACACCCTACACATGCAAGTCTAAGAGTATAGCAGCGGAAAGTAACAACAAGCATGAGTAAAAGGATAGGGTAGGAAGATCAAATGCAATTGTAGACACGATGATTTTTCCCGTGGTTTCGTTAGGTGGTGCTATCGTATATCCATGTTCATGGAGTCTTCAACCCACGGAGGGTAACGGTCACGAGAGTCCACGGAGGGCTCTACCCATGGAGGGTTCCACGAAGAATCAACCTTGACTATACCATGACGGCCTACGTCCATGGAGGACTAGCCTTACTCAGGGTAGATCTTAATGAAGTAAGCGATCTCCTTGCCCTTACAAACTTCTTGGTTCACTCCACAACAAAAAGTAGGAGGCTCCCAAGCGACACCTAACCAATCTAGGAGGCACCACCCTCCAAAAGGTAATAGGCTCGGTAATGACGATGAACTCCTTGCTCTTGTGCTTCAAGATGATAGACTCCTTAACACACAATCACTCTCTCACAGATTTGGCTTGGTAGAAGAGATGTGATTGGTGGAAAGAAACTTGGGGAGGCCATAAATCAAGATCCATATGGTTGGAGTGGAAGATCTTGACCTCAACACAAGGGTAGGTGGTTCTCTCTCAGAAAACTGAGTAGGATAGGTATGGAATAGTTCTGAGTGCTTCCCTTTCGAGTGGGTGGTGGTGAAGGGGTATATATAGGCATCCCCAAAAATCCAACCGTTACACACAAAATGACCAACTCGGTGACACCGATGTGTTAATCTCGGTGGTACCGAAGTGATCAAAAGGTGGCAACTTTTGAATCTCGGTGAGACCAATATAGGAATCTCGGTTGCACCGACAAGGTGACCAACAGTCATAAAATGCCAAACTCGGTGACACTGATTCAACATTCTCGGACGGACCGAAAGTGCGAACTTGCGTAACAGAAAGTTGGCAACCCAACTCGATGGCACCGAAAGCAGTGTCGGCTACACCAAAGTGGCTAGGGTTTGGCTGAGTCTGTCTAGGGTTTGGAATCGATGGCACCGGGATAGGAATGTTGGTTGCACCAATTTTGAAGTTTGGCTAGAGACAGACTTTGGTGGGAGAGCTTGTGGATGTTTTTGGTGACTACCACTTATGCACGTATGAGCATTTTGTTCATCAACAAAACCTTACCCCCTTTTAATAGTATTGGCTTTCCTATCGACTCAAAGTGATTTCTCACAAATGTAAAATGTACAGTCCTCTTGCTTCAAGCTTGGCCAACCTATTTCCTTGCATCTTGGGGTGATTCCACAATCTCCACAATCCTTTTGCCATCCCTATCATTGAACTTTTCCTGAAATATACTTGGTGGAAACATTAGTTCAATGACTTATATGTTGTTATTAATTACCAAAACCACCAAGGGAGCAAATGTGCAACCGAGAATCTAAATCATGCACAACCCCGATGAACAAGTAAAGCAATTGTTTCAAACTTTTGGTGTTCTCAAACCTTTTCAACTCTCACGCAATACATGAGCGTGAGCCATGGATATAGCATTATATGTGGAATAGAATATGGAGGTGTAAGGGAAAAAGGAGAAGATAGTCTCACCTCAACTAGGCGTATCAACGGGCTATGGAGATGCCCATCAATAGATATCAATGTGAGTGAGTAGGGATTGCCATGCAACAAATGCACTTAGAGCTATAAGTGTATGCAAGCTCAAAAAACAAAACTAAGTGGTCGTGCAAAATGAATATCCACTAGTTATATGAAAGTGACAAAATAGGAGACTCTATTATGAAGATCATGGTGCTACTTTGGAGCACAAGTGTGGAAAAAGGTAGTAGCAATTATCCCTTCTCTCTTTCTCTCATTCATTTTTTCCTTTTTTTGGTGGGCTTCTTTAGCCTCTCTTTTTTGTTTGGGCTTCGCTGGCCTCTTTCATTTTTTTGTAAAGTCCGGATACTCATCCCAACTTGTGAGGGGTTCATAGCCTCCATCATCATTTTCTCTCACGGGACAATGCTCTATTAATGAAAAATCATCACACTTTTATTTACTTATAACTCAAAGAAAAAGAAATTACAACTCGATTCCTATGACAAAATATGACTCTATATGCAATATGAAGTGATGATGCAAGTCATGAAAAACTGCATGCTGGAAGTTGCATGGCAATATATCTCGGAATGGCTATGGAAATGCCATAATAGGTAGGTATGGTGGCTGTTTTGAGGAATATATGGTGGCTGTTTTGAGGTAGGAGGGTTTGGTGTAACGGCAAAAGTTGTGCGGTACTAGAGAGGCTAGCAGAGATGAAAGGGTGAGAGTGCGTATAATCCATGAACTCAACATTAGTCATAAAGAACTCACATACTTATTGCAAAAGCCTATTAGTTATCAAAAAAAGCATTAGACGCATGCTCCTAGGGGATAGGTTGGTAGGAGTTAACCATCGCTCGCTCCCGACCCTCACACAAAGGCCGACAATCATTAAACAAATCATGCTCCGACTTCGTTACATAACGGTTCACCATATGTGCATCCTATGGGAATCACAAGCTTTAACACAAGTATCTCTTCCAATTCACAACTACTCACTAGCATGACTTCCATATTACCATCTCTATTATCTCAAAACTATATGCAAGGAATCAAACTTCTTATAGCTTTTAATGCACTTAATATGAAAGTTTTTATTATATCCCTCTTGGATGCCCATTATATTAGGACTAAATTCATAACCTAAACAAATTACCATGTTGTTTTAATAAACTCTCAAAATAATATAAGTGAGGAACGAGAGTTCAATAGTTTATATAAAATATAACACCACCATGCTCTATAAAGATATAAGTGAAGCACTAGAGCAACATTGCCTAGCTCAAAAGATATAAGTGAAGATCAATAAGTAGTCAAACAATTAAGTAGCTATGTGAAGACTCTCTCTCTCCCTCAATAAATATTTTTAGATCTGATTACTTTATTCAAATATCAAGCAAAATAAAAATAGCACTCCAAGAATAGCACGCATCATGTGAACGAATAAAAATTTAGGCTCGACATAGGCCAGCCGATAATTGTTGATGAAGAGAGGTGGGATGCGTAGCCTCCCCAAGCTTAGATGCTTGAGAGTTATTGAAATATTTACTTGGGGTGCCTTGGGCATCCCCAAGCTTGAGCTTCTGTATCTCGTTCAATCCTCTCATACCACGGTTTCACCTATTCTCAAAAACTTCATCCACACAAAAATCAAAAAGAACTCATGAGACAGGTTAGTACACATAATAATAAATCAACTCTTTATGTAATGCCAGGACAAGTTGCATAATAATTTTCAAACATTAGATACTTTATACTATCATTTCCACAATTTATATCTACCAATATAGGTTATGGAAACTATAGGATAAATAGATAACAAAGCTATAATAGCAATCTGCCCAAACAGAACAGTCTGTAGCAATTTATGAAAACAGTGTACTTCTGTAACTCAAACAATTATTTAAATTTATGACATGCTATAAAATTTATATTACCATACTTTGTAAAAATTTCAGAAACTTCCACGTTCCAATAAAATATGAAAATTCAAACACTACAGCAGAAGTTTCTGTTTTTACCCAGCACATATCAAAACATGGAATGCAAGCATCCTAAGGCAATTCTTGAAACTTTTTATTGAAAAACTAGATTATAAATGACACCTAACAGGTAACAACAAAACATAATGACACTCCAAGCAAAAATCATATTATGTGACAAATAAAAATGTAGCTCCAAGTAAGATATACCGATAGTGTTGAAGACGAAAGAGGGGATGCCTTCCGGGGCATCCCCAAGTTTAGGCGCTTGAGTCTTTCTTGGATATTACCTTGGGGTTTCCTTGGTCATCCCCAAGATAAGGTTCTTGTCACTCCTTATTCTTCTCATATCGGTGTCTCACCCAAAACTTAAAAACTTTAATCACACAAAACTTAACGGAACTTCATGAGATGGGTTAGTATAATAAACAAAGATCTTTCACTTTGGTACTGTCAAGACAAGATTCATAATTGTTCCCACATGATACCTACTATATTACATCATTCCCATAATTTATATTACTCAATATAAGCTATAGGAACACTAGAAACAAACAAACTATGCATGCAAAACAGAATCTGTCAAAAATAGAATAGTCTGTAAAGATCTGAATGACCACCATACTTCCCTGACTCTAAAAATTCTGAAAAATTAGTTAAACTCAAGTAATTTGCATATAAAGTTTGTGTAAAAAATTCAGAATTGTTTGATGCTCCAGTAAAATTATATAATTCATATAATGCACGCAAAACTTTCTGTTTTTGCGCAGAATCAAACAAACAAGTTTCCATACTATCCCAAAGGCTTTACTTGGCACTTTATTGAAATAAAAAACACAAAAATGATTAAAACAATAGCTTAATCATGTTAACATATGAAAACAGAAGGTAAAAGTGTTGAGGTCTCCCAACAAGCGCTTTTCTTTAATGCCTTTTAGCTAGGCATGATGATTTCAATGATGCTCACATAGGAATAGTAATTAAAACATGCAAAAGAGCATCATGAATCTCATGACAAGCACATTTAAGTCTAACCCACTTCCTATGCATAGGGATTTTGTGAGCAAACAATTTATGGGAACAAGAATCATCTAGCATAGGAAGGCAAAACAAGCATAACTTCAAAACTTTGAACACATAGAGAGGAAACTTGATATTATTGCAATTCCTACAAGCATATGTTCCACCCTCATAATAATTTTCAGTAGAATCATGAAGAAATTCCACAATATAACCAGCCCGGGTGTACCATGGTGACGGACTCGTCGAGTTTCGGCAAGGGTGTGGCGTGGCCGCCAGGAAATTGGCGTGGCGACGAAGGTAAGAGAGAAAAACTTAAGGAAAAGAAATGTGAGGATGAAGGCGTGGGGTCCGGGAAGGGTTTTGGGTGAGCCGGGGCGATGGAGTCCTATGTGGTCGTTGTCCGGACTCCTGCAAAGCCCCCCTCCCCCCCCGACCCATTTTTTCTAGTCGAAAAAAGTACGACTGGACCGCTCGACAGACCGGTACAAAATCCACGTAGGAAGGCTAAACACGTCCGGACCGCACAATCCAGACGGTTGCGGACGGTTCGAGGGTAAGCTTTGGGGATACCCTTACTCGGATGGAATAATGAACATGACACAATAAAAGAAGAAAGAAGGTCTTTGTAAAAACTTCACACGCACTGTTGAGCAAGATGTCGCATATTGAACATCACTGGAAAAAGGCCATTACCCAAGCGGGTGACTGTTTAAAACTTCACAAATACTTTCTCCGTCCCGTAATATGACACTATATTAATGTAAAAAACGTTTTTATATTATGAAACGGGGAAAATCATTAAACATGATGTCACGTGCTGAAATTAAAAAAAAGTCCAACGGGACGTGGTACTTGATACAATCACTAAAAAGGGCGAGCACCCAAGAGCGAACAATCATGACGTGAGCAACGTACCCTATAAATATGCATGGAAAAAAGGTTGAAAAAACGTATTGTTTAAAATTTCACAAATACTTGCTCCGATTCCATAATATAAAAGCGTCTACAGCCAGACCCCCTATATCCGCCTGAAACGCCTGGGCAGGCCGCCCGGTCATTTTTTTTTATCCAAACAGGCCTCTCAAACGACCCTCAAACGACTGGGCTGACCAGCACCCCCCCATATCCAGCCTAAATGTGAGGCGGGTATGGGGGCGCCCGGGCGCGCCCAGACATGCCCGCCACGTCGGACCCGACAAACTGTTCCCACCCCAAATTGCATCAAATTCCTCCAAACCCTTCCTCCTCCCCCGACGCTCTAGAACAATTCCCGCGCCCGGACCCTCGCCCACCTCCATCCTTGCTCCCAATCTTCACCTCGGGTCCCGATCCACCGCCGGAGATGTCGTCCAGCCCGACCCACACCGCCGCGAGGGAGACGCGGTCCGCCTCATCCGTCGGCGGCGTGAATTCGTCCGCGGCGACTTGCAAGGCAGAGAATGTCGATCGCAAGTTGTTGCGACGCTGACAGCAAGAGAGGGAAGCGGCGTCTATGGCGTTGCAGGGAGGTTCGGACGCGCGGGAGCAGATGCCTCCTTCGTCGCGGCCGGATCCCCACACCCCTTCTCTCCGAACGCCAGCGAGGATTACGGTTACCGACCCCAACGGTGATCCGAGCGGTGGCTGGGCCATTCCGGACACCTTTCCACCCACGCAGATGTCGGCGGTGGACGTGTGTGACTCGCCGGAGGTCATTCGGGAGCAGACGAGCATGGGCTCCGGCACTGCCCGGGATGACCTCAACCTGTCGCGGCTACCAAAATGTCGTCAATATGGACGGACATTTTTTCGGCTAGGGAGAGCAAGAAGGAGGAGAGGTACAAGCTCCTCATGGAAGCACAAAAGAAGATGATGAAGTGGGACAAAACTAGGATGGAGAAGAAGCTTGCAATTGAGAGGGACAAGATCGAGTTGGAGAAGCGCGAAGCGCGAAGCGGTAGTCAAATGGGAGCTCAAAAAGGCCAAGACATTTGCCGACATGAATTTCGAGAAGGAGAAGTTGCAACTCGCACGGGACGCGGAAGATGCGAAGATCATGTTGGCGGACGAGACCAGCTTGGATGAGCATGCAAAGAAGTGGCTTGCGTACAAGAAGAAGGAGATCAACGTCCGGAGGGCGACGGAGGAAGCAGCCTGGATCCAGGCGGAGGAGGCGGCAAGGATTCAGATGGAGCAGCATGTCCGGATGCAGGTCGTGCCGGCGGTAAGGATTCAGGAGGAGCGGGACGCAGTCCTCTTCTCGCAGCAGCCGCACAACAAGTGATCGGAGGCCGTCGGTCATGCTCGGACATTGATTTTATTTTGCCATGTCCGGTTTGTTAAACTATGATTTGCTTTGCTTTGCTTTCTTTCGAACTTTGACATTCGGACAGTTTGTTTCGTATGATCGACGTGCATGGATTGCATGGATTTGAGGTTCCGATTTTGCTATATGTGAATGTGCCGCGTAAAATTTGAGGGGTGTTCGGTCAGTGCCTGCGGGCGTGTCCGTGCGTGTCCACGGGCGTTTGAGAGACCGGATTTACCAAATCCGACTATAGATACTCTAACACTACATTAATATCAAAAAGCTCTTACGTTACGAGACAGACAGAGAGAATCATAATCAAGATGTCACATACCAAAATCACTATAAAAAATCCAATGGAACGTGGTACTCGATACAATCACTAAATAAAGCGAGCACCCAAGAGCAAACAATCATGACGCGAGCAGCGTACCCAGTAAAATATGCATGGAAAAAAGGTTGAAGAAAACGTGGTTGGACCAAAAAACAAACAATCATGACGCGAGCAGCCTACCCTGTAAATATGCATGGAAAAAAAGTTGAAAAAAAATGTGGTCGGACCCAAGAGCAAACAATCATCCGCGAGCAGCGTACCGAGTAACATATGCATGGAAAAAACGGTTGAAGAAAACGTGGTCGGCAGGATTCGAACCTGCGCGGGCAAAGCCCACATGATTTCTAGTCATGCCCGATAACCACTCCGGCACGACCACAACCATGTGAGCATTCAAATTACATTCTATTAGACACATATGTACGTCCGTATGAACATTACTACGTGAGCATGCTATTGCTGTGGTTAGCAGCGAGACTGCTGTCCACGCAGTGCGTACCTTGGGTGCACGGCTGCAGCGTCGTGCCGAAAACCGCATGCACGAGCTCAGCTCATTTCGGAAGGGGCCATCGTGTTCTGTTTTGATCATTTCATTTGCATATAAAAAAGTGTGCTGGTACGAATTTATTTGATAAATACAATCTTCATGAAAACCTAACTCAACTGATATTAATAGCTTTATTTGTAAGTTACAGAAAATAGATAAATTTGACCTCACACACTTTCTAGTGCATGTATCAAATATTTCTTAGCGAAGCAATGTTGTCTTGATTTTATGGTGGAAAAGACGTATGTAATGTGGGTGTACACTTTTGCTCCTTCCCTCCTAAAATACTTCCTAACTTTCAAACGTCTTATATTTAAGAATGGGGGGAGTACATTTTAGATGTTGTGTCCAACATTCACATGGTTTGTTATATGTACCTTTGACATTAATTTTTTGTATGTACATACATTATTACAAAATATAAATTTTATGTTATAAACATACTAGCACATATGCCCGTGCATTGCAACGGAAGAGAATAATGATAAGAAATGTATGTGCAAACCCCAACAATCACTTCATACAAGATTTAGTTTTTGCCAAGATTTGTGAAACTTAATGAAATGTTTTTAGCAGTCATCTTGTTTACTTGATTTTGGGCCATCTAACTAAATATTTAGTGAGTAAAAAATATGTCAAAATCCTAACATATACTGCTAGAACTATAAGGGGTAAAAGCTCAAATGAATGGTAGAAAAACTAAATATAACAAACATGTGGAATGATCAAGGCTCGGCAAATAATTGTGTGACTGCAATCTAGAAAAATATTACAGAGCCAATCTGACCTTCGTCATTCTCCACACTTCGTTACAATGCTAGCCAAATATTCCAGTCAGGTCACCTTCAACACACCATGTTCACCATTAATTATTAGCTAAAGATGATGCTCTAAGAGAAACTCATTTTATTTCTATAATAATTTCCTTTGTCAAAATATAGAGTAAACAATTTATCCCAAACTCCTTCAATCTTTTCAGTTTGGTTATAATGATACGATAGAGAGCCCACACCAATAGGTACAATGAAGTGAATACCAATAAATGGTAGAGGGTTTTTTAAATCCTAAAGTAGTATGCGACACGATAAAGTAAACTAGTTACCTAAAACAATAGTACCTTTCTTTCACTCATTCTGATGACCGTTGTAGTAATGTTACTGCTAAGCCTTTGTTAGTTGTTGCAAGTGACAATGAAAATGTGTGACTAAGCCCATGTATTGTTTAGCAGATCATAAATGTATAGGAGTCAATTGGAAGGCAGAAAGTAAGTGAACGAATTCTTCAAGAAAATTAAACAGCTGATTCACATTATATTTGTACTATCATCCTTGAGATTACAGATCTAACTTGGAGGATCATATTGAATACACAAATTTTCTCACATCTATCTGCCCTGAACCGAAAATTCAGAGTCAAACACATTACTAACTAAACTGATAGCTGCAACTACAAATGAAAAAGTCCAAAGCAAGATATCTGGATTATTTAGACAACTTAAAAAGTAACAATTATAAAACTCAAATAAGCTATTATGCCTTTTCTAAAATAAAAAATAAGCTATTATTATTTTCGTCTGAACTTGAGGGATGATGCATAACCATTGTGCGTTCTGACCAGACATCAATCTAGCTCTTCTACTAGTTCCTAATGGAAGGAAGGGCAAAAATTAAGATTCAAGGAAAGTACCTGGGTATATGAAGATCTACTCGCTAGCAGAGGAGCGAAGCAAGATAGATTTAGTAGAGTCGTCGTCCTCCTCTCTCCTTCATCCGTCCATTGACATTGTTCGTCTTGCCTCACAGTCTGGCTGACCTTCTTGCACAGCACTTGTTGCCGCACGGTCTTCTCCTGGAGCTGGTGTTGTGTAATTTTGTCTATCCCGCATCGGTGGTGCTTCATGCTTCATCTAGAATTTGTGGTGATTCTTTAGCTAATTTTCGTCACAATCAGACTGGTGATCATCACAAGACGAACGGATTAGCATGGCTTGAACACATCAAAGGAGACGACGCATCTTCGTCATCACTTTGTTCCTTCCTTATTTCCCCTAGCCTGATCGAGTGTTTCCTATTCGTTTCTTTCCTTCCATAATATTTCCCTGTCACAGGTACTCAACGTCTTTTCCTTCCTTATTTCCTCTGGCCTGTCACAGGGACTAATTTGTTTCTCTCTTATTTCTCTGTCACGTTGCATGCTCTGAGCCTTCGCTTGGATAGATAGGTTTGTGCTTCCTGGGCGGACCTGGCTCAAACAAACGAAATTTTACTCTATAAATTAGTATCATCTCGTGTATTTCAGGTAACGTAGGATCGGATGCGAGACAAAACCAAAAATATCACCTTGCTTTATTAATAGGTATAGATAAAGTATTTATAAGAGTTAATTTAAGTTTTTACCTCCTACTTTGTTTTTTTACACTAATTACCCCCTTTAACAAATTTTCGTCTGGATTGTCTTATTTAGCGTAGGTTTCACCAATATTTTTACCCCTTTCGAAGATTTTTTTGGTTGTCAATGGTTCGTCCGGCAGTTCTTTTGCTGAACAAGCTTCGTGTAGCTATGTCAGGCACAATAAGGCACTTGGAAGCAAATATGGGAAAGAAGAATAAGGTGGAAGCAATGAATAAGTAGTTATGTGATGTGAAGGATATGCGTACACCTGACGATCGTGAAGAAGAAAACACGTTCGGCTAAACCATTCTACCTGTTGGGGAAAAGGCTAGTAAGGGAAAAATTACACCATACCTATGGCCAAGACCCATATGACACCAGATTGGGTAAAAACTGACAATCACTAAATGGGGATGAGAACCAGCAGAACTCTCCCTAAATTGATAATCAGGATGAAAAACTGTTAAATGGGGTAACTTGTGTCAAAAATGTCAAACAGGTAAAAACTGAATTTCTCTATTTTCAATGGCAAGTCAAAGATTATTGTTTTCAAAATAGGATTTAAATAACTTTATAAATGATAAAAATATAGAAGTTTGAACCCATGATTTCAAGCAAGTATGTATAAACTTTTGTTTGACTACTCTAACACTGGTCAGGTTCCTTGTGTGGTGGACCATGCCAACCCAACCCAACTTCATCAAATGTTTGGCAAGGTGGGGGCTGTTTGGTTTTTGCCCAGGCTAACCCAACCCAACGCGCGGGCGAGCCAAAATCCTGGCGTGGCTTTTTGCCGCACGCACCTTAGCAAGTGCTGGCGTAAAAATGAACTGATGAAGCTAGGTTGGTGAGCCAAAATCTGGACGGCGATCCAAGCAACGGTCGACCAAAATATAGAAGTTTAGACCCATGTTTCCAAGCAAGTATCTATAAACTTTTGTTTGACTACTCTAACACTGGTGAGGTTCCTTATGTGGTGGACCATGCCAACCTAACCCAACTTCGTCAAATGTTTGACAAGTTGGGGTTGTTTGGTTTTTGCCCGGTCTAAAACAACCCATTGTGCGGACGAGCCAAAATACTGACGCAGCTTTTCACCGCCCGCACATCAGTCAAGTGTTGGTGCAAAAATGAACTGATGAAGCTAGCGTTGGCGAGTCAAAACCTGGGCAGCGATCTAAGCAACGGTCGTGCCTTTGCTCGACGCCAATTATTTGGTGTGGCGGGCTGAGGGTATTTAAATGCATCTATCTATTATCTAGAGATAGAAAAACTCTTTGATATGCTTTTTTTGCAAAACCAATGTCACACAACTATCGCAAGTTGAAAACACAAATCCCATGTCGGCAAACACGGGACACCCGGGTCCATTTTTGGTAGAAATCCAAACCGTTGTGTTTCTCAGAAATTCCGATGTGACCAGTACAAACTAGTCAAAAAAATCAAAGTATCGGTACGAAATCACCATATAAATACCAAAATACCTAGATACACATTATAAAAACATCTTCAACAGGCGCGCTATGTTAGCCGTGCGCTGTAAATAACAGGCCTTTTTGCGCGTGCGGAGCCTAGACCGGCACTCCAGGTGACGCGCTAAAATTGCGCGCGGTATAGTTGGTTGTGCGCGCGGAGAAAAACGGCATCACGCGCTAGTTATTTCGGGCGACCACTCCCGCGCGCTGGACAACAAACAATTTGCGTGCGAGAGACCAATTGCTGCCCGAACCTCTCCGACCGCCCCGCCATGGCCCCGCCCCGTGCCGCCGACATCCCCCCAACTCCTTCCTACACCCGTGACCCCTCCGCCACTGTCGGCACCGCCGCCGCAAACCCTAGCACGGGGTTGAGATGCTGCTTCGCCACTGGCGCCCCTCCTCCAAGCAGCGGCCTCGTTGGGTGGTGTCGCGCTGCTGCCCACCGTGAAGCCACGGGCCCCCGTCTCCAAGCGATCGAATGCAACGGCGGCGACGGCGGAGACGGCGTCCCGAAAAAAGAAGACAACTGATGGCGTTACTAGACGGCCGAAGAAGAAACTTGAGGGCGTCCGGCCGTGCCTCCACCGAACCAAGCGCCGAAGAGCTCGCAATTTGTTGCGTCGGCGCCCGCTGCGGACAACGTGTTTGATGAAATGCCCACAAGGTATGATTTTGCCCCCCTTTTTTTGTTGTTGTGTTTTACATAAATGGATACAAATGGATAGCCCAGTTTTCTTCTATATGCTTTGTAGTTTCGATAATGACACATATATGTCAACTACGGGTGTTGGCTCCAACAATTTTGGTTGGTCTCAAACCAATGAAGTGCATGAAGATGATCATGAGTATGAGGTGGATGAGGATGGTGAAGGTATCGTCGATGCACCGAAAGGAAGAGCGGGCAACTACACCATTAACGAAGACATCTTGCTATGCAATACATGGTTGGTTGTGTCTATGGATGCAACCATTAGAGGGGACTAAAGTAGAGATGCATATTGGGACCGGATGAAGGAGCACTTTGATACACACAACAAGAATGGAATTGAGCGCACTAATAGATCTCTTCTCTCCCGGTGGTCAACAATCAACAAAGATTGTCAAAGGTGGGCGACGACAATGAAGTAGGTTGACACCATAAACCCAAGTGGCACTAATGATAGAGATAGGGTAAATGACATTTTTTTATGTTCCATGTTCATGCTTATTCTTTGCTGTTTCAAGTGCTAACTTATTTTTTTGTTTTTAGCTCAATATTGCACAAAACTTATTTCGAGGAGAATAAGACCAAGCAATGCAAGGTCAAGAAAGGGAGAGCATTTGTGTTACCCCATTGCTACGAAGTGTTGAAGGGTGTAGAGGAGTGAAAAGCTCGTGATGACCAAGAAAAGCAAGACAACTATTGATTTGAATGATGATGAGAAGAAGGCATCAAGTGATGATGGCAAGAGGAGTCCTACATCAAACTCGGTTGCCTACTCCAAGCCAAAAGACCAAATGAAAGTAAGAAAAAAGCAAAAGAAAAGAAAAAGAAGAGGGAGGAGATGATGAGTTAAAGAATGCTATGGATGCTCTTGTAAAGGCAAGAAAGAAAGCAATCGAGGTGAGAACGATGGCAAGGAGCCAAGATGTGATGGCCGAGGAGAGGAGGTTGGCCGTAGACAAGAGGAAGGTGGCATTAGAGAAGAAGAAATTGGTCATGAAGGAGCGAGCTAGATTATTGGAATAGGAAAAAACACTTGTTTTTTATGGACATATGTACCTTCGATGATAGGCAAAAGGAGTTCATCAATCTTTTTCGTGATCAAGTCTTAGTCCAAGAAAGATCCATGGCCATGGGAGGCTTCGGAGGCATGGTAGCTGCATGAAAGGCTTGAGAACAAGCATGAAAGGCATGGATAGCTTCGAAGCTATCATAGGCGCATGAGAGGCATGGAAGCATCTACAAAAGACATGGATGGCTTCGAAGCTATCATGAAAGGTATTGATGGCTTCGAACCTATCATGAAAAGCATGAGTGCTGGCTCTTCCATGCCTCTAGAAGACATGGGAGCATGAAGGCATAAGTGGTTCAAGGCGTGAGAACACCTTCACATAGATAGAGGTGTGGTTTCCGACGTTTCTTACATAGCTTCACATGATGACATCGAAGATGGGCATATGGATGTACGCATAGATAGAGATGTGGTTTCCGACGTTTCTTACATAGCTTCACATAATGACATCGAAGATGGACATATGGATGTACGCATGGCTCGCAACGAGAAGAGAAGATGGGCATACGGATGTACGCATGGCTCGGGGCGAAGAAAAAAGATGAGACATGTGTCCGAGGACGGAGAAGAGGAGAAGATGAAACATGATTGTTCATCTGTCATTTGTTTAACTTTTATTTGTCATAAACTTGGTGAGGTGATTTTAACCTATGCTATGCTTTGTTTCTGTGAACTTCTATTTGTCATAAACTTGGTGAGGTGATTTTAAACTATGCTATGCTTAAGACAAAGCGTCTGGCTGCTGGCACGCACGCTAAAAAATGTCATTTCAACGCTGTAAACATATTTTAACGCACCCGTGTGCACGCCTGTTGGAGTTGCTCTAAACAGAAGGTAAAAGTGTCATCCCAACCGACTGGTATTATAGCAAGACGAGAAAAGAATTTCACAAAAATCGATGTTCAACAGATGCACAGAACATTTGACAAGCAGGCAAGATCATAAGCACAAACATCAAAGTGGCTACTGGAAATACACGTAGGACAAGCAACATGGCAGAAAGATCAACATCAAAAAGATAAAGACACAGACTTAACGACTCTGTAACACAGGCAGAAAGCTTTATACCAACTTTAAAGATCTCATGTTCATCAACATGGGTGTGCATTCCAGTCCCACCGCCACCTGGGGGTCAAAATGTGCGTACTGGGATTTTCCAGCAACTGAATCAAAAGATTGACGAAGATTTTTTTCAGCTAAACCTAATGATATGAAACCCACACCATAGAAACGGAACTCGCAAGATAATTGTCTCGTGGATCACACCCCATTAAACCAGAGTGACTATTAATGTCTAATCTTATTTTACTGCAAAATGAATTCGCTCGCCATGACAGTATCATAGCATCATCATGCCCTTTCAAGAGGAGGTGGCTTTCTTCAGGTACGCAATGAGATCAGCACGATCCTGTGGCTTCTTCAGACCAGGGAAGACCATCTTGGTTCCAGGAATGTACTGCAGGGAAATAACAAGGTTTGTGTTAACAAGATGCATTTCAAGATAAGAGAAATGTAAAGGGCATGCTAAGAACTGAATTACGTCAAGGCAAAACCATATATAAGGACAACAGCCAGAATATGAATCAAGGATTCGATACTGAATGTGAGCAATATTACAGTTCTCAAAAGGTCAAAACTGTCTGTATAGATAACACTAACAACATACTAGTGCAAACTACTACCTCCATTCCAAAATCTGTATCAAAACGTCATATATTTTGGAATGGAGGTAGTATAATCCAGAGAAGAGCATAGCCAACCATTCTGAGATGGAAAGAAGGAAATCAGATACCACAGCAGGACTAGATTCAGATTTGTTTTGGCATGCTTGGCTGGATAGTGGAATATGCACGTAACAAAAATATTAACACAGTTTAATTAGAAACCTAAGATCTTATGGGTTTCACCTCTAGCCTACCCCAACTTCTTTTTTTTTTTAAACGGTACCCCAACTTGTTTGGGACAGAAGGCTTTGTTGTTGTTGTTTTTTCTTAATTAGAAACCTAGGTGTTGTTTGGTATATCTCTACAGCTTTGACATATGAAATCCATTGATGTAATCACAAATTACATAATATAGGTCCCTAGATTATGCACACACTAGCAACGCAGACAATCACACATAATAATACTCCAGGTACATACTTCCAGTGGTTCAGTCATACAAATAACTGACACCATAATATCTTTCACAACTCAAACAGTTCCATGGGCTTCTATACAGTTTTGTAAGCAAGAACAAATCACAATTTGAAAATACTTCATATTGTCGTTGTGAAACAAGTACAAATCAAAGTTATAGAACTTTCCCATTGTCATCCTCACACAGGAGTATCCAAAATATGAGATCATAGAGTGGAGAACAAAGTTGATATTGCAAGTATTCTTGAGTAAAACAACCACAAGTAAATGGAACTTCTTATGTAATGTAAGTGATCATTACACATACCTTCTTAGGATTAAGCAAGTAGTCGTACAGAGTGTTCTCCTCCCACTCCACAGCCTTGTTCTTGTTTGCCGCAGAGTAGGAGTAGCCAGCGGTGGTACCCGACTGCCTCCCAAACAGACCATGCAAGTTTGGACCTGCAAGGTGAAGGACAAACATAATGCTTATTATCAACAATAACAATTATTACCAACAATAACAATCTTCTATCATATGCTCATGTATAAATAGCAAGATGAGATATCAAGGAGGTTGAATCCTAAGCCGACCATCCATTAATGCTTATTATCAACAATAACAATCTTCTATCATATGCTCATGTATAAATAGCAAGATGAGATATCAAGGAGGTTTAATCCTAAGCCGACCATCCATTAATGCTTATTATCAACAATAACAATCTTCTATCATATGCTCATGTATAAATAGCAAGATGAGATACCAAGGAGGTTGAAGCCTAAGCCGACCATCCATTAATGCTTATTATCAACAATAACAATCTTCTATCATATGCTCATGTTAAATAGCAAGATGAGATATCAAGGAGTTTGAATCCTAAGCCGACCATCCATTTAACACAGCAACTAATCATTTACAGGAGACACTGTGCTACATAATAAATCATGAAAATAACCAGAAATGCAACAAAACTAGTCCATTTCGATCAATCAGCTTGCACCGCACATTAGCTTGACCAAGGAACTATACATGTCTTCGATCAATCCCAAAATAAGCAGATCCCTAACAACATATATGAGATGAACGCAATAAAATAGTCACAAGCACAGGCAACAACATCAGGAACAGGGAGAGCACAGGAGGAGCAGCAATCTAATCGCCTAAGCAGGTGACTAATCAATTCAAAGCAACAAACAATCGCAGAGGCATGCCCTAGCCATAACAGACTAGATCACGGTTTGAGCAACAAGTAACATCTAGGCAGATATAGATTTACAGTACAGCAAGCACCACAAGTCGGGAAGAAACATCTATTAATGGGACTGGTAAGGATAAGCAGAGCATCAAATCCACTGCGCAATCGACTGCCCCATCACCAACCGCGACAGATCTAAGCGCTACTAGATCTACCGTACAGCATCGGATCTGATCTCAACCACCGCTCTACTCGAGCAGATCCAAGGAGCAATTCGGAACTCCTCCCACCCGGCACTGGACAGGCGAGGATAGATAGACACGCCGAGGCGTTGGGGAGGAACCGGCGGGGGCGGGGGCTTACCTTGCTTGTGGCCGGCGCCAGCGTCGACGGTGTGGCACTGCGCGCACTTGGTCTTGAAGATCTTGGCGCCGGCGTCAGGGTTGCCGGGGGGAGCCTCGGAGAACGAAGCCATCGCCGCCGCCGCCGCACGCAAGCAGAGACTCGCCGGAGGACTCGAGGGGGGAGGCCAAGTGAAACTTTTGTTCGCCTTTCTGGCTGTGGGCGATTTCGTGGGGAATGTGTTGTATAGACCGGTCTAGCGGCGCGGCGAGGCGTGGAAGTACGAGACTGCCCCTGAGGTCTCACGTGCGTCGTGCACGTGGCCGGGGGTGTTTCGGGAAAAGGGGAGGTTCCAGAAGGTTTCCGTGTCTTGGAGAAAAAGAAAGGAAAGGGGTGGGCGGCGCGTGGACGGTGAGCGTGGACACCGGACGCTCCGTTCGGTGCAGGGCGCCCACCAACTAGGGCTTTCCGTGGACCGGGTCTTTCTTTCCTTTTTGTTTTCCATGGTGCACCGGGTCTATCAACTGCTTTGGGGGCGAAAAACGCTCCACTCGTAGTACCGTCAGATCGGGAAAGGGGAATCGCGTCCGTTCGTGGGCGGGGCGTGGGTGTATGCCTGCATGGACGATCCTGGTTGAAATTAGGTATGATCTGATTTTACGAATGTGGCAAATTGCCTGGAGAAATGGAGATCATGGGAGAATCCTTGGGGGGGCGGGGGAATGCGAAAGGACACGGGCCATATTTAATATAGGTCCTTACAAACACACCCATATGCTACCTCGATTCCTATGTGGTGAAGTCTTTTTCCTTCAAAATCATATTCAAATCCTTCAGTGTGTTGAAGTCTTTTTCCTCCAAAATCCAGTGAGGACGCCTCGTGAAGATAGCTCGATGCTGCTCAGACACAACAACAAAAAATTAAACCAAGGAGCTTGCAGTTGTAGAACCAGCAGCAGACCAGCGGACGCAAATCACCGTCCGAAAGAAGAAAAACTAATGGACCTATAGAAACTCCAAGAAAGCCAGACTGGTCCGCTAGTAGAAACGTAAAACCGAACGAATCCCAAAGACCCCTTAGACACACGGCTCAATTGTACCGGGAAAGAGGACCAAAAATTATCGACCAACATCAAAGTGCGTTCGTTTCAGGACGCCTAATCACGGATAATATAATGTGTATACATACAATAAATAAGAAGCAGGGAAGAAAGGGACTCTGCGTTGTGAAGCTAGACATGCATAAGGCTTATGACAGAGTCGAGTGATGATTTTTGGAAAAGATGATGATGAGATTGGTTTTTGATCCAAGATGGATGAAGCTTATTATGGCTTGTGTTTCATTGGTTCTTGGTTCGGTACTGAATCCGTTTTAATTCAAATGAGACGTATATGTTTATTCTCACTAGGGGGATTCATCAAGGTGATCCCCTTTTACCCTATCTTTTTTTGATATGTGCAGAGTGTTTATCAAACTTATTGGCGCATGCTGAAACAACCAGTGAATTGAGTGGTATAAAGGTATGTCGTGAGGCGCCTATGGTGTCCCATCTCCTTTTTGCCGATAATTCATTCATTTTGATGGAGACTGACGGGGACAATGCAAGAGCATTAAAACAAGTTCTTGATTCATATTGTGGTAGCTCTGGACAGCTAGTGAGTGCGAGTAAATGTAGCATCTTTTTCAGTCCAAATACCTCGGTTGACAATAGTGTGGAAGTATGTGAAATTCTGGATATTTGGACAGAGTCGTCGAATGATAAATATCTAGATTTGCCAGCCATGGTGGGAGTTGATAGAAGTGATTGTTTTAAGTACCTTATTGAGAGAGTTCAAGTTATTATTAGTGGGTGGAAGGAGAAATGCTATCAATGGGAGGAAAAGAATCACTAATAAAGGCAGTTTCTCAAGCTATACAAGTGTTTGCGATGACAGTATTCAATATCTCGAAGAAAACTATGAAGGGAATTACTGATGCTATTTCGCAACTATGGTGGGATGATGATGATGACCATAAGAAGATGCATTAGCTAGCATGGTGGAAGTTGTGTATGCCAACGGAGAAAGGGGGTATGGGCTTCCAAGGTCTGCACACTTTTAATACAACATTTGTTAGCAAAACAGTGTTGGAGGTTAATGGAAGAGCTAGATTCTTTATGTGCGAGGTTTCTTCGTACTAAATATTATCCGGAAGGTAATCTCCTGAAAGCAAAGTTAAAGAGTGGGAGCTCTTATACATGGCAAAAAATAATATATGGCATTCAATGCTTAAACCGTGGAAGTATTTGGAGAGAGGGAGGAGGTGATCAAATAGATATATGGGAAGATGCATGGGTTCGTACAAATCCAACAAGAAAGGTGTATACCCCCAAAAAAGGTATTTTGTTAAGTAAATTTTATGAGTTAATTAATCCAATCACCGGAGCTTGGGATGAAAAACTTATTCGTGAGAATTTCTGGAGTATCGACGCAAATAGGATTTTGGAAATTCCATTATCACCGACCGATATGCAAGATGTTGTAGCATGAGTGGGAGTATCAATTTGGTAGGCATAATCCAAATGTTATGGACACTGGAGGCTCCCAATGGACTAATGTGTGGAAGAAATTATGGGGTCTTCAAATACCTGCGAAGATTAAAATTTTCAGATGGAGAACGCTCCATGGATTGATTCCATGTCCTTGTGTCTTGGCCAATAGACCTATAACTACCAGCAGTCAATGCCCAATTTGCAATGTCGGATGTGAGGATATTTTACACACCTTATTCACATGTCTGCGAGCGCAACAAGTATGAAAAAGTATTGAGATTGTTGATATTATTAATGAAACGTTACTAGACAGGTCGGGATCCATAGTGTTAGAACATATGATTCTAAACCTAGGTTCTTGCTCGGAGATAAATGATATTGGGTTACCGGAGCTGATCCTCACGATTGCTTGGCATATCTGGTGCGAGAGGAGGAAATTTACTCATGGTGAAGATCTCCAAACTGTTCATCGCAGTGCTATGGCGATTGGTGTTCTAGCTACAAACTATTGAAGGTCAAGGAAAAAGCCAGTAGAGCGAAGGAAGGAATCATGGACTCGGCCATTTGAAGGTATAACAAAAATAAATGTCGATGCAGCATATGATATGGGCGAAGGTAGAGGAAGTATGACGGAAAATTCATTGCTGCAAACTGCAAGGAGATCCATTTTGTTGCTGATCCATTTATGACGGAAGCCTATGCATTACAGGAAGGACTGAGTTTGGCTCAGTTTCTAGGATGCAACAACATCATTATTCAGTCTGATAATTTTCAGGTAAATGAGAATATGAAGGATGGCGGTTTTTCGGCCACCTCATCTACAGCTATATTTGATGATTGTAGATTTCTTGCAACTGGTTTTGGAGAGATCATCTTTGAACATTGTAATCGTGAGGCCAATGAGGTTGCTCATAAGCTAGCTAGGCATAGTTTTAGCGATCATATCGATTGTATTTGGGACAATGATCCTCCTAGATTTTTATTTGCTAAGCTCATAAGCGATGTAACTGTGTTTGAGAATCAATAAAATTTGCTAAGCTCATAAGCGATGTAACTGTGTTTGAGAATCAATAAAATACGCCGAATGGCTTTCCCCCTCTCTCTCTCGCACACACACACACGAGGACTTCCACACGTGACCTTGTAAAAACACTCGTGGTCCGGTCGTCCGGGTCTGATTTTGAGCTTGCCCCTGTCCAGGACCATGCATCGACACCCTTTTCTACGATGATGGCTTGGCCAGGGCGGGCCGCCATTGAGGGGAGTCGCGCTGGATTTGTGACCCTCCGGCCACCGTCGGTTTCACTAACACTAACACCGCCGTCGAGCATCGCCTGCCGACAGTCAGTCTGACAACTCATCATCGTCGCCGCCCTGTGGTCGTCCACCAGCTCCTCCATACTGGCTTCCATGTGCAAGCAGCCTCCTCGGCAGTCGGCACCACCCCAGGATTTCCCAATTGGGGATCCTTGCATCCTGATGTACAACATGGTTCTCTCGAGAAAAGTCAGACTGGACATAACAGCTGAGATCGGGTACCTCAGTTTCTGCTGATCAGCTCAGCGCATGGTGATTGATCCAGAACGTCGATCCTTCTCTGACCGAACCGAAGAACACAGGCTAGCAACGAGTTGAAAAGAGAGACAAGAAAAACACGATACAAGAACAATTACAACTATGAATAACGCATGAACATCGTCAACAGGTGGAGAAGCACTCCCCTAAACTTGCCGAGCTTTCCGGGGGGGTCAGTGTTCTTCAGCTAAAGCTCAAATTTATTTCAGGTATTTACAACGTTCTAGGCAGTGGTAATTCTTAAGGCGGTAGAGCTACGGCGGCATTAGTGGATATGATACACGTAGGTACATACGCTGCTACGGTTAACAGGTGACAAAAGTGGTGGTGGTGGTGGGTGGTGGGTAGCGACACATGCCGGCATCAACCGTGGCCACGGGGAATAGCACGGATGATGCTTCGGCTTCACGGAGTTGCATCCAATTCCTTCGCAGGTTCAAAGCTATCTTGTTCTGCAGGATCCTAGAGGATGGAGACTTGGGGTTGGGTTAGTGCCAGTGTGGAGTAGAAGCCCTGCATGGACCAAAAATATTTCATGTATGTTAGGTCATATGCCATAGACAGAAGTTGGACACAGCAAGTTATGATGCGAGATAGACAGTATTAAGCGTTTTGGTAAGGCCAATGTTTTCTGGTGCTCATGATCAATTGCTTACTTTGGCTTTCTACCACCAACAGACAATTTATTGGGGCTTGGCTTGCTCGGTGACTGGGATGCCCGGCGTGGTGGGGGAGGAGGCGGCGGTGGCTGCAGAATCAAGCGAGTACAAGGTCAATATAATGTAAAGATATACACTGTAAATTATGTATCTGATCATGAATATCTTTTAGACCAACAGTTGGTATTTTGTAGCAAAATAAAAGCACATACGTTTGGTATCCTTGTCTTTGCGCTTCCGGTCTGCAGAGGAGTTGTATTCTTTGATGCAAATACTCGAGATCCAACTGTCTCCTGAATGCCCTACAAAAGAATCACAATAGCGATTACATCTCTGGTGTTTATTCTTGAACTTCCACTCTCTTGTTATATTATCTTTCCTATCCTACTTATAAAGATTGGAGTTGGTGGTGAGTTCACATATGGGTATAACATACTTTCCAAATAAACAAATACACGCAACCCCACATGTGAAACTAACAACCTTCCAAGAGACATATAAACAGATGTACTTTACTCACAATGTGGGATCCACCATAAATAAACAAATACACTACTTTCCTGTGAGACCAACTTTTTTGTAAAAGGCACAAATAACAAAGACAAAATTGTGACTTCAACTCAAAATCGATCTTGGTTTTAGTTCTCTTCCCAACCTACTATGGTCATTTAAAATTCTCTGACACCGCATGTCTCTCATCGTATTTTTGCTATCCGCACGGGCATCATGCTAGTAATTATATTTTTTCAGCGATAAGATTATGATGCAATTCTATTCAAAGTCTCATAATGAGGTGTAAACTGTATGCATAATGTAATAGAATATGTTCTAAATTTCATGCTTCCCACAGTTAATTTCTGCTCCGAAAAGAATAATTATCAGCATAGTGCGAGTCAGTAGGGAAGCATGCAGATATAGATAAAACACATCATGCAATCAGCTTAGCAAGAAAATGAGCACAATGATGTGATCAAAATGACCAATGGCGCCGAATGAAAACAAGGTCACACTTAGTTACCTGCTTATTTGGCTTTCTGATGTTCTCCACGAGTCGATTGGCTCCAACATTCGAAGTCAAAACTTTCCTTGGAGGAAGATTAACAGAACTACACAATTAAGGGTGGTTGTTATTAGCAGTAGGATTAAAGCAATTATGACAATCCAAAGCATTACAGCTCCGTAACAAAATTAGCACCTTGATTTTTGTTTCCCACCAACTTGAAGTTCTAACCTTTCCCTAGCATAGCTGCCAAATGATGCAAAAAGTAGCAATCAAAATATGGTACAAAAACAATTAAGCATACATGTCTAAGTTTGTAATGGTACCTTTTCATCTCTGGCTTGCCAGTTTTAACAAGATTTCGAGTAATTGCCTTCTGGGGAGTAGCCTGCATGAGGAACAGAGAGGAAACAGTCAGAAATATGTATGTTAACCCCTTTCAGCTTATGTAAGACAATACAGTTAATGATGTGTTATGGTGAGAGAAGGGATTGGATCGTACCGCTGTGGCCATAGCACCATTTGAATTACCCGGCATTGCTCTCAACCTTATTGGCGTCTTTTGATCCAATTTTAGGGTATTCTCTTTGGCAACAGCGCGTCTTTCTCCCGTTGAAGGGCGACAAGGGGTGATGACAACATCAGCATGCTTTGCTGCACTTCCCCTGCCGAGGCATCGTTCAGGAGTTGAAGGGCAACAAGGGTTGCCAACATTAGCATGCTTAAGCCCAGTGTCTCTGGCAACAGGGCGTCTCTCAGCAGTAGAAGGCCTGCGAAGAGGAACAACATCGGCATGCTTTGGAGCAGCTTCTCTTTTTATAGGGCGTCTCTCAGCAGTAGAAGGCCTGCAAAGAGGAACAACATCGGCATGCTTTGGAGCAGCTTCTCTTTTTATAGGGCGTCTCTCAGCTTTTATAGGGCGTCTCTCAGCTGTAGATGGTCGACGCAGGGTGACAACATCAGCATTCTTCTCTGCAATCCCTCTTGCGACAGGCTGCCTTTCAGCGCTAGATGGCCAACATGGACTGGCAATACCAGCAAGCTTTGGTGCCATCTCTCTGCGTGTAGGGCGCCTTTCGGCAGTAGATGGTCGTTGTGGGGTAGCAATGTTGGCATGCTTAGGCGCTGGCTCTTTGGTGGTAATGCGCCTATCAGGAGTAGATGGTCGGCGTGGGGTAGCAATGTTAGCATTATTTGGTGCCGGCTCTTTGGTGATATGGCGCCTATCAGCTGTAGATGGCCGACGTGGGGTAGCTACATTGGCATGCTTTGGTGCCAGCTCTTTGGTTATAGTGAGCCTTTCAGCAGTAGATGGTCGACATGGGCTAGCAATGTTTGTTTGATTTGCTGCCAGGTCTCTAGTGGCAAGGCGTCTTTCAGCAGTAGAGGGGCGACATGGGCTAGCCATTCCAGTAGGGTTCTGTGAACCGTCTCTGGTGACAGGTCGTCGTTCCCTGGTGGAGGGCCGTTGCGATGCTGCTGAGGAAGGTCTTCTAAGAGCTACAGCGCCAGGATCTTCGGTGGGCACACGTTTGCTTCTTCCCATGGTGCCAATCACATTGGTGGTTGCTACTTTTGGATTCCGCAATGATTGAACATTTCCAGGCTTGGTTTTCTGAACTACCACAATGGGCTTGGTTGATTCAGGACCCTGAAAATTGTTCATGAAAACCATATTATTAGTTTAAGGAAATTGTTCCTGTTATGTGACATATCATAAATACAGGTATTTATTTTGTGTCTTGCATGATTGAGCAGTTAGTCATCATTATGGGGTCCAGACCATTATGCTAGTTATCAGAAAACAAGGCAAATTTAGACAGCAGCAATAATTCAAAGTTCTAACAAGATAAAGACCAGACCACAATGGAAAAGTTTACCTTACTGACAAATGTGTGATGAGGATTATAACTAGAAGTCATCTTGACTGTCTTTGGAATAATTTTTGAAGCTTGACTAATCCGGGAGCATTTCTCAATAATTCTCTTAGGGGTCATCGTAGCTTCATTGGGCATCACCAGATCATCTTGACTACATTTAGCATTTTGTTCATCACTGCTTGCATTTTCTCCGGTTTCTTCGCCAATTATCTGTAAGCTTCCAGCTGATGAAGAATGAGTCGTAGTGGAAACTCCATTACTTGAGCTCTCATTGTGATCCTTGCAGCAACCCAGTCGATGCTCAGGTGTGGTCTCGGCTGCTAATTGTCCCATGGAACCATCAACATGAGTTCCAGATCCAGCAGGAGATGCATGCTTTGCAACTGGTTCGTCCTCTCCTGTCTGACTAGAATCACTACCATCACCACTGTACTCTAGATTCAGTTCAGTTTGTAGGTTTTGTTGTTCTAAAGCCTTTAGCTCCCTAATCCTCTTAAAGTATTCTTCGAAGTAGGCCTTCTTCTTAGCAACTAATCCATTGAATTTAACAAACTCCTCAGTGCGCCTGTCATTGGTAAAAACAGACCACTTTTCCCATGCTAGTGATTCCAAATCAAATCTTCCAAAAGATATGGAACCATGGTCAAACACTTGTGTTGTTCCCTGCGGGCAGAAATAAAACAGATAAAAGAAGAGTGAGATTATTGACAAAGGTATTGATTCTTCGCTTCCAGATGGCAACTATGAGCTCTTAAAAAAACCTGGTTCAGGCTACTAACAATTACAGAGATGTCTGACAGTAGTTAGCATGGATTTTCTAGCAATTTCAGTTGCATCAGGTAGATAGGCACTTGCCAGTTCATAGATCTATCAATCTTTACTTTGACTGAGCATCATATATATTGATAAAAAATAAAGGTTCTTACCAGACAGGTCTACATAATACGAAAATGCAAATAGTAATTACCATAGAAATTGGCCCTTTTACTATCCAGGTAAATTCTCTGTCTGAAATTATACATGCCATGATACTATGGAAATGATGTTACCTGAGAACTATCCTGTCCGGATGATTCCTCATGCGGCCATGCAAAACAGTTTTGATTGACCTCTGTCGCCATAGTATATTGTGTGCCTAATTCATTAAACTACAATTCCTGCACAATCAAACCAGACATAAGCATAAGTAGAAAGATATACCTGAAGCTTCGTTTAGGCAGTCAATAAGAAATGCTAACAAGAGTCATCTGCTGTTTTTTAGAGTTATATGACTTATATCTGATGTTTTTTCAGCAAATTCAGGATCGGATATTTGGAGCTAGGTCCGCTGGAAAATCTCTAAACCCGGCTGACCACCCTGGTATAAAATCCACCTAGTGGCATCTCTGACAAGAAGAGGTGCTATCTAGCAAGGAAGAATCAGATCCTATCTAGTAAAAAGCTAAGGCTAAAAGCTTAAAAACAATATCACCAATCATCCTGCGCTGAAAGTGGTAATTCCCCCCAAGTCCACTATTTTGGAACCAATAATTCCTTCCATCGCAGCTAATCAATTCATGAGCCGTGATCACTTCCAACTGCACCGTTGGGCCCTTGACACCTACCTTCGGAAGACAACATGTCACCAACACGAAATTTGTGCATTGGACAACTAGTCAAACAAGGAAACGTAACCCCACGGGAAATGATTGCATTATTTTACCCTAACCGAGATAAGTTCTTGAAACTGGCGGATACGAGTGACAAATCAGAAAAGAAATACGCAGAGAACTCACGCTAGAACACTTCAGGGGAACTGCAAGAGCGAATGGTCGTTCAACTGCTGAAAACCCTACCCCCGGTATGGACTTATAGGAAAATCACGACCGAATCTAGAAACATTTGAAGGGAAATTTTCAGAAATCACGCCACAGATTACGCCCTTGCCAAATTAGGGACGGATCTAGATGGTCTGACGGGTACGCACCCAAAATTTGCGCAGATTAGGTTGGGTCTAAGCAAGTAAAATCACATTTATAGTGGTAATAAAAAGTTCATACCTCAAAAACAGACGCCCAAGATCGCGGGCGCAGTGGAGTGGAGTGGAGGCAGCACAGCAGGGCCGCGGTGCCTCGACGAGGTAGAACAGCGGGACGGCGCGGCGGAAGGGAGGAAGCCCTAGGGCACAGCGGCGGCGCACTACGGGGGAGATTCTAGACCCGCATTGGGTCGGAGAGGAGCCTGGGGTAGGCCAGAGCAAGAGGAAAGAAAGACACCAAGATATGGTGGAGAGGAGAAGGGAAAGTGTAGCTGCGGAGTGGTGGCAGTACGAGATGCTGGCGGCTCGGACAGGCAGCCCCGCCCCCACCGTGGAGCACGGGCCGGAACTCCGCCCCTGCCTGGAATCGGCCGGCGATCCGGCGAGCGCGGCGCGTCAGATCCGGGGGAGGAACCGCCCGCGCGAGCAAGAACTGTGGGCTGTGGCGAGCACCCCGTGCCCTCTGCTCTGGCTTTTGCCCTACGGTTGGGCGCACGCAGAGAGAGATGGGGGGAGGTGGCTGCCGTGGATTTGATTTGTTTCTACCGCGGCTGGTGGTGGCGGATGGCAATGTACGGCGGCGTTTATTGCTGCTGCGACGGGGAGGGGAGCGGGGGAGCGGGGGAGGGATTCTTTCCTTGCGTACTTGGGGACGGATTACAGGTGGGTGTTAGCGGGGACGACAGTCCAGTGTGAGTGTAAGTTTTACTAACCGTTGGGGCCGAGAGGGCTACTCCTACTCGACTCTCTCTTCTTTTTAAAAAAAATGAAAATAGGATTGAACTTGGCTACTCCCTATTGTTATTTCCTGTGATGTGAGTATTTTTTAGAAAATATGTTTATATTTAAATCACAAAATAACACAAAGTTCTTGATCGGTACAAGCACACCTTAACACACGCACAAAGAACTAGAAGAACAAAGAACGATCTAAACCAACCAATAAAACACGAAGATCTCTGAAGTTCTGTGTTATCAACCTTGTATCTTGTGAGAAAAACCCTTGCAACACGAGAATCTGCAACCATATCAAACCATGTCACCCACGGTATGATCGCCGCCATGCTGTTCACCCTTTTCTTCGCTCTGACGTCGTGAAGACAAGGACAAACGTATGCATCCAACACACATGCACCAGCCTTCGTCATTTGTGGCTTTGAGTGCCGATATATGTCCCCCTTCCAAATGAAAGAGAACTAGGATCCGATCCGGAGCCGCGATCGGGCCAACTGCGTGGATAAAGCACGATATCCCTTCACCACCAACACAACGAAGGAGGAAGAAACTGTTGGAAATATGCCCTAGAGGCAAAAAATAAAGTGTTTATTATTGTATTTCCTTGTTCATGATAATCGTTTATTATCCGTGCTATAATTATATTAATTGAAAACATGGATACATGTGTGGATACATAGACAAACACAATGTCCCTAGTGTGCCTCTAGTGAACTAGCTCGTTGATCGAAAGATGGTTAAGGTTTCCTAGGCATGGACATGAGATGTCATTTGATAACGGGATCACATCATTAGGAGAATGATTTGATGGACAAGACCCAAACTACAAACCTAGCTTATGATCGTGTCAGTTTATTGCTACTGTTTTCTGCATGTCAAGTATATGTTCCTATGACCATGAGATCATGCAACTCACAGATATCGGAGGAGTACCTTGTGTATATCAAACGTCGCAACGTAACTGGGTGACTATAAAGGTGCTCTACAGGTGTCTCCGAGGGTGTCTGTTGAGTTGGCATGGATCAAGACTGGGATTTGTTACTCCGTGTGACGGAGAGGTATCTCAGGGCCCACTCGGTAATACAACATCACAATAAGCCTTGCAAGCAATGTGACTAAGTGTTAGTTGCGAGATCTTGTATTACGGAACGAGTAAAGAGACTTGCCAGTAACGAGGTTGAACTAGGTATGGAGATACCGACGATCGAATCTCGGACAAGTAACATACCGAAGAACAAAGGGAACATCATACGGGATTAACCGAATCCTTGACATGGAGGTTCGACCGATAAAGATCTTCATAGAATATATAGGAACCAATGTGGACATCCAGGTCCCGCCATTGGTTATTGACCGTAGAGGTGTCTCGGTCATGTCTACATAGTTCACGAACCTGCAGGGTCTGCGCAGTGAAGGTTTGGTGACGTTTCAGTAGTATAGAGTTATGTATGGTGGTGACCGAAGTTTGTTCGGAGTCCCGGATGAGATCCCGGACATCACAAGGAGCTCCGGAATGGTCCGGAGGTAAACATTCATATATAGGAAGTCCTGTTTTGGTCGTCGGAAAAGTTTCGGGCTCATCGGTAGTGTACCGGGAGTGCCGGTAGTGTACCGGGAGACCTCCGGGAGGGGTATTTTGACCCAAGAGGCTACATGGGCTGTGGGAGAGTGAAAACCAACCCTTTTTGGGCTGGTGGAACAACCACAAGAGGCGCATGCGGCTGGAAGAAAAAAGCCCAAGAGAAAAGGTGGGGAAAAAGGCAAAATAGGTGAATCCTAGTCCTACTAGGATTGGAGGTGGACTCCACCTCCTCCACCTCCTTTCGGCCGAAGCCCTTGGATTGGGAAGCCAAGGCTGCCTCCTCTCCTCTCTTCCTCCTATATATACTGGTGGTATAGAGGGTTTTTGCACTAGAATTTCAGCCACGTGCTACCCGTTCCTCCAGTGCATAGTTTCTCCTCTAGATCGGATTTCTGCAGTGCTTAGGCGAAGCCCTGCCGGAATTGCTCCACCACCATCGCCGGAGCGCCGTCAGGCTGCTGGAGGACTCTTCTTCCTCTCCACTCCTTCTTGCTGGATCAAGACGGTGGAGATCGTCATCAAGTTGTACGTGTGCTGAACACGGAGGTGCCGTCCGTTCGGTGCTAGATCGGAAGGATCATGATCAAGTTCGTGGGATGGATCGTGATCAAGTTCGTGGGACGGATCGTGATCGGATCGCGGGACAGACCATGATTGGATTGCGGGACACACGGCGATTTGGATCGCGAAGACGTTCGACTACACCAACCGCGTTTCTTAACGCTTCCCGCTTAGCGATCTACAAGGATATGTAGATCCACTCTCCCTCTCGTAGATGCTCATCACCATGGATAGATCTGCGTGTGCGTAGGAAATTTTTTGTTTCCCATGCAACGTTCCCAACAGTGGCATCATGAGCTAGGTCTATGTGTAGATGAGATCTCGAGTAGAACACAAAAGCTTTGTGGACGTTGATACTTAGATTGCTTCCTCCCTTGGTCGGATTTTGGTTCAGCGGTATTGTGAGATGAAGCGGCCCGGACCAACATTACTCGTACGCTTACGAGAGACCGGTTCCCTCGACGCAACTTGGATTGGAGCAGGTGGCAGCTTCTCTCACTTTAGTTGGATTGGATTCGACAAAGGCGGTCCTTGAGAAGGTTGAAAAGCAAATTATGTATCACCGTTGTGGTTTATGCGTAGGTGAGAATCGTTCTTGCTAGAAACCCGTAGCAGCCACGTGAAACATGCAACAACAATTAGAGGACGTCTAACTTGTTTTTGCAGGGTATGTTGTGATGTGATATGGCCAATTACATGATGTGATATATGTGATGTATGAGATGATCATGTGATGTATAGAATTTCACAACTTGCATGTTGATGAGTACGACAACCGGCAGGAGCCATAGGGTTGTCTTTAATTATTTTATGACCTGCGTGTCAATCATTAAGCGTTATGTAATGCTTTACTTTATCGCTAAACGGTAGCAATAGTAGTAGAAGCATGTTGGGCGCGACAACCCTGATGGCGACACGTTGATGGAGATCAAGATGATGAAGATCATGGTGTCTTGCCGGTGATGATGGAGATCATGTCGGTGCTTTCAAGATGGAGATCTAAAGCACAAGTTCATGGCCATATCATGTCACTTATGAATTGCATGTGATGTTAATCCTTTTATGCACCTTGTTTTGCTTAGTACGACGGTAGCATTATAAGGTGATCCCTCACTTAAATTTCAAGATAAATTGTGTTCTCCCCGAGTGTGCACCGTTGCGAAAGTTCGTCGTGTTGAGACACCACGTGATGATCGGGTGTGATAGACTCTACGTTCACATACAACGGGTGCAAGTCAGTGTTGCACGCGCAGAACACTCGGGTTAAACTTGACGAGCCTAGCATGTACAGACATGGCCTCGGAACACAAGAGACCGAAAGGTCGAACACGAGTCATATAGTAGATATGATCAACATAATGATGTTCACCATTGAAGTCACCTCAACTCACGTGATGATCAGACTTGAGTTGGTGGATTTGGATCATGTGACACTCAGATGACCTGAGGGATGTCAATTTGGGTGGTAGCTTTAGTAATTTGATTAACTAAACTCATTATCTTGAACAATAGTCTAAGTAAACTTTGCATATTTATGTTGTAGATCAATGGCTCGCGCAGTAGCACCCCTGAATTTTAATGTGTTCCTAGAGAAAGCTAAACTGAAAGATGATGAAAGTAACTTTGTTGACTGGGCCCATAATCTGAGGATTATCCTCACGGCTTCCCAAAAATCATGTGTCCTTGATGCACCGCTTGGTGACCAACCAGAAGACATGACCTCCGAAGACGTTAAGAACGCTTGGGAGGCACGTACTGGAGATTACTCAATAGTTCAGTGTGCAATATTGTGGCTTGGAACCGGGACTTCAAAGACATTTTGAACGCCATGGAGCATATGAGATGTTCCAGGAGTTGAAATTTATCTTTTAGAAGAACGCCCGGATCGAGAGGTATGAAACCGCCGATAAGTTCTATGCTTGCAAGATGGAGGAGAATGGGTCTATCAGTGAACATATACTCAGAATGTCTGGGTATTCAACTCGTCTAGCGGAGTTGGGAATTGCCCTTCCGCCAGAGGCGATCACTGACAGAGTTCTTCAATCACTGCCACCTAGTTACAAGAGCTTTGTGATGAACTATAACATGCACGGGATGAACAAGTCAGTCGCTGAGCTGTTTGCGATGCTAAAAGTCGCTGAGTCTGAAATCCAGAAAGAACATCAAGTGTTGATGGTCAATAAAACCACTAGTTTCAAGAAAAATGGCAAAGTCAAGGGCAAGGGCAAGAAGGGTAAAACCAAGAAGGATGGCAAAGCAGTTGCTACTCCTGTAAAGAAGCCCAAGCATGGACCCAAGCCAGAAATCGAGTGCTTTCATTGCAAGGGAACTGGTCACTAGAAGCGGAACCGCCCCAAGTACCTGGCTGACAAGAAGGCGGCCAACGACAAACAAGGTATATATGATATACATGTTATTGATGTGTACCTTACTAGCTCTCGTAGTAGTGCCTGGGTATTTGATACCGGTTCGGTTGCTCATATTTGCAACTCAAAGCAGGAACTACGGAATAAACGAAGGCTGGCAAAGGACGAAGTGACGATGCGCGTGGGAAATGGTTCCAAGGTTGATGTGATCGCCATCGGCACGCTCTCTCTTCGATTACCATCGGGATTAGTGATGAAACTGAATAATTGTTATTTAGTGCCTGCGTTAAGCATGAACATTATATCTGGATCTTGTTTTTTGCGAGACGCTTACTCATTTAAATCAGAGAATAAAGGTTGTTCTATTTATATGAGTAATATCTTTTATGGTCATGCACCCAATGTTAGGGGTTTATTCATATTGAATCTTGATAGTGGTGACACACATGTTCATAACATTGATGCCAAAAGATGTAGAGTTGATAATGATAGTACCACTTTCTTGTGGCACTGCCGTTTAGGTCATATTGGTGTAAAGCGCATGAGGAAGCTCCATGCTGATGGACTTTTGGAGTCACTTGATTTTGAATCACTTGACACATGTGAACCATGCCTCATGGGCAATATGACTAAAACGTCGTTCTCTGGAACAATGGAACGGGCGAGTGACTTATTGGAAATTATATATACTGATGTGTGCGGTCCAATGAATGTTACAGCGCGTGGTGGATATCGTTATTTTCTCACCTTCACTGATGACTTAAGTAGATATGGGTATATTTACTTAATGAAACACAAGTCTGAAACGTTTGAAAAGTTCAAGGAATTTCAGAGTGAAGTTGAGAATCATCGTAACAAGAAGATTAAGTTCCTACAATCTGATCGAGGAGGTGAATATTTGAGTTACGAGTTTGGCAGTCACTTAAGACAATATGGAATTGTTTCACAGTTGACACCGCCCGGAACACCACAGCGTAATGGTGTGTCCGAACGTCGTAATCGAACCTTATTAGATATGGTGCGTTCTATGATGTCTCTTGCTGATTTGCCACTATCGTTTTGGGGTTATGCATTAGAGACAGTTGCATTCACTTTAAATAGGGCACCGTCAAAATCCGTTGAGACGACGCCATATGAATTGTGGTTTGGCAAGAAGCCAAAGTTGTCGTTTCTTATAGTTTGGGGATGTGATGCTTATGTCAAAAAGCTTCAGCCTGAAAAGCTGGAACCCAAAGCGGAGAAATGCGTCTTCATAGGATACCCGAAAGAGATAGTCGGGTATACCTTCTATCTCAGATCCGAAGGCAAAGTGTTTGTCGCTAAGAACGGAACATTTCTTGATAAAGAGTTTCTCTCGAAAGAATTGAGTGGGAGGAAAATAGAGCTTGATGAGGTTATTGAACCTTTACTTCAACCAGAAAGTAGCGCAGTGCAGAAATATGTTTTTGTGGAACCTACGATGGTAGAAGAGGAAGTTAATGATGATGATCATGAAGCTTCAGATCAAGCTGCTATTGAACCTCGTAGGTCGACAAGGCCGCGTACTACCCCTGAGTGGTATGGCAACCCTGTCTTGGAGGTTATGCTGTTGGACAACAATGAACCTACGGCTATGGAGGAGCAGTGATGGGCCCGGATTCCGAGAAATGGTTAGAGGCCATGAAATCCGAGATGGGATCCATATATGAAAACAAAGTATGGACTTTGGAAGTATTACCTGAAGGGCGAAAGGCCATTCAGAACAAATGGATCTTTAAGAAGAAGACAGACGCGGACGGTAATGTCACCGTCTATAAAGCTCGACTTGTGGCAAAGGGTTTTTCACAAGTTCAAGGAGTTGACTACGATGAGACTTTCTCACCCGTAGTGATGCTTAAGTCTGTCAGAATCATGCTAGCAATAGCTGCTTATTTCGACTATGAAATTTGGCAGATGGATGTCAAAACAGAGTTCCTCAACGGTTTCCTTGAGTAAGAATTGTATATGATGCAACCCGAAGGTTTTGTCGATCCAAAGAATGCTGACAAACTTTGCAAACTCCAGCGATCCATTTATGGATTGGTGCAAGCATCTCCGGGTTGGAATAAGCGCTTTGATGAGGTGATCAAAGCGTTTGAGTTTATACAAGTTTACGGAGAAGCTTGTATTTACAAGAAAGTGAGTGGGAGCTCTATAGCGTTTCTAGTATTATATGTGGATGGCATATTGCTGATTGGAAACAATATAGAAATGCTGGAAAGCGTGAAGGAATATTTGAACAAGAGTTTTTCAATGAAGGACCTAGGAGAAGCTGCTTTCATATTAGGCATTAAGATCTATAGAGATATATCGAGACGCTTAATAGCACTTTCACAGAGCACATACCTTGATAAAGTTTTGAAGAAGTTCAAAATGGAACAGTCCAAGAAGGGGTTCTTGCCTGTGTTACAAGGTGTGAAGTTGAGTAAGACTCAATGCACGGTAACTGCAGAAGATAGAGAAAAGATGAGTGTCATCCCCTAAGCTTCAACCATAGGCTCTATCATGTATGCAATGATGTGCACAAGACCCGATGTCAGCCTTGCCATAATTATGGCCGAAAGGTTTCAAAGTGATCCTGGAATGGAGCACTGGCAAGCGGTCAAGAATATCCTTAAGTACCTGAAAAGGACTAAGGAAATGTTTCTCGTTTATGGAGGTGATGAAGAGCTCGTCGTAAAGGGTTACGTCGATGCAAGCTTTGACACTGATCCGGACGACTCTAAGTCGCAAACCGGATACATATTTATTCTTAACGGGGGAGCGGTAAGCTGGTGCAGTTCCAAGCAAAGCGTGGTAGCTGATTCTACGTGCGAAGCGGAATACATCGCAGCCTCGGAGGCGGTGAAGGAAGGTGTCTGGATGAAGCAGTTCATGACAGATCTTGGAGTAGTGCCCAGTGCACTGAATCCAATGAACCTGTTCTGTGACAACACTGGTGCCATTGCTCTGGCCAAGGAACCAAGGTTTCACAAGAGGACCAGACACATAAAGCGACGCTTCAACTCCATCCGCGATTACATCATGGAGAAAGACATAAATATTTGCAAAGTGCACACGGATCTGAATGTTGCAGACCCGTTGACTAAACCTCTTCCAAGGGCTAAACATGATCAACACCAGAACTGTACGGGTATTCGATTCATTACAATGTAAATCACATAGTGATGTGAACTAGATTATTGACTCTAGTGCAAGTGGGAGACTGTTGGAAATATGCCCTAGAGGCAACAAATAAAGTGTTTATTATTGTATTTCCTTGTTCATGATAATCGTTTATTATCCATGCTATAATTGTATTAATTGGAAACATGGATACATGTGTGGGTACATAAACAAACACAATATCCCTAGTGTGCCTCTAGTGAACTAGCTTGTTGATCGAAAGATGGTTAAGGTTTCCTAGCATGGACATGAGATGTCATTTGATAACGGGATCACATCATTAGGAGAATGATGTGATGGACAAGACCCAAACTACAAACGTAGCTTATGATCGTGTCAGTTTATTGCTACTGTTTTCTGCATGCCAAGTATATGTTCCTATGACCATGAGATCATGCAACTCACAGATATCGGAGGAGTACCTTGTGTGTATCAAACGTCGCAACGTAACTGGGTGACTATAAAGGTGCTCTACAGGTGTCTCCGAGGGTGTCTGTTGAGTTGGCATGGATCAAGACTGGGATTTGTTACTCCGTGTGACGGAGAGGTATCTCAGGGCCCACTCGGTAATACAACATCACAATAAGCCTTGCAAGAAATGTGACTAAGTGTTAGTTGCGAGATCTTGTATTACGGAACGAGTAAAGAGACTTGCGAGTAACGAGGTTGAACTAGGCATGGAGATACCGACGATCGAATCTCGGACAAGTAACATACCGAAGAACAAAGGGAACATCATACGGGATTAACTGGATCCTTGACATAGAGGTTCGACCGATAAAGATCTTCATAGAATATGTAGGAACCAATGTGGACATCCAGATCCCGCCATTGGTTATTGATCGTAGAGGTGTCTCGGTCATGTCTACATAGTTCTCGAACCCGCAGGGTCTGCACACTTAATGTTTGGTGACGTTTCGGTAGTATAGAGTTATGTATGGTGGTGACCGAAGTTTGTTCGGAGTCCCGGATGAGATCCCGGACGTCACGAGGAGCTCCGGAATGGTCCGGAGGTAAAGATTCATATATAGGAAGTCCTGTTTTGGTCGCCGGAAAAGTTTCGGGCTCATCGGTAGTGTATCGGGAGTGCCGGTAGTGTATCGGGAGACCTCCGGGAGGGGTATTTCGACCCAAGAGGCTACATGGGTTGTGAGAGAGTGGAAACCAGCCCTTTGTGGGCCGGTGGAACAACCACAAGAGGCCCATGCGGCTGGAAGAAAAAATTCCAAGAGAAAAGGTGAGGAAAAAGGCAAAATAGGTGAATCCTAGTCCTACTAGGATTGGAGGTGGACTCCACCTCCTTTCGGCCGAAGCCCTTGGCTTGGGAATCCAAGGCTGCCTCCTCTCCTCTCTTCCTCCTATATATACTGGTGGTATAGATGGTTTTTGTACTAGAATTTCAGCCTAAGCACTCCAGTGCATAGTTTCTTCTCTAGATCGGATTTCTACAGTGCTTAGGCGAAGCCCTGCCGGAATTGCTCCATCACCATCGCCGGAGCGCCGTCAGGCTACTGGAGAACTCTTCTTCCTCTTCACTCCTTCTTGCTGGATCAAGACGGTGGAGATCGTCATCAAGTTGTACGTGTGCTGAACGCGGAGGTGCCGTCCGTTCGGTGCTAGATCGGAAGGATCGTGATCAAGTTCGTGGGACGGATCGTGATCGGATCGCGGGACGGTTCATGATTGGATCGCGGGACGGATCGTGATTGGATCGCGGGACGCACGGCGATTTGGATCGCAAAGACGTTCGACTACACCAACCGCGTTTCTTAACGCTTTTCGCTTAGCGATCTACAAGGGTATGTAGATCCACTCTCCCTCTCGTAGATGCTCATCACCATGGATAGATCTGCGTGTGCGTAGGATTTTTTTGTTTCCCATGCAACGTTCCCCAACAGAAACACACCAGGAAATCATACCAACGATGAGGAAGAAGAACCATTCTCCGTCTCCACACAACCACCGCCCATCTGAGGACCAACCTGGCCACTGTCGGTCGACCTCTAAACACCATACACTGCGACCTCGACAAGATTTGAGTATCCTCCACCATGTTGGCTCCTAGACTAAGGTAAGAGCCCCGCCTGACTGCGAACGGAGCCCGAAGAAACTTAGTCAGATGTGACGTCGCCGTAACGGCCTCGGCAACGACTTCCTCAACCTTACCCTTACTAAGAACCCATCCGATGCAAAGACCCAAGATTCCCCGTCCCTCCCGCTTCCAGAGCGGCCGACGGAGGCTCGCAAAGGAAACCCACAGTCGCCTTCTTTTCGCCTCACTAGATCTGCTCTTTTCTAGAGGCAGTTGCGTCTCGTTGGACGCATGTGTCCTGTGACGTGAGCTATGGTTATAGAAACAAATAAATACGTGGGGTAGTAACCTCTATCCAAGAATGGTTACAGAAACAAATAAATACAAAGGGAAATAACCTTTGTTCAAGAATTCGTTCGATTAACCAGTTAACTTGCAGATCAATTCCCGCTCATATGGTCGTCGAATAGCCGACAAACTAATAAATTGGTCGATTATTTTACCGATTATCCTATTAATTCCTACTCATCAACCAACCGAATAGCTACCAGCTAAGTATTTCCTTAACAATGACAATAACTATGTGAATTCTAGAGAAAAATAAACCAGTTTAGGTGTGAGTAACATGAATTGTCGAATATGGAATACTGAAGGAGAACTACCATGGTGGTACCGTCCATCTCCCCTTTCTTCCTTTGTAAGAAACGTGGGCGCCAATGTTATGCCACCGCTTAGCCTTGGGGTTGTCATCGATGACATTGTCGAGCTCATCTGTTAGCTATCACCATGTCCATTATCTTCCTTCTCCCCCTCTTGTGGATCAGATGGTTATCAAAATCCGCCCACTAAGACTAGGGATGGACGTTTGGTATTAGATTTTATAGAAAGAAAAATAAATGTATTTATTCTTGTAAGGCCATGTTTGGAACAACTCAGATTATGATAATCCAGTTTTTATAATCTATATTGTCTCCAAACATGACAGATTATGTTGTAGATTTTAAAAATTAGACGGAGAGATTATTAAAAACTCACAATCTACTCTACCCCAGATAAAAACAGATTATGGATTGCTAATGACCCATTATCCTTGTAAAGTTGGAGGTAATTACTAATTTCTGCCACCGCCACCTAGATTACAGGTCATTATGCAATGTAAAAACCTGGATTACAATTTATATAATCTGGCCTCCAAATATGTCCACCTAGATTATTTTTATAAATCTGATTATATAATCTATCTTCGTAATCCAGATTATCATAATCTATTGTGGTTCCAAATAGGGCCTAAGTACTTGGTACCTAGTTGCATCTTCTCTATCGCTTTAACGCCTTTATTAAAGGTGCCTATTATACATATTATTTTTTGGGTGATTTCTTGATTTGCCAACAATGAGAAATAAAACCGTTGTCACCATGCTGTCTACTCAAGAATTGTTCAACAAATCCTTTGCCTAGGGTTTTGCAATCCATAGAATGCATAAGGCATTCTCTTTTACCGTTGTAAGGGCAACTCTAGCAAACCCCGTATCCAGCCGGCCCGCAAAACACGTTTGCAGTTCGCGGAAAACGGCCTTTGCGGGTCGGCGCGGACGACCGCAGATGCAGAACCCACAAACGGACCCGTATAAAAGTATATTCGCGGAATATGCTTTTTTAGGGTCGGCTTTGCGGGGTCTGCTCTTGCGCCGCTGCATCCCGTATCCCACCGACCCGCAAATATCAAATCCACATCATAAAAATAAAAACAAACATTCACACTACAAAATAATTATTCAAATCACGGAAGCAAACTAAATAATTATTCAATACCAACATAATAGAACAATCATTCACATTACAAATAATTATTCAAATCACGGAAGCAAACTAAATAATTATTCAATACCAACATAATAGAACAATCATCCACATTACAAATAATTATTCAAATCACGGAAGCAAACTTAAATAATGCAATACAAAACTTGTCACGAATAGAAATACAAATAAATACAAGAATGAGTTGTGTCCATCCATTTGCCAATGGTGCTCAATGAGATCCTCCTGAAGTTGAAAGTGGGTGTTTGCATTTTCAATCTTTTTGTAGGGATTCAGAAAAGCTCTAATGCGGTTAGGGTCTTTAGCTGGTTTGACACGGCTACCCACATTATCGTAGAAGAACTCCAAGTTTATTCCTCTCTCATCTTCGTGCTCCTTCACGGCAAGTGTCATCCCTAACGTCTGCTGCCGAAAGGTCGCAAGCATGGTCTCAACATCCGAGTCGTCTGAATCGAACGAATCGGAGAGCAAGAACTTCTCGTACGGGCTCAATTCCATCTACATGGACAAGAATCGCATGCCGCGTCAATTAACCAGGCATACCGCTCGCAAATATCACAAAACAGACACTAACCGGCGGCTCGTGTGGCGGATGATCCCGATGGCGACGAGGGGCGGGCTTGATGGCAGTCGATCCTCGGCGGCGACAGCGACGAGGGGCGGCTATTCTCGCCGGATCTGAGGGGTTGGTGCGCTCGAGTGTGGGGGACGGCCCCGCTGCGCGATTCCGCCCGTAGATTTGGCAGGAATCGCCGGCGGCGGACGGGCGGAACCAAAGGCGGGCGGCGACGGAAGGAGATGGGGAAAGACGGGCGGGCGGCGCGTGGGCTGAAATGTCCCTCCCGTCAACCACTTCACTAGGATGCGGGGCACCGCAGGGGCGAGGGGGAAACCCGCATATTCGCGGGTTGGGGCCGAGATTTAGCCGCGCCCCTCAAAAAATTTTGCGGCTCGGTCGCATTTGTAGGGTCTGTTCGGACGGTATTTTTCACACCGACCCGCGAATTTATGTTTTAAGCTGCCAGCTCATTTCAATTCAAAAATTTCTTGTCACTTATAGACTGGCCTAGTGGTGGTTGCACCACGGTAGTATATACTACGTGTACCAGTGATTAAATATACACTAGCTCATCCTTGCTTTTTCTAGCACCCGGCATTATTGTATGATCTCGTGCGGCTCCTTGTCTGCCTTTGTGAAGCTCTCAGAAAACAAGTTTTAAGATTTGCGGTGCTCCCCTTTCCTTGGATTGGAATAACAATCACTTCTTTTCGAGCTAGTGACAAACGACTTTTATAGACGGCCGGACTCCATAGACTAGGAAGAGGGCTCGGAGACTTGCTGGTAGTTGCTCGGATACTAACACGAATTCAGGAGTAGCATCTGCGAAGTTGGCAACGACCCCCATTCAATCAAATTATTGAGCTCCGTTGCATGGACCATGGGTGGTGGGGAAATGGAGATGGAGACAAATACCGAGGAGTGCACGCTGTCACCGAATTTTCTCCTGAATTTGCTAGTAGCGCCGATCTTCAATTCTATTTTTATTTACGTCTGCAGAAGAATGTTTTTTTCCGTATGCAGATTGGGGCATGTCCTCCGGCGAAGTGTTTCTTTTGTCCTTCGCCTGAGGCTAATTAAAAGCCATGGTGGCCCATCCTCTGTTGCTCTCTATGGCGCGGCGGGGCGGCCGTAGGTGGCCATGGACCGCGTGAAGGTAGACCGTAGACCAGGAAGAAGAGCTCGGCAGCTGGCTTCGTCATCCGCACTGTTCCACGCGTCTCATGCTCAGTACTCCTATCCTACATCAAACATGAAGTGAGTACGTCCTATCCCAGCTACGCGCTTCAATTCTGCGAGGTTTCCGGTGGCCGGAGCGGCGTCTCACGGCAGAGACTCCGTGCGGCGCGGCGCGGTGCGAGCGTCACGGGTTGACGGCAGGTAGAACCGCCGCTGTAAATACGCCCACATGCACGCGCCCAGAGAGCATGGGACGGACGGATCAGGAAAGAGAGAGAGGTCGATCGTAGAAAGGTAGACGCAGGCAGGCAGGCTGCACGTTGCCATGTCGTATGGCCACATGCATGCACGCGCCCTCGCCCTCGGATCTGCATCCCATCTGCGTACGTACGTATACATCAGATCAGATCAGGTAAGGTCGGGCCAGATCTCCGACAAGGAGAAGAGGACGCACCACGCATCCACGCGACGTCACGCACGTTTGGTTGGTTTGTTCGTAGTACGTACCAGGACACATGAATGGCATTCCCCTGCATGCTTGCCGTTTGCACCTTGGCTGAGATTCTTCTTTTGGAGTCTCGGGTCGGATTAGCGGGAGAAGCACGGTGTCCCGCTAATTCGTTGCTTGCTTGGCTAGGCAGGCAGGCAAAGCTCGCATGCCGCTCTGTCTTAGAATACTCCGTTGACTCACCCACCGGAACGTGGCAAGGAACCCTGGTTGCTGTTCCAACGTCTGGCTCTGGCCTCCTCCAAGGACCAAGGTACGGACGCGGGAGGAGAGGACGACCCAAGAACTCGCTCCGTTCGCCACTACAAAAAATTAATCCTCAGCGCTAAAAACTGATAGGGTTCCGCGACGATCTTTTCTACCAGGAATCATTTGTTAGCAACGGCACGATTTGCAACGTTTATTATGCGAAAATTCCCTGGCCGGGTCAGCACTGAGTGAGTGTGCCTCCAACGGCCGTCTGATCTTTAATCTAGCATGTACTAGCCGTTGATGAAGAATCAAGTTCTTATACCCCCAATTTTCAGGTTAATTTAGATCGGGCCAGTGTCCACCGAGCCATGATGCATGCTTAGCAAATGATTACGTTGGATGCGGAGTATTATCATAGTCTTTTGATCAAGCATTGAATAGATCTAGCTAGCAATAGGGCCCGCATGCTAGTGAGAGCTAGCTGACAAAAGCGATTCGGGGACCGTACATGATGTGTGTGGGGCGTGTGCTTCAGGACTGTACCCCCGGCACATGGTTTGCCAATTATAGATGCACGGCATGACGATTAATTAGAAAGCTGTACGTGGAATCTTTCGCGAAAGAACAATTAATTAAGGACGATAAGCTGATGATGGCATCGCAGAAGAAAGAAAGAGACATTGCCATGACTCGGCCAAGAAAACTCATTTAAGTGTCAGTTTGGTACTGAAAACATTGGCCAAGAAAACTCATTTAAGTGTCAGTTTGGTACTGAAAACATAGTGACTATGCACAACTTCAGAACGCCTCCTGCTTGAGTGCAATCTGAAGCAAGGACTAACCTAACCACCCTGTTTTTGGGAGTGCTAGTAGTCTCGGATCCATAATAGATTCTATGAAAAGATTATAAGGATCCGAATTAATTGACACAACCTCTATGCAATATAAGAGGCGCTAGCTCCAGATACATGGACGAGCTAAACTGATAACGATTTCGACTGAATGCTTTTTCAGTAGCCTATACATGTGTGAATTTAATCTGAACAACAACCGAACAATAGTGTATGTAATCATGTCGGACAGGGCTGCCCAACTACCAGCAGTGCCAGTAGGACTGCAAACTCGAGGTCCAAAAATCCAGCTACATATATATGGTACAAAAAGGGATTAGAGTTGCACGGGTGCCCTATCGCCGAGGGATCCAATCATCCGTCCGAAAACACCAACCACGTACGTGACCAGTGCTCTGCTCTCTCTCCCCACTTTAGGTTCTCCTTCGCTGTCAGCCGATCATTGTATTGTATCTGCTGCTGTTGGATCGGTGAGAGCAACGGCGCCATGGTCCACTCGCAAGCCGGCCAGCCGGTCCAACCAGTTTGGCGGGCAAATTAATAAGGCGGGAACAAAGGATGCATGTGATGTGAGAGCTAGCGCGCCGACCGTGGGTTTGGATACGAACTGCACTGCGCACAGTCTCTGGTGTGTCAAGAAAGTGATATCCCAGCTATAAATAAAGAAGTGATGTTTCTACGTAGCAGCACGTAGGTTCGGGGCGTTGGATCGAGCCCTGGACATAGGGTTTGAAATTCATTACGTCATGGCTAAGCCGGCGTAGAAATAGCTGCACCGCAGTGCACATATCCCAGGCTCATGCATTTTGTTTTTCTTAGGCGAGAAAAAGAAGAAGAAGCTCTTCGCGGCTTCATGCTCTTTTCGTGACCAGCCAAGCCCGATAACCCAGCTCCCTCCGGGTAGGCTCGCTCTCTCACATCTTGTGGTATAGGCTAGATTTTCGGCACGAGCGTCAGCCCAGTTCAAACCCTAAAAAATGCAGCATTCTAGTACAGTATTTGATAGGGAAAATATATGCCTTTCTCACAATGAACAATACACTCGTAAAAACGTTTTAAATATACTAGAATATATCTCATCTTTTTACAGACGTGCATGTTCCTATCTCCTGTGTGCATGTAAACTTTTTTGAAGAAATATTTTTTGTGCCACGGACAAAAATATACAAAAAATGGATGCTTAAAAAATAAATATGTAAGCACTAAATGTACCCTGAAATTTCTTTTCATAATATTTCGCACGCTATGGACAAAAATGGATGCTTAAAATATGTAAGCACTAAATGTACCCTGAAATTTCTTTTCATAATATTTCGCGCGCTGTGGACAAAAATGGATGCTTAAAAATATGTAAGCACTAAATGTACCCTAAATTTCTTCTCATATTTTTTTATGAATGCCCAAAGAAGCACGCTTTCAAATTGTATATTATTCCTTCAGTAAATATCTCAGGAGCAGAACCCATCCCCCATCCCCTCCCCCCACCCACGCCCCTCGGCCCGGAAATGTATATGGTGCACCACACTTAAGGTGCTACGGGTGCACCGGTTACCGTAGAACATTTTAAAAATTCTGGAAAAAATCTAACTCATCGACACAACATCAACGTATGTTGTCATAATATTTTGTATCAAAATTTAAAATAATTTTGAGATACAAAATTGGTAAATTCGACATCAATGTGCTAAATCTATAGCCCGATGAATTGTCTTGGCAAATAACTTCGTTGAAGTGTCACTTCCAAGTGAAACATCACCTTTATAGAAATCCTACAAGCGACAGAATATCATAAAATCAGATTGTAAATAGGTTTTCAAGATATTGCCATGTGGCATAGAAATCCTTAAAAGTAATGAAATACAATAGGTTTTCTAGATATTGATACATGACATTTGTGTGGCTAAAATCGTCTTCAAATATGCTGTCTTGTGAACAAAATCGCTCCCCGAAGCCTGGATTAGAGCACCTCTAGCAAATCCCGTAAACCAAGACTGTCGGCAAAATAACCGTCATTCGCGGCGCAAGCTCGTTTTTTCCGTCCATACTATATCCTGCAAAATCGGCCGGCCCCTAAAATTTTGTGTGGGATCTAGCAAAGTTCGGGCAATTTCTTTTATATCTACGAGATTTCTTCCTCTTTTTACAGGGACATCTAAAATAAGAAACGGTTGGCAGGAGGTAAGTTACAACTCCCACCACGATCTTCCCTGAGTGACTCCACGCCAACTTGCCGGAACAACTCCACACTGGCAACCACGGCGAGCTACAGGCGAGTTGCGGGCGCGCGAGTTGTGCCGGCGAGCTGCAGGCTGCTGCTGCCGCGCCAGCTGCGGGCGAATTGCCCCCATGGCCAACAGTGAAGGCAGAGAGGAGCTCGTCGAGCGAGACGACGTAGAAGAGAGCTCGAGCGCCTTGAGCTGCATACGCGGGAAGTAGGTGCCTGTTGTGCGAGCAATGCGGCGATGAGGTGGAGCGAGGTGGTATGTACATTGCGGCGACCCAATTATAACCTTTTTTAGAAAAGGAGGGTGAACTTTGACCTTTGTATCAGCATGATGCATATGACTATTTTATTAATTATTCATAGAGACCATACAAAATAATACATCAGTCAGTCTGAAGCCACCATCTAGGCAACACCTATTGCTACCTAGATTACAGTTTGCATGGCGCTGCAGAGTTTTGGAGACGGGCGCAGACGGATGGATACGTGCAGGATGGTGGCGCTGTCTAGCGCCGTGGTGGCATTGACGACAGGCCTGACAAGGTTGGTGCGTTAGTATCTGCTCTGGAGATGAAGACGGCGGCGGCGGCTTTTGAGAGTGCGTCGGACCGGTGTGTGACACAATCCCGGTATATGGCTGGGCTGGGGCATCCGGCTTTAGATGTTAGGCTTTGGTGCGATATCTGTTTGGTATTCGGCTCGGATATTCGGCACCCCTTCATCAACGGAATAGGAATAGCGACAGGTGTTGCCCAGATGGTGGCTTCAGGCTTACTGATGTATTACTTTGTGCGGTCGAATAATTAATAAAATGGTTGCATGCATCACCAAGATGCAGAGACCGGGGTGCATCCTCCTTTTCTTAAAAGACCTAGATTATAGTTTCAGGAGCGGTTTATACATTTTTGCTAGGACCATGAAATATTTTTATGAGTTTATTCCGTCGAAACAAAAATTATATTGTAAAAAATACAAAAAAAGTTTCGTGGTATTCTGTAAACTGTTTTTTACGAGCGAATATGCTAGAGATGCTCCTAAGATAGACGAGCGACAAAACGGCTCTCGGATTCCTAGCTCTAGCTCGATGGTTCGGGAAGTAGCATCGATGGTCCAAATTGAAGAGAATTTGAACCAAGGGTGGCCCAGATGGCAGAGGCACAGGAGTGACAAAGTGCCCTCAACATCATTCTAGCTCTTTTTTCTTTTGCGAAATTCAACATCATTCTAGCTAGCCACGCATAAACTCGGAGATGATTCTATTCAGTTTTGTAACTTTGGAGGTTATCTCTATGGAAAAAATACATCCAAGGATAAAGTGTTCTTTAATTTGTTGGTGAAAAAAGCGTCTTCAAACCATTATTTAGAGAAAAGTATAGTTTTCGTGATCAACTCTCAGCGGTGTCTAGATTTATTTCCTCAGCTTTCAAATCAAACATCATTTTTTTCAAAAGGGAGGATAACTCGGTCCTCTGCATCAGGACGATGCATGCAATCAATTTATTAATTATCCATCAATAACTTACAAGGTAATACATTACTAAGTCTGAAGCCATCATCTCGTAAACATCTGTCGATATTCCTATCAACTTGATTAAGGGGTGCAGATTGTCTAAGCACCATAGACTTCCCACCAAAGCCCAAGATCTAAAGCCGGAGTTGCCAACCAAGCCGCGTTGCCGGGTCTAGGGCACACACCGGTCTGGTGCACCATCAGTGTTCACCATCCGCGCACGGTGCAGAGGCCGCCGCCACCATCTCCCCCGTTCCATCTTCAGAGCAGCTACTGATGCATTGACCTTGTCATATTCAACTACTGTCGATACCACCACAACGTTATACAGCGCCATTATCTTGCGCTCGTCCATCAACACACATCCTCCGTCGAGACCCCGCTGCTCCACGCCGTCGAGACCCGCCGATGTCGATGTGCCATATGCCGCGCCACTCGTCCTTCACGAACACCACATGTTGCCACTGGTTCCATCCCCTCTGTCTGTAGTTTCTCTAACCAGGCACTTGAACACCCCAGGCGGCACATCCAAGAAGGGCATGACACACGAAGTGCCGCCACCGCCCAATCTGAGGAGATTTTTGGTCTTCACCCGGGCATGGGATCGGGGTGTACAGGAGGGACCTCGACGACGCCTGTAAGGAGGAGAGCGGTGACCTTGGTCGTCGTCGCCGTTGGAATGAGCGAGCCATCCAGAGTTTCCTCTGGTCTGAATCCACCTCTAAAGCCCTCACCAACGCACCTAGGCCGACGACTGAGACGGCAAGCCACCAAGTGCAACGGGAAGGAGAACCATCATAGCGATGTTGCGCCCCACATAGCGTTGAGCCCTGGATGTGTCAAATCTACCTGCGTCGATATCGCCGCGCGAGAGGGAAAAGGCTCCCCGCCGCCGCCCACGCCAGGCAGGCTTCACCTACCGACGCGCCTGGGCGGCGGCGAGGGGAGAGGTGGACGAGGAGGGTCGGGGCCGATGGGTTTTGGTGACCTCCTCTGTCACCTGTGGGAGCGCTGGAGGAGGGCGATCCTACTTTTTGGGAGGCTCAAATCAGACAACATGCACCCTCAACTATTGAAACTTGACAAGGTTCTTCCCTAGTTTTAGTTTTGACTGATTTTGGTGCAGATTCATCCCAGTTTGACTGGTGATGGCTCAAATTCGCGTGATTATTTCAAATCCATGAACTTTTTGAAATCCACGTACTTTTTCAAGTTCGTAGTTTTTCCATGTTCACATTTTTTTTAAAAGTCCATGTACTTTATAAAATGTACGTTTTTTTTTTCAAATTCATGAACTTTTTTTAAGTTCGCGTACCTTTTTCAAATTCGTGTACTTTACTTCAAAAAGTCTATGAATTTGAAAATTTGCGCAAATTTGAAAAAAGAATGCATACTTGTAAAATTATGCATATTTGAAAACAGCATACAAATTTCAAATACGTTAATGAACTTGAAAAAGTACGCATGTATGAAAAAATTACGCGAAATTGAAAAAGTATGTTGATTTGAATAAAGTATTTGAACTTAAAAAATGTCCATGAATTTGAAAAAACTACGCGGATTTGTAGACTTGAAAAAGGTACGCAAAATTTTCAAAATGTCCACGGATTTTAGAAAAAAAAACGAAATTCAGCGAGCACAGGTTGAATCAGGGTGAGACAACACGAAAAGAGGTCAAAAACCGAAACGAGGCATGAACCTTACCGAGTTTCAATAGTTGAGGGTGCAAGTTGTTGAAAATATAAACAGTTTAGTGATTGATTTAATCCCTAACCAAATCAAGGCAAGCACAATATCAAGCTCATACCGATACGTAAACATGAGAGCCCAAGCAAAACATAAAATCGAAACATCTATGAACACACCGCACCCGGCTAGCAGGTGAACAAGTAAATAGGGGATGAATGAATCATACCCTCCAGTCGGCCATGTTGACGTATTGTGAACATCGGTTGTGGCCTCGTCCACAGTCTTCGTCTTGATCCATGTCATTAATATGGGGGAAGTATACTGGCCATACCTCGGGCCGGACCGAAAAAAGCCCGACATTAAAAATCCAGGCCCGAGCCCGGCCCGGCCATCGGGCCAAGTATTTGGGCCCAAGCCCACTCGAGCCTGAAAAAGCCTAACCCGCCCTGACTAGACGTAATCTTCAATTTTATCGGATCCGAACCCGGACCGGTCCGACCACGGGCTCAAAATCTAGATCCGAATCCGGCCCGTGGACAAGGTCGGACCGGGCTTTCCATGGCCAGGGTTGGAGGAAGTAATCGAAGCCGACGACGAAGACACATACAAACCGGAAAAAGCCACGCCAAGACACTCTCCCCAAAATCATCACCCTTCTCCCGGTGCAAGATCTCAATGTCGGGGGTTCCAGATGCGTGCTCTTTCGTCCGGCCGTGCACGCGATCAATATGATGGGATCGCTGGCTGCAGCACAAAGCCTCAAACAATGGATGACTGCTAGGGCTGCACGAGGAACGAGTTCGTTCGATGGATGGGTCTCTAGCCGGGCAACGACTCCTGTATATAAGAATCCGGTCATGAATGGTGGGACAAGGCCGATGATATAGTCGGTGTGTAACTGGATAGGCTCACACCCGAGTCGGCACGCGGTCGCTTCACAATCAGAATGGCTAACAAGGGCCCTTGTGAGCCGCCTTTCTTCTCATGCCCCCAATAGTGAGAGGAAGAACTCCCGTAACGAAGGGTCTCAACAGGGAGCCCCTATTCAACGCCAATTCATTCAACATGCGCTTGCTACGCGACTTAGTGAGTTGCCTACTCGGTGGCTACTATTTCTCAATCCACTAACTGACAAAAAAATATACAAAAAGGTAGGATATGTTTTGAGTCAATTTGAACAATGAATTTTGAAAAAAGGTCAACCATTGATTTTTTTGCATAACAACGCAAAAATAAACAAAAATACAAAACATTTTTTTATAGATTTGAGAAAGGTTCACAAATGAAAAAAATATATCATGAATTTGAAAGAAAGTGCATCGCATTTGAAAAAAGTTCATAAAAAGTTGAAAAATAAGTTAATGGAATTAAAATCAAAATTGAAAAAACTTCACTGCTTTTTTAAAAAGTTTATCGAATTTAACTTTTCCATCAAAATTTTAAAAATCATGGAGTTTGAAACAAAAGTTGACAAATTTTAAAAATTGCATCGAATTTGAAAGAAGTTCACCAAATTTGGAATAAAAGTTCACACATCTGGAATTTTTTATTGATTTTGAAAAAAACTCATCATTTTTTTTAAAAAGTTCACAAACTTTCATCAACTTGCAAAAAGTTCATCAGTTTTGGAAAAACATATCATCAATTTTAAAAAATATCTTTGAATTTGAAAAACGGTCGTGCATTTTTAAAAAGAAAGAGAAGAACAAAAATGAAAACTAAACAGGAAAAAGGAAAATAAAACAAATACGTGCATAAAACAAGAAAAATGAAAAAGAAAAACCAACAGCGAGAGCATCTCATAACAAGAAGAAAGATAAGTTAATACAGACGACAGATAAGCTATCCCACATAAGCCATGACAGATGTAGTTTGATTCCACATAAGCCATGACGGGCGCTAACGGCGTCAAATAGAAAATACCATCTCAATCCTTTTCAGTAAACTTTTTACAATGTTATGCACCTACATGGGGCTTAAAGATTAATCAGAGATATAGTGATTATATGGGTCCAATACAAGTTGTTGGTTTTGAAGCTAAGAAGCCAAATTTAAACTTCGGAAAGAATTAAGAGATGAAAAGTATATAAATTATTTTATGCGGGGAAGTGTCTCTGAAATGATGACAAGCAACTACTACTCGACGTGGACCGTTCGTCGCCTGGTTGCACCGGCGCGCGGAGCGGCCGACATCACAGGCCACGACCGCAGGCCCTTCCTGTTTCATCTCGGCGGGCGCGGCGAATGATCCAGAGCGAGAACATTTCAGCCACGAAGGCAAGGCGAAACCCACCACCAGAACCAAAACTCTAGAAGAGATCAAGCGCGCGCACACTCGGTCACTCACTCACGGCAGGTCCACCATGTCTCCACTTTGACCATTGAATATTTTGACCACGACCCACACACACCAGGCAAGACCGATTGCCTGTAAAATTGCGCAAGCCACGTCCGTAGACCACATGGGCAAATTAAGCATGTCTGGATTTTGACCGAGCTGGCGTGGCCCGGTGGCCGACTGCCTCCCGTCTCGATATTATTACTAGTTTATTTATTCACACCCGAAAATGTCAACCCCCACACTGGCGCTGACTTCCCGACCGACGCCTATAAATACGCGCACGCATGTGCACAAACCATTCAGGAAGACAACTCCAAGCGCCTCCACCGAGCATTCGAACACGTACGTACGCACTAGCGTGGTCTCGCGAGATCGACGGAGTCCGGCTAAGGCGCGCGAGAGATCGACGGAGTCCGGCTAAGGCGCGCGCGAGATCGATCGGTCCGCCGGAGAGTGGCGGTATACGGACGCTTCGACGACCATTCTGATGGATCAGCGGGCGGCCTGCGGCGTCGTCCAGCGGCGGTGCCCGTACAAGGGCGTGAGGCGGCGGCAGTGGGGGAAGTGGGTGTCGGAGATCCGGGTGCCGGGGACGCGGGAGCGCCTGTGGCTCGGCTCCTACGCCACCGCCGAGGCGGCCGCCGTCGCGCACGACGCCGCCGTCTGCCTCCTCCGCGGCGGCTCCCGCGGCCTCAACTTCCCCGGCCGCGCCGCCGCCTACGGCCACGTCCTTCGCCATGGCGTCCAGGAGCTGTCGCCACGCTCGGTCCAGCGCGTGGCGTCCGACGCCGGCATGGCCGCCGACGCGCAGCTCGTGGAGCTGCGCGAGCGTGTCCCCGCGCCGGCCGCTGGCATTGGCTCCGTGCATGGTGGTGCGGGTGCCGAAGAGCAAGTGCCATACGGTGGTGCGAGAAGCTGCAGTCCCGGCAGTGAGCAGCTTGTCTACGGGGAGCTGAGTGTAGATGACATGGAGATCGTGACGATGTTGCAGTTAGTGTAGTTGTAGATCGTCAATTTTTTACAGACCAGTAGCGATGCAAAACAAATTCGTCGCTTGAGTTCAGATTCAGCAAGTATATATGATAGTATAGGTGCTCTTTTTCGAAATATGATGACATGTCACTTCAGTTTTTATCTTTTTTTTCCTGCATCGACATTAGGACATCTCCAAGGTCGACCCTGTATCTCCTTCAATCGTTCCGACCGCGAAAGTCAACTAACACGGTTCCGTATCGGTTGATTTTTTTCGTAAACCGGAGACAAACGTAGGAAAGGTTTGTAGGAGTCCGTACCGATCCCAAGTCTGCTTTTGACCGTCCTGGCCTATCGGAAACCTCTCCCTGCTCCCACGCACGCTTCCCAACCTGCGCCAGCTGCTCACTCTACGCCAGTTGCCCCGTTCATATCGCTGTAGAGCGTCCGCTCGTCATCGAAGACCAGACGAGATGTCTCACTCGCGCGTGCTTTGAAGTGGCTCGCTGGCCGAGGGTGCCGCCTGCGATACGTCTCCGTTGTTCGCGCTTGCTCAATGCTAGAGACGCGTAACTGGACAGGACGGGACAAATATCTACCATGCCCGTACTATGCCCCGTTCGTCTGTATGCCGCCATTAAGCATGCTCGCCTGTCGAGAAGCCCACTCCCGCGTCCCGCATTGACGTCTGGCTTCACCGGAACCCATTATTTAAGGGCGACCACACCTAGCTATCTTCACAACACAACACATCCGCACCTTTCCTCCACATCCGCCATGACCTCCAGCGGGAAAGCATTGTGGGACACTCTATCATAGGAGACGAAGCACGCGACGGCTGCCCTTGCTGCCACCTAGCAGAGCCGCCATGCCAAGCGGATAGAGGCTGGCTTGCCGGCCTGCTCGCCCGAGGTCTCCAATGACGAGGACGACACCACGATGGAGACGGGCTCCAACGACTCTGTCCGGCTCCCACGCCTCATGTGCACGTCGGCTTCGCCATGGAGCAAGCGCACGCACACTTCAACACCTCCATGACGGAGGTGCAGCCTGCACCGATGCCTCTATCGGCGCTCCAGTAGGCGTAGGAGGAACAATGGTACAACATGTTCCTCCTGGTGGAGGGCCAGATCTATGGTGAGCGCGCGTGCGAGGAGGCCTTGGAGGCCATGGCCGCGGCAACCCTAATTTTGTCGCGGAGCAGCATGCCATCTACGATGTCGTCCGCGCTCAAGCCGTCGCTCGCCATGAAGCGGCTGCCCCAGAGGCGCAACTACAGGCGATCGCGGAGGAGAACAGCACCAACAACGCCTCCTATGCGCCGTCGACGAACCATCAGGCGGCCTGGTGAGACGAAGACAACGCCGACGCCACCATTTCCATCATGGACCTCACGTCCACCGGGAACGGACAGGTCGCGGATTCTTCCGAGGATGAGTAGGCCACGGGTTGCAGCGGTGCCTTGTGTCCCATGTGAGTCGGTCCATCTCCTGTGTTCTACTCTTCCTCGCCGAAGGCCGCACCTCAACTTCATCGATGTTGCCGTCGGTGCTCATGGAGACGACAGATGGAGGACGACACGGGCTCGAACGTCGAGCGCCATTGCCGTAGGATATGTTTAGGGGCGGGTCTTTTTTTTGTTCTAGATGTTCGAAGTGTAATGAAATCCGCCGTGTTTGTATGAAATCCGTCATTTTTGCATGAAATTCGACCGTGTTTGAATTTCATCCGGTTTGTTAAAAAAGAGTTTGAAATGTATGCGGCTAGCGTTGGATGTCGTCCTCCCACATCCGTGTACGCGGAGTGGTCCCCCTATCCAGGACGGATGCATGAGAAAATTTGTCGGTTGCTGTTGAAGATACCCTTACTAATACATCAGGTTGATATATACGAATTTCGTTTCTACAACAAGATGATTTCAACATCTTCCTAAGATCAGAGAATGCATATAACCAAATTATATGAAAAACAAGAAAAGCAATTGCTATCTGTTGGAAACATCGGCACCCAATAACGATCTTTAAAAAAAGCAAAAATGATCTTCAACTTCATTGCCAGTGCCTTTGGCCAAACCTGGATTGGAAGATTGGTCCTTCTAAATAACACATCCAAGAAGAGAGTGACACATGTGTATCCACGTTGAGAAGGTGGTTCGAGAAAACTCCGAACGCCATCTTCACCAAGAAAACAATGCATTCGAGCATGCCTCCTATGCCCCTAATTCGAGCATTTCTTTTAATTCACCTCTACCTTCTATAAAGCTAAGATACACAATTTGCTTGCTTAAATTTTTTTAATCCCCGTCTCGAGATCCTCGATCTTGACTAGTTCCTTCACCCTAGCTCGTGCTCCCGACTATCGCCGCTCTAAGCAGGGGCGTACCTAGGTTATGCTACCATGGTGCACAAGACATCAAGTCAAACATCGTTTTCATTCATATTATGTTTCCAGCAGATAACCAATTGTTATCTGCTGGAAATATTGGCACCCAATAACGTCCATTTTTTTGAAACGCAAAAACGATCTTCAACTTCATTGCCGGTGCCTTTGGCAAAACCTGGATTGGAAGATTGGTCCTCCTAAACAACACATCCGAGAAGAGAATGACACATGCGTATCCACGCTAAGAAAGCTGGTTTGAGAAAACTCCAAACGTCATATTCACCAAGAAAACAACGCATTCGAGCATGCCTCCTATGCCCCTAATTCGAGCATTTCTTGTAATTTACCTCTACCCTCTATAAAGCTAAGACACACAATTTGCTTGCTCTAAAAAAGTTAATCCCCGTACCGAGCTCCTCGACCTTGACTAGTTCCTTCACCCCAACTTATGCTCCCGACTATCGCAGCTCTGAGCAGGGGCGTTGCTAGTGTCGGTGTCAAAACCGGCAGATCTCGGGTAGGGGTCCCGAGCTGTGAGACTAGGATCGATGGTAACATGAGATGAGGGGGACGATGTTTTACCCAGGTTCGGGCCCTCCTATGAAGGTAAAACCCTACGTCGTGCTTGATTATATTGATGGTATGAAGGTTATAGAGTTGATCTACCTCGAGATCGAATAGCTAAACCCCTAGTTGAGTTGTTCTCTGGCCTACAACCTAAAACCCCTCGGCTTATATAGACGCTGAGGGTACTTAGGGTTTACACATGGTCGGTTACACATCGAAGGAAAAACATGCCTATCTACCGTCGAAAAATTGGAGGACACACCACGGTTCTCTGAAGCTTCCACCCTGGTGTCGGGGCCTTTGATCATCTAATGCTCATCCAACGGCCCACATAGTCCGACCATGAGAAATAGGTCGGCTATCCGAGGACCCCTTAAACCAGGACTCCCTTAGTAGCTCCCGGACTAGCCTCCAATGCCGAGGTATTCCCGGACAATCTTTGTGTGTTGAAGTCTTCAGCTTGTGAGGCGAGTCCCTCTATCTCTTCTTGTTCAGCAACCAACCAGTCATTGGCGAAATCCCAAGCGTCATGGGCTTGCCAGGTCAATTGTAACAACCGTCAGTCTTTCTCGATTTTCACTCGTCATGGGGAGACGAGCGGTTCAGCGACTTTTTACAAGACTACCCCTCTATAACGGAGGCACCATCCATTTAAATAAATAGAATCGTGGTCTAGGCCACATCCTTTTCCTCCCCATCGAAAAAAACTTCCAGCGAAAGTTCACCACAAAAACATGGCAAGCGCCCCCAGCTCTTCTTTGCGCCCTTACGGCTCCCGTCCTGGGAATTGGACAAGCTGTTCCGCCTCCCTTCTTCGACTACGCAACCTCGAGACCCAAGGGTACCTTCCCTCCTCGGATCTGGCGGTTGTCCGTGCTTGCTTATCTTCATTCAACGGCGAAGCCTTTGCAGAAAATTTCCCAATCCACAAAAGGGGGAGTGTGTATGTTTCGTGCCCTTCCTTTTACGGGGTCTCGGGTTCCCCATTCATCCATTCTTGAGGGGGTTATTGGAGTTCTATGGGATCCAGCTTCATCACCTCACCCCGGTCTATGCCGCACATCTCGGGCTTCGTCGCCCTTTGCGAGATGTTCCTGGGCCGTGAGGCACATTTTGAACTGTGGAGGAAGTACTTCTGCCTCGTCATTCGAACTCGGGACAAGACAATCTTGGAGGTCGGAGGAGCCGAAGTATGCCACATAACGGGGACGGGGTATCCAGTGGTAAAACCGAAGGAGTTCGAAGAATGGTCTTCAGAATGGTTTTATATCGAGGACATCCCCCTATTTGACTCAGCTCGGAGGGGTATGCCCGAATACTCCGATGCCCCCTTGAAGAAGAGGTACAACTGGCGACCAAAGAGCTCGTCCCAAGAAGACAACGTCGAAGTGCAACGCTTGGCAGCCCACATGAGGGTACTAGCCCATCACAAGTTGACCATGATAGATGTCATGGCTGCCACCATCACCCGATGCGTCCAGCCTCTTCAGCAGAGAATACACCCTTTGTGGAGTTACAACGGGACAAGCGACACCACTCGCTCTCGACGACTAGGCCCTACCGATCAAACAACATTAGCCGCCGCACTTGCCGACCTATACAAAGGGGAGCAAGAAGATTTTGTTCGGCTGCCAACCAAGGAGGGCTATTCCAGTCATAATCCCATCGAATGGGTGAGCCTTTCATTTTAGTGACTACAAGTGGGGTTTTAATTTTATCCCTTCCTATCCAAAGCCTTCAACTTATGTGAACAGGAATGGATGGGCTTCATCGAGACATTTAACTGTCCGCCCCCCAACTCGAGGACTATTCCCGTGATGATGATCCGGGCTTTCATGATGAACCATATCTTACAATCGAGATTGAAGGCGGGGTTTTCTACCAGGAGAGCCTCGATCGCTCCAAGGTGGCTATTATAATAGATTACCCCGGATCATTCCCTGCCTCTGCGATAAGCAAGAAGAAGAGAAACTCGTCCCGCAAAAGAGAGGTATCCTCCACCGATCCAAACGTACCAGCTCCTCCTCCCAACCGTCATCGGTCTGCCAGACGCGCATCGGCTACGGTGGCAATGCTCGAGCCGAAGAGTAATAGGGATCCGTCGAACGAGCCGGCCATGGGGACAAGCCCGCCCATCCGCTCAACTCAAAGGTACTATGTTCGGCTATTTTATTTTATTATCACGACTAATAGAGCCTCACAAGAGACCTTATGTCGAAACACTTAGGCAAAGAGTTCAGCCTTCTTCTGCAGAGGAGCTTGCCACGGCATCCGGCGGTGCTCAAAATTCCAAAGCTTCGGCTCATGCCGAATTCGCTACGGAGGTCCCTACGGTCAATCTGCCCCCTGAAGACTCTGGGGAGGCGATGTCAGTTACCAAGTCCAAGGTAGAGAGTGTTATGACTCATCAGCGGCGATGAGAAGCCCTACGCCACCCAGCGCTCTCCGAACAAGAGTTCAATGATCTACGCACGGCGGACGCACACATCGGAGTGACCGAGCTGGGTTCGGGGAGGCATTGAAACTGATATCGTCCAGCCTGCAGGTGAGTAATCGGCTATAAGAGTCCGATCACTCGTCTAAACCCAGTAGCCCCCAAACCTTAAATTGGTCGGAAAGACTGAATTAAGGGTTGTCGTAATGTATTATTGATAACGCAGGCCTTGAGGCAGCAAAGCGAACAACTGGCCAAGGAACTAGAGACAAGCCGAACACAGGTGGAAACCGTGAAGGCCGAATTGGAGCAAGTGAAGAGCTTTACCCGGGAGGCACATGGTGAGTATGCCTGTTCTGCTATCCTCAGTACATATTCCCATGCTGACGCATGGGTACTTTGTAGCAACTGAATCAATATGGCAATTGGAAAGAGATTTAGAAGCAGCTCAAGAATCTCAACGGTACGCCGAATCTCAGCATGAGGCCTGCTGCCGCATTTTGCAACGAAATACCGAGGAGAAGAACCGCCTTCAGGCGGAAAACAGGCAGCAAGCCAAAGAAATTGAGAGCCTGAAGACTCAATTGGCCTAGACCCAAGAAGAGAACCAGAAATTACAGAGGGGCATGTTCGGTAAGTGTGATTCTAACACTAGTTAGTACGTCTTATGTATGAGGTATAATGATCAGGCCTTGACTCATGTATAGGTCTCCTGTCCGGCGGCCCGAAGAAGAGATCGGATCTTACCGCGGAAACCTTCTGAAGGAGTTGTCCGCCCTTCATGAGCGGGCTCGGAAGGCCATGAAGAGTATGGTGAAAGCGCTGTGGCCTGCTGAGCAAACTCCGGAGGAGATGACTGAACTGGTTGATCGATTCAAGGGAGCCTGAAGTAGCTTTGAGCTATGGAAGACATCGACTTGCCGAGAGGGAGCACGAGAGGTGTGGGCGATGATCAAGACCCGTTATACCAGCCTTAACCCCGAGCGTATGACCTGGGTTGGGCCGGTAGGATCGGATGGGCAGGAAGTGCTGCTTCACTTGGTATACGACTAGGTGATGCCCGCCGCCCGTATCTCACAAGAATATTGCTCCCTATACACCTTAATAGATCATCTCGAGCAGTAGCCAGATGTATGATTATTTGTAACTATGTACCAATAACTGAGGAATTGCTCCGTCTGTGTTGTAAACTTTGTCTTAACCGGCCATCGGCTTCGACCTCCCGGGCTAAGAGCTTGGGAGTGTTCCTTATAAAATATCACTCGAGAGAAGCAAATTATGTTCGGGGAACCAAGCAATCCAGCCATTTGGTGAGAACGGACAGAAAGCACATAGGGAGATATGTTATATTAGAGCTTAACATAAGAAACATCTTCCAAAGAAAATAGTACCTCTATCAATACCTTTCTTCAGGATGCTACGTAAATCATAGGTAGTAAAGTCATATACTGCTAGTATGCGACTAATGGCTCTTTGTGAGAAAAGAAACCCGAGTAATGGTGCTAACGACCATAGTCTCATTTGTTGCTTCTGTCATAGTCGATCAATTATCTACTGAAGATAGCTAGCTTTTGGCTTCATCCATCTGAGGTACGTATCCGGATAACCTGGTCATAACAATCACAGAGGTGCTTCCTTTACCCTCTAGCCGAACAATCGGGAACGTAGAGGGTAAGCACGGGAGCGAGGCAACCCAGCTTGGGAAAGTCTTAGTTCGAATTGATGCATATGATGGCTTAAATGCGACAAAGGAAAAATGCGTACAAAATAAATGTGAATAAATGCTTATAATATAAAAGTATTGGCTTCGGAAAGAAGCCCCCAGGTGTTGTGTTCGGATTTAACACTTAAGGGTGTAAGCCGAAAATCTTAGTACAAGATCGGTTGAACCGAACATAGATTTGGGAAGAGAAGGAAAAAAATTCAAATCTACCAAACAAAAAGGTGGGAGGGGAAGGAAAAAGTAAATAAAAAGGAAATAAAAAGGAGGTAAATGGTAAATAATGTGATGACACCGATTTATTCGTAGAAGCGCCGAAGACGAGCTGCGTTCCATGGGTTTGGTTCAAGGCAGTTGTCCGATGGGTTCCGAAGACGGTAAGCCCCTCTCACGAGTACTTTGTTGATTATGAAGGGACCCTCCCATTTGGGGTTGAGTTTATGCTTCTGTTTCTCCGAAAGCCGTAAGACGAGTTCATCCACGTTATACGCTTTTGCCCTGACCTCCCTACTATCGTAACGCTAGGCCCGCTGTTGATAAAAGGTAGGGCGAGCCCGAGCTATGTCGTGCTCTCCTTCTAAGGCGTCCAGGTCGTCCTATCGATCTAACTCGGCTTCCTTTTCCTCGTACATGCGCACCCTTGGTGCGTCGTGAATAATATCACAGGGGAGGACTCCTTCTGCCCCATAGACCATGAAGAACGGTGTGTATCCCGTTGATCTGTTCGGAGTGGTGTGATACGTCTCCAAAGTATCTACTTTTCCAAACTCTTTTGCCCTTGTTTTGGACTCTAATTTGCATGATTTGAATGGAACTAACCCGGACTGATGTTGTTTTCAGCAAAATTGCCTTGGTGTTATTTTTGTGCAGAAATAAAAGTTCTCGGATTGACTTGAAAATTTACGGAGAATATTTTTGGAATTAATAAAAAATATTAGCGAAAGAATCAACTACAGGGGGGCCACCACCTGGCCATAAGCTAGGGGGCGCGCCCACCCCCTAGGGCGCACCCTTGTGGCTTGTGGGCCCCCTGTTGCTCCTCCGACCTCGTTCCCACTTCTATATATTCCTATTCAGGGAGAAAAAAATCAAGGATAAGAGTTCATTGCGTTTCACGATACGGAGCCGCCATCACCTCCTGTTCTTCCTCGGGAGACCAAATCTGGAGTCTGTTTTGGGCTCCGAAGAGGGGAAATCGACGCCTTCGTCATCACCAACCATCCTTTATAACCAATTTCATGATGCTCTCCACTGTTCGTGAGTAATCTCATCGTAGGCTTGCTAGACGGTGATGGGTTGGATGAGATTTATCATGTAATCGAGTTAGTTTTGTTAGGGTTTGATCCCTAGTATCCACTATGTTCTGAGATTGATGTTGCTATGACTTTGCTATGCTTAATGCTTGTCACTAGGGCCCGAGTGCCATGATTTTAGATATGAACCTATTATGTTATCATGAATATATATGTGTTCTTGATCCTATCAAGTTGTAGACACCTATTACGAGTTATGATCCGCATCCCCTAGGGTGACAATAACTAGGATTCTTTCCGGTGATTACCGTAGTTTGAGGAGTTCATGTATTCACTAAGTGCTAATGCTTTGGTCCAGTTCTCTATTAAAAGGAGGCCTTAATATCCCTTAGTTTCCATTAGGACCCCGCTGCCATGGGAGGGTAGGACAAAAGATGTCATGCAAGTTCTTTTCCATAAGCACGTATGCCTATATATGGAATACATGCCTATATTACATTGATGAATTGGAGCTAGTTCCGTGTCACCCTATTTTATAACCGTTGCATGATGAATGCCATCTGACATAATTATCATCACTGATCCATTGCCTATGAGCTTTTCACATATTGATCTTTGCTAAGTAACTTTTCCGTTGCTATTGTTACAATCACTACAAACTTCTACTATCACTTTGCCACCGTTACCGTTACTTCCATATTACTTTGCTACTAAATACTTTGCTGAAGATATTAAGTCTTTCAGGTGTGGTTGAATTGTCAACTCAGTTGCTAATACTCAAGAATATTCTTTGGCTCCCCTTGTGTTGAATCAATAAATTTGGGTTGAAACTCTACCCTCGAAAACTGTTGCGATCCCCTATACTTGTGGGTTATCAAGACATTTTTCTGGCATCGTTGCCGGGGAGCATAGCTCTATTCTCTAAGTCACTTGGGATATATATATCTGTTGATCACTATGAAGAATCTGAAAGATGCTAAGACTAAGATCTACTGCTCAACTACGAGGACAGGTAAGGAACTGCCATCTAGCTCTGCACTTGATTCACCTTCTGTTATGAGTAAATTTGCGACACCACCACCTGCTAGTAATTTTGATATGTTGCAAGTAATTGATGATGCTACTTCTGCTATGCATGATGCTTATGATGATACTCTACTTGATACCATTATGCCACTAGGTGAATTCCTTGATGAACAAATTGCTAGAGTCAATATTCAAACTGACAATATTTCCGATTCTGATGAAATTATTGAAACAGAGCACTATGAGACACCTGCTAGGTCTAGCTCTCCTAGATATACATTGCCTGATATACTCGAGGGTTATGTTATGGAAGGAGAGGTAGCTAGGGACTTTCTTGCTTGTAAGGATAGAGATGATCTTAAGAAATTGCTTCACAAGTGGAAAGAAAAATCTTTGAACGCTAGAATGCAATATGATCCTAAGTTTGCTACTTCACCTATCTTTGTTACTGATAATGATTATGAATTCTCTGTCAATCCTGAGTTAAGTACTTTGGTTGAATCTGATCCTTTCTATGGTTATGAATTTGAAACTGTTGTGGCACATCTTACCAAATTGAATGATATAGCCACCCTATTTACTCATGAGGAATTTTTTTTCTATTACTATATTCTTAAGTTGTTTTCTTTCTCATTAAAGGGTGATGCTAAGATATGGTTTAATTCTCTTGCTCCTGGTTGCGTACGTAGTCCCCAGGATATGATTTATTACTTCTCTAAAAAATATTTTCCTGCCCATAAGAATGAAGTTGCCTTGCAGGAAATATTTAACTTTGTGCAAATTGAAGAAGAGAGTCTCCCACAAGCTTGGGGGAGGTTTCTCCATTTACTTAATGCTTTGCCTGATCATCCTCTCAAGAAAAATGAAATACTTGATATATTTTATAATGGACTAACCGATGCTTCTAGGGACCACCTAGATAGTTGTGCTAGTTGTGTTTTCAGGGAACGAACTGTTGAACAAGCTGAGCTTCTATTTAACAATATATTGAGCAATGATAATGATTGGACTATTTCCGAGCCACCTCCAAAGCCAACTCCAAAGAAAAGCGGTATTCTATTTCTCAGTCCTGAAGATATGCAAGAGGCAAAGAAATCTATGAAAGAAAAAGGTATTAAAGCTGAAGATGTTAAGAATCTACCACCTATTGAAGAAATATATGGTCTTGATAACTCGACACAGGTAGTAGAGGTAAATTCTCTCCATAGATTTGATGAAGGAGATATTCCTTATAATAAGCCTGCTAGCCAATGCTTGGATGAATTTGATAACTTTGTAGTCAAGCAAGAAAATTTTAATGCTTATGTTAGTAGACAATTGAAACATAATGCTTATATGCTTGATTGCTTGGGTGATTATTTGAGTAGAACTATCAATGATCTTAAGCTTATTAGTAAACATGCTTCCATGGTAACTACTCAAGTAGAACAAGTACTAAAGGCGCAGAATGATTTACTTAATGAGATGAATAGTAAAAACAATGATTATTCTGTTAAAGTTGTGACTAGAGGTGGTAGAATGACTCAAGAACGTTTGTATCCTGAGGGCCACCCTAAGGGAATTGAGAAAGATTCTTAGAGAGTTAATACTGATGCACCTATTCATTCCGGTAAGAGTAGGAAAAGGAATGACGATAGTACTTTGCATGCTGCTAGTGAACCTGTTATAGATACACCTGAGAACCCAAATGATCTTTTTGTTTCTAATGCTGAGACACAATCTGGTGATGAACATGAGCCTAGTGATAATATTAATGACGATGTTCATGTTGATTCTCAACCTAGTAATGATAATGATGTGGAGATTGAACTTGCTGTTGGTCTTGATAACCCACAACCTAAGAATAAGAGATATGCTAAAAGAGACTTTGTTGCTTGGAAACATGGTAGAGAAAGAGAACCATGGGTTCAGAAACCCATGCCCTTTCCCCCTAAGCCATCCAAGAAAAAGGATGATGAATATTTTGAGCGCTTTGTTGAAATGCTTAGACCTGTCTTTTTACGTATGCGTTTGACTGATATTCTGAAAATGTCTCCTTATGCTAAGTATATGAAAGATATTGTGACAAATAAAAGAAAAATACCGGAAGCTGAGATCTCGAGCATGCTTGCCAATTATACCTTTAATGGTGAAATACCAAATAAACTAGGAGACCCCGGAGTACCTAGTATACTATGCTCTATTAAAGGAAATTATGTTAAAACTGCTTTATGTGACCTTGGAGCTGGTGTTAGTGTTATGCCTTTCTCTTTATATCGTAGATTTGATTTGAATAAGTTGACACCTACCGAAATCTCCTTGCAAATGGATGATAAATCAATTGCTTTACCCATCAGTATTTGTGAAGATGTACCTATTGTAGTTGCGAACGTTACTATCTTAATGGACTTTGTTATCCTTGATATTCCCGAGGACGACAATATGTCGATCATCCTTGGTAGACCCTTTTTGAATATTGCAGGGGATGTTATTGATTGCAACAAGGACAATGTCACTTTTCATGTTAATGGTAATGAGCATACGGTGCATTTTTCGAAGAAACAACCTCAAGTTCATAGTGTCAACTCCATTGAAAAGGTTTCCCCGATTATTATCGGAGGCTTTGAATTCCCTCTTCCTACTATCAAGAAGAAATATTATATACTTATTGTTGGGGACATGCATATCCCCATTGAGGTAACCTAGTGTTATTCGAAAATTCTTCGGGTCCCTGTCATTCGAAAAAGGTTTGTCAATAAGACTTGATCAACCTTATTGATGGATTCTTTTTGATGAACGTGAGATGGATGAATTTAGAAAGCACTACCTTATGTACCCAACTTTTATTCTCTGTTCCTTAATTTCATTCTAGTAAAATGCTATTATTTTCCTGTTTTCTGTTTTATCCGTGCATTATAAAAATGACTTGAAAAATAGAAGTCCCCAAAATGCCCTGAAAAATTAGTATGATTTTTTCTGGAATATTTAAGAATTTTTGGCACTGAGTATGCATTAGGGGCTGCACCAGTGGGACACAAGCCTGCAGGGCACGCCCTGGTGGTTTGTGGGTCCCATGTTGTAACATCCCAAAATTTCATTTTGGAATGTTATGAAATATAGCTATGCATCATCATCACTTTGTTTGAATGTAATGAATTTGTTGAAGTACTTCTTTTGAAATTCTGAAAGGCCATTTCAATTTTTCCATGCATTTGTTTCACCTATTTGAAAACCTTTGGTAATGTTCAAAGAAAGAGGGGAGTAACATGACACTCCACACCAGGGGCATCTTGGTGAATATTTTGAACAATAAAACCAGGGGGTTATTTGAAAAATTATTGCAAAAGGATTTAAAATCAATTAGGCATTTTTCTAAAAATAAATTTTAAAAAGATAATCAATATGACAGAGGAAAAATGTTCATTAAATAGCATTAATTCTCCTGATCATTTTGATATATATATTTACTATGTTTGAAAATATTTCGAATGCATTAAAAGAGTTTTTATTGCTCTGGAAATAGAAAAGGAAATGTTTTAAATAGAAACGGGCCGGCCCACAACCTTTAATTCCCGAAATGTCTCCGAACCGGCCACCGACGCTCGCCCGAGTTTCTCTCTCTCGCTGACAAGTGGACCCACCGTTCGACCGCGGCGTTAACACGCTCGTCCCCTTCCCCGCGCCCGACGACGTCGCCGGTGATCTCTCCCCCGCAGATCTCGCACCTCGTGCCCTCCCCGACCACCGCGCCTGGCCTATATAACCCCCAGCCCTCTCCCCTCTTCGTTCCCCACCCGAACCCCCCTCTTCCCTCGCCGGAACGCTGCCCCACACCTCGCCGGAGTTCGGCACCCAACCGGACCTCCCCGAGCTCCTACCCGTCGCCACACTCACCCCCAGCCCCCTCCGACGCCACCAATCGACGCCGGAGACTCACCGCCGCCGTTTGAAGCTCTCGGACGCCGCCCCCGACCACCGCACCGTCGTCCCTGAGCACCTCCGACCTCCGGCCACCGTCGACCTCGCCGGAGACCTCGACCCCCTCTCTGTAAGCCGCCACCTCCACCCGTAGCCGTCGGATCTGTAGTCAACGATCTAGATTAGATCTATTTAATAAACGAACCGGTACACGTTAAGTCTCGGCCAACCGCTCGCTAGCTCCCGCACGCACGCCCTCGCGGCCAATCACAGCATGCCACGTCACCCTGTCCATTAGTTAGGTTAGTTTTTCTTTTTCTTTTCTGTTTTAGAAAACAGAATGTATTCTATTTTTGTTTTTATCATATCTTTTAAAATATTTGGTGTTTTTAGTTAATTATTTTTGCATTAGTTCACAAATTTCTTGTAGTTTATGTCTGTATGCTTAGATTTCAAATTTGAACTTTAAAATTTGAATCTAACCAAATTTGCTTAAATTACTAAAATCTGTATAACATGAGTTAAAAAAATTATTTTTGGGTGAATCTTTTTGCCACTGGTTTGTATTAGTTAGACCTATCGTCCTACATAGTTTAAGAATTTTTTAGGATAAATTTGGTTAGGTTTTATAACAAAAATAGAATCTGTTTGGTTCTTAATGTAGTTTAGTTATTTTAATTTTAATTTAATTTGAACCTGAATTAGTTTAACTTTTGTTTTTTTGATTTCATTAGGTTTTGTTGATTCAACATTAGGTGTATTATTTTTTGTTAATAAAATATTTTTTTCAATTTGTTTTGTGCTCTAGTTTGAATAGGTACATCTTATTTTTCACCTTTAGTATTGTTTAGAAAAAAAAATTGTAGTAACTCTTTTTGCACAAAATTATTTTTATAATGAAATACTTTCTGTTTTAAAATAAAATTTTTGTATTTACTTTTCTGTTATCTAAATGCCTAGTTGTTCCAAACAAATTGTTGACTTGTTATGTGTTAGTAGAGATTTTGACACCAAAATTTTTTAGAGTCTGATACTTTAAGTGAGTTCTTCTTTTGATTGTGCTATTGTTTGTTGAAGTATTTGTTACCTTGATGTTGTATGAATTGTATTGTGTTTATGCTTATTATGTGCTTTGTTTGATTCGTTAGATTATCCGGAGTGCGAAGCTTGTTATCTAGAGTCACTTGAATACGAGGATCGTCAGCAAGGCAAGTCACTTTGACCATGTATACCTATGTTTTTATTGCATTAGTTCTACCATCTCCCCGATTGCATGCAAAGTAGGTAAAATTGGAAACTTGGTTACTTGATGTAGTATCACGTGGTAGGTACCCCTCAACCCTTTGACACATTGGCCCCGGGAAACGTTGATTTAAATTTTGCTATGCTATTAGTAGACGGGGTTGGTTGTGTGATTCATGAGAGTTGTGAGTTAATAATTTCAAGACCTACATGATGATCAAGTCTTCAAGACTCCAAGTTTTCAACATACCTCTGGGTGGATGATGGTGGAACGGCGCCCTAGAGAAACCAGTGGTTAGCCTAGATGATGCTGGAGAAGTGCCAATATTCATGCGGAAAGGTCCACCCAGGCACAAAGAGATGGATGGATGCTTCAAGACCCAAGGCTTACCTGCACAACCACAAGACATTATGGGCTGTAGCTTGGTTGGATATCGTGGTGACCCTAGACAGGCGGTGCTACGAGATGTAGAAGAACGGTAGGATAGGATGGGCACCGACAGAGTCTCGGGGAAACCCTTTAGAAGACCATGTTTTGGTCATCCGTTTCTCAAACACCCTGAAGTGCGAGAAATCCAACGGAGGCGATCAAATCTTGTGGGGAACGTGTGCAAAACTCTGCAGAGTACCCAAACCTAATCGATTAGTCGTGTCCACGGTCATGGACAGTTTGAGCCAAAGGAACTGAAGCTATCTGGAACTCTCAACACTTATAATTACATTGATGTGGGTATAAATGTCAACTTGGGTATGAGAATTGGTTGGTGGAACCATCTCATTAATCAACCAACATTGTAGTAATTATGCTTTTGCCCTCTCTTGTTGTAGGAAAAATTTGGCTTTATGCAAAAACTTACTACCCCCACCTGCCATATATGCATATAGAATAGATGATTATTTTACCCCCTCTCTTGTGACATTGCCGGCATATTCAATATGCGGACCTATACGGCTGCAACGTATCATGTTACAGAGTACTTTTCCGACCAGGAGTGAGGATACGCTCTACGCTCGGTGAGATGCCCTTGGAGTCAGATGGACTCAACTACCTTTGAAGCTTCCGCAAGTTTAGTTATTCTGATGAGTTGACCTTCATCCACTTTATTGTAATTCTTATTGTAATAAAGGACTCGATATGAGATTTTTTCGATTATTAAAGCTGTGTGATTTCACTTTGATATAAACATTGATGTACCGTGTGTGTACCAGCATGATCTTGGGATGGTACAGAAACACCGGAGATTCGACCTTTCAGGTCGGCTCGCTACAAAAATGGTATCAGAGCACACGCTGACCGTAGGACGTAACCTCTAGGATTGGAAAAGCCTTAGGATTTATTTCTCTTTTGCCTTTAAAATTCTTATACTCTCATCTACTCGTTTCTGACTTCCTCCGATTTATTTCAAAATTTATAGATGGCCACCTTCATCCCAGTTTTGATCACGGAGTTTTGTCAGCCTGACGCGATGATGCCCTTTGGCAAGGAGCTGATGAGGATCGTCAGGGACGTAAGGATTGCCTTGCCAAGCATCACCGGGACTCCTATCATGTCATTTACACAAGACGGACGCTACAGGATCAAGGTGCACATCCCCAAGAAGACCTTTGGAAATCGTAAGGAACCCACCGACTTCAAGTTGTGGCGCCCAGCTGGATACTTGGGAGAGACATGGCAATTCACCGCACCCTTGGACATATTCAGGAGGAATACAGGGGTGGACCCATTTCACCAGGACTCAGCGTGGTTTGTCGCAGGGATGCCAATGGAAATATCATAACCACTCCCACTGAAGACACCACCATTTCCTATATCCACACTTTGGAGACGCACATCAGGACCTTGGAGCTTTGGGTATGTGCTGACACGAAGACGATCAAGAGGTTGATGAACCGCGAGATTGACCTTGAAGCTGACCTACGGGAAGCCAAGTACGAGCATGAGTATGAAGTGAAGGATCTCTTAGAGAGGATCGATAAGCTAAACACTCGCATTACAACTCTGGAGGAACAGATGGACATGGGTGAAAATCTTCATCCAGAAGGAGACATGTCTCCCTTGATCAGCAACGATGATGACTATGAGGAGAGCGTCACCGAAGGAGGCCACTTCACCATGTACTTTTGAGGAGAACTTTAGTTATGCCCCCATGTATCTTTATTTTGTCGTTAAAGCGTAGGTCGACGCTTAGTTTGATTTGGAGATTTGTATCTTGATGTTTGAACCTTGAGTTGAATAAATGAATGAGTGTTTGGTGTGATATGTTTGTTGCATTGCATATGGGTAGTGAATTTCCTTTTAGGTCATTGTTCTATTCTAATTCTCACCCCTCTGAAAACAGCAAGATGCCTCCGCGACATGAGCCCGACTTCACTTTCCCGCCGGAACTCACACAACTTCTCCAGCAGCAGAACGCCCTGATGCAACTGTTGATTCAGAATCAGACCAACAACCACAATAACCACCCTCCACCTCAAGGCGACAACCTCACCCGTTTTTTGAGGCTGAATCCACCAACTTTCTCCAGCAGCACTGAGCCCATTATGGCAGATGATTGGCTCCGCAAGATGGAGAGGGAACTCACCACCGCAGGATGCACTGAGGCTGAAAAGGTGCACTTTGCCGCCCATCAACTGGAGGGACCAGCAACTTCATTGTGGGAGAACTACACCACCACGTACCCCATTGCTGGTGTGACTTGGGAGCAGTTCAAGCTAGCTTTCCACACTGCTCATGTCTCAGCTGGAGCCATGAGTCTGAAGAAGTGTGAGTTTCACAACTTACGCCAGGGGAACCGTTCCGTGGCCCAGTACGTGGATGATTTCAACACGTTGGCTCGTTATGCACCAGGAGATGTGGCCGATGATGCATCCAAACAGGAGAAGTTCTTGGAAGGACTCAACAATGAGTTGAGCGTGCAACTGATGGTGGCTACTTTTAGCAACTACCAGGAGCTGGTAGACAAGGCCCTCATCTTGGAGGGGAAGCAACAGCAAATCGAAAACCGCAAGAGGAAGTATGGACATGGGAAGTCTCACTCTGGAGCTCAACAGAATCCCCGCTACTCCCCGTACTCAGGAAATACCGGATCAGGGACCGGTAAGCATGGAGGACACACTCATCCCGTGCACAACCATGGAGGCCATAACCATGGAGGAAATGGGAATAATCGTACCAACAATGGAAACTTCAAGAATGGTAATGGAAGTGGGAATGGCAATCAACACCGTCCTGCTCCAGCTCAGAAGGATCTGAACCATATCACCTGTTTCAAGTGCCAGAAGACAGGGCACTATGCCACCGAATGCCCTCAGAACAAGCAAGGAAATGGAAACGGCAACAACAACGGCAACTCCGCAGCTAAGAAGCCAAATCCTTTTCCTCGTGCTCAGGTGAACCACCTTGATGTGGAAGAAGTCTGTGATTAGCCCGAGACTGTGGTTGGTAAGTTTTTATTGCATTCACGTCCAGTTATGGTACTTTTTGATTCTGGTGCAACTCATTCATTCATATCAAGGGTAGTCGTGGAAAAGTATGGTTTACCCACCAGAACCCTTAGTCAGCCCATTAAGGTCAATTCCCCAGGAGGTATGATGATGGTAGGGATAGGATGCCACGCCTTAAAACTCCACATAGGAAACCATGTTTTTCCTACCGACCTCATAGTCTTAGAATCCCAGGGATTGGATATAATCCTAGGCATGGATTGGATGACCAAGTATGAAGGAAACCTTGATTGTCCCAGCAAGTCTATTTCACTCACCACTCCGGAGAACAAGAGGATTAAGTATGTATCCCGACGCACACGAATGAGTGCTCGGTTAAATTCCCTCACAGAAGTTGTTCAGGAGGAAGTGCCGGTTGTACAAGACTTTCCAGATGTATTCCCGGAGGAATTACCAGGCATGCCACCAGATAGGGAGATTGAGTTTCTGATAGAGCTACTACCAGGAACATCCCCAATTTCCAAGAGACCCTATCGGATGCCCGCAAATGATTTAGTAGAAATCAAGAAGCAGATTAAGGAGTTATTGGATAAGGGATATATTCGCCCAAGTTCTTCACCTTGGGGAGCCCCAGTTCTTTTGGTGGAGAAGAAAGATACAACCTTGAGGATGGTGGTCGATTATCGTGCATTGAACGAGGTAACTATCAAGAATAAGTACCCTCTGCCGATGATTAATGACCTGTTTGATCAGCTAGTAGGTGCCAAAGTATTCTCCAAGATCGATCTTCGATCAGGGTATCACCAACTGAAGATTCGTGAACAGGATATACCGAAAACAGCCTTCACCACAAGGTATGGCTTATATGAGTATACAGTCATGTCTTTTGGTTTGACTAATGCTCCTGCCTACTTCATGAATATGATGAACAAGGTGTTTATGGAATATTTGGACAAGTTTGTTGTGGTGTTCATCGATGACATTTTGATATTCTCCAAGAGCGAGGAAGAACACAAGGAACACTTGCGTTTAGTTCTGGAGAAGCTTAGAGAGCATCAGTTATATGCCAAGTTCAGTAAATGTGAATTTTGGCTGACGGAAGTCGGATTCCTTGGACACATTATTTCTGGAGAAGGAATAGCAGTAGACCCTGCTAAGGTTGAAGAAGTCACTGAGTGGAAGTCACCCACCTCAGTTAAGGAGATCCGCAGTTTTCTCGAACTTGCCGAATATTACCGGAGATTCATTGAGAATTTCTCAAAGATTGCCAAGCCCATGACAGAATTGTTGAAGAAAGTGTTGGAAATATGCCCTAGAGGCAATAATAAAATGGTTATTATTGTATTTCCTTGTTCATGATAATTGTCTATTGTTCATGCTATAATTGTGTTAACCGGAAACCATAATACATGTGTGAATACATAGACCACAACATGTCCCTAGTGAGCCTCTAGTTGACTAGCTCGTTGATCAATAGATGGTCACGGTTTCATGGCCATGGACATTGGATGTCATTGATAACGGGATCACATCATTAGGAGAATGATGTGATGGACAAGACCCAATTCTAAGCATAGCACAAGATCGTGTAGTTCGTTTGCTAAAGCTTTTCAATGTCAAGTATCGTTTCCTTAGACCATGAGATTGTGCAACTCCCGGATACCGTAGGAATGCTTTGGGTGTGCCAAACGTCACAACGTAACTGGGTGGCTATAAAGGTGCACTACGGGTATCTCCGAAAGTATCTGTTGGGTTTGCATGAATCGAGACTGGGATTTGTCACTCCGTGTGACGGAGAGGTATCTCTGGGCCCACTCGGTAAGACATCATCATTATGAGCTCAATGTGACTAAGGAGTTAGTCACGGGATGATGTATTACGGAACGAGTAAAGAGACTTGCCGGTAACGAGATTGAACAAGGTATGGGGATACCGACGATCGAATCTCGGGCAAGTATCATACCGATAGACAAAGGGAATTGTATACGGGATTGATTGAATCCTTGACATCGTGGTTCATCCGATGAGATCATCGTGGAGTACGTGGGAGCCAACATGGGTATCCAGATCCCGCTGTTGGTTATTGACCGGAGAGGTGTCTCGGTCATGTCTACGTGTCTCCCGAACCCGTAGGGTCTACACACTTAAGGTTCGATGACGCTAGGGTTATAGGGAAAAGGTATACGTGATTAACGAAGGTTGTTCGGAGTCCCGGATGAGATCCCGGACGTCACGAGGAGCTCCGGAATGGTCCGGAGGTAAAGATTGATATATAGGAAGTCCAGTTTTGGTCACCGGAAAGTTTTCGGGCTCATCGGTAGTGTACCGGGAGTGCCGGGAGGGTGCCGGAGGACCCCCGGGAGGGGTGTGACGACCAAAGGACCACATGGGCTGTTAGATAAAGTGTGCCAGCCCTTATTGGGCTGGGCAAGACTTTTGCTAAAGGCCCATGCGGCTGGAGATAAGGAGATAAGGCAAAAAGGATTTAAAAGGAGGAGATCCACCTCCCTTGTGGGAGGTGGACTCTCCCTTTAATTCGGCCGGCCATCTCCTCTTTGGAGTAGAGGCCAAGCCAGCCCTCCACGTCCCTCCTCCTATATATACTTGAGGTTTTGGATGTTTTGAGACAAGATTTGATCTCTCTCTCTCACGGCGAAGCCCTACCTCTCTTCTTCCTCCTCCGCAGCGCTTAGGCGAAGCCCTGTCGGAATACCTTGCTACTCCACCACCACCACGCCGTCGTGCTGCTGTTGGAGCCCTTCCCCAACCTCTCCTTCCTCCTTGCTGGATCAAGGTGTTGGAGACGTCACCGGGCTGCACGTGTGTTGAACGCGGAGGTGCCGTCCGTTCGGCACTTGATCGGATCTACCGCGATCTGAATCGCTGCGAGTACGACTCCATCAACCGCGTTCTTGTAACGCTTCCGCTTAGCGATCTTCAAAGGTATGAAGATGCAATCTCTCCCCTCTCGTTGCTGGTTTCTCCATAGATAGATCTTGGTGAACGTAGGAAAATTTTGATTTACTACTACGTCTCCCAACAGTGGCATCATGAGCTAGGTCTATGCGTAGAATCTATGCACGAGTAGAACACAAAGCAGTTGTGGGCGTCGAGTTTGTTAATTTGCTTGCCGCTACTAGTCTTATCTTGATTCGGCGGTATTGTGGGATGAAGCGGCCCGGACCAACTTTACACGTACGCTTACGTGAGACCGGTTCCACCGCCTGACATGCACTAGATGCATAAGGTGGCTAGCGGGTGTCTGTCTCTCCTACCTTAGTCGGATCGGATTCGATGAAAAGGGTCCTTATGAAGGGTAAATAGCAATTGGCAAATCACGTTGTGGTGTTGACGTAGGTAAGAAACGTTCTTGCTAGTAACCTATAGCAGCCACGTAAAAACTTGCAACTACAAATTAGAGGACGTCTAACTTGTTTTTGCAGCATGTGCCTTGTGATGTGATATGGCCAAAGGATGTGATGTGATGCATTGTGATGTATGAATTGATCATGTTCTTGTAATAGGATTCACGACTTGCATGTCGATGATTATGACAACCGGCAGGAGCCATAGGAGTTGTCTTATTTATTGTATGACCTGCGTGTCAATCATAAACGCCATGTAATTACTTTACTTTATTGCTAAGCGTTAGCCATAGTAGTAGAAGTAATAGTTGGCGAGACAACTTCATGAAGACACAATGATGGAGATCATGATGATGGAGATCATGGTGTCGTGCCGGTGACAGTGATGATCATGGTGCCCCGAAGATGGAGATCATAGGAGCAAAATGATATTGGCCATATCATGTCACTATATTGATTGCATGTGATGTTTATCATGTTTACATCTTATTTGCATAGAACGACGGTAGTAAATAAGATGATCTCTCAATAAAATTTCAAGAAAGGTGTTCACCCTAACTGTGCACCGTTGCTAAGGATCGTCGTTCCGAAGCACCACATGATGATCGGGTGTGATAGGTTCTAACGTTCGCATACAACGGGTGTAAGCCAGATTTACACATGCGAAACACTTAGGTTGACTTGACGAGCCTAGCATGTACAGACATGGCCTCGGAACACGGAAGACCGAAAGGTCGAACATGAGTCGTATAGAAGATACGATCGACATAGAGATGTTCACCATGGATGACTAGTCCGTCTCACGTGATGATCGGACACGGGCTAGTTGACATGGATCATGTATCACTTGGAAGACTAGAGAGATGTGTATCTAAGTGGGAGTTCATTAATAATTTGATTAAATGAACTTAATTATCATGAACTTAGTCTAAAAATGTCCTTGCAAATTATGTCGTAGATAGCTCGCGCTGTAGCTCCCCAGTTTTATTGATACAATCCTAGAGAAAAGTAAGTTGAAAGTTGATGGTAGCAATAATGCGGACTGGGTCCGTGATCTGAGGATTGTCCTCATTGCTGCACAGAAAGCTTATGTTTTTTATGTACCGCTAACTGCATCACTCCCTCAAGCGTTGTCTGTAGATGTTGTGAACATATGACAGGCACTTTTTGATGACTACGTGATAGTTCAGTGCGTCATGCATTACGGCTTAGAATTGAGGCTTCAAAATGTTTTGAACGTCACAGAACATATGAGATGTTCTAGGAGCTGAGATTGTGATCTCAAGCTCGTGCCTATGTTGAGAGGTATGAGACCTCCAACAAGATTCTTTGCCTGCAAGATAAAGGAGAATAGCTTAATCGGTGAGCGTGTTCTCAGATTGTCTGGGTGCTACAATCACTTGAATCAAGTGGGAGTTAATCTTCCAGATGAGATAGTGATTAATGCAGTTCTCCAAGTCACTGCCACCAAGCTACTAGAGCTTCGTGATGAACTATAACATGCCAGGGATGGATAAGATGATCCCTGAGTTGTTCGTGATGTTTGACACCACGAAGGTAGAAATCAATAAGGAGCATCAAGTGTTGATGGTTAAGTGAAAACCACTAGTTTCAAAAGGGGCAAGGGCAAGAAGGGAAAAACTTCAGGAATGGCAAGCCAGTTGTTGCTCTAGTGAAGAAACCCAAGGTTGAGCCCGAACCCGAGACTAAGTGCTTCTGTTATGAGGAGAATGTTCGCTGAAGCGGAAAAACCCTAGATGATTGGTAGATAAGAAGGCTGGTAATGTCAATGGAAGTATATTTGATATACGTGTTAGTGATGTGTACCTTGCTGGTACTCCTAGTAGCACCTGGGTATTAGATACCGGTTCGGTTGCTAAGTGTTAGCAACTCGAAATAAAAGCTACGGAGTAAATGGAGACTAGCTAGGTGAAAGGTGACGATGTGTGTTGGAAGTATTTCCAAGATTGATGTGATCACCATCGCACGCTCTCTCTACCTTCAGGATTTGTGATAAACCTAAATAAATGTTATTTGGTGTTTGCGTTGAGCATAAACGTGATTAGATCATGATTAGTGCGATACGGTTATTCATATAAGTTAGAGAATAATGGTTATTCTGTTTACATGGATAATGCCTTCAATGGTCATGCACCCACTCGAAATGGTTTATCGAATCATGATCGTAGTAGTACACATATTCATAACATTGGTACCAAAAGATACAAAGTTAATAATGATAGTACCACATGCTTGTGGCACTGCCACGTAATGTCATATTGGTATAAATCGCATGAAGAAACTCCATGATGATGGATGTTTTTTGACTCACTCGATTTCGAATCGGTTGAGACATGCGATCCATGCCTCTTGGGCAAGATGACTGAGACCCCGTCATCCAATATGATGGAACGGGCAAGTGGCTTATTGGAATTAATACATGTTGATGTATGTGGTCCAATGAGTGTTGAAACACACAGTGGATATCGTTGTTTTTCTTTACCTTCACTGATGATTTGAGTAAATATGGGGATATTTACTTAATGAAACACGAATCTGAAATGTTTGAAAGGTTCAAGGAGTTTCAGAGTGAAGTTAAAGATCATCGTGACAAGAAGATAAATGTCTATGATATGATCATGGAGGTGAATATCTAAGTTACGAGTTTGGTATGCAATTTTAGACAATGTGGAAATTGTTTCACAGCTCACGCCTCCTGGAACACCATAGTGTGATGGTGTGTTCGAACGTCGTAGTCGTGCTCTATTGGATATAGTGAGTACTATGATGTCTCTTATCGTTTTACCACTATCGTTATGGGGTTATGCATTAAAGACAAATCCATTCACTTTAACAGGGCACCATCTAAGTCTGTTGAGATGACACCGTGAGAATTATGGTTTGACAGAAGCCTAAGCTGTCATTTCTTAATGTTTGGGGCTGCGACGCTTATGTGAAAATGGGTTTTTCACCTAGCGAGCTCGAACTCAAAGCAGACAAATGCATCTTCATAGAATACCCTAATGAGACATTGGGTATACCTTCTATCTCAGATCCAAGCGCAAAAGGTGTTTGTTGCTAAGAACGGGTCCTTTTTGAGAAAGAGTTTCTCTCGAAAGAATTGAGTGGGAGGAAGATAGAACTTGATAAGGTTGTTGAACCTTTGTTTCAACCAGAGAATAGCGCAACACAGAAAGATGTTTCTGTAGAGCCTACTTAGTTGAAAAGGAAGTTAATGATGATGATCATGAAGCTTCGGATCAAGTCACTATCGAACCTCGTAGGTCGACAAGGACGCGTACTGCTCCTGAGTAGTACGACAACCCTGTCTTGGAAATCATGTTGTTGGACAACGATGAACCTACGAACTATGGAGAAGCGATGGTGGGCCCGGATTCCAACAAATGGCTAGGAGCCATGAAATCCGAGAAAGGATCCATGTATGAAAACCAAGTATGGACTTTGGTAGACTTGCCTGTTGAATGGCGGGTCATTGAGTACAAATGGACCTTTGAGATAAACATAGACGCTAATGGTGAAATGTCACCGTTTATAAAGCTCGACTTGTCGCAAAGAAGTTTCCGCCAAGTTCAAGGAGTTGACTGCAATGAGATTGTCTCATCTGTAGCGATGCTAAAAGTCTATTAAAATTTTGTTAGCAGTTGCTGCATTTTTCGATTATGAAATCTGGCAGATGGATGACAAAACAAGGTTTCCGTAATGGTTTCTGTGAGGAAGAGTTGTATGTGATACAACCAGAAGGTTTTGTCAATCCTAAGGATGCTAATAATATGCAAACTCCAGCGATCCTTCTATGGACTGGAGCAAGCATCTCGGAGTTGGAATATATGCTTTGATGAGGTGATCAAAGTGTTTAAGTTTATACAAAGTTTATGAGAAACTTGTATTTGCAAGAAAGTGAGTGGGAGCACTATGGAATTTCTTATAAGAATATGTAGTTGACATATTATTGATCGAAAATGATGTAGAATTTCTGGAAGAGCATCAAGGGTTGTTTGAAAAGTTTTGTTTTTCAAAGGAAGACCCAGATAAAGCTACTATTTTATTGAGCATCAAGATCTATAGGGATAGATCTATTCGCTTGATAAGTTTTTTCGACGAAGACATACCTTGACAAGTTTTTGAAGGAGTTCAAAATAGATGGGTCAAAGAAGGAGTTCTTGACTGTATTGTAAGGTGTGAAATTGAGTAAGACTCAATACCCGACCACGGCAGAAGATAAAGAAGAGATGAGTGTCATCTCCTATGCTTTAGCCATAGGCTCTATATAGTATGCCATGCTGTGTACCGCACCTGTGTGTGCCTTGCCATGAGTCTGTCAAGGGGTACAAGAGTAATCCAAGAGTGGATCACTAGACAGCGGTCAAAGTTAGCCTTAGTAACTTGAGAACTAAGGAAATATTTCTCGATTATGGAGGTGATAAAGAGTTCATCGTAAAGTGTTACGATGATGCAAGCTTTAAAACCAATCCGGATGACTCTTAGTAGAAATCCAGCTACGTATAGTAGAGCAGCCATTTGGAATAGCTCCAAGTGGAGCATGGGAGTAGTATCTACAAATATGACATGGAAAGTTTGTAAGGTACACACGGATCTGAATGTCGCAGACCCGTTGACTAAAACCTCTTTCACGAGCAGGACATGAACAAACCCCAGAACTTATTGGGTGTTAATCACATGATGATATGATCACATGGTGATGTAAGTGTTAATCACATGGTGATGTGAACTAGATTATTGACTCTAGTGCAAGTGGGAGACTGTTGGAAATATGCCCTAGAGGCAATAATAAAATGGTTATTATTGTATTTCCTTGTTCATGATAATTGTCTATTGTTCATGCTATAATTGTGTTAACCGGAAACCATAATACATGTGTGAATACATAGACCACAACATGTCCCTAGTGAGCCTCTAGTTGACTAGCTCGTTGATCAATAGATGGTCACGGTTTCATGGCCATGGACATTGGATGTCATTGATAACGGGATCACATCATTAGGAGAATGATGTGATGGACAAGACCCAATTCTAAGCATAGCACAAGATCGTGTAGTTCGTTTGCTAAAGCTTTTCAATGTCAAGTATCGTTTCCTTAGACCATGAGATTGTGCAACTCCCGGATACCGTAGGAATGCTTTGGGTGTGCCAAACGTCACAACGTAACTGGGTGGCTATAAAGGTGCACTACGGGTATCTCCGAAAGTATCTGTTGGGTTGGCATGAATCGAGACTGGGATTTGTCACTCCGTGTGACGGAGAGGTATCTCTGGGCCCACTCGGTAAGACATCATCATTATGAGCTCAATGTGACTAAGGAGTTAGTCACGGGATGATGTATTACGGAACGAGTAAAGAGACTTGCCGGTAACGAGATTGAACAAGGTATGGGGATACCGACGATCGAATCTCGGGCAAGTATCATACCGATAGACAAAGGGAATTGTATACGGGATTGATTGAATCCTTGACATCGTGGTTCATCCGATGAGATCATCGTGGAGTACGTGGGAGCCAACATGGGTATCCAGATCCCGCTGTTGGTTATTGACCGGAGAGGTGTCTCGGTCATGTCTACGTGTCTCCCGAACCCGTAGGGTCTACACACTTAAGGTTCGATGACGCTAGGGTTATAGGGAAAAGGTATACGTGATTACCGAAGGTTGTTCGGAGTCCCGGATGAGATCCCGGACGTCACGAGGAGCTCCGGAATGGTCCGGAGGTAAAGATTGATATATAGGAAGTCCAGTTTTGGTCACCGGAAAGTTTTCGGGCTCATCGGTAGTGTACCGGGAGTGCCGGGAGGGTGCCGGAGGACCCCCGGGAGGGGTGTGACGACCAAAGGACCACATGGGCTGTTAGATAAAGTGTGCCAGCCCTTATTGGGCTGGGCAAGACTTTTGCTAAAGGCCCATGCGGCTGGAGATAAGGAGATAAGGCAAAAAGGATTTAAAAGGAGGAGATCCACCTCCCTTGTGGGAGGTGGACTCTCCCTTTAATTCGGCCGGCCATCTCCTCTTTGGAGTAGAGGCCAAGCCAGCCCTCCACGTCCCTCCTCCTATATATACTTGAGGTTTTGGATGTTTTGAGACAAGATTTGATCTCTCTCTCTCACGGCGAAGCCCTACCTCTCTTCTTCCTCCTCCGCAGCGCTTAGGCGAAGCCCTGTCGGAATACCTTGCTACTCCACCACCACCACGCCGTCGTGCTGCTGTTGGAGCCCTTCCCCAACCTCTCCTTCCTCCTTGCTGGATCAAGGTGTTGGAGACGTCACCGGGCTGCACGTGTGTTGAACGCGGAGGTGCCGTCCGTTCGGCACTTGATCGGATCTACCGCGATCTGAATCGCCGCGAGTACGACTCCATCAACCGCGTTCTTGTAACGCTTCCGCTTAGAGATCTTCAAAGGTATGAAGATGCAATCTCTCCCCTCTCGTTGCTGGTTTCTCCATAGATAGATCTTGGTGAACGTAGGAAAATTTTGATTTACTACTACGTCTCCCAACAGAAAGAGTCTAAGTATATCTGGACTGAGGAATGTGAGGCCAGTTTCCAGGAGTTGACAAAACATTTGGTCACAGCCCCAGTGTTGATACTGCCAAATATTCGGAAGGACTTCCGGGTTTATTGTGACGCATCACGTCAATGACTTGGAGGAGTACTCATGCAGGAGGGAAAAGTTGTAGCCTATGCATCCAGACAGCTACGACCCCATGAGTTGAATTATGCCACCCATTATTTGGAACTAGCAGCCGTAGTGCACGCACTCAAGACCTGGAGACATTTCCTTATCGGAAATAGTTGTGATGTTTACACTGATCATAAAAGCCTGAAATATATCTTCACCCAAAAGGAGTTGAACCTCAGACAGAGGAGATGGTTAGAGTTAATCAAGGACTATGACATGAGACTGCATTACCATCCAGGAAAGGCAAATGTTGTGGCAGATGCTTTGAGTCAGAAGAGTTATGTAAACACACTCATAACCGGAGGATTACCCCAGGAGTTAACCGATGATCTCAGAGAGCTTCGGTTAGAGATAGTTCCAAGAGGATATGTTGCCACACTAGAGATTCAGTCCACCTTGACCGAAAGAATTCGTGAAGCCCAGAAATCGGACAAGGAGATAGCTGAGATAAAGCAGAGAATGAAAGAAGGAAAAGCTAAAGACTTTCGTGAAGATGAACAAGGTACTTTATGGTTTGAGAACCGAATCTATGTGCCCAATGACCCAGAGCTCAGGAAGTTGATACTTGAAGAAGCCCACGATTCACCATACTCGATACACCCAGGCAACACCAAGATGTACCTAGATTTGAAGGAAAGTTATTGGTGGACAGGCATGAAGAGGGATATTGCCGAACATGTTGCGGTATGATGTTTGCCAGCGAGTAAAGGTGGAACATCAGAAACCAGCAGGGTTACTCCAACCTTTGCCGATACCCGAGTGGAAATGGGATAAGCTTGGTATGGACTTCATCACAGGATTACCTAGGACCCGTTCAGGATATGATTCCATCTGGGTAGTGGTCGATCGTTTGACCAAGGTGGCTCATTTCATTCCAGTGAAGACCACCTATACCAGTGCTAAGTTAGCCAAGATATATATGACCAGGATCGTATGTCTACATGGAGTTCCGAGGAGTATCGTATCAGATAGAGGAACACAATTTACCTCAAAGTTTTGGCATCAGTTACATTAATTTTCAGCAAAAGAGATGATGAGGAGATTGTTAAGAGGCTCTTCAAGCCGGGGTTTTAAAGAGAAAGAAAGTGAGAAGCCTAAATACAATATCCCTCGTACCGCGAAGGTTCGTCCATGGGAATGGCCAAGTGAAGCATTCTTGAGAGAGGATGGAATTTATGAAGATTTCTATTATTTAGCAGAGAATGCAGGCATCGCCGACTTCATCCACGATAAGTGTGACCAATACCTCTTACTTAGTAATACTTTCGTGCAAAATTTTCACTTTTATCCTAGGAGAAATCCTCCCATGGTAGAATGTCATTTATATGATGTGCCTAAGGAAATGTCACTTTATGATTTTTGCAATGTTTGCAAAATACCTTTTGAGGGCAACATCAGTGAACCACGTCCTAGAGACATGGAGGATTTTAGTGCCGCAATCACTGTGGGGGAAGAGAGAGGGGTGTCGAAGGCCAGAGCAGCTAGTGTACATTTTCCTATTTTACGCTATTATTCATTATTTGCGGGTATATGTCTACTTGGTCGAGGCGAGAGTGGAAGCCTTAGTGCTCCCGACCTCGCTATTTTGCGCCATGCTTTACTTACCGATATAACTTTTAGTCTGGGCGCCATCGTGGCCCAATAGTTGAATTTAAACCGTTCAAAGGGTCCCATATTTGGAGGTATCTATGCATCTCGCTTAGCCAAAAATTTTGAGATACCCATTAGGCTTTACAAGGAAGAGGAATTGATGATACCCAAGAAGTATTTAGACTATAATTGTATGGTAACACATGATTTTATTAGAAAAAATAAGGATAGGAGGCTGCTTTACAACCTAGTATTTAGTCAGGGTACTTGTGAGATTATTACTCTGCCTGCTTCTTCCTTGTTCGATATTCATTCAGGCAGGCACACTATTATGCTCGATGACATCTGCCGACATTGGGGTTTGTCGCAACCCCCAGCACCTGATCTGACACTGACCCTTGATCCATATCAGGCCCTAGTTTTTCAGTGGGAGCCATAGGAGGTCGCTAATTAGTGGAACCCTTAGTGTCCTCCGGAGTATCCCGGAGATGGTTATTTCCAGCCGTGGCCCTAGACCAACTTAGGCCAAAAGCCTAAGCTTGGGGGAGTACAGATTTCTCATCGACATTATATTCATGTTCACGCACTAATTTCAGTTGTTGATGTTCATACTTTTCCATTATACTATCCATGGTAGTATATTTCTTCTTTATGCTTTCTTCTTGTGTGTTTGATTAATCTTTAAGAAAATCCAAAACAAATTAGTTCTAGCTTTACCTTCTAGTTTGTTTAGTTGTAGCATTAAAACAAAACACAAAAAGATTTCTCGTTCTTCTTTTGCTTGTTGGGAGTTTTCACGTGTAAATAGTTTTTCTCGTTCTTGCTTTGAAACTCCTTTTTTGGGGTCGTAAGGAGAAGACCACGATGAAATGTTAAGTGGCTCTCATATGCATTATTGTTTATCTTACATAGAGCCCATATTGCCTTGTCTTCTCCTTTGAGTTACTGCTTGCAGATTCCAACTTAGTCCAATGCACATGCACTCTTATTATTCACATCGTTCGGTCGTGCAAGTGAAAGGCAATAATGACGATATATGATGAAATGACCGAGATGGAGAAAAGCTGGTACGGACTCTAACTATCTTTTTTTTGTAAATATGATTAGCTCATCGTTTGGGATTCAGCTCATTATGGGTTGAACATGTTTGTAATGACAATTAGAGATTATAGTTATTAATGCCATGCTTAATTAGCTAAGAGTTAATAATGGTTTGTTTCGAGTGCCAACATGCATATTAAAATGGTTGTGATGTAGTATGATAGAACGGTATCCTCCTCTGAATGATTCGAGTGCCTTGACTTGGCACATGTTAATGCATGTAGTTGAAACGAAACCAACATAGCTTCCATGATGTTTATGTTCATGGTGATTTATATCCTACTCATGATTGTATTCAATGTTGGTCAATCTCAAAGCATGTTTATGATTGTTGTCGCTCTCTAGTTGGTTGCTCCCTAGTCTTTTGCTAGCCTTCACTTGTACTAAGCGGGAATACTGCTTGTGCATCCATCTCCATAAACCCAAAGTTGTTCCATATGAGTCCATCACACATACCTATATGCGGTATTCACCTACCGTCCCAAGTAAATTTGCATGTGCCACTCTCCAAACCTTCAAACAAATATTCCGTTTTGTATGCCCAAATCGCTCATGTAGTGACTAGGGGCTGTCAGTATCTTCCATGCTAGGTGGGTTATTCTCATGATACGTGTTGATTCACTATCATTCACGAGGAAGTGGTTGGTATTCGGGATGCCCAATCCCATGCTCAAAAATCAAATCAAAAGTATAATAAACAAAACTCCCCTAGGATTGTGTTTGTATGGACGGTACCCGTGGATTCAGCCCACCGTGGAGTGTGATTGATTTGGCGGAGGGGGAGTAAAAAAATTACTATTCTGTTTGGGAACCGCCTATAATGTATCTAGCATGGAAGATATCGAGATATCTTAGTTGTTATGTTGGCAATGAAAGCATACCGCTCAAAATTATTATTCATCCCTGTTTTAAAAATTCAAGCTCTCACACCTCTGCAAATCAATGCTTCCCTCTATGAAGGGTCTGTCTATTTTATTTTACTGTCGAGTCATCATCCTCTTATAAAAGGCACCAGTTAGAGAGCACCACCGTCATTTGTATGCTTTGCTATTAATTGATGTTGAGTATGAGTGTGACTGGATCTCTTTTACCATGAATTACAATGTCTAGTCAGTCCTTGTTCTCCAGAGGTGCTCTGCATTTATGTTTTGCGGTCTGAGAAAGGGCTAGCGAGATACCATTATGTCATATTGTAGCATGATTGTTTTGATAAAATTGTTGTCATACGAGACTTATTATTATTGCTCGCTAGTTGATTATGCCATTGATATGAGTAAATGTGAGACCTAAATGTTATTGTGAATGTGGTTAGTTCATAATCTTTGCTGAAAACCTGAACATAAGTTAGACCTATTTACAACAGCAGGATCAAATAGAGTTTGTAAAAGTTTTTCTTTACCACTTTCAGTTTATCAACTGAATTGCTTGAGGACAAGCAAAGGTTTAAGCTTGGGGGAGTTGATACGTCTCCAACATATCTACTTTTCCAAACTCTTTTGCCCTTGTTTTGGACTCTAATTTTCATGATTTGAATGGAACTAACCCGGACTGACGCTGTTTTGAGCAGAACTGCCTTGGTGTTATTGTTGTGCAGAAATAAAAGTTCTCGGATTGACCTAAAAATTTACGAAGAATATTTTTGGAATTAATAAAAAATATTGACGAAAGAATCAACTGCAGGGGGCCACCACGTGGCCACAAGCCAGGGGCGCGCCCACCCCCCTAGGGCGCGCTCCCGTGGCTTGTGGGCCCCTTGTCGCACCTCCGACCTTGTTTCCACTTCTATATATTCCTATCCAGGGAGAAAAAAATCAAGGAGAAGAGTTCATCGCGTTTCACGATACGGAGCCACCGCCACCTCCTGTTCTTCCTCGGGAGACCAGATCTGGAGTCCTTGGGCTCCGGAGAGGGGAAATCGACGCCTTCGTCATCACCAACCATCCTTCATAACCAATTTCATGATGCTCTCCACTGTTCGTGAGTAATCTCATCGTAGGCTTGCTGGACGGTGATGCGTTGGATGAGATTTAACATGTAATCGAGTTAGTTCTGTTAGGGTTTGATCCCTAGTATCCACTATGTTCTGAGATTGATGTTGCTATGAATTTGCTATGCTTAATGCTTGTCACTAGGGCCCGAGTGCCATGATTTCAGATCTGGACCTATTATGTTATTATGAATATATGTGTGTTCTTGATCCTATCTTGCAAGTTGTAGACACCTATTACGAGTTATGATCCGCATCCCCCAGGGTGACAATAACTGGGATTCTGTCCAGTGATTGCCGTAGTTTGAGGAGTTCATGTATTCACTAAGTGCTAATGCTTTGTTATGATTCTCTAATATCCCTTAGTTTCCATTAGGACCCCGCTGCCATGGGAGGGTAGGACAAAAGATGTCATGCAAGTTCTTTTCCATAAGCACGTATGACTATATATGGAATACATGCCTACATTACATTGATGAATTGGATCTAGTTCCGTGTCACCCTACTTTATAACCGTTGCGTGATGTATGCCATCCGACATAATTAGCCATCACTGATCCATTGCCTACGAGCTTTTCACATATTGATCTTTGCTAAGTTATTTTTCCGTTGCTACTGTTACAATCACTACAAACTGCTACTATCACTTTGCCACCGTTACCGTTACTTCCATATTACTTTGCTACTGAATACCTTGCTATAGATATTAAGTCTTTCAGGTGTGGTTGAATTGACAACTCAGCTGCTAATACTCGAGAATATTCTTTGGCTCCCCTTGTGTCGAATCAATAAATTTGGGTTGAATACTCTACCCTCGAAAACTATTGTGATTCCCTATACTTGTGGGTTATCATGGTGCGTAGGCCCCATAGAACGGAGTCGAGATCCTCCACCCAATGACAGTCAGACTCATGAAGAGAACGAACCAAGCGTGGCTTAATGCCGCTCATGATGAGGCCATTTGCTCGTTCGACTTGTCCATTGGCCTGCGGATGATACTCCGACGCGTAATCGAGCTTGATGCCCATTTTTGTGCACCAGTCTTTGACCTCTTGGGCCGTGAAGTTGGATCCATTATCTGTTATTATACTGTGCGAGACGCCATAACGGTGTACCACGATGGAGATAAAGTCAATTAATGGTCCGGCCTTGGCTGATTTGACAGGTTTTGCCTCTATCCATTTGGTGAACTTGTCAACCATGACTAGTAGGTATTTATTCTTCTTGGTCCCCCCTTTAAGGGGTACGAACATATCCATCCCCCAGCCTGCAAAAGGCCAGGTAATCGAAATAGTCTGAAGAGCTGTTGGGGGCATGTGGCTTTGATTTGCAAAGAGTTGACGCCCCAAGCAGTATTTGACGAGTGAGTAGGCGTCCGCCTGAGCAGTGGGCCAAAAGAAACCAACTCGGAAGGCCTTGCTAACTAAGGCTCTTGCTACGGCATGGTGGCCGCCCATACCTGCGTGTACTTTAGCTAAGATTTGTCGTCCTTCTTCCTCAGATATGCACCGCTGTAATATCCCGGTGGTGCTTTTGTTGTATAACTCACCCTCGTGTACTTTGTAGGCTTTGGATCGCCGAATTATGCGCCACACCTCCGTATGATCGTTGGGGAGTTCTTTGCGAAGAAGGTAGGCGAAGAAGGGCTCGGTCCATGGCATGATTACTGCCATGACCTCATGGGCTGAAGGCGTTTCATCCATTACGGATCCGTCGATGATTTGGTCATCTGGTTCATGTATAGGGGGGACAACCTCTGCTGCAGTATTTAGAGCGGCACCCTTATGATTGTCCTGCCAAACCACGGATGGCTTAAAGATCCGTTCCAAGAAAGTGTTTTTTGGAATCGGCATACATGATCTACAACACGTATCGAACGTTGTCGCCTATGGGGGGTGTGAGGATAACTCCAGCCCCCCAGTCCGGCCAAAGTTTTAGATCCATCGAAGTACATCATCCAATGGGAGTATGTACTATATTCCCTAGGGAGCTCGGCCTCTGTTCACTCGGCAAGGAAATCTGCTAGTACCGAGATTTTATAGCTCGTCGTGGCCGATATGTATAGTTCGACGACGAGCACTGCGCTAACGACTTGGTTGGTAGCCGATATGTATAATAACATGGGTTCACCAGCACCTAGTGCTATGAGTCTAGGATTGCTTGCCAGCAGTGTTTTAATTTCTTCTAACGCAATCGCTGATTCGTCGGTCCACTCAAAATTGTTGGTCCGTTTCAGCTGTCTATAGAGCGGTAAAACCTTTTCCCCGTGGCGGGAGATAAAGCGGCTTAGCACCGCTATGCAACCAGCCAACCTATGGACATGCTTTAGCTCTGTGGGGATTGCAAGTTCTGATAGAGCACGGATCTTGGCTGGAATCGCCTCTATTCCTCTATGGGAGACGATGAATTCGAGTAGTTTACCAGAGGGAACTCCGAATACACATTTCTTCGGATTGAGTCGTATGTCATACTCACGTAGGCTGGCAAAGGTTTGCCTTAGGTCATCGATCAACTGGCTGACGTGTTTGGTTTTAATTACCATGTCATCCACATATGCCTCGACTGTTTTACCGACTTGTTTTGTGATACAAGTCTGGATCATGCGCTGGTACGTAGCCCATCGTTTTTAGCCCAAAGGGCATCGGTTTGAAGTAGAATGGCCCGTAAGGGGTGATGAATGCGGTTGCAGCTTGGTAGGATTCCTTCATTTTAATCTGATGGTATCTAGAATAAGCATCGAGGAAACACAACGAGTCGTGTCCGGCTGTGGCATCAATAATCTGGTCTATGCACGGTAAGGGAAAAGGGTCCTTAGGGAGGCCTTGTTGAGGTCTTTAAAGTCGACGCACAGCCGCGAGGACTTGTCTTTCTTTGGTACCGTCACCAGGTTTGACAACCATTCGGGGTGCTTAATCTCCCGAATAAATCTGGCCTCTAGTAGATTAGCTAATTCTTCACCCATAGCTTGTCGTCTGGCTCGGAAAAGTGGCACAGAGTTTGCTTAATGGGCTTGAAGCCTGCAATGATGTTCAGACTATGTTCTGCTAGCCGCTGTGGGATTCCGGGCATATCGGAGGGATGCCATGGAAGATGTCCCAGTTTTCCCATAAAAATGTCCGCAGTGCTTCGTCCACTATGGGATCAAGCTGAGCTCTGATGGACGCTGTCTTGTTGGGGTCCGTCGGGTGCACCTAAAATTTAACGATTTCCTCTACAGGTTTAAAGGATGTGGGTTTGGGCATTTTGCTAAGGATCACATTGTCCTTGTCAACTATTGACCGAAGTGCGGTCAGTTCTTCTGCAGCGAAGGTCTCAGCTAGTGCCTCGAGAGCGAGCGCTACTGTTTTGTTTTCAGCCCGAAGGGCTATGTTTTGTTTTCAGCGAAGATCTCATCCGGGACTCCTAACAACCTTCGGTCACCACCATACATAACTCTATACTATCGAAACGTCACCGAACCTTAAGTGTGCAGACCCTGCGGGTTCGAGAACTATGTAGACATGTCCGAGACACCTCTACGGTCAATACCCAATAGCAGGACCTGGATGCCCATATTAGTTCCTACATATTCTACAAAGATCTTTATCGGTCGAACCTTTATGTCAATGATTCAATTAATCCCGTATGTTGTTCCCTTTGTTCTTCGGTATGTTACTTGCCCGTGATTCGATCGTCGGTATCTGTATACCTAGTTCAATCTCGGTACCGGCAAGTCTCTTTTACTCGTTTTGTAATACAAGATCCCGCGGCTAAGACTTAGTCACATTGCTTGCAAGGCTTATTGTGATGTTGTATTACCGAGTGGGCCCTAAGATACCTCTCCGTCACACGGAGTAACAAATCCCAGTCTTGATCCATGCCAATCCAACAAACACCCTCGGAGATACCTGTAGAGCACCTTTATAGTCACCCAGTTATGTTGCGACGTCTGATACACACAAGGTACTCCGCCGGTGTCAGTGAGTTGCATGATCTCATGGTCATAGGAACATATACTTGACATGCATAAAACTATAACAATAAACTGAAACGATCATATGCTATGTTTATAGTTTGGGTCTTGTCCATCACATCATTCTCCTAATGATGTGATCCTGTTATCAAATGACATCTCATGTCCATGGCTAGGAAACCTTAACCATCTTCGATCAACGAGCTAGTCTATTAGAGGCATACTAGGGACATGGTGTTGTCTATGTATCCACACATGTATCTAAGTTTCCGATCAATACAATTCTAGCATGGATAATAAACAATTATCATGAACAAGGAAATATGATAATAACTAATTTATTATCGCCTCTAGGGCATATTTCCAACAATCGCCCACTTGCACTAAGTCAATAATCTAGTCCACATCATCATGTGATTCGCTTTGTTATGAATCTAACACCCAATGAGTTCTAGGGCTCGATCATGCTTTGCATGTGAGAGAGGTATTTTAGTCTACGGGTCTGAGACATTCAGATCTGTGTGTACTTTACAAATCTCTATGTCATACTGTAAACACTGCTACCATGCTCCACTTGGAGCCATTCCAAATGGCTACTCCACTATACGTATCTAGATTGCTACTAAGAGTCATCTGGATTGGTGTTAAAGCTTGCATCGTTGTAACTCTTTACGACGAACTCTTTATCACCTCCATAATCGAGAAACATCTCCTTAGTCCTCTAGTTACTAAGGATAATTTTGACCACTGTCCAGTAATCCACTCCTGGATTACTCTTGTACCCCTTGATAGACTTATGGCAAGGCACACACACGTGCGGTAAGGTGCGGTACACAGCATGGCATACTATATAGAGCCTATGGCTAAGGTATAGGGGACGATGTTCGTCCTTTCTCTTTCTTCTGCCGTGGTCGAGCTTTGAGTCTCACTCAACTTCACACTTTACAAATCAGGCAAGAACGCTTTCTTTGACTGATGCATTTTGAACTCTTTCAAAATCTTGATCTATCTCTATAGATCTCGATGCCCAACAATTAAGTATCTTTATCTAGGTCTTCCTTTGAAAAACTCTTTTAAAACAACCCTTTATGCTTTCCAGAAATTCTACATCATTTCCAATCAATAATATGTCAACCACATATACTTATCAGAAATTCTATAGTGCTCCCACTCACTTTCTTGTAAATACAAGTTTCTCGTAAACTTCGTATAGACTCAAAAACTTTGATCACCTCATCAAAGTGTATATTCCAACTCCGAGATGCTCGCTCCATCCCATAGAAGGATCACTGGAGCTTGCTCACCTTTTAACATCCTTAGGACTGACAAAACCTTCTGGTTGTATCTCATACAACTTTTCCTCAAGGAAGGAAACGATGTTTTGACATCCATCTGCCAGATTTCATAATTGAAAAACACAGAAACTGCTAACATAATTCCAACAGACTTTAGCATCACTACAAGTCAAAAAATCTCATCGTAGTCAACTCCTTGAACTTGTCGGAAACTTCTTTGTGACAAGTCGAGCTTTATAAATGGTGACATTCACCATCAGCATCTCTTCATCTTAATGGTCCATTTGTACTCAACGACCTGCCATTCAACGGGCAAGTCTACCAAAGTCCATACTTGGTTTTCATACATGGATCCTTTCTCGGATTGTATGGCCTCTAACCATTTGTCGGAATCCGGGCCAATCATTGCTTCTCCATAGCTTGTAGGTTCATCGTTGTCCAACAACATTGACCTCTAAGACAGGGTTGCCATACTACTCAATAGCAGTACGCGTCCTTGTCGACCTACGAGGTTCGATAGTAACTTGATCCGAAGCTTCATGATCATCATCATTAACTTCCTCTTCAACTAATGTAGGCTCCACAGAAACATCTTTCTGTGCTGCACTACTATCTGGTTGAAACAAAGGTTCAACAACCTCATTAAGTTCTATATTCCTCCCACTCAATTCTTTCGAGAGAAACTCTTTCTCGATAAAGGACCCAATTTTAGCAACAAACACTTTGTACTTGGATCTGAGATAGAGGGTATACCCAATTGTTCTTAGGGTATTCTATGAAGATGCATTTGTCCGCTTTGGGTTCTAGCTCTTTAGGTGAAAACTCTTTTCACATAAGCGTTGCAGCCCCAAGCATTAAGAAATGACAACTTAGGTTTTTGCCAAACAATATGGTGTCATCTCAACGGATTTAGATGGTGCCCTATTTAAAGTGAATGTAGTTGTACCTAATGGATAACCCAAAACAATAGTGGTAAAACGATAAGAGACATCATAATTCGCACCATATCTAATAGAGCACGACTACGACGTTCAGACACACCATCACACTATGCTGTTCCAGGTGGCGTGAGTTGTGAAACAACTTTCACATTGTCTTAAGTTGTATACCAAACTCGTAACTCGGATATTCACCTCCACAATCATATCATAGACATTTTATCTTTTTGTCACGATGATCTCAAACTTCACTCTAATTCTGCTTGAACTTTTCAAACGATCCAGACTTGTGTTTCATTAAGTAAATATACACTATATCTACTCAAATCATGAGTGAAGGTAAGAAAATAACAATATCCACCGCAAGCTACAACATTCATTGGATCGTATACATCAACATGTATCATTTCCAATAAGTCACTTGTCCGTTCCATCAAGCCGGAAAACGGGTTTCAGTCATCTTGCCCAAGGGGCATGGTCCACATGTCTCAACTGATTCAAAATCGAATGAGTCCAAAGATCCATCAGCATGGAGTTTCTTCATGCGATTTATACCAATATGACATTTAGCGACGGTGCCACAGGTATGTGGTACTATCATTATTAACTTTGTATCTTTTGGCATCAGTGTTATGAACATGTGTATTACTATGATCAAGATTCAATAAACCATCCTCATTGGGTGCATGACCATTGAAGGCATTATTCATGTAAACAGAATAACCATTATTCTCTAACTTAAATGAATAAATATGTTGCAATAAACATGATCTAATCATGTTCATGCTCAACGCAAACACCAAATAACATTTATTTAGGTCCATTACTAATCCCGATGGCAGAGAGAGCGTGCGAGGTTGATCACATCAACCTTGTAAACATTTCCAACACACATCGTCACCTCACCCTTAGCCAGTCTCCGTTTATTTCGTAGCTTTTATTTTGAGTTACTAACATTTAGCAACCGAACCGGTATCCAATACCCAGGTGCTACTAGGAATACTAGCAAGGTACACATTAATAACACGTATATAAAATATACTTCTGTCAATGTTGCCAGCCTTCTTATCTACCAAGTATCTAGGGTTGTTCTACTTCAGCGACCACTCTCCTCATAATAGAAGCACTTAGTCTCGGGTTTGGGTTCAATTTTTGGTTGCTTTACTGGAGCAGCAACTGTCTTGTCATCCATGAAGTTTCCCTCCTTGCCCTTGCCCTTCTCGAAACTAGTGGTTTTACTAACCATCAACACTTGATGCTCCTTCTTGATTTCTACCTTCGCGGTGTCAAACATCGCGAACAACTCGGGGATCATTCTTTCCATCCCTGGCATTTTATAGTCCATCACAAAGCTCTAGTAGATTAGTGACAGTGACTTGGAAAACTATATCAATCACTATCTTATCTGGAAGATCAAATCCCACTCGATTGAAGCGATTGTAGCACCCAGACAATCTGAGCACATGCTCAACGACTAAGCTATCTTTCATCTTGCAGGCAAAGAATCTTGTTGGAGATCTCATATCTCACAACACGGGCATGAGTCTGAGATCCCAATTTTAGCTCTTAGAACATATCATATGTTTCGTGATGTCAAAAATGTTTTGGAGCCTCAGTTCTAAGCCATGATGCATGACGCACTGAACTATCAAGTAGTCATTGGAACGTGCATGTCAGATGTTCACAACATGTACATATGACGCTAGAGGGGGTGGCGCACCGAGCGGTGCATTAAGGACATAAGCCTTCTGTGCAGCAATGAGGACAATCCTCAGATCACGGACCTAGTCCGCAATATTGCTACCATCATCTTTCAACATTATTTCTCTAGGAACATATAAAAAATTCAAGGGAGCTACAACGTGAGCTAGTAATCTACAACATAATTTGCAAAGACACTACTGACTATGTTCATGATAATGAGTTCAATTAATCATATTACCTAAGAACTCCCACTCAAATTGACATCCCTCCGGTCATTCGAGTGATACATGATCCAAATTCACCAACTCAAGTTCGATCATCATGTGAGTTGAGGTGGTTTCAATGGTGAACATCATCATGTTGATAATATCTACTATATGACTCATGTTCGACCTTTCGGTCTCTTGTTTTCGAGGCCATGTCTATACATGCTAGGGTCGTCAAATTTAACCCGAGTGTTCTGCATGTGCAACACTTTCTTGCACCCATTGTATGTGAACGTAGAGTCAATCACACCCGATCATCACGTGGTGTCTCGACATGACGAACTTTCGCAACGGTGCACACTAGGGGAGAACACAAATTTACCTTGAAATTTAAGTGAGGGATCACCTTATAATGCTACCGTCGTCCTAAGAAAAACAAGGTGCATAAAAGGATTAACATCACATGCAAATCATAAATGACATGATATGACCATGAACTTGTGATTTTGATCTCCATCTTGAAAGCACCGGCATGATCTCCATCGTCACCGGCATAACACCATGATCTCCATCATTGTGTCGCCATCGGGGTTGTCACGCCCACCATGCTCATACTACTATAGCTACCATTTAGTGATAAAGTAGAGCATTACATAGCGCTTAATGATTGACACACATGTCATACAATAATTAAAGACAACCCTATGGCTCTTGCCGGTTGCCGTACTCATCGACATGCAAGTCGTTATATTCTATACAACACATGATCATCTCATACATCACGTATATCTCATCATGTAATTGGCCATATCACATCACAACATACCCTGCAAAAACAAGTTAGACGCCCTCTAATTGTTGTTGCAAGTTTTACGTGGCTGCTATGGGTATCTAGCAAGAACAATTCTCACCTACGCAAAACCACAATTGTGATACATAAATTGCTTTTCAACCTTCTCAAGGACCGCCTTTGTCGAATCCGATCCAACTAAATTAGGAGAAACAGACACCCGCTAGCCATCTTTGTGCAACGGAGTTACACGTCAGTCGATGGAACCGGTCTCTCGTAAGCGTACGAGTAAGGTTGGTCCAGGCCGCTTCATCCCACAATACCTCTGAACCAAAACACGACCAAGGGAGGAAGGAATCTAAGCATCAACGCCCACAAACTCTTTGTGTTCTACTCGAGATCTCATCTACACATAGACCTAGCTCAGATGCCACTGTTGAGGAACGTTGCATGGGAAACAAAAATTTTCCTACGCACATGCAAGATCTATCCATGGTGATGAGCATCTACGAGAGGGAGAGTGAATCTACATACCCTTGTAGATCGCTAAGCGGAAGCGTTAAGAAACGCGGTTGATGTAGTCGAACGTCTTCGCGATCCAAATCGCCGAGCGTCCCGCGATCCAATCACGATCCGTCCTGCGATCCGATCACGATCCGTCCCGCGATCTCATCATGATCCGTCCCGCGATCCAATCACGAGTCGTCTCGTGATCTTGATCACGGTCCTTTCGATCTAGCGCCGAACGGACGACACCTCCTCGTTCAGCACACATACGGCTTGATGACGATCTCCGCCTTCTTGATCCAGCAAGAGGGAGCGAAGAGGTAGATGAGTTCTCCAGCAGCGCGGCGGTGTTGCGGCGATGGTGGTGGAGTAATTCCAGTAGGGCTTCGCCTAAGCACCGCTGAAAACCGATCTAGAGGAGAAAACGATCTAGAGGAAGAGGAGGGAAGCACGTGGCAATTAGGGTTATGTCTACCCTAAAAAACCTTCAGTATATATAGGAGGGAGAGTAGAGGAGGCAGACTAGCCCCTCCTACAAGGAGGGCTTCGGCCGAACCAGAGGGGAGGAGTCCACCTCCCTTGTGGGAGGTGGACTCCTAGTAGGACTCTCTCCTACTTGGCCCCTACTCCTTCCTCCTGTGCATAGGCCATCTTGGGCTGGCCTCCCAGCCCACCAGGGGCTAGTGCGCCACCACTAAGGCCCTTGTGGCCCCTGGGGGTGTGATGGCCCCACTTGGTGCTCCCTCGGAACCCATTCGTCACTCTCGGTACACTGCCGGAAATGCCCGAAACTTTTCCGAAGTGCAAACACCACTTTCCTATATATAAATCTTTACCTCCGGACCATTCGGAGCTCCTCGTGATGTCCGGGATCTCATCCGGGATTCCGAACAACCTTTGGTCACCACCATACATAACTCTATACTACCGAAACATCACCAAACCTTAAGTGTGCAGACCCTGCGGGTTCAAGAACTATGTAGACATGACCAAGACACCTCTACGGTCAATAACCAATAGCAGGACATGGATGCCCATATTGGTTCCTACATATTCTATGAAGATCTTTATCAGTCAAACCTCTATGTCAATGATTCAGTTAATCCCGTATGTTGTTACCTTTGTTCTTCGGTATGTTACTTGCCCGAGATTCGATCGTCGATATCTGTATACCTAGTTCAATCTTGTTATCGCAAGTCTCTTTTACTCGTTCTGTAATAGAAGATCTCATGGCTAACACTTAGTCACATTGCTTACAAGGCTTATTGTGATGTTGTATTATCGAGTGGGCCCTGAGATACCTCTCCGTTACACGGAGTAACAAATCCCAGTCTGTCAACCCAACGAACACCCTCGGAGATACCTGTAGAGCACCTTTATAGTCACCCAGTTACATTGCGACATTTGATACACACAAGGTACTCCTCTGGTGTCAGTGAGTTGCATGATCTCATGGTCATAGGAACAAATACTTGACATGTAGAAAACTATAGCAATAAACTGACACGATCACATGCTATGTTTATAGTTTGAGTCTTGTCCATCACATCATTCTCCTAATGATGTGATCCCATTATCAAATGACATCTCATGTCCATGGCTAGGAAACCTTAACCATCTTCGATCAACGAGCTAGTCTATTAGAGGCATACTAGGGACATGGTGTTGTCTATGTACCTGAGTTTCCGATCAATACAATTCTAGCATGGATAATAAACGATTATCATGAATAAGGAAATATGATAATAACTAATTTATTATTGCCTCTAGGGCATATTTCCAACATGGGGAGGTGTTGCCGAAATTTTGCGTCGGATCCGGAGCAGAGCATGGGAAAACGAACCCAATCTACACATACTCGGGTGGGATTAGGACCTATCTTTACCTATTAGCGTGTAGGTTGCATGGACATAATAGAACTGATGAACTTGATTAACGGATGAATATAGATGATGAATTATATATATATATTTATTGTGTGCTTAGTAGGTAGGCAAGATGAGTGATCGTGCTTGGATGTACTATTATGTACCTTCAATGTGTTTGGTATGACGGCAACCCAATATAGTTGCTGTCCTGTATTTTTCATTCCACTCAATCTCTCCCCGGAGAGATTATGAAACGAAATAACATTTTCTTCAAGGTTATAATTCCAGGGCCCAACTATCCGGGGAAGAATATGAATGTGTACATGCAGCCGCTTAAGGATGAATTGCAAGAAGCTTGGGATAATGGGATCAAGACATATGACGCCACTACAAAAAACTTCAAAATGCATGTGTGGTACATGTACTCGACGCATAACTTGCCGACGTATGCGCTATTCATTGGCTAGTGTGTGCATGGAAGGTTCCCATGCCCCACATGCAAGGCAACTCTTGAGTTCCGTTGGCTGCTGGCGGGTCGCAAATATTCTTGCTTTGACTTGCATAGACAGTTCCTGGATCCTCGCCATAAGTTCAGAAAAGACAAGAAGAATTTCATGAAAGGTAGAGTTGTCAAAAACTCTGCACCACCTGCATTGATAGGCCAACAAACCCTGGATCAGATAAACACTTTCGAGCCTTATCCAACGCGTCCAGGGTATTTCAAAGGGTATAATTCGGAACACGCCTGGACTCACAAGATATGCTTGTGGGATCTGCGTTACTTTAAAGACCTCCTTTGCCCACACAACATCGACATGATTCACACTGAAAAGAATATCGCCAAGGCCCTTTTTGTACATTGTTCGACATAGAGGGAAAATCAAAGGATAATCCTAAGGCTAGAGTCGATCAGGAGGCTCTATGTTATAGACCGTTACAAAACATGCGACAACCGACAGGAAAGAAGAACTAGAGGAAGCCAAAGGCATGGTTCAATCTTGGAATGCAGCTATGAGGGAAATGATCTTGTGGGTGAAAATGCAGTTGATGTTACCCGATGGGTATGCAACGAATCTAAAGAGGGGAGCGAGTCTTGACAAATTGAAAATATTTGGTCTCAAGAGTCATGATTGGCACATATGGTTTGAGCGGGTAATGCAGGTGATGTTGCGTGACTTTATCCCCGAGGATGAATGGCTAGTATTGGCAGAGCTGAGCTATTTCTTCCGCGCTCTTTGTGCAAAGAACTATCACCTGACGTGCTAGATGAGCTGGAAGAGTTGGTGCCGGAGTTGACCTGCAAGTTAGAAAAATCTTTCCACCGGGCTTCTTTAATCCAATGCAACATTTGATTTTGCATCTCCCGACCAAGGCAAGATTGGGGGGAACCGTGCGAAATCGTTGGTGCTTTGCAACTGAGAGGATGCAGAAAATGCTTCGAGCAAAATGTAAAAATAAACATAGAATTGAAGCATCGATGGCCGAGGCATTCATTACCAAGGAGGCAGCAAACTTCGTGACAACACACTACGAAGCCAAGAATCGTTATTTGCATAATCCGAAGCCTCGGTAAAATGGTGGCGATTGTGAAAAAGTTCGATCCAACCTCATCCTATTCCAAGGGAAGCTCGCACCACCGGTGCTTCGAAAGCAATAACGTTGGATGTCGAAGAATGGCGGACCATTTCATTGTATATCTTAAACAACCTAACAGAAGTGCGCCGTACATCGAGTAAGTTCTCGGTACATTGTTTCGTGACTTCTAATTCCTTTGAACTGCTCGTATTCCTAGATAATTCTCGGATGGAGCGGTGATCCAAAAGGATTCCATCGAAGAGTATGAGCTTCTGGAAAATCATGGAGGCGGCTATCCCGGTTTCATCTCTTGGTTCAAACAAACGGTAATTTCCATTAGACCATTTCATTTCTTTGTCTAGTTTGCGGGTAATGCAACAATCCTTTCGTATTAAACTTGTAGGCTAATTCAGAGTCCATGGACGCCGAATTGAGACAAGTCGCTAATGGTTTTAACCATAAGGTCCGTTCATTTGACAAATACGACATCAATGGGTATCGCTTTCGTACTTTTGGCAAAGAGCTATGTATGGCCGACCGAAAGTCTACAAATTGTTGTGTCTCCGCTGTCGACGAAGGAGGTGTCGAGTATTATGGAAGAGTTGAAGGAATTTATGAACTTATATTCTTTGGTGAAAACAGACCAAACGTCGTACTCTTCAAATGTTATTGGTTCCAGCGAAGGAGACTAGAAGGACTCATGAACATATAGGGCTAGTCGAAATCAAACAAAGCACCCATTTAGATGTTCCGGATGTCTATATTACGGCTCAACATGCGACCCAAGTTTTCTATCTACCGTGGGCCTGCAAAACTGATCCAAATCTGAATGGTTGGGATGTCATTTCTGATTTGCCGCCACGTTTTAGACCACCTCCCCTGAATGAAGATGATTATGAACCTCACATTAACCCAAACACATATGAAGAAGAATTCTTCCAAGAAACACGTCTTTCCAAAAGAACGTTTCAAGAACCGCTCTACTTCACCCCAGAACATTGAGGTAGACATCGACAGTGAATCCGACTTCACCCCTAAGCCGGAACAAGAAGAAACGGAAGAAGAAGAGGTTACTGTTGCGGATGACCTCTCAATGCTTATCTGATTACATAAAGGAAGCCTTCCACATGTTGCTCCCAATAGTGATGATGATGCATTTATTGATGATAGTGATGATGATGCATTTATTGATCCTGGAGCATATATAGACGATGAAGATTATTATTAGTTCATGTCAGGTATACATGATGATGATACACTCAAATTATATATATACACATATTATTATTATTCATGTCGGTATTCATTTTTTTTATGTTATACTAATTTCATTTACTCTTTGTCATGGCAGGTGTTGAAATATGGTGGGCACGGGTCGAGAGCAATCCGAGGCTCCTTTATCGACGCGTGGTGGGAGGGGTACTCCCATTCCACCCCAAACTCTCCGGAGAGCATTGTACGGCAATATTGGGTCACTCGAGGGCACTTCTTCGTCGGTGAAGTTGCCCACTGGGAGAGGAGGTCGAGGGAAGAAGAGAGCTCCTAAAGCTACACGTGGTGGTCGTGGGAGAGGTATGATGGCTGCTACGCCTTCCTCGCCGCCACCCCCAGCTGATTCACCTGAGCACAGGACTGCTACGGTGGACTCGTCTGAGGAGGGGGCTACAAGGACTCCTGTCCACGAGCCTCAGGTCGACGATCCTTCTGTCCCAAACGCTTCGACCCGCGAGACTCCTATGCCAGACGCTTCGTCCCGCGAGACTCCTGTGCCAGATGCTTCGTCCTACGAGACTCCACATGCTTCCACCGGATGGGATACCTGGCCGGATCCACATCAGCTGGAGCCGAGTGGCCATGCTGATGGTGGCGGGGGTCAGCTTTCTGATAGCGGGGACGAGGTGGTTGAGGGCATTGTCTACCAGCGTGGGTGTACACGGCTCCCACTGGTGCCGGCGACCCGCGAGTAGAGGTGGCTGATTAAGCCTGGGTCGCTGAAGTAAGTGCATTTCTAATGCGTTGGCTTTGTCATACTACAGGGGTTGGATTCATGCCAAGGATGTCTGCATGCCCAACTCCATCGTAGGTGTGATTTTGTGGCATAAATTCTTGGGGTTTGTCACGTTGCCCAGCAAGGGTTAGCAAGAAGAGGTAGGATTGAAATGGGAGCTCTACTTGGCTGCCCCGGCCTCGCTAGAGGAGATGATCGATGGTGTGTTATGCCACACGACGGCCGACATGGTGATTAGGAAGTTCTGGGTAATTCTCCTTTACACAATTAAAGATCAATAATAGCTAGTTATTGTACTAATCACTGTTGTCTCTTTTGATTGCAGACCTTCTACAGGTGTGAGGAGGGATATGTGGAGGCCGCAGCAAAGCTTATCGATTACGAATGCAGGCGCCTACTACAGAACTTACGGCACAAGGCTTGGGCACAGGCTGTTTGAGACTACTACGCCTCGCAGCGTATTAAGAAGTCCAAGTCGTCGACCCACCAAAAGTTTCTGGACAAGGAGCAATACATGAAGGTAATTACCTATTCTTAAGGACTTGTACTTAGTTTCCTTGCTCTAAGTCCTAGGCGTAGCTCTCAAATTTCTCTTTACTAACTTAGGTGCCCCCAAAATGGTGTGCGGATAAGATGAATTGTTGGGAGGCATTGGTGAATGAATGGTGCTCTGACCAATGCGAGTCGTCCACGACGATGCCAAGGCATGGCATGCCCAAATGGAAGGTGTGCCACACCATCAAGGCAAGGCCAACATATTTCAGTTCGGGCGGAACTGGGTATGTGGTTTGCTTCATGATTCCTGCAATTCATTCTTGATGGTAGCCTTGACCCCTTTATTAATATATACTTTGTTCCTCTCTTGTAGACTCATCACAATAAGACGGAGGTGCCAGAGGTGTACGACCTCTATGCCATGGCTCATACTACCTCATACAAGAAGGTCAAGGCATTCTCTGAGTCTAACCTCGATAATCCTGAGAACTTCACCAATATCTTCTCCCAACACAAGCTCGTGAGGTATAGAGATGTGGGGAAGGCGGTGAATGAGGAGGACTTCAACCCGAGCCAGCATCCTATTGATCCAGACCTGGTGATGATAGCTGGCCATGAGAGGCCCCATGGCTCGATAGCCATTGGAGATGGACATATACGGTCTTTGAGCACTCTTCGACAGATCAAGGCATGCCAAACGAGCTCCTGTCCTGAGATGCCGCCTCGTCCACGGCGAGTCCAGCTCGCCATCGAGGTTAGTAATACGGACTCAGATATCTTTCCTCCATTACATTGTGTGTGCGAACAAAGATGATTACAATGCTAACGAGGAGTTGTGTCGCAGGTTGCTCTGCAGAAAGAGAGAGAGACAACTCAGGCGCTTCTGGCGGAATAGGCCCGACAGGCGGCCGAGGAGAAGAGGGATTTGAAGGAGAGGACGACTAAGTTGTTGGAGGAGGAGAGGGCACGGAACGATGCGTCTAACCGGGCCATGTACGAGCTCATCGTGGTAAGTTTTTTCTTCATATTAGCCAAATTATGCACTACATGTTCTTTTCATTAATAACCAATATGATTGAGTTGTGAAAACCAAATGTGCAGACTTTGTGCAAGAAGACCAGCCAAACCCCTCCGCCGATGCTAGTCATTACCATGGCTGGAACGGTGAGTTTCATTTCAATGTTCATTAGTTACTAGTCTTAACATTTCAGCATCATCATGCTAACGCAAATGATCTTTGGTATAGCATAACTCCCGAGCCGCATCGCGCAACCCGAGTAACCCCGGTGCTTCACCTTCGTGATAACGAGTACGGTAAGCCCTAATATGCCACTTACTTGGCTCATTTTTCTCAAACAAAGACAAACATAACACGTAGACAAACTTAGCACAATGACAGACTTAGCACTTAGACAAATGTCATATTTTACCTAAGTTAGCTTTGTTTCCTCTAAAATGACAGAGTAATCTTACTTACCTCCAAAATGACATATTGTACCTAAGTTAGCTCTAAAATGACCTATACTTAGCATTGTTTCCTCCACACTGACATAATAAGCTTAGTTTGACATAATAGACTTGGTAACCTCATAGATGCCATGGACTTACTTATTTTTTTGCAAAATGGCACAATAAGCTTAGTTAGGTAAAAACATGTGATAATTACCTAGGTTAGATCTAAAACGACACAAATAAGCAATAATAATAAGAAAAACAAGAGGAGACAGAGAGAGAAGAAAAACACTTCTTCTTCATCTTATTCTAATTCTAGATCTTCTTCTACTTCTTAATTCTAGTATTATTTTTGTAACTTTCTTATTTCCAATTTTGCAGATTTGATTGAGTTCACGGAAACTTGCTTTGATGTAGTGCTAGTGTTTACTTTTTGTTTTCATGTATTGAGTCATTTGCATCGATGAGACTGTATGTATGTATGGATGAACCTATTATAATATGGTGAACAATGTGGCATTTCATACTTTTAATTTGGTATAATTGTTGGTTCATCATATATGTCTGTTGACATTGTTTCTGTGAAATATTTATATACATATCACATATTGTTTGTTTGAAATTTGTTGAATATAACAAAAAAAGGCAATGCAACCTCTTTGTCGTCTGCCCCGGACGACAAAGAACTCTTTGTCGACAGCCCAAACGACAAAGAGGGCACATGGCAACCACCTGTTAAACCTGGGAACACCAGGCTGGGGCCATTTGGCCTCTTTGCCGTTCGGGGCAGACGACAAAGGGGAGGGGGCATGTCAGACGACAAAGAGGGGCGCGGGGGCAGGGGGTGGCCACGGCAGACGACAAAGAAGGGCAGGCGTCAGACGACAAACAGGGGCACAAGGGGCGGCCACGATAGACGGCAAAGGGGGGGTTGTGCCGTCGAGGGCAGACGACAAAGGGGGGGCGGGCGGCAGACGGCAAATGGATGGGGGCTGTTAGCCACCTAACGGTAGTGCTGTTAGTAGTACGTCGTCCAGCATCTTTGCCGTCTGCAGGCTAACAGCAAAGACGTCCGCTGTGCCGAGGCAGACGGCGAAGAACCCCTTTGCCGGAGTTTATTCAGCCCAAAATTTTGCCGTCTGCTGGCGGACGGCAAAGGCCTTTGCCGTCCGCCTTTGTGCCCTTTGCCGTCTACCATGGCAGACGGCAAAGTGCCTGATTCTTGTAGTGATAGCCTGGAATTTTGTGAAGGCTTCACGTCCCAATAGGGCGTGGTAGCCGCTGTGGAAGGGCACAATATGGAAGAGGAGTTCTTCAGATCGGTAGTTTTCGAGCGTGCCGAACACTACGTCCAGGATGATATGTCCTAAACAACGCGCCTCTTTCCCTGGAATGTTTCTTCAGAAAGTCATGTTGCTATGCTCGATACGAGATCGGCCGAACTACATTTTTTCTAGGGTGTCTTTGTAGATCAGGTTTAAACCACCGACATCGTCCATTAGCACATTTTGTAACCTGAAGCCATCAATGATGGGGTTCAGGACTAGTGTGGCCAGTGAGTGATCAGGAAGAATGGCTGGTCGGTTAGTATCTTCGAAGGTAATGGGTATGTCAGCCCATGCACTTGTTGCTGCCACATGATAGACCTATTCGAGCTCTTTAAGAGATCTTTTCGTCCTGTTCCTTGATGGGAACGTTTCATAGATCGTCAGGACTTCGGCGTTGTATTTGGGTGGCGATGTGGAGCGCCTATTCGGCGGTAGCGCCTCAAGAATGGCTTCACCGGTTTTTGCGACCTACCTGAGGACCCAACAAGCTCTAAGGCTCTGAGTCGGGCTTGTGTTCAGCAATACGGAATGTATAGGGCATGGTTTGTCCAATAGCCCGTCAAGGACAATATTGACCCCTTTAAGGGGCCTATTTCTCTTTTTGGCGGGTTCGAGTCTGGATGGCCGTTCCGGGGGTATCCTCTTTTTCAGATATCCTCTAGGGTACTCGGTGAAGGTTGGTTACGAAAATAGCCATTCAGCTTGCCAAGCGCTTTCCATGGCACAATATTTTTGTACCAAGTCTAACAGCTCGGTGAAGTCACGAATGTGTCGACGAGCCAGGACGTTGAGAATCCCTTTGTTATGGCAGTTGCGATTGAAGGTTTCCATTATCTCCTGATCACTAAGGCCCCATACTTTGTTTCTAGCGAGGAGCAGTCTAGCCCAATAATGATGCACCGACTCTCCTGGTAAATGCGTAACATCCCGTAAGTCCAAAGACTTGGGCTCTACTACAATGCTTGATCGATTAGATTGAGTGGTGGGTGGGGAAAAATTTGACTCCACGCTACAATGTGAGTTTGGAACCGCGGGCTCCGAACTGTGTGCTAGATCAGGGACCGAAACCGCTCTGTCTTCGGGGCGAACTCTAGTGTCTAGGTTGTAAGCGAGGTCTCGGTGATTGGAGACCGGGGTATACACCATTTTTAATTCCGGTCGCTGGGGGGGGGGGACGAGCCCCCAGCCGGACACTCGATGGTGGTGACTAGGTGGGTAACCGTGGGGATGTTGATCTCCCTATCATCGGGTTTAAGCCTGAGCCGGTCATAGACCGGAACCTGGTCATCAGACATACGCATGGTCTCAATTTGATCGAATAGCTCGTTTAAAAACGAGGTGATGGTAGGATGCGTGTCACTGAAGCGAGTGGAGTCGATATGCGGCATCGCAGTTCCGAAGCCGCACGAAAGCGGATTCGGGTCCTGTTTAGCCGTGGTGGATCCGGTCACGACGGCCGGATTGGGCGATCTAGACAGCCCGGGGGTGACGACTTCATCAGAAGCGGGGCCCGATGTCTTCGGCATCGAGGCGTCGGGATCTGCGGGCTCCTCGAGGGTTCTATCAAGACAAGTTCTCCCCGTGAATCAGTTACGAACTCTAGGGTTCCAAACCTGATTCCTTGATTGGGGGAAAAGTTTCCAATCCGGACAAGGTGGCCGATTGGGTCAGTGTGTGGCGGGACGTCGCCGTTTGTGAGGATCTGATCATGGATGAGAATACCCTGGCTGCAGACCTTGCTGCTTGTGACAAGGCGAGCCATCGATTCCTTTGGCGATCACATCGGAACTCTCAATGAAAGCACCAATGTCGGTGTCAAAACCGGCGGATCTCGGGTAGGGGGTCCCAAGCTGTGAGACTAGGATCAATGGTAACAGGAGATGAGGGGGACGATGTTTTACCCAGGTTCGGGCCCTCCTATGGAGGTAAAACCCTACGTCTTGCTTGATTATATTAATGGTATGAAGGTTACAAAGTTGATCTACCTCGAGATCGAATAGCTAAAACCCTAGCTGAGTTGTTCTCTGGCCTACAACCTAAAACCCTCCGGCTTATATAGACGCCAAGGGTACCTAGGGTTTACACATGGTCGGTTACACATCAAAGGAAAAACATGCCTATCTACCGTCGAAAACTTGGAGGACACGCCACGGTTCTCTGAAGCTTCCACCCTGGCGACGGGGCCTTTGATCATCCAATGCTCATCCAGCAGCCCACATAGTCCGGCCCATGAGAAACAGGTCGGCTATCTGAGGACCCTTGAAACCAGGACTCCCTCAGCTAGGTTATACTACCATGGTGCACAAGACATCAAGTCAAACATTGTCTTCCTTCATATATGGCGCGTGACACTCTCCACTGTAGTAAAAAAACATCTAAAAAATTGTAGGTGAAAAATGTATGTCATTTGTAGAGTGACAAATGATTGTTTCCTCTCAAGGTCTGCCCCTAGCTCCAAGCACCTCCGCTGCAGCTCAAGCCATGTTGTCAGTGCCCATCCCACCATCTCTCACCCCCTCACATCCTTGATGTTCTTGAGAAGGTGGAACTGATGCATCGTTGAATTCTCGTTGTTTTGATGCTTTTGGTGACACCAGTCTGCACACACGTTGATTTGTGGAATTGGTTGTTGTTTGTAGTTGTAGTTGCTGGAATTTAGGTGTATCTTCTATTTCCCGAACAATATGGAAATTGATAAATAGTGTTGTGTTTGACAATTTTAAAATAATTTTTCATTGTGCTCTTGTTGACAAGATTTCTAGATGGCTTAATTATTAGATTATTTTCTGAACTAATGGTAAGTGAAGTGTCACCTAGTTCATGGCGGGCGAATAGGAATGAATGGGATCAAGCAGTGAAGATGTAGGGTGCCTTTGGTTTGATGGATGTGCTAGGGTGGTTATGGGTATTCCCAACCAGCTTGCTAGGGATAGCCATTTTTTCTGTTTGGTTGGGTTGGTGAGGTTAGCCCATATTTTGTTTGGTTCGAAGGATGAGACTTAGTTGGAGATAGCCATTGTAGTGTTTGGTTTGAGGATTGAGCGATGGATTAGGGCTGTGGTGGCCTTTTTAACTAGCTTAAAATTTTAATGTGCTATTTTTTTATTTTCTCTGACGTGATATGGGAATATAAATAGTAGCCTCATCCTTGTGCCGATGTTATGCCGTTGTTCCTCTCGTCACCATCGTCGGCGAGGGAGAGACAATGGGATCCACTCCGCAACTTATGTTTCACGTGAGAGCGTAATGTAGCGGAAAACGGTTCGGTAGTGAGGGTGGCTGGCCATGTCCGTGACTTTTCGGTGGACGAGCGGAGCCGGAATTTTTGTGAATATTCCGGGAATCTAGTTATCCATATCCATGCTCGCCAAGGAACCAAACAACCGGTATCTCGTGAAAAACTGGCTATCCCTGTCCATAAGAGGGCTATCTCGTGAACCAAACACATACGTAGTTGCTCTTGGGCGTGGTCTTGTTTCCTTGGTTCTTTTGGTCCCTTTCGGCTCTTGTATGTTATATTTGCTGGCCCTAACTGGGTGTAGAGAGGCAACGCCTGAATTGCTGACTATAACTTCTCGAGTGTTACCTGGTGATATTTGAGGGTGCGACTTGTGAATGCCCAAAATCGCAAGATTTATCAGTTCGCTCTAGGGTTATTTACTTTCCTGCTATGCTTTACTTTCTGCCGGTATTTTGTAAAAATATATTTTGTGGTTTTATTTATATGAAATCCAAGAGGTAGCTCTCTTTTTCAAAAAAAAGAAAAATGTTTGCTGGAATTTGTAGTCAGTGTAGTTGCTTGAATTTGTATGCACTTAGCACAACTAGATACATCCTACCAACACAACACAGTTGTATTATTGTATTGTTGGTATTAAAGTAAATGATGACACAAGTCATGCTTTCGGACATAAAAAGGCCTAAGACAAGGGGACCCGATGTCCCTTATTTTGTTCAACATAGTGACAGATATGTTGGCCATTCTCGTTGGTAGGGCCAAAGAGGATAGTCCAAGTTGGAGGGTTAGTACCCCATCTAGCGGATGGTGGTGTATCCATACTACAATACACATATGGCACAATTATTTTCATGGAACATGATATGGCAAAGGCTAGAAATATGAAGCTTGTCCCCTACCTCTTCGAGCAGTTGTCGGGATTGAAGACCGATTTTAACAAAAGTGAATTATTCTGTTTTAGGAGAGTCAAGAAGAACAAGATTCATAAAGACAATTGTTTGGGTGTGAATTGGGATCCCTACCATTTACATATGTAGGTATACCAATTCGTCATCGCAAGTTATCTAATAAGGAGTGAAAATGCATTGAAGATCGATTTGAAAAAAACTAAGTTGCTGAAAGGGCAAGCTTATGTCTTATGGTGGAAGGCTTGTTCTAATTAACTCAGTGTTGACAAGCATGCCAATGTTTCTACTGTCTTTCTTTGAAATGTGTGTAGGGATATGAAAAAGGTTAGACTTCTATCGATCACAATTTTTTTGGCAATGTGATGATAACAAGACAAAATACAGGCTTTACAAATGGGATATTATCTGTAGACCGAAGGACTAGAGCGGTTAGGGATTGAGAACTTGCAGGTCAAGAATAGGAGTCTACTTAGTATGTGGTTGTATAGGTTGTTTGTTGAGACTGAAGGTATGTGGGTGCAAACTTTGCAGAATAAGTACTTACATTCGAACTCTAGCCCAGGTTACTGTCAGGCCCAATGATTCTCCTTTCTGAAAGGGGCTAATGAGAACGAGAGCTACCTTCTTACACAAAACCAAATTTATCATTAAAAACGGTAATATGACTAGATTCTGGGAGGATACTTGGTTAGGAAAGACACCACTGGCCACACAATATCCTTCTTTGTACAATATTGTGCAACATAAGTCCCCTAAATATTCAGTTCAGAAGGTCTTTAGTAGGAACCGATGGGATAACTGGTTACATCTTGTGCCGAGGTTGATGGATGTTCACCTCTCTGATGAGTCAGACACAATTCATTGAAAATTATCCATTAATGGGATAGTTTCTGTCAAGTTCTATGTATCTAGACCTAATAACTTAGCCAAGCGGAGATGGGAGGGTAGTAAGCGAGTTGTTGCTTTTGCGATCAAGATGACAATATGGAACACCTCTTTCTCAAATGTTCGCTCGCCAAACTAGATGGCGTACGATTTAAGTGGCCTTTAATGTTAACCCCGTCTAGCATTAACACATTATTTGGATTGTGGCTAGATGGATGGAGCCGAGTACCACGGGGCATATTCGGATAGTTGTATGTGCATTACTATGGGCGACATGAAACTACAAAAACCACATTATTTTTAACATACAACCTCTCACTAATTTTTTGCAAATCATATACATGAGCCACGTCTTAGATTCACGTATGGTTCTTATTCAGTCATGCAAAAGGCAAGAAACATATACCCTCTATATCTATTGCGTGCAATCATTAGGAAACGGTAACACGGGTTATTGACGACCGGTTGGAGAGAAGGCGGCGAAGATTTTGGGGCCACCTGAGTCGCCTAGGCAGGCAGGCTAGAAAGAGTCGAGATGACACTTTACGTAGAGCCGGAGGAAAGCTCTGTGGGGTGAAGTGCACTTCAACTTGCAGTTCTACTTGACCGGAGGAGTGCCCGAGGAAGATCGTCCCTGTCATGTGCATGTTACACATGGTCAATGGCGTCAAGACCTGGACCTGCAAGAAAAGCGCACGATCAGCGTGTCCGCCCACGTGATGCGCATCGGCCGTGGCGGTGCGCGCGTCAATGCGTGCATGCACTTCTCTCTCTGTGTTGTTTCAGCTTGAAATGATCGCATTCGAAAGCAAAAACGGCGACGGACAGCGAAGCGCTCAGTGCTCCAACATCAACATGGATGCACGTTCCCTACAGGCTACAGCCTACAGAGGCATGCACTAGAAAAATGTGTGGAGGTGGTGCAATCCTCGGCTGGCCGAGAGGACCCGTTCTTCCAAAATGTAGCTGTGAAACCAAAATGTGGGCGTCGGCGCCGGCGCCGACGACCTTTCTTCTCCCTGCGATCCTTTCGCCGGCTCCGGCGGTCGGCAAGTTCGTGAACCGGATGCAGAACCACTCGTGAGATGCATGGATTCAGCAGATCCACTGGATTGTAGTAAGCGTTAGACGCAGTAACTTGACCGGAACGTTTGATCTCTGCTGCTGACTGTTGTTGCCTTTCCAGCCAAAAATGGCATCGCCTTTTGACCTTCTCTTCGACACTACAGCGGACAGGGAAAAAAAATACAGAGCATGATCGAGTATAACTGATCTTAAGTCAAAGAAGGATCTGACAAATGCAAGCATGCTTGAGCTTGGCTGCTCCAACCTCTTCTGATAACCAGAATTCAGAAACTATACTACTCCAGCTTCAACAGTATGCAGGATTTGCTTCCGAGCCGCCTATGGACACAGCAGTAATATCTGCAGATTCTTAGCTGTGAATGGAGCATATGCATCATGCAGGAAGTTTATAGATTTTTACTGAAAAACAGTTTCCACTGTTTACACTACGCCTATGGACCAGCTGTACAAAGCTTATTACAGTAAGCACGGACCATAACATTAACGCCGTAAACGTGCTCCATTTGAGACGTGTGCACTGGTTCCAATTATGTACAGATTGACAACAACAATAGCTGTCGCAATTGCGTGCGGGGTATCACCTACGAACTGTCTTGCTTCGGTTTCTGGCTGAGCTCCGAGTAATGCCCTCCCATCAGCTGCAGTATCTCGGTCCAGAGGCAAGAAGGATCCGTTGATACCGCGTCGCTGATCAACTCTGTGCTACAGGAAGCAACAGCCCAGTATCCAGCCCTGATCTCGCTCAACAGCTGCTCGTAATCCCAGGCTGCATGCCCCACGAAGAATCTCAGATCCTCGGTCTTGATCGCACCACTCTTCATCAGAACACCAGCCTTCTCCAGCTCCGTCCGAAAGCCGAAGCAGATGCCTGGAATCACCTCCTCAAACCCCTTCAGACGTGAGCTGTCTTTAGTACGTACCAAGAACATGCTCATGTCCACAGGGCCTCCGAAGAACAGGGCGCAGTCGCCGAAAGGGGTTGTTTGGTCTTGGAATGATGATGGATTCACATTCTTGATCTTCGTGTAAAGTGGACGGTTTAGGATGACCCCAAATGGGCCATCAAACGTACCTCTCGACCCAAGTCTGAGCAGGAGAATAACAGTTCTTTCGAAGACGCTGTCGTCATCGAGCACCTCAGTAGCTACCAAGACACACCCTGCTTCCGGCATTGTAATAGGGTGAGCCCACTTTTGAGGAAGCTGGTGTACCACTTCTCCGGAGGGTGCCTTTGACTCTGCAGGAACACTTGTATCTACCAATAGCTCCTGATCCAAGGATTTAAATAGTAAAGCAGATATTTTTTGACAGATATCATATGTATAACCCAAGTTGGTCTGAAGATACTTGCTTTGCTTCTCTTTTCTTTTCAAGAACTTTAGGTCTGTGCAATAACAATTTGAAATTCTCTTGGAAGGTATTTAAAGCAACTGTAACAAGGTTCGCGAAATAACAGCTTATCTGATGAAATGTTGATACAATATAGAACTGCATAAGTTACCAGAGAAGATCCATTTGCAAATGCTTCTCAAATTTTCGCACGATACATTTTTGGAACCTTACATTTGAGCACCATTATATCAAGTAATAATGGAAAACATAAGTTTCTAGAACAAGTCATGTTCTAATGCAACACCTAATTGAAGACATCGTGCATTTACATCTTCTTTGGAATAGTATAGCACTGTATCATCAATATTATTTCGTTTAAAAAAAATCATCAATATCAGCCATAACAGATGTCGGTATCAGTATTGACAAAAAATAGATTTATTATACATTACATACAACCAGTGAAACTAGCTAAGACCAACACACTGTTCCTAATTTTCTTGGCAGAAGATGAGTAATGTCAGGAAGTGATCATAAATGTCTAGATTACCTAAATACATGCAATTTGTGGTTTATTAGAACCTAAAGAAAATTTATGAGCTCTACGGATTATCACCACGAATGTGCCACCCTCACCTGTTCCCGGCGCACAAGGTTTGCTCTGACATCTCTCCAGTAATTGCTGTTCGAAATATTAATCGGCTCTGTGGATTTTGATTCATCCGGATGTTCGTTCAATCCATCAGAGCTATCTCCTGTTGGAACAGATGCATCACCACCTCCTGCATGAAGAAGAGAGGCAAATGAGGCCAAGCCATCATTCTGGTTGACACTTTTGCAACAACAACATAAAACCACACCATGGATGAACTATAATTAACATGTCCAATACTAGAGAACCTGAAGTTTCCTCATACACTGTTTACACTTGAAAATCTCAGCACCTGATGGTGTTTTCTTTGTGTTTACTTCAACTAGCAAAGCTATCAAAGAATATGGACAGTGCAACACTGCACTTGGGGAAAATCCATCCAAACAATAGTAGCACACCTCACAACTCAACATGTAGATCAATTCATCAACAGCTCTAAACACGAAACCATGCCTAGGCCTAGGATGGATGCACAATGGTTCCAAGGTTCATCCATCAGTTACACCAGAATCAACACCGATTCTCCGAATTTCCATCTGAAGCCAGTAGCATCAGGAACAGTTCCATTGCACACGGGTCAGGCAGAGCTACTCTTCAAATTTTACTGACTAGGCTCGAATCCCCAGCTTCCACTTGTCGGCTAACCTCCCGGGAATCAACAGCAATCTGCAAAAATGGCACTGATTGTACAGTCGCCTTCAAGCCCCCGACGGCATCAAACCGTAAGGAAAAGCTTTTCCAAGTCCCATCGCACAACAAAGGCCACACAATTCCTGCTCTACTTTTGCACCAGCTCGCATCGGAAAACAACAGATGGAGGGGGCCTCACCGAAAGAGGACGCCTTGCTCTCGGCCTCGTCGTCGTCGCCGCCGCCGCCGGCCCCGCTGTTGCCTCTCATCCCCGACGCGCGCACCGCCACGAGCGGCCTCACCGCCGGGCCGCGCCTCCGCCACGCGGACCACGGGCCCGCCTTGCCGGCGGCAGCGGCGAAGGGCTTCCCGGCCCGGGCGGCGGGGGCGGGGCGAACCGGCGTGAGGCACGGCCCGCCGGGCTTCATGTTGAGGGCCCACATGTCCGTGGGAGGGAACGGTGCCACCGCCGGGGTCGGGGTGGAGATGCGAGTAGTGTGGAACCGCACGAGCGCGAGGCCGATCGAGTGGAGTGAATGGGTGTTTCTTGGTTCTGAAGGCGGATTTCGTAAGCGTGGAAAGCGACTTTCATCTTCCGAAAAGATCTTTTATCTGGCCTGGGTGCAAGTCTGCAAGACTACACATCCATGGTGTATTACAGATTTACAGTGGCTGATCTTTCTTTTCATTTTAACAGAAAATACAGCGCATGGATTTGCTGCCCAAATCCCCATGATTATGTTTTTAGAATTTATAGGACCCGAGCTTTCAACGAAATGAAACTGATAACACCAATGGCGGAGCCAGGAAAATTCTATTAGGGAGCCAAGTGTCCTTAAAGCTGATTGGAGAGGGCCAAACCATTAAAAAATTGTTTTTAGCAACAAATTATCACTAATTTGTACTGTTCATTAGAAAATACTGCGGCGGCCCCTCTCCTCCTCTGTTCGGACGCGGGTGGCGCGGGGTGGCCGGTCCGGCGGAGGCGTCAGGCGCGTGCGGGGCCCGGCGGCGTTGAGGCGGTGGCTTTAGTCGACGACGGGCGGCGGCGTCCTTCATCGCGGCGGCTACGTGCCGTGGCCGCATCCTGACCCAGATCTGGACCAGATTTGGGCCGGCAGCCAGGCTTGGTGGTGGCATGGCGGTCGGTGCCTCGACTGCTCTGATGTGGGGCGACGGGGTGTTGGGCGGCTCTGGCCAGGGCACGGAGGCGCGTGGGTGATGGTGGCGGCGTGGCTTCGGTGGTGTGTGCCCGGTGGCTCCGGCGCTTGGAGCTCGCCGAGTGACGTGGGTAGGGTAGCGGCCAGGCGTGGTCATTGCTCCGGCCGTGGGCGGCGGCGTGGGGAGGCTCGATGCCTCCCGGTGTCGTGGCGGCTTCACGGTGGCCTGGCGGATCTACCTGCGACTGCGGACGACTTCTCTGGCGCCGGCTCGTCTGCGTTCAGACCGTTTCAACCTTCGTCCTATCTTCGCGTCGCCTGTCCGCTACTTCCATCAAAGGGCTGGTCCTCTCCCAGCCACGGTCCATCGCTCGTCTCTCGCCCCGTGCAGCAGGATTGAGCTCGTCTCATGCACAGTACGGCTGGACCGAGCTCGTCTCGCACACTGGCAGCAGGACTGACGTCGCCCCCCCGATGCTGCAGGTCTGAGCTCATCTCGCGATGCCAGTGCTGGCCGGCCTATCGGGTCTCGACGATGGGGGTCTCCCAGGGGTGCGAAAGGTGGGACCTTTTCGCCCGTCTCTATGGTGGGGGTAGCGGCGGGTCTCGAGTGAGGTGGTGTCAAGGTCTTAGATGCCGGGGCGGCGGCTCTGGTGGCGGTAGCGCGGTGCTCGTGAGCGGAGACCATGGCTTGATGTTGCCCGGTGGCCACGGCCGTGTGGGCGGCATGGTAGCCGGGGTGTGCCGTTCGATGGCGGTGAGTTGGGTCGGGGTGAAAACCTGTTCTACCCTTGGATGGACTGGCGGCAGCGTAGCTCGTTACTTTCTTGAAGGCGTCGCCGCGGCTCTCACTGCCCGTCGTGCGGCTCTAGGGGAAACTCTGATCATCGGATCGGGTGGTGGCGGCGCTCCGGTGTTGTATCCTTCCTGAAGGCACCACCTTGGAGCCCACGGTTTGTCGTAGGCAGCTTCATCTCTTCATGGTGGCGTGTTCACGGTTGAAGTCCCCGGTTACTCTTGTAGTGCTAGGGTGGTGTTGCTGCGCTCAGCGCCTTTGTATCCTGCCTTGGGTACGTGTGTGTTGTGGTGGCGTGCGTTTGTACCGAGTAGTTGATGATCGTTGCTTTATATATAAAATAGGGCGAAATTCTTTCCGTTATATGTTTTAGAAGCCACCTGCAAGTACAGTTTTGCACCTTTGGCTTGTGTGTCCCGTAGTGCTCGTCTCTGCAACTCATTCCAGAGCTCAATAGACAATCAAACACATTAATATACGCGGAAAGGGTGTTCGCTGGGCATGTCCACCTGTCCATTTTTACTGTGCAAATTTTACTGTGTAAGGAGATAAAAAAACGCGAGCGACTTTTCTACGCTCGCACCCAGCTTCCCCTCTTTTCGTTTTTCTCCAACTTAGGTTTACCTCCGTCGCCACCGCCGCCGCCACCGCCACCGCCACCGCCCTGAGCTCCACCTCCCCCATCCCCTGCTCGCTCTACGTCCCTTCCTCCTCGTTGGCGCTCAACCGGATGATTGTGAACCGCCGCAAATAGCAGATCCTCTAACCTTGCAGCACCCTACCTCACTGACCCGAGTAGGGGTGTGGCGCGCGTCATCCTCGCCTCCATCTGAGCGCAAAGAGAGAGAGAGAGAGAGAGATGGCAACGACTGTATCTTGGTAGGTGGACCCATGGAGGAGGTGCTAACCATCTACTTCCGTCCAGCGTCGTCCTCTTCTTCCTCCCCTCGCTCTGATCCTACCGTGGCCACCACCAGCAGTAGCAAGAAGTCAATCCCCTTTATGGTACGATCTATCCCTTCCGTTGTTGTTTGATCCATTTGCTTGCATCCTTGCTAATTCGGGTTTAGTTTATATGCTAGAATCAATTTCACTCGCACGTTGAGATTAATTAGCCTGTTTTGTGCTGCTACTGTGAAGCCGAGAAACGGAGGAGTTGCTTGGGCATATGCATATATTTTATTTTTCAAAAAGGAGGGCATCCCTTGGCCTCTGCATATAACGATGCATGTGGCCACTTTATTTAAAAGCAACTTGTCCTCCATAGTCTCCAATACATAGTTCAAACAAAAACAAAAAGCTCTCACCAAGAGCGATGATAAAAATAGAAAGGAACGAAGCAGCCACAACCGGCGACAAAACCAAGTAGGAAACTACTCTCCTATCCTATTACATGACCGCTATCCAAACCGGTTGAAGATACCCTGTGCTACCATCTCCCATCGGATAGACCCAGTAACCATACGCTCTCTGGCATCCGTCGGAGTGAGTAGCGACCACATACGGATTAACGATGTGGCTCTAAAGATAACCTGCAAAAGATGAAAGTTTGTTTTTCTGTTAAAAACCAAATCATTCCTACAATTTCATATAGCCCATAGTAAAGCGCATACGCCTACACGAATGTGCTTCGCAGTCTCTACTTCCACTCCGTTAAGCCATGTCCCAAATAACGTGTGTATGGTAGTGGGAGGAGCAATGTTAAAAGCTATATGAACCGACCGCCATAAGATCTTTGCCAATGTGTAGTCCAGAAAGAGGTCTTTGATACTCATCATTATCACAGAAACTACATCTTCGAGATCCAGCCCAGTTTCGTTTTGTTAGATTGTCCTTAGTGAGAATAACTTGTTTGTGGACAAACCACATGAACACTTTTATTTTTAAAGGAACTTTGACCTGCCAGATATGCACCATACGAGGAATAGTTACCAAATTAATCATATCTAGGTACATAGATTTGACCAAGAACAACCCATTAGTTGTTAGAGTCCAGTGCAAATGATCAGGTTGGTTACAAAGCTGAACATCCATCAGTCTTCTCACGAGATGGAGCCAAGCTTCCCAACGATTTCCTACTAAGTTTCTTCTGAATTGAATGTTTAAAGGAATAGAATCTAATACCGTTGCAATATATGCCTCTCTACGCTGAACGATATTATATAGAGATGGGTATTGGATAGCTAGAGGCGTGTCCCCTAACCACGTATCCTCCCAAAATCTCATAGAAGTTCCATTACCCACAATAAATTTCATCCTCTAGAAGAAAGCTGATTTCACCCTCATCATACCTTTCCAAAAAGGTGAATCAGTCGGCCTGGCCGTCACCTAGGCTAAGGTCTTGGATTGTAGGTACTTATTACGCAGAATCTGTGCCCATGTGGCCTATGTCTCACTAGATAACTTAAATAACCATTTTTTGAGTAGGCATTTGTTTTTTATCTCTAAATTTTCAATACCAAGACCCCCTTGGTATTTCGGCCTACAAATGATATCCCATTTTGCGAGTCTATACTTCCAATTTGACTCGTCACTTTGCCAGAAGAAACATGACCGATAGAAATCCAATCTTTTCTGTACCCCTACTCGTACCTCAAAAAAGGACAAGAGAAACATTGGCATACTTGTGAGCACCGAGTTAATAAGAATCAACCGGCCTCCATATGACATGAGCTTACCCTTCCAGCAGCTTAGTTTCTTTTCGAATCGATCTTCAATGCATTTCCATTCCTTATTTGAAAGCTTACGATGATGAATTGGTATTCCCAAATATGAGAAAGGCATGGAGCCCAATTCACATCTGAACAGTTGTCTGTAGGCATCTTGTTCTTCTTTGGCTCTTCCAAAGCAGAACAATTCACTTTTGTGGAAATTAATTTTTAGCCCAGACAACTGCTCGAATAAGCATAATAGAAGCTTTATATTCTTTTCTTTTGCTAAATCATGCTCCATGAAAATGATGGTATCATCAGCATCCTGTAAGATGGACACTCCACCCTTCACCAGACGCAGGAACAAGGCCACCAACTTGGCCCTTTTCTTTAGCTCTTCCTATCAAAATTGTCAACATATCTATCACAATGTTGAACAAAATAGGTGACATCGGGTCCCCCTGACGTAGACCCTTATGTGTCTGGAAGTAGTGACCTATATCATCATTCACTTTTATTCCAACACTGCCTTTTTGCGTGAAGGATTCGACCTGCTTTCTCCAGGAATTATCAAATTCTTTCATTCTCAAGGCTTGCTAAAAAAATGGCCATTTGACCTTATCATACGCTTTCTCAAAATTGACCTTAAAAATCACTCCATCTAGTTTTTGTGTGTGCATCTCATGGAGTGTTTCATGAAGGACCACCACCCCTTATAGGATGTTTCTGTCCGGCATGAAGGCAGTTTGAGATGGTTGCACCACACTATGTGCAATCTGCGTTAGCCTATTCGTCCCTACTTTGGTGAAAATTTTAAAGATCACATTGAGAAGACATATTGGACGGAACTGCTCAATCTTCACCGCCTCGGTCTTCTTAGGAAGCAAAGTAATCGTCTCAAAGTTTAAGTGGAATAACTGTAGATGTACGGTGAACAAATCATGAAACATTGGAAGCAAGTCCCCCTTGATGATCTGCCAACATCGCTTATAAAATTCCGCTAGGAATCCATCTGGCCCAGGTGCTTTACTATTCTTCATTTGTGAGATTGCCTCAAACACCTCTTTCTCTGTAAATGGAGCGGATAAGATCTCATTCTCGTCCACCGCCAGTTGTGGGACATCCTCTACCCTTGATTCGTCTAAGGATACGAAACTTTTGTTAGGTTCCCCTGTTGGAAATATGCCCTAGAGGCAATAATAAATTAGTTATTATCATATTAACTTGTTCATGATAATCGTTTATTATCCATGCTATAATTGTATTGATCGGAGACTTAGATGCATGTGTGGATACATAGACAAAACCATGTCCCTAGTATGCCTCTAATAGACTAGCTCGTTGATCAAAGATGGTTAAGGTTTCCTAGCCATGGACATGAGATGCCATTTGATAACGGGATCACATGATTAGGAGAATGATGTGATGGACAAGACCCAAACTACAAATGTAGCATATGATCGTGTCAGTTTATTGCTACTGTTTTCTACATGTCAAGTATATGTTCCTATGACCATGAGATCATGCAACTCACTGACACCGGAGGAGTGCCTTGTGTGTATCAAATGTCGCAACTGTTGGGGAACGTCGCATGGGAAACAAAAATTTTCCTACGCACACGCAAACCTATCCATGGTGATGAGCATCTACGAGAGGGAGAGTGGATCTACATACCCTTGTAGATCGCTAAGCGGGAAGCGTTAAGAAACGCGGTTGGTGTAGTCGAACATCTTCGCGATCCAAATCGCCGAGCGTCCCGTGATCTCATCACGATACGTCCCGCGATCCAATCACGATCCGTCCCGTGAACTCATCACGATCCATCCCGCGATCTCATCACGATCCATCTCACGATCTTGATCACGATCTGTCCCGCAAACTCATCATGATCCGTTCCGCGATCTCATCACGAACTGTCTCGCGATCTCGATCACGGTCCTTCCGATCTAGCGCCGAACGGACGGCACCTCCGCGTTCAGCACACGTGCAGCTTGATGACGATCTCCACCGTCTCGATCCAGCGAGAGGAGGTGGAGAGGAGAGAGAGTTCACCGGCAGCGTGACGGCACTCCGGTGATGGTGGCGGAGTGATGCCGACAGGGCTTCGCCTAAGCGCTGCGGAAAACCGATCTAGAGGAGAAACTGTGCACCGGTGAAACGGGTAGCACGTGGCCGGAAATTCTGTCCAAAAACCACCCAATCCACTAGTATATATAGGAGGAGAGGAGAGGAGAGGCATCCAAGGCCTTTGGGTCGGCCGAAATAGGAGGTGGGAGCAATCCTACTTCACCTCCAATCCTAGTTGGAGTAGGATTGCCTCCTATTGGCTGATTTTCCACTTTTTGCTTTAGGACTTTCTCTCCTGCGCCATGGGCCTTTGTGGCTGTTTTCCCAGCCCACTAAGGGCTGGTTATTATTCTCCCACAGCCCATGGACCTCTTGGGGTCGAAATACCCCTCCCGGAGGTCCTCCGGTACACTACCGGCACTCCCGGTACAATACCGATACTCCCGGTACACTACCGATGAGCCCGAAACTTTTCCGGAAACCAAACTGGGACTTCCTATATATGAATCTTTACCTCCGGACCATTCCGGAGCTCCTCGTGACGTCCGGGATCTCATCCGGGACTCCGAACAACCTTCGGTCACCACCATACATAACTCTACACTACCGAAACGTCACCGAACCTTAAGTGTGCAGACCCTGCGGGTTCGAGAACTATGTAGACATGACCGAGACACCTCTACGGTCAATAACCAATGGCGGGACCTGGACGTCCACATTGGTTCCTACATATTCTACGAAGATCTTTATCGGTCGAACCTCTATGTCAAGGATTCAGTTAATTCCATATAACGTTCCCTTTGTTCTTCGGTATGTTACTTGCCCGAGATTCGATCGTCGGTATCTCCATACCTAGTTCAACCTCGTTACCGGCAAGTCTCTTTAATCGTTCCGTAATACAAGATCCCGCAACTAACAATTAGTCACATTGCTTGCAAGGCTTATTGTGATGTTGCATTACTGAGTGGGCCCCGAGATACCTCTCCGTCACACGGAGTAACAAATCCCAGTCTCGATCCATGCCAACTCAACAGACACCATCGGAGATACCTGTAGAGCACCTTTATAGTCACCCAGTTACGTTGCGACGTTTGATACACACAAGGCACTCCTCTGATATCCGTGAGTTGCATGATCTCATGGTCATAGGAACATATACTTGACATGCAGAAAACAGTAGCAATAAACTGACACGATCATATGCTATGTTTGTAGTTTGGGTCTTATCCATCACATCATTCTCCTAATGATGTGATCCCGTTATCAAATGACATCTCATGTCCATGGCTAGGAAACCTTAACCATCCTTTGATCAACAAGCTAGTCCATTAGAGGCATACTAGGGACATGGTTTTGTCTATGTATCCACACATGCATTTAAGTCTCCGATCAATACAATTATAGCATGGATAATAAACGATTATCATGAACAAGGAAATATGATAATAACTAATATATTATTGCCTCTAGGGCATATTTCCAATAGTCTCCCACTTGCACTAGAGTCAATAATCTAGTTCACATCACCATGTGATTCGCATTGTTATGAATCTAACACCCAATGAGTTTTGGGGCTCGATCATGCTTTGCATGTGAGAGAGGTCTTATAGTCAACGGGTCTGCGATATTCAGATCCGTGTGTACTTTGCATATCTCTATGTCAAACCGTAAACACTGCTACCACACTCCACTTGGTACTATTTCCAAATGGCTTCTCCACTATACGTATCCAGATTGCTACTACTAGTCATCCGGATAGGTGTTAAAGCTTGCATCGACGTAACTCTTTACGACGAACTCTTTATCACCTCCATAATCAAGAAACATTTCCTTAGTCCTCTGGTTACTAAGGATAATTCCGACCGCTGTCCAGTGATCCACTCCTGGACCACTCTTGTACCCCTTGACAGACTCATGGAAAGGCACACATAGGTGCGGTACACAGCATGGCATAATATAGAGCCTATGGCTAAGGCATAGGGGACGACGTTCGTCCTTTCTCTTTCTTCTGCCGTTGTCGAGCTTTGAGTCTCACTCAACTTCACACCGTACAAATCAGACGAGAACTATTTCTCTGGCTGATCCATTTTGAACTCTTTCAGAATCTTGTGAAGGTATGCACTCATTGAAAGTCTCATCAAGCATCTTGATCTATCTCTATAGATTTTGATGCTCAACAATTAGGTAGCTTTATCCAGGTCTTCCTTTGAAAATCACTTTCCAAATAACCGTTTTATGCTTTCCAGAAACTCTACATTATGTCTGAACAACAATATGTCATCCACATATACTTATCAGAAATTCTATAGTGCTCCCACTCACTTTATTGCAAATACAAGTTTCTCATAAACTTTGTATAAACATCAAAACTTTGATCACCTCATCAAAGCGTATATTCCAACACCGAGATGCTTGCTTCAGTCCATGGAAGGATCACCGAAGCTTGCACACCTTTTAGCATCCTTAGGCCTGACAGAACCTTCTGGTTGTATCACATACAACCTTTCCTCAAGTAAACCATTAAGGAAACGATGTTTTGACATCCATCTGCCAGATTTCATAATTGAAAACACAACAACTGCTAACATAATTCCAACAGACTTTTAGCATCGCTACGAGTGAGAAAGTCTCATCGTAGTCAACTCCTTGAACTTGTCACAAACATCTTTGCAACAAGTCGAGCTTTACAAATGGTGACATTCACCATCAGTGTCTGTCTTCATTTTAAAGATCCATTTGTACTCAACGACCTGCCGTCCAACGAGCAAGTCTACCAAAGTCTACACTTGGTTTTAATACATGGATCCTATCTCGGATTTCATGGCCTCCAACCATTTGTCAGAATCCGGGCCCATCATCGCTTCTCCATAGCTCGTAGGTTCATCGTTGTCCAACAACATGACCTCCAAGACCGAGTTGTCGTACCACTTAGGAGCAGTACACATCCTTGTCGACCTACGAAGTTTGATAGTAACTTGATCCTGAAGCTTCATGATCATCATCATTAACTTCCTCTCAACTAACGTAGGCTTCACAGTAACATCTTTCTGCGCTGCGCTACTCTCTGGTTGAACAAAGGTTTAACAACCTCATCAAGTTCTATCTTCCTCCCACTCAATTCTTTCGAGAGAAACTTTTTCTCGAGAAAGGACCCAGTTCTAGCAACAAACACTTTGTACTCGGATCTGAGATAGAAGGCATACCCATCTGTTCTTAGGGTATTCTATGAAGATACATTTGTCCGCTTTGGGTTCTAGCTTATTATGTGAAAACATTTTCCACACAAGCATCGCAGCCCCAAACATTAAGAAATGACAGCTTAGGTTTCTATCAAACCATAATTCACACGGTGTCATCTCAACGGATTTAGATGATGCCCTATTTAAAGTGAATGTAGTTGTCTCTAATGCATAACCCCAAAAATTATAGTAGTAAAACGATAAGAGACATCACAGTATGCACTATATCAATAGAGCATGATTATGATGTTTGGACACACCATCACACCATGGTGTTCCAGGTGGCATTAGTTGTGAAACAAATTTCACGTTGTCTTAAGTTGTATGCCAAACTCGTAACTCAGATATTCACCTCCACGATCATATCGCGGTCATTTTTATCTTCTTGTCACGATGATCTTTAAACTTCACTCTGAATTTGCTTGAACCTTTCAAACGATTCAGACTTGTGTTTCATTAAGTAAATATACACTATATCTACTCAAATCATCAGTGAAGGTAAGAAAATAACGATATCCACTGCACGCTACAAGACTCACTAGATTGCATACATCAACATGTATCATTTCCAATGAATCACTTGCCCGCTCCATCCAACGGGGTCCTTTAGTCATCTTGCCCAAGAGGCATGGTTCGCATGTCTCAACCGATTCGAAATCGATGAGTCCAAATATCCATCAGCATGGAGTTTCTACATGCGCTTTATACCAATATGACATTTAGCGGCAGTGCCACAAGTATGTGGTACTATCATTATTAACTTTGTATCTTTTGACATCAATGTTATGAACATGTGTACTACTACGATCAAGATTTCAACAAACCATTCTCACTGGGTGCATGACCATTGAAGGTATTATTCATGTAACCAGAATAACTATTATTCTCTGACTTAAATGAATAACCGTATTGCAACAAACATGATCTAATCATGTTCATGCTCAACGCAAAACACCAAATAACATTTATTTAGGTTCGTCACTAATCCTGAAGGTAGAGAGAGCGTGCGATGTTGATCACATCAACCTTGGAAACATTTCCAACACACATCGTCACCTCACCCTTAGCTAGTTCTCCGTGTATTCCGTAGCTTTTATTTCGAGTTACTAACATTTAGCAACCAAACCGGTATCCAATACCCAGGTGCTACTAGGAGTACTAGCAAGGTACACATCAATAACTCGTATATCAAATATACTTCTGTCGATGTTGCCAGCCTTCTTATCTACCAAGTATCTAGGGTTGTTCCGCTTCAGCGACCTCTCACCTCATAATAGAAGCACTTAGTCTCGGGTTTGAGTTCAACTTTGGGTTGCTTCACTGGAGCAGTAACTGACTTGCTATCCATGAAGTTTCCCTCCTTGCTCTTGCCCTTTTCGAAACTAGTGGTTTGATTAACCATCAACACTTGATTCTCCTTCTTGATTTCTACCTTCGCGGTGTCAAACATCGCGAACAACTCAGGGATCAATACTTCTATCCCTGGTGTATTATAGTTCATCACTAAGTTCTAGTAGCTTTAGTGACAGTGACTTGGAGAACTATATCAATCACTATCTTATCTGGAAGATCAACTCCCACTTGATTCAAGCGATTGTAGTACCCAGACAATCTGAGTACATGCTCAACGATTGAGCTATTCTCCTTCATCTTACAAGCAAAGAATCTTGTTGGAGATCTCATATCTCGCAACAAAGGCACGAGCCTGAGATCACAATCTCTGCTCCTAGAACATCTCATATGTTCCGTGACGTTCAAAACGTTTTGGAGCCTCAATTCTAAGCCGTAATGCATGACAAACTAAACTATCAAGTAGTCATCGAAACGTGCCTGTTAGATGTTCACAACATCTATAGACGACGCTAGAGGGGGTGGCGCACCGAGCGGTGCATTAAGGACATAAGCCTTCTGTGCAGCAATGAGGACAATCCTCAGATCATGGACCCAGTCCGCAATTTTGCTACCAACATCTTTCAATTCTATTTCTCTAGGAACATATAAAAATGCAAGGGAGCTACAGCGCGAGCTAGTAATCTACAACATAATTTGCAAAGACACTTTGACTATGTTCATGATAATGAGTTCAATTAATCATATTACTTAAGAACTCCCACTCAAATTGACATCCCTCCGATCATTCGAGTGATACATGATCCAAATTCACCAACTCAAGTCCGATCATCACGTGAGTTGAGGTGGCTGCAATGGTGAACATCATTATGTTGATCATATCTACTATATGACTCATGTTCGACCTTTCGGTCTCTCGTGTTCCGAGGCCATGTCTGTACATGCTAGGCTCGTCAAGTTTAACCCGAGTGTTCTGCGCGTGCAAATCTGGCTTGCACCTGTTGTATGTGAACGTAGAGTCTATCACACCCGATCATCACGTGGTGTCTCAACACGACGAACTTTCGCAACGGTGCACACTCGGGGAGAACACAATTTATCTTGAAATTAAGTGAGGGATCACCTTATAATGCTACCGTCGTCCTAAGCAAAACAAGGTGCATAAAAAGGATTAACATCACATGCAAATCATAAGTGACATGATATGGCCATGAACTTGTGCTTTTGATCTCCATCTAGAAAGCACCAGCATGATCTCCATCGTCACCGGCATGACACCATGATCTCCATCAACGTGTCGCCATCGGGGTTGTCACGCCCTGCATGCTTCTACTACTATTGCTACCGTAGCGATAAAGTAAAGCATTACATAGCGCTTAATGATTGACACGCAGGTCATACAATAATTAAAGACAACCCTATGGCTCCTGCCGGTTGCCGTACTCATCGACATGCAAGTCGTGATAATCTATACATCACATGATCATCTCATACATCACATATATCTCATCATGTAATTGGCCATATCACATCACAACATACCCTGCAAAAACAAGTTAGACGTCCTCTAATTGTTGTTGCATATTTTACGTGGCTGCTATGGGTATCTAGCAAGAACGATTCTCACCTACGCATAAACCACAACGGCGATACACTAGTTTGCTTTTCAACCTTCTCAAGGACCGCCTTTGTCGAATCCGATCCAACTAAAGTGAGAGAAACTGTCACCCGCAAGCCATCTAGGCAACAAGTTGCGTCGAGGGAACCGGTCTCTCGTAAGCGTACGAGTAATGTTGGTCCGGGCCGCTTCATCTCACAATCCGCTGAACCAAAATACGACCAAGGGAGGAAGCAATCTAAGCATCAACGCCCACAAACCTTTTGTGTTCTACTCGAGATCTCATCGAACCATCAACCTAGCTCATGATGCCACTGTTGGGGAACGTCGCATGGGAAACAAAAATTTTCCTACGCACACGCAAACCTATCCATGGTGATGAGCATCTACGAGAGGGAGAGTGGATCTACATACCCTTGTAGATCGCTAAGCGGGAAGCGTTAAGAAACGCGGTTGGTGTAGTCGAACATCTTCGCGATCCAAATCGCCGAGCGTCCCGCGATCTCATCACGATACGTCCCGCGATCCAATCACGATCCGTCCCGTGAACTCATCACGATCCGTCCCGCGATCTCATCACGATCCGTCTCACGATCTTGATCACGATCTGTCCCGCGAACTCATCACGATCCGTTCCACGATCTCATCACGAACTGTCTCGCGATCTCGATCACGGTCCTTCCGATCTAGCGCCGAACGGACGGCACCTCCGCGTTCAGCACACGTGCAGCTTGATGACGATCTCCACCGTCTCGATCCAGCGAGAGGAGGTGGAGAGGAGAGAGAGTTCACCGGCAGCGTGACGGCGCTCCGGTGATGGTGGTGGAGTGATTCCGGCAGGGCTTCGCCTAAGCGCTGCGGAAAACCGATCTAGAGGAGAAACTGTGCACCGGTGAAACGGGTAGCACGTGGCCGGAAATTCTGTCCAAAAACCACCCAATCCACTAGTATATATAGGAGGAGAGGAGAGGAGAGGCAGCCAAGGCCTTTGGGTCGGCCGAAATAGGAGGTGGGAGCAATCCTACTTCACCTCCAATCCTAGTTGGAGTAGGATTGCCTCCTATTGGCTGATTTTCCACTTTTTGCTTTAGGACTTTCTCTCCTGCGCCATGGGCCTTTGTGGCTGTTTTCCCAGCCCACTAAGGGCTGGTTATTATTCTCCCACAGCCCATGGACCTCTTGGGGTCGAAATACCCCTCCCGGAGGTCCTCCGGTACACTACCGGCACTCCCGGTACAATACCGATACTCCCGGTACACTACCGATGAGCCCGAAACTTTTCCGGAAACCAAACTGGGACTTCCTATATATGAATCTTTACCTCCGGACCATTCCGGAGCTCCTCGTGACATCCGGGATCTCATCCGGGACTCCGAACAACCTTCGGTCACCACCATACATAACTCTACACTACCGAAACGTCACCGAACCTTAAGTGTGCAGACCCTGCGGGTTCGAGAACTATGTAGACATGACCGAGACACCTCTACGGTCAATAACCAATGGCGGGACCTGGACGTCCACATTGGTTCCTACATATTCTATGAAGATCTTTATCGGTCGAACCTCTATGTCAAGGATTCAGTTAATCCCGTATAACGTTCCCTTTGTTCTTCGGTATGTTACTTGCCCGAGATTCGATCGTCGGTATCTCCATACCTAGTTCAACCTCGTTACCGGCAAGTCTCTTTACTCGTTCCGTAATACAAGATCCCGCAACTAACAATTAGTCACATTGCTTGCAAGGCTTATTGTGATGTTGCATTACTGAGTGGGCCCCGAGATACCTCTCCGTCACACGGAGTAACAAATCCCAGTCTCGATCCATGCCAACTCAACAGACACCATCGGAGATACCTGTAGAGCACCTTTATAGTCACCCAGTTACGTTGCGACGTTTGATACACACAAGGCACTCCTCTGATATCCGTGAGTTGCATGATCTCATGATCATAGGAACATATACTTGACATGCAGAAAACAGTAGCAATAAACTGACACGATCATATGCTATGTTTGTAGTTTGGGTCTTATCCATCACATCATTCTCCTAATGATGTGATCCCGTTATCAAATGACATCTCATGTCCATGGCTAGGAAACCTTAACCATCCTTTGATCAACAAGCTAGTCCATTAGAGGCATACTAGGGACATGGTTTTGTCTATGTATCCACACATGCATTTAAGTCTCCGATCAATACAATTATAGCATGGATAATAAACGATTATCATGAACAAGGAAATATGATAATAACTAATATATTATTGCCTCTAGGGCATATTTCCAATAGTCTCCCACTTGCACTAGAGTCAATAATCTAGTTCACATCACCATGTGATTCGCATTGTTATGAATCTAACACCCAATGAGTTTTGGGGCTCGATCATGCTTTGCATGTGAGAGAGGTCTTATAGTCAACGGGTCTGCGATATTCAGATCCGTGTGTACTTTGCATATCTCTATGTCAAACCGTAAACACTGCTACCACACTCCACTTGGTACTATTTCCAAATGGCTTCTCCACTATACGTATCCAGATTGCTACTACTAGTCATCCGGATAGGTGTTAAAGCTTGCATCGACGTAACTCTTTACGACGAACTCTTTATCACCTCCATAATCATAGTTTCTCCTCTAGATCGGATTTCTACAGTGGTTAGGTGAAGCCCTGTCGGAATTGCTCCACCACCATCACCGCGGCGCCGTCATGCTGCCGGTGAACTCGTCTACCTCTCTGCTCCCTCTTGCTGGATCAAGAAGGCGGAGATCGTCATCGAGTTGTACGTGTGCTGAACGCGGAGGTGCCGTCCGTTCGGCGCTAGATCGGAAGGACCGTGATCAAGATCGCGAGACGGATCGTGATGAGTTCGCAGGATAGATCGTGATGAGTTTGCGAGACGGATCGTGATTGGATCGCGGGACAGATCGTGAGTGGATCGCGGGACGGATCATGATGAGTTCACGGGACGGATCATGATTGGATCGCGGGACGGATCGTGATGAGATCGCGGGACGCTCGGAGATTTGAATCGCGAAGACGTTCGACTACACCAACCGCGTTTCTTAACGCTTCCCGCTTAGCGATCTACAAGGGTATGTAGATCCACTCTCCCTCTCGTAGATGCTCATCACCATGGATAGATCTTGCGCGTGCGTAGGAATTTTTTTGTTTCCCATGCGACGTTCCCCAACATCCCCAAATAACTGCTTGTAATAATTTGTGATGTATAGTTTAAGGTTTTCCTTTCCCTCTATCGTCCCTTCATCTTGCTCAAGCTGAATTTTTTTCTTCTTGCGATGTTTGCCATTTGCAATCATATGGAAGAATTGTGTGTTGTTGTCCCCCTGGACCACTTTTCACACTTTAGCTCTCAGTGCCTACTTTAATTCTTCCTCACGCAGTAATTGCTTTAGTCTTAGTTCAGCCTCCACTTTAGTCTCCATTTCTCTGGTATCTAAAATGGAGGACTCGACTTTTAAATCTAAATCATCAATGAGTTGCATTAGTCCTTCCTTTTCAATGTTGTAAGCTCCACTCAAGTGTTTTGCCCAGCCTCGTAGGTATTGCCTTAATTGTCTAATCTTATTTTGCCATCTTGCAACATTTGACCTTCCTCCCTAATCCTTTGCCCACTCGCGGGCAACCAGATCCATGAAACCTTCTCTCTCAAACCATGCTAATTCAAAAGAGAAGAGAGTTCCGTTCCCTGTATATGTCGCCTCTTCGGAGTCAACAAGGAGAGTTGTATGATCTGAAATTCCCCTTGTCAACGCTTGCACTATCACCAAGGGGAACTTCTCCCAATCCGCACTTGTGAGAACCTGATCTAACTTCTTGAAAGTTGGAGTTGGAAGTGTGTTGGCCCATGTAAATTTTCTACCCGAGAGCTCTATTTCACTGAGAGCAAGGCTCTCACTGATGGTGTTAAACATAAAAGACCATTGACTATCAAAATTATCATTGTTATTTTCATACTGCCTTCTGATAATGTTAAAATCACCCCAACCAGAATTGGAAGTCTCTCATCACCGCAAATACGAACAAGGTTAGCCAGAAAATCTGACTTCAACTCCGGTTGTGTAGCTCCATATACTGCCACTAGAACCCATCCACCTTCGACCTTACCCTAAATTTCATACCAAATTCCCCCAATATAACATCCCTAACCTCAAAAGTGTCGCATTTAACCCCAAGCAAGATCCCTCCAGATCTTCCTCTTGGGGGTAGACAATGTTGGGAGACGTAGTAGTAAATAAAAATTTTCCTACGTGTCACCAAGATCTATCTATGGAGAAACCAGCAACGAGAGGGGAGAGATTGCATCTTCATACCTTTGAAGATCGCTAAGCGGAAGCGTTACAAGAACGCGGTTGGTGGAGTCGTACTCGCAACGATTCAGATCGCGGTGGATTCCGATCTTAGCGCCGAACAACGGCGCCTCCGCGTTCAACACACGTACAGCCCAGTGACGTCTCCCGCATCTTGATCTAGCAAGGAGGAGGGAGAGGTTGAGGGAGAGCTCCGGCAGCACGACGGCGAGGTGACGGTGGAGCTACGTGAACTCCGGCAGGGCTTCGCCAAGCGCTACGGAGAACGAGGAAGAGGAAGGGTAGGGCTGCACCGAGAGAGAAAGAAGTCGTGTGTCAAAACAGCCCAAACCCTTGCATATATATAGGAGGAGGGAGAGGGAGGGCTGCCTTGGCCCCTCCTCCAAAGAGGAGAGGTTCGGCCGACCCTAGGGAAGAGTCCACCTCCCACAAGGGAGGTGGATCTCTTCCTTTTGAATCCTTTTCAGCCCTATCTCTTATGTCCAGCCACATGGGCCTTTCTAGAAGGCCTTGGCCAGCCCAAAAAGGGCTGGCACACTTCCTCTAAGGGCCCAAGAAATCCTTTGGTCGTCACACCCCTCCCGGGGGTCCTCCGGCACCCTCCCGGCACTCCCGGTACACTACCGATGAGCCCGAAAACTTTCCGGTGACCAAAAGTGGACTTCCTATATATCAATCTTTACCTCCGGACCATTCCGGAGCTCCTCGTGACGTCCGAGATCTCATCCGGGACATGCGTTTGTGGACCTTTGTGTGACTCCTTTGGTTTCTCCTGTGAACCCGTGTGCTTTCCTCCGGAGGAACTATCACCCTTAGTTGTGTCCATGTCCTTAGGGCCATCATCATGCTGTCCCACAGGAGTGTCCTCCAGTTCCACCTCTAGGTCATATGTGATTCCCACATATGTCCAGCATACCATGTCCGGCACAAACTCAAGGTTTGCTACACTAACAAGAAGACGCGCTACTCCATTCGCGTGAGTGAACGGCATGTTGACCTTATCCGTCTTGCCAATGAGTGATCCCAAGCTCCATGTCACTAGAAAATTGTTAAGATGCTTGGGAGGTGCACCAGAGAACCGGACCCACACCTGGGCCAAGGGTGTACCCTACGGCTCCTTTTGTTTCCATTCATCAAACTCCATGATGATGCTGGTTTTGGGCACTCTACACATGCCGAACTTAAGAATACGGGCTTGATCCTCTCTAGGTGGGAAACTCTAACTTGTACGTTTGCCCCTCAATTCTTACAACTTGCTAATCGAACTTCCCTGGAGCCAGTTCTCTCATCATCTGCTCAATCTGTGCCTCTGTCATAGTGCCATTGGTAATCTTTACGATGCCCGGGAAAGAAGCATCGTGGACATGTGGATTTTGCTCGACCTCAGGCGATTCAAAGAACATCAGTTCGGAGCAACAAATTCCATAAATGGTGACCACCGGCTTTGGTCCAAGCAAGAGTGGGCACAGTCCAGACACATGTTTTGGTTTAAGACAAAGCTCACAAAGCTCCATCGTGCATTCAACCACAAAGTGTCCTGGTTCGCCACAACGAAAGCAAGTCAGTTTCTTCTTTTTACGTGCCCATTTAGTACTCTTTTCTCCCTCGGATTTCTCAGAACCTTTGTCAGAAGAGGCATCACGCAACTTAGGTACTGGTTGCTTTGCCACAAGGACCTTCACCGATGCTAGAGCAGCGATGGCATCCATTGCCACCGATGAAAGCGCCGGCTGTGGTGTCTCCCTTTCTACATTCGGTGTCATCATCAGTTTTGCCACTTCGTTATGAGACATCTCCGGCTGATGTCGAGGGGGTATCGGCCGTCTGCCACCTCCCCGTCCTCCCCGGTAGTGCCTATTATTGTACCAACGTTGTCGCTAGTTCAGTCCAGCAGGACCTTGAACAAAGCCACCTGAGGGACCCAAAAATTCTCTTGCAGCCCCACCATCATTCTACCAGCTGTAGCCTCGACCTCCTCCCGTGGAGGAAGACCCACGATGCTGCCCTTCGCCGTATACGTCATACCTGTCATCGCCCCACTGACCGCGAGACGGAGGCCTCCGATCAGCGCCCGCGTACCATCTTCAGCTATCACCCTGGTTCGCCCCAGTCGGCCGGCCTCCACGGTCCTGAACAGCCAGCGGCCCCCTTAATTGGGAGAAGCAGGTTTGCACGAAGAAGGTGGCCCGGATCCGTGGCCCGCCATCCCGACGAATCGGAGAGTGAACAGACCTCCCGCAGCCATCGTCGGCTGGATGACAGACACGTGGCCACAAACAATCTTTGGGAATCCTGGCCTCTCTCTAACGCGAACCCTAGCACCCTCGATCACCTGATGCGTTGTATCGAGTAAGTCCTCCGCCTATCCGACTGTCTTGGGCTTTGATTCAGACTTGTGGGTTCGGAGCGCATCCTGGGCCACATACCCAGGTTCATCTACGTCCGGGACCCGATCCACTACTTTAGGCCCATCAAGCCCTAGTAGGGAATTCAAACGAACCCTCCTTGCATCGCTAATTCCGCCCAGATCAGTCACCGGTGCCGGCAATCGCGCTACCGCCGGCTGATGTTTCTTGCGACCTCGATCGATCACCTTCCATGATCCGATGAAGTCACCCAATGTGAGAGATGGGAGGTTCACCTTGGGAAGAGGCCCTTTCCATGGGTGGATAGCGGACGACGCCGTCCGGCGATGAACAACACGCTCGAGACCTCGACCCCATCGGCCTTGCCTAGCCCGACCCATGCTTGATCTTCCTAGGGCACAAGTCCATCGATGAACGCCCCGACCTCCTTTTCAGAATAGCCTGCTCAAATGGACTCGCACACGCAATCAGATGGAGTTGGCGAAGGAACCGGCGGCACATCAACATGACCGACAGAACCTTCTTCGCTGTCAGATTCATTAGACTCATCCGCAAGCACCCAGAATCTGCTGCCAGTATACCTCGGATGGTGTCCCTCACCCCCGCGTATGCCTGAACCATCTCGTAACACCATGCTCACCTCATCCTTCGCCGGCGACAGATCGATCACGTCGACCGGCTTCTCCAAGAATGTCTCCCGCTACATCAAACAAACAATACGGTCAATATAAATATCAATCTTTAACACCATACCTTTGGCTAGAATCTCTTCCTGTCACAGGTAACGCCCGGCTAGAATGTCTTCATCGCGATCCATCATCGTCGTCCACCGCGACGATGCATGAGATAGTAGAGATCCCTTTTTCTAGCCAAAGCCAGATCTTGCCGCGGTGAAATGGATCTTCCATCTATCGGGGTCGAGTTGTCTTCGATCTGGAATGAGTGGGATCTGGTCCCCCACGCCTCCCTGCAGCCTATGTGAGCACACCTCCGTGGCAGGTCCGATCGCCGCTGGTGTCGTAGGGGATACAGCGGTCGAGGGCTCTGGTGGCGGCCGGACCGCCACATCCTCAACCCCGTAATCCCCCTCCATCGGGCTGCACGCCATCGTGAACGTAGGTCGCCTGCCGATCGCCAGGGGCACCCCTTCTATTTCTCCTACCAACTACATATGTATATATATATATATTTCCCTTTCTGAATTTGGAGATTGTGCAGCATAGAACAACTATAAAACTGATAATCTCTACATGATGCTAGCAGGAGGAGCGGAGGGATGTAATTTTTGAAGATTGAAATTTCATGTTTTGAGGAATGAGAAAACTGAATTTCACACTTTTGGTCTTGCTTGGAACTTTGGTATGTAAACAATCTGCTCTGGGTTTGCTCGTGTGCTAACATAACTGACTGGCTTCGGCTTATCATGAACTACGCTAAGGTTAGCTTACGTTTTTACACTGGCCATTCTTTTTTACTGTCAAAAATGGCAATGTTGTCACTACAAGTCCTGCCTTTTTATTAGCCTGTTGGCTGTCGCTGTTAATTGTGTATGTTGGAGCAGAGGAATCCATCACATGGTGTCTAGGGCTTGACTCACGGGGCTGCCAATATAGCAGGGGACACTTGTGGGAGGATAAAGGAGTTCCCGTCTCGATTTGATGCTTCGTGGCTTGGATTAGGAGGTTATCTTTTATCTTGCTTGTGCAGTAAACAAAACTGGGCCATCTTGCTTGTGGTAGGATAAAGTGAATTTCATTCTTGTTTACTTTCTGAACTCCAAAATGAATAAATGAAGTGGCCGAACTAATTCCAATGCATTCAGTATGGGTGTAACATCAGCAAGTTCCATATGAGCTTGTCGGCCTGCAGCAGTGCCGATGTGCTTGAGGGATTGGGTGTGAACATCGAGTTCGGACAAGAGGTACTGGTCACATGGATTGATCAGGTTGCTCTTTTCCTTGCTTTTCTAGCGGCTAAGTGTTTAAATACTAGCCTCTACAGTAAGTGTGTATCGATTACTAATACTTTTAGCTACCATATCGAATGCCAATCATACTGAAGTGGTGCCTATTGTGACTTATTATCGGATAAAACAACCCTTGGTATCAAACTTCAGTTGATATATTTCTTGAACAGTAATCAGAGGCATTTTTTGTTTTTTGAATTTTCACTATGTTAGTACTCCATCCTTCCCAAAATATATGGCGCCGATTGACTCAGCTCCTGGATCATTTCAGTTATCATTTAGCTAATCTGGTTTGACTGACAGTTGCCTTTGGTTTCTTCTACCTCCTCCTGTGCTGATGGTAGTTGCTTCCTACAGATTTCGAACATCATATTCATCTTGTGGAGATTATTAGTTTCACATATGTGGGATTCATTTTCATTTACCGAGTTGATGAATGTGTTTTTCAGGGTTGTCTTCCCTTGTGTCCCTAGATCGTACCTACACGATTGTGCGGAAGAAAGTTTACTAATTCGAGGACGACCACAAGGAGGCTCTCCTACTCAACCCGCTCTCAAGCAATCCGACGTTGTCTATTCTTCGTTAGGTTTGCCCTTGTTTTTTTATTTTTCAACTTTGCTTCTACTCTACCCAATTCTTGCATGTTTTATCACTGCTTTTCGCAGCAATACCTCACATGAATATATATATTAGATTTAATGAAAATCTTAGTTACTCTTGGCTCACTGCAATATAGCAAGAATGTCTTTAGAATCATGGATGTTGCTTTGGATAAGGGCAATTAAAGCAATCATAGGCCCTATTATTCAAAGAAGCATTACAATAGATACCCGAACTACTAAGGAGCTTACTCTTGAGGTGAACCCCATGAACTATTTCCCTAGCTGTACATGTTCATTATCCATTTGTCTTGTTGTAGTCAAAAAAATTCTAGCATGCTGGCATATTTTCCCTGCAGGATTTGGCAATGGAATATGATGATAGTGCGGTATCTCGGGCTGCATATTTGAGATAATCGATGTAGAAATCAAGCATCCTTTTCTTAATAACTTGTTGTCGTCCATTTCCAGTTTGACGTCGGCTACCACTAAACAACGAGTTTCTTAGGTGCTAATCTTGGGAAAACTAATCCTGGGAAGCATCTCTTTGAATATCAGTAGAGACCTGTGCAATATTTTAGATTGATGCTTCCTATTACTCATCAATATAGGTTCCTTTGCCTATGTCTATGGTGTCTTTTTTCTTCATGTGATTGAAACTAAGCTATATGGAGCACTTTTATTGTTTCCTTCTTTGCTACTTTTGGATTTGTCACCTAAATAATTAGAGTTGATAGCCTATTACGATTTCTTAACGATAACACTACCAAATCTCCCCACATGCAGAGTAGCTTTTAGAGTGGTCAAAGAGACTGATGTTTTCCTCCACTGTTATTTGGTGCTTCTTCAATTCAAGGTAAGCGATACAACCTGAATCAGTTATTTGGCGCGTTTTACTAGATGGTACTGCTAATGGTCCCCATGGAGGTGAGTCGCATTAATAATCTGTGGTATAATTCAGTTCTCCCAAGTGAATTGGGTCTCATGGAGAATCAGCGCACAATGAATCAGTTTGATTGGGAATTGTTGGGCTACAGATTGACATATGCTTTTTCAGATGGAACCGCTAGTAAAAAAAATCCGGAGTGATTGAGGAAGATGTAGATGATGTAAGTTTATTTGTACTCCTATAAAGGCAATTTATTTTCTCTTCATTTATCTCATCGAGAGATAAACTGCTTTGATTTTGGTAGGCTAATAAGATTTTTGAATATGCTAAAACTATATGCAAAGCCACCAAGAGTAAACAAGGAGTTCTCTTCCCAACACTCTACGGTACTTTTGCAACAGCTATGTAATATAGTGATTGAATGACCTCCCAAATAACTTCACTTTTTTTACTTTACGATGGTGGGTACGAGTACTTTAATATGAGGTCCTTACACATTTAGATAATACTTCAAAACATCGATACACTAGATACAAACTCTTTATTTGTATGTGTAAGGGGGGGGGGGAGATTGGAGACATTGAGTAATTCAATGTATTTAAATAATAGTATCGCTCTTGCACTTTGATGCTAATTTTGTTGTTTGTACAACTTAACTAGCATGGATCATTGTCATGTGTAAATCTTCTGCTTCGAATTCTCATTTTGATTTATATAAAATTACCGCTTTTCGTTAACTTTATATTTCTTAATGTATTTAGTTTGTGTCGATTTTAGTAATCATGCATCACACAATTCTTTTCCTAGACATAATTGTTGTAAGCTCATCCTTGTTCTAAAAGGTTGCGGTTATGATGTGGAGTTCTTTGTGCTTTTGATTCAACTAATTTAAGCAGATAAACCGATGCTTCACATGCTCGTCTCTTAATTGCACACATGACAGGGTCTGCAATCGTGATATTTATTGCCTGAGACACCCCAAGTTCAATTCAAACAACAAATGTCTTTAATTAGGATCCACTTTATTCCTACAAGTTGAAGTGATAAAGACTGTTTCCTGCACGCGTGTTCCACTACTGTCCTATATATACAACGAGCAACATGAAAACAACCGAATCATACAGAGCAGAGCACCCAATAGTACATGACCGGCAGCAACAAGGCCTCCACATACAAGCTCTCCCGTTGCAATTGGTGAGAGAAGATTTAGTGAGGGAACCAGTAACAACCATGAGATCCAATGGAAACTGATGGAGCTTCTTATTCATTTAGATGGATTTGATGAGCTTGGCAAGGTAAACTAACATCAAGTTCTTTTCTTCTCTAGATGCCTTTGATGTGTGTGTGTGTTGCACTCTAGCTTTCCTGGCTCTCAGGGAAAGTATGTGTTTTGACATGAATTCTACAGATTAAATTTGTCGCTCATCTTTGCTTCATTGCTTTTACGAATTTTCTGGATGCGGATTCACATAGATTCTATTTAACTCTCTTTTCTAACTATACACATTTTTTGCTCTCGGGCGAAGTATAGGTGTTTCGCCATGAATTTTGCAGATTAAATTTATTGTTCGTCTTTGCTTCATTGCTTCTATGAATTTTCTGGATGCGGATCCACATAACATTTTATTTAACTCCCTTTTCTAACGTTACACATTTTTTTAGTATGAAAAAATTGAGGCATGTAGGGTTTGTTCTGTCTCTTTGTTCACATGTCATCCTATTTGTCTAATAGGCTTGAATTCTTATGATTTCTTTTTTACTACTGGGCTTGTTTTATTTTATTTTGGGAAAACCCCATGATTTTATCCTAACCCGATACATCATGATCACTGATGTCGAGAAGGGTTCATCGTCCCAATCAAGGTGAGTAAAATCAACCACCACTTTTGGTGCTTATGAAATTAGGAATGGTTTTACTTGTGGCTTGAGTGGCTTGGTTTACTGGAGAACACAGTTTATTTGTACTTCTTGGAATATAATTATCATTTATGATTTTGCTATGTATTAGCTGTGACTTGAGTGACTTCAGGTCAGTAACTTTGATTAGCCTGATGTATTCTGCATGACCATGGGAAGACATTGTTTTACATGATATAATTAGTGTGATGGTACAGTTACCCCATTCACCGGACGCTACAATGGCCTTCACCTTAGTGGGTGCTTTTGATTGATTTCTTCAAGCAGTGGAAGTTGGAGTGTGAGCTTTGCCTATGCCCTTAGTAGCTTACAAATTTTCACATTACTTCACTTTCCTGTTACTACATTTCCATCTATTCATAAAGCATGGTCATTTGGTTAGAAGTATAAACTTTTGCAATCAGCATACGACTCATCCTATTTGTTTTACAACCTGAGGTTCACATTAGTTGTTTCTCTTCATGGTGACTCAGCTTTACCAGTGTCACTTTCAGCTTGATGGTCACGAATCAAATGTGACTTCCTATCTAATTACATTTAACTTCAACGATTGCTTTTTTTAAGCATTGCTTATTATTCAGATTGTCTTTGATGGTTGACGTACACGACATTGCACTCAGAATTTGAGCGGCGCTAATAGAACTGTTGAGTGCTCGATCTGATTCTGTACAGAATCAAAGCATTGAAATTCTTGTTATAATGCTTTAGAATATGTCTGCTGAAAAAAATCATGTCGTTGTTACTTTGTATCTCATTTTGGTCAGTAATACCTGTAGTTGTGTAAGTTTTGCACAATCATAAGGCCTCCAATTAGAATGATAAAAGCTTCACACTTTGCTTCCGTAGTTTTGCTGAAGTGAACTTCTTAAAATACATAAACCATAGATTACTCTTAGATATTTAGTTTAGGTTAAATTTGCTCAGAGTGCCTAAGAATATTAGCATCCAATAATAATCAAAACGAACCATTTTGGCATAATCATGTTGATAAATGGTATGTCCTTTTATTGTTACTCTCACTTTGCATGTGCATGCTAGCTATGTTTCTTTTCAGGTCCAGCGTATCACTAGGCAATTATACGTTGTTCTTGGTTAGATCAGCCTGCATCAGTTGCTGCTCCTAGGCATGTGAAAGGGGAAGTGCAGAAGTAGTGGGGAGTGCAGCTGACTAAAATCCATGTAGCATTTGTGTTGGGTATATCAAAATGAAGATCAGGATAATTGCAATGAAAGACATGTGGATATAGATGCTGCCAGGCCTTTTAGTACTCTGAAAGGTGTTCGTTTTCATTTGGTTCCTTGGTCGTGGTCTCATGAGGTCCCTTTCTGTAGCCAAACTAAAGCACTTAATGCTAGCTTGTCTTCGCTCTTTTTTTGGAATAGCCTGAAGCGCTTTATGTATATCCTTGTTAGATGTATCGTTGTCTATGATGGATCTAAACTCAAATAATATAGCATATGCACTTTGATTGATGTGCCACTAATAGATCCTAATGAACTGAAATAATACATCATACGGCCATATTGATATACATAAGCTGATGACCAAACATGACAGCCGAAAGTGCCTAGACAAGATAAGTGCGCACAGGTCCGCCTCAAGTGGCGCCCCAGCCTCTAGTTCTAGTGATAACACTACTAGGATCATAAGGATAAACATTCTCGAAACATGCATTGTTCTGACATTTCCACTCCTACAACAATCACATCTTTGAATCTACTAGGAAAACTCAAAACCCTCAAGGAGAGTTCCCTACACACAGAACACAATCCCCGTGACTATCCTTTCCCAAATAAACTCTTTATTTATTCATTACTATTGATTGTAAGTATTTTTGTTGTGTTTATTTGTGTATGAAGTTCGATTTACCTGGTGAGATCCTTACAACATATGCAATTATAATTTTTTTGGTGTAAGATAGTTGACGAATCAAAACTTCTATGCGTGAGCGGCGATGGAAAGGGTGTACGTGGCAGTTGCATCTGATGTGTTTTCTTGGTTTCTATTACCTTGGGGTGTTTGTCGTGATGGTGGTGGCATGGCTGTGGGAGAACCCTTTCCTCTTCGGCCATGTGTTTGTCAAGTTGTAGTAGAAGGCTATGAGCGCTTTGTCATTCCGGTTTCCTCCAAAGAGTTTCTTTTGGTTGTTTACTATGAGATGGAGTATGAGGCGGAGGAGATAGGTGTAATATGGATGAAAAATTGGTTGCCAATGATTTCTTTTCACTACTTAATCTCCAAGTAAGACGGTTTGTGTGCCTAGCCATCATATTATTTTCGTGTTTTTTAAATGTTTTAATGCGACATGTAATATTGCTTTGGGGTTGCAAGTAAGTTCATTAACCCCAAGTGGGCACTGTTACATTGCTTTTGGAGTGCGCGCATGCAGATGCAGTCCATCGGACGCGACCGGCATGCCAGATGACCCGCCACTTCTAATTTTCCTGCATTAGTGATACTGCCTTGCTTCGCACCATCTGGTGTTATTTATTTGTTTATATTTTGGCAGGTTCAAAACAGTGTATGAATTGCCTATCAATAAAGGAAATGACAAGACCGCTAGCAACCGAGCCAAGCACATAGGCTCAAATGTAGCAGAGATACCTGTATTTTTTCTGTGTTTGGGTCCAAGAGATATGTAATACCAAGCCTATTTGTTGTTGTTATTGTAGCGAGGCAACTTAGTTGCTCCGCACTTTTACCTTTTGGTATGCCGGCATTTTATTGCTGTAAAAAATCAGCATGTTTGATATGTTGCAGTATGTGCAATGGCATTACTTCTTGTCATTATGATTCTGTAGACCCATATATTAGCTAAGTAGTACTTTCATCTGATTTGAGATGTGAAAGCAATTGCATAACTGAACTGCATTCAAATTTCATATAAGCGCATCTCCACTTCTAGTGGAACCATGAGAGGGAAAGCAAGATATATTAAGCCATATAAATTTGGCGCATTAGATTGTGCAAATGTTTACTCCTCCTTTCGGATGATAACTTGGAGCCAACTGAACTAAACACATTATATTTTTTGTTCGTACTTGACTTTTGTTCACAGGAATTAAGGGAACGGATAAAGCCATATTTCTTGCGACGTATGAAAAATGAAGTGTCCCTTGAGACTGGTTTAACTGATGATAAGAAGAAAGAGCTAAGTATCTGGCTGAAATTAACAGATTGCCAGGTATAATTTTTTATGTCATTGACACAAAACTGGTCGAGTAATTGGCAAATGACGATTTTGCAATTTGTCTGTCTTTTGTCGCAGAGGAAACTATATAAAGATTTTCTAAACAGTGTGCTAGTTTGTTTAAAATATCGAGGAAAGGCCTTCACTGCTTTAAGAGTAAGTATAAGCTTTAAAGCCTTTTCTGTGGACCTTTTCTTGTCTCCCTTTATTTGTTCTCTTGTAATCATTTAGTTCTCTTCAGGTGTGCTCATCGTATACTCACTCTAAGCTAGTTTTGCAAAATTCTGTCAAAGTATAAGACATACTTGTAGAAACTATGACCTTTTGTCTCTCTTTCCCTCATTTACCTCTTACTCTCTTCATCATTTATTATTAAACTTGCATACTGACTAACTATTCCATGTTATTCCCAAGACAATAGTTTCTCTTAGTATTAATCATTTTCATTGTCTCTGAGCTAAACAAAGGTAACCCATATAAAATGAAATGGAGGGAGCATATTTTGTATGGGAGGCGGCAATTGTAATTTTGTGGACTTATTTATCTTTTTTTGTGCACGTTTTTTGGGTGCATTTATGCATATTTCATGTTTTACTTCTCTTCAACAGGTATTGAAGATAATATGTGATCACCCGGTGATATTGACGAAGAGAGCTGATGAACGCATCCTGGATCAAATGTCAAAAAAGCAGGTCCAGGATATGGTGATGGCTAAAAAGATGGCCATGAAACTCGCAGATATGGCTCATGTTGATGATGCACTGCAAGCCGGTGAAGAAGTCTCATGCAAGTTATCTTTTATCATGTCCTTGTTGGTAAGCACTCTCTGATGCACATTAGTTGTTAGTAAATAGTAATGTACTCACATTTGGTTATGTAAACTCTAATGGTTAATCTAATGCTGCAGAGGAATCTTCTTGAAGAGGGACACCATGTTCTGATTTTTTCTCAAACTCATGAAATGCTAAACCTGATTCAAGTATGTTATCACTTGTTGTTTGTGCTGGAGTGCATGCCGTGTTTTTGTGATATATACTATTCAAATTAGAGTTATACTTTTCTATACATTGTTGTTTTTATGATTTTCACATACATGATAAACTCTGTGAGTAGAGTAAATTGGTGATTTCTTATTACGAAATATAATGTTGTTAAACTTTGTGCACGTATTATTGTTACGTAGGGATATCACGTTCATGTCCTGTTCAATATGAACTCTGTTAGTTGATCAGCTTTATACATTTTTATAGAACAGAAGAGACATATCACATTCATGTCTTGTTTAATAACGAAGTAGAATTACTTGAGAGAGGAAATTGTCCGGGAACATGAGCTTTAGCATGACTAGTGGCTTTTGGCTTCTTTGATGTACTGCTGGCACCAAAGTGTACAATTCTATTACGAAACAGTTTTGAGGTTTGGATGTTCACTTATTTACTGTGTCGTTTGAACCTATCTATGGGCGAAACACACTTTGTCTTTCGTAATGCATTCGATTGTTGCAACAGGAAGCTATATTGTTAAAGGGCTACAACTTTTTGCGCATGGATGGCACCACTAAGATTTCCGAGAGGGAAAGGATTGTGAAGGTTCCTTTTTGCACTTCCCCTTTTCCATGTTGTTTTGTAACATGGATTCAATTATATATGTTGTGTTGCTTACGGATTATGCGTTTGCATATCCAGGACTTCCAAGATGGCCTCGGAGCTCAAATATTTCTACTGACCACAAAAGTCAGTGGTCTTGGACTTACACTCACCATGGCAGCTCGTGCCATAGTAATTGATCCTTCTTGGAATCCAAGGTACCCCAAAATTAGCACATCCTCATCGAGTGTATTCCTTCTGTTTTTTCTGAATGCTTGTCACTGCAAGTTTTGTACTATTCCATAACACAATCCGCCTTTTTACAGTGCGGACAATCAGAGCGCTGATCGTGTTCACCGAATTGGACAGACCAAAGACGTGATTATCTATCGCTTGATAACGTCTGGAACCGTCGAAGAAAACATATATAAACGGCAGGTTCAAATATGATCTAGAAAAAAATTAATCCAATTATTTTTCATATTACACCTTTAAGGCCTCCATACTCCCACTTCATCGAATCACATAATACTATTTTACAGGTCCTCAAGGGTGCTTTGTTCAGGGCAGCTACGGAGAACAAAAGGCAGAGACGTTACTTCAGCAAAAAGGTCCTTTTCATTGCCTACTCTTGCTGGATATCCTAATTGATACTATGGTTAATTCTTTTCATATCTTCAGGAAATTCGAGAGATTTTTAGTCTGCCAGAACAGGGATTTGATTTTACCCTTACGCAGAAAAATTTGCAAGAAGAGCATGGACAGCAGCTGGACATGTAAGACATCTGCTTTTGTTCCATTAATTTTCATGATATCAACACCCGATTATTTGAGGTTCCATATATTTAAACATACATATGAAATGAAAATGACTCAAATTATTAGCCTAGTACATATCAGTCAGAAAATAGACACAAAAATGTTAAGATGTTACTCAGGCATATATTTCTTCATCACGATATTGATATGGGTCACCCAAAGAAAAAATGTAACAGCCTGTTCTTTGCTGAGAAGTTAATCTGCCTCTGCCTGTACTGCATCTTCCAGGGATGAGTACCTGAGGGAGCACGTCCAGTTTCTGGAGAAACAAGGAATAGCAGGTGTGACCTGTGAGCCATCACAGCCTCCTATTCTCAAAAACAGAGGCCTCCTTGCCGATCTTGAGTGAGAATGACGCACTGGACAGGTCAGTGTGTGTCATTTTCAATAGCAGCTAAGCAACCGGATTTCGCCGTGTACCAAGTGCCAACCGGTAAACTTAACTTGACTTTTATATCATGTAGGGGTGCCCATGCTAAGCGAGAGGACGAACGCTTCACTGCTAGAACACACTTGGCAAGCAACCCAGATTCAGTGATCCCTGAAGAGATCAACCGGCTGTCGGAAACCCTTGCGAGCACGGTACGTCTCCTTCAGTTTCGCAAAGAGCATTGTACTTTTGGCTGTCTGCAATGAGCCGAGGAGAGTGCATTTTCTGGCTGGCAGACACTGGAGTCGAGGCTGCCTGAATGTGGAGAGAAAGCACATGATTTGGAGGATGAAAAGCTGATGGTGATCGCCGACTGATATGCTGAATCGTTGCTTGTTCTGGCTATGTGCAACCTAGTATGCAAAGGATGGGACTGAACTCTTGGTGGCCAACCAAAATAGTTCATATATTTACTGAATTTGATTATATATTTTGTTCTGCCGAACCCTACTGAGGCAGTAAATGGCTGCATCCAACGTCTCTTGGTTGGGCTTCTATTTTATGTTATGGATGAATGTATGGAACACTATGGATGCTGGTTCAATGTTGTTTCCAACAAAATATATTTCCTGACAGGGGTAGCAGAATGGAATTGGAACGAAGAAGAACATGAGCAATCATACATGGCTAGAGAACAGAGATAGGAAGAACAATGTACTGTATGTACTAGTGTAGTGCCAATACACGACAATTCTACTGATTAATTACACGCATATAGATATAGGTGACAGCAAACCACGATAATAAGATTGTGTAAAAACTAAAATGCACACCATGTTTGGTACAATCGGAGTAGATGCATGGTGCGAGATGAGATGGGATCAGAGGAAGATGAAGCAATCCATGGATATGAGGGGGTTGTTGAGATCATCTACCAATTCTCCGCCACCACCGCCGGCGGCCGCCGTTCCCCTGGCGCTCTTCCTCCTCCCAGCTGAATCTGCCGATCGACACGACGGTGAAGATGGCCTCTTCTTCCCGCAGGACGCCGGGCCTCCTGCTCCCGCAGGCGGCGCTCGAGGGGGGAGCGGCCGCACGCGCCTCGCCGCCGTCGTCGGAGTTGTGCTTGCGCGGCGGCCGTTGATGTTGCGAGGCTTGTTCTTCCTTGGGGACCTGACCACGGAAAGAGCCGGAGGCGTTCTTGGCGAGGATGGACGCGGAGTGGCCGAGGCAGGGGAGAGCTTCTTCTTCCTCTTCTTTCCGTTGCGGCAGCTGTTGGGGTCGAGCACCACGACCACCGTCTCCATGTCCATGTCCCTGCAAGCGCGTGCCGTGAGGAACTTGGCCGAGAAGCGGGGCCCCGACGACAGCGACGGCGAGGAATAGCTAGTGGTAGCCGAGGAGGAGGAGGAGGAGGAGGTGGTGGTGGTGGTGCTGGCCATGGAGATGGATGAGCTTGCGGCCGACAGCAAGGAGGAGGTTGACGTGCAGGCGGCGGTGGGCGCGGGAGAACCGGAAGCGAGCGGGAGCGGGTGCACGGCGGTGGCGCCCAGGGTCGGGGAGCCGCCGCGCAAGGACAAGGAGTGGTCGTCGCCGGCGGTGGGAGGGGAAGACGAGCAGGGGTAGCATGTGCTCACGCAAGTGCCCATTGAGTCAGTCTCGCTGATGATCTGCCTCCTCTGCAGCTCTTCTTCAGAGTTCAGACCTCTCTCTCCCTCCCTCCCTCCCTCCCTCCCTCATTTCACGAGGTACTAGTCTCTATATTAAGCGAAACGTGCGAACTACGGTAATCATTATTGAGTAACGGACGGGAAGACAGAAGAAACATGGTGTGCATTCCTATGACAAGCAGTAGTAGGTAGCTGCAGACAAGCAGTAGAAAGCAGTAGGCTTTCGGCACTAAAGCTGGCAATGGCATGGCCATTTGGTCAGAGAGCGCTACCGGAGCGAGCGCAAAATGTTCGAATTTGCAACGGCATTCAGGCGCGCCACCAACAGTCACAGTGACAGGGATGACTGCTGCATCAATCCGTTCCAGCAGAGACTGCTCACCCTACGCGTCAAATCTACCTCTTCATTGTTCGGACTTGGCAACGCCGACAGGGCCATACTTTTGATATTTTCAAACTCTCGCATGAATTTGCTATAATACGCGGGGGGCCTTCCTCCTCCCTCCCTGGTGGTGGCCGACGCGGGACAGCGCCGTCGGGCTGTGGCGCGACGGCATGGTGCTGAGGTCTCACCGCAATCGCGGCTGGCCTTGGCGTCTGTGCGGACGTGGCGGTAGTGCACGCCCGCACTGGCGGCAGCGTGCTGCGGTTCATATCTGGCTGCGGACAGCGGGCGGCGATGCAGGCGGCGATGCGGGCGGTGCGGGCTGAGGGCGGCGCGGGAGCCGGCATCGTGCCCTTCCTGGTACTGCGGCTCATCCGTTGGTGGGCTCTGGTGACCGATGGTGGGCAGGTTTGCTTGCTACTATGCTTTCCCTGGGCGTTGGTGGTGGTGCGGGTCGGTGTGGTTTCGGCGGCATCTCACGACTGTGATCTCCTTGGTGGCACGGGGTGGCGACGGTTGCCTCCCTTCTTCGGGATCCGAGTCAGTGGCGCGCGCGGCGGGTTCTGGCCATGGTGCCAGGCGTGACGCACGCGCGGCTGCGGTGGCCTTGGTCTAGGGATCGTGCTCGGGCGGACCAGATTTTGGCCCAAGGCGGGTCGGGCGGTTGCTTCGGGTAGGCGAGGTCGGTCCGGGTGGTGTTTGTAGGTGGTGGTCGTGACGTTGTTTTTCCGTCTAATGGCTTGGCACCGATTGTAGGATCAAGAGAGGCGTGTCTAGAGGGGAAGGGTGGTGAATAGACTACTAGCAGGAATTTAAAACCTAATCTTTTTTCAAGTTAATTGGTTGGCGGATTTTAACAGTTTTAGCAAGTCTAGCAAGTCTAACAAACCTACACATGCATGTCTACAAGTATGGCAACGAAAAGTAAAGACATTGCACATGTAAGAAAAGAGATAAGATAGGAAGATCAAACACAATAGGACACACAAAGATTTTTCCCGTGGTTCCGATAGGTGGTGCTATTGTACGTCCACGTTCATGGAGTCTTCAACCCACGGAGGGTAACGGTCGCGAGAATCCACGAAGGGCTCTACCCATGAAGGGTTCCACGAAGAAGCAACCTTGACTATTCTATGCGGCTTCCGTCCACGATAGACTCCTCAACACACAATCTCTCTCTCATAGGTTTGGCTTGATAGAAGAGATGGGATTGGTGGAAAGGAACTTGGGGAGGCTAGAAATCAAGATCCATATGGTTGGAGTGGAAGATCTTGACCTCAACACAAGGTAGGTGGTTCTCTCTCAGAAAACTGAGTATGATAGGTATGGAATTGTTCCGAGTGCTTCTTTTTTGAGTGGGTGGTGGTGAAGGGGTATATATAGGCATCCCCAAAAATCCAACCGTTACACACAATAAGTCAGACTCGATGACACCGAAGTGTAAAACTCGGTGGTACCGAAGTGACAAAAAGTGGCAACTTTTGAATCTCGGAGGGACCAATATACAACTCTCGGTTGCACCGACAAGGTGACCAACGGTCAGATTTACCAGTCTCGGTGACACCGATTCACCATTCTTGGTCGGACCGAAAATGTGAATCTGCGTAACAGAAAGTTGGCAACCCAAATCGGAGGCACCGGGTGCAGTGTCGGCTGCACTGAAGTGTCAGGGTTTGGCTGAGTCTTTCTAGGGTTTGGAACTCGGTGGCACCGGGATAGGAAAGTTGGTTGCACCGATTTGACATGTTTGGCTTAGGATAGACTTTGAAGAGTATGTGGATGTTTTGGTGACTATCACTTGTGCACGTTTGAGCATATTGTTCACCATCAAAACTTTACCCCCTTTTAATAGTATTGGCTTTCCTATAGACTCAAAGTGATTTCTCACAAATGTAAAATGTAGAGTCCTCTTGCTTGAAACTTGGCCAACCTATTTCCTTGCATCTTGGGGTAATTCCACAATCTCCTCAACCCTTTTTGCCAACTCAAATCTTCATGGACTATTATCTGAAATATACTAGATAGAGATGTTAGTCCAAGAGATAATGTATGTTGTCATGAATTATCAAAACCACCAAGGAAGCATGTTGTGCTTTCAATCTCCCCCTTTTTGGTAATTGATGACAACATACAATCAAAGCTTCAATTAAAGATCTGCATGAATGCAATGAAGACTTTGAGAGACACATGACTTAGATTTGCTCTCCCTAAATGTGTGCAGTCCTTTAAGGATAGTTGCTTTGGAATGCATGGACACACATATGAATGAAAGGGATATAGGAGTCATGTGTATCTTGGCTATATGCATCAATATATGTGAATCAAATGTATATCCTTGATCAAAACTTCACTCTTGCAAACAATATGTGCAAGAAGCAAGAGATCATGTTGATCAAAGATATGATGCATATACCTACCTTGAGTTCTTGAGCATTCTTGTAGTAGGGACACACTTGAGAAAACAATGTTAGGAAACACAAGAGTATTCTACTAAACAAAAGCAATAGAACTCGACAAGTACCAAGATGTAGAGAACATATAAAATATGATAATCATGAAGATTGATATGTCTCCACCTTTAGCATTAATCTATTGTATCTTTTCTCCCCTTTGATATGATATGGTAGTACATCCTCCCCCCTGAATCTCAGCATGTAGATATTGGGATTGGATAGGGTGAGAAAAGGTAATCCTTTGTTCACTTGAGACTCTTCTCCAAAAGTGGTTTTCTCCCCCTACATTGTTGCTCTTCTCCTTGATCATATAATTGTGAACTTTTGAAGTTTTCTTCTCCCCCTAAATCATATCTCCCCCTTTGCATAAGCATGTGACTCTCCCTTTAGCATGAAGCTTTGATATTCTCCCCCTTTGGCATAATACCAAAAAGGTCAAACTCGTGGGAGTAGTGACATGGATCATTGACATGAAAGGGATCATGGAGATCAAGGGTCATTGAAAGTAGGGTTTATGGAAATACTAAGGGAATCATTGAATGTAAATGCTCACCCTTTGGCAATTTTGAGTTTGTTCTTCTCCCCCTAAAATATAATAAGAATAATATTTTTTTTGAGAAGGGATCATTGAAAGAACAAGATTATCACGAGAACAAATAAACTATATCAAGAAAACATAAAATTTGAACACAAGGAAAATCGGTGACTCCGAGATAGATAAATCAGTGATACCAAGATTGTGTAGTGCAGCTTATCTGCAAGTTCGGTAGAACTGAGTTATCTAAATCGGTGACTCTGAAAGATAATCCAAGTTTCTGTTTTCAGAGAGACAAACGAAACCATTTCAAAAGGAAAAATGCGAAAAATTTACAAAGGTCATCAAATAGATAAGATTTGAGTGGTTACGAGAGATAATGCAATAAGAGAGCAATCCACACAAGATTCTTAACTGAATGATGGGAGGTGACTAGGTCACCTATATTAGAGTATATTGACTTAGGATCCAAGCAAGAGTACTTGATCATAGGTCATACTCATAGTTTAAGCTCAAAATGGGGTTACCATTTTTCGATTAAGCATTTTGATGTCTTCATATCGCTTGAGTTGCTTTGGCCCATGTCTTGGAGTAAAGCCTTTTCAAGGATATGAGTACATACCTTTGATTGATGTTGATGACGTTGTTCGTAGGTGAACTTGTTGAGGATGCTCGAGGTTGATGAAGATCATCTTGAGTTTGGAGCAATCCTTCTTGTTCTAGAACTCTCATCACCTACAAAGGTTAGTCATACAAGGAAGAATAGTGGATATATCCAATTGACATGAGGCCACTTATAGATTTGCAACTAAGATCGAGTATATGTCAAGGATATGCTTGTTGTCTTCTTCCTTCCATCATCAAGAGAGGTTGTGGATACTTGGTAATGACAAGACTGCTTATAATTAGAGTTGATGGCAATCTTGTGGAATGAAGTTCTTCCAAGTACCTACAAAAGGTTAGATGCAATAGAAGGGAGAATAGAATTCCAAGGCATATGATAATGAGTTATGATAACATGAAGATAATAATAAAGCTCATGCCCTTGCTTGCAACCGAGTGAGTCTAGCTCAAGTTTGAAGCATCAATGATGTTCAACTCACTCCTCAAATGACAAAATGTTTTCTCATCAAGTGGCCTGGTGAAGATATCAGCCAATTGTTTGTTAGTATGAACATGCTTAAGATTGATATCTCCTTTGGCAACATGATCACGAATGAAATGATGTCGAACTTGAATATGCTTGGTTCGAGAATGTTGCACAGGATTATGTCCAATTTTAATAGCACTTTCATTGTCACAAAGTAATGGAACATTTTTAACATGAATACCATAATCCTTAAGCGTTTGTGTCATCCATAGTAATTGCGCACAACAAGATCCAGCAGCAATATACTCAGCTTCGACAGTAGATAGAGATACCGAGTTTTGTTTCTTGGAAGACCAAGACATAAGAGATCTACCTAAAAATTGACAAGTACCCGAGGTGGATTATCTATCAACCTTGTCACCGGCATAGTCCGAATCGGAGTAGCCAACAAGATTAAAAGAAGATCCCTTGAGATACCAAATGCCAAAGTTTGGTGTTTATATCAAGTATCATACAATATGTTTCACAGCCAAAAGATGACACTCCTTAGGTGCGGCTTGATATCTAGCACACATGCATACACTAAGCATAATATCAGGACGAGATGCACATAGATATAACAATGAACCAATCATAGATCAATACACCTTTTGATCAACCGGTTCATCCTCCCTGGTAAGGTTAACATGTCCACTAGTGGCATAGGGGTTTTCATACCTTTGCAATCCTGCATGTTGAACTTCTTGATTAAGTCCTTAGTATACTTAATTTGAGAGATGAAAGTTCCTTCTCTTGATTGTTTGATTTGCAATCCAAGAAAGAATTTCAGCTCACACATCATAGACATCTCATATTTCTCGGACATTAACCTTCCAAATCTTTCACTAAATTGAGGGTTAGTGGAACCAAAGATAATATCATCCACATAGATTTGGCATACAAATAATTCTCCATTAACTCTCTTAGTGAACAAGGTTGCATCAATTTTACCAATTTCAAAACCTTTTTCGATGAGAAACTTTGTTAAGCATTTATACCAAGCACGAGGGGCTTGCTTAAGACCATAAAGAGCTTTGCGAAGCTTGTAAACATGATTAGGTTTCTTAGGATTCACAAAACCAGGTGGTTGCTTAACATAAACTTCTTCCTCTATTTCACCATTTAAAAATGCACTTTTGATGTCCATTTGATAAAGCGTGATATCATGGCGATTAGCATAGGCAATAAGAATACGAATAGCTTCAAGTCTAGCAACGGGGGCGTAAGTCTCACCGTAGTCCATACCTTCGACTTGCGTATATCCTTGGGCTACGAGACGAGCCTTGTTGCGTACAACTTTACCATCTTCGTCTTGTTTGTTCCGAAACACCCATTTGGTTCCGATGATGTTGTGCTCATCTTCGGGCTTCTCCATGAGTGTCCACACTTTGTTCCTCTCGAAGTTGTGTAGATCTTCATGCATTGCGTTCACCCAATCCACATCTTCTAGAGCTTGTTCTACCTTTAAAGGCTCAATACTAGAGATGAAAGAATAATGCTCACAAAATTTAGCTAGACGGGTTTTAGAGCGAGTGATTCTCCCTGTTTGTATATCACCAAAGATTTGGTTTAGGGGATGGTTCTTGGTCACTTGAGCTCGAACACAGGTTAGCTTCCGATTATTGGATGGTGGAGCTTCTTCTTCATCATCATCATCTCGTTCATCTTCATTGTTGTTGAAGGTGTCGTTCCCTTAAGGTGGTGGTGAAGGTGGTTGTGGTGGATCTTCATGATGCACTTCCTCCTCTTCATCATCTTGTCGTGTATCGCTCGTGGATGCCTCCATGTCGTGTTGAGGTTCACCTTGACGTGAAGTGGGGGCTTCCACTTGAGTTGATGAAGTACTTTCCTTCACCTCCATGGGACGAATCTTGCCAATGGGTAGATCTAGTATGGCTTCCGAAGGATCCTTATCACCTACATCATTTGGCAATTGTTCGACTTGCGAACCATTAGATTCATCAAACTTCACATCTATCATCTCTTCAACTTTTCGAGTGAAGTTGTTGTAGACACGGTAAGTGTGAGAGTTCGATCCGTAACCAAGTAGGAATCCTTCATGAGATTTAGGAGCAAATTTAGTACGACGATGCTTATCAAGAATGTAGCACTTTGAGCCAAATACCCGAAAGTATCCGACTTGGGGTTTGTTACCGGTGAGTAGCTCGTATGCCGTTTTACCGAGAAGCTTGCGCAAGTAAAGTCGGTTTGTGGCATGACATGCTGTTTCAATGGCTTCTGCCCAAAAGTGTCTTCGTCTTGTATTCGTCAAGCATCATTCTTGCCATCTCAATAAGCATCCGGTTCTTCCTATCAACAACTCCATTTTGTTGAGGTGTGTATGTAGCTGAGAACTCATGTGAGACACCTTCTTTGTCAAGAAGGGCATCCACATGGGTGTTCTTGAACTCCGATTCGTTATCGCTCCGAACCTTCTTGATCTTCACTTCAAACTGATTTTGTGCTTTGCGAGCGAAGTTCTTGAAGATCTTTTGAACCTGCGACTTATCATCAAGAAAGAATACCCACGTAAATCTAGAAAAATCATCAACTATAACTAGACCATAGGAATTTCCACCGAGACTCTTGTAAGCATTGGGACCAAAAAGATCCATGTGAAGTAACTCGAGTGGTCTCCTAGTAGTCATGATATTCTTAACGGGATGACTTCCACCTACTTGCTTTCCAGCTTGACAAGCACTACAAAGTCTATCTTTGTCAAAGATAACATCTTTAACTCCAACTATATGATCACCTTTGATTAGCTTATCTAGATTTTGCATGCCTACATGTCCAAGTCTTCTATGCCAAAGCAAACCTTTAGAAGATTTTGCAATTAAACAAGTGCGAGGCTTGGACCTTTTAGTGAAATCAACAATGTATAGATGACCTCTACGGAAATCGGTAAAGACCATTTTATATTATCTTGGCGAAACACTTGGTAATCAACGTTCGTAAATAAAACATTGAAACCGAAATCGGCAAGTCTAGAAACGGAAAGAAGATTGTAGCCAAGGGATTCAACAAGCATGACATTTTGAATAGAGCTATCATGAGATATGGCCACCTTACCAAGGCCAAGTACCTTACCCTTAGAGTTGTCTCCAAAGGTCACGTACCGTCGAGGACCTTGATTAGGCGTGATCTCTTGGAACATGTCTCTATCACCAGTCATATGATCCGTACATCCACTGTCAAGAATCCACTCTTTTTCTCCGGACATGTAGTCTCTAAAGTTTGCCATAAGACTCGGATTCTCCATGATCTTCTCATACTCGATGTCAAACAACTCATCTTCTTCATAGTAGCCATGTTCCACATTGTCATCATCAAGTGGAAAATCCTCGTCATAAAGAACAAGGGATCCGTTAGAGTTGTGATTATGACAATGTTCAAGTTTATGAATGCGAATGGCTTCAAAGATAATGTTGTTAATAGTGGTGACATCTCCTTTAGCACGCATAAGATCATGGAGCTCACATAGGCATTTATCAAAGGTTGGATCACTAGGCTTCATTTTGTGAAAAGCAACTGTATTATGAAGAATTTCATCAAGATTTCCTAAGGAAAGATTTGGATATCATTTCTCCAAATCAGTCCATAAGGAATAGGCACATGCAAAGTTCTTCATTTGAGAAAGCACGAATCTTGGTAAACCTCTAACAATAAGATTGACAACTCTTAGGTTACCAAGCATGTTAATTTCCTCTTCGTGTGTGGGATGCATTTCATCAATGGGGAGCACATAGGGTTTTTCAATGTATTTAGTCAAATGGAATCTATTAAGTAGATCGATCATAGCATTCTTCCATTGACTATAGTACTCTCCATCAAGAATGGGCACTCTACAACTCAAACTCTCTACTCTAGATACATCCATCTTCCTCCACAGTGATTAAACCGAAGCAATGGAGACCAAAGCTCTAATACCACTTGTAGGATCAAGAGAGGCATGTCTAGAGAGGGGGGGGGTGAATAGACTACTAGCAGGAATTTAAAACCTAACCTTTTCCCAAGTTAATTGGTTTGCAGATTTTAACAGTTTTAGCAAGTCTAGCAAGTCTAACAGCCCTACACATGCATGTCTACAAGTATGGCAGCAGAAAGTAAAGACAGTGCACATGTAAGAAAAGAGATAAGGTAGGAAGATCAAACACAATAGGACACGCAAAGATTTTTCCCGTGGTTCCGATAGGTGGTGCTATCATACATCCACGTTCATGGAGTCTTCAATCCACGGAGGGTAACGGTCGCGAGAGTCCACGAAGGGCTCTACCCACGGAGGGTTCCACGAAGAAGCAACCTCGACTATTCCATGCGGCTTCTGTCCATGAAGGACTAGCCTCACTATGGGTAGATCTTCACGAAGTAGGCGATCTCCTTGCCCTTACAAACTTCTTGGTTCACTCCACAACATGAAGTAGGAGGCTCCCAAGCAACACCTAACCAATCTAGGAGGCACCAGCCTCCAAAAGGTAATAGGCTCGGTAATGACGATGAACTCCTTGCTCTTGTGCTTCAAGATGATAGACTCCTCAACACACAATCTCTCTCTCATAGGTTTGGCTTGGTAGAAGAGATGGGATTGGTGGAAAGAAACTTGGGGAGGCTAGAAATCAAGATCCATATGGTTGGAGTGGAAGATCTTGACCTCAACACAAGGTAGGTGGTTCTCTCTCAGAAAACTGAGTATGATAGGTATGGAATTGTTCCGAGTGCTTCTTTTTTGAGTGGGTGGTGGTGAAGGGGTATATATAGGCATCCCCAAAAATCCAACCGTTACACACAATAAGTCAGACTCGATGACACTGAAGTGTAAAACTCGGTGGTACCGAAGTGACAAAAAGTGGCAACTTTTGAATCTCGGAGGGACCGATATACAACTCTCGGTTGCACCGACAAGGTGACCAACGGTCAGATTTACTAGTCTCGGTGACGCCGATTCACCATTCTCGGTTGGACCGAAAATGTGAATCTGCATAACAGAAAGTTGGCAACCCAAGTCGGAGGCACCGGGTGCAGTGTCGGCTTTCCTATAGACTCAAAGTGATTTCTCACAAATGTAAAATGTAGAGTCCTCTTGCTTGAAGCTTGGCCAACCTATTTCCTTGCATCTTGGGGTAATTCCACAATCTCCTCAACCCTTTTTGCCAACTCAAATCTTCATGGACTATTATCTAAAATATACTAGATAGAGGTGTTAGTCCAAGAGATAATGTATGTTGTCATGAATTATCAAAACCACCAAGGGAGCATGTTGTGCTTTCACCGATGGCCTCGGATTTGGCGTTGTCCGAGCTCGCCTAGTCCAAGCCAAGGGATTTGATGGGGCCTACTCGATGGCGGCCGTCGGTAGTATTGGGGTTGTGTCCCCGTCGGTCCACCGAGACTGAATGGGGATGTGGGCGTCAACACCTTCTACTATGGAGGTGTCAACCGAGACTCTCGGACTAATGCCGGGCTAGGAGTGGATGGATTGTCATTTGCTCGTCCTCCTAGGGGTTGGTGTGCCATGCTAAGGATGGTCGACGGTGTCATGGGACATGGATGTCGGATGTCGGATGTCGGGAGGTGGTTCACACGGTTGGCTCTCCGGCGGGCACCACATGACGGTGGTGCCTTGGCCTCTCAGTCGTGTGGGAGGCAAGGGGTGCGATGCTGGGTAACTTGAGCATTGGCAGTGATGATGCCCGGATCCAGATCTGGGGGTCTGAACTCGTTGTGGTTATCCTGAAGACCTCTTGGTGGCATGGATGAGCTGCCCAACGAAAGCTTTGCGCTTTGGCGCCGATGGTGGTGGCGCCTGTGGGGGTTGCTTTCTTCTTGAAGACGTCATTGTTATTCTTCTCTTTGTGTCAAAATTCCGTGTGAAAACTCTTGTCCATATCAGACTTGGTAGCGGCGGTGATTAATGTTGTTCTCCCTCGTGAGGGCTTTGTCATGGAGCTTAGGTGTGTTTGGGCATTGCGTGACGGTGTTTTCAGACCTTCCCGTGTTTTATTTTGGTAGGGTAGTTGCATGCGTTCTATGGCTCCGATTATCCTGGGATCTGCTTTGTAAGAGGGCTACCTCACCTCATGTATTGTTCAGCAGTGTACTTTGGTATTTCATTTATCTATAAAGCGGGGCACAAGCCTATTTCGAGAGAAACCTAATATCAAGCGGAGCTCGTCTGGATCCATCGTGCCCATGTCCGACGGCATGCTGCACTTCTAGAGTGTTACTCCAGTCGCTCGCAAGGTAAACTGGGACATGGGACATGAGCCAGCTCACGGGACTCAAGGCGCCACCGTGTTCCATGCCCTACTCTTTCTCGTCGGAGCCCGCTGCTGGAAATATGCCTTAGAGGCAATAATAAATTGGTTATTATTATATTTCCTTGTTCGTGATAATCGTTTATTATTCATGCTATAATTGTATTGATTAGAAACTCAAATACATGTGTGGTTACATAGACAACACTATGTCCCTAGTATGCCTTTAGTTAACTAGTTCGTTGATCAAAGATGGTCAAGGTTTCCTAGCCATAGACATGAGATGTCATTTGATAACGGGATCACATCATTAGGAGAATGATGTGATGGACAAGACCCAAACTATAAACATAGCATATGATCGTGTCAGTTTATTGCTATAGTTTTCTGCATGTCAAGTATCTGTTCCAATGACCATGAGATCATGCAAATCACTGACACTAGAGGAATACCTTGTGTGTATCAAATGTCACAACATAACTGGGTGACTATAAATATGCTCTACGGGTATCTCTAAGGGTGTATGCTGAGTGGGCATGGATCAAGACCAAGATTTGTTACTCCGTGTGACGGAGAGGTATCTCAGGGCCCACTCGGTAATACAACATCACAATAAGCCTTGCAAGCAGTGTGACTAACTGTTAGCCATGTGATCTTGTATTACGGAACGAGTAAAGAGACTTTCGGGTAACGAGATTGAACTAGGTATAGAGATACCAACGATCGAATCTCGGGCAAGTAACATACCGAAGAACAAAGGGAACAGCGTACGGGATTAACTGAATACTTGACATAGAGGTTCCACCGATAAAGATCTTCGTAGAATATGTAGGAACCAATATGGGCATCCAGGTCCTTCTATTGGTTATTTATCGTGGAGGTGTCTCGGTCATGTATACATAGTTCTCGAACCTGCAGGGTCTGCACACTTAAGTTTCGGTGACGTTTCGGTATAGTAGAGTTATGTATGGTGGTGACCGAAGGTTGTTCGGAGACCCGGATGAGATCCTGGATGTCACGAGGAGCTCCTAAATGGTCCAGAGGTAAAGATTGATATATAGGAAGTCCTGTTTTGGTCACCGGAAAAGTTTTGGGTACTTCGGTAGTGTACCGGGAGTGTCGGGAGGGTACCGGAGGCCATAGGGAGGGTTGTCTCGACCCAAAGGACCTCATGGGCTGTGGGAGGAGTCAAACCAGCCCCTAGTTGGCTGGAAGAACCTCCCACTAAGGCCCATGCGGCTAGGAGTGGGAAAAACCAAAAGGTGGAAAAGGTGGAAAGGGTTTCCAAGTGGAGAGGAGGAATCCTACTCCTAGTAGGATTGGAGTAGGACTCCTCCACCTCCAATTTCGGCCAAACCTTGAGGGTTTGAGGCTGCCTCCTCCCCTCCCTCCCTCCTATATATACTAGAGGATTTAGAGGGGAGAGCTAACCCTAATTGCCACGTGCTGCCCTCTTCTTCCGTAGATCAGTTCTCCTCTAGATTAGTTCTGCGGTGCTTAGGCAAAGCCCTGCCAGATTAGTTCACCACCACCTCCACCACGCTGTTGTGCTGCCAGAGAACTCATCTACCTCTCCGCTCCCTCTTGTTGGATCAAGAAGGCCGAGATCGTCATCGAGCCGTACGTGTGCTGAACGCGGAGGCGTGGTCCGTTCGGCGCTAGATCGGAAGGACCATGATCATGATCATGAGATGATCCGTGATTTGATCACGAGATGGATCAGGATGGGATCGCTAGACGGATCGTGATTGTATCGTGAGAAGGATCGTGATTGGATCGCGGGACGCTCGGCGATTTGGATCGCAAAGACGTTCGACTATATCAACCGCATTTCTTAATGCTTCCCGCATAGCGATCTACAAGGGTATGTAGATCCACTCTCCCTCTCGTAGATGCTCATCACCATGGATAGATCTTGCATGTGCGTAGGTAAATTTTTGTTTGCCATGCAACGTTCCCCAACAGTGGCATATGAGCTAGGTCTATGTGTAGATGAGATCTCGAGTATAACACAAAGGAGTTTGTGGGCGTTGATATTCAGATTGCTCCCTCCCTTGGTCTTTTCTTGTTTCGGCGATATTGTGGGATGAAGCGGCCCGGACCAACATTACTCGTATGCTTACGAGAGACCGGTTCCATCAACTGACATGTAACTTTGTTGCATAAAGATGGCTGGCGGGTGTCTGTTTCTCCCACTTTAGTCGGATAGGATTTGACAAAGGCGGTCCTTGAGAAGGTTGAATAGCAATTTTTGTATCACAGTTGTGGTTTTTGCGTAGGTAAGAATTGTTCTTGCTAGATACCCGTAGCAGCCACGTAAAACTTGCAACAACAATTAGAGAACGTCTAACTTGTTTTTGCAGGGTATGTTGTGATGTGATATGGCCAGTTACATGATGAGATATATGTGATGTATGAGATTATCATGTATTGTATAGAATATCATGACTTGCATGTCAATGAGTGCGGCAACCGGCAGGAGCCATAGGGTTGTCTTTAATTATTTTCGTCATTTTGCTTTACTTTATCGCTCTGAGTTAGCAATAATCGTGGAAGCAACAATTGGCGCGACAACCTCATGGCGACACATTGATGGAGATCAAGATGATGGAGATCATGGTGTCATGCCGCTGACGATGGAGATCATGCCGGTGCTTTAGACATGGAGATCAAAAGCACAAGTTCATGGCCATATTGTTGGAAATATGCACTAGAGCCAGTAATAAATTAGTTATTATCATATTTCCTTGTTCATGATAATCGTTTATTATCCATGCTATAATTGTATTGATCGGAAACTCAGACACATGTGCAGATACATAGACAACACCATGTCCCTAGTATGCCTCTAGTAGACTAGCACGTTGATCAAAGATGGTTTAAGGTTTCCTAGCCATGAACATGAGATGTTATCTGATAACGAGATCACATCATTAGGATAATGATGTGATGGACAAGACCCAAACTATAAACGTAGCATATGATCGTGTCAGTTTATTGCTACAGTTTTCTACATGTCAAGTATCTGTTCCTATGACCATGAGATCATGCAGCTCACTGACACCGGAGGTGTACCTTGTGTGTATCAAACGTCGCAACATAACTGGGTGACTATAAAGGTGCTCTAAAGGTATCTTCGAGGGTGTCTGTTGGGTTCGCATGGATCAAGACTGGGATTTGTTACTCCGTGTGATGGAGAGGTATCTCAGGGCCCACTCGGTAATACAACATCACTATAAGCCTTGCAAGCAATGTGACTAAAGAGTTAGCCACAGGATCTTGTATTACAGAACGAGTAAAGAGACTTGACGGTAACGAGATTGAACTAGGTATAGAGATACCAATGATCGAATCTCGGGCAAGTAACATACCGAAGAACAAAGGGAACAACATACGGGATTAACTGAATCCTTGACATAGAGGTTCAACCGATAAAGATCTTCATACAATATGTAGGAACCAATATAGGCATCCAGGTCCCGCTATTGGTTATTGACCGTAGAGGTGTCTCGGTCATGTGTGCATAGTTCTTGAACCCGCAGGGTCTACACACTTAACGTTTGGTGACGGTCTAAGTATAGTTGAGTTATTATGTTGGTGACCGAAAGTTGTTCGGAGTCTCGGATGAGATCCCGGACATGACGAGGAGCTTCGGAATTGTCCGAAGGTATTGATTGATATATGGTATAATAGTGTTTGGTCTTCGGAAGGTTTCCGGAATTCACTGAAATACTTTTGGATGTTTCCCGAAATGTTCAGGGTAGAAGAACACTTTATTTGGGCCAAGGGGTAAAGCTCATGAGGCTTTAGGAAGGTGCAAAAGGTGTTTTGCGGAGGCCAGGGGCCAAACACCAGGGACCCTGGCGTCTGGTCCTAGAGTCCGAGGAGGACTCTTGCCTTGCGGGCAAACCGACCTCGAGGAGGATTTTTATCGAAGTTTTGACCCCAGGGCTCAGCATATAAATAAAGGGGCGGGGCTAGCACCTGGAACACATCAACAATCCCCAAGCCGTGTGCCGGCAACACCATCCCTCTAGTTTATCCTCCATCATAGTTTCCGTTGTGCTTGGCGAAGCCCTGCGGAGATTGTTCTTCACCAACACCGTCACCACGTCGTTATGCTGCCGGAACTCATCTACTACTTCACCATCGCTCGCTTGATCGAGGAGGTGAAGGCGTGATCAAGCCGTATGTGTGTTGAATGCGGAGGTGTCGTCCGTTCGACACTAAATCAGAAGGACCATGATCAAGATCGCGAGACGGATTGTGATGGGATCATGGGACGGATCATGATGGGATCGCGGGACGCTCGGCGATTTGGATTGCAAAGACATTCGACTACATCAAGAGCATTTCTTAATGCTTCCGCTTAGCGATCTACAAGGGTATGTAGATCCACTCTCTCTCTCGTAGATGCTCATCACCATGGATAGATCTTGCGTGTGCATAGGAAATTTTTTGTTTCCCATGCAATGTTCCCCAATAGTGGCATCATGAGCTAGGTCTATGTGTAGATGAGATCTCGAGTAGAACAAAAAGGAGTTGTGGGATGAAGCGTCCCGGACCAACATTACTCGTACGCTTACGAGAGATCGATTCCATCGACTGACATGTAACTTTGTTGCACAAAGATGGCTGGCAGGTGTTTGTTGATCCTACTTTCGTTGGATCGGATTCGACAAAGGCGGTCCTTGAGCTGGTTGAAAAGAAACTTATGTATCACCGTTTTGGTTTTTGCGTAGGTGAGAATTGTTCTTGCTAGATATCCATAGCAGTCACGTAAAACATGCAACAACAATTAGAGGGCGTCTAACTTGTTTTTGCAGGGTATGTTGTGATGTGATATGGTCAATTACATGATGAGATATATGTGATGTATGAGATGATCATGTATTGTACAGAATATCACGACTTGCATGTTGATGAGTACGACAATCGGCACTAGCCATAGGGTTGTCTTTAATTATTGTATGACCTGCGTGTCACTCATTAAGCGCTTTGTAATGCTTTACTTTATCGCTAAGCGGAAGCAATTGTAGTAGAAGCATGGTGAGCGCAACAACCCCGATGGCGACACGTTGATGGAGATCAAGATGATGGAGATCATGGTGTCATGTCAGTGGCGATGGAGATCATGCCGGTGCTTTCAAGATGGAGATCAAAAGCAAAAGTTCATGGCCATATCATGTCACTTATGATTTGCATGTGATGTTAATCCTTTTATGCACCTTGTTTTTCTTAGGACAATGATAGCATTATAAGGTGATCCCTCACTTAAATTTCAAGATAAATTGTGTTCTCCCTTAGTGTGCACCATTGCAAAAGTTCATCGTGTCGAGACACCACGTGATGATCGGGTGTGATAGACTCTACGTTCACATACAACGGGTGAAAGCCAGTGTTGCACATCCAGAACACTTGGGTTAAACTCGAAGAGCCTAGCATGTACACACATGGCAACGGAACACAAGAGACCGAAAGGTCGAACATGAGTCATATAGCAGATATGATCAACATGATGATGTTCACCATTGAAACCACCTCAACTCACGTGATGATCGGACTTGAGTTGGTGAATTTGGATCATGTATCACTCGAATGACCGGAGGGATGTCAATTTTAGGGTGATTTCTTAAGTAATATGATTAATTGAACTCATTATCATGAACATAGTCAAAGTGTCTTTGCAAATTGTTCTGTAGACTACTAGCTCACTATTGTGGGAACGAACGTGACAATAGAAGGTAGGGTTACAAAAGGAGAGGGCAGAGTCCTAGCTACGGAGAGGATGTACACACGAATGTATGAGTTCAGGCCCCTCTCATGGAGGTAACAGCCCTATGTCTCAGTGGTCGGGAGCTTTGTCGTGTGGAATATTGAGACTATAGTGGTTGCGAACCCTTGTGCTAGAGGGGAGGGGCGGCTTATATAGAGTTCGCTGCCCCTCATAATTACCCGACATCCAAGGGTCCGATCGTGGGTTTAAAGACTAGAATTACTGGTAACATACAAAATAAAAGATACTAATGACGAAAGGCCTAATGCCTGCCCGTTGGCCTCCTGGGGGTGGCTTCTGGTCTTCTAGCGTCGATTGGGAGTGAGGTCTTCTGAGTGACAGACGTCCGTCGAGTGCAAGGAGAAGTATCCGAGTGGATTGCCTATCGAATGACTTGAGTGCCATCGGGAATCCAATCGGAAACTTATTTGTGATCTTCAAGACCTCCAATGTATTGTCCTTAGGTAGGGTATGTAGGTCAGGCCTAGGACCCTACCCTTGGTACATATCCTCGTCATTAGCCCCCGAATGGATCGGGGTTCGAGTGGTGAATGGGTATATCGATGTTAGTTCAGAAAAAGCATCAAATCTTCCGAATGATATTTGGGGCTTCAACAAAACTTGCGTCGACTGAACTCTTCGTCATTCGCTCGGATCCATTCAGCCTTGAAAGTGTCTAAGTGAATGTTCAATGCCAATTTAGTTCCGAATGAACTGAAGGAATCTTTGGAGGTGACGGGTCAGTCTATCAGACTCGGATCTTGCGGGATACAAAAATTTGGGAAGCACGCGCGCCTGCGACAGTGACGCCACGATCGGGGCAAGTGGGGGCATGACGCCTCGATTCTCGTGCCGGTCATTTCACCATGTACAAGGTGTCGTCTACGGTTGGCGTGTGCGGTGATCTCGTGGGCCCACCCGTTAGTGAGGCACTCGGCGGGGTATAAATCCCGAAGCACCGTTGATTGCATAGTAACTTTCCCCAAACTTCCTCTCTTCCTCCGCCTCCCCTGTCCTCAGCGCAACACTCCGTTCTTCTCCGACGAGAGCAGTCACCGCAATGAAGAAGGGAGCCACGGAGAAGCTGGAGCGCGCCATGAAGGGGGCGGCAAAAGGCAAAGGCAAGAAGCCTTTGACCGCTCGGTTCACTGCACCGGCGGGATGGATGCAGGGAGACTTTCTCCCTTTGGTGGTCACTCAAGAGGACATCGATGGCCTGGTTGCCGATGGGCTCGTGGCAGACAATGCCTGGAGGTTGTCGGAGGGAGAGCGCGAACCGGAGCCGCGCGAAGGGGAGCGGGTTCTCCTCCTCTCCCACGTCGAAAGAGGTTTTTCTATGCCTCCCCACCCGTTCATTAGAGGGTTTCTGAACTTCTTTGGTGCTCAGCTCCACCATTTCCCACCGAATGCAATTTCCTTGTTGTTTGCTTTCATTACCTTGTGCGAGTGCTTCCTGGGCTGTCCTCCTCACTGGGGACTGTTCAAGCACATCTTCATGGTTAGATCTCAGACAGTGAAGAAAGCCCTCCCTGAAGATGGGAAAACTCATGTATTGTAGCTGTGTGGGGGTCTAGGACTTCAAAAGAGAGCCCGTAGTTCTTTCCCATCTATGTCCTTTCCTGAATCTGTTAGAGGCTGGCAGCCGACATGGTTTTATTGCAAAGATGTAGCTTCTCCCAACATGTCGACTGGTCTTTCCCCTTACACAACTGACCGTCCAGACGTTCCCAAGTCTCTGAGGGTGTCGAAAGAGGAACATGTCTAAGTGGGAATCTTGGTGGACGCCGTGGTGAAACTGATTCAGGGTGGAGTGACTGGCATGGATCTCTTGGAGACATTCCTCAGTCGACGGATTCAGCCGCTCCAAGCCAGGGATCACACCATGTGGCACTACAAAGGCCCTAAGGACTCAACCAGGACGCACCCAGAAGAGGTTCCGCAAAAACTGTCGAGCAATGGCTTCGCAGCATCACCGGGGCATGTGACAACCCCTTGGGAGCAAGGAGGATCCGACCTTACTTGGCCGAAAACCCACCGAAGAATCTGGTAAGTTGCATGAGTGATCGATTGATTTATTGACTGACTTCCTTGTTTGAATCACATAGTAGTGGACAAATATGTACTCGCCTGTACCCAACGGAAACCAACCTGAAGATGGTGGGGTGAGTGAGGGCGGCAGCGTGGACGACGACGGCTCTTATGACTCCGAAAAAGAATACGAAAATTCGGGTGAGAACGAGGAAGAAGTCAAGTCTCCTCCTCGCTCCGAACGCCGTTCCAAGTCTCGCCAAGACCATGCGACTGCTGAGGACAAGGCCCCGGGCCCAAGTGAGAAGAACCCGAAGTGGAGCCGACCTTCGATCGTCGAGTCAAGTGAGCGATCAACGAAGCAATCCAAGCCGAATGTAACCAAACCTCGCAAAGCACTACCTTGCATGAGGATGGTTGTGCCTGTCATCTCCACATGAGTATTTAATTTTGAATTCTCACTGTCGATTGTGACTTTGAACTCTTGTTGACCGAGTCATTCGATCCATTAGAGCTGCTACTTCAGTGACGTCGCCTGAGGGGAAGCAATGGACGTAGACACTGCCGATGCAGCCACTTCCCACAGAGGTAACCGAATCTTCAGTTCTGCTTCTCGAATATGGTTTGTCGATTGCAAAAGTTAATATTGCCGATTGATAACTGCAGAAATCATCCAGCTAGAAGATGATGAAGAACATCTTGGGGGCACGGGAGGCGGGAGTGAGACCCTAGACACCCCGCGCATACGTACTCGAAGAACTTCATCCGCGCAGATGCCTCAGCGGTCAACCACCGGATCCTCCTAGAGAATAAGTGACTCGACACGGGTCAGAGTTGAGCTTGCCATGCCTCTGACGAGTTCTCCTCCAGTTGTTTCAACCATCATGACGTCGACTCTAACCGGACCTGCTCAGACTACCTGGACTACTCCAGTTATTATGCTGATTCCTCCAGTGATGGCCTTTCCTCTGCACCATGTTTCGGAAGATCAGACTGGTGCCGCAAAGGAAGCCATGATCCAGGCGGAGCAGATGCTGCTGCGCACCAAGGAGGCGTACGAGGCCAGCAAGTTGGCTTATGACTCTAGCACAGCGCTTCGCACCAATGTCCGAGTAAGTTCGATTGTAAGTACATTTCCAATTGAATTCCTATCTTCTTTGGTTGTACACCCACTGGGTGTTTGTTTTCCACTTGTAAAATGTTTGAAAGTTCTCCACTCGAATAGATCAGGTCTTAATCGAGTAGGTTTTGGATCAATGGGGGCACTCTGAGTGCACCCACTGGGTGTAGTCCCCGAGACCGCTGTCGAGTGGTTGCACTGGCAGGGGTCTTAGAGTTTGTCGTATGCGGGATACGTTTGCCCTTGATCGCACCACTCCGAAGCTACCTTGTAGGTTTCATGGATACTATTGATAAACCGTGACATGCCGCTACATAAGGATAGATTGCACTTCACGGAGTGGGGTGGCATGTCATTCGACAGATCGAGTGACGGATGTTCCAATGATAGAAATTTTCTGCCACTCGACAGGTCGAGAGTTGGTAGATCCAGTGGGGGCACGCTAAGTGCACCCATTGGGTGTAGTCCCCGAGACTGCTGTCGTGTGCTTGCATCGGCAGGGGTCTTAGAGTTTGTCGTATGCGGGATACGTTTGCCCTTGTTTGCACCACTTCGAAGCTACCTTGTAGGTTTCATGGATATCATTGATAAACCATGATATGACACTACATAAGGATAGACTGCACTTCATGGAGTGGGGTGGCATGTCACTCGACAGATCGAGTGACGGATGTTCGGACGGGGCAGACCTTGTCGACTGTTTTAGTAACCAGTGGGGGCACGCTAAGTGCAACCACTGGGTGTAGTCCTCGAGGCTACTGTTAATCGCAGACGATAAGCAGTAGTCTTGAAAACATGGAATCGAAATTTTTGTTGTACGCGAAGTACGAGCGTCACTCGACATGTCGAGTGCATTTTATTTTCCTTCACCGTCCCGCACTGAAGCTACCATGTAGGTTTTATGGACATCATTTGATCAACCGTGATATGACGCTGCTTCAAAGGTGCGGAATGGGGCTGACGGGTCACTCGACAGATCGAGTGTTAACCGTTCTAGTGGGGGCACTCTAAGTGCACCCACTGGGTGTAGTCCCCGAGACCGCCATCGAGTGCTTGCACTGGCGGGGGTCTGATAGAGACTGTCTTGAATTTGTTTACGGTACGTGGAGTACACGAGCCACTCAACATGTCGAGTGGACTTTTGGTTGAATTCTTCTTCCCTTGGACGCAGGTTTCATGGATATCATTGATCAACCATGATATGACGCTATTCCAGGATAGTGGGGCGGGGTGGTGTGCGCCACCCAGTTGACCATCTTTGGTCTTCCGCACTTCAGAGTGCTGATATTTCTTGTCGATTGAATTTCTTTCTTTGTTGGTTTCAAAGGGCTTGCGACCTTGGCACGCAATACAAGGACCTTGAGGATGAAAGGAACCGGCTGTGCATGGACTTGGAAGCCTCCAACAATGCTCTGGAGCGAGTGCGGGCCGAGCTGAAAACTCTGGGACGTAACTTCTGTCGACCCGCTGCCTTCTCATCCTCACTTTCCATGCTTTGAACCGAGTGCTCTCACTCGAACAAACGTATGCAATGAGAATCGTCGACTCCAAGCGCGACTCAACAATGATGTTTCTTTAGATACCATGAAGAAAGCACTGGAGGACAAGGACAAAGCACTTGCTGATGCCCAACGGGTGGCGAAGGAGAAAACTGAAGTTGCCGACCAGAAGCTGACTCCAGCCAGGAAGATGGAGGAGGAGAATTCGAAACTGAAGCAGGAGCGTGTGGACCTCACCAAGAGAACTGAGTAGCTAACCAAGAGGAGCAATGGCCTGGAGAAGCACTTGGGGGAGTTCTCGAGAAAGATTTACATCATGCTAGACGGTGAGTATCTTTGTCGAATGAACTTCATAAAATCTTTGATGACTGTATCTCATCAATACTCTTCCCATTCCTCCTTCCCAACAGAATTCTACCAAGACTTTGAAAAAGAGACTAAGGAGATTGAGCCCAATTTGGATCCCACCAAGTCACCTGTTGGAGATGCGGTGGCCATGAACATGCTCAGACTCAACTTCAGGCTCCAGGGTGTTCAACCGTATGTCCTCCGACTGAAATCCACGATGGAAAGGATTGACAAGGAACTGTGGCCTGAAGGCACTCTTCAGCTCGACCTCACATCTATGATGGCACGCCTGAATGACCTCCCCAGTCGAGTGGAGGCCTGGAAGAAACCTACGGCTCGCTGCGGTGCTGACGTGGCACTCTCTCTTGTTAGGGTCCATTGCAAGGAGGCGAGGGAAGACAAGTTGAAGGAGCTCTGAGTGGTTAACACAAAGAAACTTCAGTTTGAAGATTTCATGGTGACCTTCATCGACGCAACCACCAGGATCGCGGACGGTATTGACTTGGACACGTTCGTCGAGCCAGCCAGCCCATCGGGTGCTTGAAAAACTTGACCTTTGAGAGAAAAAACTTTATTTTCCTCGGTATGCCGAGTGGAATTGTACCAGCTTTAAAACTTCATTCAGGCCTTAAGCCTGAGCATGTTTGCTTTCTGGCAAAACATTTATCTGTGATTAAACCTTTGGATTTATCCGCATTTGGCTTTCAACCGCTTCATTCGACTGAATTTGTTATCTGACTTAGGTGAAAGCGTGTTCATAGCTAAGCCTCCAAGTGTGAGGATTGCTCAACACTCGGAGTATCTTTTTGAACTTAGACGAAGGCTGGTTCGTAGCTAAGCCGTCGAGTGCATGGACTGCTATCCACCCGACAGGGTTTTTAACTTAGGCGAAAGCATGTTCGCAGCTAAGACCTCGAGTGTGAGGATTCCTCAACACTCGAAGAAGAATTTTGAACTTAGACGAAGGCTGGTTCGTAGCTAAGTCGTCGAGTGAAGGGACTGCTATCCACCCGACAGGGTTTTTAACTTAGGCGAAAGCATGTTCACAGCTAAGCCCCCGAGTGTGAGGATTGCTCAACACTCAAAGAATTCCCAGGTGGGAAACTGTACGATTGGAATCGACAACAAATTGTGGAAGTCTGATTTGCATGAAGTATTTTTATTACATCAAAACTCTTCTGTCTCTAAGTATAAAAGCGTCGGAGCAGATCTGCATTCCAGGCCTGTGGTTCGTCTATCTGTTTCTTGAGGTTGTACATGTGATAGGCTCCGTTGTTCAACACTTTTGTGACGACGAAGGGTCTTTCCCATGCTGGAGCAAGCTTGTGAGGTCGCTATTGACCCACTCGGAGTACCAAGTCTCCCTCATGAAACGACTGACTCTTGACATTCTTCGCATGGAAACGCCACATATCCTGGTAATAAGCTGTAGTCCGGATCAGAGCATTTCTCGCTCTTCCTCCAGGAGATCGACACCATCCTGCCTGGCTTGTTCAGCTTCAGCTTCAGAATAAATTTCCACTCGAGGAGAATTGTGAAACAAGTCACTTGGCAGGATAGCCTCGGCTCCATAGACTAGGAAAAAAGGAGTCCGTCCAGTCGACCGATTTGGCGTCATTCTCAAGCCGCATAAAATAGACGGCAGCTCAGTTACCCAGGCACCGACGGCATGATCCAGATCACGCATGAGACAAGGCTTCAGACCTTGCAGGATGAGGCCATTAGCTCGCTCGACTTGTCCATTGGTTTGAGGATGTGCGACAGATGCATAATCCACCCGAGTGCCTTGGGAGGTGCAGAAGTTTCTGAATTCTTCCGAGTCAAAGTTGGTGCCGTTATCCGTGATAATGCTGTGAGGAATGCCGTATCGAAAAATTATTTCCCTCATGAATGTGACCGCTATGCGGGAGTTCAGTTTCTTGATGGGCTTGGCTTCTATCCATTTTGTAAACTTGTCGACTGCAACCAGCAAATGAGTGAATCCGCCTTTACCGGTCTGAAAGGGACCAACCATGTCGAGTCCCCAAACAGCAAAGACCAAGCGAGGGGAATCGTCTTCAGAGCAGAGGCCGGCTTGTGCGACAAGTTTGCATAGAACTGGCATCCATCACAACGATCAATAATGTCTTTATCCATCTCATTAGCCCATGGCCAGAAGAAACCAGCTCGGTATGCTTTAGCGACGATTGTGCGTGAGGACGCATGATGGCCGCAAGTTCCCGAGTGGATTTCATCCAGAATCACTCGACCTTCTTCGGGGGAGATGCAATGCTGTGTCACGCTAGTCGTGCTTTCTCTGAACAGCTAATCCCCAATCACAGTAAAGGCTTTTGACCTATGCACAAGCTGTCGAGCTTATGTTTCGTCTTCAAGGAGATCTTGTCTGAGGATATAGGCAATGTATGGCACCGTCCAATCGGGAATGACGACCAGAATCTCCATGACCAAATCAATTACTGCAGGGACATCGACTTCAGTCCGATCAATGGAGCTCATAGCTTGCGGGGGCTCTTTGGTGAAAGGATCTTCTTGCACCGAAGGAGTATGCGGATGCTATAAAAACACATCACTCGGGATAGGCCGTCGAGTGGACCCAATCTTTGCTAGTTCGTCGGTCGCTTGATTCTTCAGTCGGGGAACATGATGAAGTTCTAGGCCTTTGAATTTCTTTTCCAACTTCCTGACAGCACTATAGTACCCGGTCATAGCATGGTTTCAAACATCCCACTCTTTCATCACTTGATTTACCACCAAATCCGAGTCGCCATAAACCATCAGGCACTTGACACCGAGTGAGATAGCCATGTGCAACCCGTACAAAGGTGCTTCATATTCTGCCTCGTTGTTGGAGGAATCTAAGTGGATTTGTAAGACGTAATTGAGCTTGTCACCCTTTGGAGATATCAAGACAACACCAGCACCGGACCCATTCAACATTTTAGAACCGTCGAAGAACATGGTCCAGTGTGCCAAGTGAATCTGGGTTGGCTGTTGCTGCTCAATCCACTCGGCAATGAAATCTGCAAGTGCCTGAGACTTGATTGCTTTCTTGGCTTCAAACTTAATGTCAAAGTATAAGAGTTTGATTACCCACTTAGGCACTCGACCAGATGCGTCTCGATTGTTGAGAATCTATGATAACGGAGCATCATTGACGACTGAAATCGAGTGGTCTTGAAAATAATGTGCCACCTTCTTCACTAATAGGTAAATACCATAAACCAGCTTCTGGTAGTGTGGATATCTTTGCTTCGAGGGAGACAGAACTTCAGAGACATAATAGACTGGTCATTGGACTTTATAAGCTTTACCCCCCTCTTCCCGCTCGACAGTTAACACTGTATTGATGACCTGATTAATGGCCGCGATGTACATGAGCAAGGGCTCTTTGCTGCGAGGAGCAGCGAGCACCGGCTGGGTGGAGAGCAGGGCTTTGAGTTCAAAAAATGCCGCTTCGGCTTCAGGAGTCCACTCAAACGTGTCAGACTTCTTCATCAATCGGTACAAAGGCAGTGCCTTCTCACCGAGACGAGAAATGAATCGACTCAAAGCTGCCAAGCAACCTATCAGTTTCTGAACATCGTGCACTCGCACAGGAGTCTTCATTCGGGTAATGGCGATGATTTTCTCATGGTTGACGTCGATCCCTTGTTCGGAAACAAGAAAACCGAGTAACTTGCTGCCAGGGACGCCGAAAGTACACTTGGCCGGATTCAGCTTTATGTCGTATCTCCTTAGATTGGCGAATGTTTCGGCCAAGTCAGCCAACAGGTCGGAACCTTTGCGGGACTTGACAACTATATCATCCATGTACGCCTCGACATTCCGAGGGATTTGGTCGAGTAAACACTTCTGAATCATGCGCATGAAAGTAGCGCCGGCATTCTTCAGACCGAATGGCATAGTGATGTAGCGAAAACACCCGAATGGGGTGATGAAGGTTGTCTTTATTTCATCTGGGCCATACAGACAGATATGATGATACCCAAAGTAAGCATCTAGAAACGATAAACACTCACATCCCGTAGTCGATTCAACAATCCGATCTATGCGGGGGAGCACAAAATGATCCTTTGAGCAGACCCGATTGATATGTTTGAAATCAATGCACATACGCAACGACTTATCTTTGTTGGGCACCATCACAAAATTCGAGAGCCACTCAGAGTGGTAAATCTCTTGAATGAACTTGGCTTGCAAGAGACGGGCCACTTCTTCACTGATTGCTTTTCGCTTCTTTACTGCCGATCGACGCAAATGCTCACTGACAGGTTTAGCTTTTGGATCAACTCTCAGATGGTGCTCAGCTAGTCCCCTAGGAACCCCCGACATGTCAGCAGGCTTCCATGCGAAGATATCCCAGTTCTCACGGAGGAACTGGATGAGCTCGGCTTCCTATTTACTGTCGAGTGTTGATGATATGTTGTTCGGGGCAGCAGCTGGATCCGTCGGGTGGATGTGCACTTTCTTCACTTACCCTGCCGACTAAAATGCCGACTCGGAAGCGGGCTTATTTGCGCGGAGCAAATCAGCAGGGTCAGCGCTCTTCTGGTATTCTTCCAGCTCGAGCATAGCTATCTGATGATCGGCAATCTTGGAGCCTTGCTGGAGGCATTCTTCAGCCCGCTGTCGATTGCCAGTGACCGTGATCACACCCTTAGGGCCTGGCATCTTCAACTTGAGATACACGTAACATGGACGGGCCATGAAATGAGCATACGTGGGTCGACCCAAAATGGCATGGTAAGCACTCTGGAAATCCACGACCTCAAACGTCAACTTTCCCTTTCGAAGTTTTTTATCGTTCCCGAATGTCACGCCCAATGCAATCTGGCCGAGTGACTTGGCCTTCTTCCCTGGGATGACTCCGTGAAATTGCATGTTGCTTTCACTCAGTTGGGACATCGGAATGCCTATCCCTTTTAGGGTATCTACATAGAGGATGTTCAGACCACTGCCACCGTCCATGAGGACCTTTTGAAGTCGAGTGCCCCCCCCCCGGATCAACCACCAGAGCCTGCCGACCGGGAGTGTCCACATGAGTAGGATGATCTATTTGGTCGTATGTGATGGCATACTGGGACCACTTGAGGTAGGTGGGGGTGGCAGGTACGGCCATGTTGACTTCCCTGTTGATAACCTTCAATCGACTCTTGCTCTCCACATCAGCGAAAATCACAAGCGTAGCAGTGATATCTGGGAATGTTTCTTTATCTTCATCATATTTTTCAGGAGTCTTATCACTCGGCGGAGTCTCTTTGAACTGCTGGATAAGCATTCGACACTGACGAGTGGTGTGCTTGGGCAAAATCACATTGCCTTCCTCATCTTTCCTCGTGTGGATTACACACGGCTGATCCATAATATAAGTCCCTGACTGATTCTTTCCTTTCTTAGGGGCAAACTGCCCTTTAGCTTTCCCCCTATTCTTTGCCTGAGTCGCCAAAGTGGCTACCTCTGCCTGGACCGGACCATCAACTTTCCGCTTCTGCTTCCGATTGGGATTACCGCCAGTATCACTAACGACTGCTTTTCCTTTGCCGCTACGGAGGTGGTCTTCTTCCTTGCCATTGGCATACCGAGTGGCGATCTCCATCATCTTGCTGAGTGATATGTCACCCGTACGACCAAACTTTAAATAAAGCTCTCTGTATTTTCACACCAGCCTTGAAGGCACACACAACTTGGTGTTCTGAAACATTCTCCACTGTATGGTGCAGAGTGGACCAACGCTGAATATAATCCCTCAAGGTCTCATTGGGCTTCTGAACACAATGCTGTAAGTCGACCAGCCCGGCAGCGCTTGCAAGTGCCCTTGAAGGTCCGGACGAACACTCGGGCAAGATCCTCCAAGCAATATATACTGGATGGAGCCAAGCGATTCAACCAAGCATGAGATGAACCATCCAACATCAAGGACAGGTGTTTCATTGCGACGTTATCATTGCCGCCACCAATCTGTACAGCCACTCGGTAATCATCCAACCAAGTCTCTGGCTTTGACTCGCTAGAAAACTTCCCGATCCCATCCGCCAACCTGAAGTTGGGGGGAATCTCTGCAGAACAGATGGCTCTACTAAAACACTCAAGACCAGAAATCACAGCTCAACTGCCACTCGGAAAATCTTTGTCTTGTGCTTCTCTGTGGGCTCTGCCCCTATCGATCCGCTTCTAGGTGAGGATATCACGAGCATCAAAACCTGCATTCCGCTCATCACCGAACGAGCGCCTTTCGTCCTAGTGCCAAGGCACGTGCGGACCACCCCGCGGGGGAGTGGGCACTCTATGGTGGTCTTCACGGTGAAACTGATCTCTGACCTGCTCTTCACGGAAGCCTTCGCCCCTACGGTGCATGGGCGATCCAGGGCTGTGTGCCGACTGAACGGTTTCTGCCCTGGATGAGTTGCTGTGTATCCTATTACGCTACTGTGAAATGACAGAATTCTGACACCGCGCTGCATCTGGCAAAGCTCTGATTTGCATCAACCCTCTTCCAGCCTTTGACCGTGACGGCTGAATGGATTCTGCTATCCTAGCAGCAGCTGCAACATTTAACACAGGGCTACGATATACCTCTACATTGTTGTGAGATCCAGTCGGAAACAGCTGTCGCTGACGTCGACCAAAAATTGGTGGGCGCTGGCGAGCGCGCTTGTCGAGTTCCCTCTGGAGCTCTTCCAGCCGAATACGCGTGGCCTCCAAGGCCCGGGCCTCGGCGGTCATACCGACGATGGGAGTATGAAGGACTTCACCATCGTGATGCGGCTGTTCACCCGATGTGTCGCCAACTTCCCGCTTGCTATGGCCAAAGCCCGACGGCGGGCTTTGATGAGAGCCCGCCATAAGGACCTCCACTGCTGGATCATAGCTCTCACACTCGGAAGGCACATCGGACTGATCGAAGTCCGACTCAAACACGCCATGGAGGGACTCGGCAGGCTCGAGTGCTGCAATCTGCAGAGAAGCAATTTGGCGCGCTACTGCATGCTTGACCCAACACTGGAGTCATGAGCGGCCGGACTGCTTGTGACAACAGACAACAAGGGGCGCCGACACAAAGGGAGTCAACGGCTGACGCAGCAACACGCCGTAGGAACTCATGCGGAAGTGCGCGGCCCCATGGACTGGGAGCGCCTCGACGTCGAGAGGCGCTTCCTGAAGCCATGTCGAATCGTCGGCGATGAAGGTGAGCACTCCGAAACGGATCTCGTGGCCCAGAGAGAAAACACCGCCGGAAGACATGTCGAAGGATGAAAAACACAAGCTCGCCGGAAGTCGCTTAGACACCTTCCCCATGGTGGGCGCCAACTGTCGTGGGAACGAGCCTGACAGTAGAAGGTAGGGGTACGAAAGGAGAGGGCAGAGTCCTAGCTACCGCGAGGATGTACACACAAATATATGAGTTCAGGTCCCTCTCGTGGAGGTAACAACCCTACGTCTCAGTGCTCGGGAGCTTTGTCGTGTGGAATGTTGAGATTACAGTGGTTGTGAACCCTTGTGCCGGAGGGAGGGGCGGCTTATATAGAGTTCTCTGCCCCTCATAATTACCCGGCATCCAAGGGTCCGATCATGGGTTTAAATACTAGCGTTACTGGTAACGTACATAATAAAAGCTACTAATGTTGAAAGGCCTAATGCCTGCCCGTTGGCCTCCCGGGGGTGGCTGCTGGTCTTCTGGCGTCAAGTGGGAGCGATGTCTTCCGAGTGACAGACGACTTCGAATGGAGGGAGAAGTATCCGAGTGGATTGCTTGTCGAATTACTTGAGCACCATCAGGAATCCAATCGGAAACTTATTTGTGATCTTCAAGTCCTCCAATGTAGTGTCCTTAGGTAGGGTATGTAGGTCAGGCCTAGGACCCTACCCTAGGTACATATCCTTGTCACTCACGCTGTAGCTCCCTTGAATTTTTATATGTTCCTAGAGAAATACAGTTGAAAGATGATGCTATCAATATTGCGGACTGGGTCCATGATCTGAGGATTGTCCTCATTGCTACACAGAAGGCTTTTGTCCTTAATGCACCTCTCGGTGTGCCACCCCCTCTAGCGTCGTCTATAGATGTTGTGAACATCTGACATGCACGTTCCGATGACTACTTGATAGATTAGTGCGTCATGCATTACGGCTTAGAATGGAGGCTCCAAAACGTTTTGAACGTCACGGAACATATGCGATGTTGTAAGAGCTGAAATTGGGATCTCAGGCTTGTGACCATGTTGCGAGATATGATATCTCCAACGAGATTCTTTGCCTGCAATGAGAATAGCTCAATCTTTGAGCATGTGCTCAGATAGTATGGGTTCAACAATCGCTCGAGTGGGAGTTGATCTTCCAGATAAGATAGTGTTTCATATAGTTCTCTGAGTCACTATCACTAAGCTACCAGAACTTCATGATGAACTATAATTATGCCAGTGATGGAAATGATGATCCCTGAGCTATTCGTGATGTTTGACACCGCGAAGGTAGATATCAAGAAGGAGCATCAAGTGTTGATGGTTAGTAAAACCACTAGTTTCGAAAAGGGAAAGGGTAAGGAGGGAAACTACATGGATGGCAAGTCAGTTGCTGCTCTGGTGAAGCAACCCAAAGTTGAACCCAAACCCGAGATTAAGTGCTTCTATTATGAGGAGAGTGGTCGCTGAAGCGGAACAACCCTATATACCTGGTAGTTAAGAAGGCTCGCAATGTCGACAGAAGTATATTTGATATACGTGTTATTGATGTGTACCTTGCTAGTACTCCTAGTAGCACCTGGGTATTGGATACGATTCGGTTGCTAAATGTTAGCAACTCGAAATAAAAGCTACGAAATAAACGGAGACTAGCTAAGTCTGAGGTGACGATGTGTGTTGGAAATGTTTCCAAGGTTGATGTGATCAACATCGCACGCTTTCTCTACCTTCGGGATTAGTGACAAACCTAAATAAATGTTAGTTGGTGTTTGCGTTAAGCATGAACATGATTAGATCGTGTTTATTGCAACATGGTTATTTATTTAAGTTAGAGAATAATGGTTATTTTGTTTACATGAATAATACCTTCAATGGTCACGCACCCAACGAGAAAGGTTTGTTGAATCTTGATCGTAGTAATATACATGTTCATAACATTGATGCCAAAAGATACAAAGTTAATAATGATAGTACCACATACTTGTGGCACTGCCGCTAAATGTCATATTGGTATAAATTGCATGAAGAAACTCCATGCTAATGGATCTTTGGACTCAGTTGATTTTGAATCGGTTGAGACATGTGATGTCTACTATGCAACTTTATTCTTGTAGACACGTGTTGGGCCTCCAAGCGCAGAGTTTTGTAGGACAGTAGCAATTTTCCCTCAAGTGGATGACCTAAGGTTTATCAACCCGTGAGAGGTGCAGGATGAAGATGGTCTCTCTCAAACGGCCATGAAACCAAATACAAGAAATCTCTTGTGTCCCCAACACACCCAATACAATGGCAAATTGTATAGGTGCACTAGTTTGGCGAAGAGATGGTGATAAGAGTGTAATATTGATGGTACAAATATATTTTAATAATCTGAATAAATAAAAAAGGTTGCAAATAGTAAACGGGCACAAAACCGGTATTGCAATGCTTGAAAATGAGGCCTAGGGTCCGTACTTTCGCTAGTGCAATTTCTCAACAGTGCTAACATAGTTGGATCATATGACCACCCCTAAAAGTGTGATAAATAATCACTCCCAAGTTCCTATTAGCGGAGAACAAAAGATAGAAATTGTTTGTAGGGTACGAAACCACCTCAAAGCTATTCTTTTCCGTTCGATCTATCCTAGAGTTCGTACTAAAATAACGCAAGCTATTCTGTCCAATCGATCTACTCAAGAGTTCATACTAGAATAACACCAAAGCAAATTCATATTCATAATACTCAATCCACACAAAGAACTACAAGGGGTCCACAAAGGTTCTATCAGAGAAAAGATAATAAAAACGTGCATCAACCCCTATGCACAGATTACCCCAATATCACCACGAGAATCTACAAGTTGAGTGCCATAACGTATATCAAGTGAACCAATAAGATACCCCAATGTCACCTCAAGTATTCATACCGCAAGACATACATCATATGTTCCCAAATCTGAACATTCAATCCGACATAACAAAACTTCAAAGGGTAAAGATTCAATTCATCACAATAAGAGTATAGAGGGGAGAAACATCATATGATCCATCTATATTAACAAAGCCCATGATATAGATCACGAGAGAGAGAGAGAGAAATTAAACACATAGATACTGGTACAAACCATCAGCCCCGAGGGTGGACTACACCCTCCTCATCGTGGTGGACGCCGGGATGATGAAGATGGCCACCGAAGATGATTCCCCCTCCGATAGGGTGCCAGAACGGGGTCTAGATTGGTTTTCGGTGGCTACAGAGACTTGCAGTGGCGGAACTTCTGATATAGGGCTACCCTAAAGTGTTTCAAAATATTTGGGAATTTATAGTGCAAAGAGGGGGTGCAGGAGGCCACCGAGGTGGGCACAACCCACCTGGGCGCGCCAGCCGGCCCTGGCACACACCGGTGGGTTGTGCCCCCCTCGGGGCACCCCCCCAGGTGCAGCTCTAGCCCATTGGGTTCCTTATGGTCCAAAAAAAATCTCCAAAAAGTTTCGTGGTGTTTGGACTCCGAATGCTATTGATTTCCTGATATGTAAAAAACAAGCAAAAAACAGCAACTGGCACTGGGCACTGGGTCAATAGGTTAGTCCCAAAAAATGGTATAAAGTTGTTATAAAATGATTGTAAAGCATCCACGAATGATAAAATAACATCATGAATACTTCATAAATTTTAGATACGTTGGAGACGTATCAACATGCGAACCATGCGTCTTGGGCAACATGACTAAGGACCCCGTTTTTCGGTTTGATGGAGCGGGCAAGTGATTTATTGGAAATGATACATGTTGATGTATGCAATCCAATGAGTGTTGTAGCGTGCGGTGGATATTGTTATTTTCTTACCTTCATTGATGATTTGAGTAGATATAGTGTATATTTACTTAATGAAACACAAGTCTGAATCGTTTGAAAAGTTCAAGCAAATTCAGAGTGAAGTTTAAGATCATCGTGATAAGAAAATAAAAATGTCTACGATATGATCATGGAGGTGACTATCTGAGTTACGAGTTTGGCATACAAATTTAGACAATATGAAAGTTTTTTCACAACTCACGCCACCTGGAACACCATAGTGTGATGGTGTGTTTGAACGTCATTGTCGTGCTCTATTAGATATGGTGCATACTATGATGTCTCTTATCGTTTTGCCACTTTTGTTTTGGGGTTATGCATTAGAGACAACTACATTCACTTTAAATAGGGCACCATCTAAATCCGTTGAGATGACACCAGATGAATTATGGTTTGATAGAAACCTAAGCTGTCATTTCTTAATGTTTGGGGCTGCGACGCTTATGTGAAAAAAGGTTTTCACCTAATGAGCTCAAACCCAAAGCGGACAAATGCATCTTCATGGAATATCCTAAGAATAGTTGGGTATACCTTCTATCTCATATCCAAGCACAAAGTTTTTGTTGCTAAAACGGGTCCTATCTCGAGAAAGAGTTTCTCTCGAAAGAATTGAGTGGGAGGAAGATAGAACTTGATGAGGTTGTTGAACCTTTGTTTCAGCCATATAGTAACGCATCACACAAAGATGTTTCTGTGGAGCCTACGTCAGTTGAAGAGGAAGTTAATGATGATGATCATGAAGCTTCGAATCAAGTTACTATCAAACCACGTAGGTCGACAGGGACGCGTACTACTCCTGAGTGGTACAGCAAACCTGTCTTAGAGGTCGTGTTGTTGGACAACGATGAACCTACAAACTATGGAGAAGCGATGATGGGACCGGATTCCAACAAATGGTTAGAGGCCATGAAATCCGAGAAAGGATCCATGTATGAAAACCAAGTGGAGACTTCGGTGGACTTGCTCGTTGGACAGCAGGTCGTTGAGTACAAATGGAACTTTAAGATGAAGACAGACGCTGATGGTAAATGTCACCATTTATAAAGCTCGACTTGTCGCAAAGAAGTTTCAGACAAGTTCAAGGAGTTGAGTGCGATGAGACTTTCTCACTCATAGCGATGCTAAAGTCTGTTGGAATTATGTTAGCAGTTGCTGCATTTTTCAATTATGAAATCTCGCAGATGGATGTCAGAACATCGTTTCCTTAACGGTTTACTTGAGGAAAGGTTGTGTGTGATACAACCAGAAGGTTTTATCAGTCCTAAGGATGCTAAAAGGTGTGCAAGCTCTAGTGATCCTTCTATGGACTGGAGCAAGCATCTCAGAGTTGGACTATGCGCTTTGATGAGGTGATCAAAGTTTTTGAGTCTATACAAAGTTTATGAGAAACTTGTATTTACAATAAAGTGAGTGGGAGCACTATAAAATTTCTGATAAGCATATGTGGATGACATATTGTTGATCGGAAATGATGTAGAATTTCTGGAAAACATAAAGGGTTGTTTGAAAAGATTTTTTGAAAGGAAGCCCTGGATAAAGCTACTTAATTGTTGGGCATCGAGATCTATAGAGATAGATCAAGACGTCTGATAAGACTTTCAATGAGTACATACCTTGACAAGATTTTGAAAGAGTTCAAAATGGATCAGTCAAAGAAAGATTTCTTGCCTGATTTGTAAGGTGTGAAGTTGAGTGAGACTCAAAGCTCGACCATGGCAGAAGAAAGAGAAATGATGAACATCGTCCCCTGGACAGCGGTCAAAATTATCCTTAGTAACCAGAGGACTAAGGAAATATTTCTCGATTGTGGAGGTGATAAAGAGTTCGTCGTAAAGGGTTACGTCGATGCAGGCTTTGAGACTAATCTGGATGACTCTTAGTAGCAATCCGGATACGTATAGTGGAGCATCCATTTGGAATAGCTCCAAGTGGAGTGTGGTAGCAGTGTCTACAGTATGACATAGAGATTTGCAAAGTACACATGGATCTGAATGTCGCAGACCCTTTGACTAAAGACCTCTCTCACATGCAAAGCATGGTCGAACCCCAGAACTCATTGGGTGTTAGATTCATAACAAAGTAAATCACATGGTGATGTGAGCTAGATTATTGACTCTAGTGCAAGTGGGAGACTGTTGGAAATATGCCCTAGAGGCAATAATAAATTAGTTATTAGCATATTTCCTTGTTCATGATAATCGTTTATTATCCATGCTATAGTTGTATTGATTGGAAACTCAGACACATGTGTGGATACATAGACAACACCATGTCCCTAGCATGCCTCTAGTAGACTAGCTCGTTGATCAAATATGGTTATGGTTTCCTAGCCATGAACATGAGATGTTATTTGATAACGGGATCGCATCATTAGGATAATTATGTGATGGAAAAGACCCAAACTATAAACGTAGCATATGATCGTGTCAGTTTATTGCTATAGTTTTCTGCATGTCAAGTATGTGCTCCTATGACCATGAGATCATGCAACTCACTGACACCGGAGGAGTACCTTGTGTGTATCAAACGTTGCAACATAATTGGGTGACTATAAAGGTACTCTACAAGGTATCTCCGAGGGTGTCTGTTGGGTTCGCATGGATCAAGACTGGGATTTGTTACTCCGTGTGACGGAGAGGTATCTTAGGGCCCACTCGGTAATACAACATCACTATAAGCCTTGCAAGCAATGTGACTAAAGATTTAGCCACTTGATCTTGTATTACGAAACGAGTAAAGAGGCTTGCTGGTAACGAGATTGAACTAGATATAGAGATACCAACGATCGAATCTCCGGCAAGTAACATACCGAAGAACACAGGGAACATCATACGGGATTAACTGAATCCTTGACATAGAGGTTCAACCGATAAAGATCTTCGTAGAATATGTAGGAACCAATATGGGCATCCAGGTCCCACTATTGATTATTGATCATAGAGGTGTCTCGGTCATGTCTGCATAGTTCTCGAACCCACGGGGTCTACACACTTAACATTTTGTGACGATATAAGTATAATTGAGTTATTATGTTGGTGACCGAAAGTTGTTCGGAGTCCCGGATGAGATCCTCGACATGACGAGGAGCTCCAGAATAGTCCGGAGGTAAAGATTGATATATGGGATAATAGTGTTTGGTCTCCGGAAGGGTTCCGGAATTCACCAAAATAGTTTCGGATGTTTCCCGAAATGTTCGGGGTACAAGAACACTTTATTTGGGCCAAGAGTTAAAGCCTATGAGGCTTTTGGAAGGTGCAAAAGGTGTTTTGCGGAGGCCAGGGGCCAGACGCTAGGGACCCTGGCGTCTGGTCCTAGAGTCCGAGGAGGACTCTTGCCTTGCGGGCAAACCGACCTTGAGGAGGATTTTTCTCCAAGTTTCGACCCCAAGGCTCATCATATAAATAAAGGGACGGGGCTAGCAACTGGAACACATCAAGAATCCCTAAGCCGTGTGTCGGCAATCCCGTCCCTCTAGTTTATCCTTCGTCATTGTTTCCGTTGTGCTTGGCGAAGCCCTGCGGAGATTATTCTTCACCAACACCGTCACCACGTCATTGCGCTGCATTAACACATCTACTACTTCACCATTGCTCGCTGGATCGTTGAGGTGAAGGCTTCATCAAGCTGTACGTGTGTTGAACGTGGAGGTGCCGTCCGTTCGGCACTAGATCGGAAGGACTGTGATCAAGATCGCGAGACGGATCATGATGGGATCGCGGGACGGATCATGATTGGATCGCGAGATGGTCATGATGGGATCCCGGGACGCTCGGCGATTTGGATCGCTAAGACATTCGACTACATCAACCGCGTTTCTTAACACTTCCGCTTAGCGATCTACAAGAGTATGTAGATCCACTCTCCCTATCGTAGATGCTCATCACCATGGATAGACCTTGCGTATGCGTAGGAAATTTTTTGTTTCCTATGCAACGTTTCCCAACACATATCATGTCACTTATGATTTGCATGTGATGTCATTCCTTTTATGCATCTTATTTTGCTTAGGATGACGGTAGCATTATAAGGTGATCCCTCACTTAAATTTCAAGATAAATTTGTGTTCTCCCCGAGTGTGCACTATTGCGAAAGTTCGTCGTTCCGAGACACCACATGATGATCGGATGTGATAGACTCTACATTCGCATACAACGTGTGCAAGCCAGTGTTGCACAAGCAGAACACTCGGGTTAAACTTGACGAGCCTAGCATGTATAGACATGGCCTCGGAACACAAGAGACCGAAAGGTCGAACATGAGTCATATAGTAGATATGATCAACATGAAGATGTTAACCATGGAAACCACCTCAACTCACATGATGATCGGACTTGAGTTGGTGGATTTGGATCATGTGGCACTCGAATGACCAGAGGGATGTCAATTTGAGTGGGAGTTTTTTTTAAGTAATATGATTAACTAAACTCATTATCATGAACATAGTCAAAATGTATTAGCAAATTATGTTGTAGATTACTAGCTCACATTGTAGCTCCCTTGAATTTTTTATATGTTCCTAGAGAAATAGAGTTGAAATATGATGTTAGCAATAATGCGGACTGGGTCTGTGATATGAGGATTGTCCTCATTGCCGCACAGAAGGCTTATCTCCTTAATGCACCGCTCGGTGCGCCACCCCCTCAAGCGTCGTGTGTAGATGTTCTGAACATCTGACGGCACGTTCTGGTGACTACTTGATAGTTCGGTGCGTCATGCATTACAGCTTAGAATTGATGCTCCAAAACATTTTGAACGTCACGAAACATATGAGATGTTGTAAGAGCTGAAATTGGGATCTCAGGCTCGTGCCCGTGTTGAGAGGTATGAGACCTCCAACAAATATTCTTTGCCTGCAAGATGAAGGAGAATAGCTCAATCAGTGATCATGTGCTCAGATTGTCTAGGTACTACAATCGCTTGAATTGAGTGGGAGTTGATCTTCCACATGAGATAGTGATTGATATAGTTCTCCAAGTCACTTTCACTAAGCTACTAGAGCTTCATCATGAACTATAAAATGCCAGGGATGGAAATGATGATCCTGGAGCTATTCACGATGTGTGACACAGTGAAGGTATAAATCAAGAAGGAGCATCAAGTGTTGATGGTTAGTGAAACCACTAGTTTTGAGAAGGGCGGGCTAGGAGGGAAACTTCATGGATGGCAAGTCAGTTGCTGCTCCAATGAAGAAACCCAAGGTTGAACCCAAACCCGAGACTAAGTGCCTCTGTTATGAGGAGAATGGTCACTGAAGTGAAACAACCCTAGATACTTGGTTGATAAGAAGGCTGGCAACATCGACATAAGTATATTTGATATACGTGTTATTGATGTGTACCTTGATAGTACTCCTAGTAGCACCTGGGTATTGGATACCAGTTCGGTTGCTAAATGTTAGTAATTCTAAATAAGAGCTATGGAATAAATGAGGGCTAGCTAAGGATGGGGTGACGATGAGTGTTGGAAGTGTTTCCAAGGTTGATGTGATCACCATCGTACACTCTCTCTACCTTTGGGATTAGTGATGAACCTAAATGAATGTTATTTGGTGTATGCGTTGAGCATGAACGTGATTAGATCATGTTTATTGCAATATGGTTATTCATTTAAGTTAGAAAATAATGGTTATTATGTTTACATGAATAATACCTTCAATGGTCATGCACCCAATGAGAATGGTTTATTGAATCTTGATCGTAGTGATACACATGTTCATAATAATGATAGTACCACATACTTTTGGCACTGCCACTAAATGTCATATCGGTGTAAAGTGCATGAAGAAACTCCATGCTGATGGATCTTTGGACTCGTTCGATTTTGAATCGGTTGAGGCATGAGGACCATGCCTCATGGGCAAGATGACTAAGTCCCCGTTTTCCGGTATGATGGAGCGGGCAAGTGACTTATTGGAAATGATACATGTTGATGTATTCAGTTCAATGAGTGTTGTAGCGTGCGTTGGGTATCGTTATTTTCCTACCTTCACTCATGATTTGAGTAGATATGGGGATATTTACTTAACCAAATACAAGTTTGAAACGTTTGAAAAGTTCAAACAAACTCAGAGTGAAGTTTGAGATCATCGAGACAAGGAGATAAAATGTCTACGATATGATCGTGGAGGTAAATACCTGAGTTATGAGTATTGGTATACAACTTAAGACAATGTGGAATTTGTTTCACAGCTCACACCACCTGGAACACCATAGTATGATGGTGTGTCCGAACATCGTAGTCGTGCTCTATTGGATATGGTGTGAACTGATATGGCTCCAATGTATGTATAATTTATGAAGTATTCATGCCATGTTTACAATAATTCTATATGTTTTTATTAGAACTAACCCGGACCGACGCTGTTTTTAGCAATTTTTTGCACAAATAAAAGTTCTCGGAATGGGATAAAAATTTATGGAGAATATTTTTGGAAAATATAAAAAATACTAGAGCAAAAAGATACCGGAGGGGAGTCCCGAGGAGGCCACAAGCCACCAGGGCGCGGCCACCCCCTTGCCGCGCCTAGCAGGCTTGTGGGCCCCTCAGGAGTCCCCTTGATGTGATTCCAATGCCAAGTGCTCCTATAAATCAAGAAACCTCCTAAAATAAACCTAGATCCGGAGTTCCGTCTCTGCAAGCCTGTGTAGCCACAAAAAACCAATCGGGAGCCTGTTCTGGCACCCTCTCTGAGGGGGAAACCATCACCAGAGGCCATCTTCATCATCCCGACCGTCTCCATGATGAGGAGGGATTAGTTCACCCTCGGTGCTGAGGGTATGTACCAGTAGATATGTGTTTGATCTCTCTCTCTCTCTCTCGTGTTCTTGAGATGGCACGATCTTGATGTACCGCGAGCTTTATTGATATAGATGAATCATATGGAGTTTTCCCCTCTCTATATTGTCGTGATGAATTGAGTTTCCCTTTGAAGTTTTCTTATCGGATTGAGTCTTTAAGGATTTGAGAACACTTGATGTATGTCTTGCGATGGGATATCCATGGTGACAATGGGATGTTCTATTGATCCACCTCATGTGTGTTTTGGTGATCAACTTGCGTGTTTCGTGACCTTTGGAATCTATGCATAGGGGTTGGCACATGTTTTCGTCTTGAATCTCCGATAGAAACTTTGGGGCACTCTTTGAAGTTCTTTGTGTTGGATTGAACATGATGAACCTGAAATTGTGTGATGCATATCATATAATCAAGCCCATGGGTACTTGTGGTGACATTGGAGTATCTAGGTGACAAGGTTTTGGTTGATGTGTGTGTTAAGGTGTTATTTTAGTACGAACTCTAGGGCTATTCATGATACTTATAGGGATAGCTCATAAGATTGGCCGGAAATGATAACTTTGAGGTGGTTTCATTCTCCGCTATTTGTGACTTTGGAATGAACTCTTTGTCGCACGATAGGTATTTACATATGATTCAACCATGTCAGTATTGTTGAGAGAAATTGCACTAGTAAAAGTATGAACCTAGGCCTTGTTTCTAAGCATTGGAATACCATCTGTGCTCACTTTTATCATCAGTTACCTTGCTGTTTTATATTTTCAGATTACAAAAACCTATATCTACCATCCATATTACACTTGTATCACCATCTCTTCGCCGAACTAGTGCACGTATACAATTTGCCATTGTATTGGGTGTGTTGGGGACACAAGAGATTTCTTGTATTTGATTGCAGGGTTGTTTGAGAGTGACCATCTTCATCCTACACCTACCATGGATTGATAAACCTTAGGTCATCCACTTGAGGGAAAATTGCTACTGTCCTACAAAACTCTACGCTTGGAGGCCCAACACGAGTCTACAAGAAGAAGGTTGCGTAGTAGACATCAAGCTCTTTTCTGGTACCATTGCTGGGGAGGTGAGTGCTTGAAGGTATATCTTTAGATCTTGCAATAAAATCTTTTAGTTTCTTGTTTTTCACTAGTTTGGTTTTATAAAGGAAAACTACAAAAAATGGAATTGAGGTTGCCTCATATACTTCATCTTTATAATGTCTTTCGTGAAAATGATGGAAAGGAAAATTGTGCTCAAGTGTTAGAAGAAGAAGTTATTAAAATGTTTGGCACTAAATCTTTGAGTGAGGAGAATGATTGAAATATTGTTAGTATGAATTATCTAAATATACATGATGCTAATGATATGCTAAGCCACAAGCTTGGGGATTGTATGCTTGATGAATATGATATTTTAAGTCCCCCAAGTTTTGATGAGAAAAACTATTATGATGATGGCATGCCTCCTATCTACTATGCTTATTGTGATGACATGTATTAATATTCAATTGGTTATGTAAATGAAGTATCTCATGATAGTTATTTTGTTGAGTTTGCTCCCACTATAATGAATGAAAAGTAAATTGCTTATGTGGAGAGTGACAAAATTTCAATGCTTGTGGATCATGAAGACAATTCTTTATGTTCTAGTTATATTGTGGAATTTCTTCATGATGCTACTGACAAATATTATGAGGGAGGAACATATGCTTGTAGGAATTGCAATAATATCAAGTTTCCTCTCTATGTGTTCAAAGTTTTGAAGTTATGCTTGTTTTGCCTTCCTATGCTAGTTGATTCTTGTTCCCATAAATTTTTTGCTCACAAAATCCCAATGCATAGGAAGTGGTGAAAGGACGTGGATGTCGCCTAGAGGGGGGGTGAATATGCGCTTTAAAATAATTATGATTTAGGCTTGAACAAATGCGGAATAAAACTATCGTTTAATTAGTCAAGCAAAAAACCTAAAACAACTAGGCTCACCTATGTGCACCAACAACTTATGCTAAGCTAGATAGACAACTAAGTGATAACAAGATATATAACAAGAAACAATATGGCTATCACAAAGTAAAGTGCATAAGTAAAAGGGCTCGGGTAAGAGATAACCGAGGCACGTGGAGACGATGATGTATCCCTAAGTTCACACCCTTGCGGATGCTAATTTCCGTTTGGAGCGGTGTGGAGGCACAATGCTCCCCAAGAAGCCACTAGGGCCACCGTAATCTCCTCATGCCCTCGCACAATGCAAGATGCAGTGATTCCACTAAGGGACCCTTAAGGGTGGTCACCGAACCTATACAAACAAGGTTTGGGCAATCTCCACAACTTTATTGGAGGCTCCCAACGACACCACGAAGCTTCACCACAATGGATTGTGGGTTCGAGGTGACCTCAAATGCTCGGGGCAATCTCCACAACCTAATTGGAGACCCCGAAGCTTTCTTGGAGCTTTGCGCCACAATGATTGAGCTTCGAGGCACCACCAACCATCTAGGGCGCCAAAGCACCCAAGAGGAACAAGCTCTAGGGTGCTCAAACACCCAAGAGTAATAGCTTCTCAACTTCTCACTTTCACGTATCACCGTGGAGAACTCAAACCTATGCACCAAATGCAATGGCAAGGGCACACGGAGTGACCAAGTCCTTCTCTCCCAAATCCCACCAAAGCAACTAATGCTAGGGAGAGAAATGAGAGGAAGAACAAAGAAGAACACGAAGAACTCCAAGATCTAGATCCAAGGGGTTCCCCTCACTTAGAGGAGAAAGTGATTGGTGGAAATGTGGATCTAGATCTCCTCTCTCTTTTCCCTCAAGAACTAGCAAGAATCATTGGAGGGATTGAGAGTTAGCAAGCTCGAAGAAGTTCAACAATGAGGGAAGAACACGAGCTCAAGAGATGAGGTCCATTGGAGAAGAAGACCCCCTTTTATAGGTGGGGGAAAATCCAGCCGTTATCCTCATAGCCCGCACAGAGCGGTACTACCGCTCCAAGGAGCGATACTACCGCTAGGGCGGTAGTACCCGTTTGAAAAACAACACCGAGGAGGCAACATGCCAGTAGAACCGCCGGAGCGGTACTACCGCTCGTCCTCACGGTACTACCGCTATGGATACCGGTACTACCGCTACGGGTAGCGGTACTACTGCTTGCGAGCGGTACTAAATAATTACATCCGTGCCTACCACGGCTGTAAATAACACAAGATTTTTGTCCGGAGCGGTAGCCACTCTTGGATCTGCGGTAGTACCGCTCCGGAGCGGTATTACAAAATTACATCCGCTCTAGCCGCGGTAGTACCGCTGCAGCCTTTTAAGATTACCAAAACTGCCACAACTTTTGCAAACGAACTCAGAATTCAATGAAACAAAGTTTGTTGGAAAGATAACGACATGTTCTAACACAATCTTGATTTAAATATCAATAAGAAGAAAATGATAAAAGACCCATAAGAAAATGGTGAGAACCCTTCCTCGAATAAGACCGGTAAAACTTCCAACACCAAAAACGCAATAGACGAAGCATATGAAATCCGTTTTCGATGTACTAGAGCTTTTCACGAAGATAACCACAAGCTCAAGAACCGACATAGAGAAAAGCAAACCAAGAACCAAGAAATATGATGATGCCAAGAATGCAGTGGTTTGAGATCTCAACGAACGATACGATCAAGCTACTCACTTGAGAGCCCCCTTGATAGTGCGACAATCAATCCTATAACCTGGTCTCTCAACTACCACCATGAGACCGGTAAAATAGAAAAATCTATTAAGGTCAAACCTTAGCCTTGTTCATATTCCACTTGAGCTAGATGATGACGATCTTGACTTCCTCAAGATGGACCACATTTCTTGATTGCGTTGGCTTGATGAAGACTAGATGATTGCTCCCCGATACTCCACTCTGGGTGAGCCACTCTTTGGCACATCTTCACAAGTCCATTGTCGCCACAATGAATGGCCAGCCTCAAGTATGATCTCTCCGTGATGCTTCACTTGATCTTGCACATCGCAACCTTGATGACGATCTCCTCTTGATGTCATCTTCCATGGGATGTATGGGATCTGCCTCTTAATGCAAGCCCATGGAAATATACCTAACCCCATAAAGAACTATCATGTAGACCATGGATTAGTAGACAAAGCATAATGGACAATGCTTACCACACCATGGGATCACTTGATCCCTCTCAGTACATCTTGTACGCTTTGTGTGTTGATCAACTTGATTCACTTTTTGACTTAGTATTGGTCAACCTTGTATCTTAACTTCTCTCTTCATAAAGGTGATGTCTTGAAGGTAAACATGAATGCTTACACAATCTTCTTCTTCAAGACATGCTTGCAATAAGCTCAACTCCCACATGACCCATCTTTGGATAAACCTTGAATACCACCTTGGTCACCATATAAACTCCTTGAAACCCAACAGATGGACTTCAAGAAGTGCCTATGGACAAATCCTTTGAATATAACTCAAGGCAACCATTAGTCCGTAGGGGTGTCATCAATTACCCAAAACCACACATGGAGAAATGTGCTCTTACAATCTCCCCAATTTTGGTAATTGATGACAACCAATTTCAAGAGAGTTTATATAAGAAAATAAGTACAACCAAGCAAACACAATGCAATGCATGGATGTGAGATGCAAATGCTTAAACAACAAAAGCAAAACTCTCAAATCATTCCAAACGAAACTCTCTAAACTTCTCCCCCATTGGCTTTGATTGCCAAAATGGACAAAAAGTTTAGAAATCCAATATAACAGGTGTTCCTCCAAAAAGTTTGTATATCTCAAATACGTGTGCAAAGAAATACACATAACCAATGATAAGTAGTTGGAGGAACACAAACTATATTGAGAACCCAAAGATTGCACAAAGGATCATATGGCACAAAGACATACACCAGAGTGGAGCAAGCAATCAAAAGATACTAATTGGAACAATCAATCACATGGACCAACGAGCCACATGAATAAAAGATATTATGATATGGGAAAACATTGTTTATAAAGAAACTAGAGGAGCTCCCCATGATTTGTGCACAAATAATAATATTTGTATTTTAATACAAGTGCACAAAATAAAGGATCATGACTCCCCCAAAATCAATATAAACACACCACAAGTGCAAGCAATAAGATAAGAGAAACAACATAGTACTTGCACTAAACATATGGTTGAGCAACATGTAAAAGAGGCAATCTTAAAAATAGGCTCAACCAAAATGATGTGTGTGAGTCATGGAAAAGCACTTGATAAGACTAGTATAAGGATGAGAATAAAGCATCAGCATAGTCTTGATGAAACGAGACACAAAGTGCAAACCATATCCTTCCCACACACAAACCACTAGCAAAAGGGTTCACAAGCTTACTAATAGGAAAATTTAAAAACCAAAGCTTGTGACAAACCCTCGTGAAGATAGGAAAATGATAGCCTTGTAAAGAGGAGGTATACCAATCGAAATGGCAAAACCCTCGTGAAGACAAGCATGAGGAAAATAATCTTCACCACCAAAGAGTGCATCAAGATGCTAGGATATAAGATCCGCACTCAAGACAGATTCTTTCACGAAACCACCAAGTAAACAAAAATGAAATGCAACGGTGGACGTGAAAGAAAAGAGGATATCGACTAGAGATGTAACTTCTCTCATGTGTATAAGATTCTAGGTAGAGGGAAATTATGATGATATATCCACAAAGAATAATGTACACACAAAATAGTTACAAGAAGGAACAAACAAGATATCCACAAGGAAGTCATAACTATACCAATAAGATCCTTTCTTGAAAGCATAGCGCATAGCCTAATATTTTCTTATTGTACATAAATGAACTCCCAATACACGAACATCAAAGACATCACAACTAGCAATATGACATCATCGTTGAGACTCTTTGAGAAAGGAAACAAGTACCACAAGAATGACTCAATAAATTCCTGCCATGATGCAACCTATAAACAGTTTAATGCGAGAAATGTATGCATGAGGTAGATACTTGTTACCGAGATAGCATTGGATTGATGTAGTAGACAATGGTTCTTCGATCATCCTAGAAAGGCTCCAATAAGCACATGGTGTCAACACCTTCCTTGTAAGTGAGCCGAGTGTCCGATGTATCTCCAATTGTTCCTAGACCAACACCACAAACAAAGTGGTACCCAAACTTATTGGGACCAAACAGCTAGTGTACCAACAATATATAGGAGAAAATTCCACATAAATATGTGCATATAGATATGAAATTGAATTTCATGCACACTTTAGCCAATTTATGTCATAGGAGTTTCCCCTATATATTGGGTCAAGGAAAGAGAACATGCCAACGAACATACATGTAGTAAATATGCATGCTCAAAGCTTTCAAGAATCAACTCAACACACAGTTGCTAAGATGCCGAAAGAAAAGGTATCGAGTGAAAATAAGATACCAAACAAAAAAATCACTTGATGGATACCAACTAAAAGATACATCAAGGAATGAGATATCCATTGACACATGCCAAATAGAAGGAAACAAGATACCAATTAAAGGAAAACAACAGGTATCAAGTTCCCAAAAGAGAGCTAGGTTCCAAACAAACCAAACCCTCCGCAAATTTTTATGATGGCACAAAGCACCATAGAGAGAAGGCTTGCCTCCCACCAACACACACTTGATGAAGATCAAAAGATTTTATGATGAACACATAAAGAGAGTGTTCTACAAAAATATAGTATAGCTCCCCCAAGAGATGTGCATTATATAGAATTTGCATTTGAATACAAAATGCACATGATGGGATCATCACTTTCCCTATATCTATAGAAACACTAGGAACGCTCAGAAAGATCCACAAGAGGCACGGAAGACAAACGATAAACAAAATACAATGCAAAGATGATTAGCAAATTCTACCACATAAAAGGATACCAATTGTCAAAGTACAAGAAGTAATTCGAAATATTTCCTATTGGTAGATTGCAAAGATATGCAACATCATCTTCACACGTAAATCATAAGAAAATGACACTTGTAGAGCTAACATGCCATCTAGGAACAAGATAAATTGTAATATAAAATCTAAGTGGCAATATCTCAAATGTACACATTCTCTGGGCTTGTAATATGCACATAGCATATTACTCCCCCATAATGTGGTAACACAAAGTTAGTAACAAGTGGCAAATGAAATCCAACAAGGGATAATTAATGGACCGTTTATAATTTGAATTTCTCATGAGAAGCTAGATAATCTTGTAATATCAATACTAACTGGTATTCCTCATGAACACACATTTTTAGGGTCATGGAGTGCATAAAGCACATCACTCCCCCAAAATGGGATAATCCATTAATCTCTCACAAAGAGCCAACTAAGATACAAACATGATGCAAAAAGGCTCTACACAAGACTCACACATACATGATGTGCAACCCATCATACATACTTGATTTCTCAAGATAAACAAATAGGAAGCACAACATATACAAACACATTCAAGGTACAAAACCATAACATGCAAAGGGGCAAGTAACTAACAATGTATTCAATTTAAGTACAAGCTACCACAAGGAGGAACATTGGTATATGATAGACACTTGATGATCCACATGACTTGGCTTGAGACAATATGAATGATGAAGAACCATCAATTCTTCACAATGTAGCCACGTCACCAATGCCCTCCAACAATAGCTATTGATCAAGTTTGCGCTTGTTGGTCCCCAACCAAGTAGGGTCCTAAGAGGTTAGTCACAATAGGCTTGGCTACCCAAATGGTTCTTTTCTTGACACCACTTTGAGTACCAGCAAACTTGGCAAACACATTGCCAATATTATCCTTCCTAAGAGAATAGATATCATCAATAATGATTGGGTTGGATAAGTTACCATTAGTGCATTAAGAAGCAAAGTGACCCTTCTCACGGCATAAGTAGCAACATTTACCCTTTACTTTCTTCTTAATTGATTTCTCAACTTGAGGAGCGTTGACTTGGGTCTTCTTGGCAAGTGGCATTTCTTCAACTTGACGTTGAGCATGAAATTGAACTTGTGGCCGCTTCCCTTGTTGCTTGTCACTATGGGGCTTCTTCTTCAATGGGCAAGATCTAACATGGTGCCCTTCAATTTCGCACTTGAAGCAAACAATCTTGGCCGAGTTCTTGATTTGTTCTTAGCCCTTCTTGTTGTTTCTCTTGGACTTCTTCTTCTTATTGGAGTTGAATCCAAGTCCACCTTTGTCATTTGGGGATTTTTTTCCACACAAGATATTGTTGAGTGTGGCCTTCCCTTCATGACTCTTTTCCAAGTATTTCTTCAAAGAAGTGACTTGGGCCTTGAGCTCTTTGATTTCCTCTACATGGTTAGTATCAATACAAGTACTAGAGGAAGTATATGCTTCATCGTTAGAGCAACAAGGCAAGGAAAGTAATTCATCACAAGATGTGCCAATATTATGAGTAGATGAACTACGAGGACTAGCACATGGCAATAAAGCATTTCTACTAGATGTAGTGCTAATTTCCACATGAGGATCACTTGATGTTACCTTAGAGTACTAGCCTCATGAGCTATCTTTAGCACATTATGAGATACTAGAAGATCGCCATGATGGCTAGAAAGCTTTTCATGTCTCTCTTCAAATTTCCCATAATTACTAAATAGCAACTTAAGTTCAGTCCTTAGCTCAACATTCTCCTTTAATATGGATGCTTCACAAGAAATAGAGTTAGTAGCACAAGCATCATAATTACCAACAAGAGGAGAAGACAACTTGGCAAGCTCTATAGCATATGAAACTTTAAGTTGAGCATGAGACTCGGTGTTCAATGAGCGAACTCTTAACGACCATTGTGACATTTTCGAGGTGCTGAAAGTCCTCAAGGAGTTTAGCATGTGCAACTTCAAGCTTATCATTTTTAGTTCTAAAATGATTAGCCACGTCGAGAGCTCTTTCATGGGATTCCTTTAATCTAGATAATTCTAGACCAAAGGACTCCTCAAGAGATTCCTTGGTGGTTTGTTCATTCTCAAGAGCTTGAGATATCTCCGTGATATCATTAGCGTAATCACGTTCATGACCTTCCATTTTCTTAATGCTGGCCTCATGCTCTTCGAGATGAGATTCCAACTCCTCAATATATTTCTTGCCCTCAATGGCAATAGACATGATTTCCATGAAGTTGGAACGAGCAATATTATTCTTATGAAGAGCTTTAAAAACCATTTCTCCCTTAAGTTTTAAGGAAGCAATATTATCACTCTCTTCATCATTATCATCAACATCATCATCGTGAGATATATTGGGATTCAAAGTAGGAGATGCCTTTGAAGCCTTAGCCATAAGGCAAAAGTGAGAAACAACAGATGATGATGTAGGATCCCTTTAAGCACCATTCAAGACCACATCTTGTTCCATGGAGTGTTGGGTGTCCTTTACATTGTTAGCACAACAACTTGAGGACATAGATACATGTTTATCATGGCAACAAGATATAGCAAGCATATCATCATGAGATTTAGTCAAGCTATTTGCACATGATATGCACGGACTATCAACACAGGCATGTGAAACATTTAAAGTTCTCAAGGTGTTAAAGTCCAAAGATGAAGCATTGCAATAAGAGAGTGAAGAAGAATTATCAACAATAAGCCCACTATCATCATTACAGTGATAATCACTACTCACCATATAATTACCTTGTGGCAATCCACATGTAGGTGAAGTAGAAGAAGTTGAGAAGACAACACGACCGGAGGTGGAGGGAGAACAATCATCCCTACAAATCTTGGACACACCATATTTATCTTGAAGCTTTGTCCGAAACTCATGAGCATCCCGAAATGGCATGAGTTCAAATATAACTACATTGCTCAAAGCATCAAAAAGCACATTAGAAGCTTTAGCATTGAGATAAGAGTTTTTCTCATCCTCTAAAGATATGTGTTGAGAATCCTTTGGAGGAGAAAAACCCATATCTACAATTCGCTCTAAAATTGGGGCCATGCCCCTAAAGAGATTAAGCATGCGAATTACCCAAACATCAAAATTTGTGCCATCGAAACTAAGAGCGTCAGAGAGTCCTAATCCCCTAGTTGACATCCTTACTCTCTACGTGGTTAAACCTCACAATGAGAGACCTAGCTCTGATACCAATTGAAAGGACGTGGATGTCGCCTAGAGGGGGGGGTGAATAGGCGCTTTAAAATAATTATGGTTTAGGCTTGAACAAATGCGGAATAAAACTATCGTTTAATTAGTCAAGCAAAAAACCTAAAACAACTAGGCTCACCTATGTGCACCAACAACTTATGCTAAGCAAGATAGACAACTAAGTGATAGCAAGATATATAACAAGAAACAATATGGCTATCACAAAGTAAAGTGCATAAGTAAAAGGGCTCGGGTAAGAGATAACCGAGGCACGTGGAGACGATGATGTATCCCGAAGTTCACACCCTTGCGGATGCTAATCTCCATTTGGAGCGGTGTGGAGGCACAATGCTCCCCAAGAAGCCACTAGGGCCACCGTAATCTCCTCTCGCCCCCGCACAATGCAAGATGTCGTGATTCCACTAAGGGACCGTTGAGGGTGGTCACCGAACCCATACAAACAAGGTTGGGGCAACCTCCACAACTTGATTGGAGGCTCCCAACGACACCAAGAAGCTTCACCACAATGGATTGTGGCTCCGAGGTGACCTCAAATGCTCGGGGCAATATCCACAACCTAATTGGAGACCCCAAAGCTTGCTCGGAGCTTTGCACCACAATGATTGAGCTCCGAGGCACCCCAAACCGTCTAGGGCGCCAAAGCACCCAAGAGGAACAAGCTCTAGGGTGCTCAAACACCCAAGAGTAATAGCTTCTCAACTTCTCACTTCCACGTATCACCGTGGAGAACTCAAACGTATGCACCAAATGCAATGGAAAGGGCACACGGAGTGCCCAAGTCCTTCTCTCCCAAATCCCACCAAAGCAACTAATGCTAGGGAGGTAAATGAGAGGAAGAACAAAGAAGAACACGAAGAACTCCAAGATCTAGATCCAAGGGGTTCCCCTCACTTAGAGGAGAAAGTGATTGGTGGAAATGTGGATCTAGATCTCCTCTCTCTTTTCCCTCAAGAACTAGCAAGAATCACTGGAGGGATTGAGAGTTAGCAAGCTCAAAGAAGGTCAACAATGGGGGAAGAACACGAGCTCAATAGATGAGGTCCATTGGAGAAGAAGACCCCCTTTTATAGGTGGGGAAAAATCCAACCGTTATCCTCACATCCCGCACAGAGCGGTACTACCGCTCCAGGGAGCGGTACTACCGCTAGGGCGGTAGTACCCCTTTGAAAAACAACACCGAGGAGGCAACTGGCCAGTAGAACCGCCGGAGCGGTACTACCGCTCGTCCCCACGGTACTACCGCTATGGATAGCGGTACTACCGCTACGGGTAGCGGTACTACTGCTTGCGAGCAGTACTAAAAAATTATATCCGTGCCTACCACGGTTGTAAATAACACGAGATTTTGGTCCGGAGCGGTAGTACCACTCTTGGAGCCGCGGTAGTATCGCTCCGGAGCGGTAGTAAAAAATTACATTCGCTCTAGCCGCGGTAGTACCGCTGTAGCCTTTTAAGAACACCAAAACTGCCACAACTTTTGCAAACGGACTCAGAATTCAATGAAACAAAGTTTGTTGGAAAGTTAACGACATGTTCTAACACAATCTTGATTGAAATATCAATAAGAAGCAAATGATAAAAGTCCCATAAGAAAATGGTGAGAACCCTTCCTCGAATAAGACCGGTAAAACTTCCAACACCGAAAACGCAATAGACGAAGCATATGAAATCCGTTTTCGATGTACTAGAGCTTGTCACGAAGATAACCACAAGCTCAAGAACCCACATAGATAAAATACAACCAAGAACCAAGAAATATGATGATGCCAAGAATGCAATGGTTTGAGCTCTCAACGAACGATACGATCAAGCTACTCACTTGAGAGCCCCCTTGATAGTACGGCAATCGATCCTATAACCCGGTCTCTCAACTACCGCCATGAGACTGGTAAAATAGAAAACTCTATCAAGGTCAAACCTTAGCCTTGCGCATAGTCCACTTGAGCTAGATGATGACGATCTTGACTTCCTCTAGATGGACCACATTTCTTGATTGCGTTGGCTTGATGAAGACTAGATGATTGCTCCCCCATACTCCACTCTGGGTGAGCCACTCTTCGGCACATGTTCACAAGTCCATTGTTGCCACAATGAACAGTGAGCCTCAAGTATGATCTCTCCGTGATGCTTCAATTGATCTTGCACATCGCAACCTTGATGACGATATCCACTTGATGTCATCTTCCATGGGATGTATGGGATCTGCCTCTTGATGCAAGCCCATGGAAATATACCTAACCCCACAAAGAACTCTCACGTAGACCATGGATTAGTAGACAAAGCATAATGGACAATGCTTATCACACCATGGGATCACTTGATCCCTCTCAGTACATCTTGTACGCTTTGTGTGTTGATCAACTTGATTCAGTTTTTGATTTAGTATTGATCAACCTTGTATCTTAACTTCTCTCTTCATAAAGGTGATGTCTTGAAGGTAAACATGAATGCTTACACAATCTTCTTCTTCAAGACATGCTTGCAATAAGCTCAACACCCACATGACCAATCTTTGGATAAACCTTGAATACCACCTTGGTCACCATATAAACTCCTTGAAACCCAACAGATGGACTTCAAGAAGTGCCTATGGACAAATCCTTCGAATATAACTCAAGGCAACCATTAGTCCGTAGGGGTGTCATCAATTACCCAAAACCACACATGGAGAAATGTGCTCTTACAAGTGGGTTAGACTTAAATGTGCTTTTCATGAGCTTCATGATGCTCTTTTTCATGTTTCAATTATTATTCCTATACGAGCATCATTGAAGTCATCATGCCTAGCTAAATGGCATTAAAGAAAAGCGCTTGTTGGGAGACAACCCAACACTACTACCTTCTGTTTTTGTGTGTTCACATCATTAAGCTACTGTAGTAATCATGTTTTGTGTCTTTTCTTTCAATAAATTGCCAAGTAAATCCTTTGGGATAGTGTGGATACTTGATTGTTTGATTCTGTGCAAAAACAGAAAGTTTTACGTCCAGTATATGAACTATCTGATTTTATTGGAGCGTAAAAAAATTATGATTTTTTACACAACATTTACATGCAAATTATGTGATATTTCCTAATTTTTAAGAATTTTTAGAGTCAGGGAAGTTTGGTGATCATTTAGATCTTTAGAGATTGTTCTGTTTTTGATAGATTCTGTTTTGCATGCATAGCTTGCTTGTTTCAAGTGTTCCTATAGCTTATATTGAGTAATATAAATTGTGGGAATGATGGAATGCAGTATTTATCATTTGGTAATAATTATGAATCTTGTCTCGACAGTACCTAAGTGAATGATTTATCTTTACTACACTAACCCTTCTCACGAAGTTCCGTTAAGTTTTGTGTGTTTGAAGTTTTCAAGTTTTGGGTGAGACACCGATATGAGGAGAATAAGGAGTGACAGGAACCTAAGCTTGGGGATTCCCAGGGCACCCCCAAGGTAGTATTCAAGGAAGAGTCAAGCGTCTAAGCTTTGGGATGCCCCGGAAGGCATCCCCTCTTTCGTCTTCAACACTATCGATATATCTTACTTAGAGCTATATTTTTATTCATTACATAATATGTGTTTTTCTTGGCGCATCATTTTATTTTGTTGTTATATGTTAGGTTGTATTTATAATCTTGTTTTACAATAAAAATTCCAAGAATTGCCTTAGGATGCTTGCATTGCATGTTTGATATGTGTTGGGTAAAAACAGAAACTTCTGCTGTAGTGTTTGAATTTTCATATTTTGCTGGAGCGTGGAAAGTTTCTAAAAAGATTACACAGTGTTGTCGTAAAAATTCCTTAGGATGTCCTAAAGTTTCATGATAGTTTGAGTTACATAAGTACATTGTTTTCATAAATTTCTATAGACTATTCTGTTTGGACAGATTGATGTCATTGTTTTGTTATCTACTTATCCTATAATTTCCATAGCCTATATTGGTAGATATAAATTGTGGAAATGATAGTATACAGTACATTTTTGAAAATTATTGTGCAGATTTTCTTGGAATTACATAAAGAGTTGATTTTTTATTATGTGTACTAACCTATTTCACGAGTTCTTTTCAAGTTTTGTGTGGATGAAGTTTTTGAGAACAGGTGAAACCATGATATGAGAGGATTGAACGAGATACAAGAGCTCAAGCTTGGGGATGCCCAAGGCACACCAATTAAATATTTCAATAAGTCTCAAGCATCTAAGCTTGGTGATGCTACGCATCCCACCTCTCTTTGTCAACTATCGGTTAGCTTATGTTGAGCCTAAATTTTTATTCGTTCACATGATGTCTGATATTCTTGGAGTGCTATTTTTATTTTGCTTGCTGTTTAAATAAAATACTTAGATCTAAAAATCTTTATTGAGGGAGAAAGAGAGAAAAAGTCCTCACATAGCTACTTAATTGTTTACCTAATCATTGATCTTCACTTATATCTTTTTGGAGTAGTTTGCCAGTTTGCTCTAGTGCTTCACTTATATCTTTGTAGAGCACGGCGGTGGTTTCATTTTATAGAAATTGATGAACTCTGATTCTTCATTTATATTATTTTTAGAGTCTATAAACATCATGGTAATTTTCTTAAGTTAAATAGTCCTCATATAATGGGCATGCAAGAGGGATATAATAAAAACTTTCATATAAATTACATTGAGTACTATGAAAAGTTTGATTCCTTGCATAAAGTTTTGATATAAAGATGGTAATATTAAGAGTAATGTTAGGAATTAATTGTGAATTGGTAAAAATACTTGTGTTAAGGTTTGTGATTCCCGTAGCATGCACGTATGGTGAACCGTTATGTAAGGAAGTCGGAGCATGATTTGTTTATTGATTGCCAGCCTTTGTGTGAAGGTCGGGAGCGCGCAATGGTTTACTCTTACCAACCTCTCCCCTAGGGGCATGCGTCTAATACTTCGCTTTGATGACTAATAGACATTTTCAATAAGTATGCGAGTTCTTTATGACTAATGTGAGTCCATGGATTATACGCCCTCTCACCCTTCCACTTTTGCTAGCCTCTCTAGTACCGCGCAACTTTCGCTGGTGCATTAAACCCACCATATATCCTTCCTCAAAGTAGCCACCATACCTACCCATTATGGCATTTCTTTAGCAATTCCAAGATATATTTCCATGCAACTTCCACCATTCCATTTATGACACGCATCATCATATTCATATTGCTTTGCATGATCATGTAGTTGACATTGTATTTGTGGCAAAGCCACCTTTCATATTATTTATGCATGTCACTCTTGACCCATTGCACATCCCGGTAAACCGCCGGAGGCATTCATATAGAGCCATATTTTATTCAAAGTATCAAGTTGTAATTCTTGAGTTGTAAGTAAATAAAAGTGTGATGATCATCATTATTAGAGCATTGTACCATGTGAGGACATGATGATGGAAGCTATGATTCCCTCACAAGTTGGGATGAGTCTCCGGACTTCACAAAAAATAAAAGAGGTCAGAGAATCCCAAATAAAAAAAAGAGGCCCAATGAGCCACAAGTATAGGGGGTCTATCATAGTATTTTTGATAAGTAAGAGTGTCGAACCAACAAAGAGCAGAAGGAAAATGACAAGCGGTTTTCAGTAAGGTATTCTCTACAAGCACTAAAATTATCGGTAACAAATAGTTTTGTGATAAGATAATTGGTAACGAGTAACAAGTAAAGACTGTAACAAAGGTGCAACAAGGTAGCCCAATCCTTTTTGTAGAAAAGGACAGGCCTGGGCAAACTCTTATATAAAGTGAAGCGCTCCCGAGGACACATGTGAATTTGCGTCAAGCTAGTTTTCATCATGCTCATTTCAGTCACGTTCGTTACTTTTATAATTTGATATGTGGGTGGACTGGTGCTTGGGTGCTGCCCTTGGACAAACCTCCCACTTATGTTTAACCTGTCTCACAAGCATATGCAACTACGAAAGAAGAATTAAGATAAATCTAACCATAGCATGAAACATATGGATCCAAATCAGCCCCTGACGAAGCAACGCACAAACTAGGGTTTAAGCTTCTGTCAATCTAGCAACCCATCATCTACTTATTACTCCCCAATGCCTTCCCCTAGGACCAAATAATGGTGAAGTGTTATGTAGTCGATGTTTACATAACACTACTAGAGGAGAGACAACATACATCTCATCAAAATATCAAATGAATACCAAATTCACATGATTACTTATAACAAGACGTATCCCATGTCCTCAGGAACAAACATAACTACTCACAAAGCATGTTCATGTTCATAATCAGAGGACTATTAATTATCGTAAAGGTTCTGAACATATGATCTTCCACCAAGTAAACCAACTAGCATCAACTACAAGGAGTAATCAACACTACTAGCAACCCACAGGTAGCAATCTGAGGTTTGGGACAAAGATTGGATACAAGAGATGAACTAGGGTTTGGAGAGGAGATGGTGTTGGTGAATATGTTGATGGATATTCACCCCCTCTCAATGAGAGGATCATTGGTGATGACGATGGCTTCGATTTCCCCCTCCGAGAGGGAAGTTTCCCCGGCAGAACAGCTCCATTGGAGCTCTAGATTGGTTCTGCCCAAGTTCCGCCTCGAGACGGCGACGCTTCGTCCGGAAAGCTCTCTTATGATTTTTTCCAGGTCAAAACCCTTCATATAGCAGAAGATGGGCGCAGGAGACCAGCCAGGTGGGTCAAAAGCCACCTAGGCGTGACCAAGGGGTAGGCCGCGCCTGGAAGGCTTGTGACCTCTTGGTGCGGCCCCTCTGATATTTGTTTTGCCCAATAATTTTTATATATTCCAAAATAATTCTCTGTAACTTTTCAGGACTTTTGGAGTTGTGCAGAATAGGTCTCTCAGATTTGCTCCTTTTCTAGTCCAGAATTGCAGCTGTCGGCATTCTCCATCTTCATGTAAACCTTGTAAAATAAGAGAGACAAGGCATAAGTATTGTACCATAACGTGTAATAACAGCCGATAATGAAATAAATATCAATATAAAAGCATGATGTAAAATGGACGTATCAACTCCCTCGAGCTTAGACCTCGCTTGTCCTCAAGCGAAAGCCGAGATTGATAAATATCCACAAGTTTAGAGATAGAGGTGTCGATAAAATGAAATACGAACATGAGGGCATCATGATCATCTTGAGAACAACAACACTTATTGATATATAATTTCTTGTAGTAGAGTAACAATTCATTCACAGGGTAAAAGTATGAACCAAGAACTCTATCACTAGTAGAAAACAAGGAACTAGTCCCAGTTCCAGAGGGACTTTGGTCCCGATTCTGGAACCGGGACAAACCAAGCGGGACTAATACCCAAAACCTTTAGTCCCGGTTCGTAAGCTTACGAACCGGGACCAAAGGGGCTCCACGTGGCCGTTGCGAGGCGCCCAGGCAGGAGTATGTTTAGTCTCGGTTGGTAACACCAACCGGGACCAAAAGGCCGCCACGTGTGAGGCGCTGGTTTTTTTGGAAGGGGGTTAAGGGGTTTTGGAGGGTTAATTTAGGGGTTTCATATTTTGTTAGCTAGATAGTAGAGATAAGTGACCTCTCTTTCTCCGTGCTTGGTCGACGCTAGCTACTATACATATATAGAGAACTGGATGCTAGCTAATAAGCAAATTAAGGAAACCATTAATCACACAAGATCGTCATGCTGAACATATAGAGAGAGAAGTGGCCTCTCTTTCTCCGTGCTTGGTCGGACAACAAGTTTTCGTATATCTATAAGACGCTACTACATATATACAATATAACATCTTTTACAATCCCTAACATCATCTACCTAAGATCCAATCACAAATTCACATAGTATTCTTCGTCTTTAGGTATGACGTGGTCAAGAAAGAATCCGCCAATTCCTCTTGAATTGCTCGTATGCGATCATGTGGTAGGAGTTCATCCCGCATCTGTCAGATCTAATTTAAACAAGGGGGTCAATACATGCATATATATGAATGAAACTCAACACAGTTGATGGTAATATATAAAATAAAATTGTGAATATTTTTTACATACTTCAAATTGTTTGTCAGAGAAGCCCCGCTCAGAGGTCGAGTGGCGAATGAACTCGCATACGTAGTATCCACATAAAATAGTCCCGGCTTTCTGGTACAAGCAGTTTACGAGAGTAGAGTTCAATCAAACTGATAAGCAAGCATGGTAATGATATATTGATGAAAATTTGAATCAATTAGAGATGCGTGGAACTAGCTAGTACTACTTACTTTGGGGAGTGTAAATCGCAACTCTTTGTTTAGACCAAGAACCTTTCGGGTGAACTTTTTCCAAACCGTGCCAGGCAAAGAAAATGATTACTTGATATCAAGAAATGAACAAAAGATGCATGCCGATATGGTCCCGGTATTGACTGAACTTACTTCTTGAGCATTGCAGTCATGTCCGCATAATCCTCGGGATCTTTACGTCTCGAGTCTAAGCTAGTTACTAATGCCCCATCAAGATTAATGGATAGCAGAATAAAGTGGTAACTGCGCATGCATATATAACTCATCAATTACATTACTTAACCTCGAGTAAGAAAAACCGGATATACTGGAGAAAACAACACTCACGTGAAGTTCTAAGGAAAGATTATTTCCCTTTTGTTTTGATGTATAAGAATGACTTGAGCAAGTTCTCCTTGGTATCTTTGACACTATTTCCTACCATATATTCATTTACGGCATCTGGGCTAATGAACCCAATGTCGAAGATTCCTGCTTTTTGCATTCGACGGTTTTCAATCTGCATAATATAGTGAGGATAATTATATATACATGCAATGAACGAGCTGATCTAGAGACTTAACTATAGAAGTAATACTTACAGACAGTATCAAGTCATGAGTTGTTTGTCGAGGGTTAGTTGATTGTATAACTGAAATAACTCCACAAATTCAATAGGCATCACGTTGTGTCCAATGAATTTGTCCTCTGGTTTAACTCTAACATACATAGTGTCTCTCCCAGACTCCCTACAGGTTTTCATGTACCACTCATGCAAATTGTACATCATCGTTGTTAGATGAGGATGATCAGTTTTGCCGAGAGGCTTCCGATGCACGTATTTATATTCTTCTACTGTCATTTCAGCCATTTCAAAAATTACATCATCCCCCAAGTAATCACCAGGTTTGGTACCGGGCAGTAGCACCGGATGATTAGCGATATCTCTAGACACCTTGAGCGGCGGGCACGATTGCTTCTCCTGTTCGCCGAGCTGGGGAATTGTTTTCCCACTTCTTCGTTCTTTGACTCTTACAACACTAGAAGTACTTCCTGACCGCTGCGCTTCATTATACGTCTTTATAATACAACGGTCATAGTTTGATGGCAGCGGAGGCGGTGATGGTCGCTTCAGGGCATCCATAGTGCGCTTCGCTTTCACCGGATCTACCGTTTCCTTTGAGGGTGGATGTTTTTGTGCAAAATGGGCCTTCACTTCGGCTTTACTGATGTCATCGTTTTGTTTGTCAGTCCTCTCCTATGGTAACTTTGGAAGAGGCTTGAGGCTTTGACCAAATTTGAATTTCTTCCCACCTATTGTACTCCTAGCCGCCGGAGTGGCGCCGGCGTTTCTCTTCCGTCGTTGCTAACGCATCTGAGGAGGCGGAGTGGCCTGACGCACCGAAGGAGGAGGAGGAGGAGGAGGCGGAGTGGCCTGGCGTGCCGGAGGAGGCTGAGTGGCCTGACGTGCTGGAAGAGGCGGAGTGGCCTGACGTGCCGGAGGAGACAGAGCGGCCTCACGCACTGGAGGAGACGAAGAAGGAGGCACAGGAGGAGGCAGAGTGGCCTCACGCGCCTAAGGAGGCGAAGGAGGAGGAGGAGGAGGAGGAGTGCCCTGACGCTCCAGAGGAGGCTGAATCTGCTGAGGCTTCGAGTTTGGAAGCTTGATGTACTCCTTTGTCCATAGACACGTACTCCTTTGAGAATTTTCCAGAAGAACAATATCCTCTTCACCTATAGGGTTATCAAGCTCTAGCCCCTCGTATCCATCCATTATTTCATCCACCGTCACAACAGCATAGTCATGTGGAATCGGACGGCAATGGAAAGTTCCCTTGGCTTGAGGAGGTAGAACAGAGCCGACCGCCGCCTTGAAGGTCAGGTTCTGGCATTTCGTCACTAGCTCGCAATGTTAAGCCTCCGTGATACTATCCACGGGGTAGCGAGGAGCCACGAAATCAGGCTGAACGAGCTCCGTGGAAGCCATGCTGCTTCTCCGCTGAGATGGTCGCGTAGCTTCTGGGGCGGCGTCGAAGGAAGGATCTTCGTGCTTGCACTGAGCTTTTGCATTTCGCTTGCTTCCAGTTTCCTCTTTCTCTCTCGGCTTCTATAACCACCGTTGTTGGGAAACCCATGCTTCCACGGAACGGAGCCTGATGTACGTCGTATTCGTCCAGGGTGTTCAGGATTCCCAAGGGCCTCTGTCAGCTCGTCCTTTTCTCTGTCGGGAATGAACGTCCCTTCCTGTGCTTCCTTGATTCCTGCCTGAAGCTTTGTGATCGGTATTTCAAGCTGAGCTCTCGTCCAAACACACCTCCCTGTTTCTGAGTCCAAAGTTCCCCCAACCCCCAAAAACCAAGTCCTTGAACAATCTGGCCAGTGCAATGTCTCTGGGTGGACATTCTTAGCAAGCAGGTCTTGCTCAGCTTTGTCCCACGATAGTCGGGCTTTGTAGTAGCCACCTGGCCCCGTGTGATGGTGATACTACTTCACTGCAGCATTTTCTTGTTTCTCAGTGACATTTTCTTACTCTTCTCCGATTTCTTGTAGGCCACAAATTTGGGCCATTGATCTCTTATCTTCTCATATCGACCGGCGAACTCCGGAGTCTTATCTTTCTCGACAAACTTTGTGTTCAACTCTTTCTTCTAGTTCCTGAATAGTTCTGCCATCTTCTTAAGAGCCCACGACTTGACCTTTCGCTCTATAACTGGGTTGTTTGGATCCTCCTCTTGCGGTATGCTGAAATTTCTCATCAGCTCGGTCCAAAGATCATCTTTCAGTCTATCATGGACATAAGAAACTTTGGGGTCCTTATTATTCTTATTCCATTACTGGGTGGTGATCATGACGTAGTCCCTAACAACAACTCCACACTGATGTACAAATGTATCTTTGGTACGCTTGCGAGCAATCGGTTGGCCATCGTTCGCGACTTTTGTGATCGTGAACCTTTCATCCTGGCGCAACCTTTTCTTCAGGCCTCGTCTCCTAACCTCATTGGACTTTGCAACAGTTGAGGATCTCTCCTCCGTTCGGTCACCAGAGTCTTGATCATCATCTCTTTCCTCCGCCATTCGTTCACCGGAGCTGTGATCATGATCTCCTTCCTCCACCATTTGGTCACCAGAGCCGTCATTATATCTTGCCTCCTTCATTGTTGGATCACCGGAGCCATCCTCTCCTTCCTGACCATCGGTGTCATTGAGATACGCCAAGGGATTATACCCGGCGCGGATTATATCCCCCAACAAGTCTTCTTGTTCTATGTCTCTCTGATCCATAGTTTCTGCAAATATTACGACGTGGCAATATACAAACATGAGATATGGAAATCAATACAAGGCATTAATCAATAGTCTCAAGCAGGTGGTTGCCACCGAGTCGACGACGAGGATGCATGCTGACCGGGCATCGTGGACTCAATGGCTACGCTATGCAAGTAAACATTTAAACATGTAAACATCATATATCTGCCTAATATAAAATCATCAATATCATCGCGGACTCTCGCTCCCTCATCGTCGATCGTCGGGGACTCTCCCTTACCGACTATCGTCGGGGACTCCTCGATATCGCGTCACCGATAAAACAACTCAAACAACTAAAACAACTAAACAACTAAAACATAAAACAACTAAACTAACTAAAACAATATGAACACTTAATTAACTACAACAAATAAAACATAAAAAACTAAACAACTAAACCAACTAAAACACAAAACAACTAAAACAACTAAATTAACTAAAACATAAAAAACTAAATTAACTAACACATGAAACAACTAAAACACAAAAAACTAAACAACTAAAACAACTAAAACACAAAACAACTAAAACAACTAAAACACAAAACAATTAAAACAACTAAATTAACTAACACATGAAACAACTAAAACTATCGTCTTCACCGGGGCTTGACGAGAGGAGAGCGGCGCGACGGGGAGAGCGACGATGGGGAGAGTGGCGATGACGGCGGGGAGAGCGGCGATGGTGACGAGCGGCGACGGCGTCGGGTCAGAGCGGCGATGGGGCAGAGGGCGGTGACGGGGCGAGGGCGGCAAGATGGGGAGAGCGGCGAGGGAGGCGAGGGCAACAGCGTCAGGTCATCGGGCATCGAGGACGACGGTGAGGGCGGCGAGGGCGGTGACGATGGCGAGGGGGTGACGGCGTCGGGTCACGGGGCGAGAGCGGCGCGACGGGGAGAGCGGCGACGGGGAGAGCGGTGAAGACGGCGAGGGCGACGACGTCGGGTCAGCGCATCGGCCAGAGGGCGGCAAGGGCGTCGACGGCGAGCTCGGGCAGCTTGGCGACGTCGATGTGCTCGGCGTCGTCGGGGCAACTGCGGGTAAAATCCGAGACTAAAGGGTTGCATTAGTCCCGGTTGCAGCCACCAACCAGGACTAAAAGTCCAATTTTGGCAGCCCAAAGGGCAGGAAGTAGAGGCCTTTGGTCCCGGTTGGTGGCAGGAACCGGGACTAAAGGGGGGCCTTTAGTCCCGGTTGCTACCACCAACCGGGACCAAAGGCCTGGCGCAGCGGTGTCGAATGTTTAGTCCCACCTCGCTAGTCGAGGGGCGACCGCACTGGTTTATTAGCCCCGCTGCACATGACTTGTCGAGCTCCTATCCAAAGCAGGCTATGTATATGCCTAAACTCTGCCTCTACCATGTTGGGCCTGCTGGGCCCGTGGGCTTGCGTCCTGGACCATGTTGAGATGGGATTTTAGTCGTATGCAGGCCGTGGTTGTCTAGTAGGCGGCATTTTTATGTTATTTTGCTTTGCTATTAAAGCTTTTTAGTCCCGGATGGTGCCACCAACCGGGACTAAAGGGTGGCGCAACGGTGTGGTGGGAGTTTAGTCCCACCTCGCCATGCGAAGCTTGCCCGAACCTGTTTATAAGCCCCACCACGGCTGCTATGTTGAGCTCCTCTCAAATTGAAAATATATGCCCTTATACAGGAAATTTGACCTAAATTTAAAATGCTAGTTAGGCGCCTAACTAGCACTTTGAATTTAGGTTGAACGTCCCCTATAAGCGCATCTATTTTCACTTTTGCCATTTTTATGTTATTTTTTTGCATATTAAAAGTTCTTAACAAAAAATACTTTATGAATATTATTTTTGCTATTAAAGCTTTTAACAAAAAAACATTGATAATTTAAGATTCATAAATTATAGACAATATCAAGTTTAGTTATATAACTTTTATCAGACGAAAACATGCGTGTTACAAAAGGATTTCAATTTTTTAAACATATTTGAACTCAAGAATTTTTTTGCATTCAATATGCACCATTCGAAGCCACATAATCCCTTTTCAACCCTTTTCTGACTTCATTTGCTATTTTTCATGCATTTCATTATTTATTTTAAGCTATAATGACCCTAAATTGAAAAGCACTACGAATGAACTCTGAAATGGTTGAAACTTGGCATGGTACCATCATTTCACCCACATAGCATGTGCTAAAAATTTGGGAGGGTTATGGCAAAAACTGGATGCACTTCGTGTACAAAAAGGACAATCTCTTTCGAAGTATTAGGGTTTCGGACAAGAACACATCTGTTACAAAAGGATTTCAATTTTGTAAACATATTTGAACTCAAGAATTTTTCTGCATTCAATATGCACCATTCGAAGCCACATAATCCCTTTTCAACCCTTTTTTGACTTCATTTGCTATTTTTCATGCATTTCATTATTTATTTTAAGCTACAATGACCCTAAATTGAAAAGCACTACAAATGAACTCTGAAATGGTTGAAACTTGGCATGGTACCATCATTTCACCCACATAGCATGTCCTAAAATGTTGAGAGGGTTACGGCAAAAACTGGATGCACTTCGTGTACAAAATGGGCAATCTCTTTCGAAGTATGAGGATTTCGGATGAAAACACGTCTGTTACAAAAGGTTTTTAAACATATTTGAGCTCAAGAATTTTTTGCATTCAATATGCACCATTCGAAGACACGTAATTCCTTTTCAACCCTTCTCTGACTTCATTTGCTATTTTCACGCATTTCATCATTTATTTTAAGCTAAAATGACCCTAAATTGAAAAGCACTACAAATGAACTCTGAAATGGTTGAAACTTGGCATGGTACCATCATTTCACACACATAGGATGTGCTAAAAAGTTGAGAGGGTTACGGCAAAAACTGGATGCACTTTGTGTACAAAATGGACAATCTCTTTTGAAGTATCAGGGTTTCGGACGAATACACGTCTGTTACAAAAGGAATTTCATTTCTTGACATGTAACTGCAGTGATAGTGTGAGTGGCAGGGGAGGGGCGGGGGTATATATTGGCTTATATCTTTAGTCCCGGTTGGTGGGCAGAACTGGGATAGAAGACACACTTCTGGTCCCGGTTCTAGCTACCAATCGGGACTAAAGGTGCTGGTCGAGGAGCGAGGCCCGTTGGTCCCGATTCTTGGCTGGAACTGGGACCAAAAGTGTCAGAAAAACAAGACCAATGACCTCTGAGGCCCTGGTGGCACCCTGGCCTCACGAACCGGGACTGATGGCCCCTTTAGTCCCGGTTCGTAAGTGAACCGGGATTATTGCCCTTATCATAGCCTCAATCAAGGCCCTGTTTTGTACTAGTGTATTGACAACCAACAAACTATGCTCTCACTCATCGGACAGAGTCAATATAAGAGATTGTAAAGCAAATCCACATAATGAATCATCTTTTAGTCTTTCGTAATTGCTGACACTCACACGGTACTCATGAGGTCGAAGTTTCAATTGAACACAGAGAAAGATAGGGGTTTATAGTTTTGCCTCCCAACTATTAACCTCAAGGGTGATGTTAACAATAATAACTCATGATCACCCACATCCGAGTGGATATATGTGTTTAAATCATTCCCCAACACATAATGCTTGCCAAGCGAAAAAAGGCAAAATATAGGAAGTGGTGAAGATCACCATGACTCTTGCATAAAGATAAGTACTTAAGAAGTAAAAGTAACAAATAGACCCTTCGCAGACGGAAGCATAGGTTGGCATGCGCTTTTTGTTTTTGGGTGTGCGAACCCTTAATGCAAAGGAACGCCATGTTGTATTGCCTTTTGTGATAGCAACCTTTATCATGCAGTCCGTCGCTTTTATTTCTTTGCCATCACAAGTTCGTACAACGCTTATTTTCCTTACAATAAAAGATCATACATATTTAGGAGCAATTCTTATTGCTTTATGCACCGATGACAACTTACTTGAAGGATCTTACTCAATCCATGGGTAGGTATGGTGGACTCTCATGGCAAAACTGGGTTGAGGGTATTTGGATGCACAAGTAGTATCTCTACTTGGTGCGGAATTTTCTGCTAGTGTGAGGTGGAAGAAAGCACTACATGTTGGAGGATCTATAACCATATAACTTCTATTCTAAAATAAGCAAACATAACCCATTATGTTGTCTTCCTTGTCCAACATCAACTTCTTAACATATAATATTTTAATGAGTGCTCACAATCATAAATGATGTCCAAGATGATATATTTATATGTGAACCTCTCTTTCTTTATTACTTCCTTTTAATTGCCCCAATGACGAATCGCTATGTTTGTCAACTCCCAACAAATTTCAACTGACATACTTCTTGTATGTGAAGTCATCACTCCCCATAAGATCATCATATATACTCTTTTGCTTTTATTCTATTCTTATTTTATTTATTATTTATTTTTATCAAGATCATAGCAAACAAGCAAAACCCTCACATCAAAACTACTTTTTATTATATGACTCTCGGACTTGCTTACATAAGGGGAAAATAAAGCAAAACTCAAAGCTAGACCATGCTAAAAACTTTATTCTACTAGATAAAGATATAACCAAAAGTATTGAACGAAGAAAAACAAGAAAAGGAAAAGGTGTGATGGTGATACAATACCGGGGCACCACCCCCAAGCTTGGCACAAGCCAAGGGGAGTGCCCATACCCATGTGTTTAGATGTCCTTCTTCGGAGGTGATGGTGATGAAGAAGGATTTTCAAGCTTGTTCAGTTTCCTCTTAAGCATAAAATTATGTTCCCTAAGATCGTCAACTTCTTGCTCAAGCTTCAATATCCTTTGACATAATTCTTGCTTGCTCTCCTGCAGAAAACGAGAAGGCATAAATAGAACCTTGGGTTTTCTCCTTGTGTTTGGGAGGGTTGGTTTCCTAAACTCCACATGCATATCTCCTGGTTGGTGCAGATGGATCTCTTCTTCCAAGCTTTCTTCCTCATACTTGCCTTCTTGTTCTGCCTCCGAGAATAATCCATAAGGATCTAGGTCCCCATAAAGCTTGGCATTGGCAAGGTAATGCGATATATAGCTCTCCCCATCGAACCCTTGGGACGACATCTTGCTCTAAATCTGTAGCAGAAACAACTCAAAATGAAAACATGAGGTATTGTCGTGATACGAAAGCCCAAACTTTCGGGAGAATATATAATGATTTTTTACCGACCTAAAGGAGTGTTCTACAAGAAAACGGAGTCCAGATGGTGCACGGCGTGGCCACAAGCCATAGGGGCGCGACCAGGGGGTAGGCCACGCCCTGTAGGCTTGTCACCTCCTCGTGCATCTTTCAGACCACTTTAAATTTTCCTAATTTATTAAATATTCCAAAACTAAGAAAAAATTCTATCGGGAAAGTTTTGGAGTCGGTTTGCTTACCATACCACATACCTATTCCTTTTCGGAGTTTGAAACGTTCCGGTAGGTCTCCCTAATATACTCCTCCGGAGTTATGGTATTGATAATATTGGTTTCAACATTAATGGGAGTACCTGAGATATAATGTTTGATTCTTTGCCCGTTTACCACCTTCGGATTTGTGCCTTCGGCGTTGTTGATCTTGACGGCACCGGAACGATATACTTCCTCGACAATGTAGGGCCCTTCCCATTTAAAGAGAAGTTTTCCTGCAAAAAATCTTAAACGAGAATTGTATAGCAAGACATGGTCACCTACATTGAATTCACGCTTTTTTATCCTTTCATCATGCCATCACTTAAACAACTTGGCATTCGCATAGGCCTCGGTCCTCCATTCATCACGTAGGCCAATGTCAAATAACCTCTTCTCACCAACAAGTTTGGAATCATAATTGAGCTCTTTGATTGCCTTATAAGCTTTATGCTCTAGTTCCAGAGGTAAGTGACATGCTTTACCATAAACCATTTTATAGGGAGACATACCCATAGGGTTTTTGTAAGCACTTCTATAAGCCCATAATGCATCGTCAAGTTTCTTAGACCAATTCTTTCTAGATCTATTAACAGTCTTTTGCAAGATCAATTTAATTTCTCTATTGCTTAATTCTACTTGACCACTAGACTGAGGGTGATAAGGAGATGCAATTCGATGATTAACGTCATACTTAGCAAGCAATTTACGGGAGGCACCATGAATAAAGTGTGAACCACCATCAGTCATTAAATATCTAGGGACTCCAAATCTAGGGAAAATGACTTCTTTCAGCATTTTTATAGAGGTGTTATGATCAGCACTACTAGTTGGAATAGATTCTACCCACTTAGTAACATAATCAACAGCAACTAGAATATGAGTATACCCGTTGGAATTTGGAAAAGGTCCCATATAATCAAAACCCCAAACATCAAATGGCTCAACAACAAGAGAGTAATTCATAGGCATTTCCTAATTTCTACTAATATTGCCAATTCTTTGACATTCATCACAAGACAAGACAAACTTACGAGCATCCTTGAAGAGAGTAGACCAATAAAAACCAGATTGTAATACCTTGTGTGCAGTTCTATCTCCAGCGTGGTGTCCTCTGTAGGCCTCGAAATGACACTTGTGTAGGACCTGTTCTTGTTCATGCTCAGGTACACAACTTCTAATAACAACATCTACTCCTTCTTTATAAAGGTGTGGATCATCCCGAAAGTAATGGCTTAAATCATAGAAGAACTTTTTCTTTTGTTGGTATGTGAAACTAGGCGGTATAAATTTACCAACAATGTAATTAGCATAATCAGCATACCATGGAGCATTATGCGAAGCATTTATGACAGATAATTGTTTATCAGGAAAGCTATCATCAATAGGTAGTGGGTCATCAAAAACATTTTCTAACCTAGACAAGTTATCCGCTACGGGGTTATCATCACCCTTTCTATCAACAATATGCAAATCAAATTCTTGTAGCAGAAGAACCCATCCAATAAGTCTAGGTTTAGCATCTTTCTTTTCCATCAGATATTTAATAGCAGCATGATCAGTGTGAACAGTTACTTTGGAATCGACAATATAAGATATGAACTTATCACAAGCAAACACAACTGCCAAAAATTCCTTTTCACTGGTAGCGTAGTTTCTTTGAGCGTTGTCTAGAGTTTTACTAGCATAATGGATACCATTTAATTTCTTATCAACTCTTTGTCCTAGAACAGCACCAACAACATAATCACTAGCATCACACATAATTTCAAAGGGTAGGTTCCAATCAGGTGGTTGAACAACAGGTGCAGAAATCAAGGCATTCTTAAGAATTTCAAATGCTTCCACACAGTCATCATAAAAAACGAATGGAACATCTTTTTGCAAGAGATTAGTGAGAGGCCTAGAAATCTTAGAGAAGCCTTTAATAAACCTCTTATAGAAACTAGCATGACCAAGTAAACTTCTTATACCTGTGATATCCGTAGGACACGGCATTTTCTCAATAGCATCAACTTTGGCTTTGTCAACTTCAATACCTCTTTCGGAGATTTTGTGTCCCAAGGCAATACCTTCATTCACCATAAAGTGGCACTTCTCCCAATTCAATACAAGATTAGTTTCTTCGCATCTCTGCAAAACTCGATCAAGGTTGCTCAAACAATCATCAAAAGAAGTTCCGTAAACAGAAAAATAATCCATGAAAACTTCAACAATCCTTTCACGGAAATCGGAGAATATAGCAGTCATACATCTTTGAAAGGTAACACGTGCATTGCATAAACCAAAAGGTTTACGTCTATAAGCAAAGGTACCAAAATAGAAAGTAAAAGTGGTCTTCTCTTGCTCCTCTTTTGACACAGGTATTTGAGAGAAGTCAGAATAACCGTCTAGAGAGCAAAAATGTGTGTGTTTCGATAGCCTTTCTAGCATTTGATCAATAAAAGGTAGAGGGTAATGATCTTTCCTAGTAGCTTTATTTAATTTCCTAAAGTCAATTACCATTCTATACCATGTAACAATTCTTTGCGGGGTCAATTCATTTTTATCATTAGGAACTACGGTAATACCTCCTTTCTTAGGGACACAATGAATGGGACTAACCCATCTACTATTATCAATAGGATAAATGATACCTGCCTCCAGAAGCTTTGATATTTCATTTCTTACCACTTCTTTCATTTTAGGATTTAATCATCGTTGGTGATCAACAACTGGTTTAGCATCGCACTCCATATTAATTTTATGCTGACATAGAGTGGGACTAATGCCCTTAAGATCATCAAGAGTATATCCAATAGCAGCATGGTGCTTCCTCAGAGTTCTCAATAATCTATTTTCTTCATGCTCTGAAAGGTTAGCACTAATAATAATAGGATATATCTTCTTTTCGTCAAGATAAACATATTTCAGAGTATCCGGTAACTATTTAAGCTCAAACATGGGAGCACCCTTGGGTGGAGGAGGATCCCCAATTATTTCAACAGGCAAGTTTTGTTTCAAAATTGGATGCTGATCAAAGAAAATCTTATCTATTTCATTCCTTTCATTCATATGCATATCGTTTTCATGGTCTAGCAAATATTGTTCTAAGGGATCAGTAGGACGCACAGCTATAGAAGCAAGACCAATAATTTCATCCTTACTAGGCAATTCTTTATCATGGGGTTGTCTATGAAATTTAGAGAAATTAAACTCATGAGACGTGTCCCCAATGCAGTGGAAGTAGAATTGCATGATCATTTCATCATTCCATGCTGTGAATTCTCTGCCAACGAACTCATCAAGACCTATGAAGTGGAAGTTGTCCTGGACACTTGGAAAGTAGTCCTCATTCTCCTTGATGTACTTCCAATCAACGTATTGCATATCGCTGACAGCTGGACTCTTGTCAAAGAGCACAGTCTCATAGAAGTCCTGCTGCTCCTTGGTATAGAACCTATAGTCCATAGTTGTTTTCTTTCTCTGGGCATAAGGATCAATATCTCTCCATGCCCTTAGTCCTGAGTCCTTCCTCTTTTTCATGTTCTCAGCTAGTGTGTATAGCTGGCATTATGAACTGGGAGGTGTGGTCTGAGTTTCATCAGTGTTGTCAATACATCCACATCATCAACTCTGGAAGCAGTTCCTTTGTTCTTCTCAGAAGCTGGAATCTTCCTGGTTGTCCTCTTGGGCTTCTCAGCAGCCTTCTTGGATGTGATGGTTTTGGGCATAGCATCAGACATCAACTTCTTTGCCTTCTTCTTGGGAGGAGCCTTTGTAGCTTGCTCAACCTCCTCTTCTTCAGCAACAACAGCATCCTCTGGATCTTCATACATAAAAGTGGGTCTACCAGTCACATGAATGATCCTCTTCCTTGACTTCTTCTCACCTGCGTTCTTAGGCATAGCCCTCTTGGGGATCTCAACAAACATTGTTGCTCTGGCAGTCTCATGAGTCTTGAAGGTGGAAGTTGGTGCATATATTTTGCTGATAACTCTTCGAGAGGAAGTGGCTTCAGTTGCAGCTTTCTTGGCAGCCTTCTCTTGCTTCTTAGCAAGAATCTCTTCAGGTACAAAGTCTGAATCCTCTTCATCTGAGTTCAACCTCTTCCTGGTTCTGGTGGCAGCCTTGGGCAACCCATGAGAGCTGGGGGTGCCTGGATCTGAGAAAGAACTAGCTTCTCGGCTTGTTCCAGAACTCATATCAACTCCCTGCTCTGGCACATTCTGACTATCATCTAAGCTTGACATACTGACCCTATGAATAGAGTGTAGATGAGCAGAAGTAGATGAGTCATCACAAAATTATCAGCTGGTTTTTGAAATTTTGAACAAACGATTTTCAAAGTTTTGCATTCTGTCAGAAACAAATCGGTAAGGCCGAAGCAAAAAAATTCGGTGACACCGAGACTGACTGTCCCTCTTAACAGAAACTTGGCACCCTTTTCGGTGAGACCGAAAAGGAGTGCTAGGTTTCACCAAGACAGTTCTCAGCACACAGAAACAAAAATTGGTGGCACCAATTTTCTTGATTCGGTTCTACCGAGTTGCGTCGGGCGGAAGGCAAAACCCTAGAAATCAATGGTTCGCTAGCCTATGGGGATTTCCTGTGGATAGGAATAAGTGCAATGAGTGGTGTGTAGATAAAATTAAGTCCAACGCGCAAGAATCAGAAGGAGAGCGCAAGGGAGGTCGAATCCTTATCCTAACTTGGTGTGAATCCTCTACGGCGGCAACGTTGGTGAAGATTGTGTCGACGGCGGCGATTCCCAGCGGCGGAGGAGCTCGGGAAGTCAAGGGCGATGACCAGGGGTCTTTGGGACGGCAGCTTAGGGTTTTGGAGCACGACGTATGAAGATGAAATTTCAAAACGTTGGGGTCCAGAGTTATATACCCACCACTGTTGGTGACAGCAATTCTAAGTTTTCGGTGTCACCGAGTGCCTCAACTGTCAGCTGACAGGGACACTCGGTGTAACCGAGAAAGTGGAATGGGTGGTACCGAGATTGAAAAACCAGATCAACCCTAGGCAATCGATGAGAGCAAGATTGTGGTATTGGTTCCACCGAGTTGCACTTGGGAGGTTTTAATGGTCAGTCCTTGTCGATACGGAACTCCGAGTGCTCCACACACAAAGGGTCGAAAAGCACTTGTTCAAATTTTGTGATGTAGCATGAATGGAATATGAGATGAGAAAGCATAGATAGCTAAAGAGTGGTCCTAGGCATTCTTGTCCATCCAACTGGCAAAATATAAATCAAAACCCAAATAGCAACAATTGGATATCCTCGAATGAGAAAATAAATGCAGACCAACATGCTCACACAATAAGATGTCAAAAGAAATCATGACGAACATGCACAAACATACTAGCATCCAACAAGCACTTGGGTGATGAAAAAGTCATCTATATATGAGTATTTGACTTAGGATCCAAGTAAGAGTACTTGATCATAGGTCATACTCATCGTTTAAGCACAAGTGGGGTTACCACTTTTTCATCATTTAGTGTTGTCACATGCTAAGAGATGCTTCGATTCAACAATTAGAGTAAAGCTCCCCCTTAATGTGACATCCCCCCATAAGAGGGATACACTAACCTTGGGTTTTTGTCGATGAAGACTTCATGTTGGTGAGGTAGTTGTGGATGCTCAATGTTGATGAGGATCACCAAGAGTTCGGAGCATCCTTGTTGTTTCCTTACTCCTCTCACCTACATGGGTTAGTCCCAACATACAAGAGACAAATACAAGGGTATCTATGGACATGGAGTGCAAAGCATGAGTTATGATGTCCAATGATTTGTTGATTACCTTGTCCCTTTCTTACCTTTGAGGGAATGTGTGACTCCTTGGACTATTGCATTGAGTTGATGTTGAGTGCAAAAATGTCCTTGCCAATAATGAATGTCAGTGAATTTCATTGGCGGAGTCACCCCTCAAGAACTTACTAGTTCTTCTTCTTGGGAACCACATCAAGTTGATGGGGATCCTTAGTGTTGAAGTAGCCTTTGTAGTAGTTGAGCTTGAAGTAGCCTTGAGAAACAACTCCACCAAAGCTAGGGGTTCATCTTCATATGAGTCAATGTCCTCTTGAAGCTTGTTCTTGCCCTTGAGCTTGTGATCTTGTGGTGGAAGGTCATATTGAGTGTTTGTCCCCTTGGGAAGTGTATTTTAATACTTCTCCTTTTGAGGAACAAACTTGGACTTGGGATATTGACCTTCTTCCCACTCAACTCCATTAGCGTTGAAGCAGCCAACACCACGATTCTTTCGGTATCCTCCGTGCTTGCGTATAATTTACTCAAATTGCTTACATCCGGCAAGACTCTTGTAGATACCTTTTTCTATAATTCCTTTCAATAAAGCATTTTCTTGCTCAAGTGTAACTTGGCTAAGAGAAACATCATTAGTGGAATCAATAGAACTACTAGAAGCAACATCATTGGATTTATCACTTTTATTGTTGCTACTAGATGAAGAATCTTTCTTGCCTTTGTTACTAGATTGCTTAGTTTTAACTTGAGGTATGAAAGTACACAAGAGTAGTCGTTTGGCTAGATAAGATGAAGTCTTCTTTCGGATATCGTCATTGATAGCTTTGAGAAACTCATGCTCTTGCTCCAAATTGAGCTTCTCGAAGTGTAGCTTCTCATGAGTTCTCACAAGATCTTTATGATCTTAGAGAGTAGATTCATGAGATAACTTAAGAGTGTTTAGTTCTTTAGTTAGTTGTTCTATTTTCATCTTATCATTATCAATTGACTTATCTTTACTAGCATGAGAATTATCAAGTTCATTTTGATCAACATCACTAGTTTTATCACAAAGCAAGTTATCATCATAAAGCAAGTCATCTTCATCACTATCAAAATCAAGATACTCGGGGTGTGATACCTTGGGGCCTTTAGCCATGAAGCAACTTCCACTCCCTTCGTTTGGTGAATCAAATAGATCGTAGGAGTTGGTAGTCACTAGAGCAATTCCGGCAACACCATCATCTTGACTATAGTCAGAGTCGGAGTGATAGCTTCTCTTAGAGTTGTTGTCGGAGTCGGAGCCAGAAACCCATTCACCAACATGAGCTTGATGTTTTCTTCTTGTGTAGCTCTTGGTGTACTTGTCCTTCATCTCCGAATCTCTACTTCTCCTTGAGTGTCTTCGTTCATAAAGATCATCTCTACTCCTTCTCTCTCTTTGTGGTGATTCATTCCTTGAGCTTCGTCTTCGAGGTGACTCTTCTCTTATTTTGTAAGGAGCCGTGCACTCATTTGAGTAGTGTCCAGGCTTCCCATAATCGTAGCAATTGCGGTCACGACTTGACGAACGCTTCTCTTCATATATTGAGTTGGAGTTTCTTTATTTGCTTCTATTCTTGTAGAACTTGTTGAATTTCTTGACCATGAGGCTTATTTCTTCATTGGTGACAAGGTTGTTACTTGATGTTGCGGGAGAATCACTTGGGGCTTTGTAAGCACCGCTAGAATTGTGAGGAAGCTCTTCTTGATCTTTGAGTGTCATCTCATGAGCAACAATCCTTCCAATGATTTCCATAGGCTTGAGATCTTTGTAGTTTGGCATCATTTGGATCAATGTGCGCACGGTGTTGTATCTCTCATCCAAAGCTGTAAGTATCCTCTTGATGATGAATTTGTCGGTCATTTCTTCTCTTCCTAAGCCGGTAATCTCATTGGTGATGAGAGCTAGCCTAGAGTACATCTCTGTGACTCCTTCACCATCCTTCATCTTGAACTTGTCAAGCTGACCTTGAAGAACATCTAACTTTGGATTCTCTCACGAACTCGGTTCCCTCATGCATATCAACCAAAGTATCCCAAATCTCTTTTGCATTCTCAAGACGGCTGATTTTGATGAATTCTTCGGGGCATAAGTAGTTGAAGAGAATGGCACATGCTTGAGCATTGTATTGCAACATCTGCAATTCATCCGTGGTCGCTTCACGATCCGGTTCCCGTCCATCCACAAAGAACTCACCTTGCAAGCCAACATGAACAATAGCCCAAACGGCGGGGTTATGACCAATAATATGCATTTTCATTTTATGCTTCCAACTAGCAAAATTAGTGCCATCAAAGTACGGACCTCTACGGTGATAACTTCCCTCACTAGACGCCATACTTCTCCTAGGTTGTGAGACCTAAGCAATGGAGACCAAGGCTCTGATACCACTTGTAGGATCGAAAGTAGGTCTAGAGGGGGGGTGATTAGACTACTTGACCAATTAAAGGTTTTGCCTATACCAAATTTTAGGGGTGACAGTTTTTAGCATTTCATGGCAAGTGAAGCACACCCTACACATGCAAGTCTAAGAGTATATAGCAGCAGAAAGTAACAACAAGCATGTATAGAAGGGATAGGGTAGGAAGATCAAACGCAATTGTAGACACGATGATTTTTCTCGTGGTTCCGATAGGTGGCGCTATCATACATCCACGTTTATGGAGTCTTCAACCCACGGAGGGTAACGGTCACGAGAGTCCACGGAGGGCTCCATCCAAAAGGGTCCACGAAGTAGCAACCTTGACTATTCCATACGGCTTCCGTCCACGAAGGACTAGCCTCACTATGGGTAGATCTTCACGAAGTAGGCGATCTCCATGCCCTTACAAACTTCTTGGTTCACTCCACAACATGAAGTAGGAGGCTCCCAAGCGACACGTAACCAATCTAGGAGGCACCACCCTCCAAAAGGTAATAGGCTCGGTAATGATGATGAACTCCTTGCTCTTGTGCTTCAAGATGATAGACTCCTCAACACACAATCTCTCTCACACAGCTTTGGCTTAGCAGAAGAGATAGGATTGGTGGAAAGAAACTTGGGGAGGCTAGAAATCAAGATCCATATGATTTGAGTGGAAGATCTTGACGTCAACACAAGGGTAGGTGGTTCTCTCTCAGAAAATCTGGTACGATAGGTATGGAATACTTCTGAGTGCTTCTCTGTCGAGTGAGTGGTGTTGAAGGGGTATATATAGGCATCCCAAAAAATCCAACTATTACACACAATGACTCGGTGGCACCGATGTGTGAATCTCGGTGGTACCGAAGTGACCAAAAGGTGGCAACTTTTGAATCTCGATGAGACCGATATAGGAAACTCGGTTGCACCGATAAGGTGACCAACTGTCAGATTTCCAATCTCGGTGACGCCGATCCAACATTCTCGGTGGGACTGAAAATGTGAATTTGCGTAACAGAAAGTTGGCAACCTAAACTCGGTGGCACCGGTATGGAATCGGTTGCACCGAAGTGGCTAGGGTTTGGCAGAGTCTGTCTAGGTTCTAGAATCGGTGGCACCGAAGTGGGAAAGTTGGTTGCATCGATTTTGAGTGTTGGGTATAGAACAGACTTGGGTGGGAGAGTTTTGTGGATGTTTTTGGCGACTATCACTTGTGCATGTTTGAGCATATTGTTCACCAACAAAACCTTACCCCTTTTAATAGTATTGGTTTTCCTATGACTCAAAGTGATATCTCACAAATATAAAATGTAGAGTCCTCTTGCTTGAAGCTTGGCCAAACTATTTCCTTGCATCTTGGGGTTTCTCCACAATCTCCTTTTGCCAATCCTCTCTTTGAACATTTCCTGAAATATACTCAGTGGAAACATTAGTTCAATGACTTATATGTTGTTATTAATTACCAAAACCATCGAGGGAGCAAATGTGCTTTCAGGAGTCCCCTTGATGTGATTCCAATGCCAAGTGCTCCTATAAATCAAGAAACCTCCAAAAAGAAACCTAGATAGGGAGTTCCGCCGCCGCAAAACTCTATAGCCATGAAAAACCAATCGGGAGCCCATTCCGGCACCTTGTCGGAGGGGAAACCATCACCGGAGGCCATCTTCATCATCTTGGCTGTCTCCATGACGAGGAGGGAGTAGTTCACCCTTGGGGCTGAGGGTATGTACCAATACCTATGTGTTTGATTGATACGTCTCCAACGTATCTATAATTTTTTAATGTGTCATGCTATTATATTATCTGTTTTGGATGTTTTATATGCATTAATATGCTATTTTATTTTTGGGACTAACCTATTAATCTAGAGCCTAGTGCCAGTTTCTATTTTTTCCTTATTTTTGAGTATTGCAAATATGGAATATTAAACGGAGCCCAAACGGAATAAAATCTTCGCGATGATTTTTTCTCGAACAAAAGAGATCTACGAGGCTTGGAGTGCAAGGCAAGGCACTTGCCAGGAAGTCATAAGCCAGGGGCGCGACCACCCCCCTGGCCGCGCCTGGCAGGTTTGTGTCTCCGTAGAAGGAGTCCTAGCCCTATTCTTCATCCTATAAATACCCAAATATTCCCTAATACCGAAAAGAGCCACGCAAATACTTTTCCGCCGCCAGAAGCCTCCATTCCTGAGAGATCCAATCTTGGAGCCTTTTCCGGTAATCTGCCGGAGGCGATCTGTAACATCCCAAACTTTGGAATGTTATAATAAATATTAGAATGATTGTTTGTTTGATTTAGTAATTGAATTTGAGTGAAAATTTGAATTTTTTTTGAAACTTTTGAAAGTTTAATGAGAGGGAATGAAAGACTTTCCCAAACTTTCACTTTGCATCTCTGCTCATCAAGAATTCAATTTATTTCATCATAAAACCTCAGAGTGAAGATGACATGACTTCTTCCATTCAAAGAAATGAAAAGGGATTTGAAAATAATTTGAATTTCATTTGAAAATATTTCAAATTCAAAAACTTTATGCAACTCAATGATTTTCATGAGAGAAGATAATATGACTTCTTCAAATTATATGAAATATGAGTTGGAAGTTTAAAATAAAGCTTTGAAAAGTGAATGTGAAAATCTCTAGATTTTCTTTTGGAATCATTTCATATTTGGTTCCTATTCAAATTTTCAAAGTATTCAAACCCCTGACAAAAATTTGAGAGGAGTAATATGACACTCCAAACCAGGGGAAATTTTGTGAAGTATTTGAACCATAAAACCCAAAGGGTCATTTGGAAAATATTTGCAAAAAGATTTAAAACCAAATAGGCATTTTCTGAAAATAATATTTTTTTAAAGTTATCAAATGACAGAATAAAAATGCTCAATAAATGGCATTTATTATTCTGTTAATTTTGATATATTTATTCCCTATATTTAGAAAAGGTTTGAATGCTTTAAATGATTTTGAAACGCGCTGGAAATTAATAAAGAAAACGGTAACGGTTTTATAATAAAAACGGCCGGCCCAACGGCTTTAAAGCCGAGACCGTTACCGGTCGGTCAACCGACGCGCTAACAGCTCGCCCGCCCTCACTGACCAGTGGAGTCCACCCCCGACCGAAAATCCCGTCGGTCACCTCCTTCCTTCTCCTCCCCGAGCAAACAACGCCGGCGAACCCTCGCCGGATTTCTCTCCTCCCCTTCCCCGAGCACCTGACCCCTCCTATAAATAGCCCTCGCGCCCCTCTTCCCATTCCCCCTCGTTGCCCGTCACCCCACGGCCTCCCGACGCCGGAATCGCTCGCCGGAGCTTTCGGTTGCCGTCGCGCCTTTGCCATCGCCTAGCTCCATTCCGACCTCCCCGTCCTCTCCCGAGCGCACCACCGAGCCCCTCTCGCTCGCCCGCACCTCCCCATCCCCTCGCCTTCTCCGGAGACCCATCAGAGCCCCCTTCTCCGTCGGCACCCGAAACACCACCGCCACCTCTGAGCTCGCCGTCGTCGCCACCTTCGTCCCCGAGTCCCTCTGACACCACCATCCTCATAGCCGTCTTCGCCTGCGTCGAACGGAGCCTTCTCCGTCGCCAGAGGACCACCGAAGGCGCGTCCCCGACGACCTCGCCGTCCCTGCCGTCGCCGTCGACCTCGTCGGAGCTCTTTCCACCACGGTGAGCACCCTCCCCCGTCCGATCTCGAATCAACGGCACAAATTAGAATAGCCGTACCCCTTCGGTTTTAGTTAAGTGAACCGGACGGTTTTTTTTAGTTTAAATTTAGCCGAAGCGTTTTCTTTAAGTTGCGGCCGTTCGTTCGAAACACTAGATCACCCGCACCCGCAACCAATCAGGAAACGACACGTGTACCCCCTGTTCGTTAGAAACCTTTTTTCTTTTTCTGTTTTAATTTAAAAAACAGAATAGTTTCAGATTTGTTTTGCTTATATCTTTTATGTTTTTAACTATTTTAAATTCATTCTTTTTGCATTAGGTCACAATTTTATTCTAGTTTCTGTAGATACCAAATTTGACCATGTTTGAATATCTAAATTTGAATTTAAACAGATTTGATTTAAATTTTGTTTTCTGAATAACTTGAGTTTTATAATATATTTTTGATTGATTGTTTTTGATACTTGACACTAGTGATCTTAGTTATCATTAGGTAAAGTTTGAGAATTTTAGAATAAATTTAATTAGGGTTTTAACTAGAAACAGATTCTGCCTATTAGTTGCTATAGTTTAAATTAACTTAGTTTTAGTTAGTTTAAATTACAATTTAGTTTTATTTGTTTAATAGGTTATGTTGCTTAAACATTTAGTGTTTTACTTACTGTTAATAAAAATATAAAATTGCTTAGTTTATTTCTTTATGGTTATAGGAATCTCAACTCCTTTTCCAAACGATTTAATTTGTTATAAAACAAACTAGTTAGTAATAGTTAATTTTAACAAAGTTTTAAGTAACTAGATTCTGTTTTCAAATAAAGTTTTTAGTAATCTTTTCTGTTAAGAAATGTTTGTTAATAAAAATGGTTTAGTTTTACTCTATTATAGGAAACTATATTCTTTATCATTAGGTAATGTTTTATAAAACTACTTAGTTTTAGTAGAGATTATTTTCACAAGTTTTAGATGATTTAATTCTGTTTTATAATAAGTATTTTATTAATTCTTTTCTGTTAACTATTAGTTTGGTTACAAAATATAGTTTTGTTTTAGTAATGGTTTAGCCACCTAAAATTTAGAGTCCATTGCTTTGCCTTGTTATGTTTTGATATGTTGCTCTAGTATTGCTTGTTGGAACACTTATGTTGTTTAGGATGTTGTTTTCATAGTTTTACTTGTTCTTCAAAAGTAATTCTTTTTGCTAGTAAAATATTTACAAGAAATCCTTTTGTTGTATTTCACTTTGTTATTGTTTTGTTGCTATTGAAAATAGTTGTTTGTAGGGGAAAACTACCTTTGTTGCTTTTATGAAAACTTTGTTGACTTTAACTTTTATCTTAAGTATTTCCTTCATCAACCTTGTTGCTTTTGTTCTTGTGTTATCTTGTGATTGTTAGTTTTGATTGCTAGAAATGGTTGCTTATGAATGCAATGTTTGTTATATAGATTTTCATCGGAGAGTGACGAATAGTCTATCAAGTTATTTCTGAGGGCGATCTTTATCTTCATCAACAGTACAGGCAAGTTCACTTTGACCATCTATTTCATACCTATGTTTTTATTGCATGTAGTGACATCATTCAACACATCCCTCCCGTAGTGTTATTGAAATTCTTGTAGTTGAGTAGAATGCATGAGGTAGGAACCCACCACTAGTTACTAAAGCCCCGGGAACGTTAGTTACTTTTATGCTATGCTAAAGTAGACGGGGTTTGGTATGAGTGTTCGTGAGTGGTGTGAAGAAGGACTCTACGTCAAGACGACAACTTCATGAAGACATCTTCAAGTCCTGCATCTTCAAGACCTCAAGACTTCGAGACTCGAGAAGACAAGTTTTCAATACACACTACTGGGTGAGGGATGGTTGGAACGGCACCCTGGAGAAACCAGTGGATTTGCCTAGGTGTTGCTGGAGAAGTGCCAGTATTCACACGGAAAGCCTCACCCAGACTCAAAGAGAAGGATGAATACTTCATGCCCGAAAGCTTACCTGTGTAGCCACAAGTCATTATGGGCTCTGGCTTGGTTGATCTTTGTTGTGACTCTGCTGGGCAGTGCTACGAGATGTAGTCGACGTTAGGATTGGATGGGCACTGTCGGACAGTCAGGGAAACACTCTGAAATACCATGTTTCTTTCATCCTGTTCTCAAACACCAGGTAGTGCGAGGACTTACCAGGAGGGAAAGAATCTTGTGGGTAAAGTACACAACACTCTACAGAGTTAAACCTAATCGATTAGCCGTGTCCCCGGTTACGGACAATTTGAGCTTCTAGACTTGGATCTATCTCTGAACTCTAAACACTGGACTGATAACTAATTGCGGGCAACTTAAGTTACTTGTGGGCATTTGAGACATTGGTTGGCGGAACCATGTCATGATAGGTAACTCCATAGTGAAATTCCTGATATTCCTTTGTTGTAGGAAAATAAAATCAGCTTTTACGCAAAAACTTAAACACAGAGCCACAAAGCCTTTGCATATAGAATAGCCTTTATTCTTCTGTTCTACTATGGTGATCTTGCCAGTACATTCAATGTACTGACCTACACGGCTGCAAGGTCTTATGTTGCAGATACTCTTCTACGACGGGTAAGAGTACGATTCAGGGTTATGGTCCGCACTCAACTTGCCGTTGGTGTTATTGGGACTCCACTCCCGTTGACTGTATCCGCTGCTATTTTAAGGTATATATCATTTTTACGTTACTTACATGTGATTGCACTTTGATATATACATTGATGTACTGTGTGTGCCAGCATACTGATCCAGGGATGGCACAGAACACACAGAGGCTTGACTCGTTTTGAGTCGGGTCGCTACACGATCCGATCACGGAGGGCATCTACATCAACTCCATTGTCCCTCCGATGATGCGTGAGTAGTACACCACATATCTATGAGTCCATAGCTAGTAGCTAGATGGCTTCTTCTATCTCTTTGTGCTTCAACACCATGTTCTTCATGATCTTCATGGAGATCTATCTGATGTAATACTCTTTTGCGGTATGTTTGTCGAGATCCGATGAATTATGGGTTTATCTTCAGATTAACCATGAATGTTATTTCAGTCTTTTCTGAATTCTTATATGCATGATTTCATATCTTTTCAAGTCTCTTCGAGTTATTGGTTTGGTTTGGCCAACTAGATTGTTAATTCTTCAATGGGAGAAGTGCTTAGTTTTGGGTTCAATCTTGCGGTGTCCTCACCGAATGACAAAGTAGGGGTAGCGAGGCACGTATTGTATTGTTGCCATGAAGGGTAAAAGGATGGGGTTTTCATCATATTGCCTGAGTTTATCCCTCTACATCATGTCATCTTACCTAATGTGTTACTCTGTTCTTCATGAACTTAATACTCTAGATGCAGGCAGGAGTCGGACGATGTGTGGAGTAATAGTAGTAGATGCAGAATTGTTTCGATCTACTTGACACAGACGTGATGCCTATACGCATAATCATTGCCTTGGATATCTTCATAATGATTAGCTTTTCTATCAATTGCTCGATAGTAATTTGTTCACCCACCGCGATACTTTCCTTCAAGAGAGAAGCCTCTAGTGAAACCTATGGCCCCGGGTCTAATTTCCATATTATATTTTCAAATCTATAAACCAAAAATATAAAAAATACCTTGCTGCAATTTATTTACCTTTTTACTTTCCACAATCTTTTACATCTATCTCTATCATATCTAATCCTTGCAAATAACCGTGAAGGGATTGACAACCCCTTTATAGTGTTGGGTGCAAGAGTTTGATTGTTTGTGTAGGTGCATCCATTGGTGACTTGCTTGTTCCTCCTACTAGATTGATACCTTGGTTGTCAACAACTGAGTTAAATACTTATCAACTTGTTGCATCACCCTTTCCTCTTCAAGGGAAAACCAACGCACGCTCAAGAGGTAGCAAGAAGATTTCTGGCGCTATTGCCGGAGAGGATACACATCAAGCCTACCAAGTAAACAACACAAACTTATCTCTTGCACTTACATTATTTGCCATTTCCCTCTCGTTTTCCTCTCCCCCACTTCACCAGTTTGTCATTTTATTTGCCTTCTCTTTTTCGTTTGCCCTTTTTCTTGTCGGATCTTTTGCTTGTTACTATGTCTAGCGTTGCTACCTCCCCTTTGTCACCAGACATTGAAGTTCTATACTTCAAGCAAAAACAAGGGGAAAATCTGAAAGATGCCTGGTATAGGCTAATGGAATCCCATTGTATTTCCAATCTAAATGGAGATACAAAAGTTCTGCTTAGAAATTTTTACATTGGATTGGCTTTACATCATAGAAAGCTTTTGGATTTTGCCTCAAAGGGGAATTTTTACATTGGATTTGCTTTACATCATAGAAAGTGCTGCTTATAAAGTTTTGGAAGTAATTTTGGGGGTTACCCCACAAAAAAGGGGCCTACCTTTTCACAAGAGGGAGTTCAACTCCTCAACGCATTGGGTGACTTGCATAAACACTTAGTTGAGTTACAAAAATATTGCTAACCCCTCAAACACATTAATGGGAATCCCAGTCGCTTGAACACTTTGATTACTCTTTGCAATAAGCGTTTGGATATTTTGGATCTTAAGATGGTTCCTTTGCTCAAAAACCTGAGGAATAAGAAAGATTCCTTCGGATTTGAGAAGTCCCTCACAAAGGTTGCTAATACCAAAGATGACAATACCTAGATCTTGCTGAAAAACAGAAACTTTTGCGCCCAGTCCAGGAATTTTATGAAATTTTAATAGAGTCTAACGAGTCTGAAATTTTTACACAAGATTTATATACAAATTTACCAGTTTTCCTAATTTTTCAGAATTTTTTGAGTTACATAAGTATACGAAGTTTTCAGATTGCTACACATTGTTCTGTTTTTGACAGATTTTGTTTTCTTTTGTTGTTTACCTATTTTGATGTATCTATGGGTTGTATCGGGGGGTATGAACCATGGATAAGTTAGAATACAGTAGGTATTACACCAATATAAATTGAGAATGAGTTCACAACAGTATCTAAAGAGCCTAATCTTGGGGATGCCCCGGAAGGCATCCCATCTTTCGTCTACAATCCATCGGTAAATTTACTTGAGGCTATATTTTTATTCACCACATGATATGTGTTTTGCTTGGAGCATCTTGTATGATATGAGTCTTTGATTTTTAGTTTTCCACAATCATCCTTGCTGCACACATCTTTTGAGAGAGACACACATGAATCGTGAATTTATTAGAATACTCTATATGCTTCACTTGTATCTTTTGAGATAGGCAATTTTGCTCTAGTACTTCACTTATATCTTTTTAGAGCACGCTGGTGTTTGGTTTTATAGAAATAATTGAACTCTCGTACGTCACTTATATTTTTTGAGAGTATTTAAACAACATGGTAATTGGTTTAGGTTATGAATTTAGTCCTAGTATAATAGGCATCCAAGAGGAATATAATAAAAACTTCCATATTAAGTGCATTGAGTATTATGAGAAGTTTGATTCCTTGCATAAAGTTTTGAGATATAAAGATGGTAATGTTAAGAGTCATGTTAGGAAGTAATTGTGAATTGGTAAAAATACTTGTGCAAAAGTTTTTGATTCCCGTAGCATGCACATATGGTGAACCATTATGTAAGGAAGTCGGAGCATGATTTATTTATACATTGTCGACCTTTGCGTGAGGGTCGGGAGTGCGTGATGGTTTACTCCTACCAACCTATCCCCTAGGGGCATGCATATAATGCTTTGCTTAAATGACTAATATACTTTTGCAATAAGCATGTGAGTTCTTTATGACTAATGTGAGTCCATGGATTATACGCACTATCACCCTTCCACTTTTGCTAGCCTCTCTAGTACTGCGCAACTTTCGTCGTGCGATAAACCCACCTTCCTCAAAACAGCCACCATATATCTTTCCTCAAAACAACCACCATACCTACCTATTATGGCATTTCCATAGCCATTCTGATCTATATTGCCATGCAACTTCCACTGTTTCGTTCATTATGACATGCATCATCATTTCCATATTGCTTTGCATGATCGTAAGATAGCTAGCATGATGTTTTCATGGCTTGTCTGTTTTTGATGTCATTTGCTATTCTAGATCATTGCACATCCAGGTACACCACCGGAGGCATTCATATAGAGTCATGATTTTTTCTAGTTATCGATTTGTAATTCTTGAGTTGTAAGTAAATAAAAGTGTGATTATCATCATTATTAGAGCATTATCCCATGTGAGGAAAGGATGATGGAAGCTATTATTCCCTCACAAGTGGGGATGAGACTCCAGACTTTATGAAAAATAAAATAGGCCAGCAAAGCCCAAATAAAAAAAGGAGGCCTTAGATGCCCACCAAAAATGGGAGAAAAGAGAGAAGGGACAATGTTGCTATGTTTTTTTTCCACACTTGTGCTTCAAAGTAGCACCGTGATCTTCATGATAGAGAGTCTCATATTTTGTCACTTTCATATACTAGTGGGAATTTTTAATTATGTAACTTGGCTTGTATATTCCAATGATAGGCTTCCTCAAATTTCCCTAGGTCTTCATGAGCAAGCAAGTTGCATGCACACCCACTTAGTTCCCATTTGAGCTTTCATACACTTATAGCTCCAGTGCATCCATTGCATGGCAATCCCTACTCACTCACGTTGATATCTATTAATGGGAATCTCCATAGCCCGTTGATATGCCTAGTTGATGTGAGACTATCTTCTCCTTTTCCTTCACAACATCCACCATATTCTATTCCACCTATAGTGCTATATCCATGGCTCATGCTCATGTACTGCGTGAGAGTTGAAAAAGTTTGAGAAAATAAAGGTGTGAAACAATTTCTTGACTTGTCATCGGGGTTGTGCATGATATAAATACTTTGTGTGGGGAAGATGGAGCATAGCCAGACTATAAGATATTGTAGGGATAACTTTCTTTTGCCATTATATTTTGAAGAGATACAATTGCTTTGCTAGTATGCTTGAAATATTATTGTTTTTATGTCAACATTAATCTTTTTGTTTTGAGTACTTATGTATATGAATATTCATGCCACAATAAAGAATATTACATGGATAAATATGTTAGGTAGCATTCCACATCAAAAATTCTATTTTTATCATTTACCTACTCGACGAAGAGCAGGAATTAAGCTTGGGGATGTTGATACGTCTCCAACGTATCTATAATTTTTGATTATGTGATGCTATTATATTATCTATTTTGGATGTTTTATATGCATTAATATGCTAGTTTATATTATTTTTGGGACTAACCTATTAATCTAGAGCCTAGTGCTAGTTTCTATTTTTTCCTTGTTTTTGGGTATTGCAGATATGGAATATTAAATAGAGCCCAAACGGAATAAAATCTTCGCGATGATTTTTTTCTAGAACAAAATAGATCTACCACGCTTGGAGTGCAAGGCAAGGCACTTGCCAGGAAGTCACAAGCCAAGGGGCGCGGCCACCCCCCATGGTCGCGCCTAGCAGGCTTGTGACTCCCTGGCAGGAGTCCTAGCCCTATTCTTCATCCTATAAATGCCCAAATATTCCCCCCAATACCAAAAAGAGCCACGCAAATACTTTTCCGCCACCAAAAGCCCCCGTTCCCGAGAGATCCAATCTTGGAGCCTTTTCTGGTAATCTGCCAGAGGGGGGTCCGATCACGGAGGGCATCTACATCAACTCCATTGCCCCTCCGATGATGTGTGAGTAGTCCACCATAGACCTACGAGTCCATAGCTAGTAGCTAGATGGATACTTTTCTCTCTTTGTGCTTCAATACCATGTTCCTCATGATCTTCATGAAGATCTATCCGATGTAATACTCTTTTGCAGTGTGTTTGTCGAGATCCGATGAATTGTGGGTTTATGTTCAGATTATCCATGAATATTATTTGAGTCTTTTCTGAATTATTATATGCATGATTTCATATCTTTGCAATTCTGTTCGAGTTATTGGTTTGGTTTGGCCAACTAGATTGGCAATTCTTGTAATGGGAGAAGTGCTTAGTTTTGGGTTTAATCTTGCCGTGTCCTCATCCAGTGACATAGTACGGGTAGCGAGGCACGTATTTGTATTGTTGCCATCAAGGGTAAAAAGATGGGGTTTTCATCATATTGCTTGAGTTTATCCCTCTACATCATGTCATCTTACCTAATGCGTTACTCTGTTCTTCATGAACTTAATACTCTAGATGCAGGCAGGAGTCGGTCGATGTGTGGAGTAATAGTAGTAGATGTAGAATCGTTTTGGTCTACTTGACACAGATGTGATGCCTATATGCATAATCATTGCCTTCAATATCTTCATAATTATTCGCTTTTCTATCCATTGCTCAACAATAATTTGTTCACCCACCATGATACTTTCCTTCAAGAGAGAAGCCTCTTGTGAAACCTATGGCCCCGGGTCTACTTTCCATACTATATTTTTAGATCTATAAACCAAAAATACCTTGCTGCAATTTATTTACCTTTTTACTTTCCGCAATCTTCTACATCTATCTTTATCAGATCTAATCCTTGCAAATAATCGTGAAGGGATTAACAACCCCTTTATAGCATTGGGTGCAAGAGTTTGATTGTTTGTGTAGGTGCATCCATTGGTGACTTGATTGTTCCTACTACTGGATTTATACCTTGGTTCTCAATAAGTGAGGGAAATACTTATCTACTTCGCTGCATCACCCTTTCCTCTTCAAGGGAAAACAAACGCACGCTCAAGAGGTAGCATTGATCTCTCTCTCTCTCTCGTGTTCTTGAGATGGCACGATCTTGATGTACCGCGAGCTTTATTGATATAGATGAATCATATGGAGTTTTCCCCTCTCTATCTTCTTGTGATGAATTGAGTTTTCCCTTTGAAGTTTTCTTATCGGATTGAGTATTTAAAGATTTGAGAACACTTGATGTATGTCTTGCAATGGGATATATGTGGTGACAATGGGATGTTCTATTGATCCACTTGATGTATGTTTTGGTGATCAACTTGCGGGTTTCGTGACCTTTGGAATCTATGCATAGGGGTTGGCACATGTTTTCATCTTGAATTGCCGGTAGAAACTTTGGGGCACTCTTTGAAGTTCTTTGTGTTAGATTGAACATGATGAATCTGAAATTGTGTGATGCATATCGTATAATCAAGCCCATGGGTACTCATGGTGACATTGGAGTATCTAGGTGACATTAGGGTTTTGGTTGATGTGTGTCTTAAGGTGTTATTTTAGTACGAGGTCTAGGGCTATTCGTGACACTTATAGGGATAGCTCATAAGATTGACCGGCAAAGATAACTTTGAGGTTGAAAGGATCGATATGGTTGACTAGAGGGGGGTGAATAGGCAACTAACACTTTTTAGTTAGGAAGAACTTCAACTCTCCCATCATAGACATCTCAAACTTATTTGTCATCAAAGTGGCAAATTCTTCATTGAAAGCTTTGTTAGGAGAACCAAATATAATATCATCAACATATAGTTGGCATATGAACAAGTTCCCGTTGACCGTAAAAAGAGTGGGATCGATTTTCCCAATTTCAAACCCACGGTCTTGCAACATCTTGGTAAGGTGCTCATACCACGTGTGTGGGACTTGCTTAAGTACATAGAGAGCCTTATCGAGAACATACACATGATTGGGGAACTTGGGATCCTCAAACCCTGGGGGTTGCTTGACATATACCAACTCCTTAAGAGGACCATTAAGAAAAGCACTCTTGACATCCATTTGATATAATTTAATGTTATGATGAGAAGCATATGAAAGCAACATGCGAATAGATTCAAGGCGAGCAACAGGAGCAAAGGTTTCACCGTAGTCGATACCCTCGACTTGGGAGTAGCCTTGTGCTACCAATCTTGACTTGTTACGAATGATGATACCGTTCGCATCTTGCTTGGTTTTGAAAATCCATTTAGTTCCAATAACACTGTGGTTCTCCTTAGGTCTTAGCACCAATCCCCACACTCGGTTGCGCTCAAAGTTGTTGAGTTCATTGTGAATAGCTTCAACCCACTCCATATCCTCGAGCGCATCTTGTACCTTAAGGGTCTCAATCCAAGAAACAAACGCGTGATATTCACAAAAGTTTGTTAATTGTTTACGAGTGGTTACCCCTTTTGCAAGTCACCATAGACGTTTTCCAACAAATGTTGTCTAAGTTTGAGCTTGGCAGCATTCTTGGCAGCTCGTCTCTCTAAGATTTCTTCCATGGAAGGTTGAGGGACAACATTCTGAGAGTCATCTTCTTGATGATCTTGAGCGCCTTCGTGAGCTTGCTCTTGATCTTGAAGAGGATCTTGATCTTGAGCTTGCTCGGGGACGTGGACTTGATCTTGGGCATCACTTGGTGAGACACCATCATCGGTAGATTGACCTTTCCCTTGATCTTGTCCAAGTGGTAAAAGACCTTCATTTTCTTCTTTGCAAGCGTGTGGGTCTTGCATCGGTGATGGTTCCACTTGAGTGGAACATTGTCCTTATCCTTCGGCCACAAAGGGTTCCTCAACGGGTAGGAAGTATCCCACACCCATTCTTCTTATGGCTTGGGGAGGAATTTCATCACCTAAATCACAAAGACCACTTTGCTCCACTTGGAAGCCATTATTTTCATCAAACTCTACGTTACTCGTCTTCTCAATGAGTCCCGTGGACTTGTTGAGGACACGGTAAGCATGAGAGTTTGCAGCATAACCAACAAATATGCTCTCATGGGATCTAGATTCAAATTTGACAAACGAGCACCTTTCTTGAGAATGAAATACTTACAACTGAACACCCGGAAGTATTTGAGGTTGGTATTGTTCCCGGTAAGAATCTCATAATGAGTCTTGTTCAAGCCTTTGCGGAGGTAGAGCCGATTTGATGCATGGCACATTGTGTTGATGGCTTCGGCCCAAAAGTTGTACGGAGATTTAAACTCCGCCATCATGGTTCTTGTCGCATCCATCAACGTTCGGTTCTTCCTCTCCGCAACACCGTTTTGTTGAGGGGTGTAAGGTGTGGAATATTGGTGCTTTATCCCTTCATCACTAAGAAACTCGTTTAGGGTGTAGTTCTTGAACTCGGTGCCGTTGTCACTTCTGATCATCAAAATCTTTGCATCATGTTGACGTTGGACTTCATTTGCAAAGTCGATGACTGTTTGTTGGGTCTCACTCTTCCTCTTGAAGAAATATACCCAAGTGTATCTCGAGTAATCATCTACAATCACCAAGCAATATCTTCTTCCTCCAAGGTTGTCAAACAATGGAGGCCCGAAGAGATCCATGTGAAGGAGCTCTAAGGTCCTCTTTGAGTAGATTGTTGTAGTTGGACGATGGGCCTTTTCATGAAGCTTTCCTTCGATACAAGCACTGCAAGCACGATCTTTGGCAAAACTCACATTTGTTAGTCCAAGGATGTGATCCCCTTTGAGGAGACTTTACCAAGATCTCATATTGACATGGGCTAGCCAGCGATGCCAGAGCCATCCCACATAAACTTTAGCCATTAGGCAAGTCGCGATCTTAGTGGGTCACTCCAAGAAGTTAACCACATAGAGACCATTCTTGACATGCCCCAAAAAAGCTACTTTAAGAGTCTTGCTCCACAAAAGGGCCACAGAGTCAATACCAAATAAAGTACTAAAACCCATGAGTGCAAGTTGATGAACAGAAAGTAAATTGTATGCAAGGGTCTCGACAAGCATAACATTCTCTATGGTGAGTTTCGGAGAGATTATCACCTTGCCAAGACCCAATACCTTTGAAATTGCGTCATCACCAAATGAGACTTGGTTGGCCATGGAAGGTTCAGGATGAATGTCCACCACCAAGTCCTTGCTTCCGGTCATATGATTTGTCGCTCCACTATCGAGCAACCATGACACTCCTCCGGAAGCAAACTCCAACAAGAGATCAATGTTTGGTTTTAGGTACCCATTCTTTAATGGGTCCTTTCATGTTAGAAACAAGGGTCTTAGGGACCCAAATACACCATTCAATGTACTCATAATAAGAACCAACATATTTGGCATAAACATGCCCATCACTAGCACGGCACAAAACATAAGAGGGATTAAAGTCGCCGGTCTTGTTGGGGTGAGTGATCTTGCCCTTCTTGGCATTACCACCCACAACTTTGTCTTTCTTATTATCATGAGGACCATATCATGCTCTTACAAAGGTTTCCTTGAGTGGTGGAACTTCCTTGGTGTTCACCTTCTTCTTCTTGTCGTTTTTGGGTGCAAACCAAACTCCTTCTTTTGCCACAACTTCCTTATGATTACTCAAGAGATCATTGAGCGTCTTCTCTGCTTGGATACACGTCACCGAACCCTTTTCAAGATGCTCTTTTAGCTTAGCATTTTCCTCCACAATATGTGCATGCTCACAACATGGGTTAGTAGCAGAAGCATTATCAATTAGAACAAAAGGGGGACACGTGGCAATTTCCTTAGTGAGATTTACTTGGAGTTGATCATGCGACTCCTTAATAGAGGCATGGACACACTTCAATGCCTTGTGGGCATTGTCAAGTGTGTCAAGCTCAACCTTGAGTCGATCATGGACAACTCCAGGTGCAACCTTTTCACACTTGAGCACACGGTTAAGAAGAATAGCATGATCATAATCTTTACGTAATTTAGCAAGGTCATCATTTTGTGACTCCTCGAGAGTCATACAAAGACCTCGCTCTTCCTCAAGAGCAATAGATAGATCCGCTATATCGTCGGCATAATCATGACTATGGCCTCTCAACTCCTCAAGATATTCTTCTTGAGACTCAATAGTGTCATGAGCCTCACCAAGTTGTTCTAAGAGAGCAACGAAGTGCTTCTTGGACTCTCCCTTGAGTTTACACATGAATTTTTCAAACTCATTTTTATCCTCTTTCGCCTCCTCATGTTCATCCACACATTCTAAAGACAGATTGGAAGAAATAGAAGTCTTAATGTTTGAGGTTTTGGTGTTGGAGGTTACCTTGGTGATACCTTTAGCCATGAGGCACCTCGCGACGATGTTCTCATTAGGGGGGGTCGAAGAGTGACACCTTTGTTGGGGTAGAGGAAGCAATTGCCACAGATGCCATTACCATTCCTTCACTGCTTGTGTCTTTGTCATCAACATCATCATCTGACGCATACTCTTCTTGTGCCACCAATACTTTGTGAGGAGCCTTCTTGGTGAAGTTGGTTTTGTTGGGGAAGGACTTGGCCTTATCTTTGCGAATGAGCTTGCCACCATTGTCTTCCCTCTTCTCATATAGGCAATCCACCAAAAAGTAACTTACATTACCATAGTTGTAGCATGTTCTCACACGTTGCTTGACCATTGATCCGGTTGAGTTGTGCTTGGAGAAGTTGGGCCTTGTGTTTCTCTTGTTGCCCTACAATTGTCTGGACGCAAGAGCCATATGCTCATGATAAGCATATTTGGTGTCCTCGGGGCAACCCTCTTCTTCTTCTTCTTCCTCTTAACTGACCTTGGCCTTAGAGCAAGGTTGGGAGAGGATTTCTTTGACCGTTGCACGCGAGCGAGAGCATTGTCAGCTATCGTGTTCAAGATGTTCATTGCAATAAATTCATCCAACACATCACCGGAAGACAAGGTGTGAAATTCTGGCCTTTGACAGATGATAGTGGACATGGCCTTGTTGTAGGGCATGATGGCCTTCAGAAACTTATGCTTGATCCAAGTATCATCCACATCCTTACTGCCATGATCTTTGAGGGAAACGGCAAGAGCAGCCACCCTTCTATAGAGCTCACGTGGTTCCTCATCCTCTATCATCACGAACTCATCTAACTGGTCAAGGACAACTTCATAGTTTGACCGTTGAATGCTTGAACTGCCCTTGTACATGGAGACAATGTGTTCCCAACAATCTTTAGCAACAGTGAAGGGCCACGGGTGAGGTAGGTCTTCATAAGGAACATCGGCTTGGAGTATGAACAAGGCGGAAGAATTTAGTTGTTTATCCGCTTGTTCTCTTGGAGTAAGGTTGTATGGATCATGAGGATAGTATCCTTCTTCAATGACTCTCATGAGATGAATTGAGCTGTGATCTAAATGAGACTTGATACTGAAAACCCAGTTAGCAAAATCATTGTTAACAAGTTTAGGAGGAGGACCATGATTAACTATATGAGGTGGGTGCACCGGTCCTCCATAGACCACGGGAGGGGGAACTGAGGCAAAGCTCCCCGACCCATTAACTCCTTGAGAACGATTATCCTTGTCAGCACTAGCCCCCTCCTTACCGAAGTGGACATCCGATGTCGAGTTAGTCGGTTTAACCACTTGCACCGCATCGATAGAAACTTTAAGAGTATTAAGGAATTATTTGAACATGGATTGAACCTCGCTCACCATGGAGGATTTGAGTAAGGACAAGGCGTCATTCAAATCCTCACGTGAGACCGTGTTCACTCCCACGGCCTCAAGAAGTTCTCCCACACGCTCCTCTTCGCCAACCATACTCTTCGGGTGGTGAAACCCTTAATAAAGAGACGTGGCTTTGATACCAATTGAAAGAATCGATATGGTTGACTAGAGGGGGTGAATAGTCAAGTAACACTTTTTAAATTTTCCTTAACAATTTAGGCTTAGCATCAAATAAGTTGGCTAGATGTGCAACTAGGTGAGGAACCTATATGATGCTAAACACAACAAGCACACAAGCAAGCAAGGGATACAACACGGTAATAGCTTGCAAGAAGTAAAGGTAAGAGATAACCAAAAGTGGAGCCGGTGGAGACGAGGATGTGTTACCGGAGTTCCTTCCCTTGTGAGGAAGTACGTCTCCGTTGGAGCGGTGTGGAAGCACAATGCTCCCCAAGAAGCCACTAGGGCCATCGTGTTCTCCTCACTCCCTCACACAATGCAAGATGTCATTATTCCACTATTGGTGCCCTTGAAGGCGGCGACCGAACCTTTACAAACAAGGTTGGGGCTATCTCCACAACTTAATTGGAGGCTCCCAACGACACCACGAAGCTTCACCACAATGGAATGTGGCTCCAACGTGAGCTCAACCATCTAGGGTGCTCAAACATCCAAGAGTAACAAGATGCGCAAGGGATTAGTGGCGGGAATCAAATTTCTCTTGGTGGAAGTGTAGACCGGGGCCTCCTCAACCAATACCTAGGAAATCAACAAGTTTGATTGGATAGGGAGAGAGATCGGGGTGAAATGGAGCTTTGAGCAACAATGGAGCTTGGGAAGGAAGAGATAGTCTTCTTGAGGAAGAAGACCTCCTTTTTATAGTGGGGATAAGATCCAACCGTTATCCCCACTCTCAGCCCTGCGCGTTGCGGTACTACCGCATATGACCATGGTACTACCGCAAGGCCTTGCGGTACTACTGCTGCAACATGCGGAACTACCGCTTGCACGTCAGTGTTAGACGCAGGCCGATTGCACTAGGCAACTAGCGGTAGAACCGCCGGAGCGATACTACCATGAGACCATGCGGTACTACCGCATGGTCGGTAGTGACTGGTACTGGAGATGCACGGAAGTAAAAAAATTACTTCCGTGCCTACCTCCACTGAGGGCGGAGCTGCGAAAAAGTCCGGCACGATAGTACCGGAACTGCATCACGGTACTACTGCTAGAGGGCGGATGTAAAAAATTACATCTGTGCCTACATAGTAGGCGCACGTACTAGGGCAGGGGACAGCGATACTACCGCTCCATTGAGAGGTACTACCGCTGGCCAAAGAAAGCAAGCACCCCTGCAGGCTTCACTTTGCACAGACAAGGAAAACGAGTTGGAGCTCCATTGTAGCGAAGTAAAGGTGGTGCAATAGAATAGATGTGTACGTGTTGATTCCACCCAAACCTTTCCAAAGTGGACCCCCTCTTAATAGTACAGCTTTCCTACGACTCAAATCCACCGAAAGGAAACGTAGAGAACAACCGTCTTCGATAAGCTCCGAGGGGCACCAAATTGTCTTGTGCCTAGATATGAGATAACTGAAATGCTCAATGCACACGATTAGTCTGCAAAGGCATTGTCATCAATCACCAAAACCACTTAAGGATAAATATGCCCTTGCAGAGGTGGTTTCATACCCTACAATAATTTCTAAGTTAGTTCTCCGCTATTTGTGACTTTGGAGTGAACTCTTTGTTGCACGAGAGGTATTTACATATGATTCAACTATGTCAGTATTGTTGAGAGAAATTGCACTAGTGAAAGTATGAAACCTAGGCCTTGTTTCTAAGCATTGCAATACCGTTTGTGCTCACTTTTATCATTAGTTACCTTGCTGATTTTATATTTTTCATATTACAAAATCTATATCTACCATCCATAGTACACTTGTGTCACCAACTCTTTGCCAAACTAGTGCACCTATACAATTTTCCATTGTATTGGGTGTGTTGGGGACACAAGGGATTTCTTGTATTTGATTGCAGGGTTGTTTGAGAGAGACCATCTTCATCCTACACCTCCCACGGATTGATAAACCTTAGGTCATCCACTTGAGGGAAAATTGCTACTGTCCTAGAAAACTCTGCGCTTGGAGGCCCAACACGAGTCTACAGTAAGAAGGTTGCATAGTAGACATCACGAACTATGATGTCTCTTATTGATTTGCCACTATCGTTTTGGGGTTATGCATTAGAGACAACTACATTCACTTTAAAAGGGGCGCCATCTAAATCCATCGAGATGATATCGTATGAATTTTGGTTTGGCGGAAACATAAGCTGTCATTTCTTAATGTTTGGGGCTGCGATGCTTATGTGAAAAACGGCTTTCACCTAGTGAGCTCGAACCCAAAGTGGACAAATGCATCTTCATAGAATACCCTAACGTAAAAGTTGGGTAAACCTTCTATCTTAGATCCAAGCACAATTTGTTTGTTGCAAAAATGAGTCCTTTATCGAGAAAGAGTTTCTCTCGAAAGAATTGAGTGGGAGGAAAGTAGAACTTGATGAAGTTGTTGAACTGTCACTTCAGTTGATAGTAGCACGACGCAGAAAGATGTTTCTGCGACGCCTACACCAAGTGAAGATGAAGCAAATGATAATGATCATGAAGCTTCGGATCAAGTTACTATCGAACCTCGTAGGTCGACAAGAACTCGTACCACCCCGGAGTGGTACATCAATCATGTCTTGGGGTCATGTTGTTAGACAATAGTGAACCTATGACCTATGAAGAAGCGATGGTGGGCCCGGATTCCAACAAATGGCTAGGAGCCATGAAATCTTAAAAAGGATCCATGTATGAAAACCAAGTATGGACTTTGGTAGACTTGACCGTTCAAGGGCAGGCCGTTGTGTACAAATGGACCTTTAAGAAGAAGACAGACGCTAATGGTAAATGTCACAGTTTATAAAGCTCGACTTGTCGCAAACAAGTTTCTGACAAGTTCAAAGAGTTTACTACGATGAGACTTTCTCACTCGTAGTGACGCACAAGTCTGTTGGAATTATGTTAGCGATTGCTTCATTTTTGAATTATGAAATCTGGCAGATGGATGTCAAAACATCATTTCCTTAATGGTTTCCTTGAGGAAAGGTTGTATGTGATACAACCAGAAGGTTTTGTCAGTCCTAAGGATGCTAAGAGGTATGAAAGCTCCAGTGATCCTTCTATGGGCTGGAGCAAGCATCTCGAAGTTGGAATATACGCTTTGATGAGGTGATCAAAGTTTTTGGGTTTATACAAAGTTTAAGAGAAACTTGTATTTACAAGAAAGTGAGTGGGAGCACTATAGAATTTCTGATAAGTATATGTGGATGACATATTGTGGATCAAAAATGATGTAGAATTTCTGGAAATCATGAAGGGTTGTTTGAAAGGAGTTTTTCAAAGGAAGACTTGGATAAAGCTACTTAAATATTGGGCATCACGATCTATAGAGATAGATCAAGACGTCTGATAAAACTTTCAATGAGTACATACCTTGATAAGATTTTGAAAGAGTTCAAAATGGATCAGTCAAAGAAAGAGTTCTTGCCTGATTTGGGAGGTGTGGAGTTGAGTGAGACTCAAAGCTCGACCATGGCGGAAGAAAGAGAAAGGACCAAGGTCATCCCCTATGCCTTATCCATAGGCTCTATACAGTATGTCATGCTGTGTACTGCACGTGTGTGTGCCTTGCCATGACTCTGTCAAGGGTACATGAGTGATCCAGGAGTGGATCACTGGACAGCGGTCAAGATTATCCTTAGTAACTAGAGGACTAAGGAAATATTTCTCGATTATGGAGGTGATAAAGAGTTCTTCATAAAGGGTTATGTCGACGCAAGCTTTAACACCAATCCGGATGACTCCGACTAGCAATCCGGATAGGTATATAGTGGAGCAGCCATTTAGAATAGCTCCAAGTGGAGTGTGGTAGCAGTGTCTAAAGTATGACATAGAGATTTGCAAAGTACACACGGATCTGAATGTCACAGGCCCGTTGACAAAAGACATATCTCACATGCAAAGCACGATAGAACCCTAGAACTCACTTGGTGTTAGATTCATAACAATGTAAATCACATGCTGATGTGAACTAGATTATTGACTCTAGTGCAAGTGGGAGATTGTTGGAAATATTCCCTAGAGTCAATAATAAATTAGTTATTATTATATTTCCTTGTTCGTGATAATCATTTATTATCCATGCTATAATTGTATTGATTGGACACTCAAATACATGTGTGGGTACATAGACAACATTGTGTCCCTAGTATGCCTCTAGTTAACTAGTTCGTTGATCAAAGATGGTCAAGGTTTCCTGGCCATAGACATGGGATGTCATTTGATAACAGGATCACATCATTAGTAGAATGATGTGATGGACAAGACCCAAACTATAAACATAGCATATGATTGTGTCAATTTATTGCTATAGTTTTCTGCATGTCAAGTATCTATTCCTATGACCATGAGATCATGCAACTCACTGACACCAGAGGAATACCTTGTGTGTATCAAATGTCACAACGTAACTGGGTGACTATAAAGAAGCTCTACGGGTATCTCCGAGGGTGTCTGCTGAGTGGGCATGGATCAAGACCGGGATTTGTTACTCCGTGTGACGGAGAGGTATCTCAGGGCCCACTCGGTAATACAACATCAAAATAAGCCTTGCAAGCAGTGTGACTAACTATTAGCCATGTGATCTTGTATTACAGAACGAGTAAAGAGATTTGCCGATAATGAGATTGAACTACGTATAGAGATACCGACGATCAAATCTCAGGCAAGTAACATACCGAAGAACAAAGGAAACATCATACGGGATTAACTGAATCCTTGACATAAAGGTTCAACCGATAAAGATCCTCATAGAATATGTAGGAACCAATACGGGCATCCAGGTCCCGCTATTGGTTATTGGCCGTGGAGGTGTCTCGGTCATGTCTACATAGTTCTCGAACCCACAGGGTGTGCACACTTAAGGTTCGATGATGTTTTGGTATAGTAGAGTTATGTATGGTGGTGACCGAAGGATTTTTGGAGTCCCGGATGAGATCCTGGACATCACGAGGAGCTTCAGAATGGTCCGGAGTAAAGATTGATATATAGGAAGTCCTGTTTTGGTCACAGGAAAAGTTTCGGGTACTTCGGTACTGCATCAGGAGTGCCGGCAGGGTACCAGGGGCCATCGGGAGGGTTGTCTCGACTCAAAGGACCTCATGGGATGTGGGAGGAGTCAAACCGGTGTTGGGGAACATTGCATGGGAAACAAAAACTTCCCTATGCTTCACCAAGGTCAATCTAGGAGATGAGCATCTACGAGAGGGGAGAGTGGATCTACATACCCTTGTAGATCGCTAAGCGGGAAGCGTTAAGAAACGTGGTCGATGTAGTCGAACGTCTTCGCGATCCAAATCGCCGAGCGTCCCGCGATCCAATCACGATCCGTCCCGATCTAGCGCTTAACGGACGGCACCTCCGCGTTTAGCACACGTATGGCTTGATGACAATCTCTGCCTTCTTGATCCAGCAAGAGGGAGCGGAGAGGTAGATGAGTTCTTCGGCAGCGCGATGGCGTTGCAGAAATGGTGGAGTTATTCTAGGAGGGCTTCGCCTAAGCATCGCTGAAAACCGATCTAGAGGAGAAACTGCGATCTAGAGGTGAAGTAGCACGTGGCTGTTTTTCTGTGTTCAAAAAACCCTCAAACCTCTAGTATATATAAGAGGAGGAGAGGAGGAGGCTTGTCACTCAAGGGGCCAGCCCTTTTATTCGGCCGAAGGTGGGGAGGAGGAGTCCTTCTCCAATCCTATTAGGACTAGGACTCCTCCTTTCCCACTTTTGCCTTCCTTCCACCCATAGGTTTCCTTCCCTAGACGCATGGGCTTCCTATGGGCCTTCATCCAGCCCACTAAGGACTGTTATTCCTTCTCCCACAGTCCATGTAGTCTCTTGGGTCGAAATACCCCTCCCGATGGTCCCCCGGTACCCTCCCGGCACTCCCGGTACACTACCGATGAGGCCAAAACTTTTCTGATGACCAAAACAGGACTTCCTATATATCAATCTTTACCTACGGACCATTTCGGATCTCCTCGTGGCGTCCGAGATCTCATTCGGGACTCCAAACAACCTTCGGTTACCACCATACATAACTCTATACTACCGAAACGTCACCGAACCTTAAGTGTGCAGACCCTGCGGGTTCGAGAACTATGTAGACATGATCAAGACACCTCTACCGTCAATAACCAATAGCAGGACCTGGATGCCCATATTTATTCCCACATATTCTATGAAGATCTTTATCGGTCGAACCTCTATGTCAAGGATTCATTTAATCATGTATGATGTTCCCTTTGTTCTTCGGTATGTTACTTGCCCGAGATTCGGTCGTCGGTATCTCCATACCTAGTTCAATCTCGTTGCCGGCAAATCTCTTTACTCATTCTGTAACACAAGATCCCATGGCTAAAACTTAGTCACATTGCTTGCAAGGCTTATTGTGATGTTGTATTACCGAGTGGGCCCTAAGATACCTCTCCGTCACACTGGGATACCTGTAGAGCACCTTTATAGTCACCCTGTTACGTTGTGACGTCTGATACACACAAGGCACTCCTCTGGTGTCCGTGAGTTGCATGATCTCCTGGTCATAGGAACATATACTTGACACACAGAAAACTGTAGCAATAAACTGACACGATCATATGCTACATTTATAGTTTGGGTCTTGTCCATCCCATCATTCTCCTAATGATGTGATCCCAATGGCTAGGAAACCTTGACCATCTTTGATCAACGAGCTAGTTTACTAGAGGCACACTAGGGACAAAGTGTTGTCTATATATCCACACATGCAATGTGTTTCCAATCAATACAGATATAGCATGGATAATAAACAATTATCATGAACAAGGAAATATAATAATAACACTTTATTTATGGCCTCTAGGGCATATTTCCAACACTCTCCCACATGCACTAGAGTCAATAATCTAGTTAGCGTCACTATGTGATTTACATTATACTGAATCGAACACCCATGCAGTTCTGGTGTTGATCATGTTTAGCCCCTGGAAGAGGTTTAGTCAACGGGTCTGCAACATTCAGATCCGTGTGCACTTTGCAAATATTTATGTCCTTCCCCTTGATGTAATCGCGGATGGAATTGAAGTGTCGCTTTATGTGTCTGGTCCTCTTGTGAAACCTTGGTTCCTTGGCCAGAGCAATGGCACCAGTGTTGTCACAGAACAGAGTCATTGGATTCAGTGCACTGGGCACTAGTCCAAGATCTGTCATGAAGTGCTTCATCCAGACACCTTCCTTCGCTGCCTCCGAGGCTACGATGTACTCCGCTTCATATGTAGAATCGGCTACCACACTTTGCTTGGAACTGCACTAGCTTACCGCTCCCCCGTTGAGAATAAATACATATCTGGTTTGTGACTTAGAGTCATCTGGATCAGTGTCAAAGATTGCATCGACGTAACCCTTTACGCCAAGCTCTTGATCACCTCCATAAACGAGAAACATTTCCTTAGTCCTTTTCAGGTACTTAAGGATATTCTTGACTGCCGTCCAGTGCTCTATTCCAGGATTACTTTGAAACCTTCCGGCCATACTTATGGCAAGGCTGACATTGGGTCTTGTGCATAGCATTGCATACATGATAGAGCCTATGGCTAAAGCATAGGGGATGACACTCATCTTCTCTCTATCTTCTGCAGTCACTAGGCATTGAGTCTTACTCAACTTCACACCTTGTAACACAGGCAAGAACCCCTTCTTGGACTGATCCATTTTGAACTTCTTCAAAACTTTATCAAGGTATGTGCTCTGTGAAAGTGCTATTAAGCGTCTCGATCTATCTCTATAGATCTTAATGCCTAGTATGAAAGCAGCTTCTCCTAGGTCCTTCATTGAAAAACTCTTGTTCAAATATTCCTTCACGCTTTCCACCATTTCTATATTGTTTCCAATCAGCAATATGTCATCCACATATAATATTAGAAATGCTATAGAGCTCCCACTCACTTTCACAGAGCACATATATCGATCTATCTCTATAGATCTTAATGCCTAATATGAAAGCAGCTTCTCCCAGGTCCTTCATTGAAAAACTCTTGTTCAAATATTCCTTCACGCTTTCCAGCATTTCTATATTGTTTCCAATCAGTAATATGTCATCCACATATAATATCAGAAATGCTATAGAGATCCCACTCACTTTCTTGTAAATACAAGCTTCTCCATAAACTTGTATAAACCCAAACGCTTTGATCACCTCATCAAAGCGCTTATTCCAACTCCGAGATGCTTCCACCAGTCCATAAATGGATCACTGGAGTTTGCAAACTTTGTCAACATTCTCTGGATCGACAAAACCTTCTGGTTGCATCATATATAACTCTTCCTCAAGGAAACCATTGAGGAATGTTATTTTGACATCCATCTGCCAAATTTCATAGTCGAAATATGCAGCTATTGCTAACATGATTCTGACGGACTTAAGCATCGCTACGAGTGAGAAGGTCTCATCATAGTCAACTCCTTGAACTTGTCAAAACCCCTTTGCCACAAGTCGAGCTTTATAGACGGTGATATTACCGTCCGCGATCGTCTTCTTCTTAAAGATCCATTTGTTCTGAATGGCCTTTCGCCCTTCAGGTAATACTTCCAAAGTCCATACTTTCTTTTCATACATGGATCCCATCTCGGATTTCATGACCTCTAACCATTTCTCAGAATCCGGGCCCATCATCGCTCCTCCATAGCTCGTAGGTTCATTGTTGTCCAACAACATGACCTCCAACACAGGGTTATCGTACCACTCAGGAGCAGTACGTGCCCTTGTCGACCTACGAGGTTTAATAGTAACTTGATCCGAAGCTTCATGATCATATCATTAACTTCCTCTTCAACTGTCGTAGGCTCCACAGAAACATCTTTCTGCGCTGCGCTACTCTCTGGTTGAAGTAAAGGTTCAATAACCTCATCAAGCTCTATTTTCCTCCCACTCAATTCTTTCAAGAGAAACTCTTTCTCAAGAAATGTTCCGTTCTAAGCGACAAACACTTTGCCTTCGGATCTGAGATAGAAGGCATACCCAACTATCTCTTTTGGGTATCCTATGAAGACGCATTTCTTCGCTTTGGGTTCCAGCTTTTCAGGTTGAAGCTTTTTGACATAAGCATAACATCCCCAAACTTTAAGAAATGACGACTTTGGCTTCTTGCCAAACCACAGTTCATATGGCGTCGTCTCAACGGATTTCGATGGTGCCCTATTTAAAGTGAATGCAGTTGTCTCTAATGCATAACCCCAAAACGATAGTGGCAAATCGGCAAGAGACATCATAGAACGCACCATATCTAATAAGGTTCGATTACGACGTTTGGACACACCATTACGCTGTGGTGTTCCAGGCGGTGTTAATTGTCAAACAATTCCACACTGTCTTAAGTGACTGCCAAACTCATAACTCGGATATTCTCCTCCTCGATGAGATCTTAGGAATTTAATCTTCTTGTTACGATCATTCTCAACTTCACTCTGAAATTGCTTGAACTTTTCAAACGTTCAAGACTTGTGTTTCATTAAGTAAATATACCCATATCTACTTAAGTCAGCAGTGAAGGTGAGAAAATAACGATATCCATCGCGCACCTCAATGTTCATTGGACCGCACACATCAGTATGTATGATTTCCAACAAATCACTCGCCCATTCCATTGTTCCAGAGAACGGCGTTTTAGTCATCTTGCCCATGAGGCATGGTTCACATGTGTCAAGTGATTCAAAATCAAGTGACTCCAAAAGCCCATCAACATGGAGCTTCCTCATGCATTTTACACCAATATGACCCAAACGGCAGTGCCACAAGAAAGTGGTACTATCATTATCAACTCTACATCTTTTGGCATCAATGTTATGAACATGTGTATCATCACTATCAAGATTCAATATGAATAAACCCCTCACATTGGGTGCATGACCATAAAAGATATTACTCGTATAAATAGAACAACCATTATTCTCTGATTTAAATGAGTAACCATCTCACAATAAACAAGATCCAGATATAATGTTCATGCTTAACGCAGGCACTAAATAACAATTATTCAGGTTCATCACTAATCCCGATGGTAATCGAAGAGAGAGCGTGCCGATGGAGATCGCATCAACCTTGGAACCATTTCCCACGCGCATCGTCACTTCATCCTTCGCCAGCCTTCGTCTATTCCATAGTTCCTATTTTGAGTTGCAAATGTGAGCAACCGAACCGGTATCAAATACCTAGGCACTAAAACGAGAGCTAGTAAGGTACACATCAATAACATGTATATCATATATACCTTGTTTGTTGTTAGCCGCCTTCTTGTCAGACAGATACTTGGGGCAGTTCCGCTTCGAGTGACCAGTTCCCTTGCAATGAAAGCACTTAGTTTCTGGCTTGGGTCCAGCCTTGGGTTTCTTCACGGGAGGAGCAACTGCTTTGCCACCCTTCTGTTGGAAATATGCCCTAGAGGCAATAATAAATTAGTTATTATCATATTTCCTTGTTCATGATAATCGTTTATTATCCATGCTATAATTGTATTGATCGGAGACTTAGATGCATGTGTGGATACATAGACAAAACCATGTCCCTAGTATGCCTCTAATAGACTAGCTCGTTGATCAAAAGATGGTTAAGGTTTCCTAGCCATGGACATGAGATGTCATTTGATAACGGGGTCACATCATTAGGAGAATGATGTGATGGACAAGACCCAAACTGCAAACGTAGCATATGATCGTGTCAGTTTATTGCTACTGTTTTCCGCATGTCAAGTATGTGTTCCTATGACCATGAGATCATGCAACTCGCAGATATCGGAGGAGTGCCTTGTGTGTATCAAACGTCGCAACGTAACTGGGTGACTATAAAGGTGCTCTACAGGTATCTCCGATGGTGTCTGTTGATTTGGCATGGATCGAGACTAGGATTTGTTACTCCGTGTGACGGAGAGGTGTCTCGGGGCCCACTCGGTAATGCAACATCACAATAAGCCTTGCAAGCAATGTGACTAATTGTTAGTTGCGGGATCTTGTATTACGGAACGAGTAAAGAGACTTGCCGGTAACGAGGTTGAACTAGGTATGGAGATACCGACGATCGAATCTCGGGCAAGTAACATACCGAAGAACAAAGGGAACGTTATACGGGATTAACTGAATCCTTGACATAGAGGTTCGACCGATAAAGATCTTCGTAGAATATGTAGGAACCAATGTGGACGTCCAGGTCCCGCCATTGGTTATTGACCGTAGAGGTGTCTCGGTCATGTCTACATAGTTCTCGAACCCGCAGGGTCTGCACACTTAAGGTTCGGTGACGTTTCGGTAGTGTAGAGTTATGTATGGTGGTGACCGAAGTTTGTTAGGAGTCCCGAATGAGATCCCGGACGTCACGAGGAGCTCCGGAATGGTCCGGAGGTAAAGATTCATATATATAGGAAGTCCCAGTTTGGTTTCCGGAAAAGTTTCGGGCTCATCAGTAGTGTACCGGGAGTGCCGGTAGTGTACCAGGAGGCCTCCGGGAAGGGTATTTCGACCCCAAGAAGTCCATGGGCTGTGGGAGAATAATAACCAGCCCTTTGTGGGCTGGGAAAACAGCCACAAAGGCCCATGGCGCAGGAGAGAAAGTCCTAAAACAAAAAATGGAAAATCAGCCAATAGGAGGCAATCCTACTCCAACTAGGATTGGAGGTGAAGTAGGATTGCTTCCCACCTCCTATTTCGGCCGACCGAAAGGCCTTGGCTGCCTCTCCGCAGCGCCTGCTAACAACGTTCTGTTCTCAGGTGTTTATGTACAAAAAAGAGGTTTATGGAGGTTTTATCTAAGTGATAAAAAGTGCAAAAAAAAAACCATACAGTTGTCAGATCTGGATTAAAAAAAAGGTGCTCCCGGCGGGGCTCGAACCCGCGACCTTCGGCTCATAAGACCAACGCTCTAACCAACTGAGCTACGGGGGCTGTTTCGATGTGCAAACGTGATTCACTTATTAATACTTTAAAAGTTTATTTATTGTTCATTTCAAATGAATTTATAGCACCTCGTTAGAGTTGTCTGAGATGCCTGTGCATGCGAATCACACGCATCCAGTGGCCAGGGTCGTTCCACCAAGTTCCAAGAGCATCGCCTGTGGCGTCTGCAGAGAGCAGAAACCCAAGAAGCTCTGCGCCGCTTCCTGTAGCTTGGCATCGTGTTTGTCTTGATAGTCTGCAGTACGCAGTTCGCGGCACCCGCGTCTTGGCGTAGAGTAATTAAACTGCCACACTCCAGCTCTTCTTTCAGATCTCAATCAAACACTGGCCGGATCGACGATCGCCGAATGTGGTGCTCATAAGTACTAATTACTTGCTTAATTTTTGTCATTAGAACGACGACAGCCACAACACAATGAACGGTCCTTACACACTCATATGACTGATCGATCAAAAACATACACACTGAACTGAACTGAACACACACAGTACTCCAGACCTAATCTGGGAATTAACTCACAGAAGAACACTGTCACGTAGCTAGATACGTACTTAGTTCCTCACTGAAAGAAACTCGATCTACGGCTGCCACGCGGCGAGCTGCTGGATGTTCATGGGGTAGGCGAGGTCGGTGCCGCCGGAGTATGCGGCCTTGCCGAGGAGCACGTTGACCCTCTCGGTGGGGTGGAAGGCGTCCCAGAAGATGTAGGTGTTGCGGTTGGGGCAGGGCCGGAGGAAGGGCAGGCAGGTGATGACCCCGCGGTTCCGGCCGATCCCGCAGCACCCGCGGTCCACCACGCTGAAGCCGTAGTTCCAGGGGCTCCGCAGCACCTCGGAGATCATCTCGAAGTTGTCGATGTAGATGAGCTTGGCGCGCGGGAGGTTGAGGTTCAGGGTGTCCACCATGCCCTTCACCTTGCTGTTGAAGGGCGCGATGAGCTCGTCCACGTCCGGCGAGCACATGTTGGTCGGGTTCCGCGCGCGCATGTTGGGGATGCACGCCATCGACCCCACCCCCGCGATCACGAACCTCCGGGCGCCCAGGTTGTACAGGCTCTGCGTCCATGCATGTTCAGGTTCATCAGAGACGAGACGATGCAACTTACTACTGCTACTAAGAAGATTCCATGCATGGCTTACGGTGAGCTGCTTGGTGTAGTGCTGCACGAGGAGCGTGGAGTACTGGTCGCCGTTGTACTCGTTGCGGGTGTTGTAGTTGGGCATGAGGTAGTTGTTGAGGTAGTCGTTGCTGCCCATGCCCACGTAGAAGATGCTGCGGCCCAGCGAGGAGGCCAGCTTGCTCGCCCCGAGCTTCCCCTTGATCTGGTTCAGCGTCGTCTGGAAGTTCTTGATCTGCTGGTTGAACGGGATGCGCCCCACGAAGTTCTGGCCCGTGTTGTCCAGGATCCCGGCGGCGGCGGAGGCGTAGTTCACGCCCTGGAGGGCGCCGGCGTCGCTCTCGGCGTTGGACGCCTGGTTGTTCGAGGGCAGCAGGGGCAGCCCCAGAAGCTCAGCTGCATGCATGCACACCACGACGAGAGTTAACTAACTATAGTCTGTAGTACATACTAGCAGGTTGGCAGAGGGGAGGTCGAACGCGTTTGGTTAATTGTTTGCGGTAACTAATCAGGTTGGTTTGCACTGTACAGTAACTAAGATTTGCTACAGTTGCAACCCCTAGTCACTTTTGTGGTGAATTATTGGCCTTGGTGGAGTATTTAATTACCACCGGACTATACATGGCGTCATGTCCATAGCCTGGCCAGGGTCACATGGAAACATTGACGACGCCACCATAGTGGTAGTGGTACAGGTTTTGACTGGCCGAATTCATCGCATCATGTGCACTGTGTGTGTGGAATCAATGGGACGGCATTATGATCCCGGAGGAAATCGAGTACCGCTGTGCTACACTATTACTAGCAGTAGTCCTGGTGTGGAGTGTCTCACTCTCTTTTCACTCTTCTCACTCTCTCTCTCTCTCATACACTTGAATGAGCACATGGAGGAGGCCGGTAAGTAGTTATTACAGTCAGTACTGGTAGTACTAGGCTTCAAGCTACGCTACTATGCTAGTGGGATCTCAGTGCTTATGTACTGAGATTACAGTTGAATTAATCATTTTAGATTTTGTTTGCAAGGACCATGCATTCACTATGCATTTCATGATTATCTTGGATTTCATTTCCCTAAACAGAACTCCACGGCACTATGGATTTCATTTCCCTAAACAGTACTCCACGGCACTATGCATTTCATGATTATCTTGGATTTCATTTCCCTAAACAGTACTCCTCTGCCGTGGATTCCATTGGAGATTTGGAGTAGTACATGCATGTAGGCTTTCGGTGTGGAACTCACACTTGCATATATGAAAAACAGTACTAACTGCATAGCTTCTTCAAGGTGTGAAAAAAGGAGAAGCAACCTAGCCTAACATTTGACACAATGGCATTCTAGCTTGTCAATAATTATGGACTGAGTACATACAGATATAGAAACCCTGACGAATGTGCCTGCATATGCATATGCATATCCAATTCCATCAAACCAGCTAGAATCCTTAATTAACTATTTATCAGCATCTTGCATTTATAGTATGTTAACTAGCGCTTGCATAGTACATGCTCCCTCCTGATAATGATTTAATAACGATTTTAATAGTAAAATATGGTCGAGACATACTAATTAAGCTACTAGTGATAACGATTTCCTTATGATTTGTAAAACATTCTTCTAGGAACAGATAGACTAAGCCCACTTCATATGTTTGTGTATATAAAAAGACTAAAACACATCAAAGGACCATGTATATTCCTTTTCTGTAAACAAGTCCAGCATGGAAATGACTATGAGAATGACAGAAAAATATCCCGTGTGGTGTGGTGTACCATGCGCTAGATCACGGGTTTCCTGACGCTCTAGCATCATTGCATTATTTGCTTGCAATGTGACTGGCTCATTCTAGGATGTACTAAAATTAGCAAATTCTACTCAAAAGAGGCACTGTACCACTTTGCCAGCTGATTTGCTATTTCTGCACGCAACAAAATGGTTCGATTTATATGTGAAAATAACGCATCGTATACTACCGGCGGCATTTTTATGACTTGTTTTGCTGGTGAGAAAATCTAAGCTTGCTCTGCCTCTGAAGCACTCGAGAAGTAATCCCAAAGGGAAATGGCCAGGAGAGCATGCATGCAGCACAATGAAGCATGCATGGAGGATGGAGCAACGCACGTACCTATGGCGTCGACCATGGTGTAGCCGTTGGAGAAGCGGCCAGTGGGCCCGCCGGCGAAGTCGATGCCGTAGGGCAAGTAGTTGGCCTTGGCCAGCGACGTGAGGTCGTTGTTGTTGCCGTTGTCCGTCAGTGAGTCGCCGAACACGAACATGGCCGGCACCGACGGCCCGCCGCCGCCGCCGCCGCCCGTCGCACCGGTGCCGCTGGCCCCTGCTGCGTCGCCGGGCCCGGTCGGGAACGTGAAGTTCCACGGCGCACGCGGGAACAGCGGCCGCGGGAACACCTGCGCCGTGGCGCCGCCGCACGCGAGGAGCACCAGGAGGAGCACCGTCGCCGTGGACGTGGAGGAGGCCGCCATTGGATCGACGTGGAGTTCCAAGCTTGGCTGGGTAGATAGGTGCCTAGGTGTGAGGCATGCAAGGCAGAGCTAGGCAGAAAGCAGGGTGCGCAGTGTGGGAGAAGAGGAGCGTCGTATATAGAGGCGAGAGTGAAGGGGAGAGGGTTTTGGGGTGGTTGGTGGGTGGACGAGGGAAGGTTAAATGCGGCTCCTGCCATTGCTGCCATGGAGATGAAGAGAGTAAATGGGGCTCTGTTGGGGCGCGTGCTCGAGGCTACGCGAGCCATGGCCGACAGCAGCTGGCGAGGTGCAGCGTGCCGTGCCTGTGGTTTGTGCCTCCGTAAGAATGGGAGAGTACTACGTAAGCTCGGCCAAGAGCATCTCCACCCGTTTGCCTTCAGCGTGTCTAACGAGGCCACAAAACGTTAGATAGGTGTTATTTTCGTTGTGATGGAATCAACTTTTCAGTCGTATTCCCAAGTTTCGGTCACATGCACATGTAAATTCAAACGTTTTATTTCCCGTTGTTTAAAGAACGACACAAGTCGACGATCATGTCATAGTTCGGCGTTAGTCATGCCACAAATCGGCTTCCATCATGTCACGGGCCAGCGATCAAAACATGCCACTAGTCCGGCATACAAAAAGGCGGAAGAAGTGCACATAGAACTCAAATGGCCAGCTCGTCATCTCTCGAAGCGGCGGGAGAGGTCAGCATAGGCGTAGGCGTCGGCGTCGGCGACGAAGGCGCACTCGACGGCGGCATGGGCGATGCGGCCGGCACCGGCATGAGGTTTAGGATGAGGTTGCGCTCCGCCAAGTACCACGCCTTCACCTGCGGGTCCAAGTTCGCCATGACGCCTACCATGAGGAACGCCGGGTCGGTGTTGCGCTTCTTCGCGGCGACATTGGATTTGACAAGGTCGAGCTTGGCGTCTTGCTTCGTCATCAGCGCCGACCACCTCGCCTCCGACTTCTCCTCCCTCGGGGCAAAGTGGGTCTTTGCGTCGACGTTGCGTAGTTCCTACCCTTCTTCGCCTTCTTGTTCCCATCTGGCCGCCCTTCGGCCGCCCAACAACACGCGCGTCCGGGTTGTACACGCTATCCTTGTTGGCGAGTGCAAGTCGGACCTCGGCCCATTTCTCGCACAACTCGATCCTGGTGAACACATGGAGGAACTTGAAGTCGGCGTTGGTTTCGCTGTCCCGGCGAAACAACTTGAATATCCGAACCATCTACAGCAAGAACAAGTGTCGTCGAACACAGCGAAGGACGGCGAAGTCGGGGCGTTTATGGACGTACCTATTGTTCGACGTTTGCGTCGCTTCCAGAGCAAGCCTGCACCTGTTCTTGGATCCCATGCCACTTGTTGCACGCCAATTGGATGCTTGCCCAATGGTTGGTCATGGCCTTGTCGCGGCGCTCCATGTGTATGCTGGTGAACTCAGGGTCGACCAACTTGCACTCTTCGAACGCCGCCTTGATCATGTTCACGTCTCGGTGTCCTCGTTCGCGCCGCTGATCGGGTCCATGCTGACCTGCTTCCACGCTTCGGCGAGGCACACGTCTTGCTTCGCCGTCCACTTGACGTGGGGCTCGGCTGGCTTCCCATTGGCCGACCTTGACTTCTTCTTTCTCCCTTTTCCCCTCGCCGACGCCGGTTCCGGCTCCATCGGCTCTTCCTCCAACATCTCCTCCTCCTCGGCCTTGTCAGAGTCGACGTCGTTCATGTCACCAATGTCCTCCACCTCTTGCGTACCGAACTTGGGGCACGCCCCGGCCGCGATAGAGCCAGTGTTGATGATCTCCTCCATCTCGGCCTCAGTGGTGCTGAATTGTGGGCCCGAACTATTGGAAATATGCCCTAGAGGCAATAATAAATTAGTTATTATCATATTTCTTTGTTCATGATAATCGTTTTTTATCCATGCTAGAATTATATTGATCGGAAACTCAGATACATGTGTGGATACATAGACAACATCATGTCCCTAGTATGTCTCTAGTAGACTGGCTCGTTAATCAAAGATGGTCAAGGTTTCCTGGCCATAGACATGAGATGTCATTTGATAACGGGATCACATCATTAGGAGAATGATTTGATGGACACGAGCCAAACTATAAACATAGCATATGATCGTGTCAGTTTATTGCTATAGTTTTCTGCATGTCAAGTATTTATTCCTATGACCATGAGATCATGCAACTCACTGACACGGGAGGAGTGCCTTGTGTGTATGAAATGTCGCAACATAACTGGGTGACTATAAAGGTGCTCTATAGGTATCTCCGAGAGCGTATGTTGAGTGGGTATGGATCAAGACTGGGATTTGTTACTCAGTGTGATGGAGAGGTATCTCAGGGCCCACTCGGTAATACAACATCACAACAAGCCTTGCAAGCAATGTGACTAAAGTGTTATCCACGGGATCTTGTGTTACGGAACGAGTAAAGAGACTTACCGGTAACGAGATTGAACTAGTTATGGAGATACCGATGATCGAATCTCGGGCAAGTAACATACCGAAGAACAAAGGGAACAACATACGGGATTAACTGAATCCTTGACATAGAGGTTCAACGATAAAGATCTTCGTAGAATATGTAGGAACCAATATGGGCATCCAGGTCCCGCTATTGGTTATTGACTGTGGAGGTGTCTCGGTCATGTCTACATAGTTCTCGAACCCGCAGGGTCTGCACACTTAAGGTTCGGTGACGTTTTGGTAGTATAGAGTTATGCATGGTGGTGACTGAAGGTTGTTTGGAGTCCCGGATGAGATCCCGGACATCACGAGGAGCTCCAGAATGGTCCATAGGTAAAGATTGATATATAGGAAGTCCTGTTTTGGTCACCCAAAAAGTTTCGGGCTCATCGGTAGTGTACTGGGAGTGTCGGGAGGGTACCGGGGGACCATCGGGAGGGGTGTATCGACCCAAGGGGACACATGGGTTGTTGGAGGAGTTAAACCAGCCCCTAGTGGGCTGGCCAAAGCCACACTAAAGGCCCATGCGGCTGGGGTGGAAAAAACCCAAGGTGGAAAGAGTTTCCAAGTGGGACGGAGGAGTCCTAATCCTACTAGGATTGGAGGAGGACTCGTCCTCTCCTCCTTGCGGCCGAGGCAAAGGAGCTAGCCCTAGGGAGCAAGCCTTCTCCATCCATCCTCCTATATATACTAGAGGTTTTGAGGGTTTTGAGACATAGAAATCAGTCACGTGCTCCCTCTTCCTCTAGATCATAGTTCTTCCTCTAGATTGTTTCAACAGTGCTTAGGCGAAGCCCTGCTGGAATAGTTCCACCATCATCGCCACCACGCCGTCGCGCTGCCGGAGAACTCATCTACTTCTCCGCTCCCTATTTATGGATCAAGAAGGTGGAGAACGTCATCGAGCTGTACGTGTGTTGAACGTAGAGGTGTGCTACTTCTCGAGCATGCGTTGGTTTCCCGTGAAGAGGAACGGTTTGATGCAGCAAAATAGATACATATTTCCCTTAGTTTTTGAGAACCAAGGTATCAATCCAGTAGGAGATACAAGCGAGTCACCAATAGATGTACCTGCACAAAGAATCAAACTCTTGCACCCAACGCTATAAAGGGGTTGTCAATCCCTTCACGGTTACTTGCAAGGATGAGATCTAATAGAGATAGATATAATAGGATGCTTGGACGGAAAGTAAAACTAAAAGTAAAAATAATGCAGCAAGTATGTTTGGTATTTTTGGTTTTAGATCTGAAAGTATAATATGGAAAATAGATCCGGGGGCCATAGGTTTCACTAGATGGCTTCTCTCATGATGGCAAGTATTACTGTGGGTGAACAAATTACTGTCAAGCAATTGATAGAAAAGCGAATAATTATGAAGATATCCAAGGCAATTATTATGCATATAGGCATCATGTCCGTGACAAGTAGACCGAAACGATTCTGCATCTACTACTATTACTCCACACATCGACCGACTTGTGCGTGCATCTAGAGTATTAAGTTCATGAAGAACAGAGTAACGCATTAAGTAAGATGACATGATGTAGAGGGATAAACTCAAGCAATATGATGGGAACCCCATCTTTTTTCCCCTTGATGGCAACAATACAATGCATGTCTCGCTACCCTACTTTGTCACTGGGTGGGGATACCGCAAGATTGAACCCAAAACTAAGCACTTCTCCTATTGCAAGAATTACCAATCTAGTTGGCCAAACCAAACCAATAACTCGAAGAGACTTGCAAAGATATGAAATCATGCATATAAGAATTCAGGAAAGACTCAAATAATATTCATGGATAATCTGAACATAAACCCACAATTCATCGAATCTTGACAAACACACCGCAAAAGAGTATTACATCGGATAGATCTCTATGAAGATCATGAAGAACATGGTATTGAGAAACAAAGAGGGAGAAGAAGCCATCTAGCTACTAGTTATGGACCCGTAGGTTTGTGGTGAACTACTCATGCATCATTGGAGGGGCAATGGAGTTGATGTAGATGCCCTCCATGATCGAATCCCCCTCCGGCAGATTACCGGAAAAGGCTCCAAGATTTGATCTCTCGGGAACAGAGGCTTCTGGCGGCGGAAAAGTGTTTTCGTGGCTCTCTATGATAATGATGGAATATTTGGAAATTTATAGGCTGAAGATTAGGGTTAGGGGAGTTGCCGTGGGCCCACAAGCCTGCCCGACGCGGCCTACCCCCTGGCCACGCCCCTAGGGCTTGTGGCCCCATGGTGGCTCCTCTGCCTTGGTTCTCATGTCTCGTACATTCCTTTTGTTCCAGAAAATTCTTTCCGAAGGTTTTATTCTGTTTGGACTCCGTTTAATATTCCTTATCTGCGAAACTCAAAAACAAGGAAAAAACAAAAACTAGCACTAGGCTCTAGATTAATAGGTTAGTCCCAAAAATAATATAAAATAACATGTTAATGCATATAAAACATCCAAAACAGATAATATAATAGCATGGAACAATCAAAAATTATAGATACGTTGGAGACGTATCAGCATCCGCAAGCTTAATTCCTACTCGTCCTCGACTAGGTAAATGATAAAAACGGAATTTTTGATGTGGAATGCTACCTAACATATTTATCCATGTAATATTCTTTATTGTGGCATGAATATTCAGATCCATAAGATTCAAAACAATAGTCTAATATTGACATAAAGATAGTAATACTTCGAGCACACCAACAAGGTAGTCGTGTCCTTTCGAAATAACATGGCCTTAAAAAGTCATCCCTACAAAATCATATGGTCTGGCTATGCTGCATCTTCCCCACGCAAAGTATCTAAATCATGCACAACCCCGATGAACAAGTCAAGCAATTGTTTCACACTTTTGGTGTTCTCAAACCTTTTCAACTCTCACGCAATACATGAGCGTGAGCCATGTATGTAGCATTATAGGTGGAATAGAATATGAAGGAGGTGCAAGGAGAAAAAGGAGAAGATAGTCTCACATCAACTAGGCGTATCAACGGGCTATGGAGATGTCCATCAATAGATATCAATGTGAGTGAGTAGGGATTGCCATGCAACAAATGCACTTAGAGCTATAAGTGTATGAAAGCTCAAAAAAGAAAACTAAGTGGCCGTGCATAATGAATATCCACTAGTTATATGAAAGTGACAAAATAGGAGACTCTCTATCATGAAGATCATGGTGCTACTTTGAAGCACAACCGTGGAAAAAGGTAGTAGCAATTGTACCTAAGACTGTACAAAGTTCAGATAATTTAAATGCTTCTCATGGTCTGAGACTTGGGGAAAATAATTCGTCTAAAGGTGTTGAGAATAGTAAAGGAATAGAAAATGCTCATGCAGCAAGATGTGTATCGGTGCAAGAAAAAGATGCTGGTACGCATGACAAGGGTTTGATTAAGACACTCATCGTTGCATCTTCTAGCTCTAGTCTGAAAGGTGATTCAGTTAATACAACCGATCAGGTTGTGGGATGCAACTCATGTGCATCCACAAGTTGGTCTCCCAAAAAATTCTTTGGCACATTTACTCATGCATCTGATTTGGAGCCCATGGTACGTACATGTTCAGAGAAAGAAATTGTGCTTGCTAGAGATGGTGATTCAGCCGATTCTTTACCATGTTTCCTAGCAATAAAGTCCCTTTTATCATATCTTTTATTCTTATGATGTGGGTTATCAAGATCAATAGCAGGTTCAATCTCCACATCATTATCATTACTAGGTTGAGCATCAACATGAACATCATCATTAATATTATTACTAGGCTCATGTTCATCACTAGATTGTGTCTCAGCATCAGAAACAGAAATATCATTTGGGTTTTCAGGTGTATCTATAATAGGTTCACTAGCAGCATGCAAAGTTCTATCATCATCCTTATTTCTCTTATTACTGGAACAACTAGGTACATCAATGTTACTCCTTTGAGAATCTTGCTCAATTCTCTTGGGATGGCCCTCGGGATACAATGACTCCTGAGTCATTCTTCCACATCTAGTCACAACTTTAACAGAATGATCATTGTTCTTACTATTCATCTCATTAAGCAAATCATTTTGTGCCTTGAGTACTTCTTCTACTTGAGTAGTTACCATGGAAGCATGTTTACTAATCAATTTTAGATCATTGATAGTTCTACTCATATAATCACCTAAGCGATCAAGCATGAAAGCACCATGTTTCCATTGTCTACTAACATAAGCATTAAAATTTTCTTGATTAACAACAAAATTATCAAATTCATCCAAGCATTGGCTAGCAGACTTATTATAAGGAATATCGCTTTCATCAAATCTATGAAGAGAAATTACCTCTACTATCTGTGTCGGGTTATCAAGACCATGTATTTCTTCAATAGGTGGTAGATTCTTAACATCTTCAGCTTTAATACCTTTTTTCATAGATTTCTTCGCCTCTTGCATATCTTCAGGACTGAGAAATAGAATACCTCTTTTCTTTGGAGTTGGCTTCGAAGGTGGTTTGGGAATAGTCCAATCATTATCATTGCTCAATATATTATTCAATAGTATTTCAGCTTGTTTAATAGTTCGTTCCCTGAAAACACAACCAACACAACTATCTAGGTGGTCCCTAGAAGCATCGCTTAGTCCATTATAAAAGATATCAAGTATTTTATTTCTTAAGAGGATGATCAGGCAAAGCATTAAGTAATTGGAGAAGCCTCCCCCAAGCTTGTGGGAGACTCTCTTCTTCTATTTGCACAAAGTTAAATATTTCCTACAAGGCAGCTTATTTCTTATGGGCAGGAAAATATTTTTTAGAGAAGTGATATATCATATCCTGGGGGATACGCACACAACCAGGAGCAAGAGAATTAAACCATATCTTAGCATCGCCCTTTAACGAGAAAGGAAACAACTTAAGGATATAGTAATAACGATTTTTTTCCTTATGAGTAAATAGGGTGGCTATATCATTCAGTTTAGTAAGATGCGCCACAACAGTTTCAGATTCATAACCATGGAAAGGATTAGATTCAACCAAAGTAATTAACTCAGAATCGACAGAGAATTCATAATTCTTATCAGTAACAAAGATAGGTGAAGTAGCAAACTTAGGATCATATTTCATTCTAGCATTCAAAGATTTTTCTTTTCACTTGCATATTAATTTCTTAAGATCATCTCTATCATTACAAGCAAGAAAGTCCCTATCTATCTCTCCTTCCATAACATAACCCTCGAGAATATCAAGCAATTTGTATCTAGGAGAGCTAGTTCTAGCAAGTGTCTCAAAGTGTTCGGTTTCAATAATTTCATCAGTTTCAGAAGTATCATAATTTTCAGCATTGACTCTAACAATTTTTCATCAAGAAATTCACCCAGTGGCACAGTATTATCAAGCAAAGTATCATCATAAGCATCATGCATAGCAGAAGTAGCATCATCAATTACTTGCGACATATCAAAATTACTAGCAGGTGGTGGTGTCGCAAACTTACTCATAACATAAGGTGAATCAAGTACAGAGCTAGATGGCAGTTCCTTACCTCCCCACGTAGTAGAGGGATAAATCTTGGTTTTCGGATCTTTCAGATTCTTCATCATGATCAACAAATATAAATCCCAAGTGACTCAGAGAATAGAGCTATGCTCCCCAGCAACGGCGCCAGAAAAAGGTCTTGATAACCCACAAGTATAGGGGATCGCAACAGTTTTTGAGGGTAGAGTATTCAACCCAAATTTATTGATTCAGCACAAGGGGAGCCAAAGAATATTCTTGAGTATTCGCAGCTGAGTTGTCAATTCAACCACACATGTAAGACTTAATATCTGCAGCAAAGTATTCAGTAGCAAAGTAGTATGGGAGTAATGGTAACGATAGCAAAAGTAACAGTAGCAGTTTTGTAATGATTGTAACAGTAGCAACGGAGAAGTAACTTAGCAAATCTCAATATGTGGAAAGCTCGTAGGCAATGGATCAGTGATGGATAATTATGTTGGATGTCATTCATCATGCAACAGTTATAACATAGGGTGACACAGAACTAGCTCCAATTCATCAATGTAATGTAGGCATGTATTCCATATATAGTCATACGTGCTTATGGAAAAGAACTTGCATGACATCTTTTGTCCTACGCTCTCGTGGCAACAGGGTCCTAATGGAAACTAAGGGATATTAAGTCCTCCTTTTAATAGAGAACCGGACCAAAGCATTAGCGCTTAGTGAATACATGAACTCCTCAAACTACGGTAATCACCGGAAAGAATCCCAGTTATTGTCACCTGGGGGATCCGGATCATAACTCGTAATAGGTGTCTACAACTTGCAAGATAGGATCAAGAACACATATATATTCATGAAAACATAATAGGTTCAGATCTGAGATCATGGCACTCGGGCCCTAGTGACAAGCATTAAGCATAGCAAAGTCATAGCAACATCAATCTGAGAACATAGTGGATACTAGGGATCAAACCCTAACAAAACTAACTTGATTACATGATAAATCTCATCCAACCCATCACCGTCCAGCAAGCCTACGATGGTATTACTGACGAACGGTGGAGAGCATCATGGAATTGGTGATGAAGGATGGTTGGTGATGACGATGGCGTCGATTTCCCCTCTCCAGATCCCAAAACGGACAAAAGATCTGGTCTCCCAAGGAAGAACAGGAGGTGGCGGCGGCTCCGTATCGTGAAATGCGATGAATTCTTCTCTTTGATTTTTTTTCTCCGCAAATAGGGTTATATGGAGCTGGAGAGGAGGTCGGAGGAACCACAAAGGGCCCACAAGCCTGCTAGGTGCAGCCAAGGTGTAGCCGCACCTAGCAGGCTTGTGGCCTATAGGTGCCCCCGTCTGGTTACTTCTTGCGCCAGTATTTTTTATTAAATCCAAAAATATTCTCCGTAAATTTTTAGGACAATCAAAGAACTTTTATTTCTGCACAAAAATAACACCAAGGCAATTCTACTGAAAATAGCGTCAGTTCGGGTTAGTTCCATTCAAATCATGCAAATTAGAGTCCAAAACAAGGGCAAAAGGGTTTGGAAAAGTGGATACGATGGAGACGCATCACTTCCCGCTTAGCGATCTACAAGGGTATGTAGATCCACTCTCCCTCTCGTAGATGCTCATCACAATGGATAGATCTTACGTGTGCGTAGGAATTTTTTTCCCATGCAACCTTCCCCAACAATGGTATCAGAGCTAGGTCTATGTGTAGATGAGATCACGAGTAGAACACAAAGGAGTTTCGGGGCGTTGATGCTTAGATTACTTCCTCCCTTGGTCGTGTTTTGATTCAGCGGTATTGTGGGATGAAGCGGCCCGGACCAACCTTACTCATACGCTTACGAGAGACCGGTTCCATCGACTGACATGTAACTTTGTTGCACAAAGATGGCTGGCGGGTATGTGTATCTCCTACTCTAGTTGGATCGGATTCGACAAAGGCGGTCCTTGAGAAGGTTGAATAGCAATTTTTGTATCACCATTGTGGTTTATGCGTAGGTGAGAATTGTTCTTGCTAGATACCCGTAGCAGCCACGTAAAACTTGCAACAACAATTAGAGGACGTCTAACTTGTTTTTGCAGGGTATGTTGTGATGTGATATGCCCAATTACATGATGAGATATACGTGATGTATGAGATGATCAGGTTTTGTATAGAATATCACGACTTGCATGTTGATGAGTACGACAACCGACAGGAGCCATAGAGTTGTCTTTAATTATTTTCACCATTTTTTTGCTTTACTTTATCACTATGAGTTAGCAATAGTCATGGAAGGAACAGTCGGCGCGGCAACCCCGATGGCGACACGTTGATGGAGATCACGGTGTCATGCCGGTGACGATGGAGATCATGCAGGTGCTTTGAAGATGAAGATCAAAAGCAGAAGTTCATGACCATATCATGTCACTAATGATTTGCATGTGATGTTAATCCTTTTGTGCACCTTGTTTTGCTTAGGACGACGGTAGCATTATAAGATGATCCCTCACTTAAATTTCAAGATGAATTGTGTTCTCCCCGAGTGTGCACCATTGTGAAAGTTCGTCGTGTCGAAACACCATGTGATGATCGGGTGTGATAGACTCTACGTTCACATACAACGGGTGCAAGCCAGTGTTGCACGTGCGGAACACTCGAGTTAAACTTGATGAGCCTAGCATATACAGACATGGCCTCGGAACACAAGAGACCAAAAGGTCGAACATGAGTCATATAGTATATGATCAACATGAAGATGTTCACCATTGAAACCACCTCAACTCACGTGATGATCGGACTTGAGTTGGTGGATTTGGATCATGTGAAACTCGAATGACCCGAGGGATGTCAATTTGAGTGGGAGTTTTTTTAAGTAATATGATTAACTAAACTCATTATCATGAACATAGTCAAAATGTCTTTGCAAATTATGTTGTAGATTACTAGCTCGTGCTGTAGCTCCCTTGAATTTTTATATGTTCCTAGATAAATAGAGTTGAAAGATGATGGTAGCAATAATGCGGACTGGGTCCGTGATCTGAGGATTGTCCTCATTGCTGCACAGAAGGCTTATGTCTTTAATGCACCGCTCAGTGCGCCACCCCCTCAAGCGTCATCTGTAGATGTTGACAGACACGTTCTGATGACTACTTGATAGTTCAATGCATCATGCGTTACGTCTTTGAATTGAGGCTCCAAAATGTTTTGAATGTCATGGAACATATGAGATGTTCTAAGAGCCGAAATTGGGATCTCAGGCTCGTGCCCGTGTTGAGAGGTATGAGACCTCCAACAAGATTCTTTGCCTGCAAGATGAAGGAGAATAGCTCAATCGGTGAGCATGTGCTCAGATTGTCTAGGTACTACAATCGCTTGAATCGAGTGGGGGTTGATCTTCTAGATAAGATAGTGATTGATATAGTTCTTCAAGTCACTGTCACTAAGCTACTAGAGCTTCGTGATGAACTATAAAATACCAGGGATGGAAATAATGGTCCCTGAGCCATTCACGATGTTTGACACCACGAAGGTAGAAATCAAGAAGGAGCAGCAAGTGTTGATGGTTAGTGAAACCACTAGTTTCGAGAAGGGCAAGGGCTAGGAGGAAAACTTCATGGATGGCAAGACAGTTGCTGCTCCACTGAAGAAACCCAAGGTTGAACCCAAACCCGAGACTAAGTGCCACTATTATGAGGAGAACGACCACTAAAGAGGAACAACCCTAGATACTTGGTAGATAAGAAGGCTGGCAACGTCGACAGAAGTATATTTGATATACATGTTATTGATGTGTACCTTGCTAGTACTCCTAGTAGCACCTGCGTATTGGATATCGGTTCGCTTGCTAAATGTTAGTAACTCGAAGTAAAATCTACGGAATAAACAAAGTCTAGCTAAGGGTGAGGTGACGATGAGTGTTGGAAGTGTTTCCAAGGTTGATGTGATCACCATCGCACGCTCCCCCTACCTTCAGGATGAGTGATGAACCAAAATAAATATTTGGTGATTGTGTTGAGCATGAACGTGATTACATCATGTTTATTGCAATACGGTTATTCATTTAAGTTAGAGAATAATGGTTATTCTATGTATATGAATAATACCTTCAATGGTCATGCACCCAATGTGAATGGTTTATTGAATCTTGATCGTAGTAATACACATATTTATAATGATGATACCAAAAGATGCAAGTTAGTCTGATAAGTACCACATTCTTTTCGCACTGTCGCTAAGGTCATATTGGTGCAAAGCGCATGAAGAAACTCCATGCTGATGGATCTTTTGAATCACTCAATTTCGAATCGGTTGAGACATGCGAACCATGCCTCTTGGGAAAGATGGCTAAGACCCCATTTTCCGGTATGATGGAGCAGGCTAGTGGCTTATTGGAATTGATACATGTTGATGTATGTAGTCCAATGAGTGTTGAAACACACAGTGGATATCATTATTTTCTTACCTTCACTGATGATTTGAGTAAATATGGGGATATTTACTTAATGAAGCATAAGTCTGAAACGTTTGAAAGGTTCAAGCAGTTTTAGAATGAAGTTGAAGATCATCGTGACAAGAAGTTAAAGTGTCTATGATATGATCGTGGAGGTGAATATCTGAGTTACGAGTTTGGTATGCAACTTAATACAATGTGGATATTGTTTCATAGCTCACGCCGCCTGGAACACCATAGTGTGATGGTGTGTCTGAATGTTGTAGTCGTGCTCTATTGGATATGGTGTGTACTATGATGTCTCTTATCGTTTTGCCACTATTGCTATGGGATGATGCATTAGAGACAAATCCATTCACTTTAATAGGGCACCATTAAGTCCTTTGAGATGACACCATATGAATTATGGTTTGGAAGAAACCCAAGCTAACATTTCTTAATGTTTGGGGTTGTGACGCTTATAATAAAAATGGTTTTCACCTAATGAGCTCGAACCCAAAGCGGACAAATGCATCTTCATAGAATACCCTAACGTAACAGTTGGGTAAACCTTCTATCTTAGATCCAAGCACAAAGTGTTTGTTGCTAAAATGGGTCCTATCTCGAGAAAAAGTTTCTCTCGAAAGAATTGCGTGGGAGGAAGATAGAACTTGATGAGTTTGTTGAACCTTTGTTTCAACCAGAGAGTAGTGCAGCGCAGAAAATTGTTTATGTGGATCCTAAGTTAGTTGAAGAGGAAGTTAATGATGATGATCATGAAGCTTCGGATCAAGTCACTAGCGAACCTCGTAGGTTGACAAGGACGTGTACTGCTCCTCAGTGGTACGACAACCCTGTCTTAGAGGTCATGCTGTTGGACAACGATGAACCTACGAACTATGGAGAAGCGATGATGGGCACGGATTCCAATAAATGTTAGAGGCCATGAAATCCGAGAAAGGATCCATGTATGAAAACCAAGTATGGACTTTGGTAGACTTGCCCGTTGAATGGCAGATCGTTGAGTACAAATGGACCTTTAAGATGAAGACAAACGCTGATGGTGAATGTCACCATTTATAAAGCTCGACTTGTCACAAAGAAGTTTTCACCAAGTTCAAGGAGTTGACTACGATGAGACTTTCTCACCTGTAGCGATGCTAAAGTCTGTTGGAATTATGTTAGCAGTTGCTGCATTTTTCAATTATGAAATATGGCAGATGGATGTCAAAACATCGATTCCTTCCTTGAGGAAAGGTTGTACGAGATACAACCAGAAGGTTTTGTCAATTCTAAGGATGCTAAAAGGTGTGCAAGCTCCAGTGATCCTTCTATGGGATGGAGCAAGCATCTCGGAGTTGGAATATATGCTTTGATGAGGTGATCAAAGGTTTTGAGTCTATACAAAGTTAATGAGAAACTTGTATTTACAATAAAGTGAGTGGGAGCACTATAGAATTTCTGATAAGTATATGTGGATGACATATTGTTGATCGGAAATAACTAGAATTTCTGGAAAGCATAAACGGTTGTTTGAAAAGTTTTTTTCAAAGGAAAACCAGGAATGAAGCTACTTAATTGTTGGGCATCGAGATCTATAAGAGATGGATCAAGACGCCTGATAAGTTTTTTCAATGAGTAAATACCTTGACAAGATTTTGAAAGAGTTCAAAATGGATCAGTCAAAGAAAGAGTTCTTGCCTGATTTGTAAGGTGTGAAGTCGAGTAAGACTCAAAGCTCAACCATGGTAGAAGAAAGAGAAAGGACGAAGGTCGTCTCGTATGCCTTACACATAGGCTCTATAAAGTATACCATGTTGTGTACCGCAGCTGTGTGTGCCTTTCCATGAGTCCGTCAAGGGGTACAAGAGTGATCCAGGAGTGGATCACTGGACAACGGCCAAAATTATCCTTAGTAACTAGAGGAATGAGGAAATATTTCTCGATTAATGGAGGTGATAAAGAGTTCGTCGTAAAGGGTTACGTCGATGCAAGCTTTAACACCAATCCGGATGACTCTTAGTAGCAATTCAGATACGTACAGTGGAGTAGCCATTTGGAATAGCTCCAAGTGGATCGTGGTAGCAGTGTCTACAGTATGACATAGAGATTTCAAAGTACATACAGATCTGAATGTCGCGGTCCCGTTGACTAAAACCTCTTTCAGATGCAAAACATGATCGAACCCCAAAACTCATTGGGTGTGAGACTCATAACAAATCACATAGCGATGTGAGCTAGATTATTGACTCTAGTGCAAGTGGGAGATTGTTGGAAATATTCCCTAGAGGCAATAATAAATTAGTTATTATCATATTTCCTTGTTCATGATAATTGTTAGTTATCCATGCTAGAATTGTATTGATCGGAAACTCGGATACATGTGTGGATACATAGACAACACCATGTCCCTAGTATGCCTCTAGTAGACTGGCTCGTTGATCAAAGATGGTCAAGGTTTCCGAGCCATAGACATGAGATGTCATTTGATAACGTGATCACATCATTAGGAGAATGATGTGATGGACAAGACCCAAACTATAAACATAGCATTTGATCGTGTCAGTTTATTGTTATAGTTTTTTGCATGTCAAATATCCGTTCCTATGACCATAAGATCATGCAACTCACTGACACTAGAGGAGTGCCTTGTGTGTATCAAACGTCACAACATAACTGGGTGATTATAAAGGTGTTCTACATGTATCTCCAAGAGTGTCTGCTGAGTGGGTATGGATCAAGACTGAGATTTGTTACTCCGTGTGACGGAGCGGTATCTTAGGGCCCACTCGGTAATACAACATCACAACAAGCCTTGCAAGCAATGTGACTAAAGTCTTAGCCACGAGATCTTGTATTACGGAACGAGTAAAGAGACTTGCCGGAAACGAGATTGAACTAGGTATGGAGATACCGACGATCGAATCTCGGGCAAGTAACATACCGAAGAACAAAGGGAACAACACACGGGATTGACTGAATCCTTGACATAGAGGTACAACCGATAAAGATCTTCGTACAATATGTAGGAACCAATATGGGCATCCAGGTCCCGCTATTGGTTATTGACTATGGAGGTGTCTCGGTCATGTCTACATAGTTCTCGAACCCGCTGGGTCTGCACACTTAAGGTTCGGTGACATTTTGGTAGTATAGAGTTATGCATGGTGGTGAAGGAAGGTCGTTCGAAGTCCCGGATGAGATCATGTACGTCACGAGGAGCTCCGGAATGGTCCGGGGGTAAAGATTGATATATAGGAAGTCCTGTTTTGGTCACCCAAAAAGTTTCGGGCTCATCGGTAGTGTATCGGGAGTGCCGGGAGGGTACCGGGGGACCATCAGGAGGGGTGTCTCGACCCAAGGGGCCACATGGGCTATGGGAGGAGGTAAACCAGCCCCTAGTGGTCTGGTCAAAGCCTCACTAAAGGCCCATGCGGCTGGGGTGGAAAAAACTCAAGGTGGAAAGAGTTTCCAAGTGGGAAGGAGGAGTCCTAATCCTACCAGGATTGGAGGAGGACTCCTCCTCTTCTCCTTGCGTCCGAGGCAAAGGAGCCAGCCCTAGGTAGTAGGCCTGCTCCCTCCTCCTCCTATATATACTAGATCTTTTGAGGATTTTGAGACATAGAAATCAGCCACGTGCTCCCTCTTCCTCTAGATCGTAGTTCTTCCTCTAGATTGTTTCAGCAGTGCTTAGGCGAAGCCCTGTTGGAATAGTTCCACCACCATCGCCGCCACGTCGTCGCGCTGTCGAAGAACTCATCTACTTCTCCGCTCCCTCTTGCTGGATCAAGAAGGCGGAGATCGTCATCGAGCTGTACGTGTGCCGAACGCAGAGGTGTCGTCCGTTCGGCGCTAGATCGGAAGGACCGTGATCACGATCGCGAGATGATTCGTGATTTGATCACGGAACAAATCGTGATGGGATCGCGAGACGGATCGTGATTAGATCGCGAGATGGATCGTGATGGGATCGCGGGACGCCCGACGATTTGGATCGCGAAGACGTTTGACTACATCAACCGCGTTTCTTAACGCTTCCCACTTAGCGATCTACAAGGGTATGTAGATCCACTCTTTGTCTCGTAGATGCTCATCATCATGGATGGATCTTGCGTGTGCGTAGGAAATTTTTTGTTTCCCATGCAACGTTCCCCAACACGAACCAGGCACGAAAGGCAGGTGCGCGCTGCAATGTCGTCGCGGACGAGCTTGAGTACGTCGGTGAGGGCGCGTAGTCGTACTCGGCGTTGGGGTGGCCGGTGGAGAAGGCGGAAGGCGTGCGCGGGTAGTTGATGTTTGGGTTGAAGCTGCCAAGGGCATCGTCGTTGACGTATTCTGACGAGGGCACGTAACCGTCCCACGCCGGTGACGAGAAGTTGGGGTTGGCCAGCGACGCGACGCTCAGCTAGCTGTCCTACGCGCATTGCGGGAACGGGCCCACCTGTCGCTGCCTCAGGAAGATTGGCTGCTGAGACGACGCCTCTTGCTCCGCCGCCCCCGCCGCCGTTGCCGCATCCCTGGCTTTCTTCATGAGAAGCCTGTTCCAGCGATCGGTGGTCACCGCCTCCGTTCGGTCGACGTCGGCCTTCCACTGCGCATTTGTCAAGCCCGGCAGCCTTGGCATCGGCGCACGGGCCCTCCTCACCTTCGGCGCGGCGGGGGCGGTGGCTTGGCGAGGGGCGGCGTACTTCTTCGGCTGCATGTCAGTGGAGGGAGAAGGAGGGAAATGGAGAGAATGACGGGATGGGGAGGGAAAAGGAGGGAAAATAGCGGGAAGAAGCAGCCGGTGTCGCCGACAGCTCGGCCCCACGTGGCTTTTCGCTTCAGCCGGCGCCACAGACGCCCCCGAGCACGCGGTTCAGCCTAAGGTCGTCGCCCCAAAAAAGAAACCCAACCGACGAAAATCGACGTACTGAGAGACGACTAGGAAATATTTCGCCCGTCGGCAATAAAACAATTGGCATGGAGGCCCTTTAGAGCCACGGCTGGAGATGCTCTAATAAATAAACGTCTTGCTGGGCATAGGACAGTGAAAGGCCGGGACATTAGGACTCTGTGCTGGGGAAGGCAGTTTGGGCCTTCTGTCTCGAGAGCTCCTTCCAAGCGCTCGCTCGCTCAAAAACAAGGCCCTCACCGCTCAGGGAAAATTTCCTCTGCGGTTGTTTGTCCAAGACCTTGTTAATCCCGAAATTCTTGAAGCGATGGTTATTAATGAAGTATTGGCACTTGCCATTGATCTGTATCAAAGGAAGGTTCACATAGGAACTGATTGCGTGGCAACCAACAATCATGTGAAGGAGAATTATATGTGTTCCAGCAGCGCCATTATTCATGAAATTAAGCTGAAGACGAGAGAGCTGGAGGACACACGTACGTAGCACTAAAAACGGGAGCACAACGACGACTTGCTCTCTTGATTTGGGACGCCACTTGTGGCATCCCTGAGTTCATGTCTCTACATATACGATTTAGTCAAACTAGCAAATGAGCCAGTGCGTTGTAATGGGTAAAAAAACATTCACTAATTCAATAACCATGAGTCCATAAGTTCATGTCATTTATTTTAACACATGACATCCCATATGTGTTTCTATTTATTCTTTTTTCACTCTCGTCGATGGCCTCGGTGTTCACATCATCACAACAAATTTGAATGTTGTCAATCTTAAGAAGTCCCCCTCATGGCATAGTGTGATAAATCTTTTTTCTGCGAGGTTTTGACGAGGCGTGCGTGCGTGGCTATAGATATTGTTTCTGTTTTCCGTCCTGGTTTTGCCGAAGTGTTCGTTTTCAATTCGAATTGGCGCCGGTATGAAGGAAAAATTGATCATGTGGTATTCATTAATGTTTCATAGTAAATTTCATTTTTTAAATGATTAACAGCTAAAATAATATTATATTAAGATTCTACATATTTTTCTAATCAAATTTCATATATAATATGTTAAATTTTTGAAGTTAAGGTTAAAAGGCTATGGTTTTTTTAAATCGATTAATATATACTACGGTTTATTACCAAAAACATGAAGAAAATTTCTGCAAAATAGCATGATGTATCAAGCAAGAATACCCATTTATTTTATTAGTAGGTATAGATAAAGTTTATCTTTACCCCTAAATGAAACTCGCTCGGGGACGTGTCGGCATTCCCGGTTCGATGATCACGGTTGACTGGTGACCTTTTTTTTCAGTAAATGTTATTTAAAAAAATAAGGATTCACAAAAATTTTAAGAATTAAAAAAAAGGTTAGTGGATTTGAAAAAAAAACAAATTCAAAAAGTTCATGAATTCCAAAAAAGATCACGGATTTGAGAAAGTTCATCGACTTTAAAAAACAATTACTTTCAAACAGAAAATAGATACTTTTGTTGATTTTAATATATTCGTGCATTTAAACAAAGTTCAAGGATTCGGGCAAAATTTAGAAATTTGAACAGAAACTCACATGTTTAAAAAAATCAGAATCTGAAAAAGTTTGAATATATATGATAAAAATTCAAATAACCATTTAAGATAATTTAGTAAAAAGTAAAAAAGAAAGGAAAAAATCGAATAACCACGCAGAAAACCCAAAAAGAAGAAAGAAAAAAAGGTCATAAGCTTCTGGAAGCTTCCCAAAATGGGCCGGAGGCTTCACAAGACTGTCTGGGTCACTGGAAACAGCGGCGTTTTTAGTCGAAGAAAGAAAAATGGGCCAAGCCCAAGTGGAGGAGGGGATGTGCGCCAGTTTGTAATCTGCACTGTAACCAATGCGTGGAGCGCCCACTAGGGTTTGGGTTTTGTCTCACGTCTACCTTTCTGTGCTTGCCCGTAGTGGGATAAGCCAATATAGCGGTTCTAGAACTTCCAGTGTGGTCTATTTTCTGAGTTTTTCTTTATCTATTTTTCCTATGTGCTTCCTCTATTTGTTTTCATCAATTCCTTTTCACTCTTGTTTCTGGGTTTCTTTTCCACTCTTTATTTTCTTACTTTTCAAATACATGTTAACTTTTATCTAAATACATGTTGAACATTTTTCCATATAGGTTGAAAAATTTCTAGATACATGTTATACATTTTCTAAATACATGCTGAATATTTTTTTTGGAAAAGCTTATTGAATATTTGCAAACTGTTCATTGAGCATTTTTTTAATACATACTTAACATGTTTTGACACACGTTCGGACATTTTTTAAATGTTGTGAAAATTTTATGTGTTGCAACATTTTCAATCGAAAAAAATATTTATTCTGAACATTGTCCTAAATTGTGCAAACATTTTTTTACATTCCATGTTCTTTTCTTTAAAAATGTAATGAAACATGGTTTCAAACATGCAAAAAAATTCTATATACCAGCAATGTTTCAGTGGTCCAACTTTTATAAAAACATTTGTGGAATTATTTTACATTCATGAACATTTTTAAAATGAAATTATCGTACTGTTTTAAAATGCAAGGATTTTTTTAATAGTATGAATATATTTCGAAAAGGGGCAAACATTTTTTTTACACTACATGAGCAATTCTAAATACACGACGAACATTTTTTATAACTTAAGTAAAATAATATTTGAAATATTTATATTTAAATATTTTGAAATAAAAAGGAAAAAAATACAAAATAACTAGATATAGGACCGACGGACAATGCGAAGCAAAGGAACACTTTTCGACTCCGTTCTTGCGATGCTTGGGGAATTTATGGTGGCTCGTGGCCTCAACTATGCATGACAATATTTAAGGATAATCCTCGTGAACTTGATTGGGTGGGGGTAGTAGTTTGCATGAAGGTCCGCCACTTTTTGGTTCATCACAACTTCGGAAGAAGTCATGACTAATAATGCAATTGTATAAACTTGTTTGTTCGGATCTCTTCACATGGAAATCACGGTTTAATGACAATAGCGAAATCGTGAACATCCATATTGGCACCTACACCCACTTGAATAAATATAGATTGGACCTGTTGTTCCGTGTGTTATTCCATTTTTCAAAGTAGTGAACGTGAATCAACTAAAACATGATGATCATTACTAGACAAAATTGATATGTACTCTCGAGATTTTTTTTCTCATTATAAGAATTACTCTTGCCATGTCCTTAGCAATATAAGGATTGGGATACATTACTGCACCTTGTTACTTTGGTTACTAGTTAGTTGATATAAATTATCCTACTATCAAACTACCTGTTACTACACCTTTTCAGCACTTGCGGACAATACTTTGTTGAAACCACTTACATTTTCTTCTGCTCCTCGTTGTGTTCGACACTCTTAATTATCGAAAGGACTACGATTAATCCGCTATACTTGTGGGTCATCAAGACTCTTTTCTAGCGGCGGTCCCGGGGAGCAAAAGTGCTTTTGATAAGAGAAATTTGGTAAGGAAACATTTATACTACGTGTTGAGTTGTATCTCCACTTGTTACTATGGCGAATAATCCTTTGAGGGGTTTGTTCGAGGTATCTTCACCTCGACGGGAAGAAGTAAGAGTCGCTCCTCAACCTACTGAATCTACTGAAAATATTTATTATGAATTCCTTCAGGTATCATGGATAAAGCTAGTATTTATGCAGGAGATGAAACAATACATCATGATATGCAACTAATCTATATAGAGCCCCTCCAGATTGGATATCTCTTTCTCTTTCTGTTATGCTTTCTAAGTCTCTGTTTCTGACCGAAAACTATTTCTTATATTCCCAAAGATACGTAACTCCGATTGAGCTAAAATTTTGATTTTTTTCGGAAATTGTCTTTCTTGCGGCAAATAAGGGCTCCAACAAACCTAAGGGGAGATGATACGTCCATTTTGCATCATGATTTCTTATTGATATTTATATTATTCTTGGCCAGTATTCCATTTTATTATACTATTCTAATGTCTTTTCCCTCTTAATTTACAACGTACATTACAAAGAGAGAAATTGTCAAAAACTGGAATTCTGGACCTGAAAACCAAGAAAATGGCTGAAAATTCTTTGGACTTCAAATGACCTGAAACTTCACGAGTATTTTTTGTGGAATATATCTGAATTTATGGAGCGAAGAAGTGCTAGAGGGGGCCACCTATTGGTGCCAAGCCAATAGGGCGCACCCACCCTCTGACCCCCTCTTATGCTATATGATGTGCTTTAACCTAGAAAAAATCAAGATGATACTTTCGGGACAAAGCACCGTCGTCTTGAGGCGGAAACCTGGGCAGAGGCCCTTTGCTCTCCAGAGGAGAGATTCAGTCGAGGAAACTTCCCTTCGGGGGGGGGGGACTCGAAACCAACGTCATCACCGACACTTCCTCCTTCGTGGGATGATCAATATTCATCAACATCTTCACCAGCACCATCTCATCTCAAACCCTAGTTCATCTCTTGTATTCAATATTTGTCTACAAACCTCAGATTGGTACCCATGGGTTACTAGTAGTTGATTACATCTTGTAGTTGGTGCTTGTCGGATTGTTTAGTGGAAGATAATATTTTCATATCCTTTATCATATTTATTACACCTCTGATATTGAACATGGTGATGATTTCTGAGTAGTTACTTTTGTTCTTGAGGACAATGGAGAAGTCTTGTTATAAGTAATCATGTGAAGTTGGTATTCGTTCGATATTTTGATGATATGTATGTTGTTTCTTCCTTTAGTGGTGTCATGTGAATGTTGACTACATGACACTTGACCATATTTTGGGCCTAAGGGAAGGCATTGTAGAGTAATAAGTATATGATGGGTTGCTAGAGTGACAGAAGCTTAAACCTAGTTTATGTGTTATTTCATAAGGGGCTGATTTGGATCCAAATGGTTTATGATATGGTTAGATTTATATTAATTCTTCTTTCGTAGTTGTGGATGCTTGGGTAATCACAAGTGGGTTGCTTGTTCAAGTAAGACCAACAACTTAGCACTGGTCCACCCACATATCAAATTATCAAACTAACGAACGTGAATCAACTCAACATGATGAACATGACTAGAGAGAAATTTCCATGTGTCCGTAGGAGTGCTTTAGTTCATATAAGAGAATTGTGTGGCATGTCCTTTGCTATAAAAAGGATTGGGCTACCTTGCCGCACACCTGCTACTATTGTTACTTGTCACTTTCTATGAATAATCTTGCAACAAAAATATCTATAAATGTTACTTATAGCACTTGCAGGGAATGCCTTGATGAAAACCGCTTGTCATTTCCTTCTGCTCCTTGTTGGGTTCGACACTCTTACTTATTGGAAGGACTATGATAGATCCCCGATACTTGTGGGTCACCGGTACTCTTTTCTCGTGCCGTTGCCGGGGAGTGAAGCGCCTTTGGTGAGTGGAATTTGGTAAGGAAACATTTTTGGTACGTGCTGAAATTTGCCGTTGCTTATTACTATGGATAGTAATCCTTTAAAGGGCCTGTTTGAGGTATCTTCACCCCAATCAGAAGTGAACAAGTTGCCCCTCAACCTACTCAACGTATTGAAAATATTTATTATGAGATTCCTTCGGGTATGTTAGAGAAACTGCTAGCTAATTCTTATGCAGGAGATGGAACAACTCATCCTGATTTGACCTGATATATAAAGATGAGATTTGCGGATTATTTAAGCTTGCAGGTTTATCCAAGGACAAAGTCAAGAAGAATCTTTTCCCTTTATGTTTGGAGGGAAAAGAATTGATTTGGTATAGGCTATCGGATGATGCTGGAACATGAGACTGGAACCGGTTGAAGATGGAATTTCATCAGAATTTTTATGCTATGCATCTAGTTCATCATGATCGGAATTATATATATATAATTTTTGGATCGTGAAGGATAAAGCATTGATCAACCTTGGGGAGTCTTAAATCTATGATACACACTTGCCCCAACCATAAGCTCTCAAGAAAAATGATTATACAAAACTTTTATGCTTGGCTTTCTTATGATGATCAATTAATACTCGATTCTTCTTCCACCGGTTCCTACATGAAGAGAACTAGTGAATTCAAATGGGATAGTTTGGAAATAATTAAACACAACTCTGAAGATTAGGAGCTCGATGAAGGTAAAGAGTCAGGTATAAACTTGAGTTTGATTGTGTTAAATCCTTTCTGGAAGCCGATACTTTACATAAGTTTAGCGCTAAATATGGACTTGACTCTGAGATAGTAGCTAATACGTCTCCAACATATCTATATTTTTTTATTGTTACATGCTGTTATATTATCAATATTGGATGTTTTACAATCATTTTATAGCAACTTTATATCATTTTTTGGGACTAACCTATTGACATAGTGCCAAGTGCCACTTGCTGTTTTTTGCTTGTTTTTTACTTTGCAGAATATTAGTACAAAATGAAGCCCAAACACCGTGAATTTTTTGGAGATTTTTTGGGACAGAAGACAACCGAGGGACCAAAGAAGCACCTGATAGGAGTGCTGAGGAGGCCACAAGACACCAGGGCATTATAGAGGCCCCTAGAGCGGCCTCGTGGATTGTGCCCTCCTCGGGACCCCTCTCCACTGCCTCTTAGCTAGTCTTGGCCATAAAAACCCAGCCCAGTCGGCTCGGTTCGAAAAAGCCCTACCTGGCCCGGCCCAAAATTGGCCACGGGTCGGGCTCGGGCCTAGATTTTCAACCCGATGGCCAGGTCGGGCCGGGTCTGGGCTCGTTGTTTTTGCGTTTTACTAAAGAGGCCCGGCCCGAGGCCCGAGGCCCGTCAGGCTTTTACACTTTCGGACCGGGCATGGGCCTATTTTTTAGGCCCGACATTCAGGCCGGGCCAGGTCTGGGCCTGAGTTTTCTAGTTCGGGCTTGGTCCAGCCCGGCGCATAGCCAGGTATACTCTCAGCTCTATAAATACCCAAATATTTCAAAAAACCTAAAGGAGTCAACGAAAAACAATTCCAGCCGTAGCAAGTTCCAGAACCGCGAGATCCAATCTAACACCATCACGTAGGGGTTCATCATCTTCATAGGTGCCTCTCCGATGATGCGTGAGTAGTCCACCATAGACCTCCGGGTCCGTAGGTAGTAGCTAGATGGCTTCCTCTCTCTCTTTTGATTCTCAATACAATGGTCTCTCTGATATCTATTTGATGTAATGACTTTTGCGGTGTGTTTGTTGGGATCCGGTGAATTTTGAGTTCATGATTAGTTTCTATCCATGAATATTATTCGAGTCTTCTTTGATCTCGTATATGCATGATTACTTATAGCCTCGTATTTCTTCTTCAAATCTTTGGTTTAGTTAGGCCAACTAGATCGATTTTTCTTGCCATGTGAAGAGGTGCTTTGTGATGGGTTCGATCTCGCGGTGTCCTCTCCCAGTGACAGAAGGGGCAGCGAGGCACGCATGTATCGTTTCTATTAAGGATAACAAGATGGGGTCTATTCCTGCATGAATATATCTTGTCTACATCATGTCACTGATAATCCCCAAGTGCAAGGAATCATCATAAATTTTTCCAAAGGTGGAAGTGATAAGTATGGAGTGTCAAACCCACAAGGAGATAAAGGTAAGATCAATATTCTCTCAAGTCCTACCTGCCACTGATACGACTCTACGTACGTCGAACATTTGCTTCCAACTAGAAACGAGAAATAAAACTACGTTGTGGGTATGAAGAGGATAGCTTTGCATGATAACGGAGAACTAAAATATAAAAATAGGTGATGTTATCATAAAGTTAGAATATATTACAATATATTAAAAATAGCGAGTGTGGAATAATGATGGGTCGGTGTGCGGAATTATCCTAGGCAATTGTTAACAAGATCGGAAATCATTATTGCAATTTTATATGAGGGAGAGGCATAAGCTAACATACTTTCTCTACTTGGAGCATATGCACTTATGATTGTAACTCTAGCAAGCATCTGCAACTACTAAATACCATTAAGGTAAAACCCAACCATAGCATTAAAGCATCAAATCCCTTTATCCCATACGCAACAACCCCCTTACTCGGGTTTATGCTTCTGTCACTCAAGCAACCCACTATAAGAGAATCATGAACGTATTGCAACACCCTACAGCGGGAATCCTTCACGTGTGCACGACACGGAAGGCACCATAGGACAGCACCAAAATAACATACAACTCAAACCAATCTAGATCATCAATCAACCCACAAGACAAAAGAAATCTACTCAAAACATCATAGGATGGCAACACATCACTGGATCATAATATGTGTCATAAAGCACCATGTTCAAGTAGGGGATTACAGCGAGGTGCGGGAGAGTGGACCGCTGAAAAGATACGAGGACGATGATGAAGAAGGTGATGTTGATGAAGACGGTCACCGCGGCGATGGTTCCCCTGATGGCACTCTGGCGCCACCGAGAGAGAGGGGGAGAGGTTCTCCCCCTTGTGCTTCCTCCTCCATGGCCTCCTCCTAGGTGGAGAGAGGTTCTTCCTCTAGTCCTTGGCCTCCATGGCAATGATGGCCCCTTCGGGATGATGAAGATGGCCTCCGGTGATGGTGACCCCCTCCGGCAGAGTGCCGGAGAGGGCCAAGATTGGTTTTTCGTGGCTACAGAGACTTGAGGCGGCAGAACTTCTGATCTAGGTTTCTTTTCTGAGGTTTCTGTATTTATAGGAATTTTTGGCGTCGGTCTCACATCAAGGGGATGCTCGAGGAGTCCACAAGCCACAGGGGCGCGACCTAGGGGGCACCCAGCAGGCTTGTGGCCTCCTTGTCCACTTCCTGGCGAACTGTTGTGCTTAGGGGGTCTTTTTTGGTCCATAAAAATCACCGTAAATTTCAGCCCATTCCGAGAAATTTTATTTCTGCACAAAAAATGACACCATGGTAGTTCAGCTGAAAACAACGTCAGTCCGGGTTAGTTCTAATAAAATCAAACCAAAATCATATAGAATTATTGTAAACATGGCATGAATACTTCATAAATTATAGATACATTGGATACGTATCATTCACCATTCTTATTGCATTACTCTGTTTCTCCATGAACTTAATACACTAGATGCACGTTGGATAGCGGTCGATGTGTGGAGTAATAGTAGTAGATGCAGAATCATTTCGATCTACTAATCTTGGACATGACACCTATATAATATCATTGCCTTGGATATTCTCATGATTATTTGATCTTCTATCAATTTCCCAACACTAATTTGTTAACCCACCGTGTGCTATACTCGTGAGAGAAGCTAGTAGTGAAACATACGGCCCCCGGGTCTATCTTTTAATATATTGCTTTCTGATCTATCTTTTTCGGCATTTGATTTCAGATATATTAATCCAAAAACCCAAAAATATCTTGCTTCAATCTTTATTTACATTATTTATTTGGTGTTCCTACGCGATCTATTTATTCAATCTCATACAAATCAATCTATCTTTTCCCGTGGAGAGATTGACTACCTCTCTTACGCATCGGGTTGCAAGTATTTGTTCTTTGTTTGTAGGTACCGTTTAGATAGTGTTGTGTGGTTCTCCTACTGGATCAATAGCCTTGGTTTCATCACTGAGGGAAATACTTATCGTTGCTGTGCTGCATCATCCCTTCCTCTTTGGGGAAATACCGACGTGGTCTCAAGCCACGTCAAAGGAATTTCTGGTGCCGTTGTCGGGGAGACATCATCAACATCTATCAGGCTCCTAATCAAAAATCTCATATCCTTGCAATTTACATTATTTTCCATTTGCCTCTCGTTTTCCTCTCCCCCACTTCACAAAATTTGTCGTTTATTCACCCTCTTTTTCGTTCGCCCTTTTCTCGTTAGATCTCTTGTTTGCATATCTTGTTGTTATGGCTAGTTCTTCCTTTATTGCATGTATCCCCGAGAATGAAGTTCTCAATTTTAAGCAAATTGTAGGGGATCATTTAAAAGTTGCTTGGTATAGGATTTGTAATGCTCATAATAGATCTATTCATAAGCAATCTACCGTTGTTCTTCTTCGCAGTTTTTTTGTGGGTATCACCACTTGGTATAGATTCCTCCTTGATATGATTACCGGTGGAAATTTATTGATGTGCCTACTTTGGATGCTTATAATTCTATGGTAAATTTAGTGGGTGCACCACCTAACACTATCAATGAAACGGTTTTAACTCTTGAACACGTTATGGAAAGACTAAATGCTATTGAAAAGAGAATGATTACCAAAGAACATCTTAGAAATTTGGATAATAAAATGCATAATCGTGCTAATAACATTGGGTCAAAATCGGGGGATGTCTTTAAATTATTAAGGGAAAAGGGAGCCATAGTCAACGAAAGAATGGAAGAAAGTCCCTCCCGGATTAATGAGTTGGAAGAAATTTTTAGTAACTTGAGCTCGGCCTTTTCTTCTGTTAAAAGTATTAAAAAAAGACCCATCAAAATTTTCAAGTCTACACAAGTCACTAAGAACAAAGGTACCACATCTAGTAGCCACAAGAGATATCTTAAAATGATTAGTGTTTATCCCAATTTTGTTGAAATAGCAAAAGACCCTATCTGCAAAAATGAATTTTTCAATCTTATTCCTAGAAGTATTGTCATTGAAGGCATGCATGATAAGTCCTTGAATAATTCTAATTGTATTATTAAGGAGTTCGAAACTAAAGATGACAATACTTGAATCTTTGCATTATGCCTAACTAGGGGCGTAAAACAACAACGCTTGTTGGGAGGCAACCCAATGAATAAAATTTATTTTTACCTTTTCCTTTCCGACCTTGAGTGTTTACATAATTATACTACTGTTATTATTGTGTTTTTTATGTTTTAATTAGTGTTGGTGCCAATTAAAGCCTTTGGATGTTGAGTGATATTTGATTTGATCTTGTTGAAAAACTGAAACTTTTGCGTACAGTAAAAGAATTCTTAAAACTCACATAAGCTACGAAAAATTCTGAATGTTTTACACAGGATTTATGTACAAATTGTTGATGTTGTCCTCATTTATCAGAATGTTTTGAGTTACATAAGTATGATTAGAGTACAGATTACTACGAATTCTTCTGTTTTTGACATATTCTGTTTTCATTGCATTGTGTGCTTGTTTTGATGAATCTATGGCTTGTATTGGAGCGTATAAGCCATGGTAAAGTTAGAATACATTATATATAATGAAATAATAAAATACGAATGGGTTTGCAACAATACTTACAGTGATAATTTGCTTTATTATACTAACGGATCTCACAAAGATTTTGTTAAGTTTTGTGTGATTGAAGTTTTCAAGTTTTGGGTGAGATCACGATGGATGAAGGAATAAGGAGTGGAAAGAGCCTAATCTTGGGTATGGTACATCACCCCAAGGTAATATACAAAGATAAACATACAACTAAGCTTGGGATGCCTCGAGTGGCATCCCCTCTTTCTTCTAACGACCATCGGTATTTTACTTGGAACTATATTTTTATTCGTCACATATCATGTGTTTTGCTTGGAGCCTCTTGTATTATATGAGTCTTTGCTTGATTTGATTTTTTTTATTTTTTCACGAGTATCCTTGCTGGACACATCTATTTGAGAAAGCCAAAATTATGCTATGATTTGTTAGAATTGCTCTATGTGCTTCACTTAAATCTTTTGAGCTATGAAATTGCTCTAGTACTTCACTTATATCTTTTTGAGCATGGCATGCTTTAAATTTTTGAAGAAATACACTCATGCTTCACTTATATTAATTTGAGCATTAGTAAATTTTTTGAAGAAATTCTCTCATGCTTCACTTATACTATTTTGAGAGATTAAATTTTTGTGCTCATGTTCTCCACTTAAATTTATTTGAGCTTGTCAAAAGCAATGGCAATATATGAAACTAGTTCCAAAGTGATAGATATTCAAGAAGGATATAATAAAAACTCTCTTGAAGATCATTGGACAAATTAAACTTGATTCCATGTAATAGATTTGAGACATGATGATAGTAATATGTGAGTCATGTTGGTGAGTAATTATGCTTTAGTAAGAATATTGGTGTTAAGGTTTGTCATTTCCTATGCAAGCACGAAATTCAATAGTTATGCAATGAAATTACATCTTACTTATGGTGCATTATTCGGTGTTAGTTGTGCTTAATGCACGTTTATGAGAATTTTCGTTTCTTGGTTGGTTGCTTCTCAATCTATTTGCTAGCATTCACTTGTACTAAGTAGAAATAGTACTTGTGCATCCAAAACCCTTAAACCCAATTTTGCCACATGAGTCCACCATACCTACCTATATGTGGTATTTCCATGCCATTCCAAGCAAATTTGTATGTGCCATCTCTAATTTTCAAAATGAATTTTCCTTTTTGTGTGCTCGTACCGCTCATGAAGTGGAAGGGGGTGACCGATATTTTTCCATGCTAGATGTGTTATTCTCAAGATGAGTGTTTATTCACTTGTCATCGCACGAGAGTACGTCGGTAATAGGGATGTCCAATCCCTAAATGAAATAGAAATTTACTTTATGTTGTGAAATAATAAATTCCTTGAAAAGTGTTGGTATGGAAGGCAACCGTGGATTCGGCTAGCCATGGATTGTGAAAGTATGGTGGGAAAAGGAATAAAGTTTATTTTTGGTTTGGGAACCTCTTATGATATATCTAGCATGGAAAGGCATTGAAAGCTCTTGGTCGTTTTCGTTGACAGGAAAGGCATGCCACCCGAAATATTTTTCTCTCTCAATTTAAACCTTGAGCGATGGCACCTCTACAAATCCCTACCTCCCTCTGTGAAGGGCCTATCTATTTACTTTATGCAATTTTTTTTATTTGAGTCTCCATCTTCTCTTACAAATCACTAACTAGGGGGCACTATGACCATACTTGTGCATTAGGTGTAGCTAATATTTGAGTATATGTTTCATGAATGGATCAATGATTGAGCATGATTGGCTAGGGATAACTTTCTTTAGTGTTGATATTTTAAAAGACATGGTTGCTTGTTGGTATGCTTGATTATTAAAGTCTTCATGTCAAAACTATACTATTGTTCTGAACCATCTAAAAGTCCAAATGTCCATGCTACAAAAGAAAAGAATATGTGATGAACATGTTAGGCAGCATTCCATATCATAAATTATGTTTTTATCATTTACCTACTCGAGGACGAGCGGGAATTAAGCTTGGGGATCCTGATACGTCTCCAATGTATCTATAATTTTTTTATTGTTCCATGCTGTTATATTATCAATCTTGGATGTTTTACAATCATTTTATAGCAACTTTATATCATTTTTGGGACTAACCTATTGACATAGTGCCAAGTGCTAGTTGTTGTTTTTTACTTTGCAGAATATCAGTACCAAATGAAGCCCAAACACCGTGAAACATTTTGGAGATTTTTTTGGGCCAGAAGACAACCCGGGGGGGGGGAGAAAGAAGCACCTGAGAGGAGGACGAGGAGGCCACAAGTCACCAGGGTGTGCCAGAGGCCCCTGGCGTGGCCTAGTGGGTTGTGCCCTCCTTGGGACCCCTCTCCACCGCCTCTCAGCTATATAAATACCCAAATATTCCAAAAAAACTAGGGGAGTCAACGAAAAACAATTCCAGACGTCGCAAGTTCCAAAACCACGAGATCCAATCTAACACCATCACGAAGGGGTTCATCTTATTCATAGGTGCCTCTCTGATGATGCGTGCGTAGTCCACCATAGACCTACGGGTCCGTAGGCAGTAGCTAGATGGCTTCCTCTCTCTCTTTTGATTCTCAATACAATGGTCTCTTGGAGATCTATTTGATGTAATGACTTTTGCGGTGTGTTTGTTGGGATCCAATGAATTTTGAGTTCATGATCAATTTCTATCCATGAATTTTGAGTCTTCTTTAATCTCTTATGTGCATGATTACTTATAGCCACGTATTTCTTCTTCGAATCTTTGGTTTAGTTAGGCCAACTAGATCGATTTTTCTTGCCATGGGAAGAGGTGCTTTGTGATGGGTTCGATCTTGCGGTGTCCTCTCCCAGTGAAAGAAGGGGCAGCGAGGCACGCATGTATCATTGCTATTAAGGATGACAAGATGGGGTCTATTCCTACATGAATAGATCTTGTCTACATCATGTCACCATTCTTATTGCATTGCTCCGTTTCTCCATGAACTTAATACACTAGATGCATGCTGGATAGTGGTCGATGTGTGGAGTAATAGTAGTAGATACAGAATCGTTTCGGTCCACTAATCTAGGACGTGATGCCTATATAATGATCATTGCCTTGTATATTGTCATGATTATTTGATCTCCCATGAATTTCCCAACAGTAATTTGTTTACCCACCGTGTGTTATACTCATGAGAGAAGTCACTACTGAAACCTATGCCCCCCGGGTTTATCTTTTAATATATTGCTTTCCGATCTATCTTTCTCCGTATTTGCTTTCAGATCTATTTATCCAATAACCCAAAATATCTTGCTGCAATATTGATTTACATATTTTATTTTGTGTTCCCACGTGATCTATTTATTCAATCTCATACAAATCAATCTATCTTTTACCGTGGAGAGATTGAAAACCTCTCTTACGCGTCTTGCAAGTATTTGTTCTTTGTGTGTAGGTACCTTTTGCATAGTATTGTGTGGTTCTCCTACTGGTTCGATAGCCTTGGTTTCATCACTGAGGGAAATACTTACAGTCGCTGGGCTGCATCATCCCTTCCTCTTTGGGGAAATACCGACGCAGTCTCAAGCCACGCAGTAGCTTTCTTTTGTGAAACTTTTGCTTCTCATGTGGATATCCCTAAGGAAAAGTAGTTTAAATATCATACACTCATTGAAGATTTGTTAGAGAAAACTATCATTGCTAAGGAAGAAACTATTATTTATAATATTAAGCTAGTTGTGCCCACTAATTATATTGAAAAACCATCTTTTCCTGTTAGGATTAAAGAAAATGCTAAGGCTACAAATGTGGTTATAGCCATATTAGAACACCCAAACCTTCTGAACAAATAAATGTAGAACCTAATATTGCTTTGGTTAAAGATCTCTTGGTTAATAATATAGATGGCCAGGTTATTTACTTTTGTGATGAGACTCCTAGAATTGCAAAACATGTTAGAAACAAACACGATGAGTGATAATTGTGATCCGCGTTGGGTTTTCCGTGAAGAGGAATGGGTAATTGCAGCATAATATGGGTAAGTATTTCCCTTAGTTATGAAACCAAGGTTTATCAAACCAACAAGAATATCAATCCACAATCGTCTTCAGCGGCTGCACACAAAAAGCAAACAACTTGCACCCAACGCAGGCGAGAGGGTTGTCAATCCACTTGATCTCGTTATTTGCAAGGAAGTGAAGTGTGCAGATAATAGTAGATAATTGTAAATTGCAAAATAAAATAAAAACATATAGATGGTAGAAAGGTATTGTAGCGTTTATAAATATATATAGGTGAATAGACCCGGGGGGCATAGTTTTCCCTAGCGGCATCTCTCATGAAAGTTAGCATACGGTGCGTAAACAAATTACTGTAGGGCAAGTGATAGAAAAGCGCATAGTTATGTGATATTCACAGCAATGATCATGTGTATACAAACATCACGTCCACAAGCAAATAGGCCGACTCATGCCTGCACCTATTACTATTACTCCACCCATCGACCGCTATCAAACATTCATCTAGAGTATTAAGTAAAACAGAGTAATGCTTGGAGAACATTGACATGATGGAGACAAAGAGAATTCAATTAATATGAACTAACCCATTGTTTTATTCTTAATGGCAACAATACAAAGACGTGTCTTGTGCCCTTCATTCACTGGGATATAGAGCACCCCAGATTGGACCCACTACAACGCACCCCTCTCACTAAAGAAATATCAATCTAGATGGCCAAACTATTTCAATAGATCGGAGAGAATTACGAAGCAATAATGAGCATGCACTTAGGAATCACAATATATATCAGAGGTGACTCAAATACTTTTCATTAATAATCGGATCCGAACAAACACACCATACAAAAGAATTACATCGGATAGATCAAAGCGAAGATGCGATGATCATTGTATTGAAGATCAAAAGAGAGAAAGAGAGAGAGGGGGAGGGAGAGAGAGATCCATCTAGGTACTAACTACGTACCCACATGTTTGTGGTGAACTACTCACACATCATCATGAGTGCAGCAAGGTTGACGAAGAGGCCCTCCATGATCGATCCCCCCTCCGGCAGGGTGCCGAAACGGAGCTCCAAATGGGATCCCATCGGAACAGAGACTTGCGGCGGTGGAAAAAGAGTTTCAGGATTCCCTCTCAGGTTTTTGGACTATATGTGAATTTATAGGCTAGAGAACGGGGTCAGGTAGTCCACCAGGGAGGGACAAGCCATCAGGGCGCGGCCACCCCCCCTGGGCGCGCCCTGTTGGCTTGTGCCTACCTCGTGTGGCCTCCGGTTTTCTCCCTAAGCTTCCAGGTCTTCTCTTGGTCCAGAAAAAAACATAAAATGGTTTTGGGGCAATTGGACTTCGTTTATTACTGTAAACCTAAAAAGTAAAAAAACACGCAGAAAATAGGAACTGGCACTAGGCACTAGGTCAATAGGTTAGTGCTCAAAAATAATATAAATTGGTAAATTATTACTCAAAAAGGATCCTTGGATGATAATATGTCAGCATGGAACAATCAAAAATTATAGATACATTGGAGGCCTATCGATGAGTTAGATAAAAACAAACCAGTCATTGACATGCGTGTTATTTTTGTTAAGAGTGGAGATCATTGCTATCATGGCTTGTGTGATATGGGTGCTAGTGTGAGTGCTATTCCTTTTACCTTATATCAAGAAATTATGAATGACATATCACCCATTGAAATGGAAGACATTGATGTTACTATTAAATTTGCAAACAAAGACACTATTCACCACTTTGGATTATTAGAGATGTTGAAGTCCTATGTGGAAAAATTAAGTACCCTACTGATTTCTTAGTACTTAGTTCAAAACAAGATAATTTTCCCCATTATATTCGGTAGACCTTTCTTGAATACTATCAATGCTGAAATTAATTGTGTTACAAAAAGGTTAAAGTAAGTTTTGGTGATGCATCTCATGAATTTAATTTCTCTAAGTTTGGTAGACAACCACATGAGAAGAAGTTATCTAGTAAGGATGAAACCATTGTCTTGCTGCTATTATCGTGCCTCCTATTGATCCCTTAGAAAAATATTTGCTAGACCATGAAAATGTTATGCACATGAATGTGAGGAAGGAAATAGATGAAATATTATTTAGGCAAACACCTATTCTTAAACACAACTTTCCCGTTGATATTTTAGGGTATCCTCCCCCACCTAAGGGAGATCTCGCGTTTGAGCTAAAGAAATTATCTGATACACTGAAATATGCTTATCTTGTTGGAAAGAAGATATATCATGTTATTATTAGTGCTAACCTTTCAAAGGATGAAGAATTTTTTTTACTCAAAACTCTGAAGAAGCACCGAGCTGCTATTGGATATACTCTTGATGATCTTAAGGGCATTAGTCCCACTCTATTTCAGCACAAGATTAATGTGAAACTAGATGCTAAACCCGCCGTTGAATATCAATGCCGCTTGAATCCTAAAATTAAGGAAGTGGTAAGAACTGAAATATTAAAGCTTCTGGAGGCAGGTATAATCTATACCATAGCTGATAGATGATGGGTAAGTCATGTTCATTGTGTTCCTAAGAAAGGAGGTATATATGTTGTTCCTAATGATAAAAATGAACTCATCCCACAAAGGATAGTAACTGGTTATAGGATGGTAATTGATTTTCGGAAATTAAACAAAGCTAAGAAAGTATCATTACCCCTTGCCTTTTGTTAATCAAATGTTAGAAAGATTTTCTAAGCATACACTCTTTTGTTTCCTTGATGGATATTCTGTTTTTTCTCAAATACATGTGTCAAAAGAAGATCAAGAGAAAACTACTTTTACTTGTCCCTTTGGAACGTATGCCTATAGATGTATGCCTTTTGGTTTATGCAGTGCACCTACTACCTTTCAAAGATGTATGACTGCTATATTCTATGACTTTTGTGAAAAGATTGTAGAGGTATTCATGGATGATTTTTCTGTTTACGGGACATCTTTTGTTGATTGCTTCAGCAACCTTGATTGAGTTTTGCATAGATGTGAAGAAACTAATCTTGTCTTGAATTGGGAGAAGTGCCACTTTATGGTGAATGAATGTATTGTACTTGGGCATAAAATTTCCGAACGAGGTATTGAGGTAGACAAAGCTAAAGTTGATGCAATAGAGAAAATGCCATGTCCTAAAGATGTTAAAGGTATAAAAAGTTTCCTTTGCCATGCTGGTCTATAGGCATTTTATTAAAGATTTGTAGGCCATTAACTAATCTTCTTAAAAAAGACATACCATTTGTTTTCGATGATGATTGTATAGGAGCCTTTGAAATACTTAAGAAAGCCTTAATCTCTGCACCTATTGTTCAACCGCTTGATTGGAACTTATCATTTGAAATTATATGTGATGCTAGTGACTATGTTGTTGGGGTTGTTCTAGGGCAAAGAGCAAACAAGAAATTGAATGTTATTCATTATGCTAGTAAGACTCTAGACAATGCTCAAAGAAATTATGCTATTGCTAAGAAGGAATTTTTAGCAGTTGTGTTTGCATATGATAACTTTAGACCTTATATTGTTGATTCCAAGGTTACTATTCACTCTGATCATATTTCTATAAAATATAGGATGGAAAATAAATATTCTAATCCTAGACTAATTAGGGGGTGCTTTTACTTCAAGAGTTTGATTTTCATATTATTGATAGAAAAGGAGCTGAAAATCCTGTAGCGGATAACTTGTCTAGAATGGAAAATGTTCTTGATGACCCACTGCCTATTGATGATAATTTTCCTGATGAGCAATTACTTGTTATAATTGATTCCTGTAATACTCCTTGGTATGCATATTATGCTAATTACATTGTTGCTAAATATATACCACCTAGTTTCACATACCAACAAAAGAAAAAGTTCTTCTTCGATTTAAGACATTACTTTTGGGATGACCCACATCTATATAAAGAGGGAGTAGATGGTGTTATTAGACGTTGTGTACCTAAGCATGAATAGGAATAGATCCTATGGAAGTGTCATTCTGAGGCCTACAAAGGGCACCACACGGGTGACAAAACTACACACAAGGTATTATAGTCTGGTTTTTATTGTCCTACTCTTTTCAAGGATGATCCTAAGTATGTCCTCTCTTGTAATGAATGTCAAAGAATTGGTAACACTGGAAGACATCGGGAAATTCCTATGAATTATTCACTTGCAATTGAACCATTTGATGTTTGGGCTTTTGATTATATGGGAGCTTTTCCTTCCTCTAATTGGTACACTCATATTTTAGTTGTTGTTAATTATGTTACTAAGTGGGTAGAAGCTATTCCAACTAGTAGTGTTGATCACACCACCTCTATTAAAATGCTTAAAGATGTGATTTTCCTGAGGTTTGGAGTCCCTAGATATTTAATGACTGAAGGTGGTTCACACTTTATTCATGGTGCTTTCCGTAAACTTCTAGCTAAATATGATGTTAACCATAGGATTGCATCACCTTATCATCCCCAGTCTACCGGTTAAGTTGAATTGAGTAACCGAGAAGTAAAATTTATTTTGAAAAATACTATCAAGATCTAGGAAGAATTGGTCAAAGATACGACGATGGATTATGGGCTTATAGAACTGCTTATAAAAATCCTATGGGATTGTCCCCTTATAAAATGGTCTATGGAAAAGCATGTCATTTACCCCTTGAGTTGGAAAATAAAGCTTATTGGGCAATTAAAGAACTTAAATATGATTTCAAACTTGCCGGTGCTAAGAGGTTATTTTACATTAGCTCTCTAGATGAATGGAGGACACAAGCCTATGAAAATGGCAATTTGTTTTAAAAAGTTAAAGATGGCATGACAAAAGAATCCAAAAACAAGAATTTAAAATCGACGATCTAGTTCATTTGTAGAATTCTCGTTTCATATTTTTTGCAGGAAAACTTCTTTCCAAATGGGAAAGACCCTATATTGTCAAAGAAGTTTATCTCTTCGGAGCCATTAATATCAATAATGCCAAAGGCACAAATCCGAGAGTGGTTAATGGGCAGAGAATGAAACATTATATTTCAGGTATGCTCATTAATATTGAAACTAATGTTATTCAAGTAATGACACTAGAAGAACACATAAGAGATATCTTCTGGAACACTCCAAAAACTTGAAACAGGGATAGGTATGTGATATGGTAAGTAAACCGACTCCAAAAATTACATAAAATTATTTTTGTCAGTTTTGGAATATTAGAAAAAATACAAAAATAAAGACCAACCAGGGACCCATGAGGGGGTCCCAAGCCAACAGGGCGCGACCACACCCTTGGGCACGCCCTGATGGCTTGGGATCACCTCGTGTGCCTTGCGGACTCCGTTTTCTTCCTGGACACGTATTCTGACCTAGAAATTTTCATTATATATACTCCGGTATGTTTTGACCGCCGCATCGCAAGTTTCTCCTTTGTTTTTGTTTCGGGCTGTTTTTTGACAGATTTAGAAGCAATATGTCATCGCAAGGTTCAGAGGGAGAGGGCTATGTTTCAGATCTCATCGACATTCCCAAGTTTATGGGGGTATTGATCCTTATGGATGGACACCGGAGGAAGATGTGGAGGCTTATCTAAAAAGGATTGAACCTTCAAGTGATGATGAAGAAGAGGAAGTACCTCTACCTCAACTGGGAGATATGCATGTGGAGTTCAAAAAGTCGAGCTTACCAAACAAGGTTACACCTTCCAATACTCGAGTTACCCCTTACCATCATGCGCAGGTAGATACTACCACTGCCTTCGATAGCAAAACCCTTCCTTTGATGGAGGGAGCAATGATTGTCACCAACAAACTTTGCAAGGAGAACCTACAACTTAAGCGAGAGGTTGATAAACTTAATGAGGAGATCCGTATACTAAGGAGAATCATTGCTAGAAGGACTACTTCATCACCACCATCACCCAAGAAGGACACTTGAGTACATGGGCATGGGCACCACCCTTAGCTTGTTTCAAGCTTGGGGATGTGCCCCGGTACCGTATCACCATCACCTTTGCCATTAATTTATCTTAGTTCGATCCTTAGTTATTTTGTGATCTAGAGAAATAAAAGTTTAGCATTGCTTTGCTTAGAGTGCTTGCTTTGTGATCTATCTATCGTTGTAACTCAGTGTGAGAGTTATATAATAAAGATTAGTTTGAGTTTGCTGCTTTACACTCATGCATCAATCATAGCAATGAAATAAAAGAAACAAAAGGTCATATGCAAATCCCATGGGGAGTAATGACTCCACAGAGAAAGAAGTGTGTTTGATAAAAGTTGTTGGTAGTTAACAAACATAGTATTAGTCATTGAAACAATCCATGCAACATTATGAAAGAGGAGGGGAGATTCACATACAAATACACTATCTTGGACATCTTTTATGATTGTGAGCCCCCATCAAATATTATATAATGATCGAATAGTTGATGTTGGACAAGGAAGACAACATAATGAGTTGTGTTTTGTCTTCATATACATAGAAGTTATATTGTCATGGATCCTCTAACATGTGGTGCTTTCTTAGGATCTTTTGGTAGCCCAAAATTCACACTAAGTAGAGATACTACTTGTGCATCCATAACCCTTAAAACCCTGTTTCTTGCCATGAGAGTCCACCATATGTACACATGGATTGAATAAGATCCCTCAAGTAAGTTCTCATCGATGCATAAAAGCAATAAAAATTGATCCTAAATATGTATGATCTTTTATTGTAAGGGAAAATAACCTTTGTAGGATCTTGTGATGGCAAACAAATAAAAGCGACAGACTGCATAATAAAGGTTGTTATCATAAGGGGCAATAGAAAGTGACGTTCCTTTACACTAAGAGCTTGCACATCCAAAAAGTGCATGACAACCTATGCTTCCCTCTACAAAGGGCCTATCCTTTAATTTCATGTATTTATTTTTATGCAAGAGTCAATAATGTTTATTCCTATTCCCATCTATTAATTCTTTAGTGGCAAGCATCATGTGTTGGGGAAATATCTAGACATATGTATCCAGTTGGATGTAGATGATCATGAGTCATTATTGTTGACATTATCTTTGAGGTAAATAATTTGGGTGGCGGAAACAATAAAGCCACTGTCTTCCTATGTGTCTGATGGAAACATTTGCTCCAAAACTATGCATTGAGTGTCAGCAATCATAAAAGACTAAATGATAGTTAAGTACGCGAACTTGCTAAAATGAAAAGCTCTTACATAGACTCTTGTCTGAAATATGATGAATTGTGATTGTCTCGGTGACTAAGAACATAGTTTGTTGGTTGTCAATAAAGTTTATGCTTCATACTTCAAGACCGTGGATAGATTGTTACTTGTTTATGAGAAGTTATATGATGAAAACTTGATGCTATGATAATATCCATGATGCTTGCATGTCTGTATTTTTTTATCAATGCCTCTTCTCTAATTATGTGGTCATTATTACCGAGTTCGGCTTTTGCTTGAGGACAATCGAGGTCTAAGCTTGGGGGAGTTGATACATCCATTTTGCATCATGATTTCTTATTGATATTTATATTATTCTTGGCCAGTATTGCATTTTATTATACTATTCTAATGCCTTTTCTCTCTTAATTTATAAGCTACATTATGAAAAGGTAAATTGCCTGAAACTGGAATTTTGGACTTGGAAACCAAGAAAAAGGTTGAAAATTCTTTCGACTCCAAATGACCTGAAACTTCATGAGGAATTTTTGTGGAATATATATGAATTTATGAAGCAAAAAAGTGCGAGATAGGGGCCACCTGTTGGTGCCTCTTGATAACCCACAAGTATAGGGGATCGCAATAGTTTTCGAGGGTAGAGTATTCAACCCAAATTTATAGATTCGACACAAGGGGAGCCAAAGAATATTTGAGAGTATTAGCAGTTGAGTTGTCAATTCAACCACACCTGGAGATAAATATCTGCAGCAAAGTGATCAGTAGCACAGTAATATGATAGTTTGATAGCGGTGGTAATAGTAACAGTAGCGGTAACAATAGCAGTAGTGATTTTGTAGCAAGTGTAACAGTAGCAGCAATAGTAGTAACTTAGCAAGAACAATAAGTGGAAAACTCGTAGGCACTGGATCGGTGTATTCATTGGATGATATTCATCATATAATAGTCATAACCTAGGGTGACACAGAACTAGCTCCAGTTCATCAATATAATGTAGGCATGTATTCCGTATATAGGCATACGTGCTTATGGAAGAGAAATTGCATGACATCTTTTGTCCCACCATCCCGTGGCAGCAGGGTCCATAAGGAAATTAAGGGATATTAAGGCCTTCTTTTAAAAAAGAACCAGAACAAAGCATTAACACTTAGTGAATACATGAACTCCTCAAACTACGGTCATCATCGTGAAGTATCCCAAATATTGTCAGGGGTTGACGGATCATAACACGTAATAGGTGCATATGACTAGGCAAGATCGGATCAAGAACATAGATATAATGATGATAACATAAACAGTTTAGATCTGAAATCATGGCACTCGGGCCCTAGTGACAAGCATTAAGCATGGAAAAGTCATAGCAACATCAATCTTAGAACATAGTGTATACTAGGGATCAAGTCTTAACAAAACTAACTCGATTACATGAGGAATCTCATCCAACTCCTCATCGGCCAACAATCCTACAAAGGAATTACTCACTCCCGGTGGGGAGCATCTTGGAATTAGCGATGGAGAAGGGTTGATGATGACGAAGACTGAAGATTCCCCTCTCCGGAGCCCCACACGTGTGTGGGATCTGGCCTCCCGATGAAGAACAGGAGGTGGCGGCGGCTCCATATCGTAAAACGCGATGAAACTTTCTCTCTGATTTTTTCTGGAGATTTGCAAATTTATTGCGCTGAAATTAGGGTCGGGGGGGCACGAGGTGGCCACCCTCAACTAGGCCGCGCTAGGGGGGTCTAGCGCGCCCTGGTAGAGGGTGGGTACCCTGGCCCCCCTCTCCGGTGGCTTCTGGCTCCAATATTCCTCATATATTCCAAAATAATTCTCCAAAAAATTTCGTTCCATTCGAGAACTTTTATTTCTGCACAAAAACAACACCATGGTAGTTTTGTTGAAAACAGAGTCAGTCCGGGTTAGTTCCATTCAAATCATGCAAATTAGGGTCCAAAACAAGAGCGAAAGTGTTAGGAAAAGTAGATACGTTGGAGATGTATCAGTGCCAAGCCAACAGAGCGTGCCCACGGTGTTGGGAAATGTTGCATGGGAAACAAAAAAAATCCTACGAACATCCAAGATCTATCTATGGAGATGTATAGCTACAAGAGGGAGTAGATCCACATACCCTTGTAGATAGCTAAGCGGGAAGCGTTAAGAAACACAGTTGGTGTAGTCATACGTCTTCGCGGTCCAATCACAATCCATCCCGATCTAGCGCCAAATGGACGACACCTCCGCGTTCAGCACACGTATAGCTTGATGACGTCTCCGCCTCCTCGATACAGTGAGCAAGGGTGGAGTAGTAGATGAGTTCTCCGATAGCACAACGACATGGTGGCAGTGATGGAGCAGCTGTCCTGATAGGGGGATACGTCTCCATCGTATCTATAATTTTTGATTGTTTCATGACCATATTCTACAAATTTCGTATACTTTTGGCAACTTTTTATACTATTTTTGCTACTAACATATTGATCTAGTGCCCAGTGCCCAGTGCCAGTTCTTGTTTGTTGCATGTTTATTGTTTTGTAGAAAATCCATATCAAACAAAGTCCAAACACGCTAAAAAGTTATGGAGATTTTTTTTGGAAAAAAGAATCAACGTGAGGCGATGCCCGAGGGGGCCACAAGCCAGGGGCGCGACCTACCCCCTGGTCGCATCCTGGGCCCTTGTGGTCACCCTGTAAGGCGGTTGGTGACCTTATTTTGCCACAAGAAAGCTAATATCCAGATAAAAATCCCCTCAAAATTTCAGCCCGATCGGAGTTACGGATCTCCGGATATTTAAGAAATGGTGAAAGGCCAAAATCGTAGAGCGCAGAAACAGAAGGAAACAGAGAGAGAGAGAGAGAGAGAGATCCAATCTCGAAGAGGATTTTGCCCCTCCGCCACCATGGAGTCCATGGACCAGAGGGTAAACCCTTCTCCCATCTAGGGGGAAGGTCAAGGAATAAGAATAAGGAGGGGGTATCTCTCCCCCTCTCTCCCGGTGGTGTCAGAATGCTGCCGGGGCCATCATCGTGACGGCTATCTACTCCAACAACTCTGTCATCTTAACCAACACCTCCATCACCTTCCCCCATCTATCTACAGCGGTCCACTCTCCCGCAACCCGTTGTACCCTCTACTTGAACATGGTGCTTTATGCTTCATATTATTATCCAATGATGTGTTGCCATCCTATGATGTCTGAGTAGATTTTTGTTGTCCTATGGGTTGATTGATGATCATGATTGGTTTGAGTTGCATGTTTTATTATTGGTGTTGTTCTATGGTGCTCTCCATGTCGCACAAACATGAGGGATCCTCGTTGTAGGGTGTTGCAATGTGTTCATGATTTTCCTATGGTGGGTTTCTTGAGTGACAGAAGCATAAACCTGAGTAGGTGGGTTGTTGCCTATGGGAGCAAAGATGACTTGATACCTTATAATGATATGGTTGGGTTTTACCTTAATGATCTTTAGTAGTTGCGGATGCTTGCTAGAGTTCCAATCATAAGTGCATATGATCCAAGTAGAAGAAAGTATGTTAGCTTATGCCTCTCCCTCATATAAAATTGCAATAATGATTACCGCTCTAGTCATCGATTGCCTAGGGCCAATTCCCCAACTCCTACCACCACTTTTCCAGTCGTTAAACTAACTTAGTTGTTTATTTATCTTAGCAGCCCCTAGTTTTTATTTGTGTGCTCTTTATTATCTTGCAAACCTATCCTATCACACCTACAAAGTACTTCTAGTTTCATACTTGTTCTAGGTAAAGCGAACGTTAAGCGTGCGTAGAGTTGTATCGGTGGTCGATAGAACTTTAGGGAATATTTGTTCTACCTTTAGATCCTCGTTGGGTTTGACACTCTTACTTATCGAAAGAGGCTACAACTGATCCCCTATACTTGTGGGTTATCACAGGGCTTCGTGAAGCACTCTCGCGACACGAACGAGGGAGAAACCAATCTAGAGGAGAGGGAGGGTTGCGTTGTGGCTTGTGGTGTGGCTGCTGTCGGTGTCAAAACCAGCATATCTCGGGTAGGGGGTCCCGGGCTGTGGACCTTAGATCGATGGGTAACAAGGAACAAAGGAGACAATGTTTAATCAGGTTCGGGCCCTCGTGGGGAAGTAAAACCCTACGTCCTGCTTGATTGTATTGATGTGTATGGAGATTACGTAGTTGATCTACCTCGAGATTGTCTAAGGTAAACCCTAGATGAGTTCACCTGTCCTCTATGAATGAGGATCCTCCGGTTTATATAGACACCGAGGGTCCCTAGGGTTACACACAACCAACCTTGTACAAGGGATAAATACGCTGATTCTATCTTCGGAACTTGAAAACCATGCCATCCTTTAGAGCTTTCCTTCCTGGATACGGAATCGTTCATAGTTTGGTCTTCAACAGATCAGCCCAACAGGTCGCCCCACGTGTAGTGAGCCGACGGCCCGAGGACCCCTTAGTCCTGGATTCCCTCAGTAGCCCCTGAACTAGACTTCAACACACATGAATGCAGTCTTGGGCAGCTTCGCGCATCCATGGTATTCGGCTTGAGATGTGAGTTCCTTCTATGCTCGGCAAATTTCAACTTGCTTTTTTCCCATTCTAGAACAACAGCGCGGCCGCCGACCACCCCCTGATTGTTGAAGCGTCACGGGGGCCATGGTATTAATTTTTTGGCACGAAGATTGATGGCAGCCCTCGATTCCCGTGTAGAATAAAGAAAGGTAACCCAACAGTCCTTTACAAAACCGCTTCGGGTAGACCAGAAAAGCTCTTATTTAAGCAGACCGTATCCTTCATAGGTGACATCCTTCCTCGCATCTCCACCACAAATCCCTAAAGCTTGTGAGCTCAAAGAGTTGGCGAGCGCTCCAGGCTCTTCACGTCCTTTTGGTCCCCTCCCAGTAGACTTGGCAAGCTGCTCCGTCTCCCTTCTTCAATTGCGCGACCTCGAGGTGCAAGGGTACCTTCCCCACTCGGATCTGACACCCACCCGTGCAGGGCTGACCTCTGCAAACGGTGATGCCTTCGCAGAGAACTTCCCCACCCCTCAAGGGGACGAGAGGGTTCATTTTGCTCCTTCCTTTTGCGAGGCCTAGGATTCCCCATCCATCCTTCTTGAGGGGCCTGCTAGAATTCTACGGTCTTTAGCTCCACAATCTCACCCCCGACTCAATCCTTCATATCTCAGGCTTCTTGGCCCTCTGTGAGATGTTTCTGGGCTGCGAGCCTCACTTCGATTTGTGGTGAAAATACTTTTGCCTTGTTCCCTAAACTAGGGGAGGGACAATCCAGGAAGTGGGCGGAGCCGAGGTATGGCGCACAGCCAGAACGGGGTACCCTATTGGGACCCCGAAGAAAGATTCCAATGAATGGTCTTTGGAGTGGTTTTATATCGAAGACGTTCTCTTATTTGATCCAGCTCGGAGGGGTCTACCCGAGTACTCTGAGGCCCCTTTAAAGAAGCGATTCAACTGGCGACCAAGGAGTCCTTCTAAAGAGGAAAGTGTTGAGGTAAAATGCGTGTCTGCCAAGGTGAAGCTGCTAGCTCACAACAAGCAGACCATCATTGTCATGGATTTGTCATGGCAAGATGTCCGGATTAGCGGACTTAGGTGTGAGGCCATCGCAACTATGTGGTGGCTTGAGAGGGGTTGGTCGGAATCGAGAGACGCGAGTTTACCCAGGTTCGGCCCCTCGGTGGAGGTAAAAGCCTACGCCCTGCTTAGTGTTGTATTGATGATGAGGAAGATCTCTCGGTTACAAGGGTGTTGTCTTGCTATCTCTAATCTCTAGAGCCTCTAATCTGTCTATCTCTAATGACTTGTGTCTGTCTTAACTTGTCCCTCTTGGGGCACCTTACCCCTCCTTATATAAGTGGAAGGGGTAGGTTTACATATAGAGTCCTACTAGGAGTAGGACTAGGACTAGGACTAGTCTTTCATGAATCCTAATCCAGGTCTTGTTTCCTTTGTGAGGGAATCCTTTCTCTCCTTGGGCCTTCTCTTGTGAGCCGCCTCTCCAGGCCCGTCCACGAGCCGCCTTGCACCGGCTCGCATGTTGGGCCATGGGCCTGGTCGTCCTGTGACCCGGTAATAGAGGTGACGCATGAGTCTATTGGGAGACGTAGTAGTAAATCAAAAAAAATCCTACGATCACCAAGATCTATCTATGGAGAAACCAGCAACGAGTGGGGAGAGATTGCATCTTCATACCTTTGAATATCGCTAAGCAGAAGCGTTACAAGAACGAGGTTGGTGGAGTTGTACTCGCAGCGATTCAGATCACGGTGGAATCCGATCTTAGCGCCAAACAACGGCGCCTCCGCGTTCAACACACGTGCAGCCCGGTGACGTCTCCTATGCCTTGATCCAGCAAGGAGGAAGGAGAGGTTGAGGGAGAGCTCCGGCAGCACGACGGCGTGGTGACGGTGGAGCTGCATGGTCTCCGACAGGGCTTCGCCAAGCACTACGGAGAACGAGGAGAAGGAGGAGTAGGGCTGCGCCGAGAGGGAGAGAGAGTCGTGTCTCAAACAGCCAAAAAACCACCACTATATATAGGAGGAGAGGGAGGAGGGTGCCCACCCCTAGGATTCCCACCCTAGGGTGGTGTGGAAGCCCTAGATGGGTTCTGGCCAGCGGCCAGAGAGGGGAGAGGGGGAGGGCGCGGCCCTGGTGGGCCTTAGGCCCATCTGGGTCTAGGGTTTCCCCTCCCTCCCACCTTTCCCGCGTCTTGGGCCAGGGTGGAGGGTGCACCAGCCCACTCTGGGGCTGGTCCCTTCCACTCTTGGCCCACGCAGCCCTCTGGGGCTGGTGGCCCCACTTGGTGGACCCTCGGAACCCTTCCGGTGGTCCCGGTACGCTACCGGTAATTCCCGAAACTCTTCCGGTGGCCAAATCCTCACTTCCTATATATCAATCTTTGTCTCCGGACCATTCCGGAACTCCTCGTGATGTCCGGGGTCTCATATGGGACTCTGAACAACCTTCGGTAACCACGTACACTATTTCCCTATAACCCTAGCGTCATCGAACCTTAAGTGTGTAGACCCTACGGGTTCGGGAGACACGTAGACATGACCGAGACACCTCTCCGGTCAATAACCAACAGTGGGATCTGGATACCCATGTTGGCTCCCACATTCTCCACGATGATCTCATCGGATGAACCACGATGTCGAGGATTGAATCAATCCCGTATGCAACTCCCTTTGTCTACCGGTATGATACTTGCCCGAGATTCGATCGTCGGTATCCCTATACCTTGTTCAATCTCGTTACCGGCAAGTCTCTTTACTCGTTCCATAACACATCATCCCGTGGCTAAATCCTTAGTCACAATGAGCTCATTATGATGATGTCTTACCGAGTGGGCCCAGAGATACCTCTCCGTCACACGGAGTGACAAATCCCAGTCTCGATTCGTGCCAACCCAACAAACACTTTCGAAGATACCCGTAGTGCACCTTTATAGCCACCCAGTTACGTTTTGACGTTTGGCACACCCAAAGCATTCCTACAGTATTCGGGAGTTGCACAATCTCATGGTCTAAGGAAATGATACTTGACATTGGAAAAGCTTTAGCAGACGAACTACACGGTCTTGTGTTATGCTTAGGATTGGGTCTTGTCCATCACATCATTCTCCTAATGATGTGATCCCGTTATCAACGACATCCAATGTCCATGGTCATGAAACCGTGACCATCTATTGATCAATGAGCTAGCCAACTAGAGGGTCGCTAGGGACACATTGTGGTCTATGTATTCGCACATGTATTACGGTTTTCGGTTAACACAATTATAGCATGAACAATAGACAATTATCATGAACAAGGAAATACAATAATAACCATTTTATTATTGCCTCTAGGGTGTATTTCCAACAGAGCCGCCATACGATAGCCGGGTCATGCCTCCAACCGGGTCCCTAATGAATCGTCAAGTTCAGCCAGGGCTCCAGTGAGTCGCCAAGTCCCGGCCGGGTCATACTTCAGGTCGGGTTATACCACGGGGTATATCCCCGACAATCATCGACGTGATGGCCACAACCATCTCCCGATGCGCCCAACCGCTCCAATAGCGAACGCTCCCTCTATGGTGCTACAACGGAACTGATGATACCAATTTATCAGGGCCTTGAATGTCTCATGGGCTTATTTAGGATAGCCTTATGCCTAATTGATATCTCAAAATGACTATGGTTTCTACCAAAGCTAGGTAGGGTTTCAACTTTCAACTAGTGGCATTGGGTTTTCAACCCTTCTATTCAAACAATGAAACAACAAATAAGCAAATTTAGCTCACAATCAATCAATAAAAGTGTTTTGTCAAAAAAAATTAATTTTCTATGAAATTTTCAACATACCAGATTTAAAAAAATATGGGATGTAACACCATGTCGCCCACTTGAAGCAGCTCCCCTACGCGTGGGAGGCTGGTCGAGGCGCGCCGACCTCACTTGCCGCCGCCCGCGCTAGCGGTCAGGGGAATACGGGGAAGGGGGCTCGCTGGGCTAGGGTTTTCACCTCTGGAGCTGCCCGCGCGAGCGGCTCGGGAGGGAGGGAGGGAGGGAGGGAGGGGAAAGTACAACGACTTCAAATGTCACGTATGCTTGGAAGGTGTCCTTGGACTTTGTGTGTGTGTGTGTGTGTGTGTGAAAAGGTGTCCTTGGAAGAGACAAACCCGAGCATATGGCAGAGCCATTGGGGGTACACTGGGTGAAGTGCTTGAGGTGGATGCACCTGAATCAGGCCACGCGATGAATGAATTCCTGCGCATAAGAGTCAAGCTCCCTTATAATAGAAGGCTACAGAAGGAGGTAACACTTGAGTATAAGGTTCAAGGGGTTGTGAAGCAAAGCAAATTTCAGCTGAAGTATGAACGAGTTCCACACTTTTGCTTCCACCGTGGGTTCATGAGGCATGACAAACTGGCCTGTGAGAAAAAGTTTTTGGGCATCCCTGCTAAAGCCTATGACTCTACTCTTCGATGCTTTCCCTTCAAAAAATTTGATCACAGGTCGGCGTATACACCCTCTCCGGGGCAGCCTAAAGCAAGACGCTGTATGAGCTTCTCGCTGGGAAGTGCAGGTTTGGCTACCCATAGGGAGCATACAAGGTCAACTGGAAGTAGCAAGCCAAATCATGGAGTAGAGATACCACAGAGGGTTGATGCCCATGATAACTTTGAACGTGCAGAACTGCCTGGCTCGGCTGTAGCTGACCAAACTCTGGCAAAGGAGGTAGAAAACATGAAATTATGACTGGAAAAGGAAAAACCTGAATGTGGTAAGGTGCAGCAGATGGCAGCCCAACTTGAAGCACAATCTCCTGTTATTGGGAACGGAGGTGTGGACAAACCAAGGAAGAAGAAAAATGGTTTGCCAAAGAAGGTGCCGACTGTGAGGAGAACAGGTAGTCTAGTAATTCGGGACCAACCGCTTGGGTCGAAAGAAATGATCCCGACCATCCGTGGGCTAAGCTCCCTTGATAGTTCGTTTGGGAGTACATCCGTATCCATGGAGTATAATGACACTATCCTTGGCAAGCAACAGGTGGATGGTATGCTTGGTTTTGACATTGTGGCAGATGTAACCAATGCCCTGGTGCCCTTTGTGGATGCGCCTACAGGGGGGGTGCAGAAGAAAGGCAAGTTGGATAGCCAGCAAGTGCGGGTACAACAAGACTCAACGGAGAAGGTGCAACAGACAAAGGTAGGAAATACCATGGCGTGTGAGGTGGAAAAGGAGGCAACCGACCATGGGGCCGCCGGTGAACTGACGGGGCCATTTGTGGCGCCCCGTCAGGAGCAATAAATTGCCTATCTTGGAACCGTCGGGGAGCGGCCAACAAACCGACAGTTCGTGACATGGTGGGCCTTGTGCAAAAGGTCAAGGCTCGTTTGGTCTTCTTGTGTGAAACTAGACAAAAAGCTAATAAAGTTCACCATCTGCGTGGTCGCTTAGGTTTAAGTGGTTTTACTCGGTCTGATAGTATTGGTCTTAGTGGTGGTTTAGCCTTGTTCTGGTGTGAGCAATTATGTGTGGATGTTAAAGAAGTTAATGAAAGATATATTGATGCGTATATTCGTGTGTCCCCGATAGAACCTGAATGGAGGCTCACATATGTCTATGGGGAGCCCCGTGTTGAAAACAGACACCGCATGTGGTCGTTGATGCAAAACTTGAAGCTGCAATCCAACTTACCTTGGTGTGTTTTGGGTGATTTCAATGAAGCCATGTGGTCCTTTGAACACCTATCAGTGACCCCCTGAGGTGAACAACAAATGCTTGCATTCAAAGATACTCTAGAGGTATGTGGCCTTATGGGTCTGGGATTCTCAGGGCTACCTTTCACTTATGACAACAAACGTGAGGGAAGATGGAATGTTAAGGTCCGACTGGACAGAGTGGTCGCAGACAACGCATGGCGTGACTTGTTTGCCGACGCGTCTGTTTCTCACCTGGTTAGTGCTTGCTCGGATCACCTTCCTATCATTTTACACTATTAACAAGAGTCTATTAAACAACGTAGACCAAGACATAAACAATATGAGATTGCTTGGGAGCGCGAGCCGAGTTTACAGGAGAGAATTGGGTCAGCCTGGGCAGAAGCAGGGAGTATGGTGCACCTGGGCGATGTACGACAAGGACTACAACAGCTTATGAACAAGCTGCAAGTATGGAGTAAGGAAATTTTTTGTAATGTCACCCGTGAGCTAGAAATGTCCCGCTCCCAGTTAGAGGAACTCTTGAGAATGAATGCGGATAGGAGAGAGATAAGGAAGGAAGGCACTGTGGCACGTACGGAAAACCCGCGTTAAAGCGTTGGTGGATGAATAGGGGGTCACCCATAGTGATCAGGAAACTATGAGAGGTATGGTTAACTCTTATTTTCAAGCACTTTTCAAAGAAGAAGAGAACCTGGTGCGGGAACCTCTGTCAAATCTATTTGAATCCAAGGTGACTCAGGACATGAATAACCGCCTCTACACAGAGTTCTCTGACAAGGAAATATCAGATAGCTTGTTTCAAATCGGCCCTCTCAAGGCTCCCGGTAAGGATGGATTTCCTGCGATATTTTTTCAGAAAAATTGGGCAGTCATGAAGGAAGATATCATCCTTGTTGTGAAAGTATTTTTCAATACGGGAGTGATGCCTCAAGGTGTCAATGAGACTATCATAGTGGTAATTCCAAAGGTCACAACACCCACATGCCTTGCAGATTTCCGTCCTATAAGTTTATGTAATGTGGTCTATAAAATTGTGGCGAAATGCCTAGTCAATCGGCCGCGTCCTATTCTTGATGATATCATTTCACCCGCTCAGAGCACCTTCGTTCTAGGATGGTTGATCACTAATAACGCTCTATTGGCCTTTGAAAGTCTGCATTTTATTCACCAGGAGAAAAATCCGGATAATAATTTATGTGCATATAAACTTGATCTGTCCAAGGCATATGATCGAGTGGACTGGGACTTCTTGAAGCAAGCGATGGAAAAGTTGGGCTTCTCTCACCGATGGGTACAATGGATAATGTCGTGTGTTACCTCCATGAGATACTCTGTGAAATTTAATGGAGCCCTCTTGGATTCGTTTACACCGTCGCGCGGGCTACGGCAAGGTGACCCCCTGTCCCCATTCCTATTCCTATTTGTCGCTGATGGTCTCTCTGCTCTCCTTAGACAGGGGGTGGTGTCAAACAATATTGAACCAGTTAAGGTGTGCAGAAGAGCCCCAAGAGTGTCTCATCTGCTTTTTGCGGATGATACCCTATTATTTTTCAAGGCGAACCAGCAACAAGCTACCTTCATAAAGGATGTAATACATAGCTATGCACAAGCTACATGTCAGCTTATTAACCCACAAAAATGCTCTATACAGTTTGGGGATGCTTGTCCAGCAGAAACTCAACTTCAAGTACGTAAGATTCTTGAGGTACAAGAACAAGATTTTGAGGGGAAATACCTTGGACTACCTACACCTGATGGAAGGATGCACCGGGGTAAATTCCAGAAATTGCAAGAGAGCCTGACACGCGGGATATTGGAATGGGGTGATACTCTTTCACAAGCTGGTAAGGAGACAATGATTAAATCAGTGGCCCAAGGGATACCCACATATATTATGGGGGTGTTTAAACTACCAGCTTCAATTTGCGAGGACTTCTCCCGGCTAGTCAGAATTTTTTGGTGGGGAGCAAAAAGTGGTAAGAGGAAAACTTACTGGAAATCGTGGGAGAAAATATGCAAACCAAAGATGAGAGGAGGATTGGGCTTTCGCGACTTCCGTTTGTTCAACCAAGCGCTACTGGCAAGGCAAGCTTGGAAGCTATTAACCCGCCCAGATTCACTATGTGCACAGGTCCTGAAGGCGAAATACTACCCTAATGGCGCCCTTGAGGATACCGTGTTTGCACGAAACGCATCATCCACTTGGCAAGCAATCACTTACGGCTTGGAACTACTCAAGAAGGGCATCATCTGGCGCGTCGACAATGGTGAACATATTCGGATTTGGAGGGATCCGTGGATCCCCCGCCCTCACTCCTATCGTCCTATCACTGTACGTGGGAACTGTCGCCTCCGGAGGGTGGCGGAGCTCCTGGATGACCAAGGGAGGTGGGGCATGGAGACCCTTCGTCAATACTTTGCTCCCATGGACGTCCAAGCCATCAGTGAGATCAAGATGGCACCAAGTCGGCTCATTGAGGATGTACTAGCCTGGGCACCCGATCCCAAAGGAATCTTCTCTGTCCGCACAACCTACCGCCTTGCACATGATGAAAAGCACCGCACATCCTTGTGCGCCGCGAGCAGGGCACCAGATGGCACACGTGCTGTCTGGGAAGCATTGTGGGGGTGCCCTGCCCCTCCGAAGGTACGCGTTTTCGCCTGGCAAGTCGCTACTAACTCCCTTGCTACTGCAGAAAATTTGAAAACGACGTAATATTGTGGTGACTGATACTTGTGTTATCTATGGATTGGAACGGGAGGACACCTTCCACGCGCTGTGCAGATGCCCGCTTGCCCAACGCTTATGGCGAGCCATGGGAAAATTATGGAGCATGCCGAAGCTGGAGGATATCCAACATACTGGATCAGAGTGGCTACTCCAACTCCTGCTCCAATGCCAGCCGGAAGATTGACTACAAGTGCTGATGACCCTCTGGCGTAGTTGGCATGTGCATATTGAGCTTACCCATGGCAAGCAAGCTCCACCTATCGAAGCCTCCACGCGTTTCCTGAGTAGCTACATCGACACCCTCTTATGCATCAAACAACATCCTTCCGCGGACTTGGTCAAGGGAAAGATGGCCGCTTCATGACAGGGTAAGCTAGCAGCTGACCGGGAAGGTAGGAAGCAGGTTGCTGCTTTGGACGCCTGTTGGAGTAAACCACCACGAGGATGGACTAAACTTAACGTGGATGGGGCTTTCATTGCCGAACGGCGAACCAGCGGAGCGGGAATGATTCTTCGCACTGATACATGCCAAATCATTTACTCCTCTTGCCGGTTTCTCAGGTCGTGCTCCTCGGTGCTAGAGGCAGAACTTGCAGCATGCATGGAGGGAATCAACATTGCGCGAGCCTGGAGTTCGGCACCAATGATTATAGAAACTGATTGCCTGGTAGCTGCACAAATGATTGTCCAAGCCTAGACCAACAGGTCAGCCTGCGCGGCCAGGTTGAGAAAATCAAGAGAACGCTGGAGGAGATTGGAGAACATGCGATATCGCATGTGGTCAGAAACAAGAATAAAGTCGCACATGCTCTTGCTCGTATGGGTCAGGTAGAGCAACGAACTGCAGTCTGACTAGGTTGCAATCCGGAAGAGATTGAAACTATTTGTAATGCAGACTGTATTGATCCCAGTTAATCAATGAAAGCTTTTCACTCGAAAGAAAAAAAGAAAAGGTGTCCTTGAGGCTTGGATGGCTAGTCGACGGCTCGCTGGATACGTTCCCAAACTGAACACCCTTTCATAGTTTGATTACAACCCGTTGTTAGACGCCCACTGGGGGCCCAGTGCCAGCGGCACGGAGACGCCGAGAACGACCGCCCAGCTGTGCGTGCAACGGAGCCTTCGAGGGCAAGAACGAACAGCGCGTCCGGTCGATGCCCACCCACCAGACGCAACGCATAAAGCAAAAACACCGCACAAAGGCGGACGGCACCGAAGCTTCCGACCTCCGATCCATCACCAACACGACACGAAGTCCAGGAGGAGGAGGAGGAGGAAGAAGAGGAGGAGGCGGCAGCTTCGTCGTCGCGGTCCCCAGGTAGCCGTAGGCGCGGAAGAGAGGCGGAGATGAGACGGCCGCTCAGCGCATGCGGCAGCAGATCCAGCCCGGCCGCTGCTTTCTTCCTGGCCGCCGCCGCGATCTGCGCGCAGTTCGCCACAGGTGCGTGCTCCTTCCGACCCCGCTCGATCGGCTCAACCCGCCGAGATCTGCGAGTGGTATTGGGGATCTGGTTGAGGGGCGTCGCTTGGGATTGGCCAAGAGTCGCCGCCCCGCTGATTGGGGGATCCGGGATTCCATTATTATCGTCAAATACAGAAATTATATTGTCGTTTGCGAGTCATTTAATTATGAAGATTTGTACTTAGGCCGAAGATGGCGCCATATCCCGTGGTAGTTTCACTGATTTTCCTGGATAAATTCACCAGTTTAATCGTAAGATCCCGTTTTCAGTCCATACTTTTGGCCTTTCGCCTCAGGTGGATTAGATTGCTGCAGCGTTCTCGTGGAAGTCGAAATAAGAAATTTGTCCATGGGACAAATAGACTCATGCGCTAGAGTCAGCTTCTTCTTATCGAGGTTAACACTATATGGGAAAAATGCGTGCCAAAAATTGGAGCTGTTAGTTCCAGCTTGATGTATCATGGTGCCAGACTCTAATAAAAATATAGGCATTTCTCAGCTATTTCCGTCCCTTGTTAAGGTGACGATCAAGAACTAGCAAAATGGCTAACTACTGCATAGGAAGGGAACTGCAAAAGCGAGATTCATAAGTTCTGTACACCATTTTATTATTTGTCGCATTTTGCCAGGACCGTTGCAAAAATATTGTCTTGGAACTACATCACTGGCTTTAGTATTGCAGTTCTTTTATTTTGTCTACAAATATTTCTCTCCATGGTAGAAGCCAAGCCATTTCATATCTGTTAAACTGGTTTTCTAGTCTAGAGCCGCATAGTCTTTGATAAAGCGGAAGTTTAATACAGAATCATGTGTCATACGGGTCGTTATGGCCTAGCTCCAACTCGATTATTGTTATTTTAATGTGCACAAAGTAAGGCAAAGCGTTATGCTGAAATGTAGGTGGACTCATGCGGTCATGCTTCTGACCGTTACTTTATATTAACTTCAAATTGGGAAGGAAAGCTAAGTGCCTCTTGCTCTAAATCATAACCATTGCATACTTTTAGTGATGCAGCCTAAGTAGGATACAACTTGCTGCAGAACCGAATAGTGTACTAGAGTTGTTAGTAATGTAGCCTCCCATCTCTTGCTACGTTCACTTTGTTCCTTTACCGAGCGGATTTACTGAGTTTTTTCCAGCTTGATCTTTAAATTTCCCAAGAAAGATAAAATAGAATTGTGCTAACTATACAATTACTGCAAATTGTTGTCGGGGCTCGGTTTATTTATCCCAGGTGGTCCAGAAACATCTGAACCAACATCATAGCATATGTCATGATCAATTAGCATCATGTCTGAACAATTTCAGTTTTTTCTTTTAATGTACTTTGTAGGGTTTCCACTTAAACAATGCGATGATTCAGTAACTCAGTCATTTTTGATAGTTTGTATGGAAACCAGCCAAAGTCAGACAGGTTATCATAGGATTTGTAGCTTGCTAGCTAGTAAGATCTTGTCTGCACTGCTTGCCACTGGGAATCAACTAGAAAATATATCTGGTATCCAGCAGGTATCAGTTGCAAATGGTTTTGTGTAAGTTTCATACATAGTGATGGTTATGTATGCTAGCACAGGATAGCAGAAATGCAGGAGTTCTGTTGGATGCTATAGCACAAGATTCATTGATCTTGAAGCAATAGCTGTAAAAATGAGAAAATGTTGCTGTTGAAAACTGAGTGGTACACCAGTGGCGGGAGTGCCGTAGTTTGCCCACACGGGCCTGGGTTCAACTCCCTGTTGGTGTGGAATTTTGCCACTTTGGTTAGATTTTCTTGGATTAGTTTCCAGTGCCAGTTATTTCCTTCTTAACCAAAAAAAAAAAGACAAACGTGGGCAAGGTTCCTCCCATGATGGTTACTTTTTTCTGTTGAGAAAATGATGCTTCTGTATTGCATCGTTGTTTTAGTTTTTCAAGGCCCTATCGTTTGTTCAAAGCTTGGGGCACACATAGATTGAATAAACCACTTCAGTTATCTATCTGCCCCAGTCCACAGTCAAGATTTTAGATCATTGAAATTTATCTACGATGTTTGCAGGACTAGCTGATGATCCATCTAAGGATGGTAACAAAGACGAGTCAAAAGGTCACACTGGCCAAACAGTTTTGTTTGTCCTGCTAGGAATTGGTGCAGCCGGTCTGTTGTCATTCTTCCTTTTCAAGTATTGGCAGAAGAAGAAAAGAGAGGAACAACATGCACGACTGCTGAAGTTATTTGAAGAGGATGATGACATTGAGGTCGAGCTTGGCCTTAGAGATTGATAATCTTCTTTGTACAGCAAGAGTATCTTGGCTGACAAGGTAATATCTATCACTTAGCAGCATATATGAATATATGATTGATGTAACGCTCTGTATATTGTAGTACTAAATTTGGCACTTTGATTTTGTATCTACATTGAACATAGTTTTAATATACAGTAGTAGCCATATGAAATTTGTTGTTCATGTACTTAGTCCTGTGTTGTTCCATTGCCTAATGTGCTCACACAAGTTTCCCTGTTATTAATCTTGTTTCTGGACTACAGCTTTTTCATTAGTTTTTTTGTTTCATTAATTAGTTATTGGTTGCACAGTTTTAGACTGGCAAAAATCTAGTTGAAGATAAAAGGCCAAAACAGATGCTTGCCTAATGACGAAATATGGTATTTGGGCCTTGGGGTACCAATGCACACAATCATTTTAGACGTTTTGCTACATGAACTTATGACAACTTTATAAGATCTTAGTTAAATATTTAACAGTTAGACACTGCTTGTAGCCTCGTATTAATGTGCCAAAAGTTATGGTGGATGCAAATATTACATGTTTAATTAACGAATTTAATAATTCATTGATAACCTCTTTTGATTCAAAGCAACATTCCTTCTTGTGTACTTGCATGCATGTGACCAATAAAATCGATGAGGATATGCACGGTACCCAAAATACATGATTTATTGAAAATGTGTTAACTTGTCTTGCATTTGGATCAAATAAGCTTATACACAACCAAAATGTCTTGAATTTAGTAATACCAAACCTGCAGCACGAGTTATCTTTTGTAAACTCTTTTTTAATACAGATTCTCTTTTCTTCACAGGTTTTGCTGGCAGATCATCACTTCAATTAATGTAAAAAAACTTGTTGTATTTAAACTCAGTCAGACCTCCCAGCCAATGATTCTTCTACTATACTATGGGGAGCTCTGGGTTGTTCTGTATTGCACATGAGGGCGCATTTATGCTTTTGCTGCTATATCTACTACCCCTATAAAAGTAAGAGATGGCTAATTTAACTTAAAATCTGGGGCGTTTAATTACGTAATCAACGATCTAAATGCTTTGTTAACCAAATGGCTTCGTTAATCGTAACGAAAGGCTACTCCGCACACGTTCCTGACTCAACACGGGGTTCCTCTCGCCTTGCCCTTGCCTCGCACCAGACTCCACTCGCCCTTGCCTCCCATGTTCCCTGTAGTTGCCTTTGTCGCCCATCGGCCCGCCATATGTCGTCGTTCTGCACCCTCTTGCCCTGCCGCCTGCCGGCCCTCCGCCCCTCGCCGTCGATTGTTCACGACGCAGCCCCCCCCCCCCCCCCCCCAAGGCCGCATGCACTCAACGGGGAGGCCGGACGACGAGGGCGCAGATGTCGTATGCACCTGACGGGGAGGTAGGGTGACGACGGCGTGCTGATGCCGTATGCACCTGACGGGGAGGTCGGACGATGACGGCGGAGGTCGCACCTGCGGACGGGGACGGCCGTGGTGGCTCATCCCCCTCTGTCGCTTTCTTGTCGGCCCCCGCATCCCATCCTGCATGCATCCTCGCTGTCTCGGGTGCTTGCCGTGGCACGGTTGCCGCCACGGTATGTCAATGCTACCTCCCTGTCGTTCGACTTCGACATCGCCGTCGTCCACAAGAGAAGGTCTCCCTTGCCGGCCATGATGAGGTCCGCACCCGCACCCCGCTGGCATTGCTTCTCCCTCCCCTGATTTGGTTTCTGATGATTTTTGTTTTATGTGTGCCACTGCAGTATATCATGACGGGCGGATGGAATCTCTTCCCACTGTTCTCGGAGGCGTTCAATGGCGTCAAGTAGATCAGTGTAATCTGATGGGACTCCCAGGTTCAGTCCAAGCTTCACTTCACTTTGCTCCCTCGCTACGTGATTTCTCTCCTATCCATCGAGATTTACCATGGCTGCCCACTCAGCTTCGATTCAACCGAATACTGTTCTTGGATAAACACATCAATCAGTGTGGTTGGACGGAGCGACCGATGTCACAAAGATTTTTTCTGTTGTCCTACTTGGATTTTTTCTGTATATGCACAGTGTGCATCATATCTTTTAATGTGAACAAGCTACAATGAATGCAATGTTGTAAATTCAAGATTTTCTTCAAAGCGAGTTTTTGCTTTTATTGGAGTTTCTCATTGTTTCCAAGTTTTTGTGTAATCAGTTGTCTCTTTAAGGTTGTGAATTAGTTCCATCCTCAAATATGTATGCTTCCTTATTATGGATTTACATATATGCCAATGAAGTTGTCTGGAGACTTTTCTTTGCAATTAGAAAACGTTGTCTTCTTAATTTGTTGCAGTGAACACAACATGTTATTCTGGCTAAATTATACTTTGTTTTGGAAGTCAATAATCCAAGCCTTCAACTTTCTTTCTGTTTTCAAAGTTTTAGCATTGGAATACATTCTAAATTGGCGTTGTTGATATGTGCTTAAATTGTTAGCTTGCTTCTTGTAAGTGCATAGTCCATCAGAGGCTGGTACCATTTATCATGTTATAAATAGCGAACCAATGAAGTTGGACTATAGCTTAATGAGTATCTTCATTTTTATTGTGAGCAGATTCTTTTTCCTACTATTAGACTGGTCACAATGAGAGTAACATAAGTAGTAACATAGATGTCACCTAAGCAAAAAATATGATATGGCAACTAATTAATAAGAAGAGAGAGAAATTAAGTAACTTAACATGTTACTACCTCTATAAGTAACATAGCGCATATCAAGGCAAGATGAGTCTATAAGCTAATAAATGAAATGATCAATGTTACTACCTTATGTTACTATCCATTGTGAAAATAATAACTTAGACTAGTAACATATGCATGTTATTACTTTATGTTACTCGCTATTATGACTGATCTTAGGACTATGTTGGCTCAGACCGTGTCGCCGAGTACTTTTCGATGACACGTCACTACCGACAACGAAGCAGCAGACTAGCAGGCAGGTGGATCGATCTGAAGTAGCTCACGTACGGGAAGCTGGCTAGCTATCTCATACTAGCACCAGTCATGACTAGCACGCAAGTACACACTTTGATCAATCTCGTCGGAATACACACGCGAGACAATACGCTGGATTGGATGGCAACAGGGCCGTGTCGGTCCTGTGTTTTCTTTATTGCTTTGTCTAACTCACGGTCTGATTACAAGGTTAGGATACATAGATATATATAGCAGCCGTAGCAGCTAATACAGTCCTACTCGGATCCTAATTTGTGACTGCACCTGGCCCGTACCGGACAGGTCTCCTACTTCGTTGTTAATTCCAACAATCACCTCTCTAAACATGATGCTCTCATTTCATAGCTTGGACGCCGATCCTTTCTCTCATCTTCGTGAACTTCTGTCGTTTCAAAGATTTGGTCAGGATATCTGCAAGCTGATCGTTGGTGTATACATAATTGACTTCAATCTTACCTTCTTCCACGCACTGCCGTATATAATGATACATCGTATCGATATGTTTGCTTCTGTCATGATGCACTGGACTCTTACATAGGGCAATCGCAGACTTGTTGTCAACATTGATCATCACTCCTTCTGGTTTTCCTTGTCTATGAGGTCAACGAGTAGTCTTTCTAGAAACACACCTTGACACGCCGCGGTTGCAACTGCAATATACTCCGCTTTACAGGATGATAATGCGACCACCTTTTGCTTTTGTGATAGCCAAGTCACTATGCTCTCGTCCAAGAAATATGCCACTCACGAGGTACTTTTACGGTCGTCCACATCTCCTGCGAGGTCACTATCACTATATCCAAGTAGCTTCACCATCTCCTTCTTCTTCCCTTTCAAATAGACACAACCGAAGTTTGTTGTCCCTTTGATGTATCTGAGTATTTGTTTCATATCCGCCCAATGTTCCTTCGTGGGTGCTTCCATGAAGCGACTCACTATACCAACGGAATAGGCCAAGTCTGGTCGTGTATTCACAAGATACCTTAGGCTTCCGACCATACTCCTATACTCCATTGCTCAATCGCGGGTGCTTTGCTTCTCTTGCTAAGTTTAAGACGAGGCTCCATCGGAACAAAAGTTGGTTTGCAGTCCTCCATGCCACAACTTTCAAGAATCTTTTTTGCATATGCCTCCTGACATAGTGTGATCCCCTCCGGCTTTTGTTGTACCTCAATCCCGAGGTAGAAACTCAAGAGCCCTAGATCACTCATTTTGAATAGCTCCTTCGTTTCTAGCTTGAATCTAGCAATCTCCTCCTCGTCTGCTCCGGTTATCAAAAGATCATCAACATAGATGCTCACTAATAGACGATCGTTGCTTTTGCCTCGCTTATACATAGCGTGCTCTAGTGGACTTTTCTCAAAACCAAGAGAAACTAGTGTACGGTCAAGCTTGATGTTCCATGCCCGAGGAGCTTGACATAGCCCGTACAATGCCTTGTGTAGTTTCAGTACCTTGTGTTCCTCTCCTTCTTTGATGTACCCCGATGGTTGCTTGACATAAACTTCTTCTTTCAACTCCCCGTTCAAAAACGCGGATTTTACATCCATGTGATCTAGCCTCCAAGATTCTTGAGCCGCAAGAGCTATAACTAGCCTCACCGATTCCATCCTTGTAACTCGAGCAAACACTTTTTTGAAATCCGCACCTTACTCTTGCACGTATCCCTTTGCTACGGACCTTGCTTTATACTTCACAAGGTTTCCTTCGGCATCCTTTTTGACTTTGTACACCCATTTGAGCCCTATAATTTTATGACCGTTGGGAGGATCCACGAGCTCCCATGTTTTGTTGTCTCATATCGATCCCAACTCCTCATCCATAGCACGACGCCAACACTCCTCCGTATTTGCTTCTTCAAACTTTGTCGGTTCCTCGACGCTAAGCAAACAATGTCGTCCTCTTTTTATAATTTTCACTGGATTTATTGTTCGAAGTGCTTCCTCCGGATATAAAACCAACACTGGTGGAAGACGGACAGGCGTTGGCGAACCTTCCCTTGTATCATGTTCAGTTAAAGACGAGGAAATTTCATCTGGAGTTGCCAAACTCCGGCGATTCCTGTTCATTCGAACTAGTTGTAGTTCTACCAGATGAACCATTCAAAATATGTGTACCACCTTCACGTGCATGGCCTTCATGTACGTGACCTTCATGTGCTCCTCGTGTAACACGTGAGCTGCTTTGCTGCCTGCTGGAAACGCCTCCAGCGGACAGGCCTTTTGTACCTGGATCTTGAGACGTACAACCTCCTTCTGGGCCAGCGCCACACGCGGGAGTAGCTGGCACGTCTCCTTTTTCTGCCACGCCTTCTGCGTCGTTTGTCACGATCGACGTCTTTGGTTGATCATCAATTTTTGCATGCTCTTATTCGACGTGAAAAATTTCATCGGACATCGGGTATGCTAGATCGGTGGAGTTTGAGTTCCATGACCTCGCTTTTTTAAAGACCACATCACGCGTCACAACCATCTTATCGGTCGAGGGGTTGCATGCACGGTACGTCTTCGTGCCCGCTTCATAGCCAACCAATATCATTGGAGTACTCCGATACGCCAATTTGCTAGTATGCCCGGCCACCGTCTTCACATGCGCCACGCACCCGAAAGTGCGAGGATGATCAACCGCGGGCTTGTGTCCGTACCATGCTTCGTACCGGGTCATCCCAACCACACTCTTGGTTGGATCCTGGTTCAGCAAATAAACGTCCGTATTGACAGCCTCACCCCGGTACTTGCCCGGCATGCCTTTACTCTTTAACATGCTTTGTGCCATCGCCACCACGGTATGGTTCCTCCGCTCCACAACACCGTTTTGCTGCGGTGAGTATGGTGCCGTAAGATACCGCTTGATTCCGTCTGTTTCGCAGAATTTTGTGAATTCACGAGACTTGAACTCACCCCCTCCCCCCCCCCGATCGGTACGGAGGGCCTTCAGCTTGGCTTCGGATTCTACTTCGGCTGCCATCTTTACTATCCTGAAGGCTTCCAAAGCTTGATCCTTCGTCTTCAACAACACAATCCACATGTATCTGCTGAAGTCGTCGACGATGAGCAGGAAATATTTATTTCCGGCAGGGGTGGCCGGTGTAATCAGTCCGCACAAATCTCCATGGACTAACTCAAGAGATTTACTCGCTCTAAAGTTTCCCTCTCTTGGGAACGGGGCTCGTCTTTGTTTCCCAATGAGACATCCGTCGCACACTTGGTCGACATGTTCAATGCACGGTAGACCACAGACCATCTCTTTTTGTCCAAGTTGCCGAAGAGCCTGGAAATTTAGAGTTCGTAGCGTGCGTGCCACTTCCATGCCGAGTCATCCATGCTCGACAAGAGACATACTGGATCCACACGAGACAAGTTGAGGATGTAAAGCCTGTTCGGTGACCTCTGCACCTTCATAATTAGCATCCTCTGACGATCATACCCCATAGATAGCCATCTTCGAGCACAATCTTGCAACCACGCTCCTCGAGTTGACCAAGACTTATAATGCTACTCTTTAGCTTGGGAATATAGTACACATCAGTGAGTACCTTGTGACCGCCATTCTTTAACTCAAACAGGACAGTATCTCGCCCTCCGATGCCAATGATCCGTCCGTCACCGAACCGAACCGTGCCTCCCACCGAAAGTCTGAGCTTAGAAAACTGGTCCTTGTCACCGGTCATGTGGTTGCTAGCGCCCGTGTCGAGGTACCACACGTGCCTCGCCGAGTTCATCCTCTTCTTGTCATGAAGATAAACCGCCTCTTCTACGAGCGTGGCAACCTCTTTAGCCGGCGCCTTCGGAGTTGGACGATCTGCGTCCATTAGCTCGCATACTTCGACCATGAGCGTCATATCGCCGTCATCGCCTTCCTTGGCTATGAAAGCTTTCTCCTTCGGTGGCTTCTTGCACTCCGACTTGAAGTGTCCCATAATGCCACAGTTGTGACACTTGATCTTGCGCTTGTCGAACTTCTTTTTCTTCGGAACGCCGTCGCCGGCGTTCTTCTTACTTTGTTCGTTTGGCGCACGATCTTGGCAAGTGTAACTGCTTGGGCCCTCACCTTCTCTCCTTGAGTCCAACGCTTGCCATTGAGCCCGTGTGAGCATGACATGCTCATCTTTCCTCTCGTCCCCGAGACTGTACCGCATACGCTCATCATGAGCCTTGTAGCGTCCGACGAGATCATCAATGGAGAGGGTCTCGAGATCGACGCACCGTTAGATTGCTGTGACAATTTGCAGGTACCGGGGAGGAGTCGCGCGCAAGAACCGACAGACAACCGAGGCCTCCGTTAGGTTTTCTCCAAGTGCGTGGATCCGATTGACGAGAGTAGCCACCCGTGAAGCAAACGCGTCCACTGACTCATTGTCGGCCATGACCAAAGTCTCATAGTTCCTTAAGAGAGTTTGGAGATTGGCTTGTTTGATACGGGTGTGTCCCTCGAATATGAGCTTCAAGGTATCCCATGCCTCTTTCGCCGTTTTTTTGCGATCAGGTGTTGGAGGACATCCATCGGCATCACCGAATAAATTGCCGACGCCGCCTGTCGATCCTTCTGTTGGGGAACGTTGCATGGGAAACAAAAAATTTCCTACGCATACACAAGATCTATCCATGGTGATGAGCATCTACGAGAGGGAGAGTGGATCTACATACCCTTGTAGATCGCTAAGGGGGAAGCGTTAACAAACACGGTTGATGTAGTCGAACGTCTTCGCGATCCAAATCGCCGAGTGTCTCGCGATCTCATCACGATCCGTCCCGTGATCTCATCACGATCCGTCCCGTGATCCAATCACGAATCGTCTCGCGATCTTGATCATGGTCCTTCCGATCTAGCGCCGAACGGACGACACCTCTGCGTTCAGCACACGTACAGCTCGATGACGATCTCCGCCTTCTTGATCCAGCAAGAGGGGGCGGAGAGGTAGACGAGTTCTCCGACAGCGTGACGGTGTTGCGGCGATGGTGGTGGAGGAATTCCAGCAGGGCTTCATCTAAGCACCGCTGAAAACCAATCTAGAGGAGAAAACGATCTAGAGGAAGAAGAGGGCAGCACGTGGCAATTAGGGTTAGCTCTTCCCTCTAAATCCTCTAGTATATATAGGAGGGAGGGAGGGGAGGAGGCAGACTCAAACCCTCAAAGGTTGTCCGAAATTGGAGGTGGAGGAGTCCTACTCCAATCCTATTAGGAGTAGGATTCCTCCTTTCCACTTGGAAACTCTTTCCACCTCTCCACCTTTGGATTTTTTTCCGTCTCAAACCTCATGGGCTTTAGTGGAGGCTTTGGCCAGACCACTAGGGGCTGGTTTGTCTCCTATCACAGCCCATGAGGCCCCTCGGGGCATCGCACCCCTCCCGATGGTCCCCCGGTACCCTCCCGGCACTCCCGGTACACCACCGATGAGCCCAAAACTTTTCCGGTGACCAAAACAGGACTTCCTATATATCAATCTTTACCTCCGGAACATTTCGGAGCTCCTCGTGATGTCCGGGATCTCATCCGGGACTCCGAACAACCTTCGGTCACCACCATACATAACTCTATACTACTGAAACGTCACCGAACCTTAAGTGTGCAGACCCTGCGGGTTCGAGAACTATGTAGACATGACCGAGACACCTCTACGGTCAATAACCAATAGCGGGACCTGGATGCCCATATTGGTTCCTACATATTCTATGAAGATCTTTATCGGTTGAACCTCTATGTCAAGGATTCAGTTAATCCCGTATGATGTTCCCTTTGTTCTTTGATATGTTACTTGCCCGAGATTCAATCGTCGGTATCTCCATACCTAGTTCAATATCGTTATCGGCAAGTCTCTTTACTCCTTCTGTAATACAAGATCCCGTGGCTAACACTTAGTCACATTGCTTGCAAGGCTTATTGTGATGTTGTATTACCGAGTGGGCCCTGAGATACCTCTCCGTCACACGGAGTAACAAATCCAAGTCTTGATCCATACCAACCCAACAGACACCCTCAGAGATACCTGTAGAGTACCTTTATAGTCACCCAGTTACGTTGCGACGTTTCATACACACAAGGCACTCCTCCGGTACCAGTGAGTTGCATGATCTCATGGTCATTGGAACAGATACTTGACATGCAGAAAACAGTAGCAATAAACTGACACAATCATATGCTACGTTTGTAGTTTGGGTCTTGTCCATGACATCATTCTCCTAATGATGTGATCTCGTTATCAAATGACATCTCATGTCCATGACTAGGAAACCATAGCCATCTTTGATCAACGAGCTAGTCTATTAGAGGCATAATAGGGACATGGTTTTGTCTATGTATCCACACATGCATCTGAGTCTTTGATCAATACAATTATAGCATGGATAATAAATGATTATCATGAACAAGGAAATATGATAATAACTAATTTATTATTGCCTCTAGGGCATATTTCCAACAGTGTCCCACTTGTCCGCTTTGGGTTCGAGCTCATTAGGTAAAACAATTTTCCACACAAGCGTCGCAGCCCCAAACATTAAGAAATGACAGCTTAGGTTTCTATCAAACCATAATTCACACGGTGTCATCTCAATGGATTTATATGATGCCCTATTTAAAGTGAATGTTGTTGTCTCTAATGCATAACCCCAAAACTATAGTGAAAAATCGATAAGAGACAACATAGTTCGCACCATATCCAATAGAGCACGACTACGACGTTCAGACACACCATCACACTATGGTGTTCCAGGTGGTGAGTTGTGAAACAACTTTCACTTTGTCTAAAGTTGTATGCCAAACTCATAACTCAGATATTCACCTCCACGATCACATCGCAGGCATTTTTATCTTCTTATCACGATGATCTGTCAACTTCACTTTGAATTTGCTTAAACTTTTCAAATGATTCAGACTTGTGTTTCATTAAGTAAATATACACTATATCTACTCAAATCATCAGTGAAGGTAAGAAAATAATGATATCCACCGCATGCTACAAGACTCATTGGATTGCATACATCAACATGTATTATTTCCAATAAATTACTTTCCTGTTCCATTAAACCGGAAAACGGGGTCCCTAGTCATCTTGCCCATGAGGCATGGTTCGCATATCTCAACCGATTCAAAATCGAATGAGTCCAAAGATCCATTAGCATGGAGTTTCATCATGCGATTTATACCAATATGACATTTAGCGGCAGTGCCACAAGTATGTGGTATTATCATTACTAACTTTGTATCTTTTGGCATCAATGTTATGAACATGTGTATTACTACGATCAAGATTCAACAAACCATTCTCATTGGGTGCATGACCATTGAAGGTATTATTCATGTAAACATAATAACCATTATTCTCTAACTTAAATGAATAACCGTGTTGCAATAAACACGATCTAATCACGTTCATGCTCAATGCAAAACACCAAATAACATTTATTTAGGTCCGTCACTAATTCCAAGGTAGAGAGAGCGTGCGATGTTGATCACATCAACCTTGGAAACATTTCCAACACACATCGTCACCTCACCCTTAGCTAGTTCTCAGTTTATTCTGTAGCAGTTATTTCGAGTTACTAACATTTAGCAAACGAACCGGTATCCAATACCCAGGTGCTACTAGGAGTACTAGCAAGGTACACATTAATAACACATACATCAAATATACTTATTTCGACGTTGCCATCCTTCTTATCTACCAAGTATCTAGGGTTGTTCCACTTTAGCGACTGTTCTCCTCATAATAGAAGCACTTAGTCTCGGGTTTGGGTTCAACGTTGGGTTGCTTCACTAGAGCAGCAACTGTCTTGCCATCCATGAAGTTTCCCTCCTTGCCCTTGACCTTCTCGAAACTAGTGGTTTTAATAACCATCAACACTTGATGCTCCTTCTTGATTTCTACCTTTGCGATGTCAAACATCGTAATGGCTCAGGGATCATCATTTCTATCCCTGACATTTCATAGTTCATCACAAAGCTCTAGTTGTTGGAAATATGCCCTAGAGGCAATAATAAATTGGTTATTATTATATTTCCTTGTTCATGATAATCGTTTATTGTCCATGCTATAATTGTATTGATCGGAAACTCAAATGCATGTGTGGATACATAGACAAAACCGTGTCCCTAGTATGCCTCTAATAAACTAGCTCGTTGACCAAAGATGGCTATGGTTTCCTAGTCATGGACATGAGATGTCATTTGATAACGGGATCACATCCTTAGGAGAATGATGTGATGGACAAGACCCAAACTACAAACGTAGCATATGATCGTGTCAGTTTGTTGCTACTATTTTCTGCATGTCAAGTATATGTTCCTATGACCATGAGATCATGCAACTCACTGACACCGAAGGAGTACCTTGTGTGTATCAAACGTCGCAGTGTAAATGGGTGACTATAAAGGTGCTCTACAGGTATCTCCGAGGGTGTCTGTTGGGTTGGCATGGATCAAAACTGGGATTTTTTACTCCGTGGGACGGAGAGGTATCTTAGGGCCCACTCGGTAATACAACATCACAATAAGCCTTGCAAGCAATGTGACTAAGTGTTAGTCACGGGATCTTGTATTATGGAACGAGTAAAGAGACTTGCCGGTAACGAGGTTGAACTAGGTATGGAGATATCGACGATCGAATCTCGGGCAAGTAACATACCGAAGAACAAAGGGAACATCATACGGGATTAACTGAATCCTTGACAAAGAGGTTCGACCGATAAAGATCTTCGTAGAATATGTAGGAACCAATATGGGCATCCAGGTCCCGCTATTGGTTATTGACCGTAGAGGTGTCTTAGTCATGTCTACATAGTTCTCGAACCCACAGGGTCTGCACACTTACGGTTCAGTGACGTTTTGGTAGTATAGAGTTATGTATGGTGGAGACCAAAGGTTGTTTGGAGTCCCAGATGAGATCCTGGATGTCACGAGGAGCTCCAAAATGGTCCGGAGGTAAAGATTGATATATAGGAAGTCCTATTTTGGTCGCCGGAAAAGTTTTGGGCTCATCGGTAGTGAGGGAGTGCCGATACTGTACCGGGAGACCATCGGGAGGGGCATTTCGACCCAAGAGGCTACATGGGTTGTGGGATAGTGAATACCAGCCCTTAGTGGGCCGGTGGAAGTCCCACACAAGGCCCATGCGGCTGGGAAAGAAAAGCCCAAAGAGAAAAGGTGGAAAAAAAGGCAAAAAGGCAAAAAAAGGAAGGAGTCCTAGTCCTACTAGGATTGGAGGAGGAATCCTCCTCTCCACCTTTGTTCGGCCGAAGAAAGGGCTGGCCCCTTGAGGTACAAGCCTCCTCCTATCTTCCTCTTATATATACTAGAGATTTTAGGGTTTTTGGCACTTGATATTCAGCCATGTGCTACCCGTTCCTCTAGTGCATAGTTTCTCCTCTAGATCGGTTTTCTGCAGTGCTTAGGCGAAGCCCTGCCAGAATTGCTCTACCATATCGCTGCGGCGCCGTCACGCTGCCGGAGACCTCATCTACCTCTCCACTCCCTCTTGCTGGATTAAGAAGGCGGAGATCATCATCAAGCTGTACGTGTGCAGAACGCGGAGGTGCCATCCGTTCGGCGCTAGATTGGAAGGACCGTGATCAAGATCGCGAGACGATTCGTGATTGGTTCGCGGGACGGATCGTGATGGGATCACGGAACGGATCATGATGAGATCGCGGGACGAATTGTGATGGGATCGCGGGACGCTCGGCGATTTGGATCGCGAAGACGTTTGACTACACCAACCGCGTTTCTTAACGCTTCCCGCTTAGCGATCTACTAGGGTACGTAGATCCACTCTCCCTCTCTAAGATGCTCATCACCATGGATAGATCTTGCGTGTGCTTAGGAAAATGTTTGTTTCCCATGCAACGTTCCCCAACAGTGGCATCATGAGCTAGGTCTATGTGTACATGAGATCTCGAGTAGAACACAAAGAGTTTGTGGGCGTTGATGCTTAGATTGCTTCCTCCCTTGGTCGTGTTTTGGTTCAGCGTTATTGTAGGATGAAGTGGCCCGGACCAATATTACTCATACGCTTACGAGAGACCGGTTCCATCGACTGACGTGTAACTTTGTTGCACAAAGATGGCTCCCGGGTGTCTGTTTCTCCTACTTTAGTTGGATCGGATTCGACTATGGCGGTCCTTAAGAAGGTTGAAAAGCAACTTATGTATCACCGTTGTGGTTTATGCGTAGGTGAGAATTGTTCTTGCTAGATACCCGTAGCAGCCACGTAAAACATGTAACAACAATTAGAGGACGTCTAACTTGTTTTTGCAAGGTATGTTGTGATGTGATATGGCCAATTACATGTTGAGATATATGTGATGTATGAGATGATCATGTGTTGTATATAATATCATGACTTGCATGTCGATGAGTACGGCAACCGACAGGAGCCATATGGTTGTCTTTAATTATTGTATGACCTACATGTCAATCATTAAGCGCTATGTAATGCTTTACTTTATCGCTAAACGGTAGCAATAGTAGTCAAAAGCATGATGGGCGTGACAACCCGTATGGTGGCACATTGATGGAGATCAAGATGATGGAGATCATGGTGTCGTGCCGGTGATGATGATGATCATGCCGATGCTTTCAAGATGGAGATCAAAAGCACAAGTTCATGGCCATATCATGTCACTTATGATTTGCATGTGATGTTAATCCTTTTATGCACCTTGTTTTGCTTAGGACCATGGTAGCATTATAAGGTGATCCCTCACTTAAATTTGAAGATAAATTGTGTTCTCCCTGAGTGTGCATCGTTGCGAAAGTTCGTCGTGTCGAGACACCACGTGATGATCGGGTGTGATAGACTCTATGTTCACATACAACGGGTGCAAGCCAGTGTTGCACATGCAGAACACTCAGGTTAAACTTGACGAGCCTAGCATGTACAAACATGGCCTCGGAACACAAGAGACCGAAAGGTCAAACATGAGTCATATAGTAGATATGATCAAAATGATGATGTTCACCATTGAAACCACCTCAACTCATGTGATGATCGGACTTGAGTTGGTGAATTTGGATCATGTATCACTCAAATGACTGGAGGGATGTCAATTTGAGTGAGAGTTCTTAAGTAATATGATTAATTGAACTCATTATCATGAACATAGTCAATAGTGTCTTTGCAAATTATGTTGTAGATTACTAGCTCACGCTGTAGCTCCCTTGAATTTTAATATGTTCCTAGAGTTGAAAGATGATGGTAGCAATATTGCGGACTTGGTCCGTGATCTGAGGATTGTCCTCATTGCTGCACAGAAGGCTTATGTCCTTAATGCACCGCTCGGTGTGCTACCCCCTCTAGTGTTGTTTGTAGATGTTGTGAACATCTTACAGGCACGTTCCGATGAGTACTTGATAGTTTAGTGTGTCATGCATCACAGCTTAGAACTGAGGCTCCAAAACGTTTTGAATGTCACAGAACATATGAGATGTTCTAAGAGCTGAAATTGGGATCTCAGGCTCGTGCCCATGTTGTGAGATATGAGATCTCCAATAAGATTCTTTGCCTGCAAGATGAAGGAGAATAGCTCAATCGTTGAGCATGTGCTCAGATAGTCTAGGTGCTACAATCGCTTGAATCGAGTGGGAGTTGATCTTCCAGATAAGATAGTGATTGATATAGTTCTCCGAGTCACTATCACTAAGCTACTAGAACTTCGTGATAAACTATAATTATGCCATGGATGGAAATGATGATCCCTGAGCTGTTCGCGATGTTTGACACCGCGAAGGTAGAAATCAAGAAGAATCATCAAGTGTTGATGGTTAGTGAAACCACTAGTTTCGAGAAGGGCAAGGGCAAGGAGGGAAACTTCATGGATGGCAAGTCAGTTGTTGCTCCAGTGAAGCAACCCAAACTTGAACCCAAACCCGAGACTAAGTGCTTCTATTATGAGGAGAGTGGTCGCTAAAGCGGAACAACCCTAGATACTTGGTAGATAAGAAGGCTGGCAACATCAACAGAAGTATATTTGATATACGTGTTATTGATGTGTACCTTGCTAGTAATCCTAGTAGCACCTGGGTATTGGATACCGGTTCGGTTACTAAATGTTAGTAACTCGAAATAAAAGCTACAGAATAAACGGAGAACTAGCTAAGGGTGAGGTGACGATGTGTGTTGGAAATGTTTCCAAAGGTTGATGTGATCAACATCGTACGCTCTCTCTACCTTTGGGATTAGTGACGAACCTAAATAAATGTTATTTGGTGTTTTGCGTTGAGCATGAACGTGATTAGATCGTGTTTATTGCAACACGGTTGTTCATTTAAGTTAGAGAATAATGGTTATTCTGTTTACATGAATAATACCTTCAATGGTCATGCACCCAGTGATAATGGTTTGTTGAATCTTGATCGTAGTAATACACATGTTCATAACATTGATGCAAAAAGATACAAAGTTACTAATGATAGTACCACATACTTGTGGCACTGCCGCTAAATGTCATATTGGTATAAATCGCATGAATAAACTCCATGTTGATGGATCTTTGGACTCATTCGATGTCAAATCGGTTGAGACATGCGAACCATGCCTCTTGGGCAAGATGACTAAGGACCCCGTTTTCCGGTTTGATGGAGCGGGCAACTGATTTATTGGAAATAATACATGTTGATGTATGCAATCCAAAGAGTCTTGTAGCGTGCGGTGGATATCGTTATTTTCTTACCTTCATCGATGATTTTAGTAGATATGGTGTATATTTACTTAATGAAATACAAGTCTGAATCATTTGAAAAGTTCAAGCAAATTCAGAGTGAGGTTTAAGATCATCGTGACAAGAAGATAAAAATGTCTGCGATATGATCGTGGAGGTGAATATCATAGTTACGAGTTTGGCATACAACTTTAGACAATGTGAAAGTTGTTTCACAACTCGCGCCACCTGGAACACCATAGTGTGATGGTGTGTCCGAATGTCATAGTCATGCTCTATTGGATAAGGTGCGTGCTATGATGTCTCTTATCATTTTGCTACTATAGTTTTGGGGTTATGCATTAGAGACAACTACATTCACTTTAAATGGGGCACCCTCTAAATCTGTTGAGATGACACCATGTGAATTATGGTTTGATAGAAACCTAAGCTGTCATTTCTTAATGTTTGGGGCTGCGACGCTTGTATGGAAAATGTTTTCACCTAATGAGCTCAAACCCAAAGCGGACAAATGCATCTTCATAGAATACCCTAAGAACAGTTGGGTATACCTTCTATCTCAGATCCAAGCATAAAGTGTTTGTTGCTAAAAATGGGTCCTTTCTCGAGAAAAAGTTTCTCTTGAAAGAATTGAGTGGGAGGAAGATAGAACTTGATGAGGTTGTTGAACCTTTATTTCAACCAGAGAGTAGTGCAGCGTAGAAAGATGTTTCTATGGAGCCTACGTTAGTTGAATAAGAAGTTAATGATGATGATCATGAAACTTCGGATCAAGTTGCTATCGAACCTCGTAGGTCGACAAGAACGCATACTACTCCTGAGTGGTACGACAACCCTGTCTTAGAGGTCATGTTGTTGGATAACGATGAACCTACGAACTATGGAGAAGCGATGATGGGCCCGGATTCCAACAAATGGTTAGAGGCCATGAAATCCGAGAAAGGATCCATGTATAAAAACCAAGTGTAGACTTTGGTAGACTTGCTCGTTGGACGACAGGTCGTCGAATACAAATGGACCTTTAAGACGAAGACAGACGCTGATGGTAAATGTCACCATTTATAAAGCTCGACTTGTTGCAAAGAAGTTTACAACAAGTTCAAGGAGTTGACTGCGATGAGACTGTCTCACTCGGAGCGATGCTAAAGTCTATTGGAATTATGTTAGCAGTTGCTGCATTTTTCAATTATGAAATCTGGCAGATGGATGTCAAAACATCGTTTCCTTCCTTGAGGAAAGGTTGCATGTGATACAACCAGAAGGTTTTGTCAGTCCTAAGGATGCTAAGAGGTGTGCGAGCTCCAGCGATCCTTTTATGGGATGGAGCGAGCATCTCGGAGTTGGAATATACGCTTTGATGATGTGATCAAAGTTTTTGAGTCTATACAAAGTTTATGAGAAACTTGTATTTACAATAAAGTGAGTGGGAGCACTATAGAGTTTCTGGTAAGCATATGTGGTTGACATATTGTCGATCGAAAATGATGTAGAAGTTCTGGAAAGCATAAAGGGTTGTTTGAAAGGATGTTTTCAAAGGAAGACCTAGATAAAGCTACCTAATTGTTGGGCATCAAGATCTATAGAGATAGATCAAGATGCTTGATGAGACTTTAAATGAGTATATACCTTGACAAGATTTTGAAAGAGTTCAAAATGGATCAGTCAGAGAGAAGTGTTCTCGCCTACTTTGTAAGGTGTGAAGTTGAGTGAGACTCAAAGCTCGACCATGGCAGAAGAAAGAGAAAGGATGAACATCGTCCCCTATGCCTTAGCCATAGGCTCTGTATAATATGCCATGCTGTGTACCACACCTGTGCGTGCCTTGCCATAAGTTCGTCAAGGGGTACAAGAGTGGTCCTGGAGTGGATCACTGGACAACGGTCAAGATTATCCTTAGTAACTAAAAGACTAAGGAAATGTTTCTCGATTATGGAGGTGATAAAGAGTTCATCATAAAGAGTTATGTCGATGCAAGCTTTAACACCAATCCGGATGACTCTTAGTAGCAATCCGGATGCATATAGTGGAGCAACCATTTGGAATAGCTCCAAGTGGAGTATGGTAGCAGCGTCTATAGTATGACATAGAGATTTGCAAAATACACACGGATCTGAATGTCGCATACCCGTTGACTAAAAGACCTCTCTCACATGCAAAGCATGATCGAGCCCCAGAACTCATTGGGTGTTAGATTCATAACAATGCGAATCACATGGTGATGTGAACTAGATTATTGACTCTAGTGCAAGTGGGAGACTGTTGGAAATATGCCCTAGAGGCAATAATAAATTGGTTATTATTATATTTCCTTGTTCATGATAATCTATTATTGTCCATGCTATAATTGTATTGACCGGAAACTCAGATGCATGTGTGGATATATAGACAAAACCATGTCCCTAGTATGCTTCTAATAGACTAGCTCGTTGACCAAAGATGGCTATGGTTTCCTAATCATGGACATGAGATGTCATTTGATAATGGGATAACATCATTAGGATAATGATGTGATGGACAAGACCCAAACTACAAACGTAGCATATGATCGTGTCAGTTTATTGCTACTGTTTTCTGCATGTCAAGTATCTGTTCCTATGACCATGAGATCATGCAACTCACTGACATTGGAGGAGTACCTTGTTTGTATCAAATGTCGCAACGTAACTGGGTGACTATAAAGGTTCTCTACAGGTATCTCTAAGGGTGTCTGTTGGGTTGGCATGGATCAAAACTGTGATTTGTTACTCCGTGTGACGGAGAGGTATCTTAGGGCCCACTCGGTAATACAACATCACAATAAGCCTTGCAAGCAATGTGACTAAGTGTTAGTCACGGGATCTTGTATTACGGAACGAGTAAAGAGACTTGCCGGTAACGAGGTTGAACTAGGTATGGAGATACCGACGATCGAATCTCGGGCAAGTAACATACCGAAGAACAAAGGGAACATCATACGGGATTAACTGAATCCTTGACATAGAGGTTCGACCGATAAAGATCTTCGTAGAATATGTAGGAACCAATATGGGCATCCATGTCTCGCTATTGGTTATTGATTGTAGAGGTGTCTTGGTCATGTCTACATACTTCTCGAACCCGTAGGGTCTGCACACTTAAGGTTCTGTGATGTTGCGGTAGTATAGAGTTATGTATGGTGGTGACCTAAGGTTGTTCTAAGTCTCAAATGAGATCCCGGACGTCACAAGGAGCTACGGAATGGTCCGGAGGTAAAGATTGATATATAGTAAGTCCTATTTTGGTCACCGGAAAAGTTTCGGGCTCATCGGTAGTGTACCGAGAGTGCCGGTAGTGTACCGAGAGACCATCGGGAGGGGTATTTCGACCCAAGAGGCTACATGGGCTGTGGTAGAATGAATACCACACCTTAGTGGGCTGGTGGAAGTCCCACACAAGGCCCATGCGGCTGGGAAAGAAAAACCCAAAGAGAAAAGGTGGAAAAAAGGCAAAAAGGCAAAAAGGGAAGGAGTCCTAGTCCTACTAGGATTGGAGGAGGAATCCTCCTCTCCTCCTTGGTTCAGCCGAAGCAAGGGCTGGCCCCTTGAGGGCCAAGCCTCCTCCTCTCTTCCTCTTATATATACTAGAGGTTTTAGGGTTTTTGGCACTTGATTTTGAGCCACGTGCTACCCGTTCCTCTAGTGCATAGTTTCTCCTCTAGATCGGTTTTCTGAAGTGTTTAGGCGAAGCCCTGTCGGAATTGCTCCACCACCATCGCCGCGGCACCGTCACACTGCCGGAGAACTCATCTACCTCTCTGCTCCCTCTTGCTGGATCAAGAAGGCGGAGATCATCATCAAGCTGTACGTGTGCTGAACGCGGAGGTGCCGTCCGTTCGGCGCTAGATCGGAAGGACCATGATCAAGATCGCGAGACGATTCGTGATTGGTTCGCGGGATGGGTCGTGATGGGATTGTGGGATGGATCGTGATGAGATCGCAGGACGGATCATGATGGGATCGCGGGATGCTCGGCGATTTGGATCGCGAAGATGTTCGACTACACCAACCGCGTTTCTTAACTCTTCCCGCTTAGCGATCTACAAGGGTACATACATCCACTCTCCCTCTCGAAGATGCTCGTCACCATGGAGAGATCTTGCGTGTGTGTAGGAATTTTTTGTTTCCCATGCCACGTTCCCCAATACTAGTAGCCTAGTGACAGTGACTTGGAGAAATATATCAATCACTATCTTATCTGTAAGATCAACTCCCACTCGATTCAAGCGATTGTAGTGCCCAGACAATCTGAGCATATGCTCAACGATTGAGCTATTCTCCTTCATCTTGCAGGCAAAGAATCTTATTGGAGATCTCATATCTCACAACATGGGCACGAGCCTGAGATCCCAATTTCAGCTCTTAGAACATCTCATATGTTCTGTGACATTCAAAACGTTTTGGAGCCTCAGTTCTAAGCTGTGATGCATGACACACTAAACTATCAAGTAGTCATCGGAACGTGCCTGTAAGATGTTCACAACATCTACAAACAACACTAGAGGGGGTAGCACACCGAGCGGTGCATTAAGGACATAAGCCTTCTGTGCAGCAATGAGGACAATCCTCAGATCATGGACCCAGTCCGCAATATTGCTACCATCATCTTTCAACTCTAGGAACATATTAAAATTCAAGGGAGCTACAGCGTGAGCTAGTAATCTACAACATAATTTGCAAAGACATTTTGACCATGTTCATGATAATGAGTTCAATTAATCATATTACCTAAGAACTCCCACTCAAATTGACATCCCTCTAGTCATTCGAGTGATACATGATCTAAATTCACCAACTCAAGTCCGATCATCACATGAGTTGAGGTGGTTTCAATGGTGAACATCATCATTTTGATCATATCTACTATATGACTCATGTTCGACCTTTCGGTCTCTTGTGTTCCAAGGCCATGTCTGTACATGCTAGGCTCGTCAAGTTTAACCCGAGTGTTCTGCATGTGCAACACTGGCTTGCACCCGTTGTATGTGAACGTAGAGTCTATCACACCCGATCATCACGTGGTGTCTCGACACGACAAACTTTCACAACGGTGCACACTCGGGGAGAACACAATTTATCTTAAAATTTAAGTGAGGGATCACTTTATAATGCTACCGTGGTCCTAAGCAAAACAAGGTGCATAAAAGGATTAACATCACATGCAAATCATAAGTGACATGATATGGCCATGAACTTGTGCTTTTGATCTCCATCTTGAAAGCACCGGCATGATCTCCATCATCACCGGCACGACACCATGATCTCCATCAACGTGTCTCCACCGGGGTTGTCGCGCCCACCATGCTTCTACTACTATTGCTACCGTTTAGCGATAAAGTAAAGCATTACATAGCGCTTAATGATTGACACGCAGGTCATACAATAATTGAAGACAACCCTATGGCTCCTGCCGGTTGCCGTACTCATCGACATGCAAGTCGTGATATTCTATACAACACATGATCATCTCATACATCACATATATCTCATCATGTAATTGGCCATATCACATCACAACATACCCTGCAAAAACAAGTTAGACGTCCTCTAATTGTTGTTGCATGTTTTACGTGGCTGCTACGGGTATCTAGCAAGAACAATTCTCACCTACGCATAAACCATAACGGTGATACATAAGTTGCTTTTCAACCTTCTTAAGGACCGCCTTAGTCGAATCTGATCCAACTAAAGTAGGAGAAACAGACACCCGCTAGCCATCTTTGTGCAACGAAGTTACACGTTAGTCGATGGAACCGGTCTCTCGTAAGTGTACGAGTAAGGTTGGTCTGGGCTGCTTCATACCACAATACCGTTGAACCAAAACACGACCAAGGGAGGAAGCAATCTAAGCATCAACGCCCACAAACTCTTTGTGTTCTACTCGAGATCTCATCTACACATAGACCTAGCTCTGATACTAGTATTGGGGAACGTTGCATGGGAAACAAAAAATTTCCTACGCACACGCAAGATCTATCTATGGTGATGAGCATCTACGAGAGGGAGAGTGGATCTATATATCCTTGTAGATCGCTAAGCGGGAAGCGTTAAGAAACGTGGTTGATGTAGTCGAACGTCTTCGCGATCCAAATCGCCGAGCATCTCGCGATCTCATCACGATTCGTCCCGCGATCTCATCACGATCCGTCCCGCGATCCAATCACGAATCGTCTCGTGATCTTGATCACGGTCCTTCCAATCTAGCGCCGAACGGATGGCACCTCCGCGTTCAACACACGTACAGCTCGATGACGATCTCCGCCTTCTTGATCCAGCAAGAGGGAGCGGAGAGGTAGACGAGTTCTCCGGTAGCGCGACGGTGTTGCGGCAATGGTGGTGGAGGAATTCCAGCAGGGCTTTGCCTAAGCACCGCTGATAACCAATCTAGAGGAGAAAATGATCTAGAGGAGGAAGAGGGCAACACGTGGCAATTAGGGTTAGCTCTTCCCTCTAAATACTCTAGTATATATAGGAGGGAGGGAGGGGAGGAGGCAGCCTCAAACCCTTAAAGGTTGGCCGGAATTGGAGGTGGAGGAGTCCTACTCCAATCCTATTAGGAGTAGGATTCCTCCTTTCCATTTGGAAACTCTTTCCACCTCTCCACCTTTGGATTTTTTCCTTCTCAAACCTCATGGGCTTTAGTGGAGGCTTCGGCCAGCCCACTAGGGGCTGGTTTGTCTCCTCTCACAGCCCATGAGGCCCCTCGGGGCGTCACACCCCTCCCGATGGTCCCCCGGTACCCTCCCGGCACTCCCGGTACACTATCGCTGAGCCCGAAACTTTTCCGGTGACCAAAACAGGACTTCCTATATATCAATCTTTACCTCCGGAACATTCCAGAGCTCCTCGTGACGTCCGGGATCTCATTCGGGACTCCAACAACCTTCGGTCACCACCATACATAACTCTATACTACCGAAACGTCATCGAACCTTAAGTGTGCAGAACCTGCGGGTTCGAGAACTATGTAGACATGACCGAGACACCTCTACGATCAATAACCAATAGCGGAACCTAGATGCCCATATTGGTTCCTATATAATCTACGAAGATCTTTATCGGTTGAACCTCTATGTCAAGGATTCAGTTAATCCCGTATGATGTTCCCTTTGTTCTTCGATATGTTACTTGCCCGAGATTTGATCGTCGGTATCTCCATACCTACTTCAATCTCGTTACCGACAAGTCTCTTTACTCGTTCCATAATACAAGATCCCGTGGCTAACACTTAGTCACATTGCTTGCAAGGCTTATTGTGATGTTGTATTACCGAATGGGCCCTGAGATACCTCTCCGTCGCACGGAGTAACAAATCTCAGTCTTGATTCATGCCAACCCAACAGACACCCTCGAAGATACCTCTAGAGTACCTTTATAGTCACCCAGTTACGTTGTGACATTTGATACACACAAGGCACTCCTCCGGTGCCAGTGAGTTGCATGATCTCATGATCATAGGAACAGATACTTGACATGCAGAAAACAGTAGCAATAAACTAACACGATCATATACTATGTTTGTAGTTTGGGTCTTATCCATCACATCATTATCCTAATGATGTGATCCCGTTATCAAATGACATCTCATGTTCATGACTAGGAAACCATAGCCATCTTTGATCAACGAGCTAGTCTATTTGAGGCATACTAGGGACATGGTTTTGTCTATGTACCCACACATGCATCTGAGTCTCCGATCAATACAATTATAGCATGGATAATAAACGATTATTATGAACAAGAAAATATGATAATAACTAATTTATTATTGCCTCTAGGGCATATTTCCAACACCTTCCGGTGCTCGGCTCCCTCCTTCTTGAAAGCGTCGCCTCCTCCTGGATCGACTGCGTCCCGTAACTCGCTGGCGCGGAGACCACACTCCATGAGAGCCTCCAGACGCCAAAGTTCTCGCGATCAAACCGTGGGTACGACGAACCATGACGGCAAGTACTTTAGCCGGGCCGGCCACTTCCACGGTCTTCTTGCCCGCCATGACCTTCCGTCACCAGAAGATCAAACCAGCTCGCACTTCTATAGCCATTTTCTCCTCTTGCTGTCAGAGTTGTGGCAGTCTAGAGATACTTAAAGTTTGTTGTCCTTTAGATCTAGGATGATGATGATTGATGAGACATATTGATCATAGGAATACCTTCATATTTTAAGAGCTTGATTTTTCTATAAGAATAGATACTTTTGAGCATGATAAAAACTTGCAATCGATCAAAAAAGAAAAATGATGGTCTGCATGTATATTTGATGGTTTAATCTCCTTGCATTGTGATGCGTGACATCTTAGTCAATTTCAGTTTGTAGCTGATGCTCACACGCTGTTGTGCAATGTTTTTATTGCTATGGATCTCGGGAACGACCAGTTTAAATCTTTCTAATTTCAGTATTGCTTGTGAATGGCTCCTCTTGATGCTTACATGCTGTTGGACACATCTGAGCCAGGAAACGACAAATCCTTGAACATAGCTACTGAATTTTCTTATGATGATCAAATGAGTTACCTGTCCAAATTTTTATGTCTAGAACATGGTTTCCTAAGTTGCATGGTTCATGTTGAGTAAATAGGCAATTTTTCGAGTAAATTAATGCAAGGATAAATAATGAACATGATGTAAACAGTAGTAAACACATACTGATATTTGTTCATATTATCGCGTACTAGGAAAATAGTAGAAGGATCTACGCAGATCACTAAATCATGGAAGGAGTACATAGTCGCTTGATTACAAAATCATGGTGAGCATTAGATGATTTCCTCACTAATTTCTGTACGAATTTATAATGTACAGGTTCTGACCTCATTCATCGTGTTGTTTGGATTTTTCAGTTTGGACGAGGAAAATACTTAAGGAATGATACCCCTAAACTTTGATCTCTTGGTTGTCGAATCATGGTGTTGATTGCATATTTTGTTCACTATTTGCATATGCATATCCATTCTTCAGGACTTGAGGCTCAGATTTCACTTTATGGGTTTTTCTTTTAGAGAAAAAAAATTACTTAATATTGGTATATTCTAGATCTTTTGATTTGAACTCCATGCTTTTCATTTGAACTCCATGCTTTCCACATAGATATAACAATTATCTTGTTTCAGTAAGGAGAAAAAAATGAATTTGTTTGTCTAACTTTACATTATCTCTAAATATTGCAGTCGTGTCTTATATCCTATCTTTTAGTTTCTCTTTGCCACTTCGCACAACATTTTTTGTAGGATACCAAGGACTGGCATACTACTTAATTATAATTAATCTTCCTATCTGTTCACGCAAAATGTGAATCTGTACTCATTAAACTTTGTTAAACAGTAGGTCCTCCTAGCAGTATGTCTAAAACTAATTGTTTCTCTGTGTCTATAGTATGTTAGTCCAGCAGAATGGATGTTCTTGACTAGGAAATTTTGCTGGCTGATTAAGATTTGATGTATAGTTATTAGTATCATTTCAGTTAGGTGTAGTTCTTGCTAAGTTTTTTTACACGATTCTGAATTGATATTAGACTACAACTATTGTATATAATGACTCGTGTTATGACATGCAAGATAGATTAGAAAGAGAGTACATGAATCATTGCCATGGAATATTAAAAACTTACATATGCACCTGTTCATATGATGGTGCGTGTGAACGGGTCACTGATAGTATGTGTACGTGTGTGTGTGTGTGTGTGTGTGTGAACGGGTCACTGATAGTATAAGCATGCAGGTTTGATTCCATCCCGAGTTGAGTTCGGGTTCTTATTCAACACTAGTAGGGGAAGGCGTGCCGCCGCACCCATGAAGGAAACCGTGAAAATGATTGTTTGGTTGGTTTGACGGAAAAAACACTAAAACAAAACTTTGTCGGGCACACCGAGGAATGAGTATCTCTAGTAAATTCTGTTAGAAATAACTAAAGAACTTGATATTTAATATAAGGCCGCTTGTTCACATTTTGAGAATTCAAGCATTATTACAGTTTGAGAGAACCTATGGAGTTATGGTCCGTAACCTGATGTTGTCTACAAAACACTATTATATTTAAAACAGTAGCAAAAAAGTGCAGGGTAGAGTAATTCTTATATCGATAGAGACAAATACATATTTTCTAACCTGAACAGTAAATAGACCAATCTACATAGCAAGAGATCATATTTGGCCATGACGCCAACTGATCGCGTGACCATGTCGATCATAGTAAACATTCTCTAAAGAAAAATGTTCCAAGTCCAGGCGTTCGGAAAGTGCATAGCTATTCATACAGGATGAACAATATTTTGTAGTCAGTTGTCCATGAACAACATCAATTTCTTCATGTTTTGGAAGTTGACACCTAAATCAGAAGATTGCCACTGCGTAAAATGCCAGCTGAAATCATTGTTGCTATTCAGGCCATACTGGGCCAAGCAAGAATAGATGTGAACGAAGACAGAGCAAAGTATCCAACGACAGCCGGCAATAAAGAGGAGTCTGTGTCGGCGGCAACAACACACGACAGCCATGACAAAGAAGCATCTCTTACTAAACCGTCTTGGCATATCCAATGGCAGTGGCCGGCCTCCTCCCTAGAGCTACCTCGGTTGTGGCTCTTCATGTGCAACCTGTCGGGAGAGTGGAGATCATCAGCGTGTTCACTATCCTTGTATAACAGCCGGATGCACTTTATGTGCAGCATGATATATAAAGCAAATGTTTCACCTTGCTATGTGGCTTGCACCAAAGAGATGCATGTCTGCCAATAAATAAAAGTGCATTCCATAACTTAAGTGAAGTTTCCATCAGTACAGAGATTTCTCGCCTGATGGGACAATTAGTATCCTTCTCAAATCTCAATATGATACTGATATGTATATAGGTAATCAAGTATGGCATTTTTTCAGCATAAGAGATGTTTAGTTTGGCTGTGAGCAAAATAACATGCTCCAATATCTTTCTGTCAAAGATACACATCAGCATGTATACTATAAAAAAAGTGAACATGGAGGTGATTAAGCAAACAAAAATGCTAATGTATATATATTTATTTTCCGAACATCAGCAGGATGCTTCATACTCGACAGATTCATATCTTCATAAAAAATTAGTGCTTCAATCACCATCTTTTAGTTGGTCTAGCTTTCAAGTGGCAACCAACATACTTTCAGTCCTCTAATATGATACTCCACGATGAATGTCACCTATTAGTATGAATAGGATCAAGCACTCACAAGTTCAGACTCTTATCACCTTACTTGTCAAAGCTATTTCCATGTGCTCTACGACTATAGGGAAATTGAAGTTCACAAACAATGCAAGTAGTCAATTTGATTTCTCCTCCCAGGCATTAACACAAACAACCAATAGACTGTAAAAAGGGGAATTCAATTTTTTCGTACAGCCACACTTAAAAAACTGGATTTGAGAAAGAGTATGAATGTACACGAACCAGGTAATGGAAGATAAATTCATCGGTATAAGTACAGATAACATCATGCCACATCCAAGCATATATCTATATATATGTAACCATAGATTAAGGGGAAAAGGGATGTGTGTTACCAAGTGGTAGGTGCAGAACTGTGACCGCGACCGTAATATTTTTCCTCCTCATGATCCAAGCCTTCGTGCTAGTGCTGCTGCTGCTGTGCTGGTCGCTAGCTGTCATTAACAACCTCGATGGGCTGAAGTTCCTCCTCCTTCTCATGTTCGTCGCATGACTGATTGGTTGGGATAGAATCCGGACAGAGTGGAACAGAACATAGCCAAAGGAGTAGGCCGACCGCACATCATAGGTCGAAAACCAGAGATAGATTCCATAGGTTGTCGCAAGAAGGAACAACCCTAAAGGATGAAGACAATGGTGTAGAACATTCGGTTCGAACGACGATAGAGGAAGACGGCAACAATACTGAAAGTGTAAAAAAATAGAGAAGGATCAGCATGAGGCAATAATGCAAAATTTAAGTATCGCAAAGAAACAAAAAGAAGAAGAGGTCGACCTGAAAAATCCTGAGGAGCACTTTTGTTACATGGGCTTTCTTCAATAGGACACTTCCCTTGACATTCATCTCGATGACGGCACCGCGCTTCTGCAGGATTGACAACCTTATCTGCAAAAACAAATCATAAACATACAAAAAAGAGAACTAAAGTAGGGGTAGGTGAATTGAAGGAAGCAAACAATTGTAGCGGCAACTATACCAAGAGAGGGAGCAGCTACAGCACGCACATGGAGACCAAACGTTGAAGAACGGGATGCAGAAAAAATTAGCACCCACACTCGTAGTGTCCACCGAAGAAGAAGGCAGAGAAAATTGATTTTGTATAACGAAAACCATCAGATGGATTAAGGAGCGGCCTTGTACAACCGGGACCATCAGATGGAAAAACTAAAGGGCGTGGAAACATGGCGGACATCTTGTAAGCTGCCTCCACGAACACCAGAAGGCGCGGCGGCCGTCCAGACAGCCGAAGAAAATAAAGAATTCCCAACCCAAGAAGATTGATCGAGGGGTCCTAGCAGAGAAAGAGGAGCCTGGGACGAACCAAGAATCAGAAGAGCAGATCTACGGACTCTACCATGTGCGTCGCCCCCACGGCAAAAGGGTCAGCCAATCGCAGACGGCCGCCTCGAGCGGATCGGTCAGCCGCGGCAACTACGGAGGCGACTGAACCATCGAGTGCTCTGTGGGTGTGTTTGGCATCATTCCCAACCTAGCATGTTGTTCTCCTCTGATGCATGCTGAGTGTAGACATGCTGAGTACATGCATTTGTTATTGTTTGATAGTGATGTATGTGCTAAGACATGTTAAATTGAGACTTTGTTTGGCAACTTGCATCCGTTTAGACATGTCGTATGGTACTATAGCAATTGGTACTTTTAAATAAATGAATAAAACATTTCAAAAATGTGAACAATTTTTTGAAACATGGAAAATTACATTTTTTTTGAAAATTTATACATTTTTTTGAAATTCCGAGTTTTTTCAAAATTTAAATAATTTTTTAAAGATTGCTATTTTGAAAAATATAATTCAAATCTGAACATTTTTGAAAATCAAAATTGTATAAAAATCCAAACATTTTTTGAAAGTTTTAACAAAATTTGAATTTTTGTATGTTTTTGAAAAAATTAACATATTTTGAAAATCTAGACACTTTTTTTAAATAACTTGTTTTGAAAATCTAGTTTTTTTTTTGAAAATTTGAACAATTTTTGGTATATTGAACATATTCTTGAAATTAAATTATTTTTTAGAAATCCTGAAAATTATTTGAAACACATTGTCGCTCACTTCACTCATGCATGCTGACTAGCGAACGACTGTTGGGGTGTTTTCTCTTCATGCATGCAAAGAGGGTATTTGGGCTGAGGTCGTGCATGCTGAGGAGAGCCCGTGCATGCTACCAAACACCCAAAAGTGAATCAAAGAGGGAACTTTTGAGCTCATGCATTCTCCATGCACTCTACCAAACACACCATGTATCGTTGGATTGAACACCGAGAAAGAGAAGGGAAAGGAAGCCCAGCCCAATGAAACATGGCAAGATATGGAGGAGGGCACTGGTGGCGGCCCACCGCATAAGAGGAACAGCGGGGAAACCAGCCGGTCCGGTTCAGCACAGTAAAAAAGGAGCAAACGTGAAGAAAACCAGGGAAAGATCGTTAATACGTGTCAGCACGGGGTAATCCAGCGCTAACACGACCGATGCACGATGGGGTAGTAGCTTTAATTCTTGGGAAAATCCAAGGAGGATTGTGCGGCGGGGGTTGATTGTTGAGTGGCTAGCGATTGTTGTGTACATGGGCCGCAGGCATGATAGGCTAGTGACTTTTTGTTCTTCTAAACGGGCTGCATGCAGACTAAGCTGCCGGGGCATGAAAAAACAACGAAAGCTAGGATAAGTTGCTAGGTTTGGCGACGAGTGATAGCTATATAAGTATTTGAATGCTGGGCTAGCTTGCACGGATGGTTGATACAGTTTTTTTGTTCGTTTTGCACCAAGCATATGTCCTGTATATCTCTCTCCAATTAAAATGTCGACTGATAGGTATATTCAACAACTTGGTTATATATTTTTTCATGAACAACTTGATGACGATATTTTGGATATTCCCTGTAGTTTTGTTTTCAAGAAATATGATAACTTGCATAACTAGACCGACACATTGGCAGAAAAGCCAAATCACCCAGCAACTATAAGCCATATGAAATAAATATCTCAACTCACCATAATTAAAATGACAAGCACAACAACTCATATTGAAAATTGTGATGTATAAAATAACATGACAACTCGACACAATATAAAAGTGGTAAGCAAAGCAAAGCTCCTCGATAATTTTGTGTTAACAACATTTTCGCAAAAAAAAATCATGTGTAACCAACACGACAAGTAGTATCAAATAACATCGTAACTAGGCACAATTAAAAATGGCAAGTGCGACAAACCATCATGACAATTGTGTGTAGACAACACGACAAACCATCATGACAATTGTGTGTAGACAACACGACAAGCAATACAAAATAACTGGACAACTCAACAAATATATAAATCTTAAGCAAAACAAAAAGGTCTGACAGGCATGCACAATAAAAATGGCTGTGAAAATCACCATGACAATTGTGTGTAGACAACGCGACAAGCAGTATAAAATAACATGTCAACTAAGCACATTTAAAAATGACAAGCATGACAAAACTTCATGACAATTGGTGTAGACAACGCGACAGGTAGTATAAAATAAAATGGTACTCCCTCCATTCCACAATGTAGTGCGCCCGCGCTTCTCCAAATCTAATTTTGACCATAAATTTAACTAATAAGACCGATTCTGACGGGAGTAAAAATTATATCATTGAATTCGTATTCGAATCAAGTTTTTGATGATACAATTTTTACTCCTGCCGCAAATCGATCTGGTTGGTTAAATTCATGATTAAATTTAAATCTCGAAAACCGAGGACGCGCTATATTATGGAACGGAGGGAGTAACTAGGTACAGTTAAAAATGGCAAGCACGGCAAATTATATGACAACTGCGTGTAGACAACACGATAAGCAGCATAAAATCCTTTCCTCCAGGCAGCATAAAATAAAATGGCAACTAGGCACAACTAAAAACGGCAAGCACAGTAAACCACCTTGACAATTGTGTGTAGACAACGGAACAAGTAGTACGGTATAAAATAACATGACAACTACATACAGTTAAAACTGGCAAGCATAACAAAACATTCTGACAATTACACATAGACAACACGACAAGTGTATGACAGTATAAACATGATAACTCGGTACAGTTAAAATGGTAAGCCAGGAAATCATCCCGTAATTACATTTTTTAGCAACGGGAATTGCTGTCGTGAGTGGTAGCACCAACCTTTTGCTGGTAGCCGCAAAGTGGATTCATGTAGCCAAAAAATTACCAGCGTCATATTTGTTTTCTTTTTCCTGCTTTGGTTCACGCTGCATGCTACCAACTCGGGCCAACAAAAGCCCATCAAGCCATGAGGCTGGGTTTCACAAGGGGAAGCACTTTTCTCAAAAAGGAAAAAAAAACAAGGGGAGCACGGTACGCGGGATGCTGACCGTTTCTCCTGCACCCAACCTAATCGCGCGTTGCACGCAGTGATTAGCGGGCCAAACGGGCCGGCCTAGCGGCACGCCGTGCCGACACGGCACACGGCCCGGCCCGACACGAACTAAAGGGCCGTGCCAGGCCCGCGGCCCGCCTTGGGCCGTGCCTGGTCGCCACCATCAGCATGCGGGCCGGCACGGCACGGCCCGATTATCTTTTTTTTATACGACCCAATAAGTAAAAATAGACTAAAAAACGCTTAATGCGTCAAATAGTAGGCATATCAGCGAGCCTGGCGTGCCGACGGACCGGCCCGATTAGCAAACGGGCCGTGCCTGGGCCGGTCCGGTCCGGCCCGGTTAGTAATCGTGTCACGACGGGCCGGACCGTACCGGGCACGATTACCAGCGGGTCGTGTCGGGCTTGTACTGCTAACTGCTGTTGTTGCTAGGAACCAAAATAATCCATGACTTTTGTACTGTATACATCAGTAATGAGTATAGGTTCATTCGTTCAGATCATCCTTTTTAGTAGTATTAGACATCTTACGATTTTGATACAAGGTGAGACAGTGAGATGTATCTGTTTTTTTTTACACATTTCTGCTTTTAGTTTGAAGTTTTTTTGCCCCCCCTCCCCCCCAGATTGCTCGTCACGCTCAGCGGCGGCACATTGATAATGGTTTGAGTTACTTGTGTAATTGATTTCACCAATTTACAGTAGCAGAGATGAGCAGCAAGTTATAGTAATCCATGAGCTTATGTTGTACTCCTATATTAATGTACAAAATTGTGACACTAGGAATTGCAAAATCTAGTACACAGAGAATTGTGAGCAACAAAGCATAGATGAAGTTAAGCGTACAGAGAACAACCTCATTAGGGAAAATAATAGCAGGCACATTAGGAAAAACAATGCACAAGAGTTATTATAATTTTGTTGGTGATTTTTAGAGAGTTATGTTCAGATATATAGTTATTTGTTGATTAAATCCTTGGCAGATGGTTTCTATTTCTAATATCAAGAACTTATGGTTCTGATCTAGCAACTGTTCATATATATATATTGTTACTACATGTTATATTTTACATTTCTAGTACTATTTTGGTTCACTTGAAGAGTGCTCGTGCAGGAAAAGATAAGAGTATGTATAAGAGTTGGATGAGGTTGCCGGATAGGTTTTCAAGCAATTACATTTCAGGGGTGAATGCATTCATTGATTTTGCTTGTCAGCATAACAACGACAATGATATGATGCTTTGCCCTTGTCAAACTTGTATGCGTATAAGTCAGCAGAGTGTTAGTCAACTTCGCACCCATTTATTATTGTATGGCATACAAACTTCGTACACAAAATGGGTATTCCATGGAGAACAAGTTACCAATGATGAAGACCAAGTTGACGAGTCACTTGAAGATGAGGAAGATCTTGATGATTTTGATGGATTTGATATGCTCCAAGATCTGCTAGGAGACATCCATAGAGCCACGGTTGGGGTTGACGAGCAAGAGAACCAAAATCCTACTGGAGGTAGCATTCCGGAGCCCAATGAGTCATCAACCAGATTTGGTAGCTTGCTGAGAAGTGCACAACGTGAGCTGTACCCAGGATGCAAAGGAAACTCGGTTCTATCCTTTGTTTTAAAGCTGGTACACCTCAAAGATCTTAACCATTGGAGCAACAAATCTTTTGACATGTTACTCAAGCATCAGAAGGAGGCTTTGCCAGCCGGTAACTCGCTTCCAGCCACGTACTACGAAGCAAAGAAGATGCTGAGAGATCTAGGGCTAGGTTATGAAAGTATAGATGCTTGCAAAAATGATTGTGTACTATTCTGGAAGGAGCATGACGACAAGGACGAGTGCCCAGTTTGCAAGGAACCGAGGTGGAAGACACAGAAGGGAAAGGGGAAGCGAGTACCTCAGAAAGTGCTGCGCTACTTTCCCTTAATCCCTAGATTACAATGGCTGTTCATGAACAAAGAAATAGCTTCAGATTTGCGTTATCATAAGGATAAGAGAGTTGTCGAACAAAATGTGTTGAGGGGTCCCATGGATGGCGAAGCTTGGAAGCATATGTTCAACATGAGTTAGTAAGTCACTATCACTTATCTTTATCTCGTGTGACAATTGTGGTGAAAGCAGAATTTTGAAACTTGTAGCTATCTTTTGACTTTAAATCTTGTATTACCAGAATGATGGCGATATCAGTCTATACAAGGAGTGTTACTCTAGTGAGAAGAAGGGATGGGCATCAGAAGATGCCAGGAATAAACATGTAAGTACCATGGCAGAACTGGGCTTTAATGGTTGCAGTTATTCAAGTAATTCAAAGTTGTTAGTGTTGCATTAAACTAACAATGAATTTGGGTACTTTTAAATACATTATTATGTTGTTGCAATTAAGAATATAAATGCCTTTCATTTCTTGTATTATTAATGCAGGAAGAAATGTTGTTGAAGCGAAAAGAACCTATAGAGGAGGGCGAAGTACCTTTAACAGAGCAACAAATTTGCGAGCAGGTGCTTGGTAAGGCATATGGTTATATCAGAGGTCGGGGTCATGGACCAAAGCCAAATAGAAGGGCTTACTCAAATGCATCAAGCTCAACTCAGCATGTAGTGGAAGAATTGGCCTCTACAAAGGAGATTGTTGCCACGCAACAAACTCAAATTGAGGCTCAACTATCTCAACTTGAATCTCAACAGAAGAAGATCGATTGGCTACAGAGTGTCGTGTCTAACTTGGTTGGCATTTCACCTCCTACGGACGGCACTGGTGCAACAGGGTTTCGTTTCATGACTGATGGATCTGTTTTGAGGTCAGGCTACAGATCTGTTTCTTCTGATGGCATGATCAGTATAACTCTCATAAAGTCAGTTTGCCTCTCATCGTGTGATTTGACATATTTATTCAAGAGGATGAACTTGATGGTCGAAATTTAAACACAGGTTCTATGGTTTCGGATGGAGGGTCGAGAAGGTGAAGCAATTTTGGAGAGGTACAGTATTTGCATTGCCATTATGTAGTTTTGAAGTACAGTTTATGAGCATCTTCTAAACTGTGCTTGGTTCTGTCTATGTTCGCCAATGAAATAACCAGAAGCTTCGAGCAATGTATGGCTAATTAGGATATCTTTCAGTTTAAAAAGGAAAACAAAGATTTAGTTCATCCCCCTGATTCTTACTAAACTTGGTTGTACCTTTGTGTGGTACTTCACAATTTTTGTGCTATTTGGCTGTAGCCGTGCACATTTTTTCGAATTCATCAATAAATGAACGACATCCATGTCATTTTAACTTGTTTAACTTGTTTGGCATTTTCCAGGTGTAGAGGACATGTGGGGAGTGATCGGAGCAGTGCTAAACTACATGCCAAAAGACAAGTTCCTGCTTTGCAAATTCGGCTTACAAATACTAGATGCCAGATACTAGAATTGTTCCTACCTCCTGACCGGATCATATCTTTGCGGCAGTACTAAAGTTTGTACTTTGCAAATACCAGAATATTTTTTCCGCTGGTACTAAAGTTGTGAAACAAAATTCACCTTACAAATGTTAGCATGTAATGATTGGATCATAAGTTTACAAATGCTGATTCTGAACTTTTTCCCGTTGAATGTCTAAAATTCTAAGATTTCTTGCATACTACTAATGTCAGCATGCGGCATATATTGTATCTATGATATAGTTGCCTTCTTATGCCTCTAGTTACCAAGGTTTACAATTTTGTTAGTTACAAAAGATGTCTAGTTACCAACATGTAACTAGTCTCTAGATTCTTTTAGTCACCAAGCCTTGGTTGGTCACTTGATATATCTAGACACTAACCATGTACATGGTGGCTATAGATTTTTAGCAACCAAGTCTCCCTTGGTCTCTAGATGCCATTAGTCACCAAGTCTCTCTTGGTCGATAGATGCTATTAGTCACCATATTTAGTTGGTAGCTATTGATATGACATTTAGTGACCAGGGTTCACAATGTTGGTCGCTCAATATCTATAGCGACTAGACTATAGCCACCACGAAGCGACCAACTCGTGTTGGTAGCAGTGTTGGTAGCGGTAGACCAGTAGTGACCAATTTTGTACTTTTAGCAGCCAACCACCTTGGTGGCTAAAACTCACATATCTCTACTTCTAAAGGGGCAGTTGGTAGCTTCTTGTCTTTTTTTTCCGTCATCCCCCCACCTCCCACCTGGTTTTTTTTGTCCTCCATCCCACCTCCTACCTGGTTTTTTCATCGCACCAAGTTATCCGTCGATGCACCAAGTTACCCGTCGAAAAAAGATCGACCCAGGCTCCCATCCCACGCTCGGACGAAAGAAAAAAAAACCTCCATCGTCGCATCGCCTCTGTCACCAATTGCCTCGATCGCCAGGCGCCGCCATCGCCAGTCGCCTCGATCGGATGAAGGCGCCGTCACGAACTCCATCGCCAGGCGCACCATCGCTTTCCCTACCATCGTGGGAGTCCTTCCCCGCCATCGCCGCCGTACAGGATCTCGCCGCCCAGGATCCCGCCGACCAGGATCCGACGCCTAGGATCCAGCCGTCCAGGATCCCGACGCCGTTTAGTCTTGCTCTTCTGTTGGCCGCCGTCCAAGATCCCGCCGCCGTCCAGTCTTCACTTTGAGGCCACAAGCCGAGTACCATCTTAGGTACATGCTGTTCGGTTTTACCTGGTGAAATATGAAATATGAAGTAAACCTCCAATGAAACAAACAATAGCTGAAACTTCATACATTCATATGTCAAACAATTTTATAGTGGCAGTAGCTGAATCTTTGATATGACAATCTTCAATATGAATCTAGACATGAAGAAAGTATTCCTACCCATGGTTAGGTTTTGCACCACTATGGTCAGTACATATGTTCTTCCCAGGTGTTGAACTTACCAATTTCTGCCCAAGGAAGACGGGCATAGGCTTTTGTGCCTTTTTCCCTTGTTTTTAAGAGGATTTATTAGCAGATCATCATCCTGTACAATTTTCTCTTTGCGAAGGCAGCGGATTACCTTGCATGACTTTCATGAATTTGTTTATTGTCAATGGGAGAAATTCCCCAGTTTCTTCATTACCCGGTCAGATAGACACAGGATGTTTGTTCTATGCATGTTGTTGTGTCGATGGCACACCTTTCTATTTTATTCTGACAAATGTAGCTGAAACAATCTTCAATATGTTAATCATCAAATTGTCAACCAAGTATTAGCTGAAATAAAAAGTAGCTGAAACAATCTTCAAGATGTCAAGCTTTAATAAGTCAACGGGAGAAAGTATTTCTACCCATGGTAAGGTTTTGCACCGCTATGGTCAGTACATATGTTCTTCCCAGGTTGTTGAAGAAACAGGTTCTCGTTAAAGAAAACAGTGTTTGTATGATCATTGTGCCACTTTGGAGTCACATTAGGCCTTGAGTAATGTGTTGAACTTATATGTTTGAGTCAAGTTTATAGGATGAGAGGCGTCAGGGAAATATTACTTGGTTCAATATATGTTGTGTCAGTATTTTTCATTTGGTTTAATATTTTTCATTTTTCATTATGGTCTGCCACTTAATTTTATAGTTATTACCCACTTCCACCGCCACTCCGTCTTAACGGCTCTCTTTTAGCTATCAGGAACTAAGGTATTTTCTGACAAATAACTGGCAATAGTTACACAATGGGGAATTCAAAAAGCAAATCAATTGAACATATAAGAGAGTCAGATGCACCTGCAGGTATATGTTCCACCATTTTGCCATATATTCTTCTTGTCAGAATGATATTTGCCTAACCACATGGTGTTGCAGGCCATATGGATGAGGCAAATGTTGACAACTACGTTATGCCTGCAGCTGACAATGTTAATCCCCAGATTATTGCAACGACTCCAGATGTACCACAATGTTCAAACGGTATTTATTGTTCATGTCTTTCCAGCATTTCTATTTTTCAAATTGTATTAAGATGGCTTATGTCTTTTCTTGTGTTCCAATACATTTAGAATCTACCCACGAGGGTGTGGTACACCAGGTATAGCATGTTGCTCCTGCTCGTGATGAAACAGTGTCTACGGAGATATCCGAGCAGCAGCCAACTGGAGCTGTCCTGACTGACGACCAATTGGAACAGCTAAACACCATGAGCCTAGCTACCAGCACAAATAAAAGAACGGAGGCTCTAGGCAAGTTTGATGTCTTTTCATATGTCTGAAGATAAACTTTTTGCATGTTCAACTACTCTCACATCTGGTTGCTTTTAATGAAAAAGATTTGGCTAGCATTCAAGAGGGTGTGGTACACCAGGTACAACATGTTGCTCCTGCTCGTGATGAAACAGTGTCTACGGAGATATCCGAGCAGCAGCCAATAGGAGCTGTCCTGACTGACGACCAATTGGAACAGCTAAACACCATGAGCCTAGCTACCAGCACAAATAAAAGAACGGAGGCTCCAGGTAAGTTTGATGTCTTTTCATATGTCTGAAGATAAACTTTTCGCATGTTCAACCACTCTCACGTCTGGTTGCTTTTAATGAAAAAGATTTGGCTAGCATTCAACGTGATAACGAGGTTAAAAGGGATCTTAGAAATGCGAGGAGGCGGGCATCTTATTGGAAGAAGAAGGAGGAGTGTACGATCAATCTACAAAATAATGTGCAACATGTTCCCCGACCCGCTCTCGATGATATAACGAATGTTTTTCGTCCTACACATAAGATGCCAGGTTTAGTATTTACATACTCGTGAAACCCTCCTGTTTGGTCCAACGTCATCCATTAATAGTTTTGGTTTGCGTTAATTGTTACTTTTACATCTTGCACACAACCCAACATTCTCATTGATGCAAAATGATGGTTCGTTTTCGGCATCCAGTAATCTCGCACTGATTAATCCCACAAATGCACCCCAAATTAATGGTATATCCAATCCGTCTCTGGTATTAACTAATTTTTTCTTTTGGGGTGCTGCTACATTTATTCATACAACTGCTGCTTTATTATCACAACAACTATAGAATCAGACCATACCAATTTGTTTACTCCGGTTGGGTTGAATGGTCTTGCTCGTGAAGGGTTGTTGTCTAGTGAGTCTCTTTAAAGTGATTTGTGCCAAATCATGGAAAAATTATCTATTACATATAATGACGATTCATGCTTCTCACTTCCTGATTCATACTTTCGGCATGCATCTACTACTCATTCTACTGGTTCCTTTATTACAAAAAATAGCAACCATGCAACATTCTCATGAAGAAGAAATAGAGCTTCTAAATGCGCGTAGGGGGGCATCATATCGGAAGCAAAAGGAGAAAGGTGCAATCAACATGCAAGGTGATGTATAAAATGTTCCACGATCCCCTCTTGGTGATATGAGTAATGTTGAACGTAACTCCTATGCGATGTCAGGTACATTATTGCAATTCTTGTTGAACACCTTTGTCCTTTTAATATATATATATATATATGTGTGTGTTCTTCTAGGTTAATTCTTGTTGATCAAATAAGTTCTAAACATGCCCTGAATTAATGCCACCAGGAGATGTGTTGAACAAACACCCAACTAAGCAAGAAAAAAAAGGAGCAGTTAAACGCTCAGAGGCGAGCTACTCATCAGAAGAAAAAAGCCTCTCGTACGGTTGAGGAACAAGATGAAAATTTACCTCCCCTTACGATATCAGGTAAGATGTTTTGTGTTTAACCTATATAGTGATAGTGTTTTAGTGTCATTTATTCTATACATATGTTTATGGGATTCCTCGAGCTTTCTTCTTCTTCAACGATTAAGTTCTGAACAAACTTTCACATTATTGGTGAACCAGTCAACCCAACTAGCTCAAGCACTACACCATTGTTACATGGTGATGCTATATTGCCTCCTTCGAGTACGATCACATCCGGTGTCATTCATGATAACGTCCTAGCTAGGAGGCAACGTCAGACTGAACATAGACAGAATTTAACAGACAAACAAAGGGAACAGAGAAACGCACGGGGTAGAGCATTGTATTGGAAGAAGAAGGGTGAGGCATCGATTGATGTGCAAGGACGAAATGAAAAGCTACGACAACAACACATGGAGCACCGAAAAGGCATGACTCCTATTGAGAAGGGGGAGTCAAGTGCTGAGAGAAAGGCAAATTATGCTAAACGGAAAAACACCCCCTGCGCTGAATCCATCGCAATGCCATGTCCAGATCTAGCTAGCACAACCTCCGACTCCTGAACTTTCCCCTCTCGTGCATCATCCGTCATTCAGGACGCTGAAGCTGCTCCACCAGATGGCAGCCCTTCGACAAGCATGCCAACTTTCACTGTCGATAACGATGGTAAGAGTTGGCTACTCTCATAAACTTCTGCACAAGATTGTACACCCCTTCTCTAATCAGTACATGTATGTTACAGTAGATGTGGAAGCATTCTTGAGTGGCATAATGGGCAATAATTCGTTGTCGCCCGACTTTATGGATGACGAGTACTATCTATTTGGTGGACAAGGTATGGTGAAAGGTGAACAAGCATAACATTTATATATTTGTTGATTTAAAAATTTAGGGTGGAACATGTTCTGACCATAGTGGTATGCCCTTAGGATCCGATGTTGATAGCATGGATGGAGATGAAGACACGAACATCACTAGCGCAAAGGGTATCGACTATGATCCGTTCGACTTTGTCTACTCAAACCTTCCAGACAACACACACATCCTAAAGCACGCCGCGAATTGCGACCACTACAAGGCCAAGAAGTTTGAGTCCGAGACCGACGGCTTCTGCTGTCGCAATGGGCAGATCGAGCTCAAGGAACCAGATCCTATTCCCGAGCTAATGAGGCTTTGGTCCAACACGGATGCAGACTCTAGACACTTTCGGGAGAACATACGGTTCTTCAACGGACACTTCGCATTCACAACCCTTGGCGTGAGCCTCCATGAAAATTACACAAACATGAAGTCTGGTGTTTACACGTTCCGGGCGAACGGAACCATCTACCACAACGTGCATTCCTTCGGGCCAAGCTCACGTCCAGAACATCTCCAATTGTACTTCTATGACGACGACCCTAACCTGACCCATCGCAAGGCTGCCACCGAGCGATTGGATCAGAATGTCGTCAAGCAGTTAGTGGACATACTCCACGGAAATCCGTACTCCCAACAATTTAGGAGTTTGGGTGCACACAAGGATAACCTCGATGATTACACGATAGACCTCAACACCGATCAAAGGCATGACCAACGAAGATATAATAGACCAGTGTCATCAGAGGTCGTTGTAATCTGGGTCGAGGGCGCTGACCTAGCGAAAAGGTTTGATCGTAGGATTACACTTTGCGATAACGACAACCAGAGGCACAATATACGTGTGTCTGATGGCTCATATGACCCGCTGTCTTATCCCCTATTTTACCCAATGGGGGAGCTTGGTTGGCATCCAAAACTGCCTAAATGTAATGTCCCTTGGGAGAGTGTACAACAACCAAGAGGTGGCCATGATGATGATGAGGATGCAGGTAGGACTTTTTCGTATTCTGTCGTTCTGGAAATAATATAATTCTCATATGAATACTAATTTCATCATTGTGCATTCTGTTGCAGAGGGGAATAGCAGGTTATACGTGTTCGTTAGAGACTACTACTGTTACAGGCTGCAGACATGACCTGCTATATTCAATCCCATACTATGTGGAGCACGATTGCTCCAACAATGGGGGGTCAACATGTACATCAAGATAAAGAGTTGTAGTTTGAGATGGTACAGAAAGAACTAGACGAAGATCCGTGCCAATCTTTATAAGGGAGTTGTTGATGCTATCACGTCCGGGGAGACGCGAGCAAGTGCTGTTGTAGTAAGGATTGTGCTCCCTGGAACGTACCCTGGTGGCGACCGCGACATGAAGCGGAGGCAGATGGATACCATGGCAATTGTCCATACATACGGGCAGCCTGACATCTTCTTGACCATGACCTGCAACCCTAAGTGGGAAGAGATGTCAAACGAGCTGTTTCCTGGTCAGACAGCACAGGACCGACCTGATCTTGTGGCTCGCGTGTTTTATGGCAAGCTAGAGGCTATGAAAGAGATGTTGTTCAAGAAGCATATCCTGGGTGTTGTTGTTGCGTATGTATACGTAGTCGAGTTCCAGAAAAGAGGCCTCCCCCACTCACACTTTTTGTTGATCATGGATTCATCATATAAGCTCGTCGTTCCGGAGCAGTACGATCGAGTCATTTCCGCAGAGCTCTCGGGTAAGCAGAAGTATCCCGAACTCTATGCCTTAGTGGTCAAACATATGATGCACGGTCCATGCGGTGCTCTCAACCCCAAAAATGTATGCATGCAACAAAACGAGTGCAAGTGTAGATACCCTCGGGCGTTCAATGAAAACACGACACAGGGCAAGGACTCATACCCAGTTTACCAGCGTAGAGATGATGGTCAAAGGGCAAAGGTCCGGGGTAAAATGTTGGACAACAGATGGGTTGTGCCTTATAACCCTTACCTTCTGCGGATGTTCAATTGCCACATCAATGTGGAGGTATGCTCCAGCATAAAGGCCGTCAAATACCTTTACAAGTACATATACAAGGGCCACGATAGGGCTTCTTTCAGCATCGACCAGCCCGACGCCGATGGTAACATAGATGAGATCAAAAGATAAGTCGATGCGAGATGGGTTACTCCTCCGGAAGCGATGTGGAGGATATTTGGTTTTCCATTATGGGCTAACTCCCCGTCTGTCCTTCAGTTGCCTCTTCATCTCCCGAATATGCACATGGTAGCATTTAATGAGCAAGCTGACTTGACCAATGTCGTCGCCTCTGAAAATGCTTCAAAATCCATGTTGACGGAGTATTTCAAGGCTAACCAGGACCACCCGTGGGCTAGGCTTATATTGTACAAGGATTTTCCTGGGAGCTTCACATGGCAGAGAACGAAGTATTGGAAGCCGCGGGTGGAACATTGTCAAATAGGTCGAATCGTGTCTGCCAATCCATCCGAGGGGGAGCGATACTATCTGCGCGTGCTGTTAAACCATGTCACGGGCAAGACATCCTTCGAAGACCTGCTCACCGTGGATGGTGTTCTATGTGGAAGCTTTCGAGAAGCTGCTGAGAGGTTGGGACTCATCGAGGCAGACAACATGCTCGACGAGTGTCTTACTGAGGCAAAGCAGTGGGCGATGCCATGTTCGCTTAGGAGGCTCTTCGCAACAATCTTGGTGCATTGCGAGCCAGGAGATGTGCAAGGCTTATGGGATAGGCACCTCGAGCCTATGTCTGATGACTACCGTCGATCACATACATGCCTGAATGAGGTGGAGCAGATGGTGTTGCTTGACATTAGGGGTATGTTGCAATCCATGGGCAAAGACATCATAGACTTCGCTCTTACGAGCATCGACGATACGTTCGACCCAACCAAGGGCGAGTCCAGAGAGGTGATCAAGGAATCCACCATCAAATTTGACTTGAACGACACTAAATTGGCGTCATCACTAAACTTGGAGCAAAGGGTTGCATACGACGAGATCCTAGCAGCGGTTGACCGTGGTGACGGGGGTGTATTTTTTATTGACGGCATAGGAGGTACATGGAAGACCTTTCTGTACAGGGCGCTACTCGCCAAGGTTAGGACCGATGGCAACATTGCTATCGCTACTGCGACGTCTGGCATCGCTGCTTCAATCATGCCTGGAGGAAGGACTGCACACTCGAGGTTCAAGATCCCATTGAGCTGTGATGATGGTGTCTCATGCAGCTTTGCCAAGCAGAGTGGGACCACAAAGCTACTAAGGATGGACTCATTGATACTATGGGACGAGGCCACCATGACTAAGCGACATGCAGTCGATGCACTGGACAACAGCATGCGCGACATCATGGGAAGACTAGACCGACCCTTTGGAGGAAAGACTATTGTTTTCGGCGGGGATTTCAAGCAGGTGCTTCCCGTTGTCAGGATGGGGTCCCGTGGTCAAATAATCGATGCAACTCTCCGAAGTTCTCACCTCTGGAAGGGTATGCGCCAGCTAAGGCTCGTCACCAACATGAGGGCTCATAATGACACCTGGTTTGCAGATTACTTGCTTAGGGTAGGCAATGGCACCGATGAAGTTGACGATCAAGGCAACATATGACTGTTGGAAATATGCCCTAGAGGCAATAACAAAATGGTTATTATTGTATTTCCTAGTTCATGATAATTGTCTATTGTTCATGCTATAATTGTGTTAACCGGAAACCGTAATACATGTGTGAATACATAGACCACAACATGTCCCTAGTGAGCCTCTAGTCGACTAGCTCGTTGATCAATAGATGGTCACGGTTTCATGACCATGGACATTAGATGTCGTTGATAACGGGATCACATCATTAGGAGAATGACGTGATGGACAAGATCCAATCCTAAGCATAGCACAAGATCGTGTAGTTCGTTTGCTAAAGCTTTTCAATGTCAAGTATCGTTTCCTTAGACCATGAGATTGTGCAACTCCCGGATACCGTAGGAATGCTTTGGGTGTGCCAAACGTCACAACATAACTGGGTGGCTATAAAGGTGCACTACGGGTATCTCCGAAAGTGTCTGTTGGGTTGGCACGAATCGAGACTGGGATTTGTCACTCCGTGTGACGGAGAGGTATCTCTGGGCCCACTCGGTAAGACATCATCATAATGAGCTCAATGTGACTAAGGAGTTAGCCACGGGATGATGTATTATGGAACAAGTAAAGAGACTTGCCGGTAACAAGATTGAACAAGGTATAGAGATACCGACGATCGAATCTCGGCCAAGTATCATATCGATAGACAAAGGGAATTGTATACGGGATTGCTTGAATCCCCGACATCGTGGTTCATCCGATGAGATCATCGTGGAGCATGTGGGAGCCAACATGGGTATCCAGATACCGCTGTTGGTTATTGGCCGGAGAAGTGTCTCGGTCATGTCCACGTGTCTCCCGAACCCGTAGGGTCTACACACTTAAGGTTCGATGATGCTAGGGTTATAGGGAAATGGTATACCTTTTTACCAAAAGTTGTTCGGAGTCCCGGATGAGATCCCGGACATCACGAGGAGCTCCGGAATGGTGCAGAGGTAAAGATTGATATATAGGAAGTCCAGTTTTGGTCACCGGAAAGTTTTCGGGCTCATCGGTATTGTACCGGGAGTGCCGGGAGGGTGCCGGAGGACCCCCGGGAGGGGTGTGACGACCATAGGACTTTGTGGGCCCTTAGAGGAGGTGTGACAGCCCTTATTGGGCTGGCCAAGACCTTCTAGAAAGTCCCATGCTGCTGGAGGAGTAGAGATAAGGGCAAAGGAGTTTGAAAAGGAGGAGATCCACCTCCCTTGTGGGAGGTGGACTCTCCCTTTGATTCGGCCGAAGCTCTCCTCCTTGGAGGAGAGTCCAAGCCAGCCCTCCCTCTCCCTCCTCCTATATATACTTGAGGTTTTGGCCTTTTGAGAACAGTTCTGAACTCTCTCTCTCACGACAAAGCCCTACCTCTCTTCTTCCTCCTCCGCAGCGCTTAGGCGAAGCCCTGCCGGAATACCTTGCTACTCCACCACCACCACGTCGTCGTGCTGCTGTTGGAACCCTCCCCAACCTCTCCTTCCTCCTTGCTGGATCAAGGTGTAGGTGACGTCACCGGTCTGCACGTGTGTTGAACGCGGAGGCGCCGTTGTTCGGCGCTTAGATCGGAATCCACCGCGATCTGAATCGCTGCGAGTACGACTCCATCAACCGCGTTCTTGTAACACTTCCTTTTAGCGATCTTCAAAGGTATGAAGATGCAATCTCTCCCCACTCATTGTTGGTTTCTCCATAGATAGATCTTGGTGACATGTAGGAAAATTTTGATTTACTACTACGTCACCCAACAGTGGCATCATGAGCTAGGTCTATGCGTAGAATCTATGCACGAGTAGAACACAAAGCAGTTGTGGGCGTCGATTTTGTTAATTTTCTTACCACTACTAGTCTTATCTTGATTCAGCGGTATTGTGGGATGAAGTGGCCCGGACCGACTTTACACGTACGCTTACGTGAGACTGGTTCCACTGCCTGACATGCACTTGTTGCATAAGGTGGCTAGCGGGTGTCTGTCTCTCCCCCCTTAGTCGGATTGGATTCGATGAAAAGGGTCCTTATGAAGGGTAAATAGCAAATGGCATATCACGTTGTGGTTTTGGCGTAGGTAAGAAACTTTCTTGCTAGTAACCTATAGCAGCCACGTAAAAACTTGCAACTACAAATTAGAGGACGTCTAACTTGTTTTTGCAGCATATGCCTTGTGATGTGATATGGCCAAAGGATGTGATGTGATGCATTGTGATGTATGAGATTGATCATGTTCTTGTAATAGGATTCACGACTTGCATGTTGATGAGTGTGACAACCGGCAGGAGCCATAGGAGTTGCCTTATTTTATTGTATGACCTGCGTGTCAATCATAAACGCCATGTAATTACTTTACTTTATTGCTAAACGTTAGCCATAGTAGTAGAAGTAATAGTTGGCGAGACAACTTCATGAAGACACAATGATGGAGATCATGATGATGGAGATCATGGTGTCGTGCCGGTGACAGTGATGATCAGGTGCCCCGAAGATGGAGATCAAAGGAGCAAGATGATAATGGCCATATCATGTCACTATATTGATTGCATGTGATGTTTATCATGTTTACATCTTATTTGCCTAGAACGACGGTAGTAAATAAGATGATCTCTCACTAAAATTTCAAGAAAGGTGTTCACCCTAACTGTGCACCATTGCTAAGGATCGTTGTTCCGAAGCACCACGTGATGATCGGGTGTGATAGGTTCTAACATTCGCATACAACGGGTGTAAGCTAGATTTACACACGCGAAACACTTAGGTTGACTTGACGAGCCTAGCATGTACAGACATGGCCTCGGAACACGGAAGACCGAAAGGTCGAACATGAGTCGTATGGAAGATACGATCAACATGGAGATGTTCACCATGGATGACTAGTCCGTCTCACGTGATGACCGGACATGGGCTAGTTGAGATGGATCATGTGTCACTTGGATGACTAGAGAGATGTCTATCTAAGTGGGAGTTCATTAAATAATTTGATTATGTGAACTTAATTATCATGAACTTAGTCTAAAATTATCTTTACAATCTATATTGTAGATCCAATGGCCAACACGAATGTCACCCTCAATTTCGACGCGTTCCTAGAGAAAACCAAGCTGAAAGATGATGAAAGCAACTATGCGGACTGGGTCCATGGCTTGAGGATCATCCTCATAGCTTCCAAGAAATTGTATGTCCTTGATGCACCACTAGGTGACCCACCCCTTCTCCCAGCAGAGCAAGACGTTGCAAACGCTTGGCATTCTTGCTGCGATGATTACCCCATTGTTCAGTGCGGCATGCTTTACAGTTTAGAACCGGGGCTCCAAAAGCGTATTGAGCAACACGGAGCATATGAAATGTTCCAAGAGCTGAAATTGGTTTTCCAAGCTCATGCCCGGGTCAAGAGATATGACGTCTCTGACAAGTTCTTCAGCTGTAAGATGGAGGAGAATAGTTCTGTCAGTGAGCACATCCTCAAGATGTCTGGGCTACACAACCGCTTGACTCAACTGGGAGTTAATCTCCCGGATGACTCGGTCATTGACAGAATCCTCCAGTCTCTTCCACCTAGCTACAAGAGCTTTGTGATGAACTACAACATGCAAGGGATGGAGAAGTCCATTCCTGAGTTGTACTCGATGCTGAAATCAGCAGAGGTCGAGATCAAAAAGGAGCATCAAGTGTTGATCGTAAATAATACCACTAGTTTCAAGAAAGGCAAGGGTAAGAAGAACTTCAAGAAGGATGGCAAAGCTGTTGCCGTGCCCGGTAAGCAAGTTGCCGGGAAGAAGAAGAACAAGAATGGACCCAAGCCTGAGACTGAGTGTTTTTATTGCAAGGGTACCGGTCACTGGAAGCGGAACTGCCCCAAGTACTTAGCGGATAAGAAGGACGGCAACATTAAAGGTATATGTGATATACTTGTTATTGATGTGTACCTAACCAGCGCTCGTAGTAGCTCTTGGGTATTTGATACCGGTGCAGTTGCTCACATTTGTAACTCCAAGCAGGAGCTGCGGAATAAGCGGAGGCTCGCAAAGGACGAGGTGATGATGCGCGTCGGGAATGGTTCCAAGGTCAATGTGATCGCCGTCGGCACGCTACCTCTACATCTACCTTTGGGATTAGTGTTAAACCTTAATAATTGTTATTTAGTACCAGCTTTGAGCATGAATATTGTATTTGGATCTCGCTTGATGTGAGATGGCTACTCATTTAAATCTGAGAATAATGGTTGTTCTATTTATATGAGAGAAATGTTTTATGGTCATGCCCCACTGGTCAATGGTTTATTTTTGATGAATCTCGAACGTGATGTTACACATGCCCATAGTGTGAGTACCAAAAAGTGTAAGGTTGATAACGATAGTCCCACTTACATGTGGCACTGCCGCCTTGGTCATATTGGTGTCAAACGCATGAAGAAGCTCCATACTGATGGACTTTTGGAGTCTCTTGATTTTGAATCATTTGACACGTGCGAACCATGCCTCATGGGCAAGATGACCAAGACTCCGTTCTCCGGAACAATGGAGCGAGCAACTAACTTGTTGGAAATAATACATACCGATGTATGCGGTCCAATGAGTGTCGATGCTCGTGGTGGCTACCGTTATGTTCTCACCCTCACTGATGACTGGAGTAGATATGGGTATGTCTACTTAATGAAACATAAGTCTGAAACTTTTGAAAGGTTCAAGGAATTTCAGAGTGAGGTAGAGAATCAACGTGACAGGAAAATAAAGTGCCTACGATCTGATCGTGGCCGAGAATATTTAAGTCACGAGTTTGGCACGCACCTAAGGAAATGTGGAATTGTTTCACAACTCACGCCGCCTGGCACACCTCAGCAAAATGGTATGTCTGAACGTCGTAATCGCACTCTATTAGATATGGTACGATCTATGATGTCTCTTACCGACTTACCACTATCATTTTGGGGATATGCATTAGAGACTGCCGCATTCACTTTAAATAGGGCACCGTCAAAATCCGTTGAGATGACACCGTATGAATTATGGTTTGGAAAGAAACCTAAGCTGTTGTTTCTAAAAGTTTGGGGATGCGATGCTTATGTGAAGAAACTTCAACCTGAGAAGCTCGAACCCAAAGCGGAAAAGTGCGTCTTCATAGGATATCCCAAAGAGACCATTGGGTATACCTTCTACCTACGACCCGAGGGCAAAGTCTTTGTTGCCAAGAATGGATCCTTTCTCGAGAAAGAGTTTCTCTCGAAAGAAGTAAGTGGGAGGAAAATAGAACTTGATGAGGTAATTGTACCTCCACTCGAAACGGAGAGTAGCGCAACACAGGAAGTTGTTTTCTGTGGAGCCTACACCGGCTGGAGAGGAAGTTAATGATGATGATCATGAAACTTCAGATCAAGTTACTATTGAACGTCGAAGGTCCACTAGGACACGTTCCGCACCAGAGTGGTACGGCAACCCTGTCCTAGAGATCATGTTGTTAGACAACGGTGAACCTTCGAACTATGAAGAAGCAATGGCGGGCCCGGATTCCAACAAATGGCTTGAAGCCATGAAATCCGAGATAGGATCCATGTATGAGAACAAAGTATGGACTTTGGTGGAATTGCCTGATGATAAGCGAGCCATTGAAAATAAATGGATCTTTAAGAAGAAGACTGACGCGGATGGTAATGTGACCGTCTATAAGGCTCGGCTTGTCGCTAAGGGTTATCGACAAGTTCAAGGAGTTGACTACGATGAGACTTTCTCACCTGTAGCGATGCTGAAGTCTGTCCGAATCATGTTAGCAATTGCCGCATTTTATGATTATGAGATCTGGCAAATGGACGTCAAAACGGCATTCCTTAATGGCTTCCTCAAGGAAGAACTGTATATGATGCAGCCGGAAGGTTTTGTTGATCCTAAAGATGCTAACAAGGTATGCAAGCTCCAGCGCTCCATCTATGGACTAGTGCAAGCATCTCGGAGTTGGAACATTCGCTTTAATGAAGTGATTAAAGCGTTTGGGTTTGTACAGGTTTATGGAGAACCCTGTATTTACAAGAAAGTGAGTGGGAGTTCTGTAGCATTTCTCGTATTATATGTGGATGACATACTAATAATGGGAAATGATATAGAACTCTTGGAAAGTGTAAAGGCCTACTTGAATAAGTGTTTTTCAATGAAGGGCCTTGGAGAAGCTTCTTACATATTAGGTATTAAGATCTATAGACATAGATCGAGACGCGTCATAGGTCTTTCACAAAGCACATACCTTGAAAAGATATTGAAGAAGTTCAATATGGATCAGTCCAAGAAGGGGTTCTTGCCTGTGTTACAAGGTGTGAGATTGAGTACGAATCAATGCCCGATCACGGCAAAGGATAGAGAAGAGATGAGTGTCATCCCCTATGCTTCAGCCATAGGCTCTATTATGTATGCCATGCTGTGTACCAGACTTGATGTAAACCTTGCCATAAGTTTGGTAGGTAGGTACCAAAGTGATCCCGGAGCGGAACACTGGACAATGGTCAAGAACATCCTGAAGTACCTCAAAAGGACAAAAGGACATGTTTCTCGTATATGGAGGTGCCGAAGAGCTCATCGTAAAGGGTTACGTCGATGCTAGCTTCGACACAGATCCGGACGACTCCAAGTCGCAAACCGGATACATGCATGTTTTGAACGGAGGGGCAGTCAGCTGGTGCAGCAGCAGGCAAAGCGTCGTGGTGGCATCTACATGTGAAGCGGAGTACATATCTGCTTCAGAAGCAGCAAAGGAAGGAGTCTGGATGAAGGAGTTCATCACCGACCTAGGAGTTATTCCAAGTGCGTCGGGCCCGATGACTTTATTCTGTGACAACACTGGAGCTATTGCCCTTGTGAAGGAGCCCAGGTTTCACAAGAAGACAAGACACATCAAGCGCCATTTCAACTCCATCCATGATTACATTCAGGAGGGAGATATAGATATTTGTAAAGTGCATACGGATCTGAATGTCGCAGATCCATTGACTAAACCTCTCTCACGAGCAAAACATGATCAACACCAGAATGGTATGGGTGTTCGATTCATCACAATGTAACTAGATTATTGACTCTAGTGCAAGTGGGAGACTGTTGGAAATAAGCCCTAGAGGCAATAATAAAATGGTTATTATTGTATTTCCTAGTTCATGATAATTGTCTATTATTCATGCTATAATTGTGTTAACCGGAAACTGTAATACATGTGTGAATACATAGACCACAACATGTCCCTAGTGAGCCTCTAGTTGACTAGCTCGTTGATCAATAGATGGTCACGGTTTCATGACCATGGACATTGGATGTCGGTGATAACGGGATCACATCATTAGGAGAATGATGTGATGGACAAAATCCAATCCTAAGCATAACACAAGATCGTGTACTTCGTTTGCTAAAGCTTTTCAATGTCAAGTATCGTTTCCTTAGACCATGAGATTGTGCAACTCCCGGATACCGTAGGAATGCTTTGGGTGTGCCAAACATCACAATGTAACTAGGTGGCTATAAAGGTGCACTATGGGTATCTCTGAAAGTGTCAGTTGGGTTGGCACGAATCGAGACTGGGATTTGTCACTCCGTGTGACGGAGAGGTATCTCTGGGCCTACTCGGTAAGACATCATCATAATGAGCTCAATGTGACTAAGGAGTTAGCCATGGGATGATGTATTACGGAAGGAGTAAAGAGACTTGCCGGTAACGAGATTAAACAAGGTATAGAGATACCGGCGATCGAATCTCGGGCAAGTATCATACCGATAGACAAAGGGAATTGTATACGGGATTGATTGAATCCCTGACATCGTGGTTCATCCGATGAGATCATCGTGGATCATGTGGGAGCCAACATGGGTATCCAGATCCCGCTGTTGGTTATTGGCCGGAGAAGTGTCTCGGTCATGTCCACGTGTCTCCCGAACCCGTAGGGTCTACACACTTAAGGTTCGATGACGCTAGGGTTATAGGGAAATGGTATACGTGATTACCGAAAGTTGTTTGGAGTCCCGGATGAGATCCGGATGTCACGAGGAGCTCCGGAATGGTCCAGAGGTAAATATTGATATATAGGAAGTCCAGTTTTGGTCACCGGAAATTTTTTGGGCTCATCGGTATTGTACCGGGAGTGCCGAGAGGGTGCCGGAGGACCCCCGGGAGGGGTGTGACGACCATAGGACTTTGTGGGCGCTTAGAGTAGGTGTGCTAGCCCTTATTGGTCTGGCCAAGACCTTCTAGAAAGGCCCATGCGGCTGGAGGAGTAGAGATAAGGGCAAAGGAGTTTGAAAAGGAGGAGAGCCACCTCCCTTGTGGGAGGTGGACTCTCCCTTTGATTCGGCCGAAGCTCTCCTCCTTGGAGGAGAGTCCAAGCCAGCCCTCCCTCTCCCTCCTCCTATATATACTTGAGGTTTTGGCCTTTTGAGAACAGTTCTGAACTCTCTCTCTCACGACAAAGCCCTACCTCTCTTCTTCCTCCTCCGCAGCGCTTAGGCGAAGCCCTGCCGGAATACCTTGCTACTCCACCACCACCACGTCGTCGTGCTGCTGTTGGAGCCCTTCCCCAACCTCTCCTTCCTCCTTGCTGGATCAAGGCGTAGGAGACGTCACCGGGCTGCACGTGTGTTGGACGCGGAGGCGCCGTTGTTCGGCGCTTAGATCAGAATACCCCGCGATCTGAATCGCTGCGAGTACGACTCCATCAATCGCGTTCTTGCAACGCTTCCGCTTAGCGATCTTCAAAGGTATGAAGATGCAATCTCTCCCCACTCATTGCTGGTTTCTCCATAGATAGATCTTGGTGACATGTAGGAAAATTTTGATTTACTACTACGTCACCCAACAACGACTCCTTGAAGATATTTGTGTGCCCTCTACAGGCGAGATGAACGACATGAAGAATTTGATTGACCATGTATTTCCTGATCTAGATGACAACATGTCTGATCCCAATTACATGACTTCTCGCGCAATCCTCTCCACCATGTATGACAATGTCGACAAGATTAACATACGCATGATAGATCGTTTTAAGGGAGAAGAAGTAATATACCATAGCTTTGACAGTGCAGAGGACGACCCATATGGATACTCAAGGGAGAAGAAGTAATATACCATAGTTTTAAGGGAGAAGAAGTAATATACCATGATAGATCGAGTTCGTGAACGGATTGACTCCCAACGGACTTCCTTCGCATGCACTCAAACTTAAGCTGAACTGCCTTGTGATACTTCTAAGGAACATTGATCCGACTAATGGACTATGTAACGGGACGAGGCTTGTTGACGGGGATATACCTCATGGTATGACCCGGCCTGGCAACTCACAGGAGACCCGGTCAAAGACATGACATCTTATTAATGACCCGGCTAGTCAACTCACAGGAGACCCGTTAAAGACATGACATCTTATTTATGAACCGGCAAGCGGGTCACAGGATGACCAAGCCCAAGACCCGGCGGGTGAGCCGGCGCCGGGCGGCTCACAAGAGAAGGGCCACAGGAGAAGGCCCACAAGAGAGAAGGATTCCCTTAAAGGAAATAAGACCCAGAGTAGGATTCGTGAGAGACTAGTCCTACTCCTACTCCTAGTAGGACTCTATTTATAAACCTACCCTCTCCACTTATATAAGGAGGGGTAGAGCACCCCTAGAGGGACAAGTTCTGAAGAGACACAAGTCTACAAGTTTAGACAACACAAGAGATTAGAGGCACAAGAGATTAGAGGTAGCAATTAGCACCCTTGTAACCGAGAGATCTTCATCATCATCAATACCAGACAAGCAGGACGTAGGCTATTACCTCGACTTGAGGGGCCGAACCTGGGTAAAACTCCGTGTCTTCTTGATTCCGATCAACCCCTTCAAGCCGCCACGTAGTTGCGTCTCACCCCGAACCTAAGTCCGTTCACCCGGACATCTGCCGTGACAAATCCACGACAGTTGGCACCCACCGTGGGGCTTTGCACGATGGTGTTGTTCTTGAAGGGATCTCTCCTAGGGACCAAGAAGTTTGGGATCCGCCAGATCCACAAGAACCGGCTCAGGGCTCTGAGCCGCCCCGACCCGGTACTATCTCTGAGCCGCCCTGACCCGGTACTATCTCTGAGCCGCCCCGACCCGGTACTATCTCTGAGCCACCCCGACCCGGTACTATCTCTGAGCCGCCCTGACCCGGTACTATCTCGGAGCCGCCGTGGACGAATTGCTACGGCCTCGAGAGAGTACCTCAATTGCTGTTGAAATTACGGGAGGTGATCCACGGACGATGTATATGACTCAGCTGGTCGTCGAGACAAAACAGGTGCTATCCACCCAATTTGTTTTATCTATACATTTTTTCCTTCGAAGAACAATTACTTCGTCTTTGTAATATTTTTTTACAGGACATATATTCAAGTGGCATCGTACCACGGAGATGGAGCACACAACAACATCGTTTTGTACTGGTGCTCATAGGAGGCGTGTTACTCGCTGGATGCACGTGAGTCGCCGCCCCCACGGACGGTCTACATCGACTCGCCAGTACTGCGCACTCTCACCTGCCAGTAGGAGCCGCCCAATGGACGTGGCAAGCTGCCGCATTCGCGATATGGTCTTCACCAACCATGCCATGGCCGACTTATTGTTCTCGCCGGCTTTCAACGCCACTTCTGACTCACCTATCTATGCCACTTACAACGCCGTGGCCGTCTCTCGCCACCGCGCTGGCTTACAACACCGTGGCCGTCTCTCGCCACCGTGCCGGCTTACAACACCGCGGCCGATTCTCGCCTCCCGCGCCGACTCCCAACGCCGCGGCCGATTCTCGCCTCCCGCGCCGACTTACAACGCCGTGGCCGTCTCTCGCCGTCGTGCTGACTCACAACGCCGCGGCCGATTCTCGCCTCCCGTGCCGACTTACAATGCCATGGTCACCTCTCATCATCCGCGCCGGCTTACAACGCCATAGTGTCTTTTACAACATCACCAGTTTACAATGTCGTGGCCGTTTTCTACGTCTACATCAACATATCGGTGCAGTGCTCGCCTGTACGAGCCGCCCAATAGATGCATGCAAGACGTCACCCACAATTTGATCTACATGAATATATCGGGGCAGCGCTCATCGATATGAGCCGCCCGACGAACAAGCACACGAGTCGCCAGCACTACAATTTGGTTCACTTCAACAACCAGCTAGGACGAGCCATCAACCGGATCATTGAAACAATTCATACGGGAACATCTATAACATGCCACGATCAACCTCAACTTTCAGATGAAGATTCTCAAGCCGCCTCTTCGAGTCAACTTAAGACTCGGGGGCTACAGACATGGTGAGACACGTTTGGTCGTTTTTAACGAGAACCCCGGGTCTTTGCAAGAAAGAACCCAATCCTGGGGGCTACTACATTATTGGCGGACGATTAAAAGTTGCCCAAGAGGACGGACCGCCGTGATGCACCATTCAAACATGGGTGCCCGGATCATTGGATCATCATAAAGACATTTGGAGCTTCTGTCGTTTCTTCATACAAGATGGCGGCTTACAAGATTGATGCTGCTCAGCTATGTGACCCGCCTGCCTTACCGGTTAATCTCGTATAGAGACCCTAAGCCATTTCAAGAAATTGACGGCCAATCTGAATAGAGACCCTGAACCGGCTAAGATTGAGGTGACTCGCTGAATTCATACCAGTCAATCTCGCCTAGAGACCCTGAACCGGTTCAAGAAATTGACGGCTAATCTCACCTAGAGACCCTGAACTGGTGTGAGTTAAACGACTGATCTATCATCCGGCTTTATGCCCTATCAAGCGTTGTTGCAGGGAGGCTTCTTGCCTTCGGGTATAGCTTACATCTCCCCTGGACAGTCTACTTTTTCGCTGTTGCAAGGAGGCTTCTTGCCTTCGGGTATAGCTTACATCTCCCTTGCACAGCCGGCGTTATGCCCAATTAAGCACTGTTGCAAAGAGGCTTCTTGCCTTCGGGTATAGCTTACATCTCCTTTGCACAACCAGCTGTTATTAAACTGTTGCAAGGAAGCTTCTTGCCTTCGGGTATAGCTTACATCTCCCTTGCACAGTTGGCTTTATGCCTAGTTTGGTTACATTAAGCGCTGCTGTTGATGGAGGCCTCTTACCTTTGGTATAGCTTACATGACCCTAAGACAACAACGTGTACACCAAATTCCAGTTGCTTATCAACTGCGGCCATCGAAGGGGGCTTCTTACCAACGGGTATCGCTTATCTCACCCTAATGGCCGGCTTTATGCCACTTCCGGTTACTTATTAACCACGGTTGTCGAAGGGGGCTTCTTACCGACGGGTTCACTTATCTCACCCTAACAACCGGCGTTTACGTCAAAACTCAGTTGCTTATCGACTGTAGCTGTTGAAAGAGGCTTCTTGCCTTCGGGTATAGCTTACATCTCCTTTCAAACAACCGGCTTTATCAGTAAGCCATGGTTGTCGATGGAGGCTTCTTGCCTTCGGGTATAGCTTACATTACCCATCGACAGCCGGCGTCTGCGCCTACAACTATAGCTGTTGAAAGAGGCTTCTTGCCTTCGGGTATAGCTTAAATCTCCTTTCAAACAGCCGGCTTTATCAGTAAGCCGTGGTTGTCGATGGAGGCTTCTTGGCTTTGGGTATAGCTTACATTGCCCATCGACAGCCGGCGTCCGCGCCTAAAACTGTAGTTGTTGAAGGAGGCTTCTTGCTTTTGGGTATAGCTTGCATTCCCTTCAAACAACCGACTTTATGCCGTTCCGGCTCATCAGTAGCCACGGCTGTCGATGGAGGCTTCTTACCTTGGGTATAGCTTACATTCCCCATTGACAGCCGACGTTTGTGCTTACAATATTTGCTGTCAACAGGAGGCTTCTTACCTTTGGGTATAGCTTACATTACCCTAAAAATAGCCGGCTTTACGCCATTCCGGTTGACATGTCAGCCGTGAATTATTCAAGGGGGCTTCCCACCTCCAGGTAACATGCCATATTATCAAGCCGGGTCAGAGCAAGGTTATGAGAAAAGGAGCAATGTTATGAAAGGTATACATCTCCGGGTTGAGCTTCTTTAAGCCGCCCTCACAACAATCCAGAATATATTCTGTCTTGTTCGTTCTTGCAGGTTTTATCTCTTAAGATGAGCCACCATTAAAGTATTCTGCAAAAGCAAATGGATTTTTAATAGCTAACATGGCTGGATCTTCATGGTTTATCATAACCAGTAATAAATGATTGGGATTTTTTCAAACCAGCTCAGAGAAATTATTATCTTTCAAGAGCCGCCCTATCAGATATAATGCCGTGTCATCTAATTGGCCAGTTCTCGGATTTCTTTAATTGTGCTCTGTAGTAATCTACAACACTCACGGTTTTCTCAAACTTATATTTGCCGGGTTGCACCACAACCACGAGCAGGAATTTCATGTCAAAGACAAAGAAATTATTTCAGGATATTCATTCCAGGTTATATTATGACCACGGTCAAAAGATTCATTCAACAAATTATGGTGAGACGTATTATTCTCACATAGTTCCGAGTCGCCGCAGGCAGACGACCCAGCACTTGGGGGCTACATTATCCAAGTCCAAGTTTATATCAATTATGCAAGTCCCATGTCGCTGCAAGCATGCACCACGACACTTGGGGGCTAATGCAAGCCGGTTTTCAAACCGTTACATTGTCAGCAAGACCATATTATCTCAAGGAGATGAGCCGGCCCTTCTATATTTTTCTAAAGTCCCAGCCCAGTAATTCTTACTGACCCGGCACTTGGGGGCTATAGTATTCAGCTGTTCCAACAGATTAGGAGATTCAAATTGAAGACTCGGCGCATCACATTCTGATGAGCCGACCCTTGGGGGCTACACCCGCCGAAGCTCTCTGATGAGCCGGCCCTTGGGGGCTATACCCGCCAAAGCATTATAAAATACAAGGCAATTATAAGTCCCAGGTTGCTGCAGGCAGGACAACCCGGCACTTGGGGACTACACAGTCCAAAATGTTATTTGCAAAGCACCAAGTTATCATGGATAATCTCAGAGCTTGGGGGCTATAGGTAATATGGACATATCAAAAACTTTGAGGAGGATTTTCAAGATATTAAATATAGAGTGCAGTTGTTAGACCTGGCGTCACCAACACTTATGACCCGGTGTTATCAAAAGATCATAACCCGCCAGAGTTTATATAAGCCGCCCTACTTCAAACAATGGAAGTCCGGTTCTACATCAGATGGATTTTCATCCCAATATTTATCAAGTCAGCAGGATTCTAGTTATTTAACCCAGAGTCACCAACGACAATGACCCGGCATCATCAATGATTATGAACCGGCGAAGATGACCCGCCAAGAGTATTGGAAGCCGACTCAATGGCATATGGGTGTTCTATTCTCAATATTTTTTAAAAGACATTGACAAGCAAGATGATTATCAAGACGACTCATTCATATGGAGAAAAGACCCGGATTTCTGAGAAGCCATTTTATAAGCCGGCCAAAGGAGCAAGCCGGCCACTTAACATATTTGCTACTCTTATTTCAGGAGCTTACCATGAATAAATTCAAGCTAACCTAGGGGCTAATGACGGGGATATACCTCATGGTATGACCCGGCCTGGCGACTCACAGGAGACCCGGTCAAAGACATGACATCTTATTAATGACCCGACCAGGCAACTCACAGGAGACCCGTTAAAGACATGCCATCTTATTTATGACCCGGCAAGCGGGTCACAGGATGACCAAGCCCAAGACCCGACGGGTGAGCCGGCACCAGGCGGCTCACAAGAGAAGGCCCACAAGAGAAGGCCCACAAGAGAGAAGGATTCCCTTAAAGGAAATAAGACCCAGAGTAGAATTCATGAGAGACTAGTCCTAACCCTACTCCTAGTAGGACTCTATTTGTAAACCTACCCTCTCCACTTATATAAGGAGGGGTAGAGCACCCCTAGAGGGACAAGTTCTGAAGAGACACAAGTCTACAAGTTTAGACAACACAAGAGATTAGAGGCATAATAGATTAGAGGTAGCGATTAGCACCCTTGTAACCGAGAGATCTTCATCATCATCAATACCAGACAAGCAGGACGTAGGCTATTACCTCGACTTGAGGGGCCAAACCTGGGTAAAACTCCGTGTCTTCTCGATTCCGATCAACCCCTTCAAGCCGCCACGTAGTTGCGTCTCGCCCCGAACCTAAGTCCGTTCACCCGGACATCTGCCGTGACAAATCCACGACACTTGTGGTCCGAGGTTTCGAGAGGAATGCTATTGATGCGGAAATCGTGATTGGACAACATGCACGTAGGAGGGTCTTCCTTCCTCGAATATCCCTAAGCCCATCTGAGAACGACATGTTTCCATTCAAGTTCAAGAGGAAACAATTTCCTATAAGGCTTAGCTTTGCTATGACGATTAACAAGGCTCAAGGTCAAACCATCTCGATTGTTGCATGTACCTACCAAATCCGGTGTTCTCTCATGGTCAACTCTATGTCGCGTTGTCTCGTGCCACCGCAAAGAGAAACATAAAGATACACATTGATAAGGAGAAGGAGAAGGGCAAGAAGCAAGACAGTAAATCAAAGAAGAGAAAAAGACCTATTGTCTCCTTACAGACGTTGATGAAGAACATCGTCTATAAAGAAGTCCTTACAGGGTGAAGTGTGCACTAAAGAAAACTGATGGGAGATTAATATTATAGGGCATTTACTCTTATGCTACGGAGAATTTGATGCTCTTCCGTGTTTTTGTACAGATATTTATCTTTTGTTTTTATTACTGAAGTCTTTATCTTTGGTTGTTAGCAACTAAGGTGACAAGGGGGTTGATAATTTATCGCTTGTCAGATTGATAATATATCTCTTCTTATGCTTCATGTCCTAATACATTTCATATAGTGATGTACAAGATCAGATGTACGCTCTAAAGGATTAAAGCATGCATGTTCATGAAGAGTAGTAGTTATTTATTATCTTGCACATATTTTCACCAGAAGGATTATTTTGGATACACCTCGCTGATCAAATTTAAAAGATATTGAACCTTGCAATATTGTATTTTCCTTGTCCCTTCCATTATGTTATAATATGTTCATGGACATAATTTTGAAGATTATAAGAGGGTATTTATTTCCATAATTCAATGTTTTGGTCGACTCTATCAAGTTCTGCTATTGCCAAGATAGAAGCCATTTTTTTTTGTTTTCCATCAGGATCCAGATTTTGACTCGAGCAATGCGAGTGTCTAATATGTGGTTTCATCCATTCAGTTTTATAAATGGTTAGTACATATAATCATATGTGTGCTCTGCTGCATAATGATACAATGAAACAACATAAGTGAGTACAGGCTATTCTTGCTATATTCACCGGCGAGCCCTTGTTCCGGATGTACACATATAAATAAGGTCTGCAGCACCCTTTCTCTGAGCATAAATGCTTGTAACGTCTCTCCTTGGTTTATTAGGAGTAGAAAAATCCGAATAAGAAGGTGTGAACCCTAATTGGGCTTGTGTGGTCAAAGAACTGAATCATTTGTTTCTTATACATAAGGGCAGTGACTACACTGCCTTAGGATGGACGGTTCGATATTTAGTAGCAAAACCGTTCAATTAATGACCCAAGAAATAGCAACCGTACAATATTATATGGGGTCCACTTGCAAAGTATCTGTATTTATACATTCAAAGCATTCTTTATTCTTTCATGTGCTTAAAATTATCATTGTAGCGCTCAGATTAATTTGTGTGCTCACAGTAACATAATAGGTCTAATATTATTAACTTCGCAGGTGAAATAGAAATGTAAAATAACACAAGAATAGGGAAAAAGGAAATAACTTAATGTGAATATCGGTAAGGTTAAGAAATATGCAAACATAAGTAAGTCAAAATACCCTATTTAATATAATATGGAAAAAATGATAAATTTATATTGTATACGCATGTGATAAATCGGATGCCTTTTGCTAAGGCAAGTGATCATAAGAATCACAAATTAGCATTCATCAAAAGATTGTTTGATAATGCATAATGATACGTGTATCATCTGCCTTAAAGTGTGTTTCCTTATACACTCCTATTGGGTTGATCACGGCGGATTTCATAGTGTGTGTTTCCTTATAAACTCCTATATATTTCTTGTGCATTGCATCACCCAAACCAGCCCCCTCGATCACGTCTCCTTCGATAGCACGCCATTCCAGCCTCCTTCGTCATGTCGTCCTCTAACTTCGTGAATGAGGGGGCTGGGGATCAGCGGGAAAAAGAGGAAGAAACGACGCAAGCGTTCCCTGATGTTCTAGCTGAGCATGAAAGAGAGGAAGAATGGATGCAAGCATTTCTCCCTGTAATAGCTGAACAGGAAGATGGGCAACGGTCTACGTCACCCAAAGTTGGTAAGGGAACCGCACTTAGGTATAAACAAGTGAAAATACCGAGGCACCATGTGGCCCATAGATCCCCAACCACGCTTTCCAGAAACCATTTTCATAACCTTGTCCATAATCGTGGTGTGGAAAACACTTCTCGTGCGCATATCCCCTTGCTCTGGGATATCCAGCGTGACACTGAATCAAATGCACAGAGGCAGGACGATTGGGGAATCAACAACTATCATATTATGGAAGCATTCCAACATAATAGGATGGTGCTGCAATCTGTGTTGAACCAGATAAATGAGCTGAGGGAGATGGTTGTTAAGCATATCAAGGTCTGTGACAACAAGCCACCACCACCTTCCGAAGGCCAAGCATGTGGAGGTGTCCAGTATTATTCAGATCTTAGGTTGTTAGGTGTTTCATTGCTCCTTAAGAGCATTTATCAATGTAACCGTCCGGAGTCAAATAATGAAGCGTGGTTTTTTAGTTGATTTATCCATGATACGGGACTGATATACATATGCTCGGTGACAATGTAATTTTCAGTTATCTTTTATTTATCCCAGCCAACATGCTACTGTCACTATCTCTTATCACTACACGGCAAGAAGAAGTAAATATTGTCTTTACTGCCTGTTTGTTCTCATGCTGTTGTCATGTTGTAGTAATGGCAACAGCGATATACATACTTAAAATTATATTTCGAAGCACTCCCCTTAATCTGTACATATGGGGACAATGCAAGTAGTCAATGGTAATCCTACAATGTTGCAGTTTTTGTGTACAATTACTTTTAAAAATGAATGTCTATAGACAATTGTTTGACAGGCAACGGGATACTCTACTTTAGAGAAAACTTTAGGCCTCGTTTGATGGCTCTGGATTTCCTAAATATGTTAGGAATACTGCAATTTTGGCAAATACTACGGTTTTAATTATTTTGAGCTGTTTGGGCGCTAGACAAAACTGCAGTATTCATACCACAATATTCCCCAAATCCAGTTTTTCCTCTATAAAAAAAGAACATGGGACCTCTTTTTTTACAATCGAGAAGGCGTAGAAAGCGAGCATGTTTCTTCTTCCTTGTTCGCTCTCAAGCCATTTGCCGCTCTCTCATCGCTGTTGGTTCTACTTCTCTTTATGCGAGTGTTGCGGTGCCTGACAGCCGACAGCGCGTCGAGTTACCTCGCCATATAGTTGTGACTAGCACAGTGCATGGCATTCCTCATCTGTTGTAAGCTGCGAGCCGAGCTTTGGGCATGGTCATTGATAGTTACACAGTGGACTTTGTGCATGGATGTTCGAAGTTCTATACATGTAGGTGCACTTTGTGCATGGCCATTGAGGACGCAATACGTTTCTTCACATAACTGATTATTATATGTTAATAAATCTTTAAGTTTTTGAATCTGTTTTGATAAGAAACGCAACTTTTGCTTGGTTTGATCAATGTATTGGTTCATAACTGGACAAATGTGGTGCCGATATACCAGCCCACGCATATCAAGATAAACGGACTAATGTGTTTGCCAAAGGAAGAACAGGAAATATTGTATCCAATATTATATAAATTATATATATAATATAGTGAGATTTGCAAATCACATTATTAAAAGCACGCATTTAATGATACGATTTTTCTATTTTTATGTTAACAAATCAGAGATTAATGTACGACTGGAAAGTCCTATACAATTTTTGGTGCATAATCTTTTACGTTTGGAAAGTCTGTCTATTTTATGAAACAAATAACCCATGCGTTGTTATGGAACCTCATTTATTCTCGCCTAAGTACATTTTTTCACACACGGACAATTAAACTGTCAAAAACAATTTTGCAAACATGATGGCTTTTCCCGCCGCCCTCTATGCTTTCAAAAACGCCCAACACCACTATATAAGTCTCATTCTTTCTACATAGGATCATCCCCTCTCCTCCACGCACTCTCATGCACGAACATGGGTATCTCATACAGATTGACAACCTCAAAGAGGGTTATGGCATCGCCCCCGGTTCAGATCATCCCTCGTCCTATCATCCCTCCAATGGACAGGTTAGATAAAATATATCATCTTGGACGGCAGTTTGCTATCATCGCTAGAATTTTTTTGCTCATTTTTGAATTTTATTCTATGCACAGGAACTTGACATTTCGTCGCGTACAGATGGAGCATATATATCAGAGTTGTTGGATTATTCATGCAAGGGTCCAATGGAAGTCCCCAATCAAAGAGAATGGCATGGGAAACATGTACCTGCAGTGCATACTACTGGATCAGGAAGTAAGGCATTACTCATCACTACTTGATAGCATTACACATTTGATAAACTGTTTTATTTCCTAATCATGCTGATGATTCATAAAAAATATTAGGGGACAAAAATGAAAGCAATTGCGTTCAACAACCAAGCAGTTCGCTTCAACACCATGCTTCAGCCTGGCATATGCTATGAATTCATTCGCGTAGGATTCAACCCCACAGAAATACAAGATGGACACTTCTGGTATCTAGCCATGGAGTTTATCATGACACTAAACACTAGGACCGAGGCTAGGGTATCAGCGGCATTGGCAATTTGTCTACCGGGTTTCCCACAGTTTGGGGCCATCTACACACTACATGACAAACGCATAACTGGTGCATTATTTTTATCTTTGTTCTTGCATATTAATATATATAAATTCAGGGTCTCATTCTGATTAAATCTTTGTAGATGTCATTGCCATTGTGGCATATGTTGGTAAGATACAAAGTTAGTGGGATCCAATATATGGTCGACACGTCCCTTTCCTCGAAATTGGCCTCATGAACTTTCGGTGAGCACCGTTTATATTTTGAAAATTACATTTGCGTATTATGTTTATTATTGCAATCAGATACTAACATTTGTTTTTGTCTATAGGCGGCAGATAATTTTCATACGCATATATGACGAGCATGTTGGACGTCAAATTTGCTATTTGCGACACACTGAAAATCAGTTTGGAAAACTTGCTGTTACTTACGTACAGATTAATCGGAGGCGTCAATGCTTGCAAACTATGCGGGAGAGCACGTTCATCTATGCTCCTAATACCACTGATGAGGGTCATCATCTACAAGGTAGGTGTTGCGTACCATTTTAAATTAGCTGTCTTAGTATTTTTATCTGCAATACTATGTCATTATTACTATGTCATTATATCACTGACACTGATATTTATTCGTAGATATACATGAAGCCAGCCTTATGACGCTTGACGAAACACGCGCCTACGTCAAAAATATTGTCAGAGAAGAATGGATGCTAGAATTGTCGGATATAGGAACAACGGACGCTAGAATTATCGGCATGTACCCAAGCGCGTAATTTGTCTTTAATGAAAAAATTGTATCAAAATGGTATGTGCAACATCTCGTTGCCAAGTTAAGGCATGTCTTTTCTGATGTAATAATGTATGATATTCAATAAAAATATCCTCCGGGGAGGTGTTTTGGGCATGTAATATTTAGCTGATTTATTTTTATTTGTTTGTGGAATCAAGGATTGCCATATGTATCAGCTAGAGTATCACTCCGAGGAAGAAAAGAAAAGAGAAGATTTCAGTGTATCTTATTAATTGTTGGGCCGAAGACGTAGATCTCAATCAGGACGTGTAGTACTACATATATGTTGCATGTGCATTGCACCACTACATACATTGCACGTGCATTGCATCACCCAAACCAGCCTGCTCGGTCACAGGTCCTTCGATATCACGCCAGGCTAGAGTGCACCCAGGTTGACAAGTAACATCAGATTATCCACCTAATTATAATTAATAATATCCACCTAATTATAATTAATAGCATCTGGAGTAAGCTAACCTGGCACGAGGTTATAGGCTTGGAAAAATTACATGAGCTCAATTCTGAACCATTATAGGCTGAGCAAATTTTCGTAGAAGTTCTAACAAATAAGTAAATGTGTAAGTAATTTCAAAAGGTATTTCGAAAATGTCTATGAACTTTAAAAAAATGATAATCAACTTTTCAAAAATATGCTACTAGATTTTGAAATATGTTCACCACATTTTTTTAAGTGTTCACATGATATGTTCGGACATTTTAAAAAGTGATCATAAATTAAAAGTGTTCAATTTTAGAAAGTGTCCATGCTTTAAAAAAAGGTATGAAAAGCGTCATATTTTGAAGTGCCGATATATCTCTTCTCGCTTTCTTTTAGATCTCTCTTCTTGATTTAATAATGTACCATATTCAACAAAAAAGGTATGAAAAAGCATCGGCATATTTCGTTGCCAATTATCAGTGAACCCCTTTTGGTAGTATATCATTGTATGATACAAGTACTCCTGGGCAACCTATCGATGCATATATTATTATTTAATAATAAATGTGAAATATTTCTCTTGACTGGGATATAGAAAGATAAGATAGAAGAAATAATGCTTGTACGTACACAGAATCAATCCATCAGATAGATGGCCACGTGTATGAGGAAAAGGAAAGAAGAAATTTCTACGTAATCACAATCGTTTCTTTCTTATTACAAGGCGATTGTGATTAAAAGCGCCCATGAATAGAACAAGCGCATGCAGTCATATGTCCATATTATGGAATTTGAAAGATATGGTTAACTGGACCAAAATATATCAATCAGGTGGAGAAACAATTAGTGGGAGAAATTTCCTACTGAAAATAATTTATACTTAGAATGAAACAGCGACTTTAATTAGATGGTCTTCATCGTTTGGAAGGCAATATTAACTCTCCAAAAATGTTCGCTCTATAAACACTATATAAACTTCATCGACCTTTTATTTCACTACCCACCCAGTTCGCATATATTCCATCAGCAATATCCAATCACTCACGATTTTTTGATCATCGATGGAGGCGATCATTGGGTACACTATGCCCGCGCGCCAGGAGCCCACGCCCCAATAGGGGGCTGTGCCCGAGCCCCAGGAGGCTGTGCCCGCGCCCATGGATCTTCTGCCCGCGCCAATGCATGCCTTGGAAGATGCACTCGAATATATATATGACTTTATCATTGGTGTTCGTGATGAAGAGATATTAGAGTAAGTTATCTTATTCTACATTTTTTGCTATATATACAAATCATGTTAGAACCCTCTCATACACACCAGATTAACTGTTTGGTTATCGTGTCCCTACATTGTATAGCAGACACAGTTAATGAATGTTGTTCTTTTCTTAAAAATGAGTTACCAAATTGATAGGGAGCTCACATCTTTTTGCTAATCTTATTTTTCAGTCAATTGTCTTATTTGCTCACAACTATTAGATTATTTGGAAAACGTCACCATTTTACCAAACTCTTTCCAATACACACAGAGATAGATGGATGTTTTCCCTAAAGGTTGTTGTGTAATTCTTTGTTGCAGCACAATCTGGATAAGAAGCGATAGAGCATACCGGATCGAAATCAGCCTCCGGATGATTCATGACACCCTTTTTTTCCTAGGAAAACTTCATCACGAATGCTTCAATCTTGTTGTTCGTAAGCTTGCGAGCGCGGAAGTAGAGAGGGCCGTAGGCACCAACTTGGTTGGAAGCAAACATTACTTCGACTTGCAGTTTCACACTCAATCACGGGCCCTGAGGCACTCCTGGATGCCGCATGGTCAGCGCACCACGACGTTGATTAACAATGTTGTGGTCCAGCCTTTTCCTAAATATGATGTGTTCAACTCTATAGTTGTAAGAGACGCTTGTTCTTAAAGTTTATTTTACTATTATAGTAGCAATTAACATGTGACAACCTGCTGCAATTAAAGTTTATTTTACTATTATAATAGCAATTAACATGTGGCAACCTGTTGCAGTATCTACTACCGTTGTCTATCCCGGATTCCTCCTATGGTCTACTTGTAGTAAACCAGATGAGGAGGAGGGTTGTCGTGTTGGATCCATCACTTGGACTTGAAGAGAACACTCATAACAAAGAGATGAGGAAGGAAATCACATTGTTGAAGCAAGAATTCAACGACGTGTTGCAGACTAGGATCCCGGGTTGGAATAACCAACTCATGGATTGGTGACAAGATAGCATGTCCAATAATGCTCACCGGTAATCTACTAAACTGATCATAATCATAAGTTGTAGACCGTTATAATGTTCATACTGATTTTTTGTGTCACAGCAAAGACTTTGGCTTCTTTGTCCTACAAGAGATGGCCGAGCAGTTTGGTTGTTTGCGTAGCATGACCTGGATGAGCACTAGCGTAAGTACATATATGATGAGTTTCGGGGTTCTTATTATCCAACCTAATTTATTATAAATGATTGAGGTTTTGCATCTTTCCTAGGATTCAATACAGCTCAGGAGGCAATTGACGATCCATATGCTGATGGTGAAAGACAATGAAGCAGCTGGAAACATCCCAGAAGAAATTAGAGCGGCCTTGAGGGTTGTAAGCATATGAAGACGGACCGATGCATGGAGAAATGTCAAAAATAATTTCTTATGGATCAACTTTGTTAGGGAAACGATAATTATCTATTTTTATATGAACAATTAGATAAGATATTGTCTTCTACATACATACATTTTAAAACTTTATCATGTTTTGATATTATGAAACTTTGGTTTTGCTACCATATTGTTGGATTATTAATTGATTTTGTTGCATACTATCAACTACTCCCTCCGTCCGAAAAAGCTTGTCCTTCAAATGGATGTATCTAGTAGCAAATTATTACTATATACATCCATTTGAGGAACAAGCTTGTGACAAGCTTATCCGGACGAAGGGAGTATTTTTTTTGTTTGTCTGCCATGAATGAGCAATGAATGAGCAATGAGCCCCACTTGATAAATGATAGGAGGCATTCTGTAGGCATACCATTATAAACCATTCATGTTCTTGTTCCTTCACCTACTGTATTTTCCTCTCCTATATACACATGGGAATGCCGCATCCAGCTCGCAACCCCCTATCACTTCCACTGCCATCGAATTTTAGATACGCTACCGTCGTTATACCATTCAAAAAATATATTGAAAACAGTGGGCAGACACTTAAATAAATTAGACTTCTAGACATCCTATAACTCTATGGCCAGACACTTAAATAAATTTTAGACACGCTACCGTGCTTGCTACGGGGCTGCTTGGATTGTGCCACGACCAGCCCTGTTAATTTTGGGCAAGCCAAATAATTGGCGAAGGATTCCCTCGCCCATGCCCATGCCAACGATTTGTCAGAAAATGAACTACAAGAAGTGGGGTGGGATGGGCGTGCCAAATAAATGGTGCCCAACCAAACGAGCAGCCATATCGGGTCAATGACCAATATTTTGGAAGGGTAGCTCACGGCTCCCATCCAAACAGCCTCTACATTTGTTGGCCTGAAGCAATGTACGGAAGTTCTACTAGAACCACCTGACTGTATTTTGCACATTATTTCGGCAAAGATCCCTGCCATTTATGAATACTAGTAAGCGTGCACGTGCAACGCACGTATCATAGAGTTATGATAGAGAGAAAATGTTGGATTGTAGGAAGTAGAGCGATGACATAAGTGTCAAGGGAGGAGGATTGATTATTGCGGCAGCCGTCAGGACATGCCTGCAGGTTTCCTTGGTATTTCCCGGCTAATTTTAGTGACTCCCTTGATTATGTTGGACTATTGTTGAAGAGATTATCGGAAACTCTTAATGTGTACAATAAGTAATCAATAATAGGAAAGCATGTTCGTGCTGCTGGGTGAAAGAGGCAAAAGTAATTTGCAAGGTAATACCCAAAGCTTCCTTGAACTGGAAGTTGATTATGCAAGCAGTCGAAGTTAGGATTTAGCGTGTCAGTTATGCACTCTAGAAAATGTAAATCTATTAAGTCTAGGATACATGATCCAAAAATTTACCTACTTTATAAAATCTGTTTTCTAATTTAAGGGAACTAAACATGTTTTTGACATGACATGGAAGACAAATGACATATGCTCCTCTTCAGCGGCAAAACGATTTCACTCCTGAAGATAAGTGTTGGAAACATGCACATTCTCTTATTTGACACATGAACAAGCAACTGGATTGTCCCAGTATTACGGAGACAAAAGGTCATTAAACATCAGTGTGAATCTCAGATCATGACAATTTAGCTTTTCCCTTCCATATCCACATTGTGTATAGTTGGATCAGATTTCAATGTTTATATGTAATTTAGCAAGAGTTCTATCAAGCCACTAACTCTATAGAATCCACTTTTTTAGGTAAACATTGATATTATTTAGGAGTGAAAGACATACCTGACCCCACAAACTATTTTTGGAATATAAATTTATTAATATTAGTAGCAAGTTAGGAAAGTCATGTATGTGGCTAGTTAGTAGTTAGGAAGCTCGTATCTCCATGTGCGATAGGTAACTTCATAATTCACAACACGAAACCATTTCGGAATTCTAAACACATTTCAGAAATCGAAAACCATGTAAAATATTTCAGAAATCACAACATGCCCATATGTATTTAAATAAAATGATGATTCAAATAAAAAATAAAAAAGCCAAGAAAGTTTGCTTGACTACAAAATAGCATGAATAAAAAGCAATCAAAGAATGAACTTGCATCATCCTTCCAAAACATCTCTATAGACAATATTCTTGGTGCTTTTCCCTGATTTATCAACCTATTTGTTCGGCTTGGCCAAAATCCGAGTCGTTTGCCTTGATACGCCCCTAGACAAGGCAACATACAACTGACCATGGGAGAACACTGGCTCGGGAAGATAAATACCAACATTTGGCATGGTCTGGCCCTGCGCCTTGTTAATGGTCATCGCAAAACTTAGACGGATGGGGAATTGTTTCCTCTTAAGCTTGAAGGGAAGTGAGATATCCTCCGATGGTGATAAAGGGATCCTCCGTATAAATACCCTTTTCCCAACATGTTGCCCACCAACAATCTCTGCATCAATTGCATTTGCATTATCTTGGAAGGCTCTGATCATTAGCCTTGTTCCATTGCAGAGGCCATTGTGAGGGTCGAGGTTCCGTAGTAGAATGATGGGGCAATTGACCTTCACTTTCAACACATGCGGTGGCAATCCATTTGGGGTGAGTGAATTCACAAAGTCAATGGGGTAATTGTTCGAGAATTCATCCTCAATAGAGTCGAAGCTATGGTATACCTTCTCTTTGCCAGGAAACATGCCGGTCATCTTGGAATTCAGTTCATCAACATGGTCATTCTTCGTGGAAAGAATAGCACGGGAGCTCATGTACTCTCCCGATTTAGCATTGAAATTAAGAGATGGGAAAACTTCTTTGATTAGCCTATTGATTGCCGTTTCATCATCAGTATGACTGATCACTATGTCCTCAGGGAGACGCACATAGTCATCACCTATCGTTTCTTCGGTTCCATTGCTAATCCTCAAGAGATACGCAGAGAACCAAGGGTCAGCTTGTGCTCTCATGTTACGTGTAAGGTGTATCTTACAAATTTTCTGCCATATATAGGATCTTTGTATCGTAGCATCTGTGATCTGTGCTCTTGTCCCTTTTGGAACTGTAGGGGAACGCGACAGAAAACAAAAAAATTTCGGTATAGCGAGCACGCCCAGGACCACTATGGAGAATGCATACAAGGTTTGATCTGATCCGTACCGACTCGTAGCGCAGCGGAAGAAGAGTCGGTGGAGATCGTTGGTGCAGATCCCCGCAGCTAGGATTTACAACCTCCCAACAGCAAGGATGTACTCCCTCGTCGGACAGCCCTTCGGGAGGCGGTCGGACAGTCCCCCGGACGATGTCGCGGACAGCCCTTCGGGAGGACCCTCGAAACTCGAACAGAGACTCGGACAGCCCTTCGGGAGGACACTCGAATAGCCCCTCGGGCAAAAGATCGAAACTACGAACTCTCTACGGGGTTGCACACATACGGTGTCATCTATCCGGCAGGGCTTCGCCATCCAGAACTAGTTCCTGCCGGAACCCAGACAGCCTTTCGGCTCTACGAAAAACTCTTTTCGTGGGAGGGAGAGAAAGAGCTTGCAAAGCAAAGCATGTGTATGAGAGCAAAGGATGAGTGTGGAGAGTGCATCTCTCCACCTCTATTTATAGGAAAACCCAAGGGGTAGGGTGGCACTTGAAATACCCAAAATGCCCATGAGGTGAGCACACCACAAGGGCATAAAGGGAAAGCCTCCAAATAGTGTTGCCTGCATCACCATGCCTGCATCACCATGCCTGCATCATCCCCTAATAGTATTTCCACTATTCACAATAGTGTTTCCACTATTTACAATAGTGTTTCCACTATACATATATAGTGTTTCCACTATTTATATATATAGTGTTTCTACAATTCAAAATAGTGTTTTCACTATTCACGAAGACATTTTTCTGCGTCCGTTAAATCCCAAATTATTTCTGTGTGCCTAGAATAATTCCAGTACCCACTAAAACAATTTTGGACGCGTTCCGAAACAATTCCGGAACAATGTTTTTCTTCAGCGAAAAGCTACCATAGCGGTTCCGACGGCTCCGGAACACTTCCGGATTTTTCCTCCGAAAAATCCCAGAAGTCCCCAGAATCATTCTGGCACCCTCCAAGAATTTCCAGACGTGTGCCAAAACCATTTTGACTTAATGGTATACTCCGAAACAACTTTTCGGTTTTACCGGAACTATTCCAATGTTCTCTCTCCGGAACTCTTCCGTTGTCTCCGAAACTTTTTCGGTGATTTTCTCTCAGACTCCCTGTCTAGTATTCAGCAGATAGATGACCCTTAAGCGTGTGACCCTATAGGTTCGGTGAAGTATAGAAATGACCCGGAACACCTTCCGATCAATGATCAGCATCGGAGCCGTGGACACCCATATCGATCCCTATACCCACACGAATAAATATTCGAGTGAACCTCCAGTTGCCGTGAGCTATTCCTGTTGCTTCGCGATATGTTACAATTACCCGAGGTGAGAAACATCGGCATCCTCGTGGATCAACACTTGTCCACAATGCCAGTTACCCCGTTGCCGGTATTGTTCTCTTTTCTCGTTCCCATGTTTTGGCATCCCCGTGATCAAATCACAAAGTGTCTGGCCAGACGATGATGGATACCGTAACACTGAGAGGGCCCAGAGATATCTCTCCATCACCGAAGGAGCAAATCCCAATCTTGAGCTATCAAGTTACTTGACATACTTTTCCATGAACTCGTAAGCCGCCGTAATAGCCACCCATTTACGGATGACGTTTAACAAACCCCAAAGTTCATGAAGCAAGCATGAAGAAACTCGATACTCGCATGGTCTAAGGAATTATGCAAACATTAACTTCTCTGTGTTATTAACCATAAACTTATGACGAATGTATCTCATAGCATAACATCAATTCGGATCGATTCAACACAAGTGTTCTACCAACATCGTGCCCTCAAAATTGCCGGCATGGCCATGCCCATGATCAGGAAAACAGGATCATCATGCAATACTTGAGCCAGTCTTAGAGGCAAGACTAGGAATACAATTTACCATTTATTATACCACACGTGCACATGAGTTTCCCTCCAAGCCTCGTTTTATTTGCAGACTCGAGAATCATTGCAGTTATAGCATGGATCATAAACATTCATTACAAACTTGGAGATACAAAAGTAACTGATATTACTGCCTCTAGGGCATATCTCCTACAGACTCCCACTTGCACTAGAGTCATAATCTAGTTACATGGCTTCCCTAACACCAATGGCAATCCGGTGTTGCTCATGCTTTGCTCGTGGTAGAGGCTTCGTCATCGGGTCTGACACATTCAGATCCGTGTGAACTTTGCGTACTTTCACTAAACCTTCTTCGACATGATGTCGAATGAGTTTAAATTTGCGTTGAATATGCATTGTCTTATGGTGCGAACATGGCTCCCTTGCCTGAGCCACGGCGCCACTATTGTCACAATAGATCTCCACCGGGTCCAGAGCACTTGGAACCACACCAAGGTCTTCAAGGAATTGCTTGATACCGACAGCTTTCTTGGAGGCTTCTGAAGCAGCCACATATTCCGCCGCCGTTGTAGAATCCGCCACAGTCTTTTGTTTGGAACTTTTCCAATCAACTGCACCGCCGTTCAATAAGAAAACATAGCCCGATTGAGATTTGAAGTCATCTGGGTCAGTCATGAAGCCTGCATCAGTGTAACAACTTACAATGAGCTCTTCATCACCTCCGTACACAAGGAGTAAATCTTTGGTCCTCCTGAGGTACTTAAGAATACCCTTAACTGCGGCCCAGTGTTCCAATCCTGGATCACCTTGGTACCGGCTGCTAACACTTAGCGCATAGGAAACATCCGGTCTTGTACATAGCATGGCATACATAATAGAACCAACTGCCGAAGCATATGGAATATCATTCATTTGTACTCGCTCATCGAGGGTCCGAGGACACTGATTCTTGCAAAGCACTGTGCCAGGTGACATGGGGAGTAGGCCTTTCTTGGAGTTCTCCATGTTGAACCTTTTCAACACCTTGTCAATGTACGTGCTTTGGCTTAGCGCTATTAGGCGTCTTGATCTATCTCTATAGATCCTGATGCCCAATACATATGCCGCTTCGCCTAAGTCTTTCATTGAAAAACTCTTCTTCAATGAGTCTTTTATTTCGCTAAGAAATTTCACATCATTTCCAATCAACAATATGTCATCCACATACAAGATTAGAAATGCTTTTGCGCTCCCACTAAACTTCTTGTAAACACAAGATTCTTCATCGTTCCTGATGAAGCCAAACTCTTTGACCATTTCATCAAAACGAATGTTCCAGCTCCTTGATGCTTGCTTCAGACCATAAATGGCTTTCTGAAGCTTGCATACCTTTCTAGCATTCTTAGGATCGACAAAACCTTCTGGCTGTATCATGTATACATCCTGTTCAAGGTTTCCATTTAGGAAAGCCGTTTTGACATCCATCTGCCATATTTCATAATCGAAATAAGCAGCAATTGCTAGTAATATCCGAACAGACCTGAGCATGGCTACGGGCGAGAAAGTCTCGTCGTAGTCAACTCCTAGAACTTGCGTGAACCCTTTCGCGACAAGTCTAGCTTTGTGGATAGTAATGTTACCATCCGCGTCCGTCTTTCTTTTGAAAATCCATTTACAACCAATGGGTTTTACGCCATCTGGAAGTTCTTCCAAGTTCCAAACTTGGTTTTCGTACATGGATTCCATCTCGGATATCATGGCCTTGTGCCATTCCCTTGAGCTAGGCCCCGCCATCGCTTCCTTGTAGTGCGCAGGTTCATCGTCTTCAAGAATGAAGATTTCGTTATGAAACCATTCAGGTGGCTGGATAGCCCTACCTGACCTGCGCGGTTCAGTTACAACATTGTCTGAAGTTTCCGCATCACATGCGACAACTTCCGGCTCGGTTGTAGGGATAATTTGCGGAATTACTTCCGGTTCCTTAGCCATATCAACGGTTGCCGAAGATTCACTAATCTCATTAAGCTGTACTGTCCTCCTACTCAATTCTTTAGCGAGAAACTCTTTCTCGAGAAAATGTGCAACCTTTGCGACAAACACTTTGCCCTCGGTTTGGTGGTAGAAGGAATATCCAATGGTGTTATTTGGATAACCTACAAAGTAACATTTGTCTGATCTAGGTTCTAGCTTGGTTGGCTGTAAACGTTTTACATATGCCTCACAACCCCAAACCTTGAGATGTGACACACTAGGTATCTTCCCATACCACATCTCATGTGGTGTCGTCTCAACAGACTTAGACGGTGCTCTGTTTAATGTATAAGCAGCAGTTTCTAGTGCGTGACCCCAAAAAGATATCGGTAGATCTGTAAGAGACATCATCGACCTTACCCTGTCTAACAGGGTTCGGTTACGTCGTTCCGACACTCCGTTTCGCTGTGGAGTTCCGGGAGGCGTAAGCTGTGAAACAATTCCACGATCACTCAGATGTTGGCCAAACTCGTGACTAAGATATTCGCCTCCGCGATCAGACCGCAGAAACTTAATCTTTTTGTTACGATGATTTTCTACCTCATTCTGAAATTCTTTGAACTTTTCAAAGGTTTCCAACTTATGCTTCATCAAGTAGATATAGCCATACCGACTCAAATCATCAGTAAAAGTCACGAAGTAAAAATACCCACCCCGTGCGGCCGTGTTCATTGGACCACATACATCACTATGTATTATTTCCAATAATTCACCCGCCCGTTCAGGATGACCCGTGAACGGCGTCTTGGTCATTTTTCCCATCAAGCAAGCTTCACATGTGTCAAATAATTCAAAATCAAGGGACGGTAAAACTCCATCTTTATGGAGTCTTTGCATGCGTTTCTTTCCGATGTGGCCAAGCCGACAGTGCCACAAGTGGCGGTGGTATCAGCCTTCTTAAGGCGTTTAGCATTCACGTTAAAGACATCATTTCCACATTCAAGATTTAGTATGAAAAGGCCCCCAACAATGGGTGCAAATCCATAAAACATATCCTTACAATAAAGTGAACAACCATTGTTCTCAGACTTGTAGGAGTACCCGTCGTGCACTAAACATGATCCAGAGATAATGTTTCTACACAACAACGGAACAAAATAACAGTTACTAAGTTCCAAAATAAATCCTAAAGGGAGACGTAGAGGCATAATGCCGACGGCTTGAGCGGCGATCCCAGCGCCATTCCCGACACGCATCACGACTTCATTCTTTGCCAGCTTGCGCACCTTCTGAAGCCCCTGTATCGAGTTGCAAATGTGAGCAACCGATCCGGTATCAAATACCCAAGACTTAGAATTTTCGCTAGCAAGCAAAACGTCAATGACATTAACTTGTATAACAATTATACCTTTTCCGGTTTTCCCGGATTTCTTATCTTCCAGATACTTCTTGCAGTTTCTCTTCCAGTGTCCTGTGCCCTTGCAGTAGAAGCACTCAGTTTCATTCTTGGCTCCGCCCTTAGATTTGCGTTGGAAGCCGGTCTTACCGGCGCCCTTGCCTTTCTTTGGCTTGCCTTTCTTTTTGAAACTGACAGTTTTATTCACAAGCAACACTTGCTTGCGATTTTTCTGCAGTCCTCCTTCAACAGTTTTCAGCATGGCAAGCACCTCATTAGGTGTTTTGTCCATCCCATTCATGTTGTAGTTCATGACAAAACCTCCGTAAGAAGGGGGGAGTGAACAGAGCAACATGTCCATTACATGCTCTTCTGGAAGTGGAAATTCTAGGGTTTTAAGCCTTTTAGCGTAGCCAATCATATTGACTACGTGCTCGCCAACTGAACTGCCCTCAGCCATCTTGGTCTCCGACATCATCTTCATGATATCAAAACGTTCAGACCTTGCATTAAACTTGTAAAGAGCATCCAGATCCTTGATCATATCAAAGGAGTTATGGAATTCAAAACGTTTTTGAAGCTCTGAACTCATGCAAGACAGCATGAGGCACTGCACTAAGTTGTAATCATCATCCTTAGTGGCCCAGACATTCTGTATGTCTACCGCGGCTGTTGCCGCCGGCTTTGGTGGAAGAGCTCCATCAAGCACGTACACTTTCTTAGCGCTCCTGAGGACAATCCTCAGGGTACGGACCCAGTCCGCATAGTTGTTTCCATTCGCAGCTAACTTCTCTTTCTCTAACATCGGGCCTAAGTTGAACGCGCTATTGCGAGCCATTTGATCTACAACGGAAAACACAAGTTCATTTTAGACATTGTTCATAATGATTTTTGGCACTAGTGAATAAACAATTTTATTCTAAAGTGCGCTCCCACTCAAATCAATATCTCTCATAATTGATTGTGAGTGATGCAAGATCCAACTTTCAATTTAGCGTCAAGGATGTAACCATCTCAAGTGACGAGAATTTCAATTGGTAGGCCAACTTGCCAATCACATCTCTATGTGACTCTTGTTCATATTTCGATGCGTGTGTTCCGAGCTCATGACTTTCATGCCTGAACGTCAAGACAACCAAGTGATCTCGCTGCGAGGTCTCAACTCACCCGCCTCACACTTCTCTAATCGTTCGTATCCATGTAACCATGTGATACCCCGAAGAGATAGGTGCCGTGACGGTGCTACACTTGGGAGAACACTATCTACTTGATATTTTTGTGAGAGATCACCCTAATAAAAAGCGACTACCGCGCAATCAAGAAGGGTGCATCAAGAGGGATAAACATCTCAGGCAATTCATAATAGCATGATATGATATAGCCCCTTGTGACGGAGAAGTCAAGTATTTCTTCGTCTTCGGCATTCGCGTCGGTGTTCACCTTTGCGAAGATTGCCACCACCTTGTCGATGCACCAAATAATATTGCTATCTCTATAGCTAATAAAATAAGTGCATTACATAAGGTTGACACGCAGGTCATTAAAGTGCAATCATATGGCTCCAGCCATCATGCCGAATCATGACACGCAGGTCATGTTAATTACATCATATAGCCATCTCATACATAATCAAATTGAATATGAGCATTGCTATACCACATCACATGCAAACTATCCTGCAAAACCAAGTTAGACGCCTCTAATCGGTTTATGCAAAATTTTATTTTACGTGGCTTCTAAGGTTTTGACTTAAACCGCAGCTACCAACGTTTATCATCAAGTATGATACTTCAAGTTGCTAGATTAACTTTGCAGGGTGTATGAAACACGAGATAGTAAAATCTCGAGCCCCATACTAAACTTCGTCATACGCGTGACCCCCGTGCAGATCATATCTGCATTGCCCTTCGTCTGCGAAACATCCATCTTTCTTTAACTATGGTGGAACCCAAAGACACTGAAGCACTTCGTTGATCTGTCAATCAGCATACTCAGGAGCAGCATGAAAGGATCGTGGATTGCCAGAACTTTGTAAGATTCCACCATTCCGTCAAGATCAGGAGTACGCAAATTCACGGGAAGCAACAAGAACATCGGGTAATAGATTTCATCTGCTACCCGCACAAATAATTTTCAGCAATAGATCTCATCTACTACAAAATTATACTATGCAATACTCATACATATCATGTATTCTAGATCATACCATGCATCTACTCATAGCCTGGCTCTGATGCCACTGTAGGGGAACGCGACAGAAAACAAAAAAAATTCGGTATAGCGAGCACGCCCAGGACCACTATGGAGAATGCATACAAGGTTTGATCTGATCCGTACCGACTCGTAGCGCGGCGGAAGAAGAGTCGGTGGAGATCGTTGGTGCAGATCCCCGCAGCTAGGATTTACAACCTCCCAACCGCGAGGATGTACTCCCTCGTCGGACAGCCCTTCGGGAGGCGGTCGGACAGTCCCCCGGACGATGTCGCGGACAGCCCTTCGGGAGGACCCTCGAAACTCGAACGGAGACTCGGACAGCCCTTCGGGAGGACACTCGAATAGCCCCTCGGGCAAAAGATCGAAACTACGAACTCTCTACGGGGTTGCACACATACGGTGTCATCTATCCGGCAGGGCTTCGCCGTCCAGAACTAGTTCCTGCCGGAACCCAGACAGCCTTTCGGCTCTACGAAAAACTCTTTTCGTGGGAGGGAGAGAGAGAGCTTGCAAAGCAAAGCATGTGTATGAGAGCAAAGGATGAGTGTGGAGAGTGCATCTCCACCTCTATTTATAGGAAAACCCAAGGGGTAGGGTGGCACTTGAAATACCCAAAATGCCCATGAGGTGAGCACACCACAAGGGCATAAAGGGAAAGCCTCCAAATAGTGTTGCCTGCATCACCATGCCTGCATCACCATGCCTGCATCACCATGCCTGCATCATCCCCTAATAGTATTTCCACTATTCACAATAGTGTTTCCACTATTTACAATAGTGTTTCCACTATACATATATAGTGTTTCCACTATTTATATATATAGTGTTTCTACTATTCAAAATAGTGTTTTCACTATTCACGAAGACATTTTTCTGCGTCCGTTAAATCCCAAATTATTTCTGTGTGCCTAGAATAATTCCAGTACCCACTAAAACAATTTTGGACGCGTTCCGAAACAATTCCGGAACAATGTTTTTCTTCAGCGAAAAGCTACCATAGCGGTTCCGGCGGCTCCGGAACACTTCCGGTTTTTTCCTCCGAAAAATCCCAGAAGTCCCCAGAATCATTCTGGCACCCTCCAAGAATTTCCAGACATGTGCCAAAACCATTTTGACTTAATGGTATACTCCGAAACAACTTTTTGGTTTTACCGGAACTATTCCAATGTTCTCTCTCCGGAACTCTTCCGTTGTCTCCGAAACTTTTTCGGTGATTTTCTCTCAGACTCCCTGTCTAGTATTCAGCAGATAGATGACCCTTAAGCGTGTGACCCTATAGGTTCGGTGAAGTATAGACATGACCCGGAACACCTTCCGATCAATGATCAGCATCGGAGCCGTGGACACCCATATCGATCCCTATACCCACACGAATAAATATTCGAGTGAACCTCCAGTTGCCGTGAGCTATTCCTGTTGCTTCGCGATATGTTACAATTACCCGAGGTGAGAAACATCGGCATCCTCGTGGATCAACACTTGTCCACAATGCCAGTTACCTCGTTGCCGGTATTGTTCTCTTTTCTCGTTCCCATGTTTTGGCATCCCCGTGATCAAATCACAAAGTGTCTGGCCAGACGATGATGGATACCGTAACACCGAGAGGGCCCAGAGATATCTCTCCATCACCGAAGGAGCAAATCCCAATCTTGAGCTATCAAGTTACTTGACATACTTTTCCATGAACCCGTAAGCCGCCGTAATAGCCACCCATTTACGGATGACGTTTAACAAACCCCAAAGTTCATGAAGCAAGCATGAAGAAACTCGATACTCGCATGGTCTAAGGAATTATGCAAACATTAACTTCTCTGTGTTATTAACCATAAACTTATGACGAATGTATCTCATAGCATAACATCAATTCGGATCGATTCAACACAAGTGTTCTACCAACATCGTGCCCTCAAAATTGCCGGCATGGCCATGCCCATGATCAGGAAAACAGGATCATCATGCAATACTTGAGCCAGTCTTAGAGGCAAGACTAGGAATACAATTTACCATTTATTATACCACACGTGCACATGAGTTTCCCTCCAAGCCTCGTTTTATTTGCAGACTCGAGAATCATTGCAGTTATAGCATGGATCATAAACATTCATTACAAACTTGGAGATACAAAAGTAACTGATATTACTGCCTCTAGGGCATATCTCCTACAGGAACCACTAGAAGGACCTGCCTAAAATCTCCACCAAAAAGGACAATCTTCCCCCCAAACGGCAAAACACATCCCATTATGTCTTGGAGTGACCTATCAAGCGTCTCCACAGCTTGACGCTTTGTCATGGCGACTTTAAGGCCACCTCTTTCAGCAACTCTGCCATACCACTTTGCTTTGTGAAACCACACATGCTATTTTTGGTGAGTTTAATGGGTATTTTGAACCTAGAGTGTGCAGCACGCCCTCCAGGTAATATCGAGGCTGCTATACCTGATGTGGCAGTGGCAATGGCTATCTTACCCATCGAACGCACCTTAGCAAGCAATGCCTTGAACAAGTATGTCTTCCCAGTGCCTCTTGGAGCATCAAGAAAGAAGAACTGGCTTCTTTTGTTCATCACATGGTCCATGATGTCATTGAACCCAGCTAGTTGCTCATTGTTTAAAGAGTTGATAAGATCAATATGCTCTTGGTCCACACCGACCTCCCTCTCCTCTCTAACCTCCATGCACTCGTCACCTAGAAAAGCATTTGTATCAACCAACTCTGGAAGGCCATAGCTTTTAATATCCTTCCCCATGGAATGCAACAAATCCCTAATGTCTCTAAGGACCATCTGCTCAAGTATTTCCTCGTTGGGATGGGTACATCGGTAATCCTCAGACATCGACTCTAGGTGTTTGTCCCATAACTCTCGAATTATTGTAACCTCACAAAATACTAAGATAGTGGCAAACAAGCATCTAAGAGCACAAGGCATCTGAAATGCAACAGCTTAAGTCTGGCAGTGATCAAGTGATTTGTCATGCTCAATTAAGCCTAATTGTTCACACGCCTCTCTAAAAGTAGAGCACGGAATGCCTCACACCTTTTTCAAATCATCATATGATGTCGCACCTCGGACATGATTCAAGAGCACCCACAAATAGTACCTCTCCTCCTCAGCAGGGTGTGCATACACAATTCTACCAATCTGTGGTCTTTGTTTTCTTTGATACCATCTCTTCTTCGATGGATCCCATCTAAAGTGTTCTGGAAAATCTCTATACAACCATTGTTGTGCATAAGGATACTTTCGATTCATTTCAAAGTACTCAGTAAGCATGGTTCTTGAAGAAGATGGATTATCAAGAATATCTTTCAGATTATCATCGGCTTTAAATGCGACCGTGTCGATGCCTGGCAGATGAAGCTGCAACTGCAGGACTGAAGGATTAATTCCAAACATTTTGAAGCATAAAATCCCGTTGATAGCCTCTGGAGCTGATACAAAGCGTGCATCTCGGTATTAGTAGATCTCATTAATGACACCCCCATTGTTTATGATATCTTGCTCGAATGAAAATGATGTTCGGTCATGTCCTTTGTAGATGTACTTGAACAAATACTTCACTACCTTGATGCTCGAGCAAGCTTCTACAGTGATATGGCAGTTGTACTTCATGAGAAGAAAGGGGTTGTAAGGCACCACCACCTATCGTCCAACTCTGCTCCTCTCACTTTTACTCGCCGTCCATCATCCCTCCTCCTAGATATGGGATATGAGTCCTTTCCCTGTTGTGTAGCAAGACAAAACTCCCGAGGGTAGTGAAAACGACACTGCTCCTCAATCATGCAAGCACATTTTTTATTGAGGACACCACATGGCCCGTGCAACATGTGTTTTATGACCAGAGCATGCAGGATAGGGTATTTATCTTTATCAGGTATTTCTGGTGATATGACTGTCATAGTCATCTGGAGTCTTTAACTTGCAACCTGCCTTCATGATTAGAAGGATATGTTCGTGTGGCAGCCCTCTTTTCTGAAACTCAGTCACATGAACATAGGCCGCAACCTCACCAAAATGCTTCTTCTTGATGAGAAAGTCCATCAAATCTCGCTGTTTTGCCTTGTACACTCTTGCAACCAGGTCTGGTCGGTCTTGTGGTAGTTGTCCGGGCATCAACTCTGTTGTTATCTCCTCCCAGTATGGGTTGCATGTCATTGTGATAAAGTAATCTAGTTTACCCCATCCCTGCACTATGGCCATTGCATCTAGGAACCTTCTTTGCATATCTCTATCACCACCAGGAAATGTCCTTGGGAGTACAATCCTTCTACCAATCCGATCACCACATGACTCACCAGAAGTGATCGTGTCTACAAGACCCTACATAGAAGATACATGATGCGGGTATTAAGAATATTTAACTATATTGTAAAAGTGAGATCGATAGTATCATAAGAAAAAATCCCAAGAATGTTACCTGGTAGAGGTCCGCTCGTATAATCTTCTGATTTTCTGGCTTGGAGTACCAATCAAGCCTCATTGTCTCAATTTTAATGTACATATCAATGGCCCATTGTTGGAAAAGATGCCCCCCAAAGAGGACGATGTTGAAAAGCTTCTTCCTGATCATCAACTTGAAGCAGTAATACTCCCTTGCAGAAACATATTTCCTTGATTGACTAGGTTCGACCTCCTCATCCTGGTTGTCCTCGTTATCATCTGAATGGAGATTCATATCATTAAACAAATGGGATACGTACCCTTAAAATAAACATGTATAAGTGATGAAACATACCTGGAAGCAAATCAGCCACATGTTCATCAAATTGTTCAGAATTATCAAATGTAGTTTGCATTGTGTCATCATCTATTTCTGTTAGATTAACACTTGTAGGCAAGTCATTAGACCGGTCTTGACCTCGTTCTGAACTACCAAGTGGACCTTTTAAACACAAGAATTTCAGAATATTAATGTTTGGTGTTGTTTTAATTGACCATGTTACAATTAAAACTATAAAATCATACCTATGTCAGACTCATGGCATTCATCTTCTTGTGTAGGAGCATATAGCAACCTTCGATTCCAACTAGTCTCCCCACCAGGAAAGAATAATGGATATGCCAAAGGGTCATAACAACCATAGTATGCTCTAATATACAGGGGTCGCTCTCCTGATCCATGCACGATAACATGTCGATCAAAGCAGTTATGTGTGTCACTCCCTTCAACCCATATCGCAACAACCTGGGAAGTTGTCGGGACATTGTACCGTCGTTGATCCAGGGTTATATCTGTGTTTATTTCAATTCTATATTCATCAAGGCTTGCTGAAGAACCAACATTATTAAAAGTCTGCACATAAGGGTTGTGTTGTAGTATACTTAGAATTTTACGAATGAGATCAATATTAAGATCTAGAGACCTCTGGACCCCGTGCGCTAAGCTGTCATCCATATCATAAATATACAGTTGCAAATGTCGCGGACCATGTTCACCATGAACCAAATGATCCAAACGGTGGTACAACTGTCCATGTGCATGAAATGTATATATCCTAGTGCCTGCTACAGTGCTGACTCGCTGGTCGAGTGTCACTCCAAGACTCGTGAATGGGAAGTGTGAGTTGAAATACCTTATGTTATCTCTGAAATATTTAGCATCATTATCATCCTGGCTTGTAAACAATCGTTTCAACTCAGCAGGCACATTTGGAAGAGATATGCTAACTTTTCCTTTTCTACAACAAAATGCAGGTCCCTCGTATTGAAATCGCATTGCTCCGCAATAGCTGCAATCTTTAACTTTCCTCAAAACATGGTGTTTCTTTGGCAGGTTATGGTAGGCTTAGTTATCATCAGCATATATGGGGATGCCATGAGGAGCTACTCGGTATGATTCAAATTGGGCATCTAGAACATCATGACTATCGACATTTAATTAAATAATACGTTTGAAATGGTAGAGATTTTTGTTGGTAAATCAAGTTAGTTTTAGACATGCTTACATTGTTCAGTGAATATCCTTGCTTCATCATCAAGCTCATCTTGTGTGTGTTCTCCATGGTGTATGGCTTCCAAGCATTCTAGTGGGAAAGATAGTTATTCCATGACCAAGAGAATGTAAATTACACACTTTTACATGTTTGGACAAAGGGAGTGAAAAACATGCACGCAACAATATACATACCCTGGAAGTTGGATGTTTCCTCATGAGGCTCAAGTATTCCGTAGGGATCTTTAGTCCGGTCTGTGTCTCCTGGTGAAATTCTAGAAGTTAGTAAAATATCATTATTGAAGTAATTTATGGACAACATCTAGCTACTAAATACTATAATATTCACCTGCAAGGGCTTCACGCAGATTGGTAGCACTGAACATACTGACAGGTCTTTTTTGTGTGTTAATTTGTTGCATCTGGTACATATCATTTCTGTGCAGCCAATCTGAATCCTCGCTGGTATTGATATTCACATTTTCCCGTGAGGTACATCCATGTAATCTTGGTGAGTTCGGGCCTTGATGGGAGCATAAGACTTTAGTCCAACATGAGGTATGCCAAGATTGACTTTAGAACAACATGAGGTACGCGCACAATACATATGCTCTTTAATCACTATTGTGACAATCAGTGAAATACAAAGTGAATTAATATTAAGTGACATGTACCTAAGGATGTATCAGAGTTGAAGTTTGATGCTACAACTTTGCTCCTCATTTTGTTGTAGTCGCGTTTCTTCTGCAAGAGAGAAGACATTTGTTCGGGACTCATTGAATTGTATCGGACTCTCTCATGCAACCTTTTTTTCTGTTGTACTTTGCTTCAGAGACAATTGAACTAAAAAGCTCCCAAGTGATATTTGATCTGATCAGAAAAATAAACAGATGAAATACAAATTATGGGGTAAAAAGTGAATATTATTATCGACACACATACAAGTGTTTACCTGGGCTGCCACATCTAGTTTCAAAGCCTGTATGGAAGCTTTGTACAGAATTATCACTTTGAATTACACTCGGAGTGGAGTTGGTATTGATACATATAGTGTTGGATATGACCGGAGAACCATGAATTGTGACATCTTTGAATGGAGTTGCATTAACATCTGTAGGTGGCAATTTGCATTATGCAATTTTGAGTACATGTTTGATAATACAAGAAGAGTAATGTGTGCACCTTGCGTCAAACCCGACTGCAAGCTTGCATTTGTAATGTCCCCTAAAGTGCATTGGATGCGTGCTATAGGTTGAGACATTGGGTTGGCAACATGCGGTCTCACCGCTGATTTTGCTGAATATACATTTAATTTCAACAAATAGAATTATATATATTTATAGGTATAGAAGAATATAGAGTTGCGATGATACTAGGGGTTACAAGCGCTGCCACTGAGTCATTGTTTTCAGAGTTAGCTATAGCTCGTTTTCGTTGACGTGCTTGTTGCTGCTTATGTATGTATTCGGCTCTCTTTTCTTCACTCATTCGAGCATACCAACCTTGACCCCTTGTTTTTTGCTGGGACGGTAGAGTAACATCCGAAATTTTAGCACTATATGTTCGTGGTGTGCCTCCATTATTACTCTTCCTGTCACAACAATTTCGCACACAACACATGAGAACAAAAACGAATCATGGAAAACATCACAAAGTACTATTCCCTCCAGTCCAAAGTGCGTGTCACGGTTTTGAAATAAGTGTAGTTCAACCTTAGTTTATATATAACTACGACACTTATTATGGACTGGAGGGAGTATTTAATAAATAAAAACATGTCTAAATGAACTAACCTTTTCCATTCCTATTTGAGTCATATGTAAGAGGAATCCTTTCGACAACTCCATCATTCGTAGCTATAAATTAGACAAGGATGTCAGTTTTGAGGTTTTGTCACACAGAGAGAATAATCTCAACTATTAGTCAGAAAGGCATGGACCTTTTGCAAACGTGTTTGTTACATCAGTAAATGGAGCACGCTCACTCTAAACCAATCCGCTAGATGGTGTAGATGACTTAGTTGCATCCCTTTTTGCCTGGCGCGCTATTCGTAGCTTCTTTAGATATTCTGCTTTATTCTCTCCGGACAGACGAGCATACCACCCTTGGCCATTGCTCTGTTTATTCTCCGAACCAATATATGTTTCTGAATTCTACAACAAATGATTTTCGAATCTTGATTAGCAAACAGAGAATAGTTATCATCAAAGAGCACTGAAGATGGTAAAATATAGAAAGGTAGTTGGCTGTGAGCAGAGTCAGATTCAGATTTGAATGAGATGCACTCATCAATGGCTTTTGCAAAGTTAAAATATTCATAGTGCACAAGAGATATTTCTGTGGATGACTACAATAATAAGGCATGGCAATCACCGCTGACAGTACTGAATGATGCTCATACAAGAGAGCAGGGACATGTGAAAATTATCACTGATTTTGTGAGATGGAGAACATAAAGGATCATACAGTATTAGAATTGAAAAATATTATGTACTATTCGCAGACATTATGTCAGTTTGTTAGGTAGATGTAACTCAACCCCAAAGTTTGTTAGCACAATGAATGCCTTTTATCTGAAAATTCGAGTTTCAATTAACTCTTGTTTACAATTTTTTTCTTTGTTTACTATTATTAGTAATATCACATTGTTAGATTCCAAGGTGGCACGTTGTGTTTGGTTTGTAGAAAGCAACGCAACACACTACTACCTTCCAAATTAATCTTTTCAAACAATTATTAGTAATCATGTTCACGTGCTTCCAGTTATCACACTCCCAAACCTCTAATAATCAGTACAACACATTCCGAAAGATCTAATGATCAGTTAAAAATGAGTGAGCTAACAACAACAGTGACAATTTGTGTTCAATTTATTTGGTCAATACACGCACCTTTGAATTTTGTTGATCGGTCCCAGTGGATTTGATCCCCGACTGCATATCAGACGTAACACGTCCGCTTGCTCACTTGCTTGTCTGACGTAGCCACTCAAGGCTGCTGAAACATCTGACAAAAGATCAATATAAAAAATGTGTTGGACTCAGAACGGGAAACCAATTCACAGAGCAGCGGTAGCACATGTACGCAATGCTAGCCTGAAACAAGCAGAGATGTAGGTTAATTGATTTCTTGTCTAGCTAGAGGTACCTGCACTTGTAACCATAGACGTTTGGATCATACATGGAGCCTGTCCAAGTCGTGGTTAATTCTTTCTATGATCACTCAATTCGTATACGTGTGAAATTGAAGCTAAAATCAGAACACACACCTCAGTAAACAAGGCAACATCAGGTATGGAATCCCGGGGCCGATGGTGACATCTTCATGCATACGTGCATGTGGATATGGTGGTGAGACTTGGATCGATGGAACGGTGAGAGCACAACCACAAAGCGAGGACAACGAGGGGTGGGAGCAAGGAGGTCTAGACGGGGCGAAGAGGGATGCCTGAGAAATTTGGATCGAGAGGTTTGAGGTCTGGATGACGCAAGGTGGAGGTCTCCAGGTTGAAGAAAGATCGCGGTAATTATTGCGAATATCGTGGTAATTATTGCTAATTGATTATGATTAAAATATGCCTAGATGGCACGAGCTAATTATGATGGCAGAGATCGTGGTAATTATTGCTAATTGATTATGATAATTATTGCTAATAGATTATGATTAAAATATACCTAGACGGCACGAGCTAATTATGCTGGTAGAGATCGTGTTAATTATTGCTAATTGATTATGATTAACATAAAATTAATTATAGTAAATGATGTGATACAATATTTAGGCAATTGGGACCATTGAGAGACGGCAGATGTGTGGCTGAGATGTAATGTTTCTGCCACAACTCGATTGTTTAATAGTAGTGAAGAAATAGAGTCAATGTTGACATTCAAAAAAGAACATTTATGTATGGTTTCTTTTTATAATAAAATCTTACCAAAATAGGCAACGAATTAATTATGGTACAACCAAAATAAAACTGGAACCGGTTGATTTGTTTCCTTGTTTTAATTTCTATTTAATGCCAACTTCCTAAAGCTTTCCTTGTGAAAGGGTCAGAACTTTCCAAAAGATAGGAAACATAGCTAGGAGAGATATCCCGTGCTGAGTCATTTGGGATGGAATCATTCATGGATGGAACTATATGGAAACAAATATTTCATTTGGATGTCGACCCCATCATATAAACGTGCACGGGCATGTTGTGAGTCCACCCAACTTTCATTGCCTCCTAGCTCGCATCTCCTTCCTCAAGCGCCAATGGTGGGAGTTCCCGTGCCAATGGGAGCAGTTCCGTGCCAATGGAGGCAATGCCCAACTTTGATAACGTCAACGATGCAGTCCAATTCATCTTCGAGTACATCACGTTTTGCTCAGACTCTGAGGAATTAGAGTATGCATCTATACATTTTTTTCATCCAGTACACCTATGCTTTGAACGTCTCTAGATGTAAGGTTTAGCCAACATGACCAGTTAGATTATTAGATGGGATGCAATCGCCCCATATTTTATGTTTATATGTTTTAGTTCATTCAGTATTGCTTTGATAAATTTAAATGACCAGTTAGATAATAAGATGAGATGCAATCGCCCCATTTATGAAGTTTATATATGTTTTAGTTCGATTAGTATTGTTAAGAAAGAGGTAATTATTATGGTCTGTTTGGCTATCATTAATATGTGTGCAATTTTTCCTTAAGAAAACAACATCATATAGCTATCTTCATCAACGGGAACACACTATTATTGCATAATCATGATATTTGAGTTGGTCAGCGTCGAGATGGTACATTTTTTCAGTCAATATTTGTTTATCTTAAGCAGCAGTACTTCTCCCCTCAAATGATAATACGTCACCATATAGAAGATGCATACATTTCAGCCATTACTAATGTGACTGCATTTGAAAATGTCGTGTCAGACTCGAATCTCCTCCTAATAGTTGTTATTAAAAAACTTACCATTGCTTGCCCACACATTGAACTACTACATTTTTAATTACCATGATTTTCTAATAACTTTGCTACTATGCATTTTTGTTGCTAAACTCATCTAGGTTTTTAAAATTAAAGCTATGGTTTGTAACAAATCAACATGTATTAGTAAAAAAATCACTACAAACGCACACTAAATGTGCATCAAGTTGAATGCAACGACTTATGTTTACTGATATCAAAATATGTTAAATCATTTAAAGTTTTTTGCCTTTATATAGTATGAATGCACTATATATTATAGTGGTTTCAAGCTCTTGTTGATCATTTGAGTAGAGATCTAATACTGTTGGCCATGGATTTAGTCACTTCACGTGATATGAGTACAAGGATCAGACACGCGCGAGCAGCCACGGATGCGAGAACATTTTCCCATCTGAATGTGCGTTTATTTTAAGTTACCTTTTTTCATAAACCTTGTTCTGCTTTTATTTGCAGCACAATATGGGTGAGGAGCACTCGACCATTCCTGCTCGAGATTACTCTGGGAATGATCCAAGACACCATCCGAGGTGATCGACGAGTCCATCCTACTTGCATCAATCTTGCAGTGCGTAAGCTTATTAGCGACGCAGTAGAGAGGAACGCAAACAGCGACTTTATTAGATCCACACATTTTTTCGATTTACAATTCCATGGCCTAGCAAGGGTGCTGAGTCGGTCCCCGTTATGCCAAGCTCAGCGCACCAAGGTGTTGATTGACACTGTCATGGTCCAGCCTTTCCGCAAGTATGACGTGCTCATGACCCCGTCCATTGTGAGGGTTATCATTCTTAAAAATTAGTTAGTATATTATATGTTTGCCATTAACCTGTGCCTACCCATTGTAGTACCATTTCCGCTGGCTCTCATGGATTCCTCCTACGGGCTACTTGTAGTCAATATTGAAAAGAGGACATCTCTATTGATTGATCTGTCCAACGAGTCATTCCTAGGCTCAGAGGAATTTCTTGAAAAATAATTAAAGAAGGAAGCCATGTTAGTGAAGCAAGAATTTGGCAGTGTGATGCGACGCCAGAGGCCTGGCTTCAATGCCCAACTTGTGGACTGGCCACAAGATGAAACCTATATTACAGCTCCATGGTAATCGTTTAAATTAGGCATGCACATGAGAGCCACACCTAAATAGCTTCTAACATATGTTGTTGATTTTGGTCACAGCCTGGACTCTGGATTAAAAGTCCTATAGGAGATGGCCTACCATGACGAGACTCTCGGACATAACATTAATTGCAGGACTGATGTAGGTGCATATATAACGAGTTTCCGTCCTCCATATATCTGCCAAATGTATGTTCTGATGTTGGTTTGCATATTTTAAAGGATCTAGTACCACTCAGGAAGCGACTCATGATCTAGCTGCTGAATGTCAGGGGCAATCAAGCAGTTGATAACATTCCACAGGAAGTTAGAGCGGCGTTGAGGTTCATCAATGAGTACCGTGGACTATTGTTGAAGATTCTGTTATTGTGGACAAATAATTGCTTATTAAGCTACTCGCTATAGATTTTAAAACTGATATGGTCTACATGTGAGGTCTAAATTACTTTATGGTTTTGGCGTGCATCAACTGTTTATTTGCTGCAGTATTTTTTGCTTGTTTCGTTTCTATCAACTATTTTCTCTTATAAATATATTGTGGTTGCCTTCCACGCATGACCTTCGTGTTCGAGTTTTGTTTGGAAAAATGGTGCGCCCTCCTTGACGCATTGTCATCCCTACTAGAAATAAGAAGACCATATATAATTCCCTCAAAATGGGAGCCTGTGTAATATGGCTGGTGACTTGTTACAGCTGTATCATGTATCGCATCCTATACTTCCCCGTGTAGTATAACTTCATCCATACACGCATTGTTATATTATACAAGGTTTACTTCGACAGAAACCATCACACATACCAGCTACGAAAGAGATAAATTAAAAATGTATATGTACTTTACTTTAACTTAAAATCTAGCTGGAACCAAGCCATCAACAAATCATATGATGGTTAGAAGTCACATACCTTCTATCCAAAGTTGCAATGTGAAGGACATGATTCTTCGTGTTCTCCTCGATCTTATGCTCTCCCTTTGTTCGCGCGTGATTCAATGTTGCCTTTCATAGTGATGGTGTTTCTGCTAACTCTCTGGTTTACTATTACGAGTTCCTAAACATAATGGACAAAATTGGTGAAAATGCATCCTCTTGACTACATAAGTACAAGACGGTACCAATATTTTGATAATGTAGCATCTTCTTCTTGACTACATGAAGTTAAACATACAACTTATGTAACCTAGGTAAGTGCCTGTATGTTTTAGTTATGAAGCATATAACTTCTAACAGCTTCATCACAAGGCATATTGAAGGCCAAATAACATATTATAGTAAAATCTAATTATCTGAATCAAATGATCTTATTATAGAAAACAACATGTTAGTGTGTATGGCGTGAATTTCTTATTGCGGTAGCTAATCTTGGCATGCAATTGATGGAAAAAAGAAAAAAAGATCTGCAATGATGGAAAGTTTTGATTGTTTAGTAAGTTTTTATTTTTTGGTAAGTTTTTATTTTTTTCATATTTTCTAATTTATTAACAGGTGTGCAATTGATGGAAAAAAGGAAAAAGATCTGCACCATACAACAATATATGGTAGAATTGGAATAAACGAGGATATGCTACCCAGTTGTCCTCCGCATGACCTACCTATATATGTTAACCTCCTCTGTCATCCCTCCCCCTCCTCCTCCTCCTTGCTCTCCCTTCAAACATCACATAAATCAAAGCATCAAAACATCTAGGCCTGGAGGAAAAATACCCGAGTACATTGGGTAAGCAAGGAGCATCAAGAAGGTGAGTTCCTCTAGGTATGAACATATCTTGGTCTTCCTCTTCTCTAAAAGTTTAATACTTATTAGATTAGGATCATGTTTGGTTCAGGTATACTATCAGGTTGCGAATGACGAACAACAGTGGAGATAGTGCCAGCTTATAAAACTCTCATAGCCACTGTAAAATTATCGTGGATCTAATCAAGCAGTCCTATTAGGTGGGCTGCAACTAAAGAAAAACATATCCTTCAAATATTTTAGGCTAACGCTCTATTCTGGACATTGCAAGTGTGGCATACCCCTAACTTTTAAAGTGATGCACATAGTTCAGTGCCTAAATTTGCATAGCCAACCTATTTTTTTCCAAAATGAAATCTCATCATTAGATTTTATATTTTATAGCATGCTTTATCTTGTATTTTCTGTAGATTCACCTACAAAAGTATGCATGCAATTCTGAATACTTGATTTTCTGAAGCACATTGTATAACCAACAAAAGCATGCATGCAATTCTAAACATGATACAAAGCAAACAAATAAGCAAACACTTCTGAAGAAATATATATCATTACAGTCATAATACATGTAATTGACCAAAGTTTTCTATGATCCTGAGGAGTCTTCCAAAAACAAAAATTAATTTCATTTAATGACAGCTAACCAAAAGAAAGATCATCGTAAAGGCTCCAGAGGATTCTGATGATGTACCTTCTTATTCTTCTTATTCATCTTATTCATCTTGCTCTTCCACACTAAAGACACTCTAGAATCGCAAGTAAATGAAAAGTGTTATCAAAGCAAGCATAATACAAAGTGATATGTTCTTATTTTATTTTAATGTTGTTATAGGACAAGATGCAACTGTACGCATAAGCATATATATATATATATATATATATATATATATATCACTTCTTTTTAAAGGCTTGTTTTCACTAAACTTATCACAACAAGCATATCCTTTTGGTCCACTTAGGCATCTTTATCTTAACAAAAACTTAACTTGTCTCTACTGCATCTCTTCTTTTTAAAGGCTTGCTTTCAATAAAAACATAACCAACAACAAAAGAGATACTTTCATTAAATATTATGCTTTGGGGACCCATCTGATGGATGATAGAATACTTAGGCTAGCATTATAACTCGAAGTTAGATATAATAGACACTCATGCACCAAAATTTGGTTTGCGAGCCTTTGATGCTAGCTTGTGTACTTTGGACTCTGCTACCCTCCACTCAACATGTCCACATGCATGTGCCAAGCCAGCCACACTTCTTAGCCATACAGATGCAGAATTTACCTGTTACTTTGACTTAAATCATAACCAAATGTGATCAGGGTTTTGCCTTCTTGATATCCCCATTTAATCATTTGCACTATCATGTCATGATAGTAGTAAACACTTTCATCACCAATAATCTGCAAATTTATAAGTATATGAGTGACACACTGACACATCATACATCTGCAGCAGTGAGCAAAATGCATATCTAAGGGAGAAATCACCAGAAAGCACTTACATAGGTTCCATTGATTTCCATGCATATCAAAGGTTCCATTGGTATACTATCAAATTGCTAAGGAACAACATGAGTGGATACAATGCCACCTTATAAAAATCTCATAGCCACTTTTAATCTCATAGTTGTCCTATTAAGTTGATTGTAGCCCATAAACTGTATTCTCGAGTAGCCTCGTTGCAAATAATAAGCTGGCAGATTTATAATTTATGAACTGTATCCTCAAATACTTACGGGCTACAACCAATTTTTATATATTTGCCACGGGAATGTAATAATTATTCTAGTTTGGTACTAAAAATTTGCACTGTATTGTGAATTAACACTACTCATAGATGACTCTGTTGGTTATTACCTAAGGATGGGAGTAGATCTCAATTATAACTGAATTGAGCATATGGATACACATAGAAATGGGTCCGAAATGTTTTTTAAACATATGAATGATGTGCATTCAGATTCTAGCATGAATGGGGGGCTAGAATTTAGTTGCAAAAAAATAAGATAGATCTATAGTTACCACTGCAATGGATTACAACATCTTGACCTAAAAATATTGATTTTGTTTAATTTTATTCACTCATTTAGTAAGGCCACTTCTCTGACACTACCATGTGAAGTTCTGCACTGGTCCTTTAACCACATGCATGATACTTCAAAATTTAGTAAACAAAATTCGGTTAATCCTGTATTTTAAAAGTAAGTACGCATAGCAAAGGGACAAGCATCAGACCATTCAAGAATTAGGAAAGGAAAGAACTTCAGTATCTATTATTTCAAGAGTGAATTCTTTCCATCAAGAGTGTAACCACCACGTTCCTACATGGTGGTTATCAACCAATCAAAATTATCTATTGTAGCGAATCATTCATGGTGGAGCACTGCGCACATAGTGGGAGATTCATTCTTGCTCACCAAAAATGTTGGCAGTTTTGTCGCTCCAGCAGCTTGGTGTTGAGGATGAACGACACGTGATGACCATGGTAAAATTGGTGGGTAGTTCGCCAGCAATGGAGAAGAGAAGGCAACATCAGCGCACACACAAACAAATAGATAGTAAAATTGAAACGGACATGGGGGTTCTGCTCTTACTCAAGGATATGTTCCTGTGGAGTTCACCCTCGTACACGGTGAGGTGATGCGGCCGAGAAGAAGCACCATGTCTCCATCTGGGAGGAAAGGGAGGGAGATAAGGTGAGGCTTAGCGGTGCAGCAAGCCAAATGATAAGAGGGGTGAAGAGATGACCTCGAGGAGGCAAGCAATTAACAATATTAACAATACCATGGTAGTCTTAAGCTCATAATCAGCTTCTGGCTCATGCAACAACAATTCGATTTTACAGAGAAATACCATGTATGACTTAGAATTCTTCATTGTGTTTTTCAGTAACAAAACATAGGCGATGAGCTACGGTAAAATTTCATTATACCTAATATATTCAGTATAAGCATGTGAACCGTATTGCCGGTCCTAACAAAGAAGCTCATTGCCAAACTCATCTTTTTTTGTTGTAACGCATCTACTTAGGATATTGACACCATGAACTCTGAACATGTTAAACATTCTGAAGCCAAGATGGTAAGGAATGCATAGTTTGTATATATGTGTGCTACAAAACCAACTAACAAAAACTATAGCAAAAACTGCCTACCCTTTCATTTTTAGCGTGTTATAGTGACAGGGATGGCACATGCTATGAACTCTGAATGTTTGATTTTTCTGAAGCCATTATCGGCAAGAGTGTGCTACAAATCCAGCTAACAAAAGATGTAGATAATAGATGTTGTGCCTATCATTTCATTTTTAGCATGTTAAAAGGGACATGGATGGCACATCGCTCTGAGATAGGTAGTCTAGGGGATTCGGGGAATGATGTTCTCACCGACGATGGGAGGCTCGGCCACGATGACGTCCGATAGGTCGAAGTTGATTCCCTGGAAGATGGTGGCGATGGAGGGTGGGATGGGGCAGGGCCGACGACGTGAGACGTAGATCTGGTGGTGGCACAGGTTTAGGAGGAGGAGAGGAGGTGGATGTCGCGATTGGGATAAGCTCTTCCGCCGCCGAGGGAGAGGAACTCCCTGGCCACCGCCGTCGGGCCACCAGTCCGCCGTCTAGGGAGAGGAACGGCTTGGCCGCCGCCGATGTTCGGGATGTGGGCCTGGAGGTCGTTGGAGAAGCCGTGGCCCTGGTTGTCGACGGCGGCCACACAACTAGGCATGACGGTGATGGCACCGAGGACGGGGTCTGGGCACCCAACGCTGCCTGAATATGTGGAGGGGATGAGAGGGGGCGGCGGTGAGAGGTAACAGCGGAGGCTAGCGGCTGCGTGGGTGATGGCGGAGGCAGTTGGCCGGCGATGATGCGGGTGGGGGGAGGAGGATGAGGTCAACCGCGGGGGAGAGCAGTGTGGGGGAGTGATAAGGTTGGGGCTTTTTTAGGCAATAAGGTTGGGGCTGTGTTGTGACTTTTTTAATAGACTGTAGGTATAATGTTAGGTGAAATTATCTAAAAAAAAGTTAGGTAAAAAAGGAAAAGAAATTAAAACAGCTGTGTTAGCTTCAATTTATTTTATTATATATTCTATGTTTTTATGATGGAGTATAAAGTATCATTTATATTTTAAAATCTTTCGCTTTTGTTCACTGAAGAAGAAAATAGATGGGTTCTGACATACCGACAGATGTAATAATGATAGACATGAATGAGACAACACGAGAACATGTGCATATAACTAATCCTTTTTTGTTTGTATGTTATACATGATAATAAAAAATTTGTATTTTTATATATTATTATTTTCACAGAATATAGGAGACATGAATATGGATTTTGGACATGTTCAAAATGAATCCATCGACAGGGGTTCCAGTCCGACGTTGCGTGAAGGGGCCAAAAATTCACTGAGTTCAATACAACTTAAAGATGTTGGACCGATGATATCTCATAATAAACCAAAAAAGGATGCCAATTTGAATGTTATCGCATAAGGTATTTTTTTAGTGTTATTGACTATCATTCCTTTGTCGTATTGGTTTTTGTATTCAATTAATTTGGCTCATATTTTACAATGGTTTGGCTTTTTTATCGTGACGACAGACTATGTTTGTACCCCTAGAGATATTACAGTCATCCGATCAATCATGTCTGCCCCCAAGAAAACCAAATTCGTGGACATTGAGCACGCCTTGTTATCAAATGATGATTTGGAATGCCTTATAAAAGCTGATATGTTCTTGCACGATGGTGTAAGGACAATTGCATCACTTTGTATTTAATAATATAAACTATATATAATATGTATTAACATAATGAATTCTAAACTTGGAGTTACAGGTGATAAATGCTTATATATACTGTATGCTTGCTTATGACCATTTACGAGACAGGGCGGGTGTAAAGGTACATATCATTAGCACGTTTGTATCTGGCCAGATGAAAGAAGACGGAGAAAAAAACATAGACCCAGCAAAATATCGTCACATCGTACAACACGTTAACAATTATCTACAACAAGATATGGTTAGTCTCGCCTCATTATCCATGCATGTAATGATGTATTGTTTTCAACTAACCCATTTGTATTATGATTTACATCTAATTATGCCTACAACTTACATGATGTTCACACTAGCTCTTCATTCTGATTAACATTCGAAGGTACCATTGGTATCTGGCAGTTGTCAATGCCAAAAAGCATGAGATTCAAGTATTGGACTCACTTGGTGCTCAGGAAAAACGGAGTGAACTTGCCACTACGGTAACTATCTATTGTTAAGTCCTCTTGACATATGTTTTGTTTGCCTTAATCCCTAATGTTTTTCACATATAAAATAGTTACTAGGACTTGAGAAGCGTCCGAAACTTGGAGAACGGAGTTTGGAGTTTAAAAGAGATCATAAGTGGCTCGATCTCAATGTTACAAAATGGAAGGTCATAGAACAGTTCAAGGAGGCAATACAAACGAATGGGTAAGCACTTGTCACATACTCAAAATTATTATGTTTGGTGCTCATAAACACAAAGATATCATGTAATAAAAAATAATGTAAAATGATTTATCATATCTATTAGATGATTAAAGCTTATTTGATTCCTCTAGGTGATATTCTAAAGCATTATTTATAATATTATAGCGCGTCATGTGGACTATTTATGCTAAATTATATGGAATATTGGAAAGCAGATGCACTATCTGATGAGTTCACCTAGGTATTTCATTTTCATACATTATCTCATTATTTAATCTCAAACTATTATATTAAAATTGTTGTTTTAACTATTTTGCAGGAGGACATGAAGCACTTCCGACCAAAATTAGCTGTCATTTTGTTTGATTCAGAACTGAATAAGCTAAAAGGATGCCCGTTATACTGCCAATCTGAAGATGAAGCAATCTTCTCTAATTCCGATGTTGACATCCTGGATAATCCACCCAAGGGATGCAAAGACAAACGTCGTACCCCAATCCCCATCATGCCCACTGATCATCGTGATTTACTTGCCGGCCTATGCAACTACATCATGTCGATCGATGACGTTAAGTGTTTGGAGTAAGTATCTTTTATATTTATAATTATGTAATATGCAAGTATACATTATTATTATTTTTACCATCCATTTTTTAGGAAGGAATGTGTCCGAACCTCGACACCGCGTCCAATGTGTTTAACTCTCAAAAAATTTCAGGGCATACTTAACATGAATCAAGGTATGGACAATGATTATTTCAACATTGGTGTGCGTATACTCGCATGTGACGAGGGAGTATTATTCACAGACCCTCCTATACACTACATGGATCTGCGTTTTTGTGTAAGTTATCATAATTCTTCATTCAATGTCATTTGTATAAACATGTTGAAACAATAGTTATTATTTTACTCAGTCCATGATGCAAGAGTCAAGACGAAATCAAAAGTTTTGCGAGAAGGAAACTATTCAGACTCTGGCAACATTGTTTGATGGCTGGCCTACGATAGACAACAACATCTCATCGTGCAACATGGTATGTAAGGTATGTTGGCGGTTGTTGTCATGGTTTATTATTGTTGCTAATTGGTATCATTTGTAGATTTATCTTCCATACGCATCCATCAGCCGATACATCTTGTACGTCATCGATAAAGAGGCACATCGTGTATACATTATGGACCCTATTCATACATTACAATCGTCAGAGATGAAAAATTTGAGACATGTAGTGAACTTAAAATGTTTTGCGAGGGAATTCAAAGAAACACTCGAAATAGAGCAACACGGCTGGAACTCTGATATATCTAAATGACAACATTTCTTTCCGTTTAATATTCCAACAAGCACGGACGGGTAATAAATTCATAACACAAATATTTATTTTGTTATCACTATATTGTATATAATATAAATTTAGGAAATTGCAGGGATGTGTCGGGCTTTTTTGTTTTTCATTTTGTGCTCCGATGGAATGGTAAAAAACTGGTCAAACCGGTTTGCGCGGTGAGTATTGTCCATTCCACGTTTTATGACATTCAACGTGGAATATTCTCGCTAACTTCATATATTGCTTGTGCAGGACGGGTATGAGTTGAGAAAGCAATTCTTATTATAATTGCTAAAACATCGTGGGAATGAAGCTAAAGGCAACTTCCTTGATATTGTGCGAGAATTTATTAAACGCATCAAGTAGATCTTAATAATTTATAATGGATTTAGTTGGATCATCGCTCAATTTGTTACATGGACACGTCGTCAATTTGTTTTTTTGTTTTTTACGGATTTACATTGCAAGTGAAGTGGACTTTAATTATTAAGCAATTGTGCCTATGTTATATCGTCTCTACGTGTGAAAATTCATATGCATTGTAATTACATAACTTACAAAGATATTTCAAGAGCCCGTGGTAACGTACGGGCATTCTCCTAGTCTATTGGCAAGGATCCAGCAGTAATGCTGGCAATTCGGCCGGGGTTGGTCAAGCCCAATGTTTATTACTAATCTTCTTACATTAGAGTGTCGTAATTGATTTACTTATTATCATAGCAATATGCTTGGATGGTAGTAATTCCTGACGGGATTATCAGACGGCAAGGAAAGATGGAGAAGCAGAAGCATTGCCTACGATGAGTTGATCGGGTCGACAGTGCACATCGACAAGTGGTGCCTGCTGTCTGCCTTCGCCTACTTTGACGAGGACGACAGAGGGTACATCACCGTTGACCCGTTGGAAGAGGTGTGCTGGGAGTACAACACAAGCTGACGTCGGTATCGCAACATCATCAGGGAGGTCGGCAATGAGAAGATGCGTATGTATATTCACTGCACTCACCATCTCAAATTAATTTAATTAGTTTCAGTTAACTCTTTTGAATAGTTTGCACTATCACGCTAATTACTACAAATCTGAAATGCAAATTGATCATGTCTACATTTGATTAGGATGTTCAAATTGACTATCACTGCGTTTGGATGTCTTCATTGGGGCCTAGGAAATGGATTTGGTATTGAACTAGCAGCAATACAGCCGTTTGGATGGACAAGGAATTCGTATTGGAAACAAAACACCAATTCCAAACCGTTTTGCCTCCCATGAAAAGCTTCCTCCCACGTTTCGGAGGGGTACTGCTCCGTTTTGGGCTGAAATCGCGAGCTCCCGCAAAACATATCGCTTCATCCTCCTGCGACCACGAAAAAGAACAGAACGAGCAGGGAGGTCGGCCACGACCTAGGAGCTCGACGACAGCGACCTAGGAGCTCGGCGGCGACCACCACGAGCATCGGCGGCTGCGCAGGTGCCATTCTTCCCCGTTCGCTCTCCCTCTTCCCCATCCCCAGTGCCGCATCCCATCCTCGTACCGCAGTGCATCCCATCCCCGTCCTAGCACCGGTCGGCGACCAAGATGAAGGTTAGCGGTGTAGGGGAACGTTGCATGGGAAAGAAAAAAATTTCTATGCACACGCAATATCTATCCATGGTGATGAGCATCTACGAGAGGGAGAGTGGATCTACGTACCCTTGTAGATCGCTAAGCGGGAAGCGTTAAGAAATACGGTTGATGTAGTCGATCGTCTTCGCGATCCAAATCGCCGAGCGTCCCGCGATCCAATCACGACCCGTCCCGATCAAGTACCTAACGGACGACACCTCCGCGTTCAGCACACGTACAGCTTGATGACGATCTCCGCCTTCTTGATCCAGCAAGAGGAAGCGGAGAGGTAGACGAGTTATCCGGCAGCGTGACGGCGCTGCGGCGATGGTGGGGGAGTAATCTCAGCAGGGCTTCGCCTAAGCACTGCTGAAACCGATCTAGAAGGAGAAACTACGGACTAGAGGGTAGGGTTGCACGTGGCTGAAAATCAAGTGCCAAAAACCCTAAAACTTCTAGTATATATAAAAGCAAGAGAGGAGGAGGCTTGGCCCAAGGGCCAAGCCATCTAGGCTTCGGCCGAAGGGAGGAGAGGAGGAATCCTCCTCCAATCCTACTAGGACTAGGACTCCTTCCTTGTTTGGTCTTTTTGCCTTTTTCCACCTTTTTCTCTTTGGGCTTTTCTTCCCAGCCGCATGGGCCTTGTGTGGGACTTCCACCAGCCCACTAAGGGCTGGTATTCACCCTCCCACAGCCCATGTAGCCTCTTGGGTCGAAATACCCCTCCCTATGGTCCCCCCAGTACACTACCGGCACTCCCGGTACACTATCGATGAGCCCGAAACTTTTCCGTCGACCAAAAAAGGACTTCCTATATATAAATCTTTACCTCCGGACCATTCCGGAGATCCTCGTGACGTCCGGGATCTCATCCGGTACTCCGAACAACCTTCGGTCACCACCATGCATAACTCTATACTACCGAAACGTCACCAAACCTTAAGTGTGTAGATCCTGCGAGTTCGAGAACTATGTAGACATGACCGAGACACCTCTACGGTCAATAAACAATAGCGGGACCTAGATGCCCATATTGATTCCTACATATTCTACGAAGATCTTTATCGGTCGAACCTCTATGTCAAGGATTCAGTTAATCCCGTATGATGTTCCCTTTGTTCTTCGATATGTTACTTGCCCGAGATTCGATCGCTGGTATCTCCATACCTAGTTCAACCTCATTACCGGCAAGTCTCTTTACTCATTCCTTAATACAAGATCCCGTGACTAACACTTAGTCACATTGCTTGCAAGGCTTGTTGTGATATTGTATTACCGAGTGGGCCCTGAGATACCTCTCCGTCACACGGAGTAACAAATCCCAGTCTTGATCCATGCCAACTCAACAGACACCCTCGGAGATACCTGTAGAGTACCTTTATAGTCACCCAGTTAAGTTGTGACGTTTGATACACACAAGGCACTCCTTCGGTGTCCGTGAGTTGCATGATCTCATGGTTATAGGAACATATACTTGACATGCAGAAAACTGTAGCAATAAACTGACACGATCATATGCTACGTTTATAGTTTGGTTCTTGTCCATCCCATCATTCTTCTAATTATGTGATCCCGTTATCAAATGACATCTTATATCAATGGCTAGGAAACCTTGACTATCTTTGATCAACGAGCTAGTCTACTAGAGGCATACTAGGGACAAAGTGTTGTCTACTTATCCACACATGTAATGTGTTTCCAATCAATACAATTATAGCATGGGTAATAAAGAATTATCATGAACAAGGAAACATAATAATAAACACTTTATTTATTGCAGTTCTGGTGTTGATCATGTTTAGCCCTTGGAAGAGGTTTAGTCAACGGGTCTGCAACATTCAGATCCATGTGCCCTTTGCAAATATTTATGTCCTTCTCCTTGATGTAATTGCGGATGGAATTGAAGCATCGCTTTATGTGTCTGGTCCTCTTGTGAAACCTTAGTTCCCTGGCCAGTGCAATGGCACCAGTGTTGTCACAGAACAGAGTCATTGGATTCAGTGCACTGGACACTACTCCAAGATCTGTCATGAACTACTTCATCCAGACACCTTCCTTCGCCGCCTCCGAGGCTGCGATGTACTCCACTTCGCATGTAGAATCGGGTACCACGCTTTGCTTGGAACTGCACCAGCTTACCGCTCCCCCGTTGAGAATAAATACATATCCAGTTTGTGACTTAGAGTCATCCGGATCAGTGTCAAAGCTTGCATCGACGTAACCCTTTACGACGAGTTCTTCATCTACTCCATAAACGAGAAATATTTCCTTAGTCCTTTTCAGGTACTTAAGGATATTCTTGACTGCCGCCCAGTGCTCCATTCCAGGATCACTTTGAAACCTTCCGGCCATACTTATGGCAAGGCTGACATCGGGTCTTGTGCATAGCATTGCATACATGATAGAGCCTATGGCTGAAGCATAGGGGATGTCACTCATCTTTTATCTATCTTCTGCAGTCACTGGGCATTGAGTCTTACTCAACTTCACACCTTGTAACACAGGCAAGAACCCCTTCTTGGACGGATCCATTTTGAACTTCTTCAAAACTTTATCAAGGTATGTGCTCTGTGAAAGTGCTATTAAGCGTCTCGATCTATCTCTATAGATTTCAATGCCTAATATGAAAGCAGCTTCTCCTAGGTCCTTCATTGAAAAACTCTTGTTCAAATATTCCTTCATGCTTTCCAGCATTTCTATATTGTTTCCAATCAGCAATATGTCATCCACATATAATATTAGAAACGCTATAGAGCTCCCACTCACTTTCTTGTAAATACAAGCTTCTCCATAAACTTGTATAAACCCAAACGCTTTGATCACCTCATCAAAGCGCTTATTCCAACTCCGAGATGCTTGCACCAGCCCATAAATGGATCGTTGGAGTTTGCAAACTTTGTCAGCATTCTCTAGATCGACAAAACCTTCTGGTTGCATCATATACAACTCTTTCTCAAGGAAACCGTTGAGGAACGCTGTTTTGACATCCATCTGCCAAATTTCGTAGTTGAAATAAGCAGCTATTGCCAACATGATTCTGACAGACTTAAGCATCGCTACGGGTGAGAAGGTCTCATCCTAGTCAACTCCTTGAACTTGTGAAAAACCCTTTGCCACAAGTCGAGCTTTATAGACGGTGACATTACCGTCCGCGTCCGTCTTCTTCTTAAAGATCCATTTGTTCTGAATGGCCTTTCGCCCTTTAGGTAATACTTCCAAAGTCCATACTTTATTTCCATACATGGATCCCATCTCGGATTTCATGGCCTCTAACCATTCTCGTAATCCGGGCCCAACATCGCTCCTCCATAGCTCGTAGGTTCATTGTTGTCCAACAACATGACCTCCAAGATAGGGTTGCCATACCACTCAGGAGCAGTACATGCCCTTGTCGACCTACGAGGTTCAATAGTAACTTGATCCGAAGCTTCATGATCATCATCATTAACTTCCTCTTCAACTGTCGTAGGCTCCACAGAAACATCTTTCTGCTATGCGCTACTCTCTGGTTGAAGTAAAGGTTCAATAACCTCATCAAGCTCTATTTTCCTCCCACTCAATTCTTTCGAGAGAAACTCTTTCTCAAGAAATGTTTCATTCTTAGCGACAAACACTTTGCCTTCAGATCTGAGATAGAAGGTATACCCTACTGTCTCTTTCGGGTATCCTATGAAGACACATTTCTCCGCTTTGGGTTCTAGCTTTTCAGGCTGAAGCTTGTTGACATAAGCATCACGTCCCCAAACTTTAAGAAATGACAACTTTGGCCTCTTGCCAAACCATAGTTCATATGGCGTCGTCTCAACGGATTTCGATGGTGCCCTATTTTGCAGCTGTCTCTAATGCATAACCCCAAAACAATAGTGGCAAATCAACAAGAGACATCATAGAACGCACCATATCTAATGAGGTTCGATTACGACGTTCGGACACACCATTACGTTGTGGTGTTCCAGGCGGTGTCAACTGTGAAACAATTCCACACTGTCTTAAGTGACTGCCAAACACATAACTCAGATATTCACCTCCTCGATCAGATCGCAGGAACTTTAATCTTCTTGTTACGATGATTCTCAACTTCACTCTGAAATTGCTTGAACTTTTCAAACGTTTCAGACTTGTGTTTCATTAAGTAAATATACCCATATCTACTTAAGTCATCAGTGAAGGTGAGAAAATAACGATATCCACCATGCGCTGTAACATTCATTGGACCGCACACATCAGTATGTATGATTTCTAATAAGTCACTTGCATGTTCCATTGTTCTAGAGAACGATGTTTTACTCATCTTGCCCATGAGGCATGGTTCACATGTGTCAAGTGATTCAAAATCAAGTGACTCAAAAATTCCATCAGCAGGGAGCTTCCTCATGCGTTTTACACAAATATGACCTAAATGGTAGTGCGACAAGAAAGTGGTACTATCATTATCAACTCTACATCTTTTGGCATCAATGTTATGAACATGTGTATCATCACTATCAAGATTCAATATGAATAAACCCCTCACATTGGGTGCATTACCATAAAAGATTACTCATATAAATAGAACAACCATTATTCTCTGATTTAAATGAGTAACCGTCTCACAATAAACAAGATCTAGATATAATGTTCATGCTTAACGCAGACACTAAATAACAATTATTCAGGTTCATCAGTAATCTCGATGGTAATCGAAGAGAGAGCGTGCCGACGGTGATCACATCAACCTTGGAATCATTTCCCATGCGCATCGTCACCTCGTACTTTGCCATCCTTCGTCTATTTCGTAGTTCCTGTTTTGAGTTGCGAATGTGAGCAACCGAACTGGTATCAAATACCCAGGCACTAAAACGAGAGCTAGTAAGGTACACATCAATAACATGTATATCATATATACCTTGTTTGTCGTTGGCCGCCTTTTTGTCAGCCAGGTACTTGGGGCAGTTCCGCTTCTAGTGACCAGTTCCCTTGCAATGAAAGCACTCAGTTTCTGGCTTGGGTCCAGTCTTGGGCTTCTTTACATGAGTAGCAACTGCTTTGCCATCCTTCTTGGTTTTACCCTTCTTGCCCTTGCCATTCTTCTTGAAACTAGTGGTTTTATTGACCATCAACACTTGATGTTCTTTCTGGATTTTAGACTCAGCGACTTTTAGCATCGCAAACAGCTCGGCGACCGACTTGTTCACCCCATGCATGTTATAGTTCATCACAAAGCTGTTGTAACTAGGTGGCAGTGATTGAAGAACTCTGTTAGTGATCGCCTCTGGCGGAAGGGCAATTCCCAACTCCACCAGACGAGTCGAATACCCAGACATTCTAAGTATAAGTTTACTGATAGACCCGTTCTCCTCAATTTTGCAAGCATAGAACCTATCGGAGGTCTCATACCTCTCGATCCGGGCATTCTTCTGAAAGATAAATTTCAACTCCTGGAACATCCTATATGCTCCATGACGTTAAAATTGTCTTTGAATTCCCGGTTTTAAGACATACAATATTGCACACTAAACTATTGAGTAATCTCCAGAACGTGCCTCCCAAGCGTTCTTAACGTCTTCGGATGACATGTCTTCTGGTTGGTCACCAAGCAGTGCATCAAGGACATACGATTTCTAGGAAGCCGTGAGGATAATCCTAAGATTACGGGCCCAGTCAACAAAGTTACTTCCATCATCTTTCAACTTAGCTTTCTCTAGGAACGCATTGAAATTCAGGGGTGCTACTATGCGAGCCATTGATCTACAACATAAATATGCAAGGTTACTTAGACTATTGTTCAAGATAATGAGTTTAGTTAATAAAATTACTAAAGCTCCCACTCAAGTTGACATCCCTCAGGTCATATGAGTGTCACATGATCCAAATTCACCAATTCAAGTCCGATCATCACGTGAGTTGAGGTGGTTTCAATGGTGAACATCATCATGTTGATCATATCTACTATATGACTCATGTTCGACCTTTTGGTCTCTTGTGTTCCAAGGCCATGTCTGTAGATGCTAGGCTCGTCAAGTTTAACCCGAGTGTTCTGCATGCGCAACACTGGCTTGCACCCATTGTATGTGAACGTAGAGTCTATCACACCCGATCATCATGTGGTGTCTCGACACGATGAACTTTCGCAACGGTGCACACTCGGGGTGAACACAATTCATCTTGAAATTTAAGTGAGGGATCACCTTATAATGCTACCATCATCCTAAGAAAAACAAGGTGCATAAAAGGATTAACATCATAAGCAAATCATAAGTGACATGATATGGCCATGAACTTGTGCTTTTGATCTCCATCTTGAAAGCACCGACATGATCTCCATCGTCATCGACACGACACCATGATCTCCATCATCTTGATCTCCTTCAACGTGTCGCCATAGGGGTTGTCATGCCCACCATGCTTCTACTACTATTTCTACCATTTAGCGATAAAGTAAAGCATTACATAGCGCTTAATGATTGACACATAGGTCATACAATAATTGAAGACAACCCTATGGCTCCTGCCGGTTGCCGTACTCATCGACATGCAAGTCGTGATATTCTATACAACACATGATCATCTCATACATCACATATATCTCATCATGTAATTGGCCATATCACATCATAACATACCCTGCAAAAACAAGTTAGACATCCTCTAATTGTTGTTGCATGTTTTACGTGGCTGCTATGGGTATGTAGCAAGAACAATTCTTACCTACGCATAAACCACAATGGTGATACATAAGTTGCTTTTCAACCTTCTCAAGGACCGCCTTTGTCGAATCCGATCCAACTAAAGTAGGAGAAACAGGCACCCGCCAGCCACCTTTGTGCAACGAGGTTACACGTCAGTTGATGGAACCGGTCTCTCGTAAGCGTAGGAGTAAGGTTGGTCCGGGCCGCTTCATCCCAAAATACCGCCGAACCAAAACACAACCAAGGGAGAAAGCAATCTAAGCATCAATGCCCACAAACTCTTTGTGTTCTACTCGAGATCTCATCTACACATAGACCTAGCTCATGATGCCACTGTAGGGGAACATTGCATGGGAAACAAATTTTTTCCTACGCACACGCAAGATCTATCCATGGTGATGAGCATATACGAGAGGGAGAGTGGATCTACGTACCCTTGTAGATCGCTAAGTGGTCAGCATTAAGAAACGCGGTTGATGTAGTCGAACGTCTTCGCGATCCTAATCGCTGAGCGTCCCGCGATCCAATCACGATCCGTCCCGATCACGTACCGAACGAACGGCACCTCCGCGTTCAACACACGTACAACTTGATGACGATCTCCGCCTTCTTGATCCAACAATAGGGAGCGGAGAGGTAGACGAGTTATCCAGCAGCGTGATGGCGCTACGGCGATGGTGGGGGAGTAATCTCAGCAGGGCTTCGCCTAAGCACTGCTGAAACCGATCTAGAGGAGAAACTACGGACTAGAGGGTAGGGTTGCACGTGGCTGAAAATCAAGTGCCAAAAACCCTAAAACCTTTAGTATATATAAGAGGAAGAGAGGAGGAGGCTTGGCCCCATCTAGGCTTTGGCCGAAGGGAGGAGAGCAGGAATCCTCCTCCAATCCTAGTAGGACTAGGACTCCTTCCTTGTTTGGTCTTTTTGCCTTTTTCCACCTTTTTCTCTTTGGGCTTTTCTTCCCAACTGCATGGGCCTTGTGTGGGACTTACACCAGCCCACTAAGGGCTGGTATTCACCCTCCCACAGCCCATGTAGCCTGTTGGGTCGAAATACCCCTCCCGATGGTCCCCCGGTACACTACCGACACTCCCGGTACACTACCGATGAGCCCAAAACTTTTCCGGTGACTAAAACAGGACTTCCTATATATCAATCTTTACCTTTGGACCATTCCGGAGCTCCTCGTGATGTCCGGGTTCTCATCCGGGACTCCAAACAACCTTCGGTCACCACCATGCATAACTCTATACTACCGAAACGTCACCAAACCTTAAGCGTGCAGACCCTGCGGGTTCGAGAAATATGTAGACATGACAGAGACACCTCTACGGTCAATAACCAATAGCAGGACCTAGATGCCCATATTGATTCCTACATATTCTATGAAGATCTTTATCGACCGAACCTCTATGTCAAGGATTCAGTTAATCCCGTATGATGTTCCCTTTGTTCTTCGGTATGTTACTCGCCCGAGATTCGATCGTTGGTATCTCCATACCTAGTTCATCCTCGTTACCGGCAAGTCTCTTTACTCATTACGTAATACAAGATCCCGTGACTAACACTTAGTCACATTGCTTATAAGGCATGTTGTGATGTTGTATTACCGAGTGGGCCCTGAGATACCTCTCCGTCACACGGAGTAACAAATCCCAGTCTTGATCCATGCCAACTCAACAGACACCCTCGAAGATACCTGTAGAGTACATTTATAGTCACCTAGTTATGTTGTGAAATTTGATACACACAAGGCACTCCTCCGATGTCCGTGAGTTGCATGATCTCATGATCATAGGAACATATACTTGACATGCAGAAAACTGTAGCAATAAACTGACACGATCATATGCTATGTTTATAGTTTGGGTCGTGTCCATCCCATCATTATCCTAATGATGTGATCCCGTTATCAAATGCCATCTTATGTCAATGGCTAGGAAACCTTGACCATCTTTGATCAACGAGCTAGTCTACTAGAGGCATACTAGGGACAAAGTGTTGTCTATTTATCCACACATGTAATGTGTTTCCAATCAATACAATTATAGCATGGATAATTAACAATTATCATGAACAAGGAAATATAATAATAAACACTTTATTTATTGCCTCTAGGGCATATTTCCAATAGTCTCCCATTTGCACTAGAGTCAATAATCTAGTTCACATCACTATGTGATTTACATTGTAATGAATCGAACACCCATGCAGTTCTGGTGTTGATCATGTTTAGCCCTTGGAAGAGGTTTAGTCAACGGGTCTGCAACATTCAGATCTGTTGAATTCGTATTCATGCCATTTCAGTTTCCTCCACTGATTTGGAATTCAGACCAATTCAATACAGAGCTGTCCAATGGAGACAGATCTTCGGGAATGGAAGGCTGACCATCATTCTCCATGGAGCAGACGACCTCAGCTAGCCTTTGATCGAAATATTCATATAAACATACTATCTTTGTTCGCATTGTGCTATAAATGATATCAATATTTTTAACCCAAGTCATTATTCATTTTGTTTGTGTAAAGTAACCGAGATAAAGAAAATAATCTATATGTGATTTGCATGGTTGCATCCCTATGCAATTAAGCTGACATATTTTTTCAGCTGCTATTCTTGTACTGCTACTGGATTAGTGTCATTGCATGAAAAACCTAAATTTTCTTTCGGTGGGAATCTTTGACTCATCTACTACCCCCCTTATAAAAGCACGAAGTGCCGAGATCATGGAGAATGAATGACATCTTCATGTAACATGGTTGAGTATCAGTTTTAGCTTAGTACTCCCTCCGTAAACTAATATAAGTGTGTTTAGATCACTAAAATGTATATGACAACTCATGTAGGTTCAAAATGAGTTGAAGAAAGCATATGAGAAGTGAGTATAGGAGCTTTAATATTAGAGCAATAGTGGGGGAGCAAATGATTGAAGGGGCTATCAGTCGTGTAAAAGAAAACTGAGGATAACGTCACCATGTGAAAAAACTAGATTTTATTGACATCATAACACTAGCAAGGTGAATAATGATGTAACGTTATCTTTTCATTCGTTCATCCATTCAACTCTTGTTTGACATCACTGCATTTGGATAGGAAATTTATGTGTTAACTTGGTGTCATTTTTATGTGTAAGCTAAGCACTATGCATTTGCCTGACATTTCCTAGAAATTCTCCATACTTTAAAAAAAATTGTTTTGTGAAGTATAGTTTCTAAAGAAAAAAAACTTGCTTGCAGTAATTTTCCGTGAAGTTTTGTCATCTTGTAGAATGATTGACAATGGGCTCCCTGTAAAAAAATACGATAGGAGAAGTTGGTAGTTGAAGTTAGTATAACTGTCAGTTAGCTTTGTTTTCATTCAGTAGGATTGGCATTGCAGCTGAGGAAATATGTGATATGGAGTAATTTGGTCAATAAAGGGACATTTTACTTTTGAAGTATTTTAACACATTTTTCAAAATGAATAGGATGGAATATTAGACTATTTTTCTAGGCATCTCATGATAATAGACGTGCGTTGCACGTGCACGTTTACTAGTTTTAGATAAAAGGCCGAGGCCCGGCGTTAAATCAGTGACGCCCTTCCAAACCGATAGGCCACAAAAGCAACACAAAACCGAAAAAGAACAGAGCAACATAACAACTCAAGATACAAGAAAATAGCTAAGCCTCATCATAAACCGGTTTTGGAGTTATGCCTCATCATAAGTGTGTGCGAGTGAGAATAAATGCGTTTGACCCCAAAACAGATTGGCATAATGACAGACTAAATTATTCATGTTGAGGAAGACATGGCAATCCAGCGCACCGAGGCTAGCTTTGTGCCGATATAGGGGGGACGTGATCTAAGGCACCATGCGGTGTGTACCCCCTAGAATGGAAGCAACGCTTCTGATTTTTGCAAATGGATGATGTGGCCCTCTTTTGCTTTATTGACTAATAATGTTTCTATTTAGAGTAGAACGAGAGAGATCAAAGACAAAATGTAAAGTGAATGGTTGTTCTCATTGATGATGGGATTATACATATATATATATATAGTTCCCGAAGGGGTGTGTCTGAAGGGACACGAGGAAAGCCTCGGTTAGGAAAAGTAGGGATTAATAGGATTAATTAAATCCTAACACTCCCCTTAATCCTTGCTTGTTAGTATAAGTATCATCATCTTGAAAAAAGTTCCTCCGAAAACCCTATGGGAAAAATATGAGGAGATAGGTGTTTGATATGTTGCTAAAACTCCTGGAAACCCAGTGGGAAAATAAGAAAAAAAAGATGCAACATATAATGGTTGTTGTCTCCTTTAGCTCAATATGAGAAGACCCATAGAGTGTAGAGTACAATAAATATGTCGTATATACTTTTTCCAAAAACCTGGTGGGGAAAGGAGAATATATGACATATGGTCTTGTGTTGATATTAACTCATTAAAAAACTTTATGAGAACATGTATAGTAAACTCATGAAGAGAAAAAAGTATAATATGATGCATTGAACATGAAAAATTCAGGAAGATACTCCCCTTGATTCTTGCATATCTCAAAGCCGTCGAATATCAATTCCAGGAACAAAGTTGGTAGAGACTTTGTGAACAAACATACAAGTTTGTTGTATGATTTGACTTGCAAGATGAGCAATATAGAGATACTTCTTATTATGTAACATGTTTGCATCCGAGCAACACAAGAGAGATTATCATTGAGATAATGGTTGGTGGATGTAGCCATGAGGTCTGTTTCGAAGACTCTTCATGAGAGGGTTACCACACCTAGTAGGAACACTAAGCTTGTCTATGATCAGACATAGTGGGGATCTGAATGATGTATCCAATGATATCGGCATTCACATTTTTGTGAAACTAAAAAACCAGGACAAGATGTTTGATGCCTTGGAGATATTGAAAGATATTCTTGAGTACCAACCAATTGTGTTTGGTGGATCCAATGGCATTATGGAACGTTGAGTCCCAATATCACATTTCCATCATCTCTTGGTCTAAAATAGATCTTTCTCTACATTTAGATAATGAACTACCATGCAGTTATGGATGGATAAGATTTTTCCACAATGAATTTCTCCAATATATTATGGATATATACAACATAGTATACCATAACGTATGAATGAAGGTGCTCAAGCTGTAGTAACGAGCGGTATTTTGGTTTACCCAAATCCTTCATTTTAAACTCCATCATTTAGATGATTACATGTGTCATCATTGCAGACACACATAAATGGATAATCATCATTGTGGGAGTAATCCTTGTGTATAAGGATCTCACTACCTCGGTTGTACCATATGTACTGACAACAAAACGTCGTATGGTGACTTACTGATTTTACACAATGTATTTTGCATTTTGCATTTCGATTCAGAAGTGAGATTCCATCGGGAATCAATCATAAGTGTCTGAATTTAGTGATCCACATGGATATGTGATCGCTATATCTATCAACTGCAGAGATAGATGATTTTGTACTGCCAATGATATAAGTAATCGGAAAGAGATTCCATCTCTGGAGAATAGTTGGGTATCTGCGTGAACCCTTGTGCTACAACACTTGCTCTTTGTTTCACCACCTCATTGTTCTCAATTCTGTTTCTAGAAGAAAACTGGTGTAGGTATTGCTTATGAATACCTTCTCATTATTGAGCAAGATCATTTCTACCTAGATTATACCCTTTGCTTGAGTTCAGTCCGAGTGTTGTTCACACTTTGCCATGGCCATAGTCTTTGGACCTGAATCATGTGAAAGGTTTTGCAATCTAGTTGAGAAATGTATGTCAACAATTGTAGACTTCCGGTTATATGATTCTCTAGAATCTATATATCAATATAGACTTGATGGAAATATCGTTACCCATGGTGACTGCTTGCGATTTCCCAATGCGTTTGAGTCGGGTATTACGATGTCCCGATCATTGTGTGCACTATGACCTAGGTTTGTGGAGGTTTCCCATCCTTGGGTGTATACTACCCATCAGGTGTCTATCAACGTGAAGTTCACTTGCATTTATTGATTTAGAGGCCTTGATATGCTTGCTTGCGAGAAGCTGAATCCTGATGTACTTTTGCCATACATCTCCCCCTGTTGCGTCGAACGGGGAGTAGAGTGGTTTTTGTTGGTACCTCCACTCTTTCAGGCGTATTTTTGCAGGATTTTAGGATTGGGTGACACCTTTATAGTCAGTAAATGAATCTGGCAGGTTATTTGCAGTGGATGTAAATCTTTTGAACGCATGGTTTAGATCTTTGAGTACGTGGATTTGAGGCAGAAATGTGTTGCACATTCCACTAATTTGCTGAAATTCTTTATGGTACTTGAAATCTCCCCTTAATGCCTGAAAATGTTCCTCATTGAATCAGCATACTAGCCTTGAATAACTCCCCATGTGAGGGGCTCGCGGTATTGATGGTAATATAGTTATTCCTCACATAGATCCCAACTATATGTTGAGGGGCTAATGATGTATGCCGGGTGGTGATATCGGTATGCAACCGAAGTACCACAGATGGGAAATACTTGGTATATTTCCACGTATAAAATATAGAGGGAAATAATCTTATGCAATTCGGTCATGAGCGTGTAAAAACTACATGACTCCAACATAAAGTTGGTAAGTTGCAATTCCAAAGTAAAGATAATGCAATGAGCTTAACTCTCTGGATAAAGGATTCTACCAAACCATTATGAGTCTAGACATTTTGCTAAACTTCAATCCAAGGGCCATAGAGAAGGCACTCAAGGAGAATTCTGCAATGTTATCCACCTGATTTGCTTGAAATCAACGTCAGGATAATGAGCCAAAGGTTTCGTGTGAATAAATCACACTTGAGACCATCGTATAGATGTGTCTTTTAGAACCAGGGAGCACACGAGTAGTCTAGTGAATGGATGGGAACAACCACTTACCTCGACATGATGCATTCAAGGAGTCTGAGTTGTTCAGCATAGACTATAAGGTGCGTGGACCTTAAAATTAGCTTCCCCGTGTCACATGTAGTGCACATAAAATCCAAATATTGTTAGAATTTAGCATCATAATAATCATAAACCAATGGAATTGCTGATAGTTTCGGTTTCAACCCAATGTCTGGATGACCAACACGAGTATGCCAAGTTTGTCATGTACAAGACACTCTGGAAAACTATCTCGTACGCAACATGTGTTACGGGTTTTGTAGTATGTGTAGTACAATCCAGATGATACATAGAGAATGTGCTTGCCATACCCGGTGCATATGGTAAAGAGAAGTTATTTCTCTTTGTTGTCATCATAAGTTTTGTTATAGAAACTATTTTGATGGATACATCTATAGTTTAGTAGGGTACGAGTTAAACTGGGAAGCAATAAAGCATCCTTACGTTACTCGAGTACCCACAGGGATAGTCAATATGGCTCGAGTTGAGCCAACAAATACCTCATCGCGTATAGTTACAATATCTCCTTTTCTCTCAGCGAGAATGGAAACATTTCACCTCCCTGAGTATAGAGTTCGTGGTGCATATGTCCACAAGGCACATATAGTTCTTCATCAGATTGACCCCTGTAGAAATCTATATATAGACTTGAAGATTCTGAATATGAAAATCACTCAGATATATATAATACATACAAATGTATTTGTACCAAAGTACCGATACAATATATTGTTATATTGTGATACACAATATATGATGAAAACAATATTTATGTTATTGTTAGAACATGATAAGTGGAGATAAATTATGTTGACCACTCAGGATATTGAGAGACTAAATGAAGTCTTAAACATGTTAGTTGAGTCATGAATATTCAACCATCATCTTCTCCGTGCCCATAGGGCCCCGTCACCACTGGTGATGTCAGGTTGAAGGTTGAAGTGAGCTTCAAACCTTTGCCCTTGAGGTTCATTGTAACCTAGGAATTGCTGAATAGAATAACTAGATGATGAGATCTGAATCTAATGCCTTATAATGTATAAGACAATATTTTTCTGTTAGCGATGTGATCCTAGCCAGAAGTGAATCCTGGATTGCACACATTATCCCACGAGACATAAGAGTGATCATGATGTCCATGGCCTAGAAAGGGCAGTGGTGGCCATTGAGGGAGAATGCCTCAAATTCTATAGCCATATGTTACCGCTATGGGTAAACCAAAGATAATTAATTTACAGTTAGTAAATTAAAGACCATCATGGTTTATGTTGTAATGAACTAAGACAAATCAATGGGTATTTCAAGAAGTTATCTTGAAACCATTAGTGTGAATCTCAAATTGCTAAATATGACACCGTGAAGATAATGTCCAAACTGGAGTAGATCTCGCAGCAATAGGGAGTATAATCTGCTGAAATCAGTAGATACTCACTCGTAATGCCTTTTTTCATGAATTAGTAAAATGTCTGGGAGAGCGCTTTGTAAAGATATTATAATGTCAAAACGACAACATGTATGCTTTAACAGTAGTGGTGATAATCTGCAAAGCAGTAGATCTACACACTACCTTGTGATCCCGATACATAAATTCGAGGAAACCACTTTGAATTTTGCATCAATATTTGCAAGCAATTGAAAATATCAATTGCAAAAGGACATATTAATCTCAACATGTGGCGAACATGGAGAAATATAGACATCTTATATAGATTCCGAAATACATTGCACTCATCACAAAAACAATACTATAGAGGTACTAAATTTATCTTTGCAAGAGATTAAAAATCTCAATTGCAAATAATGAAGGTAAATAATTTCAACATGCCGTGAACACGGAAATTATTTAAATCACAATTTTGTTCTGGAGTACACTGTTGGGAATGTTGCATGGGAAACAAAAAATTTCGTACGCACACGCAAGATCTATCCATGGTGATGAGCATCTACGAGAGGGAGAGTGGATTTACATACCCTTGTAGATCGCCAAGCGGGAAGCATTAAGAAATGCGGTTGATGTAGTCAAATGTCTTTGCGATCCAAATCGCCGAGCGTCCCGTGATCCAATCACGATCCGTCCCGATCTAGCACCGAACAGACGGCACCTCCGCGTTCAGCACACGTACGACTTGATGATGATCTCCGCTTTCTTGATCCAGCAAGAGGGATCGGAGAGGTAGACGAGTTCTACAGAAGCGTGACGGTGTTGCGACGACGGTGGTGGACCTATTCCGGCAGGGCTTCGCCTAAGCACTGTAGAAAACTAATCTAGAGGAGAAACTATGCACTAGAGGAGAGGGCAGCACGTGGCAGAAATTCTATGCCAAAAACCCTAAAACCTCTAGTATATATAAGAGGAAGAGAGGAGGAGGATAGGCCCAAGGTTCGAGCCCTCTTGGCTTCGGCCGAAGGTTGGAGGGAGGAGTCCTCCTCCTCCACTCCTAGTAGGATTAGGATTCCTTCCATATTCCCACCTTTTTGCCTTTTTCCACCTTTTCTCTTTGGGCCTTTTCTTCCCAGCCGCATAGACTTCCTGTGGGCCTTCCACCAGCTCACCAAGGGCTGGTAAACCTTCTCCCACAGCCCATGTAGCCTATTGGGTTGAAATACCCCTCCCGATGGTCCCCCGATACACTACCGGCACTCCCGGTACATTACCGATGAGCCCGAAACTTTTCCGGTGACCAAAACAGGACTTCCTATAGATCAATCTTTACCTCCGGACCATTCCGGAGCTCCTCGTGACATCCGGGATCTTTATCGGTCGAACCTCTATGTCAAGGATTCAATTAATCCCGTATGATGTTCCCTTTGTTCTTCGGTATGTTACTTGACCGATATTCGATCGTCGGTATCTGTATACCTAGTTCAACCTCGTTACAGGCAAGTCTCTTTACTCGTTCCGTAATACAAGATCACGTGCCTAACACTTAGTAACATTGCTTGCAAGTCTTATTGTGATGTTGTATTACCGAGTGGGCCCTGAGATACCTCTTCGTCACACCGAGTAACAAATCCCAGTCTTGATCCATACCCACTCAACATACGCTCTCGGAGATACCTATAGAGCACCTTTATAGTCACCCAATTATGTTGTGACGTTTGATACACACAAGGCACTCCTCCAGTGTCAGTGAGTTGCATGATCTCATGGTCATAGGAATAGATACTTGACATGCAAACAACTATAGCAATAAACTGACACGATCATATGCTATGTTTATAGTTTGGCTCGTGTCCATCAAATCATTCTCCTAATGATGTGATCCCGTTATCAAATGACATCTCATGTCAATGGCTAGGAAACCTTGACCATCTTTGATCAACGAGCTAGTCTACTAGAGGCATACTAGGGACAAAGTGTTGTCTACTTATCCACACATGTAATGTGTTTCCAATCAATACAATTATAGCATGGATAATAAACAATTATCATGAACAAGGAAATATAATAATAAACTCTTTATTTATTGCCTCTAGGGCATATTTCCAATAGTCTCCCACTTGCACTAGAGTCAATAATCTAGTTTACATCACTATGTGATTTACATTGTAATGAATCGAACACCCATGCAGTTCTGGTGTTGATCATATTTAGCCCTTGGAAGAGGTTTAGTCAATGGGTCTGCAACATTTAGATCCGTGTGCACTTTGCAAATATTTATGTCCTTCTCCTTGATGTAATCACGGATGGAATTGAAATGTCGCTTTATGTGTCTAGTCCTCTTGTGAAACCTTGGTTCCTTGGCCAGAGCAATGGCACCAGTGTTGTCACAAAACAGAGTCATTGGATTCAGTGCACTGGGCACTACTCCAAGATCTGTCATGAACTGCTTCATCCAGACACCTTCCTTCACCGCCTTCGAGGCTGCGATGTACTCCGCTTCATATGTAGAATCCACTACCACGCTTTGCTTGGAACTGCACCAGCTTACCGCTCCCCGTTGAGAACAAATATGTATCCGGTTTGTGACTTAGAGTCATCCGGATCAGTGTCAAAGCTTGCATCAATGTAAACCTTTACGACGAGCTCTTCATCACCTCCATAAACGAGAAACATTTCCTTAGTCCTTTTCAGGTACTTAAGGATATTCTTGACCGCCGCCCAGTGCTCCATTCTAGGATCACTTTGAAACCTTCCGGCAATACTTATGGCATGGCTGACATCGGGTCTTGTGCATAGCATTGCATACATTATAGAGCCTATGGCTGAAGCATTGGGGATGACACTCATCTTTTCTCTATCTTCTGCAGTCACTGGGCATTGAGTCTTACACAACTTCACACCTTGTAACACAGGCAAGAACCCCTTCTTGGACTGATCCATTTTGAACTTCTTCAAAACTTTATCAAGGTATGGGCTCTGTGAAAGGGCTATTAAGCGTCTCGATCTATCTCTATAGATCTTAATGCCTAATATGAAAGCAGCTTCTCCTAGGTCCTTCATTGAAAAACTCTTGTTCAAATATTCCTTCACGCTTTCCAGCATTTCTATATTGTTTCCAATCAGCAATATGTCATCCACATATAATATTAGAAACGCTATAGAGCTCCCAGTCACTTTCTTGTAAATACAAGCTTCTCCATAAACTTGTATAAACCCAAATGCTTTGATCACCTCATCAAAGCGCTTATTGCAACTCCGAGATGCTTGCACCAGCCCATAAATAGATCGCTGGAGTTTGCAATCTTTGCCAGCATTCTCTGGATCGACAAAACCTTCTGGTTGCATCATATACAACTCTTCCTCAAGGAAACCATTGAGGAACGCTGTTTTGACATCCATCTGCCAAATTTCATAGTCGAAATAAGCAGCTATTGCCAACATGATTCTGACAGACTTAAAGCATCGATATGGGTGAGAAGGTCTCATCGTAGTCAACTCCTTGAATTTGTGAAAAACCCTTTGCCACAAGTCGAGCTTTATAGACGGTGACATTACCATTCGCGTTCGTTTTCTTCTTAAAGATCCATTTGTTCTGAATGGCCTTTCACCCTTCAGGTAATACTTCCAAAGTCCATACTTCCTTTTCATACATGGACCCCATCTCGGATTTCATGGCCTCCAACCATTTCTCGGAATCCGGGCCCATCATCTCTCCTCCGTAGCTCGTAGGTTCATTGTTTTCCAACAACATGACCTCAAAGACAGGGTTGCCATACTACTCAGGAGCAGTACGCGCCCTTGTCGACCTACGAGGTTCAATAGTAACTTGATCCGAAGCTTCATGATCATCATCATTAACTTCCTCTTCAACTATCGTAGGCTCTACAGAAATATCTTTCTGCGCTGCACTACTCTCTGGTTGAGGTAAAGGTTCAATAACCTCATCAAGCTCTATTTTCCTCCCATTCAATTCTTTCGAGAGAAACTCTTTCTCAAGAAATGTTCCGTTTTTAGCGACAAACACTTTGACTTTGGATCTGAGATAGAAGGTATACCCGATTGTCTCTTTCGGGTATCCTATGAAGACGCATTTCTCCGCTTTGGGTTCCAGCTTTTCAGGCTGAAGCTTTTTGACATAAGCATCACATCCCCAAACTTTAAGAAACGGCAACTTTGGCCTCTTGCCAAACCATAGTTCATATGGCATCATCTCAACAGACTTCAATGGTACCCTATTTAAAGTGAATGCAGCTGTGTCTAATGCATAGCCCCAAAACAATAGTGGCAAATCAACAAGAGACATCATAGAACGCACCATATCTAATAAGGTTCGATTACGACGTTCGGACACACCATTACGTTGTGGTGTTCCAGGCGGTGTCAACTGTGAAACAATTCCACACTGTCTCAAGTGACTGCCAAACTCATAACTTAGATATTCACCTCCTTGATCAGATCGTAGGAATTTAATCTTCTTGTTACGATGATTCTCAAGTTCACTCTGAAATTGCTCGAACTTTTCAAATGTTTCAGACTTGTGTTTCATTAAGTAAATATACCCATATCTACTTAAGTCATCAGTGAAGGTGAGAAAATACTGATATCCATCGCACCCTGTAACAATCATTGGACCGCACACATCAGTATGTATGATTTCCAATAAGTCACTTGCGCGTTCCATTGTTCCAAAGAACGGCGTTTTAGTCATCTTGCCCATCAGGCATGGTTCACATGTGTCAAGTGATTCAAAATCAAGTGACTCCAAAATTCCATCAGCATGCAGCTTCCCCATGCGTTTTACACCAATATGACCTAAATGGCAGTGCCACAAGAAAGTGGTACTATCATTATCAACTCTACATCTTTTGGCATCAATGTTATGAACATGTGTATCATCACGAACGGCTTGATGACGATCTCCGCCTTCTTGATCCAACAAGAGGGAGCAGAGAGGTAGACGAGTTCTCTGGTAGCGCGATGGCGTTGCGGCAATGGTGGTGGAGCTATTCTGGTAGGGCTTCGCCTAAGCACTGCAGAAAACCGATCTAGAGGAGAAACTATGCACTAGAGGAGAGGGCAGCACGTGGCAGAAATTCTATGCCAAAAACCCTAAAACCTCTAGTATATATAAGAGGAAGAGAGGAGGAAGCTTGGCCCAAGGGCCAAGTCCTCTAGGCTTCGGCCGAAGGTGGGAGGGAGGAGTCCTCCTCCTCCACTCCTAGTAGGATTAGGACTCCTTCCTTATTCCCACCTTTTTGCCTTTTCCACCTTTTCTCGTTGGGCTTTTTCTTCCCAGCCACATAGACTTACTTTGGGCCTTCCACCATCCCACCAAGGTCTGGTAAACCTTCTCCCACATCCCATGTAGCCTCTTGGGTCGAAATACCCCTCCCGATGGTCCCCCGGTACACTACCGACACTCCCGGTACATTACCGATGAGCCCGAAACTTTTCCGGCGACCAAAACATGACTTCCTATATATCAATATTTACCTTCGTACATTTTCGGAGATCCTCGTGATGTTCGGGGTCTCATTTGGGACTCTGAACAACCTTCGGTCACCACCATGCATAACTCTATACTACCGAAATGTCACCAAACCTTAAGTGTGCAAACCCTGTGGGTTCGAGAACTATGTAGACTTGACCGAGACACCTCTACGGTCAATAACCAATAGCGGGACCTGGATGCCTATATTGGTTCCTACATATTCTATGAAGATCTTTATCGGTCGAACCTCTATGTCAAGGATTCAGTTAATCCCGTATGATGTTCCCTTTGTTCTTCGGTATGTTACTTGCCCGAGATTCGATCGTCGGTATCTGTATACCTAGTTCAACCTTGTTACCGGCAAGTCTCTTTACTCGTTCTGTAATACAAGATCCCATGGCTAACACTTAGTCACATTGGTTGCAAGTCTTATTGTGATGTTGTATTACCGAGTGGGCCCTGAGATACCTCTCCGTCACACGGAGTAACAAATCCCAGTCTTGATCCATGCCAACCCAATAGACACCCTCGGAGATACCTGTAATGCACCTTTATAGTCACCCAGTTATGTTGTGACGTTTGATACACACAAGGCACTCCTCTGGTGTCTGTGAGTTGCATGATCTCATGGTCATAGGAACATATACTTGACATGAAGAAAACTGTAGCAATAAACTGAGACGATCATATGCTACGTTTATAGTTTGGGTCTTGTCCATCACATCATTCTCCTAATGATGTGATCCCATTATCAAATGACATCTCATGTCAATGGCTAGGAATCGTTGACCATCTTTGATCAACGAGCTAGTCTACTAGAGGGATACTAGGGACAAAGTGTGTCTACTTATCCACACATGTAATGTGTTTCCAATCAATACTATTATAGCATGGATAATAAACAATTATCATGAACAAGGAAATATAATAATAAACACTTTATTTATTGCCTCTAGGGCATATTTCCAACATACAGTTACTCAACAGAAAATACAATACTGCCGCAAAAATCTTAAAACAATAGATGTTTTCAGAAATTTTGCCCTGGCTACGGTTGGCCAGTGGACCAGATTCGGCCACAAGCAGCAATCGACCTAGTTGGCCCCATTAAGGGCCCAACCTGCCGAACAGATATGTGGTGGTGGTGGTGGGGGGGGGTTAGGGATGGGAAATCCCCACCGGCTCTCAATCCTGACCCGACCAGACAACACCGGTGCTCCCGCTCACTCGAGCGGCATCCGCAGTCGGCGCCATATCGAATCCGAAGAGGAGACGACAAGGCTCATTGCGAGGGGTGGGAAAACCGGGTGCACCGTCATCTCCGTTGCAGGAAGCCACGCCTCCTGGGCCAGCACGCCAGCCGATGACCATTGCCTCGGGCGTCGCCGCCTCCGGTCGGGAGGACCAGTGCGCCATGGTTGAGGTCGTCGCGTGATGTGTGGCGCCATCGCGCCTGGGTATCAGTAGTCTCGCGCCACCGACAATGTGGCTTCTGGGCCCAGGCCTTGCACCGAGCAGTTGGACGCGCCTACTTTGTAGGGGTCGATGCGCAACCGTCGCCTCCTTCTGGGAGGACGAGTCTGTGTCCCGTAGCGTTGGGCATTGAACCATGACCCGCCGATCTGTTGGTGCCATGACGTCGCATTCTGCGTGCGTTGCCGGTGACGCGTGGTTACGTGCCCCGGGCGATGCCCACCCCGTATCCATGCATCGGCGTCTCTGCACCCTCTCTCTTGGAGCGTTGGAACATGGTCGTCCGAGCAGCCGAACCCAGTGGGTGAGTAACGTCGTTGCTCTTGTTCTTCTTGGCTTCCTGTGTGAGAACCTGACTTAATAGGAATGATAGACTACTCATATCAACAAGGAATTCCTTCTTTTCTGGGAGCCCACTCGAAAAGAAATCTAAAGTTAAGCGGGATTGGCTTGGAGCAATTCTAGGATGGGTGACCGACCGGGAAGTTGGTCCCGAATGCGCATGAGTGAGGACAAAGCGCGCATGAAAGACTAGTGTTGGTTTGTGGGGCTAGTATAGATCACGCTAGGCGTAACAGGATGTTACAATTGGTATCAGAGCCGACCCTTGCGGTTACATGGGCATGCACGGGTCAGGTGCACGAGCATGTGGCGCATGGCACGTGTGCCGAACTGGACGCGCATACATGTGCCAAGAGGTAACGTTCTTGATGGGTCGACGAGGACATCGGTTCCTTTGAGTGGGGGTGTATGTGAGAGCCTGACTTAATAGGAATGATAGAATACTCATATCAACAAGGAAGTCTTTCTTTTCTAGGAGCCCACTCGAAAAGAACTCCAAAGTGTGCTTGGCTTGGAGCAATTCTAGGATGGGTGACCGACCGGGAAGTTGTTCCCGGATACACATGAGTGAGGACAAAGTGCGCAGGAACGACTAGTGTTGGTTTGTGGGGCTAGTCTAGATCCCGTCAGGCGTAACGGGGTGTTACATCCTGTTCCTTGTTAAAGCAAATAATTTTTGCACACCAAGAACAAAATCGAAGAAGAAGCACATTGTTTCCCATCTCTTTGGTGAGGAAAACTACGATGCGCGTTGTGGCCGGAGTTGCTTTTCTCGTCAGTCATTGCCAGTGTAGAAGTCCAGCCACAACATGCCTTGCCATTACGTGGCTGCATGCTCGATGCCTTGCCGTGCTCGCATTGCAAGCCGGTGGTATGTTTCCGCGACACGCCTTGTCGTGCTGGCCTGTTCTCAGCAGAGAACGAAAGTGCTGATAACGTGTTTAGAGTAGAACGAGAGAGACCAAAGACAAAATGTAAAGTGAATGGTTGTTCTCGTTGATGATGGGATTACACATATCTATAGCCCCCGAAGGGGTGTGTCCGAAGGGAAACGAAGCAACCGCCTCGGTTATGAAAAGTAGGGATTAATAGGATTAATTAAATCCTAATAGTTTCTAAATGTTATGCTTTTGCTGCTATATTTTACATAAAAGGCCGAGGCCTGGCGTTAAATTAGTGACGCCCTTCCAAACCGATAGGCCATGAAAGAAACACAAAACCGAAAAAGAACAGAGAAACATAACATCTCAAGATACAAGAAAACAGCTAAGCCGCCGCCACGCACATGACTAAGAAGAGGGGAACCATGGAGGGTGATCCAGCCCCGGAGGAAGCCCGTTTGCCGTCAAGACCCCGAGAACACACACGGCTGGCCCGCACTTTGATTCCGCCTCCGAAGAGGGCACACCCTGCCATCTCGCCCTGGCTTGTAGGGCGCCACGTCGTTGGAAGGTGCAGTGGCTCCACCCGAGCACGTATGGAGATGGTACATCTGGTGGCCTAAAGGGATGAAGACATGAATGAGTGGCTCACCTCACGGAGACACTGTTGGAAATATGCCCTAGAGGCAATAAATAAAGTGTTTATTATTATATTTCCTTGTTCATGATAATCGTTTATTATCCATGCTATAATTGTATTAATTGGAAACACATTACATGTGTGGGTAAATAGACAACACTTTGTCCCTAGTATGCCTCTAGTGAACTAGCTCGTTGATAAAAGATGGTCAAGGTTTCCTAGCCATTGACATGAGATGTCATTTGATAACGGGATCACATCATTAGGAGAATTATGTGATGGACAAGACCTAAACTACAAACGTAGCATATGATCATGTCAGTTTATTGCTACTGTTTTCTGCATGTCAAGTATATGTTCCTATGACCATGATATCATGCAACTCACGGATACCGGAGGAGTGCCTTGTGTGTATCAAACATCGCAACGTAACTGGGTGACTATAAAGGTGCTCTATAGGTATCTCTGAGGGTGTCTGTTGAGTTGGCATGCATCAAGACTGGAATTTGTTACTCCGTGTGACGGAGAGGTATCTCAGGGCCCACTCGGTAATACAACATCACAATAAGCCTTGCAAGCAATGTGACTAAGTGTTAGTTGCAGGATCTTGTATTACGGAACGAGTAAAGAGACTTGTCGGTAACGAGGTTGAACTAGGTATGGAGATACCAGCGATCGAATCTCGGGCAAGTAACATACCGAAGAACAAAGGGAACATCATACGGGATTAACTGAATCCTTGACATAGAGGTTCGACTGATAAATATCTTCGTAGAATATGTAGGAACCAATATGGGCATCCAGGTCCCACTATTGGTTATTGACCGTAGAGGTGTCTTGGTCAAGTCTACATAGTTCTCGAACCCGCAAGGTCTGCACACTTAAGGTTCGGTGACGTTTCAGTAGTATAGATTTATGTATGGTGGTGACCGAAGGTTGTTCGGCATCCCGGATTATATCCCGTACGTCACGAGGAGCTCCGAAATGGTCCAAAGGTAAATATTCATATATAGGAAGTCCTATTTTGGTCACCGGAAAAGTTTTAGGCTCATTGGTAGTGTACTGGGAGTGCCGGTAGTGTACCGGGAGGCCTCCAGGAGGGGTATTTCCACCAAAGAGGCTTCATGGGCTGTGGGAGAGTGAATATCAGCCCTTAGTGGGCTGGTGGAAACTCCCACACAAGGCCCATGTGGCTGGAGAAGAAAACCCAATAGGAAAAGGTGAAAAAAGGCAAAAAAAAGGGAGCAATCCTAGTCCTACTAGGATTGGAGGAGGAGTCCTCCTCTCCTAGTAGGTTCGGGCGAACAATAGGAGCCTTGGCCCTTGCGCCAAGGCTCTCCTCCTCACCTCCTATATATATACTGGTGGGTTTTAGGGTTTTGCACTAGTTTTTTTCAGCCACGTGTTACCCATTTCTCTAGTGCATAGTTTCTCCTCTAGATCGGATTTCTGTAGTGCTTAGGCGAGGCCCTGCTGGAATAGCTCCACCACCATCGCCAGAGCACCGTCACGCTGCTAGAGAACTCTTCTTCCTCTCCACTCCTTCTTGCTGGATCAAGACAGTGGAGATCGTCATTTTCGTGGATTTATCACGGTAGATGTCCGGGTGAACGGACTTGGATTCGAGGCCATCGCTAATGGGGTGGACTCAAAGGGGTTGATCGGGACGAAAGACACGGATTTACCCAGGTTCGGCCCCTCAAGTTGAGGTAATAGCCTACGTCCTGCTTGGGTTTGTATTGCTTGTGTATCGATTACAAGGAGCTAGAATCTTGACCTAGTTCTCGATAACCTGTCCTCTAAGTCGCCCCGGGTCTGCCTTTATATAGGAGGTCAGGACCACCGGGTCTTTACAATTATCTATCCGGCTCTTGTTGTGACTCCGAGTCTCTTTCTATCTTTCTGTCCAAGTTGTCCTTGAGGCGGCTTACACACCCGGGTCTTCTACGTTCGGGCCATCATACGGCCCACATCTTGAGCCGTCTATCTTCCTGGGCCACCAGTCTTACGGCTCACCCATGGGCCGGCTTACAAGTCATCAATATGAACCGGAGCCTCTAAGGTGGGTCATATTGCAGGGTTATATCCCCAACATTAGTCCCTAGGTTGAATTGAGCTTGCTCACTTCATCCTTCTCTTCTGATTTTCCCGGAAATGACCCGGCGTGACATCATGAGATCTGCTGACGTATCACCGAATCCTTCATTAACTGTCATCCCGAGAATCGAGCCGTCCGCCTCGGTCAAACGTTGTCGTCGCCTGGATTTTCACGCCTTCCTCGTTCCTTCTTTAATATGACTCGTGCAGGTCGAAGCTTTTCATCCTCCCGCTCGTGCCTCTTCTTCTTCTTCCTGTCGCCGCCCCAGCGTCTTCGAGCTTTGCTCCGGCGCTGTCCGTACGTCGTCCCCAACTTGGCCGCTGCATCACCCTGAACGTACCAGAGATTCTGCCACCTCCACCGCGCCTTCTTAGGTGAGTTCTCCTGTTTTCTAGATCACCACCGTCATACTAGGGTTTTCATCAGGAGCTCCGCCCCCGCCGCTCAGGCTCCGGCGCCCCCGCCTGCGGGTATACCCCGACGCCGTAGGCGTTTTTAGAACATGCGCTCACTCCGCCACCCCGCGCGGGCCGGCCGCATGCAATGCATGGACCACGATGGCTGCGGTCCATTTCCTTCCTTCGGTTGTTCGTCGCTAGGTCGAGATAAAATCTTTTCCTCTGTTTTTCTAGATCCGTAGCCATAGCAATAGTTTGCGGAATCTGTTTTTTAGGACTTAGCCGATTTTCAATCTTCCTTTCCCTGGATGAGTCGCTAAGTCACGTCCGGCTCTGGTCACCCGGACGAAAGCATGATATCGTAGAGTCCTTAAAATTGTAAGCCGTCGTAGATTCCTGCTTGTTCTTGACTTGCCGTCCTTATCTCCTTTGAACAGTAGTTAAGCCGCCACCATGTCTCGTGCGTCCAACTCATGCAACTGGGTTGGCTCCTGCATCACGGAAGAATATTTAGTAGATCTTGTCGAAGCGGGCACTCTCCCTCCCAAAGAGGTTCTTCACTGGTGGGTTCTGGGTAATGAGACCCGGCCTGCATCCAAGAAAGGAAAAGTAGTCGTTTTCACCGACCACATTGAGCGATGGTTCGTGCCGCCCGGCTCTAAATTTTCCGGGACGTTCTTCATTTGTATAAGTTGCACCCTCAAGACTTGGCCCCCAACTCTATCTCGAATATATGCAACTTCCAAGTTCTCTGCGAAGCTTTTCTGCAGTCTAGAGCGTCTGTTGGTTTCTTTCGGGAGTTCTTCTATGCCAACCGCCAAACTGAGGTGAAGGGCGGTCCGAGTCTGGAGCTTGGAGGGATTTCTATTCAGCGGCGCAGAGACATTACCTTCCCGGCTATGAGGATGCCGAGTCACCCAAAGGACTGGAATAAAACCTGGTTGTACTGCAAGGATACTTCTCCTAAGGGTGAACACCCCTTGCCGGGTTATCGTGCTTCCCGGCTCAAGACAGATTCGGAACTTCCGGGCTGGCTCTCAGTATCAGAACGTGCCAAGTTGGAACTGGCTCATGCCAGGCTCAAGGCGCTCATGGCCAACGGATTAACAGGAATAGATCTGACCCGCTGTTGGGTTTCTTGGCGGATCATGCCCTTAAGCCGCAGGGGCCGGCTAATGTGCGAGTACGAAGGCAAGTATGATAGCTCCTTGTGATTTAGCAAATCGACCTTGACAGAGGATGATATCTCCATGATCGTCCGGAGTCTTGTCCACGAAGCCTCCGGCTCCTGGAGCACCATCGGGCTGGCGGCTTTTTGCGTCACTAACCATGCTCCAGACGTAAGTTGATCTCTTCACGTCCGTCTCTTGTATGTTGCTTGTAACTTGCTGATTCATTCCCCTTTTTCCGGGTTACTTTTCTAGTCTGACTCAGACTTCTGGAAGAAGGAGTATGTCCCTCCTCCAAAGAAGGCCAAAAAGAAAACTGCGGGCAAGAAGCCAAAGAAGAGCGCTCCATAGGAAAACTGGCTTGAGCCGCCTCCGTCGTCCGACTCAGAGGTAAAGTCTTGATTTGCCTGCTTCACCCTTTGCCCCCCTGCTTGTTATTAATGTTTATTGTAGTCGCACGATGAAGTGGAAACCAGCCATGCTAATGCTCCCGAGGTAATTTATATTTCTTCCGACTCACAACGTTTTGTCCCCCGAAAGCCGTGGCGAGTTATCCGAAAAGTTCCTCTTTCTCATCCTCTAGCTTACCTGTCTCCCGACTTTCTTTTGAAAAAGCAACAGCGGGCCGAGCGTCGACAGACTCGGAGTACCGGCTCTACTGAGCTCGTGTCCGGGTTACCAAACTCTCCAGCTCCCAAGAAGCGCCCCGCGGAGGGTTACGTCTCTACTTTTCTTTGTCTCTCCTTTGTAATCTTGATGCTTTCTCATTTTTCCTGTTTCATTCTTTTAGAAAACCCCATCCTCTGGCAACTCTTCGGCGTCGCCTCTACCACCGCCCAAGATCAATCTGATGTAAGTATTCTTTATCATGGCATCTGTATCTCCGACTCTTAATATGATAGTAACCTCTTCAAATGCTGCTCTTTCCATTTTGCAGTGCTCAAGCGAAGCGTCGTAAGACCAACAAGCCCTCCCCCGGCCCTGTCATCCAAGACCAGGAAATCGAACACCCGGAGGAGGTTCACTCGGAAGCAACTCCACCAGCTGCCTCTGCAGAGCCGACCGTTGAATATGTCATTATGGAGAGTCCTCCCAGAGCTCCTTCCAAGCTGCCGACTCCTGCAAAAACTCCTGCAACCCCGAACGTTGTCATCACCGGGTCAGCTCAGCAGACGCCTCCAGCTCATATGCTGACTAAACATACCGAACTGTTAGAGGCCTCGAGGAAATTAAACTTTGATTCTTCATATGAGAAGATGACAGCTGATGAGCTCCATGCCGGATATATGAACCGGCTAAATACCAGCCGTGACTTGGAGCTTCGGCTGGTGACTTTGATGAAAACCAAATATGAGGTACCTTTCCTTCTTACCATATCCTTACTTAGCCCCCAAGAGCCGGTTTAATCTAGTTGATAGTTGAACCGGGTCTTTTTGTGACCTCTGTAGATATTGTCATGCCAAATTCACTTAGAATTGCTTTAGCTTAGTACTGTAGATAAAGTGAACCGCCAATCGTAGCCCCCAAGGGCCGTCTCAGATTTTATTTGAGTCAGGTCTTTAATGTAGACATCTTGAAGATCTAATCGTAGCCCCCAAGGGCCGAGTCAACTTTGAAAAAACTGAGTCGGATCTTCCAACAGAAGTAGTCTTTGAAGAGCCAAATTGTAGCCCCTAAGTTTTGGATTAACTTCGAAGGAGATGACCGGGAACTATACTGCATACTGGAACAGAAAATATACATTAGCCCCCAAGTGTCAAATATATTGCTTGCAATCTGTTTGAGACTTGCAGAAATTCGCTTATAGCACTCGTCCTATACTTTGGCGACTTATCCTGTATTTTGATGTGTTATAGGAAGCCTTAAACGAAACCGGGTCTCAGTTGAAAGATCTGAATGCCAACTTGGCGGCTCAGCAAGCAGCCCGAAGCATTGCTGACGAAAAGTGTCGGCTTCTCTTTGAGGAGCTGGCCAATGCCACTGCTGAGCTTACCTCTTTGAAAGAAACGGCAGAATCTGAAAAGGCTGCTCTGACCAAACGGGCGGACGACGCCGACCAGCGGCTTATAGCTGTGGCGGAGGAACTCCAAGGCCTGAAGCGGCACATAGCGAAGATGTCAGCCGCCCTATTTGGTAAGCTTCTGTTTTACTTTGTATTTTAACATTGCTATTGAAAAACTGGCGACTCATTACCTTTATCCGGCTTATCCAGGTCCCAGGAGCCAACAGTTGGCTTCTGATAGCCTTCTGCCACAGAAGGCCATCTACACCTTTGTGGAACAACTATACTGCGGTGCCATCTTCACGATCAAGAGTGTTCAATATAAGGAGAAGATCCCCACCACTCTGAAAGGGGCCTTGGAACTCTTCTCCACCATGCCAAAACAGATTGAAGAACTAAAGAAATCAGCTTTTCATCAAGGAGCAGTCGCCGGATTGAGCCGGGCTCTGGCCTTCGCCCCTGAGTTGACGCCGGCTAAAATGATGGATGGCTATCCATCGAAGAAAGACGACGGCTCAGAATTCACAGAGGCATACTACATCCAGTGTGTCAAGGACTCCCGCTTCTTGGCGTCTGTACTTGCAGATGAAGCCAACTTAAATGTCTACCAGGCGACTTATGATGGTGAGGATAAGAGGATCCGCGGGCCTCTCTACGAGTGGAAATCTCTAACACCCGCCCACAGTAAAGAACTCTTTCCTAATGATCTCGACACGTCTCCCTTTTTTGAGGAAGGGTCCTTCGCCGCGCTGGCTGACTGCAACTGGGATTTGGAAACTCTCCAGATGAAGCCAGTAGAAGAGCCGGAGCAGGATGACCCGGCCGTCTGACTTTGCATTTTGTAACCTTCTGCGCGATGGCTCATGCAATGACCCATCGTGGGCGGTAGAAACTTGGTAATGCCTTTGCTCCTTCTGAGAGAAATTTTTGTAATAGCTTAAGGATGACTCTGCCGTTCTAAAGATAGTGCCGGCTGTATATATTTCCATCTCTTTGTGTATACTTTCCGTCTCTCCGTGTTTCAATTTGATGTGTTGCCGGCTCTCCATTGATTGATCGCTCCTTTGCATAAATATACCTTGAGCTGTTCTGATGAGGGGTGTTTGTCTTTGAAGACGTCATTCCTTCTCCAGAAGATTAGAGCCGGATAATATCTTTGAAAACTTGAATTTTGTCAACTGGAGCAACATGGCTCCGGCTCTTGTCGGATGAATCCATTAAGGAGCCGGTTGTCTTAGGATAATGTAAGCTATACCTGATGGTAAGAAGCCTCTATCGACAACTGCGGCTATTGATGAACCGGAAGCGGCCTAAAGCCGGCTATATGAAGGGTAATGTAAGCTATACCTAACGGTAAGAAGCCTCCTTTTAATAGCAAATGTTGTATGCGCGAACGCTGGCTGTCGATGGGAGATGTAAGCTATACCCCAAGGCAAGAAGCCTCCATTGACAGCCGCGGCTAATAATTAGCCTGAGACGGCATAAAGCCGGCTGTTTGAAAGGAGATGTAAGCTATACCGAAGGCAAGAAACCTCTTTCAACAGCTCCAGTTGATAAGCAACTCAGTTTTGGCGTAAACGCCGGTTGTTAGGGTGAGATAAGCGAACCCGTGGTAAGAAGCCCCCTTCGACAACCGCGGTTAATAAGTAACCGGAAGTGGCATAAAGCCGGCCATTAGGGTGAGATAAGCGATACCCGTCGGTAAGAAGCCCCCTTCGATGGCCGCAGTTGATAAGCAACTGGAATTTGGTGTACACGCTGTTGTCTTAGGGTCATGTAAGCTATACCAAAGATAAGAAGCCTCCATCAACAACAGCGCTTCATGTAACCAAACTAGGCATAAAGCCAACTGTGCAAGGGAGATGTAAGCTATACCCGAAGGCAAGAAGCCTCCTTGCAACAGTTTAATAACAGCTGGCTATGCAAAGGAGATGTAAGCTATACCCGAAGGCAAGAAGCCTCTTTGCAATAGTGCTTAATTGGGCATAACGCCGGCTGTGCAAGGGAGATGTAAGCTATACCCGAAGGCAAGAAGCCTCCTTGCAACAGCGTAAAAGCAGACCGTGCAGGGGAGATGTAAGCTATACCCAAAGGCAAGAAACCTCCCTGCAACAGCGTTTGATAGGGCATAAAGTCGGATGATAGATCAGCTGTTTTGACAGCGAACAAACCACTTCAACTCAAATTTTTGATCCGAAAAAAATTCATCTTGATTGCACAAAGGTATACATAAGAGTAGAGGCCCCAGTCTTTGCGGTGATGCTAGCTTTTACTCATGTAAACATGATATATACAATGATAGCAACTTTCAACGCCTGCTAAGTAAAGTATGGTCGTAGATGCGCGATATTCCATGGCCGCAATGTCTCTTGACCCACGGTTTCCGACTCATCTCGGATATCAATGAGGTAATATGACCCACTGTTAAGGTTTCTGCTGGTCACAAAAGGCCCCTCCCAAGGTGGAGATACCTTATGCATTCCAGATTGGTCTTGAATCAACCAGAGCACCAGGTCACCTTCTTGGAATGTCCGGGTCTTCACCCTGCGGCTATGATAGTGTCGTAGGTCTTGTTGATAAATTGCCGACCTGGCTGCTGCTAACTCTCGTGCTTCATCCAAGGTGTCCAACGCATCTTTGCGTGCTACCTCATTGTCCGTCTCAACATAAGCTGCTACCCTTGGTGAGTCGTGCCAGATATCGCTGGGTAGAACCACCTCAGCACCATACACCATGAAGAAAGGCGTGAAACCTGTAGATCTGTTAGGGGTAGTTTTGATGCTCCAAAAGACGGAAGGCAACTCCTCAACCCAACATCCGGGTGTCCGCTTCAAAGGAACCATGAGCTGTGGTTTGACTCCTCTTAAAATTTCCTGATTGGCTCGCTCCGCCTGACCATTAGACTGTGGATGTGCCACGGCTGAAACGTCAAGCCGGATATGCTCCTTCTCACAGAATGCTTTCATAGCTCCTTTGGATAGATTTGTTCCATTGTCCGTAATGATACTGTGCGGGTAACCAAAGCGATAGATCAGCTTCTTAATAAATTGAACCGCTGTAGCCGCGTCACATTTGCTGACCGGCTCTGCCTCTACCCACTTAGTAAATTTATCAATCGCCACCAGAAGGTGTGTTTTCTTATCCTTGGATCTCTTGAAAGGTCCTACCATATCAAGCCCCCAGACCGCAAACGGCCAAGTGATTGGTATCATCCTCAACTCTTGAGCCGGAACGTGAGCACGCCGGCCAAACTTCTGACAGCTGTCACACTTACGGACTAAATCTTCTGCATCCTTGTGAGCCGTCAACCAGAAAAACCCATGTCGAAAAGCCTTGGCCACTAAAGATTTTGACCCGGTATGATGTCCACAGTCGCCAGCATGAATTTCACTCAAGATCTGCCGGCCCTCCTCTGGTGGGACGCATCGCTAAAAGACACCCGCCACACTACACTTATGTAACTCACCATTGATAATCGTCATAGACTTCGAATGTCGGGTGATCTTCCTGGCCAGATCCTCCTCCTGAGGCAACTCGCCGCTTGTCAGATACGCCAAATAAGGAATAGTCCAGTCTGGGATAGCATGCAAAGCCGCCACCAATTCCGCCTTTGGGTCAGGAATAGCTAGATCCTCCTCAAAGAGTATCTTGACAGTCGGATGATGCAATACGTCCAGAAAAACATTAGGTGGTACCAACTTTCGTTGAGAACCTAACTGTGATAAGGCACCAGCCGCCTCATTCCTGCGACGATCAATATGATCCACCTGGTACCCCTTGAAGTGACCGGCAATGATCTCAACCGCCTGTCGATAAGCCGCCATCCGTGGATCCTTGGAGTCCCAAGTACCTGAAACTTGCTGAGACACAAGATCTGAGTCGCCTAAACATCTGACCCGGCTTAAGTTCATCTCTTTAGCGACTCTGAGACCATGGAGCAGTGCCTCATACTTAGCTGCATTATTAGTACAAGGAAACATTAACCGGAGCACATAACAAAACTTGTCACCCTTCGGGGAGGTGAGAACAACCCCTACACCGGACCCCTCTTGCTGCTTGGACCCATCAAAGTGTATAGTCCAATATGTGTTATCCAGCTTCTCTTCGGGAGCTTGACATTCTGTCCAATCATTTATGAAATCCACCAAAGCTTGAGACTTTATTGCTGTACAAGGAACATATTTGATGTTAAGAGGACCCAGCTCTAAGGCCCATTTGGCAATCCTCCCTGTGGCTTCTCTATTTTGAATGATATCTCCCAACGGGGCAGAACTGACCACGGTTATCTGGTGCCCCAAAAAGTAGTGTTTTAACTTGCGGTCAGCCATGAAAACTCCGTATACCAGCTTCTGCCAATGCGGATACCTCTGCTTAGACTCTGCTAAAACTTCACTGATGTAATAAACCGGCCTTTGCACAGGATATTCCTTCCCTGCCTCCTTGCGCTCAACCACAATTGCTACACTGACCGCTCTGTTGTTAGCCGCCACATAAAGGAGCTACGGATCTTTCTCAGTCGGAGCGGCTAACACTAGCGGCTCAGTCAACTGTTTTTTAAGAGCTTCAAGTGCTTCAGCCACTGCCTTGCTCCACTTAAACTTGTCTGTCTTCTTCATCATCTGGTATAAGGGAATGGCCTTCTCCCCAAGCCAGCTTATGAATCGGCTCAACGCAGCAATCCGTCTTGCAAGGCGCTGAACGTCATTAATGCACGTCGGCTCTCCTAAAGAAGTGATAGCCTTAATTTTATCTGGGTTAGCCTCGATGCCCTGCCCAGAGACCAAGAAACCCAAAAGCTTTCCTGCTGGAACACCGAAAACACACTTCGTCGGGTTAAGCATCATCTTGTAGACCCGGAGATTGTCAAAAGTTTCCTTCAGATCCTCTAGGAGAGTTTCTTTCTTTCTAGATTTAACCACGATGTCGTCTACGTAAGCATGAACATTTCGGCCAATCTGACTGTGAAGGCAGTTCTGCACACATCATTGGTAAGTCGCCTAGGCACTCTTGAGCCCGAAAGGCATGGAGACGTAGCAGAACGCCCCAAAGGGTGTAATAAACGCCGTCTTCTCCTGATCTTTCATTTCCATATTGATCTGATGATAACCTGAATATGCATCCAGGAAGCATAAACTTTCACACCCGGCTGTAGCATCAATAATCTGATCGATACGAGGGAGTGCAAAAGGGTCAGCCGGGCAAGCCTTCTTAAGGTCCGTGTAATCTATACACACACGCCAGGTGCCGTTCTTTTTGAGCACTAGCACCGGGTTAGCCAACCACTCCAGGTGAAAAACTTCCACTATAAAGCCTACAGCCAAGAGCCGGGCAACTTCCTCCCCAATAGCTTTACGTCTCTCTTCGTTGAACCGTCATAGAAATTGTTTAATCGGTTTAAACTTTGGATCCACATTAAGGTTGTGCTCAGCAAACTCTCTCGGTACACCCGGCATGTCAGAAGGCTTCCATACAAAGATGTCTCGATTCTCACGGATGAATTCGATGAGCGTGCTTTCCTATTTGGGATCCATGTGAGCCCCAATGATGAACTGCTTGGATGAGTCGCCCAGATTGAAATCTACTGCCTTGGTATCAGCCGCTGAAAACTTGAGTGGCGGCTCAACTTCCGTAGTAGGCTTCTTCAACGGGGTCATATCCTCCGGGTCAACGTTCTCCTTGTAGAACTTCAGCTCCACCTGGGCACAACTAGACTCTGCATACGCCGCATCTCCTTCCTCGCACTCGAGAGCCGTTTTCCGATTACCGTGAACGGTAATTGTACCATTTAAGCCCGGCATTTTGAGTTGTAAATAAACATAGAAAGGCCTAGCCATAAATTTTGCATAAGCCGGCCTCCCAAACAGTGCATTATAGGGACTTTTGCTTTTAACCACCTCAAACCACAAGGACTCCATCATGTAATTATACTCATCGCCAAAATCCACTTCCAAAAAAATCTGGCCTACCGGGTATGCCGACTTACCCGGGACCACACCATGAAAGACGGTGGAGGAAGGTTTAAGGTCTTTGTCAAGCAACTTCATCCGCCGGAAAGTGTCATAATAAAGGATGTTGATACTGCTGCCTCCGTCCATGAGCACCTTGTTCACCATATAGCCATTCACCTGAGGGGCCACAACTAAAGCCAGCCGGCCTGGGTCATCTACCCGCAGCGGGTGATCCTCCCGGCTCCACATTATGTCATACTCAGACCATGGTAAGTACCGCGGGAGAGCCGGAGCAACCGCATCAACCGCTCGCCTCGGCAACTTCTTGTCTCATTTACTGTAACCAGTCGTGAACACGTGATACTGTCCAGAACTGAGCTGCTTCGGGTTACTCTGAAACCCGAATTGATTGTGCTGCTGCTGATGATGATTGTTGTTATTGATGTTGTTGCCAGGATGCTGTTGGTGCCCCCCTTGGTTATTCTGACCCGGATGCCCGGCTCCTGAATTGCCGGCGCCGAATCCAACCCCTGATCCGCCGTGCCCTGAGCCGCCAGGCAAACCACCGTCTGGTTATTCCGTGGCTGGGAATGCTGGTTTTTGAATCTCTGCATGATAAAGCAATCACCCCACGCATGCAACGCCAGCTTATCAGGCGTGCCATGCTCCGGACAAGGCTTCTTATGCACTTCTTCTTAATTGAAAGGACCCCTCTTCCTTTGGTGAAACAACCTGAATTTTCCGTTCCCCTTGGGATGGTTATGTTCTGTGTTGGTGTTTGCCACTAGCTCTGACCCGCCATCAGCGTTCTTTCGTTTATTCTGATTCCTATTGTTCACAAAGCCTTTGCCTTGATTGTTCTTCTTCCCTTGATTGGCTTTCTCATCATCCGAGCCTGGATCCTTGGTGTTATCTGAGTCGGCATACTTTGTTAGGGCCGTCATGAGCTCTCCCATATCCTGACATGTGCGCTTGAGCCGGCCGAGCTTCTGTTTCAATGGAACAAAATGACAGTTCTTTTCTCGAATAAGCACCGCTTGAGCCGCTGTGATCTGCTCCGAAGAGTGAATAATGGTCGACACCCGCTAGACCCAATGATGGGCCGACTCATTCTCCTGTTGAACACAATGGTCCAAGTCTACAATGGTCATAGGCTGCTTACAGGTCCCCTGAAAATTCTTAATAAACTTCGCTCTCAGCTCCGACCATGAACTTATCGTGTTAGGCGGCAGACCTTTCAACCATGTGCGAGCCGGACCCTCAAGCATCATGATGAAATATTTTGCACATACAGCTTCACTGACGTCCAGCATCTCCATGGCTAGCTCATAACTCTCAGCCCAAGCCTCAAGGGGTAGATTAGCTGTGTAATTCGGAACTTTTTGAGGCCCCTTAAAATCTTTCAGTAGTCGTTCACTTCTCATAGCTGGAGTTAAACATGGCACCCCTACGGCTCTGGTACTAACTGCTCCCATTGAGATGGAAAGCGCCGGCTCTGGACGGGTTGTCGCTATCTCCGCCTTTCGCCTGTTCCTCACCCGGTCCGCGAGGGCTTGTGCATCTAGAGCTGCCTGCTCATCCTCCGATGGTCCCCGACGTGGATGACTGCTGGAACACGCCGGCGACTCGTAGCGCCGGCTGAAACTTTGCCTGGGGAGGGGGGTAGAGTGAACCCGGCTCCGGCTATGAGCATATCTCTCTTACTGGGCCATGGCCATCTGTAAATATCCAATGACGTTTCACACGTCCTCCGCAAAGGGTGCTTCATCTGGGATGGGAATCGTCCCAAGCCAGGTGGCCACCACCACCATGTTCTTGGCTGGGTTAGAGTAATGATCCGCCGGTGTCGAAAAAGCTCTAGGCGAAGTTTGGTTATGCTGGGGTGGATGAGTTGCCGGGCGTTCCATCGGGCGGCTTTCCGGCACGCCCGCAACCCACCCCACACCAAGGGTATTAAACAGGTTCCTTGCTTCATAACGTTCTGGCAGACGGGATTGATGCCTCCTCCGGTGCACCGCGGCTGCTGACCTTTGTTCCAGCTCTAGATGGAAAGCATCTGCCTTGATACGCTCCGCTTCTTCCTCCATCCGGATCTTCAGCTCAGCCATCCTTTGTCGTTCCTCTGCCATCCGGCCCTTGATCCGTGCCACCTCTAGATTGCGGGCTGCTTGATTATCCGGTGTTACTTCTGTGGCCATGAGAGTTGTAAGCTCGTCCATCAATTCCACTAGAACCTGAGCCAACGGCGGCGGGCTATCACCAGCTGCGGTGGCTCCCGTAGCTGTGTGGCCGGAAGCTGGAGCCGATCCCGCCATGAACACCGCCGCATGAACCGGGGGTCTCGGAGCATCCGACTCAAAGCCCTCTACCTCAGAATAGGTGTCATAGTAGCCCCCAAGGCCACCATTACTGAGCCGATACACTGACTCTGTATCCCCACTGGAGGACTCTTCTTCCGAGCAAACAAGAGTTCCCTGTGACCTGGACGCTTCCAGGTCCATACCTCGAGTAAAGCCCATGAGAACATGCTTTTGACCTGTATGCGCACGGGCAGGCCGCACACCACTCGCAGATTGGAGACGCCGAGCCGGCTCGACGATGTTGGTGTAGATGTCCGGCCCGGGTGTAGATCCATCAACCTTTCCAATGAAAACCTGGATCCCGCCAAACGGAACCCGGAATCCATACTCCACAGAATCAGCATCAAGCCCCCAGCCGGCATCGTCGACGTAGAGCCAGCCGCGGCGACTCTTGCTCATCCTTCCAACGACGTATCCCTCGAGCCCTGGGAGAGAGCCCTTTGAGAACTCAACACCACCAAGCGCTTTCCCCACGGTGGGCGCCAACTGTCGTGGATTTATCACGACAGATGTCTGGGTGAACGGACTTGGATTCGAGGCCATCGCTAACGGGGTGGACTCAAAGGGGTTGATCGGGACGAAAGACACGAATTTACCCAGGTTCGGCCCCTCAAGTCGAGGTAATAGCCTACGTCCTGCTTGGGTTTGTATTGCTTGTGTATCGATTGCAAGGAGCTAGAATCTTGACCTAGTTCTCGATAACCTGTCCTCTGAGTCGCCCCGGGTCTGCCTTTATATAGGAGGTCAGGACCACCGGGTCTTTACAATTATCTATCCGGGTCTTCTTGTGACTCCGAGTCTCTTTCTATCTTTCTGTCCAAGTTGTCCTTGAGGCGGCTTACACACCCGGGCCTTCTACGTCCGGGCCATCATGCGGCCCACATCTTGAGTTGTCTATCTTCCTGGGCCACCAGTCTTACGGCTCACCCATGGGCCGGCTTACAAGTCATCAATATGACCGGAGCCTCTAAGGCGGGTCATATTGTGGGGTTATATCCCCAACAGTCATCAAGCTGTACATGTGCTGAACGCGGAGGTGCCGTCCGTTCGGCGCTAGATCAGAAGGATCGTGATCAAGTTCGTGGGATGGATCGTGATCAAGTTCGCGAGACAGATTGTGATTGGATCGCGGTACGGATTGTAATTGGATCGCGGGACGCACGGCGATTTGGATCGCGAAGACATTCGACTACACCAACCGCGTTACTTAACGCTTCCTGCTTAGCGATCTACAAGGGTATGTAGATCAACTCTCCCTCTTGTAGATGCTCATCACCATGGATAGATCTCTGTGTGTGTAGAATTTTTTTGTTTCCCATGCAACGTTCCCCAACAGTGGTATCAGACCTAGGTCTATGTGTATATTAGATCTCGAGTAGAACACAAAAGGTTTGTGGGGGTTGATGCTTAGAATGCTTCCTCCCTTGGTCGGATTTTGGTTCAGCGGTATTGTGAGATGAAGCGGCCCGGACCAACATTACTCGTACGCTTATGAGAGACCGGTTCCCTCAATCGCAACTTGTTGCATAGATGGCTTGCGGGTGCCAGTTTCTCTCACTTTAGTTGGATCGGATTCGACAAAGGCAGTCCTTGAGAAGGTTGAAAAGCAACTAGTTTATCACCGTTGTGGTTTTTGCGTAGATGAGAATTGTTCTTGCTAGATACCCGTAGCAGCCACGTAAAACATGCAACAACAATTAGAGGACGTCTAACTTGTTTTTGTAGGGTATGTTATGATGTGATATGGCCAATTACATGATGTGATATATGTGATGTATGAGATGATCATGTGATGTATAGATTATCACGACTTGCATGTCGATGAGTACGGCAACCGGTAGGAGCCATAGGGTTGTCTTTAATTATTGTATGACCTGCGTGTCAATCATTAAGCGCTATGTAATGCTTTAGTTTATCACTAAATGGTAGCAATAGTAGTAGAAGCATGTTGGGCACAACAACCCCGATGGCGACACGTTGATGGAGATCAAGATGATGGAGATCATGGTGTCTTGCCGGTGACGATGGAGATCATGCCGGTGCTTTCTAGATGGAGATCAAAAGCACAAGTTCATGGCGATATCATGTCACTTATGAATTGCATGTGATGTTAATCCTTTTATGCACCTTGTTTTGCTTAGGACGACGGTAGCATTATAAGGTGATCCCTCACTTAATTTCAAGGTAAATTGTGTTCTCCCCGAGTCTGCACCGTTGCAAAAGTTCGTCGTGTTGAGACAGCACGTGATGATCGGGTGTGATAGACTCTACGTTCACATACAACGGGTGCAAGCCAGTGTTGCACGTGCAGAACACTCGGGTTAAACTTGAAGAGCCTAGCATGTACAGACATGGCCTCGGAACACAAGAGACCGAAAGGTCAAACATGAGTCATATAGTAGATATGATCAACATAATGATGTTCACCATTGAAGCCACCTCAACTCACGTGATGATCGGACTTGAGTTGGTGGATTTGGATCCTATGACACTCAGATGACCTGAGGGATGTCAATTTGAGTGGGAGATTTAGTAATTTTATTAACTAAACTCATTATCTTGAACAATAGTCTAAGTAACCTTTGCATATTTATGTTCTAGATCAATGGCTCACGCAGTAGCACCCCTGAATTTTAATGCGTTCCTAGAGAAAGCTAAGTTGAAAGATGATGGAAGTAACTTTGTTGACTGGGCCCGTAATCTGAGGATTAGCCTCACGGCTTCCCAGAAATCATATGTCCTTGGTGCACCGCTTGGTGACCAACCAGAAGACATGACCTCCGAAGACGTTAAGAACGCTTGGGAGGCACGTACTGGAGATTACTCAATAGTTCAGTGTGCAATAGTGTATGGCTTAGAACTGAGACTTCAAAGACGTTTTGAACGTCATGGAGCATATGAGATGTTCTAGGAGTTGAAGTTTATATTTCAGAAGAACGCCCGGATCGAGCGGTATGAAACCTCCGATAAGTTCTATGCTTGCAAGATGGAGGAGAACGGGTCTATCAGTGAACATATACCCAGAATGTCTAGGTATTCAACTCGTCTAGCGGAGTTAGGAATTGCCCTTCCGCCAGAGGCGATCACTGACAGAGTTCTTCAATCACTGCCACCTAGTTACAAGAGCTTTGTGATGAACTATAACATGCATGGGATGAACAAGTCAGTCGCCGAGCTGTTTGCGATGCTAAAACTCGCTGAGTCTGAAATCCAGAAAGAACATCAAGTCGTAATGGTCAATAAAACCAATAGTTTCAAGAAAAATGGCATGGTCAAGGGCAAGGGCAACAAGGGTAAAACCAAGAAGGATGGCAAAGCAGTTGCTACTCCTGTAAAGAAGCCCAAGCATGGACCCAAGCCAGAAACTGAGTGCTTTCATTGCAAGGGAACTGGTCACTGGAAGCGGAACTGCCCCAAGTACCTAGCTGACAAGAAGGCGGCCAACGACAAACAAGGTATATATGATATACATGTTATTGATGTGTACCTTACTAGCTCTCGTAGTAGTGCCTGGGTATTTGATACCGGTTCGGTTGCTCACATTTGCAACTGAAAGCAGGAACTACGGAATAAACGAAGGCTGGCAAAGGACGAAGTGACGATGCGCGTGGGAAATGGTTCCAAGGTTGATGTGATCGCCGTTGACACGTTCTCTCTTCGATTACCATCGGGATTAGTGATGAACCTGAATAATTGTGATTTAGTGCCTGCATTAAGCATGAACATTATATCTGGATCTTGTTTATTGCGAGACGGTTACTCATTTAAATAAGAGAATAAATGTTGTTCTATTTATATGAGTAATATCTTTTATGGTCATGCACCCAATGTGAGGGGTTTATTCATATTGAATCTTGATAGTGATGATAGACATGTGCATAACATTGATGCCAAAAGATGTAGAGTTGATAATGATAGTACCACTTTCTTGTGGCACTGCCATTTAGGTCATATTGGTGTAAAACGCATGAGGAAGCTCCATGCTGATGGAATTTTTGAGTCACTTGATTTTGAATCACTTGACACATGTGAACCATGCCTCATGGGCAAGATGAGTAAAACGTCGTTCTCTAGAACAATGGAACATGCAAGTGACTTATTAGAAATCATACATACTGATGTGTGCGGTCCAATGAATGTTACAGCGCATGGTGGATATCGTTATTTTCTCACCTTCACTGATGACTTAAGTAGATATGGGTATATTTACTTAATGAAACACAAGTCTGAAACGTTTGAAAAGTTCAAGCAATTTTAGAGTGAAGTTGAGAATCATCGTAACAAGAAGATTAAAGTTCCTGCGATCTGATCGAGGAGGTGAATATCTGAGTTATGAGTTTGGCAGTCACTTAAGACAATGTGGAATTGTTTCACAGTTGACACCGCCCGGAACACCACAGCGTAATGGTGTGTTCGAACATCGTAATCGAACCTTATTAGATATGGTGCGTTCTATGATGTCTCTTGCTGATTTTCCACTATCGTTTTGGGGTTATGCATTAGAGACAGCTGCATTCACTTTAAATAGGGCACCATCAAAATCCGTTGAGACGACGCCATATGAACTATGGTTTGGCAAGAAGCCAAGTTGTCGTGAAGCTTCAGCCTGAAAAGCTGGAACCCAAAGCGGAGAAATGCGTCTTCATAGGATACCCAAAAGAGACAGTCGGGTATACCTTCTATCTTAGATCCGAAGTCAAAGTGTTTGTCGCTAAGAACGGAACATTTCTTGAGAAAGAGTTTCTCTCGAAAGAATTGAGTGGGAGGAAAATAGAGCTTGATGAGGTTTTTGAACCTTTACTTCAACCAGAAAGTAGTGCAGCGCAGAAAGATGTTTCTGTGGAACCTACGACGGTAGAAGAGGAAGTTAATTATGATGATCATGAAGCTTCGGATCAAGCTGCTATTGAACCTCGTAGGTCGACAAGGCCGCGTACTACCCTTGAGTGGTACGGCAACCCTGTCTTGGAGGTCATGTTGTTGGACAACAGTGAACCTACGAGCTATGGAGGAGCAGTGATGGGCCCAGATTCCGAGAAATGGTTAGAGGCCATGAAATCCGAGATGGGATCCATGTATGAAAACAAAGTATGGACTTTGGAAGTATTATCCGAGATAGAGAAAAGATGAGTGTCATCCCCTATGCTTCGGCCATAGGCTCTATCATGTATGCAATGCTATGCACAAGACCCGATGTCAGCCTTGCCATAAGTATGGCCGGAAGGTTTCAAAGTGATTCTAGAATGGAGCACTGGACAGCGGTCAAGAATATCCTTAAGTACCTGAAAAGGACTAAGGAAATGTTTCTCGTTTATGGAGGTGATGAAGAGCTCGTCGTAAAGAGTTACGTTGATGCAAGATTTGACACTGATCCGGACGACTCTAAGTCGCAAACAGGATATGTATTTATTCTCAACGGGGGAGAGGTAAGCTGGTGCAGTTCCAAGCAAAGCGTGGTAGCCGATTCTACGTGTGAAGCGGAGTACATCGCAGCCTCGGAGGCAGCGAAGGAAGGTGTCTGGATGAAGCAGTTCATGAAAGATCTTGGAGTAGTGCCCAGTGCACTGAATCCAATGAACCCGTTCTTTGACAACACTGGTGCCATTGCTCTGGCCAAGGAACCAAGGTTTCACAAGAGGACCAGACACATAAAGCGACGCTTTAACTCCATCCGCGATTACATCGAGGAGAAGGACATAAATATTTTCAAAGTGCACACGGATCTGAATGTTGCAAACCCGTTGACTAAAACTCTTCCAAGGGCTAAACATGATCAACTCCAGAACTGCATGGGTGTTCGATTCATTACAATGTAAATCACATAGTGATGTGAGCTAGATTATTGACTCTAGTGCAAGTGGTAGACTGTTGGAAATATGCCCTAGAGGCAATAAATAAAGTGTTTATTATTATATTTCCTTGTTCATGATAATCGTTTATTATCCATGCTATAATTGTATTAATTGGAAATGCATTACATGTGTGGGTAAATAGACAACACTTTGTCCCTAGTATGCCTCTAGTGAACTAGCTCGTTGATCAAAGATGGTCAAGGTTTCCTAGCCATTGACATGAGATGTCATTTGATAACGGGATCACATCATTAGGAGAATGATGTGATGGACAAGACCCAAACTACAAACGTAGCATATGATCGTGTCAGTTTATTGCTACTATTTTCTGCATGTCAAGTATATGTTCCTATGACCATGAGATCATGCAACTCACAGATACCAGAGGAGTGCCTTGTGTGTATCAAACGTCGTAACGTAACTGGGTGACTATAACGGTGCTCTACAGGTATCTCCGAGGGTGTCTGTTGAGTTGGCATGGATCAAGACTGGAATTTGTTACTCCGTGTGACGGAGAGGTATCTCAGGGCCCACCCGGCAATACAACATCACAATAAGCCTTGCATGCAATGTGACTAAGTGTTAGTTGTGGGATCTTGTATTACGGAACGAGTAAAGAGACTTGCCGGTAACGAGGTTGAACTAGGTATGGAGATATCGACGATCGAATCTCGGGCAAGTAACATACCGAAGAACAAAGGGAACATCATACGGGATTAACTGAATCCTTGACATAGAGGTTCGACCGATAAAGATCTTCGTAGAATATGTAGGAACCAATATGGGCATCCAAGTCCTGCTATTGGTTATTGACCATAGAGGTGTCTTGGTCATGTCTACATAGTTCTCAAACCTGCAGGGTCTGCACACATAAGTTTTGGTGACGTTTCGGTAGTATAGAGTGATGTATGGTGGTGACTCAAGGTAGTTCAGAGTCCCGAATGAGATCCCGGACATCACGAGGAGCTCCGGAATGGTCCGGAGGTAAAGATTCATATATAGGAAGTCCTGTTTTGGTCGCCAAAAAAGTTTGGGGCTCATCGGTAGTGTACCGGGAGTGCCGGTAGTGAACCAGGATGCCTCCGGGAGGGGTATTTCGACCCAAGAGGCTCATGGGCTATGGGAGAGTCAATATCAGCCCTTAGTGGGCTGGTGGAAACTCCCACACAAGGCCCATGTGGCTGGAGAAGAAAACCCAATAGGAAAAGGTGAAAAAAGGCAAAAAAAAGGAGCAATCCTAGTCCTACTAGGATTGGAGAAGGAGTCCTCCTCTCCTAGTAGGTTCGGCCGAACCATAGGAGCCTTGGCCCTTTCGCCAAGGTTCTCCTCCTCTCCTCCTATATATATACTGGTGGGTTTTAGGGGTTTGCACTAGTTTTTTTCAGCCACGTGCTACCCGTTCCTCCAGTGCATAGTTTCTCCTCTAGATCGGATTTCTGTAATGCTTAGGCGAAGCCCTGCCGGAATAGCTCCACCACCATCGCCGGAGCGCCGTTACACTGCCAGAGAACTCTTCTTCCTCTCCACTCCTTCTTGCTGTATCAGGACGGTGGAGATCGTCATCAAGCTGTATGTGTGCTGAATGCGGACGTGCCGTCCGTTCGGCGCTAGATCGGAAGGATCGTGATCAAGTTCGTGGGACGGATCGTGATCAAGTTCGCGGGACAGATCGTGATTGGATCGCGGGACGCACGGCGATTTGGATCGCGAAGACGTTTGACTACACCAACCGCGTTACTTAACGCTTCCCGCTTAGCGATCTACAAGGGTATGTAGATCCACTCTCCCTCTCGTAGATGCTCATCACCATGGATAGATCTGCGTGTGCGTAGGAATTTTTTTGTTTCCAATGCAATGTTCCCCAACAGCCACCACACACAAGCACTACTCACAATCGACACAAATTGCAGCATATGACCCAAGTCATCGAACCGGAGGCCAAGAAGACACTGAGAAAGAATGGCCACCACCCTTGCTACTGGAGTACTGCCTCATGAAGAACATCATCCGCCATGGTGGCCAAAACTCTACACAAAAGCCGAGCCTGTCACCCCACTATCCAAAGGTGGCGCCTTCAAGAAAGTGACAACATCGGAGGGCCGCCGCTGCCCAGATGAAGGATTTCTGGTTTTAACCAGGGACACATGAGGGATGGGAAGGGATGGACCTCGGTGTCGTCCACAAGTGGGAAAATGCGCCCGTAGCGCCGTCGACATCGTGACCGTCACCGCCGGCCAAGGTTTCCCCTGGTCAGCCCCCTCGACCCTAAGCACACCACCCAGCCTGCAGTCCCAACGAACCAGAGGACGCCGGAGTCCTGAGAAGATGGCACTAATGCAAAAAACGCTAGCAGTGGCGTTCTAAAAAACCAACTTGGTGGCGTTAGGGGTCGATGCCACCAATATGGCTCCATTGTTAGCAAAATACCGATGGCGATCAGATACCATGCCATCGGTATTTTACATACTAGTGGCGTGGCCATCACTATGTAAACTAGCAACGGCGTGACATATTTTACCACGCCACCACTATACCCATACTACTAGTGAGGTGCACTCACACACCATCACTAAATTTTATAGAAAACAAAAAAAGGTTTGAAATGATTACAAATTTCACTATAAATACATACATACATACATACATACATGCATACATGCATTTCATCCATACTAGACCAACTTATACATTTAGTATATATACATTGTTGAGATCACCAAGTCCAAAAGCACTGATGCACGTAGAGATTATGGTGGTCGCTGACGCGGCCTCGTGTGAATGTCGTCGTCATCGTCATCGTGATCGCTGCTGTTGTAGCTCCGTGTCGATGTCTCCGTCACGGTTGTAGCCGCAGCTCTGTATTGATTGTGTCCTCGATGCCATGGCCCGTGTCACTAATAGACTACATTACATAAAAAGAATGCACATGAATAAGAAGTTAGCTCAACCAGTACAAGAATAAACTAACCTACTACCCCTATAAAAGGAGAAAAGGGCAGATCCAACTTAAAATCTGGAGCATCTAATAATGAATCTAATGGTGTAAAACATCCCAACGAAAACGCACCAACGAAAGCTGAACACAGGTCTACTATTTCCATCGATAACAAGACCACGTTTAGAGCTAAACTAACTACCTCACCCCACCCATCACCCATCACGCCCACCTCTACCGTTCAAAGAGTGATCGCTCGCACAACTCCATCGCAGCCGCCTCCCTGGCGATGCACCACCGCCTGCCCTACTCACCTTCCCCGCGTCGGCATCGCCGACCCTCTCATGCCATCTACCCCGCACGTCTCCCTGGCTCTCTCGCCTCCTCGCCACCCCTCACTGACCGCCCCACACGATCCCTGTTCGGCAATAGATCGACATGTGCCGGCAGCGAGATCTGGAAGGAAGAGAATGAGGCAGAGAGGGAAATGAAGTGGGTAAGAAGAGAGGGTGAGGGGAAGGAAGAGGATAGAGAAACCCCAACAACGTGCTTGTGAAAGATTAGTATCGTGGGTGAAAGTGCAGCTATCGCGGCGCAATTGCTGCTCACAAGGGTCCCCGCGATGCGACGGACGAATTTAGGCGATCTGGTGGTGGTCGACTCTATCACTGCGCGAGGCGGCGTCATGGTGGCTTGAATTTCGCTGGAGGGCTCAGATGAGCGAAACAAAGAGGCCGCCTCAAATATCTCCGCCCAAATTTGCCTCGCTAGAGAGAGCAGATTGTCCACAAAACCTGGCCGCTCTATCCCATCCCTTCTTGTGACGCCCCTAATTTCGACCGTACACTAAACATACACGCAATGCGTACGTTCAAGATTAGGGACTCACTAATTGATATCACAACACAACACTAGACACAAATTAAAGTCATACAACTTCATATTACAAGCCAGGGGCCTTGAGGGTTTGAATATAAAGCTCGACGAACACGAGTCAGCGGAAGCAAATAATATCTGAGTACAAACATAAGTTAAACAAGTTTGCCTTAAGAAGGCTAGCACAAACATACGCAGCGGATCGAAAGAGGCGAGGCCTCCTGCCTGGGAACCTCCTAACTACTCCTTAGCAGCGGCACTCTCCACGTAGTAGTAGGCTCCTGCGGTGGCGTAGTAGTCGTCTCCGGTGTACTCCATCTCCTGGGCTCCATCATCTGAATGCAGCAATTGCTTCAAGGGGGAAAGGGGAAGCAAAGCAACGGTGAGTACTCATCCAAAGTACCCGCAAGACTGACATCAGAACTATGCTAAGTATGCATCAGTATCAAGGAATGGGGTTATATCTGGGCTAACTGCGGAAAGCAAGAATAGGGGGAAAGGACTAGTCCTATCAAAGACTAGCATCTTCAGCATCTTGCAGCATTAGAAGAGAGTAGACTGGTAACTCACATATAGTCATATTATTGTAGAAATTTTATTAAGTAACCACGCCCAGAGATTCTTCCTCGACTCCCCACGAGAAAGCAATCCCGGAGCCAACATTCATTTCAATTTAAAGTCATAATTTTAGTTGTAGGAGGTCAAAGTACAACTCCAAGGCATCCTGTTACCGTGGACATGACTATTCGAATAGATGAATTCATCCCTGCAGGGGTGCACCGCATTTCCAACACGCTTGATCACCTCCTGCTGGACACACTTTTCTGGGTAATGTACGGCCTCGGGATCCAGAACGTCGTTGCCCCACCTAGGCTCAACGAAGAGGCCAGCCCGCCGGTCTAAATCCTATGCGCGTAGGGGTCATGGGCCCACTCGCCCTTTGCACTCCTGCATGATGCATGGGCGGCCGAGGTCAGCCCTATCACACTCTAATCCAAGACCTGTGCCATCCAGGCCACTCGGGCGCGCCCCGCTCCATTGGTGACGTCCGAAGAGTTTCGGCTGATACAACGACGCTGAGTACCCATAACTTCTCGTACGTGAGGTTGGGTGCATAAAAGGTCAAAATACCAACTCAAATCAAATACCCAACCCATTAGCATTTTATTAATGCGGGCAAGCGCGACCCATGAAGTACGGTCCCGTCGCCCCGTCTCGAGAATGTGTGGCAATGGCCTCTCCTACCCATCCATTCCTCATCATCATCAAACCATGGGTACCCCTCAAGGCCGACCCATCACCAACATGTTTTTGTAACTAGGTTATAGTAACTGTGTGTATAAAACATCAAGACGGAACCTGAGGAATCACCCTCAAAGGGCCCCGCTTTATGAAACCGTCAAGGTGGACTTAGAGGAATCACCCTCGAGGGTCCCACACTTGAGGGGTTGCACGATAGAGACATCGTCGTGAATGGTGAAGGAGGAATCACCCTCAATAACCACGACCGGCTAGCTGCACTACAGGGCTAGCATCATGAGTACTTCACGAGGTGTCACCCTCGGTACTCGATAGTAGCACTACAGAGTCGTACAACTAAGGGGAGTGTGATGATGTGAGGGGCCTGGCTTATCGGTCGGTTGACCGAGTCTTTGAGTCTTCGAGTCGTCGGGTCGTCGATGAAGATGCAGGGGCAACTGGGACTAAGGGGGTCACTAGGGATTCATTGATCAACCTATACTAAGCAGTTGATATAACAACAGGTATTGTAGCAGTTTTTCAAAAACATGCTATGCATCAGAAATAGGAGCTAGCTAATACAGTAGCAAAATCTAATGCAAGAGTGAGAGGGAAAGAAATGGGCGATATCGGAATGATCAGGGGGGGTGCTTGCCTTGCTGCTCTGTGGCAAAGACCTGGTCGTCAACGATGCAGTCGTACCCGACAGCAGCGTCAGTCTCGGGCTCTATCGGTAAGAAGAGGGGGGAAAACAATAAATATAAAGCAGGCAAAGGTATCACCATGCATGACATGGCAATATGCAGAGCTAGGCATGCATTAACGCAGTACTACACGTTGGAGACGGGTCGAAAGAACATCTGACGATATTTTTCGGGTCTCGGGCTACTACCGGACAGACGAAAATGATGGAAAAGCTCCATGTTCGATATGATAGGAGCACGTGACAGACGAACGAACCGCGTATTCGGATTCGTGGAATTTTTCTGAACAACTTTCATGTATAAATTATTTTCCTCCTAGATATGGATTATTTAATGTGAATTTAAAAAGATTTAATAGTATTCTGAAATTAGTATTAATGCGAATTAAAACAGAAAATACTATTGTCACCTAGTGCTATTCTAGACAGAGTGTATGACAATGGGACCAATGAGGCTGGGTTGACCCAATCAATATTTGACTGGTCAAAAGGATGAATAGTGTACGGGTCCCACATGTCCAAGTTTTACTAAATATCAAAACTCATTTATTTAATCTAATTAAAGGAGACCCACATGTCATTTTCTAATGGACTATTCTAGAACTAAACTAACAACTAATTAACCCCTAACAAAAAGGAAAATAATCCTAATCTAATTTGGCCAGCCCACGGGTAGTGAGTGGCTGGCCACGCACTTTTGTATGACGTCTGGGTCCCAAGCACAGCAAAAATTATAAAAAACTAATTTTTAATTTTTTATATTTTATTCGTATAGCTCATCCTGTAGAATTCAGTGGTGCAAATAGATTCATAGTTTGCACTCTGGTTTAAGAGGAATAATTATCACAATAGGAAAATGTGTACGTACAAAGCTAGCAAGATTTTTAATTGGTTTGAATCACATGTATGGCTGCAGGTAATGCAACTAAATAGATTCAGTATACCTGTGTGTGTGGCCATGGCGTTGGCCATGGGATGCACAACGCGAAGCAGGCATGGGCCGCGGCGAGCAGCAGCAGTATGCGGCGGCGGCAGCAGCCAGCAGCGGCAGCAGGGCAACAGCGGCTAGCAAGCAGACCAAGCAACAACGACGCAGGTAGCGGCAGCAACAGCAAGCAGCGGCAGCAGGGCAACAGCGGCTAGCAAGCAGACCAAGCAACAACGACGCAGGTAGAGGCAGCAATAGCAAGCAGCGGCGACAGTACGCAACAGGCAATAGCACGACGCGAGCAGCAGCTAGCAGAGCAGCAGCACGTAGCAGCGGGCAGCGCAGGCGCGCGGTAGCGACAGCGGCTGTTGGGCACGCGCGAGCGGCAATATGCACACGCGGGCGATGGCGAGCACACTAACGGGCGACGCAGGGCTACGGTGACGGATGAGCATCAGGGAGAGGGGGATCCGAGAGAGGAGCTCACAGGGAGGTCATGGAGGGGCTCGGCGAGGTCGCGGGGGCGCCGGAGTTCGCGGGACGGCGGCGGGATGGCAGCGGCACGATGATGGCGACGGCTATGTGGCGAATTGACTCCATCCAGGGGCGTAGACGAAGCGCGCGATGAAGACGGAGCTCCCGGACTGAGAGGAGCCCGTTGGCCATGGCGGCTAGGTAGCCCATGGCGATGGCGGCGTCGGGAGTCGACGGGATCGGGGAGAGGGGAAAACATCTAGGGTTCGAGGGGGCTTGAGGACGACCTTTTAGGTCGCAGGGGCGTCGCTCGACGTCGCACCTGGCCATCGGGGCCATGGATGCCCGCCCTTCGTCCACGGGGCTTGTGTGAACAGAGGAAGGGGAAGACCTTCTGGTGGGTTGGGCCTTTACTCTGTACTAGAAGCCCAGGTGAACAAATATGTCCTATCTCTTTCTTTATTTTTTTCTGTTACTTTTATTAGCTACTGTTTTGTATATATTTTTGGCTAACAATGAGTTTTGTTTATGATGAAACTTCACACATAAATTATATGCAATATTACTAGGTTTGACAAAAAGTTTGGGGCCAACTGGAACTATTCAAACATTTTTAGAAATTGAAAAGGTCAAGTAATTTTCTGTTGGACCCCCCAAACAATTTCCAGGGACAAATTAGGAATCCAAATGGAGTCGATATTATTTTCTCAAACACTGGAGGATTTTATTACATATTTTATACATTTTTTTTATCTTTTTAATTATTTTTGACTTTATTTTAAACTTGAATTTGAACTTGGCTCGGATCAAAGTGAAGTTTAGAAAAATTAATTATGATGACATGGCACCATCAGCATGAGTTTACTGTAGCATGAAATCAAGGTGTTACACACTCTCCCTAAAGGTTTGCGGCGGCGGCTCGACGGTTCATCACACCTGTGCTGGGCGGCTCGGCGGCGGCTTGGCTGTTCTTGACAGCTGCGCGGCAGGCCGGTGGCTGCTTCGCCGCAAGCCGGGTGCAGTGATGGGCGAGGTGGCAAGTCTGTGACCGACGGACAAGGGCTCCACGCAGCAAACACCAGGATGCGACCGGAGACGAGGAGGGCTCTCCGCATCTGCACGACGGGTCCACTCATGATTTCATCTCAGTCTCTCATGCAAGTCCTCTCTCTCTGGGCCTCCCGAGTGATCTATCTTCGCTGATTCAAGCCATGTACGTCGCCCTGTGAATCGTCACCATCCTTTTTTTTTTTAAAAAAGATAGGGGTCTCCCCCTAGCCCCAACTTTTATTAAAGCCAAGGCAAGAAAAACCAGGTTCAAGAGTTCACTGGTCTCGGTGGACAGCTATTGAGCAGCCACGGAACAAACATGGCCAAGTGCAACTAGTTTAGCCCTATTACAAAGCCATCTTACAGGGAATAGAGAGAATGAAAGATAGACATAGCTAGCACCAAAACTACTCTCCACTGCCCAGAATGGTAACACTACCAAGCGATCCTAAGCAATTCCCCTCTTCGGTGGTCCAAAAGCCTTAAACACTAGAGAAGAAGAGCACCCTACCAGTACAGGAATCAGCAACTTTGCCGTCCGCCATAGCGGACGGCAAAGGCATGCATGGCAGACGGCAAAGGCTTTGCCGTCTGCCAGCAGACGACCAACTATCCGGCTGAATAAGCTACGGTAAAGGGCGCTTTGCCGTCTGCTGGCAGACGACAAAGATGCTTAGGTCTTTGCCGTCTGCTAGCGGGCGGCAAAGACCATGGACGGTACACGTGGCAGCTTACGTGCATTAAGGGGTTAACGGCGTGCTTTGCCGTTTGCTGGCAGACGGCAAAGATGCAAAGTTCTTTGTCGTCTGCCAGTAGACGGCAAAGCAACGGTTTCTTTGCCGGCCTATGTGGTTTCTTTGCTGTCAGCAGGCAGACGACAATGATGCAAAGTTCTTTGCCGTCTGCCAGCTGACGGCAAAGAAACCACATAGGCCAGCCTAGTGCCACCCCAGGTTGCACAGGTAGCTGCCACGTGGCAGCTTTGCCATCTGATGGCTGATGGCAAAGCTCTTTGTCGTCTGCCAGCAGACGGCAAAGAACCTGTATAGCCCCTATTTTTTCTGTTTTTTTCTTAAATTCATTCAATTTCATACACATATATATACACATTTCAAAATACTTTCAACAAGCATACCAACACATATCCAACAACAAGTTACCAACACATATCCAACAACATATCTAACAAGTTTCCAACAACATATCCAACAACAAAGTTCATCGTACACAATCGAAACAAAAAGGAAGCACAAGGAGAAGAGTAGACTCCATCAATGCAAGCTTCCTTATCTAAAGCAAATCTACAAATTGGGAAAGAAGAAAGTTAGAAGAAGAAGAAGAAGAAGAATAGCTAGAAGAAGAAGAAGAAAAAGAAGAAGAAGAGGAGGAGGAGGAAGAATTTTTCTTCTCTTTCTTTTTCTCCTCTCCTCTTCTTTATCTTCTTCTTCTTCTTCTAACTAAGGTCGGTAAAAATGCCGTTTTTTAGCTAAGCTAGGTAAAAATGCTAAGTGTAGGTCATTTTAGAGCTAAGCTAGGTAAATAGGTCATTTTGGAGCTTCGTAAGGTTATTATGTCATTTTCGAGGAAAATAAGCTAAGTCTATGTCATTTTGGAGCTAAACCAAGGTTATCATGCCATTTTTCACCTAAGTATGCTAAGTATGTCATAAATGAACTGAAAAAGCTCACTATAGGTCATTTTTTAGCTAACCTAGGTAGTTATGCCATTTTGAGCTAACTAATCATATTTACTCATTTTGGGGGACAAAATGGTAAGTGTAGGTCATTTTAGAGCTATCCTAGTTATAATCGGTCATTTTGAAGGTAGGTAAGGTTATTTTGTCATTTTGGTGGAAAATAAGCTAAGTCTATGTCATTTTGGAGCTAAACCAAGGTTATCATGCCATTTTTTACCTAAGTGTAGGTCATTTTGGAGCTAAATTGGTCATTTCTTAAGCTAAGTATGCATTTGCTAAGAAAAACACTTGGGAAAACTTACCATCATCATGAAGGTGAAGGACCGGTCGGGTTTGCACCAGGGTGAGACGGAGAAGGACCGGTCGGGGTTGCGGCAGACGCAGAAGGATCGGTCGATGCTTGTCGGGAGGCACGCTGCACCAAAGATCATTTGCATTGTCTCCTTAGCATGATGCAACTCAAATGTGAATACTAGTAACTAATGACCATTCAAATGAAACTCACCATGGGTGCTATACCAATCTGGGGCATCGACGGAGGGGTCTGACCATTGTTCTGGCACAGCATCTGCACATTTTGTTTCCACAAGTCAGTCATATTAGTTAGTGATGAAACGAACATTACATGCATGATTTTGCTAATATGCAGGAGAAACTTACCATGAGGAGCTCGTATAGGGCCCGGTGAGACGCGTCGTTCCGGTTCCTCTCCTCCTCCAACAGCCTAGCTGTCCTCTCCTTCATGTCCCTCTCCCTCTACGCCGCCTGCTTATTTGCCTCCGCCAGAAGCTCCTGGGCCCTAGCCTCGATGGCCAGCTCCATTGGCCATGGACGAGGCCTTATCTTAGGATCGGAGCTCGTCTGGCACTTCTTGATCTCCGGGAGAGTTCTAGGACAACGTATCAGTCCATCCCAATGGCTATCGAGCCATGAGGCCTCCCGCCACCAGATATCATCATGAGCTCTGGATCAAAAGGACTTTGGCTCGGGTTGAAGTCCTCCCCTTTCCTCGCCTTCCCCGCATCTCTGTACCTCACGAGCTTGTTGTGGGAGTAGATGTTGCTAAAGCTCACTAGATGATCGAGGTCATCCTCAGAGAATGCCTTGGCCTTCTTGTACGTGGCAGTATGGGCCATGGCATAGAGGTCGAACAGCGGTGGCACCTCCTTCTTGTTTTCTCGCGCCTAAAAGAGAGGAAAAAATATTAGTTAAGGGCTCAAGCTAGCATGACGAATGAAATTGCATGAATCATGAAGCAAACCACATACCTAGTGATCCCCGTACTCAAACAGGTTGGAGATCCTTTGATGGTGTGGCACACCTTTCATTTGGGCCTTGTTGTGGTCGGCTAGCCATTTGGGAGAGCACCAGTCATCCACCAATGCCTCCCAACATTCCATCCTATCCGCACACCATCTCGGAGGCACCTAAGTTAGACAAGAGAAATTTCAGTGCTACGCCTACGAATCAAATCAAGGAAACTAAGTAAAAGGCCTTAAGAATAGGTAATTGCCTTCATGTACTTCTCCTTACTCAGATAATTTTTGCGACACTTCTTCTTGGCCCTCTTAATGTTAGTCGAGGCGTAGTAGTCTCAAATAGCCTGCACCCGAGCCCCGTGCCGTAAGTTCTGAAGTAGGCGCTTGCACTCGGCTACGAGAATAATAGTCGCGTCCGCCTCGTGTTCCTCAAGACACCTGTAGAAGGTCTGGAATCAAACAAGACAACACCGATTAGTACAATCACTAGGTGTTGTTGATTTTTAATTCTGTAAAGGAGAAATTACCCAAAACCAACGGATCACAATGTCGACCACCATCTCGCACAAGACACCGTCGACCCTCTCCTCCGGCGGGGCCGGGGCAGCCACGTACAGCTCCCAGGTCAGTGCTACCTGTGGAACCTCACCCTCACCGGGCAACTGGACCTTCCCCGGGAAGTGGTGCCGGAGAAGCACACCATGGACCTGGTTGGGCCTGCGGACACCACACTCGTGTTTCCAATCCCTGCAGTATGACAAGGCCAACACATTACATATTAATTTGAAGAAACATGAAGGCAAAAGGTTAAAAAAGAGTAAATGCACTTACTTCTCCGCATTAGGCTCAATCAACCACCTCTGATCGTGGGTCGTCGAATGGGCGGGAGCTTTGTACAACCACGCTGGTAGACCTTCTTGCCCTCCTCAACCAGCTCCCCCTCGCTATAGGTGTCCTCAAACAAGTTGTCCTCACCACCATCAGCATGGCCACTAGCCTCCGGAGTCACGTGGGACGAAGACTCTAGGACCGGAGTCTCCTGGGATGAAGACTCTGGGACCGGAGTCTCCTGGGACGAAGGCTCGGTGACCCGAGGCTAGTCGGCCCGAGGCTTGGTGACCGGAGTCCGAGACGGGTCCAAGTCAGACGGGTCCACCTGAGATGGAGCACTCCCGTGGTCGGGAGAATGAGCTGGGAGTTGCTGGGATGGAATAATAGCACCCTCCCAGCACGCGTCGAGGAAGGAGGCTCAAAGCGCTCTCGACCCACGCCCACCATCTGTCAACACCTGCAATGACAAAGAGTGAACGAAATTAGTTCAACATAAAAAAATGAAATACCTAATAACATGAACTAATTAATAATACATATGTACATAATAATAATAGAATACCTGACATTACTAATACTAATCTTCATCGTCTATATATGCTCCGGGATCAATAAATGCATAATCATCATCACTATCAGTAATGACGTGCTCATCAGCATCATCAATAAATGCATCAACATGTGGAAGGCCTCCTTTATGTAATCGGTCAAGCATTGACAGGTCATCCACAGCAGTAACCTCTTCTTCTTCCGTCTCTTCTTGTTCCGGCTTAGGGGTGAAGTCGGATTCACTGTTGCTGTCTACCTCAATATTCTGGGGTGAAGTAGAGCGGTTCTTGAAACGCTTTTTGTAAAAATGTGTTTCTTGGTAGAATTCTCCTTCATATGTGTCTGGGTTAATGTGAGGTTCATAATCATCTTCATTGAGGGGAGGTGGTCTAAAATGTGACGGCACATCATAAACGACATCCCAACCATTCAAATTTGGATCCGTTTGGCAGGCCCACGGTAGATAGAAAACTTGGGTCGCCTGTTGAGCCGTAATATAGACATTGGGAACATATAAATGGGTGCTTTGTTTGATTTTGACTAGCCCTATATGTTCATGAGTCCTTCTAGTCTCCTTCGGTTGGAACCAATAACATTTGAAGACTATGATGTTTGGTGGGTTTTCACCAAAGAATGTAAGTACATAAATTGCTTCAACTCTTCCATAATACTCGACCCCTCCTTCGCCGACAGTGGAGACACAACAATTTGTAGACTTTTGGTCGGCCATAGATGGCTCTTTGCCAAAAGTACGAAAGCGATACCCATTGATGTCGTATTTGTCAAATGAACGGACCTTATAGTCAAAACCATTAGCGACTTGTCTCAATTCGGAGTCCATAGACTCTGCATTAGCCTACAAGTTTAATACGAAAGGATTGTTGCATTAGCCGCAAACTAGACGAAGAAATGAAATCGTCTAATGGAATTTACCGTTTTCTTGAACCAAGAGATGAAACCGGGATAGCCGCCTCCATGCTTTGCCAGAAGCTCATACTCTTCGATTGAATCCTTTTGGATCACCGCTCCATCCGAGAATTTGGTGACATATCGATTGTATCACATATCCGGAAATAAGAGCATTTCAAAGGAATTAGAAGTTTCAAAACAATGTACCGAGAACTTACTCGACGTACGGCCGCATTTCTGTTAGGTTGTTGAAGATATACAACGAAATAGTCCGCCATTCTACGACATCCAACGCTATTGCTTTCGAAGCACCGGCTGGTGCGAGCTTCCCTTTGAATAGGCTGAGGTTGGATCGACCTTTTTCATGGTCGCCATCATTGTACCGAGGCTTCGGATTATGCAAATGACGATTCTTGGTTGTGTAGTGTGCTGTCACGAAGTTTGCCGCCTCCTCAGTAATGAATGCCTCGACCATCGATGCTACAACTCTACGTTTATTTTTACATTTTGCTCGAAGCGTCTTCTGCATCCTCTCAGTTATGAAGCACCAATGATTTTGCACGGGCCCCCCAATCTTGCCTCGGTCGGGAGATGCAAAATCAAATGCTGCATTGGATTAAAGAAGCCCGGTGGAAAGATCTTTTCTAACTTGCAGATCAACTCCGGCGCCAACTCTTCTAGTTCGTCTAGCACATCAGGCGATAGTTCTTTCGCACAAAGAGAAGGGAAGAAATAGCTCAGCTCTGCCAGTACTAGCCATTCATCCTCAGGGATAAAGCCATGCAACATCACCACCATTACCCGCTCAAGCCATATGTGCCAATCATGACTCTTGAGACCAAATATTTTCAATTTGTCAAGACTCGCTCCCCTTTTAGATTCGCTGCATACCCATCGGGGAAGATCAACTGCATTTTCACCCACAAGATCATTTCCCTCATTGCTGGCCTTCCAAGATCGAACCATGCCTTTGGCTTCCTCCGGTTCTTCTTTCCTTTCGGTTGTTGTATGTTTTGTAACGGTCTATCACATAGAGCCTCCTGATCGACTCTAGCCTTAGGATTAACCTTCGACTTCCCCTCTATGTCGAACAATGTACTAAAAAGGGCCTCCACGATATTCTTTTCAATGTGCATCACGTCGATGTTGTGTGGGCAAAGGAGGTCTTTAAAGTAAGGCAGATCCCACAAACATATCTTGTGAGTCCATGCGTGTTCCATATTATACCCTTTGAAATACCGTGGACGATTTGGATCTGACTCGAGAGCGTTTATCTGATCCGGGATCTGTTGGCCTGTCAACGCAGGTGGTGCAATGTTTTTGACAACTCTACCTTTGATGAAATTCTTCTTGTCTTTTCTGAACTTATGGTCAGGATCAAGGAACTGTCTATGCATGTCGAAGCAAGAAAACTTGTGACCCGCCTGTAGCCAAAGGAACTCAAGAGCTGCCTTGCATGTGGGGCACGGGAACCTTCCATGCACACAACAGCCAACGAATAGTGCATACGCCAGCAAGTCATGCGACGAGTACATGTACCACACATGCATTTTGAAGTTCTTTTTGGTAGCGGCGTCGTATGTCTTGATCCCATTATCCCAGGCTTCTTGCAATTCATCCTTAAGCGTCTGCATGTACACATTCATATTCTTCCGCGGATATTTGGGACCTGGAATTATCAACGTCGGCAAAATGTTCTTTCTTTTCATAATCTCTCCGGGGGGAGATTGAGTGGAATGACAAATACAGGCCAACAACTGTATTGTGTTGCCGTCATACCATACACATTGAACCCATCCGTGTTGATAGCAACTCGAGGATGCCTTGGATCTGCCGCTCTATCCTTATGTAATGCATCGAAGTGCTTCCACGCAAAAGCTTCTGAAGTGTGTCCCAACATCGGATTCCCATTTGCACCTAGTTCTGCTCTTTTGCCCAATTTATGCCATGTCATCTGTCTGGCCGTCTCTTCGACCATGAAAAGATGTTGAAGTCTTGGTATGATTGGCAGATACCGAAGAACATTAATAGGGATTTTGGTCTGAATCTTCTCACCCATACTGTTGTCTACCAGAACATACCTGGAAGAATTGCAAATGGGGCAATAGTTCAAGGCCGCATACTCAAGCCTAAATAAGGCACATCCATTCTCACAGGCATCTATCTTTTCATAGGGCATCTTAAGCGCACATAGGATTTTGTCCGACTGGTAGAGGTTTGCTGGAAATACATGGCCTTTGGGTAGAAAGCGTCCAAATATCATCATCATCGCGTCGTAGCATTCTCTGCCCAGGTTGAACTGAGCCTTCAGAGCCATTACTTGTGCGATGGCATCCAGCTGACAAAGCTCAGTGTAGTCGTGAAGAGGACGTTTTGAAGACTCCAACATCTCATAGAAGGCCTTTGCAGATTCCTCCATCTCATCGTCCGAATCCCGAGCATCATGAAAGTCTTGCACTATGTCTTCGATCCCGGTACCATGCTCGTCGGTGCGACGACGAACCACCTCAGCTCTGGCACGTTGGGCAGACTCACCATGAAATGTCCAGACTGTATAATTAGGCGTAAAACCGCACTTCTACAGGTGTTTGATCATTTCAAACTCTGACTTCTTCTTAAAGTTGTCGCAATGGACACAGGGCACCAGGTTATTTTCTGTCCATTTGCAAATGCGACTCTCACAAACTCCTTGGTTTTTGTTATCCATTCACGGGTCATGTCTTTCTAACTAGTGTGACCGGTGTACATCCAACCACGATCACTCATCTTGCCTAGCTATTGGACACACAAAAAATATACATAATTCAGCAAACCATATTCATCAGTTAATAGAGTTTGTCAGTTTTATTACGTTGATGCAACCTAGACGCTAGTGGGTAAAGATAGGTCCTAATCCCACCCGAGTATGTGTAGATTGGGTTCATTTTCCCATGCTCTGCTCCGAATCCGACGCACAATTTCGGCAGCACCTCCCCGCTGTTCTCCTGATACACGTCTCAGCAATAAGCAGAGAGGATGTGTACCCGGAGAACAACAGGGAGGCACTGACAAAATTCTGCATCGGATCCGGAGCAGAGCATATGGGAAAACAAACCCAATCTACACATACTCGGGCTGTCCATGGATAACGTTGGACAATTCGAAAGAATCACGGTTATAAATATGCTAATGAATGCATATTTATAGATATAACCCTTTCGAATGGGAGACGCATAGTGGTCACGCATACTGATGATTGAAGACACCTATAGCTAGCAACTTTCATCGACACGAAGACCAGAATAGAGGAAATGAAGGGGGGAGGAGGAGATGTCATTTGTGCTCACCCACGAACGCAGGGGCAGAGCTCGTCGAACGCATGGGGAGGTCGTCGAACAGCAGACCCTCGCAGTGACGAAACGACTGCGCATTTAAATCCACCCGATCAACATAAATATGATGTTTGTATAACAAAATCGAAAAATATATGACCTAACTCATAATTCACAAATATATGACCCGTGTCGTGTCGGGGTCGGGGTGTCGGGGGTGTCGTGTCGGGGTCAAGGTGTCGGGGGTGTCGTATCGGGGTAGGGGTGTTGTGTCGTGGTCGGGGGTGCCATGTTGGGGTGTCGGGGTGTCGTGTCACGTGTTGAGGTGTCTTGTCGGGGTCGGGGTGTCAGGGGTGTCGTGTCGGGGTCGGGGTGTCGGGGGTGTCATGTCGAGGTTGGGGGTGTTGTGTTGGGGTGTCGGGGTGTCGTGTTGGGGGTCGGGGTGTCAGTGGTGTCGCATTGGGGTCGACCCTCGACTCCTTTTCCCCTTGATCCTCGACCCCCGACAATCCAAATAAACCTAAACTAAATCTAGGGGTGTCAGGGTCTCGGGGGTGTCGGCGGTGTCGGGGGTGTCGTGTCAGGGTAGGGGTGTTGTGTCGTGGTCGGGGGTGCCGTGTCGGGGTGTCGGGGTGTCGTGTCGGGCGTCGAGGTGTCGTGTCGGGGTCGGGGTGTTGAGGGTGTCGTGTAGGGGTCGAGGTGTCGGGGGTGTCGTATCGGGGTCGGGGGTGCCGTGTCGGTGTGACAGCCCAAGTGTTGTCCCTACCTTATTTGGCATGTTCCCCATGTATGAACCTTGTGTCATGAGCCTAATGTATGATTTGCACCTTGTCATCCATGTGCTGTTTGGATTCATGCATCATGTCATCCATCATAGCATCCATCTTACCATGCTTGCTTTCATGTGTCTGGAATGGTGTGATGGTTGTGAGTGTGGTTTGTGTGAGTGTGTGTGAGGTGTTGAGTGTGGTGGATCCATGTGTGCAACTCCTCCTTCTTCCCTCTCTTTTCTTTTCATCACTTAAACCTCACCATAATGCCTTTCTCTTTCTTTTCTTTTTCACATCAGAATTAACTTGCTTTTAAAAATGTTTAAAAATGTTAAAGAGATAGCCCTATTCATGTTAATAATTTAGAGTGTGGCTCTTCTGAGATTTGGGGTTTGTTTGCTTTTGTGATTTAATTTAAAAGGGGATGGTATTTTCACAAATATTAAAATTATTTGTTCCATAATTCAACTTAATATTTTTGTTAAACAGAGCACATTATTTTCTTTCCAAATATATTTTTGTTTTGCACTGAAGTCTTTTATTTGTCTCTGGGGGTTTATTTGAGTGTGGCTGCATTTTAAAAAATTGGAAAACCTTTATCCTGTTTTGTTTGCTGAGAGAGATGAGCAGGTGGGCTTCCCCCTCCAGCTGGCTCAGCCCGAGCGTAACGCTCACCTGCCCCGTCTCCCTCCTCCGTCAGGTAACACGCGAGAGAGAGCAGAGTGCAGAGAGAGAGCGCCGGCGCGGGCACCGTTAGGGGCTCACGGACGTCGAGGCCGCCCTTTAAATAGGCGCAGATCCCTAGGGTTTCTCCCTTCCCCTCGCCGCCGCCGCTTCCCTCTCCTCCTCCCTCTTTCTTCTTCCTCCCCTTCTCTATCAGCGAGAGACCAGGTAAGTAGCAAAGTTTCAGTGAGAGAGCAGAGTCCGCTGGGGCCATTGCCGTCGTCGCCTCCGGCGGTGTCCGTCATCGTCAAGATGGCGTGCGCATCCCCGGTGCCATCCGTGTTCCATCCCGAGCGCTAAGGGGGGTGAGGAGCACCTCCCCGCGGCACTGCTTCGCCGTCCCCTTCGTCCGCAAGGGTGTTGCGAGTCGCCGGCGTCTTCTTCCTCTTCTTCTCGCCATCGCCCGCGTCCCCGCGTCTCCGAGAAGCCCTTGGTGAGCGCCTCGTCCTGGCTGTCCCCTCTCCTCGCCGTAGCTCGTAGCCTCGTCGTCGTGGTGCTCGTCGCCGCCGGCCGGAAAGGCGAAGCCTTGGGCTGGCCCCCGTCTGCCTCGTCACAAGACAAGTAGGGGAACAGAAACTCTGTAGATCCCCACGTCGATCCTGCCCGTTCGCGCCGCCGGAGAGCCCGTGTGGTCACCAGAGTTGTCGCGCCGTTTTTCGTCGCCGTCGCTGCTCCAGCAGGGTTCAGTTTTGTCAGATAGATGTGCATGTGTGTATTAGTGGTGCAGAGAGCCCCCTCTGTTAACGATCGCAGCCGTAGCAAAGTGGTAGCGCCAGGGGAAACGACCACCAAGTCGTGGGTTCGAACCCCCTTCCCCCCTTTTTTGTGTTCTTTTCTTCCTTTGTTTTTTTTGTTTCATTCTTTTGTATGTGATGTATATGTGAGAGCTTTTTACAGATTGTGTGTATGTGCATGCGTATGCATATGAATGTGTATGTGAGTGTGTACTTATGTGTATGTTCATGTGTGTGTGTGCAAGTGAGTATGCACATGTGTATGTGTAATATATGTGGTAGTGTGTGTGCTTTTGCACATACATACATATGAATGTGTGGTGCACCATGTATGTATATGTATGTTATGTGTGTGTGAGTTTTGGTATGTGTGTGTAAGCTTTGCATACACACTTGTGTGGGGTGTGTAGGTGTAGGTGCATGTGCTCATACACTTATGCATGTTTGTATGTGCTTGTGCGTGTATGTGCCACATGGTGTGGTGCATACATATGCATGTGTAAGTGCATATGAGTTTGTACATGTGGGTGTGTGGTGCACTTGCATGTGTTGATGTATGTGTGTAGTGCATGAGAATGCACTTGTGCTTGTGGATGTATGTGTGTTGAGTAAAGTGCCTTGTGCACTTATGTTGCTTATCTAATTTCCATTCCCATCTAAGTTGCTTATCTAAGTTGCTAACATGCTCATGCCATTTAGTTGCATTTTTTTATCTAGAGTAGTTATGCCATGATTAGAAGGGGCAGATTGTTGTTTGTTTGTTGCCTCGAAGTTTCACATGAACATATGAGTATGACCCATGGTTTTGGGGTAGGAAGAGCCAATTAACTCATTAGAACTCTCAGATTTCACTTTTGAGCAAGTTCATAAATATTTCATTTAGCTGAGATGCCTTTTTGTCATTTTTGCTTGAATTAATCCATACTTGCTTTGGGAGATATGTCAACTAGGAAGTGCTAGTGTTTTGTATTAGTATGACATGGTATTTTTGTTTAATATGAGAATCACCCATATAAGTGGGGAACCTGCCATTAAGTTGCCTACTTAATGTTTCTGTTTCAGCATGCCAAAAATGACCAAGTCTGAGAATCTGCTGATATTTTTATGCCATGAAGAGTGGGTTGTATCTAGTGATGTGTTTGGATTTTGCTCATGCTTAGTGTTAGTTATTAGTAGTAGATATTTACTTCTACCATCCTGTTAATTTTCATGCCCATAGGAGCTCTCTAGAATATTTAACCAATGCTGTCAACTTGCTACTTTATAATCTCTGATTCCAGAAAACTGGAATTTTCACTAAGTCCCAGAAAAAATTTGTTTCATCATGTCAATTTGATAGCTTCATGCATATTGATGTGTGCCTCCTTTTCTGTTTGTGTAGTTGGATAAGTTGATGTATATGTTGAGTAGATTCTGTCAATATCTTGTTTGTGGCTGTAGGGTTCCTGTAGCTCAAGTTGTGAGCTGTAGAAGTTGCTATGGTGCTGTTTTGTGGCAGATTGCTTGCTTATTTGTTTTGTGACGTGTGGGAGCTATGCTCCATGGAATTACTTTATTCTTGAGTCTATTGTGATTGGTTTTTCATAACCTAACCAGTGGCTACCTTGGTAAGCCAAGAAATAGCCCAAGTCTTGGTTGTCTTGTGTTTTGCTTCCGTACCTTGTTGAGGGCGTATCGTGAGAACCGTAACTTTGTTTCTTGCATACTTTATGTGCATTTCTATCAATTTTGCATGATGCATCCATATTTGACATTTTCATGCATGTGTAAATAACTTAACATGAGGTTCTGTCCAGATTCATTAAAAATACAAACTTTGCATGTGAAATGTGACTAGTTTTAGATTGCCATGTTAAATTCTTCGTAAATGAATCATGCAGCATATTGTTTGTGCATTGCACCTTGGTTGGATGTTTATTGTTGCTGTTTCTCTTGGATAGACGCGAGTGTTAACACTGAGTACGAGGACGCAGGAGAGTACCACTACAAGGATCCCGCTACTTGTTCCGCTGAAGAACCAACAGGCAAGATGATCGTACCCGGATCCTGATACTATTTTGCTTGCTAGTTTCTCGCTCTTATCGTTATAATTGCGCTACCTAACACTTGATATCAGCCCCATATTGCCATGACAGCCTCTAACCTCCACATCCTAGCAAACCTTTGATTGTCTAAGATACCGCTGCTCAGCCCCTCTTATAGCATTTTAGTTGCAGGTGCAGGTTGTTCCATGTGATAACATGGATTTGGATATCACAATAAATTATGCTATTTAATGTAATGCACATATATATTTTGGTATTGGTGGAAGGTTTGGCCTTTTGCTAAGTGATTTGTTCCGCTGTTACCGCCATTAGTTCCTTGTTACCGGTGTTATGTTTCCATATTTTGTGCTCCTAACATGCTCGGGGTTGTTATAAGGACCCCCTTGTTTATTCGGTTGAGATTAAAACTTGTCTGGCAAGACCCAACATTGGTACTACATTTGCTAAACAACTTAATATCATTTGCATAGGGTATTGCAAACTCATGGATAATTTAATCAACCCCCGGGCCAGTGCTCCTCATGAGTGTTGGTCCAAACTAGAGCCGTGTGCGGGGCCAACCCGGGGAAACTCGGGAGATTTCTATCAGGCCACTGTATGCTGTGCTTATCCGTCGTGTCCTGAGAACGAGATACGCGGCTCTTATCGGGTTCGTCAACACGTCGGGTGGTCTTGCTGGATTTGTTTTACCTTTATCGAATGTATTGCGTGTGGACTCTAACGTCTTTGGGTTTACTCGAGGTGTTGGAATTCCTTTGGAATTACCTACGATGATCGCGAGATCCGCGGTCGAGGCTATTCCCGTGGAGTGTGGTTAATTTGTGATGGATTAGTTGGAGCACCCCTGCAGGGTTAAATCTTTCGGAAAGCCGTGCCCGCGATTATGTGGCAACTTGGATATTTATTTAACACCCGGTTATAGTTAACTTGAAGTAAACTCCAAATAAAATACACCAACTGTGTGAGTAACCGTGATCGTCTCTGCTCGTGAACATGATCCGAAAGAGAACACGGTGGGGTTATGATTGACGTAAGTAAGTGTTCAGGATCTCATAGAGATCATACTTGATTCGATCGTTCATCGTAGGCCACTCATATTTATTTTCATTTTGCATAAGGTAGCCACCATAAATGCTTAGTGCTGCTGCAAACTAAACACCTACCACATCCCAACCTTTAAGCTTGAATAGTCTCGGTACCCGGGCACATGATAGCTGAGTCCCCTGTGGCTCACAGTTTACTACAACACTCCAAGTACAGGTTCAGATGAGTTCGTGCAGGACGATCTTACCCAGCTCCAGTGGGAATAGGATGAGGAAAGAGGCAGGATGTACGTGACGTATCCGGATGAGTAGAGGACATGGTCGTGATCTTCGGGATATCTTGATAGTATCATTTGCAACTGTTCTATCGTTTGATTTCGTCCATAGTCGGACCCTGTGTTTAACTTGATGATATGAATTTGAGTGACATTGTAAGTTAGCATGTGGCGAGTGTAAGCCAATCTTATATACTCATCTCTTTCAGTACTGTATGTTGTGATGATACTATTCTTGCTAACGACAAGATGCGCATCTATCCCTTGTGAGGCCCTCGTGCCTTAAAATGGATAGGCGCGCATCTTGGGCGTGATAGTCGGGGTGTCGGGTCGGGGGTCGGGGTGTCAGTGGTGTCGTGTCGGGGTCGACCCTCGACTCCTTTTCCCCTCGATCCTCGACCCCGACAATCTAAATAAACCTAAACTAAATCTAGGAGTGTCGGGGTCTCAGGGGTGTCGGTAGTGTCGGGGGGGCGTGTCGGGGTAGGGGTGCTGTGTCATGGTCGGGGGTGCCATGTCGGAGTGTCGGGGTGTCGTGTCCGGGGTTGGGGTGTCGTGTCGGGGTCGGGGTGTCGGGGGTGTCATGTCGGGGTCGGGGTGTCGAGGGTGTCGTGTTGGGGTCGGGGTGTCATGTCAGGGGTTGGGGTGTCGGTGGTGTTGTGTCGAGGTTGACCCTCGACTCCTTTTTCCCTCGATCCTCGACCCTTGACAATCTAAATAAACCTAGCTAAACTAAATCTAAAAAACAAAAAAACAGAAGAAAAAAGAAAAACTCACCTTAATTAGGGTTTAGGCGACGGTGCGGCTCCGGCGGCAGGGCGGGGCGGCGCGGCGCGGCTCCGACGGTGGGGCGAGGCGGGGTGGCGTGGCTCCGGCGGTGGGGTGGGGCAGCGTGGTGGCCACGGCTTGCGTCCGCTGGGAGGGGCGACCGGGGCGGGGCGGGCTCCGGTGGGCGGGACTGGCCGGTGGCGGCGGGGGCTCCGGGGGGATGCGCGGGGGACGGCTGCTCGGGCACGAGGCGGCCCGTGCTGGTGAGGTGAAGGGAGAGAGAGGGGTGGGGCGACGGGGCGGGCTCCGAGGGGCGGGGCTGGCCGGCTGCGAGGGGGGCTCCGGGGGGTAGCACGGGGGCGGCGACGGCTCGGGCACGGTGGACGGCATGGGTGAGGTGAGGGGAGAGAGAGAGGGAAGAGAGAGGGGTGGGGCGCGGGGGTTAGGTAGTTTAATCTCTTTGCCGTCTGCTAGCAGACGACAAAGAGACTAGCTAGTGGGGTGGGGCCGGGGGAACGAACATTACTTCTTTGCTGTCTGCTGGCAGATGGCACAGAAACTGTCCGTTAGCTGATACCCATTAATGGGCCACCCTTCCTCTTTGCCGTCTGCCAGCAGATGGCAAAGAACCGACTGATGGCAAAGAGCTTCTTTGCCGTCAGCTAGTTCTTCGCCGTCTATTTTCTGGAAACTGATGGCAAAGAGCTTCTTTGTCGTCTGCCAGCTGACGGCAAAGAAATGGCAGACAACAATTTTGCTGTTTCCAGTAGTGCATGCACGTCCAAAGCCAACACTTTCCATTGCATGATCAAAGAACCCACCAGATCCAAGACACATTGCATGTTTCTCATTTCCTCCCCTGAAAAACAAATTCATTGCGAAACAACCATAAGCCTCACAAGGTAGCAGATGATATAATATTAACAACCTCTTTAAATTTCTTTTGCTTACAAAAGACAGCTAGATCATTAAAGGAGCTAGGTACAGAAATACCACATATATCAGAAATAGTCAACCAACACTTTTAGCAACAATGCAATCAAAGAACATGTGTTGAATAGATTCATGTTCACAGCATAACACACAAGTCAGATCATCAACATGCCTCCTCTTCGCCAAATTATCTCTAGTTAGATATTTATTGTAATATGCCAGCTAGAGAAATACATGAATGTTAGGTGGAACTTTAATTATCCACACATATTCTTTAAGATCAGATGACACACCCCCAAAGTTGATTAGCTTGTAAAATGATCTAACAGAATACCTGTCAGATGGTTCAAGAGACCAACTAGGGGTGTCTGGTTCATTGGAAGGAATAAAGCCTCTCACCATTTCATTTAATTTAAACAAACACTCCATCACACTATCATCCACGCACCTCCTAAAAGTGAGATGTAGTTGAGACCCATCCCACACTTGGGCAATAGTGGCCTCTTGTTGTTGACAAATATCAAACAACCCCCAAAAAAGAGTTTTTAGGGAGCACTCACCTACCCATATATCATGCCAGAAGGCAATGTTTTTACCATTACCAAGAACCCATTTAATAAAATTCCTGGCTACACCCAGAGCCTAGGTAACACTTTTCCAGAAGGGAGAACCCATCATAAGTTTGGACCAAAAGAGGTTTGGTTTATCAAACCCATACTTGTAGCAAATGAATTTCTTCCAATCTTTATCTACCGCATCATAAAATCTTTTGCCCTAGGAGGCCAAAAGGGCCATATTGAATTCTTTCAAGTTGGGGGCCCCAAGTCCACCAAACTCTTCTTTCCTAGTCACCAGCCCCCAATTAGCCAGATGATTTACGGAGATCACTAACATTCCCCCAACAAGAAATGAGACATCTCGGAGTTAATTGCATCAATTGTCCACTTAGGGAATTTCATGATGGACATTAAGTAAGTAGGAATACTGGCAAGACAGGTAGCTAGGAGAATAAGTTTGCCTCTGTAAGAAAGATACCTACCAAGCCACCCAGCAATACATTTGATGATTCTATCAATGATATGTTGTAAATCTTCCCTCCTCAATTTCTTATAGTGAAGAGGAACACCTAAATATTTAAAGGGGAAATCCCAAACCGGCTGCAGAAGATTTGAGCAAACTCTTTGGACATCCCTTCATTAACATGGAGGGTATGCAGGTCACTTTTATGAAAGTTAATTTTAAGCCCAGAGAGCTTCTCAAAGCAAGTAAGGACCCATTTAAGGTTTTTAGCATATTCCACAGAATCTTTCAGGAATAGAATAGTGTCATCGGCATATTGTAAGCTGATCACACCCCTGGAATAACTTGGGGAAGCAGCCCAGCAATCAAATTATGTCTAGCAGCTTTGTCTAACATTTTAGTGAACACATCTGCCACCAGATTAAAGAGAAGTGGCGAGTGAGGGTCACCCTGCTTGAGACCTTTCTCTCCTACAAAATGTGGCCCATTGGAGTCATTAGTTCGGACCTGAAAAGTGCCCTGGTATAAAGTACTAAAGACCCAATTGACCCATTTATCCCCAAAGCCCCTAGAAAGGAGCATTTCTTTGAGAAAATCCCAGCTAACCCTATCATAAGCTTTCTCATAGTCTAGCTTTAAAATCAAACCCCCAGATCCAGAGTGATTTATCTTCGCTGATTCAAGCCATGTACGTCGCCATGTGAATCTTCAGCATCCCATGTTTGTTGATACTTGTTCTTTATAATTGGAGATGCTTTTGTTCGATTTCCCTTGTTTGTGAATTGGTCATGTACTTCGTCTTGCTACTGAAAATCCCCTGTTTTCATGCCGAAATTCCATTGTTTTCCTGCTGAAAATCCGTAGGGGCTGGGACAAGCTGCCGTGAAATAAATTGCCCGTGATTAAGTTTGGCCACCGCTAGGCATCAGACTACAGATAGGACACATCCATCAGACCAGTCGTACACCGTCTGATTAGGAGAAAGATGGACGTCTGATGTGCTGGCTAGGCCCGGCGCGAGAGGAGTTTCCATTAGCTAATTAATTGCCTGCTTCCTTGTACTAGAATCAGCCTGGGATTGCTTCCTAAAATCACGTGCATGGTATTGCTTCCGTAAATCACGTCTATGTGTATCCCTGATTGCGTGGGATCAACAAACGATATGCGTTGGTCATTTATTTTAGGAAACAACTTACAGAATTTAGGCAGGTAGAATCCTTACGAAGGAAAACTTTTCTTCTCTTTGCGAGGAAGAAAGCAAAACTGTAAACAAACGAGTTATCAAACTTTGCATCGCATTCATCTAATTTGCGCTTCCACCTTTCTTTCTAATGTTGTGTATCAGTTTGCTTCCTTCCAACAAATTAATTTGTGTTTTTGTTGAAATTTTTTATATGCAACGTGATATTTTGTTCAAGAAGCATCATTACCTTGCTTGCATCAAGGAGATAATTGCTTTGAACATCCTACCATGAAAAAGGAAATTATTACACATGTTTGATGCATCACAAATCTTGTTCACATGGACTAGAGAATTGCTTCCAACTAAATATTATCTTGCTTCCACCAGCGGGAAACATATTTTCAATAAAACTTACACATGTTTCATACAAGTTGGGGATTTGTTTGCAAAGTAATAAGAAAACTACTGTCAAATGGAGAGCATGCCTCAATGGGCAGAGTCAAATTGCTTCCACCCATCAAATTTCACTAATTCAAATATGACATAGCCATCATCTGATGATCTTCTTCACGTACTGTAAATCCTTGATCACCGGCAGCCCGGACGTCTCAGTCACGGTGATTGGTGTGTGAACTCCGCTTGTCCTCTCCGAAGTACGGAGTAGATGCAATCAGCCTTGATCTCTGGGCGCCTCCTAATCATAGAAACATATGTGAGAAGTGAGAAATCAAAAAGTATGAGGCATGGCTAACACAAAATGAATGATTCGATGCTATCATGCAATAGAAGCATAGAAGTTTGTTTTGAGAACTCTACATGTTTTTTGGGCAAGATTTGCGTGCACAAATTTAATGTCTCGAAACATTGTTGTGGTGTGGCATTATATTGCACATTAGAAGTACGTATATGGAAAAAATAAATTAAGGAAGCACGATTGACTAGAAGAACTAAGTTGCTACCTTTCAACCACTAGCTATTCACCAAGAAGCATAGTCTATGGCCTCGAAGAGCATATGTATAACCATGTAGAAGCCTCGATAAGAAGCATGGAAACAGTGGATAAGAAACATCAAAACTATGTTGTGGGTACATAAGTAGTATTACTTGGAAACATTCATATTTGAAAAAAAGGATATATAAAACTAAAATTGCAGCCAACACGGGCAACACATTTCTGTCTCGTACGTACCAAATACACATGATGATTTAGCGATCTACTACATGATGTACAGAACGAAATCAGATCCCAAAAAGGGAATGTGTACACAGACTTATGTACAGAGAGTCAGAGACATCAAACGATACTAGAGATTAGCTAAGAGAAGCATATAATATTGTCACTGGAAATTAGCAGCTAATGTTACCAACATAACTTATACCTAGCAGAAGCATATAATATTGTCACTAGAAATTAGTAACGGATGTTACCAACATGTGTGTGCAATGCATCAATCATTTTTTTATCTACAAACAACTTTCATTCATCTATGCAAACAAACTAGAATGACGAAGCACATATATGATGCTAATGAAGCATGGATAGAGAATAATAAGTTTGTGGAGATAGATGATGATGGAACTCTGGGCGCATGCAATACCTGTGATTCGGAGGTCCTAGGAGTAAGAGAGGAAATGAATCGGAACTACTGGTTCTTCGGCCGGCGGGTGGTACTGGGCGGTGTGCTCGATTGCAACGTCCGTCATGGATTGCATCTTCGGCGCGAAGTGGGAAGGAAGCAACGGCAAGCGGGAGGTGAAATCTGGGCGGTTTTAACTGGAGCGGACAAGGGCAGCATGGTTGATGGTGTGCTCGAAGGGAGGTACGACGGGGGATAAGAGAGGAACGGAGGTCTGGGAGAGATGCAAAAGGAGAGTAATTAGGGGGAGTAAAAAAAAAGAGAGGGCTCAGGGGATATGCGATGATGCCTGCATCAAATACCCGTGGATAGCAACCACAAGGTGAGATTGCATGTGCTACCTCTCTGGCCGTGGGATTAATGAGGCATCGACGGTTCGCGTGTAGTCTGACGTTTGTTTCGTATCAGACTACAGAGAGGGAGCGTTTCCCATTAAGTTTTGTGCCGGTGAAGAAATACACCCTCTCCTCCAAACCCAAAGGTATGGCCTCCCCAACCTACAGCACTAAACTGTACATCCACTGAAATAAATCAGGCCTTGCTTCTGTAAACCACTAACGACTGAATAATTAAGCATAGATTTGGATTTGTTGTTGTTCTGCACACAGATATTCTACAAGTAACCATTTTTCTATGATCACGGCAGCCATGACCAGCTTTTCAAAAAGCCAAGGTTAGTCACAATTGTCTCTAATCTTTTGTAACGTGGGCAGGACTAGCTGATGCAGTCTACTCTTTGTACAGATGTCAGACTTGGGTCTGGTTTATGGAAGACGCGGCCTACCTTTTTATCCAGAGAAAAGTCATAATTGTCATTTATTTCTCACATCAGTGTGTGCATGCATGCTATGCCTGGTCATACTGCTTATCTGAATGTCATACTATTTCACCTTTTAGCTGGAGACATGCAACCAGTAACAAGGTCCTTTTGTTCTTCTGAGCAGGTGCTAGGTACAGATCAACTTAGGAGGTTTTGTTTTAGAGATTCTCGTCCGTCAACTGTTTACGCCGTAAAGGAAAAACGTTACTCCCATTTGGAGATCGGAGCAGTCGGTGGGGTTTGTGTTCGAGAAGGACTGGCGGCTCTTGAGATCGGAGGTGGGCAGTAGCGCACTATATCCGAGCGCCGGAGGCGCTTTATTTCAGAGATGGACGACGGCGCTTGAAATCCTAGGCTGAGCAAGAGCATAGCGATGGTAATCAATTCCTTTACCTGGAGTTGAACCAAACAAACTTGGAATGAGAGCACCACATCATATGTACAAATATAGACCATGATGATACTAGTACTAGTACCATAAAGTCGCTGAGTTGATCCACTAGTGTAATGATCTGTAAATTTGGACAAACTAATATGCCAGGCTTATCACAAGCATCATACATGATTTAGAATTTAGTTTCGCTCGTGTGATTCATACACATGCCCCCCCACGCTTATTTGGTTGTAACAATAAAACTGGTATAGAAGACCCACATCATGTACTAGCAGAAAGTTGAGACTGATGATTCTAGAATGATGCACTGAGCACTTAATTTCAGAATTTTAGCTTGAAAGCGATGTATTCTTCAGTATATTAAATAGTGGTACATGAACACTGTGCAAGCTTCTGAGTATTACCAATGCAATTACTTTTTTTTTTTGAAACAAGAGTAGCACGTAAGCTTTGTGGCAGCGTCAACGGCGGGGGGACGCGCGTCTGCGGTGACGCTTCTCGAATTCTCGATCGAATGCGACGGCATCATGTGCCGTCCGTCCGGGCTGCTTTTCTAGTAGAGACTCCCCCGCTTCGGGATTGATTGGATTCGATCGGTGAATAACCACAAGAAGACATGTTTCTTGCTTTATCTGCCTGAAACAGGGCGCATCTTGGTTGTGAGGCACAGGGCCTCTTTCTGTTTGTAGGGCAAACTTTGTAACCTTGTGTCTCAAGAGAGGCAATAATAACTGGTCGGTAACCCGCAGCCTGCTAATTGGTTCAAACAGGTAAGCATGTCGAGTCACTCGACTCATTTTGTTTGATCATCATCTATCATAGTATTTATATTTCTTCAGGCAGCTCATGGGGGAATTCGGAGAAGATTTGAAGCCGGAAGAACTCGAAATACTACAGAAGAAACTCCATACGAGTATCGAGCGAATTAGCGCCAAGAAGGTAAGCAATATATTTCTTACTAATCACATACTTGCATGTACGTACCATTCACAGCTCCCTAGTCAAATTAACCGATATCCTTATGCACCTGGTTCAGCATGAGCTGCTGTCCGCGGAGATCGAGTCCATGAAAAAGCGGGTAAATATACTAATCCATATGCATATATATACTCGGTTGATTCGACTCCCAACAATAGTTACCCCTTCCTCCTTCCTCCTATTCATCGTTGCACTTGCACCATCCATGCATGCATGCAGGAGGCGGATCTGGAGATCGATAACATATGTCTCCAAGGCGAGGTACGCACATTGCTGAATGCTTCTCAGTACGTATGATCATTTGGTATATATTGATCTCGTCGCTGGTCGGCCATGGCATGCACCATGCAGGTGGCGGACGCGGAGCGGCTGGCCCTCGCGGCGTCGTCGGGCGGGGCGGAGCTGGAGGTGCTCCCGACGTTCGACCCGAGCAGCTACTACAACCACCTTAATATGCAAATGCCGCAGGTGCACGAGGCGGATCCGCAGATCGACAACATGGGGCCGCCGGCGGCGTCGGGTGGGGCGGAGCTGGAGGTGCTCCCGACGTTCGACGCGAGGAGCTACTACAACCACTACTTGAGCATGCTGCAGGACACCGCGGCGGCCTCCTCATCCCAGCCGGCTGCGGCGGCGACCACCGGCGTTCACTTTACGAGTTTCAGGGGCCACAACTGTACTGACGATCGACCTTCGTCTACTTAATTACGAGCACACTAGTACTGTATTGCGCGCGGTTTTCACTAGATTTTTCCCTTTTTCTTCGGTTTTGTTATTCTTGTTTCTCATCGGTTTCTATGATTTGTCTTTTCGTTTCTTTTGCCTTTTGATTGGTTTTCTTATTTCTTCTCCTTTCGATTTTATTTTGTTTTTATGTATTTTTTGATTTTACTTTACATTTTTCGTATATGTCAAGAACATTTTTTTACACGCTTAACATTTTTCCAATACATATTTAACATTTTCTAAATATATGGTCAACATTTTTTCTAAACACATTTTCCAAAAAAATTAAATGCTTGATTCATATTTTTCAAATACAAGATTAACATCTTTCCAAATATATGGTCAACATTTTGTCAATGCACACTTTTACACATTTTAAAATTCTTGATTAATTTTTTTAAAATACATGATTAATATTTTTAACACATGATCAACATTTTTCAAATACACGATTAATATTTTTAACACATGATCAACATTTCTTTAATCTGTATCAAATCTCTACCTAATAATAATAATAATAATAATAATAAAATATCTATTGTTTCTACCCTTATGTCACTAAAAGTGCCTTTAGATTTGCAAAATATTACTCACCAATGCCATCCGTAAGTAATAAAACGATTCTATTTTTATAGGTAGCTGTCAGTTGTGTTCAGATCATGTACTGCTATTCCCTTAGATTGTCTCAAGTGCCTGAGTACTCGATTGGCTAGGTTGTGACTACCCATCCGGGAGAACTGGGTTCAAACTCAGCTCCTCACTCTTTTTTGCTGCCTTTCTTCCTAAATTTCTGTAGGCATAAATAGAGCTGCCTCGTCCAATGTCCTTAGCAGATGCGCTACACGGTTCAATTTTGGGCCAGCAACATTTTTTTAACCTTTCTCCCACAGATTCAAGTATTTTTTAAAATATTCTTATCTTTTAAACGCCAATTTCAAATTTACTATGTTATATATGAAAATTTCAAATTTCAAATATTCATATCTCCCACAAATTTCTTCGAAAAAAGTGTGGATTCTAAATATGATATTATCTTGGCGCAGCTATTTTTTAACTTCTTTCCGCTGATTCAAGTATTTTTTTTATTTTCGTATCTTTTAAACGCTAACTCCAAATTTAACATGTTATATATGAAAATCGTTTTGAAAAGTGTGTAGATTCTAAATATGATATTATCTTTCATGTTAATCATTTTTCTAAATTATGTTATGCACCCTTAGTTACTACATTCCTTTTCTATACCTATGTATATTATATATAACGTACGTTTCTTACTCCCATCTTTTCGTACGTAAGAATATAAATAGAAAAAAAATCATCAATCATTCGGCTTATATTTATTTGACTCATCGATCGCATGTCTCACACATAGGCAATGGGCCCGGCCCTTTGCCCTTGTGCAATTGAGTATTTCCCTGCAGGGGCTGCCCATGGTCATTTTGCGATAAAACATTCTGCCACACAAAATAATAATTTATTCTTGTGGTATCGTTCGCAAGACCTCAACTACTATTGATAAGGTTGCAACCAATTAAGGTGTGCTATGTATTAATAAAAAAAATGAAGGCTCTGTGTGGGACCGTAATGTGCAACAAAAATAATGCAACCAGAAAGATGAGAGACACTATGTAAGTCGAGTTGCATGCGACAAACTAGAATCATTTCGCTCAAACGCAAACATTTATTGATCTTTAAGCATATGAAGGGATGGCGTAAAATGAGTTTAACAGAACCCTTTTATTAAGATTTTTTCATGACTAGGTACAAATTTCAAGCAGTGTTTCAACACAAAAATAATGCCTTGGTATAAAAGATTAGAATATTAGGCTCTTCAAGATCAGAATCGTCATACAAAAATCATACCAAAAGTACTGTATGTGTAGCATGCTCCTTAATGTAGTACTACTTATATGAATTTCTGTTGGCACCATTAGAATGCTGTTTGGCTGTGCTGATGGTTATTTCGGTAAACACATTAATTAACTCAGCGCACGAGCATATGTGCTAGTAATAACTAGTAAGCTTGCAAACACACTTACAGCCTTTTGAACACATTTTGTCTTTCATTCTTGTTAGCAATTTTCTAAATGTTTAATAACACACCGACATGGAAAAAATAATCAAGATATCTAATAAATATGTTAATAAAGCGACATATGACCTAACAAACAGACACCCGGGTTAATTCCTGGAAGACGCAAATTACATTCTTGTTTTCGCAAAAATGAAATCATTGTAAGGGTACCATTCCTCTACAAAATTGTAGCAATATAAGACATAGCTGAGAAGCTTCTTCTCAAAATGTAGATGAATATATTTCTCATCACGAGTTAGTTGACAATATTCAAATGATACGAAAAAGTCTATGTAAATTCTCTTTGCCTAATCTAATGTGACTCTAGGGATGTTGGACTCATTATTATGTCAAGGTTTAAAGTTTTGTGAAAACCTTTACATCTTTTGGGTTGTATAGAAAAAACCTCAACAAAACTTCATGATAATTCAACTCAACATATTTTTTTGAAAAAAAAACTTGATGATGCATGATTCATTCTAGTATCTATATGTCAAATCTTGTTTTTGAAATCTCTACACTCTATTATTTCAATTTTCTATCGAAAAACATGTGAGCTAGTGTGCTGAAAATCTGCTAAGATTTTTTTTCCGGAATGGAGCTACCATATATATTCAATTATGATAGTAATATAACTTTTTAAGTTCAGTACATTCCATATAGTTTCCACTGATATATCAAACAGAAACCCCACTAATCCCAGTTTGTGCATCCCACAACCGTGCTACAAGCAAGTTGGCCTGGCCATCTTCTCTTAGATTCGGCTACTGTAGGTGCTGCTACAGTAGAAGGATTGACAATGGTTCTTTCATATCTAAAAACAAAAAATGAGGATTATTTCTTGATAAAGGTTGTTTGCAGTTCTCTAAAAATATTTTCTGAAGCACCTCCAAGTGGTTTATCATGCAAATTAAGAGCAGTGCTCCTTGCTACCAATTAAAGAGGACAGAAAAAAAATTCAATAGTTAGTAATCTGCACGAGTTGTCAGTGACTACAATTAAGTATATTGCTAGAAAACATTGAAGCGAAAAAGGGAAAATACTAAGAATTATTGAGTGCATATAGTTATTGAAACAAAGTGGATAGACAAATGATCAACTGTCATTTTAGTTCCTCACAACATCATAATAACAAATATGATGTTCTATTCTCATATACATAGTTAATAAAGATCGTTTTTGTGTGGAAACAGAGTACAAAGCATGGCAAGAACCTCACAGATGTAGGGGAGGCAGTAGGGTGAGTGCTATTACTCATTTCAGAAGCTAGCGAGCAGCTTCTTCCAAATTCTTGGAGCTCGAGTTAAAAGTATTCCCAAAATAAACACCAAAAGTTTGGAACTATTGAATCGACATTGAACAAAAAATATCTTTAACCTACAAATATGTATTTAGAATATTCTATAAAGAAAGATACATAGCAGATTGAAAATGCATCTTGCAGATTGGTATATAACAAATTATCTTTGGTAGTTTTAATTTCTACCAAGGCGAGTAGAACCCTACTCAAGTTCTTTCCTTGCATCCATGTATCTTAAGAACTATAATTGCTTGCATCGTCACATCCTTTGACATCTATAAATGTGGCTACGTTCTATATGTTGGGGAACATTGCATGGGAAACAAAAAATTTCCTACGCACACGCAAGATCTATCCATGGTGATGAGCATCTATGAGAGGGAGAGTGGATCTACATACCCTTGTAGATCGCTAAGCGGGAAGCGTTTGGAAACGCGGTTGATGTAGTCGAACGTCTTCGCGATCCAAATCGCAAACCGTCCCATGATCCCATCATGATCCGTCCCGCGATCCAATCACGCTCTGTCCCACGATCCAATCACGGTCCTTTCGATCTAGCGTCGAACGGACGGCACCTCCGCGTTCAACACATGTACAGCTCGATGACGATCCCCTCCTTCTTGATCCAGCAAGAGGGGCGGAGAGGTAGATGAGTTCTCTGGCAGCACAACGGCGTGGCGGCGGTGGTGGGGGAGCCGATCCGACAGAGCTTCGCTAAGCGGAACCGAATCAATTCACTAGAGGAGAAGCAATCTGGGAGGGAGGAAAGGTTGTGTCGTGGCTTATGGTGCGGCTTCCCTCCTCCCTCTCTCATATATATAGGGGGAGGGGAGGGGCATCCAACCCCTAGGGTTTCCCCCTAGGGGTGGTGGCCAAGGGTGGAGGCGCCCTAGGGTGGCTTGCCACCCAAGGAAAGGTGGCGCCACCCCTAGGGTTAGCCCTCCTGCCACCTTCCAGCAAGATGGGCCCTTGTGGGAGGGGCGACCAGCCGACCAGGGGCTGGTGTGCCTACTCTCACAGCCCATGGGCCCCTCCGAGGCTAGTGGCCCCTTCCGATGGACCCTTGAAATCCTTCCAACACCCCTGGTACGCTACCGGTGACGCCCGAACCTTTCTCGGTGATCAACACGAAACTTCCTATATATGAATCTTTACCTCCGGACCATTCCGAAACTCCTTGTGATGTCCGGGATCTCATCCGAGAATCCAAACAACCTTCGGTCACCAACATACATAACTCAATACTATCGAAATGTCACTGAATCTTAAGTGTGCAGACCTTGCAAGTTCGAGAACTATGTAGACATGACCGAGACACCTCTATGGTCAATAACCAATACCAGGACCTAGATGCCCATATTGGCTCCTACATATTCTACGAAGATCTTTATTGGTTGAACCTCTATGTCAAGGATTCAGATAATCCCGTATGTTGTTCCCTTTGTTCTTCGGTATGTTACTTGCCCGAGATTCGATCGTTGGTATCTCTATACCTAGTTCAATCTCGTTATCGGCAAGTCTCTTTACTCGTTTCATAATACAAGATCCTGTGGCTAATACATTGGTTACTTTGCTTGCAAGGCTTGTTACGATGTTGTTTTACCGAGTGGTCCCCGAGATACCTCTCCATCACACGGAGTAACAAATCTCAGTCTTGATCCATGCCAACCCAACAGACATCCTCGGAGATACCTGTAGAGCACCTTTATAGTCACCCAGTTACGTTGTGACGTTTTATACACAGAAGGCATTCCTCCGGTGTCAGGGAGTTGCATGATCTCATGGTCATAGGGACGGATACATTGACATGCAGAAAACTGTACCGATAAACTGACATGATCATATGCTACGTTTATAGTTTGGGTCTTGTCCATAACATCATTCTCCTAATGATGTGATCCTTTATCAAATTACATCTCATGTCCATGGCCAGGAAACCTTGACCATCTTTGATCAACGAGCTAGTCTACTAGAGGCATACTAGGGACACATTGTTTGTCTATATACCCACACATGTATTTGAGTTTCCAATCAATACAATTATAGCATGGATAATAAACGATTATCATGAACAAGGAAATATAATAATAACCAATTTATTATTGCCTCTAGGGCATATTCCAATAGTCTCCCACTTGCACTAGAGTCAATAATCTAGCTCATATCACCATGTGATTAACAGTTGCATCACCATGTGATTAACACTTAAATCATCATGTGATTAACACCCAATGAGTTCTGGGGTTTGATCATGTTTTGCTCGTGAGAGAGGTTTTAGTCAACAGGTCTGTAACATTCAGATCCGTGTGTACTTTGTAACTCTTTGTACTGTAGATGTTGCTACCACGCTTCACTTGGAGCTATTCCAAATGGCTACCCCACTAAATGTATCTGGATTTTTACTCTGAGTTGTCCGGATTGGTGTTAAAGCTTGCATCGACATAACTCTTTACGGCGAACTCTTTATCACCTCCATAATCGAGAAACATTTCCTTAGTCCTCTAGTTACTAAGGATAATTTTGACCACTGTCCAGTGATCCACTCCCGATCACTCTTGTACCCCCTTGTTAGACATGGGGCAAGGCACACATCAAGTGCAGTACACATCATGGCATACCGTATAGACCCTATGGCATAGGGGAGGACTTTCGTCCTTTCTCTTTCTTCTGCTATGGTCGAGGTATTGAGTCTTACTCATTGTTGAGGAAATCATTAACTGGTAGCTGCTTAGTTGGCTGGTGAGTAGGGGATTAATGGGCTAATCGGCCATTTAATCAATTAATAAGACAATTTTTTGGTTTATCGGCTACTCAGTGACCCTATGATTAGGGATTAATTGGCAAGTTAACTGGTTAATCGGATAAATTCTTTAACAGGGGTATTACTCAACTTGACACCTTACGGTACAGCCAAGAACTCCTTCTTTGACTGATCTATTTTGAACTCCTCCAAAATATTGTCAAGGTATGTCTTCATTGAAAACCTTATCAAGTGTCTTGATCTATCTCTATAGATCTTGATGCTTAATATAATAGTAGCTTTATTCGGGCCTTCCTTTGAAAAACTCTTTACAAACAACCCTTTATGCTTTCCAAAAATTCTATATTAGTTCCGAACAACAATATGTCAACCACATATACATATCAAAAATTCTATAGTGCTCCCACTCACTTTCTTATAAATACAAGTTTCTCATAAACTTCGTATAAACTCAAAAACTTTGATCACCTCATAAAAGCGTTTATTCCAACTCCGAGATGCTTGCTCTAGTCCATAGAAGGATTGCTGGAACTTGCATACCGTTTAGCATCCTTAGGATCGACAAAACATTCTGGTTGTATCACATACAACCCTTCCTCACGGAAACTGTTAAGGAAACTTTGTTTTGACATCCATCTGCTAGATTTTCTAAATCGAAAAATGCAGCAATTGCTAACATAATTCCAACAGACTTTTAGCATCGCTACAGGTGAGAGAGTCTCATCGTAGTCAACTCCTTGAACTTGTGAGAAACCTTTTTGCGACAAGTAGAGATTTATAAATGGTGACAATTACCATCTGTGTCTGTCTTCCTCTTAGACATTCATTTGTACTCAATGGCCCGTCGTTCAACGGACAAGTCTACCAAAGTTCATACTTGGTTTTCATACATGGATCGTTTCTCAGATTTCATGGCTCATAGCCATTTGTCAGAATCCGGGCCCACCATCGCTTCTTCATAGCCTGTAGGTTTATCGTTGTCCAACGACATGACCTCTAAGACAGGGTTGCCGTACCACTCAAGAGCAGTACGCACCCTTGTCGACCTATGAGGTTTGATAGCAACTTGGTCCGAAGCTTCATGATCATCATCATTAACTTCCACTTCAACTGATGTAGGCTCTACAGAAACATCTTTCGGCGCTACGCTACTCTCTGGTTGAGAATAAAGGTTCAACAACCTCATCAAGTTCTATCTTCCTCCCACTCAATTCTTTTGAGAGAAACTCTTTCTCGAGAAAGGACCCGTTTTTAGCAACAAACACTTTGTTCTCGGATTTGAGATAGAAGGTATACCCAACTATTACCTTAGGGTATCCTATGAAGATGCACCTTTCTGCTTTGGGTTCGAGCTCATCAGACATAAGCACCACATTCCCAAACTCTGAGAAATGACAGCTTAGGTTTCTGCCAAAACATAATTCATACGGTGTCATCTCAGTAGATTTAGATGGTGCCCTATTTCAAGTGAATGTAGTTGTCTCTAATGCATAATCTCAAAATGATAGTGGTAAAACAATAAGAGATATCATAGTACGCACCATATACAATAGAGCACGACTATGACGTTTGAACACACCATCACACTATGGTGTTCGAGGGGCGTGAGTTGTGAAACAACTTCCACATTGTATTAAGTTGTCTACAAACTCTTAACCCGGATATTCACCTCCACGATCATATCATAGACATTTTATCTTCTTGTTATGATGATCTCAAACTTCACTTTGAATTTGCTTGAACTTTTCAAACGATTCAGACTTCTGTTTCATTAAGTAAATATACCCACATATATCCACTCAAATCATCAGTGAAGGCAAGAAAATAATGATATCCACCACACGCTACAACACTCATTGGACCGCATACATCAACATGTATCATTTCCAATAAGTTAATTACCCGCTCCATCATACCGGAAAATGGGTCTGAGTCATCTTGCCTAAGAAGCATGGTACGCATGTCTCAACTGATTCGGAATCAAGTGAGTCCAAAGATCCATCAGCATGGAAGTTTCTTCATGCGCTTTACACCATTATGGCCTTTAGCGGTAGTGCCACAAGTATGTGGTACTATCGTTATGAACTTTGCATATTTTGGCATCAATGTTATGAACATGTGTATTACTATGATCGAGATTTCAATACACCATTCTCATTGGGTGCATGACATTGAAGGTATTATTCATGTAAACATAATAACCATTATTCTCTAACTTTAAATGAATAACCGTATTGCAATAAACACGATCTAATCACATTCATGCTCAACGCAAACACCAAATTTATTTAGGTTCATCACTAATCCCAAAGGTAGAGAGAGCATGTGATGGTGATCACATCAACCTTCAAAATACTTCCAACACACATCGTCACCTCTCCTTAGCTAGTCTCCGTTTATCCCGTAGCTTTTATTTCGAGTTGCTAACATGTAGCAACCGAACCGGTATCTAATACCCTGGTGCTACTAGGAATTCTAGTAAGGTACACATCAATAACACGTATATCAAATATACTTCTGTTGACGTTGCCAGCCTTCTTATCTACCAAGTATCTAGGTTTTTTTTGCTTCAGTGATCGTTCTCCTCATAATAGAAGCACTTAGTATCGGGTTTGGGTTCAACCTTGGGTTTCCTCACTGGAGTAGCAACTGGCTTGCCATCCATGAAGTTTCCCTCCTTGCCCTTGTTGAAACTAGTGGTTTTACCAACCATCAACACTTGATGCTCCTTCTTGATTTCTACCTTCGAGATGTCAAAACATCGCGAATAGCTCATGGGATCATCCATCCCTGGCATGTTATAGTTCATCATTAAGCTCTAGTAGCTTGGTGGTAGTGATTTGGAGAACTATATCAATCACTATCTTATCTGTAAGATCAACTCCCACTCGATTCAAGCGATTGTAGCACTCAGACAATCTGAGCACATGCTCACTGATTGAGCTATTCTCCTTCATCTTGCAGGCAAAGAATCTTGTTGGAGGTCTCATACCTCTCAACACGGGCACGAGCCTGAAATCTCAATTCCACTCTTGGAACATCTCATATGCTCCGTGACGTTCAAAACATCTTTGGAGCCTCAGTTCTAAGTCGTAATGCGTGACGTACTGAACTATCAAGTAGTCATCACAACATGCATGTCAGATGTTCACTACATCCACAGATGACGCTAGAGGGGGTGGTGCACCGAGCGGTGCATCAAGGACATAAGGCTTCTGTATAGCAACTAAGGACAATCCTATGATCACAGACCTAGACCGCATAATTGCTACCATTATCTTTCAACTCTATTTTCTCTAGGAACATATTAAAAACACAGGGGAGCTACAATGCAAGCTATCAATCTACAACATATTTTTGCAAAGACAACTTTAGACTATGTTCATGATAAGGAGTTTAGTTAATCATATTACTTTAAAAACTCCCACTCAAATTGACATCCCTCGGGTCATTCGAGTGTCACGTGATCCAGATTCACCAACTCAAGTCTGATCATCATGTGAGTTGAGGTGCTTTCAATGGTGAACATCTTCATGTTGATCATATCTACTATATGACTCATGTTCGACCTTTCAGTCTCTTGTATTCCGAGGCCATGTCTGTAGATGCTAGGCTCGTCAAGTTTAACCCGAGTGTTCTGTACGTGCAACACTGGCTTGCACCCGTTGTATGTGAAGGTTGAGTCTATCGCACCCAATCATCACGTGGAGTCTCGACATGACGAACTTTCGCAACAGTGCACACTCGAGGAGAACACAATTTTATCTTGAAATTTTAGTGAGGGATCACCTTATAATGCTACCGTCTTCCTAAGCAAAACAAGGTGCATAAAAGGATTAACATCACATGCAAATCATAAGTGACATGATATGGCCATGAACTTGTGATTTTGATCTCCATCTCCAAGGCACCGACATGATCTCCATCGTCACCGGCATGACACCATGATCTCTATCATCTTGATCTCCATCAATGTGTCGCCATCAGGGTTGTCACACCCACCATGCTTCTACTACTATTGCTACCGCTTAGAAATAAAGTAAAGCATTACATAGCTCTTAATGATTGACATGCAGGTCATACAATAATTAAAGACAACCCTATGGCTCCTATCGGTTGCTGTACTCATCGACATGCAAGTCATGATATTCTATAAAAGACATGATCACCTCATACATCACATATATCTCATCATGTAGTTGGCCATATCACATCACAACATACCCTACAAAAATAAGTTAGACGTCCTCTAATTGTTGTTGCATGTTATACGTGGCTGCTATGGGTATCTAGCAAGAACAATTCTCACCTATGCAAAAACCACAACGGTGATACACAAATTGCTATTCAACCTTCTCAAGGACCGCCTTTGTCGAATCCGATCCAACTAGAGTAGGAGAGACAGACACCTGCCAGCCATCTTTATGCAACAAAGTCACATGTTAGTCGACGAAACCGATCTCTCATAAGCGTACGAGTAAGGTTGGTTCGGGCCGCTTGATCCCACAATACCTCTGAATCAAAACACGACCAAGGGAGTAAGAAATCTGAGCATCAACGCCCACAAACTCCTTTGTGTTCTACTCATGATCTCATCTACACATAGGCCTAGCTCTGATACCACTATTGGGGAACGTTGCATGGGAAACAAAAAAATTCTTACGCATATGCAAGATCTATCCATGGTGATGAGCATCTAAGAGAGGGAGAGTGGATACCCTTGTAGATCGCTAAGCGAGAAGCATTAAGAAACACGGTTGATGTAGTTGAACGTCTTTGCAATCCAAATCGCAAGTCGTCCCGCGATCCCATCACGATCTGTCCTGTGATCCAATCATGATCTGTCCCACGATCCAATCATGGTCCTTCCGATCTAGCGCCGAACGGACGACACCTCCGCATTCAGCACACGTACAACTCGATGACGATCTCCGCCTTATTGATCCAACAAGAGATGCGGAGAGGTAGATGAGTTCTCTGACAGCACAACGGCGTGGCGGCGGTGGGGGTGGAGCTAATCCGGTAGAGCTTTGCTAAGCGGCACCGAATCAATCTACTAGAGGAGAAGCAATCTGGGAGGGAGGAAGGTCTGCGCCGTGGCTTATGGTGCGGCTGCCCTCCTCCCTCTCTCATATATATAGGGGGGTGGGGCGTCCAACCCCTAGGGTTTCCCCCATGTGGCGGCGGCCAAGGGTGAAGGTGCCCTAGGGTGGCTTGCCACCCAAGGAAAGGTGGCGCCACCCCTAGTGTTAGCCCTCCCGCCACCTCCCAGACGGATGGGCCCTTGAGGGAGGGGTGGCCAGCCCATGAGGGGCTGGTGTGCCTCCTCTCACATACCATGGGGCACTCCGAGGCTAGTGGCCCCTTCCGATGGACCCCCGAAACCCTTCCGGCACCCCCGGTACGCTATCAGTGATGCCCGAACCTTTCCCGGTGATCAACACATAACTTACTATATATGAATTTTTACCTCCAAACCATTTCGGAACTTTTCATGATATCTGGGATCTCATCTGGGACTCCTAAAAACCTTCAGTCACCAACATACATAACTCAATACTACCGAAATGTCATCGAACCTTAAGTGTGTAGACCCTGCGGGTTCGAGAACTATGTAGACATGACCGAGACACCTTTACGGTCAATAACCAATAGGGGACTGGATGCCCATATTGTCTCCTACATATTCTGCGAAGATCTTTATCGGTTGAACCTCTATCTCAAGGATTCAGATAATCCCATATGTTGTTCCCTTTGTTCTTCGGTATGTTACTTGCCCGAGATTCGACCATCGGTATCTCTATACTGAGTTCAATCTCGTTATAGGCAAGTCTCTTTACTCTTTCCATAAAACAAGATCATGTGGCTAACACATTAGTCATTTTGCTTGCAAGGCTTGTTGTGATGTTGTATTACCGAGTGGGCCCCGAGATACCTCTCCGTCACATAGAGTAACAAATCCCAGTCTTGATCCATGCCAACCCAATGGACACCCTCGAAGATACCTGTAGAGCAACTTTATAGTCACCCAATTATGTTGTGATGTTTGATACACACAAGGCATTCCTCCAGTGTCAGGGAGTTGCATGATCTCATGGTCATAGGAACGGATACATTAACATGCAGAAAACTGTAGCAATAAACTGACATGATCATATTCTATGTTTATAGTTTGGGTTTTGTCCATCACATCATTCTCCTAATGATGTGATCCCGTTTTCAAATGACATCTCATGTCCATGGCCAGGAAACCTTGACCATCTTTGATCAATGAGCTAGTCTACTAGAGGCATACTAGGGACATAGTGTTTGTCTATATACCCACACATGCATTTGAGTTTCCAATCAATGCAATTATAGCATGGATAATAAACGATTATCATGAACAAGAAAATATAATAAGAACCAATTTATTATTACCTCTAGTTCATATTTCCAACACTATACAAAACAACATAAAGGGATCATGTGGAATATACAAATGTTTACTCTATTTCCTGCACTGAATAATTGTACCATATAATTTACGATTGTTGTTAGTAGCATATATTTTACAGTATACAACACATATGGTTGTTGTTAGTAGCATATAATTTATGATGTACGTCAAAATCAATAAATTGCACAGTAGTAATGGCTATAGAATTTCCCCTCGATGTGGTTGCAAACCTGTGATGTTAAGTTTGAGAATCAAACTAGTTTGGCATGTTTGAAAATAACTTATGGTTATTAATTGTTATTTTAGGGTTATAGCACCTAAAGTACAATTCCAAAGTTCTCCCAGACCTATCTAGAATTTTTCAGTCAGCATAGCTGAATCAACATACACAGTGTGTACTGAGTGTTGAAACTACGAAATGAATTTGAAAAATAAACTACATATGTAACATTTCAAGTTTATATAAACTGTAGATGAATATTAACTATAAGCTGACATTTTTTAACTATGATAAAGAAATGAGAAATAGATAGATGCATTTAATGCTAGATGGTCATGAGTCAACACCATTATGTGTCAAGAGAAGCATGGGTAGTGATATTTCCTGCACTACACAACCCGAAGAACGAAAACGAGTGAGACTCATACAAGCTTCAAGAGGACAGAGTGGGATGACAGGAGTCGATTCCCGTTTGCAGGTCGAGGAGGGACTACTTTTCTGTTTTGTCGCCTCTTTGGAAACCTTACAGGAGGTGATGGTGACAAGCCGCCAAAGATGAATCAGCGTGGCGGCTCTCCGTTGCGTACGATGATGATGTGACACGATGCAGCGTCTTTCGATAAGATCATGGCCAAATCACGATGAAGAGTCTCGGCTGCGTCGATGCTCGACCAATGGTGGCCCATCCATTGCCCGTCACATGCCCTAGATCTGCACTGAGCGTGTACATGTACCGGAAACCGTAGGGCGCCCCACTCCTGTGGGGAAATTGATCCTTGTACGAGTTATCCTACGCGATTGTTCCACTCCTACGCTTCTTCATCCGATCGAATGCAAGCTCCTTGATCCCTGAAAATCTCCCTTCAAGAACACATACCACCGTGTGTTGGCCCCACGATGGGCGCAAACTGTCATGGTTTTGTCACGACAGATATCCTCATGAATGGCCCCACGATGGGCGCAAACTTAGGTGAGGCCATATCAACTAGATGGTAGATGGAATGGGGTTGGTGGGAATCGAGAGACGCGAGTTTTACCCAGGATCAGCCCCTTCGATGGAGGTAAAAACCTACATCATGCTTTGTGTGTATTGATGATGATGATGATGATCTTGATTACATGGGTGCTCTTTTGCTACCTCTAGTCTCGAGGGTTTCTAATTTGTCTATCTCTAATCACTTAACCCCTTTTTCTTCTTGGTGTGCCTTGCCCCTCCTTATATAAGTTGAAGGGGTAGACTTACATGTAGAGTCCTACTAGGATTAGGACTAGTCTCTCTTGAATCCTAGTCCGGGTCTTGCTTCCCTTGTGAGAGAATCTTTCCTCTTCTTGGGCCTTCTCTATGAGCCAGCCCTCCAGGCCTCTCCCTGAGCCACCTTCCGTCGGGGTGCACACTGGGCCTTAGGCCTTGTCGTCAATGTTGACCTAGTAAACAAGGTGACCTTATGAGCCACCAAATAATGTGTCGGTTCATACTCATAGACGGGTCAAACCGTAGGGAATATCCCCAACAAAGAGGATTCATGACAAGAGTGGCAACGCCGATGGAGGGCACGCTTGGGTGCAGCAAGCGGCACGGGGTGGGGGCGCAGTGGCACAAACAGAGCCTAAATCGTGTCCTCAAATAAGTCTATGAAATAATCCAATCTCTTTACTGCACAATCTATAGGGCCTATCTAATTTATCCTTCCTCGGCTTGTTCAGGCACTATTTCATGCCATATTATGGACATTTGTTTGTTGCACTCATATCATCATATGTTGTCACTCATCTTTTGTTTTCTTATTTCTCTACAGCTCCAGCATTGGATGTTTATACAAAATAAAGGAAGAAAGTAATTGAATGTATTCTCGAAGCTGTTAGAGGTATTGGGAACTTTCAAATTTCAGTGAGAATGATTAAGGTCATCACAAGCACAATGAATTTTGATCAAGTTGAAAAACAAACAACAAAAGAATTGATTGAGAGGGAGAGAGATGGCATGGTGGCTAGGTACTCGTGAATGGAGCGGCCTGTTACGTAGGACATAGGGATGGAGGAGGGTGGAGGTGGCAGCACAGAGGTCACCGATGGCAGGGAAGAGACCGGTGTTCCACGTTTGGCAGTGCGGTCTCAGGTGCGGCCATGTTCGCCAGCGGCAAGTCCACGTGCGTAAGTTCCTAGCAGCGACTATGGTTTTTTTCTTCTCGAGTTGCAATGCACAAGCCCTTTTGCTAGTATACATTTAACATTTTTTAGATACCTATTCAACATGTTTTCATATGCTCGATTAAGATGTTTATATACATGATCAATTTTTTTATTTTTTTAATACATGGTCAACATTTCTTTCTGTACACATTTAACATTTTTCGAATACTTGATTAACATTTTCCAAATAGTTCTTTGATATGTTTTCAAATGCTTGTTTAACATTTTTATATACATGATAAAAAATCAGCATTTTTAATACATGATCAACAATTTTTCTATACATGATATACATTGTTCGAATGCTTGTCCTACATTTTTCAAATACTTGTTCAATATTTTCCAATACTTATTCAACATTTTCAAATACTTGTTCAACATTTTTTAAATACTCATTCAACGTTTTTCAAATACTTGATCAAGATTTTTCAAATATTTTTATTGTGTTATTTGCAATAATATATATATAATATTTTAAAGTATAAACAAAAGTACGAATAAAGCCAAAAATAATATAGAAAAGAGCCACTGGCCTACTACGCGCGTGGGTTGGCCTATCCCGGTCGCCCCTTCAACGAGTCTGAAGGTGGAATCGCTGTAGGCGAGACATATGGACGCCCGAGCATGACAGCCTCTAGGATCCAAAGTATGTCTAGAGGGTGGGTGATTATACTATTTGACCAAATTAAAATTCTAGCCTTTTTCCAATTTTAGATGTTGGCAAGTTTTAACAATTGTATCTAGTCAAGCACACCCAACACATGCATATGTAAGAGTATAGAAGCGGAAAGTAAAGACAAGCACATGAAAGTAGAAGGTAGGGGTAGGAAGATCAAACGCAAATGGATACACGAATATTTTTCCCGTGGTTCCGATAGGTGGTGCTATCGTACGTCTACGCTGATGAAGACTTTATCCCACGGAGGGTAGCGGTCGCGAGAGTCCACGGAGGGCTCCACTCAAAAGGGTCCACGAAGTAGCAACCACATCTATTCCATCACGGCTTCCGTCCACGAAGGACTGGCCTCACTATGGGTAGATCTTCACGAAGTAGGCGATCTCCTTGCCCGCACAAACTTCTTGGTTCAACTCCACAACATGAAGTAGCAGGCTCCCAAGCGACACCTAACCAATCTAGGATGCACCACCCTCCAAAAGGTAATAGATGTGGTAACAATGATGAACTCCTTGCTCTTGTGCTTCAAAAGATAGTCTCCTCAATCACTCAATCACTCTCTCACAGATTTGGCTTGGTAAAAGACATTGATTCGCTGAAAAGCAACTTGGAGAGGCTATAAATCAAGATTCATATGGTTGGAGTGGAAGATCTTGATCTCAAAACATGAGTAGGTGGCTCTCTCTCAGAAAAAAATGGATGGGCCAAGTGTTTGTATGTTCTGAGCGCTTCCTCTATGAATAAGAGGTGGTGGAGGGGTATATATAGGCATCTCCAAAAATCCAACCATTACAACATTATTGCCCAACTCAGTGAAACCGATGCAAAACTCGGTTGCACCGACTAGTGCAAAATGTGGCAACTTTTGGTGTTTCGGTGAGACCGATATATAATTCTCGATGGGACCAAATTGGCTAACCTAGGCAATTTCCAAATCTCGGTGTCACTGATTCCTTAAACTCAGAAATTCAGATTTTAGAAATGGGATAGCGGAAGTTTGGTCACTGAAAAGTGAAAGTTGGTTTCACTGAGAAGCTAGGGTTTGGCTTAGGTTCCGTCTAAGGAAAAACTCGATAGGGCCGAATGAAATTTGTTGATGGCACCGATTTTGGATATTTGGCTTTGGACAGGGTATTTTTGTGGGTGAATGAATGAGTATTTTTGGTGGCTACCTCTAAGCACTTGAGCAACCAGATCATCATAGATACATCATCCCCTTTTAATAGTATTGGATTTCCTAGGGACTCAAAAGTGATTTCTCAGAAAATGTAAAATGTAGAGTCTTCAAGATTGATTATTTGCTAGTCCTATTCCATTCCTTTCCTTGGGGTCTCTTCACACATTCCTTTAGCCAATGCATCATTGAACTTTTCTTGAGATATACTTTGGGGAATCATTAGTCCAATGAAATATATGTTTTTATTAATTACCAAAACCACCTAGGGAGAAGTCGTGTGTTCAATCTCCCCGTTTTTGGTAACCATGACAACCTATAGATCAAAGCTTGGACATAACATATAAACAATGAATAGCATCATGGCTTTGAGAAGTATGTGATAAGAAAGAGCTCCCCCTAAATCTGCGCACTATTTTAAATTTGCGTCTGAATGCAAATGCACAATCGGTTAGGATCATGGGTCACTCTTCCATGTCACATACAACTTGGTGGTGTGCATAAGTGATGTGAAAATAATAATGCACATAACCCCAAACATGGGTGAATGATCATCACATACAAATTTCAAAAACGGGAAATAGTAGCATCAACGATCAAAGCATAAGATCAAACATGACGGATTTTAAGAACATCACGCAATAAACATTTGGTTTTTAAAAAGAAGAGAGCAACAAAGGGCAAAAAACTCTGTCTTGAAGCCCTATGATCTATACACTTCTCCCACTTTGGCAACAAGCTACCAAAAAGTTCAAATAATATGGAACTAAGCGTCACTCTGGGAACGATCTCCTCCATGAGATGATGAAGCAGCTCATGTGGCCATTGAAGGAGTGGATAGAAGGGTGTCCGTGAATGCTTCAGAAGATGTCCTCTGAGGTGGTGGAGTATGTTGGAAATATGCCCTAGAGGCAATAATAAAATGGTTATTATTGTATTTCCTAGTTCATGATAATTGTCTGTTATTCATGCTATAATTGTGTTAACCGGAAACCGTAATACATGTGTGAATACATAGACCACAACGTGTCCCTAGTGAGCCTCTAGTTGGCTAGCTCGTTGATCAATAGATGGTCACGGTTTCATGACCATGGACATTGGATGTCGTTGATAACGGGATCACATCATTAGGAGAATGATGTGATGGACAAGACCCAATCCTAAGCATAGCACAAGATCGTGTAGTTAGTTTGCTAAAGCTTTTCAATGTCAAGTGTCGTTTCCTTAGACCATGAGATTGTGTAACTCCCGGATACCGTAGGAATGCTTTGGGTGTGCCAAACGTCACAACGTAACTGGGTGGCTATAAAGGTATGCTACGGGTATCTCCGAAAGTGTCTGTTGGGTTGACACGAATCGAGACTGGGATTTGTCACTCCGTGTGACGGAGAGGTATCTCTGGGCCCACTCGGTAAGACATCATCATTATGAGCTCAATGTGACTAAGGAGTTAGTCACGGGATGATGTATTACGGAACGAGTAAAGAGACTTGCCAGTAACGAGATTGAACAAGGTATGGGGATACCGACGATCGAATCTCGGGCAAGTTCCATACCGATAGACAAAGGGAATTGTATACGGGATTGATTGAATCCTTGACATCGTGGTTCATCCGATGATATCATCGTGGAGTACGTGGGAGCCAACATGGGTATCCAGATCCCGCTGTTGGTTATTGACCGGAGAGGTGTCTCGGTCATGTCTACGTGTCTCCCGAACCCGTAGGGTCTACACACTTAAGGTTCGATGACGCTAGGGTTATAGGGAAATAGTGTACGTGGTTACCGAAGGTTGTTCGGAGTCCCGGATGGGATCCCGGACGTCACGAGGAGTCCCGGAATGGTCCTAAGATGAAGATTGATATATAGGAAGTGAGGTTTTGGTTACCGGAAGTGTTCCGGGTGTCTCCGGTAGTGTACCGGGACCACCGGAAGGGTTCCGGGGGTCCACCAAGTGGGCCCACCTGCCCCGGAAGGTTCCATGGGCCAAGAGTGGGAGGGAGCCAGCCCCTAGGTGGGCTGGTGCGCCTCCCACCCCAGCCCAAGGCGCAGCAAGGGTGGAGGGGGCAAACCCTAGGCTTAGATGGGCCTTAAGGCCCACCCTAGGGCGCCTCCACCTCTCCCTGCCCTGGCCGCCGGCCAGATGGGTTTTCTGGAGGCTGCCGCCACCCCTAGGGTGGAACCCTAGGGCGCAACACCTCTCCTCCCCTCCTCCTATATATAGTGGAGGTATTTGGGGCTGCACAACACACGAGTTCATCTCCTCCCTGGTGCAGCCCTACTCCTCCCTCTCCTCGTTCTCCGTAGTGCTTAGCGAAGCTCTGCCGGAGTACCACGCAGCTCCACCGCCACCACGCCGTCGTGTTGCCGGATCTCTCCCTCAACCTCTCCTCCCTCCTTGCTGGATCAAGGCGTAGGAGATGTCACCGGGCTGCACGTGTGTTGAACGCGGAGGTGTCGTCCGTTCGGCAGTTGATCGGATCTACCGCGATCTGAATCGCTACGAGTACGACTCCATCAACCGCGTTCTAGCAATGCTTCTGCTTAGCAATCTTCAAAGGTATGAAGATCCAATCTCTCCCCGCTCGTTTGCTGGTTTCTCCATAGATAGATCTTGGTGACACGTAGGAAAATTTTGATTTACTACTACGTCTCCCAACAGAGTAGATACTGGAGGTGCTGATGGAGCTATGGCAGGTGCAGACACTGATTGTCTCTCTGAAGTGGGCATCGCAGCTGAACTAACCCGAGGCTTAAACTGCATATGAGGCTGGAGAGGAGAACCATCATCATCATCACCAATGGAGTGGGGACTAGGCACTGCATCCACCTCTTTCTTCAACTCGTCATCTGTAGTGGCTAGCGCATTCACCTTGACATCTAGAGCATAGAACTTGTCCCCCACAATCCTCTCAAGACTCTTCTGGTTCTTGAGGACCTCAACAACATTCTTTTCTATCCCTTGGATAGAGATGATAAGATAGGGCATTTGATCACTCTTCGTCCTTGGAATCTGAGCACTAGTGGACTAGCCGCCTCTGCCTCCGCCTCTTCGTGTGTAGTAGCTAAAGTGGGATGAGAAGGATCCATCACCACAACATTGTCCTCAAGGTCCGGCTGTAGTGGCATGTGAGGATGATTAAGTGCATATAAATTCTTCTCCAGCTTGAAGTTGGTGAGCATCTGAATGTATGGTGCATATCCACAAGATCGTTTCTGATTAGCAATTGTCCTCTTGATTGTCTCTACAATCAGTCCATCACTGTGAATCTGGTGTGAAGATCTACATGATGCATCATGTTTATGGAATACCCCTAATCATCTTGTCATCTCGTATGCCTCATTATGGTGTTGGTGGCGGGTAGACCTGCTTGCAATTAGTAGACTGATCCAAACTTGTGTGACTTTAGATGTGCACTCGGGATAGGATTATACATATTGTCCATTGAGTTTGGATTCATCTTGGCCTCAACATACACGTCAAGATCTCCCTCTTCAACCTTTGGGGCTCCTAAGATGGTAGCCCATTCATCCTCTATAGACTGGTACCTGACTCCCCTAGTCATCCATATGATCCTTCCATCTGGGTAGAAGTGAGCTATGGAGTAGAACTGCATTATCATCTCATCATTCCATGCAGTGAGCTCTCTGCCAACAAAATTCTCAATTTCTATGCATGTGAAGTTCTCCTGCACACGAGGGAACAAATACACATTCTCCTTGATATATGCCCAATCGACATATCTCATGTCACTGACTGCAGGGCTCTTGTCCAATAGGACAATCTCATAGAAATCTTGATGTTCCTTAGTGTGGAAGCGAACATCTACAATAGTTTTTCCCCGGATGGCATAAGCATCATTAGCTCTCCATCTCCTCAGCCCTTGATCCTTTCTCTTCTTCATAGCCTCATCAACTCGGTGATCATTATTACGTTCTGACAGGTGGGGTCTCAGCATCCTCAAAACAGTAATATCCTCTTCCTCAGCAGCAGTATCTCTGGATGTGGAACCCTTGTTCTCAGCTAGAATACCCCTGGTAGTCCTCTTGAGTTTAGTTGCAGTTGGCTTCTTGGGAGCAGTTGGCTTGCTCTTGGATGGTGCTTAGCTAGGCATAACATCAGCCAACAACTTCTTCTTCTTGGAAGGAGTTGGGTTTGCTACAGGTTCCTCTTCCTCTCCTTCCTCATGATCAGTTGGGTCCTCATACATAGAGGTTGGTCTACCAATCACACGGACAAACCTCTTCTTGGCTCTCTTCTTCTCTCCTGCCTTCTTAGGCATAGGTTTCCTTGGAGTCTCAACAGAAAGAATCATATTTCCCCTAGAACACTCTGGTGCTCTCATAACTTCAGAACTAGCATACTCCTTTCTCAATGGCCTCTTGGCAGAAGTGGCCTCATCAATAGCTCTCTTGGCAACTTTCTCCTTCTTATCCTGTTGCTTCTTAGCTAGGACATCCTCAGGCACAAAATCTGAGTCCTCCTCAATAGAATTCAATTTCCTGTTGGAAATATGCCCTAGAGGCAATAATAAATTAGTTATTATCATATTTCCTTGTTCATGATAATTGTTTATTATCCATGCTAAAATTGTATTGATCGGAGACTTAGATGCATGTGTGGATACATAGACAAAACCATGTCCCTAGTATGCCTCTAATAGGCTAGCTCGTTGATCAAAGATGGTTAAGGTTTCCTAGCCATGGACATGAGATGTCATTTGATAACGGGATCACATCATCAGGAGAATCGTGTGATGGACAAGACCCAAACTACAAACGTAGCATATGATCGTGTCAGTTTGTTGCTACAGTTTCTGCATGTCAAGTATATGTTCCTATGACCATGATATCATGCAACTCACTAACACCGGAGGAGTGCCTTGTGTGTATCAAACGTCACAACGTAACTGGGTGACTATAAAGGTACTCTACAGGTATCTCCGAGGGTGTCTGTTGAGTTGGCATGGATCAAGACTGGGATTTGTTACTCCGTGTGACGGAGAGGTATCTCAGGGCCCACTCGGTAATACAACATCACAACAAGCCTTGCAAGCAATGTGACTAAATGTTAGTCATAGGATCTTGTATTACAAAACGAGTAAAGAGACTTGCCAGTAACGAGGTTGAACTAGGTATGGAGATACCGACGATCGAATCTCGGCCAAGTAACATACCGAAGAACAAAGAGAACATCATACGGGATTAACTGAATCCTTGACATAGAGGTTCGACCGATAAAGATATTCGTAGAATATGTAGGAACCAATATGGGCATCTAGGTCCCGCTATTGGTTATTGACCGTAGAGGTGTCTCGGTCATGTCTACATAGTTGTCGAACCCGAAGGGTCTGCACACTTAAGGTTCGGTGACGCTTAGGTAGTATAGAGTTATGCATGGTGGTGACCGAAGGTTGTTCGGAGTCCCGGATGAGATCCCATACATCATGAGGAGCTCCGGAATGGTCCGAAGATAAAGATTCATATATAGGAAGTCCTATTTTGGTCGTCGGAAAAGTTTTGGTCTCATCGGTAATGTACCGGGAGTGCCGGTAGTGTATCGGGAGACCATCGGGAGGGGTATTTCGACCCAAGAGGCTCCATGGGCTGTGGGAGAGTGTTTACCAGCCCTTAGTGGGCTGGTGGAAGTCCCATACAAGGCCCATGCAGTTTGGGACAAAAGGCCCAAAGAGAAAAAGTGGAAAAAGGAAAAAATAGGGTGAATCCTAGTCCTACTAGGATTGGAGGTGGAGTCCACATCCTCCACCTGGTTCGGCCGACTCCTTGGAGGCTTGGCCCTTGTTCCAAGCCTCCTCCTCTCTTCCTCTTATATATACTGGAGGTTTTAGGGTTTTTGCACAGAATTTTTAGCCACGTGCTGCCCGTTTCTCCAGTGCATAGTTTCTCCTCTAGATCGGATTTCTGCAGTGCTTAGGCGAAGCCCTGCCGGAATAGCTCCACCACCATCGCCAGAGCGCCGTCATGCTGCCGGAGAACTATTCTACCTCTCCGCTCCCTCTTGCTAGATCAAGAAGGCGGAGATCGTCATCGAGCTGTACGTGTGCTGAACGCGGAGGTGCCGTCCGTTCGGCGCTAGATCGGAAGGACCATGATCAAGATCGCAAGACGGATCGTGATGAGTTCGCGGGACGGATCGTGATCAAGATCATGAGACGGATCACGATGAGTTCGTGGGATGGATCATGATGAGTTCACGGGATGGATCGTGATTGGATCGCGGGACGGATCGTGATGAGATCGCGAGACGCTCGGCGATTTGGATCGCGAAGACGTTCGACTACACCAACCGCGTTTCTTAACGCTTCCCGCTTAGCGATCTACAAGGTTACGTAGATCCTCTCTCCCTCTCATAGATGCTCATCACCATGGATAGATCTGCGTGTGCGTAGGAATTTTTTTGTTTCCCATGCAACGTGCCCAACAATGGCATCATGAGCTAGGTCTATGTGTAGATGAGATCTCAAGTAGAACACAAAAGGTTTGTGGGTGTTGATGCTTAGATTGCTTCCTCCCATGGTCGGATTTTGGTTCAGCGGTATTGTGAGATGAAGCGGCCCGGACCAACATTACTCATACGCTTACGAGAGACTGGTTCCATCGACCGCAACTTGTTGCATATATGGCTTGTGGGTGCCGGTTTCTCTCACTTTAGTTGGATCAAATTCGACAAAGGCGGTCCTTGAGAAGGTTGAAAAGCAACTAGTGTATCACCGTTGCGGTTTTTATGTAGATGAGAATTGTTCTTGCTAGATACCCGTAGGAGATACGTAAAACATGCAACAACAATTAGAGGACGTCTAACTTGTTTTTGCAGGGTATGTTGTGATGTGATATGGCCAATTACATGATGTGATATATGTGATGTATGATATGATCATCTGATGTATAGATTATCACGACTTGCATGTCGATGAGTACGACAACCGGCAGGAGCCATATGGTTGTCTTTAATTATTGTATGACCTCTGTGTCAATCATTAAGCGCTATGTAATGCTTTACTTTATCGCTAAACGGTAGCAATAGTAGTAGAAGCATGTTGGGCGCGACAGACCCGATGGCGACACGTTGATGGAGATCAAGATGATGAAGATCATGGTGTCATGCCGACGACGATGGAGATCATGCCGGTGCTTTCTAGATGGAGATCAAAAGCACAAGTTCATGGCCATATCATGTCACTTATGATTTGCATGTGATGTTAATCCTTTTATGCACCTTGTTTAGCATAGGACGACGGTAGCATTATAAGGTGATCCCTCACTTAATTTCAAGATAAATTGTGTTCTCCCCGAGTGTGCACCGTTGCGAAAGTTTGTCGTGTTGAGACACCACGTGATGATCGGGTGTGATAGACTCTACGTTCACATACAACGGGTGCAAGCCAGTGTTGCACATGCAGAACACTCGGGTTAAATTTGACGAGCCTAGCATGTACATACATGGCCTCGGAACACAAGAGACCGAAAGGTCGAACATGAGTCATATAGTAGATATGATCAACATGATGATGTTCACCATTGAAACCACCTCAACTCACGTGATGATCGGACATGAGTTGGTGAATTTGGATCATGTATCACTCGAATGACCGGAGGGATGTCAATTTGAGTGGGAGTTCTTAAGTAATATGATTAATTGAACTCATTATCATGAACATAGTCAGTAGTGTCTTTGCAAACTGTGTTGTAGATTACTAGCTCACGTTGTAGCTCCCTTGAATTTTTTATATGTTCCTAGAGAAATAGAGTTGAAAGATGATGGTAGCAACATTGCGGACTGGCTCTATGAGCTGAGGATTGTCCTCATTGCTGCACAGAAGGCTTATGTCCTTAATGCACCGCTCAGTGCGCCAACCCCTCTAGCGTCGTTTGTAGATGTTGTGAACATTTGACAGGCACGTTCTGATAACTACTTGATAGTTTAGGGCTTCATGCATTACGGCTTAGATATGAGATGTTCTAAAGAGCTGAAATTAGGATCTCAGGCTCATGCCCATGTTGCGAGATATGAGATCTCCAACAAGATTCTTTGCCTGTAATATGAAAGAGAATAGCTCAATCGTTGAGCATGTGCTCAGATTGTCTGGGTGCTACAATCGCTTGAATAGAGTGGGAGTTGATCTTCTAGATAAGATAATGATTGATATAGTTCTCCAAGTCACCGTCACTAAGCTACTAGAACTTGGTGATGAACTATAAAATGCCAGGGATAGAAATAATGATCCTTGAGCTGTTCACGATGTTTGACACCGCGAAGGCAGAAATCAAGAAGGAACATCGAGTGTTGATGGTTAGTCAAACCACTAGTTTCGAGAAGGGTAGGAGCAAGGAGGGAAACTTCATGGATAGCAAGTTAGTTGCTACTCCAGTGAAGCAACCCAAAGTTGAACCCAAACCTGAGACTAAGTGCTTCGATTATGAGGAGAGCGGTCACTGAAGCAGAACAACCCTAGATACTTGGTAGATAAGAAGGCTGGCAACATCGACAGAAGTATATTTGATATACATGTTATTGATGTGTACCTTGCTAGTACTCCTAGTAGCACCTGGGTATAGGATACCGGTTCGGTTGCTAAATGTTAGTAACTCGAAATAAAAGCTACAAAATAAACGGAGCACTAGCTAGGGGTGAGGTGATGATGTGTGTTGGAAATGTTTCCAAGGTTGATGTGATCAACATCACACGCTCTCTCTATCTTCGGGATTAGTGAAGAACCTAAATAAATGTTATTTGGTGTTTTGCGTTGAGCATGAACATGACTAGATCGTGTTTATTGCAACACGGTTATTCATTTAAGTTAGAGAATAATGGTTATTCTGTTTGCATGAATAATACCTTCAGTGGTCATGCACCCAGTGAGAATGGTTTGTTGAATCTTGATTGTAGTAATACACATGTTCATAACATTGATGCCAAAAGATACAAAGTTAATAATGATAGTACCACATACTTGTGGCACTGCCGCTAAATGTCATATTGGTATAAAACGCATGAAGAAACTCCATGCTGTTGGATCTTTGAACTCATTCGATTTCGAATCGGTTGAGACATGTGAACCATGCCTCCTGGGCAAGATGACTAAGGACCCCGTTTCCAGATGGATGGAGCGGGCAAGTGATTTATTGGAAATAATACATGTTGATGTATGAAATCCAATGAGTCTTGTAGCGTGCGGTGGATATCGTTATTTTCTTACCTTCACTGATGATTTGAGTAGGTATAGTGTATATTTACTTAATGAAACACAAGTGTGAATCGTTTGAAAGGTTCAAGCAAATTCAACGTGAAGTTTAAGATCATCATGACAAGAAGATAAAAATGTCTGCGATATGATCATGGAGGTAAATATCTGAGTTACGAGTTTGGCATACAACTTTAGACAATGTGAACGTTGTTTCACAACTCACGCCACCTGGAACACCATAGTGTGATGGTGTGTTTGAACGCCATAGTCGTGCTCTATTGAAAATGGTGCTTGCTATGATGTCTCTTATCGTTTTGCTACTATAGTTTTGGGGTTATGCATTAGAGACAACTACATTCACTTTAGATAGGGCACCATCTAAATCCGTTGAGATGACATCGTGTGAATTATGGTTTGATAGAAACCTAAGCTTTCATTTCTTAATGTTTGGGGCTGCAACACTTATGTGAAAAAGGTTTTCAGCTAATGAGCTCAAACCCAAAGCAGACAAATGCATCTTCATAGAATATCCGAAAGATAGTTGGGTAAACCTTCTATCTCAGGTCCAAGCATAAAATGTTTGTTGCTAAAACTGGGTCCTTTCTCGAGAAAGAGTTTCTCTCGAAAGAATTGAGTGGAAGGAAGATAGAACTTGATGAGGTTGTTAAACCTTTGTTCAATCAGAGAGTAGCACAGCGCAGGAAGATGTTTCTATAAAGCCTATGTTAGTTGAAGAGGAAGTTAATGATGATGATCATGAAGCTTCGGATCAAGTTACTATCGAACCTCGTAGGTCGACAAGGACGTGTACTGCTCCTGAGCGATATGACAACCCTGTCTTGGAGGTCATGTTGTTGGACAACGATGAACCTACGAACTATGGAGAAGCGATGATGGGCCCGAAAACCAACAAATGGTTAGAGGCCATGAAATCCGAGAAAGGATCCATGTATGAAAACCAAGTATAGACTTTGGTGGACTTGCTTGTTGGACGGCAGGTCGTTAAGTACAAATAGATCTTTAAAATGAAGGCAGACGCTGATGGTAAATGTCACCATTTGTAAAGATCGACTTGTTGCAAAGAAGTTTACAACAAGTTCAAGGAGTTGACTGCGATGAGACTTTCTCACTCGTAGCGATGCTAAAGTCTGTTGAAATTATGTTAGCAGCTGCTGCACTTTCAATTATGAAATCTGGCAGATGGATGTCAAATCATTGTTTCCTTAATGGTTTACTTGAGGAAAGGTTGTATGTGATACAACCAGCAGGTTTTGTCAGTCCTAAGGATGCTAAAAGGTGTGCAAGCTTCAGTGATCCTTTTATAGACTGAAGCAAGCATCTCGGAGTTGGAATGTACACTTTGATGAGGTGATCAAAGTTTTTGAGTCTATACAAAGTTTATGAGAAACTTGTATTTGCAATAAAGTGAGTGGGAGCACTATAAAGTTTTTGATAAGTATATGTGGATGCCATATTGCTATTCGGAAATAATGTGGAATTTCTAGAAAGCATAAACGGTTGTTTGAAAAGTGATTTTCAAAGGAAGACGTGAATAAAGCTACCTAATTGTTGAGCATCAAGATCTATAGAGATAGATCAAGATGTTGGATAAGACTTTCAATGAGTACATACCTTGACAAGATTTTGAAAGAGTTCAAAATGGATTAGTCAGAGAGAAGTGTTCTCGCCTGCTTTGTAAGGTGTGAAGTTGAGTGAGACTCAAAGCTCGACCACGGTAGAAGAAAGAGAAAAGACGAATGTCGTCCCCTATGCCTTAGCCATCGGCTCTGTATAGTATGCCATGCTGTGTACCGCACCTGTGTGTGCCTTGCCATGAGTCAGTCAAGGGGTACAAAAGTGATCCAGGAGTGGATCACTGGACAGTAGTCAAGATTATCCTTAGTGACTAAAATACTAAGGAGATGTTTCTCGATTATGGAGGTGATAAAGAGTTCGTCGTAAAGAGTTACATCGATGCAAGCTTTAACACCAATCTAGATGACTCGTAGTAGCAATCTAGATACGTATGGTGGAGCAGCCATTTGGAATAGTATCAAGTGAAGTGTGGTAGCAGTGTTTACGATTTGACATAGAGATTTGCAAAGTACACTCGGATTTGAATGTCGCGGACCTGTTGAATATAAGACCTCTCTCATATGCAAAGCATGATCGAGCCCCAGAACTCATTGGGTGTTAGATTCATAACAATGTGTATCACATGGTGATGTGAACTAGATTATTGACTCTAGTGCAAGTGGGAGACTGTTGGAAATATGCCCTAGAGGCAATAATAAATTAGTTATTATCATATTTCCTTATTCATGATAATATTTTATTATCCATACTATAATTGTATTGATCGGAGACATAGATGCATGTGTGGATACATAGACAAAACCATGTCCCTAGTATGCCTCTAATAGGCTAGCTTGTTGATCAAACATGATTAAGGTTTCCTAGACATGGACATGAGATGTCATTTGATAACGGGATCACATCATCAGGAGAATCGTGTGATGGACAAGACCCAAACTACAAATGTAGCATATGATCGTGTCAGTTTATTGCTACTGTTTTCTGCATGTCAAGTATATGTTCCTATGACCATGAGATCATGCAACTCACTGACACCGGAGGAGTGCCTTGTGTGTATCAAACATCACAACAAAACTGGGTGACTATAAAGGTACTCTACAGGTATCTCTGAGGGTGTCCGTTGAGTTGGCATGGATCAAGACTAGGATTTGTTACTCCGTGTGACGGAGAGGTATCTCAGGGCCCACTCGGTAATACAACATCACAACAAGCCTTGCAAGCAATGTGACTAAATGTTAGTCACGGGATCTTGTATTACGGAACGAGTAAAAATACTTGCCGGTAACGAGATTGAACTAGGTATGGAGATACCCACGATCGAATCTCGGGCAAGTAACATACCGAAGAACAAAGGGAACATCATATGGGATTAACTGAATCCTTGGCATAGAGGTTCGACTGATAAAGATCTACATAGAATATGTAGGAACCAATATGGGCATCCAGGTCCCGCTATTGGTTATTGATCGTAGAGGTGTCTCGGTCATGTCTACATAGTTCTCGAACCCGCAGGGTCTGCACACTTAAGGTTCGGTGACGTTTCGGTAGTATAGAGTTATGCATGGTGGTGATCGAAGGTTGTTCGGAGTCCCGGATGAGATCCCGTATGTCACGAGGAGCTCCGGAATGGTCCGGAGGTAAAGATTCATATATAGGAAGTCCTGTTTTGGTCGCTAGAAAAGTTTCGGCCTCATCGGTAGTGTACCGGGAGACCATCGGGAGGGGTATTTCCACCCAAGAGGCTCCATGGGCTGTGGGAGAGTGTTTACCAGGCCTTAGTGGGCTGGTGGAAGTCCCACAGAAGGCTCATGCGGTTTGGAAAAAAAAGGCCCAAAGAGAAAAAGTGGAAAAAGGCAAAAATAGGGTGAATCCTAGTCCTACTAGGATTGGAGGTGGAGTCCACCTCCTCCACCTGGTTCGGCTGACTCCTTGGAGGCTTGGCCCTTGTGCCAAGCCTCCTCCTCTGTTCCTATTATATATACTGGAGGTTTTAGGGTTTTTGCACAGAATTTTTAGCCACGTGCTACCCATTTCTCCAGTGCATAGTTTCTCCTCTAGATCGGATTTCTGCAGTGCTTAGGCGAAGCCCTGCCGGAATAGCTCCACCACCATCGCCGGAGCGCCATCACACTGCCAGAGAACTCTTCTACCTCTCCACTCCCTCTTATTGGATCAAGAAGGCGGAGATCGTCATCGAGCTGTAATGTGCTGAATGCGGAGGTGCCGTCCGTTCGGCGCTAGATCGGAAGGACCGTGATCAAGATCGCGAGACGGATCGTGATGAGTTCGCGGGACGGATCGTGATGAGTTCGCGGGACGGATCGTGATCATGATCGCGAGACAGATCGCGATGAGTTCGCGGGACGGATCGTGTTGAGTTCACGGGACGGATCGTGATTGGTTCGCGGGACGGATCGTGATGAGATCGCGGGACGCTCGGCGATTTGGATTGCAAAGACGTTTGACTACACCAACCGCGTTTCTTAAAGCTTCCCGCTTAGTGATCTACAAGGGTATGTAGATCCACTCTCCCTCTCGTAGATGCTCATCACCATGGATAGATTTGCGTGTGCGTAGGAAATTTTTTGTTTCCCATGCAACGTGCCCAACATTTCCTCCTTGCCCTGGTGGCAGCCTTGGGAAGGTCATGTGAACTGGGTGTGACTGGATCCTCTAAAGATGAGCTAGCCTCTAGGCTAGTGCCTACTTCCATGTCAACGCTTGGATCCCTGAAATCATTGTCACTATCCTTAGATCCTCACATGCCGACCCTGTAAATAGATATAGAAGAGTGGAAGGGATAAGCATCACAAAATACAGAAGCTTTTGCAAATTTGAACTCAATATCTTAGTTTTGAATTTCTGCTAAGTGGGTTTTGGTTCCACCGAGTTAGAATTTTCGAGGCCACCGAGACATACACCCTCATATGACAAAAACTTTGCAACTCTTTTTGGTTTCACCGAAAGAGAAACTCGGTTTCACCGAGAGTGTTCTCAATAACCCTAGATAACAAATCTGTGAGACTGATACGTCCCAACTTGGTGACAGCCAAACACACATGGAGGAAATCCAAACCTAATTTTTTGTTCTCCTAATCTAATCGGATTTTTTAGTGGATGGATGATTAGCAAACCGTGGCTCGTAGATTAACATGACCTAATGCGCAAGAATCGAATAGGGGAGCACAACAGGGGCGAGATCTTTACCCTAACTTGGCAAAGATCTCCTACGGCGACGACGGCGGGTCAAATTTCCATCAACAACGAGGAACTCAAGTGGCGAGGGCACACAAGGGTGAAGTGGCTACATCCATAGACACGAGCGCGACAACAGGGGTTTGCAGAGGGTGACGATTGAGGATGAATTTCAAAAGTTGGGCCCACTGGATATATATATCCCCTTACTATCGGTGACACCGATTTGAGAATTTCGGTGCCACCAAGTTTCTTAACAGCCAGGTGACAGTGAAACTTGGTGAGTCCGAGATTTTCAAATCGGTTGTTGTCGGTGTGAAATCCGGCATATCTCGTAGTAAAGGTCCTAAGCTAGGCGTCTTGGAGCGATGGTAACATGGACACAAGATTTTACCCAGGTTTGGGCTCTCTCAAGGAGATAATACCCTACGTCCTGCTTTTCATTGTATTGATATGAGGGATAGTACATAGTACATGTATCTACTATGAGATTGTAGTAATGAATATGAGATTCAGATTGTCTATTGACTAGCCTAGCCTCGGTTTATATAATGCACTGTAGGCGTAGGGTTTAGAGGAGTCCTTGTCTTGTGCGCCAAGTCTTGCGGAATCTCCCGTGTATGCATCATGGGCTCTCTGAACTGGCCCATTAGTGAATCACCCTGGGGGTCCTCGGCCCGACCCACTGGTTGGGGGACGACGTGGTGAGTAACCCCTAGTCCAGGACACCGTCAGTAGCCCCCTGAATCGGTCTTCAAGTTGGGGACGCTCCTCGGTTCTTCCGAACTGTTCTTCATCTTCGGCTATCGATCTTGAAAACTGGTTCAACCAATCTTCTCATCTCCGATCTTGAGGATCACCGAGGTGTATCTGGGGTTTGAAGTGTTTCTCGTGCGGCGATGTCCTCCTGCGTCCGAGCACCAACGCCGAACTACATCTGAGGCATCTTTTCACAGCCGAGCTCCAATACTATTCGGCGTTCAAGGTATCTCTTGCGTCCGAGCTTCAACGTCGGACTGCATCCGAGGTGTCTTTTGCAACCGAGCTCTGAGGATGATCGACATCCGAGGTATCATAGATTACCTTGACCTCTAAAAATTTGAATGACTCCATTCAAGCTTAAATGCCGGCATAGTCTTCTATGGAAGGAACCATTCGAATCCAAGCTTTATGCTGGACAGCTTCCGAGCTCCAACGCCGGACTGCATCCGAGCTCTAACGATGGTCAATGTCCGAGGTATCATAAACTAACTTGGACCTTAAAAAATTGAAGGAATTCATCCGAGCTTAATGTCGGAAATGCTCTCTATGGAGCCGGCCACTTGCGCCAGAGCTTTATGCCGGACTGCTTTCGAGGTGGGGCACCACCCCGTCCGTGGGCTGATTTTTTGTGGATATTTTGATTGGTGCAATTTATTCTTTGCCGAGATATATAGCCAGTAGCCCTCAAGGTGTGTGTTGGTCTAAAACCCGAAATGCACCTCAAGGATGACATAAAACCACTGATCTCAAAATCGGCCTAAGGATCAACTCCTAGCTCGGCAGCATACTTCGGAACACAAAAGCGGTGTGCACAGACCTCGAGACTTAGGTTGGGTGCGGCTGACCAACGCAAGGATCATAATCTCCTCAGAAACTGTGTTGCACTGAAATTTTCTGATTTTAAATTGTCAATGTAGTACCCCCGAGACTTGGGTTGGGCAATATGGCTGACCCTAGGATCGTATATCATTGGGAACTAGTTCAACCGTCATGTACGTTTTGACAACACCGAGGTGGAGTTCGGCAGGAAAGATGTCGAACCGTAGTTCGGAAAAGAGTTTTCGGGCAAGACCATCACGCCGAACACCTCAACCAAGAGGATGTCCCTCTTCGAAAAACATAAAATAGGCTAAAGGAGTTATAAGCACAAAAAACCAAAAAACTTATGTGAAAATTGCACGTCTCAATTGAATCAAGTTTTTTGGTGCAAATACGACATTGGTCATAAAATTGTGCTTCCGTTGTGCTTTAACATGACACGTCCGATCTCTAAACTTCAGGTGGGTCAGCTTTCGGCTTCAACCTTCCTATTCGGAAGGCGGAGTGTTTCTCATGCCAGTTTCTCAGGTGAGCGGCTTTAAAGAGAAACCAGGCTACCCAGCTATTGATGAAGCATTCGAGTCGAGAAAGGAGTGGTAGAAAAAGACTTTGCAATGACTAAGAAGAAAACATTTATTATAAAACGGCTCATACAAATTTAAGAGCCTCCAAGTGACTTGGGTAAAAGAATTTTATGTATAATGATTGTATGTACCGAAGTACTTATATTATACATGTGTATGCCCAAACTTTAAACGTGTCTTAACCAACCGTCGGCTTCTCCCTCCTTGTCCAAGGATCGAAAAGTGTTATCTACTACGCCATCCGAGGATATCGGAGGTGTTTCGAATAACCAGGCAATCAGGCCATTAGGCTATAAGAGACAAAACGTGACCAGGGAACTTATGCTATATTACTATTTAACGTAAGAAGCATCTTCGAAGAAAATAGTTCCTCCAACGGTTCCTTTCTTTGGATTCTCGTGATTACCATGAGGGGTGTGCAATAGATTTACGTATGCTTGTCTTCCGTCATGGCGGACTATAGTTGAAAACAGTAAGAGCGCTAGCTTTCCGCTTCACCCGTCTGAGGTACGAGTTTGGATGACCTGATCGTAACAATTGCAGGGGTGCTCCCTTTACTCCCTAGCAGAACAATCAGGAACGTAGGGGTAAGCACATGAGCAAGGCAACCCAGCTCTACGAAATACTTAAGTCACATGATGCATATATTAGCGTAAACACGAATAAGGAAGGGTGTGATACATTAATATTCATATGCAAGAGGAATGGCTTCATAAAGGAAGCCCTCCAAGTAAACGAGGTATTTGAATTTGTTTGTAACAAACAAAGTTTTGACAAAGAAAGTTTTTCGCAAACAACTTTTTATAAAAAAAGTATAATACTTGGTCGAACCGAACAAAATTTAAAACTGAAAGATTTTGAGCATGAAAGCGACTTAGCTGGTTAATGTGCTCGGTGTCGATGACATGGTCCGGGCTTGTGGCGGGACAAGGACGCCCATCAATCTTTGATAGATCCGGTGTGTAGTCTTCGGCATGACCGAGGTCCCAGCCCCCAAGCCCGTCCCGAGGTGGCCGAACGAGGAGTTCGGTACTCCGAATTAGTGTCACGGCTCGGCCGATGTGGCGAGGCGAAGCCCCTGGTCTAGCCGAGGTGGTGGGGTTGGTCGGCAAGGTCGGGTGACCGCGTGATGACATATGAAGTCAACTTCCTGCACTCATAAAATAGTGCAAGTCAAAAGTAATGACAAATAATGATAATATATGTATATTAAAGGAACTCTTCTACTTAACTAATTTAAGTGAAGTAAATAATTAAAAAATATATGGCCCGAGCGCCGAAGTCAGCAAAGGCGGGACGAATACGTCGGCTCGCTGAGGTAGCGACTTCGCGTAGTCGAGGTCGGTTATCTGGCGCAAAGTCGATCTCGACATTGGTTGGAAATCCGCAAAAGGGCCGGTCAGACAAACATTGATAGAATATCTTTGCAAAAATAATGCAGTAGAAACCAACTGAAAATATTCCGTGGCGCATGATACATGAATACTTAGGAAAAATAAAACTTGTTTGACAGTGATGGCTGTAGCGGCAGACCAAAGCAAACAAAAGCAAGCGGCTGTACATAGCCATTACGAAGTAGTGCCACGAACAGATTTGCTTTGAGCCTTGCGTCAAGTAGTACCAGTTGTATTTGGATTACTAGAATTCAACCAAATCTGGGTACCGTGCTGCAAAGCTAGTAAGGCCTCCTTTGGTTTATAGGATTAGAATATCATAGGAATAGGAATAACATACAAAGTGAGATGACATGCATCTCAATTCCTATAAAGAAAGGCATGTCATTTAATGCATAGGATAGGAATTTTTCCATTGAGTCTAGGCTAATGCTTTTTTTTCTATGAAATATGAAGGATTGTTTCCTATCCTATATAGGAATAGGAATCCATTCCTACAAACCAAAAGGCTTTATAGGATTTTTTTTGTTTGACAAATCTATCCTATGAAATTCCTACAACATTCATACAAACCAAAGAAGACCTAAGTCAATTGGGTTAGTAGTAATTAAATTATATATGCACTCTTTAGAGAAAAGTACCAGAGGACTGGCCAAGCAGGACATGAATTAATAAAGGAAAGAAAACGGATTTCCCTGATGTGCTCTCCATAGAGCTAAACTCTGATCGGACCATGTGCACTCATGGATGTTTCCTCGTGTCGATCACCACCGGTGTGTCTTATTTCCTCATTCTCTGCATTGATCCATACAGCAAACTTGCAACATCTTACCGTCGCACGAACTTCTATGGTGTACAGGATATCCCCTCTCCGCGAATTGATTATGCTCTGAGTAATTGTGACTGCGTCTGGATCCAACGTGGGTACAACCAACATCATTAAAACTTTCTTTATCCTACCTCGACTGCAGAAAAAATAGCGCGATTCGGCAGCAATGATTTGCAAAAAAGATAATCTCGTGTAAAACAAATCTAATTGAAAAAATATCACCTGATCATCCCATCATCCGTGACGATCGCCCAACAGGCTCTCAATGAAAGCATCAATGTCGATGTCAAATCCGACATATCTTGTAGTAAGGGTCCTAAGCTAGGCGTCTTGGAGCGATGTTAACATGGACACAAGATTTTACCCAGGTTCGGGCTCTCTCAAGGAGATAATCCCCTACGTCCTGCTTTTCATTGTATTGATATGTGGGATAGTACATAGTACAAGTATCTACTACGAGATTGTAGTAATGAATATGAGATTCAAATTGTCCATTGACTAGCCTAGCATTGGTTTATATAATGCATCATAGGCCTAAGGTTTAGAGGAGTCCTTGTCTTGTGTGCCAAGTCTTGTGGAATCTCCCTTGTATGCATCATGGGCTCTCCAAACTGGCCCATTAGTGAATCGCCCTAGGGGTCCTCGGCCCGACCCATTGGTCGAGAGACGACGTGGTGGGTACCCCCTAGTCCAGGACAGCGTCAGTTGTACCAAGGTTCAAAAACAAGATCAACACTAGTGCTTTATTGGAAGCAAGTTTTGTCGGTTGGTTACACCGAGTTACACATGGGAGGTTTTGGAAGTTAGCTCTTATCGAGACGGAACTCCGAGTGCTCCTCACAAAGAGGATCTGAAAAGTGCTTGCTCAAATTTTGTGATGAAGGATGAATAGAATTTGAGACGAGAAAGCATATATATAGATAGAGGAGGGTACTTAGGCATTCTTGTATATCCAATTGGTCAAACAAAATGAAAGCCAAATAACAACAATTTGATATCCTCGAATGAGTAAAGATATGCATACCAACATGCTCACACAATGAGATGTCAAATGAAATATGGCAAACATGAAAAACCACTCTAGTATCTACCAAGTACTTTGGCAATGACTAATTAATCTATATATGTGTATGTTAACTTAGGAGCCAAGTAAGAATACTTGATCATAGGTCATACTCATCGTTTAAGAACAAGTGGGTTACCACTTTTACTTAAAGCTTTTCATGTGTTCACATCTTAAGAGATGCTTTGAATCAAGTCTTAGAGTAAAGCTCCCCCTTGATGTGACACGCCCCCCTAAGAGGGTCAAACTAACCTTGGGTTTTGTCGTTGAAGACTTCATGTAGGTGTTGTAGTAGTGGATGCTCATAGTTGATGAAGATCATCTTGAGTTGGGAGTCATCATTGTTGTTTCTTACTCTTCTCACCTACATGGGTTAGTCCCGCACAAGGAACAAATACAAAGATATGTATGGACATGGAGTGCAATGCATACATGATGATGTCCATTGATTCATTAATTACCTTGTCCCTTTCTCACCTATGAGGGAATGTGTGACTCCTTGAATTATTTCATGAGGTTGGAGTTGATTGCAAATAGTCCATGCCAAAGATGAATGGGAGTGAATTTTGTTGGCGGAGTCACCCCTCAAAGAACTTCTCTAGTTCTTCTTCTTTGGGAGCCACATCAACTTGATGGGGATCCTTGGAGTTGAAGTAGTGCTTGTTGAAGTAGATCTTGTAGTAGCCTTGGGAACCCACTTGACCATGGCCTGGGATTCATCTTCAAATGTGTCAATCTCCTCTTGAAGCTTGTCCTTGCCCTTGAGCTTGTGGTCATGTTGTGGAAGTTCATCTTGAGATTTTGTTCTCTTGGGGAGATTAGGTTCATACTTCTCATTTTGAGGAACAAACTTTGGCTTGGGGTATTGAACTTCTTCACATAAACTCCATTCTTCTTCCTCCTCCGCAGCGCTTAGGCGAAGCCCTGTCGGAATACCTTGCTACTCCACCACCACCACGTCGTCGTGCTGCTGTTGGAGCCCTTCCCCAACCTCTCCTTCCTCCTTGCTGGATCAAGGCGTAGGAGACGTCACTGGGCTGCACGTGTGTTGAACGCGGAGGTGTCGTCCGTTCGGCACTTGATCGGATCTACCGCGATCTGAATCGCTGTGAGTACGACTCCATGAACCGTGTTCTTGTAACGCTTTCGCTTAGCGATCTTCAAAGGTATGAAGATGCAATCTCTCCCCAATCGTTGCTGGTTTCTTCATGGATAGATCTTGGTGATCGTAGGAATTTTTTTGATTTACTACTACGTCTCCCAACAGTGGCATCATGAGCTAGGTCTATGCGTAGAATCTATGCTCGAGTAGAACACAAAGCAGTTGTGGGCGTCGATTTTGTTAATTTGCTTACCACTACTAGTCTTATCTTGATTCAGCGGTATTGTGGGATGAAGCGGCCCGGACCGACTTTACACGTACGCTTACGTGAGACTGGTTCCACCGCCTGACATGCACTTGTTGCATAAGGTGGCTAGCGGGTGTCTGTCTCTCTCACCTTAGTCGGATTGGATTCGATGAAAAGGGTTCTTATGAAGGGTAAATAGCAATCGGCATATCACGTTGTGGTTTTGGCATAGGTAAGAAACGTTCTTGCTAGTAACCTATAGCAGCCACGTAAAAACTTGCAACTACAAATTAGAGGACGTCTAACTTGTTTTTGCAGCATATGCCTTGTGATGTGATATGGCCAAAGGATGTGATGTGATGCATTGTGATGTATGAGATTGATCATGTTCTTGTAATAGGATTCACGACTTGCAAGTCGATGAGTATGACAACCGGCAGGAGCCATAGGAGTTGTCTTATTTTATTGTATGACCTGCGTGTCAATCATAAACGCCATGTAATTACTTTACTTTATTGCTAAACGTTAGCCATAGTGGTAGAAGTAATAGTTGGCGAGACAACTTCATGAAGACACAATGATGGAGATCATGATGATGGAGATCATGGTGTCGTGCCGGTGACAGTGATGATCATGGTGCCCCGAAGATGGAGATCAAAGGAGCAAGATGATAATGGCCATATCATGTCACTATATTGATTGCATGTGATGTTTATCATGTTTACATCTTATTTGCCTAGAACGATGGTAGTAAATAAGATGCTCTCTCACTAAAATTTCAAGAAAAGTGTTCACCCTAACTGTGCACCGTTGCTAAGGATCGTTGTTCCGAAGCACCACATGATGATCGAGTGTGATAGGTTCTAATGTTCGCATACAACAGGTGTAAGCCAGATTTACACACGCAAAACACTTAGGTTGACTTGACGAGCCTAGCATGTACAGACATGGCCTCGGAACACGGAAGACCGAAAGGTCGAACATGAGTCGTATGGAAGATACGATCAACATGGAGATGTTCATCATGGATGACTAGTCCGTCTCACGTGATGATCGGACACGGGCTAGTTGACATGGATCATGTGTCACTTGGATGACTAGAGAGATGTCTATCTAAGTGGGAGTTCATTAAATAATTTGATTATGTGAACTTAATTATCATGAACTTAGTCTAAAATTATCTTTACAATCTATATTGTAGATCCAATGGCCAACGCGAATGTCACCCTCAATTTCAACGCGTTCCTAGAGAAAACCAAGCTGAAAGATGATGGAAGCAACTATGCAGACTGGGTCCGTGGCTTGAGGATCATCCTCATAGCTTCCAAGAAATTGTATGTCCTTGATGCACCACTAGGTGACCCACCCCTTCTCCCAGCAGAGCAAGACGTTGCAAACGCTTGGCATTCTCGCTGCGATGATTACTCCATTGTTCAGTGCGGCATGCTTTACAGTTTAGAACCGGGGCTCCAAAAGCGTTTTGAGCAACACGGAGCATATGAGATGTTCCAAGAGCTGAAACTGGTTTTCCAAGCTCATGCCCGGGTCGAGAGATATGACGTCTCCGACAAGTTCTTCAGCTGTAAGATGGAGGAGAATAGTTCTGTCAGTGAGCACATCCTCAAGATGTCTGGGCTACACAACTGCTTGACTCAGCTGGGAGTTAATCTCCCGGATGACTCAGTCATTGACAGAATCCTCCAGTCGCTTCCACCTAGCTACAAGAGCTTTGTGATGAACTACAACATGCAAGGGATGGAGAGGTCCATTCCTGAGTTGTACTCGATGCTGAAATCAGCAGAGGTCGAGATCAGAAAGGAGCATCAAGTGTTGATGGTAAATAAGACCACTAGTTTCAAGAAAGGCAAGGGTAAGAAGAACTTCAAGAAGGACGGCAAAGTTGTTGCCGCGCCCGGTAAGCAAGTTGCCGGGAAGAAGAAGAACAAGCATGGACCCAAGCCTGAGACTGAGTGCTTTTACTGCAAGGGTACCGGTCACTGGAAGCGGAATTGCCCCAAGTACTTAGCGGATAAGAAGGACGGCAACATTAAAGGTATATGTGATATACTTGTTATTTATGTGTACCTAACCAGCGCTCGTAGTAGCTCCTGGGTATTTGATACTGGTGCAGTTGCTCACATTTGTAACTCCAAGCAGGAGCTGCGGAATAAGCGGAGGCTGGCAAAGGACGAGGTGACGATGCGCGTCGGGAATGGTTCCAAGGTCGATGTGATCGCCGTCGGCACGCTACCTCTACATCTACCTTCAGGATTAGTGTTAAACCTTAATAATTGTTATTTAGTACCAGCTCTGAGCATGAACATTGTATCTGGATCTCGCTTGATGCGAGATGGCTACTCATTTAAATCTGAGAATAATGGTTGTTCTATTTATATGAGAGAAATGTTTTATGGTCATGCCCCGCTGGTCAATGGTTTATTTTTAATGAATCTCGAACGTGATGTTACACATGTCCATAGTGTGAGTACCAAAAAGTGTAAGGTTGATAACGATAGTCCCACTTACATGTGGCACTGCCGCCTAGGTCATATTGGTGTTAAACGCATGAAGAAGCTCCATACTGATGGACTTTTGGAGTCTCTTGATTTCGAATCATTTGAGACGTGCGAACCATGCCTCATGGGCAAGATGACCAAGACTCCGTTCTCCGGAACAATGGAGCAAGCAAATGACTTGTTGGAAATAATACATACCGATGTGTGCGGTCCAATGAGTGTCGAGGCTCGTGGTGGCTACCGTTATGTTCTCACCCTCACTGATGACTTGAGTAGATATGGGTATGTCTACTTAATGAAACATAAGTCTGAAACTTTTGAAAGGTTCAAGGAATTTCAGAGTGAGGTAGAGAATCAACGTGACAGGAAAATAAAGTGCCTACGATCTGATCGTGGCGGAGAATATTTAAGTCACGAGTTTGGCACACACCTAAGGAAATGTGGAATTGTTTCATAACTCACGCCGCCTGGCACACCTCAGCGAAATGGTGTGTCTGAACGTCGTAATCCCACTCTATTAGATATGGTACGATCTATGATGTCTCTTACCGACTTACCGCTATCATTTTGGGGATATGCATTAGAGACTGCCACATTCACTTTAAATAGGGCACTGTCAAAATCCGTTGATATGACACCGTATGAATTATGGTTTGGAAAGAAACCTAAGATGTTGTTTCTAAAAGTTTGGGGATGCAATGCTTATGTGAAGAAACTTCAACCTGAGAAGCTCGAACCCAAAGCGGAAAAGTGCGTCTTCATAGGATATCCCAAAGAGACTATTGGGTATACTTTCTACCTACGATCCGAGGGCAAAATCTTTGTTGCCAAGAATGGATCCTTTCTCGAGAAAGAGTTTCTCTCGAAAGAAGTTAGTGGGAGGAAAATAGAACTTGATGAGGTAATTGTACCTCCACTCGAACCGGAGAGTAGCGCAGCACAGGAAGTTGTTTCTGTGGAGCCTACACCGGCTGGAGAGGAAGTTAATGATGATGATCATGAAACTTCAGATCAAGTTACTATTGAACGTCGAAGGTCCATTAGGACACGTTCCACACCAGAGTGGTACGGCAACCCTGTCCTAGAGATCATGTTGTTAGACAACGGTGAACCTTCAAACTATGAAGAAGCGATGGCGGGCCCGAATTCCAACAAATGGCTTGAAGCCATGAAATCCGAGATAGGATCCATGTATGAGAACAAAGTATGGACTTTGGTGGACTTGCCTGATGATAAGCGAGCCATTGAAAATAAATGGATCTTTAAGAAGAAGACTGACGCGGATGGTAATGTGACCGTCTATAAGGCTCGGCTTGTCGCTAAGGGTTATCGACAAGTTCAAGGAGTTGACTACGATGAGACTTTCTCACTCGTAGCGATGCTGAAGTCTGTCCGAATCATGTTAGCAATTGCCGCATTTGATGATTATGAGATCTGGCAAATGGACGTCAAACGGCATTCCTTAATGGCTTCCTCAAGGAAGAACTGTATATGATGCAGCCGGAAGGTTTTGTCGATCCTAAAGATACTAACAAGGTATGCAAGCTCCAGCGCTCCATCTATGGGCTGGTGCAAGCATCTCGGAGTTGGAACATTTGCTTTAATGATGTGATTAAAGCGTTTGGGTTTGTACAGGTTTATGGAGAACCTTGTATTTACAAGAAGTGAGTGGGAGCTCTGTAGCATTTCTCGTATTATACGTGGATGACATACTGATAATGGGAAATGATATAGATGTTGGAAATATGCCCTAGAGGCAATAATAAATTAGTTATTATCATATTTCCTTGTTCATGGTAATCGTTTATTATCCATGCTATAACTGTATTGATCGGAGACTTAAATGCATGTGTGGATACATAGACAAAACCATGTCCCTAGTATGCCTCTAATGGACTAGCTCGTTGATCAAAGGATGGTTAAGGTTTCCTAGCCATGGACATGAGATGTCATTTGATAACAGGATCACATCATTAGGGGAATGATGTGATGGACAAGACCCAAACTACAAACATAGCATATGATCGTGTCAGTTTATTGCTACTGTTTTCTGCATGTCAAGTATATGTTCCTATGACCATGAGATCATGCAACTCATGGATATTGGAGGACTGCCTTGTGTGTATCAAACATCGCAACGTAACTTGGTGACTATAAAGGTGCTCTACAGGGTGTCTGTTGAGTTGGCATGGATCGAGACTGGGATTTGTTACTCCGTGTGACGGAGAGGTATCTCAGGGCCCACTCGGTAATACAACATCACAATGAGCCTTGCAAGCAATGTGACTAATTGTTAGTTGCAGGATCTTGTATTACGGAACGAGTAAAGAGACTTGCCGGTAACGAGGTTGAACTAGGTATGGAGATACCGACGATCGAATCTCGGGCAAGTAACATACCGAAGAACAAAGGGAACGTTATACGGGATTAACTGAATCCTTGACATAGAGGTTCGACCGATAAAGATCTTCGAAGAATATGTAGGAACCAATGTGGACGTCCAGGTCCCTCCATTGGTTATTGACCTTAGAGGTGTCTCGGTTATGTCTACATAGTTCTCGAACCCGTAGGGTCTGCACACTTAAGGTTCGGTGACGTTTCGATAGTGTAGAGTTATGTATGGTGGTGACCGAAGGTTGTTTAGAGTCCTGTATGAGATCCCAGATGTCACGAGGAGCTCCGGAATGGTCCGGAGGTAAAGATTCATATATAGGAAGTCCCAATTTGGTCGCCGGAAACGTTTCGGGCTCATCGGTGGTGTACCGGGAGTGCCGGTAGTGTACCGGGAGACCTCCGGGACGGGTATTTCGACCCCAAGAGGTCCATGGGCTGTGGGAAAGTAATAACCAGCCCCTAGTGGGCTGGTGGTAGAGCCAGATAAGGCCCATGGCGCAGGGAATAGGTTTCCTAAAGGAAAAAAGGTGGAAAAGGCCAAAAAGGAGCAATCCTAGTCCTACTAGGATTGGAGGAGGAGAGTCCTCCTCTCCCTCCTTTCCTTGGCCGACTCCAAAGGGTGGTGCCTTGTGCGCCAGCCCTTCCCCTCCTATCCTCCTTTATATACTAGTGGATTGGGTGGTTTTTGGACAGAATTTCCGGCCACGTGCTGCTCGTTCCACCGGTGCATAGTTTCTCCTCTAGATCGGTTTTCCGCAGCGCTTAGGCGAAGCCCTGCCGGAATTCCTCCACCACCATCACCAGAGCGCCGTCACGCTGCCGGTGAAATCTCTCTCCTCTCCACCTCATCTTGCTGGATCAAGACAGTGGAGATCGTCATCAAGCTGCACGTGTGCTGAACGCGGAGGTGCCGTCCGTTCGGTACTAGGTCGGAAGGACCTTGATCAAGGCCATGAGACGGATCGTGATGAGTTTGCGGGACGGATCGTGACGTGATCGCGAGATGGATCGTGACGTGATCCCGAGACGAATCGTGATGAGCTCGCGAGACGGATCGTGATGTGTTCACAGGACGGATCGTGATGAGATCGCAGGACGGATCGTGATGAGATCGCGGGACGGATCGTGATGTGTTCACGGGACGGATTGTGAGTAGATCGCAGGACGGATTGTGATGAGATCGCGGGACGCTCGGCGATTTGGATCGCGAAGATGTTCGACTACACCAACCGCGTTTCTTAACGCTTCCCGCTTAGCGATCTACAAGGGTATGTAGATCCACTCTCCCTCTCGTAGATGCTCATCACCATGGATAGGTTTGCGTGTGCGTAGGAATTTTTTTGTTTCCCATGCGACGTTCCCCAACAGTGGCATCATGAGCTAGGTTGATGGTTCAATGAGATCTCGAGTAGAACACAAAAGGTTTGTGGGCATTGATGCTTAGATTGCTTCCTTCCTTGGTCGTATTTTGGTTCAGCGGGATTGTGAGATGAGGCGGCCCGGACCAACATTACTCGTATGCTTACGAGAGACCGGTTCCCTCGACGCAACTTGTTGCCTAGATGGCTTGCGGGTGACAGTTTCTCTCACTTTAGTTGGATCGGATTCAACAAAGGCGGTCCTTGAGAAGGTTGAAAAGCAACTAGTGTATCACCGTTGTGGTTTTTGCGTAGGTGAGAATTGTTCTTGCTAGATACCCGTAGCAGCCACGTAAAACATGCAACAACAATTAGAGGACGTCTAACTTATTTTTGCAGGGTATGTTGTGATGTGATATGGCCAATTACATGATGTGATATATGTGATGTATGAGATGATCATGTGATGTATAGATTATCACGACTTGCATGTCGGTGAATACGGCAACCGGCAGGAGCCATAGGGTTGCCTTTATTATTGTATGACCTGCGTGTCAATCATTAAGCGCTATGTAATGCTTTACTTTATCGCTAAACGGTAGCAATAGTAGTAGAAGCATGCAGGGCATGACAACCCCGCTGGCGACACGTTGATGGAGATCATGGTGTCATGCCGGTGACGATGGAGATCATGCTGGTGCTTTCTAGATGAAGATCAAAAGCACAAGTTCATGGCCATATCATGTCACTTATGATTTGCATGTGATGTTAATCCTTTTTATGCACCTTGTTTTGCTTAGGACGACGATAGCATTATAAGGTGATCCCTCACTTAATTTCAAGATAAATTGTGTTCTCCCCGAGTGTGCACCGTTGCGAAAGTTCGTCGTGTTGAGACACCACGTGATGATCGGGTGTGATAGACTCTACGTTCACATACAATGGGTGCAAGCTAGATTTGCACGTGCAGAACACTCGGGTTAAACTTGACGAGCCTAGCATGTACAGATATGGCCTCGGAACACAAAAGACTGAAAGGTCGAACATGAGTCATATGGTAGATATGATCAACATAATGATGTTCACCATTGCAGCCACCTCAACTCACGTGATGATCTGACTTGAGTTGGTGAATTTGGATCATGTATCACTCGAATGATCGGAGGGATGTCAATTTGAGTGGGAGTTCTTAAGTAATATGATTAATTGAACTCATTATCATGAACATAGTCAATAGTATCTTTGCAAATTATGTCATAGATTACTAGCTCATGCTGTAGCTCCCTTGTAATTTTATGTTCCTAGAGAAATAGAGTTGAAAGATGATGGGAGCAATGTTGCGGACTGGGTCCGTGATCTGAGGATTGTCCTCGTTGCTGCATAGAAAGGCTTATGTCCTAGATGCACCGCTCGGTGCGCCACCCCCTCTAGCATCGTCTGTAGATGTTGTGAACATCTAACAGGCACGTTACGATGACTACTTGATAGTTTAGTGCGTCATGCATTACGGCTTAGAATTGAGGCTCCAAAACGTTTTGAACATCACGGAACATATGAGATGTTCTAAGAGCTGAGATTGTGATCTCAGGCTCGTGCCCGTGTTGCGAGATATGAGATCTCCAACAAGATTCTTTGCCTGTAAGATGAAGGAGAATAGCTCAATCGTTGAGCATGTACTCAGATTGTCTGGGTACTACAATCGCTTAAATCAAGTGGGAGTTGATCTTCTAGATAAGATAGTGATTGATATAGTTCTCCAAGTCACTATCACTAAGCTACTAGAACTTGGTGATGAACTATAAATTGCCAGGGATTGAAATAATGATTCCTGAGCTGTTCGCGATGTTTGACACCACGAAGGTAGAAATCAAGAAGGAGCGTCAAGTGTTGATGGTTAATCAAAACCACTAGTTTCGAGAAGGGCAAGAGCAAGGAGGGAAACTTCATGGATAGCAAGTCAGTTGCTGCTCCAGTGAAGCAACCCAAAGTTGAACTCAAACCCGAGACCAAGTGCTTCTGTTATGAGGTGAGCGGTCGCTGAAGCGAAACAACCCTAGATACTTGGTAGATAAGAAGGCTGGCAACATCGATAGAAGTATATTTGATATACGAGTTATTAATGTGTACCTTGCTAGTACTCTTAGTAGCACCTGGGTATTGGATACCAGTTTGGTTGCTAAATTTTAGTAACTCGAAATAAAAGCTATGGAATAAACAGAGAACTAGCTAAGGGTGAGGTGATGATATGTGTTGGAAATGTTTCCAAGGTTGATGTGATCAACATCGCACGCTCTCTCTACCTTCAGGATTAGTGACGAACCTAAATAAATGTTATTTGGTGTTTTGCGTTGAGCATGGACATGTTTAGATCATGTTTATTGCAAATACGATTATTCATTTAAGTTAGAGAATAATGGTTATTCTGTTTGCATGAATAATACCTTCAATGGTCATGCACCAAGTGAGAATGGTTTGTTGATATCTTGATCGTAGTAATACACATATTCATAACATTGATGTCAAAAGATACAAAGTTAATAAAGATAGTACCATATACTTGTGGCACTGCCGCTAAATGTCATATTGGTATAAAGCGCATGAAGAAACTCCATGCTGATGGATCTTTGGACTCATTCGATTTTGAATCGGTTGAGACATGCGAACCATGCCTCTTGGGCAAGATGACTAAAAACCCCGTTGGATGGAGCGGGCAAGTGATTCATTGGAAATGATACATGTTGATGTATGCAATCCAGTGAGTCTTGTAGCGTGCAGTGGATATCGTTATTTTCTTACCTTCACTGATGATTTGAGTAGATATAGTGTATATTTACTTAATGAAACACAAGTCTGAATCGTTTGAAAGGTTCAAGCAAATTCAGAGTGAAGTTTAAGATCATCGTGACAAGAAGATAAAAATGACTGCGATATGATCGTGGAGGTAAATATCTGAGTTACGAGTTTGGCATACAACTTAAGACAATGTGAAATTTGTTTCACAACTAAAACGCCACCTGGAACACCATAGTGTGATGGTGTGTCCGAACATCATGGTCATGCTCTATTGGACATGGTGCATGCTATGATGTCTCTTATCGTTACTACTATAATTTCGGGTTATGCATTAGAGACAACTACATTCACTTTAAATAGGGCACCATCTAAATCTGTTGAGATGACACCGTGTGAATTATGGTTTGATAGAAACCTAAGCTGTCATTTCTTAATATTTGGGGCTGCGACACTTGTGTGGAAAATGTTTTCACCTAATGAGGTCGAACCCAAGGCAGACAAATGCATCTTCATAGAATACCCAAAGATCAGTTGGGTGAACCTTCTATCTCAGATCCAAGTACAAAGTGTTTGTTGCTTAAACGGATCCTTTCTCGAGGAAATGTTTCTCTTGAAAGAATTGAGTGGGAGGAAGATAGAACTTGATGAGGTTGTTAAACCTTCGTTTAACCAGAGAGTAGCGCAGCGCGGAAAGATGTTTCTGTGAAGCCTACGTTAGTTGAAAAGGAAGTTAATGATGATGATCATGAAGCTTCAGGATCAAGTTACTATCGAACATTGTAGGTCAACCAGGATGTGTACTGCTCCTAAGTGGTACGACAACCCTGTCTTGGAGGTCATCTCGTTGGACAACGATGAACCTACGAGCTATGGAGAAGCGATGATGGGCTCGGATTCCGACAAATGGTTAGAGGCCATGAAAACCGAGATAGGATCCATGTATGAAAACCAAGTATAGACTTTGGTAGACTTGCTCGTTGGACGACAGGTCGTTGAGTACAAATGGATCTTTAATATGAAGACAGACACTGACGGTAAATGTCACCATTTCTAAAGCTCGACTTGTTGCAAAGATATTTGTGACAAGTTCAAGGAGTTGACTGCGATGAGACTTTCTCACTCGTAGCGATGCTAAAGTATGTTGGAATTATGTTAGCAGTTGCTGCATTTTCAATCATGAAATCTGGAAGATGGACGTCAAAACATCGTTTCCTTAAATGGTTTACTTGAGGGAAGGTTGTATGTGATACAACCAGAAGGTTTTGTCAGTCCTAAGGATGCTAAAAGGTGTGCAAGCTTCAGTGATCCTTCTATGGACTGAAGCAAGCATCTCGGAGTCGGAATATACGCTTTGATGAGGTGATCAAAGTTTTGAGGTTTATACAAAGTTTATGAGAAACTTGTATTTACAATAAAGTGAGTGGGAGCACTATAGAATTTCTGATAAGTATATGTGGATGACATATTGTTGATCGGAAATAATGTAGAATTTCTGGAAAGCATAAATGGTTGTTTGAAAAGTGATTTTCAAAGGAAGACCTGGATAAAACTACCTAATTGTTGAGCATCAAGATCTATAGAGATAGGTCAAGATGCTTGATGAGACTTTCAATGAGTACACACCTTGACAAGAATTTGAAGGAGTTTAGAATGGATCAGTCAGAGAAAGAGTTCTCGTCTGATTTGTAAGGTGAGAAGTTGAGTGAGACTCAAAGCTTGACAATGGCAGAAGAAAGAGAAAAGACAAAGAACGTCCCCTATGCCTTAGTCATAGGCTCTGTATAGTATGCCATGCTGTGTACCGCACATGTGTGTGCCTTGGCATGAGTTCGTCAGGGGGGTACAAGAGTGAACCAGGAGTGGATCACTGGACAGCGGTCAAGATTATCCTTAGTAACTGAAAGACTGAGCAGATGTTTCTTGATTATGAAGGTGATAAAGAGTTCGTCGTAAAGAGTTACGTCGATGCAGGCTTTAGCACCAATCCGGATGACTAGTAGTAGCAATCTGGACACATATAGCGGAGCAGCCATTTGGAAGTAGTACCAAGTGGAGTGTGGTAGCAGTGTTTACGGTTTGACATAGAGATTTGCAAAGTACACACGGATCTGAATATCGCAGACCCGTTGACTATAAAAGACCTCTCTCACAAGCAAAGCATGATCGAGCCCCAGAACTCATTGGGTGTTAGATTCATAACAATGCGAATCATAGTGATGTGAACTAGATTATTGACTCTAGTGCAAGTGGGAGACTGTTGGAAATATGCCCTAGAGGCAATAATAAATTAGTTATTATCATATTTCCTTGTTCATGGTAGTCATTTATTATCCATGCTATAACTGTATTGATCGGAGACTTAAATGCATGTGTGGATACATAGACAAAACCATGTCCCTAGTATGCCTCTAATGGACTAGCTCGTTGATCAAAGGATGGTTAAGGTTTCCTAGCCATGGACATGAGATGTCATTTGATAACAGGATCACATCATTAGGGGAATGATGTGATGGGCAAGACCCAAACTACAAACATAGCATATGATCGTGTCAGTTTATTGCTACTGTTTTCTGCATGTCAAGTATATGTTCCTATGACCATGAGATCATGCAACTCATGGATATCGGAGGACTTCCTTGTGTGTATCAAACGTCGCAACTTAATTGGGTGACTATAAAGGTGCTCTACAGGTATCTCCGAGGGTGTCTGTTGAGTTGGCATGGATCGAGACTGGGATTTGTTACTCCGTGTGACGGAGAGGTATCTTAGGGCCCACTCGGTAATACAACATCACAATGAGCCTTGCAAGCAATGTGACTAATTGTTAGTTGCGGGATCTTGTATTATGGAATGAGTAAAGAGACTTGCCGGTAACGAGGTTGAACTAGGTATGGAGATTCCGACGATCGAATCTCGGGCAAGTAACATACCGAAGAACAAAGGGAACGTTATACGGGATTAACTGAATCCTTGACATAGAGGTTCGACCGATAAAGATCTTCGAAGAATATGTAGGAACCAATGTGGACGTCTAGGTCCCGCCATTGGTTATTGACCGTAGAGGTGTCTCGGTCATGTCTACATAGTTCTCGAACCCACAGGATCTGCACACTTAAGGTTCGGTGACGTTTCGGTAGTGTAGAGTTATGTATGGTGGTGACCGAAGGTTGTTCGGAGTCCCGGATGAGATCCCGGACGTCACGAGGAGCTCCGGAATGGTCCGGAGGTAAAGATTCATATATAGGAAGTCCTAGTTTGGTCGCCGAAAAAGTTCCGGGCTCATCGGTGGTGTACCGGGAGTGCCGGTAGTGTACCGGGAGGGGTATTTCGACCCCAAGGGGTCCATGGGCTGTGGGAAAGTAATAACCAGCCCCTAGTGGGCTGGTGATACATCCACATAAGGCCCATGGCGCAGGGAATAGGTTTCCTAAAGGAAAAAAGGTGGAAAAGGCCAAAAAGGAGCAATCCTAGTCCTACTAGGATTGGAGGAGGAGAGTCCTCCTCTCCCTCCTTTCCTTGGCCGACTCCAAAGGGTGGTGCCTTGTGCGCCAGACCTTCCCCTCCTATCCTCCTTTATATACTAGTGGATTGGGTGGTTTGTGGACAGAATTTCCGGCCACGTGCTGCCCGTTCCACCGGTGCATAGTTTCTCCTCTAGATCGGTTTTCCGCAGCGCTTAGGCGAAGCCCTGCCGGAATTCCTCCACCACCATCACCAGAGCGCCGTCACGCTGCCGGTGAACTCTCTCTCCTCTCCACCTCTTCTTGCTGGATCAAGACGGTGGAGATCGTCATCAAGCTGCACGTGTGCTGAACGCGGAGGTGTCGTCCGTTCGGTACTAGATCGGAAGGACCGTGATCAAGGCCACGAGATGGATCGTGATGAGTTCGCGGGATGGATCGTGACGTGATCGCGAGACAGACGTGACGTGATCGCGAGACGGATCGTGATGAGCTCGCGAGACGGATCGTGATGTGTTCACAGGACGGATCGCGGGACGGATCGTGATGTGTTCACGGGACGGATCGTGAGTAGATCGCGGGACGGATCGTGATGAGATCACGGGACGCTTGGCGATTTGGATCGCGAAGATGTTCGACTACACCAACCGCGTTTCTTAACGCTTCCCGCTTAGCGATCTACAAGGGTATGTAGATCCACTCTCCCTCTCGTAGATGCTCATCACCATGGATAGGTTTGCGTGTGCGTAGGAAATTTTTTGTTTCCCATGCAACGTTCCCCAACAATAGAACTCTTGGAAAGTGTAAAGGCCTACTTGAATAAGTGTTTTTCAATGAAGGACCTTGGAGAAGCTGCTTACATATTAGGTATTAAGATCTATAGAGATAGATCGAGACACCTCATAGGTCTTTCACAAAGCACATACCTTGAAAAGATATTGAAGAAGTTCAATATGGATCAGTCCAAGAAGGGGTTCTTGCCTGTGTTACAAGGTGTGAGATTGAGTACGACTCAATGCACGACCACGGCAAAGGATAGAGAAGAGATGAGTGTCATCCCCTATGCTTCAGCCATAGGCTCTATTATGTATGCCATGCTGTGTACCAGACCTGATGTGAACCTTGCCATAGGTTTGGTAGGGAGGTACCAAAGTGATCCCGGAGCGGAACACTGGACAACGGTCAAGAATATCCTGAAGTACCTAAAAAGGACAAAGGACATGTTTCTCGTATATGGAGGTGCCGAAGAGCTCGTCGTAAAGGGTTACGTCGATGCTAGCTTCGACACAGATCCGAACGACTCCAAGTCGCAAACCGGATACGTGTACATTTTGAATGGAGGGGCAGTCAGCTGGTGCAGCAGCAAGCAAAGCGTAGTGGCCGCATCTACATGTGAAGCGGAGTACATAGCTGCTTCGGAAGCAGCAAAGGAAGGAGAAGACAAGACACATCAAGCGCCGCTTCAACTCCATCCGTGATTACATTCAGGAAGGAGATATAGATATTTGTAAAGTGCATACGGATCTGAATGTCGCAGATCCGTTGACTAAACCTCTCTCACAAGCAAAACATGATCAACACCAGAATGCTATGGGTGTTCGATTCATCACAATGTAACTAGATTATTGACTCTAGTGCAAGTGGGAAACTGTTGGAAATATGCCCTAGAGGCAATAATAAAATGGTTATTATTGTATTTCCTTGTTCATGATAATTGTCTATTGTTCATGCTATAATTGTGTTAACCGGAAACCGTAATACATGTGTGAATGCATAGACCACAACATGTCCCTAGTGAGCCTCTAGTTGACTAGCTCGTTGATCAATAGATGGTCACGGTTTCATGACCATGGACATTGGATGTCGTTGATAACGGGATCACATCATTAGGAGAATGATGTGATGGACAAGACCAAATCCTAAGCATACCACTAGGTCGTGTAGTTTGTTTGCTAAAGCTTTTTAACATCAAGTATCGTTTCCTTAGACCATGAGATTGTACAACTCCCGGATACCGTAGGAATGATTTGGGTGTGCCAAACGTCACAACGTAACTGGGTGGCTATAAAGGTGCACTACGGGGATCTCCGAAAGTGTCTGTTGGGTTGGCACGAATCGAGACTGGGATTTGTCACTCCGTGTGACGGAGAGGTGTCTCTGGGCCCACTCGGTAAGACATCATCATAATGATCTCAATGTGACCAAGGAGTTAGTCACGGGATGATGTATTACGGAACGAGTAAAGAGACTTGCCGGTAACGAGATTGAACAAGGTATAGAGATACCGACGATCGAATCTCGGGCGAGTATCATACCGATAGACAAAGGGAATTGTATATGGGATTGATTGAATCCCCGACATTGCGGTTCATCCGACGAGATCATTGTGGAGCATGTGGGAGCCAACATGGGTATCCAGATCCCGCTATTGGTTATTGGCCGGAGAAGTGTCTCGGTCATGTCCACGTGTCTCCCGAACCCGTAGGGTCTACACACTTAAGGTTCGATGACGCTAGGGTTATAGAGAAATGGTATACGTGATTACCGAAGGTTGTTCAGAGTCCCGGATGAGATCCCGGACATCACGAGGAGCTCCGTAATGGTCCGGAGGTAAAGATTGATATATAGGAAGTCCAGTTTTGGTCACCGAAAAGTTTTCGGGCTCATCGGTAGTGTACCGGGAGTGCCGGGAGGGTGCCGGAGGACCCCCGGGAGGGGTGTGACGACCAAAGGACCACATGGGCTGTTAGATAAAGTGTGCCAGCCCTTATTGGGCTGGGAAAGACTTTTGCTAAAGGCCCATGCGGCTAGGGATAAGAGATAGGGCCAAAAAGGATTCAAAAGGAGGAGATCCACCTCCCTTGTGGGAGGTGGACTCTCCCTTTAAATCGGCCGAACCTCTCCTCTTTGGAGTAGAGGCCAAGCCAGCCCTCCACGTCCCTCCTCCTATATATACTTGAGGTTTTGGCTGTTTTGAGACAAGATTTGATCTCTTTCTCTCACGGCGAAGCCCTACCTCTCTTCTTCCTCCTCCACAGCGCTTAGGCGAAGCCCTGTCGGAATACCTTGCTACTCCACCACCACCATGCCGTCGTGCTGCTGTTGGAGCCCTTCCCCAACCTCTCCTTCCTCCTTGCTGGATCAAGGCATAGGATACGTCACCGGGCTGCACGTGCGTTGAACGCGGAGGTGTCGTCCATTCGGCACTTGATCGGATCTACCGCGATCTGAATCGCTGTGAGTACGACTCCATCAACCGCGTTCTTGTAACGCTTCCACTTAGCGATCTTCAAAGGTATGAAGATGCAATCTCTCCCCACTCATTGCTGGTTTCTTCATGGATAGATCTTGGTGATCGTAGGAAATTTTTTGATTTACTACTACGTCTCCCAACATAACTTGTGTAACAAAAGTAGACAAGAGTAATCGTTTGGCTAGATAAGAACTCTTCTTTCGAAGATCTTCCTTGATAGCTTTGAGAAACTCAAGTTCTTGCTCTAAATTTAGCTTCTCGAAGCGTAACTTCTCATGAGTTCTTACAAGCTCCCTATGAGCTTCTAGAGTAGATTCATGAGCTAACTTAAGATTTTTTAGTTCTTTAGTTAGACGCTCAATCTCCTTCTTATCATCATCACATGCCTTATCTTGACAAGCATGATTATTATCAAGTTCATTTTGACTAACATCACTAGTTTTATCAAAGAGCAAGTCATCATCTCCAAGTAAGTCATCCTCATCACTATTAATGTCAATGTATTCGGGGTGTGATACCTTGGGTCCTTTAGCCATGAAGCAACTTGCACTCCCTTCATTTGGTGAATCAAATATATCATAGGAGTTGGAGCATACGAGTGTTAGTACGGCAACACCTTCATCTTGACTATAGTCAGACTCGGAGTGATAGCTTCTCTCAGAGTGGTTGTCGGATTCAGAGCAGGAAATCCATTCACCAAAGTGAGCTTGATATCTTCTTCTTGTGTATCTCTTGGTGTACTTGTACTTCTCCAAGTCTTTGCTTCTCCACGAGGGTCTTTGTTCATAACGATCATATCTACTCCTTCTCTCTCTCCAAGGTGACTCATCTCTTGAGCCTTTTCTCCTAGGTGACTCTTCTCTTCTTTTGTGGGGTGTCGTGCACTCATTGGAGTAGTGTCCGAGCGTTCCACAATTATAACAATGCCGATAACTACTATATGAATACTTCTCTTCATATCTTGAGTTGGAGCTTCTTTCTTTGCCTATATTCTTGTAGAACTTGTTGAATTTCTTGACCATGGCTTATCTCTTCATTGGTAACAAGGTTGTCACTTGAGGAAGCATGAGTATCACTTGTAGCTTTGTATGCACTGCTTTACTTGTTGTGGATCTCTTCTTTGTCTTTGAGTGATATCTCATGAGCAACAATCCTACCAATGACTTCTGTTGGCTTGAGACCTTTGTAGTTTGGCATCATTTGGATTAATGTGCACACAATGTCATACTTTCCATCCAAGGCTCTAAGGATCTTCTTGATGATGAATTTGTCGGTCATCTCTTCACCTACCAAGCCGACAATCTCCATTGTGATGAGAGCAAGCCTAGAGTACATTTCCGCGACTCCTTCACTATCCTTCATCTTGAACTTGTCAAGTTGACTTTGTAGCACATCCAACTTAGATTCCCTGAAGGATTCGGTACCTTCATGCATATCAACCACAATATCCCAAATTTCATTTGTATTCTCAAGACGATGTATCTTGTTGAAATCTTTGGGGCATAGGCAGTTGAATAGAATGTCACATGCTTGAGCGTTATATTGCAACATCTTTAATTCTTCCGCGGTCGCTTCACGATCCGATTCCTTTCCATCACCAAAGAGTTTACCTTGCAACCCAACACAAAAAACAACCCATATGGCAGAGTTATGACCAAGAATATGCATTTTCATTTTATGTTTCCAACTAGAAAAGTTTGTACCATCAAAATATGGACCTCTACAGTGATAATTTCGCTCACTAGACGCCATACTCTCCTAGGTTGTGAGACCAATGCAATGGAGACCAAAGCTCTGATACCACTTGTAGGATCCTAGGTTGTGAGACCAATGCAATGGAGACCAAAGCTCTGATACCACTTGTAGGATCCAAAGTATGTCTAGAGGGGGGGGGGTGATTAGACTACTTGACCAAATTAAAATTCTAGCCATTTCTCAATTTTAGATGTTGGCAAGTTTTAGCGACTGTAGCAAGTTAAACACACCCTACACATGCATGTCTGAGAGTATAGCGGCGAAAAGTAAAGACAAGCACATGAAATTAGAGAGTATAGATAGGAAGATCAAATGCAATTGGAGACATGAAGATTTTACCTGTGGTTCCGATAGGTGGTGCTATCGTTCGTCCACGCTGATGGAGACTTCAACCCACGGAGGGTAGTGGTCGCGAGAGTCCACGAAGGGCTCTACCTAGAAGGGTCCACAAAGTAGCAACCTCGTCTACTCCGTCACGGCTTCCGTCCATGAAGGACTAGGCGATCTCCTTGACCGTACAAACTTCTTGGTTCAATTCCACAACACGAAGTAGGAGGCTCCCTAGTGACACCTAGCCAATCTAGGAGGCACCACCCTCCAAAAGGTAATAGATGTGGTAACAATGATGAACTCCTTGCTCTTGGGCTTCAAATGATAGTATCCTTAATCACTCTCTCACAGATTTTGCTTGGTAGAAGAGATTGATTCGGTGGAAAGCAACTTGGGGAGACTAGAAATCAAAATTCATATGGTTGAAGTGGAAGATTTTGATCTCAACACATGAGTAGGTGGCTCTCTCTCCAAAAAATAGATGGGGCAAGTGTTTGTATGTTCTGAGTGCTTCCTCTACGAATGAGAGGTGGTGGAGGGGTATATATAGGCATCTCAAAAAATCTTACCGCTACAACATTATTGCCCAACTCGGTGAAACTGATGCAAAACTCGGTTGCAGCAATTAGTGCAAAATGGGGCAACTTTTGGCCTTTTTGTGAGGCCGATATATAATTCTCGGTGGGACCAAATTGGCTAACCTAGGCAGTCTCCAAATCTTGGTGTCAATGATTCCAAAAACTCAGAAATTCTGATTTTAGAAATGGGACAATAGAAGGTTGGTCATTGATTTCGGTTTCACCGGAAGTGAAAGTTGGTTTCACCGAGAAGCTAGGGTTCGGCTTAGGTTTTGTCCGAGGCAAAACTGGGTAGGGCCGAATGAAATTTATTGGTGGCATCAATTTTGGATATTTGGTTTTGGACAGAGTATTTTTGTGGGAGAATGAATGAGTATTTTTGGTTGCTACCTCTAAGCACTTGAGCAACAAGATCATCATAGATACCTCATCCCCTTTTAATAGTATTGACATTTCTATGGACTCAAAATTGATTTCTCACAAAATGTAAAATGTAGAGTCTTCAAGCTTGATGATTTGCCAATCCTATTCCATCCCTTTCCTTGTGGACTCTCCACACATTCCTTTAGTCAATCCATCATTGAACTTTTCCTAAGATATAGTTGGTGGAATCATTAGTACAATAAAATATATGTTGTTATTAATTACCAAAACCATCTAGGGAGAAGTTGTGCTTTCACACCCCGTCATGCCTTCTTAAAACCCCAACAAAGTAGTGCTCAAGCCCATGAAACTATTAAAATCCCATATGGACAGCGGCTCGCCTATCGCCTGATGCACTACTAATTAACAACATTAATATTCTCAAAATAAAAGATTAACAACATTAGTCCATGACTACATGCTCTCATGGCGTTGTGGATGTGGCTAAATTTCAGTCGATTTAACTTTGGCTAAGTATATAAGTCGACTGTTGTGTGCATGTTTTTTCTCAACTTTTTATATTTTTTGTATTTATGTTTTCTAATACATGAATAAATTTGTTAAAGCTTCAAATAAAAACATGTAAATGTAGGAAATGGTACCGTTGCCCACTCTAAGCAAAATATAAATATGTTTTTAACAAAAATAAATATGTTGCTTCGAGGGGCTATAATAGAAATATGTTTTTTTAGGTTTTCATTCATTTTTCCTATTTTTTTAACAAATTAGAATATTAGGAAGACACTGGGAGACTAAAAATAAACAAAATATGTAAATGTAGTGTTTTCGAAAGCATGTTATAAACGCAAGCACTAAAAACACGCATATACACAAATCCCTAGAAATCCATGCACACAAACCCTACTCTTAGGCAATCTCCAATATTGACCCGCTTATTTCCGCCCGCATCCACCCGCGGACGCGTGGGGGGGAGGGGGGCGGGGGGGGGGGGAGGTCTGCCCGCGGAAATACAGATGTGGGAGACGGCCATACAATGTTGGTCGCATACATTTTAAACACTTTTTAAACAAAGAAACTGATTTTCCTATAAAAAGGGCACATTCATTACAATTCGAACATTTTTCGTTAAAAAATAGCGGTTAAACCTAAACCTACCTAACGGCGTTTAACTTCCATTTTCTTTGTACTCCGCATTGACGACCACACCCTTAATCTTCGAACGAAGACTAACCCACAGAATGTTCCCACTCGCAATCATGACGGACGTGAAGTAAAAAAAAAATGAAACAAAAGTGTTGTGATCTGAAGTTAGGCAGATGTGTGGCTGCTTTTAAATACAGATTCTTCAAGTGCCAAAGCGTCGGTGTGCCTCAATGCATGGCGACCGCCGCTTGAGTCCAACCAGGGGACGCCACGCGTCCCCACCAGTACCTGGCTCCACCAAGGGCCCGCGAGGCCCCAAACAGGCCCGCCCGGGCCCGAGCTGGCCCGCACCACCGCCGTGCCTCGCGCTGTCAGGGAGCTCGCACCCCTGTCCGCGCTCTGACTTTGCCGCACCGTCGGACCCCCGCCGCCGCGCCTGACCTCGCTGGAGCGCCGCCCCGCCGTTCCCGGAAGCCGCCGCCAGCATCCCCGCCGGCACCTCGCTGCCGTGGGATCTTCGCTGCCCGAGCCCCGGATTCCAGATCAGGGAAGCTCCCGATCCAGAGCGGCTGCGCCAACCGCCGCCGCCGAGCTCGTTGCCCCACTTGTCTGCCGACGAGATCCGGCTGGGGGTCGTCGGATCCGGCACCGCAGCCCCCGATGCCGCCCTACCCTGACTCCTCCGCGCCACGATGGTAGGCCCGACCTCGACCCGCAGCCATGGACGACCGGCCTCCTTTGTCCGTCCGCGGGACCGCGACGTTCCTCCACCACCCGGACCCCCGATCCAAACAGCCCCACGGCACCGATCCATCCCGTCCCGCTTCCCACGAGGCCTTATTTTCTCGAAGTCGTTTTTTTTTTCTTTCGTGTCTAATATTCATCACATTGACATGTTTGAATGGTCACAACTCCGTGCACGTGCATCGGATTTTAACAAACTTTATATGTAAATTCATCTACATTTTGCGCTCTACAACATGGTGGCATTTGCATGAATATTAGGATTCATCTAGATGATGTAAATTGCGTTGCAAAGGTGCATCTCGTCGTAAACTGAAAACTGTTATTTTATTGAAACTTGTGTGAATTATTGCATCAAAACCGTATCTCCTATGCATATGATTCCTTCATGAGTTTTGTTATATGTGATGTATAATTTGATTCCATGTCTCTGATTGCCATGTAAATCATCATTGTCATGTCCATTTCTTGCTCCCAAGTGGTCTTCGTGTTAAAACTACTAATTTTTTAACGATAAGTTCCGTTTTGAGGAGTTCATGTTAAGCAATCCATGCCTCTTTTGAACTTGTGCCAATGGAGTAATTTACAGTAGGCCATGTCTACTTGATGCCAATATGTTCTCCATGCCGATAAATGATTTTTTATGCTACTGTTATTGCCATGTAAACATGCCTAGTCAAATTGCAGTTTTGGGAGATAGTCAAATTTCACTAAATCTAGAATCTGGATTGAAACTTAGCTTTTTGTCTTGATGATTGCCATGGATTCATAGCTCTTATGCAAATGTCCATGTTGGATGAATTGAATTGCATGTTATGGTCCGTGCAGATGTGCCATTGGATTCCTTGCTGTCAACATGCCTACCTGATAATAACTGCTGCTCATGTGTACTCTGATGTTCACTAAGTTTGAGAGTCTTCTTATTTCAGATTGCCATGTTGTATTGATTATAGCCATGTTTATGTGCATATTTTGATGATGATCCTTTGGAGTTATTTGTAGGCATCATGTCCTCCATCATTCTATAAATTTTGATGCCATGATAAGTCATGTAGCACATGTTTTTCTTGCTACCAATATGCCTTCAGAATAAACTGCTCTCTTAGAACATGTTATTTTCACCAAGCCTAAAACTGTGTTCAAATAGCCATCTTGTGAGTTCATTTCTTTTTTGATACATGCTTCTAAACAATTTGCTCATGTGAGATGAATTATTCTGCATCATTTATACTACTGCACAATGTCTTAATAGTGCATTTTGGATTCATGTAGCTTGCTGTTTTGGTGTGTCCAAATTGCCATGGTTCTGTTTTGGGCAGATTTTATCAAAACCTTGTGTTGCTTGTTATTTTTGAACTGTTGCTCTGATTTGAACATGCCATATATGAAACTTGCTTAGAATGTCATGTAGTTTCTTAATATTTTGTTGAATCCATGATTTAACATGTTTGTGTTTGTCGTTTGTATGCATTTTGCATTCATGGCATATTCATCTTGTGTTGGTAATTTCTTTTAGCTCATAGCTCCGTTTCATATGATCCATATATATATGTAAATCGCCTAGATTGACGAGTAGAATCACATGGTGCATTTTGTTTTCCTGTTTAATAAATATAAAACATGTTTAGTACTGATCTAGACCAATATCAAAATTAATATATGGGGTCGTTTCGGAAATGCTATATGTTATTTCCGACCTTATTTAAAATTCCTAGATAGATAATTCAATTATGCTTCACCTCTTTCCATGTTTAACAACATTTAAACTTGTCGAGTAAATAAAAGAGAGTGAACTAAATATTTGAATGTGAAGTTTTGACAATATGCAACTTGTTGCATATTGAACTTCACTTAATGTGTAGTATTTGTTTGTTGTGATTGCCATGCCATGCATAATTAAATGGATATGCATCATATTTGTTTGTGCATCATGCCATGTATATGTTGTGGTGTTTACCGTGTGTCATTTGTTTGTTTTCGGTTTGCTTCTTCTCGATAGAGTTTTGAAACCGATTCGAAGTGTGAGGATTCATTTGACTACATTGGTCCGTCTTCTTCATGGATTCTTTCTTCTTCCAAGCGGGATCTCATGCAAGATAATCATTTCCCTGGATACCACTACTATCATTGCTATGCTAGTTGACTCGCTTCTATCATTTTCTCTCGTTACCTACCACTTGAATGTCAAGCCTTCCAACATTGCCATGAAAAGCCTCTAACCCCTCCATATCCTAGCAAACCATTGTTTGGCTATGTTACCGCTTGTTTAGCCCTTCTTATGGCATTGCTAGTTGCAGGTGGAGGGTGTTCCATGTGACAACATGGATATTTTGGGATATCACAATATTATTGCTATTTAATTTAATTCACATATATACTTGGTAAAAGGTGGAAAGCTTGGCCTTTTGCTCTGTGTTTTGTTCCACCTTTGTCGCCCTGGTTACTTGTGTAGCGGTATATGCACGATATTAAATGCTCCTAACATGCTTGGGGTTGTTATGGGGACCCCCTTGATTTTCGTTCTGGGATAAAACTTTTCCGGCAAAGCCAAAGATTGGTACTATATTTGCTTAACAACTAATAAAATATGCATAGGGCATGATCACCCCGTGGATAATTAATCAACCCCACGGGCCAGTGCTCCTCATGAGTGTTGGTCCAAACTAGAGCCACCTGCAGGGCCACCTTGAGGAAACTCGAGGGATTTCTATCAGGATACAGTACATATTGCTCATCCGGTCGTGTATTGAGAATGAGATACGCGGCTCCTATCGGGTTCCTCGACACGTCAGGCTGTCTTGCTGAATTTGTTTTACCCTTCTCGAAAGCCTTGTGCACTGGGACTCCGAGGATACCTTGGGATATCTCGAGGTTGAGGTTTTCCACACAGCTTGTGGCTAGTTTATGATGGATGAGCTGGAGCACCCCTACAGGGTTAAATCTTTCTGAGAGCCATGCTCGCGGTTATGTGGCAACTTGGAATTTTTGTCAACACCCGGTCATAGCAAACTTGAAGTAAACTCAAATAAAATACACAAACCGTGTGTGTAACCGTGATTGTCTCTTCTTGTGAGGTTTGAACCAAGAAGGGAACACAATGGGGTTATGGTTGACTTATAAGTAGGTGTTCAGGATCACTTCTTGATCATTACTATTTCACGTCTGATTATGCATAGATCACTCTTCTTATTCTTGTACTCGTAAGTTAGCCACTCAAACAAATGCTTAGTGCTTGCTGCAACCTCACCACTTAACCATAGCTCACCCATTAAGCTTTGCTAGTCTCGATACCCTTGGAAATGAGATTGCTGAGTCTCCATGGCTCACCAATCACTACAACAACATTTGCAGGTACATGTAATGTGATGATTTTACATGAGAGTGATGCTTGTTTGATTTGGAGTTCTTTTTTTCCTTCTTCTTCATCGATCATAGGATGGGTTCCAGGCCGTCAGCCTAGGATAGCAAGGATGGATGTCGCTTTTATTGTTTGATTTTGTTCATAGTCGGACCATGCTCTTCTATATGGTGATTGAATGTGTTGTTGTATTTGAGATGATCATGATTTAGCTTGTGGCGAGTGTAAGCCAATTCCATATACTCATGTCCTCTTTTACATGTACTTGTAACGATATCCATTCTTGCAAAATGATGAGATGTGCTTCTATCCCTACCAAGGCCATCGAGCCAAAATAAGGATATGATCGTGGGAATTACAATAAGGTCGTGAAGCATATTCTTCGATATCTAGCTCACCATGGTTTTAAATAGCGGATAGCGTGCTGGTAGCGGACTGGGGTCCGCATACCGGAATGCGGATAGCGGGTGATATTGCAGGCTCTATGTTCGCATAGCGGATTTGTGAAAACACTAGATTATTGTGTATATTTCTATTAACCAAAAAGGAATGAGATTTAATTTGAGCAATAACAGACGCTATTGCGATAGTGCTATTGCAGACGCAATAGCGAACACTATCTCTACTATTTGGAACTATATAGCTCACACACCAACGTTTGGATTGTGATACCCCAAGGGCTCGTATTTTGATCTTATTGGATATTCTGTCTCTGACTATGCTAGGGATCGTGTGGATCGCAAGTCAACATCAGGCAGCTGTCATTTCCTCAGACGATTTGTTGGTCCTCAAAGAAGCAAAACTACATGTCACTTACCACTACTAAAGCTGAGTACATTGCTGCTGGTGCATGTTGCTCTCAGCTGCTATGGATGAAGCAAACCCTCAAGGAGTACACCATAAATGTGAAGAAAATCCCTCTCTCATGCGACAATGAGAGTGCCATCAAGATTGCTCACAACACAGTCCAACAGTTGATACATCTCCAATGTATCGATAATTTTTTAGCGTTCCATGCTACTATATTATCAATCTTGGATACTTTATATGCATTAATATGCTATTTAATATTATTTTTGAGACTAACCTATTAACACTGTGCCTAGTGCCACTTGCTGTTTTTTGCTTGTTTTTTATGTTCTGGGAAATCAGTGCCAAACGAAGTCCAACGCCACTGAACTTTTTGACGATTTGTTCTGGACAAAAAAGATTGTGGAAGCTTCGGGAGGAGAACAAACGCGAAGCGAGGAGATGGCAAGGCAACAGGGCGCGCCCAAGGGGTAGGCGTGCCCTTATGCCTTATGGGTTCCTCATGTCTCCTTCTGACCTAATTCCACCTTAATAAATTCTCTAAATCAGGGAATCAACAGGGAGCCACCCGAATAAATTTTCTGTTGCCGCAAGTCTCTTTTCCTCCATGATCCCATGTGGAGACCTTTTCCACTGCCCTACCAGAGTGGTAATCGATCACAAAGGCCATCTACATCAACCTTGCTGCCTCCGTTATGATGTGTGAGTATTCCTTCATATACATACGGGTTCATAGCTAGTACCTAGATGGCTTCTTCTCCCTCAATGATCTTCAATACCATGTTTACCGCGATTCTCGCGATGATCTATCCGGTGTAATCTTCTTTTGTGGTGTGTTTGTTGGGATTCGATGAATTGTGGGTTTATGATCAGATTATTCATTCATATTAATTGAGTCTTCTTTGAATTGTTTTATGCATGATTGTTCTAGCTTGGTATTTCTCTTTGATCTATCATTTTGATTTGGCCAACTAGATTGATTTATCTTCAGTGGGAGTAGTGTCTTGTAATGGGTTCAATCTTGCGGTGCTCAATCCAAATGACAGAAAGGGACATGAGATGTATTTGTATTGTTGCCATTAAGGAGAAAACAATGGGGTCTGAACATATTTCTTGTCTTACTTTGTCTACATCATGTCATCTTGCTCCAAACATTACTACATTACTCTGTTTTATATTTAACACTCTAGATGCATGCTAGATAGCGGTCGATGAGTGATGTAATAATAGTAGATGCACACAGGAGTCAGACTACTTGTTTATGGAAGTGATGCCTATAAACATAATCATTTCGGTGAATAACATGTCATAACTATGTGCTATTATGTTAGTTGCCCAACAGTAATTTGTTTACCCATCGTTTGCTATGTTTGAGAGAGAAGCCTCTAGCAAAAACTATACCCCCCGGGTTTACCTAAGCATACTTACTAAAACCCTTTAAAATACCTTGCTGTAATTTATTTCCTATTTTTATTTTTTATATTTGGTATTATCTATCTATAAACATGTATTCATTTTAAGTAACGAGTTCAAGGGGCAGGACGACCCTCTTGTCCGCATTGGGTGCAAGTGTTTGGTTTTGTGTGTGCAGGTGAGGTTGAAGGGGGTTTGCGTGATTCTCCTATTTGTTTGATAGCCTTGGTTCTCACTGAGGGAAATACTTATCTCTAATATACTGCATCTCCCCTCTTCTTTGGGGAAAAATCCAACACAATTTACAAGTAGCAGGAATAATTTATGGCGCCGTTGTCGGGGAGACATCATCAAATGCTTGTCACGTTCCTTCACACAAATCGTCATTCAATTGTTCTACTTTTTATCTTTTGTTATATTTACTTGTTTAAAATATAAAAAACACAAAAATATTTCTATTTTCTTGTTTACTTGTTTTGCTTGAAGTTGCTATCATGTCCGAATTTGAAAAGGTTAGTGAGGTTCCCACCACTAGTGCAGAACCTTTGGGTCATCAAACTTCACTTATTGATGGAAATACTAAAAGAAGCTTTGATGAGTTTTGTAACATCCCAAAATTCTAAATTTTGGAATTTTATATTAAATAAATAATTAGCATTGTTTGATTTGATGTGGTATGATTGATTGTGTGAAATTGAGTGGAATTTGATTTTTTTTGAAAATTTAATGAGAGGGATTAAAAGGACTTTCCCAAAAATTTCTATTTTGAATCCCTATCCAATTTTGAGTTCGATTATTTTCAAAAAAAACCTCTGATAAACAAATAAAATGAGAGGAGGAAAATGATACTCCAAAATCACAGACAATGTTTTGATTCAAATTTTAAAATAAAAACTCTTTGCAATTTATTTGAAATTCAAATTCCTTTTCATTTTGGAGTTATTGCAAAAAAATATCTTAAAAATGTATTTTATTAGGTCTCTAATATATGTTGAAGTTGTAGGAAATGTTTTTCTGAAATTTTTGATATATAATATGTCTATATAAAATGTTTTTCTAAATGGTTGTATCTGTTTTTCTTTGCTTCTTTTTTGAAAAAACCCCAGAGAACATCGTTCATGCCGAAACAGTATTCATCCGAAAAAGAAAAAAACTCACGCGCGGCCGGCCGAACTCCTTCGGCCCATGCGATGGCCTTTCTCTTCTTTTAATTATTTCATTCATCTACTTCTAGTCTATTTGTTTAGTCCCACATTGCCTAACGTTTAACCTTCTAGCCTCCCTTTCACCTACAAATATTGACCCATAGATGCACCTAAAAATCATTCAAATCGGCTTAAATCGATCTTTTAGTTTTATTAGGTTTATTAAATAAAAATATTTTCTTCTTTCCGTCGGGATTTCTAGAAATCGCCTCTTCTTTGAAATTATCTTTTCTTTGCATTCTAAAGGTATTCTCTTCGCATTTTCTTTTAAACCCCCGTAGTTTATAACTCCTAGACAAGTATTCTGAGATTAGTATACGGTAGAGTAATTAGATTATCAATTAGTCTCTGTATTTACACATTAGTCATATAATTCTTTTAGACATAGCAGTTTTTCTTTCGTAAAACAGTTTGGTCGTGATTTTTCAAATAGGCATAACTTTGTATTCGTTTATCAGAATTAGATGAAACTAACACCTACAGTTTCATCTTGATCCCACCTATTCAGTGAACCTATCACATCAACTTTTTCAAATTTTCAAATTTCGAAATTTATTCAGATTTATACTCAAACTTCTTTTGATCATATATTTTTATATGTACCTCTGTTTCTGATAAATCCAATTGCATCGGATTCATATTGAAGTAATATTTCCATTCGTACCGTTAGTGTTATCATTTCAAAATATAATTTTGATCATAGACATATTTCTCTATTAGTCCCCCAAAGTGTTCACACACCGTTCTAAGTTGATTCAATGTCATATTGGAATACTTGTATCTTTTGATCCGTTATTCCAAGTATGTTGATTATTTTTCCTACATGTTCATATTGACCTCCCATATCTAGTAACATCATTGGTTTCAACCTTGGAACCTTTCAAATTTGAGGGATTCAAATTTGAATTTCAAACCTTCATTCGATCATATCTTGCAAATCGTAGCACCATTTCAATTTATTCTTTCTGCACCTAAACACTTGTGTTATGTACTTTCTGTTCATAAACACCATGCTCAAATTCACATTCTTTTGACCCTTCCGAATTCAAATTCAATTCATACTTCAATTCGCTATAACTTGTGTTATAGTGCTCCATTTCAATTAATTCCTTTTTGCCAAATGAATTCTTATGACTTAAGCTATTTGTCAAACAACATTCATGTTGTTCTCCCCTACTTTGGATCATCTTTCATAGTATCTCCAACCAAAGCTTATATAGCAATAGTTCATCATCGTTTGACAGTTTTGAGTTGATTCCTTCACCTTCACTTTACAACATACTTAGAACCTATCTTTTTCTTATTAAACCTTAGTATGTTGTTATTTTCACACTAAGACGTGTTTTGTTCTTACGTTCTTTTGGTTCTTCTTTTTGGCATGGATGTTTATTGAATGTTCATTCGTTTACGATAGATTTCTTGGAGTGTGACAAGTAGAATTGTTAGGATTTTGAGTGCGACGACTTCATCAACTAATACCAGGCAAGTTCACTTTGACCATGCTTTACATACCTATGTTTTTATTGCATTTAGTGCCATGATTTCACCATCTTCTCAGCAGTGATGTTGAATCTTGTAGTTGGGTAGAATGCATGAGGTAGGAACCCACCATCCTCTTATCAAGCCTCGGGACGATGTTAATTTAATGCTACACTTTAGTAGACGGGGTTGGTATGAGTGTTCGGGAGTGGTGTGAGGAGAAGGATTCTCCATCAATGATGAAAACTTCATGATTGCATCTTCAAGGCCTGCAGCTTCACGACCTCAAGATTTCAAGAATCGAGACAAGATTTCAATACACACTACTGGGTGGAGAATGGTTGTGCAACACATAACCCAGTGGATGCGTTGTGAGCTGGAGTAGGCCAGTACTCATGCAGAAAGCTCCACCCAGACTCAAAGAGATGAATGAATACTTCATGCCCGGAAGCTTTCCTGTGTAGCCACAAGTCATTATGGGGTCTGGCTTGGTTAACCTTAGTTGTGACTCTGGCCAGGATGGTGCTATGAGATGTAGAACTACGTTAAGATGGATGGGCCCAGATAGTGGTCAGAGGAACTCTTTGGAAGACCATGTTTCGTTCGTCATGTTCTCAAACAACTAGCAGTGCGGGGACTTACAAGGAGGGAACGAATCTTGTGGGTAAAGTACACAACACTCTGTAGAGTTAAAACCTAATCAATTAGCCGTGTCCCCGATTACGGACAATTTGAGCCTCTGGACTTGGATCTATCTCTGAACTCTCGACACCAGACTGATAATTAATTGTGGGCAACTTATGATACTTGTGGGCTATGAGACATTGGTTGGCGAAACCATGTCATATTAGATAACTCTGTAGTGAAAACTCCTGATATTCCTTTGTTGTAGGAAAAAGTAAATAAAACAAGCTTTTATGCAAAAACTCAGACACAGAGCCACAAAGCCTTATTGCATATAGAATAGTCTTTATCATCTGTTCTTCTTATTGTGAGCTTGCCAGTACATTCAATGTACTGACCTTCATAGTTGCAACGTCTCATATTGCAGGATTTCTACGACGAGTAAGAGTTAGATATAGGGTTACAATCTACACTCAACCTGCCGTTGGTGTTGATGGAACTCTACCCTCGATTGACTGTTTCCGTTGAGACTCATGAGGTATATATCATTTTTACATTATTTACATGTGATTTCACTTTGATATATACATTGATGTAATGTGTGTGCCAGCATACTGATCCAGGGATGGCACAAAAAGCACAGAGACCTGACCGTTTTGGGTCGGGTCGCTAAAGAAAAATTTGATAATCTTGCCGACCATGATCCTTTTAAATAGGAACCCACTATCATGCATAAAAAGACATTTTGTATAGGTAGTGGTAATATTATTGGGAAAAGTGCGATTCAAGACTTTTTCACTTGTGCTAGCTCATTACCCTTGATAGGAGGATCAATTCTTACTAGAACTACTAGTTATGCAGATGTTATATCTTTGCTTATAGTTGAATTGGAGGGACAATTTGTGCACATGCATCCCATATACAATGGTTATTTCTAGAATTTTCTAATATTCAGGATGCTTCTACGAATCGCTTAGCTATAATATTTCTAGTTCATGAGTTCAGTCACATCATACAAGAAGCTAGGGAAATATTTGCTCATTATAGAATTAATGGTGAGTACCCACCTATAGAAGGAATTCTCTATGACTTGGAAGAAATAAGGAAAGTGAGATCAACGGATTATGCTGCTTATGATGAGAATCTTAGAAAAAAGGTTCTACCTATTGTTTTTGTGGATAAAATTTTAGAACACGATGGTCATTTTTCATAGAAAATCTTGGATTCAATCTTGTACTAGAGAAAGAACTAAGGAAATGCCTTTATCGAAACTTATATAATGAAGAATTAGCCATTACTTACGAAAAGCCTAAGGAGGAGCCTCCTCCTCCAGAAGTTGATCTCACGGATCCTACTGTGGTGAAATATAGTCCTGTTAATTATGTTCGCTCGTGACTTAGGAAACTTGCTGCTGAAAGAAGAGAATATAGTTTTATAAAAATAGATCGTTCCCATGATTATTATACTTGATACTATGCATCATGCCTATCTAGGGGCATAAAACTATATCGCTTGTTGGGACACAACCCAACATTTATCTTAAATTCTTGTTTTACTTTCTATTTTTGCATGTTGACATGATTATTGCTACTGTAATGATTCTATTTTTATGTTTTAGTTAGTGTTTTTGCCAAGTAAAGCCTTTGGGATTGATTTGAATGATAGTAGAATTGATACGCTACAAAAAGAAATTCTGTTGAACCCAATAGATGATTTTTCGTTTTTTACTCGACCGTGATAAATTCCTGCAATTGAACAAAGTATTGAACTTCAAATTCTTCAGGATGTCCTAATGTTTTAGAACTGACAGAGTTACATAAGTATGGTTTTGGGTACCGACCATTACAAATTGTTCCGTTTTAGACATATCCTATTTTTTCTTGCATGGTTTGCTTGTTTGGATGATGATATGGATTATATCGGGGGGGGTATAATTCATGGATAAGTTAGAATACCTTACCTTGTGCAATAATTAAATATGAATCAATTTACAATGGTACCTAAAGTTTATCACATACCTATTATACTAACGGATCTCACGAGGTTTCTCTTGAGTTTTGTGTGCCAACGTTTTCAACTATTGGGTGAGACAATGATGGATGAAGGAATAAGGAGTGGCTAGAACCTAAGCTTGGGGATGCCCAAGGCACCCTAAGGTAATATTCAAGTAATACCCAAGCGTCTAAGTTTGGGGATGCCCCGAATGGCATTTCCTCTTTCGTCTTCATTCTATCGGTATGTCACTTGATATGTGCTTTTCTTGGAGCGTTGTGTATTATAGTTTTATTTTCTATTAGTTTTCCACAATCATTGTTTGAAGGACATGCATATTTGAGAGAGACACATGTTCATCATAATTTGTTAGAATTCTCTATATGCTTCACTTATATCTTTTGAGCTAGGTAGTTGCTCTAGTGCTTCACTTATATCTTTTAGAGCATGGCGGTGTTCAGATTTTAAAGAAATAATTGTACTCCAATGCTTCCCTTATATCTTTTTGAGATTCTAATATATAGTGACTGTAATGTGCACATGTTATAATACTAGTCTAAAAAGGATATGTATTCAAGGCTGATGTAATAAAAAAATTCATGTAGCTCACCATATAAGAGAACTATGGGTTAATTATATTGATGTAGTAATATGAAAGGGCATTAGTACATGATCATTGGTTACTAGAAATATCGGCAGTAAATCTTGTTATTTGTTGTTCATCTAAATATTAGTTATGGCATGGTGATGATGTGTGAGCATTCTTATGTCGGATTGAAATCCTATCGTGTTGTTCAAGTCGGGGGCGCGTGATGGTTAACTCCTACCAACCTCCTCCCTTGGGGCATGCAATAATAGTTTGCTTCCAGAGAGCTAATAAGTATTTACAATAAGTATGTGATTTATTTATGGCTAATGTGAATCCATGGATACACACACTCTCACCTTTACGTGCCTTGCTAGCCTCTACGATATCATGCATTCCCCATTCCCACATCAAAGATCGATGCAACCTTCGCTAGTGCATCCAAACCCCGTAATATGATACACTCTATCACACACAAGCCTCCTTATATATTCCTCAAAACAACAACCATACCTACCTATTATGACATTTCGATAGCCATTCCGAGATATATTGACATGCAACTTCCACTGTCCTATCACACAACTTGTGTCTTCTCATCATATTGTTGTGCATGATCATGTAGCTGCCATAGTATTTGTGGCAAAGCCACCATTCATCATTATCTACATGTTATGCTAGATTATTGCACGTCCAGGTCCACTACCAAAGACATTCATATAGACTATATATCTTTATTGATTTGTAATATCAGTTGTATGTAAATAAAAGTGTGATGATCATCAATATTAGAGCATTATCCAAGTGAGGAAAGGATGATGGAGACTATGATTCACCCCACAAGTCGGGATGAGACTCTGGACGAAAAATAAAGGGAAAGGGAAAAAAGGAAAAATATAAAAGAAATAAAAATGGGAGAAAAGAGAGAAGGGCCAGTATTACTATCTCCTTTTCCACACTTGTGCTTAGAGGGATGATACTTGTGATCTACGTTGGGTTTTCCGTGAAGAGGAACGGGTTATCGCAACACAATGTGGGTAAGTAATTCCCTTAGTTATGAAACCAAGGTTTATCAAACCAATAGGGATACCAATCCTCAACCGTCTTCAGTGGCTGCACACAAAAGAACAAACAACTTGCACCCAACACTGGCAAGAGGGTTGTCAATCCCCTTGCTCCCGTTATTTGCAAGCAAGTGAGTTGTGTAGATAATTGTAGATAATTGAAAATTGCAAAATGAAATAAAAGCAAATAAATAACAGCAAGGCAATGCTAGCATTTGTAAATACACAAGTGAATAGACCCCAGGGGGCTGTAAAGTTCTCTAGTAGCATCTCTCATAAAAATAGCACATGGTGGGTAAACAAATTACTGTTGGGCAATTGAAAGAAGAGCGAATAATTATGCTATTTTCACAGCAATGATCGTGTGTATATAGGCATCACGTCCATAAGCAAATAGGCCGACTCCTGCCTACACCTATTACTATTACTCCACTCATCGAGCACTATCCAGCATGCATCTAGAGTATTATGTAAAACAGAGTAATGCTTCGAGAACAATGACATGCTGTAGACAAAGTAAACTCAATCAATATGAATAAACTCCATCGTTTTATCCTTATCGCAAACACACATCTTGTACCCTTCTATACTGGGATATAGAAACTCGTCAGGTTGAACCTACTACAACGCACCACTCCCACTGAAGAAATATCAATCTAGTTGGCCAAACTATCTTAATATATCGGAGAGCATTAAGAAGCTATGATGATCATGCACATAAGAATCATAGTATTCAGAGAAGACTCAGATATTTATCATGAATAATCTGAACATAAACTCACAATTCATCTGATACCAACAAACACACCATACAAAGGGATTGCATGGGATAGATCAAGGAAAACATGCGATGAACATTGTATTGAAGATCGAGAGAGATATAGAGAGATTGCCACGTAGGTACTACCTACAGATCCGTAGGTCTGTGTGAACTACTCACACATCATGGTGAGGGAAGAAAGGTTGATGAAGAGGCCCTCCTTGATCGATCTCCCCTTTGACAGGGTGCCAGAACGGAGGTGTAGTGGCCTCCCACCGTAACAGAGACTTGCGGCAGTGAAAAAATTGTTTCGGGAGCGCTCCTATGGTTTTTGGAATATTTGTGAATTTATAGGTCAGAGAGGGGCGTCGGAAAGTGCATGGGGGGCCCACCACATATCAGGGCGTGCCCCGTCGTGGCTCTCCCGGCCTCCTCCCAAAGCTTCCAAGTCTTCTTTTGGTCGAGAAAAAAAGCATCAAAAAGTTTCATCGCAATTGGACTTGTTTTGTACTATAAACTTGAAAAGGCAAAAACATGCAGAAAACATCAACTGGCACTAGGCACTGGGTCAATAGGTTAGTGCTAAGAAATATTATAAATTGGTAATTAAATTCCCCAAAAGTATCCTTGAATGATAATATATTAGCATGGAACAATAAAGAATTATAGATACGTTGGAGACGTATCAAGGGAGCATCATGTTCTTCATATAGAGAGTCTGCTGAGTTGTCAATTTCATATGCTAGTGGGATTTTTTCATTATAGAATTTCCCTTGTATATTCCGATGACGGGATTTCTCAAATGCAAGAGGTCTTCATGAGCAAGCAAGTTGGATGCACACCTACTTAGCTTTTGTTGAGCTTTCATACACTTATAGCTCTAGTGCATCCGTTGCATGGCAATCCCTACTGCTCTCATTGATATCGATTGATGGACATCTCCTTAGCCCGTTGATCCGCCTATTTGATGCATGACATTCTTTCCACTTTGACTCCTTTTGATCTCTACCACCATACTCTATTCCACCCATATGCTATATCCATAGTTCACACTCATGTATTGAGTGGAGTTGAAAATGTTGAAGCACGTTAGAAGTAGCATCCAATTGCCTAATTTGACACTGTGGTGCTCATGATTTATTATTATGTGGTGAATACGGAGTCAAGTCATGCTCATATGATAAAATGACTTGGGAATAACATTCTGTAAGGATCGTATATTATGCAAAAGTAATGATTATGTTGTTTATGCTTATGGATATTATTATGGTGATATCAAATTAGTTCACCATTTCTCAAAGAGCAAATCTAAAAGAGTTTACATGTTGGGTAGCATGCGACGTCAAAAAATCTGGTTTTATCACTTACCTACTCGAGGACGAGCATGAATTAAGCTTGGGGATGCTGATACGTCTCCAACATATCGATAATTTTTCATTGTTCCATGCTATTATATTATCAATCTTTGATACTTTATATATAATAATATGGTATTTTATATCATGTTTTCGGACTAACTTATTAACCCAGCGCCTAGTGCCAGTTGTTGTTTTCTGCTACTTTTTGGGTTTCTAGGGAATCAGTACCAATCGAAGTCCAAAGGCTAAGAAACTTTTTGATGATCTTTCTCTGGACAAAAATAAATCCTGGAAGCTTCGGGAGGAGACCAGACGCGAAGCAAGGAGATGGCAAGGCAACATGGCGTGCCTTGATGCCTTATGGGTCGATTGTAGATCCGTTTGATCTAATTCCACCTCCATAAATCTCTAAAATCGGGAAACCAATAGGGAGCCACCCGAAACAAAATTTTCACCATCGCAAGTCTCTGTTCCACTGTTATGCCATGTAGAGACATGTCCGGTGCCCTTCCAAAGGGAAATCGATCATGAAGGCCATCTACATCAATCTTCTGCCTCCGTGATGATGTGTGAGTATTCCACCACAAACCTACGGGTCCATAGCTAGTACTTGGATGGCTTGTTCCTTCTCAATGATCTTTCATACCATGTTCACCATAATTCTTGCGGTGATCTATCTGATGTAATCCTCTTTTGCGGTGTGTTTGTTGGGATTCGATGAATTGTGGGTTTATGATCAGATTATTGATGAATATTAATTGAGTCTTCTCGGAATTATTTTATGCATGACTGTTCTAGCTTCGTATTTCTTTATAATCTGTTAGTTTGGTTTGGCCAACTAGTTTGATTTAGCTTTTGTGGGCATGGTGCATTGTAATAGGTTCAAGTGATCCATCTTAGTGATAGAAAGGGACGTGACATGTATTTTTATTGTTGCCATTAAGGATAAAATGACGGGGTCTGAACATATTGCTTTTACTACTTTGTCTACATCATGTCACCTTGCTCCAAGCATTACTCTATTTTATACTTAATACTCTAGATGCATGCTGGACAGCGGTCGATGAGTGGAGTAATATTAGTAGATGCAGGCCAGAGTCGATCTACTTGTTTATGGATGTGATGCCTATATACATGATCATTTCCATGAATAACATGCCATAACTTTGTACAATTCTGTCAATCGCCAAACAGTAATTTGTTTACCCATTGTATGCTATGTTCGAGAGAGAAGCCTCTAGCAAATACTAGGCCCCCCGGATCTTCCTAAGCATATTTACTAAAACCTTACAAATACATTGCTACAACTTATTTACTGTTCTTACTTTTTATATTTATGTTATGTATCTATCAGTATTGAATTCTTGAAAGTAACGAGTTCAAGAGGCTTGACAACCCTCTTGCCCGCGTTGGGTGCAAGTGTTTGGTTCTGTGTGTGCAGATGATGCCAAAGGGGGTTTGCGTGATTCTCCTATTGGTTTGATAACCTTGGTTCACACGGAGGTGAAATACTTGTCAGTACTGTACTACATCTCCCCTCCTCTCCCGAGAAAAATCAAACGCAGTTTACAAGTAGCAGCACTCGAAGGCAAAGAACATTCAGATGCATCATCATTTTCTTCGATATCATGTGTTGAAGGGAGACAACGTCATCGGCCACGTGAAGACTGAAAATAGCTGGCTGATATCTTCAGTGAGCCCTTGGATGAGAAGATATTTTGCAAGTTGCGGTGTGAGATAAATATCCTAGAATCATAGAATGTTCTTTGAAAGGACACACATCCCAACCCTTATGCAAAATTGATGACTTAGATGTGCAACACACGAGGTAACATTTTTATTCAATCAATGATTAATAACCATCTAAGTGTGAAGAAATCAATGAAGAGTTTGATTCTCAATGCCTACAACAATTGTACGCGGTGTCTGAAATCAACACAATTCTTATACGATGGGTTAAGCTACCAACCATTGTTGATTTTTTCAAATTTGAGTGTTTCATCATTTGCAAATTCTTCAACTTTGCAATTTCGTCAATCCTTTCAAACTGGTGTCACAATTTCCAAATTCTTATTTGAGGTTTCTCATCATTGACTAGACATATACATTGGAGTTTTCAATGCCCTCTACAACATTCACTTATAGCTGATTTTTCAAGTCGATTTTCAGCTAAGTGAATGTGATCAGACCTGTTCCCCCTCTATGCTAAACTCAAGGAAGTTTGTTCATAACTTCTTTATATGCGTTCTATTTGAATCCCATTCAAAGTCTTCACTATGTCCTTAACAACCAAAGAATTTGCAAACAAAATTTGAAAATTTTCGAATCAAAATTTTGGCGGTTGTCTCCACAACCTCTCCCACTTCTATTAAAGAACAAAATATTCGTCCACGATGCCCATTATCTCCACTACTCATATCATCGGTGTCACATGTCAAGTGGAGAGTAAGGGCTAGGGGCATAAATGTCCAAAATCTTTGGACTGCCCAAAAATTTCACTGCCCTATAAATACCCCTTCAATCTCCCCTTCTCATTTGCTCCACTCGTCTTCAATTTCACTCCTATTACCCTCAAGCACTAGACCTAGCGCCACCTCTGGATATCATGGCCTTCGGAGAGGAAGAGCTTTGTGGTATGGACTTCACCGATGCCATCTGCGGATTTCTTCACTCCTTCGCCGTCGTAGGTGTCTTCTGCCACCAAGTTAGGGCATGGAAGCTTTGAATTGTCGGCCTCCTTCTACTCGCCGCTCAATTCTTCGTGTTCTTCATTTAGGATAATTAAAATCTAATTTTACTGCCCTATTTTATCTTCTTCTTACCACAAAATCTTCAAGTGCTGTTTATTCTTCACAAATCAATCTCCTCTACACTTCCAATCTATCCAGTCTAGTTTTATTCTCTAAGTTACAATTTTCTTCAAGATTCCTCAGTTGTGTGAATTGTTTCAATCTACACAACTTTGAACCTAAGTCAATAACACTTACTGAAATTCTTCAAGATGAAAATGGTCAAATTCCTCAACTCGAGTTACTTTTGAAAAACTTCCGAGAACGCATATGACCTCCCCAAATTCTTCGCAAGTATACTATGTTTGCACGTACATGCTAGTTGACGAATCTGTAGGTTCTCATCATCTTAAATCATTTGAAGTGTTGCTTGAAGAAAAATTGCAAACATCTTCCGAATCATCAAAACCACAAAGTCCTCAAGTGAAGAAAATGGCAGATGGTAAAAGGTCTCACAAGGGTGGAAAGAAAAGGCAAGTGCAAACTAGATTTGAGATTCCTGATGACATGTATGAAGACCACTGTATACCCGATGAAACCACTCATGTCAAAGAGACAAAGGAACGACGCAAGACGCGCATGCAAAAAATCAAGATGAGATGGGCTAAAGAGTGGAAGGAATACCGATATGTGATGCCTAAATACATGAAGGAATTCGTTGTAACTCCTCCATGCCCTAGACCTCCTTTGACTGAAGGCCGAGAAGTAGATCCCACAAGTATTAGTCATGGTTAAGAATTTCCACGTGAATGGGCAAGACGTCAAGCTAAACTATAGAAACAAGCTGCTGAAGCAGTGGAAAATTCAATAGGGATTCACAGGCTTTAGACGTAGCATCTGGCAGTGGCAGTGCGCCTAAAAAGGTCATGCTGAAGAAATCGGCTATAAAGAAAAATTCTTCAGCTCCAACGCCCTCATGAACAACTTCTTCAACGCCTACAAAGTCTCTAGTTCTACCCCTCCACTATATTCTTCAAAGGTTATTCCAATGCCCTCGGTGGCCACAACTTCGTCAGCAGCTGCAACCAAAGCTTCAACACATGTACATCTTGCAACATGTTAGTGCATGAAAAGCTTTTCAATTGCCTGAGGGGCATCTGCATCTACCTCCACCAGTGCACACACTTCATCAAGTGCTACTCTGTTGAAAGTTAAGGCCACTGCTAGACATGGTCCAAGACCGAGTCCAAAGAAGAAGACTGTGGTCATAAAAGTACCATGTGAATCTTATGATTAAGACGATGATGTAGAACTGTTATTTCAATAGGCACAACATCATATTCAACATTGCTATCATTGATCACCTTGGTGCCCCCAGGGGAAGAGATCATCATAAACAAGCAACAACATGTTGCAAAAGCAAAGGGCTCTCTAGTCCCTCTAATTCTGGAACCAAAAATGGTCCTTGACTTCATAGACATCTGGCAAAATGATCCAAACATGCCACTTCACGCCTTGAATCCTCCTCCTCGTCCTCATCATGTGTTGACGGATTTCATCATGGAAGAAAAATACAAGGTGGATCAAGCTCATCAAATCAAAAATGCTTAGTAAAAGAAGGAGCACTGTTTGAAGAATAACATCCTCAACCTCACGCCTCAGCAACTGATTGCCATGCAGACCGAGATCAAAAACCCCAGTGATGACTATGATTGTCGGTATGCTGACTGGAAAGGCCTCAAGGATAGATTCGTCAAAAAATGGATGGTGTTATGAAATACCATAAATCAAGGGTTGCGATAAGTTCAGAGTCACGAATTCCTCACACTAGCTCGTCAACACTGCAAACTAAAGAACCTACTAGGGTTGTTAAAGACATTGTTGCGCCTCAAGAAATTGCTAGGGGAACCCCCACTATTGCACCTAAAGAAACAAGTAGGCAAGCTGATGAATTTGTTGTGCCTGAAGAACTTGAAACCAATAGGTCAATATCGCAGGTTGCTTCCGAAGAAATTCCCAGGGCAACTGCATTACTTGCACTTGAACAAACTGACCACCTTGATCCTCAAGAGTTGTTGCAAAATCTTTAAAGGTGAAGAAAGTGACACTTCCTTCTGCCTCAGAAGCAAAGAAAACAAAGGCTGTAGAGAAAGAGGTTGTGAAGAAGAGAAATGCGACTCTGTTGGAGCCTAATTTGTGAAGAACTGACGACGACACCAATTTCGTCAACTGAGACAATTGATGCACCCCCTCTTTATATCATGCCTCCTTATGAGTTGGTCCCATTTGGTGAAGAATATGTCAGCCCAAACGAGGAAAATGAAGAAGACCACTCTGCTGCTTCCACATAGCAGATGGATGAAGATATTTAGGTTGAAGACAATGCTTCACCTCATACAGTATCATTTCCCCAGCCTCAAATGATTGCTGAAGAGGCTCGTGTTGAGAAATTGAGGAGGGCATGGATATTGATGGATCCACACCTCCACTAATAAATGGCGAATATTGGAAAATAGCGCACCTAAATTCAGCCATCACCACTCATCTCTTGGAATTTCCCCAGTCTCTTGCACAGATTGAAGAAATGACAACTGGCTCTAAAGAGCATCACACACACATCCAGACCATTCCTGAAGAAATTCCAGCTGCATCAGCTAAAGAAGTGACACAATAGGATGTTGCTGAAGCAACAACTAATCAAACTCCTCAGCCTGAAGGGTCTATGCACTCCATTGACACTAAAATAGTGCCGCTTGCCACAACTAAAGAAATGGAAAAGTATGATGCCGTCACTGATAAGAATGACTACTCGTTCTCCTCAGCCTATCTTTGCTGTGAGGCCAAACAATATAAATCTTCAACTGAAGTCCTGCCTAGCAAAGGAAAGAATGACAGGAGACCCAAATTCCTGAAGTCCGAGTTCTTCCTAGAAAATAATTTCATCATTGGCAAATCCCCATATGACTCAATAAGGATAAGGCGTCAACGCTTCTAGAAAACGCGACAAATGAACTTATATTCTTTAGTGATGTTTGAAAAGAACAAAGTCTTCCAACATCGTCATATTCCTCATGTGGATATGGAGTCTATCTCGTGCTTCATACTCGTGCTATCAGTTCTTCATGAGGCAGGGATTTTGGGACTTTATTGTGTTATCTGCGATTGGAATGAAGAGCTGATTCTTCAATTCTAGGCCACTATGCATCTATCTAGTCATGCTGAAAACATTCACTCGTGGATCCTTGATTGGATGACTGAGAACACACACTTCAAGGCCCCTGGCATTGAACTGCGTCGAGCTCTCCCCATTGATTTACCTCAAGATGGCGCAAAACGAGTATATGAGGAACCCGAACTTCCTGATCATTTTATGCAAGTACTTATGGAGCCATGGACTGAAGGTAAAGCTGCAAGGTCCACCTTTGTTGTGAAGGAAATGATCCATGTCCCAAGAATGATCTATTGCATCATGGCTAAGACCCTCGGTCCTATAAAAGGACATAACTCAGATGATGAACAAGTTGGTGGCATCATGAAGAATCTTTGTTCTATATTATACATGGGATTCCCATCAACATACATGATTTCTTATTGAGGACTTTGGCCATGGTGTGCGCAGTGTCCTTTTGATTTGAAGCCTTATGCCCCATAGCCCATGAGATTCATTAGAACGAGGTCTTCAATCCACTACAAGGCTTCCTTTCAGAATCATGTCAGCTATCTGCCTCCAATTGAAGTTCTTCAAAGCCCTATTTATTCAATTCCTATAAAAGGAAATACTATTATTGAAGAAGGCACTCGTCCACTTGATGGTCAGTTATTTCAAGCAATTTTATACTCTACATATGACGAACCTGCCTCACAAGACACTGCTGCCAAGATCTTAGGTCTAGTCCCTCATTGTTCTACTCCTCGTGTGATGACTGGTCGTAAGTTTCTCATTAGTCTTCATCAAGAAGTCAATCACAATCACAACCGGGTTAAGCATCTTGTGAGCAAGAACCACTATTAAAACCATGAAACATTTGACCGCACCTGGGCTACTATTTTGCACCTCGAGACTACTAAAGAACTTCCAACAATGGACTTCCAGCAAGACTTCGATTGGCTGTACCCACCCAAGAAGAATTTCAAGAAGGTTCAAGTCCCTCCACTCATCCCCACCTCATGTTCGTTATCGCACAAAATTGACGAGGATGAAGACCTTGACGACACTATTGTTTGCTCCAACCATCGACCCCAACAACAACATTGGCGAACCTCCACCACCTTCAAGATGAAATTCTTCAGGGGCTTAGTCCCCTGTTTCGTCCCTTTTGGTCATTTGATGACAAAGGGGGAGAAATTTTGAGTTCAATCTTCAAGCGGGTCTATATGGGCTGATAATTTTGATAAAGTTACAACTCTTGTTGTTCTTTCGTGTTTATTGTAACGAGTTGTAAACTTAAGTATGATGGTGGTCTGACTCTTTTGAACTGATTTTGCATGCTTATTCCTCAAAGTTATCTATGCACGCATGTTGAATTTCGGCAATCACCAATTTCCACCATGCATTTCAAATCCTTCTTATTATATGTTAAATGCGTGACTGGATTCTAAGATATAGGGGGAGATCTCAACAATTTCTTGCCATGTGCGTTTGCAATCCAAAGCAAATTCATCAATATGCACATCTTCAGCGGGAGTTCCTCTACATATTTTTATCAAATTATTCAAACTCTATGTTTATACTTCATATTTATCCCTGTTAAAAATTTAACCTATTTGTTATCAATCACGAAAAAGGAGGAGATTGTAAGTGCATCTAGTGCCCCCTTAGTGGTTTTGGAGTATTCAAGATAAATGGGTTAAAGCACTAATGTTTTATGAGTGTACAAATGTATTATAGACCATGAAGTATTTGGTTAACTGACAAAAGACAACCACTAAATATGTATTTCTCCAAGTGAAGACTTTGAAGAGAATTACGTGAAGAATTTGGTGTGACCTTGAAGATATTGACACGAAGACTATGAATCTTGAAGACTTTGTTTTTGTAGTTTCTTTTTACTCTTATTGAGTCACAGGAAACACCGTACTGTTAAAGGGGATCGAGGCAATACTAAGGCATATTTCCAAGTGATTCTCATCTCCAAACCAACACCTACCTAATCCTTCAAGTGAATCCTTTTGAAATCTCTTACAGTGTAGTCAAGTTCTTTAGTGACAGATACGAACTGCTTCTAGTCTCTGAGGAAATTGGTCTCACTTAGGAGTTAGGTCTACGCCAGTGCAAATTGCCTACCGTGAGAAAATTGATAGCCCTTGGGAATTGGAGAGTTAAATTTTCGACCATTGTTGTGCTTAGCGCAGTTGTCCAATGGATCTTATCCTGACAACAGTCATATCATTAGGGGCATTCATATCATATCATGTTGGGTTTCCCTTGGCTATAAATAGCTTCCCCCACAACCACTTGTTGTTTGGCTGCTTCGAGAGAGATTGCCAAGTGTAGTTTAGAGCAACCCTTCCTCCGATGACTTAGAGATAAACCTAAGTGAGGAAAAACCCAACCACCCAAAGCCACAAAGTGATCGAGCATCACTGAAGAGATTATCCTGTGTGGAACCGACGCCTGTTACCATTGAAGACTGTGTATCTTCCAACTAGTTAGGCATCATGTTCCAAAAAATCTGAGAGTAATTGTGGATTGTTGGGTGACCTAGTTTTTGAGGGTTTGGAAGTCTACCTTGAAGACTTACCATGAGTGATTGGGCGAAGTGTGTGTGACTTTAGCTCAAGGAGAATACGGTGAGGACTGTGTGTCCTGGGACTATGTGTCCTTTGGTTTGAATACCATGCCGCTCCAACCAGACTTAAAATTGTCACAATAGTTGGAACTAGTAGACCAAATCCATGTGTTCACTGAGCTACTAGTTTTGTTTATTCAACCCCTCACTTACTTACTTGTACCTTCAAGAAATTGTTTGTTGTGTTTATGAAGACTTTGACTGAACACTTCCTCAATTTCCTCAATCCAAATTTTTTAGTCACTGCTCCTATACTGATTTCTAGTTACTCTTTCACTCATATGCTTCAATTCATCAAGATGACTATGTTGTTCATGTATCTCACTGATATTTGTAATCTGCGTTGGCATTTTCCCCGAAGAGGAGAGGATGATGCAGCATGGCAGAGGCAAGTATTTCCCTCGGTGAGAACCAAGGTTATCGAACCAATAGGAGAACCATGCAAACTCACTTCTTCATCGCCTACACACAAAAGAACAAACACTTGCACCCAACACGGGCAAGAGGGATGTCAATCCCCGATAACTCGTTACTTGCAAGTGATAAGTAGTGATAGATAGATAATTTGTTAAATATAAATTGAAAATAAAACTAAATTAAATAATGGCAGCAAGGTATTTAGAGTTTTGTAGATATATTTGCGAGGAGACCTGGGGCCCATAGTTTTTGCTAGAGGCTTCTCTCTCGAAGAAAGCATACGATGGGTAGACAAATTACCGTTGGGCAATTGATAGAAAAGCGCATAATTATGCAATATTTATTCACAACAATGATCATGTATATAGGTGATACGTCTCCAACGTATCGATAATTTATGAAGTATTCATGTCATATTCACGTATGTTTATAATACTTTTATATGGTTTTGATGCACTTTATATGATTTACTTAGAACTAACCCAGACTAACGCTATTTTCAACATAACTACCTTGGTGTTGTGTCTTTTGCAGAAAATGAAAGTTCTCGAAATCGCCCGAAAGAGCCATGAGGTGGCCACCCTACACCAGGGCACGCCAGGCCCCCTACCCGTGCCCTAGTGGAGCGTTCCCACCTCGTGGCCCACCATTGCATGAAATCAACGCCAAAACTTCCTATATATATAGAAACCATCAGAAATAATCTTAGACTCATCGTTCCACGGCCGCAACTCTCTGTATCGACGAGAAACCAATCTAGAGGCGTTCCAGTACCCTGTTGGAGAGGGTAGATCATCTTCGGTGGCCATCTTCATCATCCCGGAGAAGTCCATGATGAGGAGGGAGTAGTACACCCTCGGGGTTGATGGTTTGTACCAGTAGCTATGTGTTTAATCTCTTTCTCTCATGTTCTTGAGATGGCACGATCTTGATGTATCACGGGCTTTGTTAATATACTTGGATCACATGGTGTTTCCCCCTCTATCCTGTTGTGATGAGTTGAGTTTTCCCTTTGAGATTTCGTTATGTTGGATTGAACACTTTTATGGATTTGAGAGCACTTGATGTGTGTCTTGCATGCATATACCCGTAGTGACATTGGAGTATTCAAGTGATTCACTTGATATATGTTATGGCATGAACTTGTGGATTTCGGTGACCTTGGGAATCTATGCATAGGGGTTGATTGCATGTTTTCATACCATGTTCTTCGATAGAAATCTTGGGGCACTCTTTGAGGTTCTTTGTGTTGGATTGAGTATTATGAATCTGAAATTGTTTGATGCGTATCGTATAATTAACTCATGGATACTTGTGGTGACATTGGAGTATCTAGGTGACATTAGAGTTGGTTGATGCATATCATATGTTGTTATTTTAGTATGAACTCTTGAATAGATCGATCGGAAAGGATAACTTTGAGGTGGTTTCATACCCTACAAACAATTTCTTTTTATGTTCTCTGCTAGATAAGAACTTTGGGGTGATTCTTTGTTGCACGTTGAGGGATGGTTATGTGAATTAATTATATTAGAATTGTTGAGAGATTGCACTAGCGAAAGTACGGACAATAGGCCTTGTTTTCAAGCATTTATACAACGTTTTGATCATCATTTTACACTTTCTACCTTGTTGTTTTTATATTTTTTCAGATTACAAAAACCTATATCTATTATCCATATTACATGAATATCACCATCTCTTCGCCGAACTCGTGCACCTATACAATTTGCCATTGTATTGGGTCTGTTGGGGACACAAGAGATTTCTTGTGCAGGGTTGTTTGAGAGAGACCATCTTCATCCTACATCTCTCACAGATTGATAAACCTTAGGTCATTGATACGTCTCCAACATATCTGTAATTTTTGATGATGGCATGCTATTATATTATCTGTTTTGGATGTTTTATATGCATTATTATGCTATTTTATATATTTTTAGGACTAACTTATTAATCTAGAGCCAAGTGCTAGTTTCTTTTTTTCCTTGTTTTTGAGTTTTGTAGATATCGGATATTAAACGGAGTCCAACCAGAATAAAACCATTGGAAGGAATTTTTCTGGAAGGAAACATGTCGATCAAGCTTGGAGTGCTTGTCAGGGGAGGTGCCAGGGCGCCACAAGCCTGCTAGGTGCAGGCCTCCCTGGCCGCGCCCAGTAGGCTTGTCGCTCCCTGGCAGGTCTCCTAACCCTATTCTCTGGCCTATAAATACCCAAATATTCCCCCAACATCAGAACAAGACACATAAATACTTTTCCGTCGCCAAAAGCCTCTGTTCCCAAGAGATCCAATCTTGGGGCCTTCTCCGGTAATCTACCGAAGGGCGAATTGATCATGGAGGGCATCTATATCAACTCCATTGCCCCTCTGATGAAGCATGAGTAGTCCACCATAGACCTATGGGTCCATAGCTAGTAGCTAGATGACTTCTTCTCTCTCTTTGATCTTCAATACCATGTTCTTCATCATCTTCATGGAGATTTATCCGATGTAATCCACTTTTGTGGTGTGTTTGTCAAGATCCGATGAATTGTGGGTTTATGTTCAGATTATCCATGAATCTTATTTGTATCTCCTCTGAATTCTTATTTGCATGATTTGATATCCTTGCAAGCCTCTTAGAGTTATTGGTTTGGTTTGGCCAACTAGATTGGTAATTCTCGCAATGGGAAAAGTGCTTGGTTTTGGGCTCAATCTTGCGGTGTCGTCACCCAGTGACATAGTAGGGATAGCAAGGCACGTATTATATTGTTGCCATCAAGGGTAACAAGATGGGGTTTTCATCATATTGCTTGAGTTTATCCCTCTACATCATGTCATATTTCTTAATGCGTTACTCTATTCTTCATGAACTTAATACTCTAGATGCAGGCAGGAATCGATCGATGTGTGGAGTAATAGTAGTAGATGGAGAATCGTTTCGGTCTACTTGACACGGATGTGATGCCTATATGCATGATCATTGCCTTGGATGACTACATGATTATTCTCTTTTCTATCAATTGCTTGACAGTAATTTGTTTACCCACCATGATATTTGCCTTCATGAGAGAAGCCTCTAGCGAAACCTATGGCCGCCGGTTCTACTTTCCATCATATACTTTCAGATCTATACTTTGCTGCAATTTATTTTCCTTTTACTTTCCGTTCTTGTTTACATATATATATCTATCAAATCTAATCCTTGTAAATAATCGTGAAGGGATTGACAACCCCTTTATAGAGTTGGGTGCAAGTGTTTGGTTGTTTGTGTAGGTGCAACCATTGGTGACTTGCTTGTTCCTCCTACTGGATTGATACCTTGGTTGTCAACAACCGAGGGAAATACTTATCTACTTTGCTGCATCACCCTTTCCTGTTCAAGGGAAAACCAACACACGCTCAAGAGGTAGCAAGAAGGATTTCTGGCACCGTTGTCGGGGAGGATCCATAGCAAGTCAAGACAAGATTTCTCCCCTCAACTTGCCAATTTCTGGTGCCGTTGCCGGGGAGGATACACATCAAGCCTACCAAGTACCCATCACAAACTCATCTCTTGAATTTACATTATTTTCCATTTGCCTCTTGTTTTCCTCTCCCTACTTGTAAAACGATTTTTAGAAAATACCAAAAAAGATTTGCCTTTTTATTCGCCCTTCTTCCGTTCGCCTTTTCGTTGCTATGTTTTCTTGTGTTCCCACGTGCCTTCTATTTGCTTGCATCTTTGCTTGCTAAAAAATCTATTGATATGGATCCTCATCCACTTTCTAATCTTTTCAAAAGATCAAATTATGATGAACCAATTGCTAGTGAGTTGAGTACACTTGATTATCTCCATGAAGTTTTGCTTGAAAATCATAATTTTTTTGATGAAGTGATTCATGATATCTCCTTGTATGAAAAGCGTGATTGCCATGTTGTTAGTATGACTTCTCTAAATATCCATGATGCTAATGATATGCAATACCACAAGCTTGGGGATGCTATGTTTGATGAAGATGAATTTTTTTGTTCCCCAAGTTTAGGTGATGACACATATGTTGTAATTGATCATGAGAAGAATCCTTTATGTGATAGTTATATTGTGAGATTAATTCATGAATCTACTAAAATTATTATGAGTGAGGAGCATATGCTTGTAGGAATTGCAATAATATCAAGTTTCCTCTCTATGTGTTCAAAGTTTTGAAGTTATGCTTGTTTTGCCTTCCTATGCTAGTTGATTCCTGCTCCCATAAATTGTTTTCTCAAAAAATCCCTATGCATAGGAAGTGGGTTATACTTAAATGTGATTTTCATGAGATTCATGATGCTTTCTTCAATTACTACTTTGTATGTGAGCATTATTGAAATCGTCATGCCTAGCTGGGGGCATTAACAATAGCGCTTGTTGGGAGGCAACCCAATTTTATTTTTGTGTTCTGTATTTTGCTTCTATTTTTTAGCGTTTACCACCTTATTAATTCTGTAGTAATTGTGTTTTGGTGTTTAATTAGTGTTTGAGCCAAGTAAAACCATTGGGGTGATCTATGGTAGTTGTTCATTTGATCTTGCTAAAAAACAGAAACTTTTGCGCTCGGTCCAAGAATTTTCTATTTTTTCAGGGTGCCAAATTGATATGAAATTATTAAACAAGATTGATATATAAATTTCCCAGGTTTTCATAATTTTTCATAATTTTTTTGAGTTACATAAGTATACGAAGTTTTCAATTTTCTACAGACTGTTCTGTTTTTGACAGATTCTGTTTTCTTTGAGTTGTTTGCATATTTTGATGAATCTATGGGTTGTATCATGTGGTATGAGCCATGGAGAAGTTAGATTAAAGTAGGTATAACACCAATATAAATAAATAATGAGTTCACAACAGTACCTAAAGTGATGATTTACTTTCTTATACTAGCGGATCTCACGAGTTTTCTGTTAAGTTTTGTGTTGTGAAGTTTTCACGTTTTGGATAAAGATTTGATGGACTATGGAATAAGGACTGACAAGATCCTAAGCTTGGGGATTCCCAAGGCACCCAGTCATATTAAAGGATGCCAAAGAGCCTAAGCTTGGGGATGCCCCGCAAGGCATCCCCTCTTTCGTTTTCAGCCCATCGGTAAATTTACTTGATGCTACATTTTTATTCACCACATGATATGTGTTTTGCTTGGAGCATCTTGTATGATATGAGTTTTTGCTTGTTAGTTTGCCACAATCATCCTTGATGCACACATCTTTTGAGAGAGACACATTGGATTTGTGAATTTATTAGAATACTCTATGTGCTTCACTTATATCTTTTGAGTTGGGCAATTTTGCTCTATGTGCTTCACTTATATCTTTTAGAGCACGATGGTGTTTGCGTTTTATAGAAATACTTGAACTCTCGTACCTAACTTATATTATTTTGAGAGTTTCTAAAAAAGCATGGTAATTGGTCTAGGTTATGAATTTAGTCCTAATATGATAGGCATCTAAAAGAGATATAGTAAAAACTTCCATATTAAGTGCATTGAGTATTTATGAGAAGTTTGATTCCTTGCATAAAGTTTTGAGATATAAAGATGGTAATGTTAAGGGACATGTTAGTAAGTAATTGTGATTTGGTAAAAATACTTGTGTAAAGGTTTGTGATTCCCGTAGCATGCACATATGGTGAACCATTATGTAAGGAAGTCGGAGCATGACTTGTTTATAGATTGTCGACCTTTGTGTGAGGGTCGGGGGCGCACGATGGTTAAATCCTACCAACCCCCCTAGGAGCATGCGTTTAATGCTTTGCTTCAATGACTAATAGACTTTTGCAATAAGCATGTGAGTTCTTTATGACTAATGTTGAGTCCATGGATTTTACGCACTCTCACCCTTCCACATTAGCTAGCCTCTCTATTACCGCGCAACTTTTGCCGGTATACCATATACCTTCCTCAAAACAGCCACCATATACTTTCCTCAAAACAGCCACCATATACCTTCCTCAAAACAGCCACCATATACTTTCCTCAAAACAGCCACCATATATCTTCCTCAAAACAGCCACCATACCTACCTATTATGGCATTTTCATAGCCATTCCGAGATATATTGCCATGCAACTTCCACCGTTTCCTTTTATGATATGCACCATCACTTCCATATTGCATATAGAGTCATATTTTGTCATAGGTATTGAGTTTTAATTTTCTTTTGAGTTGTAAGTAAATAAAAGTGTGATGATTATCCTTAATAGAGCATGTCTCATGTGAGTAAAGGATGATGGAAGCTATGATTCCCTCACAAGTGGGGATGAGATTCTGGACTAAATACAAAAATGATGAATAAAAGAGGCATTAGAAGCCCACAAAAAATGAGAGAAAAGAGAGAAGGGACATTGCTACTACCTTTTTGCCACACTTGTGCTTCAAAGTAGCACCATGATCTTCATGATAGAGAGTCTCCTATTTTGTCACTTTCATATAACTAGTGTAATTTTTCTTCACGATGCACGTCCACTTAGTTCCTTTTTGAGCTTTCATACACTTATAGCTCTAGTGCATCCATTGCATGGCAATCCCTACTCACTCACACTGATATCTATTGATGGGCATCTCCATTGCCCATTGATACACCTAGTTGATGTGAGACTATCTTCTCCCTTTCCTTGACAACCTCCACCATATTCTATTCCACCTATAATGCTATATCCATGGCTACCGCTCATGTCTTGTGTGAAAGGTAATAAAGTTTGAGAAAAGAAAGGTGTGAAAACAATTGCTTGACTTTTCATCAGGGTTGTGCATGATATAAGTACTTTGTTTGGGGAAGATGGATCATAGACGGATCATATCATATTGTAGGGATACCTTTATTTTGCCATTATATTTTGAAGAGATACAATTGCTTTGCTAGTATGCTTGAAATGTTATTATTTCTACATCAATATTAAGCTTTTGCTTTGAATCTTACGGATCCGAATATTCATGCCGCGATAAATAATATTACATGGACAAATATGTTAGGTAGCAATCCACATCAAGAATTCTGTTTTGTATCATTTACCTACTCGAGGACGAGCAGGAATTAAGCTTGGGGATGTTGATACGTCTCCAACGTATCTATAATTTTTGATGATGGCATGCTATTATATTATCCGTTTTGGATGTTTTATATGCATTATTATGCTATTTTATACTATTTTTAGGGCTAACCTATTAATCTAGAGCCAAGTGCCAGTTTCTGTTTTTCCTTGTTTTTGAGTTTTGCAGATATGGGATATTAACCGGAGTCCAAACGGAAGAAAACCTTTAGAAGGAATTTCTCTGGAAGGAAACAAGTCGATCAAGCTTGGAGTGCATGTCAGGGGAGGTGCCAGGGCGCCACAATCCTGCTAGGTGTGGGGCCCCCTGGCCGCGCCTAGCAGGCTTGTCACTCCCTGGCAGGTCTCCTAACCCTATTCTTTGGCCTATAAATACCCAAATATTCCCCCAACATCAGAACAAGCCACGCAAATACTTATCCGCCGTCAGAAGCCTAAGTTCCCGAGAGATCCGATCTTGGGGCCTTCTCCAGTGATCTGCCAGAGGGGGAATCGATCATAGAGGGCATCCACATCAACTCCATTGCCCCTCCGATGATGCGTGAGTAGTCCACGAGTCAAGCCTCTATGTGTTATGTGCCATCCCTGGATCAGTATGCTGGCACACACAGTACATCAATGTATATATCAAAGTGCAACCACATGTAATAACGTAAAACTGATATATACCTTAAAATAGCAGCGGATACAGTCAACGGGAGTGGAGTCCCAATAACACCAACGGCAGGTTGAGTGCGGACCGTAACCCTGAATCGTACTCTTACCCGTCGTAGAAGAGTATCTGCAACATAAGACGTTGCAACCATATAGGTCAGTACATTGAATGTACTGGCAAGATCACCATAGTAGAACAGAAGAATAAAGACTATTGTATATGCAAAGGCTTTGTGGTTCTGTGTTTAAGTTTTTGCGTAAAAGCTGATTTTATTTTCCTACAACAAAGGAATATCAGGAAATTTCACTATGGAGTTACCTATCATGACATGGTTCCGCCAACCAATGTCTCAAATGCCCACAAGTAACTGAAGTTGCCCGCAATTAGTTATCAGTCCAGTGTTGAGAGTTCGGAGATAGATCCAAGTCTAGAAGCTCAAATTGTCCATAACCGTGGACACGGCTAATCGATTAGGTTTAACTCTGCAGAGTGTTTTGTACTTTACCCACAAGATTCTTTCCCTCCTGGTAAGTCCTTGCACTGCCTGGTGTTTGAGAACAGGATGAAAGAAACATGGTCTTTTAGAGTGTTTCCCTGACTATCCGACAGTGCCCATCCAATCCTAACGTCGACTACATCTCGTAGCACTGCCCAGTAGAGTCACAACAAAGATCAACCAAGCCAAAGCCCATAATGACTTGTGGCTACACAGGTAAGCTTCCGGGCATGAAGTATTCATCCTTCCCTTTGAGTCTGGGTGAGGCTTTTCGCGTGAATACTGGCCATCTCCAGCAACACCTAGGCAAATCCACTGGTTTCTCTAGGGTACCGTTTCAACCATCCCTCACCCAGTAGTGTGTATTGAAAAACTTGTTTCTCGAGTCTCGATGTCTTGAGGTCTTTAATATGCAGGTCTTGAAGAAGCCTTCATGAAGTCGTCGTTGTGACGTGGAGTCCTTCTTCACACCACTCACGAACACTCATACCAGACCCCGTCTACTTTAGCATAGCATTGCACTAACTAGCGTTCCCGGGGCTTTAGTAACAAGTGGTGGGTTCCTACCTCATGCATTCTACTCAACTACAAGAATTTCAATAACACTACGGGAGGGATTTGTTGAAATGATGTCACCATATGCAACAAAACATAGGTATGAACAAAATGGTCAAAGTGAACTTGCCTGTATTGTTGATGAAGATAAAGATTGCTCTCAGAAATATAACTTGATAGACTATACGTCACTCTCCGATGAAAATCTATATAACGAACATTTCATTCATATAAGCAATCATACTAACAATCAATTCTAACAATCAAAAGTAACACAAAACAAAAGCAACAAGGTTGATGAAGGAAATACTTAAGACAAAATAAACAAAGTTTTCATAAAAGCAACTAAGGTAATTTCCCACTACAAGCAACTATTTTCAACAAAACAAAACCAAAAACAAAGTAAAATATAACAAAAAGGATTTTAGTAAATATTTTTCTAGCAAACAGAATTACTTTTGAATAACAAACAAAACTATGAAAACAACATCCTAAACAACATGAGTGTTTGCCTAATGAACTTAACTACAAGCACAACCATAAACTAAAAGAAAACACATTATGAAACAACTAAGTTAACAGAAAGTAATTAAATAAAATCTTTATTATAAAACAGAATTAAATCATCTAAAACTTTTGTGAAATGAGTTTCTACTAAAACTAAATTGTTTTATAAAACATTACCTAATGAAGAAAATATAGTTTCCTATAATAATAGAGTAAAACTAAACTATTTTTGTTTAAAACATTTCTTAACAAAAAAGATTACTAAAAACTTTATTTGAAAACAGAATCTAATTACTTAAAACTTTGTTAAAATTAACTATTACTAACTAGGTTGTTTTATAACAAATTAAACCTATTTGAAAAGGAGTTGAGATTCCTATAACCATAAAGAAATAAACTAAGCAATTTTATATTTTTTATTAAAAGTAAGTAAAACACCTAAAGTTAACTAAAAGAACCTACTAAATCAAATTAAAACAAACTCAGATTTAAACTAACAAAATAAAACTAATTAAACTATATTAACAAACTAAACAGAATCTGTTTTAGTTGAAAACACTCTTTTAAAATATTCTAAAAATTCTCAAACTCTTCCTAATGATAACTAATATCACTAGTGACAAGTAGAAAAAAGAATCAATCAAAAATACATTTTTAAACTCAAGTTATTCAGAAAACAAAATTTAAATCAAATCTGTTTAAATTCAAATTTATATGTTCAAACATAGCCAAATTTGATATGTACGTAAACTAGATGAAATTTGTGACCTAATGCAAAAAGAATCAATTACAAATATTAAACATTTTAAAATATATAAAGAAAATGAAATCTAAACCTATTCTGGAAACAGAAATTAAAGCAGAAAAGAAAAATCATTTTCTGACGGACAAGGGTACACGTGGCATCTCCTGATTGGCTGGCTAGTGTGCGCGGGGGTGGTTATAGGCGGTCAACCGAACTGTAAAGAAAAACGGTTCGGGACTTTAAAGGGGTCTAATCTGGATCGTCACATCCAGATCGGACGGGAGAGAGGGGTGGTGGAGCTCACCGTGGTGTTGACGGCTCCGGCAAAGGCTCCGGCGACGGCGGCGGCTCGGGATCGAAGCGGGCGAAGCCTCCAGGGGGTCTATGGCGACGGCGCGGGCTCCGTTTGACGCAGGGGAGCACGGCGAAGGCGATGGTGGTGTCGGTGAGGCTCGGGGGCGTCGGAGTTGACGGGCAGGAGCTCCTCGAGCTTCGGGAGGCGAGGTTACTCCGGCGAGGGCGACGGTGCGGCGGTTCTGGTGGGTCTCTAGTGGAGGCGACGGGATGGGAAGGTGCGGTCTAGCGAGGTGAGGTCGGTGATTGGCTCGGGAGAGCTCAGGGAGGGAAGGGTGGAGCGGTCGCGCGGTAAAGGTGTGGCAACCATGGTGGACTCTGGCGAGCTATCCCGGCAAGAGAAGGGCACGGGCAGAGGGGCAAAGGGGGGTAATGGGTCGAGGGGATGCAGGGCTCCTTATATAGGACCTCGGGGTCGAGGGGAGGGACAGGAGGAGGGGATCACGGCGCGGGGTCACCGGCGATGTCGTCGGGTGCGAGAGGAGGAAGGAGGTGACCGTGGGCTCACAGGGTCGGACGGGTGGGTCCCGCTGTCAGTGGGAGAGATAGAGAGGCGCGGTTATCGGGCGACCGTTGAGGAGGAGTTACGGGGTGGGCTTAATGAGCAGGTGGGCCGGTCGTCTTAAAAGGCTTTAATGATTTTCCTATATTAATTTACAGGGCAATAAAAACAGCATTAAGGCATTCAAAACTTGTCCAAAAATTAAAGTGTATATATCAAAATGACCAGGGCAATAAATTCCATTTAACGGACATTTTTCCATGGCCAAATTAAATACTTTAAAAAAATTTATTTTCAGAAAATGCCTAAATGGCTTTATTTATTATTGCAAATTATTTTTCATATAACCCCTTGGGTTTTATGATTCAAAAACTTCACAAAAATACCCCTGGTTTGGAGTGTCATATTTAGTCCTCTCAATTTTTTTTTGACAAGGGGTTTGAATAATTTGAACACTTGAATAGGAACCAAATATGAAATGGATTCCAAAATAATTCAGAGGCACTTTCAAATCCTTTTAAACTCCCAACTCATATTTCATATAAATTGAACAAGTCATATTATCCTCTATCATGAAAATCATTGAGTTGCATAAAGTTTCTGAATTTGAAATATTTTCAAAGATGGAATTCAAATCTCAAGGGAAAGTCATTTTATTCCCTCTCATTCAAAAGTTTTCAAAAGTTTCAAATTTTCACTCAATTTCAATCACTCAAGCAAACAAACAATCATTCTAATATTAATTATAACATTCCAAAATTTGGGATGTTACAACCACAGACCTATGGGTCCATAGCTAGTAGCTAGATGGTTATTCTCTCTCTTTGATCTTCAATACCATGTTCTTCATGATCTTCATGGAGATCTATCTGATGTAATCCTCTTTTGTGGTGTGTTTGTCAAGATCCAATGAATTGTGAGTTTATGTTCAGATCCTGCCTGTATCTACTTCTATTACTGCACCCATCGACCACTATCTAGCATGCATCTAGAGTAATAAGTAGAAAGAGAGTAATGCTTGGAGGATGATGACATGATGTATACAAAGTAAACTCAATTAATATGAATAAACCCCATCGTCTTATACTTAGTGTCAGCAATACAAAGACGTGTCTTGTCTCCTACTATGTCACTAGGATATAGAGCACCGCTATATTAAACCCACTACCACGCACCTCTCTCACCGAAGATAAACCAATCTAGTTGGCTAAACTAAACCGATAGATCAGAGAGAATTACGAAGCTATAATAATCGTGCAAAAAATAGCAGCAAGTATTCAATATCTTTTCATGAATAATCTACAACGCACCATTGTTTTACCCTTAGTAGCAGCAATACAATACATGTAATGTCCCTTTCTATCACTGGGATTGAGCACCGAAAGATTAAACCCACTACAACGCACCACTCTATCTGAAGATAAATCAATCTAGTTGGCCAAACCAAACCGGTAGATCGGAGAGAACTATAAATCTATGGTAATCATGCATATAAATAACTATCAAGGATTCAACATATTTTCAGGAATAATTTTAACATAAACTCACAATTCATCGGATCCTAACAAACACACCGCAAAGATTGATTACATAAGATAGATCATCGCGGGAATCCTGGTGATCTTGGAAATGAAGGACACAGAGAGAGATAGTCATCTAGGTAGTAACTACGGACCCGTAGGTCTCTGGTGAACTACTTACACAACACCATGGGAGCGACAAGGTTGATCTAGAGGCCCTTCATGATTGACCCTCCCTTTGGAAGGGCATCAAAACATGGCTCCATATGGGCACACGGCAGAACAGATACTTGTGGCAGTGTAAAAAATGTTTTGGGAGGCTCTCTAGGGATTTTTGGATGTATGAGAATTTATAGAGAAGCGATCAGGGCCAGAGGGTCTTAGAGATAGCCCCAAGCCATCAAGGCGCAGCCACACCCCTGGGTGCGTCCTCTTGGCTTGGGGTCGCCTCGTGTGCCCTTCGGTCTTCCTTCAAAGCTTCCAGGTATTATTTTTGTCTAGAAAAAATCATCAAAAAATTTCATGGTATTTTGACTCGTTTGGTACATTACTCATGGAAGGCAGAAAACATGTAGAAAACAGCAACTAGTACTTGTCACTGGGTTAATAGGTTAGTGCTAAAAAATAACATAGAACAATAGGTAAATGCTTCGAAAGTATCCTAGAATGATAATACAATAGCACAGAAAAAACAAAATATAGAAACGTTGGAGACATATCAGCATCCCCAAGCTTAATTCCTGCTCATCCTAGAGTAGGTAAATGATATAAACACAATTTTTATGTGAAATGCTACCCAACATGTAATCTTTTGCTCGTATGATCATTGAGAAATGATGAATCAACAAACATTAACATAGTAATATCCATAAACATAAGTAACATAATCATCAACTTTCAAAATATATGATCCTTGTTTACCCCCCATTCATTTTATCATATTAGCATGGCATGGCTCCATATTCACCACATAAATACAAATTCCAAGCACCACAGTGTTAAGACAAGAAATTATATCGTACTTTTTCACACGATTCAACATCTTATACCTCACTCAGTACATGAGAGTGAACCATGGACATAGAATATAGGTGGAATAGAATATGGTGGTAGGTTTCAAAGGGGTAAAAGTGGAGAAGAAAGTCTCGCATCAACTAGGAGGATCAATGGCTATGGAGATGTCCATTAATTGATATGAATATGAGGAGTAGGGATTGCCATGCAACGGAAGAACTAGAGCTATAGATGTATGAAAGCTCAACCGAAGCTATGTGGTGTGCATCCAACTTTCTTGCTCATGAAGACCTCGGGCATTTGAGGAAGCCCGTAATCAGAATATACAAGCCAAGATCTATATTTAAAAATTCCCACTAGAATATGAAAATGAAAAAACACGAGACTCTCTTTATGAAAAGCACGGTGCTTTCTCTAAGCACAAGTGTGAAAAAAGAGGTAGTAACATTGTCCCTTCTCTCTTTTCTCTCTCTTTTTCTCTTTTTTTCTTTCTTCCCTTTTTTCCTTTTCTATTTTTTCTCTTTTTTCTCTTTTTCTTTTTATTTATTTTTTCATCCGGACTCTCGTCCCGACTTGTGGAAGAATCATTGTCTCCATCATCCTTTCCTCACCGTGACAGTTGATACTTGTGATCCGCTTTGGGTTTTTCCCTGAAGAGGAGGGTATGACGCATCACATTATAGATAAGTATTCCCCTGAGTGAGAACCAAGGTTATCGAACCAATAGGATGATCACACAACTTCCCATCTTCATCGCCTACAAAGAACAGAGCACAAACTTGCACCCAACGCGGGTAAGAGGGTTGTCAATCCCCCTGATCTCGTTACTTGCAAGCGACAAGTAGTGTAGATGATAGTTGATAATTATAACTTGCAAAATAAAAGGAAAACAAATAAATGGCAACAAGGTATTGAGTGCATTTGTAAATATATTCGTGAATAGAACAGGGGGCCATACTGTTCGCTAGAGGCTTCTCTCTCGAAGAAAGCGTATGGTGGGTAAACAAATCACTGTTGGGGAATTGATTGAAAAGCACATAGTTATGCAATATTTATTCACGAAAATGATCATGTGTATATAGGCATCACATCCATAAACAGGTATACCAACTCTTGCCTGTATCTACTACTATTACTCCACCCATTGACCACTATCCAGCATGCATCTAGAGTATTAAGTGAAACAGAGTAATGCTTGGAGAATGATGACATGATGTAGACAAAGTAAACTCAATTAATATGAATAAACCCCATCGTCTTATACTTAGTGTCAGCAATACAAAGACGTGTCTTGTCTCCTACTATGTCACTAGGATATAGAGCACCGCTATATTAAACCCACTACCACGCACCTCTCTCACCGAAGATAAACCAATCTAGTTGGATAAACTAAACCGATAGATCAGAGAGAATTACGAAGCTATAATAATCGTGCAAAAAATAGCAGCAAGTATTCAATATCTTTTCATGAATAATCTGAACATAAACCAATAGTTCATCGGATCCCAACAAACACATCACAAAGATGGATTACATAAGATACATCACCGCATGAATCGATGTGATCATGGCAATTAAGAAAACAAAGAGATATAGCCATCTAGGTACTAACCGCGGACCCGTAGATCCGTGTTGAACTACATACACAACACCATGGAAGAAGCAAGGGTGATGTAGAGGACCTCTGTGATGGATTCCCCCTCTGGTAGGGCATCAGAAAATGGCTCCAGATAAGATCACGGCGGAACACGGACTTGAGGTGGCGACAAAAGTGTTTCGGGCGCTCCCCTAGGTTTTTTGGATTATATGTGAATTTGTAGACTAGAGTACAAGGTCAGGAGGTGAGGGAGGTGTCCACAAGCTATCAGGGTGCAACCACCCCCTGGGCACGCCATGTTAGCTAGTGGGACCCTTGTGCGACATCCGGTCTTCTCCCGAAGCTTCCAGGTCTTCTTTTGGTCTAGAAAAAATCATCAAAAATTTCGTGGAAATTGGACTTTGTTTGGTACTGTAAGCCTGAAAAGCCAAAAACATGCAGAAAACAACAACTGACACTTGGCACTAGGTTTAATAGGTTAGTGCTCAAAAACAGCATAAAACAACCAATAAATGCCTTAAAAGTATCCTAGAATGGTAATATTATATCATGGAACAGTAAAAATGTAACATCCCAAAATTTTCATTTTGGAATGTTATGATATAGCTATGCATCCATTATCATCATTTCTTGATTTTATGAAATAGCTGAAATGCCTTCTTCTGATTTTCTGAAAGTCCCCTTCTACTTTTTCCTATGTTGCTTCCTCTATTTGAAATTTTGGTTAAATGTTCAAAATAAGAGAGGAGGAACATGACACTCCACACCAGGGTCAAATTGGTGAATTATTTGAACAAAAATAACCAGGAGTTATTTTGAAAATATTTGCAAAAAGGGTTTAAAAACAATTAGGACATTTCTGAAATAATATTTTTTTCAAAGTGTTCAAATGACAGAATAGAAATGTTCATTAAATAGCATTTATTATTCTGTTAATTTTGATATATAATACCCCTATATTTACAAACGATTTGAATGCTTTAAAAGCTTTTGAATGTCTCTGGAAATTATTAAAAAGAAACGGTAACCGTTTCCGGTATTAAACGGGCCGGCCCACCGGCTTTAAAAGCCGAAACCGTTACCGGTCGGCCGACCGAGCGCATTCACTCCCCTCTCTCTCTCTGACGCTGGACCCCACCCCCGACCGACCGTTGCTTCGAACGGTCGTCTTCTCCCTCCCCCGCGCGCGCCGGACCCGACGCCGGTCGCTTCCCCCCCCCTCACCGGATCTCTCCCCTCTCTCCTCCCCGCACCCCCCCGAGCGCCTATATAAGATCCCCACTGCCCCGCATCCATTTCCCCCGAGCCCCTTCTCTCTCTCGCCGAGACGCCGTCGATTGCTCGTCGGAGTTCCACCACCACCGGAAGTCGCCGTCGACCGTAGCCACCACCCCCGACCACCATTCGCCTCGCCGTCGCCACCAATCGACTCCGGAGAACCGTCGCCGTCGCCGGACCACTTCCCCGTCCTCCCCGACCACCGGAACGCCTCGCCGTCGCGTTCACCACTTCCGGACTCGCCGGAGTTTCCCCACGCCGGCGACCTTTACACCGTGAGCATTTCCCTCCCTCCGATCCAAACCCAACGGCTCAGATTAGAAGTCACTTATTCCCGAACCGTTTTCTGTTTAGGATCGGTTGACCGCCCGAAGCACCACTCGGACACCCACCTCAGCCACTCACAGGTCGCCACGTCACCCTAGTCGACCGTTCGTTACTTTTTCTTTTCAGTTTTGTTTTTCAGAAAACAGAATGTATTCCAAATTTGTTTTAGCTATATCTTTTAATCAGTTTAGTGTTTTGAGTTGATTCTTTTTGCAATAGCTCACATTTTTCATGTAGTTTCACCCTGTACTTTTAAATTTCAAATTTGAACTATAAAATTTGAATTTAATCAAATTTGCTCAAAATCTTCAAATCTGAATAACTAGAGTTTAAAAATAGATTTTGATATGATTCTTTTTGTCACTGTTAGATATTGGTTAGGACTATCTCCATGTTTAGTTTGAGGATTTTTAGGATGATTTTTAATAGTGTTTTAGCTATAAACAGAATCTGCTTATTATAATAATATAGTTTTATAAACTTAATTTTGATTAGTTTGATTTAGAATTTGGTTTTATTTGTTTATTAGGTTCTGTTAGTAAACATTTAGTGTTTTCACTTACTGTTAATAAAAATATAAATTTGCCTAGTTTAATTTCATTTAACATAGGAATCACAACTTCTTTTCAAATAGGCATAATTTGATTAAAACAACTAACTAGTAATAGTTTTGTTTTCAAATAAAGTTTTGTATAATTAATTCTGTTTTCTAAGACAAATTTATTTGTAAGTTATTCTCTGTAAGAACATGTTTTGTTAACAAATTAATAAGTTTAGTTTTCATTCCCCTTGTTAGTATAACCATAGTTGATTCATATAGTGTTTATCAAAACCTTTTATAAACTTTACTAGAGTTTTCCCAACAAACTTAAATTGACTTTGTTTACTTTAATAGTAAAATATTCTATTGTTGCCTTGCTGTCAACAATTGTCTTGTTATTTCAAAATAGTTTTATTATGTAGAAGTGTTTCATCATCCCCTTTGGAAAAACAAAACTTTGTGTGTTTTACTTGCTAGAGACTTTTGTGCATTGTTTGCCTTGTTTGTTTAGTACTTCTTTGCTGAATGTTATGAGTACTTATTTTGGTTGTATGCTTATTTGAGTGCATTGTTTGTTTTGTTAGATTATCCGGAGTGCGAAACTTGTTACCTAGAGTCACTCACGTACGAAGATCATCAATCAGGCAAGTCACTTTGATCATGTTTTACCCATGTTTTATATGCATTAGTTCTACCATCTCCCCAGTTGCATGCAAGATAGGTTAGTTGGAAACTTGGTTACATTGTAGTAGTATCATGTGGTAGATACCTCTCTCAACCCCCCTTTGACAACATTGGCCCCGGGAAACGTTGTTTTACCTTTTGCTATGCTATTAGTAGACGGGGTTGGTTGTGTGATTCATGAGAGTTGAGAGAGTTAATAATTTCAAGACCTACATAATGATCAAGATTTCAATACTCCAAGTTTTCAACATACCTCTGGGTGGATGATGGTTGAACGGCGCCCTGGAGAAACCAGTGGTTAGCCTAGGTGATGCTGGAGATGGCCAGTATTCACGCGGAAAGGTCCACCCAGGCACAAAGGGAGGGATGGGTGCTTCAAGACCCAAGGCTTACCTGCACAGCCACAAGTCATTATGGGCTCTGGCTTGGTTGGATATCGTGGTAACTCTGGACAGGCGGTGCTACGAGAGGTAGAAGAACGGTAGGAAAGGATGGGCACCGTCAGAGTCGCAGGGAAACCCTTTGGAAGACCATGTTTTGGTCATCCGTTTCTCAAACACCCTGAAGTGCGAGAAATCAAACGGAGGCGACCAAATCTTGTGGGGAACGTGTGCAAAACTCTGCAGAGTTTTTCAAACCTAATCGATTAGCCGTGTCCACGGTCATGGACGACTTGAGCCAAAGGAATTGGAACTTCCGGAAACTCTCAACACAAATAATATGATGATGTGGGAATTTAATAATTTTGGGTATGAGAATTGGTTGGTGGAACCATCTCATTAATCAACCAACTTAGTAATATTTTGCTTAACCCCCCTTCGATGTAGGAAAAACTTGGCTTTACGCAAAACTTACACCACCACCTGCCATATAAGCATATAGACTAGCTGATTATTTTCACCCCTCTCTTGTGACTTTGCCGGCATATTCCATATGCTGACCTACACGGCTGCAACGTATCATGTTGCAGAGTATTTTTTCGACCAGGAGTGAGGACGCGTTCTATGCTCAGTGAGATGCCCTTGGAGTCAGATGGACTCATCTACCTTCGACGCTTCCGCAAGATTTAGATATTTCTCATGAGTTGGCTTTTAGCCACTTTATTATAATTTCTATTGTAATAAAGGACTCGATATGAGATTTCGATTAATATAATGCTGTGTGATTTCCCTTTGATATATACATGGATGTACCGTGTGTGTACCGGCATGATCTTGGGATGGTACGGAAACACCGGAGACTTGACCTTTCAGGTCGGGTCGCTACAGAAATGGTATCAGAGCACACGCTGACCGTAGGACGTAACCTCTAGGATTGGAAAGCCTTAGGATTGTTTCTCTTTGTCTTTAAATATCTTATACTCTCATCTATTCGTTTCTGACTCCTCTCCGATTATTTCAAAATTTATAGATGGCCACCTTCATCCCAGTGTTGATCACAGAGTTTTGTCAGCCTGACGCAACGATGCCCTTTGGTAAGGAGCTGATGAGGATCGTCAAGGACGTAAGGATTGCTTTGCCGAGCATCACCGGGATTCCTATCATGTCATTTCCCCAAGATGGACGCTACATGATCGAGGTGCATATTCCAGGGAAGACTTTTGGAAACCGGAAGGAACCCATCGACCTCAAGTTCGTGGCACCCAGTTGGATACTTGGGAGAGACATGGCCATTCATCGTGCCCTTGGACGTATTCAGGAGGAATACAGAGGTGGAACCATTTCACCAGGACTCAGCATGGTTTGTCGTAGAGATGCCAATGGAAACATCATAACTCCTCCCACTACAGACACCACTATCTCCTATATCCAGACCTTGGAGACTCATATCAGGACTCTGGAGCTTCGAGTTCGTGCTGATACAAAGACAATCAAGAATCTGATGAACCGTGAGATTGATCTTGAAGCTGATCTACGAGAGGCCAACTATGAACACGAGCATGAAGTGAAGGACTTCCTAGAGAGGATTGACGAGAAGAATGCACGCATCGCCACTCTGGAGGAGCATCTAGACATGGGAGAAAACCTTCACCCCGAAGGAGACATGGCACCCTTCATCAGCGACGATGAAGACTATGAGGAAAGCACCACCGGAGGACCTACGACTATGCACTTCTGAGGAAAAACATTAGTTATGCCCTCCATGTATCTTTTATTCGTTAAAGCGTAGGTCGATGCTTAGTTGTCTGAGATTGTATTCTCGAGGTTTGACATTGATTGAATAACTGAATGAGTGTTTGGTGTGATATGTTTGTTGCATTGCATATGGGTAGTGAATTTCTTCTAGACCCTTGTTCTATTCTAATTCTCATCCCCTCTGAAAACAGCAAGATGCCTCCACGACGTGAGACCGACTTCACTTTCCCGCCGGAACTCACTCAACTCCTTCAGCAACAGAATGCACTGAATGCAACTATTGATTCAGAATCAGACCAACAATCAGAACAACAATAATCATCCACCATCCACCCCAGACTGACAATCTCACCCGTTTTCTGAGGATTGAATCCCTCCAACTTTTCTCCAGCAGTACTGATCCCATTGTGGCAGATGACTGGCTCCGTAAGATGGAGAGAGAACTTGTCACCGCTGGATGCACTGACGCTGAGAAAGTGCGATTTGCCGCACATCAACTGGAAGGACCAGCAGCATCATGGTGGGAGAATTACACCACCACTTATCCTATTGCAGATGTGACTTGGGAGCAATTCAAGCTTGCTTTCCGCACAGCTCATGTTTCAGCTGGAGCCATGAGTCTGAAGAAGCGTGAGTTTCGCAACTTGCGCCAGGGTAATCGCTCTGTGGCCCAATATGTGGACGACTTCAACACATTGTCACGTTATGCCCCAGGAGATGTGGCCGATGATGCGGCCAAGCAAGAAAAGTTTCTGGAAGGACTCAATGATGAGTTGAGCATACAGCTGGTAGTGGCTAATTTCAACAACTACCAAGAGCTGGTGGACAAGGCCCTTATTCTGGAGGGTAAACAACAGCAGATTGAGAACCGCAAGCGGAAGTACACTCAGGGGAAGTTCAACTCTGGAACTCATCAGAAGCCTCGTTACTCCCCGTACTCCGGGAATACCGGATCAGGAAACAGTAAGTTTGGAAAGCACACTCATACTGTGCATAACCATGGAGGCCACCATCATGGAGGAAATGGGAACAACCGTCTCAACCATGGTAACTTCAAGAGTGACAATGGGAATGGGAACAACAACCAGCACCGTCAAGTTCCTGCTCAGAAGGATCTGAGTCACATTACCTGTTTCAAGTGCCAGAAGACAGGGCACTATGCTACTGAGTGTCCCCAGAGCAAGCAAGGCAGTGGAAACGGCAACAACCACGGCAATGCAGCAGCCAAGAAACCCAATCCGTTTCCCTGTGCTCAAGTGAATCACATCGATGTGGAAGAAGTCTATGATCAGCCCGAGACTGTGGTTGGTAAGTTTTTATTGCATTCACGTCCTGTTACAGTACTTTTTGATTCTGGTGCAACTCATTCATTCATATCAAGGGTAGTTGTGGATAAGTATGGTTTGCCCACCAAAACCCTTAGTCAGTCCATTAAGGTTAGTTCTCCAGTAGGTATGATGATGGCAGGGATAGGATGCCATGCCTTGAAACTCAATATAGGGAACCATGTTTTTCCCACCGACCTCATCGTCTTAGAATCCCAAGGATTGGATGTAATCCTAGGCATGGATTGGATGACCAAGTATGAAGGAAATCTTGATTGCCTTAGCAAGTCTATTTCACTCACCACTCCGGAGAACAAGAGGATTAAGTATGTATCCCGACGCACGCGTATGAGTGCTAGGTTAAATGCCCTCACAGGAGTTGTTCAGGAGGAAGTACCTGTGGTAAAAGAATTTCCAGATGTATTTCCAGAAGAATTACCAGGAATGCCACCAGATAGGGAGATTGAGTTCCTAATAGAGCTACACCCAGGGACAGCCCCAATTTCCAAGAGACCCTATCGGATGCCCGCAAATGATCTGTTGGAAATCAAGAAGCAAATCAAGGAGTTATTGGACAAAGGTTATATACGCCAAAGTACTTCACCTTGGGGAGCCCCAGTACTTTTGGTGGAGAAGAAGGATAAATCCTTGAGAATGGTAGTGGACTATCGTGCCTTGAACGAGGTGACTATCAAGAACAAGTACCCTCTGCCGATGATTAACGATTTGTTTGATCAGCTCATAGGAGCCAAAGTATTCTCCAAGATCGATCTTCGATCAGGGTATCACCAGTTGAAGATTCGTGAACAGGATATACCCAAAACAGCTTTCACCACGAGGTATGGCTTGTATGAGTATACGGTCATGTCTTTTGGATTGACTAATGCTCCTGCCTACTTCATGAATTTGATGAACAAAGTATTCATGGAATACCTAGACAAGTTTGTTGTGGTGTTCATCGATGACATTCTGATATTCTCCAAGAACGAGGAAGAGCATAAGGAACATTTGCGTTTAGTTCTGGAGAAGCTAAGAGAGCATCAGTTATATGCCAAGTTCAGTAAATGTGAATTTTGGCTGACGGAAGTCGGATTCCTTGGACATGTTATTTCCGGAGATGGAATAGCAGTGGACCCCGCTAAGGTTGAAGCCGTCACCAAGTGGAAGTCACCCACCTCAGTTAAGGAGATCCGCAGTTTCCTCGGACTTGCCGGTTATTACCGGAGGTTCATTGAGAATTTCTCAAAGGTTGCCAAGCCCATGACAGAGTTGTTAAAGAAAGAATCCAAGTATGTTTGGACCGAGGAATGTGAAACCAGTTTCCAAGAGTTGAAGGAACGTTTGGTCACAGCCCCAGTATTGATCTTGCCCGATAATCGGAAGGATTTCCAAGTTTATTGTGATGCTTCACGTCAAGGACTTGGAGGAGTACTTATGCAGGATGGAAAAGTTGTAGCCTATGCTTCCAGACAGCTACGACCTCATGAGTTGAATTATGCCACGCATGACTTGGAATTAGCAGCCGTAGTGCACGCACTCAAGACTTGGAGACATTTCCTTATCGGAAATAGTTGTGATGTTTACACCGACCATAAGAGCCTGAAGTATATCTTCACGCAGAAAGAGTTGAACCTCAGACAGAGACGATGGTTAGAGTTAATCAAGGACTATGACATGAGATTACACTACCATCCAGGTAAGGCTAATGTTGTAGCCGATGCCTTGAGTCGGAAAACTTATGTGAACACACTCACAGCTGGAGGATTACCTCAAGAGTTAGTCGATGATCTCAGAGAGCTCAAGCTAGAGATAGTTCCAAGAGGATATGTTGCTACACTGGAAATTCAGTCCACCTTGACCGAAAGAATTCGAGAAGCCCAGAAATCGGACAAGGAGATAGCTGAGATTAAACAGAGAATGAAAGATGGTAAAGCTAAAGGTTTTCGTGAGGATGAACACGGAACTCTGTGGTTTGAGAACCGCATCTATGTGCCCAATGAACCAGAGCTCAGGAAGTTGATACTTCAGGAAGCCCACGATTCACCTTACTCGATACACCCAGGCAACACCAAGATGTATCTGGATTTAAAGGAAAGTTATTGGTGGACAGGTATGAAGAAAGATATTGCAGAGCATGTTGCGATATGTGATGTTTGTCAGCGAGTAAAAGGCAGAACATCAGAAACCAGCAGGGTTACTCCAACCTTTGCCGATACCCGAGTGGAAATGGGAAAAGCTTGGTATGGATTTCATCACAGGATTACCCAGGACCCGTTCAGGTTATGATTCCATCTGGGTAGTGGTTGATCGCTTGACCAAGGTAGCTCATTTCATTCCAGTGAAAACCACCTATACCAGTGCTAAGCTAGCCAAGATATATATGACCAGGATCGTATGTCTGCATGGAGTTCCGAGGAGTATCGTGTCAGATAGAGGAACACAATTTACCTCAAAGTTTTGGCATCAGTTACATGAAACTTTGGGTACAAGGCTAGAGTTTAGTACAGCTTTTCATCCGCAGACAGATGGACAGACTGAGAGAGTCAACCAGATTCTGGAAGACATGTTGAGAGCTTGTGCGCTAGATTATGGATCTAGTTGGGATGATAACTTGCCTTACGCAGAATTCTCATACAACAACAGTTATCAGACTAGTCTAAAGATGGCCCCTTTCGAAGCTTTATACGGAAGGAGGTGCAGAACACCACTGACGTGGGATGGTGTTGGAGACCGACAACTTTTTGGTCCCGACCTTATTCAAGATTCGGAAGAGAAAGTCAGGTTGATTCGTGACAGACTCAAGATAGCTCAATCTCGACAGAAGAGTTATGCTGACAGCAAACGTATAGAAGTGACATATGAAGTGGGAGACAGAGCATATCTTCGTGTATTCCCGCTTCGAGGAACCAAGAGATTTGGTGTTAAAGGAAAATTAGCACCCAGATTCATAGGCCCCTACAACATTCTTGAACGTAGAGGTGAAGTTGCATACAAACTGGAATTGCCGGAAGGATTATCCGAAGTTCATGATGTGTTCCCTGTGTCCCAGCTGAAGAAATGTCATACAGAGATGGCTGACATCCCTTTGCGAGACACCGTGCCCCTAGAGGCCATACAGCTTGAAAGTGATCTGACTTATGAGGAGAAGCCTGTCAAGATCCTCGAGACATCCAGCAGAGTTACCCGCAGCAAGATCATCAAGTTCTGCAAAGTTTTGTGGAGTCACCATACTGAGGAAGAAGCCACCTGGGAACGCGAAGAAGATCTTCGTAGAGACCATCCGCACCTATTTTCTAGCCAACCCGAATCTCGAGGGCGAGATTCATCTTAAGGTGGGTAGGTTTGTAACATCCCAAAATTCCATTTTGGAATGTTATGAAAATAGCTATGCATCTATCATCACCATTGCTTGATTGTATGTGTTAGTTGAAATGCCATTTCTGATTTTTCTGAAAGTCCTTTCTACTTTTCCCTATGTTGCTTCCTCTATTTGAAATTTTGGTTAAATGTTCAAAATAAGAGAGGAGTAACATGACACTCCACACCAGGGTCAAATTGGTGAATTATTTGAACAAAATAACCAGGGGTTATTTTGAAAATATTTGCAAAAAGGATTTAAAAACATTTAGGCAATTTCTGAAAATAATATTTTTTTCAAAGTGTTCAAATGACAGAATAGAAATGTTCATTAAATAGAATTTATTATTATGTTAATTTTGATATATAATACCCCTATATTTACAAACTATTTGAATGCTTTAAAAGCTTTTGAATGTCTCTGGAAATTATTAAAAAGAAACGGTAACCGTTTCCGGTATTAAACGGGCCGGCCCACCGGCTTTAAAAGCCGAGACCGTTACCGGTCGGCCGACCGAGCGCAGTAACGTCCCCCTCTCTCTCTGACGCTGGACCCCACCCCCGACCGACCGTTGCTTCGAACGGTCGTCTTCTCCCTCCCCCGCGCGCGCCGGACCCGACGCCGGTCGCTTCCCCCCCTCACCGGATCTCTCCCCTCTCTCCTCCCCGCACCCCCCCGAGCGCCTATATAAGAGCCCCACTGCCCCGCATCCATTTCTCCCCCGAGCCCCCTTCTCTCTCTCGCCGAGACGCCGTCGATTGCTCGTCGGAGTTCCACCACCACCGGAAGTCGCCGTCGACCGTAGCCACCACCCCCGACCACCATTCGCCTCGCCGTCGCCACCAATCGACTCCGGAGAACCGTCGCCGTCGCCCGGACCACTTCCCCGTCCTCCCCGACCACCGGAACGCCTCGCCGTCGCGTTCACCACTTCCGGACTCGCCGGAGTTTCCCCACGCCGGCGACCTTTACACCGTGAGCATTTCCCTCCCTCCGATCCAAACCCAACGGCTCAGATTAGAAGTCACTTATTCCCGAACCGTTTTCTGTTTAGGATCGGTTGACCGCCCGAAGCACCGCTCGGACACCCACCTCAGCCACTCACAGGTCGCCACGTCACCCTAGTCGACCGTTCGTTAGTTTTTCTTTTCAGTTTTGTTTTTCAGAAAACAGAATGTATTCCAAATTTGTTTTAGCTATATCTTTTAATCAGTTTAGTGTTTTGAGTTGATTCTTTTTGCAATAGCTCACATTTTTCATGTAGTTTCACCATGTACTTTTAAATTTCAAATTTGAACTATAAAATTTGAATTTAATCAAATTTGCTCAAAATCTTCAAATCTGAATAACTAGAGTTTAAAAATAGATTTTGATATGATTCTTTTTGTCACTGTTAGATATTGGTTAGGACTATCTCCATGTTTAGTTTGAGGATTTTTAGGATGATTTTTAATAGTGTTTTAGCTATAAACAGAATCTGCTTATTATTATAATATAGTTTTATAAACTTAATTTTGATTAGTTTGATTTAGAATTTGGTTTTATTTGTTTATTAGGTTCTGTTAGTAAACATTTAGTGTTTTCACTTACTGTTAATAAAAATATAAATTTGCCTAGTTTAATTTCATTTAACATAGGAATCACAACTTCTTTTCAAATAGGCATAATTTGATTAAAACAACTAACTAGTAATAGTTTTGTTTTCAAATAAAGTTTTGTATAATTAATTCTGTTTTCTAAGACAAATTTATTTGTAAGTTATTTTCTGTAAGAACATGTTTTGTTAACAAATTAATAAGTTTAGTTTTCATTCCCCTTGTTAGTATAACCATAGTTGATTCATATAGTGTTTATCAAAACCTTTTATAAACTTTACTAGAGTTTTCCCAACAAACTTAAATTGACTTTGTTTACTTTAATAGTAAAATATTCTATTGTTGCCTTGCTGTCAACAATTGTCTTGTTATTTCAAAATAGTTTTATTATGTAGAAGTGTTTTCATCATCCCCTTTGGAAAAACAAAACTTTGTGTGTTTTACTTGCTAGAGACTTTTGTGCATTGTTTGCCTTGTTTGTTTAGTACTTCTTTGCTGAATGTTATGAGTACTTATTTTGGTTGTATGCTTATTTGGGTGCATTGTTTGTTTCGTTAGATTATCCGGAGTGCGAAGCTTGTTACCTAGAGTTACTCAAGTACGAAGATCATCAATCAGGCAAGTCACTTTGATCATGTTTTACCCATGTTTTATATGCATTAGTTCTACCATCTCCCCAGTTGCATGCAAGATAGGTTAGTTGGAAACTTGGTTACATTGTAGTAGTATCATGTGGTAGATACCTCTCTCAACCCCTTTGACAACATTGGCCCCGGGAAACGTTGGTTTACCTTTTGCTATGCTATTAGTAGATGGGGTTGGTTGTGTGATTCATGAGAGTTGAGAGAGTTAATAATTTCAAGACTTACATAATGATCAAGATTTCAATACTCCAAGTTTTCAACATACCTCTGGGTGGATGATGGTTGAACGGCGCCCTGGAGAAACCAGTGGTTAGCCTAGGTGATGCTGGAGATGGCCAGTATTCACGCGGAAAGGTCCACCCAGGCACAAAGGGATGGATGGGTGCTTCAAGACCCAAGGCTTACCTGCACAGCCACAAGTCATTATGGGCTCTGGCTTGGTTGGATATCGTGGTAACTCTGGACAGGCGGTGCTACGAGAGGTAGAAGAACGGTAGGAAAGGATGGGCATCGTCAGAGTCACAGGGAAACCCTTTGGAAGACCATGTTTTGGTCATCCGTTTCTCAAACACCCTGAAGTGCGAGAAATCAAACGGAGGCGACCAAATCTTGTGGGGAACGTGTGCAAAACTCTGCAGAGTACAAAACCTAATCGATTAGCCGTGTCCATGGTCATGGACGACTTGAGCCAAAGGAATTGGAACTTCCGGAACTCTCAACACAAATAATATGATGATGTGGGTATTTAATAATTTTGGGTATGAGAATTGGTTGGTGGAACCATCTCATTAATCAACCAACTTAGTAATATTTTGCTTAACCCCCTTCGATGTAGGAAAAAACTTGGCTTTACGCAAAACTTACACCACCACCTGCCATATAAGCATATAGACTAGCTGATTATTTTCACCCCTCTCTTGTGACTTTGCCGGCATATTCCATATGCTGACCTACACGGCTGCAACGTATCATGTTGCAGAGTATTTTTCCGACCAGGAGTGAGGACGCGTTCTATGCTCAGTGAGATGCCCTTGGAGTCGGATGGACTCATCTACCTTCGACGCTTCCGCAAGATTTAGATATTCTCATGAGTTGGCCTTTAGCCACTTTATTGTAATTTTTATTGTAATAAAGGACTCTATATGAGATTGCGATTAATATAATGCTGTGTGATTTCCCTTTGATATATACATTGATGTACCGTGTATGTACCAGCATGATCTTGGGATGGTACGGAAAACACCGGAGACTTGGCCTTTCAGGTCGGGTCGCTACACTCCCCCTTGCGTGCCTGACGCTATCTAGCCATCATAGGTTAAAACGTGGGGTGCTTCCTCGTATATAAGAGGCCAAGGGTACAACGTGTCTGACTCCGACACTACACGTATCATATCTACACTACAACATCAAGTCCAAACATAATCCAACTCGTACACAATATTCGACACAAACTCATCAGAGGGAGTACTTCATATATACACCTTGGCTTGGCAGAAAATTGCATCTCAAAACCACTAATGGCTTCTTTGTTCAAAGTATTTTTCATAGGAATTTTAGAGAGTTGGAACCCTGAGAAAAGAAAATTGACCTTGGTTGTTTGATTCGTATGATTGGATCATATAGAAACTTTTCCTAAAAAATCATTCGTACTAATTTCATAGGAGATCTAACATCCACTCCAACCTTTAAAAAACCTTTGTTTTTTCTATGGTGCAATCGGACAAACTCAAATTCCGTAGAATTCAAACTGACATGATATTCTATTCATGTGTTTTTTCTATTCCTGTCAATCAAAGAGGCCCTGAAATGCTTGTTGAACATCATGTCATTCTCCTTGTTTTTTTAAAAAAAGAGGCTAAAAACCCCGAACCTCTGCATTAGTCGATGCATACAATCTTTATTAATTATTCAACAAAGATCTGACAGGAACATACATCAAGCCACCTGAAGCCACCACTCATACCTACAAACTCGATAATGTGGAGTGCTTTCACTCCCTATATCTAAAACCGGTGTCGTTGCCGATCCATCCGTATAACGTATCGGAACCTACAACTGGTGCAGCAAACTTAAAGAATACATCACATGCACACATATTAGAAGCCGCCATCATCATCGAACCATCGACCTATTTTCAGGAAAGAGATCCACATCATCCTTGCGAGTCCGGCCGCCACCGACACCACCTCGGTGCCAAGTAACACCACCTCCCTGCGCGCAAATTGTTGAGCACGTCACGGTCACCGTCGGTATACCGCAGCTGTGACAGCCCAAGTGCTGCCCTACCTTTTATGGCATGTAACCTATGTGGATCTTGTTGTCATGTGATGATTGTTATGAGTTGCTCTTTTGCCATGTCTTTGTCTCATGCATCCTTGCATCATGCATCATATCATTCATCATCATGTCTTGCATATTATGTTGTGGTGTGCTTCTTGTGACCTTGTGATGTGAGTGTTCTTGTGGATGTGTGGTTTGAGAGGGCATCACATTCTCCCCCCCCCCTCTCTCTCATTATTTCAAAACAAACCATCCTATACTCTTTTATTCCCATTGCCTTTTATCAACAGAATTGATTTGCTGTATAAAATTGTTAAAATGTTCAAGAGGTAGCCAATATTATTTTAAGCTTGTGTGTGTTGTTCTTTTGATGTTTTGAGCCTTATGAATTTGGGGTTTTAAATAACAGGGGGGCTGTTTTCTTAATAGTTAAATAAATACTTGCTTGTTAAATCCACTTAGTAATTTATTTAAATAGCTCGTATTTTATTCCTTGTATAAGTAATTTTGGTCTTGTAAAAATCCCTTTTCTTTTCTCTGGGGTTTTTCTTGTTGTCTGCCATTGGTAAATAGGTGTTGGGGTTTTATTTCTTTTCCTAAGAGAGAGAGGTTCTCAGCCTGGGCCTTGCCTCGGCCCAGCAGCCGCAGCCCAGCCAGCTCCCGCAGCCCAGGCGTGACCGCTCCTTGCCTGACGGTCACCTGCTCTCTGACGACGTCTTCTTCAGAGGCAGCGAGCAGCGCCCGCCGTTTGGCATGGACGTCGAGACGCCGTTAGCCCGTGAGCCCCTTTAAATAGTTGTCCGTACGGATCCCTAGGGTTTCCTCTCCCCATTCCCCCCTCCTCCTCGTCGCGCCGCCGCCAGGTAAGCATAGCCTCGCCATGCCGTTGCCGTGTCCGTCGTGCTCCGGCCAAGCTGCTGCTTGTGCCCGGAGGTAGCATATGCGCCCGCTTCCCGTCGTGCTGGTGAGGGGGAAAGCTCGCCGTCGTCGGCCTCTTCTTCCTCGTCGATCGTGGGAGTGCCAGGCCCTCTCCGTCGCAGCGCCCCGAGCTTCTTCTTCCTCTGCGTTCCGGCCAGGAGATCGCCAGAGTTCCTCTCCACGCCGTCGTCGTTCTTCTCCGTCCCCGTCCCCGTCGTCGTGTCGAGGTAGCAGAGGTAATCTCCCGCGCTCGATCCCTACCCTCTCCTTCTTTCCTAGGCCGATGTAGCCGTCGCCGTCGTGTTGTCAAGCGCGCGTTCCCGGTGTCCTGCAGTTCTAGCTTCAGAGGCGTCTTTAGAGCTCGGGCCCGTCGCGCCCCGTGTCGTGGCCGCCCCAGCCCCAGGGAATCGAGCATCATGTAGATCCTGCAGCCCGGCCGTAGGTCGCCGGCCCCGGTGGTCGCCGGAGGCACCGCCGGCGTCGCCTCCTTCTTCTCTGCCTGCAGGTAGGAGGAGAAGGCCTCTGATTGTTTTTCCTATTGTCTTCCCCCTCCATGTTCAGTCAGCGTGTTGTAGCGCAGTGGTAAGGGTCCGGGGCAAGACCGTGAGGTCGTGGGTTCGAGTCCCCGCTCTCCCCCATTGTTTTTTTCCTTTTCTGATTGGTGGGGTGTGCTGTTGTGTGTGCGGATCCGGTGTGATGGCCGGATCCCGTGCGGGTGTTGTGTGTGCGTGTAGATCCTATGTGGCTGTTTGTGGATCTATGTGTGGATGTGTAGTGTGTGTGTGTGCGCGCGCTTGTGTGTGTGTGTGGATCTGGTGTGGCACCAGATCCATAGTGTAGTGTGTGTGTTGTGTTGTGTGTGTGTAGTGTGTGTATGACAAGTGGGCCCAGGACCCACTTGTCATACACTACCCTTTTAATTGTTTGTATTGTGATATTTAGATCATTTCCATTTCTAGCTATATTTCCAAATCTGGTCATGATCATTTGTGCACATGGATACTTATAGTAAGTTTTCACTTATGGGCATGCCATGTTAATTTTGATCATGAGAATTGTGAGTTTTGCTAAAGAAAATATATGGGTATGATACATGAATTTGGGGTAGAAAAATCTCAGGAATCCATTGGTGTGACTTGTTTGGGCATTTAAGCAAGTTTGACAAAATGTCATTTTGTCTCAAAGTGCCATTTTTGTCATTTTTGTTGTATTTAATCCTTGCATGCTATGATGTTTGTGCCAACATGAATATGGTACTCTTTGATGAGTAGAATGCCATGGTATTTATCTTTGTCATAATAAACTTGCATATGAGTGGGAATCATGATCTAAAGTAGCCACTAAAATGTTGTTTTTTTCAAACATGCTAAATATTTCTAAGTTTGGGAATCTGTTAATATTTTTATGCCATGAAGAGTGGATGCTATCTTGTGATATGTTGTGAATTAGCTCAAGCTCGGTGCTGGTGATTTGATGTAGAGGTTGCCCTCTACCATCCTGTTAATTTTCATGCCATGAGGTGGTCTCTATCACCATTAGTTTATGCTGTCAATTTTCTATCAGTTTAACTCAGATTCCAGAAAACTATTATTTTCACCAAGTCCCAGAATTCTGTTTCATCATGCCAACTTGTGGGCTTCATGCTTATTGATGTGTGCCTCCATTCCAGATTGTGTAGTTGGATAAGTTGATAAGCATGTTATGTAGTTTCTGTCAATGCCTTGTTTGTGGTTGTAGGATTCCTGTAACTCAAGTTATTTGCTGTGAAAGTTGCTATGTTGCTGTTTTGTGGCAAATTGTTTGTTTAAGTGTTTTGTGACTTGTGGGAGATATACTCCATGGTATTGCTTGATCTTTGGATCTATTGTGGTTGGTTTTTCATTGCCTAACCGGTGGCTACCTTGGAATGCCAAGGAATAGCCCATGGCCTTCTTGTCTTGTGTTTTGCCTTCGTAACTTGTCGTGAGCGTAGCGTGAGAATCGTAACTCTGTTTCCTACGTTCTACATATGCATTTGTATCGTTTTTGCATGATTCATCCATATTTGCCATCTTCATGCGTGTTCAAATAACTTAACATAAAGTTATGTCCAGATCCATTAATAACTAATCCTTTGCATGTGAAACATGACTAGTTAGGATTGCCATGCTAAAATTCTTCACATAAAGCATGCATCATTCTTGCTTGTGCATTGCACCATGGTTGCTTGTTTATTCTTGCTGTTTCTTTTGGGTAGACGCGAACGTTGAACCTGATTACGAAGATCCAGGAGAGTATAACTATGAGGATCCCGCTACTTGTCCCTCTGAAGAACCAACAGGCAAGATGATCGTACCCGGATCCCGATACTATTTTCGCTTGCTAGTTGTCTCGCTCTTATCGTTACTTTTGCGCTACCTACCACTTGAATGTCAAGCCTCATACATTGCCATGATAGCCTCTAACCCCTCCACATCCTAGCAAACCTTTGATTGGCTAAGTTACCGCTGATCAGCCCCTCTTATAGCGTTCTTACTTGCAGGTGCAGGTTGTATCCATGTGATAACATGGATTTGGCATATCACAATATTATCTGTTATTTAATTTAATGCACATATATATCTTGGTATTGGTGGAAGGCTTGGCCTTTTGCTAGGTGTTTTGTTCCGCTGTTACCGCCATAGTTTCTTGTTACCGGTGCTATGTTTCCATACTTTGCGCACCTAACATGCTCAGGGTTGTTATGGGGACCCCCTTGTTTATTCGGTTAAGATTAAAACTTGTTTGGCAAGACCCAACTTTGGTACTACATTTGCTAAACAACTTAATAAAATTTGCATAGGGCTTTGCAACCCCGTGGATTAATCAACAACCCGGGTCGATGCTCCTCATGAGTGTTGGTCCAAAATGTCAACCGCCGGTGGCCACCAGGGGCAACTCTGTGATTGGCCTACCAGAAGTTTGGACAATCTGGTCGTGTCCTAAGAACGAGATACGTGGCTCTTATCGGGTTCGTCGACACGTCGGGCGGTCTTGCTGGACTTGTTTTACCTTTATCGAGTGTCTTGCGTGTGGGGCTCTGACTTTCTTTGGGGTATGTCGAGGTGTTGGAATTCCTTTGGAGTTGCCTAGGATGATCACGAGATCCATGGTCGAGGCTATTCCCGCGGAGTGTGGTTAATTTATGATGGACTAGTTGGAGCACCCCTGCAGGGTTAAAACTTTCGGAAAGCCGTGCCCGCGGTTATGTGGCAACATGGATATTTGTTTAACACCCGGTTATAGTTAACTTGCAGTAAATTCTAATAAAATGCACCAACTGTGTGAGTAACCGTGATCATCTCTGCTCGTGAACATGAACCGAGAGAGAACATGGTGGGGTTCTGATTGACGTAAGTAAGTGTTCATGATCTCATAGAGGTCATTCTAGTTTCGATCGTTTATCATAGACCACATATTTACTTTCATGTTCCGTAAGATTAGCCACCATAAATGCTTAGTGTTGCTGCAAACTAAACACATACCCCATCCCCACCTATAAGCTTGAATAGTCTCGATACCCGGGCGTGAGATTGCTGAGTCCTCGTGGCTCACAGATTACTACAACAATCCAGGTACATGTACAGATGAGATCGTGTTAGATGATATGATGCAGCTCCAGTGGGAGTATGACGAGGAGCGTGGCAGGATGTACGTGACTTATCCAGACGAGTAGAGGACCGTGGTCGTGATCTTCAGGGCTAGCAAGCCAGTGTCATTGCATCTTCATTTTATCGTTTGTTTTCGTCCATAGCCGGACCCTGTCTTGGAATGATGTTTGAACTCTTTGATGTGGAATTGTAATTTAGCATGTGGCAAGTGTAAGCCAACTCATATACTCATCTCTTCCTAAATGTATGATGTAATGATACTGTACTTGTGAACGACGAGATGCGCCTCTATCCCTGTCGAGGCCCCCGTGCCGTAATATGGATAGGTGCGCATCTTGGGCGTGACAAGTTGGTATTCAGAGCCATACGACCATAGGAGCCCTTTGCTTGATCGAACTTGGCCGAGTCAAGACTAGTAAAATTATTTTGAGTCTAGTTATATCGGAGAGTAGGTTTCTTTTTACTCCTCTTATATGCTCTAGTGAGGTATTCGACTTAGGAATTTTTGATTCTACTCCTCTCCTCGCTCAAAAAAAAATTTAGGATCACGCGGGTATTTTGGAGTCTATATGATACCGATGTGATGGAGTTCTGTCTTGGTGCCTCCTGTCTGACTTGATTTCTTTCGGGGAGTTGAGCTCTAGGGAATTTTGGCACATCGTTATCATTTAGCTTCCTTGATATCTCAGGACGGAGAGTGCTCGGAATTACTTCAATACTTGTCGTGGTGAGATAAGGTCGGAGTCACCCAGTACTGGGGAGGCGTCCGGGGTACCACCATGGTTTAGTATCGTTGTGCTTTCGAGGATTCGAGTTAGATGGATTTGCGAAAGCCTCTGGTTATGTGTTGAAGGATGTATACAGTTGGGGTGTAGGTTTGCTAGTTGTGTGAGATATTTCCTCCTTGTATCCCCCACACCGGATTGCATAACCAGAAAGTTTTCGGAAGTTCTTAGCTGGGAACTCTTGTAGTTATCTAGGATCATCTTCTTCAGATGTATGTGGGCATATACATTTGTTCCGAGCAACATTAGCTCAATACTTTTGTGTTATTGCAAGTGGCTTCTAATATCTGATGATGTTATCGCAAACCGAAGAAAGCATTCTTACTAATTTTTCAGTAGGAAGGTTGTGATGTCATTTGTTCAATTTCTTTCAAATCATTTGATTCAGCTATTGAATTCATCTTACCAATGAGGTGATGATGTTCTTGTCCATCTTCAGGATGGCTCCACCAACTCGCAGGAATCCAGGTCGTGGTGAAGGGCAGGCTGATGTTCCACCACTCCCACCACCGCCTCCTCCGCCTCCTCCTCCTCCTCCTCTAGAAGCTTGGCAAGCTGTGATGGCCGCAACCAATGCGAACACTCAAATGTTGCTCAGGATGTTGCAAGAAAGAGATCAGGGTCAGCAAGGCTTTGAAGGGAATTTTTAGAATCAACCTCAGTTTGCAATGCTCAATCAGTTCCTTGCCAACCAGCCCAAGTCTTTCACCTGTTGTGAGCAGCCTTTTGATGCTGATGATTGGCTCCATGACATGAGTAAGCATTTTGAGTGCAGCAATGTCAGACCAGAGGACTTTGTCAGATTTGCATCGTTCCAACTCAAGGGCCAGGCAGCTGATTGGTGGCAACAGTACAAGGATTCCAAGGGCGATCATGTTGTTACTTGGGACGATTTCCGTCGTGACTTCAGGGCCCATTACATTCCGACAAGCTTTGTCTAGGAGATGCATGAGAAGTTCAGGCACCTGAAGAAGGGGAGCAAGTCTGTCTATCAGTACAACATCGAGTTCCAGAATTTGGCCCGCTATGCTAAGCAAGATGTTCTAGATGACAAGGCGATGATCTATCAGTTCAGAGGTGGTCTCAAGGATGAGCTTCTGCCGGGTCTAGTCCTTCAAGAGCCTCGTGAGTTTCATCAGTTTTACAACATGGCTTGGAAGGTCGAGGCAACTCAGCTCAAGTTGGAGAACTCAAGGAAGCGTTCAAGGGATTCATATTCTTCTTCTTCCAGCTCTCAGATGGTTCCTAAGCAGCAGAAATATTGGGTGCCAAATCCTCCTTTGTTTCGTCCTCCTCAGCAGCAGAAGCAGTTCGATGGCCGTGGTTCTTCCCACCCACCCAACCTAGGATATCAGTAGAGACCCCAGGCGTCCAAGGCAGCTTTTGTTCCTCCTCCAAGCAACTTTCATCCGCTATCTGAGGTTACTTGTCACAAGTGTGGTCAGAAGGGTCACTACTCAAACAAGTGCAACCAGCGGCGTCTTTCGCCTCCTCCTCCAGTCAAGCCCCCAGGCAGTGCTATGGTGAAGCATAATTCCAAGTTTGCAAGAGTGAACCATGTGAACGCAGCAGAGGCAGAGGATTCTTCTCAAGTGATCATGGGTAATCTCTTAGTTAATTCTATTCCTGCAAAAGTTTTGTTTGATACTAGTGCATCGCATTCATTCATATCAAGGCCATTTGTTTCAAAGCATGAGTTTTGTTGCAAAGAATTGCCTAGATCGTTAACTGTGGTGTCTCCGGGCTTGCAAATGAATTCTCATTTTGTGGTTCGGGATGCTTCCATGAAGATGGGCGATTACTCCTTTCTGGCTTCTCCAATTGTTCTTGGAAATTCTGACATTGATCTCATTTTGGGCATGGACTTCCTGGCTATGAATAAGGCTTATGTTGATTGCAAAGCCAAAGAAGTCAAGTTGACTCATCCTTCAGAAGATGTGATTATTTTCGTGGCTCACGGTGACACAATCCATCTCTTTGCTCTTAATGAGAAGGGTGAAATCTCGGCAATTTCTCAAATTCCGGTGGTTAATGAGTATGAAGATGTCTTTCTAGAAGAATTGCCAGGAATGCCTCCGCACCGGCCAGTCGAGTTCGTGATTGACCTCGAGCCCGGAACTGAACCGGTTTGCAAGCACCCTTATAAACTTGGCCCCGAAGAGTTGAAAGAGTTGAAGAAGCAGCTAGATGAACAAGAACGTCTGGGTCTAATCAGACCAAGTTCTTCTCCATGGGGTTGTAGTGTTTTGTTTGTCAAGAAGAAGGATGGCACGGACCGGCTTTGTGTCGATTACCGTCCATTGAACAAGAAGACAATCAGAAACAAGTACCCACTTCCCAACATCAATGAGTTGTTTGAGCAACTGAAAGGTGCCAAGGTTTTCTCGAAGCTTGATCTTCGCATGGGCTATCATCAGATTCGCATTCGCAAAGAAGATATTCGAAATACCGCTTTTAGGATGAGTTTTGGCTCTTATGAGTACACCGTCATGTCGTTTGGTCTTGCAAATGCTCCTCCAACCTTCTCAAGAATGATGAAATTCATATTCTCTCCTTTCAAAAATGAGTTCGTCTTGGTCTATTTGGATGATATCCTTGTGTTCTTGGAGACGGAAGAAGAGCATGCAGAGCATCTCCACCTTGTGCTTGACAAGTTAAGAGAACATCGATTCTATGCCAAGTTTTCCAAGTGTGAGTTTTGGCTCAATGAAGTGGTGTACCTTGGGCATGTGATCTCTGCCGAGGGCATTAAAGTGCACCCTGAGAAAGTCGAGGCAATCTTGAAGTGGGAGCCTCCTCAGAAAGTGAAGCAGCTTCATAGCTTCCTCGGGCTTGTAAGCTGTTGCAGAAGATTCGTGGAGAACTTCTCTCAAATTGCTAAGCCTCTGTCCAATCTCCTCCAGAAGAGTGTCAAGTATGTTTGGTCTCCTGAGTGTGATGTGGCGTTCAATACGCTCAAGCAGAGACTGACTTCAGCTCCAGTTCTTGTTCCTCCCGAGCAGTCCAAGCCTTTCCAAGTTTTCTGTGATGCTTCTCTCCAAGGTCTTGGTGGTGTTCTCATGCAAGATAAGAAGATTGTTGCTTATACCTCGCGTTAGTTGAAGCCTGCCGAGAAGAACTACCCCACTCATGATCTCGAGTTGGCGGCAGTTGTGCATGCTCTAATGACTTGGAGGCATTTGTTGTTGGGTAGACTAGTTGAGGTGTACACCGATCACAAGAGCTTGAAGTACATTTTCACTCAACCCAATCTTAATCTTCGGCAGTCTCGTTGGGTGGAAATGCTTGAGTACTTCAATCCAAGCATTGAGTATACTCCTGGAAAAGCAAATGTCATTGCAGACGCGCTCAGCCATAAGGCGTACTGCAACAGTCTTATCCTGAAGGCTTTTCAACCCGAGCTTTGTGAAGCCTTCCACAAGCTTAACCTTCAAATGATTCCGCAAGGATTTCTTGCCAATCTTCAAGTCTCTCCGACTCTGGAAGATGGGTTTCACCAAGCTCAACTTCTTGACGCAATGGTGAAGAAAGTGAAGAAAGGTGTGGCCAAGGGCATTCCGAAGTATAAGTGCTTTCGCGTTGATGACAAAGATAACTTGTTCTTTGAGGACCGTCTGGTGGTTCCAAAAGGTGATCTTAGGAAGGTTATCATGGACGAAGCACATAATTATCTTCTATCCATTCATTTCATCCAGGCAGTTCCAAGATGTATCTGTATCTCAAGCAAACCTTCTGGTGGACTCGCATGAAACGTGAAATTGCTCAGTTCGTGAACAAGTGTGATGTCTGTCGCAGAGTGAAGGCGGAACATCAACGTCCAACAGGTCTTCTTCAGCCTTTGCCTATCCCAGAGTGGAAATTCGATCATGTGGAGATGGATTTTGTCACTGGGTTTCCCAAGTCCAAGAGAGGCAATGATGCCATCTTTGTGGTTATCGACAAGCTGACCAAAGTTGCTCATTTCCATCCAGTCAAAGAATCTATCTCGGCAGCTCAGCTAGCAGAGTTGTATACGTCAAGGATAGTTTCTTTGCATGGTATTCCTCAGCTCATCTCATCTGATCACGGAAGCCTCTTTACTTCCAAGTTTTGGGAGTCCTTCCAGACTGCTATGGGTACCAAGATCCGTTTCAGCACTGCATTCCATCCGCACACAATTGGTCAAGTTGAGAGAGTCAGTCAGATCCTTGAAGACATGCTCAGAGCCTGTGTGTTTTCGTTCGGCATGAAATGGGAAGACTGCCTTCCATATGCGGAATTCTCATACAACAATAGCTTTCAGGCTAGCTCAGGCAAGGCCCCTTTCGAGATTCTCTACGGAAGGAAGTGTCGTACCCCGCTTAACTGGTCTGAAACCGGTGAGCGTCAAATTTGGGGCATTGACATGATCACCGAAGCAGAAGAGATGTGCCATGTCATTCGTGAGAACCTCAAAGCAGCTCAATCCCGACAGAAGAGTTATTACGATAACAAACATCGGGATGTCTCCTTCCAAGTTGATGATCTAGTCTATCTCAGAGTCTCTCCCATGAAGGGCACTCAGTGGTTTGGAATTAAAGGGAAGCTAGCTCCTCGCTTTGTTGGTCCTTTCAGAGTTGTTGGCAAGAGAGGTGAACGTGCATATCAACTAGAGCTTCCTCCAAACTTCGCAAATGTGCACGATGTCTTCCATGTCTCTCAGCTCCGGAGGTGCTTCAAGACTCCCGAGTGTACCATTGACCTCCAAGACATTGATCTCCAAGAAGACCTCTCTTATCGTGAGCATCCAGTGGCTATTCTCTAAGAAACTGAGCGTAAGACTCGCAACAAGTCAATCAAGTTCCTCAAGGTGAAGTGGTCTCATCATTCTGAAAAAGAAGCTACTTGAGAATGTGAGGACCTTCTTCGTTCCAAATATCCAGAGTTCTTTTGTTCCTAGATCTTGGGTCGAGATCCTCTTGTAGTGTGGGAGAGTTGTGACAGCCCAAGTGCTGCCCCTACCTTTTATGGCATGTAACCTATGTGGATCTTGTTGTCATGTGATGATTGTTATGAGTTGCTCTTTTGCCATGTCTTTGTCTCATGCATTCTTGCATCATGCATTCTTGCATCATGCATTCTTGCATCATGCATCATATCATTCATCATCATGTCTTGCATATTATGTTGTGGTGTGCTTCTTGTGACCTTGTGATGTTTCATGTGATGTGAGTGTTCTTGTGGATGTGTGGTTTGAGAGGGCATCACCTTCTCCCCCCCCCCCTCTTAATTTCAAAACAAACCACCCTATACTCTTTTATTCCCATTGCCTTTTATCAACATAATTGATTTATTGTATAAAATTGTTAAAAATGTTCAGGAGGTAGCCAATATTATTTTAAGCCTGTGTGTGTTGTTCTGTTGATGTTTTGAGCCTTATGAATTTGGGGTTTTAAATAACAGGGGGGTTGTTTTCTTAATAGTTAAATAAATACTTGCTTGTTAAATCCACTTAGTAATTTATTTAAATATCTCATATTTTATTTCTTGTATAAGTAATTTTGGTCTTGTAAAAATCCCTTTTCTTTTCTCTGGGGTTTTTCTTGTTGTCTGCCATTGGTAAATAGGTGTTGGGGTTTTATTTCTTTTCCTAAGAGAGAGAGGTTCTCAGCCTGGGCCTTGCCTCGGCCCAGCAGGCACAGCCTAGCCAGCTCTCGCAGCCCAGGCGCGATCGCTCCCTGCCTGACGGTCACCTGCTCCCTGACGGCGTCTTCTTCAGAGGCAGCGAGCAGCGCCCGCCGTTTGGCACGGACGTCGAGACGTCGTTAGCCCACGAGCCCCTTTAAATAGTTGTCTGCGCGGAGCCCTAGGGTTCCCTCTCCCCATTCCCCCCTCCTCCTCGTCGCGCGGCCACCAGGTAAGCGTAGCCTCACCATGTCGTTGTCGTGTCCGCCGTGCTCCAGCCAAGCTGCTGCTTGTGCCCAGAGGTAGCATCTGCACCTGCTTCCCACCGTGCTGGTGAGGGGGAAAGCTCGTCGTCATCGTCCTCTTCTTCCTCGTCGATCGTGGGAGTGCCAGGCCCTCTCCGTCGCGGTGCCCCGAGCTTCTTCTTCCTCTGCGTTCTGGCCAGGAGATTGCCGGAGTTCCTCTCCACATCGTCGTCGTTCTTCTCCATCCCCGTCCCCGTCATTGTGTCGAGGTAGCAGAGGTAGTCTACCGCGCTCGATACCTGCCCTCTCCTTCTTTCCTAGGCCGTTGTAGCCGTCGCCGTCGTGTTGTCGAGCGCGTGTTCCCGGTGTCCTGCAGTTCTAGCTTCAGAGGCGTATGTAGAGCTCGGGCCCGTCGCGCCCCGCGTCGTGGCCGCCCCAGCCCCAGGGAATCAAGCATCGTGTATATCCCGCAGCCCCGCCGCAGGTCGCCGGCCCCGATGGTCGCCGGAGGCACCGCCGGCGTCACCTCCTTCTTCTCTGCCTGCAGGTAGGAGGAGAAGGCCTCTGATTGTTTTTCCTGCTGTCTTCCCCCTCCATGTTCAGTCAGCGCGTTGTGGCGCAATGGTAAGGGTCCGGGGCGAGACCGTGAGGTCGTGGGTTCGGTCCAAGTAAGTGCATTAATTCTGAGCAACACACTCCATAAATAGTGACCACGGGCTTTGGTCCAAGTAAGAGCAGGCACTGTCCGGACGCATGTTTTTGCTTGAGACAGATATCACAAAGCTCCATCGTGCACTCAGCAACAAAGTGGCCCGGTTCACCACACCGAAAGCATGTCAGTTTCTCCTTTTTACGTGCCCACTTAGACACTCTTTCTCCATAGGATTTCTCAGACCCTTTATCAAAAGAAGAATCACGCGGCTTAGCTACCTCCTGCTTCACCTCGGGTACCTTCACCGATGCTAAAGCAGAAACTACGTGTATCGCCGCCCCCGAGAGCGCCGGCGGGGTCCTCCGTTGCCTCCGGCTTCGCAGTTGGTTCGGCCTTGGCGTATTGGGGCAGCACCGGCTGATGCCTAGGGGAGAGCGGCCGTCTGCCACCCCCCTTCCACCCCGATAATGGCGATTATGGTTCCAGCGCAGCCGATAGTTCGGACCGGCCGTCCCTTCAATAAAACCACCTGGAGGGCCAAAGAACTCTCGGGTTCCACCACCATCATTCTGCCAGTTATACCCGCGGCCTCCTCCCGTCGAAGAAGAACCACGATGCTGGCCCTCGCCATATACGTCGTAGCCGTCGTCCCCCCACTGTCCTCGGGACGAAAGCCTCCTGTCGTCGCCCACAAAACGACCCCGACCGTCGCCATGGTTCGACCCTGCCACCCGGCCTCCGCGATTAGGAGCCGCCGGCGGCGGACCGCCCTGAAGCTGAGGAGCAGGTTTACGCGGAGGGGGGGCGGCCCATTACCCCGCCCAGCCATCCCAGCGTGGCAAAGGCGCGTAGTCACAGCCCCTGCGGAGAACTCCGGCCGAATCACGGAGGCGCGGCCACGGCCTATCCTCGAAAAGCCAGGGGTAGCTTTGACTCTAACCCTAGCACACTCGTCCGCCTGGTTCGACGTAGACCGTATATCCCGATCATGCATGACCAACATGGGCTCCGAGTCAATAACTTTGGCTTGGATCGCACCCTGAGCCAAATACCCAGGTTCAGTTGCGTCCGGGCCCTGACCCGCCGCCTTAGGCCCATCAAGCCCCAGCAGAGAGTTCAAGTGAGCCTGTTGACCAGCTCGGATCCCACCGCGATCCAACGCCGGCGCCGGTGATCTCCCTAACGCCGATCGATGCTTCTTGCGGCGTCGATCCACCACCTTCCACATTCCGATGAAATCACCTAATGTGAGAGACGGAAGGTTTACCTTGGGTAGAGGCCCTTTCCAAGGACGGACAACAGTCGGTGTCGTCCGGCGATGAACTACTCGCCGGAGAACCTCTACTCCATCCTCCTTGCCAAGCCCCACCCATGCTTTATCTTCCTGGGGTACGATCCCATCAATGAAAGCTCCAACCTCCTCCTCAGTATAGCCTGCCCGAATGGACTCGCATACGCAGTCGGAGGGAGAAGGTGAGTACTCCGGTAGCTCAGATTTGCCACCGACAGCGGCCTCATCAGTGTCGGAACCATCAGAGTCATTCGAGGCCGGGGCCCAAAATCGACTACCAGTTACCTTCGGTCGACGATCCTCACCCACATGCGCCGCGACGACATCTCTCAGCTCCGAAACCTCCTCATCCGCCTCCGGCGATAGGTCGATAACGTCGACCGGTTCCTCGCCGCGCAACGAAACCTGAACCAAACAACCAACCAAAACGTCGTAAATGTCGATTGTTAAACGCATACCTTCCGTTAGGAGCTCATCGTCATGAAGGTACCGTCCCGCTATGATGTCGTCATCTCAATCCAAAACCATCGTCCATCTCGACTGGTCATAAAAATGCAGAGATCCTTCGGACCCGTCGTCCCCAGATCTTCCATCGGAAATTCGGACCTTCCACCTCTACGGATGAAGGTAGCTCCGATCTGGATCCGGGAGAGTCCGGTCACCACAACCTCCACTCGGCATCCGGGAGGCATCCTCCGCAGCAGATCTGGTGAGCACCGGGTATGTCACCGGCGGCACAAATGCGGTCGCCGCCGGATACATAGCCATAGTATTGGGGACGCCGCGGACGTGGTAGCCGGCGGTGGCTGGATCACCATCCCCTCCTCCCAGTCGTCGCCCCGCTCACCTCTCATCCTCCATGTGTGGCTGTATGAAGGTACATCTTCTACCTTTGTCTTCCAGCTGCTCTACAACTATGCTTCCAAAAGAAAAACGACACTGCAGTGTCATCGTCGTCCGATCTGGAAGATCATATCCTAGGGTTTCCGCAACTTGCTACTAGTCGCCTTTGTTCACAAAAGTCTTAGTTCGATTAATGTCCATTACGACACGCAGCGGCCGACTAAAAATGAAGAAAAATCGTCAAGCTGACGAGCATGCATCTTCAAGTCCCATGCCACCCTGTGACATTTCATAAACAATACTGGCCTGACAGGTCAGTTCCAACGCCCACCCCGATCCATTCCGACGGGCCAAATTAGTCGGTAGCATCGGGATCAAATTTCTAGACAAAAAGTACAATTGCAACGGGAGTAGCTGCTAGCGCCGGTTTTATAAAACTTGGGGTAGCTAACTCTATAATGCAGATCATCTAGTGGCATTTCAGTTCCCATCGAGAGATGCTAGATCTGCACATCGACTTTGGGCATCATCGGTTAGGCCGTCGTTCTCGGATGCAAGAAGAAACTAGTAACAATGCTGACATCACACGCGGCAACCCGGTCACCAGCTAAGGCCGGCGCCATGGGTTGCACAGCGCTTTCCATTCTCGTATATTTCCCCCGGAGCGTGGACGGCCAAGGACAAGGTGGGAACACACACGCAGTAGAACTTTCTGTGGGCGGGCGGGCGGGCGGTTCGCCGCGGTGGCACACAAACCCAGGTAGCTTTCAGGCCGTGTTGCAAGAATTTCATGCAAGTAAAATGGGTTTCGGTACCATCATAATGGACATCACTTCACTATATGTTTTAACTTCCCAGATATTTACAGCGTCAAGCCCTGTACGACAATATGGCTTCAATTCCAACAACATTCAAAAGGGTGGATGAGTTCGCCAATAAAGTTAGGACTGCAATTTTTTTATTAGAATTCGAGCCCAGTGTGTGTGTTTATATTTAAGCAGAAGTCCAAACTTGCAAGTTTTACAACAGTGCTGTTCAGTACTGGTCAGTACACATGTAATAGCACAAAACATGGTATGGCAAGAACAAACAAATAGCAACTGCCTTGCCAAGGTTACAGGTCAATTGTCCACGGACAGCGCCGGTGCAATCGAACGACAACTATGTACATCCAACAGTGCACATTTCCCTCGCGCTTCGGTACTGGAGACACATGTCAGTGTGGGAAACCGAATCTAGTAGTTTTGGGTTGACGATGTGTCAGCATTCAGCTCTCCTCTTCGAGCTCATCAAACTCCCACACGCTGATCTCCTCGCCTGAGTAATCTTTGCCGTCCTTCCCAAAGTCTCCTCCCAGGTTTGCAAATTCAGAATCGGGATCCAGCTGATGCTGCTGCTCAGGCTTCATGGGAGATTTTGGGGAGTCGATGTGTGCAGCTTTGGGGGTAACAGGTGCTTGGATAGGCGAAGGGCTCAAGTCAGATCTTTCCTCAGGCAGTGGCTTTGATTTGTGGTCTTCGATGCTTAGTGTTGGCCGTTCTATAGAGTCAAATGCTTCCCTCAGTTTCTCGATCTCGTCAATTAGGTTCTTGACCTCTGGGTCATCTCTCCTGAACAAATACTTGAAGTTCAGTCTTCCCATTCCAAAGGGGGGATGCAAATTAGAAAAATATTCATCAAGGTGAGAACAGCCGGCAATACCTAGAAGTAGCCCCATGCTCTGAATAGAACAACTTCTTTATGTGGTCGGCGATGCTGAAAGCAATTATAATCTGAAAACATTTGTTCACTATCATCAGCCAACTACAGTAAAACAAAATAAAAATATGCAATACTTCGTTTGGCAATTGACAATATCGCTTAGGAGCCTGCTTCAAGTATGTTCAACAATATTGTGTGAGATAGATGCAAAAGAACATGCAATAAATCAACTGGTAAAAGGAAAACAGGATTTAAATTTTGTAAATTATCAATGTGCTCCAATAGAAGATATTGACATTGTGCAGGAATCTATGCCTTGTTCTATTGTAAATTTTCCATGCACGTATATTGGTCTTTGTCTCTCTGTCAAGAAGCTAACCAAGGTGGCCCTTTCTACCCTGGATAGACATGGTCGCTGATCGGCTTCCAGGATGGAAAGCTGCTCTCAATCCTGCTGGCAGAATGGTGCTTATTAAGGCCATTCCCACATCCATCCAAATATATTTGTTGTTGGCTATGGATATGCCTCGCCGGTTGATCAAGGCAATCGACGAGAGAATGCGGGCTTTTTTGTGGAAGGGACGCAATAAGTCAATGACCAACACTGTCGTCATACTTGAGTTAAGGTGTGCAGACCTAGGAGTTGGGTGGCCTGGCCATACACAATTTAGAAATTCTCAGCTGGGTTCTAAGAATGAAATATTTTTGGATCCAGAAGACTGAACCTGATCGGTCTTGGCAAAGACTTAAGAAATCTTGGGCATCCCACCCAGAGCGAAATATTACATTTGGTTAGCTTGCCTTCACCCATGCTGGACTTCTGATTGTCTTGAACACCAAGGTTTGCCTCAACCCACAAGATGCCCTCTCTGTGATCAGGTGGACGAGACCCTTACTCATTTGCTGGTCGACTGTGTCTTCGCTGTACAAGCTTGGGTGGATACCCTACAGTCAATGGGTTTGGCCCAGGTGGCGCGTGTTGACCAAAATCATCTTTCCTTCCAAAATTGGTGGTTCAAGGTGATGCTATTAGTTGATTCTCATCCGCAAAAAGGTTGTGTTTTCGAGTGTAGGAATCCTAGCGTCAGTCAGCTTGCCCAAGAGATATGAGAGGAACCCACTCTTTGGTGTTCTGCTGGTGCCTTTGGGCTGGAGTCTCTTTGGTCGTTTGGTCAGGTGTGGTCATTTGTTTGATTTATCCTGGCACACCTGTAATCCTGTCTGGTATTTTTGATTTTGGATGGTGTGGGTGTTATGTGTGAGTGTTAGGACCCTTTCTGGGTATGTTCTGTTTTGTAATCTTCCCTTCTTAATATAATGACGGGCAGCTCTCCTGCCAGTTAGAGTTTTTCTTTCTGTGTAAAGCCAAGCTCAAGCTAAGTTGCTGAGTCAAACCTTCTTTTCAGTTTCCAAATATTCCTCCTCAAGGGGTTTCCGTGGGTTTGTCTTCTCTGATGCTTCATCATCTTCATGCTCTCTTGTCTCTTCCCTACAAGAGAAGTACAACTATAAATATGAAGCCAATTGGCACCTCAAGTACATGTACCAGAAATAGAGAATAAAGTGACTGGAGTACCTTGAGTTCAAGGCTGCCAAATTATCCACATAGGTTTGGATACTTTCAATAGACGGGCTTAGGACTTCCTGATAAATACAAAATTTGCAGATGACACAAATAACATCGAGACACATATCCAGGTGCATGGAGGATATGGTAAACAAAAAGACTTACCTTGAAGGCTGAAAGATGATGTTTGGTCAACTTCAGAAAATCTCTCACACATCTCTCCAATTCATCACTGTAAAGGCCATAATAGCATAGCATATTACACCATTCATGCACAAGAGATTAAATATAATATTTTCTAACTAAAACTTTCACATGAGGAGGAGAAGCGGCATACAAAGAAGCAATCAGGGTACAGCAGCAAGTGCTACATACCTTGTTTCCTTTTCCTTCTGTTCATTATATGAGGACTGGAGCTGCCAGGTGTCCTCGAGGAAATTGATCCAGGTCTTCACTACATTGGCTTCCACATTACAGGTAGCAATGGATTTCGAGAGGTCATCCTCCTGAGGTGATGCGGAAAGGGAACAAGTTAAGGACCATCTTAAGTAACAAATATGTTAAAACAAAGTTAAAGAGATGATAAGCAGTATGACGAAAAGAAAGTTGCTGAATGTAGTTCAGTAAAGCTAAATCTGCTACAAAACAGGAAAGTATCAGCACCTTTGTTTTTAAACTAAATATGATCTGGTTGTTTGCTTCATCAAATTGGTCTCTCTCTTCCCTGGTTGTCTTGAGCCGCACAGCAGCCGCATTAATTGATATATTGACCTGGCAATGAGAAATATCTTCACAAACATAACTCAAAGAATATTCTGAAGATGGTGTGGGGGTGCTGAAGTCTCAAATTTCACAGCACATGTTATAGAAACAACACATAAACTTCTCAAGCAAGTGTAATAGAATGATATTAGTAGATTATTAATGCTTTAATTTAAACAAGGGGTAGTGCATAATGGTGGATACGGATTGGATTTCCTATTTCAGTTATCATCTTATGGATATATCTCTGCATGTAGCATTTTTTTATGTCTCTTTTTTCGGATCAGCTGGTCAGACGACAAGCAAATACATGACTCATTGTTTTAGGCCAAATTATCAATTATTTTGTGTCACCAGTCACTCAGTCAGATACCCATAGCCTTACTCTATTGCATCTTGCACTCTTTGCATACTGGAAGATAATCTTGTCTCAGGCCTCATTACTTCATTGCAGTTTAAGCTTACCAATGAACAATTATAATAAGATCAACAGAGAAGTTACTCAATAGAATTTCAAGCAAATTGTGGGGTCATACCACAAATATATGTATAAGATCTGAACTCGGATTAGGCCGACAGGGGTCCATGCAAATAAAATCTGCAAGGCTCCATCAAAATATATCTCCTAGGAGCTGAAAAAGTACCTTTTTCAACTGAGCCTCAAGATCATCTCTTTGCTTCTCCAATTCAGTAATCTCAGCAAGCAATCCCTTTATCAGGACATAAAAATAAATTAACATTAAAGATGACACATTAAGCAGGGTGGAACACATAAAGGAGCACTTAACCATATGCATATTTTTTGTACTCCGTTTGTTCACAAATGTAAGACGTTTTTGCAGTTTAATTTAAACTGAAAAAACGTCTTACATTTGTGAACAGAGGGAATAGCATATTTGCATATCTATGCAGACATGAGAATATGTGCAACGAAACATTAACATAAAACCAGTCAGAGATTTGTGCTCTGAGGGGCCCATACTAAACAAGCATGACTGACTTCATAATATGCAAGATTTAGGAAATAGGAAGCTTCAAATATAGGTGTACAGACACAGATATGTATCCTAAGTTTCCTAACTACAGATACTACTTAGCAGTTGACAACTGACAAAATAATCCGACTGTATTGTACTTCCCCATCTTTTCAATGAAATGAAACACAAAGATCATTTGTGTTTTCTCGAAAAAAATAATCTGAATGTATTGATCCTATTTGGGTCACACAAATTCTGTAGGGATTACAGAGGAAAACAAACATCCAGATCACTGGATGCGGGGAGTTCCCTATTGAACCAAATGAGAGTGATTTCAAGTTTCAAAATGGGCACACATTTCTATTAATTCATGAAATTAAAGTCTCCAAATTACACCGATGTATTATGTGAATACATACAAGCTAGCAAACCTACCTTCTCAGCTGCATTCATTTCATTCTCTTTTTTCACACGAAAGTTCAGAGCATCTTCTTTCTGACGCCTGGTATAAGAACAAAATTAAAATATGATACTAGACCAAAAATTTCATGAAACTATAAAGCAAAAAAATATTAGGAGAAATAAACCTGTGGTCCAGAATACGCTGTTCTGCTTTGGAGGACGAAGTAGAAAGCGAATCTGACAGGACCTTTAACTTATCGACCTGCAAGATTTTGTAAAGATAGTGAGAGTTTTATGACAGGACCTGTAACTTATCGATCTGCAGGTTGCGGAATTCATGATGAAGCTACTAAAAAAACTACTTGGAAGTTAAAGCTGAAAAGCTTACATGGTTATCACTAGTCACCAAAAGGTAAATAACACACGGTTTGAGCTACACAAATCTTACCTGCCAAACTTTCTCGAAGTAGAACTGTTTTATCATTCTTATGTAAGTCAATCGACTATCTCATAAAAAGTAGGGATTATCGCAATAATAATTAAGGAATGTAAGGCGTCATAACTCAATAAGTTAAAACTTCCTTCCTTAAGGTATTGAATTTACAGTTGTGTTGGGAAACTTAAATTACTTTACCAGAAAGAAGCTTAAATGTAGGGAAGTGACGTGCTGTTTCACATCAATATTTATTTGCATTTGAAGGAATTCTATTTAGATGTGGACTGTCAACATCAAAAAGGGTTTTAAACATAAAACCTAATAATACCTTCTGCGAATGAATCTCCATGGAGTCTCCAGGAGCAATCGACTTCTTCTTCAGTAGAAGTTCTTCCACTCTAGAGCAAAAGCGGACTTCAGTAAGTGCTTCTTTTAAGGCCTGGAGAAAAATTAAAAAACAGTTACCTCCTTTGCAAACCTTGAAAAGAAATATCACCAGAACAAGATAAAATGGATTGACAAAAAATGGAAAATATATTGGTCAAATGGAAAATATATTGGTCAATAGTAAATAGATTCAGTACGCATGTGCTCCCTCCATTCCTAAATATAGGTCTTTTTAGAGATTCCACTACGGACTTTGTTTAGATCCGTATATAGTCCGTAGTGGAATCTCTAAAAAGACCTATATTTAGGAACGGAGGGAGTACATTAAGGAGGGAAAAGACAAATGACCGGAATTATGCAGGACATTTGTCATATGCATAAGAATGTATATCTAGTCAGACAAAAACATAGCCCCTCCTTTTTGAAATAGATCTTTAGAATGAGTGAAGTCAAACTTTCCTAACTTCGACTGTAAATAACTATTTAGACTGATGATATGAGATGATAGCATTTTTTGCCGGATGATACAACAAATTTGTTATGTACGGATACAGCCTCTAGCAGAAATGGATGGAAAGGCTGCGCAAGCAGGAGCTATGTGCACCGGGCTGCCCTTTTATAAAATAAATTTGTTATGAAATGTACTTCATTAAGTACTACCTTTGTATTATTTTTATGCAAACATGTAACTATAAAAGTTATTTAATTTGATGGCCAAATTTATATATGGGAGACCATGCCCATGCCCAGAATGAAATATATTTTTGAACACGGAGATAAGCACAGGGCCGTATATTTTATCAAGGCAAAAACGTTTTGAAACTTTTGTGAAATGAAATATTTGCAATTTGAATTAATTGATTATAAAGCCATCAGTGCAACTGACACAAAATAAATTTCCCAAGTCAGATAGGAAATCATCAATGCAAAAGCCCTTCAGTACATCTAGCTATAAGTCTAGCCACTAGCTAACAAACCATGACAAATAGAAAGGGAAGCAAGCACAGAGTAATACTAGTATATATGATCATGTAACACCTCGATATTGGCAACAGCAATCTTCTCTGATGCTTTATCTTGACCTTCAGTTGATTGGGACCCTGATTTCTCCTTCCCGTCTAATTTTCTCCACAATTCAAGGGTTTCAGCATCTATCCTGAAATTAATTACAAGGTGCAAACTAAGAAGCTAATATAGCTAGAGATCAGAAATAAAAGCAACACGTATCTAAAAGTATGATACACAATATTTGATATCTTGAAGATTCTATAGAGGCATCACATGAGTTTGGTTTCTACTTCAGGTGTTGTTACTTCAGAAAGCAAAGAAAAATGAAAACACCATTTGACAATTTTTGTTGTTCTGTGTAAAATATACTATTCCCTCTGTAAAGAAATATAAGAGCGTTTGGATCACCACTTTAGTGATCTAAACGCTCTTAGTAGTGATCTAAACGCTCTTATATTTCTTTACAGTAGTGATCTAAATGCTCTTATATTTCTTTACAAAGGGAGTACAAACTAGAATGCCTGATAATTGAAAACACATCTTGAGGTAACACGTACTCAAAATACAAGATAGCTAGTTAGAAGATTAAGTAAATGAGCAGTTCACCTCATAATATCAGCATTTCTCTTAAGTCCTGAGATGACATTCCGCGTGTATTCAAGTAGCTCTTCACGCTTCACCTGTTCACACAGATATAATGAATTACTGGAATTGGACATATGCCCTATTTACAGAGCTTAATAATGTGTGTATCACAGTTAGTTTTCAACCTCACAATTATATGAGAATACACACATTGGAAAATATTTCCAAAAATAAGAATGCTAGCAAAAGGCTATCTGTTTTTGCTTAAGAAATACTCCCTCCATTTCATAATATAAGATGTAATTACAACCAATATGTGAGTATATCAGTTGTAATACCATCTTATATTATTGGACGGAGGGAGTAGTTTCTTAGGTTTCTGCAGTACTGCCTAGGTGAACAGACGCTGCATAAGCAATTCCCAAATTGCAAGGGGGTAAGCACAGTCAGAGTGTGAAGTCCAACCAAAAGGATTTAGCATGGCCACTACAGTTTCGCCAAAATGTCTTCATGAAGAACACATTTAATTTCAAATATCCACAAGAATCTATTGGAGGGGTGTGCCTGTAGCCACGTATGGTGTGACAGTAAGGAACATTTCCAACTTGATTAGTTCCTGAAATAAAGTTAGGAAGCGGTTCTGAAGAACTTACTGCCAGTAGAAATTTCAGCCACTTCAGGAGTATAAAGGTAACAGATGGCGATAGATCCAAATGGCCCAGTTCAGAAGGTCTACTTGGTGTAACCAATGACACTAAAGTTCTCTCTAGGGCACACTCATGGTAATCTACAAAAACTACACAAGTAGCAGAATACTAGATACCATTTATGCTGAGAATCTATACCAAACATAACCTAAACATCATGTGATTTTCATAAAACATATGTGATTAAAGACAATTGGGAAGTTACCAGGACTTCGTCTTTGTAATTTGAAAAAGCCTTGGCCAAGTCTTGTACATTGTTCATGATTGCCTTATTGACTTCTTTCCCACCAGTAAGACACAGGCTGTGAAACCCAACATTAGTTGCAAGAAAAGGGGCATTCAGTAAACTAGAAAACATTCATGGATAAGATAAAGAGTCAATAGAGATATGTGTGAACTATCAAGTAGCTGAGATTGTACAGAATGCTCAGAAGAACTAAATTTTGAATACCTTTAGTAAATACTCGCTGCGTCACAAAATAAGTGTCTCAACTTTGTACTATTTAGTACAAAATTGTACTAAACTTGAGACACTTATTTTGGGACGGGGGGAATAACAGTCAAGAGTGTTTAAGTGCAAGCGGAAAGCAAAGCACCTAATGTAAGGAACATGTAATGTTATATTTGGATGGTAAACCCAATTGCAGACTTGGAATAGAAGACGAGATAAAAGAATCCAGTCATTAGTTCATTAGGAGTTGACCCAAAAAAGAGGTCAGAACTATCACTCCACCACATAGGAATGGACGAGGCAACAGAAATGCTGTTTATTGGAAGTAGGGAGTTGCATGCTAACGGGATGCATATGTGAAGCTCTCATTTCGTTCTTTGTCATAAAATTTCAAAGAATAGCAAAGTTCGAAGTGAGTGGAGGATAGTAATAGTGTTGAACATTTTATGAGGATTCACTTAAGAATGTTGATAAATTAACTTTGCAGGCTGAGAAAAGTTTAATTGCATTGAAGAAAAATATTAGCAAGTTATTTCAGAAGCAACTCACCCATAAATTTCCAGAAGAAGTGAAACTTCTTCCTCAGATGGAGCTTCAAGAATCTGTTTACAGAAAAGGTTAGTATTGTCCGGCGTCAAACTGAGTAAGGACTAATAATAGCGGTCTACAATACAGAAAAGAAAGAAATCAGTAAAATAGATTATAATTAATAATAATAAGAGACCAGAGCAGCAAGGTTGGGCCAACTCACCATGGATTGTGTAATATCTTCAAGTGCCTGACTGTACAGGAACACATCACGGAAGTTCATAGGTGCTCCATCAATATCAGGATCAACAAACAAAGTCTGCTCCAAACAAGTTCAGTTTACAGAAATATGTAAACTCAGGGGAGTCTAAAATATAACTAAGATGCATACAGAAGAAGAAAAGAAGACGACAAAAATCAACCTCAAAATAATTAGGTGAAACAAACAAATACACAAGACAAGATGAACATGAAACACACAGACTCACCAATGGTGGTTTTAAAGGATCCAATTCACCAGCAGAATCATGAACATCAGGATCCTTCATATCTGAACTAGCAAGTTCAGCCTCAATGTCTTGTAATGCTCCCAGCCAACGTCTTAATAATTCAATTCTTTCACCCCCATGGCATGAAACTGCTGCCTCTTCCAACCGCATTACTGTTTTCTTGAAACTTTTGAAGCTCTGTGTGCCCTGCGAACCGCAGTAACAAACATCTTATAAAAAAAGGAGGCAAAAGAACATACAGCAACGGTAGTCAAACTATACTAAACTAGATCAAAAAGTCTTCACTCTACTTTTTTCTCCTTCATGTGCAATTACTGTGAGACTCGGAATAGATGAACAATACAGCAGCTTAAACATAAGATAATCTCACATAAATATAGCCTACAAGCGTATCCAGGTTTGAGTTCAGCTTGCAACCTGACATGTGACCACTATGCTTCACATACAAGACTGGAGTAAGAATCATACTCTTAATTTGCCCCTTTTATCTAACTTCCTAAGAAAGCAACTCTAAGTCAGACGATGTTTCACGGACAACACATTTGAATACCAAAGACTTGGACTCGCTCTGTATGGAAAGTGACACACAGGAATCATGAAAACTGTAAGGAGTTTTTCCTTGTGTAATGTATTAAAATGGATACTTCAGCAGCGAGCTAGTGACAACGAAAAATCGCCCACGAAACAACAGGTTTCGTGTACTCGTCCCATAGCTCTGCTGAGCTCCTAATTCGAGGTGAACACTAGCTAGGGCACTAACCACGGTAGTCCAATGGCACAAATTAAAGTTTGGATTACTAGTGTATTGAGTTCATCGCATTGGCGTGCAGAGGCAACGAATTAGCATCCCCTCAAGCAATCCCCCACCCTTGCTTCACGTCGCCAGAAGAAGCCGAATTTGGATTCGCTGAGATCGAACAGGATGCCGGCGAAGAGGGGAGGGAAGAGGGCGAAGGGGGGACGAGGAGGGTTCGTGAGCTCACCCCGCGGTCGAGGAGGATGTCGGAGACGGCCTGCCCCGCGTGGTGCGCGACGGCGTCCGCGTATCCCTTGACGGCGCGGGCCACGCCGCTGCGGCCGCCGGCCTCCACCGCCCGGCTCACCGCGCTGCGCAGCCACGACGACATCTCCGCTCCCCTTTCCTGTTTCCTCCCGCGTGTGCGCTAGGGCTTGAGTTAGTCCTGGGCTTCGGATGGCACGCGCCGACCACGAGGACGGCGGAGACGACTTCAACTAGAGTGAGGACAACGGCGAGAGAGAGGAGGGCGACGTGCTCCTTTGGATTTGGGTCTTGGACTCTTCCTTTGGCTGGCCAGCTTTTAACATTTTTTCCAAGGAGTGAAGTATGCTTTGAAGGCAGCTACACAAATAAAAATCCCTCAAAAAAAAAAACCGGACGTCCAAATCCGTGAACGTGGTGTCCTGTCATCTCTAATCTCGATTGTAAATAATGGTTCTTTAATGCGTTTTAGGAGGGGATTGGCCGACGTGGCACCGGGGATTGCTATTTTAAAGGCCACGTCGGTTCAGTGACATATCTTCACACGCTGGAGGGAACCAAATTAGGGTTCAGGCGAGGGGAAGAGAGAGGCGATTGGCGGCGGAAGCGACGATGTCGTTTGGCTCTCTGCTTCTCGCAGCGGAGGGATTCATCGAAGAGGCACATGAGCAAGGTCGTGAGTGCCCTGTCGGGAGGAGCTCATGAAGTAGGAGTCGACGATTTGTTGCCCCCGATGCGGGAAGAAGGCGCCGCGGTGGATTTCCTGAAGTCCGGAGAACCCAAGAAGAAGATAATGTGCATCTGTTGAAGCTCGGGTATGCTCTGATCTGATATGTTCTTGGGTTCATGCTTTGTTCGTCTAGTTTGCTCTGTTTTTTTTGCTATTCCCTCTAGCAAACATTGCACCATTTGAATGGCACGGCTTCGTTGAACGGCATGACCGACCTACAACTCCATTTGTGTGTGGACTATTGGGAGATCTTCGAGATAGTGTGGAAGCTGGAGGCAGATATTGATGCACTGTCAACTGAAGGAGTTTCAGAAGCTGGTGGTTTAAGTGATGTAGTGATGAGAGGAAATGAAAAAAATCATCAATTAGTGAGAAATGTGTTAGCAGAGAGATGATATTGTATGGAATTATGATATTTTTGTTTGATATAGTAGTAGGGATGATTTTAGGCTACTGATCAATTAGTACTGAGTTTGAGGCAATATACTGTATTTGGAGCAATGTAATGTATTTGAAACAAGTTTGAATGTAATTCAGTTTGAAAATCTTGTCATGAGATATGTAGTGTGTGTGTAGTGTCATTTATGATAGGAACAAGAAAACAAGAAATATGTATCAAATGTTCGGAGATTGCTACCAAAAATAACTGGAATAAAAGATCATTTTGACAGTTTTATGTCAAAAACATGTCCATAGCTTGCTGTGAAAATCAATGGTGTGTCCTTAACAATAATAATATAGATCATTTCGGCATCTTCTTGTGAACATCATGTTGTCACGTTATTGTCAAAGTCAATGTTATTTGTTGGACAATACTCATATATATATAATTTTCATAGGGCAACAAAATAACAGAAAATTATAAAGAGCAAGATCACACATTGAGACCAGCTAGTTCACATTACATTGCACATAAGCAGCTGGCTCACATCCAACATAACAACAAGTTCATAGGGACACCCAGATCCAAAATAACTAGTAGTTTAACACCAACATGACCACAAGTTGACATGGTTTGATCAACACAAGCAAAATAACAATGAAAAGCACAACTTCAGTAGTTCCCACTTGCTGTCAAGTAGGCCATGTATCCTCATGTGCCTCTCTTTGCTCATCTGCTCTACCAACATTTGTGCTTCATCTAGTTGCTTCATTTGTACTTCCTCTCCCTCTCTTTCCTCCTCTACTCTGCCAGTTGATGCGCTTCCTCCAGGTGCTTCATTTGTAGTTGCTACATAAATTATCTTAACTCTAGGAGGTCTAAAGTTTGTAGTAGCAGGTTTAGAGCTTGAGGCGGATGCATGTTGAGAAGTTTGTGTCCTTGTTGTAGGTTGAGTGTTTATTGTAGTTGCAAGTGTTGTTGTCCTTCTTTTTCAAAGATTCGGTATGTGCTTCCTGCATTTGCATCAGAATAGAACAAAGAAAAGAGAAAAGAAAGGTCAGTTGCCACTTATAGAAATAGAACATACAATTGTATTGTGCATATTAAATTGACGACTAAATTACCTTTGTTTACCTCAGTTTTTTCCTTTCTTAGCAAGAAATGCCTTTGCTTTTTTGTTCCTATCTGGATTCTTCTCACAAGAACCTTTGTTGTGTCCCTTGGACTTACAAATTCCACAAGTGATCTGAATGCCATGCTTGTTCGGCTTCTTCATCTTGGGTTATTCTCCCTCTTCTCTCCTCATGTCATTTCCTATCAGGTTCTTCCTTCCTCCTGGCATGGCAATGTACGAAGGTGCCACTGGCCTAGAGTTTTGAGAAATTGGCCGGTTTTCTTCACCCTCTACTAGTTGCAGGCAATGTTCATATATCTTGTTGAATGGCTCAATTTAATAGCACTTGTAAATGAAATATTCTATCGTATTTCCGCTATTGTAGATAGGACTGATGGCATGAGAGCATGGAAGGCGTGCTAGCTGAAAATATCCACATGAACATGTCCATTTCTCAAGGTTGATTGTGTCTCTTGTGTCTTCTTTGCATATGCCTGGCCTCAAATCCATTTTTCCATTCCAAAGCACCTCAAGATATTGTGTCCTTGCAATGTTGGCCTCTAGTTTATTGAATATGTGTGGGCAAATATTTCCTGTCCAGATAGCACTTTTGGTTCTCTACTTTTGAACCCGATAAGTACTTTTTTCCTTATCTCCTCCTATTGAGAAATGACTGGGAAGTATCTTGCTTCTATAATGGCAATTTGAACCGAGTGGAAAAAGAGCCATATCCTAATGATTTGGCCATGTCCTCATCATGTCTTGCGCACTAAAAGAGCATGGTACCCCCATGTTTGGTTTTGGTAATTGATGACAATCCCTATGGACTAATGGTTGCCTTGAGTTATATTTGAAGGTTTTGTCCGTGGGCATTGCTCGAAGACCATTTGTTGGTTTCAAGATTATTAGAAGAAGATTATGTGTTGGCCAAGGTGTTATTCAAGGAGTTACCCAAATTTGATCATGCAAGTGTTGAGCCTATTGCAAGCATCTCTTGAAGAAGATTGTGTGAACAATCATGTTTACCTTCAAGTCATCACCTTTATGAAGAGAGAAGATAAGATTCAAGGTTGATCAAGACTAAGTCAAATATTGAATCAAGTTAATCAACACACAAAGCATATAAGTTGTACCAAGTGGGATCAAGTGATTGTTGGGGAACATTGCATGGGAAACAAAAAAAATCCTACGCACACGCAAGATCTATCCATGGTGATGAGCATCTACGAGAGGGAGAGTGGATCTACATACCCTTGTAGATCGCTAAGTGGGAAGCGTTAAGAAACACGGTTGGTGTAGGCAAATGTCTTCGCGATCCAAATCGCCGAGCGTCCCGCGATCTCATCACGATCCGTCCCGCGATCCAATCACGATCCGTCCCGCGAACTCATCACGATCCGTCCCGCGAACTCATCACGATCCGTCCCGCGAACTCATCACGATCTGTCCCGTGAACTCATCACGATCCGTCTCGCGATCTTGATCACGGTCCTTCCGATCTAGCGCCGAACGGACGACACCTCCGCGTTCAGCACACGTACACCTTGATGACGATCTCCGCCTTCTTGATCCAGCAAGAGGGAGTGGAGAGGTAGAGGAGTTCTCCGGCAGCGCGACAGCGCTGCGGCGATGGTGGTGGAGCAATTCTGGCAGGGCTTCGCCTAAGCACTGCAGAAAACCAATCTAGAGGAGAAACTATGCACTAGAGGAGAGGGCAGCACGTGGCTGAAAATTCTTGTGCAAAAACCCTCAAAACCACTAGTATATATAGGAGGAGGGGAGGAGGAGGCTTGACCCTCAAGGGGCCAGCCCTATGGTTCGGCCGAACCAGGAGGGAGGAGTCATCCTCCTCCACTCCTAGTAGGATTAGGACTCCTTCCTTATTTGGCCCTTTTTGCCTTTTTCCACCTTTTTTTCTTTTGGGCTTTTCTTCCTAGCCGCATGGGCCTTGTGTGGGACTTCCACCAGCCCACTAAGGGCTGGTATTCACCCTCCCACAGCCCATGTAGCCTCTTGGGTCGAAATACCCCTCCCGATGGTCCCTCGGTACACTACCGGTACTCCCGGTACACTAACAATGAGCCCGAAACTTTTCCGGCGACCAAAATAGGACTTCCTATATATCAATCTTTACCTCCGGACCATTCCGGAGCTCCTCGTGACGTACGGGATCTCATCCGGGACTCCGAACAACCTTCGGTCACCACCATGCATAACTCTATACTACCGAAACGTCACCAAACCTTAAGTGTGCAGACCCTGCGAGTTCGAGAACTATGTAGACATGACCGAGACACCTCTACGGTCAATAACCAATAGCGGGACCTGGATGCCCATATTGGTTCCTACATATTCTATGAAGATCTTTATCGGTCGAACCTCGATGTCAAGGATTCAGTTAATCTCGTATGATGTTCCCTTTGTTCTTCGGTATGTTACTTGCCCGAGATTCGATTGTCGGTATCTCCATACCTAGTTCAACCTCGTTACCGGCAAGTCTCTTTACTCGTTCCGTAATACAAGATCCCGTGGATAACACTTAGTCACATTGCTTGCAAGGCTTATTGTGATGTTGTATTACCGAGTGGGCCCTGAGATACCTCTCCGTCACACGGAGTAACAAATCCCAGTCTTGATCCATGCCAACCCAACAGACACCCTCGGAGATACCTATAGAGCACCTTTATAGTCACCCAGTTACGTTGTGACGTTTGATACACACAAGGTACTCCTCCGGTGTGAGTGGGTTGCATGATCTCATGGTCATAGAAACATATACTTGACATGCAGAAAACAGTAGCAATAAACTGACACAATCATATGCTACGTTTGTGGTTTGGGTCTTTTCCATCACACCATTATCCTAATGATGTGATCCCGTTATCAAATGACATCTCATGTCCATGGCTAGGAAACCTTAACCATCTTTGATCAACGAGCTAGTCTATTAGAGGCATACTAGGGACATGGTTTTGTCTATGTATCCACACATGCATCTAAGTCTCCGATCAATACAATTATAGCATGGATAATAAACGATTATCATGAACAAGGAAATATGATAATAACTAATTTATTATTGCCTCTAGGGCATATTTCCAACAGTCTCCCACTTGCACTAGAGTCAATAATCTAGTTCACATCACCATGTGATTCGCATTGTTATGAATCTAACACCCAATGAGTTCTGGGGCTTGATCATGCTTTGCATGTGAGAGAGGTCTTATAGTCAACGGGTCTGCGACATTCAGATCCGTGTGTACTTTGCAAATTTCTATGTCAAACCGTAAACACTGCTACCACACTCCACTTGGTACTATTCCAAATGGTTGTTCCACTATACGTATCCAGATTGCTACTACGAGTCATCCGGATTGGTGTTAAAGCTTGCATCGATGTAACTCTTTACGACAAACTCTTTATCACCTCCATACGAGAAACATCTCCTTAGTCTTTTAGTCACTAAGGATAATCTTGATCGTTGTCTAGTGCTCCATTCCAGGATCACTTTGAAACCTTCCGGCCATACTTATGGCAAGGCTGACATCGGGTCTTGTGCATAGCATTGCATACATGATAGAGCCTATGGCTAAAGCATAGGGGATGACACTCATTTTTTCTCTATCTTCTGTAGTCACTGGCATTGAGTATTACTCAACTTCACACCTTACAAATCGGGCGAGAACTCTTTCTCTGACTGATCCATTTCGAACTCTTTCAAAATCTTGTTAAGGTATGTACTCATTGAAAGTCTCATCAAGCATCTTGATCTATCTCTATAGATCTTGATGCTCAACAATTAGGTAGATTTATCCAGGTCTTCCTTTGGAAAAAAATCTTTTCAAACAACCATTTATGCTTTCCAGAAATTCTACATCATTTCCGATCAACAATATGTCAACCACATATGCTTACCAGAAACTCTATAGTGCTCCCACTCACTTTATTATAAATACAAGTTTCTCGTAAACTTTGTATAGACTCAAAAACTTTGATCACCTCATCAAAGTGTATATTCCAACTCCGAGATGCTTGATTCAGTTCATAGAAGGAACACTTAAGCTTGCACACCTTTTAGCATCCTTAGGACTGACAAAACCTTCTGGTTGTATCACATACAACCTTTCCTCAAGGAAGGAAACGATGTTTTGGCATCCATCTGCCAGATTTCATAATTGAAAAATGCAGCAACTGCTAACATAATTCCAATAGACTTTAGCATCGCTACGAGTGAGAAAGTCTTATCGCAGTCAACTCCTTGAACTTGGCAGAAACTTCTTTGCGACAAGTCAAGCTTCATAAATGGTGACATTTACCATCAGCGTCTGTCTTCATTTTAAAGGTCCATCTATACTCAACGACCTTCCGTCCAACGAGCAGGTCTACCAAAGTCTATACTTGGTTTTCATACATGGATCCTTTCTCGGATTTTATGGCCTCTAACCATTTGTCAGAATCCGGGCCCATCATCGCTTCTCCACAGCTCGTAGGTTCATCGTTGTCCAACAACATGACCTCCAAGACAGGGTTGTCGTACCGCTCAGGAGCAGTACACATCCTTGTCGACCTACGAGGTTCGATAGTAACTTGATCCGAAGCTTCATGATCATCATCATTTACTTCCTCTTCAACTGACGTAGGTTCCACAGAAACATCTTTCTGCATTGTGCTACTCTCTGGTTAAAACAAAGGTTCAACAACCTCATCAAGTTGTATCTTCCTCCCACTCAATTCTTTTGAGAGAAACTTTTCCTCGAGAAAGGACCCAGTTTTAGCAACAAACACTTTATGCTTGGATCTGAGATAGAAGGTTCACCCAACTGTTCTTAGGGTATTCTATGAAGATGCATTTGTCTGCTTTGGGTTTGAGCTCATTCGGTGAAAACATTTTCCACACAAGCGTCGCAGCCCCAAACATTAAGAAATGACAGCTTAGGTTTCTATCAAACCATAATTCATATGGTGTCATCTCAACGGATTTAGATGGTGCCCTATTTAAAGTGAATGTAGTTGTCTCTAATGCATAACCCCAAAACTATAGTAGCAAAACGATAAGAGACATCATAGCCCGCACCATATCCAATAAAGCACGACTATGACGTTCAGACACACCATCACACTATGGTGTTCCAGGTGGCATGAGTTGTGAAACGACTTTCACATTGTCTAAAGTTGTATGCCAAACTCGTAACTCAGATATTCACCTCCACGATCATATAGCAGACATCTTTATCTTCTTGTCACGATGATCTTAAACTTTAATTTGAATTTGCTCGAACTTTTCAAAACGATTCAACTTGTGTTTTGTTAAGTAAACATACACTATATCTACTCAAATCATCGGTGAAGGTAAGAAAATAACGATATCCACCGCACGCTACAAGACTCATTGGATTGCATACATCAACATGTATCATTTCCAATAAATCACTTGCCCACTCCATCAATCCGGAAAACAGGGTCCTTAGTCATCTTGCCCAAGAGGCATGGTTCGCATGTCTCAACCGATTCGAAATCGAATGAGTCCAAAGATCCATCAGCATGGAGTTTCTTCATGCGTTTTATACCAATATGACATTTAGCAGCAGTGCCACAAGTATGTGGTACTATCATTATTAACTTTGCATCTTTTGGCATCAATGTTATGAACATGTGTATTACTACGATCAAGATTCAACAAACCATCCTCACTGGGTGCATGACCATTGAAAGTATTATTCATGTAAGTAGAATAACCATTATTCTCTAACTTAAATGAATAACCGTGTTGCAATAAACACGATCTAATCACGTTCATGCTCAACGCAAAACACCAAATAACACTTATTTAGGGTTGTCACTAATCCCGAAGGTAGAGAGAGCGTGCGATGTTGATCACATCAACCTTGGAAACATTTCCAACACACATCGTCACCTCACCCTTAGCTAGTTCTCCGTTTATTCCGTAGCTTTTATTTCGAGTTACTCACATTTAGCAACTGAATCGGTATCCAATACCTAGGTGCTACTAGGAGTACTTGCAATGTACACATCATTAACACGTATATCAAATATACTTCTGTCGACGTTGCCAGCCTTCTTATCTACCAAGTATCTAGGGTTGTTCCGCTTCAGCGACCGCTCTCCTCATAATCGAAGCACTTAGTCTCGGGTTTGGGTTCAACTTTGGGTTGCTTCACTGGAGTAGCAACTGACTTGCTATCCATGAAGTTTCCCTCCTTGCTTTTGCCCTTCTCGAAACTAGTGGTTTGACTAACCATCAACACTTGACGCTCCTTCTTGATTTCTACCTTCGCGGTGTCAAACATCACGAACAGCTCAGGGATCATTATTTCTATCCCTGGCATTTTATAGTTCATCACCAAGTTCTAGTAGCTTAGTGACAGTGACTTGGAGAACTATATCAATCACTATCTTATCTGGAAGATCAACTCCCACTCGATTCAAGCGATTGTAGCACCCAGACAATCTGAGCACATGCTCAACGATTGAGCTATTCTCTTTCATCTTGTAGGCAAAGAATCTTGTTGGAGATCTCATATCTCGCAACATGGGCACGAGCTTGAGATCCTAATTTCAGCTCTTAGAACATCTCATATGTTCCGTGACGTTCAAAATGTTTCTGAGCCTCAATTCTAAGCCGTAATGCATGACACACTAAAGTATCAAGTAGTCATCAGAACGTGCCTGTCAGATGTTCACAACATCTACAGACGACGCTAGAGGGGTTGGCGCACCGAGCGGTGCATTAAGGACATAAGCCTTCTGTGCAGCAATGAGGACAATCCTCAGATCACGGACCCAGTCCGCAATATTGCTACCATCATCTTTCAACTCTATTTCTCTAGGAACATATAAAAAATTCAAGGGAGCTACAGCGTGAGCTAGTAATCTACAACATAATTTTGCAAAGACACTACTGACTATGTTCATGATAATGAGTTCAATTAATCATATTACTTAAGAACTCCCACTCAAATTGACATCCCTCCGGTCATCCGAGTGATACATGATCCAAATTCACCAACTCAAGTCCGATGATCACGTGAGTTGAGGTGGTTACAATGGTGAACATCATCATGTTGATCATATGTACTATATGACTCATGTTTGACCTTTCGGTCTCTTGTGTTCCGAGGCCATGTCTGTACATGCTAGGCTCGTCAAGTTTAACTCGAGTGTTCTGCATGTGCAACACTGGCTTGCACCCGTTGTATGTGAACGTAGAGTCTATCACACCCGATCATCACGTGGGTCTCGACACGACGAACTTTCGCAACGGTGCACACTCGGGGAGAACACAAGTTGTCTTGAAATTAAGTGAGGGATCACCTTATAATGCTACCATCGTCCTAAGCAAAACAAGGTGCATAAAAGGATTAACATCACATGCAAATCATAAGTGACATGATATGGCCATGAACTTGTGCTTTTGATCTCCATCTTGAAAGCACCGTCATGATCTCCATCGTCACCGGCACGACACCATGATCTCCATCATCTTGATCTCCATCAACTTGTCGCCATCGGGGTTGTCGCGCCCACCATGCTTCTACTACTATTGCTACCATTTAGTGATAAAGTAAAGCATTGCATAGCGATTAATGATTGACACGCATGTCATACAATAATTAAAGACAACCCTATGGCTCCTACCGGTTGTCGTACTCATCGACATGCAAGTCGTGATATTCTATACAACACATGATCATCTCATACATCACATATATCTCGTCATGTAATTGGCCATATCACATCACAACATACCCTGCAAAAACAAGTTAGACGTCCTCTAATTGTTGTTGCATGTTTTACGTGGCTGCTACGGGTATCTAGTAAGAACAATTCTCACCTATGCATAAACCACAACGGTGATACATAAGTTTCTTTTCAACCTTCTCAAGGACCGCCTTAGTCAAATCCGATCCAACTAAAGTAGGAGAAACAGACACCCGCCAGCCATCTTTGTGCAACGAAGTTACACGTCAGTCGATGGAACCGGTCTCTCGTAAGCGTACGAGTAATGTTGGTCCGGGCCGCTTCGTCCCAAAATACCGCTGAACCAAAACACAACCAAGGGAGGAAGAAATCTAAGCATCAATGCCCACAAACTCTTTGTGTTCTACTCGAGATCTCATCTACACATAGACCTAGCTCATGATGCCACTGTTGGGGAACGTTGCATGGGAAACAAAAAATTTCCTACGCACACGCAAGATCTATCCATGGTGATGAGCATCTACGAGAGGGAGAGTGGATCTACATACCCTTGTACATCGCTAAGCGGGAAGCGTTAAGAAACGCGGTTGGTGTAGTCGAACGTCTTCGCGATCCAAATCGCTGAGCATCCCGTGATCTCATCACGATCCGTCCCGCGATCCAATCACGATCCGTCCCGCGAACTCATCACGATCCGTCCCGCGAACTCATCACGATCCGTCCCGCGAACTCATCACGATCCGTCCCGCGAACTCATCAAGATCCGTCCCGCGAACTCATCACGATCCGTCCCGCAAACTCATCACGATCCGTCTCGCGATCTTGATCACGGTCCTTCCGATCTAGCGCCGAACGGACGACACCTCCGCATTCAGCACACGTACAACTTGATGACGATCTTCGCCTTCTTGATCCAGCAAGAGGGAGCGGAGAGGTAGAGGAGTTCTCCGGCAGCGTGACGGCGCTGCGGCGATGGTGGTGGAGCAATTCTGGCAGGGCTTTGCCTAAGCACTGCAGAAAACCGATCTAGAGGAGAAACTATGCACTAGAGGAGAGGGCAGCACGTGGCTGAAAATTCTTGTGCAAAAACCCTCAAAACCACTAGTATATATAGGAGGAGGGGAGGAGGAGGCTTGACCCTCAAGGGGCCAGCCCTATGGTTCAGCCGAACCAGGAGGGAGGAGTCCTCCTCCTCCACTCCTAGTAGGATTAGGACTCCTTCCTTATTTGGTCCTTTTTGCCTTTTTCCACCTTTTTTCTTTTGGGCTTTTCTTCCCAGCCGCATGGGCCTTGTGTGGGACTTCCACTAGACCACTAAGGGCTGGTATTCACCCTCCCACAGCCCATGTAGCCTCTTGGGTCGAAATACCCCTCCCGATGGTCCCTCGGTACACTACCGGTACTCCCGGTACACTAACAATGAGCCCGAAACTTTTCCGGCGACCAAAATAGGACTTCCTATATATCAATCTTTACCTTCGGACCATTCCAGAGCTCCTCGTGATGTCCGGGATCTCATCCGGGACTCCGAGCAACCTTCGGTCACCACCATGCATAACTCTATACTACCGAAACGTCACCAAACCTTAAGTATGCAGACCCTGTGGGTTCGAGAACTATGTAGACATGACCGAGACACCTCTACGGTCAATAACCAATAGCGGGACCTGGATGCCCATATTGGTTCCTACATATTCTACGAAGATCTTTATCGGTCGAACCTCTATGTCAAGGATCCAGTTAATCCCGTATGATGTTTCCTTTGTTCTTCGGTATGTTACTTGCCCGAGATTCGATCGTCGGTATCTCCATACCTAGTTCAACCTCGTTACCGGCAAGTCTCTTTACTCGTTCCGTAATACAAGATCCCGTGGATAACACTTAGTCACATTGCTTGCAAGGCTTATTGTGATGTTGTATTACCGAGTGGGCCCTGAGATACCTCTTCGTCACACGGAGTAACAAATCCCAGTCTTGATCCATGCCAACCCAACAGACACCCTCGGAGATACCTGTAATATACCTTTATAGTCACCCAGTTACGTTGCGACGTTTGATACACACAAGGTACTCCTCCGGTGTCAGTGAGTTGCATGATCTCAAGGTCATAGAAACATATACTTCACATGCAGAAAACAGTAGCAATAAACTGACACGATCATATGCTACGTTTGTAGTTTGGGTCTTGTCCATCACACCATTCTCCTAATGATGTGATCCCGTTATCAAATGACATCTCATGTCCATGGCTAGGAAACCTTAACCATCTTTGATCAACGAGCTAGTCTATTAGAGGCATAATAGGGACATGGTTTTGTCTATGTATCCACACATGCATCTAAGTCTCCGATCAATACAATTATAGCATGGATAATAAACGATTATCATGAACAAGGAAATATGATAATAACTAATTTATTATTGCCTCTAGGGCATATTTCCAACAGTGATCCCATGGTATGGTAAGCATTGTCCATTACGCTTTGTGTACTAACCCCTGGTATATGTGAGAGTTCCTTATGGGGTTAGGTATGTTTCCATAGGCATGCATCAAAAGGAAGATATCATGTAACCCATGGAGGATGACATCTAGTTGTGATCGTCATCAAGGTGCGGTGTGCAAGTTCAAGTGGAGAATCATGAAGATATCATGATTGAAGCTTGTCGTCCATTCTCGTGATAATGGACATGTGAGGATGTGCCTAAGAGAGGCTCACCCATAGTGGAGTATGGGGGAGCAATCTACTTGTCTTCATCGAGTGTGTGCAATCAAGAAAGGTGGTCCAACTTGAGAAGGTCAAGATCGTCATCATCTAGCTCAAGTGGATTATGCGCAAGGCAAATGTTTGTCCTTGATAGGTTTTATGTTTCACCGGTCTCGTGGTGTTAGTTGGGAGACCGGGTTATAGGTTTAATACTCGTACTATCAAGGGGGGCTCTCGAGTGAGTTGCTTGATCGTATCGCTCGTAGAGAGCTCAAATCATTGCATCCTTGGCATCATCATTCTTGGTTCTTGTTTATCTATTTTCCATATGAGTTTTGGAGCTTATGGTCTTCTTCATGACAAGCTCAAGTTCATCAAAAACGGTTCATATGCATCATCTTTTGCATTTTCTGTGTTGGAGATTTTGCTGATTCATATTTGGGGAGGTTCTTTTCCTTATCATATTGGCATTTATTCTCCATTGATAGTTATTAATATAAACAACAAGCTTGAGTTTGCTGATTTAGATGTTCTATAGTACTTGGTGTCATCTATCCAACAAGCTTGATTTTGCTGATTTCAGAGCGCGTACGCAAAAGTTATGGCAGTTTCGGTCTTCTAGCATCCATCTGTTTTGCTTGGGGCTTGCTTGAAGCACCCAAGCGGTAGTACCCCTCCAAGTGTCGCGGTAGTACCACTTGTCTTTGGGCTACCGGTAGTAGAGCGGTAGTACCGCTTGAGGCAGTATTTGTCGTTCCATACTACCACACTCACTTTCGCTGATCCAAACTGTGCTTCTGTAACTCATCACGATTTTCATGTCATGCTACTTGTGAGTTGCTTTGGGTTTATCCCCTAAGAGTAAGTATGAATAAATATAGTAACGGTAAGTATTTCCATCAATGAGAACCAAGGTTTATCGAACCAATATGAGAAGGAACACAAACTCTCTTCGTCAGTACCTACACACACAAAACCAAACACTTGCACCCAACGCGGGTAAGAGGGTTGTCAATCCCCTGAACTAGTTACTTGCAAGGATTAATTCTGATAGAGATAGATATATAAAAAGTAAAAGTAAATAAAAATTAAATAATTGCGGCAAGGTTTTTATTTTTTAGCAATATGATTAAATAGACCTGGGGCCATAGTTTTCACTAGAGGTTCTCTCTCGAAAGCAAAGAATACGGTGGGTAGACAAATTACTATTGGGGCAACTTGAAAGCACAACATGCTCCCTCGGTGGTTTTGATAATTCATGACGACATACATTGTCTCTTGGACTAACACCTCTATCTAGTATATTTCAGATAATAGTCCATGGAGAGTTGAGTTGGCAAAAGGATTGAGGAGATTGTGGAATTACCCCAAGATGCAAGGAAATAGGTTGGCCAAGCTTCAAGCAAGAGGACTCTACATTTTACATTTGTGAGAAATCACTTTGAGTCCATAGGAAAGCCAATACTATTAAAAGGGGGTAAAGTTTTTGATGGTGAACAATATCCTCAAACCTGCACAAGTGTCAGTCACCAAAACATCCACAAACTCTCCCACCAAATTCTGTCCAAAGCCAAATATGCAAAATCGGTGCAACCAACATTCCTATCCCAGTGCCACTGATTCTAAACCCTAGACAGACTCAGCCAAACCCTAACACTTCGGTGCAGCCGACACTGCTCTCGATGCCACCGAGTTAGGTTGCCAAGATTCTATTACGCAAATCCACATTTTCGGTCTGTCCGAAAATGGTGAATCGGCGTCACCGAGTTTGGTAAATCTGACTGTTGGTCACATTGTCAGTGCAACCGAGAATTGTATATCGGTCCCTCCGAGATTCCAAAGTTGCCACTTTTGGTCACTTTGGTACCACCGAGATTTACACATCGGTGTCACCGAGTTGGTCATTTTGTGTGTAACGGTTGGATTTTTGGGGATGCCTATATATACCCCTTCACCACCACCCACTCGAAAGAGAAGCACTCGAAACTATTTGAAAGCACATTTGCTCCCTTGGTGGTTTTGGTAATTAATAACAACATATAAGTCATTGAACTAATGTCTTCACCAAGTATATTTCACGGAACGTTCAATGATGGGAATGGCTAAAGGATTGTGATATTACCCCAAGATTCAAGGAAATAGGTTGGCCAAGCTTCAAGCAAGAGGACTCTACATTTTACATTTGTGAGAAATCACTTTGAGTCTATAGGAAAGCCAATACTATTAAAAGGGGGTAAAGTTTTGATGGTGAACAATATGCTCAAACGTGCACAAGTGATAGTCACCAAAACATCCACATACTCTCCCACCAAAGTCTGTCCTAAGCCAAACATGCAAATCGGTGCAACCAACATTCCTATCCCGGTACCACCAAGTTCTAAACCCTAAACAGACTCAGCCAAACCCTAACACTTCGGTGCAGCCGACACTACACTCGGTGCCATCGAGTTGGGTTGCCAACTTTCTGTTATGCAAGTTCTCATTTTTGGTCCGACCGAGAATGATGAACCGGCGTCACCGAGTTTGGTAAATCTGACCGTTGGTCACCTTGTCGGTGCAACCGAGAATTGTATATCGGTCCCTCCGAGATTCAAAAGTTGTCACTTTTTGTCACTTTGGTACCACCGAGATTTACAAATCGGTGTCACCGTGTCTGACTTATTGTGTGTAACGGTTGGATTTTTGGGGATGCCTATATATACCCCTTCACCACCACCCACTCGAAAGAGAAGCACTCGAAACTATTTGAAAGCACATTTGCTCCCTTGGTGGTTTTGGTAATTAATAACAACATATAAGTCATTGAACTAATGTCTTCACCAAGTATATTTCACGGAACGTTCAATGATGGGAATGGCTAAAGGATTGTGATATTACCCCAAGATTCAAGGAAATAGGTTGGCCAAGCTTCAAGCAAGAGGACTCTACATTTTACATTTGTGAGAAATCACTTTGAGTCTATAGGAAAGCCAATACTATTAAAAGGGGGTAAAGTTTTGATGGTGAACAATATGCTCAAACGTGCACAAGTGATAGTCACCAAAACATCCACATACTCTCCCACCAAAGTCTGTCCTAAGCCAAACATGCAAATCGGTGCAACCAACATTCCTATCCCAGTGCCACCAAGTTCTAAACCCTAAACAGACTCAACCAAACCCTAACACTTCGGTGCAGCCGACACTACACTCGGTGCCATCGAGTTGGGTTGCCAACTTTCTGTTATGCAAGTTCTCATTTTTGGTCCGACCGAGAATGATGAACCGGCGTCACCGAGTTTGGTAAATCTGACCGTTGGTCACCTTGTCGGTGCAACCGAGAATTGTATATCGGTCCCTCCGAGATTCAAAAGTTGTCACTTTTTGTCACTTTGGTACCACCGAGATTTACAAATCGGTGTCACCGTGTCTGACTTATTGTGTGTAACGGTTGGATTTTTGGGGATGCCTATATATACCCCTTCACCACCACCCACTCGAAAGAAAAGCACTCAGAACTATTACAGACCTATTCTACTCAGTTTTGTGAGAGAGAACCACCTACCCTTGTGTTGAGGTCAAGATCTTCCACTCCAACCATATGGATCTTGATTTCTAGCCTCCCCAAGTTGCTTTCCACCAATACCATCTCTTCTACCAAGCCAAATCTATGTGAGAGAGATTGTGTGTTGAGGAGTCTATCATCTTGAAGCACAAGAGCAAGGAGGTCATCGTCATTACCGAGCCTATTACCTTTTGGAGGGTGGTGCCTCCTAGATTGGTTAGGTGTCGCTTGGGAGCCTCCTACTTCGTGTTGTGGAGTGAACCAAGAAGTTTGTAAGGGCGAGGAGATTGCCTACTTCGTGAAGATCTACCCATAGTGAGGCTAGTGCTTCGTGGACGGAAGCCGCATGGAATAGTCAAGGTTGCTTCTTCGTGGAACCCTCCATGGGTAGAGCCCTCCATGGACTCTCGCGACCGTTACCCTCCGTGGGTTAAAGACTCCATGAACATGGACGTACGATAGCACCACCTATCGGAACCACGGGAAAAATCATCGTGTCATCACTTGTGTTTGCATTCCTAACCCTCTCTTTACTTACATGTGCAATGTCTTTACTTTCCGCCGCTACACTCTTAGACATGCATGTGTAGGGTGTTACTTGATATGCTATGAATGATAAAACTTGCCAAGAATTAAAATTGGGAAAAAAGCAAAACTTTTATTTGGTCAAGTAGTCTAATCACCCCCCCTCTAGACCTACTTTCGATCCTACAAGTGGTATCAGAGCTTTGGTCTCCATTGCATTGGTTTCACAACCTAGGAGAAGTATGGCATCTAGTGAGGGAAATTATCACCGTAGAGGTCCGTACTTTGATGGCACTAATTTTGCTAGTTGGAAGCATAAAATGATAATGCATTTGCTTGGTCATAATCCTACCGTTTGGGCTGTTGTTCATGTTGGCTTGCAAGGTGAATTCTTTGCGGATGGAAACGAACCGGATCGTGAAGCGTCAGCGGATGAATTGAAGATGTTGCAACTCAATGCTCAAGCATGTGACATACTCTTCAACTGCCTTTGTCCTGAAGAATTCAACAAATTCAGCCGTCTTGAACATGCAAAAGAGATTTGGGATACTTTGGTTGATATGCACGAAGGAACTGAGTCCGTGAGAGAATCCAAGTTAGATGTTCTTCAAGGTCAACTTGACAAGTTCAAGATGAAGGATGGTGAAGGAGTCGCTGAAATATACTCTAGGCTAGCTCTCATCACAAATGAGATTGTCGGTTTAGGAAACGAAGAATGACTGACAAGTTCATCATCAAGAAGATACTTAGAGATTTGGATAAGAGATATGACACCATGTGCATATTGATCCAAATGATGCCCAACTACAAAGATCTCAAACCAACGGAAGTGATTGGTAGAATTGTTGCTCATGAGATGACACTCAAAGACAAGGATGACCTTCATCACAAGTCTAGCGGTGCTTACAAAGCCACAAGTGATGCTCTCGCTACCTCAAGTGACAACCTTGTCACAAATGAATAGATAAGCCTCATGGTCAAGAAATTCAACAAGTTCTACAAGAATAGAAGCAAAGATCGCAACTCCAACTCAAGATATGAAGAGAAGCGTTCATCAAGTCGTGACCGAAACTGATACAATTATGGGAAGCCCGGACACTACTCAAATGAGTGCTCGGCTCCCTACAAACAAAGAGAAGAGTCACCAAGAAGATGAAGCTCAAGAGACGAATCACCTCGAAGAGAGAGAAGGAGTAGAGATGATTGTTATGAATGAAGACCCTCAAGGAGAAGTAGGGACTCAGAGAAGAAGGACAAGAACACCAAGAGCTAGCATCAAGCTCATGTTGGTGAATGGGTTTCCGGCTCCGACTCCGACAACCACTCCAAGATAAGCTATCACTCCAACTCCGACTATAGTCAAGATGATGGTGTTGCCGGAATTGCACTAGTGACAACCAACTCCTATGATCTATTTGATTCACCAAATGAAGGAGGTGGAAGTTGCTTCATGGCTAAAGGCCCCAAGGTATCACACCCCAAATATCTTGATTTCGATAGTGACGAAGATGATTTGCTTTATGATGATGACTTGCTATGTGATAAAACTAGTGATCATAATGAACTTGATATTTCTCATACTAGTCAAGATAAGTCAATTGATGATGATAAGATGAAAATAGAAGAACTAACTAAAGAACTCAACACTCTCAAGTTTGCTCATGAATCTAGTCTTGAAGATCATAGAGAGCTTGTAAGAACTCATGAGAAGCTACGCTTAGAGAAGCTCAATTTGGAGCAAGAACATGAATTTCTTAAAGCTATCAATGACGATCTCCAAAAGTAGACTTCATCTTATATTTCAAAACAACTACTCTTGTCTACATTCATGCCACAAGTTAAATCTAAGCAAACTAGTAACAAAGGAAAGAACGGTTCTTCATCTAGTAGCAACAATAAAAATGCTAAACCCAATTATGTTGCTCCTAGTAGTCCTATTGATTCCACTAATGATGATTCTCTTATCCAAGTTACACGTGAGCAAGAAAATGCTTTATTGAAAGGAATTATAGAGAGAGGTATCTACAAGAGTCTTGAAGGGTATAAACAATTTGATGAGATTGTACGCAAGCACGGAGGATACCAGAAGAATCGTGGTGTTGGCTACTTCAACGCTAATGGATTTGAATGGGAAGAAGGTCAATATCCCAATCCCAAGTTTGTTCCTCAAAAGGAGAAGTATGAAAATGCTCTTCCCAAGAGGACAAACACTCAAGATGACCTTCCACCACAAGACACCAAGCTCAAGGGCAAGAACAAGCTCCAAGAGGACTTTGACTCTTACGAAGATGAACCCCAAGCTTTGGTGAAGTGGGTTCCCAAGGCTACTACAAGCTCAACTTCTACAAGTGCTACTTCAACACCGAGGATCCCCATCAACTTGATGTGGATTACCAAGAAGAAGAACTAGAGAGTTCTTGAGGGGTGACTCCGCCAATGAAATTCACTCACATTCATTATTGGCAAGATCTATTTGCAATCAACATCAACCCTATGCAATAGATCAAGGAGTCACACATTCCCTCAAAGGTAAGAAAGGGACAAGGTAATCAATAAATCAATGTACATCATCACACATTCTTTGCACTCCATGTCCATAGATATCCTTGTATTTGTCTCTTGTGTGTTGGGACTAACCCATGTAGGTGAAAAGAGTAAGGAAACAACAAGGATGATCCCACCTCTTGGAGATCTTCATATACCTTGAGAATCCATCACTACCTCACCAACATGAAGTCTTCATCGACAAAACCCAAGGTTAGTTTATCCCTCTTGTGGGGGGATGTCACATCAAGGGGGGCTTTACTCTAAGACTTGAGTCAAAGCATCTCTTATATGTGATAGCATTAAATGCTTTATGTAAAAGTGGTAACCCCACTTGTGCTTAAACGATGAGTATGACCTACGATCAAGTACTCTTACTTGGCTCCTAAGTCAAATACTCATACATAGATGACTCCGTCATCGCCCAAGTGCTTGTTAGATGCTAGAGTGTTTGTGCATGTTTGCCATGATTTCATTTGACATCTTATTGTGTGAGCATGTTGGTCTGCATTTATTTTCTCATTCGAGGATATCCAATTGTTGCTATTTGGCTTTTGATTTATCTTTTGCCAATTGGGTATACAAGAATGCCTAGGACCACTTCTTTAGCTATCTATGCTTTCTCACCTCATACTCCATTCATGCTGCATCACAAAATTTGAACAAGTGCTTTTTGATCCCTTTGTGTGTGGAGCACTCGGAGTTCCGTATCGACAAGGAGTGGCCATTAAAACCTCCCAAGTGCATCTCAGTGGAACCAACCACAAAATCTCGGTCTCACCAAATGCCTAGGGTTGATCTGGTTTTTCAATCTCAGTACCACCGATTCCATTTTCTCGGTTACACCGAGTGTCCCTGTTAGCTAACAATTGAGGCACTCGGTGACACCGAAAACTTAGAATCGGTGTCACCGACAGTGGTGGGTATAAAGGCCGTGGACCCCGACGCTTTAAATTTCTATCTCATTCATCGCGCTCCAAAACCCTAAGCTGCCGTTCCAAAGACCCCTGGTCGTCGCCCTTGTCTCCCCGCGCTCCTCTGCCGCTAGGAATTGCCGTCGTCGACGAATTCTTCACCCTCGTCGCCGCCGTAGAGGATCCGCGCCAAGCTAGGATACGGATTCGATCTCTATTGTGATCCTCGTCCGATTCTTGCGCATTAGAATCTTGTTTATCATCATTACACCCTTTGCACATGTTTCTATCCTCTCAAAACTCCAAAATCTCGCGATAGATGAATTTTCTAGGGTTTTGCCGTCTGCCCGATAAATCTCGGTGGAACCGAAATGGACATATCGGTCTCACCGATGTGGATTTTTGTGTGGATGAGAACTGACTTGGTGGAACCGAGTGCCACTTTTCGGTCCGACCAAAAAGGGTGCCAAGTTTCGGTTAGTGAGTCAGTCAGTCTCGGCCTCACCGAAAATTATGTTTCGGCTGCACCGATATTTATTTGACAGAATGCAAAAATCTTGAAAATTCATTGTTCAAATTTTGAAAACCAGCCTCATTATGTGATGACTCATCTACTTCTGCTCTCCCATACTCTATTCATAGGGTCAGTATGTCAGATGCAAAGGACAGTCAGAATTTGGCAAAGCAAGGAGTTGACATGAGTTTTGGCACAAGCCCAGAAGCCAGTTCTTTCTCAGATCCAGGAACCCCAAGCTCTCATGGGTTGCCCAAGGATGCCACCAGGACCAGGAAGAAGCTCAATTCTGATGAAGAAGATTCAGATTTCATTCCTGAGGAGATTCTTGCTAAGAAGCAAGAAAAGGCTGCCAAAAAGTCAACATCTGAAGCTACATCATCTAGGAGAGTTGTCAGCAAAGTTTATGCCCATGCTAAAACTTTCAAAGCATATGAGAGTGCTAGGGAAACTGTGTCAGTTGAGGTCCCCAGGAAAGCTATGCCTAAGAAGGCAAGGGAGAAAAAGTCTAGGAAGAGGATTGTTCATGTGACTGATAGACCTACCTCTATGTATGAAGATCCATAGGAGGCTGCTGGTGCTACTGTTGAGGAGGAGGAAGAACATGTTGAGATTGCCCCTCCCAAGAAGAAAGCCAAGAAGCTTATGGCTGATGCTATGCCAAATACTGGCACCTCCAAGAGCACCAAGCCTACTTCCAAGAAAGCTGCTGCACAGAAGTCCAAGAGGACTACCAGAGACATCCCAGCTTCTGAGAAGAACAAAGGGACTGCCTCCAGAGTGGAAGATGATGATGACTTGACTACCTTGATGAAGCTCAGACCACAGCTTCCAGTGCATGATGCCAACCACATAGTTGCTGAGGACATGAAGAAGAGGAAAGACTCAGGATTGAGAGCCTCGAGAGCCATAGATCCTTATGCTTAGAGGAGGAAAACTGTTGTTGACTATAGGTTTTACACAAGAGAGCAATAGGAGTTTTATGAGACCGTGTTGCTTGACAAGAGCCCAACTGTTAGCAACATGAGGTATGTCGATTGGAAGTTGATCAAATATAATGTGGACTACTCCCCGAGTGTACAAGAAAACTTCCATTGCATTGGTTTGGACAAGTTCATTGGCAGAGAGCTTACTGCATGGAACGACGATATGATCATCTACAAGAGGGAGAGTGGATCTACGTACCCTTGTAGATCACTAAGTGGGAAGCGTTAAGAAACGCGGTTGGTGTAGTCGAACTTCTTCGCGATCCAAATCGCCGAGCGTCCCGCGATCCAATCACGAACCGTCCCGCGAACACATCATGATCCGTCCTGCGAACTCATCATGATCCATCTCACGATCTTGATCACGATCTGTCCCGCGAACTCATCACGATCTGTTCCATGATCACATCACGAACCGTCTCGCGATCTCGATCACGGTCCTTCCGATCTAGCGCCGAACGGACGACACCTCCAAGTTCAGCACACGTGCAGCTTGATGACGATCTCCACCGTCTCGATCCAGCGAGAGGAGGTGGAGAGGAGAGAGAGTTCACCGGCAGCGTGACGGCGCTCCGGTGATGGTGGTGGAGCAATTCCGGCAGGGCTTCGCCTAAGCGCTGCAGAAAACCGATCTAGAGGAGAAACTATGCACCGGCGTAACGGGTAGCACGTGGCCGGAAATTCTGTCCAAAAACCACCCAATACACTAGTATATATAGGAGGAGAGGAGAGGAGATGCAGCCAAGGCCTTTGGGTCGGCCGAAATAGGAGGTGGGAAGCAATCCTACTTCACCTCCAATCCTAGTTGGAGTAGGATTGCCTCCTATTGGCTGATTTTCCACTTTTTGCTTTAGGATTTTCTCTCCTGCGCCATGGGCCTTTGTGGCTGTTTTCCCAGCCCACTAAGGGATGGTTATTATTCTCCCACAGCCCATGGACCTCTTGGGGTCGAAATACCCCTCCCGGAGGCCTCCCGGTACACTACCGGCACTCCCGGTGCACTACCGATGAGCCCGAAACTTTTCCGGAAACCAAACTGGGACTTCCTATATATGAATCTTTACCTCCGGACCATTCCGGAGCTCCTCGTGACGTCCGGGATCTCATCTGGGACTCCGAACAAACTTCGGTCACCACCATACATAACTCTACACTATCGAAACGTCACCGAACCTTAAGTGTGCAGACCCTGCGGGTTCGAGAACTATGTAGACATGAACGAGACACCTCTACGGTCAATAACCAATGGCGGGACCTGGACGTCCACATTGGTTCCTACATATTATACGAAGATCTTTATTGGTCGAACCTCTATGTCAAGGATTCAGTTAATCCCGTATAACGTTCCCTTTGTTCTTCGGTATGTTACTTGCCCGAGATTCGATCGTCGGTATCTCCATACCTAGTTCAACCTCGTTACCGGCAAGTCTCTTTACTCGTTCCGTAATACAAGATCCCGCAACTAACAATTAGTCACATTGCTTGCAAGGCTTATTGTGATGTTGCATTACCGAGTGGGCCCCAAGATACCTCTCCGTCACACGGAGTAACAAATCCCAGTCTCGATCCATGCCAACTCAACAGACACCATCGGAGATACCTGTAGAGCACCTTTATAGTCACCCAGTTACGTTGCGATGTTTGATACACACAAGGCACTCCTCCGATATCTGTGAGTTGCATGATCTCATGGTCATAGGAACACATACTTGACATGCGGAAAACAGTAGCAATAAACTGACACGATCATATGCTACGTTTGCAGTTTGGGTCTTGTCCATCACATCATTCTCCTAATGATGTGACCCCGTTATCAAATGACATCTAATGTCCATGTCTAGAAAACCTTAACCATCTTTTGATCAACGAGCTAGTCTATTAGAGGCATACTAGGGACATGGTTTTGTCTATGTATCCACACATGCATCTAAGTCTCCGATCAATACAATTATAGCATGGATAATAAACGATTATCATGAACAAGGAAATATGATAATAACTAACTTATTATTGCCTCTAGGGCATATTTCCAACAGTCTCCCACTTGCACTAGAGTCAATAATCTAGTTCACATCACAGATACTTCTCCGTCACACGGAGTAACAAATCCCAGTCTTGATCCATGCCAACCCAACAGACACCCTCGGAGATACCTGTAGAGCACCTTTATAGTCACCCAGTTACGTTGTGACTTTTGATACACACAAGGTACTCCTCCGGTGTGAGTGGGTTGCATGATCTCATGGTCATAGAAACATATACTTGACATGCAGAAAACACTAGCAATAAACTGACACAATCATATGCTACGTTTGTAGTTTGGGTCTTGTCCATCACACCATTATCCTAGTGATGTGATCCCGTTATCAAATGACATCTCATGTCCATGGCTAGGAAACCTTAACCATCTTTGATCAACGAGCTAGTCTATTAGAGGCATACTAGGGACATGGTTTTGTCTATGTATCCACACATGCATCTAAGTCTCCGATCAATACAATTATAGCATGGATAATAAACGATTATCATGAACAAGGAAATATGATAATAACTAATTTATTATTGCCTCTAGGGCATATTTCCAACAGTCTCCCACTTGCACTAGAGTCAATAATCTAGTTCACATCACCATGTGATTCGCATTGTTATGAATCTAACACCCAACGAGTTCTGGGGCTCGATCATGCTTTGCATGTGAGAGAGGTCTTATAGTCAATGGGTCTGTAACATTCAGATCCGTGTGCACTTTGCAAATACCTATGTCAATCTGTAAACACTGCTACCACACTCCACTCGGTACTATTCCAAATGGCTGCTCCACTATACGTATCCAGATTGCTACTACGAGTCATCTGGATTAGTGTTAAAGCTTGTATCGATGTAACTCCTTACGACGAACTCTTTATCACCTCCATAATCGAGAAACATCTCCTCAGTCTCTTAGTTACTGAGGATAATCTTGACCGCTGTCCAGTGATCCACTCCTGGTTCACTCTTGTACCCCCTGACGGACTCATGGCAAGGCACACACAGGTGCGGTACACAACATGGCATAATATTGAGCCTATGGCTAAGGCATAGGGGACGACGTTCGTCCTTTCTCTTTCTTCTGCCGTTGTCGAGCTTTGAGTCTCACTCAACTTTCACACCTTACAAATCAGGCGAGAACTCTTTCTCTGACTGATCCATTTTGAACTCTTTCAAAATCTTGTCAAGGTATGCACTCATTGAAAGTCTCATCGAGCATCTTGATCTATCTCCATAGATTTTGATGCTCAACAATTAGGTAGCTTCATCCAGGTCTTCCTTTGAAAATCACATTCCAAATGACCGTTTTATGCTTTCCAGAAACTCTACATTATTTCTGATCAACAATATGTCATCCACATATACTTATCAGAAATTCTATAGTGCTCCCACTCACTTTATTGCAAATACAAGTTTCTCGTAAACTTTGTATAAACATCAAAACTTTGATCACCTCATCAAAGCATATATTCCAACTCCGAGATGCTTGCTTCAGTCCATGGAAGGATCACCGAAGCTTGCACACCTTTTAGCATCCTTAGGCCTGACAAAACCTTCTGGTTGTATCACATACGACCTTTCCTCAAGTAAATCGTTAAGGAAACGATGTTTTGACATCCATCTGCCAGATTTCATAATTGAAAACACAACAACTGCTAACATAATTCCAACAGACTTTAGCACCACTACGAGTGAGAAAGTCTCATCGTAGTCAACTCCTTGAACTTGTCACAAATATCTTTGCAACAAGTCGAGCTTTACAAATAGTGACATTCACCATCAGTGTCTGTCTTCATTTTAAAGATCCATTTGTACTCAACGACCTGCCGTCCAACGAGCAAGTCTACCAAAGTCTACACTTGGTTTTCATACATGGATCCTATCTCGGATTTCATGGCCTCCTAACATTTGTCAGAATCCGGGCCCATCATCGCTTCTCCATAGCTCGTAGGTTCATCGTTTGTCCAACAACATGACCTCCAAGACAGGGTTGTCGTACCGCTTAGGAGTAGTACACATCCTTGTCGACCTACGAAGTTCGATAGTAACTTGATCCTGAAGCTTCATGATCATCATCATTAACTTCCTCTTCAACTAACGTAGGCTTCACAGAAACAACATCCTGCGCTGCGCTACTCTCTGGTTGAACAAAGTTTAAACAACCTCATCAAGTTCTATCTTCCTCCCACTTAATTCTTTCGAGAGAAACTTTTCCTCGAGAAAGGATCCGTTTTAGTAACAAACACTTTGCACTTGGATATGAGATAGAAGGTTCACCCAACTGATCTTAGGGTATTCTCTGAAGATGCATTTGTCCGCCTTGGGTTCGACCTCATTAGGTGAAAACATTTTCCACACAAGTGTCGCAGCCCCAAGTATTAAGAAATGACAGCTTAGGTTTCTATCAAACCATAATTCACATGGTGTCATCTCAACGGATTTAGATGGTGCCCTATTTAAAGTGAATGTAGTTGTCTCTAATGCATAACCCCAAAATTATAGTAGTAAAACGACAAGAGACATCATAGCACGCACCATGTCCAATAGAGCATAACTATGATGTCCGTACACACCATCACACTATGGTGTTCCAGGTGGCCTTTAGTTGTGAAACAACTTTCACATTGTCTTAAGTTGTATGCCAAACTCGTGACTCAGATATTCACCTCCACGATCATATCGCAGTCATTTTTATCTTCTTGTCACGATGATCTTTAAACTTCACTCTGAATTTGCTTGAACCTTTCAAACGATTCAGACTTGTGTTTCATTAAGTAAATATACACTATATCTACTCAAATCATCAGTGAAGGTAAGAAAATAACGATATCCACTGCACGCTACAAGACTCACTAGATTGCATACATCAACATGTATCACTTCCAATGAATCACTTGCCCGCTCCATCCAACGGGGTCCTTTAGTCATCTTGCCCAAGAGGCATGGTTCGCATGTCTCAATCGATTCGAAATCGAATGAGTCCAAATATCCATCACCATGGAGTTTCTTCATGCGCTTTATACCAATATGACATTTTGCGGCAGTGCCACAAGTATGTGGTACTATCATTATTTAACTTTGTATCTTTTGACATCAATGTTATGAACATGTGTATTACTACGATCAAGATTTCAACAAACCATTCTCACTGGGTGCATGACCATTGAAGGTATTATTCATGTAAACAGAATAACTATTATTCTCTGACTTAAATGAATAACCGTATTGCAACAAACATGATCTAATCATGTTCATGCTCAACGCAAAACACCAAATAACATTTATTTAGGTTCGTCACTAATCCTGAAGGTAGAGAGAGCGTGCGATGTTGATCACATCAACCTTGGAAACATTTCTAACACACATTGTCACCTCACCCTTAGCTAGTTCTCCGTTTATTCCGTAGCTTTTATTTCGAGTTACTAACATTTAGCAACCGAACCGGTATCCAATACCCAGGTGCTACTAGGAGTACTAGCAAGGTACACATTAATAACTCGTATATCAAATATACTTCTGTCGATGTTGCCAGCCTTCTTATCTACCAAGTATCTAGGGTTGTTCCACTTCAGCGACCTCTCACCTCATAATAGAAGCACTTAGTCTCGGGTTTGAGTTCAACTTTGGGTTGCTTCACTGGAGCAGCAACTGACTTGCTATCCATGAAGTTTCCCTCCTTGATCTTGCCCTTTTCGAAACTAGTGGTTTGATTAACCATCAACACTTGACGCTCCTTCTTGATTTCTACCTTCGCGGTGTCAAACATCGCGAACAGCTCAGGGATCAATACTTCTATCCCTGGTGTATTATAGTTCACCACTAAGTTCTAGTAGCTTTAGTGACAGTGACTTGGAGAACTATATCAATCACTATCTTATCTGGAAGATCAACTCCCACTTGATTCAAGCGATTGTAGTACCCAGACAATCTGAGTACATGCTCAACGATTGAGCTATTCTCCTTCATCTTATAGGCAAAGAATCTTGTTGGAGATCTCATATCTCGCAACACAGGCACGAGCCTGAGATCACAATCTCTGCTCCTAGAACATCTCATATGTTCCGTGACGTTCAAAACGTTTCGGAGCCTCAATTCTAAGCCGTAATGCATGACGCACTAAACTATCAAGTAGTCATCTAAACGTGCCTGTCAGATGTTCACAACATCTATAGACGACGCTAGAGGGGGTGGCGCACCGAGCGGTGCATTAAGGACATAAGTCTTCTGTGCAGCAATGAGGACAATCCTCAGATCACGGACCCAGTACGCAATATTGCTACCAACATCTTTCAACTCTATTTCTCTAGGAACATATAAAAATTTAAGGGAGCTACAGCGCGAGCTAGTAATCTACAACATAATTTGCAAATACACTTTGACTATGTTCATGATAATGAGTTCAATTAATCATATTACTTAAGAACTCCCACTCAAATTGACATCCCTCCGATCATTTGAGTGATACATGATCCAAATTCACCAACTCAAGTCCGATCATCACGTGAGTTGAGGTGGCTGCAATGGTGAACATCATTATGTTGATCATATCTACTATATGACTCATGTTCGACCTTTCGGTCTCTCATGTTCCGAGGCCATGTCTGTATATGTTAGGCTCGTCAAGTTTAACCCGAGTGTTCTGCGCGTGCAAATCTGGCTTGCACCCGTTGTATGTGAACGTAGAGTCTATCACACCCGATCATCACGTGGTGTCTCAACACGACGAACTTTCGCAATGGTGCACACTCGGGGAGAACACAGTTCATCTTGAAATTCAAGTGAGGGATCACCTTATAATGCTACCGCCGTACTAAGCAAAACAAGGTGCATAAAAGGATTAACATCTCATGCAATTCATAAGTGACATGATATGGCCATGAACTTGTGTTTGAGATCTCCATCTTCGAAACACCGGCGTGATCTCCATCGTCACCAGCACAACACCATGATCTCCATCATCTTGATCTCCATCAATGTGTTGCCATTGGGGTTGTGGCGCCAGCCCTGCTTCTACTTCTATTGCTACCGCTTAACGATAAAGTAAAGCATTACATAGCGCTTAATGATTGACACGCAGGTCATACAATAATTAAAGACAACCCTATGGATCCTGCCGGTTGCCGTACTCAACGACATGCAAGTCATGAAATTCTATACATCACATGATCATCTCATACATCACATATATCTCATCATGTAATTGGCCATATCACATCACAACATACCCTGCAAAAACAAGTTAGACGTCCTCTAATTGTTGTTGCATGTTTTACGTGGCTGCTACGGATGTCTAGCAAGAACGATTTTCACCTACGCATAAACCACAATGGTGATACATAGATTGCTTTCCAACCTTCTCAAGGACCGCCTTTGTCGGATCCGATCCAACTAAAGTGAGAGAAAATGTCACCCGCAAGCCATCTAAGCAACAAGTTGCGTCGAGGGAACCGGTCTCTCGTAAGCGTACGAGTAATGTTGGTCCGAGCCGCTTCATCTCACAATCCCGCTGAACCAAAATCCGACCAAGGGAGGAAGCAATCTAAGCATCAACGCCCACAAACCTTTTGTGTTCTACTCGAGATCTCATCGAACCATCAACCTAGCTCATGATGCCACTGTTGGGGAACGTCACATGGGAAAGAAAAATTTTCCTACGCACATGCAAACCTATCCATGGTGATGAGCATCTACGAGAGGGAGAGTGGATCTACGTACCCTTATAGATCGCTAAGCGGGAAGCATTAAGAAACGCGGTTGGTGTAGTCGAACTTCTTCGCGATCCAAATCGCCGAGCGTCCCGCGATCCAATCACGAACCGTCCTGCGAACACATCATGATCCGTCCCGCGAACTCATCACGATCCGTCTCATGATCTTGATCACGATCTCTCCCGTGAACTCATCACGATCCATTCCGTGATCACATCACGAACCGTCTCGCGATCTCGGAACGGTCCTTCCGATCTAGCGCCGAACGGACGGCACCTCCGCGTTCAGCACACGTGCAGCTTGATGACGATCTGCACCGTCTCGATCCAGAGAGAGGAGGTGGAGAGGAGAGAGAGTTCACCGGCAGCGTGACGGCGCTCCGGTGATGGTGGTGGAGCAATTCCGGCAGGGCTTCGCCTAAGCGCTGCAGAAAACCAATCTAGAGGAGAAACTATGCACCGGCGTAACGGGTAGCACGTGGCCGGAAATTCTGTCCAAAAACCACCCAACCCACTAGTATATATAGGAGGAGAGGAGAGGAGAGGTAGACAAGGCCTTTGGGTCGGCCGAAATAGGAGGTGGGAAGCAATCCTACTTCACCTCCAATCCTAGTTGGAGTAGGATTGCCTCCTATTGGCTGATTTTCCACTTTTTGCTTTAGGACTTTCTCTCCTGCGCCATGGGCCTTTGTGGCTGTTTTCCAAGCCCACTAAGGGCTGGTTATTATTCTCCCAGAGCCCATGGACCTCTTGGGGTCGAAATACCCCTCCCGGAGGCCTCCCGGTACACTACCGGCACTCCCGGTACACTACCGATGAGCCCGAAACTTTTCCGGAAACCAAACTGGGACTTCCTATATATGAATCTTTACCTCCGGACCATTCCGGAGCTCCTCATGATGTCCGGGATCTCATCCGGGACTCCGAACAAACTTCGGTCACCACCATACATAACTCTACACTATCGAAACGTCACCGAACCTTAAGTGTGCAGACCCTACGGGTTCGAGAACTATGTAGACATGACCGAGATACCTCTACGGTCAATAACCAATGGCGGGACCTGGACATCCACATTGGTTCCTACATATTATACGAAGATCTTTATCGGTCGAACCTCTATGTCAAGGATTCAGTTAATCCCGTATAACGTTCCCTTTGTTCTTCGGTATGTTACTTGCCCGAGATTCGATCGTCGGTATCTCCATACCTAGTTCAACCTCGTTACCGGCAAGTCTCTTTACTCGTTCCGTAATACAAGATCCTACAACTAACAATTAGTCACATTGCTTGCAAGGCTTATTGTGATGTTGCATTACCGAGTGTGCCTCGAGATACCTCTCCGTCACACGGAGTAACAAATCCCAGTCTCGATCCATGCCAACTCAACAGACACCATCGGAGATACCTGTAGAGCACCTTTATAGTCACCCAGTTACGTTGCGACGTTTGATACACACAAGGCACTCCTCCGATATCTGTGAGTTGCATGATCTCATGGTCATAGGAACACATACTTGACATGCGGAAAACAGTAGCAATAAACTGACACGATCATATGCTACGTTTGCAGTTTGGGTCTTGTCCATCACATCATTCTCCTAATGATGTGACCCCGTTATCAAATGACATCTCATGTCCATGGCTACAAAACCTTAACCATCTTTTGATCAATGAGCTAGTCTATTAGAGGCATACTAGGGACATGGTTTTGTCTATGTATCCACACATGCATCTAAGTCTTCGATCAATACAATTATAGCATGGATAATAAACAATTATCATGAACAAGGAAATATGATAATAACTAATTTATTATTGCCTCTAGGGCATATTTCCAACAGGAAGATGATGATGACTTGACTACCTTGATGAAGCTCAGACCACATCTTCCAGTGCATGATGCCAACCACATAGTTGCTGAGGACATGAAGAAGAGGAAAGACTCAGGTTTGAGAGCCTGGAGAACCATAGATCCTTATGCTCAGAGGAGGAAAACTGTTGTTGACTATAGGTTTTACACAAGAGAGCAATAGGAGTTTTATGAGACCGTGTTGCTTGACAAGAGCCCAGCTGTTAGCGACATTAGGTATGTCGATTGGAAGTTGATCAAATATAATGTGGACTACTCCCCGAGTGTACAAGAAAACTTCCATTGCATTGGTTTGGACAAGTTCATTGGCAGAGAGCTTACTGCATGGAACGACGATATGATCATGCAATTCTATTCCACTGCTCATTTCTACGGAGATGGTAGAATTGTGTGGATGACTGAAGGTGCTAGATATGAATCCACCATTGAGGATTGGGATCCTCTTTTGGAAGTTCCAGAAGCTCAGGAAGGAGATCTGGATGTATACTCTGAACCTAAGGCAAGTCACAATGCCATGAAAGACATGTATACTCCTATCCCCGCAGACAAGGTGCAATCACACAAGCAAGGATCCATCTATTATCTGCAAGCAGGCCTCCGGACTATCAACACTATTCTCAGGCATACCTTGATGCCCATGTCAGGCGATCCACCTTGACAGGAACACCAGGATTAGAGTAATGGATCTGATTGTTGAGACAATCAAGAGGGTTGCTACTGACCAGAAGCGCTCTTGCTGCTATGCACCCTACATCAAGTTGCTCATCAACTCTCAGATGGAGAAGCACATTTTTGCTCTTGATCGTCCACATCTTCCCCTACAGCCAGAGTTCGAAGATAATGTTGTGGTGATGAACCCAGATCATCCCACATCTGCTACAACATAGGCAAAGGCAGAAGTTGTTCGAGCCGCTAGTGCTCAAGCCCCCAGATCCAGGAACAAGCAAATGGATCTTCTGATCGCAACAGTCCAGGGCAAAAGGATATCAAGGGGATTCTGGAGAACCAGAACAGCCTTGTGAAGATCTTTGAGTCAAGGATCACAGTGCTTGGTGATAAGGTGGACAAGGTCACAAAGACAGTGATAGAGCTCCGGAAGGAAGTTGACTCCGTGCACATCCCTCGGATCTCTTCTACTTCTTCTGAGGATGATGATGATGAGGATGAATCACCTCTCGGGCCAGGCACCCAGTTCACCACTCAGACTAGATCAGCGACAGTGCCGGCACCAGACTTGAGGCCCTCTTCATCAGCTCCTGCTACTGTCAGCATAGCTCCTGCTCCATCAGCTCTTGTTCCTCTAGTGTCCACTCCAGCTCCATCAACGACATTTGCAGAGATCTTCGCCGACGCCATGCTCTCGACTCCTTCGTCAACAACCGGAGGAGATCAACCCAAGAATGATTAGTTATATGACTTTGAACTTTTTGGTAACTTGTTGCCAAAGGGGGAGAAGTGTATATAGATCATTAGGCTTCGAGTGAGAGAGTGTTTAGTGTTTGTTGTTTTTGCACAAAACAATTGCTTTTGGTTACTGTGATACTCTTTTGTTTTGCTTGTGATACACGCTTGATGATGTTTGATCATATGCTTTGATGTGTGATGTTACTATTTCCTATCATCTTAATGCTTATGTGATGATCATTCATCTTTGGTTGATTGTGTTGTGCTATGATATTCATTCCAATTACTCTCGCACACCACCAAGTGGTATGTGACATGTAAGATGTGACCCATGTACCTAATCGATTGTGCATTTGTGTAACATCCCAAATTTTGGAATGTTATAATAAATATTAGAATGAATGTTTGTTTGTCTGAGTGAGTGAATTGAGTGAAAATTTGAATTTTTTTGAAAACTTTTGAATGAGAGGGAATAAAATGACTTTCCCCTTTGTGTTTGAATTCAAATTCAATTCCATTTCAAATCAGTGAGAGAAGATAACATGACTTATTCATAAACAAGGAATTTGAAAAGTGGATTTGAAAATCTCTAAATTATTCCTTTTTGGAATTCATTTCATATTTGATCCCATCTTAAATTTTTAAAGAATTCAAACCCCTTAACAAAACTTGAGAGGAGTAATATGACACTCCACACCAGGGTTATTTTTGTGAAGTATTTGAACCATAAAACCCAGGGGGTTATTTGAAAGTTTATTGCAAAAAAAATTAAAAGCCATTTAGGCATTTTTTGAAAATATTTTTTTTAAAATATTTATTTTGGACGTGGAAAAATGTTCATTAAATTGCATTTATTCCCCTCGTCATTTTGATATGTAAATCTTGATTTTTGGAAATGATTTGATTGCCATAAAGTAGTTTCCTTCTCTGTTATTTTATAAAAGGAAAACAGTTTTTATTAGGAAAGTCCACCGCGGCCCACCCCCTTCAGATCGGCCACCGACGCCGCTCACCCTCTCTCTCCCACTGACCGGTGGACCCCACCGTCCGATCCCACTAATCCCGTGCTCGCCTCCCTCCTCTGTCTCCTCCCTCCTTCCTTACCTCGCCGACAATCCATCTGCGTCGGATCTCCCTCTCCTTTCCTTCCCCGACCACCCCGAGGCCCTATATAAGCCCCCTGCCCCCTCCGTGACCCATTCCCCTCCGAAACCCCTTTCCCCGTGCCCTCTCGCCGTCGTAATCACTCGTCGGAGCTCTGACCACCACCGAAGCTCCTCGAGCTCGTGCCGCTCCACCCCGACACCCCTGCCGCCTCCCGAGCCCACCAACCGCTCCCCCTCGCTTACGCGCACCTCTCCATCCACTCGCCTGTGCCCCGCACCCACCAGAGTCCCTTTCTCGGTGACCACCCGAAGACCCTCGCCGCTCACGAGCTCGCCGTCGTCGACACCGTCGTCCCCGAGCCCTGCTGACGCTACCCTCGGAGTCGCCGTCCTTGCCCGCGTCGACCGGTGCCATCAGCCGCGCCGGAGGACCACCGGAGTGCCGTCCCCATTGACCTTGCTGCCTCGGCCTCGCCGGAGAAGCTCCATCGCCGGCGACCCCCCATGTAAGCACCCCACCCCTCCTTAGACCGTTAGATCTGGATCCAACGATCTAGATTAGAAGTTTTAATACGCCGAAGCGTTTTCCGTTAGGTATCGGCCGTCCGCCCGAAACCCTCGCTCACGCACACCCTTCGTCCAATAGAATAGCGCCACGTGTACCCCCTGTCCGCTTAGAAACGTTTTTCTTTTTCTGTTTTAATTTCAATTACAGAATAGTTTCTATTTTTGTTTTCTTTATATCTTTTATGTTTTTAATTTTTATTCAATGGTTCTTTTTGCATCTTGTCACAAATTTTATCTAGTTTCTGTATATATAAAGTTTGACCATATTTGAATAATTTAAATTGAATTCAAACAAATTTGATTCAAATCTTATTTTCTGAATATCAGGAGTTTAAAAATAGATTTTGAGTTGATTCTTTTTGCTATTTGTCATTAGTGATCTTAGTTATCAGTAGGTAGAATTTGAGAATTTTTAGAATAGTTTCAATTTGGGTTTCATGCAAAACAGATTGTGTTTTAGTTCTTTTTAGCTTTATTTCTATTCCTTTTGTTTTAAATTGTTTTAATTTATTTTCTTTTATATTAGGTGACAAGTTTTACATTGTTTTCTGTTAGTTAGAATTAATATTTTCAACCAAATTATTTCTAAGTTATTTATTAGTTTTGCTTGCATGGAATCAATTCTAGTTCAATTATAACTTGCAATTGATTTCCATTGTTAGTTTGATTTGCTACTTGAAAATACCTTTAATAAAATTGTTTTATAAAATATACTTTCTGTTAATTTAGTTGTTACATATCTTGTTTCTGTTATTTTTAATATTTTATTTTGTTTTCTTGTTGTTAAGTTTATTAGGCAAAAACCTATGTTGCTTAGAGTGTTGTTTTCATAATTTTTAGTTGTTCTTCAAAATTAATTCTTTTTTCTAAGTTTAATATTTACTAAAATACTTTTGTTATACTTGCTTTGTTTTTGTTTTGTTACTATTTGAAAACAGGATTATTTGTAGAGAAAATCAACCCTTGGTTGTGTTGATGAAGTTTTGTTGTTTTGAGTTTTGTCTTAAGTATTTCCTTCATCACAACCCTTTGGTGTTTACTCTTGTGTTATTCTTGTGTGTTAGAATTGATTGCTAGTATGATTGCTTATATGAATGTTCGTGAGTGGTGTGAGAAGGAGGACTCTACGTCAAGACGACAACTTCGTGAAGGCATCTTCAAGTCGTGCATCTTCAAGACCTCAAGACCTCGAGACTCGAGAAACAAGTTTTCAATACACACTACTAGGTGAAGGATGGTTGATTGGGCATCCCTGGAGTAAGCAATGGATGGCCGGGATGCATGGAGAAGCGCCATGACATCTTGCGGAAAGCTTCACCCAGACTCAAAGAGACGGATGAATACTTCATGCCCGGAAGCTTACCTGTGTAGCCACAAGTCATTATGGGCTCTGGCTTGGTTGATCGTTGTTGTGACTCTGGCTGGGCAGTGCTACGAGATGTAGTCGATGTTAGGAATGGATGGGCACTGACAGAGGTCAGGGAAACACTCTGAAAGACCATGTTTCATTTTTCCTGTTCTCAAACACCCGGCAGTGCGAGGACTTACCAGGAGGGAACGAATCTTGTGGGTAAAGTACACAACACTCTGCAGAGTTAAACCTAATCGATTAGCCGTGTCCACGGTTATGGACAATTTGAGCCTCTGGACTTGGATCTATCTCTGAACTCTCAACACTGGACTGATAATTAATTGTGGGCAACTTATGATACTTGTGGGCAATAAGACATCGGTTGGCGGAACCATGTCATGTTAGGTAACTCTGTATTGAAAACTCTTGACATTCCTTTGTTGTAGGAAAAGAAAAATCAGCTTTTATGCAAAAACACAGATACAGAGCCACAAAGCCCTATTGCATATAGAATAGTCTTTATCTTCTGCTCTACTATGGTGATCTTGCCAGTACATTCAATGTACTGACCTACACGGCTGCAATGTCTGATGTTGCAGATAAGCTCTACGACGGGTAAGAGTACGATTCAGGGTTATGGTCCGCACTCAACCTGCCGTTGGTGTTATTGCGACTCCACTCCCGTTGACTGTTTCCGCTGAGATTTTAAGGTATATATATCAGTTTTATGTTAATTACATGTGATTGCACTTTGATATATACATTGATGTACTGTGTGTGACAGCATACTGATCTAGGGATGGCACAGAACACATAGAGGGTTGACTCGTTTTGAGTCGAGTCACTACAATTTGCATTCAAATGCAAATTTAAAAATAATGCACAAATTTAGGGGGAGATCTTACCTTTCACATACTTCTCAAAGCGACGATTATATTCCATGATTATATCTTTGTCGAAGCTTTGATCTATATGTTGTCATCAATTACCAAAAAGGGGGAGATTGAAAGCACATTTGCTCCCTTGGTGGTTTTGGTAATTAACAACAACATATAAGTCATCGAACTAATGTCTTCACCAAGTATATTTCAGGGAAAGTTCAATGATGGGGATGGCTAAAGGATTGTGGTATTACCCCAAGATTCAAGGAAATAGGTTGGCCAAGCTTCAAGCAAGAGGACTCTACATTTTACATTTGTGAGAAATCACTTTGAGTGTATAGGAAAGCCAATACTATTAAAAGGGGGTAAAGTTTTGATGGTGAACAATATGCTCAAACATGCACAAGTGGCAGTCATCAAAACATCCACATACTCTCCCACCAAAGTCTGTCCTAAGCCAAACATGCAAATCGGTGCAACCAACATTCCTATCCTGGTGCCACCGAGTTCTAAACCCTAGACAGACTCAGCCAAACCCTAACACTTCGGTGCAGCCGACACTGCACTCGATGCCATCGAGTTGGGTTGCCAACTTTTTGTTACACAAATTCTCATTTTCGGTCCGACCGAGAATGGTGAATCAGCGTCACCGAGTTTGGTAAATCTGACCGTTGGTCACCTTGTCGGTGCAACCGAGAATTGTATATCGGTCCCTCCAAGATTCAAAAGTTGCCACTCTTAGACATGCATGTGTAGGGTGTTACTTGATATGCTATGAATGCTAAAACTTGCCAAGAATTAAAATTTGGAAATAGGCAAAACTTTTATTTGGTCAAGTAGTCTAATCACGCCCCCCTCTAGACCTACTTTCGATCCTACACTATTCCATACCTATCCTACTCAGTTTTCTGAGAGAGAACCACCGACCCTTGTGTTGAGGTCAAGATCATCCACTCCAACCATATGGATCTTGATTTCTAGCCTCCCCCAAGTTGCTTTCCACCAATCCCATCTCTTCTACCAAGCCAAATCTGTGTGAGAGAGTGATTGTGTGTTGAGGAGTCTATCATCTTGAAGCACAAGAGCAAGGAGTTCATCGTCATTACCGAGCCTATTACCTTTTGGAGGGTGGTGCCTCCTAGATTGGTTAGGTGTCGCTTGGGAGCCTCCTAGTTCGTGTTGTGGAGTGAACCAAGAAGTTTGTAAGGGCAAGGAGATCGCCTACTTCGTGAAGATCTACCCATAGTGAGGCTAGTCTTTCATGGACGGAAGCCATATGGAATAGTTAAGGTTGCTACTTCGTGGACCCTTATGGGTGGAGCCCTCCGTGGACTCTCGCGACCGTTACCCTCTGTGGGTTGAAGACTCCATAAACATGGACGTACGATAGCACCAGCTATCAGAACCACGGGAAAAATCCTTGCGTCGCCTATTGCGTTTGATATTCCTACCCCATCTCTTTACTTACATGTGCAATGTCTTTACTTTCCACTGCCATATGTGTAGACATGCATGTGTAGGGCTGTTAGACTTGCTAAACTTGCTAAAATAGTTAAAATCCGCCAATCAATTAACTTGCGAAAAGGTTAGTTTAAATTTCTGCTAGTAGTCTATTCACCCCCCTCTAGACACCCCTCTCTCAATCCTACACAACTAATAGAAAATCGCATAGTTATGATGTTATTCATGACAATGATCATGTATATAGGCATCACATCCATAAAAAAGTAGACCTAAATGTTTCTGCATCTACTACTATTACTCCACTTCGAGAGCACTTCTATGCTGCCTCTTTAGGTATTAAGTTCATACGGTAGAGTAATGCTTGGAGCAAGGTGACATGATGTACACAAAGTAAACCCAATCAATATGAATAAACCCCATTATTTTACTCTTAATGGCAACAATACAAATATGTGTCGTGTCCCCTTCCGCCACTGTGATATAGAGCGCCGCAAGATAGAACCCACTATAACGCACCAGTCTCACCGAAGATAAATCAGTCCAGTTGAGCAAACCAAAAGAATAGGTCGGAGAGAAATGCGAAGCTATAACAATCATGCATAATATAGTTTAGAAAAGACTCAGTTACTAACAATAAATAACCTGATCATAAACCCACAATTCATGGGATCTCAACAAACACACCGCAAAGGAAGATTACATCCTATAGATCTCCACGAGAATCGCGAAGAACATGGTATTGAAGATCAAAGAGAGAGAATAAGCCACTGGTGCAATGACGTGCTATACAAACGGTTTTTAACCCCTTTTCTCGACGTATGTTTAAACCGTCACCTTGCCTATGTGGGCTATACGGGGGTCCATCCCATACGACACGGCCAAAATGTCGGTGATGGTGATAAACGAAGACAAACATTTGACAAAGCTAAGCGCATGGAATGTACACATCTATCACAAATGAGAGTCATCGGTCAACCGTTTGAGGTATGTCTTACTTCACATATGGCCCATCTTTGCTACTCATGTGAGATCACATTAGCATCGCACGTGCTATTATGTGCTACTACGTTTACGATGCGTGCTACATCACAAACAGTTTATGATTGTAAATCGTGTAGGATAAGGAGTATATCACAAACACGTACATTTTCTGACCCGTTTGTGATTTGTAACTAAGAAGATAGTTTAACAGCCGTACAAGTGCTGGATAAGTTTATGAAACATCTGAATGACGTACTCGTGTTGGACATGATAACTATCGCACATGCAATTCTGTGGTGCAACATTTATGATGCGTACTACATAACAAACAATTTATCATTTGAAACTTTGTGCGATAGAGATTCTATCACCAACGTTGAATTCTATTGCATGTTTGCGATATTGTCTGACATCACACATGGTTTGAAAATGGCAATTGTGTCCATGGTCTCACATGTTTTCTATCTATGAAACGCGTCAGATCATGAGGTAGTTCACAAACATTGACATTTTCAAACCGTGTGCGGCGTAATAACCCACAAAGCATATTTTTTTATATTTTAATTGCTAAAACTTAAAATTGTACATAATTTGAATTTGAAAGTAGGGAATTGCTTTTTACATATCCAACATATACATAGATAGATAGGTTCAACAACCAATGAATTATTTGATTCACATGTACAAATGTTCAAGAATAACGTCAAAAAAAGAATTACATAAGCATCACATAAAGAATGATGAACGACAGTTGAATACTTGTACTAAAGATGGTAAAGAAAGAGACAAAAAATATATTCTGGTTGTTGTAAAAGCTGAAGCAGAATGCCCGTAGTGTGCCCTCCTCCATGTCAAATGCACATACAACTCTAGTCCAACCCCTTGTGATTGTCGACCGCCCATCCTTCAATATAATCATGAGGACTTCCAAATAGTCATTGTAATCTGGTGGAAATACATGTACATTTGCATGTTCAACAATCATGTAGCACTGGTGCAACGACATTCTATATAAATGGTTTTTAACCCTTTCCGACACGTAGTTTTAAACCGTCGCCTTGCCTGTGTGGGTGATAGGGGGGTCCATCCCATCGGCACATAGAAATCATCAGCGATGGTGACCAAAGAACGCAAACATTTAGCAAAACTAAGCGTATGGGAAGTCTGCATCTATCACAAATGGGAGTCACCGGTCAGCCGTTTGAGATATGGTGTACGTCCAATACGACACATCCTTGCAACTTGTGTGAGATCACACTAACATCGCACACGCTATTCTATGGCGCATCGTTTACAATGTGCACCGAATCACAAATAGTTCACAATTATAGAGCGTGTATGATAAGGGGAATATCACACACATTTAGTTCCACTATGACCGTCTGTGATAGGATATAAGAGTGCATACATTTATCATTATAAAACCGCATGCAAAGGTTGAATCTATCCCACGCGCGACGCTTTTGATAAATGTTTGTGATTTACAAAATGCCCCAAATGTGTGATCCATATTTCCCAAACGTGTCATCCAAACTACCTATGTCAGATAAAGGCCTATCGCACATGTTCTTCTTTGACCAATGTTTACGATGGGCACGATATCATAAATAGTTCACTATACCAAATCGTGTGTGATAAGGAGACTACCAGAAACACTTGATGATAAGTAGTTGTGTGCGCTGGTGTTGTTAATCTCATGTGTTATTTCTCGGCTGACCGTGTGCATGTCAGAGATTCATTGCACATGGCACGAGAGGAGAAACGTGCGTTGTCTTAAAGTTTATCACAGACGTTCTACTTTCTCAAAGTGTGTGCATTGTGATGGCCTACAGAGCATAATTTACCCCTAGTTTAATACCTTTGTTCATAATTAACATAATTTAAATTTGATAGTAGGAAATCATGTATTCCATATTGAATCATGTTTAAATATAGGTTGAAGAACAAATGCAAAATTGATTCACATGTACATATACTCAAGAACTACCTAAGCATCAATTCGCAAAAAAAGAAAAACTACAGAAGGGACAAATAAAGAATGATGGAACCACAGTTGTATTAAAGACGGTAAAGAGATAGTTGAAAGATATTGTGGTTGCTAGAGAAGGTGAAGCGGAAGGCCCATATTGTGCCCTCCCCAATGCCTAACAGACGAACAACTCTAGTCCAGCCCCTAGTGATGGCTGCCTGCCCATCCTTCACTTTCTTCATTACGACTTCTTGATACTCATTGTAGTCTCGATAATAAACTTTAACCTTCATGGCATGTCCAGGAAACATGTGCTTTGTGAGGTAATCTTTAGTAAACTGCTTTGGGAACCACTGCAAAAGAAAAAGATTTAGACATTGTTGTGTGACAACTCATTATGGGCAGTACTAACAGAAGGCTACAGAGTCCGGAGTTACCATCCTACAGCTCAATGTTGTGTTGGATAGAGCATAAACAAATAGTCTAATTGACATCGTTCGTCTCTTTTCCCTAACAATCCTTATCAGTTTCCTCAATTGATGTTGGTTCATGAATATTTCATTGCCCTACACGCAAAAAGGGTCCATGCATGGATCATTACCAAGGACATATGTACCTACAAGAAACAAGCCAATATTATAAGCTAAAATGCAGTTGTAGAATGGTGTACTATTTTACTCCATCAGTTCCACAATGTGTTGCGTATAGACATTTTGAGAAGTCAACATTTACTAACTTTGACGGAGTTTATAGAGAAAAACATATACATCTAGAATTGCAATTCCATTTCATTAGATACATCACAAAATTTACTTTCATATTGTATAAATTTTAGTGTGGTATATATAAATAGTATTCTCTATAAATTTTTTTCACACTTTGTAAAGTTTGACTATTCAAAAAATCTACATGCACTACATTAGGGAACGAATGTAGTATAAGCGGAGGGTTGAAAAAAACCTCGGTGGAAAACGTCGACCACTCCCATTGTTGTCCTGTGCAAGTACATGGAAAGTCGTGATAAGTATAACAATCCTAACAACAACCAAATATACAAGGTATCTGCTTGCAATAAACAAGGCATATATGCTCACTATAACAAACAAAATATAGCCATTGGAAATTGGACAAATGCTCAATGCAACCAACTGAACAACCAAATATAGAAAAGCAAGGCATCTGGTTGAAAACTAGACAGATGCTCACTATAATCAACCTAACAACCAGATACAGAAAAGCAAGGCATCTGCTTAAAAACTATATAAATGCTCACTGCAACCAACCTGACAACCAAATTCAGAGAAACAAGGCATAAATGTTTAAAGCGGGAGTTAAGGGCACTAGTTAACAACACCAGGCATAACAGGTGGTATTGATGAAATTGAACTGCATGGTTCATACTTGCACATAATGAACATCACATTGTGAACAACTGAAAGAAATAAGGCATATATGCTCACTATAACAACCAACTATAGGCCTTGAAAACTGGACAAATACTCAATGCAACCAACCTAACAACCAGATACAGAAAAGCAAGCCATCAGCTTGAAAACTGGACAAATGCTCAATTAAACACTGCATGATTATCGCATGGCAAAATCCACTATAACAATGGGTACGAGAGGGATAGATAGAAAAAGTATGATCTCCTCAAAGGATGTTGCCTCACTTGTCATGGACGGGTTTCTTCTGCTTGGAATTTGTGGTGCCTAGGGTGCGCTCCCTGATGTTGTAGATGGGATGTTTCCCCTTGTAACAGAGTAGTGTGTGCCCTTATCTTGGTCGATGAGATCTGACTTTGGAGCTAAAGATCCCAAGCCACCGTCGTAGAACGTTTCCTTCAAAATTGACAAAAGGGGCTCGATGGCGTAGAAGGATCGCAAATCCATGAACGCGGGACATAGGAGATCATCTGCGGGGCCTTTGAAGAGATCAATGACGGTTGAACCAGAGGCGTTGTCGGTGCACCACTTAACTTGTGACTTGGCCCGAGTGAAGCCGGTGATGTTGACGAGCTTGATGTCATAGTCGTCTCTCCTGAGATACAGGAATACGCGAGCCCATAGACTTGAAGTCTTCAGCATGGCAACGTAGTCAACGTCCTCATAGGCTTTCGCGGCGAGGTGTTCCTCCTGGATCAAAAGGTCGGCACAAACGGTGCCCACCTCGCCAGCGTACGGCAAGGAGGCCATGATAGACCTATTTTTGCTCGTACGCTCCTTGAGCTCCACGGGATATGTGGTCAGGCTAATTAGGATGCGACTCTCTGGAGTACGGGATGGGGATCTGGGGGAAAGGAACACCGCCGGCCTCATCTAAAAACTCAGGCGACGATGGTTATGTGGATTAGGGGGGATTCCACTAGGGACCTTGAACTTTTTTAGCTATGAGGCACGGGCAGGCCGGCTGAGGTTGGTAGTGGAAGGCGGCGGCAGGGCGAGGGAGCTAGGGTTGAAGCGGGGGAGGAAGGGTTGTTGTGGACGGGGGGGGGGGGGGTTTGGTGCCGCTGCTACTGAAAATTTTAGTAGTAATGGTGTGGGTGGAGATATCCACTCGGTACCTATGATGTTGTGCTTGCGAGGATCTGTCCGCTTGACAAGTGCCCACACATTGTTGAGCTTCAATTGATTCAATTCCTCTTGCCATAAATGCTTCATCAACTTTGGTGGGCTCAATGATAGAGACAAAAGCAAAGTTCACACGAAAGTTAGACAAATGTGAAGCTTTTGAGCGAGTGAGAGGACCTGGTGCATTGTTGTCGTCAAGGATTTTGTCAATTTGCACTTCATTTGCCACTCTAGGATGAGCAGGCTGACAACTTTGTTGGGGTTGAGCATTTTCTTTAGTGCCATTTTCCTTAGGTGCACCAACATGAATATCTTCATTGTTCGGGATAACTTCTTCAACTTGTAGAGGTTCTTCAGTGTGTATAACATCTTTAGTTGCTTTGAACCTAATGGATTCCTCAGGAGGCATTTCATCTAGCACAAGAGGTAGGTGCTCTCTTTGCGAGCCGTTAGTTTCATTGAACCACACATCTACAGTTTCAACAACCTTGTTGTGATAGGTGTTGAAGAATTTGTAGGTGTGGGAGTCCTTTCCATTACCAAGCATATATAAAACCCTCATATGCTTTTGGTGCAAATTTAGAACTGTGATGAGTCAGGCTGGGCGTTCGTTTCCCCTGAACCGATCGGGTCGGTTCCTCAGTCTATTCAAAATTTGGTTTTTTCAAAACATAGACCGATCAATCAGTAGAAAATTAGCTAACCGGTGATCCTTTGCATCGAAACTTCGGTTCGATGGTTGGTTCTATCGCACAACACCGAGATATATTAAATAACACACATAATCACTGCATATGTACAGTGTACCTACTAGTAGAAGGAACCTCTATACTTTATTCTGATCTACAATGCTTATATCTCTCCTATTGATTCTTCGAACCAAATATTTACTCTGTAAAATTAGGGGCGGCGGCTCCTTTACTACTACTACTACTACTACTACCCGAGAGAAGTAGTAATAGCTTTGTCTTTTACACAAAATTGATAGCGCCGGTGGCTCACTGTAGTACTACTACTCAGGTTCGCCTCTTCCCAATGCAACCACTGAAAAGAGCACTTGAGTACAACAACAGGGGAGCAGGTCAGACCACTATGGTTACTTGGTTTCTGGTCCATTCGGGTAACCGAGGAATAAACACGAATTGACCGGACTAAATTCGCTTTTCATCAAATACAAACCTGACGTATGACCGAAGTTCTTGATTTTGATGAATTTGGCTATGGTGTCAGTTAGTTCGGTCTAGGACATCGGTTTTCGGGTTATATGCCCAGCCTGAGTAATGGGGATCTCTAATCCAGCATTTAGCACCGAAGACTTTGAAATAACTCACATTGGGTTTCTTATCACTGAGGAGTTCATATGAAGTTTTCTTGAGGAATTTGTGAATATATATCTGGTTGATGATGTGGCATGCAGTATCAATAGCCTCATGCTAGAAGTGATGAGGTGTCTTGTATTCTTCAAGCATGGTGCAAACCATCTCAACAAGAGTCATGTTCTTGCACTCCACAACACCATTTTGCCGAGGAGTGTATGGTGCGAATAACTCATGAGTGAACCCAAGTTCATCAAGATAGTCATCAAGACGAGTGCTCTTCAACTCGGTCCCATTATCACTCCAAATGTGCTTGATCTTGACGCTGAAATTCGTTGAGGCCCTTGAAGAAAATAGTTTGAAGACTTCTTGCACTTCAATTTTGTACATGATGATATGCACCCAAGTGTAACAAGAGAAGTCATTAACAATGAAAACTCCATATAATGATGCGACATTCGTTAGTGTGGCATAGTGAGTGGGGACAAACAGGTCCATGTGCAGCAATTCAAAGGGACGTGTGGTAGTCATGATAGTCTTCGAGGGATGCTTGGATCTGGTCATCTTTCTAGACTCACAAGCCCCACAGAGATGATCCTTGAGGAATTTGACACCCTCGATGCAAATGAAGTGCTTCTTCTTCAGATTGTGTGCAAGTTCTTCATGCCAGCATGTCCAAGTCGTAGATGCCACATCTAGCCTTCTGAAGCTTTTGCAAGTAGGCACGTGGCAGGTTGTGGACCTGTAGAGAAACCAACAATATACAAGTCTCCTCCCCTCAAGCCTTCGAAGACTTTGGATTTGTCAGATTCCATGAGTACAATGCACCGATATTTGCTGAATATGACAACCATATGAACATCACAAAGCATTGAGACACATATGAGGTTGAATCCAAGAGATTCGACAAGCATTACTTTGTCCATGTGCTAATACTTTGATATTGCAACCCTACCTAGACCCAATACCTTGCCTTTTACCTTTGTTAGTGTAGGTGATATGCTTCAGGTGAGATGGAGCAAGTGTTGAGTCCATCAATAAGTTCTTGTCACCAGTCATATGATTAGTGCATCCACTATTAAGGATCCACTGAGTAGCTTTAGGTGGTTCATCCTGCAAACGAATTAGTGCAAATTATGAACTCATATACTTCAGAGCGAATAATATGACATCAAATTCGCCAGACAAAATTTCAACAAATAGAACAATAGTTGAAGTTACACGAGGACGTGAGAAATGAGTAATTCATTTCTTCATGATTAGCTTACGTCCTTTCAAGCATATCTAGGTCTCCAGCAAATTCTTCAGACATTCAAGTTCGTCTGGAGACCTGACCCTGCATAAGAGATTAGTTCATTTTCTTCACCACCCACATCTGGAGGGGTGGCAAAGAGTTCATCATTCTACGAGCTCCATACGAGAAACGTGGCATTGCAGCAAGTGCACTTACTTTCACGATAGGGGGTTAGAGTACTGATACGTCTCCATCGTATCTATAATTTTTTATTGTTTCATGCAATATTCTACAACTTTCATATACTTTTGGCAACATTTTATATTATTTAGGGGACTAACTTACTTACCCAGTGCCTAGTGCAAGTTCCTTTTTTTGTGTGTTTTTTGTTTCGCAGAAATTCCATATCAAACGAAGTCCAAACGCAATAAAAATTTATGGAGATTTTTTTGGAATGTATTTGAATTTTGGGAAGAAGAATCAACGCAACACGGTGCCCCAGGGAGGCACAAGCCAACAGGGCGCGACCAAGGGGGTTGGCCATGCCCTGATGGCTTGTGGATCCCCCTTACTTTTGCGGAAGAAAGATATTTTCGCAATAAAACTACCCTCAAAATTTCATCCCGATCGGATTTACATATGTTCACATATTTAAGAAGCGGCGAAGGGCTAGAAAACAGAAGCAAAAAACAAAAGAGAAACAGAGGTATAGATCCAATCTTGGAGGGACTCCTGCCCTTCGGGAGCCATGGTGGCCATGGACTAGAGGGGAAACTCTCCTCCCACCTAGGGAGGAGTCCAAGGAAGAAGAAGGAGGAAGGGACTCTGTCCCCCTCTCTCTAGGTGGCACCAGAGCGTCACCGAGGCAAACATCGTGACGACGATAGACACTAATACATCTCAAACGTATATACTTTTCCAAACACTTTTGTTTTGGTTTTGTCTTCTAATTTGCATGTTTTGAAAGAAACTAACCCGGACTGACGCTGTTTTCAACATAACTACCTTGGTCTTATTTTTGTGCAGAAATAAAAGTTCTAGGAATTGGATGAAAGTTTTCGTGAATTTTTTCTGGAATATATAATGAATTTTGGATCAAAGAACTGTCGGAGGGGCTGTGCGAGGGGGTCACCATGCAACAGGTTGCGCCCCTAGTGGTGCGACCTGTTGGCTTGTGGGGCCCTTGTGGCCCCTACGACCCTAATTTCTGTCAAATAAATTCACATCCATGGAGAAAAACATCAGAGAGAAGATTTCATCGCATTTCACGAGACAGAGCCACTGCCACCTCCCGTTCTTCCTCTAGAGGGCTGATCTGGAGCCTGTTTTGGGCTCCGAAGAGGGGAAATCGTCGCCGTTATCATCACCAACCCTTATCCATCAACACTGCCAGGATGCTCACCACCGGGAGTGAGTAATTACTTTGTAGGCTTTCCGTACGATGGTGGGATCGAATGGAATTGATCATGTAATCGAGTTAAGTTTGATAGGGCTTGATCCTTAGTATCCACTATGTTGTGATATTGATGTTACTATGACTTTGCTATGCTTAATTCTTGTCAATAGGGCCCGATTGCTATGATTTAAGATCTGAACCTATTATGTTTTTATGAATATAAGAGTGATTTGGATCCTATCTTGCATGTTATTGTTGGGAGACGTAGTAGTAAATCAAAAATTTTCCTACGCGTTCACCAAGATCCATCTATGGAGAAACCAACAACGAGCAAGGGGAGAGTGGATCTTCATACCTTTGAAGATCGCTAAGCGGAAGCGTTACAAGAACGCGGTTGATGGAGTCGTACTCGCAGCGATTCAGATCGCGGTAGATCCGATCAAGTGCCGAACGGACGGCACCTCCGCGTTCAACACACGTGCAGCCCGGTGACGTCTCCTACGCCTTGATCCAGCAAGGAGGGAGGAGAGGTTGAGGGAGAGCTCCGGCAGCACGACGGCGTGGTGGCGGTGGAGCTGCGTGGTACTCCGACAGAGCTTCGCTAAGCGCTACGGAGAACGAGGGGAGGAGGAGGTAGGGCTGCACTAGAGAGAGAGGGAGCACCGTGTATTGTGCAGCCCCAAATACCTCCACTATATATAGGGGAGAGGGAGGAAGGGTGGCTGCACCCTAGGGTTCCACCCTAGGGGTGGCGGCAGCCACCAGATGCCATCTGGCCGGCGGCTAGGGCAAGGGAGAGGTGGGGCGCCCTAGGGTGGGCCTTAAGGCCCATCTAAGCCTAGGGTTTGCCCCCCTCCACCTTTGCCACGCCTTGGGCTGGGGTGGGAGGCGCACCAGCCCACCTAGGGGCTGGCTCCCTCCCACTCTTAGCCCACGGAACCTTCCGGGGCAGGTGGGCCCACTTGGTGGACCCCCGGAACCCTTCCGGTGGTCCCGGTACACTACCGGTGACACCCGGAACACTTCCGGTAACCAAATCCTCACTTCCTATATATCAATCTTCGTCTCCGGACCATTCCGGGACTCCTCGTGATGTCCGGGATCTCATCCGGGACTCCGAACAACCTTCGGTAACCACGTACACTATTTCCCTATAACCCTAGCGTCATCGAACCTTAAGTGTGTAGACCCTACGGGTTCGGGAGACACGTAGACATGACCGAGACACCTCTCCGGCCAATAACCAACAATGGGATCTGGATACCCATGTTGGCTCCCACGTACTCCACGATGATCTCATCGGATGAACCACGATGTCAGGAATTCAATCAATCCCGTATACAATTCCCTTTGTCTATCGGTATGGTACTTGCCCGAGATTCGATCGTCGGTATCCCCATACCTTGTTCAATCTCGTTACCGGCAAGTCTCTTTACTCGTTCCGTAATACATCATCCCGTGACTAACTCCTTAGTCACATTGAGCTCATAATGATGATGTCTTACCGAGTGGGCCCAGAGATACCTCTCCGTCACACGGAGTGACAAATCCCAGTCTCGATTCGTGTCAACCCAACAGACACTTTCGGAGATACCCGTAGCGTACCTTTATAGCCACCCAGTTACGTTGTGACGTTTGGCACACCCAAAGCATTCCTACGGTATCCGGGAGTTACACAATCTCATGGTCTAAGGAAATGACACTTGACATTGAAAAGCTTTAGCAAACGAACTACACGATCTTGTGCTATGCTTAGGATTGGGTCTTGTCCATCACATCATTCTCCTAATGATGTGATCCCGTTATCAACGACATCCAATGTCCATGGTCATGAAACCGAGACCATCTATTGATCAACGAGCTAGCCAACTAGAGGCTCACTTGGGACACGTTGTGGTCTATGTATTCACACATGTATTACGGTTTCCGGTTAACACAATTATAGCATGAACAATAGACAATTATCATGAACTAGGAAATACAATAATAACCATTTTATTATTGCCTCTAGGGCATATTTCCAACAGTCTCCCACTTGCACTAGAGTCAATAATCTAGTTACATTGTGATGAATCGAACACCCATAGCATTCTGGTGTTGATCATGTTTTGCTCGTGAGAGAGGTTTAGTCAATGGATCTGCGACATTCAGATCCGTATGCACTTTACAAATATCTATGTCTCCCTCCTGAATGTAATCACGGATGGAGTTGAAGCGGCGCTTGATGTGTCTTGTCTTCTTGTGAAACCTGGGCTCCTTCGCAAGGGCAATAGCTCCAGTGTTATCACAGAGTAGAGTCATCGGGCCCGACGCATTCGGAATCACTCCTAGGTCGGTGATGAACTCCTTCATCCAGACTCCCTCCTTTGCTGCTTCCGAAGCAGCTATGTACTCCGCTTCACATGTAGATGCTGCCACGACGCTTTGCTTGCTGCTGCTCCAGCTCACTGCCCCTCCATTCAAAATATACACGTATCCGGTTTGCGACTTGGAGTCGTCCGGATCTGTGTCGAAGCTAGCATCGACGTAACCCTTTACGACGAGCTCTTCGGCACCTCCATAAACGAGAAACATGTCCTTTGTCCTTTTCAGGTACTTCAGGATATTCTTGACCGCTGTCCAGTGTTCCGCTCCGGGATCACTTTGGTACCTCCCTACCAAACTTATGGCAAGGTTCACATCAGGCCTGGTACACAGCATGGCATACATGATAGAGCCTATGGCTGAAGCATAGGGGATGACACTCATCTCTTCTCTATCCTTTGCCGTGGTCGGGCATTGAGTCGTACTCAATCTCACACCTTGCAACACAGGCAAGAACCCCTTCTTGGACTGATCCATATTGAACTTCTTCAATATCTTTTCAAGGTATGTGCTTTGTGAAAGACCAATGAGGCGTTTCGATCTATCTCTATAGATCTTAATACCTAATATGTAAGCAGCTTCTCCAAGGTCCTTCATTGAAAAACACTTATTCAAGTAGGCCTTTATACTTTCCAAGAGTTCTATATTATTTCCCATTATCAGCATGTCATCCACATACAGTATAAGGAACGCTATAGAGATCCCACTCACTTTCTTGTAAATACAGGGTTCTCCATAAACCTGTACAAACCCAAACGCTTTAATCACCTCATTGAAGCGAATGTTCCAACTCCGAGATGCTTGCACCAGCCCATAGATGGAGCGCTGGAGCTTGCATACCTTGTTAGCATCTTTAGGATCGACAAAACCTTCCGGCTGCATCATATACAGTTCTTCCTTGAGGAAGCCATTAAGGAATGCCGTTTTGACGTCCATTTGCCAGATCTCATAATCATAAAATGCGGCAACTGCTAACATGATTCGGACAGACTTTAGCATCGCAACGGGTGAGAATGTCTCATCGTAGTCAACTCCTTGAACTTGTCGATAACCCTTAGCGACAAGCCGAGCTTTATAGGCGGTCACATTACCGTCTGCGTCAGTCTTCTTCTTAAAGATCCATTTATTTTCAATGGCTCGCTTATCATCAGGAAAGTCCACCAAAGTCCATACTTTGTTCTCATACATGGATCCTATCTCGGATTTCATGGCCTCAAGCCATTTGTCGGAATTCGGGCCCGCCATCGCTTCTTCATAGTTCGAAGGTTCACCGTTGTCCAACAACATGATCTCTAGGACAGGATTACCGTACCACTCTGGTGCGGAACGTGTCCTAGCGGACCTTCGAGTAGCAACTTGATCTGATGTTTCATGATCATCATCATTAACTTCCTCTCTGGCCGGTGTAGGCTCCACAGAAACAACTTCCTGTGCTGCGCTACTCTCCGGTTCGAGTGAAGGTACAATTACCTCATCAAGTTCCATTTTCCTCCCACTTACTTCTTTCGAGAGAAACTCTTTCTCGAGAAAGGATCCATTCTTGGCAACAAAGACTTTGCCTTCGGATCGTAGGTAGAAGGTATACCCAATAGTCTCCTTGGGATATCCTATGAAGACGCACTTTTCCGCTTTGGGTTCGAGCTTCTCAGGTTGAAGTTTCTTCACATAAGCATCGCAACCCCAAACTTTTAGAAACGACAGCTTAGGTTTCTTTCCAAACCATAATTCATACGGTGTCGTCTCAACGGATTTAGACGGTGCCCTATTTAAAGTGAATGCGGCAGTCTCTAATGCATATCCCCAAAATGATAGCGGTAAGTCGGTAAGAGACATCATAGATCGCACCATATCCAATAGAGTGCGATTACGACGTTCAGACACACCATTTCGCTGAGGTGTGCCTGGCGGCGTGAGCTGTGAAACAATTCCACATTTCCTAAGGTGCGTGTCAAACTCGTGACTTAAATATTCTCCGCCACGATCAGATCGTAGGCATTTTATTTTCCTGTCACGTTGATTCTCGACCTCACTCTGAAATTCCTTGAACCTTTCAAAGGTTTCAGACTTGTGTTTCATTAAGTAGACATACCCATATCTGCTCAAGTCATCAGTGAGGGTGAGAACATAACGGTATCCATCGCGAGCCTCGACACTCATTGGACCGCATACATCGGTATGTATTATCTCCAACAAGTCAGTTGCTCGCTCCATTGTTCCGGAGAACGGAGTTTTGGTCATCTTACCCATGAGGCATGGTTCGCATGTGTCAAATGATTCGAAATCAAGTGACTCCAAAAGTCCATCAGCATGGAGCTTCTTCATGCGTTTGACACCAATATGGCCAAGACGGCAGTGCCACATGTAAGTGGGACTATCGTTATCAACTTTACACTTTTTGGTACTCACACTATGGACATGTGTAACATCACGTTCGAGATTCATCAAAAATAAACCATTGACCAGTGGGGCATGAGCATAGAACATTTCTCTCATATAAATAGAACAACCATTATTCTCGGATTTAAAAGAGTAGCCATCTCGCATCAAGCGAGATCCAGATACAATGTTCATGCTCAAAGCTGGTACTAAATAACAATTATTAAGGTTTAAAACTAATCCCGAAGGTAGATGTAGAGGTAGCGTGCCGACGGCGATCACATCGACCTTGGAACCATTCCCGACGCGCATCGTCACCTCATCCTTGGCCAGCCTCCGCTTATTCCGCAGCTCCTGCTTGGAGTTACAAATGTGAGCAACTGCACCGGTATCAAATACCCAGGAGCTACTACGAGCGCTGGTCAAGTACACATCAATAACAAGTATATCACATATACCTTTAACGTTGCCGTCCTTCTTATCCGCTAAATACTTGGGGCAGTTCCGCTTCCAGTGACCGGTACCCTTGCAATAAAAGCACTCAGTCTCAGGCTTGGGTCCATTCTTGTTCTTCTTCTTCCCGGCAACTTGCTTACCGGGCGCGGCAACAGCTTTGCCGTCTTTCTTGAAGTTCTTCTTACCCTTGCCTTTCTTGAAACTAGTGGTCTTATTTACCATCAACACTTGATGCTCCTTTTTGATCTCGACCTCCGCTGATTTCAGCATCGAGTACAACTCAGGAATGGACTTCTCCATCCCTTGCATGTTGTAGTTCATCACAAAGCTCTTGAAGCTAGGTGGAAGCGACTGGAGGATTCTGTCAATGACTGAGTCATCCGGGAGATTAACTCCTAGCTGAGTCAAGCGGTTGTGAAGCCCCGACATCTTAAGGATGTGCTCACTGACAGAACTATTCTCCTCCATCTTACAGCTAAAGAACTTATCGGAGATGTCATATCTCTCGACCCGGGCATGAGCTTGGAAAACCAGTTTCAGCTCTTGGAACATCTCATATGCTCCGTGTTGCTCAAAACGCTTTTGGAGCCCCGATTCTAAACTGTAAAGCATGCCGCACTGAACAAGGGAGTAATCATCGCAGCGCGACTGCCAAGCGTTCGTAACGTCTTGGTCCGCTGGGAGAATGGGTGGGTCACCTAGCGGTGCATCAAGGACATATAGTTTCTTGGAAGCTATGAGGATGATCCTCAAGCCACGGACCCAGTCCGCATAGTTGCTTCCATCATCTTTCAGCTTGGTTTTCTCTAGGAATGCGTTGAAATTGAGGTTGACATTTGCGTTGGCCATTGGATCTACAATATAGATATTAAAGGCAATTTTAGACTAAGTTCATGATAATTGAGTTCACATAATCATATTATTCAATGAACTCCCACTTAGATAGACATCTCTCTAGTCATCCAAGTGATACATGATCCATGTCAACTAGCCCGTGTCCGATCATCACGTGAGACGGACTAGTCATCCATGGTGAACATCTCCATGTTGATCGTATCTTCTATACGACTCATGTTCGACCTTTCGGTCTTCCGTGTTCCGAGGCCATGTCTGTACATGCTAGGCTCGTCAAGTCAACCTAAGTGTTTCGCGTGTGTAAATCTGGCTTACACCCGTTGTATGCGAACGTTAGAACCTATCACACCCGATCATCACGTGGTGCTTCGGAACAACGATCCTTAGCAACGGTGCACAGTTAGGGTGAACAATTCTCTTGAAATTTTATTGAGAGATCATCTTATTTACTACCGTCGTTTTAAGCAAATAAGATGTAAACATGATAAACATCACATGCAATCAATATAGTGACATGATATGGCCAATATCATCTTGCTCCTATGATCTCCATCTTCGGGGCACCATGATCATCATTGTCACCGGCACGACACCATGATCTCCATCATCATGATCTCCATCATTGTGTCTTCATGAGGTTGTCTCGCCAACTATTACTTCTACTGCTATGGCTAACGCTTAGCAATAAAGTAAAGTAATTACATGGCGTTTGTGATTGACTCGCAGGTCATACAATAAATAAGACAACTCCTATGGCTCCTGCCGGTTGTCATAGTCATCGACATGCAAGTCGTGAACCCTATTACAAGAACATGATCAATCTCATACATCACAATGCATCACATCACATCCTTCTGGCCATATCACATCACAAGGCATATGCTGCAAAAACAAGTTAGACGTCCTCTAATTTGTAGTTGCAAGTTTTTACGTGGTTGCTATAGGTTTCTAGCAAGAACATTTCTTACCTACGCCAAAACCACAACGTGATATGCCAATTGCTATTTACCCTTCATAAGGACCCTTTTCATCGAATCCAATCCGACTAAGGTGGGAGAGACAGACACCCGCTAGCCACCTTATGCAACTAGTGCATGTCAGGCGGTGGAACCGGTCTCACGTAAGCGTACGTGTAAGGTTGGTCCGGGCCGCTTCATCCCACAATACCGTCGAATCAAGATAAGACTAGTAACGGCAAGCATATTAACAAAATCGACGCCCACAACTGCTTTGTGTTCTACTCGTGCATAGATTCTACGCATAGACCTAGCTCATGATGCCACTGTTGGGAGACGTAGTAGTAAATCAAAAATTTTCCTACGCGTTCACCAAGATCCATCTATGGAGAAACCAGCAACGAGCAAGGGGAGAGTGGATCTTCATACCTTTGAAGATCGCTAAGCGGAAGCGTTACAAGAACGCGGTTGATGGAGTCGTACTCGCAGCGATTCAGATCGCGGTAGATCCGATCAAGTGCCGAACGGACGGCACCTCCGCGTTCAACACACGTGCAGCCCGGTGACGTCTCCTACGCCTTGATCCAGCAAGGAGGGAGGAGAGGTTGAGGGAGAGATCCGGCAGCACGATGGCGTGGTGGCGGTGGAGCTGCGTGGTACTCCGACAGAGCTTCGCTAAGCGCTACGGAGAACGAGGGGAGGAGGAGGTAGGGCTGCACCAGAGAGAGAGGGAGAACCGTGTATTGTGCAGCCCCAAATACCTCCACTATATATAGGGGAGAGGGAGGAAGGGTGGCTGCGCCCTAGGATTCCACCCTAGGGGTGGCGGCAGCCACCAGATGCCATCTGGCCGGCGGCTAGGGCAAGGGAGAGGTGGGGCGCCCTAGGGTGGGCCTTAAGGCCCATCTAAGCCTAGGGTTTGCCCCCCTCCACCTTTGCCACGCCTTGGGCTGGGGTGGGAGGCGCACCAGCCCACCTAGGGGCTAGCTCCCTCCCACTCTTAGCCCACGGAACCTTCCGGGGCAGGTGGGCCCACTTGGTGGACCCCCGGAACCCTTCCGGTGGTCCCGGTACACTACCGGTGACACCCGGAACACTTCCGGTAACCAAATCCTCACTTCCTATATATCAATCTTCGTCTCCGGACCATTCCGGGACTCCTCGTGATGTCCGGGATCTCATCCGGGACTCCGAACAACCTTCGGTAACCACGTACACTATTTCCCTATAACCCTAGCGTCATCGAACCTTAAGTGTGTAGACCCTACGGGTTCGGGAGACACGTAGACATGACCGAGACACCTCTCCGGCCAATAACCAACAGCGGGATCTGGATACCCATGTTGGCTCCCACGTACTCCACGATGATCTCATCGGATGAACCACGATGTCAGGAATTCAATCAATCCCGTATACAATTCCCTTTGTCTATCGGTATGGTACTTGCCCGAGATTCGATCGTCGGTATCCCCATACCTTGTTCAATCTCGTTACCGGCAAGTCTCTTTACTCGTTCCGTAATACATCATCCCGTGACTAACTCCTTAGTCACATTGAGCTCATAATGATGATGTCTTACCGAGTGGGCCCAGAGATACCTCTCCGTCACACGGAGTGACAAATCCCAGTCTCGATTCGTGTCAACCCAACAGACACTTTCGGAGATACCCGTAGCGTACCTTTATAGCCACCCAGTTACGTTGTGACGTTTGGCACACCCAAAGCATTCCTACGGTATCCGGGAGTTACACAATCTCATGGTCTAAGGAAATGACACTTGACATTGAAAAGCTTTAGCAAACGAACTACACGATCTTGTGCTATGCTTAGGATTGGGTCTTGTCCATCACATCATTCTCCTAATGATGTGATCCCATTATCAATGACATCCAATGTCCATGGTCATGAAACCGAGACCATCTATTGATCAACGAGCTAGCCAACTAGAGGCTCACTAGGGACACGTTGTGGTCTATGTATTCACACATGTATTACGGTTTCCGGTTAACACAATTATAGCATGAACAATAGACAATTATCATGAACTAGGAAATACAATAATAACCATTTTATTATTGCCTCTAGGGCATATTTCCAACAGTCTCCCACTTGCACTAGAGTCAATAATCTAGTTACATTGTGATGAATCGAACACCCATAGCATTCTGGTGTTGATCATGTTTTGCTCGTGAGAGAGGTTTAGTCAATGGATCTGCGACATTCAGATCCGTATGCACTTTACAAATATCTATGTCTCCCTCCTGAATGTAATCACGGATGGAGTTGAAGCGGCGCTTGATGTGTCTTGTCTTCTTGTGAAACCTGGGCTCCTTCGCAAGGGCAATAGCTCCAGTGTTATCACAGAGTAGAGTTATCACAGAGTAACTGTTATATGATCAATTTCATATAAATCATTATCCATCACTGATCCACATGCCTACGCATTACATATACTGAATCTTGCCAAGTTACTATTGCTATTGCTACTGTCACACCTGCTACAAAACTACTACTGTCACTATTACTGTTACTTTTGCTACTAGTATTTGTCGTGCTACTAAATCTTTGTTGCAGAGAGATATCCTCGGTGCGGTTGAATTGAAAACTCAATTGTCAAGGACAATAAATATTCTTTGGCTCCACTTGTGTCGAATAAATGAATTATGGTGAAATACTATGCGTGAAGACTGATGCGATCCCCTACACTTATGGGTTATCAAGACCTTTTTCTGGCGCCGTTGCCGAGGAGCATAGCTCTATTTATTATGTTAACTGGAGGATATCCAATTGCTACTATGAAGAATCTGAAAGAAAATCGAACTAAGATCGTCCCCTCTCCCACGAGAGGAGGTAAGGAACTGCCATCTAGCTCTACTTTTGATTCACCTTCTGTTTTGAATCAGCTTGTTACACCACCACCTCTTGATCGTCCTGATATGTCACATGAAATTGATGATGATACTTCTGAAATTAATGATGAAACTATTGCTACACATGTTGAAACTGAACATGTGCCACGGAATGAATTACTTGATGCTCATATTGCTAAAGCTAGAGAACGTGAGAATGCTGAAACCGACGAAGACTTTGAATCACCTATTACCCCTCGCTCACCTAATAGATATGAATTACATGTTGTACCTGAAGGTTATGTTATGGATGGTGAGGTATCTAGGGCCATTCTTGCTTGTGACAATAGAGATGATGTGATGAAACAATTATGCAAACTAAAAGAAAAATCTATGATGGACAAAATGAAACCTGATCCTAAATTTGCTAATTCTCTGATATTTGTCACTGATAAAGATTATGAGTTCTCTGCAGACCCTGAGTTAATTCCTATAGTAGAGTCCAATCCTTGAAATTGTTGTTGAACACTGCTACCTCTTGAGCATGCGTTGGTTTTCCCTTGAAGAGGAAAGGGTGATGCAGTGAAGTAGATAAGTATTTCCCTCAGTTTTTGAAAACCAAGGTATCAATCCAGTAGGAGGAACAAACAAGTCACAAATGGATGCACCTACATAAATCTTGCACCCAACGCTATAAAGGGATTCTCAATCCCTTCACGGTTATTTGCAAGGATTATATCTGATAGAGATAGATGTAACGGGTGCGGAAAGTAAAAGGTAAATAAATTGCAGAAAGTATAGATCTGAAATATATGATGGAAAATAGACCCCAGGGGCATAGGTTTCACTAGAGGCTTCTATCTTGAAGGCAAATATCATGGTGGGTAAAAAATTTACTGTCAAGCAATTGGTAGAAAAGTGAATAATCATGTAGTTATCCAAGGCAATGATCATGCATATAGGCATCACGTCCGTGACAAGTAGACCGAAACGATTCTGCATCTACTACAATTACTCCACACATCGACCGACTCCTGCCTGCATCTAGAGTATTAAGTTCATGAAGAATAGAGTAACACATTAAGAAAGATGACATCATGTAGAGGGATAAACTCAAGCAATATGATGAAAACCCCATCTTGTTACCCTAGATGGCAACAATACAATACATGCCTCGCTACCCCTACTTTGTCACTAGGTGAGGTCACCGCAAGATTGAACCCAAAACCAAGCACTTCTCCCATTGCAAGAGTTACCAATCTAGTTGGCCAAACCAAAGCAATAACTCGAAGAGACTTGCAAGGATATGAAATCATGCATATAAGAAATCAGAGGAGATTCAAATAAGATTCATGGATAATCTGAATATAAACCCACAATTCAGCGGATCTTGACAAACACACCACAAAATAGGGTTACATCAGATAGATCTCCATGAAGATAATGAAGAACATGGTATTAAAGATCAACCAAAGAGAATAAGCCATTTAGCTACTTGCTATGGACCCGTAGGTCTGTGGTGGACTACTCACGCATCATCGAAGGGGCAATGGAGTTGATGTAGATGCCCTCCGTGATCGAAACCCCCTCTGCCAGATTACCAGAAAAGGCTCCAAGATTGGATCTCTCGGGAACGGAGGCTTCCGGCGGCACAAAAGTATTTGCGTGTCTCTTTTTGATGTTTGCGGGAATATTTGGGTATTTATAGGCCAAAGAATAGGGTTAGGAGACCTGCCAGGAGGCGACAAGCCTGGTAGGCGCGACCGAGGGGGGCACCTAGCAGGCTTGTGGCACCCTGGCACCTCCCCTGACGTGCACTCCAAGCTTGGATGACTTATTTCCTTCCAGAAAAATTCCTTCCAAAGGTTTTATTCTGTTTGGACTCCGTTTAATATTCCATATCTGCAAAACTCAGAAACAAGGAAAAAACATAAACTGGCACTTGGCTCTAGATTAATAGGTTAGTCCCAAAATAGTATAAAATAGCATATTAATGCATATAAAACATCCAAAACAGATAATATAATAGCATGCCATCATCAAAAATTATATATATGTTGGAGACGTATTAGCATCCCCAAGCTTAATTCCTGCTCGTCCTCGAGTAGGCAAATGATAAAAACAGAATTTTTGATGTGGAGTGCTACCTAACATATTTATCCAAGTACTATTCTTTATTGTGGCATGAATATTCAGATCCGTAAGACTCAAAACAAAAGCTTAATATTGATAGAGAAACAATAACATTTCAAGCATACTAGCAAAGCAATTGTATCTCTTCAAATATAATGGCAAAATAAAGTTATCCATACAATATCATATGGTCTGGCTATGCTCCATCTTCCCGACACAAAGTATTTACATCATGCGCAACCCCGATGAAAAGTCAAGCAATTGTTTTCACACCTTTTTTTTCTCAAACTTTTTCAACTCTCATGCAATACATGAGCGCGAGCCATGGATATAGCACTATAGGTGGAATAGAATATGGTGGAGGTTGTCGAGGAAAGGGAGGAGATAGTCTCACATCAACTAGGCGTATCAATGGGCTATGGAGATGCCCATCAATAGATATCAATGTGAGTGAGTAGGGATTGCCATGCAACAGATGCACTAGAGCTATACGTGTATGAAAGCTCAAAAATAAATTAAGTGGACGTGCATCATGAAGAAAAATATTCCACTAGCTATATGAAAGTGACAAAATAGGAGACTCTCTATCATGAAGATCATGGTGCTACTTTGAAGCACAAGTGTGGCAAAAGGTAGTAGCAATGTTCCTTCTCTCTTTCTCTCATTTTTTGTTGGGCATCTAAGGCCTCTTTTTTATATATATTTGGGCTTCGCTGGCCTCTTTTATTTTTCATAAAGTCCGGACTCTCATCCCTACTAGTAAGGGAATCATAGCTTCCATCATCCTTTCCTCACATGGGACATGGTCTATAATGAAAGTCATCACACTTTTATTTACTTACAACTCAAAAGGAAAATTACAACTCGATACCTATGAAAAAATATGACTCTATATGCAATATGGAAGTGATGGTGCATGTCATAAAAGGAAATGGTAGAAGTTGCATGGCAATATATCTCGGAATGGCTATGGAAATGCCATAATAGGTAGTTATGGTGGCTGTTTTGAGGAAAGATATATGGTGGCTGTTTTGAGGAAGGTATATGGTGGCTGTTTTGAGGAAGGTGTTTGGTATACCGGCGAAAGTTGCGTGGTACTAGAAAGGCTAGCAAAAGTGGAAGGGTGAGAGTGCGTATAATCCATGGACTCAACATTAGTCATAAAGAACTCAGATACTTTTTTCAAAAGTCTATTAGTCATTGAAGAAAAGCATTAAACTCATGCTCCTAGGGGGGAGGTTGGTAGGAGTTAACCATCGTGGGCCCCCGACCCTCACCCAAAGGTCGACAATCTATAAACAAGTCATGCTCCGACTTCCTTACATAGCGGTTCACCATACGTGCATGCTACGGGAATCACAAACCTTTACACAAGTATTTTTACCAAATCACAATTTACTTCCTAACATGTCTCTTAACATTACCATCTTTATATCTCAAAACTTTATGCAAGGAATCAAACTTCTCATAAATACTCAATGCATTTAATATGGAAGTTTTTATTATATCCCTTTTGGATGCCTATACTATTAGGACTAAATTCATAACCTAGACCAATTACCATGCTATTTTTAGCAACTCTTAAAATTATATAAGTGAGGTACGAGAGTTCAAGTATTTCTATAAAATGAAAATACCATCGTGCTCTAAAAGATATAAGTGAAGCATAAAGAGTATTCTAATAAATACACGATTCAGCGTCTCTCTCTCAAAAGATGTGTGCAACAAGGATTATTATGGCAAACTAATAAGCAAAGACTCATATCATACAAGACGCTCCAAGGAAAACACATATCATGTGGTGAATAAAAATATATCCTCAAGTAAATTTACCGATGGATTGAAGACGAAAACGGGATGCCTTCTGGGGCATCCCCAAGCATAGGCTCTTTGGCATCCTTGAATATGACTTGGGGTGACTTGGGCATCCCCAAGCTTAGTATCTTGCCACTCCTTATTCCATAGTCCATCCAATCTTTACCGAAAACTTGAAAACTTCACAACACAAAACTTAAAAGAAAAATCGTGAGGTCCGTTAGTATAAGAAAATAAATCACCACTTTAGGTACTGTTATGAACTCATTCAATATTTATATTGGTGTTATACCTACTGTAATCTAACTTCTTCATGGATCATACCGCATGATACAGCCCATAGATTCATCAAAATAGGCGAACAACTCAAAGAAAACAGAATCTGTCAAAAACAGAACAGTCTGTAGCAATATGGAAACTTCATATACTTATGTAACTGAAACAATTCTTTAAAATTAGTAAAACCTAGGAAATATATATATAAATCTTGTGTAAAAATTTCAGATCAATTCGACGCTCTGAAAAAACTAAAAATTCCTGGACTAAGAGCTAAACTTTCTATTTTTCAACAAGATCAAATCAACAACTACTATAGATCACCTAAAGGTTTTAATTGGCTCAAACACTAATTAAAACACCAATTTTTTTAATATAGAATCAATAATGTGGTAAACACTCAAAAACAAAAGCAAAATTAGGACACAAAAATAAAATTGGGTTGCCTCCCAACAAGCGCTATTGTTTAACGCCGCTAGCTAGGCATAATGATTTCAATGATGCTCACATAAAAAGGTGATATTTGAAACATGCAAGAGAGCATCATGAATCTCATGACAAAAACCTTTAAGTGTAACCAACTTCCTATGCATAGGGATTTTGTGAGCAAACAATTTATGGGAGCAAGAATCAACTAGCATAGGAAGGCAAAACATGCATAACTTCAAAACTTTGAACACATAGAGAGGAAATTTGATATTATTGCAATTCCTACAGGCATATGTTCCTCCCTCATAATAATTTTTAGTAGCATCACTAATTAATCTCACAATATAACTATCACATAAAGTATTCTTTTCATGATCAATTATAGCATACGTGTCATCACCAAAACTTGGGGAACAAAAAATATCATCTTCATCAAGCATAACATCCCCAAGCTTGTGGTTTTGCATATCATTAGCATCATGGATATTCAGAGAATTCATACTAACAACATGGCAACCATTCTTTTCATTCAAGTAGATATCATGAATCACCTTATAATTTTCCTCTTTCAACACTTCATCAAAATTTCCAGATTCATGATTTTCAAACAAAACTTCATAGAGATAATCAAGTGCACTCAACTCACTAGCAATTGGTTCATCATAATTTTGTCTTTTGAACATATTAGCAAGTGTATTAGGCTGAATATCAATAGATTTTTAGCAAGCAAAGATGCAAGCAAATAGAAGGCACATGGCAACACAAACAAACATAGCAACGAAAAGGCGAACGAAAGAAGGGCGAATAAAAAGGCAAATCTTTTTGGTATTTTCTGAAAATCGTTTTAGAAGTGGGGGAGAGGAAAACGAGAGGCAAATGGCAAATAAAGTAAATACAATAGATGAGTTTTTATGGGTATTTTGTAGGCTTGATGTGTATCCTCCCCGGCAACGGCGCCAGAAATCCTTCTTGCTACCTCTTGAGCATGCGTTGGCTTTCCCTTGAAGAGGAAAGGGTGATGCAGTGAAGTAGATAAGTATTTTCCTTAGTTTTTGAGAACCAAGGTATCGATCTAGTAGGAGGAACAAGCAAGTCACCAATGGATGCACCTACAAAAATAATCAAGCTCTTGCACCCAACACTATAAAGGGATTGTCAATCCCTTCACGGTTATTTGCAAGGATTAGATCCGATAGCGATAGATGTAATGAGTGCGGAAAGTGAAAGGTAAATAAATTGCAGCGAGTATAGATCTGAAAATATATGATGGAAAATAGACCCGGGGGCCATAGATTTCACTAGAGGCTTCTCTCTTGAAAGAAAATATCATGGTGGGTAAACAAATTACTGTCAAGCAATTGATAGAAAAGCGAATAATTATGTAGTTATCCAAGGCAATGATCATGCATATAGGCATCACGTCCGTGACAAGTAGACCAAAATGATTCTGCATCTACTACTATTACTCCACACATCGACCGACTCCTGCCTGCATCTAGAGTATTAAGTTCATGAAGAATAGAGTAACACATTAAGAAAGATGACATGATGTAGAGGGATAAACTCAAGCAATATGATGAAAATCTCATCTTGTTACCCTTGATGGCAACAAAAACTACGTGCCTCGCTACCCCTACTTTGTCACTGGGTGAGGACACCGCAATATTGAACCCAAAACCAAGCACTTCTCCCATTGCTAGAATTACCAATCTAGTTGGCCAAACCAAACCAATAACTCGAAGAGACTTGCAAGGATACGAAATCATGCATATAAGAAATCAGAGGAGATTCAAATAAGATTCATGGATAATCTGAACATAAACCCACAATTCATTGGATCTTGACAAACACACCACAAAAGAGGATTATATTGGATAGATCTCCATGAAGATAATGAAGAACATGGTATTAAGGATGAAAGAGAGAATAAGCCATCTAGCTACTAGATATGGACCCTTAGTTCTATGGTGGACTACTCACGCATCATCAGAGGGGCAATGGAGTTGATGTAGATGCCCTCCGTGATCGAAACCCCCTCCGGTAGATTACCGGAAAAGGCTCCAAGATTGGATCTCTCGGGAATGGAGGCTTTTGGCGGCAGAAAAGTATTTGCGTGGCTCTTTTTGATGTTGGGGGAATATTTGGGTATTTATAGGCCAAAGAATGGGGTTAGGAGACCCGCCAGGAGGCGACAAGCCTGCTAGGCGCGGCCAGGGGGGAGCCTAGTAGGCTTGTGGCGCCCTGGCATCTCCCCTGACGTGCACTCCAAGCTTGGATGCCTTGTTTCCTTCCAAAAAAATTCCTTCCTAAGGCTTTATTCCATTTGGACTCCGTTTAATATTCCATATCTGCAAAACTCAAAAAGAAGGAAAAAACAAAAACTGGCACTTGGCTCTAGATTAATAGGTTTGTCCCAAAAATAGTATAAAATGGCATATTAATGCATATAAAACATCCAAAACAGATAATATAATAGCATGCCAACATCATAAATTATAGATACGTTGGAGATGTATCAAACACCTTATCAAACTGAATGATATTGCTGCTATGTTTACCAATGAATAAAAGATGTGCTACTGTTATATCCTTAATCTTTTTTCCTTTATCGATAAAAGGTGAGGCCAAGGAATTGGTTCTTATCAGTTTCTCCTGGTTGCATTTGTAGTCCCCAGGCTATGCTTCATCACGTTTTTGCAAAATATTTTCCTGCTCATAAGAAAAAAGCTACCTTACAGGATTTTTTTAACTCTGCTCAAATTGAAGAAGATAATTTCTCTCAAGCTTGGGGGGGGGGGCTTCTCGAGTTACTATGAGCTTTGGCTGATTGTCCTCTTGAGAAGAATGAAATACTTGATATATTTTATAATGGACTAACCGATGCCTCTAGGGATTTACTAGATAGTTGTGATGGCTGGGTTTTCAGGAAAAGAACTGTTGGACAAGCTGAAGAATTATTGGATAACATAATGCAAAATGTTGATGATTGGACACTTCCTGAACCATCTCCAGAACCAATTCAAAAGAAGAGATGTATTCTATTCCTTAGCCCCAAAGACATGCAAGAAGCAAAAATATGTATGAAAGAGAAAGGTATTAAAACTGATGAAGTCAAGAAATTACCACCTATTAAAGAAATACATGGACATGACACCCTGACATATGTAGTAGAGGTAAAGTCTCTCTGTTCCTTTAATAAAAGTGATATACCTTATACTAAGACTCCTAAACAATGCTTGGATGAATTTGATAATTATGTTGTTAAGCAAGAACACTTCAACAATTATGTTAAGAATCAATTGCAACGTAATGCTATCATGATAGATCGATTAAGTGATTTGGTGTTTAGAATTGCAAATGATGTGAAAGGTTTAGGCAAACATGCTTCTATGGTTCACACCCAATTAGACCAAGTCGCTAAATCACAAAATGATTTGCTTGCTGAAATGAATAATATAAATGATCATGCTATTAGAGTAGTGACTAGAGGAGGTAGAATGACTCAAGAACCTCTTTACCTTGAAGGTCTCCCTAAAAGAATTGAACAAGATTCTCAGAAAATTAATGAAGACGCACCTAGTTCATCTAAGAAGAAGAAAAAGAAACATGGTAGGAACTTGCATGCTTCTAGTGAACCTGTTATAGAAAAACATGTTGAAAATAATAATGAAGTTTCTATTTATGATGCTGATACACTTTCTGGTAGTGAGAATACACCTAGTGATAATGAAAATGATAATAATGGTGATGATACTCACATAGATTATCAACTAGATGATAACGAAGAAAATGATCATGATGTGGAAATTGAACCTGCTGAGGATCTTGATAACCCACCTTCTAAAAATAAACGTTATGATAAGAGGGACTTTGTTGCTAGGAAGCATGGAAGGGAAAGAGAGCCATGGGTTCAAAAACCTATGCCATTCCCTCGTAAAGCCACTAAAAGTAAAGATGATGAAGATTTTGAGCGCTTTGCTAGAATTATTAGACCTGTCCATTTGCGCACTCGCTTGGTTGATATATTGAAAATGCCACCGTATGCTAAGTATATGAAAGATATTATCACTAATAAAAGGAAGATACCTGAAACTGAAATTGCCACCATGCTTGCTAATTATTCTTTTGATGGTGGAGTAACTAAGAAGTTGGGAGATCCGGGTATACCCACAATACCTTGCTCTATTAAAGGAATAATGTCAAAACTTCTTTATGAGATTTAGGAGCCGTGTTAGTGTTATTCCTTTCTCCCTTTATAAAAGACTTGAATTGAGTAAACTCACACCTACCGAGATATCTTTGCAAATGGCTGATAAATCCACCGCTTTACCTATTGGAATTTGCGAGGACGTTCCCGTCGTGGTTGCAAATGTTAATATCTTAACTGACTTTGTTATTCTTGATATGCTAGAGGACGACAATATGTCGATCATCCTTGGTAGACCTTTTCTAAATACTGCAAGGTCTGTTATAGATTGCAAGAAACAAGGTTACCTTTCATATTAACGGCAAGCAACATACCATGCATTTTCCGAAGAAGCAAACTTTGGTTAATAATATTAATGTCATTGATCCTATTCCCATGATTATCATTGGAGATATTACAATTCCTCTACCTACTGCCAAAAACAAGAAATATTATAATGTTCTTGTTGGGGAGATACAAATCCCAATTGAGGTAACCTAGTGACATATGAAAATTCTTTGGTTTCATGTTAATCGGAAATGTTTATTAATAAGACTTGATGAACCTTATTCACAACTCTCTGTATCACAAGTTTATATTTTGTTTTCTTTGTAAAAATAAAAATAAAATTCCATGAAATTCCTGTTTTCTGATTTCCCGTGCATGAAAAATACCTCAAAAATAAAAAGTCTCAGATTGTCACAAAATTTTAACATGATTTTTTCTGGAATAAATAAAAAATTGGGGTAAAAATTACTACAGGGTGTGTGTGTGCCAGTGGGCCACCACACAAAAGGCCACGCCCCTGGTGGCGTGGCCAGTTGGCTTGTGATCTCTTCCTCCCACTCCTTCTCCTACCTCTAGCAAGAATTCCCTATCCATCTTTCTCCCATGTTCTTCATCTAGAAAGTGAAATTTTGATCTCTTTGCTCGGAACTCCATTTCCGAAACTGTTTTGAGGAATTGTTCCTTGATATGTGACTCTCCCATTCCTCCAATTAGTTTTTGTTTTACTGGTTTATATTTTGCATAAGTTGCTTCACTTGGTGCTATAGAAAAGAAGCTTGCATGTTGAATTCTTTGAGTTCCAAGTAATATGAATGCTTGATATGGCCTCTAGGCATCACCATGACTAGTTGCTACCATTCCTATAGAGTGTTGTTAACATTATTTTGGGGTCCAATTTTTTTTCTTCAGAATTTTGTTCTTAGGAGAATGAACTTTCTAAGGAAATGATCTTCAAGCCGGATCCCCAAGGGAGTTTCTAGGAGGATTCAGGATAGAGATATCAACCTCCCTCGCCATGCGGAAGTTAGGCCCTATGAATGGCCACATATACCCTTCATGAGTGAAGAGGGTTTTTATGAAGAGTTCTTGCAATTTGTTGCAAATGCCGGGATAACCAACTTCATTGCAGATAAGTGTAACCCACACTATCTCCTTACTAATTCCTTCGTGCAAAACTTTTACTTCAATAATACGCCCGGTGCTCCCATGGTACGCTTTGCTCTATATGCAGAGAACTATGAGTTACCTCTGCATGAATTTTGTGAAAGATGTTTGCTTCCCTCTGACGGGGGAGTGCGTGAACCTAAAACTAAGGAGTTTGAGGACTTTATTGATACCTTAACTATAGGAGAAACTCGGGTCGTTTTACATGCCAAAGCCACTACTTTGCATTTTCCATCCGTGCATTATTTTTCTCTATTCATAGGAAAATGCGTAACCGCTATGGAGAAGGGTGGTGCCCTCGGCGCTCCCACCCTTGCTATTTTGCGCCATGCACTTTATGGTGATAATGCTTACAACTTAGGAGCTATTGTTGCATGCTGCTTACATCTTAACCGAACTAGAGGTAAAATTCATGGTGGTATTTATGCTGCGTGCTTGGCCAAGCACTTTGAGGTGGCTATACGCCCTACTGATTATTTGTTGCCTAAGGTGCACCTAGACCATCTATCTATGGAGGAACAATAGTTTCTCTAGAAATGCGGATCATTACAACCCCTTCATTACAGCCTAGTGTTTAGCGAGAAGACTTGCGATATTATTCCTTTGCCTGGACCTTCTTTGTTTAACTATCATGCCAGGAACGATACAGAATAATGCCAAAGGACGTCATTGCTTACCAAAATGAGCTTGCTGCTATAGAGGCCGAGGCCAAGGCATGCGACTCTCGGGTACCTCAACAGAAGTACTTTCTCAGACTTGACGACTATTACCAGTGGTAATTACCAAGCCAGGCAAACACCTAAGCTTGGGGGAGTACGTATCTCTCACCGACATTACATTCGTGTTCTCACACTTCATACAAATTATCGGTGTTCATCCTCTTTCATTGTATATCCATATTAGCTTTATTTTTTTCTTTCTTCTTGTGTGTTTGAAAAACTTTGAAAATCCAAAAATATATTTGTCGCTTCTTTTCAGTTTTTTCTTTTCCTCGTTTCTTTGGCTGGAGTACTAAAATAAAACCCAAAATAGATTTCCTTTGCCTGTTAGGAGCTTTCCTGTGTAAATAGTTTTCTCGTTCTTATTTTTCCCTTAGTTCATTTGCTTGCTTAAGAAAAACAAAAACTCCAAAAATATTTTAGTGTGTTTCTCTGAATTTATCTTCTTTTGTTGAGTTGTTGAAAGGAGAAGACCACGATGAAAATGATGAGTGGCTCTCATATGCTTTATTGATGATCTAACAGAGAGCTAATTTTACCTTGTATTCTCCTTTGTCTTAAATTGTCCTATAGATTCCATCTTAGTCCACGACATTCTTGCACTATTATTATTATCACACCATTCAATCATGCAAGTGAAAGGCAATAATGACGATATTTGATGAAGAGACTGTGGCAAAGGAAGCTGGTATGAACTCTTCTTGTTTTCCGTTTTTGTAAATATGTTTATCCAGTTTGACCTTGATTCAGTATATCATGAGTAAACATGTTCGTGATGACAATTAGAGATTATAGCTTCTCATGCCTTGCCTAAATAGCTAGGAGTTAATAATGATTTATCTTGTGTGTCAACATGCATTAAAATGGTTATAATATGGTATGGTAGTATGGTATTTCCCTTTGAGAAATTCCAGTGGTTTAACTTGGCCCATGTGAAAACATGTAGTTGAATCAAAACCAATATAGCCTTCATTATGTTTAATTTCAGAGTGTTCGTATCCTATTGATGCTACATCCAATGTTAATTATTTAAAATGCATGTTCATGACCATTGTAGCTCTCTAGTTGGTCGCTTCTCAACCTATTGCTATCCTTCACCTGTACTAAGCGGAAATGCTGTTTGTGCATCCAAAATCCTTAAACCAAGTTACTTCACATGAGTCCACCATACCTACCTATATGTGGTATTACCCCGCCGTTCCAAGTAAAGCATGTGCCATCTCCAAATATTCAAATAAACATCTATTTTGTGCACTAGTGACCCACAAGTATGGGGGATCAATCGTAGTCCTTTCAATAAGTAAGAGTGTTGAACCCAACGAGGAGTAGAAGGAAATGATAAGCAGTTTTCAACAAAGTATTCTCTGCAAGTGCTGTGAGTAATAGTGGTAGATAGTTTTGTAGCTAGATATTTCATAACAAGTGACAAGTAATAATAGTAACAATGGTGCGGCAAGGTAGCCCAATCCTTTTTGTAGCAAAGGACTGGACTGAAAGTACTCTTATATTAAGCAAGTGCTCCTGAGGACACATGGGAATTTCCGTCTAGTCATGTTCATCATGTTGAGTTGATTCACGTTCGCTACTTTGATAATCTGATATGTGGGTGGAGTGGTGCTAAGGTGTTGTTCTTACTTGAACTAACAACCTACTTATGATTAACCCCTCTCACAAGCATACAAAACTATGAAAGAAGAATTAGTATAAATCTAACCATAACATGAAACATGTGGATCCAAATCAGCCCCTTATGAAGCAACACATACACTGGGGTTTAAGTTTCTGTCACTCTCGCAACCCATCATCTACTTGTTACTCCACAATGACTTCCCTTAGGCCCATAACATGGTGAAGTGTCATGTAGTCGACGTTCACGTGACACCACTAAGAGAAGTAACAACATACATATCATCAAAATATCGAATGCATACCAAGTTCACAAGATTACTAATAACAAGACTTCTCCTATGTCCTCAGGAACAATAGTAAGTACTCACACATCATCAACATGTTCAAGATCATAGGAGTAATAATGATAATTAAGGACCTGAACATAATCTCTTCCACCAAGTCAACAAGCGTCAACTACGAGATGTAATCAACACAACTAGTAACCCACTGGTACCAATCCGAGGTTTTGGGACAAAGATTGAATACAAGAGATGAACTAGGGTTGGAGATGAGATGGTGTTGGTGAAAAGGTTGATGAAGATTGGTCATCCACTAGTGCAGAAACAACCATTAGTCCCGGTTGGGAAGGGGCTTTAGTCCCGGTTCGCCAACCGGGACTAATGTATAGAGACTAAAGGCTCCTAGCCTTTAGTCCCAGTTTTCTACGAACTAGGACTAAACCGGCCACGTGGTCGGCAGTGCGCGCCAGGGCATGGGGGCCTTTAGTCCCGGTTGGTAACACCAACCGGGACTAAAGATTTAGGGGCTTTGGGGTTTACGGGTTTAGGTTTTATTGTGTATTTTCCCTTTTCATTTTGTGTTTTCCATTTAATTCTTTTTCATTTCAAACATATTTTACGTTACTACATACTGGACACGTTATGCTTATATGATAGAATTTTTCCTAGAATCAATCATATATATATATATCATAGAACTTCTAGTACGACCATGCATACACACATATGTACAATTTGGTATATACAATTTATCCTACAATTTGCAGATCATTACATGCAGGCGTTAGGTGTAACGGTATTTTCCGTCGGGAGATATGACCTGCTCAAGCAAAAAATCGTGCCATTTCCTCTTGAATTGCTCATGTGCGGTCCTTTGGTAGGAGCTTATCCCGCATCTCTTGCATCTTTAAAGAAGGAGATCAATATAAATATATGTTAGTTGTGTGTATATATATTAGATCATGATAAAAAAATATGAATGGTGTTTACGTACCCAAGGATCTCTGGTAGTTTTGGTATTTTCGGTCATAAAGCGAATGTTCCCGCAAACGTAGTATGCACATAAATTAGTCCCTTGTACTTGCCTCATGCACTTTATGAGAATAGATTTGAATCACATAATAATCAAGCATGATAATGGTATTGAAACTATAATTAAAGAGATGCATGGACGTAGCTAGTATTACTCAAATACCCTGGACTTTCGCCATTTCAGCTCTGATTTCCATTCACCTCTAACCTCTTTGATTAACTTTTTCCAAACCCTGCCCGACAAAGAAAATGAATAAAGGAGTTAGTAATTACTTGATATCAGTAAACGAACTAAAGAGGCCGACATAGTGCGTTAATGATTGAAATTACCTATCGAGCATCGAATACAGGCTTCTATATTCTTTAGGGTCTTTATGTAGTGAGTCCAGTACTTCAACAGTTCCATCGTCAACTCTAATGATTAGTAGGATCTAGTGGAAGCTGCAGACACGATTTGTATAAGCGGGCATGCATAACTCATCAATTATACACTTAACATCGAGTATATATATAAGCAAAAAGAGAATTTGTAGTATAGGACAGTAACACTCACCTGAAGTTGTAAGGTAAAAGTATTTCTTATTTGGTATTTAGGGCCTTCAAAAACCTTGGCAAGATTGTCTCTATGTCTTTAGAGTAACTAGTTAACACTTGGTCATTAACGGTATTTGGGTCAATGAACCCAATGCCGTAGACTCCATCTCTTTTCAATTCAAAAATCTTCATTCTGCATAGTACCACACGAAAGAATATAGTGAGGATAATTACAGGCAATGAACGAGCTGAGCTAGAGACTTAAATTACAAAAAGAAATCGCTTACAGACAATAGCAACTGACAAGAGATTTGTCGAGTGCTTTTTGAATGAATAAATGGAAAAAATTCTTCATTTTCAATCCACAAATCTTTTTCATGGATGTAATGCTCTCACTCGACTTTCACCATGAGGCTCCGTCACCTGCGCTTTACTTCTTTCAGGTACCATTCATGCAAATTGTGCATTTGCGTGCCTAGAAGCTTCTCCTCGTCAGGACTGACCAGAGGGTTCCCGAGGACATATTTCCATGCTAGTTCATTTGGATCCATTGGTGGGAATTCCTGGATCCCTAGGAGTAGTTCAACACTGATACCGATCTCTCTAGCCTTCTCTCTATGAGCATCGGTTATTACCACCTTATCAGTACTCACCTTGAGTTGGGTGATTGATTGCACTTCCTGTTCTCCGAGCTGGGGAACAGTTTCCCGCATCTACTACTACCGCTCGACTTCTATTTTTTTATGATAGGACTTGCTAATAGAGCGTACATAGGCTGATAGCGGCCTTTTCTCCGCTAGTTTAGCTGTAGCCGCAAAGTGTTGTACGACTTCCTCACGTATTTTCTCCATTAGTGGCGAGGGCGGTTTTGGTTCAAAATGGGCCTGCAATTCGATAGCCACTTGTTCATCGATTTCCTCATTAGTCTTCTTGTAAGCTAACTTCTTTTTGACGGGAGGCTCGAGTTTATTCTTTTGTGCTCTCTTCCGCTTTGGAGTTGGCGGAGATCGATATTGTAGACTTGCGCTAGGCTCCGTCTCTGGGTGGGATGGATTCGGCTGACACGGCGAAGATTGATATGGATGACTCGCCCTGCGCTCCGTCTCGAGGTGGGTTGGAGTTTGCTGACGCGGTGGACTTGGACGAGGAGTCGGTGGCCTTGGCACCGAGTTTGGAAACATGATGCATTCCATTTTCCACACAATGATACCAGCATGGATTCTCCCAGTGTCTACTCCCCTTGACCTCCATGGTAGTCAAGATCTAGTGATTCATATCCTGATAGAACTTCATCCACCCCGACACGAGCATAGCCAGGCGGAATCGGATTGTCGTGGAGGAGTGCTTTAGGTGCATTCGGTAAAGCAAAGCCGTGCGCCGCCTTCATGGATATGTTCTTCAGTTTCATGTGTAGCTCACAAACTGTCGACTCTAGGATACCATCCACGGGGTAGCGAGCCAGCAGTGCATCATCGACCGGGACCCCCATAGAATCCATGCTGCTTTTCGGCATAGATGATGGAATGATACCATCCAATGTTGGATCTGGTTGCTCCTGCTACTGAGATGCGCCTTACTGGCTAAGTTTGTTGATTTTCTCCTGCTGTAGCATGCATTTGTGTTCCAAGTCCGCGTTCTTTGATTCTACCATTTGAATCCGGTCTAGTTCATGCTTCTTCTTTCACTCACAGCTTCTGTAACTGTCGTTCCAATCCACAAACCCCAAAATCCATGGAACAAGGCCTTTTCCTCGTGTTCGTCGTGGGTGTTCAGGATTCTTGAGGGAGCATGTAAGCTCATCGCTCTGTCTCTCTCGGGCCGGAACTCACTCGTTCGAGCTTCTTCTATTGCTTTAAGTAAATCGTCCATGGCTTCTTTAAGATTTGCCTGTTCAAGAACCTCCCCTGTCTTTGGGTCCAACTTTCCCCCATGTGTATAAAACCAAATCATGCACCTGTCGGGCCAAGTCTCTGTTTGTGGAGTGACTCCTGTAGCCTTCATGTTTCTCTCGGATTCATAACACCTAGGCAATCTAGACTTGTAGCCATCTGGCCCAGATGATGGTGCCACATTTTTTTGTCGACATTTATCTTGTTTACTCTCGATCGTTCCTTAGTTGCTTTTGATTCCTTGAACTCCACAAATCCATCCCAGTCATATTTTAACGCCTCTAGTTCTCAAGTGAATTCTGGAGTCTTCTTTCCTTCTTTCACGTACTTGTTCCATAATCTTTTCTTCCAAGTCTAGAATTGTGTGGCCATCTTATTGAGAGCACACTTCTTGACTTTCTCCTATTGGAGATCTGTGAGACCCTCTAGTAGGGTGAAATGTTTCATGAGCGTCTCCCAAAGTAATTATTTTGCTCTTTTGTTGACAAAAGGAACTCCGGGATCTTTTGGCTGATTCCATTCTTGAATGGTGATCGGGATTTGGTCCCTAACGGTAACTCCGCATTGACGTATAAATTTATCCCATTATTTTTAGGAGCTTTAGGTCAAAACAATTACAAACTTTCTGTTAGTGCCAGTAATTTTGAAATTTAAATAGTTTAAATTTGAATTCTTTTGAAATTTGTGTGAATCACTAGTTTGTGAATAACTTTAGTTTAAAAATAGATTTTTGAGTGATTGTTTTTCCTGTTGTTTAATATTAGTATGTTTTGTCATTATTTTAAATTTGGGAATTTTTGGATAATTTCAATAGGTGTTTTAATCAAAACCTGATTCTGTTTAACTCTTTTAGTTTTATACCTTCACTTGTTTTAATCAAAATCACCCAAATGAACTCCATACTTTTTGTGCATTCAATATGCACCATTCTAATCCACATCTTCAAATTTCAAACCCTTTCTAACTTCATTTTCTATTTTTCATGCATTTAATGGTTTTTTGAGCTAAATGATCCTGAAATTAAAAAGCACTACAAACGAACTCTGAAAAGGTAGAAACTTGACATGGTATCTTCATTTCACCCACATAGCATGTGCTACAAAGTTGAGAGGGTTACGACAAAAACCGGTTGCACTTCGTGTACAAACTGGACCATCTCCTTCGAAGTATGAGGGTTTCGGACGAAAACTCATCTGTTACAAAGTCATTTCATTTTTAAAACTTATTTCAACTCTAGACCTTTTGTGCATTCAATATGCACCATTTTAGGCCACATCTTCAAATTTCAACCCTTTATAACCTCATTTCCTATTGTTCACGGATTTAACGTTTTTTAGCTAAATGACCCTAAAATTAAAAAGCACTACAAATGAACTCTGAAAAGATAGAAACTTGGCATGGTATCATCATTTAACCTATATAGCATGTGCTAAAAAGTTGAGAGGAATACGACAAAAACAGGATGCACTTCGTGTACAAACTGGACCATTTCCTTCGAAGTATGAGTGTTTCGGCCGAAAACTCATCTGTTACAAAGGCATTTCATTTTTTAAACTTATTTCAACTCCAGACTTTTTATGCATTCAGTATGCCCCATTCTAAGACACATCTTCAAATTTCAACCCTTTCTAACTTCATTTGCTATTTTTCATGCATTTAATGATTTTTTGAGCTAAATGACCCTGAAATTAAAAAGCACTACAAATGAACTCTGAAAAGATAGAAACTTGGCATGGTATCATCATTTCACCCACATAGCATGTGCTAAAAAGTTGAGAGGGTTACGACAAAAACTGGATGCACTTCGTGTACAAAGTGAACCATCTCCTTTGAAGTACGAGGGTTTCGGGCGAAAACTAATCTGTTACAAAGGCATTTTATTTTTTAAAATTATTTTAACTCCAAAATTTTTATGCATTCAATATGCACCATTGTAAGCCACATCTTCAAATTTCAACCCTTTCTAACTTCATTTGCTATTTTTCATGCATTTAATGATTTTTTGAGCTAAATGATCCTGAAATTAAAAAGCAATACAAATGAACTCTGAAAAGGTTGAAACTTGGCATGGTATTATCATTTCAACCACATAGAATGTGCTAAAAATTTGAGAGGGTTACAACAAAAACTGGATGCACTTCGTGTACAAAACTGGACCATCTCGGCTACTCACTAGAGAAGAAAAGTGATGACGGTGAAGCCAATCACATCCCAGAGTGGGATCTTGGGGTATAAAACTGTTTCTTCGCGTGTGTCCCTTGCTTATTGCGCCATAACCATGGAAAATCTTCGTCATTTAACATGGTGCTTGGGTTAGTCTTCACTTTGAAGGGATGAATTTCATCAAACTTTTCATAATTTTTTGACATGTGTCTGTCTTTTCCTCCAGTCCCACGATGTTTCTTTTCCCTAAAAGAACTATGTGGGTCTTTGGCTCATCATATGATGTATCCGCTTTCTTATCTTTTCTTTTTCTCATTTTGGTAGACATGTCCTTCACATAGAAAACTTGCGCCACATCATTGGCTAGGACAAATGGTTCCTCTGTGTACCCAAGATCGTTGAGATCCACTGTTGTCATTCCGTGCTGCGGGTCTACCATTACCCCTCCTCTAGTCAGATTGAACCATTTGCACCGGAACAAAGGGACCTTCAAATCACCTGCATAGTCAAGTTCCCATATCTCTTCTATGTAGCCATAATATGTGTCCTTTTCCCTATTGGTGTTTGCTGCATCGTGAAAGCGGGCACCACTATTTTGGTTGGTGCTCCTTTTATCTTGGGCGATTGTGTAAAATGTATTCCCATTTATCTTGTACCCTTGGAAAGTCAATACAATCGAAGATGGTGTAGCGACCCGATCTCAAGGGATCGGAGTCTCTGTGCTTAAGTGTCATCCCTGGATCGGTATGCTGACACACACAATACTTGAGGATTTACAACACAGTTCAATCACACATTTATTACATTGAGAATCCTCAAAGTGTATATATTACATTAATGTGGCCTAAGGCCAAGTAAAACAAAATCATGCGGAAGCAAATAAGTGTAACGAGTCCATCAACTCCACGAGCAAGCTGAGTGCAGAAAAACGACCTATTGCGCCTTATTCGTCGTTGGATAAATCTGCAACATGATAAGTTGCAGCCATGTAGGTCAGTACATGGAATGTACTGGCAAGTCACATCATAAAGTGTAATGAGCCTGCATAGTACATGTAATTTGGCTGGTGGAAAGCTCTAAGTTCAGTTTGCGTAAAGCTAGATTTCCCCTATAAAAAATAATTGTTCTACTTCTACAAATATCATAAGTCTAAGATGATGCCCATCTCAATCATTCCAAAATTTTGTACCCAGTTGATTAGTTAAGAGTGATGAGATCTCCCTACATTCCCACTACTAAAAGCTCAAGTTGTCCATGACTAGGGACACGGCTAATCGATTAGATTTTAACCCTGTAGAGGTTGTGCACTTTTCCCACAAGACTCAACCACCTCCTCGATCGGAAGATCAAGACAGTCTTTCGATAGCATTTCCCCTAAGCCACGGATAGGCCGATACACCTACATCATCTACATCTGCTAGCCTATCCCGGAAGAGGTCACACCACCTACTCAACTAAGTAAGAGCCCATATTGGCTTGCGGCTACACACGAAATTTTCTAGACATGAAAATAAGGTTGATCCCTTTGAGCCTGGGTGGACGGACTACTAGTGTGCACTCCCATGGATTCCCATGAATGCTCCCATTGTACTTCGCCACCATACAAACCAATTTCCACCCAGGTAGTTCATTAAAGTTGATCCTAATTACTACTTTGTCACTCACATCTCAAGGTGATAACACTCCCCAATCCACGTCTACTTTGGCGAAGCATTGTAACACAACACGGTGGCGACAAAGTTGGTACGGTTCAGACCTACCTCAAATGAACTACTGGGTGATAGTAAAACCGACAAGTATAAACTCCTACCATGCACTCCTACATCAATGGACTATGTGCAAAAATAAACTATAGGTAAAACATGTATGATCAAAATGTAACTTGCCTTCGTGCTGGGAGTGAAGTTCTAGGGAGTGGTAGTATTCTGCTTCGCACTCCGACAATCTATCGCAAAGTAAATAAACACACATAAACAAGCATTCATACAATTCAAATAAAACATGCAACAAAATATTTGCAAAAGCCAAATAAAATCCAAAAATTTTCAAAGTATAAATAGTGTTCAAAATTCATGACGTGCACTAGTGTTCCTACAAGGCATTCTAGTAAAATTATGATGAACAAAAAATAATTGTGTAGAATATATAGTGGCAAAAGTTCATGGCAAAGGATTTAGTTCGTGTGACGTGGTGCAAAAAGGATCACTTCAAACGGGTATACCATTTGGAAGATATGGCCTAATGAAATTTAATTTCATATCTGAAATAATTTCAAATTTGAATTTGCAAAAGTTTTCAACGATGGGTTCTCTGGTTAGGGATATTCGAGACAAAAATTTAGCCGCTGGTTTCATCTCGTTTCGATCTACGGTTAAAAAGTTAAGGCCGTTTGAAGTTTTGAATTAAATCTGAAAAAACTGCTACAGGAACGTTTCTGAAAACTTTAAAGTATGATGTTCATGGCTAGAGCGCGATGTCGCCAGCTCTAGTTTGCTGGCTGCGTTCACCGCGGCGGCTACGCGGTGAACATTTGCGAAATAGGTAGGTTCGGCTAAACTAAAAGAAAACCGACGTTCGGTTCAAATAAACCGCACGGTTTAGATCAAAACACGGTTAACCGCGTACCTCTTCGGTCTAATTAAAAACATAATCTAATCTACAAAACGAACAGAGGAGCGGCGAGAGCTTACAAATGCGAGGCCTGGCCCTTGATAGGAAGCCGGTCGGCGTCGGGGTGGCGGCTCCGGCGGGCTCCGGCACGGGCGAGGTAGGCGGGGAGGTGCGGCTTGGCGAGGGCTGCCGAACGGTGGTGATGGCAGACAGCAGGGACGACCGGATGGAGCGGGGAGAGATCCTGTACTCCGGCGAACTCCAGCGACGCAGGTTGTTGGGGCGGCGGCTCCGGTGAACCTAGGGGAAAACGAAGATGTCAGGGAGGTGCACACGGACGAGGGGGTCCGATTTCATGAAGAAGAAGAGGCAGGTGAGGTTCACCGGCGATGTGGCACTCCGGCGAAGGAGCTTCGGCCGGTGAGATCCAAATGGCGATGGCGGCGGCTACAAGCAGTGAGAGGTGGTGCGGGTTGGCTGAATGGGACGAGATGCCCAAGGGGCTTTTATAGGCGTAGCTAGGAGGGGCGGGGCTGCGGGATAAGCTCTATCCCGAGAGCTTCGCCCGGCGGGTGCGGACGCGCTCGCGCTGGTTTATCCAGCGGGTGCGCGCGGGAGGTTGAAGACGATGGGGTCGGGCCCCACCTGACAGGCGTGTGAGAGAGGGAGAGAGAGAGAGTTGACCGAGAGGGAGAGAGATCGGTTGCTGAGGAGGGCTCATGCGAGCGTGGGAGCTGGGTCGCTGGCCCTTGTGGCCTGGTTGGCCGATGGGCCGGCTAGCCTGGCTCCCTTGTGTGCGTGCACATGTGTTTCTGTTTTTTTGAAAACTTTTCTAGATCCAAATCAGAATCATTAAAGAAGAGAAAAAATTATCAGAAAAATTCCTAAAATCCTTATTGGTAAAATAGAGCACAAGGAACATTAATTCCCGCTCATATAATGTAGAATATATATATATATTTCTCTATTGAAATAAATTAACTTGTGGCTAACAAAAATAATTTTCACTGCAACTTTAAAAACACCAAATATTAGTCCAACACTTCCCCACTCATGTATATTTTGAGGAAGTCATATTATCCTCTCTCTCTATTATTTTATGTGAGTGGAAAAACTTGAACATCATAAACTCCAAATGAAATAAAGATATGATATGCAATATGATTATATTAACATCCTAATTTAATAAAATTGGGATGTTACAGATGGTCTCTTGGCCAACAAGTATAACTCATCTTCAACAATGTCGTCATTCATGAGATGTGTTTGCAACCAACCGCTGAAAGCCTCGGTGTGTGTATGTTTAATCAAGGGGTCAAACTGCTCCGGGTTCTTGGAGCATATAATATCCATGTGTTTCTTGATATACGGGGTCACCAAGGTAGAATTTTGTGCTATGCTTGCTGCTCTGCTCCCCCAAAGGATTAATGCCATCTTCACTTAAACCAAACCATAAGTTCCTTGGGTCATCTGCAAAGTCAGGCCACTTTCTCTCGATTTTTCTCCACTACAACCCATCAGCGGGTACTCTCAACTTCCCGTCTTTATTATGGTCTTCTTTGTGCCATCACAACAACTTGGCATGCTCTTTGTTTTGGAACAAACGTTTCAACCGTGGTATTATAGGAGCATGCCACATCACCTTGGCAGGAATCCTCTTCCTGGGGCGCTCATTCTCAACATCATCACTAGGGTCATCGTGACTGATCTTATATCGCAATGCACCGCATACCAGGCATGCATTCAAATTCCTGTACTCCTCACCACGGTAGAGGATGCAGTCATTAGGGCATGCATGTATCTTCTGCACCTCCAATCCTAGAGGGCAGACAACCTTCTTTGCTTCCTATGAACTGTTGGGCAATTCGTTGTCCTTTGGAAGCTTCTTCTTCATTATTTTCAGCAACTTTTCAAATCCCTTGTCAGATACACCATTCTCTGCCTTCCATTCCAGCAATTCCAGTGTGGTACCGAGCTTTGTGTTGTCATCTTCAAAATTTGGGCACAACCCTTTTTTGTGATCCCCCAACATGCGCTACAACTTCAACTTCTCCTTTTCACTTTCATAGTTTCTCTTTGCATCAGCAATGGCCCGACCAAGATCATCAGCGGGCTCATCTGATGCCTTAGCTTCTTCTTCATTCTCTTCCCCAATTGTAGTACCATCATATTTAGGGAACCCAGGATAGTTGTCATCATCCTCTTCTTCTTAATTCTATTCCATTAGAACCCCTCTTTCTCCGTGCTTGGTCCAACAATTATAGCTGGACATGAAACCAGACATAAACAGGTGGAAATGAATGTGTTTTGAGCTAGAGTGAGTCTTATCATTCTTACACACACCACATGGACAACACATAAAACCATTCCACTTATTTTCCTCAGCCGCACGCAAAAAACTATGCACACCATTAATGAACTGGGGAGAGTGTCGGTCATCGTACATCCATTGTCGGTTCATCTTCATTACACAACACCGAAAAGACCAAATTAATACAAGTTCACACATAAATTTCGTACACACTTATTCTCATAAAACAACATACAACTATCTAGCTAAAACATTTAAATGCAACAACAAATGAGATCAAAATCGCAACTAAGATAACAATTGATCCAACATCATAATGATACCAAGCCTCTTTATTCACGGCGTATTTTCTCATCTTTCCTATCTTCAAGCGCATTGCATCCATCTTGATCTTGTGATCATCGACGACATCGGCAACGTACAACTCCAATTTCATCTTTTCTTCTTCAACTCTTTTCAATTTTCCTTTCAAATCCTTGTTTTCTTTTTCAACTGAAATTAACTTCTCGACAATAGGGTTGGTTGGAATTCCCGGTTCAACTACCTCCTAGCTAAAAATATCTATCTCATCTTGATGGGCATAATTGTCATTAATATGAAATGCAACAAATAGTTATAAAAGAGAATATACCACATCCAAATCGTAAACGAGGGCCGACATGCATGGATATTAAAACCATGGCACTATATATAACAAACAATCATACAAGTAAGAAAATTATGCAAGTAACTATCTAAATCATACAAATACATTTTTTATAAAAAGATAAGAACAAGAAGAGGCTCACCAAGGTGGTGGCGGCGACGGGACGGTGCGGGCGATCGACGATGGTTAGGACGGGGACAGGAAGGCACTAAGTAAACCACACCTACACAGATGCAAACTAAGAAGTTAATTTGAGCTCAAATTGCATATAAATCAAAAAACTCCCACATAATTACACCCAAACGAAAACCCACAAATCACTATACTTATAAAGCATTGCACGAGCTGATCTAGCAATGAGAGATGAAAGGACAAAGTTGCTAACCTTTGTGAACACTTGGATGGATTGGGGTGCCTCAGATCTTGACAAATCTTGGCAAAAATGGAGGGGTGAGCTCGAGAAGAGGGAGAGAAAACAGAGAATGGAGAGGATGAGCTCGGGCTACAAGAAGCATCTATATATAGGGATACATTTAGTCCCGGTTGGTTATACGAACCGGGACTAGAGGTCCATCTCTAGTCATAGTTGGTGTTACAAACCTAGACTAAAGGGGCTCGCAGGGGCCCCAGCCTAACGCAACCCTGCCGCCACCCCATTAGTCCCGGTTGGTAACACCAACCAGGACTATAGGGTCCTCATGAACCGGGACTAATGCCTAGCCTCGTGAACCGGGACTAGTGGCGGCATTAGCCCTGGTCTAGAAGCCAATCGGGACTAATGCTTCAGTCCAAAGGCCTGTTTTGTACTAGTGCTCCCATGAAGGAGGAAGCGTTGGTGATGACTATGGCTTCGATCTCCCCCTCCCAGAGAGGGATTTCCCCGGCAGAATATGATTGCCGAAGTGCAAAAGGGCCTCTGGCCAGGTTTCCGCCTCGGGATGGTGATGTTTGATCTCGAAAGGTTGCTTATTATTTTTCTAGGGTAAAACACACCATATAGGAGAAGAGGGGAGTCGGAGAGCCAACCACGGGCCCACAAGACATCTGGCCGCCGCCTAGGGCGCAGGAGGGGGGGCTGATTGGCTTGTGGTTAGCTGGCAACTCCTCTCTGGTATATTTTTGCTCTAGAAATTCATAAATATTACAAAAATACTCTTCGTACATTTTCATGCCATTCTTAGACTGGTGATTTTCTTCCCTTTTTCTCGGTTTTTGGGTCCAGAATCCCAGTTTCTAGATATTTCCTTCCTTGTGATGTACCTTGCATATTCAGAGGAAATAAGCATAAGAATTGTATGATAATGTGGAATAATGGACAAAAATAAGGTAGATAGTGGTAAGAAATCATGATGCAAAATGGACATATCAACTTCCCCAAGATTATACCTTGCTTGTCCTCAAGCGAAAGCCGAACTCTAAAATAATGACCACATAATTTGAGAGAGAGGTGTCGATAAAAACAGAATATAGACATGAGAGCATCATGAATATCATCATAGCAGCAAGTTTTCAATCATATAACCTCTCATGAACAAGTAAAAATCTATTCACAACTAAAGAAATATAGAGCATAATCATTATTGAGAACTAACAAGCAATGCAATTAGTCCTTGAGATGATCATTGATTTTGTAGTCGAGAGAAGAATCTATGTAAGATCTTATATTTCTAGCAAGTTCACATATTCAACTATGATTTAACCTTCTATGATTGCTAACATACGTTGCATATTTTTTGGAACAAGTGACTACACGAGACACATAGGAAGATGGGGGCTTGAATGTTCTTGCCACCCCACTTATTTACCTCAAGGATAGTGTCAACAATAATGGAATATGATCATTTACATTCAGCTGGATATATTTGTTTGAATATTTCCTCAGCATATGATGCTTGCCACTAAATATCTTGGAGAATAGGAAAAATGGAAATATTATTGACTCTTGCATGAAAATAAAACTTGTAAGAACATAAAAAGATAGGCCCTTTGCAGAGGGAAGAAGAGGTTGTCATGAGCTTTTATTTGTTTGATATGTTTAATCTCTTAACATAAAGGGACATCACTTTATATTGCCAGCAAACTTTATTATGCATTCCGTCGCTTTTATCACTTCACCATCACAAGATCGTACAAAGCTTACTTTCCCTTACAATAAAAGATCTCACATGATTATAGGAATTTTTTATTGCCTTGTGGAGCAATCACAACTTAATTGAAGGATCTTATTTAATCCATAGGTAGGTATGGTGGACTCTCAAGACAAGAAACTAAGTTTAATGGTTATGGATGCACAAGTAGTATCTCTACTTGGTGCGAATCTTTGGGCTAGCAGAAGGTCCTAAGCAAGTATCACATGTTAAAGGATTTAATACCATATAACTTGTATGCAAATGTAGACAAACATGATCATTATGGTGTCTTCCGTGTCCCAGTTCAACACTTGGTCATTATATAATATTGTGATGGAAGCTCACAATCATAGAAGGTGTTCATGATAGTATATTTATATGTATCTCCTCTTCTCTACCACACTTTTGCATAGATTATATAAATTACTAATCATTATGTTTGTTGGTTTCCAACACTTCTTATTACTTATACTTCTTTTTCTATCTGAAGTCATTACTTCTCAAGAGATAGGCATATGATATTTTAATTCTTTTTATTGGCTTGCTAAGATGACGGGTGCAAGTGAAATGGCGGGGGGGCACACGATCTCAACTAACTTTATTATATAAATCTCACACTCTATTACAAGCATAGGTAGAACCCAAAGCAAAAAAAATCTAAACAAAGCAAATCTGAAATTTAACTCCCTAGATCATGAAAAACTAAAAATCGAACTAAGATAGATAGTAGTGGTAAAAAGTGATGGTGATACGATACCGAGGCACCTCCCCCAAGATTGGACCAAGCCAAGGATGGTGCCCATACCAATGTACTCAAGTGTTCTTCGATGATGGCGGTGGTGTTGTAGTAATATTCTTCTTCTCCAATTTGCGCTTGAGGATGGAGTTTTCTCCCCTTAAATTGTTGTTCTCTTGTTCGAGCTTTAATATCCTCTTGCATAGAGTTGCCTTGCTTTCGTGCAGAAAACGAGAAGGGATAAACTGGGTATTGGGTTTGTTTCCTCCACTAGGGAGGCTTGACTTCTTGAACTCCACGTGCATATCTCCAAGTTGAGGTACGAGAGCTTCATCTTCATCTGAGCTAGCATTCGGGCCAGCATCTTCCACTTCCTCCATGTTAGTGTCTTATTCCTCCTCTGAGGTCCATAGATAGGGGTAAATATCCCCAAAGATCTTTGGACTGGAAAAATAATGGGATACATAGATCTCTCCATCCAAATCTTGGTACGACATGTTTTCCGATTTGTCAAAAAATAGACCGAAACAAGTATAGAGGTAAATCTCACGATGCGGTGGTCAATACATCTATGAGTATATATAATGATTTTTCTAGGTCATAATACGTGTTCCAAAAGAAATCGGAGTCCAAAGGCCACATGAGGGCCCCACAAGCCATCTAGCCGCACCCTAGGGAGGCGACCTGTTGGCTTGTGGCTCCCTCGTGGGTCCTTCTGAATCTGTTTTGTTTTTTTAATTTTTCTAAAATACCAAAAAAATTCAGAAATTATTTTTATGAGTTTTTGGAGTTGGTTGACTTACCGTACCACATACCTACCCCTTTTTCAGGTTTCTGGAGTGTTCCGGAAGATTTCCTTGATGTGTTCTTTCGGTGTGATGACTGGGATGGCATTTGTTTATTTATTAATGGGTGCACCTGAGTTATAATGCTTAATTCTTCGTCCATTCACCACTCTCGGGTTCTTGCCTTCGAAGTTGTTGTTTTTATAGCACCGGAGCGATAAACCTCCTCAACAATGTATGGGCCCTCCCATTTGGAGAGGAGTTTCCTGCAAAAAATCTGAAATGAGAATTGTATAAAAGTACTAAGTGTCCTACATTCAATTCTCGTTTTTGAATCCTTTTGTCATGCCATCTTTTAACTTTTTCTTAAATAACTTTGCATTTTCATAAGCTTGTGTTCTCCATTCATCAAGTGAGCTAATGTCAAATAACCTCTTCTCACAGGCAAGTCTAAAATCATAGTTAAGTTCTTTAATTTTCAATAAGCTTGTGTTCTTTATTCAGGTAAATGACAAGCTTTCCCATAAACCATTTTGTACAGAGACATACCCATAGGATTCTTATAAGCAGTTCTATAAGCCCAAAGTGCATCATGCAATTTCTTAGACCAATTCTTCCTAGATCTATTAACAGTCTTTTGCAATGTTAATTTTATTTCTCGATTACTCAATTCAACTTGACCACTGGACTGGGGATGATAAGGTGATGCAATCCTATGGTTAACATCATATTTAGCTAGAAGTTTACGAAAAGCACCATGAATAAAATGTGAACCACCATCAGTCATTAAATATATAGGAACTCCAAACCTCGGGAAAATAATTTCTTTAAGCATCTTAATAGAGGTGTTATGATCAGCACTACTATTTGGAATAGCTTCGACCCATTTAGCAATGTAATCAATAGCAAGTGAATACCCGTTTGAGGAAGGAAAATGTCCCATAAAGTTAAAGCCCGAGACATCAAATGGTACAATAGAAAGTGAATAATTCATAGGCATTTCCTGATGCTTACCGATGTTGCCAACTCTCTGGTATTCATTGCATGAAAGGACATACTTACGAGCATCTTTGAAAAGGGTAGGCCAATAAAAACCAGATTGTAATACCTTGTGTGCAGTTCGGTCACCGGCATGGCATCATCCATAAGCTTCGGAGTGACACTTCCGAAGAATATGTTCCTGTTCATGCTCAGGTACACAACGTCTAATAAGTCCGTGTACTCCCTCTTTGTAAAGATGTGGGTCATCCCAAAAGTAATGTCGTAGGTCATAAAAGATTTTTTTTGTTTTGTTGATATGTGAAACTAGGTGGGATGTATTTAGCAACAATAGAATTAGCATAATCATCATACCAAGGAGCAGTATGTGAAGTATTTATAGCAGCAAGTTGTTCATTAGGAAAACTATCAGCAATAGTAAGTGGGTCACCAAGAACATTTTCCATCCTAGAAAAGTTATCTGCTACAGGGTTTTCAGCTCCTTTTCTATCAACGATATGGAAGTCAAATTCTTGAAGTAAAAGTACCCACCTAATAAGTCTAGGTTTAGCATCCTTATTTTCCATAAGGTATTAAATAGCAGCATGATCGGTGTGAATAGTTACTTTGGAATCGACAATGTAAGGTCTACACTTATCACAAGCAAAGACGATTGCTAAAAATTCCTTTTCAGTAGTAGCATAGTTCCTTTGAGGAGAGTCTAGAGTTTTACTAGCATAATGAATAACGTTTAATTTTCTATCTACTCTCTGCCCTAGAACAACGCCAATAGCATAACCACTAGCATCACACATAATTTCAAACGGTTGGTTCCAATCAGGTGGTGGAACAATAGGTGCAGAAATTAAATCCTTCTTAAGTATTTCAAAATCTTCTAGACAATCATCATCAAAAACAAAAAGAACATCTTTTCGAAGAAGATTATTTAATGTCTTAGAAATCTTTGAGAAATCTTTAATGAAACACCTATAAAAAAATGACCAAGGAAACTTTTTATACCTTTGATACCTCTCGGGCTTGGCGTTTTCTCTATCGCATCAACTTTAGCCTTGTCTACCTCAATACCTCGTTCAGAAATTTTGTACCCAAGCACTATACCTTCATTTACCATAAATTGGCACTTCTCCCAGTTCAAGAAAAGACTAGTTTCTTCACATCTCTGCAAAACTCGATCAAGGTTGCTCAAGCAATCATCAAAAGAAGCCCCGTAGATGGAAAATCATCCATGAAAACCTCATCAATATTTTCACAAAAATCAGAGAATATAGCAGTCATAGATCTTTGAAATGTAGCAGGTGCATTGCATAAACCAAAAGGCATACGTCTATAAGCATAAGTTCCAGAAGGACAAGTAAAGGTAGTTTTCTCTTGGTCTTCTTTTGATACGGGTATTTGAGAAAATCTAGAATATCCATCAAGAAAGCAAAAGTCTATATTCTTAGATTGTTGGGTTCTACCGTAGGTGCATCGCATGCAAATTAAAATTTTCCTACGTGCAGAACATCCAAGAACATGCTACGGAGATGGATCACGGTTCGTTACCACTAGACGCGTAGTGCCGTGCAACGGAAGTATAGTTGGGGCAGCGCGTTCGTGTGGTCCGTCTCCTCCTCGTCCGACCCCCCTTGAATAGCCGGTCGCTGGATCCCACGTACAGTTTCGCCGGAGCGGCAGAAGTGCATCGCCTCTAATGGTATCCGCGTGTGTAGGAGGGACACCGTGCCGCATACTGCTAGGTCTAATCACACAGTCGGTGGTGGCAAGTGGAGGTGGCTAGTTGCAACACATGCAAAGCCCTAATGACGACGCCGAAGTGATCAACCGGATGGGTGTGCCGCACCTCCACTATATATAGGCATCTGGCGCGGGCTCAACTCTTGGGCCTCGCATAGATCCTAAAGCCCACATGTGCCTTCCCTTAAGCGTGCGACCCTATAGGTTCTCGTCCACTTGGTCGCGAGTCAGATCACATCTGACTCGACCAGTCGGTAGCGGCCTCTAGCAAAACGTGCCGACTCCAAGTGTCCGATGAAGCTGGTTAGGCGAACCTGTACTTCACAGTTTTGTTCCCTTTCCCACACGATATATGTTGTCATGCACAAGGCGACATGGTCATCCTTGTTGCAGCACAACCTCTTTCTTGTTTCGATGAATCCGACCAACACTCCGAATTATCTCATAATCCTCATCGCATGGCCATGCTTATCCAGGTCGGATCACCTGAGGGGCCCAGAGTATATCTCTCCTGATCGGAGGGGCAAATCCCATCTTGCTCGACCATGTCTCGCAGCATGGGTCTGGTCAAGCCCGAAACCTACCTTTATAACTACCCAGTTACGGAGTAGAGTTTGGTCGGCCCAAAGCAAGTCTGTCACCATCTCGAGTACATGCGCCAGCTCGGGTCTTAGGACATGGAACGTATCTTGTACTAGAGACTCACAGATGACCTATCGCTGCGTCTCATAGTTGGGTCTGTCCAAATCAGACTTATCTCGACTCGGATCCGACTATGTCGAATCCGACCAGATCTTTCTGAGTCCACATTATCCGGCTAGCATTCAATGTTACATGGTCAGTGAGACCGAACCATCCACCGTGTCATATGCTAGTTTGATTAGTTGCGCGTCCACACAACCCTTTCGACTAGGGACCATTTAGGACAGTTATTATACAATGCATAATATCATAAACAAGTCACGTACTTGTTAATACACATCATTGACAATGTCCAAGGACTATCTTTATTCATAAACACATAGGAAATATTATCATACATGAGTGCCTCTAGGGCATATCTCCAACATAGATAATCTTTCTAACATTTGGTCAATAAAAGGCAAGGGGTAATGATCCTTTTTAGTAGATTTTTTTAATTTTCTAAAATCAATTACCATCCTATAACCAGTTACCATTCTTTATAGAATAGCTCGTTCTTATCATTAGGAACAACAGTAATACCTCTTTTCTTAGGGACAAAATGACCATGACTTACCCACCTACTATCAGCAATATGATAGATTAAACCAGCCTCCAGAAGCTTTAGTATTTCAGTTCTTACCACTTCTTTCATTTAAGGATTTAAGCGGCATTGATGATCAACAACGGGTTTAGCATCTGGTTCCATATTAATCTTATGCTGACATAGAGTGGGGCTTTTGCCTTTTAATTCGTCAAGAGTATATCCAATAGCAGCCCTGTGCTTCCTCGGAGTTTTACGTAATCTTATTTCTTCATGCTCTGAAAGGTTAGCACTGATAATAACAGGATATATCTTCTTCTCATCAAGATAAGCATATTTGAGAGTGTCTGGTAAAGCCTTTAATTCAAAAACGAGATCTCCTTTGGGTGGAGGATCCCCTAAAATATCAACTGGTAAGTTGTGCTTGAGTATAGGTGTTTGTTTGAGGAGGATCTTATCTATTTCATTCCTTTCATTAATTTGCATATCATTCTCATGGTCTATTAAATATTGCTCTAAAGGACCACAAGGAGGTACGACAATATAAGCAAGACCAATCATTTCATTCTTACTAGGTAATTCCTTCTCATGTGATTGATTAGTAAACTTAGAGAAATTAAATTGATGAGACATATCACCAAAGCCTACTCTAACCTTATTAGTAACACAATTGATTTCAGCATTAATGTTGTTTAAGAAAGGTCTACAAAATATAATGGGACAAAAGTTATCTCGGTCTAAACCAAGTACTAAGAAATTAACGGGGTACTTGACCTTCCCACACATAACCTCAACATCTCTAACAATCCCAAGTGGTGAAATAGTATCTCGGTTTGCAAGCTTAATAGTAACATAAATATCTTATATAGTAGAGGGTGCTATGTCACTCATAATTTCTTGATATAAGGTATAAGGTATAGCATTAACACTAGCATCGAGGTCACTGTTAGTGCATCTAGTGCCCCTTAGTAATTTTGGTATATTGAAGACTTATAGGTTAAGGAACTAATGTGTTTGTGAGTATACACAGGTCCTATAAGTCGATGAGAAGTTTGATATATTTGGAGATTACCGACACCTAAAAATGAATGCCTTCAGCTGAAGACTTTGGTATTCCCTAAAGACTTTGAAGCTGAAGAATTCGGTTTGACCTTGAATATATTAACGAGGACTATGAAGCATGAAGACTTTTGTTTTCGTAGTTTCATTTCCTTTCTTTGAGTCATAGGAAACACCGTACTGTTAAAGGGGGGCCGAGGTAATAGTAAGGAAAAAATTCCAACAAATGCTCAACTCAAAAGCCTCAACACAACCCAATCCTTCGAGTGAAGCCTTTGGAAATCTGTTACGGTTCAGTCAAGTTCTTCAGTGATAGAGACGATGTTCTTCTAGTCTCTGAGGATATTGGTCTGGCTTAGGAGTTAGGATTTCGCCAATGCGAATTGCCTACAGTGAGGAATATGATAAGCCCTGAGGAATTTGACAGTTCAAATTCCGACCGTTGCTGTGCTTTGCGCTAGCTGTCTAGATGTTTATCGACCTAGTATTCATATCATTGGGGGGCATTTATGTGTTATCATGTCGGGTTGCACCCTGGCTATAAATAGCCACCCCTCACAACAACTAGTTGGTTGTCTGCTCCGAGAGAGAACTTGACACTTGTCATTTGAGAGCAACCAATCCCCAGGGGACTTTGAGAGAAAATCACCAGTGAGGAAAAAAACCCAAACCAAACCACCAAACCCAAAGTGATTGAGCGTCACTGAAGAGATTGTTCCTGTGTGGAACCGACGCTTGTTACCTTTGAAGACTGTACATCTTCTAGACAGGTAAGCGTCATGGTCTAGGGCATCCAACAGTCAATTGTGGATCATCGAGTGACCACTTTGTGAGGGTTTTGGAAGTCTACCCTGAAGACTTACGACGAGTGTTGGGAGAGGACTATGTGACCTTATATCAAGGATAATACGCTAAGGACCGTGTGTCCTTTGGTTTAAATAACAAGCCGCTCTGAACCAGAGGTACGACTATCACAGCAGTTGGTACTGGGTCGTCAAACCATTGCCTTCACCAAGCTACCTGGCTCCATTTCCTCAACCCTTCTATTTCCTCGAATACTTGTTGATGAAATTGATCGTTACTGTTTGAAGAATTTGACTGAAGGTTTTCTCAATTTCCTCATCTCAAATTCTTCTTTCACCTTGTTCTTCACCTGTGCATATTCTATTTCATCATGATGACTATGCTCTTGCTCTATTTCACATGCACTTGAGAACTTATTCTGCTGGTAGTAGTTCATCACATTTCAAATTCCTCAATTTGAAATTCCTTAGTGATGAATTTGTAAAAATCGCTTATTCACCCCCCTCTAGTCGATATAACACACTTTCAGTTGGTATCAGAGCAAGGTACTCCCTTGTTCTATGTGATTTTGGTTTAACCACCCGGAGTTCTAGTTATGTTGACTGCAGGTATGATCAAGGTTTCCGTAGGTTGTCCTACCTTCGATGGGACGGACTACCCCTACTGGAAGAACAAGATGCGCATACATCTTGAGGCAATTGATAACAATCTCTGGTTTGTTGTGGAAAATGCGTTCCCTGTGTTACTCCCACGATCAACGTTGTTGATGCGAAGACATTCAAGCAACTCGATTCTCAAGCGAAGAATATCATCTGTGGCCATCCAAGCAAAGGTCAGTATGGTAGAGTGAGTGATTTGGAATTTGCTAAGCTTATCTTGGATAGGCTGTCCAAAGTCAACGAAGGTGTTTCAACTCAACATGACTCCCACATTGATGTTCTTCACAATCTCTTCAACCACTTCAAAATACTCGACAATGAGAATGTTCAACAAACTTTTGATCGTCCTCACTTATATCTCCAATGATCTTCAAGCACTTCATGCCATTGACATCATCGACCACGAGGTGGTGAAGAAACTGCTGAGATCTCTTGATTCCTCATTCGATACACTGGCTTTGATGATTCAAGAGCGTGGAGACTGCAAGTCACTTGATTCTGCTGATATACATGAGAGACTCAGTAGTCATGAATTCCAACAAGCTGAGAAGAGATACCTCTACGGGCCAAGCTATGCAAGTTCTCGCGCATTGAAGGCTAAGGCCATTTCCTCATCCGAAGGCGAAGAATCTGACAGTAGCCTTGGTGATCCTGAAGAACCGAGTCACGAGATGGCAATGCTCGTAAGGAAATTCCAGAAGTTCTCAAGGAGAGGTCGGTTTGGAAAGTCATCAAAAAGTGGCATGAAGAACTCAGATTCTTCATCAAGCGACTACAAGAAGAGAACTTGCCGCAAATGCAATAAATCTGGTCACTTTATCTCTGACTTCCCTCTCTTGGAAAAAGAATCAAAGAAGAAGAAATACAAGGATGACAGTTTTGATGACTCAAAGAATAAGAAGAAATCTTCAAAGTCCTCATCGCACAAGAAGAATACTTCCAAAAAGGCTTGGGCTTTCATTGACAAGGAAATGGATTGTGAAGAAGAATGTGAAGAGTATGAAGAAGAGGAAGAATCTGAGGAGGAGTCAGAATCTGGTGTTGCTAACCTTGCACTCGCTGCTGCTTTCGTCAGCATGTCCATCTTCAACGATGAAGAAAATGACTACTCCAACGACTCTGACGTCAGCAATGATGACTATGCTCCCACCTATTGCTTCATGGCTAAAGGTGCGAAGGTACACAAACATCATTCCTCTAAATCTAGTGAAGGTCAATCTGGTGAATATGTGAAACCTAGCTATTCCAACTTGCTAATATTGCCACTAAACAACAAAGTGCACTTGAAAAGCTTCAAAAACTGTTAGACAAAAGTGATGATCTGTTGAATGAGGAAGTGGATCGGACTCAAATTCTGACTGATGATCTCAAAAGTCTTTAGTCAAAGTATGATAACCTTCAAAGTCATCATAATGCTCTCTTAGTCGATTGTGAGAAGATTTCTTATGAATTTCTTCAAAGAAAGCATGATCTTGAGAAACTAAGAGTGTCTCATGAGGATCTTCGAAGGGAAGACAATTCCTTACTTGTTCAACAGATCAGTACCGCTCAGGAAGATTTCGTTCCACCTTTTTTGAAATGCATCGAACGTGAAACTACTAATTCTTGACTTGAATGTTCAAATGCTTCTATTGCTGCAAATTCTTCAACTATATCATGACGATGCTCCTCACGTCCACTTGCTCGAGTTACTCCTCACATCCATATATCCCGAGCTTAAGACCTAGCACTGCCGCTAACATCATCATCGTCGGAGAGGAAGAGCTTCACTGCTGTCAGTGTCAAAACCGGTGGATCTCGGGTAGGGGGTCCATAACTGTGAGACTAGGATCGATGGTAACAGGAGATGAAGGGGACACGAGTTTACCCAGGTTCAGGCCCTCCAATGGAGGTAATACCCTACGTCCTGCTTGATTGTATTGATGGTGTAAGGGGTTACAAAGTTGATATACCTCGAGATCGTATGTCTAACCCTAGATGAGTTGTTCTACCTCTATACCCTAAAACCCTCCGGCTTATATAGATGCCGAGGAGGCCTAGGGTTTATACATGGTCGGTTACATGACAAAGAGATAAACATGCCTATTTACTACATCAAACATGGAGCGCAAGCGTGCTCCTTGAAGCTTCCATGCTGGAAAATGGGCCTTCAAATCATCCGGTGTTCGGTAAGCAGACTATACAGTCCGGCCCATAAATAACACATCGGCTATCTAAGGACCCCCTAATTCGGGACTCCCTGAGTAGCCCTCAAACTTGCCTCCAATGCCAAGGGTCTTCAGCTCCAATAGCTTCGCAAACAGAGTCTTCGGCTTGCAAGGTGAGTTCCTTCCCGCTGAACCGTAGTTCGACCTCCGATGATAAGTAGTTTTCCGCATAGTGGCATGTCCGAATTCTATGAAACAAGTTGGCTTTGAAGGCCAAGCGTCAAAAAAGGGTAATGTTTCTTGACGACCTTTTGGGCGAAAGGTCACAGCCCTCCACGATCGATAGGACAGTTGCAGGCACTCGATGCGCAGTTCGTGGCCATTCCATACACACGTTCTATCAACATGTCGATCGTGTCCCATTTTATACGGGATATACATAATCATGCACTCGCAACGGCTCGCGCGCCTCGGGAAGTGGAGGGATTCATGGCATAGTAGGGGGAGCCCGAATTGGCATACCTCATAAAAGGAGAAAGAAAACCCCAAAGGACTTTTACGCTCTCCATTCGACTTCTCCGCCTCCTATTCCCTTGCGCCTCTAGAGCAAAGATCTAGGTTTCTGCACCCTCACTCCCGAGCTCAGCAGTGGCGGGCTCCAATGGCCAGTGGGAAGCTTCCACTGTCACCAATCAAGACATAATCGACCTCAAGAAGGCCGGTTACCTCTCCACCAACAACCCGCATCGCACGGTGGAGGAGGGCCAAGTGATCCCCACCCTCAAGCCAGGCGAGCAGGTGGTGTTCATACCCCACTTCATCAGGGGGTTGAGCTTCCCCCTCCACCCCTTTGTTAGGGGGTTAATGTTCTTCTACGGCCTCGACATCCACGACCTCCCAACTCGATCATGCACCTCTCATCCTTCATCCTCGTGTGCGAGGCTTTCCTGCATGTCGAGCCGCAATTTGGGCTCTGGCAGCAGGTATTCAACATTAAGCCGAAGTGCGTCGGTGGCAAGCATGCCGACTGTAGCGGGGCCGTTATCAGCAAACTCACCCGCGTCGGGTGGCCGTCGGGCACCCTCATCGACACCATCAAGGGGTGGAAAAAGGAGTGGTTCTATGTCACTGAACCACAAGAATGAGGTTAGCACCCCGCTATCGCATTTAGATCCGGTCCCCCGACCCGATTGGCTTCCTGGCTCGAAAAGGGCCTCGCCTGGGGGTCAAGAAAGGAGGTGACCGATCTGCAGAAGCGCATCCGTTCCTTGGTCGAGGACGACACCATGCTGCCCGATGTGGTCCAGGTGATGCTCCGAAGACGCATCCTCCCCTGCCAGCGCCGGGACACTCCCCTATGGGCTTGGAAACTCGAAGCTGAGACCATAGTCCGGAACCTCTTCTACACTATGCGGGAGAAGCTATGGAAGGTGTTCTTCAAATCAATGAAGCGCTGGCCAGCCAAAGAGGAGTACAAGGGCCTACACGCCACCAAGCCAGATTCCGAGGTACGATACACCCTAGCTTGGTCGGCCTTATAACATAGAAGATATATAACCATGTGTCCGATCTGTTTATGCAGAGATGGCTAAAGAAAGCCATCAACATCAGCAGTCCGGCTCCTCAGCCCGAAGACGAGAGGACTGGGATGCTAGATAGGATGCTCATGGAGAAGTCTTATGAGGCTCCCACGAAGAAGGAGAAGAAGAAACCAGGTCAGGCTGGCCTTTGATACGTCCATTTTGCATCATGATTTTATATTGATATTTATTGCATTATGGGCTGTTATTACACATTTTGGTACAATACTTATGCCTTTTCTCTCTTATTTTACAAGGTCTACATGAAGAGGGAGAATGCCGGCAGCTGGTATGTGAATTTGGTATTCATTCGATATTTTGATGAGATGTATGTTGTCTCTCCTCTAGTGGTGTTATGTGAACATCGACTACATAACACTTCACCATTTTTTGGGCCTAGAGGAAGGCATTGGGAAGTAATAGGTAGATGATGGGTTGCTAGAGTGACGGAAGCTTAAACCCTATTTTATGCGTTGCTTCGTAAGGGGCTGATTTGGATCCACATGTTTCATGCTATGGTTAGATTTATCTTAATTCTTATTTCGTAGTTGCGGATGCTTGCGGGAGGGGTTAATCATAAGTGGGAGGCTTGTCCAAGTAAGGACAGCACCCAAGCACCGGTCCACCCACATATCAAATTATCAAAGTAGCGAACGCGAATCAAATAAGCATGATGAAAACTAGCTTGACATAAATTCCCATGTGTCCTCGGGAGCACTTTGCTTTATATAAGAGTTTGTCTAGGCTTGTCCTTTGCTATAAAAAGGATTGGGCCACCTTGCTTCACCTTTGTTACAATTGTTACTTGCTACCCGTTACGAATTATCTTATCACAAAACTATCCGTTATCAATAATTTCAGTGCTTGCAGAGAATACCTTACTGAGAACCACTTGTCATTTCCTTCTGCTCCTCGTTGGGTTTGACACTATTACTTATCGAAAGAACTATGATAGATCCCCTATACTTTTGGGTCATCAAGACTCTTTTCTGGCGCCGTTACCGGGGAGTGAAGCGCCTTTGGTGACTGGAAATTGGTAAGGAAAAATTTATATAGTGTGCTGAAATTTACTGTCACTTGCTACTATGGAAAGTAATCCTTTGAGGGGGTTGTTCGGGGTATCTTCACCTCGACCGGAAACACAAAGAGTTATCCCTCAACCTACTGAACCTACTGAAAATATTGATTATGAAGTTCCTTCGGGTATGATAGAGAAACTGCTAGCTAATCCTTATGCAGGAGATGGAACACTACATCCTGATTTGCATCTAATCTATGTAGACGAAGTTTGTCGATTATTTAAGCTTGTAGGTCTGCCCGAGGATCACGTCAAGAAGAAGGTCTTTCGTTTATCTTTGAAGGATAAGGCATTGACATGGTATAGGCTATGTGATGATATTGGATCATGGAGCTACAACCGACTAAAAATGGAATTTCATTAGAAGTTCTATCCTATGCATCTAGTTCATCGTGATCGGAATTATATTTATAATTTTTGGCCTCGAGAAGGAGAAAGAATCGCTCAAGCTTGGGGGAGGCTTAATTCAATGTTATATTCATGCCCCAATCATGAGCTCTCGAGAGAAATTATTATTCAAATTATTTATGCTCGGCTTTCTCGTAATGATCAATCCATGCTCGATACTTCTTGTGCTAGTTCTTTTATGAAGAAAGATATTGAATTCAAATGGAATTTATTGGAAATAATTAAATGCAACTCTAAAGATTGGGAACCGACGAAGGTAAGGATTCAGGTATGAACCTTAAGTTTGATTGTGATAAATCCTTCATAGACACCGATGCTTTTCGTGAATTTAGCACTAAATATGGACTTGACTCTGAGATAGTAGCTTCTTTCTATGAATCTTTTGCTATTCATGTTTATATCCCTAAGGAGAAGTGGTTTAAATATCATCCTCCCATTGAAGTGAAAGTAATGGAACCTATTAAAGTTGAAGAGAAAAATATTACTTACAATGTTGATCCTGTTATCCCTACTGCTTACATTGAGAAACCACCTCTCCCTGTTAGGATAAAGGAACATGCTAAAGCTTCAACTGTGGTTCATAAGAGTTGTATTAGAACACCTACACCCCCTGAACAAATCAAAGTTGAACCTAGTATTGCTATGGTTAAAGATCTGTTGGTTGATATTATTGATGGGCATGTTATTCATTTCTATGATGAAGCTGCTAGAATTGCTAGACCTGATACTAAGCATAAACATAGACCAGTTGTTGGCATGCCTATTGTTTCTGTTAAAATAGGAGATCATTGTTATCATGGCTTATGTGATATGGGTGCTAGCGTAAGTGCAATTACCCATTCCTTATACAAAGAAATCATGCATGATATTGCACCAGTTGAACTAGAGGATATTGATGTTACTATTAAGCTCGCTAATAGAGACACTATTGCACCGATAGGGATTGTTAGAGATGTTGAAGTCTTGTGTGGGAAAATAAAGTATCCTACTGATTTTCTTGTTCTTGGTTCCCCACAAGATAATTTTTGTCCCATTATATTTGGCAGACCCTTCTTGAATACCGTTAATGCTAAGATGATTGTGAGAAAGAAATAGTTACTCTGAGCTTTGGGGATGTGTCTCATGAGTTTAATTTCTCTAAATTTTGTAGACAACCCCATGACAAGGAATTGCCTAGTAAATATGAAATTATTGGTCTTGCTTCTATTGCTATGCCTCCTACTGATCTCTTAGAACAATATTTTCTAGACCATGAAAATGATATGCATATGAATGAGAGGAATGAAATATATGAAATTTTCTTTGAGCAGCAGCCTATTTTGAAACACAACCTACCTGTTGAAATACTTGGGGATCCTCCTCCACCCAAGGGTGATCCCGTGTTCGATCTCAAGCAATTACCCGATACGTTGAAATATGCTTATCTTGATGAAAAAAAATATCCCATTATTATTAGTGCTAACCTTTCAGAGGATGAAGAAAAGTGATTATTGAAAACTCTGAGGAAGCACCGTGCTGCCATTGGTTATACTCTTGATGATCTTAAGGGTATTAGTCCCACTCTATGCCAGCATAAAATTAATATGGAGCCTGATGCCAAACCAGTTATTGATCACCAACGATGTTTGAACCCTAAGATGAAAGAAGTGGTAAGAAAAGAAATACTAAAGCTTCTGGAGGCAAGTATAATTTATCCTGTTGCTGATAGTAGATGGGTTAGTCCTATTCATTGTGTCCCTAAGAAGGGAGGTATTACGGTTGTTCCTAATGATAAAAATGAATTGATCCCGCAAAGAATTGTTACAGGTTATAGAATGGTAATTGATTTTAGGAAATTAAATAAAGCTACTAAGAAAGATCATTACCCTTTACCTTTTATTAATCAAATGCTAGAAAGATTATCCAAACATACTCATTTTTTCTCTCTAGATGGTTACTCAGGTTTCTCTCAAATACCTGTATCAAGCCAGGATCAAGAAAAAAATAACTTTTACTTACCCTTTTGGTACCTTTGCTTATAGACGTATGCCTTTTTGTTTATGCAATGCACCTGCTACCTTTCAAAGATGTATGATGGCTATTTTATCTGATTTTTGTGAAAAGATTCTTGAGGTTTTCATGGATGATTTTTCTGTTTACGGAACTTCATTTGATGATTGTTTGAGCAACCTTGATCATGTTTTGCAGAGATGTGAAGAAACTAATATTGTCTTGAATTGGGAAAAGTGCCACTTTATGGTTAATGAAGGTATTGTCTTGGGGCACAAGATCTCCGAAAGAGGTACTGAAGTTGATAAAGCTAAAGTTGAAGCTACTGAAAAATGCCGTGCCCTATGGATATCAAAGGTATAAGAAGTTTCCTTGGTCATGCTAGTTTCTATAGGAGATTTATCAAAGATTTCTAGGACTCTGAAAAACCTTTTACAAAAAGATGTTACTTTTGTTTCTGATGGTGATTGCGTAGAAGCATTTGAAATTCTTAAGAATGCCTTGATTACCGCACCTGTTGTTCAACCACCCGACTGGAACCTACCCTTTGAAATTATGTGTGATGCTAGTGATTATGCTGTTGGTGCTGTTCTAGGACGAAGAGTCAAGAATAAATTAAATGTTATCCATTATGCTAGTAAAACTCTAGACAGTGCTCAAAGAAACTATGCTACTACTGAAAAAGAATTTTTAGCAGTCGTGTTTGTTTGTGATAAGTTTAGACCTTATATTGTTGATTCCAAAGTAACTGTTCACACCAATCATGCTACTATTAAGTACCTTATGGAGAAGATAGATGCTAAACCTAGACTTATTAGATGGGTCCTTCTGCTACAAGAATTTGATTTGCAGATCATTGATAGAAAGGGTGCTCATAACCCTGTGGTAGATAACTTGTCTAGATTAGAAAATGTTCTTGATGACCCACTACCTATTGATGATAGCTTTCCTGATGAACAATTAGCTGTCGTGAATACTTCACATAATGCTCCTTGGTATGCTGACTATGCTAATTACATTGTTGCTAAATTTATACCTCCTAGTTTCACATACCAACAAAAGAAAAAGTTCTTCTATGATTTAAGGCATTACTTTTGGGATGATCCACATCTTTATAAAGAAGGAGTAGATGGTATTATTTGACGTTGTGTACCTGAGCATGAATAGGAACATACCTTATGCAAGTGTCACTCCGAATCCTACGGAGGACATCACGCTGGAGATAGAACTGCACACAAGGTACTACAATCTGGGTTTTATTGGCCTACTCTCTTCAAGGATGCTCGTAAGTTTGTCTTATCTTGTGATGAATATAAAAAATGGTAATATTAGTAGAAGTCAGGAAATGCCTATGAATTACTCTCTTGTTATCGAACCATTTGATGTTTGGGGCTTTGATTATATGGGGCCTTTTCCAAAATCTAATGGGTATACTCATATTCTAGTTGCTGATGATTATGTTACTAAGTGGGTAGAAGCTATTCCAACTAGTAGCGCTGATCATAACACTTCTATTAAAATGTTTAAAGAAGTTATTTTCCCTTGATTGGAGTCCCTAGATATCTGATGACCGATGGTGGTTCACATTTTATTCATGGTGCTTTCTATAAATTGCTCGCGAAATATGATGTTAATCATAGGGTTGCATCCCCTTATCATCCTTAGTCTAGTGGTAAAGTAGAATTGAGAAATAGAGAGATTAAATTGATTTTGCAAAAGACTGTTAATAGATCTAGGAAGAATTGGTCTAAGAAACTCGACGATGCATTGTGCTCTTATAGAACTGCTTACAAAAACCCTATGGGTATGTCTCCGTATAAGATGGTTTATGGTAAATCATGCCACTTACCTCTAGAGCTAGAACATAAGGCTTATTGGGCAATCAAAGAGCTCAATTATGATTTCAAACTTGTTGGTGAGAAGAGGTTATTTGACATTAGCTCACTTGATGAATGGAAAACCCAAGCCTATGAGAATGCTAAGTTGTTTAAAGAAAAGGTTAAGAGATGGCATGATAGAAGGATACAAAAGCATGAATTTAATGTAGGCGATCATGTCTTGCTATATAATTCTCGTTTAAGATTTTTTACAGGAAAACTTCTCTCTAAATGGGAAGGTCCTTACGTCATCGAAGAGGTATACCGTTCCGGTGCCATCAAGATTAACAACGCCGAAGGCACAAACCTGAAGGTGGTGAACGGTCAAAGAATCAAACATTATATCTCAGGTACTCCCATAAATGTTGAAACCAATATCATCAATACCATAACTCCGGAGGAGTACATTAGGGAGACTTACCAGAATGTTTCATACTCCGAAAAGGAATAGGTATGTGGTATGGTAAGCAAAAAGACTCCAAAACTTTTTCAATGGAAAATTTTATATGTTTTGGAATATTTAAAAAATTAGGAAAATTTAAAGTAGTATGAATAGTGCACGAGGAGGCGACAAGCATGCTGGGCGCGACCACCCCCTGGCCGCGCCCCTAGGGCTTGTGGCCACCTCGTGCACCACCCGGACTCCGTTTTCTTGTGGCATACTCCTTCGGGTCAGTAAAAATTTGTTATATAATCTTCTGAAGGTTTTGATTCTCGTATCACGACAATACCTCCCGTTTCCTTTTTGAGCTGTTCCTGCAGCAGATTTAGAGCAATATGTCATCCCAAGATTCTGATGGGGAGAGCTTCATATCGCATTACGTTGCCAATCCCAAGCTCTATGGGGACTTGGACCCTTATGGATTGTTCTCGGAGCAGGAACAAGAAGGAAATTATGAGGAAGAAAGCTCGGATGAAGAAGAGGCCCCCCTTCTTTAGCCAGGAGATATGCACGTGGAGTTTGAGAAATCAAGCCTTCCAAACACAAGGCAAAAACCCAAGGTTCTATTTATCCCTTCTCGTTTCCTGCAGGAGAGCAAGGAAGAATTATGTCAAAGGATATTGAAGCTTGAGCAGGAAGTGGACGATTTGAGGGAGCAGAATTTTATGCTTAGGAGGAAACTAGAAAGGCTTCCAACCCCATCAGCAACTCCCACATCATCACCTCCGAAGCAAGACAACTAAACACATGGGTATGGGCACTCCCCTTGGCTTGTGCCAAGCTTGGGGGAGGTGCTCCGGTATCGTATCACCATCACATATTTTATTTTTATTTTTATTTTTATTTTCATCACCTTTTCTTAGTTCAATCCTTTTGGTTATAGTTTGATCTACTAGAATAAAGTTTTCGTGTGATCTAGCTTTGAGTCTTTGCTTTATGATTCCTCCTATGTAAGCAAGTCCGTGAGTTATATAATAAAAAGTTCTTTTGATATGAGGGCCTTGCTTGTTTTGATATTAATGTTGAGAAAGATAAAGTAGAAAGAAGTGTAGAATAAAAGCAAAGAGTGCATATGAAAATCTTATGGGGAGTGATGACTTCACTTATAAAAAGTATGTCGATTGACACCTGTTGTGGGTTGACAAACATAGATGTTGGTCATTGGGGAAATTGAAAGGAAGTAATAAAGAAAGATAGGTTCACATATAAATATATTATCTTGGACATCTTTTATGATTGTGAGCACTCATTAAAATATTATATGTTAAGAAGTTGATGTTGGACAAGGAAGACAACATAATGGGTTATGTTTGCTTATTTCCGAATAGAAGTTATATTGTTATAGATCCCTCAACATGTGTCACTTGCTTCCACCTTGACATTATTTTGCATTAAGATATTGTCCATCCAATTATAAAAGTGCATGACAACCTCTGCTTCCCTCTGCAAAGGGCCTATCTATTACTTTTATTTTCTAGTACTTACCATTATGCAAGAGTCATGGTGATCTCCATCACCTTCGCTATTTTCGCCTTTATCTTCTGGCAAGTGTCACATGTTGGGGAATGATCTAGGCACATATATCCACTTGGAAGTGGATGAGCATGAGTTATTACTGTTGACATTACCCTTGAGGTAAATAGTTGGGAGGCAACACTATAAGCCCCTATCTTTCTTGGTGTCCGATTGAAACTTTGAACTCATAGGTACCTCATGAGTGTTAGCAATTGTGAAAGAATAAAAGATGATTGAGTATGTGGGTTTTCTTTACAAGCTCTTATATTGACTCTTTCCTACGTTATGATAAATTGGAATTGCTTCAATGACTGAGATCATAGTTTGTCAGTTCTCAATAGAGTTCTTGATTCATACTTTGCCATTGTGAATGAATTATTACTTTATCATAAGAAATTATATGTCAATATATGTTTCTGTCCTAAAGATGATCATGATGCCTTCATGTCCATATTTTATTTTATCGACACCTCTTTCTCTAAACATGTGGGCATATTTATTGATCTCGGCTTCCGCTTGAGGACAAGCGAGGTCTAAGCTTGGGGGAGTTGATACGTCCATTTTGCATCATGATTTTATATTGATATTTATTGCAGCATGGGCTGTTATTAAACATTTTGGTACAATACTTATGCCTTTTCTCTCTTATTTTACAAGGTCTACATGAAGAGGGAGAATGCCGGCAACTAGTGTTCTGGACTAGAAAAGGACAAAATCTGAGATACCTATTATGCACAACTCCAAAAGTCCTAAAAATCTATGGAGAATTATTTTGGAATATATAAAAATACTGGGCGAAAGAAATACATCAGGGGCCCACCAGGGAGCCACAAGCCTGCTGGGCGTGGCCACCCCCTGGCCGTGCCCCTGGGGCTTGTGGCCCACCTAGCAGCCCTTCGATGCCCATCTTCTGCTATATTGAGGGTTTCGTCCTGGAAAAAATCATATCAGAGCTTTCGAGACAAAACGCCGCCGTCTCAAGGCGGAACTTGGGCAGAACCAATCTAGAGCTCCGACAGGGCGATCCTGTGGTGAAACTTCCCACCGGGAGTGGGAAATCGAAGCCATCGTCATCACCAACGATCCTCTCATCGAGAGGGGGTCAATCTCCATCAACATCTTCATCAGCACCATCTCCTCTCCAAACCCTAGTTCATCTCTTGTATCTGATCTTTGTCTCAAAACCTCAGATTGGTACCTGTGGGTTGCTAGTAGTCTTGATTACTCCTTGTAGTTGATGCTAGTTGGGTTACTTGGTGGAAGATTATATGTTCAGATCCTTGATCATCATTTATACTCTTCTAATTATGAAAATGAATATGATTTGTGAGTAGTTACGTTTGTTCCTGAGGACATGGGATAAGTCTTGTTATAAGTAATCATGTGAATTTGGTATTCGTTCGATATTTTGATGAGATGTATGTTGTTTCTCCTCTAGTGGTGTTATGTGATGTCGTCTACATAACACTTCACCATTGTTTGGGACTAGAGGAAGGCATTGGGAAGTAATAAGTAGATGATGGGTTGCTAGAGTGACAGAAGCTTAAACCCTAGTTTATGCGTTGCTTCGTAAGGGGCTCATTTGGATCCAGATGTTTCATGCTATGGTTAGATTTATCTTAATTCTTCTTTCATAGTTGCGGATGCTTGCGGGAGGGGTTAATCATAAGTGTGAGGCTTGTCCAAGTAAGGAGAACACCCAAGCACCGGTCCACCCACATATCAAATTATCAAAGTAGCGAACACGAATCAAATGAGCATGATGAAAACTAGCTTGACATAAATTCCCATGTGTCCTCGGGAGCTCTTTGCTTTATATAAGAGTTTGTCCAGGCTTGTCCTTTGCTATAAAAAGGATTGGGACACCTTGCTGCACCTTAGTTACAATTTTTACTTGCTACTTGTTATGAATTATCTTATCACAAAACTATCTGTTATCAATAATTTCAGTGCTTGCAGAGAATACCTTACTGAGAACCGCTTGTCATTTCCTTTTGCTCCTCGTTGGGTTCTACACTCTTACTTATCGAAAGGACTATGATAGACCCCCTATAGTTGTGGGTCATCAGGCTTCGCATCAAGGACCAGCCTGATGCTGCATCCGAAGACACCCTCGCCTCCTTAAACCAAGAGGAGGCTGAAGAGGTGGAAGAAGAGGAGGAGGAGGTCGAGAGAGAGGGGGAGGAAATTTCCCCTGTGCCAAGAATAGAGCGGCGTCTTCGGACGCCCCGGGGCAGGCAACTTCTCTTGCTCCGAAGAGGGCATGGCAAGTGCGGATGATTCTGTCTGACGACAGCTCGGACTCGAGCTCCGCATCCGAAGACCCCAAGGAGGTTCCATGAAGGATCCTAAGGGTCAAGCCCCCTCCATCCAGTTTAGGATCCAAAGACCCTCCCTCCTATAACTAGTAAATTCAGAGTTTGCTAATATGCAGTTTATTGGTCCTACAGCCCCCCGCGTGTCATCCCCACCGAGATGGTATTGGATGAGGAGACCTCACTCGCCGAACTGGCGGAGAGTGGGGACGCCTTGCACCCCACCACTCTAGGTGCTACGAAGGACGCCGTGGTGGTGTCGTCCTAGCCTACTCCAATGGAGGCGGACACAGGGGGCGAGGGAGATATCACCGTGGCCGAGGCTAACGCTTCGGCCATCGAAGACCAGGGGACAATCCCCGCCCGGACACCGAGGAGGCCGGCCGGACGAGCAATCAGTCCCCTTCGAGGATATCTCCGGAGTGCTTTGTGCCTCCGGAGGCACCGGTCCAATCCCCGATGTCTGATCGAGAAATCCGATCATCCCCAGCACTGTCGAGCAACAGATGGTTGGCCTTGGAGGAGGCTCTATCAAGCGCCTCCATCCCCGAGGATCATCACACCTTTATGGGTGCGGTACTACAAAGCGTCCAGTCCGTTGACAATAGACTGAAGGAGCCCTTCAAAGGTCTCCTTGCGGGCTTTCAAGTAAGTCACCCGATGTTTTTGCTAAGATTTTTGTTTATTCATATTGTATACATGGCAGCCCCCGAGCCCTAGGTGAGATGAACAAGCTCGTCTAGGGGTCATATCTATAATTCAGGAAGTGAGTGCCGATGTAATGTACACATTGTGGGTGTAATGTAGGCTTCGTCATCAGTGGCGGCCCAAAACGGTGCCGAGATGGACAAGCTGCATCGGAATCTCAAGCACTCTGAGGATGAGGTGGAAGCCCTCAACAAGAGGTTCGACGAGGCACAGAGTAAGTCCGAACTAAATCTAGATACTTTCCCCCGAATATTGTCAATGCAGATTTCTTTTAAATAAAGTTGCATCGTGTTGCAGCTTCGTCGAAAGAGATCTAAAAGCTCAAGGCCAAGCTTCAACATGCCAAAGATGAAGTGGCCATGGAAAAGGTAGCGGCCAAAGAAGCGGCCACCATACTCTCCGCCCTATGAGCCACCAGTGATAAAATGAAAGCACAACATGCTCCCTTGGTGGTTTTGATAATTCATGACAACATACATTGTCTCTTGGACTAGCACCTATATCTAGTGTATTTCAGACAATAGTCCATGGAGAGTTGAGTTGGCAAAAATATTGAGGAGATTGTGGAATTACCCCAAGATTCAAGGAAATAGGTTGGCCAAGCTTCAAGCAAGAGGACTCTACATTTTACATTTGTGAGAAATCACTTTGAGTCCACAGGAAAGCCAATACTATTAAAAGGGGGTAAAATTTTGATGGTGAACAATATGCTCAAATGTGCACAAGTGATGGTCACCAAAACATCCACAAACTCTCCCACCAAAATTTGACCAAAGCCAAATATGCAAAATCGGTGCAACCAACATTCCTATCTCGATGCCACCGATTCTAAACCCTAGACAGACTCAGCCAAACCCTAACACTTCGGTGCAGCCGACACTGCTCTCAGTGCCATCGAGTTGGGTTGCCAAGTTTCTGTTACGCAATTTCACATTTTCGGTCCGTCCGAAAATGGTGAATCGGTGTCACCAAGTTTGGTAAATCTTACCGTTGGTCACCTTGTCAGTGGAACCAAGAATCGTATATCGGTCCCTCCGAGATTCAAAAGCTGCCACTTTTGGTCACTTCGATACCACCAAGATTTATACATCGGTGTCACCGAGATGGTCATTTTGTGTGTAATGGTTGGATTTTTGGGGATGCCTATATATACCCCTTCACCACCACCCACTCGGAAGAGAAGCACTCAGAAATATTCCATACCTATCCTACTCAGTTTTTTGAGAGAGAACCACCTACCCTTGTGTTGAGGTCAAGATCTCGCACTCCAACCATATGGATCTTGATTTCTAGCCTCCCCAAGTTGCTTTCCACCAATCCCATCTCTTCTACCAAGCCAAATCTGTGAGAGAGTGATTGTGTGTTGAGGAGTCTATCATCTTGAAGCACAAGAGCAAGGAGTTCATCGTCATTACCGATCCTATTACCTTTTGGAGGGTGGTGCCTCCTAGATTTGTTAGGTGTCGCTTGGGAGCCTCCTAATTCGTGTTGTGGAGTGAACCATGAATTTTGTAAGGGCAAGGAGATCGCCTACTTCATGAAGATCTACCCATAGTGAGGCTAGTCCTTCATGGACGAAAGCCACATGGAATAGTCAAGGTTGCTTCTTCGTGGAACCCTCCGTGGCTAGAGCCCTCTGCTAACTCTTGTGACCATTACCCTCCGTGGGTTGAAGACTCCATAAACGTGGACGTACAATAGCACCAACTATCGGAACCACGGGAAAAATCCTCGCGTCTCCTATTGCGTTTGACCTTCCCATCCCATCTCTTTACTTACGTGTGCAATGTCTTTACTTTCCGCTGCCATACTTGTAGACATGCATGTGTAGGGCTGTTAGACTTGCTAGGTTTGTTAAAATAGTTAAAATCAGCCAACCAATTAGCTTGGGAAAAGGTTAGGTTTTAAATTCCTGCAAGTAGTCTATTCACCCCCCTCTAGACACCCCTCTCTCGATCCTACATAAATACCAGGCTCATGTGGCGGAGATATAGGATGAGCTCAAGGACTCTAGCAACAAGTGTGATGCCTTGGAGCAACAGAATAAAGCGATCTCGGCCGAATTGTCCACCATAAAGTCCGGTCTCTAGAAGGAGCGGGTGGATAGACGGTTCTTCGAGGAACAAGTTCGCCAAGCCAAGGAGATACCCGATGGTAAGCCGTACTCCCTAAAGTGCGTATTCAGGGATAACAAATTCGAATTGCTGACCCGGGTGTGGTGATCCTCAGACGCATCCTTCAATCTCCAGAAGAGTGTGGCAGACGCGATCAGCTGCTCGCCTCGCGGGGAGAGGAAGACGAAGCTTGGACGTTTTGGCACAGTTTGGAGCCCCCGAGCGTCCTCCTCTTCTGGTGGAGCAGCTAAAACAGCTAACGGAGATGCACTAGATGGCGGAGCCGGCCATCAAGGACCTCTGTATCCGCTTATGGCCCGGGGAGCCACTCCCAGGCAGCTACTTCGGCCTGGTGCAACGACTGATTGCTACCACGCCCCGCCTCGACACTGTCAAGCGCTCCTACTGCATCGAAGGAGTCCGTATGGCCCTTGCCAAGGCCAAAGTGCACTGGTCGGGGCTCAATCTGATGAAGGTCGCCACTGACCCACCATCGCCCAGAAAGGAGCGCCGACGCCCCAAGCTTAACTTCGATGGAGTGATGGAGAGTGTGCGGCTGATAGTGTCGCGATGTTTGGGTGAAAAATTATTTGAATGAGCTTGTAATGTGTCCAGAGACTTGTGATAACTTCCAATGATATTAGTATCCGCTCTTATATGGTTTTGCATTCCTTTATAACTCTTGTATTATTGTGTAATACTGAAAGACGCGAGTCGTCGGCTTCAACCCCCATGTAGATACTACATGGGGTGTCTATGCCAATGCACTGTGTCCCTTAGCCGAATTGTAGGAACCCAAAGGCGGTTTAGTGTGTCAGACTAGGCAATCGGACTATTGTGCTTTATTCCTTGTGATGTACCTTGCATATTAAGAGGAAATAAACATAAGAATTGCATGATAATGTGGAATACTGGACAAAAATAAGGTAGATTGTGGTAAGAAATCATGATGCAAAATGGACGTATCATGCACTCATCTCGCTCATGGAGCGACGTGGCGGTCAATATTTTCCATGCTAAGCAAGTTATTCTCAAGGCGGTCGTTTATTTGCCATCATTGCATGAGAGAGGCTGGTAACAGGGATGCCCAGTCCCACATAATCAAAATAAATTAAACAAACTCATTAGGAAAGTTGATTGTCTGGAGGGCAACCATGGATTCAGCCATCCATGGAATGTGTTTGAATGGTTGATAGGAGTAAACTTTACTATTCTGTTTGGGAACCGCCAATAATGAGTTTACCATGGAAAATGTTGAAAACCTTTGTCGCACCATTGACAAGAAAAGTGCACCACCAAAAATTACATTTTCACTCTTGTTTTAAGGTTCAAGCTCTAGCACCTCTGCAAATTAGTGCTTCCCTCTACGAAGGGCCTATCTATTGACTTTTATGCTGAGTCATCATCCTCTTACGAAAAGCACCAGACCTAGGAGCACTATTGTCTAGTTAATGTTGGGTATGAGCATGACTGGATCTTTTCTACCCTAAATTATAATGTTTAGTCATTGTTTGGATCTCAGAGGTGTTTTGCATTTATGTTTTGCGGTCTCAGAAAGGGCTAGAGAAGACCATGTCACCATATTGTATTATGATTGTTTTGACAAATTGTTGTCATAAGAGATGTTTTATTATTGCTTTCTAGCTGATTATGTATTGCCATGAGTTGACACAATACTTAGTTGTTGTCATGGACGAGTCTATCTATGATTTATGCTAAAAACTTGAGCACTAGCTAAGCATGTGTATAATAATGAGAACAAAAGAGTTTGTAAGAGTTTTGTTTATCACTTTCAGTTTATCAACTGAATTGCTTGAGGACAAGCAATGAGTTAAGCTTGGGGGAGTTGATACGTCTAAAACGTATCTACTTTTCCAAACACTTTTGCTCTGTTTTTGTCCTCTAATTTGCATGATTTAAATGAAACTAATCTCGACTTGTGTTGTTTTTAGCAGAACTACTTTGGTGTTATTTTTGTGTAGAAATAAAAGTTCTCAGAATTGGACAAAAAATTTTGTGAATTTTTTTTGAAATATATAAGGAATTTTTGAGCAAAGAATTGCCAGAGGGTGTGTGCCAGGGGGCACCATGCAACAGGTCGTGCCTGGCGCGGCCTGTTGGCTTGTGAGCCCCTCGTGACCCCTCCGACTCTAATTTCAGTCCTATAAATTCACATCCACGGAGAAAAAAATCAGAGAGAAGATTTCATCGCATTTCATGAGATGGAGCCGCCGTAACCTCCTGTTCTTCCTTCGGAGGGCTGACCTGGAGCCTGTTTTGGGCTCTGGAGAGGGGAAATCATTGTCGTCGTCATCACCGACCCTTCTCCATCAACACTGCCATGATGTTCACCATCGGGAGTGAGTAATTACTTTGTAGGCTTGCTGGACGGTGGTGGGATCGGACGGAATTGATCATGTAATCAAGTTAAGTTTGATAGGGCTTGATCCCTAGTATCCACTATGTTGTGAGATTGATGTTACTATGCCTTTTCTATGCTTAATGCTTGTCACTAGGGCCCGACTACCATTATTTTATCTGAACGTATTATTATTTCATGAATATAAGAGTGATTTAGATCCTATCTTGCAAGTTATATGTACCAATTATGTGTCCTGATCCACATACCCCAAGGTGACAATAATTGGGATTCTTTCCGGTGATTGTCGTAGTTTGAGGAGTTTGATAATTCTCCAACGTATCTATAACTTTTGATTGTTCCGTGCTATTATATTATCAATCTTGGATGTTTTGCAATCATTTTATAACAACTTTATATTTTTTTGGGACTAACCTATTGACATAGTGCCAAACTGCCAATTGCTATTTTTGCTTCTTTTACTTCACAGAAAATTAGTACCAAACGAAGCCCAAACACCGTGAAATTGTTTGGAGAATTTTTTTGGACTAGAAGACACCAGATGGGCCAGACATGTGCCAGAGAGGAGGCCCGAGGTGGGTAACACCCACCAGGGCGCGCTAGAGGCCCCTTGTGCGGCCTGGTGGGTGGTGCCCACCTCGGAACCCCCCTACACCGACTATCGCCTCTATAAATTCACAAATATTTGGAAAACCCTAGATGAGTCGACGAAACACAATTCCAGCCGAGCAAGTTCCAGAACCTCGAGATTCAATCTAACACCATCATGGAGGGGTTCATCTTCATCATAGGTGCCTCTCCGATGATGCGTGAGTATTCCACCATAGACCTATGGGTCCATAGGCAATATCTAGATGGCTTCCTCTCTCTCTCTCTTATGATTCTCAATACAATGGACTTGTGGAGATCTATTTGATTTAATGAATTTTGTGGTGTGTTTGTTGGGATCCGATGAATTTTGAGTTCATGATCAGTTTCTATACATGAATATGATTTGAGTCTTCTTTGATCTATTATTTGCATGATTACTTATAGTCTGTATTTATTCTTCGAATCTTTGGTTTAGTTAGGCAAACTAGATCGATTTTTCTTTCCATGGGAAGAGGTGCTTTGTGATGGGTTCGATCTTGCGGTGTTCTTTCCCAGTGACAAAAGGGGCAGCAACGCATGCATGTATTGTTGACATTAAGGATAACAAGATGGGGTCTGTTCCTACATGAATAGATCTTGTCTATACCATGTCACTGTTCTTACTGCATTACTCGTTTTCCCATGAACTTAATACACTAGATGCATGGTGGATAGCGGTCGATGTGTGGAGTAATAGAAGTAGATGCAGAATCGTTTCGGTCTACTTATCTTGGACGTGATGCCTATATAATGATCATTGCCTGGATATTGTCATGATTATTTGATCTTCTATCAATTGCCCAACAATAATTTCTTCACCCACCATGCTCTATACTCATGAGAGAAGCCACTAGTGAAACCTACGGCCTCGGGTATACTTTTCCAACATATTGCTTTCCGATCTACTATTTTGCCATTTTGTTTTCAGATCTATTAATCCAAAAAACCCAAAATACATTGCTGCACTTTTTGTTTATTTATTTTATTTTGTGTTCTTGCGAGATATATTTGCGAAAACTATCATTACCTAATCTATATTTTTATCGTTGAGAGCTTGACAACCTATCTTACGCGTTGGGTTGCAAGTATTTGTTATTTGTGTGCAGGTGTTATTTATGTAGGTGCTTGATCTTCCTCTATGGATTGATACCTCGGTTTCATAACTGAGGGAAATACTTAACGTCGTTGTGCTACATAATCCCTTCCTCTTTGGGGAAATACCGACGTAGTCTCAAGCCACAGAAGGGCACATGCCCCCTGCGGTGGGCCCGTGGCAACTTTAATGACACCTATCCCGTGGCGTGGTAGCAGAATACGAGGTAGCTTGGTGAACGACACAGAAGGAGAGGCAATCCTTGCCGAGAAATGTCGCTAGCGTGCCACCTTATGGCGCATTCAATGTACCTTTCCTAGTCCGTCAGAGTTACGTATTTCCCAGTACCTCTCCTCACAAGCGGTATCCATAGACACAATACACACTGTACTCATAGGAAAAGACCATCATAGCCTTGTGGTGACCCCTTTGACTATAAAAGGAGGCATGTGGCTACCTTAGAAAAGGTCCACACTCTCTTCAATTGCACGAGTAGCTGCACATCCCAAGCATCCTTGTCGGGCCGTCGCACATCTGTACTTGGACTCACACGACCAACCAGACACAAACAGAACATAGGGTTTTACGCTTCCTAGCGGCCCGAACCTGTATAAACCCTCGCATGTAGATTGTTCAACTGATGCTCTTTGCGCGTCCGAAGCCCCCCTGTGGAAACGAAAAGGGACCCTGAAGGTCCCATAGATCGTCATAACCCAGACATCTTTGGTGCGCTAGGTAGGAAGCCTTCTCGTGCGTGAACCTTCACCGACTCTTCCGCGCGTCCTCAACGATGCCCATGGCGCCCAAGAAAGCCAAGTGTGGCCCAACGGCTGCCCTGTAGATGTCCAAGCTGCCCGCATCAGCCGTAGTTGATGGCGAAGACGGGGGTGGACACCACACGCACCACACTGGCGAGCGCAGTCACAACACCATGCGGAGCTCCGCGAGCTGCGACCCGGACCCCACCGTCTAGGTGACTCGAGGCGCGATGGCCACGGCTGCAATCGCAGCGACGACGACTGTAATCAGACCTCCGCCACACCCCCACGAGACAATAGCGGATCGCACCCACGAGATGGCAACCCACAGGAGCGCATGGTCCAGACCCTTGTGCAAGGGACACAAGTCCAGGGTCAAATGCCTCCCCCTGGCGAGGAAGGACGCTGGGCGACGACACGGGCAAGCGCTCCTTCTAGCATTGTCAGGAGTAAGAGTGCCACCCATGCCTCCCCCGTTTGATCCCGAAAATCATGGAGGAAGCTTTGGCACGGGCCCAGCTGTTGCTAAACTTTCCTCCCACACCGGAGAAGATGGAGTGGAGGACGACTATACAAATCCTACCGAGCTTCGCCAATAAGGACAAGCTAGTCGCGGCGGGCTACACGCGCGTGCGGTGCATGGCCTCCACACGACCCATCGACGGGCGCGACACCAGTGGAGCACACACGGTGCACTTGCCCCCGTGACAACAACAAACTTCCCGCTAGACCGAAGGACGGGACGAGGTGTCCCAATCCATGACAGACCCATGGCTAAAGTGAGACCAGCGCCACATCTAGAAGGACATGCACAAGGAGAAGCGATGATCTAGCCGTCGATGAACCCACGCGAGGGCGCCCGGGAACCTACTAATACTCGTGATCTGCATTGGGTTTTCCATGAAGAGGAATGGGTTATCGCAGCACAAAGTGGGTAAGTATTTCCCTCATTTATGGAACCAAGGTTTATCGAACCAATAGGGACACCAATTGTCGGTGTCAAAACCGGCGGATCACGGGTATGGGGTCCCGAACTGTGAGACTAGAATCGACGGTAACAGGAGACAGAGGGGACACATATTTACCCAGGTTTGGGCCCTCCTATGGAGGTAATACCCTACGTCCTGGTTGGTTGTATTGATGATATGGGGTGGGGGTTATAGAGTTGATCTACCTCGAGATCAAATAGCTAACCCTAGATGAGTTGTTCTGTCCCTATACCCTAAAACTCTCCGGCTTATATATACGCCGAGGATGCCTAGGGTTTACACATGGTAGGTTACATGCCAAAGAGATAAACATGCCTATTTGCTACATCAAATGTGGAGTGCAATTCGTGCTTCCCGAAGCTTCCATCTTGGAGATTGGGCCTTCAAATATTCTCGTGTTCGGTAAGTAGCCCATATAGTCCGGCCCATAAGAATAGGCCGGCCTCCCGGGGACCCCTTAATCTAGTACTCCCTCAACAGCCCCCGAACTTGCCTCCAACGTCAAGGGTCTTCAGCTTCAATTGCTTCGCGAACAAAGTCTTCAGCTTGCGAGGTAAGTTCCTTTCGCCGAACAGAGTTCGGCCTCCGATGACAAACAACTTCTGAATAGTGGCACGTCCGAATACTGTGAAATAAGTTGGCTTTGAAGGCCAAATGCCAGGGAGGAAAAGATAACATTCCCTAACAACATCTATGACGAAAGGTCACGGCCCACCACGACCGCTAGGCCAGTTACAGGAACTCGATGCGCGGTTCGAGGCCATTCCATTAGCACGATCTATCAATGCGCAAATAGTGCTCTATTTCACACAGGATATGTTTAATCATGCGTGTGCAACTATGCACGTGTCTCGGGAAGTGGAGAGATTCGTGGCTCGGCGGATGGGGCTCAAACGCTAAGCCTCATAAAAGGGAAAGACAACCCCCGTGGCTATTCACGCTTTGCCTGTCTTCCGTTGCCTCCCATTCCTCTGAGCCTCCGACGCCCAGATCCAAATCTTCTAACTCCCCCTTCCGAGCTCACCAATGGTAGACTATGTCTCCAACGGCAAGTGGGAGGCCTCCACGATGACCGATGAGGACATCCAAGACCTCAAGAAAGCTGGATACCTCCCCACCGACATCCCTCATGGCGCAGCGGAGGAGGGACAAGTGATCCCCACCCCAAGCCAGGAGAAAGGGTGGTGTTCATCCCCCACTTCATCAGGGGGTTGAGCTTCCCCCTCCACCCCTTTGTTAGGGGGTTGATGTTCTTCTACGGCCTCGACTTCCAAGACCTCCCGCCTAACTCTATCATGCATGTCTCGGCGTTCATCCTCGTTTGCGAGGCCTTCCTGTGCGTCGAGCTACACTTTGGGATTTGGCTTCAAGTGTTCAACATCAAGCCCAAGTGCGTCGGCAGCAAGCACGCAGATTGCGGCGGGGCCGTCATCGGCAAGCTCACCCATGTCGGGTGTCCGTCGGGCACCCTTATTGACAACATCAAGGGTGCTAGAAGGAGTTATTCTACATCACCAAACCACAAGAAGAAGTTTAGCATCCCTCCACCTCATTCAAATCCGGTCCCCCCACCATACTTGCTTCATGGCTCGAAAAGGGCCTCGTCTGGGGACCGGGCAAGCAGGTGAGCGACCTGCAGAAGTGCATCTGCTCTATGGTCGAGGAGGGCACCAAGTTGACCGATGTGGTCCAGGTGATGCTCCCAAGACGCATCCTCCCTTGCCAGCGCCAGGATACTCCCATGTGGGCTCGTCATCTCGACACCGAGCCCACAGTTCAGAATCTCTTCTACACTATGCGAGAGAAGTTGTGGAAGGCGCTCTTCAAATCACAGAAGAGTTGCCCATCCGAGAAGGAGGACAAGGGTCTGCACGCCGCCAAGCCCGAATCCGAGGTACGATACATCCTAGCTTGATTGACTCCATTACATAACGAGGTTTCATAACCCCTTTTCCGATCTACCTTTGCAGAGATGGCTGAAGAAAGCCGTCAAAATTAACAGTCCGGAGCCTCAACCTGAAGACAAGAGGACCGGGCTGTTAGAAAAAATGCTCGTGGTAAAGCCTTACGAGGCTCCCACGAAAAAAGAGAAGAAGAAGAAACCAGGCCAGGCTGGCATCCGTATCAGGGACCAGCCTAACACCGCATCCGAGGATACCCCCGCCTCCTCGAATCAGGAGGAGGTTGAGGAGGAGGAAGAAGAAGAGGAGGAGGAAGAGGAGGACACCGAGGTCGAGGGCGAGGGGGAAGGTAATTCCCCTGTGCCCAGAAAAGAGCGACGTCTTCGGACGGTCCGGAGCAGGTCCCTCCTCCCGTCCAGAAGAGAGCGCGTCGGGCGCAGGTGATTTTGACCGACGATAGTTCGGATTCAGACACTATGTCCGAAGACCTTGCAGAGGTTCCGCGGAGGAGCCTGCGGGTCAAAACCCCTCCAAAAAGGTTAGGATCCAAAAACCCTCCTATTCATCATGGATAGATTAGAGTTTACTGACGTGCAGGTTATTGGCTTTGCAGCCCCCCGCGCGTCATCCCCATCGATGTGATGTTGGACGGGGAAACCCCGCCAGGCGAACTAGCGGAGAGCGGGGATGCCTTGCATCCCACCACTCCAGGCGCCACGAGGGACGCCGTGGAGGTGTCGTCCTAGCACACTCCAATGGAGGCGGACACTGGTGGCGAGGGAGACCGTACCATGGCTGAAGCTAACGCTTTGGCCACTGAAGACCGAGGGGCGACACCCCACCCGGACACCGACGAGTCCAGACAAGCGGGTGCTAATTCCCCTCCAAGAACATGTCCGGAGTGCACTATGCCTCCAGAGGCAACAGTTCAATCCCCGGTGGGTGATCAGGGTATCCGATCATCACCGGCACCACCGAACAATGGGTGGTCGGCCATGGAGGTGCTCTATCGAGCGCCTCCATCCCCGAGGATCACCACACCCTTATGGGTGCGATATTGCAGATCATCTAGTCCATTGACAACAGACTGAAGGAGGCCTTCAAATGTATCCTTACGGGTTTCAAGTAAGTCACCTGATACTCTTATCGGCAAAGTTTTATTTATTTCTGTTATATACATGGCAGCCCCCAAGCCCTAGGCGAGGTGAAAAAAACTCACCTAGGGGTCACTCCTGTATCCGATATAGGAGTAGATACACTTTAAGTATACGGTATGTTAGGATAACTCAACATATGATTGGATTGACTATAATTCGGGGATTGAGAACTCATGTAATATATCAACTGTATGTGTAATGCAGGATTCGTCGTCAGCAGCAGCAATAAATGGCGCCGAGCTGGACGAGCTAAATTGGAAGCTTAAGAAATGGCTACCGCCCTCTCCGCCATGCGAGCCACCAGTGGCAAGCATGAGGCTCACGTGGCAGAGGTCCAGCAGGAGCTCAAGGACGCCAGTGAAAGATGCGAGGCCTAGGAGTAGAAGAATAAGGCAAGCTTGGCCGAACTGTCCACCTTAACAACCGAACTCCAGAAGGAGCGGGTGGACAGGCGGTTCTACGAGGAGAAAGTGCGCCAAGACAAGGACATAACAGATGGTAAGCCATACTCACTGAAGTGCGTATTCTGGGGTAGCAAATTCGAAGTGCTTACCATAGTGTGGCGTTCCACATGCGCCTCCTCCGATCTCCAGAAGAGCGTGGCGGACGCCAATCAGCTGTTCGCCTCGCAGGGAGAAGGAGATGAAGCTCGACTGTTCTGGGCATAGTTCGGAGCCCCCGAGTGTCCTCCTCTTCTGGTGGAGCAGCTGAGACAGCTGATGGAGCTACACCAGGTAGCAGAGTCGGCCATGAAGGACCTCTATATCCGCTTATGGCCCGGCGAGCCGCTGCCAGGCAGCTACTTTGGCATGGTGCAGAGGTTGATTGCTGCTTCGCCCCGCCTCGACACCGTCAAGCGCTCCTCCTGCATCGAGGGAGTCCAGATGGTCCATGCAAGATCCGATGAAGGTAGCCACTGCCCCACCGCCTCCCGGGAAGTAGGATAGATGCCCCGAGATATACTTTGATGGAGTGATGGAGAGTGCTCGGGTTATAGCATCCCAGTGTCCGGGCGGTCATTTTTTTGAATGAACTGTAACGCGTCCGTAGACTTGTCCAAACTTTTGATGATATTACTTATTGTTATTTTATGGTTTTTCATTCCTTTATAACTCCTATGTGGCTGTTTCATACTGAAAGATGCGAGTCATCGGCTTCAGCCCCCATGTAGATACTACATGGGGTGTCTATGCCAATGCACTATATCCCTTAGCCAAATTATCGGAACCCGAAGGCGGTATAGTGCGGCAAAGTAGGCAATCAGACTATAGTGCTTTATTTCTTCCACTTAGCCGTAGGGGCACGAAAAGGAATACAACAAGCGTATGATTAGCCACCAAAGTGTTGTGATGTTCGGACAAACCGTGGCCAACGCCGGTATCACAATGTTTGCATAAAGGGCAAATTCCTCATATAACACGGAATAACCTCTTATGAGGATTGAAGTATAATATTTCCAGGTTGGGTTCACAGACCGGATCTCGCATACTATGACAGTCCATTTTTGGCTTTCTCCCCTGAGGTGCTTGACCAGACTATCCGGAAGCACAATCGCACGGGTGCTCCCTTTGCCCTTTTAGCTGAATGAACGGAACATAAAGGGGCAAGCACAGGAGCCGGGCAACCCAACTGTTGACCCAAGACGTAGCTCGAAACTGATGCATATAAAGCGAACACCAAGACACCGAACACATGATAGAATGTACATAAGGTTACTTGTTTTTAAACTCGAGCCCCTAGTCTATTAGCCGGTTGCCTCGCATCATACCAAATAGGTCCACTAGAAAAGGGAGAGAGGAAAAAAATATGCGCCAAAAAAGGACAGATGAGGCAAACTTGTGCCACGCAATTTACATTTTTCTCAACAACTCTTATAGCTCGGATTGCTGAAGCAACTGTTTACAGGTATGTGAAAGAAATAAAAATATACAGGAGTTGTTGTACCAGGGGTCTTCGATTGATAACCTGACGTCCTCGATATGCCCTGTTGCTAGTTGACTCCTGCTCTTAGATGCACCTTGATGGGTGTTAGTGTTTGGTGAACGTACCTTGCAAACAAGGTCTTGAGACGCTGCCGAATTGTGGGTGAGCTTTACACCATAGGCAAGTTCTTTAGGAGCACCTGCTTTTTGTCCGAAGACGTGTTGATGGTGGAGGTTCAGGCTAGCCGAACACCCATCTTTATTTCCCCACCGCTACCCATGGAATTTTAAGTGCAAAGTTGTGCCTTCCTGGCACGTACTATGCTGGTCGTAGGGTTGTGCGGTGTGGGGCGAGTCCCTATTGAAGGGAGGAGGAAGGATCTGATTTTTTGGTCTGAAGCCGAACTCGCTTCCCAGCCTTGTGTGCCTTTATGGCGGATGTCGGAACTTGCCCATCTTCTTTGTAGCTGAATTCAGCCGCCAGGGCCAGTGCATGTTCCTTAGTTCTAAGGGAGCGCTCTGTATTGCCGTTAACAGTAATGACCCCCTTGGGGCCCGACATCTTGAGCTTGAGGTATGCGTAGTGTGGGACTGCGTTGAAACGAGTGAACGCTGTCCGACCAAGCAGCGCGTGATAGCCGCTGCGGAAGGGTACAATGTCGAAGATCAAGTCTTTGCTGTGAAAGTTATCGAGCGAGCCAAACACTACTTCTAGGGTTACGGAACCCGTACATCGGGCCTCAATACCTGGGATAACTCCTTTGAAGGTAGTGCTACTGGGTTTGATCCTTGACAGATCTATGCCCATCTTTTTCACCGTATCTGAGTAAATCAGGTTAAGGCTACTTCCTCCGTCCATTAGGACTTTTGTGAGGTGATACCCATCTATAATGGGGTCTAGGACGAGGGCTATCGAACCCCTGTGACAGATACTAGTCGGGTGATCACGCCGATAAAAGGTGATCGGGTATGCCGACCATGGGTTGTATTTCCGGGCTACGGGTTCCACAACGTATACCTCCCGAAGGGCGCACTTCCTCTCCTTCTTAGGTATATGGGTGGCGTATATCATATTCACCGTTTTGACTTCAGGAGGAAATTTCTTCTGTCCGCCACCAATTGGATCCCGAGGCTCATCCTCGTCCTTGTTGCGAGAGCTTTTGCCTTGGTCCTCGGGTGGTATCTTGCCAGCCTACTTAAACACCCAGCAATTGCGGTGTGTGTGGTTGGCAGGCTTCTCCGGAGTCCCATGGATTTGGCAAGGCCTTTCCATGATCTTCTCCAGCTGGGTGGGTCCGTCGCGATTGCCTTTAGGAGGCTTCTTCCGCTGCCCAGGTCAGGAGTGGCGGAATCCGGCATTTACGACCGTGTCATCGACATCGCTATTATTGTGCCGGTGCTTATTATTGTTGCGCTTGGTTTTCCGTTGCCATCCCGGGCTTCAGAGGCTACGGGATCTTCGAAACTGTGGCTGCGTCTTGCCAGCCAATTGTGTGCGACCGCACAAAAGCGGGTCATGAGGGAAGTAAGGGCAGACATGGTCCGAGGTTTGTCCTGGCCAAGCTGGCGGGCCAACCATTTATCCCAATATTGTACCGGAAGGAGGCTATGGCCTCAGCATCCGGATAGTCGATAATTTGGTTCTTCTTAGTCAAGAGCCGAATACAGAATTGCCGAGCAGACTCTCCGGGCTTCTGGACGACGTCGCTGAGATCGGAAGAGTCCGGCAGGCGGACGTAGGTTCCGTAGAAGTTAGAGCGGAACACATCTTCCAGGTCTTCCCAACATCCAATGGAGTTTTCGGGGAGGCTGTTTAACCAGTGCCGAGCTGGCCCCTTTAGCTTAAGGGGTGGAAATTTGATGACATGGAGATCGTATCCTCGCGCCATGTGGATATGAAGGAGGAATTCCTCAATCCATACAATTGGGTCAGTAGTCCCATCATACTATTCTATATTCATAGGTTCAAACCCCTCGGGGAACTGATGCTGCATTACCTCATCTGTGAAGCATAGTGGGTGAGCGGAACCTCTGACCCATGCTATGTCACGCCTGTATTCGGCGTCTGTGTAGGCCCAGTTTCGTTCCCGGACTCTGTTGTTTTGGTCGAACCATGGTCTGTACCCTCCCCGTCTATCGGGTGAGTACTCTCTCGATCCATAGATGGACCTTGTACGGCCTGCTCTGTGATCCAGGTCGTCTCGCAGGTCGAACCTATCATTGGGCTCTAATGGCTCCTTACCCCGTCTTCGGGGCATTGATGGTATATAACCGGCATAGTCAGCCGTCCCGTCCCGCCTGCGAGGGGGACTGTCTGGCTTGTCGTATGGAGTAAGGTTCGGAGATGGAGTATCAGTGAGTTCGTCTTTGAATTGCGGCAACAACCTTCTCCGTGGGTATCTTTTAGGCCGGTTCGACATACCGGTGCCGTATCCTTCCTCAGCCGAGAGGACTTTCGTCCATCGATCATTGAGGTCATCCCGTTCGGCTTTGAGTTGCCATTATTTAGCTTTCAAGCTGCGAGCCATTGCTATGAGCCGCTGCCTAATTTCTTCCTAATCTTTGAGGTTATAAGGGATGTACAAGTCATTGGCTTCTGGTATATCTTCCTCATCGATGGGGGAAAGGTAATTATCATCTTGGGAGTCGTTGACGTTATCGGGGTTGTTCTGGTCCTCAGGCCCTTCTGGACCCTCTAACGGGTGGTCAGGGATATCGAGATTGCCATGGTCAGCGGGGGTATTACTATCCCCGTTGTTGATAATAGCTTTCCTTCCCTTTTTGCCTTTGGACTGCTTATGCGGTTTCCGGCGCCTTGACGGCGCATCGCCCGACTTGCATCGTTGATAGGCGTATTGTTGCCGTTAGTGGCAGGAGTATCTACCATGTAGACATCGTATGTGGAAGTGGTGGCCCACCTCGCGGTGTGAACGGGGGTGGGAGCATGGTCCTCTTCATCCATGTATTCTGCCTCCTCGGAGGCATAGTCCAACATGTCGGTTAAATATTAGATAGTGGCTATCAAGTGGGTGGTGGGTGGGTTGAAAAATTCGTCCTGACCCGCACCATAAGCAAACTAAGCCTGGATCGGGGTTGGATCGTTAGTTATCTTCATCGACGAGATCCGATCTAGGGCCTCAACAACTGCTGAGGGCCCGATGAGATCCGGTTGTTCGGAACTTGCGGAGTTAACCTCCAAGGCGTCTGGACATGGGGAGTGTTTGACAAGAACATGTGTCCGGTCCTCTAGCTCAATGGACGGACCAGGATAGGAGATCGGCCCATTTCCATGGGTGACCCCATTGGCATGTCCGAAGAAGGGGCTCGAGGTTAAGCCTCAGAGTCCTCAGGTGCTACAGGCGAAGCTACGAGCCCGGTTAACAACAAGTCACCCCGAGAGTCTACGGAGAACTCTAAGTTTCCGAATCTAACCTCTCGATCAGGGGCGAAGCTCTCAACACAGCCTTGATGGCCAGTGGGACAGCATGCAACACAACACTGCCGAAGACAAAGATCTGTCTGGGGACAAAAGCGTCCATGTTGTGGACCTCTTTGTTGATGACAAGGCGAGACACCGATTCCATCTTGCTCACAGAGAAACTCTCAATGAAAGCACCAATGTCGGTGTCAAAACCCGCGGATCTCGGGTAGGGGGTCCCGAACTATGAGACTAGAATCGACGGTAACAGGATACAAAGGGGACACAGATTTACCCAGGTTCGGGCCCTCCTATGGAGGTAATACCCTACGTCCTGCTTGGTTGTATTGATGATATGGGGGAGGGGGTTACAGAGTTGATCTACCTCGAGATTGAATAGCTAAACCTAGATGACTTGTTCTGTCCCTATACCCTAAAACCCTCCGGCTTATATAGACGCTGAGGATGCCTAGGGTTTACACATGGTCGGTTACATGCCGAAGAGATAAACATGCCTATTTGCTACATCAAACGTGGAGTGCAAGCCGTGCTTCCCGAAGCTTCCATCTTGGAGACCGGACCTTCAAATATTCCCTTGTTCGGTAAGTAGCCCATATAGTCCAGCCCATAAGTATAGGCCGGCCTCCCGAGGACCCCTTAATCCAGGACTCCCTCACCAATCCTCAACCATCTTCAGCGACTGCACACAAAAGAACAAACAACTTGCACCCAACGTCGACAAGAGGGTTGTCAATCCCCTTGATCTCATTATTTGCAAGCAAGTGAGTTGTGTAGATAATTGTAAATTGCAAAATAAAATAAAAGCAAATAAATGAAAGCAAGGTAATGAAAGCATTTGTGAATATATAAGTGAATATACCTGGGGGCCGTAGAGTTCTCTAGTGGCATCTCTCATAGAAATAGCATACGGTGGGTAACAAATTACTGTTGGGCAACTGATAGAAAAGCAAATAGTTATGTGATTTTCACGGCAATGATCATGTGTATATAGGCATCACGTCCATAAGAAAATAGGCCGACTCATTCCTGCACCTATTACTATTACTCCACTAACCACTATCTAGCATGCATCTAGAGTATTAAGTAAAACAGACTAATGCTTGGAGAACGATGACATGATGTTGACAAAGTAAACTCAATCAATATGAATAAACCCCATCATTTTATCCTTAGTAGCAGCAACACAAAGATGTAACTTGTCCCCTTCTATCACTAGGATATAGAAACTCGCCAGGTTGAACCTACTACAACACACCACTCCCACTGAAGAAATATCAATCTAGTCGGTCAAACTATCTCAATAGACTGGAGAGCATTACGAAGCTATGCTGATCATGTAAATAAGAATCTTAGTATTCAGGTTTGAATCAAATACTTTTCATGAATAATCTTAACATAAACTCACAATTCGTCGGATCCCAACAAACACACCATACAAAGGGATTACATCGGATAGATCAAGGCAAAGATGCAATGAACATTGTATTGAAGATCGAGAGAGAGAGAGAGAGATTGCCATCTAGGTACTACCTACGGCCCCGTAGGTCTATGGTGAACTACTCACACATCATGGTGAGGGCAGCAAGGTTGATGAAGAGGCCCTCCATGATCGATCTCCCCTTCAGGAGGGTGCCAAAACGGAGGTGTAGATGGCCTCCCATCGGAATAGAGACTTGCGGTGATGGAAAAGTGTTTCAGGAGCGCTTCTAGGGTTTTTGGAATATATGTGAATTTGTAGGTTAGAGAAGGGCGTCGGGAAGCGCACGGGGAGGCACAAGCCATCAGGGCGCGCCCCTGGTGGCGTGCCCTATTGTCTTGTGGGCCCCTCATGGCTCTCCTGTCCTCCTCCCAAAGCTTCCAGGTCTTCTTTTGGTCCATAAAAAATAATCAGAAAGTTTCGTGGCAATTGGACTTCGTTTGGTACTGTAAACCTGAAAAGTCAAAACATGTAGAAAACATCAACTGACACTGGGCCTGGGTCAATAGGTTAGTGCTCAAAAATATTATAAATTGGTAAACAAATGCCCCAAAAGTATCCTACAATGATAGTATGTTAGCATGGAACAACCAAATATTATAGATACGTTGGAGACGTATCACCTATCTTACGAGGTGGGATGCCCGACGTTCACCCACGACCTGCGGCAGGTCTGTTGGCCCTCTAGCGGGGCCGTCAAGCCGGAGTTGCTGGATAAATACGACGGGGCTATCAGCCCATTGGAGTTCCTGGGTATCTACACCATCGCGGTGCAGGCTGCTTGGAGATGTGACGAGAAGGTGCTCGCCAACTACTCCGCTGGCGCTCAAGCCAAACGTGAGAGGTTGGCTCATGAATTTGTCGGAAGGGTCCATTTCTTCTTGGGTGGACATGTGCAACTAGTTATTTGGAGCTTATCATGGGGGCCACAAGCTCCCAGGTCAGCCCAACGATCTGCACATACTTCCCCAATGAGACGGCGAGACCCTTCACAAGTACATGCAGAGGTTCAGCCGCGTGGAACACAACATCCCATACATCCACCCCACCACGGTAATCGCTACATTTCACAAGAACGTACGCAATCGCTGCATGTGCGAGGAGATGATCATCAACAAAGTGCGGGATGTCGCCGAGCTCTATGCTCAAGCAGACAACTGCGCGCTGACTGATGAATGAAGAAGAATCCCGAGGGAGGACAGATGCGTGGAGGTCGACTCTGAAGACTACGAAAATGAGCCTGCCTCCTCAAAGAAGGGACGCAAGCGCAACAATAAGTGCAAGGGCAAGGCAGAGATGGTTGTCAAGAGCCCCAACAAGCCCAATGCCGGCAAGAAGGCCAAGTCTAAGGGGTCCGACAAAGGATGCTACAGCATGCTTTGGGGACGACAAGGCCGCGGTAGGCGAGAAGACCAACAAGCCATACTGCAAGATCCACCTCACCAAGGGCCACGATATCACTGAATGCTGCCAAGTAGAGCAGCTTGCCGAGAAGCAGAAGCAAGATTACGAAAGGCGTGACAAGGAGAATGGTCGAGACGGAGCCGGTTGGTACGACAAGAAGGGTCGCGGTGGTGGGCGCAACCACCTTAGCAAGGCCAAAGAGCAGAAGGAGAAACCTGCTAGAGGCCGAGATGACAAGTTTGATGGTGATGATGACGATGACGGTGATGGAGAAGGATCTGATCGACAATATTTCCAGAAGGCCGTGGATGCCATGTGTGTTGACGGAGGTGCATCTTTGCACTCCTCCCACGGGCAGCTCAAATAGTGGGCCTGCAAAATCAACGCCGCAGAACCGGCGGCTGAAGCAAGGAAGCCCCTCAAGTGGTCCAACACTCCCATCATCTTCGACGCCGAGGACCACCCTGACCGCACCACTGCGGTAGGGTGTGTACCATTGTTGGTCTCGCCAACAATCTACAACCTCAGGGTCACGAGGATGCTGGTAGACAGTGGGGCCGACCTAAATCTAATTTCGCTCGATGTGATCAAGCGGCTGCAGATCCCTGATTTGGACCTTAAACCAATGGGCTCCTTTCAAGGAGTGGACGGGGGGAGATCTCAGACGAAAGGGAAGATAAGCCTTCCAGTCATATTCGGCAGCAAACTCAACTTCAGGACGGAGAGGGTTGTCTTCGACGTCGCCAAGATGTCGCTGCCTTACAGTGGAGTCCTGGTCCGTCCGGCATTGGCGAAGTTCATGACGGCGTCTCAACACGCCTACAACACACTCAAGATGCCAGGCCCGATGAGCATCATCACCATCCACTCCAACAAGAAGGACTTGGTTCTTTGCATCGACAAGCTCTACCAGAAGGCAGTGGCAGCGTCCGCCGACGAGGCACTCACTCTTGCAGGCAAAGCTTGTTGGTTATCTTTGCATGGGAAACAAAAAATTTCCTACGCACACGCAAGATCTATCCATGGTGATGAGCATCTACGAGAAGGAGAGTGGATCTACATACCCTTGTAGATCGCTAAGTGGAATCATTAAGAAACGCGGTTGATGTAGTCAAACATCTTCGCAATCCAAATCGCAAGCCGTCCTGCGATCCAATCACGATCTAGCACCGAACGGACGACACCTCCACGTTCAACACACGTATAGCTTGATGACGTCCTCGCCTTCTTGATCCAGCAAGAGGGGTGAAGTAGTAGATGAGTTCCGGAAGCACGACGACGTGGTGACGGTGTTGGTGAAGAACAATCTCCGCAGGGCTTCGCCAAGCACAACAGAAACTATGACGGAGGATAAACTAGAGGGACGGGGTTGCCGGCACACGGCTTGGGGATTCTTGATGTATTCCAGGTGCTATCCCCGCCCCTTTATTTATATGCTGAGCCCTGGGGTCGAAACTTGGAGAAAAATCCTCCTCAAGGTCGGTTTGCCCGCATGGCAAGAGTCCTCCTCGGAATCCAGGACAAGACGCCAGGGTCCTCGGCATCTGGCCCCAGATGCCAGGGTCCCTGGCCTCCACAAAACTCCTTTTGCACCTTCCTAAAGCCTCATGGGCTTTACCCGTTGGCCCAAATAAAGTGTTCTTGCACCCCGAACATTTTAGGAAAAATCCAAAACTCTTTTGGTGAATTCCGGAACCCTTCCGGATACCAAACACTATTATTCCATATATCAATCTTTACCTCTGGACTATTTCGGAGCTCCTCATCATGTCCGGGATCTCATCCGAGACACCGAAAAACTTTCGGTCACCAACATAATAACTCAACTATACTTATATCGACACCAAACATTAAGTGTGTAGACCCTGTGGGTTCGAGAACTATGCAGACATGACCGAGACACCTCTAAGGTCAATAACCAATAGCGGGACCTGCATGCTCGTATTGGTTTCTACATATTCTACGAAGATCTTTATCGGTTGAACCTCTATGTCAAGGATTCAGTTAATCTCGTATAATGTTCCCTTTGTTCTTCGGTATGTTACTTGCCCAAGATTTGACCATCGGTATCTCTATACCTAGTTCAATCTCGTTACCCGCAAGTCTCTTTACTTGTTCCGTAATACAAGATCCTGTGGATAACACATTAGTCACTTTGCTTGCAAGGCCTTTTGTGATGTTGTATTACCGAGTGATCCCCGAGATACCTCTCCGTCACATGGAGTAACAAACCCCAGTCTTGATCCATGCCAACCCAACAGACACCCTCGGAGATACCAATAGAGCACCTTTATAGTCACCCAGTTACATTGCGACGTTTGATACACACAAGGTACTCCTCCGTTGTTAGTGAGTTGCATGATCTCATGGTCATAGGAACACATACTTGACATGCAGAAAACTATAGCAATAAACTGAGACGATCATATGCTAAGTTTATAGTTTGGTCTTGTCCATCACATTATTCTCCCAATGATGTGATCCCGTCATCAAATGTCATCTCATGTCAATGGACAGTAAACCTTGACCATCTTTGATCAACAAGCTAGTCTACTAGAGGCATACTAGGGACAAAGTGTTGTCTATGTATCCACACATGCAATGTGTTTCCAGTCAATACAATTATAGCATGGATAATAAACAATTATCATGAACAAGGAAATATAATAATAACCATTTTATTATTGCCTCTAGGGCATATTTCCAACAGTCTCCCACTTGCACTAGAGTCAATAATCTAGCTCACATCACTATGTGATTTACATTGTAATGAATCAAACACCCATACAGTTCCGGTGTTGATCATGTTTAGCCCTTGGAAGAGGTTTAGTCAATGAGTCTGCAACATTCATATCCGTGTGCACTTTGCAAATACTTGTGTCCTCCTCCTTGATGTACTCGCGGATGGAATTTAAGCGTCTCTTTGTGTGTATGGTCCTCTTGTGAAACCTTGGTTCCTTGGCCAGGGCAATGGCACCAGTGTTATCACAGAACAGATCCACTAGATTCAGTGCACTAGGCACTACTCCAAGATCTGTCATGAACTCCTTCATCCAGACACCTTCTTTCGCTGCCTCCGAGGCTGCGATGTACTTTGCTTCGCATGTAGAATCGGCTACCACACTTTCCTTGGAACTGCACTAGCTAACCGCTCCCCCATTGAGAATAAATATGTATCCGGTTTGCAACTTAGAGTCATCCGGATCAATGTCAAAGCTTGCATCGACGTAACCCTTTACAACGAGCTCTTGATCACCTCCATAAACGAGAAACATTTCCTTAGTCCTTTTCAGGTACATAAGGATATTCTTGACCGCCGTCCAGTGCTCCATTCCTGGATCACTTTGAAACCTTCTGGCCATACTTATGGCAAGGCTGACATCGGGTCTTGTGCACAACATTGCATACATAATAGAGCCTATGGCTGAAGCATAGGGGATGACACTCATCTTCTCTCTATCTTCTGCAGTCACTAGGCATTGAGTGTTACTCAACTTCACACCTTGCAACACAGGCACAAACCCCTTCTTGGGCTGATCCGTTTTGAACTTCAAAACTTTATCAAGGTATGTGCTCTGTGAAAGTCCTATTAAGCGTCTCGATCTATCTCTATAGATCTTAATGCCTAATATGTAAGCAGCTTCTCCTAGGTCGTTCATCAAAAAACTCTTGTCCAAATATTCCTTTGCACTTTCCAGCAATTCTATATTGTTTCAAATGAGCAATATGTCATCCACATATAATATTAGAAACGCTATAGAGCTCCCACTCACTTTCTTGTAAATACAAGCTTCTCTGTTGTCACAACCCTACATTATTGCATGTAAATAGTTGCATTGTGATCAGTCATGTCATCATGTTTATTTTTTCTGAAAGTGAATCGAGGGAATTTTTCAGATCCTCATAAATCATATAAAAAGAAATGATCAAGTTCAAAATTTTCATATATGTCCAAGAAAATGTTCCTGTTAAACTCTGAAATTATTGACAAGGGTTAAAATTCAAACCAATAATTTTGGGATAGCATAAGAATTTATTTGGTGGCATTTGATTTAATTCATATCTATTTGAATTGGGTTTATATCTACTATAAAATAAATATAAGTCCAATAATTCTGAATCTTTTTGTGGGGCTCTAGAATAATTCATATGGCATCGATAAAATTTTCAGGATTTAACCAAAATGATCTAGTATTTTTTTAGGTCAAAATAGATAAGAAACAAATAAAAAAGAAAATAGAAAATAGGAATGTTCTTACTTGGGCCAACTTACCTGGACACAAGAACCGGCCCAGCCCACCTGGCAATTGTCAGTCGTCTTCAACCTCTGCCTACTGGCAGAGGCGAGACAGGGCACGGCGTCGCGTGAGGACGCCATGTTGTAGCTGCCTGCCTGCCTCGACGCTGAGTGGGATAAGGCCATGGGAGGCGTATGGATCACCCTCACCTACCGCAAGCTCTCCCCCTCCTCTGGCCATCTCTTCTTCTTCAACCCTCTATCACCGGAATCGAGAGCACCGCTCGCCGCCGTTCGCTGCTGCCACACCCTCCGGCCATGCCTCGCATCCCTGTGGTGCCCCGAGCTTCGCCAGGTCGTACTCATCCTCTCTATGGAGTCGCGCTTCATCGAAAGCCCTGCACTGCTGCTTCGGCCGTCGTCTTCAACCTCCGGCCCGAGAGATCACCGGTGACCCTGTGCTCGCCTCGCTGCCCCGAGCCCTCCTTCGACGCCATCAAGCTCACCGTGAGCTGCCGTGTCCTTTCCCCCTTTTCTCAGCTCCTCCCGTGCCCCTAGGCCATAGCACCATCGTGGCCGAACTTCGGTCGCTGCCAAGTTGCTCGCTGCCATCACTCTAAGTCACCGCAGCCCCTCCCGATAGCTCAGCTGGATGCGGTCAAGCCTCAGCTACACGTAGGTGCCCTCTGCCATCCATTTGCCCATCGGAGGAGGAAACCCGACGACCTTCGCTGCACCTGTAGTCACCGGCGTTGAACCGCCAACGAGTTTGACCCCCTCTGACCATCTTTGACCATCTGGGGTCACCGACAGGTGGGGCCACGCATTGGTCAAATCTAGTTTAAGATTTTAATTAATTAATTTGTTTAATTAAAGTAATGTGCCACTGATAGTGGGCCCATGCCTGCTAATAGGTTTAGTTAGCATTAACCTAAAGCTAATTAACCCTGTTAACTAGATGGGACGCTGCCAGTGGGCCCCACTGGTCAGGTTTGACTTGGACCGTCCGTGTTGACCGACTGAAGTCACCCTGACATCATAATGAGGCAATATATACTTTCTGGTTAAAAATAAATTATAAATGATTTATTTATTTCAGAAAATGCTTAAAACTTCTAAAAATCATAGAAAATAATCTATAAGTCAGATGAAAATAATTTGTTTCCTAAAACTTCATGCGTGCCCTGCCTCTCTCTTGTCCTACATTTGTTTCTTGCCCTCCCTTTTCTCAGCTCTGTCTCTCTCTCCTGTGTTTGCTAGGGACGGTGTCGTCAACTCCCCGCCTCGAAGCGGAGCTTGCTGCCACCCGGAATGGGTCCGCTATGTCTGGATATGTCGGATATGCCACTTCCCGGCCGCGCCACCAGACGAAATCGCCGCCATCGTCCTGTATGCCGCTGGTGATTAGCACAGCGCCATGGATGAAAGGCTTCTATTTTGCCTAGATCCATTCTAGATGATATGATGTTTAGCTATGCTACTTTGTGCATTCATATATACGTTGCTGGTCCAACTAGTCATCCCTACGCGCAGTAACCTGAGGGGTGTGGGGTTTGAATCCCATGTTCCCCTATTTTGTGTTTTGTTTTGCTATGTTATTTTCTCAGATTAACACATTATCTGGATTCATATAGGACAAAACCTAGCTTTAGTCATAGTTTGTTCATAAGCCAGTTGGTCAGTGCATTCAACCCCATCTAGGAGATCCTAGGTTCAAAACTAGGTCGCCTCGATTTTGCCTCTGTTTTTTTATTATCCTCCTGACCCTATTTTTCATTACAGTGGCTAGCCCAGCCGGTGTCTAATTGGGTCTTTTTCCCTTAAGCTAAAACTGCACAACTTTTGAAAATCCATTAGAGTTTTTGGGAAAATCATATAAATTCAACTGTGCATCGGATTTAAATAATTTATATATGAAACTTGACTAAAATTTTGTGTAGAATAATAATATTTAACTTTCATTCATGATAAAATTGCTTAAACTTGTTGTTGGCAATATTTGCATAAATTTCATGTTAAAAAAATGATTTATTTCATAACTACATAACCGTAGCTCTGTTTAAAATGTTCCACATAAGGAAATTGACTGGAAAAACGTGTAGAATATCATGGCACATGTTATTTTGTTGTTTAACCAATATAAAATATGCTTATGATAGATCTGGACCAAATTCATAATATGCATATGAGGTCATTTCGGAAATGTTACATGTTGCTTCCGGTCTCATTTAAAATGACAGGATGTTGTAGTTGTTCATGCTTCACCTCTTGCCATGTTAACAACATTAAATATTGTCAAGTACCTAACAGAAGTGAACTAAGTAATTCAAATGTGGAGTTTCGTCAATATGCAACTCGTTGCATATTGAGCTTCACTTAATGTGTAGTGTTCAGTTGTTGTGATTGTCACGCCTTGCATATTTAAATGAGCAAGCATTATATTCGTTTGCGCATCATGTCATGCATATGTTGTGGTGTTCTCGTGTGTTGATTATTTGTTCCGGATTGCTCCTTCTCGATAGAGTTTCGAAAGCGTTCGGGTGTGAGGATTCGTTCGTCTACTTCACGGATCGTCTTCTACTTCACGGATCGTCTTCTTCATGAATTTGTTCGTCTTCCAAGCGGGATCTCAGGAGAGATGACACATTTCCCTGGATACCACTACTATCATTGCTTCGCTATTTGTCCCGCTTTTATCGTTATATGTCTCTACCTACCACTTGTTTGTCAAGCCTCCCAACATTACCATGAAAAGCCTTTAACCCTTCACCTTCCCAGCAAACCTTTGTTTGTCTATGTTACTGTTTGCTCAGCCCTTCTTATAGCGTTTCTAGCTGCAGGTGCAATTGCTTCTATTTGACAACATGGACATTTTTTTGTTATCACAATATTATTGCTATTTAATTTAATGCACTTATACACTTGGTAAAAGGTGGATGGCTTGGCCTTTTGCTCGGTCTTTTGTTCCATCTTTGCCGCCCCTAGTTACTTGTGAACCAGTGTTATTCCGGCATAGCGCTCGCCGACGCGGTAGGGAGGCAACAGGTCTGGACATGAAGGCAGTCATGGCGAACCTGCAAATCGAGCGGCTCCCTGCTTGCTACTCAGAGAAGAAAACGAGACAATGGGAGGTCAGAGAGGAGCAGGAGGAGGAAGCAAAGAAAGGGAAGCAGCGACAAGGTCATGCTCACCGGAGAGTTTGGTGGCGGGGGGCTGGCCTGGCGACCTCCAGGCGGCAACCAACTCTAAGAGGTGCAGCGACACTCGGGCGAATGAAGCAGAGCCCCATGCTTGGCGCCCTGGACGAGCTCCTGCTCGTTCCTGCTAACGCACCAAAGAGAGAGAGAGAGCTGGAAGGATCAGAGACTGAAGAACCAAGACGGGAGAGAAAGGAAAGGAGGGGGCGCCAGCGCGGGCGGCGCAGGGGGGGTGGGGGTGCTACAAGAGGACGGGTGGATCGGGAGGAGGTGTAGGAGGAAAACGAGGGAAGGACGAGGCTGGTCGGGCCTGGCGGTGGCCGAGGGAGCGAATTAGGGTTTTTGTCCGTTTTCGGACCGTTTGATCTCGATCGGGCGGTTTGGAAGCGGAAGGGGCTGGCTGGGGTAGGTGGGTTGCGATAGATGGGCTAGGTGGGAAAGAGAGGGAATTTGGTGGCCGAGACACGGGATTGTCAAACCTAAAATGTCCGATAATTTGATCGGCTGTATAACCGTTGGGGTATCAAACCACCTCCAATTGTGAACAAACTTGGCAGACGGTCTACCTATCACAAAAGAAGACCGCATGCCATCTTTCGAGCCAATCCGAGAATATTTTTTGCGCGCTTTAAAAACACATTTTTACAATGTCGTGGGCGCGTGCATGTGTGGTTGGACTCGAAACGGTCGACGACACGAACGGAGAGAACCGACAACCACGAACAGATGCAAGTTTTCAAAAACGAGAGATGATGCTATGGAGATGATGCGATGATGAATGCAACAACTAAACAAACACAAGACGAGAATGGCATAAAAGGGGAATCTTCTGGAGCATCACTCTCGGGCTGTTACACTCCTCCAGCCACTTTAGTAGATGTCTGTACCCAAACATGTTTTGCTTTCGCTTGTTGCTTGTATGACTTGAGTGTTGAGTCATGTGACACCTGTTTGTAATATCATACTATGTTGGCTCCTATGAGTCGTTAATGAATACTTGAGTCATAGTGTTATATTGTGATGCCATGTTGTATCTACGCATACCGTGCATATTGCGTGTATGTTTGAAACACATTGGTACGCGTGGGATTCGACACGTAGTTGTGTGCCTTTAGTAGTACTCTTTATGGGGAAATGCCTTTTTGTGCTTCCACCGAGCCTTGATAGCTTGCCACTGCTCCAGACACATTGATTGAACGACATGTATCCTTGTTTGCTGCTATGTCTGTCCCTTTGGGGAAATCTCTCGTAGTGTAATGGAGTCCCTGTAGCCTGCTACGACTCATCTACGTGCAGTGATGACATCTATGCCCCACGACGTAATGGAGTCCTTGTAGCTTGTTATGACTCGTCTACACACTCTAGAGATCGACACCTGCATTGCTGGGTTACGTATGCCTGTCCCTGTACGGATGTGCCACTTGGGTTCTACGACTAGTCATGTTGGACGGGGTTCTTTGTCATTTGAATGCTAGCGACACGTTCACATACGTGAGCCAAAAAGACGCAAATGGTCTCGACCCAGGTAAGGTGACAGCCATGGAGATAACCGTGCGTGAGGCCGCAAAGTGATGTGATGTGTTACATGCTGGGTTCTTATGGCTTAGGATTGGGGTCCCGACAACTTTGGTATCAAGGGATGACTGCCTGTAGGACTACCAAGCCAAACTAGTCGATGTCGAGTCTAGAACTACTTTAGTTATATAAGCGAATTGATTGTGGAAGGGAACATAAGGCTCTTTTTACTCCTTTCCTTGTGTCATCCTAATTTTGAGTCACCCTCCTATATTCTATGGGGATTAAGAACTAGGCTTTCTTATCTATCTATCATGATGACGAGTTACTATGCTGGAGACCTATAGGAAAGTTGTTGTCTTCCCTGGATTGATGTTTCTATAAGAATTCATTGTTATGTTATCAGTTGTCTTGTAGGTTGCCTCATATTTCATGCCCGTACAACCATTATGATGTCTGGGTTATCCAAGGTTTTTAAATTATCTGATGCAATTGCAAAACTCTTTCATCTTGAGTCAATGTCTTTTAGGCTAGAGAAAGCACACTAATTTTTGAGTTGAGGTACTCTATTACCTCGACATGTTTAATGAAGGTTTTATTCAAGTGAACCACCCAACAGTTTAGGTGTGTCTTCTGTTCCTAGTGTGATAATTCTGTCCATCGTTATCGAAAGCATCTTGTGATGCTACTTAGTCAATAGGTATTTTATTTCTGGGTTCTTGAACCCAACTTTTATTCTTCTTACTCACGTTGATATTATTTGCTCGTTCCTCTAGAATATTAGTAACCTTGTTATAGTCTTCAAGGTTTGTGGTATATCAATCTTCCACTACCATGAACCGTCCCCGATAGGAGTTCTTCATGAACGAATGATCACAACATGAGTGCTCTTGATGAGTTCTCCATCCCATAGATGTGACTCTGCCAATCCTACATTTCTGCATCGATTATCTGGAAGAAAATGTTGAACTCCATTTGACATATTCAATCCATGCATCTACAACTCAGGAAAAATCAGGTGCTCTTGAGTTGTCCTTCTTCAATTATATTTTGACCTTTATCTATCAATGGATAGTCAAGAGTATGTAATGCATTGTGTTATCGATGTCGGCTATTCTTGTGGTCTGTCAAACCATTCTATTTTGGAATGACTAGGAGAAGCAAACTCCCATACCTCATCCATTCCTTGGATTGAGTCAAAGAAGTTGTATTCCGCGGATCAAAATGCCAATTCAGCTTTTGCTCTATTCTACCTTGAGGTATTACCCTCTTCATGTCAAGATTATCATGAGAACTGCACTCCCTCTTATGAAATCTTGATGTAGTGATACTTCTCGCCATCATCATTCATTCCCCAGTCTCCGTGTTGTCTGTAACTAGAACACCGACAAGTGAATCATGATGTGCGTAATCAAAACTCCTAGAACTTTGTTTCTTGGTAGTTAATGGACAATAATCTCACTCTTGGTGTGATGGTCATTGAATTATCATACTAAGATTGATCGTGCTACCTAGTCCATCTTTCATGGTGCACTCTTTGATCAATGAGTTAGGATTATGTCAATACTTCGCTCCGTTGATCATATCGTCTTGCCTTTAAAAGCACGATTGTTCTCGAGCTTGATAACATATCGATGGTTCATGATTTTCCAAAAATCTTCTCGGAAGTATTACCAAGGTGTTCCTTGACCATTATGTTGTGTTCGTGATCAAGATGGTTTCTCTATAAACCGCCCCTTCTCCAAGACTCTATGTTGCATACCCTTGAATTAGGTGGTTAAGCTAAACAAAAAATTGGAGAGTTGGAAGATAAAAGCTTTGCCTGACTTAGTTCTTTCCAACGGGATATCTTGTGTGTGTGTTGAAGAAACACGATATCTTCATCAATGATCCTTGTGATCAGTTGTTGCACCTATTGTCTTGTCCAACCTTTGATTTGAGTGTGGGCTATCTTCAAATCAAAATCAGAACCAAAGATCTTCCTAATGTTATTTTACTCATGGATGTATCCTCGAGCATACATTGTTATATCTTTGGGTCTGACCAATGCCATCACCCTGTTCTCATAGTTGTGGAATTCCATCCGTAGGGATAGCTCGATGAATTGTTGTTAAGCCCATCGACAACATTTTCGTCTGTTCCATGATTCATGATGAACATGAATTTAGTATTGGAAACTTTGTAGGCATATCTTCATGTTCCGTTCATGAAGTATATATTGGCATTAGAAGTGACTTATTACTAGTTCACGTGCATATGGTGCAAGTTGCCGCTGTGAACTTGAGAAAGGTCATTTTGTTTTCTTGGAATCATCCCGAGTCATTCATGCCCATGTGAAGTATTCTATGGTTTGATAGACTGATTATCTCCATTCCATATTTATTCCCTAGCACACCAAGCCACTGATTGACTTGTTCAAGGAAAATAAGTTCCTTCTTAAGACCTATTCGTACGACTTATGCAAGGACTTTATTACCCCAATGATGGTTCCTAACCCGAACTAGGTAGTGTTTTGTTGTAAGACCATGTGGTCATGCTTGTCTTGGACATCGTGTTCACATGTGCCTTGCAATCCAACTCATGTTTTGGAGTTGGTTTCCGCAGTTCATTTCCTGAGAATCTCGCAACGTCATCTCTTTGATTTGTGTTGCAACCTTTCACTTTCAGACATGCTGAGTCTGGAATATCCTGACACCAACCATATCTGAATCTCAGGCAGATATGATGGTTGGAAAGTTGCCCAGGAATTATAATATTGGTCTTACCAAACTGGTGAAGTTGATGTTATGGCCAACACACTTTGCCGGAAGATCTACAATTACAATATCTTGTATCAGCAATTTAGCCACTTCCCCATGAGGACTTCATATGACTTATTCTAGAAGTTTATCCTTGTGGACCCTTGAGCCACGAAATCTGACATTTTTACTTGATGTTATAGATACCAAACGTTACCTACAATTGGGTTACACTATTTCATCAAGGAGAACATTAGAAGCGAAGTGCTAAATGTCTCTCGGTTGATCATCCAGATTTCGCTCCCTTGGCATAGCTAAGGTGAAATCTGAGAAAGTGTTGTCTTCCTTTGCATCTGCATCCTTCATCATTATTCATCATGATAGTATGATGTGTTGCCAGGATTGTTGGCATGGATGTTGGTAAAAACCTTGATGAATATGGAAATTCTCAAGTTCTTGAGAGCACGCTCAGACACTGGGTTATACCCCCGGTATCAATTGGAATGTGCCTTCCGTTGCTCAGTTGTTTTATAACTCTAGTTTCCTTTCCAATCTGAGTACGCCATTTCTTTCAAATTCCTTCAATCAATCGTTGAGAATTATCTTAGGCTGGTATGAAGAGTTTTAATGATCTCTGTATCAAAAGTAATTCATTTTGCCACTTAAGGGACAATCCTACGAGTCACCTTCCCTAAGGTGCCCGTTATGGTATGAAGGGCAACTAAGTCCTCTCTACCTTGAAAACCCGTCACCATCCGTTTTAGTGCAGAATTCTTGCCTACCAATTGAACCTCTATCATCTGCCTCATTCATTGATCTCGACGTGTGTTTTGTGTCTCAGCTCGAGATATGTTATCACGTCTCATTCCATGAGTTGATCATGAGTCGCTCGATCTTCGTAAGGATCGATTCTTGTAGAGATTTCCATCCCTGTTGTTTTTCTGTTGGATGAAGATCCTGAAGGAAAAGATGTCAAGATCAGCATGATGCAATGAAACAACAGCTACGAGGAGGGCACGTGATCATGAAGATTGTGGTAGTTAGTGTTCCCTTTATTCTCTTACCCTACGCCTGAATCTCGGGATGAGATTCTTGTTTAGTGGGGCTGAGTTGTCACAACCCTAGATTATTGCATGTAAATAGTTGCATTGTGATCAGTCATGTCATCATGTTTATTTTGGCTGAAAGTGAATTGAGGGAATTTTTCAGATTCTCATAAATCATATAAAAATAAATGATCAAGTTCAAAATTTTCAAATATGTCCAAGAAAATGTTCCTGTTAAACTCTGAAATTATTGGCAAGGGTTAAAATTCAAACCAATAATTTTGGGATAGCATAAGAATTTATTTGGTGGCATTTGATTTAATTCATAGCTATTTTAATTGGATTTATATCTACTATAAAAGAAATATAAGTCCAATAATTTTGAATCTTTTTGTGGGGCTGTAGAATAATTCATATGGCATCCATACAATTTTCAGGATTTAACCAAAATGATCTAGTATTTTTCTAGATCAAAATAGAGAAGAAATAAATAAAAAAGAAAACAGAAAATAGGAAAGTTCTTACCTGGGCCAACTTACCTGGCTAGAAGAACCGGCCCAGCCCACATGGCAATTGCTAGTCGTCTTTAACCTCTGCCTACTGGCAGAGGCGAGACAGGGCACTGCGTCGCGCGAGGACGCCATGCTGCAGCTGCCTGCGTGCCTCGACGCCGAGTGGGATAAGGCCATGGGAGGTGTCTGGATCACCCTCACCTACCGCAAGCTCTCCCCCTACTCTGGCCATCTCTTCTTCTTCTCCCCTCTATCACCGTAACCGAGAGCGCCGCTCGCCGCCGTTCGCTGCTGCCGCACCCTTCGGTCATGCCTCACATCCCTATGCTGCCCCGAGATCCACCTGGTCGTACTCGTCTTCTTTGTAGAGTCGCGCTTCGTCGGAAGCCCTGCACTGCCGCTTCGCCGTCGTCTTCAACCTCCGGCCGGAGAGATCATCGGCGACCTTGCGCTCGCCTCACTGCCTCCCTGAGGCCTCCTTCGATGCCATCGAGCCCACCGTGAGCTGCCGCGTCCTTTCCCCCTTTTCTTAGCTCCTCCCGCGCCCCCTAGGCCATAGCACCGTCGTGGCCGAACTCCGGCCGCCGCCTAGTTGCTTGTCGCCCTCACTCTAAGTCACGCATCCCCTCTCGATAGCTCAGCTGGATGCGGTCAAGCCCCAGCTACGTGTAGGTGCCCTCCATCGACCATTTGGTCATCAAAGAAGGAAACACGACGACCTCCGCCGCGTCTGTAGTCACTGGCGTTGAACCGCCGACGAGTTTGACCCCCTCTAACCATCTTTGACCCCCTCGGGTCACCGACAGTTGGGGCCAAGCACTGGTCAAATTTGGTTTAAGATTTTAATTAATTAATTTGTTTAATTAAAGTAATGTGGCACTGACAGTGGGCCCCAGGCCTGCTATTAGGTTTAGTTTGCATTAACCTAAAGCTAATTAACCCTGTTAACTAGATGGGACACTAACCAATGGGCCCCACTGGTCAGGTTTGACCTGGACCGTCCATGTTGACTGACTGACGTCACCGTGACGTCATAATGAGGCAATATATACTTTCTGGTTAAAATAAATTATAAATGATTTATTTATTTTAGAAAATGCTTAAAACTTCTAAAAATCATAGAAAATAATCTGTAAGTGAGATGAAAATAATTTATATATGAAAAATGATCAGAAAAATCCAATGAATCTGTTTATTCCATGTTCATGCATGTTTGAGCAAGTTATAATCACAAAGTAGGACAAATGATGATTAGGGAAAATTTGATAAATAGTTTGGAGATGCAATTTGATGTCTATTTGAATTCCACTTCAACTAATATGAGTAAATTTTGTACTAGGAGAATTCAGTACCTTAACATGCCATATCATGCATCATGTTTGTTGCATTGCTTGAATGTGTTCCTTTCCTATTTGTCGGTGGTGTTCCTTCCTGGTAGACGGTGATTCCGACGTTGAGATCGTTGTCACCGATGAAGACTCATTGTTATCTCCAGAAGTGTCAGGAAAGCAACCTCCCCCCTTGATCATACTGATATGAACCCACTCTCTCGCTCCTGCTCTCTTTTACTGCATTAGGACAATAACGATTCGACTGTTACATGTTATCGGTAGTTGAACCCATTCCTTTGCATGACCTGTCCTTGCCATAGTAAATAGTTGAAACCACTTAGCATGAGTAGCAACTGCTTGAGCCTTGTTGTGCTTACTCATCCATGCTTGCTTACTGTGCTTGCTATGCTTAGAGTCATGTTGGGTCTGATCCATCTGAGTGATGAATCGGAATGGATTTGTTCATGTCCTGCTGTGTGAGAGCTAAGTGTGTGAACACGATTTGGTAAAGGTAGAAATGAGAGCCATGTAGGAGTACATGGCGGGTTGTCTCATTGGGACCGTCCTTAAGAACTGAGTTCTGTGTATGTTATCCAAGACAAGATACTACCGCACATTGGGATACTTAATTGACACTCTCAGCCTATTAATTGCCTTGACCTCTCTCTAGGAGTTGCAACTAGTTTCTGGTGTTTGTAGGAAAAGTGTTGGCGGCCGTGCTTAGCGCTGCCCGACGGGGTGGGCTTTGACGCGGTAGATGCACAGTGGCACAGTGTACCAAGTGGCACCTGAATGGTGGGCTTGGGAACCCTGCGCACATCGTTTGAGGCCGTAGAGGAAACTTCGGCCAGACTTTCGTGCGGGTTCAGTCTCAAATAGGCGATAAACCTGGACTAGGGTCTTGTTGTTGGGAGACGTAGTAGTAAATCAAAAATTTCCTACGCGTTCACCAAGATCCATCTATGGAGAAACCAGCAACGAGCAAGGGGAGAGTGGATCTTCATACCTTTGAAGATCGCTAAGCGGAAGCGTTACAAGAACGCGGTTGATGGAGTCGTACTCGCAGCGATTCAGATCGCGGTAGATCCGATCAAGTGCCGAACGGACGGCACCTCCGCGTTCAACACACGTGCAGCCCGGTGACGTCTCCAACACCTTGATCCAGCAAGGAGGAAGGAGAGGTTGGGGAAGGGCTCCAACAGCAGCACGACGGCGTGGTGGTGGTGGAGTAGCAAGGTAATCCGACAGGGCTTCGCCTAAGCGCTGCGGAGGAGGAAGAAGAGAGGTAGGGCTTTGCCGTGAGAGAGAGATCAAATCTTGTCTCAAAACATCCAAAACCTCAAGTATATATAGGAGGAGGGACGTGGAGGGCTGGCTTGGCCTCTACTCCAAAGAGGAGAGGGTCGGCCGAATTAAAGGGAGAGTCCACCTCCCACAAGGGAGGTGGATCTCCTCCTTTTAAATCCCTTTTGCCTTATCTCCTTATCTCCAGCCACATGGGCCCACATAGATGGTCTTGGCCGACCCAATATGGGCTGGCACACCTCCTCTAAGGGCCCATGATGTCCTTTGGTCGTCACACCCCTCTCGGGGGTCCTCCGGCACCCTCCCGGCACTCCCGGTACACTACCGATGAGCCCGAAAACTTTCCGGTGACCAAAACTGGACTTCCTATATATCAATCTTTACCTCCGGACCATTCCGGAGCTCCTAGTGACGTCCGGGATCTCATCCGGGACTCCGAACAACCTTCGGTAATCACGTATACCATTTCCCTATAACCCTAGCGTCATCGAACCTTAAGTGTGTAGACCCTACGGGTTCGGGAGACACGTAGACATGACCGAGACACTTCTCCGGCCAATAACCAACAGCGGGATCTGGATACCCATGTTGGCTCCCACGTACTCCACGATGATCTCATCGGATGAACCACGATGTCAAGGATTCAATCAATCCCGTATACAATTCCCTTTGTCTATCGGTATGATACTTGCCCGAGATTCGATCGTCGGTATCCCCATACCTTGTTCAATCTCGTTACTGGCAAGTCTCTTTACTCGTTCCGTAATACATCATCCCGTGGCTAACTCCTTAGTCACATTGAGCTCATTATGATGATGTCTTACCGAGTGGGCCCAGAGATACCTCTCCGTCACACGGAGTGACAAATCCCAATCTCGATTCGTGCCAACCCAACAAATACTTTCGGAGATACCCGTAGTGCACCTTTATAGCCACCCAGTTACGTTGTGACGTTTGGCACACCCAAAACATTCCTACGGTATCCGGGAGTTGCACAATCTCATGGTCTAAGGAAACGATACTTGACATTGAAAAGCTTTAGCAAACGAACTACACGATCTTGTGCTATGCTTAGGATTGGGTCTTGTCCATCACATCATTCTCCTAATGATGTGATCCCGTTATCAACGACATCCAATGTCCATGGTCATGAAACCGTGACCATCTATTGATCAACGATCTAGCCAACTAGAGGCTTACTAGGGACATGTTGTGGTCTATGTATTCACACATGTATTACGGTTTCCGGTTAACACAATTATAGCATGAACAATAGACAATTATCATGAACAAGGAAATACAATAATAACCATTTTATTATTGCCTCTGGGGCATATTTCCAACAGTCTCCCACTTGCACTAGAGTCAATAATCTAGTTCACATCACCATGTGATTAACACTTACATCACCATGTGATCATATCATCATGTGATTAACACCCAATAAGTTCTGGGGTTTCTTCATGTTCTGCTTGTGGAAGAGGTTTTTAGTCAACGGGTCTGCGACATTCACATCCGTGTGTACCTTGCAAACTTTCCATGTCATAGTTGTAGATACTGCTCCCACGCTCCACTTGGAGCTATTCCAAATGGCTGCTCCACTATACGTAGCCAGATTTCTACTAAGAGTCATCCGGATTGGAGTTAAAGCTTGCATCATCGTAACCCTTTATGATGAACTCTTTATCACCTCCATAATCGAGAAATATTTCCTTAGTTCTCAAGTTACTAAGGATAACTTTGACCGTTGTCCAGTGATCCACTCTTGGATTACTCTTGTACCCCTTGACAGACTCATGGCAAGGCACACACAGGTGCGGTACACAGCATGGCATACTATATAGAGCCTATGGCTAAAGCATAGGAGATGACACTCATCTTTTCTTTATCTTCTGCCGTGGTCGGGTATTGAGTCTTACTCAATTTCACACCTTACAATACAGTCAAGAACTCCTTCTTTGACCCATCTATTTTGAACTCCTTCAAAAACTTGTCAAGGTATGTCTTCGTCGAAAAAACTTATCAAGCGAATTGATCTATCCCTATAGATCTTGATGCTCAATAAAATAGTAGCTTTATCTGGGTCTTCCTTTGAAAAAACTCTTTTCAAACAACCCTTCATGCTCTTCCAGAAATTCTACATCATTTCCGATCAATAATATGTCAACTACATATTCTTATAAGAAATTCTATAGTGCTCCCACTCACTTTCTTGCAAATACAACTTTCTCATAAACTTTGTATAAACTTAAACACTTTGATCACCTCATCAAAGCATATATTCCAACTCCGAGATTCTTGCTCCAGTCCATAGAAGGATCGCTGGAGTTTGCATATTATTAGCATCCTTAGGATTGACAAAACCTTCTGGTTGTATCACATACAACTCTTCCTCACAGAAACCATTATGGAAACCTTGTTTTGTCATCCATCTGCCAGATTTCATAATCGAAAAATGCAGCAACTGCTAACAAAATTTTAATAGACTTTTAGCATCGCTACAGATGAGACAATCTCATTGCAGTCAACTCCTTGAACTTGGCGGAAACTTCTTTGCGACAAGTCGAGCTTTATAAACGGTGACATTTCACCATTAGCGTCTATGTTTATTTCAAAAGTCCATTTGTACTCAATGACCCGCCATTCAACAGGCAAGTCTACCAAAGTCCATACTTGGTTTTCATACATGGATCCTTTCTCGGATTTCATGGCTCCTAGCCATTTGTTGGAATCCGGGCCCACCATCGCTTCTCCATAGTTCGTAGGTTCATCGTTGTCCAACAACATGATTTCCAAAACAGGGTTGTCGTACTACTCAGGAGCAGTACGCGTCCTTGTCGACCTACGAGGTTCGATAGTGACTTGATCCGAAGCTTCATGATCATCATCATTAACTTCCTTTTCAACTGAGTAGGCTCTACAGAAACATCTTTCTGTGTTGCGCTATTCCCTGGTTGAAACAAAGGTTCAACAACCTTATCAAGTTCTATCTTCCTCCCACTCAATTCTTTCGAGAGAAACTCTTTCTCAAGACAGGACCCGTTCTTAGCAACAAACACCTTTTGCGCTTGGATCTGAGATAGAAGGTATACCCAATGTCTCATTAGGGTATTCTATGAAGATGCATTTGTCTGCTTTGAGTTCGAGCTCGCTAGGTGAAAAACCCATTTTCACATAAGCGTCGCAGCCCCAAACATTAAGAAATGACAGCTTAGGCTTCTGTCAAACCATAATCGTCACGGTGTCATCTCAACAGACTTAGATGGTGCCCTATTAAAGTGAATGGATTTGTCTTTAATGCATAACCCTGTAACGATAGTGGCAAAATGATAAGAGACATCATAGTACTCACTATATCCAATAGAGCACGACTACGACGTTCGAACACACCATCACACTATGGTGTTCCAGGAGGCGTGAGCTGTGAAACAATTTCCACATTGTCTAAAATTGCATACCAAACTCGTAACTTAGATATTCACCTCCACGATCATATCGTAGACATTTATCTTCTTGTCACGATGATCTTTAACTTCACTCTGAAACTCCTTGAACCTTTCAAACATTTCAGATTCGTGTTTCATTAAGTAAATATCCCCATATTTACTCAAATCATCAGTGAAGGTAAAGAAAAACAACGATATCCACTGCGTGTTTCAACACTCATTGGACCATATACATCAACATGTATTAATTCCAATAAGCCACTTGCCCGCTCCATCATATTGGATGACGGGGTCTTAGTCATCTTGCCCAAGAGGCATGGCTCGCATGTCTCAACCGATTCGAAATCGAGTGAGTCAAAAATCCATCATCATGGAGTTTCTTCATGCGATTTATACCAATATGACATTATGTGGCAGTCCCACAAGTATGTGGTACTATCATTATTAACTTTATATCTTTTGGTACCAATGTTATGATTCGATAAACCATTTCGAGTGGGTGCATGACCATTGAAGGCATTATCCATGTAAACAGAATAACCATTATTCTCTAACTTATATGAATAACCGTATCGCACTAATCATGATCTAATCACGTTCATGCTCAACGCAAACACCAAATAACATTTATTTAGGTTTATCACAAATCCTGAAGGTAGAGAGAGCGTGCGATGGTGATCACATCAATCTTGGAAATACTTCCAACACACATCGTCACCTTTCACCTAGCTAGTCTCCATTTACTCCGTAGCTTTTATTTCGAGTTGCTAACACTTAGCAACCGAACTGGTATCCAATACCCAGGTGCTACTAGGAGTACCAGCAAGGTACACATCACTAACACGTATATCAAATATACTTCCATTGACATTACCAGCCTTCTTATCTACCAAGCATCTAGGGGTTTTCCGCTTCAGCGAACATTCTCCTCATAACAGAAGCACTTAGTCTCGGGTTCGGGCTCAACCTTGGGTTTCTTCACTAGAGCAACAACTGGCTTGTCATTCCTGAAGTTTTCCGTTCTTGCCCTTGCCCCTTTTGAAACTAGTGGTTTCACTTAACCATCAACACTTGATGCTCCTTCTTGATTTCTACCTTCGTGGTGTCAAACATCACGAACAACTCAGGGATCATCTTATCCATCCCTGGCATGTTATAGTTCATCACGAAGCTCTAGTAGCTTGGTGGCAGTGACTTGGAGAACTGCATTAATCACTATCTCATCTGGAAGATTAACTCCCACTTGATTCAAGTGATTGTAGCACCCAGACAATCTGAGCACACGCTCAGCGATTGAGCTATTCTCCTTTATCTTGCAGACAAAGAATCTTGTTGGAGGTCTCATACCTCTCAACATAGGCACGAGCCTGAGATCACAATCTCAGCTCCTAGAACATCTCATATGTTCCGTGACGTTCAAAACGTTTTGGAGCCTCAATTCTAAGCCGTAATGCATGACGCATTGAACTATCACGTAGTCACCAAAAAGTGCCTGTCATATGTTCACAACATCTACAGACAACGCTTGAGGGAGTGATGCAGTTAGCGGTACATCAAAAACATAAGCTTTCTGTGCAGCAATGAGGACAATCCTCAGATCACGGACCCAGTCCGCATTATTGCTACCATCAACTTTCAACTTACTTTTCTCTAGGATTGTATCAATAAAACTGTGGAGCTACAGCGCGAGCTATCTACGACATAATTTGCAAGGACATTTTTAGACTAAGTTCATGATAATTAAGTTCACTTAATCAAATTATTAATGAACTCCCACTTAGATAGACATCTCTCTAGTCTTCCAAGTGATACATGATCCATGTCAACTAGCCCGTGTCCGATCATCACGTGAGACGGACTAGTCATCCATGGTGAACATCTCTATGTTGATCGTATCTTCTATACGACTCATGTTCGACCTTTCGGTCTTCCGTGTTCCGAGGCCATGTCTGTACATGCTAGGCTCGTCAAGTCAACCTAAGTGTTTCGCATGTGTAAATCTGGCTTACACCCGTTGTATGCGAACGTTAGAACCTATCACACCCGATCATCACGTGGTGCTTCGGAACGACGATCCTTAGCAACGGTGCACAGTTAGGGTGAACACCTTTCTTGAAATTTTTATTGAGAGATCATCTTATTTACTACCGTCGTTCTATGCAAATAAGATGTAAACTGATAAACATCACATGCAATCAATATAGTGACATGATATGGCCAATATCATCTTGCTCCTTTGATCTCCATCTTCGGGGCACCATGATCATCACTGTCACCGGCTCGACACCATGATCTCCATCATCATGATCTCCATCATTGTGTCTTCATGAAGTTGTCTCGCCAACTATTACTTCTACTACTATAGCTAACGTTTAGCAATAAAGTAAAGTAATTACATGGCGTTTATGATTGACACGCAGGTCATACAATAATATAAGACAACTCCTATGGCTCCTGCCGGTTGTCATAGTCATCGACATGCAAGTCGTGAACCCTATTACAAGAACATGATCAATCTCATACATCACAATGCATCACATCACATCCTTTTGGCCATATCACATCACACGGCATATGCTGCAAAAACAAGTTAGACGTCCTCTAATTTGTAGTTGCAAGTTTTTTACGTGGTTGCTATAGGTTTCTAGCAAGAACGTTTCTTACCTACGTCAAAACCACAACGTGATATGCCAATTGCTATTTACCCTTCATAAGGACCCTTTTCATCGAATCCAATCCGACTAAGGTGGGAGAGACAGACACCCGCTAGCCACCTTATGCAACTAGTGCATGTCAGGCGGTGGAACCGGTCTCACGTAAGCGTACGTGTAAGGTTGGTCCGGGCCGCTTCATCCCACAATACCGTCGAATCAAGATAAGACTAGTAACGGCAAGCATATTAACAAAATCGACGCCCACAACTGCTTTGTGTTCTACTCGTGCATAGATTCTACGCATAGACCTAGCTCATGATGCCACTGTTGGGAGACGTAGTAGTAAATCAAAAATTTCCTACGCGTTCACCAAGATCCATCTATGGAGAAACCAGCAACGAGCAAGGGGAGAGTGGATCTTCATACCTTTGAAGATCGCTAAGCGGAAGCGTTACAAGAACGCGGTTGATGGAGTCGTACTCGCAGCGATTCAGATCGCGGTAGATCCGATCAAGTGCCGAACGGACGGCACCTCCGCGTTCAACACACGTGCAGCCCGGTGACGTCTCCAACACCTTGATCCAGCAAGGAGGAAGGAGAGGTTGGGGAAGGGCTCCAACAGCAGCACGACGGCGTGGTGGTGGTGGAGTAGCAAGGTAATCCGACAGGGCTTCGCCTAAGCGCTGCGGAGGAGGAAGAAGAGAGGTAGGGCTTTGCCGTGAGAGAGAGAGATCAAATCTTGTCTCAAAACATCCAAAACCTCAAGTATATATAGGAGGAGGGACGTGGAGGGCTGGCTTGGCCTCTACTCCAAAGAGGAGAGGGTCGGCCGAATTAAAGGGAGAGTCCACCTCCCACAAGGGAGGTGGATCTCCTCCTTTTAAATCCCTTTTGCCTTATCTCCTTATCTCCAGCCACATGGGCCCACATAGATGGTCTTGGCCGACCCAATATGGGCTGGCACACCTCCTCTAAGGGCCCATGATGTCCTTTGGTCGTCACACCCCTCTCGGGGGTCCTCCGGCACCCTCCCGGCACTCCCGGTACACTACCGATGAGCCCGAAAACTTTCCGGTGACCAAAACTGGACTTCCTATATATCAATCTTTACCTCCGGACCATTTCGGAGCTCCTCGTGACGTCCGGGATCTCATCCGGGACTCCAAACAACCTTCGGTAATCACGTATACCATTTCCCTATAACCCTAGCGTCATCGAACCTTAAGTGTGTAGACCCTACGGGTTCGGGAGACACGTAGACATGACCGAGACACTTCTCCGGCCAATAACCAACAGCGGGATCTGGATACCCATGTTGGCTCCCACGTACTCCACGATGATCTCATCGGATGAACCACGATGTCAAGGATTCAATCAATCCCGTATACAATTCCCTTTGTCTATCGGTATGATACTTGCCCGAGATTCGATCGTCGGTATCCCCATACCTTGTTCAATCTCGTTACTGGCAAGTCTCTTTACTCGTTCCGTAATACATCATCCCGTGGCTAACTCCTTAGTCACATTGAGCTCATTATGATGATGTCTTACCGAGTGGGCCCAGAGATACCTCTCCGTCACACGGAGTGACAAATCCCAATCTCGATTCGTGCCAACCCAACAAATACTTTCGGAGATACCCGTAGTGCACCTTTATAGCCACCCAGTTACGTTGTGACGTTTGGCACACCCAAAGCATTCCTACGGTATCCGGGAGTTGCACAATCTCATGGTCTAAGGAAACGATACTTGACATTGAAAAGCTTTAGCAAACGAACTACACGATCTTGTGCTATGCTTAGGATTGGGTCTTGTCCATCACATCATTCTCCTAATGATGTGATCCCGTTATCAACGACATCCAATGTCCATGGTCATGAAACCGTGACCATCTATTGATCAACGATCTAGCCAACTAGAGGCTTACTAGGGACATGTTGTGGTCTATGTATTCACACATGTATTACGGTTTCCGGTTAACACAATTATAGCATGAACAATAGACAATTATCATGAACAAGGAAATACAATAATAACCATTTTATTATTGCCTCTAGGGCATATTTCCAACACTTGTGTGATTGACGGTCATGGCCGACTCCCTCGCTGGGCTTCCGCTTGAAGGTTGCCGAGGTGCCTTTTATGTGCACATGGCGATAAGTGGCGGGAGCATGTGGGAAGAAGTACACCCCTGTAGGGTTATGAATCTGTTCGAATAGCCGCGTCCTCGGGTATGGACTACTTAGAGAACTTATGTGGTTCATAGATAACTTGAAGTGGATAGTCTAAAATGCGCAATATAAGTGTGAGTGCTATGGATGGCCTTTTCGTAGGGAGACGGGAGTGGATCCATAGTTGTGTATTGATTGGTGAATATGTGGACTCGTGTGCGCTATCCACCTCAATGAAAGTACTTGTAGTAGTGGTATAGGTTAGCCAAGAGTCAAAGCTGGCTTGCTACAATAAACTCCACAACCCCCTTCATTGATACATGTGCATATGTAGTTAGTTTTATGTAAGTCTTGCTGAGTACCCTTGTACTCACGTTTGCTTAATTTATGTTTTTGTTGAGGAGACGTCAGTCTCATTACTGATTCTCATGACGTGATGTTCGATGTTAACCGGATTAGCTTGGGAATCCCAGACAGAGGTCTGGTTACTTTGGTAGGGTCTTTGTAGCTTTCAGGCTCCTCCAGCCACTTTAGTAGATGTCTGTACCCACATATGTTTTGCTTCCGCTTGTTGCTTGTATGCTTGATGTTGAGTCATGTGACCCCTGTTTGTAATATCATACTATGTTGGCTCCTATGAGTCGTTAATGAATACTTGAGTCATAGAGTTATGTTATGATGCCATGTTGTATCTACACATACCGTGCATATTGCATGTATGTTTGAAATGCATTGGTATGTGTGGGATTCGACACGTAGTTGTGTGCCTTTAGTAGTACTGTTTATGGGGAAATGCCTCTTTGTGCTTCCACCGAGCCTTAGTAGCTTGCTACTGCTCCGGACACATTGATTGACCGACATGTATCCTTCTTTGTTGCTGTGTCTATCCCTTCGGGGAAATGTCTCGCAGTGTAATGGAGTCCCTGTAGCCTGCTACGCCTCGTCTACATGCAGTGATGACATCTATGTCCCATGGTTTAATGGAGTACTTGTAGCTTCCTATGACTCGTCTACACACGCTAGAGATCGACACCTGCATTACTGGATTACGTATGCCTGTCCCTGTACGGATGTGACACCTGGGTTCTATGACTAGTCATGTCGGCCCGGGTTCTCTGTCATTTGAATGCTAGCGACACGTTGACATACGTGAGCCAAAAGACACAAACTATCCCGGCCCAGGTAAGGTGGCAACCGTGGAGATAACCGTGTGTGAGGCCGTAAAGTCATGTGATGTGTTACATGCTGGGTTCTTATGGCTTAGGATCGGGGTCCCGACATCTTTAAACTTGTATAAACCCGAACGCTTTGATCACCTCATGAAAGCGTAGATTCCAACTCCGAGATGCTTGCACCAGTCCATAAATGGATCGCTGGAGTTTGCAAACTTTGTCAGTATTCTATGGATCGACAAAACCTTCCGGTTGTGTCATATACAACTCTTCCTTAAGGAAACCATTAAGGAATGCTGTTTTGATATCCATCTGCCAAATTTCATAGTCAAAATATGCAGCTATTGCTAACATGATTCTGACGGACTTAAGCATCGTTACGGGTGACAAGGTCTCATCGTAGTCAACTCCTTGAAGTTGTGAAAAACCCTTTGCCACAAGTCGAGCGTTATAGACGGTGACATTACCGTCCACGCCCGTCTTCCTCTTAAAGATACATTTGTTCTGAATGGCCTTTCGCCCTTCTGGTAATACTTCCAAAGTCCATACTTTGTTTTCACGCATGGATCCCATCTCGGATTTCATGGCCTCTAACCATTTCTCGGAATCCATGCCCATCATCGCTTCTCCATAGCTCATAGGTTCATCATTGTCTAACAACATGACCTCCAAGACAGGGTTGCCGTACCACTCAGGAGCAGTACGCACCCTTTTCGACCTACGAGGTTCAATAGTAACTTGATCCGTAGTTTCATGATCATCATCATTAACTTCCTCTTCAACTATCGTAGGCTCCACAAAAACATCTTTCTGCGCTGCGCTACTATCTGGTTGAATCAAAGGTTCAACAATCTCATCAAGTTCTATCTTCCTCCCACTCTATTCTTTCAAGAGAAACTCTTTCTCAAGAAATGTTCCATTCTTGGCGACAAACACTTTGCCTTCAGATCTGAGATAGAAGGTATACCCAACTGTCTCCTTTGGGTTCCTATGAAGAAACATTTCTCTGCTTTGGGTTCCAACTTTTTAGGCTGAACCTTTTTGACATAAGCATCACATCCACAAACTTTAAGAAACGATAACTTTGGCTTCTTGCCAAACCATAGTTCATATGGTGTCATCTCAACGGATTTCGATGGTGCCCTATTTAAAGTGAATGCAGCTGTCTCTAATGCATAACCCCAAAACGATAGAGGCAAATTGGCAAGAGACATCATAGAATGTAACATATCTAATAAGGTTCGATTATGACATTCGGACACACCATTACGCTATGATGTTCTAGGCGGTGTCAATTGTGAAACAATTCCACACTATCTTAAGTGACTGCCAAACTCATAACTCAGATATTCACCTCCTCGATCAGATCGTAGGAATTTAATCTTCTTGTTACGATGATTCTCAACTTCACTCTGAAATTGCTTGAACTTTTCAAACGTTTCAGACTTGTGTTTCATTAAGTAAATATACCCATATCTATTTAAGTCATCAATGAAGGTGAGAAAATAATGATATCCACCGCGCGCCTCAATGCTCATCAGACCGCACATGTCAGTATGTATGATTTCCAACAAGTCACTTGCCAGTTCCATTGCTCCAGAGAACGGCGTTTTAGTCATCTTGCCCATGAGGCATGTTCACATGTGTCAAGTGAGTCAAAATCAAGCGACTCCAAAAGTGCATCAGCATGGAGCTTCTTCATGCTTTTTACACCAATATGACCTAAACGGCAGTGCCACAAGAAAGTGGTACTATCATTATCAACTCTACATCTTTTGGCATCAATGTTATGAACATGTGTATCATCACTATCAAGATGCAATATGAATAAACCCCTCACATTGGGTGCATGAGCAGAAAAGATATTACTCATATAAATAGCACAACCGTTATTATCTAATTTAAATGAGTAACCCTCTCACAATAAACAAGATCCAGATATAATGTTCATGCTTAACGTAGGCACTAAATAACAATTATTCAGGTTCATCACTAATCCCGATGGTAATCGAAGAGCGAGCATGACGACGGCGATCACATCAACCTTGGAACCATTTCCCACGCGCATCGTCACTTCGTCCTTTGCCAGCCATTGTCTATTCCGTAGCTCCTATTTTGAGTTGCAAATGTGAGCAACCTAACATCGCAAACAACTCGGCGACTGACTTGTTCATCCCGTGCATGTTATTGTTCAACACGAAGCTCTTGTAGCTAGGCGGCTATGATTCAAGAACTCTGTCAGTGATTGCCTTAGCCGGAAGGGGCATCCCCAATTCGGCCAGACGGGTAGAATACCCAGACATTCTGAGTACGTGTTCACTGACAGACCCCTTCTCCTCCATTTTACAAGCATAGAACTTATCAGAGGTCTCGTACCTCTCAATTCGGGCATTCTTCTGAAAGATAAACTTCAACTCCTAGAACATATCATATGCTCCATGACGTTCAAAACGTCTTTGAAGTCCCGGCTAAGCCATACAACATTGCACATTGAACCATTGAGTAATCATTAGAACGAGCCTGCCAGGCCTTTGCAATGTCTGCAGACTCCACTAGAGTGGGTGGATCACCAAGCGGTGCATCAAGGACATAAGCCTTCTAGGAATCCATGAGGATAATCCTAAGATTACGGGCCCAGTCTACAAAGTTACTTCCATCATCTTTCAACTTAGCTTTCTCTAGGAACACATTAGAATTCAGGGGTGCTACTGCGTGAGCCATAGATCTACAACACAAATATGCAAAGGTTACTAAGACTATTGTTCAAGATAATGAGTTTAGTTAATCAAATTACTAAAGCTCCCACTCAAATTGACATCCCTCAGGTCATCTGAGTGATACATGATCCAAATTCACCAACTCAAGTCCGATCATCATGTGAGTTGAGGTGGTTTCAATGGTGAACATCATCATGTTGATCATATCTACTATATGACTCATGTTCGACCTTTCGGTCTCTTGTGTTCCGAGGCCACGTCTGTACATGCTAGGCTCGTCAAGTTTAACCCGGGTGTTCCGCATGTGCAACACTGGCTTGCACCCGTTGTATGTGAACGTAGAGTCTATCACACCTGATCATGACGTGGTGTCTCGACACGATGAACTTTCGCAACGATGCACACTCAGGGAGAACACAATTTCTCTTGAAATTTAAGTGAGGGATCACCTTATAATGTTACCGTCGTCCTAAGAAAAACAAGGTGCATAAAAGGATTAACATCACATGCAAATCATAAGTGACATGATATGGACATGAACTTGTGCTTTTGATCTCCATCTTGAAAGCACCGGCATGATCTGCATTGTCACCGGCATGACACCATGATCTCCATCATCTTAATCTCCATCAACGTGTCACCATCGAGGTAGTCATGCCGACTGTTGCTTCCACGACTATTGCTAACCCATAGCGATAAAGTAAAGCAAAATGACGAAAATAATTAAAGACAACCCTATGGCTCCTGCCGGTTGCCGTACTCATCGACATGCAAGTCGTGTTATTCTATACAATACATGATCATCTCATACATCACATATATCTGATCATGTAATTGGCCATATCACGTCACAACATACCCTACAAAAACAAGTTAGAAGTCCTCTAATTGTTGTTGCTAGTTTTAAGTGGCTGCTACGGGTATCTAGCAAGAACAATTCTCTATGGAAAAACCACAACGGTGATACATAAGTTGCTTTTCAACCTTCTCAAGGACCGCCTTTGTCGAATCCAATCCAACTAAAGTGGGAGAAATAGACACCCATCAGACATCTTTGTGCAACGAAGTTACACGTCAGTCGATGGAACCGGTCTCTCATAAGCGTACGAGTAAGGTTGGTCCGGGCCGCTTTATCCCACAATACCGCTGAACCAAAACACGACCAAGGGAGGAAGCAATCTAAGCATCAACGCCCACAAACTCCTTTATGTTGTACTCGTGATCTCATCTACACGTAGACCTAGCTCATGATGCCAGTGTTGGTTATCGTTGCATGGGAAACAAAATTTTTCCTACGCACATGCAAGATCTATCCATGGTGATGAGCATCTATGAGAGGGAGAGTGTATCTACATACCCTTGTAGATCGCTAAGCGGAAGCATTAAGAAACGCGGTTGATGTAGTCGAACGTCTTCGCGATCCAAATCGCAAGCCGACCCGCGATCTAATCACGATCTAGCGCCGAACGGACGACACCTCCGCGTTCAACACTTGTATAGATTGATGACATCCTCGCCTTCTTGATCCAGCAAGAGGGGCGAAGTAGTAGATGAGTACCTGCAGCACGACGGCATGGTGACGGTGTTGGTGAAGAACAATCTCTGCAGGGCTTCGCCAAGCACAACGGAAACTATGACGAAGGATAAACTAGAGGGAGGGGGTTGCTGGCACATGGCTTGGGGATTCTTCATGTGTTCCAGGTGCTAGCCCCGCCCCTTTATTTATATGCCAAGCCATGGGGTCGAAACTTGGAGAAAAATCCTCCTCAAGGTCGGTTTTCCCACAAGGCAAGAGTCCTCCTCGGACTCCAGGACCAGATGCCAAGGTCCCTGGAGTCTGGCCCTTGGCCTCCACAAAACTCCTTTTGCACTTTCCTATAGCCTCATAGGCTTTACCCCTTGGCCCAAATAAAGTGTTCTTGTACCCCGAACATTTCGGGAAACATCCAAAACTCTTTCGATCAATTCCGGAACCCTTCCGGAGACAAAACACTATTATCCCATATATCAATCTTTACCTCCGGACTATTCCGGAGCTCTTCATCATGTTCAGGATCTCATCCGGGACTATGAACAACTTTCGGCCACCAACATAATAACTCAACTATACTTATATCGTCACCAAACATTAAGTGTGTCGACCCCGCGGGTTCGACAACTATGAATACATGACCGAGACACCTCTACAGTCAATAACCAATAGCGGGACCTGGATGCCCATATTGGTTCCTACATATTCTATGAAGATCTTTATCGGTTGAACCTCTATGTCAAGGATGCAGTTAATCCCGTATAATGTTCCCTTTGTTCTTCGGTATGTTACTTGCCCGAGATTCAATCGTCGGTATCTCTATACCTAGTTCAATCTTGTTACCGGCAAGTATCTTTACTTGTCCTTAATACAAGATCTTGTGGCTAACACATTAGTCACTTTTCTTGCAAGGCTTGTTGTGATGTTGTATTACCGAGTGGGCCCCGAGATACCTCTCCATCACACGGAGTAAAAAATCCCAGTCTTGATCCATGCCAACCCAACAGACACCCTCAGAGATACCTGTAGAGCACCTTTATAGTCACATAGTTACGTTGCGATGTTTGATACACACAAGGTACTCCTCCGGTGTCAGTCAGTTGCATGATCTCATGGTCATAGGAACACATACTTGACATGAATAAAACTGTAGCAATAAACTGACATGATCATATGCTACATTTATAGTTTGGGTCTTGTCCATCACATCATTCTCCCAATGATGTGATCCCGTCATCAAATGACATCACATGTCAATGGCCAGGAAACCTTGACCATCTTTGATCAACGAGCTAGTCTACTAGAGGCATACTAGGGGCAAAGTGTTGTCTATGTATCCACACATGAAATGTGTTTTGAGTCAGTACAATTATAGCATGGATAATAAAAAACTATCATGAAAAAGGAAATATAATAATAACCATTTTATTATTGCCTCTAGGGCATATTTCTAACAAAGCTCTCGAGGGAAAGACAATATCTTGGGCGACTATTTACCGACGGAGCTACCCAAGCCCACCAAGAAGGTTGCCACGGATGACGAAATGCTTGACGGTGAGCGCAAGACTCCGGCAGGACAGGTGGTCTTTGCTGTCGAAACTAGTGCTCCCGCGGCAAAAGAAATGCCTTGGGTCCTTGTCGTCAAGCCACGGGCTCCGACATGGGCGCAACAGATTGTCAGTACCTTCAAACAGGTGACCTCCCTGAAGATCAAGTGGAAGCCGAAAAGAGTAGCCTGACAGTCGATCATGTACCAGTTCATGGACAACGACCTGTACAGAAGAAGACCCAACAGGGTGAAATTAAGGTGCATTGCTCAGGATGAAGGACATTAGCTGTTGGTAGAGATACACGAGGGCATCTATGGCTCCCACGTAGTTTCAATGACGCTTGTCAGAAAGGCGTTCCAGCAAGGCATCTTTTGGACCACAACCCTTCAAGACGCCTTGGCGGTGGTGATGACATGTGAAGCATGCCAGTTCCATGCCTAGCAGGTACACCAAGCAGCACAAGTCCTTCAAACGGTACCACTCTCCCGGCCATTCTCGGTCTGGGGGCTTGACATCATTGGTCCCCTCCTCCGTGCTTTCGGGGGCTTCGAGTTGTTGTTCGTCTCCGTCTACAAGTTCATGAAGTGGACCAAAGTTGAGCCAGTGAAAAAGGTAACGACGCAGGCAACAGTCAAGTTTCTCAAAGGGATTGTTTGTCATTTTGGGGTCCCAAACAGGATCATCATCGACAATGACACATAGTTCACGAGCAGCACTTTCATGCAATACTGTCAAGACATCGGTACCAGGATCTGCTTTGCCTCAGTTGCTCATCCTAGGAGAATGGGCAAGTAGAGAGGGCAAATGCTGATGTGCTGCGAGGCCTCAAGACGAGAACTTTGACAAGTTACGCAAGCACAGAAGGCGTTGGATTGACGAACTTCTAGCATAGCTGCACCATGCCACGCTCCTCGAGGAAGATCGTCTCCAAGCCGCACTACGCGCTGCTAGGTACCACCAGGCCTTGTGCCGCTACCATAGCCGCAAAGTGCGCGCCAGGATTGTTGAGGAATTTTACCTTGTCCTTTGATGGATTTAGTCCGGGAAGGGATCAAACAAGTTGATGCCAAAGTGGGAAGGCCCTTACCGGGTGGTACGTGTCACCAGGCCCGGCGCAGTCTGCCTGGAGACCGAAGATGGCACCCCGGTGCAAAACTCGTGGAATATCGAGCATCTTCGAAAGTTCTACCCATAAGGTGCGGTTATCGGGCTCCCCAACAACCACTTTTTTGCAAGTCTCGCAGCAATGCGTGTAATCCTCTGTACAAAGCCAGGTAGTGACCCTGTGCGCAGTCAGTAAAACTAAATTCCCCGCAATTTCCCTTGCTCAAGTACATATTTGCATATGTTCATTGTGCTAACTATTGTGGTAGATCATTCCCAGTAGGGAGCCATTGCCGAAGCACGCCAGCCCTAGCGCGCCATGCTTTTATCTTCTTTCTTTTTCTAAAAAGGGAGAAGGGTCTTCCCTTCCACGCGCAAGCCATCCCAAGGGGAGGAGGAGCAACAGAGGCGGATGACTGCGTTCAAGGCGACCACGACATGGCAAGGAAGCCAACAAAATGAGAAAAATATAAGTAAAACCGTCCCCTGCTGCAAAATTACCGCCTACATAAGAGACTCGCACGCGGATGGGTCCTTGTCAAAATCGTTGCGCGCCAGGAAGTTGGAAGCATGCCCAACTCCTCATGTGGTCGTGGAGAGGATAATAAGTCGATCTTGTTGAGTGGGGCACCGCCAAAGGGATGCTCGGGATCCGTACCTAGAAGCGTCCCGCGGCAAGGAAGTGCAGAACATCAAGCAGCCCCATCTAAGCGTTGAGACCACGAGGCGTAAAAAAACTAAAAATATAAACTAGCATGCATATATGCAAGGAGAAAAACAGATTCTCATACATCGGTAGTACCCACCATTTTTCTTTGATTAAATTTCAGGACTTCGTCTGGCACAACCTGGATACAAGAGGTGAGCCCCTATCTCGACAGCGGAGGTAGCAAGGTCAACTCGGAGTATGATTTCCTCTAACAACGCTGCCACTGTCCGAAGGGAGATCGACCACTACGACGTGGCGGTCAGTCCGGAAACAAGGTCCCACAAGCGGGGCCTTGCCTTCTGAATCCCTCCAGGGCACCGACGCGCCCTCCGAATCCCTCTAGGACGCCGGTGCACGCGCTACTCGAAGTCATCACCCTCGATATGGACACCGAAGACACTGATATCATCATCGCTTCCACCGAAGGAGCCGAAGCCACAACCACTCGAACCGTCTGCACAACACTCCAGCGAGGCCCTCAACACCTCAAAGGACTTCAAGGAGAGGGTGGCGGGCCCGTCAAACTCAAAGTGAAGAAGATGCCTGGGACCAATTCCTCGGGAACGGGCAAACAACCTCCACCCTCATGCTAGGAACATGGCGCCTCTAGGGGAAAGGTCGACCACCACCCAGGTGGGTCCATCATGGCAACCGTCGACATGGAGCCACAAGCCTCGAGGATGGTGGGCCTCCATGGTCCTCACAAAAATATCGGCGAGACGCAGCCAGCTCCGGTGCTGCCGGGGGACCACCATGAGAAACTCTTGCACCTCAACTCCATGAGAGCCCCCACACAAGGCTGCGAGTAAGGTGCATCTCCGCGGACGCCACAGTCCAACGGAGCCGCCCCGGCGCGGCCCCTGGACGCCAGCCAGCCGCGGGAGCTTGACTTGGCCTCCGCCGTGGTCACCATGATGTGCACCGGGCTCTAGGGTCAGCCCCTCCTGGCGCCTGATACGTCTCCGTCGTATCTATAATTTTTGATTGTTTCATGTAGATATTATACAACTTTCACATACTTTTGGCAACTATTTATATGATTTATTGGACTAACCTATTGATCCAGTGCTTAGTACCAGTTCTTGTTTTTTGTGTGTTTTCTATTTCGCTGAAATTCCATATTAAACGAAGTCCAAACGCGATAAAAATTTACGAAGAATTTTTTGTAATATTTGTGAATTTTGAGAAGTGGAATCAATGCAAACGGAGGCCCACAATGGGCACGACATACAAAGGTGAGGGCCAGGGCCTAATCGTGCCCTGGTGGAGGGTAGCCACGTCATAGGTCAGTTGGAGCTCTCCTTGGGGCACAGGAAAGCTAATTTTGGCATAAAAATTCCCTCAAAATTCCAGCCTGATCAGAGTTACGGACCTCCAGGAATATAAGAAATGGTTTTTGGCCAGAAACAGGAACACGAAATAGAAGAGAACATAAAGGGAGATCCAATCTTGGAAGGGCTCCTGCCCCTCCACCGCCATGGAAGACATGGACTAGAGGGGTAAATCTCCTCCCATCTAGGGGGTAGGCCAAGGAAAAAGAAGAAGAAGGGGGGATCCCTCCCCCTCTCTCTCGATGGCGTCGGAACGCCATCGGGAAAGGATCGTGACGACGATCTACATCAACAATCTTGCCGCCGTCAACACCAACTCTCTCCCTCTCTTGTAGCGGTGTAACACCTCTCTTCTCCTCTGTAATCTCTACTTGAACATGGTTTTGAACTCCATATATTATTTCCCAATGATATTTGGCTATCCTATGATGTTTGAGTAGATCTCTTGTCACGCCCAAGATGCGCGCCTATCCATATTAAGACACGAGGGCCTCGACAAGGATAGAGGCGCATCTTGCGTTTAGCAAGTACATCATCATTACATACATTCAGGAAGAGAAGAGTATATGAGTTGGCTTACACTCGCCACATGATAAATTACAAATCCAGACAATTATTTCAGTCATCAATACAAAGGCAGGGTCCGACTACAGACGAAATCAAACGATAAAACGATACAATGACAGTGGCTTGCAAGCCCAAAGATCTCGACCACGACCACTCTACTTGTCTGGATAAGTGACGTACATCCTGAAACGCTCCTCATCATACTCCCACTTGAGCTGCGTCACATCATCTGGCACGATCTCATCTATACCTGCACCTAGATTGTTGTAGTAATCTGTGAACCACGGGGACTCAGCAATCTTGCATCCGGGTACCGAGACTATTCAAGCTTATAGGTTGGGAAGGGGTATGTGTTTAAGTTTGCAACAACACTAAGAAATTATGGTGTCTAATCTTATGAAAACATGAAGTAAATATGTGGTCTACGATAAACAATCGAAACTAGAATGACCTCTATGAGATCCTGAACACCTATTTACGTCAATCATAACCCCACCGTGTTCTCTCCCGGTTCATGTTCACGAGTAGAGACGATCATGGTTACTCACACAGTTGGTGCATTTTATTAGAGTTTACTTCAAGTTAACTATAACTGGGTGTTAAACAAATATCCAAGTTGCCACATAACCGCGGGCATGGCTTTCCGAAAGTTTTAACCCTACAGGGGTGCTCGAACTAGTCCATCATAAATTAACCACACTCCGCGGGAATAGCCTCGACCATAGATCTCGTGGTCATCCTAGGAAACTCCAAAGGAATTCCAACACCTCGGGATAGCCCGAAGAAAGTCAGAGTCCCACACGCAAGCCACTCGATAAAGGTAAAACAAATCCAGCAAGACCACCCAACGTGTCGACGAACCCGATAAGAGCCGCGTATCTCGTTCTGAGGACACAACGGATAAGCAACGCGTACGGAGGCCTGATAGAAATCTCCCGAGTTGCCCCGGGTTGGCCCCGTAGAGTGCTCTAGTTTGGACCAACACTCATGAGGAGCACTGGCCTGAGGGTTGATTAATTATCCACGGGGTTGCAAAGCCCTATGCAAATTTTATTAAGTTTTTTAAGCAAATAGTACCAATGTTGGGTCTTGCCAGACAAGTTTTAATCTCAACTGAATAATCAAGGGGGTCCCCATAACAACCCCGAGCATGTTAGGAGCGCAAAGTATGGAAACATAACACCGGTAAAAGGAAACTATGGCGGTAAAAGCGGAACAAAACACCTAGCAAAAGGCCAAGCCTTCCACCATACCAAGATATATATATGTGCATTAATTTAAATAACATATTATATTGTGATATGCCAAATCCATGTCATCATATGGATACAACCTGCACCTGCAACTAAGAACGCTATAAGAGGGGCTGAGCAGCGGTAACTTAGCCAATCAAAGGTTTGCTAGGATGTGGAGGGATTAGAGGCTATCATGGCAATGTAGGAGGCTTTACATTCAAGTGGTAGGTAACGCATAAGTAACGATAAGAATGAGACATCTGTCAATGCCTTTTGGTTCTTTAGAGGAACAAAGAGTGGGGTCCTCGTAGTGGTACTCTCATGGATCCTCGTACTCAGTTTCAACACTCGCATCTACCCAAGAGGAACAATGATAATAAACAACCAACCAAGGTGCAATGCACAAACAAGATGATGCAAGATTCATTTGAGTACTTTAACATGGCAATCCTAAACTAGTCATGTTTCACATGCAATAGTTTGGTTACTTACAATTCTGGACAGAACGTCATGTTAAGTTATTTAAACATGCATTATCATGGCAAATATGGATGCTTCATGCAAAATCGATACAAATGTGTATGTAGAATGTAAGAAACGGAGTTACAGATCTCACGCTACGCTCACGACAAGTTACGAAGGCAAAACACAAGACAAGAATGCCATGGGCTATTCCTTGGCATTCCAAGGTATCCACTGGATAGGAAATGAAAAACCAACCACAATTAAGTCAAAGATCAAGCAATTCCATGGAGTAAATCTCCCACAAATCACAAAACACTAAAACAAACAATCTGCCACAAAACAGCAACGTAGCAACTTTCACATCCAGTAACTAGAGCTATAGGAAGTCTCCAACCACAAACAAGGCATTGACATAAACAACACAACATGCTTATCAAATTATCCAACTACACAATCTGGAATTAAGGCACACATCAATAAGCATGAAGCTCACAAGTTGGCATGATGAAACAGATTTTAGGGACTTAAGTGAAAATAATAGTTTTCTGGAATCTGAGTTAAGCTGATAGCAAGTTGACAGCAGAAACTAATGGTGATAGAGACCACCGCATGTCATGAAAATTAACAGGGTGATAGAGGAAAACATCTACATCAAAACACTAGCACTGAGCTTGAGCTAATTCTCAACATATCACTTGGTAGCATCCACTCTTCATTGAATAAAAATATCGACGGATTCTCAGACTTAGAAATATTTAGCATGTTTGAAAACAACAACATTTTATTGGCTACTTTAGAGCATGGTTCCCACTTGTATGCAAGTTTAACATGACAAAAATAAATACCATGGTATTCTACACATCAAAGGCTACCATATTCATGTTGGCACAATTATCATGGCATGCATGGATTAAATATAACAAAAATGACAAAATGACACTTTGAGAGAAAATAATTTTTTGTCAAACTTACTCAAATGCCCAAAAAAGTCACACCAATGAATTCCTTGGGTGATTCTACCCCAAAATCATGTATCATACTCATATGTTCACATGGAGCATCATGACAAAATACTAGATAGAAAATTACCCCACATTCCTATAAGTGATCACTTACCTAAAATGCTCATGTTCAAAAATGCACATATCCAGATTTAGCAATTATACTAGAAATGGAAATGACCTAATATAACAATTAAAATAATTAAAACAATAAAAGAAAACAACAATTTACATGGGGGCCCACCAGGCATAGGCACCAGGGCCCCCTAGTGCATGACAAGTGGGGCCTGGGCCAACTTGTCACATACACACCACACACATACAGTCAGCTACACACACACACAACACAACACACACATTGCACTGGATCTGGCAGCCACACCAGATCCATCACATACACAACACACACTGACACACACGCTCCAAGTACACAGCCACACGGGATCTGGGCTGGTCGCACCAGATCCACACACACACACACACACACACACACACCGCGCACGGGATCCGACACCACACCAGATCCGAGCACACAATGCCATACCAGATCCAATCGAAAAAGAGGAAAACAAAAAGGGGGGAGCGGGGACTCGATCCCTCGACCTCACGTCCGATTCCCCCAGACGTTACCACTGCGCTACGCTCACGGATCACACCAGAGAGGGGCATCGAGCCCACTAGTTCTAACCGATCGGCGTCTACTGACAAAACTAAATAAATCAGCACCTCCGACGACAGCAGATGGCAGCGACGATTCCGGCGATGCTAACGGGCAAAAACGAAACGGGGATCTACGGGGTTCTCATCCTGTGCTCGTCTCGCGATGAGGAGGACGGAGGCGAGATCATGGTCTCACCTTGGCCGGAACGGCAACGACAATGTACTACGGCGACGGCGAGCTACGCACTTCGCAACAGGAGGGGACGCGACGGCTCACCGAGAGGGGAACGACAATGGCTTGGAGCGTGACGAAGAGGAGGAAGAAGGATGATGATGCAGCGGGGACGAAGAGGAAGAAGAATGCTGGCGATGACCCGCTCCCTTGCGGACGACGCGACAACAAAGCACACTGCAGGGAGGTGCTCCTCACCCCCTAGCAACAGGAATGGAACGCGGTGGGCACCTGTGTTCTCCGCGCCATCTCCGCCCACGACGCGGGCCACCAGAGACGCAAAGACGACGGCGAGGACGACCGGCGGCGGCTCTCTCTGAACTTCACCCTCTCTGAAGCTTACCTGACAGAGAAGGATGATAAGGGGAAAAGGAAGAGGGAGGAGGAGATGGGAGATGGCGGCGGTGCGAGGAACCCTAGAGCGGGAGGCACGCACGCCGAGGGGAGCTAAATAGGACCCGGGCTGACGGCGTTGCGACGGAGGGAGAACACGACGGCGACGCGCTCGCTCTCTCACTCTCTGAACTTGACGGAAAAGGGAGGCAACAGAGCAGGTAGCCGTCGCAACCTGGGCTGGGCTACGCAGGGGAAGGATCCGGCCCAGCTCTCTTCCACTCACAGAGAAAACTAGCAGGGTTTTCCATTAACTAAAACAGCCACACAATAAAAACCAACAGAGGAAAATAAAAAGGATTTTTTATAAAACAAAAATACTGTTGTCTAAAAGGAAATGTGACCTATTTAAAAAAATTAACAAGAGGATATTTAAAGCAAGTATTTTTTAATACTATATAAAACAACAGCCCCTGTTATTTTAAAACCCCCAAATCATATAGCTCCAAAACACCAAAAGAACAACACACATGGGCTCGAATTAATATAGGCTACATCATGGACATTTTTAACAAATTTTATTAGCAAGATAATTCTGTTGAAGAATGGAAATGGGAATAAAAGGTTTTAGGTTTTGTCTTTTGAAAATAAGAGAGAGGGGAGGAGGAGATCCCACTCAAGCACACACATCCACAGGACCACTCACATCACAACAAGGTCACAATAAGCACACCACATTTTTGCAATGCATGACATGATGATGAAATTATATGATGCATGATGCATGAAACAATGGCATGGCAAAAGAGCAAACTCATCTGAGTCATCACATGGCACATGGGTCCACATAGGTTACAAGCCATAAAAGGTAGGGGCAGCACTTGGGCTGTCAGAACTCTCCCACACTACAAGAGCATCTCGACCCGAGATCTAGGAACGAAAGAACTCTGGATATTCGAAACGGAGAAGATCCACACGTTCCCAAGTAGCTTCTTTGTCAGAATGATGAGACCACTTCACCTTGAGAAACTTGATAGATTTGTTGCGAGTCTTACGCTTAGTTTCTTCGAGAATAGCCACTGGATGCTCACGATAAGAGAGGTCTTCTTTGATATCATTGTCTTGGAGGTCAATGGTATGCTCGGGAGTCTTGAAGCACCTCCGGAGCTGAGAGACATGGAAGACATCGTGCACATTTGCGAAGTTTGGATGAAGCTCTAGCTGTGCAAGTTCACCTCTCTTGCCAACCACTTTTTAAAGACCAATAAAGCGAGGAGCTAGATTCCCTTTTATTCCAAACCGCTGAGTGCCCTTAATGGGAGAGACTCTGAGATAGACTAGATCATCAACATGAAAGGAAACATCCCGATGTTTGTTATCGTAATAACTCTTCTATCGGGATTGAGCTGCTTTGAGGTTCTCACGAATGGCACGACACATCTCTTCTGCTTCGGTGATCATGTCATTGCCCAAACTTTGATGCTCACCGGTTTCAAACCAGTTAAGCAGGGTACGACACTTCCTGCCGTAGAAAAACTCGAAAGGGGCCTTGCCTGAGCTAGCCTGAAAGCTATTGTTGTATGAGAATTCAGCATATGGAAGGCAGTCTTCCCATTTCATGCCAAAAGAAATCACACAGGCTCTGAGCATATCTTCAAGGATCTGATTGACTCTCTCAACTTGACCAGTTGTCTGCGAATGGAATGCAGTGCTGAAACAGATCTTGGTACCCATAGCAGTTTGGAAGGATTTCCAAAACTTGGAAGTAAAGAGGTTTCCACGGTTAGATAAGATGAGCTGAGGAATACCGTTTATAGAAACTATCCTTGACGTATACAACTCTACTAGCTGAGCTGCCGAGATAGATTCTTTGACTGGAAGGAAATGAACAACTTTGGTCAACTTGTCGATAACCACAAAGATGGCATCGTTGCCTCTCTTGGACTTGGGAAACCCAGTGACGAAATCCATCTCCACATGATCGAATTTCCACTCTGGGATAGGCAAAGGCTGAAGAAGACCTATTGGACATTGATGTTCCACCTTCTCTCCACGACAAACATCACATTCGTTCACGAACTGAGCAATTTCACGCTTCATGCGAGTCCACCAGAAGGTTTGCTTGAGATCTTGATACATCTTGGAACTGCCTGGATGAATGGCAAGAATAGAATTGTGTGATTCGTCCATGATAACCTTCCCGAGATCACCTTTTGGAACCACCAGATGGTCCTCAAAGAACAAGGTATCTTTGTCATCAACGTGAAAGCACTTATACTTCGGAATGCCCTTGGCCACACCTTTCCTAACTTTCTTCACCATTACGTCAAGAAGCTGCGCTTGGTGGACCTGATGTCGGAGAGACTTGAAGATTGGCAAGAAATCCTTGCGGAATCATTTGAAGGTTGAGCTTGCGGAAGGCTTCACAAAGCTCGCGTTGAAGAGGCTTCAGAATGAGACTGTTGTAGCCTTTTGTCTGAGTGCGTCTGCAGTGACATTTGCTTTACCAGGATTATACTCAATACTTGGATTGAAGTCCTCAAGCATTTCCACCCAACGAGACTGTCGAAGATTGAGATTGGGTTGAGTGAAAATGTACTTCAAGCTCTTGTGATCAATGTACACCTCAACTGGTCTACCCAACAACAAATGCCTCCAAGTCATTAGAGCATGCACAAGTGCCGCCAACTCGAGATCATGAGTGGGGTAGTTATTCTCGGCAGGCTTCAACTGACGTGAGGTATAAGCTACTATCTTATTATCTTACATGAGAACACCACCAAGACCTTGGAGAGAAGCATCACAGAATACTTGGAAAGGCTTTGATTGCTCGGGAGGAACAAGAATTGGAGCTGAAGTCACTCTCTGCTTGAGCGTATTGAACATCACATCACACTCAGGAGACCAAACATACTTGACACTCTTTTGGAGGAGATTAGACAGAGGCTTAGCAATTTGAGAGAAGTTCTCCATGAATCTTCTACAATAACTAGCAAGCCCGAGGAAGCTACAAAGTTGATTCACACTCTAAGGAGGCTCCCACTTCAAGATTGCCTCAACTTTCTTAGGGTGCACTTTAATGCCCTCGGCAGATATCACATGCCCAAGGTACACCACTTCATTGAGCCAAAACTCACACTTGGAAAACTTGGCATAGAGTCGATGTTCTCTTAGCTTGTCAAGCACAAGCCTGAGATTCTCTGCATGCTCTTCTTCTGTCTCCGAGAACACAAGGATATCATCCAAATAGGCCAAGACGAACTCATTCTTGAAAGGAGAGAAAATAAAGTTCATCATTCTTGATAAGGTTGGAGGAGCATTGGCAAGACCAAACGACATGACATTGTACTCATAAGATCCAAAACTCATCCTGAAAGCGGTCTTTGGAATATCTTCTTTGCGAATGTGAATCTGATGATAGCCCATGGGAATATCAAGCTTCGAGAAAACCTTGGCACCTTTCAGTTGTTCAAACAACTCATTGATGTTGGGAAGTGGGTACTTATTTCTGATTGTCTTGTTGTTCAATGGACAGTAATCGACACAAAGCCGGTCCGTGCCATCCTTCTTCTTTACAAACAAAACACCACAACCCCATGGAGAAGAACTTGGTCTGATCGGACCCAGACGTTCTTGTTCATCTAACTGCTTCTTCAATTCTTTCAGCTCTTCGAGGCCATGTTTATAAGGGCTCTTGCAAACCGGTTCAGTTTTGGGCTCGAGGTCAATCACGAACTCGACTGGCCGGTGCAGAGGCATTCCTAACAATTCTTCTGGAAAGATATCTTCATACTCACAAACCACAAGAATTTGAGAAATAGATGAGATTTCACCCTTCTCATTAAGAGCAAAGAGACAGATTGTGTCATCGCGAGCTGCGAAAATAATCACATCTTCTGAAGGATGAGTCAGCTTGACTTGTTTTGCTTGACAATCAACATCACCCTTATTCATAGCCAGAAAGTCCATGCCCAAAATGAGATTAATGTCGGAATTTCTGAGAACAATAGGAGAAGCCAGAAAAGAATAATTGCCCATCTTGATAGAAACATCTGGAACCACCTTGTTTGCGCTAATGAGAGTGCCGGGTGAAACAACACGCAAGGCCTTACTCAAATACTCAAAATCAAAATCATGCTTGGCGAAGAATGCTTTAGACATGAATGAATGCGATGCACCAGTATCAAACAACACTTTTGCAGGAAAAGAATTAACTGAGAGATTACCCATGATCACTTGAGAAGAATCCTCTGCCTCTGCTGCGTTCACCATATTCACCCCTGCTGACTTGGGATTATGTTTCACCATTCCATTACCTGGAGGCCTGACTGGAGGAGGAGGCGGAAGGCGCCGCTGGTTGCACTTGTTTGAGTAGTGACCCTTGTGACCACACTTGTGACAAGTAACCTCAGATAGCAGACGAAAGTTGCCTGGAGGAGGAACAAAAGCTGACTTTGGCGCCTGGGGTCTCTGCTGGTATCCTGGGTTGGGTGGGTGGGAAGAACCACGGCCACCGAACTACTTCTGCTGCTGAGGAGGACGAAACGGAGGAGGATTAGGCATCCAATATTTCTGCTGCTTAGGAACCATCTGAGAGCTGGAAGAAGAAGAATATGAATCCCTTGAATGCTTCCTTGAGTTCTCCAACTTGAGCTGAGTTGCCTCGACCTTCAAAGCCATGTTGTAGAACTGATCAAACTCATGAGGCTCTTCAAGGACTAGACCTGGCAGAAGCTCATCCTTGAGACCACCTCTGAACTGATAGATCATGGCCTTGTCATCTGGAACATCTTGCTTAGCATAGCGGGCTAGATTCTAGAACTCAATGTTGTACTGATAGACAAACTTGCTCCCCTGCTTCAGGTAACTAAATTTCTCATGCATCTCCTCGACAAAGCTAGTCGGAATGTAATGGGCCCTGAAGTCATGACAGAAATCATCCCAAGTAACAACACGATCGCCCCTGGAATCCTTGTACTGCTGCCACCAATCAGCTGCCTGACCCTTGAGCTGGAATGACGCAAATCTGACAAAGTCCTCTGGCCTGACATTGCTGCACTCAAAAGTCATGTCACGGAGCCAATCATCAGCATCAAAAGGCTGCTCATAATAGGTGAAAGACTTGGGTTGGTTGGCAAGGAACTGGTTGAGCGTCGCAAACTGAGGCTGATTTTGAAAATTCCCTTGAAAGCCTTGCTGACCCTGATCTCTTTCTTGCAACAGCCTGAGCAACATCTGAGTGTTCGCATTGGTTGCGGCCATCACAGCTTGCCAAGCTTCTGGAGGAGGAGGCGGTGGCGGGGGTGGTGGAACATCAGCCTGCTCCTCACCACGACCCAGATTCCCGTGAGTTGGTGGAGCCATCCTGAAGATGGACAAAACATCAGCACCTCATTGATAAGATGAATTCAAAGCTGAATCAACTGCTTGAAAGAAATTGAATGAATAACACAAACAACCTTCCTACTGAAAAGTTAGTAAGAATGCCTTCTTCGTTTTGCGATAACATCATCAGATATTAGAAGCCACTTGCAATAACACAAAGTATTGAGCTAATGTTGGTCGGAACAAATGTATATGCCCTCATACATTTGAAGAAGACGATCCTAGATAACTACAAGAGTTCCCACCTAAGAACTTCCGAAAACTTTCTGGTTATGCAATCTGGTGGGGGGATACAAGGAGGAAATATCTCACACAACTAGCAAACCTACACCCCAACTGTATCCATCCTTCAACACATAACTAGAGGCTTTCGCAAATCCATCTAACTCGAATCCTCGAAAGCACAACGATACTAAACCATGGTGATACCCTAGATGCCTCCCCGGTACTGGGTGACTTCGACCTTATCTCACCACGACAAGTATAAAAGTAATTCCGAACACTCTCCGTCCTGAGATACTAAGGAAGCTGAGTGATAGCAATGTGCCAAAATTCCCTGGAGCTCGACTCCCCGGAAGAAATCAAGTCAGACAGGAGGCACTAAGACAGAACTCTGTCACATCGATATCATATAGATTCCAAAATACCCGCGTGATCCTAATTTTTTTTTGAGGGAGAAGAGGATTAGAATCAAAATTCCTAAGTCTAATACCTCACCAGAGCATAGAAGAGGAGTAAAAAGAAACCTACTCTACGATATAACTAGACTCAAAATAGTTTTTACTAGACTCGACTCGGCCAAGTTCGATCAAGCAAAGGGATCCTATGATCATATGGCTCTGATACCAACTTGTCACGCCCAAGATGTGCGCCTATCCATATTAAGACATGAGGGCCTTGACATGGATAGAGGCGCATCTTGCCGTTAGCAAGTACAACATCATTACATACATTTAGGAAGAGAAGAGTATATGAGTTGGATTACACTCGCCACATGCTAAATTACAAATCCACACAATTATTTCAATCATCAATACAAAGGCAGGGTCCGGCTACGGACGAAATCAGATGATAAAATGATGCAATGACACTGGCTTACAAGCCCAAAGATCTCGACCACGGCCACTCTACACGTATGGATAAGTGATGTACATCCTGCCATGCTCCTCGTCATACTTCCACTAGAGCTGCGTCACATCATCTGGCATGATCTCATCTATACCTGCACCTGGATTTTTGTAGTAATCTGTGAGCCACGGGGACTCAACAATCTCGCGTCCGAGTACCAAGACTATTCAAGGTTATAGATTGGGAAGGGGTATGTGTTTAAGTTTGTAGCAACACTAAGCATTTATGGTGGCTAATCTTATGAAAACATGAAGTAAATATGTGGTCTACAATAAACGATCGAAACTAGAATGACCTCTATGAGATCCTGAACACCTATTTACGTCAATCATAACCCCCACCATGTTCTCTCCCAGTTCGTGTTCACGAGTAGACACGATCACGGTTACTCACCTAGTTGGTGCATTTTATTAGAGTTTACTTCAAGTTAACTATAACCAAGTGTTAAATTAATATCCAAGTTGCCACAAAACCGCGGGCACGGCTTTCCGAAAGTTTTAACCCTGCATGGGTTCTCCAACTAGTCCATCATAAATTAACCACACTCCGTGTGAAAAGCCTCGACCAAGGATCTCGTGGTCATCCTAGGCAACTCCAAAGGAATTCCAACACCTCGGGATAGCCCGAAGAAAGTCATAGACCCACATGAAAGCCACTCGATAAAGGTAAAACAAATCCAGCAAGACCACCCGACGTGTCGACGAACCCGATAAGAGCCGCGTATCTCGTTCTTAGGACATGACGGATAAGCGATGCGTACGGAGGCCTAATAGAAATCTCCTGAGTTGCCCTGGGTTGGCCCTGCACAGTGCTCTAGTTTGGACCAATACTCATGAGGAGCACTGGCCCGGGGGTTGATTAACTATCCACGGGGTTGCAAAGCCCTATGCAAATTTATTAAGTTGTTTAAGCAAATAGTACCAATGTTGGGTCTTGCCAGACAAGTTTTAATCTCAACCGAATAATGAAGGGGGTCCCCATAACAACCCCGAGCATGTTAGGAGCGCAAAGTATGGAAACATAACACTGGTAACAAGAAACTATGGCGGTAAAAGCGGAACAAAACACCTAGCAAAAGGCCAAGCCTTCCACCATACCAAGATATATATGTGCATTAATTTAAATAACAGATAATATTGTGACATGCCAAATCCATGTCATCACATGGATACAACCTGCACCTACAACTAAGAACGCTATAAGAGGGGCTGAGCAGCGGTAACTTAGCCAATCAAAGGTTTGCTAGGATATGGAGGGGTTAGAGGATATCATGGCAATGTAGGAGGCTTTACATTCAAGTGGTAGGTAACGCATAAGTAACGATAAGAATGAGACATCTAGCAAAGCAAAAATAGTGTCGGGATCCGGGTACGATCATCTTGCCTGTTGATTCTTCAGAGGGACAAAGAGCGGGGTCCTCATAGTGGTACTCTCCTGGATCCCCGTACTCAGTTTCAACACTCGCATCTACCCAAGAGAAACAAAAATAATAAACAACCAACGAAGGTGCAATGCACAAACAAGATGATACATGATTCATTTGAGTACTTTAACATGGTAATCCTAAACTAGTCATGTTTCACATGCAATAGTTCGGTTACTTACAATTCTGGACACAACCTAATGTTAAGAGTTTTAAACATGCATGATCATGGCAAATATGGATGCTTCATACAAAATCGGTACAAATGTATATGTAGAACGTAAGAAACAGAGTTACGGATATCACGCTACGCTCACGACAAGTTACGAAGGCAAAACACAAGACAAGAAGGCCATGGGCTATTCCTTGGCATTCCCAGGTAGCCACTGGATAGGCAATGAAAAACCAAGCACAGTGGAGTCAAATATCAAGCAATTCCATGGAGTAAAGCTCCCACAAGTCACAAAACACTAAAACAAACAATCTGCCACAAAACAGCAACTTAGCAACTTTCACAGCCAATAACTATAGCTACAGGAAGTCTCCAACCACAAACAAGGCATTGACAGAAATTACACAGCATGCTTATCAAATTATCCAACTACATAGTCTGTATTGAAGGCACACATCAATAAGCATGAAGCTCACAAGTTGGCATGATGAAACATATTTTAGGGATTTGTGAAAATAACAGTTTTCTAGAATCCGAGTTAAGCTGATAGCAAGTTGACAGTAGAAACTAATGGTGATAGAGACCACCTCATGGCATGCAAATTAACAGGATGATAGAGGACAACATCTACTTCAAAACACTAGCACTGAGATTGAGCTAATTCTCAACATATCATTTGGTAGCATCCACTCTTCATGGCATAAAAATATTAAAAGATTCTCAGACTAAGAAATATTTAGCATGTTTGAAAACAGCAACATTTTAGTGGCTACTTTAGAGCATGGTTCCCACTTGTATGCAAGTTTAACATGACAAAAATAAATACCATGTCATTCTACACATCAAAGGCTACCATATTCATGTTGGCACAATTATCATGGCATGCATGGATTAAATATAACAAAAATGACAAAATGGCACTTTGAGACAAAATGACACTTTTGTCAAACTTGTTCAAATGCCCAAACAAGTCACACCAATGAATTCCTTGGGTGATTCTACCCCAAAATCATGTATCATACTCATATGTTCACATGCAGCATCATGAAAAAAATACTAGCTAGAAAATTACACCACATTCCTATAAGTGATAACTTACCTAAAATGCTCATGTTCAAAAATGCACATATCCAGATTTAGCAATTATACTAGAAATGGAAATGACCTAATATAACAATTAAAACAATAAAAAAACAAAAAAAACAACAATTTACATGGGGCCCCACCTGGCATAGGCACCAGGGCCCCCTAGTGCATGACAAGTGGGACCTGGGCCCACTTGTCACACACACACCACACACACACTCAGCTACACACACACACAACACAACACACACACTGCACTTGATTTGGCAGCCACACCAGATCCATCACATACACACCACACATTGACACACACACTCCAAGTACACAGCCACACGAGATCTAGGCTGGCCGCACCAGATCTACACACACACACACCGCGCACGAGATCCGGCACCACATCGGATCCGAGCACATAACACCACACGAGATCCAATCGAAAAAGAGAAAAACAAAAAGGGGGGGAGCGGGGACTCGATCCCTTGACCTCACGGCCGATTCCCCCAGCTGCTACCACTACGCTACGCTCACGGATCACACCAGAGAGGGGCATCGAGCCCACTAGTTCTAACCGATCGGCGTCTACTGACGAAACTGAATAAATCTGCACCTCCGGCGACAGCAAACGGCGGCGGTGATTCCGACGACTACACAACACTCCGGCAACGCTAACGGGCAAAAACGAAACGGGGATCTACGGGGTTCCCATAGTCTGCTCGTCTTGCGACGAGGAGGACGGAGGCAAGCTCAAGGCCTCACCTTGGCCAGAACGGCAGCGGCAATGCACTACGGCGACGGCGAGCTACGCACTACGATGATGGCGAGCTACGCACTTCACAACAGGAGGGGACGCGGTGATTCACCGAGAGGGGAATGCCGACGGCTTAGAGCGCGATGAAGAGGGGGAAGAAGGACGACGACGCGGCGGCAATGAAGAGGAAGAAGAACGCCAGCAACGACCCGCTCCCTTGCGGACGACACGGCGGCGAAGCGCATTGTGGGGAGGTGCGCCTCACCCCTATTAGTGGGAATGGAATGCGGTGGGGACCCTCGTTCTTTGCGCCATCTCTGCCCGCGACGAGGTCCACCGGAGACACGAAGACGACGGCGAGGACGAGCGGCGGCGGCTCTCTCTGAACTTCACCCTCTCTGAATCTTACCCGACATAGAAGGAAGAGAAGCGGAAAAGTAAGAGGGAGGAGGAGATGGGAGATGGCGGCGGCGCGAGGAACCCTAGAGGTGGAGGCATGCACGCCGAGGGGAGCTAAATAGGACCCGGGCTGACGGCGTTGCGATGGAGGGAGGACACAGCGGCAACGCGCTCGCTCTCTCACTCTGTGAACCTGACAGAAAAGCGAGGCAACGGAGCAGGTAGCCGTCGCTACCTAGGCTAGGCCGCGCGGGGAAGGATCCGACCCAGCTCTCTCCCACTCACAAAGAAAACCAGCAGGGTTTTCCACTAACTAAAACAGCCACACAATAAAAACCAACAGAGGAAAATAAAAATGATTTTTGATAAAACAAAAATACTTTTGTCTAAAAGGAAATGTGACCTATTTAATAAAATTAACAAGAGGATTTTAAAGCAAGTATTTTTTAATACTATATAAAACAACAGTCCCTGTTATTTTAAAACCCCAAAATCATATAGCTCCAAAACACCAAAAGAACAACACACATGGGCTTAAATTAATATAGGCTACATCATGAACATTTTTAACAAATTTTATTAGCAAGATAATTCTCTTGAAGAATGGAAATGGGAATAAAAGGTTTTAGGTTTGGTCTTTTGAAAATAAGAGAAAGGGGAGGAGTGTTGGGGAACGTCGCATGGGAAACAAAAATTTTCCTACGCACACGCAAACCTATCCATGGTGATGAGCATATACGAGAGGGAGAGTGGATCTACGTACCCTTGTAGATCGCTAAGCGGGAAGCGTTAAGAAACGCGGTTGGTGTAGTCGAACTTCTTCGCGATCCAAATCGCCGAGCGTCCCGCGATCCAATCACGAACCGTCCCACGAACACATCATGATCCGTCCCGCGAACTCATCACGATCCATCTCACGATCTTGATCACAATCTATCCCGCGAACTCATCACAATCCGTTCCGTGATCACATCACGAACCGTCTCGCGATCTCGATCACGGTCCTTCCGATCTAGCGCCGAACGGACGACACCTCCGCGTTCAGCACACATGCAGCTTGATGACGATCTCCACCGTCTCGATCCAGCGAGAGGAGGTGGAGAGGAGAGAGAGTTCGCCGGCAGCGTGACGGCGCTCCGGTGATGGTGGTGGAGCAATTCCGGCAGGGCTTCGCCTAAGCGCTGCAGAAAACCGATCTAGAGGAGAAACTATGCACCGGTGTAATGGGTAGGCCCGAAATTCTGTCCAAAAACCACCCAATCCACTAGTATATATAGAAGGAGAGGAGAGAAGAGGCAGACAAGGCCTTTGGGTCGGCCGAAATAGGAGGTGGGAAGCAATCCTACTTCACCTCCAATCCTGGTTGGAGTAGGATTGCCTCCTATTGGCTGATTTTCCACTTTTTTCTTTAGGACTTTCTCTCTTGCGCCATGGGCCTTTTTGGCTGTTTTCCCAGCCCACTAAGGGCTGGTTATTATTCTCCCACAGCCCATGGACCTCTTGGGGTCGAAATACCCCTCCCGGAGGCCTCCCGGTACACTACCGGCACTCCCGGTACACTACCGATGAGCCCGAAACTTTTCCGGAAACCAAACCGGGACTTCCTATATATGAATCTTTACCTCCGGACCATTCTGGAGCTCCTCGTGACGTCCGGGATCTCATCCGGGACTCCGAACAAACTTCGGTCACCACCATACATAACTCTACACTACCGAAACGTCACCGAACCTTAAGTGTGCAGACCCTGCGGGTTCGAGAACTATGTAGACATGACCGAGAAACCTCTACGGTCAATAACCAATGGCGGGACCTGGACGTCCACATTGGTTCCTACATATTCTACGAAGATCTTTATCGGTCGAACCTCTATGTCAAGGATTCAGTTAATCCCGTATAACGTTCCCTTTGTTCTTCGGTATGTTACTTGCCCGAGATTCGATCGTCGGTATCTCCATACCTAGTTCAACCTCGTTACCGGCAAGTCTCTTTACTCGTTCCGTAATACAAGATCCCGCAGCTAACAATTAGTCACATTGCTTGCAAGGCTTATTGTGATGTTGCATTACCGAGTGGGCCCCGAGATACCTCTCCGTCACACGGACTAACAAATCCCAGTCTCGATCCATGCCAACTCAACAGACACCATCGGAGATACCTGTAGAGCACCTTTATAGTCACCTAGTTATGTTGCGACGTTTGATACACACAAGGCACTCCTCCGATATCTGTGATTTGCATGATCTCATGGTCATAGGAACACATACTTGACATGCGGAAAACAGTAGCAATAAACTGACACAATCATATGCTACGTTTGCAGTTTGGGTCTTGTCCATCAAATCATTCTCCTAATGATGTGACCCCGTTATCAAATGACATCTCATGTCCATGGCTAGGAAACCTTAACCATCTTTTGATCAACGAGCTAGTCTATTAGAGGCATACTAGGGACATGGTTTTGTCTATGTATCCACACATGCATCTAAGTCTCCGATCAATACAATTATAGCATGGATAATAAACGATTATCATGAATAAGGAAATATGATAATAACTAATTTATTATTGCCTCTAGGGCATATTTCCAACAGTCTCCCACTTGCACTAGAGTCAATAATCTAGTTCACATCACCATGTGATTCGCATTGTTATGAATCTAACACCCAACAAGTTCTGGGGCTCGATCATGCTTTGCATGTGAGAGAGGTCTTATAGTCAACGGGTCTGTAACATTCAGATCCGTGTGCACTTTGCAAATACCTATGTCAAACTATAAACACTGCTACCACACTTTGCTCGGTACTATTCCAAATGGCTGCTCCACTATACGTATCCAGATTGCTACTATGAGTCATCCGGATTAGTGTTAAAGCTTGTATCGACGTAACTCCTTATGACAAACTCTTTATCACCTCCATAATCGAGAAACATCTCCTCAGTCTCTTAGTTACTGAGGATAATCTTGACCGCTATCCAGTGATCCACTCCTGGTTCACTCTTGTACCCCCTGATGGACTCATGGCAAGGCACACACAGGTGCGGTACACATCATGGCATAATATAGAGCCTATGGCTAAGGCATAGGGGACGATGTTCGTCCTTTCTCTTTCTTCTGCCGTTGTCGAGCTTTGAGTCTCACTCAACTTTCACACCTTACAAATCAGGCGAGAACTCTTTCTTTAACTGATCCATTTTGAACTCTTTCAAAATCTTGTCAAGGTATGCACTCATTGAAAGTCTCATAGAGCATCTTGATCTATCTCCATAGATTTTGATGCTCAACAATTAGGTAGCTTCCTCCAGGTCTTCCTTTGAAAATCACTTTCCAAATGACCGTTTTATGCTTTCCAGAAACTCTACATTATTTCTGATCAACAATATGTCATCCACATATACTTATCAGAAATTCTATAGTGCTCCCACTCACTTTATTGCAAATACAAGTTTCTCATAAAATTTGTATAAACATCAAAACTTTGATCACCTCATCAAAGCGTATATTCCAACTCCGAGATGCTTGCTTCAGTCCATGGAAGGATCACCGAAGCTTGCACACCTTTTAGCATCCTTAGGCCCGACAAAACCTTCTGGTTGTATGACATACAACCTTTCCTCAAGTAAACGTTAAGGAAACGATGTTTTGACATCCATCTCCCAAATTTCATAATTGAAAACACAGCAACTGCTAACATAATTCCAACAGACTTTAGCACCACTACGAGTGAGAAAGTCTCATCGTAGTCAACTCCTTGAACTTGTCACAAACATATTTGCAACAAGTCGAGCTTTACAAATAGTGACATTCACCATCAGTGTCTGTCTTCATTTTAAAGATCCATTTGTACTCAACGACCTGCCATCCAACGAGCAAGTCTACCAAAGTCTACACTTGGTTTTCATACATGGATCCTATCTCGGATTTCATGGCCTCCAACCATTTGTCGGAATCCGGGCCCATCATTGCTTCTCCATAGCTCGTAGGTTCATCGTTGTCCAACAACATGACCTCCAAGACAGGGTTGCCGTACCGCTCAGGAGCAGTACACATCCTTGTCGACCTACGAAGTTCGATAGTAACTTGATCCTGAAGCTTCATGATCATCATCATTAACTTCCTCTTCAACTAACGTAGGCTTCACAGAAACATCTTTCTGCATTGCGCTACTCTCTGGTTGAACAAAGGTTTAACAACCTCATCAAGTTCTATCTTCCTCCCACTCAATTATTTCGAGAGAAACATTTCCTCGAGAAAGGATCCGTTTAAGCAACAAACACTTTGCACTTGGATCTGAGATAGAAGGTTCACCCAACTGATCTTAGGGTATTGTATGAAGATGCATTTGTCCGCCTTGGGTTCGACCTCATTAGGTGAAAACATTTTCCACACAAGCGTCGCAGCCCCAAACATTAAGAAATGGCAGCTTAGGTTTCTATCAAACCATAATTCACGCGGTGTCATCTCAACGGATTTAGATGGTGCCCTTTTTAAAGTGAATGTAGTTGTCTCTAATGCATAACCCCAAAATTATAGTATTAAAACGACAAGAGACATCATAGCACGCACCATGTCCAATAGAGCATAACTATGATGTTCGGACACACCATCACACTATGGTATTCCAGGTGGCGTTTAGTTGTGAAACAACTTTCACTTTGTCTTAAGTTGTATGCCAAACTCGTGACTCAGATATTCACCTCCACGATCATATCGCAGTCATTTTTATCTTCTTGTCACGATGATCTTTAAACTTCACTCTGAATTTGCTTGAACCTTTGAAACGATTCAGACTTGTGTTTCATTAAGTAAATATAAACTATATCTACTCAAATCATCAGTGAAGGTAAGAAAATAACGATATCCACTGCATGCTACAAGACTCACTAGATTGCATACATCAACATGTATCATTTCCAATGAATCACTTGCCCGCTCCATCCAACGGGGTCCTTTAGTCATGTTGCCCAAGAGGCATGGTTCGCATGCCTCAACGATTCCAAATTGAATGAGTCCAAATATCCATCACCATGGAGTTTCTTCATGCGCTTTATACCAATATGACATTTTACGGCAGTGCCACAAGTATGTGGTACTATCTTTATTTAACTTTGTATCTTTTGACATCAATGTTATGAACATGTGTATTACTACGATCAAGATTTCAACAAACCATTCTCACTGGGTGCATGACCATTGAAGGTATTATTCATGTAAACAGAATAACTATTATTCTCTGACTTAAATGAATAACCGTATTGCAACAAACATGATCTAATCATGTTCATGCTCAACGCAAAACACCAAATAACATTTATTTAGGTTCGTCACTAATCCTGAAGGTAGAGAGAGTGTGCGATGTTGATTCTAAGCCATAATGCACGACACACTAAACTATCAAGTAGTCATGGAAACGTGCCTGTCAGATGTTCACAACATCTATAGACGACACTAGAGGGGGTGGCGCACTAAGCGGTGCATTAAGGACATAAGCCTTCTGTACAGCAATGAGGACAATCCTCAGATCACGGACCCAGTCCGCAATATTGCTACCAACATCTTTTAACTCTATTTCTCTAGGAACATATAAAAATTTAAGGGAGCTACAGTGCGAGCTAGTAATCTACAACATAATTTGCAAAGACACTTTGACTATGTTCATGATAACGAGTTCAATTAATCATATTACTTAAGAACTCCCACTCAAATTGACATCCCTCCGATCATTCAAGTGATACATGATCCAAATTCACCAACTCAACTCCGATCATCACGTGAGTTGAGGTGGCTGCAATGGTGAACATCAATATGTTGATCATATCTACTATATGACTCATGTTCGACCTTTCGGTCTCTCGTGTTCTGAGGCAATGTCTGTACATGCTAGGCTCGTCAAGTTTAACCCGAGTGTTCTGCGCGTGCAAATCTGGTTTGCACCCGTTGTATGTGAACGTAGAGTCTATCACACCCGATCATCACGTGGTGTCTCAACACGACAAACTTTCGCAACGGTGCACACTCGGGGAGAACACAGTTCATCTTGAAATTCAAGTGAGGGATCACCTTATAATGCTACCGCCGTACTAAGCAAAACAAGGTGCATAAAAGGATTAACATCTCATGCAATTCATAAGTGACATGATATGGCCATGAACTTGTGTTTAAGATCTCCATCTTCGAAGCACCGGCATGATCTCCATCGTCACCGGCACAACACCATGATCTCCATCATCTTGATCTCCATCAATGTGTTGCCATTGGGGTTGTGGCGCCAGCCCTGCTTCTACTTCTATTGCTACCGCTTAGCGATAAAGTAAAGCATTACATAGCGCTTAATGATTGACACGCAGGTCATACAAAAATTAAAGACAACCATATGGCTCCTGCCGGTTGCCGTACTCAAGACATGCAAGTCGTGAAATTCTATTAATCACATGATCATCTAATACATCACATATATCTCATCATGTAATTGGCCATATCACATCACAACATACCCTGCAAAAACAAGTTAGACGTCCTCTAATTGTTGTTCCATGATTTACGTGGCTGCTACGGGTATCTAGCAAGAACGATTCTCACCTACGCATAAAGCACAACGGTGATACATAGATTTATTTTCAACCTTCTCAAGGACCGCCTTTGTCGGATCTGATCCAACTAAAGTGAGAGAAACTGTCACCCGCAAGCCATCTAAGCAACAAGTTGCGTCGAGGGAACCGGTCTCTCGTAAGCGTACGAGTAATGTTGGTCCGAGCCGCTTCATCTCACAATCCCGCTGAACCAAAATCCCACCAAGGGAGGAAGCAATCTAAGCATCAACGCCCACAAACCTTTTGTGTTCTACTCGAGATCTCATCGAACCATCAACCTAGCTCATGATGCCATGGGCCATGGGCTAATTTTCCACTTTTTTCTTTAGGACTTTCTCTCCTGCGCCATGAGCCTTTGTGGATGTTTTCCCAGCCCACTAAGGGCTGGTTATTATTCTCCCACAGCCCATGGACCTCTTGGGGTCGAAATACCCCTCCCGGAGGCCTCCTGGTACACTACCGGCACTCCCGGTACACTACCGATGAGCCCGAAACTTTTCCGGAAACCAAACCGGGTCTTCCTATATATGAATCTTTACCTCCGGACCATTACGGAGCTCCTCGTGACGTCCGGGATCTCATACGGGACTCCGAACGAACTTTAGTCACCACCATACATAACTATACACTACCGAAACTTCACCGAACCTTAAGTGTGCAGACCCTGCGGGTTCGAGAACTATGTAGACATGACCGAGAAACCTCTACGGTCAATAACCAATGGCGGGACCTGGACGTCCACATTGGTTCCTACATATTCTACGAAGATCTTTATCGGTCGAACCTCTATGTCAAGGATTCAGTTAATCCCGTATAACGTTCCCTTTGTTCTTCGGTATGTTACTTACCCGAGATTCGATCGTCGGTATCTCCATACCTAGTTCAACCTCGTTACCGGCAAGTCTCTTTACTCGTTCCGTAATACAAGATCCCGCAGCTAACAATTAGTCACATTGCTTGCAAGGCTTATTGTGATGTTGCATTACCGAGTGGGCCCCGAGATACCTCTCCGTCACACGGAGTAACAAATCCCAGTCTCGATCCATGCCAACTCAACAGACACCATCGGAGATACCTGTAGAGCACCTTTATAGCCACCCAGTTACGTTGCGACGAGTAGTTCTAGGATGGGTGACCAACCGGGAAGTTGGTCCCGAGTGCGCACGAGTGAGGACAAAGTACGCAGAAAAGACTAGTATTGATCTATGAGGCCAGTCTAGATCCCGCCAAGAGTAACAATCACCGGCGGGTGTGTCCGAGGCGTTACAAGTTGGGATCAGAGCCGACCCTTGCGGTTACACGGATGTTTGCTGACATGTGCGCAGTCGTTCTATTCACGAAGTTGGTGACCCGTCGTGGAACACGGAATGACACATGTATCAGACCAGAAGCACAAACGTTTGTGCCAAGAAGCACAAACGATCTTATCAAGATATTTTTCTGGCGTCGTTGCTAGGGAGCAATAGGGTGGGGTGAATATTCTTGTGTATGCTTTTTTTACTTTATCACTAAGTAGTTTTTATTTTGTGATCTTGTTTTCTATCTTTAGATATGGGTAGAAAACACAAAATACCAAAAAAATAGATACTTGCTGTTCTAAAAGTTGAGGAACCACTAGTGTTCCGTACTACCAAAGAATATTACTTGGATCATCTTCGATACCTTTGTGCTTGTGTTGAAAACCCAACTAGCTTAGTTGAGGGAAAATCATTAAATGAGCATGCTCATTATGTGCCACACCGCATATCTCAAAAAGGGCAACTCTTGTGGCATCAAATTAATACTTTGTGTTGCTATGCTTGGAATCTATGTGAAATTTATGATTTTACTTTTTGTTCTAAAGAAACTAAAAACACCTTCCCTACCAATGTGGGTTTAATGATAATGAAATACTATCTTGTTATGCCAAGGGGGCCTTTTGTTATTTTGATGTTGAGCAAATTGAAGAATTTGTTGCTTTTAAAGGTGCTTATGAAATTGCTTCTTTGATTGAAAAGTATGATGCTACACTTTAAAAATCTGAAAATTTTGCCATACTTGAATATTGCTATGAAAACTATGCTTATAATGCTTATATCAATGAATTTATTGAAAGAATTACCACTGCCTTGGAGGAGATTAATATTTTGCAGGAATCTATGGAAGAGGAAGTTGCTGAAATTGTGAGCTCATTAGATAAAAATATGATGAGGAGAGCGAAGAACAAAAGGAGGAAGAGCGGATTAGCTACCCGTGCCAACCTTCTAATGAGAGTAACTCTTAAACTCATACATTATTTAATCTCCCTTCGCACATACCGAACGATGAATGCTATGATGATTGCCATGATCCTTTAGATTCTTTTGAAACATCCCTTTTTGATGAACTTGATGTTTCCTATGCTTGTGGCCATGATGCCAATATGAATTATGCTTATGGAGATGAACTTGCAATGTTTCCTTATGTTAAGATTGAAATTGTTGCTATTGCACCCACACATGATAGTCTGATTATCTTTTTGAATTCTCCCAACTACACTATATCGGAGAAGTTTGCCATTATTAAAGATTAGATTGATGGGTTGCATTTTACTACTATAAATGATGATTTTTATGAATATAATATGCATGTGCTTGCTGCTCCTACTTGCAATTATTGTTAGAGAGGAACTATATCTTCACCTCTCTATGTTTGCAATACTATAAAATTGCAAGAAACTACTTATACTATGCATTGGCCTTTACTTGGTGTGAATGAATTGTTCTGTTATGACACGCCAATGCATAGGAAGAAAATTAGACTTTGTTGTTATATGCTACACATCACTTTGTGCTCAATACTAAATTACAAATCATTGTTAATTAAAATTGGTTTTGATATACCTTGGGATCCGGGTGGATCAATTACTTGAGCACTTTATGCCTAGCTTAATGGATTTAATGAAAGCACTGCCAGGGAGACAAGACGAAAATTTTGGAGAGTCGTTTATTTTTGTTGTGTTTTTATTTTATTGTGCCAAGATTTTCCTTTACGATGATTCATAAGATGAGTAGAAGCAATGCTGAATCTGAAACAGAAATTTTGTTCCCAGTGTAAGAATTTTCATATTTTACTGCAGCGCGAGAATGAGCTAACAATTTAACACAGTATTTCTATAAAAACTTTTTACTTTTTCCTAATTTTTCAGAATTGTTGGAGTAACAGAAATATGGTCAAAGTTCAGATTACTACAGAATGTCTTGTTTAAGATAGATTCTGTTTTTGATGCATTGTTTTCCTTGTTTTGATGAAACCATCGATTTTATTGGTGGTGCAAGCCATTAAAAGTTGTAATACATCAGGGATAATGCAAATTCAAAATATGAATTTGTTTTCAATAGTACTTAAATTAGTATTTTGCTTTATTATACTAATGGATCTTACCAGTCTTCTGTTAAGTTTTGTGTGGATGAAGTGTTCGAGGATCGAGGAGGTCTTGATATGAGGAGAATAAGGAGAGGCAAGTATCGGTATGTTTTCGGATTCGTTTCATTCATGTGATATGTGTAAATCTTGGAGCGACTTTTGTATCTTCCCTTTTATTTTATGCACCATGCTGGTATGAGATAGTCCATGGTTGATTTATAGAATGCTCATTGCACTTCACTTATATCATTTGAAGTTTGGATTGCCTGTTTCTCTTCACATACAAAACCGTTATTTGAAGAATGCTCTTTTGCTTCACTTATATTTATTAGAGTATGGTCTTTTGTAGAAAGAATTAAACTCTGTTGCTTCACTTATGTCTATTTAGAGAGTCAATAGTAATTGGTTAGTTGCATGCTTAGTCATAAAATCCTACATAATACTTATGGACCACTGAATATTATATGTTTGATTCCTTGCAATAGCTTTGTGATATAGAGATGATAACATGTGGGAGGTACTAGTAAACGGTTGTGGATTAGTAAGAACATTGATTTTAAGGTTTGTGATTCCTGAAGAATGCATGTATAGTCTCGCGTTATGCGATCAAAGTTGGAGCGCAATTTATCCTTGATTGTCTATCTTTGTGTGAAGTTCAGGGGCACGTGATGGTTAACTCCTACCAACCTCCCCCCTAGGGGCATGCGTAGTAATACTTTGATTCGAGGGCTAATAAACTTTTGCAATAAGTATGTGAGTTCTTTATAACTAATGTGCGTCCATGGATTATACACACTCTTACCTTTTCGCAATTTGCTAGCCTCTACGGTACCGTGCATTGCCCTTTCTCACCTCGAGAGTCGGTGTAAACTTTGCCGGTGCATCCAAACCTCGTGATATGATATGCTCTATCACACATAAGCCTTATTATTTCTTCCTCAAAACAACCACCATACCTACCTATTATGGCATTTCCATAGCCATTCCGAGAAATATTGCCATGAAACTTCCACGATTTTTGTTTTGATGACTTGAGCATTCATTGTCATATTACTTTACATGACCGTAAGATAGCTAGAATGATGTTTCCATGTCTTGTCCATTTTTGATATCTTCGATACGCTAGATCACTACAAAACATTCATATAGAGTCATATTTTGTTTTAGGTATCGAGTTGTAATATTGAGTTATAAGTAAATAGAAGTGTGATGATCATCGTTATTCATTGTTAGAGCATGTCCCAGTCGGGAAAGGATGATGGAGACTATGATTCCCCCACAAGTCGGGATGAGACTCTGGACGGCAAATTTAAAAAAGGGAAAAAAATGAGAAAATGAAAAAAGAAAGAAAAAAAGAAAAAAATGAGAGACAAAGAGAGAAGGGGAATTCAAATTCCACACTTGTGCTTAAAAGTAGGACCATGTTTCTCATATAGAGAGTCTCCTATGTTGTCACTTTCATATATTAGTGGGTATTTTTCATTATAGAGTTAGATGCACACCCACTTAGTTTTCATATTGAGCTTTCATACACTTATAGCTCATAGTGCATCCATTGCATGGAAATCCCTACTCCTTGCACTGATATCTATTGATGGGCATCTCCATAGCCTGTTGATACGCTGACTTGATGCGAGACTTTCTTCTTCACTCTTACCCCTTTGAAACCTACCACCGCATTCTATTCCACCCATAGTGCTATATCCATGGCTTGCGCTCATGTATTGCGTGAGGGTTGAAAATGCCGAAGCGCGTTAAAAAGTATGAACCAATTGCTTGGCTGACACCCAGGGTAGTACATGACTTATATTTTGTGTTAAGATGATAGAGAATGACAAGGCTATATGATTTTGTAGGGATAACGTTCTTTAGCCCTGATATTTTGAAAGACATGATTGTTTGTTGGGATGCCTGAGTATCAATGTCATTATATCAAAACTAGACTATTGCTTTGAATCACTCGTGTCTTTAATATTCATGCCATGATTAGATATATGATCAAGATTATGCTAGGTAGAATTCCACATTAAAAATTATCTTTTTTATCATTTACCTACTCAAGGAGAAGTAGGAATTAAGCTTGGGGAAGCTAATATGTCTCCATCATATCTATAATTTTTGATTGTTTCGTGCCAATATTATACAACTTTCACATACTTTTGGCAACTATTTATATGATTTGTTTGACTAATCTATTGATCCAGTGCCAGTGCGAGTTCCTATTTTTCATGTGTGTTTTGTTTTGTAGAAATTCCATATCAAACATAGTCCAAACGCGATAAAAATTTACAGAGATTTTTTTCGAATATTTGTGAATTTTGAGAAGTGTAATCAATGCAAACGGAGGGCCACAGTGGGCACGGCATACGAGGGCGCGGTCCAAGGCCCAAACCCGCCCTGGTGGAGGGTGGCCACCTTGTAGGTCGGTTGGAGCTCTCCTTCGGGCGCAAGAAAATTTTTTTTGGATAAAAACCCCCTCACAGTTTCAGCCCGATCGAAGTTACGGATCTCTAGGAATATAAGAAACAGTTTTTGGCCAGAAATATGAATGTGAAACAGAAGAGAACAGAGAGGGAGATCCAATCTCAGAGGGGCTCCCACCCCTCCCTTGCCATGGAGGCCATGGAACAGAGGGGAGCGCTCCTCCCATCTAGGGGAGGCCCAGGAAGACGAAGAAGGAGGGGGGCTCTCTCCCCCTCTCTCCCGGTGGCGCCGGAACGCTGTCGGGCAAGGATCGTGACAGCGATCTACATCAACAATCTTGCCACCGTCAACACGAACTGTCTCCCTCTCTTGCAGCAGTGTAACACCTCTCTTCCCCGCTGCAATCTCTACTTAAACATGGTGCTCAACTCCATATATTATTTCCCAATGATATTTTGCTATCCTATAATGTTTGAGTAGATATCTTTTTTCATGGTTAATTGTGGTATGATGTTGTGGATGTGAGTCGTATGTTGATATGGTGATGTCCTATGGTGCCCTCCGTGTCACACAAACGTGAGGGATCCACACTGTAAGGTGTTGTAATATGTTAATGATTTGCCTATAGTGGGTTGCGTGAGTGACAGAAGCACAAACCCGTGTAGGTGGGTTGTTGCATATGGGAGTAAAGAGGACTTGATACTTAATGCTATGGTTGGGTTTTACCTTAATGATCTTTAGTAGTTACAGATGCTTGCTAGAGTTCCAATCATAAGTGCATATGATCCAAGTAGAGAAAGCATGTTAGCTCATGCCTCTCCCTCATTGCATATAAGAAGTATCTATCGGATCATATTCAATTGCCTAGGGACAATGTTTCTCTTGTGTTACAAAAAGCTTGCTACTACACAACTAAGTTTATTTTCTCGCAAAGTACTTCTAGTTTACTTCTTGCAAAGTAATTTCATACTAATTCTAGGTAAAGAAAGCATTAGCATGCGTAAAGTTGTATTGGTGGTCGATAGAACTTGAGGGAATATTTGTTCTACCTTTAGCTCCTTGTTGGGTTTGACACTCTTACTTATCGAAAGAGGCTACAAACAATCCCCTACACTTGTGGGTTATCAGCGCCCCTAGGACCTCGAGCGCGGCCGTGAGCCCTCACCATCGCAGAGGGACCGCATGGGAAATAAGGATGGAAGGAGGAGGAAAGGGACACTAACCAACTAGAGAAGAGCATGGGGTCGTGGATGAGTGGTGCCCTCCTTAACCCCTCGTTATTAATAAAGGCCATACCAAAAGGGAAGAAGAGGGGGCGACTCTCCGCGGACCACAATGAGCGCACGCTCGTACGCCCACGACATCAACAACCGCCTTCCCCGACCAATGACAAGCGCCACGCGTGCCACACGTTGCCCGAGGCACAGTGAAGGCGGAAGGAGGAATGAGACCAATTAAATGGCGAGGGGCGGGTGGATGATGCATCATTTCCCCCGCTGCTTACCCTAAGGAAGGCCAGGGTTGGCCGCTCGTGCACCGATGGGACCACTCACTGTCAAGTGTGTTTCCTGGGACCGCTCCTCTCCACCAATGCCAGTCCTCATGGGGCCACGCGTCATGGGAAAGTTCATCAGAAATAATCATAACTACTAGGAAACACGGTCGCACACTGTTTTGGGCTTAGCCCAACGACGTTGCCCGCGCATGCTTATGGACCAGGCCCGGGGGCTACTGTCGATGTACTAAGAACAAGGGGCTCTTCATACCCAGACTTGTGCGCGGCCGACCGTTGCCCATGAATCGGCGAGTCCTTGCCGGGCGCCAATCGAATCCAAATAGATGGGGGGAAAGAGAAGTGGCAAGCCCTTTGGATGACGAAGCCACCCACAAGTAACGCTCGACAAATCCTAGCCCGCCAAGCCACCGATCCACCTCGCTAGGGGGCTGATTGTCTACATTAGTTGAGGTGTCAGGTGGGCAGGCGGACTGGTGGCGCTGGCCCAGGCACATGGCCCCTGTGGCGGGCCTGTGGCAGCTTTAATGGCACATGTCCCGTGATGTGGCAGAAGAATAGGAGGTAGCTGGGTGAACGACACAGAAGGAGAGGCAATCCTTGCCGAGAAACGTTGCCAGTGCACCACCTCATGACACATTCAATCCGCCTGTCCTAGTCCGTCAGAGTTAGGTATTTCCCACTACCTCTCCTGACAAGCGGTATCGATAGCCGTAGTATGCACTACACTCGTAGGGAAAGACCATCATAGCCCTTGTGGTGACCCCTTTGACTATAAAAGGTGGCCCTTGGCTACCTTAGAAAAGGTTGACACTCTGTTCAATTGCACGAGCAACTACACGTCCTGAGCATCCTTGCCGGGTTGCTGCACATCTGTACTTGGACTCGCATAACCAACCATACAAAGACAGGACGTAGGGTTTTACGCTTCCGAGCGACCCGAACCTGTATAAACCCTTGCGTGCAGATTGTTTGAATGATGCTCTTTGCGCATTCGGAGCCCCCTGCAGAACCGAAAAGGGGCCCTAAAGGTCCCATAGATCATCATACCCCCGACACATGGTGCTTAATGCTATATCTTATTATCCAATGATGCAGGTATATCCTATGATATCTGAGTATATCCCTTTTGTCCTATGGGTTGATTGATGATCTTGATTCATTTGAGTTGCGTGTTTTATTTTCATGTTGTCCTAAGGTGCCTTCCGTGAGGCGCACACGTGAAGGATTCACATTGGAGAGTGGTGCAATATGTTCATGATTCGCTTATAGTGGGTTGGTGAGTGACTCAAACGCAAACCGGAGAAATGGTATTGTTGCGTATGGGAGTAAAGAGGACTTGATGTTTAATGCTATGGCTGGGTTTTACCTTAATGATCTTTTGAAGTTTTGGATGTTTGCTAGAGTTTTAATCATAAGTGCATATGATCCAAGTACGGGAAGTATGTTAGCTCCTGCCTCTCCCTCATATAAAACTGCAATAATGATTACCGATCTTGTTATCAATTGCCTAGGACAATCTCACAAATCATATCACCACTTTTACACACTTGCTATATTTAGTTTATTGTTATATTTATTAAAACAACACCTAACTTTTATTTCCACGTTCTTTATTATCTTGCAAAACTATCTACAAAGTACTTCTAGTTCTATTCCCGCAAAGTAATTTCATACTTGTTCTATGTAAAGTAAGCATTAGTGTGCGTAGAGTTGTATATATGGTTGATATAACTTGAGAGAATATTAATTCTTCCTTATCTCCTTGTTGGGTTTAACACTATTACTAATAGAAAAAGGCTACAAACGATCCCCTATACTTGTGGGTTATCAAGACCTTTTTCTGGAGCCATTGTCGGGGAGCAATAGTGTAGCGGTTGATATTCTAGTGTGTGCTTGTTTGCTTTATCAGTAAGTAATTTTATTTTTTGTTATAAGTTGTTTTATATCTGTAGTTATGGATATAGAACACGAAACATGAAAAAAATTAGTTGTACTTGCTACTCATGGAGATGGGAAACCTCCTAAAACCCTCGATATTGGTTATGTGAAAAACATTAAATACTACTTTGATAATCCTGACACATACCCATTCAACTTGATAATGTGAGACATGTTGAATCAACGTGTGTACTTTAGGGATTATCGTTTGTCTCAAAAAGGGAAACACTTATGGAGTCAAATTAAAATGTTGCATTAGTATGCTTGGAATTTATGCTTGAGATGTGATTATAATTGTTTCTCTAAGAGTAAGGATCCACACCTTCCCTTTCAATGTGAATTTATTGATAATAAGACCTTGGTTTCTTATGCTAATGGTATATATGATTACTATGCTGTTGAAAAAATAGAAGAATTTGTTGCTTTTAAGGGTGCTTATGAAAATGAATCATTCTTTGAAAAGTATGATAACTATGATGATGCTGTTTACAGATAAAGAAAATTTTCCCTACTTAAATATTGCTATGAGAATTATGAATACAAGGCCAATATTAATGTTTTTTTGAGAGAATGTCCGCTGCTTTGGAACAGACTAGTATTTGCAGGAATTTATGGAAGAAGAAATTGCTAAAATTGTGAGCTCATTAGATGAAAAAGATGTGGAGGAGATCGAAGAACAAAAGGAGGAAGAGCGGATTAGCTACCCGTGCCCACCTTCTAATGAGAGTAACTCGTCAAATTATACATTGTTTAATTTCCTTTCATGCTTACCAAAGGATGAATGCTATGATCCCTTGAATTCGTTTGAAATATCCCTTTTTGATGAACTTAATGCTTGCTATGCTTGTGGCCCTGATGCCAATATGAATTATGCTTATGGAGATGAACTTGATATAGTTCCACGTTAAGCATGAATTTTTTGTTATTGCACCCACACATGATAGTCCTATTATCTTTTTGAATTCTCCCAACTACACTATATCGGAGAAGTTTGCACTTATTAGGGACTATGTTGACGAGTTGCATCTTAATATTACACATGATGATTTTGATGAATATAATATGCATGTGATTGCTGCTCCTACTTGCAATTATTACGATAGAGGAACCAAATCTTCACCTCTCTATGTTTCTGGTACGATAAAATTGCAAGAAAATTCTTATGCTATGTATTAGACTTTACTTTGTGTGAATGAATTATTCTTTTATGACATCCAATGCATAGGAAGAGAGTTAGACTTCGTTGTCACATGATATGTACCACTTTGTGATCACTACTTAGTTATAAATCATTGTTAATTACTTGAGCACCATATGCCTATCTTAATGGCTTTAAATAAAGCCCTGCTAGGGAGACAACTTGAAAGTTTTAGAGAGTAATTTATTTCTGCTGTGTGCTTTTAAATAATTAAAAATAAAAAAATAAAGTGGGAACCTAAAACTTTTTCAAAAAGAAAAGTGAAAGTGAGAAGGACGAGCACCGTTGAAATGGGGGCTTGCCTTGAAGTTTGTTCATGCACATGGTAACTTTATGAATCTTGATTGCAGGAATTTTTCAACAAAAATAATCATCCCCTTCTACAAATACATTGTATTATAAAAATAACGTGCCAAGATTTACCTTAAGTATATTTGAATTTCTTGTTTGATATGTGTTGTGCAAAAACAAAAACTTTGGTTGTAGTGTTTGGTTTTTCATATTTTACTGAAATGCAAAAGTTTTTGAATTTTTTACATAGTACTTTTATACAAATTTATTAATACTTCCAAATTTTTTAGAATTGTTTGAGTTTCAAAAGTATGGTATTCATCTGCATCTGTATAGACTATATTGTTTTTCTCACAGATTGTTGTTATAGTTGCTTTGTCTGCTTAGCTTTGAGTTCTTGTTGAGCCCCATTGACTTGGAAGCCACAGAATTGTGATGGCATACAATAGGTAATGTTGGATTATAATTATAAAGTAATGTGATGGCAAAACATGATGGGATTTGATGTTTGATGTACTATCCTTTCTAATGAAAGTTTTGTTAAGTTTTGTGTGGATGAAGTGTTCGAAGACCGAGGGGGTATTCATATGATGAGAATAAGGAGATCCAAGAGCTCTAGATTGGGGATGATCAAGGAACTCCAAGTAAAATTCAAGGATACTCAAATGTCTAAGCTTGGGGATGCCCCGGAAGGCATCCGATCTTTCTTCTTCAACAATTATCGGTATGTCTCAGCTTTTGTTTTGTTCACATGATATGCGTAAATTCTTGGAGCATGATGTGCCTTTTATTTTCCTTTTAGCAATGCACCATGCTGGTATGTGAAAGTCCATGGTTGATTTACACTTCACTTATATATTTTTAGTATGGCTTCAAAGAATGCTTCATGTGCTTCACTTATATCATTTGAAGTTGGATGCCCATTTTTATACATATAGAAAACCGCTATTTGTAGAATGCTATATATTTTGCTTCACTTATATTTATTAGAGTGTGGTAGTTTGTAGAAAGAATTAAACTCCCATGCTTCACTTATACCTATTTAGAGAGTCAACAGGAATTGGTCATTACATGGTTGGTCATAAAATCCTACATAAAACATGTAGATCATTGAATATGATATGTTTGATTCCTTGCAATAGTTTTGCAACATTAAGATAGTAATATAGGGGATCACTAGTAGATGATTCCCGAAGCATGCACGTATAGTCTCTAGTTATGCAATGAAGATTGGAGCATAATTCATCCTTGATTGAAATCCTTTCTATTGTTATAACCGTGGGGCTCCATGGTTAACTCCTATCAACCTCCTCCCTAGGAGCATGCGAGTAGTAGTTTGCTTTGGGAGAGCTTATAAAATCTTGCCATAAGTATGTGAGTTCTTTATGACTAATGTGAATTCATGGATATACACACTCTCGCCTACACATATTTGCTAGCCTCTTCGGTACAGTGCATTGTCTATTCTCACCTCGTGGATTGGTGCAAACTTTGCCGGTACATCCAAACCCAATGACATGATATGCTCTCTTGCACATAAGCCTCATTATATCTTCCTCAAAATAGACACCTTACCTATTGATGTATACTATGCAACTTTATTCTTGTAGACTATGTTGGGCCCCCAAGCGCAGAGTTTTGTAGGACAGTAGGAATTTCCCCTCAAGTGGATGACCTAAGATCAATCTGTGGGAGGTGTAGGATGAAGATGGTCTATCTCAAACAACCTTGCAATCAAATACAAGAAATCTCTTGTGTCCCCAACAGACCCAATACAATGGAAAATTGTATGGGTGCACTAGTTCGGCAAAGAGATGGTTATACAAGTGCAATATGGATGGCAGATATAGGTTTTTGTAATCTGAAAATATAAAAAAAGCAAGATAGCAAGTGTAAAATAGAGAGAAAAACGTTATATAAATGCCTGGAAATAAGGCCTAGGGTTCATACTTTCGCTAGTGCAGTCTCTCAACAATGCTGACATAGTTGAATAATACGATCATCCCTCAACGAGCAACAAAGAACCACTCCAAAGTTCCTATATATCTAGTGGAGAACAAATAGATGCAATTGGTGTAGGTAGTAGAACCACCTCAAAGTTATTCTTTCTGATCAATCTTTTGAGCTGTTCCTATAAGTGTCACAAACAACCCTAGAGTTCGTACTAAAATAACACCAATGATACATATCAATCAACCTAATGTCACCTAGATACTCCAATGGCACCTCAAGTATCCGTGGGTAAATTATATGACATGCATCAAACAAATTCAGATCTATCATATTCAATCCAACACAAAGACCTTGAAGGAGCACCCCAAGATTTCTATCTGAGAACATAGTATGAAAACGTGCAATCAACCCCTATGCATAGATCCCCAAGGTCACCGGAATCCGTAAGTTCATGCCACAACATATATCTAGTGAATCACTTGAATACCCCATTTTCACTACAGGTATCTCCATTCAAGACATACATCAAGTGTTCTCAAACCAAAATATTCAATCCAACAGAACGAGATCTCAAATGGAAAGATTCAATTCATCACAACAAGATGACAAGGGAAAAACAACATATGATTTGACTATATTAACAAGGCCCGTGATACATCAATATCATGACATCCCAAGAACATGAGAGAGGGAGAGAGATTGAACACATAGCTACTGGTACATACCCTCAGCCCTAAGGGTGAACTACTCCTTCCTCGTCATGGCCGCCGACGGGATGATGAAGATGGTAACTGGTGATGGTTTCCCCTCTTCGACAGGGGACTGAGACGTCTCCAGATTGGTTTCTTGTCAATACAGAGAGTTGTGGCGGTGTAGCAGAAGTTCTCTCTTTATTTCTAGGGTTTCTGGGATTTACAGGAATTTTCAGCGTTGGAATCACGCGCAACAGAGCCACGTGGGCCCCACAAGCCAAACACGACACAACCTAGGTGCGGGGGGCTGGTGTGTTGTGGCCCATAGTTGGATCCCCTCCAATGGTTCTTCTCTCCAATATAGCTTATTTCCTCCAGAATAAATCATCAAAAAGTTTAGGGCGATTCCGAGAACTTTCATTTTCTGCACAAAACAACACTAGGGTAATTCTGTTGAAAACAACATCAGTCTGGTTTAGTTCTAAATAAATCATATAAAGTGCATCAAAACCATAAAATACTATTGTAAACATAGGCAAACATGGGATGAATACTTCATAAATTTTTTATACATTGGATACGTATCAGCATCTCCAAGCTTAATTCCTGCTCATCCTCGAGTAGGTAAATGATAAAAGAAGTAATTTATGAAGTGTGAATGGTAGCATAGTATATAAGTTTGATCATTGATAATTTCAATCACTTTTCTAGCATCAGAACCAGCAAGTATTTCTCATAAAACTTCTCATGATCAAGTAGCAAGTTATTCACATGTTAAAGTTGTTGGCATTCTGGGAATGGGGGTATCTAGACCTGCCTGCCTGTGGCCCAAGGCATGGCCCACCTCATCGGCCAAACGAAGCAAGGTGTGGCCCCATTCAGGACAAGGCCCTCGCGAGGAAGAACAGTGACAAGACTCGCAAAGGATGGGCCTCCTCAAGACCCCTCCCGAGCGGTGAAGTTTCCTATGTAAGGCCCAGCCTAAGAAGTCAAGGATGACACAAGGAAGGACAGTCGGGCGCCAGTGTGCCAGGCGACATAGTTTCCCCTTTGGTGCAAAGGAAGCAAGGACAGGCGCGGGTTGCCAAAGCGCCCCCAAAGGTTTCTATTTCGGTGCAAGAAGACCACAACCACCCGTCCTACAGGGCGGATGTCATCGCTGAGCCCGTCCCTGTGCTGTCGATAGCCACTTTCACGCGAAGACCGCCTTTGGGCAGGGCGAGCACCAACCCCTGTCTATCTTCAAATTTGGCCATTGTGGGATACCTTCCCGACATTGTGATAAGGGAAGAGGACCCGGGCCACCGCTATATATAGAGCATAGGTTGCACCGTAGAGAGGGACCTCGATTCCCTTGACGGATCTGATTCAACACTTAGTTACTCCATACACCACCAGAAGATAGCCAGCCAGGAACACATCGTGAGCACCCTCCCGAGGCTCAAGCACATTGTACTAGTTCATCCACCCAAACCTCCACGAGAGGCAATCCACCAAAGCAGGAGTAGGGTATTACGCTTCGCAACGGACCGAACCTGGGTAAACTGCCATGTTCATCTTCTTCCTCGTCATCGTGTGTGCTCTTTGCTGTGTTCATCGAGGAGCAAGTTAGGGCGGACGAAGCTGCAGAGGATCTTCGCACACGCCCCTGTGTTTGAACCTTAAGGGTTTTGCGGAGCCCGAAATTCGACATTTGGTGCACCAGGTAGGGGGCGTGTCAGAGTCTCCCTCAAGCCAAGATCTTCTCCCACCTCGCCGCTCTGATGTTTGCCGCTCGCCGAGAACGTGCCGAGCGCCGTGCCACGCACGTCGCCCAGACGGTGCCGGTGGGCCGCTCCGGTGCGCCACGGGCCCTAACGCCCACGAGCAACAAGACTCCTCCTAGCCGGTCACCGCGCAGCGCGACGGCCACACCGCCACTTTGTCAATCGTCCCGGCCTCCGGTTCATTCTCTCATGTTCGGCCGGGGCCGATGCGTGGCCAAGGCGCACTTGTTATGGCTAACGAACTGCTCCGCTACCGCCCCACTCCTGACCACTACGAAGACTAGCTTCGGCGCATTGCGGAGCTCGTCGGCGCAGCTGGCGAAGCCTCGGCGCCCTCCTACTCGCTTCGACCCCAACCGTCCCTAGCAAACGACATGGTACAAGACAAGCGGCCTCCACCTCCATGAAGCGACGCCGACCTTGAGCCCAAGCGAGAAGCGCGCCTTGTGACCGGCCTCACGAACCAAGGGCGAGGCTGGGGGATGAAGTAAGCTGCCAAGTGGTTCCCTGGCCGTGCACCGACGCACGTGCATTCCATGTGTTGCCGACCCACCACCACGATCGGATACCACTCGAGGCGGCCCCATAGGAGTGTCAAGACTAGGTCACCCTCGTGCACGCGGCGCCCATCGAGCCAGTGGGGTGCCTCGCCATCGCCCCGAAGCTCTACCCGACCGCGTGGCTTTGCAAGTTCAAGCCTGACCTGCCCCCGTGTTACGACGGGACCGCAGACCCAGCCGAGTTCCTATAGCTCTACTCGCTAAATATCTGGGCGGAAGGAGGAGATGACAAGGTCATGGCGTGCTGGTTCCCTATGGTGCTCAAGGGCGGCGAACTCTCCTGGCTCTTCAACCTCCCGGAGGCATGGATCACCTCCTGGGATGGTCTGCGCAAACGCTTCATCGTCAACTTCCAAGGCACCTGCGACCGCGCGCCCACTGTGAACGACTCGCGACGTATCAAGCAGCAGGATGGGGAGACCCTGCACAAGTTCATACAATGTTTCACGACCACATGCCTCAAGATCCGCAGGGCATCGGACGAAGCCATCATTTCGGCCTTCACCGACAGAGTCACTGACCTCAGGATGAAGGAAGAGCTTGTCATGAATGACAAATTGTGCTCTGCCTTGAAGATATTCAACCTAGAGAACAAGTGCACCAAGGCCGAGGAGGGATTCCTATCACTCCTCGGGCCTCCGGCAGCAGAGCCAGAAGAGAAGAAGACCAAGGCCAAGGAAGCAAAGTGCAAGGTTCCGGCGGTGCTTGCGGCCGAACCCGAGGCAAAGTGCTCCTGGGGAGAAGAGCACCCCCCAAGAGGAAGGCCGACATGCATCTTTCATTGCACCAACAACCACGACACCGCCGACTGCCATGAGCTCCGACTGATCCATGTCGAGCACTTCAGCATGCGCCCCGGCCGAGGCGACCGAGGCTTCGGGCGCGGTGGAGGTCACGGTGGAGGCCGCTGGGACAACCGGGAGCCATGTCAGGGGTGGCACGAGTAGCCTCAAGAGGACCGCTGGCGCGATCAACCTCTGGACGACCGCTGGCATGGCCCGCCTCATGAGGACCACAGGCACGACGACCCTCCGGAGGGCTCACGATGTGGTCCGCCTCGTGAGGCCCACCCACGTGAGTCAGGACTATCTTCGCTGCCTCCGTCACCAAGAAGGAAAGATGAAGACATGCAAGACATTGGGGCTGGGAGCTTCTAGGAAATCAGAGCGGTGCCCTGTATCTTGGGTGGTGCCTAGGCCCCAACGTCGAACCGTGCCTTCAAGAAATTCGCGAGGGAGGTGAATGCGGCTCTCCCGAAGCCTGAAGCGATGTGATCCCTCAATTGGTCCCAGACTGCCATCACCTTCGACTCAAGCGATCAGCTCAGGTGTTCGTTCATGGCCAGCAAGCTCCCCATGTTGTGTACCCCAAACATCAGCAACGTCCTTGTCACCAAGACCCTCATCGATAGTGGGGTAGGGCTCAACGTCTTCTCCATCGATACCTTCGAGATGCTCCAGGTGCCGTATGAATAGCTAAGGCCAACTAAGCCCTTCTCAGGGGTCACAGACGGGTCCACCGTACCCATTGGGCTGGTGCGTCTGCCTGTCACCTTCGGCGGGCACAAGAACTACCACACCAAGATCATCGTCTTCGACGTCGCGCACATACACCTTCCGTACAACGCGATCCTTGGGTACGCAGCTCTCGCCAAGTTCATGGTAGTAACCACCACGGCTACAACATCCTCAAGATGCCAGGGAGTGGCGGCGTCATCACCATTGCCTCCGATGAGAAGGGCGCCGTCTGCACCCTCGAATGTGCTTACCGCGCTATGGCGGCTGAGTGCTCGGACGATGAGGAGGACACACTGCCTCGTGAGGACCCACATAAGAAGAAGAAGCAACTCCTCCCCGTAGGGCGTCCTACAACTTTAGCCTCTGCGCTCAGGGGTGGGCCCCGCCTCCCATCGCATAGGAAAGCGTGCTCGACGCCACTCTTCGGATGGGCCTGGGGGCTCCTGCCGGGGAAGTTTCTGGCCTGGCCGGTGAGGAAAGGGAGGCGCTAGAGCACAACCTCGAAGCGTGCTCTGACGCACGTCAGCTCGAGCTGGCACGCATGGGGCCCAGTTCGAGAGAGTCCGTCCTCGGAGCTATCATAGAGCTTCAGGAAGCCCAGGCCATGCAAGGCGGGGACTACCTTGCACCACCAATCGCAGTCTCCATTGTCGGCACGATCGATCAGCCGCACGTCTGCGTCAACGCACTCGAGATCAACATGGTTGTGGCTCAAGGCCCCTTCTGGCCAGCGCGCGCCGATCATGGATGGGTCAACCCGAACACCTACGTCTGCATGCCCTTCGGGCTCGCGAACGCGGGCGTCACCTTCCATCGCCTTCATTGAGGCATGCTCGTGCCTTGTCTGGTGGGGCGTAGCGGGGAGCTGGACGAGATGCTCGGACCAAGCGAAGGTTTCGAGCCTCAGGAGACGACGGACCCATGAAGGTCCCGCTCATGGAAGCGGGATATCGGGCAACAACGGCGACCTCGGCTCTTCAGCGGCATGGCCGCCAGGTGACTTTTTGTTAGCTGTTGCCAGGTAATTTTTTTGGTTCACTCTGTCTAAGGGAGCCCACTGGGTCCCCTGATATTTAGGTGATTAGGGCACACCTTTGCTGTTGCTTCGTTTATGCATATTTCAATAGTTTCCTGTGTGTCTGTTCTATGCCATGACGTTCTACCTTACTTGCATTGTTGGACAGTCGACCCCCCGCTTGGGGGCTCCGGCAGCGGTGCGTCAAATGGAGTCTTGGGAGGCCCCCCGGCCTCCCGAGGTAGCAGCCGACATGATGGAATGGGGGCCACTCGAGCGTTAATGGGGGCTCCTGAGCATTAAGCCTTAGGAGCCTTACTGGTCATAATACCACTCGGACTCCTGATGCCGTCCTGGTTTCCGGTCGGCGTCAGGAGCGCCAGGGCCTCGCCCTGTGAAGTGCGTCCTTGGTTTCTGGTCGTACCTAACGGTGGTGGGGAAATGTGCAGGACCGGGACCTGCAGACGTAGAGCCGCTTAAACGTCAAAGGGGGCTCCTCGCGAGCCTTACTATCCATAATGCCACTCGGCCTCCTGGTGTCATCCTGGTTTTCGGTCGGCATCAGGAGTGCCGGTGCCTCACCCCGTTAAGTGCATCCTTGGTTTCCGGTCGTACCTAATGGTGGTGGGGAAAAGTGTGGGACATGGACCTGTGGACGTAGAGTGCCAAGAGGGCTCCCAAATTACCCCACTCAAGAAGAAGAAGAAGCAAGCGGGGTTTTGAATGACCCCATCTACAAGAAGATTAAGGCGCAAACCGCCTTAGAGGTAGGGACACTCGCGAGGCCAAAGCGTCCTCGCGACCTCCCAGATACACCTCCTAGTTCTACCGTGCCAGCCACGTGTACGCACTCTACGGGCTGTACATGCCCCCCCCCCCGAGGACGCGGAGGGGTCCCTTCCCACGCAATGTGGCAGCCACAGCCCAGCGCTGGCAGAGAACTCAACAAGGTCCACCAATGACTATGCCCATGCATTGTGGAAGCCACAACTCTAGGCTGGTGGTCCACACGGTCCACTAATGACTATGCCCACACAAGGTGGAAGCCCCACGCCTGGTGCGGGGAAAAAATAACCGAGGGCACCCCCCAATGGCTGCATCCAACCTCAGGAAGGTCCCTAGTGGTCCCCTTCCTCGTTGCGTTCCTCGGGGATGCACCCAGGAGGGGGCTGCACAGGCCTGCTACCAGGCCAAGCCTGGTACATGCCGCCTTCCCAGGTCTGCCAAATCTGGTCTTCACGCACCCATCATCGGAAAAGCTTGCGAGGAAAGGTATGGGAGCCGCTCGTACATCAAGGGGGACTCCTGAGCATCACGACTCAGGAGCCTAACTGGACCCGTAGCCCCTCACCCCTTGGACCATCCTTGGTTTCCGGTTGGCTCAACGATGGCTGAGGTATGCGCGGGCCGGGCCCTGCCGACGCGGAGCCTAGTGTGCTCAAAAAACAGCTCAAGAATCCTTAGGAAGGATGCTGGAGCTTGCACGCCAAGGGGGACTCCTGAGCATCGCGACTTAGGAGCCTAACTGGACCCGTAGCCCCTCGCCCCTTGGACCGCCCTTGGTTTCCGGTCGGCCCAACAGCGGTGGAGGTATGTGTGGGCCGGGCCCTGCCGACACAGAGCGCTAAAAGTGTTCTGAAGTTTCAAGTTATCTCGATCCTCACCATGTTCCCTTCATGAGGGCTGCTCGCACGTCAAGGGGGACTCCTATGCATCGCGACTCAGCAGCCTAACTGGACCCGTAGCCCCTCGCCCCTTGGACCGTCCTTGGTTTCTGGTCAGCCCAACGGTGGTTGAGGTATGAGCGGGATGGGCCCTGCCGACACAGAGCATCACAACAAGAAAGAAGGAAACAAGGTAAAGAAAGCAATCATGCAGTCCAAATAGTTATTACAAGCATTAGAAGTTCTCGCAAATGCAAATGTGTTTAACGCCTCCACGAGGCACGGTGTGCATTGCATGAAAGGAGCAGGAGGAAGGAATTAGGAGGAGACATCGCCATCATTCGTCCCACCCTCGGGGAACTTGTCGTCGACATTGGTGGCGTTGTCTACCCCGCTGCCAGCCTCAGCAGCATCCAGAGGAGGAGGAACCGTGACGCGGGTGAACCTCTTCACCAGTGCCTCCACGGCGCCATTCACCACTGTCGTGGCTCCAGCACGGACCTCGGGGGCGACCGGGAGGATCACGGAGTGTAAGTCGAACCCCGGCTCGCAAAGATGAAGATGGCTGAAGACGCATGTCGCGGCTTTAGAAAAGAGGTCGCGGCACTCACTGTCCAAGACCGTATCCACCTCGACGATGGCACCCTCCAATGCCTCGACGAGCTTCGAAGCAAGCGCCACGAAGCCATCCTCCGGAGCGGCCAGAGGCTCCACGAATCCATCACAACAGAGTGTGTGGAGCGCCTTGCGAATCTTGAGCACGACGACAGGGAAGGCACTCAGCTCTGCGTCCTTTTTCTCCTCGGTCGCGGCGATAGCTTCCTCGGCGTCAAGAAGGGTCTTCTTCGAAGCAATCTCCTTCTCCTGGACGTCCAGGCGCGCCCGCTCTATGTCATGGTGGGCCGTCGCCTGAGACAGCTGGGTTTCACGAGCGACAAGCTTGGCCTCGCGGGCCTCGAGGTCCTCCGTTCGCTGGCGAAGTTGCGCCACAAGCTTGGCTTTTTCCTCCTGGAAAGTCTTCATATGGGCCTCCACTTCTTCGCGCGTGGCGCGAGCGGCCGTGGTTTCCTCCACACCCTTTGTCGTGGCAGCCACGGCCTAACCCTGCATCGCCACAGCGGGGGCGTCAGCCCGGAGCCACCCTAAGAGGAGCTCTAGGCGTCCACCCGCGAGGCGATGACCGGCACTATCGAAGGCATCACGAACCCGACCCAGAGCAGCGAAGGCCCCGTCCAAGATGTCATGGATGGGCACCGGATGCGTCATGGTCTCCGTCTGAGGAGTCCCTAGCGCGGTCGCGAGGGGTGTCCCCAGGAAATGGCGCCACGAAGGGCAGGGGCTCCGGAGGCCGCTCGGCGACCGCCGACACTGACAAATCGGCAGGCAGCACACCCTCAGGGGTCGGCCCTCCAGACGCCGACGTCATAACGTCCCCAAGGGCAGGAGTGACCAAGTCAAGGAGCATCGGGCGCTCAGGGGGCTCGGCGATGGGGGCCTGAGGGGTCGCCTCGCGAGCCTTCTCTTCTTCATCAGCAGGCGGCGGCATGGTGGCAAGGGAAGGAGGCGCGTCGGGAGTCTCCTTTGGCTTGATACCCACCTTCTTCTTCCTCATCTTCAACACAACAATATTCCTGGTCACCAAGCAAGAGAAGGTCATCAATGCACAAGCCATAGACATACGCGCCAAGCCAAGTCAGGTCACTTACTCCTCGACGTCGACCCACTTCCTCTTCCTCTCCATCTCGGCATTGACGGGTGCGCCCGAGCTCCCCATGGAGAGTGGGCCGCCGCCGACAGTCGAGGCAGTCGTAGAGGAGATCGCCAAGGCCCTGTCCTCGCCCACCTTGCCAGCGAATGGCGATTCAAGCGGGGGCGATGCCGGTGCCTCGATCATCCTGCCAGCGGAGGCAGGGCATGCTAGAGGAGATTCGGTGCTGCGCTTCCGGGGAGTCGACACGCATGCTGACCGCGTGGTGCGAGGGGCTGGCCCCAGCCCCCTCGAGGCCTTAGCGGCGCGCAAGGAGCCCGACAGAAACTTCACCAACGTCGTCATCATCTTCAAGCTCGCGTAGAAGGGTGCCCTGCGAGGGGGGGGGACGCCCGTGCCGGGACGTCGTCAGCGGTCCTCTCCGAGTCCTCCCTGCAGGAGGTATCGCTGGAAGACACCACCATCGGACCAGGGCCCTTAGCTGGGAAAAGCCCCAGCTCGTTGAAGAAAGACATCGCCGCAAGTAGGTGGCCCCATTGTCATGGTAGTACAGCGGATCGTGAGCCTCGGGAAGGTCGCCCGGGTCACCCCGAGCAAGGTCGCCATAGCCCGGCTCAGTTCCTCGAGAGATATGAGCGCTGACCGAAGCCTAAGGTTGTCGCCGCTGCCTTGATAGTCCCACAATGGCCTAGAATGGGCCTGAAGAGGCGTCAGGTGCTGCACCATGAACTCCTTCTCTATCATCCCACTAGTCAGCTTCTTAGCGCTAATATCGCGGGTGAAGTGCTCAAAAAAAGGCTCGGCCCAGGGTCAGAAAGCTTCGTGGAGCTCCACGCAGGAGTCTTTTCCGGCAACCCCTTCGGCAGATCTAACTGAGGGTTGGTGCTCTTGAGGTCCTTGAGGACCCAATGATTCCTGAAGTTCTCCACCTTCTTCCCGGCCTTTAGAAGCATGTTGCCACTCTGGACCGCGACGAAAGAGACACACGCCGACCACTGGGCGCCGTCGTGCAAGCGCAAGCTGAAGAAATGACGAAATAGAGCTACCGAAGGCCGCACACCCACGAAGGCCTCATAGTAGAAGGCAAAGACGGACAAGCGCAAGATAGAGTTGGGCTGGAGGTGAAGGGCCTGGATCTCGTACTAGTCAAGGATGGTGGTGAAGAACGCAGAGAATGGCGGAACAAGCCCAGCAAAGATGCTATGAAGGAAGAAGGGGTATACCACCTTGGACGAAGGACACTTTGCCGAGGAGCCACCCCAAATCAGGGTCCGCCGTTTCTCGTTAGACCCATCTGCCGTTCATGGGAGCACGGGGTGGAGGTCCTCGTCCTTGGCAATGGTAGACCCCAAGAGCGCCAGCGAGGTGGGAGCAGAGGCAGAGCTCTGTGCCTCTAGCTTCTGCTTGTTGGTATGAGCCATCACAGAACTAGCCGGGCCGGAGCAACCAGGAAGAAGACGGAGCGGCATTGGATCTTGGGAGGCGCCTGCGAGAGTGGGAGACCTGGGAAGCAGCAACAGGAGCGCAAGAAGGGAAAGAAATAATGGCCAAACGCTAGGAGTCAGGCTCTCGGTAATTCGAGCGGAGGCAAAAAAGGCGAGGGGCACCCGACATCAGTGTCACGCCCAAGATGCGTGCCTATCCATATTAAGGCACGGGGGCCTCGCAAGGGATAGAGGCGCATCTTGTCGTTCGCAAGTATAGCATCATTACATCATACATTACAGAAGAGATGAGTATATGAGTTGGCTTACGCTCGCACATGCTAAATTAGAATTCCACACAAGAGTCCAAACATCAATATGAAGACAGGGCCCGACTATGGACGAAACAAACGATAAAAGTAGATGCAAATGATACTATCTCGCTAGTCCCGAAGATCACGACCATCGACCCCTACTCATCTGGATAAGTCACGTACATCCTACCCCTTTCCTCGTCGTACTCCCACTAGAGCTGTGTTAGATCATCTTGCACGAACTATCTGTACTTGTACCTGTATTGTTGTAGTAATCTGTGAGCCACAAGGACTCAGCAATCTTGCGCCCGGGTATCGAGACTATTCAAGCTTAAAGGTTGGGATGGGGTATGTGTTTAGTTTGTAGTAGCACTAAGAATTAATGGTGGCTAAACTTACGTAACATGAAGATAAATATATGTGGCCTGCGATGAACGATCAAAACTAGAATGACCTCTATGAAATCCTGAACACTTACTTACGTCAATCATAACCCCAACGTGTTCTCTCTCGGAGAAAACTAGAATTCCAACACCTCGAGTAACCCAAAGAAAATCAGAGCCCTCACGCAAGACACTCGATAAAGGTAAAACAAATCCAGCAAGACCACTCGACGTGTCGACGAACCCGATAAGTGCCGCGTATCTCGTCTCAGGACACGATGGATAAGCTACGCGTATGGAGTCCTGATAGAAATCTCCCGAGTTGCCCCGGGTTGGCCCCGCATAGTGCTCTAGTTTGGACCAACACTCATGAGGAGCACTAGAACGGGGGTTGATTAATTATCCACGGGTTTGCAAAACCCTATGCAAATTTTATTAAGTTGTTAAGCAAATGTAGTACCAATGTTGGGTCTTGCACGACAAGTTTTAATCTCAACCGAATAAACAAGGGGGTCCCCATAACAACCCCGAGCATGTTAGGAGCGCAAAGTATGGAAACATAACACCGGTAACAAGAAACTATGGTGGTAACAGCGGAACAAAACACCTAGAAAAAGGCCAAGCCTTCCACCAATACCAAGATATATATGTGCATTAAATTAAATAACAGATAATATTGTGAAATGCCAAATCCATGTTATCACATGGAACCACCTGCACCTGCAACTAAGAACGCTATAAGAAGGGCTGAGCGGCGGTAACTTAGCCAATCACAAGTTTGCTAGGATGTGGAGGGTTAGAGGCTATCATGGCAACTAGGAGGTAACATTCAAGTGGTAGGTAGCGCAATTGTAACGATAAGAGCGAGACAACTAGCAAGCAAAAATAGTATCAGGATTCGAGTATGATCATCTTGCATGTTGGTTCTTTAGTGGAACAAGTAGCGGGATCCTCGTAGTTGTACTCGCCTGGCTCTTCGTACTCAAGTTCAATGTTCACGTCTACCCAAAGGAAACACCAAGAATAAACAAACAACCATGATGCAATGCACAAGCAAGAATGATGCATGCTTAGTTGAAGAGTTTTACATGGCAATCCTAACTAGTCATGTTTCACATGCAAAGGATTTGTTATTAATGAATCTGGACAGAACCTTATGTTAAGTTGTTTAGACATGCATGAACATGGAAAATATGGACGCATCACGCAAAAACGATAAGAATGCATATGTAGAACGAAAAACGGAGTCACGGTTCTCACGATACGCTCACGACAAGATACGAAGGAAAAACACAAGAAAAGAATGACCTAGGCTATTCCTTGGCATTCCAAGGTATCCACTGGTAAGGCAATGAAAAACCAACCACAATAGAGACAAATATCAAGGAATTCCATGGAGTATAGCTCACAAGTCACAAAACAATAAAACAAACAATCTGCCACAAACAGCAACATAGCAACTTTCACAGACAACAACTTGAGCTACAGGAATCCTACAACCACAAACAAGGCATTGATAGAAACTACATAACATGCTTATCAACTTATCCCACTACACAATCTGGAAAGGAGGCACACATCAATAAGCATGAAACTCACAAGTTGGCATGATGAAACAGATTTCTGGGACTTAGTGAAAATAATGGTGTTAGAGACCACCTCATGGCATGAAAATTAACAAGATGCTAGAGGACAACATATACTTCAAATCACTAGCACTGAGCTAATTCACAACACATCAAGAGATATCAACCACTCTTCATGGCATAAAAATAACATCAGATTCTCAAACTTAGAAATATTTAGCATGGTGAAAGCAGTAACACTAAGTTAGCTACTTTGCAGCAAGTTTCCCACTTATATGGGTGATTCTCATGTTAAAAAAATACCATGGCATAATAGGCAGAAAGCACTAACACTTCCATGTTGGCACATGCCCCAAAGCAAGCATGGATTAATTCATGCAAAAATGACAAAGTAGCATCACAGCAGAAAATAACAGTTTTGCTAACTTGCTCAAAAGTGAAATCTAATTGCACCAATGGATTCCTTGGGTCTTTCTACCCCAAAATCATGTGTCATACTCATATAGTCCCATGGAGCATCATGACAACAACTACATAGCAAAATCATCATCCACTCTTATAAGTGAAAACTTACTCAAAATGTACATGAACATAAATGAACCTATCCAGATTTGGTAATATTACTATAACAGGAAAAGAGCTAAATAACACTACAAAACAACATTACACACATCAACATAGATAGGGTATGACAAGTGGGGCATGGCCCACTTGTCACACACACACACACACCCAAACCTACACACCACTACCACATACACATACACATGGCAAATATGCACAAGTGCATATTACACATACACTCATGTGCACACACTCGCCTATGTGTGTGGGTGGTCATCACACACACATATGCACAAGTGCATATATGCACATACACATGCATGTAACTCCACACTCACACACATACACTCACATACACACTCACACACATATATCTAAATCAGAAAAGGAAAAAAAATAAACATCTATACATGTATGTATACACATACACACACATACACTCACATCACGAAAGAAAGAAATGAAAAAAAAGAAAAAAAAGGGGGGGTATGGGGATCGAACCCCAGACCCACTGGTCTCACCCCAAAGCGCACACCACTGCGCTACAGCCTCGGATCTTAACGGAGGGAGGCAACTAGCCCACTAGTACACACGACTACACACAGTACTGACGAAACTAAAGATATCCTGTGCACTACGGCGACAGCAACGATGACATCGATTCCGGTGACCACACCGGCGTTCCGGCGACGCTAACAGGCACACACGAAGAGGGGAACTACGGGGTCCCATTCCTCTACTCATCTCACGATGAGGAGGACGGAGGCGAGCTCAGTCTCCCACCTTTTCGACCGGCGGCGAATGGAACTACGACGACACGGCGGGCATGCGCGGGGAAGAAGGGGCGGCGAGGATCGGCTGCTCACCAAGGGGGATAACGATGACGCTCGGACGCAGCGAAGAGGAAGAAGGCGACAAAGACAGGTCAATGACGGAGGGGAAGAAGAACACCGGTGCAGAACTGACCCCTACGGACGACGCCGACGCGGCACCGTGGGAGACGTACTCCTCACCTCCCTAGCGGTGGGAACAGATCGCGGGCGATGACTCCGAGCTCCAAGCCATGTACACCGGCGACAAGGGCCACCGGAGACGCGGCGACGGCGGCAAAGATGACCGGCGGCCTCACTGAATTTCTCTACTCTCTCTCTGCACCCGGAAGAAGAAGGAGAAGAAAGGAGAGGAAGGAGAGGGAGAAGGGAGCGGCGGTAGCTGGAGGGGGAAGAGGAACCCTAGGCGGAGGGGCACACACATTGAGGGGGCTTAAATACCCCCGAAACTGATGGCGAAGGACGGCAAAAGGGGATGGCGACGACGCACTCCTCTCTGAACCTCTGACGGAGACGACAGACGGGAGCAGGTGGCCACCTAGCGTGGCTGGGCCAGCTTCGACGCCCTAGCTGGGCCACGAGGGGGATGGCCCAGCTTACTCACACAGACAAATAAATCTGGGTTTCCCCTTCTTAAATAAAACAACAAGATAAGAAAAACCCGTAGAGGAAAAGAAAAAGAATTTGTGATAAAGCAAAAATACTTTTGACAACAAGAAAATGAGAACTATCTAATAAAACTGACAAGATGATTTTTGAAGCAAGTAAATTTTACTACAATAATAAAACAACCCTCTGTTATATTTTAAAACCCAAATCACAAAGCTCAAAACATCAAAAGGACAACACTCACATGCTTAAAATATTATAGGCTATCACCTGAACATTTTTAAAAAAAATTAAAAGCAAGTTAAATATGTTGATAAAATGACAAGGGAATAAAAGGGGTTTAGGTTGGGTTTGTTTGAAAAGAATAAGATAGGGGGAAGGAGAAGGAGTGTTGCACCACCCACTCTCTAACCACATCACACATCACAAGATCACTCCCAACACCACAAGGTCACAAAGCAAATCACAAACAAATGCATGGCATGATGATGAATGATAAGATGCATGATGCATGAATGCATGAGACAAGGCATGACAACGAGAAAACTCATTCATTAAACTCATGACAACAAGGTTCACTTAAGATTACATGCCCAACATGGTAGGGACAGCACTTGGGCTGTCACAACTCTCCCACACTACAAGAGGATCTCAACCAGAGATCTAGGAATGAAAGAACTCTGGAAATTCGGAACGAAGAAGGTCCTCATGTTCCAAAGTAGCTTCTTTGTCAGAATGTTGAGACCACTTCACCTTGAGGAACTTGATAGATTTGTTGCGAGTCTTATGCTCAGTTTCTTCGAGAATTGCCACTGGATGATCACGATAAGAGAGGTCTTCTTAGAGATCAATGTCTTGGATGTCAATGGTACCCTCGGGAGTCTTGAAGCACCTCCGGAGCTGAGAAACATAGAAGACATCATGCACATTTGCGAAATTTGGAGGAAGCTCTAGTTGATATGCAAGTCCACCTCTCTTGCCAACAACTTTGAAAGGACCAACAAAGCGAGGAGCTATCTTCCCTTTAATTCCAAATCGCTGAGTGCCCTTCATGGGAGAGACTCTGAGATAGACTAGATGATCCACTAGAAACGAAACATCCCGATGTTTGTTATCGTAATAACTCTTCTGTCGGGACTGGGCTGTTTTGAGGTTCTCACGAATGACACGGCACATTTCTTCTACTTCAGAGATCATGTCATTGCCCAATATTTGACGCTCACCGGTTTCAGACCAGTTAAGCGGGGTACGACACTTCCTGCCGTAGAGAATCTGGAAAGGGGCCTTGCCTGAGCTAGCCTAAAAGCTATTGTTGTATGAGAATTCAGTATATGGAAGGCAGTCTTCCCATTTCATGCCAAACGAAATCACATAGGATCTAAGCATATCTTCAAGGATCTGATTGACTCTCTCAACTTGACCACTTGTCTGCGGATGGAACGCAGTGCTGAAACGGATCTTTGTACCCATAGCAGTCTGGAAGGACTCCCAAAACTTGGAAGTAAAGAGGCTTCCACGGTCAGATGAGATGAGCTAAGGAATACCATGCAAATATAATATCCTTGACGTATACAACTCTGCTAACTGAGCTGCCGAGATAGATTCTTCGACTCTCAGGAAATGAGCAACTTTGTTCAGCTCGTCGATAACCACAAAGATGGCATTGTTCCCTCTCTTGGACTTGGGAAACCCAATGACGAAATCCATCACCACATGACCGAATTTCCACTCTGGGATAGGCAAAGGCTGAAGAAGACCTGCTGGACGTTGATGCTCCGCCTTCACTCTGCGACAAACATCACACTCGTTCACGAACTGAGCAATTTCACGTTTCATGCGAGTCCACCAGAAGGTTTGCTTGAGATCCTTATACATCTTGGAACTGCCTGGATGAATGTATAGAAGAGAATTGTGTGCTTCGTCCATGATAACCTTTCTGAGATCACCTTTGGGAACCACAAGACGGTCCTCAAAGAACAAGTGTCTTTGTCATCAACTCGAAAGCACTTATACATCAGAATGCCCATGGCCACACCTTTCTTCACTTTCTTCACCATAGCGTCAAGAAGCTGCGCTTGGTGAACCTGATCTTCCAGAGTCGGAGAAACTTGAAGATTGGCAAGAAATCCTTGCGGAATCATTTGAAGGTTGAGCTTGTGGAAGGCTTCACAAAGCTCGGGTTGAAGAGGCTTCAAGATGAGACTATTGCAGTACGCCTTACGGCTGAGCGCGTCTACAATGACATTTGCTTTTCCAGGAGTATACTAAATGCTTGGATTGAAGTCCTCAAGCATTTCCGCCCAACGAGACTGCCAAAGATTAAGATTGGGTTGAGTGAAAATGTACTTCAAGCTCTTGTGATCGGTGTACACCTCAACTGGTCTACCCAACAACAAGTGCCTCCAAGTCATTAGAGCATGCACAACTGCCGCCAACTCGAGATCATGAGTGGGGTAGTTCTTCTCGGCAGGCTTCAACTAACGCAAGGTATAAGCAACAATCTTCTTATCTTGCATGAGAAAACCACCAAGTCCTTGGAGAGAGGCATCACAAAATACTTGGAAAGGCTTTGACTACTCAGGAGGAACAAGAACTGGAGCTAAAGTCAGTCTCTACTTGAGCATATTGAACGCCACATCACACTAGGGAGACCAAACATACTTGACACTCTTCTGAAGGAGATTGGACAGAGGCTTAGAAATTTGAGAGAAGTTCTCCACGAATCTTCTGCAATAACTAGCAAGCCCGAGGAAACTCCGAAGCTGCTTCACATTCTGAGGAGGCTCCCACTTCAAGATTGCCTCAACTTTCTCAGGGTGCACATTAATTCCCTCAGCAGAGTTCACATGCCCAAGGTACGCCACTTCATTGAGCCAAAACTCAAACTTGGAAAACTTGGCATTGAATCGATGCTATCTTAACTTGTCAAGCACAAGGCGGAGATGCTCTGCATGCTCTTCTTCTATCTCCGAGAACACAAGGATATCATCCAAATATACCAAGACGAACTCATTCTTGAAAGGAGAGAAAATAAAGTTCATCATTCTTGAGAAGGTTGGGGAGCATTTGCAAGACCAAACGACATGACGGTGTACTCATAAGAGCCAAAACTCGTCCTTAAAGTAGTCTTAGGAATGTCTTCTTCGCAAATGCGAATCTGATGATAACCCATGCGAAGATCAAGCTTTGAGAAAACCTTGGCACCTTTCAGTTGCTCCAACAACTCATTGATGTTGGGAAGTGGGTACTTGTTTCGGATTGTCTTCTTGTTCAATGGACGGTAATTGACACAAAGCCGGTCCATGCCATCCTTCTTCTTGACAAACAAAACACCACAACCCCATGGAGAAGAACTTGGTCTGATCAGACCCAGACGTTCTTGCTCATCTAGCTGCTTCTTCAAATCCTTCAGCTCTTTGGGGCCAAGTTTATAAGGGCGCTTGCAAACCGGTTCAGTTCCGGGCTCGAGATCAATCACGAACTCGACTGGCCGGTGCGGAGGCATTCCTGGCAATTCTTCTGGAAAGACATCTTCATACTCATTAACCACTAGAATTTGAGAAATTGCCGAGATTTCACCCTTCTCATTAAGAGCAAAGAGACAGATTGTGTCATCGCGAGCCGTGAAAATAATCACATCTTCCGAAGGATGAGTCAACTTGACTTATTTTGCTTGAAAATCAACATATTCCTTATTCATAGTAAGGAAGTCCATGCCCAAAATGAGATCAATGTTGGAATTTCCGAGAACAATTGGAGAAGCCATAAAAGAATAATTGCTTATCTTGATAGAAATATCCGGAACAACCACATTCGAACTCATCAATTTGCTTGGGGACACAACCCGAAAAGGACTAGGAAGGACTACCAAATTCAAGTCATGCTTCCAAGCAAAAGGTCTAGAAATGAATGAATGCGATGCACCAGTATCAAATAACACTTTGCAGGAAAATCATTAACTAAGAGATTACCCATGATCACTTGAGAAGAATCCTCTACCTCTGCTACATTCACCATATTCACCCGGACTGACTTGGGATTATGCTTCACCATTGCATTTCCTGGAGGCCTGGCTGGAGGAGGAGGCGGAAGACGTCGCTGGTTGCACTTGTTTCCATAGTGACCCTTCTGGCCACACTTGTGACAAGTCACCTATGAAAGCTGATGAACATTGCCTGGAGGAGGAACAAGAACTGCCTTGGACGCATGGGGTCTCTGCTGAAATCCTGCGTTGGGTGGGTGGGAAGAACCACAGCCAGCGAAGTGCTGATGCTGCTGAGGAGGACGAAACGGAGGAAGATTTGGCACCCAATACTTCTGCTGCTTACGGACCATCTGAGAGCTGGAAGAAGACGAATATGAATCCCTTGAACGCTTCCTTGAGTTCTCCAACTTGAGCTGAGTTGCCTCGACCTTCAAAGCCATGTTGTAGAACTGATCAAACTCACGAGGCTCTTGAAGAACTAGACCTGGCAGAAGCTCATCGTTGAGACCACCTCTGAACTGATAGATCATCGCCTTGTCATCTGGAACATCTTGCTTAGCATAGCGGGCTAGATTCTAGAACTCGATGTTGTACTGATAGATAGACTTGCTTCCCTGCTTCAGGTGCCTGAACTTCTCACGCATTTCCTCGACACAGCTTGCCAGAATGTAATGAGCCCTGAAGTCACGTCGGAAATCGTCCCAAGTAAAAACACGATCGCCCCTGGAATCCTTGTACTGCTACCACCAATCAGCTGCCTGACCCTTGAGCTGGAACGATGCAAATCTGACAAAGTCCTCTAGCCTGACATTGCTGCACTCAAAATGCTTACTCATATCACGGAGCCAATCATCAGCATCAAGAGGCTGCTCACAACAGGTGAAACACTTGGGCTGGTTGGTGAGGAACTGATTGAGCACCACAAACTAAGGTTGATTCTGAAAATTCCCTTGAAAGCCTTGCTGACCTTGATCTCTTTCTTGCAACAGCCTAAGCAACATCTGAGTGTTCGCATTGGTTGCATCCATCAGAGCTTTCCAAGCTTCTAGAGGAGGAGGCGGCGGCGGGGGTGGTGGAACATCAGCCTGCTCCTCACCACGACCCGGATTGTTGCGAGTTGGTGGAGCCATCCTGAAGATGGACAAAACACATCAGCACCTCATTGATAAGATGAATTCAATAGCTGAATCAAATGCTTGAAAGAAATTTAACAATAACATCACAACCTTCCTACTGAAAAATTAGTAAGAATGCTTCTTGGGTTTATGATAACATCATCAAATATTAGACGCCACTTGCAATAACACAAAAGTAGTGAGCTAACTGCTCCAAATAAATGTATATGCCCACATATATCTGAAGAAGATGATCCTAGATAACTACGAGAGTTCCCACCTAAGAACTTCCGAAAACTTTCTGGTTATGCAATCCGGTGTGGGGGATACAAGGAGGAAATATCTCACACAACTAGAAATCCTACACCCCAACTGTATCCATCCTTCAACACATAACCAGAAGCTTTTGCAAATTCATATACTCGAATCCTCGAACTCACAACGATAATAAACCATGGTGGCACCCTGGACGCCTCCCCAGTACTAGGTGACTCCGACCTTATCTCACCATGACAAGTATTGAAGTAATTCAGAAGACTCTCCATCCTGAGATATCAAGGAAGCTGAATCATAATGATGTGCCAACATTCCCTGGAGCTCGAATCCCCAGAAGAAATCAAGTCAGACAGGAGGCACCAAGACAGAACCCTGTCACATCGGTATCATATAGACTCCAAAATACCCGCGTGATCCTAAAATTTTTTGAGCGAGAAGAGGAGTATAATCAAAATTCCTAAGTCAAATACCTCACCAGAGCATAGAAGAGGAGTAAAAAGAAACCTACTCTCTGATATAACTAGACTCAAGATAGTGTTTACTAGACTCGACTCGGCCAAGTTCGATCAAGCAAAGGCTCCTATGGTTGTATGGATTTGATACCAACTTGTCATGCCTAAGATGCGCGCCTATCCATATTAAGGCACGGGGGCCTCGCAAGGGATAGAGGCGCATCTTGTCATTCGCAAGTATAGCATCATTACATCATACATTACAAAAGAGATGAGTATATGCGTTGGCTTACACTCGCCACATACTAAATTACAATTCCACACAAGATTTCAAACATCAATATGAAGACAGGGCCCGACTACGGATGAAAACAATGATAAAAGCAAATGCAAATGATCCTATCTCGCTAATCCCAAAGATCACAACCATGGACCCCTACTCATCCGGATAAGTCACGTACATCCTCCCCCTTTCCTCGTCGTACTCCCACTGGAGCTGCGTCAGATCATCCTGCACGAACTCATCTGTACCTGTACCTGTATTGTTGTAGTAATCTGTGAGCCACAAGGACTCAGCAATCTTGCGCCCGGGTACCGAGACTATTCATGCTTAAAGGTTTGGATGGGGTATGTGTTTAGTTTGGAGCAGCACTAAGCATTTATGGTGGCCAAACTTACATAACATGAAGATAAATATATGTGGCCTACGATGAACGATCGAAACTAGAATGACCTCTATGAGATCCTGAACACTTACTTACATCAATCATAACCCCACCATGTTCTCTCTCGGATCATGTTCATGAGTAGAGACGATCATGGTTACTCACACAGTTGGTGCATTTTATTTAGACTTTACCTTAGGTTAACTAGAACCGGGTGTTAAACAAATGTCCAAGTTGCCACATAACCGCGGGCACGGCTTTCCGAAAGATTTGACCCTACAAGGGTGCTCCATCTAGTCCATCACAAATTAACCACACCCTACGGGAATAGCCTCGACCATGGATCTCGCGATCATCCTAGGTAACTCCAAAGGAATTCCAACACCGCGAGATAACCCGAAGAAAGTCAGAGCCCTCACGCAAGACACTCGATAAAGGTAAAACAAATCTAGCAAGACCACCCGACGTGTTGACGAACCCGATAAGAGCCGCGTATCTCGTTCTTAGGATACGACAGATAAGCTACGCATACGAAGGCCTGATACAGATCTCCCAAGTTGCCCCGGTTTGGCACCGCACAGTGCTCTAGTTTGGACCAACACTCATGAGGAGCACTGGCCCGGGGGTTGATTAATTATCCACGGGGTTGCAAAGCCCTATGCATATTTTATTAAGTTGTTAAGCTAATGTAGTACCAATGTTGGGTCTTGCCAGACAAGTTTTAATCTCAACCGAATAAACAAGGGGGTCCCCATAACAACCCCGAGCATGTTAGGAGCGCAAAGTATGGAAACATAACACCGGTAACAAGAAACTATGGCGGTAACAGCGGAACAAAACACCTAGCAAAAGGCCAAGCCTTCCACCAATACCAAGATATATATGTTCATTAAATTAAATAACCGATAATATTGTGATATGCCAAATCCATGTTATCACATGGAACCACCTGCACCTGCAACTAAGAACGCTATAAGAGGGGCTGAGCGGAGGTAACTTAGCCAATCAAAGGTTTGCTAGGATGTGGAGGGTTAGAGGCTATCATGGAAATTAGGAGGATGACATTCAAGTGGTAGGTAGCGCAATTGTAACGATAAGAGCGAGAAAACTAGCAAGCGAAAATAGTATGGAGATCCGGGTATGATCATCTTGTCTGTTGGTTCTTCAGTGGAACAAGTAGCGAGATCCTCGTAGTTGTACTCACCTAGCTCTTTGTACTCAGGTTCAACGTTCGTGTCTACCCAAAATAAACAGCAAGAATAAAGAAACAACCATAGTGCAATGCACAAACAAGAATGATGCATGCTTAGTTGAAGAGTTTTACATGGCAATCCTAACTGGTCATGTTTCACATGCAAAGGATTGGTTATTAATGAATCTGGACAGAACCTTATATTAAGTTGTTTATACATGCATGAACATGGAAAATATGGATGCGTCATGCAAAAACGATAAGAATGCACATGCAGAACGTACGGAACGGAGTTACGGTTCTCACGATACGCTCATGACAAGATACGAAGGCAAAACACAAGACAAGAAGGACCTGAGCTATTCCTTAGCATTCCAAGGTAGCCACTGGTTAGGCAATTAAAAACCAACCACAATAGAGCCAAAGATCACGCAATTCCATGGAGTATAGCTCCCACAAGTCACAAAACAACAAAACAAACAATCTGCCACAAACAGCAACATAGCAACTTTCACAGCCAACAACTTGAGCTACAAGAATCCTACAACCACAAACAAGGTATTGACAGAAACTACATAACATGCTTATCAACGTATCCAACTACACAATCTGGAAAGGAGGCACACATCGATAAGCATGAAGCTCACACGTTGGCATGATGAAACAGATTTCTGGGACTGAAAATAACAGTTTTCTGGAATCTGAGTTAACCTGATGGCAAGTTGACAACATATACTACTGGTGTTAGAGACCACCTCATGGCATGAAAATTAGCAGTATGCTAGAGGACAACATATACTTCAAATCACTAGCACTGAGCTTGAGCTAATTCACAAGACATCACAAGATACCAACTAATCTTCATGGCATAAAAATAACGGCAGATTCTCAGACTCTGAAAAATCTAATTGCACCAATGGATTCCTTGGGTCTTTCTACCCCAAAATCATGGTGAAAGGAGTAACATTAAGTTAGCTACTTTGCAGCAAGTTTCCCACTTATATGGGTGATTCTCATGTTAAACAAAAATACCATGGCATAATAGTCATAAAACACTAACACTTCCATGTTGGCACATGCCCCAAAGCAAGCATGGATTAATTCATGCAAAAATGACAAAGTAGCATCACAGCAGAAAATAGCAGTTTTGCTAACTTGCTCTAAAGTGAAATCTAATTGCACCAATGGATTCCTTGGGTCTTTCTACCCCAAAATCATGTGTCATACTCATATAGTCCCATGGAGCATCATGACAACAACTACATAGCAAAATCATCATCCACTCTTATAAGTAAAAACTTACTCAAAATGTACATGAACATAAATGAACCTATCCAGATTTGGTAATATTGCTATAACAGGAAAAGAGCTAAATAACACTACAAAACAACATGACACACATCAACATAGATAGGGTATGACAAGTGGGGCATGGCCCACTTGTCACACACACACACCCAAACCTACACACCACTACCACATACACATACACATGGCAAATATGCACAAGTGCATATTGCACATACACTCAGGTGCACACACTCGCCTATGTGTGTGGGTGTTCATCACACACACACATATGCACACATATATGCACAAGTGCATATCTGCACATACACATGCATGTAACTCCACACTCACACACATACATTCACATACACACTCACATACACACTCACATACACACTCACACACATATATCTAAATCAGAAAAGGAAAACAAACAAACATCTATACATGTATGTATACACATACACGCACATACACTGACATCATGAACGAAAGAAATGAAAACAAAAAAAACACAAAAGGGGGGGTATGGGGATCGAACCCTAGACCCACTGGTCTCACCCCCGAGCACACACCACTGTGTTACGGCCTCGGATCTTAACAGAGGGAGGAAACTAGCTCACTAGTACACACCACTACACGCGGTACTGACGAAACTTAAGAAATCCTACGCACTACGGCGACAGCAACGACGACGTCGATTCCGGTGACCACACCGGCATTCCGGCGACGCTAACGGGCACACACGAAGAGGGGAACTACGGGGTCCCATTCCTATACTCATCTTGTGACTAGGAGAACGAAGGCGAGCTCAATCTCCCACCTTTTCAACTGGCAGTGAATGGAACTACTACGACGACACGGCGGGCATGCGCGGGGAAGAAGGGGCGGCGAGGATCGACTGCTCGTCGAGGGGGAGAACGATGATGCTCGAACGCGGCTAAGAGGAAGGAGGCGGCGAAGTCGCGTCGGCGACAAAGGGGAAGAAGAATGCCAGTGCAGAACCGACCTCTGGGGACGACGGCGACGCAACACTTTGTGGGAGGTGCTCCTCACCTCCCTAGCGGCGGGAACGGATCGCGGGCGACGACCCCGAGCTCCAAGCCATGTCCACCGGCGACGAGGGCCACCGAAGACGTGGCGACGACGGCGAAGATGACCGGTGGCCTCACTGAATTTCTCTGCTCTCTCTCTCTGCACCCGGAAGAAGAAGGAGAAGAAAGGAGAGGAAGGAGAGGGAGAAGGGAGCGGCAGCGGATGGAGGGGGAAGAGGAACCCTAGGCGGAGGGGCACGCACGTTGAGGGGGGTTAAATACCCCGGAGTTGACGGCGACGGACGGCGAAAGGGGACGGTGACGATGCGCTCCTCTCTGAACCTCTGACGGAGATGACTGACGGGAGTAGGTGGCCGTCTAGCGCGGCTGGGCCGGCTTCGGCGCCCCAGCTGGGCCATGAGGGGGATGGCCGAGCTTACTCACAGAAACAAATATTCTGGGTTTTCCCTTCTTAAATAAAACAGCAAGATAAGAAAAACCCATAGAGGAAAATAAAAAGGATTTGTGATAAAGCAAAAATACTTTTGACTACAAGAAAATGAGAACTATCTAATAAAATTAACAAGAGGATTTTTGAAGCAAGTAAATTTTACTACAATAATAAAACAACCCTCTGTTATATTTTAATCCCCGAGGACGACCCGAGCATGCTGTGGGCCCCGGGGCTACTATCAGCATTCTAGGAATGGGGGCACCCAGACCTGCCTGCCTGCGGCCCAAGGCATGGCCCACCTCATTAGCCAAACGCAGCAAGGTGTGGCCCCATTCAGGACAAGGCCCTTGAGAGGGCCCTAGCATCGCGAGGAAGAACAACGACAAGACCCACTAAGGATGGCCCTCCTTAGGACCTCTCCCGAGCGGTAGAGTTTCCTATGCAAGGCCCGGACTCAGGAGTCAAGGTGGACGCAAGGAAGGACAGGCCGGCGCCAGTGCGCTAGGCGGCACAGTTTCCCATTTGGTGCAAAGGAAGCAAGGACATGCGTGGGTTCCCAAAGCGCCCCCAAAGGTTTCCATTCTGGTGCAAGAAGACCACAACCAGCCGCCCTGCAGGGCGGATGTCATCGTTGAGCCCGTCCTTGCGCTGTCGACAACCACTTTGTAGGCTAAGACCGCCTTTGGGCAGGGCGAGCACCAACTCCTGCCCCCTTCAAATTTGGCCGTTGTGGGATCCCTTCCCGCCATTGTGATAAGGGAAGAGGACCCGGGCCACCGCTATATATGGAGCATAGGTTGCACCGTAGAGAGGGACCTCGATTCCTCCGACGGATCTGATCCAACACTTAGTCACTCCATACACCACCACAAGATAGCCAGCCAAGAACACATCTGGAGTGCCCTCCCGAGGCTCAAGCACATTGTACTAGTTCATCCACCCAAACCTCCATGAGAGGCAATCCACCAAAGCAGGAGTAGGGTATTACGCTTCACAGCGGCCCGAACCTGGGTAAACTACCGTGTTCAACTTCTTCCTCATCATCGTGCGTGCTCTTTGTTGTGTTCATCTTGTAGCGAGTTAGGGCGGACGAGGCTGTAGGGGATCTTCGCAAATGCCCCTGTGTTCGAACCTTAAGGGTTTTGCAGAGCCCAAAATCCGATGAAAGTATAGACCATAAACTTTCTTGAAAACTAGCAAACTATGTTTTCAGTCATCAAACAGTCACAATTCATCTTATTTCCAGGAAGGGTCTATGTAAGAGGTTTGGTTTAGCAAATTCCACATACTCTACTATCATTTAGTCTTCCATGATTGCTGACACTCAAAGCGTATTTTTAGAACAAACAATTTTAGTCAAACACATAGGAAGATAGGAGGTTTAAAGTTTTGCCTCCCAACTTATTTATCTCGGGGATAATGTCAATAAATAATGAATCATGATCACCTATATTCAACTGGATATATGTGTGTGGATCTTTCCCCACCACATGATGCTTGCCAACTAATATATTGAGGTTGGAAGAAGAAGTTGTCTCAACATAAAAAGTAAAAGATAGGCCCTTCGCAGAGGGAAGCAGGGATTTGTAGAGGTGACAGAGCTCATTGTTTCAAAACAGAGATGAATATGTAATTTTGAGTGGTATACTTTTATTGTCATCGTCATAATAGATTTTTCAATATCTTCCATGCTAATCACATTATTGGCGGTTCCAAAATAGAACTGAAATTTTCCTCGCCCTCCACCATTCAAACACATTCCATGGTTAGCCGTATCCACGAGTACCATCCAAACAATCAACTTTCTAGGGGGGGTTCTTGTTTATTCATTTTTGTGTTATGCATGAATGCACATTCTTTTTACCACCCTCTCTCGTGCAATGACAAGTGAATAAACACACATCTTGAGAATAACCCGCTTAGCATAGAAGATAATGACTACCCTGTCGCTCCATGAGAGGTATGACCACACAAAACGGATGTTTATTTGAATGTTTAGAGGTTGCACATGCAAATTTACTTGGAATGGCAGTTAAATACCATATATAGGTAGGTATGGTGGTTTCATGGAAGAAACTTGGCTCAAGAATTTGGATGCACAAGTAGTATTTCTACTAAGTACGAAGTATTGGCTAGCAAAAGGTTCTAAACAAGTACCACATGTTGGAGGATCCATGACAATATAACTACTATGTGAATATAAACAAACATAACCATTGCGTTGTCTTCCTTGTCCATCATAAACTACTTGATCAAGTTTGAAAATAATTAAAGGTGCTCACAATCATAGAAGATGTCCAAGATGGTATATTTTTATATGAAAGTTCTCTTCCTTATACTAATCATTCATGAATTGCTCATGTGGCCAATAAAGTGATTGTTAAAATTCAATAGTTTTTTACTTTACAAAACAAATGTGAAACTACTACTAAGCATAAAGCACAATGATAATTCATATTTATTGTCGGGACCCCGATCCTAAATCATATGAATCCAGACTGTAACATATCACATCACTTTGCGGCCTCACGCACGGTAAGCTCCACGGCTGCAGCCTGACCTTAGCCATGACCGTTTGCGCCTTTTGGCTCACGTATGTGAACATGTCATTGGCAATCAAACGACAGAGAACCCGGGCGAACATGACTAGTCATAGAACCCAAGTGGCACATCCGTATGGAAACAGGCAAACGTAACCCAGCAATGCAGGTGTCGGCCTCAAGCGTGTGTAGACGATTCATAGCAAGCTACAAGGACTCCATTACGCCATGGGACATAAATGTCATCACTGCACATAGACGAGTCGTAGAAGGATACAAGGACTCCATTACACTGTGAGACATTTCCCCGAAGGGACACACACAACAGCAAAGAAGGATACATGCCGGTCAATCAATGTGTCCGGAGCAGTAGCAAGCTACCAAGGCTCAATGGAAGCAAAAAGAGGCAGTTTCCCGTAAAGACTACTACTAAAGGCACATGACTAGGTGTCGGATCTCATACATACCGTTGCATGTCACACGTACGCATGACATGCCCGATATGCATAGATACAACTATGGCATCACAACATAACCATACATCAACACAACTTTTAATTAAGAGGCTCAGAAGAGCCTTGCATATTACGTTCTTACAGATAGGGTCACATGATGTGACACTCAAGTCATACAAGCAAGTTCATACATACCAAGCGGAAGCATAAAGCTGTCTGAGTACAAACAGTTGAAAGGGTTAAAAGGCACATGGCCTAACTATCTACAGCCCGCCACAGGGCATAAGGTCGTAGCTGGGACACCAGCTATTCGGCATCGTCGACATCTAGATAGAACCCACCTAATGGGTCCTGAGTCTCATCTGCAACATTTATTAAGCAAACGTGAGTACAAATGTACTCAGCAAGTCTTTAAAACAGACCAAGACTATTCATGCTCATGTATCAACAAGGGGAGTGGTGTAGTTTATGCAGCAATGCCAACTTTGACTCATGGCTAACCTATACTACACAATTTTAAATCTTTGTTAAGATTTTAGATATCGCACACGAGTCCACTAACTCCACAACAATACACCAACATGGATTCACTTCCGTCTCCTACGAGAGTGCCATCCATGATACTCACACTTGTCTTGTTATTTTTATGAGTATCCATTTATTTATCTATGAACATCATACGTTTTCCAAGTAGTCCATATCCGAGGACGCGGCTATTTGAATAGTTTCATACCCTGCAGGGGTGTACTTCTTCACACACGCTCTCGCCACTTATCGCTGTGTGCTCATAAAACCATGCACCTTGGCAACCTTCAAGCGGTAGCCCAGCGAGGGAGTCGGCCACGACCGTCAATCACACAAGACCTCTATTCCAGGCTATCACCTATTTGAGACTGAACCCACATGGAAGTCCGGTCGAAGTTTCCGCTACAGCCCCAAACGATGTGCGCAGGGTTCCCAAGCCCACCATTCGGGTGACCCTTGGTACACCGTGCCACTGCCTACTGCGTCATAACCCACCCCTAGGGTCAGCGCTATGCACGACCTCCAGCATGCTACAAACACCAGAAACTACTTGCAACTCCTGGACCAAGGACTAAGCGATTGATAAGTCGAGAGGGTCAATTAAGTATCCCAACGTGTGGTAGTAACTAGACTTGGATCACAAACACGGAACTCAGTTTCTAAGAACGGTCCCAATGAGACAACCCGCTATGTACTCCTACATAGCCTCTCATCGCTACCTTTACCAACTCGGGTTCATCATAATCTCATCACATCTGAACGACATTGTTTCACTCTAGTTCATCACCCAGATGAATCAGACCTGACACAACTCTAAGCAGAGCAGGCATAGCAGGCAAGGTAAGCAAAGCACAACATGGCACAAGCATCTACCAGGTATGCTAGGTTGCAAGGTTTAGTTGTTTACTGTGACAATGACAGGTCATGCAAAGGAATAGGTTCATCTACCATGTATGACAGACAAGTGAATGTTTGTCCTAATGCAATAAACAAGAGCAGAAGGGAGAGAGTGGGATGTTATCGGAATGATCAAAGGGGTTGCTTGCCTTGCTGGGAAGCGGGAAGATACTCTCCTTCGTTAGGATACTCGGGGGTATCCTCGGAAGCAGGGTCTATCGCAATGCAGATAAATAACAATCAATACACGACAAGTGCAACAATATGATGCAAGATCATGACATGGCAACATGAATGGATGACCTATTGCAATATTATTCGAGTTGGATGGAGTGGATTTGAATATAGGTTCAAAGTCATTCTCCATTTCATATTTCATATATCGACCTATTACTAAATGTCAATGTTCACCTACATAGGTCGCTCTAACATGCATGATAACAGCTCGGGGACGGCCTGAGGATGGAGAACGGCGGCGGCGATCAACGGAGCCAAAGGTTGGCGACGACCTTGGTGCGGCGTCTGGGGGGCTTCCGGCGAGGCGTGGCTTGTTGAGGAGGATGAGGCCGAGGAGGCGGAGCTCTGGAGCTACTCAACGAGGTCAGGGAGCGGCCCTAGCTAGCTGGTGACAGCGACAAGCTTCAGCGGCCTCGGCGATGGCAGAGTAGAAGCAAGGGGAGGGGAAAAGGAGAGCGAGAGGATGAGCACGGTCGGTCGGGGCGTGACCTTATCCCTCCACCGCGAGCGGCGCAAGCAGGAGGTGGCCAGCGCGCGTGTCGGAGCGTGCCGGCGTGTCGCGGACACACGCCGGTCCTCCTGGGCGCCAGGAGGATGACGATTGGCTGGGACAGGTGGGCTGGCCTAGCCTGGGCCAGGTGAGGTCCTCCCCTCTGATTTTTTTATTTTTCTTATTCTTTTCTGTTTTGCATTTTCTGACATCTGTTTTATTTTATTTCAGGCAAAAAACCTAGGCACAAAATACACAAATATTTTATAGTGTTTAGCTTGAATATTTCAAACCACCATAAAGAGTTTCAGAATATTTATAATGCTAAAATAATTATAATGCTTTATTTGGTATTTTCTGGAGCTTTAATATTTATTTTTAAAATGCTATATGGATTCAATTATTTAGATTGGCCCTTGATATATTGATGTCAGTATTTATCAGACATGGGGGCAGTTTTGATGGGCATTTTGGATTTGTTGATTTTTCACCATAGTTGAATTGGTTTGATTCAAGTGAGGTGCTAGGGTTTAGGTAAATCCCCATTTCAAATTGATGCAAAATGGAAACATGATGCACACACATGTTGACCTAGGTAAACTAACTAGGGATGTGACAACTCATCCCACTCAAAAGAATCTCGTCCCGAGATTTGGAAGTCGTCAGGAAGAGCGCGGGGTACTCTAGTCAAAGACGATCCTCTCTTTCCCATGTGGCCTCCTTCTCAGAATGGTGTGACCACTGAAGCTTGAGAAACGTGATGTTCTAACGCCGAGTGGTACGCTCAGCTTGGTCAAGAATACGAACAGGGTATTCTGGATATGTAAACTCTAGGATAAGTAAATAACAAAACTATAACAACAATCTTTCCCAAAAAAACAGTTTGTAGCAATATATTAAAACATTGTACTCATGTAACTCAAAAAGTTATGAAAAATGAGGATATGATAAATAACTTGTGTGACAGTGTTGTGTAAAATTTCGGAAACTTTCCATGTTCCAGTAAAATATGATAATTAAAATACTACAGCAAAAGTGTTTCTGTTTTGGGACAACACACATCACACATGCAATTCAAGCATTCTAAAGGCAATTACTAGAACTTTTATTGAAAAATGAGATTATAAATAATATCTAATAGAGAAAAATAAAATAAAATGATGATCCAAGCAAAACTCATATTATATGATGAATAAAAATATAGCTCCAAGTAAGATATACCGATAATGTTGGAGACGAAAGAGGGGATGCCTTCCGGGGCATCCCCAAGCTTAGATGCTTGAGTCTTACCTATATATTACCTTGGGAGTGCCTTGGGCATACCCAATCTTAGGTACTTGCTACTCCTTATTCACCTCATATCGGTATCTCAACCAAAACTTGAAAACTTCAATCACACAAAACTTAATGGAACTTCGTGAGATGGGTTAGTCTAATAAAGATAGATAATTCACTTAGGTACTATCAAAACAAGATTCATAACTGTTCCAATGGAACTTCGTGAGATGGGTTAGTCTAATAAAGATAGATAATTCACTTAGGTACTATCAAAACAAGATTCATAACTGTTCTCACATAATACCTACTGTATTATATCATTATCATAACTTATATCACTCAATATAAGCTATGGAAACACTAAAACAAGCATACTATGCATGCAAAATAGAATCTATCAAAAAAAGATTAGTCCGTCAAGATCTGAATGATCACCATACTTACGTGACTCTCAAAATTCTGAAACCTTAGGAAAACACACAGAAATTGCATGGAAATTTTATGTAAAAATTTCAGATTTTTTTGAAGCTCCATTGAAATTATAGAAATTCCGCAGAGGACGTAAAAGTTTATGTTTTTGCACATAATCAAACTAACAAGTATCCACATTATCCCAAAGGATTTACTTGGCACTTTATTGAAATAAAAGACATAAAATATGATTACTACAGTAGGTTAACATTGTGAAAACATAAAAACAGAAATAAAAGTGTTGGGTTGTCTTCCAACAAGCGATTTTCTTCAAAGCATTTTAGCTAGGCATGATGATTCCAATGATGCTCACAAAGAAATAGAATTTGAGACATGCAAAAGAGCATCATGGAGCATATGAAAAGCACATTTATGTATAACACTCTTCCTATGCATAGGGATTTTGCGAGCAAACAATTTATGGGAGAAAGAATCAAGTAGCATAGGAAGGCAAAACAAGCATATCTTAAATATTTTCAACACAGAGGGAGGAAACTTGATATTATTGCAATTCCTACAAGCATATGTTCCTCTCTCAAAATAATTTTTAGTAGAATCATAAAGGAATTCAACAATATAACTACACATAAAACATTCTTTTCATGATCTACAAGCATAGAAAATTTATCACTCTCCACATAAGAAAACTTTTTCTCATTCATAATAGTGGGAGCAAACTCAACAAAATAACGATCACGAGGTACTTGATTGACATAACCACTTTGAATATTAAAATCACGATGACAAGTTTCATGTTTACTATCACTCTTTATATAATACATGTCATCACAATAATCATCATAGATAGGAGGCATGCCATCATCATAATAAATGTGCTCATCAAAACTTGGGGGACTAAATATTTCATCTTCATCAAACATAGCTTCCCCAAGCTTGTGGCTTTGGATATAATTAGCATCATGGATATTAAAAGAATTCATACTAACATATTAGTATCATGCTTGCCATTCAAGGAATTCACATAAAGCATTTTCATAAATTCTTCCTCTAACAATTGAGTACAATTTTCCGAACCATCATTTTCACGGAAGACATTATAAAGATGAAGCAAATGTGGCAACCTAAACGCCATTTTTTGTAGTTTTCTTTCATAAAACCAAACTAGTGAAAAACAAGAAACTAAAATATTCAATTACAAGATCTAAAGATATACCTTCAAGTAGTCACCTCCCTGGCAATGGCGCCAGAAAATAGCTTGATGTCTACTACGCAACTTTATTCTTATAGACTATGTTGGGCCTCCAAGCACCAAGTTTTGTAGGACAGTAGCATTTTTCTCTCAAGTGGATGACCTAAGGTTTATCATTCTGTGGGAGGTGTAGGATGAAGATGGTCTCTCTCAAACAACCCTGCAATCAACTACAATAAATCTCTTGTGTCCCCAACACACCCAATACAATGACAAATTGTATAGGTGCACTAATTCAGCGAAGAGATGGTGATACAAGTGCAATATGGATGGTAGATATAGGTTTTTATAATCTGAAGATATAAAAACAGTAAGGTCTCAAGTGTAAAACAACAGGCAAAATATTATATAAATGCTTGGAAATAAGGCCTAGGGTTCATACTTTCGCTAGTGTAATCTGTCAACAATGCTAACATAGTTGAAGCATCTGATCATCCCTCAACGTGCAACAGAGAATCACTCCAAAGTTCCTATCTAGCGCAGAAAAAATAGATGCAATTGGTGTAGGTAGTAGAACCACCTCAAAGTTATTCTTTCTGATCAATCTTTTGAGCTATTCCTATAAGTGTCACAAATAGCCCTAGAGTTCATATTAAAATAACACTAATGATACATATCAATCAACCCTAGTGTCACCTAGATACTCCAATGCCACCTTAAGTATCCGTGGGTATATTATATGACATGCATCAAACAACTTCAGATCTATCATATTCAATCCAACACAAAAAACTTGAATACCCCATTGCACATATCCCCCATTGCACAGATCCCCTAAGATTTGTAACACAGATTCCGCAACACAAAAAACATGAATACCCCATTGCACATATCCCCAACCCTAATATTCAATCCAACACAAGAAGCACCCCCAAGATTTCAATGAGAGAACGTAGTATGAAAACATGCAATCAACTCCTATGCACAGATCCCCAAGGTTACCGGAATCTGCAAGTTGATGCCATAACATATATTGAGTGAATCACTTGAATACCCCATTGTCACTACAGGTATCCACATGCAAGACATACATCTAGTGTTCTCAAACCAAAATATTCAATCCAACATAACAAGATCTCAAACGGAAAGATTTAATTCATCACAACAAGATGACAAGGGAAGAACACCATATGATCCTACTATATAAATAAAGCCCGTGATACATCAAGATCATAACATCTCAAGAACACGAGAGAGGGATAGAGAGAGAGAGAGATCAAACACATAGCTATTGGTACATACCCTCAGCCATGAGGGTGAACTACTCCCGCCTCGTCATGTCCTCCATCGGGATGATGAAGATGGCCACTGGTGATGGTTTCCCCTCTCCACCAGGGTACTAGAATGTCTCCAGATTGGTTTTTCGTTGATACAAAGAGTTGGGGCAGTGGAGTGGAAGTTCTCTCTTTATTTTTGGGGTTTCTGGGATTTATTGGATTTTCCAGCGCTGGAATCACGAGCAACGGATCCATGTGGGCCCCATGAGCAAACACGATAGGACCTGGGGGGGCTTGATGGCTTTTGGTGATAGGTGGCTCCCCTCCAGTGATTCTTTGCTCCAATATTGCTTATTTCCTCCAGAAAAATTCTTCAAAATGTTTCGGGAGATTCCGAGAACTTTCATTATGTGCATAAAAACAACACTAAGGTAATTCTACTGAAAACATCGTCACTCCGGGTTGGTTCTAATTAAATCATATAAAGTGCATCAAAACAATCTAAAAGTATTATAAACATAGGCAAACATGGCATGCATACTTCATAAATTATCGATACATTAGAGACATATCACCTACCTATCATGGCATTTCCATAGCCATTATGAGATCATCCAACTTCCACCGTTACTTCATATGACTTGTACTTCCATTGTCATATTGCTTTGCATGATTGTAAGATAGCTAGCATGATATTTACATGGCTTTTCTGTCTTTTGATATCTTTTCCTACGCTGGATCATTGCACATCGTGGTACACTGCCAGAAGCATTCATATAGAGTCATATTATCATGTTAGTTTTCCATATCGAGTTTTAAGTAAATAAACGTGTGATGATCATCATTGTTAGAGGATTGTCCTAGTGAGGAAAGGATGATGGAGACTATGATTCCCCCACAAGTCGAGATGATACTCCAGACAAAAAAAATGAAAAAATGGGGAGGCCAAATGGGCCCACCACAAAAAAATGGGGGAGGCAAAAAAAATCCCATCATGAAAAAAAACAAAAAAAAAACAAATGTGAGAAAAAGGGAGAAGGGACTTTGCTACTACCCTTTACCACGCTTGTGCCTCAAAGTGGCATAGTGTTCTTCATATAGAGAGTCTCTTGTTTTGTCACTTCCATATGCTAGTGAGAAATTTTTATTATAAAACTTGGCTTGTATATTCTGTTGATGGGCTTCCTCAAATGGCCGAGGTCTTCATGAGAAAGCAAGTTAGATGCACACCCACTTAGCTTTAGTTGAGCTTTCATACACTTATAGCTCTAGTGCATCCGTTGCATGACAATCCCTACTTCTTGCATTAATATCTATCGATGGGTATCTCCATAGCCCGTTGATAGGCCTAGTTTATGTGAGACTTTCTTCTCCACTTTCACCCCTTTGAAACCTACCACCATATTCCATTCCACCTTTATGCTATATCCATGGTTCATCCTCATGTATTGAGTGAGTAATAAAAAGCTAAAGCGCGTTAAAAAGTATGATCCAATTGCTTGGTTTGACACCGGAGTGCTCATGATTTATACTTTATGCTAGGAAGACCAAGCATGATAGGCTATATGATTTTGTATGGATAGCATTATTTAGCATTGTTATTTTGAAAGGACGTGATTGTTTGCTAGTAAAACCGATAATGGATGTCTTCTTGTCAAATGATAGACTATTGCTTTGAATCACTTGTATCTTAATAGTCATGCCATGATTACCCATTTGTTCAAGATTATGTTAGGTAGCATTCCACATCAAAAATTATCTTTTTATAATTTACCTACTGGAGTACGGGCAGGAATTAAGCTTGTGGATGCCGATACATCTCCGTCATATCTATAATTTTTGATTGTTTCATACCAATATTGTACAACTTTCATATAATTTTGGCAACATTTTACATTATTTTTAGGACTAACTTATTTATCCAGTGCCTAGTGTTGGTTCTTTTTTTGTGTGTTTTTTGTTTTGGAGAAATTTGATATCAAACGAAGTCCAAACGTGATAAAAATTTCTGGAGATTTTTTTGGAATATATGTGAATTTTGGTAAGAAGAACCAACGCAACATAGTACCCAAGGGAGGCACAAGCCAAAAGGGCATGACCAGGAGTTGGTCTCGCCCTGATGGTTTGTGGCTCCCCCTTAAGTTAGTTGGGGCCCTACTTTCTCCGCAAGAAATATATTTCCGTGATAAAATATCTTCGCAAAATTTCAGCCTGATCAGAGTGACATATCTCTGTATATTTAAGAAACGGCGAAGGGCCAGAAAATAGAAGCGGAAATAGAAGAGAAACTGAGAGATAGATCCAATCTTGGAGGGGCTCCCGCCCTCCGGGATACTTGGCGGCCATGGACCAGAGGGACTCCTGCCCTCTGGGACACTTGGCGGCTAGGGAGGAGGCCACGGAACAAGAAGGATGGGGGATCTCTCCCCCTCTCTCCCGATGGTGCAGGAGCACCGCTGGGGCAATCATCGTGACGACGATCTACACCAACAACTTCGCCAACGTCATCACCACCACCATCACCTTCCCTCATCTATCTATAGAGGTCCAGTCTCCCGCATCTTGCTATACCCCTACTTGAACATGGTGCTTAATGGTATATATTATTATCCAATGATGTGTGGCTATCCTATGATGTTTGAGCAGATCCCTTTTGTGCTATGGATTTAGTGATGATCTTGATTGATTTGAGTTGCATGGTTTATTTTTGTGTTGTCCTAATGTGCCTTTAGTGAGGTGCACATGTGAAGGATTTACGTTGGAGGGTGTTGCAGTATGTTTATGATTCGCTTATAGTGGGTTGGTGAGTGACTGTAATAGAAACCCGAGTAAGGGTATTGTTGTGTATGGGAGTAAAGAGGACTTGATGTTTAATGATATGGTTGGGTTTTACCTTAATTATCTTTAGTAGTTGTGGATGCTTGCTAGAGTTCCAATCATAAGTGCATATGATCCAAGTACGGAAAGTATGTTAGCTCATGCCTCTCCCTCATATAAACTGTAATAATGATTACCGATCTTGTTATCAAATGCCTAGGACAATCTCGCAAATCCTATCACCACTTTTCCGCACTCACTATATTTACTTTATTGTTCTTTTATTAAAACAACACCTAACTATTATTTCCACATTCTTTATTATCTTGCAAAACTATCTCCAAAGTACTTCTAGTTCTATTCCCGCAAAGTAGTTTCATACTTGTTCTAGGTAAATTAAGCATTAGTGTGCGTAGAGTTGTATAGATGGTCCACAGAACTTGACAGAATATCAATTCTACCTTAAGCTCCTCATTGGGTTGGACACTCTTACTTATCGAAAAAGGCTACAAATGACCCCTTATACTTGTGGCTTATCAAGTACTCATATGAATAAGCAGAGAAATTCTTCGAGGTCTTATGAACATAATGGTTTGAAGAATAGTGCACATATTCATGATCCTTAGAATTTCCCTGCTAAATAGAAGCTTTAGCATTAGAGTGAGTAGACTTTTTACCATATGATGAATTTGGTCCATGTGAAGACTTTGGTCCATATGAAGAATTTGATCTAGGGTTCCTATTCTTCACGAGTGGTGTTATGACAACATTCACCTGAAAAATTTCGAGGTACCTTTTGGGAACCAAGATTTTCTTCATCGGAGGACTATTATCGCAGTTAGTTCCAACATATCTAGCAAATACTTCACCATTCTGATTTTTGAACAGTTTATAGTTGGAGTCAAATGACTTATCGGAGGAATATGAAGATTCACACGTAAAGCCAGAGAAAGTGGATGGATCTACATGAGGTCCTTTTGTAGCAACCCATGATGTTTTGGGATACTAATCAGGTTTCCAATATGATCCATCAACATTGAGTTTCCTCTCAAATGCAATACCCTTTTTCTTGGGGTCCATGTTCGGAATCTGCTTTTGAAGTACATCGAACAAGGTTTGATTCCCTTTGAGACTTTTGTGCATGCCTATTACATACAATTCCTTCAACCCTGCATTTTTATCGGCGACACTTGTTGTATCCTCAGATGAGGAATTCATGACCATAGAAATAGTTGAAGAAGTTGCAGCAATAGAAGCATTTGCACTTTTAGGTGAAGAATTAGCAGTTTGACGCCTGATGCATTTCAAACAAGGTGGAACAAAATCACTGATATGTTGAGCAAGCAAAGAATCGTTTTCCCTTCGAAGATCATCATGAGACACCCTTAGTTTCTCAAGATCTTGCTTTATTTGAAGAAATTCATAGGAAAGCTTCTCATGATCAACTAAAGAGAGTTTCATGACAACTTTGAAGGTCAACACAGTTATACTAAAGACATTGAAGATCATCAGTGAGAGTTTGAGTTCGATACATTTCCTCATTCGAAAGGTCATTGCTTTCGTCTAACAGTTTATGAATCCTTTCTATAGCATTTTGTTGTTTAGTGGCAATATTAGCAAGTTTGGAATAGCTAGGTTTCAGATTTTCATCAGATTCACCTTCACTTGATTTAGAAGAGGAAGTACATTTGAGTACCTTGGCACCTTTTGCCATGAAGCAATAGGTGGGAGCAAAGTCATCTTCGCTGACGTTAGAGTCCTTAGCATTTCTATTTTCCTCAGAGTTAAAGATGGAATTGCTGACAAAAGGAGCATCGAGAGCTAAGCTCGCCACACCAGAGTCTAACTCCTCCTCAGATTCCTCCTCTTCCTCATATTATTCAGATTCTTCTTCAGAATCCATTTCCTTGCCTATATGTGTCCTAGCCTTTCTAGAACAATTCTTCTTATGGGATGAGGACTTTGAAGATTTCTACCTTTTCTTAGTGTCATTAGAAGTATCATCCTTGTACTTCTTCTTCTTTGATTCCTTTTCCCAGAGAGGACAATCAACAATGTAGTGGCCAAACTTCTTGCATTTGCGGCAAGTTTTTTTTCTTGTAATCACGTGATGAAGATTTTGATTTCCTCACATCACTTCTTGATGATTTTCCAAACCTTCCTCTTCTGGAGAACTTCTAGAATATCATCGCAATCATTGGTAGCTCCTGACCCAGTTCTTCGGGATCACCAACACTGTTTTCAGAGTCTTCACCTTCAGATGAGGAAAGAGCCTTGGCCTTCAGTGCATGAGATCTTACATAGCTTGGCCCATAGAGGTCTCTCTCCCTAGCCTCTTGGAATTCATGTGTATTGAGCCTCTTAAGAATATAAGTAGGATTGAGTGACTTGTAGTCTCCATGCTCTTGAATCATCAAAGCCAGTGTGTCAAATGAGGAATCAAGAGATCGCAGCAGTTTCTTCACTACTTGATGGTCGGTGATGTCAGTGGCACCAAGAGCTTGGAGCTCATTGGAGATATCAGTGAGGCGATTGAACGTTTGCTAAACATTTTCATTGTCAAGTCTTTTGAAGCGGTTGAAGAGATTGCAAAGAACATCAACTCAAGAGTCATGCTGAGTTGAAATCCCTTCGGTTACTTTGGACTGCCAATCCCATATAAGCTTTACAGTTTCCAAAGCACTCACTCTACCATACTTTCCTTTGCTGAGATGGCCACATATGATATTCTTTGCTTGAGAGTCGAATTGCTTGATTCTCTTCACATCAACATCAGTGATACTGGGAGTGATGGAAGGAACACCATTTTCCAAAACATACCAGAGATCATTGTCAATTGCCTCGAGATGCATGTGCATCTTGTTCTTCCAGTAGGGGTAATCTGTCCGATCGAAGGTAGGACAGCCAGCCAAGACCTTCATCATACATGTAGTAGACATAACTAAAACTGCAGGTGGTTAAACAAAAATCACATAGAACAAGTGAGTACCTTGCTCTTATACCAATTTAATGTGCGTTATATCTACTAGTGGGTGGGTGAATAGGCGATTTTTACAAATTCGTCACTAAGGAATTTCTACTTGAGGAATTTGCAAAGTGTCGAAATATAGGAAGTGGATAAAGTACTCAAGTGCAAGCATAACATGGCAGTAGAAAAGTCATCATGGTGAAATGAAACATACACAGAGCACAAGTAGCGAGTAATCAAGATAAGCAGATGAAAGACAAGGTGATTGAAGAATTTGTATTGATGAAATTGAGAAGGTCTTTAGTCAAAGTCTTCAAACAATAACGATCAATTTCATCAACAAGTACACGAGGAAATGAAGGGGTTGAGGAAATAGAACCGGTTGCTCGATGAGGACAATTATTTGGTCTACCAGTTCCAACTGTTGTGCCCTTTGTACATTTGGTTTGGAGCGGCTTGATATTTAAACTAATGGACACATAGTCCCTGGATACACATTCGTTACCGTATTCTCCTTGTGCTAGAGTCACACAGACTCTGCCCAATCACTCCTGGTAAGTATTCAAGGTAGACTTCCAAACCTTCACAAACTCGGTCACCCGATGATCCACAATTTCCTCTTGGATGCTCTTAACCGTGATGCCTAACCATCTGGAAGATACACAGTCTTCAAAGGTAAAAAGCACCAGATCCACAAAGGACAATCTCTTTAGTGATGTTGAGTCACTTTGGGTTTTAGGTGATAGGGTTTTGGTTTTTTCCTCACTAATGACTTCTCTCAAAGTCATCGGAGGATGGGTTGCTCTAAATGACACTTGTCAATCTCTCTCTGAGCAGCCAACCATCTAGTGGTTGTGGGGGTGGATATTTATAGCCAGGGTGCAACCTGACATTATAAGACATAAATGCCCCTAATGATATGACCATTATCATGATAAGATGTTTCGGACAGCTGGCGCAAAGAATAGCAACAGAAGAAAATTTGAACTCTAAATTTCCTGATGGCTATCATATTCCTCACGATAGGCAATTCACACTAACGGAATCCTAACTCCTTAGTCTGACCAATTTCCTTAGAGACTATAAGAACATCGTCTCTGTCTGTGAAGAATTTGACTGAACTACAAGAGATTTCCAAAGGCTTGTCTCGAAGAATTGGGTAGGTGTAGGTTTTTGAGATGAGCATTACTTGGAAATTTTCCTTATTTTACCTCGACCCCCTTTAACACTACGACGTTTCCTATGACTCAAAAGAAAGGAAATGAAACGAAAAAACAAAGAATTCAAGCTTCATAGTCCTTGCATCAATACCTTCAAGGTCACACCAATTTCCTCATTTTCAAAGTCTTCAATAAGAGCGTCAAAGTCTTCACATGAAGACATACATTAGGGGTCGATATCTATCGGTTATACCAAACTCCTAAGGGAATTATAGGACCTATGTACACTCACAAACTCATTAGTCCCTTAACCTATAAGTCTTCAATACACCAAAATCACTAAGGGTCACTAGATGGACTTACACTGACGGCTAACAATTCAGCTACGGGAAGTGGTACATGGGTTATCGATTTAAAGATCAACTACATGATTTTTAGATCAGAATGTGCCATATGTGTGGAATAGAAGATGGTAATTAAGATACAGACTTATTGGTACTATGTAGTCAACATTATTACAACAATCAGAAGATCTGCATATGGATATTATGTGTCTCCAAACATAGTATCCACAAATGTTGGGCCCTTCTTTTTGTTGAGGACACTGAATTTTTTTGTACAAATTTAGTCATAAATTTGCCCTGTTAGGAACAACCTAACTGGTGTAAGATGCTTAGTTTTTTCTTTGGAGAGAAAATAAAGAGGTTTATTTAGAAACTTGGACATTTTTCTAGCATAAGAAAAGGTATGTGCGAACGTTTGGGTACATTGTATGAGAATAACGGATTTTGGTGTCTTACGAGAGAAATGATCTCAGGCTGCGAGGTAGTTGACGGTCGAACCGGTTCCCTCCTTTAGTAATGTACTTTGACAAGACACTCCAATGAAGATGAATTTTCACATACTCAATTCCCTCAGAAGATATGAATAAAAAATATCAACATCAAAGAATTAAGTACCTATCCATGAAAAATTCCTAAAGATAGTCAGATCCTGAGGCTTTTTTGACTCTCTGAGAGAACCCAAGTAGTAAACAGTGTTGCGGTTTGGAACAATGACCACCAAGATCCTGTGATTTCTACAGATTAAGAAGTTGAAAGGTAGAAAGAGATTGATGGAATAGTTGATGTATTTCTTGAGCCTCATGGACATATATATAGGAGTATAATGACCATGTTGGTGTACAAGACAAGGTAGGACAAAATCCTAGTCTATCTCATATTTCCTAATCTAATCAATATACTCAACATCCCCCCGCAGACACAACGGTAGCGATACAGATGATGAGACTAGAGAAGAATCTGAAGGTAAGCCGACGGACATCCCCCCACAGTCGTAACGATCGATGCATCACAGAAGTTGTGGCTGGAGTGTAAACCGACGAGGTTGCTCAAGGAAGGCGGTAACCCTTTGTGCATTTGTCGAGGTAGCCGAGAGCGTAGAGTGGTGTAGCCATGGTGGAGGTAGCCGTGCGAAGAATGTCATGGTCAATGTCGAGTCGGGGTAGCCGGTGTCGAGGAAGTCATCGTGGAGCCGTGGGCGCAAGGAGGCTCCAAGTTAGTCATGGGCGCAATGGTGTCGAAGTAGTGATGCGCCGGGAACAAGACGTAGTTGAGACGCGTCGCGCCGGGATTGCCATGTCCGGGGACACGTCATGGACAAAGTCACGCGTCGGTGTTGCCAGCACCGGGCATGCTTAGATGGATGAAGTCAATGTTGATGATGCGTTGCTCTAGGCTTGCCAGACCTGGGACCACACCGGGGACGAAGGCACATGACAGTGTTGCCAGCATCGGGCATGCGTCAAAGGGGACCTGCACACAACTTGTACACCACATTGAGGAGCCTAGCAGAGAAGGACTCGACGATGGTTGCAGCGCAAATTGGCATGGGGCCGATGTCGCCCGTAGTGGTCGGAGTAGTGAAGTGGCCGGGGTAGACAATGGCGATGCTGGCAATGAGCTGGTGCTAGACGAAGAGGAACGTGGTGGACTGGCGGCACGGCTCGGTGAGCTGCAGCAACATCGAAGAAGAGCGGCGTGGCCTGACGGCAGCGGCAACGACTAGTTTAGGAGCATGGTGGCGATGCTCGAAATAGGCGACGAGGAACCCGGTAACGTGATGAAGACCAGTGAGGATGGTGGCGTTCCCGCGCCAAGGGAGGCAATATGACGCATACCACGTGGAGCAGGGATGGCAGAGAGGATCGTGCGCCGCGGCGCTACTCCCTCAAGGTGCGATGAAGCGGCAGCGCACGGGTCGGGGCAACGGCAGGAAGACCTCGGGGCAGCAGCGTGGATCGCATGCCGCAATGGCAGTACCCGAAGGGGCAACATAGTAGCGGTGTGCAGATCGGTGCAGCCACGGGGATGGCCTCGGGCGGAGGAGGGGACCCGCGTGTCGCGACACTACAACCCGAAGGGGCAGTGTAGAGGCAGCGCGCAGGTCGTAGGGACCGCGTGTCGCGACACTACGGTCCAAAGGGGCGATGTAGCGGCAACGCATGAGTTGGTGCAGCCATGATGAGAACCATAGGGCGGCGGTGCTGCGACCCGACGGGGCGACGCAGCGACAGCCCGGTGCTCGATCGGTGGAGGGGCATGCTTTACTCATGGCAGTCTTCATGGGACCTACGGGGGCACACGCAACCGACGGGCCAGGTCGGTCGCATGTCGTAGATGAGGCAGATCGCGACAGCGAGTGGGTGATCAATCTGATCGCGCGTGAGGTCATGGACGTCTCTTGGTGGAGGTAGGGTGGTGGCTAGAGCTGGCAGCTGGCTCGACGTAGGCAGCCCGAAGCAGCCAATGCGACGCAGGCGCCCCAACAGCCGGCACAAAGCGGCCATCATGAGGTAGCCGACAAGGCCGACGCGAGGCAGTCGGTGACGCCGACACAGCCGGCACGAGGCAGCCGGCGAGGACGGAGCCAGGAGCCGACCCAACGCAGACAGCCCAACAGCCGGTCAGAAGCGACCGGCGTGACGTAGTCGAGAAGGCCGATGCGAGGCAGTCGGCGAGGCCGACACGGTCGGCCCGAGGCAGCCGGCAAGGACAAAGCCGGGAGTCGGCCCGACGCAGCTGGCCCGAGGCAACCGGTGTGCGACTGGACGAGGCAACGATGAAGATCGACGGGCAAGCCTGCTCGCGAACAACGGCTATGATGGGTCGCTACATGGCGCGAGGCCGTGAGGTCATGGCGATGCAGGAGTCTCAATAGGAGCAGGGCGATGACGGCCACCGTAGATCGACAGGCGTGCCGGCACGCGAACGACGTTGTTGAGAGGCTGCCGGCTTGCACGAGGCCGTCGGATCGAGTGTCAAGGTCGGGTCGTGCCGATGTCGAAGTAGAGGCGCGGTGGTCGACGGCGGCGTTGGCCGACGCAAACCGATCTTAGATCGGAAAACCAATGAGAAAACGTCGATCAATGCGACCAACAGAAGAGAGAAAACCCGGATCAAGAGATCGGGAAAAAGATTGTCTAGGGGAGCCGATCAACATGACCGATGGACGAACCCTAGGTACGGGAAGTGCGGCCCTCGGTGGCGGTCATGGAGGCAGACCGTCCTGAGGGCGGTGTGGAGCGGAATCGGCAAACGGTGGCTAGGTCTAGAAACTTGCGGCAGATACCAAGTTGAAAGATAGAAAGAGATTGATGTAATGGGTGATGTATTGCTTGAGCCTCATGGTCATATATATAGGAGTACAATTGACCAACTTGGTGTACAAGACAAGGTAGGACAAATCCTAGTCTATCTCATATTTCCTAATCTAATCAATACACTCAACATAAGAAAACCATGAACTTACGATTACGTCGAAAACTGAAAGACGAACAATGTATGCGTGGTTATATATTTAACTTACCCTTGATGATATGGCCACACAAAGGATTCTGCATTGTGTACAAAATGCAAGATCTTGGCGACCTGTACAATGGCCTCCCCACATAGAACATTGTTAACTAATAATAGAATGTCATTTGCGACATCAGGATATATGCAATACGCATTCTCCCTTTTTGATATCTGCGTGTCCAATCCCCTGAGAGGAATACAAGACATTTAGCTTTTTTCATTTACAACCTTGTATGGAGAAGTTGATCAGAGTTTGTGAAATACTTACAACATCAAGCATTTAACAAGAGTGACAACATCAAGTATTTAACAAGAGACTGTGTCGATATTTCCCCAAAGAGGAAGGTTTGATGCATCACAGTGATGATAGGTATTTCCATAGTTATGAAACCAAGGTATCAACCCCTAGGAAGATCACGCACACACATAAACATCACCTGCACATAATGTAGCGACCCGACCTGAAAGGTCGAATCTCCGGTGTTTCTGTACCATCCCAAGATCATGCTGGTACACACACAGTACATCAATGTATACATCAAAGGGAAATCATACAACATTAAGTAATCGAAAATCTCATATCGAGTCCTTTATTGCAATAAGGATTACAATAAAGTGGCTAAAGGCCAACTCATGAGGTAAACTAAACCAAAAACTTGCGGAAGCTCCATAGGTAGTTGAGTCCATCTGACTCCAAGGGCATCTCACCGAGCATAGAGCGTATCATCACTCCTGGTCGAAAAAGTACTCTGCAACATGATATGTTGCAGCCGTATAGGTCAGCATATTGAATATGCTGGCAAAGTCACAAGAGAGGGGGTAAAGTAATCATCTAGTCTATATGCATATGTGGCAGGTGGGGGTAGTAAGTTTTGCATAAAGCCAAAAATTTTCCTACAACAAGAGAGGGCAAAAGCATACTTACTACAATGTTGGTTGATTAATGAGATGGTTCCACCAACCAATTCTCATACCCAAGTTGACATTAAAATACCCACCTCAGTATAATTTATGGTGTTGAGAGTTCCAGATGGTTTTAGTTCCTTTGGCTCAAACTGTCCATGACCGTGGACACGGCTAATCGATTAGGTTTGGGTACTCTGCAGAGTTATGCACACGTTCCCCAAAAGATTTGATCGCCTCCTTTGGACTTCTCGCACTTCATGGTGTTAGAGAAATGGATGACCAAAACATGGTCTTCAAAAGGGTTTCCCCGAGACTCTGTCGGTGCCCATCCTTTCCTACCGTTCTGCTATATCTCGTAGCACCGCCTGTCCAGGGTCACCACGATATTCAACCATGCCAGAGCCCATAATGGCTTGTGGCTGTGCAGGTAAGCCTTGGGTCTTGAAACATCCATCCATCTCTTTGTGCCTGGGTGGACCTTTCCGCATGAATACTAACACTTCTCCAGCATCATCTAGGCTAACCACTGGTTTCTCCAGGGCGCCGTTCAACCATCATCCACCCAGAGGTAAGTTGAAAACTTGGAGTCTTGAAGACTTGATCATCATGTAGGTCTTGAAATTATTAACTCACAACTCTCATGAATCGCACAACCAACCCCGTCTACTAATAGCATAGCAAAATCTAAAACAATGTTTCTCGGGGCCAATGTGTCAAAGGGTTGAGGGGTACCTACCACATGATACTACAACAAGTAACCAAGTTTCCAATTTACCTACTTTGCATGCAATTGGAGAGATGGAAGAACTAATGCAATAAAACATAGGTATACATGGTCAAAGTGACTTGCCTTGCTGACGATCCTTGTAATCAAGTGACTCGAGATAACAAGCTTCGCACTCCTAATGATCTAACGAATCAAACAAGAGCACACCATAAGCATAAACACAATACAATTCATTCAACAACAAGGTAAACAAATGCTTCAACAAACAAAAGCACAATCAAGAGAAGAATCACTTAAAGTATAAGACTATAAAAAATTTGGTGTTAAAATCCCTACTAACACATACAAGTCAAAATTTGGTTTTGAACAACTAGACATTTAGATAACAGAAAAGTAAATAATTTTTTTATTTGAAAACAGAAAGTATTTCATTATAAAAGTATTGTGCTAACAGAAGTATTACAAAACTTTTTCTAACAATTTACATGGTGAAACCAAGATGAACCTATTCAAACTAGAGCACAAAACAATTTCAAAAACATATTTTATTAACAGAAAAAATATACACCTAAAGTTGAATCAACAGAACCTAATGAAATCTAAAAACAAAAGTTAAACTAATTCAGGTTGAAATAAAATAAAATCCAATTTAGTTGAAATCTATTAAGAACTAAAACAGATTCTGTTTTTGTTAAAAACAGTAATCAAACTCGTTCTAAAAATTCTCAAATTATGTAGAATGATAGGTTTAACTAATACCAAACTGTGGCAAAAAGATTCACTCAAAAATATTTTTTTAAACTCCAGTTATACAGATTTCAGTAATTTAAACAAATTTGATTAGATTCAAAATTTAAAGTTTAAATTTGAAATCTAAATATACATACATAAACTACATCAAATTTTTGAACTAATGCAAAAATAATCAACTAAAAACACTAAATATTTTAAAAGATATGATAAAAACAAAATCAGGATACATTTTGTTTTCCAAAACAGAAACAGAAAAAGAGAGACTAATATCGATCGGTTAGGGGTCACGTGTCAGGTTGTGATTGGCCGTGAGGGCGTGCGCGTGACAGCTAACGAGCGGAAGACCGAAGCGTAGAGGAAAACGTTTCGCTGATTAAATCTTATAATCGGCAGCGTTGGATCTACATCTAACAGTCTAGAGGGGGTCCGGTGGCTTACAGAGGGGAAGAGGAGGTTCCGGCGAGGTCGACGGCGGCCGGAGGTCGAAGGTGGTCGGGGGTGATGGTGCGGTGGCCGGGGGCAATTTCCGAAGGGCTCAGGCGATGGCGGCGAAGCTCTGGCGTCGTTTGGCGGCGTCGGACGGGGCTGGGGATGACGGAGGCGACGGCCTCGAGCTCGGGAGGGTTCGGTTGGAGTCCGAACTCCGGCGAGGTCGTGCGTGGCACTCTGGCCAGGTAGAGTGGGGGCTCGGGGTGGAATGGAGCGCGGCGAGGGCTGTGGCTTTTATAGGCCAGGTGCGGGGTCGGGGGAGGGAGAGAGGTGGGAGATCCGGGGAGAGAGATCTCCGACGACGGCGGCGCGCGTGCGAGGAAGGAGACGGGCGCGAGGATGACGTCGTCGGTCAGTGGGTCCCGCTTGCCAGTGAGAGAAGAGGCGAGGTTAGCGCGTCGGTTGACCGGTTCGAATTGAATTCGGAAGTTAAAGCCTGTGGGCCGGCCCGATTCGTTTTAAAAACCTTCCTTTTCTAATATCCAGTGCAGTAAAACTCTTTTAAAAGCATTCAAAACAATTCCAAACTTAGGAATTATATATATCAAAATGATCAGGAGAATTAATTCTATTTAATGAACATTTTTTCCTTTGTCATATTGAATATCTTTTAAAAATTATTTTCAGAAAAATGCCTAATTGATTTTAAATCCTTTTGAGAAAGAATTTCAAATAACCCCCTGGTTTAATTGCTCAGATATCTCACCAAGATACCCCTGGTGTGGAGTGTCATGTTACTCCTCTCTTTCTTTGAACATTTCCAAGGTTTTCACATAGATGAAACAGATACATGGAAAAATAGAATTGGCCTTTCAGAATTTCAAAAGAAACACTTCAACAAATCATTACATTCAAACAAAGTGATGATGATGCATAGCTATATATCATAACATTCCAAAATGAAATTTTGGGATGTTACAAACCTACCCACCTTAAGATGAATCTCGCCCTCGAGATTCGGGTTGGCTAGAAAAATAGGTGCGGGTGGTCTCTACGAAGATCTTCTTCGCGTTCCCAGGTGGCTTCTTCCTCGGTGTGTCGACTCCACAGAACCTTACAGAACTTGATGATCTTGCTTCGGGTAACTCTGTTGGTAGTCTCGGGGATTCTGACAGGCTTCTCCTCGTAGGTCAGGTCACTGTCAAGTTGTATGGCCTCTAGGGGCACTGTGTCTCTCAAAGGAATATCAGCCATCTCAGCATGGCATTTCTTTAGCTGGGAAACATGGAAAACATCATGAACTCCGGACAGTCCTTTCGGCAATTCCAGCTTGTATGCAACTTCGCCTCTACGTTCCAGAATTTTGTAGGGGCCTTGAACCTCGGTGCTAACTTTCCTTTAACACCAAACCTCTTGATTCCTCGAAGTGGGGACACACGAAGATATGCTCGATCCCCTACTTCATATGTCACCTCCTTGCGTTTGTTATCAGCATAGCTCTTCTGCCGGGATTGAGCTATCTTGAGTCAGTCTCGAATCAGTTTGACCTTATCTTCAGAATCTTTGATAAGATCGGGACCAAAAAGTTTTCGGTCTCCAACACCATCCCACGTCAATGGTGTTCTGCACCTCCTTCCGTATAAAGCTTCAAAAGGGGCCATCTTCAGACTGGTCTGATAACTGTTGTTGTACGAGAACTCTGCGTAAGGTAAGTTGTCATCCCAACTGGACCCATAGTCTAGCGCACAGGCTCTCAACATGTCCTCCAGAATCTGGTTGACTCTCTCAGTTTGTCCATCGGTCTGCGGATGAAAAGCTGTACTGAACTCCAGCCTTGTACCCAAAGTTTCATGTAGCTGATGCCAAAACTTTGAGGTAAATTGTGTTCCTCTATCTAACACGATACTCCTTGGAACTCCATGCAGACATACGATCCTGGTCATATATATCTTGGCTAGCTTAGCACTGGTATAGGTGGTCTTCACTGGAATGAAAAGAGCCACCTTGGTCAAACGATCGACCACTACCCAGATGGAATCATATCCCGAACGGGTCCTAGGTAGTCCTGTGATGAAGTCCATACCAAGCTTATCCCATTTCCACTCGGGTATCAGCAAAGGTTGGAGTGACCCTGCTAGTTTCTAATGTTCCGCCTTTACTCGCTGACAAACATCACATACCGCAACATGTTCGGCAATATCCTTCTTCATTCCTGTCCACCAGTAACTATCCTTCAAATCCAGTTACATCTTGGTGTTGCCTGGGTGTTTCGAGTATGGTGAATCATGGGCTTCTTGAAGTATCAACTTCCTGAGCTCTGGGTCATTGGGCACATAGATTCGGTTCTCAAACCATAGAGTACCCTGTTCATCTTCATGAAAGCCTTTAGCCTTGCCTTCCTTCATTCTCTGCTTTATCTAAGCTATCTCCTTGTACGATTTCTGGGCTTCTCGAATTCTTTTGGTCAAGGTGGACTAAATCTCTAGTGTGCCAACATATCCTTGCGGAACTATCTCTAATCGAAGCTCTCTGAGATCTTTGGTTAACTCCTGGGGTAATCCTTTGGCTATGAGTGTGTTCACATAACTCTTTCAACTCAAAGCATCTGCCACAACATTTGCCTTTCCTGGATGGTAATGTAATCTCATGTCATAGTCCTTGATTAACTCTAACCATCTTCTCTGTCTGAGGTTCAACTCCTTCTGCGTGAAGATATACTTCAGGCTCTTATGATCAGTGTACACGTCACAACTATTTCCGATAAGGAAATTTCTCCAGGTCTTGAGTGCGTGCACTACGGCTCCTAGTTCGAAGTCATAGGTGGCATAATTCAACTCATGTGGTCGTAGCTGTCTGGATGCATATGCTACAACTTTTCCCTCCTGCATGAGTACTCCTCCAAGTCCGAATGTTTGGCAGTATCAGCACTGGGGCTGTGACCAAAGTTTTCTTCAACTCCTGGGAACCGGCCTCACATTCCTCAGTCCAGATATACTTAGACTCTTTCTTTAACAGCTCTGTCATGGGCTTGGCAATCTTTGAGAAATTCTCAATGAATCTCCGGTAATATCCGGCAAGTCCGAGAGAACTGCAGATCTTCTTAACTGAGGTGGGTGACTTCCACTTAGTGACTGATTCAACCTTAGCGGGGTCTACTGCTATTCCTTCTCCGGAAATAACATGTCCAAGGAATCCGACTTCCGTCAGCCAAAATTCACATTTACTGAACTTGGCATATAACTGATGCTCTCTAAGCTTCTCTAGAACTAAACGCAAGTGTTCCTTGTGTTCTTTCTCGCTCTTGGAGAATATCAAAATGTCATCGATGAACACCATGACAAACTTTTCCAAATATCCCATAAACACTTTGTTCATCAAATTCATGAAGTAGGCAGGAGCATTAGTCAAACCAAAGGACATGACTGTATACTCATATAAGCCATACCTGGTGGTGAAAGCTGTTTTGGGTATATCCTGTTCACGAATCTTCAGTTGGTGATACCCTGATCAAAGATCGATCTTGGAGAATACTTTGGTGCCTACTAGCTGGTCAAACAGGTCATTAATCATCGACAGAGGGTACTTATTCTTGATAGTCACCTCGTTCAATGCACGATAATCGACCACCATCCTCAAGGTTTTGTCTTTCTTCTCCACCAAAAGAACTAGGGCTCCCCAAGGTGATGAACTTGGTCGAATATAACCCTTATCCAATAGCTCCTTAATCTGCTTCTTGATTTCTACTAAATCATTTGCGGGTATCCGATAGGGTTTCTTGGAAATTGGGGTAGTCCCTGGTAGTAGCTCTATCAGAAACTCAATCTACCTATCTAGTGGCATGCCTGGTAATTCCTCTGGGAATACATCTGGAAAGTCTCGTACAGCCGACACTTCCTCCTGAACAACACCTGTGAGGGAATTTAACCGAGCACTCATCTGTGTGTGTCGGGATACATACTTAATCCTCTTGTTCTCCGGAGTGGTGAGTGAAATAGACTTGCTGGGGCAATCAAGGTTTCCTTCATACTTGGTCATCCAATCCATGCCTAGAATTACATCCAATCCCTGGGATTCTAAGACGATGAGGTCGGTAGGAAAAACATGGTTTCCTATGTGGAGTTTCAGGGCGTGGCATCCTATCCCTGCCATCATCATACCTCCTGGGGAATTGACCTTAATGGGCTGACTAAGGGTTCTGGTGGGTAAACCATACTTTTCCCCAACTACCCTTTATATGAATGAATGAGTTGCACCAGAATCAAAAAGTACCATAACTGGACGTGAATGCAATAAAAACTTACCAACCACAGTCTTGGGCTGATCATAGACTTCGTCCACATCGAGGTGGTTCACCTGGGCACGAGGAAAAGGGTTGGGCTTCTTAGCTGTGGAGTTGCCGTTGTTGTGGCCATTTCCATTTCCTTGCTTGTTCTGAGGGCATTCACTGGCATAGTGCCCTGTCTTATGCCACTTGAAACGGGTGATATGGTTCAGATCCTTCTAAGCTGGAGCGGGACGGTGTTGGTTATCATTCCTACTTGCATTACCATTCTTGAAGCTGTCATTGTTGGGACGAGTATTCCCATTTCCTCCATGGTTGTGGCCTCCATGGTTGTGCACGGGATGAGTGTGTCCTCCATACTTACCGGTCCCTGATCCGGTATTTCCTGAGTACGAGGAGTAGCGGGGCTTCTGGTGAGCTCAAGAGGTAGACTTCCCCTGTGCATACTTCCTCTTGCGGTTCTCGATTTACTGCTGCTTCCCCTCCAAGATGAGGGCCTTGTCTACCAGCTCCTGGTAGTTGCTGAAGGTAGCCACCATCAGCTACATGCTCAATTCATCATTCAGTCCTTCCAAGAACTTTTCCTTCTTGGCTGCATCATCAGCCACATCTCCTAGTGCATAATGAGCCAACGTGCTGAAGTCATCCACGTACTGGGCCACGGAACGGTTCCCCTGGCGTAGGTTGCAAAAATCACGCTTCTTCAGACTCATGGCTCCAGCTGAGACATGTGCGGTGCGGAAAGCTTGCTTGAACTGCTCCCAAGTCACACCGACAATGGGGTATGTGGTGGTGTAGTTCTCCCACCAAGAAGCTGCTGGTCCCTCCAGTTGATGGGCGGCAAAGCGCACTTTGTTAGCCTCAGTGCATCCTGCGGTGGTGAGTTCCCTCTCCATCTTGCGGAGCCAATCATCTGCCACAATGGGCTTAGTACTGCTGGAGAAAGTTGGGGAATTCAGTCTCAGAAAACGGGTGAGGTTGTCGCCTTGAGGTGGAGGGTGGTTGTTGTGGTTGTTGGTCTGGTTCTGAATCAACAGCTGCATCAGGGCGTTCTGCTGCTGGAGGAGTTGTGTGAGCTCTGGCGGGAAAGTGAAGTCGGGCTCACGTTGCGGAGGCATCTTGTTGTTTTCAGAGGGGTGAGAATTAGAATAGAAGAATGACCTAAAAGGGAAATTCACTACCCATATGCAATGCAACAAACATATCACACGAAACACTCATTCATTTATTCAACTCAAGGTTCAAACATCGGGATACAAATCTCCAATCAAACTAAACATCGACCTACGCTTTAACGACGAAAATGAAGATACATGGGGGCATAACTAAAGTACATGGTGAAGTGGTCTCCTCCAGTGGTGCCCTCCTCATAGTCATCATCGTTGCTGATCAAAGGAGCCATGTCTCCTTCTAGATGAAGATTTTCACCCATGTCCATCTGTTCCACCAGAGTTGCGATGCGAGTGTTCAGCTTATTGATCCTCTCTAAGAAATCCTTCACCTCATACTCATGCTCATACTCGGCTTCCCGTAAGTCAGCTTCGAGGTCAATCTCACGGTTCATCAGCCTCTTGATCGTGTTCGTGTCGGCACATACCCGAAGCTCCAAGGTCCTGATGTGCGTCTCCAGAGTCTGGATATAGGAAATGGTGGTGTCTTCAGTGGGAGTGGTTATGATATTTCCATTGGCATTCCTGCGACAAACCACCTTGAGTCCTGGTGAAATGGTTCCACCTCGGTATTCCTCCTGAATACGTCCAAGGGCACGATGAATGGCCATGTCTCTCCCAAGTATCCAGCTGGGTGCCACAAACTTGAAGTCGATGGGTTCCTTACAATTTCCAAAGGTCTTCAGGGGGATGCGCACCTCGATCTGAAGCGTCCGTCTTGTGGAAAACACATGATAGGAGTCCCGGTGATGCTCGGCAAAGCAATCCTTACGTCCCTGACGATCCTCATCAGTTCCTTGCCAAAGGGCATCGTTGCATCAGGCTGACAAAACTCCGTGATCAAAACTGGGATGAAGGTGGCCATCTATAAATTTTCAAATAAATCGGAGGGAAGTCAGAAACGAGTAGATGAGAGTATAAGAATTTTAAAGACAAAAGAGAAATAAATCCTCAGGCTTTTCCAATCCTAGAGCTTATGTCCTACAGTCAGCGTGTGCTCTGATACCATTTCTGTAGTGACCCGGCCTGAAAGGTCGAATCTCCGGTGTTTCTGTACCATCCCAAGATCATGATGGTACACACACAATACATCAATGTATATATCAAAGGTAAATCACACAGCATTAATTAATCGAAAATCTCATATCGAGTCCTTTATTACAATAAGGATTACAATAAAGTGGTTGAAGGCCAACTCATGAGATAAACTAAACCAAAAACTTGCGGAAGCTCCGTAGGTAGTTGAGTCCATCTGACTCCAAGGGCATCTCACCGAGCGTAGAACGTATCATCACTCCTAGTCAGAAAAGTACTCTGCAACATGATATGTTGCAACCGTATAGGTCAGCATATTGAATATGCTGGCAAAGTCACAAGAGAGGGGGTAAAGTAATCATCTAGTCTATATGCATATATGGCAGGTGGGGGTAGTAAGTTTTGCATAAAGCCAAATTTTTCCTACAACAAGAGAGGGCAAAAGCATAGTTACTACAATGTTGGTTGATTAATGAGATGGTTCCACCAAGCAATTCTCATACCCAAGTTGACATTAAAATACCCACCTCAGTATAATTTATGGTGTTGAGAGTTCCAGATGGTTTCAGTTCCTTTGGCTCAAACTGTCCATGATGGTGGACACGGCTAATCGATTAGGTTTGGGTACTCTGCAGAGTTTTGCACACGTTCCCCACAAGATTTGATCGCCTCCGTTTGACTTCTCGCACTTCATGGTGTTTGAGAAACGGATGACCAAAACATGGTCTTCAAAAGGGTTTCCCCGAGACTCTGTCGGTGCCCATCCTTTCCTACCGTTCTTCTACATCTCGTAGCACCGCCTGTCCAGGGTCACCACGGTATTCAACCAAGCCAGAGCCCATAATGGCTTGTGGCTGTGCAGGTAAGCCTTGGGTCTTGAAGCATCCATCCATCTCTTTGTGCCTGGGTGGACCTTTCCGCATAAATACTAGCACTTCTCCAGCATCATCTAGGCTAACCACTGGTTTCTCCAGGGCACCGTTCAACCATCATCCACCCAGAGGTAAGTTGAAAACTCCGAGTCTTGAAGACTTGATCATCATGTAGGTCTTGAAATTATTAACTCACAACTCTCATGAATCACACAACCAACCCCGTCTACTAATAGCATAGCAAAATGTAAAACAATGTTTCCCAGGGCCAATGTGTCAAAGGGTTGAGGGGTACCTACCACATGATACTACAACAAGTAACCAAGTTTCCAATTTACCTACTTTGCATGCAATTGGAGAGATGGAAGAACTAATGCAATAAAACATAGGTATACATGGTCAAAGTGACTTGCCTTGCTGACGATCCTCGTAATCAAGTGGCTCTAGATAACAAGCTTCGCACTCCGGATGATCTAACGAATCAAACAAGAGCACACCATAAGCATAAACACAATACAATTCATTACAGCAAGGTAAGCAAATGCTTCAACAAACAAAAGCACAATCAAGAGAAGAATCACTTAAAGTATAAGACTATAAAAATTTTGGTGTCAAAATCCCTACTAAGACATACAAATCAAAATTTGGTTTTGAACAACTAGACATTTAGATAACAAAAAAGTAAATAATTTTTTTATTTAAAAATAGAAATTATTTGATTATAAAAGTATTGTGCTAAAAGAAGTATTACAAAACTTTTTCTAACAATTTACATGGTGAAAACAAGACGAACCTATTCAAACTAGAGCACAAAACAATTTCAAAAACATATTTTATTAACAGAAAAAAATATACACCTAAAGTTGAATCAACAGAACCTAATGAAATCTAAAAACAAAAGTTACACTAATTCAGGTTCAAATCCAATAAAAATCAATTTAGTTGAAATCTATTAAGAACTAAACAGATTCTGTTTTTGTTAAAAATAGTAATCAAATTCATTATAAAAATTCTCAAATTATGTAGAATGATAGGTTTAACTAATACCAAACTGTGACAAAAAGATTCACTCAAAAATATATTTTTAAACTCCAGTTATACAGATTTTAGTAATTTAAACAAATTTGATTAGATTCAAACTTTAAAGGTCAAATTTACAATCTAAGTATACATACATAAACTACATCAAATTTTTGAACTAATGCAAAAAGAATCAACTAAAAACACTAAATATTTTAAAAGATATGATAAAAACAAAATCAGGATACATTCTGTTTTCTAAAACAGAAACAGAAAAAGAGAAACTAATATTGATCGGTTAGGGGCCATGTGTCAGGTTGTGATTGGCCGCGAGGGCGTGGGCGTGAGAGCTAACGAGCGGACGACCGAAGCTTAGAGGAAAACGTTTCGCTGATTAAATCTTATAATCGGGAGCGTTGGATCTACATCTAACGGTCTAGAGGGGGTCCGGTGGCTTACAGAGGGGAAGAGGAGGTTCCGGCGAGGTCGACGGCGGCCGGAGGTCGAAGGTGGTCAGGGGTGACGGTGCGGTGGTCGGGGGTGATGTCCGAAGGGCTCAGGCGATGGCGGCAAAGCTCCGGCGTCGTTTGGCGGCGTCGGACGGGGCTGGGGATGACGGAGGCGACGGCCTCGAGCTCGGGAGAGTTCGGTTGGAGTCCGAACTCCGGCGAGGTTGTGCATGGCGCTCTGGCGAGGTCGAGTGGGGGCTCGGGGTGGAATGGAGCGCGGCGAGGGCTATGGCTTTTATAGGCCAGGTGCGGGGTCGGGGGAGGGAGAGATGAGGGAGATCCGGGGAGAGAGATCTCCGGCGACGGCGGCGGGCGCACGAGGAAGGAGACGGGCGTGAGGATGACGCCGTCAGTTAGTGGGTCCCGCTTGCCAGTGAGAGAAGAGGCGAGGTTAGCACGTCGGTTGACCGGTTCGAATTGAATTCCGAAGTTAAAGCCTGTGGGCCGGCCCGATTCGTTTTAAAAACCTTCCTTTTCTAATATCCAGTGCATTAAAACTCTTTTAAAAGCATTCAAAACAATTCCAAACTTAGGAATTATATATATATCAAAATGATCAGGAGAATTAATGCTATTTAATGAACATTTTTCCTCTGTCATATTGAATATCTTTTTTAAAAATTTATTTTCAGAAAAATGCCTAATTGATTTTAAATCCTTTTGAGAAAACAATTCAAATAACCCCCTGGTTTAATTGCTCAGATATCTCACCAAGATACCCCTGGTGTGGAGTGTCATGTTACTCCTCTCTTTCTTTGAACATTTCCAAGGTTTTCACATAGATGAAATAGATACATGGAAAAATAGAATTGGCCTTTCAAAATTTCAAAAGAAACACTTCAACAAATCATTACATTCAAACAAAGTGATTATGATGCATAGCTATATATCATAACATTCCAAAATGAAATTTTGGGATGTTACACATAAACAACATATACTTGCATCCCGACGCGAAAGAGAGGTTGTCATGCTCTCTTTGTTACTAAGGTAGATTAGGTAATGATAGAGAGGAGAGATAGATCTCTTGAGAACACAAAATAAAAGAGTAAATATGTAGCAATATATTTTTTGGTTTTTGGTTTTGTAGATCTGAAAACAAAGATTGCAAAAACATAGATCAGAAAGCAATATGAAGGAAAAGTAGACCCTGGGGGCCTAGGATTCACTAGTGGCTCCTGTCATGAGTATAACACACGATGGGTGAACAAATTGCTGTTGGCCAATTGATAGAAAATCGAATAGTGATGATGATATCCAAGGAAATGATCATTATATAGGCATCACGTCCAAGATAAGTACACCGACTCCTGTCTGCATCTACCACTTTTACTCCACACACCGACTGCTATCCAGCATGCATCTAGTGTATTAAGTTCATGAAAAAACGGAGTGATGCAATAAGAACGATGACATGATGTAGACAAGATCTATCCATGTAGGAATAGACCCCATCTTGTTGTCCTTAATAGCAACGATACATGTGTGTCTTGCTGCCCCTTCTGTCATTGGGAAAGAATGCCGCAAGATCGAACCCATCACAAAGCACCTCTTCCCATGGCAAGAAAAATCGATTTAGTTGGCCTAACTAAACCAAAGAAGAAATATGAGGCTATAAGCAATCATGCATATAATAGATAAAAGAAGACTCAAATAATATTCATGGATAGAAAATGATCATGAACTAAAAATTCATCGGATCCCAACAAACACACCGCAAAAGTTTACATCAAATATATCTCCAAGAGACCATTGTATTGAGAATCATAAGAGAGAGGAGAAGCCATCTAGATACTGCCTACAAACCCGTAGGTCTATGGTCGACTACTCACGCATCATCGGAGAGGCACCTATGATGAAGATGAACCCCTCCGTGATGGTGTTTAGATTGGATCTCAAGGTTCTTGAACTTGTGGTGGTTGGAATTGGGATTCGTCGACTCTCCTAGGGTTTTTGGATTTTCCGGGAATTTATAGGCACAATAGTTAGTTGAGGGTGTGACGAAGGAGCCTAGCACCCACCATGGTGCGCCAGGGGGCCTCTCGTGTGCCCATGTGGGGCCTATGTTCTTTGGACCATCTCGTTTCTTCTGGTCCGTAAAAAATCCACAAAAATCCCCACAGCGTTTCATCTTTGTTTGGTACTGATTTCCTACGAAGTAAAAAACAAGCAAAAACAACAACTGGCACTTTGGCACTATGTTAATAGGTTAGTGCCAAAAAATGATATAAAGTTGTAATAAAATGATTGTAAAACATCCAAGAATGATAATATAACATCATGGACCAAGCAAAAATTATAGTTACGTTGAAGACGTATCAACATCCCCAAGCTTAATTCCTACTCGTCCTCCAGTAGGTAAATGATAAAAACATAATTTTTAATGTGGAATGCTGCCTAACATGTTCATCATATTCTTTTCTTCTTTGTATAGCATGGACATTTGGACTTGTAAATGATTCAAAGAAATAGTCTAGTTTTAACAAAATGACTTCAATACTCAAGAATTATAACAAGCAGCAATGTCTTTGAAAATATCAACGCTAAAGCAAGTTATCCCTAGCCGATCATGCTTAATCATTGATCCATTCACAATATACACTCAAATATTAGCTACACCTAATGCTCAAGTACAATCATAGTGCCCCCTAGTTGGTGCTTTATAAGAGAAGATGGACACCCAAATTTGAAAAATAAAAATTGCATAAAGTAAATAGATAGGCCCTTCGTAGAGGGAAGTAGGGATTTGTAGAGGTGCCAGAGCTCAAGTCTTTAAATTGATAGAGAATTTTTTTTTGAGTGGCATGCCTTTCCTATCAACGAAAATTACTAAGATATTTCAATATCTTTCCACGCTATATGCATGATAGGCGGTTCCCAAACACAAAATAAAGTTTATTCCTTTTTCGACCAAACTTTCACTTTCCATGGCGGGCCGTATCCACGGTTGCCTTCCATACCAACACTTTCCAAGGAGTTTATTATTTGACAACATAAAGTAAATATTTTTTCTTTTTCATTTTGGGACTGAGAATCCCTATTACCACCATACTCTCGTGTAACGACAAGTGAATAAACACTCATCTTGAGAATAACACATCTAGCATGAAAAAATATCGGTCACCCCCTACCGTTTCATGAGCGGTACGAGCACACAAAAAGGAAATTTATTTTGAAAGTTTATAGATGGCACATACAAATTTTCTTGGAATGGCATGGAAATACCGTATGTAGGTAGGTATAGTGGACTCATATGGCAAAACTTGGTTTAAGGATTTTGGATGCACAAGTAGTATTTCTACTTAGTACAAGTGAAGGCTAGCATGAGGTTGAGAAGCATCCAACTAAGAAACGAAAAATCACATAAGCGAGCATTAAGCATAATTAACACTAAATAATGCACCAGAAGTAGGATGTAATTTCGTAGCACAACTGTTGACTTTCGTGCTTGCATAGGGAATCACAAACCTTAACACCAATATTCCTACTAAGCATAATTACTCACTAACATAACTCACATATTACTATCATCATGTTTCAAAACTATTACAAGGAATCAAGTTTAATTTGTCCAATGATCTGCATGAAAGTTTTTACTATATCCTCCTTGGATATCTATCACTTTGGGACAAGTTTCATATATTGCCATTGCTTTTGATAAGCTAACATGGATATAAGTGAAGATCATGAGCATACAAGTTTCATCTCTCAAAAAGGTATAAGTGAAGCATGAGAGGATTTCTTAAAAAAATTACTAACTCTCAAATTAATCTAAGTGAAGCATGAGAGGATTTCTACAAAAGTTTCCAAGCACACCGTGCTCAAAAAGATATAAGTGAAGCACTAGGGAAATTCTAAAGCTCAAAAAGTTTAAGTGAAGCAGATAGAGCAATTCTAACAAATCATAGCATGATGGTGGCTCTCTCAAATAGGTGTGTACAACAAGGATACAAAGTAAAAACTAACAAACAAAGCAAGCAAAGGTACAAGACACTCCAAGTAAAACACATGATATGTGACGAATAAAAATATAGCTCCAAGTACTATACCGATGGTTGTTGGAAGAGGGGATGCCACTCGGGGGGCATCCCCAAGCTTAGTTGCTTGTTTCTCTTTGGATATATATTGGGGGTGCGGTAGCATCCCCAAGCTTAGGCTTTGGCTACTCCTTATTCCTTCATCCATCATGATCTCACCTAAAACTTGAAAACTTCAATCACACAAAACTCAACAAAATCTTCGCGAGATCCATTAGCATAAGAAAGCAAATCACTACTTTAGGTACTGTTGCAAACCCATTCATATTTTGTTATTGCATTATACCTACTATATTTTAACTTTACCATGGCTTATACCCCCCAATAGAAACCATAGATTCATCAAAACAAGCACACAACACAATGAAAACAGAATTTTTTTCACACAGAACAGTCTGTAGTAATCTGTACTCTACCCATACTTATGTATGTCATGGGGAAAAAACACCTATGGGATCATAGGGACCCCTTTATGGTTTGGCGGGGAAGAAGGCTCGCACAAAGAGCAGTTCTGATGAACAACGCGCGGGGATTTTACGTAGGTTCGGGCCGCAAAGATGCGTAAAACCTGTCGGGACCCCGATCCTAAGTCATATGAATCCAGACTGTAACATATCACATCACTTTGCGGCCTCACACACGGTAAGTTCCACGGTTGCAGCCTTACCTTAGCTGGGACCGTTTGCGTCTTTTGGCTCACGTATGTGAACATGTCACTGGCAATCAAACGACAGAGAACCCGGGCCGACATGACTAGTCATAGAACCCAAGTGGCACATCTGTACGGAAATAGGCATACATAACCTAGCAACGCAGGTGTCGGCCTCAAGCGTGTGTAGACGAGTCATAGCAAGCTACAAGGTCACCATTATGCCGTGAGACATAAAAGCCATCACTGCACGTAGACGAGTCATAGAAGGCTACAGGGACTCCATTACATTGCGAGACATTTCCCCGAAGGGACAAACACAACAGCAAAGAAGGATACATGCCGGTTAATCAATGTGTCCCGAGCAGTAGCAAGCTACCATGGCTCGGTGGAAGCACAAAGAGGCAGTTTCCCGTAAAGAGTACTACTAAAGGCACAACTAGGTGTCGGATCCCATACATACCGTTGCACGTCACATGTATGCACGACATGCCCGATATGCATAGATACAACCATGGAATCACAACGTAACCATACAACAACATGACTTTTATTTAAGAGGCTCAGACGAGCCTTGCAAAATATGTTCTTATAGATAGGGGTCACAAGACTCGACACTCAAGTCATCCAAATAAGCTCATGCAAACCAAGCGGAAGCATAAAGCTGTCTGAGTACAGACAAATGAAAGGGGTAAAAAGGCACATGGCCTGACTATCTACAGCCCACCAATGGCGTAAGGTCATAGCTGGGACACCAGCTATTCGGAATCGTCGACATCTAGAAAGAACCCACCCGATGGGTCCTGGGTCTCATCTCCAACATTTATTAAGCAAACATGAGTACAAATGTACTCAGCAAGTCTTTAAAGCAGACCTAGGCTAATCATGCTCATGTATCAACAAAGGGGGAGGTGGAGTTTACGCAGCAATGCCAGCTTTGACTCATGGCTATCCTACACTACTCAATTTTAACCCTTTGTTTACCTTTTAGATATCGCACACGAGTCCACTAACTCCATAGCAATACACCACCATAGATTCACTTCCCTCTCCCGGAAGAATGCCATCTACAGTACTCACACTTGTCTTGATATTTTTATGAGTATCCATTTGATTATCTATGAATAGCATAAGTTTTCCAAGTAGTCCATATCCGAGGACGCGGTTATTCGAATAGTTTCATACCCTACAGGGGTGTATTTCTTCACACACACTCTCGCCACTTATCGTTGTGTGCTCATAAAACCATGCACCTCCGCAACCTTCAAGCAGAAGCCCCGTGAGGGAGTCGACCATGACTGTCAATCGCGTAAGACCTCTAGTCCAGGCTATCGCCTATTTGAGACTGAACCCGCACGGAAGTCCGGCCGAAGTTTCTGCTACGGCCCCTAATGATGTGCACAAGGTTCCCAAGCCCACCATTTGGGTGACCCTTGGTACACCGTGCCACTGCCTACCGCGTCATAACCCACCCCTAGGGTCAGCGCTACGCACGTCCTCCAGCATGCTATAAACACCCGAAACTACTTGCAACTCCTGGACTCAGGACTAAGCGACTGATAAGTCGAGAGGGTCAATTAAGTATCCCAACGTGTGGTAGTATCTAGTCTTGGATCACAAACACGAAACTCAGTTCCTAAGAACGATCCCAATGAGACAACCCACTATTTACTCCTACATAGCCTCTCATCGCTACCTTTACCAAATCGAGTTCATCATAATATCATCACATCGGAACAACATTGATTCACTCAATTCATCACCTAGATGAAACCGAGCTGACACAACTCTAACCATAGCAAGCATAGCAGGCAAAGTAATCTAAGAACATGATGGCACAAGCATTGACCAGGTATGCTAGGTTCTAAGGTTTAGCTATTTACTGTGACAATGTCAGGTTATGCAACAGAATAGGATCATCTACCGTGTATGACTGACATGTGATCGGTTGTCCTAATGCAATTAAACAAGAGCTGGAGCGAGAGAGTAGGATATTATTGGAATGATCAAAGGTGTTGCTTGCCTTGCTAGGAAACGGAAGGGTTCTCTCCTTCGTCGGGATACTCGGAGGAATCCTTAGAAGCAAGGCCTACCGCAATGCAGATAAGGAACGATCAACACACACAAGTGCAACAATATGATGCATGATCATGGCATGATAGCATGTATGTATGAGCTAATGCAACTAGTGATCATGTTGGTTTGAAAAGGAATTTGAATATAGGTTCAAAATTGTTCTTCATTTCAAATTCCATTTACTAACCTATTAGTAAATGTCAATGTTCACCTATTTAGATTGCTCTAACATGCATGGCAATAGCACCATTGGATTCATTGGATTTTTCTGGTAAATTTTCATATATAAATTATTTTCATTTGACTTACAAATTAATTTATATGAATTTTTGAAGTTTTGAATAATTTCTGGAATTATTTTTAAACTAGAAATTGCTTTTATTGCATCAGCATGACATCATTATGATGTCAGCTGGTCAGCTGACCGGGCCAGAGTCAAACCTGACATGTGGGGGCCACATGTCAGTGACTCAGACACTTAACTAACTAATTAAACTAAATCCTAATTAATTAACAGAAGCTGGGCCCACTCTCAGTGACTTATTAGGTTAATTAAAATAACTAATTAATTTGCTAATTAACCTTGACTGTGAGGGCCCGGCCCCACCTGCCAGTGACTCAGGGGGTCAAACCCCTGGTCAACTCCGGGCAAGACCCACCGGCGTTGATCCGTCGGTGGCTCCTGAGACGGCGGAGGGCTTCGGGATCCCTCCTCCGGCGACCAAATGGACGGCGGAGGGCACCAAACGACTCAGCACACACGCGCGCGTCCATTCCGACCCCTCCCAGGAGCTGAGATGGTCGGAATCGACGACGGCGATGAGCTGGGCGGCGGCCGGAGCTTGGGCGAGCACGGACTTGTTGAACAAGGGCACGACACGACCTCTACTTGGCACCTACGGACTCTACACAACCCCATGAGCACGACGGAGGCCTCAGATGGACCAACTGGTCACCGGAGCATGGCCGGCGTCGAGCTCGAGCAGCGGGGACATTCGGACTTTTACGGAATCCGACGCTAGGGCACGAAATTGAAGGGGGGAAGAGGGGGAAAGCTTCAGGGGATCACGGCGGTCGCAGGGACGTCGAGAGTGGGCTCAGGGAGGGCCTGGAGCAGCGGCGGGCTCCACTTCTTTTCCGGCGGCCGGAGGTTGAAGACGATGGCTATGCGGCGCTAGAGAGCTTCCGGCGATGCGTGGCTCGGCTGGAAGGAAGAGGGCGACTAGGCGGTTCGATTGGGGGGCTCAAGGGCGAGGGGGAGCGGCTAACGCGACGGCGGCGAGCTCTAACAGGGTTCGGCCATGGCGGAGCAGAGAGGGGAGAGGAGAGCGAGCGGGCGAGAGAGAGAGGGAGCGATGGGGACGACTCTAGGGAGCTTATCCCCGTCGCGCTGGCGAGGAGGACACAGGCAGACAGCTACCGGCATGGAGGCACGACAACGCGCGCGCTCCGGCCACGCGCTCGTCCTCCTCGCCGCCAAGAGGACGACGACCACCCTGGGCCAGGTGGGCTGGCCTGGCCTGGGCCCTTTTCCTTTTTCTCTTTTTAATTCTTATCTGTTTTCTATTTTCTGACTTCTTTTATTTTCTTTTCAGGTCCAATTGATTTTATAAAATATCCCATATATTTTATAAACTAAAGTTTGAATACTTCAAACTTATCTGAAAAGTTTCAGGATATTTTGAAAACAAAAATAATGATAGTGCTTTATTTAATGATTTCAGAAGCTTTATCAATTATTTTTGAATTGTTTTGGTTGTTCAAATAATTAAAATGATCCCTGGTATATCCATGTCCAAATTTATCAGACATAGGGAACATTTTTGAAGGGCATTTTGGATTTGTTGAATTTTCACCAAGTTTGAGTTGGTTTGATTCAAAGTGAGCTTCGGGTTTCTCTTGTGTTCCCCATTTCATGTTGATGCAAGTAGATGAAAATATGATGCAAACACATGCTAAACTAGGTCACCTAGCTAGGGTTGTGACAAAACCCTACTCCTTCTTGGTTATATTGTGGGTGTTTTTAGGGTTCCAGCTACAGGAGCGCTATGAACAGCTGCCACACTTATGAGTTAGAGGGTCGAAAAAGTAGAAAAGCCAAAAGTCCTCTACTGTAACGCCCTGGGCCTCCTTTTATACTCTAGAAGGGGATCCCAACAGTGGCGTACAATGCGTACATGGGGTGTATGGAGCTACAATGCTATCATACCTAACACTAACGTTGTAGGACAGGCGCATTTAATGCACCGTCAAGCATCTCTGAGTGTCTATGGGATGGGACAGGAGCCCGTCCCATCGGCACCCTATAGCCCCTCCATCGTTGGTGCCGCGACACGTGCCCAGGCAAGGCGACACCTAGCCTGTGCGCTGGCAGGGCCTTGCCGGGTCTTCGCCTTGCTGGGGCTTTGCCTTGCCGGGGCTTTGCCTTGCTGGGTTTTTTAAGGCCATCCCAACAAGGTCTTGCCTTTGGTCTTGATTCTCATGGATTTGTATCTAGTAGCTCCCTGCCAGCCTCGTCGCCAGGGTGGCTAGTACTGCCCGTGCACGAGTTAGGCGCACTAGAGAGCCCAAAACTCTAGTGCATCAATAGGAACCCCAGGCATGGGCCACACATGGTGCGAGGCATTGTTGGGCTAGGCCCAAACATTGCACGGGCATGTGTGGTAGGGCCTTGTAGTTGTGATCATTGCGCTTACTGTGTCTCCCTACAATACCCATTGAATGTGGGACATGAGGATACATGCGTGGAGTGGCCGTTACAGCAGCGCGCCCGCGAAGCATTTCTATATTAATCTAGTAAAGAGGCTGCCCCACGCCTTCCCCATAAAAACGAAATCGTAGAGGCGCTTCTCATTTACCTCTTGTCTTTCCCAATCTGAGAACCATCATCATCTTCCTCCTCAAGCCCGAAAAAGTGCTCCTCCCATTCATCCATGCCTCCACGCCCTCTCCGTCCTCAGCCCCCGCCGCCATAGCCACCATGCCGCCCAAGGCTAGCAAGGGCAAGGATGCGGAAACTGTCTTAGAGAACAAGCTGGTGAGGTTGCGGAAGGAGCAAGTCGTCTTTCTGTCGAGGCTTGACATGGGCGCTGTGGAGGAGCGATACCGGTGTATGTGGGTGATGGGGACGACGGCGCATCCCGCCACCCGCGTGAGTCCAGGTCCTTCCGGGGGCAGCCCAGATAAATATTGTTTCTTTGCCGATTATTTATACTATGGGCTCTACCCCCTTTCTCGGATTTCTTCAATGACATCATTTTCACTTACGGCTTCCAACTCTTGGATTTTACACCGAATGTTGTGACGTGTATGTCAGTTTTCGCTCATCTTGGCGAAAACTTTGTCGAAGTAGTTCCTAGCACCATCCTTTTCCGCCATTACTTCAATCCCTGTATCCAACAAGGCGAAGCCCTTTCTGGTGCCGTCGCTTGGATTCCACGGCAAGGAACCAAGGAGGTCTACCCAAACAGGGCCTACTGCGAGAGGTGGGATGAGTGGCGAGGCAAATGGTGCTGGATTCAGGAGGAGAACTTCCAGCCTTTCTTCTTGCCGCGACAAACCAAGATGGTGTGCGACGACGACTGGAGTGCCCTCGACCCTGAGGATGGGAAGGTTATAGTTGCGACCACCAGGATTCACCTCCCCAGAAGCGTCACCCTCACCATAGAGATGATAGGCGCCGATTTCCTTCGCCGGTGCATAGCTCCCCTGCAGAATAAGGGGAGGCCATCTTGGGAATTCCGGAAGGTAGTAGACATCATGAGGCTGCGCCCCGGGCTGAACCACAATCTGACAGTTATGCAGCACAGAGCTCTCTGCCAGAAACTGTTCAGGAGTGTCGTGGTATGTGAGCTGCCGGCAGGCATAATCCCTTGTGCAACAACTCTGCTTTAGGTCGAATCATCGCCATGATGCCGGCGTTTGATGCCCACAGCCTTGACGCATCCTGGATTGAGCCATCTGTAGAGCAGGCACACGAATTCTTTGATAACTTGGCAGATATGGTCATCCACAAGGAAGAGGGCCTCGTTCGCGACACCACTGAGGAAGAAATGGCATACATAGCCAGCAGGGCGAAGGAAGAAGATCTTGCTATGCAGGCCGGCGACGCCGGCTTCTTGGAAGAGGAAACCAGTAGAGGGGAAATACTGTCGGACGAAAATCTTTTCGGGCAGGATGGGACCGCCAAGGAGCAAGGCAACACATCTGCATGGGGCCGTCCTCCCAAAGACACAGCTGAGGAGGAACTGCTCGAGGAGTCCCTGTCTCTTGTGACAAGGAAGAGGCATGTCCTTCGAAGTGTCGCCTTTGGGATTCCGGTTTGCCAGGATCCTTCGAGTAGCACAGTCCCCGGCAAGGGGGCAGCCGGCAAGGCCATGCGGTGGCAAGAAGATCATCAGCAACCTGCGCCCGCCACGGCCAAACGTCCTAGGAGCACCCCTCCACGCCCTCCATGGGCACCATGGCGGAAGTCTCTTTCGACCTCTCTGCCCTTAGCTTGGGAGAAGAATATTAGGGGTAAGGATCTTGCCGCATCTTTCGCCTTTTGAATTTCTGGTTTGACTGAACTCATTTGCTTTACCTTGGCTTATCTCCAGAGCGATGAGGAAACACTGGCGCAAAGGGTGTGAAAGAGACTGAAGACCTCGACGGGTGAGGAGTTGCCGGAAAGCACCTCGGGTGCACCAGATACGATCATCGTCAACCCGGAGGCCAGCCCGTGGCATAGTCCTTGACTCAGCCCCCAATGCAGCCCCCTAGCGTGAGCCCACTACTCACTTCCCGCTGGCATGTGCCAGGGTGTGCATCTTCACTGCTGACATCACCGGATGTGTAGGAGTAGGTCGACGACAAGGAGGACCATCAGAGGTCGTCCCTGATATGCCGCCTCCATCACCTATGCCGCCTAGAGATAGGTCCCGGGCGAGGACTTCCTCCAGCATGCTTTATCGCGACGAGGGAGAGCCGGCAAGTATGGGCACCAGTAGGTCTTCGTTGGCAACCGTCGTTGGCGCAGGTACTCTTTATTATGTTCATTTTTTGTCTTATTGAACTTCCACCTCAGCTTCGGGTTTTTTTCTTGGCCTTCAGACATTCCCTCGATGGAGGGCATGGATGCTGACACCGTCATCAAAGAGACCGCCAGGGATGCCGCCGCCGAGGCCAACAGGATCGCTGCTGAGGAGGCCATCAAGAGTGCCACCGCGGAGGATGCTGAAGCTGCCAAGAATGCTATCGTGGAGGCCGCTAGTGCTGAGGCCGCCAAGGCTGCGCGGGAAGAGGCCGAGAAGGCCGGCGAGGAGGCTAGTGACCGTACTGACGGCATTCCTACCGCAGGAGCGCTAGGTGCTACACCGGCCACGGAGCCCCCAGCTACCAGGGAGGCGACCGCAGAAGATTAGCTGCCCACATCCGAAGCCCCATCATCGAGCAAGTACCTCAGTGTTGGTGATAATTTGTTCATCAGCATCCCCAGCATGGCAAGCACTGGGGTGCCATCTGAGGGGAAGTTTTTGAAGAGGGGATCATTACTGCTGCCGAGCTCGAGATTGTTGATGAACCAAATGCCAGCAGCAGCAAATCCCAAGAAGATCAGCTCCTCCAGATCATGGGGGACAACTTCTGAAAGCTTCAAGCGCTTCACCGCGCCCAAAAGGAGAAACTGGACTCCAGAGCTGCAGTTATGGAAGCGACTGAGGCCAACTTTCAGGAGCGCTTCGAAGAAACTCAGGCCTAGTTCGCCCAAGCTTCCCAGGATCTGAAGTCTGGTCAAGAGAAACTGAGGCAAGGTTGGAGCCAACTCTTCATGCAGCAGTCCGATGCCGAGCAGGCGCAAGATGAGGCCAAGCAACGGGCTGCTGCAGAGGACGCTCGCTTGACGGAGCGCCGTATTGGGCTCAATGCCTATAAGGAAGATCTTGTCGCTCGTGAGACGGAGCTTGCCTACAAGCTTTGCGGCAAGGAAGTGGAGATCGAGGAGCTTGTCGCGCGGCGGACCCGGGAGCTGGAGCGGAAACACAAGGAGACGCTCGAAGCTCTAACTGCAGATCACGTCGGCAAGCTGAAAGAGGCCGCCGATGCTGCCGAAGCTGCAATGGCCGCCAAGAACTTGCTAGAGGATAGGGTGAAGAAGCTAGAGGCCGACCTTGAGGATCTCAGCAAGGAGGTCTCGTCACTCAATTTTGAATGAGACAAAGCCCTCAACAGCCTGATGGAGATGCAGGTCAGCATATCTGATAAGACCAAACAACTCTCTTCAGCCAGTGAATCCGTTGATGATCTAAACATGAAGCTGGCTATGCTGAACGAGACTCTCGAGACTGCCACGACTCGCAAGAAGGCTCTGGTCAAGGACCTCCAAGATGATAAGGAGCTGGTCAAGAGTGATGTCGTCGTCCACAATGACTATGTGCATGGAGTACAAGTCTGAACTGAGAAGCTCGTTGACGTCGCGGAGAAGCTTGCCACACAACTGTCCACCATGGGCCTGGAAGGTTTCAGGTACTCTTCCGACGATAGAGTGTCCATGAGTGCCAAGGTGACCATGTTCTTCGACTGTATGCTTGGAGCCTTGGAGCAGCTTCACTCAGACCGAGCATACTACCTGGCCAGTGAATCACGCAAGCTCTGCCAGGCCGTTCTCCGCAACATGCTCATCAAGGTGGCGCACAAGAACCCCGTCATCAACTTCTGCAACGTCCTCGACCGCTTGCCGAAGGGTTTATATGTCAAGGCGCTTGAGGAACTTGTCGCGCCCATCGTCGACAGGGTAAGCCAAGTCAAGCGGGTTAAAGGTGATCGCCGGGATTAGCTGCCTTTCTTCTCGCCACCATCCATGCCAAGAACAGTTTGTCTTATGTTAGAATCGTGACAAGACCGATGTAATATAGCTTGCTATGCTTTGAACAAATGTTATGTTAAATTCCTTGTGTGATTTTTTTTGTATGTATTCACCCTATGCTTGATTGGAGACTTGCCGGCGTGCACACCCCTTCCGCGAGCGCTAGGTGCGGGACTTTAGCAGCCTGCTGGCGGGGTTGCTGCCAGCAAGGGACCCTAGTGCTTTTAGTGCAGCCACCTAGACTATTGAGCGGACTCAAAACAGAATAAGGGCGGAACCAATCGCAACAAGGATCCTTCGCGTGTAGGTTTTCCATATGAGAATCGAAATCGTGCAAGGAAAATAACTCCACATCAAGAATTCATTTGGGTTTTTGCAACTTATATTTTCGTTGTCGTACTCCTTCTGGCAAGAGATTTTTTTTGAACTTTTCCCGTAGGTATCCATACTACCATTCCGCCCCGGCTAAGATGCACACAAGGTAACCTTCTGTCCTTCGAGAAAAAGAAAGAAGAGAAAATATGGATGTGGAACCTTGGCGGTCCGTTAGCTCTTGTCGGGAGTAAGTGCAATGCAATTCTTAGACAAACATTCGCAAAAGTAAACATGAGAATCAACAAGATTTCCGGAACACTTATCTTTATTCAACTACGCATAGGGTCTGCGCCTGGCTTTGTACCAAGGTCTACATGCTTTAGCGGCAAGACTTGTAAAAAAGGTGGTTGTCGGGAGGCAAGGCAACCGCGCCTCATGGGTAGAACTTGTGAAGATGTTCGATATTCTAGGAGTTGCTCACTGGGATGCCATCTTCAGTCTCCAGGCGGACTGCGCCAGGCCTGGTGACTCGTACTAATCGATAAGGGCCTTCCCACTTCGGCGTCAACTTGTTTGAATTCTTGGCGGACTGAACTTGCCGAAGAACAATGTCGCCTTCCTCAAGCCTTCGGGCATTAACTTGGCGGCTATGATAGCAGCGCAAAGCTTGCTGGTAGACTACAGCTCTCACAGCAGCCTGCAGATGGTCTTCCTCAAGGAGCGTTGCGGCATCTTGCCACAACTCCTCTTGCTCAAGCTCATCATAACCGAGCACTCGAGGTGACCCGTATATGAGTTCCGTGGGGAGAACTGCTTCCGCCCCATATACGAGGGAGAAGGGTGTCTGGCCGGTATCTCGATTTGGTGTCGTTCTGATTGACCAAAGAACCACTGGCAACTCATCAATCCAGTGCCTTCTGCACTTGTACAGCTTGTCGAAAGTTCTCGTCTTGAGGCCTCACAGCACTTCAGTATTAGCCCTTTCTACTTGGCCATTTCTCACAACACTTAGATTTTGCTGCTAAGGTCTTGGACATACTGCATGAAGTGCGGCTCGTGAATTGCGTGCCATTGTCAGTGATGATCCTGTTAGGAACACCAAAGCGGCAGACTAGTCCTTTGAAGAACTTGATGGCTGACTGTGTTGTCACCTTTCTCACTGCTTCCACTTCCGACCACTTTGTGAACTTGTCGATCGCAACATACAAGTACTCAAATCCCGTGGCAGCACAGGGAAATGGGCCCAATATGTCGAGCTCCCGGATCGAAAATGTCCAGGAGAGAGGGATTGTCTGAAGGGCTTGAGCTGGTTGATGCAATTTCTTCGAATGAAACTGGCATGCTTCACACTTGGTTACTAGCGCAGTTGCATCCTGGAGGGTAGTGGGCCAAAATAAACCTTGCCAGAATGCCTTATCGACAAGTGCTCTTGATCCTATGTGGGAGCCACATATGCCTCCATGTATCGCTGCCAACAGCTCCTGTCCATCCTTCAGAAAAATGCACTTGAGTTTCACACCATTTGGTCTCTTTCTGTACATGACGTTGTCCACGAACTGGTACATGTTAGACCGGCGGGCAACTTCCTCTTCTTCTTCTTGTTCCTTAGGGAGTTCTCCTGTTTGAAGGAAATGGACGATGTGTTGTGCCCATGCTGGAGCGTGGGGCTCGACAACAAGGACCAAAGGCATATCCTCTGCCGGGGAAGCATTTGTCTCTACCGCAAGGGCTCGAGGTCCTACTAGAGCCTGTTGTCCCCCAGCAAGCCTGGCGGGAGCGTGTGCTTCCACGGCAAGAGCCTGAGATTCTTCCGAAGCGCGGCGCTCACCGGCAAGCCTGACGTTGTCCCCGGCAACCTCCTCATCGGCGGCTTATGGGAGTTTTGCCGGGAAATACTTACCGGAACTCAAATTTCTTCTTTTCTCTTGTCCAATTGATGGTGTCATGGATGGTTGAGTCAGTCGGAGCACGAAAGTTCCTGGTTCCATAGGCAACTTAAGGGCATCACACTTTGACAGGCCTTCAGCAACGCTGTTCTCTGCATGCGGAACGTGCTCCATTTCAGGCCGTGAAAATGTTCTTCCAACTTCTTCACTTCATCTACATAAGCTTCCATCAATGGACTCTGATAATCCTTGTTCACTCGCCGGACAACAAGTTGAGAATCACCCCTGACAATAAGTTTCTTGATCCCAAGGTCTGCCGCGATCCTGAGACTCGCAAGTAGCCCTTCATACTCATTAGTATTGTTCGTTGATCTCTCCCTGGGAAAGTGCACCTGAATCACATATTTGAGGTGTTCTCCGGTGGGTGCGGCAAGAAGCACTCTAGCACCGGCGCCTTGCAGTGAGAAGGCCCTATCAAAATACATGGTCCACTCTTGACCAATTTCCTTGCCGGGGAGGGTTGACTCTGGAACTTCTTCATCTGGCGTTGGGGTCCATTCTGCAATGAACTCTTCCAAGGATCTTCTCTAGATGGTTGAAGTACTTTCAAACTTGAGACCAAAGCTTGACAATTCCAAATCCCACTCCACAATCCTGCCGGTGGCTTCTAGATTACACAAAATCCGTTGTAGCGGGAAGCGAGTGACAACGGTGATCTCATGTGCTTGGAAGTAATGGCGCAGCTTCCTCGAGGCTAGAAGGAGGCCGAAGAGCAACTTTTGCACGCTAGAGTATCTTCACCTAGCCCCATGCAAAGTGGAGCTGACAAAATAGACTAGGCGCTGGACCACCTTCTTCTTCTAAATTGTCTTATTCAACTGCGCAGATCCTTCCTTATCCGCACTAGACCCTGTAGGAGAATGTCCTGGCTTGTCGCTTGGCGGTCCTGCCACTATTGCTGCTTCTTCGTTTACTTCTCTTTCAGCCACTAGTGCAACACTCACCACCTGATTTGTTGCCACTAGATATAGCAGCAATGGCTCTGGTGTTTTTGGCGTGACTAGGACTAGCGGAGAGGAGAGGTACTTCTTCAAATCCTGTAGCGCTGCCTCCGCTTCCGGAGTCCATTTCATCGAACTCGCCTTCTTCAAGATTTTGAAAAAGGGCGGGGCGCGCTTAGCAGATTTTGAGATGAACCTACTCAGAGCAGCAACACAGCTGGCAAGAGGATGCACATCCTTGACATGTCTTGGTGCTTCAATTTTCTCAGTTGCTTTGATCTTGTCGGGATTTGCTTCAATCCACGTTGAGATACAAAGAACCCAAGAAGTTTGCCAGATGGGACGCCAAAAACACACTTCTCAGGGTTGAGCTTCATGTTGATCTTGCACAGATTTGCAAATGTTTCTTCTAGGTCCGATATGAGCGTAGCCTTGTCCTTGGTTTTGACCACTATGTCATCCATATAAGCTTCCATATTTCTATGTAGCTGGGGCTCAAAACCAATCTGGACCGCTCTTGCAAATGTAGAACCAGCACTTTTCAACCCGAAAGACATACACAAAAAGCAATACGTACCACCTGGGGTGATAAATGCGGTCTTCTCCTCGTCTTCCTTGGCCATGAAAATCTGATGATAGCCTGAATAGGCGTCAAGGAAGGCCAACAAGTCACAGCCGGCAGTGGAGTCCATAATCTGGTTGATGCATGGCAAGGGAAAAAGGATCTTTAGGGCACGCTCTATTTATGTCTGTGAAGTCAATGCACATCCTCCATTTTCGATTGAGTCCATCCAGCGGTGAAGTACTCCTTCGATCAAACCAGACGCTTCTAATTTCTTGATCTCTTTGGCAATAAATTGTTGCCGCTCCAAATTTTCCTCCCCGACCTTCTGCTTGATAGGCTGCGTGTGTGGACAGACGGCAAGGTGGTGCTCAATCACCTTCCTGGGAACACCGGGGATATCAGATGGTTGCCATGAAAACACATCAACATTCGCCCGCATGAAGGAGACGAGCGCGCTTTCCTATTTGTCGTCAAGGGTGGAACTTATGGTGAAAGTTCCTCCCGTACCATTCTCCTTGGCGGGAACCTTCTTAGTCTCTGGTGGAGCTATCTTGGACTTCTTCCTCTTGTCGGTGGAGCTCTCTGGCACATTGTCAATGGGAGCGCAGCACCCCGAGGAGGTGTGCTTGTTGGAATGTGCGCCAAAGGCTGTCACACCCTGTGTTTGTATCACCTTGTTATGTTTGGATTTATAAAATTTGGAGCCAACTAAAACTTTTACAATGCTTGTGCTTGATTGAATTGATGCTTGTTTGCTTGTTGATTGTTGCTTATGGCACTCTTAGATTCTATCCCTCTTTATATTCATCTTCCTTGCCCCAAACTTCTTGCCCAATGATCATGATATGTGAATAGTGCCCAAAACTATTTTTTCCAAATTTTATTTTGACCAGAAAGGATTTATCCAAACTAGGTTATCAAAACCCCCTGAAATGAGGTTTGCACTGCAAGTCCTCAAATTGGGTGGATCCTTCTACCCCGAAGGCTTTATTTCAAACCTACTACATATATGACTTCCCAAAACCACCAAATACTAATTTTAAAGATTATTTTCATATTTTATTTAAAGGCTTTTTCTTAAGACCAGAAATGGTTTTTCATAGGGAAAAATTATTTAAATGCTTTCAAAATATTTGAGAAAATTTAGGGAAACTCGGTGGACATATATTTCCCATATATATATATATGAGTTTCAAACACATGGGCATGTTCAAATCATGGGCAAAACCCCTCAAAACCCTTTCTGTTCAAATCAAGCTTTTGAAATATTTCTATAAGAAATATTCTTAATAAATTCCAGGAAAATTCTAGCAAGTCAACACTATTATAGGTGATGATCTTGCAAAGTTTCACCTCAATCCAAGTTGTTTTGATTCACCAAACCATCCCAAAACCCTTCGTGTCCAGATTCAAATTTGAGGAACTTTACATTGTGAAGTTTCTCCGCTTGGCCTCAAACTTTGTGGACATGCCCTAATCACCAAATAATGATGCTACACTAAGTGGTGCATCAAGGGTAAAAGCTTAGAATGCATAGATCTAGAGAAACCAGAATATGTTGATTTCTAGGTTTCCACTAAGTCCCATTGTGAACTTTCATCAAACCCTCTCAAACTTGGTGATAAGCCCTAATTTTGACCACCCTTTTATCCTTTTAATTACCAAGGAATGTGGGATACATCTAGTGGGCCAAATCATCATCAAACACCTTCTGGTGAATTGGTAAGTCTCTGTTTTCACCCCCATTCTCTGTTCCCCTTGCCATATAACTTTTACCACAACCCCTCAAGGTCACTAGCTACCTCCTGTAAAAATCTCATGGTCATAGCTCAAATGTTGACATGGTAAAATTCCCAATTACCCCTCTGGAGAGAAGTTTTCCCTCTCTCTCTCTCAACTTCCCTTCTCTCCAAAGGAACCCCAGAGCATCCAAGGCACTTTTCTGTAGCCTAGGCACCCCTAGATCCCCCTAGACACTCTTGGGCACGTACAAGACGCCGTTGGCATGCCGTGGCAAGCCAAACGCACGCTCTGGAGCGTGCTAAAGTGCCGACAGGCACTGTAGCCGTTGGCCAATGCATGGCACCGACCACCTCGAGCGTCCCCTCTCGCTAGATGGTCGGCCTCGGCGTCCGCACCATGCCATCTTGTCGGGCCCCTCCTCTCACCCTCCTCTGCCCCTCCTCGCACGTGCCGCAGCCGCCCGAGCCGGCCAACCGCGGGGCTCGCATGCGCGCGCTCCCCTACCTCTCCCTCCTTTCCCCCTCAGCCTGGACCAGCCCCAGGAATGCCCTAGACTCACCCCCATCTTCCCCGTGGCCTCTGGCCTCGGCCACGAGCTCGCCATTGCACATGCGTTCGGTGGACTCGCCCCCGCCTATTTAAGAGGCCCTCGGGATTCTCTCTCCCCTCCACTGGCCACCTCTCCACCTCCATCGTTCGCTCGTAGAGCCCTAGCCCCTCTCTTCCCCTTTGCGCTCGGGATCGAGAAGAACATTGTCGAGGGGTCGCCACCGTCGATCTCAAGGTAGCAAGCCCCTTCGGCCCTCCTCTCTCTTCGGTTGGTCCTAACTCGTCGTGATGACGCGAATCCCCCTCTTCCCCGTCTTCTTTGCATCCCGAAACAACCCCGACAACCTCCTCCCGAAGCTTCCTCCGCCGTGGGTGCTCGCCGCTGGTGACTCCGGCAACCTCCGGCTGCCCTTCCACCTCTAGGGGACCAGCGACTCGACCCCGAGTCCATCCCCACCCTCTCCTGCCGCTGTCGTGCCTCCCTACGCCGCCGGTGAGCCTCTCCCCTCTCTGCCCTGAGGTGGGAGAAGGAACCGACAGGTGGGACCCACTTGTCGGCCTCTCTATCCCTCTCCCGCTCTCTCTCTCTCCCTCTCGTGGTCGCTGACAGCCGGGCCCCGCACTTGAGGTTTGAACCTGGCCGTGCGCGAGGCCAGCTAGCTGGCTAGCTGGGCCGGCCCAGCCACTGGACGCCTCTGGCCAGGGCACAGTGCCCTTTCTTTTCTTTTTTCTTTTTCTGTGGTTTTTCTAAAAATTCCACAGAGCTCAATAAAAAATCCTATAACCATGATTCTTCCACCTAAATTTCTAGAATATTCCCTAGAATTTAATAGTGCCCTTTTTGTAAATTTTGAAAACCTTTTCTGTACTGTTTTATTTTAAAACCTATATTTGGGCATCTTTTGCCTCTGGTAAATAGTTTTCAAAAATGTTTTTCATAAAAATATATTAAACAAACATTATTTAATATATTCTTTAGTATTTATCAGAGTATGGTAGAATTTTTAATAGTGGCTTGTGTGCTCAGTTTTTGTGTGATGCTTATTTTATCGCTATTTATCGCGACGATAGATTGTGTTGTTGATGAGGAAGTTGGACCCGAAGAATTCGAAGACCCCGGAGACTTTGTTAACCCAGGCAAGCAACCCTTTGACCATGTTAAGAAACTTTTTCATGCATGACATATAGCACTTGTGGATTCGATGATTGATCATAATGAGGTGTTCCCCCTCCCGTGGGTTGCCTCCGACACCCTTACCTTTGACACTTGCATCATGCATAACCCTACCACCTTATGAGGGTTATGCGGGTAGGTGTAGTTAGGATGCTAGTAGATGCTACGCAAGTGTGATTGGGACTTATGCATGGTGATGAAAGAAAAGAAATGATTTCAAAGACTTATCAAAAAATCCCTCGGGTGCCACTAATGCCCAAGGGAGATGATGATGTGATGGCTGACCACTTCAGAAAGAAGTGGTGTGCCGGAACAAGTTGAGGATGTATTTTCAAAAAAACGGAGTGTTTAAGATTTGTCGACCGTCCCAACCTTACATGCGCAACCACGATACCCCTTATGGGACAGAGCTTTGTTGATTACCTTGGTGGGTACTGGCAAGGAGCCCGCATTACTAGTGGCGGGAGTGGCATGGTCACTCTCGATACGGAGTCGTACCGATATGTATGATCATGCGTTGTCTTCACAGGCACCGGGCACACCGTTGGTCCCCTCATGGATGGTATGATTTGGAGCGAGGCTCGTGTGATGTACATCGTGAGGGATGGATACCAATCGAGTGGACTCTTTCTTTAGTATCGCTAGGGGAAAGGCATTGTTCGGGTACATACCTGGGGTATGTGATGTATGGCATGTCGTGGATGACACGAAAGTTTCCCGAGTATTGTGGGTAAAGTGTGCAACCTCTACAGAGTGTAAAACTATTCGAGTAGCCATGTCCACGGTCAAGGGAAGTTGGGTGGTGCTGCTTATGCCACGTCCGGTTGTTTCCACAGAACTTGGTGTGCATGTGGTTAACACAGAGATGGTACATGAGACAAGTCAGAGGACTTGAATGTGATGGATGAACATGAGATGTTCAACCCCTGCTTATGACGATATCTGTAACTTGTTCTTATAGATATTTGCCAACTGTTGATGCGTGCTTACATAGTTACTTGATCATGTCATTGCATTCAAAATTGGTTTTCCGTAAATTACCTACTTAGTGTTATATCATGCATCATTATTACCTTGTTCCACAACTTGGGTTGCTTGCGAGTACATTCAAAGTACTTGTTGGCTTGCCACTAGTTATTTAATTGGCCAGGCATGGAAGAACAGGAGTATGTTGAAGAGTTCATTGGTGACGAACATGCGAACTAGGACGCTTCCCAGTCAGAATGCGTGTAGGTTAAGGCAGATGACATGGGTTCACGCTTTCGATCAAGATTTTTGCTTCTTGTTCTATTTAAGTGTTTGGCCCTCGTGGCCCTATCTATGTAAGACTAGACCTTCATGGTCTTTATTTGTGTAAGACGCTAAATGTGGATGTAAGACTCTTGTTATTCAGCTTCTGTGTGTTCAGTGAGCATTGATCTCTGGGATCACTGTACACATGCATTCGGTGATCACGACTTATGAGTCAGGGTCCCCACAGAGCTAGTATCAAAGCCATCTTGACTGTATGAAGCCCTTAGTTAGCATGGACGTTAATTAGGATAAACCCACTTTCAAACTACACCTAGCACCTATACTTAGGGAATTCTGCACTATTTACTTCTTCTATTCTTCACACAACACTCTGCTGACTCTCCTCCTTTCAAACCTTTGTAGATGGCCGTCATACCCGAATCCTTCCTGAGATCCGGCTTTCCCTTACTCCTTGGGGATAGCCTGGAGAAGTGCCAGTTTCGCCAACCACCCATTTTTCTCTACCACGAGCACTGGGTCGATGCCGTCACGAAGGAGTACCATGTGGATGTGGTCATGAAGGCAAATGACTCCCCGACCAGCTGGTTCTTTGAAGGACCATGGATGGAGACCATGATACTTGTAGTCGAGATAGCTGCACGCAAGGCACTTCTGCACCTTCGAGACATCATTCCAGAGATGGCTAATGAGCCAGCTACTCGCTACCTTCCTTTCAGAAAGGATGATCTATGCGAGAGTTGGACATTGGTTCTGACCCAGGAGGATGGCACACCACTCAGGTTCCAGACCTACTTCAGCCTCTCCACCGATAGCCTGGTTCACCACTTGATGAAGGAGTCCATGAAGCTCCGCGAGGAACTTCACCACACCCGGGAGCTACTTCGGCAAGCCAAGACGAAGCCAGACAAGATCAAGAAGGATGGAGCCCCCGAAGGACGACCAGCTGTCCCTTACAGAGGAGGAGTACCCCCAGCGAGTGATGCACCCACACATCGTCATCGCATGAGTGCGAAGGAGTACCGTGAGCTCTTCACCGACCCGCCAGCGAAGCGTCGTCGGGATGGACCTCCTCGTTCCCCAACCCCTTCGACCGGGGATGATGCCCGTTCATATGATGAATAGGAGGAAGACCCAAAGGAGCGTGACTACGAGACCGAGCACTCCACCACCTAAGTCCGAGAATCCCTATGGTAGGATCAGTCATGTATCCCTCATGCGAAGTCGAGTCCGTGTAATGGTTCATATGAAACCATGTGTGCTTGTTCTTTGTTTTGTTGTTTGTGTTCCGATGCAAGTCATGTTTTTGCCTTAGGCAACATGTAAGTGACTCCATCATCTATCTTAATATATGTAGGTCTTTCGACCTTTGTTTTACCACACTTCCACTTAACCAACCCCCTTAGGCGCACTTTTTCATTATTGCTTTTCCTCTCGTCTATCCTAGTGGTTTGACTTGGCTGCTCCAAACAGGATGGTGGCTGCTACCCGCAACAACTCCTTCACCAACCCCGAAGCCGGCAACTCAAGCCAGCAACAGGAAGGTGGTGGGGCTGCTCACGCTGGAGGACACCACGAGCAGCCACAAGGCGACATTCCCCCGCACCACCTCCACCAGAGAACATGACCATAGCTCAGTTTCTCCAAATTCTCCGGTAGGAACGCCAAGCCAACAATGTTGCTATCCAGCAGATGGCTCAGGCCCTTCTGAACAACCAGCAGCAAGGCAGGAACGGCAGTGGCCTCTCCACGCTGTCTGAGTTCATGAGGAATTCTCCGCCAACCTTCACCGAGACTGCTGAGCCATTGGATGTTGATGACTTGTTCTGCACCATCGAGGACCTCCTTGCACTAGTCAATTGCAATGAGGACCATGAGAAGGTTCTTTATGCCTCTCACTACCTCGAAGGTACCGCCCGAGCTTGGTGGGATGGATTCAAGGTCATGCAAGGTGAACGTGTGATCACTTGGAATGACTTCAAGTAAGGATTCCGCACTGCCCACATTCCTTCTGGGATCATGGCTATCAAGAAGAGAGAGTTCCGAGTGCTGAAGCAAGGAAGTGGCTCTGTCAAGGAGTACCTGCAGAAGTTCAACCGGCTGTCAAGGTATGCACCTGAATATGTCAACACGGAGACTGCCAAGATGGAACACTTCATGGAAGGACTTCAACAGACCCTGCAGTATCAGCTCATCGTGTGCGATTGTCGTACCTTCTTCGACCTGGTGAACAAGGCCCTCATGCTGGAGGACAAGAATCATGATATTGACTACACTCGCAAGGGCAAGATGATTAGCAAGGGTAGCTCAAGCAACTAGAAGCCTCGCCCCTGGCAGCCAGCCCTAGCCAAGCCAACCTATCAGCCACAGCAAGCTAGACCTCTTGCACCTCATCCGAGCTACCAGCCTCAGCAGTATGCCAATCCCAGGCCAGCTTACAACAACTACCCCAATAACAACAGTCGCAGGAACTACAACAACAACCCTGGACAAGACACTTGCTTTGGATGTGGTCAGCCAAGACAAATCTCTAGGCTGTGTCCCAACAAGAAACCAGATGCACCACGCCCCAATGCGCCCGCTCAAGGTCAAGGCCATGGAGCACCACCAACGAACCCCTCTCCTCGCAACCATCCCAACAATGGCAAGGGTCGTGTGAATCACGTCACCACAGAGGAAGCCTAGGAAGACCCCGGGCGACATACTGGGTACATTCCTCGTCAACTCAACCCCAGCAACAGTATTGTTTGATTGTGGATCTTCGCATTCCTTTGTCACCCAAAAGTTTGCACTAGAGAGTGGCATGAAGCCTACACCCTTGGGTAGTCGTATGTTGATACAAACCCTAGGATCGGTTATGAAGTCTGGGATAGGTTGTAAGGGAGTTGAGATTAACATAAACGAGATAGATTTTCTAGCAGACCTTATAATCCCAAAGTCAGAAGGCTTGGATGTGATCCTAGGAATGGACTGGTTAACCAAGCATCAAGGCATGTTAGACTGTGCCAAGAGGATTGTCACCATGACTAATATCCAAGGAGTGGAAGTCAAGTATGTTCTCAACCCTCCCTCCACTCAAGCCCCTCGGGCTAACTATCTATCGGGAGTTGAGTTGGATCAAGTTCCAATGGTATGTGAATACCTGGATGTGTTTCCTGATGAGCTGCCCGGGATGCCTCCTGACCGCGACATTGAGTTCATCATTGAGCTTATGCGCGGATCAAGGCCCATCTCTAAGAAGGCCTACATGATGTGATCCGAAGAGTTGGCTGAACTGAAGAAGCAACTAGCAGAGCAGCTCAGAAAAGGATTTATTCGCCCTAGTGCCTCTCCTTGGGGATCGCCTGTTCTATTTGTGTCAAAGAGGGACGAAACTATCAGACTCTGTGTCGGTTACCGTTCTCTCAATGAGGTCACAATAAAGAACAAGTATCCACTCCCCAAGATTGAAGACCTGTTTGATCAGTTGAATGGAGCCAAGATGTTTTCCAAGATTAACCTCAGGTCTGGGTACTATCAGCTGAAGATCAGACCCCAAAACATTCCGAAGACGACATTTGTAACCCGGTATGGCCTATATGAATACACGGTCATGTCATTTGGGCTAACCAATGCCCCTGCCTACTTCATGTATCTCATGAATAAAGTTTTCATGGAGTACTTGGACAAGTTCGTTGTGATCTTCATTGATGACATACTCGTCTTCTCCAAGTATGAAGAAGAACATGAGGGGCACTTGAGATTGGTCCTAGAGAAGCTTCAATAGCACCAGCTTTATGCCAAGTTCAGCAAGTGTGAATTTTGGCTGCATGAAGTTGGGTTCTTGGGTCATGTGCTAACTCCAGAAGGATTATCAGTGGATCCTACCAGGATTGAAGCCGTGACTGAATTGCAAACTCCAACCACCATGAAGGAAGTTAGGAGATTCCTCGGACTCGCGGGATATTACTGCAAGTTCGTGGAAGGATTCTCGAGCATTGCCTGACCCATGACCCATCTTTTGAAGAAGGACAAGAAGTTCGAATGGATAGCTAAGTGCGAGGAAACCTTCCAGGAACTCAAGAAGAGATTGACCACAGCCCCAGTTTTGGCCACCCCCTATATTCACAAGGAGTTTGTGGTTTATTGTGATGCATCAAGAACCGGGCTTGGAGGTGTTCTGATGCAAGAAGGCAGAGTTTTAGCATATCTATCCATACAACTACGACTGCATGAAGAGAACTAGACAACTCATGATCTCGAGTTGGCAGCTGTGGTTCATGCCTTGAAGACTTGGCGGCATTACCTTCTAGGGAAGCGATGTGAGATATTCACATACCACAAGAGTTTCAAGTATATCTTCACTCAAAGGGAATTGAACATGAGGCGATGAAGATGGTTGGAATTGATCAAGGATTATGACCTCAGTGTTAAGTACCACCCCAGAAAGGCCAATGTGGTAGCACACGCCTTAAGCAGAAAGGCTTGTTCCTTGAATGCCATGATTAAGGAAAGGCTACCCGCCCTTTATGAAGAACTTGAGAGCTTCGGCTTGGAACTGGTTGCACCAGGATTCCTCGCCAACCTCAAAGCAAAGCCTACCTTGATGGATGATATCAAAGAAGCTCAAAATGGACACGAGTGCATCGAAGGCATCAAGAGGAAGATCAAGGCAGGCAAGGCCTCAGGATTCTCGGTGGATGAACAAGGAGTGGTATGGTTGGGAATCACATCTGCTTACCCAACAAAGTGGAGCTCAAGAACTTGATCTTGCAAGAAGGTCATGACACTACGTACTCCATCCACCCTGGAGGAACCAAGATGTATCAAGACCTCAAGGCAAGATTCTGGTGGCATGTCATGAAACGGGAGATAGGCACGTTCGTTGCTAAGTGTGACATTTGCCAGAGGGTCAAGGCTGAGCATCAGCGACCCGTTGGGATATTGCAACCTCTCAAAGTGCCTGAATGGAAGTGGGATAAAGTCGGGATGGATTTCGTCACCGGTTTACCAAGGTCAAGTAAGGACATGGTTCCATTTAGGTCATTATTGATCATTTGACCAAGGTAGCTCATTTCATTCCTGTCCGGACCACCTATGATGGGAGCCAGCTCACAAACCTATACATCAACCGCATCGTGAGTCTTCATGGTGTTCCAAAGGAGATCGTGTCGGATCGAGGAACCCAGTTCACCTTAAGATTCTAGAAGAAGTTTCAAGAAGCTATGGGGACTAAGCTCTCCTTCAGCACCGCTTTTCACCCCCACACCGGTGGGCAAATGGAACGAGTAAATCAGATACTCAAAGATATGCTCCGCGCTTGTGTTTTGGCATATGGAGCCTAGTGGGAAGATTGCCTACCATTCGCCAAGTTCTCCTACAAGAACAGCTATCAGTCGAGTCTTCAGATGGCACCATTTGAGGTGTTGTATGGACGCAAGTGTCGTACACCCCTCAATTAGTCAGAGACCGGAGAAGGATTAGTTTTTGGACCGGATATCCTCCGCGAGGCAGAAGAGCAAGTTCAACTCGTCCGATAACGTCTTGAGGCCGCCAAATCAAGACAGAAGATCCACGCCGACTCCCACCACCGAGAAGTGAGCTTCTGTGTTGGCGACCATGTCTACCTCCGAGTCACGCCTCTCAAAGGGACCAAGCATTCCACGTCAAAGGGAAGATGTCACCAAGATATATCGGCCCCTTCAAGATCACCGCAATGCGAGGAGAAGTTGCCTATCAGCTAGAGCTACCTTCCGAGCTATCGGATGTGCACAACGTCTTTCATGTGTCACAACTCCGGAAGTGTCTACAAGTTCCCAACCGCCCCGACCTTTACAAGGACATCAACCATCAAGCCATCGATCTTCAGCCAGACCTCACTTATCGTGAGAGGCCAATTCGCATTTTGGAACAAGCCGAGCGCTGCACCCAAAGCCGCACCATCAAGTACTTCAAGGTCCAGTGGAGCAACCATACTGAAGCTGAAGCAACTTGGGAGCATGAAGACTATCTTAGATCAGAGTTCCCTTATCTTTTTAGCGCTTAGCCTAGGAATCTCGGGGACGAGATTCTTGTAAGGGGGGTAGGTCTGTCACACCCTATGTTTGTATCACCTTGTTATGTTTGGATTTATAAAATTTGGAGCCAAATAAAACATTTTCAATGCTTGTGCTTGATTGAATTGATGCTTGTTTGCTTGTTGATTATTGCTTATGGCACTCTTAGATTCTATCCCTCTTTATATTCATCTTCCTTGCCCCAAACTTCTTGCCCAATGATCATGCCATGTGAATAGTGCCCAAAACTATTTTTACCAAATTTTATTTTGACCAAAAAGGATTTATCCAAACTAGGTGATCAAAACCCCCTGAAATGAGGTTTGCACTACAAGTCCTCAAATTGGGTGAATCCTTCTACCCCAAAGGCTTTATTTCAAACCTACTACATATATGACTTCCCAAAACCACCAAATACTAATTTTAAAGATTATTTTTATATTTTATTTAAAGGATTTTTCTTAAGACCAGAAGTGGTTTTCATAGGGAAAAATTATTTAAATGCTTTCAAAATATTTGAGAAAATTTAGGGAAACTCAGTGGACATATATTTCCCATATATATGAGCTTCAACACATGGTCATGTTCAATTCATGGGAAAAACCCCTCAAAACCTTTTCTGTTCAAATCAAGCTTTTGAAATATTCTATAAGAAATATTTCCAATAAATTCCAGGAAAATTCCAGCAAGTCAACACTATCATAGGTGATGATCTTGCAAAGTTTCACCTCAATCCAAGTTGTTTTGGTTCACCAAACCATCCCAAAACCCTTCCTGTCCAGATTCAAATTTGAGCAACTTTACATTGTGAAGTTTCTCCCCTTGGCCTCAAACTTTGTGGACATGCTTTAGTCACCAAATAATGATGCTAAACTAAGTGGCGCATCAAAGGGTAAAATCTTAGCATGTGTAGATCTAGAGAAACCAGAATCTGTTGATTTCTAGGTTTCCACTGAGTCCCATTGTGAACTTCCATCAAACCCTCTCAAACTTGGTGATAAGCCCTACTTTTAACCACCCTTTGATCCTGTTAATTACCAAGGCATGTGGGATTCATCTACTGGGCCAAATCATCATCAAATACCTTCTCGTGAATTGGTAAATCTCTGTTTTCACCCCCTTTCGCTGTTCCCCTTGCCATAAAACTTTTACCACAACCCCTCAATGTCACTAGCTACCTCCTGTAAAAATCTCATGGCCATAGCTCACATGCTGACATGGTAAAATTCCCAATTACCCCTCTGGACAGAAGTTTTCCCTCTCTCTCTCTCTCAACTTCCCTTCTCTCCTAAGGAACCCCAAAGCATCCAAGGCACTTTTCTCTAGCCTAGGCACCCCTAGATCCCCTAGACACTCTTGGCCATGCACAAGACGACATTGGCATGCCGTGGCATGCCAAATGTGTGCTCTGGAGCGTGCTATAGTGCTGACAGGCACTGTAGCCGTTGGCCACTACATGGCCCCGACCACCTCGAGCTCCCCCTCTCGCCAGATGGTCGGCCTCGGCGTCCGCGCCACGCCACCTTGTCGTGCCCCTCCTCTCTCTCCCTCCTCTGGCCCTCCTCGCACGCGTCATGGCCGCCCGAGCCAGCCAACCGTGGGGCTCACACACGCGCGCTCCCCTGCCTCTCTCTCCTCTCCCCCCTCGGCCTGGACCAGCCATAGGAATGCCCCAGACACACCCCCGTCTTACCCCGTGGCCTCTGGTCTTGGCTACGAGCTTGCCGACGCACCTACGTTCGGTGGACTCGCCCCCGCCTATTTAAGAGCCCCCCGGGCCTCTCTCTCCCCTCCTCTGGCCCCCTCTCCACATCCGTCGCTCGTCCACAGAGCCCTAGCCACTCTCTTCCCCTCTATGCTCGGGATCGAGCCGAACATCGCCGCGGCGTCACCACCGTCGATCTCGAGGTACCAAGCCCCTCTAGTCCTCCTCTGTCTTCGGTTGGTCCTCTCTCGCCGTGCTGACGTGAATCCCCCTCTATCCCGTCTTCTTTGTATCCCAAAACAACCCTGACGAAGTCCTCCCGAAGCTTCCTCTGTCGTGGGTGCTTGCCATTGGCGACTCTCTGCCACCTCTGGCCGCCCTTCTGCCTCCAGGGGACCGGTGACTCGACCCCGAGTCCATCCCCGCCCTCTCCTGCCGCTGTCGTGCCTCCATATGCCGCCGGTGAGCCTCTCCTCTCTCTGCCCCGAGGTGGGGGAAGGAACTGATAGGTGGGACCCACCTGTAGGCCTCTCTCTCCCTCTCCCGCGCTCTCTCTCTCCCCCTCACAGTCGCTGACGGCCGGGCCCCGCGTGTCAGGTTTGAACCTGGCTGCGCGCAGGGCCGGTTGGCTGGCCAACTTGGCCGCCCCAGCCACTGGCCGCCTCTGGCCAAGGTACACTGCCCTTTCTTTTCCTTCTTCTTTTTCTGTGTCTTTTCTAAAAATTCCACAAAGCTCAAGAATAATACTATAACCATGATTCTTCCACCTAAATTCCTAGAGTATTCCCTAGAATTTAATAGTGCCCTTTTTGTAAAATTTTGAAATCCTTTTTTGTACTATTTTATTTTAAAACCTATATTTGGGCATCTTTTGCCTCTGGTAAATAGTTTTCAAAAATGGTTTCCATAACAAAATATTAAACAAACATTTTAATATAGTCTTTAGTATTTATTAGAGTAGGGTAGCATTTTAATAGTGGCTTGTGTGCTCTGTTTTTGTGTGATGCTTATTTTATCGCTATTTATCGTGACGATAGATTGCGCTATTGACGAGGAAGTTGGACCCGAAGACTTTTAAGACCCTGGAGACTTTGTTGAGCCAGGCAAGCAGCCCTTTGAACATGTTAAGAAACTTTTTCATGCATGACATATAGCACTTGTGGATTTGATGATTGATCATAATGATGTGTTCCCCCTCCAGTGGGTTGCCTCCGACACTCTTACCTTTGACACTTGCATCATGCATAACCCTACCACCTTAGGAGGGTTATGCGGGTGGATGTTGTTAGGATTCTAGTAGATGCTACACAAGTGGGTTTGGGACTTATGCATGGTGATGGAAAGAAAAGAAATGATTTCAAAGACTTTTCAAAAAACCCGTCGGGTGCCACTAATGCTAGAGGGAGATGATGATGAGATGGGTGACCATTTGAGAAAGAAGTGGTGTGCCGGAACAAGTTGAGGATGTATTTTCAAAAAAATGGAGGGTTTAAGATTTGTCGATCGTCCCAAGATTACATGCGCAACCACGATACCCCTTATGGGAAGGGGCTTTGTTGATTACCTTGGTGGGTACAGGCAAGGAGCCCGCATTACTAGTGGAGGGAGTGGCGTGATCACTCTCGATATGGGGTCGTACCGATATGTACGATCATGCACTGTCTTCACAAGCACCGGGCACACCTTTGGTCCCCTCATGGATGGTATGATTTGGAACGAGGCTCGTGTGATGTACATCATGAGGGTTGGCTACCAATTGAGTGGACTCTTTGTTTAGTATTGCTAGGGGAAAGGCACTGTTCGGGTACTTACCTTGGGTATGTGATGTACCGCGAGTCCTGGATGACACGGAAGTTTCCCGAGTCTTGTGGGTAAAGTGTGCAACCTCCGCAGAGTGCAAAAATATTCGAATAGCCGTCTCCACTGTCAAGGACAGTTGGGTGATACTGCTTATGCCACGTCCAATTGTTTTCACAGAACTTGGTGTGCGTGTGGTTCACAGGATGGTACATGAGACATGTCAGAGGACTTGATGTGATGGATGAAGATGTTAAACCCCTGCTTATGACGATATCTGTAACTTGTTCTTATGGATATTTGCCAAGTGTTGAGGCATGCTTACATAGTTACTTGATCATGTCATTGCATTCAAAATTGGTTTTCCGCTAATTACCTACTTAGTGTTATATCATGCATCATTATTACCTTGTTCCACAAATTGGGTTGCTTGCGAGTACATTCAAAGTACTCATTGCCTTGCCACTGGTTATTTAATTGGCCGGGCATCGAAGAACAGGAGTATGTTGAAGAGTTCATTGGTGACGAACATGCGAACTAGGACGCTTCCAAGTCAGAATGCGTGTAGGTTAAGGAAGATGGCATGGGTTCACGCTTTCGATAAGGATTTCTGCTGCTTGCTCTATTTAAGTGTTTGGCCCTCGTGGCCCTATCTATGTAAGACTAGACCTTCATGGTCTTTATTGTGTAAGATGCTAAATGTGGATGTAAGACTCTTGTTATTCAGCTTCTGTGTGTTCAGTGAGCATTGATCTCTGGGATCACTGTACACGTGCATTTGGTGATCACGACTTATGAGTCGGGGTCCCCACATAGTGCTTGCCGGTTGTCTTCCCCTCGGGAGCTTCAGCGGCAGGACCAAGTGCCTTGGCGGCAGGTGCTGCAACTGCCTCCCGGTACAGTTGGTCACCGCAGACAAGTGTGCTTTTCTTATCGGAGTTGATCGTGATGACGCTCATTGGCCCGGGCTTCTTTAGCACATTGTAAGCGAAGTGGGTGGCCTCTATGAACTTGGTCAGCCTTGGGCGACCAATGATACCGTTGTACGGCAGTGAGATATTGGCGACGTTAAAAGCGATCTTATCTATCCTAAAATTTATATCACTGCCAAATGTCACCGGTAGTGTGATTTTGCCCTTTGGCTGAATCCTCCTAGAATTGATCCCTTGGAAAGAGCCTATGGGCTCGAGATCTTCATCAAGAATTTGCAGCCTCTGGATGACATTAGGCGAAATTAGGTTCAAGCTGGCCTCACTATCGACTAGCATCTTCGTCACCTTGAGGTTGCAAATTGTTGGTGAAACCAACAATGGCAGGCACCCGACCGCAGTTGTGCGGTCAGGGTGATCCTCGGCGTCGAATATGATAGAAGTGTTGGACCACTTCAGAGGTCTCTAGGCACCGATAGAGGGCTCCGCCGTGTTAACCTTGCGCGGCCACTGTTTAAGTTGGCAGTGAGAGGAATGCGATGAGGCTCCTCCATCGATGCACATCATCACTGTAGCTTTCTGGAATTCATGTTCGTTGGACTCATCATCCTCTTTGAAGTCATCATCATCACCGTCTTGCTTGTTGCGACCACGAGCGGGCCGGTCTTTTTGTTGTTTGGGCTTGCCGCGGCGACCACCTTGGCCAATGCGCTTCTTGCCGGACCCCTCTCCACCATCTTGGCCTTTCTCCTTCTCTCGCCTCTTGTACTCAGCTTTTTTGCTTCTCGGCAAGCTTCTCAACTTGCCGACAGTCCTGGAGATCGTGGCCCTTGGTGGCGGAGCCTTGCAGCTTGTCGGCAGCTGCCATAGCCTGGCGGGAGGTGCACCCGTCAACATTCTTGCCGGGGTCATCAACCTTGCCCTTCTTGGTGGTACCGGGGTTGTCGGATCCCTCGACAACAAGCACGGCCATGCCCTTACACTTCTTGTTACGCTGCCAGCCCTTCTTTGTCGGGGTGGCGGTGTCTTCATCCTCAGAGTCGACCCCTGTGCCAGCGTCTTCGCCGGGGAGCCTCCTCCCTTCTTCAGCCCGAGCACATTTATCTGCCAGAGCATAAAGCTCGGCAACATCCCCAAACTTGTTCATCGCCAGCTCCTCCCACATCCTCTAGTTGCGCACCTTCTAATGGAACACGCTCATAACAGCAGCAGGATGAACGTTTGGTGTATTGTGGTTCACGCGGCTGAACATTTGGATGTACTTGCACAAAATCTCGCCCTCCTTCTGAGGGATTATGGGAAAATAGCTCTCTTTACCAGGAGCTTGGTGGCCTCTGGTAAAGGCGCCAACAAAATTGTGGCACAGGTCTGCCCAGGAGGAGATGGACCATCCCAGCAGGTGCATCAACCACGACCTAACGTTGGTGTAGCGACCCGACCTGAAAGGTCAAATCTCCGGTGTTTTCGTACCATCCCAAGATCATGCTGGTACACACACGGTACATCAATGTATATATCAAAGGGAAATCACACAGCTTTATTAATCAAAAATCTCATCTCGAGTCTTTATTACAATAAGAATTACAATAAAGTGGCTGAAGGCCAACTCATGAGAATAACTAATCTTGCGGAAGCTTCAAAGGTAGTTGAGTCCATCTGACTCCAAGGGCATCTCACCGAGCATAGAGTGTATCCTCACTCCTGGTCAGAAAAGTACTCTGCAACATGATACATTGCAGCCGTGTAGGTCAGCATATTGAATATGTCGAGAATGTCTTAAAAGAGGGGGTGTAAAGTAATCATCTATTCTATATGCATATTTGGCAGGTGGGGTAGTAAGTTTTGCATAAAGCCAATTTTTCCTACAACAAGAGGGGGCAAAAATTATTACTACAATGTTGGTTGATTAATGAGATTGTTCCACCAACCAATTCTCATAACCAAGTTGTCATTAATACCCACATCAATATAATTATTTGTGTTGAGAATTCCAGATAGTTTCAGTTCCTTTGGCTCAAGTTGTCCATGACCGTGGACACGGCTAATCGATTAGGTTTGTGTACTATGCAGAGTTTTGCACACGTTGCCCACAAGATTTGATCGCCTCTATTGGGTTCCTCGCACTTCAGGATGTTTGAGGAACGAATGATCAAAACATGGTCTTCTAAAGGGTTCCTCTGAGACTCTGTCGGTGCCCATACTTTCCTACCGTTCTTCTACATCTCGTAGCACCGCCTGTCTAGGGTCACCAAAATATCCAACCAAGCTAGAGCCCATAATGGCTTGTGGTTGTGCATGTAAGCCTTGGGTCTTGAAGCATCCATCCATCTCTTTGTGCCTGGGTGGACCTTTCCGCGTGAATACTGGCACTTCTCCAGCAACACCTAGGCTAACCACTGGTTTCTCCAGGGCGCCGTTCAACCATCATCCACCCAGAGGTATGTTGAAAACTCGGAGTCCTGAAGTCTTGATCATTATGTAGGTCTTGTAATTAATATCTCACAACTCTCATGAATCACGCAACCAATCCCGTCTACTAATAGCATACCAAAATTTAAAACAAACGTTTCCCGGGGCCAAGGTGTCAAAGGGTTGAGGGGGGGCCTACCACATGATACTACATCAAGTAACCAAGTTTCCAAATTACCTACTTTGCATGCAATTTGGGGAGATGGTAGAACTAATGCAATAAAAACATAGGTAAACATGGTCAAAGTGACTTGCCTTGCTGACGATCCTCGAACTCAAGTGACTTTAGATAACAAGCTTCGCACTCCGGATGATCTAATGAATCAAACAAAGCACACAATAAGCATACAATTAAAATACAACTCACACAATCAGCAAGATTAAACTAAAACAATTCAATAGTAACAATCAAGAAAAAAGTTCAAAACCAAATATTTGACTCACAAAAATTTTAGTGTCAAAACTACTATTACAAACAACTATTTTTGTTAACCAAGCAATAGTTAGTAGGAAAAGAAATAGTAAAAATGAATTTTATTAAACAGAATCAAATTCATTAAAACTTTGTGTGTAAAGAGAAACTACTAAAAAATTATAATTTGTAAAACACTACTAAATGAAAATAACTAGAATTTTCCTATAACTTTAGAATAGGAAACCAAGACAACATTATTATTATCACTAATATTATTATCATCATATTACTTAACAGAATAGAATTACTAAAATTATTTATTAGAAAACCTAATTTAATCATCTAAATAGTTTGTGAAAGTAAAACTAAATTCTTTTTATGAAACTATACCTAATGATAAAGAAATGAAGATTTCCTATAGCAATAGGGTATAAAACTAAACAATCATTCTAAATATTAGCAAGTAATGTTACCTAAATGTTTGGACCAACGGATTGTAATGAAAACTACTAACAAAAGTTAAACTAATTCAGGTTCAAACTAAACTAAAATCAAACTAATTAAACTCTATTAAGAACTAAACAGATTCTGTTTTTGTTAAAAACCCTAATCAAATTTATCCTAAAAAATATCAAACTATGTAGGATGATAGGTCTAACTAATACAAACCAGTGGAAAAAAGATTCATACAAAAAAATATTTTTAAACTCTAGTTATACAGATTTTTGTAATTTGAAGAAATTTGGTTAGATTCAAATTTTAATGTTCAAATTTGAAATGTAAGTATACATACATAAACTACAAAAAATTTGTGACCTAATGCAAAAAGAATCAACTAAAAACACCAAATATTTTAAAAGATATGATAGAAACAAAAACAGAAAACATTCTGTTCTCTAAAACAGAAAAGAAAAAGAAAAACATCCTAACGATCGGACAGGGTCTATGTGGCATGCTGTGATTGGCTGCGAGGGCACGCGTGCGTGATGAAGGTTTTCCCCCATGTCTAGCTGCTCCTCCAGAGTTGTGATGCGTGCATTCTGCTCATCAATCCTCTCTAGGAAGTCCTTCGCTTCATGCTCGTGTTCATAGTTGGCCTCTCGCAGATCAGCTTCAAGGTCCAGCTCGCGGTTCATCAGATTCTTGATTGTCTTTGTATCAGCACGAACTCGAAGCTCCAGAGTCCTGATGTGAGTCTCCAGGGTCTGGATATATGACATGGTGGAGTCTCTAGTGGGAGGGGTTATGATGTTGCCATGAGCATCTCTGCGGCAAACCATGCTGAGTCCTGGTGAAATGGTTCCACCTCTGTATTCCTCCTGGATACGTCCAAGGGCACGATGAATAGCCATGTCTCTTCCAAGTATCCAACTAGGTGCCACGAACTTGAGGTCGATGGGTTCCTTCCGATTCCCAAAGGTCTTCCTTGGGATGTGCACCTCGATCTTGTAGCGTCCATCTTGGGGAAATGACATGACAGGAATCCCGGTGATGCTCGACAAAGCAATCCTTACGTCCTTGACGATCCTCATCAGCTCCTTACCAATGGGCATCGTTGCGTCAGGCTGGCAAAACTCCGTGATCAACACTGGGATGAAGGTGGCCATCTATAAATTTTGAAATAATCGGAGAGGAGTCAGAAACGAATAGATGAGAGTATAAGATATTTAAAGACAAAGAGAAACAATCCTAAGGCTTTCCAATCCTAGAGGTTACGTCCTACGGTCAATGTGTGCTCTGATACCATTTCTGTAGCGACCCGACCTGAAAGGTCAAGTCTCCGGTGTTTCCGTACCATCCCAAGATCATGCTGGTACACACACGGTACATCCATGTATATATCAAAGGGAAATCACACAGCATTATATTAATCGAAATCTCATATCGAGTCCTTTATTACAATAAAGTGGCTAAAAGCCAACTCATGAGAATATCTAAATCTTGCGGAAGCGTCGAAGGTAGATGAGTCCATCTGACTCCAAGGGCATCTCACTGAGCATAGAACGCGTCCTCACTCCTGGTCGGAAAAGTACTCTGCAACATGATACGTTGCAGCCATGTAGGTCAGCATATGGAATATGCCGGCAAAGTCACAAGAGAGGGGTGAAAAGATAATCATCTAGTCTATATGCATATATGGCAAGTGGGGTGGTAAGTTTTTGCGTAAAGCCAAGTTTTTTCCTACATCAAGGGAGGGGCTAAGCAAAATATTACTAAGTTGGTTGATTAATGAGATGGTTCCACCAACCAATTCTCATACCCAAAACTATTAAATACCCACATCAACATATTAATTTTGTTGAGAGTTCCGGAAGTTTCAATTCCTTTGGCTCAAGTCGTCCATGACCGTGGACACGGCTAATTGATTAGGTTTGGAATACTCTACAGAGTTTTGCACACGTTCCCCACAAGATTTGGTCGCCTCCGTTTGATTTCTCGCACCTTAGGGTGTTTGAGAAACGGATGACCAAAACATGGTCTTCCAAAGGGTTTCCCTGCGACTCTATCGGTGCCCATCCTTTCCTACCGTTCTTCTACCTCTCGTAGCACCGCCTGTCTAGGGTCACCACGATTTCCAACCAAGCCAGAGCCCATAATAACTTGTGGCTGTGCAGGTAAGCCTTGGGTCTTGAAGCACCCATCCATCTCTTTGTGCCTGGGTGGACCTTTCCGCGTGAATACTGGCCATCTCCAGCATCACCTAGGCAAATCCACTGGTTTCTCCAGGGTGTCGTTCAACCATCATCCACCCAGAGGTATGTTGAAAACTCGGAGTCTTAAATCTTGATCATTATGTAGGTCTTGAAATTGTTAACTCTCTCAACTCTCATGAATCACACAACCAACCCCGTCTACTAATAGCATAGCAAAAGGTAAAACAACGTTTCCCGGGGCCAATGTGTCAAGAGGTTGAGGGGGGGGGCTTACCTACCACATGATACTACTACAATGTAACCAAGTTTCCAACTAACCTATCTTGCATGCAATTGGGGAGATGGTAGAACTAATGCATATAAAACATGGGTAAACATGGTCAAAGTGACTTGCCTGATTGATGATCTTTGTACGTGAGTGACTCTAAGTAACAAGCTTCGCACTCCGGATAATCTAACGAAGCAAACAAGCACTCAATAAGCATACAACAGAATATTGTAACTCACAAACATCAACCAAGAACTAGTAAACAATCAAGACAAAACAATGCACAAATCTCAAGTAAGAAAACACACAAAGTTTTGTTTACTAGGAGGTGATTGATAAAACACTACTAACATAATAAACTATTTTGAAATAACCAAAACAATTGTTAAAAGCAAGGAAACAATAAAATATTTTTATTAATAAATAGAAGAAAAATCAATTTAAGTTTGTTGAGAAAACTTTTGTAAAGTTTGTAAAAGTTTTGATAAACACTAAATGGAACAAATATAGTTTTACTAACGAGAGAGCAAAACAAAACTATTACTAATTAGTGGTTTTAATCAAATTAACCTATTTGAAAAGAAGTTGTGATTCCTATGTTAAATAAAATTAAAATAAGAAAATTTATATTTTTATTAACAGTGAGTGAAAACACTAAATGTTTATTAACAGAACCTAAAAATGAAACCAAATCTAAATTTAAACTAATTAAAACTAAGTATATAAAACTATATTATAATACTAGGCAGATTCTGTTTTTGGTTAAAACATTAATCAAATTAAACCTAAAAATCCTCAAACTAAGCATGAAGATAGTCCTAACTAATACCAAACAGTAGCAAAAAGATTCATATCAAAATCTATTTTCAAACTCTAGTTATTCAGATTTGAAGATTTTGAGCAAATTTGATTAAATTCAAATTTTATAGTTCAAATTTGAAATTTAGAAGTACAGGGTGAAAGTACATGAAAAAATGTGAGCTATTGCAAAAAGAATCAATTCAAAACACTAAATAGATTAAAAGATATAAGCAAAACAAATTTTGAAAACATTCTGTTAATTAAAACAAAAACAGAAAAAAAGAAAATGATTTGCGACGGTCAGGGGGCTACGTGGCGCTGTCGGGGGGAAAATGAAAGGCGGGGCTGTGGGGCTCTTATATAGGTGCTCGGGGGTGCGGAGAGTTAAGAGAGGAGAGAGATCCGGCGAGGGGAGGAAATGGCCGGCGTCGGGTCCGGCGCGCGCGGGGGGGAAAGGAGATGACCGTTCGGTCATTACGAGCGAACGAGGTGGGGCCCGGTGTCAGCGAAAGGGGACGTGTCCGTTACGCGCGGTCGGCCGGTCGGTAGTAAAAGCGCGAATAACTGCCGTGGGCCGGCCCGTTTAATACCGGAAACGGTTACCGTTTCTTTTTAATAATTTTCCAGAGATATTCAAAAGCTTTTAAAGCATTCAAATCTTCTCTAAATATAGGGGTATTATATATCAAAATTAACATAATAATAAATTCTATTTAGTGAACATTTCTATTCTGTCATTTGAACACTTTGAAAAAAAAATATTTTCAGAAATTGCCTAATTGTTTTTAAACTCTTTTTGCAAATATTTTCAAAATAACCCCTGGTTATTATTGTTCAAATAAACCACCAATTAGTCCATGGTGTGGAGTTTCATGTTCCTCCTCTCTTATTTGAACTTTTAACCAAAATTTCAAATGGGTGAAAGCAACTTAGGGAAAAGTAGAAAGAGCTTTCTGGAATTCAGAAGAGGCATTTCAACTAACACATACAATCAAGCAATGATGATGATAGATGCATAGCTATATCATAACATACCAAAATGGAATTTTGGGATGTTACAATATTCCATGGGTTTTCAAATAGGAGGAAACAAGTATAAGAAGAAATTCAAATGGCCTTTCAGAATTCCAAAAGAAAAACTTCAACAATTCATTTCATTCAACCAAAGTGATGATGATGCATAGCTATATTTCATAACATTCCAAAATGAAATTTTGGGATGTTACAAACCTACCCACCTTAAGATGAATCTTGTCCTCGAGATTCGGGTTGGCTAGAAAATAGGTGCGGATGGTCTCTACGAAGATCTTCTTCGCGTTCCCAGGTGGCTTCTTCCTTAGTGTGGTGACTCCACAGAACCTTACAAAACTTGATGATATTTCTGCGGGTAACTCTGTTGGCAGTCTCGAGAATCTTGACGGGTTTCTCCTCGTAGGTTAGGTCACTGTCAAGTTGTATGGCCTCTAGGGGCACTGTGTCCCTCAAAGGAATATCAGCCATCTCAGCATGGCATTTCTTCAGCTGGGAAACGTGGAAAACATCATGAACTCCGGAGAATCCTTCCGGTAATTCCAGTTTGTAGGCAACTTCGCCTCTATGTTCAAGAATTTTGTATGGGCCTATGAATCTGGGTGCTAACTTTCCTTTAACACCAAACCTCTTGATTCCTCGAAGTGGGGACACACAAAGGTAAAGTCGGTCTCCCACTTCATACGTCACTTCCTTGCGTTTGCTGTCAGCATAGCTCTTTTGTCGGGATTGAGCTATCTTGAGTCTGTCACGAATTAGTTTGACCTTCTCTTCAGAATCTTGGATAAGATCGGGACCAAAAAGTTTTCGTTCGCCAACACCATCCCACATCAATGGTGTTCTGCACCTCCTTCCGTATAAAGCTTCGAAAGGGGCCATCTTTAGACTGGTCTGATAATTGTTATTGTATGAGAACTCTACGTAAGGTAAATTGTCATCCCAACTAGACCCATAGTCTAGCGCACAAGCTCTCAACATGTCTTCCAGGATCTGGTTGACTCTCTCAGTCTGTCCATTGGTCTGCAGATGAAAAGTTGTACTGAACTCCAGCCTCGTACCCAAAGTTTCACGTAATTGATGCCAAAACTTTGAGGTAAATTGTGTTCCTCTATCGGACATGATACTCCTCGGAACTCCATGCAGACATACGATCCTGGTCATATATATCTTGGCTAACTTAGTACTGGTATAGGTGGTCTTCACTGGAATGAAATGAGCCACCTTGGTCAAGCGATCGACCACTACCCAGATGGAATCATAACCTGAACGAGTCCTGGGTAATCTTGTGATGAAATCCATACCAAGCTTATTCCATTTCCACTCGGGTATCGGCAAAGGTTGGAGTAACCCTGCTGGTTTCTGATGTTCCGCCTTTACTCGCTGACAAACATCACATACCGCAACATGTTTGGCAATATCCTTCTTCATACTTGTCCACCAGTAACTTTCTTCAAATCCAGATACATCTTGATTTTGCCTGGGTGTATTGAGTAAGGTGAATTGTGGGCTTCTTGAAGTATCAACTTCCTGAGCTCTGGGTCATTGGGCACATAGATTCGGTTCTCAAACCACAGAGTTCCGTGTTCATCCTCATGAAAGCCTTTAGCTTTTCTACCCTTCATTCTCTACTTTATCTCAGCTATCTCCTTGTCCGATTTCTGGGCTTCACGAATTCTTTCGGTCAAGGTCGACTGAATCTCTAGTGTGGCAACATATCCTCTCGGAACTATTTCTAGCTGGAGTTCTCTGAGATCATCGGATAACTCCTGGGGTAACCCTCCCGTTATGAGTGTGTTCACATAACTCTTCCGGCTCAAAGCATCTGCTACAACATTTGCCTTTCCTTGATGGTAGTGTAATCTCATGTCATAGTCCTTGATTAATTCTAACCATCCCCTCTATCTGAGGTTCAACTCTTTCTGCATGAAGATATACTTCAGGCTCTTATGATCAGTGTAAACATCACAACTATTTCCGACAAGGAAATGTCTCCAGGTCTTGAGTGTGTGCACTACGGCTGCTAGTTCCAAATCATGGGTGGCATAGTTCAACTCATGAGGTCGTAGCTGTGTGGATGCATAGGCTACAACTTTTCCCTCTTGCATGAGTACTCCTCCGAGTCCTTGACATGAAGCATCACAATATACGTGGAATTTCTTCCAAATATTTGGCAGAATCAACACTGGGGCTGTGACCAAACGTTTCTTCAACTCCTGGAAACTGGCTTCACATTCCTCAGTCCAAATATACTTAGACTCTTTCTTCAATAACTCTGTCATGGGCTTGGCAATCTTTGAGAAATTCTCAATGAACCTCTGGTAATATCCAGCAAGTCCGAGGAAACTGCGAATCTCCTTAACTGAGGTGGGTGACTTCCACTCGGTAACTGCTTCAACCTTAGCGGAGTCCACTGCTATTCCATCACCGGAAATAATGTGTCCAAGGAATCCAACTTATGTCAGCCAAAATTCACACTTGCTGAACTTGGCATATAACTGATGCTCTCTAAGCTTCTCAAGAACTAAACGCAAGTGTTCCTTGTATTCTTCCTCGCTCTTGGAGAATATCAATACATTATCGATGAACACCACGACAAACTTGTCCAGATATTCCATAAACACTTTGTTCATCATGCTCATGAAATATGCAGGAGCATTAGTCAAGCCAAAAGACATGACTGTATATTCATATAGGCCATACCTTGTGGTGAAGGCTGTTTTGGGTATATCCTGTTCACGAATTTTTAATTGGTGATACCCTGATCGAAGATCGATCTTGGAGAACACTTTGGCTCCCATTAGCTGATCAAACAAGTCATTAATCATCGGTAGAGGGTACTTGTTCTTGATAGTCACCTCGTTCAATGCACGATAATCGACTACCATTCTCAAAGTTTTATCCTTCTTCTCCACCAAAACAACTGGGGATCCCCAAGGTGAAGAACTTGGGCGAATATACCCCTTGTCCAATAACTCCTTAATCTGCTTCTTGATTTCTTCTAAATCATTTGCGGGCATACGATAGGGTCTCTTGGAAATTGGGGCGGTTCCTAGTAGTAACTCTATCAGAAAATCAATCTCTCTATCTGGTGGCATGCCTGGTAATTCGTCCGGGAATACATATGGAAAATCTTGTACAACCGGCACTTCCTCCTGAACAACTCCTGTGAGGGAATTTAACCGAGCACTAATCAGTGTGCGTCGGGATACATACTTAATCCTCTTGTTCTCTCGGGTGGTGAGTAAAATAGACTTGCTGGGGCAATCAAGGTTTCCTTCATACTTGGTTCACCAATACATGCCTAGGATTACATCCAATCCTTGGGACTCTAAGACGATGAGGTCGGTGGGGAAAACATGGTTTCCTATATGGAGTTTCAATGCATGGCATCCTATCCCTGCCATCATCATGCCTCTTGGGGAATTGACCTTAATGGGCTGACTAAGGGTTCTGGTGGGTAAACCATACTTTTCCACAACTACCCTTGATATGAAAGAATGAGTTCCACCGGAATCAAAAAGTACCATAACTGAACGTGAATTCAATAAAAACTTACCAACCACAGTCTCGGGCGGATCATAGACTTCCTCCACATCAATGTGGTTCACCTGAGCATGGGGAAAAGGATTTGGCTTCTTAGATGATGAGTTGCCGTTGTTGTTGTCGTTTCCATTCCTTGCTTGTTCTGAGGACATTCAATGGCATAGTGTCATGTCTTCTGGCACTTGAAACATGTGATATGGTTCAGATCCTTCTGAGCTGGAGTGGGACGGTGTTTGTTGCCATTCCCACTTCCATTGCCGTTCTTGAGGTTACCATTGTTGGGACGATTATTCCCATTTCCTCCATGGTTGTGGCCTCCATGGTTGTGCATGTGATGAGTGTGTCCTCCATACTTACCGGTCCCTGAGCCGATATTCCCTGAGTACGGGGATTAGCGGGGCCACTTTTGAGCTCATGAGTTAGACTTCCCATGTCCATACTTCCTTTTGCGGTTCTCAATTTGTTGTTGCTTCCCCTCCAAGATAAGGGCCTTGTCTACCAGCTCCTGGTAGTTGTTGAAAGTAGCCACCATCAGCTGTACGCTCAACTCATCGTTGAGTCCTTCCAGGAACTTCTCTTGTTTGGCTGCATCATCGACCACATCTCCTGGTGCATAACGAGCCAACATGCTGAATTCATCCACATACTGGGCCACGGAGCAGTTCCCCTGGCGTAAGTTGCGAAACTCACGCTTCTTCAGACTCATGGCTCCAGCTGAGACATGAGCGGTGCGGAAAGCTAGCTTGAATTGCTCCCAAGTCACACCAGCAATGGGGTACGTGGTGGTGTAGTTCTCCCACCATGAAGCTGCTGGCCCCTCAAGTTGATGGGCGGCAAAATGCACATTTTCAGCCTCAGTGCATCCAGCGGTGGTGAGTTCCCTCTCCATCTTGCGGAGCCAATCATCTGCCACAATGGGCTCAGTGCTGCTGGAGAAAGTTGGTGGATTCAGCCTCAGAAAACAGGTGAGGTTGTCGCCCTGGGGTGGAGGGTGATTGTTGTGGTTGTTGTTCTGGTTCTGGATCAACAACTGCATCAGGGCATTCTGCTGCTGGAGGAGTTGTGTGAGTTCCGGTGGAAAGGTGAAATCGGGCTCACGTCGTGGAGGCATCTTGCTATTTTCAAAGGGGTGAGAATTAGAATACAACAAGGGCCTAAAAGAAGTTTTCACTACCCATATGCAATGCAACAAACATATCACACCAAACACTCATTCATTTATTCAAATCAAGTGCAAACATCGAGATACAAGCCTCCAAATAAGACTAAGCATCGACCTACATTTTAACGAAGAAATAAAGATACATGGAGGACATGACTAAAGTTCTCCTCAAAAGTACATGGTTATGGGTCCTCCGGTGACGCTCTCCTCATAATCATCATTGTTGCTGATCAAGGGAGCCATGTCTCCTTGTGGGTGAAGATTTCCCCCCATGTCCAGCTGTTCCTCCAAATTTGCAATGCGAGTGTTCAGCTTCTCGATCCTCTCCAAGAAATCCTTCACTTCATGCTCATGCTCGTACTTGGATTCCCGTTGGTCAGCCTCGAGGTCAAGCTCGCGGTTCATCAGCCTCTTGATCATCTTCGTGCCTGTGCGTACCCGAAGCTCTAGAGTCCTGATGTGAGTCTCCAAAGTCTAGATATAGGATATGGTGGAGTCTTTAGTGGGAGTGTTGATGATATCTCCATTGGCATGTCTACGACAAATCATGCCGAGGCTTGGCGAAATGGGACCACCCCTCTATTCCTTCTGAATACGTCTGAGGGCACGATGAATTACCATGTCTCTCCCAAGAATCTAGCTGGGCGCCACAAACTTGAAGTCAATGGGTTCCTTACGATTTCCAAAGGTCTTTCCGAGGATGTGCACTTCGATCCTGTAGTGACCGTCTTGTGGAAAAGACATGATAGGAGTCCCGGTGATGCTTGGCAAAGCGATCCTTACGTCCCTGACGATCTTCACCAGCTCTTTGCCAAAGGGCATGGTCACATCAGGCTGGCAAAACTCCGTGAACCAAACTGGGGTGAAGGTGGCCATCTATAAATGTTGAAATGAATCGGAGAGAAGTAAAAAATGAACAAATGAGAATATAAGGATTTTAAAGACAAAAAAATCCTAAGGCTTTCCCAATCCTACAGGTTACGTCCTACGGTTAGCGTGTTCTCTTATACCATTTTTGTAGCGACCCGACCTGAAAGGTCAAATCTACGGTGTTTCCATACCATCCCAAGATCATGCTGGTACACACACGGTACATCAATGTATATATCAAAGGGAAATCACACAGCTTTATTAATCGAAAATCTCATATCGAGTCCTTTATTACAAAAGAATTACAACATAGTGGCTGAAGGCCAACTCATGAGAATAACTAATCTTGCGGAAGCTTCAAAGGTAGTTGAGTCCATCTGACTCCAAGGGCATCTCACCGAGCGTAGAGCGTATCCTCAGTCCTGGTCGGAAAAGTAATCTGCAACATGATACGTTACAGCCGTGTAGTTCAGCATATTGAATATGCCGGCAATGTCACAAAAGAGGGGGTGTAAAGTAATCATCTATTCTATATGCATATTTGGCAGGTGGGGTAGTAAGTTTTGCATAAAGCCAATTTTTCCTACAACAAGAGGTGGCAAAAATTATTACTACAATGTTGGTTGATTAATGAGATGGTTCCACCAACCAATTCTCATACCCAAGTTGTCATTAATACCCACATCAATATAATTATTTGTGTTGAGAATTCCAGATAGTTTCAATTCCTTTGGCTCAAGTTGTCCATGACCGTGGACACGGCTAATCGATTAGGCTTGTGTACTCTGTAGAGTTTTGCATACGTTCCCCACAAGATTTGATCGCCTCCATTGGGTTCCTCGCACTTCAGGATGTTTGAGGAACGAATGATCAAAACATGGTCTTCTAAAGGGTTCCTCTAAGACTCTGTCGGTGCCCATCCTTTCCTACCGTTCTTCTACATCTTGTAGCACCGCCTGTCTAGGGTCACCACAATATCCAACCAAGCCAGAGCCCATAATGGCTTGTGGGTATGCAGGTAAGCCTTGGGTCTTGAAGCATCCATCCATCTCTTTGTGCCTGGGCGGACCTTTCCGCGTGAATACTGGCACTTGTCCAGCAACACCTAGGCTAACCACTGGTTTCTCCAGGGCGTCGTTCAACCATCATCCACCCAGAGGTATGTTGAAAACTCGGAGTCTTGAAGTCTTGATCATTATGTAGGTCTTGTAATTAATATCTCACAAATCTCATGAATCACACAACCAACCCCGTCTACTAATAGCATAGCAAAATTTAAAACAAACGTTTCCCGGGGCCAAGGTGTCAAAGGGTTGGGGGGGCTACCACATGATACTACATCAAGTAACCAGCTTTCCAAATTACCTACTTTGCACGCAATTTGGGGAGATGGTAGAACTAATGCAATAAAAACATAGGTAAACATGGTCAAAGTGACTTGCCTTGCTGACGATCCTCGAACTCAAGTGACTCTAGATAACAAGCTTCGCACTCCGGATGATCTAATGAATAAAAAAAAAGCACAGAATAAGCATTCAATTAAAATACAACTCACACAATTAGTAATATTAAACTAAAACAATTCAATAGTAACAATCAGTAAAAAAGTTCAAAACCAAATATTTGACAAAAATAAAATTTAGTGTCAAAACTACTATTACAAACAACTATTTTTGTTAACCAAGCAATAGTTAGTAGGAAAAGAAATAGTAAAAATAAATTTGAGTAAACATAATCAAATTCACTAAAACTTTGTGTGTAAAGAGAAACTACAAAAAAAAAATTATAATTTGTAAAACACTACTAAATGAAAATAACTAGAATTTACCTATAACTTTATAATAGGAAACCAAAACAACATTATTATTATCACTTAGATTATTATCATCATATTACTTAACAGAATATAATGACTAAAATTATTTATTAGAAAACCTAATTTAATCATCTAAATAGCTTGTGAAAGTAAAACTAATTTTTTTTATAAAAATATACCTAATGATAAAGAAATAACGATTTCCTATAGAAATAAGGTATAAAACTAAAAAATCATTCTAAATATTAGCAAGTAATGTTACCTAAATGTTTGGACCAACGGATCCTAATGAAAACTACTAACTAAAGTTAAACTAATTCAGGTTCAAACTAAACTAAAATCAAACTAATCAAACTCTATTAAGAACTAAACAAATTCTGTTTTTGTTAAAAACCCTAATCAAATTCATCCTAAAAAATTTCAAACTATGTAGGATGATAGGTCTAACTAATACAGACCAGTGGCAAAAAGATTCATACAAAAATATATTTTTAAACTCTAGTTATACAGATTTTTGTAATTTGAACAAATTTTGTTAGATTCAAATTTTAAAGTTCAAATTTGAAATCTAAGTATACAGACATAAACTACAACAAATTTTGACCTAATGCAGAAAGAATCAACTAAAAACACCAAATATTTTAAAAGATATGATAGAAAGAAAAACAGAAAACATTCTGTTTTCTAAAACAGAAAAGAAAAAGAAAAACATCCTAACGATCGGACATGGTCTACGTGGCATGCTGTGATTGGCCGCGAGGGCATGCGTGCGTGAGCTAGCGAGCGGTCGGCCGAAACTTAACGCGTACCGGTTCGGGGTTTTAAGTGATCTAATCGAACGCGTCGGATCTGGATCGGACGGCTACGGAGAGGTGCGGTGACTTACAATGGTGGGGGTCGGGGTTCCCGCGAGGTCGACGGCGGCCGGTGGTCGGAGGTGGTCGGGGCGACGGTGCGGTGGTTGGGGCGACGTCCGAGGTGCTCAGGCGACGACCGCGAAGCTCCGGCGTCGTTTGGTGGCGTCGGAGGGGGCTGGGGGTGAGTGTGGCGACGGGCACGAGCTCGGGGAGGTCCGGTTGGGTGCCGAACTCCGACGAGGTCATGGGGTAGCGTTCCGGCGAGGGAGGAGGGGGGTTTCGGGTGGGGAACGGAGAGCGGAGGGTCGGTGCTTTATATAGGGGTGGTGCGGTGGTCGGGGAGGGCACGAGGGGCGAGATCTGCAGGGAGAGATCGCTGGCGACGTCGTCGGGCGCGGGGAAGTGGACGAGCACGCTAACGCCGCGGTCGGACGGTGGGTCCCGCGCGTCAGTGAGTGTGGGACACGGGATTAGCGCGTCGGTGGCCGACCAGAGTGATTTCGGGTCTTAAAGGCTGTGGGCCGGCCAGTTTCTATTTAATTTATTTCCTTTTCTATTCCAAGGCATTTAAAACTCTTTTAATGCATTCAAAATATTTCCAAACATAGAAACTGTATGTATCAAAATGATCAGGGGAATTAATTCTATTTAATGATCATTTTTCCTCTGTCAAATGAATACTTTAATTTTTTTTAGAAAATGCCTAATTGATTTTAAAATCTTTTGAGATAAACTTTCAAATAACCCCCTAGTTTTATTGTTCAAATAACTCACCAAGATGCCCCTGGTGTGGAGTGTCATATTACTCCTGTCTTTTTATGAATATTCCATGGGTTTTCAAATAAGAGGAAACAAGTATAAGAAGAAATTGAAATGGCCTTTCAGAATTCCAAAAGAAAAACTTCAACAATTCATTTCATTCAAACAAAGTGATGATGATGCATAGCTATATTTCATAACATTCCAAAATGAAGTTTTGGGATGTTACAGTTGGGCTTAAGCACCAACGGGAAGGAGTTGGCAAGTATCTTGTCGCTACGAGCCCTAGCAGCCTGCACCACAATGGTGTAGATGCTCAAGAACTCTAACGGGTGAGTCTTGCCATCGTACTTCTCCGGGACCTCTGGCTTGAATGTGTGGGAATTGGGCCACTGGACTTGCTGCAGCTCACGGGTAAATGCTAGACAACCCACCTTGTAAGCTAGGCTGGCAGGATACCCTGGCGCGGGATTTTCTACAGCGGGCCTCGCGTGCTTACCAGATTGATGATGTGCTTCCCGTTGTCGCTCGATTGTAGTTCGAGCGTCTTCCTTCCCTCGTTCCCGAACAACTTGACGCTGGTCGCGGTGAGTCCATGGATCGGACGCCGCCATTGATTAACCATCGTAAGCGTTAGTCCGTCCAGTCAGTGACCAGCGTTGTTGTTATGGAGGAGAGTGCACCATGGTCGCACCGCCTCTGTCGGCGCACTAGAGTTTTGGGCTTCCTAGTGCCCCTTTACTCGTGCACGGGCAGTGGTAGCCACCCTGGCAACGAGGCCCAATAGGGACTTGCCAGATACCAATGCAGAAGAATTGAGACCCCCGGCAAGACCTTGGAGGGATGACCATCGGACTCTCTGGCAAAGACAGAGCCCCGACAAGACCCAGCAAGGCGAAGCCCCGGCAAGGCCCCGCCAGCGCATAGGCGAGGTGTCGATACGCCTGGACGCGTGTCGCGGCATCGGCGTTGGAGGAGGCTAAGTGGTTCCGATGGGAGGGCTCATGTCTCGTCCCGCAGACGGACAGAGATGCCTGATGGTGCATTAAATGCGTCTGTCCTACTCTATCAATGTTAGGTATGATAGCACTATAGCTTTGTACACCCCGTGTACGCACTGTATGCCACAATTGGGATCCCCTTCAGTATAAAAGGAGGACCAGGGTGATACGGTCGAGGGCTTTTCGACCTTTGAATCTTTAGACTTTATAGCTCACATGTGTGGCAGCTCCTCATAGCACCCCTGTAACAAGAACCCTAAGAACATTCTCAATACAACCAAGCAGGAGTAGGGTTTTACGCATCCTTTCGGCCCGAACCTAGGTAAAATACCCCGCATGTTGTTCATCAGACTTGCTCTTTGTGCAAGCCTTCACCCCCGCCGAACCGAAAGGGCCCCTTCGATCCCATAGGTGCTTGTTCCCAACGACATCTTTGGCACGCCAGGTAGGGGGGAGTAGGTCTGCAAACCCATTCTGGTGATTAGCCTGCCAGTTTATTCATACTCATCATCACCATGGCCCTCAAGAAGAAAGGCCTGATGGTGGTTGGCCCATCCGCATCCGATGTCCCTGTATCTACCCAGATGGTTGACGGTGTAGATGCTGGTGGAGGAGGAGGAGGCGGAGGTTGATAACTTCCGCGACGCTCCGGCAATCAAGGCCAAGCAAGCGGCGACGCTCGCCGCAGAGACGCCCATGGCGGCGGTGGGAACCCCCGCATCCCTAGGTCTCAGGGCAGAGCGGTACCGCATGCGGGTGGTATGCCGAACTCTAGGGGTGGAAGGGTATCTCCCAGGGCACCCATGCCGGCGCCTACGCCGGGTCCTTCTCAGGACCAGTGTGAAGATCCGTGCCACGACACCCACAATTCTCAACGTCTCAAGGAAAAGCTCCTACGCATCACTCCCAAGGTGCGCGGGACCAGCATGCTTGCAAGCATGCTAGTGGGAGTGGTGTGCCGTCACGGTACCGCGGCGGTGCTCCTTCTAAAACAGTTAGAAGTCAGAGCACCTCGCATTCCTCGCGTGGTTCGCTGCCGACCACGTCGAAGGAAGCGATGGCGTGGGCGCAACCACTCCTAAACTTCCCTCCTACTGCGGAGAAGCTCGAGGAATGGAGAGCCACCATTCAGAGCCTCCTCAGTCTCGTAGATAAGTTTTGGTCCACCGAGCCGGCTCACGCCAATGGTGAGAGGGCCGGAGGTGGTGCGACTTCGGTGCACTCTCCTCCACAGCAACAACGCCGGTCACCGACTCGACAGACCGATGCATACGATGGTTACTCAACAGCGTCGTCCGACCCACGGACGCATCGTGACGAGCGTCAAGTTCTTCGAGAATGGGGCAAGGAAGACGGTTGACCTGCAATTGAGCGGAGGCAGGAAGAGTGCCTCCAGTCTGATAGGTGTGCGGGGCCCACTGTAGACAAGTCTGTGCCAAGGTATCCTGTCAGCCTACCTTATGAGGTGGGTTGTCCAGCATTTACCCACGAGCGTCGGCAAATCCAGTGGCCCAACTCCCGCATGTTCAAACTAGAAGTCCCGGAGAAGTATGACGACAAGATTCATCCGTCGGAGTTCTTGAGCATCTACACCATTGCGGTGCAGGCTATCGGGGGTCGCGACGACAAGATACTCGCCAACTACTTCTCGTTGGTGTTTAAGCCCAACATCAGGTCATGGTTAATGCACTTGCTAGAGGGATCCTGTCAGATTTCGAGCTCCGCAAAACACTTAAGATTCGAACACTAGGGCGTGTGCGAAGATCCCCTGCGGCCTCGCCCGACCTAGCTCGCTACTCGACGAACACAACAAATAACTCACATGATGACAAGGAAGAATATGAACACGATAGTTTACCCAGGTTCGGGCCGCTGCGAAGCGTAATACCCTACTTCTGCTTTGGTCGATTGCCTCTCGAGGAGGTAAGGTGGATGAACAAGTACAATGTTTCGAGGGCTCCTGAGGCTCTCAGTGGTGTTCGAGGCTCCTCCTGGTTTCGTGGATGATGAGTGATGGAGTCGGTCGATCGGGTTGGATCGTCCTCTACAAAACAGCCTACCCTCTATATATAGCGGTGGCCCGGGACCTCTTCCCTTATCACAATGGCGGGAAGGGATCCCACAATGGCCAATTTTGAAGGGGGGCAGGGGTTCGTGCTCGCCCTACCCAAAGGCGGTCTTCGCCTGCAAAGTAGCTGTCGACGCCACATGGATGGGCTCAGCGATGTCGTCCTTCCTATAGAGCTGGTGGTGGCGGTCTTGTTGCACCGGAATGGAAACCTTTGGGGGTGCTTTGGGAACCCACATACGTCCTTGCTCCCTTTGCACCAAAGGGGAAACTACACTGCCTGGCCCATTGGTGCTCGCCTGTCATTCCTTGTGTCATTCTTGACTCCTAAGGCCGAGCCTTGCATAGAGATCTCCACCCGTCCAGAGGGGGCCTGGGGAGACCCGTCATCTACCGGTCTCTGTGCTGCTCATCCTCACGAGGCTTGGGCCCTCGCGAGGGCCTTGTCTTGACTGGGGCCACACCTTGCCGCATTTCGTCGATGAGGTGGGCCATGCCCTGGGCCACAGGCAGGCATGTCTGGGTACCCCCATTCCCAGAACGCCTACAGTAGCCCCCGAGCCCACGGCATGCTCGGGCCGTCCTCGGGGTGGAGTCCTGAGGTCGGCCAGGAGCGCTGCGGGCCCCATACGCCCGCGGGCCAGGCCTGGTGCGTGTTGTGTGGCTTGATGTTGGGTGCCCCTCGCCCTTTTTGCGTCTGCTCAAATTGCCAAGAACTTGATTTCTAGCGTTAGGCCATTATTGCTTTCCCTTCCTGCACTCCTGCTCTTGCTTCCCAGAACTCCCGCTCTAGTAGGTGCCTCCCTAGATCCAGTGCCACTCCATCCTCTTCCTTGCTGCATTGGGCCTGCTATCTCTGTGATTGCTCCCGCCAGCATGCAGAAGCCAAAGGCGCAGAGCTCTGCCTCTGCTCCCACTTCGCCAGCGCTCTTAAGGTCTACCATTGCCAGGGACGAGGACCTCCTCCCCGTGCTCCCATGGACGGCAGATGGTTCCAACGAGAAAGGGCGGCCCCTGATGTGGGGTGTCTCCTCGGCGAAACGGCCCTCATTCAAGGAGGTCTACACCTTCTTCCTTCATAGCATCTTCGCCGGGCTCGTTTCGCCCTTCTGTGCATTCTTACTGCCATCCTTGACCACTACGGGATCCAGGTCCTTCACCTCCATCCCAATTCCATCTTGCTCTTGTCCGTCTTTGCCTTCTACCGCGAGGCCTTCATGGGCATGCGACCTTCGGTAGCAATCTTTCGTCATTTCTTCAACTTGTGCTTGCATGATAGTGCCCAACGGTATGCGTGTGTTTCTTTCGTCGCGGTCCAGAGCAGCAACATGCTCCTGAAGTCAGGGAAGAAGGTGGAGAACTTTAGGCACCGCTGGGTCCTCATGGATCTCAAGGACACCAACCATCGGTTGGATCCACCGAAGGAGTTACCGGAGAAGGCTTCTACGTGGAGCTCTGCGAAGATTTCCGACCCCCGGGCCGAGCCCATTATGGAGCGCTTCACCCATGATATCAGTGCGAAGAAGTTGACTGGTGGAATGATAGTGAAGGAGTTCTTGGTGCAGAGCCTAGGCCCCCTTCAGGCCCATTTTAGGCCCTTGTGGGACTATCAGGGCAGCGGCAACAACCTTAAGCTTCGGTCCGCGCGCATATCTCCCAGGAACTGAGCAAGGCTGTGGTGACCTTTCTCGGAGGTGACCCTGGTGACCTTCCCGAGCCTCACGATCCGTTGTACTACCGCGACAACCGGGCCGACCTAGTTGCCGCGATGCCTGTCTTCTATGAGCTGGGGCTTTTCCCACCTGAGGGCCCTGGTTTGGCGGTGGTGTCTTCCAGTGATACCTCGTGCAGGGAGGACTCGGAGAGGACCGCTGACGACGGCCCGGCGGGGGCGTCCCCCCATCGCAGGGTACCCTTCTGCGCAAGCTTGAAGATGACGATGCCATTGGGTGAAGTTTCTGTTGTGGGCTCTTCACGTGCCGCTAAGGCCTCCAGAGGGCTAGGGCCAACCCCTCATGCCACGCGGTCTGCGTGTGTGTTGACTCCATGGAAGTGTGGTGTCAAGTCTCCTTTGGTCCGCCCTACCTCCATTGGCAGGACAATCGAGGCGCCGGCATGGCCCCCGCTCAAATCGCAACTCATAGGCAAGGTGGGCGAGGACGGGGCCATGGAGATCACTTCCGCGGACGCGTTGGCTGTCGGCAACCCTGCTCCTCCGTGTAGTGGCCCTGTCTCGATGGGTAGCTCGGGCGCCCTTGTCGTTGCTGGGACGGAAAGGAAGAGGAAGTGGGTCGACGTCAAGCAGTAAGCGACCCGACTTGGCTTGACTCACATGTCTATGGCTTGTGCATTGCTGACGTCCCCTTGCTTGGTGACCAGGGATGTCGCTATGTTGAAGATGAGGAAGAAGAAGGCGGGTGTTAAGACAAAGGCGACTCCCAATGTGCCGCCTGCCCTTGCCGCCACCCCGCCACCTGCTGCTGAAGAAGAGAGGGCTCGGGAGGCGACCCCTCAGGCCCCCATCGCCGAGCCCCCTGAGCCCTCGATTCTTGTTGACATGATCATTCCTGCCCTTGGGGGCATGGTGACGCCGACCTCTGGAGGACCAACCCCTAAGGGCTTGCCGCCTGCCGATTCGTCCATGTCTGATGTGTCTGTGGTTGGCGAGCGGCCTCTGGAGCCTCCTGTCCTTCGTGGTGCCGTTTCCCCGAGGGCGCCCCCCCACGACCGCGCTGGAGACTCCTCAGGGGAAGATCTTGATGCCTCCAGTGCATGTCCACGACGTCCTGGACAGGGCCTTCGCTGCTATGGGTCAACTTCATGATGCCTTCGGGAGTGTCGGTGATCGCCTCGCGGGTGGACGCCTAGAGCTCCTCTCAGGGTGGCTCTAGGCCGTCGCCACTGCTGTGGCGATGTGGGGTCAGACCGCGGCTGCCGTGGCGCAGAGCGAGGAGGAAGCCGCAGCTGCTCGCGTCGCGCGCGAAGAGTTGGAGGCCCGTGTGAAGACCTTCCAGGAGGAAAAGGCCAAGCTTGCGGTGCAACTTCGTTAGTAGACGGAAGACCTCGAGGCCTTAAAGGCCAAGCTTGCTACTCGGGAAACCGAGTTGTCTTAGGTGGCGACCCGCCAAGATGCAGACCGGGCGCGCCTAGACGTGTAGGAGAAGGAAGTTGTTTCGAGGAAGATCCTTCCTGACACCAAGAGGGAAGCTATCGCCACGGCCGAGGAAAAAATGCCACAGAGCTGAGCACCTTCCCTGCCATTGAGCTCAAGCTTCACAAGGTTCTCCACGCCCTCTACCGAGATGGGTTCGAGGAGCCTCTAGCCGCTCCGGAGAGCGGCTTCACGGTGCTTGCTTCAAAGCTCATTGAGGCGCTGGAGGGCGCCATCGTCAAGGTGGATAGGGTCTTGGATAGTGAGTGTCGCGACCTCTTTTTTGAGGCCATGACGCGCGTCTTCAGCCATCTTCATCTTCATGAGCCGGGGTTCAACTTCGACTCCGTGATCCTCCTGGTCGCCACTGAGGTCCGCGCTGGCGCCGCGGCAGTGGTGAGGGGCACCATGGAGGCGTTGGTGAAGAGGTTCACCCGCATCACGGTTTCTCCGCCTCTGGATGCTGCTGAGGCTGGCGGCGGGGAAGACGATGCCAGCGATGCCGACGACGGGTCCCCTGAGGGTGGGACAATCACTGGCGGTGGTTCCTCCTGATTCCTTCCTCCTACGCCTTTCCTGCAATGCACATTGTGCCTCATGGAGGCGTTAAACTCATTTGTGTTTGCAAAAACTTCTAATGCTCGTAATAACTGTTGGACTACATGATTGCTTTCTTCGCCTTGTTTCCTTCTTGCTTGCTATGATGCTTTGCGTCGGCAGGGCCCAGCCCGCGCATACCTCACCGCCATTGGGCCAACCGAAAACCAAGCACGGTCCAAGGGGCGAGAGGCTACGGGTCCAGTTAGGCTCCTGAGTAGCGATGCTCAGGAGTCCCCCTTGATGTGCGAGCAGTCCTCATGAAGGGAACATGGTAAGGATTGAGATAACTTAAAACTTCCGAACACCTTCGGCACTTTGCGTCGGCAGGGCCCGGCCCGCGCATACCTCAACCACCATTGGGCCGACCGGAAACCAAGGATGGTCCAAGGGGCGAGGGGCTACGAGTCCGGTTTGGCTCCTGAGTCACGATGCTCAGGAGTCCCCCTTGACGTGCGAGCTCCAGCATCCTCCCTAGGGATTTTGAGCAGTTTTTGAGCGCTCTGGGCTCTGCGTCAGCAGGGCCCGGCCCGCACATACCTCAACCGCCATTGAGCTGACCGAAAACCAAGGACGATCCAAGGGGTGAGGGGCTACGAGTCCAGTTAGGCTCCTGAGTCGCGATGCTCAGGAGTCCCCCTTGACGTACGAGCAGCTCCCATACCTTTCCTCGCCAGCTTTTCCGGAGATGGATGTGTGAAGACCAGGTTTGGCAGACCTGGGAAGGCGGCGTGTACCAGGCCTGGCCGGGTAGTAGCCCCGTGCAGCCCCCTCACACGTGCGTCCCTGGGGAACACAGAAAGGAAAGGGGCTGCCAGGGACCTTCCTTAGGTTGGATGCACCGATGGGGCGCCCTCAGTTGTTTATCCCCCCGCACCGGGCGTGGGGCTTCCACCTTGCGTGGGCATAGTCATTGGTGGACCGTGTTGTCCACCAGCACGGAGCTGTGGCTTCCACATTGCGTAGGCATAGTCATTGGTGGACCGTGTTGACTTCTCCGCCAGCGCTGGGCCGTGGCTGCCACATTGCATGGGAAGGGACCCCTCCGCATCTTCGGGGGGGCCCCGGGTGTATAGAACCCATAGAGTTCGTACGTGTGGCCGGCACAGTAGAACTGGGAGCTGTATCTGGGAGGTCGCGAGGGTGATTTGGTCTCGTGAGTGTCCCTACCTCAAAGGCGGTTTGTGCCTGAATCTTCAGGTTGGGGGTCCTTTTGGCACTCTACATCTGCAGGTCCCGGTCCCGCACATTTCTCGACCACCGCAACATACGACCGGAAACCAAGGACGCAACTACGGGGTTAGGCCCCGACACCCTTGATGTCAATCAGAAACCAAGGACGACATCAAGGGGCAAGTGGATTTACGACCAGTAAGGCTCCTAAAGATCCCCCTTTGGCGCTCAAGTGGCTCTACGTCGACAGGTCCTGGTCCCGCACATTTCCCCACCACCGTTAGGAATGACCAGAAACCAAGGACGCACTTCATGGGGAGAGGTCCTCCCACTCCTTATGTCGACCGGAAACCAAGGACAACATCAGGGGGTGAGTGGCCTTATGACTGGTAAGGCTCCTGAGGCTCAATGCTCAGGAGGCCCCCTTTGATGCTCGAGCGGCCCCCATTCCACCCTGTCGGTTGCTGCCTCGGGAGGTTGCGGGCCTTCCCGAGACTCCATGCTGAGGCGACGCACCGCGGCCGGAGCCCCCAAGCGGGGGGTCGACCGCCCAACAATGCAAGTAAGGTAAAACGCCAGGACATAGAATAGATGCACAAGAAACTATTGAAACATGCATAAATGAAGCGACAACAGGGGCGTACCCTGATCACCTGAAGATCATGTGGCCCAGTGGGCGCCCTTGGACAGAGTGAACCAAAAAATTACCTGGCAATAGCAAACAAAAAGTCACATGGCGGCCATGCCACTAAAGAGACGAGGCCACCGCCATTGCCCGATCTCCTGCTTTCATGAGCGCGACCTTCACGGGTTCGTCGACTCCCGAGGCTCAGAACCTTCACTTGGTCCGAGCACCTCTTCCTGCTCCTCGGTGCGCCCTGCCAGGCAAGGCATGAGCATGGTTCGATGAAGTCGCTGGAATGTTACGCCTGCGTTCGCCAGCCCGAAGGGCATGCGGACATAGGTGTTGGGTAGACCCATCCATGATCGGCACACGCTGGCCAGAAGGGGCCTTGAGCCGCGGCCCTGTTGATTGCGAGCGTGTTGCCGCAGATGCGTGGCTGATCGACCGTGTCAATGATGGCGACTACGATTGGTGGTGTAGGGCAGTCTCCACCTTGCACGGCCTGGGCTCTCCGAAGCTCTTCGATCGCTCTGAGGGCGGGCTCTTGCAAACTGAGCCCCATGCGCCGAGATCTCAGCTCGAGCTGGCGTGCGTCGAAGCGTGCCTTCAGGTTGTGCTCGTGTGCCTCTCTTGCATCACTAACCAAGCCAGAAACTTCCCCGGTGGGAGCCCTCGGGCCTGGCCCAAGAGGGGCCCTGAGCGCGCTTTCCTACGCGATAGGAGGTGGGGCCCCATCCCTGAGCCCAGAGCCTGAAGTTCCACGATGCCCTGCGGGGAGGCATTGCTTCTTCTTCTTGTGTGGGTCCTCACGAGGCAGTGTGTCTTCCTTGTCGTCCGAACGCTCAGCCGCCATAGCGAGGTAAGCACGCTCGAGGGCGCAGGCGGCATCCTTCTCATCGCAAACAATGGTGATGATGCCGCCACTCCTTGGCATCTTGAGGACGTTGTAGTCGTGGTGGGTTACTTCCATGAACTTGGCGAGAGCCGTGTACCCAAGGATCACGTTGTATGGAAGGTGGATGTGCGCGACGTCGAAGACGATGATCTCAGTGTGGTATTTCTTGCGCCCGCTGAAGGTGATAGGCAAGCGCACCTGCCCCATGGGTACGGTGGACCCGTCTGTGACCCCCGAGAAGGGCTTAGTTGGCATGAGCTGTTCGTACGACACCTAGAGCTTCTCGAAGGTCTCGATGGAGAGGATGGTGAGCCCTTACCCACCGTCGATGAGGGTTTTGGTGACGAGGACGTTGCTGATGGCTGGGGTACACATCATGGGGAGCTTGCCAGCCATAAACGAACACCTGAGCTGATTGCTTGAGTCGAAGGTGATGCGGTCTGGGACCAACTGAGGGGGCGCACGCTCCAGGCTTCGGGAGAGCCACATTCACCTCCCGTGTGAATTTCTTGAAGGCACAGTTCGATGCTGGGGCCTGGGCGACACCCAAGATACGGGCCACCGCCCTAATTTCCTGGAAGCCCCTAGCCCCATCGTCTTGCATGTATTCCTCTTTCCTTCTGGGTGGCGGAGGCAGCAGAGGTGGTCCATCCTCACGTGGGTGAGCCTCGCTAGGCTGACCGCGTCGTGACCCCTTCGGGGGGTCGTCGCACCAGCGGTCTCACTAGGCAGGATGCGCCAGCGGTCATCTCGAGTTTGATCGCGTCAGCAGTTCTCCTGAGGCTGATCACGCCACCCCTGACGTGGTTCCCAGTTGTCCCAGCAGCCTCCACCATAGCCACCGCCGCGCTTGAAGCCTCAGTCGCCTCGGCCGGGGCGCCTGCCGAAGTGCTCGGCGTGGATCAGTTGGAGTTCCTGGCAGTCGGCAGTATCGTGGTTGTTGGTGCCATGGAAGATGCAAGTTGGCCTTCCTCTTGGGGGGTTCTTCTCCCAGCTGCACTTTACCTCGGGTTCGGCCGCATGATCCGCCGGCGCCTTGTGCTTTGCTTCATTGGCCTTGGTATTCTTATCTTCTGGCTTTGCCGCCGGAGGCCCGTGGAGCAACAGGCGGCCCTCCTCGGCCTTGGCGCACTTGTTCACCACATTGAACATCTCCAAGATAGAGCATAGTTCGTCATTCATGGCGAGCTCTTCCTTCATTTTGAGGTCACTGACTCCGTTGGTGAAGGCCGAAATGATGGCCTCGTCCGACGCCCTGGGGATCTTGAGGCATGTGGTCGTGAAGCGTTATATGAACTTGAGCTGGGTCTCCCCATCCTGCTGCTTGATACGCTGCAGGTCAATCACAGAGGACGCGTTGTCGTGGGTGCCTTGGAAGTTGGCGACGAAGCGTTTGCGCAGACTCTCCTGGGAGGTGATGCATGCCTCCGGGAGGTTGAAGAGCCAGTAGAGTGCGCCTCCCTTGAGCGCCATGGGGAACCAACACGCCAAGACCTTGTCATCTCCTCCTGCCGCCTAGAAACTCAGCGAATAGAGCTGTAGGAACTCGGCTGGGTCTGGTGTGCCGTCGTAACGCGGGGGCAGGTCAGGCTTGAACTTGCAGGGCCACGCAGTCGGGTAGAGCTCCGAGGCGATGGCGAGGAACCCGACCGGCTCGACGGATGCCGCGTGCGCGAGGGCGACCTGGTCTTGACACTCCTGCGGGGCCGCCTCGAGTGGTGTCCAGCCACGATGTTGAGTCGGCAGCGTAGGGAATGTGCACATGTCAGCGCGTGGTCGGGGAACCACTTGGCAGCTTACTTCATCTCCTGGCCTTGCCCCCCGGTTCGCGAGGCTGGCCACGGGGGCATGCTTCTTGCTTGGGCTCGGGGTCAGCGTCACGTCGCAGAGGCAGAGGCTGCACGTCTTGTACCACGTTGTGAGCCAGGTACGGTTGGGGTCGAAGTGAGTAGGAGAGCGCCGAGACATCGCCGGCAGCGCTGACGAGCTCCACGATGCGCTAAAGCCAGCCATCATAGTGGTCAGGAGTGGGGCGGTAGCGAAGCAGTTCGTTATCCATGGAGATCGCGCCCTGGCCGCGCATCGGCCCTGGCCGAACATGAGAGGACGAACTGGAGGCTGGGACGATCGATGGAGTGGTATTGTGGCTATCGCGATGAGCAGTGACCGGTTGGGTGGAGTCTTGTTTCTCGTGGGTGTCGGGGCCCGTGGCGGCATTCGCCACTAGTGAAGGTGACCTGCATGCGCCAACGCGCCCCACCGGCGCCGTCTAGGCGACATGGGTGGCGCGGCGCTTGGCGCGGGCTCGGCGAGCATCAGACATCGGAGCGGCAAGGTGGGAGGAGATATTGGCTTGAGGGAGACTCTGACACGCCCCCTACGTGACGCGCCAAATGTTGGATTTCGGGCTCCGCAAAACCCTTAAGATTCGAACACTGGGGGTGTGCGAAGGTCCCCTCCGGCCATGCCCGACGTAGCTCGCTACTCGATGAACACAACAAAGAACTCGCATGATGACGAGGAAGAAGATGAACACGATAGTTTACCTATGTTCGGGCCGCTACGAAGCGTAATACCCTACTCCTGCTTTGGTGCATTGCCTCTCAAAGACGTGAGGTGGATGAACAAGTACAGTGTTTTGGGGCCTCCTGAGGGCTCTCAGTGGTGTTCGAGGCTCCTCCTGGTTTGGTGGACGATGAGTGATGGAGTCGGTCGATCGGGTTGGGATCCTCCTCTATGAAGCAACCTACCCTCTATATATAGCGGTGGCCCGAGGCCTCTTCCGTTATCGCAATGGCAGGAAGGGATCCCACAAAGGCCAATGTTGAAAGGGGACAGGGGTTTGTGCTCGCCCTTCCCAAAGGCGGTCTTCTCCTGCAAAGTAGCTGCCGATGCCGAAGGGATGGGCTAAGCGACGACATCCGTCCTGTGGAGCTGGTCGTCGCGGTCTTGTTGCACTGGAATGAAAACCTTTCAGGGTGCTTTGGGAACCAGCATACGTCCTTGCTCCCTTTGCACCAAAGGGGAAACTGCGTAGCCTGGCACACTGGTGCTCGCATGTCCTTCCTTGCATCATATTTGACTCCTGAGGCCGGGCCTTGCATAGTGATCTCCGACCCGCTAGAGTGGGCCTGGGGAGGCCCGTCCTCTGCCGGTATCGATGCTGCTCATCCTCGCAAGGCTTGGGCCCTTGCGAGGGCCTTGTTCTATGTGGGGCCACACCTTGTGATGTTTGGTCGATGAGGTGGGCCATGCCCTGGGCCGCAGGTAGGCAGGTCTAGGTACCCCCGTTCCCAGAACGCCGACAGATCCATCGCCTCCTGGGCAGACATGTGCCATGAGTTTGTTGGCGCCTTCACGGGAGGTCATCAAGCTCCCGTCCAGGAAAGTGATCTACACATCATCCCTTGGAAGGAGGGCAAACTTTGTGCAATTACATCCAAAGGTTTAGACGCGTACAGCACAACATCAGAACGTGTGCAACTGCAAGATGCGGGAAGATCTGGTGATGAACAAGTTCAGGGACGTTGTCGAGCTTTATGCTTTGGTAGACAAATGTGCTCAGGCCGAAGAAGGGAGGAGACTCCCCAGCGAAGACACTGGTGCAGGGGTCGATTCTGAAGACACCGCCACCCCGACAAAGAAGGGTCGGTGGCGGAACAAGAATTGCAAGGGCAAGACCGTACTTGCCGCCAAGGGGTCCGGCAACCCCGGTGCCGCCAAGAAGGGCAAGGTTGATGACCCTGGTAGCGATGTTGCCGGGTGCACCTCCTGCCATGCTATGGCGGCTGCCGACAAGCCGGAAGGCTCCGACAAGCAGTATTGCAAGATCCATCACACCAAAGGCCATGATCTCCAAGACTCCCGGGTAGTTGAGCAACTTGCAAAGAAACAAAAAGCCGAGTACAAGAGGCGAGATAAGGAGAAAGGCCAAGATGGTGCTGAGGGGTCCAGCAAGAAGCGCTTTGGCCAAGGAGGTCGCCGCGGCAAGCCCAAGCAATAGAAATACAGGCCCGCCCGAGGCCGCGACAAGCAAGAGGGAGATGATGATGACGTCGAAGAGGACGATGAGTCCAGCGAGCATGAGTTCCAGAAGGCTACAAATATGATGTGCATAGAGGGAGGTGCCTCATCACATTCCTCCCACCACCAACTTAAATAGTGAGCATGCGAGGTTAATGCGGCGGAGCCCTCTATCAGTGCCCAAAGACCTCTGAAGTGGTCTAACACTCCTATCATCTTCGATGTTGAGGATCACCCTGATCGCATAACTGTGGTTGGGTGCTTGCTGTTGTTGGTTGCAAGTGGGAGACTATTGTAAATATGACCTAGAGGCAATAAATAAAGTGTTTATTATTATATTTCCTTGTTCATGATAAATGTTTATTATCCGTGCTATAATTGTATTGATTGGAAACACATTGCATGTGTGGATAAATAGACAACACTTTGTCCCTAGTATGCCTCTAGTAAACTAGCTCGTTGATCAAAGATGGTCAAGGTTTCCTAGCCATCGACATGAGATGTCATTGATAAACGGGATCACATCATTAGGAGAATGATGGGATGGACAAGACCCAAACTATAAACATAGCATATGATCGTGTCAGTTTATTGCTACAGTTTTCTGCATCTCAAGTATATGTTCCTATGACATGAGATCATGCAACTCATGGACACCAGAGGAGTGCCTTGTTTGTATCAAAAGTCGCAACGTAACTGGGTGACTATAAAGGTGCACTACAGGTATCTCCGAGGGTGTCTGTTGGGCTGGCATGGATAAAAACTGGGATTTGTTACTCCGTGTGACGAAGAGGTGAATGCACATTTGCTCCCCATGTGGTTTTGGTAATTAATAACAACATATAAGTCATTGAACTAATATTTCCACCAAGTATATTTCAGGAAATGTTCAATGATAGGATTGGCAAAAGTAGATTGTGGACATACCCCAAGATGCAAGGAAATAGGTTGGCCAAGCTTCAAGCAAGAGGACTCTACATTTTATATTTTTGACAAATCACTTTGAGTCCATAGGAAAGCCAATAATATTAAAAGGGGGTAATGTTTTGTTGGTGAACAATATGCTCAAATGTGCACAAGTGATAGTCGCCAAAAACATCCACAAACTCTCCCACCAAAGTCTGTTCTATACCTACCACTCAAAATCGGTGCAACCAACTTCCCCATACCGGTGCCACCAATTCCAGAACCTAGAAAGACTCAAGCCAAACCCTAGCCAATTAGGTGCAACAGATTCCATACCGGTGCCACCGAGTTTAGGTTGCCAACTTTCTGTTACGCAAATTCACATTTTCGGTCCCACCGAGAATGTTGGATCGGTATCACAGAGATTGGAAATCGGATCATTGGTCACCTTATCGGTGCAACCGAGTTTCCTATATCGGCTTTACCAAGATTCAAAAGTTCTCACCTTTTGATCACTGCAGTACCACCGAGATTAACACATCGGTGTCACCGAGTTGGTCTTTTTGTGTGTAACGGTTGGATTTTCGGGTATGCCTATATATATCCCTTCACCACCACCTACTCGAAACAGAAGCACTCAGAACTATTCCATACCTATCATATCAGATTTTCTAAGATAGAACCACCTACCCTTGTGTTGAGGTCAAGATCTTCCACTCCAATCATATGGATCTTGATTTCTAGCCTCCCCAAGTAGCTTTCCACCAATCCCATCTCTTCCAACATGCCAAATCTGTGAGAGAGGGATTGGGTGCTGAGGAGTCTATCATCTTGAAGCACAAGAGCAAGGAGTTCATTGTCATTACCGAGCCTATTACCTTTTGGAGGGTGGTGCCTCCTAGATTGGTTAGGTGTCGCTTGGGAGCCTCCTACTTCGTGTTGTGGAGTGAACCAAGAAGTTTTTAAGGGCAAGGAGATTTCCTACTTCGTGAAGATCTACCCATAGTGAGGCTAGTCCTTCGTGGACGGAAGCCGTTATGGAATAGTCAAGGTTGCTATTTCGTGGACCCTTTTGGGTGGAGCCCTTCGTGGGCTCTCGCAACCGTTACCCTCTATGGGTTGAAGACTCCATAAACGTGGATGTACGATAGCGCCACCTATCCGAACCATGGGAAAATCATCGTGTCTACAACTGCATTTGATCTTCCTACCCTATCCCTTCTATACATGCTTGTTGTTACTTTCCGCTGCTATATACTCTTAGACTTGCATGTGTAGGGTGTACTTGACTTGCCATGAAATTCTAAAAACTATCAACCCTAAAATTGATATAGGCAAATCTTTTAATTTGGTCAAGTAGTCTAATCACCCCCCTCTAGACATACTTTAGATAGTCAGCTATGCCTGACTGCGCCTGTCCTACTCCGTCAGTGTTTGGTATGTTAGCACTGTAGCTCTGTACACCCCATGTACACACTATACGCCACTGTTGGGATCCCCTTCAGTATAAAAGGAGGCCCAGGGCGATACGGTAGAGGGCTTTTCGACCTTTGAATCTTTAGACTTTCTAGCTGACACGTGTGGCAGCTGCTCATAGAGCCCCTATAGCAAGAACCCTAAGAGCACTCTCAATACAACCAAGCAGGAGTAGGGTTTTACGCATCCTTGCGGTCCAAACCTGGGTAAAATCCCCCACGTGTTGTTCATTAGACCTGCTCTTTGTGCGAGCCTTCACCCCCGCTGAACCGAAAGGGGTCCCTCCGATCCCATAGGTAATCATTCCCAACGACAACGCCCGGCCGTCTCACCACTAGCGTGAGCCGGCTCGGTGGACCGAAACTTGTCAGCGAGGTTGAGGAGGCTCTGAATGGTGGCTCTCCATTCATCGAGCTTCTCCACAACAAGAGGGAAGTTCAGGAGTAGTTGTGCTCGCGCCATTGCTTCTTCCGATGTGGTCGACAGCGAACAGCGTGAAGAAGGCGAGGTGCTCTAACTCCTAACAGGGTTAGAAGGAGCTCCGTCACGGTCCCGCAATGGCATGCCACTCCCACTAGCATGCTGGCGAGCATGCTGCTCCCGCGCACCTTGGGAACCATGGGCACCGTTGCGCTACTCTTTGCGCGCGTCCTCGGAAGGTCATGGTGTAGGCACTGGCGTGGGCATCTTGGAAGGTACCCTTCTGTCACCGAAGTTCACCATAGCGCCCGCAGGAGGTACAACTCCGTCCTGAGACCCAGCGACATGGGGGTTTCTGCTACCGTCATGAGCGTGTCGGGCGTGGCCGCTTGCTTTCCCTTGATCACCGGAGCATCACGAAAGTTCTGAGCCTCCGCCTCCTCCTCCACCCGCGCGTACATCGTCGTTTGTCTATGTAGCTACAGGGACGGTGGACGTGGATGGGCCAACCGCCGTCAGGCCCTTCTTCTTGGGGGTCGTGGTGACGATGATTATGGAGGTCTCATGCGAGGTCTCCCAAATCAGGTTCATGCGAGGTCTCCCACTACATGGCACACCAAAGATGTCATGGGGAACAAACACCTATGGGATCAAAGGGACCCCTTTATGGTTCAGTGGGGAAGAAGGCTCGCACAAAGAGCAAATCTAATGAACAACGCATGGGGACTTTACCCAGGTTCGGGCCACAAAGATGCGTAAAACCCTACTCCTGCTTGGTTATATTGTGGGTATTTTTAGGGTTCCAGTTATAGGAGCGCTATGAATAGCTGCTACACTTATGAGCTAGAAGGTCGAAAAAGTCGAAAAGCCAAAAGTCCTCTACTGTAACGCCCTGGGCCTCCTTTTATACTCTAGAAGGGGATCCCAATAGTGGCGTATAGTGTGTACATGGGGTGTACAGAGCTACAGTGCTAACATACCAAACACTGACGGAGTAGGACAGGCGCAGTCAGGCATAGCTGACTATCTACAGGACAGGACAGGAGTATGTCCCATCAGAACTGCTTAGCCCCTCCATCGTTAGCATCACGACAAGTGCCCAGGCAGGGCGACACCTAGCCTATGCGCTGGCGGGGCCTTGCCAGGGCTTTGCCTTGCCAGGGGTTTGAAGGCCATCCCAACAAAGTCTTGCCTTTGGTCTTGATTCTCCTGTATTTATACCTAGGAGCTCCCTGCTAGGCCTCGTCGCCAGGGTGGCTATTACTGCCCATGCACAAGTAAGGGGCATTGGAGAGCCGAAAACTCTAGTGCACCGACAATGTAACTCTAACAATTCTGAAAAATTAGGACAACATAAAGAATTTCTATAGCAATACGGTGTTAAAATTGCATATCAAGTTCACGTTCCAGTAAAAAATGAAAATTCATATACTAGACGCAAAGTTTCTGTTTCAGATTCAGCATTGTTTCTACTCATCTTGTGAATCATTCTAAAGGCTTTACTTGGCACAAGCACTAAAAGAAACCATAAAAAACAATCATAATAGAGGCATAATTGTGTAAACACACAAAAACAGAAAGTAAACATCAAAAATTTATTTATTCATTGGGTTGCCTCCCAACAAGCGCTATAGTTTTACGCCCCTAGCTAGGCATAACAGATAGATTCAAGTATTGTCATCTTTGGTTTCCAACTCCTTAAGAACAGAACAAGAATTTTTCAAGGATCTATCATGCATATTTTCAATGACAATACTTCTAGGAATAAGATCAAAAAAATTATTCTTGCCATGAAGGTTGTTTACCACTTCAACAAAATTTGGATGGATACTAATCATTTTAAGACCCTCATTGTTTATACTAGACGTGGTACCCTTGTTCTTAGAAATTTGCATGGATTTGCAATCCTTTCGAATGGGAGTTTTTTCAATACTTTTATTGGTAGGGAAAGCCAAACTTAAGTTATGAAAGATTTCTTCCAACTTATCAATTCTAGTGGGCTTTCTTCAATTCTTCTATTGACTACGGGTTCCTTTTCCTTTAATATTTTAAGCGCATCTCCCGATTTTGACCCAATTTTATAAGCAATATTATGCATCCTTTTATCCAAGTTCTTGATACTTTCCTCGGTGAGCATTTTCTTTTTAGTATCATCTAACCTTTTCATAACATGCTCAAGAGTTAAAATTGTTTCATTGACAATGATAGGTGGAAAACCTTGTAAATTTCCCAAAGCGCTATAAGCATCCAAAGCGGGGCACATCAAGGAGTTTCCACCAGTAATCGTATCAAGGACGAATCTATAACAAGTGGTGATGCCCACATAAAAACAACGAAGAAGAACAATGGTAGATTCTTTGCGAGTAGATCTATTATGAGCATTGCAAATCATATACCAAGCATCTTTAAGATTATCCCCTCCCCTTTGTTTAAAATTAAGAACCTCATTCTAGGGAGAAAATGCAATAATGGAAGAACTATCCATAGTGAAGAGATTGGCAAACAAGAGATCTGACGAGATAAAGGCAAACAAAAAAGAGAGGGCCGGTAAAACAACAAATTGGTGAAGCGAGGGAGAGGCAAATGGCAAATAATGTAATTGCATGGAGATGAGATTTGTGATTAGGAACCTGATAGATGAGATTGCTTCCTCCCCGGCAACAGCGCCAGAAATTCCTTCGACGTGGCTTGAGATTGCGTTGGTATTTGCCCAAAGAGGAAGGGATGATGCAGCACAGCAACGGTAAGTATTCCCCTTAGTTATGAAACCAAGGTATGAATCCGTCGAGGAAGATCACGCACCCACGTAAACAGCACCTGCACACAAACAACAAATACTTGGAACCCAACGTGAAAGAGAGGTTGTCATGCTCTCTACGGCAATAATATAGATTAGGTAATGATAGATAGGAGAGATAGATCTCTCAAGAACAAAAAATAAAAGAGTAAATATGCAGCAATATATTTTTGGTTTTTTGGTTTTGTAGATCTGAAAACAAAGATTGCAAAAACATAGATCAAAAAGCAATATGATGGAAAAGTAGACCCGGGGGCCGTACGATTCACTAGTGGCTTCTCTCATGAGTATAATGCATGGTGGATGAACAAATTACTATTGGGCAATTGATAGAAAATAGAATAGTCATGATGACATCCAAGGCAATGATCATTATATAGGCATCACATCCAAGATAAGTAGACCGACTTCTGCCTGCATCTACCACTATTACTCCACACATCGACTGCTATCCAGCATGCATCTAGTGTATTAAGTTCATGGAAAAATGGAGTAATGCAATAAGAACAATGACATCCACACATCGACCGCTGTCCAGCATGCATCTAGTGTATTAAGTTCATGGAAAATGGAGTTATGCAATAAGAACGATGACATGATGTAGACAAGATCTTTTCATGTAGAAATAGACCCCATCTTGTTATCCTTAATAGCAACAATACATGTGTGTTTTGCTGCCCCTTCTGTCACTGGGAACGAACACCGCAAGAACGAATGCATAACAAAGCACCTCTTGCCATGACAAGAAAAATCAATCTAGTTGGCCTAACTAAACCAAAGATTTGAAGAAGAAATACATGGCTGTAAGCAATCATGCATATAACAGATCAAAGAAGACTCAAATAATATTCATGGATAGAAACTGACCATGAACCCAAAATTCATCGGATCCCAACAAACAGACCGCAAAAGTTTGCAAAAAAAGATCTCTAAGAGACCATTGTATTGAGAATCATAAGAGAGAGAAGAAGCCATCTATCTACTGCCTACGGACCTATAGGTCTATGGTGCACTACTCACGCATCATCGAAGAGGCACCTATGATAAAGATGAACCCCTTCGTGATGGTGTTTAGATTGGATCTCGAGGTTCTGGAACTTGTGGCGGCTGGAATTGTGTTTCGTTGACTCCCCTAGGGTTTTTGGATTTTCTGGGAATTTATAGGCACGATAGTTGGTTGAGGGGTGCCGAAGGAGCCCAACACCCACCAGAGCGCGCTAGGGGGCCTTTGGCGCGCCCATGTGGGTGTTGTGGGTGCTGGCCATGCTGGGCCCCCTCTTTTGGTGTTCTTTGGCCCATCTGGTTTCTTCTGGTCCGTAAAAAATCCACAATAATCCCTGCGGCGTTTCATCTTTGTTTGGTACTGATTTCCTGCGACGTAAAAAAGAAGCAAAAACAACAACTAGCACTTTGGCACTATATTAATAGGTTAGTCCCAGAAAATGATATAAAGTTATAATAAAATGATTGTAAAACATCCATGAATGATAATATAACAGCATGGAACAAGCAAAAATTATAGATACATTGGAGACGTATCACACATCGAAGTTGAAGAAGAGATGTGAAAGTCCTCTAATTCCACACTGATGGTACTCAACCTGTGAGAGAAATCCTTACTGTCATAGTGTACTTGTAGAACATTATTATCTTTTTTTTGACATTTTTCTATGCAATATTTTGTAACTTGCGGCAACTGGAACTGCACTCCTCAAAGTATTCACCAACAATAAATGTATGGCCATACTTGTACTTGCATGCTTGAAATGTGGCTGCTTTATTATTACAAAGTATCTTCTCTAGTTTTTCATTGACCATGGCATCAGAACATTGATTACTCGTTGCTCCCAACAACTTGTTCTTAATTTTGTTATGGTTGAAGAGTCTTTGTAGTAGGATGCTTTGGTTCTCATCCCTCCTCGGTTTTATGTGTGCCTTCTTCATGGATGCGACCGTGCCCGCTTTACCCTTTTTACCTGAAGCACTTTTGGCGTGAGGTTTGAATGGATGAAAGGTGTGCTGTTGATCAAATGATGCTGCTCTGACGGACTGCTGACCTATAGTAGTAGAGGCATCGGACTCCTGACCAGGTTTTGAATCTATGTCGAGCTAGGTTTCCTAAGAGAGTTGTGCCAACGCGTTGATTTGCTGAGCAGGCAATGCCGACACATCGGTATGTTGGTCAGGAGGCTGCGAACCATCAGACTGATGAGCATATGGTTTCGTACCTTCGTAATGCTTAGTAGGTGGTTTCAAACTACCCGGCTATTGAGCAGGGGGTTCCAAAGCATCGGACTGCTTAGCTGGCGATTCCACCGGGTTGGTCTGTTGAGCCTGTAGTGTTGCCGTGTGTCCCCCTACTACTTCAGTGGTCGGCATCTGAACCGATGGTACGTCTTCACCAGTTATAGGACTTGCCACAAGCTGCTCAGGAGTAGAAGATGACATGTCCTATCTGACAGGAAGTTGGGTGGGGTGGTCATAGGTTGATACCTCAACCGCCGGATTCCGATTATTAGGTTCCTCTTGGGAAGCACACAAGAGGTGATGTGGCGAGAATATAGTCACCGGTTCAAGGGATACATTGGTTGCTTTTTGGGGATGGGGGTATGGGGGTTGGGGGGCTTGAGGATATCATCCGTGAAGTCTATTTCCTTTTGTTGCCATTAGATATGACTTAATAGTATTTCTCACAAGGCCCTCTGCTCATCATAGTTCCGTAGGACATTTTGTAGGTTAAAATCAGTGAGGCTTTACTTTAGTCACGTAGCACTCCACACGGCTTGTCTTCAATGGCACATTGTCCAACAAGAGGCCCCCGTCCAAGAGGGGGGCCAAACCTGGGCCGTTGCACATTTTAGCATACCCTCATAATATGTAAGCACGACTAATAACCCACAAGTATAGGGGATCGCATCAGTCTTCACGGGTAGTATTGCACCCTATTTTATTGATTCAAAACAAGGGGAGCCAAACAATATTTATTGGTCTTAGCAGTTGAGTTGTCAATCCAATCACACCTGGAATTTCTTTGTGCAACAAAGTTTTACTAGCAAAGTCACAACACTAACAGGAACAACAATAGTAGTGATTATAATGGTTGTAACAATGGCAATAACAATAGTAACTTAGCGAAGATCAATATGCGAAAAGTCTACCCATTGGATCGGTTGATGGAAAATTGTGTTGGATGACATTAATCATGTAACTATTACATACTAGAGCGACACAGAACTAGCTCCAATTCATGAATGTAATTAGGCATGTATTCTGTATATAGTCATACATGCTTATAGTAAGAACTTGCACGCCATCTTTTGTCGTAACCTCCCATGGAAGAGGGGTCCAAAGGGAAATCTAAGGGATATTAAGGCCTACTTTTAATAGAGAACTGAAACAAAGAATTAACACAAGGTGAATACATGAACTCCTCATACTACAGTCATCACGTGAGATGATCCCAACTATTGTCACTTTGGAGTCTATGAATCATAACACATAATAGGCACATACAACTTGCAAGATAGGATCCAAAACATTCTCATATTCGTGATAACATACTAGGTTCAGATCTGAAATCATGGCACTTGGGCCCTAGTGACAAGCATTAAGCATAGCAAAGTCATAGCAACATCAATCTCAGAACATAGTGGATAGTTGGGATCAAGCCCTATGAAAATAACTCGGTTACATTACAAATCTCAAGCAATTCCATTACCGTCCAACACACCTACAAAGGAATTACTCACTTTTGGTGGTGAGCATCATCGAATTATTGATGGAGAAGGGTTGGTGATGACGACGATGATGAATCCCCCTCTCGGGAGCTCCAAACTGACGCTAGATCAGCCCTCTTGAGGATGCACAGGAGGTGATGGTGGCTCCATCTCATAAAAAGCGATGGAATCTTATCGCTGATTTTCTGTCTCCATGGAATGAAACTTATAGCGTTGGAATTATGCTAGCCCGAACCACGAGGGGCCCTCAAGCGCAGAGGGCGCATTGATACATCTCCATCGTATCTACTTTTCCTAATGCATTCGCTCTTGTTTTGGACTCCAATTTGCATGATTTGAATGAAACTAACCCGGACTAGCGTTGTTTTCAACAAATCTACCATGGTGTTATTTTTGTGTAGAAATAGAAGTTGTCAGAATCGAACGAAACTTTTTGGAGATTGATTTCAGAATAAATAAAAAATACTGGAGCCAAGAACTACCGGAGGAGGGGCCCTGGCTAGGCACTATAGACCAGGGTGCGCCAGCCCCTCCCCCCCAAGGGCCCTGGTGGGTTGTGCCCATGTCGTGGCCCCACAGACCCTAATCCTGACACTATAAATTCCTATTTCCGAAGAAAAAATTAGAGAGGAATTTTTATCGCATTTCACGAGACAGAGCTGCCACCACCTCCTGATCTTCATCGAGAGGCCATATCTGGAGCCCGTTTGGGGATTCGAAGAGGGGAATCTTCAGTCTTCATCATCATCAACCCTCCTTCATCACCAATTCCATGATGCTCCTCACTAGGAGTGAGTGATTCCTTTGTAGGCTTGCTGGTCCATGAGGAGTTGGATGAGATTCATCATGTAATCGAGTTAGTTTTGCTAGGGCTTGATCCCTAGTATCCACCATGTTCTGAGATGGATGTTGCTATGACTTTGCCATGCTTAATGCTTGTCACTAGGGCTTGAGTGCCATGATTTCAGATCTGAATTGTTTATGTTATCACCATTATATTTATGTTCTTGATGCAATCTTGCTAGTCATATGCACCTATTACGTGTTATGATCTGTAGACCCCAAGGTGACAATAGTTGCAATACTTTCCGGTGATGAACGTAGTTTGAGGAGTTCATGTATTCACTATGTGTTAATGATTTGTTCTGGTTTTCTATTAAAATGAGGCCTTAATATCCCTTAGTTTCCTTATGGACTCCGCTGCCACAGGAGGATACGACAAAAGATCTCATGCAAGTTCTTTTCCATAAGCACATATGACTATTTACGGAATACATGCTTACATTACATTGATGATCTGGAGCTAGTTCTGTGTCACCCTTGGTTATGACTGTTATATGATGAATATCATCCAACGAATACACCGATCCAGTGCCTACGAGTTTTCCACATATTGTTCTTGGTAAGTTACTATTGCTGCTGTCACTATTGCACTTGCTACAGAACCATTACTGCTACTGTTACCGCTACTGTTACTATTACCACTGTTATCAAACTATCATATTACTATGCTACCGGTCACTCTACTACAAATATTTAATCTCCATTTCGTGGGGAACAAACACATATGGGATCGGAGGGACCCCTTTCGGTTCGGTGGGGGGAAAGGCTCGTGCAAAGAGCCGGTCTGATGAACAGCACGCGGGGATCTTTACCCAGGTTCGGGCCGCACGGATGCATAAAACCCTACTCCTACTTGGCTGTATTGAGAGTGTTCTTAGGGTTCTATCTATAGGAGCTCTTTGATCATCCGCCATGCGTTTGAGCTAGAAAGTCCCAAAAGTCGAAAAGTCCTCTACCGTATCGCCCTGGGCCTCCTTTTATATTCTGAAGGGAATCCCAATAGGGGTGTATAGTGCATACACGGGGTGTATCGATCTATAGTGCTATCATACCTAACACTGATGGAGTAGGACAAGCGCATTTAAGGCACCGTCAGGCATCTCTGTCTGCCTGTGGGACAGGACAGGAGCCCATCCCATCGGCACCGCTTACCCTCCTCCAACATCGACGCCACGACACGCATCCAGGTGGATTAACACCTGCCCTATGCGCGGGCGGGGCCTTGTCGGGGCCTTGTCTTTCTTGGGGGTTTAATATCCCTTCCGGAAAGGTCTTGCCAGCGGTTTTGACTCTTCTATGTTTGAATCTGGTAAGCTCCTGCTGGGCCACGTTGCTAGGGTGGCTACTACCGCCCGTGCACGAGTAAGGGGCACTAGATAGCCCAAAACTCTAGTGCACCAACAGGAGCCCCTGTTTAAATTTTTTAATTATAGCGTCAGGTCATATCCGCCACGCGCACCGCATGCATAGCGGGGAGCCAGCAACGGGCACCCGTGATTTAAAGTCCCTGGGAAAAGCAGTAACTGCAGCGCCATGGATTGGGGCAATGGGGCGGTTGCTGTTTTCCCCGTGGTCGAGGGCGCCGCTATTGGAGGAAGTGGGCGGCTTCCTTTGGAATGGGGGAGATCTAGCCCCACGCTTCCCCCTATAGATTGGGGGTTAGCGAGGGCGACACTCATCCATCCTCCTTCCATCTTCCGAGAGCAAACCTCCATAGTTCGCCCTTCCGCTGCTCCGCTCCCTCCTCCGACGTCAGGCCTCTCCATTGAGGAGACCCACGGCGAGGGGACGGTGCTGGATATCATCCTCGAGCTCGCTGGTCCCCTCCAAAGTCATCTACACCTCCATTGCTTCTTCGCCAGGGTGATGGAGGCCGACGAGCCACCCGTCCTATGGATACGGGTGGCTGTTGTTGTAATGGAGCGGCGTGGGTAAACGTCGAGTACCCAGCGAACCGCGTTATGTTTCTCAGGCGCGACTGGAAGACCTTTGCCCGCGCCCACAACCTCCAGGTGGGGCATGTCCTCCGATTTAAAATAATGGAGGCCAATACATCCCCATCAAGATTTATGGGCGCTCCGGCGTCCGTCTCAGCTGCTGCGAAGAGAGCTCGAGCTGTGCCGAAAGCCTGTCCTTGTTCGAGAGTGATGAGGAGGATAGCAGTGAAGACAACGACGATGAGCCCGGTCTTCAGGTAGTTAAGTCGGAGTCCGATGACTCGAGCTCGGACTGACCGCCGGCCACACCATCACCGCCAGCCTCACGCCTCTCCCCCTCCCAGGGGGATGACCTTGACGGGGACCTTAGTCCTAGGCACTGCCTCATCTTCCAGCTAGATCTTCCGGCAGGCCCGTGGACTTCAGGTTCTGGGGTCCATCCCCCTTTTCTCCCGTGCTGGCCCTCTCCTCTATGCAATGCTAGTCCAAGAGGGGCCAGGTTCTTGCCTGTCCATCTAGCAGCCCTGCTCCTCCATGCAGTGCTGGTCGAGAGGGGTCAGGCCGGGCTTCTGCCGGGGGCCTCTCGCCATCGTTTTCTTCTTGTGGCCCGCCTCCCCTTTCCATCCTTTTCTTTTTGTAATCTCCCCTAGGGGAGAAAGTCAAATAAAGATGTACTCAGAAAAAGCGATATCTCGTGTAAATTTCATCCTATTTTGACTAACCATGTATTATCTTCCTTGTTAGTCTGTTTCTGTGTATGGAACTTTCCCTACGCCTTCTCGGAAGAATCTTGCCGACGTGCGTATCCCTACCGCGAGCGCTTTGAGGAACGGGTCCTTAGCAGCTTGTTGATGGTGCTACTGCCGGCAAGACGCCTTAGCGTTCTCGCCGCCGCCGCCCAAGGTGTTGGTCGTGCTCGAAACAGAATAAGGGTGCGAGCGCTGTCACTTGAGTCGTTGAGCGGACTCGAAACAAAACAAGGAGTGCAGGCACGGCCACTTAAGCCATTGAGCGGTCCCGAACACCGCGAGGGCACAACCAATCACGACAAGGTTCCCGTGCATGCAGGTTTCCCGTACAGAGATCGAAATCGCCCAAGGAAAAATAACCCCATGCCAAGAATTCACTTGGGGTTTTTGCAACTTATCTTTTTGTTGCCGTGCTCCATTCGGAAAGTTTTTTTTGGGACGTCGCTCATAGGTATCCATACCACCATCCCCCCCGGCAAAGCTGGACGCGAGGTGACCTTCTATCCTTTGAGAAAATGAAAGAAGAGAAAATATGGATATGGAACCTTGGCGGTCCGTTAGCCCTTGCCGAGATTAAGCGTACTGCAATACTTCAGACAAGCATGCACATAAGTAAACATGAGAATCGACCAGGATTGCAGAACACTTATCTTTATTCAACTATGCACAGGGTCTGAGCCTGGCTTTGTACCAAGGATTACATACTTCAGCAGGAAGACTTGTACAAAACGTGGTTGCCGGGAGGCCTGGCGACCGCGCCTTCTGGGTAGAACTTCTGAAGATGTTCAATATTCCATGAGTTTCTCACTGGGATGCCATCTTCGGTCTCCAGGCAGACTGCGCCAGGCCTGGTGACTCGTACTACCCGATAAGGGCCTTCCCATTTCGGTGTCAACTCGTTGGAATTCTTGGCGGACTGATCTCGCCTAAGAACAAGGTCGCCTTGCTCAAGACTTTTGGCATTAACTTTGCGGCTATAGTAGCGGCGCAAAGCTTGCTGGTAGCATCCAGCTCTCACAACAGCCTGAAGATGGTCTTCCTCAAGGAGCGTCGCGTCATCTTGCCACAACTGCTCTTGCTCGAGCTCATCATAAGGGAGCACTCGAGGTGACCCGTATATGAGTTCGGTGGGGAGTACTCCCTCTGCCCCATAGACAAGGGAGAAGGGTGTCTAGACGATAGCTCGATTTGGTGTCGTTCTGGTTGACCAAAGAACCATCGGCAACTCATCAATCCAGTGCCTTCCACACTTGTGCAGCCTGTCAAAAGTTCTTGTCTTGAGGACTCGCAGCACTTCTGCATTAGCCCTTTCCACTTGGTCGTTGCTGCTTGGGTGGGCAACGGAAGCAAACTAGATTCTACTGCCAAGGTCTTGGGCATACTGCATGAAGGTGCGCCTTGTGAACTGTGTGTCGTTGTTAGTGATGATCCTGTTGGGAACACCAAAGCGGCAAACTATTCCCTTGAAGAACTTGATGGCTGACTGTGTTGTCACCTTCCTCACCGCTTCCAGTTCTGGCCACTTTGTGAACTTGTCGATTGCGACATACAAGTACTCAAAGCCCCCGACAGCGCAGGGAAAGGGGCCTAAGATGTCAAGCCCCCAGACCGAAAATGGCCAGGTGAGAGGGATCGTTTGAAGGGCTTGAGCTGGTTGATGTAATCTCTTCGACTATAACTGGCATGCTTCTCACTTGGTTACTAATGTCGTTGCATCCTGGAGGGCAATGTGCCAAGAGAAACCATGCCGGAATGCCTTTCCAGCAAGTGCCCTCGATCGTATGTGGGAGCCACATATGCCTCCATGTATCTCTGCCAAGAGCTCCTATCCATCTTCCCGAGAAATACATTTGAGTTTCACACCGTTCGGTCTCTTTCTGTACAGTACATATGAGACCGACGGGATAGTTTCTCTGCTTCCTCTTGTTCCTCGGGGAGTTTTCCTATCTGAAGGAAACAGACGATGTGTTGCGCCCATGATGGAGCCTGAGGCTCGACAACAAGGACAAAAGGCATATCCTTTGCCGGGAGAGCATTTGCCTCAACAGCAAGGGCTTGAGGACCCACTGGAGCCTGTTGTATCCTGGCACACCTGGTAGGAGCGTGTGCTTCCACGACAAGAGCCGGAGGCCCTGCCGGAGCACAGCGCTCACCGACAAGCCTGCCGTTGTCCCTGGCAATCTTTTCGCCGACGGCTTCCAGGAGCTTTGTCGGGAAATACTTGCCAGAACATAACTTCCTTCTCTTCTCTTGCCAAGTTGATGGTGTCACGGAGGGTTGCATTAGTTGGAGCATGAAAGTCCCTGGTTCCATAGGTAACTTAAGGGCAGCACACTTTGACAGGCCATCGACAACGCTGTTTTCTGCATGTGGAATGTGCTCCATTTGCAGGCCATCAAAACGTTCTTCCAACTTCCTCACTTCATCTACATAATCTTCCATCAATGGGCTTTGGTAATCTTTGTTCACTTGCCTGGCGACAAGTTGAGAGTCACCACTTACAATAAGTTTCTTGATCCCAAGGTCTGCCGCGATCCTGAGACCGGCAAGCCGCCCTTCGTACTCAGCAGTGTTGTTCATTGATCTCTCCCAAGGAAAGTGCATTTGAATCACATATCTGAAGTGCTCTCCGGTGGGTGCGGCAAGCAACACTCCGGCGTCGGCGCCTTGCACCGAGAAGGCTCCATCAAAATACATGATCCCTTCTTGACTGGTTTCCTTACTGGGGAGAGTTGACTCTGGAACTTCTTCATCATGCGTTGGGGTCCACTCTACAATGTACTCCACCAATTCCCTGCTCTGAATGGTCGAAGTGCTTTCAAACTTAAGACCAAAGCTTGATAGTTCCAAAGCCAACTCCACAATCCTGCCGGTAGCTTCTGGGTTTCGCAAGATCCGCTATAGCGGGAACGGGTGACAACGGTGATCTCATGTGCTTGGAAGTAATGGCGCGGCTTCCTCAAGGCCATAAGAAGGCCGAAGAGCAACTTTTGCACGCCAGAATATCTCGACCTAGCCCCCTGCAACAAGGAGATGACAAAATAAACTAGGGGCTGCACAACTTTCTTCTTCTTGATTGCCTCATTCAACTGTGGAGATCCTCCCTCGCCAGCACCGGACCCTGCCGGGGAATGCCTTGGTTCGTCACTTGGTGGCCCTGCCATTGCCGCTGCTTCTTCATCGAGTTCTCTTTCATCCACTAGTGCAGCACTTACCACTTGATTCATTGCCGCTAGATACAGCAGCAATGGCTCTTGTGGTTTTGGCGCGACTAGAACTGGCGGAGAGGATAGGTACTTCCTGAAATCCTGCAGCGCCGCCTCCGCTTCCATAGTCCATTTCATTCGACCTGCCTTCTTCAAGATTTTGAAAAAGGGCAGGGTGCGCTCAACAGATTTTGACATGAACCTACTGAGAGCGGCAACACAGCCAGCAAGACGGCGCACATCATTGAGTCGTCTTGGTGCTTTGATTTGCTCAATCACTTTGATCTTGTTGGGATTTGCTTCGATTCCTCGTTGATATACAAAGAACCCAAGAAGCTTGCCGGATGGTAAACCGAACACACACTTCTCAAGGTTGAGATTTATGTTGATCTTTCGCAGGTTGGCAAATGTTTCTTCTAGGTCTGATATGAGCATAGCCTTGTCCTTGGTTTTGACCACTGTGTCATCCATATAAGCCTCCATATTTCTATGTAGTTGGGGCTCAAAACCAATCTGGACCGTCTTGCAAAAGTAGAACCAACACTTTTCAACCCAAAAGGCATATGTAAAAAGCAATACGTACCACATGGGGTGATAAATGCGGTCTTCTCCTCATCTTCCTTGGCCATGAAAATCTGATGATAACCGGAATAGGCGTCAAGGAAAGACAACAAGTCGCAACCGGCGGTGGAGTCCACGATCTGGTCGATGTGCGGCAAGGGAAAAGGATCTTTGGGGCAGGCTTTGTTGAGGTGTGTGAAATCTATGCACAACCTCCATTTTCCATTTGCCTTGTGCACTACAACTAGATTGGCCAAGCATGTCAGATGGAGTACTCCTCTAATCAAGACATCCGCTTCTAGTTTCTTGATCTCTTCGGCAATAAACTATTGCGGCTCCAAGGCTTGCTTCCGGACGTTCTGCTTGACGGGTTGCACATGTCGGAAGATAGCAAGGTGGTAGTCAATCACCTCCCTAGGAACACCAGGGATATCTGATGGTTGCCATGCAAACACACCGACATTCGCCCGCAGGAAGGCGATGAGCGCTCTTTTCTATTTGTCGTCAAGGGTGGAACTTATAGTGAAAGTTCCCCCCGTGCCATCCTGCTTGGTGGGCACCTTCTTGATCTCTGGCGGAGCAGCCTTGGACTTTTTGCTCTTGCCGGTGGAGCTCTTGTCAGGACTGGTTTCCCAGGATATTAATTTCCCAGTAAATGGCCCTTGTGCTCACTAGCCCCAGGATTACTGTTAGCTGATGAGACACAATATTGATACAGAAATTCCAAGAAGAATACAAAAATATGTAGTACAAGACCATCATGGTCTATGAGTACAACAAAAGGTTTCTAGTGTTTGGTGGTGGAAGCGGTTCGGGGTCATCAGCGTCTATGGGACTCCATTTCCCATAGGAACAGCTGACCTGGTTAACTCCTATGTTCGCAAGGCTACAATCTGCGATGCCTATGTTCCGGGGTTGTCGTCATAATGCTCCTCTCCACATGCATAATCTAGCCAAGACAATAGCCAGGGACAAGCCAGTGAGTTCTTTGAATGTACTCGCAAACATTATGAAAAAACAGGTACAACATAGTAGTGGTATTCATGCACTCAACTTAATCCACGGTCACTTAACCAGTCATAAAATAAAATTTCACGAAGCTAGCAAGTAGGTCATTCATATTAAACATGAATAAGCAAACAAAGAATAGAAATAAAATGAACCGATCAGGTGTCTGAAGCGATGCCTCGAAAGGATAATAATATAAAGCATGCCTCAGTCGGGCGTCTAAGCGACGCCACATAAAGGGCTTAAAAAGAAAGTAAATAACAAAAGTGCCACAGTCGGGCATCTACGCGACACCACATAAAGGGCTTATAAAGAAGTAAATAACAAACGTGCCATAGTCGGGCGTCTAGGCCACTCCACATAAGGGCTTATATGATAAAGCAATCAGTATGCATGCCATAGTCGGGCGTTTGTGCGACGCTGCATAAAGGGCTTATATAAGAATACTCACAATGAATATCCAGGAGGTAGAACCTTACCTTCCAGCGATACTCAATAATTCAAATAATATAAATGGTTAGTCCACAATAATAATAATCACAATGATCATTTGTCATTCATTATGATCCATATTCCGGTTTAGAAGTTTTCCTCGGAAGACCGACACTTGACTCATCCCAGACTATAGTCCTTAACCGCGGACACGGCTATTCGAATAGATATTAACTCTACAGAGGGTGTACCATTTACCCATGAGTAACAGATTCCTTTAGTCCACCGGGACTAATTCCTCTTATGGTCGTTGAATTGAAAACACACCTGACCTGCACACACCAGCTTAACTTACCAGTGCGTGGAATCACCCACGACACTCGTTAAGCAAAACTCTAAGTGGGGAGGCTATATCAACCTCGATTAGCATGGGATCACAAAATTTATAACGCGCGCAAACTAGGGGAGCTACCCCCTCGGCTCCAACCGGAAACACCCATGCCCCCGGACCAGGTGGCATGCCTACCGGATGCAGCCGGTATCTTCCACCATGGCCTCTCTGTACGGCGTGTGCTAAGAAAGGGGTTGACAACTTACTGAACCATACCCTACCTGCTGTAGGGACAAGTGGTAGTACGAAACAAGTATGAGGGTTACTGGCACAAGACCCGATCTATGGTCGACTCAGCAGGCTGTGTATTCTCTACATGGTTATCACAACAAATATATTTCACGACATTAGACCGAATCACCACTCATCATACCCCTCATGCCTTACTGACCATTCTCGCTCCAACGAGATGTCAGCACCAAGTTCATGTCTACCCGAGACAAAGACTTCTCTCGGTTCCTTCCGGCAGGTATGAACGTCATACGTGGGTGAATACTTTCACAAGCATATCAATTCCAACAGCAAGGAATTTTCATCATGCATTTGTAAACATGATCACACCATCACATGAAATAATGCATACTTCAGGTCAACTCAATGTTATAGTCACATCAAGCAACACACAACAAATATTATACCAGGGTTCAGAATGCTTGCCTTCAATGTGTATGTATTTGAGGTGCACTCCAAAACTTTATCTTCACTCCAAATTCGTATTTGAAAATATTCTAATTAAAACACAATTCAAAAATAGCACAAAAATCCGTCTTGGAAAATTTTCAAATAAATATGACTATAAACTAGATGGAATTTGGGAAACAACAGAAAAAGTATCAGGTCCATTGGAGTTGTACGTTAAAAGTTATAGCCAGTCAAAGTTCAGATCAAAATCTGATTTTTAATTCAATTAGAAAAGAAAACGGTTCGGACGAAATACGCTTTCGGGAAAAGAAGACGTACTCCGGGGTTTACGCTTTCACTTATCTAGCTCATCCACCGCATCAGGTCATTGACAGTGGGCCCACCTGACCCACCGGCCAGGTCTGACTTGTCACCGCGTGCTCCCTCTTTCCTGCTGACGGCAGAGGCGAAGCTCCGACGATCACCACCGGTGATTGGCGGTTCCGTTCGGGGGCCTGGATGCGGGAATGGATGGAGACGGTCTGGCTGGTCCTTCCGGTGGTGTCCATGGCCGAAGAGGAGGACAGGGGCGGACAACAGCTTCGGGAGCAAATGGGGTTCGGGCTACGGTGGCTCCGGATCGAGTCTGAGTGGTGGGGTGGCTTTGCAAGGTCGAGGGGAGGTAGATGGTGGCACTGGGAAGGCTATGGGCCTCTAGCTACGGCAAATCTAGCCAAGGGGCGGTGGCGGCCGAAATTACCGGAGACGAAGAGGATGATCTCTTGATCTCAACTGGCTCAACCGATGGGCTCCTGCGGAACACTTGGGGGTTCCTGCTCTGGCTGGAGGCTCGAGATGCTCTATTTATAGCATGGCTAGGTCGGTTCCACGGCTGTGGATAAGAACGCCGACGACTGTCGCAGGGGAGACGTGGCAGCAGTTGGCACTAGCACACAAACTCGAGGATAAGGACGGCCTGCTTACGGGGGCAGCTGGCGAGAAGCTGCGGCTTGGGCGGCACTGCCATGGCCGAAGCTCGTCGCCGCCATCCGCTAGCTTCCATGGCCGACCTGACGGCGGCACTACGGGGCATCAGGAGGTGGCCAGGGCGACTCTGCGACGAGAGAGGGGTCGGGGCGCGTTGGCTGCAAGCGGGAATGGATCAAAACGGGCGCGGGGAGACGGCAGCGGGACGTAGTGACTCGGCTGTACGCACGTGCAAAACACGTGTTCTGCTCGTGCCCAGAGCATGCACGCAAGGTCCTCGGTAAAATGCCAGTGCCTGTCAGGGGGCTCCTCTGCCCATGGGGCCCTACAGGGATGGCTTGATGGCCAAGGCATAGCTAAATGACAAGCTTATAAGGCCATATGAGCAAACCTCTAATGCAAAGCAAAAATCATGCCAACACAGGTCATGCACTCCAACTGTTCGACAAAATTCTAGGGGCATCCACAAGGTTTTTGTAGTGAATAAAATTTCCAGATCATAGTCTCTTTAGGTGATAAAGAGGATGGCAAGGTTATCTTGGCCAAAGCAGAAACTTCCTAGTGCATGATTTTGAGAAAACCAAATGTGGACAGAAAAGAAAGGCTATTATTGCATGGGCTTAAAATCTTCTAATGGCTTTGAACTTCTGGACTTAAGAGTTTTGTAGCAAGTACTAATAGCAGGGAAAATCTCATGGGAAATAGAGGAAGATAGAATGGGGTTGCCGTACAAAACATCAAACTAGACTAGAATGCAAAAGAGGATGGTTTGCTCAAATTTTCCAAAGAACACAAATGGGTTTTTGCATAAAAATGAATTATATACATCTACTGATATCTCCAAATTTTCATGCAATTTTTAAAGTAATATTTAATTAGGTTGTAGTGCAAACTACAAACTAAACCAGAGTGGAAAACTTGAGGTAGGGCTCAAAATGTTCAAATGAATAAGATAGGTTTTTGCATAAAAGTGATCTAGGGACATCACATGTCATTCCCAAAGTTTTGTGGAATTTTTAAATGAAGTTATCAAATGGTTGTAGTGCAAATGAGGCTCCAAAATTTATGAGAACCCATGTAAAAATGAATAAAGCTTGGAAGAATAATTAAAAACAATATTTCCACTAATCATACAAAATGAGAGTAATTGTTCTTGGGGAGGTATTCAAGTTCAACAATTATTTTTGAAAAGTTTCTACTCGGGAGAAAATTCCACAATTCAGAAGAAAGAAATGATTCTGAAATCAATAGATGATTCAAAAAATAAAAAATTAATTTCCTAGCAAAAAAATCAATTAGTAAAACATGATTAAATTTTTGGGGTGTTACAGCTCTCTGGCACATCGTCAATGGGAGCACAACACTCCAAAGAGTTGCACTTGCCGGAATGTGCGTGAGAGGCCTTGTTGGTCTTCCTTCCCCCGGGAGCTTTAGCGGCAGGAGCAAGTGCCTTGGCGGCAGGTGTTGCAGCTGCTCCCCGGTAGAGTTGGTCAGCGCAGATAAGTGCGATTTTCTTATCGGAGTTGATAGTGATGACGCTCATTAGACCGGGCATCTTCAGCACGTTGTAAGCGAAGTGGGTGGCCTCCATGAACTTGGCCAATGTTGGGCGACCAAGAATGTTGTTGTACGACAACGAGATCTTGGCGACGTCAAAAAATATTCTTCTCTGTTCTGAAATTGATATCACTGCCAAACATCACCGGCAGTGTGACCTTGCCCTTCGGCTGTGTTCTTCCTAAATTGACCCCATAGAAAGCGCTTGTCGGCTCGAGATCGTCATCAAGAATTCACAGCTTTTGAATGACATCAGGTGAGATCAGGTTCAGGCTGGCCCCACTATCCACTAACATCTTTGTCACCTTGAGGTTGCGGATTGTTGGTGAAACCAAAAACAAAGGCACCCGACCGCAGTTATGCCATTAGGGTGATCCTCAGCGTAGAAGATGATAGGAGTGTTCAAAACTTTAGAGGTCTCTGTGCACCGATAGAGGGCTCTGCCGCATTAACCTCACGCGCCCACTATTTGAGTTGGCGCTGAGAGGAATGCGATGAGGAACCTCCCTCTATGCACATCATCTCTGTAGCCTTCTTAAACTCATGCTCGCTGGACTCGTCGTCCTCTTCGACATCATCATCATCTCCCTTTCGCTTGTCGTGGCCACGGGGAGGCCGATCTTTCTGTTGCTTGGGCTTGTCGCGGCGACCTCGTCGGCCAACACACTTCTTGCCGGACCCCTCAGCGCCATCCTGGCGTTTCTCCTCATCTCGCCTCTTGTATTCGGCTTTTTGTTTCTCGGCAAGCTTCTCAACTTGTCGGCAGTCTTGGAGATCATGGGCTTTGGTCCGATGGATCTTGAAATACTGCTTGTCGGAGCCTTCTGGCCTGTTGGTAGCCGCCATGGTGTGGCAGGAGGGGCACTCGGCAACATCATTGTGGGGTCATCAACCTTGGCCTTATTGGCGGCACCGGGGTTGTCAGATGCCTCGACGGAAAGTACGGTCTTGCCCTTGAGCATCTTATTCCATCGCCAGCCCTTCTTTGTCGGGGTAGCGGTATCTTCATCTTCAGAGTCGACCCCTACACTGACGTCTTCGCCGGGGAGTCTCCTCCCATGTTCAGCTCGAGCATGTTTGACTACCAAAGCATAAAGGTCGGCGACATCCCTGACTCTGTTCATCGCCAGCTCTTCCCGCATCCTACGGTTGCGCATGTTCTGATGGTACGCGCTGATAATAGTGGCGGGATAAACGTCTGGGATGTTGTGGCGCACGTGGCTGAGCCTTTGGATGTACTTGCGCAAAGTTTTGCCCTCCTTCTCAGGGATGATGTGTAGGTCACTTTCCTGGCCAGGAGCTTGCTGAACTCCTATGAAGGCACCAACAAATCCGTGGCACAGGTCTGCCCAAGAGGCGATGGACCCCTCTGGCAAGTGCATCAACCACGACCTGACGTTGGGCTTAAGTACCAATGGGAAGTAGTTGGCAAGTATCTTGTCGTCGCGACCCCCGGCAGCCTGCACCGCAATGGTGTAGAAGCTCAGGAATTCTGACGGATGAGTCTTGCCGTCATACTTCTCCGGAACTTCTAGTTTGAACATGCGGGAGTTGGGCCACTGCACTTGCCGTAGGTCACGGGTAAACGCTGGGCAACCTACCTCGTAGGGTAGGCTGACAGGATACCCTAGCGCAGACTTGTCTACAGTGGGCCCTACGCGCCTATCAGACTGGAGGCGCGCTTCCCTCTGCCGCTCGATTGCAGTTCGAGTGTCTTCCTTGCCTCGTTCTCGGAGAACTTGACCCTAGTCGTGGCGTGTCCGTGGGTCAGACGACGCCGTCGAGTAACCATCGTAAGCGTCGGTCCGTCGAATCGGTGACCGGTGATGTTGTTGTGGAGGAGAGTGCGTCAAAGTCGCGCCGCCTCTGGCCCTCTCACCACTGGAGTGAACCGGCTCAGTGGACCGGAACATATCTGCGAGGCTGACGAGGCTCTGAATGGTGGCTCAGCATTCGTGGAGATTCTCCGCAGCAGGAGGGAAGTTTAGGAGTAGCTGCGCCCCTGCCATCGCTTCCTCCAACGTGGTCGGCAGCGAACGGCGCGAGGAACGCGAGGTGCTCTGACTCCAAATCGTGTTAGCAGGAGCACCGCCGCGGTCCCGCGTCGGCATGCCACACCTGTTTGCATGCTGGTGAGCATGCTGGTCCCATGCACCTTGGGGATGATGCGCAAGAGCTTTCCCGTGGGGCCGTTGAGAACTGTGGGCACTGCGGCGTGGCTCCTCGTGCGCGTCCTGGGAAGGTCACGACGTAGGTGCCGGCGTGGGTGCCTGGAAGATACCGTTCTGCCCCCGGAGTTTGCCGTACCTCTCGCAGGCGGTACCGCTCTGTCCTGAGACCCAGGGCGCGGGGTTTCTCGCAGCTGCCACGGTGTCTCCGCGGTGAACGTTGCCGCTTGCTTAGCCTTGATACCTGGAGCGTCGCGGAAGTTCTGAACCTCCGCCTCCTCCTCCTCCTCCACCCGTGTCTACGCTGTCGCCTGTCTACACAGATACAGGGACAACGGATGAGGATGGGCGAACCGCCGTCAGACCCTTCTTCTTGGGGGTCACGGCGATGATGAGTATGAAGAAACTTGCGCGTTGATCACCAGAATGGGTTCCCACGATCTAGCGCCCCCTACCTGGCGTGCCATAGATGTCGTGGGGAACAAACACCTATGGTATCGGAGGGACCCCTTTCGGTTCGGCGGGGGGCAAGGCTCGTGCAAGGAGCCGGTCTGATGAACAGCACGCGAGGATCTTTACCCAGGTTCGGGCCAGACGGATGCGTAAAACCCTACTCCTGCTTGGCTATATTGAGAGTGTTCTGAGGGTTCTAGCTATAGGAGCTCTTTGAGCAGCTGCCACGCATGTGAGCTAGAAAGTCCCAAAAGTCAAAAAGTCCCCTACCGTATCACCCTGGGCCTCCTTTTATACTGTGAAGGGGATCCCAACAGTGTGTTACAATGCATACACGGGGTGTACAGATCTACAGTGCTATCGTACCTAACACTACCGGAGTAGGACAGGCGCATTTAATGCACCGTCAGGCATCTCTGTTCTCCTGTGGGACAGGATAGGGGCCCGTACCATCGGCACCGCTTAGCCTCCTCCAACTTCAATGTCGCGACACGCGTCCAGGTGGATTGACACATGCCCTATGCGCTGGCGAGGCCTTGCTCGGGCTTCGTCTCGCCAGGGCCTTGTCTTACTTGGGGGTTTAATAGCCCTTCTGGCAAGGTCTTGCCGGTGGGTTTTGACTCTTCTATGTTTGTATCTGGTAAGCTCCTATGAGGCCTTGTTGCCAGGGTGGCTACTACTACGCTCGTGCACGAGTAAGGGGCACTGGAGAGCCCAAAACTCTAGTGCACCGACAAGTATTCTTTGGAAACTCAGCTGCAAATACTCGCAAGTATTCTTTGGCTCCCCTTGTTTCGAATCTATAAATTTGGGTTGAATACTCTACCCTCAAAAACTATTGCGATCCCCTATACTTGTGGGTTATCAAGACCTTTTTCTGACACCGTTGGCGGGAGCTAGCTATATTTGTTGAGTTACTTAGGATTTATCTCAGTTTATAACTGCGAAGAATTTGAAGGATTCAAGAACCAAGATCGTTCCCTCTAAGACGAGGGGAGGCACGGATTTGCCATCACACTCTGCACTTGATTCACCTTCTGTTATGAGTAGACTTGCAACACAAGCACATTCTATTAATCTTGATATGTCGCAAGTGATTGATGATGCTACTTCTGCTATGAATGATGCTTATGATGATGCTAGTACCTTGCCTGATCATATTGTGCCATTAGGTGAATTTAGTGATGAACAAATTGATAGAGCTAAAGAGAATGAAATTATTGAAACCAATAAAACTACTGAAACTGATGAAGTTCTTGAAACTGAGAATTATGAAAATCCTATTAGAACTAGCTCTCCCAGATTTGAAATACCTAAGATACCCGAGGGTTATGTTATGGATGGAGAAGTAGCTAGAGACATCCTTGCTTGTAAGGATAGAGATGATCTTAAGAAATTAGTATGCAAGTATAAAGAAAACACTTTGAATGCTAGAATGAAATGTGAACCTAAGTTTGCTAGTTCACCTATGTTTGTTACTGATAAGGATTATGAATTCTCTGTCGACCCAGAGTTGATTACTTTGGTTGAATCTGATCCTTTCCATGGCTATGAAACTGAAACTGTAGTGACACATCTTACAAAGTTGAATGATATAGCCACCCTTTTTGCTCATGATGAGAAAATTCGCTACTACTATATTCTCAAATTATTTACATGCTCATTAAAGGGTGATGCTAAGATATGGTACAATACTGTTGCTCTTGGCTGTGTGCGTAGTCCCCAAGATATGATTTACTACTTCTCTGGAAAAAAATCCTGCTCATAAGAAACAAGTTGGCTTACAGGAAATATTTAACTTTGTGCTTATTGAAGAAGAGAGTCTCCAATCTTGGGGGAGGCTGCTCCAATTGCTTAATGCTTTGCTCGATCACCCTCTTAAGAAAAATGAAATACTTGATATCTTATATAATGGACTAATTGATGCTTCTAGGACTTCCTAGATAGTTGTGCTAGTTGTATTTTCAGGGAACGGACTGTTGAACAAGCTGAGGAACTATTGAAGAATTATGATGATTGGACTCTCCCTGAACCACCACGTGAACCCACTACGAAGAAGAGGGGTATCTTATTTCTCAGTCCTGAAGATATGCAGGAGGCAAAGAAATGTATGAAGTAAAAATGTATTAAACTAGGGATGTTAAGAATTTACCACCTATTGAAGAAATACATGACCTTGACACACCACCACCTCCACAGGTGGTAGAGGTAAATTCTTTATTAAATTTTGATGAAGGTGACATTCCTTAGAATAAACATCCTAGTCAGTGCTTATATGAATTTGATAATTACATTAGGAAACAACATCACTTCAATACAAATGATCTCAAACAACTGAAATATATTTATTATATGATTTCTCGCTTGAGTGACTTGTTATTTAGAATCGGTAATGATGTTAGACGTTTATGAAAACCTGCCTCTATTGTTTAAACCCACTTAGAACAAGTTGTTAAATCTCAAAGAGAACTGCTTAATGAAATGAATAATAATATGAATGATTTTTCTATTAGAGTAGTAACTACAGGAGGTAAAATGACTCAGGAACCACTTTATCTTGATGGACACCCTAAGAGAATTGAGCAAGACTCTCATAGAATTAATGCGGATGCACCTAGTCCTTCTAAAAAGAAAAAGGAAAAGAAAAATGATAGGACTTTGCATACCTCTAGTGAACCTGAGATAGAGAAACCTGATAATGATGTCTCTATTTCTGAAGCTGAAACTCAATCTGGTAATGAACATTCACCTAGTGATAATTAAAATGATAAAGATGATGTTCATGAGGATACCCAACCAAAGAATGATAAAGAACTAGATAATGATGTGGAAATAGAACCTGTTGTTGATCTTGATAACCCACAACCTAAAAATAAACGATATGATAAAAAAGACTTTGTGGCTAGAAAACATGGTAAAGAAGAGAGCCATGGGTTTAGAAACCCATGCCTTTTCCACCCAAACCATCTAAGAAAAAGGATGGTGAAGAATTTGAACGCTTTGCTGAAAGATTAGGCGAGCCTTTTTGCGTACCTGATTAAGTGATATCTTAAAGCTATCCCCTTATGCAAAATACATGAAAGACATCATCAATCATAAAAGAAAGATACCTGAAGCTGAAATCTCCACCTTGCTTGCTAATTATTATTTTAAGGATGGAGTAGCTAAAAAACTTGTAGATCCTGGAATACCAACTATACCTTGATCCATTAAAAGAAATTATGTCAAAACTACTTTGTGTGATTAGGGACCTCGTGTTAGTGTTATGCCTTTCTCTTTATATAGAAGACTTGATTTGAATAAAGTCACACCTACTAAAATATCTTTGCAAATGGCTGACAAATCAACTGCCATACCTATCGATATTCGTGAGGATGTGCCCATTGTTGTTGCAAATGTTACTATCTTAACACACTTTGTTATTCTTGAGATGCCCGAGGACGATAACATCTCGATTATCCATTGTAAACCATTTTTGAATACTGCAGGGGATGTTATTGATTGCAATAAAAGCAAGGTCACTTTTAATATCAATGGTAATGAGCATACGGTGCACTTTCTCAAGAAACAATTCAAATTGAATGGTGTAAATGTTATTGCAAATTCTCTGATGCAAGGTCACTTTTCCTAACGCTTTTGCTCTTGTTTTAGACACTAATTTGTGTGATCTAAATCAAACTAACCCGAACTAATGATGTTTTTAGCAGAACTACCGTGGTGTTGTTTTTTTGCAGAATAAAAGTTCTCGGAATCAAATGAAACTTTTTGGAGATTTATTTCAGAATAAATAAAATTTACTGGAGCGAAGAACCACCGGAGTAGGGGTCCTGGCTGGGCACGATAAACCAGGGCACGCCAGCCCCCATGGCGCGCCCCGGTGGGCTGTGCCCACCTCGTGGCCCTGTTGACCCTAATTCCGACACTACAAATTCCTATTTCTGGAGAAAAAATAGGAGAAGAAGTTTTTTCATGTTTCACGAGACAGAGCCATCGCCACCTCCTATTCTTCATCGGGAGGCCAGATCTGGAGCCCGTTTGGGGCTCCGGAGAGGGGAATCTTCCTTCTTCGTCATCACCAACCCTCCTTCATCACCAATTACATGATGCTCCCCACTGGGAGTGAGTAATTCCTTCGTAGGATTGCCAGTCGGTGAGGAGTTGGATGAGATTCATCATGTAATTGAGTTAGTTTTGTTAGGGCTTGATTCCTAGTAGCCACTATGTTCTGAGATTGATCTTGCTATGACTTTTCCATGCTTAATGCTTGTAACTAGGGCCCGAGTGCCATGATTTCAGATCTGGACCATTTATGTTATCACCATTGTATCTATGTTCTTAATCCGATCTTGCTAATCATATGCACCTATTATGTGCTATGATCTCTAAACCCCAAGGTGACAATAGTGGGGATACTTTCTGGTGATGAACGTAGTTTGGCGAGTTCATGTATTCACTATGTGTTAATGCTTTGTTCCGGTTCTCTACAAAAGGGAAGCCTTAATGTCCCTTAGTTTCCTTATGGACCCCCTGCCATGGGAGGGTAGGACAAAAGATGTAATGTATGTTCTTTTCCATAAGCACGTATGACTATTTACAGAACACATGCCTACATTACATTAATGAACTGGGGCTAGTTTTGTGTCGCCCTAGGTTATGACTGTTATATGATGAATATCATCCAATGAATACACCAATCCAGTGCCTATGAGTTTTCCAGATATTGTTCATGCGAAGTTACTATTGTTGTTGACATTGTTGCACTTGCTACAAAACCATTACTGGTACTATTACCGCTATTGTTACTAACAAACTATCATATTACTGTGCTACTAATCACTCTGATGCAGATATTTAATCTCCAGGTGTGGTTGAATTTAAAAATCAACTACTAAAACTCACAAATATTCTTTGGCTCCCCTTGTGTTGAATCTATAAATTTAGGTTGAATACTCTAGCCTCGAAAATTATTGCGATCCGCTATACTTGTGGGTTATCACACGTCCTAGGGGCGCCCTCCAGGCTTGTGACTCTTGGGTGGCCCCCTTTGGTGGATTTTGACACGAGTATTTTTATTAAATCCAAAATAATGCTCCTTAAGTTTTCAACCCATTCTGAGAACTTTTATTTCTGCACACAAAAATAACACCATGTTAGTTCTGCTAAAAACAACGTCAGCTGGGACTAGTTTCATTCAAATCATGTAAATTGGAGTCCAAAACAAGAGCAAAAGTTTTTGGAAAAGTAGATACATTTGGGACGTATCAACGCCCCCAAGCTTAAGGCATTGCTTGTCCTCAAGCAATTCAGTTGACAAACTGAAAGTGATAAAGAAACTTCTACAAACTCTTTTGTTCTTGTTGTTGTATATATGCTTAGATAATCTTAAGGTTTTCGGCAAGGATCACAACAAACCATACTAATGATAACACTTAAGCATTATATTCACTTATGGTAATAACATAACCAAGTGATGAGCAATAATAAAAATATCTCGTAGGCTAACAATTTCTGAAAAATCATGATATAATATGATGATATGGTATCTCGCTAGCCCTTTCCGAGACCGCAAAACATAAATGCATAACACCTGTGACGTTCAAGCTGAGACTAAACACTATAACTCAGGGTAGAAAAGATCCATTCATGCTCACCTCCAACATTAACTAGACTCAATGCATAAAAATTATAATAGTACTCTCAGGTCTGGTGCTTTAATGAGAAAGGTGATGACTCAATAAAAAACAAATAACATGAAGGTAAATAGAAAGGCTATTCGCAGATGGAAGAATTGATTTGTAGAGGTGCCAGAGTTCAAGGTTTAAAGCTGAGACAAAATTGTAATTTTGGGTTGTATGTTTTTTGTGTCAATGTCACGACAAGAGATTTCCGTATCTTCTATTATAAACACATTATTGGCGGTTCCCAAGCAGAAATGTAAAGTTTACTCCCATCCACCATACACACACAAGCCATGGCTAACTGAATTCATGGGTGCCTCTAACAATGTAAAGTTTATACTATTTTTTATTATGCAGGACTAGGTATCCTTTTTACCAGCCTCTCTTGTGCACTAATGGGCGAATGAACACACATATTGAGAATAACCCGCTAAGCATGGAAGATACTAACTGCCCTGTCGCTCCATGAGCGGTATGAGCACACAAAACAGATGTTTATTTGAATATTTAGGGGTGGCACTTGCAAATTTACTTGAACGGCAGGGTAACACCGCACATAGGTAGATATGGTAGATTCACTTGGAACAACTTGGGTTTAAGTATTTGGATGCACAAGCAGTATTTCCTCTTAGTACAGGTGAAGGCTAGCAAATAGATTGAGAAGCAACCAATTAGAGAGCAAGAACGGTCATAATCACGCATTGAGAATAATTAACATTGAACTCTAGCATGAATAGGATATGAACATGCTGAACATAAATATCATGAAGGCCATATTGATTTTGAATCAACTACATGTTTGCACGTGTGCCAAGTCAAGCCACTCGAATTACTCAAAGGAGGATATCATGCTAAGATACTAGATCACAACCATTTTAATGCATGTTGACACACCAGATAAATCATTATCCACTCCTAGCTATTTACGCATGGCATGAGAAACTATAATATCTAATTGTCATCACAAACATGTTTACTCATAATATACTAAATCCAGATCGAAAGAGCTAAACATATTTACAAAAACGGAAAACAAGAATAGTTCATACCAGCTTCCTTTACCACGATCACTTCATCAAATCATCATCATTATTGTCTTTCACTTGCATGACTGAATGATGTGAAAATAATAATTGTGCAAGTGTGACTTGGACTAAGCTAGAATCTACGAAATAGCTTATTGAAAGGAGAAGACAAGGGTAACATTAGCTCTTTGATAGATGAATAATATTGCATACGAGAACTATTTAGCAATCTTAGCATAGTATTCTCCTTGCAACGACTCAAAGAAAATAATTTCAGAGAAACACAGTGAAAATATTTTTGGAGTTTTTTTAGTTTTTCTGAAGAAAGCGAAAGAGCAAAAGAAAATCAAGAACAAGAAAAACTATTTACATGGGAAAGCTCCCAACAAGCAGAAGAAGAATAGGAAATCTTTTATGGTTTTCTTGTTAATACAACAAACTAGAAAAACAAGAAATAAAAATCAAAATAAGAGAGAAATATTTATGGGTTTTCAGAAAGTTTTTCAGACACACAAAAGAAAGCAGAATAGAACTAAGCATGGATATACAATGAAAAATGATGAACACCAACAAGTGGAAAGAATGTGTGGTACATGAATGTAATGACGGTTAGAAATACGTACTCCCCCAAGCTTAGGCTTGATACGTCTCCAACGTATCTATAATTTATTAAGTATTGATGCTGTTATTTTATCATTCTTGGATGTTTTACAATCATTTTATAGCAACTTTATATCATTTTTTGGGACTAACCTATTGACCCAGTGCCCAGTGCTAGTTGCTATTTTTTGCTCGTTTTTTAAATCGCAGGAAATCAATATTAAACGGAGTCCAAACACCACAAAACTTTTTGGAGATTTTTTTGGACCAGAAGGAACCCAATGGGCCAGAGCTGCACCTGGGGGTGCCCTGAGGGGGGCACAACCCACCAGGGCGCGCCAGGGGGCCCTGGCACGCCCAGGTGGGTTGTGCCCACCTCGGTGGCCTCCCGCACCCCCTCTTTTCACTATAAATTCCCAAATGTTCAGAAACCCTTGGGGTAGCCCTAGATTGGAAGTTCCACCGCCGCAAGCCTCTGTAGCCACCGAAAACCAATCGGGAGCCCGTTTCGGCACCGTGCCGGTGTTCGAAATATGCCCTATAGGCAATAATAAAATGGTTATTATAGTATTTCCTTGCTCATGATAATTGTCTATTGTTCATGCTATAATTGTGTTAACCGGAAACCGTAATGCACGTGTGAATACATAGACCACAACGTGTCCCTAGTGAGCCTCTAGTTGGCTAGCTCGGAGATCAATAGATGGTCATGGTTTCATGATGGACATTGGATGTCATTCATAATGGGATCACATCATTAGGAGAATGATGTGATGGACAAGGTCCAATCCTAAGCATAGCACAAGATCGTGTAGTTTGTCTGCTAAAGCTTTTCTAATGTCAAGTATCATTTCCTTAGACCATGAGATTGTGCAACTCCCGGATACCGTAGGAATACTTTGGGTGTGCCAAACGTCACAACGTAAATGAGTGGCTATAAAGGTACACTATGGGTATATCTGAAAGTGTTTGTTGGGTTGGCACGAATCGAGACTGGGATTTGTCACTCCATATGACGGAGTGGTATCTCTGGGCCCACTTGGTAAGACATCATCATAATGATCTCAATGTTACTAAGGAGTTAGCCACGGGATGATGTGTTACAGAACGAGTAAAGAGACTTGCCGGTAACGAGATTGAACAAGGTATAGGGATACCAATGATCGAATCTCGGGAAAGTATCATATCGGTAGACAAAGGGAATTGTATACGGGATTGATTGAATCCCTGACATTGTGGTTCATCCAATGAGATCATCATGGAGCATGTGGGAGCCAACATGGGTATCCAGATCCCGCTGTTGGTTATTGACCGGAGAGATGTCTCGGTCATGTCTACATGCCTCCCGAACCCGTGGGGTCTACACACTTAAGGTTCGATGATGCTAGGCTTATAGGGAAATAGTGTACGTGGTTACCAAAGGTTGTTCGGAGTCCTGGATGAGATCCCGGACGTCACGAGGAGTTCCGGAGTGGTCCGGAGGTAAATATTCATATATAGTAAGTGAGGTTATGGTCACCGGAAGTGTTCCGGGCATCACCAGTAATGTACCAGGACCAGTGGAAGGGTTCCGGGGGTCCACCAAAGTGGGGACATAGGCACCGGAGGGCGCCGCAACTGGGAGGGAACCAGCCCCTAGGTGGTCTAGTGCGCCCCCACAAGGGCGCAAGGCACAACACAAGTGGGAGGGGGCCAAACCCTAGGGGTAGATGGGCCCTAGGCCCACCTAGGGCGCCGCCCCCCCACTCCCTCTCTTGGCCGCCGCACCAGATGCCATCTAGGCTGCCGCCGGCTCCTAGGGTGGGGACCCTAGGGCTGTGCCCTCCCTCCTCCTCCTCCTATAATTAGTGGGGGTTTGGGGGCTGCCAAGAAAACAAGTTTCTTCCTCCCTCGGCGCAGCCCTACTCCTCCTAGTCCTCGTTCTCCGTAGTGCTTAGAGAACCTCTGCCGGAGTACCACGCAGCTCCACCATCACCATGTCGTCATGCTGTTGGAGCTCTCCCTCAAACTCTCCTTCCTCCTTGATGGATCAAGGTGTAGGAGACGTCATCAGGCTGCACGTTTGTTGAACAAGGAGGCACCGTTGTTCGACGCTGAGATTAGAATCCACCGCAATCTGAATCGCTGCAAGTACGACTCCACCAACCATGTTCTTGTAACGCTTCCACTTAGCGATCTTCAAAGGTATGAAGATGCACTCTTTCCCCACTCGGTTCTGGTTTCTCCATAGATGGATCTTGGTGAACACGTAGGAAAAAATTTGATTTACTACTACGTCTCCCAACAGTGGTATCAGAGCTAGGTCTATGTGTAGAATCTATGCACGAGTAGAACACAAGTTGTTGTGGCCGTCGATCTTGTTAATTTTCTTGACATTACTAGTCTTATCTTGATTCAGCGGTATTGTGTGATGAAGCGGCCCGGACCAACTTTACACCTTATGCTTACATGAGACCGGTTCCACTGCCTGACATGCACTTGTTGCATGGTGGCTAGCGGGTGTCTATCTCTCCCACCTTAGTCGGATAGGATTTGATGAAAATGGTCCTTATGAAGGGTAAATAGCAATTGGCATATCACGTTGTGGTTTTAGCGTAGGTAAGAAACATTCTTGCAAGAAACCTATAGAAGCCACGTAAAAACTTGCAACTACAAATTAGAGGACGTCTAACTTGTTTTTGCAGCAATGCCTTGTGATGTGATATGGCCAAAGGATGTGATGTGATGCATTGTGATGTATGAGATTGATCACGTTCTTTTAATAGGATTCATGACTTGCATGTCGACGAGTATGACAACCGGCAAGAGCCATAGGAGTTGTCTTCATTTATTGTATGACCTGCGTGTCAATCATAAATGCCATGTAATTAGTTTACTTTATTGCTAATCGTTACCCATAGTAGTAGAAGTAATAGTTGGCGAGACAACTTCGTGAAGACATGATGATGGAGATCATGATGATGGAGATCATGGTGTCGTGCCGGTGATAGTGATGATCATGATGCCCCGAAGATGGAGATCAAAGGAGGAAGATGGTATTGGCCATATCATGTCACTATATTGATTGCATGTGATGTTTATCATGTTTACATCTTATTTTCTTAGAACAACGGTAGCTAAATAAGATGATCTCTCACTAAAATTTCAAGAAATGTGTTCACACTAATTGTGCACCGTTGCTAAGGATCGTTGTTCCGAAGCACCACGTGATGATCGGGTGTGATAGGTTCTAACGTTCGCATACAATGGGTGTAAGCCAGATTTACACATGCAATACACTTAGGTTGACTTGACGAGACTAGCATGTACAGACATGGCCTCGGAACACGGGAGACCAAAAGGTCGAACAAGAGTCATATAGAAGATACGATCAACATGGAGATGTTCTCCATGGATTACTAGTCCGTCTCACGTGATGGTCGGACATGGGCTAGTTGATGTGGATCATGTGTCACTTGCATGACTAGAGAGATGTCTATCTAAGTGGGAGTTCATTAAATAATTTGATTATGTGAACTTAATTATCATGAACTTAGTCTAAAAGTGTCTTTGCAAATTATGTCATAGATAGCTCGCACTGTAGCTCCCCTGTTTTATTGATACTGTCCTAGAGAAAAGTAAGTTGAAAGTTGATGGTAGAAATAATGCAGACTGGGTCTGTGATCTAAGGATTGTCCTCATTGCTGCACATAAGGTTTGTGTCCTTGATGCACCGCTAAGTGCACCACTCCCTCAAACGATGTCTATAGATATCGACAGGCACTTACTGATGACTACCTGATAGTTCAGTGTGTCATGCATTACGCCTTAGAATTGAGGCTCCAAAACATTTTGAATGTCACGGAACATATGAGATGTTCTAAGAGCTGAAATTGGGATTTCAGGCTCGTGCCTATGTTGAGAGGTATGAGACCTCCAACAAGATTCTTTGACTGCAAGATAAAATAGAATAGCTCAATCGGTGAGCATGTGCTCAGATTGTCTGGGTGCTACAATCACTTGAATCAAGTGGGAGTTAATCTTCCAGATAAGATAGTGATTAATGCAGTTCTCCAAGTCACTTCCACCAAGCTACTAGAGCTTCGTGATGAACTATAACATGCCAGGGATGGATAAGATGATCCCTGAGTTGTTCGTGATGTTTGACACCACGAAGGTAGAAATCAAGAAGGAGCATCAAGTGTTGATGGTTAAGTGAAAACCACTAGTTTCAAGAAGGACAAGGGCGAGAAGGGAAATACTTCAGGAATGGCAAGCCAGTTGCCGCTCTAGTAAGAAACCAAAGGTTAAGTCCAAACCTGAGACTAAGTGCTTCTGTTATGAGGAGAATGTTCGCTGAAGCGGAAAAACCCTAGATACTTGGTACATAAGAAGGCTAGCAATGTCAACAGAAGTATATTTGATATACATGTTATTGATGTGTACCTTGCTGGTACTCCTAGTAGCACCTGGGTAATGGATACCGGCTGGGTGGCTAAGTGTTAGCAACTCGAAATAAAAGCTACGGAATAAACGGAGGCTAGCTAAGGGAAAGGTGGCGATGTGTGTTGTTAGTGTTTCCAATGTTGATATGATCATGATCGCACGCTCTCTCTACCTTCGGGATTTTTGATAAACCTAAATAAATGTTACTTGGTGTTTGCGTTGAGCATGAACATGATTAGATCATGTTTAGTGCAATACAGTTATTTACATAAGTTAGAGAATAATGGTTATTCTGTTTACATGAATAATGCCTTCAATGGTCATGCACCCACTGGGAATGGTTTATTGAATCTTGATCATAGTAGTACACATGTTCATAACATTTGTACCAAAAGATACAAAGTTAATAATGATAGTACTACATACTTGTGGCACTGCCGCTAAATGTCATATTCGTATAAATCGCATGTAGAAACTCCATGCTGATGGATCTTTTAACTCACTCGATTTCGAATCGGTTGAGACATGCGAGCCATGCCTCTTGGGAGAGATGACTAAGACCCCGTCTTCCGGAATGATGGAGCGGGCTAGTGGCTTGTTGGAATTAATACATGTTGACGTATGTGGTCCAATGAGTGTTGAAACGCACAGTGGATATCGTTATTTTCTTTACCTTCACTGATGATTTGAGTAAATATGGGGATATTTACTTAATGAAACACGAGTCTGAAATGTATGAAAGGTTCAAGGAGTTTCAGAGTAAAGTTAAAGATCATCGTGACAAGAGGATAAAATGTCTATGATATGATCGTGGACATGAATATCTGAGTTAGGAGTTTGGTATGCAATTTAAGACAATATGGAAATTGTTTCACAGCTAATGCCTCCTGGAACACCATAGTGTGATGGTGTGTCCAAACATCGTAGTCGTGCTCTATTGGATATAGTGCATACTATGATGTCTCTTATCGTTTTGCCACTATCGTTATGGGGTTGTGCATTAAAAACAAATCCATTTGCTTTAGTAGGGCACCATCTAAATCTGATGAGATGACATCGTGAAAATTATGGTTTGACAGAAGCCTAAGCTGTCATTTCTTAATGTTTGGGGCTGTGACGCTGATGTGAAAATGGGTTTTCACCTAATGAGCTCGAACCCAAAGCAGGAAAATGCATCTTCATAGAATACCCTAAGGAGACATTGGGTATACCTTCTATCTCAGATCCAAGCGCAAAAGGTGTTTATTGCTAAGAACGGGTCCTTTCTCGAGAAAGAGTTTCTCTCGAAAGAATTGAGTGGGAGGAAGATCGAACTTGATGAGGTGGTTGAACCTTTGTTTCAACCAGAGAGTAGCGTCACACAGAAAGATGTTTCTGTGGAGCCTACGTTAGTTGAAAAGGAAGTTAATGATAATGATCATGAAGCTTTGGATCAAGTTACTATCAAACCTCGTAGGTCAACAAGGACATGTACTACTCTAGTGTAGTACGACAACCCTATCTTGGAAGTCATGTTGTTGGACAACGATGAACCTACGATCTATGGAGAAGCGATGGTGGGTCCAGATTCCAACAAATGGCTAGGAGCCATGAAATCCAAGAAAGGATCCATGTATGAAAACCAAGTATGGACTTTGGTAGACTTGCCCGTTGAACGGCAGGTCGTTGAGTACAAATGGACCTTTGAGATGAACACAGACGCCAATGGTGAAATGTCACCGTTTATAAAGCTCGACTTGTCACAAAGAAGTTTCCGCCAAGTTCAAGGAGTTGACTACGATGAGATTTTCCCATCCGTAGCGATGCTAAAAGCCTGTTAAAATTATGTTAGCAGTTTCTGCATTTTTCGATTATGAAATCTGGCAGATGGATGTCAAAACAAGGCCTCCTTAATGGTTTCCGTGAGCAAGAGTTATATGTGATACAACCAGAAGGTTTTGTCAATCCTAAGGATGCTAAAAGGTATGCAAAATCCAGCGATCCTTCTATGGACCCGAGCGAACATCTCGGAGTTGGAATATGAGCTTTGATGAAGTCATCAAAGTTTTTGAGTTTATACAAAGTTTATGACAAACTTGTATTTACAAGAAAGTGAGTGGGAGCACTATAGAATTTCTCATAAGAATATGTAGTTGGCATATTATTGATCGAAAATGATGTAGAATTTCTGGAAAGCATAAATGGTTGTTTGGAAAATGTTTTTCAAAGGAAGACCTGGATAAAGCTACCTAATTGTTGGGCATCAAGATTTATAGAGATAGATCAAGATGCTTGATAATAATTTCAATGAGTACATACCTTGACAAGATATTGAACAAGTTCAATATGGATTAGTCCAAGAAAGGGTTCTTTCCTGTATTAGAAGGTGTGAAATTGAGCACAGCTCACTGCCCGACCACGGCAGAAACTAGAGAAAAGATGAGTGGTATCCCCTATGTTTTAGCCATAGGCTCTATATAGTATGCCATGCTGTGTACCGCACCTGTGTGTGCCTTGCCATGAGTTTGTCAAGGGGTACAAGAGAGATCCAGGAGTGGATCACTGAAGAGCAGTCGAAATTATCCTTAGCAACTAGAGGACTAAGGAATTATTTCTCGATTATGGAGGTGATAAAGAGTTTGTCGTAAAGGGTTACATCGATGCAAGCTTTAACACCAATACGGATGACTCTTACTGGAAATGCAGATACGTATAGTGGAGTAGCCATTTGGAATAGCTCCAAGTGGAGTGTGGGAGCAGTATCTACAGTAGGACATAGAAGTACACCCAAATCTGAATGCCACAGACCCGTGGTGATATAAGTGGTGATATCACTGAAGACTAAAACCTCTTTCACGAGCAAAACATGATCAAACCCCAGAACTAATTGGGTGTTAATCACATGAATAGTGGAAGGGTTTTGGGGCTCCCTCCTCCTAGGTCTGTGCCCTCCCTCCTCCTCCTCCAATAAATAGTGGGTGTTTTGGGGCTGCCAAGAACACAAGTTTCTTCCTCCCTCGGCACAACCCTACTCCTCCTACTCCTCGTTCTCCGTAGTGCTTAGCGAAGCTCTACCGTAGTACCACGCAGCTCCACCGTCACCATGCCGTCGTGCTGCCAGACCACTCCCTCAACCTCTCCTTCCTGCTTGCTGGATCAAGGTGTAGGAGACCTCATTGGGATGCATGTGTGTTGAACACGGAGGCGCCGTTGTTCGGCGTTGAGATCGGAATCCACCGCGATCTGAATCGCTGCGAGTATGACTCCACCAACCGCGTTCTTGTAATGCTTCCTCTTAGCAATCTTCAAAGGTATGAAGATGCACTCTTTCCCCAGTCGTTGCTGGTTTCTCCATAGAGGGATCTTGGTGAACACGTTGGAATTTTTTTGATTTACTACTACGTCTCCCAACAGCCGGAGCGGGAGATCATCACTGGTGGCCATCTTCATCATCCCGGCGGCCACCATGATGATGAGGGAGTAGTCCACCCTCAGGGTTGAGGGTTTGCACCAGTAGCTATGTGTTTAATCTCTCTCTCTCTCTCTCGTGATCTTGAGATGTCACGATCATGATATATCACGGGCTTTGTTAACATAGATGGATCATATGATGTTTCTCCCCTCTATACTCTTCTTGTGATGAATTGAGTTTTCCCTTTGAGATTTCGTTGTTATCGGATTGAATACTTTAATAGATTTGAGAACACTTGATATATATATTTCAATTGAATACTTGTTGTCACAATGGGGTATCGTATTGATTCACCTGATATATATTTTGGCATTCAACTTGCAGATTCCCGCGGTGACATTGGGGTAATCTATGCATAGGGGTTGATGCACGTTCTTGTATTTGTTTCTCCGGTAGAAATATTGGGGCACTCCTTGAAGTTCTGTGTGTTGGATTGAGTATTATGAATCTGAAATTATTTGGTGTTGTTTTAGTATGAACTCTTGATTAGATCGATCGGAAAGAAAAGCTTCTGTTTTTTTAGTACGAACTCTAGGATAGATCGAACGGAAAGAATAGCTTTCACGTGGTTTTGTATGCTACAGAAAATTTCTTATTATGTTCTCCGCTAGATAGGAACTTTGGAGTGATTCTTCGTTGCACGTTGAGGGATATGGTTATATGATCCAACTATGTTAGCATTGTTGAGAGATTGCACTCGCGAAAGTACGGACCCTAGGCCTCATTTTCAATCATTTCAATATCGTTTGTGCTCACTTTTGTTTTTTGCTACCTTGCTGTTTTTATTTATTCAGATTATCAAAATATATTTCTACATCCATATTACACTTTGCCGAACTAGTTCACCTATACAATTTGCCATTGTATTGGGTGTGTTGGGCACACAAGAGATTTCTTGTATTTGGTTGCAGGGTCATTTGAGAGAGACCATCTTCATCCTACACCTCTCACAGATTGATAAACCTTAGGTCATCCACTTGAGCAAAAATTGCTACCGTCCTACAAAACTCTGCGCTTGGAGACCCAACACGTGTCTACAAAATAAAGTTGCATAGTAGACATCAAGCTCTTTTCTGGCGATGTTGCAGGGGAGGTGAGTGCATGAAGGTATATCTTTAGATCTTGCAATTGAATCTTTTAGTTTCTTGTTTTATCACTAGTTTTGTTTATTAAACAAAACTACAAAAAATGGAATTGAGGGTGCATCATACTATTAATGATCTTTATAATATCTTTCTTGAAACTGATGGATCGGAAAATTGTGCTCAATTATTAGAAGAAGAAGTCAATAAAATGTTTGGCACAAAATATTTGAATGATAAGCATGATTGCAATATTGTTAGTATGAATTCTCTGAATATTCATGATGCTAATGATATGCAAAGCCACGAGCTTGGGGATGCTATGTTTGATGAACAAGATATTTTTAGTCCCCCAAGTTTTGATGAGCAAAACTATTATGATTATGACATGCCTCCTATCTATGATGATTATTGTGATGACACATATGCTATAAAGAGTAATGACAACCATGAAACTTGTCATCATGATTTTAATATTCAATGTGGCTATGTCAATCAAGTATCTCATGATAGTTATTTTGTTGAGTTTGCTCCCACTATTATGAATGAAAAGGAAATTGCTTATGTGGAGAGTGAAAAAATTTCTATGCTTGTAGATCATGAAAAGAATGCTTTATGCGCTGGTTATATTGTGAAATTCCTTAATGATGCTACTGAAAATAATTATGAGGGAGGAACATATGCTTGTAGTAATTGCAATAATATGAAGTTTCCTCTCTATGTGTTAAAAGTTTTGAAGTTATGATTTTTTTGCCTTCCTATGCTAGTTGATTCTTGTACCCATAAATTGTTTGCTCACAAAATCCCTATTCATAGGAAGTGGGTTAGACTTAAATGTGCTTGTCATGAGATTCATGATGCTCTCTTGCATGTTTCAACTATTGTTCCTATACGAGCATCATTGAAATCATCATGCCTAGCTAAAAGGCATTAAAGAAAAGAGCTTGTTGGAGACAACCCAACACTTTTAATTTATGTTTTGATGTGTTAACATGATTAAGATACTGTATTAATCATGTTTTGTGTCTTTTATTTCAATAAAGTTCCAAGTAAAGCCTTTGGGATAGTGTGGATACTTGCTTGTTTGATTCTGTGCAAAAACAGAAAGTTGTGCATCCAGTATATGAATTATCTGATTTTACTGGAGCGACCAAAAATTCTGCAATTTTACACTACATTAATATACAAATTACTTGAGTTTTCCTAATTTTTCAGTATTTCTAGAGTCATGGAAGTATGGTGATAATTCAGATCTTTACAAACTGTTCTGTTTTTTAAAAGATTCTGTTTTGCATGCATAGTTTGCTTGTTTCAAGTGTTCCTATAGCTTATATTGAGTAATATAAATTTTGGGGATTATGGAATAAAGTATTTATCATGTGTGAATAATTATTAATCTTGTCTTGATAGAATCTAAGTGAATGATCTATCTTTATTACACTAACCCTTCTCACAAAGTTCCGTTAAGTTTGTGTGATTGAAGTTTTCAAATTGGGTGAGATATTGATATGAGTAGAATAAGTAGGGACAAGGCCCTAAGATTGGTGATGCCCAAGGCACCCCCAAGGTAACATTCAAGGAATATCCAAGCAACTAAGCTTGGGGATGCCCCGGAAGGCATCCCCTCTTTTGTCTCCAACATTATCGGTAACCTCACTTGGAGCTATATTTTCATTCGTCACATGATATGTGTTTTTCTTGGAGTGTCATTTTAATTTGCTAGGATTTCCTTTATGTTATTTAGAATAATGTTAAAAATGTCAAGGATAGCCTTTACCATACTTATTTTGCAAGTCTACATGTTGCTGTTTGAAAACAGAAAGTTTATTGCTGTTGTAAAAATTCCCTAGAAATGTTAGAATGTGATAAATTGTTGAAACTTTTCGAAAAATAAGCTCTGATAAATTTTCTACACTGTGTTAAATTTTCAGAATTTTTAAAGTTCAATAAGTATGGACACTCTTGCATTCTTTACAGACTGTACTGTTTTGGCAGATTCCTGTTATGTTTGCATATGTTTGCTTGTTTAATGATTCCATTTGAGGATCGGAGTATTAAATATGCAGAGGAATTTAGTATGCAATGTTCAATAATATTTTTAGTGATTTTATACAGTAGAGAATGATAAGGTTTTTGCATTAGTTTATACTAACTTATCTCACGAGTTCTTGTTGAGTTTTGTGTGGATGAAGTTTTGAGTATTAGGTAAACCGTGATATGAAAGGAATTAAGGAGAGACAAAATCTAAATCTTGGGTATGCCCAAGGAATCACAATATAATATTTCAAGAATTATCAAGCATCTAAGCTTGGGTATTCCCCAATAGGCATCCCACCTTTCTTCATCAACAATTATCGGTTAGTATCGGTTGATCCTAAGTTTTTGCTTCTTCACATGATGTGGGCTATTCTTGGAATGTTATTTTGTTTTGTTTTGCTTGATATTTTAATAAAATAATTAGATCTTAAAGTTTTTAAATAAAATGGTGTCCTCAAGTAATTGCCAGGGAGGCTAAGTAAGCGGCATTCACATCCCATCAATGAAGCTCTTTTCGATGTCATTTACTCTTGTGCTTCACTTATATCCTATGAGTAAATTGTTGAATAAATTGAATGTCATGAAGTTGAAACCATATCATAACTACTGGTAGCTACACATTGGGTTTAGAAAGTCAAATCTTTTGAGGCTTGACAATCACAATATTGGTCATACAAGCAATTCACGAATAATTAGTATAAGGAAGAGAACTTTCACATGCAGATACACTATCCTGGAAATCTTTTGTGATTGAGAGCCCCCATCAAAATATTATATGCCAAAATTGTTGACGTTGGACAAGGAATACCATGTAATGATTTATGTTTGTTCATATTCACATAGAAGTTATATTGTCATAGATCCTTCAACATGTGGTGCTTGCCCCCCATCTTTGCTAGCCAAAAATTCCGCACCAAGTAGAGATACTACTTGTGCATCCAAAAACCCTTAAACCCATATATTATTTTAAAGAGTCCACCATACCTACCTAAGGATTGAGCAAGATCCTTCAAGTACGTTGACATCGGTGCAATAAAGCAATAAAAATTGCTTTTAAAAGTGTTAGATCATTTAGTGTAAGAGAAAATTGAGCATTGTACGAACTTGTGATGGCAAAGTAATAAAAGCGACGGACTGAATAATAAATGTTGCTATCATAAGAGCCAATATAATGTGACATTGTTTTGCACTAAGGGGTTGAGCATACAAACAAATAAGCGCATGGCAACCTTTGATTCCCTCTGCGAAGGGCCTATCTTTTACTTTTCAGTATTTACTTATACGCAAGGAGTCAAAGTTTTCCCTCTATTCCTTTTTATTTTTATCCTTTGGCAAGCATCATGTGGTGAGGAAAGATGTAGGCACATATGTCAGTTGAATATGGGTAGCATGAGTTATTAATGTTGACATCACCCTTGAGGTGAATACGTTGGGAGGCAAAACAATAAGCCCCTATCTTTCTATGTGTACAATTGAAACATTTTGCTCATGTGTACACGGTGAGTGTTAGCAATCATAAAATACTATATGATGGTTGAGTATGTGGAGCTCTTACTTAAACTCTGTTGAATAAGTTGAATTGCAATTGCTTGGTGACTGAGAACATAGGTTGTTGAGTTTCAAGAGAATTCATGGTTTGAACTTTATCATGTGAGTTGGTTGCTACTTTAACATGAGAAGTTTTATAAGAAATAATTGCTATTATGATGCTAGGAAAAGTGATTGAAATTATCATTGATCAAATTTATGCACTTTTCTAGCATTCACACTTCATAAATTATTTCTTTTATCATTTACCTACTCGAGGACGAGTAGGAATTAAGCTTGGGGATGCTGATATGTCTCCAACGTATCTATAATTTATGAAGTATTAATGCTGTTATTGTATCATTCTTGGATGTTTTACAATCATTTTATAGCAACTTTGTATCATTTTTTGGGACTAACCTATTAACATAGTGCCCAATGCTAGTTGTTGTTTTTTGCTTGTTTTTTACATCGCAGGAAAACAATATCAAACGGAGTTCAAACACCACGAAACTTTTTGGAGATTTTGTGGGGATCAGAAGGCACCCAATGGGCCAGAGCTGCACCTGGTTGTGCCCCCAAGGGGGCACAATCCACTAGCACGCGCCAGAGCCCCCTGGTGCGCCCAGGTGGGTTGTGCCCACCTCGGTGGCCTCTCGCACCCCCTCTTTGCGCTATAAATTCCCAAATATTCCGAAACCCTTGGGGTAGCCCTAGATCGGAAGTTCCACCGCCGCAAGCCTCTGTAGCCACCGAAAACCAATCAAGATCCCGTTCCGACACCCTGCAGGAGGGGGAGATCATCACTGGTGGCCATCTTCATCATCCCGGCGGCCAACACGATGAGGAGGGAGTAGTTTACCCTCGGGGCTGAAGGTTTGTACCAGTAGCTATGTGTTTAATCTCTCTCTCTCTCGTGATCTTGAGATGTCACGATCTTGATATATCATGGGCTTTGTTAACATAGATGGATCATATGATGTTTCTCCCCTCTATACTCTTCTTGTGATGAATTGAGTTTTCCCTTTGAGATTTCGTTGTTATCGGATTGGTTACTTTCATGGATTTGAGAACACTTGATATATGTCTTGCAATGGAATACTCGTGGTGACAATGGGGTATCGTATTGATTCACTTGATATGTATTTTGGCATTCAACTTGTGGATTCCCGCGATGACATTGGGGTAATCTATGCATACGGATTGATGCACGTTCTTGTCCGTGTTTCTCCGGTAGAAATCTTGGCGCACTCCTTGATGTTCTTTTGTGTTGGATTGATTATTATGAATCTGAAATTATTTGGTGTTGTTTTAGTATGAACTCTTGAGTAGATCGATCGGAAAGAATAGCTTTTGTTATTTTAGTACAAAATCTAGGATAGATCGAACGAAAAGAATAGCTTTGTGGTGCTTTCGTACCCTACAAACAATTTCTTCTTATGTTCTCCGCTAGATAGGAACTTTGGAGTGATGCTTCGTTACATGTTGAGGAATGGTTCTATGATCCAACTATGTTAGCATTGTTGAGAGATTGCACTAGCGAAAGTACAGACCCTAGGCCTCATTTTCAATCATTGCAATATCATTTGTGCTCGCTTTTGTTATTTGCTACCTTGCTATTTTTATTTATTCAGATTATAAAAATATATTTCTACCATCCATATTACACTTTGCCGAACTAGTGCACCTATAGAATTTGCCATTATATTGGGTGTGTCGGGGACACAAGAGATTTCTTGTATTTGGTTGCAGGGTCGTTCGAGAGAGACCATCTTCATCCTACACCTCTCATGGATTGATAAACCTTAGGTCATCCACTTGAGGGAAAATTGCTACTGTCCTACAAAACTCTGCGTTTGGAGCCCCAACACGTGTCTACAGGAATAAAGTTTCATAGTAGACATCAAGGCTTTTGGCCTAACTTCGTCTATGGCCATGACTCATAGTAATCAGATCCAGGCCGGTACTGTACCTCCTCAGGCTCCCACTGGTAAAAGTATTCTTGTGGCTCCCACTGCTGGGATGCCTCCTTGGGCTCCTCAGGCTCCCACTCATGTGCATACTCAGGTGAAGGTTTTGGCTCTGGTGCATGCAGCTGGTGGTGCCATTCTCCACTAGGCATATATATTCACGGGCCTAATAATGGCCGCACCTCGGCTGCACGAGGAAGATCATACTTGGAATTCTTCGTGTTTTCTTGAGGACCCCGACTTGAGGAACCTCTCAATAACCTCTTGAGCATATTTGTTTTCCTTTGAAAATTTCTGAAATTTTTAGTCCCACAAATTAAAAATGAACCAAAATCAATAAAATTGATAGAAACTACTCGCACAAGTGCCTAGAGGTCATATAATGCATCAAAACTACTTCGAACCACACAAATTTGACATGCAAGCTCACATACATGGTCACCAACACTAGCAAAGTTTGCAAAATATAAAACACAAGAACAAAAACTAATTGGTCCAATGGAGGAGTCACATAACAAGGAGCAGTTCCTCAAAAAAGTTTCAAAAATGGAGTTCCAAGCAAAGAGATCAAAAATCACTCAAAAATAAGCAACAACACAGTCTAGAAAGCAATGGTGATATTTTCTGGAGGTAGGAGAAGTTTGTGGGCATGAGTATCAAATGAGTGGGTCCCTGTGGGATCCACAACCTTGGTGGGTGCATTGTAGGGGGGTGGGCGCCCTCTGTGAGCTTGTGGCTCACAGGTGCACCCCCTGGGGTGTGTTCAGCACCAAAAAATCGCATTTGTTCCACAAATAATCATACTAAATTTTTAGGAAATTTCGAGAACTTTATTTTCGGGACATTTTTATTGCATGGAAAATTAAAAAAAGGAAATATGACATTCTACTTTATTGAAATATTAAATAAAAAAATAAACTTGGGGTATAGTAGATTGTGCTTACAAAATTTATTGACTACATGCTTCCCAACAAAAATCTATTAATAAGGTTGATCAAGTATTATTAACAAACCATTTTCAAGTGACATGAAACCAATTTTTTTAATATTTTACCAAGTGACATCAATGGGGATGTGCATTTCCCCAACAATAAGAATCTAATATTTCTTCTTGACAGTAGGAACAGGAAATTTAAATCCTCCAATAGTAATTGTGGCAATTTGCTCAATGGAATTGATATTATTTATCGAAGCTTCTTTCTTTGGAAAGTGCGCTATGTTTTGTTTACCATTGACGTGAAAAGTAACCATGCTTTTTTGTAATCAATAAAACACACTACAATATTTAAAAAGGGTATACCAAGGATAATCTACATGTTGTCGTCCTCGGACATCTCAAGAATAACAAAGTCTGTTAAGATAGTAACATTTGCAACCACAATAGGGACATCCTCACAAATTATAGTAGGTATGGCAGTGGATTTATCGTCCATTTGCAAAAATATTTCAGTAAGTGTAAGCTTATTCAAATCAAGTCTTTTGTATAAAGACAAAGGCATAGCACTAACACCAGTTCCTTGATCAGATAAAGCAGTTTTAGCATAACTTTCTTTATTGGAGAAAGGTATCATGGGTATCCCAGGATCTCCCAGCTTCTTAGGCTCTCCACCATCAAAACAACAATTAGCAAGCATGGTGTAAATCTTTGCTTCAGGTATCTTTATTGTTTAGTGGTAGTATCTTTCATATATTTAGCATAAGGAGGCATTTTCCAGATATTCGTCAAATGTGTTAGTAAAAAGACAGGTCTAAGAATTTCAACAAAGCACTCAAAATCTTCCTCGTCCTTATTCTTAGAAGGCTTACGAGGGAATGGCATGGGTTTCTGAACCCATGGATCTCTCTCTCTCTCATGTTTTCTAGCAATAAAGTCCTTCTTACCGTAACACTTATTCTTAGGATGTGGGTTATCAATATCAATATCAAGTTCTAATTCCACATGATTATCAAGTTCTTTATCATTATCTGGTTGAGCGTCTACATGAATATCATCATTATCATTGTCAGTAGGTGAATGTTCATCACCAGGTTGTTTGTCAGCATCAGAAATAGAAACATCATTATGATTCTCAATAGGTTTTTCTATAACATGCTCTCTAGAAGCTTGTAAAGTCCTACCATTTTTTTTGTTTTCAGATGGACAAGGTGAATCATCTTTAACTCTCTAAGAGTCTTGTTCATTTCTTTTAGGGTGACCTTCATGATAGAGAGGTTTCTGAGTCATTCTACCCCGTCTAGTAATTACTCTAACAACATGATCATTGTGTTTATCATTCATTTCAGCAAGCAAATCATTTTGTGACTTAACAACATTTTCTAAGTTAGTATGAACCATGGATGCATGTTTACCTAGACCCTTAACATCATTATCAATTCTAAACATCATGTCACTGAAATGATTAATCATCACAACATTTCATTGTAATCGGTTTTTAACATGCATATCGAAATGTTCTTGCTTAACAATATGATTATAAAATTCATCCATGCATTGATCAACAATTTTATTATAAGGTATATCACCCTCATCAATTCTATGGAGATAATTTACCTCTACTACTGGTGTAGGGATATCGAGTCCATGTATTTCTTCAATAGGTGGTAAATTCTGGACACCTTCAGATTTAATACCTTTTTCTTTCATAGACCTTTTAGCTTCTTGCATATCTTCTAGACTGAGGAATATAATACCTCTCTTCATTTGAATGGTTCTGGCAGTGGTTCAAGAAGTGTCCAATCATTACATTCTTCAATATATTATTCGATAATTCTTCCGCACGTCCAACAGTTCGTTCCCTAAAAAAACAAGCACAACTATCTACCTAATCCCTAGAAGCATCAGTTAGTCCATTATAAAAGATATCAAGCATTTCATTTTCCTTAAGAGGATGATTAAGCAAAGCTTTAAGTAGCTGGAGAAGCCTCACCCAAGCTTCAGGGAGATTCTCCTCTTCAGTTTGCACAAAGTTAAATATTTCCTATAAAGCAGCTTGTTTCTTATGAGCAGGAAAATATTTTTTAGAGAAGTAATATATTGTATCCTCAGGACTACGCACACAACCAGGGGCAAGAGTACGAAACCACTTCTTAGCATCACCCTTTAGTGAGAACAGAAAAGGCTTAAGTATATAGTAATAGTGAATATTTTCCTCATAACAAAACAGGGTGGCAATATCATTTAATTTGGTAAGCTATGCCAGAATAGTTTCAGTTTCATAACCATGAAAAGGATCAGACTCTACCAGAGTAATTAAATCATGATTAACAAAGAATTTATAATCCTTACCAGTAACACATATAGGATAAGTAGCAAACTTAGGATCATATTTTATTTTCTCCATCATAGTTTTTTCTTTCAGTTTACATAGCAATTTGTTTAAATCATCTCTGTCGTTACATGCAAGAAAGTCTCTAGCTATCTCCCCATCCATAACATAACTATTAGGTACATCCGGCATAGTGATTCTAGTAGGAGAGATAGGCATAATAGGTGAATCATATTTTTCAGCACTTTTTGCATTTTCAATTTCTCTAGACCTGGCAATATGAGCATCAAGTAATTCATTCGCTGGCACAATTTTAGTTTCATTTAGCATAATAGTAACATCATGATGAGTTTGATTGAATACAGAAGTAGCATCATCAAGTACTTGTGATATACCAGAGTAAAAAACAAGTGGTGGTCTCACAAGCCTACTCAAAACAGAGGGTGAATCAAGTGCATAGCTAGATGGCAGTTCCTTACTGTCGGTGTCAAAACTGGCGGATCTCGGGTAGGGGGTCCTGAATAGTGAGACTAGAATCAATGCGCAACAGGGACACAGATTTACCCAGGTTCGGCCCCTCCTATGGAGGTAATACCCCACGTCCTACTTGGTTGTATTGATGGTATGGGGGGTTACAGAGTTGATTTACCTTGAGATCGAATAGTTGACCCTAGATGAGTTGTTCTGTCCCTATAACCTAGAATCCTCCGGCTTATATAGACACCGAGGGTACCTAGGGTTTACACATGGTCGGTTACACGCCGAAGAGATAAACATGCCTATTTGCTACATCAAACGTGGAGCACAAGTTGTACTTCCCGAAGCTTCCATCTTGGAGATAAGGTCTTCAATGAATCCTGTGTTTGGTAAGTGGCCCATATAGTCCGGCCCATAGAGATAGGTCAGCCTCCCAAGGACCCCTTAATCCAGGACTCCCTCAGTAGCCCCCGAACTTGCCTCCAATGCCAAGGGTCTCAACTTCAATTGTTTCACACGATCAGAGTCTTCGGCTTGCGAGGTGGGTTCTTCCCACCGAACTTAGTTCGGTCTCCGATGACAAGTAGCTTTCCGCATAGTGGCGCATCCATACACTGTAAATAGGCCAGCCTTGAAGGACAAACGTCAAAGGGTAAATAATGTTCCTCTGGCGACCTCTCTGCCTAAAGGTCACGGCCCATCACTACCGCCAAGCCAGTTACAAAAGCTCGATTCGCGGTTCGAGGCCGTTTGAATCAACAGGATCTATCAGTGTGCTGATCGTGCCCCGTTTGACATGGGATATGTTTAATCACGCGCATGCAACGGCTCACACGTATCGGGAAGCGGAGGGATTCATAGTGCATAGAGGGGAGACCGAATCGATAAGCCTAATAAAAGGGGAAGAAAACCCCAAAGCCTATTCACGCTACCCATTCACCTGCTCTGCCTCCCATTCCTCTATGCCTCCGAAGCACAGATCTAGGTCTTCCGCCTCCCACCTCCAAGCTTACCAATGGCGGGTTCAACCGGCCAGTGGGAGGCCTCCACAATCACCGACCGGGACATTCTCGACCTCAAGAAGGTCGGCTACCTCTCCGCTGACATCCCTCATCGCATGAAGGAGGAGGGTTGGGTGATCCCCACTCCCTGGCTGGGCAAAAGGGTGGTCTTCCTCCCCCACTTCATTAGTGGATTAAGCTTCCCGCTTCACCCCTTCGTCAGGGGGTTGCTATTTTTCTATGGCCTCGACTTCCATGACCTCCCGCCGAACTCTTTCATGCACATCTCGGTGTTCATGCTCGTCAGCGAGGCTTTCCTCCGAGTTGAGCCACCCTTTGGGCTATGGCTCAAAGTGTTCAATGTCAAGCCATAGTGCGTCCGCGGGAAGCATGCAGACTGTGGCGGAGCTGTCATCGGCAAGCTCACCGGCGTCGTGTGGCCATCGGGCACCTTCATCGACACCATCAAGGAGTGGCAGAAGGAGTGGTTCTACATCACAGAACCACGAGAAGAAGGTCAGATTCCCCCTGTCGAATTCAAATCTGGTCCCCCCACCAGACTAGGGACCGAGCAAGGAGGTGAGCGACCTGCAGAAGTGCATCGGCTCCATGGTCAAGAATGACATCAAGCTGACCAATGTGGTCTAGGTGATGCTCCGGAGACGCATCCTCCCCTGCTGGTGCCGGGATTCTCCCTTGTGGTTTCGTCATCTTGACGATGCACCCACAATCCGGAACCTCTTCTGCACTACGCAGGAGATGCTATGGAAGGCGCTCTTCAAGTCATAGGAGAGCTCGCCATCCGAGGAGGAAGACAGGGGCCTGCACGCTTCCAATCCCGCCTCCGAGGTACAGTACAATTCTGCTTGATCGGCTTTACTTTTCTTAGAGAGGATCCGTAACATTTCTCCCGATCATCCCCTTGCGGACATGGCTAAGGAAAAGCCGTTAACATCAGCAGTCCGGTACCTCAGCCCGAAGACGCCAGGTCCGGGATGTTGGCAGAAATGCTCGTGGTGAAGCCTTACGAGGCCCCCACGAAGAAGGAGAAGAAGAAGAAACTAGGTCGAGGTGGCCTTCGCATCAGGGACCACTCAGAGACTGTGTCCGGGGAAACCCATGCATCCTCGAATCAAGAGGAGCATGAGGAGGAAGAGGAAGAGGAGGAGCAGGTGGAAGAAGAGGAGGACGAAGTCGAGTGGGAAGGTAATTCCCCCTTCGCAAGAAAGAGGGCGCGTCATCACGCGCCCCAGAGTAGGTACCCCCTCCTGCCCAGAAGAAAATGCGAAGGGCACAGGTCATCTTGCCCGACGACATTTCAGACTCAGACACTGAGTCCGATGACCTTGAGGTGGTTACATGAAGGAACCTCAGGGTCAAGCCCCCGGCCCAAAGGTTAGGATCCGAAGACCCCTTGTTCGTCCTTTAACAGGTTTAGAGTTTATTAACAGGCCCCCCACGCGTCCTTCCCACCGATCAAATATCGGACGAGAGACCCCACCCGCCGAACTAGCGGAGAGCGGGAATGCCTCGCATACCGCCACTCTAGGCGTCGCGAAGGACACCGCGAAGGTGTCGTCCCAGCATGCTCCTATGGAGCCGGGCACTGGCAGTGAGGGAGACGACATAATGGCCAAGGCTAATACCTCGGTCACCGAAGACCGGGGGGAGGTACCCCGCCCGGATACTGAGGAGGCCGGACGAGCAGCCGCTCAGTCCCCTCCAAGGGCATCTCCGGAGCGCACCATGCCTCCGGAGGTACTAGTTCAAACCCCGGTTGGTGATCGGGTTATCCGATCACCAACGGTGCCACCGACCAATGGGTGGCCAGTCATGGAGGAGGCTCTATCGAGCGCCTCCATCTCCGAGGAGCATCGTACCCTTATGGGTGCGGTATTACGGAGCATTCAGTCCGTGGAAAACGGACTGAAGGAGGCCTTCAAGGGTCTCCTGACGGGTTGTCAAGTAAGTCACATGATGCTCTTATTTGCAAAGTTTTTACTTATTTTTATTATTATATACATGGCAGCCCTCGATCCCTAGGTGAGTTTGAAAAACTTACCTAGGGGTCAATCATGCATCCGATTCCGGACTAGATACAAGTTATGTGTCCGGAACATTAGATTAGCCCCTAATAAGGTCGAACGTATGATCGGATTGACTATAGTTCGGGAGTATAGAACCCATGTAATATGTCAACTATATGTGTGTTACAGGCTTCTTCAACGGCACCGTCCATAAATGGTGCCGAACTGGACGAACTGAATCAGAAGCTTAAATGCTCCAAGGATGAAGTTGATGCCCTCAACAGAAAATTTGACGAGGCACAAGGTAGGTCAAAACAAAATCTGAATACCTTTGCCCGAACACCTTTACCCAAACACTCTCCATCCAGTTTTTCATAGTGTTTTAATGTTTAAACAGCTTCGGCGAAAGAGGTGGAGAGGCTCAAGGCCGAGCTCCAACAAGCGAAAGACCAAGTGGCCGTCAAGAGGGAGGCGGCCAAAGAAGCGGCTACCACCCTCTCCGACCTGCGAGCCACCAATGACAAGCATGAGGCTCGTGTGGCAGAGGTCCAGCAGGAGCTCCAGGATGCAAGCCATAAGTGTGAGGCCCTTGAGCAAAAGGGCAAGGAGAGCGCGGCCGAACTGTCCACCCCGAAGAACGATCTTTAGAAGGAGCGGGTGGATAGGAGGTTCTATGAGGAGCAAGTCTGCCAAGCGAAGGACATAATGGATGGTAAGCCATACTTACTACACTGCGTCTTCGGGGATAGCAAATTCAAATTGCTTACCAAGGTGTGGCATTCCTCAGGCACCTCCTCCGACATCTAGAAGAGCATGGCGGACACCAATCAGTTGTTTGCCTCGAAGGAAGAGGGAGACGAAGCTCGTCTGTTCGGGGCGTAGTTCGGAGACCCCGAGCACTCTCCATTTCTCATGGAGCAGTTGAAGCAGTTGATGGACCTGCACCAAATGGCAGGGCTGGCCATGAAGGACCTTTGCATCCGCCTATGGCCTGGCGAGCCGCTGCCAGGCAGCTACTTTGGCCTGGTGCAGAAGTTAATTGCCGCTTCGCCCCGCCTCGACACCGTGAAGCACTCCTCCTGCATCGAGGGAGTCCGGATGGCCCTTGCCAAAGCCAAGGTGCACTAGCCGGGGATGGATTGGATGAAGGTAGGCACTACCCCGCTGCCTCCTAGGAAGGAGCATAGACGCCCCGAGCTATACTTCGCTGGAGTAATGGAAGGTGCTCGGGCGTGCTCGGGCGATAGCTTCTCAGTGTTCGGGCGATAATGTATTCGAATGAATTGTAATGCATCCGAAGACCTTTCAAAGTTTTTGATGTTATAAGTTGTTTATTCAACTTTGATGTTTTTGCATTCCTTTATAACTCCTGTGTGGCCATTTGAAACTGAAAGATGCGAGTCGTTGGCCTCAGCCCCCATGTAGATACTACATGGGGTGTCTCTGCCAATGCACGATATTCCTTAGACGAGTGATCGGAACCGAAGGTGGTAGAGTGCGGTGGACTAGGCAATCAGACTATAGTGCCTTATTTCTTTCACTTAGCCGTAGGGGCGTGAAAAGGATTGCGGGGGGTTAAGGACTAGCCCCCAGAGTGTTGTGATGTTCGGATGAACCACGGCTAAGGCCAGCATCACATGGTTCGCATGGATAGCAAACCCCTCGCACAATGCGGAATATCCTCTGAGGAGGATGTAAGTATAACACTTCAGGCTTGGATTCACAGTCAGGCTCTCTCATACTATGATGGTCAGTTTTCGGCTTTCTCACCTAAGGTGCTTGACCAGACTAACCAGAAACACAATAGCAGGGGTTCTCCCTTTGCCCTTTTAGCCAAACAAGCAGAATGTAAATGGGCAAGCACAGGAGCCGGGCAACCCAACTATTGACCCAAGACATAGTTTGGAACCTGTCGTGGTTTTCTAACGGCAGATGTCCGGGGGAACAGACTTGGATTCAAGGCCACCGCAAAGGTGATGGACTCAAAGGGGTTGATCGAGAAGAAGGACACGAGTTTACCTAGGTTCAGCCCCTCAAGTAGAGGTAATAGCCTATGTCCTACTTGTGTTTGAATTGCTGGTTGTATCGATTACAAGGGAGCGAATTGCTTGACCTAGTTCTCGATATCTCTGATCCTTCTCTAAGTCGCCTCGGGTCTCGCCTTTATATAGGAGGTCAAGACCACGGGTCATACAAGTTGTAATCGACTCTCACTACGTGTGTGAATCCGTCTCTACATTGTCTTGCCTTCTTGAGCAAGTTGTCTCCGGGCGGCTCACCCACCTGGGTCTTCATGCTTTCTCCGTCCGGGCCATGTCCCGGCCCATCTTGTTAAGCCGCCTAATGTCTTGGACTTAAGTCTTAACGACCCATTCTTGGGATGGTTTACGAGCCGCTAGGTATCACCCGGAGCCTCATGGGCAGGTCTCACCGTGGGGTTATATCCCCAACATTAGGCCCCAGGTTGATTTGAGCCCGCTCACTTCAGCCTTCTTCTTGACCATCGGTGAGTCTCACTCATGTCACCTAAAAGTAAACAATAACCCGCCGTGACGTCATGTCAAATCTGTCAGAAAGATCCTCTGACGTCCGCAACGAATCTTCCCTTATTAAATGGACGGTCCAGGAATCGAGGCTTCCGCCTCGGTCAAATGACATCCCTCGCCTGGATTTTCGCGCCTGTTTCCACCTTTGCCTATTAAATAGGACCACAAGGGGTGGCATTTGCTTTCCTCCCCACTCGCTCTTGGTCTCCTTCCTTCCGATGCCCCCGCTCTAGCACACTTCGCTCCGGTGCCATCTCCACATCATCGTCGTCGAGGCCGCTGCATCAACCTGTTTGTCCTAGAGTTGTACCCGCGTCCACCGCGCCATGTCCGGTGAGTCCTTCCTCTCCTAGATCCGTAGTCATTTCGAAAGGGTTTTCACGGAGTTCTTTCACCGCTTTCGAACACGAGCTTCTCTCCAATGCCGACCATGCTTAGTCCATAAGAACTCGATGATATCCTGTCCCCAATGCGGCGTTCTGTAGGAGATCGATAGTAGCACCGCGTAGATTTGTAATGGCTCCACCTGCCATTTTCAAACTTTTGCCACTTCGACAGTTCGTCTCTAGGTTTGAAATAAAAACATTTTTCTCTATATTGTAGATCCGTAATCTTAGAGATACTTTGTGGAACCTGTTTTCCGCAGTTAGCCAAATTTTGCCTTGTCTTCTCATAAACTTGACCCGCCATGTAATTCCGGCTCTCATCAGCCGGATCCTGGCAGCTTAATATTAAAATATTAGGCTTTTAACCACCCATAGACGGCTGTTGTTCCCTGACTCGCCGTACATTGTTACCTTGCATAGTTTTAAACCGCCGCGTCTCGTGCATCCAACTCATGTAACTAGGTCGGCTCTTGCATTACTGAAGAATTCCTAATGGACTCTGTACACGCGGGCACCATTCTCGCCAAAGATGTCATCCATTGGCGGTTTTCGGGTAACGAGCTAAGGCCCATTCCTCAGGAGGGTGAAGTAGTTGTGTTTTCAGATCACGTTGAATGCGGGTTCGTACCCCCCGTCTCAAAATTCTTTCGAGATGTTCTTCACTTCTACAAGCTGCACCCTCAAGACCTCGCTCCCAACTCCGTTTCTAATATATACAACTTCCAAGTACTCAGTGAAGTCTACTTGCAAACAGAACCATCCGTTGGTCTCTTTCGCAAGTTTTTCTATGCAAACCGTCAGACAGAGGTGAAGGCCGGCCCAAGCTTGGAACTTGGCAAAATTTCTATTCAAAGGCGTCGGGACATAACCTTTCTGGTTGTTCAGATGCCAAGCCATCCAAAAGACTGGAACAGAACTTGGTTCTACTGGAAAGATACCTCCCCAGAAGGAGAGCATCCCCTTCTGGGTTATCGCCCATCCCGAATCAAGATGACATCTAAGCTTCCTGGCCAGCTATCAACTGCTGAACGGGCAAAGCACGAGCCGGCGCACACCAAGATTAAAGCCATTATGGCCAACGGGCTGACGGGACTTGACTTGATCCGCTGCTGGATCTCTTGGAGGATCATGCCCTTGAGCCGGTGAAATCGCCTTATGTGCAAATATTCAGGCCAATATGATGATGCCCTCTGGTTCAGCCGAAAAACATTATCAAAGGATGATATTATAACTGTCATCTGGAGTCTTGCCCATGAAACTTTAGGAGCTTACAGTGACATTGGGCTAGCAACTTTTTGTGCCACTAACCCAGCCCCAGACGTAAGGCGACTCTTTATCCTTTCATCTCTTTATTAAATATGTCTTGGAAATCCCCTCACTACTTGCCGACGTATCTTTTCAGGCTGACTCCGACTTATGGAAGAAGAACTATGTTCCTCCTCTGAAGAAAACCAAGAAGAAGGCCGCGCCCAAGAAGACAAAGAAAACCACTCCTCAGGAAGAATGGTTTGAACCGCCGGAATCGGACGGCTCAGAAGTATAACTTGACTATTTTTTGCCACTTCTCTATTCACCTTATTGACAACAACCATTCACAGGAGGAGACAGAGACCAGCCACGCCAACGCCCCTGAGGTAACTTATGTTTCGTCCAACTCAGAATACTTTGTAACCCAGAAGATACGGCGGGTCATTCGAAAGTTCCCCTTTCTCATCCTCTTGCTTACTTACACCCCCAATTTCTTTTGGAAAAGCAACAGCAAGCCGCCCGACGCCAGACCCGGAGCGCCGGTTCTACCATTCTCATGTCCGGGTAGCCTAATTCTCCGACTCAGAGGAAACGTCCAGCTGAGGTAAACATTTCTTCTCTGCTTGATTTTACTAATCCTTCCTTTGTAATTCCAAAATGGCTTTACGTTATCTGGACTATTTTTCAGGGATCATCTCCTTCATCTGGCGACTCTACAGCCACTGCGGCTCCCGCCTCCGAAGATTAACCCGCTGTACGTGCTTTTCACGCCTTATGCCTGAGTCTTTGGTGGTTGTAAACCTTGGGCTCTAATCTTTATGCTTTTCAGGGCTCAAGCCAAGCGAAGGAAGACCAACAATTCCTCCCCTGGCCCTAATATCCAAGAGCCGGAGCCTGCCAAGCCGGATGCTCCCATGCCAGATGTTGATCCTTCGGCAGCTTCCAAGGAGGCCCCTGAAGAAACTTGTCCTTATATAGAGCCGGCGGCTGACGATGTGATTCTTGAGAGTCTTCCAAGGGACCATTCCAAGCCGCCCAGCCCTGCAAAAATTGCCGATGAAATAGCCGCTCCAGATGTTTTTACTACTGGCACCGGCTTCCACTCTCCTCAACCGCATGTGCTGACAAAGAATAATGAGACGGCTGAAGCCTCCAAGAAGCTGGAGTTTGAGCTCCCCGCCCTTGAGAAGATGACAACTAACGAACTTCACGCTGGTTATTTGAACCGCCTGTCCACAAGCCGGGACCTGGAGCTGAAGCTTGTCAACTTAATGAAGAAGAAATATGAGGTATTCTTTACTCTCTTTATACCCATACGTAGCCCCCCAAGAGCCGGGTTAATATTGGCTGATGATAATCCGAGTCTTCAAAATCTACTAGAAGTAGAAATGCTTAGCCTGTAGGCCTCAACTTATTTAGAAGTAATAGCAAATCATCATTCGTAGCCCCCAAAGGCCGGCTCAAGTTTGATAACACTGAGCCGGAGCTGTATTGAAGATAGTTATTAGAGCCAATAGTAGCCCCCAAGGGCCGGCTCAATCTTGTTAAATTTGAGTCGAATCTTTTCATTGGAAACCAGTTGGAAAACCAAAGTGTAGCCCCCAAGTTCCGGGTTAACTTGATAAAGATGATTCGGAACTGCTGTTTAATCTAGGAGATCAAATAGACATTAGCCCCGAAGTGTCATACATATTGCTTGCAATATGTTTGAGACTTGATGAGTCTTTTAAACTTCTCCTCCTGGCGGCTCATTCCATATTTTGATATGTCATAGGAAGCTTTAAACGAAGCCGGGTCAGAAGTGGCCGGCTTAAAAAATAATTTGGCCACGCAGCAAGCCACCTGAAGTGAAGCTGATGAAAAATGCTGCCTCCTTTCCGAAGAACTGACCAAGATCAAGGCCGACTTTGCAACCTTCAAGGAGTTTGCTAAAGCTGAACAAGCCGCCCTGACTAAACGGGCGGATGATGCCGATCAACGGCTTATAATCGTGTCTGATGAGCTGTAGTCCTTGAAGCGCCACATTAAGAGGATGACATCCGCCATCTTTGGTAAGTATTTAATAACTTAAATCAATGTGTATTGAACTTGTGTTGGCGACTCATGATGAGGCCTCCGTCTTACGCAGGTCCTAGGAGCCGCCAACTTGCCTCCGACAGCTTGCTCCCCCTGAAGGCCATGTATACTTTGATAGAGCAACTTTATTGTGGCGCTGTGTGCACAATCAAGGCTGTACTATACAAGGATACTACCCCTCCAACTATCAAAGGGGTCTTAGAGCTTATGTCCACGCTGCCAAAGCAAATTGTAGAATTGAAGAAATCAGCCGCCCATCAGGGGGCGATCGCAGCCATAAGTCGGGCGCTGGCCTTTGCTCCGGAGTTGACTCCTGCAGATATGATGGATGGGTTTGCCTCCAAAAAAGATGATGGCTCCAAGTTTACGGACGCTCACTATGCCCGGTGTGTGAAGGATTCCAAAATCCTTGCCTCCCTATTAGCAGAAGAGGTCAATCTGGCGACTTATCAGGCAGGTTACAACACAGATCAGAAGAGAATTTGTGGCCCCCTCTTTGAGTCCAAGGATCTGACACCCTCCCGCAGTAAGCACATTTTTGCTTCTGAACTTGACCCATCCCCCTTCTTTGAGGAAGTAAACTTTGCAGCTTTAACCCACTGCAACTAGGTCTTGGACCATCTTCAGATCAAGGAGGTTGAAGATCCGGAGCAGGGTGACCCGCCGGCCAGCTAAAGGAATCGTGACCACCGTTGATAGCCGGCTCTTTGGGACCCTCCATGAGTGGTGTAAAAAACTTTAAGATATTTTTGAGCTCCACAGAGAGCATATGTAATAGACTGGTAGTAACTTTGCCTTTGCTTGAATTGTGCCATCGTGCACATATGAAACAGTCCGGCTTAACATATATATGTCATCTTCCTTGCGCTTCTCATTGGATACTTTACCGTCTCTTGGCAGCTTAATTTCATGTAAGAATAGATGTATCTTTATATCGTTAGGAGGGCGGCTTAAAAGCATAACCCAAAGATGGTGTATCTTCCTAACGTGTTGACAGAGTCAACTGTTTGGCTTAAGAGCCGGCTGATAGGGTTTGATAAGCTACACCCGTAGGGTGAGAAGGCCCCTGGACGGCTATGTTGACTTGTCAACATTTTTGGCTTAAGAGCCGGCTGTTAGGGTTAGATAAGCTACACCCGGAGGGTGGGAAGCCCCCTTCGACAACCAAGTTGACTTGTCAACTTTTTTGGCTTAAGAGCTGGCTGTTAGGGTTAGATAACCTACACCAGGAGGTGGGAAGCCCCCTTCGACAACCAAGTTGACTTGTCAACTTTTTTGGCTTAAGAGCCGACTATTAGGGTTAGATAAGCTACACCCGGAGGTGGGAAGCCCCCTTCGACAGCTATGTTGACTTGTCAACATCTTTGGCTTAAGAGCCGGCTGTTAGGTTTAGATAAGCTACACCCGAGGGTGGGAAGCCCCCTTCGACAGCTATGTTCACTTGTCAACATTTTTGGCTTAAGAGCCGGCTTTTAGGGTTAGATAAGCTACACTTGGAGGGTGGAAGCCCCCTTCGACAACCAAGTTAACTTGTCAACTTTTTTGGCTTAAGAGCCGGTTGTTAGGGTTAGATAAGCTACACCCGGAGGTGGGAAGCCCCCTTCAACAGCTATGTTGACTTGTCAACATTTTTTGGCTTAAGAGCCGGTTGTTAGGGTTAGATAAGCTACACCCGGAGGGTGGGAATCCCCCTTCGACAGCTATGTTTTGTATCTTTCTTGCCTAGATGAAGATATGCGAAATGGCAAAGGCCTCGGCTTGCAAGGATGCTACTTTATTCATATATAAATCTGATATGTACAATGATAGTGTACAATGTCGAGTCTCAACAACTTAAGTGTAATAAGGCCGCAAATGCGCTATGTTCCACGGCCGGCGGGTCTCCTGACCCGAGGTATCTGAGTCGTCTCGGATATCAATGAGGTAATATGAATGATTGTTGAGATTTCTGCTGACCATGAAAGGTCCTTCCCATGGAGGAGATAGCTTATGCATATTTGTCTGATCTTGAATCAGTCGCAGCACCAAGTCGCCTTCTTGAAACTTTCGGGTCTTGACTCTGCGGCTATGATAGCGGCACAGGGCTTGCTGATAGATCGCCGAATGAGCAGCTGCCAGTTCTCGTTCCTCCTCTAAGGCATCTAATGCGTCTTGACGCGTCGTCTCATTGTCCGTCTCAACGTAAGCCGCCACTCGTGGCGAGTCATGCCGGATGTCACTTGGTAACATGGCCTCTGCACCGTAAACCATGAACAAAGGTCTATAACCTGTGGATCTGTTGGGGGTAGTCCTGATGCTCCATAAGTCGGATGGCAACTCTTCTACTCAACAACCCGGCATCCGTTGTAAAGGAACCATAAGCCGGGGCTTGATACCTCTCAAGATTACTTGATTAGCACGCTCCGCCTGACCGTTGGACTGTGGATGAGCAACCGCCGAAACATCAAGCCGGATGTGCTCCAGGTCGCAGAATTTTTTCATAGCCCAGTTGGTCAAGTTTGTGCCATTCTTTGTGATGATGTTGTGAGGGTAACCAAAATGGTAGATCAGCTTTTTAATAAACTGAACCGCCGTAGCCGCGTCACACTTGCTGACCGGCTCAGCCTCTACCCACTTGGTGAACTTATCAACAGCCACCAAGAGGTGTGTTTTCTTGTCCTTGGATCTCTTGAAAGGCCCGACCATATCAGGTTCCCAGACTACAAACGTCCAAGTAATTGGTATCATGCGCAATTCTTGAGCTGGAACATGAGTACACCGGCTGAACTTTTGACAGCCGTCACACTTGCGGACCAGATCCTCTGCATCCTTGTGAGCTGTCAACCAGAAGAAACCATGCCAGAAAGCCTTGACCACTGGAGATTTTGAGCCGGCATGATGTCCACAATCTCCAGCGTGAATTTCATTCAAGATTCCCTTACCCTCCTATGGTGAGACACAACATTGAAACACCCCGATGACGCTGCACTTGTGCAACTCACCATTAACTATTGTCATGGATTTAGACCGCCGGGTGATTTGTCTAGCTAGATTTTCATCATCAGGTAACTCGCCCCAAGTCAAATACGCCAAGTAAGGCACAGTCCAATCCGGAATAGCATGTAGATCCGCCACCAACTGTCCCTCCGGGTCAGGAACAGCCAAATCTTCCTCTGAGGGTAATTTGACAATCGGGTGATGCAAGACGTCCAGAAAGATATTGGGCGGCATCGGCTTTCGGTGAGAGCCTAACCTTGATAGGGCATCAGCCGCCTCGTTCTTGCGACGATCAATGTGATCCACCTGATAACCCTTGAAATGACCAGCAATGACATCCATCGCTTGACAATAAGCCGCCATCCGCAGATCCCTAGAATCCCAAGTGCCTGAAACTTGCTAAGCCACAAGGTCTGAGTCGCCGAAGCACCTTACCCGGCTTAAGTTCATCTCCTTAGATACCCTGAGGCCATGAAGCAGGGCTTCGTATTCATCCTGTCACGCCCAAGATGCGCGCCTATCCATTTTAAGACACGAGGGCCTCGCAAGGGATAGAGGCGCATCTTGCCATTAGCAAGTATAGTAACATTGCATCATACATTACAGAAGAGATGAGTATACAAGTTGGCTTACACTCGCCACATGCTAAATTACAATTCCACTCAGAGTTCAATCATCAAGATGAAAACAGGGTCCAGCTACGGATGGAATCAAACGATAAAACAGATGCAAATGAAACTATCTCGCTGCCCCAAAGATCACGACCAGGTCCTCTACTCATCCAGATATGTCACGTACATCCTGCCTCTTTCCTCGTCATACTCCCACTGGAGCTGGGTAAGATCATCCTGCACGTACTCATCTGAACATGTACCTGGAGTGTTGTAGTAAACTGTGAGCCACAGAGGACTCAGCTATCATGTGCCCGGGTACCGAGACTATTCAAGCTTAAAGGTTGGGATGGGGTAAGTGTTTAGTTTCCAACAACACTACGCATATATGGTGGCTAGCTTATGCAACATGAAATAAATATGAGTGGCCTATGAAGAACGATCGAATCTAGCATAATCTCTAAGAGATCCTGAACACCTACTTACGTCAAGCATAACCCCACCGTGTTCTCTCTCGGATCATGTTCACGAGCAGAGACGATCACAATTACTCACATAGTTGGTGTATTTTAATTAGAGTTTACTTCAAGTTTGCTATAACCGGGTGTTAAACAAATATCCAAGTTTCCACATAATCGCGGGCACGGCTTTCCGACAGATTTAACCCTACAAGGGTGCTCCAACTAATCCATTACAAAATTAACCACACTCTGTGGGAATGCCTCGACCGCGGATCTCGCGATCATCATAGGTAATTCCAAAAGAATTCCAACACCTCGAGTAAACCCGAAGAAAATCAGACTCCACACGCAAGACATTCGATAAAGGTAAAACAAATCCAGCAAGACCGCCCGACGTGTCGACGAACCCGATAAGAGCCGCGTATCTCGTTCTCAGGACACGATCGGATGAGCGCAGCGTATAGTGGCCTGATAGAAATCTCTCGAGTTACCCTGGGTTGGCCCCACACACGACTCTAGTTTGGACCAACACTCTTGAAGAGCACTGGCTCGGGGGTTGATTAAATTATCCACGGGTTTGCAAGACCGTATGCAATTTTTATTAAGTTGTTAAGAAAATGTAGTACCAATGTTGGGTCTTGCTAGAACAAGTTTTAATCTCAACCGGATAAACAAAGGGGGTCCCCATAACAACCCCGAGCATGTTAGGAGCGCAAAGTATGGAAAACATAACACCAGTAACAAGGAACTAATGGTCCTCCTGGTTATGGAAAACATAACCCCGAGCATGTTAGTACCAATGTTAGGGGCTTGGGATCTAACCCGAGTCCTCGTGGTCGATCTCCCCTAGTGCTACCACTGCGCTACACTGCTGATGCTTAACAGGGGAGGGGTCGGCCTGCTTATACTCACACACACTAGCGTTTACTGACGAAACTGAAGAAAAGCAGGCGCCGGCGACAGAGAACGGCGACAGCAATTCTGACCACAACAAGGGTCTCCGATGGCGCGAATGGGCGGAATTGAAAGGGGGCACTACAGGGAATCCATCCCTCGTCTCATCTCGCGATGAGGGGGACTGGAGGTGAGCTCAAGCTCGGGCCTTTCGAGCGGCGGTGACGATGCCCATGGTGGTGCTTCTATGAATTACAGCGAGGAGAGGGGACAGCGGGGACGGGCTGCTCATCGAGGGATTCTCGGAGACACGGGGGCGCAAGCGACGGTGACGAAAGGGAAGGAGAGGCGGAGACGTCCGCGCGAAGAGGAAGAAGACACGGCGAAGCTCCGGCGGCAAGGAGGAAGAAGAAGGCACCCCTGGAGCCTCCTAGAGCGCTTTAATGCCGGGAACAGAGTGCGGGGACGCTCCACGTCCGCCACATCACCCTGGACGCGAAGGAAACCCCCGCGGAGACGACGACGGCGGCGAGCACCAGCGCCTCTCCACTCTCTGAACTCCTCACCTCTATGAACCCGAGAAGAAGAAGAAGCCAGAGGAAGAGGAAGGAGGAGGAAGAAAGGGAAGAGCGGCGGTGTGATGGAGGAGGAAGAAAACCCTAGGACTCCACGCTTTAAAAAGGGGGCGGCCCTCGACGTTCGTGACCCTGACGGCGACGGCGTTCAGTCTCGTGCGCTCTGCTCTCTCTCGCAGTGCACGCTTTGCCTGATGGAACTGGGAGACGGGGCAGGTGGCTGTTCTACTCATCTGGGCTGGGCCACGGCCCGCTATCCTCTCTCTCACTCACTCTCAAATAGAACAGAAGAAAAGGAAAAGGGTTTTTCCCATTTCTAAAACCAGCCATCCCAACATAAATTCCCAGAGCTTTTAGAAAGGTTTTAGAGAAAAACAAAATACTTTTGAGGAGGAAATAATGTGCACCTTTTATTAAAAATATTAAGTTGATTTATGAAACAAGTAATTTTAATATTAATGAAAATACCAGTCCCTTTTAATTTAAATCACAAATACAAATAACCCCAAATAACAAAAGAGCAACACCCTAAATTAATAACATGACCAGGGCTACCTCTTAAACATTTTTAACCAATTAAAACAGCAAGTTCAATCTGATGAGAACAAGAAGAGAAAAGAAGGCATTAAGGTGAGGTTTAAGTGATGAAGAAAATAGAGGGGAGAAGGAGGAGTGCACACATGACTCCAACCACACACAAACACCTCACACACATCACATACAACCACACTCACCACCATCACATCACACCAAGAAACATGAAAACAATCATGGCAAGAAGAATGAAAAGAATGCATGATGAAATGATGCATGAATGCAAACCACACATGAATGCCAAGTTGGAAAACATCTCATAGCTCATGACACAAGGTTCATACATGGGGTTACATGCCAAATAAGGTAGGGACAACACTTGGGCTGTCACAATTCTCCCACACTACATGAGGATCTCGACCCGAGATCTAGGAATGAAAGAAGTCCAGGAATTCGGAATGGAGAAGGTCCTCGCGTTCCCAAGTAGCTTCTTTGTCGGAATGATGAGACCACTTCACCTTGAGGAATTTGATAGACTTGTTGCGAGTCATACGCTCAGTTTCTTCAAGAATTGCAACTGAATGCTCACGATAGGAGAAGTCCTCTTGCAGATCGATCTCTTGGAGTTCAATGGTCCACTCAGGAGTCTTGAAACATTTCTAGAGCTGAGAAACATGGAAGACATCGTGCACATTTGCGAAATTTGGAGGAAGCTCTAGTTGATATGCAAGACCACCTCTCTTGCCAATAACTTTGAAAGGACCAACAAAACGAGGAGCTAGCTTCCCTTTAATTCCAAACCGCTGAGTGCCCTTCATGGGAGAGACTTTGAGATAGACTAGATCATCCACTTGGAAGGAAACATCCCGATGTTTGTTATCATAATAACTCTTCTGTCGGGACTGAGCTGCTTTGAGGTTCTCACGAGTGACATGGCACATTTCTTGTGCTTCAGTGATCATGTCATTGCCCAAAATCTGACGCTCACCGGTTTCAGACCAGTTAAGCAGGGTACGACACTTTCTACCGTAGAGAATCTCGAAAGGGGCCTTGCCTGAGCTTGCTTGGAAGCTATTGTTGTATGATAATTCAGCATATGGAAGGCAGTCTTCCCACTTCATGCCGAACAAAATGACACAGGCTATGAGCATATCTTCAAGGATCTGATTGACTCTCTCCACTTGACCACTTGTCTGCGGATGGAACGCAGTGCTGAAATGGATCTTGGTACCCATAGCAGTCTGGAAGGACTCCCAAAACTTGGAAGTGAAGAGACTTCCACGGTCAGAAGAGATTAGCTGAGGAATACCATGCAAAGACACTATCCTTGATGTATACAACTCTGCAAGCTGAGCTGCCGAGATAGATTCTTTGACTGGTAGGAAATGAGCAACTTCTGACGGCTTGTCGATAACCACAAAGATGGCATCGTTGCCTCTCTTGGACTTGGGAAACCCAGTGAAGAAATCCATCTCAACATGATCGAATTTCCACTCTGGGATAGGCAATGGCTGAAGAAGGCTTGCTGGACGTTGATGTTCTGCCTTCACTCTACAACAAACATCACACTCGTTCACGAACTGAGCAATTTCACGTTTCATGAGAGTCCACTAGAATGTTTACTTGACATCCTGATACATCTTTGAACTGCCTGGATGAATGGATATGAGAGAATTATGTGCTTCGTCCATGATAACCTTTCTGAGATCACCTTTTGGAACCACAAGACGGTCTTCGAAGAACAAGATCTCTTTATCATCAACTCGAAAGCACTTATACTTTGGAATGCTCTTGACCACACCTTTCTTCACTTTCTTCACCATAGTGTCAAGAAGCTGCGCTTAGTAAACCTGATCTTCCAAAGTCGGAGAGACTTGAAGATTGGCAAGAAATCCCTGTGGAATCATCTGAAGGTTGACCTTGCGGAATGCTTCACAAAGCTCGGGCTGAAGAGGCTTCAGAATGAGACTATTGCAATACGCCTTACGGCTGAGCACGTCTGCAATGACATTTGCTTTCCCAGGACTATACTCAATGCTTGGGTTGAAGTCTTCAAGCATTTCCACCCAACGAGATTGCCGAAATTTGAGATTGGATTGAGTGAAAATGTACTTCAAGCTCTTGTGATCGGTGTACACCTCAACTGGTCTACCCAACAACAAATGCCTCCATGTCATTAGAGCATGCACAACTGCTGCCAACTCAAGATCATGAGTGGATAGTTCTTCTCGGCCGGCTTCAACTAACACGAGGTATAAGAAACAATCTTCTTGTCTTGAATGAGAACACCACCAAGACCTTGGAGAGAAGCATCACAGAAAACTTGGAAAGGCTTGGACTGCTCAGGAGGAACAAGAACTGGAGCTGAAGTCAGTCTCTGCTTGAGTGTATTGAACGCCACATCACACTCAAGAGACCAAACATACTTGACACTCTTCTGGAGGAGATTGTACAGAGGCTTAGCAATTTGAGAGAATTTCTCCATGAATCTTCTGCAATAACTAGCAAGCCCGAGGAAGCTCCGAGGCTGCTTCACATTTTGAAGAGGTTCCCACTTTAAGATTGCCTCAACTTTCTCAGGGTGCACTTTAATTCCCTCGGTAGAGATGACATGCCCAAGGTACACCACTTCATTGAGGCAAAACGCACACTTGGAAAACTTGGCATAGAACCGATGTTCTCTTAACTTGTCAAGCACAAGGCGAAGATGCTCTGCATGATCTTCTTCTGTCTTCGAGAACACAAGGATATCATCCAGATAGACCAAGATGAATTCATTCTTGAAAGGAGAGAAAATGAAATTCATCACTCTTGAGAAGGTTGGAGGAGGATTAGCAAGAGAAAATGACATGATGGTGTACTCATAAGAGCCAAAACTCGTCCTAAAAGCAGTCTTAGGAATGTCTTCTTCACGAATGCGAATCTGATGATAACCCATGCGAAGATCAAGCTTCGAGAAAAGCTTGGCAACTTTCAGTTGTTCAAACAACTCATTGATGTTGGGAAGTGGGTACTTGTTTCTGATTGTCTTCTTGTTCAATGGCCGGTAATTAACACAAAGACAATCCATGCCATCTTTCTTCTTGAAAAACAACACACCACAACCCCATGGAGAAGAACTTGGTCTGATCAGACCCAGACGTTATTGCTCATCTAGCTGCTTCTTCAACTCTTTCAGCTCTTTGGGGCCAAGTTTATACGGGTGCTTGCAGACCGGTTCAGTTCCAGGCTCGAGATCGATCACGAACTCAACTGGCCGGTGTGGAGGCATTCCTGGCAATTCTTCTGGAAAGACATCTTCATACTCACAAACCACCGGAATTTAAGAAATCGCCGAGATTTCACACTTCTCATTAAGAGCGAAGAGACGGATTGTGTCATCACGAGCCGTGAAAATAATCACATCTTCAGAAGGATGAGTCAGCTTGACTTCTTTTTCTTTGCAATCAATATGAGCCTTATTCATAGGTAGGAAGTCCATGCCTAGAATGAGATCAATATCAGAATTCCCGAGAACAATTGGAGAAGCCAGAAAAGAATAATTTCCCATCTCGATAGAAACATCCGGGACAATGCGATTGGAATTCAACATCTTACCGGGCAACACCACAGACAAGGGCTTATGCAAATCTTGATAATCAAATTCATTCTTGAGAAAGAAAGGACGAGACATTAAACAATGCGATGCACCAGAATCAAATAACACTTTTGGAGGAATAGAACTAACTAAGAGATTACCCATGATCACAACATTGGACTGCTCTGCTTCAGCTGCATTCACCATATTCACTCTTGAGGTCTTGGGATTATGCTTGACCATAGCATTTCCTGGAGGCTTGACAGGAGGAGGAGGCAGAAGACGCCACTGGATGCACTTGTTTGCATAGTGGCCCTTCTGACCACATTTGTGACAAGTCACCTCAGAAAGCGGACGGACATTGCTTGGAGGCGGAACAAGAACACCCTTGGACACCTGGGATCTCTGCTGGAATCCTGGGTTGGGTGGGTGGGAAGAACCACGACCACCGAACTGCTTCTGCTGCTGAGGAGGACGAAACGGAGGAGGATTAGGCACCCAATACTTCTGCTACCTTGGAACCATCTAATAGCCGGAAGAAGAAGAATATGAATCCCTTGAACGCTTCTTACAGTTCTCCAACTCGAGCTGAGCTGCTTCAATCTTCAAAGCCATGTTATAGAACTAATCATACTCACGAGGCTCTTGAAGAACTAGGCCTGGCAGAAGCTCATCCTTGAGACCACCTCTGAACTGATAGATCATAGCTTTGTCATCTGGAACATCTTGCTTGGCATAACGGGCTAGATTCTGGAACTCGACGTTGTACTGATAGACAGACTTGCTTCCCTGCTTCAGGTGCCTGAACTACTCACGCATTTCTTAGACAAAGCTTGTAGGAATTTAATGAGCCCTGAAGTCACGATGGAACTCGTCCCAAGTAACAACACGATCGCCCCTAGAATCCTTGTACTACTGCCACCAATCAGCTGCTTGACCCTTTAGCTGGAACGATGCAAACCTGACGAAGTCCTCTGGCCTGACATTGCTGCACTCAAAATGCTTACTCATATCACGAAGCCAACCATCAGCATCTAGAGGCTGCTCACAACAGGTGAAAGTCTTGGGCTGGTTGGCAAGGAACTGATTGAGTGTCACAAATTGAAGCTGATTCTGAAAATTGCCTTGAAAACCTTGTTGAGTCTGCTCCCTTTCTTGCAACAGCCTGAGCAACATCTGAGAGTTCGCATTGGTTGCGGCCATCACAGCTTGCCAAGCATCTGGAGGAGGAGGCGGTGGCGGGGGTGGTTGTGGAACATCAGTCTGCTCCTCCCCACGACCCGGATTGCTGCGAATTGGTGGAGCCATCCTAAAGATGGACAAAACGCATCAGCACCTCATTGATAAGATGAATTATAAGCTGAATCAAATGCTTGAAAGAAATTGAACAATTAACAACACAACCTTCCTACTGAAAAATTACTAAGAATGCTTGTTCGGTTATGATAACATCATCAGAAATTAGAAGCCACTTGCAATAACACAAAAGTATTGAGCTAAGCGCTCGGAACAAATGTACATGCGCATATACATCTGAAGAAGATGATCCTAGATGACTACAAGATTTCCCACCTATGAACTTCCGAAAACTTTCTGGTTATGCAATCCGGTGTGGGGGATACCAGGAGGAAATACCTCACACAACTAGCAATCCTACACCCCAACTATATCCATCCTTCAACACATAACTAGAGGCTTTCACAAACTCATCTAATCTCGAATCCTTGGAATCACAACGATACTAAACCATGGTGGTACCCCGGACGCCTCCCCAGTACTGGGTGACTCCGACCTTATCTCACCACGATAAGTATTGAAGTAATTCCGAACATTCTCTGTCCTGAGATATCAAGGAAGCTGAATGATAATGATGTGCCAACATTCCCTCGAGCTCGACTCCCAGGAAGAAATCAAGTCAGACAGGAGGCACCAAGACATAACCCTGTCACATCGGCATCGTATAGACTCCAAAATACCCGCGTGATCCTAACTTTTTTTTCAAGAGAGAAGAGGAGTAGAAAGAAAATTCCTAAGTCGGAAACCTCACCAGAGCATAGAAGAGGAGTAAAAAGAATCCTACTCTCCGATATAACTAGACTCAAAATAGTATTCGCTAGACTCGACTCGGCCAAGTTCGAACAAGCAAAGGCTCCTATGGTCGTATGGCACTGAATACCAACTTGTCACACCAAAGATGCGTGCCTATCCATTTTAAGACACGAGGGCCTCGCAAGGGATAGAGGTGCATCTTGCCGTTAGCAAGTATAGTAACATTGCATCATACATTACAGAAGAGATGAGTATACAAGTTGGCTTACACTTGCCACATGCTAAATTACAATTCCACTAAGAGTTCAATCATCAAGATGAAAACAGGGTCCGGCTATGGACGAAATCAAACGATAAAACAGATGCCCATGAAACTATCTCGCTGCCCCAAAGATCACGACCAGGTCCTCTACTCATCCGAATACGTCACGTACATCCTGCCTCTTTCCTCATCATACTCCCACTGGAGCTGGGTAAGATCATCCTGCACGTACTCATCTGAACCTGTACCTGGAGTGTTGTAGTAAACTGTGAGCCACAGAGGACTCAGCTATCATGTGCCTGGGTACCGAGACTATTCAATCTTAAAGGTTGGGATGGGGTAAGTTTTTAGTTTGCAGCATCACTAAGCATATATGGTGGCTAGCTTACGCAACATGAAATAAATATGAGTGGCCTACACAAGTGAGTGCATGTAGAACATACACACACAAACACAAGTCACATACACCACATATGTGCACTTGCCTCCCCACACACACAGGTGTGTATGCCACATGCACACACACATATACACATGCCAAAACTCACTCACACACACCCACATGGGTGTGTATGCACTAAGCACACACACACTCACACACACCCTACACACTACATATGTGCATACACACATATGCACTGCACTACCTACACACACAACAGAAAAAAGAAACACCACACATACACTCAAACATGTGCACACACACATACAAGCAAGAGAGAAAGAAAAACAAAAGAAAGAAAAAGAAAACACACAACAAAAAAAGAAAGGGGAGGGGCTCGGGATCTAACCCGAGTCCTCCTGGTCAATCTCCCCTGGTGCTACCACTGCGCTATACTGCCGATGCTTAACAGAGGAGGGGTCGGCCTTCTTATACACACACACACTAGTGTTTACTGACGAAACTGAACAAAAGCAGGCGCCAGCGACAGAGAACGGCGGCAGCAATTTTGGCCACAACAAGGGTCTCCGGCGGCGCGAACGGGCGGAATCGAAAGGGGGCACTACGGGGAATCCATCCCTCGTCTCATCTCGCGATGAGGGGGACCGGAGGCGAGCTCAAGCTCGGGCCTTTCGAGCGGCGGCGACGATGCCCATGGCGGCGCTTCTACGAATTATAGCGAGGAGAGGGGACAACGGGGACGGGCTGCTCATCGAGGGCTTCTCGGAGACACGGGGGCGCGAGCGACGGCGACGAAAGGGAAGGAGAGGCGGAGACGTCCGCGCGAAGAAGAAGAAGACTCGGCGACGCACTAGCGGCGAGGAGGAAGAAGAAGGCACCCCTGGAGCCTCCCATAGCGCTTTAACACCGGGAACGGAGTGCGGGGACGCTCCATGTCTACCACATCACCCTCGACGCGGAGGAGACCCCCACGGAGATGACGACGGCGGCGAGCACCAGCGTCTCTGCACTCTCTGAACTCCTCACCTCTCTGAACCCGAGAAGAAGAAGAAGCTAGAGGAAGAGGAAGGAGGAGGAAGAAAGGGAAGAGCGGCGGCGCGATGGAGGAGGAAGAAAACCCTAGGACTCCGTGCTTTAAAAAGGGGGTGTCCCTCGATGTTCGTGACCCTGACGGCGACGGAGTTCGGTCTCGTGCGCTCTGCTCTCTTTGGCACTGCACGCTCTGCCTCACGGAGCTGGGAGACGGGGCAGGTGGCCGTTCTGCTCATCTGGGCTGGGCCGCGGCCCGATATCCTCTCTCTCACTCACTCTCAAATAAAGCAGAAGAAAAGCAAAAGGTTTTTTCCCATTTCTAAAACCAGCCATCCTAACATAAATTCCCAGAGCTTTTAGAAAGGTTTTAGAGAAAAACAAAATACTTTTGAGGAGGAAATAATGTGCACCTTTTATTAAAAATATTAATTTGATTTATGAAACAAGTAATGTCAATATTAATGAAAATACCAACCCCTTTTAATTTAAATCACAAATACAAATAACCCCAAATAAAAAAAGAGCAACACCCTACATTAATAACATGACCAGGGCTACCTCTTAAACATTTTTACCAATTAAAACAGCAAATTAAATCTGATGAGAAAAAGAAAAGAAAAGAAGGCATTAAGGTGAGGTTTAAGTGATGAAGAAAAGACAGGGGAGAAGGAGGAGTGCACACATGACTCCAACCACACACAAACACCTCACACACGTCACATACAACCACACTCACCACCATCACATCACACTAAGAAACATGAAAACAATCATGTCAAGAAGAATGAAAAGAATGCATGATGAAATGATGCATGAATGCAAACCACACATGAATGCCAAGTTGGAAAACATCTCATAGCTCATGACACAAGGCTCATACATGGGGTTACATGCCAAATAAAGTAGGGACAACACTTGGGCTGTCACACATCCGCATTATTAGTGCAAGGGAACATCAGCCGGAGCACATAACAAAACCTATCACCTTTGGGAGATTTTAACACAACTCATGCCCCTGATCCTTCCAACTCCTTGGATCCATTAAAGTGTATTGTCCAGTATGTGTTATCCGGCTTTTCTTCAGGTGCCAGACACTCTGTCCAGTCGTTTATGAAATCCATGAGGGCTTGAGACTTGACAGCCGTACGAGGTACGTATTTCAGATTGAGAGGTCCCAGGTCCAATGCCCACTTAGCAATCCTGCCAGTGGCTTCTCTATTTTGAATTATGTCCCCCAATGGAACAGAACTGACCACGATGATCTGGTGTCCTAAGAAGTAATATTTTAACTTGCGGTTGGCCATGAACACCCCATACACTAGCTTCTGCCAATGTGGATACCTCTGCCTGGACTCTGTAAGGACCTCACTGATATAGTAAACCGGCCTCTGAACCGGATATTCTTTCCCTGCCTCGTTGCGCTCGACCACAATTGCAACACTTACAGCCCGATTGTTAGCTGCCACGTATAGGACCAAGGGCTCTTTCTCAGCCGGAGCAGCTAAAATCGGCGGCTCAGTGAGATGCTTCTTGAGCGCCTCAAACGCTTCACCCGCTGCCGTACTCCAGAGAAAATTTTCTATCTTTTTTATCATTTGATATAGAGGGATGGCTTTCTCACCAAGGCGGCTTATGAGCTGGCTCAACGCAGCGATCCGCCCCGCCAGGCGTTGGACATCATTGATACAAGCCGGCTCAGCCAGGGAGGTGATAGCCTTGATTTTATCCGGGTTAGCTTCAATACCACGCTCAAAAACCAGAAACCCCAAGAGCTTGCCAGCCGGAACACCAAAGACACACTTTGCTGGGTTAAGCATCATCTTATAGATCCGCAGATTGTCAAAGGTTTCCTTTAAGTCATCAAGTAGGGTCTCCTTCTTCCTTGATTTGATCACAATATCATCCACATAAGCATGAACGTTGCATCCAATCTGATTGTCAAGACAATTCTGCACACAGCACTGATAAGTCGCCTGGGCACTCTTGAGCCCAAAAGGCATAGACACATAGCAGAAGGCTCCAAAAGGCGTGATGAAAGGCGTCTTCTCCTGGTCCTTAACTGCCATCTTGATCTGATGATATCCCGAATAACCATCCAGGAATCATAAACTTTCGCATCCCGCCATAGCATCAATGATTTGATCAATACAAGGGAGAGCAAAAGGATCAGCCGGACAGGCCTTGTTGAGATCTGTATAGTCCACACACATACGCCACGTGTCGTTCTTCTTGAACACAAGCACTGGGTTAGCAAGCCACTCCGGGTGAAAGACCTCGACGATGAAACCCGCCGCTAAGAGTCGGGCGACCTCTTCCCCGATGGCCTTACGTCTCTCCTCGTTGAACCGTCGTAGAAATTGCTTGATAGGTTTAAACTTAGGATCCACATTAAGGTTATGCTCAACGAACTCTCTCGGTACACCCGGCATGTCAGAAGGTTTCCATGCAAAGATGTCCCGATTCTCACGGATGAATTCAATGAGCGCGCTTTCCTATTTGGGATCAATGTTGGCCCCAATGATGAACTGTTTGGATGAGTCGCCCGGAGTGAATCTACCGCCTTGGTATCATCCGCCGAAAATTTGAGGGGCAGCTGAACCTCCGGCATAGGCTTCTTCAGCGGGGTCATATCCTCCGGGTCAACATTCTCCTTATAGAACTTTAGTTCCGCCTCAGCACAACTGGATTCCACGTAAGCCGCATCTCCTTCCTCGCACTCAATAGTCGTATTCCGATCACCTTGAACAGTAATCGTGCCTTTTAATCCGGGCATCTTGAGCTGTAGGTAGACATAACAGGGCCTAGCCATGAACTTAGCATAAGCCGGCCGCCCAAACAATGCATGATAAGTTCTCTTGATCTTGACCACTTCAAACCACAAGGACTCCACCCTGTAGTTGTACTCGTCATCAAAGGCAACTTCCATAGAAATCGTGCCCATCGGGTAAGCTGACTTGCCCGGTACCACACCATGAAAAATGGTTGATGATGGCTTATGGTCTTTATCAAGCAGCTTCATCCGTCGGAAGGTATCATAATACAAGATGTTGATGCTACTGCCACCATCCATAAGTACCTTATTCACCATATATCCTCCCACTTGGGGGGAAACTACCAAGGCTAGCCGCCCCAGGTCATCAACAGGCGGCGGGTGATCCTCCCGGCTCCATGTTATGTCATACTCAGACCACTTGAAGTATTGTGGCAGAGCCGGCGCGACTGCGTTAACCGCTCGCTTGCGCAATTTTTGATCCCGCTTGTTAAGGCTGGTTGTAAAAACATGATACTGGCCCAAACTGAGCTGCTTTGGATTACTCTGATACCCAGATTGATTATGTTGTTGCAGATTGTTGTTACTAGAGTGCTGTGGATGTCCTCCTTGATTGCCCTGACCATGATGACCGGACCCTGAGCCGCCGGATCCAAATCCGGCTTCTGACCCACCTGGTCCTGAGCCGCCGGGCGGGCCACCACCATCATTGTTGTCTTGCTGCATGCTATAATTCTTGAACTTTTGCATGATATGGCAATCACCCCATGTGTGCGCCGCAGGTTTATCGGGCCGGCTGTGCTCCAGACAGGGTTTTTTGAGCATTTCCTCCAAATTGAAAGGAGTCCTATTTTTGTTAAAAGGCAGTCTGAACTTCCCATTGCCCATAGGATGATTTTGGCCGGTGCTCGCATTGGCCACCAGTTCTGACCCGCCATCCAGGTTTTTCCGCTTGCTCTGGTTACCATTGTTTGCCGCACCATTGCCCTGGTTGTTCCTTTTACCTTGGCCGGCCTTCTCCTCATCAGAGCCTGGATCCTTCGTGTTATTAGAGTCAGCATACTTTGTGAGAGCCGCCATGAGTTCTCCCATGTCCTGACACGTACGCTTGAGTCAGCCAAGCTTTTGTTTCAGAGGGACGAAGTGACAGTTCTTTTCTAGGATCAGCACCTCTTGAGCCTCCATGATCTGTTCAGATGAGTGGATGATGGTCGACACCCGTCGGACCCAATGATGAGCCGACTCATTCTCCTGCTGGACACAATGATCGAGATCCACAATAGTCATAGGCTGTTTGCAAGTCCCTTGAAAGTTTTTGATGAACCTTGCCCTGAACTCCGCCCATGAATTGATGGTATTGGGTGGCAAACCCTTTAATGACATGCAATCCGGACCTTCAAGCATCATGATGAAGTACTTAGCACACATCGCCTCACTGACATCCAACATCTCCATAGCCAGCTCATAACTTTCGATCCAGGCTTCCGAAGGTAAGTCAGCAGTGTAGTTCGGACCTTGCGAGGTCCTCTGAAATCTTTCGGCAACCGCTCACTCCACAGAGCTGGTGCTAAGCATGGCACTCCCACGGCCCTAGTGGTCACTCCCACTCCTACTGATACGGAGGGCGCAGGCTCTTGGTGAGCCGCCGTGGCCAAAGATGTCGCCTCTTGTTGGTTTCTCGCCCGGTTTATGAGCGCTTGTGCATCTTGAGCCGCTTGATCATCCTGTGGAGGCCCTTGGTGCCGATCGCTGCTGGAGACCGCTGGCGATTCATAGCGCAGGCTAAAGCTACGGCTGGGGAGGGGGGTTGAATGAACGTTGCTCCAGCTGTTAGCATATTTCTCCTGCTGGGCCATCATCATCTGAAGGTACCCAATGGCGTTCCGTACCTCTTCTGTGAAAGGTGCCTGATCTGGGATAGGGATTGTTTCAAGCCGGGTGGCCGCAGCACCATGTTCTCTGCCGGGTTGGAATAATGACCCGCCGGCGTTGGAAAAACCACTGGTGAGGCCTGGTTTCATCGGGGCGGGTTAAGCTGTGGTCGAGCCGCCGGCCGACTTCCAGGTGCATCCGCTGCCCATCCCGTTCCTAGCGTATTGAAGAGATTCCTAGCCTCATAATGTTCTGGTAAGCGGGATTGATGACTCATCTAATGCACCACAGCCGCCGATTGCTGTTCTAGCCCAAGGCGGAAGGCATCCATCTTAATGCGTTCTGCCTCTGCCTCCATCTGAACTTTTAGCTCAGCTATCCTCTATTGCTCCTCCGCCATCTAGTCCTTGAGTCTCACAATCTCTAAGTACCGAGCGGCTTGATTATCTAGCGTGACTTCAGTGGCCATCAGGGCCGCGAGCTCGTTCATCAGATCCAGAAGAACTTGAGCCAGTGGCGGCGGGTTAGCCCCCAAGGTTGCTACTCCGGCGGCTATGCTGTTCGCACCTGGGACCGACCCCGCCATGAACACGGCCGCATGAACCGGCGGCCCAAAATCGTCCGGCTCAGAATGCTCCGACTGAGGTTAAAGCTCGTCGTAGCCCCCGAGCCCACCGTTGTGAAGCTGGTAGATCGACTCTGCTTCCCCGCTCGAAGATCCGTCCTCTGACCAGACAAGAGTCTCCTGCGACGCAGAAGCTTCAAGATCCATAACTTGAGTGAAGCCCACGAAGACGTGCCTCCGACCCGGGTTGACACGGGTGTGTCGCACATCACAGGCGGGCTGCTCGTGCCGTGCCGACTAGACGATGCTGGTGCAGATGTCTGGCCTGGGTGTAGATTCGTCGGTCCTATCGATGAAGACATGGATCCCACCGAAAGGAACCCGGAAACCATATTCGACGGAGCCGACATCAAGACCCCAGCCGGCGTCGTCGATGTAGAGCTGGCCGCGGCGACTCTTGTTCATCCTTCCAACCACGTATCCCTCGAGCCCTGGGAGAGAGCCCTTTGAGAACTCAATACCACCGAGCGTAGGCCTCACGGTGGGCTCCAACTGTTGTGGTTTTCTCACGGCATATGTCTGGGTGAACGGACTTGGATTCGAGGCCATCGCAAAGGTGATGGACTCAAAGGGGCTGATCGGGACGAAGGACACGAGCTTACCCAGGTTCAACCCCTCAAGTAGAGGTAATAGCCTATGCCCTGCTTGTGTTTGTATTGCTTGTTGTATCGATTACAAGGGAGCGAATTGCTTGACCTAGTTCTCGATATCTCTGATCCTTCTCTAAGTCGCCCCGGGTCTCGCATTTATATAGGAGGTTAAGACCACGGGTCATACAAGTTGTAACCGACTCTCACTACGTGTCTAAATCCGTCTCTACATTGTCTAGCCTTCCTAAGCAAGTTGTCTCCGGGCAGCTCACCCACCCGAGTCTTCATGCTTTCTTCGTCCGGGCCACGTCCCGACCCATCTTATTGAGCCGCCTAACGTCTTGGGCTTAAGTCTTCACGGCCCATTCTTAGGCTGGTGTACGAGCCGCCAGGTGTGACCCGGAGCCTCATGGGCGGGTCTCACCGTGGGGTTATATCCCCAACATAACCGATGCATATAAAGTGAACTCCAAGACGCCAAACACATAATAAAACATACATAAGGAGATTTGTTTGTAAGCTCGAGCCCCCGGTATATTATCCGGTTGCGTCGTAACATATCGAACTGTGTCACGAGAAGAGGGAGAAAAGGAAAATTTGTGCCAAAAAGGACAACCAGACAAACATGTAAAATGATGCTATATATTTTTAGTTTTCTCCGTAACTCTTATTACTCGGAGTGCCGAAGCAATTGCTTACAGGTATATGGAAAAAGAGATTATAGGAGTGGTTGTACCAGGGGTCTTCGATTGATGGCTTACATCCTTGATGTGCCCTGTTGCTAGTTTACTCCTAATATTTGGTTGTTCGGCGAACAAATCTTGCAAACAAGGTCTGGAAAAGTCGCCGAATTATGAATAAGATTTACGCCCTTGGTGGGCCATTCAATGGTCCCTGCATTGTGTCTGAAGACATATTGAATGGTAATAGTCCGGTCCACCCGGACTCCCACCTTTATTTCCCCACCGCTGCCCATGGAATTTTAAGTGCGAAGTTGTGCCTTCTTGGCACGTACTTCGTTGGTACTAGAGGCGTGCGATGGGGAGCAAGTCTCTATTTGAGGGGAGAGGAAGGCTCTAGGAGTTCAGCCTACAGCCAAGCACACTTCCCGACCTTGCGTGCCTTTACGGTAGATGCCGGAACTTGCCGGTCATCTTTGTAACCAAATTCGGCCGCTGGGGCTAGCGCATGTTCCTCGGTTCGTAAAGATCGCTCTGTATTGCCGTTAATATTGATGACCCCTTTGGGGCCAGGCATCTTGAGCTTGAGGTATGCGTAATGCGGGACGATGTTGACACTAGCGAACGTTGTCTGGCCGAGCAGGGCGTGATAGCCACTGCGGAAGGGCACAATGTCAAAGATCAAGTCTTCGCTGTGAAAGTTATTGGGCGAGCCGAACACAACTTCTAGGGTAACGAAGCCTGTGCATCGGGCTTCAACACTTGGAATCACCCCTTTAAAGGTAGTGTTACTGGGTTTAATTCGTGACAGGTCTATGCCATCTTTTTCGGCGTGTCTGAATAAATCAGGTTAAGGCTACTTCCTCTGTCCATTAGGACTTTTGTGAGGTGATATCCATCGCTAGTGGGGACGAGGACAAGGGCGGCCGAACCCCCATGACGGATACTGGTCGGGTGATCACGCTAATCAAAGGTGATTGGATATGCTGAATATGGGTTGTACTTCAGGGCCACGGGCTCTACAGCGTAGATGTGATAGCCCAAGTGTTGTCCCTACCTTTTATGGCATTGTAATCTTATGTGAACCTTGTTGTCATGTGTTGTATGAATTGAGTTTGTCTTGCCATGTAATCTCATGCATCATGCATCATATCATTCATCATCATATCTTGCATATTCTTTTATGTGGTGTGCTCTTGATCTTGTGTGTTTTGAGTGGATTGGGTGTGGTTGTGTTCAAGTGGGCATCATCTCCTTCCCCCTCTCTTATCCTTTTTCAAAGAACCCAACCTTCACTCTTTTATTCCATTGCCATTAATCAACATAATTAATTGCTAAAGTAAATTGTTAAAAATGTTTAGGAGATAGCCAATAATGTGTTAAGCATGTGAGTGTTGTTCTTTTAATGTTTTGGGCTATGTGAGTTTTGTGGTTTTAATAACAGAGGAGCTGTTTTCCTTAATGTAATAAAATACTTGCTTATAAAATTCCCTTAGTAATTTACTTAAATAGCTCATATTTTATTTGCTGCAAGAGTATTTTTGTTTTGCTAAGATTCCTTTTTATTTTTATTTTTTTTCTGTGGGGTTTTCTTGCCATTTTGTATCATTTTTAAATAAAAGAAAACCCTATTGTTTTGTTTCGGAGAGAGAGAGAGAAGTGGGCTGCTGTGCGGCCCAGGGGACTCCTGCGTGGCCCAGCCGCACGCAGGACGGCTACCTGCCCCTGTCGTCGTCTCCATCAGTATCTTCAGAGGAGAGAGCGCGCTCGGCGTTCCATCCGCCGTTCGTCGCCGTCAGCTCCAGGGTTTTTAAACCCCCTCGACGTGCGTGCCCCCTCAGTCTAGGGTTCCTCTTCCTCCCTCATGCCGCCGCCGCTCCCATCTCCCTCTCCAGCCTTCCCCTCCTCCCCCTTCTTCTTTCCCCTCGGTGAGGTTCAAAGGAGCGTTAGGTAAGTTCATAGAGTGCACCAGTTGTCCTCTACGTTGTCTTCGCGCCTCCGGTGGCCCTCGTCGCCGGCAGAGATGGCGTGGAGCACGGAGTCATCGTCCTCGATCCATTACCAGTGCTAGGAGGCTCTAGGGCATCGTCTTCTTCCTCCTCACCGCCGCATCATTGCCGGACCTCTTCCTCTTCGTTGCCGTCATCGTCTTTGCCTCTCCTTCCTCTTCATCGCGTCCCGGTCATCATCGCTCTCCCCTCGGTGAGCAGTCGACGCTGCAGCCTTCCTCCCCATGTAGGTAGCGCTCGCTGTTGTAGTCGTGTCGCCGCCGGTAGCAAGGTGCAGCCTTGAGGGCTCGCCACCATCCCCCTCGTCGCGAGGCGAACGAGGGAATGGACTCCCCGTAGTTTCGCAGCCCCACAGCAGCCTTCCCCTCGCCGGAGAGTCCAGCCATCGCCGGGAATAGCCGCCGCTTGCCGCTGTCGCCGGAGTGTTTTGTTTTCAGTTTCTTCAGGTAGTGTGCGGGTGTTGTGTATAGGAAGCTAAGCCTTCCCCTTTTGTTCAGATCTAGTAGCCTAGTCTGGTGGTAGCCGGCTCACTGTGTGTGCGCGAGGGCGCAGGTTCGATCCCGGCTACTCCCCCCTTTTTTGTCTTGTTTTTCCCTTTGCTTCATTGGTGGGTCGGTGTGTGTGTGTGATCCGGTGCGGCTACCCCAAGATGTGGTGTGGCTGTGCTGTGGGTGTGTGTGTGTTCTAGTGTGGGTGTGGGTGTGCATGGATCTGGTGTGGTGCCAGATCCGTGTGTGTGCATGTGTGGCTGCGTATGTATGTATCCTTGTGTATGTGTGTGTGTTGAGTGTGTGTGTGTGTGACAAGTGGGCCATGCCCCACTTGTCAAACACTAAATTATTTTATGTATTTTGTTGTTTTAGTTTAATAATTAGATCATTTCCAATTAAAGTAACAATTCCAAATATGGACATGTTCATTTATGCTCATCTGAATTTTAGGTATGTTTTCACTTATAGTAGTGGATGATGATTTTGCTATGTAGTTTTTGTCATGATGCTCCATGTGAATATATGAGTATGATACATGAATTTGGGGTAGAAAAATCTCAGGAATCCATTGGTGCTATTGTTTTGGTATTTTGAGCAAGTTTGACAAAATTTCATTTTATCCCAAAGTGCCATTTTGTCATTTTTGTTATATTTAATACATGCATGCTATGATGTTTGTGCCAACATGAATATGGTAGTCTTTGATGTGTAGAATGCCATGGTATTTCTATTTCTCATGGTCAACTTGCAAATGAGTGGGAACCATGCTCTAAACTAACCACTAAAATGTTGTTGTTTCAACCATGCTAAATATTTCTAAGTCTGAGAATCTGTTGTTATTTTGATGCCATGAAGAGTGGTTGCTATCTTGTGATATGTTGAGAATTAGCTCAGGCTCAGTGCCAGTGATTTGAAGTATATGTTGTATTCTAGCATTAGTTTTCATTCCATGAGGTGGTCTCTAACACCATTAGTTTTTGTTGTCAACTTGCCATCAGATTAACTCAGATTCCAGAAAACTGTTATTTTCACAAAGTCCCAGATTTCTATTTCATCATGCCAACTTGTGAGCTTCATGATTATTGATGTGTTCCTCCTTTATAGATTGTGTAGTTGGATAAGTTGATAAGCATGTGATGTAGTTTCTATCAATACCTTGTTTGTGGCAAGAGACTTCCTGTAGCTCAAGTTGTTGGCTGTGTAAGTTGCTATGTTGCTGTTTTGTGGCAGATTGTTTGTTTTAGTGTTTTGAGACTTGTGGGAGCTATACTCCATGGAATTGCTTGATCTTTGGCTCTAATGTGGTTGGTTTTTCATAGCCTAACCAGTGGATACCTTGGAATGACAAGGAATAGCCCAGGGCCTTCTTGTTTTGTGTTTTGCCTTTGTATCTTATCGTGAACGTATCGTGAGAACCGTAACTCTGTTTCTTACGTTCTACATATGCATTTCTATTGTTTTTGCATGACGCATCCATATTTTCCATGTTCATGCATGTCTAAATAACTTAACAAAAGGTTTTTTTCCAGATTCATTAATAACCAATCTTTTGCATGTGAAACATGACTAGTTAGGATTGCCTTGTTAAAAACTCTTCACATAAGCATGCATCATTCTTGCTTGTGCATTGCACCATGGTTGCTTGTTTATAATTGATGTTTCTTTTGGGTAGACGTGAACGTTGAACCTGAGTACGAAGATCCAGGCGAGTACAACTACGAGGATCCCGCTACTTGTTCCACTTAAGAACCAACAGGCAAGATGATCATACCCGGATCCCAATACTATTTTTGCTTGCTAGTTGTCTCGCTCTTATCGCTACTTTCACGCTACCTACCACTTGAATGTCGGCCTCCTAATTTCCATGATAGCCTCTAACCCTCCACATCCTAGCAACCGTTGTTTGGCTAAGTTACCGCTGCTCAGCCCCTCTTATAGCGTTCTAGTTGCAGGTACAGGTTGTTTCCATGTGATAACATGGATGTCTGGCATATCACAATATTATCTGCTATTTAATTTAATGCACTTATACATCTGGTATTGGTGGAAGGCTTGGCCTTTTGCTAGGTGTTTTGTTCCGCTGTTACCGCTATAGTTTCTTGTTACCGGTGTTATGTTTCCATACTTTGCGCTCCTAACATGCTCGGGGTTGTTATGGAGACCCCTTGTTTATTCGGTTAATATTAAAACTTGTCTTGCAAGACCCAACTTTGGTACTACATTTTCTTAATAACTTAATAAAACTGCATAAGGCTTTGCAACCCCGTGGATTAATCAACAACCCGGGCCAATGCTCCTCATGAGTGTTGGTCCAAACTGGGTGATGTCCGGCACCCCTTGGTCACCTGGGGTTTCAGCCAACCGGACATCTTGCCCATCTGGTAGTGCCCTGATACGCGTGGCTCCTATTGGGATCTCGCCTGCCGGGCGGTCTTGCTGGACTTGTTTTACCTTTATTGAGTGTCTTGCGTGTGGGCTCTGACTTTCTTCGGGCTAACTCGAGGTGTTGGAATTCTTTTGGAGTTGCCTAGGATGATCATGAGATCCGTGGTCGAGGCTATTTCCGTGGAGTGTGGTTAATTTATGATGGACTAGTTGGAGCACCCCTACAGGGTTAAAACTTTCGGAAAGCCGTGCCCGCGGTTATGTGGCAACTTGGATATTTGTTTAACACCCGGTTATCGTTAACTTGAAGTAAACTCTTATAAAATACACCAATTGTCTGAGTAACCGTGATCATCTCCGCTCGTGAACATGAACTGAGAGAGAACATGGTGGGGTTATGATTGACGTAAGTAAGTGTTTAGGATCTCATAGAGGTCATTCTAGATTCGATACTTTATCGTAGGCCACATATTTATTTTCATGTTTCGTATGTTAGCCACCATAAATGCTTAGTGTTGCTCCAAACTAAACACCTACCCCATCCCAACCTATAAGCTTGAATAGTCTCGGTACCCGGGCGCGAGATTGTTGAGTCCTCATGGCTCATAGATTACACAACATTCCAGGTGCAGGTATAGATGAGGTCATGGCAGATGACATGACGCAGCTCAAGTGGGTGTATGACGAGGAACGCGACAGGATGTACATGATGTATCTAGATGAGTAGAGGACCGTGGTCATGATCTTCGGGGCTAGCAAGATAGTATCATTGCATCTGCTTTCATCGTTTGGTTTCGTCCGTAGCCGCAACGTGTCTTCATATTGATGTTTGAACCCTTGTGTGGAATTATAATTTATCATGTGGTGAGTGTAAGCCAACTCATATACTCCTCTCTTCTTAAATGTATGATGTAATGATGCTATACTTGCGAACGACCAGATGCGCCTATATACCTTGTCAGGGCCCCCGTGCCTTAATATGGATAGGCGCGCATCTTGGGCGTGACAAGTTGGTATTCAGAGCCATACGACCATAGGAGCCCTTTGCTTGATCGAACTTGGCCGAGTCGAGTCTAGTTAAAAACTATTTTGAGTCTAGTTATATCGGAGAGTAGGATTCTTTTTACACCTCTTCTATGCTCTGGTGAGGTATTCGACTTAGGAATTTTGATTCTACTCCTGTCTCGCTCAAAGTTTTCTTAGGATCACGTGGGTATTTTGGAGTCTATATGATACCGATGTGACAGGATTCTGTCTTGGTGCCTCCTGTCTGACTTGATTTCTTCCGGGGAGTAGAGCTCCAGGGAATGTTGGCACATCGTTATCATTCAGCTTCCTTAATATCTTAGGACGGAGAGTGTTCGGACTTACTTCAATACTTATCGTGGTGAGATAAGGTCGGAGTCACCCAGTACTGGAGAGGCATCCGGGGTACCACCATGGTTTAGTATCGTTGTGCTTTTGAGGATTCGAGTTAGATGGATTTGCGAAAGCCTCTGGTTATGTGTTGAAGGATGGATACAGTTGGGGTGTAGGATTGCTAGTTGTGTGAGATATTTCCTCCTTGTATCCCCCACACCGGATTGCATAACCAGAAAGTTTTTGGAAGTTCTTAGGTGGGAACTCTTGTAGTCATCTAGGTTCATCTTCTTCAGACGTATGTGGGCATATACATTTGTTCCGCGCAACATTAGATCAATACTTTTGTGTTATTGCAAGTGGCTTCTAATATCTAATGAAGTTATCACAAACCAAAGAAAGCATTCTTACTCATTTTTCAGTAGGAAGGCTGTGATGTTATTGTTCAATTTCTTTCAAGCATTTGATTCAGCTATTGAATTTATCTTATCAATGAGGTGCTGATGTTTTTTTCCATCTTCAGGATGGCTCCACCAACTCGTGGGAATCCAGGTCCTGGTGAGGAGCAGGCCGATGTTCCACCACCCCTGCCACCGCATCCTCCTCCAGAAGCTTGGCAAGCTGTGATGGCCACAACCAATGCGAACACTCAGATGTTGCTCAGGCTGTTGAAAGAAAGAGATCAGGGTCAGCAAGGCTTTCAAGGGAATTTTCAGAATCAACCTCAGTTTGCAATGCTCAACCAGTTCCTTGCCAACCAGCCCATGTCTTTCACCTGTTGTGAGCAACCTTTTGAGGCTGATGATTGGCTTCTTGATATGAGTAAGCATTTTGAGTGAAGCAACGTCAGACCAGAGGACTTTGTCAGATTTGCATCATTCCATCTCAAGGGTCAGGCAGCTGATTGGTGGCAGCAGTACAAGGATTCCAGGGTGACCGTGTTGTTACTTGGGACGATTTCCTTCATGACTTTAGGGACCATTACGTTCCGAGAAGCTTTGTTGACGAGATGCGTGAGAAGTTCAGGCACCTGAAGCAGGGAAGCAAGTCTGTCTATCAGTACAACATCGAGTTCCAGAATTTGGCCCGCTATGCTAAGCAAGATGTTCCAGATGACAAGGCTATGATCTATTAGTTTAGAGGTGGTCTCAAGGATGAGCTTCTGCTAGGTCTAGACCTTCAAGAGCCTCGTGAGTTTGATCAGTTCTACAACATGGCTTTGAAGGTCGAGGTAACTCAGCTTAAGTTGGAGAACTCAAGGAAGTGTTCAAGGAATTCATATTGTTCTTCTTCCAGCTCTCAGATGGTTCCTAAGCAGCAGAAGTATTGGGTGCCAAAAACTCCTCCGTTTTGTCCTCCTCAGCAGCAGAATTAGTTTGGTGGCTGTGGTTCTTCCCACCCACCCAACCCAAGATATCAGCAGAGACCCCAGGCATCCAAGGAAGCTTTTGTTCCTCCTCCAGGAAACTTTCGTCCGCTATCTGAGGTTACTTGTCACAAGTGTGGTCAGAAGGGTCACTACTCAAACAAGTGCAACAACCAGCGGCGTCTTTCGACTCCTCCTCCAGTCAGGCCTCCAGGAAATGCAATAGTGAAGCATAATCCCAAGTCAGCAAGGGAGAACATGGTGAATGCAGCTGAAGCAGAGAAGTCTCATGATGTGATTATGAGTAATCTCTCAGTCAATTCTTTTCCTGCAAAAGTTTTATTTGACACTGGTGCATCGCATTCATTCATTTCAAAACCTTTTGCAACCAAGCATCATTTGCATCATGAGCAGTTGCCTAAGACTTTGGCAGTTGTTTCCCCGGGTGTTTTCATGCATGCAAAGATGGTAGTTCCGGATGTTTCTATCAATATGGGCAGCTATTCTTTTCTGGCTTCTCCTATTGTTCTCAGTAATTCCGATATTGATGTCATTTTGGGCATGGACTTCCTGGCTATGAACAATGCTTATGTTTATTGCCAAGAAAAAGAAGTCAAGCTGACTCATCCTTCAGAAGATGTGATTATTTTTGCGGCTCGCGATGACACAATATGTCTCTTTGCTCTTAATGAGAAGGGTGAAATCTCGGCTATTTCTCAAATTTCGGTGGTTTGTGAGTATGAAGATGTCTTTCTAGAAGACTTGCCAGGAATGCCTCCGCACCGGTCAGTCGAGTTCGTGATTGACCTCGAGCCCGGAACTAAACCGGTTTGCAAGCGCCCTTATAAACTTGGCCCCGAAGAGCTGAAAGAGTTGAAGAAGCAGCTAGATGAACAAGAATGTCTGGGTCTGATCAGACCAAGTTCCTCTCCATGGGGTTGTGGTGTTTTGTTTGTCAAGAAGAAGGATGGCACGGACCGGCTTTGTGTCTACTACCGTCCATTGAACAAGAAGACAATCAGAAACAAGTACCCACTTCCCAACATCAATGAGTTGTTTGAGCAACTGAAAGGTGCCAAGGTTTTCTCGAAGCTTGATCTTCGCATGGGCTATCATCAGATTTGCATTCGCGGAGAAGACATTCCTAAGACCGCTTTCAGGACGAGTTTTGTCTCTTATGAGTACACCGTCATGTCGTTTGGTCTTGCAAATGCTCCTCCAACCTTCTCCAGAATGATGAACTTAATTTTCTCTCCTTTCAAGAATGAGTTCGTCTTGGTCTATTTGGATGATATCCTTGTGTTCTTGGAGACGGAAGAAGAGCATGCAGAGCATCTCTGCCTTGTGCTTGACAAGTTAAGAGAACATCGATTCTATGCCAAGTTTTGCAAGTGTGAGTTTTGGCTCAACGAAGTGGTGTACCTTGGTCATGTGATCTTTGCCGGGGGAATTAAAGTGCACCCTAAGAAAGTTGAGGCAATCTTGAAGTGGGAGCCTCCTCAGAATGTGAAGCAGCTTCGGAGTTTCCTTGGGCTTGCTAGTTATTGCAGAAGATTTGTGGAGAACTTCTCTCAAATTGCTAAGCCTCTGTCCAATCTCCTCCAAAAGAGTGTCAAGTATGTTTGGTCTCCTGAGTACGATGTGGCGTTCAATACGCTAAGCAGAGAGTGACTTCAGCTCCAGTTCTTGTTCCTCCCGAGCAGTCCAAGCCTTTCCAAGTTTTCTATGATGCTTCTCTCCAAGGTCTTGGTGGTGTTCTCATGCAAGATAAGAAGATTGTTGCTTATACCTCACGTCAATTGAAGCCTGCCGAGAAGAACTACCCCACTCATGATCTCAAGTTGGCGGCAGTTGTGCATGCTCTAATGACTTGGAGGCATTTGTTGTTGGGTAGACCAGTTGAGGTGTACACCGATAACAAGAGCCTGAAGTACATTTTCACTCAGCCCAATCTTAATCTTCGGCAGTCTCGTTGGGTGGAAATGCTTGAGGACTTCAATCCAAGCATTGAGTATACTCCTGGTAAAGCAAATGTCATTGTAGACGCGCTCAGCCGTAAGGCGTACTACAACAGTCTCTTCTGAAGCCTCTTCAACCCGAGCTTTGTGAAGCCTTCCGCAAGCTCGACCTTCAAATGATTCTGCAAGGATTTCTTGCCAATCTTCAAGTCTCTTCGACTCTAGAAGATCAAGTTCACCAAGCACAGCTTCTTGACGCAATGGTGAAGAAAGTGAAGAAAGGTGTGGCCAAGGGCATTCCGAAGTATAAGTGCTTTCGCGTTGATGACAAAGACACCTTGTTCTTTGAGGACCTTCTGGTGGTTCAAAAAGGTGATCTCAGGAAGGTTATCATGGACGAAGCACACAATTCTCTTTTGTCCATTCATCCAGGCAGTTCCAAGATGTATCAGGATCTCAAGCAAACCTTCTAGTGGACTCGCATGAAACGTGAAATTGCTCAGTTCGTGAATGAGTGTGATGTTTGTCACAGAGTAAAGGTAGAGCATCAACATCCGGCAGGTCTCCTTCAGCCTTTGCCTATCCCAGAGTGGAAATTCGATCATGTGGAGATGGATTTCATCACTGGGTTTCCCAAGTCCAAGAGAGGCAACGATTCCATCTTTGTGGTTATCGACAAGCTGACCAAAGTCCAGTCAAAGAATCTATCTCGGCAGCTCAGCTTGCAGAGTTGTATACGTCAAGGATAGTGTCTTTGTATGGTATTCCTCAGCTCATATCATCTGACCGTGGAAGCCTCTTTACTTCCAAGTTTTGGGAGTCCTTCCAGAGTGCTATGGGTACCAAGATCTGTTTCAGCACTGCGTTCCATCCGCAGACAATTGGTCAAGTTGAGAGAGTCAATCAGATCCTTCAAGATATGCTCAGAGCCTGTGTGATTTCGTTCGGCGTTCAATGGGAAGACTGCCTTCCATATGGTGAATTCTCATACAACAATATCTTTCGGGCTATCTCAGGCAAGGCCCCTTTCGAGATCCTCTACGGCAGGAAGTGTCGTACCCCGCTTAACTGGTCTGAAACCGGTGAGCGTCAGATTTTGGGCAATGACATGATCACTGAAGCAGAAGAGCTGTGTCGTGTCATTCGTGAGAACCTCAGAGCAGCTCAATCCCGATAGAAGAGTTATTACGATAACAAACATCAGGATGTTTCCTTTCAAGTTGATGATCTAGTCTATCTCAGAGTCTCTCCCATGAAGGGCACTCAACGGTTTGGAATTAAAGGGAAGCTATCTCCTCACTTTGTTGGTCCTTTCAAAGTTGTTGGCAAGAGAGGTGAAGTAGCATATAAACTAGAGCTTCCTCCAAACTTCGCAAATGTGCACGATGTTTTCCATATCTCTCAGCTCTGGAGGTGCTTCAAGACTCCCGAGCGTACCATTGACCTCCAAGACATTGATCTCCAAGAAGACCTCTCTTATCATGAGCATCCAGTGGCTATTCTCAAAGAAACTGAGCGTAAGACTCGCAACAAGTCAACGAAGTTCCTCAAGGTGAAGTGGTCTCATCATTCTGACAAAGAAGCTACTTGGGAACGTGAGGACCTTCTCCATTCCGAATTTCCAGAGTTCTTTCGTTCCTAGATCTCGGTTCGAGATCCTCTTGTAGTGTGGGAGAGTTGTGACAGCCCAAGTGATGTCCCTACCTTTTATGGCATTGTAATCCTATGTGAACCTTGTTGTCATGTGTTGTATGAATTGAGTTTGTCTTGCCATGTCATCTCATGCATCATGCATCATATCATTCATCATCATACCTTGCATATTCTTTTATGTGGTGTGCTCTTGATGTTGTGTGTTGTGAGTGGTTTGGGTGTGGTTGTGTTGGAGTGGGCATCATCTCCTTCCCCCTCTCTTATTCTTTTTCAAACAACCCAACCTTCACTCTTTTATTCCATTGCCATTAATCAACATAATTAATTGCTAAAGTTAATTGTTAAAAATGTTCAGGAGATATCCAATAATGTGTTAAGGATATGAGTGTTGTTCTTTTGATGTTTTGGGCTATGTGAGTTTTGGGGTTTTAATAACACAGGAGCTGTTTTCCTTAATGTAATAAATACTTGCTTATAAAATTACCTTAGTAATTCACTTAAATAGCTCATATTTATTTGCTGCAAGAGTATTTTTGTTTTGCTAAGATTCCTTTTTTTCTCTGGGGTTTTCTTGCCTTGCTGTTTCATTTTTAAATAAAATAAAACCATGTTGTTTTGTTTCAGAGAGAGAGAGAAGTGGGTTGATGCGCGGCCCAGCCGCATGCGGGATGGCTACCTTCCCCTGTCATCGTCTCAAAATAAAACCATGTTGTTTTGTTTCAGAGAGAGAGAGAAGTGGGTTGATGCGCGGCCCAGCCGCATGCGGGATGGCTACCTTCCCCTGTCGTCGTCTCCGTCGGTATCTTCGGAGGAGAGAGCGCGCTCGCCGTTCCTTCCGCCGTCCATCGCCATCAGCTCTGGGGTTTTTAAACCCCCTCGACGTGCGTGCCCCCTCGGCCTAGGGTTCCTGTTCCTCCCTCCTGCCGCCGCCGCTCCCATCTCCCTCTCCATCCTTCTCCTCCTTCCCCTTCTTCTTTCCCCTCGGTGAGGTTCAGAGGAGCGTCAGGTAAGTTCAGAGAGTGCGTCGGTCGTCCTCGTCGTTGTCTTCGTGCCTCTGGTGGCCCTCGTCACCGGTGGAGATGGCGTGGAGCATGGCGCCGTCGTCCTCGATCCATTCCAGGTGCTAGGAGGCTCCAAGGCGTCGTCAGCTTCCTCCTCGCCACCGCATCATTGCCGGACTTCTTCCTCTTCATCGCCGTTATCGTCTCCGCCTCTCCTTCCTCTTCGTTGTGTCTCGGTCATCATCGCCCTCCCCTTGGTGAGCAGTCGACGTCGCAGCCTTCCTCCCCGTGTAGGTAGCGCTCGCCGTTGTAGTCGTGTCGCCGCCGGTAGCAAGGTGCGGCCTTGAGGGCTCGCCACCGTCCCCCTCGTCACGAGGCGAACGGGGGAATGGACTCCCCATAGTTCCGCAGCCCTGCAGCAGCTTTCCCCTCGCCAGAGAGGCCATCCATCGTCGAGAATCGCCGCCGCTTGCCGCTGTCGCCGGAGTGTTTTGTTTTCAGTTTTGTCACGTAGTGTGCGGGTGTTGTGTATAGGAAGCGAATCCTTCCCCTTTTGTTCAGATCTGGTAGCCTAGCCTGGTGGTAGACGGCTCGCTGTGTGTGCGCGAGGGCGCGGGTTCGATCCCGGCTACTCCCCCCTTTTTTGTGTTGTTTTCCCTTTGTTTCATTGGTGGGTCTATGTGTGTGTGTGTGTGATCCGGTGTGGCTACACCAAGATCTGGTGTGGCTGTGTTGTAGGTGTGTGTCTGCTACTTTGTGTGTGGGTGTGCATGGATCTAGTGTGGTGCCAGATCCGTGTATGTGTGCATGTGTGGCTGTGTATGTGTGTATGCTTGTGTATGTGTGTGTGTTTGAGTGTGTGTGTGTGTGTGTGACAAGTGGGCCATGCCCCACTTGTCATACACTAAATTATTTTGTGTGTTTTGTTTTTTAGTATAATAATTAGATCATTTCCAATTAAAGTAGCAATTCCAAATCTGGACATGTTCATTTATGCTCATGTGCATTTTAGGTATGTTTTCACTTATAGGAGTGGATGATGATTTTTCTATGTAGTTTTTGTCATGATGCTCCATGTGAATATATGAGTATGATACATGAATTTGGGGTAGAAATATCTCAGGAATCCAGTGGTGCTATTGGTTTGGTCTTTTGAGGAAGTTTGATAAAATGTCATTTTATCCCAAAGTGCCATTTTGTCATTTTTGTTATATTTAATCCATGCATCCTATGATGTTTGTGCCAACATGAATATGGTAGTCTTTGATGTGTAGAATGCCATGGTATTTATCTTTGTCATGATGAACTTGCAAATGAGTGGGAACCATGCTCTAAAGTAACCACTAAAATGTTGTTGTTTCAACCATGCTAAATATTTCCGTCTGAGAATCTGCTGTTATTTTTATGTCATGTAGAGTGGTTGCTATCTTGTGATATATTGAGAATTAGCGCAAGCTCAGTGCTAGTGATTTGAAGTATATGTTGTCTTATAACATCCTATTAATTTTCATGCAATGAGGTGGTATCTAACACCATTAGTTTTTTCTATCAACTTGCCATCAGATTAACTCAGATTCCAGAAAACTGTTATTTTCACTAAGTCCCAGATTTCTGTTTCATCATGCCAACTTGTGAGCTTCATGATTATTGATGTGTGCCTCCTTTCTAGATTGTGTAGTTGGATAACTTGATAAGCATGTGATGTAATTTCTGTCAATACCTTGTTTGTGGCTAGAGACTTCCTGTAGCTCAAGTTGTTGGCTGTGTAAGTTGCTATGTTGTTGTTTTAGTATTTTGAGACTTGTGGGAGATATACTCCATGGAATTTCTTGATATTTGTCTCTAATGTGGTTGTTTTTTCATAGCCTAACCAGTGGATACCTTGGAATGACAAGGAATATCCCAGGGCCTTCTTGTTTTGTGTTTTGCCTTCGTATCTTGTCGTGAGTGTATCGTGAGAACCGTAACTCCGTTTCTTACGTTCTACATATGCATTTGTATCATTTTTGCATGATGCATCCATATTTGCCATGTTCATGCATGTCTAAATAACTTAAAAAGGTTTTGTCCAGATTCATTAATAACCAATCTTTTACATGTGAAACATGACTAGTTAGGATTGCCATGTTAAAAACTCTTCACATAAGCATGCATCATTCTTTCTTGTGCATTGCACCATGGTTGCTTGTTTATACTTGTTGTTTATCTTGGGTAGACGCGAACGTTGAACCTGAGTACGAAGATCCAGGCGAGTACAACTACGAGGATCCCGCTACTTGTTCCACTGAAGAACCAACAGGCAAGATGATCGTACCCGGATCCTGATACTATTTTCGCTTGCTAGTTGTCTCACTCTTATCACTACTTTTGCGCTACCTACCACTTGAATGTCAGCCTCCTAATTGCCATGATAGCCTCTAACCCTCCACATCCTAGCAATCATTGTTTGGCTAAGTTACCGCTGCACAACCCCTCTTATAGCATTCTAGTTGCAGGTACAGGTTGTTTCCATGTGATAACATGGATGTCTGGCATATCACAATATTATCTGCTATTTAATTTAATGCACATATACATCTGGTATTGGTGGAAGGCTTGGCCTTTTTCTAGGTGTTTTGTTTCGCTGTTACCGCCATAGTTTCTTGTTATCGGTGTTATGTTTCCATACTTTGCGCTCCTAACATGCTCGGGGTTGTTATGGGGACCCCCTTGTTTATTCGGTTAAGATTAAAACTTGCATGGCAAGACCCAACTTTGGTACTACATTTGCTTAATAACTTAATAACAATGCATAGGGCTTTGCAACCCCGTGGATTAATCAACAACCCTGGCCAGTGCTCCTCATGAGTGTTGGTCCAAACTAGGCGATGTCTGGCGCCCCCTAGTCACCTGGGGTTTCAACCAACCCAACGTCTTGCCCATCTGGTAGCACCCTGATATAGAGATACACGCGGCTCCTATTGGGATATGGCCTGCCGAGCGGTCTTGCTGGACTTGAATATTTGTGTCTTGCGTGTGGGCTCTGAATTTCTTTGGGCTAACTCGAGGTGTTGGAATTCCTTTGGAGTTGCCTAGGATGATCACGAGATCCATGGTTGAGGCTATTCCTGCGGAGTGTGGTTAATTTATGATGGACTAGTTGGAGCACCCCTGTAGGGTTAAAACTTTCGGAAAGCCGTGCCCGCGGTTATGTGGCGACTTGAATATTTGTTTAACACTCGTTATAGTTAACTTGAAGTAAACTCTAATAAAATAGATCAATTGTGTGAGTAACCGTGATCGTCTCTGCTCGTGAACGTGAACCGAGAGAGAACATGGTGGGGTTATGATTGATGTAAGTAAGTGTTCAGGATCTCATAAAGGTCATTCTAGATTCGATCGTTTATCGTAGGCCACATATTTATTTTCATGTTTCGTATGTTAGCCACCATAAATGCTTAGTGCTACTGCAAACTAAACACCTACCCCATCCCAACCTATAAGCTTGAATAGTCTCGGTACCCGGGCGCGAGATTGCTGAGTCCTCGTGGCTCACAGATTACTACAACAATCCAGGTGGAGGTACAGATGAGGTCGTGGTAGATGACATGATGCAGCTCCAATGGGAGTATGACGAGGAACGCGGCAGGATGTACGTGACGTATCCATATGAGTAGAGGACCGTGGTCGTCATCTTCGGGGCTAGCAAGATAGTATCATTGCATCTGCTTTTATAGTTTGGTTTCGTTCGTAGCCGGACCCTGTCTTCATATTGATGTTTGAACCCTTGTGTGGAATTGTAATTTAGCATGTGGCGAGTGTAAGCCAACTCATACACTCCTCTCTTCTTAAATGTATGATGTAATGATGCTATACTTGTGAATGTCGAGAAACGCCTCTCTCCCTTGTCGAGGCCCCCACGCCTTAATATGGATAGGCGTGCATCTTGGGCGTGACAGTAGACCTCTCGAAGGGCGATCTTCCTCTCCTTCTTGGGTATATGGGTGGCGTATATCATGTTTACCGTCTTGACTTCCAGAGGGGATTTCTTTTGATTGCCACCAATCGGACCCCAAGGTTCATCCTCATCCTCACTGTGAGGGCTCTTGCTTTGCTCCTCGGATGGGAGCTTGCCGACCTGTTTAAACACCCAACAATTGCGGTGTGTGTGGTTGGCGGGTTTCTCTTGGGTCCCATGGATTTGGCAAGGCCTTTCCATGATTTTTTCCAATGGAGTGGGTCCATCATGATTTCCTTTAGGAGGCTTATTCCGCTACCAAGGAGGGGAATTGCGGAAGCTGACATTGATGGTTGTATCATTGGCATCACTGTTAATATGTCGATGCTTGTTCTTGTTGTGCTTGGGCTTCCCGTTGCCATCCCGAACCTCGGAGGTTCCAGGCGCTTCGGAGTTGTGGTTGCGTCTTGCTAGTCAATTGTCTTCACCTGCGCAAAAACGGGTCATCGGGGAAGTAAGGGCGGACATGGTCCGAGGTTTATCCTGGCTGAACTGACAAGCTAGCCATTCGTACCGAATATTATGCCGAAAAGAGGCTATTGCCTTGGCATCCGGACAATCGACAATCTGGTTCTTCTTGGTCAAGAACCGATTCCAGAATTGTCGTGCACACTCTCTGGGTTTTTGTACGATGTTACTTAGGTCGGAGGAGTCCGGTGGCCGAACATAGGTTCCTTGGAAGTTAGAGTGGAGTGCATCCTCCAGGTCTTCCTAGCATCCGATGGAGTTTTGGGGGAGGCTATTTAGCCAGTGCCGAGCTGGCCCCTTGAGTTTAAGGGGGGACGTATTTGATGTCATGGAGATCATCTCCTTGAGACATATGGATATGGAGGAGGAAGTCCTCGATCCATACGGTTGGGTTAGTTGTCCCATCGTACTATTCGATATTCACGGGTTTAAACCCTTCTGGGAGCTGATGCCGCATCACCTCATCTATGAAACATAGCAGGTGAGCGGCGCCTTGAACCCGAGCTATGTCGCGCCTGTAATCGGCGTCTGCTCTAGCTTGGTTACATTCCCGGTATCTGTAATTACTTTGATCGAGCCATGGTCTGTACCCATCCCGTCTATCGAGTGTGTAGTCTCTGGATCTGTAGATGGATCTTGTGCGGCCTGCTCTATGATCTAGGCCATCTCGTAGGTCGAACCTGTCATTGGGCTCTAATGGCTCCTTTCCCCATCTTCGGGGTATCGCCGGTCTATAAACAGTGTCATCGGCCGTTTGATAGCGCGCGCAAGGAGGGCGGTCTAGCTTGTCATATGGAGTATATTTTGGAGACGGAGTATCGGTGAGCTCGTCATCAAATTGCGGCAGCAACCTTCTTCTTGGATAGCTCTTGGTCTGGTCTGACAGACCGGTACCATGACCTTCCTCAGCTAAGAGGACTCTTGTCCATCGATAATTGAGGTCATCATGTTCGTCTTAAAGCTATTGTTCCTTAGCTTTCAGGCTGTGTGCCGTCGCTATGAGCTGATGTCTGAATAGTTCTCGATATTCATGGTTATCAGGGATGTCCAAGTCATCAGCTGTTGGGATATCCTCCTCCTCAACATGGGGAGGTAGGTATCGTCCTCGTAGTCGTCGACGTCGTCGGGGTTATTCTGGTCCTCGGGCCTTTCCTGACCCTCTAACGGGTGATCGGGAATATCAGGCTCGCCATAGCCTCAAGGGTAACTCCGTCCCCGATGCCGATAATGGCTTTCCTTCCCTTTTTGCCTTTGGACCGCTTATGCGGTTTCTGACGCCTTGACGGTGGGTCGCCTGACTTGTCACCGTCATTATTAGGTGTTTTGTCTCCATTAGGAGTGTCCACCATGTAGACGTCATATGTTGAAGTGGCGGCCCATCGCCCGGTGTTAACAGCGGTGGGGGTGCAATCCTCTTCATCCATGTATTCTGCCTCCTCGGAGGAATAGTCCAGCATGTCGGTCAAATCTTCGACTGTGGCTATCAAGTGGGTGGTGGGTGGGTCGAAAAATTCGTCTCAACCCATACTGTAACCGATCTGAGCGTAGATCGGGGCTGAATCGTTGGAAATTTCCATCGATGACATCCGATCTAGGGTTTCATTGAATGCCGAGGACTCAATCGGATAATATTGTTTGGAACCTTCGGAGTTGACCTCTGATGCGTCCGAATGAGAAGGATGTTCGGCAAGAACGAGTGTCCGGCCATCCGGCACTATGGCCGGATCCGGACCAGGAGTGGGTAAACCATTGTGGTTGACCCCGCCGGTGGGACCGGAGAAGGAACTCGAGGTTAAATCCTAGGAGTCTTCGGGCATGGCAAGCGAAGCCGCAAGCCCGGTTAATGACAAGTTGCCCCGAGAGTCTACGGAGAACTCTAGGTTCTCGAATCTAACCTCTCGATAAGGGGCGAAGCTCTCGACTCGGCCTAGATGGCCGATCGGATCAGCGTGTAGCACAACGCTGCCGAAGGCGAAGATCTGTCTGGGGACGAAAGTGTCCATATTGCGGACTTCGTTGATGACAAGGCGAGACACCGATCCCTTGAGTGCTCACAGAGGAACTCACAATGAAAGCACCAATGTCGGTGTCAAAACTGGCGGATCTCGGGTAGGGGGTCCCGAACTGTGAGACTAGAATTGATGGTAACAGGAGACAAAGGGGACACAGATTTACCCAAGTTTGGCCCTCCTATGGAGGTAATATCCTACGTCCTACTTGGTAGTATTAATGGTATGGGGGGTTACAGAGTTGATCTACCTCGAGATCGAATAGCTAACCCTAGATGAGTTGTTCTGTCCCTATAACCTAAAACTCTCCAACTTATATAGACATCAAGGGTACCTAGGGTTTACACATGGTTGGTTACACACGAAGAGATAAACATGCCTATTTGCTACGTCAAACGTGGAGCACAACCCATACTTTCCGAAGCTTCCATCTTGGAGATAAGGTCTTCAATGAATCCTGTGTTCGGTAAGTGGCCCATATAGTCCATCCCGTAGAGATAGGTCGGCCTCCCGAGGACCCCTTAATCCAAAACTCCCTCACTTACCTCCTCTCGTCCTAGAGGGTATGATCTTAGTCTTAGTATCTTTCAGATTCTTCATATTGACAAATAAAAATCCCAAGTGAACTCAATAAATAGAGCTATGATCCTTGGAAACAACGCCAGAAAAATGTCTTGATAACCCACAAGTATAGGGGATCGCACCAGTCTTCACATGTAGTATTGCACCCTGCTTTATTGATTCGACAAAAGGGGAGCCAAAGAATATTTATTGGTCTTAGGAGTCGAGTTGTCAATTCAACCACACTTGGAATTTCTTTCCGCAGCAAAGTTTTAGTAGCAAAGTAACAAGAGTAATAGGAACAGTAATAGTAGCGATTATAATGGTTGTAACAGCAACAGTAACAATAGTAACTTAGCAAAGATCAATATGGGAAAAGCATAGGCATTGGATCAGTGATGGATAATTGTGTTGGATGACATTCATCATGTAACAACTACATATTGGAGCCACACAGAACTAGCTCCAATTCATCAATGTAATGTAGGCATGTACTCCGTATATAATCATACATGCTTATAGTAACAACTTGCATGACATATTTTGTCCTACACTCCCCTGGCAGTAGGGTCCGAAAATCTAAGGTCTATTAAGGCCTCCTTTTAACAGAGAACCGGAATAAAGCAGCACACATGGTGAAAACATGAACTCCTCATACTACGGTCATCACCGGAGATGATCCCAACTATTGTCACTTTGGGGTCTACAGGTCATAGGTGCATACAACTTTCAAGATAGGATCCCAAACACTCTCATATTCATGAAGACATAATAGGTTCAGATCTGAAATCATGGCACTCAGGCCCTATGACAAGTATTAAGCATAGCAAAGTCATAGCAACATCAATCTCAGAACATGTGGATATTAGGGATCAAGCTCTATCAACATATCTCGATTACATGACAAATCTCATCCAAACCCATAACTGTCTAGCAATCCTACAAAGGAATTACTCACTCCTGGTGGTGAGCATCATGGAATTGTTAATGGAGAAGGATTGATGATGACGAGGTGATGAATCCCCCTCTCCGAGGCACGAAACGGACTCCAGGTCAGCCCTCCTGAGGAAGAACAGGAGGTGATGGCAGCTCCGTCTCGTAAAACATGATGAAATCTTCTCTCTAATTTCTCTCTCCACAAAATGTAACTTATAGCGTTGGAATTAGGAGAGCCGGGACCACAAGGGGCCCACAAGCTCAGAGGGCACGCCCTAGGGGTGCATCCTCCATGCTTGTGACTATTGGGTGGTCCCCCTGTGGTGGATTTGACGCAAGTATTTTTTATTAAATTCAAAATAATTCTCCATAAATTTTTAGCTCAATCTGAGAACTTTTATTTCTTCACAAAGACAATACTATGGTAGTTCTGCTAAAAAATAGCATTAGTGTGGATTAGTTTCATTAAAACATGTAAATTAGAGGCAAAAAGAAGAGCAAAAGTGTCTGGAAAAGTAGATATTTTTGTGACGTATCAACGACCCTCACTCTACATGTCATTCCATATAGATCAGATATAGCATCATCATGCGCAGCTACAATCTCAATGTTGTCGGGTTCAGCTGATGCGCATATACTCTTGTGTAGTATCATTGCGCAATAAGAAGTATCATCCATGCCCCACCTTGTGTCGGCTGGCTATGTCTCAGTTTTAGAGTCCTCTGCATCATTAGTGATTCTTTAGTTTCCATTCGAATTATCGAATACATGTCCCTCTTCAACCTTTCGTACAAGGCATTCCGCTTCATTGCATGACTCGCTTTTTTATAGCGAGTCTCTCTTCTTTGCTGAGTGAGAAAGTCGTCTTGTGCAGGACAATGACCCCTATGTCCCTTGCATGGCTGGGGGGCTCTTTCGTTTTTTGAGCCTCCGACAGAATGTCACACGGCCCTGAGTTCCTGTAGATTTTCCACAGATTTTGGAAGCCTTTGCCATCTCGTCATAGAGTGCTTGGTATTCTGAGTTTTCAAAGTAATAAGTATTGTCGTCACGCCTCTTTGCACATGCCCGCCAGTAGTCTCTAGCTCGAATGCCCTTAATTTCACTAAAGGTCGGTTTGCCACCAATAGCCACTTCTTCTTTGTCCTCCTAGTCCCATATCAGTTCCATGCCATAGTATCCTACCACACCCATATGGTGTGGTTGTTTGTTCTTCTTCTGAAGTTTCGACTGCTTGGCACTCTTCTTAATAAACTCCTCACTAGCCCTAACCCTTTTGTTTGCGCAGTCTGCCACTGTAAATTGGGGGTACATGGGGATTGGGTCTTTGCCTTGACTCAAGTACATCGTGTACATAACATGCTTCCGGTTTCTCGAAGCATCTCTGGCCTTCTTCAGTGCATATGTTCCACCTGCTCTCTCCACTCCTCTGTAATGCTGAAGTGTTCCATGATCTCACATACTATCTTGTGTCGTGTTTCTGTGTAAGCCTTTCAAAACCCCGACAGATAATGTTGAGCCTTTCCCTGCCAACAAATCCACAGACACTCTTGAACCTCGTGCGTGCTTTATCTGGTAGTTGGTGGCCAAGACTTTAAATCGATGTCAACTACTTCCTATATACATTTAGGCTCGTGTGTGGGCCTTCTTGGAGCATTTTTTCTTGTCTTGACCGGAAGGCTTATTGCAATAGCTATCTGGTTCCTCATTTCTTGATCCTAGGTCATCTGGTGGAGACCTACTGTTCTTGGACTCAGATGAAGATACATCACTAGAAGTATGAGTGTTGTTGCTACTACTTGGCATCTATAGAGAACACATGAAGAAGTCAGAAAAGGGGGTAAGCATAAAGCTAACAACTTAGTAGCAAGATGTCTAAAAATGACATGTAATAATTTGGAAAAAAAATATACGGCTATTTTGTTCATTTTGGGTGACTCAGGCGCCCATGATCTATAAAATCGACAATAACTAATTGGAACAAATACAACTACTTATAAAGGTAGGTAATGAACATATATACGTCTTCATTATTTTATAACCAATTTGTGAACATACCAAACCAAATAGGAAAAGGGATCATGAGGAAATAGGCCTCACCATGATGGATGGCAGTGACTGTTAGGCTTATGTCCAAGCCCACAAGAGTGGTAAGGGTACATTATCGACATGCTCGAGGGCGACTGGCTAGCAACTGAAGATGGCGAGGCATGGGGTAGTTGTGTGGTCAAAACGGTAGAGAAGGTAGGGTTGATGCCGAAGAGCGGGTATACGAACGGGTTTAGCTTGACGGCTCCGAAAAGGGTTTTGGTGTGGATCTCGGAGTGGGGGAGCTGACGATGGAGTTTGGGTAGAATATGCAGATCGTTGTGTGAAACGAGGGCAGGTGATGAGGGGGATGTTGGTGGCTTGAGTGAAAAGGGTGAAAATAGAGTGACGATCACCCTGCGGAAAGGCCTATGCAAATGGTTGCATCTACAAACCCGTGTGCACCAAAACCATAAATTCATTTTGAAATTCACGTATCAATTTTGAAATGAAGACATGATCTCATCATTTTGATTCGATTTTTTCCATGGAACACAATCACCATCTTATAACCTAGTATTGATTTTCTAACGCGTTTCAGGTCTCGTTTGATATTTTTAAGACATTTTTGCATTTGCCATGCATTTAGTGCATATAAATCAAATCCCAACTGCATCTACATGTGGGTATTGGCAAAGAAGGTCTAAAAATCATATGTGTGTCACTTTGTATGTTTTCATTCATTCTACATGGAATTTGAAGAATTTTCAAACGTTAGGACTACGAGATGCGACCACCGGCGTAGTGGTTGTTTGTGTACTAATTGCACGAAATGCAGATGGACTCGAAAAAACATGAAAATCAATGATTCATCGTGGCATGATCTCAAGACCTCGTGGAATTTTTTTGGTAATCTTTGTCACAATTTGCGATGATCGCTACTTGGAAAGTAGAGCATGTCACAAGAAGAATCATAGTTTCCAAAAGTAGACATGTCAAATCGAACTCCAATCGGCGGTGACTTCATCATTTCCCCTTGAAATTTCTCCCACTGTAGGCAATCACCATTATATGCTAGGTTTGATTTTCTAGCGCATTTCAGGGCTTGTTTGCTATATTTATGCCATTTTTAGCATTTAATGGGCATTTAGTTCATACAAATCAAATATCAACTAGAACTACATGTGTTGACGAGAGGGATAATGATTACCATTCGATCTGTGTGCATCGTACGGTGCAAACGTATGATCCGTGGGGCTTGAGTTTCGGCCAATCATAACACATGAGTAACCTTGTGCCCATTAGGGGTCATCGGCCATGATTTGGTAGGCACACGGCTTTCATGAATGGACCGTGTGCAAGTGGTTTTCATGAACAACATAATTTCATTTGAAATGAAAATTTGACTTCATCGTTTTGCCTCAACATTTTTTCCTCGGTACAAAATCACCTTTATACCCAGTATTGATTTTCTATCATGTTTCAGGTCTTGTTTGCTATTTTTAACACATTTTTTGCATTTATCGGGCCTTTAGTGCATAGAAATCAAATTCCAACTTCAACTACATGTGGGTTTCTGGAAAACTAGGTTTGAAAAATCATTTGTGTGCCAATTTGCGTGTTTTCAGTCATTGTCCAAGGACTGTGAAGAATTTTAAAACATTTCGGCTATGAGATGTGTCCACCGATGTATGGCTTGTTAATATTTTAATTATAGAAAATGCAGATGGAAAAACAAAAATCACGAAAATGGGTGTGTCTTCGTGGTATGATGTCAAGACCCCGTGGATTTGTTTTGGTAAAGTTTGGCACAAGTTGCTATGATCTTTCCTTCGAAACCATAGCATCTCTCAGGAAGAATCATAGTTTTCCAATGGCAGACTTGACAATTTGAACTCGAATCAATGACAACTTCATCATTTCGCCTCAAATTTTTCCCATGGTACACAACCACCATTATACCCCTATTGTTGATTTTCTCATGCATTTCAGGGCTTGTTTGCTATATGCAAGGCATATTTTTGCATTTACCATGCATTTATAGTACATAAAAATCGAATCCCAATTGCAACTACATGTCGGTAATTGCAAAGAAGCTCTTAGAATCATTTTTGTGTCGTCCTGCGTGTTTTTTGTCATTGTCCAAGGAATGGGAAGATTTTTCAAACACTTTGGTAGCAGGACACCGTGGATTTTTAATTACAGGAAATGCAGATGAACTCCAAAAATAGCAAAAATAGTTGTGTCAGTGTGTCACCATGTCAAGACCCCATGGATTTTTTGTTAAGTTTGGCACAAGTTGTAATGAACACTCCTTGGAAACAAGGGCATCCCACAAGAAGGATAATAGTTTCCAAAAGGAGATGTGGAAATTCAAACTTCAATTGAGGGAGACTTCATCACTTCCCCTCGAAATTTCTCCCACGATAGGCAATCACGATTATATGCTAGGTTTGATTTTATAGCACATTTCAAGGCTCATTTGCTATATTTAAGCCATTTGTAGCGTTAACCGGGCATTTAGTGCATATAAATCAAGTCCCCAACTGCAACTACATGTGTTGACGAGAGCGATAAGGATTGTCGTTCGATAAGGATTTTCACATTCATTGCGAGGGTTGACAACATATCAAGGTCAACATATTAATCTAGACCAATAGAAGGCCAGGCATAACTCACAATACACTACATACGACACTTCTAATAGAACGAATTCAGTACATAACTCACAATTCAGTATATGTGACAATTTAGTACAGTGGGCATAATAATTATTTGTACGGCTTAATTCCTATGTTTATGGGGTGACTTTCATTATTAGGTTGAACCCTAATGAACTTGGATTTCTAAAGATGTTTAGCTTCTCTGTTTTGCTGTCGCGTGGTCCCTTAGGTGGCAACTCATCAAATTGATTGTAATCATTCTCATCAACACATTCTTCACGCCTAGTACCCTCCTCTTCATCTCTACATGGAAGTTCTTTTGCAAGGGGTCTTTCACATAAAAAACTTGGGTAGCATCTCTGGCAAGAATGAGTGGGTCCTTGTGATATGTAATCCTTCTAAGGTCAACATATGTCTTCCTGTAAGCATCAACCTTTACCTGACCAAGAGGGACCCATCTACACTTGAATAATGCCACCTTCACTTGCACATAGTTAAGCTCCCAAATCTCTATGATGGTTCCATAATATACATGTTTATCATCTTCATGTACAGTTATGCATTCCATTCAAACAAAGTTTTTCTAGTATGAGGTCCTATCATCACGTTCCTCAGTGTAGAACATGTTGCCATTTATGTCATACGTTTGGTACCTTGTAATCAAAGGAGATGGATTTTGTGCAAACCACATTACAAGGTCATCAAAGGGTCCATGTGCCAAACGAGCCTTCAACCATCGAAGTTGTCTTTATTGTGTGCAAGGGTCTCGACAGCTGGTGAAACCACAATGGGTAAGGATCTTCATCGTATCTCCCCAATTGTTGTTCAGCATAAGTCTTGAGATCTTGGTGAAGTACCGTCAAATGGGCTTGATCGGCCTAATATCCCGGTTCACTATACAACCTGCCAGCAAGGACTGACTTACCGGCCAAACTTCCCTCATGGCAAGAGAGGGGCAAACCTATGGGTCTTTGATTCATTTATTCGATGCAAAACTCAACCAGCTCCTCCGCGGTATAACCTTGTAGAATGCTTGCCTCCGGATGATATCGGTTTCCATAATAGCGCCTCAATATTCCCATGAACCGCTCTAAGGGATACATGTTGTGAAGAAACACATGACCACAATACTTTATTTCATTGACAAGGTACACCGTGAGAAGGACCATGCCATCAAAGAATGAGGGCGGGGAAAACATATCTAAGCTTGACACTATTTTTGCAGGATCCTCTTCCATTTGATCCAACTCTTTAGGATCTACCACCTTCTCTCATAGTTTAATTTGTTGAATAAATCACAGATCAATGAGAGTGTTTCTTATGTCTGAGTCAATCATATTCCCGGTGGCTACCAAGAAGATTTGAGTCAACATTACGTGGCAATCATGTGACTTCATGTGCGCCAACTTGTTTTTTACCCGAGCTCATATCCACGAGACTTTTGATGTTTGCGGAGTAAGAAGATGGTGTCTTAACTGGCAACCAATAGTCGAATAACTTTTTTTACTTCTACTGTAGTGAGATTGTAACGCTAGCGAGCGTGGATCTATATGTCATCATCTTCTGCTTCATGCATGTATTTTGGTTGATCACATATCGAGTCATGCACCATCACCGTCATGTGTTTTGCCTTTGATCTTGAGTGGAGAACCAAGGATCCTTTCATAGTTGTTCTTCCCTAAGTGCATGTCATCGATGTAGTGACATACAAGTAGAAACTCCCAGTAAGGTAATTGCCAGAACATTGATTTCTTCTTAAATGCCTTATCCTTGGGTATTTTTTTCAATGATGAACTGGGTCCCTTGCCAAGAACAACATTAATTTCATTAGTCATGCTATGGACCAGCTCCCCTTCAAAAGGTCTTGAGATAGTACGTGACTCTAATGTACCATCAAATTCAGCTTTCATACTTCGGTATGGAGGACCTCTCTTTAAGTATCTACGATGACGCAAATACAAGGTTTTGCGTGAGTTGGGAAGAAATCTACTTGTTGTCCTATCCATGCATGTGATAGATCCTACCGGTTCCCTTGTCTTCTACCCTAATGTGTTGACTAATACCGGCATATCTTGAATGGTGTGAGGGAGTGATACTCGTGATCTACGTTGGGTTTTCCATGAAGAAGAATGGGTAATCGCAGCACAAAGTGGGTAAGTATTTCCCTTATTTATGAAACCAAGGTTTATTGAACCTAGGAATACCAATCGTCAACCGTCTTCAGCGGCTGCACACAAAAGAACAAACAACTTGCACCCAATGCCAGCAAGAGGGTTGTCAATCCCCTTGATCTTGTTACTTGCAAGCAAGTGAGTGGTGTTGATAATTGTAGATAATAGTAAAGTGCAAAATAAAATAAAAGGTAATAAATAAATAAAAGGTTATGATAGGGTTTGTGAATTTATAAGTGAATGTCCAGGGGTGCGTAGACTTCTCTAGTGGCATCTCTCCTAAGCAAAGCATATGGTGGGTAAACAAATTATTGTTGGGCAATTGATAGAAAAGCAAATAGTGATGCGATGTTCATGGCAATGATCATGTTTATATAGGCATCACGTCCATAAGAAAATAGACCGACTCATGCCTACACCTACTACTATTACTCCACTTCAAGAGCGCTTCTATGCTTGCCTCTCTACGTATTAAGCTCATGACAAATAGAGAAATGCTTGGAGAACGATGACATGATGTAGACAAAGTAAACTCAACTAATATGAATAAACCCCATCATTTTATCCTTAGTAGCAACAACACAAAGATGCAACTTGTCCCCTTCTGTCACCGGGATATAGAAACTCGTTAGGTTAAACCTATTACAATGCACCACTCACATTAAATAAATATCAATCTAGTTGGACAAACTATCTCAATAGATCGGAGAGCATTACGAAGCTATGATGATCATGCAAATAAGAATCATAGTAATCAGGTTTGACTCAAATACTTTTCATGAATAATCTCAACATAAACTCACAATTCATTGGATCACAGAAAACACACCATATAAAGGGATTGCATCGGATAGATCAAGGCAAAGATGCGATGAATATTGTATTCAAGATCGAGAGAGAGAGAGAGATTGCCATCTAGGTACTACCTACGGACCCATAGGTCTATGGTGAACTACTCACACATCATGGTGAGGGCATTAAGGTTGATGAAGAGGCCCTCCATGATCGATCTCCCCTCCGGTAGGGTGCCGGAATGGAGGTGTAGACGGAATCCTGTCGAAACAGAGACTTGCAGCAGTGGAAAAAGTGTTTCAGGAGTGCTTCTGGTGTTTCTAGGGTATATGTGAATTTACAGGCCGGAGAAAAACATCGGGAGACTCTCCAGGGGGCCACCACACATCTGGCCGCGCATGGATATGTGGTGGGTCCCTGGTGCACCTCCTAGCCCTCCTCCAAAGCTTCTAGGTCTTGTATTGGTTCAGAAAAAAATACCAAAAAGTTTTCTGGCAATTGGACTCTGTTTGGTATGGTAACTCTCAAAAGGTAAAAACACAGAGAAAATAGGAAGTGATACTGGGCACTGTGTCAATAGTTTAGTGCTCAAAAATATTATAAATTGGTAAAGAAATACCCAAAAAGTATCCTAGAATGATAATATGTCAGCACGGAATAATAAAAAATTACAGATACGTTGGAGAAGTATCAGGGAGCAACGCATATAACTGGAAAAGTCCTTTTTGTAAGCATCCTAACATTTTGCACCACGCTCATTCCACAATATCAACAGTTCTACTACTAGTAGGTGAAAGTAAATGTCGATGTCATTTCCAGGTTGCTTCGGAACTCGGATAATCATAGACATCATGATTTATTTTTTATTCATACACAACCAGATAGCAAGGTTATATATGCATAGAAGCATCAGCCAAGTTTTATGTTTGGTGATCATATCGGAAACTGGATTCATTTCGTCAGTACACTCCCCTAGCCTGAAATTTATAGAATCCTTCGCAAAATTATCATATGTGGCATCGATTTGTTCCCACTGAACCACATCTTTCGGATGCCTCACATATGTATCCATAGTTCGCTCATCATGATGCCACGACAACCTCTTTGCCTCTTTAGGGTTTGTAAACGAACGCTTCAACCTTTGAATTATAGGCAAGTACCAAACAACGTTGAACAGGATTCTTGTCTTGATATCATCATCTATTTTCTACTTGTCCTTTTCTCTCATGCGCTTGTATCGTGGATGCTTGCATACAGGACATGAACACAAATCTTTGTAGTCACTACGATACAATATACAATCATTCACACAAGCATGTATCCTCTGGACTTCAAGTTCCAATGGGCAAACAACTTTCTTTGCTTGCTTTTGGGGAGCACATTATCTTCTCGCAGACTGTCTTTGTAAAGACCTAACAACTCTATGAAGTCCTGTTTTGATAGACTGCTTTGTGATTCAAATTTGAGAAGTGGTAGTGTGGCACTCAACTTGGAATATTTATTTTGCAACCTGGATACAAATATCATTCTTGGATTTTGCCAAAATGGTTAGCAGATCCTTTTAACCAGCTATATTTGTTTATGGGCCCTAGAAATCTGCAATCATAGCAACAAAATTTGGCATATCATCAAGGTGATCAGTGTCGCCTGTGTCGCGGTCTTGGTTTTCTATGGGTGTGGGTGTCATGTCTCTATTCCTTTTGTAGCTTGGCGTCTAAGCCCCAAGGTTAAATTCAACATCCATGCATCTTTGATAGGGGTTTGGCATCTCATAGCCGTGCAGGTTACCTAAATCCATGACCAACTCTTCACTATGTCTATCTAACGTTATATCCATCCATGAATCTCCACGAGCATATATGGAATTCGACCTCCCCATATATATGTGACTATGTATTGGTACAATCCTGGCATGGACATAGGATGTAATATGCTTCACCAACTCTCCTATTTTTCCGTTCAGCCAATTCCATGAACTCATTCACGAGAGAAATATAATTTAAGGATGTTCGGTCATTAATGAGTTGAGATCGTTCTATCTGCACACACGAGGGGTAATTAAAAATAATAATAAATGGATTAATTGTTACCCAAAGATGCATGAATAAATCACAAGATTTTAGTTCCATAATTAGAGGCCGCTCCATATTATTATTCAGCCATGCAATGACGCTAATTAATGACCAGTCAATTTACACGCACCGTACTATCCTTATGAATTGAATACCTTATTCAAGATAGTCAACGAAAAGAATACCATAATTAATTAGTTGTGTGGCAACTGACAACCCAGGAGACATAGCACCATGTAGCCACATCACATCGATATAACACAGTTGAGGAACAACGCTTAGTGGGGCAACCACCCGAAGTGCGAGCTCCACTATCCCGCCATCAACCGCGAGGGATGTGCTCCAACCACACCGCCACCAACCTCAAGGTTTGAGCTCCTCGTATATCCCTCCATCGACGGAGGATTGACCTCCTATCATGCCGCCACCCATGACTGACCGAGGATTGGCCTCCTATCCGGTAACAACTGCCTCGACCACCGCCCCCATTCTATTAGGAGAGTAGCTGTTTTTTATGGGTATCCGAAGAGTGGTTGATTTAACCTAAGTATTGCATCTCCATATCTTCTAGGTAGTAAGTCAAATACGGTTATGTTACGGGAACCGTGTATCACGCACGTTGTCATCTCACACGATTTGGTGTGGAAATCGTGTGTGAAATTGTAAGTACTAGACACACACGATATGTACAAATCGTGTGCCATATACAACAGAGTGCGGTAAGTAGTCCCTGACTGTTATTAGAGCCCCACAGTTTCCCCATTTTCCCCAAATACCTTGATAGCATCCATATCCCTAGCCCCCCAAAATACATCGCATGGCGTTGACACTGGCGGAATGCAGACGTGTGCTGCTGATGTTTTTGATGAGGATGCTCTAGCTCATATTGTCGCTCTTGACGGCGTGATGGGCGGCGCTGCCACGACGGCGATCGCTGCCGAGCACTTACCTAAGGGCATCAGAAGGCCAATGTACTACATATCCAAGTTGTCTTGTCAGGTACTGATCAATCCTGATCTTTTTATAGCATGTCCGAAGCAGCTCCCTCAATTTATCCATTGTTTTTTAGGAATCCAAACAAGTGTTGGATCCGGAGTATGACTCCTACAGACTCTTGAAACATGAGTCTGAATCCGAGTTTTGCGCCGTCCAGAAGTACCGAAAGCTAAGTTGTGTGCATGGACACACTCTCGCTCGACATGTATGCACGAAGGGATTCGACATTTGCAGACGGTTTCTCAGTTTCCCCTCAGAGGTTAGTGCTAAATTCATATTGTAAGTTAATGCACCCACTCATCTTGAGATTTAATATTCACATGGATATGAGGCTTGTGCCTTTGGTAACTGATTGGATCATGAAAGGCATGACAGGGCTCGGAGTGTTCTCACCAAGCTTGCAGAAGATAACATAAAGCTTAAGAAGAAACTAACTGATCTGGAGTGTACAATCACTACGATGAAGCAATAAAGAATCAATCACATGCAACAGATGAAAGCAAGAGACAAGAAGGAACTAGCACGTGTAGTTTTACTTGTTGCATTATCCATCTTCTATGCGTGGTTTGCAATGATGATTAGGGGTTTTGTTTGATTAGTACTGGCTACAACAATAAGCAGAGCTATATTGCTTCCCAACTATCCAATGTTAAATGCTTGTTTCACACAAGTTGTGTTTCATATAAGCATGTGCATATTTAAACAATGCATCTAGCAAACCCTCAGAATTGCTTAAATTTTTCGTGTTAAATAGTTGACATATTACACCCATTTGGACGCTCCAACACGTGTGCGTAATTATCGCATTGAGAATTGCGCAACCCCAAGCATTTAGAGCGTTGGGGTACTAATAACTGCCTATCATTAGCAAAATTGTCATTCTTAGAATTCATACTAATATCATTACAATCATGCTTTTCATTCAAGGAAGTATCATGAATCAATTTATAAATTATTCTTTTAACACTTGATAAAAAAATTCAAATTCACGATTTTCAAGAAAACTTCATAAAGATAATGAGCTGCACTCAAGTTCATCTTTTCTTTCAAAGATCTTATAGCAATAGCATTTTCATCACTAACAATTGGTTTATCATAATTATGATTTTTGAAAAGTACAACTAGTGGAGAAGGATCCATTTAATTTCTTATTTTAGTTTTTGTGAGTCAACAATAAAGATAGCATAACTGGGAAAGAAATAAACAAGCAAATAAGGTGTTTGTGTGCAGGTACCTAATTTGTTAGGGATGTCTCCCTGGTAACTGGGCCAGACATTCTTCTTCTACTCCCGAAGGAGTTGTTGGATTTCCCTAAAGAAGAAGGCTGATGTGGGATAGCAGTAGAAAGTATTTCCTCCAGTTAAGAACCAATGTTTATCCAACCAGTAGGAGGCACCGCACTAACAACTCTCACAACACTTGTACATAAACAAAATAATTGCTTGCACCCAACAAAGCCAAAGGGGTCGTCACTCCCCTTGTTCTTGCCAGTTACAATATTAAAAGTAAATATTGATAACAAAATAGTAGTAGTAATTGTCGGAAGTAGCAAATTCATTGAGAATGGGATTGAGCCTTTGCATCAAAGCAAGCCGCTTGAAAAATAATGAACCTTGAAGTGTTGCAAAGCCTCGAAGAAAATCTATCACGAAAAGGGCAAGGAATGCTACATCAGATATTGTTGAATATTCTTCAAGCTATGAAGAATATGTTGTAGAAGGAAATATTCAAGATATTTAGTATGACGAAAAGGCCATTCTTGACAAAGCTGCTAACAACCCCTCTCTAATGAAAGGGTGGTTGTACCCAAGAAGGTCTCCCATGCATGTTGTGCACATGCCAACAAAAATTCCTTCGATGATTATAAACCGAATACTTTGATGAAAACCTCTACAAAAACAAAGAAACAAGATTCTGAAGAAGTTCAAACCACTACTAACAAGGCAAAGTCTGAGGTTCCTGCTACCATATAGGAAACCGAGAAGTAAGATTTTCTTCTGTTCATGGATATTATTGACAGTGCTACATATCATGCAAAATATGACGATGTGAAGAGTTTGGGGATACCGGCAAATCTCACATTGATGGTGGCTAAAGCATTCACTGAACTAAATGAAATCACCAAGGTGATTAACACTGCTCTGAAAGAAAAGAAGATTCTAGAGAAAATGTTGCGAGATGCCAAGACCAAATATGAATCCAAGAGCTTTGACAAGGATATTGTAGTTTTCACTAGATCTCTCAATGTCATCTAAAAGAACAAAGTTGACTGGTACAACCAAATGCAGATGGATGTCTCTTAGTTGTTTGATCGAAGAAATGGTAAGATCGAGAGGAAAGCTGAAGCTGCCAGAAGAAGAGTTACAAATTAAAACCTCGGAAGAGTGGGGCAAGGGCTGGCAAGCCGAGAGAAAACAAAGATCATGGTCTGATGGTTGTTGCCACCTATGAGGTAGATTCCCCCTCTATAGCTAGCTCCATCGTCACCACCTCACGAAGAATAAGCGCAACAGTTTGCTAGTGTTGAAGAACTTATGATACCCAGGACAGAGGCCCATGAAAAAAACTTGTCGATTCTACTATGTCTATGGACTCGCAAGCTGAAGAAAAACACCACTAGAGAAGTAGGCTGACGAAGAACAAATGGGTGAAGAAATTGAAGTTGACAAGGTTGTTCCATCCCCACTGGGAAACGTGTCTGCTAAACCCTCCAAGCCTAGCGTGAAGGAGAAATAAAAGGTGAGGGCAAGCCAAGTGCTGCCCGAAAGAGTTCTACCCCTGTCTCTCACCCTCCGTAGTTCCCACTCAGATGGATGTTAGCTCTGCTCCTTGCTCGAATGAATCAAAGTTGGGGAGGAAGAAAAGAAACAAGATGAGCCGAAGGCACAAGTTGTTGTCCCACCGGTTACGTCTCACCAAGTACCACCATGTACTGAAGGAAAGGACCCAGTGTCTTATGAAAGAAAGAACTGGAGGGAAGAAAAGGCCCTAGAGCTGAAGAAACATCAAGTTGAAGAAAATGATGCAAATGTCTCAGTTGAAGAAATACAAGCAAGCAAGATTGATGGTTCTTCGAGTTTGAGGCCATCAAAGAAAGGAAAGTTGAAGTGTGTTTCCCCACTCAAACCCATTGATGAGATTTCCTCTACTCCATATGATATTCGTCTAGAGTTGTTGGGAACCGAAGAAATTGTACCCCAACCAATAGAGATGTTTCCTCTCTTCCTTTCCGAAGCCGGACCAAATGGACCAACTTTCAGCGAAAGAAATCAAAAGTCCAAGATTTCTTTCTTCGGATAAATCACATATGAAGGGGAAAGAACATCTCTATCATCAAGGTTCTGAGCTCAGGAGCAGGCAGTATACTATGTGCAAATTCTTGTCTTCAAGAATCACATTTTCAAGCACAAGATTCTAGACTTTGCTAAACTTCAAGAAATGCCCTGCTTGCACAAAATCATTGAGAAAATCAACCAAGTGCATATGTAGATGTTTCTCCGGTTAAACCATGGGTGGAACCAAGAGATACTTCTGCAGTTTATGCCACACTATATGTTTCGAGCAATCTGGAAAACTGCAACGCATGGGTGTTCGACTAGATTACTGAAGATGAAAAGATCACTTACATCGTCAAATAGTTTGCTTCCATGCTTTAGCTTCCTTTCTTTTAGTTTGATGAATCTAGGGACACAAATTACATTTCTTGGAAACAAGTGAAGAAGAAATTCATATTCTGATGGTCCCTAAGAAGGTTGGAGACACTTGCACTAAAAAGAGTCGGGAGAATTTGACATATGATAACTCAGTTCTCTTTCATATTTTGTGCAACTCCCTCACCCAATGACCTGACTCTACTGAAGGAATTGTGTGAATGCACTACAAGCCATATCAATTGGCATTCGGTTTGATCTACTTGATCTCTTCCTTCAAAACTTGGAGTATGTTGCTGACACCCTTTGATATCTCAAACCATATGCTCCATGGTTTCGGTATGCAATCAAGCAGATAACTAGGAAGCAATTATTTTTCCCATAGACGCTGGAAGTTTAGATTCCTCCTGTCTACGATGCTCTTTGGATTGTCAAGTGCAATGGAAAAGGCAAAGCTCCAATGGTCTCTAAAGGAAATACTACAACTCCTACACCAAAAGTCAAACAAGTTGCATATAAATTCCCATGGAAGAAAATCCATCGTTGTATTAAATTTGTCTTCGGACTCAACAAACCTTCGAGAGGCGTATCAAGCTTGACCAAATATACAAGGTTCATATGATGATTGACGTCAATATTTTTAATAATTATGCTCGCCAGGCTCTGCTCTTAGCAAAGGAAGAAAAGAAGTATAGTTTCACTCTTCTTCAAAATCACTACACTCGCAATCATCTTCACACCAAAGGAATTGACAAGAGTATGGCTATCTGGATTTATTTGAAGGTCCTCGGCTGCGAAGACAAACTCCAATGCTACCAAAAAATTGTTCTTCAACATATATGATCTTCCTCGAGTCAGATGATGAACTTGATGACACTACAACTACTGTCGTGTACTACCCAGATGAACGACGTCCTGAAGGAAAATCAGACCACATTTCCGAAGCCAAAGTCAGCTTTGTTTCTACTCATGTTTCTGCCTCGACCATTGCTCGATCTGATTCTCCGAATTGTTCAAACTTTGATGATTGACCGAACAAGCAGCTCCTCGTGTTGCCTTGTTCCTTTTTGCCAATTTTGATGAAAAAGGGGAGATGTGTTCGCAGACGTAGTAGTAAATCAAAATTTTCCTACGTGTTCACCAAGATCTATCTATGGAGTAACCAGCAACGAGTAAGGGGAGAGTGCATCTTCATACCTTTGAAGATCGCTAAGCGGAAGCATTACAAGAACGTGGTTGGTGGAGTCGTACTCGTAGCGATTTAGATTGCAGTGGACTCCGATCTTAGCACCGAACAACAGCGCCTCCGCATTCAACACACGTGCAGCCTGGTGACGTATCCTACGCCTTTATCCAGCAAGGAGGGAGGAGAGGTTGTGGGAGAGCTCCGGCAGCACGACGGCATGGTGACGGTGGAGCTGCGTGGTCTACGGCAGGGCTTTGCCAAGCACTACGGAGAATGAGGAGAGGGAGGAGTAGGGCTGCGCCGAGAGGAGAGGAACTCGTGTGTCGCAGCCCTCCAAAACCCCACATATATATAGGGGGAAGGAGGAGGAGGCACCCCATCTAGGGTTCCCACCCTAGAGGGTGCGGCAGCCCTAGATGGGAGGGTTGGCGGCCAAGGTGGGAAGAGGGGCGGCGCCCTAGGGTGGGCCTTGGGCCCATCGATGCCTAGGGTTTCCCCTTCCACCCCTTACTGCGCCTTGGGCTGGGGTGGGAGGCGCACCAGCCCACCTACGTGCTGGTTCCCTCCCACTCTTGGCCCATGAAACCTTCCGGGGCCCGTGGCCCCTCCCGGTGGACCCCCAGAACCCTTCCGATGGTCCCGGTACACTACCGGTGACGCTCGAAACACTTCGGGTTACCGAAACCTCACTTCCTATATATGAATCTTTACCTCCGGACCATTCTGGAGCTCCTCGTGATGTACGGGATCTCATTTGGGACTCCGAACAACCTTTGGTAACCACGTACACTATTTCCCTATAACCCTAGTGTCCTCGAACCTTAAGTGTGTAGACCCTACGGGTTCGGGAGACACGTAGACATGACCGAGACACCTCTTTGGTCAATAACCAACAGCGGGATCTAGATACCCATGTTGGCTCCCACATGCTCCACGATGATCTCGTCGGATGAACCACGATGTCGAGGATTCAATCAATCCCGTATACAACTCCCTTTGTCTACCAGTATGATACTTGCCCGAGATTCGATCGTCGTTATCCCTATACCTTGTTCAATCTTGTTACCAGCAAGTCTCTTTACTCGTTCCGCAACACATCATCTCGTGGATAACTCCTTAGTCACATTGAGCTCATTATGATGATGTCTTATCGAGTGGGACCAGAGATACCTCTCCGTCATACGGAGTGACAAATCCTAGTCTCGATTTGTGCCAACCCAACAGACACTTTCGGAGATACCCGTAGTGCACCTTTATAGCCACCCAGTTATGTTGTGACGTTTGGCACACCCAAAGCATTCCTATGGTATCCGGGAGTTGCACAATCTCATGGTCTAAGGAAATGATACTTGACATTGGAAAAGCTTTAGCAGACGAACTACACGATCTTGTGCTATGCTTAGGATTAGGTCTTGTCCATCACATCATTCTCCTAATGATGTGATCCCGTTATCAATGACATCCTATGTCCATGGTCATGAAACCGTGTCCATCTATTGATGAACGAGCTAGCCAACTAGAGCCTCACTAGGGCACACTATGGTCTATGTAATCACACATGCATTATGGTTTCCGGTTAACACAATTATAGCATGAACAATAGACATTTATCATGAACAAGGAAATACAATAATAACCATTTTATTATTGCCTCTAGGGCATATTTCCAACAATCTCCCACTTGCACTAGAGTCAATAATCTAGTTACATTGTGATGAATCGAACACCCATAGCATTCTGGTGTTGATCATGTTTCGCCTGTGAGAGAGGTTTAGTCAACAGATCTGCGACATTCAGATCTGTATGTACTTTACAAATATCTATATCTCCCTCCTGAATGTAATCACTGATGGAGTTGAAGCGGCGCTTGATGTGTCTTGTCTTCTTGTGAAACATGGGCTCCTTCGCAAGGGCAATAGCTCCAGTGTTGTCACAGAATAGAGTCATCGGGCCCGACTCGTTAGGAATCAGTCTTAGGTCGTTGATGAACTCCTTCATCCAGACTCCTTCCTTTGCTGCTTATGAAGCAGCTATGTACTCCACTTCACATGTAGATGCCGCCACGACGCTTTGCTTGCTGCTGCACCAGCTGACTGCCCCTCCGTTCAAAATATACACGTATCCGGTTTGCGACTTGGAGTCGTCCGGATCTATGTCAAAGCTAGCATCAACGTAACCATTTACAATGAGCTCTTCGGCACCTCCATATACGAGAAACATGTCCTTTGTCCTTTTCAGGTACATCAGGATATTCTTGACCGTTGTCTAGTGTTCTGCTTCGAGATCACTTTGGTACCTCCCTACCAAACTTATGGCAATGTTCATATCAGGTCTAGTACACAGCATGGCATACATAATAGAGCCTAGGGCTGAAGCATAGGGGATGACACTCATCTCTTCTCTATCCTTTGTTGTGGTCGGGCATTGAGTCGTACTCAATCTCACACCCTATAACACAGGCAAGAACCCCTTCTTGGACTGATCCATATTAAACTTTTTCAATATCTTTTCAAGGTACGTGCTTTGTGACAGACCTATGAGGCATTTCGATCTATCTCTATAGATCTTAATACCTAATATGTAAGCAGCTTCTCCAAGGTCCTTCATTGAAAAACATTTATTCAAGTAGGCCTTTACACTTTCCAAAAGTTCTATATCATTTCCCATCAACAATATGTCATCCACATATAATATGAGAAATGCTATAGATCTCCCACTCACTTTCTTGTAAATACAGGGTTCTCCATAAACCTGTATAGATCCAAATGCTTTAATCACCTCATTAAAGTGAATGTTCCAACTCCGAGATGCTTGCACCAGCCCATAGATGGAGCGCTGGAGCTTGCATACATTGTTTGCATCTTTAGGATCAACAGAACCTTCCGGCTGTATCATATATAGTTCTTCCTTAAGGAAGCCATTAAGGAATGTCATTTTGACGTCCATTTGGCAGATCTCATAATCATAAAACGCGGCAATTGCTAACATGATTCGGACAGACTTTAGCATCGCTAGGGTGAGAAAGTCTCATCGTAGTCAACTCCTTGAACTTGTCGATAACCCTTAGCGACAAGCCGAGCCTTATAGACGGTCACATTACCATCCGCGTCAGTCTTCTTCTTAAAGATCCATTTATTTTCAATGGCTCGCTTATCATCAGGCAAGTCCACCAAAGTCCATACTTTGTTCTCATACATGGATCCTATCTCGGATTTCATGGCTTCAAGCCATTTGTTGGAATCTGGGCCCGCCATCGCTTCTTCATAGTTCGACGGTTCACTGTTGTCCAACAACATGATCTCCGGGACACGGTTGCCGTACCACTCTGGTGTGGAAGGTGTCCTAGTGGACCTTCGACGTTCAATAGTAACTTGATCTGAAGTTTCATGATCATCATTATTAACTTCTTCTCCAGCCGGTACAGGCACCACAGAAACAACTTCTTGTGTTGTGCTACTCTCCGGTTCGAGTGGAGGTACAATTACCTCATCAAGTTCTATTTTCCTCCCACTTACTTCTTTCGAGAGAAACTCTTTCTCTAGAAAGGATCCATTCTTGGCAACAAAGACTTTGCCTTCGGATCTGAGGTAGAAGGTATACCCAATAGTCTATTTGGGATATCGTATGAAGACGCACTTTTTCACTTTGGATTCGAGCTTCTCAGGTTGAAGTTTCATCACAGAAGCATTGCATCCCCAAACTTTTAGAAATGACAGCTTAGGTTTCTTTCCAAACCATAATTCATAGAGTGTCGTCTCAATGGACTTTGACGGTGCCCTATTTAAAGTGAATGCAATGCATATCCCCAAAATGGTAGCGGTAAGTCGGTAAGAGACATCATAGATCGCACCATATCCAATAGAGTGCGATTATGACATTCAGACACACCATTTTGCTGAGGTGTGCCAGGCGGCATGAGTTGTGAAACAATTCCACATTTCCTTAGGTGCGTGCCAAACTCGTGACTTAAATATTCTCCGCCACGATCAGATCGTAGGCACTTTATTTTCCTGTCACGTTGATTCTCTACCTCACTCTGAAATTTCTTGAACCTTTCAAAGGTTTCAGACTTGTGTTTCATTAAGCAGACATACCCATATCTGCTCAAGTCATCAGTGAGGGTGAGAACATAACGGTAGCCACCACGAGCCTCGATGCTCATTGGACCACATACATCGGTATGTATTATCTACAACAAGTCAGTTGCTCGCTCCATTGTTCCAGAGAACGGAGTCTTGGTCATCTTGCCCATGAGGCATGGTTCGCACATGTCAAATGATTCGAAATCAAGAGACTCCAAAAGTCCATCAGCATGGAGCTTCCTCATCCGTTTGACACAAATATGACCAAGGCGGCAGTGCCACATCTAAGTGGGACTATCGTTATAACCCTTACACTTTTTGGTACTCACACTATGGACATGTGTAACATCACGTTCGAGATTCATCAAAAATAAACCATTGACCAACGGGGCATGACCATAAAACATTTCTCTCATATAGCTAGAACAACCATTATTCCCAGATTTAAATGAGTAGCCATCTCGCATCAAGCGAGATCCAGATACAATGTTCATGCTCAAAGCTGGTACTAAATAACAATTATTGAGGTTTAAAACTAGGAATAATTGTATTTGTGCCCTTAATTGTGTCACCGTCGACAGGAATACCCCTAGTTTTGGAAAACATGTGGTCATGCCCACATCACTTTGCTTGTCTTGTCCTTTTGCCCTTTGACCTTTGACTGTCATTTTGAAAACTTCATAACTATTTCATACTAACTCGGAAAAATGCAAATAAGATATCAAAATGTTTGGAAACACATCACTTATATGTGCATGTCATTTACATTCATGAAATAAGTGTTGGAAAGTCCCCATCACCTATATGAGCTAAAACTGATATGGGGACTTCCCAAGAATTTTCTCATGAATGCAAATGTCATACATGTATAGGTGATGTGTTTCTGAATATTTTGATATCTTATTTGAATTTTTCCAAGTTAGTATGAAATAGTTATGAATTTTTCAAAATGAAGGTCAAACGGTCAAAGAGGAAAAGCACAAGACGAGCAAAGTGATGTGGGCATGACCGTGTGTTTTCCAAAACTAGGGGTATTCCTGTCGACGGTGACACAACTAAGGGCTCAAATACAATTATCCCTTAAAACTAATCCCGAAGGTAGATGTAGAGGTAGCGAACCGACGGCGATCACATCGACCTTGGAACCATTCCCGACGTGCATCGTCACCTTGTCCTTTGCTAGCCTTCGCTTATTCAGCAACTCCTGCTTGGAGTTACAAATGTGAGCAACTGCATTGGTATCAAATACCCAGGAGCTACTACGAGTGCTGGTTAGGTACACATCAATTACAAGTATATCACATATACCTTTAACGTTGCCGGCCTTCTTATCCGCTAAGTACATGGGGCAGTTCTGCTTCCAGTGAACGGTACCCTTTGTAGCAATCCGACCTGAAAGGTCAAGTCTCTGGTGTTTCCGTACCATCCCAAGATCATGCTGGTACACACACGGTACATCAATGTATATATCAAAGGGAAATCACACAGCAAATATATTAATCGAAATCTCATTTCGAGTCCTTTATTACAATAAAAATTACAATAAAGTGGCTAAAAGCCAACTCATGAGAATATCTAAATCTTGCGGAAGCGTCGAAGGTAGATGAGTCCATCTGACTCCAAGGGCATCTCACTGAGCATAGAATGTGTCCTCACTCCTGGTCAGAAAAGTACTCTACAACATGATACGTTGCAGCCATGTAGGTCAGCATATGGAATATGTCGGCAAAGTCACAAGAGAGGGGTGAAAAGATAATCATCTAGTCTATATGCATATATGGCAGGTGGGGTGGTAAGTTTTGCGTAAAGCCAATTTTTCCTACATCAAGAAAGGGGCTAAGCAAAATATTACTAAGTTGGTTGATTAATGAGATGGTTCCACCAACCACTTCTCATTCCCAATTTGAATATACCCACATCCTCATTATTAATTGTGTTGAGAGTTCCGGAAGTTTCAATTCCTTTGGCTCAAGTCGTCCATGACCGTGGACACGGCTAATCGATTAGGTTTTGAATACTCTGCAGAGTTTTGCACACGTTCCCCACAAGATTTGGTCGCCTCCGTTTGATTTCTCGCACTTCAGGGTGTTTGAGAAACGGATGACCAAAACATGGTCTTCCAAAGGGTTTCCCTGCGACTCTGTCGGTGCCCATCCTTTCCTACCGTTCTTCTACCTCTCGTAGAACCGCCTGTCTAGGGTCACCACGATATCCAACCAAGCCAGAGCCCACAATGACTTGTGGCTGTGCAGGTAAGCCTTGGGTTTTAAAGCATCCATCCATATCTTTGTGCCTGGGTGGACCTTTCCGCGTGAATACTGGCCATCTCCAGCATCACCTAGGCAAATCCACTGGTTTCTCCAGGGTGCCGTTCAACCATCATCCACCCAGAGGTATGTTGAAAACTCGGAGTCTTAAATCTTGATCATTATGTAGGTCTTGAAATTATTAACTCTCTCAACTCTCATGAATCACACAACCAACCCCGTCTACTAATAGCATAGCAAAAGGTAAAACAACGTTTCCCAGGGCCAATGTGTCAAAGAGGTTGAGGGGGGGTACCTACCACATGATACTACTACAATGTAACCAAGTTTCCAACTAACCTATCTTGCATGCAATTGGGGAGATGGTAGAACTAATGCATATAAAACATGGGTAAACATGGTCAAAGTGACTTGCCTGATTGATGATCTTCGTATGTGAGTGACTCTAAGTAACAAGCTTCGCACTCCAGATAATCTAACGAAGCAAACAAAGCACTCAATAAGCATACAACAGAATATTGTAACTCACAAACATCAATCAAGAACTAGTAAACAATCAAGACAAAACGATGCACAAATCACAAGTAAGGAAACACACAAAGTTTTGTTTACTAGGAGGTGATTGATAAAACACTACTATCTTAATAAAACTATTTTGAATCTAAGTTTGTTGAGAAAACTTTTGTAAAGTTTGTAAAAGTTTTGATAAACACTAAATGGAACAAATATAGTTTTACTAACAAGAGAGCAAAACAAAACTATTACTAACTAGTTGTTTTAATCAAATTAACCTATTTGAAAAGAAGTTGTAATTCCTATGTTAAATAAAATTAAACTAAGCAAATTTATATTTTTATTAACAGTGAGTGAAAACACTAAATGTTTATTAACAGAACCTAATAAACAAATGAAACCAAATCTAAATTTAAACTAATTAAAACTAAGTATATAAAACTGTATTATAATACTAGGCAGATTCTGTTTTTGCTTAAAACATTAATCAAATATATCCTAAATATCTTCAAACTAAGCATGAAGGTAGTCCTAACTAATACCAAACAGTAGCAAAAAGATTCATGTCAAAATCTATTTTCAAACTCTAGTTATACAGATTTGAAGATTTTAAGCAAATTTGATTCAATTCAAATTTTATAGTTCAAATTTGAAATTTAAAAATACAGGGTGAAACTACATGAAAAATGTGAGCTATTGCAAAAAGAATCAACTCAAAACACTAAATATATTAAAAGATATAAGCTAAACAAATTTTGAAATCATTCTGTTAATTAAAACAAAAACAGAAAAGAAACCTGACTTGCAACGGCCAGGGGGCTACGTGGCGCCGTCCGATTGGCTAAGGGGGTGTGCGCGAGAGGGTTACGGGCGGGCGACCGGTCCGTAAAGGAAAACGGTTCGGATTTAAATCCGTTCTAATCTGGACCGTGGGTTTTGGATCCAGTGTCAGCGAGAGGAGAGCGTGTCCGTTACGCGCGGTCGGCCGATCGGTAATAAATGCGCGAATAACTGCCCGTGGGCCGGCCCGTTTAATACAGTAACCGTTACCGTTTTTCCTTTAATAATTTTCCAGAGACATTCAAAAACATTTAAAGCATTCAAATCGTCTCTAAATATAGGGGTATTATATATCAAAATTTAAAGAATAATAAATGCTATTTAATGAACATTTTTATTCTGTCATTTGAACACTTTTAAAAAAATTATTATTTTCAGAAATTGCCTAATTGTTTTTAAATCCTTTTTGCAAATATTTTCAAAATAACTCCTGGTTATTTTTGTTCAAATAAATCACCAATTTGACCCTGGTGTGGAGTGTCATATTACTCCTCTCTTATTTTGAACATTTAACCAAAGTTTCCAATAGATGAAAGCAACATAGGGAAAAGTAGAAGGGACTTTCAGAAATTTGGAAAAGGCATTTCAACAAACACTTACAATCAAGCAATGATGATGATAGATGCATAGCTATATTCATAACATTCCAAAATGAAATTTTGGGATGTTACAAACCTACCCACCTTAAGATGAATCTCGCCCTCGAGATTCGGGTTGGCTAGAAAATAGGTGCGGATGGTCTCTACGAAGATCTTCTTCGCGTTCCCAGGTGGCTTCTTCCTCAGTGTGGTGACTCCACAAAACCTTACAGAACTTGATGATCCTGCTGCGGGTAACTCTGTTGGCTGTCTCGAGAATTCTGACAGGCTTCTCCTCGTAGGTCAGATCATTGTCAAGTTGTATGGCCTCTAGGGGCACTGTGTCTCTCAAAGGAATATCAGCCATCTCAGCATGACATTTCTTCAGCTGGGACACGTGGAACACATTATGAACTTTGGATAATCCTTCCGGCAATTCCAGTTTGTATGCAACTTCGCCTCTACGTTCAAGAATTTTGTAGGGGCCTACGAATCTGGGTGCTAATTTTCCTTTAACACCAAACCTCTTGATTCCTCGAAGCGGGGACACACGAAGATATGCTCTGTCTCCCACTTCATACGTCACTTCTTTACGTTTGCTGTCAGCATAACTCTTCTGTCGAGATTGAGCTATCTTGAGTCTGTCACGAATCAACTTGACTTTCTCTTCAGAATCTCGGATAAGGTCGGGACCAAAAAGTTGTCGGTCTCCAACACCATCCCATGTCAACGGTGTTCTACACCTCCTTCCGTATAAAGCTTCGAAAGGGGCCATCTTCAGACTGGTCTGATAACTGTTGTTGTACGAGAATTCTGCATAAGGTAAGTTGTCATCCCAACTAGATCCATAATCTAGAGCACAAGCTCTCAACATGTCTTCCAGAATCTGGTTTACTCTCTCAGTCTGTCCATCGGTCTGCGGATGAAAAGCTGTACTAAACTCTAACCTTGTACCCAAAGTTTCATGTAACTGATGCCAAAACTATGAGGTAAACTGTGTTCCTCTATCTGACACGATACTCCTCGGAACTCCATGCAAACATACGATCCTGGTCATATATATCTTGGCTAGCTTAGCACTGGTATAAGTGGTTTTCACTGGAATGAAATGAGCTACCTTGGTCAAGCGATCTACCACTACCCAGATGGAATCATAACCTGAACTGGTCCTGGGTAATCCTGTGATGAAGTCCATACCAAGCTTTTCCCATTTCCACTCGGGTATCGACAAAGGTTGGAGTAACCCTGCTGGTTTCTGATGTTCCGACTTTACTCGCTGACAAACATCACATATTGCAACATGTTCTGCAATATCTTTCTTCATACCTGTCCACCAATAACTTTCCTTTAAATCCAGATACATCTTGGTGTTGCCTGGGTGTATCGAGTAAGGTGAATCGTGGGCTTCCTGAAGTATCAATTTCCTGAGTTCTAGGTCATTGGGCACATAGATGCGGTTCTCAAACCACAAAGTTCCTTGCTCATCCTCACGAAAACCTTTAGCTTTACCATCTTCCATTCTCTGCTTTATCACAGTTATCTCCTTGTCCGATTTCTGGGCTTTACGAATTCTTTCGGTCAAGGTGGACTGGATCTCTAGTGTACCAACATATCCTCTTGGAACTATCTCTAGCTTGAGCTCTCTGAGATCATCGGCTAACTCTTGGGGTAATCCTCCCGCTGTGAGTGTGTTCACATAAGTTTTCCGACTCAAGGCATCGGCTACAACATTAGCCTTACCTGGATGGTAATGTAATCTCATGTCATAGTCCTTGATTAACTCTAACCATCTCCTCTGTCTGAGGTTCAACTCTTTCTGCGTGAAAATGTATTTCAGGCTCTTATGGTCGGTGTAAACATCACAACTATTTCCGATAAGAAAATGTCTCCAGGTCTTGAGTGCGTGCACTACGGCTGCTAGTTCCAAATCATGGGTGGCATAATTCAACTCATGAGGTCGTAGTTGTCTGGATGCATACGCTACAACCTTTCCATCTTGCATGAGTACTCCTCCAAGTCCTTGACGTGAAGCATCACAATAAACCTGGAAGTCCTTCCGAATATTGGGCAAAATCAACACTGGGGCTGTGACCAAACGTTTCTTCAACTCCTGGAAACTGGCTTCACATTCCTCAGTCCAAATATACTTAGATTCTTTCTTCAACAACTCTGTCATGGGCTTGGCAATCTTTGAGAAATTCTCAATGAACCTCCGGTAATATCCGGCAAGTCCGAGGAAACTGCGGATCTCCTTAACTGAGGTGGGTGACTTCCACTCGGTGACGGCTTCAACCTTAGCGGGGTCTACGGCTATTCCTTCTCTGGAAATAACATGTCCAAGGAATCCGACTTCCGTCAGCCAAAATTCACATTTGCTGAACTTGGCATATAATTGATGCTCTCTTAGCTTCTCCAGAACTAAACGCAGATGTTCCTTGTGTTCTTCCTCGTTCTTGGAGAATATCAAAATGTCATCGATGAACACCACGACAAACTTGTCCAAATATTCCATAAACACTTTGTTCATCAGATTCATGAAGTAGGCAGGAGCATTGGTCAAACCAAAGGACATGACAGTATACTCATACAAGCCATACCTGGTGGTGAAAGCTGTTTTGGGTATATCCTGTTCACGAATCTTCAGTTGATGATACCCTGATCGAAGATCGATCTTAGAGAATACTTTGGCGCCTACTAGCTGATCAAACAAATCATTAATCATCGGTAGGGGATACTTGTTCTTGATAGTCACCTCGTTCAAGGAACGATAGTCAACTACCATTCTCAAGGTTTTATCCTTCTTCTCCACCAAAAGAACTGGGGCTCCCCAAGGTGAAGAACTTGGGCGTATATAACCTTTGTCCAATAACTCCTTAATTTGCTTCTTGATTTCCAACAGATCATTTGCGGGCATCCGATAGGGTCTCTTGGAAATTGGTGTTGTCCTTGGCTGTAGCTCTATTAGAAACTCAATCTCCCTATCTGGTGGCATTCCTGGTAATTCTTCCGGAAATACATCCAGAAAGTCTTTTACCACAGGTACTTCCTCCTGAACAACTCCTGTGAGGGCATTTAACCTAGCACTCATACGTGTGCGTCGGGATACATACTTAATCCTCTTGTTCTCCGGGGTGGTGAGTGAAACAGACTTGCTAGGGCAATCAAGATTTCCTTCATACTTGGTCATCCAATCCATGCCTAGGATTACATCCAATCCCTGGGATTCTAAGACGATGAGGTCGGTGGGAAAAACATGGTTTCCTATATTGAGTTTCAAAGCATGGCATCCTATCCCTGCCATCATCATACCTCCTGGGGAACTGACCTGAATAGGCTGGCTAAGGGTTTTGGTGGGAAAACCATCCTTATCCACAACTACCCCTGATATGAATGAATGAGTTGCACCGGAATCAAAAAGTACTGTAACTAGACGTGAATGCAATAAAAACTTACCAACCACAGTCTCGGGTTGATCATAGACTTCTTCCACATCGAGGTGGTTCACCTGGGCACGAGGAAAAGGGTTTGGCTTCTTGGCTGCGGAGTTGCCGTTTCCATTTCCCTGCTTGCTCTGGGGACACTCAGTAGCATAGTGCCCTGTCTTCTGGCACTTAAAACAGGTGATGTGACTCAGATCCTTATGAGTAGGAACGTGACAGTGCTGGTTGTTGTTCCCATTCCCATTGTCAGTCTTGAAATTGCCAAGGTTGGGACGGTTGTTCCCATTTCCTCCATGGTTGTGACCTCCATGGTTATGCACGGCATGAGTGTGTCTTCCAAACTTACCGGTCCCTGATCCGGTATTCCCTGAGTACGGGGAGTAGCGGGGCTTATGATGAGCTCCAGAGTTAAACTTCCCCTGAGTGTACTTCCTCTTGCGGTTCTCAATCTGCTGCTGTTTACCCTCCAAGATGAGGGCCTTGTCCACCAGTTCTTGGTAGTTGTTGAAATTAGCCACTACCAGCTGCATGCTCAACTCATCGTTGAGTCCTTCCAGAAATTTCTCTTGCTTGGCCGCATCATCGGCCACGTCTCCTGGTGCATAACGTGCCAATGTGTTGAACTCTTCCACATATTGGGCCACAGAGCGATTACCCTGGCGCAAGTTGCGAAACTCGCGCTTCTTCAGACTCATGGCTCTAGCTGAAACATGTGCGGTGTGGAAAGCTTGCTGGAACTGCTCCCAGTTACATCAGCAATAGGATATGTGGTGGTGTAGTTCTCCCACCATGAAGCTGCTGGTCCTTCCAGTTGATGTGCGGCAAATCGCACCTTCGCAGCATCAGTACATCCAGCGGTGACAAGTTCTCTCTCCATCTTACGGAGCCAGTCATCTGCCACAATGGGCTCAGTGCTGCTGGAGAAAGTTGGAGGATTCAACCTCAGAAAACGGGTGAGATTGTCAGTCTGGGGTGGATGGTGGTTTTTGTTCTTCTAGTTGTTGGTCTGATTCTGAATCAATAACTGCATCAGTGCATTCTGATGCTGAAGGAGTTGAGTGAGTTCCGGCGGAAAAGTGAAATCGGTCTCACGTCGTGGAGGCATCTTGCTGTTTTCAGAGGGGTGAGAATTAGAATAGAACAAGGGCCTAAAAGGAGAAATTCACTACCCATATGCAATGCAACAAACATATCACACCAAACACTCATTCATTTATTCAATCAATGTCAAACATCGGGAATACAAGTCTCAATCAAACTACACATAGACCTACGCTCTTAACGTTGAAACTAAAAGATACATGGAGGGCATAACTAAAGTTTTTCCTCAGAAGTACATGGTGACTGAGTCTCCTCCAATGGTGCTCTCCTCATAGTCATCATCGTCGCTGATGAAAGGAGCCAAGTCTCCCTCAGGATGAAGATTTTCTCCCATGTCCATCTGTTCCTCCAGAGTGGCGATGCGAGTGTTCAGCTTGTCGATCCTCTCTAAGAAATCCTTCACCTCATACTCATGCTCGTACTCGGCTTCCCGTAAGTCAGCTTCAAGGTCAATCTCGCGGTTCATCAGATTCTTGATTGTCTTCGTATCAGCACGAACTCGAAGCTCCAGAGTCCTGATGTGAGTCTCCAGGGTCTGGATATAGGAAATAGTGGTGTCTGTAGTGGGAGGAGTTATGATGTTTCCATGGACATCCCTGCGACAAACCACGCTGAGTCCTGGTGAAATGGTTCCACCTCTGTATTCCTCCTGAATACATCCAAGGGCACGATGAATGGCCATGTCTATTCCAAGTATCCAGCTGGGTGCCACGAACTTGAAGTCGATGGGTTTCTTCCGATTCCCAAAGGTCTTCCCTGGGATGTGCACCTCGATCTTGTAGCGTCCATCTTGGGGAAATGACATGATAGGAGTCCCGGTGATGCTCGGCAAAGCAATCCTCACGTCTTTGACGATCCTCATCAGCTCCTTACCAAAAGGCATCATTGCGTCAGGCTGGCAAAACTCCGTGATCAACACTGGGATGAAGGTGGCCATCTATAAATTTTGAAATAATTGGAGAGAAATCAGAAATGAGTAGATGAGAGTATAAGAATTTTAAAGACAAAGAGATACAATCCTAAGGCTTTCCAATCCTAGAGGTTACGTCCTACGGTCAGCGTGTGCTCTGATACTATTTCTGTAGCGACCCGACCTGAAAGGTCAAGTCTCCGGTGTTTCCGTACCATCCCAAGATCATGCTGGTACACACACAGTACATCAATGTATATATCAAAGGGAAATCACATAGCAAATATATTAATCGAAATCTCATTTCGAGTCCTTTATTACAATAAAAATTACAATAAAGTGGCTAAAAGCCAACTCATGAGAATATCTAACTCTTGCGGAAGCGTCGAAGGTAGATGAGTCCATCTGACTCCAAGGGCATCTCACTGAGCATAGAACGTGTCCTCACTCCTGGTCGGAAAAGTACTCTGCAACATGATATGTTGCAGCCATGTAGGTCAGCATATGGAATATGCCGGCAAAGTCACAAGAGAGGGGTGAAAAGATAATCATCTAGTCTATATGCATATATGGCAGGTGGGGTGGTAAGTTTTGCGTAAAGCCAGTTTTTCCTACATCAAGAAAGGGGCTAAGCAAAATATTACTAAGTTGGTTGATTAATGAGATGGTTGCACCAACCACTTCTCATTCCCAATTTGAATATACCCACATCCTCATTATTAATTGTGTTGAGAGTTCCGGAAGTTTCAATTCCTTTGGCTCAAGTCGTCCATGACCGTGGACACGGCTAATCTATTAGGTTTTGAATACTCTGCAGAGTTTTGTACACGTTCCCCACAAGATTTGGTCGCCTCCGTTTGATTTCTCGCACTTCAGGGTGTTTGAGAAACGGATGACCAAAACATGGTCTTCCAAAGGGTTTCCCTGCGACTCTGTCGGTGCCCATCCTTTCCTACCGTTCTTCTACCTCTCGTAGCACCGCCTGTCCAGGGTCACCACGATATCCAACCAAGCCAGAGCCCATAATGACTTGTGGCTGTGCAGGTAAGCCTTGGGTTTTAAAGCATCCATCCATATCTTTGTGCCTGGGTGGACCTTTCCGCGTGAATACTGGCCATCTCCAGCATCACCTAGGCAAATCCACTGGTTTCTCCAGGGTGCCGTTCAACCATCATCCACCCAGAGGTATGTTGAAAACTCGGAGTCTTAAATCTTGATCATTATGTAGGTCTTGAAATTATTAACTCTCTCAACTCTCATGAATCACACAACCAACCCCGTCTACTAATAGCATAGCAAAAGGTAAAACAACGTTTCCCGGGGCCAATGTGTCAAAGAGGTTGAGGGGGGGTACCTACCACATGATACTACTACAATGTAACCAAGTTTCCAACTAACCTATCTTGCATGCAATTGGGGAGATGGTAGAACTAATGCATATAAAACATGGGTAAACATGGTCAAAGTGACTTGCCTGATTGATGATCTTCGTATGTGAGTGACTCTAAGTAACAAGCTTCGCACTCCAGATAATCTAACGAAGCAAACAAAGCACTCAATAAGCATACAACAGAATATTGTAACTCACAAACATCAATCAAGAACTAGTAAACAATCAAGACAAAACAATGCACAAATCACAAGTAAGGAAACACACAAAGTTTTGTTTACTAGGAGGTGATTGATAAAACACTACTATCTTAATAAAACTATTTTGAATCTAAGTTTGTTGAGAAAACTTTTGTAAAGTTTGTAAAAGTTTTGATAAACACTAAATGGAACAAATATAGTTTTACTAACAAGAGAGCAAAACAAAACTATTACTAACTAGTTGTTTTAATCAAATTAACCTATTTGAAAAGAAGTTGTGATTCCTATGTTAAATAAAATTAAACTAAGCAAATTTATATTTTTATTAACAGTGAGTGAAAACACTAAATGTTTATTAACAGAACCTAATAAACAAATGAAACCAAATCTAAATTTAAACTAATTAAAACTAAGTATATAAAACTGTATTATAATACTAGGCAGATTCTGTTTTTGCTTAAAACATTAATCAAATATATCCTAAATATCTTCAAACTAAGCATGAAGGTAGTCCTAACTAAAACCAAACAGTAGCAAAAAGATTCATGTCAAAATCTATTTTCAAACTCTAGTTATACAGATTTCAAGATTTTAAGAAAATTTGATTCAATTCAAATTTTATAGTTCAAATTTGAAATTTAAAAATACAGGGTGAAACTACGTGAAAAATGTGAGCTATTGCAAAAATAATCAACTCAAAACACTAAATAGATTAAAAGATATAAGCTAAACAAATTTTGAAATCATTCTGTTAATTAAAACAAAAACAGAAAAGAAACCTGACTTGCAACGGCCAGGGGGCTACGTGGCGCCGTCCAATTGGCTAAGGGGGGTGTGCGCGCGAGGGTTACGGGCGGGCGACCGGTCCATAAAGGAAAACGGTTCGGATTTAAATCCGTTCTAATCTGGACCGTGGGTTTTGGATCCAGTGTCAGCGAGAGGAGAGCGTGTCCGTTACGCGCGGTCGGCCGATCGGTAATAAATGCGCGAATAACTGCCCGTGGGCCGGCCCGTTTAATACAGTAACCGTTACCGTTTTTCCTTTAATAATTTTCCAGAGACATTCAAAAACATTTAAAGCATTCAAATCGTCTCTAAATATAGGGGTATTATATATCAAAATTTAAATAATAATAAATGCTATTTAATGAACATTTTTATTCTGTCATTTGAACACTTTTAAAAAAAATATTATTTTCAGAAATTGCCTAATTGTTTTTAAATCCTTTTTGCAAATATTTTCAAAATAACTCCTGGTTATTTTTGTTCAAATAAATCACCAATTTGACCCTGGTGTGGAGTGTCATATTACTCCTCTCTTATTTTGAACATTTAACCAAAGTTTCCAATAGATGAAAGCAACATAGGGAAAAGTAGAAGGGACTTTCAGAAATTTGGAAAAGGCATTTCAACAAACACTTACAATCAAGCAATGATGATGATAGATGCATAGCTATATTCATAACATTCCAAAATGAAATTTTGGGATGTTACACCCTTGCAATAAAAGCACTCAGTCTCAGGCTTGGGTCCATTCTTGTTCTTCTTCTCGGCAACTTGCTTATCGGGCGTGGCAACAGCTTTGCCATCCTTCTTGAAGTTCTTCTTAGCCTTGACTTTCTTGAAACTAGTGGTCTTATTCATCATCAACATTTGATGCTCCTTTTTGATCTCAACCTCCGCTGATTTCAGCATCGAGTACAACTCAGGAATGGACTTCTCCATACCCTGCATGTTATAGTTCATCACAAAGCTCTTGTAGCTAGGTGGGAGCGACTGGAGGATTCTGTCAATAACCGAGTCATCCGGGAGGTTAACTCCCATCTAAGTCAAGCGGTTGTGCAACCCAGACATTTTGAGTATGTTCTCACTGACAGAACTATTCTCCTCCATCTTACAACTGAAGAACTTGTCGGAGACGTCATATCTCTTGACCCGGGCATGAGCTTGGAAAACCAGTTTCAGCTCTTGGAACATCTCATATGTTGTGTGTTGCTCAAAATGCTTTTAGAGCCACGGTTCTAAACTGTAAAGCATGCCACACTGAACAAGGGAGTAATCATCGCAGCGTGACTGCCAAGCGTTCGTAACGTCTTGGACCGCTGGGAAAATGGGTGGGTCACCTAGCGGTGCATCCAGGACAAACAATCTTTTGGAAGCTATGAGGATGATCCTCAAGCTACGGACCCAGTCCGCGTAGTTGCTTCCATCATGTTTTAGCTTGGTTTTCTCTAGGAATGCGTTGAAGTTGAGGGTGACATTAGCGTTGGCCATTGGATCTACAATATAGATTGTAAAGACAATTTTAGACTAAGTTCATGATAATTAAGTTCACATAATCAAATTATTTAATGAACACCCACTTAGATAGACATCTCTCTAGTCATCCAAGTGATACATGATCCATGTCAACTATCCCGTGTCCGATCATCACGTGAGACGGACTAGTCATCCATGGTGAACATCTCCATGTTGACCGTATCTTCTATACGACTCATGTTCGACCTTTCGGTCTTCCGTGTTTCGAGGCCATGTCTATACCTGCTAGGCTCGTCAAGTCAACCTAAGTGTTTCGCGTGTGTAAATCTGGCTTACACCCATTGTATGCGAACGTTAGAACCTATCACACCCGATCATCACGTGGTGCTTCGGAACAACGATCCTTAGCAACGGTGCATAGTCAGGGTGAACACCTTTATTGAAATTTTATTGAGAGATCATCTTATTTACTACCGTCGTTCTAAGCAAATAAGATGTAAACATGATAAACATCACATGCAATCAATATAGTCACATGATATGGCTAATATCATCTTGCTCCTTTGATCTCCACCTTGGGGGCACCATGATCATCACTATCACCGGCACAACACCATGATCTCCATCATCGTGTCTTCACGAAGTTGTCTCGCCAACTATTACTTCTATTACTATGGCTAACGATTAGCAATAAAGTAATGTAATTACATGGCATTTATGCAGGTCATACAATAAAATAAGACAACTCCTATGGCTCCTACCGGTTGTCATACTCATCGACATGCAAGTCTTGAATCCTATTACAAGAACATGATCAATCTCATACATCACAATGCATCACATCACATCCTTTGTCCATATCACATCACAAGACATATGCTGCAAAAACAAGTTAGACGTCCTCTAATTTGTAGTTGCAAGTTTTTATGTGGCTGCTATAGGTTTCTAGCAAGAACGTTTCTTACCTACACCAAAACCACAATGTGATATGCCAATTGCTATTTGCCCTTCATAAGGACCCTTTTCATCAAATCCAATCCGACTAAGGTGGGAGAGACACACACTCGCTAGCCACCTTATGCAACAAGTGCATGTCAGGCGGTGGAACCGGTCTCACGTAAGCGTACGTGTAAAGTTGGTCCGGGCCGCTTCATCCCACAATACCGCCGAATCAAGATAAGACTAGTAGTGGAAAGCAAATTAACAAGATCGATGCCCACAACAACTTTCTGTTCTACTCGTGCATAGATTCTATGCATAAACCTAGCTCATGATGCCACTGTTGGGAGATGTAGTAGTAAATCAAAAAAATCCTACGTGTTCACCAAGATCTATCTATGGAGTAACCAGCAACGAGTAAGGGGAGAGTGCATCTTCATACCTTTGAAGATCGCTAAGCGAAAGCGTTACAAGAACGCGGTTGGTGGAGTCGTACTCGTAGAGATTCAGATCGCGGTGAACGTCGATCTTAGCGCCGAACAACGGCGCCTTTGCGTTCAACACACATGCAGCCCGGTGATGTCTCCTACGCCTTGATCCAGGAGGACGGAGGAGTGGTTGAGGGAGATCTCCAGCAGCACGACAGCGTGGTGACGGCGGAGCTGCGTGGTCTCCGGTAGGGCTTGGCCAAGCACTACGGAGAACAAGGAGAGGGAGGAGTAGGGCTGCACCGAGAGGAGAGGAACTCGTGTATCGCAGCCCTCCAAAACCCCACATATATATAGCGGGGAGGAGGAGGAGGCACCCCATCTAGGTTTCCCACCGAAGAGGGTGCGGCAGCCCTAGATGGGAGGGCCGGCGGCCAAGGTGGGAGGAGGGGCGGCGCCCTAGGGTGGGCCTTGGGCCCATCCACGCCTAGGGTTTGCCCCTTCCACCCCTTGATGCGCCTTGGGTTGGGTGGTAGGTGCACCAGGCCACCTAAGGGCTGGTTCCCTCCCACTCTTAGCCCATGAAACCTTCCAGGGCCCATGGCCCCTCCCGGTGGACCCTCGGTACCCTTCCAGTGGTCCCGGTACACTACCGGTGACGCCCGAAACACTTTCGGTGACCGAAACCTCACTTCCTATATATGAATCTTTACCTCCGGACCATTCTGGTTATCCTCATGATGTTCGAGATCTCATCCAGGACTCCTAACAACCTTTGGTAACCACGTACACTATTTCCCTATAACCCTAGCGTCATCGAACCTTAAGTGTGTAGACCCTACGGGTTCGGGAGACACGTAGACATGACCGAGACACCTCTCCGGTCAATAACCAATAGCGGGATATGGATACCCATGTTGGCTCCCACATGCTCCACGATGATCTCATTGGATGAACCACAATGTCGGGGATTCAATCAATCCCATATACAATTCCCTTTGTCTACCGGTATGATACTTGCCCGAGATTCGATCATCGGTATCCCTATACCTTGTTCAATATCGTTACCGGCAAGTCTCTTTACTCTTTCCGCAACACATCATCCCGTGGCTAACTCCTTAGTCACATTGAACTCATTATGATGATGTCTTACCGAGTGGGCCCAGAGATACCTCTCCGTCATACGGAGTGACAAATCCCAGTCTCGATTCATGCCAACCCAACAGACACTTTCGGAGATACCCGTAGTACACCTTTATAGCCACCCAATTATGTTGTGATGTTTGGCACACCCAAAGCATTCCTACGGTATCCGGGAGTTGCACAATCTCATGGTCTAAGGAAATGATACTTCACATTGGAAAAGCTTTAGCAGACGAACTACATGATCTTGTGCTATGCTTGGGATTCGGTCTTGTCCATCACATCATTCTCCTAATGATGTGATCCCGTTATCAAAGACATCCTATGTCCATGGTCATGAAACCGTGACCATCTATTGATCAATGAGCTAGCCAACTAGAGGCTCACTAGGGACACATTGTGGTCCATGTATTCACACATGCATTATGGTTTCCGGTTAACACAATTATAGCATGAACAATAGACAATTATCATGAACAAGGAAATACAATAATAACCATTTTATTATTGCCTGTAGGGCATATTTCCAACAAGATGAACATCGAGATGCTAGATGTGCGGGTCTTTCGGTCACAAGGTGTTTGGTTGTCATTCATCATTTGCTTTCCTCAAAAACATTTGGTTTTTGGTCTGTCGTCGAACTATTTGAGTTGGGTTCTCAAAACTTTTACACTATCGCATGTGGTCATGTTGAACATATCGACATGTAATGTTAATAACCCCCTCAATGTTATGTCTATCTCATCTATTTTGCAGGTCGTACCATATCAAAGGATGTTTACACATCATGCTCATATTTATCTCTCTCTTGCTCTTATGATATTCATTATATCTAATTTACAGGAGAAAATTCTTCAAAGATGAACTCGAGAACTATAGTACTCTCAAAAAAATTACACTTTCACTCGCTTTGAATTATTTTGATTCTTCTGTCGTTATATCTTTCATTTAAAATCTTCATGCGGAAGAAAATGCTTCATAAGACATCTCATACACTATGAATTACTATGCATACATCTAACATGAGAAGTTCTATCAAAATGGAGATGAAAACTCCGATATTCTGAGGAAAACTTTAGTCCTTATTTTCTGTGGCAAATCATTTAAAAGTATTCAAATTCTTGAAATCAAATATCTTTCAAAGGTTTTGTCTTGCAGGAAAGACATCTCTGAGATATCATCAAGTGCATTGACTAATCCTACTTAATCGAATCATATCTTAATGACACTCTTTCGACGATGTTTATCGCCCCCATGATCTCCAACCCTACATATTCAGTAATATGCATACTTTCAGGGTAGCATCTTTTAGCTTCGAATTTTTAATCAACACCTACCTCTTCATATGTTATTAGTTAACCTTACCTCCAAACCTTTGATGTGTTCTGTTTTGTCAACAATCGTCCAAAAAGGGGGAGTTTTTTGGTGAAATTGATTCCCCTCTTGTGTTTTGGAGATTGTTGACAAAAACAGCTATGTACTGATTTGTTTGCTAGTGCACTCAAAGAGAAATAGTCCATCGATATCTAAGAAGAATATTATATTCTGTCTAGAAGTTCAAAGAACTTCACGGAAGATTTTTGCACTACGGAGAAAGAGAAGGTCCATATCAAGAATAAAGACCCTGATAAGAATGTGTGAAGAGCTTGATCCCATGAAATATTACCACCACAAAGCGATTTTCATTCAGTGTGTTCGAAGAAGAATGACTATAGCTGAGAAGCATGACAAAGAAGCGAAGACATAACATTTGTTTCATTTTTCTTATTTCTCTTATTTGAGTCGTAGGACCATCGTACTATTAAGAGGGGTATAGCTTCTCAGATCTTAGGTCCGCTGTGATGCTTAGCTGAAGCCTATGAAAGACTGAGAGAAATCTATTTGTGCTTCACATTATTACTTGCAAGCAAGAGACATAGTTCTTCTTGTTGAAAGAGATATCTTTTGGACCAAGGAGTTAGCTTTACTTGCTCCAGAAGGAAAGTTACCATTGTGCAAAAAATGCCAATCCTTGGAAATGTGTCGGTTGGCAATTGGCTGGGCTTCGTGTTCAGTTTGGTCATTTCGCTTCTAGGAAGGTTGCAGCTATAAATAGCCACCCCCACCAACATTGTCTGTTGGCTGCTCCGCTTGAGAATTCTGAGAAGATTGATTGAGTACCCCTCCTTAGAGCTTTGAGTTTACAATCCACCGAGAGAAAATCAAGAGCCGAAACTTTGATTTTGGTTTAGCATCACAACCGATCTAAATTAGAGTTCTTATACCTATTACTCTTGAGAGTTGCACACTCTCTAGATGGATGTCGGCTTGAGTCTCGAAGAGCAATTGTCTTCACCAAGCAAAGTCTTTAGCAATCGAGAGTAATCGTGGTTCGCGAAGAAGTTTTTTGAAGGTTTGGAGATCATCGACAAGTATCAACCCCAAGTGAATTCAGCCAAAGTCTGATCAGACTTCGGTTGAAGGAGAATAGGGAAGAGAGAGGTTTCTAATGTGTTCAATCACCAGTCCCTCCAAACAGTTGTACTCCCTCCATTCCCTTATACAAGGCCACTATGGAAAATACATTTTGCATCTATATAAGGCCACAAACAGTAATCGAGGTAAACATTAATGATGTTTCCACATACTAGCAACTTATTTAGTACTTACATGCATGTATTCATAATGACACTTAGCTACATTCTTCTCATTCATTCGTTGCATGCATGCGGCATATTAATGATTCTAGTTAACGTAAAGAAAGCGTGACTTTCCAAGCGGTCATTAAATTTTGCCTTGGTACCTGTAATATGAGTTTCTGGCCTTGTATAAGGGAATGGAGGGAGTAACTCTTTTGCAAAAGCCTGAACTGTTCTACCAAATTATCAGTTGCCATCAGACACCACTAGTTTAGTCTATTTCCATTGCAATTTATTTGGTAGTTTATCCTAAGTGGTATGTGCTTCAAATGTTATCCCCGATCATCTATCAGTAGTAGTTATGTTTGTGTTCATCTAAGTTTATTGTACTGTCTTTCACTCTGCATTATCTATCATAGCTAGCTTATGTCGTGCAATTCTCATTTTATGATTGCATTGCCATGTTATTTATCATGATATCATTCTGTAGTACCATAGTCATTGTGAAAGGTTCGTGTTATATACAAAGGAGATCATTATTTATTTCTCGTAAGTTTTTCCTAGATCTCGATTTGTCTTATCCTTCGTATGTGCCTTGGTTATCTATCTTTGGTAATTTGCTTGGTTAGTCTATTCCGCTGTTGTGTTTGGTTTTGATTCGAAGTTTTGAATTAAATTGTGAATCTCCCGTTCACCCCCCTATGTCGATATACTCTTGGTCCTAAGTTTTTATTTCAAGATCCTGACAGATTCAAGGGCTAATGATGAGGCTATATCCCACCAGGTAGGCCCAAGATGATATAATACACATCTAAGGCCCAAGAAGGCCCGAGCCCATACTTGTTAGAGCCCAAGTCCACCCTTTTATCGGGATAGCTTATCAGTTGGTACATGTCTAGAAGATCCCTTCATTTTGTTAGCAACCGGTCGGATAGCAAGCAGTCGGATCTTCCGTGTGGCGGATGCTCTTCGGTTGGTTTATCTAAGAGAGTGCCATGCTATCAGTTAGATAGCATTCACTACGTTTATGCTTCAACGGGTATATAGTCACTCTTCGTTTATCATCACTCGTACTATAAACAAGGCCAACAACCAGGTGCAACAATGTGTGTTACTCGAAGCGCGCCGCTATGCATTAGTGCTTGGCATTACCAACCACTATCACAGATGATTATGAGCGTTTGTTACCGCTAGTAGTGGACATGTCTAATTATACTTTAACATAATTTAACATAACTAATAGAGGGCCTCGAGGGTACAACACACTATATATAAGTGTATCCCTAGTGTTCTCCTACGGGTTCACAACCGCTGTAATCTCATACTCATTTGGAAGAGTACATACCAGAGAGATTAGACTAGGATTATTATATCCACCCTAGAGGTGCTAGAAACTATATACATATTTGTGTCCCCCATTGTATCTTGATAGATCAAACTCATTTCTACTACCTCTGTTACTATCAGATCTAAACCCACGACAGCCTTGCTTGCCCAGAATTTCTTGAGAAAGGCAAGCATAAAAATTGAATTCCATAATGTGAGCTTCTAGTTTTGCAGATAATTCATCCACGAGAAGTATCACTTTTTATGTGGAAAAGTGAAAACATGTTGTTTTTACACCTTCCCCATCCAATAATGTATGCCATATTTCAATTCGATCGACACAAGGTTTTGTGACGTCTCAAAACTATTAAATTTGGAATGTTAAACAAACATATTTATTTAAATAAATATTGTTGTTTTCCTTGATTTGGCTACATATTATGATGGGATTAACAAAGTTACTCTGTTTTGGATTTCTCCTATCCTTTGTTGTAAGGGCCATTTGCATTTCTATCCCTAACTCGAACCACCTACTCATATATGCCCCTAATTTCAAAACCTGCTAAAATTTGCCCCTCCGTCGTTAGGTGCCCTTACAGAAATGCCCTTCTGCTCTGTTACCATCCAGTCAAAGAGCTTTGAAAGTCCTGAAAACAATAGCAAAAAAATCTAAAATTTTGTGAGATCGAAAATACTCATGTGCGCAAGGTGCGTGCAAATTTTCGTGCTATTTGGACATTCCAGGAGCTCGTGCAGAGGAAAAACAGTTAATATGTAATCTTGTGAATATTAAATTTGAAATAAAATAGCAAGAAAATTCAAAAAAATATGAAATATTTTGGCATCAAAGAGTCTTGGGTGCACAAGGTACTTGCAAGTTTTTGTGATCAAATGACATGCGAGGAGCTCTAGCAAAAAAACAGAATAGTCATTTTTTCCAAAGTTTTTTCCCGAGCAAAATTTCATTTTTTTCTCCACGAGCTGCTACAGTGTCCAAACAAAACAAAAATTTGCACACAACTTGCAGACCCGACCTCATTGATGTAAAAAAATCATATTGTTTTGAATTTTCTTGCAATTTTTTTTGAATTTACTGATCACAAGCATACATATTTAATGTTTTTTCTTTGACATGACTCCTGGAATGTCCAAATAGCACGAAAATTTGCACCCATTTTGTGAACTTGAGTATCTTTGATCCCACAAAATTTCAGATTTTTTAGATTTTTTTTGCTATTTTTTTCAGGACGGTCAAAGCCCTTTGACCAGCTTTGACCGGATGGTAACGATGCATAAGGGCATTTCTGTAAGGGCACCTAATAGTGGAGGGGCAAATTTGAGTAGGCTTTGAAATTAGGGGCAAATATGAGTAGTGGGTTCCAGTTAGGGAAACAGATTTAAAGACCCTTGTTATAATTTCAATTTACGAGTTGATTAACATAACTGTAAAAACAGTTGGGATGATTTTGGCATTTTATTTGGAGTTACTTATAGCCCGTGTGTTTTATTCGATTTTTTCAAGGGTGCAAAATTTGTACTTGAAAACTATAATTAGCCAAATAAATACTCTGCTTATGATTTTTGGTCTGCTGTAACAATCAAAATCAAAAAAGCATGAAACACACCACGAGGCATGGCCCAGCCAGTCATGAGGTTCTCCCCACCGTTGGGCTGATGTTTGGTTGGTACGGTAGTCCATAGTGGGAGTGTTCTTTTGTTGGTGCAATGGTGCACGGTTAATTTTTATTTTGATGGTGTGAGTGTGCACTTTAAACTCAAATAATATGTTATTGGAGACAATGCTTATGGTGGATGTGGGACCTTAATGTAATATATATGTTTGTAATTATTCATGTATCTATTATGTTTGCTTATGCTTGATTGTTATAATCGTCTCATGGGACATATTTCATTATTGGGCCTTATCGGTATTATGTTTTACGGGGCCTTCACCATAGCCCCTAACGGGTCGTTTCCTTCAAAACATATCAATCTAATTTGGGCCGCAAAACCATTCGGGCCTAGGCATATTGGATTGGAAATGGGCAGCATGTTGGATCGGCACATGTCGCATCAGGAAAATGTCATGCTCAATCTCCACATCTATATGTTCTACTAGACCACGTGTTAGTATGGGAGCGATCCACGTGTGCACCTCCTGTTGGCCCACGTGTCAACGTTCAATTGGACCACATGTCAGTATGGCGTCAGGTCACATGCATGCCTCTTGTTGGTCCATGTGTTTATGCCTTATACCTCCATAAGGCAAGCTATCAATGGCGCATGTGTCAAAACCAAGTGTGGCTACATGTCAAGCTAGCGAAGTGATGTCTACTATGCAACTTTATTCGTGTAGACACGTGTTGGGCCTCCAAGCGCAAAGTTTTGTAGGACATTAGCAATTTTCCCTCAAGTGGATGACCTAAGGTTTATCAATCTGTGAGAGGTGTAGGATGAAGATGGTCTCTCTCAAACTACCCTACAACCAAATACAAGAAATATCTTGTGTCCATAACACACCCAATACAATGGCAAATTGTATAGGTGCACTAGTTCGGCCAAGTGTAATATGGATGGTAGAAATATATTTTTATAATCTGAATAAATAAAAACAGCAAGGTAACAAATAACAAAAGTGAGCACAAATGATATTGCAATGATTGAAAATGAGGCCTAGGGTCTGCACTTTCGCTAGTGCAATCTCTCAACAATGCTAACATAGTTGGATCATATAACCATCCCTCAACGTCCAACAAAGAATCACTCCAAAGTTCCTATCTAGCGGAGAACATAAGAAGAAATTGTTTGTAGGGTACGAAACCACCTCAAATCTATTCTTTCCGTTCGATCTTATCCTAGAGTTCGTACTAAAATAACAGAAGCTATTCTTTCCGATCGATCTAATCAAGAGTTCATACCAAAACAACACCAAATAATTTCAGATTCATAATACTCAATTCAACACAAAGAACTTCAAGGAGTGCCTCAAGATTTCTACCGGAGAAACAAAGACAAGAACGTGCATCAACCCCTATGCATAGATTACCCCAATGTCACCGCGGGAATCCGCAAGTTGAATGCCAAAATACATATCAAGTGAATCAATACGATACCCCATTGTCACCACGAGTATTCAATTGCAAGACATATATCAAGTGTTCTCAAATCCATGAAAGTATTCAATCCGATAACAATGAAATCTCAAAGGGAAAACTCAATTCAACACAAGAAGAGTATAGAGGGGAGAAACATCATATGATCCATCTACGTTAACAAAGCCCATGATATATCAAGATCGTGACATCTCAAGATCACGAGAGAGATTAAACACATAGCTACTGTACAAACCCTCAGCCCCGAGGGTCGGCTACTCCCTCCTCGTCGTGGTGGCCGCCGGGATGATGAAGATGGCCACCAGTGATGATCTCCCCCTCCGACAGGGTCCTGTAACGGGCTCTCGATTGGTTTTCGGTGGCTATAGAGGCTTGGAGCGGCCTAACTTCTGATCTAGGGCCCTCTGAAGGGTTTCAGAATATTTGGGAATTTATAGTGCAAAGAGTGGGTGTGGGAGGCCACCGAGGCGGGCACAACCCACGTGGGCGAGCCCCCTGGTGCGCCCTGGTGGGTTGTGCCCCCCTCGGGGCACCCCCCCAGGTGCAGCTCTGGCCCATTGGGTTCCTTATGGTCCAAAAAAAATCTCCAAAAATTTTCGTGGTGTTTGGACTCCGTTTGATATCGATTTCCTGCTATGTAAAAAACAAGCAAAAAATAGCAATTGGCATTGGGCACTGGGTCAACAGGTTAGTCCCAAAAATGGTATAAAGTTGCTATAAAATGATTGTATAACATCCAAGAATGATAAAATAATAGCATGAATACTTCATAAATTATAGATACGTTGGAGACGTATCAGCATCCCCAAGCTTAATTCCTACTCGTCCTCGAGTAGGTAAATGATAAAAGAAATAATTTATGAAGTGTGAATGCTAGCAAAGTGCATAAGTTTGATCAATGATAATTTCAATCACTTTTCCTAGCATCATAATAGCAATTATTTCTTATAAAATTTCTCATGTTAAAGTAGAAACCAACTCACATGATAACGTTCAAACCATGAATTCTCTAGAAACCCAACAACCTATGTTCTCAGTCACCAAGCAATTGCAATTCAACTTATTCAATAGAGTTTAAGTAAGAGCTCCACATACTCAACCATCATATAGTCTTCTATGATTGCTAACACTCACCGCATACACATGGGAAAAACGTTTCAACCGGACACATAGAAAGATAGGGGCTTATTGCTTTGCCTCCCAACGTATTCACCTCAAGGGTGATGTCAACAATAATAACTCATGCGACCAATATTCAACTAGGCATATGTGCCTAGATCTTTCCTCACCACATGATGCTTGCCAAAGGAGAAAAATAAAAAGGAATAGAGAGAAAAACTTTGACTCTTGCATAAAAGTAAATACATAAATTAAAAGATTGGCCCTTCGCAGAGGGAAGCAGAGGTTGCCATGCGCTTATTTGTTTGTATGCTCAACCCCTTAGTGCAAAAGAACGTCACGTTATATTGGTCCTTATGATAGCAACCTTTATTATGCAGTCCATCGCTTTTATTACTTTGCCATCACAAGTTCGTACAACGCTCAATTTTCTCTTACACTAAATGATCTAACACTTTTAGAAGCAATTTTTATTGCCTTATTACACTAATGACAACTTACTTGAAGGATCTTGCTCAATCCTTAGGTAGGTATGGCGAACTCTTGAAAATAATATTTGGGTTGAAGGGTTTTTTGATGCACAAGTAGTATGTCTACTTGGTGCGGAATTTTTGGCTAGCAAAGATGGGGGGCAAGCACCACATGCTGAAGGATCTATGACAATATAACTTCTATGTGAATATGAACAAACATAAATCATTACGTTGTCTTCCTTGTCCAACATCAACAATTCTGGCATATAATATTTTGATGGGGTCTCACAATCACAAAAGATTTCCAGGATAGTGTATTTTCATGTGAAAGTTCTCTTCCTTATACTAATTATTCATGAATTGCTTGTATGACCAATATTGTGATTGTCAAGCCTCAAAAGATTTCACTTTCTAAACCCAATGTGAAGCTACCACTAAGCATGATATGATCTCAACTTCATGACATTCAATTTATTCAAAAATTTACTCATAGGATATAAGTGAAGCACAAGAGCAATTCCAAAGAACAAAGCTTCGTTGACGAGATGTGAATGCCGCTTACTTAGCCTCATTGGCGACTATTTGAGGACTCTATTTTATTTAAAACTTTCAGATCTAAGTATTTTATTAAAACAGAAATTAAAATAAAAATAAAATGACATTCTAAAAATAGCACAACTCATGTGAAGAAGCAAAAACTTAGGCTCAACCGATACTAACCGATAATTGTTGAAGATGAAAGGTAGGATGCCTACCAGGGCATCCCCAAGCTTAGATGCTTGAGACTTATTGAATATTATCTTGGGATTACTTGGGAATACCCAAGCTTGAGCTTTTGTGTCTCCTTAATTCTTCTCATATCACGGTTTTCCTAAATCTCAAAAGCTTCATCCACACAAAACTCAACAAGAACACGTGAGATAAGTTAGTATAAACCAATGCAAACACCTTATCATTATCTACTGTAGAAAATCACAAAAATTATTATTCAACATTGCATGCTAAACGCCTATACATATTTAATACTCCTATCCTCAAATAGAATCATTAAACAAGCAAACATATGCAAACAATGCAAACATAACAGCAATCTGCCAAAACAGTATAGTCTGTAAAGAATGCTAGAGTATCAATACTTTTCAAACTCCAAATGTTATGAAAATTTACCACACTGTAGAACATTTATCGGTGCTTATTATGCAAAACGTTTCAAAAATTTATCACATTCTCACTTTTCTAGGGAATTTTTGCACCAACGGTAAACCTTCTGTTTTGAAACAGCAACATGTATACTTGCAAAATAAGCATGGTGAGGGCTATCCTTGACATTTTTATTGAAATAAAAGATGCAAAACATTATTATAAATAACATCAGACAAATACTAACAAAATAAATTGATGCTCCAAGTAAAACACATATCATGTGATGAATGAAAACATAGCTCCAAGTAAGGTTACCGATAATGTTGGAGACAGTAGAGGGGATGCCTTCCGGGGCATCCCCAAGCTTAGTTGATTGGATATTCCTTGAATGTTACCTTGGGTTTTCCTTGGTAATCCCCAATATTAGGTCCTTGTCACTCCTAATTTTCCTCATATCGACATCTCAGCCAAAACTTGAAAACTTCAATCACGCAAAACTTAACGGAACTTTGTGAGATGGGTTAGTATGATAAAGAGCAAACCATTTCACTTTGGTACTGTCAATACAAGATCCATAATTTTTATAACACAATGCCTAATGTATCATAAATTTCCACAATTTATATTGAGCAATATAAGCCATAGAAACTAGAAAACAAGAAAACTATGCATTGAAAACAGAATTTGTCAAAAACAGAACAGTCTGTAGTAATATGTACTCCAACCATACTTCTGCTACTCTAAAAATTATTAAAAATTATGATCACGTCATAAATTTTTATATTAATCTTATTAAAAAATAATCAACTCAAAATCACTCTTCTGTTAAAAATTAGGATTATTTTCGTGAGCGCAAAAGTTTCTATTTTTCAGCAAGATCAAATCAATTATCACCCCACATGATCCCAAAGGCTTTACTTGGTACTTTATTGAAACAAAAGCAATAAAACATGATTAATGCAGTAGATTAATCATGTGAACACACAAAAACAGTAGGTAAAAGTTTTGGGTTGTCTCCCAACAAGCGCTTTTCTTTTATGCCTTTTAAGCTAGGCATGATGATTTCAATGATGCTCGCATAAAAGTAAAGAATTGAAACATAAAGAGAGCATAATGAAGCATATTACTAGCACATTTAAGACTAACCCACTTCCTATGCATAGGGATTTTGTGAGCAAACAATTTATGGGAGCAAGAATCAACTAGCATAGGAACGCAAAACAAGCATAGCTTCAAGATTTTCAACACATAGAGAGGAAGCTTGATATTATTGCAATACCTACAAGCATATGTTCCTCCCTCATAATAATTTTCAGTAGCATCATGAATGAATTCAACAATATAGCTATCACATAAAGCATTCTTTTCATGATGCATAAGCATAGAGATTTTGTTACTCTCCACATAAGCAAATTTATTCTCATCAATATTAGTGGGAGCAAACTCAACAAAATAACTATCATGTGATTGAAAATTAAAATCATGATGAAAAGTTTCATGGTTATCATTATTATTTATATCATACATGTCATCACCATAATCATCATATATAGGAACTTTGTTGTCATAATCAATGACAACCTCTTCCAAAATAGTGGATTCATCATTAAATAAAGTCATGACCTCTCCAAATCCACTCTCGTCAATATAATCATCATAAATAGGAGGCATGCTTTCATTATAACAAATTTCCACATCAAAACTTGGGGGACAAAAAATATCATCTTCATAAAACATAGCATTCCCAAGCTTATGGCTTTGCATATCATTAGCACCATGGATATTCATGCTCATCATTCATTCCAATCATTTTATTTAATTATTCTTCTATCAACTGAGCACAATTTTCTAATCCATCATTTTCCAGAAAGATATTATAAAGATGATCAATAATATGATGCAACCTCAATTCCATTTTTTATGTAGTTTTCTTTTATAAACCAAACTAGTGATAAAACAAGAAACTAAAAAATTCAATTGCATGATCTAAAGATATACCTTCATGCACTCACCTCCCCGGAAACGGCGCCAGAAAAGAGCTTGATGTCTACTATGCAACTTTATTCTTGTAGACACGTGTTGAGCCTCCAAGTGCAGAGTTTTGTAGGACAGTAGCAATTTTCCCTCAAGTGGATGCCTAAGGTTTATCAATCCGTGAGAGGTGTAGGATGAAGATGGTATCTCTCAAACGACCCTGCAACCAAATAAAAGAAATCTTTTGTGTCCCCAACACACCCAATACAATGGAAAATTTTATAGGTGCACTAGTTCGGAAAAGTATAATATGGATGGTAGAAATATATTTTTATAATCTGAATAAATAAAAACAGCAAGGTAGCAAATAAAAAAAGTGAGCACAAACGATATTGCAATGATTGAAAATGAGGCCTGGGATCCGTACTTTCGCTAGTGCAATCTCTCAACAATGCTAACATAGTTAGATCATATAACCATCCCTCAACGTGCAACGAAGAATCAATCTAAAGTTCCTATCTAGTAGAGAACATAAGAAGAAATTGTTTGTAGGGTACGAAACCACCTCAAAGCAATTCTTTTCGTTTGATCTTATCATAGAGTTCGTACTAAAATAATAGAAGCTATTCTTTCCAATCGATCTAATCAAGAGTTTGTACGAAAACAACACCAAATAATTTCAGATTCATAATACTCAATCCAACACAAAGAACTTCAAGAAGTGCCCCGAGATTTCTACCAGAGAAACAAAGACAAGAACATGCATCAACCCCTATGCATAGATTACCCCAATGTCCCTGCGGGAATCCGCAAGTTGAACGCCAAAATATATATCAAGTGAATCAATATGATACCCCATTGTCACCATGAGTATTCAATTGCAAGAAATATATCAAGTGTTCTCAAATCCATCAAAGTATTCAGTCTGATAAAAATGAAATCTCAAAGGGAAAACTCAATTCATCACAAGAAGAGTATAGAGGGGAGAAACATCATATGATCCATCTATGTTAACAAAGCCCATGATATATCAAGATTGTGACATCTCAAGATCACGAGAGAGAGAGAGAGAGATTAAACACATAGCTACTAGTACAAACCCTCAGCCCCGAGGGTGGACTACTCCCTCCTCGTCGTGGTGGTCGCCGGGATGATGAAGATGGCTACCACTGATGATCTCCCCCTCCGGTAGGGTGCCGGAACGGGCTCCCGATTGGTTTGTGGTGGCTACAAAGGCTTGCGGCGGCGGAACTTCCGATCTAGGGCTACTCCGAAGGGTTTCGGAATATTTAGGAATTTATAGTGCAAAGAGGGGGTGCGGGAGGCCACCGAGGTGGGCACAACCCACCTGGGCGCGCTAGGGGGCCCGAGCGCGCCCTGGTGGGTTGTGCCCCGCTCGAGGCACCCCCCTCCAGGTACAGCTCTGGCCCATTGGGTTCCTTATGGTCCAAAAAAATATCCAAAAAGTTTCGTGGTGTTTTGACTCCATTTGATACTGATTTCCTACAATGTAGAAAACAAGCAAAAAAACAACAGCTGGCACTAGGCACTGGGTCCATAGGTTAGTCCCAAAAAATGGTATAAAGTTGCTATAAAATGATTGTAAAACATCCAAGAATGATGAATAACAGCATGAATACTTCATAAATTATAGATACCTTGGAGACGTATCACGAAGACACATGTGTACACACCTTATCCGGCCACATGTCAAGCCAGTGACTATCCACGTGTCATCCTGATGTCTACTTCACAACCTTCCTCTTGTAGACTCATGTTGGGCCTCCAACCGCGGAGTTTTGTAGGACAGTAGCAAATTTCCCTCAAGTGGATGACCTAAGGTTTATCAATCCGTAGGAGGTGTAGGATGAAGATGGTCTCTCTCGAATAACCTTGCAATCAAATAGCAAAGAGTCTCTTGTGTCCCCAACACACCCAATACAATGGTAAATTGTATAGGTGCACTAGTTTGGCGAAGAGATGGTGATACAAGTGCAATATGGATGGTAGATATAGTTTTTTGTAATCTGAAAATATAAAAACAGCAAGTTAACAAATAGTAATCATGAGCAAAACGTTGTATAAATGCTTGGAAACAAGGCCTAAGGTCAATACTTTCACTAGTGCAATTTCTCTCAACAATATTGGCATAGTTGAATCATATGTAAATACCTCTCGTGCGATAAAGAGTTCACTCCAAATTCACAAATAGTGGAGAACTAATGAAGAAATTATTGTAGGGTACGAAACCACCTCAAATTTATCCTTTCTGATCAATCTTATGAGCTGTCCCTATAAGTGTCACAAATAGCCCTAGAGTTCGTACTAAAATAACATCTTAATATACACATCAACCAAAACCCTAATGTCACCTAGATACTCCATTGTCACCACAAGTACCCATGGGCTTGATTATACGATATGCATCACATAATTTCAGATTCATCATGTTCAATCTAACACAAAGAACTTCAAAGAGTGCCCTAAAGATTCTACCGGAAAGTCAAGATAAAAATGTGTGCCAACCCCTATGCATAGACTCCCATGGTCACGGAACCCGCAAGTTGATCACCAAAAACATAAATCAAGTGTATCAATAGAACATCCCTCACCACAGATATCCCATTTCAAGACATACATCAAGTGTTCTCAAATCCTTAAAGACTCAATCTGATAAGTAAACTTCAAACGGAAAACTCAATTCATCACAACTAGATAGAGAGGGGAAAACTCCATATGATTCAATCTATATCAACAAAGCTCACAACACATCAAGATCGTGCCATCTCGAGAACATGAGAGAGAGAGAGATCAAACACATAGCTACTGGTACATACCCTCAGCCCCGAGGGTGAACTACTCCCTCCTCGTCATGGAGAGCGCTGAGATGATGAAGATGGCCTCCGGTGATGGTTTCCCCCTCCGACAGGGTGCCGGAACGGGCTCCCGGTTGGTTTTTCGTGGCTCTGGAGGTTTGTGGCGGCAGAACTCCTGATCTAGGTTCTGTGTTGGGGTTTTTGGAATATTTGACGATTTATAGAGCTAAGAGGGAGGTCGGTGGACTCCCGAGAGGCCCACAAGCCTGGTGGCCGCGGCCATGGGGGTGGTCGCGGCCCTAGGGTTTGTGGGCCCCTCGGGAGTCTTCTGACTTCATCTCCAGGTTGCGCAAGTTCCTTCTGATCCAGAAAAAATCATATCGAAGGTTTTATTCCGTTTGGACTCCATTTGATATTCCTTTTCTGTAAAACCCAAATACACAAAAAAAACAGGAACTGGCATAGGGCTCTAGGTTAATAGGTTAGTCCCAGAAATAATATAAAGTTGTGGTAAAATGATTGTAAAACATCCAAGAATGATAATATAGTAGCATGAAACAAGCAAAAATTATAGATACGTTGGACACGTATCAGCATCCCCAAGCTGAATTCCTGCTCGTCCTCGAGTGGGAAAATGATAAAAACAGAATTTTTGATGTGGAATGCTGCCTAACATATTTATCCATGTAATATTCTTTATTGTGGCATGAATATTAAGATCTGTAAGATTCAAGACAATAGTCTAATATTGACATAAAAACAGTAATACTTCGAGCACACCGACAAGGTAGTCGTGTCCTTTCGAAATAACATGGCCTTAGAAAGTTATCCCTACAAAATCATATGGTCTGGCTATGATCCATCTTCCCCACACAAAGTATCTAAATCATGCACAACCCTGATGAACAAGTCAAGCAATTGTTTCACACTTTTGGTGTCTTCAAACCGTTTCAACTCTCACGCAATACATGAGCATGAGCAATGGATATAGCATTATAGGTGGAATAGAATATGGAGGAGGTGCAAGGGGAAAAAGGAGACGATAGTCTCAGTTCAACTAGTCGTATCAACGGGCTATGGAGATGCCCATCACTAGATATCATGTGAGTGAGTAGGGATTGCCATGCAACAAATGCACTTAAAGTTATAAGTGTATGAAAGCTCAAAAAGAAAACTAAGTGGTCGTGCATAATGAATATCCACTAGTTATATGAAAGTGAAAAAATAGGAGACTCTCTATCATGAAGATCATGGTGCTACTTTGAAGCACAAGTGTGGAAAAAGGTAGTCGCAATTGTCCCTTCTCTCTTTCTCTCATTTTTTATCTTTTCCATTTTTCGGTGGGCTTCTTTGGCCTCTCTTTTTTTGTTTGGGCTTCGTTGGCCTGTTTTATTTTTTGTAAAGTCTGGATACTCATCCCAACTTGTGAGGGAGTCATAGCCTCCATCATCCTTTTCTCTCACGGGACAATGCTATATTAATTAAAAATCATCACACTTTTATTTACTTATAACTCAAAAGAAAAAAATTACAACTCGATTCCTATGACAAAATATGACTCTATATGCAATATGAAGTGATGATGCAAGTCATGAAAAACTACATGGTGGAAGTTGCATGGCAATATATCTCGGAATGGCTATGGAAATGCCATAATAAGTAGGTATGGTGGCTGTTTTGAGGAATATATGGTAGCTATTTTGAGGAAGGAGGGTTTGGTGTACCGGCAAAAGTTGCGCGGTACTGGAGAGGCTAGCAAAGATGGAAGGGTGAGAGTGCGTATAATCCATGGACTCAACATTAGTCATAAAGAACTCACATACTTATTGCAAAAATCTATTAGTTATCAAACAAAGCATTAGACACATGCTCCTAGTGGAGAGGTTGGTAGGAATTAACCATCGCACGCTCCCGACCCTCACACAAAGGTCGACAATCATTAAACAAATCATGCTCCGACTTTGTAACATAACGGTTAACCATACGTGCATGCTACGGGAATCACAAGATTTAACACAAGTATCTCTTCCAATTCACAAATAATAACTAGCATGAATCTCATCTTACCATCTCTATTATCTCAAAACTATATTCAAGGAATCAAACTTCTCATAGTTTTTAATGCACTTAATATGAAAGTTTTTATTATATCCCTCTTGGATGCCCATTATATTAGGATTAAATTCATAACCTAAACAAATTACCAAGCTTTTTTAAGAAACTCTAAAAATAATATAAGTGAGGAATGAGAGTTCAATAATTTCTATAAAATATAACACCACCATGGTCTATAAAGATATAAGTGAAGCACTGGATCAACATTGCCTAGCTCAAAAGATATAAGTGAAGATCAATGAGTAGTCAAATAATTAAGTAGCTATGTGAGGACTATCTATCCCTCAATAAATATTTTCAGATCTTAAGTACTTTATTCAAACATCAAGAAAAAGAAAAATAGCACTCCAAGAATAGCGCGCATCATGTGAACGAATAAAGATTTAGGCTCAACATAGGCTAACCGATAATTGTTAATGGAGAAAGGTGGGATGTGTAGCATCCCAAAGCTTAGATTCTTGAGAGTTATTGAAATATTTACTTGTGGTGCCTTGGTCATCCCCAAGATTGAGCTTTGGTATCTCGTTCAATCCTCGCATACCACGGTTTCACATATTCTCAAAAACTTCATCCACACAAAACTCAAAAAGAACTCGTGAGATAGGTTAGTACACATAATAATAAATCAACTCTTTATGTACTACCAAGACAAGTTTCATAATAATTTTAAAACATTAGGTACTGTATACTATCATTTCCACAATTTATATCTACCAACATAAGCTATGGAACTATAGGATAAGTCGATAATGAAACTATGACAGCAATCTGTCTAAACACAACAGTCTGTAGAAATTTATGAAAACAGTGTACTTATGTAACTCAAACAATTATGAACATTTAGTACATGCTATACAATTTATATGAAAACACTGTGTAAAAATTTCAGAAACATTCCACGTTCCAGTAAAATATGAAAATTCATACACTAGAGCAGAAGTTTCTGTTTTTACCCAGCACATATCAAAACATGCAATGCAAGCATCCTAAGGCAATTCTTGGAAATTTTTATTGAAAAACAAGATTATAAATAACACCTATCAGAAATTAACAAAATATAATGACGCTCCAAGCAAAACACATATTATGTGACGAATAAAAATATAGCTCCAAGTAAGATATACCGATAGTGTTGAAGACGAAAGAGGGGATGCCTTCCGGGGCATCCCCGAGCTTAGACGCTTGAGTCTTCCTTTAATATGACCTTGGGGGTGCCTTGGGAATCCCCAATATTAGTTTCTTTTCACTCCTTACTCTCCTCATATCGGTATCTCACCCAAAACTTGAAAACTTCAATCACACAAAACTTAACGAAACTTCGTTAGATGGGTTAGTGTAGTAAATATAGATCATTCACTTAAGTACTGTCAAGACAAGATTCATAATTTTTCCCACATGATACCTACTGTATGCTACCATTCCCATAATTTATACCACTGAATATAAACTATCAAAACACTAAAACAAGCAAACTATGCATGCAAAACAGAATCTGTCAAAAAAAGAACAGTCTGTGAAGACCTGAATGATCACCAAACTACCCTGACTCTAAAAATTCTTAAAAATTAGGAAACTCAAGGAATTTGCATATAAAGTTTTTGTAAAAATTTCAGAATTTTTTGAATCTCCATTAAAATCAGATAATTCCTATACAGGACGCAGAACTTTTTGTGTTTGCACAGAATCAAACAAGCAAGCATCCACACTATCCTAAAGGATTTACTTGGCACTTTATTGAAATAAAAGACACAAAACATGATTAATACAGTATATTAATCATGTTAACACACAAAAACATAAAGTAAAAGTGTTGGTTTGTCTCCCAACAAGCACTTTTCTTTAATGCCTTTTAGCTAGGCGTGATGATTTCAATGACGCTCACGTAGGAATAGTAATTGAAACATGCAAAGGAGCATCATGAATCTCATGAAAATCACATTTAAGTATAATCCACTTACTATGCATAAGGATTTTGTGAGAAAAAAATTATGGTAACAAGAATCATCTAGCATAGGAAGGCAAAACAAGCATAACTTCAAAACTTTGAACACATAGAGAGGAAACTTGATATTATCGCAATTCCTAAAAGCATATGTTCCTCCCTCATAATAATTTTAAGTAGCATCATGAAGAAATTCCACAATATAACCAGCACATAAATCATTGTTTTGATGATTCACAAGCATAGAAAATTTGTCACTCTCCACATAAGCAATTTTCTTCTCATTCAAAATAGTGGGAGCAAACTCAACAAAATAACTATCATGACATACTTGACTGACATAACCACTTTGAATATTAAAATCATGATGACAAGTTTCATGGTTACCATTACTATTTATAGAATAAGTGTCATCACAATAATCATCATAGATAGGAGGCATGTCATAATCATAATAGTTTTGCTCATCAAAACTTAGGGGGCTAAAAATATCATCTTCACCAAACTTAGCATCCGCAAGCTTGTGGCTTTGCATATCATTAGCATCATGAATATTCAGATAATTCATACTAACAATATCACTATCATGATCCTCACTCAAATATTTAGTACCAAACATTTTAATAACCTCTTCTTCTAACACTTGAGCACAATTTTCCTTTCCATCATTTTCACGAAAGACATTAAAAAGATGAAGAATATGAGGCAACCTCAATTCCATTTTTTTGTAGTTTTCTTTTATAAAACCAAACTAGTAAAAAACAAGAAACTAAAAGATTTGATTGCAAGATCTAAATATATACCTTCAAGCACTCACCTCCCCAGCAACGGTGCCAGAAAAGAGTTTGATGTCTACTACACAACCTTCTTCTTGTAGACTCGTGTTGGGCCTCCAAGCACAGAGTTTTGTAGGACAGTAGCAAATTTCCCTCATGTGGATGACATAAGGTTTATCAATTCGTAGGAGGTTTAGGATGAAGATGGTATCTCTCAAACAACCCTACAATCAAATAGCAAAGAGTCGCTTGTGTCACCAACACACCCAATACAATGGTAAATTGTAAGGAGGCACTAGTTCGGCAAAGAGATGGTGATACAAGTGCAATATGGATGGTAGATATAGTTTTTTTTGTAATCTGGAAATATAAAACGGCAAGGTAAAAAATAGTAAACGTGAGTAGAACATTGTATAAATGCTTGGAAACAAGGCCTAGGGTCCATACTTTCACTAGTGCAATTTCTCTCAACAATATTGGTACAGTTGAATCATAAGTAAATACCTCTCGTGCAACAAAGAGTTCACTCCAAAGTCGCTAATAGCAGAGAACTAATGAAGAAATTATTGTAGGGTATGAAATCACCTCAAAGTTATCCTTTCTGATCAATCTTATGAGATGTCCCTATAAGTGTCACAAACAGCCCTAGAGTTCGTACTAAAATAACACCTTAAGATACACATCAACGAAAACCCTAATGTCACCTAGATACTCCATTGTCAACACAAGTACCCTTGGGCTTGATTATACGATATGCATCACATAATTTCAGATTCATCATGTTCAATCCAACACAAAGAACTTCAAAGAGTGCCCCAAAGTTCCTACAGGAAAGTCAAGATAAAAACGTGTGCCAACCCCTATGCATAGATTCCCAAGGTCACGGAACCTACAAGTTGGTCACCAAAACATATATCAAGTGTATCAATAGAACATCACATTGCCACCACAGATATCCCATCGCAAGACATACATCAAGTGTTCTCAAATCCTTAAAGACTCAATCCGATAAGTAAACTTCAAAGGGAAAACTAAATTCATCACAACTAGATAGAGAGGGGAAAATTCCATATGATTCAATCTATATCAACAAAGCTCGCGTACATCAAGGTCGTGCCATCTCAAGAACATGAGAGAGAGAGAGAGATCAAACACATAGCTATTGGTACATACCCTCAGCCCCGAGGGTGAACTACTCCCTCCTCATCATGGAGAACGTCGGGATGATGAAGATGGCCTCCGGTGATGGTTTCCCCCTCCGGCAGGGTGCCCGAACGGGCTCCCGATTGGTTTTTCGTGGCTTTGGAGGTTTGCAGCGGCGGAACTCCCGATCTAGGTTCCGTGTTGGGGGTTTTCGAATATTTGACGATTTATAGAGCTGAGATGGAGGTCGGTGGACTCCCGAAGGGACCACAAGCCTAGTGGCCACGCAGGAGAGGTGGGAGCGCCCCTGGGGCTTATGGCCTCCTCAGGAGTCTTCTGACTTCATCTCCAAGTTGCATAGGTTCCTTTTGATCCGGAAAAATCATATCGAAGGTTTTATTCCATTTGGACTCCATTTGATATTCCTTTTTTGTAAAACCCAAAAACACGGAAAAACAAGAACTGGCACTAGGTTCTAGGTTAATAGGTTAGTCCCGGAAATAATATAAAGTTGTGGTAAAATGATTGTAAAACATCCAAGAATGATAATATAAAAGCATGAAACAAGCAAAAATTATGGATACGTTGGAGACGTATCACATCCTATGATTGGTCCTCATGCCATACTATGGTTGGCCCATGTCTCATCTTATGGTTGGCCTAGTTGTCACCATGTTGATGGTCCAGATGTCAAGTAGCTGATAATACACGTGTAGAGATACTATTGATACATGTGTCAACTTATCGAGATGCCTCGTGGAAGCAGCCATCTTGCCACGTTTCGCATCATGTCATGCTAAACAACAAAGTTGATGTTATCCGAGAGTCCTGAAAGGGCAATCATTGGCCTGCCACACGTTGTAAGGGAACTCTCTTACCTTAGTGTTTTGGTGATGATGACAACTCACTATGATTTAACCGTGTGTCAAGTTATACAGGTATTGTCTGTGGGACACAAGACGGTTAGGCAGTCCCTCCAAACGAAAAAGATCGAAGACGGTGTTCTGTACGTGTTTATTTCTTTGGTCATAGGGATCCCATACTATTAAGAGGGAATCCAAATTGGAAGGTCTTGGGTGAATCAGTTCTCTCGCACATCCTTTTACACCCAACTCATTCCTCCGCATCATAGAGAGAGGCCCCTCTTTCCATCCATGCTTGTCAGTTGTACCATTGTCCCGACCTAATGTAGCACTTGCTTCGGACATTCAGTTTGACCACCACTTCAGGGGTGATACCCTGGAGGTGCTGCCACTGAGAAGTCCCCAGCGGTGGTACCGCTGCCTCCGAGCGGTTGTACCGCCCATAGCTGGGTGACCCAGGGTGGCAGCTCTGGGCGATTGAACTGGCCCAACACCTTGGCTACAACCGGAGTTTGTCCTGTTGGGTGGACCTAAAACGGTTGTACCGCTATTTTATATAGCCTGGTACTATCGGTGTCCCAAGCGGTTGTACCGCTTGGGACTTTGCCCGGTCCAGTGCTCTGGCCGGGCTGCTGCATCCTGGCCACCTTTATGTTGGGTCCGGTGGTTGGGCGGTAGTCGAGCGGTTGTACCGGTCACTCCGGTTGTACCGCTACCATGTATTTCTGGCTGTAATGGTTGGAAAGTGGGCGACCTATATAAAAAGGTGGTTCTTCCACCTCTATCTTATCTCTTACCAATCTCTCTCCATCATTGATGCCCATTGAGCTTTGTTACCCGATCTCTCTCTAGCCACCCAAACTTGTTGACTTGCTAGGGATTGAAGGAGGAGATCTAGATCTACACTTCCACCAAAGTAAAATTGATTCCCCCATACTTTCTTGTGTGGATTTTGTTACTCTTGGGTGTTTGAGCACCCTAGATGGAAGAGGTCACCTCCAAGCCATATTCCATTATGGTGAAGCTTCGTGGTTTCGTTGGGAGCCTCCATTTAAGTTGTGGAGAGAGCCCCAACCTTGTTTGTAAAGGTCCGGTTGCCGCCTTCAAGGGAACCACTAGTGGAATCATGGCATCTTGCATTGTGTGAGGGCGTGAGGCGAATACGGTGTCCCTAGTGGATTCTTGGGGAGCATTGTGCGTCCACACCGCTCTAACGGAGGCATACTTCCCTTTACCGGGAAGGAACTCCGATAACATATCCCCGTCTCCGTTGGTTCCACGTGTGGTCACTTCTTACCTTTACTTTGTGCAAGCTATTTGTATTGTTTATCTCCTTGCTTGTATTTTTATTATAGTTAGCATCATATAGGTTGCTCACCTAGTTGCATATCTAGACAACCTTTATGTTGCTAAGCCTTACTTGTTAAAGAAATAGTAAAAAGTGTTAGTTGCCTATTCACCGCCCCCCTCTAGTCAACCATATCGATCCTTTCAATTGGTATAAGGGCCTCATCTTTTTATTAAGGGTTTCACCACCCAAAGAGCATGGATGACGATGAGGTGCGATCGGTTGAACTACCCGAGGCCGTGGGTGTGAACACGGTGTCACGTGAGGATTTGAATCAGGTCATGTCCGTACTCAAATCCTCCATGGCTACCGATGTCAAATCCATGTTTAAAGAATTTCTGGAGGGTCTCAAACTTACTACCGATCCATTGTTAGTGGTCAATCCCACTAACCCGTCATTGGATGTCCACTCCGAAAAGGAGGGGGCTAGCACTGATAAGAATAAGCAACCTCCAGGAACTAGTGGGGTTGGTACCTTTGCCTCGGTACCCCCTCCCTTGGTAAATGGAGTGTTGGAAATATGCCCTAGAGGCAATAACTATTGGTTATTATCATATTTCCTTGTTCATGATAATCGTTTATTATCCATGCTATAATTGTATTGATTGGGAAATCAGATACATGTGTGGGTACATAGACAACATTGTGTCCCTAGTATGCCTCTAATAGACTAGCTCATTGATCAAAGATGGTCAAGGTTTCCTAGCCATAGACATGAGAAGTCGTTTGATAACGGTATCACATCATTAGGAGAATGATGTGATGGAAAAGACCCAAACCACAAACATAGCATATGATTGTGTTAGTTTATTGCTATAGTTTTCTGCATGTCAAGTATCTGTTCCTATGACCATGAGATCATGCAACTCACTAACACCGAAGGAGTACCTTGTGTGTATCAAATGTTGCAATGTAACTGGGTGACTATAAAGGTGCTCTACAGTTATCTTCAAGGGTGTTTGTTGGGTTGGCATGGATCAAGACTGGGATTTGTTACTCCATGTGATGGAGAGGTATCTCAGGTCCCACTCGGCAAATACAACATCATAATGAGCCTTGCAAGCAAAGTGACTAAATAGTTAGACACAGGATCTTGTATTACGGAACGAGTAAAGAGACTTGCCGGTAATGGGATTGAACTAGGTATGGAGAGACGGACGATCGAATCTCGAGCAAGTAACATACCAGAGAACAAAGGGAACAACATACGCGATTAACTGAATCCTTGACATAGAGGTTCAACCGATAAAGATCTTCGTAGAATTTATAGGAACCAATATGGGCATCTAGGTCCCGCTATTGCTTATTGTCCGTAGAGGTGTCTCGGTCATGTCTACATAGTTCTCGAACCCGCGGGTCTACAAACTTAAGGTTCGGTGACGTTTCGGTAGTACTGAGTTGTGTATGTTGGTGACCGAAGGTTGTTCGAAGTCTCGGATGAGATCTTGGAAGTCACAAGGAGCTCTGGAATGGTCGAGAGGTAAAGATTGATATATATAGGAAGTCCTGTTTTGGTCACCGGAAAAAGTTCAGGCGTTACCGGTAGTGTACTGGGGGGTGCGGGGAGGGTTCCGAGGGTCCATCGGGAGGGGCGACCCACTCCGGGGGGCACATGGACCTTAGGGGTGGCGCACCAGCCTTAGTGGGCTGGGAAAGCCAGCCCCTAAGGGCCCATGCGAAAAGGAGAGAGGAGGACCAAGTGGGGAGTTCTCCCAGGACTCCACCTCCCTTGTGGGAGGAGGAATCCTAGTTGGGGAAGGACTCCTCCCCCTAGGTTCAATCAAATCCTCCTTATGGAGGGTTTGAGGCTGCTTCCTCCCCTCCCTTCCTCCTATATATACTAGAGGATTTGAGGGCAGCCCAAACCCTAATAGCCACGTGCTACCCACTTCTTCCTCTAGATCGTTTCTCCTCTAGATTAGTTCGGCGGAGCTCGGCGAAGCCCTGCCGGATTAGTTCATCACTACCTCCACCACGCTGTTGTGCTGCCGGAGAACTCATCTACCTCTCCACCCTTGCTTGCTGGATCAAGGAGGTGGAGATCATCATTGAGCTATACGTGTGCTGAACGCGGAGGTGTCGTCCGTTCGACACTAGATCGGAAGGACCATGATTGGATCACGGGACAGATCGTGATTGGATCGCAGTACATATCGTGATTGGATCGCGAGACAGATCGTGACAGGATCGCGGGACGGCTAGCAATTTAGATCCCGAAGAAGTTCGACTACATCAATCGCGTTTCTTAACGGTTCCCGCGTAGCGATCTACAAGGGTATGTAGATCCACTCTCCCTCTCATAGATGCTCATCACCATGGATAGATCTTGCGTGTGCATAGGAAAATATTTGTTTCCCATGCAACATTCCCCCACAGTGGCATCATGATCTAGGTCTATGTGTAGATGAGATCACGAGTAGAATACAAAGGAGTTTCTGGGCATTGGTGTTGGGAGACGTAGTAGTAAATCAAAAATTTCCTACGTTCACCAAGATATATCTATGGAGAAACCAGCAACGAGAGGGGGGAGATTGGATCTTCATACCTTTGAAGATCGCTAAGCGGAAGCGTTACAAGAACGCGGTTGATGGAGTCGTACTCGCAGCGATTCAGATCGCGGTAGATCCGATCAAGTGCCGAACGGACGGCACCTCCGCGTTCAACACACGTGCAGCCCGGTGACGTATCCAACACCTTGATCCAGAAAGGAGGAAGGAGAGGTTGGGGAAGGGCTCCAACAGCAGCACGACGGCGTGGTGGTGGTGGAGTAGCAAGGTATTCCGACAGGGCTTCGCCTAAGCGCTGCGGAGGAGGAAGAAGAGAGGTAGGGCTTTGCCGTGAGAGAGAGAGATCAAATCTTGTCTCAAAACATCCAAAACCTCAAGTATATATAGGAGGAGGGACGTGGAGGGCTGGCTTGGCCTCTACTCCAAAGAGGAGATGGCCGGCCGAATTAAAGGGAGAGTCCACCTCCCACAAGGGAGGTGGATCTCCTCCTTTTAAATCCTTTTTGCCTTATCTCCTTATCTCCAGCCGCATGGGCCTTTAGCAAAAGTCTTGCCCAGCCCAATAAGGGCTGGCACACTTTATCTAACAGCCCATGTGGTCCTTTGGTCGTCACACCCCTCCCGGGGGTCCTCCGGCACCCTCCCGGCACTCCCGGTACACTACCGATGAGCCCGAAAACTTTCCGGTGACCAAAACTGGACTTCCTATATATCAATCTTTACCTCCGGACCATTCCGGAGCTCCTCGTGACGTCCGGGATCTCATCCGGGACTCCTAACAACCTTAGGTAATCACGTATACCATTTCCCTATAACCCTAGCGTCATCGAACCTTAAGTGTGTAGACCCTACGGGTTCGGGAGACACGTAGACATGACCGAGACACTTCTCTGGCCAATAACCAACAGCGGGATCTGGATACCCATGTTGGCTCCCACGTACTCCACGATGATCTCATCGGATGAACCACGATGTCGGGGATTCAATCAATCCCGTATTCAATTCCCTTTGTCTATCGGTATGATACTTGCCCGAGATTTGATCGTCGGTATCCCCATACCTTGTTCAATCTCGTTACTGGCAAGTCTCTTTACTCGTTCCGTAATACATCATCCCGTGGCTAACTCCTTAGTCACATTGAGCTCATTATGATGATGTCTTACCGAGTGGGCCCAGAGATACCTCTCCGTCACACGGAGTGACAAATCCCAGTCTCGATTCGTGCCAACCCAACAGATACTTTCAGAGATACCCGTAGTGCACCTTTATAGCCACCCAGTTACGTTGTGACGTTTGGCACACCCAAAGCATTCCTATGGTATCCGGGAGTTGCACAATCTCATGGTCTAAGGAAACGATACTTGACATTGAAAAGCTTTAGCAAATGAACTACACGATCTAGTGCTATGCTTAGGATTGGGTCTTGTCCATCACATCATTCTCCTAATGATGTGATCCCGTTATCAACGACATCCAATGTCCATGGCCATGAAACCGTGACCATCTATTGATCAACGAGCTAGTCAACTAGAGGCTCACTAGGGACATGTTGTGGTCTATGTATTCACACATGTATTATGGTTTCCGGTTAACACAATTATAGCATGAACAATAGACAATTATCATGAACAAGGAAATACAATAATAACCATTTTATTATTGCCTCTAGGGCATATTTCCAACAGTCTCCCACTTGCACTAGAGTCAATAATCTAGTTCACATCACCATGTGATTAACACTTACATCACCATGTGATCATATCATCATGTGATTAACACTCAATAAGTTCTGGGGTTTGTTCATGTTCTGCTCGTGAAAGAGGTTTTTTTAGTCAACGGGTCTGTGACATTCAGATCCGTGTGTAGCTTGCAAACTTTCCATGTCATATTTGTAGATACTGCTCCCACGCTCCACTTGGAGCTATTCCAAATGGCTGCTCCACTATACGTAGCCAGATTTCTACTAAGAGTCATCCGGATTGGAGTTAAAGCTTGCATCATCGTAACCCTTTACGATGAACTCTTTATCACCTCCATAATCGAGAAATATTTCCTTAGTTCTCAAGTTACTAAGGATAACTTTGACCATTGTCCAGTGATCCACTCTTGGATTACTCTTGTACCCCTTGACAGACTCATGGCAAGGCACACACAGGTGCGGTACACAGCATGGCATACTATATAGAGCCTATGGCTAAAGCATAGGAGATGACACTCATCTTTTCTTTATCTTCTGCCGTGGTCAGGTATTGAGTCTTACTCAATTTCACACCTTACAATACAGTCAAGAACTCCTTCTTTGACCCATCTATTTTGAACTCCTTCAAAAACTTGTCAAGGTATGTCTTCGTCGAAAAAACTTATCAAGCGAATTGATCTATCCCTATAGATCTTGATGCTCAATAAAATAGTAGCTTTATCTGGGTCTTCCTTTGAAAACACTCTTTTCAAACAACCCTTCATGCTCTTCCAGAAATTCTACATCATTTCCGATCAATAATATGTCAACTACATATTCTTATAAGAAATTCTATAGTGCTCCCACTCACTTTCTTGCAAATACAAGTTTCTCATAAACTTTGTATAAACTTAAACACTTTGATCACCTCATCAAAGCATATATTCCAACTCCGACATGCTTGCTCCAGTCCATAGAAGGATCGCTGGAGTTTGCATATTATTAGCATCCTTAGGATTGACAAAACCTTCTGGTTGTATCACATACAACTCTTCCTCACAAAAACCATTACGGAAACCTTGTTTTGTCATCCATCTGCCAGATTTCATAATCGAAAAATGCAGCAACTGCTAACAAAATTTTAATAGACTTTTAGCATCGCTACAGATGAGACAATCTCATCGCAGTCAACTCCTTGAACTTGGCGGAAACTTCTTTGCGACAAGTCGAGCTTTATAAACGGTGACATTTCACCATTAGCATCTATGTTTATCTCAAAGGTCCATTTGTACTCAATGACCCGCCATTCAACAGGCAAGTCTACCAAAGTCCATACTTGGTTTTCATACATGGATCCTTTCTCGGATTTCATGGCTCCTAGCCATTTGTTGGAATTCGGGCCCACCATCGCTTCTCCATAGTTCGTAGGTTCATCGTTGTCCAACAACATGATTTCCAAGACAGGGTTGTCGTACTACTCAGGAGCAGTACGCGTCCTTGTTGACCTACGAGGTTCGATAGTGACTTGATCCGAAGCTTCATGATCATCATCATTAACTTCCTTTTCAACTGAGTAGGCTCTACAGAAACATCTTTCTGTGTTGCGCTATTCTCTAGTTGAAACAAAGGTTCAACAACCTTATCAAGTTCTATCTTCCTCCCACTCAATTCTTTCGAGAGAAACTCTTTCTCAAGAAAGGACCCATTCTTAGCAACAAACACCTTTTGCGCTTGGATCTGAAATAGAAGGTATACCCAATGTCTCATTAGGGTATTCTATGAAGATACATTTGTCTGCTTTGGGTTCGAGCTCGCTAGGTGAAAAACCCATTTTCACATAAGCGTCGCAGCCCCAAACATTAAGAAATGACAGCTTAGGCTTCTGTCAAACCATAATTCTCACGGTGTCATCTCAACAGACTTAGATGGTGCCCTATTAAAGTGAATGGATTTGTCTTTAATGCATAACCCCATAATGACAGTGGTAAAACGATAAGAGACATCATAGTACTCACTATATCCAATAGAGCACGACTACGACGTTCGAACACACCATCACACTATGGTGTTCCAGGAGGCGTGAGTTGTGAAACAATTTCCACATTGTCTAAAATTGCATACCAAACTCGTAACTTAGATATTCACCTCCATGATCATATCATAGACATTTATCTTCTGGTCACGATGATCTTTAACTTCACTCTAAAACTCCTTGAACCTTTCAAACATTTCAGATTCGTGTTTCATTAAGTAAATATCCCCATATTTACTCAAATCATCAGTGAAGGTAAAGAAAAAAACGATATCCACTGTGTGTTTCAACACTCATTGGACCACATACATCAACATGTATTAATTCCAATAAGCCACTTGCCCGCTCCATCATATTGGATGACGGGGTCACAGTCATCTTGCCCAAGAGGCATGGCTCGCATGTCTCAACCGATTCGAAATCGAGTGAGTCAAAAAAAATCCATCATCATGGAGTTTCTTCATGCGATTTATACGAATATGACATTTAGCGGCAGTGCCACAAGTATGTGGTACTATCATTATTTATATATTTTTGGTACCAACGTTATGAACATGTGTACTACTACGATCATGATTCGATAAACCATTCCGAGTGGGTGCATGACCATTGAAGGCATTATCCATGCAAATAGAATAACCATTATTCTCTAACTTATATGAATAACCGTATTGCACTAATCATGATCTAATCACGTTCATGCTCAACGCAAACACCAAATAACATTTATTTAGGTTTATCACAAATCCCGAAGGTAGAGAGAGCGTGCGATGGTGATCACATCAATCTTGGAAATACTTCCAACACACATCGTCACCTTTCACCTAGCTAGTCTCCGTTTATTCCGTAGCTTTTATTTCGAGTTGCTAACACTTAGCAACCGAACGGGTATCCAATACCCAGGTGCTACTAGGAGTACCAGCAAGGTACACATCACTAACACGTATATCAAATATACTTCCATTGACATTACCAGCCTTCTTATCTACCAAGCATCTAGGGTTTTTCCGCTTCAGCGAACATTCTCCTCATAACAGAAGCACTTAGTCTCGGGTTCGGGCTCAACCTTGGGTTTCTTCACTAGAGCAACAACTGGCTTGCCATTCCTGAAGTTTTCCCTTCTTGCCCTGGCCCTTTTGAAACTAGTGGTTTCACTTAACCATCAACACTTGATGCTCCTTCTTGATTTCTACCTTCGTCGTGTCAAACATCACGAACAACTCAGGGATCATCTTATCCATCCCTGGCATGTTATAGTTCATCACGAAGCTCTAGTAGCTTGGTGGCAGTGACTTGGAGAACTGCTTTAATCACTATCTCATCTGGAAGATTAACTCCCACTTGATTCAAGTGATTGTAGCACCCAGACAATCTGAGCACACGCTCACGATTGAGCTATTCTCCTTTATCTTGCAGACAAAGAATCTTGTTGGAGGTCTCATACCTCTCAACATAGGCACGAGCCTGAGATCACAATCTCAGCTCCTAGAACATCTCATATGTTCCGTGACGTTCAAAATGTTTTGGAGCCTCAATTCTAAGCCGTAATGCATGACGCATTGAACTATCACGTAGTCACCAAAAAGTGCCTGTCATATGTTCACAACATCTACAGACAACGCTTGAGGGAGTGGTGCAGTTAGCGGTACATCAAAAACATAAGCTTTCTGTGCAGCAATGAGGACAATCCTCAGATCACGGACCCAGTCCGCATTATTGCTACCATCAACTTTCAACTTACTTTTCTCTAGGATTGTATCAATAAAACTGTGGAGCTACAGCGCGAGCTATCTACGACATAATTTGCAAGGACATTTTTAGACTAAGTTCATGATAATTAAGTTCATTTAATCAAATTATTAATGAACTCCCACTTAGATAGACATCTCTCTAGTCTTCCAAGTGATACATGATCCATGTCAACTAGCCCGTGTCCGATCATCACGTGAGACGGACTAGTCATCCATGGTGAACATCTCTATGTTGATCGTATCTTCTATACGACTCATGTTCGACCTTTCGGTCTTCCGTGTTCTGAGGCCATGTCTGTACATGCTAGGCTCGTCAAGTCAACCTAAGTGTTTCGCATGTGTAAATCTGGCTTACACCCGTTGTATGCGAACGTTAGAACCTATCACACCCGATCATCACGTGGTGCTTCGGAACGACGATCCTTAGCAACGGTGCACAGTTAGGGTGAACACCTTTCTTGAAATTTTATTGAGAGATCATCTTATTTACTACCGTCGTTCTATGCAAATAAGATGTAAACTGATAAACATCACATGCAATCAATATAGTGACATGATATGGCCAATATCATCTTGCTCCTTTGATCTCCATCTTCGGGGCACCATGATCATCACTGTCACCGGTTCGACACCATGATCTCCATCATCATGATCTCCATCATTGTGTCTTCATGAAGTTGTCTCGCCAACTATTACTTCTACTACTATAGCTAACGTTTAGCAATAAAGTAAAGTAATTACATGGCGTTTATGATTGACACGCAGGTCATACAATAATATAAGACAACTCCTATGGCTCCTGCCGGTTGTCATAGTCATCGACATGCAAGTCGTGAACCCTATTACAAGAACATGATCAATCTCATACATCACAATGCATCAAATCACATCCTTTTGGCCATATCACATCACACGGCATATGCTGCAAAAACAAGTTAGACGTCCTCTAATTTGTAGTTGCAAGTTTTTTACGTGGTTGCTATAGGTTTCTAGCAAGAACGTTTCTTACCTACGTCCAAACCACAACGTGGTATGCCAATTTCTATTTACCCTTCATAAGGACCCTTTTCATCGAATCCAATCCGACTAAGGTGGGAGAGACAGACACCCGCTAGCCACCTTATGCAACTGGTGCATGTCAGGCGGTGGAACCGGTCTCACGTAAGCGTACGTGTAAGGTTGGTCCGGGCCGCTTCATCCCACAATACCGTCGAATCAAGATAAGACTAGTAACGGCAAGCATATTAACAAAATCGACGCCCACAACTACTTTGTGTTCTACTCGTGCATAGATTCTACGCATAGACCTAGCTCATGATGCCACTGTTGGGAGACGTAGTAGTAAATCAAAAATTTCCTACGTTCACCAAGATCTATCTATGGAGAAACCAGCAACGAGAGGGGGGAGATTGGATCTTCATACCTTTGAAGATCGCTAAGCGGAAGCGTTACAAGAACGCGGTTGATGGAGTCGTACTCGCAGCGATTCAGATCGCGGTAGATCCGATCAAGTGCCGAACGGACGGCACCTCCGCGTTCAACACACGTGCAGCCCGGTGACGTCTCCAACACCTTGATCCAGCAAGGAGGAAGGAGAGGTTGGGGAAGGGCTCCAACAGCAGCACGACGGCGTGGTGGTGGTGGAGTAGCAAGGTATTCCGACAGGGCTTCGCCTAAGCGCTGCGGAGGAGGAAGAAGAGAGGTAGGGCTTTGCCGTGAGAGAGAGAGATCAAATCTTGTCTCAAAACATCCAAAACCTCAAGTATATATAGGAGGAGGGACGTGGAGGGCTGGCTTGGCCTCTACTCCAAAGAGGAGATGGCCGGCCGAATTAAAGGGAGAGTCCACCTCCCACAAGGGAGGTGGATCTCCTCCTTTTAAATCCTTTTTGCCTTATCTCCTTATCTCCAGCCGCATGGGCCTTTAGAAAAAGTCTTGCCCAGCCCAATAAGGGCTGGCACACTTTATCTAACAGCCAATGTGGTCCTTTGGTCGTCACACCCCTCCCGGGGGTCCTCCGGCACCCTCCCAGCACTCCCGGTACACTACCGATGAGCCCGAAAACTTTCCGGTGACCAAAACTGGACTTCCTATATATCAATCTTTACCTCCGGACCATTCCGGAGCTCCTCGTGACGTCCGGGATCTCATCCGGGACTCCTAAAAACCTTAGGTAATCACGTATACCATTTCCCTATAACCCTAGCGTCATCGAACCTTAAGTGTGTAGACCCTACGGGTTCGGGAGACACGTAGACATGACCGAGACACTTCTCTGGCCAATAACCAACAGCGGGATCTGGATACCCATGTTGGCTCCCACGTACTCCACGATGATCTCATCGGATGAACCACGATGTCGGGGATTCAATCAATCCCGTATTCAATTCCCTTTGTCTATCGGTATGATACTTGCCCGAGATTTGATCGTCGGTATCCCCATACCTTGTTCAATCTCGTTACTGGCAAGTCTCTTTACTCGTTCCATAATACATCATCCCGTGGCTAACTCCTTAGTCACATTGAGCTCATTATGATGATGTCTTACCGAGTGGGCCCAGAGATACCTCTCCGTCACACGGAGTGACAAATCCCAGTCTCGATTCGTGCCAACCCAACAGATACTTTCAGAGATACCCGTAGTGCACCTTTATAGCCACCCAGTTACGTTGTGACGTTTGGCACACCCAAAGCATTCCTATGGTATCCGGGAGTTGCACAATCTCATGGTCTAAGGAAACGATACTTGACATTGAAAAGCTTTAGCAAATGAACTACACGATCTAGTGCTATGCTTAGGATTGGGTCTTGTCCATCACATCATTCTCCTAATGATGTGATCCCGTTATCAACGACATCCAATGTCCATGGCCATGAAACCGTGACCATCTATTGATCAACGAGCTAGTCAACTAGAGGCTCACTAGGGACATGTTGTGGTCTATGTATTCACACATGTATTATGGTTTCCGGTTAACACAATTATAGCATGAACAATAGACAATTATCATGAACAAGGAAATACAATAATAACCATTTTATTATTGCCTCTAGGGCATATTTCCAACAATTGGTGCTCCGATTGTATCCTCCCTTCGTCTTTTCTTGATTCCGCGGTAATGTGGGATGAAGCATCCCGGACTAACCTTACTCGTATGCTTACGAGAGACCGGTTCCATTGATTGACATGTGACTTTGTTGCATAAAGATGGCTGGCGGGTGCCTGTCTCTCCTCTTCTAGTTGGATCGGATTCGACAATTGCGGTCCTTGATAAGGTTGAATAGAAATTTGTGTAACACCTTTTTGGTTTTTGCATAGGTAAGAATCATTCCTGCTAGATACCCGTAGCAGCCACATAAAACATGCAACAACAATTAGAGGACGTCTAACTTATTTTTGTAGGGTGTGTTGTGATGTGATATGGCCAATTCCATGATGAGATATATGTGATGTATGAGATGATCATGTTTTGTATAGAATATCATGACTTACATGTCAATGAGTACGGCAACCAACAGGAGCCATAGGGTTGTCTTTAATTATTGTATGACCTGCGTGTCAATCATTAAGCACTATGTAATGCATTCCTTTATCGCTAAGCGGTAGCAATAGTAGTAGAAGCATGGTGGGCGCGACAACCCCGATGGCGACATGTTGATGGAGATCGAGATGATGGAGATCATGGTGTCATGTCAGTGACGATGGAGATCATGCTGGTGCTTTAAAGATGGAGATCAAAAGCACAAGATCATTGCCATATCATGTCACTTATGATTTGCATGTGATGTTAATCCTTTTATGCATCTTATTATGCTTAGGACGATGGTAGCATCATAAGGTGATCCCTCACTAAAATTTCAAGATAAAATTGTGTTCTCCCCGAGTGTGCACCATTGTGAAAGTTTGTCATTTCGGAGCACCACATGATGATCGGGTGTGATGGAATATGCGTTCACATACAACGGGTGCAAGCCAGTGTTGCACGTGTAGAACAGTCGAGTTAAACTTGACGAACCTAGCATGTGCAGACATGGCCTCGGAACAGAAGAGACTGAAAGGTCGAACATGAGTCACATAGTAGATATGATCAACATGGAGATGTTCACCATTTACACTACCTCATCTCACGTGATGATCGGACTTGGGGTGAATTTGGATCATGTAGCACTCGGATGACCAGAGGGATGTCAATTTGGGTGGGAGTTCTTAAGTAGTATGATTAATTGAACTCATTGTCATGAACATAGTCTAAAGATGTCTTTGCAAAATTATGTTGTAGATCAATATCTCGCATTGTAGCTCCCCTATGTTTTTGATACGTTCCTAGACAAAATATAGTTGAAAGATGATGGTAGAAATTATGCAGACTGACTCCATAAACTGAGTATTGTCCTCATTGCTACACAGAAGGCTTGTGTCCTTGATGCACCACTTGGTGCGCCACCCCCTCTAGCGTCGTCTGTGGATGTTGTGAACATCTGACAGACACATTGTGATGACTACTTGATAGTTTAGTGTGTCATTCATTATGGCTTAGAATTGAGGCTCCAAAGATGTTTTGAACATCACGGAGCATATGAGATGTTCCAAGAGCTACAATTGAGATTTCAGGCTCATGCCCGTGTTGAGAGGTATGAGACCTCCAACAAGATTCATTTTCCTGCAAGATGAAAGGAGAATAGCTCAATCAATGAGCATGTGTTGAGATTGTCTGGGTGCCACAATCGCTTGAATCGACTGGGATTTGATCTTCCAGATAAGATAGTGATTGATATAGTTATCCAAGTCACTGCCACCAAGCTATTGGAGCTTCGTGATGAACTATAACAAGCTAGGGATGGATAAGATGGCCCTGACCTATTTGCGATATTTGACACCGCAAAGGTATAAATGAAGAAGGAGCATCAAGTGTTGATGGTTAGTAAAACCACTAGTTTCAAGAAGGGCAAGGGTAAGAAGGAAAACTTCAAGAATGGCCAGCCAGTTGCCGCTCCACTGAAGAAACCCAAGGTTGAACCCAAACCCAAGACTGAATGTGTCCATTATGAGGAGAACGGTCACTGAAGCGGAACTGCCCTAGATACTTGGTAGATAAGAAGGCTGGCAACATCAACAGAAGTATATTTGATATACGTTTTATTCATGTGTACCTTACTAGTACTCCTAGTAGCACCTCGGTATTAGATACCGAATCAGTTGCTAAATGTTGGTAACTCGAAATAATAGCTACAGAATAAACGGAGACTATCTAAGGGCGAGGTGACGATGTGTGTTGGAAGTGTTTCCAAGGTTTATGTGATCACCATCGCACGCTCTCTCTACTTCCGGGATTAGAGATGAACCTAAATAAATGTTATTTGGTGTTTGCGTTGAGCATGAACATGATTAGATCGTATTTATTACAATACAGTTATTCATTTAAGTTAGAGAATAATGGTTATTATGCTTACATGGATAATACCTTTAATGGTCATGCACCCAATGAGAATGGTTTATTGAATCTTGATCGTAGTAATACACATGTTCATAATATTGATGCCAAAAGATGCAAAGTTAATATTGATAGTACCACATACTTGTGGTACTGCCGCTAAAGGTCATATTGGTGTAAAGCGCATGAAGAAACTTCATGCTGATGGATCTTTGGACTCACTCGATTTCGAATCAGTTGAGACATGCGGTCCATGCCTCTTGGGCAAGATGACTAAGTCCCCATTTTCTGGTATGATGGAGCAGGAAAGTGACTTATTGGAAATGATACATGTTGATGTATGCAGTCCAATGAGTGTTGTAGCATGCGGTGGATATCGTTATTTTCTTACCTTCGCTGATGATTTGAGTAGATATGGGTATATTTACTTAATGAAACACAAGTCTGAACCGTTTGAAAAGTTCATGCAAATTCAGAGTGAAGTTTGAGATCATCATGACAAGAAGATGAAATGTCTATGATATGATCGTGGAGGTGAATATCTGAGTTAAGTGTTTGGTATACAACTTAAGACAATGTGGAAGTTGTTTCACAACTCACGCCACATGGAACACTATAATGTGATGGTGTGTCGGAACATCGTAGTCGTGCTCTATTAGATATGGTGCGTACTATGATTTCTCTTATAGTTTTGCCACTATCGTTTTGAGGTTATGCATTAGAGACAACTACATTCACTTTAAATAGGGCACCATCTAAATCCGTTGAGATGACATTGTATGAATTATGGTTTGGCAAAAACCTAAGCTATCATTTCTCAGAGTTTGGGAATGCGAAGCTTATGTCTGATAAGCTCGAACCCAAAGCGGAGAGGTGCATCTTCATAGGATACCCAAGGAAATAGTTGGGTATACCTTCCATCTCAGATCTGAGGTCTAAGTGTTTGTTGCTCAAATTGGTCCTTTCTCGAGAAAGAGTTTCTCTCAAAAGAATTGAGTGGGAGGAAAGCATAACTTGATGAGGTTCTCAAATCGGCACTTCAGTTGGATAGTAGCACGACGCAAAAAGATGTTTCTGTGACGCCTACACCATGTGAATAGGAAGCAAATGATTATGATCATCAAGCTTCAGATCAAGTTACTACCGAACCTCGTAGGTCGACAAGGACTCGTATCGCCCCTGAGTGGTGCGTCAATCCTGTCTTGGAGGTCATGTTGTTAAACAACAGTGAACCTACGAGCTATGAAGAAGCAATGGTGGGCTCGGATTCCAACAAATGGCTAGGAGCCATGAAATCCGAGAAAGGATCCATATACGAAAACCAAGTATGGACTTTGGTAGACTTTCCCATTGAACGGCACGCCCGTGAGTACAAATGGACCTTTAAGAAGAAGATGGAAGTTGATGGTAAATGTCACCATTTATAAAGCTCGACTTGTCGCAAAGAAGTTTCTGAAAAGTTCAAGGAGTTGACTATGATGAGACTTTCTCACCCGTAGTGATGCTAAAGTCTGTTGGAATTATGTTAGCAGTTGTTGCATTTCTTGATTATAAAATTGGGCAAATGGATGTCAAAATAGAGTTTCCTTAACGGATTTTGTGAGGAAAGGTCGTATGTGATACAACCAGGAGATTTTGTCGGTCCTAAGGATGCTAAAATGTGTGCAAGTGCCAGGGATCCTTCTATGGACTGGAGCAACCATCTCGGAGTTGGAATATGTGCTTTGATGAGGTGATCAAAGCTTTTGGGTTTATACAAAGTTTATAAGAAACTTGTATTTACCTAAAAGTGAGTGGGAGCACTATAGAATATCTGATATGTATATGTGGTTGACATATTGTTGATCAGAAATAATGTAGAATTTCTGGAAAGCATAAAGGGTTGTTTGAAAGGAGTTTTTCAAAGGAAGACCTGGAATGAAGCTACTTAAATATTGGGCCTCAAGATCTATAGAGATAGATCAAGACGCTTGATAATATTTTTTGATGAGCACATACCTTGTCAAGATTTTGAAAGAGTTCAAAATGGATCAGTCAAAGAAAGAGTTCTTGCCTGATTTGTAAAGTGTGGAGTGTAGTGAGACTCAAAGATCGACCACCGAAGAAGAAAGAGAAAGGACGAAGGTCATCCCCTATGCCTTAGACATAGGCTCTATATAGTATGTCATGATATGTACCGCACCTGTGTGTGCCTTGCCATGAGTTTGTCAAGGGGTACAAGAGTGATCCAGGAGTGGATCACTGGACAGCGATCAAAATTATCCTTAGTGACTAGAGGACTAAGGGGATATTTCTTGATTATGGAGGTGATAAAGAGTTCGTCGTAAAGGGTTAAAACGATGCAAGCTTTGACACCAATCCAGATTACTCTAAGTAGTAATCCGGATGCATATAGTGGAGCAGTCATTTGGAATAGCTCCAAGTGGAGCGTGGTAGCAGCATCTACACTATGACATAGAGATTTGCAAAGTACACACGGATTTGAATGTTGCAGACCATTGACTAAAACCTCTCTCACATGCAAAACATGATCGAACCCCAGAACTCATTGGGCGTGAGATTCTTAACAATGTAAATCACATAACGATGTGAGAAAGATTATTGACTCTAATGCAAGTGGGAGACTATTGGAAATATGACCTAGTGGCAATAATAAATTGGTCATTATCATATTTCCTTGTTCATGATAATCGTTTATTATCCATGCTATAATTGTATTGATTGGAAACTCACATACATGTGTGGGTACATAGACAACACTTTGTCCCTAGTATGCCTCTAATAGACTAGCTCGTTGATCAAAGATGGGTCAAGGTTTCCTAACCATAGACATGAGATGTCATTTGATAACGAGATCACATCATTAGGAGAATGATGTGATGGACAAGAACCAAACCATAAACATAGCATATGATCGTGTCAGTTTATTGCTATTGTTTTCTGCATCTCAAATATCTGTTCCTATGACCATGAGATCATGTAACTCACTGACATCGGAGGAGTACCTTGTGTGTATAAAATGTCGCAACTTAACTGGGTGAATATAAAGGTGCTCTACAGGTATCTCCAAGGGTGTCTGTTGGGTTGGCATGGATCAAATATGGGATTTGTTACTCCGTGTGACGAAGAGGTATCTCAGGGCCCACTAGATAATACAACATAATAATGATCCTTGCAAGCAAAGGGACTAAAGAGTTAGCCACGGGATCTTGTACAATAGAACGAGTAAAGATACTTGTCAGTAATGGGATTGAACTAGGTATGGAGATACCGACGATCGAGTCTCGGGCAAGTAACATACCGAAGAACAAAGGGAACAGCATACGGGATTAACTGAATCCTTGACATAAAGGTTCAATCGATAAAGATCTTCATAGAATATGTAGGAAACAATATGGAAATCTAGTTCCATGTATTGGTTATTGACCATAGAGGTGTCTCGGTCATGTATACATAGTTCTCAAACCCGCAGGGTCTGCACACTTAAGGTTCAGTGAAGTTTCGGTAGTATTGAGTTGTGTATGTTGGTGCCCGAAAGTTCTCGGAGTCCCGGATGAGATCTTGTACGTCAGGAGGAGCTCCAGAATGGTCTGGATGTAAAGATTGATATAAAGGAAGTCCCGTTTTTCTCACTAGAAAAAGTTCGGGTGTCACCGGTAGTGTACTGTCGGGACCCCAATCCTAAGCCATATGAATCCAGCCTGTAACATGTCACGCCACTTTGCGGCCTCACGCACGGTAACCCACGGCTGCCACCTTACCTTGGTCAGGACCATTTCTGCCTTTTGGCTCACAGATATGAACATGTCGCTAGCATGCATAGGTCAAAGAACCCGGGCCGACATGACTAGTCATAGACCCAAGTGGCACAACCATACAGGGACAGGCGTACGTAAACCAACAATGCAGGTGTCGGTCACCAGTGTGTGTAGACGATACATAGCAAGCTAAAAGGACTCCATTACATTGTGGGACAATAATGTCATCACTGCACGTAGACGAGTCGTAGAAGGCTATAGGGACTCCATTAAACTACGAGACATTTCCCCGAAGGAACAGACACAACAGGAAATAAGGATACATGTCGGTCAATGAATGTGTCCAGAGCAGTAGCAAGCTACCATGGCTCATGGGAGCACAAAGAGGCATTTCCCTGTAAACAAGGCTACTAAAGGCACACAATTAGGTGTCGAATCCCACACATACCAATGCATCTCAATCATACACGCACTATGCAAGATATGCATAGATACAACATGGCATCACAACAAAACTCTATGACTCAAGTATTTATTCAAGACTCATATGAGCTAACATAGTGTGGTATTACAAACAAGGGTCACACGACCCAACACTCAAGTCATACAAGCAACAAGAGGAAGCAAAACATGTTTGGGTACAGACATCTACTAAAAGCGGTTGTAAGAGCCTGAAAAAGCTACAACGACCCTACCAAAGGAGCCAGACCTCTGTCTGGGATTCCCAAGCTAATCCGGTCAACATCTAACTTCACGTCGTAAGAATCACTAATGAGACTGAAGTCTCATCTGCAAAACATAAATAAGCAAATGTGAGTACAAAGGTACTCAGCAAGACTTACATCAGAACTATCTACATATGCATCATTTTCAACAAAGGGGGTTGTGGGATTTGTTGCAGCAAGCCAGCTTTGACTCTTGGCTAACCTGTAATACGATTATGAATACTTTCCTTGAGGTGGCGTATCACACACGAGTCCACATGCTCACCACATCAATAAACCACTATGGATCCTCTCTCGTCTTTCTATGAGAAGCCATCCATAGCACTCACACTTATCTGGAGCATTTTAGAGTATCCACTTAAAGTTATCTATGAACAATGCAAGTCTCCAAGTAGTCCATATCCGCGGACGCGACTATTCAAATAGATAGTTTACCTTGCAGGGGTGTACTTCGTCACACATGCTCCGCCACTTATCGCCATGTGCACGTAAAAAGGCACCTCGGGAACCTTCAACTGGAAGCCCAGCAAGGGAGTCGGCCATGGACGTTAACTTACAACGACTCACGTCCAAGGCAGTCGCCTATCTGAGTTGGAACCCATAATGGAAGCCTTCCCGAGGTTTCCAACATGGCCTCAAACGTTGTGAGCAAGGCCCCAAGCCAGTCCCGACTGGGCCATTCATCCACTTCGCAGGCCGTGCCGCACCTATCAACGTTTCGAACTACCGCGACTCCTGGACTGAGAACAGGTTAGGTTAATAGGCCGAGAGGGGTCGAGTTACCAGACCCCAATGTGTGGTAGTATCTAGTCTTGGAACACAAACACAGAACTTAGTTCCTATGAGCAGTCCAGCACGCGCCCGTGTCCTCCTGGCAAGAGGAAGGGGACGAGTGGCATGCCAGCTGTCCTGGGCTGGCTACAGGTAGGCCAGGTACTCTCTCTCTCTCTCTCTCTCTCTCTCTCTCTCTCTTTCTATTTTGTTTTATTTCTTTTCTATTTTTTCTGCCATTTGTTTTGGCTCAAAATAAAATAGGTAGCCATTTTTATAAATCCTGGAAATTGTCATGTGCACTAAATGAATTTAACCAGTGCCACACAATAAATTTTAGAATAAATGGAACTATGTTATACATATATAGCAAATATAATTCCATTGCAAATAATAGTTGAATTAATTCAAAAGCCCAATGTAAAATGTGTCTGTGATCCCAAAATATTGATTGACATTTTCGCATCATGGCAATATTTTATTTGAACACCGGGAACATTTTCTTGGATCTGTTTGAAGCAATTTTTATAATGCTTATTTTGGCAAAAATGATTTCTGAGGCTTGATCAAATCCTCATTTCAATTTCATTTCAAATTTGAATGCATGTATCAATGCATTAGCAACCAAAGTTAGAACTAGGGCTATGACAACTCACCCCCACTAAACAAGAATCTTGTCCCGAGATTGAGTCGTAGGGTAAGAGGACAGAGGGGATACAATCCAAGACAATCTTCACGATCCAATCTCCTTTCTCGAAGATGTTGATTCTTGGCATCATCTTGGTTTCGTCTTCCTTGCTTTCAAGATCTTCATCCAAACATGACGATAAGAGGAAATGGACAAACTCTACAAGAATCGATTTTCACGAAGATCGAGCAACTCATGATCAACTCAGGGAAGTGTTACGCAAGAACGTCCCTCGAGATGAGACACCAACACACATATCAGGGGTGATGGAACGAAGCGTATGACAAAAATTCAATTGGCAGGCAACAATTCCATGCTTGAGCAGACGGTGACGAGGTTTAAGAGTGGCGAGGAGTTAGTTGCCATAATTCCATTATGGGGCACCTTAAAGGAGGTGACTCGTATAGTTATTCCCTTAGGTGGCAAAAATAATTACTTTTGATCTAGAGATCATTGAAACTCTTCATAACAGCCTAATGAAATTCACAAACGATCGTTTGAAAGAATTCGAGCGAATGGCATACTCATTTTGGAAAGGAAACTAGAGTTATAGAACAACTCGGCAAACGGAAGGCACATTCCGATGGATACCGAAGATATAACCCAGTGTGTGAGCGTGCTCTCAAGAACTTGAGAATTTCCATATTCATCAAGGTTTTACCAACATCCATGCCAAGGATCTTGGTCACGTCATACTACCATGATGAATAATGATGGAGGATGCAGATGCAAAGGAAGACAACGCTTCCTTAGATTTCAACTTAGCTATGCCAAGGAATGAAATCTGGATGATCGACCGAGAGACATTTAGCACTCCGCTTCTAATGTTCTCCTTGATGCACTAGAGTAACCCAATTATAGGTAACGGTTGGAATCTAGAACATCAAGTAAAAGGTCAGACTTCAGGATCTCAAAAGGGTCCATGAGGAACAACTTCTAGAATAAGTCATACGAAATCCTCATGTAAAAGTGGTAAAATTCGCTGAATCAAGACACTACAATGATAGATATTCCGACTAGGTGTGTTGGTCAAAACATCACCCTTGTGGAAGCCTACATCATAGATCTTGGGAAAAACTTCAACCATCATATCTGCCTGAGATTCAGATCTGGTTGGTGACAAGCTGCTTCAGACTCAGTAGGTCTGAAAGAGAAGGTTTCCAACATAAATCGATGAGATGACGTTGCAGGATTCTCAGGAAATGAACTACAGAAGCAAGCTCCAAAACATGATCTGGATTGCAAGACTCGCGTAGACACACTGTCCAAGACAAGCATGACCACATAGAAGTCTTACAACAAAAAACTTCCGAGTTCGGGTTAGGAACCATCATTATAGATGACGAAGCCGGGTGCAAGTCCGTCTGGTACCTTCGGGAATAACACCTAACTTCTCTTCCTTGAACAAGACAATCAATGGCTTAGTGTGCTAGGGATACATATGGACTAGAGATGACGAGTCTATCAACCCATAGAATACTTCGCACATGCATGATTGACTTGGGATGACTCCGGAGACAACAAAATAACTTATCCCCAATTCGTGGAAGCAACTTGCATCATGTACACGTGAATCATAGGAAGTTACTTCTTACGCCATACATATACTTTGGGTACAAGACCTGAAGATAATGCCTACAAAAGTTTCTAATACTGGCTTAATGTTCATATGAGTTATGGAGGAGATAAGGATGTTGTCGATGGGCTCAACAACAATTCCTCCAAATATCCATGAAAATGGAATTCCACAACTATGTGAGCAACATAGCAGCATTGGTCAGACCAAAGGATGTAATGGTATATGCTCGAGGAAAGAACCACGAGTAATCAACATGACGATAATCATTGGTTCTAATTTTGATTTGTCGATAGCCCATTCTCAAATCAAATATTAAACAAGACAATTAAATGCAACAATTGATCACGAAGATCAGTTGGTGAAGATATCATCCTTCTTTAACACACTCGCACAAACCAAAGATATCCCCTTGACATGAGCTAAGTTAGATCAAGCTTTTATCTTTCAACTCTCCAAGTTATTGTTTATCTTGACCAACCAGCTCAGGGCTATCAAACATAGAGTCTTGGAGAAGGGGTGGCTTACAGGAAACCAACTTGATCACGAACTCAACATAACGGTCAGGGAACAATCTGGTGATACTTTCGAGAAGATAATCGGAAAATCACGAACCACCAATGTGTTATTAAGCTCGAGAACAATCTTGCTTTTCAGGGCAAGATGATATGATCAAAAGAGCGAAGGATTGACACAATCCTAACTCATTGATCGAAAAGTGCACCATGGAAAATAGACTAGGTAGCACGATCAATCTTTAGAGTGGTGATTCAACAATCATCATACTAACAATGAAATTACTGTCCATTAACTTCCAAGCAATAGGGTTGCTAGGAGTATTGATTTCACACATCACGGTTCACTTGTCGATGTTACGGTTGCAATCAAAACAAAGTCCGAGAAATGAATAATGATGGAGAGAAGTATCACTACATCAAGAGTTCATAAGAGGGAGTGCAATTATCATGACAATCTTGACATGAAGAGGGTAATACTTTGAGGTAGAACAGAGCAAAAGCTGGATTGAAATTTTGATCTGCGGAATACAACTGATTCGACCCAATCCAACAAATGGACGAGGTACTCGAGTTTTTTTCTCCTGGTCATTCTGATATAGAGTGGCTTGACAGACCACGAGAATAATATGCATCGATGAATATGAATGCACAACTACTCTTGACTATCAAGTGATAGAAGAAAGTCAAAATACAAACGAAGGGGGAAACTCAAGAGCACATGATTTTTCTAAGTTGTAGATACATAGGTTAGCATGCCGAACGAGTTCAACAAAATTCTTCCGGATAACCCATGCGGAAAGGTAGGATTGACAGAGTCACAACTATGAAACGGAGAACTCATCAAGAGCACTGTTGTTGTGATCTTTAGTCCACAAAGAACTTCTGTCGTGATGGTTCATGGTATTGGAAGAATGGTATACCACGGACCTCAAAGACTAGGACAAGGTTACTAATCATCCTGAAGGTATGATCAAACACAATCAATAGGAATGAGCAGTATGATCCTTGGGTTCAAGAACCTAGATTTAGAATACCTACTTACTAAGTAGCATCACATGATGCTTTCGATAACGATGGCCAGAATTATCACACTGGGAACAAAGGACACAACTAGACTGTCGGGTGATTCACTAGAATAACATGGTTTCATATTAACTCCAACAGACATGTCAAGGTAATTGAGTACCTCAGCACAACAATTAGTGTGCTTTGTCTAGCCCAAAAGACATCGGGATCAGGAGGAAGAAATTTTCAATTGCATCAGATTATTTGTAGACCTTGAATAACTTGGATAGCATAACGGTTGTACGGGCATGAAATATGAGGCAACCTGCACAATAAAACTGACAACATAACATGGAATTCTTATGGAGACACCAATCCAGGACGACAACAACTTTCCTATAGGTCTCCAGCATAGTAACTCGTCATCCTGGTAGATAGATGGAAAAGCCTAGTTCTTAATCCTCGTAGAAAAGAGGAGGGTGACTCGGAATACGAATGGATAGACACAACAACAAAGAAGGATACATGTCGGTCAATCAATGTGTCCAGAGCAGTAGCAAGCTACCATGGCTAATTGAAGCACAAAGAGGCATTTCCCCATAAAGAAGGCTACTAAAGGCACACAACTAGGTGTCGAACCCCACACATACCAATGCATTTCAATCATACACGCACTATGCATGATATGCGTAGATACAACATGGCATCACAACAAAACTCTACGACTCAAGTATTTATTCAGGACTCATATGAGCCAACATAATGTGGTATTACAAACATGGGTCACACCACCCAACACTCAAGTCATACAAGCAACAAGCGGAAGCAAAACATGTCTGGGTACATACATCTACTAAAAGACGTTGGAAGAGCCTGAATAGCTACAACGACCCTACCAAAGGAGCCAGACCTCTGTCTGGGATTCCCAAGCTAATCCGGTCAACATCCAACTTCACGTCATAAGAATCACTAATGAGACTGAAGTTTCATATGCAAAACATAAATAAGCAAACGTGAGTACAAAGGTACTCAACAAGACTTAACATCAGAACTATCTACATATGCATCATTTGCAACAAAGGGGGTTGTAGGGTTTGTTGCAGCAAGCCGGCTTGGACTCTTGGCTAACCTGTACTACGATTATGAATACTTTCCTTGAGGTGGTGTATCTCACATGAGTCCACATATTCACCACATCAATATACCACTATGGATCCTCTCTCGCCTTTCTACGAGAAGCCATCCATAGCAATCACACTTATCTAGAGCATTTTAGAGTATACATTTAAAGTTATCTAGGAACAGTGCAAGTCTCCAAGTAGTCCATATCCCGAACACGGCTATTCGAATAGATAGTTTACCCTGCAGGGGTGTAGTTCGTCACACATGCTCCCTCCACTTATCGCCATGTGCATGTAAAAAGGCACCTCGACAACCTTCTAGTGGAAGCCCAGCGAGGGAGTCAGCCACGGACGTTAACTTACAATGACTCACCTCCAAGGCAGTTGCCTATCTGAGCTGGAACCCATAATGGATGTCTGGGCGAGGTTTCCAACATGGCCTCAAACGTTGTGAGCAGGGCCCCAAGCCGGTCCCGACTGGGCTGTTCATCCACTTCGCAGGACGTGCCACACCTATCGACGTTTCGAATTATTGTGACTCTTGGACTGAGAACAGGGTAGGTTAATAGGCCAAGAGGGGTCGAGTTATCGGACCCTAATGTGAGGTAGTAGCTAGTCTTGGAACACAAACATGGAACTCAGTTCCTATGAGCGGTTTCAATGATACAACCCACCATGTACCCCTACATGGCCTCTCATCGCTACCTTTACCAAAATGGGTTCAACACTTAACCCTTATCATCAGGACACATCCATTTCACTCTGGTTCATCACCCAAATGAATCATACCTGACACAACTCTAAGCATACCAAGCATAATAGGGTTATAGCACAACATGGCTCAAGCATCTACCAGGTATGGCAGGTTGCTTGTTTTAGCTATTTACCGTGACAATGACATGTCATGCAAAGGGGTGGGTTCATCTACCGCAACATAAGTAGCAGTTGAATCGCATTGTCCTAATGCATTGAAATGAGAGCAAGAGCGAGAGAGTGGGATTGTATCGAATATGCTCAAGGGGTTTTGCTTTCCTGGCACTTCTGAAGATAACAGTGAGTCTTCATCAGTGACATCGATCTCAACGTCAAAACAACGTCTACCGAGAGGGAACAGCACCGACAATAAGAAAGTAACACATTCAATGTGATGCAACAAACATGATGCATTATATGACAGTTAAAGTAATGAATTCACCTAGCACAATATTTAGTCATATTAATTGAAGTGGAATTCAAATATATACTAAATTCCAACTCCAACACTAATTATCATATTGTCCTAATCATGAAATATCCTAGTTGATGTTGTTAACTTGATCTAACATGCATGAACATGGCATAAACAGGTTCTTTGGATTTTTCTGGTCATTTTTCATATATAAATTATTTTCATCTGAGTTACAGATTATTTTCTATGATTTTTCAAAGTTTTATCTATTTTCTAGAATTTTCTTTTATTCCAAAAATGATTAATTACGTCAGCCTGACATCATCATGACGTTAGCAGGTCAACAGCCCCGGTCGAGGTCAAACCTGGCCACTAGGGTCCACTGGTAACTGACCCAGGACTAATCCCGCGCTGACAGGGGGTTTGACCCACCCCAGGGCCCACTGGTCAGTGGCTGGGGGGTTGGTTAGCACGGTAATTAGCCCTAATGACCATGCCATGTCACCCCACCGGCAGCTCAACATGGCGACGTGAAACCGTGGCGGAGGCACGTCGGAACTCGCCGTCCGGCGACCAAAAGACGCGCGGAGGGGCTCGTTCAAACGCCCTCGCTCCCGCGCACCTCGGGGAGCAAGAAAACGGAGCTAGGGGCCTAGAACGGAGATAGCGACGACTCATGCGACGGACGGAGCTTGGGCGACCAGGAGCTCGACGCCACAGGGCACGACAGATCAAGACGGAGGTGGCGTTGGCTTGCGGTGGAGCTAGGGAACTCGCATGTATGCTCCAACGCGGGCTTGGGCTACTGTGGCCATGACGACGACATGGCCGATGAAGCCAAGCTCTCGGCCATGGCGGAGCGGCTAGCTAGAGGACGCAGGGACGATGGCCAAGAGAGGTAAATCGACGCGGGGCTCACCTCGGGTCTGCTAGGACGACGACAACGGAGGGGGAGCTCGGGGCAGAGCGAATCGACGCCGGGGAACTTCGTTGACCGGCGGTGGAAACGGCGGTGATGGCAACGCTGTGGGGCCTCCGAGCTTGATTCCTATGACGTGGAGGAGCAATGCGAGGCGGCGGAGACGATGAGAAGCTCAAGGGTGTCAAGCACCTAAGATGGTCGCGGGGTTCGGTGAGCGGCGGCGACGGCGTCTTCGGTTCTGGGGGAGAGAACAGGGGAGAGAAGACAGCGGCAGGGAGAGGAATGGATGAGCTCGGGGAGACTCAGTGGCTCCGTGGCGCTCTGGGAGACCTCCAGCAGCGACAGGCAGGCATGAGGTGGCTCGGGCGCGTGGCCGCGGGCGCCCAACACGCGCCCCTGTCCTCCTGGCGAGAGGAAGGGGACGAGTGGCGTGCCAGCTGTCATGGGCCGGCTATAGGTAGGCCAGGTACTCTCTCTCTTTCTATTTTGTTTTATTTATTTTCTATTTTTTCTGCCATTTGTTTTGGCTCAAAATAAAATAGGTAGCCATTTGTAAAAATCCTGGAAATTGTCATGTGCACTAAATGAATTTAACGAGTGCCACACACTAAATTTCAGCATAAATGGAACTATGTTATACATATATATATATAGCAAATATAACTCCATTGCAAATAATAGTTGAATTAATTCAAAAGCCCAATGTAAAATGTGTCTGCGATCCCAAAATATCCACTGTCATTTTCACATCATTCCAATATTTTATTTGAACACCAGGAACATTTTCTTGGATCTGTTTGAAGAAATTTTTATAATGCTTATTTTGGCAAAAATGATTTCTGAGGCTTGATCAAATCCTCATTTCAATTTCATTTGAAATTTAAATGCATGCATGAATGCATTAGCAACCAAAGTTAGAACTAGGGTTGTGACATGTACCGGGGGTGCCGAGAGGGTTTCGGGGGTCGATCGGGAGGGGCCACCCATTCCGGGGGCCACATTGGCCTTAGGGGTGGCGCACCAGCCCTTAATGGTCTGGGCAAGCCAGCCCCTAAGGGGCCATGCAAAGAGGAGAGAGGAGGGCCAAGTGGGGAGTTCTCCCAGGACTCCACCTTCCTTGTGGGAGGAGGAATCCTAGTTGGGGAAGGACTCCTCCCCCTAGGTTCGGCCTAATCCTCCTTTTGGAGGGTTTGAGGCTGCATCCTCCCCTCCCTTCATCCTATATATACTAGAGGATTTGAGGGCAGCCCGAACCCTAATAGCCACGTGCTACCGACTTCTTCCTCTAGATTGTTTCTCCTGTAGATTAGTTTGAGAGAGCTCGGCAAAGCCCTGCGGATTAGTTCACCACCACCACCACCACGTCGTTGTGCTGCCAGAGAACTCATCTACCTCTCCACCCTCGCTTGCTGGATCAAGGAGGTGAAGATCGTCATCGAGTTGTACGTGTGTTGAACGCGGAGGTGTTGTCCGTTCGGCGGTAGATCGGAAGGACCGCTATTGGATCGCGGGACGGATCGTGGTTGAATCGCAGGACGGATCGTGATTGGATCGCGGGACAGATCGTGATCGGATCACGGGATGGCTAGTGATTTGGATCACGAAGATGTTCGACGACATCAACTGCATTTCTTAACACTTCCCTCTTAGCGATCTACAAGGGTATGTAGATACACTCTCCCTCTCGTAGATGCTCATCACCATGGATAGATCTTGCGTGTGCGTAGGAAATTTTTTGTTTCCCATGCAACCTTCTCACCTGCGCCCCTGTTGGGAACACGTTATCACCATGTACAAGGGCATCTCAAGCATTCAACGGTCGAACTATGAGGTTATGGTTGATCAGTCAGATGAGTTTGTAATGATAGAAGATGAGGAACTGCGTGAGCTTTATAGGAGGGTGACTACTCTTTCCGTTGCCCTTCGAGATCATGGTAGCAAGGATGTGGATGACACCTGGGTCAAGTGTAAGTTTCCTAAGGCCATCATGCTCTTCAACAAGGCCATGTCCGCTGTCATCCGCCAAAGGTCGGACTTTCACACCTTGTCCTCTGGTGATGTGTTGGGTGAATTTATTGCAATGAACATCTTGAACACGACCATGGACAATGATCTTGCTCGCGTGCAACGGTCAAAGAAATCATGTCCCAACCTTGCTTTGAAGTCCAAGGTCAGTCAAGAGGAAGAAGAAGAAGAAGAAGAAGAAGAACAAGATGGAGAGGGTTGCCCCGAGGACACCAAATATGCTTACCATGAGCATATGGCTCTAGCGTCCAGGCAATTTTGGGGCAACAAGAGAAACACAAGGCCTAACTTCTCCAAGAACAACTCAAGTAGGTCTAAGGGCAAGCAACATGTGAGGATATTCTACAAATGTGGTAATGTGAGTCACTTTGTGGTGGATTGTCCATATGATATGAGGGGAGACAATGGTGGCAAGCTCATCCGCAAAGATAAGGCCAAGTATTTTTCCCCAACAAGACCAACTTCACCAAGAAGACTCTTCACAAAGTGTTGGTGGCTCAAGAGGAGTATGTCCCAGATGATGATGTTGATGACGAAGACACAACTGGTGAAGGAATGGCAATGGCATCTATGGCAATTGCATCCTCTACCCCAACAAAGTTTTCATTCTTCGACGCACCCAACGAGAGCCACATTGCTAGGTGCCTTATGGCAAAAGGTATCACCAAGGTAACCTCCAATGCCAAAACCTAAAACATTAAAACTTCTATTTCTTCCACCCCATCTTTGTTAGATTGTGTGGATGAACATGAGGAGGCGAAAGAGGGTGAGAATGAGTTTGACAAGTTCTTCTGTAAACTCAAGGGAGAATCCAAGAAGCACTTCGTTGCTCTCTTTGAACAACTTGGTGAGGCCAATGACACTATTGAGTCTCAAGAAGAATACCTTGAGGAGTTGAGAGGCCATAGTCATGATTACGACGACAAGATATCAGATCTCTCTATTGCTCTTGAAGAAGAGCAAGGTCTTCGTATGACTCTTAAGGTGTCAAAAAATGATGACCTTGCCAAGTTACGTAAAGATTATGATCATGCTATTTTTCTTAACCGTGTGCTTAAATATGAAAAGGTTGCACTTGGGGTTGGCCGTGATCAACTCAAGGATGAGCTTGCTCACTTGACAATGCTCACAAAGCATTGAAGAGTGTTCATGCTTCTCTCAAGGAGTTGCATGATCAACTCTAAGTAAAACTCGCTAAGGAAATTGCCACGTGTCCTCCTTCTGTTTTAATTGATAATGCCTCTGCTACTAACACGTGCTGTGAGCATGCACATCTTGTGGAGGAAAATGCTAAACCGAAAGAGTAGCTTGAGAAAGGCCTAGTGACATGTATCCAAGGTGAGACGACTCTCAATTATCTTTTGAGCAATCAAAGGAAGTGGTTGCAAAGGATGGAGTTGGGTTTGCACCCAAGTCCAAGAGGAAGAAGAAGGTGAAGAACAAGCAAGCTCCCCCGCTCATGGAAACTTTTCTCAAAGCAGGGGGGCTACTCATGAGAAGAACAAGGACAAGGGTTGTCATGCGCAAGATGCGCGCTATCCATTTTGAGACACGAGGCCTCGCAAGGGATAGAGGCGCATCTTGCCGTTAGCAAGTATAGTAACATTGCATCATACATTACAGAAGAGAAGAGTATACAAGTTGGCTTACACTCGCCACATGCTAAATTACAATTCCACTCAGAGTTCAACCATCAAGATGAAAACAGGGTCCGACTACGGACGAAATCAAATGATAAACAGATGCAAATGAAACTATCTCGCTGCCCCAAAGATCACGACTAGGTCATCTACTCATTCGGATACGTCACGTACATCCTACCTCTTTCCTCGTCACACTCCCACTAGAGCTGGGTAAGATCATCCTGCACGTACTCATCTGACCCTGTACCTGGAGTGTTGTAGTAAACTGTGAGCCACAGAGGACCCAGCTATCATGTGCCCGGGTACCGAGACTATTCAAGCTTAAAGGTTGGGAAGGGTAAGTGTTTAGTTTGCAGCAACACTAAGCATATATGTTGGCTAGCTTACGCAACATGAATTAAATATGAGTGTCCTATGAAGAACGGTCGAATCTAGTATAATCTCTATGAGATCCTGACCACTTACTTACGTCAAGCATAACCCCACTGTGTTCTCTCTCGTATCATGTTCACGAGCAGAGACGATCACGGTTACTCACACAGTTGGTGTATTTTAATTAGAGTTTACTTCAAGTTTGCTATAACCAGGTGTTAAACAAATATCCAAGTTGCCACATAACCGTGGGCACGGCTTTCCGAAAGATTTAACCCTGCAGGGGTGCTCCAGCTAATCCATTACAAAGTTAACCACACTCCGTGGGAATGCCTCGACCGCGGATCTTGCGATCATCATAGGTAATTCCAAAGGAATTCCAACACCTCGAGCAAACCCGAAGAAACTCAGACTCCACACGCAAGACACTCGATAAAGGTAAAACAAATCCAGCAAGACCACCCGACGTGTCGACGAACCCGATAAGAGTCGCCTATCTCGTTCTCAGGGCACGACGGATAAGCGACACGTACGGAGGCCTGATAGAAATCTCCCAAGTTGCCCTGGGTTGGCCCCGCACAGTGCTCTAGTTTGGACCAACAGTCATGAGGAGCATTGGCCCAGGGGTTGATTAAATTATCCACGGGTTTGCAAGACCCTATGCAATTTTTCTTAAGTTGTTAAGCAAATATAGTACCAATGTTAGGTCTTGCCAGACCAGTTTTTAATCTCAACCGAATGAACAAGGGGGTCCCCATAACAACCCCGAGCATGTTAGGAGCGCAAAGTATGGAAAACATAACACCGGTAACAAGAAACTAATGGCGGTAACAGCGGAACAAAACACTTAGCAAAAGGCCAAGCCTTACACCAATACCAAGATATATATGTGCATTAAATTAAATAACAGAATTTATTGTGATATCCAAATCCATGTTATCACATGGAACAACCTGCACCTGCAACTAAAATGCTATAAGAGGGGCTGAGCAGCGGTAACTTAGCCAATCAATGGTTTGCTAGGATGTGGAGGTTAGAGGCTGTCATGGCATTTGGGAGGCTGATATTCAAGTGGTAGGTAGCGCAATTGTAATGATAAGAGCGAGATACTAGAAAGCAAAAATAGTATCGAGATCCGGGTACGATCATCTTGCATGTTGGTTCTTCAGCGAAACAAGTAGCGGGATCCTCGTAGTGGTACTCTCCTGAGTCCTCGTACTCAGTATCAACACTCGTGTCTACCCAAGAGAAACAGCAACAATAAACGTCCAATCAAGGTGCAATGCACAACCAAAATGATGCATGATTCATTTATGAAGAATTCTAACATGGCAATCCAAAACTAGTCATGTTTCACGTGCAAAGTTGTTTATTAATGAATCTGGACAGAACCTCATGTTAAGTTATTTAGACATGCATGAACATGGAAAATATGGATTCAGCATGCAAAATTTATAGAAATGCATATAAAGATTGCAAGAAACGGAGTTACGGTTCTTACGATACGCTCACGACAAGGTACGGAGGTAAAATCACAAGACCACCAAGCCATGGGCTAATTCTTGGCATTCCAAGGCATCCACTGGATAGGTGATGAAAACTCAATCACAATAGCCTCAAGAATCAATCAATTCCATGGAGTATAGCTCCCACAAGCCACAAAACAATAAGACACCAAATCTGCCACTAAACAGCAACATAGCAACTTCTACAGATCACAATTTGAGCTACAGGAACCCTACAGCCACAAACAAGATATGGACATAATCTACTCAACATACACATCAATTCATCCAATTACACCACTAGCAAAGAAGCCACACATCAATAAGCAAGAAGCAATCCAGTTGGCATGATGAATCAGTTTTCTGGGACTTGGTGACAATTCCAGTTTTCTGGAATCTGAGTTAATAAAGTAGCAAGTTGACAGCACTGGTTAAGTATTCTAGAGAGCTCCTATTTACATGAAAATTAACAGGATAGCAGATGAATATAACTGCTACAAATAACTAACATTGAGCATGAGCAAATTTCAAACATATCACTAGATACAACCCACTCTTCATGGCATAACAATAACTACAGATTTCCCAGACTTAGCCATATTTCAGGTTGGCAGAAAACAACATCATCATAGCAAATTAACAGCAAGGTAGCCACTGACCTGGTGACTTAGCATAAAAAAAATACTGGGACATTCTCAGCAACTTTAACTACAACTTCCATGTTGGCAAGAACTTAAAACCATTCATAGATTAAATCATATTAAATGGACAAAAGGGCATCACAGCATAAAAATGCAGTTTTGTGAAGTTTCCCCAAAGTCAAATCTGACTTCACATATGCATTCCTAGGTTGATTCTACCCCAAAATCATTACTCATACCCCTATACTTGCTTGGAGCCAGTGGGGGTAACCCTAGGTCGAAATTTGACCTCCTAAGGCATGGATGACTTATGACACTCATGTGCATTAATGAAAATGGCCCAAAAGGGCATGTACCCTATTGATACTTGTAGGAAATGGTTTAATAGAAACTTAGGAACATGATATCATGGCATAGCATCATTGCAAGGATGAAACTAACTAGAGAAAGAGGTATGCACATATGCACTTAAGAGACAAACACCTACACATGGATTCTACTCATGCCCAAAGTAAAACCACACATCTACTAAGCTAGCACACACACAAGCTTAAAAATGGCAAGCACTTGCATAGTGCCACACTACACACTCAACACTAGCACAATGCATATGTGCTCATCACACACATGCACCTACACCACACCCACATGTGTGTATGCTTGGCATACACCCACAACACACAACACACACCACAAGACCATGTGTGTGTATGCATGACATACACACATTCTCATACCCTACACACAAGCACACACAAGAACACACATAAGTGCCATGCATGGTGCACCACACACCCACATGCACACTCACATGCACACACACACAAGTCACATACACCACATATGTGCACTTGCCTCCCCACACACACATGTGTGTATGCCACATGCACACACACATACACACATGCCAAAACTCACTCATAAACACTCACATGGGTGTGTATGCACTAAGCACACACACACACACACCCTACACACTACATATGTGCATACACACATATGCACTACACTACCTACACACACAACAGAAAAAACACCACACATACACTCAAACATGTGCACACACACATACAAGCAAGAGAGAAAGAAAAACAAAAGAAAGAAAAAGAAAACACACAAAGAAAAAGAAAGGGGAGGAACTCGGGATCGAACCCGAGACCTCCTAGTCATCTCCCCTGGCGCTACCACTCTGCTACGCGGCCGAATCTTAACAAAGGAGGGGGCTCGGCCTGCTTATACACACACCACAACTATATCCGACGAAACTAAAACAAAACAGAGCATCGGCGGCAGGGAACAGCGGCGGCAATGGCGGCGAACTACGGTGAAGCTAGGCTATCCCAACTGCACACACACGCGCGGGAACAACCAGAGAACCCATTCCTCTGCTCCCCTTGCGGAGAGGAGGAAGGAGGCGAGCAGCAGGAGCTCATCTTGCGGTCGGCGGCGACGGAGCTATGGCGAGAAACTATGAGCTATGCATGGGGGAAAAGGCAAATGGCGACCGGCGGATCACCTTGGGGGGAGGCGACAACGAGCCGGTCATGATGGAGTCGATGGAGGGGAAGAAGATGGCCGGAGACGACGCAGGGGAAGAAGATGGCAGAGCAGGGCTTTCGGCGATGACGAGGTCGTCGCTGCAGAGCTCCTACAGGGCCCCTAGCGGCGGGGATGGAACGCGGGGGTCACCCCCAAGTCCCTGGACGCCATGATCGACGCTGGGCTCGACGGAGATGACGAGCTAGTCGCCAGCGACAGCTCTGCACCTCTCTGAACTCACTGAACCCTTACCTGGCAGGGGGAAAGAAGAGAGGAGGGAGAGCAGATGCGAGGAAGAAGGGAGCTACGGCGGCGGCTAGAGGAAGAGGAACCCTAGGCGAGGAGGGCACGCACGCCGAGGGGGGCTTTATAGCCTCAGGCTGACGGTGATGGTCAACGGAAAAGGCGACGGCGGAGCTCTGACTCTCTCACACTGAACTGACGGAGGGGAACGGGAGCAGGTGACCGTCCTGCTCATCTAGGCTGGGCCGCGGCCCACTAGCTATCTCTCTCACTTGCAAACAAAACAGATAGAAAAACAAAAGGGGTTTTCTAATTTAAAACTCATAGCCACACAAAAATAAATCCCTGAGAAAAGAAAAAGGGGTTTTAGAGAAAAGCAAATATTTAGGTGAATGAAATAAAGAGCCCTATTTAATAGAAATATTAAGTTGATTTAAAGAGCAATTAATTTATTTAATATATAAAATGCAGCTCCTGTTTTATTTAAAACACAAAGCAAGAAACTGCAAACACCCAACCAAACAAACCCACAATTCATAAAACATTTGGGGCCACCTCTTGAACATTTTAAAACATTTTTAAAAAGACAATTATTTCTACTCATAACAATAATATGAAGAGAGCAGGGAAGATGGGAGGTGATGTTTGAAAGAGAAAAGAGAGGGGAAGAAGAAGAGAAGATGCACACATGGATCCAACCACACTCAACCCCTCACACACCACATCACAAACACATACACCACCATCACATCAAGCAAGACACATGAAAACCAACAAGCATGCAAAAATGAATGGTGTGATGGATGAGATGATGCATGAATGCAAACACACATGAATGACAAGGTGCAATCATACATTAGGCTCATGACACAAGGTTCATACATGGGGTTACAAGCCAAATAAGGTAGGGACAGCACTTGGGCTGTCACAAGGGTATGGGTGGTAGTGCCAAGAAGGGCAACACCGCTCCCTCCAACAGGGTCGGGGACATTAACCCCTCTTATATCTTGTGTCGGTGATGGGCATGTTTATGCCAAATATGTTGGGTCTTCTTATGAGCACACTGAGTGGGAGATTTGGGGTCCTAAGACCCTTGTCACTAACATGAAAGGGCCCATTAAAGAATGGGTACCTAAAATCAAGCATTGATCTATTGTAGGAGTTTGCTTCCGGAGGAGTCTCATAGTTGCTCGATAGTGGAGCAACAAATCATATGACCGTAAGCAAGGACTTGGTGTTGGACGTTCGGCCCGATAAACCTGTGGCCACTCAAGTCTCCATTGGCGATGACACAATCTCAAAGGTGTTGGGTCTTGGCATGGTGGTTATCTCTCCAACCTTAACCATTGAAAATGTCATGCTTGTCGAGACCCTTGCATACAATTTACTTTCTGTTCATCAACTTGCACTTATGGGTTTTAGTACTTTCTTTCGCATTGACACTATGACCCTTTTGTGGAGCAAGACTCTTAAAGTAGCCTTTGTTGGGTATGTCAAAAACGGTCTCTATGTGGTTAACTTCTCGGAGCAACCCACTAAGACCGCGACATGCCTAATAGCTAAAGTTGATGTGGGGTGGCTTTGGGATCGCCGACTATCCCATGTCAATATGAGATCTTTGCAGAGTCTCCTCAAATGGGATCACATTCTTGGACTAACAAATGTGAGTTTTGCTAGAGATCGTGCTTGTAGTGCTTGTATCGAAGGAAAGCTACATGAAAAGGCTCATCGTCCTACCACTACGATATACTCAAAAAGGACCCTAGAGCTCCTTCACATGGACCTCTTTGGTCCTCCATCTTTTGACAATCTTGGAGGGAGAAAGTATTGCTTGGTGATTGTGGATGATTACTCAAGATACACATGGGTATATTTCTTCAGGAAGAAGAGTGAGACCCAACATACCGTCATCAACTTTGCAAATGAAGTCCAACGTCAACATGAAGCAAAGATCCTGATGATTAGCAGTGACAACGGCACTGAGTTCAAGAACTACACCCTAGATGAGTTTCTCAGTGATGAGGGGATAAAACACCAATACTCCACTACTTACACCCCTCAACAAAATGGTGTTGCGGAGATAAAGAATCGGATGTTGATGGATGCAGCAAGAACCATGATGGCGGAGTTTAAATCACCTTACAACTTTTGGGTCGAAGCCATCAACACCACGTGGCATGCATCAAATCGGCTCTATCTCCGTAAAGGCTTGAACAAGACTCCTTATGAGATTCTTACCGGGAACAAGCCCAACCTCAAGTACTTCTAGGTGTTTGGTTGTAAGTGTTTCATTCTCAAGAAAGGTGTTCGTTTGTGAAATTTTGAATCTAGAGCTCATCAGGGCATATTTATTGGTTATGCTGCAAACTTTCATGCTTACGTATCCTCAACAAGTCCACGGGACTCATTGAGGAGATGAGTAATGTAGAGTTTGATGAAAATAATGGATCCCAAGTGGAGCAAAGTGGAGCAAAGTGGTCTTTGTGATGTAGGTGATGAAATTCCTCCCCAAGCCATAAGAAGAATGGGAGTGGGATACTTCCTACCCATTGAGGAACCCCTTGTGGCTGAAGGAGAAGGACAATGTTCCACTCAAGTGGAACCATCACCGACGCACGACCCACACGCTTCCGAAGAACAAAGTGAAGGCCCTCAATCCCGTGATCAAGGTCAAGAGCAAGATCAACTTAATGATGATGATTCTTCATCACACGATGCTCGAGATCTTGCTCCCCCCTCCCCCGCGCAAGCTCAAGATCAAGATGAATCTCTAGACCAAGATCAAGCTCAAGATCAATGTCAAGCTAAAGATCAAGATCATGCTCAAGAACAAGAGCAAGCCGGTGCTAGTACTGAAGTTCGTCAAGTTACCAAGCCTCAACTCTGCTAAGATTGCTTCCAAACTAAGAGTCGAGCAACACCTATTAAAGAACGTTTATGGAAGCTTGAAGAGAGGGGTAGCTACTCATCATCAATTGACAAACTTTTGTGCACATCATGCGTTTGTTTCTTGATTTGAAGCCCCAAGGTACAAGATGCGCTCGAAGACGAGAAATGGCTTGAAGCCATGTATGAAGAAATCAATAACTTCGAGCGCAAGAAGGTGTGGCGACTTGTGCCAAGTCCAAAGGATAAGCACAATGTCAATGGAACCAAATGGATCTTTAAGAACAAGCAAGATGCACATGGTATCATTATTCGTAACAAGGCAAGACTGGTGGCTCAAGGCTACTCCCAAGTCGAGGGTATCGACTACGGTGAAATCTTTGCCCCTGTTGCTCTCCTTGAATCTATTCGCATGTTGCTTGCTTATGCCTCTCATCATGATTTCGTATTATATCAAATGGATGTGAAGAGTGATTTCCTTAATGGTCCACTTAAGGAGTTGGTGTATGTCAAGCAACCCCCGGGGTTTGAAGATCCCAAGTTCCCCAATCATGTATATATTCTCGACAAGGCACTCTATGGCCTTAAACAGGCCCCACATGCGTGGTATGAGCATCTTACCAAGATGTTCCAAGATCGTGGGGTTGAAATTGGGAAAATCGATCCCACTCTTTTTACTAAGAGGGTTAACGGGAACTTGTTCGTATGGCAACTATATGTAGATGATATTATCTTTGGTTCTTCTAACAAAGCTTTTAATGATGAGTTCACCGCACTTATGACCAAAGAGTTTGAGATGTCTATGGTGGGAGTTGAAGTTCTTCCTTGGATTCGAAGTCAAGCAACGAAGCCAAGGAACCTTCATCAACCAAGCTAAATACACTCAAGACATGCTCAAGAGCTTCAAGATGGATGAGCTCAATCCTCCCAAGGCCAACACTCCTATGCAACTCAAATGCCAACTTGAGAGTGATCCCAATGGTAAAGTTGTGGATCAAAAGGTATATCGCTCCATGATTGGATCCTTGCTTTACCTTTGTGCATCTAGATAGGATATCATGTTGAGTGTAGGAATTTGTGCACGATTTCAATCCGCACCTAAGGAGAGTCACTATGTGGCTGTCAAGCGAATTTTTTGATATTTGGCTCATACCCCAAACTTTGGATTATGGTATCCCAAGGGTGCTTCATTTGATCTCATTAGATATACTGACTCGGATTGGGCGGGAGACTGTGTGGAAAGGAAGTCCACTTCCGGAGGCTGCCAATTTCTTGGTCATTCTTTGGTAAGTTGGTCTTAAAAGAAACAAGATTGTGTTTCTCTCTCGTCCACCGAGGCCGAGTATGTAGCCACTGCAAGCTATTGTGCTCAGATTCTTTGGATGAGGCAAACCTTAAAGTATTATCGTGTCAACTGTGACAAAGTGCCTCTTTACTGCGACAATGAAAGCACAATCAACATCTTCAACAACCCGGTTCAACACTACAAGACAAAGCATATTGAGATTCGTCATCACTTTATCCGGGATCACATCAAGCGTGGCAACATTGATCTTATTCATCTCTATACTAAGGAACAACTTGCAGATATCTTCACTAAGCCATAGGATGAATCAAGATTTCGTGAGTCAAGGCATGAGCTAAATATCATTGATTCGAGCAATGTGGCTTGACTTAGTGCACACCCCACCACACTCATCATCATGTATTGTTTAGGTGTAGGCATGGACATAGGGGAGTCTAGTTCTCTAAATGAACTATCCCTCCTCCTCTTATGCATAAATTGATCAAGTCTTTCACATTAGTCATTTTTGATGACACTTGTGCTTCAAACACGAGTTTTGGTCATGGGCCCAAGGTTAAAATCTACGCGGTGCCATACCAATTGACTCAAACATAGGTGGCCTCGGCCACCGCCCCCTCCGAGATAGGCATTTTACCTTATTTCTGTCTTAAGTTTGTGTTTTTTGATTTCTACTTGATCTTGCTCATGTTTTCGAGTCCTAGGTGTGGGCATTCTCCATGGTATTTCTATTTGTGTTTTGTTTTCTTCCAACCATGGAGTTTTCCCCCACCATAATCCTATGCCTTTTTCTCTATCCCAATCTCTTCTCATCTCGGAACCCCTCTTTTCCAATTGTACCCATTGATCTATTGGTGGTGGTGCCTGTGGACGGGCGGTACAACCGGTGTGAAAAGTAGTTCAACCGCTAATCCTCTAGTTGTCCCGCTCTAGCGGTACAACTGGGGGTGCCTACGGTTCGACCGCTAATCCCCAGGCCATGTACCTGGACCGGTACAACCGCTCTTCGAAGCGGTACAACCGGTCACACAACCGGTACTTATACTGGGAGGGCCGAGCCAAAGGGGTATTCAGTTTTCCCCTTCGTGCCCGACTCCTCCCTGGTGCCCTAGCCGCCGGCCGCTGACACCACATCCCCGGAGTGCCTCTGGAGCCCCGGATCCGTGGCCTCCTCTCAGATCTGCTCCGTGCAGTCCCTTCCTTCCCCCGATATCCTCCCATGGATGTCGGTAATGCCCAGTTCCTCCTTGTTTTTGGATTTCCTTTGAATCCACCATTGTTAGGGCATTGCTCGGTTCCCGTGTTTTCTAGTCAAAACTATTGACGGGATGAGATCGTATATTATATTTTCAATTAGATGTGATGCTTAGAGACCTCAAAGAGGGGTGCATTTCTCAGATCCGGATCCACCAGTTTCCTAGCAGCGATACAACCGCTCTAATTAGCGGTACAACCGCTTGGGTGGCCTGTTCAACCGGACTCCCTCATTCCTGCCCCCCTCTTTCTTGTTTCTTATCTTCGCACCTAATTTATTCCTACTTTTGTGTACAATCCTCTCATATTTTCTTGGTTTATCTTTTGTGTTCCTCGTGCACGTGTCTGCAGGTGGTTCTAGCTCTTGTTCTGCTCCTCGGAAGAAGTCCAAGAAACGTGCTCGCAGGTGCAGGAGAGTTGAAGAGTCTGACAATGAGGAAGTTGTGATCCCCACCAATCCCACTCGCTGTGTGTCATGGTTTTATCATGGCAGATGTCCGAGTGAACGGACTTGGGTTTGAGGCCATTGCTAACATGGTGTACTCAGAGGGGTTGCTTGGGACGAAGGACACGAGTTTACCCAGGTTCGGCCCCTCAAGTCGAGGTAGTAGCCTACGTCCTTCTTGTGCTTGTATTGCTTGATGTATCGATTACAAGGGAGCTATTGCTTGACCTAGTTCTTGATCACCTCGTCTCTAAGTCGCCCCGGGTCTTGCCTTTATATAGGAGGTCAAGGCCATGGGTCATACAAGTTGTAACCGACTCTCATTACATGTCCGAGTCTACCTCTATCTTCTCTTGCCTTTCCTGACCAAGTTGTCCCCGGGCGGCTTACGCGCCCGGGTCTTCTCCATCCGGGCCACCTTCCGGCCCATCCTGTCAAGCCGCCAAGCATCTTGTGCCTTAAGTCTTCACAGCTCACTCTTGGGCTGGCGTACGAGCCGCTTGATATGACCCGGAGCCTTCAGGGCGGGTCTCACCGTGGGGTTATATCCCCAACATTAGGGCCCAGGTTGATTTGAGCTTGCTCACTTCAGCCTTTCTTCTTATTCCTCGGCAAGTCGCCCCGAAATGACCCGCCATGACGCCATGTCAAATATGCAAAAAAGATCCTTTGACACACGCAACGAATCTTCTTATTAAATGAATATCTCGTGAATCGAGGCATCCGCCTCGGTCAAACGACATCCGATGCCTGGATTTTCGCGCTCGTTCCGCCTTTTCCCTATTAAATAGGAACGCCCGGGGCGGCATTTGCCTTCTACCGCTTGCTCTTTCATCTTCTTCCTTCCGACGCTTCTGTTTCCAGCGCCTCCCGCTCCGGCGCCGTCTCCTCCTCGCCGTCGACAGGGGCGCTGCATCAACCTGACGCGACCAGAGTACCTTCCGTGTTCATCGCGCCATCGTCGGTGAGTCCTTCTCTGCTTAGATCTGCAACCGTTCTAGTAGGGTTTTCATGGAGCTCCGCCGCTGCTGTTTTAGAACTCGGGTTCCATCAATGCTAGCCATGTTTAGTCCATTAGCCCTCGACTATATCATGTCTCCATGGCACCGCTAGGTAGGAGATCGACACTGGTGCTTTTTAGATTCACCACGGCTCCGCCCGTCGTTTTCAGTCTTTCACCAGTTCATCTCTAGGTCTGAAAATATAGACATTTCTTTTGTTTTTGTAGATCCGCAATCTTAGCAATATTTCATGGAACCTGTTTTCAGTACTTCGCCAAATTTCACCCTGTCCTTTCGTGATGTTGACCCGCCATGCTGTTCCGGCTCTCATCAGCCGGATCTTGGCGTCTCATCCTTAAGGTCTTTAAGTTTTAAGCCGCCCATATTTATTTGCCATTTTCTTGAATCGCCGCACATGGTTACTTTGTACAGTTTAAACTGCCACCATGTCTCGCGCATCTAACTCCTGCAACTGGGTTCTTGCATTACCGAAGAGTTTCTTATGGATTTTGTACTTGCGGGCACCCTTCCTGCCAAAGAGGTCATCCATTGGCGGGTTCTGGGTAATGAACTGAAGCCTGTTCCTCAGGAGGGCAAGGTAGTTGTTTTTTCGGATCATATTGAATGTGGATTCGTGCCCCCCGGCTCAAAATTCTTCCGGGACATCCTTCATTTTTACAAGCTGCATCCTCAAGACCTTACCCCCAACTCCGTGTCAAACATATGCAACTTCCAAGTGCTCGGCGAGGTCTATCTGCAAACCATGCCGTCTGTAGGTCTCTTCCGGGAATTCTTTTACGAGAATCGGCAAACTGAAGTAAACGCCGGCCCAAGCTTAGAACTTGGTGGAATTTCTATTCAGAGGCGCTGGGACATTACCTTTCCGGCTGTATCAATGTCGAGTCATCCAAAGGATTGGAATAAAACTTGGTTTTACTATAAGGATACTTCCCCGAAGGGTGAGCATCCACTGTCGGGTTACCGCCCCTCCCGGCTCAAGACAACTTCTGAGCTTCCTGGCCGGCTGTCAACTTCGGAACGTGCAAGGCACGAGCCTGCTCACGCCAAGATTAGATCCCTCGTGGCCAATGGATTGACGGGTTTAGACCTGATCCGCTGCTGGATCTCCTGGAGAATTATGCCTCTGAGCCAGAGAAGCCGCCTCATGTGCAAATATCCGGCCCAATATGATGGTTCCCTATGCTTCAGCTGGACAACATTAACCAAAGATGATATCACCACTGTCATCCGAAGTCTGGTCCATGAGACGTCAGGAGCTTGCAGCGCTATTGGGCTGGCGCCTTTCAGTGCCATTAATCCGGCTCCAGACGTAATGCGACTCTTCATTGTCTCTTCTCTCTGTTTAGTTATAACTTTGTCAATTCATTGCTATTAACTGGATTACCTTTTCAGGTTGACTCTGACTTCTGGAAGAAGAAGTATGTTCCTCCTCTGAAGAAGAACAAGAAGAAGGTCCCAGCCAAGAAGACGAAGAAGACCACCCCTCAGGAGGAATGGTTTGAACCGCCAGAATCATCTGGCTCACAGGTATAGTTGGACTATTTTTTGTAACCTCATTATTCACCTTACTGATAACAACTTACTCATAGGACGAGGTAGACACGAGTCGCGCCAACGTCCCTGAGGTAACTTATATTTCATCCGACTCAGAATGTTTTGTACCCCAGAAGATACGGCGGGTTGTTCTAAAAGTTCCCCTTTCTCATCCTCTTGCTTATTTGGATCCCCAATTTCTTTTGAAAAAGCAACAGCAAGCCGATCGACGTCAGACCCAAAGCGCCGGCTCTACTGATCTTATGTTTGGGTTACCTAACTCCCCGGCTCCGAAGAAGCGCCCCGCAGAGGTACGTATTTCCTCTATGTTTAATTTACTAGATTTTTCCTTTGTAATCTTAACGCTGCCTTATATCATCTGAACTATCACTCAGGGATCACCTTCGTCCGGCGACTCTACGGTCACCGCTCTGCCACCTCCGAAGATCAATCCGCTGTACGTGTTTTCCAGCCTTTACGCCCGGCTCTTTGGCGGTTGTAACCCTTAAATTCTGACCTTTCATGTTTTTCCTAGGGCTCAAGCTAAGCAGAGGAAAATCAACAAGTCCTCCCCTGGCCCTGCTGCTCAAGAGCCGAAGCTTGCTAAGCCGGACCCGCCGGCGACTTCTGCCGAACCAGCTGTTGATGACATTATTCCTGAGAGTCCGCAGAGGAACTCTTCCAAACGGTCGAGCCCTGCTAAGGCTGCTGATGATGCTGCTGCCCCGGACATCGTGATTACTGGCGCCGGCTTGCACTCTCCTTCACCTCACGTGCTAACCAAGCATAGTGAGGCGGCTAAGGCTTCCAGGAAGCTGCAGTTTGAGCTCCCTGCCTTGGAGAAAATGATAGCTGAAGAACTTCATGCTGGCTATATGAACCGGTTATCTACAACCTGGGATCTGGAGCTCGAACTGGTTAATTTAATGAAGAGAAACTATGAGGTACTCCTTTTCCCTTCTTATACCCTTACATAGCCCCCAAGGGCCGGGTTAATATCGACTGATAATAATCCGGCTCTTCCATCTTTTTAGAAGTAGACATATATAATATTTAGGCCTCAACTCACTTAGTTGTGATCTGAAATCATTGTTGTTAGCCCCCAGGGGCCAGCTCAATAATTGATAATTTTGAACCGGAACTTCCTAGAAAGTAATTAACAGAGCCAATCATAGCCCCCAAGGGCCGGTTTAATATTTTCCAAAGTTGAGCCGGGACTTTCATGCTGAACCTCCTTAGAAAATCAATATGTAGCCCCCAAGTTCCGGGTCAATCTTGTTGAAGTTGAGTCGGAACTGTCTTGAAAAATAGACATTATCCCCCAAGTGTCATGCATATTGCTTGCAATCTATTTGAGACTTGCTTATTTACTCCATATTTTGATATGTCGCGGGAAGCTTTAACCGAGGCCGGGTCAGAATTGGCCGGCTTAAAAACCAACTTAGCTACTCAGCAAGCTGCCCGGAGTGAAGCTGACGAGAAATGTCGGCTCCTTAACGAGGAGCTAGTTAAGATCAAGGGCAATTTCACCGCCTTCAAGGAGTCTGCCGGCTCTGAAAAGCTACGTTGACTAAGCGGGTGGATGATCCTGATCAACGACTGATGATTGTATTTGACGAGTTGTAGTCGTTGAAGCGCCACATCACGAAAATGGCAGCCGCCCTCCTTGGTAAGTTTTTAGCAGCTTGGCTCAATCTGGATATTATACTTGTGTCGGCGACTCATAATGAGGCCTCCGTCTCATGCAGGTTCTAGGAGCCGTCAACTCGCCTCTGATAGCTTGCTGCCTTTGAAGGCTATATATACTTTGGCAGAGCAACTGTACTGTGGGGCGGTATGCACAATCAAGGTTGTGCAGTATAAAGAGAACATCCCCTCGGCTCTCAAAGGGGTCTTGGAGCTCCTGTCAACAATGCCCAAACAGATTGTCGAGTTGAACAGATCAGCCACCCGCCAAGGGGCGATCGCGGCCATAAGCCGGGCGTTGGCTTTCGCTCCAGAGCTTACTCCGGCTGACATGATGGACGGGTTTCCCTCCAAGAAAGACGACGGATCTGAATTTACCGATGCTGACTATGCTCGATGCATAAAGGATTCCAAAGTCCTAAACTCCATCTTAGTAGAAGAGGTTACCTTGGCGACTTACCAGGCGGCTTACAGCGCTGATCAAAAGAGAATTTGTGGCCCACTCTTTGAGTGCAAAGATATGACACCCGCTCGCAGTAAGAATCTCTTCGCCTCTGATCTTGACCCGTCCCCCTTCTTTGAAGAAGGAAATTTTGCGGCTTTAACCGATTGCAACTGGGACTTGGAAAATCTCCAGATCAAGGCAGCCGAAGAGCCGGAGCAGGATGACCCACCAGCTAGCTGATTACTTTATAGAAAACTTTTAATAGCCGGCTCTCCATACCGTGGGCGATGTAAAAAACTTGATGATATTTTGGGCTCCATGGAGAGCGTCTGTAATAGACTAGCAGCAACCTTGCCTTTGTTGAACTTGTGCCATCGCGCACATGTGAAAATCCGGCTTAAAATAGATGTTTGCCATCTTCTTTGTGTTTCTCATTGTATGCCTTACCGACTCTGTTTAGCTTAGTTTTTTGGCGTGAACGTCGGTTGTTAGGGATAGATAAGCTACACCCGGAGGTGGGAAGCCCCCTTCGACAACCGCGGCTAACATGTTAACCGGAATGGCTTAAAGCTGGCTGTTATGGTGAGATAAGTGATACCCGAAGGTAAGAAGCCCCCTTTGATAGCCAATGTTGACTTGTCAACATTTTTGGTGCGAACGCCGGTTGTTAGGGTGAGATAAGCGATACCCGAAGGTAAGAAGCCCCCTTCGACAACCGCGGCTAACATGTTAACCGGAATGGCATAAAGCCGGCTGTTAGGGTGAGATAAGCGATACCCGAAGGTAAGAAGCCCCCTTCGACAGCCAATGTTGACTTGTCAACATTTTTGGCACGAACGCCGGTTGTTAGGGTGATATAAGCGATACCCGAAGGTAAGAAGCCCCCTTCGACAACCGCGGCTAACATGTTAACCGGAATGGCATAAAGCCAGCTCTTGGGGTGAGATAAGCGATACCCGAAGGTAAGAAGCCCCCTTCGACAGCCGCAGCTGACATGTCAACTGGAATGGCATAAAGCCGGTTGTTAGGGTGAGATAAGCGATACCCGTAGGTAAGAAGCCCCCTTCGACAACTGTGGCTAACATGTTAACCGGATTGGCATAAAGCCGGCTGTTAGGGTGAGATAAGCGATACCCGAAGGTAAGAAGCCCCCTTCGACAGCCAATGTTGACTTGTCAACATTTTTGGTGCAAATGTCGGTTGTTAGGGTGAGATAAGAGATACCCAAAGGTAAGAAGCCCCCTTCAACAACTGCGGCTGACATGTCAACCGGATTGGCATAAAGCCGGCTGTTAGGGTTAGATAAGCGATACCCGAAGGTAAGAAGCCCCCTTCGACAGCCAATGTGTTAGATTTTTCTTGCATCAATGAAGATATGCGACATGGCAGAGGCCCTGTCTTGCAGGGATGCTATTTTATTCATATATAAATATGATATGTACAATGATAATGTACAATGGTGATTTTCAACAACCTTAGGTGTAATAAGGCCGCAGATGCGCTATGTTCCACGTCCGGCGGGTCTCCTAACCCGAAGTATCTGAGTCATCCCGGATGTCAATGAGGTAATACGACCCGTTGTTGAGATTTCTGCTCACCATGAAAGGTCCTTCCCATGGAGGAGATAACTTATGCATATCTGTCTGGTCTTGAATCAGCCGTAGCACCAAGTCACCCTCTTGAAACGTCCGGGTCTTGACCATGCGGCTATGATAGCGGCGCAGGTCTTGTTGATAAATCGCCGAAAGGGAAGCCGCCAGCTCTCGTTCCTCTTCCAAAGCATCCAACACGTCTTGACGCACCATCTCATTGTCTGTCTCAATGTAAGCCGCCACTCGTGGCGAGTCATGCCGGATGTCGCTTGGTAATACTGCCTCGGCCCCGTACACCATGAAGAAAGGTGTATACCCTGTAGATCTGTTGGGAGTGGTTCTAACGCTCCATAAGACGGAAGGCAACTCTTCTACCCAACACCCGGGCGTTCATTGTAAAGGAACCATAAGTCGCGGCTTAATACCCCTCAAGATTTCTTCATTGGCACGCTCCGCCTGACCGTTGGACTGTGGATGCGCAACTGCTGAAACATCAAGCCGGATGTGCCCTTCGTCGCAGAATTTTTTCATAGCCCCCTTGGACAAATTTGTGCCATTGTGAGTGATGATGCTGTGGGGGTAACCAAAACGGTAGATCAGCTTTTTAACAAGCTGAACTACCGTAACCGCGTCACACTTGCTAATCGGCTCAGCCTCTACCCATTTGGTGAACTTATCAACCGCCACCAAGAGGTGCGTTTTCTTATCCTTGGATCTCTTGAAAGGCCCTACCATATCAAGCCCCCAGACTACAAACGGCCAAGTAATTGGTATCATCCGCAACTCTTGAGCTGGAACATGAGCACGCCGGCCGAATTTTTGACATACGTCACACTTACGGACCAGAGCCTCTACATCTTTGTGAGCTGTCAACTAGAAGAAACCATGCTGGAAAGCCTTGGCCACTAGAGATTTTTAGCCGGCGTGATGTACACAATCCGCAGCGTAAATTTCATTCAAGATTTCTTGACCTTCAACGCTGAAAAACCCCGGTAACACTACACTTGTGCAACTCACTATTAATTATTGTCATGGACTTAGACTGCTAGGTGATATGTCTAGCCAGGTTTTCATCATCAGGCAACTCGCCCCGAGTCAAATAAACTAGGTAAGGCACAGTCCAATCCGGAATAGCATGTAGAGCCGCCACCAATTGCCCCTCAGGGTCAGGAACAGCCAAATCTTCCTCTAAAGGTAACTTGACAGTCGGGTGGTATAAGACGTCCAGAAAGATATTGGGTGGCACCGGGTTTTGCTGAGAACCTAACCGTGACAAGGCATCAGCCGCCTCATTCCTGCGTCGGTCAATGTGATCTACCTGATATCCTTTGAAATGACCAACAATGACATCCACCGCCTGACGATAAGCTGCCATCCGCGGGTCCTTGGAATCCCAAGTGCCCGAAACTTGCTGAGCCACAAGATCTAAGTTGCCCAAACACCTTACCCGGCTTAAATTCATGTCCTTGGCTACTCTGAGACCATGAAGCAGAGCCTCATACTCAGCCGCATTGTTGGTGCAAGGGAACATCAGCCGGAGCACATAACAAAACTTATCACCCTTGGGAGATGTCAAAACAACTCCTGCCCCCGATCCTTCCAGTTGCTTGGATCCATCAAAGTGTATAGTCCAGTATGTGTTATCCGGCTTTTCCTCGGAAGATTGACACTTTGTCCATCATTTATAAAATCCACAAGGGCTTGGGACTTGATGGCCGTACGAGGCACATATTTCAGATTGAGAGGTCCCAGCTCCAATGCCCACTTAACAATCCTACCAGTAGCTTCTCTATTCTGGATTATATCCATCAACGGAGCAGAACTGACCACGGTGATCTGGTGCCCTAGGAAATAGTGCTTCAACTTGCGATTGGCCATGAACACCCCATACACTAGCTTCTGCCAATGTGGATATCTCTGCTTGGATTCAGTTAGGACCTCACTGATATAATAAACCGGCCTTTGAACCGGATACTCCTTCCCGGTTTCCTCGTGCTCAACCACAATTGCGGTGCTGACTGCCCGATTGTTAGCCGCCACGTACAGGAGCAAAGGTTCTTTCTCAGCCGGAGCAGCCAATACCGGCGGCTTAGTGAGTTGTTTCTTGAGTGCCTCCAATGCTTCACCCGCCGCCGTACTCCAGACAAAATTATCTGTCTTTTTCATCATCTGATATAGGGGAATGGCTTTCTCACCGAGGCGGCTTATGAACCAGCTCAACGCAGTGATTCGCCCCGCCAGGCATTGGACATCGTTAACATAGGTCGGCTCTCCCACGGAGGTGATAGCTTTGATTTTATCCGGGTTAGCCTCAATGCCACGCTCAGAAACCAGAAATCCCAAGATCTTGCCAGACGGGACACCAAAAACACACTTGGCTGGGTTAAGCATCATCTTGTAGATCCAGAGATTGTCAAAAGTTTCCCTTAAGTCATCCAAAAGGGTCTCCTTCTTCCTTGATTTGATCACAATATCATCCACGTAAGCATGAACATTGCGCCGAATCTGACTGTGAAGGCAATTCTGCACACAGTGTTGATAAGTCGCCTGGGCACTCTTGAGCCCGAAAGGCATAGATACATAACAGAAGGCTCCAAAAGGCGTAATGAAAGCCGTCTTCTCTTGGTCCTTAACTGCCATCTTGATCTGATGATATCCTAAATAAGCATCCAGGAAGCATAGGCTTTCGCAACCCGCTGTAGCATCAATGATCTGATCAATTCGAGGGAGAGCAACGGGATCAGCCGGACAAGCCTTGTTAAGGTCCGTATAATCCACACACATCCGCCACGTGCCGTTCTTTTTGAGCACCAGCACTGGGTTAGCAAGCCACTCCGGGTGAAAGACCTCGATGATGAAACCCGCCACTAAGAGCCAGGCGACCTCTTCTTCGATGGCCTTGCATCTCTCCTCATTGAACCGCCATAGAAATTGCTTGATAGGTTTAAACTTAGGATCCACATTAAGATTGTGCTCAGCGAACTTTCTCAGAACACCCGGCATGTCAGAAGGTTTCCATGCAAAGATTTCTCGATTCTCACGGATGAATTCGATGAGTGCGCTTTCCTATTTGGGATCCATGTGAGCCCCAATGATGAACTGTTTGGATGAGTCGCCCGGAGTGAAGTCTATTGCCTTGGTATCATCCGCCGAAAACTTAAGGGGCGGCTCAACCTCCGTTGTGGGCTTTTTCAGCGGCGTCATATCGTCCGGGTCAACATTCTCCTTATAAAACTTAAGCTCCTCCTGAGCACAACTGGATTCTGCATAAGCCGCGTCTCCTTCCTCGCACTCAATAGCCGTATTTCGATCACCATGAACAGTAATTGTACCTTTTAACCCGGGCATCTTGAGCTGTAAGTAGACATAGCAGGGCCTAGCCATGAACTTAGCATAAGCCGGTCGCCCAAACAACGCATGGTAAGGGCTCTTGATCTTGACCACTTCAAACCACAAGGACTCCACTCTGTAGTTATATTCGTCACCAAAGGCAACTTCCAAAGAAATCCTGCCCATCGGATAAGACGACTTGCCTGGCACCACACCATGAAAACGGTGGATGAGGCCTTAATATCCTTTTCAAGCAACTTCATTCGCCGGAAGGTGTCATAATAGAGGATGTTGATACTGCTGCCTCCATCCATAAGCACCTTATTCACTATATATACTCCCACTTGAGGGGCAACAACCAAAGCCAGCCGCCCTGGGTCATCAACACGCGGCGGGTGATCCTCCCGGCTCCATGTTATGTTATATTCAGACCACTTCAAGTATTGCGGCAGAGCCTGCGCAGCCGCATGGACCGCTCGCTTGCACAACTTCTGATCCCTCTTGTTAAGGCTGGTCGTGAAAACGTGATACTAGCCCGAGCTGAGCTGCTTTGGATTACTTTGATACCCAGATTGGTTATGCTGCTACTGGTTGTTGTTACCAGAGTGCTCCGGATGTCCTCCTTGATTACCTTGACCATGATGACCGGACCCTGAGCCGCCGGATCTGAATCCGGCCCCTGACCCACCCGGTCCTGAGCCGCCCGGTAAGCCACCGCCCTGGTTGTTGGGTTGTGTGTAGTAATTTTTGAACTTCTGCATGATATGGCAATCACCCCATGAGTGCGACGAAGGCTTACCGGGCTGGCTATGTTCCGGACAGGGCTTCTTAAGCGCCTCCTCCAAATTAAAGGGTGTCTTGTTCTTATTAAAAGGTGGCCTGAACTTCCCATTGCCCTTAGGATGATTCTGACCGGTGCTTGCATTGGCTACCAGCTCTGATCCGCCATCGGGGTTCTTCCGCTTATTCTGGTTACCATAGTTGGCCACACCCTTTCCTTGATTGTTTTTCTTGCCTTGACCGGCCTTCTCCTCATTAAAGCCTGGATCCTTCGTGCTATCAGAATCAGCGTACTTTGTGAGAGCCGCATGAGCTCTCCCATCTCTTGACATGTACGCTTGAGCCGGCCAAGTTTCTGCTTCAGCGGGACGAAGTGACAGTTCTTCTCTAAGATCAGCACAGCATGAGCCGTCGTGATTTGCTCAGACGAGTGGATGATGGTCGACACCCGTCGGACCCAATGATGAGCCAACTCACCCTCCTGTTGGATGCAATGATCGAGATCCACAATGGTCATAGGCTGTTTGCAAGTACCTTGGAAATTTTTGATGAACCTTGCCCTTAACTCGGCCCACGAATTGATGGTATTGGGAGGCAACCCCTTTAACCATGTGCAAGCCGAACCTTCAAGCATCATGATGAAGTACTTAGCACACACTGCCTCACTGACATCCAGCATCTCCATAGCTAGCTCATAACTTTCGACCCAGGCCTCAGGAGGCAAATCAGCAGTGTAATTTGGAACCTTGCGAGGTCCTTTAAAATCCTTTGGCAACCGTTCACTTCGCAGAGCTGGCGATAGACATGGCACTCCCACGGCCGTGCCAGTTACTCCCGCTCCTACTGATACCGAGGGTGCGGGCTCTTGGTGAGTCGCCGTAGCCAAAGTTGCCGCCTCTTGCTGGTTTCTTGCCTGGTTCATGAGCGCTTGCGCCTCTAGAGCCGCCCGATCGTCCCCCGGAGGTCCTCTCTGCCGATCGCTGCTGGAAACGCCGGCGACTCATAGCGCCGGCTAAAGCTCCGGCTGGGGAGAGGGGTTGAATGAACGCGGCTCCGGCTATGAGTATACTTCTCCTGCTGGGCCATCGCCGTCTGAAGGTATCCAATGGCATTCCATACCTCTTCCGCAAAAGGTGCTTCATCCGGAATAGGAATTGTTTCAAGTCGGGTAGCCGCGGCCACCATATTCTTGGCTGGGTTAGAATAATGACCCGCCGGTGTTGGGAAGACCACTGGTGAGGTCTGGTTTCGTCGGGCCGGGCGAGAGGTCAGTCGAGCCGCCGGGCGGCTTCTAGGTGCGTCCACTGCTCGTCCCATTCCTGGCGTGTTGAAGAGGTTCCTAGCCTCATAGCATTCTGGTAATCGGGATTGATGCCTCATCTGATGTACCACAGCCGCTGATTGTTGTTCCAACCCTAGACGGAAAGCATTTGTTTTAATATGTGCTGCCTCTTCCTCCATCTGGATCTTCAGCTCACCTATCCTCTGTTGCTCCTCCACCATCCGGTCCTTGAGCCTCACAATTTCCAAGTTCCGGGCGGCTTGATTATCTGGTGTAACTTCAGTGGCCATTAGGGTCGTGAGCTCATTCATCAAATCCAGAAGAACTTGAGCCGGTGGCGGCGGGTCAGTGCCCGAGGTTGCCTCACCTACGGCTGTACTGCTCGTGCCTGGGGCCGACCCTGCCATAAACACGGCACCATGAACCGGCGGCCCAAGAGCATCTGAATCAGAATGATCCGACTCAGGGCAGAGCTCGTCGTAGCCCCCGAGCCCGCCATGGTGAAGCTGATAGATCGACTCCATCTCCCGCTCGAAGATTTGTCTTCTGAACAGGCAAGAGTTTCCTATGACCCAGAAGCTTCTAGATCCATCCCTTGAGTAAAGCCTACGAAGACGTGCTTTCGGCCCGGGTTAACACGGGCGGGCGGCACATCACGGGCGGGTTGCGCGTGCCGAGCCGGCTCGATGATGTTGGTGCAGATGTCCGGCCCGAGTGTAGATCCGCCGGTCCTTCCGATGAAGACGTGAATCCCACCGAAAGGAACCCGAAATCCATATTCCACAGAATCGGCATCAAGCCCCCAGTCGGCATCGTCGTTGTAGAGCCGGCCGCGGTGACTCTTGCTCATCCTTCCGACCACGTATCCCTCGAGCCCTGGGAGAGAGCCCTTTGAGAACTCAATACCACCGAGCGTAGGCCCCACAGTGGGCGCCAACTGTCGTGGTTTTATCATGGCAGATGTCCGGGTGAACGGACTTGGGTTCGAGGCCATTGCTAACATGGTGGACTCAAAGGGGTTGGTTGGGACGAAGGACACGAGTTTACCCAGGTTCGGCCCCTCAAGTCGAGGTAGTAGCCTACGTCCTGCTTGTGCTTGTATTGCTTGATGTATCGATTACAAGGGAGCTATTGCTTGACCTAGTTCTCGATCACCTCATCTCTAAGTCACCCCGGGTCTTGCCTTTATATCGGAGGTCAAAGCCACGGGTCATACAAGTTGTAACCAACACTCATTACATGTCCGAGTCTACCTCTATCTTCTCTTGCCTTTCCTGACCAAGTTGTCCCCGGGCGGCTTACGCACCCGGGTCTTCTCCATCCGGGCCACCTTTTGGCCCATCCTATCAAGCCGCCAAGCGTCTTGGGCCTTAAGTCTTCACGGCTCACTCTTGGGCTGGCGTACGAGCCACTTGATATGACCCGGAGCCTTCAGGGCGGGTCTCACCGTGGGGTTATATCCCCAACACCGTGAGAAGTCTTTGGCCGCCAAGCAGAAAACTGCCAAGCCAGTGCACTCCTGGAAGCATGTTGACTGGGAGCAGAGTCGGTTTCAAAATCCCTATGAGGTCCCCGTTGTTCCCAAGTGGACCACTCCTCAGTTCCGGAATGAGCTACAACTGCGGATTGTGCACGAGCTTTATGACCATCACAAGAACAAGTTTGCCAAGCAATGGACTATTGACATTGAGCACCAGAGGAACAACATGGATTACTTTGGAGAGGCGTTAGCACTGTGTGAGGAGTTTGACTTGATCAAGCTCATGACTATGAACTGTCCCTTGATGTGCACCTCATTCACCAGTTTTATGCCACTGTTCACTTTGGAACTGATGAGGCTCGTACCCTTTCCTTCATGTGTCGTGATGAGCTTTTCCAAGTCCCGTGGCGTGCCTTTTGCAATGCTCTTGGTTATGATGATACCGGCCTCACTGGGAATGGCGGCATCCGCCCTCATGATCGGGCTACTCCTCTGGATAAGGTATATTTAGCCCCCTTGTACATTCCCGGGAGTGGGGTTCCTAGAGCCACTAAGAACTTGAAGGAAGTCTATGATATTTTGCACCGTGTTTTTCTAAATGTTCTTCTGCCCAAAGTTGGAAATCAGGATGAGATTCATGGATACTTTGTTGATCCGCTTGTTTCCATGAAGAACAAACCTGGCTCTAGGGCCACGTTTGATGCCTCCAAATGGATGTGGGAGGAGATGTACTCCACGGTCTTCTACAGAAAAGTTCCCACCTATGCACCTTTCATCATGTGTTTCCTCAACTCTGTTTGGGCAGTTCGTCGGCCTGAAGAACCTCTCTATTCTCCAGACAACCTCATTGAGAATGAGGGCAAGCAACTCCGGAAGAAGAAGCATCTTGCACCGTGCTTCCCAGCTGACAACCTGAGGATGTCTTTGCTACTTCCAGCGACAGCGGTTTTGAGCTTCCTGTCGGTGCTAAGCCATCTTGTGTCTCCAAGCTCTCTCACAAGTTAAAGAAGACCTTCTGCCTCCAGACTCAGGTTCAGAAGAAGCTCTATGAAGCCCATGTCAACGAGAAGCTTGCCAGACGCAGACAAATTTTGATTATGCGGGCTCTCCATCTTGAGGCCGCCAGTGGTTCTGAGAAGACCATCACTCTTGAGGAGAAGTGGATCTATGCACATAGCACTTGGACTGATGATGAGACCTCGGGTCAGCCTGCTGCCTCCTCCTCCTCTGTTGCTGCTACTTCTGATGATTATGATGATGGTGATGATGGGGCTGGATCTGATGATGATGATTCCGAGGAGTATGATGATTATGAGGAGGTCTACTGAGTTCTGGGGCATTAGCATCACTCTTTTCCTTTTTGGTGTCTTGATACCAAAGGGGAGAAAGTTACATTATGATGGGATTTGCATGGGTGTTGCGTGGTTGTCTATTGTTTTCTCTGTTGCGTCTGGTCGGTTATGAACAACCTATCTTGTATGTAGACTATTTGCGTTTTAGCAGGGTCTGAGATTAATCGTGCCCTTGGTATTTAGCTCTACTTATTATCTCGTTCAATTGCTCCTGTTTTATTTTATATATTTACCCATTGGTTGGTATATAAAATCAAGGGGGAGCTTCAATTCTTGCACGGGTATCATCTATTGCACACATTGAGGGGAGCTCCACTTTTATTTTATAGATCATCAATGGAAATCGTGTTGTAGTCATCATCCACCAAAAAGGGGGAGATTGTAAGGGCATTCTCTTACCTTAGTGTTTTGGCGATGATGACAACTCACTATGATCTAACCGTGTGTCAAGTTATACAGGTATTGTGTATGGGACACAAGACGGTTAGGTAGTCCCCCCAAACGGAAAAGATCGAAGACAGTGTTCTCTATGTGTTTATTCTCTTTGCTCATAGGGATCCCGTACTATTAAGAGGGAATCCACATTGGAAGGTCTTGGGTGAATCAGTTCTCCCGCACATCCTTTTACACCCAACTCATTCCTCCGCATCATAGAGAGAGAGAGGCCCATCTTTCCTTCCATGCTTGTTGGTTGTACCGTTGTCCCGACCTAATGTAACGCTCGCTCCGGACATCCGGTTTGACCACCACTTCAGGGGTGATACCCTAAAGGTGCTACCACTGAGAAAACCCCAGCGGTGGTACCGCTACCTTCGGGTGGTTCTTGTTGGGGAACGTTGCATGGGAAACAAAAAAATTCCTACACGCACACAAAGATCTATCCATGGTGATGAGCATCTACGAGAGAGAGAGTGGATCTACATACCCTTGTAGATCGCTAAGCGAGAAGCGTTAAGAAATGCGGTTGATGTAGTCGAACATCTTCGCGATCCAAATCGCCGAGCGTCCCGCGATCCCATCACGATCCATCTCACGATCCCATCACGATCCGTCCCGTGATCCCATCACGATCCGTCCCGTGATCCCATCACAATCCGTCCCGCAATCAATTCATGAATCGTCTTGCGATCTTGATCATGGTCCTTCTGATCTAGTGCCGAACGAACGGCACCTCCGCGTTCAGCACACGTACAGCTCGATGATGATCTCCGCCTTGTTGATCCAGCAAGAGGGAGCTGAGAGGTAGATGAGTTCTCTAGTAGCGCAACAGCGTGGCGGTGATGGTGGTGGAATAATTCCAGCAGGGCTTCGCCTAAGCACCGCTGAAACGATCTAGAGGAGAAACTACGATCTAGAGGAGAGGGTAGCATGTGGCTGATTTTCTGTGTCTCAAAACCCTCAAAACGTCTAGTATATATAGGAGGAGGTAGGGAGGAGGCTTGGCGCACAAGAGGCCAGCCCTTTCCCTTGGCGCAAGGAGGAGAGGAGGAGTCCTCCTCTAATCCTAGTAGGATTAGCACTCCTCCTTCCCACTTGGAAACTCTTTCCACCTTGTGTTTTTCCTTCTCAATCCACTCCAGCCGCATGGGCCCTTAGAGGAGGCTTCGGCCAGCCCACTAGGGGCTGGTTTACCTCCTCCCACAGCCCATGTAGCCTCTTGGGTCGAGACACCCCTCCCGATGGTCCCCCGGTACCCTCCCGGCACTCCTGATACACTACCGATGAGCCCAAAACTTTTCCGGCGACCAAAACAGGACTCCTATATATCAATCTTTACCTCTGGACCATTACGAAGATCCTCATGATGTCCCGGGTCTCATCCAGGACTCCGAATAACCTTCGGTCACCACCATACACAACTCTATACTACCAAAACGTCACCGAACCTTAAGTGTGCAGACCCTGCGGGTTCGAGAACTATGTAGACATGACCGAGACACCTCTACGGTCAATAACAAATAGCGGGACCTAGATGCCCATATTGGTTCTTACATATTATACAAAGATCTTTATCAGTTGAACCTCTATGTCAAGGATTCAGTTAATCTCGTATGTTGTTCCCTTTGTTCTTTGGTATGTTACTTGCCCAAGATTCGATCGTCGGCATCTCCATACCTAGTTCAATCTCGTTACCGGTAAGTCTCTTTACTCGTTCCGTAATACAAGATCCCATGGATAACACTTAGTCACATTTCTTGCAAGGCTTATTGTGATGTTGTATTACCGAGTGGGCCCTAAGATACCTCTCCGTCACACGGAGTAACAAATCCCAAGTCTTGATCCATGCCAACCCAATAGACACCCTCGGAGATACCTGTAGAGCACCTTTATAGTCACCCAGTTACATTGCGACGTTTGATACACACAAGGTACTCCTCCGATGTCAGTGAGTTGCATGATCTCATGGTCATAGGAACAGATACTTGACATGCAGAAAACTTAGCAATAAACTGACACGGTCATATGCTACGTTTATAGTTTGGGTCTTGTCCATCACATCATTCTCCTAATGATGTGATCCCATTATCAAATGACATCTCATGTCCATGGCTAGGAAACCTTAACCATCTTTGATCAGCGAGATAGTCCATCAGAGGATACTAGGGACATGGTGTTGTCTATGTATCCACACATGTATCTGAGTTTCCGATCAATACAATTCTAGCATGGATAATAAACGATTGTCATGAACAAGGAAATATGATAATAACTAATTTATTATTGCCTCTAGGGCATATTTCCTATGTGCACGCAAAGATCTATCCTTGATGATGAGCATCTATGAGAGGGAGAGTGGATCTACATAACCTTGTAGATCGCTAAGCGGAAAGCGTTAAGAAATGAGGTTGATGTAGTCGAACGTCTTCGCGATTAAAATCGCCGAGCGTCCTGCGATCCCATCACGATCCATCTCGCTATCCGATCACGATCCGTCTCGCGAGCCCATCACAATCCGTCCCGTGATCAAATCCCGAATCGTCTCGCGATCTTGATCACGGTCCTTCCGATCTAGCGCCAAACGGACGGCACCTCCGCGTTCAGCACACATACAACTCGATGACGATCTCCGCCTTCTTGATCCGGCAAGAGGGAGGAGAGAGGTAGATGATTTCTCTAGCAGCGCGATGGCGTGGCGGCGATGGTGGTGAAACAATTCCAACAGGGCTTTGCCTAAGCACCGCTGAAACGATCTAGAGGAGAAACTACGATCTAGAGGAGAGGAGCTCCAGAATGGTCCGGAGGTAAAGCTTGATACTCCCTCCGTTCCTTTATGTAAGGTGTATTATTTTTGGCACGGTGACCAAGGCATATAATTATAGACATGTAAAGACTAAATTACCCTTAGAAAAATTGTTGGTTAGTGGAAAGTGAATCAATTAGTCTAGGATACATGCAATCGACAAAGAGATAGTTTTCTTCATTTGCTATAAAAAGAGACATAGACAATCAAAAACTAGATTCTTTCCTTTTTTTTAGAGGGCTAACAAGGGAATTATGGAGAATCAAAAGAAATGCACCTTACATTCTGAAATTTTATCAAAAAACAAATACACCTTATATAGAGGAACGGAGGGAGTATATAGGAAGTCGGTATTCGGATTCTTGAAAAGTTTCGGGACTTACTGGTTTTGTGACGGGAATGTCGGAAGTGTTTTGGGGGTCCACCGGGGGGTCCACCTGCCCTGGAGGGCCCCATGGGCTATGAGAGGAGGCGCACCAGTCCCTGCTGGGTTGGGCACCCCTCCCACCTAAAGCCCATGCGGCTGGAAGGGCTAGGGTTGGCCCAAGGGGGCGCCCCATTTTCCTTGGGGGGCAAGTTTCCCCCTTGGCCGCCGCCCCACCCTAGGGGAAACCCTAGGGGGGCCCCTCCTCCTCTCCCTCCTATATATATGTGAGTGGAGGGAGGGCTGAAGCACCACAAGCCACGACGCAGCCTCTCCCTCCCCCTCTAGATCTGTTTCTCCTCTAGATTGTCGTGGTAGCGCTTGGCGAAGCCCTGCCGGGACAGATCCACCACCACCACGCCGTTGTGCTGGCAGAGAACTCATCTACCTCCCTGCTCCATCTTGCTGGATCGAGAAGGCAGAGATCGTCATCGAGCTATACGTGTGCTGAACGCGGAGGTGTCGTCCGTTCGGCACTAGATCGGAAGGACCATGATGGGATCGCGGGACGGCTCGTGATGAGATCGCGGGACGGATCGTGATTGGATTGTGAAGACGTTCGACTACATCAACCACGTTTCTTAACGCTTCCGCTTAGTGATCTACAAGGGTATGTAGATCCAATCTCCCACTCGTAGATGCTCATCACCATGGATAGATCTTATGTGTGCGTAGGAAAAAATTTGTTTCCCATGCAACGTTCCCCAACAACTCTGTACTACCGAAACGTCACCGAACCTTAAGTGTGCAGACCTTGCGGGTTCGAGAACTATGTAGACATGACCGAGACACCTCTACGGTCAATAACCAATAGCGGTACCTAGATGCCCATATTGGTTCCTACATATTCTACGAAGATCTTTATCGGTTGAACCTCTATGTCAAGGATTCAGTTAATCTAGTATGATGTTCCCTTTGTTCTTCGGTATGTTACTTGCCCGAGATTCGATTGTCGGCATCTCCATACCTAGTTCAATCTCGTTACCGGCAAGTCTCTTTACTCATTCCATAATACAAGATCACGTGGCTAACACTTAGTCACATTGCTTGCAAGGCTTATTGTGATGTTGTATTACCGAGTGGGCCCTAAGATACCTCTCCATCATACAGAGTAACAAATCCCAGTTTTGATCCATGCCAACCCAACAGACACCCTCGGAGATACCTGTAGAGCACCTTTATAGTCACCCAGTTACGTTGCGACGTTTGATACACACAAGGTACTCCTCCGGTGTCAGTGAGTCGCATGATCTCATGGTCATAGGAACAGATACTTGACATGCAGAAAACTGTAACAATAAACTGACATGATCATATGCTACGTTTATAGTTTGGGTCTTGTCCATCATATCATTCTCCTAATGATGTGATCCCATTATCAAATGACATCTCATGTCCATGGCTAGGAAACCTTAACCATGTTTGATCAACGAGCTAGTCAGAGGCATACTAGGGACATATGATGTTGTCTATGTATCCACACATGTATGTGAGTTTCCGATCAATACAATTCTAGCATGAATAATAAACGATTATCATGAACAAGGAAATATGATAATAACTAATTTATTATTGCCTCTAGGGCATATTTCCAATAGTTGTACCGCCCACAGCTGGGTGATCCAGGGTGGCAGCTCTGGGCGGTTGAACCGTCCCAACACCAGGCTACAACCGGACTCTGTCCTGTTGGGCTCCGGTTGTTGGGCGGACCTGAACGGTTGTACCGCTATTTTATATAGCCCGGTATTACCGGTGTCCCAAGCGGTTGTACCACTTGGGACTTTGCTGTATCCAGTGCTCTAGGCGGCTGCTGCATCCTGGCCACCTTTCTGTTGTGGTCCGGTGGTTGGGCGGTAGTCGTGTGGTTGTACCGGTCACTCCGGTTGTACCGCGGCCATGTATTTCTAGCTATAATGGTTGGAAAGTGAGGGACCTATATAAAAAGGTGGTTCTTCCACCTCTATCTTATCTCTTACCTCTCTGTCTCCACCATTGGTGCCCATTGAGCTTTGTTGCCCGATCTCTCTCTCTAGCCACCCAAACTTGTTGTCTTGCTAGGAATTGAAGGAGGAGATCTAGATCTACACTTTCACCAAAGAAAAATTGATTCCCCCATACTTTCTTGTGTGGATTTTGTTACTCTTGGGTGTTTGAGCACCCTAGACGGAAGAGGTCACCTCGAAGCCATATTACATTGTGGTGAAGCTTCGTGGTTTCGTTGGGAGCCTCCAATTAAGTTGTGGAGAGAGCCCCAACCTTGTTTGTAAAGGTCCGGTTGCCGCCTTCAAGGGAACCACTAGTGGAATCACGGCATCTCGCATTGTGTGAGGGCATGAGGAGAATACGGTGGCCCTAGTGGCTTCTTGGGGAGCATTGTGCCTCCACACCGCTCTAATGGAGACGTACTTCCCTTTACCGGGAAGGAATTCTGGTAACACATCCTCATCTCCGTTGGTTCCACGTGTGGTTACTTCTCACCTTTACTTTGTGCAAACTATTTGTATTGTTTATCTCCTTGCTTGTATTGTTATTATAGTTAGCATCATATACAGGTTGCTCACCTAGTTGCATATCTAGGCAACCTTCATGTTGCTAAGCCTTACTTGTTAAAAATATATTAAAAAGTGTTAGTTGACTATTCACCCCTCCCTCCTTCCCCCTCTAGTCAACCATATCGATCCTTTCACATGTGTCAACACTATCCCAAGAAGCGGGCAGTCAATCGTGACATTTGCCTGACACGGCTAACCGGGTCTGGCAGGCCTCGGGTCCAGTCGAGCAGGCGAAACTTATCATGGATCCATGTCAGGTCTCATAAAAACATCACACTTCCAGTCTACAATGCAAGATTGGGAATGGTCCTTAAGTCCTCATGACCATCGCTGTGATACGGTTATGACAGAAATATGACTTCCTACCACGGGCCCAAACCGTGGCAAACCGGACATGTTATAGCGAAGAAACAAGACTCCAATTTATTAAATTCAATTGGTAAATTCTTACATGAAGCACTAGGAAATAATTTTAAAAAGCATTGGTAGGTAAACAGAATGAATGCTAACCGTGGAGTTCTAGCTTACGCATGGCTTACAACACTTACATGCACCATTAAAAGGCCCAATTTTACAAAAGCCAGTATGAAAACCCTCTTCCCCACATGTATCTTCGCATTCCGTGTCCGTCGAACATGCACCTTTGAACTTGCCACTTGGTCCTTCACACAAGTCGTCTGGACAATGTTTATGGCCTTCTGAATTTGAAAACTCATACGTCAACATAACAAAATGAAAATAATGCATGCAATCACAAAAAATCTAAAAAAGCAAACTACTGTGATTTCACTATTTTGGTAAAATGTAATTTCAGATAAATCAAATTAATAGAATTTACCCGTAGCTATCACGAGCAGCAGTAGCATCGCCATGATGATAAGCGGGTGCAGCTTTCGTAGCGACTCCATTCATGGATGTCAATTTTTATGAGTAGTCTCCTAATCGTCGGGTTGGGATCGGGAATGATGGAACCTAATTCTTATATACACATAGACTAAACGACATCGACGGAACAAGCGCCATATGGCAAAGGACAAATGAATCGGCTAATGTTGGCGCTACAAGTAACCCCTATATATGTAACTACCTAAAATTAGTTTTGAAATGCACCTCAGGTGCTACGTGACTCCAATAGAAAATACTTCCTTCGAACCGGAAAAAATGCCGCGGCGCTTAATACTACCCACAGTGGGAGTAACTTCGTTAGTAACACAGAGTCCAGCTCAAAGAATTTGCTTGCATGGCAATGATTTAATAAGAAAAGAGATGAATTGAGTAACGTAGCTAGTTACTCATTCTTTGGATAACATCACACAAACAAAGACAAAATGAGTCTACGACATAATAAATGAAGTGTTGCATAACACTACACATATGTTACTCCCCACTATAGAGGTACTCCATCCCTTTTTATTTATTCTATATATTAGAGTTGAATGAAGTAAAACTTCATAAAGTTTGACCAAATTTATAGAAACAAATATAAATAGTTACCATAATAAATCAACATAATATGAAAGTACATTCAATAATGAATCTAATGGTATTGGTTTGCTATTTTATATGTTAACATTTTTGTATATAAACTTGTCAAAAATTACAAATATTGACTTTGACCAAAGCTAATACTTAGAGTAAATAAAAACAGAGCCTTAGCCCCTGTACCCCCGACCCCCCGCATCGCCCTCCCAAGCGAGGCGACCGGAGCGGCCTCTCCCTTCCCCCGCCGCCTAGCTCCCCCCTTCCTCTCTTCCTCCCGTTGTTGTCGTCGGCTGGCGCGGCGGGGCGCTTGCTAGTGCGGCACTGCGCGAGGCCGGCGGCGGCCCCTTTCCATTCCCCGACGTGGACCCCGGATCGGGTGGTGAGGTCCGGCGGCGGTGTTCCACGGCGGGCGACCCTCCGATGCAGTTTGGGCGGCGGCTGCCCGGGATCTGGCTGACCACGTCCTGCAAGCCCAGATCTGGGCCGTTTGGGCCCGATCTAGGTCAAGGCGGGTCGGTTTGGCCTCCAGCGCGTCGCCTCCGACTGGTCCCGCGAGCTACCAACGATGGGGCGACGGCTACTGTGCTACGTCTGCTGCAACGCGGCGGCGGGAGCTTAGCGGGCCCGATCTGGGTCCAGCTGGGCAGTTGGCCCGGCGTGCTCTTGCCCTGTGTCCGGTCTGCTACCGCCTGAGCCAGTGGAGGTTGTCCCCTCCCATGTGGATGCGGTACTGCCGACCCCTGTCTATGGTGGCCTCGTTTTGGTCCGATCGGCCTCGCAATGTTCGTCGTGGTGAGACGACAGTGGTGTCGTCGTGATTGTGATGGCGCATGTTGGTGGACGGTTGGCATGGTGGAGCCAAGGGTTGGTTCTAGGCTGTGTGTGTGAGGGATCGGGAGAAATCTGTATTGGGCATGCCCGACACCGTCGCAGTGACGCCTGTGGGCGCCGCCATCCTTCTTGAAGGGCGTCGGGGTACCCCCTCCATCACTCCCCTCCGTGTACTGGGAGAAATCCTAGGATTCATCCGGGCAGCAGTGTCATCATCGTCGCAGTGCTTCTTGAAGGTGTTGCTTGGTTCACGGTAACCCGATGGCATTGGAATGCGACGCAAATCTCCGGTGGGCGCAACAGTTGTGGGATACCACGGCTTTCGTTGATCCAATGTGGCTCGCATTTGTTCCCTTATTTTCTATTGTTTTTTCTTTTGGGCATAATTGTGATGTTTGCCTCAGCATGGAACTCGTTGATGTATTGGATGGTTGCTATATCAATATAACGAGGCGAAAGCCTATTTCGAGGAGTAAATAAAAAAAAGGGCGTTACTTGCTTATGGACTATATGCATGTTACTAGTCTATGTTACTCCCCACCATGGGTAGCCTAATACAATGTCACTTTACAATTTAGCCCTTCTAAGTAAAAACAAACCGTTTCGCCCAGCGCCCATCTCACCCAGCTCTCTTCTCCCCAGATCTCTAGCTCGCCCAATGCCCAGCTCATCTGCATCTCACCTAGTTGGCCAGCTCTCCACTCGCCCAGAGTCGCATCTCACCTAGCACATTTGTACGTCACACTCTTGCCCGGAGGAGGAGCCTCTTCTCCAAGCACCAACCTTCGCACGAGCTCCTTCTTCGGCCTCCGTGTCTCCCGCTAGCTACTCCTCAGGCCAGCTCTCATGTTGCACCTACAGGCAAGACGAGGGACAGCAAGGCATCTCTGGTGCAACTACGGGAGGAGAACAACAAGAGCCCACATGCAGAGGACGAAGACTAGTCTTCAGTTAGGTGGGTGTGTATGACTGTTGGGGTCCAAAACTATGTTGGGAAACGTTGCATGGGAAACAAAAAAATTCCTACGCACATGCAAGATCTATCCATGGTAATGAGCATCTACAAGAGGGAGAGTGGATCTACATATCCTTATAGATCGCTAAGCGGGAAGCATTGAGAAACGCGGTTGATGTAGTCGAACATCTTCGCAATCCAAATCGCTAGCTGTCCCGCGATCCAATCACGATCCGTCTCGGTCTAGCGCCGAACGAACGGCACCTCCGCGTTCAGCACACGTACAGCTCGATGACGATCGCCGCCTTCTTGGTCCAGCAAGGGGGAGCGGAGACGTAGATGAGAACTCTAGCAGCGCGACGGCGCGGCAGCGGTGGTGGTGGAACTATTCCGGCAAGGCTTCGCCTAAGCACCGCTAAAAACTAGTGGAGACGATCTAGTGGGGAGAGAGGGTTGCACCATGGCTTAGGGTTGGGTCCGGCTGCCCTCTCTCCCCTCCAATATATATAGGAGGGAGGGGAGGGTCCGACGCCCCTAGCGTTTCCCCTAGGAGTCAGCCGAAGGGAGAGGTGGAGGAGTCCATCTCCAATCCTACTCCAAGTAGGATTCCAATCCTACTTGGAAACCCTTCCCCTCTTGGGGCTTTTTCCTTTTCTCCACTTCCTAGCCGCATGGGCCTCTTGGTGCTGGCTTTCCCATCCCACTAAGGGCTGGTGCACCACTCCTAAGGCTCATGTGGCCTCCCGGCATGGTGGCCCCTCCCGATGGCCTCCCAGCACCCCCGGTACACTACCGAAAATACCCAAAACTTTTTCGGTGACAAAAATGGGACTTCCTATATATCAATCTTTACCTTCGGACCATTCCGGAGCTCCTCGTGATGTCCGGGATCTCATCTGGGACTCCGAACAACCTTCAGCCACCACCACACATAACTCAGTACTACCGAAACATCACTGAACCTTAAGTGTGCAGACCCTACGGGTTCGAGAACTATGTAGACATGACCGAGACACATCTACGGTCAATAACCAATAACGGGACCAGGATGCCCATATTGGTTCCTACATATTCTACGAATATCTTTATCGGTTGAACCTCTATGTCAAGGATTCAGTTAATCCCGTGTGTTCTTCCCTTTGTTCTTCGGTATGTTACTTTCCCGAGATTCGATCGTCGGTATCTCTATACCTAGTTCAATCTCATTACCGGAAAGTCTCTTTACTCGTTCCGTAATACAAGATCCCATGGCTAACACTTTAGTCACTTTGCTTGCAAGGCTTGTTGTGATGTTGTATTATCGAGTGGGCCCTGAGAAACCTCTCTGTCACGCAGAGTAACAAATCCCAGTCTTGATCCATTCCCACTTAACAGACACCTTCGGAGATACCTATAGAGCATCTTTATAGTCACCCAGTTACGTTGCAACCTTTGATACACAGAAGGTATTCCTCCGGTGTCAGTGAGTTGCATGATCTCATGGTCACAGGAACAGATACCTAACATATGGAAAACTATAGCAATAAACTGACACAATCATATGCTACGTTTATAGTTTGGGTCTTGTCCATCACATCATTCTCCTAATGATGTGATCCCGTTATCAAATGACATCTCATGTCAATGGCTAGGAAACCTTGACGATTTTTGATCCACGAGCTAGTCCATTAGAGGCATACTAGGGACACAGTGTTCTCTATGTATCCACACATGCATTTGAGTTTCCAATCAATACAATTATAGCATGAATAATAAACGATTATCATGAACAAGAAAATATAATAATAACCACTTTATTATTGCCTCTAGGGCATATTTCCAACAAACTACCAGGGTTATATGCGTGTGTGCGGCCAGAGGCCGGGTTAAGCTTGTATTGGGAAATCATAAAAACTCTGTACTCTCTCTTTTGATGAACAAGTCCATCTCCCCTTTGTCTACCTCGATCCCCTTTCTCCTCTCTGATCTCCCTCTACCTCCCCTGGTCCAATCCGACGAGGGCCGTGACAACTTGGTATTAGAGGCAGGTTATGATCTACCGCCGTGCCTCAATCCCTCGATCCACTCGTAAAATCCACCGCAAAAGGTATTGGGTTGCTCCGGCGATCCAACGCAAAATCCTAAGTGGGGTAGGATTGATTTGGGGCGCAGCAACGGGGTCATCGTCGACTCCTTCTACATAGACCAAGTTCATACTCCACGCCATGGAGGGTGTACAGAAAACTCTGGAGGAATTACTCACAAAATTTCCGTCACTATCGATCGAGGTCCAAAAGTTGAGTACCCAGGAGGCCGATTTCGGCGAGGAGTTGGATGTCGTCAAGCGCACACAGGCCACGGATGCGGTGGCACGGCCAGTTTCTTAATCCTCCACCATGCACCCCGCGATGGTGTTGGTTAACAGGGGACCGCCCCTCCTCCATGTTCCACCCCGGCCACCACCTGTTCCTGTTCGTCACGACAGGCATCCGGACCGTCAAGTGTCGCCACCGCAGTCCCTATGTGACATCTACCATCACAAACCGCCAAAGCATGACTTCCCTCGGTTCAGTGACGACGCCTCCCGGCTCTGGTTTGATCATTGTCACACATATTTTGATCTGTATCACACACCCCTGGAATAGTGGGTTACAAAGGTAGTTTGTATATCGAAGGCCACGCCACACTCTGGTGTCAGGCGCACAAGCGTCAGCACGGTCTGGGTGATTGGCTCACCTTCGTTGAAGCAGTTCAAGTAGAATGTGGGCACGATGAATTCGATGCCCTGTTGTATCGCCTGCATTACCTCAAGCAGACCTCCACTGCTGCCGAATACAGACTCTCCTTCGAGGCAATTATGTACCACCTAATCGCTCTGGACCCATCCTTGAATCAGAAATTATTTTTCTCACAGTTTATCATCGGTCTTTGGGTGAGGTCCGCACAGGAGTGTGCCAGCACGCGCCGACGAGCGTTTCCGGAGCAGCGACACTTTCCCGTATTCAGGAGGAAGAATCTGAACACAGCAAGCTGTGGGGTCGTCCACCGGTATATACTTGCGCCATCCTTCCGCCACCGGTGCCCGCAATGGCTCCTAGACCAGTACAACCACGCATCGATGGTGGTAAGGACGGTCTGGATGATTTTGGCCGCGAACGGAAGTGCCGGTAATTCAGACGAGTCAATCTCTTGTGTTTTAATTGTGGAGATAAGTATTCTCGCGAGCACAAGTGGAACAAGGTGGGTCAGCTTCTGACCATTGAGATTGGGGATCATGGTGAACATCTGTCGGATGACTCCATACATGCTCTTGACCTATTGGATGAGAATGCGGAAAAAGAAGCGGTTTCAACGCCTACTACGCGGTGTGGAGGAGGATCAACTCGGACAGGGGGTGGCGGTGTCGATGGCGTGCCTTCTGCAGCACGACAGCGGGAGCTTTACGGGCATCTCAGGGCCTGGACGGGCCTGTAGGCCCATAGGCCTGGTATGCTCCTCCTACTGCGTCTGGTCGGTTATAATCGTTGACGGTGGAGATTGGGCCCTCCCGTGTGCCGACGGTACTGCTACCCCTAGCTGGCTCCTCTTCTTTGTTATGCAGGCCCCACTTCGCGGTGTTGTGGTGAGACGGCGTGGGAAGCTTCAAGACCGTGTTGGCGTAGGGTGGTGGTCGGTATGGTGGCGAGCTCCGGAGCGCCCGAGGTGAAGGTTGGGATCGGGAGAAATCCCTTTTGGCCTAGCCGACACCGACGCGGTGGTGCCTGAGGGTGCAGCCGGACCTTCCTAGAGGGCGTCGGGGGCTACCCTTCCCTTCTCCTTGCCGCGTACGGAGGGAAACCCTTGGCAGTAGCATCGTCATTGTCACGTCCCTTCTTGGAGGTGTTGATTGGTATTGGCGCTTTGGAGTCTAGGAGCTTGGCGGGAGGTCTCCGGTTGGCGCAGTGGTCGCGGGGCTTGTTCGTTTTTGTTAATTCGCCGGTGTGGGCATTTGTTCCTTTTGTATTTTCTTTTTCAATTTTTTTGGGTGTGACTGTGCTGCTTCCGCCCCAACACCTATCATTGTTTGTATTAATGTTAGTTGCTTTATAATACAAAGCAGGAGAAACCCTTTTTCGATACTAAGAAAACATACTACATACTCTTGTTTTTTATTATATACACACTATGATTTGGGAGTCAACATATACCATAGCCGGCGAAGCATGTTAGAGATATATTTGGAGTCCATGTATTTGGAAGTCTAGGATTTGTAATCCATCTCCTACCTTATCTCTAGGAGAGGCTTCTTTCCCTCCAAGTCTTGTACGCAATATATACTCACCCATGAGGCTCAATAATACAACAACTATTCCACCAAATCCCTCTCTCTTCCTTCCAACATGGTATCAGCCTAACCGATCCAACCCTAGCCGCCGCCGTCGCTTCCGCTCCGCACCGCCACCGGGACGGTCTGCCTCCATGACCGCCGCCGAGGGCCGCGCCACCCGTACCTAGGGTTGGTCTGCTGATTGTCTTGGTCGGCTGTCCTAGAGAGTCTTTTCCCGATCTCTTGATCCGGATTTTCTCTTCCACCAGTCGCTTTGTCGGCGTTTTCTTTTCGGTTTTTCGATCTAAGATCGGTTTGGCGTCGCCCGCCGCCATCGTCGACCCTGCGCCTCTACTCTGACATCGGCGTGGCCCGACCTCTACACCAACCCCGCGGCCTCGCGTGACACGGCGGCCCCTTAGGCCGTCCACCACGCGGCTGCTCGCCTGTCGTCCTATGCCTGTCGTCGCAACCCTTCTCCGACCGGGACTACTCCATCACCACCCGCCTCCGTCGTCGCCTCATATGGTCACACACCGGCTGCCTCGGGCCGGCTGCGTCGTGCCGGCTCCCGGCTCCTGTCGCGCCGGCTGCCTCGAGCCGCCTGCCGGCTCCGGCTGCGTTGGCCTTGTCGGATGCCTTGTGCGCCTGCCGGCTCCGGTCGCGTCGGCCTTGTCGGCTGCCTTGCGTCGGCTGCTTCCGGTCGACTGCTTCGGGCCGGCTGTCGGGCTGGCTGCGTCGCGCTGGCTGCTTCGGGCTGGCTGTCGGCTCCGGCCGTGACCGTCGTCGCCGGCTTCATCTTGGACTCCGCCGCCATCCCGTCTTCATCGAGCGGCGTCCCCGACCTCATGCCCGATCGGATTGATCATTCGCCCGCCGTCGTGATCCGCCTCATCTATGTCGTGCGACCGACGTGGCCCGTCGGTTGCGCGCACCTCCGCAGGTCCCGTGAAGACTGTCCCAAGTAAAGCGTGCTCATCCACCGATTGAGCACCGAGCTGCCACTGCGTCACGCCATCGGGCCACAGTGCCATCGCCCCGTGGTTCTCCTCGCGGCTGCACCGACTCGTGCGTTGCCGCTACGTCGCTCCTTCGGGCCGTAGTGTCACGACAAGCAGTCCCCGCTGCCGCCCGAGGTCGTTCCCGTGGTTGCACCGATCGGCGCACCGCCACTACGTCGCCCTTTCGGGCCGTAGCGCCGACGGCACGCGGTCCACGCAGCCATCCCGAGGTCTTCCCGTCGTCGCCCCAACACGCACGTTGCCGCTTCGTCGCCCCTGCGGGCCGTAGCGTCGCGGCGCGTGGTCCACTCCGTCGTCCTCGCGCGTCAACTTCTCCGTGGCATGCGCCGCGCCGACTCCCTTTGTGTGGCAACGCCACCGTCCGCACCGGTCTTCGTCACATTGTCGGGTTCGTCTTCGCCTACTTCAAGCATCGCCGACGCGATCATATCCAGCCGCCGCCGCCGTCAGGCCGTTGCCGCCGCTTTTTTTCGGCATCGCTACAGCTCGCTCACCCGAGCCGCGCCGCCCGTCCACCCTCTTCATCTTCGTCCAACACCAGCTCATCGCCAGCGTCACCGTCGTCTTCCCCGGCCACTTCATCTACTCTGACCACCGCGTGCGACATTGACCCCTCGTCTATTTGCGACGCAACCGTCATCGAGTCCTTCTCTGCTAGCCTCCTTGACATGGCGTACAAGTTCTGTGCAGGTCCCCATCTACGCATGCCTGGTACTGGCAACACCGTCGTGTGCCTTCGTTATCGGTGTGTTCCCAGGCCTGGCAAGCCTGGAGTGACGCATTGTCAACATCAACTTTGTCCGTCTACGCATGCACGGTGTTGGCAACACCGATGCATGCCTTCGTCCACGATGTGTCCCTAGGCTTGGCAACCCTGGTGTGACGCGTCTCAACTACGTCTTCTTCCCGACGCACCACTACTTTGTCACCACTGCGTCCATAACTAACTCGGCGCCTCCTTGCGCCCGTGGCTCCATGGAGACTTCCTCGACACCGGCCACCCTGGCTCGACATCGATCACGGCATTCTTCGCATGGCTACCCTGACCACGGCTACACCACCCTACGCTCTCGGCTACCTCGCCATCGGCACAAAGGGCTATCACCTCGCTTGAGCAACTCATCGGCTTCCTCTCCAGTCCATGCGTCCGCGATGCAACACCGTCCCCGACGCTCCCGCTGCGACTGCGGGGGATGTCAGCCTGTCGGCTGTTATTCTCTCCAGTCTGACCATCCGCGATGCTCCTGTTGTTCGCAACACTACCACTTCGACTGTGTGGGATGTTAGAGGTATATTTGGAGTCCATGTATTTTGTAGTATAGGATTTGTAATCAGTCTCCTACCTTATCTATAGAAAAGGCTTCTTGCCCTTCAAGTCTTGTATCAAATATATACTCGCCCATGAGGCTCAATAATGCAACAACTATTCTACCAAATCCCTCTCTTCCTTCCAATAAAGCATATATACGCTACTAGTCTATTTTATGATACTCCATACTTCGTACCATATACTTTCTTTCTTAAATTAAATACATACTACATACTCCAACTTAAAAAAGAATATACTACGGAATTCTTTTATGAGCTACACTAAAAATCTTGTGAAACCATGTGCGCTTACCAATATTCTTTAGGTTATACGTCAAAGCTTACTACTCCCTCTATACCGAAATACCTATAATTAGTTTTTTCTAACTAATTTTCCCTAACTTCAAGTATTTAGGTATAGAAGGAGTAATAGTTAGCCAATATCTACCCAGCGGAGGTCTCAACTTCAACCGGCAAGGCAAAGAGACGTGTTAGGGTTCCCTCCTCTCGGTGCCTGCGCCGCCGTTGAGATCTCCACCGCTACCATTTTCCTCTCCCCTCTCCGACGCTCGGGCTGACTAAGGGGCAACCTAGTGTTGTTGCCCGGCCTTGGCTAGGGTAAGGGGTAGGGTTTGTCTGGTGGTTGTCTCTCTCCTGGGCTTGTCCTAGGGTTACAATGGCGACACCATCTCCGTCACGAACGCAGGAAGAGAAGGAGCTAGATGAATTGATGGCTGAGTTAGGGATTGCGGAAGAGGAGTTTGATGACCTGGTGTTTGAGGATGAGATGCCAGATTCAGCCGCCGGTCCCCGGTGGCTCGCGATCGGCAAGGTACACACGTCCAAAGAATATGGGGATTACTAGTTTTACAAAAACATGAGGAATGCGTGGAATTTAGCGCAGACAGTCAAGTTCAGATCGCTGGGGGATAATTTGTATACCATGCAGTTTTCGTGTTTGGGCGATTGGAACAAGGTAATGGAGGGAGGACCGTGGGCCTTCAGAGGGCAGCCAGTGGTGCTTGCTACCTATGATGGATTCACAGAACCCTCGTTGATTGACCTTAACTGTTTTAAGATATGGATTCAGATACACGATCTCCCAGATGGATATGGTCCTTTGGTGAAACCATTGGCAGCAAAGATTGGCATGGTGTGTGAGGAAGAAGATGATCCCAGAGATTATGCTAGTAATTTTTTCAGGGCTAGGGTGACTCTAGATGTTAGGAAACCTCTAAAGAACCATGTTTCGATTGTTAAGAAGCAGAAGAGACAGATTTTTAAGGTTAAATATGAACGTCTTCCGGATTGGTGCGCCGTCTGTGGCATGATAGGGCACCTATATACTGAGCATGGGGATGGTGTTCATTCCCCTGCAGCGCTGATTTATAAGGAATTGAGAGCCTCCTGGAGTATAAGGGGTGTCTCTAGAGGGGGTGGTCGTAGTCAGGAGGCCAGTGAACACCTTGCAAAAAATAATGTTGTTGCTTCTGATATGGAGCTAGACAAACTCTCTGGGAAGGATTCACAGGTGAGTGACCCACAAAGGAAAAGGGGGGTGGATGCTAAGGACTCTCCGGGGCAGTTTGCCTCCAAAAATGCTTTATCTCTGCCTGGCCCGGGGTCTGTCCCTCCAAGCCCACCGCCGAAACAAGATCCCAAGAGACCGAAAGTTCACAACAGCAACTCTGCACTGATTATAACCAGTACCCAGAAGAATGGTTCATCATTGGCGGGCTCCCTGGAGGAGCACCGCCGAGATCAATGATTCTCATGAGTTGGAACTACCGGGGAGGGAGGAATTCCCGGACAGTTCGTGAGTTAGCGACGCTTGTCCAGTCGCATTCCCCCACGATGGTCTTTTTGTGTGAAACTAGACAAAAAGAGGAGAGGATGAGGAGAGTGAGAGGCCGGCTGGGCCTGAAAGGTTTTGATAGTGTGGATAGCAATGGACTTAGCGGTGGCCTTGCTCTCTATTGGCATGAGAGCTTAGTGGTTCATGTTCTGGATAAAGACGACTGATACATTGATGCCACTGTTCGCTTGCATGCAGACGCTGAGCAATGGAGAGTCACTTTTGTTTATGGTGAGCCACGTGTGGAGAACAGACATCTCATGTGGCAGAAGTTACAATCCCTATACTCTTCATCGGACCTTCCTTGGTTGGTGATAGGTGATTTTAATGAATGCCTTTGGGATTTTGAGCATATGTCAGTGACACCGAGACCGGAACCTCAAATGCTTGCCTTCCGAGATGTGCTTGAAGTATGCCAGCTGGTGGATATTGGGTTCTCGGGCATTCCTTTCACATATGATAACAAGAGGAGTGGAACAGTGAATGTAAGAGTCCGTTTGGATCGGGCGGTTGCTACCAATGCTTGGCGTAGTATGTTCGCATTTTCTACGGTAACTCATGTGGTGTCCCCCTGCTCCGACCATGTTGTACTGCTCCTGAAAGGTGCCCCGGACTCAGGGCCGAGTGGTGGATGTTCGCGCCAGTATGAAATATTCTGGGAAAGGAGTGGTGAGTTACCAGACTTAGTACAAAAAGCTTGGGAATCGGCAGGTTCTGTTGATAACCTAGAACAGCTGCAGTCTGCGCTGAAGAGAACCATGTCTACTCTCGGCTTGTGGAGTAGGAAGAAGTTTGGAAATATTACTCGCGAGCTTGCAAAGGCCTGGTCGCAGCTAGAGGAGTTAATGAACATGAACGCTGATCGGCAGGATATAAGGAGAGTGACGGACAAGATGAATGAATTATTATATCAGGAAGAGATGTTATGGCTACAAAGATCAAGAATAAATTGGTTAAGAGCGGGCGATAGGAATACGAAATACTTCCAAAGCAAAGCAGTTTGGAGGGCTCGCAAAAATAAAATCCATTAACTTGTTGATGAGAATGGGATACCGCACTCTGATGTGGCCACAATGAGAAGCATGGTTAATGACTACTTTCAAACCGTTTACTCGGCTGACCCGAATCTTAATTATAATCCTGTTTTGAATTTGTTTGAGGCAGTGATTACTGATGATGATAATGTAAGATTATGTGAACCCTTCAGTGATAAAGAGATAGCGGACGCCCTCTTTCAGATTGGTCCGTTGAAGGCGTCGGGGCCGGATGGATTTCCAGCTCGGTTTTTTCAGCGCAATTGGAGCGCGCTTCGTGACAACGTTATAAAGTCAGTCAAGGATTTCTTCACGACAGGAGTAATGCTAGAGGGGGTCAACTCAACATCCATCGTTCTCATTCCCAAAACTCCAAACCCTACAAAGTTGACTGACTTTAGGCCAATAAGCTTATGCAACGTCATCTATAAAGTTGTCTCTAAGTGCTTGGTCAACCGGCTACGACCAGTACTTGATGGTATTATATCACTGGAACAAAGTGCCTTTATTCCAGGGAGGATGATAACGGATAATGCACTCATTGCCTTCGAGTGCATTCATCATATCAAGCAGGAAAAGGATCCTACTAGGAGTTTTTGTGCTTATAAACTGGACCTGTCAAAAGCATATGATAGAGTGGACTGGGTATTCTTGAAGCAAATGATGCAAAAGTTGGGTTTCTCTCATTGATGGATGGACTGGATAATGGCATGTGTCACGTCGGTGAGGTATTCTGTTAAGTTGAACGGAACCCTCTTAGATTCATTTGCACCATCGCGAGGGCTACGGCAAGGTGACCCATTATCACCGTTCTTATTCTTATTTGTGGCTGATGGGCTATCTGCCATTTTGAAGCATGAGGTTAATGCTAGAAATATTACACTTATAAAAATTTGTAGAAGAGCATTAGGGATCTCACATTTGTTATTTGCGGATGATACTTTACTTTTCTTTGAAGCCACACAGGAGCAATCATTAAAAGTGAAAGGAGCTCTGGACCTGTATGCAAGTGCAATTGGACAGAGTAATAACTTGGGTAAGTGCTCAATCATGTTTGGGGATGCTTGTCCAGTAAACATTCAAGATGGTGTTCGGGCTGTTCTGGATGTTACTAAGCCGGTGTTTGAGGAGAAATACTTAGGTCTCCCTACGCCGGAAGGTCGGATGTCGAAGGATCAATTTCAGAATTTGCAAGCTAGTCTCACCAAGAGGCTAATCCAGTGGGGAGATGGGTGGTTGGCTCAACCAGGCAGAGAGGTGCTAATAAAGTCAGTCGCACAAGCTCTTCCTACTTATATAATGGGTGTCTTCAAACTTCTGTTTTCAGTCTGTGATGATCTAACAAGGATGGTTAGGAATTTCTATTGGGGTTCTAAAAATGGTCGAAGGAAAGTGCATTGGAAGGCTTGGGATAATTTGCTACATTCGAAGTGCAAAGGAGGGCTTGGATTTCGAGATTACAAGCTATTTAATCAAGCACTCCTAGCGCGTCAAGCTTGGCGACTCATTGACAGGCCTGATAGTCTATGTGCACGCTTGCTGAAATCAAAATACTATCCAGGGGGTAAGTTGGAGGACACAGTTTTTTCTGGGAATGCTTCGCCTTCATGGCAAGCTATTAGCTATGGACTGGAGCTTTTGAAAAAGGGTCTAGTTTGGAGGGTCGGCAATGGAGCAAGCATAAGATGTTGGAGAGACAACTGGATACCAAGACCCCATTCTTTTAAACCAGTGTCACCAAGAAGTAATTGCCGTATTCGCTTTGTATCCGAGCTACTGAACGATAATGGTTCCTGGAATGTTCAGTTACTACAAAACTATTTCTTGCCTTGTGACGTCGACGAGATTGTCAAAATCAGAGCTTCTCCAAGGAATGAGGAGGATACTCTAGCATGGGGACCAGGGAGGCTTGGACAATTTTATGTGAAAACTGCTTATGATTTTGCATTTGAGGAAGCGATGAGAGAACATGCTTCAGCGTCAAGTAGTAACCCAGATGGTAGAAGGGTAATGTGGAAAATGATTTGGTCTACTGATGTACCTCCCACAGTTCGAAATTTTGCATGGCGGATAGTTTCGGACTCACTTCCTACCTGGGTAAATAAACACAAGAGAACTCTGGAGACCACAAATATGTGCCCTGTCTACGGATTGGAACCTGAAGATAACTTCCACCCCTTGTGTCGATGCCCTAGAGCTCGTGAACTCTGGTGGTATATGTCGGAAGTGTGGAATCTGCCGACTGTTGATCAAATACAAAACACGAGGGAGGAGTGGCTATTTCATGTGCTGGAGCCACTACATGAAGTTGAAAGATGCATACTGCTAATGACTTTGTGGCGCTGTTGGTTCATCCGGAATGAAATTGTACACCATAAGAAGCCACCCCCACTTGAAGTTTCTAGGAGATTTCTTGTTAGCTATTTGGAGTCTCTAATAGCTATTAAGCTGAATACACATATGGATCCTGAGAAGGGGAAAACATTGATATCTCTTGATCGCATGTTGCATAAGACACCAGCTCAAGTTACGCTAGTGACCGCCCCCACATGGTCTCCACCGCCTGCCGGGTGGGTTAAGCTCAACTCAGATGGGTCTCATACAGTTGGTGGGGCCGGTGCAGGTATGGTGCTTCGAGATGGCCAGGGAGACATAATCTTTTCCGCTTGCAGGACGCTATACTCCTGTCGTGAAGCTTTAGAAGCGGAGTTGTGTGCTTGCATGGAAGGATTGTCGCTTGCGATTCAGAGAAGTGTGCTCCCAGTTGTAATTGAGATGGATTCATTAGCTGCGGTCAAGATGATCCAGGGGCGAGATCAAGATAGGTCCATCTATGCTTCTTTAGTAAAAGAGATTAGATATCTTTTATCTCTTCGTGAAAATTGTATTACTCATATTAGCTGCTTACAAAATAAGGTTAGTGATAGCCTGGCGAATTTTGCTCGTGTAGAGGGAAGAACCATGACATGGATAGGCTCTGGCCCCTCATGTGCACTTGAGCTAGCTTCTGCTGATTGTAACACTTGATGGTTTGAGTAATACTATTTTCACCCGCAAAAAAAAAAAATCTACCCAGCGGACACCTAGCCAAAAAATAAATGGTTGTTGAGCTAACGTGCATTATTATTTGATTAGTTAGTTAAACAGACCAGCTAGCGGGGTTTTTTTTTTTTTGAACACGACCAGCTAGCGTTGATTGTCAATGGATCTACTCCAGTCCATTAACCCGGCTGGGCTGGGGTATTGAGGGACACGTGGCTGTCAGTTAAGTAGGGGGTAGTTACACCCGGGTGTAGCAAAAATTTGACAGACGAAAAAAAGTTGGAGTTAAAACGAGATAAAGTTCAAAACTAAGAAGAAGAAAAAGTATTGCTTGCGGATCTGCCGGTCTAATAGCCATTTGATTAGTCCCTCTAATCTGTATCATGTCCGTCTGATCTATTTCATCTTTTATTCAATTATTAGTCCATTTATTAGGGGCGTGCTACGTATGCGGGCTGTGAGATTTGTCGCATCGTGCGAGCCGAGTACATCTTCACCACTGCAACACATGTTTTTTGCAGAATTATTTCTATAACATAGGACTTGTTGCAGAATTTTTTTGCAACAAATTTGTTGTTGTTGTTTTTGCAACTCTGGTTGTAGCATTTCTTTTGCAACCGAGGTATTGTTGCAGAAATTTTTTGCAACACAGATTTCGTTGTAATATAGACCCATAGTAAACATTGCAACACCATATATATGTTTCAGGAATATAGTCCCTTTTATATATAAGTGTGTTCAACGAAGGACAATATACTGATCCTCACTTGGACGTGTATCATGCAGGGGAGGTGACGGAGGCGCTGCTACGCGTCAGCCGACGGATCTTTTTAAAAGACCTACCAACTCAGAAGATGTACGATGCATCACCCTCTACCATTCCAACACAGTCATGTTGCGAAAAAAATTCTAAAGCATGAATAGTGTTGTACAATTTCTTTTAGCACGGCTCAAGTTTCAGAAATTTTTACAAGATAGGCTAAGCTGTAGATTCTTTTTTCAACAAAATTCTGTTACAGTTTTTTTCCTTGCAAATGTTCTTGTCGTAGAAATTTTCGTGAAAAAAGTCTTGTTTGCAGAAATTTTAAAGAAGTGCAGAATATTTTCGCAACAATAGTCTTGTTACAGCAACAGAGCGATTGTTGCAGAAATTTATATACATCTTTTCACAACAGATGTTCGTGTGAGGCGAAGCTCTATAACTATCTAAGGCGGTCTTCTGCAGGGCATGGTGAACACATGAGGCTACATGGACACGTGATAGAAGATGGAGGCGGTTGATATTTGGGAGTAATCCATAGAATTATTCTGCAACAGAGCATTATTGCGGAAATTTATATACGTCTTTTCACAACAGACGCTCGTGTGAGGCGAAGCTCTATAACTATCTAAGGCGGTCTTCTGCAAGGCATGGTGGACACATAAGGCTACATGGACACGTGGTAGAAGATGGAGGCGGTTGATGTCTGGGAGTAATCCACCAGTGGATGTTAATCATTTTCCAAAAAAGTAGGAGTTAAAGACGGGATAAAGTTCAAAACTAAGAAAAAGGCACGTGCTAATGTAAAAAAGCAGAGACAGAGTTTAAAAATGCCACGTGCTAATGTAAAAAAGCAGAGACAGAGTTCAAAAATGCCATGTGCCAATGTCTAGCACAGCGTCAACGGTACTTTGCCTTTTTTTCCTTTTTTTTTGGTGGGCACGGGCCTAGGCAGAGACAGAGTTCAAAAATGCCATGTGCCAATGTCTAGCACAGCGTCAACGGTACTTTGCCTTTTTTTCCTTTTTTTTGGTGGGCACGGGCCTAGGCAGAGACAGAGTTCAAAAATGCCATGTGCCAATGTCTAGCACAGCGTCAACTAGCACAGCGTCAACGGTACTTTGCCTTTTCTTTTGGTGGGCACGGGCCTAGGCAGAGACAGAGTTCAAAAATGCCATGTGCCAATGTCTAGCACAGCGTCAACGGTACTTTGCCTTTTTTTCCTTTTTTTTTGGTGGGCACAGGCCTAGGCAAAGACAGAGTTCAATAGGCAGAGACAGAGTTCAAAAATGCCATGTGCCAATGTCTAGCACAGCGTCAACGGTACTTTGCCTTTTTTTTTGGTGGGCACGGGCCTAGGCAGAGACAGAGTTCAAAAATGCCATGTGCCAATGTCTAGCACAGCGTCAACGGTACTTTGCCTTTTTTTTTGGTGGGCACGGGCCTAGGCAGAGACAGAGTTCAAAAATGCCACGTGCCAATGTCTAGCACAGCGTCAACGGTACTTTGCCTTTTTTTTCCTTTTTTTTTGGTGGGCACGGGCCTAGGCAGAGACAGAGTTCAAAAATGCCACGTGCCAATGTCTAGCACAGCGCCAACGGTACTTTGCCTTTTTTTCTTTTTTTTTGTGGGCACGGGCCTAGGACCTTTTTTTCGGCTCTGGCCTCTTTTCATGGGCTCCTTTTTTTTCCTTTTTTTTGGTGGGCACGGGCCTAGGCAGAGACAGAGTTCAAAAATGCCACGTGCCAATGTCTAGCACAGCGCCAACGGTACTTTGCCTTTTTTTCCTTTTTTTTGTGGGCATGGGCCTAGGACCTTTTTTTCGGCTCTGGCCTCTTTTCATGGGCTCTGAGGCCTCTTTTCTTTTTTCTTTTTTTTTGTGGGCTCTATTATGGCCTCTTTACTCTTTTCTGTGGGCTCTGAGGCCTCTTTCTCGGCTGGTTGTCCCCGTGGAGGCAATAGGATTGTAGTCAGCCAGTATATAAACTGGTCGCAGCGTCCCACGGCAGGCGAGGTGGGACAATTATTAGAGTATACAACCCGTGCGCTCGTCCGCATGGGCCGACTCGGCACGCACGCGCGCTGACACTGTATCCGGCCCACCAGAGGTTCCATCGATCGACAAAATAAATAAATGATGTTCGCTAGGATAATACACGGTCCAGGGATCGAACGCCCGACCTTGTAGTGGTATTATTATCCAGCCGTAATAAACCGTGACGGGTTTGTTTTTTTAGGATCGAACTCGTACTTTTTTTGCAATCCGTCACATTTAATGTGCAAGCATGCTTAGCATACAGATGCGCGGAAAGGTTTGCTGTCCAATTTACATGTTGAATATCGAAGGAAGTAAAAGTATTACAGAGCTCTCTTATTTCTAAAAGTAAAGGAGCCACAATTGAGCGGGATTGTGGCGGGTTTGCCAGAGCTTAACCAACTCCAGACAATCAACCTCCATGATCACCTACGAGAAGCCTCGTATATGTGCAAAACACGAACTCCATTCCGCAGCGATAAGCACTCCATCATGAGGGGGTCTGAGATACCCAAATAGGGTTTGCACCATGAATCAAGGAGAACTGTGGCAGAGCGAGCCACTCCTCCAGAAGGGATCTCGTCCGACAAAACATTGCAGAATACAGTCTGGTGGCTGCTGTGACCAAACCCTATCTGATTCCTGAGAAACACCTTCTAGCTAGAACATGAACACCTTTATTGCCTGTTATCCTAACCCAAGATATATATTGTAATAAAAGCGTCAACGGATTGCAAAATCTTCTTCAAATCCTCGACGATTGCCCCTACAGCCAAGAGATTTTATTTTTTTCGAAAACGGGGGCAAAAGGTTTGCCTCGTAAATTTATTAAGAAGGGGAATAGTTTGTTACAGAAAGCACCCTCGTACACGGCATGAAGGATTTCTCGCGCGTAAAAATGATCCCTAATTTCTTTGTTCGAGCGGTGATCCAAAGATTGGCCTCCTGGTCAATGATGTTCAGAAGGATGGGGGGTAGAGCGCTCTTGTGACGGAAGACCCGAGCATTTCTCTCGTTCCACACGGTCCATGATACAAGCATGGTGAGGGAAGCCATGGCCTTCCGATTGGGGACTCCGGGGCCGGTCCTGTCAGACCACCACTTCTCCACTGAATCTTCGAGATGCCAAGTCGAGGTGTCTAGATGATGGAGCTCGTATTTCTCCCTGACCAAGCTCCAAAGCCTAAGAGTGAAACGACATTTGAAGAAGAGATGTGGTCCACTTTCTTGCTCACGCTTGCAGAGGGTGCAGAGACCACAATTTGGCCATCCCCTTTTCTCTAGCCTATCTGCAGTCCAAATCCTATCTTGGATAGCGAGCCACGCGAAGAACTTGGCCTTAGGTGGCGCCCAAGCCCTCCAGGTCATCTGCTCCATGGGAGAAAACCAAGCCTAGGAATTGGGCCTTATAGGCGGAGGCTGTGGAGTAGAGACCATTTGCTGTGTGTTTCCACGCAATGGTATCTTCGACGAGATCATCAAGATGGACCTCATTCACAAGTGCCCATAGGGTGAAGAACTGGCAGATGTGCTCAATGGAGACAACCGTGGTGGTCTTGATCTTGGGGATCCACCTGTTGTCTTTGAAGGCCTCACGCACCTTCCAGTTCTTCCTGGAGGAGGCCTCGAATACGAGGGGAGCAACATCTCTAGGCTTACACCCATGTAGCCATGGCGAGTCCCAAAACGGCGTCTTGGCGCCATTACCCACAGTGATTGTTGTTGATGCATAGAAGAAACGCACCTTCCAGTTCTTCCTGGAGGAGGCCTCGAATACGAGGGGAGCAACATCTCTAGGCTTACACCCATGTAGCCATGGCGAGTCCCAAAACGGCGTCTTGGCGCCATTACCCACAGTGATTGTTGTTGATGCATAGAAGAAGTCGAGGTCCTCGTCATCGCACGGATTTCCCAAACCGACCCACAACTTGTGTGGGGCGGTCCATTCAAAACCAAGGCCATCTCAAGCGGAGTGCCCGCGCGAATTTATCGGTGTTGAGGACTCCAAGGCCTCCATATTCCAGCGGGCGACAGACAACATCCCAGTTTACTTTGCACTTGGCACCCGTCGTCTTGTCCGACTCCGACCACAGGAAGGCCCGCTCAAGTTTGTTGATGTTGCGCAGAATGGCAGGCGGTATAACCAAGGATGTGATGAAGTAGACAACTAGCGAGGAAATGACTGACTTAACCAGTGTCGTTCGCCCAATGGTGGTGATGTTCTGACCCTCATATGTCACTAGCTTGCTCGCAGCTTTATCCTCAAGGAATTGGAAGTCTGCCGTCCTAAGCTTCCAGACGGACAAAGGGAGGCCCAAGTATCTGAGAGGAAAGGTCGTCCTCTTTGCCGGAAGACTATGTAGAATACGCTCAAGGTTTAGGTTGTTGCATCTAATAGGCACCACCGAGCTCTTTTGGAAGTTGGTGCACAACCCGGTGACATCCCCGAATCCGTGCAAGATGGCCAAAAGATTGTCAATATCCTTTTTTATTGGGGCCATGAAGACAGTCGCATCATCCGCATATAGAGAGGTACCCACCATAGCCCCTCTGCCACGAACCTTGTGTAGGAGCCCCTTTCTTGTTGCAAGCTCAAGCAGATGTTGTAGGGTGTCAATAGCGATGACAAAGAGAAGCGGGGATAGGGGATCCCCTTGCCTGAGACCACGCCCGTGCTTGATAGCCCGGCCCGCCACGCCATTCAGCAGAATCCTCGAAGAAGAAGTGCAGAGGAGAGCCGCGACCCAATCCCAAAACTTGGGCGGGAAGCCCCTCCGCCGTAGGAGATCAAGAATGTATTCCCATTTGATGGAGTCGAAGGCCTTGCGGATGTCCAGCTTGAACAGGAGGGCCGGGGTCTTGCATTTGTGCAACCTAGGAGCCATGTTCCGCACGCACATGAAATTGTCGTGAATGCTTCTCCTTTTGATGAATGCGCTTTGGGCATTGGAGATCAGGTTGTTCATGTGCGGGGCCAGCCGCCTGGAGAGAATTTTGGCGATGATCTTGGAGACGGCATGGATGAGGCTGATGGGCCTGTAGTCGTCGATCCCCTCGGCGCCCTCTTTCTTGGGCAAGAGCACCACATTTGCAGAGTTGAGCCAATGGAGGTCAGAAGTGTGGAGGGTGTCAAATTGATGGATGACCCTCATCATGTCGAGCTTGATAATATCCCAGCATTTCTTGAAGAAAATTCCCGTGAAGCCGTCAGGACCCGGCGCCTTGTCGCTTGGCAAGTCGTTTATAGCCTCTCGGACCTCCTCTTCCGAAATGGTAGTATCAAGCCCGTGAAGGTCAAGCATCTCGATGTTGAGCTCCTCCCAGTTGAAGTCCTTATCAATTGTGCCCCCTTTTTTAATCATGTTGGAGAAGTGGTCTAGGATGAGCTCCTCCTTGGCATCATGCTCAGTGATCCACCCTTGACCCTGCTTGATCCTGTGAATATGGTTTTTCCGGCGCCGAGCGTTGATCCGGCAGTGGAAGAACTTGGTGTTGCCGTCACCCTCCCTAAGGTTGGAGATCCTCGCACTTTGTTTCTTCCGTGCTCTCTCAATTACGGCCAAGCTAATGACTCTTCTTTTAGCCGGGCCCTGAGGTCGCTTTCCTCGATGGAGAGCTGTCGGCTCCCTTGAGCGATGTCGAGTCGTAGAATCACCAGCAGAGCCGCGTGAAGGTGTATCTTGGCCTTGGAGAAAAGCCCCCTGCTCCACGCAGAGAGATGCGTCGCCACCTTCTTAAGTTTGTGGAAGATAATTTGGTATGGCTCTACGTGCGCGATAGGCTCATCCCATGCCTGATGTACCACCTCCATAAAGCCAGGCATGGATGTCCAGAAGTTTTTGAATTTGAAAGATTTAGGCCGCCGTGGCCCTTTATCGTCAGCGAGAAGCAGCAAGCAGTGATCAGAGAGCGAGGAAGAGAGGGCATGCAGCAAATGAGTGTTGAAGGTGGTGTCCCATTCAGCATTGCAGAAGAACGAATCTAGCTTGCACAAAGTTGGGTTATCTCTCTCGTTGCTCCAGGTGAACCTTTTGTTTTGCAAGTGAATCTCTTTAAGCTCGCAGCTTTGCAGCGTCGCCCGAAAGCGATTTATTCTACTTCGATTGACGCGCCTTTTATTTTTGTCCCTGGCCCGGTAGATTTGGTTGAAATCGCCAGCCGTCAGCCATGGCATGTCGTTCGTGGGTTTATGGCTGATAAGCTCTCCGAAGAAAGCATCTTTGCGCGAGGCGTCGGTGGGGCCATACACGGTGGTGAGCTTGTATTGCACTTCAGTGTCGCGAATACTGACCAAAGCGGATAGGCAAAAGTCCGTGGTGGTGATGTTAGACATCTCAACCAGGTGGCAATCCCAGAGCAAGAGAATGCCTCCACGGGTGCCATCTGCAGGCCTTTCCGCAAAATTTCGCAACCTGTTTCCACCTAGAAATGTAGCAGTGAAGTTGTCAACCGAGGCAAGCTTGGTCTCCTGGAGACACACGATATGGCACACGATATGGCAGGAAGAGGCGGCGATGGTGGCACTGACAGTAGCGCGTCTGTCCGGGCAGTTGAGCCCTTGAACGTTCCAACATAGGACATTAATAGGTTGCTCTAACATGACAATATTTGGTGCACATTTAGACTTGGCCACATGCCAAGCATAACAGGGCTGCAGTTTAGCCACACAGACCAGGTACACACCCACAAGACCTCATAACAAGTCTTGGCTTGATCTGACATGGTAGAAGGAAAAGCCCTAAGCACTTTTGGTCTTGGCCACATACCAAGCGACATGGAGATACACACCAACAGGACCACTAAACAAGGGTTGGTTTTAGCTAACATGGGAGCTGGCTGATCCCTGACTACCGGAACTAATCAACTAAGCTCAGATAGCGCCCAGAATCGCTACAGCAGCGTCTTCCGTCCTCTCCACATCCAGGCCCCCCTCGCCACCATCGCTGCAGCAGGGCATCTTCGACGCCAGAAGCTTGCGCGTCATCGAGTTTGAAAAGCTCTCGCATGGCAGAGAGCACCTCTGGCGGCAGCTGGGTCTTGAAGCGCTCCGCAAAGGCCTCCAGCGCCTTGGCCGTGACGTCTTCGCCGTCCTTGACTATACCAAGGTTGCGACAAACGAGAATCTCAACAGCCTTCGTCGCCGACGCCGGTGCCGCCCTTGACTTGCCTGCAGCTTTCAGCCTAGCACTTGTCCGTTGGAGCGAGAGGCCGGCATTAGACCGGGCGATGTCCATGCCAGCAAGAGTCTTGCGGCGCACCCTCATGGATCGGGGCAGCGTTGGAGCAGGGGAGGGCAGCAGGGGCTCCTACCTGTCCTCGAAGAGCACCGCCAAGCCAAGACCCACCGGCTGCAGGTCCGCAGCAGCCCTGCGCAGCCGCACCGGAGAGGGCGTACGCCGGAGCGGCCCGGTGGAGATGAATGGGGGGGTTGACGGAGCTTCGAACCCCGGAGGTCGCATCGGGGACAGAGGCTGTAGCATGCTCATGGGCGAGCACAGCTGCAGCATCGCCGGCGATGAGGCCCGCAAAAGGGACGCGGTGGGCCTCTCCAAGTCCCTCCTTGAGCTGGGCAGGCCCGGCAGCACCGTCGTGGGCGAGAGGGGCGGCGACGCAGGTGGAGTCAGGCTCTCCAACGAGCGCCTGCGCGTAGCCCTTGAAGACCCCTGCCGCGCCGGGCTGCGCCCACGCACCGGCTGCAGCTCGAGCGCACAGGCCCCGTTATCGCTGTTGGAGCCAGAACCCAGCAGGTTCTGGGGGACAGATGCAGGCACAGCTACAGGCAGGGGCGCAGCGGCCGAACCCGCCCCCACCTGGCCAGCATCGCGGCGCCACCCATCATAGCCTCCGGAACGGTCCCGGGTGCGCCCGTTGCCTTCCTGACGCTGGCGATCGGGGGAGCCTCTGGAGAGCGAGCGACGGAGGCGGTCGCGCCAGCCGTCCTGCGAGCGCGGGCCATTCCTGCCGCGGCGGCCACCGCAGTCATCATCTTCATCGCGCCGCTCCGTGCAGCGGCCCTCCTCGCATGGCTGCGCAGTGCGCCAGCCGCCACGGCGAGCCGTGCCATCCACCTCGTGGGGGTACCACGTGAACTCCTGGACATCCGCAGGGAGGGTCGTCGTCGTCGTCGCGTGCCTTGGAGTGGTCCTCGTGCAGGTCAAGGTGCAGTAGCACACGGTGGCGCAGGCCGCGCCGGCCACGGCGACGGTGGCCACGGGCGGGCAGCATCAGCCACTTCACTTTTGGGATGGCGTTGGGGTCGGACGTCCATGCCCAGAGCGCCAAGAAGCGCGTATCCTCACGACGCAGCGCCTTCGGCTCGATGTAGTCGAGGGAGCACTTGGCAAGTCCGATGACGAACGCGACGACGTACTCGTTCCACCCATGGACGGGGATCCCCTCGATGCACAGGCAGACGTGATGCATCATGTCTTCATTGTCAGCATGCGCCTCGAGCCTCTAAGCGCGGAGGAAGAGCTTGGAGTTGGCGACGAGGAAGTCACCGCGGTTGACAGCATCGGCGCAGTTGTGTTGGTACATGAACCTGACAAGGAACTGCTCGGGGAGGTGTCGGACAACAGACACGTCCGCCTTTCGGTAGGCGAAGGCGGTGGCAAACGCCTCGATGAGGACATGGCAGGGCACATCCTGGCGGCCATCCTCGAACCAGGCCACCACGGCGTTAGTGGAGAGCAAAGCTGACTCCGCTTGCATCTCCGGAGTGGCCGGCACAACAACGAAGTCCTCCTCCGGACGGTTGGCCGCGTCACCAAGCCGCAGCATGGTGGGGTTGGTGGAGACGGCCTGGTACTGGGCAGCAGAAGAAGGGAGAGGCCAGCCCCGTCCTGGGCCTAAGACGGGGACCGGGAGCTGGGCCGGAGCAGGCGAAGGTCGGGGAAGCGGCGGCGGGGGAACGAAAACGAGGCACGACAGCGAGCTCAGAGGGCGCCACTTGTTCTTGCAGCCACGGGAGCGGTGGCCATTTTGAAGGCAGCGGAAGCAGCGCAGTGGCTCGCGGCAGGAGGAGGCGCGATGTCCAGGGGCCAGGCAGCGGCAGCAACGCCCTTTAAGCCACCACGACAGAGGTGGCGGCGTGAATGCCAGGCCAGGCAAAGCCGGGCGACGCGGGCCTCGCCGCGACGTGACCAGCTGCCAGGCTCCGGTCACGTCTCCCTCGCGTCCCGCGTTGGTCGCTGGCATTGAAGTGCAAGCCGATGAGGGGGGTGGGTTGACGCAGGTGCCCGGCATGGGGGAGTTAAGGCCGGCAGCTACCCCGCAGTCAAGGCCGGATCCAGACGCGGTACGGGCCGGAGCAGAGCCATCAAAGGCCGCAGCAGGGGGAGGGTCGACCGAGCCGGCCCCCAGCTGACCGAGGGGCGAGTCGGGGACGACCTCCGAACCGGAGGAGGATCCACCGCAGCGGCGCCGGGGTGATTGGGACACCAGATCCGCCCAGAAGCCAGCGGGCGTCGGTGGCAGGGGGGCAAGGCACACGGATCCAGCGGCAGGCGGCCCCGGCGGCGGGGGCGGGAGGGGCATGGCCCAGGAGAGGGCGGGCAGGCCGGCGAGGGGAGGCGTGGCCGTCGGCGCCCGCACGGGTCCAGGACGGGGCGTTGGTTGCATCGCCTCTCTATGGGATTTATGTGCTCTGTCGAGTTTTCTTGAAACTCACAGCCAAGAGATTGATCGCCGTGTCGTTAAGCATCGCCGCAATTGCCACAGGCCAGAACCACTCCGCCGCCGCCACCTCTCTCTCTCTCTCTGAACTTCGACAGCGCCCCGTCCGCATTCACTTTGAGCCACCCCGGTTCAGGCGGTGACCATCTCACAGTCAGTGCCGGTGCCTGAAGTATTTCCTGGCGATCATGGACAGCTGCCCACTCCAAGACATGCGCAAACACTGAATCAGCAACAGTTTTTTGGGTCAGCTATCTTCTTACCCATGAAAAGGTAAGAAGGTAAGAAGGCGCTGTACTAGCCTCAGCGCCTGTATCATCGACTTTTTCTCCTGCTCACATGCATCTCGGCCAGCCACGCCATAAGCTCACCATGGGGCCCATCTGCATCTCGATCGTAAGCTTCCATCATGTCAAGCTTGACCGCACAGAGCGGACGCTTCCACTTCCGTCATCTAATTGCATGCACACACTCATAGGCCACTAAGAACATTATTCGTGATGAGTCGCCTGGGAACAAAAGCGCTTTGTTCTTCCAAAATAAGCACCGGAAGGATTGGCTTCAATCTATTCGCCAACACTTCTGCAGCTATCTTATACTCCCTCCGTCCAGAAATACTTGCCCTAAAAATGATATATATAGACTTATTTTAGTTATAGATACATCCATTCTATTCATTTCTAGGACAAGTATTTCCGGACGGAGGAAGTACAAAACATTACACAAGCTAATAGGACGAAACTGTGATAGGAGCTCTGGTGAGTTAACTTTTGGGATCATCACAATAATCGTCTCATTAAAACTATCGCTGTTGCCGCTCCTCTCAGAAATTCACGAACTGCTTTGCACAGATCCTCCTTTACCAACGGCCAGTGCCTTTGGTAGAACAGTGCCGGTAAACCATCCGGATCAGGGGCCTTTGTTGGTCCCATCTGAAAGAGCGCAGTCTCAATCTCTGCATCAGAAACAGGGGCTGTTAACTTACTGTTCATCTCGGGCGTAACAATTCCTTCGAACATGTCCAGAATCCGGTCCGCTCCATTAGAGCCTTCTGCTTCAAACAATTTTTCATAAAATACCGCAGCCATCTCCCTCATCCCTTCATCTACCGTGCATCTGGATCCATCCACTCCCTAAGACCTCGAACCGTGTTTTTACATTTTTCTATGGGATGCACGGTTCTGAAAATACTGAGTATTCTGGTCACCCTCTTTCAACCATCCAACTCTGGAACGTTGTTTATACATTACTTCCACCCTCTCATATATCTCTTTCAGTTGGCTCTCAATATCTCTCACCTCCTGTGTGTAGCCAGTTACAAGAGATCTTTCCTTTGCATCCCGGAGCTGATTCTTTAGCCTAGAAATTTGCCTCTTGATGGACCCAAAAACTGCACGTTCCCATGCATGCATGCTGCGAGTGACTTGGCTCAGTTTGCCGCACACTCTCAGCTATCACATTGGTCCTTCTGGCCTCTTGCCATGCAGCAGCTACCATTGGCTCATAACCCTCATGCCTTGACCACATTTCTTCGTACTGGAAAGACCTCGCCCCCTTCGCCCGTGCAGCAGGAGCTGCCTCCATTACATGGATCAGAATTGCCATGTGGTCCGATTCCTTGGTGATAATATTTTCCACCATAGTGTCAGGGAACGTAGCCATAAAAGAGTTGTTACAAGTAGCTCTGTCCAGCCTGACTTGCACATTTTTGCCATCCTCTTTCTTGCTATCCCATGTAAAAGGGTACCCAGTATAGCACAAGTCTGCCAATCTGCAGCCGGATAGGCATTCCTTAAAATCTTCCATCTGTAAAAAACTCCTTGGGTTACCACCACGCTTCCCCGGTTGTACCAAAATCTCATTGTAGTCCCCTGCACACAACCATAGCAAATTATCTTGCGCCTTCAGATACCACAGAGCATCCCAAGATTTCTTTCTTAGTTCTGTCTTGGGCTCTTCATAGAATCCAGTGAATCTTAGGATTTTGCCATCGACCACAAGCTCTGCATCAATGAAATACTGGGACCATGGTCTAACCGTGGCTTGCGCATTATCTCTCCACCAAAAGGCTAGGGCCCTCCACTTTGCGCATTACAGTCCACAGCCACTCCTTGATGAAAACCCAAACTCCACTTTAACCTCTCCATAGCCCTCGCTTTTTTCTGTCTCACTCAGAAACACCACCACTGGGTTGTACGACCATGGTGCCGGCGGCCCTGATGCTCAGGGTCTGATCTTGCAATATTTTCCTCGAGACGATCAAACGCATTGGAGGTTTTTTGCCTCGTGTCACGAATCGTTCTGAACCTGCCTAACTCTCTCTCTCTCTCCCTCCCTCCCTCCCTCCCTCCCTCCCTCCCTCCAAATCCTTCCTCGGTTTCCTGACATAATGCCCCCTTGTTCTTTCCCTGTGGACAAACCTATCAGCTGTGTTCTCTCTCTCCGAGGGCCAGTGGCCTGAGCGATGCTCCTCAAACCTGCTGCTGCTTGCATACTTGTTCTTTAGTCCCTGCCTCTTAGCCTCTTGCCTGTATTTCAGTTCGTGCCCAAGATCATTCTCACATTTCTGTTCTAGACAGTCCCTTAGATCCTTTTCTTTCCCCTTAGCATAGCTGTTCTTTTGCTTGTTTGGGCTTGACACCTCCGGTTGTTCCCGCTGATGAGAACAACTTCCTACTTACAGTAGTATTTATCACCTGTTCCTGCTGAAAAAGCCACGAGGATCTCTGGCCTCATGTTGACGTGAGCCACCAGCCACTCATCGCAGCATCGTCCACCTGCAGCCATCCGCACTGTGTGAGCCATTAACAAAGAACTTCTACCTAATCAGTCATTGTAATGCATACACATTCGGTCGCTTCCCATCTCCAGCCAGTAATTACGCGCAGCATCAGCAGCCTCCGGCTGGTCCTGGAGGCTTCAACTCCCGGCTGCTCGGCTTGCGACGCAAGCCAAGGTCCGTCAGGGTGCTGGCCCAACGCTTGTGCACGTCACCACTTCTCCCGGCGACACACGTGCCCTACGCAGCCTCCACTCTGACCTCCTGAGCCCAAAAATTTATGATGTACCAAGTGCCAGAATGCAGGGCACAAGTCCAATGACTGCGAGATGCAGCGATTTTTTATTTTTACGCAACAAGACTAACCACCCGGTGTCGACGGGTTGCCGAAGCATGTGGCGATGCTTTGGGTTATGAAACCGATAGCATGGCATATTTTCAGAGGCATCTGAAGGTTATGGAAAGGATAGTATGTCGACGCGGGAGGAGACACACGAAGCAGGCGCTACGGCGCGGGCGGAGATGAGTTGGTGCACACAATCGGTGGCAAAGACAAGGCTGCTGCTGCGCACATTTGGTGCCCGCAGGACTCCCTCCGTTCCCAGCAAGGTGGGTGCACAGGACCAAGGACCGGATGCCGTGCCCACACAAAGATGCCGGGAAGCGACGCCGGGGGATGAGGAGCTGCAGCAGCGCCTTACGCAGGCTGTGCCTGGGGTGCTAAGCAGGGTACCCAGCAGACTGCCGGATCCCCTCGTCCTCCTGGACGCTGCAGAAGGAGAGGATGCACCGCGGGCCACCGCCACCGTTGCACTACCATGCCCTCCGCCCCTACCTACTCGCCCCGCACAGCCATATGCCGCCGTAACAAGCGCTGCTGGACCACGGCCAGGGCGAGCAGTACTGTCACAGGCACGAGCGCCATTGGAATTGACTTAGTTCGGCCGGCTTGCCGGGAGTTGGGGCTGCAGACAGCTAGCTAGGTTTGTGCATCCAGGCCTTGGTCGATTTTGGGATCCAATAGCCAGAGATACAGACAGAGGAGAAACAGATAGGGGCGCGGGAGGTCCCGTCGGTGGCTATTTCCGGCGAACGATAGTGCTGGAGATCACAGGGACCTCACGAATGGATAGAGGGGTCAGCGGCAACTCCGGTGATGCACGCTTTGACGTGGCGACAAGGATGGAGACGAGGGAGAGAGGAGTGAAACACTGGCGGGTGGGCTCTTGGCATAGTTTAACCATCCAGCCAAACGGTCTGAATTTTCCTTGCCACGCCAGCCCTGACGGCGGGGGGCCCTGCCAGATTTTCAGTCAAAACGCACTCGATCAAGCCAGATTTTCAGTCAAAACGCACTCAATCAAGCTTTTAGTGCTTTCGGCAAAAAAACTTGCTGAAAACTGATGGTCTTTTGCAAACTGTTAGTCAAACAGTGGTTTTTTTGAGAAGTGGCTCGCTTTGTGATGGTTTTTGGCAATTTAATCCATTAACAAAAGATGCTGGAGATCAACTTCTACCGACCCATCACCGTAATACATACAGGGTTGGAAAAAAACTTTGAGATTTTATTAGGCAAAGTAAATCTTGTTTCTTCAGCATCGCTGCATTTTATTTTGGGATGCTTAATAAGAAATTGCAGCACAAACAGCATTGGTGTTGAAAATAGTTCTTGGATGATGGTAAACATACCGGTACATGGCCGGTTCGTTGTTGTAGTTCGTTTCAAACGGCTGAAAGATCAACTCTTTCTTGTCCTTTGACCTTCAGAGAACAGTAGAAAGTTAGCAACTGTAGATAACAGAAGAATTGAATAGGATAATGTAAAGAAATTTAGATTACGTAGGTGATGAAAGAAGACCTTCAGCATATCGTGAGCTTTGTTTTCGCCCTTTCCGGATTTCACTAGCATCCAAAAGCATGTCTTGTACTGGTTTCGGTTGTGGCCTGTGAATTAGCATGTACAAGGAGTCAGCTCATTTCATATGGTTTGGTGTTCTAACGAACTACAATAGTAATAAGCCCTTGCACCAGGATACTATTAAAAATTGAAGGGACAAGGGCATTGATAAGTATTCATCACAGTAAAACACTAAACAAGAACTAAATTTAATGCATACATACTGGTGTAGATGAACAGATAAATTCAGATGTTACATATTGTAATACCGTCAACAAGAAACTGTAAATGGCATTGGAGCATACATTCCATAAATAGGAAACTAGGGGCCCTCACTGATCAATTTTGCAGGCGCTGATACGAGCAACAACTCAATTACAACATGGAAGCCTATGGATGTTCTATATTTGTCTTCTCCAAAACACACAGTTAGACCGATGTTGTATACAGTACTGGTTGTATATATCAAAAGTTGACTGGAACTGGACTGGAAGCATTGAGAAAACTATAATGATTCAACTAACCTTCTCGAAGAATGTTTTGATGTTTTCCTTAAAACTCAGGTCCTATGATATCAAAATTTGACACTGTAATTGCCAACCGGGTTCTTTTTATGGGATTCCCATAGTCATCGATTTTCACCGTTGTTTCTACCTGTGATGATGTGTACAACAACACTTCATCAGTATTCAGAGAAGCACCTTAACAGAGATGCTGAAGATCAAGTTCTACCGAACCCATCATCGTAATAATACAGGGTTGGGAAAAAAATACTTGATCTTCTATTAGGCAAAGCTAATCTTGTTTCTTCAGCATCGCTGCTTTTTATTTTGGGATGCTTACTAAGAAACTGCAGCACAAACAGCATTTTTGTTGAAAATGGTTCTTGCATGATGGTAAGCATACCTTTTCACGGTAAGCACACGAGCCCTTTCAGCACATGGCCAGTTCGTTGTTGTAGTTCATTTCAAACGGCTGAAAGAGCAACTCGTTCTTGTCCTTTGACCTTCATTCAGAGAACAGTAGAAAGTTAGGGACTGTAGATGACAAAAGAATTGATGAATAGGATAATGCAATTTTCTTCTAAGATTACGTAGATGATGAAAGAAGACCATCAGCATATCATGAGCTTTGTTTTCACCCTTTCCGGACTTCACTAGCATCCAAAAGCATGTGTTGCACTGGTTTCTGTTGCGGCCTGTGAATTAGCATGTACAACGAGTCAGCTCATTTTCTTATAGTTTGTTGTTCTAACCAACTACAACAATAAGCCCAAGCATCAGGATACTATTAAAAAAAGAAGGGACAAAGGCATTGATAAGTACTCATCACAGCAAAACACTAAACAAAAACTATTTTTAATGCATACATACTGGTGTAGATGAACAAATAAATTCAGATGTTACATATTGTACTACCATTTGTTATGCTTCATGCACTAGCCAACGCAACCAAAAGTCCGAACTGATGGAAAGGGCTAGTGCAATCCACATATATTGTAACACCCCCTCTCACGTGTGACGGGAAAGATAAGTCAACACGTGCAATCGGAAGAGAGCGATGGCGTGCGAAACTCACGTATGACTCAAGAGGCCTCTACGTGGACACAAAGGGGGGCTACCAGCAATTTTTAAATAAATTGTGAAAGCCAGGACTTGAACTCAAGACCTTAGCTCCGATACCATGTTAAGCTTCATGCATTAGCCAACGCAACCAAAAGTCTGAACTGATGAAAAGGGCTAGACAATCCACATATACACTTCAACACCCCCTCTCACGTGTGACATGGAAAGTCAACACGTGGATAGACTCAGAGGTATGGCTCAAGAGGCCAATACGTGGACAAAGGGGGGGCAGCAGCAATTTTTTAGATAATCTGCGAAAGCCAGGACTTGAACTCAAGACCTTGGACTCTGATACCATGTTAAGCTTCATGTACTAGCCAACGCAACCAAAAGTCCGAACTTATGGAAAGGGCTAGTGCAATCCACATATACTGTAACACCATTGACAAGTTCATAAATATTTTTCATAAGTTAAAGATGTGTGCTTTTAAGAGGAATAGCTCACATTCTGCTTGTCTCCATGACAAATAATCTGAAACGATCTTTGGCTTTGGGTAACAGAGAACTTCTGCGTCGAAGTGTGGTGGTGCACTAATTCTTTGTTGCGAAAATATTTTTTCCACTTCATCATGTAAAAAGAAGTGAAAGATGATGAACATGAAGAAATGATTAATGTGCAAAAGAGGTCGCATATCTTACCACATAAACTTCGCCGGTTGGAAACATGTACTGTAGAAATCCACAAAATTAAATGAGTACCTCTCATCTCTCTGATATAATTCAGTGTTCTTTTTACCATTTGCATCAAAGCTGCAACACTAACAAAAAATAAGAATGATCATTTGCATCAAATGCCTAGGCTTACCATCCAACAAATGTAAAATAAGGAGTTCCAATTATCCCTCAAAACTAAAGTATAGCAAGACTTTTTACATTTAACTATCTGGATATCAGATACGAATTCAGAAATGCTAGATTGATCTCTGCACAAAGCTATGATGCTCATTTGTATAAATCATGCAAATGATATTTTGTGACAGAAACATGAAAAATATGTCACCGGGAATGAGTAGGACCATTAATAATGATTTCCTTTTGTATGCTTGACACCATTAAATTATAATTCAAAGGTATCTCCATTCGCAACAGTATTTGCATATGGATTTTTTAATGTAAAATTTGCATACGTTTTATAATTTAACAATCATGAGAAGATGCTATACGGGTTATAGCTGTACTCATCGCTAACACCATAAGAAAACACTATGTCAAGAATTCCTCGAGCATAGAACTAGCACAGGCATTCATCAAGCTTAAGGCACTCTCATCATTTGGTTTCTCAAAGGCATGTATCTTCGAGAATCCAACAAAAAGAGGAGTGAAATTAGTTGACACTGGACAAAACAACAAAGATAAGCCATTTATAATCTGAAGCAACAGCAATTCCCAAGTATGCATATGGTAACCTTTTTGCATGTTTCCCACATGCTTATACTACTTACAAAACAATCAAGCAAAAGACATTGGTACATGGACTAGATTAAGAACTTGACATGACCAAATGGTCGATGCAGTTGCTTAACTGGGAAATACACTTTGGTTCCTGGTTGTATATGCACCCTATATGGGAGTTTTTTTAATATAATTGATTACAAATTCAAAATAGTTTCACAGTATTTTTAGATTAAACTTGACTTTGTTTTGCACTAGTATAAAAAAAATCACGAAAAAGAAGTCAACATTGACTTCTGGGCGAAAAAGACAAAAAATATTTGCTATTATAGGTCACTATTCACACTATTTTGACCGAAAATTTGTCTTTTTTGAAAACAAGTCAAAGTGTAATTGTCTTTTTGTGGAATTTTTCTCACAAGTACAATGGAATGTCAAGTTTATTTCAAAAACATTTTCAGAATTTTTTGACTTTTTGTTAAATTGTTAAAAAAAATTGCATATAGGGTGTATATACACCCAGGTTCCAAAAGTTCCCCTCCTTGCTTAACTACTCTTTTTCCTTTTTGAAGGAAGAGATGAACAGTATCGGTGGAAATGACAGCAATCAATGCGGACAATGATCCAGTTGGAGGCCGGGAGGTGACAGTGAAACTCGAACTCCCTCTTCACACACAGGCCACAAAACACCTGTTCTTGGAGCTACACCTACATAAAATTGTAGGAAAGAAGCAGTTTAGAAAATTTGGTTGAAATCTGCATTGCAGGTTTGCAACTAGCATCTTTGGATTTAACACATGTTCCATCGTAAACGTCTAAATGAGCTAATTTCTCTGATGACATTGTAAACTTTTTATTTTCCGTTATAACAAGAGGCGACATGGTTGACAATGAGCAAATAACCATGTTTCCCTTCCCCTCAAGATTTTACAGAAATTTTGTTTTTTTTCACTGAGGCAAACTTCATCAAAGACCTGTTGCTCGAGAATCATTCTGTTGTAGACACCAGGTAACAAAAGGTGAACGTATCTAAAACTACATAACTTAGATGTTAGTGGAAAAGGTGGTCGTTCCTCCCTGATTTGTCTTTTTTCTTTCTTTTTTTCGCTTAATTGAAGTTTCTAGTTTTTACTAAAGCAGAATAGCAGCAACATAGCAGAAGGTGCCCGCCGAACTGTAGACAGACTTAGGTCTTTTACTAACCTGCGACCTGACCGGGGCAATGGAGGCCGGCGGCCGGTAAGGGGCGCTCCGAACCTGGAAGTGGCGGCAGTGTTGGCGCCGAGCTGCGAGCGTGTTTTCCAGTCAGTGCCGTGCGCCGGCGATGGCGGTGGCGGAGTGAGCACCGCACTGGAGGCGATGGGGAGGAAGGAAGGGGAGAGCGACCTTTCTCTCTCTTTTTTTCTTTTCTTTTTCTTTTTTTGGAAGGGAGCGACGTTTCCTGAGGAAGCCTCAAGCCTGGGCCTGGCCTCGTGGTACGCTTCAGGCTTTTTCGATTTTGTTTGTTACAGCAGACCGAAAATAGATATAAAAAAAAGTCTCCGTATTCACCACACCGATATTAGATATCCGCCCACACACCATGTGTACCCTACGCAGGAGGCAGCCTACACGGGTCGGACGAACAATAGAACTGTTCATACATGGGGCAGCTACTTCATGCCACGAGTTCAAAAAAATGTTTGTTTAACATTTCAAATTTAATATTTGTCAGATGCCACAAATTTGAACCTTGTCTGAATCGAATTGAAATATGGCATACATTATTGGATGGGGAAATGTAAAAATAACATGTTTCCACTTTTCCACATAAAAATGAACCTTCTTGTGCATGAGTTATCGTAAAACTAGAAGCTCACATTGCGAAACTCAATTTTTATGCTTGCTTTCTCAAGATATTCTGAGCAAGCAAGGTTGTCGTGGAGTTAAATCTGACAGTAAGAAAGGTAGGAGAAAACAGCTTGATCTATGGAGACACGATGGGAGATGCAAAGATGTATGCAGTTTCGAGGCTCTCGGCGATAGAGGTAACAACCGTACTTCGGTCTCTCGGAGGTGCTATTGCGAATGAGTATGAGATTACAATGGTTGTGAACCCATAGTCAGACACCCGGAGTAGGCTTATATAGAGTCTGTTCTACCTCGAGGCCCTTTGTTAGCTACCTACATTGTGCCTTAAAGTATATGTCGTCGTTTTCTCACGGCAAATGCCATAGGGTGGCTTATCATAGGTGGTTGGGGCCGAAGGACGCCGACGGGCTCCGGGTGCGAGATTGGGCACAAGCAGTGATGGCACGCGATGTACCCAAGTTCAGGGCCCTCTGAGGGAGGTAACACCCCTACACTAGTAGAAAACAGGGCATTGGTTCGGGCCGGGCCAGCACATTAGTCCCGGTTCAGTCACGAACTGGGACCAATGAGGGCAACGGTCCTGGTTCGTGAGGCCAGGGGGCCGGACGGGCCACGTGGGGCATTGGTACTGGTTCGTCTAGAACCTTTGGTCCCGGTTCCAAACACGAACCGGGACCAATGTGCCTCGCTCCTGGCCCACAACCATTGATCCCGGTTCGTGGCTGGATCCGGGACCAAAGGGGGTCCTTTAGTCCCGGTTCCAGCCATGAACTGGTACCAATGAGATGCCTATATATACCCCTCTCGCCAGCGAGCAGAGCACTCCACATTGATCTGTTTTTCAGGCCGCTGAGGGGGAGCTTTGTGGTGCTCTAGCTCACCTCCTATGCACATGAGGTGTTTGATGAAATGCCCAAGCCAAACTTAAGCTTTCTCCTCTCGAAGCTCCTTGTCCAAACTCCATTTTCGTCAAGATTTGTCTAGGTTTGGCGGTCCGTCCTGTCCCGTCCCCGTCCTGAAACCGCCGTCGATCGCCCGCGCGTGGTGAGCCTCTTGATCTTATCTTCTTGCTAAAAGAAAATATACTTACTCGTATGATTTTCTTACTTTTATTATTGTTTGTTATTATATAGTGCCATGGTTATGGTATCCGCCCACGTCGGCCCTCGTCTAGTCTATGATTCAGATATGGTATATTATCTTTTATATAACTATTTCACATATCTAATGTCTATGACAATTAATTATGCCACCAACTTGACGTAGATGTTTTTATCTATAGGAAGTAGTTGAACCAGAAATTCCAACCGACTATGCAATTCTGCTCGAGAAGTTAACAGAAGCTGAAAAAGAAATTGATCATTTGAAAGAAAAATTGAAAAAAACTGAAGATGACAAGATGGGATTGGAGTTGCATGTTGTCGATATCGTCGACGATCAAAAGGCCAAGATGGATGCAATGCGCTTGAAGCTTAGAAAGATTAGAAAATATGCATTCATACTGAGGCTTGGTATCATTATGCCGTTAGATAAATTGGTACCTTAGTAGCGGTTATGATTGCATTTGTTGTTGCGTTTAAATTTTTTACGTAGTTTCGTTGTATGTGTTTAATTAGATGCTCTAGAGAGCTATATGTTGTTCAATAATGACAACTATGTATGAACTGTACATATTTATTTTGGTCATTATTGTACTTTGGCTTTAATGTGATGATGAATTTCTATTAATTTGGTCACTTCTCTATTCATGATATGTTCTAATGGTTTTTAATACACTTTCTTATATAACGCACGCAGATGAACCAGCATTGGATGTACGGTGACGACGCACCTCCGAGTATATTAAGTGTCTTCATAATTTTAAACACACAAAAAATCTGGAGTTCAAATAAGTTCATGAAAATGAAATGCCTTTTGTAACCGATGAGTTTTCGTCCGGAACCCTGATGCTTCGAAAGAGACTGTCCGTTTTGTACACGAAGTGCATCCAGCTTTTGCCGTAACCCTCTCAACTTTTTAGCACATGCTATGTGGGTGAAATGATGATACCATGCCAACTTTCAACCTTTTCAGAATTCATTTGTAGTGCTTTTCAATTTCAAGGTCATTTAGCTCAAAAAAATCAATGACTGGATGAAAAATAACAAATAATGTCGGGAAGGGTTGAAAATTGATGATATGGCTTTGAATGGTGCATTTTGAACACACAAAAAGCCTGGAGTTCAAATAAGTTCAAGAAAATGAAATGCCTTTTGTAACACATGAGTTTCCGTCCGAAACATTAATACTTCGAAAGAGACTATCCGTTTTGTACACGAAGTGCATCCAGCTTTTGCCGTAACCCTCTCAACTTTTTAGCACGTGATATGTGGGTGAAATGATGATACCATGCCAACTTTCAACCTTTTCAGAGTTCATTTGTAGTGCTTTTCAATTTCAGGGTCATTTAGCTCAAAAAATCAATAATTGCATGAAAAATACCAAATAAAGTCAGAAAGGGTTGAAAATTGATGATGTGGCTTTGAATGGTTCATTTTGAACACACAAAAAGCCTGGAGTTCAAATAAGTTCAAGAAAATGAAATGTCTTTTGTAACCGACGAGTTTCCGTCAGAAACCCTGATACTTCGAAAGAGACTATCCGTTTTGTACACGAAGCGCATCCAGCTTTTGCCGTAACCCTCTAAACTTTTTAGCACATGTTATGTGGGTGAAATGATGATATCATGCCAACTTTCAACCTTTTCAGAGTTCATTTGTAGTGCTTTTCAATTTCAAGGTCATTTAGCTCAAAACAAATCAATGACTGGATGAAAAATAACAAATGATGTCGGGAAGGGTTGAAAATTGATGATGTGGCTTTGAATGGTGCATTTTGAACACACAAAAAGCCTGAAGTTCAAATAAGTTCAAGAAAATGAAATGCCTTTTTGTAACCGATGAGTTTCCGTCCGAAACCATGATACTTCGAAAGAGACTATCCGTTTTGTACACGAAGTTCATCCAGCTTTTGCCGTAACCCTCTCAACTTTTTAGCACATGCTATATGGGTGAAATGATGATACCATGCCAACTTTCAACCTTTTCAGAGTTCATTTGTAGTGCTTTTCAATTTCAGGGTCATTTAGCTCAAAAAAACCAATAACTAAAATTATAAACCTCTAGTATTTTTGAAACTAAAATTATATAAAACCTAAGGATTACCAAATTGAATATAATGTTAAAACAAAGTAATATTAAATAGCAAGAAAAATAGCAAATAAATAACATAAAAAGTAGCAAAAGTTAAAATAGATGTGCTTACACTGAAATTCAACCTAAATTCAAAGTGCTAGCTAGGCACCTAACGAGCATTTTGAATTTAGGTCAAATTTCGTGTATAAGGGCATCTATTTTCACTATGAGAGAAGCTTGACAGGTCAAGCGCATCGGGGCTTATAAACAGGTGTCGTCTCCCCTCGACTAGCGAGGTGGGACTAAACATCTGCTGCTTCCCCGCCGGCCGACGAAAAGGGACCAATGGTCCCGGTTGGCGACACCAACCTGGACCAATGCCCCCCTTTCGTCCCGGTTGGTGCCACCAACCGGGACCAAAGATCCCTGTTTCCCGCCCTTTGGGCTGCTGAAAACAGGGCTTGGGTGCCGGTTGGTGGCACCAACCAGAACTAAAGTTGGGCATTGGTCCCGGTTGGTCCCCGTCATCGCTTGCCGCCCCGAGCCCGCCGTCGCCGTCCCCGTCCCCGTAGCCGCCCCCATCGTCGTCCCCCGTCGTCGTCATCCCCTCCTCGTCGCCGCCCGTCTCCGTCGCCTCCCCTGTCGCCCCCGTCGCCGCCCCGCCCTCGTCGCTGCTCCCGTCGCCCCCGTCGCCGCCTCCCCCGTCGCCCCCATCGCCGCCCCGACCTCGTCGCCGCCCCCACCGCCCCCGTCGCCGCCCCTCCCCCGCCGCCCCCGTCGCCGCCCCTCCCCCGCTGCCCCCATCGCCGCCCCGCTCCCGTCGCCTCCCCCGCCGCCCTCGTCGCCGCCCCGTCCCCGTCGGCGCCCCATCGCCGCCCCACTGTGAGCCGCCGCCGCCCCGACTCTGTGCAATTTCTTTTTAAAATATATGTTGATTTTTTATATGATGAATGTTTATGTTAGATTAGTATGTGTATGTTAGATTACAGAAATTTTTATGATGAATGTTTATGTTAGATTAGTATGTTTATGATGAATGTTTATGTTAGATTAGTATGTTTATGATGAATATTTATGTTAGATTAGTATGTTAATGACGAAAAAAATTGGGTTTTATGAAAAATTAGTGATTAAACGATAAGAAAATGTTCTCATAGGAATTTGTCGACGATGCCCAGCGCGCATCTTCGTCGTCGAGTAGTCCGCGAGAGTCTGCTTGATAGGCGCCATGTCCGGGACTGGGCTCTGCCGGGCTGGCACTGGGAGGTGCTACCTTCGCGGGCTCGGAGGTTGGTGAGGAATGCAGGTATCGTCGTCGACCCGGACCTTCTGTGATGGCGGTCACGCGGGCCACTTTCGGTGCAGAGGGAGCGGGCACCCGCGGAGGTGGTACGTCGCCGTGTCAGGGAGGAGGACGAGCACGTCTGTCGCTACATGGCGGCGTTGGACGCCCGGTTCGAAAATACCTGGCAGATCCTCTAGGGATCTCACTTGAGTTATGATCCCGTGATGGTTCCTTATCTTTGGGTGTCCACCGCCGGCGACTCAGAGACCGCTAGTGAATCGAGTTCACCATTCTCCACTTTGGATTCTAGGATATTCGATTTGTATTAGTGATCTTATATGATAATATTCGAGATGTATTAGTTAATATTTGATGATGCATTAACTGGATTATTTGGGATGATGTATTAGTGATATTATATTCGAGGTCATTATAAATATTAATGTATTTGTGATATTTTATCGGTATAATGCGTGTGTGACTTTCGGTCTGTCGTTGCTCCTTGTGTGACTTTCATGTGTGTTCTTGATGGAGGAATACCGACTGTTGTCCTGGGGGGCGCCTCCTCTTTTTTCTCTTCTTTGCGATATACTCATCGATATATTGCGCAAGAAGAGAATAGGGGAGGCGTCCATCACCGGTGGTCGAACTATTACTGTGAGAGAGTGCCCATCAACATATATACACCACCATATCAGTGTCAAAGAGAGCGCACCAACACGCCATGAGATATGAGAGTTACTTAAGGAAAGCCTCGACGGACCGAAAGTCACACACGCATTAGGATCCAAAGCGTGCCGTAATTCTTGAACTGGCTTATTCGGGATGATGTATTAGTGATATTATATTCGAGTTCATTATAAATGTATTTGTGATTTGCAAGTCATTCCGGTAAAACATAGGGAATTTTTTCTATGTCATTGCTCGATATATGAAATGGGTTGACTTTAGGTCTGTTTCGGCTCCTTGTGTGTCTTTCAGTGAGGGAGAGTGTCCACCATATATATATATATGAGAGAGGAAGAATCTCGACTGTTGTCATGGGGGTCGCTTCTCCTTCGTTCCAGTGTGCTAGACATTTTGGTGTAATGCACTCTGGGACGAATGGAGGAGCCACCATCACCGACGGTTGCAATATCAGAGGGAGTGCCCACCATATACATGAGACGAGAGTTTAGAAAGGAAAGACTCGACAGACCTAAAGTCAACCCGTTGCATATTGAGTAATAGTGATCTGTGTGTTGATCAGTTTTTTCGTAGTTTCCTTCGATCGATTTTAAATGTTTTAACTATGAACATAGGAAATGTTTGATGACGAAAGTGAATTTGGTATGTGCGAATACTGCGAAGACGAGCGCGGCTTGTGTGACAAGACTTTGCTAGTTGATGGTAAGCGCTTCAATATCATGCTGGATGAGACCTTCGAAGTGGATATAGTAAGTTAGAATGACAAGTCTTTTGTCATAATCAAGCATGACTTCTACCTCTTTTTCTTCAACTTATAATTAATTTTAATTTTTTACTGTTCTACTAGCGTATCCCCTGCCATGCAAGAATTGCTGTCTCGGATAAGATTGGTTTCAATACTAAAAAAGATATGGAGGTAAAGATAGTTCACTTGAGGACCGAGCATGGTTTTACTTTTGCGGTAAAATTATACCATGCAGACACCTATTGCTATTTTGAATGCAAAAGTTGGCAAGCACTATGCAAGGCTTATGCATTTGAGCCTAATATGCTTATCACCTTTGATATTCGTTCGGAAGATGAAATTGAAGGTAATATCGACATCTGGGTCGATGTGCAGACGCCTCCAGTTCTACCATTATGTGAGTTTCTCAACCATATTTATTAAGTAATTTATATTGTTTATTTAAAAATAGTTGACAACTTATTTGCATTGACAACTTATTTTCATTCTTCAAAAAATGTACGGAAGATGGTAGACAGAACCTACTACTACAGTGATGAAGCAGAATTAACTTATAAGGTGAAAGATCATCTTACCGCATTTCTTAGTCATCTTGAGAATTACAATAGCTATTATCAAACTCCTGCACATTATGGTCAATACGTGTCACTAGTGCATGTGGTGAACTACGATAACATCCATGGAGATTGCATGGTAAGATTTTAATTCTACTATTACGACAGCCGTGCATCTTTTGCATAAATTCTTCTAAAAATAAACTACATTGCTAACTACAAAGTTATTACTATGTTTTTCAACAGAAAATCCCGGAGGATTGTGTGCCTCATCTGATGTTTCCGAGAGGTCGCGTTGTTGTTATGAGCTTAGGGCCACCACGGCCAGGTCAGCCTACGTATCACTCCTGTCCATACTGAATTTCTAAAACCAATGGAGTCATGACAATCAAAGATTGGAAAAAATGTATGCTCAATCATAGAGAGCTACTTGGAAGCAACATTGTGCGTAGGCCAAGAATGGGAGACAGGATGATCTCTGTTCTCCATAGTGGAGAGTTAGGGCCTATCTTGTTTTATGATATTGTACCTAAGAGAGGGTAGAGTAGGTCCTACGAGATAGGAGTATGTAGGTCCTAGGTACAATGTGTTATTATGTGCTACAATGTGTTAGAGTTGATGATGATGATGAGGAGGAGGAGTTGTGATTATGACTAGTGACCAACTTGTTATATGATGTCTCATTGACGAAAATGATGATTAAATTGTGTTATATGCTCTATCTATAAGTATAGTACGTAGTGTCGTGACCAAGCACGGAGATAATAGAGATCACTTCTCTCTATTAGCTATCTAACAAAATATATGAAACTCCTAAATTAACCCTCCAAAACCCTCACCCCCCCTCTTTAAAAAAATAGCTCCTCAGCTACTGACGCGTGGACGCTCTTTAGTCCCGGTTGGTGTTACCAACCGACACCAAAGGCCCTCCTGCTTGGGCTCGGCGGAGCGGCCACGTGTAGCCCCATCTGTCCCGGTTCGTAAGCGAACCGGGACTAAAGGTCGTGGGCTTTAGTCTTGACACATTAGTCCCGGTTCCAGAACCGGGACAAATGAGCCTTACGAACTGGGACAAATGGGCCATTTTCCACTAGTGCTAGTCCTGCTTGGTTTAGTTGGATGGATGGGTATGAGTACAATGGTGCTCCTGGAGCTGTGTCTAGAGGAGGAAGAAAGAGCAACCCGCTTGTCTTCCTCCGCTACTAGAAGGGGTTTGATGTGTGTGTGGGGGGGTGGGGGGTGATCCTCCATCCCCATTGCATGGGGGGCTCGAGGGGGGGGGGTTTATAGGCCAACCCCCCGGCTCTTATAATATGTTATAAGTACAAGGGTGGGGGGATCCGGCTGGCAGCCACTCCGGCTAGCCAGGGGGTCCCGCCATTCGCGTCGTCTCGTCACCTGTAGGGGCCACTGGCTGAGCGGTCACATCTCCTGTTGGGGCCCGCCAACCGACCCGGTGATTGGCCCTCGCCCACCTGCCGCAGCACGGGCCGCCGGGTTAGCGTCGCCTAGCGCTAGCCGGCCGAGGTCTCTGGTACGACCGACTGCACTGTAGCCATGTCGGGACATGTAATCAAGTGGGCGAGGGCGTGACAACACTATTCCCTCGCCCGGTCGCGCTCGTCAAGGTCAGCGGCCTGGACGGCCAGACTGTAGCCATGCTCTGTAGTGCGTTAGCGGCCACCTAGCCATAGGGCCGCCCATCATGCCGGTCGCGTCGTGTCGCCGTACCCGCGCACAGAGGGACGGGACGTCACATGTCCGTCCCGAGGTCAACAGAAGAGGCGACCCAGGATCAACTGGCCACGCCCAGCCGACCGAGGGTCGGGCCGGCTCCCTGCCCGGCCGTCCGGGGCGCTAGCCGGCGCCAGCTCGAGCCGGACGTCCTCCAGCCGGCCTCGTCCAGCCGACCGCGTAGTTTTTCTTCGAAGCGTAAAGGGGGAGGATCCCGTTGCTTTGGCCTACCCAGGGGTAATAACCCCGTCAGTAGTCCCCGAAGCCGGCAGGGACCCCCGTTCGGCAAACGGAGGGGAGCCAGCGGCTTCCCCAGCTAAACCTGCCTCCGGCTCGAAGCCGAAAGGGCAGCCGGGTCGGCCGTTGGACCTGATGCCCCGGGTACCGGCGCGCCGCCCTAGGAACTATGCCGACACGCAGCGCGCCACGCGGTGAGTGATGATGCCATGGGCCCCGCGCATGCGGGAAGACGGGACACCGCCTGGGCTTAGCCCGCTAGGCCCCAGGCGTAGCCCAGTAGGCCTCGGGGCGTAGGCTGGGATCCTCTGCGCCCCGAGGCGACCGTTACGGCCGGGGCCATCCACGCACGCGCGGAGTTTCCGGGGGGAGTGGGCGCAGTTAATCCCACGTCCCCTGGTCGTGGCCTCCCCTATAAAAGGAGAGGAAGGGCAGGGGCAGAGGTACCCGCGCCTCACTCGCCCCCTTGCTGCCCATCTTCTTGCTTCCTTGCCCTCCTCGCGTGACGTTACGCCCGAAATCGCAACCGCGCCCGCAAGCCGTATTGGCACTGTGATGGCCGACGGACGCGGCAGGAGCTGGGCGGGCTCCATCGTGGTCGAAGCAGACATCATTGAGCTCCGTCGCGCGCGCCTGCTACCGCCGAAGGAGAAGGTGGTCACACGCGCGCCGGGCGACAAGCTAGCGTCGGCGCCACGGCCGGGGGAACACGTCGTGTTCCTTTGGCACTTCTCCCGGGGCTTCGGGCTCCCGGTGAGTCATTTCTTCTGCCTCTTCCTTGATACTTTTGATCTTCAACCACATAATCTTGTCCCCAACTCGATTCTCTATCTTTCCGCCTTTGCGACGTTGTGCGAGGGGTACCTCGGCGTCCTCCCTTTCGTTGATTTCTTCAATGCTCTTTTTTTATCTTAAGCCTCTGAAAAGTGATGCCTGCGGGGGCACAGTGGTGTGCTGCCGTGGTGTTGCTCGCTTTCCTCCTCTCTCCCTTATCGACTCCGTCAAAGGGTGGCACCGGACGTTCTTCTACGTGAAGAACGCTAACCCGAAGACGCATTATATCCAGCTGCCGCCGTTCAACGACAGGCAGTCCACCCAGCTTAACTGTCTGCCGTCCGCCCCGCATGGCGTGGCCCTGGAGGAGCTCGGCCAGCTTGCGCAGCTGAAGATCTCCGAAGGACTGGTCGCCGCCGACCTGGTGGCAGCCTTCATCTCACGCCGGGTGTCACCCCTTCAGCTGAGGCCGCATCGGATTTGTGACATGTCCGGCCGGCGCGACCCCTATCGGTTGTCCACCGTCGAGTTGACGTCAGCTTAGGTGGCGAAGAGGGTGAACGCCCTCACGACATTCAAGCTGAAGCCCAAGTCGTGGACATTCGGCATGGATCCGTACGACCGCGTCAACCGGCCTCCCCTGGTAAGTTTTTTGTCGAGGTGGTTTCTTTTCGTTTCATATTCCCCAGTCAACAGTCGGCTGGAACTTTGTCATGCTGACCGCAGCTGCTGGTGCGACAGAACACGCCGGACGGCCCGCACCCTCAGATCTTCGAGGCGGAGCGTGAGAGCTCCGACTCCGAAGACTACGAGACGGGAGGCCCCCCGGAGGAGGGGTGGACTCCTCGGGAGAAGCCAACGAGCCGGCCGACCCGCGAGCCGGCGCTCCCAGTGGAGCCGGGGGGTCCGGCGCGACCGGGGAGCCCCTGCGGAGCGGGTGAGTTCCCTCTTGCCCCCTCGATCAAGGACTAGACGGACGACGACGATGATGACGACGAATTAATGATTCTGAACGAGCCTCCTCCCTCAGCGTGCTAGGGTCGAAGGAGCGAGGAGGGGCCGGCTCAAGCCCCGGCGGCCGAAGAAGCCGGGCGGGGGAAGAGGCCGGCTCAGGGGGGGCGGCGGCCCCGCCGCCAGGCCCGAAGCGGGTGAAGGTGGCCGCGCGGAAGCCGCCGCCACGCGCCAAGCGGTTCCTGCCCCTCGTCATCAGGTGAGTCTTTATTTTACGGAAGTTTTTCTTCCGCCTTGCGATCCGGTTGATGACCGGCCCTAGGGCGCTGCAGTGACCCCATCAAGCTCCACGATGAGGAGCCGACGGGGGATCCGACGGACGCCGCCAACCGGCTGGCCCGCGAGCACGCGGCCACTCAGCGGGAGGAGAAGAGGAGGCTCGCGGAGCTGCGAGCCTCCAAATCCGGGATGTGAGGAGGGGCCTTGCACTCCGGGACCTCGAGCAGCCGGAGGCGGATGTCGGGACCCCGATCCTAAGTCATATGAATCCAGACTATAACATATCACATCACTTTGCGACCTCACGCACGGTAAGTTCCACGGTTGCAACCTTACCTTAGCCGGGACCGTTTGCGTCTTTTAGCTCATGTATGTGAACATGTCGCTGGCAATCAAACGACAGAGAACCCGGGCCGACATGACTAGTCATAGAACCCAAGTGGCACATCCGTACGGAAACAAGCATACATAACCCAGCAATGCAGGTGTCGGCCTCAAGCGTGTGTAGACGAGTCATAGCAAGCTACAAGGACTCCATTATGTCATGAGACATAAATGCCATCACTGCACATAGACGAGTCGTAGCAGGCTACAGGGACTCCATTACACTGCGAGACATTTCCCCGAAGGGACAGAGACAGCAGCAAAGAAGGATACATGTCGGTCAATCAATGTGTCTGGAGCAGTAGCAAGCTACCATGGCTCGGTGGAAGCACAAAGAGGCAGTTTCTCGTAAAGAGTACTACTAAAGGCACACAACTAGGTGTCATATCCCACACATACCGTTGCACATCACACGTATGCACGACATGCCCGATATGCATAGATACAACCATGGCATCACAACATAACCATACAACAACATGACTTTTATTTAAGAGGCTCAGACGAGCCTTGCATAATATGTTCTTACAGATAGGGGTCACATGACCTGACACTCAAATCATACAAACAAGTTCATACATACCAAGCGAAAGCATAAAGCTGTCTAAGTACAGACAGATGAAAGGGGTAAAAAGGCACATGGCCTGACTATCTACAGCCCGCCATAGGCGTAAGGTCGTAGCTGGGACACCAGCTATTCGGCATCGTCGACATCTAGAAAGAACCCACCCAAAGGGTCCTGGGTCTCATCTGCAACATTTATTAAGCAAACATGAGTACAAATGTACTCAGCAAGTCTTTAAAGCAGACCTTGGCTAAGCATGCTCATGTGTCAACAAAGGGGGGAGGTGGAGTTTATGCAGCAATGCCAGATTTGACTCGTGGCTAACCTACACTACTCAATTTTAACTCTTTGTTACAATTTTAGATATCGCACACGAGTCCACTAACTCCATAGCAATACACCACCATAGATTCACTTCCCTCTCCTGGGAGAGTGCCATCTACGGTACTCACACTTGTCTTGATATTTTTATGAGTATCCATTTGATTATCTATGAACAACATAAGTTCTCCAAGTAGTCCATATCCGATGATGCGGCTATTCGAATAGTTTCATACCTTGCAGGGGTGTACTTCTTCACACACGCTCCCGCCACTTATCGCTGTGTGCTCATAAAACCATGCACCTTGGCAACCTTCAAGCGGAAGCCCAGCGAGGGAGTCGGCCACGACCGTCAATCGCATAAGGCCTCTAGTCCAGGCTATCGCCTATTTGAGACTGAACCCGCATGGAAGTCCGGCCAAAGTTTCTGCTACGGCCCCAAATGATGTGCGCAGGGTTCCCAAGCCCACCATTCGGGTGACCCTTGGTACACCGTGCCACTGCCTACCACGTCGTAACCCACCCCTAGGGTCAGCGCTATGCACGGCCTCCAGCATGCTATAAACACCAGAAACTACTTGCAACTCCTAGACTCAAGACTAAGCGATTGATAAGTTGAGAGGGATCGAGTTACCGGAACCCAATGTGTGGTAGTAACTAGTCTTGGATCACAAACACGGAACTCAGATCCTAAGAATGGTCCCAATGAGACAACCCACTATTTACTCCTACATAGCCTCTCATCGCTACCTTTACCAAATCGAGTTCATCATAACATCATCACATCAGAACAACATCGTTTCACTTAGTTCATCACCCAGATGAATCCGCCCTGACACAACTCTAAGCATAGCAAGCATAACAGGCAGAGTAAGCTAAGCACATCATGGCACAAGCATCTACCAGGTATGCTAGGTTGCAAGGTTTAGCTATTTACTGTGAAAATGTCAGGTTATGCAACATAATAGGATCATCTATTGTGTAGGACTAACATGTGATCGATTGTCCTAATGGAATAAACAAGAGCAGGAGCGAGAGAGTGGGATATTATCGGAATGATCAAAGGGGTTGCTTGCCTTGTTGCGAAGCGGAAGGGTTCTCTCCTTCGTCGGGATACTTGAAGGTATCCTCAGGAGCAGGGCCTACCGCAATGCAGATAAAAAACAATCAACACACGCAAGTGCAACAATATGATGCATGATCATGGCATGATAGCATGTATGGATGAGCTAATGCAACTAGTGATCATGTTGATTTGAAAGGAATTTGAATATAGGTTCAAAATTGTTCTTCATTTCAAATTCCATTTACTAACCTATTAGTAAATGTCAATGTTCACCTATTTATATTGCTCTAACATGCATGACAATAGCACCATTGGATTCATTGGATTTTTCTGATAATTTTTCATATATAAATTATTTTCATCTGACTTACAGATTAATTTATATGAATTTTTGAATTTTTGAATAATTTCTGGAATTATTTTTAAACTAGAAATTGCTTTTATTGCATCAGCATGACATCATTATGACGTCAGCTGGTCAGCTGACCGAGCCAGAGTCAGACCTGACATGTGGGGGCCACATGTTAGTGACTCAGACACTTAACTAACTAATTAAACTAATTCCTAATTAATTAACGGCAGCCAGGCCCACTGTTAGTGACTGATTATGTTAATTAAATTAATTAATTAATTTGCTAATTAACTTTGACTGTCAGGGCCCGGCCCCACCTGCCAGTGACTCAGGGGGTCAAACCCCCTGGTCAACTCCGGCAAGACCCACCGGCGTTGAGCCGCCGGTGGCTCTAGAGACGGCGGAGGGCTTCGGGATCCCTCCTCCGGCGACCAAATGGACGGCGGAGGGCACCAAAAGATTCAGCACACATGCGTGCATCCATTCCGACCCCTCCCAGGAGCTGAGATGGTCGGAATCAACGCCGGCGATGAGCTGGGTGGCGGCCGGAGCTCGGGCGAGCATGGGCTCGTCGAACCAGGGCGCAACACGACTCCTACTTGGCACCTACGGACTCTACACAGCCCCACGAACATGACGGAGGCCTCGGATGGACCAGCTGGTCACCGGAACATGGCCGGCGTCGAGCTCGAGCGGCGGGGGCATTCGGACCTCGAAGGAATCCAGTGCTAGGGCACGCAATCGAAGGGGGAAAGAGGGGGAAAAGACTCAGGGGCTCACGGCGATCGCAGGGACGTCAAGAGCGGGCTCGGGGAGGGCCTGGAGCAGCGGTGAGCTCCACTTCCTTTCCGATGGCCGGAGGTTGAAGACGACGCGAGGACAGTGATGGAGAGCTTCCGGTGATGCGCGGCTCGGCGAGGAGGAAGAGGGGAGCTAGGCGGTTCGATTGAGGGGCTCAGGGGCGAGGGGGAGCGGCTAACGTGATGACGGCAAGCTCTAACAGGGTTCGGCCATGGCGAAGCAGAGAAGGGGAGGAAGGGCGAGCGGGCGAGAGAGAGAGAGAGAGGGAGCGATGGGGACAGCTCTGGGGAGCTTATCCCCATCGCGCTGGCAAGGAGGACACAGGCAGGCAGCTGCCGGCATGGAGGCACGACAGCGCGCGCGCTCCGGCCACGCGCTCATCCTCCTTGCCGCCAGGAGGACGACGACCTGCGTGGGCCAGGTGGGCTGGCCTGGCCTGGGCCCTTTCCTTTTTTCTTTTATTTCTGTCTGTTTTCTTTTACTGACTTTTGTTTATTTCCTTTTCAGGTATAAATTACTTTATAAAATATCCCATATATTTTCTATAATGAAGTTTGAATTTTTCAAACTTGTCTAAAAAAGTTTTAGGATATTTTGAAAACAAAAATAATGATAGTGCTTTATTTAATGATTTCAGGAGCCTTATCAATTATTTTTGAATTACTTTGATTATTCAAATAATTAAAATGATCCCTGTTATATTCATGTCCAAATTTACCAGACATAGGGAACATTTTAGTGGGCATTTTGGATTTGTTGAATTTTCACCAAGTTTGAATTGGTTTGATTCAAAGTGAGCTTGGGGTTTCTTTTTGTTCCCCATTTCATGTTGATGCAAGTAGATGAAAACATGATGCAAACACATGCTATACTAGGACACCTAGCTAGGGTTGTGACAGCGGCGGAGTCAACCCGCATGTCGAGGCCTTCGTCGAGCGAGCCGCGAGGGGCGGTTATGGATCCGCCAGCACCTTCGTCCGCGCAGGAGGCGACCCCTGCGAGGGCGACGACAGCGGAGCCGGCTCCCGAGGCGGCCCGGCCCGAGGTGCCGGAGGTGACCCCGCCTGCGGCCGAGCCGGCCCAGGTTGAGGTGTCGGAGGCCCCGGTGGCTCCAGAGGCGACGCCGGAGGCGGCGGCCATGGAGGTGGAGGTGCCGTCCGCCGCGATCGACGTGCCGGAGCAGCAGGAAGCGGAGGCGGTGACGACACCGGGCGGGGGGGGGGGGGGCAGCAAGAGGCGACTCCCGGCCCCTTTCCATTTTCAACCCGCCCCTGGCGGCTGGCGCCATGACGAGCCCGGGCGACAGCGGTGGCCAGGCCAAGAGGCCCCTGCGATCGATGTAGGAGGTGCTCCGAGACTTGGAAGCATTGGCAAGCGTGCCGGCCCTGCCCGCCCCCCAGGCAGGCAGCCCGGTCCCCTCCTTTGCAGACTTGGGGAGTGTCCTGGACCGGTGTCGGCAGGAGCTGGCCCAGTTCGCGGAGGCGGCAGACGCCGCCCTACAGCGTGCGGAGGTAAGCCGGCTGCTTTGACTTAGAATTTTCAGTGGGGGCGCGCGAGCGCACCCACTGGGTGTAGCCCCCGAGATGCGGGCCGGCTGACCGACTGACGGGCAGCCGGTCCGGATCTCCTTTGAGCGTGTCTTGACCTTTGCCTTTTTGTGGCAGGAAGGAACCTCCCTACGGCAGAAGCTATTCGCGGAGGCGGTCACCATCCACGATCGCGGCAAATATGACTTCTACCGCCTGGAGGAGGAGTTGGCTCGCGTGCAAGGTCAGTTGCACTTCTTGGGAGGGCACATAGCCCCCGGGAGTCGGTTGACGCCTGTCGTGTCTTGCAGGTAACCTGGCCGCGCTTCAGGGGTAGAAGACTGGGCTTGTCTCCGAGCGGGACCGGCTGGCGCGAGACATCCAGGCGGCCACACAAGAGACGGACCGGCTGGGTGCACTGCTGGTAGATGGGGAGGCGGTCCGGGACCGGCTCAAGGCCGAGGCGGCAAAGGAGGTGGCGACCCAGGAGGCGGCCGTCAAGTAGGCGGCTGACGCCGCCCTAAGGACCGCTGCCCTTCAAGGCGAGGTGACCCGCCTCGAGAGGACGCTCGAGGAGGTCAAGGGTTCCCTCGCGACCTCGGAGGCGGCCCTGGCGTCGGAGCGCAAGGCGGCGCTCAACTTCGCCCTTGGGGTGGACAACGCGATCGAAGGTAGGTGCTGGTTTTTCTCTTCTTTAGCCGGTTGCTCCTTTCTTTGCTGTTTCTTGTGTTTTCACCTTGCCTTTCTTTTCTTCCCTTCTTCCTTCTTCCAGGGCATTTCCCGCAAACTCAGCACTGCGCTGCGTGCGCCGTTGAGGAGCACCTGGAATACCTTCGGAGTGCGGTCACACCATCAAAGAGGAGGCCACGTGGGACGTGGACGAGATCGGGCTCGCCATCGAGATGCGGATGACCCATCTTGAGCGGAGCGTGGGGTGGCTCTAGACCGCCGGCAAAGAGGTCATCGCCATGCTATGGCCGGGCCATGGGGGAGCTCCGACACATCGTGTGGCTCAGTGGATGGAGCACGCTGTCCCCCGCCTCGAAGCCTGGAAGACGTCGGCTGCTCGAGCCAGGGCGCAGATGGTGCTTCGGTTCATCACGTCGTGGTACCGCGGCATGGATCTGGTCCGTCTGGCGACCATGCGGGACGTGTCAGCCGCAGAGCGTGAGGCTCGCGAGCCGGCCCTTGTCCATCGGGCTTGTCTTCGAGCGGGACCGGCTGGCGCGAGACGTCCAGGCGGCCACACAAGAGACGGACTGGTTGGCCGCACTGCTGGTAGATGGGGAGGCGGTCCGGGACCGGCTCAAGGCCGAGGTGGCAAAGGAGGTGGCGACCCAGGAGGTGGCCGTCAAGTAGGCGGCTGACGCCGCCCTAAGGACCACTGCCCTTCAAGGCGAGGTGACTCGCCTCGAGAGGACGCTCGAGGAGGTCAAGGGTTCCCTCGCCACCTCGAAGGCGGCCCTGGCATCGGAGCGCAAGGCGGCGCTCAACTTCGCCCTTGGGGTGGACGACGCGATCGAAGGTAGGTGCTGGTTTTTCTCTTCTTTAGCCGGTTTCTCCTTTCTTTGCTGTTTCTTGTGTTTTCACCTTGCCTTTCTTTTCTTCCCTTCTTCCTTCTTCCAGGGCATTTCCCGCAAACTCAGCGCTGCGCTGCGTGCGCCGTTGAGGAGCACCGGGAATACCTTCGGAGTGCGGTCACACCATCAAAGAGGAGGCCACGTGGGACGTGGACGAGATCGGGCTCGCCATCGAGATGCGGATGACCCATCTTGAGTGGAGCGTGGGGCGGCTCTAGACCGCCGGCAAAGAGGTCATCGCCATGCTATGGCCGGGCCATGGGGGAGCTCCGACACATCGCGTGGCTCAGTGGATGGAGCACGCTGTCCCCCGCCTCGAAGCCTGGAAGACGTTGGCTGCCCGAGCCGGGGCGCAGATGGCGCTCCGGTTCGTCACGTCGTGGTACCGCGGCATGGATCTGGTTCGTCTGGCGACCATGCGGGACGTGTCAGCCGCAGAGCGGGAGGCTCACGAGCCGGCCCTTGTCCACCGGGCCAACGAGCTCGCGTCGTATGTCGACGCGGATGAGTTCCTGCCGGCCCTTGGCGAGGATGACGAGCCGCTGCCCAAGGACTCCTTCGACATCCCCCAAGGCCCGACGGATGATGAAGTTGCCGACGAGAGCACCGACTCGAGCAGCGAGACGACCGAGACCGAGGAGCCCACCTCGAAGGCCAAGGAGGCCGACCCGAAGGCCGCGACCACCTCCGAGGCGAGAGCCGAGCCGCCCAGCGACGGGCCGGCTGGGGGCACGCCGGCTGGCGACGCACCGATGGCCTGAGCTCCCGGGCGTTATTTTATCTTTCTCTTTTTTTCTCCCTGCATGTTAAGCTTGAATCCACCCACTGGGGATGTTTATGTAATGAACTAATGCTGGGCGTGGGCCACTTTTGTCTTAACATCTATGCTGTGAACATTTGGCATGTTTGCCTTGTTACTCATGCCGCCTCGTCCTTATCCTTTTTTGGCCCGCTTGACTCTTTTTGGTTCTTCTCCTTTTCCCCTCTGGTTTCGGCCCCACCAGTCCGACAGCCGAGAACCGGTCTGTAGCTGGGTCGGGGCGTCTGCCTCAAGGGAGCTGGATTAAAACTTAGGAATCGTGAGGGTTTTTCAGGATAAGTAGAGTGGTAGAGACATGGCGATGGTCCGGCTGGGCCTAGCGAGGGCCTTCCTCTGTTTTGACCTTTCGTATGAGCCAAAATTGGCCGCCCCGAGGCCCTGGCAGCCGGACAGCCGGGAGTCGGTTCTGTGGCTGGTAGGGGTGGGGAGGTTTGGCCGGCTCACATTACTTAGCCAATCTCTAGGAGAGGCGCTCTAGGTCCAGCCGGCTAGCCCCCGGGCCTAGGAGCCGGGTCGGGGAGCCGGTGAGTGAGGAACACTTTTGAGGGAAACGAAACGGGGCATGCCCCAAGAGCCGGCTTGGGGCGCCCATTGCATTCATAAGCCCAAAAGGGTGGGGGTACATACTTACACTGGTTTCTTCAGAAGTAAAACAGGCACAGGAGGGCCGCGTTCCATGGGCGCTCCGTCTCTTCATCGGGGGCATCTCTTTTGCACTTCTGTGGCTTCTGGGCATCTATTCTATAGTACGCGTTGTTGTGCAGTGCCTTGGTGATGATGAATAGGCCCTCCCATGGGGAGGACAACTTGTGTTGTCGGGCCGTCCGCTGGATCCGCCTGAGGACCAGGTCCCCCTCGCAAAATGAGAGTGGTCAGATCCGCTTGCTGTGGTAGTGCCGGAGCTTCTGCTGGTAGATTGCCGTCCGGCTCAAGGCCAGTTTGCGAGCTTCCTCGAGTAAGTCGACGCCGTCTTCTCTTGCTTCTTTTGCGTCCTCCTCTGTGTATAGGGTGACCCGAGGCGAATCGAACTTGATGTCGGTGGGGATGATCACCTCGGACCCGTACACAAGGAAGAAAGGTGTGTAGCCGGTTGAACAGTTCGGGGTGGTCCAGAGACTCCAAAGGATGGCCGACAGCTTGTCGATCCAGCAGCCAGCCAACCTTACCAGCGGTGTTACGAGCCGAGGCTTGATGCCGGACAGGATAAGTCCGTTTTCCCTCTCGACCTGGCCGTTTGACTGCGCATGAGCGACGGAGGCCAGATCGAGCCGGATCCCTTGCTTGGAGCAGAAGCGTGTGAGTGCGCCCTTGGCGAAGTTCGTGCCGTTGTCAGCGATGATGCTGTGGGGAACGCCGTAGCGCACCGTGATGTCGTCGATGAACCGGACAGCCGTAGGGCCGTCCAGCTTCTTGATTGGTCGCGCCTCGATCCACTTGGTGAATTTGTCTACGGCCACCAGCAAGTGCGTCATGCTGCCTTGAGCGGTCTTGAATGGGCCCACCATGTCCAGCCCCCAAACGGCGAAAGGCCACGAGAGGGGGATGGTTTGGAGGGCTGTTGCCGGCAGGTGACTCTGTGTGCTGAAGCGTTGGCAGCCCTCGCAGTCGTCAACCAACTTCTTGGCCGCCTCGAGAGCAGTCGGCCAGAAGAAACCATGGCAGAAAGCCTTGTCCACCAGGGTCCTGGAGGCGGCGTGGTGCCCGCACTCACCCTGGTGGATGTCGAGGAGGATCTCCAGACCCTTTTCCGGCTCGACGCATCGCTGGAAGACGCCGATGGTGCTGCGGTGGACGAGCTTGTTGTTGATGATGCCGTAGGCCATGGCCCGGTGCTGGATTTGCCTTGCCAAAGCCTCGTCCAGAGGTAGCTCACCCCATAGAAGAAACGCTAGGATGGGTTGGGCCCACGAGGGGGCCGAGACGGGGGCCGGCTCGGGATCCCCCGGGACTGGTTGATCAACCCCCAGGACTGGCTCGCCAGCCCCCGGGACCGGCTCGGGAGCCCTCGAGACTGGTTGGTTAGCCCTTGGGTCCGGCTCGCCAACCCCCGGGGCCGGCTGGTCGATGACCATCATGACGGCCGCGTCGCCGGGGCCGGCCGGCTCGGGCGCAACCAGCTCGATCGGCACCGGCAGGGCGGTCGGGGCCGTCTACGGGCCGGCAACGTCCGCCGGCACGAAGATTGACTCCGATTCCGGGGAAGGCCTGATCGATGGCTTGAGCAGCTGCTCGAGGGAGACGCCGGCTGGGATGGCCTGCCGGGTGGAGCTGATCTTTGCCAACCCGTCAGCCGCCTCGTTGTCTGCTCGTGGGATGTGATGAAACTCATAGCCCTCGAAGGAGCTGGTGAGCTATTGTACGAGGAAGCGGTAGCTGGTCATGTTGGCATCCCTGGCGTCCCATTCGCTAGAGACTTGCTGCACCACAAGATTGGAGTCCCCAAAGCACAAGATGCGCCTGATGCCGATCTCCTTGGCGAGCCGGAGGCCTTGGATGATGGCCTCGTACTCAGCCACATTGTTGGAGGCGGCGAAGTTGATCTGGAGAGCTTACTTGAGCTGATCACCCTTGGGAGAGGAGAGGACTATGTCGGCACCCAGGCCGGTCCTCATTTTCGAACTGTCGAAATGCATGCTCCAATGCGTGGAGTCTGGGGGAGGTGGCACGAACTCCGTCTCCGCCCAGTCGACGAGGAAGTCAACCAACGCCTGCGACTTGATGGCGGTTCTTGGCTCGTACCGGATCTCATGATCAGTGAGGGCGATGACCCATTTGGCGATCCGGCCGGTGGAGTCCCGACCGCTCATGATCTCGACGAGCGGGGCCGTCCTCACCACGGTAATGGTATGCTCCTGGAAGTATTGCTTGAGCTTCTTGGCGGCAAAGTATATGCCATAGCCCATCTTCTGGTAGTGGGGATAGTTCTACTTGGACGCGGAGAGGACCTCACTGAGGTAGTAGACGGGTCATTGGACCAGCATGGACTTGCCCTCCTCCGGCCGCTCGACCACCAGGACAACGATGATGACACGTGTGGTCGCCGTGATGTAGGCGAGTAGGGGCTCCTTCTCAGCCAGCGTGGCTAGGATGGGCGCGTGGGTCAGAGCCTTCTTGAGGCCACGGAAGGCCTCGTCCACCTCGTCAGGCCAGTCGAAGATGCCCGACCTCTTGGTTTGACCCGGCTCGATTAGAGCTGTCTTGCGAAGGAGCCCGTAGAGGGGCAAGGCCTTCTCCCCCGGCCGGCCGATGAACCGGCTGAGCGAGGCAAGGCAACTGGTGAACTTCTGGACGTCGCAGAGCCAGGTCGGCTTGGGCATGCACTCGATCACGCTGATCATCTTCGAGTTAGCTTTGATACCGTGGGCAGACACGAAGAAACCCAAGAGTTGACCAGCCGGGACGCCGAAGGCACACTTCTCCAGGTTGATCTTGATCTTGTACTCGCGCAAGTTCGCAAAGGCCTCCCGGAGGTCATCGAGGAGGCTAAAATGCTTCTTGGTTTTGACGACGATGTCGTCAACGTAGACGTGGACATTCCTACTTATTTGAGGCAGGAGGCATTTCTGCATGCATCCTTGGAAGGTGGCGCATGCGTTCTTTAGGCCGAAGGACATGGTGATGTAGCAGTAGGCCCCAAAGGGCGTGATGCAGGAGGTCTTGAGCCGGTCTTCCGGGTCCAGCTTGATCTGGTGGTAGCCGGAGTAGGCGTCCAGGAAGGACAGCAAGTCACAGCCGGCCGTGGAGTCGATGACTTGATCGATCCACGACAGAGCGAACGGGTCCTTGGGACACGCCTTGTTCAGGCTAGTGTAGTCGATGCACATGCACCAGGTTTTGTTCTTCTTCAGCACCAGGACTGGGTTGGCCAGCCAGTTTGGGTGGAACACTTCCATGATGAACCCGGCTGCGAGCAGCCGGGCGATCTCTTCGCCTATAGTACGCCGCTTCTCCTCGGAGAAACGGCACAGGGGTTGCTTGACCGGCTTAACGTCCGGCCGGGCATGGAGTTTGTGCTCGGCGAATTTCCTCGAAACACCCGACATGTCCTTGGGGGACCATGCAAAGATGTCCCGATTCTCACGGAGGAAGTCGACGCGCTCGCCTTCCTATTTGCTGTTGAGGCGGGAGCCGATGGTGACGCACTGAGCCGGGTTGGCCGGGTCGAGCGGGATTTACTTTGTGTCTTTGGATGGCTGGAAGGAGGCCTCACCGACAGATTGCGAGGGAGGAGCCGGCACGGGCAGCTGGCTGATAGCAAGGGCCACGAGCCGGTCGAGCTGCCGTTTCTCCTCGGCAATCTCTAGGGCCTCGGCCAGCCGGCTGCCGTCTCGAGCGCACTCGAGCGACATCTTGTAGTCACCCTTGATGGTGATGATTCCCTTGCTGCCTGGCATCTTGAGCTTGAGGTAGGCATAATGGGGGACCACCATGAAGCTGACAAGAGCCGATCGGCCCAACAGCGCGTGATAAGGGCTCACGAGGTCCAAGACCTCAAACAGCACTGGCTCGCGGCGGAAGTGGCCGGGTCCGCCGAAGAGGACGTTGAGTGTGATCTTGCCGACAGGGGAGCAGGAATTTACAGGCACGATGCCATGGAAAATCGCCCGGCTCGCCTGCAGGTCTTCTATCTTCAGCTCCAGCTTATGCATAGTGTCGAGGTAGAGGATGTTGATGCTGCTGCCACCATCTATCAGCACCCGCGAGAAGCAGCAAGTTCGCTCCTTGGTGGCGATGGTGGGGTCGAGGACCAAGGCGTAGCTGCCGGGATTCGACATCACAGCGGGGTGATCGGCCTATCTCCAAGTGACCGGCTTCCCGACCAGTGCATGAACTAGGGAGTTGCCGGCATGGCGGCGTTCACCTCATGTCGGAGCTGGCGTGGGGCATGTTTGCCCGTCTCTTCACTGGTGAAGACAACATAACAGCTGTCTTGGTTGGGGAACTGGTCGATCAAACGACCGTCATTCCGGGCCGGAGCCAGAGCCGGCGCCGGGGCGGCAGCTTGGGCCAGGGCCGGCGCACGGGCTGGCGTCACGGGAGGAGCCGGAAGGCCGTCCCCTGGGCCAATCGATGTGAGAAGCTGCACTGGCGGAGCGTGTGCGTAGAGGGTTTGGCCCCTGAGTGGTTCTTGCAGGGGAGGTCGAGCATTTGCTCGAAGGTGAGCTTCGACTGCCAGGCAGCCTTGCCAGTGCGCTAGCGCTGGCTGGAAGGCTGAGCAGCCGGCTCCTGCTGCTCGATGGTGTTGACCTGCCGGATCCCTTAGCGGGGATCCGGCTGGTCGTTCTTGCGCTTGTTGTTTTGCGGCTGCCGGTTGTCGGCAGCCGTCCGAGTCGCGGCCGGTGTCATCGTTGTCTTTGTAGGCGGGGTCGTCTTGACCCGGATGGCCGAGTCGGCCGTGGCGTATTTGTTCGCCTTGGTCATGAGCTCGGCAAGCGTGGCCGACTCGGAGCACAAAAGCTTGTGCCTGAGGGGGGTGCCGTCTCGGCAGCCTTCAATGAAGTACTGCACGGCTTGGACCTCGTACACCCCTTCACAGGAATTGCGAAGCTCGGTCCATCGAGTGAGGTAGTCGCGGAGGGATTCGTTCGGCCCCTGAACACACATAGCGAGTTCACGGGGACGGTTGGGCCGCTTGAAGGTACCCGTGAAGTTGCGGACAAAGGCCTCCTCGAAGTCCGTCCAAGTGTTGATGCTGCCGGCTGCCAGGCTGTTGAGCCAGGTGCGGGCCAAGCTGATCAACATGAGGGGGATGTAGTGAACGGCTACGCGCTTGTTCCCCTTGGCGATGCCAACCGCGGTGGTATAGTCGATCAGCCAGTCTTCGGGCTTGGCTGCCCCGTTATATTTCGGGGTGTCCCGAGGGAGAATGAAGCCGGTTGGAAAAGGCTCGGTGCAGATCCGGGGGCTGAAGCAAGCCGGACCAATCGAGCCCTCCGCCTCAAGGAGGGCGGATTGCGCGATTTTGTCGATGCAGTAGCCGGCGTCGTTCTTGCTGCGGGGGCGCATGATTGGAGCCGAACCGAGAGCTCGAGACGGATGGTAGGTGGAACCAATTGTCCTAACTCGCGCCACGGGGGCGGTGTGTGCCCACGGCTACGCCGGCTACCAGATGCCGGCGCCTCGTGATGGCGGCCGCTTCAAGGCGGGTTGATGGTGCGGCGGCTGTTAACAGCCGGCTGCTTGCTCCCCGACGGCTTAGAGGGCTGGGGGTAGTTCATCCCGTCCCAGCGGCCAGAGACGCGAGGGGAGTAGGAGTACTGGGCCGCCTGGTGGCCGACAGTTCCCGTGCCCTCGCGCTCGGGCCGGGGGCCCTCGGTGGCAGCGCCGCCCGTTGCGAGCACGTGCTGCTGCGCATGAGCAGCATCGATGAGCTCCTTGATGTGGTGCTCGTGGGAGGAACGCCCTTCACCCTCCAAGGTGGCTAATTCCTCGTAGGCCACCTTGAGAGCCCGTAGGTTGGCTACGGGGGTGTCATAGATGGGCATCTTGCCGCCGAGGATTTCGGCGACCACGCGACCGTGGTCGCGCACAGCTCCACGCCGGCTGGGCTCGGTGCCAGCCGGGGTGAGTCCGTAGGCGGAAGCGTACTCACTCTACGCCGCCTCCATGTGGCGCCGCGTGGCCGCGAGGGCGTTGGCGTCCTCAAACAAGACGCGATGAGCCGCCTCGAGATCGGCCACGGCGGTGTCAGGGTTCGCCGTCGGGGCGATCGGAGTGCTCAAGCCCCGGAGGGCCGCGCCGAGCGGGTCGGACGTGCCGACGCGGGCAATGGCAGTGTTAGCCGCGACCCACGCTCGTCCGGAAGCTGTGGAGGAAGTGATGGCCATTACTCCCACGTGACCGTGAGAGCCGTTGGACTGAGTCACAGCGAGTCCGCCCACAGCCGTGGGCGGACCGGCACAAACGAGCACCTACGCGGGGTACTCGTCAGTGGCCAGAGTCTCGGCGAGGCTGAGCCTGCCGAAGCGCTCGGTGAGCGCATCGATGTTGGCCGTGAGGCCGAAGGAATTGCCCGTAGGGCGTGCCGGAGCAAGCCCCATGAGCCCACGGTTTTGCCTGGGCATGCGGCGACGGCGGGGAATGGCGAGGGGTCCCGCTCGGAGCATGAATCCGACCGGTGCCGCTTACGGCCCCACGGTGGGTGCCAACTGTCGTCGTTTTCTCATGGCAGATGCCATAGGGTGGCTTATCGTAGGTGGTTGGGGACGAAGGACGCCGATGGGCTCTAGGTGCGAGATTGGGCACAAGCGGTGATGGCACCCAATGTACCCAGGTTTAGGGCCCTCCCAGGGAGGTAACACCCCTAGTCCTGCTTGGTTTAGTTGGATGGATGGGTATGAGTACAATGGTGCTCCTGGAGCCGTGTCTAGAGGAGGAAGAAAGAGCAACCGGCTCGTCTTCCTCTGCTACTAGAAGGGGTTTGATGTGTGTGTGTGTGGGTGGGTGATCGTCTGTCCCCGTTGCATGGGGGGGGGGCTCGGGGTTTTTTATAGGCCAACTCCCCGGCTCTTATAATATGTTCTAAGTACAAGGGTGGGGGGACCCGGCTGGCAGCCACTCTGGCTGGCCAGGGGGTCCCGCCATTCGCATCGTCTCGTCACCTGTAGGGGCCACCGGCTAAGCGGTCCCATCTCTTGCTGGGGTCTGCCAGCTGGCCCGGTGGTTGGCCCTCGCCCACCTGCCACGGCACGGGCCGCCGGGTTGGCGTCGCCTAGCGCCAGCCGACCGAGGTCTCTGGTACGGCCGGCTCCACTGTAGCCACACTGGGACAGGTAATCAAGTGGGCGAGGGCGTGCCGGCACTATTCCCTCGCCCAGTCGCGCTCGTCGAGGTCAGCGGCCTGGACGACCGGACTGTAGCCACGCTTTGCAGTGCGTCAGCGGCCACTGTAGCCATAGGGCTGCCCGTCGTGCTGGTCGTGTCGTGTCGCCGTACCCGCGCGTAGAGGGACGAGACATCACATGTCCGTCCCGAGGTCAACGGAAGAGGCGGCCCAAGAGCAGCCGGCCACGCCCAGCCGGCCGAGGGTCAGGCCGGCTCCCTGGCCGGCCGTCTGGGGCGCCAACCGGCGCCAGCTCGAGCCGGACGTCCTCTAGCTGGCCTCGTCCAGCCGGCCGCGTAGTTTTTCTTCAAAGCATAAAGGGGGAGGACCCCGTTGCTTTGGCCTACCCAGGGGTAATAACCCCATCAATATAATTAAACATTTCCACTACTGATGGTAACAGACGCTCGTAATAGTATATAATAATCATCGGTTACTGATGGTGTAATACACCAGGGGTGGTTCAACACAAGGAGCCCATCGAGGGGCCTGTCTGTAGGCTCACAAGACCCACCTTATACCCTTAGGAGGAGGGAGCCCGAACGAAAGGATAGACGTTGCTGGATCATCTTGATCCCTAAGATGATGGTGGCGTCGGCCTAGATCACATCTCTCCTTGTAAAACTCTAGCCTCCTCCGTGTATATAATGGGAGGAAAGGGAGCTCTCATCCCCATTGATTCTCATAGAAACAACTCTCTGTAGACTTATACATCTCTCTGTAATTCCTTGCTCGAGGTATACCCACCATCAATAAAAAACACAAGTAGGGCGTAGTGCAACCTACGATTTGTGACTTCCAGCTACGCTAGGTACCCTTGTAGGGTAATGCAACAGGAAAAACAATTGTACTACGAATACACCCGAGACCTCTATGAAGATGCAAACAAGGTTTGGTATGATCATTATTGACTCGAAAGCGCAGCAGAAGGAGAGTCAGTGGAGATCATTGGTGCAGATCCTCGCAGTTAGGATTTTACAACCTCCCGACCGCTAGGATGTTCTCCCTCGAATAATCCCTCGGATGGTCCCTCGGTGTCGTCGTTTTCTCACAATAGATGCCAGGGGGTGGCTAATTGAGGTGAGAGCAAGGCTATCGTGGAAGATTCGGGACGGTATAGGGTAGTAGCACGCGATGGTTTACCCAGGTTCAGGGATCTCGTGGGGAGATAACACCCCTAATTCTGCATGTCTGATGATATATGCGGTGTATCTGGTCATAGTACAGAGTTGCTCCCGGAGCTGTATTTGAGGAGGGAGTTGTGAGATCTCTTCCCTCATGCATCATGCGTGTGAGAGTGAGAGAATGGGATAGAGCCTGAGCAGGAGTGTGTGTGCACGTGAGTGCCTTTTGTAGTGGGCATGGCTAGGTGACCAAGTGAAAGCCTTGGTGGCCAAGTGATCTCCCCTGGTGCCTCTTATAAAAGGAGGCCCAGGGATAAGGGGTGGCCCACATGGCCAACTATACACTATTGGAAATGTCACGTGAGGTGGTGCATGACGCGGGCTATAGTGCGCCACTATTGGTCAATAGTGTTGGACACATGACACGAGCTATAGTGTCTTCATGTCGTGTCCGATGGGACGTTGCGGTTGACTTCAGGTAGCTGGCCAGCTGGAGGAGCCGTCCGGGGAGCCGGACGAGGAGCCAGCTAGAGAAGGCAGACCGGGGAGCAAGCCAACCTGGGAGCCAACCAAACTAGGAGTCGGCCAACCTGGGAGCTGGCCGACCTAGGAGCTGGCCAAACTGGGAGCCAGCCGGAGCAACCGAATCGGGGGCGTTGGCCACCCCGATGTTTTGAAATGTTGAGTCATCTCCTTGAGCCTACCCAGGGGTCATCCCCCCGACAATAGCCTCCGAGCCTATGGGCGGCTTGGAGAGTCGGGCGAAGGGTTTTTGCTATTGTCATACCAGAGCTTTTCATTGACGGTCGACAACACGGAGTCCACCGGCTGATGGACAGCCCTACTGGGCGCGGATGCCGAGTCCGCCAGCTGATTGGCGCGAGGGTAGGGCAAGGACGCGGAGTCCACTGGCTGATGTGTGCGGGGCCCCGCCGGGCGCGGACGCGGGTGAGGGAGTCTTGGATGAAGGGGTCCTCGGGGGGCCAACCTATCTCTATGGGCTGGACTGTATGGGCCACTTATCGAACACAAGATTCATTGAAGACCTTATCTCCAAGATGGAAGCTTCGGGAAGTATGGCTTGCGCTCCACGTTTGATGTAGCAAATAGGCATGCTTATCTCTTCGGCGTGTAACCGACCATGTGTAAACCCTAGGTACCCTTGGCGTCTATACAAGCTGAAGGGTTTTAGATTATAGACACAGAACAACTCGTCTAGGTTTAGCTATTCGATCTCGAGGTAGATCAACTCTGTAACCCCCCATACCATCAATACAACCAAGCAGGACATAGGGTATTACCTCCATAGGAGGGCTCAAACCTGGGTAGATCTGTGTCCCCTTCGTCTCCTGTTACCATTGATTCTAGTCTCACAGTTCGGGACCCCCTACCCGAGATCTACCAGTTTTGACACCTACATTGGTGCTTTCATTGAGAGTTCCTCTGTGAGCACTCAAGGGATCAATGTCTCGCCTTGTCATCAACGAAGAGGTCCGCGATATGGACACTTTCGTCCCAGGATAGATCTTTGCCTTTGGCAGCGTGGTGCTGCACGCCGACCCGACCGGCCATCTAGGCCGAGTCGAGAGCTTCGCCCTCGATCGAGAGGTCAAATTCGATAACCTAGGGTTCTTCGTAGACTCTTAGGGCGACTTGTCACTAATCGGGCTTGCGACTTCGCTTTCCATGCCCGAAGACTCCGTGGCTTTAACCTCGAGTTCCTTCTCCGGTCACACCAGCGGGGTCAACCACGGTGTACCCACTCCTGGTCCGGATACGGCCTCAATGCTGGAAGGTCGAACACTTGTTTTTGCTAAACATCCTTCTCGTTCGGACGCATCGGGGGTTAACTCCGAAGGTTCCGAACAGTATAATCCGATCGAGCCCTCGACGTTCGATGAAACTCTAGATCAGATCTCATCAATGGAAATTTCTGATGATCCGGCCCTCATCTCTGTTCAAATCGGCCATAGTACGGGTCGGGACGAATTTTTCATCCCACCCACCACCCACCTGATAGCCATAGTCGAAGATTTGACCGACATGTTGGACTACGCCTCCGATGAGGCAGAATACATGGATGAAGAGGATTGCGCCCCCACCGCTGTTAGTACCGAAAGATGGGCCGCCACTTCAACATATGATGTCTACATGGTGGACACTCCCAATGGCGACAAAACGCCTAACAATGACAGCGATTAGTCGGGCAACGCATCGTCAAGGGGCCTGAAACCGCATAAGCGGTCCAAAGGCAAAAAGGAAAGGAAAGCTATCATTGGCACCGGGGACGGAGTTACCCCCAAAGACCATGGCGACCCTGATATCCCCGAACACCTGTTAGAGGGTCAAGAAAGGCCTGAAGACTAGAGCAACCCCGACGATGTCAACGACTCTGAGGACGATAACTACCCCCCCTTTCGAAGAGGAGGATATCCTGGCAACCGATGACTTGGACATCCCTGATAGCCATGAAGATCAGGAACTGTTCAGACAGCATCTCATAGCGACGGCGCGCAGCCTGAAAGCTAAGGAATGACAACTTAAAGCCGAACATGATGACTTCAATGATTGGTGGACAAGAGTCCTCTCAGCTGAGGAAGGACATGGAGTTGGTCTATCGGACCAGCCCAAAAGCTATCCACGAAGAAGGCTGCTGCCATAATTCGACGACGAGCTCACCGGTACTCCATCTCCGAAACATACTCCATATGACAAGCCAGACTGCCCTCCTCGCGGGCGTGATCGGACGGCTGACGAAGCCGACTATAGGCCGACAATACCCCGAAGATAGGGAAAGGTGCCACTAGAGCCCAATGGCAGGTTTGACCTGCGTGGTGACTTAGATCACAGAGTAGGGCGTACAAGATCCATCTACGGCTCCAGAGACTACTCACCCGATAGACGGGATGGGTACAAACCATGGCTCGAATGAGGTAATAACAGAGACCAGGAATGCAACTGAGCCAGAACAGATGCTGAACACAGGCGCGACATTGCTCGGATTCGAGGCGCCGCTCACCCGCTGTGTTTCATGGATGAGGTGATGCGGCATCAGTTCCCGGGAGGGTTTAAACCCGTGAACATCGAACAGTACGATGGGACAACTGACCCAACCGTATGGATCGAGGACTTCCTCCACCACATACACATGGCTCGAGGAGATGATCTCCATGCCATCAAATACCTCCTCCTTAAACTCAAGGGGCCAGCTCGGCACTGGCTAAACAACCTCCCTGAAAACTCCATCGGATGCTGGGAAGACCTGGAGGATGCATTCCGCTCTAACTTCTAGGGAACCTATGTTCGTCCGCCAGACTCCTTCGACCTAAGTAACATCGTACAAAAACCCAAAGAGTCTGCATGACAATTTATGGAATCGGTTCTTGACCAAGAAGAACCAAATTGTCGATTGTTCAAATGCCGAGGCAATAGCCTCTTTTAGGCATAATATTCGGGACGAATGGCTGGCTCGCTGGCTCGGCCAGGATAAACCTCAGACCATGTCCGCCCTAACTTCCTTGATGACCCGCTTCTGTGCGGGTGAAGACAATTGGCTGGCGAGATGCAGCCACAACTCCAAAGCGCCCAGAACCTCAAAGGTTCGGGATAGCAATAGGAAGCCCAAGCGAAACAAGAGCAAGCATCGACACAATAATAGTGATGTCGATGATACGCCCATCAACGTCGGATTCTGCAACTCCCTTCCTGGGCAGTGGAAGAAGCCTCCTAAAGGCAACCGCGATGGACCCACTCTGCCGGAGAAAATCATGGACAAGCCTTGCCAAATCCATGGGACCCAAGAGAAGCCCGCCAACCACACACACCACAATTGTTGGGTGTTTAAATAGGTCGGCAAGCTGCCACCCAAGGATCAAAGCAAGAGCCCTCACAGCGAGGATGAGGATGAGCCTCGGGGTCCGATTGGTGGCAATCAAAAGAAATTTCCTACGGAATTCAAGACGGTAAACATGATATACACCACCCATATACCCAAGAAGGAGAGGAAGCACGCCCTTTGAGAGGTCTATGTTGTAGAGCCCGTGGCCCCAAAGTACAACCCATGGTCGGCATATCCGATTTCCTTTGATCGACGCGATCACCCGACTAGTATCTATCACGGGGATTCGGCCATACTTGTCCTCGGCCCCATTATCGATGGGTATCACCTCACAAAAGTCCTAATGGATGGAGGAAGTAGCCTTAACCTGATTTATTCAGACACGGTGAAAAAGATGGGCATAGACCCATCATGAGTTAAACCTAGTAACACCACTTTTAAAGGGGTGATTCCAGGTGTCGAAGCCCGATGCACAGGCTCCGTTACCCTAGAAGTTGTGTTCGGCTCGCCCGATAACTTTCGTAGTGAAGACTTGATCATCAACATTGTGCCCTTCCGCAATGGCTATCACGTCCTGCTCGGCCGGACAACATTCGCTCGTTAACGTCGTCCCGCATTATGCATACCTCAGGCTCAAGATGCCTGCCCCCAAAGGGGTCATCACTATTAACGGCAATACAAATCGATCCTTACAAACTGAGGAACATGCATTGGCCCCGGCGGCTGAATTTAGTTACAAAGATGACCAATAAGTACCGGCATCTGCCGTAAAGGCATGCAAGGTTGCGAAGCGAGCTCGGCTGCAGGCCGAACTCCCAGAGCCTTCCTCTCCCCTCAAACAGGGACTCGCTCCCCATCGCACGCCCCTAGTACTAGCGAAGTACATGCCAAGAAGGCACAACTTCGCACTTAAAATTCCATGGGCAGTGGTGGGGAAACAAAGGTGGGAGTCTGGTTAGACCGGACTACTACCATTCAATACGTCTTCGAACACAATACAAGGACCATTGAAGGCCCCACCAAGGGCGTAAAGCTTATTCATAATTCAGCGACTTTTCAAGACCTTGTTTGCAAGATCCGTTCACCAAACAACCAAGTATCAGGACTCAGCTAGCAATAGGGCACATCGAGGACGTAAGGCCACCAATCGAAGACCCCTGGTAAAACCACTCCTATAATCTTTTTTTCACATACCTCTAAGTAGTTGCTTCGGCACTCCGAGTAATAAGAGTATGGAGAAAACAAAAAATATATAGCATCATTTTACATGTTTGTCTCTTTGTCCTTTTCGACACATATTTTCCTTTTCTCCCTCCTCTCGCGACACAGTTCGATATGTAGCGACGCAACCGGATCATATACCGGGGGATCGAGCATACAAACAAATCGCCTTACGCATGTTTTATTATGTGTTCGGCGTCTTGGAGTTCACTTTATATGCATTAGTTCTAAACTATGTCTTGGGTCAATAGTTGGGTTGCCCAGCTCCTGTGCTTGCCCCTTTACGTTCCGCTCATTCGGCTAAAAGGGCAAAGAGAGAACCCCCGCGATTGTGCTTCCGATTAGTCTGGTCAAGCACCTCAGGGGAGAAAGCCGAAAACTGACCATCATAGTATGCGACAGCCGGTCTATGAATCCGATCCTGAAGTGTTATACTCACATCCTCGTTAGGGGATATTCCGCGTTGTGCGAGGGGTTTGCCATCCATGCGAACCATGTGATGATGGCCTTAGCCGCGGTTCATCCAAACATCACAACACTCCGGGAGCTAGTCCTTAGCCCTCCGCAGTCCTTTTAGTGCCCCTACGGCTAAGTGAAAGAAATAAGGCACTATAGTCTGATTGCCTAGTCCACCGCACTCTACCGCCTTCGGGTTCCGATCACTTGGCTAAGGAATATTGTGCATTGGCAGAGACACCCCATGTAGTATCTACATGGGGGCTGAAGCCGACAACTCGCATCTTTTAGTTTTAAACGGCCACACAGGAGTTATAAAGGAATGCAAAAACATCAAAGCTGAATAAATAACTTATAACATTAAAAACTTTGAAAAGTCTTGAGACGCATTATAATTCATTCGAATACATTATCGCCCGAACACTAAGAAGCTACCACCCGAGCACATTCCATTACTCCGGCGAAGTATAGCTCGGGGCGTCTATGATCCTTCCCGAGAGGAGGCGCGGTAGTGGCTACCTTCATCGGATCCAACCCCGGCCAGTGCACCTTGGCCTTGGCATGGGCCATCCGGACTCCCTCGATGTAGGAGGAGCACCTCACGGTATTGAAGCGGGGCGAAGCGGTGATTAACTTATGCACCAGGCCAAAGTAGCTGCCTGGCAGCGGCTCGCCGGGCCATAGGCGGATGCAGAGGTCCTTCATGGCTAGCTCTGCCATCTGGTGCAGCTTCATCAGCTGTTTTAGCCGCTCCACGAGAAAAGGCCAGCGCTCAGGGGCTCCGAATTGTGCCCAGAACAGCCAAGCTTCGTATCCTTCTTCCCTTGAGGCAAACAACCTATTGGCTTCTGCCACGCTCTTCTGGAGATCGGGGGGGGGGGGGCTGAAGAACGCCACACATGGGTAAGCAATTTGAATTTGCTATCCCCGAAGACACACTGTAGTAAGTATGGCTTACCATCCATTATGTCCTTCGCTTGGCGGACCTGCTCCTCATAGAACCACCTGTCCACCCGCTCCTTCTGAAGATCGTTCTTTAGGGTGGACAGTTCGGCCATGCTCGCCTTGCCCTTCTTCTCAAGGGTCTCACACTTCTGGCTGACGTCCTTGAGCTCCTACTGGACCTCCTCCACACAAGCCTCGTGCTTCTAGCTGGTGGCTCGTAGGGCGGACAGGACGGTAGCCTCTTCTTTGGATGCCGCCCTCTCGACGACCGCGTGTTCTTTTGCTTGTTGGAGCTCGGCCTTGAGCCTCTCCACCTCTTTCCCCGAAGTTGTTTAAACATTAAAACATTATGAAAAACTGCATGGATAATGTTCGAGTAAAGGTGTTCGGACAAAGGCATTCAGATATTTTTTGACCTACCTTGTGCCTCGTCGAGTCTTCTGTTGAGGGCATCAACTTCATCCTCGAAGTGTTTAAGCTTCCGGTTCAGTTTGTCCAGTTTGACACCATTTATAGCCGCCGCCGATGACGAAGCCTGCAATACACATGCAGTTGACATGTTACATGGGTTCTATACTCCCGAATTATGTTCAATCCGATCATATGTTTGACCTTATTAGGGGATAATCTAACACTCCGGACACATATTTGGATCTAGTCGGGAATCGGATACCTGATTGACCCCTAGGTAAGTTTTTTTCAAACTCACCTAGGGACTTGGGGCTGCCATGTACATAATAATACAAATAAATAAAAACTCGGCAAATAAGAGTTTCATGTGATTTACCTGAAAACCCGTCAGGAGACCTTTGAAGGCCTCCTCCAGTCCGTTGTTGATGGACTGAATGCTCTGTAATAACGCACCCATAAGGGTGCGATGCTCCTCGGAGACGGAGGCACTCGATAGAGCCTCCTCCATGACCGACCACCCATTGGTCGGTGGTGCCGGAGGTGATCAGATAACCAGATCATCGACCGGGGTTTTAACCAGTACCTCCAGAGGCGTGGTGCGCTCCGGAGATGCCCTTGGAGGGGACTGAGCGGCTGCTCGTCCAGCCTCCTTAGTGCCCGGGCGGGGTACCTCCCCCCGGTCTTTGGTGACCGAGGTATTAGCGTTGGCCATTATGTCGTCTCCCCCGCTACCGGTGCCCGGCTCCATAGGAGCATGTTGGGATGACACCTCCGTAGTGTCCTTCATGGCGCCTGGAGTGGCGGGATGCGAGGCATTCCCGCTCTCCACTAGTTCGGCGGGCGGGGTCTCCTCGTCCGATATTTGATCGGAGGGAAGGACGCGCAGGGGCTACAAAATAAATAAGCACATGCGTGTTAATAAACTCTAAACCTATTAAAGGACGAACAAGGGTTTTCGAATCCTAACCTTCGGGCCGGGGGCTTGACCCTGAGGTTCCTTCGTGGAACCACCTCGAGTTCATCGGACTCAATATCTGAGTCCGAGCTGTCGTCAGACAGGATCACCTGTGCCCGATGTATCCTCTTCTGGGCAGGAGGGGGTACCTCCTCCGGGGTGTCTCATGACACCGCCCTCTTCCTTGCGAGGGGGAATTGCCTTCCCCCTGGGCTTTGTCCTCCTCTTCTTCCTCGTGCTCCTCCTTTTCTTCTTCCTCCTCATGCTCCTCTTGATTCGAGGAGGCATGAGTTTCCCCGGACACAGTCTCTGACTGGTCCCGGATGCTAAGGCCGCTTCGGCCTAGTTTCTTCTTCTCCTCCTTCTTCATGGGGGCCTCGTAAGGCTTCACCACGAGCATTTTCGCCAACATCCCGGACCTGGCGTCCTCGGGCTGAGGTGCCGGACTGCTGATATTAGTGGCTGTGAGAGAATGATCGGAAGAAATCATTATTGGATCCTATTTGGGAAAGGTAAAGCCGATCAAGCAGAAGTGTCTTGTACCTCGGTGGTGGGCTTGGAGGCCTGCAGGCCTCTGTCTTCCTCCTCGGATGGCCAGCTCTCCTGTGACTTGAAGAGCGCCTTCCATAGCTTCTCCCGCATAGTGCGAAAGAGGTTCCGGATTTTGGGTGCATTGTCAAGCTGACGAGCCCACAAGGGAGTGTCCCAACACTGACAGGGGAGGATGTGTCTTCGGAGCATCACCTGGACCACATTGGTCAGCTTGATGTCCTTCTTGACCATGGAGCCGACGCGCTTCTGCAGGTCGCTCACCTCCTTGCTCGGTCCCGAGTTAAGGCCCTTTTTGAGCCATGCAGATAGTCTAGTGGGGGGACTGGATCTGAATTTGGCAGAAGGAATCTGACCTTCTTCTCGTGGTTCTGTGATATAGAACCAATCCTTCTGCCACGCCTTGATAGTGTCGATGAAGGTGCCTGATGGCCACACGACACGGGTGAGCTTGCCGATGAAAGCTCCGCCGCAGTCTGCGTGCTTCCCGCTGATGCACTTCGGCTTGACATTGAACACTTTGAGCCATAGCCCAAAGTGCGGCTTGACTCGTAGGAAAGCCTCGCAAACGAGGATGAACGCCGAGATGTGCATAAAAGAGTTCGGCGGGAGGTCGTGGAAGTCGAGGCCATAGAAAAACATCAACCCCCTGATGAAGGGGTGGAGCGGAAGCTCAACCCCCTAATGAAGTGGGGGAAGAATACCACCCTTTCACCCGGCTGGGGAGTGGGGATCACTTGGCCCTCCTCTAGTGCGCGATGAGGGATGTCAATGGAGCGGTAGCCGGCCTTCTCGAGGTTGAGGATGTCCCGGTCGGTGACCATGGAGGCCTCCCACTGGCCATTGGAGCCCGCCATTGATGAGATCGGAGGTGTGTGGGGGCGGGGGGGGGGGGGGGCGGAAGACCTAGATCTATGGTTTGGAGGCGCACATGAATGGAAGACGGAGAAGGCGAATGAGAAGCGTGAATAGGCTTGAGGGTTTTCTTCCCCTTTTATGAGGCTTTTTGATTCGGTCTCCCCTTGCTGTGCCGTGAATCACTCCACTTCCCAAATGTGTGAGCCGTTGCGCGCGTGATTAAACATATCCCGTATAAAACAGGACACGATCAGTACATTGATAGATCGTGATGATTAAAACGACCTCGAACCACGAATCGAGTTTGTGTAACTGCCCTAGCGGTCGTGGTGGGCCGTGACCTTTCGTCAGAGGAATATTATTTACCCCTTGACGTTTGGCCTTCAAGGCTGGCCTACTTACAGTGTTCGGACGCGCCACTACGCGGAAAGCTACTTATCATGGGAGGCTGAACTAGGTTCGGCGGGAAGAACTCACCTCGCAAGCCGAAGACTCTGATCATGTGAAGCAATCAAAGATCGGACCCTTGCCGTCGGAGGCAAGTTCGGTGGCTACTGAGGGAGTCCTAGATTAAGGGGTCCTCGGGAGGACGACCTATCTCTATGGGCCGGACTGTATGAGCCTCTTACCGAACACATGATTCATTGAAGACCTTATCTCCAAGATGGAAGCTTCGGGAAGTACGGCTTGTGCTCCATGTTTAATGTAGCAAATAGGCATGTTTATCTCTTCGGCGTGTAACCGATCATGTGTAAACCCTAGGTACCCTTGGCATCTATATAAGCCAAAGGGTTTTAGGTTATAGACACAGAACAACTCGTCTAGGGTTAGCTATTCGATCTCGAGGTAGATCAACTCTGTAACCCCCCATACCATGAATACAACCAAGCAGGACATAGGGTATTACCTTCAGAGGAGGGCCCAAACCTAGGTAAATCTATGTCCCCTTAGTCTCCTATTACCATCGATTCTAGTCTCATAGTTCGGGACCCCCTACCCGAGATCTTCTGGTTTTGACACCGACAGCAGGGTCCACCGGCTGATGGGCGTGGACAGGGGGTCCGCCGGCTGATGGGCTCGGAGCCCTGCTGGTGGTGGACGTGGGGTCCACTAGCTGATGGGCGCGGGGGCCTGTCGGATGGCTTTTTCCAGCGGGTGTGTGCCAACGCACCCTGCTAGGAGTAGCCTCTGAGTCTCCGGGTAAGGGGGGGGGTTCCCCATGGAAATGATCGTGCAAAAGGCATAGTTAGTTGGCGAGATATATCAATTTTTTGGTTCTCACAGTGCAAGCTTTATGAAGAGGGTCCAACTTGGTTTTGTCTGAGCCTCGTTCGGTCTTTTTCATGTTCTCTCCGCTCTTTGGCTTTTGCTTTTACCAGCCGGACAATCGGGAGACGGTCTATAGCTGAGGCAAAGAGTGGGCCATGGAATGGAGCATACAGTACTCGGACTCTGGGAGCAGACTTGACCGAGCAGATACTCACAAATGAAACAACCGTGTCGCCCAAGCCGTTTTCTCCCAGGATGCTTTTCGCGTGTGGTGACCTCTAGCTTTGGCTCTCGCTAGCGAGGCGGTCACGGTGCGGTCTGTAGCTGAGACAAAGAGTGGGCCTTCGGTACCATACACTCTACTAAGCCATCTTGTGGGAACGAACGTATCAGGCCAAATGGCCAGCCCCGGGCCCAGACTAGCTGGCGCGAGGGTGAATAGTAAAGTAACTGAAACAAATGCGGGGATGGTCCCCGAGGGTCTCTTGGGGTATTCGTTTTTCCGGGGGGGTGCAAACTTGTGCGTACGGGGGCTCACATTGCTTTTTGGTGTCGACGAGGCGATTGATGAGGTGGTTGTCGTTGATGACAACCGGTGCGGCTTTCTACAAGTGGAGCATGCGGGCGTGCCGGTGCACCCAATGGGTGTGGCCGTCGATCCTTCGAAGGTCAATGGGTGTACCAGCCTCCCTGGTCTGACCGACCGGACGTCGGAGCAGACGCGTGGCCGGTCCGATGTCTAGGTAGGCGGGCAGACCAGCCGACGACGCAGACGGGTAGGCCAGCCGACCGAGTGGATGCGGGCTCAGTTTGCCTTTTATCTCTTCTTCTTGTTCTTGTTCTTCTTCTTCTTCTTCTTCTTCTTCTTCTTCTTCTTTTTTGCAGCCGACCCCTTTGCTTTTCTCTTGCAGCTGGCCCATTCCTCCCCATCCGACACTCTTTTTTCAGCCGAATGGGCAACCGACCCCTTTTCTTTGCTCGGGCAGCCAGTCTCTTTCTCCGTCTTTTATTTCCCATCTCGGGTAGCCGGAGCCGGAGCAGTGGAGCGGGGCGGGACTGACATGGGGCCACATGGAGGCGGAGCTGGCGGGCGGCCATAGCAGGGCGGCGCGGGGCGATGTAGATACGAAGCCATGGCAGGGTGGCTGCAGGATGACGCAAAGGTGGCACGGTGACCCGTCATGGTGGGGCAAGACGGATCCGGCTACGGGCTTGGCGAGGGCGAGCCTGTGGGCGTGCAGGCGGCGGTCGGGTGTAGTGAGGGCAAGCTGGCCAGAGCAGAGGAATGTGACAGAGGAGGACTGCAGGCAAGGTGAGTTCCCAACCCCGAGCTCGAGTGCCTTGCGGCGGGAAGCATAGGATGAGGTGGGTGGGGTGAGGGCAGCCAGGAATGTCACAACGAGTGGCGGGGCGGCAACCATCGGGGCGGAGTCAGAGCAGAGGAGCTCGGGGGCCATCAGGGTGCGGCAACATGAGAGTAACAGGGACGCGGCCGTGGGTGGGACCACGTGCGGTGGCAGAGAACACACGACCGTGTGGGTGCTACAGATGTGCGGGGCAGAGAGAGGGCCCGGGCGGTGCGGCGACGAACGTGTAGGCCTTAGCACCGCAAGGCGGGGGCAGACAATGAAGCAGACAGAGGTGTCCACGACCATGGAAGGGGAGCTTGGAGGGAAGGCCATAACCATGGTTGGGGCTCCGGGACGAGCTCGGCCGAGCTTGCGTGGGGGCGCAGCTGCCATGGTGCTCAGCGGTGGTGGAGCCGGCATGGCCACACGCCTGCGGGAGCAGAGGCAAAGCAAGGGATGCCAAGCGCGAGCGAGGTCGTGTGCGGAGCCAGGAGGAGCCCATTTAGGCACTCGAGCGGTGGGAGGTGAGCTCGACCACCTAGGGCCAAGCGTATGCACCCAAGTCGCTAGGGATGAGTCCGGGGAGAGGAGCAAGCCGACGACTGAGAGCCGAGGTGTTGACCATGGGGATTTGGGACTTGGTCATGAGTGAGGAAGGAAATGGGCGAACGCAAGTTTGGAAGAAGCGGACGGGCGGGCCAGAGCCGAGCACATCGCGAGGTGGGGTGTCGGAGGAGGCGTGTTGGTGCTGGCATGCGGACGACGTGGTGATGCGGCGATGGAGGCACTGGCCGCGCAGCGACGCGGGGGTGCCAGGAGGCCGATGCCGCGTGCGTTGTGCTGGCGCATCGTTGTGGTGATGGGGATGTCGGGAGGCCGGCGTCGCGGGTGTCGCACTGGCGCAACGAGATGACGACGGGGACGCGACGATGCGGGGACATTGGGAGGTTGGCGTCGCGCCAGCGCAGCGATGCGGCAATGGGGACATAGGCGACGCAGCGACACGGGGATGTCGGGAGGACGGTGTTGCGGTGGTCACGGTGAAGAGGGTCCCGCCCAGACCACGGTTCCAGCATTAGCTTGCCCCACGGTGGGCGCCAACTATCATCTTTTTCTCACAACTCATGCCAGGGGGTGACTAATCGAGGTGAGATCAAGGCTACCGTGGAAGATCAGGGACGAGATAGGGTAGTAGCATGTGGTGGTTTACCCAGGTTCGGGGCTCTCGTGGGGAGATAACACCCCTAATCCTGCATGTCTGATGATATATGCGATGTATCTGGTCGCGGTACAAAGTTGCTCTTGGAGCTATATTTGAGGAGGGAGAGGGAGCTATGAGAGCTCTTCCCTCATGCCTCATGCGTGTGAGAGTGAGAGAATGGAAGAGAGCCTGAGCAGGAGTGTGTGCACGTGAGTGCCTTTTGTAGTTGGCATGGCTTGTTGACCAAGTGAAAGCCTTGGTGGCCAAGTGAGCTCCCCTGGTGCCTCTTATAAAAGGAGGCCCAGGGGACAAGTGGTGGACCACATGGCCAACTATAAACTATTGGAGATGTCACTCAAGGTGACGCATGACGCGGGCTATAGTGTGCCACTATTGGTCAACAGTGCTAGATGCATGACGTGGGCTATAGTGTCTTCATGTCGTGTCCAACAGGACACCGCGGTTGACTTCACGTAGCTGGCCAGTTGGAGGAGCCGGACGGGAAGCCAGTTGGGGAGCTAGCTAAAGCAGTTGGACTAGGGATCAAGCCAACCTAGGAGCCGGCCGGCCTGGAAGCCTGCCAAACTAGGAGTCGGATAACCTAGGAGCCGGTCGAACCTTGAAGTTGGTCGACCCGGGAGCTGGCCAACCTAGGAGTCGGCCAACCTGGGAGCCAGCCGGACCAAGGAGACAGCCGAAGCAAATGGACCAAGGGTGGGGGGAGGCGTTGGCCACCCTGATGTTTTGAAATGTTGAGTCGTCTCCTTGAGCCTACCCAGGGGTCATACCCCTTAAACTCGGAGAGCCCTTCGGAAGGCTCTCATAGAGAACCTCAAGTAGTCTCTCAGATAGCCCTTCGGGAAGCTCTCGGACAGAACTTTGTTGTGTCCCTCGAACTAAGATCTACACTACAACCTCTCTACCGGGTTGCACACATCTTGTGTCAAATATCCAGTGGGGCTTCGTCGTCCAGAACTAGGCCCCATCAAAGAATAGACAACCTTATCAGCTACGAAACTATTTTGTCAAGGGAAAGAAAGAAAGCCAGGTCATTGCATGGCATGTGTTGAGAGAAATTTGAGTGAAATGGAGAGCCCACTCCACCTCTATTTATAGTGGGATCAAAGGATAGAGGCCATGGGGAAAATACCAAAAGGCCCATAAATATTTTCCACCAAAAGCCACAAAAGGGGGAAAAGTGGAGCTACATGGAGGAGCTCAACATCCAACCATTCATGCATGTGTGGGCCTGATACGTCCCCATCCTATCTACTTTTGCAAACACTTCTGCTACTGTTTTAGGGCCTTTAATTTGCATGATTTGAATGAAACTAATCCGGACTGATGTTGTTTTCAGCACAACTAGCATGGTATTTTTTTGTGTAGAAATAAAAGTTCTCGAAATTGGATGAAACTTAATGGGGATTTTTTTATAGAATATATAAAATATACTTGGACCAGAATCCACCGGAGAGGAGCCAACCTGGGCCACAAGATGAGGGGGTGATACGTCTCAAACGTATCTACTTTTCCAAACACTTTTGCTCTGGGTTTGGCCTCTAATTTGCATGATTTGAATGAAACTAACCCGGATTGACGTTTTTTCATCAGAACTAGCTTGGTGTTATTTTTGTGCATAAATAAATGTTATTGGAATTGGATGAAACCTTTTGTGAATTATTTCTGGGCATAATAATGAATTATAGAGCAAAGACCTACCGAAGGGGGTGTGCCAGGGGGCACAAGCCAATAGCCCCCCTAGGGTGTGCCCTGATGGCTTGTGGGGCCATCGTGGCCCCTCCGACCCTAATTCCAGTCCTATAAAATCACATCCTCGGAGAGAAAAATCAAAGAGAAGTTTTGATCGCGTTTCACGAGATGGAGCCGCTGCCACCTCCCATTCTTCCTCCGGAGGGCTGATCTAGAGCCTGTTTTGGGCTTCGGAGAGGGAAAATCGTCGCCATCGTCATCACCAACCCTTCTCCATCAACACCGCCATGATGCTCACAACTGAGAGTGAGTAATTACTTTATAGGCTTGGTGGACGGTGGTGGGATTGGATGAGATTGATCATGTAATCGAGTTAAGTTTGATAGGGCTTGATCCCTAGTATCCACTATGTTCGGAGATTGGTGTTGCCATGACTTTGCCATGCTTATTGCTTGTCACTAAGGCCCGAGTGCCATGATTTCAGATCGTAACCTATTTTTTTTCATGAATATAAGAGTGATTTGGATCCTATCTTGCAAGTTGTATGCACGTATCACGTGTCATGATCCGCATACCCCCAAGGTGACAATAGTTGGGATTCTTTCCAGTGATTCCGTAGTTTGAGGAGTTCATGTATTCACCATGTGTTAATGCTTTGTTCTGGTTCTCTATTAAAAGGAGGCCTCAATATCTCTTAGTTTCCAATAGGACCCTGCTGCCACGGGAGGGTAGGACAAAAGATGTCATGCAAGTTCTTATCGCAAGCACGCATGACTATATACGGAATACATGCCTACATTATATTGATGAATTGGATCTAGTTCCATGTTCCCCTAGTGTGTAACTGTTATATGATCAATGTCATCTAAATCGTTATCCATTACGATCCACGTGCCTACACGTTACATATACTGAATCTTGCTAAGTTACTATTGCTATTGCTACTTTTACACTTGCTACAAAACTGCTATTGTCACTACTATTGCTACTTTTGCTACTACTATTTGCCATGCTACTAAACCTGTGTTGCATAGAGATATCCCATGTGCGGTTGAATTGACAACTCAACTATCAAAGCCAATAAATATTCTTTGGCTCCTCTTGTGTCGAACCAATAAGTTAGGGTGAAATAATACCCGTGAAGACTGTCACGATCCCCTACACTTGTGGGTTATCAAGACCTTTTTCTGGCGCTGTTGCCGGGGAGCATAGCTCTATTTATTGTGTTAACTTGAAGGATATCCAATTGCTACTTAGGAAGACTTTGAATCACCTATTACCTCTCGCTCACCTAATAGTTATGAATTGCCTCATGTACGTGAAGGTTATGTTATGGCTGGTGAGGTAGCTAGGGGCTTTCTTCCTTGTAAGGATATAGATGACGTGAAGAAACTATTATGCAAACTAAAAGAATAAATATATGATGATAAAATGATGCGTGATCCTAAATTTTCTACTTCTCCTATATTTGTTACTGATAAGGATTATGAGTTCTTTGTAGACCCTTTGTTAATTCCTATAGTAGAGTTTGATCCTTTCCATGGTTATGAAAATGAAACTGTTGTCGAACACCTTATGAAACTGAACTATATTGCTGCTCTGTTTACCAACGATGAAAAGATTCGCTACTATTATATCCTGAAGCTTTTTTCCATTCTCGCTAAAAGGCGAGGCCAAGGAATGGTTCCTTTCACTTGCTCCAGGTTGTATGCATAGTTCCCAGGATATGCTTTACTACTTCTCTGAAAAATATTTTCCTGCTCATAAAAAACAAGCTGCCTTATCGGAAATATTTAACTTTGCTCAAATTGAAGAAGAGAATCCCCCTCAAGCTTGGGGGAGGCTTCTCCGATTACTAAGAGCTTTCCTGATTGTCCTCTTGAGAAGAATGAAATACTTGATATATTTTTATAATGGACTAACCGATGCTTCTAGGGATTTCCTAGATAGTTGTGCTGGTTGTGTTTTCATGGAAAGAACTGTTGGACAAGTTGAAGAATTATTGAATAACATATTGCAAAATGTTGATGATTGGACACTTCCTGAACCACCTCCGGAACCTATTCAAAAGAAAAGAGGTGTTCTATTCGTTAGTCCAAAGGACATGCAAGAAGCAAGAAGATCTATGAAAGAGAATGGTATTAAAACCGAGGATGTCAAGAAATTACCGCCTATTGAAGAAATACATGGACTTGACACCCTGACACAGGTAGTAGAGGTAAACTCTATCCGTTCCTTTAATGAAAGTGATGTACCTTATACTAAGACTCCTGAACAAGGCATTGATGAATTTGATAATTACGTTGTTAAGCAAGAACACTTCAATAAGTATGTGTAGAATCAATTGCGATGTAATTCCATGATGATAGATCGATTAAGTGACTTAATGTTTAGAATTGCAAATGATGTGAAGGGTCTAGGTAAACATGCTTCTATGGTTCACACCCAATTAGAGCAAGTTGCTAAGTCACAAAGTGATTTGCTTGCTAAAATTAATAATAATATGAATGATCATGCTGTTAGAGTAGTGACTAGAGTAGGTAGAATGACTCAACAGCCTCTTTATCCCGAAGGTCACCCTAAAATAATTGAACAGGATTCTCAAAAAATTAATGAATGTGCACCTAGTTCATCTAAGAAGAAGAAGAAAAAGAATGATGATAGGAACTTGCATGCTTCTAGTGAACCTATTATGGAAAAACCTGTTGAGAAACATAATGAAGTTTCTATTTCTGATGCTGAGATACAATCTGGTAGTGAACATACACCTAGTTATAATGAAAATGATAATCATGATGATGTTCACGTAGATGCTCAACCAGATGATAACAAAGAAAATGATAATGATGTGGAAATTGAACCTGCCGAGGATCTTGATAACCCACCTTCTAAAGGTAAATGTTATGATAAGAGAGACTTTGTTGCTAGAAAACATGGAAGGGAAAGAGAGCCGTGGGTTCAAAAAACCATGCAATTCCCTCGTAAGCCCACTAAAAGTAGGGAAGATGAAGATTTTGAACGCTTTGCTGAAATGATTAGACCTGTCTTTTTGCGCACTCGTTTGACGGATATATTGAAAATGCGTTCATATGCTAAGTATATGGAACATATTATTACCAACAAAATAAAGATACTTGAAACTGCAATTGCTAACATGCTTGCTAATTATTCTTTTGATGGTGGAGTACGTGAGCAGCTAGGAGATCCGGGTATACCCCCAATACCTTGCTCTATTAAAAGAAACTATGTCAAAACTACTTTATGTGATTTAGGGGCCGTTGTTAGTGTTATTCCTTTCTCCCATTATAAATTACTTGAATAGAGTAAACTCACACCTACTGAGATATCTTTGCAAATGGCTGATAAATACACTGTTTAGCTATTGGAATTTATGAGGACGTTCCCGTGGTGATTGCAAATGTTACTATCTTCACAAACTTTGTTATTCTTGATATCACCGAGGACGAAAATATGTCGACCATCCTTGGTAGACCCTTTCCAAATACTGCATGGGTTGTTATTGATTACAATAAAAAGCAAGGTTACTTTTCATGTCAATGGCAAGCAACATACCGTGCACTTTCCGAAGAAGCAAACTTTGGTTAATAATATTAATATCATTGATCCTATTCCCACGGTTATCATTGCAGATTTTATAATTCCTCCACCTACTGCCAAGAAGAAGAAATATTATAATCTCATTGTTGCGAAAATACATATCCCTATTGAGGTAACCTAGTGGTATACGAAAATTCTTTGATTTCATGTTAGTCAGTGATGATTATTAATAAGACTTGATCATCCTTATTAATGAATCCTTTTCGAATGACATGCGATTGATGAATTGAGTATTCACAACTCTTTGTATCACAAGTTTATTCTCTCTTTCCTTAGTTAAATAAAAATAAAATACCATGAAATTCCTGTTTTCTGTTTTCTCGTGCATGAAAAATACCCCAAAAATAAAAAGTCTCAGATTGCCACAAAATTTTGATATGAACTTTTCTAGAATATTTTAGAATTTTTGGCATAAAAATTACAGCAGGGGGTGTGCGAGTGAGCCACCACATAACACCCCCCTAGGACGCACCCTGTTGGCTTGTGGGGCCCACAGCCCACCTGCCTTATCTCTTTAGCCCACCTCGTCTCCTACCTTCAGCAAAAATTTCCTCTCTCTCTCTCTCTCTCTCGTGTTCTTCCACCCGAAACTGAATTTTTTATCTCTTTGCTCGGAACTCCATTTATGAATCTGTTTTGAGGAATTGCTCCTTGCTATGTGATTGTCCCATTCCTCCAATTACTTTTTGTTTTGGTGGTTTATATTTTGCATAAGTTGTTGCACTTGGTGCTACAGAAAATGAGCTTGCATGTCGAATTCTTCAAGTTCCAAGTAGTATGAATGCTTGGTATGGCCTTTATGCACCCTTATGAGTAGTTGCTACCATTCTTGCAAAGTTTTGTTGACATAATTTTGTGGCTCAAAAATTCAAAAAATTGTTCTTAGGATAATGAATTTTCTAAGGCAAGGTTCTTAAAGCCGGAGCCCCAAGGGATTTGCTAGGAGAACTCGAGATAGCGACATCAACCGTCCTCTTAACATGGAGGTTAGGCCCTGTGAATGGCCACATATACCCTTCATGAACGAAGCGGGTTTTCATGAAGAATTCATGCAATTTTTTGCAAATGCCGGGCTAACCCACTTCCTCACAGATAAGTGTGACCAACACTATCTCCTCATTAATTCCTTTGTGCAAATTTTTTACTTCATTAATACACTTGGTGCTCCCATAGTGCGCTTTTCTCTTTATGCCACACGCTTGGCAAAGCGTTTTTAAGGTTGCCATACGCCCTACTGATTACTTGTTGCCTGAGGTCCATCTCGATCACCAATCCATGGAGGAACACCAATTTCTTAACAAACCTAAGCCGCCGCAACACCTTTGTTATAGCCTAGTGTTTAGCGTGAAAACTTCTGATATTATTCCCTTGCGTGCACCTTCTTTGCTTAACTATCATGCCAGGAGCGGATTCAGAATAATGCCAGAGGACATCATTGCTTACCGGAATGAGCTTGCTGCTGCGGAGGCTGAGGCCCAGACATGGGACGCTTGGGTACCTCAGCAGAAATACTTTCCCGGACCTGACGACTACTATCAGTGCTGATTGCCAAGCTAGGGAAAAGCCTAAGCTTGGGGGAGTACATATTTCTCACCAATATTACATTCATGTTCTCACACTTCATATAAAGTGTCTGTGTTCATCCCCTTTCATTGTATATCCATGTTAGATTTATTTTTCCTGCTTTCTTCTTGTGTGTTTGAAAAACTTTGAAAATCCAAAAATATTTCTCGCTTCTTTTCGGTTTTTCACTCCCTCATTTATTTAGTTGTAGAACTAAAAAATAAAACCCGAAAAGATTTCCTTTGCATGTTGAGAGCTTTCCTGTGTAAATAGTTTTTCTCATTCTTGTTTTCTCTTAGTTCATTTCTTTGCTTGAGAAAAACAAAAACTCCAAAAATATTTAGTGTGTTTCTCTGAATTTATTTTCATTTTTGTTGAGCCTTTGAAATAAGAAAACCGCAATGAGAATGTTGAGTGGCTCTTATATGCTTTATTGTTGATCTAACAGAGAGCCAATTTTACCTTGTCTTCTCCTTTGCCTAAAACTGCCCTACAGATTCCAACTTAGTCCACGACATTCCTGCACTATTGTTATTTTTATCATATCATTCGGTCATGCAAGTGAAAGGAAATAATGGTGATATTTGATGAAGTGATCGTGATTAAGGAAGCTGGTATGGACGCTTCTTGTTTTTCGTTTTTGTAAATATGTTTACCCAGATTGATCTTGATTTGGTATATCATGAGTAAAACATGTTTGTGATGATAATTAGAGGTTATAGCTTCTCATGCCATGCCTAAATAGCTAGGATTTAATAATGATTTAACTTGTGTGTCAACATGCATTAAAATCCTAATAATATGGTATGGTAGTATGGTATTTCCCTCTGAGTAATTCGAGCAGTTTGACTTGGCCCATGTGCAAACATGTAGTTGAATCAAAACCAATGCAGCCTTCATGATGTTTAAATTCAGAGTGTTCATATCCTACTCATGCTATGTCGAATGTTAATTATTCACAATGCATGTTCATGACCGTTGTTGCTCTCTAGCAGGTCGCTTCTCAACCTATTGCTAGCGTTCACCTGTACTAAGCGGGAATGCTTCTTGTGCATCCAAAACCCTTAAACTAAGTTATTCAACATGAGTCCACCATACCTACCTATATGTGGTATTACGTTGTCGTTCCAAGTAAATTTTCATGTGCCATCTCTAAATATTCAAATAGACATCAATTTTGTGCACTCGTCTCGCTCATAGAACGATGAGGTGGTCAATATTTTCCATGCTAAGTGAGTTATTCTCAGGACAGTTGTTTACTCGCCGTCATTGCAAGAGAGAGGATAGTAAAAGGGATGCCCATACCTACATAATCAAAATAAATTAAACAAACTCTTCGGGCCAGTTGTATGTTGGTAGACATCTGTGGATTCGGTCAGCCATGGTTTGTGTATGGATGGTGGATACGAGTAAACTTTACTATTTTGTTTGGGACCGCCAATAATGAGTTTAGCATGGAAAATTTTGAAAACCTTTGTCGTAATGTTGACAAGAAAAGTGAAAAGTGCACCACCAAAAAATTATATCTTCACTCTTGTTTTAAGCATCGAGCTCTTGCACCGCTGCAAATCAATGCTTCCCTCTATGAAGGGCCTATCTATTTACTTTTATGTTGAGTCATTGATACGTCCATTTTGCATCATGATTTCCTACTGTTATTTATAATATTTTTATGCATAATAATGCTTTATGGAGTAATTCTAATTTTCTCTCATAATATGCAAGGTTTGCACAAAGAGGGAGAATGTCGGTAGCTGGAATTCTGGACCTAAAAAGGCATATCAGAGATACCTATTCTACACATCTTCAAATGAGGTGAAACTTTCTGGGGAATGATTTTGGAATATATATAAAATACTGGAGCAAATAACTACTGGAGGGTGGCCACCTGGTGAGCACAAGACACCAGGGCGCGCCAGCCCCCTAGGCGCGCCCTGGTGGGTTGTGCTCAGCCCGCCCCACCTCTGGTGCCCATCTTCTGGTATTTAAGGTGTTTTGACCTAGAAAAAATAAGGACAGGACTTTTGGGACAGAACACCACCGTCTTGAGGCAAAACTTGGGTGGGAGCACTTTTGCCCTCTGGCGGAGCGATTTCGCCGGGGGAACCCCCCCCCCCCCCCCGAAGGGGGAAATCGAAGCGATCGTCATCACCAACAACCCTCTCATCTTTGGGAGGCCATTCTTCGTCAACATATTCAACATCACCATCTCCTCTCAAAGCCTAGTTCATCTCTCGTGTTCAATCTTTGTACCGGAACCTCAGATTGGTACATGCGGGTGACTAGTAGTGTTGATTACATTAAGTGCTTGATTACTATATGGTTTATTTGGTGGAAGATTATGTGTTCAGATCCATTATGCTATTTAATACCCCTATGATCTTGAGCATGAATATTATTTGTGACTACTTACCTTTGTTCTTGAGGTCACGGGAGAAGTCACGTTGCAAGTAATCATTTGAATTTGATATGTGTTCGATATTTTGATTGTATGTATGTTGTGATTCCCTTAGTGGTGTCATGTGAATGTTGACTACATGACACTTAACCATGCTTGGGCCTAAGGGAATGCATTGTGGAGTAGTTATTAGATGATGGGTTATTAGAGTGACAAAACCTTAAACCATAGTTTACGCGCTACTTCGTAAGGGCTGATTTGGATCCACATGTTTAACACTATGGTTTGATTTTATCTTAATACTTTTCTCGTAGTTGCGGATGCTTGTAAGGGGGTTAGTCATAAGTGGGAGGTTGTTGAAGTAAGAACAACACCCACGCACCAGTCCACCCACATATCAGATTGTCAAAGTAGCGAACACGAATCAAACCAACATGATGAAAGTGACTAGATGAAATTCCCGTGTACCCTCAAGAACGCTTTTCTTATTATAAGAGACCATTTTGGAATGTCATTTTACACAAAAGGATTGGACTACCTTGCTGCACTTTATTTACCGTTACCATTACATGCTCGTTCCCAATTATCTTGCTATCAAACTACCTGTTACCTACAATTTCAGTGCTTACAGAAATTACCTTGCTGAAAACGGCTTGTCATTTCCTTCTACTCCTTGTTAGGTTTGACACTCTTATTGATTTAAATGACTATGATTGCTCCCCTATACTTGTGGGTCATTCATAACCCACAAGTATAGGGGGTCACACCAGTTTTCGAGGGTAGAGTATTCGACCCAAATTTATAGATTTGACACAAGGGGAGGCAAAGAATATTTGAGAGTATTAGTAGTTGAGTTGTCAATTCAACTACACCTGGAGATTAGATATCTGTAGCAAAGAGATCTGTAGCATAGTAATATGATAGTATGATAGCAGTGGTAACAACAGTAGTAATGGTAAAAGTGATAGCAATAGTTTTGTAACAAGTGCAACATTGACAACAGCAATAGTAACTTAGCAAGAACAATAAGTAGAAAACTCATAGGCACTGGATCAGTGTATTCGTTGGATGATATTCATCATATAACAGTCACAACTTAGGGACACAAAACTATCTCCAGTTCATCAATGTAATGTAGGCATGTATTCTCTAAATAGTCATATACGTGCTTATGGAAAAGAACTTGCATGATATATTTTGTCCTACCCTCCCGTGGCAGCGGGGTCCATAAGGAAACTAAGGGATGTTAAGGCCTCCTTTTAATAGAGAACCGGGACAAAGCATTAACACATAGTGAATACATGAACTCCTCAAACTACAACCATCGATCACCGAAAAGTATCTCGACTATTGTCACCCCGGGGTTTGCGGATCAAACACGTAATAGGTGCATATGACTAGGCAAGATCGGATCAAGAACATAGATATAATGGTGATAACATATACAATTCAGATCTGAAATCATTGCACTCGGGTCCTAGTGACAAGCATTAAGCACGACAAAGTCATAGCAAAATCAATCCTAGAACATAGTGGATACTAGGGATCAAGCCCTAAGAAAACTAACCCAATTACATGATGAATTTCATCCAAATCCTCACCGACCAGCAAGCCTATGAAGGAATTACTCACTCTTGGTGGGGAGCATCATGGAATTGGCGATGAAGGAGGGTTGATGATGACGAAGACCGAAGATTCCCCTCTCTAGAGCCCCAAACGGGCTCTAGATCCGGCCTCTCGATGAAGAACGGGAGGTGGCGGCGGCTCCATCTCGTGAAACATGATAAAACTTTCTCCTTGATTGTTTTCTCCAAAAATAGGAATTTATAGTGTAGGAATTAGGGCCTGCGGGGCCATGAGGTGGGCACAACCCACTAGGGCGCGCCTGGGGGGGGTGGCGTGCCCTGGTGTATCGTGCCCAGCCAGACCCCCTCCTTTGGTGGTTTTTGTCTCTAGTATTTTTTATTTGTTCTGAAATAAATATCCAAAAAGTTTCGTTCGATTTTGAGAACTTTTATTTCTGCACAAAAACAACACCATGGTAGTTCTGCTGAAAATAGCATTATTCCAGGTTAGTTTCATTCAAATCATGCAATTAGAGTCCAAAACCAGAGCAAAAACGTTAGGAAATGTAGATACGATGGAGACGTATCAATTCCCCCAAGCTTAAACCATTGCTTGTCCTCAAGAAATTCAGTTGACAAACTGAAAGTGATAAATTTTTTTTTATGAACTCTTTTGTTCTTGTTTACATACATATGCTTAAGTAGCACCGAGGTTTTCAACAAAGATTATGACTAACCATGTCGACAATAACGGTTAAAGATTATATTAACTCCCATCAATGCATAAGCAACTAGCGACTGATAATAAAATATCTCAAGTGCAAACATTTTGTGAAAATAATCATGATATAATATGACAATAGTGGTATCTCGCTAGGCCTTTCTGACACTGCAAAACATAAATGCAGACCACCGCCAAAGTTAAATCGACGACTAGATATTGTAATTCATTGTAGAAAAGATCCAGCCATGATGCATCCAACATTCACTATACACAATGCATGAGGATGACAATAGTGCCCTCAGATCTGGCGCTTATTTGAGAAAGTGATGACTCAACATAAAAGTAAATAGATAGTCCCTTCACAGAGGGAATCAGGGATTTGCAGAGGTGCCGGAGCTCAAGGGTTAAATCTTAGATAAATATAATTTTGGGAGGTGCACCCTTCCTGTCAACGTTAGAACCAATATTTATCAATATCTCCCATGTTAAACACATCAGCGGCAGTTCCCAAGCGGTAAAAGTAAAGGTTTACTCCCCCTCCACCAACAAACACACTCCACAACTAGCCGAATCCATGGGTACTGTCCATACCAACAACATTCCTGGGGGAGTTTTGTTTAATTATTTGCATTTTATTTGATTTCGGGACTAGGAATCCCTATTACCGCCCCTCTCATGCAAGGATGAATGAATAAACACTCATCATGAGAATAACCCGCTTAACATGGAAGATACTGACCACCCCTTGTCGCTCCATGAGTGGTCCAGGCACACAAAACAAATGTTCATTTAAAATTTTAGAGGTGGCACATGCAAATTTACTTGGAACGGCTGGGTAATACCGCATATAGGTAGATATAGTGGACTCATTTGGAATGACTTTGGTTTAAGGATTTTGATGCACAAGCGGTATTCTCGCTTAGTATAGGTGAAGGCTAGAAAATAGGTTGAGAAGTGACGAGATAGAGAGTGAAGACAGACATGAACATGCATTATGAATATTAAACGACATTGAATGCTATCATGAGTAGGATATGGACGCCATGAACTTAAATATCGTGAAGGCTATGTTGGTATTGATTCAACCATGCGTGAACATGTGCCAAGTCAAGCCACATGAAACATTCAGAGGAGGATACCATATCATCATACTACATCACAACCATTTTAATGCATGTTGACATCCAAGATAAATCATTATCCACTCCTAGCTACTTAAGCATGGCATGAGCAACTATAATCTCTAATTGTCATTGCAAACATGTTAGATCATAATATGCTAAATCATGGATACTAGGTTAAACATATTTACAAAAACAAAAACAAGTTGAGTTCATACCCGCTTCTCTCTGCCACAGTCACTTCATCAAATATCATCATTGTTGCCTTTCACTTGCACGACCGAATGATATGAAAATAATAATAGTGCAAGAGTGTCGTGGACTAAGCTGGAATCTGCAAGCATTTTATTCAAGAGGAGAAGACAATGTAATATAGGGTCTTTCTTAGATCAAAAGTGATTCATATGAGAGCCACTCAACATTTTCATCGTGGTCTTCTCCTTGGTATGACTCAATTGAAGGAAGAGAATTTCAGAGAAACACACTGAAATATTTTTTGAGTTTTGAGTTTTTATGGAAGAAAGCAAATTAAAGAGAGAAAAATGAAGACGAGAAAAACTATTTACACGGGAGAGCTCCCAACAAGCAAAAGAAGAAACAAGAATTTTTTTTGGGTTTTCTTTTAATACTACAACTAATTAAACTAAGAAGAAAAAATGAAAAGAAGCAAGAGATATTTTTGGATTTTCTCAAAGTTTTTCAAACACACGAAAAGATAGCAAGAAAATAAATCTGGCATGCATAATACAATGAAAAAGTGTGGACACCGACAACTGGAATGAAATGTGTGAACATGAATATATTGTCGGTGGAAATACGTACTCCCCCCAAGCTTAGGCTTTTGGCCTAGCTTGGTAATCACCATCCGTAATAGCCATCCGGTCCCATGTAGAAGTGTTGTGGCGACGACACCTAAGCGTCCCATTCCTGTGGCTCCTCCTCTGCCGCAACTTGGTTGTTCCGGTAGGCAACAATGTCATTTGGCATGATCCTGTATCATTTTTAGAATCAAACAAAGCAAGTGCATGCAATGAAATAATATCACGGGTAACCATGCTGAATACTAAGTCGTAGCGAATACTATGAAAAGAATCAGCTACATCAATAAATTGATGGTCCTCCAATGCCTTGTGATCTAGATAAACCTTGGAAAGAGATAGTCATGTGGGCATATGTGAACATTAAGATGACTCGCTAAATGGGCAGCATAAATAACGCTGTGTATCTTGCCCTTATTCCTGTTAAGGTGTAGGCGACGTGCAATAATATCCCCTAGGCTAAAGGTATGGTCATTGTATAGTGCACGGCGTAAAATAGTGATGTCATGGACACTTAGTGCACTGACCTTCTCCATAGTAGTTAAACACTTCGCGATGAATAAAGCAAAGTAATGCACAGAAGGAAACTACAAACTGGTGGAAGTGGCATTTGACACGCCTCTTTCATCACTCACTATCAAAGTGAGGAGAAAGTCCTCAAACTCTACTGGTCTAGGCTCTCTTAATTCCCTGCCAGAAGGGATCAGGCATATGTCACAAAAGTCGGTAAGCGGTATCTGATGGCTTTCAGCATATAGATCAAACTACACCTCATGAGGATTATTCTTACTCAAAAACGAAAACTTTGCACAAAGGAATTTGTAAGGATTTGGTGTTGGTCACACTCATCTGTGAGGAAGTCAGTGAACCCAGCATTTGCAACGAATTCGGCAAACTCTTGATGGAACCAGACCTCCTCCATAAAGGCATTATGTGGCCATTCGCATGGCCGCACCTCCGCCTTTCTTGGAGTGTTGAGGTCATTGTCCGACGATTCCCCAATGACTCATTTAGCGCCCGTCTTGGAGGAAAACTTCCTAAAGAAACTCATCTTATTCCTATAAATACATTTCTGAAAATTTTAGTCCACAAATTTTTGTGTTAGTAAAAATTAATAAGATTGATAGCAACTACTCATATGGATGCCTAGAGGCCATATTAAGCATTCAAACTACTTAGAACTCTAAGAATTCAACATGCAAGCTCATCCGCAACAGCACCAAGAGTAGCTAATTATTCTGAAAATAAACCACTAAAACAAAAACTAATTGGAGCAATGGGGGAGTTACATACCAAGAAGCAATCCCCCAAAATAGTTTTGGAAATGGAGCTTCGAGCAAAGAGATCGAAATCCACGGGTTTGTGAGTAAGAACATGAGAGAGAGAGAGAGCTATGGTGATTTTTTCTGGAGGTAGGAGATGACATGGGCTAAAGAGGTAAGTGAGGGGACCCATGTGGGGACCACAACCCACCATGGCGTGCCTGGGGTTGCTGGCGCGCCCTGGTGTCTTGTGGGCACCAGGTGCACCCCCTTTGATGTTATTTGCACCAGAAATTCAGAGATATGAAAAAATTGTGTTAAATTTTTAGGACATTCTGAGAAATTTTATTTTGGGGTCATTTTTAGGGTCCTTTTTTATTGCACGGAGAAATCAGAAAACATGATAAACATAGCATTTTATTTTATTTAGCTAAGAAAAACAAAAAAAGGTGGGAGGAGAAGGTTGTGTCTACTAAATTCATCAACTTCATACCTCTCAAAAATGACCATTAATAAGGTTGATCAAGTCTTATTGACAACCACTTTCAATTAATATGAAACCAAAGAACTTTTGTAAAACACTAAATTACCTCAACGGGAATATGCATATCCCCAACCATAATTATAGCATATTTCTTTTGGGCAGTAGGTAGAGGTAGTTGAAAACTTCCAATAGTGAGTGTCGGAGAATTTTTAATAACAATTTACACCATTCAATTGGAATTGTTTCTTCGGAAAGTGCATCGTATGCTCATTACCGTTGATATGAAAAGTGACTTTGCTTTTATTGCAAACGATAACAGCCCCTACCGTATTCAAAAAGGGTCTACCAAGGATAATCGACATGTTGTCATCCTTAGGCATCTCAAGAATAACAATGTGTGTTAAGATAGTAACATTTGCAACAACAATGGGCACATCCTCACAAATACCGATAGGTATGGCAATTGATTTGTCAGCCATTTGCAAAGATATTTCAGTAGGTGTGAGTTTATTCAAATCAAGTCTTTTATATAAAGAGAAAGGCATAACACTAACACTAGATCCCAAATCACACAAATCAGTTTTGACATAATTTCTTTTAATGGAGCAAGGTATAGTTGGTATTCCAGGATCTCCAGGTTTTTTAGGTACTCCATCCTTAAAAGAATAATTAGCAAGCATGGTGGAGATCTAAGCTTCATGTATCTTTCTTTTATTAGTGATGATATCTTCCATATATTTTGCATAAGGGGCCATCTTTAAGATATCAGTTAAGCGGGTACACAAAAGACTAGCCTAATCATTTCAGCAAAGCATTCATATTCTTCATCATCCTTTTTCTTAGATGGTTTAGGTGGAAAAGGCATGGCTTTCTGAACCCATGGCTCTCTTTCTTTACCATGTTTTCTAGCCACAAAGTCTTTTTTATCATATCGTTTATTTTTAGGTTGTGGGTTATCAAGATCAACATCAGGTTCTATTTCTACATCCTTATCTGGTTCTTTATCATTATTCAGTTGAGTATCTTTATGAACATCATCATTATCATTATCACTAGGTGAATGTTCATTACCAGATTGAGTTTCAGCATCAGAAATAGAGACATGATTATCTTCAAGAGGTTTTTCTATCTCAGGTTCACTAGAGGTATGCAAAGTCCTATCATTTTCTTTTTCTTTTATTTTTAGAAGGACTAGGTGCATCAACATTAATTCCTTGAGAGTCTTGTTCAATTCTTTTAGGATGACCTTCAGGATAAAGAGGTTCTTGGTTCATTCTACCTCCTCTAGTCACTACTCTAATAGCATGATCATTCATGTTATTATTCATTTTATTAAGCAACTCACTTTGAGATTTAGCAACTTTTTCTAACTGGGTTTGAACCATAGAGGCATGTTTTCCTACACCTCTAACATCATTACTGATTCTAAATAACAAGTCACTCAAGTGAGCAATCATATCAGAATTATATTTCAGTTGTTTCGGAACATGTGCATAGAAGTGATCTTGTTTCCTAATGTAATTATCAAACTCATATAAGCATTGACTAGGATGTTTATTGTAAGGAATGTCACCTTCATCAAACTTTAATAAAGAATTTATCTCTACCACCTGTGGAGGTGGCGGTGTGTTAAGATCATGTATTTCTTCAATAGGTGGTAAATTCTTAACATCCTCAGCTTTAATACTTTTTTCCTTCATACATTTCTTTGCCTCTTGCATATCTTCAGGACTGAGAAATAAGATATCCATGTTCTTCGGAGCGGGTTCAAGTGGTGGTTCAGGGAGAGTCCAATCATCATAACTGTTCAATATGTTATTCAATAGTTCATCAGCTTGTTCAGCAGTTTGTTCCCTGAAAATACAACCAGCACAACTATCTAGGAAGTCCCTAGAAGCATGAGTTACTCCATTATACAAGATATAAGTATTTAGTTTTTCTTTAAAGGATGATCAAGCAAAACATTGAGCAATTGGAGAAGCCCCCCAGCTTGTGGGAGACTCTCTTCTTCAATTTGCACAAAGTTAAATATTTCCTGTAAGGCAGCTTGTTTCTTATGAGTTGGAAAATATTTTCCATAGAAGTAGTAAATCATATCCTGGGGGCTATGCACACAACCATGAGTAAGAGTATTGTACCATATCTTAGCATCACTCTTTAATGAGAAAGGAAATAATTTGAGGATATAGTAGTAGCAAATCTTCTCATCATGAGCAAAAAGGGTGGCTATATCATTCAACTTAGTAAGATGTGCCACTACAGTTTGAGTTTCATAGCCATGGAAATGATCAGATTCAACCAAAGTAATTAACTCTGGGTCGACAGAGAATTGATAATCCTTATCAGTAACAAAGATAGGTGAAGTAGCAAACTTAGGATCACATTTCATTCTAGCATTCAAAGTCTTTTCTTTATACTTGCATAAAAATTTCTTGAGATCATTTCTATCCTTACAAGCAAGAATGTCCCTAGCTACTTCTTCATCCATAACATAACCCTCAGGTATCTTAGGCATTTCAAATATAGGAGAGCTAGGTCTAATAGATGTTTCATAATTATAATTTTCAAAGACTTCATAAGTTTCAGTAGTTTCATCAGTTTCAATTATTTCATTCTCTTTAGCTCTAGCGATTTGTTCATCAAGAAATTCATCTAGTGGCACAGTATCATCAAGCAAGGTTCTAGCATCATCATAAGCATTATTCATAGCAGAAGTAGCATCGTAAATAACTTGCGACATATCAGGATTAATAGCATGTGGTGGTGTTGCAAGTCTACTCATAACAGAAGGTGAATCAAGTGCAGAGTGTGATGGCAAATCCGTACCTCCCCTCGTCTTAGAGGGAACGATCTTGTTTCTTGTATCCTTCAGATTCTTCATAGTGATAAATTGATATAAATCCCAAGTGACTCGGCAAATATAGCTATGCTCCCCTACAACGGCACCAGAAGAAGGTCTTGATAAACCACAAGTATAGGGGATCACAATAGTTTTTGAGGGTAAAGTATTCGTCCCAAATTTATAGATTCGACACAAGGTGAGACAAAGAATATTTGAGAGTATTAGCAGTTGAGTTGTCAATTCAACCACACTTGGAGATTATATATCTGCAGCAAAGTGATCAGTAGCACAGTAATATGATAGTTTGATAGTAGTGGTAACAACAGTAGTAACGGTAACAGTGGTAGCAATAGTTTTGTAACAAGTGCAACATCGACAACTGCAATAGTACCTTAGCAAGAACAATAAGTGGAAAACTCGCAGGCACTGGATCAGTGTATTCATTGGATAATATTCATCATATAACAATCATAACCTAAGGCGATAGAGAACTAGCTCCAGTTCATCAATGTAATGTAGGCATGTATTCCGTAAATAGTCATACGTTATGGAAAAGAACTTGCATGACATCTTTTGTCCTACCCTCCAGCGGCAGTGGGGTCCATAAGGAAACTAAGGGATATTAAGGCCTCCTTTTAATAGAGAACTGGAACAAAGCATCAACACATAGTGAATACATGAACTCCTCAAACTACGGTCATCACCAGAAAGTATCCCGACTATTGTCACCCCGGGGTTTACAGATCATAACACGTAATAGGTGCATATGACTAGGCAAGATCGGATCAAGAACATAGATATATTGGTGATAACATATACGGTTCAGATCTGAAATCATGGCACTCGGGCCCTAGTGACAAGCATTAAGCACGGCAAAGTCATAGCAACATCAATATTAGAACATACTGGATACTAGGGATCAAGCCCTAACAAAACTAACCCGATTACGTGATGAATTTCATCTAACTCCTCACCGACCAGCAAGCCTACGAAGGAATTACTCACTCTAGGTGGGGAGCATCATGGAATTGGCGATGAAGGAGGGTTGATGATGATGAAGACCGAAGATTCCCCTCTCCGGAGCCCCAAATAGGCTCCAGATCCGGCCTCTCGATGAAGAACGGGAGGTGGTGGCGGCTCCGTCTCGTGAAACACGATAAAACTTTCTCCTTGATTGTTTTCTCCGAAAATAGGAATTTATAGTGCCGGAATTAGGGCTAGCGGAGCCATGAGGTGGGCACAACCCACTAGGGCGCACTTGGGGGGGGGGGGGCTGGCACGCCCTGGTGTATCGTGCCCAGCCAGGCCCCTCCTCCGGTGGTTTTTAGCTATAGTATTTTTTATTTATTTTGAAATAAATCTCCAAAATCTTTTGTTTGATTCTAAGAACTTCTATTTCTGCACAAAAACAACACCATGGTAGTTCTGCTAAAACAACGTATGTCTGGGTTGGTTTCATTCAAATCATGCAAATTAGAGTCCAAAACAAGAGCAAAAGCATTAGGAAAAGTAGATACAATGGAGACGTATCAGTCATCAAGACTCTTTTCTGGCGCCGTTGCCGGGGAGTGAAGCACTCTTGGTAAGTGGAAATCGGTAAGGGAAAACTAATACTACGTGCTGAAATTTATGGTCACTTGTTACTATGGAGAACAATCCTTTGAGGGGTTTGTTCAGGGTATCTTCACCTCGACCGGAACAACAATTAGTTGCCCCTCAACCTAATACACCTACTGAAAATATTGGTTATGAAATTCCTTTGGGTATGATAGAACAACCTCTAGCTAATCCTTATGCAGGAGACGGAACTGAACATCCCGATATGCACCTAATACATGTGGATGAAATTTGTGGAGTATTGAAGCTTGCAGGTTTATTTGAAGATGAAGTTAAGAAGAAGGTTTTACCTTTATCTTTGAAGGTAAAAGCATTGACATGGCATAGGCTATGTGATGATATTGGATCATGGAACTGGAATCCATTGAAATTGGAATTTCACCAAAAGGTTTATCCTATGCATCTAGTTCATCGTGATTGGAATTATATATATAATTTTTGGCCCCGTGAAGGAGAAAGCATCGCTCTAGCTTGGGGGAGGCTTAAGTCAATGTTATATTCATGACCCAACCATGATCTCTAGAGAGAAATTATTATTCAAAACTTTTATGCTCGGCTTTCTCATAATGATCGATCCATGCTCGATACTTCTTGTACTGGTTCTTTTATGAAGAATACTATTGAATTCAAGTGGGATCTATTAGAAAGAATTAAACACAACTCTGAAGATTGGGAACTCGATGAAGGTAATGAGTCAGGTATTGATGCTTTTCACTAGTTTAGCACTAAATATGGACTTGACTCCGAGATAGTAGCCTCTTTTTATGAATCATTTGCTACTCATGTTGATCTCCCTAAGGAGAAGTGGTTTAAATATCATCCCCCTATTCAAAAAATCAAAGAACTGGTCATTGCTTAATAAGAAACTATCATTTACAATGTTGATCCAGTTGTGCCTACTTCTTACATTGAAAAACCACCTTTCCCTGTTAGGATAAAGGAACATGCTAAGGTATCAACTGTGGTTCGCAAAAGTAATATTAAAGCACCTAATCCCTCTGAACAAATTAAAGTAGAACCCAGTGTTGCTATGGTTAAAGATCTCTTGGTAGAAAATATCAATGGGCATGTTATTGACTTCTGTGATGAAGCTTCTAGAATTGCCAAACCCGATGAAAAAGATAAACATAGATCTGTAGTTGGCATGCCTGTTGTCTCAGTTAAAATAGGAGATCATTGGTATCATGGTTTATGTGATATGGGTTCTAGTGTGAGTGCTATTCCTTTTACTTTATGCCAAGAAATTATCAATGATATAAGACCTGCTGAATAGAAGACATTGATGTTACTATTAAACTCGCTAACAGAGACACGATCACACCACTTGGGATTGTTAGAGATGTTGAAGTCTTGTGTGGGAAAATAAAATATCCTACCAATTTTGTAGTTCATGGTTCCCCAAAAGATGACTTTTGTCCCATTATCTTTGGTAGACCTTTCTTGAACACTATTAATGCTAAGATAGATTGCAAAAAAGAAACCGTCAGTGTTGAGTTTGCTGATGTGTCTCATGAGTTTAACTTTTCCAAGTTTAGTAGACAACCCCGCAATAAAGATATATCTAGTAAGTATGAAATAATTGGTCTTTCTTCTATTGTCGTTCCCCCTACTGATCCACTAGAACAATACTTGCTACCTTTCAAAGACGTATGCCTTTTGGTTTATGCAATGCACCTGCTACCTTTCAAAGATGCATGAATGCTACATTCTCTGATTTTTTTGAAAAGATTGTGGAGCTTTTCATGGATGATTTTCCTATTTACAGAACTTCTTTTGATGGTTACTTAAGCAACCTTGATTGAGTTTTGCAGAGATGTGAGCAAACTAATCTCGTCTTGAATTGGGAGAAGTGCCACTTTATGGTTGATGAAGGCATTGTCTTGGGGCATAAAATCTCCAAACTAGGTATTGAGGTAGATCAAGCGAAAGTTGATGTAATTGAGAAAATGCCATGTCCTAAAGATATTAAAGGTATCCAGAGCTTCCTTCGTCATGCTGGTTTCTATAGGAGATTTATTAAGGACTTTTCCAAATTTTCTAGGCCTCTTAGTAATATTTTACAAAAGGATACCCCATTCATTTTTGATGATGATTGTGTAGAAGCCTTTGAAACTCTTAAGAAAGCCTTAACTTCCGCACCTATTGTTCAACCATCTGATTGGAAGTTGCCTTTCAAAATTATGTGTGATGCTAGTGATTATGTTGCTGGTGCTATTCTAGGACAAAGAGTTGATAAGAAATTAAATATTATCCATTATGCTAGCAAAACTCTAGACAGTGCCCAAAGAAATTAAGCTACCACTGAAAAGAATTTCTAGCAGATGTGTTTGCTTGTGATAAATTTAGATCTTACATTATTGATTCCAAAGTTATTGTTCACACTGATCATGCTGCTATAAAATACCTTATGAAAAAGAAACATGCTAAACCTAGACTCATTAGGTGGATTCTCTTGCTTCAAGAATTTGATTTACATATCACTGATAGGAAAGGAGTTGAGAACCCCGTAGATGATAACTTGTCTAGGTTAGAAAATATTCTTGATTACCCACTACCTACCGATGATAGTTTTCCCGACAAAAAGTTAGCTGCAAAAAATGTTTCTCAAAACACTCCTTGGTATGCTGATTATGCTAACTACATTGTTTCTAAATGTATACCACCTAGTTTCACATACCAACAAGAGAAAAGAAAAATCTTCTATGATTTAAGACATTACTTTTGAGATGACCCACATCTTTATAAAGAAGGATTAGATGGTATTACTAGATGTTGTGTACTGAGCATGAACAAGAACAAATCCCACGGAAATGTCATTCTGAAGCTTATGGAGGACATCATGCAGGAGATAGAACTGCTCATAAGGCATTGTAATCTGGTTTTTATTGGCATACTCTCTTGAAGGATGCTCATAAGTTTGTCTTGTCTTGTGATGAATGTCAAAAAATTGGCAATCTCAGTAGGCGTCAGGAAGTGCCTATGAATTATTCACTTGTTGTTGAACCGTTTAATGTTTGGGGATTTGATTATATGGGACCTTTTCCTGCCTCTAATGGGTATACTGATATTTTGGTTGCTATTGATTATGTTACTAAATGGGTAGAAGCTAGTCCAACTAGTAGTGTTGATCATAACACCTCCATTAAAATGCTTGAATAAGTTATCTTCCCGAGGTTTGGAGTCCCTAGATATTTAATGACCGATGGTGGTTCACACTTTATTCATGGTGCTTTCCGTAAAACGCTTGCTAAATATGATTTTAACCATAGAATTGCATCACCCTATCATCCTCAATCCAGTGGTGAAGTTGAACTTATCAATAGATAAATAAAATTACTATTACAAAAACCTGTCAATAGGTCCCGAAAGAATTGGTTGAAACTAGATGATGCACTTTGGGCCTATAGAACAACTTATAAAAATCATGTGGGTATGTATCCATACAAAATGGTATATGGGAAAGCTTATCATTTGCCTCTAGAGTTTGAACACAAAGCATTTTGGGCAATTAAAGAACTGAACTATGACTTAAAACTTGCCGGTGAAAAGAGGTTATTTGATATTAGCTCACTGGATGAATGGAGGACCCAAGCTTATGAAAATGCCATACTATTCAAAGAAAAAGTTAAAAGATGGCATGACAAAAGAATCCAAAAGCGAGAATTCAAAGTTGGAGAATATGTTCTTTTGTACAACTCTCGTTTTAGATTTTTTGCAGGAAAACTTATTTCCAGATGGGAAGGACCATACGTTATCAAAGAGGTTTATCGCTCTGGAGTTATCAAGATTAATAATGCCGAAGGTACTAACCCAAAGGTGGTCAACGGACAAAGAATTAAACATTATATCTCTGGTACGCCTATTAATGTTGAAAGCAATGTTATCCAAACCATGATACCAGAGGAACAGATAAGAGAAACCTTTTGGAACACCCCAGAATCGTGAAAAATAAGAGGTACGTGATACAGTAAGTAAACAGGCTCCGAAAAATCCGCAAAAATATTTTCTGTCAGTTTTGGAATATTAGAAAAATTAGGAAAATAAGAAATAAACAGGAAAGCAACCGTGGTGAGCACGATACACCAGGGCGTGCCTGCCCCCTGGTGCGCCCTGGTGGGTTGTGCCCTCCTCGGGAACCTTCTCGACTCCGTTTTCCTTCCATATGCTTGTTTCCCAAGAACAAAAATTTCTTATATATATCCTCGATTTTTTGACCACTTCATCGCGGAAATATTCTCTATTCTTGTTTCGTGTTGTTTCTTGTCGAATCCAGATCTCCATGGCTCCACCAAGTTCCCCCAAGTACAAGTTCTTAGAGAAGGTCATCAATCCATACTTGTCGGAGGTGATGAAGCATCCTCAATCCATTGAGATGCAAGAGGGGGTGCTCCACATCCGAGATCTTCAAGGGCCCAAGAGGACGGGAACCTAGAGGCCAGGCTTGAGGTGGTGGAACAAGACTTCTTCAAGTTCCAAGGGATGGTGGAGCGTGGATTTAGTGCCAATCACTCCATGATCACGAAATTCACCAGTGATCATATGGTGGATGGCCGGTCCATGAAGGACATTGTCTTCACCTTCAATAAGCAAATCACCTTTCTGCAAACTCAGATTTATGATCTTCAAAATCAAGTTTTTGACTATGAAGCAAGATTTAAAGGTATGGTTTTAGCTGCCAGTTGCAGAACTCAGGGGACTCGTGCATCAACTTTTCATGGTGAACCCTTGCCCTGGAAGCCAGAGGACAAACCTACTACGTTTTCATCACCACCACCATCATCTTCTTCACCACCAAAGGATACTTGAGTGCATGGGTACGTGCACCCCCCTTGGCTTGAGCCAAGCTTGGGGGAGATGCCACGGTATCGTATCACCATCACTTTTTACCTTTACTTTTTATTTAGATCCTTAGCTTTTTCGTGATTTAATTGAATAAAAGTTTAGTATGGTCTATTTTCTAGTGCTAGTTTCGCGATTTATCTATCTATGTAATCGAGTGAGAGTTATATAATGAAGTTTAGTTTGAGCTCTTGCTTCGTTGCTTTATTGTTGCAATCATAATAAAAAGAAAATAAATGAAAAGGATCATATGCTAATCTTATGGTGAGTAATGACATCACATAAGGAAAAGTATAAGTGGTAAAATTTATTGGAGATTGATAAACATAGAATTTCTCAATGATGCAACTCATGAAAGAATTAATTAGGGAAGAGAAGATTCACATGCAAATACACTATCTTGGACATCTTTTATGATTATGAGCCCCCATCAAATATTATATGCCAAAAGTGTTGACGCTAGACAAGGAAGACAACATAATGATCTATGCTAGTTCATATTCACATAGAAGTTATATTGTCACGGATCCTTCAACATGTGGTGCTTGCTCAATATCTTTGCTAGCCAAAAATTCAACACTAAGTAGAGATACTACTTGTGCATCCAAAACCCCCAAACCCAAACTCATGTTTTGAGACTCCACCATAGCGACCTATGGATTGAATAAGATTCTTCAAGTAAGTTGTCATCGATGCATTGAGGCAATAAAAATTGCTTCTAAATGTGTTGGATCAATTAGTGTAACAGAAAATTGAGCGTTGTACGAACTTTTGATGGCAAAGTAATAAAAGCTACGTACTGCATAGTAAAGGTTGCCATCATAGGGGGCAATACAACATGACGTTCTTTTGCACTAAGGGATTTGGCATACAAACTAAAAAGTGCTTGATAACCTCTGCTTCCCTCTGTGAAGGGCCTATCTTTTAGCTTTATGTATTTACTTTTATGCAAGAGTCAAAGTATTCTTCCCTATTCCTTTTCTTTTTCTTTTTGCAAGCATCATGTGGTGGAGAAAGATCTAGGCACATATATCCAGTTGGATATGAATGAGCATGAGTTATTATTGTTGACATCATCCTTGAGGTGAATACATTGGGAGGAAAAACTGTAAGCCCCTATCTTTCTATGTGTCCGTTGAAACTTTTTGCTCATGGGTTTGTTGTGAGTGTTAGCAATAATAGAAGAGTAAATGATGGTTGAGTATGTGGACTTTCCCAAAGGCTCTGACACGAGACCCTTCCTGAAAATATGATGAATTGTAGTTGCAGAGTTGACTGAGAACATAGTTTGCTGGTTTCCAATAAGGTTTATGCTTTATACTTCTATGTTGTGATGAATTTTACTTCTTCATGATAAGTTATATAATGATGCTATAGAATAAAAGTTACATGAAATAGTCTTATGATAAAGTTTGTTTCTATTATGATAATAAGCATGATGCTCTATGTCCATATTTTGATTTTATCGACACCTCTCTCTCAAACCATGTGGACATGTTTTTCGATATCCGCTTTCGCTTGAGGACAAGCGAGATCTAATCTTGGGGGAGTTGATACGTCCATTTTGCATCATGATTTCATAGTATTATTTATCAAGTTTTTATGCATAATAATACTTTATGGAGTAATTCTAATGCATTTTTCACATAATATGCAAAGTTTGCACAAAGAGGGAGAATGCCGCAGCTGGAACTCTATACGGGAAAAAGCATATCAGAAATACCTATTCTGCACATCTTCAAATGAGATGAAACTTTCCGTAGAATTATTTTGGAATATATAAAAAATACTGGAGCAAATAACTACCAGAGGGGGCCACCTGGTGAACACATGACAACAGGGTGCGCCAGCCCCCCAGACGTGCCCTGGTGGGTTGTGCTCAGCCCGGCCCACCTTTGGTACCCATCTTTTGGTATTTAAGGTTTTTAACCTAGAAAAAATAAGGAGAGGAATTTCGGGACGGAACGTCGCTGTCTCGAGGCGGTACTTGGGAAGCAACACTTTTGCCCTTCGACGGAGCGAATCCACTGGGGGTGCTTCCCTCCCAAGGGGGAAATCAAGCCATCGTCATCACCAACAACCCTGTCATCTTTGGGAGGCCATTCTTCATCAACATCTTCAATAGCACCATCTCCTCTCAAACCCTAGTTCATCTCTTATGTTCAATCTTTGTACCGGAACCTCAGATTGGTACGTGTGGGTGACTAGTAGTGTTGATTACATTACATAGTTGATTACTATATGTTTATTTGGTTGAAGATTATATGTTCAGATCCATTATGCTATTTTATACCCCTCTGATCTTGAGCATGAGTATTATTTGTGAGTAGTTACCTTTGTTCTTAAGGTCACGGGAGAAGTCACGTTGCAAGTAATCATGTGAATTTGATTTTTTATCGATATTTTGATGATATGTATGTTGTGATTCCCTTAGTGGTGTCATGTGAACATCGACTACATGACACTTCACCATCCTTGGGCCTAAGGGAATGCATTGTAGAGTAGTTATTGGATGATGTGTTGCTAGAGTGATAGAAGCTTAAACCCTAGTTTACGCGCTACTTCGTAAGGGGCTGATTTTGATCCATATGTTTAATACCATGGTTAGATTTTATCTTAGTACTTTTCTCATAGTTGCAGATGCTTATGAGGGGGTTAATCATAAGTGTTAGGTTGTTCAAGTAATAACAACACCCAAGCACCTGTCCACCCCCATATCAAATTATCAAAGTAGCGAACATGAATCAAACCAACATGATGAAAGTGACTAGATGAAATTCCCGTGTACCCTCAAGAATGCTTTCCTTATTATAAGAGACCGTTTTGGCCTGTCCTTTGCCACAAAAGGATTGGGCTACCTTGCTGCACTTTATTTACCGTTACCGTTACATGCTTGTCTCCAATTATCTTGCTATCAAACTACATGTTACCAACAATTTCAATGCTTGCAGAAATTACCTTGATGAAAACTGCTTGTCATTTCCTTCTACTCCTCATTGGGTTTCACACTCTTACTTATCTAAATGACTATTATGGACCCCCTACACTTGTGGGTCATCAGTCATCATCCTCTTACTAAAATCACCAGACCAGAGAGCACTATTGTCATCCATATGCATTGAGTCTAGTCAATGTTGGATATGAGCAAGACTGGATCTTTTCTACCCTGCATTATAATGTTTAGTCGCTGCTTGGATCTAGGAGCTACTCTGCATTTATGTTTTGCAGTATTAGAAAGGACTAGTGAAATACCATGTCACCATATTGTATTATGATTGTTTTAACAAATTGTTGGCATATGCGATATTTTATTATTGCTTGTTAGCTGGTTATTTATTGCCGTGAGTTAACATAATATCTAGCTGTTGTCATGGATGTATCTATTTATGATTTATGGTGAAAACTTGAGCACTAGCTAAGCATGTGTATAACAACAAGGACAAAAGAGTTTGTAAAAGTTTTCTTTATCACTTTCAGTTTATCAACTGAATTGGTTGACGACAAGCAATGAGTTAAGCTTGGGGAAGTTGATACGTCTCAAACGTATCTACTTTTCCAAACACTTTGGCTCTGGTTCTGGCATCTAACTTGCATGATTTGAATGAAACTAACCCGTAATGACGCTATTTTTAGCAGAACTACCTTGGTGTTATTTTTGTGCAGAAATAAAAGTTCTCCGAATTGGACGAACCTTTTTCTGAATTATTTCTGGGCACAATAATGAGGTATGGAGCGAAGACCCGCCGGAGGGGGCGTGCCAAGGGGCCACAAGCCAATAGGGCGCCCCCTAATGGCTTGTGGGGCCCTCGTGGCCCCTCCGACCCTAATTCCAGTCCTATACAATCACATCCTCGGAGAAAAAAATCAGAGAGAAGTTTTCATCGCGTTTCATGAGATGGAGCCGCTGCCACCTCCTCTTCTTCCTCCGGAGGGCTGATCTAGAGCCTGTTTTGGGCTCCAGAGAGGGAAAATCATCGCTACCGTCATCACCAACCCTTCTCCTTCAACACCGCCATGATGCTCACCACTAGGAGTGAGTAATTCCTTTGTAGGCTTGTTGGATGGTGGTGAGATTGGATGAGATTTCTCATGTAATCGAGTTAAGTTTGATAGGGCTTGATCCCTAATATCCACTATGTTTTGAGATTGATGTTGCTATGAATTTGCTATGCTTAATGCTGGTCACTAGGGCCCGAGTGCCATGGTTTCAGATCTGAACCTATTATGTTTTCATGAATATAAGAGTGATTTGGATCTTATCTTGCAAGGTGTATGCACCTATTACGTGTCATGATCTACATACCCCAAGGTGACAATAATTGGGATTCTTTCTGGCGATTGCTGTAGTTTGAGGAGTTCATGTATTCACCATGTGTTAATGCTTTGTTCATGGTCTCTATTAAAAGGCGGCTTTAATATCCCTTAGTTTCCAATAGGACCCCACTTCCATGGGAGGGTAGGACAAAAGATGTCATGCAAGTTCTTATCGCAAGCACGTATGACTATATACGGAATACATGCCTACATAATATTGATGAATTGGAGCTAGTTCTGTGTCGCCCTAGTGTGTAACTATTATATGATGAATGTCATCTAAATCGTCATCCATCACCGATCCATGTGCCTACATGTTACATATACTGAATCTTGCTAAGTTACTATTGCTATTGCTACTATTATACTTTCTACAAAACTTCTATTGTCACTACTATTGCTACTTTTCCTACTACTATTTGCCATGCTACTAAACGTGTGTTGCACAGAGATATCTGCTACTTCTTGAGCTTGCATTGGTTTTTCCCTTGAAGACGAAAGGGTGATGCAGCAAAGTAGAGATAAGTATTTCCCACAGTTCTGAGAACTAGGGTATCAATCCAGTAGGAGGTAAAAGCAAGGCCCCAATCTATGCACCTGCACAAACAATCAAACACTTGCACCCAACGCTATAAAGGGGTTGTCAATCCCTTCACGGTCACTTGCAAAGATGAGATCTGATAGAGATAGATATAAAAGATTACTAAAAGTAAATCTAAATGAAAGTAAATAAAATTACAGCAAGGTATTTTTGGTATTTTTGGTTTATGGATCTGAAAATATATAATGGAAAATAGACCTGGGGGCCATAGGTTTCACTAGAGGCTTCTCTCTTGAAGGAAAATAATACGGTGGGTGAACAAATTACTGTCGAGCAATTGATAGAAAAGCGCAAATTTATGATGATATCCAAGGAAATTATTATGCATATAGGCATCACGTCCATGTGAAGTAGACCATAATGATTTTGCATCTACTACTATTACTCCACACATCGACCGACTCCTCCCTACATCTAGAGTATTAAGTTCATAAAGAAAAGAGTAACGACTTAAGTAAGATGACATGGGATAAACTCAAGCAATATGATGAAAACCCCACCTTTTTATCCTTGATGGCAACAATACAAATACGTGGCTCACTACCCCTACTTTGTCACTGGGTGAGGACACCGCAAGATTGAACCCAAAACTAAGCACTTCTCCCATTGCAAGAACTACCGATCTAGTTGGCCAAACCAAACCAATAACCCGAAGAGAAATACAAATATATGAAATCATGCATATAAGAATTCAGAGAAGATTCAAATAATATTCATAGATAATCTGAGCATAAATCCACAATTCATCGGATCTCGACAAACACACCGCAAAAGAAGATTGCATCGGATAGATCTCCAAGAACATCAAGGAGAACATGGTATTGATGATAGAAGAGAGATAAAAATCCATTTAGCTACTAGGTATGGACCCGTAGGTCTGAGGTAGACTACTCAGGCTTCATTAGAGGAGCAATGGAGTTGATGTAGAAGCCCTCTGTGATCGAATCCCCCTCCGACAGATTACCGGAAAAGGACCCAAGATGGGATCTCACGTGAAGAGAAGGTTGCGGCGACAGAAAAGTATTTTCGTGGCTCCCTCTGATGGTTTGGGAATATATGGGAATATATAGGAGAAGAGTTAGGGTTAGAAGGCCTCCAGGGGACCCGCAAGCCAGGGAGTGCGCCCCCCGAGGGAGTGCCCTGATGGCTTATCGTTTGTTGCTAGGTCTTGTGACTTCCTCTCTAGATCTTCCGGATGTCTTCTAGTCCAAGAAAAATCATCATGGAAGTTTTATTCCGTTTGGACTCCATTTGATATTCCTTTTCTATAAAACTCAAAAGCAGGAAAAAATAGAAACTGGCACTGGGCTCTAGGTTAATAGGTTAGTCCCAAAAATAATACTATAAAATAGTATATCAGTGCATATAAAACATCCAAAATAGATAATATAATATCATGGAACAATCAAAAATTATAGATACATTGGAGACGTATCAAGCATCCCCAAGCTTAATTCCTGCTCATCCTCGAGTAGGTAAATGATAAAAACAGTTTTTGTGATGTGGAATGCTACCTAACATATTTATCCATGTAATTTCCTTTATTGTGGCATGGATATTCAGATCCATAAGATTCAAAACAAAAGTTTAATGTTGACATAAAAACAATAATACTTCAAGCATACTAATAAAGCAATCGTGTCTTCTCAAAATAACATGGCCAAAGAAAGCTATCCCTACAAAATCATATATTCTGGCTATGCTCCATCTTGATCACACAAAGAATTAAATCATGCATAACCCCGGTTTTAGCCAAGCAATTGTTTCATACTTTAGTATTTTCAAACTTTTTCAACTCTTACGCAATACATGAGCGTGAGCCATGGACATAGCACTATAGGTGGAATAGAATATGGTGGTTGTGGAGAAGACAAAAGAAGGACAGAGTCTCACACCAACTAGGCATATCAACGGGCTATGGAGACGCCCATCAGTAGATATCAATGTGAGTGAGTAGGGATTGCCATGCAACGGATGCACTAGAGCTATAAGTGTATGAAATCTCAAAAAAGAAACTAAGTGGGTGTGCATCCAACTCACTTGCTCACGAAGACCTAGGGCAATTTGTGGAAGCCCATCATTGGAATATACAAGCCAAGTTCTATAATGAAAAATTCCCACTAGTATATGAAAGTGTCAATATCGGAGACTCTCTATCATGAAGATTGATGACCCAAAAGTATAGGGGATCTATCGTAGTCCTTTCGATAAGTAAGAGTGTCGGACCCAACGAGGAGCAGAAGGAGATGACAAGTGGTTCTCAGTAAGGTATTCTCTGCAAGCACTGAAATTATCGGTAACAGATAGTTTTGTGATAAGATAATTCGTAATGGGTAGCATGTAACAATTGTAACAAAGGTGCAACAAGGTGGCCCAATCCTTTTTATAGCAAAGGACAAGTCTAGACAAACTCTTATATAAAGCAAAGCGCTCCCGAGGGCACATGGGAATTTATGTCAAGCTAGTTTTCATCATGCTCATACGATTCACGTTCGCTACTTTGATAATTTGATATGTGGGTGGACCGGTGCTTGGGTGCTGCCCTTACTTGGAAAAGCCTCCCACTTGTGATTAACCCCTCCCACAAGCATCAACAACTACGAAAGAAGAATTAAGATAAATCTAACCATAGCATGAAACATGTGGATCCAAATCACCCCCTTACAAAGCAATGCATAAACTAGGGTCTAAGCTTCTGTCACTCTAGCAACCCATCATCTACTTATTACTTCCCAATTCCTTCCTCTAGGCCCAAACAATGGTGAAGTGTTATGTAGTCGACGTTCACATAACACCACTAGAGGAGAGACAACATACATCTCATCAAAATATCGAACGAATACCAAATTCACATGATTACTTATAACAAGACTTATCCCATGTCCTCAGAAAAAACATAACTACTCACAAAGCATATTCATGTTCATAATGAGAGGAGTATTAATGATGATCAAGGATCTGAACATATGATCTTCCACCAAGTAAACCAACTAGCATTAACTACAAGGAGTAATCAACACTACTAGCAACCCACAAGTACCAATCTAAGGTTTTGAGACAAAGATCGGATACAAGAGATGAACTAGGGTTTGAAGAGGAGATGGTGCTTATGAACATGTTGATGGAGATTGACCCCCTCTCGATGAGAGGATCGTTGGTGACGATGATGGCTTCAATTTCCCCCTTCGGGAGGGAAGTTCCCCCGGCAGGATCGCCCTGCCGGAGCTCTAGTTTGGTTCTGCCAAGTTTCGCCTCGAGATGGCGGCGCTTCATCCCGAAATCTCCTATATGATTTTTTCTAGGACAAAACCCTCAATATAGGAGAAGATGGGCATCAAAGGGCTGCCAGGTGGGCCACAAGCCCCAGGGGTGCGCCTAGGGGGGGGGGGTAGGGCGCGCCCCGCAGGCTTGTGGCTGCCTGGTGGGATCCCTGATGTATTTGTTTCTCCCAATATTTTTTATATATTCGAAAACAATTCTTCTTAGATTTTCAGGACTTTTGGAGTTGCGCAGAATAGGTATCTCAGATTTGCTCCTTTTCAAGTCCAGAACTCTAGCTGCCAACATTCTCCCTCTTCATGTAAACCTTGCAAAATAAGAGAGAAAAGGCATAAGTGTTGTAGAAAAATGTGTAATAACAACCCATAATGCAATAAATATCAATATAAAATCATGATGCAAAATGGACGTATCAACTCCCCAAGCTTAGACCTCGCTTGTCCTCAAGCGAAAGCCGAAATCGATAAATATGCCCACATGTTTAGAGACAGAGGTGTCGATAAAATAAAATACGGACATGAAGGCATCATGATCATCTTTAGAACAACAACATATATTGACATACAATTTCTTATGATAAAGTAATAATTCATTCACAATGGCAAAGTATGAATCAAGAACTCTATTGAGAACCGACAAACTATGAACTCAGTCATTGAAGCAATTCCAATTTATCATAACATAGGAAAGAGTCAATATAAGAGCTTGTAAAGCAAACTCACATACTCAATCATCTTTTAGTCTTTAACAATTGCTAACACTCATGAGGTACCTATGAGTTCAAAGTTTCAATCGGACACAGAGAAAGGTAGGAGCTTATAGTATTGCCTCCCAACTATTTACCTCAAGGGTAATGTCAACAGTAATGACTCATGCTCGTCCACTTCCGAGCGGATATATGTGCCTAGATCATTCCCCAACATGTGACACTTGCCAGAAAATAAAGGCGAAAATAGAGAAGGTGATGGAAATCACCACGACTCTTGCATAAAGGTAAGAACTAGAAAATAAAAGTAACAGATAGGCCCTTCGCAGAGGGAAGCAGAGGTTGTCATGCACTTTTATAGTTGGATGCACAATCTCTTAATGCCAAAGAACATCACTTTATATTGCCCCTTGTGATAGAGAACTTTATTATGCAGTCCGTCGCTTTTATTTCTTCCCTATCACAAGTTCGTATAAAGTTTATTTTCCTCACATTAACAGATCACACATATTTAGAGAGCAATTTTTATTGCTTGCACCAATGAAAACTTACTTGAAGGATCTTATTCTATCCTTAGGTAGGTATGGTGGACTCTCATGGCAAAACTAAGTTAAGGGTGTTTGGATGCACAAGTAGTATCTCTACTTGGTGCGGAGGTTTTGGTTGATATTAGGTGGAAGCAACCAACACATGTTGAGGGATCCATAACTATATAACTTCTATTCGAAAATAAGCATACATAAACCATTATGTTGTCTTCCTTGTCCGACATCAACTTCTTAACATATAGTATTTTAATGAGTGCTCACAATCATAGAAGATGTCTAATATAATATATTTATATGTAAACCTCTCTTTCTTTATTACTTCCTTTTAATTGCCCCAATGACCAACAACTATGTTTGTTAACCCACAACAGGTTTCAATCGACATACTTCTTATATGTGAAGTCATAACTCCCCATAAGATTGTCATATGTACCCTTTGCTTTTATTCTATACTTCTTTCTACTTCATCTTTCTCCAGATCAAGATCATGCCAAACAATCAAAAGCCCTCAACTCAAAAGCAATTTTTATTATATAACTCACGAACTTGCTTACATAGGAGGAATCATAAAGCAGAGACTCGAAACTAGATCACATGAAAACTTATTCTACTAGATCAAGATATAACCAAAAGGATCGAACTAAGGAAAGATGGTAAAAATAAAAATAAAAATAAAAGTAAAAGATGTGATGGTGATACGATACTGGTGCACCTCCCCCAAGCTTGGCACAATCCAAGGGGAGTGCCCATACCCATGTGTTTAGTTGTCTTGCTTCGGAGGTGGTGATATTGAAGTTGTTGATGAGGTTGGAAGTTTGTCTAGTTTCCTCCTAAGCATAAAATTCTTTTCCCTCAGGTCTTCCACCTACTGTTCGAGCTTCAATATCTTTTGACATAATTCTTCTTTACTCTCCTGTAGAAAACGAGAAGGGATAAATAGAACTTCAGGTTTTCTTCTCACGTTTGGGAGGCTTGATTTTCTGAACTGCACGTGCATGTCTCCCAGTTCAAGTATAGGAGTCTCCTCTTCATCTGAGCTTTCTTCATGGTACTTGTCTTCTTGTTCCTCCTCCGAGAATAATCCATAAGGATCTAGGTCCCCGTAGAGCTTGGGATTGGCAAGATAATGCGATATGTAGCTCTCCCAATCAAACTCTTGGGATGACATATTGCTCTAAATCTGCTACAGGAACAACTCAAACAAAGACAGGAGGTATAGTCATGATACGAGAGTCAAAACCCTCAAGGGATTATATAATGAATTTTTACTGACCCGAAGGAGTATACCACAAGAAAACGGAGTCCGGAAGGTGCACGAGGTGGCCACAAGCCCCAAGGGCGCACCCAGGGGGTAGGGTGCGCCCTGCAGGCTTGTCACCTCCTCGTGCACTATTCGGGCTACTTTAAATTTTCCTAATTTTTTAAATATTCCAAAACAAATAAAAATTGCCATTGAAAAAGTTTTGGAGTCTTTTTACTTACCGTACGACATACCTATTCCTTTTCGGAGTCTGAAACGTTTTGGTAAGTCTCCCTAATATACTCCTCCGGAGTTATGGTGTTGATGACATTCGTTTCAACATTTATGGGAGTACCTAAGATATAATGTTTGATTCTTTGACCATTCACCACCTTTGGGTTTGTGCCTTTGGCGTTGTTAATCTTGATGGCTCCGGAACGGTATACCTCCTCGATAACGTAAGGACCTTCCCATTTAGAGAGAAGTTTTCCTGCAAAAAATCTCAAACGAGAATTATATAGCAATACATGATCACTTACATTAAATTCACGCTTTTGTATCCTTCTATCATGCCATCTCTTGACCTTTTCTTTAAACAACTTGGCATTCTCATAGGCTTGGGTTCTCCATTCGAAGAGTGAGCTAATGTCAAATAACCTCTTCTCACCAGCAAGTTTGAAATCATAATTGAGCTCTTTGATTGCCCAATAAGCTTTATGTTCTAGTTCTAGAGGTAAATGCCATGATTTACCATAAACCATCTTATACGGAGACATCCCCATAGGATTTTTGTAAGCAGTTCTATAAGCCCACAATGCATCGTCAAGTTTCTTAGACCAATTCTTCCTAGATCTATTAACATTCTTCTGCAAAATAAATTTAATTTCTCTATTACTCAATTCTACTTGACCACTAGACTGAGGATGATAAGGAGAGGCAATTCTATGATTAACATCGTATTTAGCGAGCAATTTACGGAAAGCACCATGAATAAAGTGTGAACCATCATTAGTCATCAAATATCTAGGGACTCCAAATCTAGAGAAAATAACTTCTTCAAGCATTTTAATAGAAGTGTTATGATTAGCGCTACTAGTTGGAATAGCTTCTACCCACTTAGTAACATAATCAATCGCAAGTAGAATATGAGTATACCCGTTAGATTGTGGAAAAGGCCCCATATAATCAAAACCCCAAACATCAAATGGTTCGATAACAAGAGAGTAATTCATAGGCATTTCCTGACGTCTACTAATATTACCAATTCTTTCACATTCATCACAAGACAAGACAAACTTACGAGCATCCTTGAAGAGAGTGGGCCAATAAAACCCAGATTGTAGTACCTTATGTGCAGCTCTATCTCCAGCATGGCATCCTTCGTAGGCTTCGGAGTGGCACTTGCGTAGGATCTGTTCCTGTTCATGCTCAGGTACACAACGTCTAATAATACCATCTACTCCTTGTTTATAAAGGTGTGGATCATCCCAAAAGTAATGCCTTAAATCATAGAAGAACTTTTTCTTTTGTTGGTATGTGATACTAGGAGGTATAAACTTAACAACAATGTAATTGGCATAATCAGCATACCAAGGAGAATTATGTGAAGCATTTACGACAACCAATTGTTCATTAGGAAAGCTATCATCAATAGGTAGTGGGTCATCAAGAACATTTTCTAACCTAGACAAGTTATCTGCCACAGGGTTATCAGCACCCTTTCTATCAATGATATGCAAATCAAATTCTTGTAGCAGAAGGACCCACGTAATAAGTCTAGGTTTATCATCTTTCTTTTCCATAAGGTACTTAATAGCAGCATGATCGGTGTGAACAATTACTTTGGAATCAACAATATAAGGTCTAAACTTATCACAAGCCAGCACGACTGCTAAAAATTCTTTTTCAGTAGTAGCATAGTTTCTTTGAGCACTGTCTAGAATTTTACTAGAATAATGGATAACATTTAATTTCTTATCTACTCTTTGTCCTAGAACAACACCAACAACATAGTCACTAGCATCACACATAATTTCAAAGGGTAGGTTCCAGTCGGGTGGTTGAACAACAGGTGTGGTAATCCGGGCATTCTTAAGAATTTCAAATGCTTCTACAAAATCATCATCAAAAACAAACGGGACATCTTTTTGCAAAAGATTTGTGAGAGGCCTAGAAATCTTAGATAAATCTTCGATAAACCTCCTATAGAAACCAGCATGACCAAGGAAACTTCTTATACCTTTGATATCCGTAGCACACAACATTTTTTCAATGGCATCAACTTTAGCTTTATCAACTTCAATACCTCTTTTGGAGATCTTGTGCCCCAATACAATACCTTCATTAACCATAAAGTGGCACTTTTCCCAGTTCAAGACAAGATTAGTTTCTTCACATCTCTATAAAACTCGATCAAGGTTGCTCAAACAATCATCAAATGAAGTTCCGTAAACGGAAAAATCATCCATGAAAACCTCAAGAATCTTTTCACAACATTCAGAGAATATAGCCATCATACATCTTTGAAAGGTAGCATGTGCATTGCATAAACCAAAAGGCATGCGTCTATAAGAAAAGGTACCGAAAGGGCAGGTAAAAGTGGTTTTTTCTTGATCCTGGCTTGATACAGGTATTTGAGAGAAACCAGAGCAACCATCTAGAAAGCAAAAATGAGTATGTTTCGATAATCTTTCTAGCATTTGATCAATAAAAGGTAAAGGGTAATGATCTTTCTTAGTAGCTTTATTTAATTTCCTAAAATCAATTACCATTCTAGAACCTGTAACAATTCTTTGCGGGATCAATTCATTTTTATCATTAGGAACAAAGGTAATACATCCCTTTTTAGGGACACAATGGACGGGCTAACCCATCTACTATCAGCTACAGGATAAATTATACCTGCCTCCAGAAGCTTTAGTATTTCTTTTCTTACCACTTCTTTCATCTTAGGGTTCAATCGTCATTGATGATCAATAACTGGTTTGGCATCAGGCTCCGTATTAATTTTATGCTGACATAGAGAGGGACTAATACCCTTAAGATCATCAAGAGTATAACCAATAGCAGCATGGTGCTTCCTCAGAGTTTTCAATAATCTCTTTTCTTCATGCTGTGAAAGGTTAGCACTAATAATAACAGGATACATCTCCTTTCATCAAGATAAGCATATTTCAACGTATCAAGTAACTGCTTGAGCTCAAACACAGGATCACCCTTGGGTGGAGGAGGATCCCCAAGTATTTCAACAGGTAAGTTGTGTTTTAAAATAGGCTGCTGATCAAAGAAAATTCCATCTATTTCATTCCTCTCATTCATATGCATATCATTTTCATGGTCTAGCAAATATTGTTCTAAAGGATCAGTAGGATGCACAACAATAGAAGCGAGACCAATAATTTCATCTTTGCTAGGCAATTCTTTGTCATGGGGTTGTCTACGAAATTTAGAGAAATTAAACTCATGAGACACATCCCCAAAACTCACAGTAACTATTTCTTTCTCACAATCAATCCTAGCATTAACAATATTTAAGAAGGGTCTGCCAAATATAATTGGACAAAAATTATCTTGTGGGGAACCAAGAACAAGAAAATGAGTAGGATATTTTGTTTTCCCTCACAAGACTTCAACATCTCTAACAATCCCCATCAGTGCAATAGTGTCTCTATTAGCAAGCTTAATAGTAACATCAATTTCCTCTAGTTCAATTGGTGCAATATCATGCATGATTTGTTTGTATAAGGAATAGGGGATTGCACTTACACTAGCACCCATATCACACAAGCCATGATAACAATGATCTCCTATTTTGACAGAAACAACAGGCACGCCAACAACTGGTCTATGTTTATGCTTAGTATCAGGTCTAGCAATTCTAGCCGCTTCATTGCAGAAATGAATAACATGCCCATCAAAACTGTCAACCAAGATATCTTTAACTATAGCAATACTAGGTTCAACTTTAATTTGCTCCGGGGGTGTAGGTGTTCTAATACAACTCTTACGAACCATAGTTGAAGCTTTAGCATGTTCCTTTATCCTAACAGGGAAGGGTGGTTTCTAAATGTAAGCACTAGGGATAACAGGATCAACATTATAAGTAATAATTTCCTCTTCAACTTTAATAGGTTCAACTACTTTCACTTCAATGGGAGGATGATATTTAAACCACTTCTCCTTAGGGAGATCAACATGAGTAGTAAAAGATTCACAGAAAGAAGCTACTATCTCAAAGTCAAGTCCATATTTAGTGCTAAATTCATGAAAAGCATCGGTGTCTATGAAGGATTTAACACAATCAATCTTAAGGTTCATACTTGACTCCTTACCTTCGTCGAGTTCCCAATCTTTAGAGTTGCGTTTAATTTTTCCAATAAATTACATTTGAATTCAATATCTTTCTTCATAAAAGAACTAGCACAAGAAGTACCGAGCATGGATTGATCATTACGAGAAAGCCAAGCATAAAAATTCTGAATAATAATTTCTCTCGAGAGCTCATGATTGGGGCAGGAATATAACATTGACTTAAGCCTCCCCCAAGCTTGAGCGATTCTTTCTCCTTCATGAGGCCAAAAATTGTAAATATAATTCCAATCACGATGAACCAGATGCATAGAATATAACTTCTGATGAAATTCCATTTTCAGTCGGTTGTAGTTCCATGATCCAATATCATCACATAGCCTGTACCATGCCGATGCCTTTTCCTTCAAAGATAAAGGAAAGACCTTCTTCTTGACAACATCCTCGGGCAAACCTGCAAGCTTAAATAATCCACAAACTTCATCCACATATATTAGACGCAAATCCGGATGTAGTGTCCCATCTCCTGCATAAGGATTAGCTAGTAGTTTCTCTATCATACCCGAAGGAATTTCATAATAAATATTTTCAGTAGGTTCAGTAGGTTGAGGGACAACTCTTTCTGTTTGCGGTCGAGGTGAAGATACCCCGAACAAATCCCTCAAAGGATTACTTTCCATAGTAACAACTGACAGCAAATTTCAGCACACTATATAAATTTTCCCTTACCAAGTTCCACTCACCAAAGACGCTTCACTCCCCGGCAACAGTGCCAGAAAAGAGTCTTGATGACCCACAAGTATAAGGGATCTATCGTAGTCCTTTCGATAAGTAAGAGTGTTGAACCCAACAAGGAGCAAAAGGAGATGACAAGCGGTTCTTAGTAAGGTATTCTCTGCAAGCATTGCAATTATCTGTAATAGATAATATTGTGATAAGATAATTCGTAACGGGTAGCAAGTAACAATTGTACCAAAGGTGCAGCAAGGTGGCCCAATCGTTTTTATAGCAAAGGACAATCATGGACAAACTCTTATATAAAGCAAAATGCTCCCGAGGACACATGGGAATTTATGTGAAGCTAGTTTTCATCATGCTCATATGGTTCGCGTTTGCTACTTTGATAATTTGATATGTGGGTGGACCGGTGCTTGGGTGCTGCCCTTACTTGGAAAAGCCTCCCACTTATGATTAACCCCTTCCGCAAGCATCCGCCACTACGAAATAAGAATTAATATAAATCTAACTATAGCATGAAACAAATGGATCCAAATAAGCCCCTTACGAAGCAACGCATAAACTAGGGTTTAAGCTTCTGTCACTCTAGCAACCCAACATCTACTTATTACTTCCCAATGCCTGCCTCTAGGCCCAAACAATGGTGAAGTGTTATGTAGTCGACGTTCACATAACACCACTAGAGGAGAGACAACATACATCTCATCAAAATATCAAACGAATACTGTTGGGGATATAACCCCATGGTAAGACCCGCCCAGGTGGGGCCGGGTCATACCTGGCGGATCATAATCCAGACCAAGGCAAATGGGCCAAGAGACGTAAGCCTGGCCGCATGGCGGCTTACCAAGATGGGCCAAGACAAGGACCGGACGGGAGAAGGCATGAAGACCCGGGCGGGTAAGCCACCCGAAGACGGCTTGCTCGGGAAGGCAAGGCAACATAGAGATAGAGTCGGATACATTGTAAGAGTCGGTATGAGACTTGTGTAACCCATGGTCTTGACCTCCGATATAAAGGCGAGACACGGGGCGACTTGGAGAGAGACCAACTAATCGAGAACTAGGTCAAGTGAATCTGCTCCCTTGTAATCGATACTCCAATCAATACAACACAAGCAGGACGTAGGCTTTTACCTCTTATTGAGGGGCCGAACCTGGGTAAACTCGTGTCCTTCATCCCAACCAACCCCTTTGAGTCCATCACCTTAGCGATGGCTTCGAACACAAGTCCTTGGACATCTGCCGTGATAAAACCATGACAGTTGGCGCCCACCGTGGGGCTAGCGCTCGGTGGTGTTGAGTTATCAAAGGTCTCTCTCCCAGGGATCGAAGGGTATGTGGTTGGAAAGATGAACAAAAGTTGCCGTGGCTAGCTCTACATCGACGACGCCAGCTGGGGCCCCAAGGCAGACTCTGTCGAGTATGGTTTTCGTGTTCCCTTCGGTGGAATCCATGTCTTCATCGGCAAAGTCGGCGGATCTACACCCAGGCCGGACGTCTGCACCAACATCGTTGAGCCGGCTCGGCGCATGCAACCCGCCCGACACGTGCAACCCGCCCGTGCTAACCCGGGCAGAAAGCACGTCTTCGTCGGCTTCACAAAGGGCATGGATCTGGAGGGTTCTATGTCTCAGGAAACTCTCGTCTGCTCGGAGGGTGAGTCTTCAAGCGGAGAGACGGAATCAATCTACCAGCTTCACAATGGCTGGCTAGGGGCTACAACGAGCTTTATCGTGGGTCAAAGTATCATAAGCCAGAGGACCATGGGCCGCCAATGCATGCAACCGTCTTCATGGCGGGTTCCACACTGGGACCGAGCAGTACAGACGCCGGGGTAGCCGGGTCAGGGGCCGACCCGCCATCGGCTCAAGTTCTTCTAGATCTAATGGATGAGCTTACAGACCTAATGGCAACTAAAGTCACGGCGGAGAATCAAGCCGCCGAGAACATAGAGATCGCAAGGCTAAAGGACCAGATGACTGAAGTCCAACAAGGGATCAGCTTGCTGAAGGCTCAGATGGATGTCAAGGTAGAACGCCTTAAGATAAACGCTTTCCGCCTCAATCTGGAGCAGCAATCTGCAGCAGCGGTTCAGCGGCTGAGGCATCAACCCCGCTTGCTGGAACAGTATGAGGCCAGGAATCTTTTTAACATGCCGGGAATGAGACGTACATCGGAAGCGCATGAGAGTTGGCCGGCGTCTCGATAGCAGCATATTAACCCGCCCGACGGATCCAAGCCTCACAAATGGCCTTTCCAATGCCGGCAGGTCATTATTCAAACCCGACGGGGAACATGGTGGTGGCAGCGACCCAGCTTGGGACGATCCCTATCCCCGACGAGGCACCCTTCGCAGAAGAGGTGCGAAACACCATTGGATACGTGCAGACGGCAATGGCCCAGTAGGAGAAGTACACCTACAGCCGGAGTCGTGTGCATTCAACCCCCATCCCCAGCCACAGCTTCAGCCGGCGGTATGAGTCACCGGCGGTTTCTTGCAGTGATCGGCACCGGGACCTGCCGTGAGGTGACCAGGCGGTTCTGGATGCTCAGGAGCTGGTGGACCGGGCGAGGGCACAACGCGAGGTGGCGGCTGTGGCAACAACGATAACTCATCAAGAACCTGAGCCTTCCATCTCGGTAGGAGCAGGAGTGACCACCAGGGCCTTGGGAGTACCGTGCTTAGTGCCTGCTTTATGGAACGAGCGTCTGCTGAAGGATTTCAAGGGCCCTCGCAAGGTCCCAAATTACACTGCTGACCTGCCTCCGGAGGCGTGGATTGAGAGCTATGAGCTGGCGATGGAGATGTTAGACATCAACGACGCATTATGTGCCAAGTATTTTATCATGATGTTGGAAGGGCCGGCTCGCATGTGGTTGAAGGTCTTGCCACCCAACACCATTAATTCCTGGGCCGAGTTAAAGGCGAAGTGCATCAAAAATTTCCAGGGAACGTGCAAGCAGCCCATGATGATTGTGGATTTGGATCATTGTGTGCAACAGGAGAATGAGTCGGCTCACCATTGAGTCCGACGGGTCTCAACCATCATCCACTCGTCGGAACAGATTATGGCGGCTCAAGCAGTTTTAAATCTGGAGAAGAATTGCCACTTTATGCCTCTGAAGCAGAAGCTTGGCCGGCTCAAGTGCTCGTGTCAGGACATGAGGGAGCTCATGGCGGCTCTCACGAAGTACGCCGACTCTGAAAATATGAAGGATCCAGGCTCTGACAAGGAGAAGCCTAATCAGAGCAAGAAGAATAACAATGGCAAGGGTCCGACAGGCAATGGCAACCAGAGCAAAAGGAAGAACCCAGATGGCGGGTCAGAATTGATGGCCAACACCAGCATCGGGAACAATCGTGCTAAGGGCAACAAGAACTTCAAACAATCCTTTAATAAGGGTAAAACTCCTTTTAAGTTGGAGGAGATTCTCAATAAACCTTGTCCAGAGCACAGCCGGCCCGATAAGGTGGCAGGTCACACGTGGAGGAATTGCCACATTATGCAAAAGTTTCGGGATTACAGTGTGCGGCAGCATAACAACAATGGTGGTGGCCCTCCACGCAGCTCAGGGCCAGGTGGGTCAGGTGCTGACCTGGGGTCTGGCGGCTCAGGATCCAGCTACCAGGGCCAGGGCAATCTAGGAGGGCATCATCAACAATCTGGTGGCAATAATCAGCAGCAAAACAACCAGTTTGGGTATCAGAGTAATCCGAAGCAGCTCAGCTCGGGTCAGTATCATGTTTTTACAACTAGCCTTAACACGCAAAACCAGAAGTTGCGCAAGCAGGCGGTCAATGCCATCACATCGGCTCTCCTAGAATACTTGAAGTGGTCTGAGTATGACATAACCGGGAGCAGAAAGGATCACCCGCCGCATGTTGATGACCCAATACGGCTGGCGTTGGTAGTTGCCCCCAAAGTTGGAGGATATGTATTTACCAAAGTGCTTATGGATGGTGGTAGCAGCATCAATATTTTGTACTATGACACTTTCCGCCGAATGAAGTTGCTTGATAAAGATCTTAGGCCTTCCTCGACGGTCTTTCATGGTGTAGTGCCTGGCAAATCGGGTTATCCAGTGGGTAAGATCTCTTTGGAAGTCGCCTTTGGTGACGAATACAACTACAAGGTGGAGACCTTGTGTTTTGAGGTGGTCAAGATCAAAAGTCCATATCATGCCCTGTTTGGACGTCCGGCTTACGTCAAGTTCATGGCTAGGCCTTGCTATCTTTACTTACAGCTCAAAATGCCGGGTCTAAAAGGGACGATTACAGTGCATGGTGATCGGGAGACAGCTATTGAGTGTGAGGAAGGAGATGCAGCTTATGTCGAGTCAAGTTGCGTGGAAGCAGAGCTCAAGTTCTATAAGGAAAATGTTGACCCGGAGGACATGACTCCGCTTAAAAAGCCCACCACAGAATCAGAGCCGCCCCTCAAGTTTTTGGCAGATGACACTAAGCTAGTGGATTTTACTCCGGGCGACTCATATCAACAGTTTACTATTGGGGCCAATATGGATCCCAAATAGGAAAGTGCGCTCATCGAATTCATCCGTGAGAATTGGGACATGTTTGCATGGAAGTCGTTTGACATGCCGGGTGTACCGAGAGAGTTCGTTGAGCATCACCTTAGTGTGGATCATAAATTTAAGCCAGTCAAACAGTTCCTATGACAATTCAATTAAGAGAGGCGCAAGGCCATTGGGGAAGAGGTAGCCCGGCTCCTGGCGGCGGGTTTCATCGTTGAAGTGTTTCACCTAGAGTGGCTTGCTAACCTGATGCTAGTGCTTAAGAAGAACGACACGTGGCGTATGTGTGTGGATTACACGGATCTTAACAAAGCCTGTTCGGCTGACCCGTTTGCTCTCCCCCGTATCGACCAGATCATCGATGCAATGGCAGGTTGTGAGAGTTTATGTTTCCCGGATGCTTATTCTGGTTATCATCAAATCAGGATGGCAGTCAAGGACCAAGAGAAGACGGCTTTCATCACGCCTTTTGGTGCCTTTTGCTATGTGTCCATGCCTTTCGGGCTCAAGAGTGCCTAGGCGACTTACCAGTGTTGTGTGCAAAACTGTCTTCACATCCAAATTGGGCGCAATGTTCATGCATACGTGGATGATATTGTGATTAAGTCTAGGAAGAAGGAGACTTTGCTTGATGACCTAAAGGAGACTTTTGACAACTTATGGGTCTACAAGATGATGCTTAACCCGGCTAGGTGTGTTTTCGGTGTTCTTGCAGGCAAGCTCTTGGGATTTCTAGTCTCTCAGCATGGCATTGAGGCTAATCCAGATAAGATCAAGGCTATCACTTCCCTATATGAGCCGGCATGCATCAATGATGTTTAGCACCTGGCGGGACGGATCGCTGCATTAAGCTGGTTCATAAGACGCCTTAGTGAGAAGGCCATCCCATTTGTACCTGATGATGAAGAAGACAGACAACTTTGTCTGGAGCGCGGAAGTGGGTGAAGCGCTTGAGGCCCTCAAGAGGCATCTCACAGAGCCGCCAGTCTTAGCGGCTCCGGCTGAGAAGGAACCTTTGCTCTTATACGTGGCGGCTAATAATAGCGCAGTCAGCGCCGCGATTGTTGTTGAGCGTAAGGAGGCAGGGACGGAATATCCGGTTCAAAGGCCGGTTTATTATATCAGTGAAGTCCTGATAGAGTGTCACAACCCTAGCTAGGTGACCTAGTTTAGCATGTGTTTGCATCACATTTTCATCTACTTGCATCAACATGAAATGGGGAACAAAAGAGAAACCCCAAGCTCACTTTGAATCAAACCAATTCAAACTTGGTGAAAATTCAACAAATCCAAAATGCCCACTAAAAATGTTCCCTATGTCTAGTAAATTTGGACATGAATATAACAAGGATCATTTTAGTTATTTGAACAACCAAAACAATTCAAAAATAATTGATAAAGCTTTTGAAATCATTAAAGAAAGCACTATCATTATTTTTGTTTTCAAAATATCCTGAAACTTTTCAAATAAGTTTGAAATATTCAAACTTTAGTTTATAAAATATATGGGATATTTTAAAAAATCATTGGACCTGAAAAGAAAATAAACAAAAGTCAGAAAATAGAAAACAGAGAAGAATTAAAAAAGAGAAGAAGGAAAAGGGCCCAGGCCAGGTCAGCCCACCTAGCCAGGGAGGCCGTCGTCCTCCTGGCGGCCAGGAGGACGAGCGCGTGGCCGGAGCGCGCGCGCTGCCGTGCCTCCACGCCGGCAGCTGCCTGCCTGTGCCCTCCTCGCCAGCGCGATGGGGATAAGCTCCCAAGAGCCGTCCCCATCGCTCCCTCTCTCTCTCTCGCCCGCTTGCCCTTCCTCCCCTTCTTTGCTCCGCCATGGCCGAACCCTGTTAGAGCTCGCCGCCGTCGCGTTAGTCGCTCCCCCTCGCCCCTGAGCCCCCCAATCGCTCTGCCTAGCTCCCCTCTTCCTTCCAGCCAAGTCGCGCATCGCCGGAAGCCCTCCAGCGCCGCATAGCCGTCGTCTTCAACCTCCGGCCGCTGGAAAAGAAGTGGAGCTCGCCGCTGCTCCAGGCCCTCCCCGAGCCCGCTCTCGACGTCCTTGCAACCGCCGTGAGTCCTTGAGTCTTTTCCCCCTCTTTTCCCCTTCAATTTCGTGCCCTAGCGTTGGATTCCGTCGAAGTCCGAATGTCCCCGCCACTCGAGCTCGACGCCGGCCATGCTCCGATGACCAGCTAGTCCATCTGAGGCCCCCGTCATGCTCGTGGGGCTGTGTAGAGTCCGTAGGTGCCAAGTAGAGGTCGTGTCGCGCCCTGGTTCAACGAGCCCGTGCTCGCCCGAGCTCCGGCCGCCACCCAACTCATCGCCGGCGTCGATTCCGACCATCTCAGCTCCTGGGAGGGGTCAGAATGGACGCGTGTGTGTGTGTGTGTTGAGTCGTTTGGTGCCCTCCGCCGTCCATTTGGTCGCCGGAGGAGGGATCCCAAAGCCCTCCGCCGTCTCTAGAGCCACCGGCGGCTCAACGCCGGTGGGTCTTGCCGGAGTTGACCAGAGGTTTGACCCCCTGAGTCACTGGCAGGTGAGGCCAGGCCCTGACAGTCAAAGTTAATTAGCAAATTATTTAATTATTTTAATTAACCTAATCAGTCACTGATAGTGGGCCCAGCTTCTGTTAATTAATTAGCATTTAGTTTAATTAGTTAGTTAAGTGTCCGAGTCACTAACATGTGGCCCCCACATGTCAGGTTTGACTCTGGCCCGGTCAGCTGACCAGCTGACGTCATAATGATGTCATGCTGATGTAATAAAAGCAATTTCTAGTTTAAAAATAATTCCAGGAATTATTCAAAACTTCAACATTTCATATAAATTAATCTGTAAATCAGATGAAAATAATTTATATATGAAAATTTATCAGAAAAATCCAATGAATCCAATGGTGCTATTGACATGCATGTTAGAGCAATCTAAATAGGTGAAAATTGACATTTACTAATAGGTTAGTAAATGGAATTTGAAATGAAGAACAATTTTGAACCTATATTCAAATTCTTTTCAAACCAACATGATCACTAGTTGCATTAGCTCATCCATACATGCTATCATGCCATGATCATGCATCATATTGTTGCACTTGCGTGTGTTGATTGTTTCTTATCTGCATTGCGGTAGGCCCCGCTTCTGAGGATACCTCCGAGTATCACGACGAAGGAGAGAACCCTTCCGTTTCCCAACAAGGCAAGCAACCCCTTTGACCATTCCGATAATATCCTACTCTCTCGCTCCTGCTCTTGTTTATTGCATTAGGACAACCGATCACATGTCAGTCATACACGGTAGATGATCCTATTATGTTGCATAACCTGACATTGTCACAGTAAATAGCTAAACCTTGCAACCTAGCATACCTAGTAGATGCTTGTGCCATGATGTGCTTAGCTTACTTTGCCTGCTATGCTTGCTATGTTTAGAGTTGTGTCAGGTCGGTTTCATCTGGGTGATGAACTGAGTGAAACGATGTTGTTCCGATGTGATGATGTTATGATGAACTCGATTTGGTAAAGGTAGCGATGAGAGGCTATGTAGGAGTACATAGCGGGTTGTCTCATTGGGACCGTTCTTAGGAACTGAGTTTCGTGTTTGTGATCCAAGACTAGTTACTACCACACATTGGATACTTAATTGACCCTCTCAACTTATCAGTCGCCTAGTCATGAGTCCAGGAGTTGCAAGTAGTTTCTGGTGTTTATAGCATGTTGGAGGCCGTGCGTAGCGTTGAACCTAGGGGTGGGTTACGACGCGGTAGGCAGTGGCACGGTGTACCAAGGATCACCCGAATGGTGGGCTTGGGAACCCTGCGCACATCGTTTGGGGCTATAATGGAAACTTCGGCCGGACTTCCGTGCGGGTTCAGTCTCAAATAGGCAATAGCCTGGACTAGAGGTCTTACACGATTGACGGTCGTGGTCGACTCCCTCGCTGGGCTTTCGCTTGAAGGTTGCCAAGTTGCATGTTTTTATGAGCACACATCGATAAGTGGCGAGAGCGTGTGTGAAGAAGTACACCCCTGCAGGGTATGAAACTATTCGAATAGCCACGTCCTCGGATATGGACTACTTGGAAAACTTATGCTATTCATAGATAATCAAATGGATACTTATAAAAATATCAAGACAAGTGTGAGTACCATAGATGGCACTCTCCCGGGAGAGGGAAGTGAATCTATGGTGGTGTATTGCTATGGAGTTAGTGGACTCGTGTGCGATATCTAAAAGGTAAACAAAGGGTTAAAATTGAGTAGTGTAGGATAGCCATGAGTCAAAGTTGGCATTGCTGCATAAACTCAACCTCCCCCCTTTGTTGATACATGAGCATGGTTAGCCTAGGTCTGCTTTAAAGACTTGGTGAGTACCTTTGTACTCATGTTTGCTTAATAAATGTTGCACATGAGACCCCGGACCCTTCGGGTGGGTTCTTTATAGATGTCGACGATGCCGAATAGCTGGTGTCCCAGCTACGACCTTTGCCTGTGGCGGGCTGTAGATAGTCAGGCCATGTTCCTTTTTGCCCCCTTCATCTGTCTGTACCCAGACAGCTTTACGCTTCCGCATGGTTTGTATGAACTTGTTTGTATGACTTTAGTGTCGGGTCATGTGACCCCTATCTGTAAGAACATATTATGCAAGGCTCGTCTGAGCCTCTTAAATAAAAGTCATCTTGTTTTATGGTTATGTTGTGATGCCATGGTTGTATCTATGCATATCGGGCATGTCGTGCGTACGTGTGACGTGCAATGGTATGTATGGGATCCGACACCTAGTCGTGTGCCTTTAGTAGTACTCTTTACGGGAAATTGCCTCTTTGTGCTTCCACCGAGCCATGGTAGCTTGTTACTGCTCCGGACACATTGATTGACCGGCATGTATCCTTCTTTGCTGTTGTGTCTGTCCCTTCGGGGAAATGTCGCGCAGTGTAATGGAGTCCCTGTAGCCTGCTACGACTCGTCTATGTGCAGTGATGGCATTTATGTCTCACGGCGTAATGGAGTCCTTGTAGCTTGCTATGACTCGTCTACACATGCTTGAGGCCGACACCTGCATTGCTGGGTTATGTATGCCTGTTTCCGTACAGATGTGCCACTTGGGTTCTATGACTAGTCATGTCGGCCCGGGTTCTCTGTTGTTTGATTGCCAGCGACATGTTCACATACGTGAGCCAAAAGACGCAACGGTCCCGGCTAAGGTAAGGCTGTTGCCGTGGAACTTATCGTGGATCATATGACTTAGGATCAGGGTCCCGACAGCATTGGTATCAGAGCCTGACTGACTATAGGACTACCAAGCCAAACCGGTCGAAGTTGAGTCTAGAAACACTATAGAAAAGTAGGGGAATGGATTGTGGAAGGGAACATAAGGCTCTTTTTACTCCTCTTCCCAAGTTATTCTATTCTGAGTCATTCTCATCTTTTCTACGGGGATAAGAGCTAGGCTTCTCATCTATTGCTTAGGATGACGAGTTACTAACCATGGACCAATAGCTAGCTTGTTTGCAAGTGAGTGTAGTTACTCAAGTATTGTTGTGTGACAAACAGATGGAGAAGAGATTTGAGTCTAGAAAGTCAAGTGGTTATGCCTTCCCAATCTTTTGCAGTTGTCTCAAAATCCTTTTTGAGCAATTACAACCGTTATGCTGTCCAATTTCTGCTAGAGTCTCTAATGTCTTTGCATCATTTTCTGTTTCAGATGCCCCCTCGTCCTTCCCATCAGGTGGTCCGTCTAACCAGGTGCATCGATGTACCGGGTCACACGGCCATGTTGGTTAGAGTTATGATGGAGGCTGGCTACCGTTGGTACCCAGAGTACACAGTGGAGGAGCAGTATCGAGATTTCAACCAGATTCAGTATCTATGTACCGTCAAGATTTATCCTTCATATCCTGGAGCTGCAGAACCGCTTCATTGGACTTATGGGTTAGGTGTCACCATAGATATGGCAGTTCAGGAGGACGCCTACACCGTGTTGACTATCATGAGGTTTCACCATGGTCTGCTCCAGAACACAGAGTTCTGCTATGTTCCTGCTTCCATGGGAGGAGAGGATGGATATCTCAGTGCAGCCTACTATGATCATTCCCATGAGGATCCTAGACTGCGGGTGACCGCTCAGATGTTGGAGAACAGGGATCGTGATGCACGTGCCCTTCGCATGGAGCTTTATGCTACTTGTGCATGTCTGTGGACAGCCCTGACACAGTTGGCACCTGTCATGCAGACAGGCTATGGAGATTTGGAGTTGCTGACCCCATCGCGGACTCATTTGCCAGCACACGTAGACTGGCCCAGTGTTGGAGGCATCACCCCTCTTCGAGGACCGCTGTTGCCGCCAACAAGGGGACCAAGGCCACACCCGTGTCCTTATGGCTCCCAGGGATCACAGGCTAGAGTGTTTCCAGATCCTCAGGTTCAGCTCCCGGGTCATGGGGGTAACCTGTATGAGGCATTCTACGGCGATGCTTGAGTACGTGGATGTTAGTTTTAGTATGGTAGTCATCGTATCGCCACAGTCCTGCGTGTCTTGTGGGATATGATTGAGGTCGAGAGTTGAGTTCCGGAGGTGTAGATAGATAATGTATAGGAAGCTTGTTATGCCGCCAATGAGTTGTGTCATCTCTCCGTAGTTGCTTTTTAGCTTGTTTTGTACTGAACTATGTCATGGTGTGTATAAATCATGGTGTTTATATGGCAGTTGATTTACCATGTTAATTGGTGTTCGCCCTGCATGCCATGTTGTCCAGTACATTCCTTATCTCATGTCCTAGAGTTGTTGTCCCCTATGATTAAGTTGTGGGTTTGTTTTCCCAGGATGGTGGCCACTAGGAATAACCCCATGCCTGCCCCTGAGCAGGGCGAGGGAAGCCAGCCAAGCAAGAAGATCTGCCACATGCACCTTCTCTGGCGGAAGTGATGCTAGAAACAGAAAGGAACAAGAGGGAGACCAATAGGCTATTGGAAAGAATTGAGCAAAACACAGCACGTTCTCCCCACAACGACTTTGATGACGGCGTGTCACTTGGAGATTTCATCAGACTGAACCCACCCAAGTATCATCATTCGGTCGACCCACTCGACGCAGATGACTGGCTGTCTAGCATGTATCGCAAGATCCGGGCTGCTAATGTGTCCGAGGCCATGAAGGTGACCTTTGCAACCTACTTTCTCGAAGGACCCGCCAATCTGTGGTGGGAAAATTTTGAAGCTATGCGTCCCGCAGGCCCCGCACCAACTTGGGCAGAGTTCAGCGCCGCATTTCGTACCCATCACATCCCGGAAGGGCTAATGGATCGTAAGAGAGAGGAATTCTGTACCTTCACCCAGGGCAGACTGTCAGTGGATGCTTATAGTCACGAGTTTGGAAACCTTGCTCGCTATGCTCCTGAAGAAGTTTCTACTGATGCCAAGAAACAGTCCAGATTCGGCAAGGGACTTAACCCTGAGCTCCGTCGAGACCTGCGCCTGCATGAGTGCGCAACTTTCTAGGCTCTCGTCAACAAGGCTATCAATGCCGAGACTGGACAGACTGATTATGAGGCCACGAGGAAGCACAACCGTGACTTCAACCCCACATCTGGCTCGGGCCTCAATAAACGCCGGGTATGGGTGCCCAATGCAGCTCTACCATCAAGATACAATGCGAGGCCATCCTTCCACGCGCCTCGCCTAGTTCAGCCCAACCCTCCAGTCAGACCATTTGGAGGCCCGCCTGCAAATGTTGCACCCCGTGCCACCGTGGTCTACTATAAGTGTGGAGAACCAGGACACTATTCTCATGAGTGTCCCCAGAATAATGCCAAGCCCGCTGGACGTGGAAAGCCAGGAAAAGCCTTCTTCGTGAAGCCAACTCCTGCTCGTGGACGAGTGAACTATGTGTCTGCTGAGGAAGCTCTTGAGGATCCTGATGTTATTCTAGGTACGCTCCTTGTCAATAGTCATCCAACATCTGTTCTATTTGATACTGGTGCATCTCATTCCTTCATCTCAGAAAGTTATGCACAGTTGCATAACATGTCTTTTTGTGATATGCCTACTCCTTTAGTAGTGCAGACTCTAGGTTCAAAATGGCAAACTTCTAGAGTGAGCCATGATAATGAGATTTTGGTGGATAGATTAGTATTCCTAGCATCTTTGATAGCCCTCAAGTCTTCGGACATCAATATCATTCTAGGTATGGATTGCATGAAAGCCCACTATGCCAAGATTGATACTCATTCTAGGAATGTTCAACTTACACATCCATCGGGTGAGATAGTTAATGTCTCCACTCGAACAACCAAGCGCCAACTCTATTCCCTCAATGCTAGCCCTCTTCCAGAATTAGAAGATGTTCCGGTAGTCCGTGATTTTCCGGATGTCTTTCCAGAAGAACTGCCAGGAATTCCTCCTGTCAGAGATGTTGAGTTTGTAATAGAGCTCATCCCAGGGACTGTCCCAATAGCTAGAAGACCCTATAAGATGGCACCCGTAGAACTAGCCGAACTTAAGATCCAACTCGATGAGGCTTTGAAGAAAGGTTTCATCCGTACCAGTTCATCTCCTTGGGCTTGTCCTGTCCTCTTCATCAAGAACAAAGATGGTTCGGATCGGATGGTTGTGGATTATCGGCCAGTGAATCTGGTCACCATTAAGAACAAGTATCCGCTCCCCAGGATCAATGATTTGTATGATCAACTCGCTGGATCCTCTGTCTTCTCCAAAATGGATTTGAGGTTAGGATACCATCAAATCAGAATTAGGAATGGGGACATTCCAAAAACGGCTTTTGTCACTCGTTATGATCAATACAAGTACACCGTCATGTCCTTCGGTATAACCAATGCCCCCGCCACCTTCTCTCGCCTGATGAATTCGATCTTCATGGAGTATTTAGATAAATTCGTCGTGGTTTACCTCGACGACATACTCATCTACTCGAAGAACGAACAAGAACATGCGAGCATCTAAGGCTGGTATTGATGAAACTTCGAGAGCACCGCCTGTATGCCAAATTCTCGAAGTGTGAAATTTGGTTGCCAGAAGTGACCTACCTAGGCCACGTGATATCTGGTAAGGGTATCGCTGTCAATCCTGAGAGAGTATAGGCCGTCCTTGATTGGACTCAACCTGAATCGGTTAAGCAAGTTCGGAGTTTCCTTGGCTTAGCGAGCTATTGTCGCTGCTTTGTCGAGAATTTCTCGAAGGTTGCCAAACCTCTGACTGAACTCCTCAAGAAAGATAAAAAGTTCGAGTGGACTCCACTATGCGAGCATAGTTTTCAGGAGTTGAAAAGACGACTGACCTCCACTCCCGTTCTGGTGCCACCTGATTTCTCTAAGGACTTTATTATCTATTGCGACGCGTCACGACAAGGATTAGGTTGCATTCTCATGCAAGATCGTCATGTGATTGCATACGCATCTTGACAGTTGCGTCCACATGAGGATAATTATCCAATACATGATCTTGAACTTGTAGCTGTAGTCGATGCACTGAAAACCTGGCGACATTACCTTCTGGGTAATCGTTGCGAAATTTACACTGATCACCAAAGTCTGAAATATATATTCACCCAGCCGGATTTGAATCTCAGGCAAAGACGGTGGGTAGAGTTGATTACAGATTACGACTTAGGGATAACTTACACCCTTTGGAAAGCCAATGTCATGGCTGATGCACTAAGTCGTAAGTCTTATTGTAACAACCTGATGTTACAACAAGGTCAAACACTTCTCCATGAGGAATTTCGGAAGTTAAACCTCCACATTGTTCCTCAAGGATCCCTATCCAACTTGGTGGCGAAACCTACTCTTAAGGATCAAATAGTAGCTGTCCAGAAATATGATAAGGGTATATCCCTGATCAAGGGGAATATCGCTAGCGAAAACGCTAAAGATTTCTCCAAGGACGATGAAGGTGTTGTGTTCTTTCAGAACCGGTTGGTGGTTCCCAAGAGCACACACTTAAGATAGTTGATCCTTAAGGAGGCTCATGATTCTCCTCTGACAATTCATCCAGGTAGTACCAAGATGTATTAGGACCTACGCCAGAGGTTCTGGTGGACTAGGATGAAGAGAGAAATTGCTTAGTATGTTGCTAACTGCGATGTTTGTCGTCGCGTGAAAGTAGAACATCAAAGGCCTACTGGCACCCTTCAACCTTTAGCTATTCCTGAATGGAAATGGGATAAAGTCGATATGGATTTCATTACCGGATTTCCCAGGACCAAGAGAGGGAATAATGCTATATTTGTGGTCATCGACCGTCTTTCCAAAGTGGCTCATTTTCTTCCTGTTCGGGAAAGTATAACTGCTAGCCAGCTAGCGGAATTGTATGTTTCTCGAATAGTTTCTCTTCATGGTGTTCCTTTGGAGATTAACTCAGACCGTGGAAGTATCTTTAATTCTCGATTTTGGGAAAGTTTTCAGACCGCTATGGGGACTCATCTATCCTTTAGCACTGCTTTCCACCCGCAATCAAGTGGTCAAGTTGAGCGAGTCAATCAAATCCTTGAAGACATGCTCCGAGCTTGTGTTATATCTTTCGGTATGAACTGGGAGAAATGTCTTCCATTTGCCGAATTTGCTTATAACAATAGTTATCAATCAAGCTTGGGCAAGGCCCCTTTTGAAGTTCTCTATGGACGAAGGTGTCGAACACCTCTTAACTGGTCAGAAACCGGAGAGAGGAAACTCTTTGGTCCGGATATGATCCAGGATGTAGAGGAGCAAGTTCGCATTATTCGTGAAAAGTTGAAAACAACCCAATCTCGTCAAAAGAGCCAATATGATCGCCATCATAAGGCTGTGACCTATGAAGTTGACGAGAAGGCTTACCTTCGGGTTACACCTCTGAAGGGTACCCATCGATTCGGTATCAAGGGCAAGTTGGCTCCTCGTTACATTGGACCTTTTCACATTCTTGCTAAACGAGGAGAGGTTGCCTACCAATTGGAACTTCCGCCGCATCTTTCCAAGGTTCATGATGTCTTCCATGTCTCGCAACTTAGGCGTTGCTTCTCGGATCCTGTCCGTGAAGTAGACCACGAAACATTTGATCTCCAAGATAACCTTACATATCGAGAATACCCTGTTCATATTCTTGATCAAGCTAAGCATACCACTCGGCGTCGAAACATCAAATTTCTCAAGGTTCAGTGGTCACATTATTCGGAAAAGGAGGCGACATGGGAAAGAGAAGATCGTCTTCGACTAGAGTACCCCGCGCTCTTCCCGACGACTTGAAAATCTCGGGACGAGATTCTTTTGAGTGGGGGTGAGTTGTCACAACCCTAGCTAGGTGACCTAGTTTAGCATGTGTTTGCATCATATTTTCATCTATTTGCATCATCATGAAATGGGGAACAAAAGAGAAACCCCAAGCTCACTTTTAATCAAACCAATTCAAACTTGGTGAAAATTCAACAAATCCAAAATGCCCACTAAAAATGTTCCCTATGTCTGGTAAATTTGGACATGAATATAACAGGGATCATTTTAATTATTTGAACAACCAAAACAATTCAAAAATAATTGATAAAGCTTCTAAAATCATTAAATAAAGCACTATCATTATTTTTTTTTTCAAAATATCCTGAAACTTTTCAGATAAGTTTGAAATATTCAAACTTTAGTTTATAAAATATATGGGATCTTTTATAAAATCAATTGGACCTGAAAAGAAAATAAACAAAAGTCAGAAAATAGAAAACGTAGAAGAATTAAAAAAGAGAAGAAGGAAAAGGGCCCAGGCTAGGTCAGCCCACCTGGCCTAGGGAGGTCGTCGTCCTCCTGGCGGCCAGGAGGACGAGCGCGCGCGCTGCCGTGCCTCCACGCCGGCAGCTGCTTGCCTGTGCCCTCCTCGCCAGCGCGACGGGGATAAGCTCCCAAGAGTCGTCCCCATCACTCCCTGTCTCTCTCGCCCGCTTGCCCTTCCTCCCCTTCTCTGCTCCGCCATGGCAGAACCCTGTTAGAGCTCGCCGCCGTCGCGTTAGCCGCTCCCCCTCACCCCTAAGCCCCCCAATCTCTCCGCCTAGCTCCCCTCTTCCTTCCAGCCGAGTCGCGCATCGCCGGATGCCCTCCAGCGCCGCATAGCCGTCGTCTTCAACCTCCGGCCACCGGAAAAGAAGTGGAGCTCGCCGCTGCTCCAGGCCCTCCCCGAGCCCGCTCTCGACGTCCCTGCGACCGCCGTGAGCCCCTGAGTCTTTTCCCCCTCTTTCCCCCTTCGATTTCGTGCCCTAGCGTTGGATTCCGTCGAAGTCCGAATGTCCCGTCGCTCGAGCTCGACGCCGGCCATGCTCTGATGACCAGCTGGTCCATCTGAGGCCCCCGTCAAGCTCGTGGGGTTGTGTAGAGTCCGTAGGTACCAAGTAGAGGTCGTGTCACACCCTGGTTCAACGAGCCCGTGCTCGGCCGAGCTCCGGCCACCGCCCAACTCATCGCCGGCGTCGATTCCGACCATCTCAGCTCCTGGGAGGGGTCGGAATGGACGCGCGTGTGTGTGCTGGGTCGTTTGGTGCCCTCCGCCGTCCATTTGGTCGCTGGAGAAGGGATCCCGAAGCTCAACGCCGGTGGGTCTTGCCGGAGTTGACTAGGGGTTTGACCCCCTGAGTCATTGGCAGGTGGGGCCGGGCCCTGACAGTCAAAGTTAATTAGCAAATTATTTAATTATTTTAATTAACCTAATCAGTCACTGATAGTGGGCCCAACTTCTGTTAATTAATTAGCATTTAGTTTAATTAGTTAGTTAAGTGTCCGAGTCACTAACATGTGGCCCCCACATGTCAGGTTTGACTCTGGCCCGGTCAGCTGACCAGCTGACGTCATAATGATGTCATGCTGATGTAATAAAAGCAATTTCTAGTTTAAAAATAATTCCAAGAATTATTCAAAACTTCAAAAATTCATATAAATTAATCTGTAAATCAGATGAAAATAATTTATATATGAAAATTTATCAGAAAAATCTAATGAATCCAATGGTGCTATTGCCATGCACGTTAGAGCAATGTAAATAGGTGAACATTGACATTACCTAATAGGTTAGTAAATGGAATTTGAAATGAAGAACAATTTTGAACCTATATTCAAATTCTTTTCAAACCAACATGATCACTAGTTGCATTAGCTCATCCATACATGCTATCATGCCATGATAATGAATCATATTGTTGCACTTGCGTGTGTTGATTGTTTCTTATCTGCATTGCGGTAGGCCCTGCTTCTGAGGATACCTTCGAGTATCCCGGCGAAGGAGAGAACCCTTCCGTTTCCCAGCAAGGCAAGCAACCCCTTTGATCATTTCGATAATATCCTACTCTCTCGCTCCTGCTCTTGTTTATTGCATTAGGACAACCGATCACATGTCAGTCATACACGGTAGATGATCCTATTCTGTTGCATAACCTGACATTGTCACAGTAAATAGCTAAACCTGGCGACCTAGCACACCTGGTAGATGCTTGTGCCATGATGTGCTTAGCTTACTTTGCCTGCTATGCTTGCTATGCTTAGAGTTGTGTCAGGTCGATTTCATCTGGGTGATGAACTGAGTGAAACGATGTTGTTCCGATGTGATGATGTTAGGATGAACTCGATTTGGTAAAGGTAGCGATGAGAGGCTATGTAGGAGTACATAGCGGGTTGTCTCATTTGGACCGTTCTTAGGAACTGAGTTCCGTGTTTGTGATCCAATACTAGTTACTACCACACGTTGGGATACCTAATTGACCCTCTCGACTTATCAATCGCCTAGTCCCGAGTCCAGGAGTTGCAAGTAGTTTCTGGTGTTTATAGCATGCTGGAGGCCGTGCGTAGTGCTGACCCTAGGGGTGGGTTATGACGCGGTAGGCAGTGGCACGGTGTACCAAGGGTCACCCGAATGGTGGGCTTGGGAACCCTACACACATCGTTTGGGGCTGTAGCGGACACTTCGGCCGGACTTCCGTGTGGGTTCAGTCTCAAATAGGCGATAGCCTGGACTAGAGGTCTTATGCGATTGACGGTCGTGGCCGACTCCCTCGCTGGGCTTCCGCTTGAAGGTTGCCGAGGTGCATGGTTTTATGAGCACACAGCGATAAGTGGCGAGAGCGTGTGTGAAGAAGTACACCCCTGCAGGGTATGAAACTATTCGAATAGCCGCGTCCTCGGATATGGACTACTTGGAAAACTTATGTTGTTCATAGATACTCAAATGGATACTCATAAAAATATCAATACAAGTGTGAGTACCGTAGATGGCACTCTCCCGGGAGAGGGAAGTGAATCTATGGTGGTGTATTGCTGTGGAGTTAGTGGACTCGTGTGCGCTATCTAAAAGGTAAACAAAGGATTAAAATTCAGTAGTGTAGGATAGCCATGAGTCAAAGCTGGCATTGCTGCATAAACTCCACCTCCCCCCTTTGTTGATACATGAGCATGGTTAGCCTAGGTATGCTTTAAAGACTTGTTGAGTACCTTTGTACTCATGTTTGCTTAATAAATGTTGCACATGAGACCCCGGACCCTTCGGGTGGGTTCTTTCTAGATGTCGACGATGCCGAATAGCTGGTGTCCCAGCTACGACCTTTGCCTGTGGTGGGCTGTAGATAGTCAGGCCATGTGCCTTTTTACCCCTTTCATCTGTCTGTACCCAGATAGCTTTACGCTTCCGCATGGTTTGTATGAACTTGTTTGTATGACTTGAGTGTCGGGTCATGTGACCCCTATGTGTAAGAACATATTATGCAAGGCTCGTCTGAGCCTCTTAACTAAAAGTCATGTTGTTTCATGGTTATGTTGTGATGCCATGGTTGTATCTATGCATATCGGGCATGTCGTGCGTACGTGTGAGGTGCAACGGTATGTATGGGATCTGACACCTAGTCGTGTGCCTTTAGTAGTACTCTTTACGGGAAACTGCCTCTTTGTGCTTCCACCGAGCCATGGTAGCTTGCTACTGCTCCGGACACATTGATTGACCGGCATGTATCCTTGTTTGCTGCTGTGTCTGTCCCTTCGGGGAAATGTCTCGCAGTGTAATGCAGTCCATGTAGCCTGCTACGACTCGTCTACGTGTAGTGATGGCATTTATGTCTCATGGCATAATGGAGTCCTTGTAGCTTGCTATGACTTGTCTACACATGCTTGAGGCCGACACCTGCATTGTTGGGTTATGTATGCCTATTTCTGTACGGATGTGCCGCTTGGGTTCTATGACTAGTCATGTCGGCCCGGGTTCTCTGTCGTTTGATTGCCAGCGACATGTTCACATACGTGAGCCAAAAGACGCAAATGGTCCCGGCTAAGGTAAGGCTGCAGCCATGGAACTTACCGTGGGTGAGGTCGCAAAGCGATGTGATATGTTACAGTCTGGATTCATATGACTTAGGATCGGGGTCCCGACATAGAGTCCAAGCAGAGGTATCCACATTGGCATAAACTGGTATATGGGGTGTTCATGGCCAATTGTAAGCTGAAGCATTACTTCCTGGGGCACCAGATCGCAGTGGTTAGCTCTGTACCGTTGGGAGACATAATTCAAAACAGAGAAGCCACCGACAAGATTGCTAAGTGGGCATTGGAGCTTGGACCTCTTAATATGAAATATGTGCCTCGCACGGCGATCAAGTCGCAAGCCTTAGTGGATTTCATAAACGACTAGACGGAGTGTCGGGCGCCTGAGGAAAAGCCGGATAACACGTATTGGTCAATCCACTTTGATGGATCCAGGCAACTAGAAGGATCTGGGGCAGGGGTTGTCTTAACTTCCCCCAAAGGTGACAAGTTCTGTTACATGCTAAGGCTGATGTTTCCTTGTACTAGCAATGCTGCTGAGTATGAGGCTCTGCTTCACGGCCTCTAGGTGGCTAAGGATATGAACCTGAGCCGGGTTAGATGTCTTGGCGACTCAGATCTCGTGGCCCAGCAAGTTTCAGGTACTTGGGATTCCAAGGACCCGCGGATGGCGGCTTACCGTCAGGTGATGGATGTCATTGGTGGTCATTTCAAAGGTTATCAAGTGGATCATGTTGATCATCACAAGAACGAGGCGGCCGACGCACTCTCCAGACTGGGCTCTCAGCGTAAGCCGGTACCGCCTAATGTTTTCTTAGACGTACTACATCACCCGTCAGTTAAGTTACCTTCAGAGGAAGACTTGGCTATACCTGACCCGGAGGGGCAGCTGGTGGCGGCTCTACATGCTATTCCCGACAGGACTGTGCCTTATCTAGCGTATTTGACCCGCGGCGAGTTACCCGAGGATGAAAATCTGGCGAGGCAGATCGTCAGGCGGTCTAAGTCTATGACAATCATCAATGGTGAGTTGCATAAGTGCAGCGTCACTGGCGTCTTTCAACAATGTGTCTCACCTGAGGAAGGCAAGGAAATTTTGAATGAAATTCATGTTGGCGATTGTGGTCATCACGCCGGGTCAAAATCTCTGGTAGCCAAGGCTTTTCGACATGGCTTCTTCTGGTTGACGGCTCATAAGGACGCGGAAGACTTCGTTCGCAAGTGCGATGGATGTCAGAAGTTCGGCCGGCGGGCTCACGTTCCAGCTCACGAGTTGTGCATGATTCCAATTATCTGGCCATTTATAGTATGGGGACTTGATATGGTTGGGCCTTTCAAGAGATCCAAGGACAAGAAGACCCACCTCTTGGTGTCCGTGGACAAATTTACCAAGTGGGTAGAAGCTGAGCCGGTCAGCAAGTGCGACGCGGCTATGACGGTTCAATTTATTAAAAAGTTGATCTACTGCTTCGGTTACCCTCACAGTATTATCACGAATAATAGTACAAACTTATCCAAGGGATCTATGCAAGCGTTCTGTGAAAGAGAGCACATCCGACTTGACGTTTCTACGGTTGCACATCCACAATCAAATGGTCAGGCAGAGCGTGCTAACCAAGAAATCTTAAGAGGTGTCAAACCCTGGCTTATGGTTCCGTTGCAGCGAACAACAGGTTGTTGGGTAGAGGAGTTGCCATCCGTCTTATGGAGCATCAGAACTGCTCCCAACAAGTCAACATGCTATACGCCTTTCTTCATGGTTTATGGCGCAGAAGCTGTGTTGCCAAGCGATATATGCCATGACTCTCCATGGGTGACGGCTTATGTTGAGGCAGATAATGAAACAACACGTCAAGACGCGTTGGATGCCTTGGAGGAAAAGCGTGATCTGGCGGCGGCTCAATCGGCGATTTGTCAGCAAGACCTACGTCGCTATCATAGCCGCAGAGTTAAGACTCAGACGTTTCAAGAAGGTGACTTAGTGTTACGGTTGATTCAAGATCAGACAGGTGCACACAAGTTATCCCCTCCATGGGAAGGACCTTTTGTGGTCAGCAGAAATCTCAACAACGGGTCGTATTTCCTCATTGACATACGTGACGAGTCAAGCACTTCTGGGCAGGAGACCCGCCAGCCGTGGAACATAGCTCATCTGCGGCCTTACTATACCTGAGTCATTGAGACTTGATATTATACACCATCATTGTACATATCATAGATATATATGAATAAAGTTGGCAACCACGCAAGCTGGGGCCTCTGCCGTTTCTCATATCTCAGTTTGTGCAAAAAGGTCATCTAGGGGGCTTCCAACCCGTTGGGTTTAGCTTATCACACCCTATTGATTGGATCCTAAGCCAAATGGTTGACTTCATCAACAAGGTCATCTAGGGGGCTTCCAACCCACCGGGTTTAGCTTATCACACCCTATTGATCGGCTCTTAAGCCAAATAGTTGACTCCGTCAACAAGGTCATTTGGGGGCTTCCAACCCACCGGGTTTAGCTTACATACCCTCTTGATCGGCTCTTAAGCAACCAGAGTTAAACATGCCTATAAGCTAATGCTGCTTCGCTATGTGACCCGCCAAACTCTTACCAGTTAATCTCGCTTAGAGACCCTGAGCCGGTTCAAAGAAATTGATGACCAATCTCGTTAGAGACCCTGTACTGGTTAAGGTTAAACCGGCGGTTCTTGTCACGTGAGGGTCGGCTTACAGAAAGCGAGGATAAACTCTCTCATCTACTGCCGACTCTCCGCTATGTGGCTCATTCATACTCTTAGACAGTTACTCTTTTAAAGACCCTGCACTATTTAAGGTTAAAATGACAGATTTATGTCACGTGAGAGGCAGTTTATGAGCTACCAGGGTACTCATGCCCTGCCGTGTCTCTTTCTAGGACGTTACACTTCCTATCCATTAATCTCGCTTAGAGACCCTGAGCCGTTCTAAGAAATTGACGGCCAATCTCGATAGAGACCCTGTACTGATTAGGAGTTTTAATTAGCGAGTCCACCCAGAAAAACTGGCACATGAGCTGTTCAAAAAAAAATCGAAAAAACAAATTAGGAAATATGTAACATCTCCGGGTTGTGCTATTCTCATCCGCCCTACTAACAGTATGGAACATATTCTGTTTTCACAGGTTGGTTTTCTCAAGAAGAGCTGCCACGACATCTGGTATAAATTGAAGCACAAGGCGAACACAGTATGTTAAACGTGCGATTTCCTATGTGCACGATAGCATAGTTCAGGAGAAGACAAAGTTTTTATTAAAGGCCTATTACAATGCTCTCCACAGAGCTCAAATGCAATGACTTAAAGTTTTTTACACGCCCCAAAATTCGGCGGGTCACGAAAGCCGAATTATCCATGGCATTATGAAATTGATCAGCTGGACGGCGGGTCACCCTACGGTGGGTCTTCGACCTCCTTGATCTGTAGATTGTCCACGTCCCAGTTGTAGTTGGTTAAAGCTTCAAAGTTTGCCTCTTCAAAGAGGGGAGACAGGTCAAGATCAGGAGCAAAGAAGTGCTTACGGCGTTCAGGAATTAAGTCCTGGGCCTTGAAGGTTGGGCCGCACACTCGCTTGTTCTCGGCATTGTAAGCCGCCTGATATGTTGACAGGTTCACTTCTTTCGCTAATACTAATGCAAGGACTCTGGAGGCCTTCATACAACGGGCATAGTCGGCTTCTATGAACTCTGAGTCATCGTCCTTCTTTGATGGAAACCCGTCCATCATCTCGTCAGAAGTTAGCTCTGGAGCGAAGGCTAAAGCCCGGCTTATTGCCGCAATGGCTCCCTTTCTGGCGGCTGATTTTTTGAGCTCCTGGATTTGCTTGGGCGGGGTGGACAACACTTCTATGACTCCCTTCATAGAATGAGGGATACTCTCTTTATTAAGCATCGCTTTGATCGTGCAGAGAGTTCCGCAGTACAGCTGTTCTGATAGTGTGTAAACGGCTTTTAGCGACAACAGGCTATCAACAGCGAGTTGACGGCTTGTTTGACCCGCATAAGACGGATTTTTGGTTATAAACTGTCTGTATAATTCTTCACACAAGGATATTGGATAAGTCTTTATTACTTACCAAAGATAGCAACAGACATCTTTGCAATATGGCGCTTCAGGGCGTGCAGTTCATGAGATACAACCATGAGACGCTGGTCAGCATCATTTGCACGCTGGGCCAGGGCAGTTTGCTCCATCTCAGCAGCTTTCTCGAAGGCGGCGAAATCATCTTTAACTTTTACAAGTTCTTTGGCGGTGAGGCGACACTTCTCCTCTGCCTCACTTCGGGCGAATTGCTGGGAGGCCAGATTGCTTTTTAAGCCGGCCAGTTCAGACTCGGCATTGCTTAAAGCTTCCCGTGACGCACAAAAAATGATAAATGAGGGGTAAGTCACCAAGATAACACATTGCCAGATGGTTAAGTAAATTAGTATAATGCAAGTCTCAAGCAGATTGCAAGCAATATACTCGACACTTGGGGGCTAATGTCTATTTGTTCTCCAAGACTACAAGTAAGTTCCGGCTCATCTTCATCAAGTTAAGCCGACACTTGGGGGCTAATTCCTATTTGTTCTACAAAGACTACAAATAAGTTCTGGCTCATCTTCATCCAATTAAGCTAGCACTTGGGGGCTACAGTGATGTTTTCTAAGGCTGCAGTGAATATTCCGGCTCATATTTGTCAAAGATAAGCCGGTACTTGGGGGCTACATATGGCTTCTTATTCATATCTATAGGGAAGTTCCGGCCCATTATGTTTATAATGACCCGCACTTGGGGGCTAAATTTGATCAACTATTTAACACGGAGTACCGGCTCAATATTTACATATTAAGCTGATACTTGGGGGCTACATGCTAAGTGGTTCTACTTATGACATTGATTGGAAGACCCGGCTTACCATTAACAAATGTTAAACCAGCTCTTGGGGGCTACATAAGGGTATAAGGAGAAGAGAATAGGAGTACCTCATATTTTTTCTTCATTAAGCCCACAAGTTTAAGCTCCAGGTTCCGGCTTGTGGAGAGCCGGTTCAGGTAGCCAGCGTGTAGCTCATCAGCACTCGGCTTCTCTAGCATGGGGAGCTCAAAGTCAAGCTTATCAGAGACTTCAATTTTCTCAGTGTGCTTTGTCAGCACATGAGGTTGAGGAGCTTGAAAACCGGCACCAGTAATAATGATGTCCGGAGTAGCTGAATCATCAACGGGCATTGAAGGGCTCGGTGGCTTGGAATTGGTCCTTGGAGGGCTCTCAGTTGCCATCTCCTAAGCCGCCGACTCGACAGAATGACGAGCATCTTCAGGCACATCCTTGGAGGCTGTAGGAGAGTCTGGCTTGGCAGGTTCTGGCTATTTGGCACTGGGGGCAAGGCTAGACCCGCCGGTCTTTCTTCGTTTTGCTTGAGCCCTAGAAAGCATAGAGAGTTATTGTGTAAAGGTCAAAGGATGACAAAAGATTGGATGCAAATACGAAAGCACGTACTCTGGGTTGATCTTCAGAGGCGTTAGCTTGGTTGCCGTAGAGTCGCCTGAAGAAGGGGGCGATTCCTGAAGCAGTCAAAGCAATATGAAGACAGAGCAAGATTGTAAGGCCAGATTGAAAGAGTTAAACTACATTAAACAAATACCTCAGTCGTCCGTTTCCGCCAAACCGGAGAGTGGGACAACCCGGCCATGAGATCTTCAGAGCCGGTCCTCCGGGTCTGGCGTCAGAAAAGGTCTTGTTGCTTTTTCAACAGAAAGTTGGGGTCTAAATAAGCAAGAGGATGTGTCGTGGATTTATCACGGCAGATGTCCGGGTCAACAGGCTTGGATTCGAGGCCATCGCTAACGTGGTATGCTCAAGGGGGTTGCTAGGGATGAAGGACACGGTTTACCCAGGTTCGGCCCCTCGTGGCGAGGTAACAGCCTACGTCCTGCTTGTGTTTGTTATTGCTTGTTGTATCGATTACAAGGGAGCTAAAGCTTGACCTAGTTCTCAATAACCTAACCTCTAAGCCGCCCCGGGTCTCGCCCTTATATAGGGGGTCAAGACCACGGGCCATACAAGTTCGTGACCGACTCTCATTACATGTCCGAGTCTGCCTCTATCTTCTCTGATCTATCTTATCCGAACCGTCCCCGGGCGGCTTACCCGCCCGGGTCTTCTCATCTGGGCCACTTCATGGCCTGTCCTGCGAGCCGCTATTCTTGTTGGGCCCTCCTGCCATGACGGCTTACTCTTGGGCTGGCTATGAGCCGTCCAATTTAACCCAGAACCTCCAAGGTGGGTCTCACCGTGGGGTTATATCCCCAACATTAGGCCCTAGGTTGATTTGAGCTTGCTCACTTCATCCTCTTCTTCCGTTTCATGGTGAGTCGCCCAGTGATGACCCGTCGTGACATCACGTGAGCTTTGCCAAAAAGATCCGTTGACGTACCAACAAAATCGCGCATTAAATGGTCAGCTCGAGAATCGAGGTGCCCGCCTCGACCGGATGAGTTCTGTCGCCTTGATTCTCGTGCCTGACCGTTTTTCCCTTTTAAATAGGACCGCTATGAACGGTCATTTCCTTCTTCCCGCTCGCGTTTCCATCTTCATCCTCTCGACGCGTCTGCTCCCACTCCGGCGTACTCTGCTCCAGCGCCGTCTTCGCATCGTCGTCAACCAGGCCGCTGCATCAACCTGTGTCGTTCCATCATTTCTTCCGCGTCCGCTGATCCATCATCGGTAAGCCCCAGCTTCCTCCTTAGATCCATCGCCACCGTAGTAGGGTTTTCGGAAGCTCTGCCGCCGCCGCTCGGGCTCCGTCCGCACCATCGTCGGTGTACTCCCGACGCCGTTGATGCCTTTAATGCGCATCCTTGCCGCGCCGCCGCGTACGGGGCGGTCGTGCGCAATGCGCGGATCGTCGCGGCTCTGCTTTCTTTCTTCTGCTTCGTTTGTTCTTCGCTAGGTCGAGAATAAGACCCTTTTTTCCTACTTTTGTAGATCCGTAATTGTAGCGGTAGTTTGCGAAACCTATTTTCCTGGGACTTAGCCGATTTTCGCTCTTTCCCCTTTCCTTGTTGACCCGCCAGGCCTCTCCGGCTCTCATCAGCGAGACCATGGCAGAACCTTTAAATTTGTAAGCCGCCGTAGATACTTATTCTCCCCTGACTCGCCATACTTTTACTTTGCTCAGTCTTTTAAGCCGCCAGCATGTCTCGCGCCTCCAACTCGTGCAACTGGGTCGGGTCTTGCATCATAGAGGACTTTTTGTCAGATTTTGTTCATGCGGGTACTCTTCCTCCCAAGGAAGTCATTGGCTGGCGGGTCCCAGGTGATGAGACACGGCCCACTCCTCAGGAAGGCGAAGTGGTGGTCTTTTCTGACCATATCGAGCGAGGATTCGTGCCTCCCGGCTCGAGGTTCTTTCGTGACATACTCCACAGTTACAAGCTTCACCCCCAAGACTTGGCCCCCAACTCCATCTCAAACATATGCCATTTCCAAGTGCTCTGTGAAGCCTATCTGCAAGCCAGGACGTCTGTGGGTTTATTTCGAGAGTTCTTCTACGCCAACCGACAGACTGAAGTGAAAGCCGGTCCGAGTCTAGAGCTTGGTGGTATCTCCATCCAACGGCGTAGAGACATTATGTTTCCAGCCACGCAGATGCCGAGTAACCCAAAGGACTGGAACAAGACCTGGTTCTATTGCAAGGACACCTCTCCTGAGAATGAGCGTCCATTGCCGGGTTACCGTCCTTCCCGGCTCAAAACAACATCAGAGCTTCCTGGCCGGCTGTCAGCTTCAGAGCACGCAAGATACGAGCCGGCTCATGCCAAGATCAAGGCTCTCATGGCCAGTGGTTTAACCGGACTGGACTTGATCCGCTGCTGGATTTCTTGGCGGATTATGCCCTTGAGCCATAGAAGCCGGCTCATGTGTGAGTATGAAGGCAAATATGATAGCTCCTTATGCTTCAGCCAATCCACGCTAACGGAAACTGACATCACCACCGCCATTCGGAGCCTTGTCCATGAAGCTTCCGGATCATGCAGCAGCATTGGCCTACCGGCTTTCAACGCCAACAATCCGGCTCCAGATGTGAGGCGACTCTTCCCCTCTTTTTACTTATGCTTTTCCGACTCATTGCCGTTTAACTGGTTTGCTTTTCCAGGCCAACTTTGATTTCTGGAAGAGAGAGTATGTTCCTCCCTCGAAGAAGCCCAAGAAGAAGACTCTGGCTAAGAAGTCTAAGAAGACCTCGCCACAAGAAGGATGGTTTGATTTGCCACCGTCCTCCGACTCAGAGGTAAACTTTGGCTGCTTTCTGTTATTTTGTTATCTTATTTTACTTACCCTTGTCCTACTCACAAGATAATGCTGAAACAAGCCACGCCAACGCCCCTGAGGTAATCTATATTTCTTCCGGCTTAGAATACTTTGTCCGCCGAAAGCCGCGGTGGGTTATTAAAAAGGTTCCTCTTTCTCATCCTCTCGCTTATCTGGCTCCCGATTTTCTCTTGAAGAAGCAACAACAGATTGAACATCGCCAGACCCAAAGCGTCGGTTCTTTTGAACTGATGTTCGGCTTACCAAACTCGCCAGCCCTGAAGAAGCGCCCCGCAGAGGTACGTATCTTCATTTAGCTAATTTCACTTTGCATCCTTAACGCTGTCTCATCTTTTCTTTGCCTTGTCTCAGAAATCACCCCCTTCTGGCGACTCTTCAGCGACTGCTCTCCCGCCTCCCAAGATTAACCCGCTGTAAGTACTTTCCACTATGAACTCCGCCTTTTTGAGCCACCATAGCATCCCTTGGGTTCTATTCCTCATACTTTTCAGGGCTCAAGCCAAGCGCCGGAAGACCAACAGGTCCTCTCCTGGCCCTGGTGCTCCAGAGCCGGAACCTTTGAGGCCGGATGAGTCGCAGCCGGCTGAAGATGTCCCAGCCGCTTCTGCTGAACCGGCCACTGACGACATTATCCTAGACAGCCCATTGCGGATCCCTGCTAAGCCGCCGAGCCCTGCCTAGGCAGCCAAGGACATGACTGACCCCGAGGTTGAAATTACTGGCGCCGGGTTGCATTCTCCCCCGGCTCACGTGCTGACCAAGCAGGGTGACACGACTGAAACCTCCAAGAAGCTTGATTTCGAACCTTCTACCTTGGAGAAGATGTCAGCTGAGGAGCTTCATGCTGGCTATATGACCCGCCTATCCACCAGCCGAGACCTGGAGCTCCAACTGGTTAACCTCATGAAGCGGAAATATGAGGTATTCTTTTCCTCCTTTATATTCCCACGTAGCCCCAAGCGCCAGCTTAATCATATTGAACCGGGGCTTTGCTTAGCTGCTTTATAGAGAAAATGATGCTGTAGAAGGTAACCAGAAAAGCCATTAGTAGCCCCCAAGGCCCGGCTCAAACTTGTCTTTGAGTCGGGACTCCTGATATAATTGTTTTTAAAGAGTTAGATAGTAGCCCCCAAGGGCCGGCTCAAGCTTGTTCGAAGTTGAGCCGGAGCTTCTCAGAAGACATGTTGAAAAGAGCTAGGTAGTAGCCCCCAAGGGCCAGCTCAAGCTTGTTCAAAGTTGAGCTGGAGCTTCTTAGAAGACATGTTGAAAAGAGCTATTTAGTAGCCCCCAAGGGCCGGCTCAAGATTGTTCAAAGTTGAGCCAGAGCTTCTCAGAAGACATGTTGAAAAGAGCTATTTAGTAGCCCCCAAGGGCCGGCTCAAGCTTGTTCAAAGTTGAGCCAGAGCTTCCGAAAAACATTAGCCCCCAAGTGTCAGGCATATTGCTTGCAGTCTGTTTGAGACTTATTCGTCTTATACTCTGGTTTGAAACGTTTGCAAGAATCCTTGACTAAGGCCGGGTCACAGATGGCCGGCTTAAGGACCAATTTGGCTGATCAACAGGCTGCTCGGAGCGCCACTGATGAGAGATGCCGGCTCTTGACCGAAGAGCTGGTCAAAGTTAAGGCAGAGTTTGCTGCTTTCAAAGAGTCCGCCATATCTGAGAAGGCCACGCTTACCAAACGGACGGATGATGCTTATCAATGGTTGATGATCGTGTCAGGACCCCAATCCTAAGTCATATGATTCCATACTGTAACAAGCCACATCACTTTGCGGCCTCACGCACGGTACTCCACGGCTGCAGCCTTACCTTGGCCGGGACCGTTTGCGTCTTTTGGCTCACGTATGTGAACATGTCGCTGGCAATCACACAACAAAGAACCCGGGCCGACATAACTAGTCATAGAACCCAAGTGGCACATCCGTACGGAAACAGGCATACATAACCCAGCAATGCAGGTGTCGGTCTCAAGCGTGTGTAGACGAGTCGTAGCAAGTTACAAGGACTCCATTACGTCGCGAGACACGAATGTCATCGCTGCACATAGACGAGTCGTAACAGGCTACAGGGACTCCATTACACTGCGAGACATTTCCCAAAAGGGACAGACACAGCAGCAAAGAAGGATACATGCCGGTCAATCAATGTGTCCGAAGCAGTAGCAAGCTACCAAGGCTCGGTGGAAGCACAAAAAGACAGTTTCCCGTAAGGAGTACTGCTAAAGGCACACAACTAGGTGTCGGATCCCATACATACCGTTGCACGCCGCACGTACGCACGACATGCCCGTTATGCATAGATACAACTATGGCATCACAACATAACCATACAACAACATGGCTTTTATTTAAAAGGCTCAGAAGAGCCTTGCATAATATGTTCTTACAGATAGGGGTCACATGACCCGGCACTCAAGTTATACAAACAAGTTCATACAAGCCAGCGGAAACTTAGAACTATCCGAGTACGGACAGTGAAATGAAAAGAGGGCACATGGCCTGACTATCTACAGCACGCCACACGGCACAGGGTCGTAGCTGGGATACCAGCTATTCGGCATCGTCAACGTCTAGATAGAACCCACCTGATGGGTCCTGGTTTTCCTCTGCAACATTAATTAAGCAAGGATGAGTACAATCGTACTCAGCAAGTCTTTAAAACAGACCTAGTCTAGTTATGCTCATGTATCAACAAAGGGGTGGAGGAGTTTATGCAGAAAGCCAGCTTTGACTCATGGCTAACATACACTACTCAGTTTTACACTCTTTGTTACAATTTTACTTATCGCACACGAGTCCACTAACTCCATCTCAATACACCACCATGGACTCACCTTCCCCTCCCGGAAGAGTGCCATCCATGGTACTCACACTTGTCTTGAGATTTTTAGAAGTATCCATTTGATTATCTATGAACAGCATAAGTTCTCCAAGTAGTCCATATCCGCGGACGCGGCTATTCGAATAGTTTCATAACCCTGCAGGGGTGTACTTCTTCACACACGCTCTCGCCACTTATCGCTGTGTGCCATAAACCATGCACCTGGGCAACCTTCAAGCGGATGCCCAGCGAGGGAGTCGGCCACGACCGTCAATCACATAAGACCTCTAGTCCAGGCTACCGCCTATTTGAGACTGACCCGCATGGAAGTCCGGCCGAAGTTTCCACTACGGTCCCAAACGATGTGCGCAGGGTTCCCAAGCCCACCATTCGAGTGACCCTTGGTACACCGTGCCATTGCCTACCGCATCGTAACCCACCCCGAGGGTCAGCGCTACGCACGGCCTCCAGCATGCTATAAACACCAGAAACTACTTGCAATACCTGGACCAAAGACTAAGCGACTGATAAGTCGAGCGGGGTCATATTTCAGGGCCCAGCATGTGGTAGTATCTCGTCTTGGATCTCAAACCCGGAACCCAGTTCCTAAGAACGGTCTCAATGAGACAACCCACTATGTACTCCTACATAGCCTCTCATCGCCACCTTTTACCAAAACGGATTCGTTATGAGCTCAACACATCGGAACATCACAGTTTCATTCTAACTCATCACCCAGATGAATCAGACCTGACACAACTCTAAGCATAGCAGCATGGCATGAAGATAAGCTAAGCACATCACGACACAAGCATCTACCAGGTATGCTAGGTTGCAAGGTGTAGCTATTTACTGTGACAAGATCAGGTCATGCATAAGAATAGGATCATCTACCGGGTATGACTGACATGTGATCGTTTGTCCTAATGCAATAATGAGAGCAGGAGCGAGAGAATGGGATGTTATCGGGATGATCAATGGGGTTGCTTGCCTTGCTGAGTTGCGGAAGAGTTCTCTCCTTCGTTGGGGTACGGAGTAGTATCGTCTGGATTCGGACCTACCGCAATGCAGATAAGAACAATCAATACAAGCAAATGCGACAATATGATGCATGATCATGGCATAGTGGTATACATGGGTGAGCTAATGTGAATGGTGATCATGTCTATTTAATTCAGATTTGAATATAGGTTCCAAGTTGTCCTCATTTCAAATTCCATATAATGACCTAATGCTAAAATGTCCAAGTTCACCTATTTGGGTTGCTCTATCATGCATGAGAGTAGCACCATTGGATTCATTGGATTCATCGGCCCAGAGTCAAACCTGACATGTGGGGTCCACATGTCAGTGTCTGGTTAGTTTAACTAACTAATTAAAATTAATCCTAACTAATTAGCAGACCAGGGCCCACTTGTGAGTGTCACATTAGTTTAACTAAATGATTTAAAGTAATCCGTGATTAACTTAACTAATCTGGACAGGGGCCCCACCTGTCATTGACTCACAGAGTCAAGCCAGGGGTCCACCCGGGTCAAACCCACCGGAGTTGGCCGGCGGCTTGACGCCGGTGACCTCCAGAGACGACGGTGACCGTCGGGTTTCTTCTAGAGGGGGTTATCTAGCGAGCTAGGACCACTGGCGAGTAGCCCGCGCACAGCCGCATCCATCCGGGGCCGCAGGAGGTCACGGGGTCGCCGGAGTCGACGACCACGTCCGTTTTGGCGGCGGCCGGAGCTCGGGACGACGGGGAAACGGTGACCAGGACGCGGGGGGGGGGGGAACTGGTGGCGGCTACGGCTCCTGGGGACGCACTGAGCACAAGCACATGCTCGGGTGTGGGCTGCGGCTGCTGTGGCCATGGCTGTGCCATGGCCGGCGGCGAGGTCCCCTCGGGCGTTGACAGCTAGCAGGGCTAGAGGAGGGGAGGAGCAATGAGGAGAGGGGGAAACGAACCGGGGACTCACCCCGGTGCTTCTGGCGGCGACGGAAGGGTCGGGGAGGCGTGGGGGACGACGAATCGACGGCGAGAACGACGTCGGTTGCCGGGAAGGAGGAGAGCAGAGGGGGGGAAAGCGAGAGAGAGCGACGACCGCGAGGGAGATAGGGAGAAGACCTCGGCGACGGCGAGCTGGCGCGCCCTGGGGCCTCCAGGCGGGCGACCAGGCAGGGAGGAGGTGGAGGCCTCCCGGCGCCGCGCGACACTTCGCCTCTGCCTACTGGCAGAGGTTGAAGATGACCGCTTGGCCCTGGTGGGCTGGGCCATCTCCTTCCTGGGCCAAGTAAGCCCCTTCTGGCTTTTCTGTTTTTTTTAATTTCTGTTTTCTGTTTTCTAATATTTATTTATTTCCTTTGCAGGTCCAATGACTTTTATAAAATGACCCACATATTTTCTAAATTGTAGTTTGAATATTCCAAACTTATAATAATAGTTTCAGATTATTTTGGAAACAGTGATAATGATATTTGCTTTATTTGTCATTTTCCAGGGATGTAAACCATTAATTCAAATTATTTTAAATGTTCAAATAATACAAATGTCCCCTGGTATATCCATGTCCCTATTTATCAGACATAGGGGACATTTTTGATGGGCATTTTGGATTTGTTGAAATTTCATTTATCTAGAAATCCTATAATTCATTAAGTGGGTGGGGTTTTCTTCTTCTCCCCATTTCATATTGATGCATAGATGATGATGATGATGCAAACACATTACTAGCCTATGACTCTTACTAGGGTTGTGACAACTCACCCCCACTCAAAAGAATCTCGTCCCGAGATTTGAAGTCATCGGAAGAGCGCGGGGTACTCTAGTCGGAGACGATCTTCTCTTTCCCATGTCGCCTCTTTGTCCGAATGATGTGACCACTGAACTTTGAGAAACTTGATGTTCCGACGTCGAGTGATACGTTCAGCTTGATCAAGAATACGAACAGGGTATTCCCGATATGAAAGGTTATCTTGGAGATCAAGCGTTTCGTGGTCCACTTCTCGGACAGGGTCCGAAAAGCAACGCCCGAGTTGAGAGACGTGGAAGACATCATGAACTTTGGAAAGATGCGGTGGAAGTTCCAATTGGTAGGCAACCTCTCCTCGTTTAGCAAGAATGCGAAAAGGTCCAATGTAACGAGGAGCCAACTTGCCTTTGATACCGAATCGATGGGTACCCTTCAGAGGTGTAACCCGAAGGTAAGCCTTCTCATCAACTTCGTAAGTCATAGACTTATGATGGCGATCATATTGACTCTTTTGACGGGATTGGGCTGTTTTCAACTTTTCACGAATAATGCGAACTTGCTCCTCTGCATCCTGGATCATATCCGGACCAAAGAGTTGCCTCTCTCCGGCTTCTGACCAGTTAAGAGGTGTTCGGCATTTTCGTCCATAGAGAACTTCAAAAGGGGCTTTGCCCAAGCTTGATTGATAACTGTTGTTATAGGCGAATTCAGCAAATGGAAGGCAGTTCTCCCAATTCATACCAAAAGATATAACACAAGCTCGAAGCATATCTTCAAGAATTTGATTGACTCGCTCAACTTGACCACTTGATTGAGGATGGAAAGCGGTACTAAAAGATAGATGAGTCCCCATGGCAGTTTGAAAACTTTCCCAAAATCGAGAAGTAAAGATACTTCCACGGTCTGAGTTAATCTCCAAGGGAACACCATGAAGAGAAACTATTCGAGAAACATATAACTCCGCTAGCTGACTAGCAGTAATGCTTTCCCGAACAGGAAGAAAATGAGCCACTTTGGAAAGGCGGTCAATGACTACGAATATAGCATTGTTCCCTCTCTTGGTCCTGGGAAAACCGGTGATGAAATCCATACCGACCTTATCCCATTTCCATTCAGGAATAGCTAAGGGTTGAAGGATGCCAGCAGGCCTTTGATGCTCTGCCTTCACACGACGACAAACGTCGCAGTTAGCAACATACTGAGAAATTTCTGTCTTCATCCTAGTCCACCAGAACCTCTGACGTAGGTCCTGATACATTTTGGTACTACCCGGATGAATTGTGAGAGGAGAATCATGAGCCTCCTTAAGAATCAGCTGCCTGAGATGTTGGCTTTTAGGAACCACTAAACGGCCCTGAAAGAGCACTACACCTTGATCATCTGTAGAGAAGTCCTTAGCGAGACCGCTAACGAGGTTCTCCTTGATCCAGGAAATTCCCTTATCACGCTTTTGGCCAGATATGATTTGATCCTTAAGAGTAGGTTTCGCCACCAAGTTGGATAGGAATCCTTGAGGAACAATGTGAAGATTTAACTTCCTAAATTCCTCATGGACAAGCGGTTGACCTTGTTGTAACATCAAATTGTTACAATAAGACTTACGACTTAGCGCATCAGCCATGACATTGGCTTTTCCCGGGGTGTAAGTTATCCCTAAGTCGTAGTCCGAGATCAACTCTACCCACCGTCTTTGCCTGAGATTCAAATCCGGCTGGGTGAAGATATATTTTAGACTTTGGTGATCAGTGTATATCTCGCAACGATTACCCAGAAGATAATGTCGCCATGTTTTCAGTGCATGGACTACAGCTGCAAGCTCAAGATCATGTGTGGGATAATTATCCTCATGTGGACGCAACTGTCGAGATGCGTAAGCAATCACATGACGATCTTGCATGAGAATGCAACCTAATCCTTGTCGCGAGGCGTCGCAATAGATAATAAAGTCCTTAGATAAATCTGGTGGCACCAGAACGGGAGCAGAGGTCAGTCGTCTTTTCAACTCCTGAAAACTATGCTCGCATTGTGGAGTCCACTCGAACCTTTTATCTTTCTTGAGAAGTTCAGTTAGAGGTTTCGCAACCTTGGAGAAATTCTCAACAAAGCGGCGACAATAGCTCGCTAAGCCAAGGAAACTCCTTACTTGCTTAACTGATTCAGGTTGAGTCCAATCAAGGACGGCCTGAACTCTCTCAGGATTGACAGCAATACCTTTGCCAGAGATTACGTGACCCAGATAAGTCACTTCCGGCAACCAGAATTCACACTTGGAGAATTTGGCATATAGACGATGCTCTCGAAGTTTCATCAATACCAACCTTAGATGCTCGGCATGTTCTTGTTCGTTCTTCGAGTAAATGAGTATGTCATCAAGATAAACCACGACGAATTTATCCAAATACTCCATGAAGATCAAATTCATCAGTCGAGAGAAGGTGGCTGGGGCATTAGTTAATCCGAAGGACATAACGGTGTACTCGTATTGGCCATAACGAGTGACAAAAGCCGTTTTAGGAATGTCCCCGTTTCTAATTCTGATTTGATGGTATCCCAACCTCAAATCCATTTTGGAAAAGATAGAGGATCCAGCGAGCTGATCATACAAATCGTTGATCCTGGGGAGCGGATACTTGTTCTTGATAGTGACCAAGTTCACTGGTCGGTAATCCACAACCATCCGTTCCGAGCCATCCTTCTTCTTAACAAAAAGGACGGGGCAAGCCCAAGGAGAAGAACTAGGACGAATGAACCCTTTCTTCAAAGCTTCATCGAGTTGGGTTTTTAGCTCGGCTAGTTCTAAGGGTGCCATCTTATAGGGTCTTCTGGCTATGGAACTGTCCCTGGAATAAGTTCTATTACAAACTCGACATCTCTGACAGGTGGAATACCTGGCAGTTCTTCTGGAAAGACATCCGAAAAATCACGGACTACCGGAATATCTTCTAGCTCAGGGAGAGGGCTAGCATTTAGAGAATAGAGTTGGCGCTTGGTTGTTCGAGTAGAGACATTAACTACCTCTCCCGAGGGATGGGTAAGTTGAACATTCCTAAAATGAGTATCAATCTTGGCATAGTGGGTTTTCATCCAATCCATACCTAGAATGATATTGATGTCCGAAGACTTAAGAGCTATCAAGGATGCTAGGAATACTAGTCTATCCACCAGAATTTCATTGTCAAGGCTCACTCTAGAAGTTTGCCATTTTGATCCAGGAGTCTGAACTACTAAAGGTGTGGGCATGTCACAGAAAGACATGTTATACAACTGTGCATAACTTTCTGAGATGAATGAATGAGATGCCCCAGTATCAAATAGAACAGATGCTGGATGGCTATTAACAAGAAGCGTACCTAGAATGACATCAGGGTCTTCAAGAGCTTCTTCAGCAGACACATAATTAACTCGCCCACGGGCAGGAGTTGGCTTCACATAGAAGGCTTTCCCTGGTTTTCCGCGTCTAGCGGGCTTGGCATTGTTCTGGGGACATTCACGAGAATAATGTCCCGGTTCTCCACACTTATAGCATACCACTGTAGCACGAGGGGCAACATTTGCTTGCGGTCCTCCAAATGGTCTGGGTGGAGGGTTGGACTGAACTGGACGAGGTGCCTGGAAGGATGGCCTCGTAGTGTACCTTGCTAGCATAGCTGCATTGGGTACCCATATTCGGCGCTTGTTGGGTCCTGAACCCGATGCAGGGTTGAAGTCACGGTTATGCCTCCTTGTGGCCTCGTAGTCAGTCTGTCCGGACTCAGCATTGATCGCTTTATTGACGAGAGCTTGAAAGGTGGCGCACTCATGCAGACGAAGATCTCGACGAAGTTCAGCATTTAGTCCCTTGCGGAACCTAGCCTGCTTCTTGGCATCGGTTGAGACCTCCTCTGGAGCATAGCGAGCAAGGTTTCCAAACTCGCGGCTGTATGCATCCACTGACAATCTACCCTGGGTGAAGGCACAGAATTCCTCTCTCTTGCGGTCCATCAGCCCTTCCGGGATGTGATGGAGACGAAATGCGGCGCTAAACTCTGCCCAGGTTGGCGCGGGTCCTTGAGGACGCATAGCTTCATAGCTTTCCCACCACAGGTTGGCGGGTCCCTCTAGGAAGTATGTTGCAAAGGTCACCTTGTTGGCCTCTGAAACATTTGCAGCTTGAATCTTGCGTGACATACTGGTCAGCCAATCATCCGCATCGAGGGGATCGATCGAATGATGGTACTTAGGCGGACACAGCTTAATGAAGTCACCAAGTGACACTCCATCATGGTGATCATTGCGGGGAGCACGAGCGGTGTTCTGTTCAATCCTCTCCAACAGCCTATTGGTCTCCCTCTTATTCCTTTCAGCTTCTAGCATCACCTCTGCTAGAGATGGTGCTCGTGGCAGCTCTTCTTGCCTTGGCTGGCTACTCTCGCCTTGCTCATGAGCATGCACGGGGTTGTTCCTGGTTGACACCATCCTGGGGAAAACAACCCATAGCTTAGTCATAGCGAGCAACAACTCTAGGACAAGAATTAGGAAATGCTCTGATCAGCATGGCATGTAGAATAAACACCCATCAACATGGTAAAACAACTACCATATGAACATTAGGTTTCATACACACCATGACTTAGTTCAGTACAAACCCAAACTGAAAACAACTACGGAGAGATGACACGACTCATCGGAGGCATCACAAGCATCCTATACATTATCTATCTACACCTCCGGAACTCAACTCTCAACCTTGATCATACCCCACAAGACACACAGGACTGTGGCGATACGTCTACTAGCTTACTAGGTCTAGCATCCTCGCACTCAAACATCACCGTAGAATGCTTCGTACAGGTTACCCCCATGACCTGGAAGCTGAACCTGCGGATCTGGAAACACTCTAGCCTGGAATCCCTGGAAACCATAAGGGCACGGGTGTGGCCTTGGTCCCCTTGTCGGTGGCAACAGCGGTCCTCGAAGAGGGGTGATGCCTCCAACATCAGGCCAGTCTACGTGTGCTGGCAAATGAGTCCGTGATGGAGTCAGCATCTCCATATCTCCATAACCTGTTTGCACAACAGGTGCCAGCTGCGTCAAAGCTGTCCAAAGACGGGCACGGGTAGCATAGAGCTCCATGCGTAGGGCACGTGCATCACGGTCCCTAGTTTCCAACATCTGCGCGGTCACCTGCAGTCTAGGGTCTTCATGGGAATGATCAGAATAGGCTGCACTGAGATATCCATCCTCTCCTCCAATGGAAGCAGGAACATAGCAGAACTCCGTGTTCTGAAGCAGACCATGGTGAAACATCATAATAGTCAGCATAGTATAGGCGGCTTCCTGAACTGCCATATCTATGGTAACTCCCAATCCATGAGTCCAGTGAAGCGGCTCTGCAGCTCCAGGATATGAAGGGTATATCCTAACAGTACACAGATACTGACTCTGGTTGAAATCTCGGTACTGCTCCTCCACGGTGTACTCCGGGTACCAACGATATCCCGCCTCCATCATCACTCTAACCAACATGGCCGTGTGACCCGGCACATCGATGCACCTGGTCATACGGACCACCTAACGGAAAGGACGAGACGACATCTGAAACAGAGAATGATGCAAAGACATTAGAGATCCTAACGGAAATCGAGCGGCATAACGGCTGTAATTGCTCAACAAAATTTTTGAGACAATTTAAAGGAGATTGGAAAGGCATGACCACTCGACTATCTAGACTCAAATCTCTTCTCCATCTGTTTGTCACATCAACAACACTAAAATAACCACACTTACTCACAAACAAGATAGTTATTGGTCCATGGCTAGTAACTCGTCATCCTAGGCAATAGATGAGAATCCTAGTACCTATCCTCGTAGATAAGATGAGAATGACCCAGCATAGAATAACTTGGAAAGAGGAGTAAAAGAGTCTTACGTTCCCTTCCACAATCAATTCCCCTACTTATCTATAGTGTTTCTAGACTCAACTTCGACCGGTTTGGCTTGGTAGTCCTACAGTCAGTCAGGCTCTGATACCAACGCTGTCGGGACCCTGATCCTAAGTCATATGATTCCATACTGTAACAAGCCACATCACTTTGCGGCCTCACGCACGGTACTCCACGGCTGCAGCCTTACCTTGGCCGGGATCGTTTGCGTCTTTTGGCTCACGTATGTGAACATGTCGCTGGCAATCACACAACAAAGAACCCGGGCCGACATAACTAGTCATAGAACCCAAGTGGCACATCCGTACGGAAACAGGCATACATAATCCAGCAATGCAGGTGTCGGTCTCAAGCGTGTGTAGACGAGTCGTAGCAAGTTACAAGGACTCCATTACGTCGCGAGACACGAATGTCATCGCTGCACGTAGACGAGTCGTAACAGGCTACAGGGACTCCATTACACTGCGAGACATTTCCCAAAAGGGACAGACACAGCAGCAAAGAAGGATACATGCCGGTCAATCAATGTGTCCGGAGCAGTAGCAAGCTACCAAGGCTCGGTGGAAGCACAAAAAGACAGTTTCCCGTAAGGAGTACTGCTAAAGGCACACAACTAGGTGTCGGATCCCATACATACCATTGCACGCCGCACGTACGCACGACATGCCCGTTATGCATAGATACAACTATGGCATCACAACATAACCATACAACAACATGACTTTTATTTAAAAGGCTCAGAAGAGCCTTGCATAATATGTTCTTATAGATAGGGGTCACATGACCCGGCACTCAAGTTATACAAACAAGTTCATACAAGCCAGCGGAAACTTAGAACTATCCGAGTACGGACAGTGAAATGAAAAGAGGGCACATGGCCTGACTATCTACAGCACGCCACACGGCACAGGGTCGTAGCTGGGACACCAGCTATTCGGCATCGTCAACGTCTAGATAGAACCCACCTGATGGGTCCTGGTTTTCCTCTGCAACATTAATTAAGCAAGGATGAGTACAATCGTACTCAGCAAGTCTTTAAAACAGACCTATTCTAGTTATGCTCATGTATCAACAAAGGGGTGGAGGAGTTTATGCAGAAAGCCAGCTTTGACTCATGGCTAACCTACACTACTCATTTTTACACTCTTTGTTACAATTTTACTTATCGCACACGAGTCCACTAACTCCATCTCAATACACCACCATGGACTCACCTTCCCCTCCCGGAAGAGTGCCATCCATGATACTCACACTTGTCTTGAGATTTTTAGAAGTAGCCATTTGATTATCTATGAACAACATAAGTTCTCCAAGTAGTCCATATCCGCGGACGCGGCTATTCGAATAGTTTCATAACCCTGCAGGGGTGTACTTCTTCACACACGCTCTCGCCACTTATCGCTGTGTGCCATAAACCATGCACCTCGGCAACCTTCAAGCGGATGCCCAGCGAGGGAGTCGGCCACGACCGTCAATCACATAAGACCTCTAGTCCAGGCTACCGCCTATTTGAGACTGACCCGCATGGAAGTCCGGCCGAAGTTTCCACTACGGTCCCAAACGATGTGCGCAGGGTTCCCAAGCCCACCATTCGAGTGACCCTTGGTACACCGTGCCACTGCCTACCGTGTCGTAACCCACCCCGAGGGTCAGCGCTACGCACGGCCTCCAGCATGCTATAAACACCAGAAACTACTTGCAATACCTGGACCAAAGACTAAGCGACTGATAAGTCGAGCGGGGTCATATTTCAGGGCCCAGCATGTGGTAGTATCTCGTCTTGGATCTCAAACCCGGAACCCAGTTCCTAAGAACGGTCTCAATGAGACAACCCACTATGTACTCCTACATAGCCTCTCATCGCCACCTTTTACCAAAACGGATTCATTATGAGGTCAACACATCGGAACATCACAGTTTCATTCTAACTCATCACCCAGATGAATCAGACCTGACACAACTCTAAGCATAGCAGCATGGCATGAAGATAAGCTAAGCACATCACGGCACAAGCATCTACCACGTATGCTAGGTTGCAAGGTGTAGCTATTTACTGTGACAAGATCAGGTCATGCATAAGAATAGGATCATCTACCGGGTATGACTGACATGTGATCGTTTGTCCTAATGCAATAATGAGAGCAGGAGCGAGAGAATGGGATGTTATCGGGATGATCAATGGGGTTGCTTGCCTTGCTGAGTTGCGGAAGAGTTCTCTCCTTCGTCGGGGTACGGAGTAGTATCGTCTGGATTCGGACCTACCGCAATGCAGATAAGAACAATCAATACAAGCAAATGCGACAATATGATGCATGATCATGGCATAGTGGTATACATGGGTGAGCTAATGTGAATGGTGATCATGTCTATTTAATTCAGATTTGACTATAGGTTCCAAGTTGTCCTCATTTCAAATTGCATATAATGACCTAATGCTAAAATGTCCAAGTTCACCTATTTGGGTTGCTCTATCATGCATGAGAGTAGCACCATGGGATTCATTGGATTTTTTTGATAAATTTTCATATATAAATTATTTTCATCTGATTTACAGATTAATTTATATGATTTTTCAAAGTTTTAAACATTTTCTGGAATTATTTTAAAATAAGAAAATGAGTTATGACATAAGCATGATGTCATGATGACATCAGCTGGTCAGCTGACTCGGCCCAGAGTCAAACCTGACATGTGGGGTCCACATGTCAGTGTCTGGTTAGTTTAACTAACTAATTAAAATTAATCCTAACTAATTAGCAGACCAGGGCCCACTTGTCAGTGTCACATTAGTTTAACTAAATGATTTAAAGTAATCCGTGATTAACTTAACTAATCTGGACAGGGGCCCCACCTGTCATTGACTCACAGAGTCAAGCCAGGGGTCCACCCGGGTCAAACCCACCGGAGTTGGCCGGCGGCTTGACGCCGGTGACCTCCAGAGACGGCGGCGACCGTCGGGTTTCTTCTAGAGGGGGTTATCTAGCGAGCTAAGACCACTGGCGAGTAGCCCGCGCACAGCCGCATCCATCCGGGGCCGCAGGAGGTCACGGGGTCGCCGGAGTCGACGGCCACGTCCGTTTTGGCGGCGGCCGGAGCTCGGGACGACGGGGAAACGGTGACCAGGATGCGGGGGGGGGGACTGGTGGCGGCTACGGCTCCTGGGGACGCACTGAGCACAGGCACATGCTCGGGTGTGGGCTGCGGCTGCTGTGGCCACAGCTGTGCCATGGCCGTCGGCGAGGTCCCCTTGGGCGTCGATAGCTAGCAGGGCTAGAGGAGGGGAGGAGCAACGGGGAGAGGGGGAAACGAACCGGGGACTCACCCCGGTGCTTCTGGCGGCCACGGAAGGGTCGGGGAGGCGTCGGGGATGACGAATCGACGGCAAGAACGACGTCGGTTGCCGGGGAAGGAGGAGAGCAGAGGGGGGGGGGAAAGCGAGAGAGAGCGGCGACCGCGAGGGAGAGAGGGAGAAGACCTCGGCGACGGCGAGCTGGCGCGCCCTGGGGCCTCGAGGCGGGCGACCAGGCAGGGAGGAGGTGGAGGCCTCCCGGCGCCGCGCGGCACTTCGCCTCTGCCTACTGGCAGAGGTTGAAGATGACCGCTTGGCCCTGGTGGGCTGGGCCATCTCCTTCCTGGGCCAGGTAAGCCCCTTCTGGCTTTTTTTTTTAATTTCTGTTTTCTGTTTTCTAATATTTATTTATTTCCTTTGCAGGTCCAATGACTTTTATAAAATGACCCACATATTTTCTAAACTGTAGTTTGAATATTCCAAACTTATAATAATAGTTTCAGATTATTTTGGAAACAGTGATAATGATATTTGCTTTATTTGTCATTTTCCAGGGATGTAAACCATTAATTCAAATTATTTTAAATGTTCAAATAATACAAATGTCCCCTGGTATATCCATGTCCCTATTTATCAGACATAGGGGACATTTTTGATGGGCATTTTGGATTTGTTGAAATTTCATTTATCTAGAAATCCTATAATTCAGTAAGTGGGTGGGGTTTTCTTCTTCTCCCCATTTCATATTGATGCATAGATGATGATGATGATGCAAACACATTACTAGCCTATGACTCTTACTAGGGTTGTGACAGATCGTCTCTCACGAATTGCAATCCCTGAAATGTCACATCACCAAGATGACAACCGCCCTCTTTGGTGAGCTCTTTAATAAGTTTTCCTTAATTGATGTTATTGCATCTGAACTGGCGACTTATCGTGAAAATCTCTGACTCATACAGGTCCTTGAAGCCGTCAACTAGTGTTTGATAGCTTATTACCTCTGAAGGCTATCTACACCTTGGCGGAGCAGCTCTACTGCGGTGCAATGTTCACAATCAAATCTGTCCAGTACAAGGCCAAGATCCCTCCCAATCTCAAAGGGGTCTTGGAACTTTTCTCAACAATGCCAAAACAGATTGCCGAGTTGAAGAAATCAGCCGCCCGCCAAGGGGCGATCGCAGGCATAAGCCAGGCTCTAGCCTTTGCGCCGGAGCTTACTCCGGGTGACATGATGGAAGGCTTCCCCTCCAAGAGGGATGACGGCTCAGAATTCACAGAAGCCGATTACATCTGGTGTGTCAAGGACTCTAGGTACCTAGCCTCCATCTTAGCAGAAGAGGTTGACCTGAACACTTATCAGGCGGCTTATCATGCTGACCAGAAGAGGATTCGTGGCCCCCCTCTATGAATGGAAGGACTTGACACCCACCCGAAGTAAGGACCTCTTCACTTCTGCTCTTGACACGTCTTCCTTCTTGAAGGAAGGGAATTTTGCAGCTCTAGCTGACTACAACTGGAACATGGATAACCTTCAAATCCAAGAGTCTGTAGAGCCGGAGCAGGATGAGCCGGAAGCGAGTTAACTTTGCTCCACTTTGTAATAGCCGACTCTCATAATAGAGGGCTTAAAAACTTGTTCCACACTTTTGGGCTCTTTATAGAGCGTTTGTAATATACATGTCCTTTGATACTTGCTGTGTTTCCTTGAGAAAAATCCTGGCTTTCAGAATGCCATTTTCCTTTTATGCGTGCCGGCTAATAATTTCCGCCAGCTGTCTCTTCTTCTTGGGTCGAGAGTCGGCCAAAAAGACTTCATAATTTCCGTCCGCGGCTGACCATGTCAACCGGAACCCCAAGGTAAGAAACCGTGGCTAATTTACTTAGCCGAATTTTGTGCTAGAAGGCCGGCTCATTAGGAGCTATACCCGGAGGTAATAATACAGCGCAAACACTGGTGGATAGGCGCTAGAAGCTGTACCCGAAGGCAAGAAGCCGCCCTCGCCGGGTCATGAGGTGTTAATTACCCGTCGATAAAAAACCCTCACAACCGAGACCAAACATGTTAGCTGGAGATTTGGCATAAAGCCAGCCGATAGGGTGTTAGAAGCGATACCCGTCGGTAAGAAGCCCCCTTCAGCAATACGGTGTTCAACACTGGCGGGTAGGCATTAGAAGCTGTCCCCGAAGGTAAGAAGCCGCCCTCGCCACGGCTCATTTCCTAAGCCGATTTTATACGGTGTTTGACACCGGCGGGTAGGCGTTAGAAGCTGTACCGGCTAAAGGTAGGAAGCCGCCCTCGCCACGGCTCATTTTATGAGCCGATTTTATACAGTGTTTGACACCGGCGGGTAGGCGTTAGAAGCTGTACCGGCTAAAGGTAGGAAGCCGCCCTCGCCATGGCTCATTTTCTGAGCCGATTTCATACGGTGTTTGACACCGGCGGGTAGGCGTTAGAAGTTGTACCGGCTAAAGGTAGGAAGCCGCCCTCGCCACGGCTCATTTTCTGAGCCGATTTCATATGGTGTTTGACAACGGTGGGTAGGCATTAGAAGCTGTACTGGCTAAAGGTAGGAAGCCGCCCTTGCCACGGCTCATTTTTTGAGCCGATTTTTTACGATGCAACATCTGGTGCCGCGACTCATTTTCCTCAGCCGGGTCTTTCACCTTTGCAATGATATTTCTTTATATACTTATGACATGTACAATGGCAGTATACAATGAAGGGTCACTACCCCCTTAAGTGAAATAAGGCCAGAGATGCGCGATGTTCCATGGACAACGGGTCTCCTGACCTGCCGTATCTGAGTCATCTCGGATATCAACGAGGTAATATGACCCGTTGTTGAGATTTTTGCTGACCACAAAAGGCACTTCCCATGGAGGAGAGAGCTTATGCATATTCGTCTAGTCCTGAATCAGCCGGAGCACTAAGTCGCCCTCCTGGAACGTCCGGGTCTTGACCCTACGACTGTGATAGCGATGCAAGTCTTGTTGATAAATTGCTGACCGAGCCGCTGCTAGCTCTCGCGCCTCTTCCAGGGCATCCAACGCGTCTTGACGTGCCGTCTCATTGTCCGTATGAACGTAAGCCGCCACCCTTGGCGAGTCATGCCGGATGTCACTGGGCAAAACCGCGTCGGCCCTGTATACCATAAAGAATGGCGTGAAACCTGTGGATCTATTTGGTGTGGTCCTGATGCTCCATAAGGCGGAGGGTAATTCCTCTACCCAACACCCGGGCGTCCGCTGCAAAGGAACCATAAGCCGTGGTTTAATCCCTCTTAGAATTTCCTGATTGGCACGCTTCGCCTGACCGTTGGATTGTGGATGCACAATGGATGAAACATCAAGCCGGATATGCTCTTCGCCACAAAATTTCTTCATAGCCCCCTTGGACATATTTGTACCATTATCAGTGATGATGTTGTGCGGGAAACCAAAACGGTAGATCAATTTTTTGATGAACAAAACTTTCGTAGCCGCATCACATTTGCTGACCGGCTTCGCCTCTACCCACTTCGTAAACTTGTCCACTGCTACCAGGAGGTGTGTTTTCTTATCCTTGGATCTCTTGAAAGGTCCCACCATGTCAAGCCCCCAGACGGAAAATAGCCAAGTAATTGGTATCATCCTCAATTCGTGAGCTGGAATATGAGCCCGTCGGCCAAACTTCTGACAGTCGTCACACTTACGGACTAGGTCCTCTACGTCTTTGTGAGCCGCCAACCAGAAGAACCCATGGCAGAAAGCTTTGGCTACCAACGACTTTGAGCCGGCATGGTGCCCACAATCGCCAGCATGAATTTCATTCAAGATTTGTCGGCCCTCCTATGGTGAGACACAACATTGGAAGACTCCTGTCACACTTCGTTTATGCAACTCAGCATTAACTATGGTCATGGACTTAGAACGCCGGGTGACCTTCCTGGCTAGGTCCTCATCCTCAGGTAACTCGCCCCGGGTCAAATAGGCCAAATAAGGAATAGTCCAATATGGAATAGCATGTAGAGCCGCCACTAACTCTGCTTCCGGGTTAGGAACCATTAATTCCTCTTCCGAAGGTGTCTTGACAGTCAGATGGTATAAGACGTCCACAAAGACATTGGGGGGCACCGGCTTACATTGAGACCCTAACCGTGACAAAGCGTCAGCTGCCTCATTTCTACGACGATCAATGTGATCTACTTGATACCCTTTAAAGTGACCCGCAATAATATCAATCGCCTGACGATAAGCCACCATCCGCGGATCCTTGGAATCCCAAGTGCCAGAAACTTGCTGAGCCACCAGATCTGAGTCGCCCAAACACCTGACCCGGCTCAAGTTCATCTCCTTGGCTAACCGAAGACCATGAAGCAAAGCCTCATATTCAGCCACATTGTTGGTGCAGGGGAACATCGGCCGTAGCACATAACAAAACTTATCACCTTTGGGGGATGTCATAACAACTCCTGCCCCCGATCCCTCTAATTGCTTGGATCCGTCAAAGTGTATAGTCTAGTATGTGTTATCCGGCTTTTCCTCGGGAGCCTGACACTCCGTCCAATCATTTATGAAATCCACAAGGGCTTGGGACTTGATAGCTATGCGAGGAACATATTTCACATTGAAAGGTCCCAGCTCCAACGCCCACTTAGCAATTCTTCCCGTGGCTTCTCTGTTCTGAATGATATCCCCAAGCGGAGCAGAGCTGACCACGGTTATCTGATGCCCTAAGAAGTAGTGTTTTAACTTGCGATTGGCCATGAAAACCCCATATACTAGCTTCTGCCAATGTGGATACCTTTTCTTAGACTCCGTCAGGACCTCACTGATATAATAAACCGGTCTTTGCACTGGATATTCCTTTCCGGCCTCCTTGCGCTCGACCACAATTGCAGCACTCACCGCTCGGTTATTAGCCGCCAGATAAAGGAGTAGCGGCTCTTTTTCAGCCGGAGTGGCCAGCACTAGTGGCTCAGTGAGCTGTTTCTTAAGCGCCTCGAGTGCTTCACCCGCCGCTTTACTCCAGACAAATTTGTCTGTCTTTTTCATCATTTGATACAAAGGAATAGCCTTCTCTCCAAGACGGCTTATGAACCGGCTCAATGCAGTAATCCGCCCTGCCAAGCGCTGGACATCATTAATGCAAGCCGGCTCTCCCAGAGAGGTAATAGCCTTGATTTTATCCGGGTTAGCCTCAATAGCACGTTCAGAGACCAGGAAACCCAAAAGCTAGCCCGCTGGAACACCAAAGACACACTTGGCCAGGTTAAGCATCATCTTATAGACCCGGAGATTATCAAAAGTTTCCTTCAAATCCTCCAAGAGAGTCTCCTTCTTTCTTGATTTGACCACGATGTCATCTACATAAGCATGAACATTACGTCCAATCTGACTGTGAAGGCAGTTCTGCACGCATCGCTGGTAAGTCGCCTAGGCACTTTTGAGCCCAAAGGGCATAATAAAAGTCGTCTTCTCCTAGTCTTTAACCGTCATCTTGATTTGATGATAACCTGAATATGCATCCAAGAAACACAAACTCTCACACCCCGTCGTAGCATCAATGATCTGATCAATACGAGGGAGAGAAAATGGATCAGCCGGACAAGCCTTGTTAAGGTCCGTGTAGTCCACACACATACGCCATGTATCATTCTTTTTTAGTACCAGCACCGGGTTAGCCAACCACTCCGGGTGAAAAACTTCAACGATGAAACCCGCTGCCAAGAGCTGGGCAACTTCTTCCCCAATAGCCTTGCGCCTCTCCTCATTGAACCGCCGTAAAAACTGTTTAATCGGCTTAAACTTTGGATCCACATTAAGGTTGTGATCAGCGAACTCTCTCGATACACCCGGCATGTCATAAGGTTTCCATGCGAAGATGTCCCAATTCTCATGGATGAATTCGATGAGTGCGCTTTCCTATTTGGGATCCATGTGAGCTCCAATGATGAACTATTTAGATGAATCTCCCGAAGTGAAATCCACGGTCTTGGTATCATCCGTCAAAAACTTGAGGGGCGGCTCTGCCTGCGTGGTAGGCTTTTTCAGCGGGGTGATATCCTCTAGGTCAACATTCTATTTATAGAACTTAAGCTCCTCCTGTGCACAACTGGACTCTACGTAAGCCGCGTCTCCTTCCTCACACTCAATAGCTGTATTGCGGTTGCCATGAACGGTAATGGTACCATTTAAGCTAGGCATCTTGAGCTGCAAGTAAACATAGCAGGGCCTGGCCATGAACTTAGCATAAGCCGGCCACCTCTAACCATAAGGTTTCCACCCCGTAGTTGTACTCATCACAAAAGGCCACTTCCAACGAAATCCGGCCCACCGGACGTGCCGACTTACCCGGGACCACACCATGAAAGATGGTGGATGACGGTTTTAAATCCTTGTCAAGCAATTTCATCCGCCGGAAGGTGTCATAACAAAGGATTTTTATACTGCTTCCGCCATCCATAAGCACCTTGTTCAACATGTATCCGCCCACTTGGGGGGCTACAACCAAAGCCAGCCGCCCCAGGTCATCAACCCACGGCGGGTGATCCTCTCGGCTCCAGGTTATGTCGTATTTAGACCACTTTAAGTATCGCGGGAGAGCCGGTGCAACCGCATTGACGGCTCGCTTTCGCAACTTTTGGTCCCGCTTGCTGAGGCCGGTTGTAAAGACGTGGTACTGCCCAGAGCTAAGCTGCTTTGGATTACTTTGAAAACCAGACTGATTACGCTGTTGCTGTTGATTGTTGTTGCTAGGATGCGGCTGGTGTCCTCCTTGACTATGCTGACCCGACTGACTGGACCCTGAGCCGCTAGATCCAAACCCGGCTCCTAAGCCGCCATGTCCTGAACCGCCTGGCGGACCACCATCTCGATTATTAGGTTGCGTGAAATACTGTCTGTACTTCTGCATGAAATTGCAATTCTCCCATGTGTGGCCGACCGGCTTATCAGGCAGACTGTGATTCGGAAAAGGTTGCTTAAGCAATTCCTCCATGTTCGCAGTGGAGATATCCTTGCCAAAGGGCGGCCTGAACCTCCTATTGCCTTTGGGGTAATTCTGCTGAGTGTTTGCGTTAGCCACCAGCTCTGACCCGGCCTCTGGATTCTTGCGCTTGCTCTAGCTACCATTGTTTGTTGTGCCCTTGCCTTGGTTGCCCTTTTTGCTTTGACCTGCTTTCTCATCATCAGAACCCGGATCTTTCATGTTGTCGGAGTCGACATATTTCATGAGAGCCTTCATGAGCTCTCCCATGTCCTGACACGTACGTTTGAGCCGGCCAAGCTTCTGCTTCAGAGGAACAAAGTGGCAATTCTTCTCCAAGATCAGTACTGCTTGAGCCGCCATAATCTGCTCTGAGGAGTGGATGATCGTCGAGACCCGCCACACCCAATGATGGGCCAACTCGTTCTCCTGGTGGACACGGTGATCAAGATCCACAATGGTCATAGGCTGCTTGCACGTTCCTTGAAAGTTTTTGATGAACCGGGCCTGAAGCTCTGCCCATGTATTGATAGTGTTAGGTGGTATCCCTTTTAGCCATGTGCGAGCCGGGCCTTCAAGCATCATGATGAAATACTTGGCACACACCGCCTCACTGACATCCCGCATCTCCATGGCCAGTTCATAGCTCTCCACCCAGGCCTCTGGGGGTAAATCAGCGGTATAATTTGGGACCTTGCGGGGCCCTTTGAAGTTATTTGGTAGCCGTTCGCTCCGCAGAGCCGGTGACAGACATGGCAGCCCTGCCGCCCTGGAGTTTACTCCTGCCCCTATTGACATAGAGGGCGCAGGCTCCTGGTGAGCCGGCCTAGCTGGCGCCTCTTGCGGGCTTCCCGCATGGTTTACCAATGCTGACGTGTCTCTACCCGGCCGGTGACCCGTTGGAATCTCTCTGCGCCGGTTGCTGCTGGAACCCGCTGGCGACTCATAGCGTCGGCTGAAGCTGCGGCTAGGGAGAGGGGTTGAATGAACACGGCTCTGGTTGTGGGTGTATTTTTCCTGCTGGGCCACGGCCATCTGCAGGTACCCGATGGCGTTCCGCACCTCCTCTGCACAGGGTGCTTCGTCCGGGATAGGAATAGTCTCAAGCCGGGTGACAGCCGCCACCATATTCTCGGCCGGGTTGGAATAATGACCCGCTGGCATTGGAAAACCACCAGGTGAAGCTTGGTTAAGCCGGGCTATATGAGCCGTGGGTCGCTCCGTCCGGCGGCTCTCGGGTACATCCGTCGCTCGCCTCACAGCAGGAGTATTGAATAGGTTCCTTGCCTCATAGCGCTCTGGTAGACGGGATTGATGCCTCCTCCGATGAACCATTGTTGCTGATCTCTGCTCTAGCCCAAGACGGAAAGCGTCTGTTTTGATGTGCTCCGCCTCTTCCTCCATTTGGATTTGTAGCTCGACCATCCTCTATTGCTCCTTTGCCATCCGGCCCTTGATCCTTGCGATCTCCAAATTGCAAGCTGCTTGGTTATCGGGTGTGATCTCAACGGCCATTAAGTCCGTGAGCTCGTCCATCAGCTCCACAAGGACTTGAGCCGCCGACGGCGGGTTATCACCCGAGGTGGCGGCTCCCGTGGCCGTACTGCTCGTGCCTGGGGCTGGCCTCGCCATGAACACGGCAGCCTGAACCGGAAGCTCAGGCTCATCCGACTCTAAGTGATCCGACTCAAAGAAGGGGTTGCCGTAGCCCCCAAGGGCTCCGTTGCAGACGTGCATCCAGATCCGTTGCTTGAGTAAAGCCTACGAGGACATGCTTTTGATCTGCATTAGCACGGGCAGGTGGCATGTTACGCACAGGCTGCAGACGCCGAGCCGGCTCGATGATGTCGGCGCTGACATCCGTCCCGGGTGTAGATCCGTCAACCCTTCCGATGAAGACGTGCATCCCGCCGAACAAAACCCGAAATCCATACTCCACCGACTCAGCATCAAGCCCCCAGCCGGCATCGTCGATGTGGAGCCGGCCGCGGCGACTCTCGCTGATCCTTCCGACCACGTATCCTTCGAGCCCCGAAAGAGAGCCCCTTGAGAACTCAACACGACCAAGCGTCAGCCCCACGGTGGGCCCCAACTGTCGTGGATTTATCACGACAGATGTCCGGGTCAACGGGCTTGGATTCGAGGCCATCGCTAACATGGTATGCTCAAGGGGGTTGCTAGGGACGAAGGACACGGTTTACCCAGGTTCGGCCCCTCGTGGCGAGGTAACAGCCTACGTCCTGCTTGTTTTTGTTATTGCTTGTTGTATCAATTACAAGGGAGCTAAAGCTTGACCTAGTTCTCGATAACCTAACCTCTAAGCCGCCTCGGGTCTCGCCCTTATATAGGGGGTCAAGACCATGGGTCATACAAGTTCGTGACCGACTCTCATTACATGTCTGAGTCTGCCTCTATCTTCTCTGATCTATCCTATCCGAACCGTCCCTGGGCGGCTTACCCGCTCGGGTCTTCTCATCCGGGCCACTTCATGGCCCGTCCTGCGAGCCGCTATTCTTGTTGGGCCCTCCTGCCATGACGGCTTACTCTTGGGCTGGCTATGAGCTGTCCAATTTAACCCGGAAGCTCCCAGGGCGGGTCTCACCGTGGGGTTATATCCCCAACAAGATGAGAAGATGGGACTTTTCAGACGACCTGTCGTATCTTCTTTGGTGGAAGATGTTCTGAGTCAGATGAAATATAAGTTACCTCAGGAACGTTGGTGTGGCTTGTTTCCGTTTCGTCCTGTGAATTATTATTGTCAATAAGGCGTATGAAGAGATGGCCAAGAGAGTCAAGTTCTACCTCTGAGTCGTTAGCCTCAGGCTGTTCTTGAGGTGCAGGCTTCTTCTTTCAGCCGATGGCCTTCTCCTTCGACTTCTTCGGAGGAGGAATGTACTTATTTTTCTAGAAGCTGGAGTTAGCCTCAAAATAAAAGCCACCAAAGGAAGTTAAAAATTGCAAACATATATGGATAGCTAATGCGGAAGTAAGGAAATCAAGAGTCGCCCTTACATCTTGGGCCGGGTTTGCAACCCAAAAGGGTGGTACTCCAATGGTGCGGCAAGAATCTTGAGATTCATGGATAAGGCTTTTGACGCCGGCAACGATGTTGTCTTCTGACAAAGTGGTAGGATTAAAATAGAGGGGGTCGTTGGCATCACCCGTATATTCATACATGAGGCGCCTTCTCCGGTTCAGAGGCATGACTCGCCAGGAGACCTAGTAGCGGGTCAGATCAATCCCTGTCAAACCGTTGGCCATGAGGGCTTTAATTTTGGCGTAAGCCAGAGCATACTTCGTCCGTTCGGAGGCTGACATCCGGTCAGAAAGTTCAGTATTGGTGCGTTGTCGGGTCGACGATAACCCGGCAATGGACGTTCTCCCTCTCGAGAGGTGTCTTTGCAGTAAAACCAGGTTTTGTTCTAGTCCTTGGGGTGACTCGACATTCGAACAGCCGGAAAGGTCATATCCCGTCTTCTTTGAATGGAGATCCCGCCAAGCTCCAAGCTTGGGCCAGCTGCCACTTCTGTGTGGCGGTTTGCATAAAAGAACTCACGAAAGAGGTCCACCGATGGCTCTTCTTGTAAGTAAACTTCGCAGAGGATTTGGAAGTTGCACATGTTTGAGACGGAGTTTGGTGCAATATCTTGAGGATGCATCTTGAAGAAATGAAGGACGTCTTGGAAAAATTTAGAGTCGGGCGGACTGAAACCACGTACGAGGTGGTCCGCGAATACAACTACTTTTCCCTATTGGGGGATGGGTTTCTTTTCTCGGCTTGGAACCCGCCAATGAATGACATTTTTGGCTGGCAAGGTCCCTGCGTCGACGAAATCCTTCAAAAACTCTTCAGAGACGGTAGAGTCGACCCAGTTATAGGAATTGGACGTACGATGCATAATGGCATCTTAAAACTATAGAAAATGAAAGTGCACAGCGAGTTAGAAGGTGACAGACAACTAAGGGCGGCTGATGAAATCTAAGTTCTATGAAGCTAATCCACCAGGGCAGGCCAAGGCGAGAGCCGGAAGTTTGTGGCGAGTTAAATTGGCAGGGCAAGGAGGCAAAATGCTACTAAGTGTGGAAAACAGTTTTCACATGCTATCTTTATAAGCGCGGATCTACAAACAGTGGAATAAGCAGATTTATTCTAAACCTAACGACGAACAGGCGATATGCACAGACAGTAGAAGGAAGCAACTACCGATCTGTCTTAATTTTTTGGTGATTTCCTACGGTTTACCGCAACAGGAAGAGCTTCATTACAAGACTCATTGGGTACTATGTGGTTTGACATTATGAAGAACTCATGTTCTAACGGACTGAAGAACTCCATGGATTTATTACCCTAAGCTACAGATCTAGGGAATGGACAAGGACGTACCGGAAGTGAGGCGACGGATGCGGGCAATGCTCTGGTGCGTTCAGGTTGATGCAGCAGCCTCGGGCGGCGACAACGACGAAGCTTCACCGGAGCGAGAGAGCTTGGGGGCGATGGCGTCGAGAGGAAGAAGAAGAGGCTTAGGAAGCGGAGGAAATGAGAAGGACCCTTCGCGGTCCTACTTAAGAGGCTGAAAAGAGGAAACAGGCACGGGAATCAAGGCGACCGAAACTGGCCGATCGAGACGGTCGCCTCGATTTTTAGGCCATTAGTTTAATGATGAAAGATCCGTTGTGGTCGTCAAGGAATCTTTTTGGCATATCCAACATGACGTCACGACGGGTTACATATCTTACTTTCGGGTAATGAAGTGTGAGACGCGCCGCCAAGTAAAATGGAAGATTGACATGAGTAAGCTCAAATCAACCTGGGGCCTAATGTTGGGGATATAACCCCGTGGTAAGACTCGCCCAGGTGGGGCCGGGTCATACCTGTCGGCTCATAATCCAGACCAAGGCAGATGGGCCAAGAGACGTAAGCCTGGCCACATGGCGGCTTACCAAGATGGGACAAGAAAAGGCCCAGACGGGAGAAGGCATGAAGACCCGGGCAGGTAAGCCGCCCGGAGATGGCTTGCCCGGGAAGGCAAGGAGACGTAGAGATAGAGTCAGATATATTGTAAGAGTCGGTATGAGACTTGTGTAACCCGTGGTCTTGACCTCCGATATAAAGGCGAGACCCGAGGCAACTTGGAGAGAGACCAACTAATCGAGAACTAGGTCAAGCGAATCCGCTCCCTTGTAATCGATACTCCAATAATTACAACACAAGCAGGACGTAGGCTTTTACCTCTTCTTGAGGGGCCGAACCTGGGTAAACTCGTGTCCTTTGTCCCAACCAACCCCTTTGAGTCCATCACCTTGGCAATGGCTTCGAACACAAGTCCTCGGACATCTGCCGTGATAAAACCACGACACAAAATTCACATGATTACTTATAACAAGACTTATCCCATGTCGTCGGGAACAAACGTAACTACTCACAAAGAAAATTCATGTTCATAATCAGAGGAGTATTAATGATTATGAAGGATCTGAACATATGATCTTCCACCAAGTAAACCAACTAGCATCAACTACAAGGAGTAATCAACACTACTAGCAACCCACAGGTACCAATCTGAGGTTTTAAGACAAAGATCAGATACAAGAGATGAACTAGGGTTTGAAGAGGAGATGGTGCTGATGAAGATGTTCATGGATATTGACCCCCTCTAGATGAGAGGATCGTTGGTGACGATGATGGCTTCGATTTCCCCCTCCGGAGGGAAGTTCTCCTGGCAGGATCGCCCTGCCGGAGCTCTAGATTGGTTCTACCCAAGTTCCGCCTCGAGACAGCGGTGCTTCATCCCGAAAGCTCTGTTATGATTTTTTCCAAGAAGAAACCTTCAATATAGCAGAAGATGGGCATCAGCGGGCTGCCAGGTGGGCCACAAGCCCCAAGGGTGCGCCTAGGGGGGGTAGGGTGCGCCCTGCAGGCTTGTGGCTTCCTAGTGGGCCCCCTGATGTATTTCTTTTGCCCAATATTTTTTATATATTGCAAAATAATTCTCCATAGATTTTTAGGACTTTTGGAGTTGCACAGAATAGGTATCTCAGATTTGCTCCTTTTCCAGTCCAGAACTCCAGCTGCCGACATTCTCCCTCTTCATGTAAACCTTGTAAGATAAGAGATAAAAGGCATAAGTGTTGTACCAAATGTGTAATAACAACCCATAATGCAATAAATATGAATATAAAATCATGATGCAAAATGGATGTATCAAAGATCATGGTGCTACTTTGAAGCACATGCGTGGAAAAAGGATAGTAGCATTGCCCCTTCTCTCTTTTCTCTTTTTTTTATTTTCTCTTTTTTTTGGTGGGCTTCTTTGGCCTCCTTTTCATAAAGCCCGGAGACTCATCCCGACTTGTGGGGGAAACATAGTTTCCATCATCCTTTCCTCACATGGGAAAATGCTCCATAATGATGATTATCACACTCTTATTTACTTACAACTCAAAATTTACAACTCGATACTAGAACAAGATATGACTCTATATGAATGCCTCCGGCGGTGTACCAGGATATGCAATGATCTAGCATAGCAATGCCATCATCATGCTAGCTATCAATCATGCTAAGCAATGTGACAATGATGGTGCGTGTCATAATAAATGGAATGGTGGAAGTTGCATGGAAATATATGTCGGAATGGCTATAGAAATGCCATAATAGGTAGGTATGGTGGCTGTTTTGAGTAAGGTATATGGTGGCTGTTTTGAGGAAGGTGGGTTTAATGCACCGGAGAAATTTGCGTGCTACTAGAGAGGCTAGCGAAGGTGGAAGGGTGAGAGTGCGTTTAATCCATGGACTCAATATTAGTCATCAAGAACTCACATACTTATTGCAAAAGGCTATTAGTCATCAAAACAAAGTACTACACGCATGCTCCTAGGGGAAGGGTGATGGTGTCCTGGACTAGGGGGTACTGATACGTCTCCATTGTATCTATAATTTTTGATTTTTTTCATGCCAATATTCTAAAACTTTCATATACTTTTGGAAAAAAATTATACTATTTTTGGGACTATCATATTGATCAAGTTTCCAGTGCCAGTTCCTGTTTGTTGCATGTTTTTTGTTTCGCAAAATATCCATAAAAAATGGAAGTACAAAAGCGATAAAAACTTACGGAGATTTTTTTGGAATATATGTGATTTTTTGGAAAAATAATCAACGCGAGACGATGCCTGAGGAGGTGGCAAGCCTGCTAGGCGTGGCCCACCCCCTGGCCGCACCTAGAAGGCTTCTGGCCACCCCTTAGGTCGGTTGGATCTGTCCTCTGGCCGAACGGAAGATATTTTAATAATAAATTTCCCCTCAAAATTTCAGCCCGATCGGAGTTAGAGATCTCTGGATATTTAACAAATGGTTAAAGGCCAGAATCTCAGAGCGTAGAAATAGAAGGAAATAGAGAGAGATCCAATATCGGAGTGGCTCTTGCCCCTCCGCCGCCAAAGAACAGAGGGGAAATCCTTCTCCCATTTGGGGGGAAGGTCAAGGAAGAAGAATAAGGAGGGGTATCTCTTCCCCTCTCTCCCGGTGGCACCGGAATGCTGCCGGGGCCATCATCATGACGACGATCTAGTCCAACAACTCCGTCATCTTCACCAACACCTCCATCACCTGCCCCCATCTATCTACAGTGGTCCACTCTCCCACAACCCACTGTACCCTCTACTTGAACATGGTGCTTTATGCTTCATATTATTATCCAATGATGTCTTGCCATCCTATGATGTCTGAGTAGATTTTTGTTGTCCTATGGCTTGATTGATGATCATGATTGGTTTGAGTTGCATGTGTTTATTATTGGTGCTATCGTATGGGGCTCTCCATGTCGCGCAAGCGTGAGGGATCCTCGTTGTAGGGTGTTGCAATGTGTTCATGATTCACGTATGGTGGGTCACTTGAGTGACAGAAGCATAAACCCGAGTAGGTGGGTTGTTGCACATGGGAGTAAAGAGGACTTGATACCTTATAATGCTATGGTTGGGTTTTACCTTAATGATATTTAGTAGTTGTGAATGCTTGCTAGAGTTCGGAATCATAAGTGAATATGATCCAAGTAGAGAAAGTATGTTAGCTTATGCCTCAACCTCATATAAAATTGCAATAATGATGACCGATCTAGTTATTAATTGCCTAGGGAGAATTCCGCAACTCCTACCACCACTTTTCCACACTCGTTAAACTAAATTAGTTGTTTCTTTATCTTAGTATCCCCTAGTTTTTATTTACGTGCTCTTTATTATCTTGCAAACTTGTCCTATCACACCTACAAAGTACTTCTAGTTTCATACTTGTTATAGGTAAAGTGAACGTTAAGCGTGCGTAGAGTTGTATCGGTGGTCAATAGAACTTGAGGGAATATTTGTTCTACCCTTAGCTCCTCGTTGGGTTTGACACTCTTACTTATCGAGAAAGGCTACAATTGATCCCCTATACTTGTGGGTTATCAAGACCTTTTTCTGGCGCTGTTGCGGGGGAGCAATAGCGTGGGGTGAATATTCCCATGTATGATTGTTTGCTTTATCACTAAGTAGATTTTATTTGCTATTTTAACTTGTTTTCTATATTTAGATATGGATAGGAAACGAAAAATACCAAAAAATAGTTGTACTTGCTGCTCCAAAAGTTGAGGAACTACTAGTGTTCCGTACCACCGAAGAATATTACTTGGGTCATCTTCGATCCACTTGTGCTCGTGCTGAAAACCCTACTAGCTTAGTTGAGGTAAAATCATTAAATGAGCATGCTCATTATGTGCGACACCACATATCTCAAAAAGGGAAACTCTTGTGGCATCAAATTAATACTTTGTGTTGCTATGCTTGGAATCTATGTGAAATTTATGATTTTACTTGTTGTTCTAAAGAAGCTAAGAAACACCTTCCCTACCAATGTGTGTTTAATGATAATGAAATATTATCCTCTTATGCCAAGGAGGCCTATTGCTATAATTATGTTGAACAAATTGAAGAATTTGTTGCTTTTAAGGGTGCATATGAAATTGATTCTTTCATTGAAAAGTATGATGCTACTCTTTACAATTCTATAAATTTTGCCATACTTAAATATTTCTATGAAAACTATGCTTCTAATGCTTATGTTAAATAGTTTATTGAAAGAATGACCTCTGCCTTGCAAGAGACTAATATTTTGCAGAATCTATGGAAGAGGAAGTTGCTGAAATTGTAATCTCATTAGATGAAAAAAATGAGGAGGAGAACGAAGAACAAAAGGAGGAAGAGCGGATTAGCTACCCGTGCCCACCTTCTAATGAGAGTAACTCTTCAACTCATACATTGTTTAATTTCCCTTCGTTCTTACATTGTTTAATTTCCCTTTTTGATGAACTTGATGATTGCTATTCTTGTGGCCATGATGCCAATATGAATTATGCTTATGAAGATGAACTTGCTATAGTTCCTTATGTTAAGCATGAAATTGTTGCTATTGCACCCATACATGATAGTCCTATTGTCTTTTTGAATTCTCCGAACTACACTATATCGGAGAAGTTTTCACTTATTAAGGATTATATTGATGGGTTGCGTTTTCCTATTGCACATGATGATTTTAATGAATATAATATGCATGTGCTTGCTGATCCTACTTGCAATTATTATGAGAGAGGAACTACATCTTCACCTCTCTATGTTTCTGATACAATAAAATTGCAAGAAACTACATATGCTATGCATTGGCCTTTACTTGGTGTGAATGAATTGTCCTTGTATGACACGCCCATGCATAGTACGAGAGTTAGACTTTGTTGTTGCATGATAAATGTTACTTTGTGCTCACTACTAAATTACCAATCATTGTTAATTAAAATTGGCTTTATTATACCTTGGGATCCGGGTGGATCCATTACTTGAGCACTATATGCCTAGCTTAATGGCTTTAAAGAAAGCGCTGCCAGGGAGACAACCCGGAAATTTTAGAGAGTCATTTTATTCTGTTGTGCGCTTTTAAATAGTTCAAAAAATAAAATAATAAAGAGGGTAACTTAAAAAAATTTCAAAAAGAAAAGTGAAAGTGAGAAAGACGAGCATCGTTGAAGTGGGGGCTAGCCTTGAACATTGTTCATGCCCATGGAAACCTTGTGAATCTTGATTATAGAAACTTTTCAAAAAAATATTATCCCCTTGTAAAAATCCATTGTATTATAAAAATAATGTGCCAAGATTTGCCTTTAGGATGATTATATTGCTTGTTTGGTGTATGCAGTGCAACAACAGAAACTTTGGCTGTAGTGAGTGAATTTACATTTTTTTACTGGAATGTAAAAAGTTTCTAAATTTTTACACAGTACTTCTATGTTTTTTTTCATAGTTTTTCATAATTGTTAGAGTTACAGAAGTAAGGTTAATGTTTAGATTACTACAGACTGTCTTCTTTGACAGATTATGTTTTTGATGCATTGTTTTGCTCGTTTTGATGAAGTTGTTGATTGTATCGTTGGTACAAGCCATGGAAAGGTTATATTAAAGGATCTACAATGCAAAAAAAATATGAATTGGTTGTCAATAGTACTTAAAGTGAAGGTTTGTTTTATTATACTAACGTATCTCACGAGGGTTTTGTTAAGTTTTGTGTGATTGAAGTTTTCAAGTTTTGGGTGAGATGACGATGGATGAAGGAATAAGGAGTGGAAATAGACTAAGATTGGGGATGCCCGAGGCACCCCAAGGTAATATTCAAGGACTCCCAAGAAACTAAGCTTGGGGATGCCCTGAAAGGCATCCCCTCTTTCTTCTAACAACCATCGGTAATTTTACTTGGAGCTATATTTTTATTCGTCACATGATATGCGTAAATGTTGGAGTGTTGTGTGATTTTTCTTTTTCTTTTAATAATGCACCATGCTGGTATGATAAAGTCCTTGGTTGATTTATAGAAGGCTCTTTGCACCTCACTTATATCTTTTGAGTATGGCTGTATAGAATGCTTCATGTGCTTCACTTATATCATTTGAAGTTTGGATTGCCTGTTTCTCACAGATAGAAAACCACCATTTGTAGAATGTTCTTTTGTTTCACTTATATTTGTTAGAGCATGGGAATATCTTTTGTAGAAAGAATTAAACTCTCATGCTTCACTTATATATATTTGGAGAGTTAACAGGAGTTGGTCATTCACATGGTTAGTCATAAAACCCTACATAAAACTTGTAGATCACTGAATATGATGTGTTTGATTCCTTGCAATAGTTTTGCGATATAAAGATGGTGATATTAGAGTCATGCTAGTGAGTAATTGTGTATTGGTAGAAATACTTGTGTAAAGGTTTGTGATTCCCGTAGCATGCAAGTATGGTGAACTGTTATGTAAGGAAGTCGGAGCATGATTTGTTTATTGATTGTCAACCTTTGTGTGAGGGTCGGGAGCGCACGATGGTTAACTCCTAACAACCTCTCCCCTAGGAGCATGCGTCTAATACTTTGCTTTGATGAATAATATACTTTTGCAATACATATGTGAGTTCTTTATGACTAATGTGAGTCCATGGATTATACGCACTCTCACCCTTACACCTTTGCTAGCCTTTCTAGTACAGCGCAACTTTTGCCGGTGCATGAAACCCACCATATACCCCCCTCAAAACAACCACCATACCTATCTATTATGACATTTCCATAGCCATTCCGAGATATATTGCCATTCAACTTCCACCGTTCCGTTTATTATGACACGCACCATCATTTTCATATTGCTTTGCATGATCGTAAGATAGCTAGCATGATGTTTTCATGGCTTGTCCGTTTTTTGATGTCATTTGCTATGCTAGATCATTTCATATCCCGGTACACCGTCAGAGGCATTCATATAGAGTCGTATTTTGTTCTAGATATCGAGTCCTAATTCTTGAGTTGTAAGTAAATAAAGTGTGATGATCTTCATTATTAGAGCATTGTCCCATGTGAGGAAAGGATGATGGAAGCTTTGATTCCCTCACAAGTTGGGATGAGACTCCAGACTATATGAAAAATAAAAGAGGATAGTGAAGCCCAAATAAAAAAAAGAGGCCTTAGATGCCCACCAAAAAATAACAAAAATAAAGAGATAAAAGAGAGAAGGGACAATGCTACTACCCTTTCTCCACACTTGTGCTTCAAAGTAGCACCATGATCTTCATGATGGAGAGTCTCCTATTTTGTCACTTTCATATACTAGTTGTAATTTTTCATTGTATAACTTGGCTTGTATATTCCAATGATGGGCTTCCTCAAATTGCCCTAGCTCTTCATGAGTGAGCAAGTTGGATGCATACCCACTTAGTTTCTTTTTGAGCTTTCATACACTTATAGCTCTAGTGCATCCGTTGCATGGCAATCCCTACTCACTCACATTAATATCTATTAATGGGCATCTCCATAGCCCGTTGATATGCCCAGCTGATTTGAGACTATCTTCTCCTTTTTATACACAACCTCCACCATATTCTATTCCACCTATAGTGCTATATCCATGGCTCACGCTCCTGTATTGTGTGAGAGTTGAAAAAGTTTGAGAACATAAAAGGTGTGGAACAATTTCTTGACTTGTCATCGGGGTTGTGCATGATAGAAATACTTTGTGTGGGGAAGATGGAGCATAGCCAGACTATATGATATTGTACGGATAACTTTCTTTTGCCATTGTATTTTGAAGAGATACAATTGCTTTATTGGTATGCTTGAAGTATTATTGTCTTAACGTCAAACGATAGACTATTGCTTTGAATCACTCATGTCTTAATATTCAGGCCATGATTAGATTATATGAACAAGATTATGCTAGGTAGCATTCCACATCAAAAATTATCTTTTTATCATTTACCTACTCAAGGACGAGCAGTAATTAAGCATGGGCATGCTGATACGTCTCCTTAGTATCTATAATTTTTGATTTTTTCATGCCAGTATTCTACAACTTTCATATACTTTTGGCAAATTTTTATACTTTTTTTGGGACTAACATATTGATCAAGTGCCCAGTGCCAGTTCGTGTTTGTTGCATGTTTTTGTTTCGCAGAATATCCATACCAAACAAAGTCGAAATACGATAAAAACTTATGGAGATTTTTTGGGATATATGTGTTTTTTGGGAAAAAGAATCAACACGAGACGATGCCCGAGGAGGTGGCAAGCCTGCTTGGCGCGACCCACCCCCCTAGCCATGCTTGGCAGGATTGTGGCCACCCCTTAAGTCGGTTGGAGATGTACTTTTTCCGCAAGGAAGATATTTTTATAATTAAATTTCCCTCAAAATTTCAGCCGATCGAAGTTACAGATCTCTGGATATTTAAGAAACGGTGAAAGGCCAGAATCTAGGAGCGCAGAAACAAAAGGACACACAGAGAGAGAGATCCAATCTCGGAGGGTCTCTCACCCCTCCACCGCCATGGACCGGAGGGGAAACCCTTCTCCCATCTAGGGGGAAGGTCAAGGAAGAAGAATAAGGAGGGGGCTCTCGATACCTCTCTCCCGGTGACACCGGAACGCCGTCGGGGCCATCATCATAACGAAGATCTAGTCCAACAACTCCGTCATCTTCACCAACACCTCCATCACCCTCCCCCATCTATCTACAGCGGTCCACTCTCCCGAAACCCTCTGTACCATCTACTTGAACATGGTGCTTTATGCTTCATATTATTATCCAATGATGTGTTGCCATCCTATGATGTCTGAGTAGATTTTTGTTGTCCTATGGGTTGATTGATGATCATGATTGGTTTGAGTTGCATGTGTTTATTATTGGTGATGTCCTATGGTGCTCTCCGTGTCGCGCAAGAGTGAGGGATCCTTTCTGTAGGGTGTTGCAATTTGTTCATGATTTTCCTATGGTGGGTTGCTTGAGTGACAGAGGCATAAACCCGAGTAGGTGGGTTGTTGCATATGAGAGTAAAGAGGACTTGATACCTTATAATGCTATGGTTGGCTTTTAACTTAATGATCTTTAGTAGTTGCGGATGCTTGCTATAGTTCCAATCATAAGTTCCTTTGATCCAAGTAGAGAAATGATTATAGCTTATGCCTCTCCCTCATATAAAATTGCAATAATGATGACCGGTCTAGTTATCAATTGCCTAGGGACAATTCCTCAACTCCTACCACCACTTTTCCACACTCGTTAAACTAACTTAGTTGTTTCTTTATCTTAGAAGCCCCTACTTTTTATTTACGTGCTCTTTATTATCTTGCAAACCTATCCGATCACACCTACAAAGTACTTCTAGTTGCATACTTGTTCTAGGTAAAGTGAACGTTAAGCGTGCGTAGAGTTGTATCGATGGTCGATAGAACTTGAGGGAATATTTGTTATACCTTTATCTCCTCATTGGGTTCGACACTCTTACTTATCGAGAAAGGCTACAATTGATCCCCTATACTTGTGGGTTATCAGGTACTCACCATGTCGTCTCCCAGCTAGTGGGTCAGGCCGAGGACCCCCATGCTGATTCACTAATGGGCCACTTCGTGCAGCCCATGCCTAATACAAGGAGGATTCCACAAGACTTGGCGCACAAGACAAGGACTCCTCTAAAGCCTAGGCCTATGGTGCATATATAAACCGAGTCCAGGCTACTCAATAGATCAATATATTCATTACTACAATCTCGTGATAGATACCTGTACTCTGTACTATCCCCCATATCAATACAATCAAAAGCGGGACGTAGGGTATTATCTCCTTGAGAGAGCCCGAACCTGGGTAAAATCATGTGCCATGTTACCATCGCTCCAAGACGCCTAGCTTAGGACCCCCACTACGAAATATGCCGGATTTGACATCAACAAAGGGTTGGTAGGAGTTAACCATCATGCGATCCCAACCTCCACACAAAGGAACACAATCAATAAATAAATCATGCTCCGACATCGTCACATAACAGTTCAAGATACGTGCATGCTACGAGAATCACAAACTTTAACACAAAGTATTTCTACCAATCCACAATTACTCACTAGCATGTCTCTAATATTACAACCTTTATATCTCAAAGCAATCATAAGGAATCAAACTTCTCATAGTATTCAATGCACTTTTATATGAAAGTTTTCATTATATCTCTCTTGGATGCCCATCATATTAGGACTAAATTTATAACCTAAAAAAATTACCATGCTGGTTAGAGACTCCCAAAATAATATAAGTGAAGCAAGAAAGTTAAATAATTTCTATAAAATAAAGCCGCCGACGTGCTCTAAAAAGATATAAGTGAAGCACTAGAGCATATTTCCTAGCTCAAAAGATATAAGTGAAGCACATAGATTATTCTAATAAATTCACGATTCATGCGTGCCCCTCTCATAAAGTGTTTACAACAAGTATGATTGTGGCAAACTAAAAAGCAAAGACTCATATCATACAAGACGCTCCAAGAAAACACATATCATGTGGTGAATAAAAATATAGCCTCAAGTAAATTTACCGATGGATTGAAGACGAAAGAGAGGATGCCTTCCGGGGCATCCCCAAGCTTAAACTCGTGGTTATCCTTGAATATTACCTTGGGATGCCTTGTGAATCCCCAATATTAGGCTCTTGCCACTCCTTATTCCATAGTCCATCAACTCTTTACCCAAAATTTGAAAACTTGACAACACAAAACTCAACAGAAAACTCGTGAGATCCGTTAGTATAAGAAAATAAAATCACCACTTAAGGTACCGTTCTGAACTCATTATTTATTTATATTGTTGTAATATATACTATATTCCAACTTCTTCATGCTTCATACCCCCGATACTACCCATAGTTTCATCAAAATAAGCAAAAAACACATAGAAAACATAATATGTCTAAACATAACAGTCTGTAGCAATCTGTAAACTTCAAATACTTTCGTTACTCTAAAAATTATGAAAAATTAGGACAATATGGGAAATTTGTATATCAATCTTGTCTGACAAATTCAGATCGAAACAATGCCTTTGTGAATTTATAAACTTCCTGGACTTGGCGTCAAAGTTTCTATTTTTCAGCAGAATCAAATCAACTATCACCGTAGACGATCCCAAAGGTCTTACTTGACACAAACACTAATTAAAACACTAAAATGCAATTAATACAAAGGTAATAATGTGTAATTTATTCAAGACAAAACAAAACAAAACAAAAAAACATAAAAAATTGGGTTGCCTCCCAACAAGCGCTATTGTTTAATGCCCCTATGTCGGTGCACTAGAGTTTTGGGTTTTCCAGTGCCCCTTACTCGTGCACGGGCAGTAGTAGCCACTCCGCCGGCATGGCTCGACAGGGGGCTGCTAGATGCAGATGCAGGGAGATCAAGAGAACGTCCAAACAAACAATTGAGATCAAGATCGAAGGCTAGACCCCCGGCAAGATCGTGCCGGGATGGCCTTCAAACCCCTCGCAAGGCGAAGCCCCATCAAGATCCCGCCAGCGCAGAGGCCAGGTGTCGCCCGACCTGGGCACGTGTCGAGGCACCGGTGATGGAGGAGGCTAAGCAGTGTCGATGGGACGGTGTCCTGTCTCACCCCATAGACGGTCAGAGGCACTTGACGGAGCATTAAATGCACTTGTCTTACACCGTCAGTGTTAGGTGAGATAACACTGTAGCACTATACACCTCGTGTACATACTATACACCGCTGTTGGGATCCCCTTACTCGTATAAAAGGAGGCCCGGGGCATTATAGTGGAGGATCTTTGACAAATCTTCTAGCTCACATGAGTAGCGGCTTTGTTCAATTGCACACACAACGCTCCTGTGGCTAGAACCCAACAACACCCATAATACACAAAGCAGGAGTAGGGTTTTACGCTTCTCAGTGGCCCGAACCTGGGTAAAAATACCCCGCGTTTCTTGTTCGACCTGCTCTTTGCACACACCCATCTCCCTGCCAAACCGAAAAGGGGTCCTCCCAATCCCATAGGTGTCTATCCCCCACGACATCTCTGGCGCGCTAGGTAGGGGAGAATGGTTGCGTAAACCTCGTCCAACAATCAGCGCGTCAATTCCTTCATCATATCCATCGCCATGGCTCCCAAGAAGAAGGGTTTCACGATGGTGGAACCCTCCATGTTCGCTGCGCCCATAGCCGCCCAAGCGGGCGACAAAGTGGACGCGAGCAGAGGAAGCGGAGACCCTATGCCAACGCGATGCTCCGGCGATCAAGGACGAGGAAGCGGCGACGCCCGCAGCAAAGACGCTCACGGCAACGGTGGTAACCCCCGCACCGTTGGGTCTCAGGACGAAGCTATACTCCCTGTGGGGGGGGGGGAGATGAACTCCAGGGACGGAAGGGCACCCTCCAAGACACCCATACTAGCACGTACGCTGCAACCTTCTCAGGACGTGCGCCAAGAGCTGCGTCGTGGCATCGGTGGTTCCCAACGTCCCCACGGAAAAGCTCCTGCACATCGCTCCCAAGATGCGTGGGACCATCATGCATGCCAACATGCTAGTGGGAGTGGCATGCCATCGCATGATCACAATGGAGCTCCTTCTAACACGGTTAGGAGTCAGAGCACCTCACGTTCTTCGCGCCGTTCGCTGCCGACCACGTCGGAAGAAGCAATGGCGCGGGCACAACTACTCCTGAACTTACCTCCTACTACGGAGAAGCTCGACGAATGGAGAGCCACTATTCAGAGCCTCCTCAGCCTCACCGATAAGTTTTGGTCCACCGAGCTGGCTCGCGCCAGTGGCGAGAAGGCCGGAGGCGGTGTGACCATGGTGCACTCTCCTCCACAACAACAACACTAGTTGTCGAATCGTCGGACTGACGCTTGTGGCAGTTACTCGATGGCGTCATCTGATCCACGGACTTGCCGCGATCAGCGTCAAGTTCTTCGGGAGCGAAGCAAAGAAGATGCTCGGACTACAATTGAATGGCGGCGGGAAGCGCGCCATCAATCTCATAAGCGCGTAGGACCCACTGTAGACAAATCCACGCCAGGGTATCCTATCAGCCTACCTTACGAGGTGGGTTGTCCAGCGTTTATCCATGACCTACGACGAGTCCAGTGGCCCAACTCTTGAACGTTCAAGTCATAGGTCCCGGAGAAATATGAAGGCAAGACTCACCCATGGAGTTTTTGAGCATCTACACCATTGCGGTGAAGGCTGCCGGGGCTCGCGATGACAAGATACTCGCCAACTACTTCCCATTGGTACTCAAGCCCAACGTCAGGTCGTGGTTGATGCACCTGCCGAAGAATTCCATCACCTCCTGGGCAGACCTATGCCATGACTTTTTTGGTGCCTTTACCGGAGGCCACCATGCTCCTAGTGAAGAAAGTGACTTGCACATCATTCCCCAGAAAGAAGGCGAGACCTTGCGCAAGTACATTCAAAGGTTTAGCCGTGTGCATCACAACATCCCGGATGTTCATCCTGCCGCTGTCATTAGCGCGTTCCACCAGATTGTGCGCAACCATAGGATGCGCGAAGAGCTGGCGATGAACAAGGTCAGAGATGTTGCCGAGCTTTATGCTCCGGCTGATAGATGTGCCTGATTGAAGAAGGGAGGAGACTCCCCGGTGGAGAAGTTGGCATTGGATTCAACTCTGATGACGAAGATGACACCGCCGCAGCAAAGAAAAACCAAAGACAAAACAAGAAGCGCAAGAGTAAGACCGTTCTTGCCGTCGAGGGATCTGGCAACATCGACGCAGCCAAGAAAACTAAGGTTGATAGTCCCGGCAAGGAGGTTGCCGGGTGCACCTCGTGCCAGGCCTTGGCAGCCGCCGACAAGACGGAAGGCTCCGACAAGCAGTATTGCAAGATCCATCGCACCAAGGGCCACGACCTCCAAAACTGCCAACAAGTCGAGCAACTCGTCGAGAAGCAGAAGGCTGAGTACGTAAGACAAGATAAGGAGAAAGCCCAAAATGGTGCAGAAGGGTCTGGCAAGAAACGCGGTGACCGAGGAGGTCGCCATGGCAAAGCCAAGCAACAGAAGGAGAGGCCCGCTCAAGGCCGCGACAAAGAAGGAGGGGATGACGATTGCAATGAAGAGGACGACGAGTCCAACGAGCATGAGTTCCAAAAGGCTATAGAGATGATGTGCATCGAGGGAGGTGCCTTGTCGCATTCCTCTCACCACCAACTTAAACAGTGGGCGTGCGAGGTTAATGCGGTGGAGCCATCTGTCGGTGCCCAGAAATCTCCGAAGTGGTCCAACACACCTATCATTTTTTATGTCGAGGATCACCCTGATCACACAACCATGGTCGGGTGTCTGCCATTGTTGGTTTCACCGACAATTCACAACCTCAAGGCGACAAAAATGCTAGTCGATAGTGGGGCCATCTTGAACCTAATCTCACATGATGTCGTCTAGAGGCTGCAAATTCCTGATGAAGATCTCGAGCCGACAGGCACGTTCCAAGGGATCAATTCATGGAGGACTCAGCCGAAGGGCAAAATCACACTGCCAGTAACATTTGGTAGTGACATAAATTTCAGAACAAAGAAGATCGTCTTTGACGTCTCCAAGGTCTCATTGACATACAATGGTATCCTTGGCTGCACAGCGCTGGCCAAGTTCATGGCGGCCACCCACTTCGCTTACAATGTGTTGGATGCCCGGGCCAATGAGCGTCATCACGATCAACTCTGACAAGAAAGGTGCACTCATCTACGCTGACCAACTCTACCGGGAGGCAGTTGCAGCACCTGCCACCAAGGCACTTGCTCCTGCCGCTGAAGCTCCTGGGGGGAGAAGACCGACAAGGCCTCTGGCGCACGTTCTGGCAAGCGCACCTCCTCGGAGTGCTGCGCTCCCATTGACGATGTGCCATAGAGCTCCACAAGAACAAGAAGTACAAGGCAGCTCCACCAAATACCAAAAAGGTGCCCGTCAAGGAGGATGGCACAGGGGGAACTTTCACCATAAGTTCCACCCTCAATGACAAATAGGAAAGCACGCTTGTTGCCATCCTGTGGGCGAATGTTGATGTGTTTGCATGGCAACCGTCTGATGTCCCCGGTGTTCCCAGGGGGGTAATTGAGCACCATCTTGCCGTCTATCCTCATGCATGGCCCGTCAAGCAGAAAGTGAGGAAGCAAGTATTAGAGAGACAAGAATTCATTGCCGAGGAAATTAGAAAACTCGAGGCGGCAGGTCTAGTTAGAGGGGTACTCCACCTAACATGGTTAGCCAATCCCATCGTAGTGCACAAGGCGAATGGGAAATAGAGGCTGTGTATTGACTATACAGATCTCAATAAAGCATGTCCAAAAGATCGCTTTCCCTTGCCGCACATCGACTAGATTGTGCACTCCACTGCCGGCTGTGACTTGCTGTCATTCCTTGATGCGTACTCAGGGTACCATCAGATCTTCATGTCGAAGGAAGACGAAGAGAAGACCACATTTATCACCCCATGTGGTACGTACTGCTTCGTGCGAATGCCTTTCGGGTTGAAAAGTGCTGGTTCAACATTTGCAAGAGCAGTTCAGATTGGTTTTGAACCCCATCTGCATAGGAATATGGAAGCTTATATGGATGACATAGTGGTTAAAACCAAGGACAAGGCAACACTCATACAAGACCTAGAAGAGACGTTTGCAAATCTGCGCAAGATCAACTTAAAGCTCAATCCCGAGAAGTGTGTGTTTGGCATTTCGTCTGGCAAGCTTCTCGGGTTTTTTGTGTCTCGGCGTGGGATTGAAGCGAACCCTGACAAGCTCAAGGGGATTGAGCAGATTGAAGCACCAAAGCGCGTTAAGGATGTACGCCGTCTTGCCGGTTGCGTCGTAGCTCTAAGCTGGTCCATCTCAAAATCTGGTGAGCATGCCCTGCCGTTCTTCAAAATCTTGAAGAAGGCAGGTCCGATGAAATGGACTTCGGAAGCGGAGGCAGCTCTGCAGGATTTGAAGAAGTACCTCTCCTCTCCGCCAACACTAGTCGCACCTAGGCCACAAGAACCATTGCTGCTATACCTAGCGGCAACGAATTAAGCGGTTAGCGTTGCACTGGTGGCACAGAGGGAAGTTGACGAATAAGCAACGGCAGAGACGATGCCGCCAAGCGATGTGCCAGGAACTCCCCCGGCAGGTCCTGATGCTGGCAAGGCAGGGTCAGTACAGAGAAATGAAGCAACACAGAAGAAGAATATGGTGTAGCGCCCAGTCTATTTTGTTAGTTCCCTCCTACAGGGAGCTAGGTCAAGATACTCTGATGTGCAAAAACTACTTTTTGGTCTCCTTATGGCCTCGAGGAAGCTACACCACTACTTCCAAGCACATGAGATCACCGTCCTCACTCGCTTTCCGCTGCAACGGATTCTGCGGAATCCAGATGCCACCGGCAGGATTGTGGAGTGGGCTTTGGAGTTGTCGAGCTTTGGTCTCAAGTTTGAAAGTACTTCAACTATCCAGAGTAGAGCCCTGGCAGAGTTCATTGCAGAATGGACTCCAACGCTAGACGAAGAGGTCCAAGAAACAGCTCTTCCCGGCAAGGAAACTAAGCAAGCATGGTTGATGTATTTTGATGGGGCTTTCTCCCTGCAGGGGGCCGGTGCTAGCGTGCTGCTTGTCGCACCCACCGAAGAGCACTTCAAGTACGTAATTCAAATGCACTTTCCCTAGGAGAGATCAACAATCAATATGGTGGAGTATGAAGGACTACTTGCCGGTCTCAGGATCGTGGTAGACCTTGGAATTAAGAACCTCATAGTCATAGGTGATTCATAGCTTGTCGTCAAGCAAGTCAACAAGGATTATCAGAGCCAGTTGATGGAGGCTTACATGGATGAAGTGAGAAAGTTGGAGGAGCACTTTGACAACCTGCAAAGAGCATGTTCCGACGAGCCGTCGAAGCGCGCTGCCCTCAAGTTACCTGTGGGACCAGGAACTTTTGTGCTCAAGCTAAGTCAGCCATCTGTAGCATCGTCAACAAAGCAAGATACGAGAAGAAAGTTGAATTCCGACCAATACTTCCCCGCAGAGCTCCGAGAAGCCACCGGTGAGGAAGTTGCCGGGAACGACGCCAAGCTTGCCGGGGAGCAACAGGCTCCGACAGGACCTCATGTCTTCGCCATAGAGGCAAACGCTCCCACGGCAGAAGACATGCCTTTAGTCCTTGCCATTGAGCCCCAGGCTCCGGCATGGGCGCAACACATTGTTCAGTTCCTCTAAACTGGAGAACTCCCTGAGGAACAGGAAGAAGTGGAGAAACTAGCCTATCAGTCCAGCATGTACCAATTTGTGGATGATGTCCTATACACACAAAGACCAAACGGTGTGAAATTGAGGCATATGTGGCTCCCACATAGGGTCAAGAGCATTGCTCGTCAAAGCATTCCGGCAAGGTTTCTTCTGGCCCACCCTCCTCCAGGATGGAACTGCGCTAGTAACCAAGTGAGAAGCATGCCAGTTCCATTCAAAGAAGCTACATCAACCAGCTCAAGCACTTCAAACAATCCCTCTCTCCTGGCCATTTTCGGTCTGGGGGCTCGACATCTTGGTCCCCTTTCCCCTATCGGGGGCTTTGAGTACTTGTACGTTGCAATCGACAAGTTCACGAAGTGGCTAGAAGTGGAAGCAGTGAGAAAGGTGACAACACAGTTAGCCATCAAGTTCTTCAAAGGACTAGTCTGCCGCTTTGGTGTTCCCAACAGGATCATCACTGACAACGACACACTGTTCACAAGACGCACCTTCATGCAGTATGTCCAGGACCTTGGCAGCAAAATCTGTTTTGCTTCTGTCGCTCACCCAAGGAGCAATGGCCAAGCGGAAAGGGCGAAAGAGAAGTGTTTCCAGGACTTAAAATGAGAACTTTCGACAAGATTCAAAAGTGCGGAAGGCGCTGGATTGATGAATTGTCGATGGTTCTTTGGTTGATTAGAACGACACCAAATCGAGCCACCGGCCAGACACCCTTCTCCCTGGTGTACGGGGCAGAAGAAGTTCTCCCCACATAACTCATATACGGGTTGCCTCGAGTGCTCGCTTATGATGAGCTTGAGCAAGAGCAGTTGCGACAAGATGACACGGCACTCCTTTAGGAAGAACGCCTTTGGGCTGCTGTGAGAGGGTCACGCTACCAGCAAGCTTTGCGCCGCTATCATAGCCGCAAGGTTCGTGCCCGAAGCCTTGAGGAAGGCGACCTTGTTCTTCGGCGCGTTTAGTCGGCCAAGAATTCCAACAAGTTGACACCAAAGTGGGCATGCCCTTATCGGGTAGTACGAGTCACTAGGCCTGGTGCGGTCCACCTGGAGACCGAAGATGGCGCTCCGGTGAGCAACTCCTGGAATATCGAGCATCTTCGTAAGTTCTACCAATAAGGCGCGGTTGCCGCCCCCCAAGCAACCACCTTTTGTACGAGTATTGCCGGCAAGGAACATCGTCCTTTGTACAAAGCCAGGCGCAGACCCGGTGCATAGCTAAATAAGACCGAGCGTTCTGCAACTCTTGTCAATTTCCATGCCTACTTGTTTTGCATGCTTATCCAAGATGTTGCATTATGCCTATTCCCGGCAAGTACTAATAGGCCATCAAGGTTCCACATCTTTATTTTCTCTTCTTTCCTTTTCTTAAAAGACAGAAGGTTCTCTTGCGTGCATGTTTGCCGGGGTGATGAGATGGTATGGACACCAAACAGACAACGTCCAAAATCGGCATCTTGCAGGAAGGAGCGGGAAAGAGTACCGCGACGGAAAGATAAGTTGCTAAACCCTAAGTGATTTTTTCTGTGAGGTTATTTTCCTTGGAAGATTTTGACTTTTGTATGGAAAACCTGCACGCTAAGGAACCTTGCCGTGATCGACGGTGCCCTTGCTCTTTTTTGAGTCCGCTTAACGACTTAAGTGGTTGCGCTCGTGCCCTTGCTCTGTTTCGAGTCCGCTCAATGGCTCAAGTGGCTGCGCTCGCGCCCTTACTCTATTTTGAGTCCTCTCAACAACTTAAGTGGCCATGCTAAGAACGTCAAGGTATCTTGCCAGCAGTAGCACCGCCAGCAGGCTGCTAAGGACCCGCTCCTCGAAGCGCTCGTGGTAGGGCTACACATGCCGGCAAGATTTTTTTCCGAAAAAGCGTCGGGAAAGCACCATGCAAAGAGGAATCTAACAAGGAGAATAAAACACTGTCATTCAAATAGGGTGAAATTTACATGAGATGTTGCCTCTTCCTAAGTACATCTTTATTTGACTTTCTCCCTTGGGGGATATTATAAGAAGGAAAAGATAGGAGAAGGAGGAAGATTACAAGAAGAAAAAGATAGCAAGGGCCTCCGACGAGAAGACCAGCACTGCAAGGACGAGAGGGGGCCCCCAAAAGCCGAAGTCCACGGGCCTGCCGAAAGATCTTGTTGGAAGATGAGGCAACGCCCGGGATAAGGACCCGCAGCAAGATCGCCCTGTCGGGAGGGGGAGAGGCGTGAGGCTGACAATGATGGTGCGGCCGTCGATCATTCAGAGCTCAGGTCATCGTATTCTGACTTGACGGCCTGGAGCTCGGACTCATCATCGCTTTCATCGACACCGTCGTCCTCATCGCTGTCGCTCAAGGAGGATCTTTCAACACCGCTCGAGCTCTCTTCATAGCAGCTGAGACGGATGCCTGAGCGCCTATAAATATTGACGGAGAGCAGACCAGCCTCCATCATTTTGAAGTGAAGGAAGTGCCCATCCTGGAGGTTGTGGGCGCGGGCAAAGGTTTTCTAGCCGCGCCTGGAGAACATGACGCGGCTCTCCGGATACTCGACGTCCACCCGCGTGGCGCCATTGCAGCAGCCATGCGCCCGCAACCACAAAACGGATGGCTTGTCGGTCTCCATCGCCCTGGCGAAAGAGTGAGGGAGGCGCAAATGGCCTCGAAGGGGACCGTGCAGTTTGAGGATGAACTCCATCACCGTCCCCTCAGCATGGGTCTCTTTGAGGAAGAGGCCTGTCGTCGAAGGGAGGGGTGGAACAGCACTCTGCCTCCCCCGGACTCGGCCTCCACGGCAACCGCAGCCCCTCGTGCTTCCCTCGCCACGTGCACTCGGGTCACCCTCCACCTCTGCGACGGAAGTGGTGGCATGATCCCAATGAGAAATCCTCCTTGACACAGAGGACGGTAGCCGCCCTCACCCCCTATTTATAGCTAAGGATGAGCACCACTCAAGGTTTGAAAGAGGTGGAAGGGCGAACTCTGGAGGTTCGCGCTCGAGGAGGAAGGAAGGATGGATGAGCATCGCCCTTGCTACCCCTCAATTTATAGGGGGAAGCGCAGGGGCTGGATCTCCCCTGCTCCAAGAGTCACCGCCCACCTCCTCCAATAGCGTCGCCCACGATCACGGGGCGAACATCAACCGCCCCGTTGCTCCAATCCACGGTGCTGAAGTTTCTGCCATGGCCAGGACTTTAAGTCACGGGCGCCAGTTGCTGGCTCCCCGCTATGCATGCGGCGCGCGTGGAGGAAACAACCTGACGCAACAATTGAAATAATTACTACCGCTCCTCACACGAATCTCTTGACGCACACCTTGCGCACATCGTGGGGGCACGGTAAGCAGAATGATTGCAACCGCAGGCTCCTGTCATGCGTGCTCGTGCAATGTTTGGGCCTAGCCCAACAATGCCTTGCACCGTGTGTGGCCCAGGCACGGGGGCCCTGTCGATGCACTAGAGTTTTGGGTTCTCCAGTGCCCCTTATTCGTGCATGGGAAGTATTAGCCACTCCACAGGCAAGGCCCGACAGGGGGCTGCTAGATGCAGATGCAGGAAGATCAAGAGAACATCCAAACAAACAATCAAGATCAAGACCGAAGGCTAGACCCTCGACAAGATCATGCCGGGATCGCCTTCAAACCCTCGGCAAGGCGAAGACGCGGCAAGATGCCGCCAGCGCAGAGGCCAGGTGTATCCCCACCTGGGCACGTATCGAGGCGCCGGCGATGGAGGAGGCTAAGCGGTGTCGATGGGACGGGGTCCTGTCTCGTCCTGTAGATGGTCAGAGGCACCTGACGGAGCATTAAATGTGCTTGTCTTACACCGTCAGTGTTAGGTACGATAACACTGTAACACTGTACACCTCGTGTACGTACTGTACTCTACTGTTGGGATCCCCTTAGTCATATAAAAGGAGGCCGAGGGTGTTACAGCGGAGGATCTTTTGACCAATCTTCTAGCTCGCATGCGTAGCGGCTGTGTTCAATCACACACACAACGCTCCCATGGCTAGAACCCAAGAACACACATAATACACAAAGCAGGAGTAGGGTTTTACGCTTCTCAGCGGCCCGAACCTGGGTAAAAATCCCCGCATTTCTCGTTCGACCTACTTTTTGCGCACACCCATCTCCCTGCCGAACCAAAAAGGGGTCCTCCCGATCCCATAGGTGTCCGTCCCCCACGACACCCTAGCTAGGCATAACGCAATAGATCTAAGTATTATCATATTTGGTATGCAATCCATAAGTAGCTCTCATAATAGATTTATATGGTAATTTAATTTTCTTTCTTGGGAAGTGTTCCATGCCCTTCCTTAACAGAAATTGAAATCTAATGTTTCCTTCTTTCATATCAATAATTGCACCAATCGTTCTAAGGAAAGGTCTACCAAGAATAATAGGACATGTAGGATTGCAATCTATATCAAAGAACAATGAAATCTATTGGCACATAATTCCTATTTGCAACAATAAGAACATCATTAATCCATGCCATAGGTTTCTTTATAGTGGAATCCGCAAGATGGAAATTTAAGGAGCAATCATAAAATTCACGGAAACCTAGCACAACACATAAAGTTTTCGGAATAGTGGAAACGCTAGCACCCAAATCACACAAATAATGGCACTCATAATCTTTAATTTTAATCTTCATAGTAGGTTCCCACTCATCATAAAGCTTTCTAGGTATAGAAACTTTCAACTCAAGTTTTTCTTCAAAGTATTTCATCATAGCATCAACGATATGTTTAGTAAAAGCTTTATTTTGATTATTAGCACGAAGAGAATTCAACATGGATTGCAACAAGGAAATACAATCTATCAAAGAACAATTATCATAATTAAAATCCTTGAAATCCAAAGGAGTGGGTTCATTGCTACTTAAATTTTTGACCTCTTCAATCCTACTTTTATCAATTTTCGCATCAAGATCTATAAACTCCGAATCATTGGGACGCCTTGTAATGAAAGTTGACTTATCTACAGCCCCATATTTATCAAGATTTATATTAGAAAACAAAGATTCAATAGGAGTCACATCAATCACTTTAAGATCTTCATCATTATTTTCACGAGAAATCGAAGAACGCGCTTTTACTAACAATTCTCGTTTACCACGCATCCTAGCGGTTCTTTCTTTACATTCATCCATAGAAATTATCATAGATGTTATAGACTAATTAATATCATGCTTGGGTGGAATAGATCTAATTTTCAAAGAATCAATCTCAAGAAAATTCTATCAATGTTCCTAGCCAAATCGTCAATCTTGAGCAAGTTTTCTTCAATCATAGCATTGAAAACCTTTTGCGAGCTAATAAATTCTTTAATATTATTCTCAATATCAGAGGGAATCTTATTATAATTTCCATAAGATTTTTTTGTACGAATTACCATAATTATTAGAGTAATTACTACGAAACGGCCTAGGGTTGAAATTACCTCTATACGCGTAATTACCAAAATTGTTCCTATCAACAAAATTCGCATCCATAGATTCATTATTATTTCCAATCAAAGAAGACAAAGGCATATAATTAGAATCAATAGGAGAACTCTTAATAGAAAACAATTTCATTAATTCATCCATCTTTCCACTCAAAGTATTTATTTCTTCAATTGCATGAACCTTTTTACTAGTAGGAGATCTTTCGATATGCCATTGAGAGTAATTTGCCATAGTGTTATCTAGGATTTTAGTAGCGTCTCCTAATGTGATTTCCATAAAAGTGCCACCCGTAGAGGAATCTAAAAGATTTCTAGAAGAAAATTTACATCTCGCATAAAAAAATTGTATAATTATCCATAAACTCAAACCATGTGCGGGACAATTTCTAATCATTAATTTCATCCTCTCCCAAGATTTTGCAACATGGTCATGATCAAGTTGCTTAAAATTCATTATATCGTTCCTAAGGGAGATGATCTTAGCGGGCGGAAAGTACTTGGAAATAAAAGCATCTTTATACTTATTCCATGAATAAATACTATTTTTAGGCAAAGATGTAAACCAAGTTTTAGCACAATCTTGTAGTGAGAACAGAAATAGCTTCAATTTAACAATGTCATTATCCACATCTTTCTTCTTTTGCATATCACACAATTCAACGAAAGTATTTAGATGGGATGCATCATCTTCACTAGGAAGTCCGAAAAATTGTTCTTTCATAACAAGATTCCGCAAAGCGGCATTAATTTCATAGGATTCCGTACTAGTGGTGGGAGCAATCGGAGTACTAATAAAGTCATTATTATTAGTATTGGCAAAATCACACAACTTGGTATTCTCTTGAGTCATCGTGACAAAGCAAGCAATCTAGCACACAAGCAAACAAAAAGCAAACGAAAAGACGAACGGAAGAAGGGCGAATAAAAAGGCAAATCTTTTTGGGTTTTTTCTTCTGAAAATTGTTTTAGAGGTGGGGGAGAGGAAAATGAGAGGCAAATGGCAAATAATGTAAATGCAATAGATGAGTTTATGATGGGTACTTGGTAGGCTTGATGTAGACCTCCCCGGGAATGGCGCCAGAAATTGGCGTGTTGACGGGGGAGTTCTTGTATTGACTTGCTATGTATCCTCCCCGGCAACGGTGCCAGAAATTGGCGAGTTGATGGGGAGTTCTTGTATTGACTTTCTATGTATCCTGCCCGGTAACGGCACCATAAATTGGCAAGTTGACGGGGGAGTTCTTGTCTTGACTTGCTATGTATCCTCCTCGACAACGGCGTCGGAAATTCTTCCTGCTACTTCTTGAGCTTGCGTTGGTTTTTCCCTTGAAGAGGAAAGGGTGAAGCAGCAAATTAGAGATAAGTATTACCCTAAGTTTTGAGAAAAAAGGTATCAATCCAGTAGGAGGTACCAGCAAGGCCCCAATCTATGGACCTGCACAAACAATCAAACACTCGCACCCAACGTTATAAAGGGGTTGTCAATCTCTTCATGGTCACTTGCAAAGATGAGATCTGATAGAGATAGATATAAAATATTACTAATAGTAAAGCTAAATAAAAGTAAATAAAATTGCAGCAAAGTATTTTTGGTATTTTTGGTATTTTTGGTATTTTGGTTTATAGATCTGAAAATATATAATGGAAAATAGACCCGGGGGCCATAGGTTTCACTAGAGGCTTCTCTCTTGAAGGAAAATAATACGGTGGGTGAACAAATTACTGTCAAGCAATTGATAGAAAAGCGCACAGTTATGATGATATGAAAGACAATGATTATGCATATAGGCATCACATCCATGTCAAGTAGACTGAAACGGTTCTGCATCTACTACTATTACTCCACACATCGACCGACTCCTACCTGCATCTAGAGTATTAAGTTCATAAAGAACAGAGTAATGCCTTCAGTAAGATGACATGACATAGAGGGATAAACTCAAGCAATATGATGAAAACCCCATCTTTTTATTCTTGATGGCAACAATAGAAATACGTGCCTCGCTACCCCTACTTTGTCATTGGGTGAGGACACCGCAATATTGAACCCAAAACTCAGCACCTCTCCCATTGCAAGAACTACCGATCTAGTTGGCCAAACCAAACCAATAACTCGAAGATAAATACAAAGATATGAAATCATGCATATAAGAATTCAGAGAAGATTCAAATAATATTCATAGATAATCTGATCATAAATCCACAATTCACCGGATCTCGACAAACACACTACAAAAGAAGATTACATCGGATAGATCTCCAAGAACATCAAGGAGAATATTGTACTGAGGATCGGAGAGAGAGAAAAAGCCATCTAGCTACTAGCTATGGACCCGTAGGTCTGAGGTATACTACTCACGCTTCATCGGAGGAGCAATGGAGTTGATGTAGAAGCCCTCCGTGATCAAATCCCCCTCCGGTAGATTACTAGAAAAGGCCCCAAGATGGGATCTCACGGGAACAGAAGGTTGCGGCGGCGGAAAAGTATTTTCGTGGCTCCCCTTGATGGATTGGGAATATATGGGAATATATAGGCAAAGAGTTAGGGTTATAAGGCCTCCAGGGGACTCACAAGCCAGGGGGCGCCACCCTAGGGAGTGCACTGGTGGCTTGTCGTCTGCTGCCAGGTCTTCTGACGTCCTCTCTAGATCTGCTAGATGTTTTCTAGTCCAAGAAAAATCATCGCGGAAGTTTTATTCCGTTTGGACTCCGTTTGATATTCCTTTTTTGTAAAACTCAAAAACATGGAAAAAACAAAAACTGACATTGGGCTCTAGATTAATATGTTAGTCCCATAAATAATATAAAATAGCATATTAATGCATATAAAACATCCAAAACAGATAATATAATAGCATGGAACAACAAAAAATTATAGATACGTTGGAGACGTATCACGGGTCTTTGTTTATCTTTTCATCGGGTTTAGCAATTCTAGAAGCTTCGTTAGAGAAGTAAATAATATGCCCATCAATATTTTCTACCAAGAGATCTTTCACCATAGCAACACTAGGTTCTACTTTAGTTTGGATATGTATCAATATCCCATGTGCGGTTGAATTAACAACTCAACTATCAAGGCCAATAAATATTCTTTGGCTCCCCTTGTGTCAAACCAATAAGTTAAGGTGAAATACTACCCGTGAAGACTGTCGCGATCCCCTACACTTTTGGGTCATCAGGGGGCGCCCTCCCTTGGGGCATGACATAGGAGCTTGTGGTCCCCCTAGAGATCCTGCTAATGTAATTGCTCGCAGTACTGTATTGCCAGTGGTGGATCGATTCTATGAAAGAGACGCACGGGAAGCTAGATTACATGGCCATGAACCACGCCTCCATGACGTTGCCTCCTGGGACGAAGAACCCGTCGAAGCAGTTGTGTCGCCTGACAGATCTCCCGGAGATGGACGGTCGCTTCGTGCTCTGTCGTGGGAACAAACACCTATGGGATTGGAGGGACCCCTTTCGGTTCGGCGGGGAAGAAGGCTCGAGGAACAGCACATGGTGATTTACCCAGGTTCGGGCCACAAGGATGCGTAAAACCCTACTCCTGCTTGGTTGTATTGAGAGTGTTCTAAGGGTTCTAGCTATAGGAGCACTGCGAGCAGCTGCCACGCGTGTGAGCTAGAAGGTCTGAAGATCCAAAAGTCCTCTACCGTATCGCCTTGGGCCTCCTTTTATACACTGAAGGGGATCACAACAGTGGCGTACAATGCGTACATGGGGTGTACAGAGCTACAGTGCTATCATACCTAACACTAACGGAGTAGGACAAGACCATTTAATGCACCGTCAGGCATCTTTGTCCGTCTGCGGGACGAGACAGGATCCCGTCCCATCGGCACCACTTAGCCACCCTCCAGCGTTGATGTCGTGACACGTGCCCAAGCAGAGCAACACATGTCCCATGCACTGGCGGGGCCTTGTCGGGGCTTCGCCTTGTCGGGGCTTTGTCTTCGCCTGAGGTTTCGATGGTCATCCCGGCAAGGTCTTGCCGAGGGTATCAATTCTTCCGTGCTTGTGCCTGGTAAGTCCCTGCTAGGCCTCGTCGCCAGGGTGGCTACCACTGCCCGTGCACGAGTAAAGGGGCACTAGGAAGCCCAAAACTCTTGTGCACTGATAGGAGCCCCCGGGCCTGGGCACACACGGCACGAGGTGTTGTTGGGCTAGGCCCAAACAGTGCATGGAAATGCGTGGCAGGAGCTTGCGATTGTGATCATTGCACTTGTTGTGCTTCCCCATGATGCCCATTGAATGTGGGATGTGGGATACGTGCGCAGCGTGGCCGTCAAATTTTTATTGACCGCGTCAGGTCGTTTCCACCACCTGTGCCGCATGCATAGCGGGGAGCCATCAATGGGCACCCGTGACTTAAAGTCCCTGGCAAAGGCAGTAACCGCAACGCCATGGATTGGAGCAATAGGGCGGTTGTTGTTCACCCTATAATCGAGGGTGCCGCTATTTGAGGAGGTGGTCAGCAACCCTTGGAGCCGGGGGAGAGCCAGCCCCCGCGCTTCCCCCTATAAATTGGGGGATAGCGAGGGTGATGCTCATCCATCCTTCCTCCCTTCTTAGAGTGCAAACCTCCATAGCTTTCCCTTCCACGTCTTCCAGACCTTTGGGTGGTGCTCGCCCTCAGCCATGAACAGGGGGCGAGGGCGGCCACCGTCCTCCGCTCCAAGGAGGAGCTCTCATCGGGATCATGCCATCACTTCAGCCATGGAGGCGGAGGGCGGTTCGAGCTTGCGCAGTGGAAGACGCGCGATGGGTCATGGCCGCCGTGGAGGCCAAGGTCAGGGGAGGCGAAGCGCTGCTCCACCCCTCCTCGGACACCGGGCCTCTCCCTTGAGGAGACCCACACCGAGGGGACGATGCTAGATTTCGTCCGCGAGCTGGCCGGTCCCCTCTGGAGCCACCTGCGCCTCCCTCAACTCTTTGCCAGGGCGATGTATGCGGACAAGACACCCGTCCTCTAGTTACGGGTGGCTAGTTGTTGTAATGGCGCGACGTGGCTAGATGTCGAGTACCCAGCGAGTCGCGTCATGTCCCTCAGGAGCGGCTGGAAGACCTTCACCCGTGCCCACAAACTCCAGGTGGGGCATGTCCTTTGCTTTAAAATGACGGAGGCCAATGTGCTCTCCGTCAAGATTTATGGGCACTTCGGCATCCGCCTCAGCTGCTGTGAAGAGAGCTCGAGTAGCGCCGAAAGCTTGTCCTCGGGCGAGAGTGATGAGGAGGACAACAGCGAAGACAACGATGACGAGCCCGTTCTTCGGGCGGTCAAGTCAGAGCCCGATGACTCGAGCTCGGACTGACCGCCGGCCGCACCATCACCACCAGCCTCATGCCTCTCGCCCTCCCAATAGGACGGCCTTGCCAGGGGCCTTTGTCTCGGGTGCTGCCTCATCTTCCACCTGGGTCTTCCGGCAGGCCTGTGGACTTCGGTTTCTGGGGTCCATCCTCCGCACAATGCTGGTCCAGGAGGGGCCAGGTTCTTGTCTGCCCATCTGTATGCTTTGCCCCTCCATGCAGTGCTGGTCCAGAGGGGTCAGGCTGGGCTTCTACCGGGAGCCTCTACCCATCTTTTTCTTCTTGTAGCCCGCCTCTCCTTTCCATCTTTTTCTTCTTGTAATCTCCCCTAGGGGAGAAAGTCAAATAAAGATGTACTTAGAAAAATTGGCGACTTCTTATGTAAATTTCACCCTATTTTGAATAACTATATGTTATCTTCCTTGTTGGACTATTTCTGTGCATGGAACTTTCCCTACACCCTCTCGGAAGTATCTTGCCGGCGTGTGTAGCCCTACCACGAACGCTATGAGGAATGGGTCCTTAGCAGCCCGCTGGCGGTGTCACTTCTGGCAAGATACCTTGGTGTCCTTGGTGCAGCCGTTCAAGGTGTTGGTCATTCTCGAAACAGAATAAGGGCGCGAGCGCTGTCACTTGAGTCATCGAGCGAACTCAAAATCGAAACAAGGAGCGCAGACGCGACCACTTAATCCGTTGAGCGGTCCCCAATCATAGTGAGGGCGTAGCCAATCGCGACAAGGTTCCCGTGCATGCAGGTTTTCCATACAGAAGTTGAAAATTGTCCATGGAAAATAACTCCACAGCAAGAATTCATTTAGGGATTTGCAACTTATCTTTTCGTTGTCGTACTCCTTCCGGCAAGATTTTTTTGGGACGTCGCTCATAGGTATCCATACCACCATTCCCCCCCCCGACAAAGCTGCACGCGAGGTAACCTTCTGTCCTTTAAGAAAAAGAAAGAAGTGAAAATATGGACATGGAACTTTGGCGGTCCGTTAGCTCTTGCCGGGATTAAGTGTAATGCAATATCTCAGACAAACATGCACATAAGTAAACATGAGAATCAATCAAGATTTACAGATCACTTATCTTTAATGAACTACGCATAGGGTCTGAGTCCTAGCTTTGTACCAAGGATTACATGCTTCAGCAGCAAGACTTGTACAAAAGGTGGTTGCCGAGGGGCCTGGCAACTGCGCCTCACGGGTAGAACTTGCGAAGATGTTCGATATTCCAAGAGTTGCTCACTGGGATGCCATCTTTGGTCTCCAGGCACACTGCACCAGGTCTGGTGACTCGTACTACCCGTTAAGGGCCTTCCCACTTCGGCATCAACTTGTTGGAATTCATGGCGGACTAAACTCGCCGAAGAACAAGGTCGCCTTCCTCAAGACTTTCGGCATTAACTTTGCGGCTATGGTAGCGGCGCAAAGCTTGCTGGTAGCGGGCAGCTCTCACAGTAGCCTGAAGACGGTCTTTTTCAAGGAGTGTTGCGTCATCCTGCCGAAAGTGCTCTTGCTCGAGCTCATCATAAGCGAGCACTCGAGACGACCCGTATATGAGTTCCGTGGGGAGAACTGCCTCCGCCCCATATATGAGGGAGAAGGGTGTCTGGCCGGTAGCTCGATTTGGTGTCGTCCTGATTGACCAAAGAACCACCGGCAACTCATCAATCCAGTGCCTTCCGCATTTGTTCAGCTTGTCGAAAGTTCTTGTCTTGAGGCCTCGCAACACTTCAGCATTAGCCCTTTCCGCTTGGCCGTTGCTCCTCGGGTGGGCAACGGAAGCAAAACAGATTCTGTTGCCAAGGTCTTGGGCATACTGCATGAAGGTGTGACTCGTGAACTGAGTGCCATTGCAGTGATGATGCTGTTGGGAATACCAAAGCGACAGACTAGTCCTTTGAAGAACTTGACGGCTAACTATGCTATCACCTTTCTCACTGCTTCCACTTCCTGCCACTTTGTGAACTTGTCGATTGTCACATACAAGTACTCAAAGCCCCCAGCAGCGCGGGGGAAGGGGCCCAAGATGTCGAGCCCCCAGACCAAAAATGGCTAGGAGAGAGGGATTGTTTGAAGGGCTTGAGCTGGTTGATGTAATTTCTTCGAATGAAACTGGCATGCTTCACACTTGGTCACTAACGCAGTTGCATCCTGGAGGGCGGTGGGCCAAAATAAACCTTGCCGGAATGCCTTTCCGGAAAGCGCTCTTGATCCTATGTGGGAGCCACATATGACTCCATGTATCTCTACCAATAGCTCCAGTCCATCCTCCCGAGAAATGCATTTGAGTTTCACGCCATCCAGTCTCTTTTTGTACAGGACATTGTTCACGAACTGGTACATATGAGACTGGCGGGATACCTTCTCAGCTTCCACTTGTTCCTCGGGAAGTTCTCCTGTCTGAAGGAAACGGATGGTTTGTTGTGCCCATGTTGGAGCCTGGGGCTCGACAACAAGGACCAAAGGCATATCCTCAGCCGGGGGAGCATCTGTCCCCACGGCAAGGGCCTGAGGCCCCGCCAGAGCCTACTGCACCCCGGCAAGCCTGGCAGGAACATGTGCTTCTACGACAAGAGCCGGAGGCACCGCCAGAGCACGACACTTACCGGCAAGCCTAACGTTGTCCCCAGCAACCTCCTCGTCTGCGGCTTCTGGGAGCTCTGCCGAAAACTACTTGCCGGAACTCAACTTCCTTCTTTTCTCTTCTCTAGTTGATGGCATCACGGAGGGTTGAGTCATTCAGAGCACGAAAGTTCCTGGTTCCACAGGCAACTTAAGGGCAGCACACTTTGACAGGCCATCAGCAACGATGTTCTCTGCACGTGGAACGTGCTCCATTTGCAGGCTGTCAAAACGTTCCTCCAACTTCCTTACTTCATCTACATAACCTTCCATCGATGGACTCTAGTAATCTTTGTTCACTTGCCTGACGACAAGTTGAGAATCACCCCTAACAATAAGTTTCTTGATCCCAAGGTCTGTCACGATCCTGAGACCGGCAATAGCCCCTCGTACTCGGCAGTGTTGTTCGTTCATCTCTCCTGGGGAAAGTACATCTAAATCACATACTTGAGGATCTCTCCAGTGGATGTGACAAGCAACACTCCAGCACTGGCGCCTTCCAGCGAGAAAGCCCCATCAAAATACAGGATCCACTCTTGATTTGTTTCCTCGTCGGGGAGAGTTGACTCTGGAACTTCTTCATCTGGCATTGGGGTCCATTCTGCAATGAACTCTTCCAAGGTTCTGCTCTGAATGGTCGAAGTGCTTTCAAACTTGAGATCAAAGCTTGACAGTTTGAAAGCCCACTCTACAGTCCTGCCGGTAGCTTCTGGGTACCGCAAAATCCGCTGAAGCGGGAAGCGAGTGACAATGGTGATCTCATGTGCTTGGAAGTAATGGCACAACTTCCTCGAGGCCATAAGAAGGCTGAAGAGCAACTTTTGCACACCAGAATATCTTGACCTACCCCCTGTAACAGGGAGCTGACAAAATAGACCGGGCGTTGTACCGCCTTCTTCCTCTTGATTGTCTCATTCAACTGCGCAGATCCTTCCTTGCTGGCACCAGACCCTGCCGGGGAGTGTCTTGGCTCGTCGCTTGGTGGCCCTGCCGTTGCCGCTTCTTCTTCTTCAACTTCTCTTTCAGCCACTAGTGCAACACTCACCACTTGATTCGTTGCCGCTAGATATAGCAGCAACGGCTCTTGTTGTTTTGGCGTAACTAGGACGGGCAAAGAGGAGAGGTACTTCTTCAAATCCTGTAGCGCTGCCTCCGCTTCTAGAGTCCATTTCATTAGACCTGCCTTCTTCAAGATTTTTAAAAAGGGTAGGGCGCGCTCATTAGATTTTTAGATCAACCTACTCAAAGCAGCAACACAGCCGACAAGGCGGCGCACATCTTTGACACGTCTTGGTGCTTCAATTTGCTCAATTGCTTTGATCTTTTCGGGATTTTCTTCAATTCCTGGTTGAGATAAAAAGAACCCAAGAAGCTTGCCAGATGGGACACCGAACACACACTTCTCAGGGTTGAGCTTCATGTTGATCTTGCGCAGATTAGCAAATATTTCTTCCAGGTCTGATATGAGTGTAGCCTTGTCCTTGGTTTTGACCACCATGTCATCCATATAAGCCTCCATATTTCTATGCAGCTGGGGGTCAAAACCAATCTGGACCGCTCTTGCAAATGTAGAACCAACACTTTTCAACCCGAAAGGCATACACAAAAAGCAATACATACCACATGGGGTGATAAATGTGGTTTTCTATTCGTCTTCCTTGGTCATGAAAATATGATGATAGCCAGAATAGGCGTCAAGGAAAGACAACAAGTCGCAGCCAGCGGTGGAGTCCACAATCTGGTCGATGCGCGGCAAGGGAAAAGGTTCATTGGGGCAGGCTTTGTCGATGTCTGTGAAGTCAATGCACAACCTCCATTTTCCATTCGCATTGCGCACTACAACTTGATTGGCCAACCATGTTGGATGGCATACTCCTCTGATCAAGCCAGTCACTTATAGTTTCTTGATCTCTTCGGCAATAAATTGTTGTCGTTCCAAAGCTTGCTTTCGGACCTTCTACTTGACAGGAAGCGCGTGCGGGCAGATGGCAAGGTGGTGCTCAATCACCTCCCTAGGAACACTGAGGATATCAGATGGTTGCCATGCAAACACATCGACATTCGCCCACAGGAAGGCAATGAGCGCGCTTTCCTATTTGTTGACAAGGGTGGAACTTATGGTGAAAGTTCCCCCCGTGCCATCATCCTTGCCGGGCACCTTCTTGGTTTCTGGCGGAGCTGCCTTGGACTTCGCCGGTGGAGCTCTCTAGCACATCGTCAACGGGAGCGCAGCACCCTAAGGAGGTGCACTTGTCGGAATGTGCGCTAGAGGCCTTCCGGTCTTCTTCCCCTCGGGAGCTTCAGTGGCGGGAGCAAGTGCCTTGGTGGTAGGTGCTATAACTGCACCCCGGTCGAGTTGGTCGGCACAGATAAATGCGCTTTTCTTGTCAGAGTTGATTGTGATGATGCTCATTGGCCTTGGCATCTTCAGCACATTGTAAGTGAAGTGGGTGGCTGCCATGAACTTGGCCAGTGCTGGGCGCCAAGGATGCCATTGTACGACAACAAGATCTTGGCGACATCAAAGACGATCTTCTCTGTTCTAAAATCAATATCACTACCAAAGGTCACCAGCAGTGCGACCTTGCCCTTCCACTGAGTTCTCCCTGAATTGACCCCTTGGAAAGCGCCTATAGGCTTGAGATCCTGATCAGGAATTTGCGGCCTCTAGATGACATCACGGGAGATCAGGTTTAAACTGGCCCCACTGTCGACTAGCATCTTCGTCACCTTGAGGTTGCAGAATGTTGGTGAAACTAACAACGAAAGGCACCCGATCGCAATTATGCGATCAAGGTGATCCTCGGCGTCGAATATGATAGGAGTGTTGGACCACTTCAGAGGTCTCTCGGCACCGATATAGGGCTCCGCGGTGTTAACCTCGCGCACCCACTATTTAAGTTGGCGGTGAGAGGAATGCGATGAGGCACCTCCCTCGATGCACATCATCTCTATAGCCTTCTGGAACTCATGCTCGCTGGACTCGTCGTCCTCTTCGATGTCATCATCATCTCCCTCTTGTTTGTCTCGGCCACGGGCGGGCCGGTCTTTTTGTTACTTGGGCTTGCCACGGTGACCACCTCGTCCAATGCGCTTCTTGCCGGACGCCTCAGCACCATCCTTGCCCTTCTCCTTGTCTCGCCTCTCATATTCGGCTTTTTTCTTCTCGGCAAGCTTCTCAACTTACCGACAGTCTTGGAGGTCGTGGCCTTTGGTGCGATGGATCTTGTAATACTAATTGTCGGAGCCTTCTGGCTTGTCGACAGCCGCCATTGCATGGCAGGAGGCGCACCCGGCAACATCGTCTCCGGGGTCACTAACCTTCCCTTTCTTGGAGGTTCCTGGGTTGGCCGATCCCTCGACGGCAAGCACGACCTTGCCCTTGCGTTTCTTGTTCCACCGCCGTCCTTTCTTTGCTATGGTGGCGGTGTCTTCATCTTGAGAGTCAACCCTCTGCGCCAGCGTCTTCGCCAGGGAGTCTCCTCCCTTCTTCAGTGCGAGCACATTTGTATACCAAAGAAAAAAAGCTCTTCCTGCATCTTGCGGTTGCGCATGTTCTGATGGAACGCACTGATAACAATGGAAGGATGAATGTCTGGTATGTTGCGGTGCACATGGCTAAACCTTTGGATGTACTTGCGCAAAGTTTTGCCCTCCTTCCGAGGGATGATGTGCAAGTCGCTTTCTAGACCAGAAGCTTGGTGGCCTACGGTAAAGGCGCCAACAAACTCATGGCACAAGTCTTCCCAGGAGGCAATGGAATTCTCCGGTAGGTGCATCAACCACGACCTGATGTTGGGCTTGAGCACCAATGGGAAGTAGTTGGCGAGTATCTTGTCATTGCGACCCCCGGTAGCTTGCACCGCAATGGTGTAGATGCTCAGGAACTCCTATGGGTGAGTCTTTCCGTCATACTTCTCTGGGACCTCTGGCTTGAACGTGCGGGACTTGGGCCAATGGACTCGCCGCATCTCACGGGTAAACGCTGGACAACCCACCTCCTCAGGTAGGCTGATAGGATACCCTAGCGCAGACTTGTCTACAGTGGGCCCCGCGTGCCTATCAGATTGAAGGCGCACTTCCCGCGGCCGCTCGATTGCAGTTCGAGTGTCTTCCTTGCCCCATTCCCAAAGAACTTGATGCTAGTCGCGGCGTGTCCGTGGGTCAGACGATGTCGTCGAGTAACCATCATACACGTTGGCCCGTTGAGCCGGTGACCGGCGTTGCTGCAGTGCACCAAGGTTGCACCGCCTTCAGCCCTCTCACCACTGGTGTCAGCCAGCTCGGTGGACCAAAATTTATCTGCATGGCCGAGGAGGCTTCGAATGGTGGCTCTCCATTCGTCGAGCTTCTCCGTAGCAAGAGGGAAGTTTAGGAGTAGTTGTGCCCGCACCATCGCTTCTTGCGACGTGGTCGGCAGCGAACGACGTGAGGAATGCGAGGTGCTCTGACTTCTAACTGTGTTAGAAGGAGCACCGCTATGGTCCCGTGACAGCACGCCATCCTGCTGGCATGCTGGCGAGCATGCTAGTTCTATGCACCTTTGGAGTGATGCGCATGAGCTTTTCTGTGGGGACGTTGAGAATTGCGGGCGCCGTGGTGCGGCTCCTCGCGCACGTCCTGGGAATGTGACGCCATAGGCGCCAGTGTGGGCTTCCTGGAGGATACCCTTCCTCCCCTGGAGTTTGCCATACCACCTGCAGGCAGTACCGCTCCGTCCTGAGACCCAGCAGCATAGGAGTTCCAGCCGCCGCCATGGGTGTCTCCGCGGCGGGCGTTGCCGCTTGCTTGGCCTTGATCACCGGAGCGTCGCGGGATTTCTGAAACTCCGCCTCCTCCTCCTCCACCCGCGTCTATGCCGTCGCCTGTATGCGCAGATACAGGGACAGCACACGTGGATGGGCCAACCGCCATCAGGCCCTTCTTCTTGGGGGCCATGGCGATGATGAGTATGAAGAAACTGGCGCGCTGATCACCAGAACAGGTTCACATGATCTATCCCCACTACCTAGCGCGCCAAAGATGTCGTGGGAACAAACTCCTATGGGATAGGAGGGATCCCTTTCGGTTCGGCAGGGGAGAAGGTTCGCACAAAGAGCAGGTCTGAGGAACAGCACGCGGGGATTTATCTAGGTTCGGGCCGCAAGGATGCGTAAAACCCTACTCCTGCTTGGTTGTATTGAGAGTGTTCTTAGGGTTGTAGCTATAGGAGCGCTGCAAGCAGCTGCCACGTGTGTGAGCTAGAAGGTCTAAAGATCCAAAAGTCCTCTACCGTATCGCCCTGGGCCTCCTTTTATACTATGAAGGGGTTCCCAATAGTGGCGTATAGTGCGTACACGGGATGTAAAGAGCTACCGTGCTATCATACCTAACACTGACGGAGTAGAACAAGCGCATTTAATGCACCGTTAGGCATCTTTGTCCGTCTGTGGGACGGGACAGGAGCCCGTCCCATCGGCACCGCTTAGCCCCCCTCCAGCATGCATGACGTGACACGTGCCCAGGCGGAGCGACACCTGGCCCATGCGCTAGTGGGGCCTTGTCGGGCCTTGCCGGGGCTTTGTCTTTGCTTGAGGGTTCGATGGTCATCCCGACAAAGTCTTGCCAGGGGTCTTGATTCTTCCATGCTTGTGCCTGGTAAGTCCCTGCTGGGCCTCGTCGCCAGGGTGGCTACCACTGCCCGTGCACGAGTCAAGGGGCACTAGGAAGCCCAAAACTCTAGTGCTACGACATGCTCATGCTCGCATCTATGCCAGACGACGAGCCTCATGGCGTCCAGGGCAGCCACTACACGCACGGCTACCCGATTCCTAGCGCTCCCCGCCCTGCTCCTAGTCAGAGCATTGAGTTGGCGTCGTTTGGCTTGCCAGCATGGCATGGTGGAAGTCTCCATCATGGGCATGATTCTACAGGAGGTTGAATCGCTGATAGATATATGTTTTGATTTGGAAGAGTACGTGGTGAAGAGACAAGGATAATATAAGGCTAGATATTTGTTTCTTGGGTGTTAAGTCTGGACGGATGGATTCATGCCATGTCATCGATCCAAGGCTTCAATCTCTTGATCAGTAATAATTCAGTACTGATGTCTACTATGCAACTTTATTCTTGTAGACGTCGTTGGGCCTCCAAGTGCAGAGCAACAACTTTCCCTCGAGTGGATGACCTAAGGTTTATCAATTCGTGTGGGTGTAGGATAAACATGGTCTCTCCCAAACAATCATGCAATCAATTACAAAAAATCTCTTGTGTCCCCAACACACCTAATACAATGGAAAATCGTATAGGTGCACTAGTTCGGCAAAGAGAAGGTGATACAAGTGCAATTTGGATAGTAGATATAGGTTTTTGTAATATGAAAATATAAAAAAAGAAAGGTAGCAAGTAGCAATCAGCAATAAAAATGATATGTACATGCCTGGAAATAATACCTAGGGTTCATACTTTCAATAGTGCAATCTCTCAACAATGCTAACATAACTGAATCATATGATCATCCCTCAACGTGCAACAAAAAATCATTCCAAAGTTCATAAGTAGCGGAGAACATAAGATGAAATTGTTGTAGGTAGTAAAACCACCTCAATGTTATCCTTTTCTATCAATCTATTGAGCTATTCTTATAAGTGTCACAAACAACCCTAGAGTTCATACAAAAATGACACCATATGATATGCATCAATCAACTCTAATGTCACCAAGATACTCCAATTTCACCACAAGTATCTACGAGTCAATTATACGATATGCATCAAACAATTTCATATTCATCATATCCAACACAAAGAGCATCAAAGAGTACCCCAAGATTTCTATCGGAGAAAGTAGGACAAGAATGTGCATCAACACATATGCATAGATCACTTCATTGCCACCCCGGGAATCCACAAGTTGAGTATCAAAACATACACCAAAGTGAATCAATAGAACACGCCGTTGTCACCAAGGTATCCACATGCAAGACATACATCAAGTGATCAAATCCAATATTCAATCCGACATAACAAAACCTCAAAAGGAAAGACTCAATTCATCACATCAAGATAGCAAGGGAAGAACACCATGCATATGATCCAACTATATCAAAAAAGCCCATGGTACATCAAAATCCTGCCATCTCAAGAACAGGAGAGAGAGATATAAAACACATAGCTACTGGTACATACCCTCAGCCCCGAGGGTGAACTACCCCCTCCTCGTCATGGTGACCGTGGGGATGATGAAGATGGCCTCCGGTGATGATTTCCCCCTCCGACAGGGTCTCAAGACAGGGCTATGGATGAGATCACTTCAGAACAAAGGCTTGGGATGGGTGAGCAGAATTTCTAGGTTAACTTTCGGGGGTTTCTCTATTTATAGGATTTTCAGCATTGGACCCATGCGAAATGAAGCCACGGGGCGGTCCCAAGGTAACAGGGCACGCACTAGGAGGGTGAGTGCGCCCTGTTGCCTTGGGGGAAACTGGTGGCCCCCTCTGGTGGTTTTTCGCTCTAGTATTTCTTATATGTTCCAGAAAAAATGGTCAAAAGTTTCGTGTCATTTCAAGAACTTTTATTTCCTGCACAAAAACAACACCACTTTAATTCTGCTAAAAACAGCGCCAATCTCGGTTAGTTCCAATTAAATTATAGAAAGTGCATCAAAACCATATAAAAATATTCTAAACATGGGTAAATATGCCATGAATACTTCATAAATTATCGATATGTTGGATACGTATCAAGTACACGCATGTGTGTTTTCTTGCCATTTGATTTTTCCCCTTATACATCAAAAAGTTTGTGAAAAACCTTCTTAAACTTTTACTACCTTCTCAAATTTTAAGTCATATCTTGCCCCCATGCCTAGTTTCATATTTATCAAACATCATTTACATTTTTCAGAATTAAATTATCAATAAACTTCATGTTCGCGCTTGATTCTTGCCATATAGATATTTGGATTTTATATGTATTTCTTGTTTGAGGCATACAAATATACTCAATGCCCTAAATATGATTTTTTTAATCATTTATGTATACTGTTTTTTCTACTTTGAATGTATCTGTAATTTGCTACCCATGATGGTAGCTACACACGACCCCAATTTGTATCTCTAATTAATTTGGTAAATTGTTTTGGACTATTAAAAATAACTCTATAACGAAAATATCATGATTTTGGACCAGCCTGGCAAGCAAATAGGCTATTATGCTAAAAAAGGCAAGCAAAAAGACTGAGAGAAGTGAGAACGCCCTTTCTACACAATGAATATACACTTGTGTCAAAAAGGTAATAAAAATACAAAGACAAGTAAGAAAATTTATTACTATAGAACAAAAATGCACTTGTGACAATGCCATTGAAACCCCACACCTCGTATTTCGAAAAAAGACAGTTATACCAAAGGGTGTGTAGCTACCACCATGCATAGGAAATCGCCTCTCATGTAGTTAATAACTCAAATATAGCAAATGAGCTTCAAAATGTGCCAAATTCTACTATGGAGGATACTATGGTGTATGTTATTTTAGAAAAAAGGTCAAATAACAAAGGAAAATATCAATTCGCCTCCAACTTGGCGCATTTACTCTCGAAACCATGATCTTTCCTTGGAAATTGTCTTATTTCTAAAGGTTGTAGTACATCAAAAAATATGGAATCTTCTAACTTTTTACCATATCATACTGAAGTCATATCATGACACTATGCAAAGTTCATATTTTCCAGACTTCATTTACAAGTTCTAGAATTTAAACACAAATAAATTCCATGTTCGCGGTTTATTATTGCCACATATATCTTTTGAATTTATATTCATTTCTTGTGTAAGGCATATAAATATACTTACTACTCTAAATATATTTATTCAAATCACTTTTGTGTACTATTTCATGCACTTGTAGTTCAAATTTAAATTATATCCATTAAATTACAAGAAATGTAGCTAATCACTCAAATATAGCAAATGAGCTCTGAAAAGTGCCAAATTTGAACATGAAGAACTCTATGGTGCATGTTAAGTGTAGAAAAAAATTCAGGTGAAATGACAAAGGAAAATGTCACTTCACCTTCAAACTTATCGTGAAAACCATTATTCTTGAGAAACATAATAATTTCAAGCATTAGACACGGTTCCATTCATTAAAGTATGTGCGATGATAGACTACATCACATACACAATGCTTACAAAAAATTTGTGCGAGGCATCACACATGTGTGCGTTTTTAAAACCATGTGCAATGTTATGCTACGTCACACGCACTTTTTGCAAAAAATATACGCATGGCATCACACATGGTTGCATTACGATAATTGTGTGCAGTGATAGACTACACCACATACACATCATTTGTTAAAAACATGTGTAACGCATCACACACTTCTATGTTTTTTTAAATCGTGTGGAATAATAGACAACATCACACACACATTTTTTGCAAAAGTTGTTTGCACGAAATCGCACACAATTATGTTTTTGGAATGTGGATGATATTATGACATCACTCATGCTTTTTTGGGGATGTAACATCACACACACTGTAGTCAAATGGTCTCCGATACATGTGTTGTCTTAGGACCTTATTATAGTAGTGCGCCGAGGAAAAGATCAAACAGAAACTTTTACCGCATTTAATATATAGAGTCGTCGCAACATCCCATTCTTCATCGGGAGCCCTAATCTAGAGTTTGTTCGAGGCTCCGAGTAGAGGAATTCGTCCCTGTCATAAATAACCCTTCTCCATCAACAATTTCATCATGCTCATGACCATGTGTGAGTAATTTAATTGTAATCATATTGGAGGTAGATGGGTTGGATGAGTTTTCTTATGTAACAAAGTCAATTTTGTTAGGGCTTGATCTCTAATATCCACTATGTTCTGAGATTAATGTTGTTATGGCCTTGCTATGCTTGATGCTTGTCACTACGGCCCGAGTGGCATGATTTCAGATATGAACTATTATGTTTCATGAATATATTTCAGTTCTTGATACTACCTGCATGTTGTATGCACACATTAACCTTTCGAGCCTTAGACCCCAAGGTGACCATGTATTGGGATATCGACGGGGAGGGTGGAAACGTGAGGAGTTCATGTATTCATTATGTGTTAATGCTTTGTTATTAAAATGAGAACATTAATTACCTTTAATTTCCAAAAGGACGCCGGTGTCATCGGAAGGTAGGACAAAAGATTTTATGCAAGTTCTTATTGCAAGCATGGCTATATATCGAATACATGCCTACATATGATGGTTGAATTGGAGTTAGTTCTGTGTCGCTCTAGGTTTTCATTGATACATATTTAATCTCATCCAAATAGCCATCGCTACTCAATTCCTATGCGTTTACGCTATTTTCTTTGCTCCAGTTACTATCACTACCGTTGTTACACTTTTTATAAAATTATTATTGTTATTGTTACCATTGCTAGTACTATTTCCACTGCTATCACATTATTGTGCTACTAATAAATTACTGCAAGGAAGTGACTTCTCAGATGTGGTTGAATTGACAACTCAACTGCTAAGGCTTATAAATATTCTTTGGCTCCCCTTGTGTTGAATCAATAAATTAGGGTGAAATACTACCCTCGAAGACTATTGCAATCCCCTATACTTGTGGGTCATCAAGTCTATTTTTGGCGTCATTGTCGAAGAGCATAACTCTATTTATTAAGTTCACTTGTGAGTTAATTACTTGTTGGAATTTATATTTGATGACCCACAAGTATAGGAGATCAATCGTAGTCCTTTCAATAGGTAAGATTGTTGAACCCAATGAGGATCAGAAGGAAATGATAAGCGGTTTTCAGCAAGGTATTCTCTACAAGTGTTGTGAGTACCAATGATAGATAGTTTTGTAGCAAGATGATTTGTCACAAGTGACAAGTAAGAGTAGTAGCAAGTGTGCAGAAATATATCCCAATCCTTTTTTTAGCAAAGGACATGCCTGAAAGTACTCTTCTATGAAGCAAACACCCTCCCGAGGACACATGGGAATTTCTGTCTAGTCATGTTCATCATGTTGAGTTGATTCATGTTTGTTACTTTGATAATTTGATATGTGGGTGGACCGGTGCTAAGGTGTTGTTCTTACATGAACAAGCAACCCACTTATGATTACTCCATCTTGCAATCATCCGCAACTACGAAAGAAGAATTAAGATAAATGTAACCATAGCATGAAACATGTGGATCCAAATCAGCCCCTTATGAAATAATGCATAAACTAGGGTTTAAGATTCTGTCACTCTAGCAGCCCACCATCTACTTATTACTCGACAAAGCCTTACCTTAGGACCATAATATGGTGACATGTCGTGTAGTCAACGTTCACACGACACCACTAAGAGAATCAACAACATAATTATCATCAAAATATCGAACGAATACCAACTTCACATGATTATTTGTAACAAGACTTCTCCCATGTCCTCGGGAACAAAAGTAGATACTCATAATCATCACCATGTTTAAGATCAGAGGTGCCTTAATTATGATTAAGGATCTGAACATATTATCTTCCACCAAATAAACCAATTAGCTTCAACTACTTTATTTCTTTCTTTCTCTCTTCTTTCTTTCTCTCTTTCTTAGCTTTTAGTCTTTTAGTTATTTTGGCTTACCTCAAGCCTAGTTGTATACACTTATTCCTTTGCTTTTATTAATAAAAATTACAGTTGGGTTTTACCCTACAGTTTGTAGCAAAAAAACTAGCTTCAACTACAAGATTTAATCAACACTACTAGTAACCCACAGGTACCAATCTGAGGTTTTGTGACAAGGATTCAATACAAGAGATGGACTAGGGTTTGAGATGAGATGGTGGTGGTGAAGATGTTGATTAAGATTAGTCCTCCCAACAAGGAAGCATTCGTGGTGATAATGGCTTCGATTTCCCCCTCTGGGAGGGAAGTTTTACCGATAGAATCTCTCTGTGGGAGAGCAAAATGGCCTCTGCCCAGGTTTTTGCCTCGCGACGGCGGTGCTTCATCCTGAAAGTATCTTCTTATTTTTTTCTAGGTCAAAACCCAACTAATAGCGGAAGAGGGAGGCCGGAGCACCTAGGAGGTGGTCCCAAGTGATATTCATGATCATGCGTCTACTTTTCTTAATACTATTGTGCCCCTTGATGAATTGCCAGATGCTCATATTATTAAAGGTACTAAACTTGATGAAAATTTTGAATCTTCTGCTACTCCTCGTATTCCTACTAAAACTAAATTATGTGATGTACCTAAGGGTTATACTAATTATGAGGAGATTACTAGAGAACTGCTTGCTTGTGAGAATAGGGAGAATCTTGGAGATTTAATTTGTAAGCTTAAAAAAGCTATGAACCAAATAATGAATTATGATCATAAGTTTTCTACTTCTCCTATATTCGTTACTCATAAGGATTATGAGTTCTCTATTGACCTTGAGATTATTACTTTTAGTTGAATCTGATCCTTTTCATAGTTATGAATCTGAAAAAGTCATCGAACATATGACTAAACTATAGATGTAAAAAAATCTACCACTTATTGAAGAGATACATGGAGTCACATTTTGACACAAGTAGTATAGGTAAATCTCTTTATATGTTTGATGAAGGTGATATCCCTTATAAGAAATCTTCGAGTCAATACTTGGATGAATTCGATAGTTAAACAATAAATATTTAATATGCAAATAAGTGATCAATTGAAACACAAAAGTATAGGGGATCAATCATAGTACTTTCTACAAGTAAGAGTATCGAACACAACGAGGAGTAGAAGGAAATGATAAGCGGTTTTCAGCAAGGTAATATCTACAAGCACTGAAATTGTAAGTAGCAAGTAGTTTGATAACAACGTAATTTGTAACGAGCAAGTAACGGTAACGGTAAATAAGGTGCAGCAAGGTAGCCCAATCATTTTGTGGCAAAGGACGGGAAAAACGGTCTCTTATAATGAGAAAAGTGTTGTTGAGGGTACACGAAAATTTCATCTAGTCACTTTCATCATGTTGGTTTGATTCGTGTTCGCTGCTTTCATAATTCGATATGTGGGTGGACCGGTGCTAAGGTGATGTTCTTACTTGAACTAAAAACCTACTTATGATTAACCCCCTTGCAAGAATCCACAACTACGATAAAAATATTAAGATAACATCTAACCATAGCATTAAACATATGGATCCAAATCAGCCCCTTACGAAGTAGCGCACAGAATAAGGTTTAAGCTTCTCTCACTCTAGCAACCCATCATCTAAAAACTAATCCACAATGCATTCTCTTTGTCCCAAGGATGGTGAAGTGTCATGTAGTCGACGTTCACATGACACCACTAAGGGAATCACAACATACATATCATCAAAATATCAAACACATATCAAATTCATATGATTACTTGCAACATGACTTCTCCCGCAACCTCAAGAACAAAGGTAACTACTCACAAATAATACTCATGCTCAATATCAGAGGTGTATTGAATAGAATAATGGATCTGAACATATAATCTTCTACCAAATAAACCATATAGCAATAAACTACACAAGGTAAGCAACACTACTAGTCACCCACAAGTACCAATCTGAGGTTCCGGTACAAAGATTAAACACAAGAGATGACCTAGGGTTTGAGAGGAGATGGTGTTGTTGAATATGTTGATGAATAATGGCGTCCCCCAGATGAGAGGGTTGTGGGTGATGACGACGACTTCGATTTCCCCCTCCAGGAGGGAAGTTCCCCCAGTGGAATCGCTCCGCCGGAGGGCAAAAGTGCTCCTGCCCAAGTTCCACCTCGAGACGCCGACGTTCCATCCCAAAAGTCCTATATTGATTTTTTTCTAGGTTAAACCACAATTTATACAAGAAGATGGGTACCGGAGGTGGGCTGGGCTGAGCACAACCCACCAGGGCGCGCTTGGGGGGCCTGCCACGCCCTGGTGTATGTTCCTCACCAGGTGGGGCACCTCCGGTAGTTTTTTGCTCCAATATTTTTCATATATTCCATAAAAATTCCCCATAAAGTTTCAGCTCAATTGGGGATGTGCAGAATAGGTATCTCTAATATGCTTTTTGAGGTCCCGAATTCTAGCTGCTGGTATTCTCCCTCTTTGGGCAAACCTTGCAAATTATGAGAGAAAAGGCATTAGAATTACTCCCCAAAGCATTATTATGCATAAAAACATTATAAATAACAGTAGGAAAAAATGATGCAAAATGGACGTATCAACTACCCCAATATTAGACCTCGCTTGTCCTCAAGCGAAAGCCGATATCGAAGAACCTGTCCACATGATTTGAGAGAGAGAGGTGTCAATAGAAACAAAATACGAACATAGTAGCATCATGCTTATTATCATAACAACAACAAACTTTCACATATAACTTTTATTTCATAACAACATCATATAACTTCTTATGAGCAAGTAATTATTCCTCACAATGTGGATGTATAAAGCAGAAACCTTATTGGAAACGAACAAACTATGTTCTCAGTCAACTTTGCAACTACAATTCATCATACTTTCAGGAAGGGTGTGATGCCAGAGCCTTTTGGCAAGTCCACATACTCAACCATCATTTAGTCTTCTATGATTTCTAATACTCATAGCATACCCATGAGCAACAAGTTTCAGCCGGGCACATAGGAAGATAGGGGCTTATAGTTTCGCCTCCCAACATATTCACCTCAAGGGTGATGCCAACAATAATAACTCATGCTCACTCATATCCAACTAGATATATGTACCTAGATCTTTCCTCACCACATGATGCTTGCAAAAGGAGAAAAAACAAAAGAACAGGCAAGAATACTTTGACTCTTGCATAAAAGTAAATACATTAAGGTAAAAGATAGGCCCTTCGCAGAAGGAAGCAGAGGTTGTCATGCGCTTTTAATTTGTATGCCAAATACCTTAGTGACAAAGAATGTCACATTGTATTGCCCATTGTGATAGCAACCTTTATTATGCAGTACGTTGATTTTATTAATTTTCCATCACAAGTTTTTGCAACGCTCAATTTTCTCTTACACTAATTGATCCAACAATTTTAGAAGCAATTTTTATTGCCTTGGTACACCGATGACAACTTACTTGAAGGATCTTATTAAATCTATGGGTAGGTATGGTGGAATCTCAAACATGAGTTTGGGTTTGGGGTTTTGGATGCACAAGTAGTATCTCTACTTAGTGTGGAATTATTAGCTAGCAAAGATATTGAGGAAGCACCACATGTTAAAGGATCTATGACAATATAACTTCTGTGTGAATATGAACAAGCATAAATCAATACGTTGTCTTCCTTCTCCAACATCAACAATTTTGGCATATAATATTCAATGGGGGCTCACAATCATAAAAGATGCCCAAGATAGTGTATTTGCATGTGAATCTTCTCTTCCCTGATTAATTCTTTCATGAATTGCATCATTGACTAACGCTATTTTTGCCAATCTCCAATAATTTTTACTACTTATACTTTTATTTATGTGATGTCATTACTCACCATAAGATTAGCATATGAATTTTCTCATTTATTTTCTTTTGTTATGAATGCAACAGGAAAGTAAAGAGACAAAACCTCAAACTAAACTTTATTATCTAACTCTCACTCGATTACATACATATGTCACGAAACTAGCACTCGAAAATAGATCATACTAAACTTTTATTCAACTAGATCATGAAAAAGCTAAGGATTGAAATAAAAATCAAAAGTAAAAAAGTGAAGGTGATACGATACCGGGGCATCTCCCCCAAGCTTGGCTCAAGCCAAGGGGAGTGCCCATACCCGTGTACTCAAGTCTCCTTTGGTGGTGATGATGATGTAGGAGGTGGTGATGAAGCGTCACACTTTAGCTCTAGTGAATAATTCAACTTATGGATCACGCTCCTAAGGGTGATGATGTGCTCCTCTAGCAAAATATTTTCACGAGTGAGGAATTTATTCTGAACATTAACTGCTTTGAAAGCCCTAAAAGCTTCAATTTCAATAGGGGTGAGATGACGGTAATAAGCTCGAAGGATATCTTCTTCCTCCTCCTCTTCTATGGGCATGGGTTGCCCTCCTTCTAGAGATTGATCATGCATATATTCCTTGACCTTGTCCTCATTATTGGCTTCTTTTGGATCTTCTCTCTTCAACTCCATATTCATTAACCAAGGATCCCCTTCTATGTTATTGGGGTAGGAAGAAGACATGATACCTGGCTAGGTAGATCTGCTAGGAAAACAACATGAAACAAGAACAGAGGAAAATCTCGCGATGCGGTGGTCAAAACAATTGGGGTATATATAGAGAATTTTTATTCTTGGAAATCAAGAAAACGGAAGGAAAATAGAGTCGGGAGGTTCCCGAGGTGGGCACCACCCACTAGGGTGTGCCAGGGAGGGCAGGCGCCCCCTGGTGTATCGTGCTCACCTCGGTTGCTTTCATGTTTATTTCTTATTTTCCAAAATTATGTAATATTCCAAAACTAAGAAAAAATATATTTGCGGATTTTTTGGAGTCGTTTACTTACCGTATCACGTACCTCCTGTTTTCACGATTCTGGAGTGTTCCGGAAGGTTTCTCTTATGTGTTCCTCTGGGGTCATGGTTTGGATAACATTACTTTCAACATTAATAGGCGTACCTGAGATATAGTGTTTAATCCTTTGTCCATTGACTAGCTTCGGATTAGTACCTTCGGCATTATTAATCTTGATAGCTCCAGAGCGATAAACCTCTTCGATGACATAGGGCCCTTCCCATTTGGAGAGAAGTTTTCTTGCAAAAAATCTGAAACAAGAATTGTACAAAAGAACATATTCTCCAACTTTGAATTCTCGCTCTTGGATACTTTTGTCATGCCATCTTTTAACTCTTTCTTTGAATAACTTGTCATTTTCATAAGCTTGGGTTCTCCATTCATCTAATGAGCTAATATCAAACAACCTCTTTTCACCGGCAAGTTTGAAGTCATAATTGAGTTCTTTAATTGCCCAAAAAGCTTTATGTTCTAACTCCAGGCAAATGACAAGCTTTCCCATATACCATTTTGTATAGATACATACCCATAGTATTTTTATAAGTTGTTCTATAGGCCCAAAGTGCATCATCTAATTTCTTAGATTAATTCTTTCGGGACCTACTGACAGTTTTTTGTAATATCAATTTTATTTATCTATTTCTAAGTTCAACTTGACCACTAGATTGAGGATGATAGGGTGATGCAATTCTATGGTTAACATCATATTTAGCAAGCATTTTACAAAAAGCACCATGAATAAAATGTGAGACACCATTAGTCATTAGATATCTAGGGACTTCAAACCTCGGGAAAATAACTTCTTTAAGCATTTTAATGGAAGTGTTATGATCAGCACTAGTAATTGGAATAGCTTCTACCCACTTAGTGACATAATCAACAACAACCAAGATATGAGTATACCCATTAGAGGAAGGAAAGGTCCCATATAGTTGAAACCCCAAACATCAAATGGTTCAACAACAACTGAATAATTTATAGCCATTTGCTCATGCTTACTGATATTACCAATTCTTTGACTTTCATCACAAGACAAGACAAACTTACGAGCATCCTTGAAGACAGCAGGCCAATAAAACCCAGATTGCAATACCTTATGAGTAGTTCTATCTCCCGCATGATGTCCTTCATACGCTTCAGAATGACATTTCCATAGGATTTGTTCCTGTTCATGCTCAGGTACACAACGTCTAATAATACTATCTACTCCTTCTTTATAAAGATGTGGGTCATTCCAAAAGTAATGTCTTAAATCATAGTAGAATTTTTTTCTTTTGTTGGTATGTGAAACTAGGTGGAATATATTTAGAAATAATGTAATTAGCATAATAAACATAGCAAGGAGTATTTTGAGAAACATTTATTGCAGCTAATTGTTCATCAGGAAAACTATCGTCAATAGGTAGTGGGTCATCAAGAATATTTTCTAACCTAGAGAAGTTATCAGCTACGGGGTCCTCAACTCCTTTCCTATCAGTGATATGTAAACCAAATTCTTGAAGTAAGAGAACCCGCCTAATGAGTCTAGGTTTAGCATCTATCTTTTCCATAAGATATTTTATAGCAACACGATCAATGTGAACAATAACTTTGGAATCAACAATGTAAGATCTAAATTTATCACAAGCAAACACAACTGCTAAAAATTCTTTTTCAGTAGTAGAATAATTTATGTGGGCACCATCTAGAGTTTTGCTAGCACAATGGATAACATTTAATTCTTATCAACTGTTTGTGTCATGGATTTGTCACGGCAGATGTCGGGGTCAACAAAACTAGACTCGAGGCCATCGCTAAAGCTATAAAATCGAAGGGGTTGATCAGAATCAAGAGACAAGGGTTTACCTAGGTTCGGCCCCTCGGAAAGAGGTAAAAGCCTACGTCATGCTTTGTGTTGTATTGATTGTGTATCGATTACAAGGGAGCGAATTCGCTTGACCTAGCTCTCGATCAGTTGTTTCGTGGCCTAAGCCGCCCTTATATACATGGGTCTAGCCCCAAGGCTTACAAGAGTTCGGGTCGGGTTAAACTTAACAACCGACCTCACCTAAACATGCCTTATCCGACAAGTCTCTCCTGGCGGCTTAAGTCCACCGGGTTACATCTGGCCTTCTGGCTTTGGGCCCTTCGACCCACTGGTTATGCCTTCCTCCTAGAGTTACCATAAACCGCCAACCGCATGACTCGGCGCACTTGGGCGGGTCTCATCCCGGGTGAATATCCCCAAAATTAGGCCGTAGATTGATTTGAACCAGTTCATGTCAATCTTCAAGTCTTCTGGTTGGCGAGTCTCTCATCTTTATCACCTGAAAGAGAAAATTCATAACCCGCCATGATGTCATCTTGAATATTTCAAAAAGATCTCATGACGTTCGCAATGGATCCTTCTCATTAAACGGTCGGCCCGAAAATTGAGGCGTCCCCTTTGGTCAATCATCACTGCGTCAACTCGATTCTCGTGCGCACTGTTTGCTATCCCATCTCATAAATAGGGACCCGATGGGACCCTTTCTTTTTCTCTACAGCCCCTATATTCTTCTTCCTCTAGACGCTCACTCTTCCAAAGCTCCGCCGCGCTAACCGGACCTTGCCATCGTCCTCAACACTGGCCTCTGCATCAACCTGACAAAGTCCAGAGTTTCGCATGCACATCCGCATCCACGAGGTACTCCTCTTAACCCTTGTTGAATCTGTAATAACCTAGCTCAGAATCTCCCCAAGTTCATCGGGTTCCCATTAGTGTTCTTCCCTATTCATCAGATTACTCCTCATAATATAGATTGCCAAGCGCTACCTTGAATCTCATAATTCCGCAGGTCCTTCGTGGCCACTTGCTTGAACGACCATATCTGCTCATTATTGATCTTCTCATCACCCTTCTTTGCGAACTGGGCACATGTTCTTCCACCGTCATTTTTAGGTATTGAATACATCTAATTTTATCCTCGCTTGTAGATCTGTAGCCATAGTTGTAATATGTGAAATCTACTTATCGGTACATACCCACGTTTTAGCACTGCCTTGTCCACTTAACCCACTATCGAGTCACTAGCTTTCTGATAAAATGTACTGGTGGCTTAACGCCCCACCATTATGTTAACCATAGCCATCTTGATTTTCTAGCGTTTTCTAATCTGCCACATCTTGCACTTTCTCACAGTTTGACCCGCCACTACGTCAAGAGCACCCTCATCGTATGACTGGGTTGGCTCCGGAGTCACCGAACAACTTCTGCTCAAATTCTTAGAGACTGGTTCATTGTCGGCTTAGGATGTCATTCATTGGCGAGTTCCAGGGTCAAAACTCAGACCCTTCCCTAAGGAAGGGGAAGTTGTCATACTCACCGATCACCTCCTCCGCGACTTCAGCCCGCCCGGGTCAAAATTCTTCTGGGACGTTCTTCACTTTTTCAAACTTCACCCACAAGACATAGCCCCAACCTATGTCACCAACATGTGCTAGTTTCAAGTTCTATGTGAAGTATATCTACAAGAAGAGCCGTCTGTCGACCTCTTCCGTGATTTCTTCTATGTCAACTGCCAAACTGAAGTGGCGGCTGGACCAAGTTTAGAATTAGGCGGCGTCTCTATCCAGAGACGAAGGGATCTACCTTATCCAGCTACTCTCTTGCCAGGCCACCCTAAGGATTGGAATAAGACTTGGTTTTACTGCCAAGTTACCCCCCAAAGAGGAAATTCTGCTGCCAAGTTATCGCCCTACCCGACTTTGCACTTCTATTGAGCTTCTAGACCGGATGTCCTCCACAGACCGAGTGAATTATGCTCCAGCTTTTGCAAAGATCAAGGCCCTTCTGGCGAACAGTTTAACTGGGGTCGACCTAACCCACTGCTGGGTCTCATGGAAAGTCTTGCCACTAAGTCAACGCGACCAGCTCATGTGTGAATACATGGGCAAAATGGATGACCCTCTCTATTTCAACCACACTTCCCTGACAAAACAAGATGTTAACCTTGCTATCAAATCACTTGTCGGTGAAACCCATACGGTTTGCTATAAAACTGGGTTATAATCTTTCTGCATCAAGAACCCAGCTCCAGATGTAAGAAAACCTTCTTCATAAAACTGCTTGTTCTTGTCTTGACCTTCTGCCTTGATCTTTTAACCTCTTGGTGGCATACGCACAGGCCGACTCTAAGTTATGGAAGAGAAGATACACTCCTCCCATGAAGAAAAATCTCAGACAGGTCAAACCCATATTCACAAGAAGAAAACTTCTGCTCAGGAACTGCTTGAACTTGACGACTCAGAGGTAGAACTTGATTCCCTTGGTCGTCTCTTTGTGCAACTTATTGACGTTAATTGTAAACAGGAGGAAACAGAAACAAGTCACGCCAACACCCCTGAGATAACTTACATTTCCTCCGACTCAGAGGTCTTACCGCAAGAGAAAATACGACTGGTCATCCGAAAATTTCCATTTTCACATCCTCTTGCTTACTTAGATCCCGAATTTCCTTTGAAAAAGCAACGGCTCGACTCTCGATGTCAGACCTAGAGCACCGGCTCTGAGGATCTCATGGCTAGCTTACCAAATTCTTTGGCTCCCCGGAAACGATGTGTCGAGGTACTCTTTCAACCAGTCCCAATATATGTATGAGACTTTTGCCATTTTACCTTACTCTGTTTTTGCTGACTTTTAATTTTTCAGGTGTCTTCCCCTTCGTCTCATGACTCAAATTCATCCAAGCTTCCTCCTCTAAAGATCAATCTAGAGTACGTATCTTTGTTTTTCAGCATACATATTATCATCATTGTCCTCGTGTTGTAAAATGATTCTTGTCGTTTTTAGGGCTCAAGCCAAACGTAGGAAGGCAGGCGGGTCTACTGTCACTCCTATTGTCCAAGATTCGGAGAATGCTAAGCCGGACTCCCTTGCAGCCCATACTGACCTTTTTGATGCCGGGAAGGATGCACCTAAAAATAGTCCTCTGGCGGTTGATCCGCCCAGCCCTTCAATAGCCGTCGAAGACATGGCTCATCTAGAAGTTGCCATTAGTGGGATGGGTCATCAATGCTCCTCATATATTAACAAAACACACCAGCATATATGAAACCTTCTCATCAAATAAGCTTGATTTTGAATTCCCTATGTTGGAGAAAATGACAGTGGATGATTTGCATGCTGGTTATCTGAACCGCCTTTCTGCCAGCCGCAATATGGAGTCCAAGCTTGTCATGTTAATGAAGAAAAAATATGAGGTAATTTTCTTCTCTTTATTTTACTTATACCCTTACGTAGCCCCCAAGAGTTGGTTTAGTATTGCAAATAGTAGACCGGGTCTTCCAAATTATGTCATACTTCAAATAGCTTAGCATGTAGCCCCCATGGAACGGGTTAATACATATAATAAGCCGGTACTTACTTGAAAATTGGATCCAAGTGTAGCCCCCAAGTCCGGGTCATGATGATAATGATGAGCCGGAACTTCAATGGTAGAAAAACTCTACGGGTGTAGCCCCCAAGTGTTGGCTTAACTTGTAGAAAGATGAGCCAGAAGTTCACCACTTCAAAGCGCCATATGTAGCCCCCAAGTACTGGCTTAACTTGTAAAGAGATGAGCTAGAACTTTATTATAGACTTTGAGAGAAAACACATACATTAGCCCCCAAGTATCAAGTATATTGCTTGCAATCTCCTTGGGACTTGTATCATAATAGCTTCACCACCTTCATTCATTACTATTTCCTCTTGGTGACTTAAACTTGACTTGTATGATGCAAGAAGCTTTAGACAGAGCCGAGTGTGATCTGGCCGGCTTAAGGGATAATCTCGCGTCCCAAGAGTCTGCTCGGGCTATAGCAAAAGAAAAACTATGGGTTGTCATTAAAAAACTTGAGAAGGCTGAAGCTGATTTTGCTACCTTCAAAAAGACTGCTGAGTCTGAACAAGCCTCCCTGACAAAACGGGCAAACGGTGCTGACAAGCAGCTCAAACTTGTATCAGAAGAACTGACCACCCTCAAGCGCCATATATCCAAGATGACTGCCACTATCTATGGTAAGAATTTAAAACTCAAAAAAATTTCTTGCTCTCTTTGTAACAACCTTTCGGGCTGCTTATAATGTTGGACTGTCTTTGCAGGCCAGAGGAGCCGCCAACTATTTTCTGACAGTTTGTTGAAGTTGAAGTCCATATACACCTTGATAGAACAACAGTATAGTGGAGCTCTCCGCACCATCAAAACCTTGATGACTGAAAAGGGCGTCCCCAAATTCATGAAGGGGGTAATAGAGGTCTGGTCGACTATGCCCAAGCTTATTGAGGAGCTAAGGCGATCAACCGCCAGGAAGGGGGCGATTGCTGCCCTAAGCCGGTCCTTGGCCTTTTCTCCTGAACTAACCCCCAATGAAATGATGGATGGCTTCCGGTTCAAGAAAGACGATGGGTCTGATTTTACTGAAGCTGATTATGGCAACTGCATGAAGGCCTCCCGAGTGCTTGCATCAACCCTTGTGAATGAGATCGAATTGACCTCCTACCAGGCGGCTTGTGGTGTAGATAGCAAACGGATACGCTGCCCAACTTTTGAAGCCAAGGACTTAATTCCTGCACGCCGTAAGCCACTCTTCGCTCCTGAAGTTGACTCGTCTCCTCTCTTTGATGAGGCTCAGTTTGAAGCTTTATTAAACTACAACTGGGATGTGTACAACCTTCAGATCGAAGAAGTCAAAGACCTGGAGGAGGATGACCCGCCGGCTAGTTGGAACCCGTTGAACCTGACTGAAGGTAACCCGGCACTTTAGCTATGTAATAGGCATAGAGAACTCTTGATTGCATATTCCCGCACTTGTGATGTTTTATGCTTGAAAGCTCCGCTGGCGACTCACCAAACTCAACTATTTATATAGGAGTACTTTAGTTATTTTGACTCGCCAGGCGGCTTGTACTCCGTGGGCCAAGCCGGAAATTTCCCAAGACCTAGAATCTTATCATGAGAGCACCTGCAAGAACGAGCAATTGTACGCCTCATCCTATAAGACGGCTTTAAAGGCACGACAAGATAAAACGACTCTTATCCCTTTTTTATGAAAATATTTTTGTTTCCAAAGAAACAAGGTGGAAAGCCTGAAAACTTGTAAACCGGGCCTCGCGTGACATAAATCTGGCATTTAAACCTTAGCAAGTTCAGGGTCTTGAAAAGATTTACATTGCTAAGAGTACGAATAGGCCACGTAGCGAAGGGGATACAGTAGACAAGACGAGTTTGTCCTCGCTCACTTTAAGCCGGCTCTCTCGTGACAAAAGCCGTCGTTAAACCTTGACAAGTTCAGTGTCTTTGTGTGAGAATAACTTTAGAAAAAGTTCAGGGTCTCTTATCAAGATGAACTATCAAGAGTTCATCGGGTCACATGGAGGAGTAGCAAGTTGCAAACAGGCAGGTATAACTCAGAGATGGCGGAAAGCCAGGTCAAGAGGAGGTAATAAGCTTAACCCATAGGGCCGAAAGCCCCCCCCCCAAATGACAAATTAAAGGATCAACTCCTTTTCTATTTTAAACCTGGGCAAGAGGGTTTAAAAGCCCTCCTTATAGCACCAGATTAAGGATCGACTCTTGATGGCATAGAAAGACTAGCCAAGGGGGTTTAAAAGCCCCCAAATGACCTGATGAAGGATTAACTCCTTGGTATGACACTTAGTGTGGTGAACACGGCAGAGGCCCCTAATCCTGGGGATGCCCACTTTATTATATCATAAAAGATGGTTTGTACAATGACAAATGTATGTACATTGAAGAGAGTCGGCCGGCGGGTTAAGTGTAATATGGCCGAAGGTGAGCAATATTCCATGGCCTCTTGGTCTCTTCACCAAAAGTGTGAGACTTGTCACTCTCTCGTATGTCTATGATATAATAAGATCTGTTGTTGAGATTCTTGCTTGTCATCGTTTTCTCACGATAGATGCCGTGGGTAGGCTTATCGTAGGTGGTTGGGGCCGGAGGACACCGACGGGCTCTGGGTGCGAGATTGGGCACAAGCGGTGGTGACACACGATGTACCCAGGTTCAGGGCCCCCCGTGGGAGGTAACACCCCTAGTCCTGCTTGGTCTAGTTGGATGGATTGGTATCCGTACAAGGATGCTCCTGGAGCTGTGTCTAGAGGAGGAACAAGGAGCAGCCGACTCGTCTTCCTCCGCTGCTAGAGAGGGTATGAGAGTTTTGTGGGTGTGTGCGAGTGATCGTCCGTCCCTGTTGCATGGGGGGCTCGGGGGGTTTTATAGGCCACCCCCCAGCTCTATAATATTCCTAAGGTACAAGGATGGAGGGGCCCGGCTGTCAGCCTCTCCAGCTGACCAGGGGGGCCCGCCCTTCGTGCCATCTCGTCGCCGATAGGGTCCACCGGTTGGGAGGTCTTGTCGCCTGCTGGGGCCTGCCAGCCAGCTCTGCGATTGGCCCTCGCCCACCTGCCGCGGCACGGGTCGCCCGGTAGGCGTTGCCTAGTGCTAGCCGGCCGAAGTCTCCGGTACGGCTGGCTGCACTGTAGCCACGGCGAGGCAGGTAATCGAGTGGGCTAGGGCATGCCACCACTGTCCCCTTGGCCAGTCGCGCTAGCCAGGGTCAGCGGCCGAGATGGCCGGACAGTAGCCATGCGCTCCCGTGCGTCAGCGGCCACTATGGCCACAGGGTCACACGTCGTGGCGGTCGTGTCGTGTCGTTGTACCCACGCGTCGAGGGATGGGACGTTGCACGTACGCCCTAGGGTCAATGGAGGAGGCGGCCCGGAGGCAGCCGGCCGTGCCTAGCCGACCGAGGGTTAAACCGGCCCGTCGTCCAATTGTCCGTGTTGCCAGCCGGCGGTAGCTCGAGCCGGCCATCCCCCAGTCGGCCGTGCGCAGCGGGTCGCGTAGTCTTTCTTCGAAGCGGAAGGGGGGATAACCCCATTTCTTTGGCCTACCTAGGGGTAATAACCCCTTCAGTAGTCCCCGAAGCCGACAGGGGCCCGCGTCCGGCAGACGGAGGGGAGCCGGTGGCTTCCCCCAAGCGGAACCCACCTTCGGTGTGAGGCTGAAGGGCCAGCCGGGTCGGCCATTGGACCCGACGTCTCGGGTTCCGGCGCGTCGCCCGGGACCCAAGCCGGCCCGACGCACGCCACGCGGCGAGTAATGATGCGGCAGGCCCCGCGCACGCGGGGAGACGGGACGTCGGCCTAGGCCTAGCCCGCTATGCCCCGGGCATAGCCCAGGAGGCCTCAGGGCGCAGTCCAGGATCCTCTGCGCCCCGAAGCGGCTGTTACGGCCTAGGGCCACCCACGCGCACGGAGATTCCGGGGGAGTGGGCTCAATTAATCCCCACGTCCCCGGTCATGGCCTCCCCTATAAAACGGGAAGAAGGGCAGGGCGGAGATACCTGCATCCCATTCGCCCCCTGCTACCTTGCCTTCTTGCCTTCTTCGTCTTCCTAGCTTCCCTCGCGCAACACCGCGCCCGAACTCGCGACCGCGCCCACACGCCGCCCTGCCATCGCAATGGTTGACGGACGCGGAGGGAGCTGGGCTGGTTCCATCATCGTCGAGGGGGACATTGTGGAGCTCCTCCGCGCGTGCATGTTGCCGCCTACGAAGCGGGTGGTTGCTCGTGCGCCGGGCGACGAGGTGGTGCCGGCGTCGCAGCCGCGGGAGCATGTCATTTTCCTCTAGCATTTCTCCCGCGGCTTCGGGCTCCCGATGAGCCACTTCTTCCGCCTGCTCATGGACACCTTCGACCTCCGAACGCACCATCTCGACCCCAACACGATCCTATACCTCGCCGGCTTCGTGACGCTGTGCGAGGGGTATCTCAGGGTCCTTCCTTTCCTCGACTTATTCAACGCCCTCTTCTACCTCAAGGTGCTAAAGAGCAGCGCCTACGAGGGCACGGCGGTGTGCTGCTGCAGCACCGCGCGCTTCCTGCTCTTCTCTCTCATCGAGTCCATCAAGGGGTGGCACCAAACATTCTTCTACGTGAAGAACGCCGACCCAAATCTGGACTTCATCCGGCTGCCACCGTTCGTCGACGTGCAATCCACCCAGTTGAACTGGATGGGGACCGCCCTGCGCAACGTGGCTCTGGCGGAGCTCGGCCGGCTCGCGTGGCAGAAGAGCTCCGAGGGATTGGTCACTGCCGATCTGGTGGCGGCCTTCATCTCGTGTCGAGTGCTGCCTCTCCAGCTGAGGCCACACCAGATCTGCAACATGTCCGGCCGCCGAGACCCCAGTCGGCTATCGACTGTCCACCTGACGCCGACTTAGGTCGCGACACAGGTGAACGCCCTCACGACATTGAAGCTGAAGCCCGCTTCATGGACATTTGGCATGGAGCCATACGACCGCAACAACCGTCCCCCTGTTAAGTCTTCGACGAGTTGGCCCTTCTTTTTGTTTGATTCTTTCCAGCCGGCAGCCGGCAATGGACCTTACATCACTGTGCTGACCACAGCTGTTGGAGCGACAGAACATGCCGGACGGACCGCACCCCCAAGTCTTCAAGGCGGAGCGCGACCACTCCGACTCCGAAGATTACGAGCGGGGAGGCCCACCGGAAGAGGGGGTGGACTCCTCGGGAGGAGTCAATGAGCCGGCAGACCCACGAGCCGGCGACCCCAGCGGTGCCGGAGGGTCCGATGCAGCTGGGGAGCCTAAAGGAGCCGATGAGTTCCCTCTTGCCCCCATGATCAGGGGCTGGACGAACGACGATGATGATGATGACGATGATGATGACGTAATGATTCTAAACGAGCCTCCTCCCTCAGCACGTCAGGGGTGGCGGAGCAAGGAGCGACTGTCTCAAGCCCCGGTGGCCGGAGCAGCCGGCCTGGAGAAGAGGCCGGCTCAGGAGGTGCCTACGGCCCCGCCACCAGTCCCAGAGCGGGTGAAGGTGGCAGCACGGAAATCGTCGGTGCGCGCCAAGCGGGCCTTGCCCCACGTCATCAGGTAAGTCTCTTTTTCGTGTTTTGCGTGCGTTTTCTTCTGGGTCGCGAGCCGATGGGTGAACGTCCTTCGTGCATTGCAGGGACCCCATCGAGCTTCATGAGGGGGAGCCGATTAGGGACCCGACGGATGCTGCCAGCCGGCTGGCCCGTGAGCACGCGGCAACCCAACGGGAGAAGAAGAGGAGGCTCGCGAAGCTCCGAGCCTCAAAGTCCGGAACACGAGGCGGGGCCTCGAATTCCGGGACATCGAGCGGCAAGAGGTGGAGGAGGTCCGCAAACCCAGCGCGGGCGTTAGACTCGGTGGTGGAATCGACCCATCTGTCAAGGCCCCTGTCAAGTGAGCCGCGAGGGGCGGCCGTGGAGGAGGCATCTCGAGAGAGGGCGACGGCAGTGGAGCCGGGCCCCGAAGCGACCCGACAGGACGTGCCGGTCATGGCAGCGCCTGCGGCCGAGCCGGCGCGGGCCGACATGTCGAAGGCTCCGGTGGCCCCGTAGGTGGCGTCAGAGGCGGCGGCCGGGGAGACGGAAGCGCCGTCCATCACGATCGTCGCATCAGACCGGCAGGAGGAGGACATGGCGACGGCGTCGGGCGGGGGGCCGACAGGGGGTGCCCCAGGCCCTCACCATCATCAACCCGCCCCCGGCACCCGATATCGTGCCGAGCCCGGGGAAGGGCGGCAACGACGGCCAGGCCTGGAGGACCCCACGGACCATGCATGAGGTGTCCCGGAACTGGGAGGCGCTAGCGCGCGTCCCAATCCTCCCGGCTTCCTCGGCAGGAGGCCCCGTCCCCTTGTTCGGGGAGTTGGGGACCGTCCTGGACCGGTGTCACCAGGAACTGGCCCGGTTTGCGAAGGCAGACGCCACCCTGCAGCGCGCGGAGGTAAGCTCAGTTTCCCTTGTTAGAATTTTCAGTGCGGGAGTGCAAGCACACCTACTGGGTGTAGCCCCCGAGATGCGGGCCAGCCGGCTGGCTGACGGGCAGCCGGGCCGGATCTCCTTGAGCATCTGTTGACTTTTAACTCTGCATGACAAGAGGGGAACACCCAATGATAGAAGCTATTCCATGAGGCGGTTTCCATCCACGACCGGGGCAAGTACGGCTTCTACCGGCTGGAGGAGCTGACGCGCGTGCAAGGTATGTTGATTCTTGTGAGAGGGGCATGTAGCCCTCGGGAGCTGGGCCGGTAGCTTAACAGCCAAAGCGGAAGTAGAAGAGTCGGCTAACACCTGCCTTGTCTTGCAGGTGAGCTGACCACCCTTCAGACCGAGAAGGCCGGGGTTGTCTCCCAGCAAGACCGGCTAGAGCGAAGTGTCCAGGCAGTCACTCAGGAGAAGGACCGGTTGGCCGCGCTGCTAGTGGACGGGAAGGCGGCCCAGGACCGCCTCAAGGCCGACGTGGTGAAGGAGGTGGCGGCCAAGGAGACGGGCGTCACGGAGGCGGCTGACACCACCCAGAGGACCGCCGCCCTCCAAGGTGAGGTGATCCGCCTCGAGAGGTCGCTCGAGGAGGTCAAGGGCTCCCTTGCCACATGGGAGGTGGCGCTGGCGTCGGAGCGGAAAGCGCGGCTCAATTTTGCCATCAGGGCTGACAACGCCATCGAAGGTAGGTGTCCATTTTTCCTTTTTTCAGCCAGTAGCTTCTTCCTTTGCTGGTTCTTGTATTTGATTTGCCTTCTTTCCTTTTCTGCCCTTTCTTCTCTTTGGGCGCTTCCCGGAAACTCAGCGCCGCACTGAGCGCGCCGTCGAGGAGCACCGGGAATACCTTCGGGAGCGCGGGCGCTCCATCAAGGAGGACGCCGCGTGGGATGTGGACGAGCTTGGGCTCGCCATTGAAAACCGGATGATCCACCTCGAGCGGAGCGTGGAGTGGCTGAAGACGGCTGAAAAGGAGATCATCGCCACTCTGTGGCTGGGCCGCGGGGGAGCTCCGGTGAACCGCATGGCCTTATGGCTGGAGTAGGACATGGCCCGGCTCGAGGCCTGGAAGGCGTCAACAGCCCAAGTCGGCACGCAGATGGCGCTCTGGTTCGTCACGCTATGGTATCGCGGCGTGGACTTGGGCTAGCTGGCCATCATGCGGGACGCGCCAGCCGAGTAGCGAGAGGCCCGTGAGCCGGCCCTTGTCCGCCGGGCCAACGAGCTCGCGTCGTATGTCGACACGGACGAGTTCCTGCCGGCCCTTGGCGAGGATGGCGAGCCGGTGCCAGAAGACTCCTTCGGCATCCCTCAAGGCCCAGCGGATGAGGAGGTTGCCGACGAGAGAACCAACTCGAGCGGCGAGACGGCTGGGATCATGGAGGCTGCCTCGAAGGCCAAGGAAGCTGACCCGAAGGCCGCAACCACCTATGAGACGACAGTCGAGCCACCCAGCGATGCGTCGGCTGGAGGCACTGTCACATCCCTAGTTAGTTTACTTAGGTTAGCATGTGTGTGCATCATGTTTTTACTTTTTGCATCAACCTGAAATGAGGATTAACAGAAACCCTAACACCTCACCTGACTCAAGGAAATTCAATAGTTATGAACAAATCCAAAATGCCCATCAAAATGTCCCCTATGTCTGATAGAAGTGGACATCAATATATCAGGGGTCATTCTAAATATTTGAATCTTTATAGCATTTCAAAAATAAATATTAAAGCTACTGAAAATGTCAAATAAAGCATTATAATTATTTCAGTATTCAAAATATTCCGAAACTTTTTGTAGAGGTTTGAAATATTCAAACTAAGCTCTATAAAATATTTGGAGTATGTTGTACCTAGCATTTGTGCCTATATAAAAATAAAACAAATGTCAGAAAAGAAAAAAACATAAACTGGAATTTAAAAAAACAAGGAGGATGCTCACCTAGGCCGGCCCATCTGGCCCAGCACCGCCTTTGTCCTCCTGGCGCCAGGTGGACGAGCGCGTGCCTGTCGTGCGCTCACGTCGGAGCTGCCACGCAGCTCCCTGCGCGTCTGCATCCCCCGTCGCGCTGGCGAACAGATGAGGATGCCGATGTCGTCCCCATCTCTCTCTCTCGCTCATTCGCCCCTGCCTCTTCCCTCTCCCCTGCTCCGCCATGGCCAACGACTCCGCTCGCTCGCCGCCGTAGTTGCAGCCGCTCCAGTGCCCCCCTGAGCCCACAAGAAGCTCCGCCTCGTTGTCCTCGACCCCTACATCGAGCCACGTGCCGCCAAAAGCCCTAGAGCGACGCCCCCATCCCCTTCTTCCTCCTCAGACCCGACGATCCGCCGTCGATAATCTGCCGCTGCAAGCCTTCCCCGAGCACGCTTTCGACGGCTCTGAGCCCACTGTGAGCCCCCGGATCGATCCCCTCTCTTCCCCGGCCGTTTCCCCCTCTATAGGCCTCGGTTTTGTCGGCAACCGAAGTGCCCCGCCACACGAGCTCGTCGCCGGTGTTGCTCCGGTGACCAGCTGGTCCTTCCGAGGCCACCATCGAGCTCGTGGGGTCGCATAGAGCCCGTAGTGCCAAGCTCCGGTCTTGTTATGCCCTAGATCGATGAACCCGTGCTCGCCCGAGCTCTGGCAGCCGTCGAGCTCGTCACCAATGTCGATTCCTGCCGTCTCAGCGTCTGAGAGGTGTCGGGATGGATGCGCGCATGAGCATAGGTTCGTCTGGTGCCTTCCACCGGCGAAATGGTCGCCGGCGGAGGGAACCCGACCCCTCCGCCGTCTCTAGAATCACCGGCGGCTCAACACCGGTGAGTCTAGCCGGTGCTGACCACGGGGTTTTGAACCCTGGGTCACTGGCAAGTGGGGCCGGGTCCTGTTTAATTAGAATTAGTTTAAGAAAATAAATTAACTGAATTAATTAAGTTAATGACCCACTGACCAGTGGGCCCCTTTTCTAAATAATTAATAATTACTGGTTAATTGCTTCTGTTAGTGGCTGGATCACTGACCAGTGGGCTCCACTGGTCAGGTTTGACCTGTCAACGGGCTGTTGACCAACTGATGTCATGCTAACGTCATCCTGATGCAATAAAGTAATTTCTGAATTAAATTAATTCCAGAAAGTAGTTAAAACTTCGAAAATTCATAGAAATTAATCTATAACTCAGATTGAAATAATTTATATATGAAAAATTATCAGAAAAATCCAATGAATCCAATGATGTCGTTATCATGAATGCTAGAGCAAGATATGTAGATGAACATTGAGATTTAGTAATAGGTTAACATATGGATTATGAAATGGAGAACGATTTTGAACCTATATTCAAAATTACTTCATTTAACTTGGATAAAAGTTGCATTAGCTCATCCATTCATGTTGCCATGTCATGATCATGCATCATACTGTTGCACCTGTCGTGTATTGATTTTTACTTATCTGCATTGCGGTAGGCCCTGCTCGTGAGGATACCCCCGACTATTCCAACGAAGGAGAATACCTTCCCGCTTCCCAGCAAGGCAAGCAACCCCATTGAACATTTCGATAACATCCCATTCTCTCGCTCCGGCTCTTGTTTATTACATTAGGACAATCGTTCAATTGCCTCTCATATGCGGTAGATGAACCCGTTCCTTTGCATGACCTGTCATTGTCACAGTAAATAGCTAAACCTTGGAACCTAGCATACCTCGTAGATGCTTGAGCCATGATGTGCTTTACCTACTTTGCCTGCTATGCTTAGAGTTGTGTCAGGTCTGATTCATCTGGGTGATGAACTGGAGTGAAACAGTATTGTTCTGATGTGCTAAGCTTAAACATGAAACCGATTGGGTAAAGGTAGTGATGAGAGGATATGTGGGAGTACATAGCGGGATGTCTCATTGGGAACGTTCTTAGGAACTGAATTCTGTGTTTGTGATCCAAGGCTAGTTACTACCACACATTGGGTTTTGGTAACTCGACCCCTCACGACTTATTAATCGCTTAGTCCTTGGTCCAGGTATTGCAAGTAGTTTTTGGTGTTTATAGTATGTTGGACGCCGTGCGTAGTGTTGACCCTAGGGGTGGGTTACGACGCGGTAGGCAGTGGCACGATGTACCAAGGGTCACCCGAATGGTGGGCTTGGGAACCATGTGCACATCGTTTGGGGCCATAGCGGAAACTTCGGCCGGCGTTCGTGCGGGTTCAATCTCAAATAGGCGATAGCTTGGACTAGAGGTCTTGTGTGATTGACGTTCGTGGCTGACTCCCTCGCTAGGCTTACGCTTGAAGGTTGCCGAGGTGCATGGTTTTATGAGCACACATCGATAAGTGGCGAGAGCGTGTGTGAAGAAGTAAACCCCTGCAGGGTATGAATATGTTCGAATAGCCGCGTCCTTGGATATGGACTACTTGGAGAACTTATGCTACTCATAGATAAATAAATGGATACTCATAAAAATCTCAAGACAAGTGTGAGTATCGTGGATGGCACTCTCGTAGGAGACGGAAGTGAATCCATGGTGGTGTATTGATGTGGAGTTACTGGACTCGTGTGTGATATCTAAAATTTGAACAAATAATTAATATGTGTAGTAAAGCTTAGCCAAGAGTCAAAGCTGGCATTGCTTCATAAACTCCACCATTCCCCTTGTTGATACATGAGCATGAAACTCATTAAAGACCTACTGAGTACGTTTGTACTCATGTTTGCTTAATAAATGTTGCAGATGAGACTCAGGACCCATCAGGTGGCTTTTACCTAGATGTCGACGACGCCGAATAGCTGGTGTCCTAGCTACGACCTAATGCCCTGTGGTGAGCTGTAGAGAGTCAGGCTATGTGCCTTTTTACCCTTTTCAACTGTCTGTACTCAGACAACTTTATGCTTCTGCTGGGTTTGTATGAACTTGCTTGTATGACTTGAGTGTCGGGTCATGTGACCCCTACATGTAAGAACATATTATGCAAGGCTCCTCTGAGCCTCTTAAATAAAAGTTGTGTTGTTGTATGGTTATGTTGTGATACCATAGTTGTATCTATGCATATCGGATCCGACACCTAGTCATGTGCCTTTAGTAGTACTCTTTATGGGAAACTGCCTCTTTGTGCTTCCACCGAGCCTTGGTAGCTTGCAAATTCTCCGGACACATTGATTGACCAGCATGTATCCTTCTTTGTTGTTGTGTCTGTCCCTTCGGGGAAATGCCTCGCAGTGTAATGGAGTCCCTATAGCCTGCTACGATTCGTCTACGTGCAGTGATGACATTTATGTCCCACTGCGTAATTGAGTCCTTGTAGCTAGCTATGACTCGTCTACACACGCTTGAGGCCGACACCTGCATTGCTGGGTTACGTATGCATGTTTCCATATGGATGTGCCACTTGGGTTCTATGACTAGTCATGCGGCCCGGGTTCTCTGTCGTTTGAACGCTAGTGACATATTCACATAAGTGAGCCAAAAGGCACAAACGGTCCCGGCTAAGGTAAGGCTGCATTCGTAGGGTTACCGTGCGTGAGGCCGCAAAGTGATGTCATGTGTTACAGGTTGGATTCTTATGATTTAGGATTGGGGTCTCGGTAGTGTTGGTATCAGAGCCTGACTGATTGTAGGACTACCAAACCAAACTGGTCGAAGTTGAGTCTAGAAACACTATAGAAAAGTAAGGGAATTGATTGTGGAAGGGAATGTAAGGCTCTTTTTACTCCTCTTCCCAAGTTATTCTATTCTGAATCACTCTCATCTTTTCTACGGGGTTAAGAACTAGGCTTCTCATCTATTGCTTAGGATGACGAGTTACTAACCATGGACTATTAGCTAGCTTGTTCGCAAGTGAACTTTGGTTCTAGATTATTCTTTGGTGTGACAATCAGTTGGATTAGAAACTTGAGTCTAGAAAGCTGAGTGGTTATGCTATCCTATCTTTGCAGTTGTCTCAAAATCTTTTTTGAGCAATTACAGCCATTATTCTGTCCAATTTCTGCTAGGATCTCCAATGTCTTTGCATCATTCTCTGTTTTAGATGCCCCCTCATCCTTCTCGTCAGGTGGTCCGTCTGACCAGGTGCATCAATGTACCGGGTCATACGGCCATGTTGGTTAGATTTATGATGGAGGCTGGTTACCGTTGATACCCAGAGTACACAGTGGAGGAGCAGTATCGAGATTTCAACTAGAGCCAGTACCTGTGTACTGTAAGATATATCCATCCTATCCTGGAGCTGTAGAGCCGCTTCATTGGACATATGGGTTAGGTGTCACCATAGACATGGCAGTTCAGGAGGCCGCCTATACCATGCTGACTATCATGAGCTTTCACCATGGTCTGCTTCAGAACACAGAGTTCTGTTATGTTCCTGCTTCTCTAGGAGGAGAGGATAGTTATCTTAGTGCAGCCTATTATGATCATTGTCATGAGGACCCTAGGCTACAAGTGACCGCTCAGATGTTGGAGAACAGGGATCGTGATGCACGTGCCCTTCGCATGGAGCTATATGCTTCCCGTGCACGTCTTTGGACAGCCCTGACATAGCAAGCACCTGTCGTGCAGATAGGCTATGGAGATTTGGAGATGCTGAACCCATCGCGGACTCATCTGCCAGCTCGCGTAGACTGGCCCGATGTTGGGCATGACTCCTCTTCTAGGACCGTTGCTACCACCAATGAGGGGACCGAGGCCACATCCGTGTCCTTACGGTTTCTAGGGATAGTAGGCCAGGGTGTTTCCAGATCCTTAGGTCCAGCTCCCAGGTCATGGGGGTAACCTATATGCGGCATTCTACGGCGATGCTTGAGTACGTGGATGTTAGTTCTGGTATTGTAGTAGTTGTATTGCCACAGTCTTGCGTTTCTTGTGGGATATGCTGAGGTTGAGAGTTGAGTTCCGGAGGTGTAGATAAATAATGTATAGGAAGCTTGTAATGCCTCCGATGAGTTGTATCATCTTTCCGTAGCTTGTACTTTAGCCTGGGCTTGTACTGAACTATGTCATGGTGTGTATGAATCATGGTGTTCATATGGCAATTTGTTATTACCATGTTGATCGGGTGTTTACCCTTGCATGCCATGTTGTGCAGTACATTCCTCATCTCATATCTTAGAGTTGTTGTCTTCCTTGTCTAAGTTGTGGGTTTGTTTTCCCAGGATGGTGTCAACTAGGAATAACCCCGTGCCTGCCTTCGAGCAGGGCGAGGGAAGCCAGCCAAGACAACAGAACCTGCCACAGGCGCCCTCCTTGGCAGATGTGATGCTTGAAGCTAAGCTGAATAAAAGGGAGACCAACAGGCTGTTGGAATGTATTGAGGAGAACACAGCGCGTCCTCCCCGCAATGAGCGTAATGATGGTGTCTTCCTCAATGACTTCGTCAAGTTGCGCCCACCTAAGTTTCATCATTCGGTCGACCCGCTCGACGCTGATGACTGGATGACTAGCATGTTCCACCAAATCCGAGCGGCCAATGTATCTGAGGCCAAAAAGGTGACTTTTGCTGCATACTTCCTGGAAGGACCCGCCAATCTGTGGTGGGAAAATTATGAAGCCATGCATCCCGCAGGCCCCGCAACAACTTGGGCAGATTTCAGTAAAGCATTCAGTACCCATCACATCCCTAAAGGGCTAATGGATCGCAAGAGAGAGGAATTCTGTGACTGACAGTGGATGCCTATAGCTGTGAGTTCGGCAATCTTGCTCGCTATGCTCCGGAGGAAGTGTCGACCGATGCCAAGAAACAGGCTAGGTTCCGTAAGGGACTTAACCCTAAGCTCCGTCGAGATTTGCGTCTGCATGAGTGCAATACCTTCCAGGATCTCGCCAACAAGGCTATCAACGCTGAAACATGACACACCGACTACGAGGCAACCAAGAAGCACACCCATGACTTCAGCCCCGCATCTGGCTCAGGCCCCAATAAACGCCAGGTGTGGGTGCCCAACAAGGCTCTGCCACCAAGGTACACCGCGAGGACATCCTTCCAAGCGCCTCGCCCATCTCAACCCAACCCTCCAGCCAGGACATTTGGAGGCCCCCTGCCAATGTTGCTCCACGTGCTACCGTTGTCTGTTACAAGTGTGGAGAACAAGGATACTACTCCCGTGAGTGTCCCCAAAACAATACCAAGCCGTCTGGACGTGGGAAGCCAGGAAAAGCCCTCTATGTGAAGCCAGCTCCTGCTCGTGGTCGAGTGAATTATGTTTCTGCTGAAGAAGCCCTTGAGGATCCTGATGTTATCCTAGGTACGCTCCTTGTCAATAGTCCTCAAGCATCTGTTCTGTTTGATACTGAGGAAATCTCATTCATTCATCTCAGAAAGTTATGCACAGCTGCATAACTTGTCTTTTTGTGATATGCCTACTCCTTTAGTAGTTCAGACTCCTGGTTCAAAATGGCAAACTTCTAGAGTGAGCCATGACAATGAGATTCTTGTGGATAGGCTAGTCTTCCTAGCATCTTTGACAGCCCTCAAGTCTTCGGACATCAATATCATCTTAGGCATGGATTTGATGAAAGCCCACTATGCTAAGATTGAAACTCATTCTAGGAATGTTCAGCTTACACATCCATCTGGTGAGATAGGTAATGTCTCCACTCGAGCTGCCAAGCGCCAACTCTATTCTCTCAATGATAGCCCTCTTCTAGAATTAGAATATATTCCCGTGGTCCTTGACTTTCCGGATGTCTTTCCAGAAGAACTGCCAGGAATTCCACCTGTCAGGGATGTAGAGTTTGTGATAGAGCTCATTCCAGGGACTGTCTCAATAGCCAGAAGACCCTATAAGATGGCACCCTTAGAACTAGCCAAACTTAAGAAACAACTCGATGAGGCTTTGAAGAAAGGTTTCATCTGCCCTAGTTCTTCTCCTTGGGCTTGCCCCGTCCTCTTCGTCAAGAAGAAGGATGGATCGGATCGGATGGTTGTGGATTACCAGCCGGTGAATCTGGTCAACATAAAGAACATGTATCCGCTCACCAGGATCAATGATTTGTATGACTCGCTAGCTCCTCTGTCTTTTCCAAGATGTATTTGAGGTTGGGATACCATCAAATCAGAATTAGAAACGGGGACATTCCAAAAATGGCTTTTGTTACTCGTTATGGCCAATATGAGTACACCGTCATGTCCTTCGGTTTAACCAATGCCCCAGCCACCTTCTATCACTTGATGACTTCGATCTTGATGGAGTATCTGGATAAATTCATGTGGTTTACCTCGACGATATACTCATCTACTCGAAGAATGAATAGTAACATGCCATTTAAGGCTGGTATTGATGAAACTTCGAGAGCATCGTTTGTATGCCAAATTCTCCAAGTGTGAATTTTGGTTACCAGAAGTGACCTATCTAGGCCACGCGATCTTTGGTAAAGGTATTAGTATAAATTCCGAGAGAGTTCAGGCCGTCCTTTATTGGACTCAACCTGAATCGGTTAAGCAAGTTTGGAGTTTCCTTGGCTTAGCGAACTATTGTTGCTGCTTTGTCGAGAACTTCTCCAAGGTTGCGAAGCCTCTGACTGAACTCCTCAAGAAAGATAAAAAGTTCGAGTGGACCCCAAAATGCGACAACAGTTTTCAGGAACTGAATATACGCCTGACCTCTGCTCCCGTTCTAGTGCCACTAGACTTCTCTAAGGACTTTGTTATCTATTGCGACGCCTCGCGACAAGGATTAGGTTGCATTCTCATGCAAGATCGTCATGTGATTGCATACGCATCTCGACAGTTGCATCCACATGAGGATAATTTTCCAACAAATGATCTTGAGCTTGCAGATGTAGTCCATGCATTGAAAACCTGGTGACATTACCTTCTGGGTAATCGTTGCGAAATTTACACTGATCACCAAAGTCTAAAATATATTTTCACCCAGCTAGATCTGAATATCAGTCAAAGACGGTGGGTTGAGTTGATTACAGATTACGACTTAGGGATAACTTCCACCTAGGGGAAAGCCAATGTCATGGCTGATGCACTAAGTCTTAAGTCTTATTGTAACAATCTGATGTTACAACAAAGTCAACGACTTCTCCATGAGGAATTTCGGAAGTTGAACCTTCACATTGTTCCTCAAGGATTCCTTTCCAACCTGGTGGCAAAACCTACTCTTACGGATCAAATCATAGAAACCCAGAAGCATGATGTCGGGATATCTTGGATCAAGAAAAACATTAAGAAGGGTAATGTTAGATGCTTCTCGGAAGATGATCGGGGTGTTGTCTTCTTTGAGAACCGTTTGGTGATTCCGGAGAGGCAACATCTGCGGCAGTTGATCCTTAAGGAGGCTCATGAATCTCCTCTCACGATTCATCCTGGTAGTACCAAGATGTATCAGGACCTACACCAGAGGTTGTGGTGGACTAGGATGAAGAGAGAAATTGCTCAGTTCATTGCTAACTGTGATGTTTGTTGTCGCGTTAAAGCATAACATCAAAGGCCTACTAGCACCCTTCAACCCTTATCTATTCCTGAGTGGAAATGGGATAAAGTCGGTATGGATTTCATCACCAGATTTCCCAGGACCAAGAGAGGGAATAATGCTATCTTTGTGGTCATAGACCGTCTTTCCAAAGTGGCTCATTTTCTTCCTGTTTGGGAGAGTATTACTGCTAGCCAACTAGCGGAGTTATAAGTTTCTCGAATAGTTTCTCTTCATGGTGTTCCTTTGGAGATAAACTCAGACCACGGAAGCATCTTTACTTCCCGATTCTGGGAAAGTTTCCAAACTTGTATGGGGACTCATCTATCCTTTAGCACTGCTTTCCATCTGCAGTCAAGTGGTCAAGTTGAGCGAGTCAATCAAAAGCTCGAAGACATGCTCCGAGCTTGTGTTATATCCTTCGGTATGAGTTGGGAGAAATATCTTCCATTTACCGAATTTGCTTATAACTATAGTTATCAATCAAGCTTGGGAAAAGCTCCTTTTGAAGTTCTCTATGGACGAAGGTGTCGAACACCTCTTAACTGGTCACAAACCGGAGAGGGGCAACTCTTTGGCTCAGATATGATCCAGGATGCAGAGGAGCAGGTTCGCATTATTCGTGAAAAGTTGAAAATAGTCCAATCTCATCAAAAGAGCCAATATGATCGCCATCATAAGGTTGTGACCTATGAAGTTGACGAGAAGGCTTATCTTCGGGTTACACCTCTGAAGGGTACCCATCGATTCGGTATCAATGGCAAGTTGGCTCCTCGGTACATTGGACCTTTGCACATTCATGCCAAACGAGGAGAGGTTTCCTACCAATTGGAACTTCCGCCGCATCTTTCCAAGGTTCATGATATCTTCCACGTCTCGCAACTTAGGCACTGCTTCTCGGACCCTGTCCGCGAAGTAGGCCACGATGCGCTTGATCTCCAAGATAACCTTACACATCGAGAATACCATGTTCGTATTCTTGATCAAGCTAAGCGTACCACTCGGCGTAAGAACATCAAGTTTCCCAAGGTTCAGTGGTCACACCATTCCGAGACAGAAGCCACATGGGAAAGAGAGGATCGTCTTCGACTAGAGTACCCCGCACTTTTCCCGACGACTTCCAAATCTCAGAATGAGATTCTTTTGAGTGGGGGTGAGTTGTCACATCCCTAGTTAGCTTACTTATGTCAGCATGTGTGTGCATCATGTTTTCACTTTTTGCATCAACCTGAAATGGGGATTAACAGAAACCCTAACCCCTCACCTGAATCAAACAAATTCGATAGTTGTGAAAAATCAACAAATCCAAAATGCCCATAAAAAATGTCCCGTATGTTTGATAAATGTGGACATCAATATATCAGGGGTTATTCTAAATATTTGATTCTTTATAGCATTTAAAAAATAAATATTAAAGCTACTAAAAATGCCAAATAAAGCATTATAATTATTTCAGTATTCAAAATTTTCTGAAACTTTTTGTAGAGGTTTGAAATGTTCAAACTAAGGTCTATAAAATATTTGGAGTATTTTGTACCTAGCATTTGTGCCTACATAAAAATAAAACAAATGTCACAAAAGAAAAAAAGAAACTGGAATTTAAAAAAAGGAGGAAAATCACCTAGGCCGGCCCACCTGGCCCAGCACCGCCTTCGTCCTCCTGGCGCCAGGAGGACGAGCGCGTGCCCGCCATGCACTCGCACCAGAGCTGCCACGTAGCTCCCTGCGCGCCTACGTCCCCCGTTGCGCTGGCAAGCGGATGAGGATACCACTACCATCCCCATCGCTCTCTCTCTGTCGCTCATTCGCCCCCCTGCTTCTTCCCTCTCCTCTGCTCCGCCATGGCCAACGCCTCCGCTTGCTTGGCGCCGTAGCTGCAGCCGCTCCTGCGCCCCCTTGAGCCCACCAGAAGCTCCGCCTCATCGTCCTCGACCCTTGCACCGAGCTACGCGCCGCAGGACCCACAACAAATTGGGCAGATTTTAGTGAAGCATTCCGTACCCATCACATTCCTAAAGGGCTAATGGATCGCAAGAGAGAGGAGTTCTGTGACAGACAGTGGATGCCTATAGCTGTGAGTTCGGCAATCTTGCTCGCTATGCTCCGGAGGAAGTGTCGACCGATGCCAAGAAACAGGCTAGGTTCCGTAAGGGACTTAACCCTAAGCTCCGTCGAGATTTGCGTCTGCATGAGTGCAATACCTTCCAGGATCTCATCAACAAGGCTATCAACGCTGAAACAGGACAGACCGACTACGAGGCAACCAAGAAGCACACCCATGACTTCAGCCCCGCATCTGGCTCAGGCCCCAATAAACGCCGGGTGTGGGTGCCCAACAAGGTACACCGCAAGGACATCCTTCCAAGCGCCTCGCCCATCTCAACCCAACCCTCCAGCCAGGACATTTGGAGGCCCCCTGCCAATGTTGCTCCCCGTGCTACCGTTGTCTGTTACAAGTGTGGAGAACAAGGATACTACTCCCGTGAGTGTCCCCAAAACAATACCAAGCCGTCTGGACGTGGGAAGCCAGGAAAAGCCCTCTATGTGAAGCCAGCTCCTGCTCGTGGTCGAGTGAATTATGTTTCTGCTGAAGAAGCCCTTGAGGATCCTGATGTTATCCTAGGTACGCTCCTTGTCAATAGTCCTCAAGCATCTGTTCTGTTTGATACTGAGGAAATCTCATTCATTCATCTCAGAAAGTTATGCACAGCTGCATAACTTGTCTTTTTGTGATATGCCTACTCCTTTAGTAGTTCAGACTCCTGGTTCAAAATGGCAAACTTCTAGAGTGAGCCATGACAATGAGATTCTTGTGGATAGGCTAGTCTTCCTAGCATCTTTGACAGCCCTCAAGTCTTCGGACATCAATATCATCTTAGGCATGGATTTGATGAAAGCCCACTATGCTAAGATTGAAACTCATTCTAGGAATGTTCAGCTTACACATCCATCTGGTGAGATAGGTAATGTCTCCACTCGAGCTGCCAAGCGCCAACTCTATTCTCTCAATGATAGCCCTCTTCTAGAATTAGAATATATTCCCGTGGTCCTTGACTTTCCGGATGTCTTTCCAGAAGAACTGCCAGGAATTCCACCTGTCAGGGATGTAGAGTTTGTGATAGAGCTCATTCCAGGGACTGTCTCAATAGCCAGAAGACCCTATAAGATGGCACCCTTAGAACTAGCCAAACTTAAGAAACAACTCGATGAGGCTTTGAAGAAAGGTTTCATCTGCCCTAGTTCTTATCCTTGGGCTTGCCCCGTCCTCTTCGTCAAGAAGAAGGATGGATCGGATCGGATGGTTGTGGATTACCAGCCGGTGAATCTGGTCAACATAAAGAACATGTATCCGCTCACCAGGATCAATGATTTGTATGACTCGCTGGATCCTCTGTCTTTTCCAAGATGTATTTGAGGATGGGATACCATCAAATCAGAATTAGAAACGAGGACATTCCAAAAATGGCTTTTGTTACTCGTTATGGCCAATATGAGTACACCGTCATGTCCTTCGGTTTAACCAATGCCCCAGCCACCTTCTATCACTTGATGACTTTGATCTTGATGGAGTATCTGGATAAATTCATGTGGTTTACCTCGACGATATACTCATCTACTCAAAGAATGAATAGGAACATGCCATTTAAGGCTGGTATTGATGAAACTTCGAGAGCATCGTTTGTATGCCAAATTCTCCAAGTGTGAAGTTTGGTTACCAGAAGTGACCTATCTAGGCCACGTGATCTTTGGTAAAGGTATTGCTATAAATTCCGAGAGAGTTCAGGTCGTCCTTTATTGGACTCAACCTGAATCGGTTAAGCAAGTTTGGAGTTTCCTTGGCTTAGCGAACTATTGTTGCCGCTTTGTCGAGAACTTCTCCAAGGTTGCGAAGCCTCTGACTGAACTCCTCAAGAAAGATAAAAAGTTTGAGTGGACCCCAAAATGCGAGAACAGTTCTTAGGAACTGAATATACGCCTGACCTCTGCTCCCGTTCTATTGCCACCAGACTTCTCTAAGGACTTTGTTATCTATTGCGACGCCTCGCGACAAGGATTAGGTTGCATTCTCATGCAAGATCGTCATGTGATTGCATACGCATCTCGACAGTTGCGTCCACTTGAGGATAATTTTCCAACAAATGATCTTGAGCTTGTAGATGTAGTCCATGCACTGAAAACCTGGCGACATTACCTTCTGGGTAATCGTTGCGAAATTTACACTGATCACCAAAGTCTACAATATATTTTCACCCAACTAGATCTGAATATCAGTCAAAGACGATGGGTTGAGTTGATTACAGATTATGACTTAGGGATAACTTACACCCAGGGGAAAGCTAATGTCATGGCTAATGCACTAAGTCTTAAGTCTTATTGTAACAATCTGATGTTACAACAAAGTCAACGACTTCTCCATGAGGAATTTCGGAAGTTGAACCTTCACATTGTTCCTCAAGGATTCCTTTCCAACCTTGTGGCAAAACCTACTCTTATGGATCAAATCATAGAAACCCAGAAGCATGATGTTGGGATATCTTGGATCAAGAAAAACATTAAGAAGGGTAATGTTAGATGCTTCTCGGAAGATGATCGGGGTGTTGTCTTCTTTGAGAACCGTTTGGTGATTCCGAAGAGGCAACATCTGCGGCAGTTGATCCTTAAGGAGGCTCATGAATCTCCTCTCACGATTCATCCTGGTAGTACCAAGATGTATCAGGACCTATGCCAGAGGTTCTGGTGGACTAGGATGAAGAGAGAAATTGCTCAGTTCATTGCTAACTGTGATGTTTGTTGTCGTGTTAAAGCATAACATCAAAGGCCTACTAGCACCCTTCAACCCTTATCTATTCCTGATTGGAAATGGGATAAGGTCGGTATGGATTTCGTCACCAGATTTCCCAGGACCAAGAGAGGGAATAATGCTATCTTTGTGGTCATAGACCGTCTTTCCAAAGTGGCTCATTTTCTTCCTGTTCGGGAGAGTATTACTGCTAGCCAACTAGCGGAGTTATAAGTTTCTCGAATAGATTCTCTTCATGGTGTTCCTTTGGAGATAAACTCAGACCACGAAAGCATCTTTACTTCCCGATTCTGGGAAAGTTTCCAAACTTGTATGGGGACTCATCTATCCTTTAGCACTACTTTCCATCTGAAGTCAAGTGGTCAAGTTGAGCGAGTCAATCAAAAGCTCGAAGACATGCTCCGAGCTTGTGTTATATCCTTCGGTACGAACTGGGAGAAATATCTTCCATTTACCGAATTTGCTTATAACTATAGTTATCAATAAAGCTTGGGCAAAGCTCCTTTTGAAGTTCTCTATGGACGAAGGTGTCGAACACCTCTTAACTGGTCACAAACCGGAGAGGGGCAACTCTTTGGCTCGGATATGATCCAGGATGCAGAGGAGTAGGTTCGCATTATTCGTGAAAAGTTGAAAATAGTCCAATCTCATCAAAAGAGCCAATATGATTGCCATCATAAGGCTGTGACCTATGAAGTTGACGAGAAGGCTTATCTTCGGGTTACACCTCTGAAGGGTACCCATCGATTCAGTATCAATGGCAAGTTGGCTCCTCGGTACATTGGACCTTTGCACATTCATGCCAAACGAGGAGAGGTTTCCTACCAATTGGAACTTCCGCCGCATCTTTCCAAGGTTCATGCTGTCTTCCACGTCTCGCAACTTAGGCACTGCTTCTCGAACCCTGTCCGCGAAGTAGGCCACGAAGCGCTTGATCTCCAAGATACCTTACACATCGAGAATACCATGTTCGTATTCTTGATCAAGCTAAGCGTACCACTCGGCGTAAGAACATCAAGTTTCTCAAGGTTCAGTGGTCACACCATTCCGAGATAGAAGCCACATGGGAAAGAGAGGATCGTCTTCGACTAGAGTACCCCGCGCTTTTCCCGACGACTTCCAAATCTCAGAATGAGATTCTTTTGAGTGGGGGTGAGTTGTCACATCCCTAGTTAGTTTACTTATGTCAGCATGTGTGTGCATCATGTTTTCACTTTTTGCATCAACCTGAAATGGGGATTAACAGAAACCCTAACCCCTCACCTGAATCAAACAAATTCGATAGTTGTGAAAAATCAACAAATCCAAAATGCCCATAAAAAATGTCCCGTATGTTTGATAAATGTGGACATCAATATATCAGGGGTTATTCTAAATATTTGATTCTTTATAGCATTTCAAAAATAAATACTAAAGCTACTAAAAATGCCAAATAAAGCATTATAATTATTTCAGTATTCAAAATTTTCCGAAACTTTTTTAGAGGTTTGAAATATTCAAACTAAGGTCTATAAAATATTTGGAGTATTTTGTACCTAGCATTTGTGCCTACATAAAACTAAAACAAATGTCACAAAAGAAAAAAAGAAACTGGAATTTAAAAAAAAGGAGGAAGTTCACCTAGGCCGGCCCACCTGGCCCAGCACCGCCTTCGTCCTCCTGGCGCCAGGAGGACGAGCGCGTGCCCGCCATGCACTCGCACCAGAGCTGCCACATAGCTCCCTGCGCGCCTACGTCCCCCGTCGCGCTGGCGAGCGGATGAGGATACCACTACCGTCCCCATCGCTCTCCCTCTGTCGCTCATTCGCCCCCTGCTTCTTCCCTCTCCTTTGCTCCGCCATGGCCGACGCCTCCGCTTGCTCGGCGCCGTAGCTGCAGCCGCTCCTGCGCCCCCCTGAGCCCACCAGAAGCTCCACCTCATCGTCCTCGACCCCTGCACCGAGCCACGCGCTGCCAGAAGCCCTGGAGCGACGCCCCCATCCCCTGCTTCCTCCTCGGACCCGACGATCCGCCGCTGCAAGCCTTCCCCGAGCGCGCTTTCGATGGCTCTAAGCCCCCAGTGAGCCCCCGGATCGATCCCCTCTCTTCCCCAGCCGTTTCCTCCCTATGTAGGCCTCAGTTCCGTCGGCACCCAAAGTGCCCCGCCGCACGAGCTCGTCGCCAGTGTTGCTTAGGTGACCAGCTAGTCCTTCCGAGGCCACCACCCAGATCGTGGGGCCGCGTAGAGCCCGTAGGTGCCAACCTCTGATCTTGTTGCTCCCTAGATCGACGAACCCGTGCTTGCCCGAGCTCCGGCAGCCACCAAGCTCGTCGCCGGCGTCAATTCTGGCCATCTCAGCCTCTGAGAGATGTCGGGATGGTTGCGCGCTTGATCATAGGTTCGCCTGGTGCCTTCTGCCAGCGAAATGGTCATCGGAGGAGGGAACCCGACCCCTCCGCCATCTCTAGAGTCACCTGCGGCTCAACGCTTGTGAGTCTGGCCGGTGTTGACCATAGGGTTTTGACCCCTGGGTCACTAGCAAGTGGCACCGGGTCATGTTTAATTAGAATTAGTTTAAGAAAATTAATTGACTGAATTCATGAAGTTAATGACCCACTGACCAATGGGCTCCTTTTCTAAATAATTAATAATTAGTGGTTAATTGCTTCTGTTAGTGGCTGGGTCACTGACTAGTGGGCCCCACTAGTCAGGTTTGACCTGTCAACGGGCTGTTGACCAGCTGACGTCATGCTGATGCAATAAACTAATTTCTAAATTAAATTAATTCCAGAAAATAGTTAAAACTTAGAAAATTCATAGAAATTAATCTATAACTCAGATTGAAATAATTTATATATGAAAATTTATCAGAAAAATCCAATGAATCCAATGGTGCTGTTATCATGCATGATAGAGAAACCTATGTAGATGAACATCGACATTTAGTAATAGGTCAACATATGGATTATGAAATGGAGAACGATTTTGAACCTATATTCAAAATTACTTCATTTAACTTGGATAATAGTTGCATTAGCTCATCCATTCATGTTGCCATGTCATGATCATGCATCATATTGTTGCACTTGCCGTGTATTGATTGTTACTTATCTGCATTGCGGTAGGCCCTGCTCGTGCGGATACCCCCGAGTATTCCAACAAAGGAGAATACCCTCCTGCTTCCCAGCAAGGAAAGCAACCCCATTGAACATTTTGATAACATCCCATTCTCTCGTTCCTGCTCTTGTTTATTGCATTAGGACAATCATTCAACTCCTGTCATATGCGATAGATGAACCCATTCCTTTGCATGACCGGTCATTTCACAGTAAATAGCTAAACCTTGCAACCTAGCACACCTGGTAGATGCTTGAGCCCTGATGTGCTTTACCTACTTTGCCTGCTATGCTTGCTATGCTTAGAGTTGTGTCGGGTCTGATTCATCTGGGTGATGAACTGGAGTGAAATAGTATTGTTCTGATGTGATAATCTTAATGATGAACCCGATTTGGTAAAGGTAGCGATGAGAGGCTATGTAGGAGTACATACGGGTTGTCTTATTGGGACCATACTTAGGAACTGAGTTCTGTGTTTGCGATCCAAGGCTAGTTACTACCACACATTGGGTTTCGGTAACTCGACCCCGCATGACTTATTAATCGCTTAGTCCTTGGTCCAGGTATTGCAAGTAGTTTTTGGTGTTTATAGTATGCTAGTGGTCGTGCGTAGCACTGACCCTAGGGGTGGGTTACGACGTGGTCGGCAGTGGCACGATGTACCAAGGGTCACCCGAATGGTGGGCTTGGGAACCCTGCGCACATTGTTTGGGGCCGTAGCGGAAACTTCGGCCAGACTTCCGTGCGGGTTCAGTCTTAAATAGGCGATAGCCTCGACTAGAGGTATTGTGTGATTAACGGTCATGGACAACTCCCTCGTTGGGCTTCCGCTTGAAGGTTTCCTAGGTGCATGGTTTTATGAGCACACAACGATAAGTGGCGAGAGCGTGTGTGAAGAAGTACACCCCTGCAGGGTATGAATCTGTTTGAATAGTCGCATCCTCAAATATGGACTACTTGGAGAACTTATGTTGTTCATAGATAAATAAATGGATACTCATAAAAATCTCAAGACAAGTGTGAGTACCATGGATGGCACTCTCATAGGAGATGGAAGTGAATCCATGGTGGTCTATTGATGTGGAGTTAGTGGACTCGTGTGTGATATCTAAAATTTGAACAAATAAGTAATATGTGTAGTAAAGGTTAGCCAAGAGTCAAAGCTGGCATTGCTGCATACCACCACTCCCCTTTTTGATAGATGAGCATGAATAGTCTAGGTCTACTTTAAAGACTTGCTGAGTATGTTTGTACTCATGTTTGCTTAATAAATGTTGCAGATGAGACTCAGGACCCATCAGGTGGGTTTTACCTAGATGTTGACGACACCGAATAGCTGGTGTCCCAGCTACGGCCTTATGCCCTGTGGCTTGAGTGTCGGGTCATATGACCCCTACCCGTCAGGCCATGTGCCTTTTTACCCCTTTCAACTATGTGTACTCAGACAGCTTTATGCTTCCGCTTGGTTTGTATGAACTTGCTTGTATGACTTGAGTGTCGGGTCATGTGACCCCTACCTGTAAGAACATATTATGCAAGGCTCCTCTGAGCCTCTTAAATAAAAGTTGTGTTTTTGTATGGTTATGCTGAGATGCCATAGTTGTATCTATGCATATCGGGCATGTCATGCGTACGTGTGACGTGCAACGGTATGTATGGGATCCGACACCTAGTCATGTGCCTTTAGTAGTACTCTTTATGGGAAACTGCCTCTTTGTGCTTCCACCGAGCCTTGTTAGCTTGCTACTGCTCCGGACACATTGATTGACCGGCATGTATCCTTCTTTGTTGTTGTGTCTATCCCTTCAGGGAAATGTCTCGCAATGTAATGGAGTCCATGTAGCCTGCTACGACTCATCTACATGCAGTGATGACATTTATGTCCCATGGTGTAATGGAGTCCTTGTAGCTGGCTATGACTCGTGTACACATGCTTGAGGCCGACACCTGCATTGCTGGGTTACGTATGCCTGTTTCTGTACGAATGTGCCACTTGGGTTCTATGACTAGTCATGTCGGCCCGGGTTCTCTGTCGTTTGAGCTAGCGACATATTCACATATGTGAGCCAAAAGGCGCAAACGGTCCCGGCTAAGGTAAGGCTACAGCCGTGGGTTACCGTGCGTGAGGCCGCAAAGTGATGTGATGTGTTACAGGCTGGATTCTTATGATTTAGGATCGGTCCCGACAGGCATGCCGGCTGGCGACGCGCCAGTGGCCTGATCCCCCGGGCGTCTTTATCTTTCTTTTTCTTTCCTGTAAGTTAGGCTCGAGTCCATCCACTAGGGGTGTTATGTAATGAACCATGCTGGCTGTGGGCCACTTTTGTCTTAACATTTGTACTATGAATATTTAGTGTGTTTGCATATCTTGCGTGCCTACTCGTCCTTGTCCTTTTTCTCCCTTTTGGTTCTTTCTGTTCCTCCCCTTTTCCCCTTTGGTTTTGGCCTCGCTAGCCTGACAGTCGGGAGATGGTGTATGGCTGGGACGCCCCGAGGGAGCCAGTTCTAAACTTAGGAACCACAAGAGCTTTTCGGGATAAGTAGAGTGGCAGAGGCGAGGCGGTGGTCCGGCTGGGCCCAGCCGGTATCTCCTTGTGATCGAACTTTCGTGTGAGCTAAGTCTTGCCTCCCCGAGGCCCGATCAGCCGGACAGCCAGGAGCCGGACTTGTAGCTGGGAAGGGTGGGAGGGCTTGTTCGGCTCACACTACTTGACCAATTTTTGAGAGAAGCGGCCTAGGACCAGCTGGCGAGCCCCCGGGCCCGGGGGCCGGGCCGAGGATCCGATAAGTGAGGAAAACTTTGAGTGAACCCCTTTGCATTCATAAGCCCAAAATGGGAGGGATATATACATACATTGGTCCTTTCAGTAGTAAAATGTACGGAGGAACTCCGCGTTCCATGGGCGCTTGGTCTCCTCGCCGGAGGCATCTCTTTTGTGCTTCTGCAGCTTCAGGGTGTCTATTAGGTAGTATGCATTGTTGTGCAGCGCCTTGCTGATGATGAACGGTCCCTCCCATGGGGAGGACAACTTGTGTTGTCCGGTTGTCCACTAGATCCGCCTGAGGACCAGGTCCCCTTCACGAAAGGAGAGTGGTCGGATCCGCTTGTCGTGGTAGTGCCGGAGCTTCTGCTGGTAGATTGACGTCCGGCTCAAGGCCAACTCACAGGCTTCTTCGAGTAGGTTGACGCCGTCTTCTCTTGCCTCCTTTACGTCCTTCTCCATGTATAGGTGGGGATAATCGCCTCGGACCCGTACACAAGGAAGAAAGGCATGTAGCCGGTTGATCGGTTGGGGGTGGTCCTGAGACTCCAAAGGATAAGTCGACAACTCGTTGATCCAGCCGCCGGCTGACCTTACCAGCGGTGTCACGAGCCGGGGTTTGATGCCGGACAGGAGGAGGCCGTTTTCCATCTCGACCTGGCCGTTTGACTATGGATGAGCAATGGAGGCCAGGTCGAGGCAGATCCCTTGCTTGGAGCAGAAATGCGCGAGCGTGCCCTTGGCGAAGTTCGTGCCGTTGTCGGTGATGATGCTCTGGGGGACGCCGTAGCGAACCATGATGTCATCGATGAACCGGACGGTCGTGGGGCCATCCAGCTTCTTGATCAGTCATGCCTTGATGCACTTGGTGAATTTGTTGACAGCCACCAGCAAGTGTGTCATGCCGCCTCATGCGCTCTTGAAGGGGCCCACCATGTCCAGCCCCCAGACGGCAAAGGGCCACGAGAGGGGGATGGTTTGGAGGGCTGATGCTGGCAGGTGGATCTGCATGCTGAAGCGTTGGCAGCCCTCACACTCGTCGACCAATTTCTTGGCCGCCTCGAGAGCAGTGGCTAGAAGAAACCGTGGCGGAAGTCCGGTGCCACCAGGGTCCTAGAGGCGGCGTGGTGCCCGCACTCGCCCTAGTGGATGTCGAGGAGGATCTCCAAACCCTTTTCCGGCTTGACGCACCGTTGGAAGACGTCGGTGGTGCTGCGATGGACGAGCTCATTGTTGATGATGCTGTATGCCGAGGCCCAGCGCTGAATTTGCCTTGCCAAGGCCTCATCTAGGGGGAGCTCGCCGCGCAGAAGGAACGCCAAGATAGGCTGGGCCCATGAGGGAGCCGAGACGGGGGCCGGCTCGGGAGCCCCCGGGGCTAGATGAACAGCCCCCGGGGCCGACTTGCCAGCCCCCGCGGCCAGCTGGTCGATTGTCATTATGACAGACGCGTTGTTCGAGCCGGTGGCCGCGGATGCTGTCGGCTCAACTAGTGTCGGCAGGGCGGCCGAAGTTGTGGGCGCCGATGGCGAAGATGCCGAAGGGATAGCCGGAGCCGCCGATGGGCCGGCAGCGTCTTCCGGCACGAAGATTGATTCTGACTCTGGGGAAGGCTTGATCGACGGCTTGAGCAGCTGCTCAAGTAAGACGCCGGCTAGGATGGCCTGCTGGGTGGAGACGATCTTTGCCAGCGCGTTGGCTGCCTCATTGTCCGCTCATGGGACGTGATGAAACTCACAGCCCTCGAAGGAGCCGGTGAGCTGTTAACGAGGAAGCAGTAGCTGGCCATGTTGGCATCCCTAGCGTCCCATTCGCCGGAGACCTAATACACCACAAGGTCGGAGTCGCTGAAGCATAGGATGCACCTGATGCCGATCTCCTTGGCGAGCCGGAGGCCATGGACGATGGCCTCGAACTCGGCCACGTTGTTGGAAGCGGAAAAGTGGATCTAGAGGGCGTACTTGAGCTGGTCACCTTTTGGGGAGGAGAGGACTATGCCGACACCCAGTCCGGTCCTCATTTTCGAGCCGTCGAAATGCACCAATGTGTGGAGTCTGGAGGAGGTGGCACGAACTCCGTCTCCGCCCAGTCAACGAGGAAGTCAGCCAACGCCTGTGACTTGATGGCGGTTCATGGCTCGTACTGGATCTCATGATCGGCGAGGGCGATGACCCACTTGGCGATCCGGACGGTGGAGTCCCGGCCGCTCATAATCTCGCCGAGTGGGGCCGTGCTCACCACGGTGATGGCATGCTCCTGGAAGTACCACTTGACCTTCTTTGCGGCGAAGTATATGTCGTAGCACATCTTCTGGTAGGAGGGTAGTTTTGCTTGGACACGGAGAGGACCTCGCTGAGGTTGTATATGGGGCACTGGACCGACAGGGACTTGCCCTCCTCCGGCCGCTCGACCACCAGGACGACACTGATGACGCGGGTGGTCGCCACGATGTAGGCGAGCAAGGGTTCCTTCTCAGCCGGCGCGGCCAGGATGGACACGCGGGTGAGAGCCTTCTTGAGGCTGCGGCAGGCCTCGTCTGCCTCGTGGGGCCAATCGAACATGCCCGGTTTCTTGGTGTGACCCGGCTCGACTACAGCCGTCTTGCGAAGGAGACCGTAGAGGGGCAGGGCCTTCTCTCCCAGCCGGCTGATGAACCGGTTGAGCAAGGCAAGGCAGTCGGTGAACTTCTGGACGTCATGGAGCCGGGTCGGCTTGGGCATGCACTCGATCGCATTGATCTTCTCGAGGTTAGCTTCGATGCCGCAAGTGGACGCGAAGAAACCCAGGAGTTGGCCGGCTAGGACGCCGAAGACACATTCCTCCAGGTTGAGCTTGATCTTGTATTCGCGAATATTCGTGAAGGTCTCTCGGAGGTCGTCGAGGAGGCTGAAGAGCTTCTTGGTTTTGACGATGATGGCATCGATGTAAACATGGACGTTCCTGCTTATCTGAGGCAGGAGGCACTTCTGCATGCACCGCTGGAAGGTGGCGCCTGCGCTCTTCAGGCCGAAGGACATGGTGATGTAGTAGTAGGCCCTGAATGGCGTGATGAAGGAGGTCTTGAGCCGGTCTTCCGGGTCCAGCTTAATCTGGTGGTAGCCGGAGTAGGCGGCCAGGAAGGACAACAAGTCGTAGCGGCAGGGCGAATGGGTCCTTCGGGCACGCCTTGTTCAGGCTGGTGTAGTCGATGCACATGTGCTAGGTCTTGTTCTTCTTCTGCACCAAGACTAGGTTGGCCAGCCAGTCCGGGTGGAAAAAATCAATGATGAACCCGGCTGCGAGCAGTTGGGCGATCTCTTCTCCTATGGTACACCGCTTCTCCTTAGAGAAATGGCACAGGGGTTGCTTGACCGGCTTGACGTCCAGCGGGACGTGTATTTTGTGCTTGGTGAACTTCCTCGGAACACCCGACATGTCCTTTGGGGACCACGCAAAGATGTCTCGATTCTCACGGAGGAAGTCGACGAGCTCGCCTTCCTATTTGCTGTCGAGGCGAGAGCCCATGGTGACGCACTGTGCGGGGTTGGCCGGGTCGAGCGGGATCTGCTTGGTGGCCTTGGATGGCTGGAGGGAGGCATCACCGACGGATTGCGAGGGGGGAGCCGGCACGGCCGGCTGTCTAGCGTCAAGGGCCACGAGCCGGTCGAGCAACCGCCTCTCCTCGGTGATTTCTAGGGCCTCAGCCAGCCGGTTGCCGTCTTGAGAGCACTCGAGTGACATCTTGTAGTCTCCCGCGATGGTGATGATCCCCTTGAGGCCCGACATCTTGAGCTTGAGGTAGGCGTAGTGGGGGACCACCATGAAGCTGGCGAGGGCTGGCCAGCTTAACAATGCATGGTAGGGACTCGTGAGGTCCACGACCTCGAACAACACCTACTCATGCTGGAAGTGGCCGGTTCGCCGAAGAGGGCATCGAGGGTGATCTTGCCGACAGGGGAGCAGGAGTTTCCAGAAGATTGTCCGGCTTGCCTGTAGGTCTTCTATCTTTAGCCCCAGCTTGCGCATCATGTCGAGGTAAAGGATGTTGATGTTGCTGCCACCATCTATTAGCACCCGCGAGAAGCGGCAAGTTCGTTCCTTGGTGGCGATGGTGGGGTCGAGGACCAGAGCGTAGCTGCTAGGATTCGGCATCACGGCGGGGTGATCGGCCCGGCTCCAGGTGATCGGCTTCTCCGACCAGTGCGTGAACTGGTGAGTTGCCGACATGGTGGCGTTCACCTCATGATGGAGCCGACATTGAGCATGTTTGCTCGTCTCTTCACTAGTGAAGACGACGTAGCAGTCGTCCTAGTTGGGGAACTGGTCGTGAAGACGACTGTCATTTTGGGCCGGAGCCGGAGCCGGCGCCGGGGCAGCAACTGGGGCCAGGGCCGGCGCGTGGGCAGGCGGCACGGGAGGAGTCAAAAGGCCGTCCCCCCCGGGCCAATCGTTGTGAGAAGCTGCACTTCCGGAGCGTGTGCGTAGAGGGTTTGGCCCCTCAGTGGTTCTTGCAGGGGAGGTCGAGCATCTCCTCGAAGGTGAGCTTCGGCTGCTAGGCATCCTTGCCAGTCCGCTGGCGCTTGCTGGAACGCTAGGCAGCCGGCTCCTGCTTCTCAATGGTGTTGACCTGTCGGCTCCCGTAGCGGGGATCGGGCTAGTCGTTCTTGCGTTTGTTGTTTTGGGGCTGCCGGTTGTCAGCAGCCGGCCGGGACGTTGCCGGTGTTGTCGTTGCCTTGGCGGGCGGGGTCGTCTTGACGCGGATGGCTGAATCAGCCGTGGCGTATTTGTCCGCCTTGGTCATGAGCTTGGCAAGTGTGGCCGGCTCGGAGCACAGAAGTTTGTGCTTGAGGGGGGTGCCATCTCGATAGCCTTCGATGAAGTACTGTACAGCTTGCACCTTGTGCACCCCCTCGCAGGAGTTGCGGAGCTCGGTCCATCGAGTGAGGTAGTCGCGAAGAGATTCATCTGGCCCCTGAACGCACATGGCGAGTTCATGGGGGCGGCCAGGCCGCTTGTAGGTGTCGGTGAAGTTGCGGATGAAGGTCTCTTTGAAGTCCGTCCAAGTGTTGATGCTGCCGGCTGCCAGGCTGTTGAGCCAGGTGCGGGCCGAGCCAATCAGCATGAGGGGAGCATAGCGAAAGGCTACACGCTTGTTCCCCCTGGTGATGCCAACTGTTGTGGTGTAGTCAATCAACCAGTCCTCGGGCTTGGCGGCCCCGTTGTACTTCGTGGTGTCTCGAGGGAGTGTGAAACCGGTCAGGAACGGCTCGTTGTGGATTCAAGTGCCGAAACAGGCCGGGCCAATCGAGCCCTCCTCCTCGAGGAGGGCGGACTGCGTGAGGTGGTCGATGCGGTTGCGGGCGTCATTCTCGCTGCGAGGGACACGCGGCCTGATCCGGGCTGAGTGTAGCGACCCGACTCAAAATGAGTCAAGCCTCTGTGTTTTCTGTGCCATCCCTGGATCAGTATGCTGGCACACACAGTACATCAATGTATATATCAAAGTGCAATCACATGTAAATAGCGTAAAACTGATATATACCTTAAAATAGCAGCAGATACAGTCAACGGGAGTGGAGTCCCAATAACACCAACGGCAAGTTGAGTGCGGACCGTAACCCTGAATCGTACTCTTACCCGTCGTAGAAGAGAATCTGCAACATAATACGTTGCAGCCATATAGGTCAGTACATTGAATGTACTGGCAAGATCACCATAGTAGAACAGAAGAATAAAGACTACTCTATATGCAAAGGCTTTATGGCTCTATGTCTAAGTTTTTGCGTAAAAGCTGATTTTATTTTTCCTACAACAAAAGGAATATCAGGAATTTCACTATGGAATTACCTATCATGACATGGTTCCGCCAACCAATGTCTCAATACCCACAAGTATCTTAAGTTGCCCACAATTAAGTTATCAGTCCAGTGTTGAGAGTTCAGAGATAGATCCAAGTCTAGAAGCTCAAATTGTCCATAACCGGGGACACGGCTAATCGATTAGGTTTAACTCTGCAGAGTGTTGTGTACTTTACCCACAAGATTCTTTCCCTCCTGGTAAGTCCTCGCACTGCCTGGTGTTTGAGAACAGGATGAAAGAAACATGGTCTTTCAGAGTGCTTCCCTGACTGTCCGACAGTGCCCATCCCAATCCTAACGTCGACTACATCTCGTAGCACTGCCCAGCAGAGTCACAACAAAGATCAACCAAGCCAGAGCCCATAATGACTTGTGGCTACACAGATAAGCTTCTGGGCATGAAGTATTCATCATTCTCTTTGAGTCTGGGTGAAGCTTTCCGCAAGATGTCATGGCGCTTCTCCATGCATCCCGGCCATCCACTGGTTTCTCCAGGGATGCCCAATCAACCATCCTTCACCCAGTAGTGTGTATTGAAAACTTGTCTTCTCGAGTCTTGAAGTCTTGAGGACTTGAAGATGCAGTACTTGAAAATGTCTTCATGAAGTTGTCGTCTTGACGTAGAGTCCTTCTTCACACCACTCACGAACGCTCATACCAAACCCCGTCTACTTTAGCATAGCATAAAAGTAACTAACGTTCCCGGGGCTTTAGTAACCAGTGGTGGGTTCCTACCTCATGCATTCTACTCAACTACAAGAATTTCAATAACACTACGGGAGGGATATGTTGAATGATGTCACTACATGCAATAAAAACATAGGTATGAAATAGATGGTCAAGGTGAACTTGCCTGTACTGTTGATGCAGATAAAGATCGCTCTCAGAAATAACTTGATAGAACTATTCGTCACTCTCCGATGAAAATCTATATAAACAAACATTGCATTCATATAAGCAATCATACTAACAACCAATTCTAACAATCAAAAGTAACACAAAACAAAAGCAACAAGGTTGATGAAAGAAATACTTAAGACAAGGTTGAAACACAAAACTCCAACAAATTCAAAAGTAACACAAAAACCCAAAACAAAGTAAAATATAATAAAAAGTATTTTAGTAAATATTTGTTTTAGCCAAAATGAATTACTTTTGAAGAACAAGTAAAACTATGAAAACAATATTCTAACAACATGAGTGTTTGCCTAATGAACTTAACTACAAGCACATCCACCAACTAAAAGGAAACAAATTATGAAACAACTTAGTTAACAGAAAATAATTAAATAAAATCTTTATTATAAAACAGATTTAAGTCATTTAAAACTTTTGTGAAAGAATTACTATTAAAACTAAATTGTTTTATAAAACATTACCTAATGAAGGAAAATATGGTTTCCTATGATAATAGAGTAAAACTAAACTATGTTTGTTTAAAACATTTATTTACAGAAAATAATTAGTAAAAACTTTATTTGAAAATAGAATCTAAATACTTAAAACTTTAGTTAAAAGAATTGTTGCTAACAAATTTGCTTTTAAAACAACTATACCTATTTGAAAGAGGGTATAGATCCCTACAACAAAAATTTATAAACTAAACAAATTAACTTTTGTTAACAGCAAGTAAATTACTAAGGTTTGGAACAACAAAACTAAATGAAATCTGAAACTTAATATAAATCATATTCAGATTTTCAAAAATAAAACAAAGTAAATAAACTAATATAAAACTAAACAGATTCTGTTTGGTTTGAAAACACTATTTAAAATTATTATAAAATTCTCAAACTCTACCAAATGATAGCTATGGTCAATAGTGACAAGTAGGAAAAAGAATCATTCAAAAATTCATTTTAGAACTCATGATATTCAGAAAACAGAATTTAAATGAAATCTGTTCAAATTCAAATTTAATTGTTCAAACATGATCAAATTTGATATGTACAGAAACTAGATAAAAAAATTTGATCTAATTCAAAAAGAATCAATTAAAAACACTAAATAGTTTAAAAGATATAAAGAAAATGAAATCTGAACCTATTCTGTTTTCTTAAAACAAAACAGAAAAAGAAAAGTTAAACTAACGGACAGGGGGTCTACGTGGCGCTTTCCTATTGGTCTAGGGGGTGTGCGTGCGGGAGAAATCGAGCGGATAACCGACATGAAAGGGATACCGGTTCGCTATTTAAATTGTTCTAATGTGAGCCGTTTCATCTGGATACGACGGTGGGAAGGGAGTGGGAGAGACTCACCGTGCTTATGTCGCCGGCGATGGAGATCTCCGGCGAGGCAGAGGCGTCGAGGCGCTCGTGGAGGTGTTCCGGCGGTCCTCCGGTGATGGTGTGGCCTCCAATCGACGGCGGGGATCCTCCGAGGACGGCTGGTGGGGTCGGAGAGGAGAGGGGGCGAGGGAGGTGAGCGGCACGAGCTCGGAGGTCTTTCGGGAGAGGCAGAGCTCCGGCGAGTGATGGTGCGGCAGTTCCGGTGGGTGTTTGGCAAGGTTGAGGCCACCAGATGATAGCGGGGCCGCTGAGGTGATGTTGGAGAGTAGTGGAGGGGTGTGGGGTGGAGTGTGGCGAGGGATTCGAGCTCGGGGAAATTCGGTTGGTGGTGGAACTCCGGCGAGTTTCGGGCAGCGTTCCGGCGAGGAGGAAAAAGGGGATCAGGGTGGAATGAGGAGTGGATGGTGGCCGCTACTTATAGGGCTGGAGAGGGGGTCGGGGAGTAAAGGAGGGGGAGATCCCGTCGGTGGAGTTGCCGGCGTTGTCAATCGGGGGGGGGGGGGAAGAAGAAGGAGACGACCGTGGCGTGGTTCGCTCGGTCGGTGGGGCCAGCATGTCAGCGAAAGAGAGGAGAAAACGCTGATAGCGGTGACCGTTATGAATTGATTTCGCGTGTTAAAATTCGTGGGCCGGCCAGCTTTTAATATAAGACCGTTACTGTTTTCTATTTATGATTTTACCAGAGCAATAAAACTTGATCAATGCATTCGAATAAATTCCAAATATAGTCAAAGTTTATATCAAAATTAACAGAATAATAAATTCCATTTAATGGACATTTTTATTCTGGCATTTGAATAATTTAAGAAAAATCACTTTTCCAGAAAATGCCTTAATTGGCTTTATTTACTTTTACAAATATTTTTCAAATAACTTTTTGGGTTTGATGATTCAAAAACTTCACAAATTACCCCCTGTCTTGGAGTGTCATGTTACACCTCTCAAATTTTTGTCAGGGTTTTGAATTCTTTGAAAATTTTGGATAGGGACCAATATGAAATGGATTTTCAAAAATAATCCTGAGGTTTTCAAAAGCTCTTTCAATTCCTTCTTTTAACTTCCAACTCATATTTCATATAATTTGAAGAAGTCATATTATCTTCTCTCATGAAAATCATTGAGTTGCATAAAGTTTTCTGAATTTGAAATATTTTAAAATGGAAATTCAAATCATTTTCAAATCCCTTTTCATTTCTTTAAATGGAAGAAGTCATGTCATCTTCACTCTAGGGTTTTGTGATGAAATGAATTTGAATTCCTGGTGATCAAAATGCAGATTGAAAGTTTTGGGAAAGTCATTTCATTCCCTCTCAATAAACTTTCAAAAGTTTCAAATTTCACTCACTTTCAATCACTCAAGCAAACAAACAATCATTCTAATAATTATTATAACATTCCAAAGTTTGGGATGTTACACTGAGAGCTCGGGGCAGATGACGGGCGGAACCGACCGTTCCTGCTCGCGCCATGGGGGTGGAGTGTGCCCGCGGCTGGGCCGACTGCTGGCTGTCGGTGCTTCTTGGTGGCAGCCGCTGCGAGGCGGGTTGTTGGTGCGCCGGCTGCTAACAGCCGGCTGCTCGCTCCACGGCAGCTACGAGGGCCGGGGGTTGTTTGTTTCGGCCCGGTGGTCAGAGACGCGAGGGGAGCAGGAGTGCCGAGCCGGCTGACGGCCAGTAGTTCCCGTGCCGTCACGCTCGAGCCGGAGGCCTCTGGAGGCGGTGCCGCCCAATGTGAGCAGATGCTGCTACGCGTCGGCGGCGTCAACGAGCTCCTTGATCTGACGCTCGTGAGCGGCATGTTCTTCGCCCTCCAAGGTGGCCAAATCCGCATAGGCCACCTTGAGGGCCCGCAAGTTGGCTGCAGGGGTGTTGTAGACGGGCATCCTGTCGCCTAGGATTTCGGCGACCATGAGGCCGTGGTCATGCACAACCCCACGCCGGCTGTGCTCAGTGCCAGCCGGGGTGAGACTGTAGGCGGAAGCGTATTCCCGCTGGGCAGCCTCCATGCGGCACCACGTGGCTGCGAGGGCGGTGGCGTCCTCGAACAGGACGTGACGAACCGCCTCAAGTTCGGCCGCGGCGGCATCGGGGTTTGTCATCGGGGCGATAGGGGTGCTCAAGCCCCGGAGGGCCGCACCGAGCAAGTCAGAAGTGCCGACACGGCGGCGTCATCCCTGGTCCGCGCGCATCCGGAGGAGGTGGAGGAGATGATGGCCATTACCCCCACGCGATCGTGGGGGGTGCTAGACTGGGTCGCAACAAGTGCGCCCACGGCCATGGGCGGACCGGCGTAGACGAGCACCTACCCGGGGTACTCGTCCGTGGCCGGAGCCTCGGCAAGGCTGAGCCTACCGAAGCGCTCGGTGAGCGCATCGATATCTGTCAGGACCCTGATCCTAAGTCATATGAATCTAGACTGTAACATATCGCATCACTTTGCAGCCTCACGCACGGTAAGTTCCACGGATGCAGCCTTACCTTAGCCGGGACCGTTTACATCTTTTGGCTCACGTATGTGAACATGTCGCTGGCAATCAAACGACAGAGAACCCGAGCCGACATGACTAGTCATAGAACCCAAGTGGCACATCCGTACGGAAATAGGCATACATAACCCAGCAATGCAGGTGTCGGCCTCAAGCGTGTGTAGACGAGTCATAGCAAGCTACAAGGACTCCATTACGCCGTGAGACATAAATGCCATCACTGCACGTTGACGAGTCGTAACAGGCTACAGGGACTCCATTACACCGCGAGACATTTCCCCGAAGGGACAGACACAACAGCAAAGAAGGATACATGTCGGTCAATCAATATGTCCGGAGCAGTAGCAAGCTACCATGGCTCGGTGGAAGCACAAAGAGGCAGTTTCCCGTAAAGAGTACTACTAAAGGAAAACAACTAGGTGTCAGATCCCATACATACCGTTGCACGTCACACGTACGCACGACATGCTCGATATGCATAGATACAACCATGGCATCACAACATAACCATACAACAACATGACTTTTATTTAAGAGGCTCAGACAAGCCTTGCATAAGATGTTCTTACAGATAGGGGTCACATGACCTGGCACCCAAGTCATACAAACAAGTGCATACAAACCAAGCGGAAGCTTAAAGTTTTCTAAGTACAGACAGATGAAAGGGTAAAAAGGCACATGGCTTGACTATCTACAGCCCGCCACAGGCGTAAGGTCGTAGTTGGACACCAGCTATTCGGCATCGTCGACGTCTAGAAAGAACCCACCCGAAGGGTCCTGGGTCTCATATGAAACATTTATTAAGCAAACATGAGTACAAATGTACTCAGGAAGTCTTTAAAGCAGACCTAGTCTATTCATGCTCATGTATCAACAATGGGGGAGGTGGAGCTTATGCAGCAATGCCAGCTTTGACTCATGGCTAACCTACACTACTCAGTTTTAACTCTTAGTTACAATTATATATATCGCACACGAGTCCACCAACTCCATGTAAATACACCACCATGGATTCACTTCCCTCTTCCGAGAGAGTGCCATCCACGGTACTCACACTTGTCTTGATATTTTTATGAGTATCCATTTGATTATCTATGAATAGCATAAGTTCTCCAAGTAGTCCATATCCGAGGACGCGGCTATTCGAATATTTTCAAACCCTATAGGGGTGTACTTCTTCACACACGCTCTCGACGCTTATCGCTTAGTGCTCATAAAACCATGCACCTCGACAACCTTCAATCACTTAAGACCTCTAGTCCAGGCTATCGCCTATTTGAGACTGAATCTGCACGGAAGTCCGGCCGAAGTTTCCGCTACGGCCCCAAACGATGTGCGCAGGGTTCCCAAGCCCACCATTCGTGTGACCCTTGGTACACCGTGCCACTACCTACCACGTCGTAAGACACCCCTAGGGTCAGCGCTATGCATGGCCTCTAGCATGCTATAAACACCAGAAACTACTTGCAACTCCTGGACTAAGGACTAAGCGATTGATAAGTCAAGAGGGGTCGAGTTACCGGAACCCAATGTGTGGTAGTAGCTAGTCTTGGATCACAAACACGGAACTCAGTTCCTAAGAACAGTCCCAATGAGACAACCCGCTATGTACTCCTACATAGCCTCTCATCGCTACCTTTACCAAATCGAGTTCATCATAACATCATCACATCAGAACAACATCGTTTCACTCAGATCATCACCCAGATGAATCCGACCTGACACAACTCTAAGCATAGCAAGCATAGTAGGCAAAGTAAGCTAAGCACATCATGGCACAAGCATCTACCAGGTATGCTAGGTTGCAAGGTTTAGCTATTTACTATGACAATAATAGGCCATGCAGCAGAATAGGATCATCTACCGTGTATGACTCACATGTGATCGATTGTCCTAATGCAATAAACAAGAGTAGGAGCGAGAGAGTAGGATGTTATCGGAATGATCAAAAGGGGTTGCTTGCCTTGCTGGGTAGCGGAAAAGTTCTCTCCTTCGTCAGGATACTCGGGGGTATCCTCAGAAGTAGGGCCTACCACAATGCAGATAAGAAACAATCAACACACGCAAGTGCAACAATATGATGCATGATCATGGCATGATAGCATGTATGGATGAGCTAATGCAACTAGAGTTCATGTTGATTTGAAATGAATTTTAATATAGGTTCAAAATTGTTCTTCATTTCAAATTCCATATATTAACCTATTGGTAAATGTCGATGTTCACCTATTTAGATTGCTCTAACATGCATGACAATAGCACCATTGGATTCATTGGATTTTTCTGATAAATTTTCATATATAAATTATTTTCATCTGACTTACAGATTAATTTATATGAATTTTGAAGTTTTGAATAATTTCTGGAATTATTTTTAAACTAGAAATTGCTTTTATTGCATCAACACGACATCACTATGACGTCAGCTGGTCAGCTGACCTAGCCAGAGTCAAACCTGACATGTGGGGACCACATGTCAATGACTCGGTCACTTAACTAACTAATTAAAACTAAATCTAACTAATTAACAGAAACTGGGCCCACTATCAGTGACTGATTAGGTTAATTAAATTAATTAGTTAATTTCTTAATTAAGATTTGACTGTCAGGGCCTAGCCCCACCTGCTAGTGACTCAGGGGTCAAACCCCGTGGTCAACTCCGGCAAGACCCAATGGCGTTGAGCCACCGGTGGCTCCAGAGACGGCGGAGGGGTTTGATCCCTCCTCCGGCGACCAAATGGGCGGCGGAGGGCACCAAATGGACCTACACACACGTGCGCGTCCATTCCGACACTTCCCAGGAGCTGAGATGGTCGGAATCGATGCCCGCGGCGAGCTGGGCGGCTGCCGGAGCTCAGGCCAGCACGGGCTCGTCGAACCAGGGCGCAACATGAGCTCTACTTGGCACCTATGGACTCTACGCAGCCTCACAAACACGACGGTGGCCTCTGATGGACCAGCTGGTCACCGAAGCATGGCCGATGTCGAGCTCGAGCGGCGGGGCATTTCAGACCTCGATGGAATCCGGCACAAGAGCACGCAATCGAAGGGGGAAAGAGGGGGAAAAGGTCCAGGGGCTCACGACGGTCGTAGAGACGTCGAGAGCGGGCTCGGGGAGGGCCTGGAGCAGCGGCGAGCTCCACTTGCTTGTCGGCGGCCGGAGGTTGAAGACGACGCGATGGTGGTGATGGCGAGCTCCCGGCGGTGCACGGCTCGGCGAGAAGGGAGAGGGGAGCAAGGCGGTTCGAACAGGGGGCTTAGGGGCAAGGGGGAGTGGCTAGCGCGATGGCGGCGAGCTCGAGCAGAGCTCGGCTATGGCGGAGCAGAGAGGGTGGAGGAAGAGAGGCGGGCGAGAGAGAGAGAGAGGGAGCGATGGGGACGGCTCTCTGAGCTTATCCCCATCGCGCTGGCGAGGGGGAAGCAGGCAGGCAGCTGCCGACGTGGAGGCACGACAGAGCGCGCGCTCCGGCCACGCACTCGTCCTCCTGGCCGCCAGGAGGACGATGACGTCCCTAGGCCAGGTGGGCTGGCCTGGCCTGGGCTTCTTTCTCCTTTTCTTTTTATTTCTCTCTGTTTTCATTTTCTGACATTTGTTTATTTTTTTCTTTTTTGGTACAAATGACTTTATAAAATATCCCATATATTTTCTATAAAGAAGTTTGAATGTTTCAAACTTGTCTAAAAAGTTTCAGGATATTTTGAAAACAAAAATATTGATAGTGCTTTATTTAATGATTTCAGGAGCTTTATCAATTATTTTTGAATTACTTTGATTTTTCAAATAACTAAAATGGTCCCTGTTATAATCATGTCCAAATTTACCAGACATAGGGAACATTTTTAGTGGGCAGTTTGGATTTGTTGAATTTTCACCAAGTTTGAATTGTTTGGATTCAAAGTGAGCTTGGGGTTTCTTTTGTTCCCCATTTCATGTTGATGCAATAAGATGAAACATGATGCAAACACATGCTATCCTAAGACATCTAACTAGAGATGTGACAATATCGACCGTGAGGTCGACGGAGTCGCAGCAGGGCATGCCGAAGCAAGCCCCACGAGCCCACAGTTTCGCCTAGACGTGCAGCGGCGGCGAGGAATGGTGAGGGGTCCCGCCCGGAGCATGAATCCGGCCGGTGCCGTGTACGGCCCCATGGTGGGCTCCAACTATCATCGTTTTCTCACGACACATGCCATGGGTAGGCTTATCGTAGGTGGTTGGGGCCGGAGGACACCGACGGGCTCCGGGTGCGAGATTGGGCACAAGCGGTGGTGACACATGATGTACCCAGGTTCAGGGCCCCCCGTGGAAGGTAACACCCCTAGTCCTGTTTGGTCTAGTTGGATGGATTGGTATGCGTACAAGGATGCTCCTGGAGCTGTGTCTAGAGGAGGAAAAAGGAGCAGCCGACTCGTCTTCCTCCGCTGCTAGAGATGGTATGAGAGTTTTGTGGGTGTGTGTGAGTGATCGTCCGTCCCCGCTGCATGTGGGGCTCGGGGGGTTTTATAGGCCAACCACCCGGCTCTATAATATTCCTAAGGTACAAGGATGGAGGTGCCCGGCTGGCAGCCTCTCCGGCTGACCAGGGGGCCTTGCCCTTCGTGTCGTCTTGTCGTTGGTAGGGTCCACCGGCTGGGAGGTCTTGTCGCCTGCTAGGGCCCGCCGGCCAGCTCTGCGATTGGCCCTCGCCCACCTGCCACGGCACGGGTCGCCTGAGAGGCGTCGCCTAGTGCTAGCCGGCTGAAGTCTCCGGTACGGCTGGCTGCACTGTAGCCACGCCGGGGCAGGTAATCGAGTGGGCGAGGGTGTGCCGCCACTGTTCCCCGCCCGGTCACGCTCGCTAGGGTCAGCAGCCGAGACGGCAGGACTATAGCCATGCGCTCCCGTGCGTCAGCGGCCAGTGTGGCCACAATGTAACCCATCGTGGCGGTCGTGTCGTGTCGTTGTACCCGCGCATAGAGGGACGGGACGTTGCACGTCCACCCCAGGGTCAACAGAGGAGGCAGCCCGGAGGCAACCAGCCGCGCCCAGCCGGGCCGAGGGTTATGCCGGCTCCTCGTCTAGTCGTCCGTGTCGTCAGCCGGCGGTAGCTCGAGCCGGCCATCCCCTAGCCAGCCATGGGCAGCCGGTCGCGTAGTTTTTCTTCAAAGCGGAAGGGAGGAGATCCCCGTTGCTTTGGCCTACCTAGGGGTAATAACCCCGTCACTACTGATCACGAACGGTCCTTCCCAAGGAGGTGATAACTTGTGGAAATCTGACTGGTCATGAATTAAACGGAGTACTAAGTCGCCTTCTTAAAACGTCCGGGTCTCAACCCTATGGCTATGATAGCGATGTAGGTCTTGCTGATAAATCGCCGAACGAGTGACTACAAGATCTCATTCTTCATCTAGGGCGTCCAAAGCATCCTGACGCGCCGCCTCATTGTCAGTTTCCACGTAAGCCTCCACTCTGGGCGAGTCATGACGTATATCACTAGGGAGTACTGCCTCTGCGCCATAAACCATGAAGAAAGGCGTAAAGCCTGTAGACCTGTTGGGGGTGGTTCTTATGCTCCAAAGAACAGACGGCAACTCTTCCACCCAACAACCCGGCGTGCGCTCCAAAGGAACCATAACCCGGGGTTTAATGCCTCTCAAAATTTCCTGGTTAGCACGCTCAGCTTAACCATTAGACTGGGGGTGAGCTACTGAAGACACATCTATGCTCCTCATCACAGAAGTCCTTCATAGCCCCCTTGGACACATTCATGCCATTATCAATGATGATACTATGTGGATAACCAAAATGAAAAATCAGCTTTTTGATGAACTGAACCAACTTGCAGCGTCACATTTACTGACTGGATCAGCCTCAACCCACTTAGTAAACTTATCAAGCGCCACCAAGAGGTGGATCTTCTTATCCTTGGACCTCGTGTCAGAACCCTGATCCTAAGACATATGAATCCAGCCTATAACACTTCACACCACTTTGCGGCCTCACGCACGGTAACCCACGGCTGCTGCCTTACCTTGGCCGGGACCGTTTGCGCCTTTGGGCTCACGGATATAAATATGTCGCTAGCATTCACACATCAAAGAACCCGGGTCGACATGACTAGTTATAGACCCAAGTGGCACAACCGTATAGGGACATGCATACGTAACCCAGCAATGCAAGTGTCGGTCATCAGCGTGTGTAGACGAGCCATAGCAAGCTACAAGGACTCCATTACGCCGTGTAACATAAATGTCATCACTACATGTAGACGAGTTGTAGCGGGCTATACGGACTCCATTACATCGTGAGACATTTCCCCGAAGGGACAGACACAACAGCAAAGAATGAAACATGCCAGTCAATCAATGTGTCCAGAGCAGTAGAAAGCTACCAAGGCTTGGTGGAAGCACAAGGAGGCATTTCCCCGTAAATAAGGCTACTAAAGGCACACAACTAGGTTTCAAATCCCATGCATACCAACGCATTTCAATCATACACGCACTATGCACGATATGCGTAGATACACCATGGCATCACAACAAAACTCTACAACATAACATTTATTTAGGAGGCCCCAAGGAGCCAACATAGTATAATGTTACAAGTAGAAGGGGTCACATGACCCAACATTCAGAGAAAACAAACAACAAGCGGAAGTTACATGTCTGAGTACAAACATCTACAAAAGCTGCAGGAAGAGCCTGAAAAGCTACAACGACCCTACCATAGGAGCCAGACCTCTGTCTGGGTTACTAAGCTAATCCGTCGATGTCAACGTTAGAAGAAACATAACTGAACAAGGTCTATCTCTACAAAAATGTAAATAAGCAACAATGAGTACAAGGGTAGTTAGCAAGTCTTACATCAAAACTATCTACATATGCATCATGTATCAAAGAACGGTGCTGTGAGGTTTTCTACAAAATGCCAGCTTTGACCTTTGTCTATCCTAGACTACGACAAAGTATCCAACGTATCACTACTCTCTCGTCTCCCTACGAGAGAGCACACATGAGTCCACGTGTTCACCATATTAATACACCACTATGGATCCTCTCTCGCCTTCCTACGACAAGCCATCCATAGCACTCACTCTTGTTTGGTGCATTTTAGAGTATCCACTTAAAGTTGTCTATGAACAATGCAACTCTCCAAGTAGTCCATATCTGTGGACGTGGCTATTCGAATGGATAAAATACCCTGCAGGGGTGTACTTCGTCACATATGCTCCCGCCGCTTATCACCATGTGCACGTAAAAAGGCACATCGACAACCTTCAAGCGGAAGCCCAGCGAGGGAGTCGGCCACAGACGTTAAACTTCAACAACTCCAACCCAAGGCAGTCGCCTAACTGAGTTGGTCACCACAATCGAGAATCCGGTCGTGTTTCACGATTCGGACTCAGAAGTTGTGTACAGGGCCCCAAGTCGGTCTCGGTTGGGTCATTCAATCACTCAGGCCCGGCCACATGCTATCAATGTTTCGAACTAGTGCGACTCTGTTGGGAGACGTAGTAGTAAATCAAAAAATTTCCTACGCGTTCACCAAGATCCATCTATGGAGAAACCAGCAACAAGCAAGGGGAGAGTGGATCTTCATACCTTTGAAGATCGCTAAGCGGAAGCGTTACAAGAACGCGGTTGATGGAGTCGTACTCGCAGCGATTCAGATCGCGGTAGATCCGATCAAGTGCCGAACGGACGGCACCTCCGCGTTCAACACACGTGCATCCCAGTGAAGTCTCCAACACCTTGATCCAGCAAGGAGGAAGGAGAGGTTGGGGAAGGGCTCCAACAGCAGCACGACGGCGTGGTGGTGGTGGAGTAGCAAGGTATTCCGACAGGGCTTCGCCTAAGCGCTGCGGAGGAGGAAGAAGAGAGGTAGGGCTTCGCCGTGAGAGAGAGAGATCAAATCTTGTCTCAAAACATCCAAAACCTCAAGTATATATAGGAGGAGGGACGTGGAGGGCTGGCTTGGCCTCTACTCCAAAGAGGAGAGGGTCGGCTGAATTAAAGGGAGAGTCCACCTCCCACAAGGGAGGTGGATCTCCTCCTTTTAAATCCTTTTTGCCTTATCTCCTTATCTCCAGCCACATGGGCCCACATAGATGGTCTTGGCCGACCCAATATGGGCTGGCACACCTCCTCTAAGGGCCCATGAGGTCCTTTGGTCGTCACACCCCTCTCGGGGGTCCTCCGGCACCCTCCCGGCACTCCCGGTACACTACCGATGAGCCCGAAAACTTTCCGGTGACCAAAACTGGACTTCCTATATATCAATCTTTACCTCCGGACCATTCCGGAGCTCCTCGTGACGTCCGGGATATCATCCGGGACTCTGAAAAACCTTCGGTAATCACGTATACCATTTCCCTATAACCCTAGCGTCATCGAACCTTAAGTGTGTAGACCCTACGGGTTCGGGAGACACGTAGACATGACCGAGACACTTCTCCGGCCAATAACCAACAGCAGGATCTGGATACCCATGTTGGCTCCCACGTACTCCACGATGATCTCATCGGATGAACCACGATGTCGGGGATTCAATTAATCCCGTATACAATTCCCTTTGTCTATCGGTATGGTACTTGCCCGAGATTCGATCGTCGGTATCCCTATACCTTGTTCAATCTCGTTACTGGCAAGTCTCTTTACTCGTTCCATAATACATCATCCCGTGGCTAACTCCTTAGTCACATTGAGCTCATTATGATGATGTCTTACCGAGTGGGCCCAGAGATACCTCTCCGTCACACGGAGTGACAAATCCCAGTCTCGATTCGTGCCAACCCAACAGATACTTTCGGAGATACCCGTAGTGCACCTTTATAGTCACCCAGTTACGTTGTGACGTTTGGCACACCCAAAGCATTCCTACGGTATCCGGGAGTTGCACAATCTCATGGTCTAAGGAAACGATACTTGACATTGAAAAGCTTTAGCAAACGAACTACACGATCTTGTGCTATGCTTAGGATTGGGTCTTGTCCATCACATCATTCTCCTAATGATGTGATCCCGTTATCAACGACATCCAATGTCCATGGTCATGAAACCGTGACCATCTATTGATCAACGAGCTAGTCAACTAGAGGCTCACTAGGGACATGTTGTGGTCTATGTATTCACACATGTATTATGGTTTCCGGTTAACACAATTATAGCATGAACAATAGACAATTATCATGAACAAGGAAATACAATAATAACCATTTTATTATTGCCTCTAGGGCATATTTCCAACAGTCTCCCACTTGCACTAGAGTCAATAATCTAGTTCACATCACCATGTGATTAACACTTACATCACCATGTGATCATATCATCATGTGATTAACACCCAATAAGTTCTGGGGTTTGTTCATGTTCTGCTCGTGAAAGAGGGTTTTTTAGTCAACGGGTCTACGACATTCAGATCCGTGTGTACCTTGCAAACTTTCCATGTCATATTTGTAGATACTACTCCCATGCTCCACTTGGAGGTATTCCAAATGGCTGCTCCACTATACGTAGCTGGATTTCTACTAAGAGTCATCCGGATTGGTTTTAAAGCTTGCATCATCGTAACACTTTACGATGAACTCTTTATCACCTCCATAATCGAGAAATATTTCCTTAGTTCTTAAGTTACTAAGGCTATCTTTGACCGCTGTCTAGTGATCCACTCTTGGATTACTCTTGTACCCCTTGACAGACTCATGGCAAGGCACACACAGGTGCGGTACACAGCATGGCATACTATATAGAGCCTATGGCTAAAGCATAGGAGATGACACTCATCTCTTCTTTATCTTCTGCCATGGTCGGGTATTGAGTCTTACTCAATTTCACACCTTACAATATAGTCAAGAACTCCTTCTTTGACCCATCTATTTTGAACTCCTTCAAAAACTTGTCAAGGTATGTCTTCGTCGAAAAAACTTATCAAGCGAATAGATCTATCCCTATAGATCTTGATGCTCAATAAAATAGTAGCTTTATCTGGGTCTTCCTTTGGAAAAAAAACTCTTTTCAAACAACCCTTCATGCTCTTCCAGAAATTCTACATCATTTCCGATCAATAATATGTCAACTACATATTCTTATAAGAAATTCCATAGTGCTCCCACTCACTTTCTTGCAAATACAAGTTTCTCATAAACTTTGTATAAACTTAAACACTTTGATCACCTCATCAAAGCATATATTCCAACTCCGAGATTCTTGCTCCAGTCCATAGAAGGATCGCTGGAGTTTGCATATTATTAGCATCCTTAGGATTGACAAAACCTTTTGGTTATATCACATACAACTCTTCCTCACAGAAACCATTACGGAAACCTTGTTTTGTCATCCATCTGCCAAATTTCATAATTGAAAAATGCAGCAACTGCTAACAAAATTTTAATAGACTTTTAGCATCGCTACAGATGAGACAATCTCATCGCAGTCAACTCCTTGAACTTGGCGGAAACTTCTTTGCGACAAGTCGAGCTTTATGAACGGTGACATTTCACCATTAGCGTCTATGTTTATTTCAAAGGTCCATTTGTACTCAATGACCCGCCATTCAACAGGCAAGTCTACCAAAGTCCATACTTGGTTTTGATGCATGGATCCTTTCTCGGATTTCATGGCTCCTAGCCATTTGTTGGAATCCGGGCCCACCATCGCTTCTCCATAGTTCGTAGGTTCATCGTTGTCCAACAACATGATTTCCAAGAAAGGGTTGTCGTACTACTCAGGAGCAGTACGCGTCCTTGTCGACCTACGAGGTTCGATAGTGACTTGATCCGAAGCTTCATGATCATCATCATTAACTTCCTTTTCAACTGAGTAGGCTCTATAGAAACAACTTTCTGTGTTGCGCTATTCTCTGGTTGAAACAAAGGTTCAACAACCTCATCAAGTTCTATCTTCCTCCCACTCAATTCTTTCGAGAGAAACTCTTTCTCAAGAAAGGACCCGTTCTTAGCAACAAACACCTTTTGTGCTTGGATCTGAGATAGAAGGTATACCCAATGTCTCATTAGGGTATTCTGTGAAGATGCATTTGTCTGCTTTGGGTTCGAGCTCGCTAGGTGAAAAACCCATTTTCACATAAGCGTCGCAGCCCCAAACATTAAGAAATGACAGCTTAGGCTTCTGTCAAACCATAATTCTCACGGTGTCATCTCAACAGACTTAGATAGTGCCCTATTAAAGTGAATGGATTTGTCTTTAATGCATAACCCCATAACGATAGTGGCAAAATGATAAGAGACATCATAGTACTCACTATATCCAATAGAGCACGACTACGACGTTCGAACACACCATCACACTATGGTGTTCCAAGAGGCGTGAGCTGTGAAACAATTTCCACATTGTCTAAAATTGCATACCAAACTCGTAACTTAGATATTCACCTCCACGATCATATCGTAGAAATTTCATCTTCTTGTCACGATGATCTTTATCTTCACTGTGAAACTCCTTGAACCTTTCAAACATTTCAGACTCGTGTTTAAGTAAATATCCCCATATTCACTCAAATCATCAGTGAAGGTAAAGAAAAATAAAGATATTCACTGTGTGTTTTAACACTCATTGGACCACATACATCAACATGTATTAATTCCAATAAGCCACTAGTCCACTCCATCATACCGGAAGACGGGGTCTGAGTCATCTTGCCAAAAGGGCATGGCTCGCATGTCTCAACCGATTCAAAATCGAGTGAATCAAAAATCCATCAGCATGGAGTTTCTTTCATGCGATTTATACCAATATGACATTTAGTGGCAGTGCCACAAGTATGTGGTACTATCATTATTAACTTTATATCTTTTGGTACCAACGTTATGAACATGTGTACTACTACGATCATGATTCGATAAACCATTCCGAGTGGGTGTATGACCATTGAAGGCATTATCCATGTAAATAGAATAACCATTATTCTCTAACTTATATGAATAACCGTATTGCACTAATCATGATCTAATCACGTTCATGCTCAACGCAAACACCAAATAACATTTATTTAGGTTTATCACAAATCCCGAAGGTAGAGAGAGCGTGCGATGGTGATCACATCAATCTTGGAAATACTTCCAACACACATCGTCACCTTTCACCTAGCTAGTCTCCATTTACTCTGTAGCTTTTATTTCGAGTTGCTAACACTTAGCAACTGAACCGGTATCCAATACCCAGGTGCTACTAGGAGTACCAGCAAGGTACACATCACTAACACGTATATCAAATATACTTCCATCGACATTACCAGCCTTCTTATCTACCAAGCATCTAGGGTTTTTCCGCTTCAGCGAACATTCTCCTCATAACAGAAGCACTTAGTCTCGGGTTCAGGCTCAACCTTGGATTTCTTCACTAGAGCAACAACTGGCTTGCCATTCCTGAAGTTTTCCCTTCTTGCCCTTGCCCCTTTTGAAACTAGTGGTTTCACTTAACCATCAACACTTGATGCTCCTTCTTGATTTCTACCTTCGTGGTGTCAAACATCACGAACAACTCAAGGATCATCTTATCCATCCCTGGCATGTTATAGTTCATCACGAAGCTCTAGTAGCTTGGTGGCAGTGACTTGGAGAACTGCATTAATCACTATCTCATCTGGAAGATTAACTCCCACTTGATTCAAGTGATTGTAGCACCCAGACAATCTGAGCTCACGCTCACCGATTAAGCTATTCTCCTTTATCTTGCAGACAAAGAATCTTGTTGGAGGTCTCATACCTCTCAACATAGGCACGAGCCTGAGATCACAATCTCAGCTCCTAGAACATCTCATATGTTCCGTGACGTTCAAAACGTTTTGGAGCCCCAATTCTAAGCCGTAATGCATGACGCATTGAACTATCATGTAGTCACCAAAAAGTGCCTGTCATATGTTCACAACATCTACAGACAACGCTTGAGGGAGTGGTGCAGTTAGCGGTACATCAAAAACATAAGCTTTCCGTGCAGCAATGAGGACAATCCTCAGATCACGGACCCAGTCCGCATTATTGCTACCATCAACTTTCAACTTACTTTTCTCTAGGATTGTATCAATAAAACTGTGGAGCTACAGCGCGAGCTATCTACGACATAATTTGCAAGGACATTTTAGACTAAGTTCATGATAATTAAGTTCATTTAATCAAATTATTAATGAACTCCCACTTAGATAGACATCTCTCTAGTCTTCCAAGTGATACATGATCCATGTCAACTAGCCCGTGTCCGATCATCACGTGAGACGGACTAGTCATCCATGGTGAACATCTCTATGTTGATCGTATCTTCTATACGACTCATGTTCGACCTTTCGGTCTTCCGTGTTCCGAGGCCATGTCTGTACATGCTAGGCTCGTCAAGTCAACCTAAGTGTTTCGCATGTGTAAATCTGGCTTACACCCATTGTATGCGAACGTTAGAATCTATCACACCCGATCATCACGTGGTGCTTCGGAACGACGATCCTTAGCAACGGTGCACAGTTAGGGTGAACACCTTTCTTGAAATTTTATTGAGAGATCATCTTATTTACTACCGTCGTTCTATGCAAATAAGATGTAAACATGATAAACATCACATGCAATCAATATAGTGACATGATATGGCCAATATCATCTTGCTCCTTTGATCTCCATCTTCGGGGCACCATGATCATCACTGTCACCGGCACGACACCATGATCTCCATCATCATGATCTCCATCATTGTGTCTTCATGAAGTTGTCTCGCCAAATATTACTTCTACTACTACAGCTAACGTTTAGCAATAAAGTAAAGTAATTACATGGCGTTTATGATTGACACGCAGGTCATACAATGATATAAGACAACTCCTATGGCTCCTGCCGGTTGTCATAGTCATCGACATGCAAGTCGTGAACCCTATTACAAGAACATGATCAATCTCATACATCACAATGCATCACATCACATCCTTTTGGCCATATCACATCACACGGCATATGCTGCAAAAACAAGTTAGACGTCCTCTAATTTGTAGTTGCAAGTTTTTACGTGGTTGCTATAGGTTTCTAGCAAGAACGTTTCTTACCTACGTCAAAACCACAACGTGATATGCCAATTGCTATTTACCCTTCATAAGGACCCTTTTCATCGAATCCAATCCGACTAAGGTGGGAGAGACAGACACCCGCTAGCCACCTTATGCAACTAGTGCATGTCAGGCGGTGGAACCGGTCTCACGTAAGCGTACGTGTAAGGTTGGTCTGGGCCGCTTCATCCCACAATACCGTCGAATCAAGATAATACTAGTAACGGCAAGCATATTAACAAAATCGACGCCCACAACTGCTTTGTGTTCTACTCGTGCATAGATTCTACGCATAGACCTAGCTCATGATGCCACTGTTGGGAGACGTAGTAGTAAATCAAAAAAATTCCTACGCGTTCACCAAGATCCATCTATGGAGAAACCAGCAACGAGCAAGGGGAGAGTGGATCTTCATACCTTTGAAGATCGCTAAGCGGAAGCGTTACAAGAACGCGGTTGATGGAGTCGTACTCGCAGCGATTCAGATCGCGGTAGATCCGATCAAGTGCCGAACGGACGGCACCTCCGCGTTCAACACACGTGCAGCCCAGTGACATCTCCAACACCTTGATCCAGCAAGGAGGAAGGAGAGGTTGGGGAAGGGCTCCAACAGCAGCACGACGGCGTGGTGGTGGTGGAGTAGCAAGGTATTCCGACAAGGCTTCGCCTAAGCGCTGCGGAGGAGGAAGAAGAGAGGTAGGGCTTCGCCGTGAGAGAGAGAGATCAAATCTTGTCTCAAAACATCCAAAACCTCAAGTATATATAGGAGGAGGGACGTGGAGGGCTGGCTTGGCCTCTACTCCAAAGAGGAGAGGGTCGGCCAAATTAAAGGGAGAGTGCACCTCCCACAAGGGAGGTGGATCTCCTCCTTTTAAATCCTTTTTGCCTTATCTCCTTATCTCCAGCCACATGGGCCCACATAGATGGTCTTGGCCGACCCAATATGGGCTGGCACACCTCCTCTAAGGGCCCATGAGGTCCTTTGGTCGTCACACCCCTCTCGGGGGTCCTCCGGCACCCTCCCGGCACTCTCGGTACACTACCGATGAGCCCGAAAACTTTCCGGTGACCAAAACTGGACTTCCTATATATCAATCTTTACCTCCGGACCATTCCGGAGCTCCTCGTGATGTCCGGGATCTCATCCGGGACTCCGAACAACCTTCGGTAATCACGTATACCATTTCCCTATAACCCTAGCGTCATCGAACCTTAAGTGTGTAGACCCTACGGGTTCGGGAGACACGTAGACATGACCGAGACACTTCTCCGGCCAATAACCAACAGCAGGATCTGGATACCCATGTTGGCTCCCACGTACTCCATGATGATCTCATCGGATGAACCACGATGTCGGGGATTCAATTAATCCCGTATACAATTCCCTTTGTCTATCGGTATGGTACTTGCCCGAGATTCGATCGTCGGTATCCCTATACCTTGTTCAATCTCGTTACTGGCAAGTCTCTTTACTCGTTCCGTAATACATCATCCCGTGGCTAACTCCTTAGTCACATTGAGCTCATTATGATGATGTCTTATCGAGTGGGCCCAGAGATACCTCTCCGTCACACGGAGTGACAAATCCCAGTCTCGATTCGTGCCAACCCAACAGATACTTTCGGAGATACCCGTAGTGCACCTTTATAGTCACCCAGTTACGTTGTGACGTTTGGCACACCCAAAGCATTCCTACGGTATCCGGGAGTTGCACAATCTCATGGTCTAAGGAAACGATACTTGACATTGAAAAGCTTTAGCAAACGAACTACACGATCTTGTGCTATGCTTAGGATTGGGTCTTGTCCATCACATCATTCTCCTAATGATGTGATCCCATTATCAACGACATCCAATGTCCATGGTCATGAAACCGTGACCATCTATTGATCAACGAGCTAGTCAACTAGAGGCTCACTAGGGACATGTTGTGGTCTATGTATTCACACATGTATTATGGTTTCCAGTTAACACAATTATAGCATGAACAATAGACAATTATCATGAACAAGGAAATACAATAATAACCATTTTATTATTGCCTCTAGGGCATATTTCCAGCAGACTCCTGGGGCAGAGAACAGGGTAGGTTAATAGGCCAAGAGGAGTCAAGTTACCGAAACCCATTGTGCGGTAGTAGCTAGTCTTGGAACACGAACATGGAACTCAACTCCTATGAGCGGGTTCAATGAGACAACCCACCATGTACTCCTACATGGCCTCTCATCACTACCTTTACCAAAATAGGTTCAGCACTTAACCCTCATCATCAAGACACATCCATTTCCCTCTGGTTCATCACCCACATGAATCAGACCTGACACAACTCTAAGCATAGCAAGCACAACAGGCTTATAGCACAACATAGCTCAAGCATCTACCAGGTATGCTAAGCTGACTGGTTTAGTTATTTACTGTGACAATGATAGCTCATGCAAAGGAGTGGTCCATCTATCACAACACAAGTAGCAGTTGAATCGCGTTGTCCTAATGCATGTAAATGGGAGCAAGAGCAAGAGAGTGGGATTGTATCGAACATTCTCAAGGGTTGCTTGCATGTTTATCAGAAGAACTAGGTCGTACTTCGATGTCGTCGATAACTACGTCTCGCAAGTCTATCGACAAGATCAAACAAGGTACAAATTAAGCAAGGCAAATGCTTCACAATGATGCATGAGTATGACATGGAAATAGGTTGCTGGTTTGAGCTAAAGCATCTATCAACATGTTAAATGAAGATGGTTTGAACCCAAGGTTCAAATTCAACTCCATATGTGAGGTGGCCTATTGTGTTTTGAACAAAATGTCCAAGTTCGCCTATTTAGCTTAATCTAACATGTATGAAAATGCCATCATAAGATTCATTGGATTTTTTTGATAAATTTTCACATATAATTTATTTTAATCTGACTTACAGATTATTTTCTATGAATTTTTGAAGTTTATACTAATTTCTGGAATTTTCTGAAATTTTTTTATTATAGAAATTTAATTACTGTGTCAGCATTGCATCATGCTTAAGTAAGCGAGTCAACCGGGCCAGTTTCCGGCCAAACCTGACCAGTGGGGTCCACTGGTCAGTGGCCTGGGGCTAATCCCGCGCTGATCGGGGTTTGACTCGCCCCCTGGCCCCACACGTCAGCGGCTGAGGGCCTAATTAAATGGGGATTAGGCCTAATGGCCATGCCACATCAAACCGGAGCGGGGCCAGCGGCGACCAAACCCGCGGCGGGGCTCGCCGTAGTTGGTCGGAAACGCGATGCGGGGCACAATTTCGAGCGCGGTTTAACGCTACGGCAAGCTGGCGGTCCGCTGCATCTAGCAGGGCCAACAGGGGAAACTGGGGTGGCCATGGTCGTCGGCAGCGAGCAAGCTAGCGGCAGCCGGCGGCTCGTCCGTGTGCGGGCGTGGGGCTGCGGGGCATGTGAGAGACGGGGGAGAGTGGGAGGAGCATCAGCGGCTCACCGCGGTTGCGCTCGTGGGGACGGAGGGCTCGGGGGAGCGATGACGGCGACGAATCGATGCCGGGGTGCGGCGGCCGGAGGTGGAGAAGACGACGACGACCTCGGCATTGTGGTTCTCCGGCGATGCCTGCTCCACGGGGAGGTCGAGGAGGTCGCATAGGACCTCGGAGGGGCGATGGCCGGACGAGGCCCTAGCTACGCGGGCGGCGGCAGCGACGGTGGCTCGGTCCGGGGAGAGGAGAGCAGCAGGGAGAGGGAGAGAGCAAAAACGAGAGGAGGAAGGGGAGAGGGTCGCGGCGTCATGGGAGAATGGATAAGGGAGGGGGCATGGCCTCCAGCGCGAAGCAGGAGGTGAAGGCCCCTCTGGCTCGGGCTTGCACGGCTTCGCCTCTGCCTACTGGCAGAGGTTGAAGACGACCGCTTCGCCTAGGTGGGCTGGGCCGATTGTCTCCTGGGCGGGGATGGTAAGCCAGGTAAGTCCTTTTTTTCTTTTATTTGTTATTTCATTTCTGACATTTTTTTTGGCTCAAAAATAAAATAGCTAGACATTTCATAAAATCCTAAAAATTGTCATGTGAACTAGGTATAAATAACTAGTGCCACATGAAAAGTTTCAGGTATTTTGAACTTATATTTTATATATAATAAATATAAATTCAATGCAACTATTCTTTTACTAATTCAAAATCCCAATATAAAATGTTTATGTGACTCCAAAACATTGGATGGCATTTTCACATCATGCCAATATTTTATCAGAACACCAGGAACATTTGCTTGGATTTGTTTGAAGCAATTTTTATATTGCCTTTTTGCAACAAATTGAATGATGAGGCTTGATCACTCCTCATTTCATTTTCCAAGAATTTGAAAATGCATGCATGAATGCATTGGCAAACATAAATAAACTAGGGATGTGACAACTCACCCCCACTAAACAAGAATTTCATCCCGAGATTCAGGAGTAGTCGGGAAGAGTGCAGGGTACTCAAGCTGAAGACGATCTTTGCGCTCCCAGGTTGCTTCATCCTCGGAATGGTGTAACCACTGAACCTTCAGAAACTTGATGCTACGACGTCGAGTGGTGCGCTCGGTTTCATCAAGAATACTAACAGGATATTCTCAATATGAGAGATCATCTTTAAGATCAAGCGTTTCGTGGTCTACTTCACGGATAGGGTCCTTGGAGCAACGCCTGAGTTGAGAAACGTGGAACACATCATGAACTTTGGAAATTTGCGGAGGTAGTCCAATTGGTAAGCAACCTCTCCTCGTTTAACAGGAATACAAAAAGGACCAATGTAACAAGGAGCCAATTTGCCTTTGATATCGAAACGATGGGTAACCTTAAGAGGTGAAACCCGAAGGTAAGCCTTCTCGTCAACTTCATAACTTACCTCCTTATGACGAAGTTCATATTGGCTCTTTTGACAAGATTAGGCGGTTTTCAAATTCTCACGAATGATGCGAACTTGCTCTTCTGCATCTTGGATCATATCCGGTCCAAAGAATTGTCCTTCACCGGTTTCTGACCAGTTTAATGGCGTTCGACATCTTCGTCCATACAGAACTTCGAAGGGAGCTTTGCCCAGACTAGACTGGAATTTGTTGTTATAAGAAAACTCGGCGAACGGAAGACATTTCTCCCAATTCATTCCGAATGAGATAACACAGGCTTTGAGCATATCTTCAGGAATTTGATTGACTCTTTCTACTTGACCACTTGATTGAGGGTGGTAAGCAGTGCTAAAGGTGATATGGGTTCCCATAGCATTCTAGAAACTTTCCCAAAATCGAGAAGTGAAAATACTTCCACGATCAGAATTGATTTCGAGAGGAACACCATGAAGAGAAACTATTCGAGAAACATACAAATCTGCTAACTGACTAGCAGTTATACTTTCTAGAACTGGAAGGAAATGAGCAACTTTTGAAAGGCGATCGATGACCACAAAAATGGCATCATTCCCTTTCTTAGTCTTTGGAAAGCCAGTGATGAAATCCATACCGACCTTGTCCCATTTCCACTAGAGAATAGCTAAGGGCTGAAGGGTGCCAGTGGGCCTTTGATGCTCTGCTTTAACACGACGACAAACTTCGGAGTTAGCAACGAACTGAGCGATTTCTCTCTTCATCTGGGTCCACCAAAACCTCTGGCGTAGGTCCTGATACATCTTAGTACTACCATGATGAATCATGAGAGGAGATTCATGAGCTTCCTTAAACATCAGTTCTCAAAGTTGTTGCTTCTTAGGAACCACCAGGGGGTCCTCAAAAAATACAACACCTTGATCAACTACCGAGAAGGAACGAGCAACTCCCTTGGCAATGTTGCTCTTGATTCGGGAAATTCCATTATCATGCTTCTGGGCTTCTATGATCTGATCCCGAAGAGTCGGATTCGCCACAAAGGTAGAAAGGATTCCTCAAGGAACAATGTGAATATTTAACTTACGAAATTCCTTAGGGAGAGGTGGTTGACTTTGTAGCAACATGAGGTTGTTACAATAGGATTTATGACTTAGTGCATCAACCATGACATTGGCTTTGCCTAGGGTGTAAGATATTCCTAAGTCGTAGTCCGTAATCAACTCAATCCACCATATTTGCCTGAGATTCAAATCCGGTTGGGTGAATATATATGTGGGACTCTGGTGATCACTGTATATTTAGCAACGATTACACAGAAGGTAATGTCGCCAAGTGACAAGTGCATGGACTACTGCGGCAAGTTCTAGATCGTGTGTTGGATAATTCTCCTCATGTGGACGCAACTGTCGAGATGCTTAGGCAATCACATGACGATCCTGCATAAGAATGCAACCTAGACCTTGTCGCAAAGCATCACAATAGATAACAAAGTCCTTTCTGAAATCCGGGGGTACAAGTACCGGGGCATTAGTCAGTCGTCTTTTCAACTCCTGAAAACTTTCCTCGCACTTTGAAGTCCACTCGAACTCCTTATCTTTCTTCAGGAGTTCAGTTAGAGGTTTGGAAACTTTGAAGAAGTTCTCAACGAAGTGGCGACAATAGCTCGCTAAGCCAAGGAAACACCTAACTTGCTTCACCGATTCAGGTTGAGTCCAGTCAAGGACAGCTTGAACTCTCTCGAGATTGATAGCAATAACTTTTGTAGAGATTATGTGACCCATATAGGTCACTTCTAGAAACCATAATTCACACTTGGAGAATTTGGCATAAAGGCGGTGCTCTCGGAGTTTCATCAATACCAGCCTAAGATGTTTAGCATATTCTTCTTTGTTCTTAGAGTATATGAGGATGTCATCAAGGTAAACCATGACAAATTTGTCCAAATACTCCATGAAGATCGAATTCATTAAGCGTGAGAAGGTGGCTGGGGCATTGGTTAGACCGAAGGACGTGACGGTGTACTCGTATTGGCATAACGAGTGACAAAAGACATCTTTGGAATGTCCTCGTTCCTGATTTTGATTTGATGATAACCTAATCTCAAATACATCTTGGAGAAGACTACGAATCCAGTGAGCTGATTATACAGATCGTTGATCCTGGGGAGCAGATATTTGTTCTTTATCGTCACCAGATTAACTAGCCGATAATCGACAACCATCCGGTCCGTACCATCCTTCTTCTTGACGAAGAGGACAGGACAAGCCCATGGAGAAGAACTAGGACGGATGAAACCTTTCTTCAAAGATTCACCGAGTTGGATCTTAAGCTCAGCTAGCTCTTGGGGAGACATCTTATAGGGCCTTCTAGCAATTGGAGCGGTTCCTCGAATAAGTTCTATGACAAACTCTACATCTCTGTCAGGTGGAACACCTGGCAATTCTTCTGGAAACACATCTGGGAAGTCACGGACTACCGGGATGTTTTCAAGGTCTGGAAGAGGATTGGCATTGAGGGAATAAATCATGCCCTCGGGAAGGCAGGTTTGGATATTGACTATGTGGCCAGAAGGATGGGTAGTTGAACAGACCTAGAGAAACAATCATTTTTGGCATGTTGAGTTGTCATCCAATCCATCCCCAAAATGATATTTATGTCCGAAGACTTGAGAGCTATCAAAGAAGCAAGGAATACTAAACCATCAACAAGGATTTGATTTCCATGGCTTACTCTAGTAGTTTGCCATCTACAACCTGGAGTTTGAACTTCCAAAGGAGTTGGCATACTATCAAAAGACAAATCATGAAACATGGCATACCTTTCAGAAATGAAAGAGTGAGAGGCTCCAGAGTCAAATAGAACTGAAGCTGGATGAGAATTGACAAGGAGCGTCTTAAGCACGACATTAGCATCATCTTGAGCTTCTTCTGTGGATACATCATGAACACGTCCACGAGTATAAACAACTGATCGGGCATTCAACTTCTTGATTTGGGGCTTGCCACGACCGGCAACATTGCTTTAAGAGGATGGAACATTTGCTCGCAAAGGGCAATTCTTTGAATAATGTCTAGGTTGACTGCACTTGAAGCATGCCCCATGAATGGGATGTGCATCTGAGTTGAGCATCCGGTTGATGAGGTTCTTCCGGGGAACACATGGCATCGGTAGGCGAGGCGCCACATAGGATGGCCTCGGTGCATATCCCACAGGAAGAGCGGAGTTCGGAATCCATATTCTATGCCTCTGAGATATAGAGATTGATCATGACCCAAAATCATAGTTGCGCTTGCGAGATTCCTCATAGGTCATCCTACCAGTTTTTGCTTGAATGGCTTTGTTCACCAGAACCTGGAAGGTAGCGAACTCATGCAAATTGAGGTCATGACGTAGCTTTGGGTCGAGACCTTTCCTGAACCTTGCTTGCTTCCTGGCATCAGTGGATACTTTTTCGGGTGCATAACATGCAAGGCGTCCAAATTCACGACTATAGGCATCCACATCCATCTTGCCTTGGGTCAGGTTGCAAAACTCCGCATGCTTACGATCTATCAGGGACTGTGAACTATGATGCTCACGAAAAGCCTCACAGAATTCCTTCCATGAAATAGCTTGGCCTGCAGGTCGTATGGCCTCGAAGTTCTCCCACCAAAGGCTAGCGGATCCTTCAAGGTGATATGCGGCATAGGTGACCTTGTCTCCTTCAGCCACGTTTGCATAACGCAGCTTATTGCTGAAACTACGGAGCCAATCATCTATGTCTAGTGACTCAATGGAATGCTGGAAGGTGGGTGGTTGCAACTTGATGAAGTCTCTGATGGGTACTAACTCATTGTGATGATGGGTTGTATTCTGCTCGATGTGATCCAATAGACGGTTGGTGGCACGCTTGTTCCTCTCAATTTCCAGCATAACCTCTGCCAACAAGGGTTGGTCAGGAGGATCTTCTTCATCCCTACCATCTCCATAGTTGTGACTACGACTAGCAGATCTCTGGTTAACTTGTGGCATCCTGATGGAAAAACACAGGGTTCAGAAACAAGGAAGAACACTTTAACACGCTGAATCCTAGGTGAACTCAGACAACATATCGGTTGTACGAGCATGAAATATGAGGCAACCTGCACAAGATTTGGCCAGCATAACAGCTCAACACCATGGTTCAAGGCACAGAGAGAACATAGGCATCACTTCTCACGATGGGACAAAACTTGTCAAACAACCATTATATGGGTCTGTGGTCCAGTAACTCGTCATCCTAGTAGATAGGTAAGAAGCCTAGTTCTTAGTCCCCGTAGAAAGGAAGAGAGTGACCCAAAATAGAGAAACTTGAGGACAGGAGTAAAAAGAGCCTTACGTTCCCTTCCACAATCAATTCCCTTATATAACTAAAGCATTGCTAGACTCAACATCGACCAGTTTGGCTTCGTAAACCTACACACAGTTCAGCTCTGATACCAATGCTATTGGGACCCCGATCCTAAGACATATGAATCCAGCATGTAACACTTCACACCACTTTGCGGCCTCACGCAAGTAACCCACGGCTGCCGCCTTACCTTGGCCGGGACCGTTTGTGCCTTTTGGCTCACAAATATGAAGATGTCGCTAGCATTCACACATCAAAGAACCCGGGTCGACATAACTAGTTATAGACCGAAGTGGCACAACCGTACACGGACAACCATACGTAACCCAGCAATGCAGGTGTCGGTCATCAGCGTGTGTAGACGAGTCATAGCAAGCTACAAGGACTCCATTATGCCATGGGACATAGATGCCATCACTTCACGTAGACGAGTCGTAGCAGGCTACAGGGACTCCATTACACCGTGAGACATTTGCCCGAAGGGACACACACAGCAGCAAAGAAGGATACATGTCGGTCAATAAATGTGTCTAGAGCAGTAGCAAGCTACCAAGGCTCGGTGGAAGCATAAAGAGGCATTTCCCTGTAAAGAAGGCTACTAAAGGCACACAACTAGGTGTCGAATCCCACGCATACCAATGCATTTCAATCATACACGCACTATGCATGATATGCGTAGATACAACAAGGCATCACAACAAAACTCTACAACATAACATTTATTTAGGAGGCTCTGAGGAGCCAACATAGTATAATGTTACAAGCAGAAGGGGTCACATGAACCAACATTCAGAGCATACAAACAACAAGCGGAAGTTACATGTCTGAGTACAGACATCTACAAAAGCAGCTGGAAGAGCCTGAAAAGCTACAACGACCCTACCATAGGAGCCAGACCTCTGTCTGGGTTACTAAGCTAATCCGTCGATGTCAACGTCGGAAGAAACATAACTAAACAATGTCTATCTCTGCAAAAATGTAAATAAGCAACAGTGAGTACGAGGGTACTCAGCAAGTCTTACATCAAAACTATCTACATATGCATGATGTATCAAAGAACGGTGTTGTGGGGTTTACTACAAAATGCCAGCTTTGACCTTTGGCTATCCTAGACTACGACAAAAGTATCCAACGTATCACTACTCTCTCGTCTCCCTACGAGAGAGCACACATGAGTCCACATGTTCACCATATCAATACACCACGATGGATCCTCTCTCGTCTTCCTACGAGAAGCCATCCATAGCACTCACACTTGTTTGGTGCATTTTAGAGTATCCACTTAAAGTGTTCTATGAACAATGCAAGTCTCCAAGTAGTCCATATCCGCGAACGCGGCTATTCAAATAGATAAAATACCCCGCAAGGGTGTACTTCGTCACACATGCTCCCGCCACTTATCGCCATGTGCACGTAAAAAGGCACCTTGGCAACCTTCAAACGGAAGCCCAGTGAGGGAGTCAGCCATAGACGTTAACCTTCAACGACTTTGACCCAAAGCAATCGCCTAACTGAGTTGGTCACCAAAATCAAGAATCCATCCGTGTTTCACCATTCGGACTCAGAAGTTGTGTACAAGGCCCCAAGTCGGTTCCGGTTGGGCCGTTCAATCACTCCGCCGGCCCGGCCACATCCTATCAACGTTTCAAACTAGTGCGACTCCTGGGTAGAGAATAGGGTAGGTTAATAGGTCGAGAGGGTCGAGTTACCGGAACCCACTGTGCGGTAGTAGCTAGTCTTGGAACACAAACACGGAACTCAGCTCCTATGAGCAGCTTCAATGAGACAACCCACCATGTACTCCTACATGGCCTCTCATCGCTACCTTTACCAAAACGGGTTCAACACTTAACCATCATCATCAGGACACATCAATTTGACTCCGGTTCATCACCTAGATGAATCATACCTAACAAAACTCTAAGCATAGCAAGCACAACAGAGTTATAGCACAACATAGCTCAAGCATCTACCAGGTATGCTAGGTTGCTCAATTTAGCTATTTACTGTGACCATGACAGGTCATCCAAAGGAGTGGGTTCATCTATCACAACACAAGTAGCAGTTCAATCGCGTTGTCCTAATGCATTGAAATGGGAGCTAGAGAGAGAGAGTGGGATTGTATCAAACAGGCTCAAGGAGGGGTTGCTTGCCTGTTTATCAAAACAACTCAGCTGTTCTTCGATGTCGTCGATAACTACGTCTCGCAAGTCTATTGACAAGATCAAACAAGGTACAAATTAAGCAAGGCGAATGCTTCACAATGATGCATGAGTATGACATGGCAATATGTTGTTGGTTTCAGCTAAAGCATCTATCAACATGTTAAATGAAGATGGTTTGAACCCAAGGTTCAAATTCAACTCCATATGTGAGATGGCCTATTGTGTTTTGAACAAAAAATCCAGGTTTGCCTATTTAGCTTGCTCTAACATGTATGAAATTGCCACCATCAGATTGATTGGATTTTTCTTATAAATTTTCATATATAATTTATTTTAATATGACTTACAGATTGTTTTCTATGAATTTTTGAAGTTTATACTAATTTCTGGAATTTTTTGAATTATTTTTATTATAGAAATTTAATTACTACATAGTCAGCGAGTCAACCGGGCCAGTCTCCGGTCAAACCTGACCAGTGGGGTCCACTGGTCAGTGGCCCGGGGCTAATCCTGTGCTGATCGGGGTTTGACCTGCCCCCAGGCCCCACACGTCAGCAGCTGGGGGCCTAATTAAGTGGGGATTAGGCCTAATGGCCATGCCACATCGGCACTCACCGGAGCGGGGCCGGTGGCGACCAAACCCGTGGTGCGGCTCGCCGGAGTTGGTCGAAAACGCGATATGGGGCACCATTTCGAGCGCGGTTTGCGACTACAGCAAGCTGGCGGAGCGCTGCATCTAGCAGGGCCAACAGGGGAAGCTGGAGTGGCCATGGTCGGCAATGGCGAGCAAGCTAGCGGCGGCTGGAGGTTCAGCCACGTGCGGGCGCTGGGCTACAGGGCATGGGAGAGAAGGCGGAGGGGCCTCCACCACGGGTTGCGCTCGTGGGGACGGCGGGATCGGGGGAGCAACGACGGTGGCGAATCGGCGCCGGGGATCGGCGGCCAGAGGTGGAGAAGACGACGATGACCTCGGTGTTGTGGTGCTCTAGCGACGCCTGCTCCACGGGGAGGTCGAGGAGGTCGCGTAGGAGCTTGGAGGGGTGATGGCCGGACGAGGGGCAGGACCTAGCTACGCGGGCGGCGGCGGCAACGACGGCTTGGTCCGGGGAGAGGAGAGCAGCAACGAGAGGGTGAGAGCAAAAATGAGAGGAGGAAGGGGAGAGGCTCACGGCGTCCACGAGAGCAGGGATAAGGGAGGGGGCATGGCCTCCAGCGTGAACGAGGAAGTGGAGGCCCCTCCGGCTCGGGCATGCATGGCTTCGCCTCTGCCTACTGGCAGAGGTTGAAGACTACCACTTCAACTAGGTGGGTTGGGCCGGTTGTCTCCTGGGCCAGGAAGGTAAGCCAGGTAAGTCTTTTTTTTGTTTTATTTCATTTTTGACATTTGTTTTGGCTCAAAAATAAAATAGTCAGCCATTTCATAAAGGGAATTTTACATCTATGCCCCCTGGTTCCTTAGCTCTACTCATTCATCCCCGCGCTCTTAACTTTTGCTTAGTTTTCCCCACTTCCTTGCCCGAAACCCTCAGAACAGGTCACAACGGGCGTTGCCATTGGGTCAATGGCTAGACTATTAACTCTGACGAGTGGGGCCACGATGGACTGTGTCACCCGTTGGACCTGACAAGTGGGGCTGCGTTGGGCGGTGTCGTTGTTCAACCGTGGTTTCGTTGGGTCGTGGTTAAACCGCGTGCGCATGCCGCCACGACAGAAGCCTGCTATGCATGCACCCAGCAAGCCTGCCTACATGGGTCGATGCGCGCCGCCATGATGCGTCAACCGAGCCTGCATGCACCGATGCGTGTCGCCACAATGCACTAACCGAGCCGCTTTCGTGCATGCCAGCTGCCACGGATGTAGTGACGGTCGCTGCTGCTGGTTACTCTCTTCTCGCACGCTTGTCTCCTCGATTTAGAGCATCATTTTGACGATCATTTTCAGCCTTTTCGTTGTGGCTGCATGCACTAGGTGGGAACTAACAAAGCGAGCTCTCTAAGAAAACAATCAACAAATATGTAGATAGGGCCAACAAGCACATAGCACGATCACGTAGTTCAAACTAGCAAGAACTTAATAATAGAATAGATAGAAAACTTAATAATATAACTTAATCAAAGGGCCAACAAGCCCATATCTCCAACATAGTTCAATTACAACTTAATTAACATAACATAGATTAAAAAACAGATAGAGGGTTTACAGCCCTAGCCGCCGCCTTCTCCACCTTGCTCCTCCTTCATGCACCCTTCACTGCTCCTCCAGGGTGTTGTCGATGGGGTACGGAAGAGTGTGCATGCGCGACGCGGTGGGGAAGATGTTTGTGTACTCCGTAAACATGTTGTGGGTGGTGAAAGCGATGAACTCACAGCCACACCAAAACACCCGGCCGAGGAGGTAGAAGGCGTCAAATGTGTTGGTGAAGTGGGCAAGGAGAGCAAGCACCACCCCGTTTTGGATGACCTCCTTGACGTGGAACATCGTTGTAGATCCCCGTGGGAGGTGTCTATAGTCGGCCCCGAGGAAGAACTCAATGAAGTTCCTTGTGGTCCTCCACCTTGATATCGCCCACACACGTAGTGTGCGCTCAACGTACACGCTGGTAGGGTAGAGCCTCTCCGGCACAGTGGGTGGGAAGCGGTAGGTTGGTCCGGTGTACTACATGGATGAGGGATGTGCAGAAGAAGGAGAAGGGGGTTAAGAGTAAGAAGGGCAGATGGCAGAGGATGGGAGATGGATGAGGGATGGCAAAGGTAGAGGGTGGCATAAATAGCCGTAGTGCTATGTGTTATTTGGTTGTGGCAATAACGGGGTCAAATGTGAAGTAGCCCGTTTTCAAACCCACCGCAGCATCGGGAGTGTACACGCGTGGGAAACGGTGGTTTGAAAAGAAGAAGAAAAAGAAGCTAATTGCACGCGTGGGAATCCATGGTCATATATATTATATGAACAAATACGTCAAAAAATCCCAAAAAATATATTATATGAACAAAAAGAGACAATTTTTGAATAGTTTGTGGCCATTTTGCATGATAAAAATAAATTTGGCCCTTATAAATTTGGTCATTTTGCATTTGTATAGAACAAAAAGAACTAAATTTTCTACGCAATGTCAATTGTTGTGTAATGTCGAACGATGCAACCAAGAAACAGAGCCAGCACGTTCACAAAAAATAGAGCAAATGATGCCAAAAAGATGACGCAATTCGATGGCCCAACCAGAGCTTGGTTTCCTTTTAGGCCTAATAACAATTCGACGGACGGGATCCATTTTTTCGCGGAGTCAGTGGTGGGCGAGCAGTCGAGCACAACCAATAGGATCGCCTCTCGCGGATTGCCCCATGATCCAACGATGTGGAGCCGTCCTTGTGATCCAGCGACGCTAGGGTATGATCGGACGGCTGACGTTCGGAGCTAGGGTTAGGTCAAACCCCGCGGGGTTTAGAGGGGTTTTGAGTTGGTCAACGGGGTTTCGAAGGATTTGACTGAGCATAACTAATTTTTTAAAAATCAAAAAAATATGAAACCTTTGTCGTTCGTCGTTTTATAAGACACACTAATGGGGAAAAATACTAAACTTGGTATATGGTCATTTTCATGAAAAAAACCTAGCTGGCACGATCGAGGTCAAATGAGCACCATTAATTTAAAAAAATCAAAAAAATATAAAACCCGCGCACAATGTTGTCTTATGTGACATGTTATCAAGCAAAAATCTTAAACTTAGTCTATGGTCATTTTCATGAGAAAACCTTCACACATATGAGCTATCATGTACAAGATTTCATAGAGTTCAAGGACAGGAGGTAGGATTACCTACAGGGTCTGAAATTTTTGGAAAAATCAAAAAAATCACCAAAGCTTTATTTCAAAGTGAATAAGAAGGATCTGAACTTAGTTTTCCATGTTCATATTTTAAACGTGTTTTTAATAGTTTTTATATTAAAGCATATTTTTTCAAAAGAAAATGTAAAAATATGAAGATTAATTCAAAAAATAGCGAGTCTTCAAATCTACACTATATAGATTGAATAGGTGTTAATAAAAACCGTTTGGCTCATTTAGAGTAGGTCCAAAAAAACTTGATTACAAAAAGCATACATGTATGTAGCATTAAAAACCCCAATCTGTGAGCATTAAAAACAAAATCTAATAAGCATACATCTGGGTAGCATTGAATCACAGAGATCCCTATCTCTCATACAGATCTATCTAGTAATTTGCAGAGAATGTAATCCAAAAAACCCTAGTGCAAAAACCCCAATCCCCCCAATACAGAAAACCCGGACCATCTGTCAAACCAACTACTCTAACCATCTGAACTAGCATATGAATCACAACCTAACCACTGCAACTAACTCTACAAGCTAATATCCTAAAGCAAGTGCAAATACCTCCTGCTCCTCGCCAGGCTATGCATCGGGGGTTTCGGGATGGATTGCGCCGCTCAACGCCGTGACCTCCTTCTCCACATCCACAGAGGTTGCGAGTTTCCCCGCACCGCCGTGGACGCCGCCAACGTCCTTCACTTCATCCGCGACCACCATGCCCTGCAGCTCCACTACATCTCTGGCCGCTATGCCGGCATCGCCACGAGCTTCCTCCATTGGACATGTGGAGGCGATGAAGGTGAGGAACAGGATGTGGTGGGGGAGAGCGAGACGGTGTGGTGGAGGCAGTGGAGGAGAGCAAGACGACGCCGGTGGGGGAGAGGAAGACGATGCGGCAGGGAGGGGATTTGGGGGCAAATGGTAGGGGCAGTGGAGGTGGTTGCCCCTCTTTATACGATGTGACATTTCGGGCAAGTCCCATGGACATGTGCTACCCCACGACCGTGGTCAGCTGCATGCGTGGGAGCGGCCCCACTCCTCAGAGTTAACAGTCAGAGGCATTGACACGACGGCAACGTCCGTTGTAACCTGTTCTGAGGGTTTCGGGCAAGGGAGTGGGGAAAAAAACTTAAGAGCATGGGGATGAATGAGTAGAGATAAGGAACTAGGGGCACAAAACTAAAAATCCCTTTCATAAAATCCTAAAAATTGTCATGTGAACTAGGTATAAATAATTGGTGCCACATGAAAAGTTTTAGATTTTTTGAAATTATATTTATATATAATAAATATAAATTCAATGTGACCATTGTTTTATTAATTCAAAAGCCCAATATAAAATGTTTATGTGACTCCAAAATATTGGATGGCATTTTCACATCATGCCAATATTTTATCAAAACACGAGGAACATTTTCTTGGATTTGTTTGAAGCAATTTTTATATTGCGTTATAGAAAAAATTTGAATGATGAGGCTTGATCACTCCTCATTTCATTTTCCAAGAATTTAAAAATGCATGCATGAATGCATTGGCAAACATAAATAAACTAGGGTTGTGACACCTCGTGGGGAAGTTAAAACAACTAAAGCCCCCGAGCCTTCCAATTGCCTGGATCCATCAAAATAAATCATCCAGTATGTTTTGTCCGGCTTCTCTTCAAGGGACTAACTTTCCATCCAATCATTTATGAAGTCCACCAAGGCTTGATACTTGACAGCCATACGAGGCGCATATTTCAAATTGAGGGGCCCAAGCTCAAGTGCCCACTTAGCAATCCTGCCAGTAGACTCTCTATTTTGGATAATATCTCCCAAGGGGGCAGAGCTAACCATCGTGATCTAATGCCCGAGGAAGTAATGCTTGAGCTTGTGATTTGCCATGAACACCCCATAGATCAGCTTCTTCCAATGCGGATACCTCTGCTTGGATTCTATCAACACCTCGCTAACATAGTAAACCGGCCTCTAGACGGGATATTGTTCCTCTGTCTCCTTACGCTCTACCACAATCGCGGCGCTGACTGCCCTATTGTTAGCCACCACATATAAGAGCAAAGGTTCCTTCTCAGCCGGAGCAGCCAAGACCGGTAGCTCAGCCAACTGCTTCTTGAGCACCTCAACCGCCTCATCCACAGCCTTGCTCCAGACGAAGTCATCTGTCTTTTTCATCATCTGGTATAGAGGAATGGCTTTCTCGCCCATGCGGCTTATGAACCGGCTTAGTGCAGCAATACGGCCCGCCAGGCGGTGAACATCATTTACGCACGCCGGCTTGGAAAAGGAAGTAATAGCCTTTATTTTGTCTAGGTTATCTTCAATGCCATGCTCCGAGATTAAGAATCCCAAGAGCTTGTGTTGGGGATATAACCCCACGGTGAGACCCACCCTTGAGGCTCCGAGTCACACCTGGCGGCTCATACACCAGCCCAAGGACGGGACGTGAAGACTTAAGCCCAAGACATTGGGCGGCTTGGCAAGATGGGCCGGGACGTGGCCCGGATGGAGAAGGTATGAAGACCCGGGTGGGTGAGCCGCCTGGAGACAACTTGATCAGGAAGGCAAGACAATGTAGAGATAGACTCAAACACGTTGTGAGAGTCGGTTACGATTTGTATGACCCGTGGTCTTGACCTCCTATATAAAGGCGATATCCGAGGCGACTTAGAGAGAGATCAACTATCGAGAACTAGGACAAGCAATCAGCTCCCTTGTAATCAATACACCAAGCAATACAAACACAAGCAGGACGTAGGTTGCTACCTCTACTTGAGGGGCCGAACTTGGGTAAACCCGTGTCCTCCGTCCGAATCAACCCCTTTGAGTCCATCACCTTAGTGATGGCCTCGAATCCAAGTCCGTTCACCCGGACATCTGTCGTGACAAAACCACGACAGTTGGCGCCCACCGTGGGGCTAGCATTCGGTGGTGTTTAGTTCTCAAAGGTCTTTTTCCCAGGGTTCGAGGGATACGTGGTCAGAAGGATGAGCAAGAGTCTCCGCGGCCGGTTCTACATCGACGACGCCGGTTGGGGTCTTGATGCCGACTCTGTCGAATATGGATTCCGGGTTCCCTTCGGCGGGATCCATGTCTTCATCGGCAAGGTCGATGGATCTACACCCGAGCCGGACATCTGTACCAGCATCGTCGAGCCGGCTCGGCGCGCACAACCTGCCCAATATGTGCGACCCGCCTGTGTCAACCCGGGCCGGAAGCACGTCTTCGTGGGCTTTACTCGAGGTATGGATCTTGAAACTTCTACGTCGTAGGAGACTCTTGTATATTCAGAGGACGGACCTTCAAGCGGAGAAGCAGAGTCGATCTACCAGCTTCACAACGGCGGGCTCGGGGGCTACGACGAGCCTTACCCTAAGTCGAAGCGTTCTGAGCTGGACGATCTCGGGCTGCCGGTTCATGTGGCCGTGTTCATGGCGGGGTCGGCCCTAGGCACGAGCAGCACAGCTGCCGGAGCGGCAGACACGGGGGCTGACCCACCACCGCCGGCTCAAGTTCTTCTAGATCTGATGAACAAGCTCGCAACCCTGATGACCACCGAAGTCACACCATATAATCAAGTCACTCGGAACTTGGAGATCGCAAGACTCAAGGACCAGATGGCGGAGGTGCAACAGAGGATAGCCGAATTAAAAGTTCAGACGGAGGCGGAGGCAGAACGCCTTAACACAGATGCTTTCCACCTTGAGATAGAGCAGTAATCAGCGGCTGCAGTGCAACGGATGAGGCATCAATCCCGCTTACTGGAACTGTATGAGGCTAGGAATCTCTTTAATACACCAGGAACGGGATGAGCAGCGGATGCGCCTGGAAGTCGGCCGGCGGCTCGACAGCAGCTTAACCCGCCTCGACGAAACCAGGCCTCACCAGTGGCTTTTCCAATGTTGGCGGGCCATTATTCCAACCTAGCAGAGAACATGGTAGCCGTAGCAACCCGGCTTGAAACAATCCCTATTCTAGATGAGGCGCCTTTTGCAGAAGAGGTGTGGAATGCCATTGGGTACCTTCAGACGGCGATGGCCCAGCAGGAGAAATATGCTTAGAGCCGGAGCCACATTCACTCAACCCCCCTCCCCAGCCACAGCTTTAGCCGGTGCTATGAGTCGCCGGCGGTTTCTAGTAGTGATCGGCACCGGGGGTCTCCAGGGGATGATCAGGTGGCTCTAGATGCACAGGCGCTCATAAACCAGGCAAAAAACCAGCAAGAGGCGACGGCTTTGGCAGCGGCGGCTCACCAAGAGCCCACGCCCTCCTTCTCAGTAGGAGCGGGAGTGACCACTAGGGCCCTGGGAGTACCGTGTTTAGTACCGGCTCTGCGGAACGAGCGGTTGCCAAAGGATTTCAAGGGACCTCACAAAGTCCCGAATTACACTGCCAACTTACCTCCGGAGACCTGGATTGAAAGCTATGAACTGGCTATGGAGATGTTGGATGTCAATGACGTGGTGTGTGCCAAGTATTTCATCTTGATGCTTGAAGGGCCGGCTCGCACGTGGTTGAAGGGTTTTCCACCCAATACCATCAATTCATGGGCTGAGCTGAAAGCAAGGTTCATCAAAAACTTTCATGGGAGTTGCAAACAGCCTATGATGATTGTGGATCTGTATCACTGTGTCCAACAGGAGAATGAGTCGTCTCATCATTGGGTCCAACGGGTGTCGACCGTCATCCACTCGTCTGAACAGATCACTGCAGCTCAAGCAATGTTGATCCTATAAAAGAACTGTCACTTCATCCTTCTAAAGCAGAAGCTCGGCCGGCTTAAGCGTATGTGTCAGGACATGGGAGAACTCATGGTGGCTCTCACAAAGTATGTCGACTCTGATAACAAGAAGGATCCAGGTTCTGATGAGGAGAAGACCGTCCAAGGTAAAAAGAACAATCATGACAAGGGTGCGGCAGGTAATGGTAACCAGGGCAAGCGGAAGAACCCAGATGGCGGGTCAAAATTGGTGGCCAATGCCAGCACCAGCCATAACCGTCCTAAGGGAAATGGGAAGTTTAGACCACCTTTTAACAAAAATAAGACTCCTTTCAATTTGGAGGAAATGCTCAATAAACCTTGTCTGGAGCACAGCCGCCCGATAGAGTTGCGGGTCACACATGGGGTAATTGCCACATCATGCAGAAGTTTAAGAACTACAACATGCAACAGTATAACAACAATGGTGGTGGCATGCCCAGCGGCTCAGAACCAGGCGGGCCAGGAGTCGGGTTTGGATCCGGTGGCTCAAGACCCGGTCATCATGGCCAGGGCAACCAAGCAGGACATCCTTAGCACTCTGGTAGCAACAATCAGCAGTAGCATAATCAGTCTGGGTATTAGAGTAATCCAAAGCAGCTCAGCTCAGGCCAATATCATGTTTTTACGACTAACCTTAACAAGCGGGATCAGAAGTTGCGCGAGCGAGCGGTTAACGTAATCGCGACGGCTCTGCCGCAATACTTGAAGTGCTCTGAGTATGACATAACGTGGAGCCGGGAAGATCACCCGCCGCGTGTTGATGACCCGGGGCGGCTAGCCCTGGTAGTTTCCCCCAAGTGGGAGGATATATGGTAAATAAGGTACTTATGGATGGTGGCAGCAGCATCAATATCCTGTACTATGATACCTTCCAACGGATGAAGCTGCTTGATAAAGACCTTAAGCCCTCATCAACAGTTTTTCATGGTCTAGTATCGGGCAAGTCAGCTTACCCAGTGGGTAGGCTTTCTTTGGAAGTCGCCTTTGGTGACGAGTACAACTACAGGGTGGAGTCCTTGTGGTTTGAAGTAGTCAAGATCAAGAGCCCTTATCATGCATTATTTGGGAGGCCGGCTTACACCAAGTTCATGGCTAGGCCCTATTATGTGTATTTACAGCTCAAGATGCCCGGGTTAAAAGGTACGATTACTGTTCATGGTGATCAGAATACGGCTATTGAGTGCGAAGAAGGGGACGTGGCTTACGCGGAATCCAGTTGTGCTAAGGCAGAGCTCAAGTTCTATAAGGAAAATGTTAACCCAGAGGATATGACCCCACTAAAGAAGCCTACCACAGAGGTTGAAACGCCCCTCAAATTTTTGGCGAATGATACCAAGGCGGTAGATTTCACTCCACGCGACTCATCTAAACAGTTCACTATTGGGGCCAATATGGATCCCAAATAGGAAAGCGCGCTCATTGAATTCATCCGTGAGAATCGGGACATCTTTGCATGGAAACCCTCTGACATGCTGGGTGTACCGAGAGAGTTTGCTGAGCATAACCTTAATGTGGATCCTAAGTTTAAACCTGTCAAGCAATTTCTACGACGGTTCAATGAGGAGAGATGCAAGGCCATTGGGGAAGAGGTCACTCGGCTCTTAGCGGCGGGTTTCATCGTCGAGGTCTTTCACCCGGAGTGGCTTGCTAACTCAGTGCTTGTTCTCAACAAGAACGACACGTGGCGTATGTGTGTGGACTATACGGATCTTAACAAGGCCTGTCCAGCTGATCCTTTTGCTCTCCCTCGTATTGATCAAATCATTGATGATACGGCGGGTTGCGAAAGTTTATGCTTCCTGGACGCTTATTCGGGATATCATCAGATCAAGATGGCGGTTAAGGACCAAGATAAGACGGCTTTCATCACGCCTTTTGGGGCCTTCTGCTATGTGTCTATGCCTTTTGGGATCAAGAGTGCCCAGGCGACTTATCAGCGCTATGTGCAGAATTGTCTTCACAACCAGATTGGGCGCAACGTTCATGCTTATGTGGATGATATTGTGATCAAGTCAAGGAAGAAGGAGACTCTTCTTGACGACTTAAAAGAAACCTTTGACAATCTGCAGATCTATAAGATGATGCTTATCCCGGTAAAGTGTGTCTTTGGTGTTCCGGCTGGCAAGCTCTTGGGATTTCTGGTCTCTGAGCGTGGTATTGAAGCTAACTCGGATAGGATCAAGGCTATTACCTCCCTGGCTGAGCTGGCTTGTATCAATGATGTTCAACGCCTGGCAGGGCGAATCACCGTGTTGAGCCGGTTTATAAGCCACCTTGGTGAGAAAGCCATCCCTTTATATCAAATGATGAAAAAGACAGACAATTTTGTCTGGAGTACAGCGGCGGGTGAAGCGTTTGAGGCACTCAAGAAGCAGCTCACTGAGCCGTCGGTTTTAGCTGCTCCGGCTGAGAAAGAACCCTTGCTCTTGTACGTGGCGGCTAACAACAGGGCTGTCAGCGCTGCAACTGTGGTCGAGCGCAAGGAGGCAGGGAAAGAATATCCGGTTCAGAGGCCGGTTTATTATATCAGTGAGGTCCTGACAGAGTCCAAGCAGAGATGTCCAAATTGGCAGAAGCTAGTTTATGGGGTGTTCATGGTCAACCGCAAGCTAAAGAACTACTTCTTAGGGCACCAGATCACCGTGGTCAGCTCTGCTCCGTTGGGGGACATAATTCAAAATAGAGAAGCCACTGGTAGGATTGCTAAATGGGCATTGGACCTAGGACCTCTCAATCTGAAGTACGTACCTCGTACGGCTGTCAAATCTCAAGCCCTTGTGGATTTCATAAATGACTAGACAGAGTGTCAGGCGCCTGAAGAAAAGCTAGATAACACATACTGGACAATATACTTTGATGGATCCAGGCAGCTGGAAGGATCAGGGGCAGGGGTTGTCTTAACATCCCCCAAAGGTGACAAGTTCTGTTATGTGCTCCGGCTGATGTTCCCTTGCACTAATAATGCAGGTGAATATGAAGCCCTGCTTCATGGCCTCAGGGTAGCTAAGGAGATGAACTTAAGCCGGGTAAGGTGCTTCGGCGACTCGGATCTTGTGGCTCGGCAAGTTTCAGGCACTTGGGATTCCAAGGATCCACGGATGGCGGCTTATCGTCAGGTGGTGGATGTCATTGCTGGTCACTTCAAGGGTTATCAGGTGGATCATATTGATCATCGTAGGAATGAGGTGGCTGACGCCCTGTCAAGGTTAGGCTCTCAACAAAAGCCGGTGCCACCTAATATCTTTCTGGATGTCTTACATCACCCGTCCGTCAAATTACCCTCAGAGGAAGATTTGGCTATTCCTAACCCGAAGGGACGATTGCTGGCGGCTCTACATGCTATTCCTAATTGGATTGTGCCTTACTTGGCGTACTTGACTCAGGGCGAGTTACCTGATGATGAAAATCTGGCCAGACAGATCACCCAATGGTCTAAGTCCATGACGATAGTCAATGGCAAGTTACACAAGTGCAGCATCACCGGAGTGTTTCAACGTTCTGTCTCACCGGAGGAGGGAAAGAAAATCTTGAATAAAATTCATGCTGGTGATTGCGGACATCACGCTAGCTCAAAATCTCTGGTGGCCAAGGCTTTCCGGCATGGTTTCTTCTGGTGGACGGCTCACAAGGATGCAGAGGAGCTGGTCCGCAAATGTGACGGTTGTCAAAAGTTTGGCTGGCACGCTCATGTTCCGGCTCAAGAATCGCACCTGATTCCAATCAGTTGGCCATTTGCAGTCTAGGGGCTCGATATGGTCAGGCCTTTCAAGAGATCTAAGGACAAGAAGACGCACCCCTTGGTGGCGGTTGATAAGTTTACCAAGTGGGTAGAGGCTGAGCCGGTCGGCAAGTGTGATGCAGCTACGGCGGTTCACTTTATTTAAAAACTGATCTACCGTTTTGGTTACCCTCACAGCATCATCATGGACAATGGCACAAACCTGTCCAAAGGGGCTATGAAAACGTTCTGTGACATTGAACACATCCGGCTTGATGTTTCTGCGGTTGCTCATCCACAGTCCAACGGTCAGGCGAAGCATGCTAACCAAGAAATCCTGAGAGGTATCAAGCCCCGGCTTATGGTTCCTTTATAGCGAACGCCGGGTTGTTGGGTGGAGGAATTGTCGTCTGTCTTGTGGAGCATAAGGACTACCCCCAACAGATCAATGGGTTATACACCTTTCTTCATGGTTTACGGTGCAGAGGCTGTGTTACCAAGTGACATCCGTCATGACTCACCACAAGTGGCGGCTTACATTGAGACGGACAATGAGACTGCGCGTCAAGATGCGTTGGATGCCTTGGAGGAGGAATGTGATCTGGCGGCTGCTCATTCAGCGATTTATCAGCAAGACCTATGCCCCTATCATAGCTGCAGAGTCAAGACCCGGACGTTTCAAGAAGGCGACTTAGTGCTGCGGGTGATTCAAGACCAGACCAATAAGCATAAGCTATCTCCTCCATGGGAAGGACCTTTCGTGGTTAGCAGAAATCTCAACAACGGGTCATATTACCTCATTGACATCCGAGACAATTCAGATACCTCGGGGCAGGAGATCCACCGGTCGTGGAACATAGCGCATCTGCGGCCTTACTACACCTAAGTCGTTGAGACTCAACATTGTACACTATCATTGTACATATCATATTTATATATGAATAAAGTTGGCATCCCTGCAAACCGGGGCCTCTGTTGTTTCGCATATCTTCATCTATGCAAGAAAGATCCAACATGATCGTCCAGGGGGCTTCCCACCCTCGGGGTGTAGCTTATCAGACCCTATCGGTCGGCTCTCAAGCCAAAAAGTTGACTCCGTCAACATGATCGTCCAGGGGGCTTCCCACCCTCCGGGTGTAGCTTATCAGACCCTATCGGTCGGCTCTCAAGCCAAAAAGTTGACTCCATCAACATGATCGTCCAGGGGGCTTCCCACCCTTCGGGTGTAGCTTATCAGACCCTATCGGTCGGCTCTCAAGCCAAAAAGTTGACTCCGTCAACATGATCGTCCAGGGGGCTTCCCACCCTCTGGGTGTAGCTTATCAGACCCTATCGGTCGGCTCTCAAGCCAAAAAGATGACTCCGTCAACATGATCGTCCAGGTGGCTTCCCACCCTCTAGGTGTAGCTTATCAAACCCTATCGGTCGGCTCTCAAGCCAAAAAGTTGACTCCATCAACATGATCGTCCAGGGGGATTCCCACCCTCCGGGTGTAGCTTATCAGACCCTATCGGTCGGCTCTCAAGCCAATCAGTTGATTCCGTCAACAAAGGTCACTTGGGGGCTTCCCACCCGCCGGGTGTAGCTTACACACCCTCTTGATCGGCTCTTAAGCCAAACAGGGTTAAACCTACCTGTAAGTTGATGCTGCTCTGCTAGGTGACCCGCCGGACTCTTACCAGTTAATCTCGCCTAGAGACCCTGAGCCGATTCAAGTCAATTGATGGTCAATCTCCATAGAGACCCTGTACTGGTTAAGGTTAAGACAACGGCTCTTATCACTTGAGGGTCGGCTTACAGAAAGCTAGGATAAACTCTCCCATTTATTGCCGACTCTCCGCTATGTGGCCCGCTCGTACTCTTAGACAGTTAATCCTTGAGGACCCTGTACTATTTAAGATTAAAACGATGGATTTATGTCACGTGAGAGGTAATTTTTGGGCTATCAGGGTACTCATGCCCTGCCGTGTCTCTTCTGGGATGTCACACTTCCTTTAAGTTAATCTCGCTTAAAGACCCTGAGCCGGTTCAAAAACCTAACGGCCAATCTCCACAGCGACCATGTACTGATAAGGAGTTTTAAGTGGTGAGTCAGCCCAGTAGAACCGGCACATGAGCTGTTTTTGAAAAAACATGTTAGGAAGATACAGCATCTTTGGGTTATGCTTTTAAGCCGCCCTCCTAACAATGTCAGGATACATCTATTCTTGCAGGTCAATTAACCTGCCAAGAGTCGGTAAAGCATCCAATGGGAAGTGCAAGGAAGATGATATATATATTAAGCCGGGCTATTTAATATGTGCACGATGACATAGTTTAGGCAAAGGCAAAGTTACTACAAGCCTATTACATATGCTCTCTGTAGAGCCCAAAAAATATTTTAAAGTGTTCTTGCCGCTCATGGCGGGTCACAAGAGCCGTCTTATCAACGGCGTTCACAACTCCGTTAGCTGGCTGGCGGGTCACCCTGCTCCGGGTCTTCGACCTCCTTGATCTGAAGATTGTCCAAGTCCCAGTTGCAGTGGGTTAAAGCTGCAAAGTTTCCTTCTTCAAAGAAGGGGGATGGGTCAAGTTCAGAAGCAAAAAGGTTCTTACTACGGGCAGGCATCAGGTCCTTGGACTCAAAGAGGGGGCCGCAGATTCTCTTCTGATCGGTGTTGTAAGCCGCCTGATATGTTGCCAAGTTGACTTCTTCTGCTAACATGGAGGCAAGGACTTTGGAAGCCTTCACACACCGTGCATAGTCAGCTTCTGTAAACTCGAAGCCATCATCTTTCTTGGAGGGAAACCCGTCCATCATGTCTATAGGGGTCAACTCCGGAGCAAAGGCCAACACCCGGCTTATGGCTGCGATAGCTCCCTGTCCGGCGGCTGATTTCTTCAGATCTACAATCTATTTTGGCAGCATGAAAAGAAGCTCTATGACCCATTTGATAGTTCTTGTTGAGCACAGCCTTGATCGTGCGAAAATCTCCATAGTAAAGTTGTTCCGTCAGAGTATAAATAGCCTTTAGGGGCAGCAAGTTGTCGAAAGCGAGTTGGCGGCTCCTTGGACCTACATAGGACGGACTCTTCATCATAAGTCACCAGTACAAGTACATATACACAATTTGGGTTAAGCTGTTAAATACTTACCAAATATGGCAGCAAACATCTTTTTGATATGGCGCATCAAAGATTCCAGCTCATCTGACACAATCATCAGCCGCTGGTCAACGTCATTCGCCCGTTGAGTCAGGGCGGCTTGTTAAGTTTTAGCAGACTCTTTGAAAGCGGCAAAGTCGGCTTTGATCTTGGTCAGTTCCTCAGCAAGGAGCCGACACTTTTCATTTGCCTTGCTTCGGGCGGCTTGCTGCGTGGCTAGATTATTCTTTAAGCCGGCCATTTCTGACCCGGCTTCGTTTAAAGCTTCCTATGACATATCAAAATAAGGAATGAGTCATCAAGAGGGAATTTTTCAGATAATGAAGGTTAAGCAAGTTTCAAGCAGATTGCAAGCAATATCTTTGACACTTGGGGGCTAATGTCTATTTGATCTCAAATATTTCAATGTAGTTCCGGCTCATTTTTATCAATTTAACTTGGAACTTGCGGGCTATAGGCTGGCTTTTCAAATTGTTTTCAATGAAAGCTCCGAATCAACTTTAACAAGATTGAGTCGGCCCTTGGGGGCTACAATTGGCTCTATTAACTACCTTCAATAAAGTTCCGACTCAACTTTGATAGGATTGAGCCGGCCCTTGGGGGCTACAATTGGCTTTATTACTTATCTTCAATAAATCTCCGGTTCAAATATTATCAACTTTGAGCCGGCCCTTGGGGTCTCAGAACGATGATTTGCGATTACCTCTAAATAAGTTGAGGCCTACAGGCTAAGCATTTCTACTTCTACCAAGTTTTGAAGACCCAGATTATCATCGATTAATATTAACCCGGCTCTTGGGGGTTAGGTAAGGGTATAAGGAGAGTGAGAATACCTCGTATTTCTTCTTCATCAAACCGACAAGCTTGAGCTCCAGGTCCTAGCTCGTAGATAAGCGGTTCAGATAACCAGCATGAAGTTCATCAGTTGTCAACTTCTCTAGCGCGGGTAGCTCAAACTCCAGCTTCTTGGAAGTATCAGTCATCTCACTATGCTTTGTCAGCACATGAGGTTGAGGAGAGTGGAAGCCGGTGCCAGTAATAAGGATGTCCGGAGTGGTTGTTTCATCACCAACCTTTGCAGGGCTTGGCGGCTTGGAACGGTCCCTCGGAGGACTCTCAGGAATTATATCGTCGGCTCCGGCTCTGTAGAAGGACAAGCTTCTTCAGGTGCCTCTTTGGAAGCTGCCGAGGGATCAACATCCGGCATGGGATCATCCGGTTTAGCAGGTTCCGGTTCTTGAGCATTCGGGCCAGGGGAGGACTTGTTGGTTTTCCTTCGCTTGGCTTGAGCCCTGAAGAGCACAAAGGTTAGAACCCAAAATTTACAACCAACAAAGACTCGGATATAATGCCTGAAAACACACATACAGCGGGTTAATCTTTGGACGCGGCAGAGCAGTGGTCGTAGAGTCGCTAGACGAAGGAGGTGATCCCTGAAAAGCAGTTCAGGTAATATAAGGCAATTTTGGAATTACAAAGGAAGGATTAGTAAAATCAAGCAGAGAAGGAATAGATACCTCAGTTGGACGCTTCCTCTGAGTCGGAGAGTTAGATAACCTGGCCATGAGAACGGTAGAGCCGGCGCTCCGGGTCTGGCGTCGGGCGGCTTGCTGTAGCTTTTTCAAAAGAAATTGGGGGTCTAAGTAAGCAAGAGGATGAGAAAGTGGAACTTCTTGAATGAACCGTCGTATCTTCTGGGGTACAAAATAGTCTGAGTCAGACAAAACATAAGTTACCTCAGGGGCGTTGGCGTGGCTGGTCTCTGTCTCGTCCTATGAATAATTGTTGTCAATAAGGTGAATAAAGAGGCGACAAAGATAGTCAAGTTATACCTCTGAGTCGTCAGATTCTGGCTGTTCTTCCAGCTCTTCCTGAGGAGTGGTCTTGTTCTTCCGGACTGTGGTCTTCTTCTTTGATTTCTTCAGAGGAGAAACGTATTTCTTCTTCCAGAAGTCGGAATTGGCCTAAAAATATAAGCCGGAAAAAGGTGAAGAGATTGCCAAGATATAGATAATACAGAGAAGAGAATATAAAGAGCCACCCTTACATCTGGAGCCGGGTTCGTGGCACAGAAAGGTGCTAACCCGATGACACCACAAGCTTCTGAAGACTCATGAACGAGGATCTTGATTGAAGCCATTATGTTATCCTCTGATAAAGTTGCTGGGTTAAAGCATAGGGGGTCGTTAGGTTGGCCCGTGTATTCATACATGAGACGGCTCCGTCGGCTCAGAGGCATGACCCTCCAAGAAATCCAGCAATGATTTAAATCCAGGCCTGTTAGTCCATTGGCCATAAGAGCTTTGATCTTCGCGTGAGCCGGAGTGTATTTTACACGCTTGGAATCTGACAGACGGCCAGGGAGCTGAGATGTTGTTTGAGCCGGGACGGACGATAACCCGACAGGGGATGCTCTCCTTTAGGGGAGGTATCCTTGCAATAAAACCAAGTTTTGTTCCAATCTTTAGGGTGGCTTGGCAATTGAAGAGCCAGGCAGGTTATGTCCCGCCGCCTCTGAATGGAAATTCCACCAATCTCTAAGCTTGGGCCGACCTTCACCTCTGTCTGGCGATTTGCATAAAAAACTCACGGAATAAATCCACGGACGGCAATTCTTACAAATAGACCTCACTGAGTATTTGGAAGTTGCATATGTTGGATAAAGAACTGGGAGCAAGGTCGTGAAGGTGCAGTTTGAAAAAATGAAGGACATCCCGGAAGAATTTTGAGTCGGGTGGGCTAAACCCGCATGAGAGGTGATCTGTAAATACGACTACCACACCCTCCTGAGGACGGGGCTTCAATTCATTTCCTGGAACCCGCCAATGAATAACACTTTTTGCTGGAAGAGTCCCCGCATTTACAAAGTCTGTCAAATACTCTTCCGTAATGGCAGAGCCGACCCAGTTGCACGAGTTGGATGCACGAGACATGGCGGCGGTTCAAAACTGCGCAAGGTAACAATGCACGGCGAGTCAGGGGACGGCGGATGACTAAGGGCGGCTAAAAGCCTAAGATTTTATAAGATTAAGCCGCCAGGAGCCGGTTAGTGATTGCCGGAATTTCATGGCGGGTCAAGTTTATAAGAAGACGAGGCAAAATTTGGCTAAGTGTACAAAACAGGTTTCACAACATATCCCTATGGCTACGGATCTACAAAACACAGAAAAGTGGTTTTATTTCAAACCACGACGAACCGTCGAAACGGCAAAAGTTTGAAAATGATAGGCAAAGCAATTATAGATCTGCGTGGTGCTGCTATCAGTTTCCTATAGTACACCGCAATGGGGAAAAGAATATCATCGAGTTTTATGGACTAGGCATGGCTGGCATTGGAGAAAAACTCGTGTTCTAAGCGGCGGAGAAGCTCCGTGAAAACCCTACCGAATACTACAGATCTAGGGGAGGAAAAACTTACCGGAGATGGCGCTGCAGACATGGGTAGAGCTCTAGAGCAAATAGGTTGATGCAGCAGCCTCAACGACGACGGCGTGAAGATGTCACCAGAGCGAGGTGCACTGGAGCGGCGGCGGCGGAAGGAAGAAGAAGAAGAGCAAGCGGGGAGGAAAGAAGTGCCACCCTTCGCGGTCCTATTTAATAGGCAAAGGTGGAAATGGGCGTGAAAATCCAGGCGACGGATATTGATTGACCAAGGCGGACGCCTCGATTCTCGGGCCATCCATTTAATAGGGGAAAGATTCGTTGTGGACGTCAGAGGATCTTTTTGACAGTTTTGACATGACGTCACGGTGGGTCATTTTTGTTTTACTTTCAGGTGACGTAAGTGAGACTCGTTGTTAGTTAAGAAGGAGGTTGAAGTGAGCAAGCTCAAATCAACCTGGGGCCTAATGTTGGGGATATAACCCCACGGTGAGACCCACCCCTGAGGCTCCGGGTCACACATGGCGGCTCATACACGAGACCAAGGATGGGCCGTGAAGACTTAAGCCCAAGACGTTGGGCGGCTTGGTAAGATGGGCCGGGACGTGGCCCGGATGGAGAAGGTATGAAGACCTGGGCGGGTGAGCCGCCCAGAGACAACTTGCTCAGGAAGGCAAGACAATGTAGAGATAGACTCAGACACGTTGTGAGAGTCGGTTATGACTTGTATGACCCGTGGTCTTGACCTCCTATATAAAGGTGAGACCCAGGGTGACTTAGAGAGAGAGAGAGATCAACTATCAAGAACTAGGTCAAGCAATCAGCTCCCTTCTAATCGATACACCAAGCAATACAAACACAAGCAGGACGTAGGCTGTTACCTCTACTTGAGGGACCGAACCTGGGTAAACCCGTGTCGTCCGTCCCAATCAACCCCTGTGAGTCCATCACCTTAGCGATGGCCTCGAATCCAAGTCCGTTCACCCGGACATCTGCCGTGAAAAAACCATGACAGCTTGCCTGCAAGTACACCGAAGACACACTTTACTGGGTTAAGCATCATCTTGTAGACCCGCAAATTGTCAAAGGTTTCTTTCATATCATCCAGTAAAGTCCCCTTCTTCCTTGACTTGACCACAATATCATCGACGTAAGCATGAACGGTGCGCCCAATCTGACCATGAAGGCAGATCTGCACACAACGCTAGTAAGTCGCCTTGGCACTCCTTAGCCCAAAAGGCATAGACACATAGCAGAAAGAACCAAAAGGCGTAATAAAAGTCGTCTTGTCTTGGTCTTTAACTACCATCTTGATCTGGTGATATCCTGAATAAGCATCCAGAAAACACATACTCTCACAACCCGCCGTCGCACCAGTGATTTGATCAATACGGGGGAGAGCAAACGGGTCAACCGGACACGCTTTGTTAAGGTCCGTGTAATCCATGCACATATGCCACGTCCCGTTCTTCTTAAGCACTAGCACCGGGTTAGCGAGCCACTCCGGGTGAAATACTTCAACGATGAACCCGACTGCCAAGAGTCGGGCCACCTCTTCGCCAATGGCCTTCCACCTCTCCTCATTGAATCGGCATAGAAACTGCTTAATTGGCATAAACTTAGGATCCACATTAAGATGGTGCTCAGTGAGTTCTCTCAGTACACCCGGCATGTCAGAAGGTTTCCATGCAAAGATGTCCCGATTCTCATGGATGAACTGAATGAGCGCGCTTTCCTATTTGGGATCCATATTAGCCCCAAAAGTGAACTACTGCAATGAGTCGCCAGGCGCGAAGTCCACCAACTTAGTATCATCTGCTGCAAACTTAAGCGGCGACTCCGACTCTGTGTTAGGCTTTTTCAACGGGGTCATATCCACCGGGTCGACATTCTCCTATAAAACTTGAGCTCTGCCTCCGCACAACTGGATTCTACATAAGCTCCATCCCCTTTCTCACACTCAGCAGTCGTCTTCCAGTCTCCATGCACCGTGATCGTCCTGTTAACCCGGGCATCTTGAGCTGCAAATAAACGTAGCAAGGTCTAGCCATGAACTTGGCATAAGCCGGCGTCCAAATAGATCGTGATATGGGCTCTTAATCTTGACCACTTCAAACCATAGAGACTCCCCCCTGTAATTGAATTCATCGCCAAAAGAAACCTCCAATGAAATATTGCCCACCGGATAAGCTGACTTCCCAGGCACCACTCCATGAAGAACTGTTGAAGAAGGCTTAAGATCTTTGTCAAGCAAATTCATCCGGCAGAAAGTGTCATAATATAGAATGTTGATGTTGCTGCATCCATCCATAAGAACCTTGGTAAACACATATCCTCCCACTTGGAGGGCGACCACCAGAGCCAAATTCCCCGGGTTATCCACACGCGGCGGGTGATCCTCCCTAGTCCAAGTTATATTATACTTAGACCACTTCAAATATTGCGGGAGAGTCGGCATAGCTGCGTTTACCACCCGCTTGCGTAACTTCCGGTCTCGCTTGTCAAGGAAGGTTGTGAAGACGTGGTACTGGCCGAAGTTAAGCTGCTTGGGATTACACTGAAACCCAGACTGGTTATTTTGCTGTTGACCCCCATCGCCGGATTGTTGATTATTCCCTCCATGGTTTCCTTGGCCCTAATGACCTGAGCCTGAGTCGCCCGGACTGAAACCAGACACGGAAGGGCCTGGCCCACTAGATGGCCCGCCGCCGCCGCCGCCGCCTGGATGCTGGTTACTACCATAGTTTTGGTATTCTCGCATGATCCAACAATCCTTCCAAGCATGAGTCGACGGCTGATCCGGACGGCTGTGCTTTGGGCAGGGATCATTCAACATTGTCTCCAAGTTAGGAGTCTTGCACTTAAACGGCGGCTTGTCATTGCCCTTGCCGCGGTTATTCCTAGTATTGGCGTTGGCCACTAACTCTGACCCGTCGTCCTGGTCCTTTTGCTTCCCGCCATTGCCATTATTATTGTTTCCTCCCCTGTTCTGTGACTGACCCTTGCCATTGTTATTCTTCTTGCCCTTGGACGATTTATCATCATCGGAACCAGGGTCCTTCATGTTGTCGGAGTCTGCATACTTGGTGAGAGCCATCATGAGTTCCCCCATGTCTTGACATGTGCACTTCATTTGGCCAAGCTTCTGCTTCAAAGGCGTGAAGTGGCAATTTTTCTACAAGATTATAATTGCTTGAGACGCTGTGAGATTATCAAAAGAGTGGATGATGGTCGAGACCCACCGGACCCAATGATGAGCCAATTCATCCTCACGCTGAACGCAATGATCCAAATCCACAATCGTCATGGGCTTCTTGCACGTTCCTTGGAAAAAAAATATGAACCTCGCCTTTAACTCGGCCTAGGTGTTAATGGTGTTGGGTGGCAAACCTTTCAACCACGTGCGAGCCGGCCCCTCCAGCATCATGACAAAATACTTGGCACACACTGCGTCACTAACATCCAACATCTCCATGGCCAATTCATAACTTCCAATCTATGCCTCTGGAGGTAGGTCATCAGTATAATTGGGCACCTTGCGAGGACCTTCGAAGTCTTTCGGCAGGCATTCGTTCCACAAAGCCAGCACTAAGCATGGCACTCCCACAGCCCTAGAAGTTAAGCCGGCTCCAAATGAGATGGAGGGCATGACTATGGGTTCTTGATAAGCCGTCACGGCTGCCAGAGCCGCCGCCTCTCGCTGGGCCCTTGCTTGATCCACCAACGCCTGAGCATCACGAACCAGTTGATCATCCCTTGGCGGGTTTCGATGTCGCTCACTACTGGAAACCACTGGCGACTCATAAAGTCGGCTGTAGTTGGGGCTTGGGATGGGGGTTGAATGCACATGACCTCATAACACCGGTTGTAGTTGGGGCTTGGGATGGGGTTGAATGCACACGACTCCGACTGTAGGTATACTTCTCCTGCTGGGCCACCGCCATCTGCAGGTACCCAATGGAGCTTCGCACTTACTCTACGAAAGGTTCCTCGTCGGGGATTGGGATTGTACCAAGCCTGGTCTCCGTTGCCACCATGTTCTCTACCGGGTTAGAAAAATGACCCGGCGGCGTTGGAAAAGACTGGGGTCTGACCTGGTTACGGCAGGACGGGTCTGGCTGTTGATGTGAAACCGCCGCCCGACCTCCAAGCAGCTCCGCCGTCTAGGTTACGGTCAGGGGCATGTTGCATCCCATCCCTGGCATGTTAAACAGACTTCTGGCTCCATATTGCTCCGGTAAACGCGACTGATGCCTCATCCGATGAACCACTGTTGTAGATTGTTGCTCTAATTTCAAACGAAAAGCATCTGCCTTAAGGCGCTCCGAGTCAGCATCCATCTGAGCCTTCATCGCATTGATCTCCTGTTGGACTCTAGCCATCTGGTCCTTCAACCTTGTGATCTCCATGTTATGGGCTTCCTGGTTTTCAACAGTGACCTCGGTCTCCAACAGGGTGGCGAGCTCGTTCATTAGATCCAAAAGAACTTGAGTCGGCGGCCTGTCAGCTCCAGACCCGACCGCACCAGCGGGCGTGCTGTTGTGTGCTGACGCGGAACCCGCCATGAAGACAGCAGCATGGTTCAGCGGCTCATACTCTTCCGGCTCATGGTACTCCGACTCAGGGTAATGCTTGATGTAGCCCCCAAGTTCGTTGTTGTGAGGCTGATAGATTGATTCTGTCTCTCCACTCGAGGAGCCATCCTCTGAGCAGATGAGCGTTCCTTCCCCTGACATGGAGCCTTCAAGCTCCCTGCCTTGGGTAAAGCCAACGAAGACATGCTTCCTACCTGGGTTAACATGGGCGGGTTGCACGTGTCGGGCCAGCTCGATGAGGTCGGTGCAGATGTTCGGCCTGGGTTCACATCTGCCGATCTTCCTGATGAAATGTGAATTCCGCCAAAGGGGACCCAGTACACATACTCGATTGAGTCGGCGCTGTCGATGTAGCGCTTGCCCCGGCAACTCTTGGTCATCCTGCCAATAGCGTACCCCTCGATCCCTGTAAGGGATCCCTTCAAGAACCTTACACCACTGAGCGCTAGCCCCGCGGTGGGCGCCAACTGTCATGGATTTGTCACAGCAGATGTCTGGGTCAATGGACTTAGGTTCGAGGCCATCGCTAAGGCGGTAAACTTGAAGGGGTTTATCAGAATCGAGAGACAAGAGTTTACCCAGGTTCGGCCCCTCGGAAAGAGGTAAAAGCCTACGTCCTGCTTCGTGTTGTATTGATTGTGTATCGATTACAAGGGAGCGAATTCGCTTGACCTAGATCTCGATCAGTTGTTTCGTGGCCTAAGCCACCCTTATATACACTGGTCTGGACCCTGGGCTTACAAGAGTTTGGGTTGGGTTAAACTTAACAACTGACCTCACCTAAACATGCCTTATCCGACAAGTCTCTCCCGACGGCTTAAGTCCACCGGGTTACATTTGGCCTTCTGGCTCTGGGCCCTCCGGCCCACTGGTTATGCCTTCCTCCTGGAGTCACTGTAAACCGCCAACCACATGACCCGGACCAATTAGGCGGGTCTCATCCCGAGTGAATATCCCCAACAGTGTGTCCTAGAACATCACCAACAGCATAATCACTAGAATCACACATAATTTCAAAAGGCAAGTTCCAATCAGGTGGTTGAAAAATAGGTGTAGTGCTCAAGCCTTTCTTAAGTGTTTCAAAATCTTCCACACAATCATCATAAAAACAAAGGGAATGTCATTTTGTAAAAGATTAGTAAGAGGCCTAGAAAATTTTGGGAAGTCTTCAATAAACCCCCTATAGAAACCAGCGTGACCAAGGAAACTTCGAATACCTTTAATATCTTTAGGACATCGCATTTTCTCAATTGCATCAACTTTAGCTTGATCCACCTCAATACCTCGTTCGGAATTTTTATGTCCCAAGACAATACCTTCATTAACCATAAAGTGACACTTCTCCCAATTCAAGATGACATTAGTTTGTTCACATCTCTGCAAAACTCGATCAAGGTTGCTTAAGCAATCATCAAAAGAAGTTCCATAAACAGAAAAATCATCCATGAAAACCTCCACAATATTTTCACAAAAATCACAAAATATAGCAGTCATACATCTTTGAAAGGTAGCAGGTGCATTGCATAAACCAAAAGGCATACGTCTATAAGCATAGGTTCCAAAAGGACAAGTAAAGGTGGTTTTGTCTTGATCAGATTGTGATCAATGAAAGGTGGAGGGTAATGATATTTTCTAGTAGCTTTATTTAATTTTCTAAAATCAATTACCATCCTATAACCAGTGACAATTCTTTGTGGGATTGGTTCATTTGTATCATTAGGAACAACAGTAATACATCCCTTCTTAGGGACACAATGAACGGTACTTACCCATCTACTATCAGCTATGGGATAGATTATACCTACTTCCAGAAGCTTTGATATTTCAGTTCTTACCACTTGTTTCATCTTGGGATTCAATCGTCATTGGTGATAAACAACGGGTTTAGCATCAGGTTCCATATTGATCTTGTGCCGACATAGAGTGGGACTAATGCCCTTAAGATCATCAAGAGTATATCCAATAGCAGCCCGGTGCTTCCTCAGAATGTTTAATAGTCTTTCTTCTTCATGTTGTGAAAGCTTAGCACTAAAAATAACAGGATATATCTTTTTCACATCAAGATAATCATACTTCAGTGTCATGCAATTGTTTTAGTTCAAACACAAGATGACCTTTAGGTGGAGGACCTCCCAGAGTTTCAATAGGCAAAATATGTTTTAGTAGAGGTTGTTGTTCAAAGAAATATTTATCTATTTCATTTCTTTCATGCAAGTGAAAAATCATTTCCATGGTCTAGCAAATATTTTTCTTGTGGACCGGTAGGGGGATTGGAAATAGAAGCAAGACCAATTATTTCATACTTACTAGGTAATTCTTTATCACGAGGTTGTCTACTAAACTTGGAAAAATTAAAATCATGAGACACATCACCAAACTCAACACTAACAGTTTCTTTTTGACAATCTATCTTAGCATTAATAGTGTTCAAGAAAGGTCTACCACAGATAATGGGACAAAAGTCATCTTGTGGGGAACCAAGAACTAGAAAATAAGTAGGATATTTTATTTTCCCACACAAGACTTCAACATCTCTAACAATCCCAAGTGGTGTGATGGTGTATTTGTTAGCAAGTTTAATAGTAAATCAATATCTTCTATTTCAGCAGGTGCTATGGCATTCATATTTTCTTGGTATAAAGTAAAAGGAATAGCACTCACACTAGCACCCAAATCACATAAGCCATGATAACAATGATCTCCTATTTTGACTAAAACAACAGGCTTGCCAACTACGGGTTGCTACTTCTTGAGCTTGCATTGGTTTTTCCCTTGAAGAGGAAAGGGTGATTCAGCAAAGTAGAGATAAGTATTTCCCTCAGTTTTGAGAACCAAGGTATCAATCCAGTAGGAGGTACAAGCAAGGCCCCAATCTATGCACCTGCACAAACAATCAAACACTTGCACCCAATGCTATAAAGGGGTTGTCAATCCTTTCACGGTCACTTGCAAGGATGAGGTCTGATAGAGATAGATATAAAGGATTAATAAAAGTAAAGCTAAATAAAAGTAAATAAAATTGCAACAAGGTATGTTTGGTATTTTTGGTTTATAGATCTGAAAATATATAATGGAAAATAGACCCGGGGGCCATAGGTTTCGCTAGAGGCTTCTCTCTTGAAGGAAAATAATACAGTGGGTGAACAAATTACTCTTGAGCAATTGATAGAAAAGCGCAAAGTTATGAAGATATCCAAGGCAATGATTATTCATATAGGCATCACGTCTATGTCAAGTAGACTGAAACGATTCTGCATCTACTACTATTACTCCACACATCGACTGACTCCTGCCTGCATCTAGAGTATTAAGTTCATAAAGAACAAAGTAACGCCTCAAGTAAGATGACATGATGTAGAGGGATAAACTCAAGCTATATGATGAAAACCCCACCTTCGTATCCTTGATGGCAACAATACAAATACGTGCTTCACTACCCCTACTTTGTCACTTGGTGAGGACACCGCAAGATTGAACCCAAAACTAAGAACCTCTCCCATTGCAAGAGCTACCGATCTAGTTGACCAAACCAAACCAATAACTCGAAGAGAAATACAAAGATATGAAATCATGCATATAATAATTTAGAGAAGATTCAAATAATATTCATAGATAATCTGATCATAAATCCACAATTCATCGGATCTCGACAAACACACCGCAAAACAAGATTACATAGGATAGATCTCCAAGAATATCGAGGAGAACATGGTATTGAGGATCGGAGAGAGAGAAAAGACCATCTAGCTACTAGCTATGGACTCGTAGGTCTGAGGTAGACTACTCACGCTTCATTGGAGGAGCAGTGGAGTTGATGTAGAATCCCTCCGTGATCGAATCCCCCTCCAATAGATTATCGGAAAAGGCCCCGAGGTGGGATCTCACAGGAATAGAAGGTTGCGGTGGTGGAAAAGTATTTTTGTGGCTCCCATGATGGTTTCGGAATATATGGGAATATATAGGCGAAGAGTTAGGGTTAGAAGGCCTCTAGGGGACCCACAAGCCAGGGGGTGCCCCCCTAGGGAGCGCCCTGGCGGCTTGTCGTCTACTGTGAGGTCTTCCGACCTCCTCTCCAGATCTTATAGATGTCTTCTAGTCCAAGAAAAATCATCGCGAAAGTTTTATTCCGTTTGGACTCCGTTTGTTATTCCTTTTCTGTAAACCTCAAAAACAGGGAAAAACAGAAACTGGCACTGGGCTCTAGGTTAATATGTTAGTCCCAAAAATAATATAAAATAGAATATTAATGCATATAAAACATCCAAAATAGATAATATAATAGCATGGAACAATAAAAAAAGTAGATACATTGGAGACGTATCACGGGTCTATGTTTATCTTTTTCATTAGGTTTAGCAATTCTAGCAGCTTCATCACAGAAGTAAATAACATGCCCATCAATATTTTCTACCAAGAGATCTTTAACCATAGCAACACTAGGTTCTACTTTAATTTTTTCAAGGGGCTTAGGTGATATAATATTATTCTTGCGAACCACAGTTGATACCTTAGCATGTTCCTTTATCCTAACAGGGAAAGGTGGTTTTTCAATATAAGCAGTAGGCACAACTGGATTAACATTGTAAACGATAGTTTCTTCTTTAGCTATGACCGGTTCTTTAATTTCTTTTTTAATAGGGGGGTGATATTTAAACCACTTCTCCTTAGGGAGATTAACATAAGTAGCAAATGATTCACAAAAAGAGGCTACTATCTCAGAGTCAAGTCCAGATTTAGTGATAAACTTGTGAAAAGCATCGGTATTCATAAAGATTTAACACAATCAAATTCAACCTTAATACCTAACTCATTACCTTTGTCGAGTTCCCAATCTTTAGAGTTGCGTTTAATTCTTTCTAAGCGATCCCAATTGAATTCAATAGTCTTCTTCATAAAAGAACCAGTACAAGAAGTATCGAGCATGGATTCATCATTATGAGAAAGCCGAGCATAAATTTTTTGAATAATAACTTCTCTCGGGATATCATGATTGGGGCATTAATATAACATTGATTTAAGCCTCCCCAAGCTAGAGCGATGCATTCTCCTTCACAAGGCCAAAAATTATATATATAATTCTGATCACGATGAACTAGATGCATAGGATAAACTTTTGGTGGAATTCCAATTTCAATCGATTCCACTTCCATTATCCAATATCATCACATAGCCTATACCATGTAAATGCTTTTCCCTTCAAATATAAAGGGAAAAGCTTATTCTTAACTTCGTCTCCGGATAAACCTGCAAGCTTAAATAATCCACAAATTTCATCCACATGTATTAGGTGCATATCAGGATGTTTAGTTCCATCTCCTGCATAAGGATTAGCTAGCAGTTGTTCTAACATACCCGAAGGAATTTCATAACCAATATTTTCAGTAGGTGTTGTGGGTAGTGGGTCAACTAATTGTGGTTTTGATCGAGGTAAAGATACCCCGAACAAACCCCTCAAAGGATTGCTTTCCATAGTAACAAGTGACGATAAATTTCAGCATGTGGTATAAGTTTTTCCTTACCGATTTCCACTTACCAAGAGCACTTCACTCCCCGGCAACAGCGCCAAAAAAGAGTCTTGATGGCCCACAAGTATAGGGGACCAATAGTAGTCCTTCTGATAAGTAAGAGTGTCGAACCCAACGAGGAGTAGAAGGAAATGATAAGAAGTTTTCAGCAAGGTAATTTCTGCAAGCACTGAAATTGTAAGTAGCAGGTAGTTTGATAGCAAGGTAATTTGTAATGAGCAAGTAACAGTAATGGTAAATAAGGTGCCACAAAGTAGCTCAATCCTTTTGTGCCAAAGGACAAGCCAAAACGATCTCTAATGATAAGCAAAGTGTTCTTGAGGGTACACGGGAATTTCATCTAGTCACTTTCATCATGTTGGTTTGATTCGTGTTCGCTACTTTGATAATTTCATATGTGGGTGGACCGGTGCTAAGGTGCTGTTCTTACTTGAACTAACAACCTACTTATGATTAAACCCTCACAAGCATCCGCAACTACGATAAAAGTATTAAGATAACATCTAACCATAGCATTAAACATATGAATCGAAATCAGCCCCTTACGAAGTAGCGCATAAAATAGGGTTTAAGCTTCTATCACTCTATCAACCCATCATCTAATAAATACTCCACAATGCACTCCCCTAGGCCCAAGGATGGTGAAGTGTCATGTAGTCGACGTTCACATGACACCACTAAGGGAATCACAACATACATATCATCACAATATCGAACACATATCAAATTCACATGATTACTAGCAATCTGACTTCTACAACCTCAAGAACAAAGGTAACTACTCAGAAATAATACTCGTGATCAAGATCAGAGGTGTATTGAATAGCATAATGGATCTGAACATATAATCTTGTGCCAAATAAACCATATAGCAATCAACTACACAAGGTAATCAACACTACTAGTCACACATATGTACCAATCTGAGGTTCCGGTACAAAGATTGAACACAAGAGATGAACTAGGGTTTGAGAGGAGTTGGTGTTGTTGAAGATTTTGATGAAGAATGGCCTCCCCAAGATGAGAGGGTTGTTGGTGATGACAATGGCTTTGATTTCCCCCTCCCGGAGGGAAGTTCCCCTGGCGGAATCGCTCCGCCGGAGGGCAAAAGTGCTCCTGCCCAAGTTCCGCCTCGAGACGGAGGCATTCAGACCCGAAAGTCCTCTCTTGAATTTTTTCTAGGTTAAACCACAATTTATACTAGAAGATGGGCTCCAGAGGTGGGCCTGGGTGAGCACTACCCACCAGAGCGCGCCTGGGGGCGCTGGCGTGCCCTGGTGTATGTTCCTCACTAGGTGGCCCCCTCTGGTAGTTTTTTGCTCCAATATTTTTCATATATTTCATAAAATTTCTTCGTAAAGTTTCATCTCTATTGGGGATGTGCAGAATAGGTATCTCTGATATGCTTTTCCAGGTCCCGAATTTCAGCTGCCGATATTCTCCCACTTTGAGCAAGACTTGAAAATTATGAGAGTAAAGGCATTAGAATTACTCCCCAGAGCACTATTATGCATAAAACATTATAAATAACAGTAGGAAAACATGATGCAAAATGGACATATCAGAGTGGTGGTATAGTTAGAATTTCTAATGATGTTAAATGTTTATGCAAGCACTTTTCTATGGTGAACACTCACCTTCACCAAGTTTCTAGACAACATCACGATTATTTTAAAGACAGATGTAATAAACTTATTAAGCAAACTTATGGAGTAGAAACTAGAGGTGGTAAAATTACCTAGAAACCTTTGTATCTTGATAGTCATACCCATGATCGGGAACACGTGACTACGATGTCTTCTATGCAACTTTATTCTTGTGGACGTCATTGGGCCTCCAAGTGTGGAGTTTTATAGGACGGCAACAAATTTCCCTGAAGTGGATGGCTTAAGGTTTATAAACCCATGGGAGGTGTAGGATGAAGATGGTCTCTCTCAAGCAACCCTCAATCCAATACAAGAAATCTCTTGTGTCCCCAACACACCCAATACAACGATAAATTGTATAGGTGCACTAGTTTGGCGAAGAGATGGTGACACAAGTGTAGTATGGATGGTAGAAATATATTTTTGTGATCCGAAAAAATAAAAACAACAAGGTACCAAGTGGCAAACAGCAAGCAAAATATTATATCAATGCTTGGAAACAAGGCCTAGGGTTCATACTTTCACTAGTGCAATCTCTCAACAGTACGAACATAATTGAATCATATAACAATGCCTCAGCGTGTGACAAAGAATCACTCCAAAGTTTCTATCAAGTGGGGAACATAAGACTAATTGTTTTACATAGTAGAACCACCTCAAAGTTATCCTTTTCAATCAATCTATTGAGACATCCCTATAAGTGTCACAAACAACCCTAGAGTTCATACTAAAATAACATCCATGATACACATCAATCAACTCTAGTGTCACTGATACGTCTTAAACATATCTATAATTTTTTATTGCTCCATGCTATTATATTATCATTCTAGGATGTATTTTAGGCATTTACTTGCTTATTTATATTATTTTGAGCACTAACCTACTAACCCAGTGCCAAGTGCAAGTTGTTGTCTTCTGCATGATTTTGGATTTTCACTTATACTCTATCAAACAAAGTCCAAATACCCCCAAACCTTTTTGATGATTGTTTTCTGGACAATATAAGGACCTAGAAGCTTCTTAGGAAGACCAGAGGGCGCACGAGCTGGCCCAAGCCATTAGGGCGTGCCGGGGGTCCACACCAACTCAAAATGCTTTGAACTTTATGGTGATAAAATAAAGTTGCAAACAACATAAGATAAATGTTGCACACTTGTTAAATATCTCAAAACTAATGTTGTTAAGGAAAACAACATCACCATGGTGTTGGTGTGGACCGCACCATCCAAAACAGAGCCAACATTGCATTTGAAATACCCTTTAAATACCTTCGATAATAATAACAAATTTCAAAAATGCCCAAACTTGTTGTGGCCATTTAAAATATTACAAGATATTAATTGGACTTTGTCCCACATTTTTGCTAAAGGAAATCAATGCTAAAAGAAATAAAACAGAAACTTATAAAGGAAAAAAGAAGAAAAAGAAAAGAAACAAAGCCCCCTCCCTCTGCCCTGGGCCTTAGGCTACAGTGGTGGCCCAGCCCACTCCCCCACCCTCTCCTTCCCTGTAGCGACCAGCACGGTCGCTACACAGCGCCAACCGTGCTCGTCGCCGACGGACCAGCTCACCGGGGACGGCGAGGGGATAAGACCGCCATCGCAGCCACCCCACCTGCCCCTCGGACCCTAGATCTCACCTGCTCCCCTCCGCTGCTTTCTCCCTCGTCTCCCCAGAGCACCCGAGCGCAACCATGGCCGCCACCGTGATGTAGCCATGGCCACCGTGCCTCCCGCGCATTGTCGTCGCGCCCAAAAACTCCACACCAACCCCCCCCCCCATCCTCCTCGACCACCAGACCAATCCTCGGAGCCACTACAGTGACGGCCACGAGCTCTTCTTCCTCGGATCACCGCCGCGCTCCGACGATGATTCCGGCCACCTCGAGACTCCCCCGAGCCCGCTAAGCACCTCTGCAGGGCCGCTGTAAGCTCCTGCTCCTTTGCCCTCTCTTCCACGAGCTTTTTCGCCGCCGTAGCCCCTTCTCCCCATCGCGACGAAAGCTCCTCCGCCTGAGCTCGTCGCTGGCAAGCCTCCGGTGACCATTTGGTCCAACCGATGTCGTCGTTCGACTCAATGCTTCGCGTAGGCTCGCTTAGTGGCTGTAGTTAGGTCATTCGCGCCCTGGTTCGCTCGCTACCATCGGCGCCCGAAGCTCACCGCCGCCAACCTCGACACCGCCAACACCACAGCCCACTACAGCAGCTGCTGATGGACGGAACAGAACGGCGGCTGCTCCATCTTGCGAACACATGAAGCGGCACTCGATTTGGTGCCATGTGTGCCATTTCTGAGCCCCTCGCCATCTCTGGTGCTCGTCGGAGCTCCTCCGATGACGAACGCTGGCCAACGCTGACGTGGCCCTGCTGGGGCCACCCCCAGGGTCACTAACATGTGGCCCCGGCCCCCCTGTTGACCAGTTGACTTGGTCAACTAGCTGACTAGGCACAGCCCAGTCACCAACCAGTGGGGCCCATGCCCCCCTATGTTTATGACAAGTGGGCCCAGCCCCATGTTAATTAATTAAATTAGTTTAACTAAATCTGAAAATTAGTTTAGACTAATTAGACATTGAATAGTAGGGCCCACCATCTAATTAAGTTAATTAGTTTAAAACTAACTTTGTTTAATACTAACAGGGGCTGACATGTGGGTCCCTATGACCCCACATGTTAGTTTTGACTCTGGCCAGCCAGAGTTGACCTGCTAAAGTCATATTGATGTCATGCTGACATCATCATTTACTGTTCTGGATAATTTTGATTTAATAAATAGAATTAATTCCAGAAAATGATTAAATCTTTGAAAAATCTTATAAAATAATCTGTAGCTCAGATGAAAAAACTTTATAAATGAAAGTTGATCGGAAAATCCCACGAATCTGAATATGCCATTCATTCATCTGTCACATGCTCCTAACATGATGAACATGGAACTCTACCCTCCGGGTCGTCTTCCCGATAAATCCACAGACCCGGGAAATATCATCAGATATTCCGCCGCTCCGTCTACGATGTGTAGTATTGCGTTAGTGCATACCTAGCTCTGCATATTGCCATGTCATGCATCGTGGTGCATCTGTTTGCTTTATATTTATTGTTTCTCCCCCCTCTTCTTACCAGTAGACCCCGAGACAGATGGTGCTGTCGGGTACGACTACACCGCCGATGATCAGACTTTTGCCGCAGAGCAGCAAGGCAAGCAACCCCCCTTGAGCATTCCGATATCGCCTATTATTTTCCCTCTTATTCTTGCATTAGATTTTTGCTACTGTATTAGTTAGCTCCTATTCTGATGCATAGCCTGTTTTTTGATGAATTGCTACTATTCCTGCAATCATACCAACTGCTTAGTATAGGTTGGTTAGTGAATCCCCAGTGACCCCCTTAGTCCCAGTTGCCCCTGCTTCTTCAACGATGACCCGACGACTCTACGACTTGAAGACTCGAAGCCTCGGTTAATGGACCGACAAGCCAGGCTCCTCATATCACTGCACTCCCCCTTAGTTGTACGACTCTGCAGTGCTACTATCGAGTACCGAGGGTGACACCTCGTGAAGTACTCATGATGCTACCCATGTAGTGTAGCTAGTCGGTCGTGGTTATCGAGTGTGATTCCTCCTTCACCATTCTCGACGGTGTCTTTGTCATGCAACCCCTCAAGTGTGGGACCCTCGAGGGCGATTCCTCTAAAGTCCATCTTGACGGTTACATCGAGCGGGGACCATCGAGGGTGATTCCTCAGTTCCCGCCTTGATGTTTTATACACACAGTTACTATGACTTGGTTACAGAAACATGTTGGTGATGGGTCGGCCCTGAGGGGTACCCATGGTTTGCTGATGTTGAGGCGTGGACTGGCGAGAGAGGCCTTTGCCACACATCCTCGAGACGGGGTGACGGGACCGCACTTTATGGGTCGCGCTTGCCCCACATTAATAAAATGCTAATGGGTTGGGTATTTGATTTGAGTTGGTCGTTTGACCTTTTACGCACTAAACCTTCACGTGGGAGAAGTTATGGGTACTCAGCGTCATTGTATCAGCCGAAGCTCTTCGGACGTCAGCAATGGAGTGGCGCGCGTCGGATTGGGCTGGAAGGTACAGCTCCCCGAATGAGTGTACTAGGTCTGCTTCCAGCTGCGTTCGCATCGTGCAGGAGTGCAAGGGCAAGTGGGCCCACGAACCTACACGCTTAGGATTTAGACCGGCAGGCTGGCCTCTTCATTGAGCCTAGGTGGGGCGACGACGTTTTGGATCTTGAGGCCGGGAATTACCAAGGAAAGTGTGTCCGGCCGGAGGTGATCAAGTGTGTTGGAAATGCGGTGCACCCATGCAGGGATGAATTCATCTGTTCGAATAGCCGTGTTCACGGTAACAGGACGACTTGGAGTTATACTTTGACCTACTACAACTAAAACTGTGACTTTAATTTGAAATGAATGTTGGCTCCAGGATTGCTTCCTCGCAGGGAGTTGAGGAAGAATCTCTGGGCGTGGTTGCTCAAGATGCCAGTCTACTCTCTTCTAATGCTGCAAGATGCTGAAGATGCTAGTATTAGATAGGACTAGGCATTCCCCCCTATTCTTTCTTTCTGCAGTCATTCCAGATATATCCCATTCCTTGATAATGATGCATACTTATCATAGATCTGATGTCAGTTTTGCGAGTACTTTGGATGAGTACTCACCACTGCTTTGCTTTCTCTTTTCCCCTCGATACGATTCTGCGTTCAGACGATGGAGCCCAGGAGATGGAGTACGCCGGACACGACTACTACACCATCGTAGGAGCCTACTACTACGTGGAGGTGGCCCCCGACCAGCAGTAGGATAGGAGGTTCCTAGGCAGGAGGCCTCGCCTCTTTCGATCCGCTGCTTATGTTTGTGCTAGCCTTCTTAGGGCAAAACTTGTTTAACTTATGTCTGTACTCAGATATTATTTGCTTCCGCTGACTCGTGCTTGTCGAGCTTTGTATTCGAGCCCTCGAGGCCCCTGGCTTGTAATATGAAGTTGTATGACTTTAATTTGTGTCTAGAGTTGTGTTGTGATATCGATTAGTGAGTCCCTGATCTTGGCCATAAGAATTGCGTGTATGTTTAGCGTACGGTCGAAGTTGGGGGTGTCACACGGTCCCCACCTCATTCAGGGTCCAGGGGCATGCGGCCCAACGGCGACCCCCTATTCCCCCTGGACCTCGTGATGGGCCGCCATGGCCATCTCAGGGGCTTCCTGCGTGCTAGGGAAGAGACCTGAGAAGGAAAGAAGGAAAAGAAAGATGAACAAAAAGGCCAACCAAAACCAGAAATGAGCGGCGGAAAGGATGAGACGACAAGATCTTACCGTGCAGCATGCGGTCTATCCCATGCCATTGCTCCCGTAGCTCTGACTCCCTGGCGGACCACTCCTGGAGCCAATGCTAGTGCTCGCTCCGAGCCGCCTGCGCCTCGCCAACCACCTGCGCCAACGCGGCGTCCTTGGCCTCCAGCTCCTGGCCTGAGCGCGCTCCCGCTCCTCCGCCTGCTGGGGAAGGGCCGCCTCGCGGCCCGATAACTCCTGGCGGACAGCCGCCTCACGGTCCGTCAGCTCCTGGCGGTGGGCACGCTCCTGCTCCTCCGCCTGTTGCTGAAGGGTTGCCTCGCGACCCGATAGCTCCTGGAGGATGGCCGCCTCGTGGTCCGCTAGCTCCTGGCGGTGGGCCCCCTCACGCTCAGTCATCGTCACCTGCGCTCGAGCCACCTCCTCGCGGAGCCGCTTGCACTCCGCGGTTCGGGAGATCCGCTGGTCATCGAGCTCCACGACCTGGCGTTGGAGATTGACCACCTCGGCGTTGGTGTCTGCCCGGGACGGAAAAAATCCCAATCAGAAGACAAAAGGAGAAGGGGGGTCGGCCCGCCCCCGCGGCGACCGGCTCGAATCCCGGGGGCTACACCCCCACCTCGGAAATCATGAAGACCTTACCTCGCAAGTCCTGGGACAAGGTGGCCAGCCGGCCATCGTTCTCCCGGTACAAGCTCAGCCAGGAGTTGTACGCGGTCACCCGGCGGTCGTGCGCCGCCTGCGGACAACAAAAATAGCACGCAGCATTAGACCCGACCTGCCTACGCCACAGTCGGCTCGGGTCTCAGGGGCTACACCCAGTGGGTGCGCTAGCGCACCCCACTAGAGACAACGCCGAGAAAAAGACGAAGAAAGGAAGAAAGCTTACCGCGACAGTCCGTTCCAGCTGTACCAACCGGTCATTGGCTGCACGGGCGTCTTGCGTCATCTGGGCGCGGCAGGCAGCGACCGCCTCGACTGCGGCGGACACCGCCGCCACGAGGGGCTCGACGGATCCCTGGTAACCGGGCAGCTGGCCGTGGCCCAGCTTTGCTGCGGCCAGCCTCTGTCTGTCGGCCCGCCTTTGCCTGAAGTCACTAGGGGTCCGGCTCCTCCCGGCACCATCGTGCCAGCGGCCCTGGACGAGGAGCCCGTGCCGTTCGACCCCTTGGGCGCCTCGGCCTCCCGCCTCGATCCTCCGTTGCCGACCTCTCCCGCCCGGCTCAGCCCGGAAGCCGGCGCTCCCATAACCGGCTCCTCCCAAGTCGGCACCTCTGGCGCCTGAGCTTCCGGAGGTGGCACCTCTGGAGCCGGCATGTCCGGAGCGGGCGCCCCCGCAGCCGTCGCCTCCGCATCTAGCGGACCAGCCGCCCCCGGCGACATGTCGTTTCCTCCGGTGGGGCCTGCGCCGCGGTCCGCCCCCGGCGGCACGTCACCCGCCCCTAAGGGGTCCGCATCGTGATCCGCCTCCTCCTCCTCCTCGCCGGTGGGGCGGTCCGCTCGCATGTCCGCCACCGCTCGCGCATCCTCCATGGTCGTTTTTGCTTGTCGCATAGGGTCGTGACGGTCCTTGGACCGCCTTTCTCGGCCCTCGGGGAAGGGCTTCCATGACTGGTCGACAGCCTCCCTGTCGGCCCCTCCTGATGGCGCCTATTTCCTCACCGCCTCCTCCCACGGGCGACGCCCCTCGACACACAGCTCCTGCTAGGCCGCCTCCAGGGCACGCCAAGCCTCGTTATCCCTCTCCTCGGCAGTGCTCGGTGGTGCCGTTCCTGCAGCGTCGCTCGCTGAGGTCCTCCCCAGGGCGCGCGCTTCCCTATGCAGACGGAATAAGAGGGGAAGGGGAGAAGGAAGAATGAGGGGAACGAAATTAGGGCAGGCTGACTTACCCGATAACGACGGGGACCGCCCTCCTCGCGGGGCCCGTCGGGATGACCCGCCTCCCCGGCTGCTACCCGGCTTCTCGGTGGCAGCCCGTTTTAGTGTTGGCTCAGGGCTGGCCACCTAATTCCCCTTGTCCCCGACCGTCACGTCGTTCCGGTCGGGCTCATCGCCGACCCAGCGAAGACGCCTCAGCGGCTCCGTGGCCTCATCCTCCAAGGCCTCGACGTCCTCCGGAGCCTTTGCATCGTGCGATTCCTCCGACTCAGCGTCGTCGTCAGTCCAATCCCGCAAATTTGGATGGGGAGGGGACTCACCCGTCGACTCGGTCGCCTCCGTCTCCGTCTCCTCCCCTCCCCCCCCCCCCCCCGGCCTCAGACGCGTCGGCTCGATATGGGTCGGCCGACTCCACGTCGTCGACATCCTCCACCTCCTCGGGGTCCGAATCCGCCAAGTCGGCGGCCGGCTCCTCGTACATCTGTTGCATGGGAAAAACCTGCATGTCGGGACTCGTTCTTTACTGTTAAGTCGAGGCGATACGCTTGGGGGGGAGGAAGACAAGCCAGCTGCCTCACTTACCACTGGTGCTGGGTGGCTCCAGCTGTATGGGGTTTTCCCCCACTGCCAACTCCCCTCCTTCAGCTTCACCAAGGAGATGGCGTTCACCCTCCGCGCCACGTGGACCGGCTTTAGCTCCTTAATGGAGAGCCGGCAAGGGTCATATCGGCCTCCCATATGGCATATGAGATGCGGCCAGCTCTGCAGCGGCTGCACCCGGCGCACCACCATCGCCGTCAGCAGGTCAGCCACCTTCAGGCCTTCCGCCCCGGTCATGAGTATCACCCGCTCGTAGAGCCGGTCCGCTATCTCCGGGGCTACAGGCATGGCAATCCGCCAGTTCAACATTGCCACCGGCGGCGTGTTGAAGAAGTCGGGGAGGTTGATGTAATACTCCTCCGGCTTCACATTCTTCACGTAGAAGAATCCCCGCTGCCAATTCTTCACCGACTCCTGCAGCGGGAGTTTCGGGAAGCCGGCTCCTTGGCGGATGTGGATCAAGGCGCCCCCGCAGGCGGTCATGACCACCTTCTTCGTCACCGGATCCTTCGCCATCTGCCGCTTGAGGAAGAAGACGTGGAACCGGAGGTCAAGCCTCGGCTCCACCCCCAGATACCCCTCGTAGAGGGTGACATAGCCCGCTAGCTGCAGGACAGCGTTGGGGACAAGGTGGTGTGGCTGCAGACCGAACCCCGTCAGGGACCGCCGGAAGAATGTGCTCGCCGGCAGTCCGAGCCCACGAAGGAAATGCTCGGCGAAGACGACCACCTCACCGTCTCGCGGGGCCGGGGAATTCTCCAGCCCCGTAGTATGCGCCTCCACAAACTCCTCCGTCGATATCTTGCGGCGGTGGCGGAGGTGCTCGATGAACTCCTCGTCGACGACGCTGCCGTCCCACGCCCCCTTGCTCGCCATGACCTCTTGATGGGCTTGCGGGTGAGGCGGCGGGTGCGAGAGTTTGGCCATGAAGCGGTCTCCGGCTACGACGGCGGGAGCACGACGATGGGCACGAATCTCTCTCCCTTTCTCTCGTTCTCTCGAGGTGGGAGGGGGAGGGCAACGAGTGCGAAGCGACGGAGGCGAGGGGAACGAATGCGCCATTCTGTTCCCCTCCCTCCTCCATTTAAACCCCGTGCAGATGGTCGTGGGGGCGGATTCATTGCGCACGACCCCCACGATTCCCGTCGCGTGCGGGACGGCAGTTACCACCCTCGGGCATGCCAACCGACGGCCCAAATCACACACGATCCGCGCGCGCGGGACGAGGCCGCGGCCGGGGCGGGCCTCCCTCTCAGTCCGATCTTGTCCGCCGTGCGGCCTGTTAGGATTGCGGCTCGTGGCGTATGCCACGTGACGCGGGTGTACCGCCTGGCAAGGCGCCCCAGACGACGCTCAAGGCTTCGGGCTGGCTGCGGAGCCGGCGGCCGGACGACCATCGACGACTGCCACCTGGAGCCGGCCATGGCACTGGTACGATGCTCAAGCCGGCGAGGTCCATCGTGGCTCAGTGGCGGGCCTCCCCCGCTTCGGGGACTACTGTTGGGGGGATAACCCCGGGGTACCCTAAAGAAAGCTACTACACCAAACTTTCTGAAACGGCCGACGGGTGAGCTGCCTCCCCCTATGGCCAAGATTGAGCCCGGCCGGCTGCGCGGCGCCGGCTAGGCACTGCCGGCTACACATGGCCGGCTCCATCAAGGGCTGTCGGATGGGCGCAGGGATTCCTACACCCCTAGCCGGCCGCGCCTTGGATCCCATAGCCTAGGCATGCACGGCTACAGTGGCCCCCATCCCGTCAGGGGTCAACGGCCGTATGGCCACAGTGGAAGCAATAGTGCCGCTGACTTCGATTGATCGTGACCGGGCTCCCAATAGTGCCGGCATGCCTCCAACCACTCCATGACCTACCCTGGCGTGGCTACAATGCAGCTGGTCGTACCGCTAACCGCGGTCGACTGCCGCAAGACGACGCCCCGAAGGACGACCCATGCCGAGAAGTGACCGTTGCTGGGACCCACTATGTGGGCCCCTCCGGCTCTCGACCCGACCCCCCAGCCGGCGGGCCCTACTGACGGCGAGACCCTACAGCTCGGAGTCCCATGTCCAGCTACAAAGGTTGCCAGCTGGGGCCCCCCACGACTTTCCACTCATATTGTAATCCGGGGGGTTGGCCTATAAAACCCCCAGAGCCCCCCATGCAAAGGGCAAGAGATCAGATAGACTAGAACCCACACACTCACCCACGTAGTCAAGGAAGGGGAGCCGGCTGCTCCCTCTTCCACCTCTAGACAGCAGCTCCAGGAGCAACATTGTAACCTTTCCTCATCGATCGAACTAGATCCAGTAGGACTAGGGGTATTACCTCCCACGAAGGGACCCAAACCTGGGTACATCGCATGTCATCACCACTTGTGCCTAATCCCGCACCCGGAGCCCATCGGCATCCTACGGCCCCAACCACCTTCGATAAGCCTACCCATGGCATCTGTCGTGAGAAAACGACAATAGACTTCTTTATGACTAATGTGAATCCATGGATGTACACACTCTCACCACCTCATATTTGCTACCCTCTTCGGTACCGTGCATTGCCCATTCTCACCTCGAGGATCGGTGCAACCTTCGCCGGTGCATCCAAACCCTATGACATGATACACTCTATTGCACATAAGCCACCTTATATCTTCCTCAAAACAGCCACCATACCTACCTATCATGACATTTCTATAGCCATTCGAGTAATATTGCCATGCAACTTCCACCGTTACATCATATGACTAGTACACTAATTGTCATATTGCTTTGCATGATCATGTAGCTGACATAGTATTTGTGGCAAAGCTACCGTTCATCTTTGTTATACATGTTATGCTAGATCATTGCACATCTTGGTACACGGCTAGAGGCATTCATATAGAGTTATATTGTTTAGTTTTTCATATCGAGTAGTAAGTAAATAAAAGTGTGATGATCATCATTATTAGGGCACTATCTCAGTGAGGAAAGATGATGGAGACAATGGTTCCCTCACAAGTCAGGATGAGACTCCGGATGAAAAAGAAAGAAACAAGAAATAAAGAGAAAAAGAGAAAAAAAAGAAAGAAAAAAGAAATAAAAAAAGAGAAAATGATAAAAAATGAGAGAAAAGAAAGAAGGGACATTGATACTACCTCTTTTTCCACACTTGTGCTTCAAAGTAGCACCATGTTTTTCATATAGAGAGTCTCATGTTTTGTCACTTTCATATGCTAGTGGGAATTTTTCATTATAGAACATGGCTTGTATATTCCCATGATGGGCTTCCTCACTTGCCCGAGGTATTCATGAGCAAGCAAGTTGGATGCACACAGATATAGCTTTAGTTGAGCTTTCATACACCCATAGCTCTAGTGCATCTGTTGCATGACAATCCCTACTCCTCGCATTGATATCGATTAATGGGCATCTCCATAGCCTGTTGATCCGCCTAGTTGACGTGAGACTTTCTTCTCCACTTTTACCCCTTCGAAACCTACCATCATATTCTATTCCACCTATATGCTATGACCATGGTTCATGCTCATGTATTGAGTGAGTAATAAAAAGTTGAAGCGCGTTAAAAAGTATGACCCAATTTCCTGGCTTAACACCGTGGTGCTTCACATTTGTATTTATGTGGTGAAGATGGATCCTTGCCATTCTAATATGACAAAATTAATGGGGGGTAAACATACTTTAAGGATCGTACATTTTAAAAATCAATGATTATGTTACTTATGTTTATGGATATTACTATATTGATGTTTGTTGTTTCATGGTTTCTCAATGATCATACATGCAAGAGATTACATGTTGGGTAGCATGTCAGATCAAAAATTCTGTTTTTATCAATTACCTACTCGAGGACGAGCATGAATTGAGCTTGGGGATGCTAATACGACTCAAACGTATCTATATTTTTTTATTGATCCATGCTATTATATTATCATTCTAGGATGCTTTCTAGGCATTTACTTGTTGATTTATATTATTTTTGAGAACTAACCTATTAACTCAGTGTCAAGTGTCAGTTGATGTTTTCTGCATGTTTTTGGCTTTTCAGGAGTAATGTAACAAACAAAGTCCAAATGCCACAAAACTCTTTGATTATTTTCTAGACAAAATAAGGACCTAGAATCTTCGGAGGAAGACCAGAGGGCACACGAGGTGCCCCCAAGACATCAGTGCATGCTGATACTTGTGATCTGCGTTGGGTTTTTCCCTGAAGACGAGGGGATGATGCAACACAATATAGATAAGTATTTCCCTCAGTGAGAACCAACGTTATCGAGCCAATAGGAGAACCATGCAATTTCCCGTCTTCAACGCCTACACACAAAAGAGCACACACTTGCATCCAACACGGGCAAGAGGGTTGTCAATCCCCTTGAACTCATTACTTGCAAGCAATGAGTAGTGTAGATGATAGTTTGATAAATAGAAAATAGAAAAATAAATGAAAAGTAAATAATGGCAATAAGGAAATAAGAGCGCTTGTAAATATATTAATTAATAGACTCGAGGGGCATAGTTTCTCTACCAGATGGGGTGAATGGGAGATTTATTTTTTCTTTTGGAAACCCCAAATCTCTCGGAACCTAGCAGGATAATGAAAATAAACAGAGTACATTGAGCGGACAAGAACTAGTGAGTAAGAACTATGGCATGCATTAAGAAGAATCACATGGTCAAAACGTAACATGAGACATGTACCGAATGTAAATTTGGGTTAGAGGTAACCAAGGATGCTCGATGGCGACAAAGAATTTAGTAGACCAATTCACCCTTATACAAAAGAACTACGTCTCGTTGGAGGGCTTGTCATTGAGCACACAAGATAAAATCTCTTTGCCCTATTCTCCTTGACAATTGCCTTGCCAATCAGTGTCGATCAATCATAGTAGATGCTTGAGGTGATCTCCAAACCTTTACAGACTTCTTCTTCATGAACCATGATAACTTTTGGTCACTGAAGAACTTGACACCTAGCCATCTAGAGAGTTCGCAACTCTCAAGAGTAATAGACGAGGTGTAGTGGACTTAGGTTCAAAAGATGTTAAACCACTATCTAATTTTTCCGGTTTTGGTTTTTCTCTCTCAATGGATTTTAGACTCAAATCACTGAGGGGAGAGGTTATTCACTTAATCTTCTCATAATCTCACGGAGTAGCCAATGGTGCACGTCAGGCGGGGTGTTCTACTTATAATTTTGGTCTTCCCGATGGGAAAGTCAATTTTGGGCATGACCACTCAGCCAATGTCCAACCGACATGTATCCAACAGTCAGATTTTTTAGCACAATGGTAACATTACTTGCGGAGCAAGAAATGCTAACTCCTCGGTATGAATCAAATCTCTTGCAGTGAAGAGGAACTTTGTCCCTTGCTGGTAAGTATTTATTCGAAACACAAAGAAATTTCTATATTCTCACTTAGGATTCGGGTTTAGCATCAAAGAACTATAAGCTTCAAACACTATACCCCTCTTAATAGTACAATGGTTCTATGACTCAAGAAAGAGAAATATGAACTATATATGAAACAAATACTACGTCTTTACTTCGTCTTCAGACTTCTTAGCTGAAGTCAATTTTTTCGAAGACACACTGAACTAATTGCTTCTCGTCATCAATTTGGGGCTGGGGGTCACTTTCTACAAGCATAATCTTCGCTGCCACGCAGGAAATTATCTTTCGAGTTTGCATCAAGATCCTCATGACTTCAGGGACTTGACACTCTGTGTACACTAGTAAACACATTAGTCCTACACTATTTATGACAACAATCTCCAAAACATAAGGAGACAAATTATTGCACCAACAATATATATACTCCAAATTCATCAATGAAAACAATCGTTCCATCATTCACCTTTCACTTTCATAGATTTGACCGCGATGATCAGATTTTACTATTTCTCTCCCCAAATCTTGTTCATCCACTACACATAAAACCGCGTCTAGCGAGCTCTGCCTCCGTCTGCGAGAGTAGAGCCTCCTTCTCTTTCTCTGCTCGCATCTCACGCGGGTCCACCTCGCAAGTCAGTGGCCTGCCCAGTTCACATACTCATACCCCTTGAATCATCTTCACACTCATGTTGTCTCCTCTTTGGATCAAGGAAATTCTGGAGAAAAGAAATACATTTGCAGTCCTAAGAGCACTACAGCCGGACTGGGCAAATCCGCCCCCTATACATCCTCGGATGTGCTCGGACACGCTCGCGGATGCAACCGGACAACTCCTCATAATTCTCTCCATGCATCCACATATCTCATATCCAAACTCTCAAAATCCATGCGAAACCATGCATGTCGATCACACAAGCTAAATGTCACATGTAAAACAAATGTTGGTAAAGAATATAAGTAGTGTTTACATCAAATTTGCTTTTTGATTTCCATTGTGGGTCCACATATGCTCCACCAGATCATTGAGTAGTTGTGCCACGTGGTGATCTTGGAGATTCTGATGCATCTGCAAAAGTTCAGAAGCTGAACTACATATTGATCTTTAGGGATTTCAACTTGTTCTCGAGGTGCTTCAAAATTGTTGGTTTGGGCTACAGCATCACCCTCATCTTTGATGATCATATTTTGCAAAATAACATAACATGTCATCAGCTGCCACAAAATTTATGATTCCTACATCATTGCAGCCCCATGAACAATTCCCTAACGCGCTTGCAGCACACCGAATACCCTCTCCACATCCTTCCTAGCTTCTTCATACATTGTTGCGAAGTGCTTTTGTTTGTTGCCATGTGGTTCGGATATGGTCTTCACCAATGCAGCCCACTAAGGATATATGCCATCGGCAAGATAGTATCCCATGTTGTAGTCTCGGCCATTGATGGTGTAGTTGCACGGAGGTGATTCCCCGTTACAAAGCCTCTTGACATCGTTGAAGAACATTGATGTCATTGTGAGAACCCGACATTTCAAAGAAAGCATGCCAAATCCATAAGTCATATGATGTCATCGCTTCTAGTATGATGGTGGCCTCTCTGGTGTGACCTAGATATATTGCTTGCAAACCTTTGGGGCAATTCTTTCATTGCCAATGCATGCAATCGATTGATCTGGGCATTCATGGAAACCCCCTGGCCTCTCTAATAGCCAACAACTTCTGTGTGTCCTGCACATTTGGTTCTCTGAGATACTCTGCTCCAAACACCTTGAACATAGCATGAGCAAACTTTACGGTAGTCTTCAGGCATGAGCTCTTCCCCATCCTGGCCATCTCACCAACGACATATGTCGCAATACCAAGTGTAAGCATCCTCAAAGCAACCATGGACTTCTACTTGGCAGAGAAAGAGAGTTGACCACAACAATCCATTCTGAGATTGAAGTGGTCTTCGTGTGCCTCCACTCCTTCCATAATTTGCAAAAACAATAGTTTTCGCGTCCAAAAACGACGATGAAACCATGGATCATCCGAGAAAGATGGGTTTGGACCAAAATAATCCTTCTGCAGTAGCTTTGCTCCAGACACCCTATCCCGATTGATGAATCTTCTCCCTTTGATTGAGCCCCTGAAGTTGAGAATATGCTCCACTTGCCGGTCCATTTCCTCTTGTATGCTCATGAGCATGATCCTGTCCACTTCTCCGTTTGAATCCGATGAATCGAAGAACTCATCTTCAATTAGTTGATCAAGCTCCGTCGGTCCATACTCCTTGCCGGACGAAGCATCGAAATCCATCATTTCCCTTAAAAATTTGACCAAAAAATCCGACCAGACATTGTGTCGAACACATAAAGCACAAGGCAGAGCCAGAGAGTTGCCGGATGTACCGCGATGTTTCCCGGGCCGGCGACGACGTCCTCTACGACGAGCTCGGGAGAGATGACTCCTCCGACAGAGCGACCTGGGGCAGAGGCTACTAAAGGCGACGGAGTGCACATGGCGGCCAAGTTGGGAGACGGATAGCGCGAGGAGGAAGAAGAGAGGAAAACAATAAATGGATCTGACAGTTCTGTGGGGTGGATTTGGTGGAATTTGAGGTGCTGTCAGGATGTTGGGTCCGACATGACGGGCGCGCCCAGGCTCTCCATATACGCCCCATATTTAGGCTGGATATGAGAGGTGTCGGCCAGACCAGGCGTTTGAGGCCCGTTTGAGGGGGGGCTGGGTCAATTTTTTGTGATCGGTCAGTGACCAGACGACCTGCTTGGACATTTGAATCTCTAAGTAAGTATTCCAATCCCTACCCTTTGGATCACATGTTGTTTTTTGCAGGTGACTTTGAATCATATGTTTTCACCAACACAATTTCGTAGGATACAAATTCTTTGTGCCAGCTTTGGAGGAAACCAAAATATGAATCCATACTAGCTTTGGACGAAACCAAAATACAAAATCTGGGGTACGTTTGGATGGCGAGAAAAACTCTCGAAACAGGCTTTCGCCCCGCTTTATATATAAAGCAACAACCAAATAGGGTACACGGCCGAACGATACAAGGAGACGAGGTGACCCCATACACTGCCGATCCCAAGATAACTGGATCACGCAAAACGCATGCGACAACGCGATTGAAATAAAGTATAGGATGGACTAAAGCAACACCGTGCTAAGCCCTATAACACCTAAGCTTCACGGCAACTCCCCCAGGAGGGATAACAGCGCTAGGCGTCACTGTTGCCGAGTCTACAACAGACAGACGTTTTCACCCCGGAACTCGGACACAGAGAGAAGCACCATGAAGACGTCTTCACAAAAATAACGGCGCCCGCAAGCGTCGCCGTCGTCAGCGACAAAGCGTGGAGCTTTCGCTCGGTAGCTCCCCCGCGCCACCGCGAGGTCTCCAGGGCACTCGCGAGGAGCATGGAACTTCCAGATCCGGATCAGGGCACGACCACCGTCAGAGACAGAGAGCGCGTCCGATCCACCCGTAGCATCACCTCTCTCCACCCACACGACCAAGAGGTAATGCCATCCCCGCCGCCATGGTGCCCACCGGAGAGCTAGCCATGCGACCGCCATCCAGGGCTGCCACCCCAACATCCATGTCCAGGACTCCATCAACCGTCCACATCACGGTGCACCAGCCAAGGAGGGAGGAGCAAAAGGTGACACCTTTCGCTCCTAGCCCGGCATCCACAGTAGGTGGCATCCACGCCTAGATCCCCAGTCGTACCCGGTGGACGGGGGAGATGTTGGGAGACGTAGTAGTAAATCAAAAAAATTCCTACGTGTCACCAAGATCTATCTATGAAGAAACCAGCAACGAGTGGGGAGAGATTGCATCTTCATACCTTTGAAGATCACTAAGCGGAAGCGTTACAAGAACGCGGTTGGTGGAGTCGTACTCGTAGCGATTCAGATCGCGGTGCACTCCGATCTAAGCGCTGAACAACGGCGCCTCCGCGTTCAACACACATGCAGCCCGTTGACGTCTCCTACGCCTTGATCCAGCAAGGAGGAAGGAGAGGTTGAGGGAGAGCTTCGGCAGCACGACGGCGTGGTGATGGTGGAGCTACGTGGACTCCCGTAGGGCTTCGCCAAGCGCTACGGAGAACGAGGAAGAGGAAGGGTAGGGCTGCGCCGAGAGAGAGAGAAATCATGTCTCAAATAAGCCCAAAACCTTGGGTATATATAGGAGGAGGGAGAGGGAGGGCTGCCTTGGCCCCTCCTCCAAGGAGGAGAGTTCGGCCGAACCTAGGGAGGAGTCCACCTCCCACAAGGGAGGTGGATCTCTTCCTTTTGAATACTTTTCAGCCTTATCTCTTATCCCTAGCCGCATGGGCCCTGCCGGAAGGTCTTGGACAGCCCAATAAGGGATGGTACACCTCCTCTAAGGGCCCAAGAACTCCTTTGGTCGTCACACCCCTCCCGGGGGTCCTCCGGCACCCTCCCGGCACTCCCGGTACACTACCAATGAGCCCGAAAACTTTCCGGTGACCAAAACAGGACTTCCTATATATCAATTTTTACCTCCGGACCATTCCGGAGCTCCTAGTGATGTACGGGATCTCATCCGGGACTTTGAACAACCTTCGGTAATCATGTATACCATTTCCCTATAACCCTAGCGTCATCGAACCTTAAGTGTGCAGACCCTACGGGTTCGGGAGACACGTAGACATGACCGAGACACCTCTCCGGTCAATAACCAACAGCGGGATCTGGATACCCATGTTGGCTCCCACATGCTCCACGATGATCTCATCGGATGAACCACGATATCGGGGATTCAATCAATCCCGTATACAATTCCCTTTGTCTACCGGTATGTTACTTGCCCGAGATTCGATCGTCGGTATCTCTATACCTTGTTCAATCTCGTTACCGGAAAGTCTCTTTACTCTTTCCATAATACATCATCCCATGGCTAACTCCTTAGTCACATTGAGCTCATTATGATGATGTCTTACCGAGTGGGCCCAGAGATACCTCTCCGTCACACGGAGTGATAAATCCCAGTCTCGATTCGTGCCAACCCAACAAACACTTTCAGAGATACCCGTAGTGTACCTTTATAGCCACCCAGTTACTTTGTGATGTTTGGCACACCCAAAGAATTCCTACGGTATCCGGGAGTTGCACAATCTCATGGTCTAAGGAAACGATACTTGACATTGAAAAGCTTTAGCAGACGAACTACACGATCTTGTGCTATGCTTAGGATTGGGTCTTGTCCATCACATTATTCTCCTAATGATGTGATCCCATTATCAATGACATCCAATGTCCATGGTCATGAAACCGTGACCATCTATTGATCAACGAGCTAGCCAACTAGAGGCTCACTAGGGACATGTTGTGGTCTATGTATTCACACATGTATTATGGTTTCCGGTTAACACAATTATAGCATGAACAATAGACAATTATCATGATGAAGGAAATACAATAATAACCATTTTATTATTGCCTCTAGGGCATATTTCCAACAGTCTCCCACTTGCACTTGAGTCAATAATCTAGTTACATTGTGATGAATCGAACACCCATAGCATTCTGGTGTTGATCATGTTTTGCTCGTGAGAGAGGTTTAGTCAACGGATCTGCGACATTCAGATATGTATGCACTTTACAAATATCTATATCTCCCTCCTAAATGTAATCATGGATGGAGTTGAAGCGGCGCTTGATGTGTCTTGTCTTCTTGTGAAACCTGGGCTCCTTCGCAAGGGCAATAGCTCCAGTGTTGTCACAGAATAGAGTCATCGGGCCCGACGCACATGGAATTACTCCTAGGTCGGTGATGAACTCCTTCATCCAGACTCCTTCCTTTGCTGCTTTCGAAGCAGCTATGTACTCCGCTTCACATGTAGATGCCGCCACGACGCTTTGCTTCCTGCTGCACCAGCTGACTGCCCCTCCGTTAAAAATATACACGTATCCGGTTTGCGACTTGGAGTCGTCTGGATTTTTGTCGAAGCTAGCATCGACGTAACCCTTTACGACGAGTTCTTCGGCACCTCCATATACGAGAAACATGTCCTTTGTCCTTTTTAGGTACTTCAGGATATTCTTGACCGCTGTCCAGTGTTCCGCTCTGGGATCACTTTGGTACCTCCCTACCAAACTTATGGCAAGGTTCACATCAGGTCTGGTACACAGCATGGCATACATAATAGATCCTATGGCTGAAGCATAGCGGATGACACTCATCTCTTCTCTATCCTTTGCCGTGGTCGGGCATTGAGTCGTACTCAATCTCACACCCTGTAAAACAGGCAAGAACCCCTTGTTGGACTGATCCATATTGAACTTCTTCAATATCTTTTCAAGGTATGTGCTTTGTGAAAGACCTATGAGGCGTCTCGATCTATCTCTATAGATCTTAATACCTAATATGTAAGCAGCTTCTCCAAGGTCCTTCATTGAAAAACACTTATTCAAGTAGGCCTTTACACTTTCCAAAAGTTCTATATCATTTCCCATTATCAGTATGTCATCCACATATAGTATGAGAAATGCTATAGAGCTCCCACTCACTTTCTTGTAAATACAGGGTTCTCCATAAACATGTACAAACCCAAACGCTTTAATCACCTCATTAAAGCGAATCTTTCAACTCCGAGATGCTTGCACCAGCCCATAGATGGAGCGCTGGAGCTTGCATACTTTGTTAGCATCTTTAGGATCGACAAAATCTTCCGGCTGCATCATATACAGTTCTTCCTTAAGGAAGCCATTAAGGAATGTTGTTTTGACGTCCATTTGTCGGATCTCATAATCATAAAATACGGCAATTGCTAACATGATTCGGATAGACTTTAGCATCGCTACAGGTGAGAAAGTTTCATCGTAGTCAACTCCTTCAACTTGTCGATAACCCTTAGCGACAAGCCGAGCCTTATAGACGGTCACATTACCATCCCCGTCAGCATTCTTCTTAAAGATCCATTTATTTTCAATGGATCGCTTATCATCAGGCAAGTCAACCAAAGTCCACACTTTGTTCTCATACATGGATCCTATCTCGGATTTCATGGCTTCAAGCCATTTTTTGGAATCCGGGCCCGCCATTGCTTCTTCATAGCTCGAAGGTTCACCATTGTCTAACAACATGATCTCCAGGACAGGGTTGCCGTACCACTCTGGTGCGGAACGTGTCCTAGTGGACCTTCGACATTCAATAGTAACTTGATCTGAAGTTTCATGATCATCATCATTAACTTCCTCTCTAGCCGGTGTAGGCTCCACAGAAACAACTTCATGTGCTGCGCTACTCTCCGGTTCGAGCGGAGGTACAATTACCTCATCAAGTTCTATTTTCCTCCCACTTACTTCTTTCGAGAGAAACTCTTTCGAGAGAAACTCTTTCTCGAGAAAGGATCCATTCTTAGCAACAAAAACTTTGCCTTCGGATCTTAGGTAGAAGGTATACCTAATAGTCTCTTTGGGATATCCTATGAAGACGCACTTTTCCGCTTTGGGTTCGAGCTTCTCAGGTAGAAGTTTCTTCACATAAGCATCGCATCCCCAAAATTTTAGAAACGACACCTTAGGTTTCTTTCCAAACCATAATTCATACGGTGTCGTCTCAACGGATTTTGATGGTGCCCTATTTAAAGTGAATGCGGCAGTCTCTAATGCATATCCCCAAAATGATAGCGGTAAGTCGGTAAGAGACATCATAGATCGCACCATATCCAATAGAGTGCGATTACGATGTTCAGACACACCATTTCGCTGAGGCGTGCCAGGCGGCGTGAGTTGTGAAACAATTCCACATTTCCTTAGGTGCGTGCCAAACTCGTGACTTCAATATTCTCCGCCACGATCAGATCATGGGCACTTTATTTTCCTGTCACGTTGATTCTCTACCTCACTCTAAAATTCCTTGAACCTTTCAAAGGTTTCAGACTTGTGTTTCATTAAGTAGACATACCCATATCTGCTCAAGTCATCAGTGAGGGTGAGAACATAACGGTAGCCACCACGAGCCTTGACGCTCATTGGACCGCATACATCGGTATGTATTATTTCCAACAAGTTAGTTGCTCGCTCCATTGTTCCGAAGAACGGAGTCTTGGTCATCTTGCCCATGAGGCATGGTTAGCACGTGTCAAATGATTCAAAATCAAGAGACTCCAAAAGTCCATCAGCATGGAGCTTCTTCATGCGTTTTACACCAATATGACCAAGGCGGCAGTACCACATGTAAGTGGCACTATTGTTATCAACCTTACACTTTTTGGAACTCACACTATGGACATGTGTAACATCACGTTCGAGATTCATCAACAATAAACCATTGACCAGCGAGGCATGACCATAAAACATTTCTCTCATATAAATAGAACAACCATTATTCTCAGATTTAAATGAGTAGCCATCTCGTATCAAGCGAGATCCAGATACAATGTTCATGCTCAAAGCTGGTACTAAATAACAATTATTAAGGTTTAAAACTAATCCCGAAGGTAGATGCAGAGGTAGCGTGTCGACGGCAATCACATCGACCTTGGAACCATTCCCGACGCGCATCGTCACCTCGTCCTTCGCTAGTCTCCGCTTATTCCGCAGCTCCTGCTTGGAGTTACAAATGTGAGCAACTGCACCGGTATCAAATACCCAGGAGCTACTACGAGTGCTAGTTAGGTACACATCAATAACAAGTATATCACATATACCTTTAACGTTGTCGTCCTTCTTATCCGCTAAGTACTTGGGGCAGTTCCGCTTCCAGTGACCGGTACCCTTGCAATAAAAGCACTCAGTCTCAGGCTTGGGTCCATTCTTTTTCTTCTTCCAGGCAACTTGCTTACCGGGCGCGGCAATAGCTTTGCCGTCCTTCTTGAAGTTCTTCTTACCCTTGCCTTTCTTGAAACTAGTGGTCTTATTTACCATCAACACTTGATGCTCCTTTTTGATCTCGACCTCCGCTGATTTCAGCATCGAGTACAACTCAGGAATGGACTTATCCATCCCTTGCATGTTGTAGTTCATCACAAAGCTCTTGTAGCTAGGTGGAAGCGACTGGAGGATTCTGTCAATGACCGAGTCATCTGGGAGATTAACTCCCAGCTGAGTCAAGCGGTTGTGTAGCCCAGATATCTTGAGGATGTGCTCACTGACAGAACTGTTCTTCTCCATCTTATAGCTGAAGAACTTGTCGGAGACGTCATATCTCTCGACCCGGGCATGAGCTTGGAAAACCAGTTTCAGCTCTTGGAACATCTCATATGCTCCGTGTTGCTCAAAACGCTTTTGGAGCCCCGGTTCTAAACTGTAAAGCATGCCGCACTGAACAAGGGAGTAATCATTGTAGCGTGAATGCCAAGCGTTCGCAACATCTTGCTCTGCTGGGAGAACAGGTGCGTCACCTAGCAGTGCATCAAGGACATACAATCTTTTGGAACCTATGAGGATGATCCTCAAGCTACGGACCCAGTCCGCACAGTTGCTTCCATCATCTTTCAGCTTGGTTTTCTCTAGGAACGCGTTGAAGTTGATGTTGGCATTAGCGTTGGCCATTGGATCTATAATATAGTTTGTAAAGACAATTTTAGACTAAGTGCACGATAATTAAGTTCACATAATCAAATTATTTAATGAACTCCCACTTAGATAGACATCTCTCTAGTCATCCAAGTGACACATGATCCATGTCAACTAGCCCGTGTCCGATCATCACGTGAGACGGACTAGTCATCCATGGTGAACATCTCTATGTTGATCGTATCTTCTATACGACTCATGTTTGACCTTTCGGTCTTCCATGTTCCGAGGCCATGTCTGTACATGCTAGGCTCGTCAAGTCAACCTAAGTGTTTCGCGTGTGTAAATCTGGCTTACACCCATTGTATGCGAACGTTAGAACCTATCACACCCGATCATCACATGGTGCTTCGGAACAACGATCCTTAGCAACAGTGCACAGTTAGGGTGAACACCTTCTTGAAATTTTATTGAGAGATCATCTTATTTACTACCGTCGTTCTAAGCAAATAAGATGTAAACATGATAAACATCACATGCAATCAATATAGTGACATGATATGGCCAATATCATCTTGCTCCTTTGATCTCCATCTTCGGGGCACCATGATCATCACTGTCACCGGCACGACACCATGATCTCCATCATTGTGTCTTCATGAAGTTGTCTCCCCAACTATTACTTCTACTACTATGGCTAACGTTTAGCAATAAATTAAAGTAATTACATGACGTTAATGATTGACACGCAGGTCATACAATAAAATAAGACAACTCTTATGGCTCCTGTCGGTTGTCATACTCATCGACATGCAAGTCGTGAATCCTATTACAAGAACATGATCAATCTCATACATCACAATGCATCACATCACATCCTTTTGGCCATATCACATCACAAGGCACATGCTGCAAAAAAACAAGTTAGATGTCCTCTAATTTGTAGTTGCAAGTTTTTACGTGGCTGCTATAGGTTTCTATCAAGAATGTTTCTTACCTACGCCAAAACCACAACGTGATATGCCAATTGCTATTTACCCTTCATAAGTACCCTTTTCATCGAATCCAATCCGACTAAGGTGGGAGAGACAGACACCCGCTAGAATTTTTTTTAGAACTAGTACAAATTTTGTATCAAATTTGAAAACAGTGTTGCGAGTTCAAAAAATAGCAAAAATGGTACCCTGTCGGCCAGTAGCAGGCCGAACAGGGACCTGTCGGCCATCACCAGGCCGTCCAGTGACCAGTCGGCCACTTGTAGGCCGAAGAGCCCCTGTCGGCCAATCAGAGGCCACGGGAGAGGCTTGTCGTCCAGGGGTAGGCCGAAAGGCACCTGTCGGCCAGTGGGAGGCCGATGGGGCCCTGGATAAGGCCCGACCCTCTTTTCTTCCTCCTCTGACCACTCGTTTCACACCCCCCCCCCCGTCTACTAGCCTTCCCCTCTTCCCCTCTCACTCCCGTTGCTCTCCGGTGGTTCCACCGCCTCGCCGATCTCCTTGCTGGACCACCCATTTTGTTATCCTACCCCGCGTAAACAATAGATCAGGGTGTTCTCCACCGGCCTACGGTATATTTTTTTGCTTCCAACTCAATGGAATGAGAACTGTCAATTCGGTAGTGGATTTAGTTCATATTTGTCACCGTCCATTTGCAGGTAATGGCTTGCCCATTTGCCGAGCTCCAGGTGGCCCTTGTGCTGTCGTTGATTCCGGTGCGTCTGTATTTACTGTGGTGCTGGATCGTCGATGTGCAAGATATGTTGTAAGATTCTATGTCTTGATTATCTAACTGTGGCATATTCGAATGCCTTTGTTTATAAGTTTATGATCCTTGCTTCCATTCTTGTTGTAGTATGTTCCGTGCAGTGTTAGATCACATCTTGCTCGGTACATTGAGGAGTGCAGAGCTTTAGCTATTCGGAGAGGTGACACAGATTTTGATCTTCCTCTACACAACACTGAGGGTAACTTATACCATGTTATATTTACACATGGTAGGATGAGCAGTAAATTCCATGGTCCTTCGTGGGAGGAACTCATGAATGATTATGGTCTCCGCCACAGTGACATGATGACTGTTATGCTTGAGCACTATGGAACTTATATTAGTGTCGAATTTCATCGGGATGGTGTTATGTTGTTTCCTTTAGCCCATGTTGGTAAGATATTTGTTTGACTGATTTTCAGATTTGATTGAGCTTATACTTTTTGCGGTTCATCTCAGTTAGTGAAATCATTTTTTTATAGCTCTTGAGGATCTGAGTGAAACTCAGAGGGAACTTGTTGACAGTTGTTTTTATAGTCGTGGTGTCACTCTGAATTATCATCAAATGTATGTCATGTCATGGCAGCTCTTTGATGACAACTACATACTGTGTACTCCTTTTGTTCATAGGATGGATCGCATGAACGTTATTTCCCAACATATGGTAAGCTTTGGTTTCTGGTTTTTATTATTTGTTTGTTCTTTGCTGGTTCATAAGATGGATCATATAACTTGCTTGTTTTTGTCGGGTTATTCCTATCATGGTTGTGAGGAGTTTGGTGGAATTTGTGGCTATTCCTAGGACTGGTTCTTTACTTCTTGAAATTACTTTGGATTCAGAAGATGATGATATATTTGTGAGCATTCCTTGTTCGTACTTCATTGGCTTGGGTGATCGAATGGTGTTGAAGAAGGAAGGTTTCGGTAATTTTCTACTGGCAACGTCTATGGAAGTCAACAATTTGGTGCTCGTAACATTCAAACAGCGTGAACAAGAGCTAGTTGTTGTTTTCAGCTATCTGCCACAGTGAGAAAGAAAGACAGGGCCTGTGAATCCCAGGTACCAGAAGAAGCCGGAGATGGAAAATGAAAATATCCACGTTGTACTAAGTAGATTTATCTTCTTGTAACTCAAATTTCAGCAAGTTGTATCTTAATTTCTGCAAGATGTATCTTAATTTCAGCAAGATGTATCTTAATTTTGGCAAGATGTATCTTAATTTTAGCTAGCCAGACTATTCCCGTTTTTATTTGCCACCATACTGTGCCGCCACCTATATACCACCATTCTCTCCCGCCATTATCTTTCCCGCCATTCTCTCCCGGCCGATTTCCCGCCATTGCGGTTGTCATCTGCTTATAAAAGGAGGCATTATATGTGCCTTCCTCCATCGGCATCCAGTACTCGAAAAAACCAGCGCGGTAGTCATTATGAGTTTGCCTTGTTCTGATCAAAGCATTAGGCCTAGCAAATGGAAGAGTGCGAAGTTGCCTCAGGGGGTGGAAGCAGTTCGTTGTTGGTGCGGGGATGTCTACAAGGTGAAGGAGGTGACGGATTTTTTAGATTGGTTCGGCATGGAGTTTTTCATGTGCGCTAATTATGAGGAAGATCCACCCATTGGTCCTTCACCGTACATCACGCCTCCGGTAAGTTTGAGTCACACAGAACAAACACGTTGTTGATATTGTTGTTTATTTCATTTGTTATATTTCTGTTTCCTTTGTAGTCTCCTCCACCTCTGTGCCAGTACGATTGTTGGATAGACACGAAAATGCCGGACTAGGCGGTGACTGAGATTCGTGAAAGAAGTCGTCGAGCATGGGCTAGTTTGGACTTGGAGGAGCGCCGTGAGAAGGCGGCAGCAGAGGAGAAAGCAGAGCAGGAGAGAGCTTGGCAAGAGTACTGTGTCGAGCAGAGGGCTTTTCTTGCTGAGATGAAGAAGAACAACCAAGAAAACCAAATTTGACATGCAGAGGAGCGCCGTCAGCGAGAGGATGCCCGTGAAGCTGAGAGGCAGAGAAAGAAAGAAAGGGCTCGTGTAGCCCAGGCAGCAGAAGAATCTGCAGATGGAAAAGGAAAATATCCACGTTGGACTCAGTAGATTTAAATTCAAGTAACTCAATTTCAGCAAGTTGTATCTTAATTTCAGCGTTGTATCTTAATTTCAGCAAATTGTATCTTAATTTCAGCAAGTTGTATCTTAATTTCAGCAAGATGTATCTTAATTTCAGCAAGATGTATCTTAATTTCAGCAAATTTTATCTTAATTTTAGTGAGAAGCATGAGACTTGCCTCCCGCCAGTTTCTCTCCCGCCAGTTTTTCTCCCGCCACTTTCTCTCCCGCCACTTTCTCTCTCGCCACTTTCTTTCTCTCCCGCTAGTCGTTCCCGCCATAGCCTTTCCCGCCATTCGTTCCTGCCATAGTCTTTCCCTCCTATAAAACCACATTCACAGTAAGGAGGGTGAGCAGGCCCTTCCTTTCCCTGTCGCCTCCGCCATCCTTCCGCTCTCGCCATCCTTTCGTGGAGATGTCTCATCCTCCTCATCCTCACTATCCTTTTGATCGTAGTTTTCACAAGGGTATGTCCGACCGTCTTCTTCGTCTAGCTGCCAATTTCAAGATGAATGATAGAGTAGTTCCATGGGAGGAACTCATTAGTAGTGACTTCATAATGAATGAGTTGGTTCACCAATTAGCTAGGAGTGGGTGGCCTCCCAGGACTTTTGAGGAGATACGGAAAGAACTTCTGAGGTTGCACGCCAGATGGCAGAAGCAACTGCACAAGGGTGATGCTTATCTCAGGATTGCTGTGAATAATTCAGGTTTATGGTCAGCAGAAAGTGAGGACGAGGACGACCTATTCATGCCAAGCTGCAAGGTGAAGAGTTCTGCATCGAAGGGCAAGAGTTCTACATCGACAAAGGGAAAGAGTTCTACATCGACGAAGGGGAATAGTTCTGCAGCGACGGAGGATGATGACGATGTTTTCATGCCGAGTACCAAGGTGAAGACCACCGCATCGTCGAAGGGCAATAGTTCTGCAGCAAAACAAGGGAAGAGATTTGCATCAACGGAGGATGACGATGATGCATTCATGTGATACGTTTTTCATGTAGTACTATGGTCTGTAGTGTTGTTCTATGTAGTGCAGTTTAATTAAGTTGTAACGTTTAATTCAGTTGTAACGTGTAATTCATGTCGACGGACTGTTGTTCTCTCTCCAAACCAAATAAGTCTCAAACATAAATATGTAAAATACATAGAGGCTAAATATGTTCAGTACATAGAGGCTAAATATGTCAAACACATGAATATGTCCGATACATAAGGGCTACATATGTCTCATACATAAATAGATAGTCATGTCACGTACGTAGATGACCATATCACTGCTGGGCCTTGCGACGAATCTTCAGCTTCCTTAGACGTGGACCGAAAGGCGATAAGCGCTGAGGCGACGGACGAGTGTCACAATGACCACGACCATAGAACACCTCGTCCGTCGGTGTCTGTGTCTCATGCGTCGATGGTGGTGGTGGAGTGGCAAGAACTGTCTCCGAGATACCATAGGTGCATGCAGTGCGATCATCGTCCGAGCTGTCACTAGGTATGTACGAACCAGGACCAGTAAATAGAGGTGACTGAACTGAAGTCATAAACGGCTGCGACTGGCTGCCGCCTGCTGGTGAATTAAAACATGTAAGGAATGACTTACGAGACTAAATTTTGTAAAAGAATGTACAAAGTGAAGTTACCTAGGTCCATCTGCTGAAGCCAGGAAGAGTCTGCGGGCTGTGAAGGAGGTGGTTGCTGGTAGAAATAGCCCCCGGGCTGTGAAGTAGGTGGCTGCTAGTTGAAGTAGCCCCCTGGCTGCCAGGAGGAGCTCCCTGGCTGTGAAGGAGGTGCCTGCTGCAAGGAGGAGCCCCCTGGATGTGAAGAATGTGCCTGCTGCCAGGAGGAGACCCCTGGTTGTGAAGAATGTGCCTGCTGCCAGGAGGAGCCCCCTGGCTGTGAAGGAGGTTCCTGCTGCCAGGAGGAGCCCCCTGGCTATGAAGGATGTGCCTGCTGCCAGGAGGAGCCCCCTGGCTGTGAAGGAGGTTCCTACTGCCAGGAGGAGCCCCTGGCTGTGAAGGAGGTTCCTGCTGCCAGGAGGAGCTCGCTGGCCATGAAGGTCGAGGTTCTGAACGCTGCAGAGAGGGGCGTGGCGGACGATGTGCTGCACGAGTGTCAACAACATCGGATGATCATCTACATGTAATAGCTGCGACGATCCCGCATATCTTCGCTTGAAGACTCTTCAACCTTGTTGCTTGCTCTCGCAGTGGGATATTTTCTCCTCTGTTAACGCGGTCCACCAAAGCGGTAACCTCCTCTAGCGTCTGAGTTGACAATTCACCCTGTACGCAGAAAGTTAACCAATTGTACATGTTCATGTATAGGGCAAACGTAGCATGTGAGAGAAACTGAGGACATACCGCATGGTGTCTAGTTCCCACAAGTGAGGAAGTTGGAAACAGATCGCTAGCGAGAGGAACTGGGATATATTCCAGAGCAGATGATGGAACCAAGTAGATCCTCGTGCTCTGTCTGTAACGCTTCAGATACAACCCGTACTTGTCCCAGTCGAAGACACGAACTTCATCCCATATATTTGTCGGGGCAGTATTCCATTCCTCGAGGGAAGGTCTGATATCGCGAACCCAAGAAGTATAGGACTTGTTTCCTCCGCTGCGACTATACCTGAGATAGAAATGCACGTTAAATGATTAGCTATAAGTAGACCGAATAGTCTCAATAACCTATTAATGCAGAGATGAGAACCAAAGTAGTATTACTTACTTGTGCACGTGATCTGGTAATCGTGAAATAACCGGAATGTCAGGCTCTTGAAATAGACCAAACTGTCTCATCACCCTATTAATAGCCATCTCCTCAACTTTCACATCGAAGACCAACTTGGCCTTGGTCTTCCAGTAATGCTGATCTCTAGTGCAGTACCCAGAAATCCCACCTGGGTACCTATCTGAAATAGCCTTACGGGTGTACGGTTCCCCTATAACCTGATCCTCGTGTAGACTATCAAATTGCGCCGTGAAGGAGGGGTAGCAGCCCCTCACCTGGCTAGGCGTAAACTGTCTCTGTGCATCACAACAAACATTAGTACATGATATTGAATAGAGAGAAATAAACATTACCAATTCATATTGTTAATAATAAAAATACCTCTCTCCGTGCCCAAACAGATCCCATAGTAGGCAAGTCACCGGTAGAAGGCACGTAATGTCCAGCCATGTCCTCATTACCAAAAGGTTTGTCAACGCTCACGTAGGGTCGAACAATAGGAATCTCTCATAAGACCAAAGCTGCAACAGAAGTGGACATCCGAGAAGACCAGATTTCCTAGACCTCAACTAGCAAGCTTTGCAGAGGCCTCTATACGTAGCTGCTAACACGGCAGAACCAAAACTCCTTCGCACAATGTTCTCAGGGGAACGTGCCTCAGCTATGTCTCGTGCAATGCCGATCAGTCGTGCATCTACGGTGGTCACGTGGTTCTCTGTGAACATAGTATTGCCAGACAACCACATAATATATGCCTCTAGGGACCGGTCAATCTGTGCCTCTAACAACTGATAAGTGGGATATCCTAAGGCAACAATCTGAAACTGGCTCAACCACCTGAAAAGAGGCCCGTGTCGATCGTTCTCTAGCTCCGTGGTAGTTGGCGCCGCAGCCAGAAAACGGGCATGCATAGATGCTAGCCAACCAGTTTCTACCTCTAAAGGTCATATGGCAGCACTGGCCAAAGGTAATCCCAACAAGTAAGACACGTCATGTAAAGTAGGAGCCATCTCTCCCCAGGGAAAGTGGAACGTATGTGTCTCTGGTCTCCATCTATCTACTAAGCAGCTATGGAGTGACATGTCGTAAGAGAAGCGTGATACTGGCCTCTTGTGCAGCTCCATTGGTTCGCCCGCATCATCCAAGTTCGGGTGATCAACCCACTCATCCAATGTACCCTCAACCAGTCGTGCCAAGGGTAGAAGTCCAGCCCAATGCAGCCTACAAAATGAACATAATGTAGCTTACAATTAGCTTCTATCAAAACGACGTCGAACGTACTAAGTGATTGTACCGACACATACCTATTCACCCATGCAGGGTGTATCATCCAGTTAGACTTCGGGGTGCAAGTGATCAGCATGTCTAAGTTCGTGCCCGATTCCGTAAGTGCGCCTCGGTGCCCTCTATCGATATTACCATTAAGCATCGGATACGAAGCCATATCTGCAATGAGAACATAGTACAAAATATTACAAAATAAAACATAGATGTTTGCGTGCTAAAAAAAACTTAGTATCCGAAAGGCATTAAAACATAGTCTCACATATTACAAATAAAAACATAGTGCACACATATTACAAATAAAACCATAGTCCGACATATTACAAGTTAAAAACATAGTCCCACAAATTACAAATAAAAACATAGTCCCACAGATTATGTAGCTTCTGAGTTATTCATTCCTCGTCCACCCCTTCAACCTCGAGAGCCATGTCCACCATGACTGCCAGGACCTCCTCTTGCAACTGTTGTTGCAGTCGTCGATGCGAAAGCACTCGTCGATGTGGAAGCACCGTCTTTCTTCAGTGTGGGGCAATATTTCATCCTATGCCCATACGCCGCACAGAGCAAACATTGCCTGGTTGCTCCACCAGCTTCAGATTGGTCCATATCGTTTTGGATGTGCTTTACCTTACGCCTGCCCCTGCTAGTTCGCCGTAGTGTAGGATCCGGGATGTATACTCTATCGGCATTGTTTACCTTGTTGAAATTGCCGACGACTCTAAACCCTGTCATCTCACCTATCCAGACATTGAGTACTGCCTCCTTTGAATAGTATGGAGACACGAAGAAGATAGCGTCCAAATGAATCTGGCCACAGGCAGCCAACACATGTGAGCAAGGCAGGTGCAACAACTGAGGCTTGTTGCATGTACACTCACAAGTTGGATAAAATTCTTCTCCAATTGTAACCTCATGCGTCTTCACCTCATTTGCAGAACCAAAACCATCAGTAGGAAGCTGAACCTCATACCTCCTTTCCTGATTACCTATGAGTGTGACGGTGTGCTTTTTTTGCTTTCTTTATCTTCTCAGCCATATACTCCATGACACGGCTGCAGTAAGGAGTGTTCTGATTATCTTAAATATGCTTCCTTGCTAACTCATGCCTTTCTCTGAAATACCTCACAGTGCCATGGAATACACCCTCCACAATAGCTGTCAGTGGCAATGCTCTATTCCCTCCGAGAACAAAGTTATAGATCTCTGCAAGATTGGTTGTCATGTGCCCATACCTAGCTCCATGGGTGCCATGCAGCAAAGACCAATTCACTGGAGGCTCTTTCTCTATCCACTTAGAAAAATTCTTTATTGCCCTGCCCTTCTTTCTCTTCGTATTAGGAGGGTCAATTGCTGGCAAGTCACAAAGACCAACTGGCCCATCCATCTCCGCAATGAGTGTTGTTAATTTAACCTGGTCTTTCTCCATTTTCTTCCTAGCAACCACCTGCTTCTTAGTGAACTCATCAAGTTTTGACCAAATAAAATCGTATTTGCGCCGCTGGTTCTGCTTGCATAACTTCTTGACAAGTTCATCAACCGTTTGTTCTTGAATTGTGAGAAAAAATTAGCACCCAGATGGCGCATGCACCACCGACTTTGCAAGTCCTTCCAAGGTGTTGGCTCGTCAGCAGTTGGATTACTCAGTGTCTTCACGGCCTTCAATATACCAGGATGTCTGTCATGAATAAGACACACATTTGGTCGGTCCTTCACGATCGCAATTTTAACTTGCCGGAAGAACCATACCCAGCTCGGAAAGTTCTCATCCTCCACAAATGGCGTGGCTAGCGGGATGATTTGGTTGTTCCCGTCCACACCAATAGCAGTCAGGATTTGCCCTTTGCATTGACCAGTCAGGAATGTACCATCCACAAACATCACAGGAGGACAATGCGTGAAAGCTTCGATGCACATACCGAAAGAGAAGAATACTCGTTTCAACACCTTGTAATCTGGTATACTATCCAACCTCATGTGCTGAATGTTAACATAAGTGCCGGGATTTCTCTCCTTCAGTACGTCAAGGAGATGGACAACATTATCATATGAGTCGAAGAACGTCCCAAACCACTCCTCCATAGCCTTCTGCTTAGCCCTCCAAGCCTTCCCATATGGAATGTCATACTTCCATCTGACCTTCATTGCTGTCTGGATGTGTTTTGCTTCCATATCTTTCTTCGTCACTATCTCAGTATACATGAGGCGCGCTATGAGAGTTGAAGTAAGGTTTGGATGACGAACCAACATGTTTTTCCTAACACAATTATGCGGGACAACATTTGTCACAACCCAATGGATGTTATACTTTGGCACGTGGGCGTGCACCTTCACAGGACAACCTGATTCAATACACTTGACGGTATATTTCGTTGGACCAGATATGTGTGTCCGGAAAACCCTCTGGGTAGACATAGACCACTTTATCACCGCATACTTCATTTTCTTCTTTGTGTCAAACATAGCCCCGATCTGGACTTGGTTCAGATTATATTGCCAGGGAGTCTCATGGCCATCGTTGACAATTAAGCCGGCGGATATGTCCTGCTCCCATGCAGTAGGAATTGGTACCTCCTCCTCATCCTCGGAATTTTCAGAATCAAGTTCCTCTACAATCCCATCCTCGTCCTCTTCCTCCATCACCCTCTGCATTTCCTCGCCTTCCTCGTCCCCATCAGCAACACCAGAGGCAGCTAATACTACCGATTGAATACTCTGACCCGCAGCATGACCACTAACATAATCTGACTCATTGTCGGCTTGGGTAGCATTCACATTCGGTGGCTCTGACCCGTACACATAAATCTCGTTACCCACTTCACTACTCTAGCCTGGTTCATACCCCATGGTGGGTGGTACGATATTCTCCTCCTTCGCCACCGCTTGCACTAGGGCATACGGATGGATTCTTCGGTCTCTGCAACGACTTAACAAAGACAACCAATGTTGGCTCCTATCTATCGGAATCAAATCCCACTTGACATTTTTACAGGATTTGGTCCACAAGGCATGAATACTGATGGAACAAACTTCAGGATCGAGGCCAAAACTAGTAGTCAATCAGTGCTTCAACTGCCTAATGTCCAGTCTGTCCGGGTCTGTAAGTGTCATCTCGCCTCTTTTAAACTCGCTAAGATCAACCCCCAACTCATTATATCGAATAGTACCAGGGCCGTAATACACAGTCAGATTTACGGATTTAGACATTTTAACCTGTCAGACATTGCCAGCTTCTCATTATTTGCAACGAATATATCGACACTAAAATAAAACTTACACTATAATGTACCTACGAATCCTAAAAAAACCTACACTAAAATGAACTACACAAAATTTAACCGACACTACTATGACTAAACTAACTAAAACGTACCGGCGTATTCTAAAAAAACCTACACTAAAATTAACTTCACCAAAAAAAATCGATACTAATATGACTACACTAACTAAACCTACACTAATATGACTACACTACAATCACTACACTAACACAAGTAACCTAAAATAACTACACTACTAAAAATTAATATAAACTAATTGTACGTACATTACAAAAATAACAAATAAATCATACAATAACAGCAAAAATTTATACCTTCGACGCGTGAGTGCACTCCTTCTTCCTCTCCACCTTCTTCTTCCTTTTCAACCACTCCACCTTCTCACCATTGAAACCTCCACCACCACACCTTTTTCTACTCCACACGAACAAACGAATACCCCGTTGCGAAAAATAAAACCGTAGGGCGGGGGAGAAACACACGATCTACCGTTTCATCGGATTGAAACGGGAAATGAGTGGAGGGAAAGGGAGATCAAGTGGGGGTAAATTTCGGCCGAATATGAACTAGAGAGAGAGCTGGAGGAGGAAGAAGGAGAGCCTAGCCGAGTCGGCCTTATCCAGGGGCCTTTCGGTCTCCTGGTGGGCGATAGGTGCCTCTCGGCCAGGTGCGGGCCGACTGGCTGGCGGCTCGGCCTGCCTATGGCCGACGGGCCGGTTTCGGCCCAGTTTAGGCCGACAGGGTACCATTTTTGCTATTTTTTGAACTCGCAACACTATTTTCAAATTTGCTACAAAATTTGTACTAATTCTGGAAAAAAATTCACCCGCTAGCCACCTTATGCAACAAGTGCATGTCAGACGGTGGAACCAGTCTCACGTAAGCATACGTGTAAAGTCGGTCCGGGCCACTTCATCCCACAATACCGCCGAATCAAGATAAGACTAGTGGTGGTAAGAAAATTAACAACATCGACGCCCACAACTGCTTTGTGTTCTACTCCTACATAGATTCTACGCATAGACCTAGCTCATGATGCCACTGTTAGGAGATGTAGTAGTAAATCAAAAAAAATTCTACGTGTCACCAAGATCTATCTATGAAGAAACCAGCAATGAGTGGGGAGAGATTGCATCTTCATACCTTTGAAGATCGCTAAGCGGAAGCGTTACAAGAACGCGGTTGGTGGAGTCGTACTCGTAGCGATTTAGATCGCGGTGGACTCCGATCTAAGTGCCGAACAACGGCGCCTCCGCGTTCAACACACGTGCAGCCCGATGACGTCTCCTACGCCTTGATCCAGCAAGGAGGAAGGAGAGGTTGAGGGAGATCTCCGGCAGCACGACGGCGTGGTGACTGTGGAGCTACGTGGACTCCGGCAGGGCTTCGCCAAGCGCTACGGAGAACGAGGAAGAGGAAGGGTAGGGTTGCGCCGAGAGAGGGAAGTCGTGTCTCAAATCAGCACAAAACCTTGGGTATATATAGGAGGAGGGAGAGGGAGGGCTGCCTTGGCCCCTCCTCCAAGGAGGAGAGGTTCGGCCGAACCTAGGGAGGAGTCCACCTCCCACAAGGGAGGTGGATCTCTTCCTTTTGAATCCTTTTTAGCCTTATCTCTTATCCCTAGCCGCAAGGGCCCTTCCGAAAGGTCTTGGCCAGCCCAATAAGGGCTGGTACACCTCCTCTAAGGGCCCACGAACTCCTTTGGTCGTCACACCCCTCCCGGGGGTCCTCCGGCACCCTCCCGGCACTCCCGGTACACTACCGATGAGCTCGAAAACTTTCCGGTGACCAAAACAGGACTTCCTATATACCAATCTTTACCTCTGGACCATTCCGGAGCTCCTCGTGACGTCCGGGATCTCATCCGGGACTCCGAACAACCTTCAGTAATCACGTATACCATTTCCCTATAACCCTAGCGTCATCGAACCTTAAGTGTGCAGACCCTACGGGTTCGGGAGACACGTAGACATGACCGAGACACCTCTCCGGTCAATAACCAACAGCGGGATCTGGATACCCACGTTGGCTCCCACATGCTCCACGATGATCTCATCGGATGAACCACGATATCGGGGATTCAATCAATCCCGTATACAATTCCCTTTGTCTACCGGTATGTTACTTGCCCGAGATTCGATCATCGGTATATCTATACCTTGTTCAATCTCGTTACCGGCAAGTCTCTTTACTCGTTCCGTAATACATCATCCCGTGGCTAACTCCTTAGTCACATTGAGCTCATTATGATGATGTCTTACCGAGTGGGCCCAAAGATACCTCTCAGTCACATGGAGTGACAAATCCCAGTCTCGATTCGTGCCAACCCAACAGACACTTTCGGAGATACCCGTAGTGTACTTTTATAGCCACCCAGTTACGTTGTGATGTTTGGCACACCCAAAGCATTCCCACGGTATCCGCGAGTTGCACAACCTCATGGTCTAAGAAAACGATACTTGACATTGAAAAGCTTTAGCAGACGAACTACACGATCTTGTGCTATGCTTAGGATTGGGTCTTGTCCATCACATCATTCTCCTAATGATGTGATCCCGTTATCAATGACATCCAATGTCCATGGTCATGAAACCGTGACCATCTATTGATCAACGAGCTAGCCAACTAGAGGCTCACTAGGGACATGTTGTGGTCTATGTATTCACACATGTATTATGGTTTCCGGTTAACACAATTATAGCATGAACAATAGACAATCATCATGAACAAGGAAATACAATAATAACCATTTTATTATTGCCTCTAGGGAATATTTCCAATAGGAGACCCTACTCCGTGACTACCAACGGTCGCCGCCGAGCCTGCTCGTATGATGCCATGACCATGGCCCTTGACGCCGATCTGCTCGACAAAGTAGCAGAGCCCCGACCACCACCAACGTCCACCGTACCCGCGAGGAGAGGGGCGTCACCAACCACGGCCACCTCCCGGGTCGAGCCCAAACATACCTACCCGAAGGAAGAGCTCCGACTCGCCCCGGGCACCATCCAGATCCGCCCGAGCACAAGCCCAGGCTCGCAGCCATGTCAGCCTAGAACCAGGGGAAGGAGGCCTGCTGCACCACCACCCAGCGCCACCGGCAGAGACACGACACCCAGCACGACGCGTCGCCTCCCCATCGATTCGCACCATCCGCTCCCGGACGCGGTCAACATAGCCCTAGAGCCGTCGGACCACCCCAGCAAGGAGCACGCACGCCGCCACGCCAGTCCCCTCCAGCAACCACAACCACCTACGGCGGTCGGCCTATGCCGCCCCAGCCCGCACCGCCTGCTGGTAGCCGGCCGAAGCATCCGCCCGATCCAGATCTGGACCGGGACGCCCAAAACCGCCACCCGCGCAGGCACGCCTCACCTCGACCCCGACGAGCAGACGCCCGCGCCTCCACCCCAGGACACCACCGCTGTGTTGTCCTGGTCGCAGTCGCGTTGTGCCGTCCTACAGAACCGCGTGCATCCGCGTCGTGGCGTTGCTCGCGCAAGCCCACCGCGAGGAAGGGGAAGAGGCCCCGCCGCCACTGACGCCGGTTGTGCTTTGCCCGACGGCACGAGCCAGCGACGACGAGGGAGGGGCGAAGGGCGGGGGAGGCTGGAGCCGGCGGCGCTAGGTTTCGCCTCCCCGCTCGCGGGAGCGGGCGAGACGAGCAGAGCGGGTTCCCGTCTCCGTGACCAAAACTCACCGTATCAATTTTTTAGAATATAGATTTACTCATTTTGCTCCATATGTAGTCCATAGTATTTTTTTTAAAAAGCTTATATTAAAAACGAAGGGAATAATAAAGTGGACATAATCATAAAATCCATGCATTAGCTCTGGAGCATCCAAATGGTTCTTCCTCAACCTTTTCCCCATGATGTTCCAATCCTCTGCTGCTCACATCGTTCAAGTACTCAGAACCATGCTTTTCAAAAGCAGCGCGAGACTTCCAAAAGGCACAAACCGCGTCGACGCAGGGAGACGCAGCACTGCCCGCCATTTGGAGCAGAGCGGCGGCCTTCTCGTATCGTAATCCTGTTTCCAGTCTTCCCGTCCACACCTCACGACTCCGCGGGCCCACGCCCAGCTCACGCACTCACGCCTCTTCAATTCATCTGCCCACCAACTTTCCTCCCTCTGCCCCGCGGGCCCCCGCGCCCAATTAATGACCCGCTCCTCGCCGCAGGGGCCAGAAAACGTCCTGTTCTACCTGCCGTTCTCGCCCGTGAGGACCCTTTCTTCCTCCCGGACGGACTCAAGAAGACTCTGCTCAAAATCTCGCCAACCTCCGGGCCACCATCGCCATCACCATCGCTCCTTCCAAAATCCCCATCCAGCCGAGCGTTTGGATTGCCATTCCTTTGTCCGCTGCGCTCAAAAGTTAATGCGGCGGCGTGCCGTTGTCTGCTTCTCCGCCAGTTCGGTTCCACCTGTGCTCCATCAGTCCGTCCATCCCTCTTCTTGGCTGGCTTCAGGAAAAAGACTGCTTCTGGCTCTGGCTCCTCCGCTTTACCAACCCAACCGCCTGGCTGGAGTTCTTGCGGGGGCTCCGGTCAGAATCGCGAGGCTGCTTGTTCGGGCGGAGGCGAGAGCGAGAGGCGATTCGGCTGCTGGGAGGCCTGCACGGCAAAGGTAAACCCTCGTCTCAGCTGGGGGATTGGGTTGATTTCCACTCGAGGGATTTTGTTCTGTTTCTCCTGGCTCCTGCTGTCCTGCATGCTGGAGATGATACTGATTGTGTCGTGTGGGACTATTGTGCAGATCCAGTTCGTGGTGGATGGAGCGATGCTGCGGGTGTGCTTGATAAGGTTCTTGCTTGCCTGATAAGCAAGGTTTCTTTCTGGTGGTTCCTCCTCCAAGACACAGAAAATCCAAGCCTGTTCACACCTTCTATTGCTTCAATTTCCGAGTGTTCTTGCTGCCTGAAATGACACCAGTTTTTAGGGACTGCATGCCTTGGGCTCTGGAAGAGATTCATCATCTGCACTCTCTTCAGCTGTTCTAGCTTCCCCCTTTTCCTTGCTGCCTGGCTGCATCTTTGTCCAATTCATGGCTCTTGTATCCTTGTAGTTGTAGCCCCAGTTTCCGTTGGGTTCATCATGGGCACCACTACTGAGCAAAAGATAGTTCTGCTCCTTCTTGGGACCATCTGGGTTCTTCTTGGTACCTGCAATGCTGAATTCACCCCTGCAGACAAATACCTCATCAACTGTGGTTCCACGGTCGACGCTGATCTCAAGGATGGGACTGGGAGGGTCTTCAAAGCGGACAATTCTGGCTCGACTGTATTGACATCAGATCACAACGTCGCCGCTAACACCTTGCCGGACGCAGTCATAAGTTCTGACAATCCTGTGCTGTATCAAACTGCAAGGATATTCAGTGTGCCGTCGTCCTACTCCTTCAACATGAAGAGCCGTGGCCGGCATTTTGTCCGGCTACACTTCTTCGGTTTCAGATACCAGAGCTATGATCTTGCCGTGGCAAAGTTCAAAGTGTCCACGCAGGATGTTGTGTTACTTGACAATTTCACTCCGCCGAGCAATTCCTCACCGTTGGTCAGGGAGTATTCACTGAATATTACCGAGGATAAGCTGATCCTCACATTTGTGCCTCTGGGAAACAGCACATCTTTCATCAATGCTATTGAAGTAATATCTGTTCCTGATGATCTGATACGTGATTCAGCGCAAACTGTAAATCCCTCCGGCCAGTATCTCGGCCTTACAAAACAGTCATTTCAGACATTCTACAGGATTAATGTAGGTGGACGGGAGGTGACCGTTGCCAATGACACACTCTCGCGTTCATGGGATACTGACCAGAACTTCTTCCTGAACTCCACTACCACTGAACTGTTTGCTTACCAAGGGAAGCTGAATTATCAGAAAGGTTCTGCAACCAAGGAGGATGCACCGGACAGTGTGTACAACACTGCAAGGCGGTTGGCTGTGCAAAATAGAACCAGCTTAGCGTCCAACATGACATGGCAATTTGATGTTGACGCTAGTTCGAGCTATCTGATCCGCTTCCATTTTTGTGACATAGTGAGCAAGGCAGCATATTCCCTCTACTTTGATATTTATGTGGATGGCCGATTGGCGTTAGAAAATCTTGACCTCTCTGAAAAAGTTCTTGGTACCTTGGCTGTGCCATACTACACGGAATTTGTCTTGAAGTCAAGTGATCCTTCTGGTAAGCTAAGTGTCGGCATTGGGCCTTCCAGCTTGAACAATGTGGCGCCAGATGGCATCTTGAACGGCCTGGAGATCATGAAGATGGACATCAGTACTGGCACTGTTTATGTTGTGTGGCCACCAGCAAAGCCAAAGAGGAAACTGGCTATCATATTGGGCACTGTTCTCGGAGGTATTGGTGCTGTTAGCATTGCCATTATTCTCTGCTTTGTCCTCAGAAGAAAGAACAAGGAGAAGAAGCCGCGGCAGGCACCGACAAGTCGACCTTCAAGTTCTTGGTCACCACTCACCCTCAATGGCCTTAGCTTCCTTAGCACAGGTACCCGAACAACCAGCCGGACCACTCTTACATCTGGGACAAACAGTGATGCGAGCTATCGGATTCCTTTTGCTTTGCTGCAAGTGGCAACAAAACACTTTGACGAGCAGATGGTTGTCGGAGTTGGGGGCTTTGGGAAGGTATACAAAGCAGTTCTGCAAGACAGCACCAAAGTCGCAGTGAAGCGGGGCAACCAGAAGTCCCACCAAGGGCTCAGAGAATTCCGGACAGAGATCGAGCTGCTGTCGGGGCTGCGACACCGTCACCTCGTGTCGCTCATCGGATACTGTGATGAGCAGAATGAGATGATCTTGGTGTACGAGTACATGGAGAAAGGCACGCTGAAGAGTCACCTGTATGGCAGTGACATGCCTCCCCTCAGCTGGAAGAAAAGGGTGGAAATCTGCATAGGGGCTGCAAGGGGGCTCCACTACCTGCACACGGGTTTTGCAAAGTCGATCATCCATCGTGATGTCAAGTCGGCAAACATTCTCCTTGACGAAAATCTCATGGCCAAGGTTTCTGATTTCGGCCTCTCGAAGACGGGACCTGAGTTGGATCAGACGCATGTTAGCACTGCGGTGAAAGGGAGCTTCGGGTATCTTGACCCTGAGTACTACCGGAGGCAGAAGCTGACCGACAAGTCGGATGTGTACTCATTCGGCGTGGTCTTGCTGGAGGTGATCTGCGCGAGGCCAGTCATCGACCCGACGCTTCCAAGAGACATGATCAACCTTGCAGAATGGGCTATCAAGTGGCAGAAGAGGGGAGAGCTTGGTCAGATCGCCGACCAACGGATCGCTGGCACAATCAGGCCCGAGTCGTTGAGGAAGTATGGTGAGACGGTCGAGAAGTGCCTTGCGGATTACGGCGTCGACCGCCCTACCATGGGGGATGTCCTGTGGAATCTGGAGTTTGTGCTCCAGCTGCAGGAGGCCGGCCCGGACGTCTCCAACGTGGACAGCATGAATCAGATCTCTGGACTCCCTTCAGACGCCAGAAGGATGAGCTCTCTGGAGATCAGCACTGCAGACGAAAGCCGCACGAACATGGATTACTCTCAGATGTCGACCAACGATGCCTTCTCGCAGCTGATGAACACTGAAGGGAGGTGAACTGGACTGAATTGTTTCTGTGTCACTGAGGAAGTTGGTAAAAAACATGTTGACCTAGGGAAAAGAGATGTGTGTTGCTTGTCTATACCATGTATTGTTGTTCCCACAAGTCCTTAATTGCATTCATGTTCTGATACATGTTTTGTTCTTTGAATTTTATCGGCCCTTTTTTACCTTCATGTGCAAGTGTTCCTATTTGGAACACATGAACTTAAAAAATCCTCATGAATTTGACACAAAATTCAACATTCATGGAGGTACTGGAACACTTGCTAGACCAGAACCAGCTTCCTGATCCAGAATCACCTTTTCGGTGAGTATTTATCTAGTGACGTCTGGACAACACTGATCATGCTAGCCAAGAAAGTATGAATGCAGCCGAGTCTAGATAACATTGTTACAGTCACAAAAAAAAATCTTTTTCAGGTTCACGTAATGCGGACAACATTTGTCAAACTTGAAAAATTCACGACTCGGACAGCTTTGACAGGTTTAGACGACAAGGCATAACACAAACCGACGTTTGAAAAAACATGCTAAACAAAGTCTACCAACACAAGAGTTCGGCCCAAGAGACAATGCAACAAGATTCAAGTTGAGGGTGGTGCCCGGCGTTCACCGTCACTGCCAGGGGCTGGGGCTCCTTCCGTTGGCGGCTGGGCGGTTATCGCGGGCAGGACCCAGGCTGTTGCCTCTCACACCGTTAAGTGAACCATTGACTTCAGCTTGCTCCCTTGGTGGGTGGTTCTTGCCATTTGGTGCTGGGCTGCGGTTCAAACCGGACGGTGAAGCACTCCTCCTAGGGCTGTAACTAGAGCTTCTTGGTCGCCTTTCCTCGTGGCCAACAACACGATCATCCCTCCTTGGATAAGGCGATCGGCTGTTAATAAGACAATCACACCATTGATGTAACTGCTAGGAAAGCAACTCAGCAGAGAAGAATGTAAAACACAACTGGACAAAGTTACTGGGAGTACTCTTTGAACAAAGCCACCACAATATTCATTTAATTTGCATACATATATCAGTAGCATCCATCAAAGAATGGCACTCACTTATCACCAGATATTTGGTCTCTAAAGACTCGCTGATCACATATCAACATACAGCAGTGACAGGCATGAATAGATATATATATGACCATCAAAGGTATGATTACTACTATGTGGCTGAAAAGTAAACCTGCATTTGACCTATGTAGGGTAACTCTCATAATAGTATATATATTTAGTTAAATCATAATGCTAACAAGATATACTACCCAGACATATTCGTCCTTGACATAACCAAGTATAATTAAGCACTGGAAGATTGCAAAATCATCAGTCATCATGGCAACAAAGTAGTACAAATCAAGGAGACACTGCTCATACTTCATAGTTCATACCTGTAACTCCTGCTTCGGCTCCTTTCACGATGAAGTGGTGGGGAGCGTGAGTAGCTTCTTCCCCGCCTGTATTTGCAGAAGCTAAATATCAAATGTGCACTGATAAAAGGTCACATCACAAAGAAGCTCATTAAAGGATGCAAGGAAATACTTTAGATTCTTAGGACTGTTCTGGCAGTTTTTTTCTATATGGCCCTTTTCTCCACAGCGATAGCACTTATTTTTCCAGTCGCCAGCATTGCAGTCACGAGCCCAGTGCCCATCAATCCCACAGTTAAAGCAGCGGCCAGAACCAGGAGGGGGTCCTCTGCCCAAGTACTCACGGGAACCTCCTGGGCCACGCGGGGTCTAGAAAAACAACACAGCCTTATCAACTGAAGTCGAAGACAGCAACATTAAGAATATAGCAACAGTGTAACAAGTAATCAAACATCATTATCATCCTAGCCCGCAATTAGAAAATCTGAGTTGTCGCAGCAAAAATGCATATAATAACAGCATTAAACTATGCACATAGAGGAGACTTTTCGGTCCATCAAAGGCTCATTTGTAGATGGCATCAGGGCGAAGGTTACAGTAGTAAAGAACATTAATAAACAAAAAAAAGCTTACCCCTCTTGCAAACTCAACAATGATGCGGCTCCCATCAATATCTTGACCATCAAGCTCATACCTTGCATCATCTGCATCCTGAGGATCACTAAACTCCTGCAACATGATCCAGCAAAACAAAAATAGGGATGGGCTTAACATGAACAATCTAACAGAGTAAACAATTAGCTGTGCATATTCCAGGAATAAAAAATTGGATATCCCAGGTGTAATAAGTTACTTACAACAAAGCCATAATCATGCTTCAGCTCCACACATCGTATTCTGTAGGAATGGTTGACAAAAAAGGAACACCATCAAGATGGTATGAAAAATGCATCACCAGTCATCACTCAAAAGCAAACATCTACTCATAGAATAGGCAACAGAATATTTCAAAAGAATCGCCAAAATCTTCTGTAACTTTGAAGCAAGACACCAATTTCCACCAAAGGCACCCTCACAGCATTGACACCAAGGTAATAGCCCCTCAATACCTTCAACAAGATTATTCAAGTCAAAGCTGGAAAGGTTTGTCTGACATGTGATGGCAAATTAGCAACACCTAGTAGCACTATGTAAATGGTGAAAATCAGCAAATTATACCCCAACAGAAGGAACCTTAGAATTCCGAAGCTTGCTAGTTGCTAGTCTCTAGCAACAGGTAAGCCAATAAAAGGCTAAACAATTGCAGGAAAGTAAATAGCTAAATGACAACTCTTGAAAGTAACCTAGCAGAGCCTATTGATATAGCTGGATTTAAATTACATTATCAGTGATATAGTAGTAGTCTTGACTGAGGCTACACCAATGCCAAGGAACCTGAATTGACCCATAATCTAGGGAAAATATTCCATTGCCCAAGAAGTAAATGGTTCCCAAATTGCAGAAGAACACTTGTTAAATCAAGTGGTGCAAAAAGGTATAAATTCAGATCCAATTTCCTCACCTCCCATATCTGCCGAAAAGATACTCAACATCCTTGGTCCGGGTGTGTGTAGAAAGATGGCCCACATACAACTTGGTGGTGTTGCCACCATATCGGTCATACCGATCATAACGGTCATTATAGCGATCATAACGGTCATCGTAACGATCATAATGGTCATCATAGCGATCGTAACGGTCATCATACCGAGCCATCTTGAACTGCAAGACAAAATTGATCGCATCAAGGCATGCAGCCAAAACATTGTAGAACAAATACATGTAAACATGCAGATGCACCATACGCATTTGGTCAATATATCAAGTGATTAACATGTAGGACGCTCCCACAAAATTTCAATACATTGAAATAAACTATTTCCTATAAATCGGGAGGAGGCGGAACATAATGGGTAACACAAAAAATACTCTGATACTAGAATGTGCTTTCATGATTTGCAACAGCATATTAACTCACATGCTCAAAATTTCTCACGTGCAATAGAAGATTGAGCGCATCTCTTCGGGAAAAAGGGGATCTGAATATGCAACTGCACCTAAGTATTCATTGCCTGCAGCATCATCATTACCTGGATACATTGGTCCATCTATTCAGAAATTAAGACGCTTCTATGCAGGGCGGCAGTGGAATTGCGTTGAAATAAGCTATATTTGACCTCTATAGGTGAAACTGTGAAAGGGGGCTGGATTGAACGGACAACACATAATTAATTCCTATTGAAGATCAAATTGTGCTTCCCGGTAGCATAGCAACTCAAACACCGATTTTTTTTCTGGCATAGCACGACGAGAATAGTTGTAATTTTTTTTGTTTGAGATGAACACTGAGAGCACCACCAATCAAGCAGCACCAAAGCCGTAGTACGCTAAACCCTACCAAGCGCGAATCTTTCCCAAGACTATCAAAAGGCTACCGAATGAAAAGGAGGAAGGGTCCCTCTCTAGAACTTTCTAGAGAAGAACAACCTTTTCATCGTTTCGACCATGCATGATCGCGGCAAACCCAAGAACAAGAAAACGCGGGAGAAGGACGCACAGCCCGCGAACGGAATCAAGCCGTCCGCACGGCACGGGAGAACAAGACACGAAACCCGAGAAACGAGCCGCGCTCGCTCGCGCGGCAATGCGCACACCCCCGCGAGATTGCGCACTCGCCGAGCAGCCGAGGAAACGAACCGGGAAAGTCGCGGAAGAGATAGTCGAGTCAGGATTACGGTGGCACCCACCTACTTACCACGCGACGCGAGGTGTGGCGGTGGCAGCTGCGTGGCGAGAACCCTAGCCCGGCGAGGCGGCGACAACGGAGACGGGGACGGAGACGGAGAGGAGAGGAATCGGCGGCGGTGGTGGAGCTGTTTATATGATGGCCGTCTGGGCTTGGGTGAGGCCTGCCCGGGGTCCAGTTGTCGTGGTTTACGGCCTGCAGGGTCACTGGAGTGAGAGATGGGGCCACGAGTTGGGGGGCTGTTTCCCGAAAAAAAAAACGAGTTGCGGCTGTTTTTCTTTTGAGAATGTCTTTAGCGAAATTTTAAAACTCGACCTCATAAAAAAGTTTAAAAGTTTAAAATAAAAAGATAAAAATTCTATTTTTTAGGGGGCGCTAGGAATCTGACTATCAATTATAACTTACGGTCGGACCACTCCCTGTTCATACCATACATTATGCCACTTTTTTTTAAGAAATTGTCTCCAACAACTCCCTTACTTCATCCCTTGAAAACCCCAGTCCACCCATTCCTTATATTATCCTTTGAAAAACCCTTTTCACCCCTACATGCGAGGGATATGTAGAGGTCCTCTTGGTCACCCCCTTTGTGTGAACAAGTCAACATGGAAAGGATTCTTTTCCTTCACTCCCTCCCATGTCGTCGTCACTCTAACCCCAATCCCAATTCCAGCCATTCCTCGCCCCATTCTACCCCGAAACTACACTTGACGACACCCTCATCTTCACTAGCCCGACTTCAGCCACAGTTTCAAGACTCTTGCCAGGCCGCTTCCCTTTCGCATCGTGTGTGACATGGAGCAGCCTGCCGCATCGGACGTGTCATCTTCGTCGACTGCAATAGCTCGTCCTGGTTGTGCGTTCCCTTGTCCCTCCGTCGCTTAAATTCTTCTCTAGGTCACGTTGTTGTTGCCATTTTATCTGACCCTGCTTTGGCGCCCTCGGATGCTCCTCCCATTCTCCCGAGCAACGACAGTCGTTCATGTCTTCCCACCGTCTCCCCGAGCTCCAATGCCATAGATGTGGACGAACTGTTTAGTTCATTGACTGACATATGTCGTGGTATTTCCTTTTCCTTTTTTATATCACGATAAACTCCCTAGACCATTGATAGCATGCAAGTGCATAGGACTGGTTGAAGCACACTTTCATAGAGTATTATCCCAATTTATATACCTTTGAAAGCACATATTCTCCCTTGGTGGTTTTGATAATTCATGACAACATACATTGTCTCTTGGACTAATAGTTTTACCTAGCTTATTTCAGATGAAGTCCACAGAGAGAATTGGCTAAGGATTATGAGGAGAATTCCCAAGGAAGAAGAAGAAGGAATGGAATAGGATTGGCCAAGCTTCACGCAACAAGACTCTACATATTACATTTTGTGTGAAATCACTTTTGAGTCCATAGGATAACCAGTACTATTAAAAGGGGATGAGGAATTATGATGATCAGGTTACTCAAGTGCTTAGAGATTAGCCACCGAAAATACTCCTCCATTCTCCCACAAAATTCTCTGTCCATTGCCCAAAAGTCAAAACTCGGTGACACCAACTTTCTCATTCGGATCCATTGAGTTTTACCCTAGACAGAACCCAAGCCAAACCCTAGCATCTCGTTACTACCAACATTCCATTTGGTGCAACCCAAACAAGTGACCAACTTTCTATTGACCAATTTCTTAAAATCGTCTACACCGAGTCTGAGGAATCGGTGACACTGAGATTTGGAAACTTCCTAGGACACCCATATTGGTGCCACCGAGATTTATATATCGGTCTCACCGAAAAGGCCAAAGTTGCCAAATTTTGCACTAGTCGGTGCAACCGAGTTTTCACTTCGGTTTCACCGAGTTGGGCAATAATGTTGTAACGGTTGGATTTTTGGAGATGTCTATATATGCCCCTCCACCACCTCTCACTCGCAAGAGAAGCACTCAGAACATACACCCACTTGTCGTATCCAATTTTCTAAGAGAGATCCACCTACTCATGTGTTGAGATCAAGATCATCCACTCCAACCATATGGATCTTGATTTCTAGCCTCCCCACGTTGCTTTCCACCCAATCAATCTCTTCTACCCATGCCAAATCTATGAGAGAGTGATTGAGTGTTGAGGAGACTATCTTTTGAAGCACAAGAGCAAGGAGTTCATCATACTAGCACATCTATTACCTTTTGGAGGGTGGTGCCTCCTAGATTGGTTAGGTGTCGCTTGGGAGCCTCCTTCTTCGTGATTATGGAGTTGAACCAAGAAGTTTGTAAGGGCAAGGAGATCGCCTACTTCGTGAAGATCTACCCCGAGTAAGGCTAGTCCTTCGTGGACGTAGGTCATCATGGAATATACAAGGTTGCTACTTCGTGGACCCTTTATGGGTGGATCCCTCCATGGACTCTCACAACCATTACCCTCCGTGGGTTGAAGTCTCCATAAACGTGGACGTAAGATAGCACCACCTATCGGAACCACGGGAAAAATCTTCGTGTCTCCAATTGCGTTTGATCTTCCTACCTCTACTCTCTTACATATGATTGTCTTTATTTTCCACTAGCATACTTGTTGACTAGCATGTATAGGGTGCACTAGACTTGTTAGAATTGATAAAATCTGCCAACCAATTAACTTGGGAAAAAGGTTAGGTTTTTAATTTGTCAAGTAGTCTATTCACCCCCCCTCTAGACACCTCTTATTGTGATCCCACAACTGGTATCGGAGCTTTGGTCTCCATAGCTTCGATTTCATCATCGTTGGAGGAAGATGGACGTGTCTAGTTTGTGGAGTCTTAGTTGTAGAGTGCTCGTTCTCGATGGGGAGTACTATAGTCAATGGAAATATGAGATGCTTGAGTTATTCAATGAATTTTATTTTAGCAAGTATGTTAAGAGCCCCTATGTACCTCCCACTGATCCTTTACATCCCACACACTAAGAGGAAATTGATATGCTTCACGATCTTAGAACTATTAATCTCATCAAGAGGATTGCCAAGAATTGTGTTTGATCAAATGAAGAATTTTGAATGTACTTATACTTTATGGAATGATTTGGAGAAACAATATCCAAATTATTCATTGAGTAATCTTGATGAAATTCTTCATAAAGTGCTTTTCTTAAGATGAAGCCTAGTGTTCCCAACTTTGATAAATGCTTGTTTGTGTTGGAAATATGCCCTAGAGGCAATAAATAAAGTGTTTATTATTATATTTCCTTGTTCATGATAATAGTTTATTATCCATGCTATAATTGTATTAATTGGAAACACATTACATGTGTGGGTAAATAGACAACACTTTGTCCATAGTATGCCTCTAGTGAACTAGCTCGTTGATCAAAGATGGTCACGGTTTCCTAGCCATTGACATGAGATGTCATTTGATAATGGGATCACATCATTAGGATAATGATGTGATGGACAAGACCCAAACTACAAAACGTAGCATATGATTGTGTCAGTTTATTGCTACTGTTTTCTGTATGTCAAGTATATGTTCCTATGACCATGAGATCATGCAACTCACGGATACCGGAGGAGTGCCTTGTGTGTATCAAACGTCGCAATGTAACTGGGTGACTATAAAGGTGCTCTACAGGTATCTCCAAGGGTGTATGTTGAGTTGGCATAGATCAAGACTGGGATTTGTTACTCCGTGTGACGGAGAGGTATCTCAGGGCCCACTCGGTAATACAACATCACAATGAGCCTTGCAAGCAATGTGACTAAGTGTTAGTTGCGGGATATTGTATTACAGAACGAGTAAAGAGACTTGCCGATAACGAGGTTGAACTAGGTATGGAGATACCGACGATCGAATCTCGGGCAAGTAACATACCGAAGAACAAAGGGAACATCATACGAGATTAACTGAATCCTTGACATAGAGGTTCGACCGATAAAGATCTTCGTAGAATATGTAGGAACCAATATGGGCATCCAGGTCCCGCTATTGGTTATTGACCTTAGAAGTGTCTCGGTCATGTCTACATAGTTCTCGAACCCACAGGGTCTGCACACTTAAGGTTTGGTGACATTTCGGTGGTATAGAGTTATGTATGGTGGTGACCGAAGGTTGTTCGGAGTACCGGATGAGATCTCGGACGTCACGAGGAACTCCAAAATGGTCCGGAGGTAAATATTGATATATAGGAAGTCCTATTTTGGTCACCAGAAAAGTTTCGGGCTCATCGGTAGTGTACCGGGAGTGCCGGTAGTGTACCGGGAGACCATCGGGAGGGGTATTTCGACCCAAGAGGCAACATGGGCTGTGGGAGAGTGAATACCAGCCCTTATTAGTTTGGTGGAAGTCCTACACAAAGCCCATGCGGCTAGGGAGAAAAAAAACAAAGAGAAAAAGTGGAAAAAGGCAAAAATAGGGTGAATCCTAGTCCTACTAGGATTGGAGGTGGATTCCACCTCTCCCACCTGGTTCGGCCAGATCCTAGAGGCTTGGCCCTTGGGCCAAGCCTTCTCCTCTCTTCCTATTATATATACTAGAGGTTTTAGGGTTTTTGCACAAAATTTTCAGCCACGTGTTGCCCGTTCCTCCAGTGCATAGTTTCTCCTCTAGATCGGATTTCTGCAGTGCTTAGGCGAAGCCCTGCCGGAATAGCTCCACCACCATCACCGGAGCGCCGTCACGCTGCTAGAGAACTCTTCTTACTCTCCGCTCCTTCTTGCTGGATCAATACAGCGGAGATCATCATCAAGCTGTACGTGTGCTGAACGCGGAGGTGTCGTCCGTTCGGCGCTAGATCGGAAGGATAGTGATCAAGTTCGTGGGACGGATCGTGATCAAGTTCGTGGGATGGATCGTGATTGGATCGCAGGACGGATCGTGATTGGATCGTGGGACGCACGACGATTTGGATCGCGAAGACGTTCGACTACACCAACCATGTTTCTTAACGCTTCCCGCTTAGGGATCTACAAGGGTACGTAGATCCACTCTCCCTCTCGTAGATGCTCATCACCATGGATAGATCTGCGTGTGCGTAGGAAAATTTGTGTTTCCCATGCAAAGTTTCCCAACAGTGGCATCATGAGCTAGGTCTATGTGTAGATGAGATCTTGAGTAGAACACAAAAGGTTTGTGGGCGTTGATGCTTAGATTGCTTCCTCCCTTGGTCGGATTTTGGTTCAGCGGTATTATGAGATGAAGCGGCCCGGACCAACATTACTCGTCTGCTTACGAGAGACCGGTTCCCTCAACCGCAACTTGTTGCATAGATGGCTTGCGGGTGCCAGTTTCTCTCACTTTAGTTGGATCAGATTCGACAAAGGCGGTCCTTGAGAAGGTTGAAAAGCAACTAGTGTATCACCATTGTGGTTTTTGCGTAGATGAGAATTGTTCTTGCTAGATACCCGTAGCAGCCACGTAAAACATGCAACAACAATTAGAGGACGTCTAACTTGTTTTTGCAGGGTATGTTGTGATGTGATATGGCCAATTACATGATGTGATATATGTGATGTATGAGATGATCATGTGATGTATAGATTATCACGACTTGCATGTCGATGAGTACGGCAACCGGCAGGAGCCATAGGGTTGTCTTTAATTATTGTATGACCCGCGTGTCAATCATTAAGCGCTATGTAATGCTTTACTTTATCGCTAAACGGTAGCAATAGTAGTAGAAGCATGTTGGGCGCGACAACCCCGATGGCGACACGTTGATGGAGATCAAGATGATGAAGATCATGGTGTCATGCCGGTGACAATGGAGATCATGCCAGTGCTTTCTAGATGGAGATCAAAAGCACAGGTTCATGGCCATATCATGTCACTTATGAATTGCATGTGATGTTAATCCTTTTATGCACCTTGTTTTACTTAGGACGACGGTAGCATTATAAGGTGATCCCTCACTTAAATTTCAAGATGAATTGTGTTCTCCCCGAGTGTGCACCGTTGCGAAAGTTTGCCGTGTCGAGACACCACGTGATGATATGGTGTGATAGACTCTACATTCACATACAACGGGTGCAAGCCAGTGTTGCACACGCAGAACACTCGGGTCAAACTTGACGAGCCTAGCATGTACAGACATGGCCTCAAAACACAAGAAACCGAAAGGTCGAACATGAGTCATATAGTAGATATGATCAACGTGAGATGTTCACCATTGAAGCCACCTCAACTCACATGATGATCGGACTTGAGTTGGTGAATTTGGATCATGTGACACTCAGATGACCTGAGGGATGTCGATTTGAGTGGGAGCTTTAGTAATTTTATTAACTAAACTCATTATCTTGAACAATAGTTTAAGTAAACTTTGCATATTTATGTTGTAGATCAATGGCTCGCGCAGTAGCACCCCTGAATTTTAATGCGTTCCTAGAGAAAGCTAAGTTGAAAGATGATGGAAGTAACTTTGTTGACTGGGCTCGTAATCTGAGGATTATCCTCACGGCTTCCCAGAAATCATATGTCCTTGATGCACTGCTTAGTGACCAACCAGAAGACATGACCTCCGAACACGTTAAGAACGCTTGGGAGGCACGTACTGGAGATTACTCAATAGTTCAGTGTGCAATATTGTATGGCTTAGAACCGGGACTTCAAAGACGTTTTGAACGTCATGGAGCATATGAGATGTTTCAGGAGTTGAAGTTTATCTTTCAGAAGAATGCCCGGATCGAGAGGTATGAAACCTCCGATAAGTTCTATGCTTACAAGATGGAGGAGAACGGGTCTATCAGTGAACATATACTCAGAATGACTGGGTATTCAACTCGTCTAGCGGAGTTGGGAATTGCCCTTCCGCCAAAGGCGATCACTGACAGAGTTCTTCAATCACTGCCACCTAGTTACAACATCTTTGTGATGAACTATAACATGCACGGGATGAACAAGTTAGTCGCCGAGCTGTTTGCGATGCTAAAAGTCGCTGAGTTTGAAATCCAGAAAGAACATCAAGTGTTGATGGTCAATAAAACCACTAGTTTCAAGAAAAATGGCAAGGTCAAGGGCAAGGGCAAGAAGGGTAAAACCAAGAAGGATGGCAAAGCAGTTGCTACTCCTGTAAAGAAGCCCAAGCATGGACCCAAGCCAGAAACTAAGTGCTTTCATTGCAAGGGAACTGGTCACTAGAAGCGGAACTGCCCCAAGTACCTGGCTGACAAGAAGGCGGCCAACGACAAACAAGGTATATATGATATACATGTTATTGATGTGCACCTTACTAGCTCTCGTAGTAGTTCCTGGGTATTTGATACCAGTTCGGTTGCTCACCTTTGCAACTCAAAGCAGGAACTACGGAATAAACGAAGGCTGGCAAAGGACGAAGTGACGATGCGCGTGGGAAATGGTTCCAAGGTTGATGTGATCTGCGTCGGCATGCTCTCTCTTCGATTACCATCGGGATTAGTGATGAACCTGAATAATTGTTATTTAGTGCCTGCGTTAAGCATGAACATTATATCTGGATCTTGTTTATTGAGAGACGGTTACTCATTTAAATCAGAGAATAAAGGTTGCTCTATTTATATGAGTAATATCTTTTATGGTCATGCACCCAATGTTAGGGGTTTATTCATATTGAATCTTGATAGTGATGACACACATGTTCATAACATTGATGCCAAAAGATGTAGAGTTGATAATGATAGTACCACTTTCTTGTGGCACTGCCGTTTAGGTCATATTGGTGTAAAACGCATGAGGAAGCTCCATGCTGATGGACTTTTGGAGTCACTTGATTTTGAATCACTTGACACATGTGAACCATGCCTCATGGGCAAGATGACTAAAACGCCGTTCTCTGGAACAATGGAACGGGCGAGTGACTTATTGGAAATCATACATACTGATGTGTGCGGTCCAATGAATGTTACAGCATGTGGTGGATATCGTTATTTTCTCACCTTCACTGATGACTTAAGTAGATATGGGTATATTTACTTGATGAAACACAAGTCTAAAACGTTTGAAAAGTTCAAGCAATTTCAGAGTGAAGTTGAGAATCATCGTAACAAGAAGATTAAATTCCTGCGATCTAATCGAGGAGGTGAATATCTGAGTTATGAGTTTGGCAGTCACTTAAGACATTGTGGAATTGTTTCACAGTTGACACCTCCCGGAACACCACAGCGTAATGGTGTGTCCGAACGTTGTAATCGAACCTTATTAGATATGGTGCGTTCTATGATGTCTCTTGCTGATTTGCCACTATCGTTTTGGGGTTATGCACTAGAGACAGTTGCATTCACTTTAAATAGGGCACCATCGAAATCCGTTGAGACAACGCCATATGAACTGTGGTTTGGAAAGAGGCCAAAGTTATCGTTTCTTAAAGTTTGGGGATGTGATGCTTATGTCAAAAAGCTTCAGCATGAAAAGCTTGCACCCAAAGCGGAAAAATGCGTCTTCATAGGATACCCGAAAGAGACAGTTGGGTATACCTTCTATCTCAGATCCGAAGGCAAAGTGTTTGTCGCTAAGAACGGAACATTTCTTGAGAAAGAGTTTCTCTCGAAAGAATTGAGTGGGAGGAAAATAGAGCTTGATGAGGTTATTGAACCTTTACTTCAACCAGAAAGTAGTGCAGCGCAAAAAGATGTTTCTGTGGAACCTACGACGGTAGAAGAGGAAGTTAATGATGATGATCATGAAGCTTTGGATCAAGCTACTATTGAACCTCGTAGGTCGACAAGGCCGTGTACTACTCCTGAGTGGTACGGCAACCCTGTCTTGGAGGTCATGTTGTTGGACAACAATGGACCTACGAGCTATGGAGGAGCAGTGATGGGCCCGGATTCCGAGAAATGGTTAGAGGCCATGAAATCTGAGATGGGATCCATGTATGAAAACAAAGTATGGATTTTGGAAGTATTACCTGAAGGGCGAAAGGCCATTCAGAACAAATGGATCTTTAAGAAGAAGACAGACGCGGACGGTAATGTCACCGTCTATAAAGCTTGACTTGTGGCAAAGGGTTTTTCACAAGTTCAAGGAGTTGACTACGATGAGACCTTCTCACCTGTAGCGATGCTTAAGTCTGTCAGAATCATGTTGGCAATAGCTGCTTATTTCGACTATGAAATTTGGCAGATGGATGTCAAAACATTGTTCCTCAACGGTTTACTTGAGGAAGAGTTGTATCTGATGCAACCAGAAGGTTTTGTCAATCCAGAGAATGCTGACAAAGTTTGCAAACTCCAGCGATCCATTTATGGGCTGGTGCAAGCATCTCGGAGTTGGAATAAGCGTTTTAATGAGGTGATCAAAGCGTTTGAGTTTATACAAGTTTATGGAGAAGCTTGTATTTACAAGAAAGTTAGTGGGAGCTCTATAGCGTTTCTAATATTATATGTGGATGACATATTGCCGATTGGAAACAATATAGAAATGCTGGAAAGCGTGAAGGAATATTTGAACAAGTTTTTTTCAATGAAGGACCTAGGAGAAGCTGCTTTCATATTAGGCATGAAGATCTATAGAGATAGATCGAGACGCTTAATAGCATTTTCACAGAGCACATACCTTGATAAAGTTTTGAAGAAGTTCAAAATGGATCAGTCCAAGAAGGGTTTCTTGCCTATGTTACAAGGTGTGAAGTTGAGTAAGACTCAATGCCCAGTGACTACAGAAGATAGAGAAAAATGAGTGTCATCCCCTATGCTTCAGCCATAGGCTCTATCATGTATGCAATGCTGTGCACAAGACCCAGTGTCAGCCTTGCCATAAGTATGGCCGGAAGGTTTCAAAGTGATCCTGGAATGGACCACTGGCAAGCGGTCAAGAATATCCTTAAGTACCTGAAAAGGACTAAGGAAATGTTTCTCGTTTATGGAGGTGATGAAGAGCTCGTCGTAAAGGGTTACATCGATGCAAGCTTTGACACTGATCCGGATGACTCTAAGTCGCAAACCGGATACGTATTTATTCTCAACAGGGGAGCGGTAAGCTGGTGCAGTTCCAAGCAAAGCGTGGTAGCCGATTCTACATGTGAAGCGGAGTACATCACAGTCTCGGAGGCAGGCGAAGGAAGGTGTCTGGATGAAGCAGTTCATGACAGATCTTGGAGTAGTGCCCAGTGCACTGAATCCAATGAACCTGTTCTGTGACAACACTGGTGCCATTGCTCTGGCCAAGGAACCAAGGTTTCACAAGAGGACCAGACACATAAAGCGACGCTTCAACTCCATCCGCGATTACATCGAGGAGAAGGACATAAATATTTGCAAAGTGCACACGGATCTGTATGTTGCAGACCCGTTGACTAAACCTCTTCCAAGGGCTAAACATGATCAACACCAGAACTACATGGGTGTTCGATTCATTACAATGTAAATCACATAGTGATGTGAGCTAGATTATTGACTCTAGTGCAAGTGGGAGACTGTTGGAAATTTGCCCTAGAGGCAATAAATAAAGTGTTTATTATTATATTTCATTGTTCATGATAATCTTTTATTATCCATGCTATAATTGTATTAATTGGAAACACATTGTTGGGAGACGTAGTAGTAAATCAAAATTTTCCTACGTTCACCAAGATCTATCTATGGAGAAACCAGCAACGAGAGGGGAGAGATTGCATCTTCATACCTTTGAAGATCGCTAAGCGGAAGCGTTACAAGAACGCGGTTGATGGAGTCGTACTCGCAGCGATTCAGATCGCGGTAGATCCGATCAAGTGCCGAACGGACGGCACCTCCGCGTTCAACACACGTGCAGCCCGGTGACGTCTCCAACACCTTGATCCAGCAAGGAGGAAGGAGAGGTTGGGGAAGGTCTCCAACAGCAGCACGACGGCGTGGTGGTGGTGGAGTAGCAAGGTATTCCGACAGGGCTTCGCCTAAGCGCTGCGGAGGAGGAAGAAGAGAGGTAGGGCTTCGCCGTGAGAGAGAGAGATCAAATCCTATCTCAAAACATCCAAAACCTCAAGTATATATAGGAGGAGGGACGTGGATGGCTGGCTTGGCCTCTACTCCAAAGAGGAGAGGGTCGGCCGAATTAAAGGGAGAGTCCACCTCCCACAAGGGAGGTGGATCTTCTCCTTTTAAATCCTTTTTGCCTTATCTCCTTATCTCCAGCCACATGGGCCCACATAGATGGTCTTGGCCGACCCAATATGGGCTGGCACACCTCCTCTAAGGGCCCATGAGGTCCTTTGGTCGTCACACCCCTCTCGGGGGTCCTCCGGCACCCTCCCGGCACTCCCGGTACACTACCGATGAGCCCGAAAACTTTCCGGTGACCAAAACTGGACTTCCTATATATCAATCTTTACCTACGGACCATTCCGGAGCTCCTCGTGACGTCCGGGATCTCATCCGGGACTCCGAACAACCTTCGGTAATCATGTATACCATTTCCCTATAACCCTAGCGTCATCGAACCTTAAGTGTGTAGACCCTACGGGTTCGGGAGACACGTAGACATGACCGAGACACTTCTCCGGCCAATAACCAACAGCGGGATCTGGATACCCATGTTGGCTCCCACATACTCCACGATGATCTCATCGGATGAACCACGATGTCGGGGATTCAATTAATCCCGTATACAATTCCCTTTGTCTATCGGTATGGTACTTGCCCGAGATTCGATCGTCGGTATCCCTATACCTTGTTCAATCTCGTTACTGGCAAGTCTCTTTACTCGTTCCGTAATACATCATCCCGTGGCTAACTCCTTAGTCACATTGAGCTCATTATGATGATGTCTTACCGAGTGGGCCCAGAGATACCTCTCCGTCACACGGAGTGACAAATCCCAGTCTCGATTCGTGCCAACCCAACAGATACTTTCGGAGATACCCGTAGTGCACCTTTATAGCCACCCAGTTACGTTGTGACGTTTGGCACACCCAAAGCATTCCTACAGTATCCGGGAGTTGCACAATCTCATGGTCTAAGGAAACGATACTTGACATTGAAAAGCTTTAGCAAACGAACTACACGATCTTGTGCTATGCTTAGGATTGGGTCTTGTCCATCACATCATTCTCCTAATGATGTGATCCCGTTATCAACGACATCCAATGTCCATGGTCATGAAACCGTGACCATCTATTGATCAACGAGCTAGCCAACTAGAGGCTTACTAGGGACATGTTGTGGTCTATGTATTCACACATGTATTACGGTTTCCGGTTAACACAATTATAGCATGAACAATAGACAATTATCATGAACAAGGAAATACAATAATAACCATTTTATTATTGCCTCTAGGGCATATTTCCAACAGTCTCCCACTTGCACTAGAGTCAATAATCTAGTTCACATCACCATGTGATTAACACTTACATCACCATGTGATCATGTCATCATGTGATTAACACCGAATAAGTTCTGGGGTTTGTTCATGTTCTGCTCGTGAAAGAGGTTTTTAGTCAGCGGGTCTGCGACATTCAGATCCGTGTGTACCTTTGCAAACTTTCCATTTCATATTTGTAGATACTGCTCCCACGCTCCACTTGGAGCTATTCCAAATGGCTGCTCCACTATACGTAGCCAGATTTCTACTAAGAGTCATCCGGATTGGAGTTAAAGCTTGCATCATCGTAACCCTTTACGATGAACTCTTTATCACCTCCATAATCGAGAAATATTTCCTTAGTTCTCAAGTTACTAAGGATAACTTTGACCGTTGTCCAGTGATCCACTCTTGGATTACTCTTGTACCCCTTGACAGACTCATGGCAAGGCACACACAGGTGCGGTACACAGCATGGCATACTCTATAGAGCCTATGGCTAAAGCATAGGAGATGACACTCATCTTTTCTTTATCTTCTGCCATGGTCGGGTATTGAGTCTTACTCAATTTCACACCTTACAATACAGTCAAGAACTCCTTCTTTGACCCATCTATTTTGAACTCCTTCAAAAACTTGTCAAGGTATGTCTTCGTCGAAAAAACTTATCAAGCGAATTGATCTATCCCTATAGATCTTGATGCTCAATAAAATAGTAGCTTTATCTGGGTCTTCCTTTGAAAAAACTCTTTTCAAACAACCCTTCATGCTCTTCCAGAAATTCTACATCATTTCCGATCAATAATATGTCAACTACATATTCTTATAAGAAATTCTATAGTGCTCCCACTCACTTTCTTGCAAATACAAGTTTCTCATAAACTTTGTATAAACTTAAACACTTTGATCACCTCATCAAAGCATATATTCCAACTCCGAGATTCTTGCTCCAGTCCATAGAAGGATCGCTGGAGTTTGCATATTATTAGCATCCTTAGGATTGACAAAACATTCTGGTTGTATCACATACAACTCTTCCTCACAGAAACCATTACGGAAACCTTGTTTTGTCGTCCATCTGCCAGATTTCATAATCGAAAAATGCAGCAACTGCTAACAAAATGTTAATAGACTTTTAGCATCGCTACAGATGAGACAATCTCATCGCAGTCAACTCCTTGAACTTGGCGGAAACTTCTTTGCGACAAGTCAAGCTTTATAAACGGTGACATTTCACCATTAGCGTCTATGTTTATTTCAAAGGTCCATTTGTACTCAATGACCCGCCATTCAACAGGCAAGTCTACCAAAGTCCATACTTGGTTTTCATACATGGATCCTTTCTCGGATTTCATGGCTCCTAGCCATTTGTTGGAATCCGGGCCCACCATCGCTTCTCCATAGTTCGTAGGTTCATCGTTGTCCAACAACATGATTTCCAAGACAGGGTTGTCGTACTACTCAGGAGCAGTACGCGTCCTTGTCGACCTACGAGGTTCGATAGTGACTTGATCCGAAGCTTCATGATCATCATCATTAACTTCCTTTTCAACTGAGTAGTCTCTACAGAAACATCTTTCTGTGTTGCGCTATTCTCTGGTTGAAACAAAGGTTCAACAACCTCATCAAGTTCTATCTTCCTCCCACTCAATTCTTTCGAGAGAAACTCTTTCTCAAGAAAGGACCCGTTCTTAGCAACAAACACCTTTTGCGCTTGGATCTGAGATAGAAGGTATACCCAATGTCTCATTAGGGTATTCTATGAAGATGCATTTGTCTGCTTTGGGTTCGAGCTCGCTAGGTGAAAAACCCATTTTCACATAAGCGTCGCAGCCCCAAACATTAAGAAATGACAGCTTAGGCTTCTGTCAAACCATAATTCTCACGGTGTCATCTCAACAGACTTAGATGGTGCCCTGTTAAAGTGAATGGATTTGTCTTTAATGCATAACCCCATAACGATAGTGGCAAAATGATAAGAGACATCATAGTACTCACTATATCCAATAGAGCACGACTACGACGTTCGAACACACCATCACACTATGGTGTTCCAGGAGGCGTGAGCTGTGAAACAATTTCCACATTGTCTAAAATTGCATACCAAACTCGTAACTTAGATATTCACCTCCATGATCGTATCATAGACATTTATCTTCTTGTCACGATGATCTTTAACTTCACTCTGAAACTCCTTGAACCTTTCAAACATTTCAGATTCGTGTTTCATTAAGTAAATATCCCCATATTTACTCAAATCATCAGTGAAGGTAAAGAAAAACAACGATATCCACTGTGTGTTTTAACACTCATTGGACCACATACATCAACATGTATTAATTCCAATAAGCCACTAGTCCCCTCCATCATACCGGAAGACGGGGTCTGAGTCATCTTGCCAAAAGGGCATGGCTCGCATGTCTCAACCGATTCAAAATCGAGTGAGTCAAAAATCCATCAGCATGGAGTTTCTTTCATGCGATTTATACCAATATGACATTTAGTGGCAGTGCCACAAGTATGTGGTACTATCATTATTAACTTTATATCTTTTGGTACCAACGTTATGAACATGTGTACTACTACGATCATGATTCGATAAACCATTTCGAGTGGGTGCATGACCATTGAAGGCATTATCCATGTAAACAGAATAACCATTATTCTCTAACTTATATGAATAACTGTATCGCACTAATCATGATCTAATCACGTTCATGCTCAACGCAAACACCAAATAACATTTATTTAGGTTTATCACAAATCCTGAAGGTAGAGAGAGCGTGCGATGGTGATCACATCAATCTTGGAAATACTTCCAACACACATAGTCACCTTTCACCTAGCTAGTCTCCATTTACTCCGTAGCTTTTATTTCGAGTTGCTGACACTTAGCAACCGAACCGGTATCCAATACCCAGGTGCTACTAGGAGTACCAGCAAGGTACACATCACTAACACGTATACCAAATATACTTCCATTGACATTCCGAGCCTTCTTATCTACCAAGCATCTAGGGGTTTTCCGCTTCAGCGAACATTCTCCTCATAACAGAAGTACTTAGTCTCGGGTTCGGGCTCAACCTTGGATTTCTTCACTAGAGCAACAACTGGCTTGCCATTCCCGAAGTTTTCCCTTCTTGCCCTTGCCCCTTTTGAAACTAGTGGTTTCACTTAACCATCAACACTTGATGCTCCTTCTTGATTTCTACCTTCGTGGTGTCAAACATCACGAACAACTCAGGGATCATCTTATCCATCCCTGGCATGTTATAGTTCATCACGAAGCTCTAGTAGCTTGGTGGCAGTGACTTGGAGAACTGCATTAATCACTATCTCATCTGGAAGATTAACTCCGACTTGATTCAAGTGATTGTAGCACACGCTCACCGATTAAGCTATTCTCCTTTATCTTGCAGACAAAGAATCTTGTTGGAGGTCTCATACCTCTCAACATAGGCACGAGCCTGAGATCACAATCTCAGCTCCTAGAACATCTCATATGTTCCGTGACGTTCAAAACGTTTTGGAGCCTCAATTCTAAGCCGTAATGCATGACGCATTGAACTATCACGTAGTCACCAAAAAGTGCCTGTCATATGTTCACAACATCTACAGACAACGCTTGAGGGAGTGGTGCAGTTAGCGGTACATCAAAAACATAAGCTTTCTGTCCAGCAATGAGGACAATCCTCAGATCACGGACCCAGTCCGCATTATTGCTACCATCAACTTTCAACTTACTTTTCTCTAGGATTGTATCAATAAAACTGGGGAGCTACAGCGTGAGCTATCTACGACATAATTTGCAAGGACATTTTTAGACTAAGTTCATGATAATTAAGTTCATTTAATCAAATTATTAATGAACTCCCACTTAGATAGACATCTCTCTAGTCTTCCAAGTGATACATGATCCATGTCAACTAGCCCGTGTCCGATCATCACGTGAGACGGACTAGTCATCCATGGTGAACATCTCTATGTTGATCGTATCTTCTATACGACTCATGTTCGACCTTTCGGTCCTCCGTGTTCCGAGGCCATGTCTGTACATGCTAGGCTCGTCAAGTCAACCTAAGTGTTTTGCATGTGTAAATCTGGCTTACACCCGTTGTATGCGAACGTTAGAACCTATCACACCCGATCATCACGTGGTGCTTCGGAACGACGATCCTTAGCAACGGTGCACAGTTAGGGTGAACACCTTTCTTGAAATTTTATTGAGAGATCATCTTATTTACTACCGTCATTCTATGCAAATAAGATGTAAACATGATAAAAATCACATGCAATCAATATAGTGACATGATATGGCCAATATCATCTTGCTCCTTTGATCTCCATCTTCGGGGCACCATGATCATCACTGTCACCGGCACGACACCATGATCTCCATCATCATGATCTCCATCATTGTGTCTTCATGAAGTTGTCTCGCGAAATATTACTTCTACTACTACAGCTAACGTTTAGCAATAAAGTAAAGTAATTACATGGCGTTTATGATTGACACGCAGGTCATACAATAGTATAAGACAACTCCTATGGCTCCTGCCGGTTGTCATAGTCATCGACGTCCAAGTCGTGAACCCTATTACAAGAACATGATCAATCTCATACATCACAATGCATCACATCACATCCTTTTGGCCATATCACATCACACGGCATATGCTGCAAAAACAAGTTAGACGTCCTCTAATTTGTAGTTGCAAGTTTTTACGTGGTTGCTATAGGTTTCTAGCAAGAACATTTCTTACCTACGTCAAAACCACAACGTGATATGCCAATTGCTATTTACCCTTCATAAGGACCCTTTTCATCGAATCCAATCCGACTAAGGTGGGAGAGACAGACACCCGCTAGCCACCTTATGCAACTAGTGCATGTCAGGCGGTGGAACCGGTCTCACGTAAGCGTACGTGTAAGGTTGGTCCGGGCCGCTTCATCCCACAATACCGTCGAATCAAGATAAGACATGTAACGGCAAGCATATTAACAAAATCGACGCCCACAACTGCTTTGTGTTCTACTCGTGCATAGATTCTACGCATAGACCTAGCTCATGATGCCACTGTTGGGAGACGTAGTAGTAAATCAAAATTTTCCTACGTTCACCAAGATCTATCTATGGAGAAACCAGCAACGAGAGGGGAGAGATTGCATCTTCATACCTTTGAAGATCGCTAAGCGGAAGCGTTACAAGAACGCGGTTGATGGAGTCGTACTCGCAGCGATTCAGATCGCGGTAGATCCGATCAAGTGCCGAACGGACGGCACCTCCGCGTTCAACACACGTGCAGCCCGGTGACGTCTCCAACACCTTGATCCAGCAAGGAGGAAGGAGAGGTTGGGGAAGGTCTCCAACAGCAGCACGACGGCGTGGTGGTGGTGGAGTAGCAAGGTATTCCGACAGGGCTTCGCCTAAGCGCTGCGGAAGAGGAAGAAGAGAGGTAGGGCTTCGCCGAGAGAGAGAGAGATCAAATCCTATCTCAAAACATCCAAAACCTCAAGTATATATAGGAGGAGGAACGTGGATGGCTGGCTTGGCCTCTACTCCAAAGAGGAGAGGGTCGGCCGAATTAAAGGGAGAGTCCACCTCCCACAAGGGAGGTGGATCTTCTCCTTTTAAATCCTTTTTGCCTTATCTCCTTATCTCCAGCCACATGGGCCCACATAGATGGTCTTGGCCGACCCAATATGGGCTGGCACACCTCCTCTAAGGGCCCATGAGGTCCTTTGGTCGTCACACCCCTCTCGGGGGTCCTCCGGCACCCTCCCGGCACTCCCGGTACACTACCGATGAGCCCGAAAACTTTCCGGTGACCAAAACTGGACTTCCTATATATCAATCTTTACCTCCGGACCATTCCGGAGCTCCTCGTGACTTCCGGGATCTCATCCGGGACTCCGAACAACCTTCGGTAATCATGTATACCATTTCCCTATAACCCTAGCGTCATCGAACCTTAAGTGTGTAGACCCTACGGGTTCGGGAGACACGTAGACATGACCGAGACACTTCTCCGGCCAATAACCAACAGCGGGATCTGGATACCCATGTTGGCTCCCACATACTCCACGATGATCTCATCGGATGAACCACGATGTCGGGGATTCAATTAATCCCGTATACAATTCCCTTTGTCTATCGGTATGGTACTTGCCCGAGATTCGATCGTCGGTATCCCTATACCTTGTTCAATCTCGTTACTGGCAAGTCTCTTTACTCGTTCCGTAATACATCATCCCGTGGCTAACTCCTTAGTCACATTGAGCTCATTATGATGATGTCTTACCGAGTGGGCCCAGAGATACCTCTCCGTCACACGGAGTGACAAATCCCAGTCTCGATTCGTGCCAACCCAACAGATACTTTCGGAGATACCCGTAGTGCACCTTTATAGCCACCCAGTTACGTTGTGACGTTTGGCACACCCAAAGCATTCCTACAGTATCCGGGAGTTGCACAATCTCATGGTCTAAGGAAACGATACTTGACATTGAAAAGCTTTAGCAAACGAACTACACGATCTTGTGCTATGCTTAGGATTGGGTCTTGTCCATCACATCATTCTCCTAATGATGTGATCCCGTTATCAACGACATCCAATGTCCATGGTCATGAAACCGTGACCATCTATTGATCAACGAGCTAGCCAACTAGAGGCTTACTAGGGACATGTTGTGGTCTATGTATTCACACATGTATTACGGTTTCCGGTTAACACAATTATAGCATGAACAATAGACAATTATCATGAACAAGGAAATACAATAATAACCATTTTATTATTGCCTCTAGGGCATATTTCCAACAGTCTCCCACTTGCACTAGAGTCAATAATCTAGTTCACATCACCATGTGATTAACACTTACATCACCATGTGATCATGTCATCATGTGATTAACACCGAATAAGTTCTGGGGTTTGTTCATGTTCTGCTCGTGAAAGAGGTTTTTAGTCAGCGGGTCTGCGACATTCAGATCCGTGTGTACCTTTGCAAACTTTCCATTTCATATTTGTAGATACTGCTCCCACGCTCCACTTGGAGCTATTCCAAATGGCTGCTCCACTATACGTAGCCAGATTTCTACTAAGAGTCATCCGGATTGGAGTTAAAGCTTGCATCATCGTAACCCTTTACGATGAACTCTTTATCACCTCCATAATCGAGAAATATTTCCTTAGTTCTCAAGTTACTAAGGATAACTTTGACCGTTGTCCAGTGATCCACTCTTGGATTACTCTTGTACCCCTTGACAGACTCATGGCAAGGCACACACAGGTGCGGTACACAGCATGGCATACTCTATAGAGCCTATGGCTAAAGCATAGGAGATGACACTCATCTTTTCTTTATCTTCTGCCATGGTCGGGTATTGAGTCTTACTCAATTTCACACCTTACAATACAGTCAAGAACTCCTTCTTTGACCCATCTATTTTGAACTCCTTCAAAAACTTGTCAAGGTATGTCTTCGTCGAAAAAACTTATCAAGCGAATTGATCTATCCCTATAGATCTTGATGCTCAATAAAATAGTAGCTTTATCTGGGTCTTCCTTTGAAAAAACTCTTTTCAAACAACCCTTCATGCTCTTCCAGAAATTCTACATCATTTCCGATCAATAATATGTCAACTACATATTCTTATAAGAAATTCTATAGTGCTCCCACTCACTTTCTTGCAAATACAAGTTTCTCATAAACTTTGTATAAACTTAAACACTTTGATCACCTCATCAAAGCATATATTCCAACTCCGAGATTCTTGCTCCAGTCCATAGAAGGATCGCTGGAGTTTGCATATTATTAGCATCCTTAGGATTGACAAAACATTCTGGTTGTATCACATACAACTCTTCCTCACAGAAACCATTACGGAAACCTTGTTTTGTCGTCCATCTGCCAGATTTCATAATCGAAAAATGCAGCAACTGCTAACAAAATGTTAATAGACTTTTAGCATCGCTACAGATGAGACAATCTCATCGCAGTCAACTCCTTGAACTTGGCGGAAACTTCTTTGCGACAAGTCAAGCTTTATAAACGGTGACATTTCACCATTAGCGTCTATGTTTATTTCAAAGGTCCATTTGTACTCAATGACCCGCCATTCAACAGGCAAGTCTACCAAAGTCCATACTTGGTTTTCATACATGGATCCTTTCTCGGATTTCATGGCTCCTAGCCATTTGTTGGAATCCGGGCCCACCATCGCTTCTCCATAGTTCGTAGGTTCATCGTTGTCCAACAACATGATTTCCAAGACAGGGTTGTCGTACTACTCAGGAGCAGTACGCGTCCTTGTCGACCTACGAGGTTCGATAGTGACTTGATCCGAAGCTTCATGATCATCATCATTAACTTCCTTTTCAACTGAGTAGTCTCTACAGAAACATCTTTCTGTGTTGCGCTATTCTCTGGTTGAAACAAAGGTTCAACAACCTCATCAAGTTCTATCTTCCTCCCACTCAATTCTTTCGAGAGAAACTCTTTCTCAAGAAAGGACCCGTTCTTAGCAACAAACACCTTTTGCGCTTGGATCTGAGATAGAAGGTATACCCAATGTCTCATTAGGGTATTCTATGAAGATGCATTTGTCTGCTTTGGGTTCGAGCTCGCTAGGTGAAAAACCCATTTTCACATAAGCGTCGCAGCCCCAAACATTAAGAAATGACAGCTTAGGCTTCTGTCAAACCATAATTCTCACGGTGTCATCTCAACAGACTTAGATGGTGCCCTGTTAAAGTGAATGGATTTGTCTTTAATGCATAACCCCATAACGATAGTGGCAAAATGATAAGAGACATCATAGTACTCACTATATCCAATAGAGCACGACTACGACGTTCGAACACACCATCACACTATGGTGTTCCAGGAGGCGTGAGCTGTGAAACAATTTCCACATTGTCTAAAATTGCATACCAAACTCGTAACTTAGATATTCACCTCCATGATCGTATCATAGACATTTATCTTCTTGTCACGATGATCTTTAACTTCACTCTGAAACTCCTTGAACCTTTCAAACATTTCAGATTCGTGTTTCATTAAGTAAATATCCCCATATTTACTCAAATCATCAGTGAAGGTAAAGAAAAACAACGATATCCACTGTGTGTTTTAACACTCATTGGACCACATACATCAACATGTATTAATTCCAATAAGCCACTAGTCCCCTCCATCATACCGGAAGACGGGGTCTGAGTCATCTTGCCAAAAGGGCATGGCTCGCATGTCTCAACCGATTCAAAATCGAGTGAGTCAAAAATCCATCAGCATGGAGTTTCTTTCATGCGATTTATACCAATATGACATTTAGTGGCAGTGCCACAAGTATGTGGTACTATCATTATTAACTTTATATCTTTTGGTACCAACGTTATGAACATGTGTACTACTACGATCATGATTCGATAAACCATTTCGAGTGGGTGCATGACCATTGAAGGAGACTGGGATTTGTTACTCCGTATGATGGAGAGGTATCTTAGGGCCCACTCGGTAATACAACATCACAATGAGCCTTGCAAGCGATGTGACTAAGTGTTAGTTGCGGGATCTTGTATTACGGAATGAGTAAAGAGACTTTCCGATAACGAGGTTGAACTAGGTATGGAGATACCGACGACCGAATCTCGGGCAAGTAACATACCGAAGAACAAAGGGAACATCATACGGGGTTAACTGAATCCTTGACATAGAGGTTCGACCGATAAAGATTTTCATAAAATATGTAGGAACCAATATGGGAATCCAGGTCCCGCTATTGGTTATTGACTGTAGAAGTGTCTCGGTTGTGTCTACATAGTTCTCGAACCCGTAGGGTCTGCACACTTTAAGTTTGGTGACGTTTCGGTGGTATAGAGTTATGTATGGTGGTGACAGAAGGTTGTTTGGAGTCCCGGATGAGATCCCGGACATCACGAGGAGCTTCGGAATGGTTCGAAGGTAAAGATTGATATATAGGAAGTCCTATTTTGGTCGTCGGAAAAGTTTTGGGCTCATCGGTAGTGTACCGGGAGTGCCGGTAGTGTATCGAGAGACCATCGGGAGGGGTATTTCGACCCAAGAGGCAACATGGGATGTGGGAGAGTGAATACCAGCCCTTAGTGGGCTGGTGGAAGTCCTACACAAAGCCCATGCGGATAGGGAGAAAAAACCCAAAGAGAAAAAGTGGAAAAAGGCAAAAATAGGGTGAATCCTAGTCCTACTAGGATTGGAGGTGGATTCCACCTCTCCCACCTGGTTCGGCCGACTGCTAGGACCAAGCCTCATCCTCTCTTCCTCTTATATATACTGGAGGTTTTAGGGTTTTTGCACAGAATTTTCAGCCACGTGCTGCCCATTCCTCCAGTGCATAGTTTCTCCTCTAGATCGGATTTCTGCAGTGCTTAGGAGAAGCCCTGCCGGAATAGCTCCACCACCATCGCCGGAGTGCCGTCACGCTGTCAGAGAACTCTTCTTCCTCTCCGATCCTTCTTGCTAGATCAAGATGACGGAGATTTTCATCAAGCTGTACATGTGCTGAACGCGGAGGTGCCGTCCGTTCGGCGCTAGATCGGAAGGATCATGATCAAGTTCGTGGGACGGATCGTGATCAAGTTCGTGGGACGGATCATGATTGGATCGCGGGACGGATCGTGATTGGATCGCGGGACGCACGGCGATTTGGATCGCGAGGACATTCGACTACACCAACCGCGTTTCTTAACGCTTCCCGCTTAGCGATCTACAAGGGTATGTAGATCCACTCTCCCTCTCGTAGATGCTCATCACCATGGATAGATCTGCGTGTGCGTAGGAAAATTTGTGTTTCCCATGCAACGTTCTCAACAGTTTGAGCTTCATGACCTTATGTGTACTAAAGGAGATGTCATTACTATTAATAACATCATTGTTGAAGCCATTCACATTCATAAACTTGAATATTATCATGATCGAAATTCTAACAAACCTCTTGTCTCTTATGACGAGGAAATCTCGTTGGATGATGACAATGCGGAACATGGCTACCATGATGAAGATGAGTTGTTCGACATCGAGTATGAGAAGACTATGAAGAATCTAAGTCTCATGGCGAACTTCAAGGATTACATGTTCGTAGGAAAAGAATGGATTCTCAATAGTGGATGCACTGATCACATGACCGGAGATATATACATGTTTCTAGAGATTGCGCCAAACCATGGACCGTGAAGGTACGTGACTTTTGGAGACAACCCCAAGGGTAAGGTACTCGTTCTTGGTAAGGCGGACATATTTCATGATAGTTCTGTTCAAAATGCCATGCTTGTTTAATCCCTTGGCTACAATCTTCTTTTCATATCTAGACTTGCCGACTTCAGTTTTAATGTGCTATTTGCCAAAGTAGATTGCCAAGTGTTTCATCAAGACAATCATAGCATGGTCTTTACCGTTTTTCGCAGAGGTGATCTATACATTGTTGATTTCAGTAAGAAATCCAAACCTCGTACTTGTCATATTGCAAAATATTCTAAAGGTTGGCTTTGGCATAGAAGGCTAGGACATGTTGGTATGCGTAATCTAGACAAGCTCATCAAAGGTGATCATATACTTGTGTTAAAGATGTTATCTTTGACAAAGATAGACTTTGTAGTGCTTGTCAAGCTGGAAAACAAGTGGGCGTAAGGTATCATGTAAACAATATCATGACTACTAGGAGACCACTCGAGTTGCATCATATGGATCTTTTTGGGGCCAATGCTTACAAGAGCCTCGGTGGAAATTCCTTTGGTCTAGTTATAGTTGATGATTTTTCTAGATTTACGTGGGTATTTTTTCTTCATGATAAGTGCAGGTGCAAAATATCTTCAAGAACTTCGCTCGCAAAGCACAAAATCAATTTGAAGTGAAGATCAAGAAAGTTTGGAGCGACAATGGATCGGAGTTCAAGAACACCAATGTGGACACCTTTCTTGACGAAGAAGGGATTTCACATGAGTTCTTGGCTACGTACATGCCTCAATGATGTCGCTTGAAGCTATGTCGGTATTTCCCCAAAGAGGAAGGGATGATGCAGCATATCGGCGGTAGGTATTTCCCTCAGATATGAAACCAAGGTTATCGAACCAGTAGGAGAACCAAGCAACACAACGTAAACAGCCCCTGCACACAAATAACAAATACTCGGAACCTGACGTGTTAAAAGGGTTGTCAATCCCTTTCGAGTAACGACGCCAGAAGGGCACGTGGATGGGAGAAAGTTGTAAATGTTGATAGATCGAACGCCAAATAAAATAAATTGCAGCAAGGTATTTTTGGGTTTTTGGAAATATAGATCTGAAAATAAATGCAAGAGAAAAGTAGATCGCAAAGGAAAATAATATGAGAAAGAGACCCGGGGGTCGTAGGTTTCACTAGTGGCTTCTCTCGAGAAAAATAGCAAATGGTGGGTGGACAAATTACTGTTGGGAAATTGATAGAACTTCAAATACTCATGAAGATATCCAGGCAATGATCATTACATAGGCATCACATCCAAGATTAGTAAACCGACTCCTGCCTGCATCTACTACTATTACTCCACACATTGACCGCTATCCAGCATGCATCTAGTGTATTAAGTTCATGGAGAAATGGAGTAATGCAATAAGAACGATGACATGATGTAGATAAGATCTATCTATGTAGAGATGGACCCCATCGTTTTATCCTTAGTAGCAATGATACATACGTGTCGTTTCCCTTTCTGTCACTGGGATCAAGCACCGTAAGATCGAACCCACTACAAAGCACCTCTTCCAATTGCAAGATAAATAGATCAAGTTGGCTAAACAAAACCCAAATATCGGATAAGAAATACGAGGCTGTAAGCAATCATGCATATAAGAGATCAAAGAAACTCAAATAACTTTCATGGATATAAAAAGATAGATCTGATCATAAACTCAAAGTTCATCGATCCCAACAAACACACTACAAAAGAGTTACATCATATGGATCTCCAAAAGACCATTGCATTGAGAATTCAGCGAGAGAGATAAAGCCATCTAGATACTAACTACGGACCCGAAGGTCTACAAAGAACTACTCATGCATCATCGAAGAGGCACCAATGGAGGTGGTGAACCCCATCCGAGATGGTGTTTAGACTAGATCTGATGGTTCTGGACTCTGCGACGGCTGGATGAATATTTCGTCTGTCGCCCTAGGGTTTCTAGAATATTGGGGTATTTATAGAGCGAAGAGGTGGTCCAAGGGGCACCCGAGGTGGGCACAACTCACCAGGGCGCGCCTGGGCTTCCTGGCGCGCCCTGGTGGGTTGTGCATCCCTCAGGGCACCCCCCAATGCGTAGCCAGGGCCCGTTGTGTTCCTTCTGGTCCATAAAAAATCATCGTGAAGTATCGTGGCATTTGGACTTCGTCTGGTATTGATTTTCTGCGATGTACAAAACATGGAAAAACAGCAAGTGGCACTTGGCACTATGTCAATAGGTTAGTACCAAAAAATGATATAAAATGACTATAAAATGATTATAAAACATCCAACATTGATAATATAACAGCATGGAACAATCAAAAATTATAGATACGTTGGAGACGTATCACTCAACAAAATGGAGTTGTTGAGAGGAAGAACCGAACTATCATAGAGATGGCTAGAACGACGCTCAACGAATACAAGACGCCAAGACACTTTTGGGCAGAAGTCTTGGAAACAACTTGTCATCCTACGAACCGACTCTATCTACACAATCTTCTCGGCAAAACGACATACGAGCTACTCACTGGTAACAAGCCTTGGTTGGATACTTTCGGGTATTCGGCTCCAAGTGTTACATTCTTGATAAGCATTTCTAAATTTGCTCCTAAATCTCATGAAGATTTCCTACTTGGTTACGGATCAAGCTCTCACACTTACCGTGTCTACAACAACTTCCTCAAAAATTTGTAGAGACGGTAGATGTGAAGTTTGACACATCTAATGGTTTGCAAGTTGAACAATTACCAAATGATGTAGGAGATAAGGAATCTTCGGAAGCCATCCAAGACTTGTCCATAGGCAAGATTCGTCCCATGGAGGTGAAGGAAAGTACTTCATCAACCCAAGTGAAAGCTCCTACTTCGCGTCAAGGCGAACCACAAAATGACATGGTGGCATCCACAAGTTGTACCTGACAAGATGAAGAGGAGGAAGAAGTACACCATGATGATCCATTTTAACCTTGTTCATCATCACCTCAAGTTGAAATTCCTCATTGATGAATTTGTAAAAATCACCTATTCACCCCCTCTAGTCGATATAACGCACTTTCAATTGGTATCAGGGCAAGGTACTCCCTTGTTCTGTGTGATTTTGGTTTCACCACCTGGAGTTCTAGTTATGACGACTGCAGGTATGGTCAAGGTTTCCGCAGGTTGTCCTACCTTCGATGGAACGGGTTACCCCTACTGGAAGAACAAGATACGCATGCATCTTGAAGATATTGACAACGATCTCTAGTACGTTGTGGAAAATGGTGTTCCTCGCACCTCTCCGGCTGTTACTGCTGCTGATACGAAGAAATTCAAGCAACTCAATTCTCAAGCGAAGAATATCATCTGTGGCAATCTGAGCAAAGGTCTGTATGGCAGAGTGAGTGCTTTGGAGTCCACTAAGCTTATCTAGGATAGGTTGTCCAAAGTCAACGAAGGTGTTTCCACTCAACCTGACTCCCGTGTTGATGTGCTTCGCAATCTCTTCAATCGCTTCAAAAGACTCAACAATGAAAATGTTCAAGAAACTCTTGATCATCTCACTGATATCTCCAACAAGCTTCAAGCACTGGGTGCCACCGACATCACTGACCACAAAGTGATGAAGAAACTGCTAAGATCACTTGATTCCTCATTTGACACACTGGATTTGATGATTCAAGAGCGTGGAGACTACAAGTCACTTGATCCTGCCGATATACTTGAGAGACTCAATACTCATGAATTCCAACAAGCTGAGAAGAGAGACCTCTACGGGCCAAGGCTCGGGCTTTCATTGGCAAGGAAATGGATTCTGAATAAGAATCTGAAGAATATGAACAAGAGGAAGAATCTGAGGTGGAATCAGAATCTGGTGTTGCTAACCTTGCTCTCGCTACTGCTTTCATCAGCAAGTCCATCTTCAACGATGAAGAAAATGACTACTCCAACGACTCTGACATTAGCAGTGATGATTATGCTCCCACCTATTGCTTCATGGCTAAAGGTTCCAAGGTACACAAGCATCACTCCTCCTCTGAATCAAGTGATGGTGAATCTGATGAATATGTGAAACCTAGATATACCAAACTTGCTAATATTGCCACTAAGCAACAAAGTGCACTTGAAAAACTTCAGAAACTGTTAGAAAAAAGTGATGATCTATTGAATGAGGAAGTGGATCGGACTCAAACTCTGTCTGATGATCTCAAAGGTCTTCAGACAAAGTATGATAACCTTCAGAGTCATCATAATGCTCTCTTAGTAGATCATGAGAAGATTTCTTATGAATTTCTTCAAAGAAAGCAAGATCTTGAGAAACTAAGAGTGTCTCATGAGGATCTCCAAAGGGAAAATGATTCCTTACTGGCTAAACAGATTAGTACCGCTCAGGAAGAATTTGTTCCACCATGTTTGAAATGCATCGAACGTGAAACTGCTAATTCTTCACCTGAATGTTCAAATGATTCTATTGTTGGGGAACGTTGCATGGGAAACAAAAATTTTCCTACGCACACGCAAACCTATCCATTGTGATGAGCATCGACGAGAGGGAGAGTGGATCTATGTACCCTTGTAGATCGCTAAGCGGGAAGCGTTAAGAAACGCGGTTGGTGTAGTCAAACTTCTTCGCGATCCAAATCGCCGAGCGTCCCGCGATCCAATCACGAACCGTCCCGCGATCCGATCACGAACTGTACCATGATCTCATCACGATCTGTCCCATGATCCAATCATGATCGTCTCGTGGCCTTGATCACGATCCTTCCGATCTAGTACCGAACGGACGACACCTCCGCGTTTAGCACACGTGCAGCTTGATGACGATCTCCACCGTCTTGATCCAGCAAGAGGAAGTGGAGAGGGGGAAGAGTTCGCCGGTAGCGTGACGGTGCTCCGGCGATGGTGGTGGAGCAATTCCGGCAGGGCTTCGCCTAAGCACTGCGGAAATACGATCTAGAGGAGAAACTATGCACCGGTGGAACGGGTAGCACGTGGCCGGAAAACTAGTGCAAAAACCCTCTATTCCACCAGTATATATAGGAGGAGAGGAGAGGAAGCCTTGGCGCAAGGGCAAGTCCCTATAGGAGTTGGCCAGCCAAGGTGGAGGAGTCCTACTCCTCCTCCAATCCTGGTAGGAGTAGGATGCACCCTTTTTGCCTTTTTTCACCTTTTTCTTTAGGCCTTTTTTCTCCTGGTGCCATGGGACTTTTGTGGCTGTTCCACCATCCCACTAAGGGTTGGTTATTATTATCCCACAGCCCATGGACCCTCTAGGGTCGAAATACCCCTCCTGGAGGTCTCCCGGTACACTACTGACACTCCCGGTACACTACCGATGAGCCCAAAACTTTTCCGGCGACCAAATTGGGACTTCCCATATATGAATCTTTACCTCCGGACCATTCTGGAGCTCCTCGTGATGTCCGGGATCTCATCTGGGACTCCGAACAACCTTCAGTCACCACCATACATAACTCTACATTACCGTAACGTCACCAAACCTTAAGTGTGCAGACCCTGCGGGTTCGAGAACTATGTAGACATGACCGAGACACCTCTACGGTGAATAACCAATGGCGGGACCTGGATGTTCACATTGGTTCCTACATATTCTACGAAGATCTTTATCGGTCGAACCTCTATGTCAAGGATTCAGTTAATCCCGTATGATGTTCCCTTTGTTCTTCGGTATGTTACTTGCCCGAGATTCGATCGTCGGTATCTCCATACCTAGTTCAATCTCGTTACCGGCAAGTCTCTTTACTCGTTCCGTAATACAAGATCCCGCAACTAACAATTAGTCACATTGCTTGCAAGGCTCATTGTGATGTTGTATTACCGAGTGGGCCCTGAGATACCTCTCCGTCACACGGAGTAACAAATCCCAGTCTCGATCCATGTCAACTCAACAGACACCCTCGGAGACACCTGTAGAGCACCTTTATAGTCACCAAGTTACGTTGCGACGTTTGATACACACAAGGTACTCCTCCGATATCTGTGAGTTGCATGATCTCATGGTCATAGGAACATATACTTGACATGCAGAAAACAGTAGCAATAAACTGACACGATCATAAGCTACGTTTGTAGTTTGGGTCTTGTACATCACATCATTCTCCTAATAATGTGATCCCGTTATCAAATGACATCTCATGTCCATGGCTAGGAAACCTTAACCATCTTTCAATCAACAGCTAGTTCACTAGAGGTATACTAGGGACATTGTGTTTGTCTAGGTATCCACACATGTATCCATGTTTCCAATTAATACAATTATAGCATGGATAATAAACGATTATCATGAACAAGGAAATACAATAATAAACACTTTATTTATTGCCTCTAGGGCATATTTCCAACATCTATTGATGCAAATTCTTCAACTTTCCCCATGGTCACAAATTCCTCACCTGAGGATACCACAAGTATTTCTGATGAAAATGCAGGGTTGAAGGAATTGTATGTGACAGGCATGTACAAAAGTCTCAAAGGGCAGCAAACCCTTTGCGATGTGCTCAAAAAGCAGATTATGAACAGGAACCCTAGGAAAGAGGGTATTGCATTTGAGAGGAACCTCAATGTTGATGGATCCTACTGGACACCTGAAACAGTACCCCAAAACCTCATGGGTCGCTGCAAAAGGACCTCCTATAGATCCATCCACTTTATCTGGCTTTGCTTGTGAAACTTGATATTCCTCTGATGAGTCACTTGACTCCAACTAAAAATTCTTCAAAAATCAGAAAGGTGAAGTATTTGCTAGATTTGTTGGAACTAACTACAGGAACGGTTCACCTATGAAGAAAATTTGGGTTCACAGGAGCTGCTTGGAAATCTTCAAGTGAATGTCCTCATGACACCACTCATGAAGAAAAGGAACCCCAGATCAAATTCCCCATATGGACCAAAGTCTTCACTTGGACCAAATTCCTCAAATGGTCAAAAATTTCATTCTTGTGCTAATGCATCTATTTCATAGGGAATATCTAAGAGTTCTAAATATATGCATTAGTCTGAAATCACTTTGTTCATAAGTCCTCGAAGAATTTCTTTGCTTATTCATATGAGTACTCTAACCCTCGTCCTGTGAAACAAAGCGCTCTAGCTTCAATGCCTCCCTTCTCATATGGTGCTCGCAGAATGATGAACTCTTTGCCACCCCTCCAGATGTAGGTGGTGAAGAAATTGAACTAATCTCTTATGCATGATCAGGTCTCCAGATGAACTTGAATGTCTGATGAATTTGTTGGAGACATGAGGAAATGCTTGAAAAGGCACATGCTAATCATGTTGAAATGAATTCCTCATTTCTCACATCCTCACACAACTTTACTTACCATATTGTGTGATGAAATTCTGTTTGATGATGCCATATTCTTCACTCTGAAGCATATGAGTTCATAAGTTGTACTAATTCATCTGCAGGATGAACCTCCAAAAGCTACCGAGTGGGTCCTCGACAGTGGATGCACCAACCACATGACTGGTGACAAGAATTTACTAATGAATTTACCACTTGCCCTATCTCATCTGAAGCATATCACCTAAGCTGACAAAGGAAAAAAAAGCAAGGTATTGGGTCTAGGTAAGGTTGCAATCTCAAAGGACCGACACATGGATAAGGTGATGCTTGTCGAATCCCTCGGATTTAACCTCATGTTTATCTCAATGCTTTGTGATCTTGACATGATTGTCGTCTTTGGAAAATATCGGTGTGTAGTTGTCATGGTTTGACCATTCCAAAGTCTTCGAAGGCTTTAGGAGAGGAGACTTGTATATTGTTGATTTCTCTATAGGTCCTCAGCCTGCCACGTGCCTACTTGCAAAGTCCTGAGAAGGCTAGTTGTGGCATCGACGACTTGGACATGCTAGTATGAGGAACTTGCACACGCTCGTGAAGAAAAAGCACGTTGACGGTGTCTTGGACTAGGGGTTACTCACCTCGTCATCTCCCGACTAGTGGGTCGGGCTGAGGACCCCTGTGATGATTCACTAATGGGCCACTTCAAGCAACCCATGCAGAATATAAGGAGGATTCAACAAGACTTGGCGCACAAGACAAGGACTCCTCTAAACCCTAGGCCTATGGTGCATATATAAACCGAGGCCAGGCTAGTCGATAGATCATTATGTTCATTACTACAGTCTCGTGGTAGATGAATGTACTATGTATTGTCCCCATATCAATACAATCAAAAGTAGGACGTAGGATATTATCTCCTCGAGAGAGCCCGAACATGGGTAAAATCCTGTGTCCATGTTACCATCGCTCCAAGATGCCTAGCTTAGGACCCCTACTACGAGATACGCCGGTTTTGGCACCGACATTGGTGCTTTCGTTGAGAGCCTGCTGGGTAGTCGCCGCGATGCGATGGGAATTCAGATCGGCTCCATCGCGACCTACGCGTCGGAACCGAGCTACACTGTCAACGTCGGCATCTTCATCGCCGACTTGACTGGTCACCTCGGCTATGCCAAAGACTGTGCTCCACGTCCGATCATATAGATCGGACGGGGGGTCTTCATCAACATCAACTCCAATCTCAACCGTGATCATGGAAGAATCCTCCATGGTGCTTGGGGGCTCAACGTCAACATTGCCCTCGCGCGATCATGCAGTTTTTCTGGACAACGAATTCGTGTTCGTCATTCCCGCCTCCCGGAGTGTCGTTTTTACAATTGCTTCGGTGGAATTCTGCGGAATTGAGTCTAGAACAACCTTGTAAAATTTCGTCGCGTTCCCGTGGAGGAATCTCCAGTGATCTGCAATATACCGGAGCCCTGTCGAATCTGGACGGGAATCTGGATGAGTTTAGGGCGAGGTCTCTAGTATCTAGCTCGGACTTTCGTTGGAAAATCGCACTGTTCATAGACTGCGGAATTCCTCTATTGAGCACCCCTCAAAATTTCAGCTTGATCTGACCGTTCAAACTCCGCAAAACGTCCAATGAGTACAACGAATTATGGATTTGTTTTTTGCGCAAAAACGTATCCGACCCGAGTTCATCTTTTTCATGAACGGGTTGTCGGACGCCCTTTTTGAAGGAAATTTTCTCATCATCTTAGTCATCCGACCAAGAGTTCAGCATCGCGAGGGCCGAATAATCATCAAGCAAATCTCGTCATCCGCGGGTTGTACGGGTTGGGCGCTCCGTTGCTTCATCAAGCCAACATTGACCTCGTCACAAATTCCGACCTGCATCGGCATCGCCACGTCGTTACTTTTTCAAGCTGACGTCCAACATGCCAACCTGCTTTGACACCTCGTCTAGCATGAGACTTCGGCGCCACCAGCCAACCAACTTCAACACCTCGACTGGCGTGAGACTTCGGCGTCACCAGCCAACCAGCTTCGACACTTCGGCTAGCCCAAGACTTCGACGTCACCAGCAGACCTGCTCCATCACCTCGGCTAGACCGGGGCTTTGGCATCCCTTCATCAACCTGCTCCGGGGGCTTCAGCTTCACCAGCAAACCTGCTTCAACACCTCGGCTTGGCATGAGACTTCAGCATCACCAGCCGACCTGCATGAGACTTCGGCATCCACCGACCACAGCTTCGCCATGTTAACTGGACCGAGGACTTCATATCGCCACATCGACCGTACTGCATCGCCACTTCGTCAAGCCGAACTCTTCGTTCAGGCACCTCGGCACCCAGGCCATATTCGTTTACTTATTTGCTTCACTTAAAATTAACTAAGTAGAAGAATTTTGTTTTGCCTCACCACATGGGCCGAGCCGTGTCACTACTTCGGAATGTCGAGCTCCTCGCCCGGTCATCTCGGGCTTGGGGGCTGGGACCTCGGTCATGCCAAAGACTATGCACCATATCGGATCTGTCAAAAGTTCGATGGACGTCCTCGTCCGGCCACAAGCCCGGATTGCGTCATCGACACCGAGCACATTAACCAGCTAAGTTGCTTTCTTGTTAAAATATTTTTAGCTTTCTAATTTTGTTCGATTCGACCAAGCGTTATACTTTTTTTGATAAAAAGTTGTTTGTGAAAAACTTTCTTTGTCAAAACTTTCTTTGTTACAAACAAATTCAAATACTCCGTTTACTTGGGGGCTTCCTTTATGAAACTTTTTCTCTTTGCATGTGATTATTATTGTACAACTTCTTTCCTTGCTTGTGTGTTATGCCAAAATATGCATCATTTTTACTTAAGTGTTCCGTAAAGCCGGGTTGCCTGGCTCCTGTGCTTACCCCTACGTTCTTGCTTGTTTGGCTAGGTGGTAAAGGGAGCACCCCTGCAATTGTTACGATCGGGTCATCCGAACTCATACCTCAGACGGGTGAAGACAAAAGCTAGCCCTCTTATTGTTTTCAACTATGGTCGGCACACGAGGGATGCGTACACAAATCTATTGCACAAGTCTCATAGTAATCATGAGCGACCAAAGAAAGGTACCGTTGGGGGCACTATTTTCTTTGAAGTTGCTTCTTACATTACATAAGTAATATAGCATAAGTTCCCTGGGAACGCTTTGTCTATTACAGCCTCATGGCCTGATTGCTTGGTTATCCGAAACACCATCGATATTCTTGGTAGGCGGAGTAGATAACACTTTTCGGTTCTTGGCCAAAGAGGGAGAAGCCGACGGTCGGTTAAGACGCATTCAAAGTTTGGGTGAACACAAATATTATATAAGTACTTCGGTACATATAATCATTATACATAAAATTCTTTTACCCAAGTCACTTGGGGGCTCTTAAAATAATATGAGCCGTTTAATAATAGATGTTTTCTTCCTAGTCGTTGCAAAGTCTTTTTGTACCACTCATTTCTCGACTCAAGTGTATGATCAATAACAGGGTGGCCTGGTTTCTCTCTAAAACCGCTCGTGTTTAGTTCGCTAAACTGGCCTGAGACACACTCCGCCTTCGGGATAGGGTGGTTGAAGTTGAAGGCTGACCCACTTGAAGTCTAGAGATCGGATGTGTCATGTCAAAGCACGACGGAAGCACAATTTAAGACCAATTTCGTATTGGCACCACAAAACTTGATTCAATCTAGATGTAAAGTTTTTTACGCACGTTTTTTGGTCTTTTGAGCTTATAACATATTTCACCTATTTTATGTTTTCCTTTCAGGAAACGGGACATTCTCTTGGTTGAGGTGTTCGGCGTGAAACTCTTTTCTAAACTACAGTTTGGCATCTTTCCTGCTGAACTTCACCTCTGTATTGTCAAAAAATACATGACAGTTGACCTAGTTCCTGAGGAGGTACGATCCTAGGGTCGGTCATGCTGCCCAACCCAAGTCTTGGGGGCTACTGCATTGACAATTCAATGCAGAAAATTTAAGTGCAATGCAGTTTCCGAGGAGATTATGGTCCTTAGGTTGGTCGTCCGCACCCAACCTGAGTCTCGAGGTCTATGTACACCACTTTTTTGTTTCGAAGTATGCTGCCGAGCTAGGAGTTGATCCTCAAGCCGATTTTGCGAATCGACCCGAGTCTCAGGGGCTACTGGGATCAGCGGTTTTATGTCATCCTTTAGGTGCATCTCGGGTTTTAGACCGACACACACACCTTAAGGTCTACTGGCTATATATCTCGGCAGAGAATAAATTGCATCAATCAAAAATATCCACAAAAAATCAGCCCATGGTCAGGGGTGGTGCACCACCTCGGAAGCAGTCCGGCATAAAGCTCGGGCGCAACTGGCTGGCTCCATAGAGAGTATTTCTGACATTAAGCTCAGATGAATTCCTTTAATTTTTAAGGTCCAAGGTAGTTTATGATACCTCAAACGCTGATCATCATTGGAGCTCGGATGCAGTCCGACTTTGGAGCTCGGAAGTAGTGCGGCATAAAGCTCAAGATCGGAGACGCCTCAGAAGCAGTCCGGCAACAAAGCTCGGATGTGAATGGCTGGCTCCATAAAAGACTATTCTGGAATTTAAGCTCGGATGAAGTCCTTCAAATTTCCAGAGACCAAGGTAATTTATGACACCTCAGATGCTGACCAACATTGGAGCTCGAATACAATCCAGCATTGGAGCTTGGACGAAGTCCGTCATTGGCACTCAGATGGCGATCAACATTAGACTTCGGCTGCAAAAAGAAACCTCGAATGCAGTTCGGCATCAAGCTCGGACGCGAGTGGTTGTCTCCTAGAGGGCTTTTTCGGCATTATGTTCGGTTGAACTCCTCCAAACTTTTCATGACCGAGGTAGTCTATGACACCTCGGATGCCGACCAGCGTTGGAGCTCGACTAAAAATACACCTCGGATGCAGTTCGGCGTTGGAGATCGAATGCAAGAGGATATCGCCCCAGGGAAAAAAATTACCCGAGGTGTGGCATAAAAATTACAAGGCATTGATAAACGTCGATAACTTAAAGGGGCTCCTAGGATGCCCGATGTGTGAACTCTTTGGATTCAGCTCGGCGATTCTCAAGATCGGACATGGGAAGATTTGTTGAACCAGTTTTCAAGACCGACGGCCGAAGACAAACAACTGTGCGGAAGAACCGAGGAGCGTCCCCAACTTGAAGACCGGTTCAGGGGGCTACTGACGGTGTCCTGGACTATGGAGGTACTCACCACGTCGTCTCCCGACCAGTGGGTCAGGCCGAGGACCCCCATGATGATTCACTAATGGGCCACTTCTTGCAGCCCATGCCGAATACAAGGAGGATTCCACAAGACTTGGCGCACAAGACAAGGACTCCTCTAAACCCTAGGCCTACGGTGCATATATAAACCGAGGCGAGGCTAGTCGATAGATCATTGTATTCATCACTATAATCTCGTGGTAGATACATGTACTCTATACTATCCCCACATCAATACAATCGAAAGCAGGACGTAGGGTATTATCTCCTCGAGAGAGCCCGAACCTGGGTAAAATCATGTGTCCATGTTACCATCGCTCCAAGATGCCTAGCTTTGGACCCCTACTACGAGATACGTCGGTTTTGACACCGACACACGTCATTGGCATTGAAGGTGTCAAATTCCTCAAGGATCATCTCTGTGGTGCATGTGAGTCTGGGAAGATGATCAAATCCAAGCATCCCTCGAAGACAGTCGTGACCACGACTGGACCTTTTGAATTTCTTCATATGGACCTCTTTGGCCCGACTCATTATTCCTCGCTAACAAATTCTTTAAGTCTGTATGGATTTGTCATTGTTGATGATTACTCCCGTTAGACTTGGGTGCATATTATTATGTACAAAATGAAGTGTAGGATGTCTTCAGACGATTTGCTTCAAGGGCCTCAACTAACTTCGGCATCAAGATCAAGCATACCAGGAGTGATAATGGGACTGAGTTCAAGAACACAAATCTTGATGAACATCTTGATGAACTTGGTATTACTCATGAGTTATCTGCCCCATATACTCCTCAGCAGAACGACGTCGTGGAGCGCAAGAACAGGACTCTTGTTGAGATGGCCCGCACCATGCTTGATGAATACAAGACTCCTTGTTGCTTCTGGCCCGAGGCAATTGATATAGCTTGCCACATCATCAACCGGGTATATCTTCACAAATTCTTAAAGAAAACTTCATATGAACTTATGACTGGCAAGAAACCCAATGTAAGTTATCTCAAAGTCTTCGGTGCAAAATGCAGGATTAGAGATCCTCATAATAGTGGTGAATTTGCACCAAAAGCACATGAGGGTTTTATGCTTGGTTACGGAAAGGACTCACACACCTACAGAGTCTTCAACACCTACCATCAAAAGGTTGTTGAAATTGTAGATGTGCGGTTCGATGAAACTAACGGCTCGCAAAGAGAGCACCTGCCTCCTATGCTAGATGAAAAGTCTCCCGAGGAATCCATTAAGATGAAGACTACTAAAGATGTCATACCCACTGAAGAACCTCAACCTACTGATGAAGTCATTCCAACCAGTGAAGACATTCATGCTGATACACCTAAAGAAAATGGTGCTGAAGAAAATCCCCAGCCACATCAACGTGCTCATCCAAGAGATGCAAATGAAGTGCAGATTGACAAAATCATCGACGACATCAATGCACCAGGTCCCCTCACTCGCTTAAGAGCTTCACATTTGACTAAATTTTGTGGGAACTTTGACTTGTCTCTATCATAGAGCCCACCAAAGTTGATGAAGCATTCAAGGAGCCAGAGTGGATTCAAGCTATGCAAGAGAAATTACATCAATTCAAGCTAAACAATGTGTGGGAACTTGTCAAGCGGCCAGATCCTTGCAAGCACAACATCATAGGTACCAAGTGGATCTACCGCAACAAGCAAGATGAAAATGGCCTTGTGGTAAGGAATAAGGCTTGTCTTGTAGCTCAAAGCTACACATAGGTTGAAGGAATTGACTTTGATGAAACTTTTGCACATGTTGCTAGACTTGAAGCTATTCGCATATTGCTTGCTTATGCTAACCATCATGATATAATATTATATCAAATGGATGTGAAAAGTGCATTCCTCAATGGTAAGCTTGAGGAAGAAGTATATGTTGCTCAACCTCCAGGTTTTGATGACCCTAAGCATCCTGACAAAGTCTTCAGACTCAACAAGGCCCTATATGGCCTCAAACAGGCCCCTCGGGCATGGTACGACACTCTGAAGGAATTCCTCATGAAGAAAGGCTTCAAACCCGGTTCACTTGACCCAACTCTTTTCACTAAATCCTATGACAATGAACTGTTCACATGCCAAATATATGTAGATGATATTATCTTTGGCTGTACTGACAAACGTTACAATGATGAATTTGCCTATATGATGAGTGAAGAATATCAAATGTCTATGATGGGAGAGTTGAAATTCTTCTTAGGTCTTCAAATTCGTCAGCAAGACAATGGCATCTTCATCTCTCAAGATAAATACCTCAAGGATATTCTGAGGAAATTCAACATGCAAGACTACAAAGGCGTCAAAACTCAAATGCCCTCAAAAGGCCACCTCTGCACTGACGAAAATGGTAAAGATTTCGATCAGAAGGTATATTGCTCCATGATTGTCTCTTTATTGTATCTATGTGCATCTAGGCCTGATATTATGCTGAGTGTTTGCATGTGTGCCCGATTCCAAGCAACACCAAAGGAATCACACCATAAGGATGTGAAACATATTCTTCGATACTTAGCTCACACACCAACGCTTGGATTATGGTATCCCAAGGGCTCAAATCTTCACCTCGTCGGGTACTCAGATGCTGACTATTCTAGAGATCGTGTGGATCGCAAGTCAACCTCAGGCACATGCCATTTCCTCAGACGATCTGTAGTCTGTTGGTCCTCTAAGAAGCAGAACTGCGTGTCACTATCTACTGCTCAAGCTGAGTACATTGCTGCTGGTTCATGTTGCGCTTAGTTGCTGTGGATGAAGCAAACCCTCAAGGACTATGGCATTAAGGTGAAGAATGTGCCTCTCTACTGCGACAATGAGAGCGCTATCAAGATTGCTTACAACCTAGTTCAACATTCCAAGACCAAGCACATCCAGATTTGTCATCATTTTCTTCGAGATCATGTACTCAAGGGCGACATCTCCATCGACCACATCTCCACTCAAGAACAACTGGTTGATATCTTCACAAAGCCCTTGGATGAAAAGAGATTTTGCAAGTTGCGGTGTGAGCTAAATATCTTAGAATCTTTGAATGTTCTTTGAAAAGACACAGATCCTAACACTTAAGAAAAATTGATGACTTAGATGTGCAACACACGAAGTAACATTTTTCTTCAATCAATGAAGAATAACCCTTAAGTGTGAAGAAAGTAATGAAGAATTTGATCCTCAGAACCCTACGACAATTGTACACGGTGTCTGAAATCATCATTCTTATACGATGGGTCACGCCACGAACAATTGTTGAAATTATTCAAAGTTGAGTTTTTCGTCATTTTGCAAATCCTTCAAATTTTTAAATTCCTCAACTTTGCAAAATCCTGAAACTTTCAAATTCTTCAAACTATGAAACTGATGTTCTTCATTGACTATATATATATATATTTGACTTTTCAATGTCCTCAACAACATTCACTTATTGCTAATTCTTCAAGTTGATTTTCATCTAAGTGAATGTGATCGGACCCGTTCCCCCTCTATGCTAAACTTAACCCAGTCTATGCAAAAATTCTTCATATGCGTTCTACTTTGAAACTCGTTCAAGGTCTTCACTGTGTCCTTGACATCTGAAGAATTTGCGAACGGAAACTTTAAAATTTTCACTATCAAAATTTCGGCGCTTCCCGCTCAAACCGTTCCGATTCCCACGTCTGGATAACCCACGACCCCCCACTATCTCCACTACTCAGAATGTGGGTGACACATGTCGCATGGAGAGCAAGGGTCAGGGGCAGCCTGGTCCAAAATCTTCGGGCCGGTTGGTTTTCACCTCAACTATAAATACCCCTTCCCATTCACAATGCTCTAGTTACTCCTCACTTCCCTCACTCTCCCGAGCTCAAACCTAGCACCGCCGCTAAAATCATCGTCGCCGGCATGGAAGAGCTTCACTGCCTCGACCTCGTCGTCGCCGTACTTGCATCGGCCGCGGAAATCTTCACTCCGCCGCCACTGTAGCTGTCTCCCTCTGCCAAGCTAGGGCGTGGGAGATCTGGATGGATGAACTTCCCTGATTTCATCTCACTGTTCGTCGTGTTCTTCATCAGGGTAAATAAAATCTAATTTTACTACCCTTGTTTGATCTTCGTATTTTACACAAAATCCTCAAAGGTGTTTATTCTTCAAGAATCATCTTCTTAAGCACTTTACATGGTTCATTCCCTTGATGTTTTTCCTAAGCTAATGATTTTCTTCAAGATTCCTCAATTGTGTGGATCCTCAAAATTTTCACAACTCTGGAACCTAAGACAAGAACACTTAGTGAAATTCCTCAAGACACCTATGGTCAAAATCCTCAACTTGATGTATTTTGAAAAATTTCTGAGAACGCATATGACCTCTTCAAATTCCTTGCACCTATACTCTGTTCACAGGTACAAAATGTTTGCTGATGAATCACTAGGTTCTCATCAACTTAACTCATTTGCAACGTTCCTTGAGGAAAAAGTGTATACATCTTTAGAATCATCAAGAGTTCAAAGTCATCGAGTGAAGAAAATGACAGATGGTAAAAGACCTAAGAATGGTGGAAAGAAGGCTGAACAAAACACTGCTTTGAAATACCTAAGGATTTTTATGCTGGTTACTGTACTCCTGATGAAGCCATTCATGGGTAAGAAACCAAGGAGCAGAGGAATATCGGAATTCAGAGGATTGAACAGAGGTGGGTGAAGGAGTGGAGAGACTATCATTATGTCACTCCCAAGGACATGAAGAAATTCGCACTCAAACCTCCTTGCAAAAGAGCACCTCCTGCTGATGATCAAGAAGTTGATCCCACTAGTGTAGCCCGTGGTGAAGACTTTCCAGCTGAATGGGCAAAGTATCGACGAAAACTTCAGAGAACTGCCAAAGTAGCTGTGAAGCAATTCAATGAAGATTCTGCTGCTGTTGCCTCTACCGGAGCCTTGGCTAGTGCTCTAAAGAAATCAATGGTGAGGAAGTCTGCAGTGAAGCCAAAATCCTCAACTTCAAAGTCCTCACTACAGAATCCTCAAGCAAATTCTTCTAAGGCCACCGCAATGCCTTCAGTAACTGCACAATCATCAGTTGCTGCCACAAAGTCCTAACACCTGTACATCTTGCAACATGTCAGAGGACTACATGCTTCTCAATTGCTTCAGGGGTCTTTGCAAGTTCATTAGCCCAAGCACATTCCTCAACCAGTCCTTCTCTGCTGAAGATGAAAGCTACTGCTGGACGAGGATCTTGACCAAGTCCTCACCCCAGGAAAGTTGTGTTCCAGGTTCCATCAGATTCTTTAGATGATGAAGCAGATGATGAGGAACTTGACGCAGTCATTAGAAATAAGCAAGAACGAGTGGCTCAATCAAAGGGCACTTAAATTCCTCTCTGACCGGATCCTAAGATGGTGTTGAACTTCATTGACATCTGGCACAAGGATCCCAACACACCAATTGATGAATTGAAACTGCCTCCTGGACCAGATTAGGTCCTCACTGCCTTCATAGCTGAAGAAAAATGGAAGTATGAGAAGTCCAGACAAACCAAGAAAGCTCCGTACAAGAAGGAACATTTGTTGAAGAGTAATGTTATGAAGCTTTCTCCTGAACAACTTGTGACAATACAATCTGAGATCAGAGGACTCAGTGATGAATTCAACCGACACTATGATGATTGGCAAGGTGCCAAGGTCCAGTTTGTCAAAGTGGCTGACAAAGCAATCAATGACCACAACAAGAGGGTTGCAGCTCAATCGCAACCGCAACTTCCTCAGGCTGAAGAATCTGCTCAGCCTGCTGAAGAAACTGCAAGCGCAGCTGAAGAAATCTAGGCTGCTGAAGAACCTATTAGGGAAACCTCCACTATTGCGCCTGAAGCAATTGCCGAACGGACGGCACCTCCGCGTTCAGCACACGTATAGCTTGATGACGATCTCTGCCTTCTTGATCCAACAAGAGGGAGCGGAGAGGTAGACGAGTTCTCCAGCAGAGCGATGGCATTGCGGCGATGGTGGTGGAGGAATTCCAGTAGGGCTTCGCCTAAGCACCGCTGAAAACCGATCTAGAGGAGAAACTATGATCTAGAGGAGAGGTAGCACGTGGCTATTAGGGTTAGCTTTTTCCTCTAAATCCTGTAGTATATATAGGAGGGAGGGAGGGGAGGAGGCAGCCTCAAACCCTCAAGGTTTGGTCGAAATTGGAGGTGGAGGAGTCCTACTCCAATCCTATTAGGAGTAGGATTCCTCCTTTCCACTTGGAAAGTCTTCCCACCTCTCCACCTTTGGATTTTTTTCTTCTCAAACCATTCCAGCCACATGGGCCCTTAGAGGAGGCTTCAGCCAGCCCACCAGGGGATGGTTTACGTCCTCCCACAGCCCATGTAGCCTCTTGGGTCGAAATACCTCTCCCGATGGTCTCCCGGTACACTACTGGCACTCCCGGTACACTACCGATGAGCCCGTAACTTTTCCGGCGACCATAACAGGACTTCCTATATATCAATCTTTACCTCCGGACCATTCTGGAGCTCCTCGTGACGTCCGGGATCTCATCCGGGACTCCGAACAACCTTCGGTCACCATCATACATAACTCTATACTACCGAAACATCACCGAACCTTAAGTGTGCAGACCCTGCGGGTTCGAGAACTATGTAGACATGACCGAGACACCTCTACAGTCAATAACCAATAGTGGGACCTAGATGCCCATATTGGTTCCTACATATTCTACGAAGATCTTTATCGGTCGAACTTCTGTGTCAAGGATTCAGTTAATCCTGTATGATGTTTCCTTTGTTCTTCGGTATGTTACTTGCCCGAGATTCAATCGTCGGCATCTCCATACCTAGTTCAACCTCGTTACCAGCAAGTCGCTTTACTCATTCCGTAATACAAGATCCCGTGGCTAACACTTAGTCACATTGCTTGCAAGGCTTATTGTGATGTTGTATTACCGAGTGGGCCCTGAGATACCTCTCCGTCACACGGAGTAACAAATCCCAGTCTTGATCCATGCCAACCCGACAGACACCCTCGGAGATACCTGTAGAGCACCTTTATAGTCACTCAGTTACGTTGCGACGTTTGATACACACAAGGCACTCCTCCGGTGTTAGTAAGTTGCATGATCTCATGGTCATAGGAACAAATACTTGACATGGAGAAAATAGTAGCAATAAACTGACATGATCATATGCTACGTTTGTAGTTTGGGTCTTGTCCATCACTTCATTCTCCTAATGATGTGATCCCGTTATCAAATGACATCTCTTGTCCATGACTAGGAAACCATAGCCATCTTTGATCAACGAGCTAGTCTATTAGAGGCATACTAGGGACATGGTGTTGTCTATGTATCCACACATGTATCCGAGTTTCCGATTAATACAATTATAGCATGGATAACAAACGATTATCATGAACAAGGAAATATGATAATAACCAATTTATTATTGCCTCTAGGGCATATTTCCAACAATGGATCCAATTGATGCAACTCCTATCAGCTCCGTGACAGCCTATGAGTTAGTACCATTTGGTGTTGACTATGTCATCCCAAATGATGAACAAGATGACAAGGATCAGTCTGCTGCTTCCTCGGAGCAGATTGATGAAGAAATTGAAGTAGAAGCAAATGCTTCAACACCTATGGTATCATCGCCCAAGCCTTAGTTGACTGCTAAAGAGGTCGACGTTGAAGAAATGGAAGAGGACGTGGACATTAGAAACACAACGCCTCTTATCAATGATGATATTAGGAAGTTGCACACCCAAATTCACCAATGACCACTCTCCTCACCCAAATTCCTCAGTCTCCAGCCCAGACGGAAGAAATTCATACATGATTTGATGACTTGGCTGCACCTGTCCCTGAATATATTCCAGCTGCATCAGCTGAAGAAATTGTTGCTCCAACTACAACAGAGGAAATTGCTATTCAAATTCCTCAGTCTGAAGAAGTTCTACCCATGCCCAAGGAAATTGTGGGTCTCTTCAAGCCAAACCTTCAACCAAAGCCCAAGATGCCATTCAAAGCCTCAAAGCGCCCCAAATTCATCAAGACCAATTTCTTCAACGAGCACATCTTCTTCATAGGGCCAAATCCTTATGATTCAGCAAGGGACGGTCATACCAGATTCTAGACACTCAATCAGTGTTGTTTGACAAGGAGAAAGTCTTTGAGCACCAACAAATTCTTCATGTGGATATGGAAACTATCGCATGATTCACACCAGTGCTCGCAGTTCTTCACAATGCTGGAATTCTTCCATTCTGGGTGGACATTTGGGATTGGAATGAAGAGCTAATTCTTCAATTCTATGCCACCTTGCACATCACAGGTGATGCTTTTGATGTCAATTATTGGGTTCTGGACTGGATGATAGGATCAACTCACTACACTGCCCCAGCCTCAGAATTGTTTCGAGTTGTGCCAATCCCAATTCCCTGAGAAGGAGCAAGATGCCTGTTTGATTAACCTGCACTGCCCAATCACATGATGCAGGTGCTAATGAAGCCATTGGCTCCTAGAAAACCTCCAAGGACTACCTTTCTAGTGAAGGATTTGTCTATGTTCCCGGGACCATATATCGCATTCTGACCAAAACCCTCAGTCCTCAGAAGGGTCACAACTCTGAAGAAGAAGAAGTGGAGGGGATCATGAAGAATATGATGTTCAACTTCATTCATGGGATTCCTATCAATTACCATGATTTCTTCCTAAGGACTTTGGCAAATGCAGCTCCAGCCCCATTTGAATTGAAGCCTTACGCTCCCTAGATCATGAAATTCATTAGATCAAGGTCTTTATTTCCCTTCAAGGCTGACTTTTAGAATCACTTCGGCTTTCTACCTCCTATCGAAGTCCTCAAGCACACATTTTCGTCAGTTGAGGGCAAAGGCAAGGCTATTGTTGATGAAGGTACTCGTCCATTGGATGGTCAGTTTCGCAAAGCTGCATCTTACTCCACCAATCATGACACTCCTACCCAAGATTCTGCTGCAAAAGCCTTAGTGCAAAATCCTCGAGAAACTGCCCCTCGTGTGATGACTGATCGTGAGATCCTTATAAGCCTTCATCATAAGGTTGATCGCAACCACAAGTGGGTCAAGCATCAGTTTGGTTCACTTCTTAGAGACATGACTGTCACATAGAAAACTGTGAGGAAGAACCAATACTATCTTCATGAAGTCTTCAACCGCACTTGGGCCGTTCTATCTCACCTCAAGACTCCTGAAGAACTCAAGGAGATGGATCTTGAGCAGAACCTTGACTGGGCTTGTCCTCCTTAGAAGAAATTCAACAAAGTTCAAGTTCCTCAGCTGGTTACAAGCTCATATTCTTCATCGTGCAAGGCGTACGAAGCTGAGGAAATTGACGACACTGCTACGTGCCCTGCATCGACAAGGTTGGCGCTCCTCCATCTCCTTCAAGATGAAATTCTTCAGGGGTGTTATTCCTCAGTTTTCATCCCGTCTTCGATGACAAGGGGGGAGAAAATTAGAGTTAGTCTTCAAGAGGGTCTCTATATATGGGTTGTTTTTGTTTAAGTTACTACTCTCGCTCTTCTGAAGCTTTTCTTGGTTGAGTTGTAAACTTAAGTCCGATGGTGGTCTGACTCTTTTGAACTGCTTTCCACATGTTATTTCCTCAAATTACCTTAATTCATACGTGCTGAATTTTATCAGACACCATTTTCATCATGCATTTCAAATTCTTCATATCATATGTTAAATGTGTGTATGACTTACAAGATATAGGGGGAGTTCTCCATGTTTTCAACCTGTCATGTGCATTTGCAGTCCAAACAAAATTCCTCAAATATGCACATCTTTAGGGGGAGTTCTTCTATATCTTGAAATCAAATTCCTCAAACTCAGTACTTACACTTCATATTTTTATCCCCGTTGAAAACATAACCTATTTTTCATCAATCACCAAAAAGGGGGAGATTGTAAGTGCATCTAGTGCCCCTTAGTGATTTTGGTGTATTGAAGACTTATAGGTTAAGAGACTGATGTGTTTGTAAGTGTACATAGACTCTATAAGTCACTGAGGAGTTTGATATATTCGAAGACTTATAGGTTAGGAACATATGCTTATAGGAATTGCAATAATATCAAGTTTCCTCTCTATGTGTTCAAATTCTTGAAGATATGCTTGTTTTCCCTTCCTATGCTAGATGATTCTTGCTCCCATAGATTTTTTGCTCACAAAATCCCTATGCATAGGAAGTGGGTTAGACTTAAATGTGCTTGTCATGAGATTCATGATGCTCTCTTTATGTTTCAACTCTTTACTTTTATGCGAGCATCATTGAAATCATCATGCCTAGCTTAAAAGGCATAAAAGAAAAGCGCTTGTTGGGAGACAACCCAACACTTTTACCTACTGTTTTGTGTGTTCACATGATTAAGCTACTGTAATAATCATGTTTTATTGCTTTTGTTTCAATAAAGTACCAAGTAAAGCCTTTGGGATCATGTGGGGTGATAATTGATTTGATCTTGCTGAAAAACAGAAACTTTTGCGCTCATGAAAATAATTCTATTTTTTAACAGAAGAGTGCTTTTGAGTTGATTCTTTTTCAGAAGATTAATATACAAATTTCTCACATGGTCCTAATTTTTCAGAATTTGTAGAGTAGCAGAAGTATGGTTGGAGTACAGATTACTACAGTCTGTTCTGTTTTTGAAAGATTCTGTTTTCAATGCATAGTTTGCTTGTTTTCTAGTTTCTATGGCTTATATTGCTCAATATAAATCGTGGAAATGATATGATACAGTAGGCATTTTGAGAACAATTATGGATCTTGTCTTGACAGTACCAAAGTGAGATGGTTTGCTCTTTATCATACTAACCCATCTCATGAAGTTCCGTTAAGTTTTGTGTGATTGAAGTTTTCAAGTTTTGGGTGAGATGTCGATATGAGGATAATGAGGAGTGACAAGGCCCTAAGATTGGGGATGCCCAAGTCACCCCGAGGTAATATCCAAGGAAGACTCAAGCGCCTAAGCTTGGGGATGCCCCAGAAGGCATCCCCTCTTTCGTCTTTAACACTATCGGTATCTCTTACTTGGAGCTATATTTTTATTCATCACACAATATGTGCTTTCCTTGGATCGTCATTATATTTTGTTATTTTCTGTTATGTGTTATTTATATTCTATTAATTTTTCAATAAAAAGTTTCAAGAATTGCCTTAGGATGCTTGCATTGCATGTTTTGATGAGTGCTGTGTAAAAACATAAACTTTGGTTGTAGTGTTTGAATTTTCATGTTTTACTGGAACATGAAAGTTTCTGAAATTTTGACATAGTATGTTCATTTACATTTTATATCATGTCCTAAATTTTCATAATTGTTTGAGTTACATAACTACACTGTTTTCATAAATTGCTACAGACTGTTCTGTTTTAACAGATTCCTGTCATAGTTTCATTATCTACTTATCCTATAGTTTCCATAGCCTATATTGGTAGATATGAATTGTGGAAATGATATTATACAATACCTAATGTTTGAAACTTATTATGCAACTTGTCTTGGCAGTACATAAAGAGTTGATTTATTATTATGTGTACTAACCTATCTCACGGGTTCTTTTTGAGTTTTGTGTGGATGCAGCTTTTGAGATTTAGGAAAACCGTGATATGAGAAGAATTAAGGAGACACAAAATCTCAAGCTTGGGGATGCCCAAGGAATCCCAAGGTAATATTCAAGAAGTCTCAAGCATCTAAGCTTGGGGATGCCCCGGTAGGCATCCCACCTTTCTTCATCAACAATTATCGGTTAGTATCGGTTGAGCCTAAGTTTTTGCTTCTTCACATGAGTTGTGCTATTTTTAGAATGTCATTTTTTTGCTTGCTGTTTTAATAAAATACTTAGATCTGAAAGTTTTAAATAAAATAGAGTCCTCAAATAGTTGCCAAGGAGGCTAAGTAAGCGGAATTCACATCCCGTCAACGAAGCTCTTTTCTTTGGAATTGCTCTTGTGCTTCACTTATATCCTATGAGTAAATTTTTGAATAAATTGAATGTCATGAAGTTGAAATCATATCATGCCTAGTGGTAGCTTCACATTGGGTTTAGAAAGTGAAATCTTTTGAGGCTTGACAATCACAATATTGGTCATACAAGCAATTCACGAATAATTAGTATAAGGAAGAGAACTTTCACATGCAAATACACTATCCTGGAAATCTTTTGTGATTGTGAGCCCCCATCAAAATATCATATGCCAAATTTTTTGACGTTGGACAAGGAAGACAATGTAATGATTTATGTTCATTCAAATTCACATAGAAGTTATATTGTCATAGATCCTTCAACATGTGGTGCTTGCCCCCATCATTGCTAGCCAAAAATTCTGCACCAAGTAGAGATACTACTTGTGCATCCAAAAACCCTAAAACCCAAATCTTATTTTCAAGAGTCCACCATACCTACCTAAGGATTGAGTGAGATCCTTCAAGTAAGTTGTCATCGGTGCAATAAGGCAATAAAAATTGCTTCTAAAAGTGTTAGACCATTTAGTGTAAGAGAAAATTGAGCGTTGTACGAACTTGTGATGGCAAAGTAATAAAATCGACGGACTGCATAATAAAGGTTGCTATCATAAGGGGCAATATAACATGACATTCTTTTGCACTAAGGGGTTGAGCATACAAACAAATAAGCGCATGGCAACCTCTGCTTCCCCCTGCGAAGGGCCTATATTTTAATTTATGTATTTACTTTTATGCAAGAGTCAAAGTTCTTTCTCTCTATTACTTTTTATTTTTCTCCTTTGGCAAGCATCATGTGGTGAGGAAAGATCTAGGCACATATGTCCAGTTAAATATGGGTAGCATGAGTTATTATTGTTGACATCACCCTTGAGGTGAATACGTTGGGAGGCAACGCAATAAGCCCCTATGTTTCTATGTGTCCGGTTGAAACGTTTTTCCAATGTGTGTGTGGTGAGTGTTAGTAATCATAGAATACTATATGATGGTTGAGTATGTGGAGCTCTTACTTAAACTCTATTGAATAAGTTGAATTGCAATTGCTTGGTGACTGAGAACATAGGTTGTTGGGTTTCAAGAGAATTCATTGTTTGAACCTTAACATGTGAATTGGTTGCTACTTTAACATGAGAAAACTTTATGAGAAAACAATTGATGTAATGATGGTAGGAAAAGTGATTGAAATTATCATTGATCAAACTTATGCACTTCGCTAGCATTCACACTTCATAAATTATCTCTTTTATCATTTACCTACTCGAGGACGAGTAGGAATAAAGCTTGGGGATGCTGATACGTCTCCAATCTATAACTTATGAAGTATCCATGCTGTTATTTTATCTTTCCTGGATGTTTTACAATCATTTTATAGCAACTTTATATCAATTTTTGGGACTAACCTATTGACCCGGTGCCCAGTGTCAGTTGCTATTTTTTGCTTGTTTTTTACATCGCAGGAAATCAATATCAAATGGAGTCCAAACACTACGAAACTTTTTGGAGATTTTTTGGACTAAAAGGAACCCAATGGGCCAGAGCTGCACCTGGGGGGTGCCCCGAGGGGGCACAACCCACCAAGGCGCGCCTGGGCCCCCCTGGCGCGGCCAGGTCGGTTGTGCCCACCTTGGTGGCCTCCCACACCGCCTCTTTGCACTCTAAATTCCCAAATATTCCGAAACCCTTCGGGGAGACCTAGATCAGAAGTTCCACCGCCGCAAGGCTCTATAGCCACCGAAAACCACTCTAGACCCCATTCCGGCACCCTGCCGAAGGGGGAATCATCTTCGATGGCCATCTTCATCATCCCGGTGGCCACCACGATGAGGAGGGAGTATTCCACCCTCGGGGCTGAGGGTTTGTACCAGTAGCTATGTGTTTAATCTCTCTCTCTCTCTCTCGTGATCTATATCATGGGCTTTGTTAATATAGATGGATCATATGATGTTTCTCCCCTCTATACTCTTATTGTGATGAATTGAATCTTTACCCTTTGAAGTTTTGTTATGTCGGATTGAATGTTCAGATTTGGGAACAAATGATGTATGTCTTGCGGTATGAATACTTGAGGTGACACTGGGGTATCTTATTGGTTCACTTGATATACGTTATGGCACTCAACTTGCGGATTCCCGTGGTGATATTGGGGTAATATATGCATAGGGGTTGATGCACATTTTTATTATCTTTTCTCCGATAGAAACTTTGGGGATCCCTGGTAGTTCCTTGTGTGGATTGAGTATTATGAATATGAATTTGCTTTGGTGTTATTCTAGTACAAACTCTTGAGTAGATCAATCGGAAAGAATAGCTTGCGTTATTCTAGTACGAACTCTAGGATAGATTGATTGGAAAGAATAGCTTTGAGGTGGTTTCGTACCCTACAAACAATTTCTATCTTTTGTTCTCCGCTAATAGGAACTCAGGAGTGATTCTTTATTGCACTTTGAGGGATAATCATATGATCCAACTATCTTAGCACTGTTGAGAAATTGCACTAGCGAAAGTACGGACCCTAGGCCTTGTTTTCAAGCATTGCAATACCGTTTTTGTGCCCATTTACTATTTGCTACCTTGATGTTTTTATTTATTCAGATTATAAAAATATATTTCTACCATCCATATTACACTTTTATCACCATCTCTTCGCTGAACTAGTGCACCTATACAACTTGCCATTGTTTTGGGTGTGTTGGGGACACAAGAGATTTCTTGTATTTGGTTGGAGGGTCATTTGAGAGAGACCATCTTCATCCTACACCTCTCACGGATTGGTAAACCTTAGGTCATCCACTTGAGGGAAAATTGCTACTATCCTACAAAACTCTGCGCTTGGAGGCCCAACACATGTCTACAAGAATAAAGTTGCACAGTAGACATCACCCCACAACCACTAGTTGGTTGGCTGCTCCGAGAGAGAACTAACACTTGTCATTTGAGAGCAACCCATCCTCAAAGGACTTTGAGAGAAAATCATTAGTGAGGAAAAACCCAAATCCAAACCACCAAACCCAAAGTGATTGAGCATCACTTGAGAGATTGTTCCTGTGTGGAACCGATGCTTGTTAACTTTGAAGATTGTGTATCTTCCGAACGGTTAGGCATCATGGTCTAGTGCATCCTACGGTCAATTGGGGATCACGAAGTGACCTTGGTCTAGAGCATCCAACAGTCAATTGTGGATCGTCGGGTGACCAGTTTGGGAGCGTTTTGGAAGTCTACCCTGAAGACTTACCACGAGTGTTGGGCGAGGACTATGTGTCCTTAGCTCAAGGAGAATACAGTAAGGACTGTGTGTCCTATGATTTAAATACCAGGCCGCTCCAAATCAGACGTACGACTGTCACAATAGTTAGAACTAGGTCATCAAACCACTGTCTTCATCGAGCTATCTGGTTCTATTTCCTTAACCCTTTCATTTCCTCATATACTTGTTGATGAAATTGATCGTTACTGTTTGAAGAATTTGACTAAAGCCTTTCTAAATTTCCTCACCTCAAATTCTTCAATTTACCTTGTTCCTCACCTGCTTATCCTGTATCACGCTACCTGTAATCTGTGCATGCTTAATTTCATCATGATGACTATGCTACTGCTATGTTTCTCATGCACTTCAGTACTTATTCCGCTGCTAGTTATTCATCAGATTTCAAATTCCTCAAGTTGAAATTCCTGAGTGATGAATTTGTAAAAGTCGCCTATTCACCCCCCTCTAGTCGATATAACACACTTTCAGTATGGACTAAGGTCAGACCTATGCCCCCGTTGCTAGACTTGAAGGTATTCGTATATTACTTGCTTATGCTAATCACCATGACATCACACTTTACCAAATGGACATTAAAAGTGTTGGGAGTTGTAGTAGTAAATCAAAAAAAATCCTACGTGTTCACCAAGATCCATCTATGGAGAAACCAACAACGAGTGGGGAGAGTGGATCTTCATACCTTTGAATATTGCAAAGCGGAAGCGTTACAAGAACGCGGTTGTGGAGTCGTACTCGCAGCGATTCAGATCGCGGTGGATTCCGATCTAAGCGCCGAACAACGGCGCCTCCGCGTTCAACACACGTGCAGCCCAGTGACGTCTCCTACGCCTTGATCCAGCAAGGAGGAAGGAGAGCTCTAGTAGCATGATGATGTGGTGACGGTGGAGCTGCATGGTCTCTGGCAGGGCTTCACCAAGCACCGCGGAGAATGAGGAAGAGGAAGGGTAGGGCTGCGCCGAGAGAGAGAACTCGTGTGTCTGGCAGCCCTCAAAACCCAACATATATATAGGGGGAAGTATGAGGGGTGCGGAAGCCCTAGGGTTCCCTCCCTAGGGTCGGCGGCCAACCCTAGATCAATCTAGGGCGGCGGCCAAGGAGGGAGTGGGAGGGGCACCGCCCTAGGTGGGCCTAAGGCCCATCTGCCTCTAGGGTTTGCCCCCCTCCCACCTTAAGCTGCGCCTTGGGCCCCTTGTGGGGCACACCATCCCACCTAGGGCTCGTTCCCTCCCACTTGTGGCCCATGCAGCCCTCCGGTGCCGGTGGCTCCACTTGGTGGACCCCCGTAACCCTTCCGGTGGTCCCGGTACGTTACCGGTGATGCCCGAAACTATTCCGGTGACCAAAACCTCACTTCCTATATATGAATATTTACCTTCGGACCATTCCGGAACTCCTCGTGACGTCCGGGATCTCATCCAGGACTCCGAACAACCTTTGGTAACCACGCACACTATTTCCCTATAACCCTAGTGTCATCGAACCTTAAGTGTGTAGACCCTATGGGTTCGGGAGGTACGTAGACATGACCAAGACACCTCTCCGGTCAATAACCAACAATGGGATATGGATACCCATGTTGGCTCCCACATGCTCCACGATGATCTCATCAGATGAACCACGATGTCGGGGATTCAATCAATCTCGTATACAATTCCCTTTGTCTACCGGTATGATACTTGCCCGAGATTCGATCGTAGGTATCCCTATACCTTGTTCAATCTCGTTACCGGCAAGTCTCTTTACTCGTTACATAACACATTGTCCCATGGCTAACTCCTTAGTCACATTGAGCTCATTATGACGATGTCTTACCGAGTGGGCCCAGAGATACCTCTCCGTCACACAGAGTGACAAATCCCAGTATCGATTCGTGCCAACCCAACAGACACTTTCGGAGATACCTGTAGTGCACCTTTATAGCCACCCAGTTACGTTGTGACGTTTGGTACACCCAAAGCATTCCTACGGTATCCGGGATTTGCACAATCTCATGGTCTAAGGAAACGATACTTGACATTAGAAAAGCTTTAGCAGACGAACTGCACGATCTTGCTCTATGCTTAGGATTGAGTCTTGTCCATCAGATCATTCTCCTAATGATGTGATCCCATTATCAATGACATCCAATGTACATGATCATGAAACCGTGACCATCTATTGATCAACGAGCTAGCCAACTAGAGGCTTACTAGGGACATGTTGTGGTCTATGTATTCACACATGTATTACGGTTTCCGGTTAACACAATTATAGCATGAACAATAGAAAATTATCATGAACAAGGAAATAGAATAATAACCATTTTATTATTGCCTCTAGGGCATATTTCCAATAGTCTCCCACTTGCACTAGAGTCAATAATCTAGTTACATTGTGATGAATCGAACACCCATAGAGTTCTGGTGTTGATCATGTTTCGCTCGTGAGAGAGGTATAGTCAACGGATCTGTGACATTCAGGTCCGTATGTACTTTACAAATATCTATATCTCCCTCCTGAATGTAATCACAGATGGAGTTGAAGCGGCGCTTGATGTGTCTTGTCTTCTTGTGAAACCTGGGCTCCTTGGCAAGGGCAATAGCTCCAGTGTTGTCACAGAATAGAGTCATCGGGCCCGACGCATTGGGAATCACTCCTAGGTCAGTGATGAACTCCTTCATCCAGACTCCTTCCTTTGCTGCTTCTGAAGCAGCTATGTACTCCGCTTCACATGTAGATGCCGCCACGATGCTTTGCTTGCTACTGCACCAGCTGACTGCCCCTCCGTTCAAAATATACACGTATCCGGTTTGCGACTTGGAGTCGTCCGGATCTGTGTCGAAGCTAGCATCGATGTAACCCTTTGCGATGAGCTCTTCGGCACCTCCATATACGAGAAACATGTCCTTTGTCCTTTTCAGGTACTTCAGGATATTCTTGACCGATGTCCAGTGTTTCGCTCCGGAATCACTTTGGTACCTCCCTACCAAACTTATGGCAAGGTTCACATCTAGTTTGGTATACAACATGGCATACATAATAGAGCCTATGGCTGAAGCATAGGGGATGACACTCATCTCTTCTCTATCCTTTGCCGTGGTCGGGCATTGAGTCATACTCAATCTCACACCCTATAACACAGGCAAGAACCCCTTCTTGGACTGATCCATATTGAACTTCTTCAATATCTTTTCAAGGTATGTGCTTTTTGAAGGACCTATGAGGCATTTCGATCTATCTCTATAGATATTAATACCTAATATGTAAGCAGCTTCTCCAAGGTCCTTCATTGAAAAACATTTATTCAAGTAGGCCTTTACACTTTTCAAAAGTTCTATATCATTTCCCATCAACAATATGTCATCCACATATAATATGAGAAATGCTACAGAGCTCCCACTCACTTTCTTGTAAATACAGGGTTCTCCATAAACCTGTATAAACCCAAACGCTTTAATCACCTCATTAAAGCGAATGTTCCAACTCCAAGATGCTTCACCAGCCCATAGATGGAGCGCTGGAGCTTGCATAATTTGTTAGCATCTTTAGGATCGACAAAACCTTCCGTCTGCATCATATACATTTCTTCCTTAAGGAAGCCATTAAGGAATGCCGTTTTGACGTCCATTTGCCAGATCTCATAATCATAAAATGCGGCAATTGCTAACATGATTCAGACGGACTTCAGCATCACTACGGGTGAGAAAGTCTCATCGTAGTCAACTCCTTGAACTTGTTGATAACCCTTAGAGACAAGCCGAGCCTTATAGACGGTCACATTACCATCCACGTCAGTCTTCTTCTTAAAGATCCATTTATTTTCAATGGCTCGCTTATCATCAGGCAAGCCCACCAAATATATACTTTGTTCTCATACATGGATCCTATCTTGGATTTCATGGCTTCAAGCCATTTGTTGGAATCCGGGCCCGCCATCGCTTATTCATAGTTTGAAGGTTCACCGTTGTCCAACAACATGATCTCTAGGACAGGGTTGTCGTACCACTCTGGTGCGGAATGTGTCCTAGTGGACCTTCGACGTTCAATAGTAACTTGATCTGAAGTTTCATGATCATCATCAATAACTTCCTCTCCAGCCGGTGTAGGCTCCATGGAAACAACTTCCCGTGTTGCGCTACTCTCCGGTTCGAGTGGAGGTACGATTACCTCATCAAGTTCTATTTTCCTCCCACTTACTTCTTTCGAGAGCTCAAGAAAGGATCCATTCTTGGAAACAAAGACTTTGCCTTCGGATCTGAGGTAGAAGGTATACCCAATAGTCTCTTTGGGATATCCTATGAAGACGCACTTTTTCGCTTTGGGTTCGAGCTTCTCAGGTTGAAGTTTCTTCACATAAGCATTGCATCCCCAAACTTTTAGAAACGACAACTTAGGTTTCTTTCCAAACCATAATTCATACGGTATCGTCTCAACGGACTTTGATGGTGCCCTATTTAAAGTGAATGCGGCAGTCTCTAATGCATATCCCCAAAATGATAGCGGTAAGTTCGTAAGAGACATCATAGATCGCACCATATCCAATAGAGTGCGATTACGATGTTCAGACACACCATTTCGCTGAAGTTTGCCGGGCGGCGTGAGTTGTGACACAATTCCACATTTCCTTAGGTGCGTGCCAAACTCGTGACTCAAATATTCTCCGCCACGATCAGATTGTAGGCACTTTATTTTCCTGTCACATTGATTCTCTACCTCACTCTGAAATTCCTTGAACCTTTCAAAGGTTTCAGACTTGTGTTTCATTAAGTAGACATACCCATATCTGCTCAAGTCATCAGTGAGGGTGAGAACATAACAGTAGCCACCACGAGCCTCGACGCTCATTATACCGCATACATCGGTATGTATTATCTCCAACAAGTTAGTTGCTCGCTCCATTGTTCTGGAGAATGGAGTCTTGGTCATCTTGCCCATGAGGCATGGTTCGCATGTGTCAAATGATTCAAAATCAAGAGACTCCAAAAGTCCATCAGCATGGAGTTTCTTCATGCGTTTGACACCAATATGACCAAGGCGGCAGTGCCACATGTAAGTGGGACTATCGTTATCAACCTTACACTTTTTGGTACTCACACTATGAACATGTGTAACATCACATTCGAGATTCATCAAAAATAAACCATTGACCAGCAGGGCATGACCATAAAACATTTCTCTCATATAAATGGAACAACCATTATTCTCAGATTTAAATGAGTAGCCATCTCGCATCAAACGAGATCCAGATATAATGTTCATGCTCAAAGCTGGTACTAAATAACAATTATTGAGGTTTAAAACTAATCCCGAAGGTAGACATAGAGGTAGCGTGCCAACGGCGATCACATCGACCTTGGAACCATTCCCGACGTGCATCGTCACCTCGTTCTTTGCCAGTCTCCGCTTATTCCGCAACTTATGCTTGGAGTTACAAATGTGAGCAATTGCACCGGTATCAAATACCCAGGAGCTACTACGAGAGCTGGTTAGGTACACATCAATAACAAGTATATCACATATACCTTTAACGTTGTCGGCCTTCTTATCCGCTAAGTACTTGGGGCAGTTCCGCTTCCAATGACCGGTACCCTTGCAATAAAAGCACTCAGTCTCAGGCTTGGGTCCATTCTTGTTCTTATTCCCGGCAACTTGCTTACCGGGCGTGGCAATAGCTTTGCCATCCTTCTTGAAGTTCTTCTTACCCTTGCCTTTCTTGAAACTAGTGGTCTTATTCACCATCAACACTTGATGCTCCTTTTTGATCTCGACCTTTGCTGATTTCAGCATCGAGTACAACTCAGGAATGGACTTCTCCATACCATGCATGTTTTAGTTCATCACAAAGCTCTTGTAGCTAGGTGGAAGCGACTGGAGGATTCTGTCAATGATCGAGTCATCCAGGAGATTAACTCCCAGCTGAGTCAAGCGGTTGTCAAACCCAGACATTTTGAGTATGTGCTCACTGACAGAACTATTCTCCTCCATCTTACAACTGAAGAACTTGTCGGAGACATCATATCTCTCGACCCGGGCATGATCTTGGAAAACCAGTTTCAGTTCTTGGAACATATCATATGCTCTGTGTTGCTCAAAACGCTTTTGGAGCCCCGGTTCTAAACTGTAAAGCATGCCGCACTGAACCAAGGAGGAATCATCACAGCAAGACTGCCAAGCGTTCGTAACGTCTTGGTCCGCTGGGAAAATGGGTGGGTCACCTAGCGGTGCATCAAGGACATACATTATCTTTGAAGCTGTGGATAATCCTCAAGCTACGGACCCAGTCCGCATAGTTGCTTCCATCATCTTTTAGCTTGGTTTTCTCTAGGAACGCGTTGAAGTTGAGGGTGACATTAGCGCTGGCCATTGGATCTACGATATAGATTGTAAAGACAATTTTAGACTAAGTTCATGATAATTAAGTTCACATAATCAAATTATTTAATAAACTCCCACTTAGATAGACATCTCTCTAGTCATCCAAATGACACATGATCCACGTCGACTAGCCCGTGTCCGATCATCACGTGAGACAGACTAGTCATCCATGGTGAACATCTCCATGTTGATCGCATCTACTATACGACTCATGTTCAACCTTTCGGTATTCTGTGTTCCAAGGCCATGTATGTACATGCTAGGCTCGTCAAGTCAACCTAAGTGTTTCACGTGTGTAAATCTGGCTTACACCCGTTGTATGCGAACGTTAGAACCTATCACACCCGATCATCACGTGGTGCTTCGGAACAACGATCCTTAGCAACAGTGCACAGTTAGGGTGAACACCTTTCTTGAAATTTTATTGAGCGATCATCTTATTTACTATGTCATTCTAAGCAAATAAGATGGAAACATGATAAACATCACATGCAATCAATATAGTGACATGATATGGCCAATATCATCTTGCTCCTTTGATCTCCATCTTTGGGGCACCATGATCATCACTGTCACCGACACGACACCATGATCTCAATCATCATGATCTCCATCATCGTGTCTTCATGAAGTTGTCCCGCCAACTATTACTTCTACTACTATGGCTAACGGTTAGCAAAAAAGTAAAGTAATTACATGGCGTTTATGATTGACACGCAGGTCATACAATAAAATAAGACAACTCCTATGGCTCCTGCCGGTTGTCATACTCATTGACATTCAAGTCATGAATCCTATTACAAGAACATGATCAATCTCATACATCACAATGCATCACATCACATCCTTTGGCCATATCACATCACAAGGCATATACTACAAAAACAAGTTAGACGTCCTCTAATTTGTTATTGCAAGTTTTTACGTGGCTGATATAGGTTTCTAGCAAGAGTGCCAATTGCTATTTACCCTTCATAAGGACCCTTTTCATTGAATCCAATCTGACTAAGGTGGGAGAGACAGACACCCGCTAGCCACCTTATGCAACAAGTGCATGTTAGGCAGTGGAACCGGTCTCACGTAAGCGTACATGTAAAGTTGGTCTGGGCCGCTTCATCCCACAATACTGCCGAATCAAGATAAGACTAGTAGTGGTAAGCAAATTAACAAGATCGATGCCCACAACAACTTGGTGTTCTACTCGTGCATAGATTCTACGCATAGACCTAGCTCATGATGCCACTGTTGGGAGACGTAGTAGTAAATCAAAAAAATTCCTATGTGTTCACCAAGATCCATCTATGGAGAAACCAGCAACAAGTGGGGAGAGTGGATCTTCATACCTTTGAATATCGCAAAGCGGAAGCGTTACAAGAACGCGGTTGGTGGAGTCGTACTCGCAGTGATTCAGATCACGGTGGATTCCGATCTAAGCGCCGAACAACGACGCCTCCACGTTCAACACACGTGTAGCCCGGTGACGTCTCCTACGCCTTGATCTAGAAAGGAGGAAGGAGAGGTTGGGGGAGAGCTCCGGCATCACGACGGCATGGTGACGGTGGAGCTGTGTGGTCTCCGGCAGGGCTTCGCCAAGCACCGCGGAGAACGAGGAAGAGGAAGGGTAGGGCTGCGCCGAGAGAGAGAGAACTCGTGTGTCTGGCAGCCCCCAAACCCCACATATATATAGGGGGAAGGAGGAGGGGTGAGGCAGCCCTAGGGTTCCCTCCCCAAGGCCGGCGGACAACCCTAGATCAATCTAGGCCGGCGGCCAAGTAGGGAGTGGGAGGGGCGGCGCCCTAGGTGGGCCTAGGGCCCATCTGCCTCTAGGGTTTGCCCCCTCCCACCTCAAGATGCACCTTGGGCCCCTTGCGGGGCACACCAGCACACCTAGGTCTGGTTCCCTCCCACTTGTGGCCCATGCAGCCCTCCGGTGCCGGTGGCCTCACTTGGTGGACCCCCGGAACCCTTCCGGTGGTCCCGGTACGTTACCGGTGATGCCCAAAACTCCTCCGGTGACCAAAACCTCACTTCCTATATATGAATCTTTACCTCCAGACCATTCCGGAACTCCTCGTGATGTCCGGATCTCATCCGGGACTCCGAACAACCTTCGGAAAACCACGTACACTATTTCCCTATAACCCTAGCATCATCGAACCTTAAGTGTGTAGACCCTACGGGTTCGGGAGGCACGTAGACATGACCGAGACACCTCTCCGATCAATAACCAATAGAGAGATCTAGATACCCATGTTGGCTCCCACATGCTCGACGATGTTCTCATCGGATGAACCACGATGTCGGGGATTCAATCAATCCCGTATACAATTCCCTTTGTCTACCGGTATGATACTTGCCCGAGATTCAATCGTCGGTATCCCTATACCTTGTTCAATCTCGTTACCGGCAAGCCTTTTTACTCATTCTGTAACACATCATCCCGTGGCTAAGTCCTTAGTCACATTGAGCTCATTATGATGATGTCTTACCGAGTGGGCCCAGAGATACCTCTCCGTCACACGGAGTGACAAATCCCAGTCTCGATTCATGCCAACCCAACAGACACTTTCGGATATACCCGTAGTGCACCTTTATAGCCACCCAGTTACGTTGTGACGTTTGGCACACCCAAAGCATTCCTACGGTATCTGGGAGTTGCACAATCTCATGGTCTAAGGAAACAATACTTGACATTAGAAAAGCTTTAGCAGACGAACTACACGATCTTGTGCTATGCTTAGGATTGGGTCTTGTCCATCACATCATTCTCCTAATGATGTGATCCCGTTATCAATGACATCCAATGTCCATGATCCGGAAACCATGACCATCTATTGATCAACGAGCTAGCCAACTAGAGGCTTACTAGGGACATGTTGTGGTCTATGTATTCACACATGTATTACGGTTTCCAGTTAACACAATTATAGCATGAACAATAGACAATTATCATGAACAAGGAAATACAATAATAACCATTTTATTATTGCCTCTAGAGCATATTTCCAACAAAAAGTGCATTTCTAAATGGGGAGATGTAGGATGAAGTCTATGTTAAGCAACCCCCTGATTTTGTGAACCCTAAGAAACCTAATCATGTTTACAAGCTTCGTAAAGGTCTTTATGGACTTAAGCAAGCTTCACAAGCTTGGTACAAATGCCTAATGAAGTTTCTACTTGAAAAGGGTTTTGAAATTGGTAAAATTGATGCAACCTTATTCACTAAGAGAGTTAATGGTGAATTATTTGTGTGCCAAATTTATGTTGATGATATTATCTTTGGATCTACTAACCCACAATTTAGTGAGATATTTGGAAGGTTGATGTCCGAGAAGTATGAGATATCTATGATGTGTGAGCTAAAAAAATTCATTGGTTTGCAAATCAAGCAAACGAGAGAAGGAGATTTCATCTCTCAAACCAAGTACACCAAAGACTTGATCAAGAAGTTCAACATGCAAGAGTGCAAAGGTATGAAAACTCCTATGCCTACTAGTGGACATGTTGAACTCACCAAGGAGGAGAAACCGGTTGATCAAAAGGTTTATCAATCAATGATTGGTTCATTGCTATATCTATGTGCCTCCTGTCCCGATATTATGCTTAGTGTGTGCATGTGTGCTAGATATCAAGATGTTCCTAAAGAGTGTCATCTTAAGGGCGTGAAAAGAATTATGAGATACTTGATACATACATCAAACTTTGTCATTTGGTATCCCAAGGGATCTTCTTTTAACCTTGTTGGCTATTCCCACTCGGACTATGCCGGAGACAAGGTTGATAGAAAATACACCTAGGGTGCGTGCCACTTTCTTGGTAGATCTCTTGTGTCTTGGTCATCCAACAAACAAAACTCGGTATCTCTATCTACCGCCATAGCGGAATGCATTGCCACCGGATCATGTTGTGTGCAATTCCCATGGATGACTCAAACTCTTAAGGATTATGGCATACATTTGAAACATGTACCATTGTTATGTGACAATGAGAGTGCAATCAAAATTGCTCATAATCCCCTGCAACACTCTTGAACTAAGCATATTCAAGTTTGACACCATTTCATTCGTGATCGTGTTGCCAAAGGAGATATAAATATCAAGCATGTTCATACTAACAAACAGTTGGTCGATATCTTTACTAAGCCACTTGATGAGAAAGTGTTTTGCCACTTGAGGAGTGAGAGGAACATCATTGATGCTTCAAACTTGAACTAGACTTAGTCAGATGTATGCAAGGGGTTGAGCTTACATGACCATTCCATGATATTTTTACATGATAATCCTTCATATCTTGGAAACCTATGCTCCCTTGTATTGTATCTAACATTTTGTGGATACTTGGAAGAACTACACTCCACAAGATTTCCATCAACTCATATTACAAGCAATCTTGTCATGGCCAAGTATCCGAAACCCTTCTTTGATGATGGAGGAAGAAGACAACACAAACCTCAGATGATCTTCATCAAGTTTGAGCATCCACAAGAAGTTCTCCTACATGCCACGTCATCAATATCACTCAAAGGTATGTGATCATATCCTTGAAATGGCTTTACTCCAAGACATGAGATAAAGCAACTCAAGTGATATGAAAACATTAAAATGCTTAAACGAAAAATGGTAACCCCATTTTGAGCTTAACATAGAGTATGACCTATGATCAAGTATTCTTGCTTGGCTCCTAAGTCAATATACTCTAATATAGGTGACCTAGTCGCCACCATCATGTAGATGAAGTATCTTGTTTGGTTCATCTTATAGTTGCATGTTTTGTTGGAACCATTCAATATCCATCTAGCTGAAAATTCATTACAAATCCTTCTGAAAATTCATTGCAAATCCTTCTGAAAGTTCATTACAAATCTCTTTGAAAATTTCTTACATTTTTCTTGAATCATGTGAGACATTCTGAAATCAGTGACAAATTGCAGCGTTGCCAAGATTCCGTTTTGCATTTCGGACCCTCCGATTCAAATAACTCGTTGTCATCTATATCGTAGATAGGTTGCACAACCATATATCGGTTCCACCAACTCATTTTGCCTCGGAGCCACCGATTTTGCCATCTGTTGTGTTCTTTGTCAAAATTGAAAAATCCAAATTTCTTGAAGGACCCTTATGTCATGGGGGGAGAAATCTTACAAGATTTCAAATAACAGAAGGGGGAGAAGTTGTTCTCAAGGATCCCTTAGTCTCAAATGCTCTCTATGATCCTTACTCTCAAGGATCCCTTTGTCTTATTATCTATAATCCGTACTTTCTATGACCCTTACTCTCAAGGATCCCTTTGTCTTATTTTCTATGATCCCTACTTTCAATGACCCTTTATCCTCAAGGATCCCTTACCCTCTAACCCTTTTTGGAAATTAATGCCAAAGGGGGATAATATCAAAGCTTATGATTATATATAGAGGTAGCTTATCAAGAGGGGTAATATCAATAAAGGGGGAGAATATAAATAGGGGGACAATATACATTTCAATGAGAATATCAAAGCTTGTACTTATCCATAGGGAGAAATATCATGATCACCCAAATTGGAGAAACACTGCTTAAGGGGGAGAGAGCAGACCAAAGTTATTCTATCATTTAAGGAGAGAGAAAATATGTTTTAATTTTATTTGTCTACTTAGACTTATCTCACACCTACTCCCAATATCTACATGCTAAGATTCAGGGGGAGAGGAAGAATTATAATTTCGTACTTAGGGGAGAAAGTTCTAAAATGTCTTTGGAAACTTATAAATCTTAAGAAAAACAATATCTTCTATATGTCTTCCATATCTTGGTACTTTTGAATTCTCTTGCATTTGGATGAGTAGAATACTCCTGTGTTTCCTAACATTGTTTTCTCAAGTGTGTTTCTACTATTAGAATGCTCAAGAACATCAAGGTAAGTATATGCATCATATCCTTTTTCAAGATGATCTCTTGCTTCTTTCACATGTCGTTTGCAAGAGTGAAGTCTTGAACATCGAAACACCTAATTCACATATATTTGATGCATATAGCTAAGATATACATGACTCATCATATCCCTTCTACTAAGTGTGTGTCCATGCATTCCAAAGCAACTATCCTTTAAAAGGATTGCACACATTTAAGGGGAGAAAATATTAGTCACATGTCTCTCAAAGTCTTCATTATATCTCTGCATATCTTAATTTGAACCTTTGGTTGTATGTTGACATCAATTACCAAAAAGGGGGAGATTGAACAAAACAAGTCGGGAGGTTGTGTCCCTAAAACAATGAGTTGCGTTTTTTTTCTTTTGAGAATGTCTTTAGCAAAATTTTAAACCAGGGCCGCATAAAAGAAGTTTAAAAATTCAAAATAAAAATATAAAAATTCTATTTTTTAGGAAGCGCTATGAATCAGACTATCGATTGTAACTTACCATCGAATCACTCCTTGCCCATACCATACATTATGTCACTTTTTTTAAAGAAATCGTCTCCAACAACTCCCCTACTTCATCCCTTGAAAACCCCGCTCCACCCATACCATATATTATCCTTTGAAAAAACCCTTTTCACCCCAACATGTTAGGGATATGTCGGGGTCCTCTTGACCACCCCCTTTGTGTGAACAAGCCGACATGGAAAGGATTCTTTTCCTTCACTCCCTTCCATGTCATTGTCACTCTAACCCCAATTCCATCCATTCCTCGCCCCATTCTACCCCGGCACTACACTTGCGACACCCTCATCTTCACTAGCCCGACTCGAGCCACCGTTTCAAGAATCTCGCGAGGTTGCTTCCCTTTCGCATCATGTGCGACATGGAGTAGCCCGCCGCATCGGACGTGCTATCTCTGTCAACTGCAACAGCTCGTCCAAGTTGTGTGTGCCCTTGTCCCTCAGTCTCTTAAATTCTGCTCTAGGTCACGCTGTTATTGCCCATTTTATCTAACCCTGCTTTGGCGCCCTTGGGTGCTCCTCCCATCCTCCCAAGCAACGACAATCGTCCATTTATTCCCACTGTCTCCCCGAACTCTAGTGCCATAGATACGGATAAACTGTTTAGTTCATTGACTAACATATGTTGTGGTATTTACTTTTCCTTTTTTTATATCACGATAAACTCCCTGGACCATTGATAGCATGCAAGTGCATAGGACTATTTGAAGCACACTTTCATAGAGTATTATCCCAATTTATATACCTTTGAAAGCACATATGCTCCCTTGGTGGTTTTGATAATTCATGACAACATACATTGTCTCTTGGACTAATTGTTTTACCTAGATTATTTCAGTTGAAGTCCACACAGAGAATTGGCTAAGGATTGTGAGGAGAATTCTGATATGTCTCCAACGTATCTATAATTTATGAAGTATTCATGCCTTGTTTACAACAATTTTATATGGCTTTTGTATGACCTGATTAAAACTAACCCGGACTGGCGCTGTTTTCAGCAAAACTACTGTGGTGTCATTTTTTGTGTGCAGAAATAGAAGTTCTGGAATGGGCTGAAAATTTACGGTGATTTTTTATGGACCAAAAGAGACGCCCAAAGCACAAGAGTTGGGCCAGGAAGTGGACGAGGAGGCCACAAGCCCTCTAGGCACGCCCTACCCCCTAGGGAGGGTGCTTCGGGCTTGTGGGCCCCTCGGGCACTCCCTTGATGCGAGACCGATGCCAAAAATTCTTATAAATACCCAAACCTCTGAAAAGAACTCTAGATCGGGAGTTCCGCCGCCGCAAGCCTCTATAGCCACGAAAAACCAATCGAGAGCCCGTTCCGGCACCCTGCCGAAGGGGGAAACCATCATCGAAGGCCATCTTCATCATCCCGACGGTCTCCATGATGAGGAGGGAGTAGTTCACCCTCGGGACTGAGGGCATGTACCAGTAGCTATGTGTTTGATCTCTCTCTCTCGTGTTCTTGAGATGACACGATCTTGATGTACCATGAGCTTTATTAATATAGATGAATCATATGAAGTTTTCCCCTCTCTATCTTCTTGTGATGAATTGGGTTTTCCCTTTGAAATTTTCTTATTGGATTGAGTCTTTAAAGGATTTGTGAACACTTGATGTATGTCTTGCGATGGGATATTCGTGTTGACAATGGGATGTTCTATTGATCCACTTGATGTGTGTTTTGGTGATCAACTTGCGGGTTCTGTGACCTTGGGAATCTATGCATAGGGGTTGGCACACGTTTTCGTCTTGACTCTCCGCTAGAAACTTTGGGGCACTCTTTGAAGTTCCTTGTGTTGGATTGAACCTGATGAATCTGAAATTGTGTGATGCATATCGTATAATCAAGCCCATGGGTACTCGTGGTGACATTGGAGTATCTAGGTGACATTAGGGTTTTGGTTGATGTGTATCTTAAGGTGTTATTTTAGTACGAACTCTAGGGCTGTTCGTGACACTTATAGGGATAGCTCATTCGATTGATCGGAAAAGATAACTTTGAGGTGGTTTCGTACCCTACAATAATTTCTTTGTTTGGTCTCCGCTATTTGTGACTTTGGAGCGAACTCTTTGTCGCACCTGAGGGATTTACATATGATTCAACTATGTCAGTATTGTTGAGAGAGCTTGCACTAGTGACAATATGAACCCTAGGCCTTGTTTTCAAGCATTGCAATACCATTTTTGCTCACTTTTGTTACTTGCTACCATGTTGTTTTAATATTTTCAGATCAAAAAAACGTATATCTACCATCCATATTGCACTTGTATCACCATCTCTTCACCGAACTAGTGCACCTATATAATTTGCCATTGTATTGGGTGTGTTGGGGACACAAGAGACTTCTTGTATTTGATTGCAGGGTTGTTTGAGAGAGACCATCTTCATCCTACACCTCCCACGGATTGATAAACCTTAGGTCATCCACTTGAGGGGAAATTGCTACTGTCCTACAAAACTCTACGCTTGGAGGCCCAACAAAGTCTACAAGAATAAATTTGCATAGTAGACATCAAACTCTTTTCTGGCGCCATTCCTGTGGGGGGGAGTGCTTGAAGGTATAACTTTCGATCTTTTAATCAAATCTTTTAGTTTCTTGTTTTTCACTAGTTTGGTTTTATAAAAGAAAACTGCAAAAAATGGAGTTTAGGTTGCATCAATTGTTTCATCTCTTTAATGTCTTTCATGAAAATGATGGTTGGAAAATTGTGCTCAATTGGTAGAGGAAGAATTTCTGAAAATACTTGTTGAGAATTCCTTGAATGATGAGCATGATAGAAATATTGTTAGTATGAATTCTCTGAATATCCATGATGCTAAGGATATTCAAAGCCACAAGCTTGGGGATGGTATGTTTGATGAATATGATATTTTTAGTCCCCAAAGTTTTGATGAGCAAAACTATTATGATGATTGCATGCCTCCTACCTATGATGATTATGATGATGACATGTATGATATAAAGAGTGATAGTAACCATGAAACTTGTTATCATGATTTTAATATTCAAAGTGGTTATATCTATCAAGTACCTAATGATAATTATTTTTTTGAGTTTGCTCCCACTATTATGAATGAGAAGAATTTTGCTTATGTGGAGAGTGATAAAAAATTCTATGCTTGTGCATCATGAAAAGAATGTTGTATGTGATAGTTATATTTTTGAATTCCTTCATGATGCTAGTGAAAATTATTATGAGGGAGGAACTTATGTTTGTAGGAATTGCAATAATATCAAGTTTCCTCTCTATGTGTTCAAATTTTCGAAGATATTCTTGTTTTGCCTTCCTATGCAAGTTGATTCTTGTTCTCATGAATTATTTGCTCAAAAAATCCATATGCATAGTAAGTGGGTTAGACTTAAATGTGCTTGTCATGTAATTCATGATGCTCTTTTGCATGTCTCAAATACTATTTCCTATACGAGCATCATTGAAATCATTATGCCTAGCTAGGGGCGTTAAATAATAGTGCTTGTTGGGAGGCAACCCAATTTTATTTTTATGTTTTTTGTTTTGTTTATGTTATTGAATAAATTACACATTATTACCTCTATAGTAATTATTTTTTAGTTTTTTAATTAGTGTTTGTGCCAAGTAAGACCTTTGGGATGGTCTACGGTGATAGTTGTTTTGATCTTGCTGAAAAACAGAAACTTTGATGCCCAGTCCAGGAATTGTATAAATTCACAGAAGCATAGATTGGATCTGAATTTATTACACAAGATTGGTATACAAATTTCCCATATTGTACTAATTTTTCAGAATTTTTAGAGTTACGGGAATATTCGAAGTTTACATATTTCTACAAACTGTTCTGTTTTAGACAGATTCTGTTTTCTACGTGTTGTTTGCTTATTTTGATGAAACATGGGTAGTATCGGGGGGGGGGGGGGGAGGGGGTGAACCATGAAGAAGTTGCAATACAGTAGATATTACACCAATATAAATAAATAATGACTTCAAAACAGTACCTAAAGTGGTGATTTTATTTTATTATACTAATGAATCTCATGAGTTTTCTGTTGAGTTTTGTGTTGTGAAGTTTTCAATTTTTGGGTAAAGATTTGATGGCCTATGGAATAAGGAGTGGAAGAGCCTATTATTGGGGATGCCCAAGGCACCCCAAGGTAATATTCAAGGACAACCAATAGCCTAAGCTTGGGAATGCCCCGGAAGGCATCCCCTCTTTCGTCTTCAATCCATCGGTAAATTCACTTGAGGCTATATATTTATTCACCACATGATATGTGTTTTGGTTGGAGCGTCTTGTATGTTATGAGTCTTAGTTTTATAGTTTGACGAAATCATCCTTTCTGTACATACTTTTTGAGAGGGACACGCATGAATTGTGAATTTATTAGAATAGTCTATGTGCTTCACTTATATCTTTTGAGCTAGGCAATATGCTCTAGTGCTTCACTTATATCTTTTTAGAGCATGGCGGTGGCTTTGTTTTATAGAAATTATTGAACTCTCTTGATTCACTTATATTATTTTGAGAGTCTCTAAATATCATGGTAATTTGTTTAGGTTATGAATTTAGTCCTAATATGATGGGCATCCAAGAGAGATATAATGAAAACTTTCATATAAAAGTGCATTGAATACTATGAGAAGTTTGATTCCTTATGATTGTTTTGACATATAAAGATTGTAATATTAGAGACATGCTAGTGAGTAATTGTGGATTGGTAGAAATACGTGTGTTAAAGTTTGTGATTCCCGTAGCATGCACGTATGGTGAACCGTTATGTGACGAAGTCGGAGCATGATTTATTTATTAATTGCCTTCCTTTGTGTGGAGGTCGGGATCGTGTGATGGTTAACTCCTACCCACCCTTCCCCTAGGAGCATGCGTGTAATACTTTGTTTTGATGACTAATAGACTTTTTCAATAAGTATGTGAATTCTTTACGACTAATGTTGAGTCCATGGATTATACGCACTCTCACCCTTCCACCCTTGCTAGCCTCTCTAGTACCGCGCAACTTTCGCCGGTGCATTAAACCCACCATATACCTTCCTCAAAACAGCCACCATACCTACCTATTATGGCATTTCCATAGCCATTCCGAGATATATTGCCATGCAACTTCCACCGTTCCGTCTATGACATGCATCATCATTGTCATATTGCTTTGCATGATCATGTAGTTGACATCGTATTTGTGGCAAAGCCACCATTCATATTTTTTATACATCTCACTCTTGAGTCATTGCACATCCTGGTACACCGCTGGAGGCATTCATATAGAGTCATATTTTATTCTAAGTATCGAGTTGTAATTCTTGAGTTGTAAGTAAATAAAAGTGTGATGATCATCATTATTAGAGCATTGTCCCATGTGAGGGAAGGATGATGGAAGCTATGATTCCCTCACAATTCGGGATGAGTCTCCGGACTTTACAAAAAAAAGAGGCCAAAGAAGCCCACCAAACAATGAGAGAAAAGAGAGAAGGGGCAATGCTACTATTCCTTTTTCCACACTTGTGCTTCAAAGTAGAACCATGATCTTGATGATAGAGAGTCTCCTATTTTGTCACTTTCATATACTAGTGGGAATTTTTCATTATAGAACTTGGGTTGTATATTCCAATGATGGGCTTCCTCAAATTTCCCTAGGTCTTCATGAGCAAGCGAGTTGGATGCACACCCACTTAGTTTCTTTTTGAGCTTTCATACACTTATAGCTCTAGTGCATCCGTTGCATGGCAATCCCTACTCACTCACATTGATATCTATTGATGGGCATCTCCATAGCCCATTGATACCCCTAGTTGATGTGAGACTATCTCCTTCTTTCCGTCTTCTCCACAACCACCATATTCCATTCCACCTATAGTGCTATATCCATGGCTCACGCTCATGTATTGCGTCAGAGTTGAAAAAGTTTGAGAATACTAAAGTATGAAACAATTGCTTGGCTAAAACTGGGGTTGTGCATGGTTTAATAGTTTGTGTGATGAAGATGGAGCATAGACAGACTATATGATTTTGTAGGGATAACTTTCTTTGGCCATCTTATTTTGAGAAGACGTGATTGCTTTATTAGTATGCTTCAAGTATTATTGTTTTTATGTCAATACTAAACTCTTGTTTTTAATGTTATGGATCTGAATATTCTTGCCACAATAAAAAAATATTACACTCATGAAAATGTAGCTAGCATTCACACTTCATAAATTATTTCTTTTATCGTTTACCTACTCGAGGACGAGCAGGAATTAAGCTTGGGGATCCTGATACGTCTCCAACGTATCTATAATTTATGAAGTATTAATGCCATGTTTAAAAAAAATTATATGGTTTTTGTATGATTTGATTAGAACTAACCCGTACTGATGGTGTTTTTAGCAGAACTACCGTGGTGTCATTTTTTGTGCAGAAATAAAAGTTCTCAGAATGGCCTGAAAATTTTTGGTGATTTTTATGGACCAAAAGAGACCCCCGAAGCACAAGAGCTGGGCCAGGAAGTGGACGAGGAGGCCACAAGCCCTCTAGGAATGCCCTACTCCCCAAGGAGGGTGCTTTGGGCTTGTGGGCCCCTCGGGCACTGCATTGACGTGAGACCGACGCCAAAAATTCTTATAAATACCCAAACCTCCGAAAAGAACCCTAGATCGGGAGTTCCGCCGCCGCAAGCTTCTATAGCCACGAAAAACCAATCGGGAGCCTGTTTCGGCACCCTGCCGGAGGGGGAAACCATCACCGAAGGCCATCTTCATCATCCCGGCGGTCTCAATGACGAGCAGGGAGTAGTTCGCCCTCGGGGCTGAGGGTATGTACCAGTTGCTATGTGTTTGATCTCTCTCTCTCTCGTGTTCTTATGATGACACGATCTTGATGTACCGCGAACTTTATTAATATAGATGAATCATATCGAGTTTTTCCCTCTCTATCTTCTTGTGATGAATTGAGTTTTCCCTTTGGAGTTTTCTTATCGGATTGAGTCTTTAAAGGATTTGTGAACACTTGATGTATGTCTTGTGATGGGATATCCGTGGTGACAATGGGATACTCTATTGACCCACTTGATGTATGTTTTGGTGATCAACTTGCGGGTTCTGTGACCTTGGGAATCTATGCATAGGGGTTGGCACACGGTTTCGTCTTGACTCTCCAGTAGAAACTTTGGGGCACTCTTTGAAGTTCTTTGTGGTTGATTGAACCTTATGAATATGAAATTGTGTGATGCATATCGTATAATCAAGCCCATGGGTACTCATGGTGACATTGGAGTATCTAGGTGACATTAGAGTTTTGGTTGATGTGTATCTTAAGGTGTTATTTTAGTACAAACTCTAGGGCTGTTCATGACACTTATAGGGATAGATCATACGATTGATCAGAAAAGATAACTTTGAGGTGGTTTCGTACCCTACAATAATTTCTTCATTTGTTCTCCGCTATTTGTGACTTTGGAGTGAACTCTTTGTCGCATGTGAAGGATTTACATATGATTCAACTATGTCACTATTGTTGAGAGAACTTGCACCTGTGAAAGTATGAACCCTAGGGCTTGTTTTCAAGCATTGCAATACCGTTTTTGCTCACTTTTGTTAGTTTCTACCTTCTGTTTTTATATTTTCAGATTACAAAAACTTATATCTACCATCCATATTTCACTTGTATCACCATCTCTTCGCCGAACTAGTGCACCTATATAATTTTCCATTGTATTGGGTGTGTTGGGGACACAAGAGACTTCTTGTATTTGATTGCAGGGTTGTTTGAGAGAGACCATCTTCATCCTACACCTCCCACGGATTGATAAACCTTAGGTCATCCACTTGAGGGAAAATTGCTATTGTCCTACAAAATTCTGCGCTTGGAGGCCCAACAAAGTCTACAAGAATAAAGTTGCGTAGTAGCATCAAGCTCTTTTTTGGCGTCGTTGCCGAGGAGGTGAGTGCTTGAAGGTATATCTTTAGATCTTGCAATCAAATCTTTTAGTTTCTTGTTTTTCACTAGTTTGGTTTTGTAAAAGAAAACTACAAAAAATGGAGTTTAGGTTGCAAAAAAATGGAATAGGATTGGCCAAGCTTCAAGCAACAAGACTCTACATTTTAAATTTTGTGAGTAATGACTTTTGAGTCCATAGGAAAGCCAATACTATTAAAAGGGGATGAGGAATTATGATGATCTGGTTGCTCAAGTGCTTAGAGATTAGCCACCAAAAATACTCATCCATTCTCCCAAAAGTCAAATTTCGGTGACACCAACTTTCCCATTCGGATCCATCGAATTTTTACCCTAGAGAGAACCCCAGCCAAACCCTAGCATCTCGGTACTACCAACATTCCATTCGGTGCAACCGAAAACAGTGACCAACTTTATGTTAACCAATTTCTTAATACCGGTCCCACCGAGTTTGAGAAATCGGTGACACCGAGATTTGGAAACTGCCTAGGGCACCAATATCGGTACCACCGAGATTTATATATCGGTCTCACCGAAAAGGCCAAAGTTGCCATATTTTGCACTAGTCGGTGCAACTGAGTTTTCACTTCGATTTCACCGAGTTGGGCAATAATGTTGTAACGGTTGGATTTTTGGAGATACCTATATATACCCCTCCACCACCTCTCACTTGCAAGAGAAGCACTCAGAACATACACCCACTTGCCATATCCAATTTTCTAAGAGAGAGACACCTACTCATGTGTTGGGATCAAGATCATCCACTCCAACCATATGGATCTTGATTTGTAGCCTCCCGAGTTTCTTTCCACCCAATCAATCTCTTCTACCCATGCCAAATCTTTGAGAGAGTGATTGAGTGTTGATGAGACTATCTTGTGAAGCACAAGAGCAAGGAGTTCATCATACTACCTCATGTATTACCTTTTGGAGGGTGGTGCCTCCTAGATTGGTTAGGTGTCACTTGGGAGCATCCTTCTTCGTGATTGTGGAGTTGAACCAAGAAGTTTGTAAGGGCAAGGAGATCGCCTACTTCGTGAAGATCTACCCCAAGTAAGGCTAGTCCTCCGTGGACGTAGGCCGTCATGGAATAGACAAGGTTTCTACTTCATGGACCCTTCGTGGGTGGAGCCCTCCGTGGACTCCCGCGATCGTTACCCTTCGTGGGTTGAAGTCTACATAAACGTGGACGTACGATAGCACCACCTATCGTAACCACGGGAAAAATCTTCGTGTCTCCAATTGCGTTTGATCTTCCTACCTCTACTCTTTTACATATGTTTGTCTTTACTTTCCGCTGCCATACTTGTTGACTAGCATGTGTAGGGTGCACTAGACTTGTTAGAATTGCTAAAATCTACCAACCAATTAACTTGGGAAAATGTTAGGTTTTAAATTTTTCAAGTAGTCTATTCACCCCCCCCCCCTCTAGACACCTCTTCTAGTGATCCCACAACCTTCCCAACAAAAGATTGGGTGTTATGATGAGTGTTTCGATCACACTTGAGGCATCACGAGCCTCAAGTGAATTGACTAATTGGTATCTACACAAGTTGAGATGGTTATGGTGGTATAGATGGCTGCAAAGGAAGGTAGATTAACTAAAGAATAAAGTACTGCAAGTGAAGGGCGTAAAACTAAATACTGAAAGTAATGGTGTTTCATGCAATGGAGAGGTTAGACACAAAGAGTTTCAGTTCATGGTAATAGTGAAAGTGCTTTGTGCAGAGGTAGTGTAATGTTACCCTTCGTATTGAGTGTGTGGTAGGGAAGGTACCCTTGAACAGCCAAACACCTCATGTTGGGATTATTTGACTCTATTTTCCTCCTTCCATTACCATCATCAATGGTATACACAACAATTAAGATTCTTAGGTCGGACCAACAATTTAGGAGATGTGATTTCTCGTCTTCCTTGTATTGTCACCAACACCTATCACATGAAGCTCATGGATTCGCTGGACAATAAGTGCTTACCTATGTAGGTCTCAGGATCATGTTGCATGTGCCCTTATATTAGAGAACACACATTGTGTATGCCATGGAAAATCAACCACATAATCCATCATCAAAGTAAACACACACAAAAATATTTTGGCACAATCACACCTTACCAATCACATACCTTTCCTACACCTAGGGGAGTTGTTCTCACATCATAGAGGAGTCAAAACAAAGACACAGATATCAAATAAAAATAAATTTTATCAATAATTATAGTTATATTCAGATCATGATCTAAGAGTCAAGGTATGAAACGAGTTTACAAACCCTAGTCTTACAACAGTGGATCTCTCTAATGGTACTAGTCTCGATGGTGGAATGGAGTATCTTATGTTGGAGGAGACTGGGAGTGGCTCTAAGTGAAGTAATTCCCTTTCGGATCTCTCCTCCTCCGGTCTAGTGTGTGTTCTTCCTTCTTTATTGCTCTGTTGCGTCTCTTGCCTTCAAAAGTTTTTGTTGGGTTAGATGAGATGGAGAAGACTCCGTGTGATACAACTACTAGTACGAGTACACCTGCTTGTACCAGATGTCATCTTCCACTCTATTTCGCGTAGATATGTTTCTTTCGAAAGGGAAGTTGACATATGTTTCCATTTATATAAATATGGCTTGAAATCCTCCCACGAGTTTAATACCATGCAATCAAATAAACAAGAATCCAAGGTTTCTCTTTAAAAAAAAATAAGAGTAGTTCGCTAGGCGGAGAAAACAAGTCAAAAGCGCCTCTCATTTCAGAGTGAAAAAGTTGAATGGCTTACAAGAATGGATCTTTGTAATGGCACTCTTCTTGATGGTGGAATGAAGTATCTTATGTCCGAGGAGCCTCGGGGTGGCTTTAAGTGAAGTAATTCCCTTTCGGATCTCCCCGCCTCTGGTCTGGTGTGTGGTCTTCCTCCTTTGCCTGGTGTGTGTTCTTCCATCTTTGTTGCTCTATTGCGTCTTGTGCCTTCAAAAAAGTTGTTAGTTTAGATGAGATGGAGAGGAGTGGTGCGATACAACTACTGGTACAAGTATACCTGCTTGTACCAGATGTCATCTTCCACTGTATTTCGTGTAGATACATTTCTTTCAAAAGGGAAGTTGACATATGTCTCTATTTATATGAATATGTCTTGAAATCCCCCCACAAGTGTAATACCATATAACCAAAGAAACAAGAATCCAAGGTTTCTCTTTTCAAAAAATAAGTAATAAATCAAGAGTAGTTTGTTAGGCGTTGAAGCAAGTCAAAAGCGCATCTTGTTTGAGAGCGAAAAAGTTGAATGGTTAGGAAAACACTAGTATTCCCAACCCATCGGGTTCAAGTTTTAGACTCGACACCGGTGCTCGTAATTTCTTGGATTTATTTCGGCCTTTTCGACGATGTGCATTTAGTTGGCGAAGACGCTTTTGTCGACTATGAGGGCGTCTGTGACGACTTCGTCAATCTCAAAATGATAGTGTCGACTTAGTCTCTCGGAGTACATGTAACCGGTGTGTGTGTGCGCGTTTATAGGGATGAGTATATGCGTACATGTAAGGGCATATGCTGCTGGCATAGATCCGTACATCGAGTACTTTCTTGCGTACTCTGTATGACGTGATTCCGAGGACATGTGCTTTCGGCCGTCAAACACACGTACGCTACAAGAAGATCAATACACACACATAGTGATAGTACTAAGCAAGCAGACACACAGGTGGATGGATTGTCGCTAGACACCCACGCACGTATATAGCTAGCTTAATGAGCTAAGCTAGCAATCAACTTGCCGGGGCTAATTTGATCACAACGGACACGCACGCGAGAACTCGAGGTGATGGCTAATAGGGCCGTGTAGGTCCTATGTTTGTATTACTTTGATCTGAGTTCGGTACAAAATATTACAGGATACACGAGTATATAAAGGAGCTAGCCTACAAAGCTAACTTGGCCTAATACGACTCGGATGATTGTTTCAGTCTGAGACGGACATGGACTTCACATCGTGGTTAGTTCCAATAATCATTCCCTAAACACAATGTTCTTACTTCACAACTTGGACATCGATCCTTTGTCACATTTTCATAAACTTTTGTCGTCCCAAAGACCTGGTTAGGATATCTACAAGCTGATCATCGGTGCAAACATAATTGACGTCAATTTTGCTTTCTTCCACGTACTCCCGTAGATACCGGTACCTCGTATCGATGTGCTTGTGTCTATCATGACACATTGGGTTCTTCCATAGAGAGATTGTAGACTTGTCATCAATGTTGAGCACCACTCGTTTCGGTTCCTTACCTGTGAGGTCACCAAGTAGTCTTCCTAGGCAAACGCCTTGACACACCGTGGTCGGAGCTGCAATATACTCTGCTTGACGGGAGGATAATGCGACCAGTTTTTGCTTTTGTGATAGCCAACTCACTATATTTCCTCCCAAGAAATATACCACGCCCGAGGTACTTTTACGGTCATCCACATCTCCTGACATGTCGCTATCATTGTAGCCCAGTAGTGCCAGCATCTCCTTCTTCTTCTCTCTCAAATAGACACAACCGAAGTTTGTTGTCCTTTTGATGTATCTAAGTATATGTTCCACAACTGCCCAATGCTTTGTCGTGGGTGCTTCCATGAAGCGACTCACTATGCCAACGGAATAGGCCAAGTCCGGTCTTGTATTCGTGAGATACCTCAACTTTCGGACCACACTTCTATGCTCCGTTGCATCAACCACATGTGCTTCATTTTTCTTGCTTAGTATAATACGAGGCTTCATTGGAACATGACTTGGATTGCAATCTTTAATGCCACAACTTTCAAGTAACTTCTTTGCGCCTGCCTCCTGGCATAATGTGATCTCCTCTGGCTTTTGTTGTACCTCGATCCCAAGGTAGTAGCTCAAGAGTTCTAGACCAGTCATCTTGAATAGCTCCTTCATTTGTAGCTTGAAGTTTGCAATCACCTTTTCGTCAGCTCCAGTTATCAACAGATCATCCACATAGATGTCCACTAAGAGACGATCCTTGCCTTTACCTCGCTTATACATCGTATGCTTCAGTGGACTCTTCTCAAATCCAAGAAAAATCAATGTACTGTCAAGCTTGATGTTCCATGCCCGAGGAGCTTGTCGTAGCCCGTACAACGCCTTGTAGCTTCAATACCTTGTGTTCCTCTCCTTCTTTGATGTACCCCGATGGTTGCTTCACATATAATTCTTCTTCTAACTCCCCAGTCAAAAACGTGAAGGTCACATCCATGTGATGTATCCTCCAAGATTCTTGAGCCGCGAAAGCAATAAGAAGCCTCACCGATTCCATCCTTGCAACTGGAGCAAACACTTCTTTGATGTCCACACCTTGCTCTTACACGTTTTCTTTAGCCACGAGCCTTGCTTTATGCTTCACCAAGTTTCCTTCGTCATCCTTCTTGACTTTTGTATACCCACTTGAGCTCTATGACACTATGTCCGTTGGGAAGATCTACGAGCTCCCATACTTTGTTGTCTCGGATCAACCCCAACACTTCATCCATAGCACGACGCCAACACTCCATATTTGCTTCTTCAAAATTTTCTGGTTCCTTGATGTGCAAACATGATTGCCCTTTAATTTTTATCTTCACCGAATTTATTTGAAACGCGTCCTCTGAAGAGATATCCAAGACACATCCTTCATGTGTTATTGGAGAAGCCACGTATTCGTTTCAAGACATCCAGAGAACGCACTTGCCCCTCCTTCAACGCTACTTTCTAGGCTGAGTGCCCCTTGCAAAATTTCTGGGATTTGCTTCCCTTCTAGCCCTTTGACTAGGACTCCACGTGGTGGTGAGTTCCCTGGAGCTGCTCTATACAACTTGTACGTGCCACCATAATCCGGCTTCTCGGCTGTGCAGCACAAGCTAGCGAGCAAAACATTAGCTTTTGTGCCTCCACAAATTGGCTTGCGTCCGCCTCGGTTCGATGCTCGACCGACAGCCGCGTCAACTTGCTCATCTGGCACATCGCTGGCCCCGTGCGCTGAGGCCTGCGGTCTGTATGGATACTCCTCATCCAGTCGATCTTCTAATGCAACAGACGCGTTTGTACTCAGGACGTCCGCATAACGTGAAATTGCATTGTCCAACATCACGTATGTTCCAACTTCGTCTGGGCCGAGTGCAGGTCGTTGCATGTCTGTTCTTCCGGCGTGATCACTCCATCACACCTTGCGTCATGTTCTTCTGGTGTCATGACCCCGCCTGTTTCTAGTGCGACCAAACCGTCATGCCTTGCGCCGTGGACTTCTGGCGCCACGTCTTCTCCGTCTTCTAGCGTGACCACACCATCACGCCTTGTGTCATGGTCTTCTGGCGCCATGACATCACCTGGGTTTACAGACACGGATGCACTCGGGCATGTGTTTAGCTGATCATGATCATCTGGATCCTTCTCGTCCACTAGCTCGCACATCAACATCATATCCTCGTCGTCTCCTTCCTCAGGCATGAGCGCCCGCTGCTTCGGTGTTTCTTCACAGTCAGCTTTGAAGTGACCGAGGAGGCCACACTCATGACACCTCACTTTTCTGATGTCAAACTTCCTCCTCGGTGGTGCAGGCGCATCCTCGTTGTCCGAGTCGGCGAAGTTCTTTCTTGCCGAGCGTTGCTGCCCCTTACCCTTCTTCTTGCTGCTGCTCGTGGATCCATCCTGATGTTCCTTTGACAGGGCACTCCATTGCGCCTTGGTCAGCATTAGGTACTCACTCGCCTCCGCGTCGCCGAAACTGAGACGAATTCTCTCGTCGTGGGCCTTAAACCTTGCGACGAGATCCTCAATCGTGAGAGTCTTTAGGTCGAGACATTGTTCGATCGATGTGACGATCTGGATATAGCGTGCCGGCACGACGTGTAAAAATCGTCGGACGATCGCAACTTCTTCTAGGGTTGAACCATAGCCGCGTATGCCATTGACGAGGGTCTTGAGACGAGCGGCAAACTGATCAACCGTCTCACTTTCCTCCATCTTCAAGCACTCATAGCTTCTCATCAGGGACTGGAGGTGTGATTCCTTGACACGGTCATGACCCTGGTGCAGGATCTTGATAGTCTCTCATGCCTCCTTTGCCGAGTTCTTTTCGACGAGGTGTTGCAGCACATCCTTCAGTGTGACGGAGTAGATCGTTGTTAACGCCCGATGATCAGTCCAGTACTTCGCCGCTCCCTTCGCGTACTCGGCGCCGCCAGGGTCAATGGCTTCTCAGAACTCAGCGCCCTCCATCGCTTTCGCTGCGCCACAACGATCTCCTTGCCTAGGTTCGACGTGATCCTTCAATTGCTTTCCAAAAATCACGCCAATAAACCAGCGTTGAATACTTTCCGGCGTACTCTGTACGACGTGATTCCAGCGACATATGCTTTGGGCCATCAAACACACGTACGCTACAAGAAGATAATACACACACGTAGTGGTAGTACTAAGCAAGCAGGCACACATGTGGATAGATTGTCGCTAGACACCCACGCACGTATATAGCTAGCTTAATGAGCTAAGCTAGCAATCAACTCGCCGGGGCTAATTTGATCACAACGGACACGCACGCGATAACTCGAGATGATGGCTAATAGGGCCGTGTCGGTCCTATGTTCGTATTACTTTGATCTGAGTTCGGTACAAAATATTACAGGGCACACGAGTATATAAAGGAGCTAGCCTACAAAGCTAACTTGGTCTAATACGACTCGGATGAGTGTTCCAGTCCGAGCCGGACATGGACTCCACATCGTGGTTAGTTCCAACATATGCGTTTGTATTATGTTAAAGAAACCATTTTTACAAATTAGAACATCAATGAGAGATACTCCTTTCGTCCCAAATTACTTGTTTTTGATTCATCTAGATATGGATGTATCAAATTTCCTTCACAAACTGTTTATTTTTTCAAATCTCCCCTACATTTTTTTGCAGGGAAATTTCACCTACCTTAATGCATAGTCACAAACTTGAATTTTTTTCAGAATTAGTACAAATTTTGTATCAAATTTGAAAAAAGTGTTGCGAGTTCAAAAAATAGCAAAAACGGTACCCTGTCGGCCGTTAGTGGGCCGACCGGACGCCCGTCGGCCTAAACAGGGCCGAAACCGGCCCGGGCCATAGGCAGGCCGAACCGCCAGCCAGTCGGCCCGCACCTGGCCGAGAGGCACCTGTCGGCCGCCAGGAGGCCGAAAGGTCCCTGGATAAGGCGGACTCGGCCAGGCTCTCCTTCTTCCTCCTCCAGCTCTCTCTAGCTCATATTCGGCCGAAATTTACCCTCCACTCATTTCCCGTTTCAATCCGATGAAACGGTAGATCGTGTGTTTCTCCCCCGCCCTATGGTTTTATTTTTCGCAACGGGGTATTCGTTTGTTCACGTGGAGTAGAGGAAAGGTGTGGTGGAGGAGGTTTCAATGGTGAGAAGGTGGAGTGGTTGAAAAGGAAGAAGAAGGTGAAGAGGAAGGAGTGCACTCACGCGTCGAAGGTATGAATTTTTTCTGTTATTGTAGGTATTTTTTTGTTATTTTCGTAATGTACGTACAATTAGTTTATATTTTTTTAGTAGTGTAGTTATTTTAGGTTACTTGTGTTAGTGTATTGATTATAGTGTAGTCATATTAGTGTAGGTTTAGTTTGTGTAGTCATATTAGTACCGGTTTTTTTGGTGAAGTTAATTTTAGTGTAGGTTTTTTAGAATACACCGGTACGTTATAGTTAGTTTAGTCATAGTAGTGTCGGTTAAATTTGTGTAGTTCATTTTAGTAGGGTTTTTTAGGATTCGTAGGTACATTATAGTGTACGTTTTATTTTAGTGTCGATATATTCGTTGCGAATAATGAGAAGCCGACAATGTCCGACAGGTTAAAATGTCTGAATCCGTAAATCTGACTGTGTATTACGGTCCTGATACTGTTCGATATAATGAGTTGGGGGTTGATCTTAGCGAGTTGATCAAAGCCGGTGGTGCATGCGCCATCTGGGTGCTATTTTTTTCTCACGGTTCAAGAACAAACGGTTGATGAACTTGTTCAAAAAGTTATGCAAGCAGGACCAGCGGCGCAAATACGATTTTATTTGGTCGAAACTAGATGAGTTCACTAAGAAGCAGGTCGTTGCTAGGAAGAAAATGGAAAAAGACCAGATTAAATTAACAACACTCATTGCGGAGTTGGAGGGGCCAGTTGGTCTTTGTGACTTGCCAGCAATTGACCCTCCTAATACGAAGAGAAAGAATGGCAGGGCAATAAAGAATTTTTCTGAGTGGATAGAAAAAGAGCTTCCAGTGAATTGGTCTTTGCTGCATGACACCCACGGAGCTAGGTATGCCCACATGACAACCAATCTTACAGAGATCTATAACTTTGTTCTCAGAGGGAATAGAGCATTGCCAGTGACAGCTATTGTGGAGGGTGTATTCCATGGCACTGTGAGGTATTTCAGAGAAAGACATGAGTTAGAAAGGAAGCATATTGCAGATAATCAGAACACTCCTTACTGTAGCCGTGTCATGGAGTACATGGCTGAGAAGATAAAGAAAGCAAAAAAGCACAGCGCCACACTCATAGGTAATCAGGAAAGGAGGTATGAGGTTCAGCTTCCTACTGATGGTTTTGGTTCTGCAAATGAGGTAAAGACGCGTAAGGTTACGATCGGAGCAGAATTTCATCCAACTTGTGAGTGTACATGCAACAAGCCTCAGTTGTTGCACCTGCCTTGCTCACATGTGTTGGCTGCCTGTGGCCAGATTCGGTTGGACGCTATATCCTTCATGTCTCCGTACTATTCAAAGGAGGCAGTACTCAATGTCTAGACAGGTGAGATGACAGGGTTTAGAGTCGTCGGCAATTTCAACAAGGTAAACGATGGTGATAGAGTATACATTCCGGATCCTGCACTACGACGCACTAGCAGGAGCAGACGTAAGGTAAAGCGCATACGAAACGATATGGACCAATCTGAAGCTGGTGGAGCAACCAGACAATGTTTGCTCTGCGCGGCTTATGGGCATAGGATGAAATATTGCCCCAACCTGAAGAAAGACGGTGCTTCCACATCGACGAGCGCTTCCACATCGATGACTGCAGCAACAGTTGCAAGAGGTGGTCCTGGTAGTCGTGGTGGACGAGGCTCTCGAGGACGAAGGGGCGGACGAGGAATAAATAACTCTGAAGTTGCATAATATGTCGGACTATGTTTCTATTTGTAATAAGTCGGACTACTTTTTTATTTGTAATATGTGTGCACTATGTTTTTATGTGTAAGCAGCAAACACTATGTTTTTATTTGTAATATGTGAGACTATGTTTTAATGCCTCTCGGATACTCAGTTTTTATTTTTAGTATGCAAACAGCTTTGCTTTATTTTGTAATATGTTTGTACTATGTTTTCATTGCAGATATGGCTTCGTATCCGATGCTTAATGCTAATATCGATAGAGGGCACCGAGGCGCACTTATGGAATCGGGCACGAACTTACACGTGTTGATCACTCGCATCCTAAAGTCTAACTGGATGATACACCCTGCATGGGTTGATAGGTATGTGTCGGTACAATCACTTAGTACGTTCGACATCGTTTTGATAGAAGCTAATTGTAAGCTACATTCTGTTCATTTTGTAGGCTGAATTGGGCTGGACTTCTACCGTTGACACGACTGGTTGAGGATACATTGGATGAGTGGGTTGATCACCCGGACTTGGATGACGCGGGTGAACCAATACAGCTACACAAGAGGTCAATATCACGCTTCTCTTACAACAGGTCACTCCTTAGCTGCTTAGTAGATAGATGGAGACCAGAGACACATACGTTCCACTTTCCCTACGGAGAGATGGCTCCTACTTTACAGGACATGTCTTACTTGTTGGGATTACCTCTGGTCGGTGCTGCCATAGGACCTTTAGAGGTAGAAACAGGTTGGCTAAAATCTATGCATGCCCGTTTTCTGGCTGTTGTGCCAAGTACGGTTACCCTAGACAACGATCGGCACTGGCCTCTTTTTAGGTGGTTGAGCCAGTTTCAGATTGTTGCCTTAGGATATCTCACTTATCAGTTGTCAGAGGCACAGATTGACCGGTCCCTAGAGGCATATATTATGTGATTGTTTGGCAAGACTATGTTCACAGAGAACCACGTGACCACTGTAGATGCACGACTGTTAGCAGCTACGTATAGAGGCATATATTATTGTGCAGAGGAGTTTTGGTTCTGCCGTGTTAGCAGCTACGTATAGAGGCCTCTGCAAAGCTTGCCAGTTGAGGTCTAGGAAATCTGGTCTTCTCGGATGTCCACTTCTCTTGCGGCTTTGGTCTTACGAGAGATTCCCTATTGGTCGACCCTACGTGAGCGTTGACAGACCTTTTGGTAATGAGGACATGGTTGGACATTGCGTGCCTTCTATCGGTGACTTGCCTACTATGGGATCTGTTTGGGTACGAAGAAAGGTATTTTCATTATTAACAATATGAATTGGTAATGTTTATTTCTCGCTATTCAATATTATGTACTAATGTTTGTTGTCATGCACAGAGACAGTTTACGCCTAGCTAGATAAGGGGCTGTTACCCCTCCTTCACGGCGCAGTTTGATAGTCTGCACGAGGATCAGGTTATATGGGAACCATACACCCGTAAGGCTATTTCAGTAGGCCGGTGGAGAACGCCCTGATCTATAGTTTACGCGGGTAGGATAACAAAATGGGTGGTCCAGCGAAGAGATCGACGAGACGGTGGAAGCACGGTAGAGCAATGGGAGTGAGAGGTGAAGAGGGGCAGGGCTAACAGTAAGGGAGGGTGAAACGAGTGGGCACAGGAGGAAGAAAGAAGCCCGGGGCTTATCCAAGGGCCCATCAGCCACCCACTGGTCGACAGGTGCTCTTCAGCCTACTGTTGGCCGACAGGCCCCTCACTGGCCGACAGGGGGCTTTTCGGCCTACTGATGGCCGACAGGCCCCCATTCGACCTGGTGCAGGCCAACAGGTCCCCGTTCGGCCTGGTACTGTCCGACGGGGTACTACTTTCAATATTTTTTAAACTCATACTTTTGTTTTTAAATTTGATACAAAATTTGTACTAGTTCTGGAAAAAAATTCACAAACTTAATTAGGGAACAATGCTTGGCGTCTATAATGGTCTAGTTTGAAGGGCATTATGTTTTCGTGATTCCTGACAGTCCAGACATCTGGCCAAGATTTGTAGGCGCCTGCTAAGCATGGGTGGCAATTTTGCTGCACTTGGAGATCATTTGTTCCCAGATATTTTTTTCTCAAAACGGAGGCTAAAGATTTATTCAGACATAAGATGTTCTAACTTTGCTCACAATCGGATGTATATAAACACGTTGTAGTGTGTTTGCTCACTCACTTCAACATCTCATTTGTGAACGTAGGGAGTAGTCATCTAGTTACCCTGGATCAGCACAATCGTGGTGATAAGCTACATGCAACAAATACTACTATCTCCTCCCTCCTTTTCTAAATCATTTTAAAAACTCTAACATAGACTAATACAAAGCAAAATGAATGAATTCACACTCAAAAAATACACCTATATACATCCATACGTACTCCTTATTCAAATCTCTAAAAGGGCCTATTATTTAAAAACGGAGGGAGTAGCATGGTTTGTAGAAACGTTGCCGGTTGTAATGGAGTGCTAAGTGATCTAAAAGGTCAGATAAAGATTTACAAAGAGAGTACCATATCGCACTGTATGACAACCAGATTTGTATGCCTGGTATGACCGAGCAAAGCGTACAATCATCCATTCATCATAGTGGAAAGTTCTTCCTGACGCCAACTTGACAGTACACAAACTCTTCTGCAACATAATAGTATTCCATATACAAATGGATGCTCACTGGCATCCAACTGGAGCAATACGCATCGTATGGCCAGTTAGTGAAATATTGCAGATAATATGGTAGTCTCTGCGCTGCCAGCTGCTCAAAGAGGCATATATCACTCATTAGTTACCACCAGTGTTTCTTCATTCACATCAAAAGCTTTCCTTGCTTGCTTGAGCTCTTCATTCATGGAGAGTAGCTCGGTAGCACGGTGCAATTTCCGCATATCCTATAGAAAGAAAAAAGTTAATTGCGAATGCTTAGTTTTGGTGAACTCCGGTGACACAAGTGAAGAGGAAATCACATATTCTCATCTGATGTTCAGGAACATACCTTTCGGATAAGGTAAAGAAAATCCTCTGTCAAGAGCTTTCCCCTCTTTGAAGCCACATTCTGAGCCTTGTGGACCTGGGAAAAGGCACATCATGGATTCACTCAGCTATAGAACCATAAACTATTCTACAAAAAACTATGGAAGTATAAACAGACATGAACTTGTAACAAACTTGCATAACTGGTTAAATATAGCGCAACGCTGGATTTTCTTGGTTCGGCATGAATGGATTATTTTGAAGGTTGTGGCAGGTAGATGAGTTGCTCATGTGTGTACACTACATTTATTTGAAATCAAATTGACTCGCTATCATACAGTGCAAGATGTTGATCCATATTCAGATTATTAATCAAGAAAAACCAGTCACCTAATTATGTCTATTTGCATAGCAAACTACCCAGAACTCCCTAAGTGTACTTAATGGACTCTATTGAAATGATGAATATGGTTCAACGGGTCACGCTATCCTCAACAAGACCTTCTATCTGTGAATAGTATGTATTCTTTTACCAGGCCAAACATAAACTACATGGTTGTACAAATGCTAGAAAACAGGTCACGCAATCCTCAACAAGACCTTTCTATCTGTGAATAGCATGTATTTTTTGTAGCAGGCCAAACATAAACCACACAGTTGTACAAATGCAAGAGAAACTTACGAGGTCAGTAACATATTCTACAACAATGTCCTCCACAAGTGCAACTGTTTCTGGAAGTGGCTGCAAAACCAGCAAACAAAAAGGTCAGTTGCATCGTAAATCCAGAACATCTAATATCTAAAAGGGGAATAACATGTTTCTTTTACTCCGTCTTTTTTCTTTTTGAGATCCCTAGTACGAGCATTTCCTATTTATTTACTATGCGAAAAGTGAAACCAAAATATTACAAGGCACAGGCTGCCCACACAGCAGAACCGAAAAGAAATGAGAGGCAATAGATGCTAGTTGGCAAAAAAATAGGGGTTTCTTTAGGACCTGCCCAACAGAAAGGCGTCCGGTTCAGTTCGCCCTGAACATGAGAGGCCAAATGGTCAGGAGCTACTCATGATGAAAAAACTAGCAGTAACTTGCACACATTCAACATAACATACATGAACAACACACATAATTTTATGGAGTTCTTTGTCGGTTTGCATGGGCCCACCATCCCATATGGACTGACACTTGATAGGGATTGATTGTTGTCTGTTGGTAAACACAGTCTAGGCAAATATGTACCACTTCCAGGTATATCCCTTTTACTTTTTCTAAACATATTTCAACCATTAAATATTAACATGGTAAACCCATGCCTTGTTTACTATCACTCTTCTTGCAAAATGCCACTTATCACCCATTGCATCCTGAATTCTTAAATAAACTACACTGACTGCATTCTGTTCTGCACAATTCCTAGCCGAAAAAATAGGGAAGCGAAGAAAATTTGGTCATTGTTATCTGATTGCAAAGGCGTATGCTAACCAACAACCAAAAGTCATTGATAAATACAGTCTAGGCAAATATGTACCGATTCCAGGTATGTCCCTTCTATTTTTTCTAAAGATATTTCCATCAGTATATACTAACATGGTAAAGCCACACCGTGTTTGCCACCATCCTTCTTCTAAATTGCCACTCTTAGCGCCCATTGTATCCTGAATTTTTGAACAGACTACACCGACTACATTCTGTTCTGGAGAATTCCTAACCGAAGAATTAGGGAACCGAAGAGGGAATTAGCCATGAATCAACTTACATTTGGATCGTCCCCAAACCCATACATCATGTGCTGCACTGAAAGAAAACGAATGGAAGTGAGACATAAGTATGGGGAAAATAAAAGAAAATAACAAACAATCCAGGAAACAGAAGAAGGCCTTACGGTCCTTCTGGAAGACGCCGCGCTTGCGCTTAAGGCTCGATCCGGCTGCGTCAGCGCCGCCGACGGCGTGGGGTTGGTTGGAGGAGGACGGCTGACCCGGCGCCGCGGCATGAGCCGAGGACTTGGACTTGCCGGCCGCCAGGGTGGACGGGGAGGAGTGATGACCGTGGCCCGAGGCCCCTGCCGTGGCCGAGGACTTGGACTTGGCAGCCGTAGGCGTGGCCGGGGACGGCTGATGGCCCTGGCCCGAGGCTGCTGCCGCGGTCTGCGACGAGGACTTGGATTTCCCCGCCGCTGCCGCGGGAGGGGCAGGGTGATTGCTGCTAGGGTTCTGCATCCCAGCGTCGCGGGGGGCAGGGCAGAGTGGCAACTGGCAAGAGGCAGGGGCAAGATATTTTCGGCTGGCTACACTTCCCAGGCTCCCAGCTGCGCCCGGGGATCTTGATCCGTCGGGTTCTGGCTCGGCTCAGGGCTTCCCGTTCACTGTTGCCCTTTTTCTTTTGTAAGATGCACTTTTTTTATATGTGTCGTACGTGTGGCATGAAGCAATTCGGTTCTGACCTTTTTTATAATTATAAATTTATTATTTGAAAGTTGTACAATTTTGAACAAATGTTTTTCAAATTATTTTCTTGTATTGGAAAATCTAGCTAACATGGCAAGTTCATAAGCTATGTTGTGTGTTTTTCTATTATAATATTTTTGTATTATAATGTTCAAAACTAATGAGAGAAAAATCACATGCTAGAAAATAACAATCATCAAAAACTGTCGCCGCTCTTGCTAAACGTCATGTATTCTTCATGGTATTAATGATTTTCATATTGTCAGAATTGGAGTTGCTCCCCCCTCCTCCCTCCCCGAGGCGCTCCCGCGGGCAACCCTAGCGCCCCCTGTCGCCGCCGCCCCCTCTCCTCTGCCCCTCCTCCCTCGCCGCTGCCGGGGGGGTCGTCGGCCGAAGGCCGCGTGGCGTTGGCGGCCGCGGGGCGGTTTCTCGCGCGCGCAGATGGGGGGGCTTCGCGGGGCGCCTCCCCTATGCCCGGTGGCGTCGGGCGTCGGGCGTCGGGCCAGCCCTGCCTCACCTTCCTTCCTTCTCCCGGCGCCCGGTGGCTGCCGGCGCCACCCCCTCCCCTCCATCCGGCGCAGCTCGGAGCTCCGGTGCCATGGGGCGGGCTGGCGGCCGATCTGGCCTCCTGCCTTTGTTCTGGTTGGAGGTGGTTGGCGGGGGTTGCGGGCCTGGGATCCCCTACTCAGATCCGATGGATGGTGTTGGTAGGCGGTGGTTGGTGTGGCCGGCGGCCCTCATAAGGCGGTGGTGATGCGGTTGGTGTGTACGCTACTCCGGTGCGGGATGGCGGAGCTTCGGGCGAATCTGACCAGGGCGCAAAGGCGCTGGTGCTATGGTGGTGGCAAATCGACTACAATGGCAGCTAGCTTATCCTGGCGTCGGCTCGTCTGTAGGCGGTCTGTGTCGGCCTTCGATCCCTTCCCTTGTCGTCCGGTTGTACTCCAGTCGGAGGGCTAGCCCTCTCCAAGTTGCGGTCCATCGCTCGTCTCGCGCCTCGTGCTGCAGGACCGAGCTCGTCTCACGCATCGTGCGGCTGGACCGAGCTTGTCTCGCGCACGGCGTAGTAGGACTGACCTCTTCCCCCCTCATGATGCTCCAGGACCGAGCTCGTCTCGTGCTCGGGGCTACAGGATGGGTCGATGGAGGCTAGCGCTGGCCGACCTATTGGGTTTCGGCGATGGGGTTCTCCCAGGGGGTGTGAAAGGTGGGACCTTTTCGCCCGTCCCTTTGGTTGGGAGTTACGGTAGGTCTCGGGTGAGGTGGTGTCAAGGTCTTGGATGCCGGGGCGGTGGCTCTGGTGGCGGTAGCGCGGCGCTCTTGGGCAGAGGTCGTGGCTTGGTGTTGCCCGGTGGCCATGGTCTTGTGGGTGACATGGTAGCTGGGGTGTGGCGTTCGGTGGCGATGAGTGTTGGCCGGGGTGAAAATCTGATCTATCCTCGATGGACCGGCGGCAGCGAAGATCGTTCCCTTCTTGAAGGCGTCGTCGCGGCTCTCATTGCTTGTCGTGTGGCTCCAGGGGAAATTCCGATTCTTGAATCGGGTGGCGGCTGCATTACGACGTCGTATCCTTCCTGAAGGCGCCGCCTTGGAGCCCACGGTTCGCCGTAGGCAGCTTCATCTCTTCACGGTGGCGTGTTCACGGTTGAAGTCCTCGGTTACTCTCGTAGTGCTAGGGTGATGTTGCTGCGCTCGGTGCCTTAGTATCCTACCTTGGGTGTGTGTGTTGGGATGGCGTGCGTTTGTATTGGATTGTTGTTGGTCGTTGCTTTATATATAAAGCGGGGCAAGAGCCTTTTTCAGTATTGTCAGAATTAATGACAAGGCGATTGCAACCCGTCTTATGTGCGAGAGATAATCCAAATCTTAGAGTCAAAACTTCTACCGTCAGGACATCAACACACCAATCATTAGTTTTATCCAACAATGAATCTTTATGTATCATCTTTGAGTACATCGCCAGTTGTGCTCGTAAGCAAGTCACGATCAAAAGTTGCATCCACATTAAGCTTCACGAAAACCATTGGAGGTCTAGTCCATCCTTCTCTTTTACTGATTGCATTTGATGATAAAAGTAGTAACAAAGTTTGCCGCTATAGCACAAATTGCTATAGAATTCCGTTGAGCATTTTGAAACTTTCCTTCATGGACCAGTTTACGTCAAATCAAGCAGTAATAGTGATTAGTTCACGGGCATTCTGGAAGCCCAATATATCTAGATATTGTTCTGGCATGAGAAGTAAGAATTTAAGGATTGACTCTCCTGCACGATCAATGAAACAAAGTTTGTTGATCACCTCATCCATCCCCAACTTATGTCAAACCTCCTTAGCTTTCTGACAAAAGAAAACATATGCTTTGTATCCTCTGGCGCATTAGAATAGGATGGGCAGGTGGGCGTGATTTTCAGGTGTCTGTTCGCAAGCGTAACCCGACAAGGTAGAGTATCATGCAATATGTAGTTCACTGTTGCGGTTGATTTCTGTGAGGTTGAAAAAAAGAGCGTACCTTCGGATGAGGACGAACAAGGCAACACGTGTCGTGTTATTTTTACTAAATAACCCCTGGAGGATTTTATGTAGCCCACCGACCCTTCAAAAAAATATTTCGTCGCCTGGCCCCTCTTTCACGCCTGATTAATATGCGTCTCACTTGCACATTCCAATGTCATACGCAAAGGCGTCTTTGACTGACACCAACCGCACTGCACACGCCAATCCGATTGGTGTTGCAAAATATAACACGTCAGATCTTTTAGCGATTTTTGACGTTCTTAGAAACGCCTATTACTATGACGTGTTTAGGTGAGCAGTAGCCGCGTGTATTAATTAGACATGTATACAACCCTAGGAGAGATGCCTAATCGTAAGGAGGCGTATTCAAACACACTCCGCCTTCTTGTTTGTCGCTACAGGCGGCTAGGTTTGAGTGAAAGCAAAGGAACTTGAAGACAGCTAGTTAGTTGGCGTGACAGGTTAAAGATAGACTACTCCACGACATTGTTTTGTTCGTGCCTCGCTGGATAGGTTTCATTATCTCGTGCTTCGTTTGAGTGCAAGCAAAGGGCCTTTAGGGGCGCAATACTGTTTCAATTGATGAACGTGAACCGAAAAAAATCCATATACATAAGGAAGGACACCATGTGGTAGAAAAATATGTACCTGCACCGATGAGACAAAGAAATCTATCATATGAACCACTGATTTGATTTGGTCTCTCGGCGTGGTAGCAATTAATCATGATGACTCCGCCATTGAAACGCATTGCTCCCTAATGTGAAAAAACATCAACTAGTGTTTCCCATGGGAAAAAACAAAAGATTTAGTAGTATTGATCTTATCGCGCTCCTCCGCTCTATAAGGAGGAAGAATTCTTGGACCGGGAAACATACATCCATATTCATGCTCTGACCCTGTCGCGCCTTGCTTAGATAGCTTCGCCTTTTCGCCCATATGCTTGCTCTCCCCATTCCTTCTACCAGTTTCCATGGGGAGCATGAGATCACCGTGTCTGAGATGAGGAGCCTAGAAGAGGAGCTCTAGGCTAAGGATGTGGAGTTCCGACAACTTGGGGAGGGGACGAGTGACATGCTCCTCCGTCATGAGAGGGAGTTGGCAAAGCTTCGAAAGCGGCACAAGTCCACCACCAATATGCTTGAGCCCACGAGGGCGTTATTGGAGAAGGCATCGGATGCGCTAGGAAAGGAGATTGTTGTGATGGCGAGTCGTCTAGAGCACGAGTGGGCCAATTGTGACGAGGTCCAGGATCGCCTGAACCGCTTGTTGGACAATGTTGCCACATACGTGTTGTGGCTGCATGATGGCTACCGTCGTGCCAGTGCGACCATGTTGGGCATCGGGATAAACTCGTTCGACCACCCCATTGACTTCAATGAGCCGCGAGTTCTGGACTTGGTCTCCTTCTTCACCTATATCTCCGAGGAGCTAAACTATCTCCGCGTGATGGTGGTGGGGGTGCTAAACAAGGAGGGGGTGCGGGCGGCCGTCGCCATTTTGGGCTTTGTTGCCGGAATCCATCTGTGCCATTGGACATCGTCTTCGATGAGTTGGCTCTATCGGCTGTGAGCGGACTCGGTAGGCGGTGGCACCCTGCATCACCACCTTCGTGTACTTGTGTTGTCGCCTGGACTAGGTACTCAAGTAGCACCACAATCGAAGTCTTCCATGTGTTGTCGCCACCACTTTTCTGCAAACCCAACAACTGTTGGAAATATGCCCTAGAGGCAATAATAAATTAGTTATTATCATATTTCCTTGTTCATGATAATCGTTTATTATCCATGCTATAATTGTATTGATCGGAGACTTAAATGCATGTGTGGATACATAGACAAAACCATGTCCCTGGTATGCCTCTAATGGACTAGCTCGTTGATCAAAGGATGGTTAAGGTTTCCTAGCCATGGACATGAGATGTCATTTGATAACGGGATCACATCATTAGGAGAATGATGTGATGGATAAGACCCAAACTACAAACATAGCATATGATCGTGTCAGTTTATTGCTACTGTTTTCTGCATGTCAAGTATATGTTCCTATGACCATGAGATCATGCAACTCACAGATATCGGAGGAGTGCCTTGTGTGTATCAAACGTCGCAACGTAACTGGGTGACTATAAAGGTGCTCTACAGGTATCTCCGATGGTGTCTATTGAGTTGGCATGGATAGAGACTGGGATTTGTTACTCCGTGTAACGGAGAGGTATCTCGGGGCCCACTCGGTAATGCAACATCACAATAAGCCTTGCAAGCAATGTGACTAATTGTTAGTTGCGGGATCTTGTATTACGGAACGAGTAAAGAGACTTGCCGGTAACGAGGTTGAACTAGGTATGGAGATACCGACGATCGAATCTCGGGCAAGTAACATACCGAAGAACAAAGGGAACGATATACGGGATTAACTGAATCCTTGACATAGAGGTTCGACCGATAAAGATCTTTGTAGAATATGTAGGAACCAATGTGGACGTCCAGGTCCCGCCATTGGTTATTGACCGTAGAGGTGTCTCGGTCATGTCTACATAGTTCTCGAAGCCACAGGGTCTACACACTTAAGGTTCGGTGACGTTTCGGTAGTGTAGAGTTATGTATGGTGATGACTGAAGGTTGTTCGGAGTCCCGTATGAGATCCCGGACGTCACGAGGAGCTCCGGAATGGTCCTGAGGTAAAGATTCATATATAGGAAGTCCCAATTTGGTTTCCGGAAAAGTTTCGGGCTCATCGGTAGTGTACCGGGAGTATCGGTATTGTACCGGGAGTGCCGGTAGTGTACCAGAGGACCTCCGGGAGGGGTATTTCGACCCCAAGAGGTCCATGGGCTGTGGGAGAATAATAACCAGCCCTTAGTGGGCTGGGAAAACAGCCACAAAGGCCCATGGCGCAGGAGAGAAAGTCCTAAAGCAAAAAGTGGAAAATCAGCCAATAGGAGCCAATCCTACTCCAACTAGGATTGGAGGTGAAGTAGGATTGCTCCCAACTCCTATTTCGGCCGACCCAAAGGCCTTGGCTGCCTCTCCTCTCCTCTCCTCCTATATATACTAGTGGATTGGGTGGTTTTTGTACAGAATTTCCGGCCACGTGCTACCCGTTTCACCGGTGCACAGTTTCTCCTCTAGATCGGTTTTCCGCAGCGCTTAGGCGAAGCCCTGCCGGAATCACTCCACCACCATCACCGGAGCGCCGTCACGCTGCCGGTGAACTCTCTCTCCTCTCCACCTCCTCTTGCTGGATCAAGACGGTGGAGATCGTCATCAAGCTGCACGTGTGCTGAACGCGGAGGTGCCGTCCGTTCGGCGCTAGATCGGAAGGACCGTGATCGAGATCGCGAGACGGTTCGTGATGAGATCGCGGAACGGATCGTGATGAGTTCGCGGGACAGATCGTGATCAAGATCGTGAGACGGATCGTGATGAGATCGCGGGACGGATCGTGATGAGTTCACGGGACGGATCGTGATTGGATCGCGGGACGGATCGTGATGAGATCGCGGGACGCTCGGCGATTTGGATCGTGAAGATGTTCGACTACACCAACCGCGTTTCTTAACGCTTCCCGCTTAGCGATCTACAAGGGTACGTAGATCCACTCTCCCTCTCGTAGATGCTCATCACCATGGATAGGTTTGCGTGTGCGTAGGAAAATTTTTGTTTCCCATGCGACGTTCCCCAACAGTGGCATCATGAGCTAGGTTGATGGTTCGATGAGATCTCGAGTAGAACACAAAAGGTTTGTGGGCGTTGATGCTTAGATTGCTTCCTCCCTTGGTCGGATTTTGGTTCAGCGGGATTGTGAGATGAAGCGTCCCGGACCAACATTACTCGTACGCTTACGAGAGACCGGTTCCCTCGATGCAACTTGTTGCTTAGATGGCTTGCGGGTGACAGTTTCTCTCACTTTAGTTGGATCGGATCCGACAAAGGCGGTCCTTGAGAAGGTTGAAAAGCAATCTATATATCACCATTGTGGTTTATGCGTAGGTGAGAATCGTTCTTGCTAGATACCCGTAGCAGCCACGTAAAACTTGCAACAACAATTAGAGGACGTCTAACTTGTTTTTGCAGGGTATGTTGTGATATGATATGGCCAATTACATGATGTGATATATGTGATGTATGAGATGATCATGTGATGTATAGATTATCACGACTTGCATGTCGATGAGTACGGCAACCGGCAGGAGCCATAGGGTTGTCTTTAATTATTGTATGACCTGCGTGTCAATCATTAAAGCGCTATGTAATGCTTTACTTTATCGCTACGGTAGCAATAGTAGTAGAAGCATGCAGGGCGTGACAACCCCGATGGCGACACGTTGATGGAGATCATGGTGTCATGCCGGTGACGATGGAGATCATGCCGGTGCTTTCTAGATGGAGATCAAAAGCACAAGTTCATGGCCATATCATGTCACTTATGATTTGCATGTGATGTTAATCCTTTTTATGCACCTTGTTTTTCTTAGGACGACGGTAGCATTATAAGGTGATCCCTCACTTAATTTCAAGATAAATTGTGTTCTCCCCGAGTGTGCACCGTTGCGAAAGTTCGTCGTGTTGAGACACCACGTGATGATCGGGTGTGATAGACTCTACGTTCACATACAACGGGTGCAAGCCAGATTTGCACGCGCAGAACACTCGGGTTAAACTTGACGAGCCTAGCATGTACAGACATGGCCTCGGAACACAAGAGACCGAAAGGTCGAGCATGAGTCATATAGTGGATATGATCAACATAATGATGTTCACCATTGAAGCCACCTTAACTCACGTGATGATCGGACTTGAGTTGGTGAATTTGGATCATGTATCACTCGAATGACCCGAGGGATGTCAATTTGAGTGGGAGTTCTTAAGTAATATGATTAATTGAACTCATTATCATGAACATAGTCAAGTGTCTTTGCAAATTATGTTTTAGATTACTAGCTCGCGCTGTAGCTCCCTTGTATTTTTATATGTTCCTAGAGAAATAGAGTTGAAAGATGTTGGTAGCAATATTGTGGACTGGGTCCGTGATCTGAGGATTGTCCTCATTGCTGCACAGAAGGCTTATGTCCTTAATGCACCGCTCGGTGCGCCACCCCCTCTAGCGTCGTCTATAGATGTTGTGAACATCTGACAGGCACGTTTTGATGACTACTTGATAGTTTAGTGTGTCATGCATTACGGCTTAGAATTGAGGCTCGGAAACGTTTTGAAACGTCACGGAACATATGAGATGTTCTAGGAGCAGAGATTGTGATCTCAGGCTCGTGCCTTTGTTGCGAGATATGAGATCTCCAACAAGATTCTTTGCTTGTAAGATGAAGGAGAATAGCTCAATCGTTGAGCATGTACTCAGATTGTCTGGGTACTACAATCGCTTGAATCAAGTGGGAGTTGATCTTCCAGATAAGATAGTGATTGATATAGTTCTCCAAGTCACTGTCACTAAAGCTACTAGAACTTAGTGATGAACTATAATACACCAGGGATAGAAGTATTGATCCCTGAGCTCTTCGCGATGTTTGACACCGCGAAGGTAGAAATCAAGAAGGAGCGTCAAGTGTTGATGGTTAATCAAACCACTAGTTTCGAAAAGGGCAAGAGCAAGGAGGGAAACTTCATGGATAGCAAGTCAGTTACTGCTCCAGTGAAGCAACCAAAAATTGAACTCAAACCCGAGACCAAGTGCTTCTATTATGAGGTGAGAGGTCGCTGAAGCGGAACAACCCTAGATACTTGGTAGATAAGAAGGCTGGCAACATCGACAGAAGTATATTTGATATACGAGTTATTGATGTGTACCTTTCTAGTACTCCTAGTAGCACCTGGGTATTGGATACCGGTTCGGTTGCTAAATGTTAGTAACTCGAAATAAAAGCTACGGAATAAACGGAGAACTAGCTAAGGGTGAGGTGACGATATGTGTTGGAAGTGTTTCCAAGGTTGATGTGATCAACATCGCACGCTCTCTCTACCTTCAGGATTAGTGACGAACCTAAATAAATGTTATTTGGTGTTTTGCGTTGAGCATGAACATGATTAGATCATGTTTATTGCAATACGGTTATTCATTTAAGTTAGAGAATAATGGTTATTCTGTTTACATGAATAATACCTTCAATGGTCATGCACCCAGTGAGAATGGTTTGTTGAAATCTTGATCGTAGTATTACACATGTTCATAACATTGATGTCAAAAGACACAAAGTTAATAATGATAGTACCACATACTTGTGGCACTGCCGCTAAATGTCATATTGGTATAAAGCGCATGTAGAAACTCCATGCTGATGGATATTTGGACTCATTCGATTTCGAATCAGTTGAGACATGCGAACCATGCCTCTTGGGCAAGATGACTAAAGGACCCCGTTGGATGGAGCGGGCAAGTGATTCATTGGAAATGATACATGTTGATGTATGCAATCTAGTGAGTCTTGTAGCATGCAATGGATATCGTTATTTTCTTACCTTCACTGATGATTTGAGTAGATATAGTGTATATTTACTTAATGAAACACAAGTCTGAATCGTTTGAAAGGTTCAAGCAAATTCAGAGTGAAGTTTAAAGATCATCGTGACAAGAAGATAAAGATGACTGCGATATGATCGTGGAGGTGAATATCTGAGTCACGAGTTTGGCATACAACTTAAGACAATGTGAAAGTTGTTTCACAACTAAACGCCACCTGGAACACCATAGTGTGATGGTGTGTCCGAACATCATAGTTATGCTCTATTGGACATGGTGCGTAATATGATGTCTCTTGTCGTTTTACTACTATAATTTTGGGGTTATGCATTAGAGACAACTACATTCACTTTAAATAGGGCACCATCTAAATCCGTTGAGATGACACTGTGTGAATTATGGTTTGATTGAAACCTAAGCTGTCATTTCTTAATGTTTGGGGCTGCGATGCTTGTGTGGAAAATGTTTTCACATAATAAGCTAGAACCCAAAGCGGACAAATGTATCTTCATAGAATACCCTAAGAACAGATGGGTATGCCTTCTATCTCAGATCCGAGTGCAAAGTGTTTGTTGCTAGAACTGGGTCCTTTCTCGAGAAAAAGTTTCTCTCGAAAGAATTGAGTGGGAGGAAGATAGAACTTGATGAGGTTGTTAAACTTTTGTTCAACCAGAGAGTAGCGCAGCGCAGAAAGATGTTTCTGTGAAGCCTACGTTAGTTGAAGAGGAAGTTAATGATGATGATCATGAAGCTTCAGGATCAAGTTACTATCAAACTTCGTAGGTCGACAAGGATGTGTACTGCTCCTGAGCGGTACGACAACTCTGTCTTGGAGGTCATGTTGTTGGACAACGATGAACCTACGAGCTATGGAGAAGCGATGATGGGCCCGGATTCCGACAAATGGTTGGAGGCCATGAAATCCGAGATAGGATCCATGTATTAAAACCAAGTGTAGACTTTGGTAGACTTGCTCGTTGGACGGCAGGTCGTTGAGTACAAATGGATCTTTAAAATGAAGACAGACACTGATGGTGAATGTCACTATTTGTAAAGCTCGACTTGTTGCAAAGATGTTTGTGACAAGTTCAAGGGGTTGACTACGATGAGACTTTCTCACTCATAGCGATGCTAAAAGTCTATTGGAATTATGTTAGCAGTTGTTGTGTTTTCAATTATGAAATCTGGCAGATGGATGTCAAAACATCGTTTCCTTAATGGTTTACTTGAGGAAAGTTTGTATGTGATACAACCAGAAGGTTTTGTCAGGCCTAAGGATGCTAAAAGGTGTGCAAGCTTCGGTGATCCTTCCATGGACTGAAGCAAGCATCTCGGAGTTGGAATATACGCTTTGATGAGGTGATCAAAGTTTTGATGTTTATACAAAGTTTATGAGAAACTTGTATTTGCAATAAAGTGAGTGGGAGCACTATAGAATTTCTGATAAGTATATGTGGATGACATATTGTTGTTCAGAAATAATGTAGAGTTTCTGGAAAGCATAAAACGGTTATTTGGAAAGTGATTTTCAAAGGAAGACCTGGATAAAGCTACCTAATTGTTGAGCATCAAAATCTATAGAGATAGATCAAGATGCTTGATGAGACTTTCAATGAGTGCATACCTTCACAAGATTTTGAAAGAGTTCAAAATGGATCAGCCAGAGAAATAGTTCTCGTCTGATTTGTAAGGTGTGAAGTTGAGTGAGACTCAAAGCTCGACAACGACAGAAGAAAGAGAAAGGACGAACGTCGTCCCCTATGCCTTAGCCATAGGCTCTATATTATGCCATGCTGTGTACCGCACCTATGTGTGCCTTGCCATGAGTCTGTCAAGGGGTACAAGAGTGGTCCAGGAGTGGATCACTGGACAGCGGTCGGAATTATCCTTAGTAACCAGAGGACTAAGGAAATGTTTCTTGATTGTGGAGGTGATAAAGAGTTCGTTGTAAAGAGTTACGTCGATGCAAGCTTTAACACCTATCCGGATGACTAGTAGTAGCAATCTGGATACGTATAGTGGAGCAGCCATTTGGAAATAGTACCAAGTGGAGTGTGGTAGCAGTGTTTACAGTTTGACATAGAGATTTGCAAAGTACACACGGATCTGAATATCGCAGACCCGTTGACTATAAGACCTCTCTCACATGCAAAGCATGATCGAGCCCCAAAACTCATTGGGTGTTAGATTCATAACAATGCGAATCACATGGTGATGTGAACTAGATTATTGACTCTAGTGCAAGTGGGAGACTGTTGGAAATATGCCCTAGAGGCAATAATAAATTAGTTATTATCATATTTCCTTGTTCATGATAATCGTTTATTATCCATGCTATAATTGTATTGATCGGAGACTTAAATGCATGTGTGGATACATAGACAAAACCATGTCCCTAGTATGCCTCTAATGGACTAGCTCGTTGATCAAAGGATGGTTAGGGTTTCCTAGCCATGGACATGAGATGTCATTTGATAACAAGATCACATCATTAGGAGAATGATGTGATGGATAAGACCCAAACTACAAACATAGCATATGATCGTGTCAGTTTATTGCTACTGTTTTCTGCATGTCAAGTATATGTTCCTATGACCATGAGATCATGCAACTCACAAATATCGGAGGAGTGCCTTGTGTGTATCAAACGTCACAACGTAACTGAGTGACTATAAAGGTGCTCTACAGGTATCTCCGATGGTGTCTGTTGAGTTGGCATGGATCGAGACTGGGATTTGTTACTCCGTGTAACGGAGAGTTATCTCGGGGCCCACTCGGTAATGCAACATCACAATAAGCCTTGCAAGCAATGTGACTAATTGTTAGTTGCGGGATCTTGTATTACGGAACGAGTAAAGAGACTTGCCAGTAACGATGTTGAACTAGGTATGGAGATACCGACGATCGAATCTCGGGCAAGTAACATACCGAAGAACAAAGGGAACGATATACGGGATTAACTGAATCCTTGACATAGAGGATCGACCGATAAAGATCTTCGTAGAATATGTAGGAACCAATGTGGACGTCCAGGTCCCGCCATTGGTTATTGACCGTAGAGGTGTCTCGGTCATGTCTACATAGTTCTCGAACCCGCAGGGTCTGCACACTTAAGGTTCGGTGACGTTTCGGTAGTGTAGAGTTATGTATGGTGGTGACCGAAGGTTGTTCGGAGTCCCGGATGAGATCCCGGATGTCACGAGGAGCTCCGTAATGGTCCGGAGGTAAAGATTCATATATAGGAAGTCCCAGTTTGGTTTCCGGAAAAGTTTCGGGCTCATCGGTAGTGTACCGGGAGTATCGGTATTGTACCGGGAGTGCCGGTAGTGTACCGGAGGACCTCCGGGAGGGGTATTTCGACCCCAAGAGGTCCATGGGCTGTGGGAGAATAATAACCAGCCCTTAGTGGGCTGGGAAAACAGCCACAAAGGCCCATGGCGCAGGAGAGAAAGTCCTAAAGCAAAAAGTGGAAAATCAGCCAATAGGAGCCAATCCTACTCCAACTAGGATTGGAGGTGAAGTGGGATTGCTCCCACCTCCTATTTCGGCCGACCCAAAGGCCTTGGCTGCCTCTCCTCTCCTCTCCTCCTATATATACTAGTGGATTTGGTGGTTTTTGTACAGAATTTCCGGCCACGTGCTACCCGTTTCACCGGTGCACAGTTTCTCCTCTAGATCGGTTTTCCGCAGCGCTTAGGCGAAGCCCTGCCGGAATCACTCCACCACCATCACCGGAGCGCCGTCACGCTGCCGGTGAACTCTCTCTCCTCTCCACCTCCTCTTGCTGGATCAAGACGGTGGAGATCGTCATCAAGCTGCACGTGTGTTGAACGCGGAGGTGCCGTCCGTTCGGCGCTAGATCGGAAGGACCGTGATCGAGATCGCGAGACGGTTCGTGATGAGATCGCGGAACGGATCGTGATGAGTTCGCGGGACAGATCGTGATCAAGATCGTGAGACGGATCATGATGAGATCGCGGGACGGATCGTGATGAGTTCACGGGACGGATCGTGATTGGATCGCGGGACGGATCGTGATGAGATCGCGGGACGCTCGGCGATTTGGATCGCGAAGATGTTCGACTACACCAACCGCGTTTCTTAACGCTTCCCGCTTAGCGATCTACAAGGGTACGTAGATCCACTCTCCCTCTCGTAGATGCTCATCACCATGGATAGGTTTGCGTGTGCGTAGGAAAATTTTTGTTTCCCATGCGACGTTCCCCAACAACAACTACATGTGATGCGATCACCGCCACTACACCACCATACCCCTGCATCAAGGCTTCATCCATAATTTGTATCTCATAGTCGAACTCAACCACTCGATCAAGTGAATGCTCTCAAAGACCTTTTGATGACCACCGCCATCGTGGAGTTTTGGGAAGTCATTTGTAGTATAATTCCTATAAACACTATCCGACCAATCATGTAACACCATCACCAAGCCGTGGAACTTAGCCGTCCAAGCCAGATGGAGGTCACACCCATCCAGTCCGCACTAGGTAACGACCAATGCGCCTCCATGGAATGGACTGATCCCGAACCAATGTCGCCACGGATGGCACACCCGCTGGTCGCCGGAGGAGTCGACAAGCACTCCATCAACATTCGGCTACCACCCAAGCAGCCAATGAGCCTTCGACCTTTTGATCTGGTGGAAAATCACAACCATGTCAAACACATGCCAGGTGCCGAAGGTCCAACACCACCACGCACGCCTAGGTGCAAGACAACATGCACAACCGCAACTAGCTAACTAGCACCGGAACACTATGTTCATCTGCCGCCATGGTGATACGTCTCCATCATATATATAATTTTTGATTGTTTCATGCCAATACTATACAACTTTTACATACTTTTGGCAACAATTTATATGATTTATTAGACTAACCTATTGATCCAGTGCCCAGTGTCAGTTCCTATTTTTTGTGTTTTTTGTTTCACAGAAATTCCATATCAAATGAAGTGCAAATGCGATAAATTTTTTACGAATATTTGTTTTGAAATATTTATGAATTTTGAGAAGTGGAATCAACACAAACGGAGTCCCACAGCCTCCACTCTCTACCAGGGCGCGACCTAGAGCCCAAACGTGGTCTGGTGGACCGTGGCCACCTTGTATGTCGGTTTGATCTCTCCTTCGGGCGCAAGAAATCTAATTTTTGGAGAAAAAACCCCTCAAAATTTCAGCCCGAGCGGAGTTACGGATATCCAGGAATATAAGAAACGGTTTTCGGCCAGAAACAGGAATGCGAAACAGAAGAGAACGGAGAGGGAGATCCAATCTAGGAGGGGCTCCCGCCCCTACGCCGCCATGGAGGCCATGTACTAGAGGGGGAACTCTCCTCCCATCTAGGGGGAGGCAAAGGAAGAAGAAGAAGGAGGGGTCTCTCTCTTCCTCTCTCCCGGCGGCGCCAGAACGCCGCCGGGGCAAGCATCGTGACGACGATCTACATCAACAATCTCGCCGCCGTCAACACCAACTCCCCCCTCTATGCAGCGGTGTAACAGCTCTCTTCCCCGCTGTAATCTCTACTTAAACATGGTGCTCAACTCCATATATTATTTCCCAATGATATTTGGCTATCCTATGATGTTTGAGTAGATCTGTTTTGTCCTATGGGTTAATTTTGGTATGCTGTTATGGATGTGAGTCGTATGTTGATATGGTGCTGTCCTATGGTACCCTCCATTTCACGCAAATGTGAGGGATCCACTCTGTAGGGTGTTGCAATATGTTCATGATTTGCCTATGGTGGGTTGCTTGAGTGACAGAAGCATAAACCCGAGTAGGTGGGTTGTTGCATATGGGAGTAAAGAGGACTTGATACTTAATGCTATGGTTGGGTTTTATCTTAATGATATTTAGTAGTTACGGATGCTTGCTTGAGTTCCAATCATAAGTGCATATTATCCAAGTAGAGAAAGTATGTTAGCTCATGCCTCTCCCTCATTGCATATAACAAGTATCCATTGTATCATATTCAATTGCCTATGGATAATCTTTCTCTTGCATTACACAAAAAGCTTGCTAATTTTTTTTACTTTTATTGTTCTTTTATTAAAACAACACTTTTCTTTTGTTTCCATGTCCTTTATTTTCTTGCAAAGTACTTCTAGTTTCATTCCCGAAAAGTAGTTTCATACTTGTTCTAGGTAAAGCAAGCATTAGCGTGCGTAGAGTTGTATCGGTGGTCAATAGAACTTGAGAGAATATTAATTCTACCTTTAGCTCCTCATTGGGTTCGACACTCTTACTTATCGAAAAAGGCTACAAACGATCCCCTACACTTGTGGGTTATCATGACTTTTTCTGGCGTCGTTGCTGGGGAGCAATAATGTGGGGTGAATATTCTCGTGTGTGCTTGTTTTCTTTACCACTAAGTAATTTTTATTTTCTGTTTTTAGTTGTTTTATATCTTTATTTATGGATATGGAACATGAAACACCAAAAAAAATTACTGGTACTTGCTACTCATGGATATGGGGAACCTCCTAAAACACTCGATGCTAGTTATGTGAAACACTTTAATTACTCCTTCGATAATCCCAAGAAATCCTCAAGGAACTTTATAATGGGATACACATTGGATCAACGTGAGTACTTTAGGGATTATTGCTTATCTCAAAAAGGGAAACAATTATGGGATCAAATTAGAATACTGGAATGGTTTGTTTGGGATGCATGTTTGAAATGTGATTTTACTTGTTGCTCCGAGATAGAGGCTCCGCACCTTCCCTTTCAGTGTGAGTTTAATGATAATGAAACCTTGGCTTTTTATGCTAAAGGTATTTATGATTACTATGATGTGGAACGAATAGAAGAATTTGTTACTTTTAAAGGTGCTTATGAAATTGCTTCTTTTATTAAAAAGTATGATGATGATGATGTTTCTTACAAATCTGAAATTCTTGCCATACTTAAATATTGTTACGATAATTATGAATGTAATGCTGATATTATTAAATTTATTGAGAGATGTGCGCTGCCTTGGAAGAGACTAATATTTTGCAGGGACCTATGGAAGAAGAAGTTGCTGATATTGTGAGCTCATCAGATGAAAAGGGCGAGGAGGAGAGCGAAGAACAAAAGGAGGAAGAGCAGTTTGATCACCCGTGCCCACCTTCTAATGAGAGTAACTCTTCAACTCATACATTGTTTAATTACCATTCCTGCTTAACGAAGGATGAATGCTATGATAATTGCTATGATCCCTTGGATTCATTTGAAATATCCCTTTTTGATGAACTTGATGCTTGCCATGCTTGTGGCCAAGATGACAATATGAATTATGCTTATGAAGATGAACTTGCTATAGTTCCTTATGTTAAGCATGAAATTGTTGCTATTGCACCCACACATGATAGTCCTATTATCTTTTTGAATTCTCCCAACTACACCATATCGGAGAAGTTTGCTCTTGTTAAGGATTATATTGATGGTTTGTGTCTTGATACTACACACGATGATTTTGATGAATATAATATGCATGCGCTTGCTGCTCCTACTTGCAATTATTATGAGAGAGGAACCAAATCTTCACCTCTCTATGTTTCCAATACGATAAAATTGCAAGAAACTACTTATGCTATGTACTGGCCTTTACTTTGTGAATTGTTTTTTATGACATGCCAATGCATAGGAAGAGAGTTAGACTTCGTTGTTATATGATACACATCACTTTGTGCTCACTACTAAATTACAAATCATTGTTAATTAAAATTGGCTTTGATATACCTTGGGATCCGGGTGGATCCATTACTTGAGCACTTTATGCCTAGCTTAATGGCTTTAAAGAAAGCCTTGCCAGGGTGACAACCCGAAAGTTTTAGAGAGTCATTTATTTCTGTTGTGTGCTTTTATAAAGTTTAAAAACAAAAATATATAGAGGGGAACCTAAAACTTCACAAAAGGAAAGGTGAAAGTGAGAGAGATGATGAGCATCGTTGAAGTGGGGGACGTCATTGAACTTTTGTTTATGCCATTGGAAACTTTGTGAATCTTAAATCAAGGAAACTTTTCAAATTTTTTTTGATACCCTTGTAAAATTCCACTGTATTATAGAAATAACGTGCCAAGATTTGCATTTAGGATGATTATATTGCTTGTTGGTATGTGCGGTGTAAAAACAGAAACTTTGGCTGTAGTACGTGAATTTTCATTTTTTACTGGGAGGTTATAAGTTTCTGAAATTTTTACACAGTATTTCTATACAAATTTTTTATTTCTTTCTAATGTTTTAGAATGTTTTGAGTTAAAGAAGTATGGTCAAAGTTCAGATTACTACAGACTGTCCTGTTTAAGACAGATTCTGTTTTTGATGCATTGTTTTGCTTGTTTTGATGAAACTATCAATTTTATCAGTGGTGTAAGACATAGAAAAGTTATAATACAGCAGGGATAATGCAAATATAAAATATGAATTGGTTTTCAACAGTACCAAAAGTAGTATTTTGCTTTATTATACTAATGGATCTTACCAGTCTTTTGTTAAGTTTTGGGTGGATGAAGTGTTCGAAGATCGAGGAGGTCTCGATATGAGGAGAAGAAGGAGAGGCAATAGTTTAAGCTTGGGGATTCCCAAGTCACCCCAAGTAAATATCCAAGGAGAATCAAGCGTCTAAGCTTGGGGATGCCCCGGAAGGCATCCCATCTTTCTTCAGCAAGTATTGGTATGTTTTCGGATTCGTTTCATTTATGTGATATGTGCAAATCTTGGAGAGTCTTTTGCGTTTAGTTTATGCACCATGCTGATATGAGATAGTCCATGGTTGATTTATAAAATGCTCATTGCACTTCACTTATATCTTTTGAGTATGACTTTATAGAATGCTTAATGTGCTTCACTTATATCATTTGAAGTTTGGATTGCCTATTTCTCTTCACATAGAAAACCGTTATTTGAAGAATGCTCTTTTGATTCACTTATATTTATTAGAGCATGGTCTTTTGTAGAAAGAATTAAACTCTCCCTCTTCACATATATCTATTTAGAGAGTCAACAGGAATTGGTCATTTGCATGGTTAGTCATAAAATCCTACATAAAACTTATGGATCACTGAATATGATATGTTTGATTCTTTGCAATAGTTTTGCGATATAGAGATTATAATATGTGGGAGGTACTAGTGGATGATCGTATTTAGTAAGATATTGGTGTTAAGATTTGTGATTTCCGAAGCATGCACGTATAGTACACTAGTGCAAAATCGGCCTATAGTGCCGGTTCTAATAGTCACCCCCCTTTAGTCCCGGTTCAACATGGCCCGGTACCAAAGGCCCACCATGTGGCACTTGCCGGTGTCGTGGGCTGGAGGACCTTTAGTCCCGGTTGGTAACACCAACCGGGACTAAAATTATTTAATTCTTTTAATTTTGGTTTATTTTTCCTTTTAATCCTTTAGGGGTTTATGAATTAATTATGGTTTATTTTTCCTTTTAATTTTGTGTTTTCCATTTAATTATTTTCCATTTCAAACATATATTACGCTACTACATACTGTACATGTGCATATATATATATAAATAGAATTTCTCGTACAACCGATCATATATATATATCATTGAATTTCTCGTGCGACGACCATTCACATACATACATATATACAATTTCTCCTACAATTTGCGAATCATTACATATGCAGACATGATTTCTTGATCTTGTAATGGTATTCTCCTTTGGGATCTATGACCTGGTCGACCAGAAATCCAACTATTTCCTCCTGAATTGCTCGTACACGAGCCGTTGATAGGAGCTGGCTCCGCATCTCCATCATCTATAAGAACGAGATCAAGATGAATATATTAGTTGTGTGTATATATATTAGCTAGATCATGATGAAAATTATGGATTGTGTTCTAGCAAACGTACCCAAAGATTTCTTTCGTTTCTGCTCCTTTCAGATGTGATCATGCGAATGTTCTCGCAAACGCAGTATGCATATAAAGGAGTTATGCCATAAACTATTCCCCTGCTCCTGCCTCATGCACTTTACGAGAATAAAATTCAATTAGATAATAATAAATCAAGCATGATAATGGTATTGAAACTAGAATTAAAGAGATGCACGGACGTAGCTAGCTAGTACGACTTAATTACCTTGGGTTGCACCCATGACAGCTTTCCTGCCCACTCGCCTGGGACCTGTCTGATGAACTTGGCCCAAGCCCTGCCCGTCGGCAAAGAAAATGAATAAAGGAGTTATTAACTACTTGATACTAGGAAATGAAGTAAAGAGGCCGACATAGTGCAATAATGATTGAAATTACCTGTCGACCATTGCTACTTCTCGAGCATGCGTTGTTTTCCTGTGAAGAGGAACGGTTTGATGCAGCAAAGTAGATAAGTATTTCCCTCAGTTTTTGAGAACCAAGGTATCAATCTAGTAGGAGATACAAGCGAGCCACCAATAGATATACCTGCACAAGGAATCAAACTCTTGCACCCTACGCTATAAAGGGGTTGTCAATCCCTTCACGGTTATTTGCAAAGATGAGATCTAGTAGAGATAGATATAATAGGATGCTTGAACGGAAAGTAAAAATAAAAGTAAAAACAATGCAACAAGTATTTTTTTGGTGTTTTTGGTTTTAGATCTGAAAATATAATATGGAAAATAGATCCGGGGGCCATAGGTTTCACTAGATGACTTCTCTCATGATGGCAATTATTACGGTGGGTGAACAAATTACTGTCGAGCAATTGAAAGAAAACCTAATAATTATGAAGATATCCAAGGCAATGATTATGCATATAGGCATCACGTCCATGACAAGTAGACCGAAACGATTCTACATCTACTACTATTACTCCACACATTGACCAACTCCTGCCTGCATTTAGAGTATTAAGTTCATGAAGAACAGAGTAACACATTAAGTAAGATGACATGATGTAGAGGGATAAACTCAAGCAATATGATGAAAACCCCATATTTTTACCCTTGATGGCAACAATACAATACGTGCCTCGCTACCCCTACTTTGTCACTGGGTGAGGACACCCCAAGATTGAACCCAAAACTAGCACTTCTCCTATTGTAAGAATTACCAATCTGGTTGGCCAAACCAAACCAATAACTCGAAGAGACTTGAAAATATATGAAATCATGAATATAAGAATTCAGGAAAGACTCAAATAATATTCATGGATAATCTGAACATAAACCCACAATTCATCGGATCTCGACAAACACACCGCAAAAGAGTATTACATCGGATAGATCTCCACGAAGATCATGAAGAACATGGTATTGAGAAGCAAACAGAAAGAAGAAGCCATCTAGCTACTAGCTATGGACCCGCAAGTCTGTGGTGAACTACTCACGCATCATCGGAGGGGCAATGAAGTTGATGTAGATGCCCTCCGTGATCGAATCCCCCTCCGACAGATTACCGGAAAAGGCTCCAAGATTGGATCTCTCGGGAACGGAGGCTTCTGGCGGTGGAAAAGTGTTTTCGTGGCTCGTTCTGATAATGATGGAATATTTGGTTATTTATAGGCCTAAGATTAGGGTTAGGGGAGTTGGCAGGGGCCCACAAGCCTGCCCGGTGCGGGTGGCCCCCCTGGCCGCGGCAAGCGGGCTTGTGGCCCCGTAGCAGCTCCTCTGCCTTGGTTCTCAAGTCTCGTTGCTTCCATATTTTCCAGAAAAAATCATTCCGGAGGTTTTATTCCATTTGGACTCCGTTTAATATTCCTTATCTACAAAACTCAAAAACAAGGAAAAAACCCGAAACTAGCACTAGGCTCTAGATTAATAGGTTAGTCCCAAAAAAAATATAAAATAGCATATTAATGCATATAAAACATCCAAACAGATAATATAATGGCATGGAACAATCAAAAATTATAGATACGTTGGAGATGTATCAGCATCCCCAAGCTTAATTCCTGCTCGTCCTTGAGTAGGTAAATGATAAAAAACCGAATTTTTGATGTGGAATGCTACCCAACATATTCATCCACGTAATATTCTTTATTGTGGCATGAATATTCAGATCCGTTAGATTCAAAACAATAGTCTAATAGACATAAAAACAGTAATACTTCGAGCACACCAACAAGGTAGTCGTGTCCTTTCGAAATAACATGGCCTTAGAAAGTTATCCCTACAAAATCATATGGTCTGGCTATGCTCCATCTTCCCCACACAAATTATTTAAATCATGCACAACCCCGATGAACAAGTCAAGCAATTGTTTCACACTTTTGGTGTTCTCAAACCTTTTCAACTCTCACGCAATACATGAGCGTGAGCCATGGATATAGAATTATAGGTGGAATAGAATATGGTGGAGGTGCAAGGGAAGAAGGAGAAGATAGTCTCACATCAACTAGGCGTATCAACGGGCTACGGAGATGCCCATCAACAGATATCAATGTGAGTGAGTAGGGATTGCTATGCAACAAATGCACTTAGAGCTATAAGTGCATGAAAGCTCAAAAAGAAAACTAAGTGGTCGTGCATAATGAATATCCACTAGTTATATGAAAGTGACAAAATAGGAGACTCTCTATCATGAAGATCATGGTGCTACTTTGAAGCACAAGTGTGGAAAAATATAGTAGCAATTGTCCCTTCTCTCTTTCTCTTATCATTTTTTTATTATTTTGGTGGGCTTATTTGGCCTCTTTTTTTTGTTTGGGCTTCACTGGCCTCTTTTATTTTTTGTAAAGTCCGGATACTCGTCCCAACTTGTGAGGGAGTGATAGCCTCCATCATCCTTTTCTCTCATGGGACAATGCTCTATTAATGAAAAATCATCACACTTTTATTTACTTATAACTCAAAGAAAAATAAATTACAACTCGATTCCGATGACAAGATATAACTCTATATGCAATATGAAGTGATGATGCAAGTCATAGAAAAACTACATGGTGGAAGTTGCATGGCAATATATCTCAGAATGGCTATGGAAACGCCATAATAGGTAGGTATGGTGGCTATTTTGAGGAATATATGGTGGCTGTTTTTAGAAAGGAGGGTTTGATGTACCGGCGAAAGTTGTGCGGTACTAGAGAGGCTAGCAAAGATGGAAGGGTGACAGTGCGTATAATCCATGGACTCACATTAGTCATAAAGAACTCACATACTTATTGCAAAATTCTATTAGTCATCAAAAAAAGCATTCTCCCGACCCTCACACAAAGGTTGACAATCATTAGACAAGTCATGCTCTAACTTTGTTACATAATGGTTCACCATACGTGCATGCTACGGGAATCACAAGCTTTAACGCGCGTATCTCTTCAATTCACAACTACTCACTAGCATGACTCTCATATTACCATCCCTATTATCTCAAAACTATATGCAAGGAATCCAACTTATCATAGTTGTTAATGCACTTAATATGAAAGTTTTTATTATATTCCTCTTGGATGCCATTATATTAGGACTAAATTCATAACCTAAATAAATTACCATGCTGTTTTAAGAAACTCTCAAAATAGTATAAGTGAGGAACGAGAGTTCAATAATTTCTATAAAATATAACACCACCATGCTCTAAAAAGATATAAGTGAAGTACTCGAGCAACATTGCCTAGCTCAAAAGATATAAGTGAAGCATATAGAGTATTCTAACAAATTCACGATTCAGCGTGTCTCTCTCTAAAGATGTGTGCAGCAAGGATGATTGTGGCAAACTAACAAGCAAAGACTCATATCATACAAGACGCTCCAAGCAAAACACATATCATATGGTGAATAAAAATATAGCCTCAAGTAAATTTACCGATGGATTGAAGACGAAAGAGGGGATGCCTTCCGGGGCATCCCCAAGCTTAGGCTTTTTGGTATCCTTGAATATGACTTGGGGTGCCATGGGCACCTCCAAGCTTAGGCTCTTGCCACTCTTTATTCCATAGTCCATCAAATCTTTACCCAAAACTCGAAAACTGTAAAAATCTATAATCTTCAAATAATTCTAGAACTGTAAAAATTCTGAAAAATTAGGACAACTAGGGAAGTTTTAATATAAATCCTATGTAGAAATTTCAGAACAATTTGACGCTCTGAAAAATTCAGAAAAATGCTGGACTGAGCGCAAAAGTTTCTGTTTTCCAGCAAGATCAAATCAACAACTACCATAGATCACCCCAAAGGTTTTACTTGGCTCAAACACTAATTTAAACACAAAAACACAATTACTAAAGAAGTAATAATGTGCCAAACACACCAAAATAGAAGTAGAAATCAAAAAGCAAAATAAAATTGGGTTGCCTCCCAACAAGCGATGTTGTCTAATGCCCCTAGCTAGGCAAAACGCATTAGATCTAGGTATTGTCATCTTTGGTATTGGCAATTTTTGTGAGGACCTTCTCAAATCCAGGAGTTTCTTTAGTTTTATAAATGATCATACTCCTAGGCAAAAAGTCAAGAAACTCTCGTGTAGCAATCGGTTCCCGAACAATGTTGATAAAATTAGGGTGAACACTTATCATCTTAAGATCTTCGTCCCCTTTACTAGAGGATTCACCCTTATTTTTGGGAACGTAAAAAACTTGGCAGCTTTAGAAAGAGGGAATTTAGGAGTGGTTTGAACAACAGCAAAAGCGGAACCCAAGTTGGTAATAATGTCCTCTAGCTTCCCTATTCTAAAGGAATCTTGATCCAATTTTTTCATTAACCATGAGTTCTTTTTCCCTTAGGTCTTTTAGAGTAACTCCTACCTTAGATCCATATTGAGTGATATGATTATGAATCTTTTTATCCAAGTTTTCAATGAGATCTATAGTAGCAACTTTATTTTCAATGATATCTAACCTTCGCATAACATGTTCCAAAGTTAAAATAGTCCCATTAACCATGATTGGGGTGATCCAAATAATTTATCATAGCACTATAGGAGTCAAAGGTATGACTTCCCAAGAAATTCCCTCCCATGATGGTATCTAGGACATATCTATTCCAAGGAGTGATTCCCACGTAAAAATAGCGAAGTAGAACGGTAGTAGATTGCTTACAAATAGATCCATTTTGAGCACTGCAAATTCTATACCAAGCATCTTTTAAATTTTCTCCCTCCCTTTGCTTAAAGTTAAGAATTTCATACTCGGGAGTGATAGTAGCAAGGCTAGCCATGAGTTTGAGCGATCTACCACACAAAAAGCAAACGAAAAGATGAACGAAAAAGGGCGAAAGGCAAATCTTTTTGAAAATTTTTTAGAAGTGGGGGAGAGGAAAATGAGAGGCAAATGGAAAATAATGTAAATGCAAGAGATGAGTTTGTGATGGGTACTTGGTATTCTTGACTTCCTATGTATCTCCCGGGCAACAGCGCCACAAATCCTTCTTGCTACTTCTCGAGCATGCGTTGGTTTCCCGTGAAGAGGAACGGTTTGATGCAGCAAAGTAGATAAGTATTTCCCTTAGTTTTTTTAGAACCAAGGTATCAATCCAGTAGGAAATACAAGCGAGCCACCAATAGATATACCTGGACAAGGAATCAAACTCTTGCACCCAACGCTATATAGGGGTTGTCAATCCCTTCACGCTTATTTGCAAGGATGAGATCTAGTAGATATAGATATAATAGGATGCTTGAACGGAGAGTAACACTAAAAGTAAAAAACAATGCAACAAGTATTTTTGGTGTTTTTGGCTTTAGATCTGAAAATATAATATGGAAAATAGACCCAGGGGCCATAGGTTTCAATAGATGGCTTCTCTCATGATGGCAAGTATTACGGTGGGTGAACAAATTACTGTCGAGCAATTGATAGAAAAGCGAATAATTATGAAGATATCCAAGGCAATGATTATGCATATAGGCGTCATGTCCGTGACAAGTAGACCGAAACGATTCTGCATCTACTACTATTACTCCACACATTGACCAACTCCTGCCTGCATCTAGAGTATTAAGTTCATGAAGAACAGAGTAACACATTAAGTAAGATGACATGATGTAGAGGGATAAACTCAAGCAATATGATGAAAACCCCATCTTTTTACCCTTCATGGCAAAAATACAATACGTGCCTCGCTACCCCTACTTTGTCACTGGGTGAGGACACCCCAAGATTGAACCCAAAACTAAGCACTTCCCCTATTGTAAGAATTACCAATCTGGTTGCCGAAACCAAACCAATAACTCGAAGAGACTTGAAAATATATGAAATCATGCATATAAGAATTCAGGAAAGACTCAAATAATATTCATGGATAATCTGAACATAAACCCACAATTCATCGGATCTCGATAAACACACCGCAAAAGAGTATTACATCGGATAGATCTCCATGAAGATCATGAAGAACATGGTATTGAGAAGCAAAGAGAGAGAAGAAGCCATTTAGCTACTAGCTATGGACCCGTAGGTCTATGGTGAACTACTCAGACATCATCGAAGGGGCAATGGAGTTGATGTAGATGCCCTCTATGATCGAATCCCCCTCCGGCAAATTACCGGAAAAGGCTCCAAGATTGGATCTCTCGGGAACGGAGGCTTCTGGCGGCGGAAAAGTGTTTTCGTGGCTCGTTCTGATAATGATGGAAAATTTGGGTATTTATAGGCCGAAGATTAGGGTTAGGGGAGTTGCCAAGGCCCCACAAGCCTGCCCGGCGCGGGTGCCCCCCTGGCCCCGGCAAGCGGGCTTGTGGCCCCACGGTGGCTCCTCTGCCTTGGTTCTCAAGTCTCGTAGTTTTCTTTCGTTCTAGAAAAAATCATTCTGGAGGTTTTATTCTATTTGGACTCCATTTAATATTCCTTATCTGTGAAACTCAAATGAAAAAACAGAAACTAGCACTAGGCTCTAGATTAATAGGTTAGTCCCAAAAATAATGTAAATAGCATATTAGTGCATATAAAACATCCAAGACAGATAATATAATAGCATGAAACAATAAAAAATTATAGATACGTTGGAGACGTATCAACCATCCCCCTCACGATTGCGTATTTAGATGGATCCTTATATAGTCTGTCCAGTACTTCAACTTTTCTCTTGTCAACTTCAATTTATTAACAAGATCCAGTGGTAACTGAATGCGCACACGTTTTGTATAATTAAGCGGGCATGTGTATAACTCATCAACTACACTTATTAACATCTACTCCCTCCGTCCCAAAATAAGTGACTCAAATATGACTCCACTTTGCACTAAAGTTAGTGCAAAGTGGAGTCATATTTGAGTCACTTTTGGGATGGAGGGACTAGTAAGCAAAAAATAGAATTTGTAGTACACGATATAGTAACACTCACCCGAAGTTGTAAGGAAGTAGTATTTCTGGTTGGGTGTTTAGATGCTTCAAAAACTCTAGCAGGAATCCCTCTGTGTCTTTTCTCAAATATTCAGTTTCCCATATCTTTTGATTAACCATATTTGGGTCAATGAACCCAATGCCATAGTGCCCAGCTTTTTTCATTTCATACATCTTCGTTTTGCATAAATACCACAAAAAAGAATATAGTGAGGATAATTACAGGTAATGAACGAGAGCACAACTAGCTAGAGACTTAAATTACAGAAAGAAATCACTTACACACAATAGCAACTAACTAAAGATTTGTCGAGTGTGTCTTGATTGAATAACTGAAACAACTCTGAATAATGAATCCACAAATCTTCTTTATGGAAGTAATGCTTCTTCTTGACTCTCACCGTGAGGGACTCTTGATTGGTATTTGTTGTTTCTTGCATGTACCACGTATGCAAATTGTAAAATCTTGTTGGTAGAAGCTTGACATCGTCAGGCTTGACCAGAGGTTTGCCGCGGGCATATTGATATTTTAGTTCCTCCTTTTTAAGCCGGGGGATTTCCTCAAGGCCTAGGAGGTATTCAACAGTGACACAGACCTCTTTAGACTGCCTTCTATGATCGTCGGTTACTACCAGCCGATCGGCGGTACTCATAGTTGTTTGTACAATGAGAGGGGGGATCGATTGCACTACCTGTTCTCCCAGTTGGGGAACAGTTTTCCTGCTTTTTGCCAACTCCTTGGCTTGAGCTCGAGCTCGACTCCTTTTGTCTTGCAAGATATGACTTCTTGATAGACCGCACATAGTCACACTCCTTCTAATTGACAGCCGGTCGAGCCATATCAATAAAGTGTTGTGTGACATGCTCAGGTACTTTCTCCTTTGGCGGCAGGGGCGGTTTTGGTCCAAAATGGGCCTTCACTTTGGCATCCACTACGGGGTCGAGTTCCTCCTTAGTCAGGTGGTAAGGCAACTTCAGAAGAGGTTTGAGGCTTGGACCATATTTGAATTTCTTGCCTATTTTATCGCTAGCCGTCGTAGCTGCGGCCTCTCTCTTCCGCTATTGCTTAGGTGACAGAGCATGCTGAGTCAGTGGAGAAGGCAGACGCGGTGCCGGACTTGGAGTCGATGGAGCATGCTGATGCCGTTGTGCCGGACTTGGAGGAGGAGTCGGCTGATGCGGTGCCGGACTTGGAGGAGGAGGAGTTGGCTGATGCCGTGCCGGACTTGGAGGAGGAGTTGGCTGACGCGGTGCTGGACTTGGAGGAGGAGAAATCGACTGACGCGACGACGGACTTGGAGGAGGAGGAGTCAGTGGCCTTGGAAAGACGATGCAATCCTTTTTCCATAGAATGATAGGATGTATGGCCTCTCCCAGTGTTCTCTCCTCGTCACCTCTAAGAATGTCAAGTTGTAGCTCGTGATATCCTGACATCACGTCATCAACCCCGACTTGAGCATAGCTAGCTGGAATAGGATTGCAATGGAAGGTTGCTTCAGGGGGATTTTCTAAAGCATAGCCGTACGCCACCTTCATGGATAAGTTCTTCACTTTCATGTGTAGCTCACAGTTAGTTCTGTCTTTGATATCATCCATAGGGTAGCTAGCTAGCAGTGCATCATCGATATTGGCCGGGGCGGAACCCACACTGCTTCTTGGCCTAGATGGGACGGTGCTATCCAATGCTGGATCAATCTGCTCATGCTTTTGTTGAGACGCCCTTTCCTGGCTGAGTGAGTCGATCTGCTCCCGCTACCGCCTGATTCTGGATTCCAACTCTAGGTGCTTTGGTTCTAGGCCTTCAAGGCGGAGTGCTTCCTCCTTCTTCTACTCCTCCTACATCTTATTTCTCGCATGGCTTTTGTAGTCTTAGTTCCCACCCGCAAACCCCTTAAACCACAGAATAACGCCTTTGCCTCGTGTTCTTTCCAGGTGTTCAGGATTCTTCAGGGCGCACGTAAGCTCGTCGTCCTCTCTATTGGGCGTGAACACCCCCGTTCGAGATTCTTATATTTTCATTAGTATTTCATCTATCACTCCTTTAAGACTTGCCTTCGCCATAATATCCCCTGTCTCTGGGTCCAACTTCTCCCCATGCGCATAAAACCATGTCCTGCACCTGGGGAGCCAAGTCAATGTAACTAGAGTGACCCCTGCACTAATAATCTCTTGTTCAGATTGATCCCACTTAGGTAGGGCCACCTGGTAGCCACCTGGCCCCCAGAGTATGGTGCCACTTCTTTTTCGCAGCATTAATCTTGTTTTTTCTCGACCGTTCCTTAGCTAGTCCGATTCCTTGAACTTCACGAAATCGTCCGAGTGATCTTTTGCCTTCACCAGTGCTCCCTCGAATTTTGGAGTCTTCTTGTTTGCTTTGACGTACACATCCCATGCATTTTTCTTAAAGGTGTTGAATGCTATTGCCATCTTTTTAAGAGCATAGTTTCTGACTTTCTTCAAATCTACATTTGTCAAATTATCTGGTAGTGTGAAATGTGACATCAGCTCGGTCCAAAGCACATCTTTTGCTCTTTCGTCGACAAAAGTAACTCATGCCCGATCTCCCTTTGCTGGCCTTTTCCATTCTTGAACGGAGATTTGGATTTGGTCCTTGACAATAACTCCGCCACTAGTGCAGAACATGCCTATAGTCTTGGGCCGGATGGACCTTTAGTACTGGTTCCCCAATCGGTACTAACGGGTCGGGACTAAAGGTCCAGACCTTTAGTACCGGTTGGACCACGAACCGATACTAAAGGCCCTCCACGTGGCTGCCTGCGTGGACTGGTGGTGGAAGACCTTTAGTACCAGTTGGTGATACCAACCGGTACTAAGTCTTCTGTTTTTTTGTTTTAGCTTTTAATTAGGTTTTAATTTTCCTCTCTATTTTTTTGTTTTTCATTCATTTCGAATTTATTTTACGGTGCTACATACTGTAAACAGTACACAAGTTCATGCATATATATATGTAATATAATATACAATATCTCATACATAGTATATATATATACAAATGGAATTACACATCCATATAAATTCAGGATTTATAATTAACTTAAGGCCCAAAACCCGGCCGGGACTAGCTAGCTAGTGCTCCGAATGAAATCTCAGTTCTCTACTACTGATTTGCTGGCATTATTGAGGTGGCGGTAAGGAATAGTGCTCTCCGTTTACATGAATGACATGTTGAAGAAGAAATGCCGCAAATTCCTCTTGAAGTGCTACAAAGCGTTTCTCGGGTGAGAGCTTCGACATCATCTGCCAAACCCGGAGTTGTCTTTCACGTGCTGCTCTGCGACGTATATGACTTTCGGTCTCGATGCGAATGTTCTCGCAAAGGAAATATCCACATAAATTTGTCCCATGTGGCTGCTTTGCGCACTTTTCAAAAGAATATAATTGAATAAGATAATTAATAATCGAGCAAGATAATGGTATTGAAAATAGAATTAATGAGATGCGCGGACCTAGTAGTACTACTTAATTACCTGCATCTTTTTCCACTTCAGCTTCGATTTCCATTGACGACCGTGATGGTTTTTTCTATCATCTTTTTCCAAACACTACCCGACAAAGAAAAGAACGAAAGAGTTATTATAATTACTTTTGATATCAGGAAATAATGAAAGAAAGCAAGGTCGATAAAGATTGAAATTACTGTTCTATCATAAAATACAAGTCCACGTATGATTGTTCTGGTGTATCTAGTGAGTCGTACACTTGAACAAGTCCATCCACGAGGATAATATATAGGAGGATATAGTGGTCTCTGCATAGAAGTTTATATAATTAAGCAGGCATGTGCATATAACTCATCAACTACACTTGACAGCGAGCTAGTAAGCAAAAATAGAATTTGTAGTATACAAGAGAGTAAACACTCACCCCATGTTGTAAGGAAATATTATAGTAGATTTGTTGGTATTCATTATTGCCTCTAGAAAATTTTCCAAGAGATCTTCTGTGTCCTTGGCATAATGTTTTACCACATGACCATTAACGGTACTTGGGTCGATGAACCCAATGTCATCGATTCCCTCTTGTTTCAATTCCCACATCTTCAATCTGCATAATAGCGTAGAAAAGAACATATATAGTGAGGATAAGCCAATGAATGATATCTTAGCTAGAGACTTAAATTACTAAAGATATAAATCACTTACAGACAATAGCAACTGATGAGAGTTTTGTTGATAGAGTCCATGTGGTATAACTGGAAAAGTTCTGAGAATTCAAGACATATGTCACATGCATTGACGTAATGCTCTTTCCTTACTTTGACCATGACCGCCGTCTCCCCTCGCTTTGCTTCACACATGTACCAATCATGCAACCATCGCATTGCAGTTGGTAGTTCCTTGTACTGCTCGGGTGTGACAAGTGGTTTTCCGACGGCATATTGCATTGCGTACTCAGTTGCATCGTACCCGCGGATTTCCTCGGTGCCAAGGATTTGGTCAAGAGTGAGACCTGCAACCTTTAGTACTTCAAGGTCAATTGGGTTGCCTTGTACGTCGACTGGTTGGATCGGTTGCTTGCTTGGATTGGTACTCACCTTGAGTGGAGAGATCGATTGCTTGGATTGTTCTCCGAGCTGGGGAACTGTTTTCCTGCTAGTTGATGTCGTACTTCTCGACTTCTTCCTTAGGCTGGGCCGACTTCTCTGCTCACTTGCCTTCTGAATCTATCGCTCATAGTCTGTCGGCATATGCTCGATATATGCCGGGGTCGATCAATAAAGTGTTCCATAAAGTGCTCTTGGACTTCCTTGGGTATTACCTCCTTTGTCGACACGATCTTGTTCGCAAAAAAGGCTTTCACTTGGAGATCGCATTCAATTTTATTTTCCTCCGGTGTTATGTCATAAGGCAGCTTCCTTTTGGCCGGAGGCTCGGGTTTCTTCTTTGCTTTCTTCCGAAGAGGACTGCTGGTGGCCTTCCTCTTTTGGGAGCCCTGCTGGCGGGACCGCTGCCGGGGTGGAGTCGGCTCACGTGGCGGAGATCGATATCGATGATGATATGGACTCGCGTCGTGCTTCGTCCCGAGGTTGGGAGGACTGCTCATGGCGAGGTGGGGAGGACTGCTAGCAAGGTGGGACGCCTCTCGAGGTGGTGACGACTGTGGGGGAGCTCGAGGTGGGGAGGACTGCTGGCGAGGTGACTGCTGGCGAGGTGGGGAGGACTGCTGGCGAGATGGGGAGGACTGCTGGCGCTGCGATGCCTCTGGTTGGGATCCCTCGCGCTGGACATCGATAATCGGAGGAGCCGGTGGCCTTAGCACCGAGTGTGGAAAGACGATGCAGTCCTTACTCCATAGAATAAGACCACGACCGGCTTCTGCCAATGTGGACTCCCCCTCACCTCCAGGGATGTCAAGCAATAGTTCATCATATCCCAGCTCTATTGCGTCCACCGCGACACGAGCATACCCAGCTGGAACCGGATTGCAATGCCAGAGAACATCAGGTGTATTTGGTAAAGCATAGCCCGTCGCGACCCGCACGGGTATGTTCTTCATTTTCTGGATTAGCTCACAATATGTCTTCTCGGTGATATCATCCACGGGGGTGTGACCCAGCGGTGCCCCCGTGGAACCCACGTTGCTTTTCAGCATTGTAGATGGGACGGGTTCTTCCCCTGCCTCCTGCTGCGGAGTTTCCCTTTGTTGGGTCAGTACCTGTATCTGTAGCTGCTGCTGCTCGTACTTCTATTCCAACTTCGAAAGTCGGTCTGCTTCCACCTTCTTTTTTCTCGAATGGATTTTATAACTGTCCTGCCATCCCGCAAACCCCTCGTACCACGGAACAACGCCCATGCCTCGTGTTCGTCCTCCATGTTCGACATTCCCGAGGGCGCGTGTAAGCTCGCCGTTCTCTCTATCGGGGTGAAACCGTCCTTCTTGGGCATCTTTTATTGCTTGAATCAACTCATGTGATGCATGCTTCAGACTGGCCAGTGCAATAATCTTCCCTGTGGCTGGGTCCAACTTTCCCCCATGCGCAAAAAACCAATTCCTGCACCTCTTGGGCCAGTTGAAGGTTACTGGAGTGATCCCTTCAGCAAGCATATTATTCTCTAATGCATCCCACTTAGGAATGGCTGACTTGTATCCACCTGTCCCTAGTTTATGGTGATACTTTTTTTCTCAGCATTTATCTTATTCTTTGCCGACTTCTCCATAGCAGCTATCGATGTCTTGTACTCGATAAATGCATCCCAGTGATCCCTTACCTTCTCGTATATTCCTTTGAATTCGGGCACCTTCTTTCCTCTAGCGTTGTACTCGGTCCATAATCTTTTCTTCCAAGTCTGGAACGCGCCGGCCATCTTATGGAGAGCAAACTCCTTGACTTTGTTCCTTTGACGCTCCGAGAGAGAATCTGGTAGGGTGAAATGCTCCATGAGCTCTCGCCAAAGGGCATCTTTAATTCTTGTATCGACATAATTCACTCCTGTTTTTGGTTCCTTTGGCTGAATCCATTCATGCATTGTGATCGGGACTTCGTCCCTAACAACCACTCCGCATTGACGCACAAATGTCTTGGCGTTGGCTTCAGGGTGAGTCGGTTCGCCATTATGTTTGAAAGCATCAAGATTGAGCTTTACGTTGCCGTCCAATATTTTGGCAGCGCCTCGTACATTTCTACTAGATTGGCTCGATCCAGAGGGATGATAATTAAAATAAGAAAGATTTTTTAATATATATATATACAAATCAATTGATACACATGTAATGATCACCAGAGGCTAATGGATGTGTATATACCTCGTCAAACATTCTTGGTTTTTCCGGATTTTGGAACATAAGTTGTTCTTCCTTGGTCTCACATCCATCACCGTGATCATTCAGATATTGTGAGCCATCATCATGATCATGTGATGATTCACCTCGAAGGTCCGCTGGGTTTTTGGAGGAGCGTATCATGTCGAAGATGTCCTCTTCATGAGCTCTACCGGTATTGTCCATAGCTTAATAACTAGTCCATAATAATATAGATAAAACAAATTAGTATTTAAATTAGCATGCATTCAAGAAGCAAAATAACTGATAGTTAATTAATAATGCATCATCGAATACATATATAGTATAGTTCTTAGAAAAGATCTCATCTGCATAATCTTGGATAATTTTCAATACATTGGCTAATCTCCATCGATCTAGCTAATACATCATAATAATACATCATAATAGTAGCTAGCTAATATATCGATCTAGCTAGAACCCTAGCGCCCGGCGGATATCAGGGCAGGCGGTGGACACCTAAAGAGAAGGAAGCATCACAAGAACATAGCTCCAGTGAGATCCCTAAAGAATCTGCCAGGTATTGTCGGACCTGGCCTCCAAAGCTGCCATGTAGCGTCGGACGTGCTTGTTCTCCTTGCTGACATGGTACTGTGCCACCTCCGTAGGGGACTCAAGCCTCTCGATCGTCTGTGGTCCATGCGGCCACCACCGCAGAACCTCCGGGTCGACGACGGGCTGGCTCCTCACCAAGCTACGCCGCCCGGAAGGCAGCACCTCCCAGTACCAGCCCGGCGGAGCCCAGTCCCTGACAGGGCCCCTCGGCTCAAGAAAATGACCTCCTCCTGTGACTCGACGACGAGGATGCGGGATCGGCATCGTCGACGTCGAGAATAAACACTTAATTACGAAAACAAATTAAATAAAACTTAGCAAAATTAACAATTAACAAAATTAACACTTAGCAAAATTAACACTTAGCATCTAGCAAAATCAAGAATTACGGCACGCTTTGGATCCTAATGCGTGTGTGACTATCGGTCTGTCGAGACTTTCCTTAAATAACTCTCACATATCTCATGGTGTGTTGGTGCGCACTCTCTCACATTGATACGGTGGTGTATATATGTTGGTGGACACTCTCTCGCAGTAATAGGTTCGAGCGGCGGTGATGGACGCTTCCCCTCTGCTCTTCTTGCACAATATATCGATGAGTATATCACGAAGAAGAGGAGAAAGAGGAAGCGCCCCCCATGACAACAGTCGGGATTCCTCCATCAAGAACACACATGAAACCCTAAACTAAATTAGGATCGACGACAGACTGAAAGTCACACACGCGTTAGGATCCAAACTAAATTAAACCTAAAACTAAACTAAACATAAACTAAATTAAACCTAAACTAAACATAAACTAACACATATCCTAATAACCCGACAACCTAACTAACTAACTAACTAAATAGGGGTGTTTGTCGTGGTCGGGGTCGGGTGTCGGGGGTGTCGTGTCGGGGTGTCGGGGTTCGACGTCGAGGGACCCTAGATACCCTAGCATCTACACACTAGTCCGGGGATCATCGGGGCGATCGTCGGGGAGAGGGGTCGGCCGGGAGATCTCACCTAGCCTCCTGACCCGGAGGTGGCGTCGGCGACGGGCTCGGGGCGGCGGCAACGGGATCACGGAGCGGCGGCCGGAGTGAGCGGGCCGGCGGCGACGGGACCGGCGACGAGGGGCGGCGTCCGGGTAGGCGAGGGCGACCGCGGCGAGGGCGGCGACAGCGAGGCGACGGCGGCGAGGGGTGGTGTCCGGGTAGGCGAGGGCGACCACAGCGAGGGCGACGGTGGCGAGGGCGACGACGGCGGTGGTGAGGGCGACGGCGGCGCGACCGACAGCGGCGAGGGTGACGGCGGTGAGGGTGACGGCGGCGGTGATGAGGGCGATGGCGGCGCGACCGACGGCGGCGAGGGCGACGGCGGTGGTGGTGCGACGGCGGCGGTGATGAGGTCGATAGCAATGGCGCGGTGGTGGTGTGACGGAGGCGAGGGCGACGACGGCGAGAGCAACGGTGGCGAGGGTGATGGCGGCAAGGGCGACGGCGGCGAGGGTGACGGAAATGGCGATTTTGGCAACCTGGCGGCGCAAGTTGAGCTCTCCCGGTGCGTTGCTCGGCCCGGGACGACAAAGTCCTCCTTTCATACCAGACAGACCTTTAGTACCGGTGCGTGGCACGCACCGGTACTAAAGGGTCTTTAGTACCGGTGCTAGCCATGCATGAGTACTAAAGGTCCTCCCAACAGAGCGCGGGGCGGTGGACCTTTAGTACCGGTGCGTGGCACGCACGCACCGGTACTAAAGGTCCTGCCAAAAGAGCGCGGGGGCGATGGACCTTTAGTACCAGTGCGTGGCTAGCGCCGGTACTAAAAGTATTTTTTAATTAAATATTAGTTATTATTTTCAGAAAAACCACGTAAACTTTAGAAAATCATAGAAAAAAACGTAGGACTCCAATGGAAATAAATAATATATGAAAAAATATCAGAAAAATATAAAGAATCTGTTTATGGCATTTCCATGCATGTTTGAACAATTTCAACTGTTGTATAAGATAATTTGATTAAATATGGCATTTGAAATATTCATATCTCGAGTTTGAAAAGCAGAACAAATGAACTCTAAAAAGGTTGTAACTTGGCATGACATCATAATTTCACCCACATAGAAACTTCTAGAGAGTTGAGAGGGTTACGGCAAAAACTGGATGCACTTCATGTACAAATTGGACAATCTCATAAGAAGTATGAGGGTTTCGGACGAAAACTCATCTATTACAAAGGGATTTCATTTTTAATAACTTATTTTAACTCCATACTTTTTGTGTGTTCAATATGCACCATTCAAAGGCACATCATCAATTTTCAACCCTTTCTGACTTCATTTGATATTTTTCATGCATTTAATGATTTGTTTTGAGCTAAATGACCCTGAATTTGAAAAGCAGTACAAGTGAACTCTGAAAAGGTTGTAACTTGGCATGACATCATAATTTCACCCACATAGCAACTTCTAGAGAGTTGAGAGGGTTACGGCAAAAACTGGATGCACTTCGTGTACAAATTGGACAATCTCATAAGAAGTATGAGGGTTTCGGACGAAAACTCATCTATTACAAAGGGATTTCATTTTTAATAACTTATTTTAACTCCATACTTTTTGTGTGTTCAATATGCACCATTCAAAGGCACATCATCATTTTTCAACCCTTTCTGACTTCATTCGATATTTTTCATGCATTTAATGATTTATTTTGAGCTAAATGACCCTGAATTTGAAAAGCAGTACAAATGAACTTTGAAAAGGTTGTAACTTGGCATGACATCATAATTTCACCCACATAGCAACTTCTAGAGAGTTGATAGGGTTACAGCAAAAACTGGATGCACTTCGTGTACAAACTGTTACAAAGATATACCATGCTAGCTAGGAAATGCATGCATGTCCTTCACATAAATATATAGAAAGTGATGACGGTGAAGCCGGTCACATCCCAGAGTGGGATCTCGCGGTGTAAGACTTTTTCTGCGTGTTTGTCCCTTTCTTATGATTGCGCCGTAACCATGGATAATCGTCATCATTTAACAGGATGCTTGGGTCAGTCTTCACTCTGAAGGGAGGGATTTCATGAAACTTTTCATAAAATCTTCGGACATGTCTGTCTTGTCCTCCACTCCCAAAATGTTTCTTTTCCCTGGAAGAACTATGTGGCGCTTTGGCTCATCGTATGATGTATTCGCTTCCTTATCTTTTTCTCTCCTTGGTTTGCTAGACATGTCCTTCACATAGAAAACCTGAGCCACATCATTGGCTAGGACGAATGAGTCGTCTGTGTATCCAAGATTGTTGAGATCCACTGTTGTCATTCCGTACTGCGGGTCTACCTATACCCCGCCTCCAGTATATTTGACCCATTTGCACCGAAACAAAGGGACCTTAAGATCAGGTCCATAGTCAAGTTCCCATATCTCCTCTATGTAACCATAATATGTGTCTTCAAAGTTGGTTGCATCATAGCGGACACCACTGTTTTGGTTGGTGCTCTTCTATCTTGGGTGATCGTGTAAAATGTATTCCCATTTATCTCGTACCCTTTGAAAGTCATTACAATCGAACTTGGTGTCTTGGCCAACCAGTACAGTCCATCTGGAACATCGTTGTCATTGATGAGCTTTGTTTGCAACCAACTGGCAAAAATCTCCATGTGTTTACGTTCAATCCAGGGGTTAGACTGCTCCGGTTCTTGGACCGTACAATATCCTTGTGTTCCTCCATATATGGAGTCACCAAGGTGGAATTTTGTAGAACCGTGTAGTGTGCTTGAGTGAAAGAATGCCTGTCCATATTTATTGCTTCTTTCTTTCCTAATGTGACTTTTCCATCCAGTCTCCCCTCATGCCGCGATTCAGGAAGACCAATCGGCTTAATGTCAGGAAAAAAGTCAACACAAAACTCAATAACCTCCTCTGTTCCATATCCCTTGGCGATGCTTCCTTCTGGCCTAGCACGGTTATGAACATATTTCTTTAAGACTCCCATGAACCTCTCGAAGGGGAACATATTTTGTGTAGAAATACAGGACCCAGAATGTTAATCTCTTCGACTAGGTGCACTAGAACGTGCGTCATAATATTGAAGAAGGATGGAGGGAACACCAACTCGAAACTGACAAGACATTGGACCAGGTCATTCTGTAACCTTGGTAGGATTTCTGGATCGATTACCTTCTGAGAAATTGCATTGAGGAATGCGCATAGCTTCACAATAGCTAATCGAACATTTTCCGGTAGAAGCCCCCTAAGTGTAACCAGAAGTAATTGCGTCATAATCACGTGGCAGTCATGAGACTTTAGATTTTGAAATTTTTTCTCTGCCATATTTATTATTCCCTTTATATTCAACGAGAAGCCAGACGGGACATTGATACTGAGCAGGCATTCAAAAAAGATTTCCTTCTCTTCTTTCGTAAGAGCGTAGCTGGCAGGACCTTGATACTGCTTTGGAGGCATGCCGTCTTTTTCATTAATTCTTTGCTTGTCCTCCCGTGCCTCTGGTGTATCTTTTGTCTTTCCATACACGCCCAAGAAGCCTAGCAGGTTCACACAAAGATTCTTTGTCACATGCATCATGTCGATTGCATTGCGGACCTCTAGGGCTTTCCAATATTCAAGTTCCCAAAATATAGATTTCTTCTTCCACATGGGTGCGTGTCCGTTGGCATCATTCGGAACAGATTGTCCGCCAGGACCCTTTCCAAAGATTACCTGTAAATCCTTGACCATATCAAATATATATTCACCAGTACGGAGGCCAGGCTTCTTCTGGTTATCTGGCTCACCTTTGATATGGTTATCTGGCTCACCTTTGAAATGGTTATCTGGCTCACCTTTGATATGCTTGATCGGTAGAAACCGACGATGTCCCAGGTACACATTCTTCTTACATTTATCCAAATATATACTTTCAGTATCATCTAAACAGTGCGTGCATGCATTGTATCCCTTGTTTGTATGTCCTGAAAGGTTACTAAGAGCAGGCCAATCATTGATGGTTACAAACAGCAACGCTCGTAGGTCAATTTCCTTCTGTGTGTGCGCATCCCACACACGCACACCTGGTTTTTTCCACAACTGTAGAAGTTCATCAACTAGTGGCCTTAGGTAGACATCAATGTCGTTGCCGGGTTGCTTAGGGACTTGAATGAGCACTGGCATCATAATGAACTTCCGCTTCATGCACAACCAAGGAGGAAGGTTGTAGATACATAGAGTCATGGGCCAGGTGCTGTGACTGGAGCTCTACTCGCCAAAAGGATTCATGCTGTCTGTACTAAGACCAAACCATAAGTTCGTTGCGTCAGCTGCAAAGACCTCAAACTCCCTCTTGATTTTTCTCCACTGCAACCCATCAGCGGGTGCTCTCAACATCCCGTCTTTCTTACGTTCTTCTTTGTGCCATCGCAACAACTTGGCATGCTCTTTGTTTTGGAACAAACGTTTCAACCGTGGTATTATAGGAGCATACCACATCACCTTGGCAGGAACCCTCTTCCTGTGGCGTTCGCCCTCCACATCACCAGGGTCATCGCGGGGGATCTTATAGCGCAGTGCACCGCATACCGGGCATGCATCCAAATTCTCGTACTCCTCACTGTAGTAGAGGATGCAGTCATTAGGGCATGCATGTATCTTCTGCACCTCTAATCCTAGAGGGCAGACAACCTTCTTTGCTTCGTACGTACTTTCAGGCAATTCGTTATCCTTTGGAAGCATCTTCTTTATCATTATCAGCAATTCTTGAAATCCCTTGTCAGTTACACCATTCTTCGCCTTCCATTGCAGCAATTCTAGCGTGGTACCCAGCTTTTTTTGGTCATCTTCACAATTTGGATACAATAATTTCTTGTGATCCTCTAACATGCGTTTCAACTTCAACCTCTCCTTATCATTTTCGCAGTTTCTCTTTGCATTAGCAATGACCTGACCCAAATCATCAGCGGGCTCATCTGATGCCTCTTCTTTAGCTTCCCCCATTGATGCCTCTTCTTCAGCTTCCCCCATTGTTGTATCAGCGAAAGGATAGTTGTCATCATCCTCTTCTTCTTCATTGTCTTCCATTATAACCCCTCTTTCTCCGTGCTTGGTCCAACAGCTATAGCCGGACATGAAACCGGACTTCAGCAGTCACGGCATGGACAACACATGAAACCATTCTGCTTATTTGTCTCAGCCACACGAATAAAATCATGCAGGCCATTAAGAAACCCTGGACTTAGTCGGTCATCATACATCCATTGCCGGCTCATGTTCACTACACAACATCGAAGTGACCAAATTAATACAACTTCATCATCACATTACAACCAAAAGTAGAGCTAGCAGTGACCAAATATTATTACTGCAAATAATGGATACTTATAGTTCATACATATACATCTCATAAAACAACACCAACTATCTAAAACATGTGAATACAACAACAAATGCGATCATAATCGCAACTAAAGTAACAATTGAGCCAACAACATAATGATACCAAGCCTCTTTATCAATGGCATATTTTCTAATCTTTCTAAGCTTCAAGCGCATTCCAACCATCTTGTTCTTGTGATCATCGACGATATCGGCAACATGCAACTCCAATCCCATCTTCTCATCTTCAGTTCTTTTCAATTTTTCTTTCAAATGATCAATTTCTTTTTCAGCTTGTGTTAATTTCTCGATCAGAATTGCATAGTCGGTTGGAATTTCTGGTTCAACTACTTCCTATAGATAAAAATATCTACGTCAATTTGGTGGCATAATTAATTGTCATAGACATTAGATGATGTGTGAAATAGTTATAAAATATAATTAACGACATACCACATCTGAATCATAGACTGGACGAGAGCCGACGTGGGCGGATACCATAACCATTACACTATAGAATAACTAACAATAATACAAGTAAGTAAATCGTACACGCGGCTATATAAATCATACAAGTAATTTTTTTAAAAGATTTTAAGAAGAACAAGAGGCTCACCAAGGTGGCCGGTGCCGCGACGAGACGGTGCAGACGATGGACGGTGGTTAGGACAGCCGGGGATGGTGGGAAGGCACACCAAATAAACCACACCTACACATATGCAACCTAACAAGTTAATTTTAGATCAAATTGGATATAAATCAAATAAACTCCCACAAATCACATATCACATATCAATGAGCATACCACAAGCTAATCTAGCAAGAGATGAAGGAGCAAAGTTGCTAACCTTTATGAACACTTGGATAGATGGGGTGCCTTTAAATCTTGACAAATCCTTGGCAAAATGGAGGATGAACTTCAAGCAAGAAGAAGAACATGGGAAGGCACACCAAATAAACCACACCTACACATATGCAACCTAACAAGTTAATTTGAGCTCAAATTGGATATAAATCAAATAAACTCCCACAAATCACATATCACATATCTTTGAGAATACCACAAGCTAATCTAGCAAGAGATGAAGGAGCAAAGTTGCTAACCTTTATGAACACTTGGATAGATGGGGTGCCTTTAAATCTTGACAAATCCTTGGAAAAATGGAGGATAAGCTTCGAGCAAGAAGAAGAACAGGGGAGAAAACAGAGCTCTTTCGATCGGCTGCGGACGGATGTATATGTAGGAAGTCTTTAGTACCGGCTGGTGTCACCAGCCGGTACTAAAGGTGTACTAAAGGTTGCCCTTTAGTACCGGCTGGTGACACCAGCCAGTACTAAAGGTGCAAGCAGGGCCCATGTCTGACCAAAACCCTGCCACGCCCCCTTTAGTACCGGCTCGTGAGACGAACCGGTACTAAAGGTCCCTCACGAGCCGGTACTAAAGGTCGCCCTGCTCCTAGACATTGTAACCGGCACGAACCGGGACTAATACCATCTTTAGTACCGGTTCGTGACCAGACCGGTACTAAAGCTCAGGACGAAATGTCTGTTTTCTACTAGTGCGCATTGATTCTTGAACTTGGTCGCATTTTTCCTAGGTTCAAGCGGTTCGCCAGTTGATGTTTTGATGGAATCGATGTTGAACTTTACGTGAACGTCCAACTTTCTGGCCGGGCCTCAAACTACCCTGTCGCTTGTAGAAGATTTTCTCGATTCGAAGGCCTAAAAGAAGAAAGATCGATTCATTAATACATACAACTCAATTAAGACATGTAATGATCACCGGATGGCTTATATAATAAATATACCTTGCCAGTCTTTGTTATTTGAAGAACATTTTCTTTGTCCACATTGTTGTCGACTTGATCTATTCATTCGTATTCATCAAATATCATACAACCCTCACCGGAATTGTTCAGATATTGCGAGCCGTCATCATCTTCAGGTTCATGCTCTGGGATCGGGGAGCGTATGATGTCGAACAGAGCCTCTTCTTCTTCTCTGCCAGTATTGTCCATAGCTATTATTTAACTAACCCAGAAGAAAGATAAAACAATTTAGTATTCAAATTAGAATGCATGCAATCAATAAGGAAAAACTGAATCATAGTACATAATATGCATCACGAATAATTAATATAATATGCATCATCGAATATAATCTCGAATAAATCATCTCGAATATTATCGAATATAATCACAAATACATCTCGAGTATTATCACAAATACATCTCGAATATTACTGTATAATATCACTAATACAGATGTAGTTGACATCTAGCAGCGCAGGCGGTGGACACCCAAAGAGAAGGAACTATGACATGATCATAGCTCCGGTCAGATCCCTAAAGAACCTGCCAGGTATTGGAGAACCTGACGTCCAACGCATCCATATAGCGACGGACGTGCTCGTCCTCCTGCCTAACACGACAATGTACCACCTCCAGTGGGGCCGTCTGCCTCCGCACAGAAAGTGGCCCACATGAACGCCACCAAAGAAGCTCCGGGTCGACGACGGGACCCAGGTTCCTCACCAAGATGCGTGCCCTTGAAGGTAGTGTTGGGAGACGTAGTAGTAAATCAAAAAATTTCCTACGATCACCAAGATCTATCCATGGAGAAATCAGCAACGAGTGGGGAGAGATTGCATCTTCATACCTTTGAAGATCGCTAAGCGGAAGCGTTACAAGAACGCGGTTGATGGAGTCGTACTCGCAGCGATTCAGATCGCGGTAGATCCGATCAAGTGCCGAACGGACGACACCTCCGCGTTCAAAACACGTGCAGCCCGGTGACGTCTCCTACGCCTTGATCCAGCAGGAGGAAGGAGAGGTTGGGGAAGGGCTCCAACAGCAGCACGACGGCGTGGTGGTGGTGGAGTAGCAAGGTATTCCGACAGGGCTTCGCCTAAGCGCTGCGGAGGAGGAAGAAGAGAGGTAGGGCTTCGCCGTGAGAGAGAGATCAAATCTTGTCTCAAAACAGCCAAAACCTCAAGTATATATAGGAGGAGGGACATGGAGGGCTGGCTTGGACTCTACTCCAAAGAGGAGAGGTTCGGCCGATTTAAAGGGAGAGTCCACCTCCCACAAGGGAGGTGGATCTCCTCCTTTTAAATCTTTTTTGGCCCTATCTCTTATCCCTAGCCGCATGGGCCTTTAGCAAAAGTCTTTCCCAGCCCAATAAGGGCTGGCACACTTTATCTAACAGCCCATGTGGTCCTTTGGTCGTCACACCCCTCCCAGGGGTCCTCCGGCACCCTCCCGGCACTCCCGGTACACTACCGATGAGCCCGAAAACTTTCCGGTGACCAAAACTGGACTTCCTATATATCAATCTTTACCTTCGGACCATTCCGGAGCTCCTCGTGATGTCCGAGATCTTATCCGGTACTCCGAACAACCTTCGGTAATCACGTATACCATTTCCCTATAACCCTAGCGTCATCGAACCTTAAGTGTGTAGACCCTACGGGTTCGGGAGACACGTGGACATGACCGAGACACTTCTCTGGCCAATAACCAACAGCGGGATCTGGATACCCATGTTGGCTCCCACATTCTCCATGATGATCTCATCGGATGAACCACGATGTTGGGGATTCAATCAATCCCATATACAATTCCCTTTGTCTATCGGTATGATACTCGCCCGAGATTCGATCGTCGGTATCTCTATACCTTGTTCAATCTCGTTACCGGCAAGTCTCTTTACTCGTTCCGTAATACATCATCCCGTGACTAACTCCTTGGTCACATTGAGCTCATTATGATGATGTCTTACCGAGTGGGCCCAGACATACCTCTCTGTCACATGGAGTGACAAATCCCAGTCTCGATTCGTGCCAACCCTACAGACACTTTCGGAGATACCCGTAGTGCACCTTTATAGCCACCCAGTTATGTTGTGACGTTTGGCACACCCAAAGCGTTCCTACGGTATCCGGGAGTTGCACAATCTCATGGTCTAAGGAAACGATACTTGACATTGAAAAGCTTTAGCAGACGAACTACACGATCTAGTGCTATGCTTAGGATTGGGTCTTGTCCATCACATCATTCTCCTAATGATGTGATCCCATTATCAACGACATCCAATGTCCATGGTCATGAAACCGTGACCATCTATTGATCAACGAGCTAGTCAACTAGAGGCTCACTAGGGACATGTTGTGGTCTATGTATTCACACATGTATTATGGTTTCCGGTTAACACAATCATAGCATGAACAATAGACAATTATCATGAACAAGGAAATACAATAATAAACATTTTATTATTGCCTCTAGGGCATATTTCCAACAGTCTCCCACTTGCACTAGAGTCAATAATCTAGTTACATTGTGATGAATCGTACACCCATAGCATTCTGGTGTTGATCATGTTTTGCTCGTGAGAGAGGTTTAGTCAACGGATCTGCGACATTCAGATCCGTATGCACTTTACAAATATCTATATCTCCCTCCTGAATGTAATCACGGATGGAGTTGAAGCGACGCTTGATGTGTCTTGTCTTCTTGTGAAACCTGGGCTCCTTCGCAAGGGCAATAGCTCCAGTGTTGTCACAGAATAGAGTCATCGGGCCCGACGCACTTGGAATTACTCCTAGGTCGGTGATGAACTCCTTCATCCAGACTCCTTCCTTTGCTGCTTCCGAAGCAGCTATGTACTCCGCTTCACATGTAGATGCCGCCACTACGCTTTGCTTGCTACTGCACCAGCTGACTGCCCCTCCATTCAAAATGTACACGTATCCGGTTTGCGACTTGGAGTCGTCTGGATCTGTGTCGAAGCTAGCATCGACGTAACCCTTTACGATGAGATCTTCGGCACCTCCATATACGAGAAACATGTCCTTTGTCCTTTTTAGGTACTTCAGGATATTCTTGACCGCTGTCCAGTGTTCTGCTCCGGGATCACTTTGGTACCTCCCTACCAAACTTATGGCAAGGTTCACATCAGGTCTGGTACACAGCATGGCATACATAATAGAGCCTATGGCTGAAGCATAGGGGATGACACTCATCTCTTCTCTATCCTTTGCCGTGGTCGGGCATTGAGTCGTACTCAATCTCACACCTTGTAACACAGGCAAGAACCCCTTCTTGGACTGATCCATATTGAACTTCTTCAATATCTTTTCAAGGTATGTGCTTTGTGAAAGACCTATGAGGCATCTCGATCTATCTCTATAGATCTTAATACCTAATATGTAAGCAGCTTCTCCAAGGTCCTTCATTGAAAAACACTTATTCAAGTAGGCCTTTACACTTTCCAAGAGTTCTATATCATTTCCCATTATCCGTATGTCATCCACATATAATACGAGAAATGCTACAGAGCTCCCACTCACTTTCTTGTAAATACAAGGTTCTCCATAAACCTGTACAAACCCAAACGCTTTAATCACTTCATTAAAGCGAATGTTCCAACTCCGAGATGCTTGCACCAGCCCATAGATGGAGCGCTGGAGCTTGCATACCTTGTTAGTATCTTTAGGATCGACAAAACCTTTCGGCTGCATCATATACAGTTCTTCCTTGAGGAAGCCATTAAGGAATGCCGTTTTGACGTCCATTTGCCAGATCTCATAATCATAAAATGCGGCAATCGCTAACATGATTCGGACAGACTTCAGCATCGCTACGGGTGAGAAAGTCTCATCGTAGTCAACTCCTTGAACTTGTCGATAACCCTTAGCGACAAGCCGAGCCTTATAGTCGGTCACATTCCCATCTGGGTCAGTCTTCTTCTTAAAGATCCATTTATTTTCAATGGCTCGCTTATCATCAGGCAAGTCCACCAAAGTCCATACTTTGTTCTCATACATGGATCCTATCTCGCATTTCATGGCTTCAAGACATTTGTTGGAATCCGGGCCCGCCATCGCTTCTTCATAGTTCAAAGGTTCACCGTTGTCTAACAACATGATCTCTAGGACAGGGTTGCCGTACCACTCTGGTGCAGAACGTGTCCTAATGGACCTTCGACGTTCAATAGTAAATTGATCTGAAGTTTCATGATCATCATCATTAACTTCCTCTCCAGCTGGTGTAGGCTCCACAGAAACAACTTCCTGTGCTGCGCTACTCTCCGGTTCGAGTGGAGGTACAATTACCTCATCAAGTTCTATTTTCCTCCCACTTACTTCTTTCGAGAGAAACTCTTTCTCGAGAAAGGATCCATTCTTGGCAACAAAGATTTTGCCCTCAGATCGTAGGTAGAAGGTATACCAAATAGTCTCTTTGGGATATCCTATGAAGACGCACTTTTCCGCTTTGGGTTCGAGCTTCTCAGGTTGAAGTTTCTTCACATAAGCATCGCATCCCCAAACTTTTAGAAACGACAGCTTAGGTTTCTTTCCAAACCATAATTCATACGGTGTCGTATCAACGGATTTTGACGGTGCCCTATTTAAAGTGAATGCGGCAGTCTCTAATGCATATCCCCAAATGATAGCGGTAAGTCGGTAAGAGACATCATAGATCGTACCATATCTAATAGAGTGCGATTACGACATTCAGACACACCATTTCGCTGAGGTGTGCCAGGCGGCGTGAGTTGTGAAACAATTCCACATTTCCTTAGGTGCGTGCGAAACTCGTGACTTCAATATTCTCCACCACGATCAGATCGTAGGCACTTTATTTTCTTGTCACGTTGATTCTCTACCTCACTCTGAAATTCCTTGAACCTTTCAAAAGTTTCAGACTTATGTTTCATTAAGTAGACATACCCATATCTACTGAAGTCATCAATGAGGGTGAGAACATAACGGTAGCCACCACGAGCCTCAACACTCACTGGACCGCACACATCGGTATGTATTATTTCCAACAAGTCATTTGCTCGCTCCATTGTTCCGGAGAACGGAGTCTTGGGTCATCTTGCCCATGAGGCATGGTTCGCACGTCTCAAATGATTCGAAATCAAGAGACTCCAAAAGTCCATCAGTATGGAGCTTCTTCATGCGGTTAACACCAATATGACCAAGGCGGAAGTGCCACATGTAAGTGGGACTATCGTTACCAACCTTACACTTTTTGGTACTCACACTATGGACATGTGTAACATCACGTTCGAGATTCATCAAAAATAAACCATTGACCAGCGGGGCATGAGCATAAAACATTTCTCTCATATAAATAGAACAACCATTATTCTCAGATTTAAATGAGTAGCCATCTCGCATCAAGCGAGATCCAGATACAATGTTCATGCTCAGAGCTGGTACTAAATAACAATTATTAAGGTTTAACACTAATCCCGAAGGTAGATGTAGAGGTAGCGTGCCGACGGTGATCACATCGACCTTGGAACCATTCCCGACGCGCATCATCACCTCGTCCTTTGCCAGCCTCCGCTTATTCCGCAGCTCCTACTTGGAGTTACAAATGTGAGCAACTGCACCGGTATCAAATACCCAGGAGCTACTACGAGCGCTGGTTAGGTACACATCAATAACAAGTATATCACACATACCTTTAATGTTGCCGTCCTTCTTATCCGCTAAGTACTTGGGGCAGTTCCGCTTCCAGTGACCGGTACCCTTGCAGTAAAAGCACTTAGTCTCAGGCTTGGGTCCATGCTTGTTCTTCTTCTTCCCGGCAACTTGCTTACCGGGCGCGGCAACAACTTTGCCGTCCTTCTTGAAGTTCTTTTTACCCTTGCCTTTCTTGAAACTAGTGGTCTTATTTACCATCAACACTTGATGCTCCTTTTTGATCTCGACCTCTGCTGATTTCAGCATCAAGTACAACTCAGGAATGGACTTCTCCATCCCTTGCATGTTGTAGTTCATCACAAAGCTCTTGTAGCTAGGTGGAAGCGACTGGAGGATTCTGTCAATGACCGAGTCATCCGGGAGATTAACTCCTAGCCGAGTCGAGCGGTTGTGTAGCCCAGACATCTTGAGGATGTGCTCACTGACAGAACTATTCTCCTCCATCTTACAGTTGAAGAACTTGTCGGAGGCATCATATCTCTCGACCCGGGCATGAGCTTGGAAAACCAGTTTCAGCTCTTGGAACATCTCATATGCTCCGTGTTGCTCAAAACACTTTTGGAGCCCTGGTTCTAAACTGTAAAGCATGCCGCACTGAACAATGGAGTAATCATCGCAGCAAGAATGCCAAGCGTTCGCAACGACTTGCTCTGCTGGGAGAAGGGGTGGGTCACCTAGTGGTGCATCAAGGACATACAATTTCTTGGAAGCTATGAGGATGATCCTCAAGCCACGGACCCAGTCCGCATAGTTGCTTCCATCATCTTTCAGCTTGGTTTTCTCTAGGAACGCGTTGAAATTGAGGGTGACATTCGCATTGGCCATTGGATCTACAATATAGATTGTAAAGATAATTTTAGACTAAGTTCATGATAATTAAGTTCACATAATAAAATTATTTAATGAACTCCCACTTAGATAGACATCTCTCTAGTCATCCAAGTGACACATGATCCATGTCAACTAGCCTGTGTCCGATCATCACGTGAGACGGACTAGTCATCCATGGTGAACATCTCCATGTTGATCGTATCTTCCATACGACTCATGTTCGACCTTTCGGTCTTCCGTGTTTCGAGGCCATGTCTGTACATGCTAGGCTCGTCAAGTCAACCTAAGTGTTTTGCGTGTGTAAATCTGGCTTACACCCGTTGTATGCGAACGTTAGAACCTATCACACCCGATCATCACGTGGTGCTTCAGAACAACGATCCTTAGCAACGGTGCACAGTTAGGGTGAACACTTTTCTTGAAATTTTAGTGAGAGATCATCTTATTTACTACCGTCGTTCTAGGCAAATAAGATGTAAACATGATAAACATCACATGCAATCAATATAGTGACATGATATGGCCATTATCATCTTGCTCCTTTGATCTCCATCTTCGGGGCACCATGATCATCACTGTCACCGGCACGACACCATGATCTCCATCATCATGATCTCCATCATTGTGTCTTCATGAAGTTGTCTCGCCAACTATTACTTCTACCACTATGGCTAACGTTTAGCAATAAAGTAAAGTAATTACATGGCGTTTATGAGTGACACGCAGGTCATACAATAAAATAAGACAACTCCTATGGCTCCTGCCGGTTGTCATACTCATCGACATGCAAGTCGTGAATCCTATTACAAGAACATGATCAATCTCATAAATCACAATGCATCGCATCACATCCTTTGGCCATATCACATCACAAGGCATATGCTGCAAATTAACAAAATCGATGCCCACAACTGCTTTGTGTTCTACTCGTGCATAGATTCTACGCATAGACCTAGCTCATGATGCCACTGTTGGGAGACGTAGTAGTAAATCAAAAAAATTCCTACGATCACCAAGATCTATCCATGGAGAAATCAGCAACGAGTGGGGAGAGATTGCATCTTAATACCTTTGAAGATCACTAAGCCGAAGCATTACAAGAACACGGTTGATGGAGTCGTACTCGCAGCGATTCAGATCGCGGTAGATCCGATCAAGTGCCGAACGGACGACACCTCCGCGTGCAACACACGTGCAGCCCGGTGACATCTCCTACGCTTTGATCCAGCAAGTAGGAAGGAGAGGTTGGGGAAGGGCTCCAACAGCAGCATGACGGCATGGTGGTGGTGGAGTAGCAAGGTATTCCGACAGGGCTTCGCCTAAGCGCTGCGGAGGAGGAAGAAGAGAGGTAGGGCTTCGCCGTGAGAGAGAGAGATCAAATCTTGTCTCAAAACAGCCAAAACCTCAAGTATATATAGGAGGAGGGACGTGTAGGGCTGGCTTGGCCTCTACTCCAAAGAGGAGAGGTTCGGCTGATTTAAAGGGAGAGTCCACCTCCCACAAGGGAGGTGGATCTCCTCCTTTTAAATCCTTTTTGGCCCTATCTCTTATCCCTAGCCGCATGGGCCTTTAGCAAAAGTCTTTCCCAGCCCAATAAGGGCTGGCACACTTTATCTAACAGCCCATGTGGTCCTTTGGTCGTCACACCCCTCCCGGGGGTCCTCCGGCACCCTCCCGGCACTCCCGGTACACTACCGATGAGCCCGAAAACTTTCCGATGACCAAAACTGGACTTCCTATATATCAATATTTACCTCCGGACCATTCTGGAGCTCCTCGTGACGTTCGGGATCTCATCTGGGACTCCGAACAACCTTCGGTAATCACGTATACCATTTCCCTATAACCCTAGCGTCATCGAACCTTAAGTGTGTAGACCCTACGGGTTCGGGAGACACGTGGACATGACCGAGACACTTCTCCGGCCAATAACTAACAGCGGGATCTGGATACCCATGTTGGCTCCCACATGTTCCACGATGATCTCATCGGATGAACCACGATGTCGGGGATTCAATCAATCCCATATACAATTCCCTTTGTTTATCGGTATGATACTCGCCCGAGATTCGATCGTCGGTATCTCTATACCTTGTTCAATCTCGTTACCGGCAATTCTCTTTACTCGTTTCGTAATACATCATCCCGTGACTAAATCCTTGGTCACATTGAGCTCATTATGATGATGTCTTACCGAGTGGGCCCAGAGATACCTCTCCGTCACACGGAGTGACAAATCCCAGTCTCGATTCGTGCCAACCCAACAGACACTTTCGGAGATACCCGTAGTGCACCTTTATAGCCACCCAATTTCGTTGTGACGTTTGGCACACCCAAAGCATTCCTACGGTATCCGGGAGTTGCACAATCTCATGGTCTAAGGAAACGATACTTGACATTGAAAAGCTTTAGCAGACGAACTACACGATCTAGTGCTATGCTTAGGATTGGGTCTTGTCCATCACATCATTCTCCTAATGATGTGATCCCATTATCAACGACATCCAATGTCCATGGTTATGAAACCGTGACCATTTATTGATCAACGAGCTAGTCAACTAGAGGCTCACTAGGGACATATTGTGGTCTATGTATTCACACATGTATTATGGTTTCCGGTTAACACAATTATAGCATGAACAATAGACAATTATCATGAACAGGAAATACAATAATAACCATTTTATTATTGTCTTTAGGGCATATTTCCAACAGGTAGCACCTCCCAGTGCCAGCCCAGCAGAGCCCAGTCCCGAACATGGCGCCTCTGAAGGAGGACGTCATCGCGAACGAGTCGATGACGAGGACGGGGGCTGGGCATCGTTGACGTCAAGAACAAATTCTATACAAATTGAACATTTTTAAATGCTTGATTGTGATTTGTTATATACGAGGAACCTTCGGAATTATAACTGATTCTCTTAACCTTTAAGGGATTTAGCAAAATGGCGCCATTGTGGATGTGCAAAAAATGGTCCATATTTTTCCTGATATCATCTACCCTTCTATATGTCACGTTGTCTAGCTAGTGTCAAAGGAAGAAAACCATGGCTTCATCACTAGCTGGAAGTAACAGGCGCATGATGGTACGAAGCTGTCCAAAGTTGTTTTGGAATGGAGTCCTGGATAGTATAATTAGCTTTTTGGTACGAAGTTCAGCAAGAGCCTTCGAATATCGCTATTTGGAAGGCCTTTTTGCTGAATTTCGTACCAAAAAGCTAATTATCCTATCGGGGACTCCATTCCAAAATAACTTTGGACAGCTTCTCGTACGACCATGCGCCCGTTACTTCTGGCTAATGATGAAGTCATGGTTTTCTTGAATCCTTTGACACTGGCTAGACAAAATGTGACATAAAGAAGGGTAGATGCATGAGATCATAAAAAAATTGGATCAACTTGTGCACATTCATAATGGGGGCATTCCTAAATCCCTTAAAGGACTAAGAGAATAACCTATTGTATACATACATATACTAATTGCAAATCTAACATTCATCTAACATTTCTATATCCTTTTTATATCTGAAATTTATATAGCAATAAAAAAGTATAAAACATTTCTATATCTTTTTTATATCTAACATTTATCTAGCTATAACTAAAAGTATTAAAAACTAAAAAACATTCATCTAACATTTATATATCTAACATTTCATCTAACATTTATATAACTAATAGTATAAAAAAACTAGAAAATAGAAAAACAGAAAATAAAAATGTGTGTGTGTGTGTTCATGCATGCATGTGTGTGTGTGTGCGGGCTCGGTCGGGGAGGGGCGCGGCCATGGCGGCAGGGGGCGAGGGAGAGGGGGGGAAGGGGCTCACAACGGGGCGACAGCCGGCGAGGCGAGGCGATTCGACGGCGGCAGCGACTGTGATGGCGACGGCAACGGCACGCGAGGGTGATGGCGAGTCAACGGCGACGGCGACGATGCGACGGGGCGACATCAGCGTCGTGCGTTGGGGGGAAGATGAAACTGAGTTCAATTTTTTTTCCGAAGTCGCTGCTTATATAGAACGACCTTTAGTCACGGTTGGTGGCTGCAACCATGACTAAAGGTACCCTTTAGTCGCGGTTGGAGCCACCAGCCGCGACTAAAGGTAAATTTCGTCAGCCCAAGCGGCGTGAAGCGCAGACCTTTAGTCGTGGTTGGTGGCTCCAACCGCGATTAAAGGGGGGATTTAGTCGCAGTTGCAGGCACCAACCGCGACTAAAGGCTAGTGCTAGCACAGGCGTGGTGCAGGGCAAGTTTAGTCCTACCTCACCAAGCGAGGGGTGCCCGCACCAGCTTATAAGCTCTGCCGCGGCTTCTCTCTCGAGCTCCTCTTTAAGCAGGCATGTGTGGTCCTAATGAACCTGTGCGTCCCTGGTGGGCCTACTGGGCCTTGCGGGCCTGCATCCTGGCCCAACTAGAGGTTGGGTGAGGGAGTCCTGGATTAGCAGGTCCTCGGATAGCCGACCTGTTGTTTCTGGGCCGGACTATATGGGCTACTTGCCGAACACTGGATGATTCGAAGGCCCGGTTTCCAGGATGGAAGCTTCGAGGAGCACGACTTGCGCTCCACGTTTGGTGTAGTAGATAGGCATGTTTATCTCTTCGGCATGTGACCGACCATGTGTAAACCCTAGACCTCCTTGACATCTATATAAACCGGAGGGTTTTAGGGTATTGAGAGAGGACAACTCATCTAGGATTATACATACGATCTCGAGGTAGATCAACTCTGTAACCCCTTACACCATCAATACAATCAAGCAGGACGTAGGGTATTACCTCCATTGGAGGGCCCGAACCTGGGTAATCTCGTGTCCTCTTTGTCTCCTTTTACCGTTGATCCTAGTCTCACAGTTCGGGACCCCCTACTCGAGATCCTCCGGTTTTGACACCGATATTGGTGATTTCATTGAGAGTTCCTCTGTGAGCGAGATGGGATCGATGCCTTGCCTTTTCATCAACGAAGAGGTCCGCAACATGGATGTTTTCGTCCCTGGGCAGATCTTCGCCTTCGGCAGCATTGTGTTGCATGCTGATTCCACCGGCCATCTAGGCTGTGTGGAGAACTTCGCCCCCGATCAGGAAGTTAGATTCAGAAACCTAGAGTTTTGCGTCGACTCTCGAGGCGACTTATCACTAATCGGGACCACGGCTTCGCCCTAGCCCCCGAGGACTCTAAAGCCTTAACCTTGAGCCCCTTCGTCGGACATGCCAATGGGGTCACCCATGGTGGTGGTCCGATCTCTAATCCTGGTCTGGCCATCAAGACATATGACCGGACATGTGTTCCTACCGAACACTCCCCATGGGTGGGCTTCATGGGAGTTAACTCCATGAGTTCTGAACAGCTGGATCCGATCGGTTCCTCAACGGTCGACGAGGTCTTGGAGCATTTCTCGTCGATGAAGATCACCGACGATCCAGCCCCGATCTACGTCCGACCCGGTTATAGTTCGGGTAGGGACGAATTTTTAGACCCACCCATCACCCACTTGATAGCCACCATCGAAGACTTAACCGACGTGCTAGACTATGCCTCCAAGGAGGCAGAATACATGGATGAAGAGGTCCGCGCTCCCACCCCCGTTAACATCGGGAGTTGGACCGCCACTTCTACATACGATGTTTACATGGTGGATACTCCTGCCACAAACGACAACAATATGCCTCACAACGATGGTGACAAATCGGGCGACGCGCCATCAAGGCACCGGAAATCGCATAAGCGGTCCAAAAGCAAAAAGGGAACAAAAGCCATTATCAGCAACGAGGACGGTAATACCCCCGCTGATCATGGCAATCTCGATATCCCTAAGCACCCGTCCGAGGGTCCAGAAGAGCCTGAGGACCAGAACGACCCTGATACCTTTAATGACCCTGATGGCGATGATTACCTTCCCCGGTCGAGGAGGAGGACTTACAGAAGCCGATGACTTGTACATCCCTGATAACCTCGAGGATCAGGAAGAAATCATGCAGCGGCTCATACCAACGGCTCGCAACCCAAAGGCCAAGGAGTGGCAACTAAAAGCCGAACAGGCCGACCTCACTGATCGATGGATGAAAGTCCTCTCAACCGAGGAAGTATATGGCACTGGTCTGTCAAACCAGCCCAAAAGCTACCCTTAGAGAAGACTGCTGCCACAATTCGACGATGAGCTCACTGACACCCCGTCTCCGCATCATACCCCATATGACAAGCCAGACCGCCCTCCTCGTGGGTGTGACAGAGTGGCCAAAGACACCGGTTATGTACCAGCGATGCCTCGAAGACAGGGTAAGGAGCCATTCGAACCCAATGACATGTTCGACCTACGCGACGACTTAAATCACAAAGCATGCCATACAAGATCCATCTACGGATCCAGAGATTACTCACCGGATAGACGGGGAAAGTATAGACCATGGTTCGACAAAAACCATAGAGGCCGGGAATGCAACCGGCCCCATACAAACAACGAGTTTAGGCGGGACATAGCTCAGGTCAGAGGCGCCGCTCACCCACTGTGCTTCATAGATGAAGTCATTCGACATCGGTTCCCCAAAGGGTTTAAACCTGTAAATATAGAACAGTATGACGGGACCACTGACCCAACTATATGGATCGAGGACTTCCTCCTCCATATCCATATGGCTCGAGGAGATGATCTCCATGCCATCAAATACTTACCTCTTAAGCTTAAGTGGCCAGCTCGGCACTGGTTAAATAGCCTCCCTGAGAACTCCATAGGATGCTGGAAAGATTTCGAAGACGCATTTCGCTCTAACTTCCACGGGACCTATGTCTGCCCGTCGGACTCTTTCGACCTCAGTAACGTCATCCAGAAGCCCGACGAGTCTGCCCGACAGTTCTGGAATCGGTTCTTAACTAAGAAGAACCAAATTGTTGACTGTCTGGACATTGAGGCCATTGCCTCCTTCCGACACAATATTCGGGACGAATGGCTGGCCCGCCGGCTAGGCCAGGACAAGCCTCAGGCTATGTCCGTCCTTACCTCCCTCATGACCCGTGATACGTCTCCAACGTATCTATAATTTTTGATTGTTCCATGCTATTATATTATCTATTTTGGATGTTTTATATGCTATCTTATATTATTTTTGGGACTAACCTATTAATCTAGAGCCTAGTGCCAGTTTCTGTTTTTTCCTTGTTTTGAGAATTGTAGATAAGGAATATTAAACGCAGTCCAAACGGAAGAAAACCTTTGGAATGATTTTTTCTAGACCGGAAGGAAACCACCAAGCTTGGAGACCAAGGCAGGAGAGCCACCATGGGGCCACAAGCCATAGGGGTGTACCCAGGGGGGTAGGGCGCGCCCTACAGACTTGTGGGCCCACAACAGCCCTCCGAACCCTAATCTTCAGCCTATAAATTCCCAAATATTCCTTGTATATCAGTACGAGCCACGAAAACACTTTTCCGTCGCTAGAAGCCTCCGTTCCCGAGAGATCCAATCTTGGAGCCTTTTCCGGTAATCCGCCAGAGGGGGGTTCGATCACGGAGGGCATCTACATCAAATCCATTGCCCCTACAATGATACGTGAGTAGTTCACCATAGACCTTTGGGTCCATAGCTAGTAGCTAGATGGCTTGTTCTCTCTCTTTGCTCTTCAATACCATGTTCTTCATGATCTTCATGGAGATCTATTCGATGTAATACTTTTTTGTGGTGTGTTTGTCGAGATTCGATGAATTGTGGGTTTATGTTCAGATTATCCATGAATATTATTTGAGTCTTTTATGAATTCTTATATGCATGATTTCATATCTTTGCAAGTCTCTTTGAGTTATTGGTTTGGTTCGGCCAACTAGATTGGTAATTTTTGCAATGAGAGAAGTGCTTAGTTTTGGGTTCAATCTTGCGGTGTCCTCACCCAGTGACAAAGTAGGGGTAGCGAGGCACGTATTGTATTGTTGCCATCAAGGATAACAAGATGGGGTTTTCATCATATTGCATGAGTTTATCCCTCTACATGATGTCATCTTACCAAATACGTTACTCTGTTCTTCATGAACTTAATACTCTAGATGCAGGCAGGAGTCGGTCGATGTGTGGAGTGATAGTAGTAGATGCAGAATCATTTCGGTCTACTTGACACAGACGTGATGCATATATGCATAATCATTGCCTTGGATATCTTCATAATTATTCGCTTTTCTATCAATTGCTCGACAGTAATTTCTTTACCCACCGTAATTCTTGCCATCATGAGAGAAGCCTCTAGTGAAACCTATGGCCCCCGGGTCTATTTTCCATCTTATACTTTCAGATATAAAACCAAAAATACCAAAAATACTTTTCTGCATTAGTTTTACCTTTTTCTATTTTTCGTTTAAGCAATCTATCTCTATCAGATCTCATCCTTGCAAGTAACCGTGAAGGGATTGACAACCCCTTTATAGCGTTGGGTGCAAGAGTTTGATTCTTTGTGTAGGTACATCTATTGGGGACTTGCTTGTATCTCCTACTGGATTGATACCTTGGTTCTCAACAACCGAGGGAAATACTTATCAACTTTGCTGCATCATTCGTTCCTCTTCACGAAACCAACACATGGTCGAGAAGTAGTAACCCACTTTTGTGCAGGCGAAGATAACTGGCTGGCAAGACGCAACCATAGTTCTGAAGATCCCGTGGCACCTGAAGCCCAGGATGGCAACTCAAAGCCAAAGCACAATAAGAACAAACACTGACACAATAGCAACAACGTCGATGACACGACGGTTAATGCCGGATTCCGCAACTCCCAACCCGTGTAGCGGAAGAAGCCACCTAAAGGCAATCGTGACTGACCCACTCATCTCGAGAAGATCATGGATAGAACTTGCCAAATCCATGGAACTTCGGAAAAGCCAGCCAATCACACACACAACAACTGCTGGGTGTTTAAACAGGCCGGCAAGATACAACCCGAAGAACAGGGTAAAAGCTTGCGCAGCGAGGACGAAGATGAGCCTCGGGGTCCAATGGGTGGTAGTCAGAAGAAATTGCCTCCCGAAGTCAAAATGGTGAATATGATATATGCCACCCACATACCTAAGAAAGAGAGGAAGCGAGCCCTTCGGTAGGTCTATGCTGTGGAGCCCGTAGCTCTGAAGTATAACCCATGGTCACCATAGCCAATCACCTTTGACTAGCGAGACCATCCGACTAGTATCCGTCAGGGGAGCTCGGCTGCCCTCGTCCTGGATCCCATTGTAGATGGGTATCACCTCAATAAAGTCCTTATGGATGGAGGAAGTAGCCTCAATCTAATTTACTCAGACATGGTAAAAAAGATGGGTATAGATCCGTCAAGGATCAAACCCAACAACACTACCTTCAAGGGAGTGATCCTAGGTGTTGAGGCCCGATGTACGGGCTTTGTAACCCTGGAGGTTGTGTTCGTATCGGCCGATAAATTCTGCAGCGAGGGCTTGATCTTCAACATTGTGCCCTTCCGTAGTGGCTATCACGCATTGCTCGGTCGGACGGCGTTCGCTTGGTTCAACGCAGTCCCGCATTACGCATACCTCAAGCTCAAGATGTCGGGCCCCAAAGGGGTCATCATTGTCAATGGCAATACACAACGGTCCCTTGGAACAGAGGAACATGCACTGGCACTGGCAGCCGAATTCAGCTACAAAGACGACCGGCAAGCTTCGGTAGTCGCCGTAAAGGCATAAAAGGCTGGGAAGCGAGTTCGGATTCGGACCGAAAACTCCGACCCTCATTCCTCCCCTCAATAGGGACTCACCCCCACCGCATAACCTCAGTACTAGCAAAGTACATGCCGAGGAGGCACAACTTCACACTTAAGATTCCATGGGTAACGGTGGGGAACTTACGATGGGTGTTCAGATGTCCCGAACTGTTACCATCAACACGCCTCCAGACAAGATGCAGGCGCTCCTAACAGAGCCTGCCCATGGCGTAAAGCTCACCTTTCACTGCGCGGCTTCTCAAGATTTTGTTCGCAAGATCCGCCCGCACTAACACCCATCAAGGTGCATCTACAAGCAGGAGTCAAATAGCAACAGGGCATATCGGAGACGTATGGTCACCAATTGAAGACCCCTGGTACAACAGCTCCTGTAGGACTTTATTTCTTATCACATACCTTCGGGAATCCGAGTTATAAGAGTTGTTGAGGAAATGCGAAATTGCATGGCGCACATACGCCTCATTTGTCCCATTTTTGGAACATACCTTTTTTTCCTTCCCTCCCTCTTCTCATGAAAGCTGTTCAATATGGCTCGAGGTCACCGGCGAATAGACCGGGGGCTCAATTTCAAACACTAATCGCCTTAACCATTGTGTGCTCGGCGTCTTGGCATTCACTTTATATGCATCGGATCCGAACTATGTCTTTGGTCATTAAGTTGGGTTGCCAGGCTCCTGTGCTTGCCCCTTTATGTTCCGCTCATTTAGCTAAAAGGGCAAAGGGAGCACCACTGCGATTGTGCTTCCGTATAGTCCGGTCAAGCACCTCAGGGGAGAAAGCCAAAAATGGACTGTCATAGTATGCGTGATCCGATCTGTGAACCCCAAGTTAGAAGTGTTACACTTCAACCCTCATAAGCGGTTATTCCATGTTATACGAGGAATTCGCCATTTGTGCAAATACTATGATGTCGGCTTCGGCCTTGGCTCGTCCGAACATCACAAAAACTCCGGTGGCTAATCATGCGCTTCCCGTAGTCCTTTTCGCGCCCCTTCGGTTAAGTGAAAGAAATAAAGCATAATGGTCCGATTGCCTAGTCTGCCACACTAAAGTGCCTTCGGGTTCCTCTAATTTGGCTAAGGAACAAAGTGCATTGGCATAGACACCCCATGTAGTATCTATGTGGGGGCTGAAGCCGACTACTCGCATCTTTCAGTATCAAACAACCATACATGAGTTATAAAGGAATGCAAAACTATATAAGAGCAGATACTAATATCATTGAAAGTTATAACAAGTCTTCGAACATATTACAAGCTCATTCAAATATTTTTTTCGCCCGAACACAATGACGCTATCACCTACGCACTCTCCATCACTCCATCGAAGTAAAGCTCGGGGCGTCGGTGCTCCTTTCCGGTTGTCGGTGGATCGGTGGCGACCTTCATCGGATTGAGCCTCGGCCAGTGCACTTTTGCCTTGGCAAGGGCCATCCAGACTCCTTCGATGTAGGATGAGCGCTTGACGGCGTCGAGGCGGGGCGTTGCATCAATCAGCCGTTGCACCATGCCGAAGTAGCTGCGTGGGAGTGGCTTGCCGGGCCATAAGCGGACGCAAAGGTCCTTGATGGCTGGCTCCACCATCTGATGCATCTCCATCAGCTGTTTTAGCTGCTCCACCAGAAGAGGAGGACGCTCGGGGGCTCCAAACTATGCCCTGAAGGTCCGGGCTTTGTCTTCCTCTCCCCGCATGGCAAACAGCCGATTGGCGTCCGCCACGCTCTTCTAGAGATCGGCGGCCGCGCCTGCAGATCGCCACACCCGGGTCAGCAATTGGAATTTGCTATCCCTGAATACGCACTTTAGGGAGTACGACTTACCATCGGCTATCTCCTTGGCCTAACGAACTTGTTCCTCGAAGAACCGTTTGTCCACCCGCTCCTTCTTTAGATCGGACCTCATGGGGGACAGTTCGGTCGAGGCCGCCTTGTTCTTCTACTCCAAGGACTCGCACTTGTTACTAGCGTCCTTGATCTCATCCTGTATCTCCTCCACACGAGCCTGGTGTTTATCACTTGTGGCTCGTAGGGCGGAGAGAGCGGTGGCTGCTTCTTTGGCCGCCGCCTTCTCCACGACCGCTTCGTCTTTGGCACGTTGAAGCTCGGCCTTGAGATTTTTGATCTCTTTTGACGAAGCTGCAACAGGATGCAACTATATTTAAAAATGAATCTACATTGACAGTATTCGGGGGAACGCATCCAGATATAGTTCGGACTTACTCTGCGCTTCGTCAAACCTCTTGTTGAGGGCTTCCACCTCATCCTCGGAATGCTTGAGCTTCCGATGCAGCTCGTCCATCTCAGCGCCGTTTTTGGCCTCCGCTTGACGGGGTTATTACCCCTAGGTAGGCCACAACAAGGGGGTTCTCTCGCTTCCGCTTCGAAGGAAAACTATGGGCTGGCTACCCATGGCCGGCTGGAGGATGGCCGGCTCGAGCTGCCGCCGGCTGGCGACACGGACGACTGGTCGTGCAGCCGGTTCGATTCCCGGCCGGCTGGGCGTGGCCGGGCTGCCTTCCGGGCCGCCTCCTCTGTTGACCCTGGGGCAGACGTGCGACGTCATGTCCCTCTGCACGCAGGTACAATGACACGACACGAACGCCACGACGGGCGGTCCTGTGGCCACAATGGCCGCTGACGCACGGTAGCGCATGGCTACAGTGCGGGCGTCCAGACCGCTGACCTCGGCGAGTGCGACCGGGCGGGGAAACAGTGTCGGCACGCCCTCGCCCACTCGATTACCTACCCCGGTGTGGCTATAGTGTAGCCGGCCGTACCAGAGACTTCGGCCGACTGGTGCTAGACGCCGGTTCCCGGGCGACCCGTGCCGCAGCAGGTGGGCGAGGGCCAATCATAGAGCCGGCTGGCGGGCCCCAACGAGAGACGGGACCGTTCAGCCGGTGGACCCTACAAACGACAGGATAACATGAGGGGCGGGACCACCTGGCCAGCCGAAGAGACTGCCAGCCAGGTCCCCCCACCCCTGTACTTTAGAACATATTATAGAGCCGGGGGGTTGGCCTATAAACCCCCCGAGCCCCCCATGCAACGGGGACGAACGATCATTCGTATACACCCACATAGATCTCTCCTCTCGTACCATCCTTAGCAACGGAGGAAGACGAGCCGGCTGCTCTTTCTTCCTCCTCTAGACATAGCTCTAGGAGCATCCTTGTAAACACAACTATCCATCCAACTAGACCAAGCAGGACTAGGGGTATTACCTCCCTCAGGGGGCCCCAAACCTGGGTACATCGTGTGTCGCCACCGCTTGTGCCCAATCTCGCACCCGTAGCCCATCGATGTCCTCCGGCCCCAACCACCTACGATAAGCCTACCCATGGCATCTGTCGTGAGAAAACAACGACAGTTGGTGCCCACCATGGGGCCGTACGTGGCACCGGCCGGATTCATGCTTCGGGCGGGACCCCTCGCCATTCCCCCCCCCCCCCCGCCGCCGCACATCCAGGTAAAACCACGGGCTCGTGGGGCTTGCTCCGGCATGCTCTATGGGCGACTCCATCGGCCTCATGGCCGATATCGATGCTCTCACCGAGCGCTTCGGCAAGCTCAGCCTCGCCGAGGCTCTGGTTGCTGACAAGTACCCCGGGCAGGTGCTCATCTGCGCCGATCCGCCCATGGCTGTGGGCGCACTTGCTGCGATCCAGTCCAGCGGCTCCCACGATCGCATGGGGGAAATGGCCATCATCTCCTCCACCTCCTCCAAACGTGCACGGGCCGGGGTTGACGCCACCGCGGCCCGCGTCGGAACCTCCGACCCACTCGGTGCGGCCCTCCGGGGCTTGAGCACCCCTATCTCCCCAACGGCGAACCCTGACGCCACCACGGCTCACAGCGAGGCGGTTCACCGCGTCCTATTCGAGGACGCCACCGCCCTCGCAGCCACGCGGCGCCGCATGGAGGCTACACAACGGGAATACACTTCCGCCTACGGTCTCACCCCGACTGGCACCAAGCCTAGGTGGCATGGGGCTGTGCGCGACTGCGGCCACGTGGTCGCCTAGGCAGTAAGATGCCCGTCGATGACACCCCTGCAGCCAACCTGCGGGCCCTCAAGGTAGCCTATGAGGACTTGGCTACCTTGGAGGGCGAAGAAAGTGTCGCCCACGAGCATCACATCAAGGAGCTCATTGACGCTGCCGACGCGTAACAGCATCTACTCGCGTCGGGCGGCACCGCCTCCCGAAGCCCCCGGCTTGAGTGCGAGGGCACGGTGTGGGCCGTCAGCCGGCTCAGCAATCCTCTTCCGCTTGCGTTTCCAGCCGCCGGGCCAAAACAAACAACCCCCGGCCCTCTCAGCTGCCGGGGAGCGAGCAGCCGGCTGTTAACAGCCAGCGCACCAACGACCAGCCTCACAGCAACCGTCACCACAAAGCGCCGACAACCAGCAGCCGGCGCAGCCGTGGGCACACTCCGCCCCCATGGAGCGAGCTAGAAAGGTCGGTTCCGCCAGTTATCCGCCTTGAGATCTCGGGTCGGATCGGGCCGCGTGTCCCTCGCAGCAAGAACGATGCCCACAACCGCATCGACCACCTCGCGCAGTGTGCCCTCCTCGAGGAGGAGTGCTCGATTGGACCGGCCTATTTCGGCCCTCGGATCTGCAATGAGCCGTTCCCAACCGGCTTCACTCTCCCCCGAGACACCCCTAAGTATAACAGGGCCGCCAAGCCCGAGGACTGGTTGATCGACTACACCATTGCGGTCGGCATCACTAGGGGGAACAAGCGCATAGCCGTTTGCTACTCTCCTCTCATGTTAATCGGCTCGGCCCACATGTGGCTCAACAGCCTGGCGGCCGGCAGCATCAGCACCTGGACGGACTTCGAGGAAGCCTTCGTCCGCAACTTCACCGACACCTACAAGCGGCCCAGCCGCCCTCGTGAACTTGCCATGTGCGTTCAGGGGCCGGACGAGTCCCTCCGTGACTACCTCACCCGATGGACCGAACTCCATAACTCCTGTGAGGGGGTACACGAGGTGCAAGCCGTACAGTACTTCATCGAAGGCTATCGAGATGGAACCCCCTCAACCACAAGCTTCTGTGCTCCAAGCCGGCCACGCTTGCCGAGCTCATGACCAAGGTGGACAAGTACGCCACGGCTGATTCAGCCATCCGGGTCAAGACGACCCCGCGCGCCAAGGCAACGACAACACCGGCAACGTCCTGGCCGGCTGCCGACAATCGGCAGCCGCAGAACAACAAACGCAAGAACGACCAGCCAGATCCCCGCTACGGGAGCCGGTAGGTCAACACTATTGAGGAGCAGGAGCCGGCTGCCCAGCCTTCCAGTCAGTGCCAACGCACTGGCAAGGCTACTTGGCAGCCGAAGCTCACCTTCGAGCAGATGCTCGACCTCCCTTGCAAGAACCACTCGGGGGCCAAACCCTCTACGCACATGCTCCGGCAGTGCAGCTTCTCATAGCGATTGCCCCGGGGGGAAGGCCTCCCGGCTCCTCCCATGCCGCCTGTCCGCGTTCCGGCCCCAGCCCAAGCTGTCGCCCCGGTGCCACCTCCAGCTCCAGCCCAGAATGACGGTCGTCTGATCGAGCAGTTACCTAACTAAGACGGCTGTTACGTCGTCTTCACCAGCAAAGAGACGAGCAAACACGCTGTAACATCCCAAAATTTTATTTTGGAATGTTATGAATATAGTTATGCATCTATCATCACCATTGCTTGATTGTATGTGATAGTTGAAATGTCTTTTCTGACTTTCTGAAAGCTCTTTCTACTTTTCCCTAAGTTGCTTTCACCTATTTGAAATTTTGGTTAAATGTTCAAAATAAGAGAGGAGGAACATGACACTCCACACCAGGGTCAAATTGGTGAATTATTTGAACATAATAACCAGGGGTTATATTGAAAATATTTGCAAAAAGGATTTAAAAACAATTAGGACATTTCTGAAATAATATTTTTTCCAAAGTGTTCAAATGACAGAATAGAAATGTTCATTAAATAGCATTTATTATTCTGTTAATTTTGATATATAATACCCCTATATTTACAAACGATTTGAATGCTTTAAAAGCTTTTGAATGTCTCAAATAGACTCAAATATCAATCAATTCCATGGAGTATAGCTCTCACAAGCCACAAAACAAATAAACACACTATCTGCCACAAAACAGCATCATAGCAACTTCTACAGCTCACAACTTGAGCTACAGGAACCCTACAGACACAACCAAGATATTGACAGAATCTATTCAACACACACATCAATTTATCCAACTACACAAACAGCAAAGGAGGCACACATCAATAAACAAGAAGCAATCAAGTTGACATGACGAAACAGTTTCCTGGGAGTTAGTGAAAATTCCAGTTTTCTGGAATCTGAGTTAATAAAGTAGCAAGTTGACAGCAGTAGTTAAATATTCTAGAGATCTCCTATTGGCATGAAAATTAACAGGACGGTAGAAGATAATATCTACTATAAATAACTAACACTGAGCATGAGGAAATTCCAAACACACCACTAGATAACACCCACTCTCCATGGCATAAAAATAACTACAAATTCCCAGACTTGGTAGTTTTTAGCATGCTGAAACAGAAACATTAAGTTGGTCCCTTTGCAGCATGGTTCCCACTTTTATGGGTGATTCTCATGTTAACCAAAAATACCATGGCATACTAGATACAAAATACTAGCAATCCCTAGTTGGCACATATCCCAAAGCAAGCATGGATTAAATCATGCAAAAATGACAAAATGGCATCTCAGCTAAAATGACAGATTTATGAACTTTCTCAAAAGTGAAATCTGAAAGTTCCAATGGATTCATTGGCTCTTCCTACCCTAAAACCATGGGTCATACACATATGCTCATGTGAAACAACAAGGCACAAACAAGATAGCAAAACTACCACCTATTCCCATAAGTGATACATAGCTCTAATGCACATGGGCATAAATGATCCTAAGAAGCTTTTGGTAACTAGGTAACATGCAATATCAAGACACCTATTAACAAACATAAAAACAAAGGGGCATGTCTAGTGGGGAAAGCCACTAGTCCCCCCCCACACACACATACACTCAACACACACACACTACAAGCAAGCACACACACAGGCTCTACATATGCCCAAGGCATAGGAGCACCAACACTCATGAACATAACCCCCAAGAAGGAGGAGTTCACCCACACACACACTCAACGAACACATGCATATATACATGTATGTATATACACATACACACTCTAACCACACACCATTCATATACACTCACACCACATGAGTGTAATGTGCCACACACACAAACATGTGAAGGCACCAATCATCACACACACACACCTATCACCATGCCACATACACACATGTGTGTATGCCTAAGCACACACACACACAAGCACATGCATGTGCATGCTCACATGCACATACATACACACACAAGCACATATGAAAAGGAAGAAAAACAAATAAATAAAAAGAAACAACATGTTGGAATTGTTCTTAATACATGCATACATACATATAGCCAAGGAAAAGAAACAAAAGAAGAGAAAAAACCAAAACAAAAAGGGGGAGGGGTCAGGCTCGAACCCATGACCTCAGGGTCATCTCCCCCGAACCCAACCACTCTGCTACGGCTGTTGTTGCTAACAGAGGAGGGGCTCGGCCCGTCTTATACACACACACGTAGCAAACTGACGAAGCTGAAGAACAGAGTACTACGACGACAGGGAACGATGATGATGCTACACGGCGGCACAGGGGGTCTTCGGCGAGGCAACACCAGCGGGGAGAACGGGGTCCTCGTGGAACCCATCCCCGCACCAAACGACGGCAGGACGCGGCACCAATGAGGCGCTCGAGCTCGAGCTGCTCCTTGGCTCGGGGCACGGCGGAGGCAGAATGCAACGACGACGCTCGAGCTAGCCGGGAGGAAGGGCTTGCGCGGGATAGCTCACCTAGGGGAGGACGAAGGCGACCCTGACGCGCGACGAGGAAGGAGAGGCGGGGACGAGACGACGATGAGGAAGAATAAGGCCTGACGATGATCCGCGGCGAGGAGGAAGAGGACGATGCCTTGGAGCCTCCCACTGCGCTCTAACGCCGGGAACGGAATGCGGACGGCAACCATGAGCTCCATGCCATTTTGGACGCGGAGGGGAACCACCGGAGACGCGGCAACAACGGCGACGACGGCCTGTGACGCTCTCTGAACCTCGCTACACTTTGAACCCTTACCTGACAGGGAGGAAGAAGAGAGGGAGGAGAGCGATGGAGGGAGAGATGGGAGCTGCGGCGGCGGCGGAGAGAAAAGGAACCCTAGGCAAGGAGGCATGCACGCCGAGGGGGGCTTTATGCCCATGGACTGACGGCGATGGTCGACGGAAAAGGCGACGGCGGAGGCTCTCTGCTCTCTCTGAACCTAACGGCAAGGGAACGGAGCATGTGACCGTCTGTTCACTCCGGGCTGGGCCGCAGGAGAGACAAGGCCCACCTACCTCTCTCTCTCTCAAAACAAAAACAGAAAGGGTTTTTCTTTTTTTTAAACCAGTCACACAAAAATAAATCCCCAGAATAAAAGAAAAGGTTCTAGTGGAAAACAAAAATATTTTTGCAAAGAAAATAATGTGCATTATTTTAATAAAATTATCAAGTTGATTTATAGAGCAAGTAATTTTAATACTTTAATAAATAACAGCCCCTGTTTAATTTAAACACCAAATCATACAAGCCCCTAACACCAAAAGAACCATACTGAAAATCAATAATATCCATAGGGCTAGCTCTTGAACATTTTTAATCTTTTTTAAAACAACTTAATTCTGACAATAAAATTATGTGGAGAGAAGGGGGGTTGGAAAGGCATGTTTGATAAGGGAAAAGAGAGGGGAAGAAGAAGAGGTTGCACACAAGGCTCCAACCACACTCAAGCACCAACACAACACAAGACCCACTCACATCGAATCACCACATGTCAAGACACATGAAAGCAAGCATGCAAGATGAATACTATGATGGATGATATGATGCATGGATGCAAACCAACACATGGGACAAGGTGCAATTCATACATAGCTCATGACACAAGGTTCATACAATGGGGTTACATGCCATAAAAGGAAGGGACAACACTTGGGATGTCACAACTCTCCCACACTACACGAGGATCTCGACCCGAGATCTAGGAACGAAAGAAATCTGGAAATTCGGAACGGAGAAGGTCCTTGTGCTCCCAAGTAGCTTCTTTGTCGGAATGATGAGACCACTTCACCTTGAGGAATTTGATAGACTTGTTGTGAGTCTTACGCTCAGTTTCTTCAAGAATAGCAACTGGATGCTCACGATAAGAGAGATCTTCTTGGAGATCGATGTCTTGGATGTCAATGGTTCGCTCAGGAGTCTTGAAACATTTCCAGAGCTGAGAAACATGGAAGACATCGTGCACGTTCGCGAAATTTGGAGGAAGCTCTAGTTGATATGCAAGACCACCTCTCTTGCCAACAACTTTGAAAGGACCAACAAAACGAGGAGCTAGCTTTCCTTTAATTCCAAACCGCTGAGTGCCCTTCATGGGAGAGACTCTGAGATAGACTAGATCATCCACTTGGAAGGAAACATCCCGATGTTTGTTATCATAATAACTCTTCTGTCGGGACTGAGCTGCTTTGAGGTTCTCGCGAATGACATGGCACATTTCTTCTGCTTCAGTGATCATGTCATTGCCCAATATCTGACACTCACCGGTTTCAGACCAGTTAAGCGGGGTACGACACTTTCTGCCGTAGAGAATCTCGAAAGGGGCCTTGCCTGAACTAGCTTGAAAGCTATTGTTGTATGAGAATTCAGCATATGGAAGGCAGTCTTCCCACTACATGCCGAATGAAACTCCACAGGCTCTGAGCATATCTTCGAGGATCTGATTGACTCTCTCCACTTGACCACTTGTCTGCAGATGGAACACAGTGCTGAAACGGATCTTGGTACCCGTAGCAGTCTGGAAGGACTCCCAAAACTTGGAAGTGAAGAGGCTTCCACAGTTAGTAGAGATGAGCTGAGGGATACCATGCAAAGACACTACCTTTGACGTATACAACTCTGCAAGCTAAGCTGCCGAGATAGATTCTTTGACTCGCAGGAAATGAGCAACTTTTGACAGCTTGTCGATAACCACAAAGATGGTATTGTTGCCTCTCTTGGACTTCGGAAACCCAGTGACGAAATCCATCTCCACATGATCGAATTTCCACTCTGGGATAGGCAAAGGCTGCAGAAGACCTGCTGGACATTGATGTTCCGCCTTCACTCTGCGACAAACATCACACTCGTTCACGAACTGAGCAATTTCACGTTTCATGCGAGTGCACCAGAAGGTTTGCTTGAGATCCTGATACATCTTTGAAATGCCTGGATGAATGGATAGAAGAGAATTATGTGCTTCGTCCATGATAACCTTTTTGAGATCACCTTTTGGAACCACAAGACGGTCCTCAAAGAACAAGGTACCTTTGTCATCAACACAAAAGCACTTATACTTCGGAATGCTCTTGGCCACACCTTTCTTCACTTTCTTCGCCATAGCGTCAAGAAGCTGCGCTTGGTGAACCTGATCTTCCAGAGTCGGAGAAACTTGAAGATTGGCAAGAAATCCTCGCGGAATCATCTGAAGGTTGAGCTTGCGGAAGGCCTCACAAATCTCGGGCTGAAGAGGCTTCAAGATGAGACTATTGCATTACGCCTTACGGCTGAGCGCGTCTGCAATGACATTTTCTTTCCCAAGAGTATACTCAATGCTTGGATTGAAGTCCTCAAGCATTTCCACCCAACGAGATTGCCGAATATTGAGATTGGGTTGAGTGAAAATGTACTTCAAGCTCTTGTGATTGGTGTCCACCTCAACTGGTCTACCCAACAACAAATGCCTCCAAGTCATTAGAGCATGCACAACTGCCGCCAACTCAAGATCATGAGTGGGGTAGTTCTTCTCGGCAGGCTTCAACTGACGCGAGGTATAAGCAACAATCTTCTTGTCTTACATGAGAACACCGCCAAGACGTTGGAGAGAAGCATCAAACAAAACTTGGAAAGGCTTAGACTACTCAGGAGGAACAAGAACTGGAGCTGCAGTCAGTCTTTGCTTGAGCGTATTGAATGCCACATCACACTCAGGAGACGAAACATACTTGACACTCTTCTGGAGGAGATTGGACAGAGGCTTGGCAATTTGAGAGAAGTTCTCCACGAACCTTCTGCAATAACTGGCAAGCCCGAGGAAGCTCCGAAGCTGCTTCATATTTTGAGGAGGTTCCCACTTCAAGATTGCCTCAACTTTCTTAGGGTGCACTTTAATTCCCTCGGCAGAGATCACATGCCCGAGGTACATCACTTCATTGAGCCAGAACTCACACTTGGAAAACTTGGCATAAAACCGATGCTCTCTTAACTTGTCAAGCACAGGGCGGAGATGCTCTGCATGCTCTTCTTCTGTCTCCGAGAACACAACGATATCATCTAGGTAGACCAAGACGAATTCATTCTTGAAAGGAGAGAAAATGAAATTCATCATTCTTGAGAAGGTTGGAGGAGCATTAGTAAGGCCAAACGACATGGCGCTGTACTCATAAGAGCCAAAACTCGTCCTGAAAGCGGTCTTGGGAATGTCTTCTTCGCGAATGCGAATCTGATGATAACCCATGCGAAGATCAAGCTTCGAGAAAACCATGGCACCTTTCAGTTGCTCAAACAACTCATTGATGTTGGGAAGTGGGTACTTGTTTCTGATTGTCTTCTTATTCAATGGACGGTAGTCGACACAAAGACGATCCGTGCCATCTTTCTTCTTGACAAACAAAACACCACAACCCCATGGAGAAGAACTTGGTCTGATCAGACCCAGATGTTCTTGCTCATCTAGCTGCTCCTTCAACTCTTTTAGCTCTTCGGGGCCAAGTTTATATGGGCGCTTGTAGACCGGTTCACTTCTGGGCTCAAGATCAATCACGAACTCGATTGGCCGGTGCAGAGTCATTCCTGGCAATTCTTCTGGAAAGACATCTTCATACTCACAAGCCACCAGAATTTGAGAAATCACCGAGATTTCACCCTTCTCATTAAGAGCAAAGAGACGGATTGTGTCATCACGAGCCGCAAAAATAATCACGTCTTCTGAAGGATGAGTCAGCTTGACTTCTTTTGCTTTGCAATCAATATGAGCCTTATTCATAGCCAGGAAGTCCATGCCCAGAATGAGATCAATATCAGAATTCCCAAGAACAATTGGAGAAGCAAGAAAAGAATAATTGCCCATCTTGATAGAAGCATCCGGAACAATCACATGCGAACTCATGCGCATCCTCGGAGAAACCACACGAAAAGGACTAGCTAAATGCTCCACTAAAAACTCATGCCTAGCAACAAAAGGCTTGGATATGAATGAATGCGATGCACCAGAATCAAACAAAAACTTTTGAAGGAAAATCATTAACTGAGATATTACACATAATCACATCATTGGACTGCTATGCTTCAGCTGCATTCACCATATTCACCCGGACTGACTTGGGATTATGCTTCACCATAGCATTGCCTGGAGGCTTGATAGGAGGAGGAGGTGGGAGACGCCGCTGGTTGCACTTGTTGGCATAGTGACCCTTCTGGCCACACTTGTGACAAGTCACCTCAGAAAGTGGATGAACATTGCCTGGAGGAGGAACAAGAACAGCCTTGGACACCTGGGGTCTCTGCTGGAATCCTGGGTTGGGTGGGTGGGAAGAACCATGACCACCGAACTGCTTCTGCTGCTGAGGAGGGCGAAATGGAAGAGGATTTGGTGCCCAATACTTCTGCTGCTTGGGAACCATCTGAGAGCCAGAAGAAGAAGAATATGAACCCCTTGAACGCTTCTTGGAGTTCTCCAACTTGAGCTGAGCTGCTTCGACCTTCAAAGCCATGTTGTAGAACTGATCGAACTCCCGAGGATCTTGAAGAACTAGGCCTGGCAGAAGCTCATCCTTGAGACCACCTCTAAATTGATAGATCATAGCTTTGTCATCTGGAACATCTTGCTTGGCATAACGGGCTAGATTCTAGAACTCGACGTTGTACTGGTAGACAGACATGCTCCCCTGCTTCAGGTGCCTGAACTTCTCACGCATCTCCTCGACAAAGCATGTCGGAATGTAATGAGCCCTGAAGTCACGACGGAAATCGCCCCAAGTAACAACACGATCGCCCTTGGAATCCTTGTACTGCTGCCACCAATCAGCTGCTTGACCCTTAAGCTGGAACGATGCAAATCTGACAAAGTCCTCTGGCTGACATTGTTGCACTCGAAATGCTTACTCATATCACGAAGCCAATCATCAGCATCAAAAGGCTGCTCACAACAGGTGAAAGACTTGGGCTGGTTGGCAAGGTACTGATTGAGCGTCGCAAACCGAGGCTGATTCTAAAAATTCCCTTGAAAACCTTGCTGACCCTGCTCCCATTCTTGCAACAGTCTGAGAAAGATCTGAGTGTTCGCATTGGTTGCGTCCATCACAGCTTGCCAAGCTTATAGTGGAGGAGGTGGAGGAGGCAGTGGCGGGGGTGGTGGTGGAACATTAGTCTACTCCTCCTCACGACCCGGATTGTCGCGAGTTGATGGAGCCATCCTGAAGATGGACAAAACACATCAACACCTCATTGAAAAGGATGAATTCAAAGCTGAATCAATTGCTTGAAAGAAATGAACAAATAACAGCACAACCTTCCTACTAAAAATTAGTAAGAATGCTTCTTCCATTTATGATAACATCATCAGAAATAGAAGCCACTTGCAATAACACAAAAGTATTGAGCTAAGCGCTCAAAACAAATGTACATGCCCATATACATCTGAAGAAGATGATCCTAGATGACTACAAGATTTCCCACCTATGAACTTCCGAAAACTTTCTGGTTATGCAATCCGATGTGGGGGATACAAGGAGGAAATATCTCACACAACTAGCAATCCTACACCCCAACTGTATCCATCCTTCAACACATAACTAGAGGCTTTCGCAAACTCATCTAATCTCGAATCCTCGAACTCACAACGATACTAAAGCATGGTGGTACCCCGGACGCCTCCCCAGTACTGGGTGACTCCAACCTTACCTCACCACGATAAGTATTGAAGTAATTCTGAACACTCTCCGTCCTGAGATATCAAGGAAGATGAATGATAACGATGTGCCAACATTCCCTGGAGTTCGACTCCCCGGAAGAAATCAAGTCATACAGGAGGCACCAAGATAGAACCCTGTCACATCAGTATCATATAGACTCCAAAATACCCGCGTGATCCTAAAAAAATATTGAGCGAGAAGAGGAGTAGAATCAAAATTCTAAGTCGGAAACCTCATCAGAACAAAGAAGAGGAGTAAAAACAATCCTACTCTCCGATATAACTAGACTCAAAATAGTTTTCACTAGACACGACTCGGCCAAGTTCGAACAAGCAAAGGCTCCTATGGTCTTATGGCTCTGAATACCAACTTGTCACGCCCAAGATGTGCGCCTATCCATTTTAAGACACGAGGGCCTCGCAAGGGATAGAGGTGCATCTTACCATTAGCAAGTATAGTATCATCACATCATACAATACTGAGAAGATGAGTATACAAGATTGGCTTACACTTGCCACATGCTAAATTACATTTCACTCAGAGTTCAATCATCAAGATGAAGACAGGGTCCGACTACGGACGAAATCAAACGAAAAAAACAGATGCTGACCATGGTCCTCTACTCATCCGGGTAAGTCACATACATCCTGCCTCTTTCCTCATCATATTCCCACTGGAGCTGGGTAAGGCCACCCTGCACGAACTCGTCTGTACATGTACCCGGAGGGTTGTAGTAATCTGTGAGCCATAAGGACTCAGCAATCAAGTGCCCGGGTACCGAGACTATTCAAGCTTAAAGGTTGGGATGGGGTAAGTGTTTAGTTTGCAGCAGCACTATGCATTTAAGGTGGCTAACTTACGCAACATGAAAATAAATATGAGTGGCCTACGATGAATGATCGAATCTAGTATGATCTCTATGAGATCCTGAACACTTACTTACGTCAATCATAACCCCACTGTGTTCTCTCTCGGATCAAGTTCACGATCAGAGACGATCATGGTTACTCACACAGTTGGTGTATTTTAGTTAGAGTTTACTTCAAGTTTACTATAACCGGATGTTATACAAATATCCAAGTTGCCACATAACCGCGGGCACGGCTTTCCGAAAGATTTAACCCTGCAGGGGTGCTCCAACTAATCCATCACAAATTAACCACACTCCGCGAGAATATCCTCGACCGCGGATCTCGCGATCATCATAGGTAATTCCAAAGGAATTCCAACACCTCAAGTGAACCTGAAGAAAGTCAGAGTCCACACGCAAGACATTCGATAAAGGTAAACAAATCCAACAAGACCTCCCGACGTGTCGACGAACCCGATTAGAGCCGCGTATCTCGTTCTCAGGACACGACAGATGAGCGATGGTTACCACGCCAATCACCGAGTTGCCCCGGGCGGCGTTAATAAGCTGCTCTGGGTTGGACCAACACTCATGCGGAGCACTGGCCCGGGGGTTGATTAAATTATCCTCGGGGTTGCAAAGCCCTATACAAATTTTATTAAGTTGTAAGCAAATGTAGTACCAATGTTGGGTCTTGCCAGACGATTTTTAGTCTCAACCGAATAAACAAGGGGGTCCCCATAACAACCTCGAGCATGTTAGGAGCGCAAAATATGGAAAACATAACACCGGTAGCAAGGAACTAATGGCGGTAACAGCGGAACAAATCACTTAGCAAAAGGCCAAGCCTTCCACCAATACCAAGATATATATGTGCATTAAATTAAACAACAGGTAATATTGTGATATCCATATCCATGTTATCACATGGAACAACCTGCACCTGCAACTAAGAATGCTATAAGAGGGGCTGAGCAGCGGTAACTTAGCCAATCAAAGGTTTGCTAGGTTGTGGAGGTTAGAGGCTGTCATGGCAATTAGGGGGATGATATACAGTGGTAGGTAGCGCAATTGTAACGATAAGAGCGAGAAACTACCAAGCAAAAATAGTATCGGGATTCGGGTACGATCATCTTGCCTGTTGGTTCTTTAGTGGAACAAGTAGCGGGATCCTCGTAGTGGTACTCTCCTGGGTCCTTGTACTCAGTATCGACACTTGCGTCTACCCAAGAGAAACAACAACAGTAAACATCCAACCAGGGTGCAATGCAAAACCAAGATGATGCATGATTCATTTATGAAGAATCAAACATGGCAATCCAAAACTAGTCATGTTTCACATGCAAAGTTTGTTTATTAATGAATCTGGACAGAACCTCATGTTGATTTATTTAGACATGCATGAACATGGCAAATATCGATGCATCATGCAAAATCGATAGAAATGCATATAAAGAACACAAGAAATGGAGTTACGGTTCTCATGATACGCTCACGACAAGGTACGAAGGCAAAAACACAAGACCACCAAGCCATGGGCTACTTCTTGGCATTCCAAGGTAGCCACTGGATAGGTTATGAAAAATCACGCACAATAGACTGAAATATCAATAAATTCCATGGAGTATAGCTCCCACAAGCCACAAAACAAAGAAACACACTATCTGCCACAAAACAACATCATAGCAACTACTACAACTCACAACTTGAGCTACGGGAACCCTACAGCCACAACCAAGATATTGACAGAATCTATTCAACACACACACAAACTTATCCAACTACACAAACGGCAAAGGAGGCACACATCAATAAACATGAAGCAATCAAGTTGACATGACGAAACAGTTTTCTAGGACTTAGTGAAAATTCCAGTTTTCTGGAATCTGAGTTAATAAAGTAGCAAGTTGACAGCAGTAGTCAAATATGCTAGAGAGCTCCTATTGGCATGAGAATTAACAGGATGGTATAAGGCAATATCTACTACAAATAACTAACACCGAGAATGAGCCAATTCCAAACACACCACTAGATAACACCCACTCTCCATGGCATAAAAATAACTACAGACTCCCAGACTTAGTAGTTTTTAGCATGCTAAAACAGAAACATTAAGTTGGTCCCTTTGCAGCATGGTTCCTACTTTTATGGGAGATTCTCATGTTAAACAAAAATACCATGGCATACTAGATACAAAATACTAGCAATCCCTAGTTGGCACATATCCCAAAGCAAGCATGGATTAAATCATGCAAAAATGACAATATGGCATGTCAGCTAAAATGACAGATTTATGAACTTGCTCAAAAGTGAAATATTAAAGTTCATATGGATTCATTGGGTCTTCCTACCCTAAAACCATGGGTCATACACATATTCTCATGTGAAACAACAAGGCACAAACAAGATAGCAAAACTATCACCTATTCCCATAAGTGATACATAGCTCTAATGCACAAGGGCATAAATGATCCTAAGCAACTTTTGGTAACTAGGTAACATGCAATATCAAGACACCTATTAACAAACATAAAAACAAAGGGGCTGGTCTAGTGGGGAAACCCACTAGTCCCCCCCCCCACACACACATACACTCAACACACACACACTACAAGCAAGCACACACACAAGCTCTACATATGCCCAAGGCATAGGAGCACCAACACTCATGAACATAACCCCCAAGAAGGAGGAGTTAACCCACCCACACACTCAACAAACACATGCATATATACATGTATGTATATACACATACACACTTTAACCACACACCATTCATATACACTCACACCACATGAGTGTAATGTGCCACACACACAAACATGTGAAGGCACCAAGCATCACACACACACACACACCTATCACCATGCCACATACACACATGTGTGTATGCCTAAGTACACACACATAAGCACATGCATGTGCATGCTCACATGCACATATATACACACACAAGCACATATGAAAAGGAAGAAAAACAAATAAATAAAAAGAAACAACATGTTGGAATTGTTCTTAATACATGCATACATACATATAGCCAAGGAAAATAAACAAAAGAAGAGAAGAAAAACAAAACAAAAAGGGGGGAAGGGTCGGGCTCGAACCCATGACCTTAGGGTCATCTCCCCAAACCCAACCACTCTGCTACGACTGTTGTTGCTAACAGAGGAGGGGCTCGGCCCATCTTATACACACACGCGTAGCAAACTGACGAAACTGAAGAACAAAGTACTGTGGCGACGGGCAACAGCGGCGATGCTACATGGCGGCACAGGGGGTCTCTAGCGAGGCAAAACACCAGCGGGGAGAACGGGGTCCTCGTGGAACCCATCCCCGCACCAAACGACGGCAGGACGCGGCAACAATGAGGCGCTCGAGCTCGAGCTGCTGCTCGGCTCGGGGCACGGCGGAGGCAGACTGCAACGGCGGCACTCTAGCTAGTAGGGGGGAAGGGCTTGCGTGGGATAGCTCACCTAGGGGAGGATGAAGGATACCCTGACGCACGACGAGGAAGGAGAGGCGGGGACGCGACGGCGATGAGGAAGAAGAAGGCCCGACGACGATCCACGGTGAGGAGGAAGAGGACGACGCCTTGGAGCCTCCCACTGCGCTCTAACACCGGGAACGGAAAGCGGATGGCAGCCGCGAGCTCCACGCCATCTTGGACGTAGAGGGGAACCACCGAAGACGCGGCAACGACGGCGACGACGGCCGGTGACACTCTCTAAACCTCACTACACTCTGAAGCCTTACCTGCCAAGGAGGAAGAAGAGAGGGAGGAGAGCGATGGAGGGAGAGATGGGAGTTGTGGTGGTGGTGAAGAGAAGAGGAACCCTAGGAGAGGACGCACGCACGCCGAGGGGGGCTTTATGCCCACGGACTGACGGAGACGGTCGACGGAAAAGGCAACGGCGGAGGCTCTCTGCTCTCTGTACCTGACAGCAGGGGAAGGGAGCAGGTGACCGTCTATTCACTGCGGGCTAGGCCGCAGGAGAGACAAGTCCCACCTACCTCTCTCTCTCTCAAAACAAAAACAGAAAGGGTTTTTCTTTTTTTAAACCAGTCACACAAAAATAAATCCCCAGAATAAAAGAAAAGGTTCTATCGCAAAACAAAAATATTTTTGCAAAGAAAATAATGTGCACTATTTTAATAAAACTATCAAGTTGATTTATAGAGCAAGTAATTTTAATACTTTAATAAATAACAGCCCCTGTTTAATTTAAACACCAAATCGTACAAGCCCCTAACACCAAAAGAACCATACAGAAAATTAATAATATGCATAGGGCTAGCTCTTGAACATTTTTTAATCTTTTTTAAAACAACTTAATTCTGACAATAAAATTATATGGAGAGAAGGGGGGTTGGAAGGGCATGTTTGATAAGGGAAAAGAGAGGGGAAGAAGAAAAGGTTGCACACAAGGCTCCAACCACACTCAAGCACCAACACAACACAAGACCCACTCACATCCAATCACCACATGTCAAGACACATGAAAGCAAGCATGCAAGATGAATACTATGATGGATGATATGATGCATGGATGCAAACCAACACATGGGACAAGGTGCAATTCATACATAGCTCATGACACAAGGTTCATACAATGGGGTTACATGCCATAAAAGGAAGGGACAACACTTGGGCTGTCACATTGGGACTTTAGAACATTTGTTCTGAGTGGTGTAGCCCCCAAGCGTCGGGTCAGTAAGAATTAATGGGCTGGGACTTAGGAAAATATAGAAACACCGGCTCATCTCCTTGAGATAATAGGGTCTTGCTGACAATGTAATGATTTGAAAAACTAGCTTCCATTAGCCCCCAAGTGCAGTAGTGCATGCTTGCAGCGACATGGGACTTGCATATTTGATATAAACTGAACTTGAATAATGTAGCCCCCAAGTGTTGGGTCGTCTTCTTGCAGTGACTTGGGACTATAATATGACTCCCCACAATTTTTGAATGAATCCCTGACCGTGGTTGTAATAGAACCCGACATGAATATCCTGGAACAATTCCTTTGTGTTTGACATGAAATCCCTGCTCGTGGTTGTGATGCAACCCGGCAAATGTATATTGGAGAAATCCATGAGTGTTGTAGATTACCACAGAGCACAATTGAAGAAATCCAAGAACCGATTAATTAGATGACACAACATTATATCTGATAGGGCGGCTCCTTGAAAAATAATGAATTCTCCGAGCTGGCTTGAAAACCCCAATCATTTAGTACTGGTTATGATAAACCATGAAGATCCAGCCAGGTTTGGCTATTAAAGATCCATTTTCTCTTGCGGAGTACTTAATGGCGGCTCATCTTTAAGAGATAAAACCTGCAAAAATAAACAAGACAGAATATATTCTGCATTGTTGTAAGGACGGCTTGAAAAAGCACAACCCGGAGATGTTATAACATTGCTCCTTCTTTCATAATCTTGCTCTGACCCGGCTTGATAAGCCGGCATGTCATGTGAATATGATTCAATGTATGATGCAATGTTGATGCAATGTACGATGCAATGTTGATGCAATATATGATGCAATGTGTGATGCAATGTTTGACTTGTTAGTATTTTTGGCACGAACGCCGGTTGTTAGGGTTAGATAAGCTACACCCGAAGGTGAGAAGCCCCCTTTTACAACCGTGGCTAATCATATTAGCCGGAGATGGCATAAAGCCGGCCGATAAAGCGTTAGAAGCGATACCCGAAGGTAAGAAGCCGCCCTCAGCCCGCGGCTAATCGTGTTATCCGGAAGATTTGGCAGAAAGCCGGATGATAAGGTGTTAGAAGCGATACTCAGAGGTAAGAAGCCACCCTCAGCAGTATGGCGCGAACGCCAATTGTTAGGGTTAGATAAGCTACACCCGAAGGTGGGAAGCCCCATTTGACAACCATGGCAAATCGTGTTAGCCGAAGATAGCATAAAGCCGGCCAATAAGGTGTTAGAAGCGATACCCGGAGGTAAGAAGCCACCCTCAGCAATGTGGCGTAAATGCCGGTTGTTAGGGTGTTAGATACCTGTCGGTAAAATCCCCCTTACAACCGCGGCTAATCATGTTAGCCAGAGATTTGGCATAAAGCCGGCCGATAGGGTATTAGAAGCAATACCCATCGGTAAGAAGCCCCCTTCAGCAATATGGCGTAAACGCCGGTCGATAAGGTGTTAGAAGCGATACTCGGAGGTAAGAAGCCACCCTCAACCACGCCTAATCGTGTTAACCGGAATTTGGCATAAAGCCATCCGATAAGGCGTTAGAAGCGATACCCGGAGGTAAGAAGCCGCCTTCAGCAGTCGCAGTTGACATGTCAACTGGAATATTTGTGAATTCTTCCTGTAAGCCACCATCTTGTATGAAGGAATGGCAGAAGCTCCAAATAAATTCAGGCACCTATGTTTGAATGGTGCATCACGGCGGTTCGTCCTCTTGGGAAACTTTTAATCATCCGCCAATAATGTAATAGCCCCCAGGATTGGGTTTTCTCTTGCAAAGACCTGGGGTTCTCATTGAAAACGACCAAATGTGTCTCGCCATGTCTGTAGCCCCCGAGTCTTAAGTTGACTCGAAGAGGCGGCTTTAAGAGTCTCCACTGATGGTTGAGGTTGACCGTGGTGGGTTATAGATGATCCCGTATGAATTGTTTGAATGATCCAGTCGATGGTTCGTCTCGGCTGGTTGTTGAAGTGAACCAAACTGTAATGGCGGCGCCTTGCGCGCTTGTCCGTTGGGCGGCTCATATCGAAGAGCACTACACCGATATGTCGATGTAGATCAAACTGTGGGCGGCGGCTTGCGCGCGTCAATTGGGCGGCTCATACTGGTGTATGCGGCCACTAGCGTGTTGATGTAGACGTCGAGGTCAGCTGCGACATGATCGCGAGAGACGGCCACGACACTGTAAGCCGGCGCGGTCGCGAGAGATGGCCATGGCGTTGCGAGCCGGGGGGGTCGGTGAGTTGTGGCGTTGTTGGTGAAGACCATATCGCAAAAGCGGCGGCTTACCGCATCCATTGGGTGGCTCATAACTCCGGGTTAGCACGAGTGGTACAGGCGTATTGATGTAGACGTAGAAACCAGTCGTGGCATTGTAAGTCGGTGCTGTTGTGGAAGACGCCATGATGCTGTAAGCCGGCGCAGATGGCGAGATAGGCCACGGTGTTGTAAGCCGGAGCGGAGGCGAGAGACGGCCACGACGTTGTAAGCCAGTTCGGGCACGAGAGACGGCCAAGGCGTTGTAGGCCAGCACGAACGTGCGAATTGCCGGTGGTGTTGTAAGCGCGGACGGGAGAATCAACCATGGGCATTGTAAGCTGGCGCAAACGGGTGACTCGGCCGCAGGTATGATAAGCCGGCGCGGATAGATGACTCAGCCGCGAACGTTGCGAGCCGGCACGGCCGTGAGAGAAGGATGTGGCACTGTAAGCCGATACGAACGCCGGTGCCAAACGACGCTGGTGCGCCTCCACCTCCACGATATGATGCCACTTTGGTAATGAATAATTTGTCCTGTGTAAAAATATTACAAAGATGAAGTAATTATTCTTCGAAGGAATCAAAATGTATAGATAAAATAAATTGGGTGGATAGCACCTGTGACCCGGCGACGCAGGTGGGAGTGCGAACCATGGTGGAGGCGGCTCATGCATGAGGAAATCGGTGGCTCACGGCAGCAGAACCCACGGCGGCTCGACAGCGCCGGCCCGCGGTGGACCCGGAACGAGGTGGACGCGACTCATGACAGTAGACGGCGGCGGCTAATATCAGCAGGGGCGGCGGCTCGATCCTGTCATTTTTGAAATGGCGGGTTGTAGAAACGGGGGAGACCGGCCTCAGGGTGGCTCACGGTGCAGCTGGTAGCTTGGGGAGCTCGGAGTAGAGGCGGTCGGAGGCGTAGGCCAGCAGCGGCTCAAAGTGCACCCTGGCGAGTCGAGCGTGCGATGGAGGCGAGAGATGGCCGGGGCCATGGTGCATAGAGGCGGAGCAGCATGCGGCGACATGAGCGGATGAGGCCAGTTCGGATGAGGCATGATCTCAAACTGGCATCGGCTCTTCTTTACCCGAAAAATTGTGTGCTTCTCAATCCTTAGGAGAGATCCCTTCAAGAACACAAACCACCGTGCATTGCCCCTACCTGGCGCGTCAACCGGGGCCAGGTCGACAACAGCGAGGGTCCGGGAGTCGCCTCCCACCGGCCCTTTGCCCAATGCCATTGCCGCCTCCACCTCCTACCGCTCTGGCGCAACGATCGCGATGGATGGCGCCTCCACCTCCATGGCTGCCACCTCCGGCACCGCTTCTGATGCCGCCTCCGGGACCACCGGGGCCTCCGGCACGTGGACCCGTGTCGGCTCGGCCACGGGCGGTGTCACGTCCGGCACCTCCGGTCGGATCACCTCGGGGGCCGGCTCCGCTGTCGCCGCCCTTTCTTGGGCCGCCTCCTACACGGATGGAGGCACAGGAGTCTCCATGGCCGCCCCTCACGGCTTGCTCGACGGGGCCCTCGACAGGCGGGTCAATTCCGCTGCCTAGTTCGCCGCCCGTGCGGTGTCCGCAGACCTCCTCCGCCGCCCGCCGCTCGAAGTCCCGGAATGCGAGGCCCCGCCTCGCATTCTGGACTTTGAGGCTCGCAGCTCCACGAGCTTCCTCTTCTCCTCCCGCTGGGTGGTCGCATGCTCGCGGGCCAGCCGGCTGGCGACATCCGTCAGGTCTCGCGTCGACTCCCCCTCGTGAAGCTCGATGGGGTCCCTGCAGCGCACAAAGGCCGGTCACCCACCGCCTCGCGACCCTAAAGAAAACACACGGAATACACAAAAAAGAGACTTACCCGATGATGAGGAGTAAGTCCCGCTTGGCGCACGTCAGCGGCTTCTGCGCAGCCACCTTCACCCGCTTTGGGACTGGTAGCGGGGCCACCGGCCCCTCCTGAGCCGGCCTCTTCGCCTGGCCGGCAGCTCCGGCCGTCGGGGCTTTGGCCGGCCGCTCCTTGCTCCGCCGACCCTGACGCGCTGAGGGAGGAGGCTCGTTTAGAATCATTACGTCATCATCATCGTCATCATCGTCGCCGTCGTCCGTCCAGTCCCTGATCGTGGGGGCAAGAGGGAACTCACCCACTCCGCTGGGCTCCCCGACTGCACCGGATCCTTTGGCTCCGTAGGGGTCGCCGGCTCGTGGGTCTGCCGGCTCGTCGACTCCTCCCGAGGAGTCCACCCCCTCCTCCGGCGGGCCTCCCCGCTCGTAGTCTTCGGAGTCGGAGTTTTCGCGCTCCGCCTCGGAGATTTGGCAGTGCGGGCCGTCTCCCATGTTCTGTCGCACCAACAGTTGTGGTCCGCACGACAAAGTAAGGTCCGCAGCCGGCTGCCGGCTGGAAAGAATCAAACGAAGAAAAGTCGTCTCGTCAAAGGACTTACCAGGGGGGTCGGTTGATGCGGTCATACGGCTCCATGCCGAAAGAACACGACTCAAGCTTCAGCTTGAACGTCATGAGGGTGTTCACCCGCTTCGCCACCTGAGCCGGCGTCAGGTCGATGATGGACAGCCGGCAGGGGTCACGACGGCCGGACATGTCACAGATCCGATCGGCCTGAGCTGGAGAGGCAACACCCGACACGATATGAAAGCCGCCACCATATCGATGGCGACCAACCCCTCGGAGCTCTTCAGCTGCGCGAGCCGGCCGAGCTTTGCCAGGGCCACGACGCGTGGGGCGGTCCCCAGCCAGTTCACCTAGGTGGACTGTGCGTCGACGAACGGTTGTAGCCGGATGAAGTCCAAGTTCGGGTCGGCGTTCTTCACATAGAAGAATGTCCAGTGCCGCCCCTTGATGGAATCGATGAGAGAAAGGGGTGGGAAGCGCACAGTGCCGTGACAACACACCAACGTGCTCCCATAGGCGCTGCTCTTCAGTGCCTTGAGATATAAGAGGGCGTTGAAGAAGTCAAGGAAAGGACGGACCCCGATATACCCCTCGCACAGCGTCACGAAGCTGGCGAGGTATAGGATCGCATTGGCGCCGAGGTGATGCGGCTAGAGGTTGAAGGTGTTGAGGAGCGGGCGGAAGAAGTGGCTCACCGGGAGCCTGAAGCCGTGGGAGAAGTGCCAAAGGAACACGACATGTTCCCCCGGCTGCAGCACCGGCGCCACCTCGTCGCCCAACGCGCGTCCGACCACCCGCTCCGCCGGCGGCAGCATACGTGCACGGCGAAGCTCCGCAATGTCTGACTCGATGATGATGGAGCCAACCCAGCTCCCTCCATGCCGGTCAGCCATTGCGGCGGCGCGGTAGCGTGCGGGCATGGTTGCGGGTTCAGGCACGATGTTGCGCAAGGAGAGCGAGGAAGACGAAGAAGGTGAGGCAGCAGGGGGGCGAGTGGGATGCGGGTATCTCCGCCCCTACCTTTCCTCCCCTTTTATAGGGGAAGCCGTGACCGAGGGACATGAGATTAATTGCGCCCACTCCCCTGGAAACTCCATGCGCTGGGTGGCCAAGGACCGTAACGGTCGCTTCGGGGTGCAGAGGATCCCGGTCTGCGCCCTGAGGCCTACCGGGCTATGCCCGCTAGGCCCAGGCCGACATCCCGTCTCCCCGCATGCGCGGGGCCTGCCGCATATTTACTCGCCGTGTGGCACGCGGCGGGCCGGCTTAGGTCCCGGGGCGACATGCTGGTACCCGAGGCGTCGGGTCCAACGGTCGACCCCGCTGCCCCTTTAGCTTCACTCGGAGGCGGGTACCCATGGGGGGGAAGCCGCCGGCTCCCCACCGTCTGCCGAACGCGGGCCCCCACCGGCTTCGGGGACTACTGACGGGGTTATTACCCCTAGGTAGGCCAAAGCAACGGGGTTCTCCCCTTCCACTTCGAAGGAAAACTACGCGACCAGTTGCCCATGGCCGGCTAGAGGACGGCCAGCTCGAGTTGCCGCCAGCTGGCGACACGGACGGATGGTCATGCAGCCGGTTCGACCCCTGGCTGGCTGGGCACGGTCAGGCTGCCTTCCGGGCCGCCTCCTCCGCTGACCCCGGGGCGAATGTGCGAAGCCCTATCCCTCTGCGTGCAGGTACAACGACATGACACGACCGCCACAACGGGCGGCCCTATGGCCATAGTGGCCACTGACGCACAGTAGCACATGGCTACAGTCCGGCCGTCCAGACCGATCACCTCGGCGAGCGCGGGCACGCGAGGAAATAGTGCTGGCACACCCTCGCCCACTCGATTACCTGCCCCGGCGTGGCTATAGTGCAGCCGACCATACTGAAAACTTCGACCGGCTGGCACTAGACAATGCTTCCCGGGTGACCTGTGCCACGGTAGGTGGGCGAGGGCCAATCACAGATCCGACTGGCGGGCCCCAACGGGAGACGGGACCATTCAGCCGGTGGACCCTACAGACAACGAGATGGCACGAGGGGTGGGCCCCCTTGGTCAGCCGGGTCCCCCCACCCCTATACTTTAGAACATATTATAGAGTCGGGGGGTTGGCCTATAAAACCACCGGAGCCCCCCATGCAATGGGGACGGACGATCATTCGCATACACCCACATAGAGCTCTCCTCTCGTACCATCCTTAGCAACGGAGGAAAACAAGCTGACTGCTCCTTCTTCCTCCTCTAGACACAGCTCTAGGAGCATCCCTGTAAACACAACTATCCATCCAACTAGACCAAGCAGGACTAGGGGTATTACCTCCCTCGGAGGGCCTTATGTCGGGACCCCGATCATAAGTCATATGAATCCAGACTGTAACATATCACATCACTTTGCAGCCTCACGCACGGTAAGCTCCACGGCTGCACCCTTACCTTAGCCGGGACCGTTTGCGTCTTTTGGCTCACGTATGTGAACATGTCGCTAGCAATCAAACGACAGAGAACTTGGGCCGACATGACTAGTCATAGAACCCAAGTGGCACATCCGTACGGAAACAGGCATACGTAACCCAGCAATGCAGGTGTCAGCCTCAAGCATGTGTAGATGAGTCATAGCAAGCTACAAGGACTCCATTACGCCATGAGACATAAATGCCATCACTGCACGTAGATGAGTTGTAGCAGGCTACACGGACTCCATTACATTGCGAGACATTTCCCCGAAGGGACAGACACAATAGGAAAGAAGGATACATGCCAGTCAATCAATGTGTCCGGAGCAGTAGCAAGCTACCATGGCTCAGTGGAAGCACAAAGAGGCAGTTTCCCGTAAAGAGTAATACTAAAGGCACACAACTAGGTGTCGGATCCCATACATAACGTTGCATGTCACACGTACGCACGACATGCCCGATATGCATAGATACAACCATCATATCACAACATAACCATTCAACAACTTTTATTTAAGAGGCTCAGACGAGCCTTGCATAATATGTTCTTACAGATAGGGGTCACATGACCCGACACTCAAGTCATACAAACAAGTTCATACAAACCAAGCGGAAGCATAAGCTGTCTGAGTACAGATAGATGAAAGGATAAAAAGGCACATGGCCTGACTATCTACAGCCCGCCATAGGGCATAAGGTCGTAGCTGGGACACCAGCTATTCGGCATCGTCGACATCTAGAAAGAACCCACCCGATGGGTCTTGGGTCTCATCTGCAACATTTATTAAGCAAACATGAGTACAAACGTACTCAGCAAGTCTTTAAAGCAAACCTAGTCTATTCATGCTCATGTATCAACAAGGGGGTGGTGGAGTTTATGCAGCAATGCCAGCTTTGACTCATGGCTAACCTACACTACACAATTTTAGCTCTTTGTTTAAATTTTAGATATCGCACACGAGTCCACTAACTCCATGACAATACACCACCATGGATTCACTTCCCTCTCCTGGGAGAGCGCCATCCACGATACTCACACTTGTCTTGATATTTTTATGAGTATCCATTTGATTATCTATGAACAACATAAGTTTTCCAAGTAGTCCATATCCGAGGACGCGGCTATTCGAATAGTTTCATACCCTGCAGGGGTGTACTTCTTCACACACGCTCTCGCCACTTATCGTTGTGTGCTCATAAAACCAGGCACCTCAGCAGCCTTCAAGCGGAAGCCCAGCAAGGGAGTCAGCCACGACCGTCAATCACATCAGACCTCTAGTCCAGGCTATCGCCTATTTGAGGCTGAACCCGCACGGAAGTCCGGCCGAAGTTTCCGCTACGGCCCCAAACGATGTGCACAGGGTTCCCAAGCCCACCATTCGGGTGACCCTTGGTACACCGTGCCACTGCCTACCGCGTCGTAACCCACCCCTAGGGTCACCGCTATGCACGGTCTCCAGCATGCTATAAACACCAGAAACTACTTGCAACTCCTGGACCAAGGACTAAGCGGTTGATAAGTCGAGAGGGTCAATTAAGTATCCCAACGTGTGGTAGTAACTAGTCTTGGATGACAAACACGGAACTCAATTCCTAAGAATGGTCCCAATGAGACAACCCGCTATGTACTCCTACACAGCCTCTCAACGCTACCTTTACCAAATCGGGTTCATCATATGCTTATCACATCAGAACTACAATGTTTCACTCTTGTTCATCACCAAGATGAATCAGACCTGACACAACTCTAAGCATAGCAGGCAAAGTAAGCTAAGAACATCATGGCACAAGCATCTACCAGGTATGCTAGGTTTAGCTATTTACTGTGACAATGACAGGTCATGCATAAGAATAGGTTCATCTACCGTGTATGACAGGAAAGTGAATGTTTGTCCTAATGCAATAAGCAAGACCAGGAGCGAGAGAGTGGGATGTTATCGGAATGATCAAGGGGGGTTGCTTGCCTTGCTGGGTAGCAGGAAGGTTCTCTCCTTCGTTGGAATACTCGGGGGTATCCTTAGAAGCCGGGCCTACAGCAATGCAGATAAATAGCATTCAATACACGCAAGTGCAACAATATGATGCATGATCATGACATGGTAGCATGTATGGATGAGCTAGTGCAACTAGTGTCCAAGTTAATTTGAAGGGAGTTTGAATATAGGTTCGAAATTGTTCTTCATTTCAAATTCCATATACTAACCTATTAGCAAATGTCAATGTTCTTCTACATAGGTTGCTCTAACATGCATGATAACAGCACCATTGGATTCATTGGATTTTTCTGATAAATTTTCATATATAAATTATTTTCATGTGATTTACAGATTAATTTATATGAATTTTTAAAGTTTTAAATAATTTCTGGAATTATTTTTAAACTGGAAAAGGGATTAATGGCGTCAGCCTGACGTCACTACGACGTCAGCTGGTCGGCTGACTAGTCCAGGTCAAACCTGACGTGAGGGGCCCGCACGACAGTGATAGGGGCCTAAACTCCGCACTGACCAGGGGTTTGACCCACCCTGGGCCCACTGGTCAGTGGCAGACTACTCAAGAAGGATTAGCCCCTCATGATGGCCACGTCGGCGCCCACCAGAGCGGGTCCGGCGGCGACCATCCGGACGGGGGCGATCCGCCGGAGTTGCGCCTCCGGTGACCATTTGGCGCGTGGAGGGCACCGGGAGGTAGCCCGTGCACGCGGGCATCTAGCAGGGCTACAGAGGGGCTCGGGGTCACCGGAGATGATGACCACGTCGAGCTTGGCGGCAGCGACGGCTCGGCAGGAACGGCTACTGCGCTACAGGTCGCAGGAGGAGGAGCTGAGGGCGGCTACGAGCTCCTGGAGGCGCTACGAGCACAAGCCCGTAGCTAGGAGCGAGCTTTGGCCGTTGTGGCCATAGCTACGCCATGGCCGGTGGCGAGCTCCGCTCGGCTCTTGCTACCAATGGGGCTAGAGAAGGGGAACAGCGTCGGGACTAGGGGAAACGGTCCGGGGCCTCATCGGAGAGGCTTCTGGCACCGTAGCGTGATCGGGGACACAGGGAGGGCGGCGAATCACCGACGTATTCAGTCCGGCGAGAGGGGGAGCAGAGGAGAGGGAGAGGGGGAAATGGCGAGGGGGAAACGGCTCGGCGGCGGCTGAGCCTATCCTCTCGCCAGCGCCATGAGGAGGCACCTAGGCAGGCAAGGAGGAGGTGGCCAGCACGTGGCCAGCGCCGGTTGCGGGGGGCAGCACGTAGTTGCTTCAACTCCTGGCAGAAGAAAGAAGACGTTGCTGCCCCTGTGGGTTGGGTCTCTTCTTCAGGTAAGCCCAGGTGGGCTTTCTTCCCCTTTTTTATTTCAATTCTTTACTAACTTCTGACATTTGTTTTATTTTAATTTCAGGCACATATGCTATTTTAAAATATACCAAATATTTTATATATTGAAGTTTGAATATATCAAACTTATCCAAAAGGTTTCAGGATATTTTGAAAACTAAACTAATGATAATGCTTTATTTGATAGTTTCAGTAGCTCTATCATTTATTTTTAAATTGCTTCAGTTCTTCAAATATTTAAAATGACCCATGTTATAACCATGTCCATATTTATGAGACATAGGGAACATTTTTGAAGGGCCTTTTGGTTTTGTTGAATTTTCACCAACTTTGAATTATTTTGATTCAATGTGAGCTTGGGGTTTCTTTTAGTCCCCATTTCATGTTGATGCAAAATTGAAACATGATGCAACACCCATGTTGTCCTATGACATCTAGCTAGGGATGTGACAACTCACCCCTACTCAAAAGAATCTCGTCCCGAGATTTTGAAGTCGTCGGGAAGAGTGCGGGGTACTCTAGTCGAAGACGATCTTCTCTTTCCCATGTGGCCTCCTTTTCAGAATGGTGTGACCACTAAACCTTGAGAAACTTGATGTTCTGACGCCGAGTGGTACGCTCAGCTTGATCAAGAATACGAACAGGATATTCTCGATATGTAAGGTTGTCTTGGAGATCAAGTGCTTCGCGGTCTACTTCACGGACAGGGTCCAAGAGGCAACACCTGAGTTGCAAGACGTGGAAGACATCATGAACCTTGGAAAGATGCGGCGGTAGTTCCAATTGGTAGGCAACCTCTCCTCGTTTAGCAAGAATGCGAAGGGGTCCAATGTAAGAAGGAGCCAATATTCCCTTGATACCGAATCAATGGGTACCCTTGAGAGGCGTAACCTGAAGGTAAGCCTTCTCGTCAACTTCATAGGTCACAGCCTTATGATGGCGATCATATTGGCTCTTTTGACGAGATTGGGCTATTTTCAACTTTTCACGAATAATGCAAACTTGCTCCTCTGCATCCTGGATCAGATCTGGGCCAAAGAGTTGCCTCTCTCTGGTTTCTGACCAGTTAAGAGGTGTTCGACACCTTCATCCATAGAGAACTTCAAAAGGGGCTTTGCCCAAGCTTGATTGATAACTATTGTTATATGCAAATTCGGCAAATGGAACACATTTCTCCCAGTTCATAGCGAAAGATATAACACAAGCTCGGAGCATGTCTTCGAGGATTTGATTGACTCTCTCAACTTGACCACTTGATTGCGGATGGAAAGCAATGCTAAAAGATAGATGAGTCCCCATAGCGGTTTGAAAACTTTCCCAGAATCAGGAAGTAAAGATACTTCCGCGGTCTGAGTCAATCTCCAATGGAACACCGTGAAGGGAGACTATTCGAGAAACATATAACTACACTAGCTAGCTAGCAGTTATACTCTCCCGAACAGGAAGAAAATGAGCCACTTTGGAAAGGCGGTCGATGACCGCAAAGATAGCATTATTCCCTCTCTTAGTCCTAGGAAATCCGGTAATGAAATCCATACCAACCTTATCCCATTTCCATTCGGGAATAGCTAAAGGTTGAAGGTTGCCAACAGGCCTTTGATGTTCTGCTTTCACGCGACGACAAACGTCGCAATTAGCAACGAACTGGGCAATTTCTCTCTTCATCCTAGTCCACCAGAACCTCTGGCGTAGGTCCTGATACATCTTGGTACTACCCGGATGAATTTTGAGAGGAGAATCATGAGCCTCCTTAACGATCAGCTGTCTTAAGCGTGCGCTCTTGGGTACCACCAACCAGTTCTGGAAGAACACAACACCTTCATCGTCCTTGGAGAATTCTTTAGCGTTTCCGCTAGCAATATTCTCCTTGATCTGGGATATGCCCTTATCATATTTCTGGAAAGCTACTATTTGATCCTTAAGATGAGGTTTCGCCACCAAGTTGGATAGGAATCCTTTAGGAACAATGCGAAGGTTTAACTTCCGAAATTCCTCATGGAGAAGTGGTTGACCTTGTTGTAACATCATGTTGTTACAATAAGACTTACGACTTAGTGCATCAGCCATGACATTAGCTTTCCCCGGGGTGTAAGTTATCCCTAAGTCGTAATCTGTAATCAACTCAACCCATCCTCTTTGCCTGAGATTCAAATCCGGCTGGGTGAAAATATATTTCAGACTTTGGTGTCTAGTGTAAATTTCGCAACTATTACCTAGAAGGTAATGTTGCCAGGTTTTGAGTGTATGGACCACAGCTACAAGCTCAAGATCATGTGTTGGATAATTATCCTCATGTGGATGCTACTATCGAGATGCATATGCAATCACATGATGATATTGCATGAGAATGCAACCTAATCCTTGTCACGAGGCGTCACAATAGATAACAAAGTCCTTAGAGAAGTCCGGTGGCACCAGAACGGGAGCATAGGTCAGTCGTCTTTTCAACTCCTAAAAACCGTGCTCGCATTGTGGAGTCCACTCGAACTTTTTATATTTCTTGAGAAGTTCAGTCAGAGGTTTTGCAACCTTGGAGAAATTCTCGACAAAGCAACGACAATAGCTCGCTAAGCCAAGGAAACTCCAAACTTGCTTAACACATTCAGGTTGAGTCCAATCTGAACTCTCTCAGGATTGACAGCAATACCTGTACTAGAGATCACGTGGCCTAGATAGGTCACTTATGGCAACCAAAATTCACCCTTGGAGAATTTGGCATACACACAGTGCTCTCGAAGTTTCATCAATACCAGCCTTAGATGCTCGACATGTTCCTGTTCGTTCTTCGAGTAGATGAGTATATCATCGAGGTAAACCATGACAAATTTATGCAAATACTCCATGAAGATCGAATTCATCAAGCGAGAGAAGGTGGCTGGCGCATTGGTTAAACCGAAGGACATGACGGTGTACTCGTATTGGCCATAACGAGTAACAAAAGCATTTTCGGAATGTCCCTGTTTCTAATTCTGATTTGATGGTATCCCAACCTCAAATCCATTTTGGAAAAGATAGAGGACCCAGCGAGTTGATCATACAAATCGTTGACCCTAGGGAGCGGATACTTGTTCTTTATGGTGACCAAATTCACAGGCCGATAATCCACAACCATCCGATCCAATCCATCCTTCTTCTTGACGAAGAGAACGAGACAAGCCCATAGATAAGAACTAGGATGGATGAAACCTTTCTTCAAAGCCTCATCGAGTTGAATCTTAAGCTCGGCTAGTTCTAAGGGTGCCATCTTATAGAGTCGTCTGGCTATTGGAACAGTCCCTGGAATGAGCTCTATCACAAACTCAACATCTCTGACAGGAGGAATTCCTGGCAATTCTTCTGGAAAGACATCCAGGAAGTCACGGACTACCGGAATATCTTCTAACTCTGGAAGAGGGCTAGCATTGAGGGAATAGAGTTGGCGCTTGGCTGCTTGAGTGAAGACATTAACTATCTCACCCGATGGATGTGTAAGTTGAACATTCCTAGTATGAGTATCAATCTTAGCATAGTGGGCTTTCATCCAATCCATGCCTAAGATGATATTGATGTCCGAAGACTTGAGGGCTATCAAAGATGCTAGGAAGACTAACCTATCCACCAGAATCTCATTATCATGGCTCACTCTAGAAGTTTGCCACTTTGAACCAGGAGTCTGAACTACTAAAGGAGTAGGCATATCACAAAAAGACATGTTATGCAACTGTGCATAACTTTCTGAGATGAAAGAATGAGATGCCCCAGTATCAAATAGAACAGATGTTGGATGACTGTTGACAAGGAGCGTACCTAGGATAACATCGGGATCCTCAATGGCTTCCTCAGCGAGACATAATTCATTCATCCACGAGCAGGAGTTGGCTTCACATAGAAGGATTTTCCCGGCTTCCCACGTCCAGCCGGATTAGCATTAGCCTGAGGACAATCACGAGAGTAGTGTCCTGGTTCGTAGCAGACCACGGTGGCACGGGGAGCAACATTGGCAGGCGGACCTCCAAAGGGCCTGGCTGGAGGGTTGGGCTGATCTGGGCGAGGCGCCTGGAAGGATGGCCTTGCGGTGTATCTTGGCGGCAGAGCTGCGTTGGGCACCCAGACCCGGCGTTTGTTGGAGCCCGAGCCAGATGCGGGGCTGAAGTCACGATTGTGCTTTCTCGTGGCCTCATAGTCAGTCTGTCCAGTCTCGACACTGATAGCCTTGTTGACGAGAGCCTGGAAGGTTGTGCACTCATGCAGGCACAGGTTTCAACGGAGCTTAGGATTGAGTCCCTTGCGGAACCTAGACTGTTTCTTGGCATCAGTTGAAACTTCCTCCAGAGCATAGCGAGCAAGATTGCCGAACTCACGGCTATATGCATCCACTGACAGTCTGCCTTGGGTGAAAGCACATAATTCCTCTCTCTGACGATCCATCAGCCCTTCCGGGATGTGATGGGTATGAAATGCTGCACTAAATTCTGCCCAAGTTGGTGCGGGGCCTGCGGGACGCATGGCTTCATAATTTTCCCACCACAGATTGGTGGGTCCTTCCAGGAAGTAGGTTGCAAAGGTCACCTTGTTGGCCTCGGACAGATTGGTAGCCCAGATCTTACGGAACATACTGTTTAGCCAGTCATCCGCGTCGAGTGGGTCGACCGAATGGTGATACTTAGGTGGGCACAACCTGACGAAATCACCGAGTGACACGCCATCATTGAGATCATTGCGGGGAGCATGCGTTGTGTTCTGCTCAATTCGTTCCAGCAGCCTGTTGGTCTCTCTCTTGTTCCTTTCGGCTTCAAGCATCACTTTTGCCAAAGAAGGAGCATGTGGCAGATCCTCTTGCCTTGGCTGGCTTCCCTCGCCCTGCTCGGGGGCAGGCACGGGGTTATTCCTAGTTGCCACCATCCTGGGAAAACAAACCCACAGCTTAAACATAGAGGACATGAACTCTAAGACATGAGATAAGGAATGTACTGGACAACATGGCATGCAGGGTAAACATCCAACAACATGGAAACATCAACTGCCCTATGAACACCATGATTCATACACACATGACATAGTTCAGTACAAGCCCACGATGGAAACAAACTACAGAGAGATGACACAACTCATCAGAGGCATTACAAGCTTCCTATACATTATCTATCTACACCTCCGGAACTGAACTCTCAACATTGGTCATATCCCACAAGACACACAGGACTGTGGCGATACGACTACTCACATACTAGTACTAACATCGACGTACTCAAGCATCGTCGTAGAATACCTCGTACAGGTTACCCCCGTCACCCGGAAGCTGAACCTAAGGATGTGGAAACACTCTAGCCTGTGATCCTTGGGAACCGTAAGGACACGGATGTGGCCTTGGTCCCCTTGCTGGCGGCAACAGCGGTCCTCGAAGAGGGGTGATGCCTCCAACATCGGGCTAGTCTACGCATGCTGGCAGATGAGTCCGTAATGGGTTCAGCATCTCCAAATCTCCATAGCCTGTCTGCACGACAGGTGCCAACTGCGTCAGGGCTGTCCAAAGACGTGCATGGGTAGCATAAAGCACCATGCGAAGGGCACATGCATCACGATCCCTGTTCTCCAACATCTGAGCAGTCACCTGCAGCCTGGGATCCTCATGGGAATGATCACAGTAGGCTGCGCTAAGATAACCATCCTCTCCTCCCATGGAAGCAGGAACATAACAAAACTCTGTGTTCTGAAGCAGACCATGGTGAAACCTCATTATAGTCAGCATGGTGTAGGCGGCCTCCTGAACGGCCTATCTATTGTGACACCTAGTCCATAAGTCTAGGGAAGTGGCTCTGCAGCTCCAGGATATGAAGGATATATCTTAACAGTACACAGATACTGACTCTGGTTAAAATCTGGATACTGTTCCTCCACTGTGTACGTTGGGTACCAAAGGTAGCCAGCCTCCATCATAACTCTAACCAACATGGCCGTGTGACCCGGTACATCGATGCACCTGGTCAGACGGACCACCTGACGGGAAGGATGAGGGGGCATCTGAAACAGAGAATGATGCAAAGACATTAGAGACTCTAGCAGAAATTGGACAACATAACAGCTGTAATTGCTCAAAAAGGATTTTGACACAACTGCAAAAGATTTGAAAAGCATAACCACTCGACTTTCTAGACTCAAATCTCTTCTCCATCTGTTTGTCACACCAACAATACTTGAGTGCCGATATTCTCTTGCAAACAAGCTAGCTATTAGTACATGGTTAGTAACTCGTCATCCTAAGCAATAGATGAGAAGCCTAGTTCTTATCCCCGTAGGAAAGATGAGAAAGACTCGGAATGGAATAACTTGGGAAGAGGAGTAAAAAGAGCCTTACGTTCCCTTCCACAATCAATTCCCCTACTTTTCTATGGTGTTTCTAGACTCAACTTCGACCGGTTTGGCTTGGTAGTCCTACAGTCAGTTAGGCTCTGATACCAACGCTGTCGGGACCCTGATCCTAAGTCATATGAATCCAGACTGTAACATATCACATCACTTTGTGGCTTCACACACGGTAAGCTCCATAGCTGCAGCCTTACCTTAGTCGGGACCATTTGCGTCTTTTGGCTCACGTATGTTAACATGTCGCTGGCAATCAAACGACAGAGAACCCGTGCCGACATGACTAGTCATAGAACCCAAGTGCACATCCATACGGAAACAGGCATATGTAACCCAGCAATGCAGGTGTCGGCCTCAAGCGTGTGTAGACGAGTCATAGCAAGCTACAAGGACTCCATTACGCCGTGAGACATAAATGCCATCACTGCATGTAGACGAGTTGTAGCAGGCTACAGGGACTCCATTACACTGCGAGACATTTCCCCGAAGGGACAGACTCAGCAGCAAAGAAGGATACATGTCGGTCAATCAATGTGTCCGGAGTAGTAGCAAGCTACCATGGCTCAGTGGAAGCACAAAGAGGCAGTTTCCCGTAAAGAGTACTACTAAAGGCGCACAACTAGGTGTCGGATCCCATACATAACGTTGCACGTCACACATACGCACGACATGCCCGATATAGATAGATACAACCATGGCATCACAACATAACCATTCAACAACTTTTATTTAAGAGGCTCAGATGAGCCTTGCATAATATGTTCTTACAGATAGGGGTCACATGACCCGACACTCAAGTCATACAAACAAGTTCATACAAACCAAGCGAAAGCATAAGCTGTCTGAGTACAGACAGATGAAAGGATAAAAAGGCACATGGCCTGACTATCTACAGCCCGCCACAGGGCATAAGGTCGTAGCTGGGACACCAGCTATTCGGCATCGTCGACATCTAGAAAGAACCCACCCGATGGGTCCTGGATCTCATCTGCAACATTTATTAAGCAAACATGAGTACAAACGTACTCATCAAGTCTTTAAAGCAGACCTAGTCTATTCATGCTCATGTATCAACAAGGGGGGGGGTGGAGTTTATATAGCAATGCCAGCTTTGACTCATGGCTAACCTACACTACACAATTTTAGTTCTTTGTTTAAATTTTAGATATCGCACACGAGTCCACTAACTCCATGACAATACACCACCATGGATTCACTTCCCTCTCCTGGGAGAGTGCCATCCACGATACTCACACTTGTCTTGATATTTTTATGAGTATCCATTTGATTATCTGTGAACAGCATAAGTTTTCCAAGTAGTCTATATCCGAGGACGCGACTATTCAAATAGTTTAATACCCTGCAGGGGTGTACTTCTTCTCACACGCTCTCGCTACTTATCGCTGTGTGCTCATAGAACCAGGCACCTCAGCAACCTTCAAGCGGAAGCGCAGCAAGGGAGTCGGCCATGACCATCAATCACATAAGACCTCTAGTCCAGGCTATCGCCTATTTGAGACTGAACCCACACGGAAGTCCGTCCAAAGTTTCCGCTACGGCCCCAAACGATGTGTGCAGGGTTCCCAAGCCCACCATTCGAGTGACCCTTGGTACACTGTGCCACTACCTACTGCGTCGTAACCTACCCCTAGGGTCAGCGCTACGCACGGCCTCCAGCATGCTATAAACACCAGAAACTACTTGCAACTCTTGGACCAAGGACTAAGCGACTGGTAAGTCGAGAGGGTCAATTAAGTATCCCAACATGTGGTAGTAACTAGTCTTGGATCACAAACACGGAACTCAGTTCCTAAGAACGGTCGTAATGAGACAACTTGCTATGTACTCCTACATAGCCTCTCATCGCTACCTTTACCAAATCGAGTTCATCATAAGGTTATCACATCGGAACAACAAAGTTTCACTCTAGTTCGTCACCCAGATGAATCGGACCTGACACCACTCTAAGCATAGCAAGCATAGCAGGCAAAGTAAGCTAAGCACATCATGGCACAAGCCTCTACCAGGTACACTAGGTTGCAAGGTTTAGCTATTTACTCTGACAATGACAGCTCATGCATAAGAATAGGTTCATCTACCGTGTATGACAGGCAAGTGAACATTTGTCCTAATGCAATAAACAAGAGCAGGAGCGAGAGAGTGGGATGTTATCGGAATGATCAAGGGGGGTTGCTTGCCTTGCTGGGTAGCGGGAAGGTTCTCTCCTTTGTTGGAATACTCGGGGGTATCCTCAGAAGCAGGGCCTACCACAATGCAGATAAATAGCATTCAATACACGCAAGTGCAACAATATTATGCAACTAGTGTCCAAGTTAATTTGAAGGGAGTTTGAATATAGGTTCAAAATTGTTCTTCATTTCAAATTCCATATACTAACCTATAAGCAAATGTCAATGTTCTTCTACATAGGTTTCTCTAACATGCATGATAAGAGCACCATTGGATTCATTGGATTTTTCGGATAATTTTTCATATATAAATTATTTTCATGTGATTTATAGATTAATTTATATGAATTTTTAAAGTTTAAAATAATTTCTGGAATTATTTTTAAACTGGAAAAGGGATTAATGGCGTCAGCCTGACATCACTACAACGTCAGCTGGTCGGCTGACCTGGGCAAGTCAAACCTGACGTGTGGGGCCCGCATGTCAGTGACAAGGGCCTAAATTCCGCGCTGACCATGGGTTTGACCAACCTTGGGGCCCACTGGTCAGTGGCTGGAGGCTAACTAATCAGGGGGAATTAGCCCCTGATGATGGCCACGTCGGTGCCCACCGGAGCAGGGCCGGCGGCGACCATCTGCACAGCGACGATCCGCCGGAGTTGCACCTCCGGCGACCATTTGGCGCGCGGAGGGCACCGGGAGGTAGCCTGTGCACGCGCGCGTCTAGCAGAGCTGCAGAGGGGGTTCGAGGTCGCCGGAGATGACGACCACGTCGAGCTTGGCGGCGGCGACAGCTCAGCAGGAACGGCTACTACGCTACAGGCTGCGGGAGGAGGAGCTGAGGGCGGCTACGAGCTCCTGGAGGCACTACGAGCATGAGCTCGTGGCCAGGAGCGAGCTTTGGCTGTTGTGGCCACGACTATGCCATGGCCGGAGGCGAGCTCCGCTCGGCTCTGGCTACCGGCGGGGCTAGAGAAGGGGAACGGCGTCGGGACTAGGGGAAACGGTCCGGGGCCTCACCGGAGGGGCTTCTGGCATCATAGCATGGTCGAGGATGCAGGGAGGGCGGCAAATCACCAACGTCTTCAGCCCGGCAAGAGGGGGAGCAGAGGAGATGGAGAGGGGGAAATGGCGAGGGGGAAACGGCTCGGCGGCGGTTGAGCCTATCCTCTCACCAACGCGAGGAGGAGGCGGCCAGGCAGGCAAGGAGGAGGTGGCCAGCGCGTGGCCACCGCCGGCTGCGGGGGGCAGCACGCAGCTGCTTCTCCTCCTGGCAGGAGGAAGATGACGCTGCTGCCCCTGTGGGCTGGGCCTCTTCTTCAGGTAAGCCTAGGTGGGCTTTCTTCCCCTTTTTTATTTCAATTCTTTTCTAACTTCTAACATTTGTTTTATTTTAATTTCAGGCACATATGCTATTTTAAAATATCCCAAATATTTTATATTGAAGTTTGAATATATCAAACTTATCCAAAAAGTTTTAGGATATTTTGAAAACTAAACTAATGATAATGCTTTATTTGATATTTTTAGTAGCTTTGTCATTTATTTTTAAATTGCTTTAGTTGTTCAAATATTTAAAATGACCCCTGTTATAACCATGTCCATATTTATCAGACATAGGGAACATTTTTAAAGGCATTTTGGATTTGTTGAATTTTCACCAACTTTGAATTATTTTGATTCAATGTGAGCTTGGGGTTTCTTTTAGTCCCCATTTCATGTTGATGCAAAATTGAAGCATGATGCAACACCCATGCTGTCCTATGACATCTAGCTAGGGATGTGACACCCTGAACCTGGGTACATCATGTGTCGCCACCTCTTGTGCCCAATCTCGCCCCCAGAGCCCGTCGGCGTCCTCTAGCCCCAACCACCTATGATAAGCCTACTCATGGCATCTGTCGTGAGAAAACGACAACACCGTTGATGATGAAGCCTACATTACACACAAAGCATACGTTACATCGGCATTCAATTCCCGAATTATAGATATGACCCCAAGGCGAAATGGTCCATCTCACCTAGGGCTCGGGGGCTGCCATGTCTACAATATGAATAAATGAAAATCTTAGCAAAAACATTGGGCGACTTACTTGAAATCCCGCAAGGAGACCTTTGAAGGCCTCCTTCAGCCCGTTGTCAATGGACTGGGCGCTGTGTAGTACCGCACCCATAAGGGTGCGGTGATCCTCGGGGATGGAGGCACTTGATAGAGCATCCTTCATGGCCGACCACCGGTTGGTCGGCGGTGCCGGGGATGATCGGATTTCCCGATCACCCACCGGGATTGGACCGGTGTCTCCGGAGACATAATGCGCTCCGGAGATGTCCTTGGAGGGGACTGATGGCCCGTCCGTCCGGCCTGCTCGGTGTCCAAACGAGGGATCATCCCCTGGTCTTCGGTGGCCGAAGCATTAGCCTCGGCCACGGTAATGTCTCCCTCGCCCCTATGTCCGCCTTCATTGGAGTAGGCTGGAATGACACCTCCACGGCGTCCTTCGTAGCACCTGGAGGGGTGAGGAGCAAGGCATCCCTGCTCTCCGCTAGTTCGGTGGGCAGGGTCTCCCCATCCGATATCACCTCGGTGGGGATGACGCACGAGGGGCTGTAGGACCAATAACCCGCGTGTTAGCAAACTTTGGATTTAGCAGTTATAGGAAGGAGAGTCTTCGGATCCTAAGCTGGATGGAGGGGGCTTGACCCTTAGGCTCCTTCGTGGAACCTCCTCGGGGTCTTCGGACGCAGAGCTCAAGACTGAGCTGTCGTTGGACAAGATCACCTGCGCCCGACGCGCCTTCTTCAGGGCAGGTGAGGCTACTTGCCCCGGGGCGTCCGAGGACACCGCTCTCTTCTTCACGCGGGGGAAGTTACCTCCCCCTTGCTCTCGACTTCCTCCTCCTCTTCTTCCTCTTCTTCAGCCTCCTCCAGATTCGAGGAGGCGGGGGTGCCTTCGGATGCAGCATCAGGCTGGTCCTTGATGTGAAGGCCAGCCTGACCTAGTTTCTTCTTCTTATCCTTCTTCGTGGGAGCCTCGTAAGGCTTCCCCACGAGCATCCTGGCTAACAGCCCGGTCCTCTCATCTTCGGGCTGAGGAGATGGACAATTGATGTTGATGACCTTCTTCTGCCATCTCTGCCAGAATAGATCGGATAAGACGGTGAAGGGATTCTTTGTAATAGAGCCAACTAAGTCAGGGAAAATCATACCTTGGAGTCTGGCTTGGCGGCGTGCAGACCCTTGTCCTCCTCCTCGGATGGCGAGCTCTTCGTCGACTTGAAGAGCGCCTTCCACAGCTTCTCCCACGTAGTGCAAAAGAGATTCTGGACCGTGGGCTTGGCTTCGAGTTCTCGAGCCCATAGAGGAGTGTTCCGGCGCTGGCAGGGTAGGATACGTCTTCGGAGCATCAGCTGGACCACATCGGCTAGCTTGATGCCCTCCTTGACCAGGGAGTGGAGGCGCTTATGCAGATCGGACACCTCTTTGCTCGAACCCCAGGCCATGAAGCCAGTCTGGTGGGGGCCAGATCTGAATGCGGCAGCGGGAGGTCGGCCCTCCTATCGTGGTTCGATGACGTAGAACCACTCCTTCTGCCATCCTTTGATGGTGTCGATGAAGGTGCTCGACGGCCACCCGATGCGGGCAGGCTTGCCAATGGCTGTCCGTACTCCACGTGCTTGCCTCTGACACACTTGGGCTTGATGTTGAAGATCTGCAGCCAGAGCCCGAAGTGCGGCTCGACGCGCAGGAAGGCCTCGCAGACGAGGATGAACGCCAAAATATGCATGATGGAGTTCGGTGGGAGGTCATGGAAGTCGAGGCTGTAGAAGAACATTAATCCCCTGACGAAGGGGTGGAGTGGGAAACTCAACCCCCTGATGAAGTGGGGGATGAACACCACCCTCTCGCCTGGCCTGAGAGTGGGAATCACTTGGCCTCCTCCGCCGCATGGTGAGAAATGTCATGGGGAGGTAGCCGACCTTCTTGAGGTCAAGGATGTCTTTGTTGGTAACCGTGGAAACTTCCCACTGGCCATTGGAGCCCGCCATTATTGGGCTCGGGAGCGGGGGTGGAGAAACCTAGATCTGTGCTTTGGGGCGCAAGGGAACTGGAGGCGGAGAAATCGAATGGGGAGCATGAAAGGCCTTTGGGGTTTTTCTTTCTCCTTTTATGATGTCTGCCGATTCAAGCTCCCCTTGTTGCTCGTGAATCCCTTCACTTCCCGAGACGTGCGAGTCGTTGAGCACGCGCGATTAAGTATATCCCGTGTAAAACGGGACACGGTCGACATGTTGATAGATCGTGTGGATGGAACGGCCTTGAATCGTTCATCGAGTGCCTATAACTAGCCTATCGGACGTGGTGGGCTGTGACCTTTCGTCAGAAATGTCGTCAGGAAACATTTCCTTTTTCCACCCTGACGTTTGGCCTTCAAAGCCAACTTATTTCACAGGATTCAGAAATGCCACTATGTGGAAAACTACGTATCATCAGAGGCCGAACTATGGTTCGGTAGGAAGGAACTCACCTCGCAAGCTAAATACTGTGTTCGCGAAGCAATTGGAGCTAAAGAACCTTGGCGTTGGAGGCGAGTTCGGGGGCTACTGAGGGAGTTCTGGATTAGGGGGTCCTCGGATAGCCGACCTGTTGTTTATGGGCCGGACTATATGGGCTACTTGTTTAACACTTGATGATTCGAAGGCCCGGTTTCCAGGATGGAAGCTTCGAGGAGCATGGCTTGCGCTCCACGTTTGGTGTAGTAGATAGGCATGTTTATCTCTTCGGCTTGTAACCGACCATGTGTAAACCCTAGACCTCCTTGGCATCTATATAAGCCGGAGGGTTTTAGGGTATTGAGAGAGGACAACTCATCTAGGATTAGACATATGATCTCGAGGTAGATCAACTCTGTAACCCCTTACACCATCAATACAATCAAGCAGGACGTAGGGTATTACGTCCATTGGAGGGCCCGAACCTAGATAAACTCGTGTCCCCTTCGTCTCCTGTTACCGTCGATCCTAGTCTCATAGTTCGGGACCCCCTACCCGAGATCCGCCGGTTTTGACATCGACATTGGGTTTCTAGTTGTATGCATGCCATGGCGGCCGAGTAGGCGGCCTATTTTTTATTTACTTTTCAGTGTTTTTGCTTTATTTATTTTCTTTTGTTTCCGAGTTTTGTGTGTGCTTTATTTAGAGTTAATGAGTGAATCTGTTTGCATTAGGTCTAAAAAATTATAAACCTTCTGTTAGTGGTAGTAATTTTCAATTTCGAATAGTTTAAATTTCAATTATTTGAAATTTGTGTGAATCACTAGTTTGTGAATAACTTTACTTTAAAAATAGATTTTCTAGTGATTCTTTTTTATACTGTTTAATATTAGTGTGTTTTATCATTATATTCAATTTGGTAATTCTCAGGTTATTTAAAAAATGAAATGCCTTTGTAATAGATGCGTTTTCGTCTGAAACCCTGATACTTTGAAAGAGATTGTCCATTTTGTACACGAAGTGCATCCAAATTTTGCCATAACCCTCTCAACTTTTTAGCACATGCTATGTGGGTGAAATTATGATACCATGCCAACTTTCAACCTTTTCAGAGTTCATTTGTAGTGCTTTCCAATTTCAGGGTCATTTAGCTCAAAAAATCAGTAAATGCATGAAAAATAGCAAATGAAGTCAGAAAATGTTGAAAATTGATGACGTGGCTTCAAATGGTGCATACTGAACGATAAAAATTCTAGAGTTGAAATATGTTTAAGAAAATGAAATGCCTTTGTAACACACGAGTTTTTGTGTGAAACCCTCATACTTCGAAAGAGATTGCCCATTTGGTACACGAAGTGCGTCCAGTTTTTGATGTGACCCTCTCAACTTTTTAGCATATGCTATGTGGTTGAAATGATGATACCATGCCAAGTTTCAACCTTTTCAGAGTTCATTTGTAGTGCTTTTCAATTTCAGGGTCATTTAGCTAAAAAAATTAGTAAATGAATGAAAAATAGCAAATGAAGTCAGAAAGGATTGAAAATTGATGACGTGCCTCCGACGATGCCCCAGGTACATATTCTTCTTAAATTTATCCAAATATATACTGTTGGTATCATCTAAATAGTGTGTGCATGCGTGGTATCCCTTGATTGTATGTCCTGAAAGGTTACTGAGAGCAGGCCAATTATTGATGGTTACAAACATCCACGCATGTAGGTCAAATTCCTCCTGTTCTTTCGCATCCCATGCACGTACACCTTTTTCATTCCACGGCTGTAAAAGTTCTTCAACTAATGGCCTTAGGTACACATCAATGCCGTTGCCAGGTTGCTTGGGGCCTTGGCTGAGCACTCACATCATAATGAACTTCCGCTTCATGCACAACCAAGGAGGAAGGTTATAGATACATAGAGTCACAGGCCATGTGCTATCATTATTGTTTTGCTCCCCAAAAGGATTAATGCCATCTGCAATTAAACCAAACCATATGTTCCTTGCGTCCTTTGCAAAGTCCTTCCACTTTCTCTTGATTTTTGTCCACTGCGATACGTCAGCGGGTACTCTCAACTTCTCGTCTTTCTTACGCTCTTCATTGTGCCATCGCATCAACTTGGCATGCTCTTTGTTTTGGAACAAATGTCTCAACTGTGTTATTATAGGAGCATACCTCATCACCTTCGCAAGAATCTTCTTCCTGGGGCGCTCACCCTCAACATCACGAGGGTCATTGATATGTCTCCAACATATCTATAATTTTTATTGTTCCATGCTATTATATTCTATGTTTTTGATGTGTTATATGCATTAATATGCTATTTAATATTATTTTTGGGACTAACCTATTAATCTAGAACCTAGTGCCAGTATCTGTTTTTTCCTTGTTTTTGAGTTTCGCACATAAGGAATATTAAATGGAGTCCAAATGGAATAAAACCTTCGGAATGATTTTTTCTGGAACGAAAGGAAACTACAAGACTTGAGAACCAAGGCAAAGGAGCAACCGTGGGGCCACAAGCCCTAGGGGCATGGCCAGGGGGGTAAGCCGTGCTGGGCAGGCTTGTGGGCCCACGGCAGCTCCCCTAACCCTAATCTTCGGCCGATAAATTCCCAAATATTCCATCATTATTAGAATGAGCCACGAAAACACTTTCCGCCGCCAGAAGCCTCCGTTCCTGAGAGATCCAATCTTGGAGCCTTTTCCGGTAATCTGCCGGAGGGGGAATCGATCACGGAGCGCATCTAAATCAACTCCATTGCCCTCCGATGATGCGTGAGTAGTTCACCACAGACCTATGGGTCCATAGCTAGTATCTAGATGGCTTCTTCTTGCTCTTTGCTTCTCAATACCATGTTCTTCATGATCTTCATGGAGATCTATCCGATGTAATACTCTTTTACGGTGTGTTTGTCGAGATCCGGTGAAATGTGGGTTTATCTTCAGATTATCCATGAATATTATTTAAGTCTTTCCTGAATTCTTATATGCATGATTTCATATATTTGCAAGTCTCTTCGAGTTATTGGTTTGGTTTGGCCAACTAGATTGGTAATTCTTGCAATGGGAGAAGTGCTTAGTTTCGGGTTCAATCTTGCGGTGTCCTCACCTAGTGACAAAGTAGGGGTAGCGAGGCACGTATTGTATTGTTGCCATCAAGGGTAAAAAGATGGGGGTTTCATCATATTGCTTGAGTTTATCCCTCTACATCATGTGATCTTAATTAATGCGTTACTCTGCTCTTCATGAACTTAATACTCTAGATGCAGGCAGGAGTCGGTCGATGTGTGGAGTAATAGTAGTAGCTGTAGAATTGTTTTGGTCTACTTGTCACGGACGTGATGCCTATATGCATAATCATTGCCTTGGATATCTTCATAATTATTCGCTTTTCTATCACTTGCTCGACAGTAATTTGTTCACCCACTGTAATACTTGCCATCATGAGAGAAGACATCTAGTGAAACCTATGGCCCCCGGGTCTATTTTTCGTATTACTCTTTCATATCTAAAAACAAAAATACTTGCTGCATTATTTTTACTTTTAGTTTTGCTTTCCGTTCAAGCATCCTATTATATCTATCTCTATTAGCTCTCATCCTTGCAAGTAACCGTGAAGGGATTGACAACTCCGTTATAGCGTTGGGTGCAAGAGTTTGATTCTTTGTGCAGGTACATCTATTAGTGACTCGCTTGTATCTCCTACTGGATTGATACATTGGTTCTCAAAAACTAAGGGCAATACTTATCTACTTTGCTGCATCAAACCGTTCCTCTTCACGGGAAACCAACGCATGCTCGAGAAGTAGCAAGAAGGATTTCCGGCGCCATTGCCGGGGAGATACATAGCAAGTCAAGATAAGAACTCTCTCTTCAACTTGCCAATTTATGGTTTGGTTGCGGGGAGATCTACATCAAGCCTACCAAGTACCCATCACAAACTCATCTCTTGAATTTACATTATTTTCCATTAGCCTCTCTTTTTCCTCTGCCCCACTTCTAAAACGATTTTCAGAAAATACCAAAACGATTTGCCTTTTTATTCTCCCTTTTTCGTTCGTCTTTTCGTTTGCTTTTTTGCTTGCTTGTGTGCTTGATTGCTTGCTTTGTCACGATGACTCAAGAGAGTACCAAGTTGTGTGACTTTTCCAATACTAATAATAATGATTTTATTTTTACTCCTATTGCTCCCGCCACTAGTGCGGAATCTTATGAAATTAATGCTGCTTTGCTCAATCTTGCTATGAAAGAACAATTTTCCGGCCTTGCTAATGAAGATGCTGCATCCCATCTAAACACTTTCATTGAGTTGTGTGATATGCAAAAGAAGAAAGATGTGGATAATGATATTGTTAAATTGAAGCTATTCTCGTTCTCACTACGAGATCGTGCTAAAACTTGGTTTTCATCTTTGCCTAAAAATAGTATTGATTCATGGAATAAGTGTAAAGATGCTTTTATTTCCAAGTATTTTCCGCCCGCTAAGATCATCTCCCTTAGTAACGATATAATGAATTTTAATCAACTTTATCATGATCATGTTTCACAATCTTGGGAGAGGATGAAACTTATGATTAGGAATTGCCCCGCGCATGGTTTGAGTTTATAGATGATTATACAAATTTTATATGCTGGATTGAATTTTGCTTCTAGGAACCTCTTAGATTCCGCCGCAGGTGGTACTTTTATGGAAATCACATTAGGAGAAGCTACTAAACTCCTATATAATGTTATGGCAAACTACTCTCAATGGCACACTCAAAGATCTCCTACTAGTAAGAAAGTGCATGCTATTGAAGAGATTAATATTTTGAGTGGAAAGATGGATGAATTGATGAAATTGTTTGCTAGTAAGAGTGTTCCTATTGATCCTAATGATATGCCCTTGTCTTCTTTGATTGGAAATAATAATGAATCTATGGATGTGAATTTTGTTGGTAGGAACATGTTTGGTAATAACGCTTATAGAGGTAATTTCAATGCTAGGCAGTTTCCTAGTAATTCCTGTAATAATTATGGTAATTCCTACAGCATTTATTATGGAAATTATAATAAAATACCCTCTGATTTTGAGAGTAATATTAAAGAATTCATTAGTACGCAAAAAGGTTTTAATGCTATGATTGAAGAAAAAATGCTCAAGATTGATGATTTGGCTAGGAACGTTGATAGAATTTCTCTTGAAATTGATTCTTTAAAAATTGGATCTATTCCACCCAAGAATGATATTAATGAGTCTTTAAAATCTATGAGAATTTCTATTCATGAGTTTAAGGAAAGAACCGCTAGAGTTTGAGCTAAGCGTGAATGCCTTGAAAAAGTATCTTCTCGTGATATTATTGATGAAGATCTTAAAGTGATTTATGTAACTCCTATTATATCTTTGTTTTCCAATGTTAATCTTGATAATGATGGGACTAGATATGAGTCAACTTTAGTTAAAAGGCGTCCCAATGATTCGGAGTTCATAGATCTTGATGCTAAGATTAATAAAAGTGGGATTGAAGAGGTCAAAACTTTAAATAGTAATGAACCCACTCTTTTGGATTTCAAGGACTTTAATCATGATAGATGCTCCTTAATTGATTGTATTTCCTTATTGCAATCCATGTTGAACTCTCCTCATGCTTATAATCAAAACAAAGCTTTTACTAAACATATTGTTGATGCTATGATGAAAGCTTTTGAAGAAAAACTTGAGTTGGAAGTTTCTATACCTAGAAAGCTATATGATGAGTGGGAACCTACTATTAAGATTAAGATTAAACATTATGAGTGTCATGCTTTGTGTGATTTGGGTGCTAGCATTTCTACAATTCCAAAAACTTTATGTGATGTGTTAGGTTTTCGTGAATTTGATGATTGTTCATTAAATTTGCATCTTGCGGATTCCACTATAAAGAAACCTATGGGAAGAATTAATGATGTTTTTATTCTTGCAAATAGGAATTATGTGCCCGTAGATTTCATTGTTCTTGATATAGATTGCAATCCTACATGTCCTATTATTCTTGGCAGACCTTTCCTTAGAACGATTGGTGCAATTATTGATATGAAGGAAGGGAATATTAGATTCCAATTTCCATTAAGGAAGGGCATGGAACACTTTCCTAGAAAGAAAATAAAATTACCTTATGAATCTATCATGAGAGCTACTTATGGATTGCATACCAAAGATGACAATACCAAGATCTATTGTGTTTTGCCTAGCTAGGGGCGTTAAACAATAGCGCTTGTTGGGAGGCAACCCAATTTTATTTTGCTTTCTGCTTTTTGCTTTTGTTTTGGTGTGTTTGGCACATTATTACTTCTGTAGTAATTGTGTTTTTGTGTTTTGATAGTGTTTGAGCCAAGTAAAACCTTTGGGGTGATCTATGGTAGTTGTTGATTTGATCTTGCTAAAAAACAGAAACTTTTGCGCTCAGTCCAGGAATTTTCCAAAATTTTAAGGCCATGTTATTTCGAAAGGACACGACTACGTTGTTGGTGTGCTCAAAGAATTACTGATTTTATGTTAATATTAGACAATTGTTTTGAATCTTACGGATCTGAATATTCATGCCACAATAAAGAATATTACATGGAAAAATATGTTAAGTAGCATTCCACATCAAAAATTCTGTTTTTATCCTTTACCAACCCAAGGACGATCGGGAATTAAGCTTGGGGATGTTGATACGTCTCCAACATTTCTATAATTTTTGTTTGTTCCATGCTATTATATTATCTGTTTTGGATGTTTTATATGCATTAATATGCTATTTTATATTGTTTTTGGGACTAACCTATTAATCTAGAGCCTAGTGCTAGTTCCTGTTTTTTCCTTGTTTTTGAGTTTCGCAGATAAGGAATATAAACGGAGTCTAAATGGAATAAAACCTTCGGAATGATTTTTTTCTGGAACGAAAGGAAACAACGAGACTTGAGAACCAAGGCAGAGGAGCCACCGTGGGGCCACAAGCCGTAGGGGCGCGGCCAGGGGGTAGGCCGCACCAGGTAGGCTTGTGGGCCCACGACAGCTCCCCTAACCCTAATCTTCGGCCTATAAATTCCCAAATATTCCATCATTATCAGAACAAGCCACGAAAACACTTTCCCGCCGCCAGAAGCCTCCGTTCCCGAGAGATCCAATCTTGGAGCCTTTTCCGGTAATCTATCGGAGGGGGATTCGATCACAGAGGGCATCTACATCAACTCCATTGCCCCTCCAATGATGCGTGAGTAGTTCACCACAGACCTACGGGTCCATAGCTAGTAGCTAGATGACTTCTTCTCTCTCTTTGCTTCTCAATACCATGTTCTTCATGATCTTCATGGAGATCTATCCAATGTAATACTCTTTTACGGTGTGTTTGTCGAGATCCGGTGAATTGTGGGTTTATCTTCAGATTATCCATGAATATTATTTAAGTCTTTCCTGAATTCTTATATGCATGATTTCATATCTTTGCAAGTCTCTTCGATTTATTGGTTGGTTTGGCCAACTAGATTGGTAATTCTTGCAATGGGAGAAGTGCTTAGTTTGGGGTTCAATCTTGCGGTGTCCTCACCCAGTGACAAAGTAGGGGTAGAGAGGCACGTATTGTATTGTTGCCATCAAGGATAAAAAGATGGGGTTTTCATCATATTGCTTGAGTTTATCCCTCTACATCATGTCATCTTACTTAATGTGTTACTCTGTTCTTCATGAACTTAATACTCTAGATGCAGGCAGGAGTCGGTCGATGTGTGGAGTAATAGTAGTAGATGCGGAATTGTTTTGGTCTACTTGTCATGGACGTGATACCTATATGCATAATCATTGCCTTGGATATCTTCATAATTATTCGATTTTCTATCAATTGCTCGACAGTAATTTGTTCACCCACCGTAATACTTGCCATCATGAGAGAAGCCATCTAGTGAAACCTATGGCCCCCGAGTCTATTTTCCGTATTATACTTTCATATCTAAAACCAAAAATACCAAAAATACTTGTTGGATTATTTTAAATTTTAGTTTTACTTTCCGTTCAAGCATCCTATTATATCTATCTCTATTAGATCTCATCCTTGCAAGTAACCGTGAAGGAATTGACAACCCATTTATAGCGTTGGGAGCAAGAGTTTGATTCCTTGTGCATGTACATCTATTGGTGACTCGCTTGTATCTCCTACTAGATTGATACCTTGGTTGTCAAAAACTGAGGGAAATACTTATCTACTTTGCTGCATCAAACCGTTCCTCTTCACGAGAAACCGACGCATGCTCAAGAAGTAGCACTCATCGTGGCCGATCTTATAGCGCAATGCACAACATATCGGGCATGCATTCAAATCCTCGTACTCACCGCGGTAGAGGATGCAGTCTTTAGTGCATGCATGTATCTTCTCCACCTCTAATCCTAGAGGGGAGACAACCTTCTTTGCTTCGTACGTACTGTCGGGCAACTCGTTGTCCTTTGGTAGCTTCTTCTTTAACATTATCAACAACTTTTCAAATGCCTTGTCAGATACACCATTCTCTGCCTTCCATTGCAGCAATTCCAGTGTGGTACCCAGCTTTTTCTTGTCATCTTCGCAATTTTAGTACAACCCTTTTTTGTGGTCCTCTAACATGTGCTGCAACTTCATCTTCCCCTTTTCACTTGCGCAGTTTCTCTTTGCATTAGCAATGGCCCGACCAAGATCATTAGCGGGCTCATCTGATGCCTCTTCTTCAGCTCCTTCCCGCATTGCCGGTTCAGCTTCTTCCCCCATTGTTGTACCATCGTATTCATGGAACCCATGGCCAGGATAGATGTCGTCATCCTATTCTTCTTCATTCTCTTCCATTAGGACCCCTCTTTCTCCATGCTAGGTCCAATAGTTATAGCCGGACACGAAACCGGACTCAAACATGTGGACATGAATAGTTCTTGAGTTAGAGTAATTTCGATCATTCTTACAGCCAGCACATGGACAATACATAAAACCATCCGCCCGCTTGTTTGCCTCAGCCGCAACCAGAAAAGTAAGCATGCCATTAATAAATTGGGGAGAGCATCGGTCATCATACTTCCATTGCCGGCTCATCTTCATTACACAACATCGAAAAGACCAAATTAATACAAGTTCATACATGAAGTTCATACACACTTGTTCTTATAAAACAACATACAAACTCTCTAGATAAAGCATTTAAATGCAACAACAAAAGCGATCAACATCGCAACTAAGGTAACAAGTGATCTGACAACACAGTGATACCAAGCCTCACTAGCAATGGCATATTTTTTAAATTTTCTAATCTTCAAGCGCATTGCATCCATCTTGATCTTGTGATCATCGACGACATCGACAACATACAACTCGAGTTTCATCTTCTCTTCTTCAACTCTTTTCAATTTTTCTTTCAAATACTCATTTTCTTTTTCAACTAAATTTAATTTCTTGACAAGAATATCTATGTCGGTTGGAATTTCCGGTTCACATACCTCCTAGATAAAAATATCTATGTCAACTTGATAGGCATAATTGTCATAAACACGAAATGCAACATATAGTTATAAAAGAGAGTATATACCACATCCGAATCATAAATCAAACAAGGGCCGACGGGGACGGATATCAAAACCATGCCACTATGTATAATAAACAACAATATAGGTAAGAAAATATACAAGTAACTATCTAAATCTTACAAACATGATTTTTTTATAGAAAGGATAAGAACAAGAGGCTCGCTAAGGTGGTGCTGGCTACGGGACGGTGTGGGCGATCGATGCTTGTTAGGATGGGGATGGGAAGGCACTAAGTAAACCAAACCTACACATGCAAAGTAAGAAGCTAATTTGAGCTCAAATTGCATATAAATCAAATACACTACCACATATAAATACTCCCAAACTAAAACCCACAAATCACTATACTTATAGAGCATTGCAAGAGCTAATCTAGCAATGAGAGATGAAAGGACAAAGTTGCTAACCTTTGTGAACACTTGGATGGATGGGGTGCCTCAAAATCTTAACAAATTTTGGCAAAAATGGAGGATGAGCTCAGGGAAGAGGGGAAGAACAAAGAGGAGAGGAAAGGGGAAGAACAGAGAGCTCGGGCTGGCCGAAGGGTTCATATAGGGGACCCTTAGTCCCAGATCGAGACACAAACCGAGACTAAAGGTGAGCCTATAGTCTCGGTTCATTCCACGAACAAAGACTAAAGGTTATCGTGGGGCCCCAGGCTGACACCAGCCTGCCACCACCCCTTTAGTCTTGGTTCATGTTATGAACCAGGACTAAAGGTCCGGAACAAATCGGGACTAATGATGCCCGTCCCAAACCGGGACTAATGGTCACATTAGTGCCGGTTCAAAACTTGACTGGGACTAATGCTATGGACAAAAGGTCTGTTTTCTACTAGTGAGTCTCTCGTTATGCTTGGAAGTTGGAGCGCAATTTATCCTTGATTGTTTATCTTTATGTGAAGGTTAGGGGCGCACGATGGTTAACTCCTACCAACCTCCCCCCTAGGAGCATGCGTAGTAATACTTTGATTCGAGGGCTAATAAACTTTTGCAATAAGTATGTGAGTTCTTTATGACTAATGTGAGTCCATGGATTATACACACTTTTACCTTTCCACAATAGCCTCTACAGTACCGCACATAAGCCTTATTATATATTCCTCAAAACATCCACCATACCTACCTATTATGGAATTTCCATAGCCATTCTGAGATATGTTTCCATGCAACTTCCACTGCTTCCATTTTGATGACTTGAGCATTCATTGTCATATTGCTTTACATGATCGTAAGATAGCTAGCATGATGTTTCCATGGCTTCTACATTTTTTGATATCTTTGCTACGCTAGATCATTGCATAGTCATATTTTGTTCTAGGTATTGAGTTGTAATATTGAGTTATAAGTAGAAGTGTGATGATCATCATTATTCATTATCAGAGCATGTCCCAGTGAGGAAAGGATGATGGAGACTATGATTTCCCCACAAGTCGGGATGAGGCTCTAGACAAAGGAAAAAAAGAGAAAAAAAGGAAAAAGGAAAAAGAAAAAAGAAAAAAAGGCAAAAAACACGGAGAGATAGAGAGACAAAGAGAGAAAGGGCATGCTAATTCCACACTTGTGCTTCAAAGTAGCACCATGTTTTTCATATAGGGAGTCTCCTATGTTGTCAATTTTATATACTAGTGGGAACTTTTCATTATAGATTTAGATGCACACCCACTTAGTTTTCATATTGAGCTTTCAGACACTTATAGTTCTTAGTGCGTCCATTGCATGGCAATCCCTACTCCTCACATTGATATCTACTGATGGGCATCTCCATAACCCGTTGATACACTGAGTTGATGCGAGACTTTCTTCTCCACTTTTACCCCTTTGAAACCTACCACCATATTCTATTCCACCCATAGTGTTATATACATGGCTTGCGCTCATGTATTGCATGAGAGTTAAAAATGTTGAAGTGCATTAAAAAGTATGAACCAATTGCTTGGCTGACACCGTGGTAGTACATTATTTATACTTTGTGTTAAGAAGACAGAGCATGACAAGGCTATATGATTTTGTAGGGATAGCGTTCTTTAGCCTTGATATTTTGAAAGACATGATTGTTTGTTGGGATGCCTAAGTATTAATGTCTTCATATCAAAACTAGATTATTGCTTTGTATCACTCATGTCTTAATATTCATGTCATGATTAGATGTATGATCAAGATTATGCTAGGTAGCATTCCACATAAAAATTATCTTTTTTATCATTTACCTACTCGAGGACGGGCATGAATTAAGCTTGGGGATGCTGATGCGTCTCCATCGTATCTACAATTTTTGATTGTTTCATGTCAATATTATAAAAAAATTACATACTTTTTTGCAACAATTTATATGATTTATTGGACTATCCTATTGATCCAGTGCTCAGTGCCCACTGCTAGTTCCTGTTTTTTGTGTGTTTTTGTTTCGCAGAAATTCCATATCAAACGAAGTCCAAACGCAATGAAAAAATACGGAGATGTTTTTTGGAATTTTTATGAATTTTGAGAAGTGGAATCAATGCAAACGGAGTCCCACAACCTCCACCCTCTACGAGGGCGCGACACAGAGCCCAGACGTGGCCTGGTGGATCTTGCCCACCTCGTGTGTCGGCTAGATATCTCCTTCAGGCGCAAGAAATCTATTTTTTGGATAAAATTCCCGTTAAATTTTCAGCCAGATCGGAGTTATGGATCTCCGGGAATATAAGAAATGACTTTCGTCCAGAAACAGGAACACAAAACAGAAGAGAACAGAGAGGGAGATCCAATCTAGGAGGGGCTCCCGCCCCTTCGCCCCCATGGAGGCCATGAACCAAAGGAGGAACTCTCCTCCCATCTAGGGGGAGGCCAAGGAAGAAGAATAAGGATGGGGGCTCTCTCCCCCTCTCTCCCGGCGGCACCAGAACGCCGTCGGGGCAAGCATCATGCCAGCGATCTACATCAACAATCTTGTCGCCGTCAACACCAACTATCTCCCCCTCTATGTAATAGTGTAACACCTCTCTCCCCCACTGTAATCTCTACTTAAACATGGTGCTCAACTCCATATATTATTTCCCAATGATATTTGGCCATCCTATGATGTTTGAGTAGATCTCTTTTGTCCTATGGGTTAATCGTGGTATGATGTTATGGATGTGAGTCGTATGTTGATATGGTGTTGTCCTATGGTGCCCTCCGTGTCGCGCAAACGTGAGGGATCCATGTTGTAGGGTGTTGCAATATGTCCATGATTTTCCGATGGTGGGTTGCTTGAGTGACAGAAGCATAAACCCGAGTAGGTGGGTTATTGCGTATGGGAGTAAATAGGACTTGATACTTAATGCTATGGTTGGGTTTTACCTTAATAATATTTAGTAGTTGTGGATGCTTGCTAGAGTTCCAATTGTAAGTGCATATGATCCAAGTAGAGAAAGTATGTTAGCTCATGCCTCTCCCTCGTTGCATATAACAAGTATCCCTCGTATCATATTCAATTGCCTATGGACAATCTTTCTCTTGCACTACACAAAAAGCTTGCTACCAAACAATTTACCTTTATCTTATTTTATCAAAACAACACCTAACTTTTATTTCCACGTCCATTTATTTTCTTGTAAAGTACTTCTAGTTCCATTCCCGAAAAGTAGTTTCATACTTGTTCTAGGTAAAGCAAGCATTATCGTGCGTAGAATTGTATCGGTGGTCGATAGAACTTGAGAGAATATTAATTCTACCTTTAGCTCCTCGTTGGGTTTGACACTCTTACTTATCGAAAAAGGCTACAATCGATCCCCTACACTTGTGGGTTATCATATGGCCACTTGTACACTTGCAGGCGTCGGCTCTTGGCTCGTGTACATGTAGCCAGGGTGTACCCTCCACTCCTTTCACCTTTGACGGAAGCGTGCCTCCGCCAATTGTGGCCGATGGTGAAGACAAGATGAGATCTAATGCTAGGTTTGTTGGAGGAGTTGGTCACATCCGGAGTGGCTCGTTCCAACCGATGTCCAGCTTTTGATTTTAATGGGTGCCCGACCCCAAAATAAGGACTATACATAAGGGCGAATCCAACGCACGACCACATTTCGTTCGTCTTATCCGTTCGGGTCGAAATGGACACAAATTGTGGCCCAACTCGGCGACCCGAACGGGTGGGCGTCTGCTTTTCATTCGTTCGTGATCCATTTCCCGCCAAATTTTGGGCATGGTCTGCATCGGTACAGACACGGCGTGGTCATGTGCGACGCCCATACTTGTCCTCCACCTAGCACGCTTGTCGGTGACATGCATGTTCTCACCCCTCTACATCTCGATAGCATCCCCCCCCCACCGTTGCCACCTACTTTCGACATCCACCCACTCCCCCACCTCAAGGATGCATCCAAGGTGCATTCTTGCTACTATTGGTGGCCTCTTCTTGCCATCGTTGGCCACCATAAGGACTCATCTCCCCCAGCTTCCGTCGGCTGCTCCATGACCATAGTCCGCACTCGCCCTGCTTTGACAAGACTTCTGCTTGTACAAGGAGGGCACATGTCTCTTCACGGGCCGTTACTCCACCACACTTGGAAGGTGTTCGCCGTTTTCTCCTCAAGGTACAATGGTTGGTGGGAATGAATCTTTTCTCAACAACTTTATTTGTGATTCAAATGATTTGCGTCGGACGATGAGGACTTTTTGGTTGCTACTTTGGTCGTCAATGTCCACATTGCTAGGCAATGGCTGAGGTTTAGGGGATCGTCCCGAGCAATTCTTTGGCATTAAATCACAACATAGAGACCTGCCATTCCCTATTCTTTGTTGATTACTTCCAGTGCACGTCCCCACTGTTCAATTCCAAGCTTTTTTGGTGCCGCTTTCGGATGACGAGACATGTGTTCAACCATATTCCACATGGAAAAGGTTGGCTTCTCCCCTTATCAGAAATGCATTGCAAATATTCGAATGCTTGCATACAGAATTCTCGGTGATCTTGTAGATGAGTATGTCGCATGAGTGAGTCCACATGCCTTGCATCAATGTACAATTTCTTAAAGGCTGTGGTAGCGGTATTTGGCTCGGAGTACACGAGAGAGCCAAAAATTACGGATACAACTCGATTGTTGGCGACCGATGCAGATATGCACTTTCCATGGATGCTTGATAGTATAGATTGTATGAATTGGAACTAGAAAAACTTTCCATCTGCTTGCATGGGCAGTATATGGACATGTCAAAGGTTGCACTATCATACTTGAAGTTGTGTCTTCACAAGATCTCTGGATTTGACACTCATTTTCTGGCATGGTTGGTTCTCACGGTTCTATCAATGTGCTTCAATATTCTGTGTTTGGAACACTTGCATAAGGGAACTGTCCAGAGGTCAACTTTAAGATCAATGGCCACGGCTACAACAAAGAATACTAGCTAGCTGATGGCATCCACCCGAATGGACAACTCTTGTGAAGACAATCTTCAATTCGGTAGGAGAGAATAGTGCTAGGTTTGCTCAAAGCACAAGAGAGTGTTTTGAAGGATGTGTAGCGTGTTTTTGGTGTGCTTCAATCTCGATGGGCTAGAACTTGGAGCACCAAAAATTTCTAAGAGGTGATGACTCCTTGTGTGATCATGCACAACATGATCGTAGATGATGAGCGTGAGAACAAATTTTTTGACCAATGATTTCAATTTCAGGGTGAAAATGTAGTACCTCTGTATAGAGGATCAACAACGTTTGCAAAATTCCACTTTCATCATGAAATGCATGATTTCACAACTCACATTCAACTACAAAATGATTTGGTTGAGTATATGTGAACTCATTTTGGCAACCAGTAGATGTATCAACTCGTTTTCTTTCAATATATTTGCGTCAACTTAAATTTCATCTGGTTTGCAAACTATAAGATTTTTATTTGGTTATAAGCTATTTGTAATTGTTGTTTAAAACAATATAATTTATTTGGTTATGCGATGTTTTATTTAAATACATGCATGAAAAAATATGCACATTTGATCATCGACTGACCGGTCAGCCCCCAATGAACCAGCCTAAAAATCCACACAATCCGCCCGCATCTTTCTCCCCGTCTCTACCCGCACCTCCAGCAACCCATGGTCGGCCACTCCGGCCACGACGTCCACCTCCCCCCGCCGCGAGCCACTCCGGTCGCAGCGTCCACCTCTCCCCGCCTCTGGCCAGTCCGGTCACGGCGTCCCCTACGCTCGGTAGTTGCTTTGGGGCTGGGCTCGATATCGGCTGGCTCCTCCAGCCCGGCCTCAGTGTCGTCGGTGTTTCCGAGGGAGCAGCCGGTGGTCTCTAGATTGGGTCTCTCGGGATCTCCGGGCCTGTGTCTCTCCGCTTTGTCTGGTGGTGCCAGTCAACATGCTCAGGGTCCAGCTGTGCATGCTGATGGGTTCCGGCAGCCGAGGCCCACCCGCAAGGCGCTTTGGCATCACCACCGAAGCTGAGGTGTCAGCAGGAGGCTGGCCCGTCTGCGCGTCGGTCATCGTCTTCCTCGATGGTTTCTAGGGAAAGAAAGGAATTCCCGGTCGAGCTCCAAGGTCTCTGCTTTAAGTGCTTTGGAGACGACCACAAGAAGCGGGATTGCACTAATCCGCCCATGTGCTTTCGCTGCGGTATGGCTGGCCATGAATCCTTCCAGTGCAAGAGGCCCCGGAGCCCGGCTTCGGAGAGAGAGCTCATCAAGGCGGTGTTAGCTAAGATGGGTCGGCCGAGCATGCCCGCTATAGTGGTCGGCGCTAAGAGACAAAGCTCGCCGAAGCCTAGGCAAGAGGGCCCTCTGGCCCATCCCTCGCCAGCCATGGCCAAGCCTCTGTCCTCGGGTTGGCCGCCTGCCTCACCATCCTCTGGGGGTCAATGCATCCTTTGCCGCTCATCGGAGATGGAAGACATGGAGCGTAGGCTGCGTCTCACTGTGGTGGCTTACATCGATGCTGCTAGGCCGGTGGTCCCCTATGTGCAAGCGGCGGAAGCAATCTTGGTGCAGCTGGACATCCCGCGACATCTCTTCTCAGTCCATCGCTACCACCCGGAGGAATTTCTCATCGTCTTTGCCACGCCGGAGCTTCGCAACCTTGCCCTCCGGCTCGCCCCGATTGAGAATGGTAGATTCAAGTTCTTCATAAAATTGTGGCTTCAGCAGGCGCATGCTTCGTCTAAGGCCATGAGAGTGCAGGTGGATCTCATGATCGAGGGGATTCCATCCCATGCATGGTCGGAGGCTACTGCGGAGGACATTATGGGCTCTGCCTGTAAGATAGATAGTTTGGCACCAGAAACGGCTGTGAGATCAGATATGTCGCTATTCAAGGCGTGTGCTTAGTGTGTGCAGCCTAAGGATGTTCCGGTGGACAAGAACCTGTGGATCCCAAACCCAGAATTGGAAGATGCTGGGAAGCGCCATGCCCAATCTTGCCAATTCTTGGTCTATCCTACGCTCATTCACATCGGTCGGCTTTGGGATTTCACTGCTCCAGACAACTAGCAACGCCCGGACAATTCGGATAGAAGCGGGCAGAGTGGACTGCCAGAGGACTCCGGTGATCTTTCCATTGGTGGCGAGTGCCAAGTTTTGCCTTCGACCCATGGTGTGCGGGATAACCAGAGCATGGTGCGAGGACCGGCCGATGTTGGCTCCATGGGCTGGACGTACTATCAAGTGCTGCAGGGCAGATTGGGAGAGTCCAACTGGAGATTGCCGGCGATCGGCATTCTTGGTCGGGCGACGGGCACTTCGGCATCTCTGGCCATGCCTCAACGCATCCAGCATGTAGTAGACCGGGAATTGGTGGTACCATCGTCCCGGGCTAGCACACCAGATCCTAGTGGCCGGCGGGTGGTGAGGACACTTTCCACAGTTAATCCTGTACATTTGGTGGCCAATGCACCAGACAAAGGGAAACAAAAGGTGGACACGGGCCCCGAGGTAGTTGCTTTGGTTGTGCCTGTGGTGACGAGCTCTCCTACCCGTTCGCAGTTGGCCAATCAGGAGGTGATAGCCCCAGGTCTGGCGGCGGACAGACCTTTGGACAATCTGGAGGCAGGACATCCCGATGTCCAGAGGGATCCCAAGGCTACCAAGGTGGACGCCGCTAGTGGATCGATTACCCCAATCATTACCATGAGTGTTGTCCCCCAGAATGGGGAGGAGACTAGGCAGTTGGTAGCGGCACTTGAGGGGGAAGGGGGTGGCCCCATACAATCACGTGGCCCAAGAGTGGAGGGATGGACGTGTTGATCGGGGCTTGGTCGTGGTGCCTAATCTACCTGTAATGGCTATCAACCCCCCTACTACGGGTTGGGCGCCTATCAAGGAGATCCTGTCGGCGTCTGATATTCTGGTTGATTCTCACGGGGCCGAGGCCCCCACCAGCTCTTGGATGAGACGCAACCACGTATGCCTGCTTTGGCTCGAAGTGCTGTCTTGACGCGGCCATGCATGCCACCTCCGGATGGACCGGATGTGACATGGCCATGCAATGTGCTGGCCTGTTCCGCTGGGCCGGTTGAGCCTGACCTGGCCATGCAGCTACACTCAGAGAGCAACTTACAGGTTGCGGACTGCCTGACGGAGAAGGAGAGGATTACGATGGGGAAGTTAAAGTCTTTCTATGCAGGCCTCCTTAAGAAACTTCCGCCCCCCTGCTGAAAGAAATCGAAGCTATAAAAGGGGTGCATGCTGGGCAAGACCCGTTCACTCTGCGGCACACCACTAAGTCCGTGAGTACTGCGGCATCGAAGAAGCACAAGGCATCGGTTGCCCAAACGATATTGCTCAAGACATTGGGTATCGAAGAGACTGATCTGTCGATCTTGGATGAAGCTATGGGACTGCTGCAAGATCTTTTCGACTCCACTATCCAAGATTGCCAGTTGAGAGCCATTGCATCTATTTTCGGGAAGTCCATCCCTATAAACTGGGGCATGACAGATGGAGTGTCTTTGGTGGGAGCTGCATAAGCGGCTCGGGCCCACCCGGATGCTAGACGTTTTTATCTCTCGCAACAACCTGGAGCTGGTGTGTTGGAATGTTAGAGGCCTGAATAGTCTAGCCAAGAAACATGCACTTAGAGAATTTGTAGACTCGACTCATGCTACGATTATTTGTATCCAAGAGACCAAATTAGTGATGGTTGACCGCTATACCATTCTTCAATGTCTAGGTCCGTCTTTCGACGATTTTGCTTATCTACCGGCGAATGTGACACGTGGTGGAATTTTGATAGCCTCGAAGTTGAACCTGGTCCAGATTTCTAATCTGGTCAATGATTCGAATTTTATCTCGGGTTATGTGGTTCCCTTAGAGGGATCGCCTTGGTGGCTATCAGTGGTCTATGGCCCCTAGGAGGATGCAGAGAAAATTGCCTTGTTTGAGGAGTTGGCAGATAGGCGCGCACTCTGCCCCGGCCCCTGGATGGTGATTGGAGACTTCAACCTCATCATGTGCGCGGCGGTTAAAAATAGCGTGAACATTGACAGGCGTATGATGGGCCGGTTCAGACGTTTCATTGACAACATGGAGCTGAAGGAGCTCTTTCTACACGGAAGGAAGTACACCTGGAGCAATGAAAGAGACATTGCCACCCACACTAAGATTGACCGTGCGCTGGTGTCGGTAGACTGGGAACTTGAATACCCCAAATGTATGCTGCAAGCGCTGTCCTCGGATGTCTCAGACCACTGCCCCTGCACCTTGTGTTGGATGAGCATACGCCCACTCCGAGACGCTTCAGATTCGAAATCTTCTGGACCAAGATTCAGGGATTTGAGGAGACAGTGAGGGAGGCTTGGACTTGTGATCCGACAATCACTCACCCTTTCAAAAGGATGGATATGCTCCTCAGAACCACTGCAAAACACCTGACAACTTGGGGGTAGAGGAAGATTGGCAATGTAAAAAATCCAGATGGCCATTGCGAGGCTGGTCATCAAGCTCTTCGACATAGCCATGGAGGAACTGTAACATCCCAAAATTCCATTTTGGAATGTTATGAAATATAGCTATGCATCCATCATCATCATTGTTTGAATACATGTATAATTGAAATGCTTCTTCTGACTTTCTGAAAGCCCTTTCTATTTTTCCCTAACTTGCTTTCACCTATTTGAAATTTTGGTTAAAAGTTCAAATAAGAGGGGAGAAACATGACACTCCACACCAGGGTCATCTTGGTGATATATTTGAACAATAATAACGAGGAGTTATTTTGTAAATATTTGCAAAAAAAGGATTTAAAAACAATTAGGCAATTTCTGAAAATATTATTTTTTTCAAAGTGTTCAAATGACAGAATAGAAATGTTCATTAAATAGCATTTATTATTCTGTTAATTTTGATATATAATACCCCTATATTTAGAGACGATTTGAATGCTTTACATGTTTTTGAATGTCTCTGGAAAGTTATTAAAGGAAAAACGGTAACGGTTACTGTATTAAACGGGCCGGCCCACGGGCAGTTATTCGCGCATTTATTACCGATCGGCCGACCGCGCGTAACAGACACGCTCTCCTCTCGCTGACACTGGACCCCACCCCGACCGACCGTTACTACCGAACGGTCATCTTCCTCCTCCCCCGCGCGCGCCGGAGATCCTCGCCGGTCGTTTCTTTCCCTCCCGGATCTCTCTCCTCTCTTAACTCCCCGCACCCCCGAGCACCCTATAAGTAGCCGGCCACTCCCCGCATCCATTTCCCCCCGAGCCCCCTCTCTCTCTCGCCGGAAGACTGCCGCAATTGCACGCCGGAGTAGCCACCCCCACCGGATCTCCCGTCGACCGTAGCCACCAATTCCGACCACCTCTCGCCCAACCGACCTCACCTTTCGACTCCGGAGACCCGTCGCCGTTGCCCGGACCACTCCACTGTCTTCCCCGACCACCGGAGCACCACGCCGTCGACTTCGCCGCCTTCGGATCCACCGGAGAACCCCCGACGCCGGCGACTTTACCCCGTGAGCACTCCCACCCCTTGGATCCAAAACCCACGGTCCAGATTAGAACGGATTTAAATCCGAACCGTTTTCCTTTACGGACCGGTCGCCCGCCCGTAACCCTCGCGCGCACACCCCCCTTAGCCAATCGGACAGCGCCACGTAGCCCCCTGACCGTCGCAAATCATTTTTTTTCTTTTCTGTTTTTGTTTTAATTAACAGAATGATTTCAAAATTTGTTTTAACTATATCTTTTAATATATTTAGTGTTTTGAGTTGATTCTTTTTGCAATAGCTCACATTTTTCATGTAGTTTCACCCTGTACGTTTAAATTTCAAATTTGAACTATAAAATTTGAATTGAATCAAATTTGCTTAAAATCTTCAAATTTGTATAACTAGAGTTTGAAAATAGATTTTGACATGAATCTTTTTGCTACTGTTTGGTATTAGTTAGGACTACCTTCATGCTTAGTTTGAAGATATTTAGGATATATTTGATTAATGTTTTAACCAAAAACAGAATCTGCCTAGTATTATAATATAGTTTTATATACTTAGTTTTAATTAGTTTAAATTTAGATTTGGTTTCATTTGTTTATTAGGTTCTGTTAATAAACATTTAGTGTTTTCACTCACTGTTAATAAAAACATAAATTTGCTTAGTTTAATTTTATTTAACATAGGAATCACAATTTTCTTTTCAAATAGGTTTATTTGATTACAACAACTAGTTTAGTAATAGATTCTTTTAATAGAGTTTTATATAATTTAATTCTGTTTTATAAGACAGGTTTAATTGTAAATTATTTTCTGTTAAGAACATGTTTTGCTAATAAATAATAAGTTTAGTTTTTCATTCTTTTTGTTAGTATAACTATAGTTGATTCATATAGTGTTTATCAAAACTTTTACAAACTTTACAAAAGTTTTCTCAACAAACTTAAATTGATTTTCTTCTGTTTATTAATAAAAATATTTTATTGTTTCCTTGCTTTTAACAATTTTTTTGGTTATTTCAAAATAGTTTTATTATGTTAGTAGTGTTTTATCAATCATCTCCCAGTAAACAAAACTTTGTGTGTTTTCCTTACTTGTGATTTGTGCATCGTTTTGTCTTGATTGTTTACTAGTTCTTGATTGATGTTTGTGGGTTACAATATTCTGTTGTATGCTTATTGAGTGCTTGTTTGCTTCGTTAGATTATCCGGAGTGCGAAGCTTGTTACTTAGAGTCACTCACGTACGAAGATCATCAATCAGGCAAGTCACCTTGATCATACTTCTACCCATGTTTTATATGCATTAGTTCTACCATCTCCCCAATTGCATGCAAGATAGGTTAGTTGGAAACTTGGTTACCTTGTAGTAGTATCATGTGTTAGGTATCCCTCTCAACCCCCTTTGACAACATTGGCCCCGGGAAACGTTGTTTTACTTTTGCTATGCTAATAGTAGACGGGGTTGGATGTGTGATTCATGAGAGTTGAGAGAGTTAATAAATTCAAGACCTACATAATGATCATGATTTAAGACTCCGAGTTTTCAACATACCTCTGGGTGGATGATGGTTGAACGGCACCCTGGAGAAACCAGTGGATTTGCCTAGGTGATGCTGGAGATGGCCAGTATTCACGCGGAAAGGTCCACCCAGGCACAAAGAGATGGATGGATGCTTTAACACCCAAGGCTTACCTGCACAGCCACAAGTCATTATGGGCTCTGGCTTGGTTGGATATCGTGGTGACCCTGGACAGGCGGTGCTACGAGAGGTAGAAGAACGGTAGGAAAGGATGGGCACCGACAGAGTCGCAAGGAAACCCTTTGGAAGACCATGTTTTGGTCATCCGTTTCTCAAACACCCTGAAGTGTGAGAAATCAAACGGAGGCGACCAAATCTTGTGGGGAACGTGTGCAAAACTCTGCAGAGTATTCAAAACCTAATCGATTAGCCGTGTCCACGGTCATGGACGACTTGAGCCAAAGGAATTGAAACTTCCGGAACTCTCAACACAATTAATAATGAGGATGTGGGTATATTCAAATTGGGAATGAGAAGTGGTTGGTGGAACCATCTCATTAATCAACCAACTTAGTAATATTTTTCTTAGCCCCTCTCTTGATGTAGGAAAAACTTGGCTTTACGCAAAAACTTACCACCCCACCTGCCATATATGCATATAGACTAGATGATTATATTTTCACCCCTCTCTTCTGACTTTGCCAGCATATTCCATATGCTGACCTACATGGCTGCAACGTATCATGTTGCAGAGTACTTTTCCGACCAGGAGTGAGGACACGTTCTATGCTCAGTGAGATGCCCTTGGAGTCAGATGGACTCATCTACCTTCGACGCTTCCGCAAGATTTAGATATTCTCATGAGTTGGCTTTTAGCCACTTTATTGTAATTTTTATTGTAATAAAGGACTCGAAATGAGATTTCGATTAATATATTTGCTGTGTGATTTCCCTTTGATATATACATTGATGTACCGTGTGTGTACCAGCATGATCTTGGGATGGTACGGAAACACCGGAGACTTGACCTTTCAGGTCGGGTCGCTACAGGAACGTGTTCTGTCCATGGGTGAGAGATGGCTCCGTGGATCGCTGAAGAAGGCCTTGTTGGGTTTGGCCTCCCTAGAAAGAACAATTGCAAGGCAGCATTCTCGCATCAAATGGCTGAAAGAGGGAGACGCAAACTCGAAGTTTTTCCAACTATTCGCCAATGGCAGAAAGGCTAACAATTACATCTCGGCGATTACTTATAGGGGGAAAATCATCAAGGATCAACTACGGAAAGAGGCAGCTTTCCATCAGGCATACAAGGAGATCCTTGGCAGAGCTCGGGCTAGGGAATCCACGTTAAATCTGCAATTTCTAAACATGGAGTCTCTCGACCTCTCGGATCAAGATGCGGTCTTTTCGAAGGAGAAGATATGGAAGGTTGTCAAAACCATGCCGGTTGATAGAGTGCCCAGGCCGGATGGTTTCATTGGACTCTTTTCCCAAAAAGCTTGGCCCATCATTAAGAGAGATGTTATCGCTGCTATCCACAAGTTCATGTATGATAATGGGAGAGGCTTTGGCAGATTGAATAAGGCGTTGATCACCTTGATTCCTAAGAAGCCGGATGCTTCGGAAATTGGTGACTTCAGGCCAATAAGCTTGCTACATAGCATCCCTAAGATATGTACCAAACTCTTGGCTGCTAGAGTTAGTGGGCGCATGGAGGAGATGGTGCTCACAAACCAATCGGCATTCATCAAAGGGAGGAATATTCATGACAATTTCATGTTAGTGCAGCAAGTCTCTAGGAATCTGCACAAAAGGAAAGCCAAAGGGGTGTTGGTAAAGATGGATATCTCCAGAGCTTTTGATTCTCTGTCATGGTCGTTCCTCTTCGAAGTGCTCCGGGTGAAGGGATTCTCTGCCAAATGGCAAGCACTTATTGCCACTCTGCTATCTACGACCAGCTCAAGGATAATCATCAATGGAAGTGTGGGAGAGAAGATCATGCACGCGTGTGGGTTGTGGCAAGGTGATCCAATCTCTCCACTTCTCTCCGTGATCGCGATGGATTTGCTTTCATCACTCATTGTGAGAGGACATCAGGAGGGGTTCTTAGTCCGATGCCCGGATGTTCACCAATATAGAGAATATCAATCTATGCCGACGACGTGGTCCTATTCACTTGACCTTCACAGCTGGATCTGACTTTCGTCAAGGAGGTGATGCACATATTCGGAGAGGCCTCGGGACTGAAAATCAATTATCATAAAACCTCGGCGATCTTGATCAGGCAGGGTGAGGGAGATCTTGAGAGAGTATCCGCGGCCCTCCCCTGGAAAATTCAAAGCTTCCCATGCAAATATCTAGGGCTTATGCTCTCAACTTTAGAGCTTCCTATACAAAACCTCGACTAAACATCTCACACGCAACCAGTGGCAACCAATGGTGGATTCTACTCTCAACTTCCTGCCAGGATGGACGAGGGGTATGATAACGAGGCCGGGCAGACTCATCCTGATCAACAACGTGGTGAGGGCCAGGCCAACTCATAATCTTATTGTGGCCGAGGCACCAAAGTGGGCCCTTGACAGCATTGATAGAGGATGCAAAGCATTCTTCTGTGCCGGTACTGAGGAGAGCCATGGAGGCAAATGCTTGGTGTCCTAGAAGAGAGTGTGTCGGCCGAAAGAGTTGGGAGGGCTGGGCGTGATCAACCTTCACCTACAAGGGATCGCCCTACGGCTCCGATGAGAATGGTTAAGACGCATAGATCCCTCCAAGTTGTGGCAAGGCCTGCCTATGTCGATGGACAAGAACGTCCAGGCTGCATTTGCTAGCTTGGTGCTCTGGGAACTTGGTGACGGTAACAAGGTGCTTTTCTGGAAAGATAGATGGATTCATGGGCACCGAATCGCAGACATTGCACCTCTTGTTGTTGGGCAGATCAGAACTCAAACTGTCAACAAAAGATCGGCTAGAGCGGGACTCATGGCAAGTAACTGGATTGAGGACATCGAGGGCGAGCTCTCCAAAGATGGTCTGGTCCAGTTCATCCATCTTTGGGAGACCCTAAGCGACATGGAACTTGACTCTAATGTAGACGATAAGGCGATCTAGAAGTGGTCGGTTTCTGGCTTGTATTCTGCGACATCTACGTATAGCATCATGAATGAGGGAGCTACCAGGCTCGGGACTGCTAAAGGCCTGTGGAATAGTTGGGCACCCATGGCCTGTCGGTTATTCATGTGGCTGGCCCTGCAACGCATGCTATGGACCTCAGGTAGAAGATTTCGACACGGGCTTCAAAGTGAGACTTCAGCTTGCTTCCTATGTGATCAGGAGGAGGACTCGGTGGATCACATAATGCTGCAATGCGTCTACTCGAGACAAGTCTGGTTCCAATGCTTCAGGTGGGCCAGCATCAGTGCACATCTACTCCCTTCGACATCAGATCAGCTGCAGGACTGGTGGCCAGCAGCTAGGAAGCGCGTCACAAAGGCGCTTCGGAAGGGTTTTGACTCGTTGGTGATGCTAACCTCTTGGAGCATTTGGAAGCAAAGAAATGGACGTGTGTTTGGTGGCCGAGAAGTATATGATGTAAGGGCATTATCTAGCAAAATATTCTAGGAGATGCGGCTTTGGCTTGCAGCAGGAGCCAAGAGTGTGCAACAATTATGCGAGGAGTAGTGTAGTAGCTATTGGAGTAGGAGTGGTTATGACATAGCCTTCTTGTGGTGATTGCCTTGCTATATTCTTATAAATATTTCTTTCTTCTATAAAGCTTAGGTACGTTATTGACGTGCTCTCAAAAAAATTCCAGACAAAACGAAGGTACCTGCGTTGAAGTTGACCTAATCTCTCCGGACGCCTCTATTATTGTCCCTCCTCACGTGGCGCCACACCAGTTTCAACTAACCCCATCCGCCCGTGGCCTTCAAGGAAGTTCAGCGACAGTTTGTCAGTCTCCATCAGATCCGTGGCCTCCAAGGCGCTCCTGAAATTGGATCCTACGAAAGAGAAAGGTGACAAAGAAACATGAAATGTACATTTCTGTATGTGTGTGTGGCTGAGAGCATCCCGTTTTACGGGAGATTAGAATCTTCAGAGATGTGTGCGCGCGCTTATAAAATGCCGCTCGGTCTAATCTACTTGCACAGCTCACTCCACACTCCAAAAGGAGCACAGAAACACTCGTCAAAAGAAGGAGCACGGAAAGCAACCAGTAGCAAGAAGAAGAAACTAGCCAACTAATGGTGCTCCAAGCAGCAGCAGCATCCCTGGTGGCTTTTCTGCGGTCACCATGGATCGCGCTCTGCGGCGTCGCCGCCCTGCTCGTCGTATGGGTGGCCGCCCTGGCGGCGGAGAGCTACTGGCTGAGGCCCCGGCGGCTCGGCCGGGTGCTCCGGGCGCAGGGTCTCGGCGGCACGGCGTACCGCTTCCCCGCCGGGGACTCAGCCGAGAACGCGAAGCAGAGCCAGGAGGCGCTGTCCAAGCCCCTGCCGCCGTCGTGCCACGACGTTGTTCCCCGCGTGATGCCACACCTCCACAACACCGTCAGGCAACACGGTACGCGCTCGAATCATCATTCATGGATGCATGCGCTGGCCCCTGCGTTTATCGATCTCATGGCTGGCGCTGAACGCTGAATTGAGCTGCGTCCCGTAGGTGAAGTCTGCGTCACCTGGGACGGCCCGGACCCTAAGGTTGTCATCGCGAAGCCAGAACTGCTGGCCGAGATCCTGTCTAGCAACTCTGGCCACTTCGAGAAACTCAGGACCAATCTTGGAGACCTGGTATGCCGCGGGGTCGGGACCTACGACGGCGAGAAATGGGCGACGCACAGGAGGATCCTCAACCCTGCTTTCCATCTCGAAAAGCTCAAGGTACTTATTACTACATGCATGGCGAGGCTCCGCGCCGTTCCGGCCAGTCGCGAGATCGAGACGACACGGCTTCCGGTAAAAACCGTGCCTGACTGCGGTCGTGGCGAACGATGGTGGCGTCTCTATGTCGTTTTCTTCTCAAGGCATCGTTGTTGTAGGTCACGTCAACTCGATCGGGATGTTTCGGGGGAAGCCCTAGATCTGGGTCTACCGGATCGGACGATGACGACGCCTTCGATGTCGTTTTCCCTCCCGAGGGCATCGTTTTGGAGCATGTGCTGGCTGGAGGGGACAGGAGGAGGAGCGGTGTTACATCTACCGCAAGGCCGACGGCGGATCACGGCGGCATGGCGCTGCGAAGTTTCGACGATGGGCGCGTGTGGATGGATACGTGCAGGATGGTGGCATTGTCTGACGTCGTGGTGGCGTCGACGGCAAGCCAGGCAAGGTCGATGGGTCAGCTTTTGCTCTGGAGATGGACTGGTGGAAGACGGCGGCGACAGACTCTGAGAGTGCGTCGGTCCGGTATGGGACCCAGTCCCGGTGTGTGGCTGGGCTGGGCCATCCGGCTTTAGATGTTAGGGTCTGGTGCGATGTCCGTTTGGTATTAGGCTCGGATATTCGGCACACCTTTATCAAGGGGATAGGAGTAGCAACAGATGTTGCCTAGATGGTGGCTTCAGACTGACTGATGTATTACCTTCTATGATCACAGTGAATAATTAATAAAATGGTCGTATGCATCTGTAAAGACCGAAAGTCACACTCTTTTTAAAAAAAAAAAACTACGTGCCACTAATGTACATACGTGCGTGCGCGCGCGCCGTAACTGATGAAGCCATTTTTCAGGCATGTTCCCGGCTTTCTCCACGTGCTGCACCGAGCTGGTGGACAGATGGGAGAGTAAACTAGCTACTAGCTGCAGGTTCTGAGGGGTCTGTCGAACTCGATGTCTCGCAAGAGTTCCCGATCCTCACCGGAGACGTGATCACTCGCACATCGTTCGGAAGCAGCTTCACCGAAGGGCGAAGGATCTTCGAGCTTCAAGTAGACCAGGCAAAGAGACTCATGAAGCTCATCCAGTATTTGTACACCCCGGGCTTCTTGTAAGCACACACACTAATCTCACGACTATCTTTCTTGTTTTCATCAGTCAGCCCATTGCACATCTTCCTCTTTGATGCTAAATGTTATTGGTTCCTATGAATGATGCGATCGAGTGTGCGTGCCCCTCTTAATAAATTTGCAGGTCCTTTCCTACTGAAAACAACCGGAGGATGTGGGAGAACAAGCGGGAGATAGAGGGGCTCGTGAGAGGGGTCGTCGAGAAGAGGGAGCGCGCGATGGAGAAGGACGGGGTCATCGGCAACGACATGCTTGGCCTGATGCTGCGGTCCAACAGGTCATCCAATTCCGACTCGAGGATGAGCACCCAGGACGTCATCGAGGAGTGCAAGCTCTTCTACTTCGCGGGAATGGAGTCCACGCAGCAGCTGCTCACATGGACAGTCGTCATGCTAGGCATGTACCCCGAGTGGCAGGACCGGGCGAGGGACGAGGTTCTGGGCGTCTTCGGCAGGGACGGTAAGCCCGGCTTCGACGGCCTAAATCGACTCAAAACGGCAAGTGCATCATTGAAAGCTTGCCTCAAATTAAACATTCGATTGCTCTTGTTGCTACTAACTATGATGATTTCGATCATTTTTTTTCTACGTATATATCCAGATGACGATGATACTGTACGAGGTGCTCAGGCTGTACACTCCAGTGGTCACCATGAACCGGAAAATAAACAAAGAGATGCAGATCGGGGTCGTCACGTACCCTGCGGGGACAGTCCTGGAGCTGCCATTTCTCATGGTTCACCACAACCCGGACGTGTGGGGGGAAGACGTGTCCGAGTTCAAGCCGCAGATGTTCGCAGAGGGGATCTCCAAGGCGACCAAGAATGGCCAGGTGTGCTTCTTCCCATTCGGCTGGGGGCCGAGGATCTGCATCGGCAATAACTTCGCCATGCTCGTGGCCAAGATGGCGGTGAGCACGATCCTTCAGCGTTTCGAATTTCGCCTCTCGCCTTCTTAGAGTATCTCTAGCTGTCAAGGTCCCAAAAATCGTTTTTTTATCCCGACGATTGAAAATCGGTCTACTTGCATCTCATGAGCCTATTTTTTGCCTGTTAGGGTCTAATTTAGCGTCAGCATATTCAGACCGAACCCGTCGCGCTGGGGGACGCCTAAGGGCGCCGGGCGAAACGATTTGGCGCGAAAACGGGGGTATGTCCACCGAGTCAACGACCCGAGCGCGCGTCGTCGTCCTCATCGCCTCGGTTTCCCGTCGGGGAATCGAATCAATGCAAGACTGTCGCCGGTCAGCCTTCCATTGATGCCGCGCATTCACGAGCCGGCGTTCACGGGACGGCGCAGTCAAGTACGGGCGTTCATGAGCCGGCAACACGTGTCCATACCTCGCCTCCCACGCGTTCGCACGGTGCCGCCCGCTCGCCTGCTATAAAAGGAGACCTCACCGGTGTTCGCCACACCTCGTCGCCTGCCCCCAATCCCACCAGCGACGCCCTTTCTCTTCCCGGCAATCTCCTCTCTCCTTCTCCCCCCGCAATGGCCGAGCGCTACCCTGGCGACGACGTGGCCCGCAATGGCTTCAGCCGCCGGCACCTCCACGAGGACGAGGCCCGCCTGCTGTTCGAGGCGGAGTACCTAGCACCGTCGGACATGCGGCGCCCGGCGCCTGGAGGCTTAGCGCGGACGGCGTCCCCGTGCCACCGATGCCCACCGGAGCCGAGCGGCGCGCCGAGATCGCCCGGATCCAGTCCACCCTGTCCGAGGAGCATCGCCGGCAGCCGAGGTACGCCCCGGACAGCACCTCCCTCTGGACGGCCTACTTCGAGCGCCGCCACGAGGAGCAGCTCACCTCCATCAATGGCAGCCCCGTGCTTGGCCGCAACAACAGCGAGGGCCGCCGTCTTTGGTGGGGCGTCCCCAGACGCACTCTCGAGGCCGTCCTCGATCACATCGAGGGCGGCAATGAGCCGCGCCTCGGGTACCCGGAGGCGGCGTCCGTCTCCGGCCGGAGGGGCTCGTCTTGGCAGCCACGGCGTATAGAGGTGCCGTCGTCGTCGTCCTCGTACTCCTCCCACTCCTCCCAGTCCTCCCACTCCTCCGACGCAACACGCATGCCGCTCGTCGCCGTTAAGGCCGAGCCCGGCTTGTTGTCGCCTCTCCGACGCAACGGATGCAGTGGCAGCGACATCACCATCAACGAGGGTCGTCGCCGCGAGCCCTCGCCTCCCCGCGGCCACCTCCACCTTGTCAGGCCGAAGACGGAGCCTGGCACGCCGACGGTGGTCAAGCAGGAGCACCTGGCCATGGCCACCGCCGCCGACGAGGCCGCCCTGAAGTGGGCGCGGGACGACTACGTCCGGGAGAAGGTGGAGCGGCAGGCCGGGCCCTCGAGGAGATCGAGGCTCGCCACCGTGCCCGCCGCGAGGAGGAGATCGCCGGCCTCATCATCCTCGACGATGACAGCGACGGGGAGGCGTTCGGGCCATCCAACCCCGACTTGCACCATTTCGGCGACGTAGGGCAGGGCTATAGCAGGGACGGCGGCCGCGGCGCGCCGGACGGCAACGGCAGCGACGGGGACGACGGCGGCGACTACACCAACTTATACAAGCTCCTCAGCATGTAGAATGCGGCACGCGGCCACGGGACGGCGGCGACAGGACGGCTACATAGTCTTTTTTTATTTTAGCTTTTGTATTATATTTTAATAAAATATCGAAACTTTTTAACGTTTTTGGGCTGATTCTACACCCGTAATGGGCTGAAAGCGACGGTTGGGGAACGACCCCGGGGACGCGGCAGGGAAGCCGAGCCGTCTCAGACCGATTTTAACGTCCGCTGCCCTCCAGACGACATTAAAATCGACCCCTGAGAAAGCCGACGGCTGAAGATGCTCTTACACCCATGCGCCATGCACCGTGATAACGCTACATCCTCAACATGGCGCGCAAATTATACTCGAGAGTCTTTGATGGGCCAGTCCGTTGCAACATTGAGAATAACATTATGATTCTCCAAATTATACTCAAAAGTCTCTGATGGGCCGGCCCGTCCGGCATCTTTGTTGGCATGTAAGTTGTGGATACTGCAGTTGTACTAGTAGTTGTTCGGGAAATACCGCTAAAAAAAATAGTTGTTCGGGAAATAAGAGATAAGAATGGTCCATACAAATTTGTAGAGGTGGTGAAAGCCAATTAAAAACTGATATACGACTTTCCAGAACCAAAGTCAATTCGATTGCTTTTACGTAGTACATATATTTTTAGAACAATGACCCTATAAACGTCCGGTTTTAAATCAATAAAGCCCACGAAATAGTCAATACGAAATAAGGTAGCACCATCCAAAACGGCAGCAGCGACATAAGATAAAATCCGCTCATAGGCCACATAGGCTTGGAAAGCAAAAGAAAAACGCAAGCCACCCTAGGCAGCGTCTTAGGGCGTTCTTGCAATGTTGTAGATCGTTCTAAACCGCGTCATAGTCGTCTTTATTAACTTAGTATCCTGACGCCTTTCCAATAAGACCCACTGCCGCATAAAAATGGTACATTTCTAGATACAATTAACTTATTCCGATATTCCAATGTGACAAGAGAAGTGTCCCAACACTCCTCCATAACACTCGTTTGGTTGTGCTACAGAATGGTTCCAAACATGCTAGAAGATCAACGTAAGAATTGGGTTTCCATGAAAACCCAGCCGCCTCGCGAACAACACTCCAAGCGAACCTAGCTAGGTGGCATCGAAAGAACACATGGTTCGCATCCTCTGACACCGCACACACTGCACAAAGGCCCATTGACGGGCCATGATGCTTAACAATATTGACCGAGGTAGGCAGCTTATTACGAATCATCTGCCAAAGAAAAACCTTGATTTTAAGTGGGATGCGCACTTGCCATATGCACCTAGTTATGGCACGCGATGGGCTCTCAGCCAGCTTAGCATAGAGGGACTTCACCGAAATCTTCCCAGGGCCACGAGTTGCCAAGAGACCGCATCAGGGCCCATTGAGAGATGCCCCTACTCTGGTGCATAGTGACGCCCAGTTAGCTACCCTAGTCGTCAGCAGGTCCCCGCGGAACACAATCACAGGTGGATTGGTGCTCATGGCCTCGACCATGGTCTGGTCAGGGCTGGCCATGATGGAGTACAACCCCTAGTACTCCATCGAGAGAGGCGAGTCGCCAGCCCACGTGTCAAACCAAAATAGTAAACTGGTCATCGTCCACCGAGAACTTTGCACCCAAGGCAAAGGCTGGCTAACCGATTGAATGATATTCCAGAATGGAGATCCGCTAACTGTCGATTCAAAAAAGTGTCACTGGGGAAATATTTGGCTTTCGGAATGTCCGCCCGCAACCCCGACGTGCTTTAGGACAGTTTCCAAATGCACTTCGTCATGAGTGCTATGTTCATGAGCCTTGAGTTAATAAGTCCCAACCCTCCATGGGTTTTGGGACGCCAAATCACCGCCCACTTGACCATTTGGTATTTTTGTTTGGCACCCGCTCCTTCCCAAAAGAAACGCACCCGAGGAGAATCCATATTTGCATGAACCCCATGAGCAAGAAGGAAGATGCCCGTCGCAAACATAGGTAACGATGAAAGACTCAAGTTATAAAGGATCAGTCATGCCCTAGACGACATGAACCTCCCCCGCCACGGGCTGACCCTGCCTGCTACCTTGAGGCAAAGGGGGTCCCACTCGTTTGGTAATTTTCCTAGTAGAAATCGGAAGCCCCGGGTAAGTAAAACGAAACTTGTCAAATTAAGTTGGTCTCCCATCATTTTACTAGAAGTAGTGTCCTTCCCCATGGTCATTACTCCACACTTAAGAAAATTAATCATAAGTCCCGACATAAGCTCAAAGCAAAGAAGGATCGCTTTAACGGAGGAAATTCTATGCAAGTACAGTTCAAACAAGAGCAACATGCCATTCGCACATTGCAAGTGTGAGATCCCACTCGAAATCAAGTGGTCAACCACCCTATTGATGTGACCAGCACTGCTAGCCTTGTCCAACATGGTCGCCAACGTGTCGGCAACAAAGTTGAAAATGAGCGGCAAGCTCGGATCCTCCCGTCACAAACCCCTTTTGTTACGGAAGAAATTCTCAATTTCTCCATTGACAGGGATGACAGTTTGGCCTCCTGAGACCAACTGTATCATTCGGTGCACCCATGCAGTCGCAAATCCTTTAGGAGGAGAACTTCACATAGGAAAGGCCAACTAACCCAATCGCATGCCTTTTGAAAGTCCACCTTGAGAAGGATAGCTTGTTAGCGGTACGTTTGAGCTCATGCACAATCTCTTGTAGTACTAGAGGCCCTTCAACAATATTTATGTCCTTGATGAAAGTTGATTGGCCTTTTTGTGGAATGTCCTATGCGTAATGGGGATCATACTCGAGGCGCAAACTTTGTCGCGTATCTTAAAGGGCACGTTGATTAGAGCAATAGGTCTAAACTGACAAATGTTATCTGCGCCTTGAACCTTGAGGATGAGCAAGAGCACCCTCAAAGTTTAGATGCGAGATGTCTACCGTCCCGAGCAAGAATCTGTTGCAAGAATTTGCCTTTTGCAAAAATCTCCCTCGGGAGCGGCCGGACCGTTTGCACATCGTCACCTGCAAGCCGTTCGGCCCGGGCGCCGTATCGACCTCCATACTAGGCAGTACATCTTCAACTTCCTTGGGGAGAAATGTGAGGGTAAGGGCGTCGTTCACCGCCTAGGACACTTGCTGCGACGGATCTCACAAATTTGTGGGCACCCCAGCCAGCTTGGGCTCCTCTGATCCCAAAAGCTGATGTAGAACGCATACACATGGTGCATGATGTCACTTTGGGTTATATTGGTTGTACTCCATATAAGCAGCAAGAAAAATGTAGCTGGCACCTTGCCCCAAGTAATAATACTCTCGGATTTGCACACAACACACTGAGATGGGTCGCTCAATTGGGCTAGGGTCTAAGGGCATCTCGAACGATGACCCTCAAAAGTGTCCGCAATCATTTGGACCATATTGTCTGGACACATTATGTCATTCAACGCTGGCATGTATCGTTCCCTAGAGCTGTTGAGAGGCATCTTTTTCCCGCAAAGTGGAAGCAAAGTGGGAGGGCTATGCGGGAGTCCAGACAACAACCACGTAGGACTCCAACATCCCCAACCAACTAATCCGCCCTTCTGGTCCCATTTTCTATCATTCCTCCCCTCCGCTTCCCTACATCCACATCCTTATTCTCCAACGCCGCCATCGTTGTACCTTTCCTGCCGGCACACATGCATTGTCGCCCCCCATGCATTGTCGCCCCCCCTGCAACCAGCACCAACCCGCATGTTCGCCTTTCACGATGTTGTCATCCACCCAGGACTCGTCCGTAGGTAGGTACACCACCCTCCTCCGGTCGACGTCGTCCATGGCAGTCACCACATCTGGTAAGTGTTTGGTCAAATGTCACTAAGCTTATTTTCAAACGCCATGTCATTTTTTATGTAAGAAGGATGGCGGGGCATTCGATCATGGATTATGAGTTGATGTGCGACGCGTGGTTAGCCGTATCTGCTGATTTCATAGGCAGGAGCAGCGGGGGATATTCTGGCAGCAAGTGCATTAATCGTTTCATGCACGAAAGCACATTGCGCTATACGACATACACATCATTCATGATCGCAATGTGAGGTTGTTATTGTCTCGGTGGTATGCCATCGAGACCTCCGTCACCAAGGAAAATTTATGATCTCTTCCTTGGATCCTAAATTTTGCTTTTTCTTGCTCAACTTGTTGATTAATTCGTTGATTCATTCAATGTTGCTATTTACATTATGTAGCACGCATCCGTTGTCGTGATGAACCACATGATAGGGTGACGACCATTTATGCACATGCACTGTTGTTGGGTGAAATTGAGAGGGCAGTATGTGCAGGACGATATGACTCGTTAATAAAAAACTTGTTGAAAATCTAGTCTCGTTGAATTTAAATTCTTATTGTACTAGACTTATTTGGATGATTTGTGTTATTTTTTTACACGAACTTTGATGAAACGTGTTTGTATGAATTTCGTCCGATTAGTTAAAACAGTGGTTGATCATCGAATGGCTATCTTCGACATCAGTGTCCGCGAACTGATTCACTATCTATTAATGAATGTCGGAGCAAATTTACGGAATATCGGGTGCAAGGGAGATGTGAAGGGAATGTTCAAGAATGCTATGATTCGAGAAACAGAAGCGTTCGCGCGCTTTGCCACGTCTGTTCCGCAGAGTTTTTTTATTGGTTATTTATTATGGATTGGGTGTTGCTGCAATACGAGAGGAAATGGATTGACAAGGATGTTATTTTACAAAAAAAATATACTTGAAACTCCAAATGAAAAGATCTGTGCCAACAACGTTTCGTTACACTTCCCCTAAAATAATATCACATTGGACTTCACGACATATGGTTGTGGGTTGAAAGCCACAACGCAGACTCACGCACAAGCGATGCTATCTTAAGTCAAATGTCACGAATTTTGACTAACTTTGTGAAGAAAAATATTTATATTTAGAATTCCAAACATATATCATTAGATTCATCATAAGATGTAGTTTCACATTTTATATTTTCGATATTATAGATATAAATAGTTTTTCTATAAACTTGATTAAAGTTTATAAGATTTGACTTTTTAAAAAATCTATACGCATTACATTATGGAACGGAGGGAGTACAACATTAAACTCTTTATTTTCACGAGCTCATGTTCAATTGAGGTCAATTGAAATTGGGTCATTTAATTTTGAACGGGTCAACAATTTCTTAAGAAAAGCATTCAATTCTTTTATACTATATGTTATGCTTTCTTATTTTTTAGATCTCACAATTAATTGAGGTCTTCACTTTAAAATTGTACAGATTTTCACCAGGTCAATAATTTCTCGAGGAGCTCTTCTATTCAATTCTTCTAATTCACTATCCTTCCTAGTATTAAAGCATTTTTATTCGATTGCGATATTTAATTTTGTATTTGGTTTACGATTTCGATAGGGCCAATAAACTTTCAAATCAATCACAAAAAAACATCTTGTAATAACATATCAATGTCGCGCACCCACTCACCACCTAAAAAGAAGCGCCACCGATATCGTAGTACTAACATAGTACATGTATTCATCGACTCATAAATTTTGTCACATAAATTTGAGTTGATTAACAAATAACACAAAATTATACCTTGAAAGATTTTTTGGAAAGATAAATTTCTGCAATTTTGACCAACTTGAGAACCAAAAACAGCGGCATCCACAATAGTAAACAAAAGAAAATCTTGTCTTAATATTGTGGATTTTGATATATTTCTCTACAATTTTGATCAAAGTTAAAATAAGCTTAACTTTTCAAAGAACTAATACAACTTATATTTTAAAATATAGTGAGTAAGAAAAATAATAAAACACACAGCCCTTCTAGTACTAGTTAAATTTGATCCATTGTACAGTTCGTCGGTGCATGTCACATTTGCATCTTCCAATTGAATATGCTACTTTCTACACCGTCAATCAATCAACCATATGTCCTCCGTCCTTCTGAAACTGCATTCTGGCATGAAAATCCTTCAAATGAGTATGATCACAAATCACAGAAAAGCATAGATTGGAGACCAATACAGCTTAGCAAAAAAGGACAGATAATATATCATATTTAAAAGTCAAATATGGAAAAATCTAAGCAATATTAGAAGGCGGGTCGAGGTGAATATCACCTGTCGCCCAAGATCCTTCGCTTTCCAGACGCCTCCACCTAGCCAACCCTAGCCGCCGTCCCAAAAACGCTAGGGCTCCACCGCCTCCCACCAGCGTCATCGTTGGTTTGCTCTGTCTCTGGTGGCCCTAGGGCCATGGAGGCGGAGTGGAACTCAGCCCTTGCTAGTGGGAGGGCTCCGTTTTTAGATCTTTCATTAAGTTTTGTTATGGTTTGTGTGCTGCTCAAGAAGACGAGACGGCGGCGGCTCCTTGAAGATGGAATAAGGTTCTTCCTGCCCAGCCCTCGTTCTGGTGGTGCATCTTGCATCGTCGGTGGGCATGTGGAGGTGTGTATCCGGCATATCTGTCTTTGATGCATTTGCTCGGATATGTTCGTTGTTCGTCTACGTTCGTGTCTTTTCAGGTTGGATCCTTTCGGTCTATGTTACTCTTCATCGGCGGCGGTTGTTGTTCTGGTGCGCTGGTCCTATGGGGCCTTAGCACGACGACTTTCCGACTGTCTACTACAACAAGTTTTGCCCGGCTCCAGTGAGGGAGGGGCGATGACGGCGGCGCGCCTTCGGCTCGCTTCAGTACTTGTAGTCATCGCTAGGTAGTCTTCGGATCTGGATGTAATTTTTATTATTTCTAGTTTTCGTTGTGCTGCCATGATTGAAGATGACTAGATTGGAAGTTTCTCTCGCAAAAAAAGAGATGAATATCACCTACCAACTAACTGAACTTCTCTATCTGAGGAGATGTCACATAAAAGTACACATAACTTTTTCCGAAAAGGAGGATGACCCCGGACCTCTACATCTAGGCGATGCATGCAACTATTTTATTAATTATTCATCAAGACCTTACAAAGTAATACATCAATAAGTCCAAAGTGACCATCTTCGCAAAATCTCTCTCTACTCTTATCCACTTGATGAAGGGTGTAGATTGTCTGAGCCGTATACCCAGACTTCACACCAAAGCCTAACATCTAAAGCCGGAGGCCCCAACCAAGCCACAATTCTAGGTTTGGGGGCACACACCGGTCCGACGCACTCTCACTGGGCGCCGCATGTGCACGCTCCAGAGGCCGTCACCATTGTGTTCCGTCGATCCATCTTCAAAGCAGGTGATCGCGCATCGACCTTGCTAGGTCTGCCGTCGACGCCAGCATGACGCCAGATAGCGCCCTAGCCCTACGCGAGTCCATCGTCTCATGTATGTCACCGAGACACCGTTGTGCCACGCCGCCAAGACTTACCATCGTCGACGCGGTAAATGTACACCGCTATATTCCTTGTGTCCTCCATCCAGCATCTGCTTCAAAAAAATGCCCTCGCGAGGGAGTGCAACACCGGGAGCGTTGCCATTGTCCGATCCGGGATACTCGGATCTAGAGTTTCCCTCGGATCAGTGCGACTAGGGTAGGAGATGGCTGCAATGGCAATGCCTTCAACAAGGTAATGGCGCGTAGACGCCGCCATCGTCTGTGAAGAACGTAGTCAGAGCTTGGTTTTCACTAGCAACCACGCCTCCCCAACTTGTCGCCGGGACTACATGTGGGATCAAGAGATCCGCCACAACCAATCTACCGACCAACTCCGGCAAAGGAGTAGGTCGCCACTGCCATGCCAAGGCCGCTACCCGAGGCTTCCTCATGATGCGGGACTAGCCTAGAAGCACCTCCACCTACTACCTTGGAGCCTTCGAGATGCAGAAGGGACAATCACGTGTAGGTCTGATACTTGTGATCTGCGTTGGGTTTTCTGTGAAGAGGAACGGGTTATCGCAGGACAATGTGGGTAAGTATTTCCCTCAGTTATGAAACCAAGGTTTATCGAACCAATAGGAATACTGATCCTCAACCGTCTTCAGTGGTTGCACACAAAAGAACAAACAACTTGCACACAACGTCGGCAAGAAGGTTGTCAATCCCCTTGATCTCGTTATTTGCAAGCAAGTGAGTTGTGTAGATAATTTTAAATTTCAAAATAAAATAAAAGCAAATAAATAACAGCAAGGTAGTAATAGCGTTTGTGAATATATCAGTGAATAGACTCGGGGCCGTAGAGTTTTCTAGTGGCATCTCTCATAGAAATAGCATACGGTGGGTAAACAAATTACTGTTGGGCAATTGATATAAAAACGAATAATTATACGATTTTCACGGCAATGATCATGTGTACATATGCATCACGTCCATAAGCAAATAGGTCGACTCCTGCCTGCACCTATTACTATTACACCACTCAGCGACCGCTATCCATCATGCATCTAGAGTATTAAGTAAAACAGAGTAATGCTTGAAGAACGATGGCATGATGTAGACAAAGTAAACTTAATATGATAGAGGCGGAGTTGTCCCCTGTCTTTCGATGAGATGGTGCTATCATTTTTGGTGGAGTGTACTTTGACGATCCGACTACGACCGTGTGATGATGTCGCGCCTTAGCAATCGTTAAACCAACTCCGAGAGGTTATTGACCACGCCAGATCACGATCAACCTGACCACGAGGGTCTGTTTCCTGCACGCAAACGAAAAACAAGTAAGAAACTAAGATTGCAATCTGGATATTGCGAATATAATAGGAAAGCTTTATTGATTAAAGTGGGGTTTTGCGATGCCTTTGTGTGGCCGTGGAACACAATGAAGAACGCGAAGTAGCAGCTATGGCGAACTTGTAATCTAAACAAAACCCAAGTCCAAACGGTGCCCTAAGGGCTGTATATATGGAGGAATAGAGTAGAACTTGGTGGCCCCTCGGAGAAGGGGTCCAAAACCAACCCTAACTAAGTTTCCCCACACATACGGGCTCCAAAAATAGCCTAATAAGTGGTATTTCGAAATTACATGGGCCTGGCCCAAAAATAAGGTGACACATCACCTATATTAGCCTATGGGTGAAATTTATGAAGTGTCATCTTGTATATTCTGTCCAAGCCTTCATGCTCACCTTATGGTGGCTTCAAAGTGCGAAAATCATCACTGGAAACTCCATTGTTCTTTCCCGCGTGCGCACCTTCTCCTTCATGCTTGATCCCGCTCTAGTGGCCATCCTTCTTGTCCATGCTTGGTCCTTCATTCATAAGTAAAACAAAAGTATCTAATTTAGGCAGCATCATATGTTCATGAACATTAGAAGGATTTCCAAGAAACGAAAGTACCTAGTAATTCAATTGACGTGTGTGAGCTCTAGTAATTGGTCCAGTAGGTATAGCAGGAGGGGTTGTGGGTGTAACAATGGTATTGATGTCCTCATCATCCTTCCCTTTTTGACCCAAAGTCGTCCTCGACCTAAGCTCATCTTCCTCACCCAAATAAGGCTTCAAATCTATAATGTTAAAAGTGGGACTAACCCGAAACTCTCCAGGCAGCTCAAGTCTATATGCATTATCATTTATTTTCTCTAACACCATAAAAGTGTTGGAAATATGCCCTAGAGGCAATAATAAATTAGTTATTATCATATTTCCTTGCTCATGATAATTGTTTATTATCCATGCTATAATTGTATTGATCGGAGACTTAGATGCATGTGTGGATACATAGACAAAACCATGTCCCTAGTATGCCGCTAATAGACTGGCTCGTTGATCAAAGATGGTTAAGGTTTCCTAGCCATGGAAATGAGATGTCATTTGATAACGGGATCACATCATTAGGAGAATGGTGTGATGGACAAGAACCAAACTACAAACGTAGCATATGATCGTGTCAGTTTATTGCTACTATTTTCTGCATGTCAAGTATCTGTTCCTATGACCATGAGATCATGCAACTCACTAACACCGGAGGACTGCCTTGTGTGTATCAAACGTCGCAACGTAACTGGGTGACTATAAAGGTACTCTACAGGTATATCCGAGGGTGTCTGTTGGGTTGGCATGGATCAAGACTGGGATTTGTTACTTCGTGTGACGGAGAGGTATCTCAGGGCCCACTCGGTAATACAACATCACAATAAGCCTTGCAAGAAATGTGACTAAGTGTTAGTCACGGGATATTGTATTACAGAAGGATTAAAGAGACTTGCTGGTAACGAGGTTGAACTAGGTATGAAGATACCGATGATTGAATCTCGGGCAAGTAACATACCGAAGAACAAAGGGAACATCATACGGGATTAACTGAATCCTTGACACAGAGGTTCGACCGATAAAGATCTTCGTGGAATATGTAGGAACCAATATGGGCATCCAGGTCCCGCTATTGGTTATTGACCGTAGAGGTGTCTTGGTCATGTCTACATAGTTCTCGAACCCGCAGGGTCTGCACACTTAAGGTTCGGTGACGTTTTGGTAGTATAGAGTTATGTATGGTGGTGACTGAATGTTGTTTGGAGTCCCGGATGAGATCCCGGACGTCACGAGGAGCTCCATAATGGTCCGGAGGTAAATATTGATATATAGGAAGTTCTATTTTGCTTGTTGGAATAGTTTTAGGCTCATCGGTAGTGTACCGAGAGTGCCGGTAGTGTACCGGGAGACCATCGGGAGGGGTATTTCGACCGAAGAGGCTACATGGGCCGTGGGAGAGTGAATACCAACCCTTAGTGGGATGGTGGAAGTCCCACACAAGCCCCATGCGGCTAGGAGATAAAACTGAAAGAGAAAAGGTGGAAAAAGGCAAAATAGGGAGGAATCCTAGTCCTACTAGGATTGGAGGAGGAGTCCTCCTCTCCTCCTTGATTCGGCCGAACCAAGGGCTGGCCCCTTGAGGTCCAAGCCTCCTCCTCTCTTCCTCCTATATATACTAGATATTTTAGGGGTTTTGGTACTAGATTTTCATCCACGTGCTACCTGTTCCTCTAGTGCATAGTTTCTCCTCTAGATCAGTTTTCTGCAGTGCTTAGGCGAAGCCCTGCCGGAATTGCTCCACCACCATCGCCGTGGTACCGTCATGCTGCCGGAGAACTAGTCTACCTCTCTGCTCCCTCTTGCTGGATCAGGAAGGCGAAGATCGTCATCAAGCTTAACGTGTGCTGAACGCAGAGGTATCGTCCGTTCGGCGCTAGATCGGAAGGACCATGATCAAGATCGCGAGACGGATCATGACAAGATCGCGGGACGGATCATGATGAGTTCGCGGGACGGATCGTGATTGGATCGCCGGACAGATCATGATGAGATCGCGGGACGCTCGGCGATTTGGATCGCGAAGACGTTTGACTACACCAACTGCGTTTCTTAATGCTTCCCGTTCTCCCTCTCGTAGATACTCATAACCATGGATAGATCTTGCATGTGCGTAGGACATTTTTTGTTTCCCATGCAAAATTTCCCAACAGTGGTATCAGAGCTAGGTCTATGTGTAGATGAGATCTCGAGTAGAACACAAAGAGTGCGGGCGTTGATGCTTAGATTGCTTCCTCCCTTGGTTGTGTTTTGGTTCAGCGGTATTGTGGGATGAAGCGGCCCGGACCAAAATTACTCGTACGCTTATGAGAGATCGGTTCCCTCAACTGCAACTTGTTGCAAAAGATGGCTGGCGGGTGGCAGTTTTTCCTACTTTAGTTGGATCGGATTCGACAAAGGTGGTCCTTGAGAAGGGTGAAAAGCAACTTATTTATCATCGTTGTGGTTTATGCGTAGGTGAGAATTGTTCTTGCTAGATAGTCGTAGCAGCCACGTAAAACATGCAACAACAATTAGAGAACATCTAACTTGTTTTTGCAGGGTATGTTGTGATGTGATATGGCCAATTACGTGATGTGATATATGTGATGTATGAGATGATCATGTGTTGTATAGAATATCACGACTTGCATGTTGATAAGTATGGAAACCGACAGGAGCCATAGGGTTGTCTTTAATTATTGTATGACCTGCGTGTCAATCATTAATCGCTATGTAATGCTTTACTTTATCGCTAAACGGTAGCAATAGTAGTACAAGCATGATGGGCGCGACAACCCCAATGGCGACACGTTGATGGAGATCAAGATGATGGAGATCATGGTGTCGTGCCGGTGACGATGGAGATCATCCTGGTGCTTTCAAGATAGGAGATCAAAAGCACAAGTTCATGGCCATATCATGTCACTTATGATTTGCATGTGATGTTAATCCTTTTATGCACCTTGTTTTGCTTAGGACGACGGTAGCATTATAAGGTGATCCCTCACTTAAATTTCAAGATGAATTGTGTTCTCCCCGAGTGTGCACCATTGCGAAAGTTCGTCGTGTTGAGACACCACGTGATGATCGGGTGTGATAGACTCTACGTTCACATACAACGGGTGCAAGCTAGTGTTGCACATGCAGAACACTCGGGTTAAACTTGACGAGCCTAGCATGTACAGACATGGCATCGGAACACAAGAGACCGAAAGGTCGAACATGAGTCATATAGTAGATATGATCAACATGATGATGTTCACCATTGAAACCACCTCAACTCACGTGATGATCGGACTTGAGTTGGTGAATTTGGATCATGTATCACTCGAATGACCAGAAGGGATGTCAATTTGAGTGGGAGTTCTTAAGTAATATGATTAATTGAAGTCATTATCATGAACATAGTCAGTAGTGTCTTTGCAAAATTATGTTGTAGATTACTAGCTCACGCTGTAGCTCCCTTGAATTTTTATATGTTCCTAGAGAAATAGAGTTGAAAGATGATGGTAGCAATGTTGCGAACTGGGTCCATGATCTGAGGATTGACCTCATTGCTGCACAGAAGGCTTATGTCCTTAATGCACCGCTCGGTGCGCCACCCCCTATCGTCATCTGTAGATGTTGTGAACATCTGACAGGCACGTTCCGATGACTACTTGATAGTTTAGTGTGTCATGCATTACGACTTAAAATTGAGGCTCCGTAACGTTTTGAACGTCACAAAACATATGAGATGTTCTAATAGCTGAAATTAGGATCTCAGGCTCGTGCTCGTGTTGCGAGATATGAGATCTCCAACAAGATTCTTTGCCTACAAGATGAAGGAGAATAGATCAATCGTTGAGCATGTGCTCAGATTGTCTCGGTGCTACAATCGCTTGAATCGAGTGGGAGATGATCTTCCAGATAAGATAGTGATTTATATAGTTCTCCAAGTCACTGTCACTAAGCTACTAGAACTTGGTGATGAACTATAAAATGCCAGGGATAGAAATAATGATCCCTGAGCTGTTCGCGATGTTTGACACCGCAAAGGTAGAAATCAAGAAGGAGCGTCAAGTGTTGATGGTTAGTAAAACCACTAGTTTCGAGAAGGGCAAGGGCAAGGAGGGAAACTTCATGGATGGCAAGTCAGTTGCTGCTCTAGTGAAGCAACCCAAAGTTGAACCCAAACCCGAGACTAAGTGCTTCGATTATCAAGAGAGCGGTCGCTGAAGTGGAACAACCCTAGATACTTGGTAGATAAGAAGGCTGGCAACGTCGACAGAAGTATATTTGATATACGTGTTAATGATGTGTACCTTGCGAGTACTCCTAGTAGCACCTGGGTATTGGATACCGGTTCGGTTGCTAAATGTTAGTAACTCGAAATAAAATCTATGGAATAAATGGAGAACTAGCTAAGGATGAGGTGACGATGTGTGTTGGAAATGTTTCCAAGGTTGATGTGATCAACATTGCACGCTCTCTCTACCTTCGGGATTAGTGACGAACCTAATGTTATTTGGTGTTTTGCGTTGAGCATGAACGTGATTAGATCGTGTTTATTGCAACACGGTTATACATTTAAGTTAGAGAATAATGGTTATTCTGTTTACATGAATGATACCTTCAATGGTCATGCACCCAGTAAGAATGGTTTGTTGAATCTTGATCGTAGTAATGCACATGTTCATAACATATGATGCCAAAATATAGAAAGTTAATAATGATAGTACCACATACTTGTGGCACTGCCGCTAAATGTCATATTGGTATAAAGCGCATGAAGAAACTCCATGCTTATGGATCTTTGGACTCATTCGATTTCGAATCGGTTGAGACATGTGAACCATGCCTATTGGGCAAGATGACTAAGGACCCCGTTTTTCGATGGAGCGGGCAAGTGATTTATTGGAAATGATACATGTTGATGTATGCAATCCAATGAGTCTTGTAGCGTGCGGTGGATATCGTTATTTTCTTACCTTCACTGATGATTTGAGTAGATATAGTGTATGTTTACTTAATGAAACACAAATCTGAATCGTTTGAAAGGTTCAAGCAAATTCAGAGTGAAGTTTAAGATCATCGTGACAAGAAGACAAAAATGTTTGCGATATGATCGTGGAGGTGAATATCTGAGTTACGAGTTTGGCATACAAATTTAGACAATGTGAAAGTTGTTTCACAACACACGCCACCTGGAACACCATAGTGTGATGGTGTGTCCGAACGTCATAGTCGTGCTCCATTGGATATGGTGCGTGCTATGATGTCTCTTATCGTTTTGTTACTATAATTTTGGGGTTATGCATTAGAGACAACTACAATCACTTTAAATAGGGCATCATCTAAATCCGTTGAGATGACACCGTGTGAATTATGGTTTGATAGAAACCTAAGCTATCATTTCTTAATGTTTGGGGCTGCGACGCTTGTGTGGAAAATGTTTTCACCTAATGAGGTCGAACCCAAAGCGGACAAATGCATCTTCATAGAATACCCTAAGAACAGTTGGGTGAATCTTCTATCTCAGATCCAAGCATAAAATGTTTGTTGTTGGAACTAGGTCCTTTCTCGAGAAAAAGTTTCTCTCGAAAGAATTGAGTGGGAGGAAGATAGAACTTGATGAGGTTGTTGAACCTTTGTTTCAACGAGAGAGTAGCGCAGCACAGGAAGATGTTTCTGTGAAGCCTACGTTAGTTGAAGAGGAAGTTAATGATGATGATCATGAAGCTTCGGATCAAGTTACTATCGAACCTCATAGGTCGACAAGGACGTGTACTGTTCCTGAGTGGTACGACAACCCTGTCTTAGAGCTCATGTTGTTGGACAACGATGAACCTACGAGCTATGGAGAAGAAATGATGGGCTCGGATTCCGACAAATGGTTAGAGGCCATGAAATCTAAGAAAGGATCCATGTATGAAACCCAAGTATAGACTTTGGTAGACTTGCTCGTTGGACGGCAGGTCGTTGAGTACAAATGGACCTTTAAGATGAAGACAGACGCTGATGGTAAATGTCACCATTTATAAAGCTCGACTTGTTTCAAAGAAGTTTACGACAAGTTCAATGAGTTGACTGTGATGAGACTTTCTCACTCGTAGCGATGCTAAAGTATGTTGGAATTATGTTAGCAGTTGCTGCATTTTTCAATTATGAAATCTGGCAGATGGATGTCAAAACATCGTTTCCTTAACGGTTTACTTGAGGAAAGGTTGTATGTGATACAATCAGAAGGTTTTGTCAGTCCTAAGGATGCTAAAAGGTGAGCAAGCTTCAGTGATCCTTCTATGGACTGAAGCAAGCATCTCGGAGTTGGAATATACGCTTTGCTGAGGTGGTCAAAGTTTTGTAGTTTATACAAAGTTTACGAGAAACTTGTATTTACAATAAAGTGAGTGGGAGCACTATAGAATTTCTGATAAGTATATGTGGATGACATATTGTTGATCGGAAATAATGTAGAATTTCTGGAAGGCATAAACTGTTGTTTGAAAGGTGATATTAACAGGAAGACCTGGATAAAGCTACCTAATTGTTGAGCATCAAGATCTATAGAGATAGATCAAGATGTTTGATGAGACTTTCAATGAGTACATACCTTGACAGGATTTTGAAAGGGTTCAAAATGGATCAGTCAGAGAAAGAGTTCTCGCCTGATTTGTAAGGTGTGAAGTTGAGTGGGACTCAAAGCTCGACCACAGCAGAAGAAAGAGAAAGGACGAACGCCGTACCCTATGCCTTAGCCATAGGCTCTGTATAGTATGCCATGTTGTGTACCACACCTGTGTGTGCCTTGCCATGAGTCCATCAAGGGGTACAAGAGTGATCCAGGAGTGGATCACTGGACAGCGGTCAAGATTATCCTTAGTAACTAAAAGACTAAGGGGATGTTTCTCGGTTATGGAGGTGATAAAGAGTTCGCCGTAAAGAGTTACGTCGATGCAAGCTTTAACACCAATCCGGATGACTCGTAGTAGCAATATGGATACGTATAGTAGAGCAGCCATTTGGAATAATACCAAGTGGAGTGTGGTAGAAGTGTTTACAATTTAACATAGAGATTTGCAAAGTACACACGGATCAGAATGTCATAGACCCGTTGACTATAAGACCTCTCTCACATGCAAAGCATGATCGAGCCCCAGAACTCATTGGGTGTTAGATTCATAACAATGTGAATCACATGGTGATGTGAACTAGATTATTGACTCTAGTGCAAGTGGGAGACTGTTGGAAATATGCCCTAGAGGTAATAATAAATTAGTTATTATCATATTTCCTTGTTCATGATAATCATTTATTATCCATGCTATAATTGTATTGATCGGAAACTTAGATGCATGTGTGGATACATAGACAAAACCATGTCCCTAGTATGCCTCTAATAGACTGGCTTGTTGATCGAAGATGGTTAAGATTTCCTAGCCATGGACATGAGATGTCATTTGATAACGGGATCACATCATTAGGATAATGGTGTGATGGACAAGACCCAAACTACAAACATAGCATATGATCGTGTCAGTTTATTGCTACTGTTTTCTGCATGTCAAGTATCTATTCCTATGACCATGAGATCATGCAACTCACTGACACCGGAGGAGTGCCTTGTGTGTATCAAACGTCGCAGCGTAACTGGGTGACTATAAAGGTACACTATAGGTATATCCGAGGGTGTATGTTGGGTTGGCATGGATCAAGACTGGGATTTGTTACTCCGTGTGACGAAGAGGTATCTCAGGGCCCACTCGGTAATACAACATCACAATAAGCATTGAAAGCAATGGGACTAAGTGTTAGTCATGGGATCTTGTATTATGGAACGAGTAAAGAGACTTGCTGGTAACGAGGTTGAACTAGGTATGGAGATACCGATGATCGAATCTCGGGCAAGTAACATACCGAAGAACAAAGGGAACATCATACGGGATTAACTGAATCATTGACATAGAGGTTTGACGGATAAAGATCTTCGTATAATAGATAGGAACTAATATGGGCATCCAGGTCCCGCTATTGGTTATTGATCGTAGAGGTGTCTCGTTCATGTCTACATAGTTCTCGAACCCGCAAGGTCTGCACACTTAAGGTTCGGTGACGTTTCGGTAGTATAGAGTTATGTATGGTGGTGACCGAATGTTGTTCGGAGTCCCGGATGAGATCCTGGATGTCACGAGGAGCTCCTAAATGGTCCGGAGGTAAAGATTGATATATAGGAAGTCCTATTTTGGTCGCCGGAAAAGTTCCGGGCTCATCGGTAGTGTACCGGGAGTGCCGATAGTGTACCGGGAGACCATCGGGAGGGGTATTTCGACCCAAGAGGCTACATGGGCTTTGGGAGAGTGAATACCAGCCCTTAGTGGGATGGTGGAAGTCCCACACAAGGCCCATGCGGCTAGGAGAGCAAACCCAAAGAGAAAAGGTGGAAAAAAGGCAAACTAGGGAGGAATCCTAGTCCTACTAGGATTGGAGGAGGAGTCCTCCTCTCCTCCTTGATTCGGCTGAACCAAGGGCTGGCCCCTTGAGGGACGAGCCTCCTCCTCTCTTTCTCCTATATATACTAGAGGTTTTAGGGTTTTTGGCACTAGATTTTCAGCCAGGTGCTACCCGTTCCTCTAGTGCATAGTTTCTCCTCTAGATCGGTTTTCTACAGTGCTTAGGCGAAGCCCTGCCGGAATTGCTCCACGACCATTGCCGTGGCACCGTCATGCTGCCAGAGAACTCGTCTACCTCTCTGCTCCCTCTTGCTGGATCAAGAAGGCAGAGATCATCATCAAGCTGCACGTGTGCTGAACGTAGAGGTTCCGTCCGTTCGGCGCTAGATCGGAAGGACCGTGATCAAGATCGCGAGACGGATCGTGATGAGATCGCGGGACGAATCGTGATGAGTTCGTGGGACGGATCATGGTTGATTTTTGGGACTGATCATGATGAGATCATGGGATGCTCGGCGATTTGGATCGCGAAGACGTTCGACTACACCAACCGCGTTTCTTAACGCTTCCTGCTTAGCGATCTACAAGGGTATGTAGATCCACTCTCCCTCTCATAGATACTCATCACCATGGATAGATCTTGCGTGTGCGTAGGAAATTTTTTGTTTCCCATGCAACATTTCCCAACAAAAAGTACCAATGACACGTGGCAGTAACTTTGACGTTTGCAAAGAAGGAAACATATCCTTATGCAAATGTAACCAAACAAGATCGTTAGGTGCAAAGAGAATATGTTTTCTACCCTTATCTCCAGCAAGTTTATATTTAGCATTCATACGCTCAATGTTTTCCTTAGTTAACTCATGCATTTTTAATATCAATTCAGCACGTTCTTTAGCATCAAAATTAAACTTCTCTCAAGATGGAAGAGGCAACAAATCAATAGGTGCACGAGGTAGGAAACCGTACAGAACTTCAAAAGGGCACATCTTAGTAGTAGAATGCAACGAACGATTATAAGCAAATTCAATATGAGGTAAGCATTCGTCCCACATTTTCAGGTTATTCTTCAAAATAGCCCTTAGCATAGTAGACAATGATTTATTGACTACTTCAGTTTGTCCATCAGTTTGGGGGTGACATGTAGTACTAAAAAGCAGCTTACTCCCCAACTTAGCCCATAAACATCGCCAAAAGTGGCTAAGAAATTTAGCATCACGATCTGAAACAATTATATTTGGCACACCATCCAAGCGAATAATTTCACGAAATAACAAATCAGGAACATTAGCAGCAGCATCACTTTTATGACATGCTATAAAGTGTGCCATTTTTGAAAATCTATCGACAACAACAAATATGCTATCTTCCCCCTTCTTTTTCTAGGTAAACCCAAAACAAAGTCCATAGAGATATCTTCCCAAGGAACACTAGGTATAGGCAAGGGCATATATAAACCATGAGGATTGAGTCGTGACTTAGCTTTTTGACATGTAGTGCAGCGAGCAACAAAATGCTCAACATCCTGTCTCATCTTTGGCCAAAAGAAATGTGTAGCAAGTACGTCCTCTGTCTTCTTCATGCCAAACTGTCCCAATAATCCTCCTCCATGCGCCTCCTGCAACAACAAAAGGGGACAGAGCTAGCTGGATTGCATAGCTTGTTAGCATGGAACACAATTCCATCATTAATGACAAACTTGTTCCATGTTCTCCCTTCTTTGCAATTCTCCAACACATCTTTAAATTTAGCATCATTCACATATTGATTTTTGATGGTCTCCAAACCAAATATCCTAAAGTCAAGTTGTGAAAGCATAGTATAACGATGAGACAATGCATCTGCAATAAAATTTCTTTACCCTTCTTGTGTTTAATGACATAAGGGAAAGTCTCAATGAATTCAACCCGTTTAGCATGTCTACGGTTCAACTTTGCTTGATTTTTAATATGTTTCAAAGATTCATGACTAGAATGTATTACAAATTCTTTGGGCCATAAATAACGTTGCCATGTTTCCAAAGTCCGAACAAGAGCATATAATTCCTTATCATAAGTAGAATAATTCAGACTAGGCCCACTCAATTTTTTAGAAAAGTATGCAATAGGAATACCATCTTGTAATAATGCACCTCCTAATCCGATTCCATTAGCATCACATTCAAGCTCAAAAGTCTTATTAAAATTAGGAAGTTTGAGTAAAGGAGCATGTGTTAACTTATCTTTCAATACCGTGAAGGCTTCTTCTTGTGCGGTACCCCAAGCAAAAGGCACGTCCTTCTTTGTAAGATCATTGAGAGGTGCAGCAATGGTGCTGAGATTTCTCACAAAACGCCTATAGAAACCAGCAAGGCCAAGAAAACTCCTCACTTGTGTGACTGTTTTGGGTTGAGGCCAACTCTCAATAGCTTCAATCTTAGCTTTATCAACTTCAATTCCCTGTGGAGTAACAACATAGGCAAGAAAAGATACTCGATCGGTGCAAAAGGTGCACTTCCCAAGGTTACCAAACAAACGTGCATCACGTAGAGCAATAAAAATAGCACGTAAATGTTCCAAGTGTTCCTCCAAAGATCTACTATAAATCAATATATTATTAAAGTAGACTACCACAAATCGTCCAATCAAAGCACATAAAACCTCGTTCATTAATCTCATGAAAGTGCTAGGTGCATTAGTTAAACCAAACGGCATGACTAACCACTCACTAAGCAAAACTTAGTTTTAAGTGTAGTTTTCCATTCATCTCCCAATTTCATACGAATTTGATGGTATCCACTACACAAATCTATTGGGAAACGTTGCATGGGAAACAAAAAAATTCCTACGCACACGCAAGATCTATCCATGGTGATGAGCATCTACGAGAGGGAGAGTGGATCTACATACCCTTGTAGATCACTAATAAGGAAGCATTAAGAAACACGGTTGGTGTAGTCGAACGTCTTCGCGATCCAAATCGCCGAGCGTCCCACGATCCAATCACGGTCCATCCCGATCTAGCGCGGAACGGATAGCACCTCCACGTTCAGCACACGTACAGCTCGATGACAATCTCCGCCTTGTTGATCCAGCAAGAGGGAGTGGAGAGGTAGATGAGTCCTACGGCGGCGTGACAACGTGGCGGCAATGGTGGTGGAACTATTCTGGCAGGGCTTTGCCTAAGCACCGCCGAACTAGACTAGAGGAGAAAGACGATCTAGATGAAGTAGAGGGAGCACGTGGCAATTAGGATTAGTTCTCCCCTCTAAATCCTCTAGTATATATAGGATGGAGGGAGGGGAGGAGGCATCCTCAAACCCTCAAAGGTTGGCCGAAATTGGAGGTGGAGGAGTCCTACTCCAATCCTACTAGGAGTAGGATTCCTCCTCTCCACTTGGAAACCCTTTCCACCTTTCCACCTTTGGGTTTTTTCACCCCTAGTCGCTTGGGCCTTAGTGGGGGGTTAGGCCAGCCCACTAGAGGCTGGTTTGACTCCTCCCATGGCCCATGAGGTCTTTTGGGTCGAGACACACCTCCCGATGATCCCCGACACCCTCCCGCCACTCCCAGTACACTACCGATGAGCCCGAAACTTTTCCGGTGACCAAAATAGGACTTCCTATATATCAATATTTACCTCCGGACCATTTTGGAGCTCGTCGTGACATCCATGATCTCATTTGGGACTCCGAACAACCTTCGGTCACCACCATACATAACTCTATACTACCGAAACGTCACCGAACCTTAAGTGTGTAGACCCTACGGGTTCGAGAACTATGTAGACATGACCGAGACACCTCTACGGTCAATAACTGATAGCGGCACCTGGATACCCATATTAGTTCCTTCATATTCTACGAAGATCTTTATCGACTGAACCTCTATGTCAACGATTCAGTTAATCCCGTATGATGTTCCCTTTGTTCATCGGTATGTTACTTGCCCGAGATTCGATCGTCGGTATCTGTATACCTAGTTCAATCCCGTTACTGCCAAGTATCTTTACTCGTTCCGTAATACAAGATCCTGTGGCTAATACTTTAGTCACATTGTTTGCAAGGCTTGTTTGTGATGTTGTATTACCGAGTGGGCCCTGTGATACCTCTCCGTCACACGGAGTAACAAATCCCAGTCCTGATCCATACCCACTCAACGGACACCCTCGGAGATACCTGTAGAGCACTTTTATAGTCACCCAATTACGTTGCGACCTTTTATACACAAAAGGTACTCCTCCGGTGTTAGTGAGTTGCATGATCTCATGGTCATAGGAACAAATATTTGACATGCAGAAAACTATAGCAATAAACTGACACGGTCAAATGTGATATTTATATTTTGGGTCTTGTCCATCACATCATTTTCCCAATGATGTCATCCCGTTATCAAATGACATCTCATGTCAATGGCTAGGAAACCTTGACCATCTTTCATCAACGAGCTAGTCTACTAGAGGCATACTAGGGACACAATGTTGTCTATATATCCACACATGCAATGTGTTTCCAATCAATACAATTATAGCATGGATAATAAGAGATTATCATGAATAGGGAAATATAATAATAACCATTTTATTATTGCCTCTAGGGCATATTTCCAACAGTCTCCCACTTGCACTAGAGTTAATAATCTAGCTCACATCGCTATGTGATTTACATTGTAATGAATCAAACACCCATACAGTTCTGGTGTTGATCATGTTTGACCCTTGGAAGAGGTTTAGTCAATGGGTCTTCAACATTCAGATCCGCGTGCACTTTGCAAATATTTATGTCCTCCTCCTTGATGTACTCGCAGATGGAATTGAAGCCTCGCTTTATGTGTCTGGTCCTCTTGTGAAACCTTGGTTCCTTAGCGAGAGAAATAGCACCGGTGTTATCATAGAACATATCCATTGGATTCAGTGCACTAGGCACTACTCCAAGATCTCTCATGAACTCCTTCATCCAGACACCTTCCTTCGCTGCCTCCGAGGCTGTGATGTACTCCGCTTTGCATGTAGAATCGGCTACCATGCTCTTCTTGGAACTGCACCAACTTACCGCTCCCCCGTTGAGAATAAATACATATCCGATTTGCGACTTAGAGTCATCCGGATCAGTGTCAAAGCTTGCATCGACATAACCTGATGACCCACAAGTATAGGGGATCTATCGTTGTCCTTTTGATAAGTAAGAGTGTCGAACCCAACGAGGAGCAAAAGAAAATGACAAGCAGTTTCCAGTAAGGTATTCTCTGCAAGCCTTGAAATTATCGATAACAGATAGTTTGGTGATAAGATAGTTCATAACGAGTTACAAGTAACAAGTGTAGCAAAGGTGCACAAAGGTAGCCCAATCCTTTTTGTAGCAAGGGACAGGCCTGGACGAACTCTTATATAAAGCAAAGCGCTCCCGAGGACACATGTGAAATTTTGTCAAGCTAGTTTTCATCATGCTCATTTGATTCTAGTTCGTTACTTTGATAATTTGATATGTGGGCGGACCGGTGCTTGGCTGCTGCCCTTACATGGACAAACATCTCACTTACGATTAACCCCTCTCGCAAGCATCCGCAACTATGAAATAAGAATTAAGATAAATCTAACCATAGCATGAAACATATGGATCCAAATCAACCCCTTACGAAGCAACACATAAACTAGGGTTTAAGCTTTTGTCACTCTAGCAACCCATCATCTACTTATTACTTCCCAATGCCTTCCCCTAGGCCCAAACAATGGGTAAGTGTTATGTAGTCGATGTTCACATAACACCACTAGAGGAGAGACAACATACATCTCATCAAAATATCGAACGAATACCAAATTCACATGATTACTTATAACAAGACTTATCACATGTCCTCAGGAACAAACAGAACTACTCACAAAGCATATTCATGTTCAAGATCACAGGAGTATTAATTATCATTAAGGATCTAAACATATGATCTTCCACCAAGTAAAGCAACTAGCATCAACTACAAGGAGTAATCAACACTAATAGCAACCCACAGGTACCAATCTGAGGTTTGGGTCACATATCGGATACAAGAGATGACCTAGGGTTTGGAGAGGAGATGGTGCTGGTGAAGATGTTGATGGAGATTGACCCCCTCTCGACGAGAGGATCGTTGGTGATGACGATGGCTTCGATTTCCCCCTCCGGAAGGGAAGTTTCCCCGGCAGAACATTCCTACCAGAGCTCTAGATTGGTTCTGTCCAAGTTCCGTCTCGAGACGGCGGCGCTTCGTCCCGAAAACTTCCTTCTGATTTTTTCTAGGTCAAAACCCTCCATATAGCAGAAGATGGGCATCGGGGACCTGCTAGGTGGGTCACAAGCCTGCTAGGCACAATCAGGGGGGTGGTCGCGCCTGGCAGCCTTGCCACCTCCTAGTGGGCCCCCTCTGGTATCTATTTCACCCGGTATTTTTTATATATTCCAAAATAAATCTCCGTAAATTTTCAGGACTTTTGGAGTTGCGCAGAATAGGTATCTCAGATTTGCTCCGTTTCTGGTCTAGAATTCCAACTGTCGGCATTCTCCCTCTTCATGTAAACCTTGTAAAATAAGAGAGAAAAGGCATACATATTGTACCATAACAAGTAATAACAACCCATAATGCAATAAATATCAATATAAAAGCATGATGCAAAATGGACGTATCATAACCCTTTACGACGAGCTCTTAATCACCTCCATAAACGAGAAACATTTCCATAGTCCTTTTCAGGTACTTAAGGATATTCTTGACCTTCGTCCAATGCTCCATTCCTGGATCACTTTGAAACATTCCAGTCATACTTATGTCAAGGATGACATCGGGTCTTGTGCACAAGATTGCATACATGATAGAGCCTATGGCTGAAGCATAGGGAATGACACTCATCTTTTCTCTATCTTCTGCAGTCACTGTGCATTGCGTCTTACTCAACTACACACCTTGTAACACAGGCAACAATCCCTTCTTGGACTGATCCATTTTGAACTTCTTCAAAACTTTATCAAGTTATGTGCTCTGTGAAAGTCCTATTAAGCATCTCGATCTATTTCTATAGATCTTAATGCCTAATATGAAAGCAGCTTCTCCTAGGTCCTTCATTGAAAAACTCTTGTTCAAATATTCCTTCACGCTTTCCAGCATTTCTATATTGTTCCAATCAGCAATATGTCATCCACATATAATATTAGAAACGCTATAGATCTCCCACTCACTTTCTTGTAAATACAAGCTTCTCCGTAAACTTGTATAAACCCGAACGCTTTGATCACCTCATCAAAACGCAGATTCCAACTCCGAGATGCTTGCACCAGATCATAAATGGATCACTGGAGTTTGCAAACTTTGTTAGCATTCTCTGGATCGAAAAATCTTTCTGGTTGTATCATATACAACTCTTCCTTAAGGAAACCATTAAGGAACGTTGATTTGACATCCATCTGCCAAATTTCATAGTCGAAATATGCAGCTGTTGCTAACATGATTCTGACGGACTTAAGCATCGCTATGGGTGAGAAGGTCTCATCGTAGTCAACTCCTTGAATTTGTGAAAAACCCTTTGCCACAAGTCAAGCTTTATAGACGGTGACATTACCGTTCGCGTCCGTCTTCTTCTTAAAGATCCATTTGTTCTGAATGGCCTTTCGCCCTTTAGGTATTACTTCCAAAGTCCATACTTTGCTTTCATACATGGATCCCATCTCGGATTTAATGGCCTCTAACCATTTCTCGGAATCCGGGCCCATCATCACTTCTCCATAGCTCATAGGTTCATCGTTGTCTAACAACATGAACTCTAAGACAGGGTTGCCGTACCACTCAGGAGTAGTACGTGCCCTTGTCGACCTACGAGGTTTTATAGTAATTTGATCTGAAGCTTCATGATCATCATCATTAACTTCATCTTGAACCGATGCAGGATCTACAGAAACATCTTTCTGCGCTGCGCTACTTTCTCGTTGAAGTAAAGGTTCAATAACCTCATCAAGTTCTATCTTCCTCCCACTCAATTCTTTCGAGAGAAGCTCTTTCTCAAGAAATGTTCCATTCTTAGCGCCAAACACTTTGCCTTCGGAACTGAGATAGAAGGTATACCCAACTGTCTCTTTTGGGTATCCTATGAAGACACATTTCTCCGCTTTGGGTTCCAGCTTTTTAGGCTAAAACTTTTTGATATAAGAATCACATCCCCAAACTTTAGGAAATGATAACTTTGGCTTCTTGCCAAACCACAGTTCATATGGCGTCATCTCAACGGAATTCGATGGTGCCTATTTAAAGTGAATGCAGCTGTCTCTAATGCGTAACCCCAAAATGATAGTGGCAAATCGGCAAGAGACATCAAGAACGCACCATATCTAATAAGGTTCGATTACGATGTTTGGACACACCATTACGTTGTGGTGTTCTAGGCGGTGCAGTTGTGAAACAATTCCACACTGTCTTAAGTTACTGCCAAACTCATAACTCGGATATTCACCTCCTCGATCAAATCGTAGGAATTTAATCTTCTTGTTACAATCATTCTCAACTTCACTCTGAAATTGCTTGAACATTTCAAATGTTTCAGACTTGTCTTTCATTAAGTAAATATACCCATATCTACTTAAGTCATCAGTGAAGGTGAGAAAATAACGATATCCACCGCGCGCCTCAATGCTCATCGGACCGCACACATCAGTATGTATGATTTCCAACAAGTCACTTTCCCGTTCCATTGTTCCAGAGAACGAGATTTTAGTCATCTTGCCCATGAGGCATGGTTCACATGTGTCAAGTGATTCAAAATCAAGTGACTCCAAAAGTCCATCGGCATGGAGCTTCTTCATGTGTTTTACACCAATATGACCTAGACGGCAGTGCCACAAGAAAGTGGTACTATCATTATCACCTCTACATCTTTTGGCATCAATGTTACGAACATGTGTATCATCGCTATCAAGATTCAATATGAATAAACCCCTCACATTGGGTGCATGATCATAAAATATATTTCTCATATAAATAGAACAACCATTATTCTCTGATTTAAATGAATAACCGTCTCTCAATAAACAAGATCCAGATATAATGTGCATGCTTAACAAAGACACTAAATAATAATTATTCAGGTTCATCACTAATCCCGATGGTAATCGAAGAGTGAGTGTGCCAATGGTGATCACATCAACCTTGGAACCATTTCCCACGTGCATTGTCACTTCGTCCTTTGCCAGCCTCCACCTATTCTGTAGCTCCTGTTTTGAGTTGCAAATGTGAGCAACCGAACCAGTATCAAATACCCAGGCACTACAACGAGAGTTGGTAAGATACACATCAATAACATGTATATCATATATACCTTGTTTGGTGTTGGCCGCCTTCTTATTGGACAAATACTTGGGGCAGTTCTGCTTCTAGTGACCAGTTCCCTTGCAATGAAAGCACTCAGTTTCTGGCTTGGGTCCATCCTTGGGTTTCTTCACACGGAGGGGCAACTGCTTTGCCACTCTTCTTGGAGTTACCCTGCCCTTGCCATTCTTCTTGAAACTAGTGGTTTTATTGACCATCAACACTTGATGCTCTTTCTGGATTTCAGACTCTGTGATTTTCAGTATCGCAAATAGCTCGACGACTGACTTGCTCATCCTGTGCATGTTATAGTTCATCATGAAGCTCTTGTAGCTAGGTGGCAATGGTTGAATAACTCTGTCGGTGATCGCCTTCAGCGGAAGGGGCATCCCTAACTCAGCCAGACGGTTCAAATACCCAGACATTCTGAGTATATGTTCACTGACAGACCCGTCCTCCTCCATCTTGCAAGCATAGAACTTATCGAAGGCCTTATACCTCTCGATCCAAGCATTCTTCTCAAAGATAAACTTCAACTCCTGGAACATCTCATATGCTCCATGACGTTCAAAACGTCTCTGAAGTCCCGGTTCTAAGCCATACAACATTTCACATTGAACTATTGAGTAATCTCAAGAACGTGCTTCCCAAGCATTCTTAACATCTTCGGATGACACGGGAGTAGGTGGGCCACCAAGCGGTGCATCAAGGACATAAGCCTTCTGGGAAGCTGTGAGGATAATCCTCGGATTACGGGCCTAGTCCAAAAAGTTACTTCCATCATCTTTAAACTTGGCTTTCTCTATGAACGCATTAAAATTCAGGGGAACTATTGCGTGAGCCATTGATGTACAACATAAATATGCAAAGGTTACTAAGACTATTGATCAAGATAATGAGTTTAGTTAATCAAATTACTAAATCTCCCACTCAAATTGACATCCCTCTGGTCATCTGAGTGATACATGATCCAAATTCACCAACTCAAGTCCGATCATCACGTGATTTGAGGTGGTTTCAATGGTGAACATCATCATGTTGATCATATCTACTATATGACTCATGTTTGACCTTTCGGTCTCTTGTGTTCCGAGGCCATATCTGTACATGCTAGGCTCTTCAATTTTAACCCAAGTGTTCCGCATGTGCAACACTAGCTTGCACCAGTTGTATGTGAACGTAAAGTCTATCACACCCGATCATCACGTGGTGTCTCGACACGACAAACTTTTGCAACGGTTCACACTCGGGGAGTACAGAATTTATCTTAAAATTTAAGTGAGGGGTCACCTTATAATGCTACCGTCGTCTGATACGTCTCCAACGTATCTATAATTTATGAAGTATTCATGCCATGTTTACAATAATTCTATATGATTTTATTAGAACTAACCCGGATTGACACTATTTTCAACAGAACTACCATGATGTCATTTTTGTGCAGAAATAAAAGTTCTCGGAATGGGCTGGAAATTTACGCAAAATATTTTTGGAAAATATAAAAATACTAGAGCAAAAAGATACCGGTGAAGAGTCCCGAGGGAGTCACAAGCCTTCTAGGAGCGGCCACCCCCCTAGTCATGCCAAGCGAGGTTGTGACCTCCTCGAAAACCTTCTAGATGTGGGACCAATGCCAAATACTCCTATAAATACCCAAACATCTTAAAAGAAATCTAGATCGGGATTTCCGCCGATGCAAGCCTCTAGAGCCACAAAAAACCAATCGGGGGCCTGTTCCGGCACCATATCAAAGGGGGAAACCATCACCGGAGGCCATCTTCATCATCCCGACGGTCTCCATAACAAGGAGGGAGTAGTTCACTCTTGGGGCTAAGGGTATGTACCGGTAGCTATGTGTTTGATATCTCTCTCTCGTGTTCTTGAGATGGCACGATCTTGATGTACCACGAGCTTTATTGATATAGATGAATCATATCTCTCTGTTCTTGTGATGAATTGAGTTTTCCCTTTGAAGTTTTCTTATCGGATTGAGTCTTTAAGGATTTGAGAACACTTGATGTATAGCTTGCGATGGGATATCCATGGTGACAATGGGATGTTCTATTGATCCAATTGATGTATGTTTTGGTGATCAACTTGCGGGTTCCGTGACCTTGGGAATCTATGCATAGGGGTTCTTTGTGTTGGATTGAACATGATGAATCTGAAATTGTGTGATGCATATTGTATAATCAAGCCCATGGGTACTTGTGGTGACATTAGGGTTTTGGTTGATGTGTATCTTAAGGTGTTATTCTAGTACGAACTCTAGGGCTGTTCGTGATACTTATAGGGATAGCTCATAAGATTGGTCACAAAAGATAACTTTGAGGTGGTTTTGTACCCTACAATAATTTCTTCGTTTTTTCTCCGCTATTTGTAACTTTGGAGTGAACTCTTTGTCGCACGTGAGGGATTTACATATGATTCAACTATGTCAGTATTGTTGAGAGAACTTGCACTACTGAAAGTATGAACCCTAGGCCTTGTTTTCAAGCATTGCAATACCATTTTTGCTCACTTTTGTTACTTGTTACCTTGCTGTTTTTATATTTTCAGATTAAAAAAACCTATATCTACCATCCATATTATGCTTGTATCACCATCTCTTCGCCGAACTAGTGCACCTATACAATTTACCATTGTATTGGGTGTGTTGGGGACACAAGAGACTCTTTGTTATTTGGTTGCAGGGTTGTTCATGAGAGACCATCTTCATCCTACACCTCCCACTGATTGATAAACCTTAGGTCATCCACTTGAGGGAAAATTGCCACTGTCCTACAAAACTCTGCGCTTGGAGGCCCAACACAAGTCTACAAGAAGAAGGTTGCTTAGTAGACATCAAGCTCTTTTCAAGCGCCGTTGCCGGGGAGGTGAGTGCTTGAAGGTATATCTTTAGATCTTGCAATCAAATCTTTTAGTTTCTTGTTTTTCACTAGTTCGGTTTTATAAAAGAAAACTACAAATAAATGGAATTGAGGTTGCCTCATATGCTTTATATTTTCAATGTCTTTCGCGAAAATGATGGAAAGGAAAATTGTGCTCAAGTGTTAGAGGAAGAAATTATTAAAATAGTTGGCACTAAATCTTTGAGTGATGAGCATGGTTGCAATGTTGTTAGTATGAATTCTCTGAATATCCATGATGCTAATGATATGCAAAGCCACAAGCTTGGGGTGCTATGTTTGATGAATACGATATTTTTAGTCCTCCAAGTTTTGATGAACAGAACTATTATGATGATGGCATGCCTTCTGTCTATGATGATTATTGTGATGACACGTATGCTATAAAGAGTAATGACAACCATGAAACCTATTATCATGATTTTAATATTCAATGTGGTTATGTCAATCAAGTGTCACATGATAGTTATTTTGTTGAGTTTGCTCCCACTATTTTGCATGAGAAGAATTTTGCTTGTGTGGAGGGTAGTAAGAATTTTGCTTATGAATGTTGTCTTGACAGTACCGAAGTGAATGATCTTTATTTATTACACTAACCTTTCTCACAAAGTTCCGTTAAGTTTTGTGTGATTGAAGTTTTCAAGTTCTGGGTAAGATATCAATATGAGAAGAATAAGAAGTGACAAGAACCTAAGATTGGGGATGCCCAAGGCACCCCAAAGGTAATATTCAAGGAAGACTCAAGCGTCTAAGCTTGGGGATGCCTCGGAAGGCATCCCCTCTTTCGTCTTCAACACTATCGGTATATCTTACTTGGAGCTATATTTTTATTCGTCACATAATATGTGTTTTTCTTGGAGCGTAATTTTTTTAATATCTGTTAGGTGTTATTTATAATCTTTTTTTTCAATAAAAAGTTCCAAGAATTTCCTTTACAATGCTTGAATTGCATGTTTGATGTGTGCTGTGTAAAAAGAGAAACTTCTGCTGTAGTGTTTGAATTTTCTTATTTTACTAGAACATGGGAAGTTTGTGAAATTTTTACACAGTGTTGTCATATAAAGTTTATAGGATGTACTAAATTTTCATAATTGTTTGAGTTACAAAAGTACACTGTTTTCATAAATTGCTATAGACTGTTCTGTTTGGGCAGATTATTGTCATAGTTTTTGTTATCTACTTATCCTATAGTTTCCATAGCCTATATTAGTAGATATAAATTGTGGAAATGATAGTATACAGTACCTAATGTTTGGAAATTATTGTGCAACTTGTCTTGGCAGCACATAAAGAGTTGATTTATTATTATGTGTACTAACCTATCTCACGAGTTCTTTTCGAGTTTTGTGTGGATGAAGTTTTTGAGAATAGGTGAAACCATTATATGAGAGGATTGAACATGATATAAAAGCTCAAGCTTGGGTATGCCCAAGGCACCCCAAGTAAATCTTTCAAGAAGTCTCAAGCATCTAAGCTTGGGGATTCTACGCATCCCATCTCTCTTCATCAACAATTATCGGTTAGTCTATGTTGAGCCTAAATTTTAATTCGTTCACATGATGCATGCTATTCTTGGAGTGCTATTTTTTTTATTTCGATCGCTGTTTAATAAAATGCTTAAGATCTGAAAATATTCATTGAGGAAGAGAGAGTCCTCACACAGCTACTTAATTGTTTGACTACTCATTGATCTTCACTTATATCTTTTGAGAGTAGCTTGTCATTTCCTCTCATGCTTCACTTATACCTTTTTGAGGGATGAAATCTTTTATGCTCATGTGATTCATTTAAAATTGTTTGTGCTTGTTAAAAAGCAATAGCAACATATGAAACTAGCCCCAAAGTGATAGATATCCAAGGAGGATATAATAAAAACTTTCATGAAGATCATGGGACAAATTAAACTTGATTCTTTGTAATAGTTTTGAAGCATGATGATAGTAATATGTGAGTCATGTTAGTGAGTAATTATGCTTTATTAGGAATATTGGTGTTAAGGTTTGAGATTCCCTATGCAAGTATGAAAGTCAATAGTTATGCAATGAAGTTACATCCGACTTGTGGTGCATTATTCGATGTTAGTTATGATCCAGTGCTCACTTATGTGATTTTTCGTTTCATGGTTTGGTTGCTTCCCAATCTATTTGCTAGCCTTCATTTGTACTAAGTAGAAATAATACTTGTCCATACAAAATCCTTAAACCAAGGTTTGCCTTATGAGTCCACCATAGCTACCTATATGCAGTATTTCCATGCCGTTCCAAGAAAATTTGCATGTGCCATCTCTAAATTTTCAAAATAAATTTTCTCTTTTATGTGTCCGTACCGCTCATGAAACAGTGGGGACTATCCAATATTTTTCCATGCTAGGTGTGTTATTCTCACGATATGTGTTGATTCACTATCATTCACGAGAAAGTGGCTGGTAATAGGGATTCCCAGTCCCAAAATCAAAACAAAAAAATAATGAAACAAAACTACCCCAGGATTGTTGTTTGTATGGACGGTACCCGTGGATTCGTCTCGCCGTGGAGTATGATTGATTGGTGGAGGGGGAGTAATAACTTTACCATTCTGTTTGGGAACCGCCTATAATATATCTAGCATGGAAAGTATTGTGAGCTACTTTGTCGTTTTCGTTGACAGGGAAAGCATGCCACTCAAAATAATTTTTCTCTCTCAATTTAAAACTTGAGCTCTGGCACCTCTACAAATCCCTACTTCTCTCTGCGAGGGGCCTGTCTACTTACTTTATGCAATGTTTGTTTTTTGCTTTGTGTCTTCCTCTTCTCTTATAAGCACCAACTAGGGGGCACTATGATCGTACTTGGGCATTGGGCATAGCTAATATTTGAGTGTGTTTCATGAATGGATCAATAATTGAGCATGATGGGCTAGGGATAACTTTCTTTAGTGTTGATATTTTGAAAGGCGTGGTTGCTTGTTGACATGCTTGAGTATTGAAGTCATTATGTTAAAACTAGACTAGTGCTTTGAATCATTTACAAGTCCAAATGTCCGTGCTATACATAGAAGAAAAGAATATGATGAACATGTTATGTAGCATTCCACATCAAAAATTCTGTTTTTATCATTTACCTACTCAAGGACAAGCAGGAATTAAGCTTGGGGATCCTGATACGTCTCCAACATATCTATAATTTTTGCTTGTTTCATGCTATTATATTATCATTCTTGGATGTTTTACAATCATTTTACTACAACTTTATGTTATTTTTGGGACTAACCTATTAACCTAGAGTCCAGTGCTAGTTCCTGTTTTTTCCGTGTTTTTGGGTTTTATAGAAAAGGAATATAAAACGGAGCCCAAATGGAATAAAAATCTATGGTGAATTTTTATGGACCAGAAGAAGCCCAGGGAGAGTTGGAGTTGGGCCAGGGGAGCCACGAGGCCACCACAAGCCTAGGGGCGCCCCCCCTAGGGCGCGCTCTCCTAGCTTGTTGTCACCTCGTGGCCCATCCTGACTTGTTTTCACTGCCATAAATTCCTATAAATAGAGGAACCTCCGAAATAAACCCAGATCGGGAGTTCCGCCGCCGCAAACCTCCAGAGCTACAAAAAAACAATCGGGGGCCTGTTCCGGCACCCTGCCGGAGGGGGAAACCATCACCAGAGGCCATCTTCATCATCCCGATGCTCTCCATGAAGAGGAGGGAGTAGTTCACCCTCGGGGCTGAAGGTATGTACCAGTAGCTATGTGTTTGATCTCTCTCTATCTCGTGTTCTTGAGATGGCACGATCTTGATGTACCGTGAGCTTTATTGATATAGATTGAATCATATGGAGGCTTCCCCTCTCTATCTTCTTGTGATGAATTGAGTTTTCCCTTTGAAGTTTTCTTATCGGATTGAGTCTTTAAGGATTTGAGAACACTTGATGTATGTCTTGCGATGGGATATCTGTGGTGACAATGGGATGTTCTATTGATCTACTTGATGTATGTTTTGGTGATCAACTTGCGGGTTCCGTGACCTTGGGAATCTATGCATAGGGGTTGGCACATGTTTTCGCCTTGACTCTCCGGTAGAAACTTTGGGGCACTCTTTGAAGTTCTTTGTGTTGGATTGAATATAATGAATCTGAAATTATGTGATGCATATCGTATAATCTAGCCCACGGGTACTTGTGGTGACATTGAAGTATCTAGGTGATATTAGGGTTTTGGTTGATGTGTATCTTAAGGTGTTATCTTAGTACGAACTCTAGGGCTGTTCGTGACACTTATAGGGATAGCTCATGATCACAAAAGATAACTTTGAGGTGGTTTTGTACCCTACAATAATTTCTTCATTTGTTCTCTGCTATTTGTGACTTTGGAGTGAACTCATTGTCACATTTGAGGGATTTATATATCATTCAACTATGCTAGTATTGTTGAGAGAAATTGCACTAGTGAAAGTATGGACCCTAGGCCTTGTTTACAAGCATTTATACAACGTTTTGCTTGTTGTTTACTATTTGTTACCTTGCTGTTTTTATATTTTCATATTAAAAAAACTATATCTACCATCCATATTGCACTTGTATCACCAACTCTTCGCCGAACTAGTGCACCTATACAATTTACCATTGTATTGGGTGTGTTGGGGACACAATAGACTCTTTGCTATTTGATTGCAGGGTTGTTTGAGAGAGACCATCTTCATCCTACACCTCCTGCGGATGGATAAACCTTAGGTCATCCACTTGAGGGAAAATTGCCATTGTCCTACAAAACTCTGCGCTTGGAGGCCCAACACGAGTCTACAAGAAGAAGGTTGTGTAGTAGACATCGGTTGCCCCGGGGGGATGATGTGGAGCAACCTCTCCCTCATCATCGTAATCACCATCGTAATCCTCATTCTGCTCAACGATAGTAGCAACAACAACAGCCACCAAAACTGCATCGGTAGCAAGGGCACCAGAAATTTGGCCTTGGTCGATAGGCACACGTTGCGCTCGTCCCGTGAAATTTGGGCGTTGTTCGTGTTGTTGCCGAGGTACGATAGGTATAGCTAGTGGAGGTAGACATGCAAGCACCTCATTGAATTTAGCATCAAGCTTGGTGTCAGCAATCTTCTCCAAACCATCTAGCTTCTCCATGGCTCTCCAAGGCTGGTCACGAAGTCTTGTACCTGGTCAGCCATCATTTGTTGAAATTTATCATGGAGCTCCTTGTTGGTCATGCTCTCCCAGTCGATGTCGTCAGCTTGTGATCCTGACATGGTTAGCAGTAATAGGAACACAAAAGAATATGAACCTACAGACTACTAGGAAGTGGTGGTGGTGATGGTGGTGTGTCACAAATCTGTCAAGCAAATCTCAAATTCTTACCAGTTCTTAACCAACAGTAGGTGGTGATCGGCAACCGTTGTAGTCAAGACTCTCAAAGCTTGGATAGAACGATTGCCACGTGGTGTGAAACACACGATGTAGATGTATGTGGAGCTGGGAAGGCTTATAATGTGGTAGAAAAAAGGGTCAGCAATAATCAATTCAGAGATTCAAGGTTGAATAAACACTCAACGACGGTACTGTGCTGGTCCTAAGCTAGATTGTGCTAGAGACGCGAGCCTAGAACACCAACAAAATCATGGCGCTCCACATAAACAAGGGCGGAGCACATTCTGAAATATATATTTTTTTGTCTTTTTTCCCTCTTTTTTTTGCTCGACAACAAATTTTTTCCAAAAAAGTCTTAGAATGGCCTCAAAACTGCCTAGCCAGAATTTGCCAGACTTAGTTTTTTTAAACTAGAACTATTTTTCTTCTGTGGATAGCACTGAAGTTTGGGAGTCTGCCTTGCCCACGACACATAGTATCGCGGGATATGGAAATAAACAACGAAGCAACAAATGCTGGACTCATACTAGGATTGGTGGAGGATACGAACTGGTGTAACTCGGACTAGTGATGGATGTATGTAGGGGTGGTGCAACATGGAATGGCGGTGAATCTGTGATGGAGGTGGACTCGGATTGGCATGATGGCGGATATGTGGTGGTCTATATGACTCGGATTGGTGGCAGATATGCGGTGGTGATAGATGGCACCAGTGATGTATCTAGTGCCATGGTGGTATATGGCAGCGATGAAGATGGTGCGGCGGCGGCATGATAACCTATGAATAGAACTCGAAACTCTAAAAGACTAGACGCTAAGACCAGCAACTCGACACGACAATGCAACCGCAAATTGAACAAAGCAAAACACTTAAATGATTATGCAAAGGTTCATATTGTTTCGGATATGATGAACTAACCCTAATTTTTTGTGTGGCTTTTCCGTGGACTATAGGTATGAAGAACAAATGTGATCTAAACTACGAAAAACTGGTAAATGTCACCGAGCAACCTGGAAATCTGATACCACTTGATAGAGGTAAAGTTGTCCCTGCCTTTCGATGAGATAGTGGTTATCGTTTTTGGTCGAGTAGACTTTGACGATCTGACAACGACTATGTGATGATGTCACGCCTTAGCAATCGCTAAACCAACTCCGAGAGGTTATTGACCACGTCGGAGCACGATCAACCTGACCACAAGGGTCTGTTTCCTGCACGCAAACAAAGAACAAGCAAGAAACTAAGATTGCAATCTGGATATTGAAAATATAAGAGGAAAGCTTTATTGATGAAAGTGGAGTTCTGTGACGCCTTTGTCTGGTCGTGGAACACAGATGAAGAACGCGAAGTTGCAACTATGGCGAATTTGTAATCTAAATAAAACCCAAGTCTAAACGGCGCCCTAAGTGTTGTATATATGGGGGAATAGAGGAGAATTTCGTGGTCCCTAGGAGGAGGGGTCCGAAACCAACCCTAACTCAGTTTCCCCACACATACGGACTCTAAAAACAACCTAATAAGTGGTATTTCGAAATTACATGGGCCTGCCCAAAAATAAGGTGACACAACACCTATATTGGCCTATGGACGAAATTTATGAATTGGCATCTTGTATATTTCGTCCAAGCCTTCATGCTCTCCTTATGGTGGCTTCAAAGTGCGAAAACCATCACTGAAAACACCGTTGTTCTTTCCCGCGTGCGCACCTTCTCCTCCATGCTTGATCCCGCTCCAATGGCCATCCTTCTTGTCCATGCTTGGTCCTTCATTCATAAGTAAAACAAAAGTATCTAATTTAGGCACCATCACATGTTCATGAACATTAGAAGGATTTCCAAGAAACGTAAGTACCTGGTAATTCAATTGACGTGCGTGAGCTCTAGTAATTGGTCCAGTATGTATAGCAGCAGGGGTTGTGGGTGTAACAATGGTATTGATGTCCTCATCACGATCAATATGAATAAACCCCATCGTTTTGTCCTCAGTAGAAGAAACACACAGACGCAACTTGTCCCCTTCTGTCATTGGGATATAGAAACTCACCAGGTTGAACCTACTACAATGCACCACTCCCACAGAAGAAATATCAATCTAGTTGGCCAAAGTATCTTAATAGATTGGAGAGAATTACGATGCTGTGATGATCATGCAAATAAGAATCTTAGTATTCAGGTTTGACTCAAATACTTTTCATGAATAATCTGAACATAAATTCACAATTCATCGGATCCCAACAAACACACGATACAAAGGGATTACATGGGATAGATCAAGGCAAAGATGCGATGAATATTGTATTGAAGATCGAGAGAGAGATTTCCATCTAGGTACTACCTACGGACTCGTAGGTCTGTGGTGAACTACTCATGCATCATCGTGAGGGCAACAAGGTTGATGAAGATGCCTCCATGATTGATCTCCCCTCTGGCAGGGTGCCAGAACGGAGGTGTAGATGGGCTCCTGTCGGAACAAAGTCTTCTGGTGACAGAAAAAGTGTTTTGAGAGCTCCCCTAGGGTTTTGGAATATATGAGAATTTATAGGCCAGAGAGGGGCATCGGGAGATGCCCGAGGGAGGCACAAGCAATCAGGGCGCCCCCTTTGGGGCGCTCCCTATTAGCTTGTGGGGCCCTCATGCCTCTCTTGGCCTCATCTCGAAGCTTCCAAGTCTTCTTTTGGTCTAGAAAAAATCATCAAAAAGTTTCGTGGCAATTGGACTTCATTTGGTATTGTAACCTGAAAAGTCAAAAACATGCACAAAACAACAACTGGCACTGGGTCAATAGGTTTGTGCTAAAAATATATTATAAATTGGTAAATAAATGCCCAATAAGTATCCTAGAATGATAATATATTATCATGGTACAATCAAAAATTATAGATACATTGGAGACGTATCATCACCCCAAGCTTAATTCCTGCTCGTCCTCGAGTAGGTAAATGGTAAAAACAGAATTTTTGATTTGACATGCTACCCATTATGTAATCTTTTGTATATATGCTCATTGAGAAATGATTAATTAACAAACAACAGATGTAACATCCCAAATTTTGGAATGTTATAATAAATATTAGAATGATTGTTTGTTTGCTTGAGTGATTGAAAGTGAGTGAAAATTTGAAACTTTTGAAAACTTTTGAATGAGAGGGAATAAAATGACTTTCCCAAAACTTTCACTCTGCAGGAATTCAAATTCATTTCATCACAAAATCCCAGAGTGAAGATGATATGACTTCTTCCATTTAAAGAAATGAAAAGGGATTTGAATATGATTTGAATTTCATTTGAAAATATTTCCAATTCAGAAACTTTATGCAACTCAATGATTATCATGAGAGAGGATAAAAGGACTTCTTCAAATTATATGAAATATGAGTTGGAAGTTTAAAAGAAGGATTTGAAAACTATTTGAAAATTTCTCATATGGGGTTTCACTTTCATAATTGAATTCCCTATTTAAATTTGTAAGCATTCAAACCCCTTGAAAAGATTTTTTGAGAGGATTAATATGACACTCAAAAACCAGGGGGTATTGTGTGAAGTTCTTGAACCATAAAACCCAAGGGTTTATTTGAAAAATATTTGCAAAAATAAATAAAGCCACTTAGGCATTTTTTGAAAAATAATTTTTTAAAAGTATATAATTTGGCCGTGGAAAAATGTCCATTAAATGGCATTTATTTCCTTGGTCATTTTGATATATAAACTTTATTTTTTTGGACTAGTTTTGAATGCCTTAATGTTGTTTTTAATGCTCTGGTATTTAATAAAACAAAGGAATTAACGCGAGTTATTAAAGCCCACCGGCCCAGCCCCTGATCCCCCCCCCGAAACCCCTCCCGACCAGCCGCCCAATGACAGCGCCCTCTCTCTCTCTCTCTCTCAGACTGTTGGTCCCACCGCCCGACGCAAATCCCGCGCGGTCGTCTCTCTTCCCCATCCCCTCCCCTTTCCACGCCGGCGACCACCGAGCCGGATCTCCCTCCCCTTCCTTTCCCTCGCTCTGCCTTGCCCCTATATAAGTGCGGCCACTCTCCGCACTCCGCCCCCCCCCCCCCAAAACCCCCTCTCTCCCTCACCAGACCGCCGACGCTCGAGCTCGCCGGAGCTCGGACTCCACCGAAGCTTCCACCGCTCGTGGCCGTCGCCTCCCTCGCCCTCAGCCTCATCCGGCACCACCACTCGACACCGGACGCCAGCCGCCATCACCTGGACCCCTCTGACGCCTCCCTCGACCACCAGAGCGTCGCCCCGACGACTTCACCGCCTCGGCCTCGCCGGAGAACTTCCTCGCCGGCGACCTCCTTCACTGTGAGCCCCCTCTCCCGCTCATGTCCGTTCGATCTGGATCCTATGATCCAGATTAGAACCTTTTAATCCACGAACCGTTTTCTCCTATGGATCGGTCGTCCGCCCGCAAACACCAGCACGTGCACTCTTTCGACCAATAGGAACCTGCCACGTCACCCCCATGTCCGTTAGTTTAGTTTTCCTTTTTCTGTTTTTGTTTTAGAAAACAGAATAGGTTCTGATCCTATTTTTGTTATATCTTTTAAAATATTTAGAGTTTTTGATTGATTATTTTTTCATTGTGTCACAAATTTTATGTAGTTTCTGTAGATATCCAGTTTGACCAAGTTTGAATAATTTAAAATTTATTTCAAACAGATTTGATTCAAATCTTATTTTCTAAATAACTTGAGTTTAATAATATATTTTTGATTGATTCTTTTTGCTACTTGTCACTAGTGATGTTAGTTATCAGTAGGTAAAGTTCGAGAAATTTTAGAATAAATTTGATTTGGGTTTTAACTAAAAACAGAATCTGTTTAGTTTCCTATTAGTTTAATTAGTTTGATTTCCTTTGTTTTATTTTTTTGCAATCTGAATTTGATTTAACTTATGTTTTAGATTTCATTTAGTTCTGTTGTTCTAAACTATAGTAATTTACTTGCTGATTAACAAAAGACAATTTGTTTAGTTTATGAATTTTTATTTTAGGAACCTATACCCTTTTCCAAATAGGTATAGTTTATTAAAAACAAATTAGTTAGTAATAATTCTTTTAACAAAAAAATTAAGTAATTAGATTCTGTTTTCAAATAAAGTTTTTAGTAATTCCTTTCTGTTAAGAAATATTTTGTTAATAATTGTTTTAGTAGTAGTTTAGCCACTAAAACTTGGAGTCCGTTGCTTTGCTTTGTTTTGATTTGTTATGTTGCTAGTTGGTTTCTTATTTGAAAAATTATTTAAAATAATTGTTTCATAGTTTAACTTTCTGTTAACTTAGTTGTTTTATACTTTGTTTTCTCTTATTTTTATATTTTATTGTTTTTACTTAGCAAACACTTATGTTGTTTAGGATGTTGTTTTCATAGTTTTACTTGTTCTTCAAAAGTAATTCTTTTTGCTAGTAAAATATTTACTAAAATAGTTTTGTTATATTTTACTTTGTTTTTGTTTTGTTACTATTTGAAAATAGTTGTTTGTAGGGGAAAACTACCTTAGTTGTGTTCGTGAAAACTTTGTTGATTTTTGAGATTTGTCTTGAGTATTTCCTTCATCAACCTTGTTACTTTTGGTTCTTGTGTTACCTTGTGATTGTTAGTATTGATTGCTAGAAGTGTTTGATTGTGAATGCAATGTTTGATTATATAGATTTCATCGGAGAGTGACGTATCGTTCTATCAAGTATTTTTCTGAGAGCGATATTATTCTTCATCAACAGTACAGGCAAGTTCACTTTGACCATCTTTTCATACCTATGTTTTATTGCATATAGTAACATCATTTCAACAAAATCCCTCCCATAGTGTTATTGAAATTCTTGTAGTTGAGTAGTATGCATGAGGTAGGAACCCACCACTTGTTACTAAAGCCCAGGGAACGCTAGTTATTTCAATGCTATGCTTAAATAGACGGGATCTGGTATGAGTGTTCGTGAGTGGTGTGAGAAGGAGGACTCCACGTCAAAACGACGACTTCATGAAGGTTTCTTCAAGTCCTGCATATTCAAGACCTCAAGACTTCGAGACTCGAGAAACAAGTTTTTCAATACACACTACTGGGTGAGGGATGGTTGGAACGGCACCCTGGAGAAGCCAGTGGATTTGCCTAGGTGTTGCTGGAGATGTGCCAGTATTCACGCGGAAAGCCTCACCCAGACTCAAAGGGAAGGATGAATACTTCATGCCCGGAAGCTTACCTGTGTAGCCACAAGTCATTATGGGCTCTGGCTTGGTTGATCTTTGTTGTGACTCTGGCTGGGCAGTGCTACGAGATGTAGTCGACGTTAGGAATGGATGGGCACTGACAGTAGTCAAGGAAACACTCTGAAAGACCATGTTTCTTTCGTCCTGTTCTCAAACACCAGGCAGTGCGAGGACTTACCAGGAGGGAAAGAATCTTGTGGGTAAAGTACACAACACACTGCAGAGTTAAACTTAATCGATTAGCCGTGTCCCCGGTTACGGACAATTTGAGCCTATGGACTTGGATCTATCTCTGAACTCTCAACACTGGACTGATAACTAATTGTGGGCAACTTATGATACTTATGGGCATTTAGACATTGGTTGGCGGAACCATGTCATGATAGGTAACCCCATAGTGAAATTCCTGATATTCCTTTGTTGTAGGAAAAAATAAAATCAGCTTTTACGCAAAAACTTAGACACAGAGCCACAAAGCCTTTGCATATAGAATAGTCTTTATTCTTCTGTTCTTCTATGGTGATCTTGCCAGTACATTCAATGTACTGACCTACACGGCTGCAACGTCTTATGTTGCAGATACTCTTCTACGACGGGTAAGAGTACGATTCAGGGTTACGGTCCGCACTCAACCTGCCATTGGTGTTATTGGGACTCCACTCCCGCTGACTGTATCCGCTGCTATTTTAAGGTATATATCAGTTCTACATTAATTACATGTGATTGCACTTTGATATATACATTGATGTATTGTGTGTGCTAGCATACTGATCCAGGGATGGCACATGACACACAGAGGCCTGACCTTTCCAGGTCGGGTCGCTACAACAACATAGTAATATGTATAAGTATAAGAAATGAAATCATTGATTTTCAAAGTATACGATCCTAAAACAATGTTTACCCTCGTTCATCTTATTATATTAGGAAGGCATGACTCCATCTTCACCACGTCAATACAAATTTTAAGCACCACGGTGTCCAAGTCACGTAATTGGATCATACTTTTTCAATATGCATCAACTTTTTATTCTTCACACAGTGCATGAGTGTGAACCATTGGACATAGCATATAGGTGGAATAGAATATGATGGTAGATATAAAAGGGGTAAAAAGTGGAGAAGATAGTCTCACATCAACTAGGCGTACCAACGAGCTATGGAGATGCTCATCGATATATGTCAATGCAAGGAGTAGGGATTGTCATGCCAATGATGCACTAGAGCTATAAGTGTATGAAAGTTCAACTGAAGCTAAGTGGGTGTGCATCCAACTTGCTTGCTCATGAATACCTTGTGCATTTGAGGAAGCCCGTCATTGGAATATACAAGCCAAGTTTATTATGAAAAGGTAATTCCCACTAGCATATGGAAGTGGCAGCATAGGAGACTATCTACATGAAGAACATGGTGCCACTTTGAGGCACAAGTGTGGTAGAGGATAGTAGCAAAGCCCCTTCTCTCTTTTTCTCTCGTTTTTTTATTTTTTTCATGGTGGGATTTTCTCTTTCTTTTTTGCCTCCCCATTCATTTTTTATATGGTGGGCTCATTTGGCCTCCCCTATTTTATTTTGTTTTTCGTCCAGAGTCTCATACCGACTTGTGGGGGAATCATAGTCTCCAACATCCTTTACTCACTAGGACAATGCTCTAATAAGGATATCATCACACTTTTATTTACTTACAACTCGATATGAAGAACTGATAGGAACATATGACTCTATATGAATGCCTCTACCAGTGTACCGGGATGTGCAACGATCTAGCGTGACATGTATCAAAAACATGATGAATGGAGGCTTTGCCACAAATACTATGTCAACTCTATATGATCATGCAAAGCAATATGATGATGAACAAACTAGTTATGTGAAGTGACGATGGAATTTGCAAGGCAACATATATCGGAATGGCTATGTAAATGCCATAATAGGTAGGTATGGTCGCTATTTTGAGGAAGAAATAATGAGGCTTATGTGTAATAGAGCATATCATGTCATGGGTTTTGGATGCACAAGCGAAAGTTGCACTGATCCTTGAGGTGAAAATGGGCTATGCACGGTACCAAAGATGCTAGCAAATGCGAGAAGGTGAACATGCGTATGTCCATGGTGTCACATTAGTCATAAAGAACTCATATACTTATTGCAAAGTTTTATTAGTTTTATCATAAATCAAAGTACTCCTCGCATGCCCCAAGGGAGGAAGTTGGTAGGAGTTAACCATCGCCCCCCCCCCCCGACTCGAAACAACATTAGGATTTCAACACCGAATAAAAATTCTCACACATCATCACCATGCCTCTTTAATTTTTAAATGAATAACAAGTTAACACCTCTTAATCTCGACACTTCTACAAATAAACAATTTTGGACCGATACGTCTCGAACGTGTCTGTAATTTTTGCTTGTTCCATGTTGTTATATTATCATTCTTGGATAGTTTACAATCATTTTATAGCAACTTTATATCATTTTTTGGGACTAACCTATTGACATGGACCCAAGTGCCAGTTGTTGTTTTTGCTTGTTTTTTACATCGCGGAAAATCAGTACCAAATGGAGTCCAATCGAGACAAAGCTTTTTGGAGGGTTTTTTGGACCAGAAGAGTGCCAATGGGCCAAAGAAGCATCCAGGAGGGAGCCCGGGCCTCCCACAGCCCACCAGGGCGTGCCAGAGGCCCTAGGCGTGCCATGATGTGTTGTGGCTGCCTCGGGGACCCCCTCTACCAACTATAACCTCTATAAATTCTCAAATATTCGGAAAACCCTAGGGGAGTAGACAAAACACAATTCCAGCCGTCGCAAGTTCCAGAACATCGAGATCCAATCTAACACCATCACAGAGGGGTGCATCATTTTCATGGGTGCCTCTACGATGATGCGTGAGTAGTCCACCATAGACCTACTGGTCTGTAGGCAGTATCTAGATGGCTTCCTCTCTCTCTCTTTTGATTCTCGATACAGTGGTATCTTGGAGATCTATTTGATGTAATAACTTTTGCGCTGTGTTTGTTGGGATCCGATGAATTTTGAGTTACTGATTAGTTTCTATACATGAATATGATTTGACTCTTCTTTGATCTCTTATTTGCATGATTACTTATAGCCTCATATTTCTTCTTCGAATCTTTGGTTTAGTTAGGCCAACTAGATCGATTTTTCTTGCCATGGGAAGAAGTGCTTTGTGATGTGTTCAATCTTGTGGTGTCATTTCCCAGTGATAGAAAGGGCAGCAAGGCACACATGTATCGTTTCTATTAAGGATAACAAGATGGGGTCTATTCCTACATGAATAGATCTTGTCTACATCATGTCACCGTTCTTATTGCATTACTCCATTTTTCATGAACTTAATATACTAGATGCATGCTGGATAGCGGTCGATGTGTGGAGTAATAGAAGTAGATGTAGAATTGTTTCGGTCTAATTGTCTTGGACATGATGCCTACATAATGATCATTCCCTTGGATATCGTCATGACTATTCAATCTTCTATCAATTTCCCAACAGTAATTTGTTCACCCACCATGTGTTATACTCATGATAGAAGCCACTAGTGAAACCTACGGCTCCCAGGTCTACTTTTCCAACATATTGCTTTCCGACCTATCTTTTTGTCGTGTTTGTTTCAGATCGATTAATCCAATAACCCAAAAATACCTTGCTGCACTTTTTGTTTACTTATTTTATTATGTGTTCTTGCGAGATCTATTTGCCCAAACTACCACAACCTAATCTATCTTTTTATTGTTGAGAGCTTGACAACCTCTCTTACGCATCGAGTTGCAAGTATTTGTTATTTGTGTGCAGGTGTTGTTTACCTATTTGCTTGATCTTCCTCTATGGGTTGATACCTTGGTTTCTTAACTGAGAGAAATACTTACCGGCGTTGTGCTGCATCATCCCTTCCTCTTTGGGGAAATACCGACGCAGTCTCAAGCCACGTCAAAGAAATTTCTGGTGCCGTTGTCGGGGAGGAATCAATCTCTCTAGCGTGCTAATGTTGGTGCCAGGGAGACATCATCAACATCTATCAAGTTCCCAATCACAAATCTCATCTCCTTGCAATTTACATTATTTCCCATTTGCCTCTCGTTTTCCTCTCCCCCACTTCACAAATTTGTCGTTTTATTCGCCTTCTCTTTCGTTTGCCTTTTTCTTGTCAGATCACTTGTTTGCTTGCAATCTTGTTTGCATAGTCATGATGGCTCAGGAAAGCACCAAATTGTGTGATTTTTTCAATACCAATAATAATTATTTTATTAGCACTCCGACTGCTCCTCCCGCCATTAGTGCGGAGTCTTGTGATATTAATGCTGCTTTGTTGAATCTTGTCATGAAAGATCAATTTTCCAGTACTCCTAATGAGGATGTCGCATCCCATCTAAACACATTCATAGAATTGTGTGATATGCAAAATAAAAAAGATGTGGACAACGATACTGTGAAATTGAAATTATTTCCTTTATCTTTGCGAGATTGTGCAAAATTTGGGTTTTTTTCTTTGCCTCGCAATAGTATCGATTCTTGGGATAAGTGCAAGGACGCTTTTATTACGAAGTATTTTCTACTTGCAAAAAGTATTTCCCTTCGAACTCAAATAATGAATTTGAAGCAACATGAGCATGAACATGTTGCACAATCTTGGGAAAGAATGAAATTGATGCTAAGAAATTGTCCTACTCGTGGTTTAGATCTTTGGATGATCATACAATTTTTTTATGCGGGATTGAATTTTGTCTGTAGAAATCTTTTAGATTCCTCCACAGGTGGTACTTTTATGGAAATTACTTTGGATGATGATACTAAATTACTATATAATATTATGGCAAATTATTCACAATGGCATACTGAAAGAGCACCTACTAGTAAAAAAGTGAATTCGGTTGAAGAAATTAGTACTTTGAGTAAAAAAGGTTGATGCTCTTATGAAGTTGGTTGCTAGTAAAAATGCTCCTATTGCTCTTAATGATATGCCTTTGTCTACTTTGATTGAGCAAAATAATGATTCCGTAGATGTGAATTTCATTTCACGAAAAAAATTCAATAACAATGCTTATAGAGGTAATTTTAATCCTAGGCCTTTTCCTAGAAATTCCTCTAATGATTATGGTAGTTCCTATGGTAATTATTCTTACAATAATAGTATGAACACCTCTCATCTTGAGAGTAATTTTAAAGAATTTATCAATGCTCAAAAGTCTTTCAATACTACGATAGAAGAAAAGTTGAATAAGATTGATGATATGTCTAGAAGCATTGATAGAATTTCCCATGATGCAGAAAATCTCAAGTTGAATGCTTCTACACCTTAGATTAATGAATCAACTAAAGCTTTATATGTTTCTCTGGATGAAAGTAAGAAAATAACCGCTATGCTTAGAGCTAAAAAAGAATTTTTAGAAAAAGTGTTTTCTAGCGATTACTTTCATAACAATGACAAAGATATTAAAATGATTGGTGTTTGCTCCATTGATTCCTTGTTTAGTAATGTTAAAATTTATGATAAAGGGACTGAACAAGATTCAACTTTAGCTAGAGGGTGTCCCAATAATTTGGAGGGTGAAAATCTTGATGAAAAAATGACGAAAGTGGGTTTGGAGAGGTCAAAACTTTAACTACTGATGTGCCCACTATTTTTGATTACAAAGATTTTAATTATGATAGTTGCTCCTTGGTTGATTGTATTTTTTATTGGAATCCATGACAAATTCACCCCATGCATATGAACAAAATAAAGCTTTTACTAAACATATTGTTCATGCCATGATGAAATCCTTAGAAAAAAAGGTTGAATTAGAGATTTCAATTCCTAGAAAATTGGATGATGAGTGGTAACCTACCATTAAAGTCAAGATTAAAAATTATCAATGCTTTGCTTTGTGTGACTTGAGTGCTAGTGTTTCCACAATTCCAAAATCTCTATGTGATGTGTTTGGTCTTGCAATATTGAAGAATGTTCTCTCAATTTGCACTTGGCGGATTCTACTATCAAAAAGCCTTTGGGAAGAATTAACGATATTGTCATTCTTTCAAATAGGAACTATGTGCTCATAGATTTTATTGTTCTTGATATTGATTGAAATTCATCTTGTCCCATCATACTTGCTAGACCATTTTTACGCACTATAGGCGCCGTGATTGATATGAAAGAAGGCAATATTAAATTTAAATTTCCACTTAGAAAGGGTATGGAACACTTACCTATAACAATAATTAAGCCACCATATGAATCAATCATCAGGGCCTTCCATGGAGTGAAAGCTAAAGATGATAATACTTGAATCTATGCGTTATGCCTAGCTAGGGGCTTAAAACGATAGCGCTTGTTGGGAGGCAACCCAATGAATAAAATTTATTTTATCTTTTCCCTTATGTTTTTGAGTGTTTGCACAATTTTAACTATGTTATTGTTGTCTTTTTATGTTTCATTTAGTGTTTGTGCCAAGTAGAACCTTTAGAACGATTCATAAGATGAGTAGAAACAATGCTGAATCTGAAACAGAAACTTTGCCTCCAGTGCACGAATTTTCATTTTTTACTGGAGCGTGATAATGAGCTAAAATTCTAAAAAAAGCGTTTCTATACTAATTATTTACGTTGTCCTAATATTTCAGAATTTTTAGAGTTACAGAAGTATGGGTAGAGTACAAATTACTACAGACTGTTCTGTTTGACATAGATTCTGTTTTCATTTCATTGTGTGCTTGTTTTGATGAATCTATGGCTTATATTGGAGGGTATAAGTCATAGTAAAGTTAAAATAAACTAGATATAATGCAATACTAATATATTAATGGGTTTACAACAATACTTAGAGTGGTGATTTGCTTTATTATACTAACGATCTCATGAAGATTTTGTCAAGTTTTGTGTGATTGAAGTTTTCAAGTTTTGGGTGAGATCACGATGGATGGGGGAATAAGAAGTAAGAAGAGCCTAATCTTGGGGATGCCCAAGGCACCCCAAGATGATATCCAAAGAGTTACAAGCAACTAAGCTTGGGGATGCCCCCGAGTGGCATCCCCTCTTTCTTCTAACAACCATCGGTATTTTACTTGGAGCTATATTTTTATTCGTCACATATCATGAGTTGTGCTTGGAGCGTCTTGTATCATTTGAGTTTTTGCTTGATTTGATTTTTATCCATGGTGGACACACCTATTTGATAGATCCAAAATTATGCTATGATTTGCTAGAATTGCTTTAGATGCTTCACGTTTTTTGAGCTATGGAATCCTATATACCTAAGAAGCTCATCCCCACTAAGTGATTTATCTCAACATGTAGCCTATCCACCTCATCAATCTTCCACATCAGCAATTATTATTTGTTAACAAAATTTCTGTTAACTCAACACATATCACGTCGTCACTCTATTTTTTTGGTACTTAAATGACAGGTCAAAGCCCAGCGGTCAAAGAAACTCGGTCGTCTCATTAAAAAAGCACGACCATCTTCCCGGTTCATCTCTTCGTTTCCATCTCTCTCTCTCTCTATCACCTTAAATAAAGGACTAAATCTTTCCCTTGGCAACAATATTGTGCGGCGGATGGAAAAGAAAAGAGGCGATCTCGGCATGATCGACGGTCTTCCGTGCATCTGCCGACTCTCTAGGCTCTCCCTGACTATGGTTCTCTTCCTGCTAGGAACCGGTCTGGTGCCATGTAGCATCATCGGCATGGCCGCGGTGCTGTTGCTTTTCCTCTCTCTCTCGGACTACAGTTCTGTTCCCAATGGGAATAGGTGCGGCGCCTTGTAGCGCCATCTGGATGGCAACCTACCTTCAACGTATGGTGGAGGTTGGTTTCAGTTTTATCTGGGTCCGATCAGTTGCACAGAAGTTCCATGCCGTCTTCCTTTCAGAATGGGAGTGGAACAGGCATGTGGAGACGCCGGCCAGGTATTGCAGCCAATGCCCATGCCTCTGCTACTCATCTTCTACCTTTAGATTTTGCATTTTTGCTTAACGCATCGACTAATTAGATTCGAGTGATATACGTATAGTTTGATTTGATAGTGGTTAGTGTATACTGGTTCATTTAGTTACATTAGTAGGGAGGCACGGGTGGGGTCTGTAAGGTACGCTGATTCATGGCCATCATAGGTCAATCCGTCCATGGTGGATTTGATAGTTGTAGCAAGTACTGTCCACGTGTTTCGATGCAGATTGATAGATGAAGAGCCACCGCAGGAAACTAGAAAGTGCCCCTTTTCCTTACGTCGGCCTGCTTCCATCAATTATTAGATACTGTATTGCTCTAACATTTGAACCTTTCTTCTGTTACTAAGAATGTGTTAAATTAATCATAGTTTGTGTTTTGTGTGGAGACACGTTTTGATCTATGTCTAGTATGTCCATTTGTTTTACCATTTTTTTGCTAATCAATGTATTATCCATGTATTTAATACAAATGGTTACGGATTGTGATATCTATTGCACTTTACTTTTTGTATGTCATGTGATATCGGTGTTTCATGATTTTAGTATTTTTGCTTCATGCGACAGGTTCTCCCCAAACATAGGTTTCCTCAAGAATGTTTTGTTATTTGAAAATATAATTGATAGCTGAAGAAATGTTCACTTATCATTATTACTATTTCTATTTTTATTTTTAGCATGTATTCCCGCAACAAAGCGCGGGGTGTCATCTAGTTGCTCTAGTGTTTCACTTATATCTTTTTGAGCACGGCTTGCTTTTACATGTTTGAAGAAATGCTCTCATGTTTCACTTATATTAATTTGAGGGTTAGTAATTTTTAAGAAATCCTGTCATGATTCACTTATATTATTTTGAGAGATGAAACTTTTATGCTCATGATCTTCACTTAAATCTATGTCAGCTTGTCAAAAGCAATGGCAACATGTGAAACTAGTCCCAAAGTGATGATATTCAAGAAGGATATAATAAAAACTTTCATGAAGATCATTGGACACATTAAACTTGATTCTTTGTAATAGTTTTAAGACATGATGATAGTAATATGTGAGTTATGTTAGTGAGTAATTATGTTTAGTAAGAATATTGGTGTTAAGGTTTTTGATTCTCTATGTAAGCACGAAAGTTAGTAGTTGTGCTATGAAATTACATCCTACTTATGGTGCATTATTCGGTGTTAATTATGCTTAATGCTTGCTTATCTGATTTTTTGTTTCTTGGTTGGATGCTTCTCAATCTATTTGCTAGCCTTCACTTGTACTAAGTAGAAATACTACTTGTGCATCCAAAATCCTTAAACCCAGTTTTTCCGTATGAGTCCACAATACCTACCTATATGTGGTATTTCCATGCCGTTCCAAGCAAATTTGTATGTGCCATCTCTAATTTTCAAAATAAATTTTTCCTTTTTGTGTGCTCATACCGCTCATGAAGCGGAAGGGGTGACCGATATTTTTCCATGCTAGATGTGTTATTCTCAAGATGAGTGTTTATTCACTTGTCATGGCACAAGAGTATGGTGGTAATAGGGATGCCCAGTACCAAAATGAAAAAAGAAAAGAAATTTACTTTATGTTGTCAAATAATAAATTCCTTGGAAAGTGTTGGTATGGAAGGCAATCGAGGATTCAGCTAGCCATGGAAAGAGAAAGAATGGTGGAAAAATGAATAAACTTTATTTTCTGTTTGGGAACCGCTCATGATGCATCTAGCATGGAAAGGTATTGAAATCTCTCGGTCGATTTCGTTGACAAGAACATGCCACCCAAAATATATTTTTCTCTATCAATTTAAACCTTGAGCTCTGGCACCTCTACAAATCCCTACTTCCCTCTATGAAGGGGCTATCTATTTACTTTATGCAATTTTTATTTTTATTTGAGTCTCCATCTTCTCTTATGAAGCACCAACTAGGGGGCATTATGATCGTACTTGAGCATTAGGTGTAGCTAATACTTGAGTGTGTTTCATGAATGTATCAATGACTGAGCATGATGGGCTAGGGATAACTTGCTTTAGTGTTGATATTTTGAAAGACATGGTTGCTTGTTGATATGCTTGAGTATTAAAGTCTGTCAAAACTAGAATATTGCTTTGAACCATCTAAAAGTCCAAATGTCCATGCTACAAAAGAAAAGAATATGTGATGAACATGTTAGGTAACATTCCACATCAAAAATTCTGTTTTTATCATTTACCTACTCGAGGACGAGTAGGAATTAAGCTTGGGGATGCTTATACGTCTCCAACGTATCTATAATTTTTGCTCGTTACATGCTATTATATTATCATTCTTGGATGTTTTACAATCATTTTATAGCAACTTTATATCATTTTATGGGACTAACCTATTGACACTGTGCCAAAGTGCTAGTTGATGTTTTTGCTTGTTTTTTACTTCGCAGAAAATCAGTACCAAATAGAGTCCAATCAAGACAAACCTTTTTGGAGATTTTTTCGACTAGAAGAGTGCCAATGGGCCAAAGAAGCAGCCAGGAGGGAGCCCAGGCTGCCAACAACCCATCAGGGTGTGCCAGAGGCCCCAGGCGTGCCCTGATGGGTTGTGGCCGCCTCGGCGACCCCCTCCACCGACCATCACCTCTATAATTTCTCAAATATTCGGAAAACCCTAGGGGAGTCGACGAAACACAATTCCAGCAGCCGCAAGTGCAGAACCTCGAGATCCAATCTAACACCATCACAGAGGGGTGCATCATCTTCATGGGTGCCTCTCCGATGATGCGTGAGTAGTCCACCATAGACCTATGGGTCCGTAGGCAGTAGCTAGATGGCTTCCTATCTCTCTTTTGATTCTCAATACAATGGTCTCTTGGATATATCTATTTGATGTAATAACTTTTGCGATGTGTTTGTTGGGATCCAATGAATTTTGAGTTCATGATTAGTTCCTATCCATGAATACGATTTTGAGTCTTCTTTGATCTCTTATTTGCATGATTACTTATGGACTCATATTTCTTCTTCGAATCTTTGGTTTAGTTAGGCCAACTAGATCGTTTTTTCTTGTCATGGGAAGAAGTGCTTTGTGATGGGTTCGATCTTGCGGTGTCCTTTTCTAGTGACAAAGGGGGGGAGCAAGGCACACATGTATCGTTTCTATTAAGGATAACAAGATGGGGACTATTCCTACGTGAATAGATCTTGTCGACATCATGTCACCGTTCTTATTGCATTACTCCATTTTTCCATGAACTTAATGCACTAGATGCATGCTGGATAGCAGTCAATGTGTGGAGTAATAGAAGTAGATGCATAATCGTTTCGGTCTACTTATCTTGTACGTGATGCCTATATAATAATCATTGCCTTGGATATCGTCATGACTATTACTACATCTTGAGCTTGCATTGGTTTTTCCTTGAAGATGAAAGGGTGATGCATCAAAGTAGATAAGTATTTCCCTCAGTTGTTGAGAACCAAGGTATCAATCCAGTAGGAGATACAAGCAAGTCCCCAATATTCGCACCTACACAAACAATCAACATTTGCACCCAACGCTATAAAGGGGTTGTCAATCCCTTCACGTTTATTTGCAAGGATGCGATCTAATAGAGATAGATATAGAAGATTACTAAAACGAAAAGTAAAACAAAAGTAAAAAGATTGCAGCAAAGTATTTTCGGTATTTTTGGTTTAGAGAACTAAAAATATAATATGGAAAATAGACCCGGGGGGCATAGGTTTCACTAGAGGCTTCTCTCTTGAAGTAAAATAACACGGTGGGTGAACAAATTAGTGTCGAGCAATTGATAGAAAAGCACATAGTTATGATGATACCCAAGGCAATAATTATGCATATAGGCATCACGTCCGTGTCAAGTAGACCGAAACGATTCTGCATCTACTACTATTACTCCACACATCGACCGACTCCTGCCTGCATCTAGAGTATTAAGTTCATGAAGAATAGAGTAACGCATTAACTAAGATGACATGATGTAGAGGGATAAACTCAAGCAATAAGATGAAAACCCCATCTTTTTACCCTTGATGGCAACAATACAATACGTGCCTCGCTACCCCTACTTTGTCACTGGGTGAGGACACCGCAAGATTGAACCCAAAACTAAGCACTTCTCCCATTGCAAGAATTACCAATCTAGTTGGCCAAACCAAACCAATAACTCGAAGAGACTCGCAAAGATATGAAATCATGCATATAATAATTCAGAAAAGACTCAAATAATATTCATGGATAATCTGAACATAAACCCATAATTCATTGGATCTCGACAAACACACCGCAAAAGAGTATTACATCAGATAGATCTCCACGAAGATCATGAAGAACATGGTATTGAAGCAAAAAGAGAGAGAAGAAGCCATCTATCTACTAGCTATGGACCCGAAGGTCTGTGGTGAACTACTCACACATCATCGGAGGGGCAATGGAGTTGATGTAGATGCCCTCCATGGTTGATTTCCCCTTCGGTAGATTACCGGAAAAGGCTCCAAGATTGGATCTCTCAGGAACAGAGGCTTCCCGTGGCGGAAAAGTATTTTCGTGGCTCCCCTTTGTATTGGGAGGATATTTGGGAATTTATAGGCCGAAGAATTGGGTTAGGAGACCTGCTAGGGGGCCACAAGCCTGCCAGGCACGGCCAGGGTTGGTGGTCGCGCCCCCCTGGCTTGTGACCTCGTGGTAGGTCTCTTGCCTTCCCCTTGAAGTCTGGTAGATATCTTCTGGTCCAAGAAAAATCATCGCAAATATTTTTATTCCGTTTGGACTCCATTTAATATTCCTTATCTACAATACTCAAAAACAAGGGGAAAACATAAACTAGCACTAGGCTCTAGATTAATAGGTTAGTCCCAAAAATAATATAAAATAGCATATTAATGCATATAAAACATCCAAAATAGATAATATAATAGCATGGAACAATCAAAAATTATAGATATGTTGGAGACGTATCAAGCATCCCCAAGCTTAATTCCTACTCGTCCTCGAGTAGGTAAATGATAAAAACAGAATTTTTGATGTGGAATGCTACCTAACATATTTATCCATGTAATATTCTTTACTGTGGCATGAATATTCAGATCCGTAAGATTCAAAACAAAATTTAATGTTGACATAAAAACAGTAATACTTCAAGCATACTAACAAGGCAATTGTGTCCTTTCAAAATAACATGGCCTCAGAAAGTTATCCCTACAAAATCATATGGTCTGGCTATGCTCCATCTTACCCACACAAAGTATTTAAATCATGCACAACCCCGATGACAAGTCAAGCAATTGTTTCACCCTTTTTATGTTCTCAAATCTTTTGAACTCTTACGCAATACATGAGTGTGAGCCGTGGATATAGCACTATAGGTGGAATAGAATATGGTGGATGTTGTGAGGAAAAGGAGAAGATAGTCTCACATCAACTAGGTGTATCAACGGGCTATGGAGATGCCCATCAATAGATATCAATGTGAGTTAGTACGGATTGCCATGCAACGGATGCACTAGAGCTATAAGTGTATGAAAGCTCAAAAAGAAACTAAGTGGACATGCATCATGATGAAAAATTCCACTACTTATGTGAAAGTGACGAAATAGGAGACTCTCTATCATAATGATCATGGTGCTACTTTGAAGCACAAGTGTGGAAAAACATAGTAGCATTGTCCCTTCTCTCTTTCTCTCATTTTTTGGGTGGGCATCTATGGCCTCTCTCTTTTTAATTGGGCTTCACTGGCCTCTTTTATTTTTCATAAAGTCCGGAGTCTCATCCCAACTTGTGAGGGAATCATAGCTTCCATCATCCTTTTTCTCTCACGGGACAATGCTCTAATAATGATGATCATCACACATTTATTTACTTACAACTAAAAAAATTACAACTTGATACCTAGAACAAAATATGACTCTATATGAATGCAATATGAAAGTGATGGTGCGTGTCATGAAAAATGGAACGGTGGAAGTTGCATGGAAATATATCTCAGAATGGCTCTAGAAATGCAATAATAGGTAGGTATGGTGTCTGTTTTGAGGAAGGGTATATGGTGGCTGTTTTGAGGAAGGTGGGTTTATCGCAACAGCGAAAGTTGCGCGGTACTAGAGAGGCTAGCAAAGGTGGAAGGGTGAGTGTGCATATAATCCATGGACTCAACATTAGTCATAAAGAACTCACATACTTATTGCAAAAGTCTATTAGTTATCGAAGCAAAGTATTAGACGCATGATCCTAGGAAAGAGGTTGGTAGGAGTTAACCATAGCGCGCTCCTGACCCTCACACAAAGGATGACAATCATTAAACAAATCATGCTCCAACTTTGTTACATAACGGTTCACCATACGTGCATGCTATGGGAATCACAAACTTTAACACAAGTATTTCTACCAATCCAAAATTACTCACTAGCATGACTCTAATACCACCATCTTTATATCTCAAAACTATATGCAAGGAATCGAACTTCTCATAGTATTCAATGCACTTTATACGAAAGTTTTTATTATATCCCTCTTGGATGCCCGTTATATTAGGACTAAATTCATAACCTAAACCAATTACCATGCTGTTTAAAGACTCTCAAAATAATATAAGTGAGGTACGTGAGTTCAATTATTTCTATAAAATAAAACACCACCGTCCTCTAAAAAGATATAAGTGAAGCACTAGAGCAACATTGCCTAGCTCAAAAGATATAAGTGAAGCACAAAGAGTATTCTAATAAATTCACGATTAACGTGTGTATCTCTCAAAAGATGTGTGCAGAAAGTATGATTGTGGCAAACTAAAAGTCAAAGACTCATATCATACAAGATGCTCCAAGCAAAACACAAATCATGTGGTGAATCAAAATATAGCCTCAAGTAAATTTACCGATGGATTGAAGACGAAAGAGCGGATGCCTTTCGTGGCATCCCCAAGCTTAGGATATTTGGTATCCTTGAATATGGCTTGGGGTGCCTCAGTAATCCCCAATCTTTGGCTCTTGCCACTCCTTATTCCATAGTCCAACAAATGTTTACCCAAAACTTGAAAACTTCACAACACAAAACTCAACAGAAAACTCATGAGATCCGTTAGTATAATAAAAATAAATCACCACTTACTGTTGTGAACTCATTATTTATTTATATTGGTGTATTATGTACTGTATTATAACTTCTCCATGGTTCATACCCCCCGATACAACCCATTGATACATCAAAATAAGCAAACAACACAAAGAAAACAGAATCTGACAAAACTGAACAGTCTATAGAAATTTGTAAACTTCGAATACTTGTGTAACTCCAAAAATTATGAGAAATTAGGAAAATCAGGAAAATTTGTATATAAATCTTGTGTAAAAATTTCAGACATATTCGACGCTCTGATAAATTTATACAATTCCTAGACTGGGTGCAAAAGTTTCTGTTTTTCAGCAAGATCCAATCAACAATCACCATAGACCATCCCCTTGAATGATGAGCACAATAAATAATGCAGCAAGTATTTTTGGTATTTTTGGTTTTAGTTCTGAAAGTATAATATGGAAAATAGACCCGGGGGGCATAGGTTTCACTAGATGGCTTCTCTCATGATGGCAAGTATTACGGTGGGTGAACAAATTATTGTCGAGCAATTGATAGAAAAGCGAATAATTATGAAGATATCCAAGGAAATGATTATGCATATAGGCATCACGTCCATGTAAAGTAGACCGAAATGATTCTACATCTACTACTATTACTCCACACATCGATCAACTCCTGCCTGCATCTAGAGTATTAAGTTCATGAAGAACAGAGCAATGCATTAAGTAAGATGACATGATGTAGAGGGATAAACTCAAGCAATATGATGAAACCCCATCTTTTTACCCTTGATGGCAACAATACAATACGTGCCTTGCTACCCCTACTTTGTCACTAGGTGAGGTCACCGCAAGATTGAACCCAAAACTAAGCACTTCTCCCATTACAAGAATTACCAATCTAGTTGGCCAAACCAAACCAATAACTCAAAGATACTTGCAAATATATGGAATCATGCATATAAGAATTCAGGAAAGACTCAAATAACATTCATGGATAATCTGAACATAAACCCACAATTCATCGGATCTCAACAAACACAACGCAAAAGAGTATTACATCGGATAGATCTCCATGAAGATCATGAAGAACATGGTATTGAGAAGCAAAGAGAGAGAAGAAGCCATCTAGCTACTAGCTATGGACCCGTAGGTCTATGGTGAACTACTCACGCATCATCGGAGGGGCAATGGAGTTGATGTAGATGCCCTCCATGATCGAATCCCCCTTCGGCAGATTACCGGAAAAGGTTCCAAGATTGGATCTCTCGGGAACGGAGGCTTCTGGCGGCGGAAAAGTTTTTCGTGGCTCGTTATGATAATGGTGGAATATTTAGAATTTTATAGGCCGAAGATTAGGGTTAGGGGAGCTGCCGTGGGCCCACAAGCCTGCCCAGCGCGGCCTACCCCTGGCCGCGCCCTAGGGCTTGTGGCCCCATGGTGGCTCCTCTGCCTTGGTCCTCAAGTCTCGTAGTTTCCTTTCGTTCTGGAAAAAAGCATTCTGAAGGTTTTATTCCGTTTGGACTCCGTTTAATATTCCTTATCTGTGAAACTCAAAAACAAGGAAAAAACAGAAATTGGCACTAGGCTCTAGATTAATAGGTTAGTCCCAAAAATAATATAAAATAGCATATTAATGCATATAAAACATCCAAAACAGATAATATAATAGCATGGAACAATAAAAAATTATAGATACGTTGGAGACGTATCAGTGGCGACGGGAGGAGAGACGGCATGGGGATGACTATTCGCGGTCGGCGGTGAGAGCCCCAATGCGGCCCGGCGCGGCCGCATGCGAGCTAGCGTTGGGGTCGAGAGCAGATGCGCAACAGTGAGGCCTCCCTTTTGATAAACTACTTCTTTTCTTAATGCAAAAGACACATGTTCTTGAAAAAAGGCACCCCGATTGTCTCATCTTTAAATGGGGTATATTTTCACTTCTCGCCCTCTATACAAACTAGGAATGCATCCAGCCATTTTCGTATGAGTACCAAGATAAACATGATCCTCGGTGTTTTTTTAAATGAGTATCAAGATATTTATTGACGAGTGGTTTCACCACACACCAACCTTGATCCTCAATAAATGGGAGAAAATCTTTGTGCATCATCTGTCAATTCTAGGAATTGTACTTGGGTCGCTAGGTTGCACAACCGCATGCCCAACCACCTCGCCAAGGCTCTAATTCCTAGACATAACTGCTATGGTCAAACTATTATCCAACATACTTACAAAATGAGGATCTCGTCAGTAACATGTCGTTCAAGTAGAAAATAATAATTATAGAACAAATAACTTATTCTTTCATATTAGCTTCCTGAATTCACACATAGAAAAGATGGCAACTAAAATCAAAACAAGGCTATGAGCAAGTGTTTACTTCTAGGGGGTGAAAAAACGTAGACCCAACTCAATTCATATAGAATCCAAATGTTAACTTTTAGAAGAGGTTTAAGGATCTATAATTTGAAGAACATTGCCAAAAATAAGGAATCATGAGTATTAAGAGGTAATGCAGATGGTGAGTGATGTAATAGGTTGACTGCATGAACAAGATAGACAATAGTTTGTATAGAAGGGGCATAAACTTTTGGTTCATGGGTTATCTACACCTTATATGCAAAAGAAAATTGGCTATTCAATAAAAAGTCAAAAAATCTGGAAATATTTTTGAAATAAACTTGACATTCCATTGTACTTGTGAGAATATTTCCACAAAAATAAAATTAAACTTTGACTTCTTTTCAAAAAGACAAATTTTCGGTCAAAATAAAATGAATAGTTACCTACAATAGCAAATAAATTTTGTCTTTTTTGCCCAGAAGTCAATGTTGAGTTTTTGAAAGTGCATTATTGCCCTTAATAGTTTTTGACATCTATGACAATTTCATTTGTGTTTCTAACCACATGCTCTAGTGTAAACAACACCATCAAAATTGAAGTGAAGCATGGATGGTTATTCTCCCTCTACTCGGAAAAAGGAAAAAATGGAGTGCCATATTGTTTCTTTTCTTTCTTGAGTCACTAGGGCAAGCACACTATTAAGAGGGGGTGCATCACAAAAACATCTGGGAATCAACTCCACATACACATATGATCCGGCATCAATTCTTAAATTGCTCTGACTCACACGGCGCAAAGTCTTTGCCTAGACCAGAACTTCTGGGACCGCCAGAACTTTCGGGGACCAGAAGGTCCGGGAAGCTTCCGGGCCACCCAGAGAAACTGCTCTTTTGTGCAATCTCTCTGTGTAGCCCGAAACCTTGCCGGACCTTCGTTGTAACTTTTGTTCCCTAGAACTTCTGGGCTAGTCAGAACTTTCGAGCGTCGAAACTTTCGTGCCTCTTCTGGCACCTTCTGGGGTACTCTAAAGAGGATGCAAACTCTTTGTGTATCCCGGAACCTGCCCAAAACTTGGGTGGAACTTCCAGTATCCGAAACTTCCGGCCTTGGTAGGAATCTTGCCCCAACAGCTGGATTCCATCCCCACCTATAAATAGTCTTCTTCCCCACAAACAAGGTAACGATTCCATTTCTTTCTCCACCATTTTCAGACCTCGAGTTCTTGGAGTTCTCCCTCCTTAGCCAACTAAAGCTCTTGATCTTTTGAGGAGTGAAGGAGGAGTACCTGATCTACAAATTCACCAAAGCAAAAGTTGGTTCCCCCTTGTTTTCGTGGTGCATCTTGTTACTCTTGGAGGTTGGCGACTCCTAGGCGGTAGGAGTACTCTGGCGAGGAATCATTCATTGTGATTACCCCCAGAGAGTTTGTGAGGGTTTGGAGACCACCCAAGGTCTACCACTAGTGGTTGAGAAACACGTTCATGGTGTTGTCTCAAGGAGAGAATAGGGTGAGCCTTCTTGGCATTGGTGTGCCTTCGCGGTAACATCCACCTCTCTAAACGGTGACGTAGCTTCCCTCCAAGGAATTGAACATCGACATGCAGCCTCGTCTCTCGGAGTTGCGGTTATCCCTAACCCTAGCTCCCTACTTGTGGTTACTTGTCTCTTAAGTGTTTCACTTGTCTTACATTGTGTTTGTCTAGCTATTTAGTGGCTTAACTTGTGCTTCGTACTTGTTCCCTTGTCACCTTTGCAATTGTTAGGATCACCTTCATATTCAGCATTATTGCCTAAAATTTCTAAGTAACAACCAAAATTTGTAATTGTACCTATTCACCCCCCCTCCAGGTCCATCTCGATTCTTTCAATTGGTATCAGAGCCTCTTGCTCTAATCTTATGGCTTAACTGCCCTAGAGCGAGATGGATAAGGATGGGAATCCTTTAGTTGCACTCCCTATCAAGAAAGAGACATCCTCTTCGGATGAGCGCGGATCTTTCACCTCTAAGGACCTTGAAAGGGCCCTTGCCAAGCAAAAGGAGGAGCATGATGCTTGTATCGAGGCCTTGGTCAAAATGAGGTTGGATGCATTAGCTACAAGAACTCACCACTAGAAAACCCAGGGGGTGTGATAAAGCAACCAAATGCATCTCTTCATAATTTAGGCCAACAATCTCAAGCTGGTGACCACACCGGTGTCCCATGGTTGTATGCAAAACCTAGAATTGAGAAACCTAGGTATAATGCTGCGGGAAACCCTCCTTTACTTGATAACACTGTTGATTTTTCTTTGTGGAGGGTAGGTATGCAGGATCATCTTAGGTTTTTCAACGATGAAATGTTGGAGGTCATGGAGAAAGGTTACAACCCTATGAATCCCAAGGATCTCACACCAGGTGAAGAATATGACAAACACCTCAATGACACCACAATAATGATCATAAGAAAGGGCATGTCTGACAAGAAGAAAAGGCCCTACATTCACCTCACAAATGCAAAAGAACTATGCGATAGCCTTGTGATGACCAAGACTGGAACTTCCTCCCTCCATCTTGCACAATATGAGATTGAAAAGGGGCATTACAATATTTTTGCATGGAGAAAGGTGAAGACCCCAAGCAACTTCATGAGCTATTGATGACACTTGTCGCTGACAATGAATCATATGATTGTGACAAGAGCCAATATGGATTCAACTTGACCAAGCGTTTTCTTGTGGACAAATTGCTAAATGCCCTTACACCATATTACCATCAAATGGTATGGGACATAAGAAGAGAATATGGATTTAAGGACATGTCTCCCGATGATTTCATCTCAGCTTTTCAACTATTTGAAGAATCAAAGGAAAATGATACATGACACCTTGCCATGCATGGTTCCTCATCACCCAAGAAAAACCTAGCCTTGAAGGACAAGCATGTAAAGGATGATGATGTGAGTGAAGAAGAAGAAGAAGATGTTGAACAAGAAGGTTATGAAGTTGACCTGGATGAGGGTGCCTCATATGAAGACATGGCCCTCTTTGTGAATATGTTCAGCACGGGGAAATTCAAGGGAAGATTCCAAAAGAAGAACGTAAGTACTTGCTACAATTGTGAAGAAACCAACCATTTCTCAAATGAGTGTCCCTATGAAAAGAGAGAAGATAAACCAAGATTTTTGAAGACATTTGTGAAGAAGTTGCCCAACCCATTGAACTCCAAGTTCAAGAAGAGAGATGGGAAGGCTATAGTTGCCCAAGACGAGTCCGGCCCCGATGATGTGAGAGGTGTTGCAGGTGTAGCCCAAGACACTCAAACCACATTGAGACTCGTAAATAAGACAGGTGATGTTGTCACATACAACTATATGAAATACTACGAAGGCAACACACACAAATGTCTCATGGCAAAGGCCACGGTAGATGATGACGAGGTTCAAGCCTCTCCGGACAAGGTGAAGGTAACTACACGTCCAAACCCTCCTCTATTTATTCCTACCACACCTAGTGATGAATATATTTATGCTGAGATGTTGGGGAATGTTGCATGAGAAATAAATAATTTCCTACGCACACGCAAGATCTATCCATGGTGATGAGCATCTACGAGAGGGAGAGTGGATCTACATACCCTTGTAGATCGCTAAGCGGGAAGCGTTAAGAAACGCGGTTGATGTAGTCGAACGTCTTCACGATCCAAATCGCCGAGTGTCACGCGATCCAATCCCGCGATCCCATCACGATCCGTCCCGCGATCCAATCACGAATGGTCTCATGATCTTGATCATGGTCCTTCCCATCTAGCGTCGAATGGACCACGCCTCCGCGCTCAACACACATATAGCTCGATGACGATCTCCGTCTTTTTGATCCAGCAAGAGGGAGCGGATAGGTAGACGAGTTCTCCAACAACGCGACGATGTAGCGGCGATGGTGGTGGAGCTATTCGAGCAGGGCTTCGCCTAAGCACCACTGAAACCGATCTAGAGGAGAAACTATGATCTAGAGGAGAGGTAGCACATGGCTATTTTTCTGAGTCTCAAAACCCTCAAAACCTCTAGTATATATAGGATGAGGGAGGGAGGAGTCTTGGTGCACAAGGGGCCAGCCCTTGGCTTGGCGCAAGGAGGAGAGGAGTCCTCCTCCAATCCTAGTAGGATTAGGACTCCTCCTTCCCACTTGGAAACTCTTTCCACCTTGAGGTTTTTCCCTCTCAAAACACTCCATCCGCATGGGCCCTTAGGGGAGGCTTCGACCAGCCCACCAGGGACTAGTTTACCTCTAACCACAGCCCATGTGGCCTCTTGGGTCGAGACACCCCTCCCGGTGGTCCCCCGGTACCCTCCCGGCACTCCCGGTACACTACCGATGAGCCCGGAACTTTTCCACTGACCAAAACAGGAATTCCTATATATCAATCTTTACCTCCGGACCATTTCGGAGCTCCTCGTGATGTCCTGGATCTCATCCGGGACTCCTAACAACCTTCGGTCACCACCATACATAACTCTATACTACCAAAACATCACTGAACCTGAAGTGTGCAGACCCTGCAGGTTCGAGAACTATGTAGACATGAGCGAGACACCTCTACGATCAATAACCAATAGAGGGACCTAGATGCCCATATTGGTTCCTACATATTCTATGAAGAACTTTATCGGTTCAACCTCTATGTCAAGGATTCAGTTAATCCCGTATGTTGTTCCCTTTGTTCTTCGGTATGCTACTTGCCCGAGATTCGATCGTCGGCATCTCCATACCTAGTTAGATCTCGTTACCAGCAAGTCTCTTTACTCGTTAGGTAATACAAAATCCCGTGTCTAACACTTTAGTCACATTGCTTGCAAGGCTTGTTGTGATGTTCTATTACCGAGTGGGCCTTGAGATACCTCTCCGTCACACGGAGTAACAAATCCCAGTCTTGATCCATGCCAACCCAATAGACACCCTCAGAGATACCTATAGAGCACCTTTATAGTCACCTAGTTACGTTGTGATGTTTGATACACACAAGGTACTCCTATGGTGTCAGTGAGTTGCATGATCTCATGGTCATAGGAATAGATACTTGACATGCAGAAAACTATAGCAATAAACTGACACGATCATATCCTACATTTACAATTTGGGTCTTGTCGTGGGAACGAGCCTGACAGTAGAAGGTAGGGTACGAAAGGAGAGGGCAGAGTCCTAGCTACGGCGAGGGTGTACACACGAATGTATGAGTTCAGGCCCCTCTCGTGGAGGTAACAGCCCTACGTCTTAGTGCTTGGGAGCTTATGTCATGTGGAATGTTGCGATTACATTGGTTGTGAACCCTTGTTCCATAGGGGAGGGGCGGCTTATATAGAGTTCGCTGCCCCTCATTAGTGCCCGGCATCTAAGGGTCCGATCGTGGGTTTACAGTCTGGCGTTACTGGTAACGTACATAATAAATGCTACTAATGACAAAGGACTAACGACTGCTCGTTGGCCTCCTGATGGTGGCTCTTGGTCTTCTGGTGTCGACTGAGAATGAGGTCTACCGAGTGACAGGCGACTGTCGAGTGAAGGAAGAAGACTCCGCATGGATTGAATGTCGATTGACTTGAACGTCACATGGAATCCAATCGGAAGCTTATGCTTCATATTCAAGTCCTCCAATGTAGTGTCCTTAGGTAGGGTATGTAGGTCTTGCCTAGGACCCTACCCTAGGTACATATCCTTGTCATTAGCCCCCAAATGGATCGGGGTTCGAGTGGTGAAATGGGGTATCAATGCCAATCCTGAATTATGGCATCAAATCTTCCGAATGATATTCAGGGCTTTAATGAAACTTGTGTCGATTGTACTCTGGGCATTGATGTCAATTCAGGATCAACATGCCAAATCTTCTGAATGATATTCGGGGTTTCAACGGAACTTGCGTCGATAGAACTCTTCGCCATTCGCCCGGATCCATTTAGCCTTGAAAGTGTCCGAGTGAATATTCAATGCCTGTTTTGCTCCGAGTGAATGTTCAATGCATGTTTTGCTCCGAGTGAATTGAAAGCATCTTTGGAGGTGGCGGGTCGGTCCGTCAGACCCGGATTTTCACGGGATACGAAAAATTGGGAAGCGCGCGCGTGCGATGATGGTGCCACGATCAGGGCAAGTGGAGGTGTGATGCCTCGATTCTCGTGCAGGTCATATCGCCACGTACTGGGCGCCGTCAGCGGTTGGCGTGTGCGGTGATCTCGCACACCCACTAGTGAGTGAGTCACTCGACGGAGTATAAAACTCGACGCGCCGTGGTTCGCACAGTATCCTTGCCCAGACTTCCTCCCTTCCTCCGCTTCCTTTTCCCCCAGCGCCCTACTTCGTTCCTCTCCGAGGAGAGCCTCCGCGACGATGACGAAGAGCACCACGGAGACGCTGGAGCGAGCTAAGAAGGGGGCGACGAAGGTTAAGGCCAAGAATCCCTCGACCGCTTGGTTCACCGCGTCGGGGGATGGATGCAGGGTGACTTCCTCCCTTCGGTTCACCCGTGTGGACATTGACGGCTTGGTTGCTGACGGACTCGTGGCAGAAGGCGCTTGGAGGTTGTCGGAAGGAGAGCGCGAGCTGAAGCCACGCGACGGGGAGCGGGTCCTCCTCCTCTCTCATGTCGAAAGAGGTTTCTCTATGCCACCCCACCCGTTCTTTAGAGGGTTCATCAATTTCTTCGGCGCTCAACTGCACCATCTCCCACCGAATGCCATCGCATACTTGTCTGCCTTCGTTACTTTGTGTGAGTGCTTCCTGGGGTGTCCTCCTCACTTGGGACTTTTTAAGCACATCTTTACGATTAGATCTCAGAAGGTGAAGAAAGAAGATACGTCGAATGGGAAAACTCATGTGATGCAGCTGTTCGGAGGTTTAGGGCCTCAAAAGAGAGCGCGTAGTTCTTTCCCTTCTATGACTTTCCCTGAATCCGTTAGAGGCTGGCAATCGACTTGGTTCTATTGCAAGGACATGGCTTCACCCAACATGTTGACTAGCCTTCCCCCTACACATCTGACCGTCCAGCTGTCCCCAAGTCCCTAAAGGTGTCTGAAGAGTAACAGGGTCAAGTGGCGACCTTGGTGGATGCCATGGTGAAACTGGTTTGAGGCAGAGTGATGGGCCTGGATCTGCTGGAGACTTTTCTCAGTCGACGGATTCAACCGCTCCAAGCTAGGGATCACACCATGTGGCATTATACGGGCCCAGAGGACTCTACCAGGACGCACCCAGAAGAAGTTCCACCAGAGACTGTCGAGCAGTGGCTTTGCAGCATCATCGGGGCATGCGACAATCCAATGGGAGCCAAGAGGATCCAGCCTTACTCGGCCGAAAACCCGCCAAAGAACTTGGTAAGTTGCACTTTGTCGACTGAAGTATTTATACAGTCGAGTGATATATTGATTTCTGGAATAACTTCCTTGTCGGAATTATGCAGGAATGGACGAACATGCACTCGCCAGTTCCCAATGGGAATCAACCTGAAGACGGCATAGTGAGCGAGGGTGGCAGCATGGATGGTGACGGTCCTTCTGACTCCGAGGATGAATACGAGGACTCCGGCGAAGAAGAAGAAGTCGAGTGACCTCCTCGGTGTCAACGCCGCTCCAAGTCTTGCCAGGATCTGGTAGCTGTTGAGGACTGGGCTCCAGGTCCCAGTGAGAAGAACCCGAAGAGGAGCCACCCTTCAACTGTCGAGTCGAGTGAGCGGTCAGCCAAGCATCCCAAGCCAAACACGACCAAACCTCGCAAGGCACTACCTCGCATGAGGATGGCTGTGCATGTCATCTCCACGTGAGTATTTTCTTTCAAATTCTTTCTGTTGATTGTGACTGTGCGTTGTTGCTAACCGAGTGTTGTTTGATCCATTAGAGATGCTACTTCTGTAACATCACCTCCTCGAGACGAAGGGGGAGAGATGGACATTGACACTGCTGACGCTGCAACTTCTCACAGAGGTTAATAAGTCCTCGATTCATTCGAATGAGATTCGTCACTTGCAAAAGTTAACACTGTCGGTTGACATTGCAGAGGTCATCCAGCTGGAAGACGATGAGGAACACCCAGACGCCTTGCACGCCCGCACTCGAAGAGCCTCATAAGTGCAGATGCTTCAGCGGTCGACTGCAGAGTCCTCCTAGGGGATGGGCGACTCGACACGAATGAGAGCTGATACTGCAGTACCTCTGTCGAGTGCTCCTCCAACTATCTCGACCATCATGACATCAAATCCAACCGAACCTGCTCAGACTGCTTCAGCTGCCCCAGCTACTATGCCGATCCTGCCCATGACGGCTTTCCCTCTGCATCGCGTCCTGGAAGATCAGACCGGAGCTGTGAAGGAGGCTATGATCCAAGCAGAGCAGATGATGCTGCAAACCAAAGAGGCGTACGAGGCCAGCAAGCTGGCTTACAACGCCAGCACGGCCCTTTGCACCAATGTCCGAGTAAGTTCGATTGTAAGTACATTTCTGATTGAATTCCTGTCTTTTCTTGACCGTACACCCACTGGGTGTTTACTTTCCACCCCGTAGAGTGTTTTGAAATTTCCCCACTCGAATAGATCGGGTCTTGATCGAGTAGGTTTTGGATCAGTGGGGGCACTCTGAGTGCACCCACTGGGTGTAGTCCCCGAGATCGCCGTCGAGTGCTTGCCTCAGCAAGGGTCTTAGAGTCTGTCGTATGCTTGATACGTTTGCTCTTGGTCGCACCACTCTGCAGCTATGTTGTAGGTTTCATGGATATCGTTGATAAACCATGATATGATGCTACATAAGGATAGACTGCACTTCATAGAGTGGGGAGAGGCGTGTCACTCGACGGATCGAGTGACGGATATTCCAATGATGGATGTTTTCTTCCACTCGACTGATCGAGAATTGGCAGATCCAGTGGGAGCATGCTAAGTGCACCCACTGGGTGTAGTCCCCGAGACCGCTGTCGAGTGCTTGCACCGGTAGGGGTCTTAGAGTTTGTTTTATGTGGGATACATTTTGCCTTTGATCACACCACTCCGAAGCTACCTTGTAGGTTTCATGGATATCATTGATAAACCATGATATGACACTACATAAGGATAGACTGAACTTCACAGAGCAGGGAGGCGCATCACTCAACGGGTCGAGTGACGGATGAATGTTCTGACAGGGCTGACCTTGTCGAATGTTTCAGTAACTAGTAGGGGCATGCTAAGTGCACCCACTAGGCGTAGTCCCCGAGGCTACAGCTAATCGTAGACGATAAGCGGTAGTCTTGAAAACTTGAAATCGAGATTTCCGTCATACGCGTAGTACTGGAGGCACTCGACATGTCGAGTGCATATTTTCATGTCGAGTGCATATTTTTTTCTCTTTTTTTCTGACGAGTTACTCGACAGGTCAAGTGTTAACCGTCTCAGTGGGGGCACTCCAAGTGCACCCACTAGGTGTAGTCCCCGAGACCGACGTCGAGTGCTTGCACCGGAGGGGGTCTTAATAGAGACTGTTTTGAATTTGTTTACAGCACGTGGAGTGCCAGTCGAGTGGACTTTTGCTTGAATTCTTCTTCTCCTGGACACAGGCTTCATGGACATCATAGGTCAACCATTATATGACGTTGTTCCAGGATAGTAAGACAGGCATTCGACCATCCTTGGTATTACTTGTCGATTGAATTTCTTTCTTTTGTTGGTTTCAGAGGGCTTGCGAACTTGGAACGCGGTACAAGGATCTTGAGGATGAAAGGAACCGACCGCGTGTGGATCTGGAAGCCTCCAACAATGCTCTGGAGCGAGCGCGAGTTGAGCTGAAGTCTCTGGGAGGTAACTACCTTCGATTCTCTGCATTCCCATCTTCACTTTTCATGCTTTGAACTGAGTGCTCTCACTTGAATAGACGTGTGCAATGAAAATCGTCGACTCCAAGCGCGACTCAACAATGTTGTTTCTTTAGATTCTATGAAGAAGGCGTTGGAGGACAAGGACAAAGCACTCGTCGACGCCCAACGGGTGGCCAAGGATAAAACCAAGACTGCAGATCGGAAGCTGGCGGCTGCCAAGAAGCTGGAGGAGGAGAACGCAAAGCTGAAGAAAGAGCGCGTGGACCTCGTCAAAAGGGCCGAGCAGCTGAACAAAAGGAGCAACAGCCTGGAGAAGCATTTGGGCGAATTCTTGAGGAAGATGTACATCATGATCGAACGGTGAGTGTCTCTTGTCGATTGAACTTTGTAAAATCTATGAAGATCATACCTCACCGATTCTCCTCCCATTCCTTTTCTTCAACAGAAGTCTGCCAAGACTTCGAAAAGGAGACAAAGGAGATTGAGCCCAACCTGGATCCCACCAAGTCTCCTATCGCAGACGCGGTGGCCATGAACATGCTCAGACTCAATTTCCGGCTCCAGGGCGTTCAGGCATATCTTGTCTGGCTGAGATCTATGATGGAGAGGATTGATAAGGAGTTGTGGCCTGAGGTCACTCTTCAGCTCGACCTCAACTCTATGATGGCCCGTCTGAATGACCCTCCAAGTCGAGTGCAAGCCTGGAAGAAGTCTGTTGCTCGTTGCGGGACCGATGTGGCGCTATCACTCGTCAGGGTCCATTGTAGGGACGTGAGGGAGGAGAAGCTGAAGGAGCTCCGAGTGGTTAACACAAAGAAGCTTCAATTCGAGGACTTCATGGAGACCTTCATCGACGCAACTACCAGAATCGCAGATGGCATCGACTTGGACACTTTTGTCGAGCCAGCCAGCCTGTCGGATGATTAAAAAACTTGACCTTAGGAAGAAACACTTTTATTTGCCTCGGTATGCCGAGTGGAACTATTTCCCTTAAAACTTCATTCAGGCCTTAGGCCTGAGCACTTTTGCTTTCTCGCAAAACTTTTATCTACGATTAACCCTTTGGATTTATCCGTATTTGGCTTTCAATCATTTGTTCGACTGAGTTTATTTTTAGGCTTAGGTGAAAACATCGCCGCTAAGCCCCTGAGTGTGAGGATTGCTCAACACTCGGAATTTTTTTGACCCTAGGCGAAGATTTATTCGTAGCTAGGGAGTCGAGTGGATGCATTACAATCCACTCGCCGGGGTGTTTAACTTAGGTGAAAACATGTTCGCAGCTAAGCCCCCCGAGTGTGAGGATTGCTCAACACTCGGAGTATTTTTGAACCGAAGCGAAGACTGATTTGCAAATAGGTCGTCAAGTGAATGGACTTCTATCCACCCGACAGGGTTTTTAACTTAGGCAAAAGCATGTTCGCAGCTAAGCCCCCGAGCGCGAGGATTGCTCACCACTCGGAGTATTTTTGAACCTAAGCGAAGGCTGATTCGCAAATAGGTCATCGAGTGAATGGACAACTATCTACCCGACAGGGTTTTCAACTTAGGCGAAAGCATGTTCGTAGCTAAGCCCCCGAGCGTGAGGATTGCTCACCACTCGGAGTATTTTTGAACCTAAGCAAAGACTGATTCACAAATAAGTCGTCGAGTGAATGGACAGCTATCCACCCGACAGGGTTTTTAACTTAGGCGAAAGCATGTTCGCAGCTAAGCCCCCGAGCGTGAGGATTGCTCACCACTTGGAGTATTTTTGAACCTAAGCGAAGACTGATTCGCAAATATGTCGTCGAGTGAATGGATTGCTATCCACCCGACAGGGTTTTTAACTTAGGCGAAAGCATGTTCGCAGCTAAGCCCCCGAGTGTGAGGATTGCTCAACACTAGGAGTATTCCCAAGAGTGAAGCTTTACGATCGGAATCGACAATATATATTGCAGAAATTTGAATTGCATAGATGAAGTATTCTTATTACATCAGAAGATTCTTCTGTCTCTTAAGTATAAAACACTGAAGCAGATCTGCATTCCAGGCTCGTGGCTCGTCTATCCGCTTCATGAGATTGTACAGATGATAAGTCCTGTTGTTCAGCACTTTAGTGATGACGAAAGGACCTTCCCATGCAGGAGCAAGCTTGTGAGGTCGGTATTGATTCACTCGAAGCGCCAAGTCTCCCTCATGAAACGATCGACTCTTGACATTCTTTGCATGGAAGCGTCGCAGATCCTGCTGATAGGCAGTAGTCCAGATCAAAACCATCTCTCGTTCTTCCTCTAGGAGATCAACACCATCCTGCCTAGCTTATTCGGCTTCAGCCTCAGAATACAGTTCCACTCGAGGAGAATTGTGAAACAAGTCACTCGGCAAGACAACTTCAGCACCATAGACCAGGAAAAAAGGAGTCCGTCCAGTCGACCGATTTGGCGTAGTTCTTAGGCCCCATAACACAGACGGCAGTTCAGTTACCCAGGCACGAGCGGCATGATCCAGGTCGCGCATGAGACGAGGCTTCAGACCTTGGGGGATGAGGCCATTGGCTCGCTCGACTTTTCCATTGGTTTGCGGGTGAGCGACAGACACATAATCCACCTGAGTGCCCTGAGATGTGCAGAAGTTTCTGAACTCTTCTGAGTCAAAGTTGGTGCCGTTATCTGTGATAATGCTATGAGGAACGCCACACCGGAAAATTATCTCTGTCATGAATGTAACCATCGTATGGGAGTTCAACTTCTTGATGGGCTTGGCTTCTATCCACTTGGTAAACTTGTCGACTTCAACCAGTAAATGAGTGAAACCACCTTTTCTGGTCCGAAAGGGACCAACCATGTCGAGTCCCCAAACAGCAAATGGCCAGGCAAGGGGAATTGTCTTCAGAGCGGAGGCCGGCTTGTGTGACAAGTTTGCATAGAACTGACATCCATCACAGTGATCGACGATGTCTTTATCCATCTCATTAGCCCGTGGCCAGAAGAAACCAGTTCTGTACGCTTTGGCGACAATCGTCTGTGAGGACCCAATCTTTGCTAGTTCGTCAGCTGCCTGATTTTTTAGTTGGGGAACATGATGGATTTCCATGCCTTCGAATTTCTTCTCCAACTTTCTGACAACATTACAGTACCCAGTCATAGCAGGGTTTCGAACACCCCACTCTTTCATCACTTGATTCACCACCAAATCTGAGTCGCCATAAACCATCAGGCTCTTGACGCCGAGTGAGATAGCCATGCGTAACCCATATAGAAGCACTTCATACTCTGCCTCATTGTTGGAGGAATCGAAGTAAATTTGCAAGACATAACTAAGCTTGTCGCCCTTTGGGGATATCAAAACTACACCGGCCCCGTACCCATTCAACATCTTAGAGCCGTCGAAGAACATGGTCCAATGCGCCGAGTGAATCTGGATTGGTTATTGCTGTTCAATCCACTCGGCCATAAAATCTGCCAATGCTTGGGACTTGATTGCTTTCTTGGCTTCAAATCTGATGTCAAAGTGTCCGATCTCAATTGCCCACTTAGACACTCGACCTAATGCGTCTCGATTGTTGAAATTCTTAGACAGAGGAGCATCACTGACGACTGAAATCGAGTGGTCTTGGAAATAATGTGCCACCTTCTTCGCTAATAGGTAAATACCATAAACGAGCTTCTGATAGTGTGGATATCTTTGATTTGAGGGGGACAAAACTTCCGAGACATAATAAACTGGTCGATGGACTTTATAAGCTTTACCTTCCTCTTCCCGCTCGACAGTTAGCACTATACTGACGACCTGATTTGTGGCCGCGATGTACAGGAGCAAGGGCTCTCTGCTGCAAGGAGCGGCAAGCACCGGTTGGGGGGAGCGCAGGGCTTTGAGCTCAACAAACGCTGCTTCGGCTTCCGGAGTCCACTCGAACGTGTCAGACTTCTTCATCAATTGATACAAAGACGGAGCCTTCTCACCAAGACGAGAAATGAATCGACTCAATGCTGCCAAGAAACTTGTGAGCTTCTGAACGTTGTGCACTCGCACGGGAATGTTCATTCGGGTAATGGCGCTGATTTTCTCAGGGTTGACATCGATCCCCCGTTCGGAAACGAGAAAACCGAGTAAATTGCCGCCAGGGACGCGGAAAGTACACTTGGCCGGATTCAGCTTTATGTCGAATCTCCTCAGATTGGCGAATGTTTCGGCCAAGTCGGCCAGCAGGTCGGAACCTTTGCGGGACTTGACCACTATATCATCCATGTACGCCTCGCCATTCCGAGGGATTTGGTCGAGTAAACATTTCTAAATCATGCGCATAAAAGTTGCACCGGCATTTTTGAGACCGAATAGCATAGTGATGTAGCAGAAACACCCGAATGGGGTGATGAAAGTTGTCTTTATTTCGTCCGGGCCATACAAACGGATATGATGGTACCCAAAGTAAGCATCTAGAAATGATAAACGCTCGCACCCCGCAGTCGAGTCAACAATTTGATCTATGTGGGGAAGTAGAAAATGATCCTTCGAGCATACCCGATTGAGATGTTTGAAGTCAATGCACATACGCAACGACTTATCTTTCTTTGGCACCATCGCAACATTCGAGAGCCACTCGAAGTGGTAAATCTCCTGAATGAACTTGGCTTGCAAGAGACAGGCCACTTCTTTGTTGATTGCCTTGCGCTTCTCCACCGATGAGCGATGCAAATGCTCCCTGACGGGTTTGGCTTTCGGATCCACTCTCAGACGGTGCTCAGCCAGCTCCCTGGGAACCCCCGGCATGTCAGCAGCCTTCCATGCGAAGACATCCCAGTTCTCACGGAGGAACTGGATGAGCTCGGCTTCCTATTTGCTATCGAGTGTTGATGAGATATTCATCAGGGCAGCAGTAGGATCTGCCAGGTGGATGTGCACCTTCTTCACTTCCCCTGCCGACTGAAATGCCGACTCGGAAGCCGGCTTCTTTGCACGGAGCAAATCAGTAGGGTCAGCGGTTTTCTTGTACTCTTCCAGCTCGACCATGGCCATCTGGTGATCGGCGATCTTGGAGCCTTGCTGGAGGCACTCTTCGGCCCACTGTCGATTGCCAGTGACCATGATCACGCCCTTAGGTCCTGGCATCTTCAGCTTGAGATACACGTAACATGGTCGGGCATGAAACGTGCATACGCGGGTCGACCCAAAATAGCATGGTAGGCACTTTGGAAATCCACGACTTCAAACGTCAGCTTTTCTTTTCGGAAATTTTTATCATTCCCGAATGCCACATCCAATGCTACCTGGCCGAGTGACTTGGCCTTATTTCGTGGGATGACCCCATGAAATTGCATGTTGCTTTCACTCAGTCAGGACATCGGAATGCCCATCCCTTTCAGGGTATCCGCATAGAGAATGTCCAGGTTGCCGCCACCGTCCATGATGACCTTTCTGAGTCAAGTGCCCCCCCATAGGATCAACTACCAGAGTCTGTCGACTAGGAGTGTCCACATGAGCAGGATGGTCTGTTTGGTCGAATGTGATAGCATAATGGGACCACTTGAGGTAGGTGGGGGTAGCCGGTACAGCCATGTTGACTTCTCTGTTGATGACTTTCAGATGACTCTTGCTCTCGACATCAGCAAAAATCACAAGTGTAGCAGTGACATCTGGGAATGTTTCTTTATCTTCATCCTCATCACCCTTCTTAGGAGATTTATCACTCGGCGGGTCCCCTTTGAATTGCTGGATAAGGGTCCGACGCTGTTGAGTGGTGTGCTTGGGCGAAATCACATTGTCTTCCGCATCTTTCCTCGCGTGAATTACACATGGCTGATCCATGATATCAATCCCTGACTGATTTTTTCCTTTCTTGGGGGCATACTGTGCTTTAGCCTTGCCCTTGTTTTTTGATTGGGTCACCAATGTTGTTGCTTCTGCTTGAACCGAACCCTCAGCTTTTCGCTTCTGTTTACGATTGTTATTGCCACCAGCCTCATTGGTGACTGCCTTTCCTTTGCCGCTACGGAGGCGGTCTTCTTCCTTGCCATTGGCATACCGAGTGGCGATTTCCATCATCTTGCCGAGTGAAATATCACCCGTGCGCCCGAACTTCAGGTACAGCTCCCTGTATCTCACACCGGCCTTGAAAGCACACACAGCCTGGTGTTCTGACACATTCTCCACTGTATGATGCAAAGTGGACCACGGTTGAATATAATCTCTCAAAGTTTCATCAGGCTGGACACAATGTTGTAAGTTGACCAGACCTGCAGGACGTTTGCACGTGCCCTCGAAGGTTCGGATAAACACTCGGGCAAGATCTTCCCAGCAATATATACTGGAAGGAGCCAAGCGATTCAACCAAGCACGAGCTGAACCATCTAACATCAAAGACAGGTGCTTCATTACGACATTGCCATTGCCGCCACCAATCTGAACAGCCACTCAGTAATCATCTAACCAAGTCTCTGGCTTTGATTCGCTAGTAAACTTTCCGATCCCAGACGCCAATCTAAAGTTGGGGGGAATCTCCGCAGAACGAATGGCTCTGCTGAAACATTCTGGACCAAAAACCACGCTAAGCTACCACTTGGAAAATCTATATCTTGTCCTTCCCTGTGGGCTCTGCCCCTATCGATCCGCTTCTGAGTGAGTAAGTCACGGGCATCAAAACCTGCGTTATGTTCATCATCGAATGAGCACCTTTCGTCCTAGTGTCGGGGCACGTATGGACCACCTCTCGGAGGAGTGGGCACTCGATGGTGGTCATCACGGTAAAACTGATCTCTGACTTGCTCTTCACGAAACCTCCGCCCCTACGGCGCAAGGGCGATCCAAGGCTGTGTGCCGACTGAATGGTCTCCGCTCGGGGTGAATTGATGTGTATCCTGTTGCACGACTAAGACACAACAGAATTCTAACGTCGTGCTGCATCCAGCAAAGCTTTGATCTGCAGCAATCCTCTACCAGCCTCTGACCGCGACGGCTGAATGGAATCTGTTATCCTAGTAGTAGCTGCAACATTTAACACAGGAGTTCGATATACCTCAACATCATTGCGGGAGCCAGTCGGGAACAGCTGTCGCTGTTGTCGACCGGCAACAGGTGGACGCTGGCGAGCGCACTCGTTGAGTTCAAGCTGGAGCTCTTCCAGCCGAATGCGCGTGGCCTCCAAAGCCTGGGCCTCAGCGGTCGTACCAACAATGGGGGGTATGAAGAACCTCCCCCTCATGACGCGGTTGTTCACTCGACGCACCACCAGCATCACGCTTGCCATGGCCAAAGCCCGGCGGCTGGCTTTGATGAGAGCCCGTCATAAGGACCTCCGCTGCTGGATCGCAGCTCTCGCACTCAGAAGGCATATCGGATGGATTGGAATCCGACTCGAACACACCGTGAAGAGACTCGGCAGGCTCGAGCGCTGCAATCTATGGAGAAGAAATTTGACACGCCACTGTGTGCTTGACCCAGCACTGGAGTCATGAGCGGCAAGACCGCTTGGGACTGCGGATAGCGAGGGGAGCCGACGTATAGGGAGTCGATGGCTGACGCAGCAACACGCCGCAAGAACTCACGCGGAAGTGCGCGGCCCCGCGGACTGGGAGCGCCTCGACATCGAGAGGTGCTTCCTGAAGCCATGCTGAATTGTCGGCTATGAAGGTGAGCGCACTGAAATGGATCTCGTGTCCCAGAGCGAAAACACCGCCGGAAGACATGTCGAAGGATGGAAAATGCAACCTCGCCGGAAGTCGCTTAGATGCCTGTCCCATGGTGGGCGCCAACTGTCATGGGAACGAGCCTGATAGTAGAAGGTAGGGTACGAAAGGAGAGGGCAGAGTCCTAGCTACGGCGAGGATGTACACACAAATGTATGAGTTCAGGCCCTCTCGTGGAGGTAACAGCCCTACGTCTCAGTGCTCGGGAGATTATGTCATGTGGAATGTTGTGATTACAGTGGTTGCGAACCCTTGTGCCAGAGGGGAGGGGCGGCTTATATAGAGTTTGCTACCCCTCATTAGTGCCCGACATCTAAGGGTCCGATCGTGGGTTTAAAGTCTGGCATTACTGGTAACATACATAATAAATGCTACTAATGACGAAGGACTAACGACTGCCTGTTGGCCTCCTAATGGTGGCTCCTGGTCTTCTGGTGTCGACTGAGAATGAGGTCTACCGAGTGACAGGCGACTGTCGAGTGAAGGAAGAAGACTCCGAGTGGATTAAATGTCGAGTGACTTGAACGTCACATGGAATCCAGTCGGAAGCTTATTCCTGATCTTCAAGTCCTCCAATGTAGTGTCCTTAGGTAGGGTATGTAGGTCTTGCCTAGGACCCTAACATAGGTACATATCCTCATCAAGTCTTGTCCATCACATCATTCTCCTAATGATGTGATCCCATTATCAAATGACATCCCATGTCCATGGCTAGGAAACCTTAACCATCTTTGATCAACGAGCTAGTCCATCAGAGGCATACTAGGGACATGGTGTTGTCTATGTATCCACACATGTATCTGAGTTTCCGATCAATACAATTCTAGCATGGATAATAAATGATTATTATGACCAAGGAAATATGATAATAACTAATTTATTATTGCCTCTAGGGCATATTTCGAACAGTCTCCCACTTGCACTAGAGTCAATAATCTAGCTCACATCGCCATGTGATTTGTTATGAATCTCACACCCAATGAGTTCTGGGGTTCGATCATGCTTTGCATGTGAAAGAGGTTTTAGTCAACGGGTATGGGACATTCAGATCCATGTGTACTTTGCAAATCTCTATGTCATATTGTAAACACTGCTACCACGCTCCACTTGGAGCTATTCCAAATGGCTACCCCACTATACATATCTGGATTGCTACTAAGAGTCATCCAGATTGGTGTTAAATCTTGCATCGACGTAACTCTTTACGACGAACTCTTTATCACCTCCATAATCGAGAAACATCTCCTTAGTCCTCTGGTTACTAAGGATAATTTTGAATGTTGTCTAGTAATCCACTCCTGGATTACTCTTGTACCCCTTGACAGACTTATGGCAAGGCACACACAGGTGTGATACACAGCATGGCATACTATATAGAGCCTATGGATAAGGCATAGGAGACGACGTTCGTCCTTTCTGTTTCTTCTGCCATGGTCAAGCTTTGAGTCTCACTCAACTTCACACCTTACAAATCAGGCAAGAACTCTTTCTTTGACTGGTCCATTTTGAACTCTTTCAAAATCTTTTCAAGGTATGTACTCATTGAACATCTTATCGGACGTCTTGATCTATCTCTATAGATCTCGATGCCCAACAATTAAGTAGATTTATCCAGGTCTTCCTTTGAAAAACTCTTTCAAACAACCCTTTATGCTCTCCAAAAATTCTAGACTATTTCCGATCAACAATGTGTCAACCACATATACATATAAGAAATTCTATAGTGCTCCCACTCACTTTCCTGTAAATACAAGTTTCTCATAAACTTTGTTTAGAGTCAAAAACTTTGATCACCTCATCAAAGCATATATTCCAACCCCGAGATGCTTTCTCCAGCCCATAGAAGGATTGCTGGAGCTCGCACACCTTTTAGCATCCTTAGGACTGACAAAACCTTTTGGTTGTATCACGTACAACCTTTCCTCATGTAAACCGTTAAGGAAATGATGTTTTGACATCCATCTGCCAGATTTCATAATTGAAAAATGCAGCAACTGCTAACATAATTCCAACAGACTTTAGCATCGCTACGAGTAAGAAAGTCTCATCGTAGTCAACTGCTTGAACTTGTCGGAAACTTCTTTGCGAAAAGTCGAGCTTTATGAATGGTGACATTTACCATCAGCGTATGTCTTCATCTTGAAGGTCCATTTGTACTCAACGACCTACCGTCCAATGGGCAAGTCTACCAAAGTCTATACTTGGTTTTCATACATGGATCCTTTCTTGGATTTCATGGCCTCTAACCATTTGTCGGAATCCGGGCCCATCATCTCTTCTCCATAGTTCGTAGGTTCATTGTTGTCCAACAACATGACCTCTAAGACAGGGTTGTTGTACCACTCAGGAGTAGTACACGTCCTTGTCGACCTACGAGGTTCGATAGTAACTTGATCCAAAGCATCATGATCATCATCATTAACTTCCACTTCAACTGATGTAGGCTCCACAGAAACATCTTTCTGTGTTGCGCTACTCTATGGCTGAAACAAAGGTTCAACAATCTCATCAAGTTCTATCTTCCTCCCACTCAATTCTTTCGAGAGAAACTATTTCTCCAGAAAGGACCTAGTTTTAGCGACAAACACTTTGTACTCGGATCTGAGATATAATGTATACCCAACTATTCTTAGGGTATTCTATGAAGATGCTTTTTTCCGCTTTGGGTTCGAGCTTATCAGACATAAGTGTCGCATTCCCAAACTCTAAGAAATGGCAGCTAAGGTTTCCGCCAAAACTTATGGTGTCATCTCAATGGATTTAGATGGTGCCCTATTTAAAGTGAATGTAGTTGTCTCTAATGCATAACCCCAAAATGATAGTGGCAAAACAATAAGAGACATCATAATTCGCACCATATCCAATAGAGCACGACTACGTCGTTCGGACACACCATCACACTATGGTGTTCCAGGTGGCATGAGTTGTGAAACAACTATCACATTGTCTTAAGTTGTATACCAAACTCATAACTTAGACATTCACCTCCACGATCATATCGTAGACATTTTTATATTCTTGTCACGATGATCTTAAACTTCACTCTGAATTTGTTTGAACTTTTCAAACGTTTCAAACTTGTGTTTCTTTAAGCAAATATACTCATATATACTCAAATCATCAGTGATGGTAAGATAAATAACGATATCCATTGCACGCTACAACACTCATTGAATCGCATACATCAACATGTATTATTTCCAATAAGTTACTAGCTTGTTCCATCATACTGAAAACGGGGTATTTAGTCATCTTGCCCAAGAGGCATGGTCCGCATGTCTCAACTGATTCGAAACCAAATGAGGCAAAAGATCCATCAACATGGAGTTTCTTCATGCGATTTATACCAATATGACATTTAGTGGCAGTGCCACAAGTATGTGGTACCATCATTATCAACTTTGCATCTTTTGGCACCAATGTTATGAACATGTGTATTACTACGATCAAGATTCAACAAACCATTCTCATTGGGTGCATGACCATTGAAGGTATTATTCATGTAAACAGAATAACCATTATTCTCTCACTTCAATGAAAAACCGTATTGCAATAAACACGATCTAATCATGTTCATGTTTAATGCAAACACCAAACAACATTTATTTAGGTTTGTCACTAATCCCGAAGGTAGAGAGAGCGTGCGATGTTGATCACATCAACCTTGGAAACATTTCCAACACACATCGTCACCTCACCCTTAGCTAGTCTCCGTTTATTCTGTAGCTTTTATTTTGAGTTACTAACATTTAGCAATCGAACCGGTATCCAATGCCCAGGTGCTATTAGGAGTACTAGCAAGGTACACATCAATAACATGTATATCAAATATACTTCTGTCAACATTGCCAGCCTTCTTAACTACCAGGTATCTAGGGTTGTTCCGCTTCAGCGACCGTTCTCCTCATAATAGAAGCACTTAGTCTCAGGTTTGAGTTCAACTTTGGGTTGCTTCACTGGAGCAGCAACTGACTTGCCATCCATGAAGTTTCCCTCCTTACCCTTTCCCTTTTTGAAACTAGTGGTTTTACTAACCATCAACACTTGATGCTCCTTCTTGATATCTACCTTCGAGGGGTCAAACATCGTGAATAGCTCGGGGATCATCATTTCCATCCCTGGCATAATTATAGTTCATCACCAAGTTCTAGTAGCTTAGTGATAGTGACTTGGAGAACTATATCAATCACTATCCTATCTGGAAGATCAACTCCCACTCGATTCAAGCGATTGTAGCACACACACAATCTGAGCACATGCTCAACGATTGAGCTATTCTCCTTCATCTTGCAGGAAAATAATCTTGTTGGGGATCTCATATCTCACAACACGGGCACGAGCCTGAGATCCCAATTTCAGCTCTTAGAACATCTCATATGTTCCGTGATGTTCAAAACGTTTTGGAGCCTCAATTCTAAGCCGTAATGCATGACGCGCTGAACCATCAAGTAGTCATCAGAACGTGCCTGTCAGATGTTCACAACATCTACAGATGACGCTAGAGGGGGTGGCGCACCGAGCGGTGCATTAAGGACATAAGCCTTCTGTGCAGCAATGAGGACAATCCTCGGATCACGGACCCAGTCCGCAATATTGCTACCATCATCTTTCAACTGTATTTCTCTAGGAACATATAAAAATTCAAGGGAGCTACAACACGAGCTAGTAATCTACAACATAATTTGAAAAGACACTACTGACTATGTTCATGATAATGAGTTCAATTAATCATATTACTTAAGAACTCCCACTCAAATTGACATCCCTCCGGTCATTCGAGTGATACATGATCCAAATTCACCAACTCAAGTCCGATCATCACGTGAGTTGAGGTGGTTTCAATGGTGAACATCATCATGTTGATCATATCTACTATATGACTCATGTTCGACCTTTCGGTCTCTTGTGTTCCGATGCCATGTCTGTACATGCTAGGATCGTCAAGTTTAACCCGAGTGTTCCGCATGTGCAACACTACCTTGCACCTGTTGTATGTAAACATAGAGTCTATCACACCCGGTCATCACGTGGTGTCTCGACACAATGAACTTTCGCAATGGTGCACACTCGAGGAGAACACAATTTTTCTTGAAATTTTAGTGAGGGATCAACTTATAATGCTACTGTCTTCCTAAGAAAAACAAGGTGCATAAAAGGATTAACATCACATGCAAGTCATAAGTGATATGATATGGTCGTGAACTTGTGCTTTTGATCTCCATCTATAAAGCACCGGCATGGTCTCCATCATCACCGCCATGACACCATGATCTCCATCATCTTGATCTCCATCAACGTGTCGCCATCGAGGTTGTCGCGCCCACCATGCTTCCACTACTATTGCTACCGTTTAGCGATAAATTAAAGCATTACATAGTGCTTAATGATTGACATGCAGGTCATAAAATAATTAAAGACAACCCTATGGCTCATGTCGGTTGCCGTATTCATCGACATGCAAGTCGTGATATTCTATACAAAACATGATCATCTCATACATCACTTATATCTCATCATGTAATTGGCCATATCACATCACAACATACCCTGCAAAAATAAGTTAGACGTCCTCTAATTGTTGTTGCATGTTTTACATGGCTGCTATGGGTATCTAGCAAGAACAATTCTCACCTACGCAAAAACCACAACGGTGATACATAAGTTGTTTTTCAACCTTCTCAAGGACCGCCTTTGTCGAATGAGATCCAACTAAAATAGGAGAAACAGACACCCGCCAGCCATCTTTGTGCAACAAAGTTACACGCCAGTCGATGGAACCGGTCTCTCGTAAGCGTACGAGTAAGGTTGGTCCGGGCCGCTTCATCCCACAATACCGCTGAACCAAAACATGAACAAGGGAGGAAGCAATCTACGCATCAACGCCCACAAACTCCTTTGTTTTTCTACTCGAGATCTCATCTACACATAGACCTAGCTCTGATGCCACTGTTGGGGAACGTTGCATGGGAAACAAAAAAATTCCTACGCACATGCAAGATCTAACCATGGTGATGAGCATCTACGAGAGGAGAGTGGATCTACATACCCTTGTACATCGCTAAGCGGGAAGCGTTAAGAAACACGGTTGATGTAGTCGAACGTCTTCGCGATCCAAATCACTGAGCGTCATGTGATCCAATCACGATCTAGCCAGCGATCCAATCACGAACCGTCCCGTGATCCCATCATGATACGCCCCGCGATCCAATCACGAATCGTCTCGCGATCTTGATCACGGTCCTTCCGATCTAGTGTTGAACGAACGGCACCTCCGCGTTTAGCACACGTACAACTCGATGACGATCTCCGCCTTCTTGATCCAGAAAGAGGGAGCGGAGAGGTAGACGAGTTCTCTAGCAGCGCGACGGCGTTGCGGCGATGGTGGTGGAGCTATTCCAGCAGGGCTTCGCCTAAGCACCGCTGAAACCGATCTAGAGGAGAAACTATGATCTAGAGGACAAGTAGCACGTGGTTGTTTTTCTGTGTCTTAAAACCCTAAAACCTCTAGTATATATAGGAGGAGGGAGGGAGGAGTCTTGGCGCACAAGGGGCCAGCCCTTGGCTTGGCACAAGGAGGATAGGAGGAGTCCTCCTCCAATCCTAGTAGGATTAGGACTCCTCCTTCCCACTTGGAAACTCTTTCCACCTTTAGTTTTTCCCCTCTCAAACCACTCCAGCCGCATGGGCCCTTAGTGGAGGCTTTGGACAGCCCACCAGGGGCTGGTTTACCTCCTCTAATAGCCCATGTGTCCTCTTGGGTCGAGACACCCCTCCTGATGGCCCCCGGTACCCTCCCGGCACTCCCGGTACACTACCGACGAGCCCGAAACTTTTCTGGTGACCAAAACAAGACTTCCTATATATAAATATTTACTTCCGGACCATTTCGGAGCTCCTCATGATGTACAGGATCTCATCCGGGACTCCGAAAAACCTTCGGTCACCACCATACATAACTCTATACTACCGAAACGTAACCGAACCTTAAGTGTGTAGACCCTGTGGGTTCGAGAACTATGTAGACATGACCGAGACACCTCTACGGTCAATAACAAATAGCGGGACCTGGATTCTCATATTGGTTCCTACATATTCTATGAAGATCTTTATCGGTTGAACCTCTTTGACAAGGATTCAGTTAATCACGTATGATGTTCCCTTTGTTCTTCGGTATGTTACTTGCCCGAGATTCGATCGTCGGCATCTCCATACCTAGTTCAATCTCGTTACCGGCAAGTCTGTTTACTCGTTACATAATACAAGATCTCATGGCTAACACTTTAGTCACATTGCTTGCAAGGGTTGTTGTGATGTTGTATTACCGAGTGGGCCCTGAGATACCTCTCCGTCACACGGAGTAACAAATCCCAGTCTTGATCCATGCCAACCCAACAGACACCCTCGAAGATAATTTTAGAGCGCCTTTATAGTCACCCAGTTATGTTGTGACGTTTGATACACACAAGGTACTCCTTCGGTGTCAGTGAGTTGCATGGTCTCATGGTCATAGGAACAAATACTTGACACGGAGAAAACTGTAGCAATAAACTGACATGATCATATGCTACGTTTATAGTTTGGGTCTTGTCCATCACATCATTCTCCTAATGATATGATCCCATTATCAAATGACATCTCATGTCCATGGCTAGGAAACCTTAACCATCTTTGATCAACGAGCTAGTCCATCAGAGGCATACTAGGGACATGGTGTTGTCTATGTATCCACACATGTATCTGATTTTCTGATCAATACAATTCTATCATGGATAATAAACGATTATTATGAAAAGGAAACATGATAATACTAATTTATTATTGCGTCTAGGGCATATTTCCAACATGAGGATCATGATCATGAATATGAAATAAGTGATGCTATGTTTGCTAAAATGGAGAAAGTCATGTGCTCTCTCAAAGGAAAGAAACTCGTTATGTTTCGTATGCTTTTGAGATGGTGAGTAAGCACACTATCTCCATCAAGGAACTCGAAACCCTCGTTACTGATGAAAAGGAAAAATGTGAAATCCTTGAGCGGAAAGTCCTATATGAGGAAGCACGTAATGATGAATTGTGCTTAAAAATAGGTGCAAACATTGATAGACACACTAACGATTGTGAGATTCTACATTTGTCTCTCGAGACAAAGGAAGAAGAGCTCAATCTCCTTACTAAGAAGTTTGACGAACTTAAGATCACCTATCTTAACAAACTTGGGAAAGCCTATTCCTCTGCTATTATAAATGTTGATGCTTATGCTACTAACCCCAGTGGTGACCTAGCTAGCTTACTTGGGGGTAATCGGGTGTTAAAGGCTCAAATTTAAAAGGGTATCATGTCATGTGCTCAAGGACAAAATAACCTCAATGAAGTGTTGAGTCAACACAAGGAGGTAGTGGCCAAAGAAGGGCTTGGATTTGATCCAAGCACAAGCAAGAATAAGGTAGCAACACATAAGTCTACAACTGCCCTCAAGGAGACATTTTTGCGAGAAGGGTACAAGGAGAAAGGAAAAGGTAAGGTTGACAAGGATGTGAGTAGGAAGGTCACTAGGGGCAAGCCTACTCCCAACAAGCCAAAAGAATTTATGCCTCCATCATATGTGCTTCGTAAGGAAAAAGATGGAGATATTTATGCTCAGTTTGTTGGCCCTAGAAATGCTTTTCGGTTTTATGCAATTTGGGTTCAGAAGACACTTGTTACTAACTTGAGAGGTCCCATTGTAAAATGGGTGCCTCTAACCAAGACTTGAATTATACATAGGTTGCTGTCCTCGGTAGAGTCAAATGGGTGATTAATAGCGGTTGCATAAATCATATGACCGAAGATGGTACATTGCTCATGGACTTCATGGAAGCTATTTGACCATTTATGAGCATTGTCTTTGGTGGAGGGTCTAAAGGGCATGTACTTGGTTTGGGCAAGGTGGCTATCACTAATGACATGTCACTTACAAATATCATGCTTGTCCAGTCCCTAAAATATCATTTGCTTTCTATTCGTCAATTGGCTTCTGTTGGTTATGATACACTATTTGGACTAACGGATGTGGAAGTCTTTAAGAGATATACTCTTGAAGTTGCCCTTGTGGGGGAGTTGGATGGCAACCTTTGCACGGTTGATTTCTCGAAAGATATCACATTCCATGCAACTTGCCTCATGTCCAAGGCCTACAAGGGATGGCTATGGCATCGCCGGCTAGCCCATGTTCACATGAGAAATCTTCAAGATCTCTTAAAGGGTTAACACATCCTTGGACTAACCAATGTATATTTTGAGAAAGATTGTGTGTGTAGTGCATGCATAGCAGGGAAGCAACATCAATCAAAGCACCCCCCCACCCCTGAGAACATAGTATCAACTTCTAGACCTATGGAGCTCCTTCACGTGGATCTCTTTGGGCCTCCTTCATGGGACAATCTTGGTGGGAAGAAGTATGGGTTTGTTATTGTTGATGATTACTCAAGATACACATGGATGTTCCTTGTCAAGTCCAAGGACGAGACAAAAATCACCTTCGTTGATTTTTCCAAGCAAGCTCAACGCAAGTTTGACAAAGAAATATTGGCAATAAAAAGTGACAATGGCTCCAAGTTCAAGAACTATACCTTGGAGGAGTTTCTTAGTGATGAAGGAATTGAGTATCAATACCCCACAACAAAATGGAGTAGTCGATAGGAAAAACCGCACACTTGTGGAAATGGCGAGGTCCATGTTGGATGAGTACAAATCACCTCTTAGCTTTTGGGCGGAGGTTGTCAACACAACATGTCATGCATCAAATCGCCTATTCCTTCACAAGATCTTGGAGAAGACCCCATATGAACTCTAACTGGAAACAAACCAAATGTCGAATATTTCTGGGTCTTTGGTTGCAAAGGCTTCATTCTCAAGAGAGAATGGTTAGGAAAATTTCAATCTAAAACAACCGAAGGAATATTTGTTGGTTATGGATCAAACTCCCATGCCTATGGGGTCTACAACAAATCCACCGGATGTGTTGTAGAAATTTGTTACATGGTGTTTGATGAATTTAATGGCTCCCATGGGGAGCAAGTTGATCTAAGTGATGTAGGTGATGAAGATCCTTTAGAAGACATTTTGACCATGGGTGTAGGTGCTCTCCTTCCAATGGAACATGTTCCTTGTGAAGGTGCAAATGAGGACACAAGCACCACTAATGCTCAAACTACTACTACACCAACATCACCACAATATCCCATCCCACAAGAGGAGCTCATAATCCAAGAACAAGAACTAGGTCCTACACGAGACCTACAACATCACCAAGCACAAGAACAAGAATAAGTTCATCATCTAGAACAAGAACATGCACATGTCGATGATGATGAATCCTTTACTGATGGTGAATCTCAACAAATGATGCATGAAGAACAAGATCTTCCACCACACCCTATAGATCTACATGTTGAAGATGTTGATGACGGGAACGAAATTGAACCTCGTGAAACCTTAACCTCCATCATGCCTTGTGTGCCCCATCGTGTTGATGTTAAGCAAATCCATACTGGCACATCGGAAGGTAGAGTCATTCGTAAACAATTAACCAACTTTTGTGCTCACTTTTCATTTGTCTCTAGTGTTGTGCCACTCAAGGCACAAGATGCGTTGACGGATAACGACTAGCTTATTGCAATGCAAGAAGAGTTGAACAGCTTCGAGCGCAACAAAGTATGGTCTTTAGTCAAAAGGCCAACTAAGGAACACAACGTTATTGGAACAAAATGGATCTTCAAGAACAATCAAGATGAGCATGGTGTAATCATCAAAAACAAGGCAAGGTTAGTGGCACAAGGGTACTCACAATTTGAAGGTTTGGACTTTGATGAGACCTTTGCTCCCGTTGCCTGTCTTGAATCAATTTGCATCTTACTTGCTTATGTTGCTTTCAATGGTTTTACTTTACATCAAATGGATGTTAAGAGTGCATTTCTTAATGGTCCTCTACAAGAAGAGGTCTATGTATCACAACCACCCAGTTTCGTTGACCCCGATCACAAAGACTATGTGTACAAACTTCACAAGGCTCTGTATGGCCTCAATCAAGCACCTCGTGATTGGTATGATCATCTTAAGAACTTTTTACTCGATGATGGTTTTGTGAGAGGGGTGATTGACCCTACTCTTTTTACTAAAACGGAAAAGGCTGATTTTATCTTATGCCAAATTTACATAGATGATATCATTTTTGATTCTCCTAACATTCATTTATGCAAGAAGTTTGTTGAATCCATGACCAAGACCCTTGAGATGTCACTCAATGCGGACTTGAAGTTCTTTCTCGGTTTTCAAATTCAACAATTTCAAGATGGAATTTTCTTATCTCAAACCAAGTATATCAAGGACATTCTTGAGGAGTTCGGAATGACAGACACCGGCCCATGCGAGACGCCCATGGCAACCAAAGTTTTTCTTGACGAAGACACAAACGGTATCCCGTTTGACCCATCTCTTTACCGATATATGATTGGTTCATTGCTTTACCTTTGTGCATATAGACCAGACATCATGTTAAGTGTAGGCATTTGTGAAAGATTTCAAGCTACCCCTAGGGAAAGTCATCATAAGGCGGTTAAGCATATTCTTAGGTACCTTGTTCACACCCCAAAGTTGGGTCTATGGTACCCCAAGGATGCCAAGTTTGATCTCATTGGGTACACGGATGCGGATTAGGCCGAAAACAAGGTGGGAAGAAAATCCACCTCTGTAGCATGTCAGTTTCTTGGATGCCGCTCCTTGGTAAGTTGGTCCTCGAAGAAGCAAAATTGTGTCTCCCTATCCATCGCTGAAGCATAATATATTGCAACTGCAAGTTGTGCAACACAATTTCTATGGATGAGGCAAACTTTGAAGGACTATGGTATAACTTACAGACATGTGCCTCTATGATGCGACAATGAAAGTGCCATCAAGCTTGCTAAAAACCCTATTGATCACCCTCGCACCAAGCACATTGGAATTCGTATCACTTCTTAAGAGACCGTGTGAAAGAGGGTGACATTTCTCTTGCTCATGTTGGCACGAACATACAACTTGTTGGCATCTTCACCAAACTGTTGGATGAAGCTAGGTTCTATCAACTTAGGCGTGAACTTGCTATCTTGGAGCTTGATAGCATCATGTAAAAATTTTGCACACCTGCATACATTTACCTCATGATGTCTTGTCTAGATGTAGGCATGTATTTAGGGGGACACTCAACTCATGAGTTCTCTCACCCTATATGATGCATAAACAAACCAAACACTCTCAAAGTTACTATGTCTCACTTTTGTGACTTAGAACTTTAAATGATGGAGTTCTGATGTTGGGCTCAAGGTTAATATCTTTGCAGTTCCAAGTCACATATACTCAAACATGGTGGATCCGTCCACCGCCCTCTCTCTCCGAGAGGTTGGACTATCCTCATCTCTCATGGTTTTTCCTTGGTATGTATATATATATATATATATTTCCCCGATCTCTACACTCATATTTGGGGCATTTCTCTCTGATTCGCTTTTCCATTTTTTGCAAAGTGAGTGTAGTCGATCTATATGACCATAGATCAGGTTCTACCTAAGCCTCTCTCATCTTAAAACCCTCTGATATTTCTCTTGGTTCACAAGCTTCTCCCATCCACATAAATTTTGTTGGGATTGTGGTGGTCTTGGCAGCTTTCGAACCCTCTCCCTCAAGTTCTCGGGATTTCAGAGAGACCATGTTCTTTCTAGATAACCCGAAACTTCCAGGATGTGGCCCAAACTTCCAGCCGCCGGAACTTCCGGACTTGACCAGAACTGGGCAGGGGATGCCCAAGGAGCATTCCCCCATTTGTTCCCTTGCCCCTCCCTCCTCTCCTATTCCTACGGCGCATCCTTTCCCTTCAACGACTTTTGGGCGAGCCACCGGCCCCCGAACCTCCGGCCTTCCTCCCTTCCATCGTGTTCGGAGGGCATCTCGTGTGCTCTTCACCATCTCTATGGAGAAAGGTAACCTGAGTGATTTCCCTGCCTTCTCTCTGGGTTCAATACTAGGGGTTGTAGTCAAGCTTATGGTATTAGGATAAAAACAAACACTAAATCTCCTGTACTGCATCCACCATAGATCTGTGGTACTTCTTCCCTTCACATCCATTGCACGAATTATGCTTGTCCTCTCCTTGGATCCGGATGGCATACTGCAACCAGAATGGTGCCTGGAACTTCCGGGTAGGCCAGAACTTCCGGGCAGGCCAGAACTTCCGGCCTTGCTAGCGTTTCCACGTCCGGGCACGAGCCGGTACTTCCGTTGTCCATAACTTCCGGTTGCCCCAAACTTCCGTCCGCCAGACCTTCCGTCCCACACCCGGAACTTCCGGCCTAAGCAGAGTCCTGTCATACTTTCGCATAATGTGATTCTTTGATTTCTTTTTTTGAAGCCGATGTGCTTATCCTATCTTCTCGCTATTTCTCTCATCTCCTTTAACAGGTAGTTCTGGTTCGCATGCTCACCCGTCACAGGTATATGAACAGAAATCGAAAGAGAGGGTCAAGAAGACAAAGGTTGTTGTGTTAGGCCCTGAGAACATGTTTGACTGTCATCCTGACCCTGATGCTGAGTATGAAGACCAAGGCTCCCCTACTCTTGCTCCCACTCACTCAAAGAAGCAGAAGATTGCTTCCAAAAAGGGCAAGCCAGTTCAAGTTCATCCTCCTCCTACCGTGCCCATCTCTATGAAAGAGTTGTCGGCACCTGAGTGGGCTGCTTAACGCAGGGTCAATCGTTATCATGAAGAATGTGAACATGTGGCTGACTCCAAGTTTTGGACTCTATTTCAGCAACGCACTTATGATGAGATTTCCCTCATTTGTCAACAAGTGTGTCATTCAGAAGAGTATCAACATCGCTCACTTTGACAAGACTCCCACCAACACTGCATATTTTGCGGGGGTCCAGAGAATGTGTGTCGAGCTCAACCTTCTTCCTCTCATGAATTTTCAACATGATGTGTCCCCACCTCTTGTGGCTCAGTTCTATGCCACGGTGCATTTTGGATCTGATATACAGCAGACTCTTACATGGATGTCTGGTGATGAGTTCTCTGCCCCATTCTCTGTGATGGCTCGTCTTTTGGGCTATGCGTGCACTGACACTACTGTTGATTGTGGGTACAAGATCCATGACAAAGGAGTCTTTCAGGTTCATCACTTGGTTGAGTTGTATCCCTATTGGTGGAGATGTTGGCTCTGTTGGTGACCTTCTGCCCTTCTATGATATCATGCACCGGATCTTTCGCGAAGTGCTTGCAGTCAAGGTGGGTGACAAAAACAATATTCGTGGTCATCTCATCAACCTCCTTCACTACACTTGTCACAACTTTGATAAGGGCCCTATTGATGTGATGGATTTCATATGGCATGAAATGTATAGTGTTGTTATGAACCGCAAGGTACCGATCTATGCTCCCTATATCATTGCGTTGATTGTTGAGATTGCTCCTAATGCATCTGCTGGCCAGCGTCTAACTGTTCACTCCAGTTGCTGGTTAAGAAAGGCAAGGCTACCATTAATGAGGGTGATGATGATGAGGAAGATGATCTTCATACTAGAGGTTCATAGCACTTTGAACTTCGCTCTCACTCTCATGCTTATCGTCGTGGGGAACCTAGTGATTCCAGGTCAAGGAAGAGAAACAAACTTTGGTGCCTTCTGAAGAACATGTTCTGTCTACAGCAAGATATGCACAAGAAGCAGTGGGAGGAGCACAAGTCTAGGAAGGAGGGCATGAAGGCCCTTAAGGATGGCATGTGTGCGTCTGGTATGACCCTTGCTCACGGCTCTGAGTCTAATGTGACTCCGCTTGATAAATACCAGTCCAAGTTTGCTCGGTTTGATGTCGAAGCTGGACATGAAGCCTCTCCTCATCGCCCTCATTACCCAATGTCTTTTGGAGAGTCGTCCGACGACTCATCTTCTTCCCTCGGCTAGGGGTTGGTGTAGTGCATCCTTCATTTTTCCTTTTTGCCATTTTGATGACAAAGGGGAGATGTTGTATTGCTTGATAGGGGCGTTGACTCGTTGTTTTATCATTTGCCCGCCTATTTTTATTTGAACCCTTGCTCTTATTTGCTCCTATTTGAACCTTAGATCATTCTTGGATCTTACCATTGTGTGTTCATTAACCATATATCCACGTGTGAGAACTTTATGGGTTACAATGTGTTGCATAGCATATTTCATATTTTCATCTCATACGGAGAGCGACATCTATCATGATTGATATATCCATATATGTCTCGTCTCATATGAAAATCAAGGTTAGTAAATCATTCTACGTCGCTATGTTATTCTTGTGCGGGTAGCACAATATGAGGGGGAGCTGCTTCCAAACGTATCTTTGATATTCAAATACAAATCTAAAATAAGGCATACATTCTGGGGGAGTTGTTTCCTTTCATTAAAACTGCTTTATATCATACATACATTGTGTGGTTACCCTCTCAAGCATTATTATCATCTATGTCAAAAAGGGGGAGATTGAAAGTGCATTATTGCCCTTAATAGTTTTTGACATCTATGACAATTTCATTTGTGTTTCTAATCACATGCTCTAGTGTAAACAACAACGTCAAAATTGAAGTGAAGACATGGATGATTATTCTCCCTCTACTCGGAAAAAGGAAAAAAGCGAAGTGTCATATTGTTTTCTTTTCTTTCTTGAGTCCCTAGGGCAGCCACACTATTAAGAGGGAGTGCATCATGAAAACATATGGGAATCAACTCCACATACACATATGATCTGCCACAATCAATTCTTAAATTGGTCTGAATCACATGGTGCAAAGTCTCTGCCTAGGCCGGAACTTCCGGGGACCATAAGGTCTAGGAAGCTTCTGGGCCACCTAGAGAAACTGCTCTGTTGTGCAATCTCTCTGTGTAGCCCGGAACCTTGTCGGACCTTTGCCGGAACTTTCAGGCTAGCCGGAACTTCCGGGCGTCGGAACTTTCGTCCCTGTTCAAGCAACTTCCGGGGTACTCCAGAGAGGATGCAAACTCTCTGTGTAGCCCGGAACCTGCCCGAAACTTCCGGTGTCCGGAACCTTCGGGCATGCTTGGAACTTCCGGCCTTCGCACGAATCTGGCCCCAATGACAGGATTCCATCCCCAGCTATAAATAGTCTTCTTCTTCTTCCCCACGAAGAAGGTGACGACTCCATTTCTCTCTCCACCATTTTCAGACCTCGAGTTCTTGGAGTTCTCCCTCCTTAGCCAACTAAAGCTCTTGATCTTTTGAGGAGTGAAGGAGGAGTTCCTAATCTACACATTCACCAAAGCAAAAGTTGATTCCCCCTTGTTTTCGTGGTGCATCTTGTTACTCTTGGAGGTTGGATACTCCTAGGCGGTTGGAGTACTCCAGTGAGGAATCATTCATTGTGATTACCCCCAGAAAGTTTGTGAGGGTTTGGAGACCACCCCAAGGTCTACCACTAGTGGTTGAGAAACGCCTTCCTGGTGTTGTCTCTAGGAGAGAATAGGGCGAGCCTTCGTGGCGTTGGTGTGCCTTCGTGGTAACATCCATCTCTCTAAACGGTGACATAGCTTCCCTCCAAGGAATTGAACATCGGCATACATCCTCGTCTCTCGGAGTTGCGGTTATGCCTAACCCTAGCTCCCTAATTGTGGTTATTTGTCTCTTAAGTGTTTCACTTGTCTTATATGATGTTTGTCTAGATATTCAGTGGCTTAACTTGTGCTCCATACTTGTCCCCTTATCACCTTTGCGATTGTTAGGCTCACCTTTATATTCCTCATTATTGCCTACAATCGCTGAGTAACAACTAAAATTTGTAATTGTACCTATTCACCCCCCCTCTAGGTCCATGTCGATCCTTTCAGTTTTTTCCGTAAAAAGATTGTATAATAGTGCAAAAAAGTCAAGTTTAATCTAAAAATACTTCTGAACTATTTTGAATTTTTATTTAGTTATTAAAAAAATTCTCCATATAGGGTGCATATACAACCAGAAACCGAAGTGTAGTTCCAATATAGAAGAGCCTACTTTGGATTCAGCCATGAGGGAGCATGTGCCCTTCAGACAACGATAATAACTTGAAGTTAAACAACAACACCATTTTGATTTAGGGTATACAAAGTACTGCAAATAGAGAAGGAGTCGCCTACTTACCCAAGTCAAACATTAGTTTTAAAAAGCATCAAAGAAATATACTACCCAAAATATAGAATTCTACTCAATTATCAGGATAAGTCTCTCCAACAATAAGGAACTAAGGACATCCATAAAATTTACTCACAATTCAATTTGTGTCTCCGACAATAAGGAACTAAGGACATCCATAACATTTACTCACCATTCAATCAAACTCGGTGGAACTGTGTAGTCATGTGAAGCAGTTTTCACATGGAGTGCGTCCATCGGTCTCCTTAACCGCGAAGTAGTTGCCAATGCATATATGTGAACCTGCTACCACAAACTATGTGGAAATCTAAACACAAAATATATGATGTTAATTTATAGTGCGAGATGGCGGCTGAACTATCCATGTTGCCAATAAAATATTTCATGCTTCAAGTTAACCCGTCATTGCTTACACATTAATTCTAGTATATGTTCATTCTGGTTATAACTGTTCTGAGTTATCATACTGTTCAATATTAGGTTTAGGCATGTAGGTTCTGACTGATGGATTTTGAAAATAAATAGATTCGTGATAACGGCATGGCTACTTTTGAATATAGTTAAAAATATTACATATAATTTATTTATGCTATACAGAACAAAAATATTTCATCTCTTTTTATTTCATGCCTAATTATAGAGTTACAGAACACTTGTACAAAACACGTGTGAATATAAGGAAAAAGGAGATGATTAGGTGTTGTCCAATAAGTTCTATTACGTCACTTTCAACCCAAAAGAAGTTAGAGATCAAGTTTCCCACCTTGTAAACTCAGATTCGGACTGCACAGACACACCTGACTTTGGACCAACTTTGCATCCGGACTCAGTACAGGGTGATTTTTTTTGTTGGCAATCTTATCTCGTGAAATTTCGAGCACAACTGGATTCACCGTCAAATTTATCTTGGGAGTTGAGATATCAATGAAACAGTCTGACGCTAGTCCAGAATCCGAGTCAAACTACAAGTCCAATGGTGTTGTGTCACATCCACATGGGTCCATGGGCCATGTATGACCTAGTGTTGGTTTTTCGTTGTCTTGGGATGCGCATCCCCCCTTTGACTCCACCCCTTAGTGTACATCGATCCACTAATGTTTTCCTTGGGATTTGTTTAGTTAATAGTTAGCCATTGCAACTTCGTATACTTTGTTTGTGTCCAGCGACTAGACAAAGATATCTTCGGAATCCTCACCCATATCAGTACTTCATACATATTCGCAATATTCAGATTGCTTTAATATTTTCTTGCTCGTTCTTTGATTGCTTACAAGAATAGACCTTCGTGGTCAGACTGATCGTGCTTTTGACATCATCAGTAACCACTGGAGATTGGTATAGTGATTACTAAGGCGCAACGCCGTGGACGTTTGTAGTCGGATCGTCAAAGTCGTTCTCCACCAAATCTACAATTATCATCTCATTAAAAGACATGACACCTTTGCATCTATGAATTCCTTTTTTGCCTGTTAGAATATTTTAGAAGACCAAAAGTTAAAATGTGATAATGCCTAATTATGGAAAGGACAAAGGCAATATTTTTAACAGACACTATACATTTCCACTTACTACAGGCACCAAACCAATGGGATGTAAATTGCGCATAAGAAATTGTTGGTGGAAAGAAGTTGGTGATGAAGTGATAATGCCTAATGATGAGCTGCGAGGGCATTGTTGGTAGCTCGCGGGTGGCAGTGAGGTCCGTGGGGCCGCTCGTTGTTGGCCATGACTTACCATCGTGTGTCACGCGTGGCGGCCTCCAAGGTGTTCAGGTGCAGTTGTAGTTGTGTAGTCAACATCAATGTGTGCAGAGCCACATTGTCGTCCACTGGTAAGGAAGGTGTGAGGAAGTTCATGATGTGTGCGATGATGATGGGATGAGTCATTGTGACGCCCGCGAGCCCTGTTGTACCAGCTCCAAGGATACATAAGCCATGTGGGCCAGATACCAGGGTAGTGAGGGTGGTTTGTTGTTGTGGCATGATGAGAGGAGCTAGTGGTGTTGATGTGGCGGCGACCTACGGTTTGGAAGCCGGGAGCTGCGTGGTTGTGGGCCCCATGTTTGTAGTTGTTGTTTCGCTTAAGATGGGTGGGACCAAGGCTGCTAGTGTTGATGTTGTACCCATGGGGCCGTCATCATGACTTGCTAGAGGATATGGCATGTGGGACATCATCATCCTTGGAGGTTTTGCTAGAGGTCGGTTGGTTGTCTCTGGTTCCTTCTGATAGTTGATGGCCTTCAAGTCCGTAGGGTTTAGTTGTAGCCTTATCGACTTAAGAGTACCGGTCCTACGGGGGGCATAGGAATCATACCTTTGCCTCTTATAGAGAATTATGTAAATTTGTGCCTCCAGATGATTGTAGACTTAAAGCAGAGTGAGGGCGGATTTAAATTAGGATTGAGTAATGTGAACGCTTGTGACTAAATAACATAAAAGTAAATAAAGAGCAAGGATTGCGTTAACTGTGAAACAACAGAATAAAAAGGCGTTCTCAGGGAGTCCGGAATCCCCATTGGTATGTTTCCATTACTAGTATGCATAAGCACAATATGGAACAAATACTTGAGGCACTGTTGATGATTATGTTGGGCGGAGCCGGGTACAGAACATGTTCTACTCGTGGTAGACTTCGTGCCACGCACACCACCATCATAGTCTCCCCCTAAGGGTTACAACTCATGAAAATTAAGGGTTTCCCCAAGGACGCGACCTTTGTAAGGGTTCTCTGTAAATGTCGAGTCAATTGTAAAGGTTAGGAGCAGTAGGCTTTTACTGTCACCTCGAATTACCTCCACAATATATACCTATGCAAAGACAGTGATATACTTCGTGGCCAATAAGGCACAAATGTTGAGTGGGGCCGCTTCACAACATTCACAAAGTTATTAAACTAAGCGTTCAATAGAGGATCTCATATCCACAATAAATGTTTCAGATCCTATGCATACCAAGGTTCATCCATATCCCTCAGAACTAGGGGTCTACTCACACATGGGAACAACAAGCATCATGCCAATGGTAATAACATACATGGATGAATGATTCAAATGATACACTACATGATTCACTAGGGTTCTTGATGTTGTGATGATCAGGATGCAGATAATGATGATGATGATGAAGATGATGGTGATGACGTTGTCCCTCTCACAATGAAAAGAATACCCATCTTCTCTTTGTTGATCCTCCCTTTGGATGGGCTCCAGAGGCTAGGGTTCTGCCTTATTGAAATTGCATTATATCGACTAGAGGGGGGTGAATAGGCGATTTTTACAAATTCATCAATTGAGGAATTTGAAATATGATGAATAACTAGCAGCGGATTAAGTACTCAAGTGCATGGGAAACATAGCAACAACATAGTCATCATGATGAAATGAAACATGCACAGATTACAAGTAGCGTGATATAGGATAAGCAGGTGAGGAACAAGGTAACTTGAAGAATTTGAGGTGAGGAAATTGTGGAAGTCTTCAGTCAAATTCTTCAAATAGCAACGATCAATTTCATCAACAAGTATACGGGGAATAGAGGGGTTGAGGAAATAGAACCAGCTAGCTCGATGAAGACAATGGTTTGATGACCTAGTTCCAACTGCTGTGACAGTCGTACGTCTGGTTTGAAGCGGCCTGGTATTTAAACCAAGGGACACACAATCCTTATCGTATTCTCCTTGAGCTAAGGTCACAAAGTCCTCGCCCAACACTCGTGGTAAGTCTTCAGGGTAGACTTCCAAAACCCTCACAAACTGGTCACCCGGTGATCCACAATTTACTGTTGGATGCTCTAGACCAAGGTCACTCTGTGATCCCCAATTGACTGCAGGATACACTAGACCATGACGCCTAACCATTTGGAGGATACACAGTCCTCAAAGGTAACAAGCGTCAGTTCCACACAGGAACAATTTCTTCAATGATGCTCAATCACTTTGGGTTTGGTGGTTCGGAGTTGGGTTTTTCCTCACTGATGATTTTCTCTCAAAGTCCTCGAAGGATGGGTTGCTCTCAAATGACAAGTGTCAGTTCTCTCTCGGAGCAGCCAACCAACTAGTGGTTGTGGGGGGTGGCTATTTATAGCCAGGGTGCAACCTGACATGATAAGACATAAATGCCCCCAATGATATGACCGTTATGTGGATAAGAATGATTGGGGACAGCTGGCGCTAAGCACAACAACGGTCGGAATTTCGAACTACGAAAGTCCTCAGGCTTATCATATTCCTCACTTGTAGGCAATTCGCACTGGCAAAATCCTAACTCCTCAGTCAGACCAGTTTCCTCGGAGACCAGAAGAACATCGTCTCTGTCACTGAAGAACTTGACTGAACCATAAGAGATTTCCAAAGGCTTCACTCAAAGGATTGGATAGGTTGAGGCTTTTGGAGTTGAGCATCAGTTGGAAATTTTCCTTAGTATTACCTCGGCCCTCTTTAACAGTACGGTGTTTCCTATGACTCAAAGAAAGTAAATGAAACTACGAAAAAAAGTCTTCACGCTTCATAGTCCTCGTTCATATCTTCAAGGTCACACCAACTTCTTCATTTTCAAAGTCTTCAGGGAATTCCAAAATCTTCAGCAAAGTCTTCAACTGAAGACATACATTTTAAGGGTTCGATAATCTCTGAATATATCAAACTTCTCATCGACTTATAGAGCTTGTGTACACTCACAAACACATTAGTTCCTTAACCTATAAGTCTTCAATACACCAAAATTACTAAGGGGCACTAGATGCACTTACACTTATGGATGAGTTTTTGGTGTCTTTGCGCATGCGATTCCACATCCGCTATGGTGGGGTGAAAATAGTTGATGTGGCAGAGGCGGTGGCGCCCCATACGACCGCTCATTCGAGCGCTCACGGTCATATGGAACATTGTCTTTCGGTCTTGAAGCTCGACGATGCCCATTCCTTTGGCCTTCTTGCTTGATCTTTTTATGGAAAGTGATTATCACCTTAAATACGTGATTTCACTTCCATTCCTAAGGATTTTCTCCATTAAATGGATATTTCTCCAAAAGATGTCACTTGAGGGATTATCAACAAAACGAAGTGTGCGAACGCGGTAAAATTCCACAAAGCCTACCTTGTAGGCAGAAAATACATAGAAAAATCATCACATAAATTGGACTCATCAACTCCCCCAAGCTTAAGTCTTCCTCATCCCGGAGCAAGTACCATGGCCTGTAAAGAATAAAGTCAACCTTGTGTTTATAAGGTACATATATCAAAAAGGGTGGAGTCCATCATTTCTAAGAGGCACGATTTATGAGAAAGGTAAGTGACAAATAATAGCTCATACTTACTATGGTAATGATCACCCGGGCATCCACACTCCTTTACTTAATTTTACTGAGGACAAGTAACAACTTTATACCTAGATCATTGTTGCTTCAACCGGGCAAGCAATTTTTTCTTTTCCTCCTTTTCTTACTGAGATCTTTTATTTTAAAGAGTTCGATCTCTCGTCATTGAATCATGGTGAAGGCTCATTTTACAATTTAGTATGACATGCCAGCTAACCATGCTTCTCGAAGAGACTTCATTTTCAAAAGCACTATGTAGAGGGTTAATTTCTTTGCTTGCCCTAATGTAAGTTGAACCTCTCAATGAGCTAGCATATATAGTTGTTTTATGTCCTTTCAAAAATTGAACAACTCAGATGTGGAGTACTCATAATCATATCATGCAAGTAATTATGTGCTACTATTTGGATCGCAACAATCATCAAGTACTTTCTCAAGTAAAAACAATGATCTCACAATAAGATATGCATATGCTCATAGTAAAGGATCATCCCTTATTCAGAAGAAAAAAATAGATAGTTCATCCTTATTGAAAATAAAACTTATTCCCTAACCTTGCTGAAAAGTAAATGCAAAAAGGGTAAAGATACAAAGTGCACATGAATCTCCCCAAGCTTACAATCAAGTCAAGGAGATCCAAGCACTAAGCATTTCATGCTCACTCCTGGAAACCTTGGAAGGCAACGCAAATGCTCTTAAGTTTTTTCTTCAGCTCCTCGATCACGGCTTGTTGATCATCTACAACCCATCTGCATTCGTGTCACCATCTCCCTCTTTTTTGTTCTTCATCCTTTATCTCCACCACCTTGACCTTCTCCTCCAACTACTTCTTCTCTGAACATGGTTCATCCTCGATGCTAAGCTTCCTCGGGTCTTCCCATCCCGTGGGCACAACATCATCCATGTTGGGTAAGGGGAGGATGTGAGCACAAGTAGACGAGGTCTTGTTACTCATGGCAGCGATCACGCTTGCTACCTGCAACTAAAAGCTTTTTGGAGGAGATGGGAAGCAAAACCCGTGACGCGGTCTCCACCGACGTTGGCGAACCTTCCTCCTGCACGCCCATCCACACGAAAGGCCTCCTTTTTTTGAATATGTGGGAGGCCTCTCTTCACGATGGATATGACCCCGTACATGCCAAGCTCCATGATGCAATCGGCAACGACACCGCCGGGGAAAAGGAAGATGCAATGAGGGGAGTGATGAAATGAGACATGACAAAAGAAGAGAGGAACGGGAGCTGCATCGATGGTCGTTGTGAGGATAAGCCTTGAAACACACATGCTTAGTCGCGCGAGGACTAACCCTGAGTGAACTATGGCTTCGGCTGACGTGGCGACAATCCACTGCTTCAAGATCGATCAATAAACATCCGCCGGACGGCGAGGAGTTCGCTCAAGATTGTTATGAAAGTGACGCCAGTTAGACACTTCTAGAAGAAAGGCTAGTAGTAGAGCGGGTGCCAGCGCTACCAGTACGGCGCTACAGCTAACCCTTAGTGGTAGCACCGTTTGCCCAGCGCTACAACTAAATTTTAGCAGTAGCGCCTCTTAACCAGCGCTACTGCTAACTCGGTTAGCAGTAGCGTGCTTTTCAAACCCGCGCTACTATTAAACACACAAATTTCTTTTTATATTTATGTTGTATTTACACACGGTTATACATTAATATACAACATCAATAATTATTGTGCCAACAACAACATTTAGATTAAAGTGGATGGATGCAAGTGATCATGTCTGACACGAATCGCATAAAACAGAAAAACATCATAATAATAATCATCCTAATCGATGATGCCAAGTTAATATAAACCAGAAAAACTTTTCTCTCATAGGACCTAGTCCTCCCTCCTAGGTAAAATGTCATAAAACAGAATAACACTTATGTCTCCATAATGAAGCAAAGAGATCCAACGGTCTCCAACTTGTGGCTTGCGATCCTTTTTTATTTCTCCCCATGCTTCAATTTGGAACTGTCTTTGTGGTTTGCGCTCAGTCGAGTATGGAAAAGAGAACTGGCCCTCTTAGGGCTTTTAATTGTCATATAATCTTCGCCATGAATCAATGGAGGCACAACGTCATTTGGCAGTTTCTGTTGAAGAACATAATAGTAGCCTAGTTAGCAATATAATCAACACCATTTATGCAATAGTACTGTACTTAATTAGCAACTCTTACCAAGATATTTCTGCGAATGTCATCCGCCCTCAACCTATGCACTAGTGGCATGTAAAATGTATAATTTGGGACAGGTCCCATATTATACGGGAAGTTGTCCCTACAAAAGAGGACACCAATGATAAAGGTGACAAGAACATCCTTCTCCTCCCAAGTTAGATGTGATCCATAAGTGTAGTGTGTCGTGTCAATTAATTTTTGTGTTTCACTTGAAGAAACGAAATAAACTACAAATTATAAATTAACAAATTTAGTATGGATGTACACCAACTATTTTTAAATAAAGAATGCAAATTACTTGACAAATATGCATGGTTGACAAACTCATATGGAGGTAAAACATGAAGCATATCGACATCTACCCAAATGTCGATGTTACCTTCAATATGATCTTCAGGACGAAGATCGAAGGTTATTTTCGTGTCCTCCTGAAATCCATATGCCTTGGCTAGATCTTTTCAATTTAAGCACCCTAATTGTGTGTTATTAACTGCATTCATTACTTTGACCGGAAATGTGTGATCATGTTTAGTCCTCAGGTTAGCTCTCCTCATCTCCATACTCTCGTGGTCTTCGAAACCGAGCCTCTCCAAGGCATACTGTCTTGTATTGCAGGGGATGAACTAGTCAAATTGTATAAAACAGAAATTACACGTTGAAGCAAAGAAACAGAAGTCATGCTTAATTACGAAAAACACTTGTCATCGTTGCGTATCGTACAAACATCGAAGGTCTCGTCAAGCTTGATGGTGAAGAACTATCGTCTCGCAGGTGAGGCTGGTCGCACAAACCCCTATAATCGCCGTAGTAATCACACTTAGGGATCATATCGTCGTCAGACATTTCATGTGTTCATGATTCAAAAATTTGGCATGCCCATTATTAAAATAAGACATATTGAGCGCCTGAAATTTGCCGGAATGGAAATGAATCAACATTCCGGCAAAATATAAGCACTAGGAGGTGTTCCCTGCAATAACATACACACATGTCCAAATGGACCTAATTCAATATTGGTTGACTTTCCGTCTGTCGAGGCTTTCCTTAAATAACTCTCATACCTCGTAGTGTGTCGGTGTGCATTCTCTCACACTGATATGAGGGTGTATATATATGTGGGTGGACACTCTATCACACTAATAGTTTGACTGTCAGTGATGGACGCATCTCCTCTCCTCTCCTTGCGCATTACACCGAGGTATATATCACAAGAAGAGGACAAATCGTCCCACACGCAACAGTCGGGATTCCTCCATCAAGAACACACATGAAAGTCACACAACAAGCAACGACATACCGAAAGTACCTAAATTTTTTACTAAAAAATTATCACTAATACATCATCTCGAATAATAATCTCGAATATAATATCACTAATACATTTATAATAAACTCAAATATAATATCACTAATACATCATCTCAAATAATCCAGTTAATGCATCATCGAATATTATAACTAAACATCTCGAATATTATTATATAATATCACTAATACAGGTCGGATATTATCGAATAATCTAGTTGACTAGCGGTTCCTGAGTCGCGGGCGGTGTACACCCAAAGAGAATGAACCATCATAGGATCATAACCCGGGCGAGATCCCTGAAGAACCTGCTAGGTATTGGAGGACATGACGTCCAATGCAGCCATGTAGCGATGGACGTGCTCGTCCTCCTCCCTGACACGGCGACGTACCACCTCCGCGGGGGCTCGCTCCCTCCGCATCGATAGTGGCCCACGCGACCGCCATCAAAGAAGCTCCGGGTTGATGATGAGACCCGAATTCCTCATCAAGCTGCGCGCCCCGAAAGGTAGCACCTCCCAGTGCCAGCCCGGCGGAGCCCAGTCCCGGACATGGCGCCTCTCAAGCATGTCGCCGCTGATGATGCGGGCCGGGCATCGTCGACGTCGAGAACAAATTCCTATGAGAACATTTTCTTATCGTTTAATATTTTTCTTTTTGGTTATCTTCTTAGAAATACGCGAACAATTTATTTTTTCACATAAAAACATTATATAAAAAATGTCCAAAACTCAATTTGACCCGATTTTCTTATTAACTATCTAATTTCATTAACAATTTCAGAAACCCTAACAATCTTAGCAAGAACCCTAGAAATCAACCCTAGCAATGTCCTAGCCACAACCCTAGCTAGCAATCCACCGAAATTAAACCTAGCAATCAAACACGCGGAGGAGGCTGGGGATGTCTCACCAGAGAAGGAGACGGTCGGCGCGCAGAGGAGACGACCGGAGGAGAAGCAGAGGCCGGGGTCGGGGCCGGGGTCGACGTCGCTAGGGCAGAAGAGTGGGCCGGCGGCGGGGTCGGGGTCGCTGGGGTCTTCGCTGGGGTCGGGGTCGGGGTCGCTGGGGTCTTCGCCGGGGTCTGGGTCGGGGGCAGCAACCGATAGGAGGACCGGGGGCGGCGGCGGAGTCGAGATGGAGGGAGTGAGGAGGGAGAAAGGGAGAGAGTGAGGGGCATGCACATGGAAAATGACAAGTACGGGTCCGATTAGCAGTAGCGCGGGGCTGAGAAAAGAGCTACTGCTACGGCTTTAGCAGTAGCGTTGCTCTCTAGCAAACGCTATTACTACAGGTCGCCCCGTTTGGTCGGGATGTGACCTATTAGCAGTAGCGCCGGTTGAATGTCCATCGCTACTGCTAACTGCATACCTGTAGCGTCTGTCGCCGTCCGCGCTACTACTAATTAGCAGTAGCGCTGTCCATTTAACCGGTGTTACCGCTAAAATCCTATCTATATTCATTCTTCCAGTAATGAGATAACATCTTTGTAAAAGTAATATGGTGCGAGACAAACCACATGGATGTCACAATGTCTATGTACAAATGTTTGCCCAAAAAATGTCTCTGTTCAAATTTGAACCTGCTGGCATATCAAGTTATCAACACCTAACCCTCAAAGATTGAAATTTAACGAACTCAAAATTAAGCAAATGTCGAGCGGATTCTGTGTTTGGCTCCGTATCCACGCCCCAAAGATGTCGAGACTTGACGGCCCCGATAAGGCGCAGCGAAAACCCTCGCCTAGCCTTCCCTTGCACGCGGCGTGGGAGCGTATTTATTCGCGAACGAGGTCGAGATGCGGGCACTCGCGGCCGCAGCAGCAACTGCAGTAGTGGCGGCGCCTACCCCCGCGCGACTCCTCCTCGTCTCCGCCCGCCGCGCTGCTCCGCGATTCGGTGAGTCCTCGCTTCTCCCGCGACTTCCCCTCCTCCCCCAATCCCACCCGGTTCCACCCCGCTCCGGCTGTCCATAGCGCCGCGCGGTCCCCGCGTCGCCCGGAGTTGCGAGGTCTGATTTGGGAGCAGAAATCCGAGGGTTGATGGGGCCTGAGTTTGGTGCGGTTTTTGGTTTAGAGTCCGTGCCTACGAGCTCCGAAGATTTACAGGGAATGGTGGGTTGTCTAGTGGACCTTTTGCGGGGTTTAGGCCTTAGGGTGCACGATGCTTGAGATGTTTGAATTTGGTTCCACATGGTTCCGGTTTATAGCACTCTAAACTAAATTTGTTGTGCACGAATCTGCTAGTCGGCGTATGGGCGCGTGTGAATTTACCCACAGCTTTTGGAATTGAGGATGAAAAAGGCTGTGGTTTAATCCTGCACTCTGCTCAAGTTAACTTATAACATGCTAGGTTTTAATTGTAGCTTGGGAATTCGTGGCCGACGATGCAAGTTTCACTTCATAGCTCCTTCATTTGGGGCCTAATTTCGGCCTTGCTGCTTATCTTTGTGCTGCCTATCTAGCTAGGTCATTGTAGAGCATCTCCCTTCACAAGGTTACCGAGGAGTGCCTGCTACGCTTCCACCACCATGGGAGACGAGACCTCCACTTCCGCCTCAGGCTCAGCCCAAGAACCTGCAGCATCGGTGAGTATTGGATTGCTGGTTCTGGAGATGATTGTGCTGTGTGTGTTTGCCCGTATCTGGTTGACTGAGATGGTGACGTCTGAAACATATTGCTAGGTTGTGCAGGGAGCTGGGAGTGTCAAGCAGCAGATCTCCAACTTGGTGGCCCTGTCACTCCGGGCGACAGTGCCTGAAGTGGATGTAGAACCGATAGTTGAAGTTTGCACAGGAAAGTTTGGTGACTACCAGTGGTACGTTGCCGTGTGTCTATTTTATTTGACGATCGGACATCTGCGACTCCTGTTCATGTTAGCATCCCTTCAATGTGCTCATTAAAAAACTGTATCTAAATGGTATGCAGCAACAATGCAATGGGATTGTGGTCAAAAGTAAAGGGATCCGGGACAAGCTTCAAAAACCCCAATGCAATTGGACAGGTAAGAACAATCCTAACTCTCAGGAGTGCTGGTGGTTTACTTCAAGAAAATCTCATGGAGCAGTAGGGTTCTTCCATAGGTGCCACTGCCATTATTTCATTGTTCATTCATTTCAACCTTTTCATTCATGCTGATTTTTTCACAGGCGATTGCTAAGAACCTGCCTGCCTGCGACGTTATTGAATCAGCCTCTGTTGCTGGTCCTGGTTTTGTGAATATTGTCTTATCCAAGAGCTGGGTTGCTAAGGTCTGCCTGAAATTGTTTTACCTGCAAGCCTTGCATGCTTTCATTGATACTACAATTCCTTTCTGCTAAGCACCAATGAACTACATTGTTGCAGAGAATACAAGATATGCTTGTGAATGGTATCAAAACATGGGCACCAATTCTTCCAGTTAAGAGGGTAGTGCTTGATTTCTCATCTCCTAATATTGCAAAGGAAATGCATGTTGGGCATCTAAGGTCAACAATCATTGGAGACACCTTAGCACGCATGTTTGAATTCTCAAATGTTGAAGTTCTCCGACGCAATCATGTGGGAGACTGGGGTACACAGGTAATAGATTTGGTGCCATGACCTTTAGGTACTTTAATACTTGCTTTTTTTCTGGTGAAAATACGGGTACAAACATATGACACCTTAATCTGTTGAACCCTTTTGGTTCATAGAGAATGTTGTTATGCACATAAATTCATCCTTATTTTTTCCTGGGTGTGGTTATGATTTTTGGGACTGCATCCATTTCCAGTTTCATGTACCTTTGACACATTGATGCATTCAAATGTTCAGTTGGTGTGGTTCTTCTGTGCCACCAAATATTTGACAGGTTCTTCTGGTGGTATTTTCCATGAGATCTACTTACTGCCTTTTACACTATGACGTGCCCTATTCATTGCTGCAATGTGCACTACTTTCTGTACTTTGGTAGTTTGATAAACTAGAGCTTGTTTCCACTTCACAATCTAATTTGATTTAATTTGTTTATTATCCAAATGCTACCATATTTTCCTTTAGCTCTTTGGTTACATTTTATAACCTTGTAATCTAATTCCGGGTGGAGGGAGTATTTTGTAATAATGTACTAACAGTTGAAACCATACTTGATCGAACTATTTTGTGCCGTGCTGGAGAAATTGGAGTCTTGTATATTGCATCGGCAGAGATATCTACTTCTGCTTGTTCTGTAGGCACTAGTAACTGTAAAATTTGCTTGCTTATATGGAGGCCTTCTAAGTTGAACGAATATCTGCTTCGTGTACTAAACTATGTTGGTCTTTGTTCATGTAGTTTGGAATGCTCATAGAATTTCTATTTGAGAAGTTTCCGAATTGGGAGGAACTTGGCAGCCAGGCTATTGGTGACCTTCAGGTAAGGTCTTGTTCCATCATGCATTGTGCTTATCTTGCCAAAGTCAAAAGAAGTGCTTATTTTGCATCGTGTTAGAATTTCTGATTCATTAAACAAATAGTCATGTATTAATTTTGTTATTTTCTGCAGGTTTTTTATAAAGCATCCAAACAAAGATTTGATGATGATGCAGAATTTAAAGATAGGGCTCAACAAGCTGTTGTTCGGTTACAGGTAAGTTCACCTTCTTGCATGTGGAGTTCTGGGAAGATTGTGGTTTTTTCTTATAACCTCTAAGCAATAACACACTGTAGGGAGGGGAGGAGAGGTATCGTGCTGCTTGGAAAAAGATATGTGAAATCAGCAGGAACGAATTTGACCAGGTTTACAAGCTCTTAGATGTACAACTTGAAGAAAAGGTAGTGTTCATTTTTTTACTGATCAATAAAGTTTGCTCAATAAAGTATCGGCGGAATGTGGTTGCAACCTGATTTTTTTAATTTTGAAACCAACGCATCTGTTTCTTGAATGTTTGCCCTCATAACATCCTTGCTTGTTGTATGCAAATTGCAACATGAGCTAATGTACTTTCTTGAACTGAAACTTGTGCAATGTTTGTTGATTAGCAGTTTTGCTCAAAGGTGTTTATTTTCTTTCTCAGACTTGAATCATAATGAAGAACACGCTGGTAGTCAAATATTAAATCTTAGTTTATTCACCCTGACATATTTTGTCATTGTCATAGAATCCTCGCAGACCCAAAATTTACTATTGCTGCCAAGTATTACAATCTGGCTTCACTTGTTGGTTGTTATTATGGATCCTTTTGCTTTAGAAATTTAATAAACCCCTGACTTTTTTGGCCAATTTCTTCCGCCTCTGATATTACCAGCCAATATTTCTTGAGATATTTGCTTGACTTAAGAAATCCCTTTTTGTTGTGTATTTGTTGAAGCCATTTTTTGCAACATTTTATACTTTACTTTATCCAAAATCACTCTGATCAAAGCATCTGTGTCCCTTTGTGTTCAATGCTTGAATGTTTATATACATGCCGTCTGTCTCTTCCCTGGAAGCAACCAAAAGGTTATTGATTTATGTTAAATCGGTGAGAAATGAAGCTAATCTACTCACTTTTCAGGGGGAGAGCTTTTATAATCCTTATATTCCGCAAGTTTTGGAGAAATTGAGTAGCCAAGGTCTGATCGAGGAAAGTGAGGGTGCTCGTGTAATATTCATTCAAGGTCATCAAATTCCTTTGATAGTGGTTAAAAGAGATGGTGGCTTCAACTATGCCTCGACAGACTTGGCTGCTCTTTGGTTAGTAGCTAAACAATACATGTTTTTCCCTTTATATTTTTCTGAGTGCCTATTTAGCTGTTTTCTGTAGAAGCAAAGTGGATATATTTTCATAGTTGATGCAGTCTAGTTTCTGCAGTGATGGATTTTGTGAACTTACACCTTTCCTTTGTCCTTGCTTTTATGAAGGTACCGGCTTAATGTTGAGAAGGCGGAATGGATAATATATGTAACAGATGTTGGTCAGCAGCAGCACTTTGATATGTTTTTCAAGGCATGTACAAAGTGTCATTTACCTTTACCAGAAACATGTTATTGCAATATTGATACTAGTAATTCTTCAGATTAAGAGAACCGTTTTTTATCCTCATTCCATATTCTGCATGGGATTTCATTTTACATATTGTTTTTGTCTCAGGCTGCCAGGATGGCTGGTTGGCTTCCAGATCCAAAGGAAAAGAAGTTCCCAAAAACGAGTCATGTTGGGTTTGGCCTTGTTCTTGGAGCAGACGGCAAGCGCTTCCGAACTCGTAGTACTGCGGTTGTTCGGTTGGGAGACCTACTTGATGAGGCTAAATCTCGAAGTAAATCAGAACTTCTCCAGCGTCTCACTGAAAATGGTAAGCGGCACACTTATACAACTTTGTTTTTGTTTTCTTAATAGTCTTATGATCATGGTTTTGTTCAGGTAAAATTGTTGACTGGACTGATGAGGAACTAGAGAAAACTTCGAAGGCAGTAGGATATGGCGCTGTCAAGTATGTACCAGTTTTTCTTCTTTCACGAGGACAAACTTGTTGGACTGAAGTTGACTAATTAAACATTTTTAATCCCAAATTGATTTGTATACTCATGTTTTCTATCTTCAATACAGGTACGCGGATCTGAAGAACAACCGACTGACTAATTACACGTTCAGCTTTGATCAGATGCTAAGTGACAAGGTATTTTCAAATTCTTAAGTATTTATTAGCTGAATTATTTTGCAGTCTTGGCTTCTTCACCAATTATTTGTTCTCAACTACTGTAACACCATATACTTGTTTAAAATATCCACCTTTTTGTGGATGGATCAAGTCTTTACTCTATGCTCTGCATCATGTCTTGTACTGTATTTATTTTGTATCTTTCTGTTGCTGGCATTACTATGTCGTCTTTCTTTTGCATGAACGGAACTTTTATTCCGACCTAATCATCCTTTTGCTCACTCTCCCTAATTGTATTTTACATCCTTATTCCCTTTGTGAACAGGGAAATACCGCCGTCTATCTTCAGTATGCTCATGCTCGTATCTGCTCCATTATTCGAAAATCCAACATGGATGTAGAAGAGCTAAAAGTGGTAAACACTTGTTAGCTTTATGTGTTTATGCTGTCAATTATATAAAATCACCATGAATTTTTTTTGGCCATTGGAAATGGATTAAATTGTTAACTTTTTGTTCTCAGAGTGGGAACATTTCTCTTGCTCATCCAGATGAGCGTGTCTTGGGACTGTATCTTATCCGTTATGCAGAGGTATGATTGTTGCCGCAACTAAACCTTATGCATTTGATCCAGCGCCACAACTGTAGGCTGGCAATATTGTTGAACTGTGAGCAGGCATAGTGATTAGTAAACATTTGATTGTGCTAGTTGTTTTGGCACAAATAAAGCGTGTTACACACAATGCGACCAATACATTTTACTTTAACCCCTTTTGCCCTAAGCTATGAGAAGGTAGTTTGCTGTATCATATGACTGAAGTGCCAGTTATGTGTAGGCGCATGGGCAGCTGTTTGGATGACTTGGCTGTGAGTCAACAAGAAGTTGTACATCTTCTTTCCTCCCCTCATCTTCTGTCCTTTCTCCCGTTCCTGATGCCCCCCTCCCAGGGTCTCTCTGCCATAGTTTTAAAGATGGGACTGGGTAGTGAACTGGTCAAAAGCTGGTTTGCCTGTATAACCGCTGGCTTAACTAGTTCGATGTGGTTATATTCTATAAATTCTTAAGTATGTTTGAAGGAATTCTGACTTCATATGTGTTACAGCGTTAGGAAACTGTTTTTATAGATAATACTTGCCAAATTCGACATGAAATCAGAACAACCTGGTTTATGGGCCATTGTGCTCTTGTGGGGTGGTTTTAGTAGGAGGTCATGAGTTAGAATAAGGAGAAATACTAGGCTCCTCTCACTGGCACGGTGTCTGTTATGCAAAGCTGTAAATCACCTTGAGCTCCATGTTTGCCTACCTCTCCATTCCTGTCCGTGCTAAAAAATTAGATTGGTGGTTAAGTGGCGACTGAGCCACGTCCACTGGTGAAAGCATCTATGATAAGGATGGCACTGTCTGCACCATGTGCCTCCACATCAGGTGTGTAGAGTGCTGCACCGAGTATGTTGCTCGCTGGTGCGTTACTATGCATTGTGGCACTTGTATTTTCAAGTTATTCCTGTATGTTACTATGCATCAACAACTAGTACCGTTAGTGAGGAGCAGTGGCGAATCTAGAAAGAAAACGAAGGGGGGGCTCAAAGCTAACAGTGTGAAGAAAAATGCATTAAGTCTGAGTTTTCTTACTTCAAAAAAGGTCAAAATTTTGATATAAGTCTGGTTTGAATAGTATTTTGATATATGTTTCAATTTTTGGAGGGGGGGCTTCAGCCTGTTGAAGCACCCCCCTTAGATTTGCCGCTGGTGAGGAGTATGACTTAATTAGGAGTGATCTTGTCCTCCTTTTGTATTGATTTGATACGTGCTTCTATCTGGTCAGATTGTTGAAGAGGCATGCACCAATCTCCTTCCCAGTGTTCTGTGTGAATACCTATACAACTTATCTGAAATGTTCACGAGGTTCTACACAAACTGCCAGGTATATTTCTATCTATCTATTTCCATGGTTTAATCTATTCTAAGCGAAAAAATGGCAGCAGCTTCCACCTACTGGGTGGTAAGCGCCGATCACCTTTTAGCACGTGAGATGTAACCGCTATCTTTGTGAACTCACAGGTTGTTGGGTCACCGGAGGAGCCAAGCCGGATGTTGCTTTGCGAAGCGACAGCGGTTGTCATGCGGCAATGCTTCCAGCTGCTTGGGATCACACCGGTTTACAAGCTGTGATTGGCCAGTGTCTGATCTTCTACATCATACATTTGTTTCCACACAAGCCCGTTCCATGGTTGCAGTTTTCGTCCTTGTAACCTAGTTGGCACCACTAACGTACTCTTGAGTCGATTGCCCCATTTGAGAACTGAAGCATCTTGAAACTACTATGTAGACAAATGATAGTCGAAACATGTTTGTTTTTTGGCCTGTCCTTTCTGCGCCTACTATTGTGCCTCGCCCTCAACGTGCACGTCGACCACCTCCCTGAACGTCTGACTCGAGCGCAACATTGGTTGTGTTGCAGACTCCCACTGACGGGGCCAGTAGTGCAGGACAGCTGAGCGCAAAGCGGACTGTGTAGACCTTGAGCGTAACATAAGTCAGCGCTTGGCGCAACATGGGCAAGCAATGCAAGGCAACCGAGCATACTGCTAACAGCACATTGGAACGATCAGAAAACGCTGGGACGGCCGGGAGGTGTTTGCAACGCGAGCTGTCTACCCAAAACCCTTCCCGAATACCGCGTCTCAATCTTCCTCATTTTATCTCTTTTCTTCTTTTTCTTTTGCCTTCACCATTGCTACATCACCTCGTTCGTCACGCCACACCTTTCGAAATTTCCTGCTTCTTCATCACCGTTCAACTCCTTTGACCGTCCCGTCAGGTACCATTCACTACTGTTGTACTTACCATGCGACGAATGGTCGGAGCTAAACAAGATGTTCCTTCGTGAGATGTTCCTTAGCGAAGCTGCAACAATTCGTCAACACGAAGGAACATCTTGTTTAGCGAAGCTGCAATCTTGTGTTGACGTGTTGTTGTCCCAGCGGTCGTGCGGCCATTTTTGTGATGCTTCTGTTCTGTTGGGTTTCGCTTGCTGGGTTGTTTCGAGGCAAAGAGCTGCTGTGTGCTCAAGTTCGGCCTAGTTAGGCGCCCTCGGTCGGCGTAACCACGGCTGCCGAGCTGCGACATAGGCATACTATACTGGAAGGGAAGGCGAGCTGGAACTATCTAAGCCGTGTCCTTCTTTCGGACACGTGCGGATCACGAGTCTAATCCCCGCGCGCCACATTGAGCACGCGTGTTCTTGCCGTCGCCTGGTCGAAAGACATGACGCATGCACGTGCTCCACGCCTCACACGGCTTCGGTTTTCGCCTGTCCGGTGCTCGACGGAACACTACATATACGCGAGCCCTCATAGCCACCTCAGTTCATCACACTTCACTGCAGTCCTCCAAGGCCTCAGCCCTCGACAGACTCCTCACTGCTGCTGCTTCTGCAAGTGAACAGAGAGATTCTCAGCGCTGCTGCTGAAAGAGATATATAGAAGAAGAAGAAGACGATGGCAACAATGGTCAGAGGCGCCAGGATGCCTGCTGCAGCACAGTCGTGGGAGGCGGGGAAGAACAGGAAGCTCCGGAAGCCGTACACGATCACGAGGCCGCGGGAGAGGTGGACCGACGAGGAGCACCACCGGTTCCTCCACGCCCTGCACATGTGAGTCGCCGCTCGATCTCTCCCTCGATCACCTGCTCTTTCCATGCTCTCACCGGAGACTATGAACTGATCGCTTTTGTTTCTTGGTGGCGCTGCAGATTCGGCCGTGACTGGAAGAGCATCGAGGCCTTGGTGGCGACCAAGACGAGCGTGCAGATCCGCAGCCACGCGCAGAAGCACTTCCTCAAGGCCCAGAAGCTCGGCCTCGGGGCGTGCCTGCCGCCGCCGCTCCACCCTCGCCGCGCCGCGGCCCTCCGCCAGCAGCCGCCGGCCGACCCTGACGCCGACATGCTGGTGCCGAGCATGGACTGGGCATGTGCCGCGCCTGAATCCCGTTGGCCGGACCTCGACGCGCCGGGCGCCGGAGAGTGGCCGTCCGCCGGTGCCCTGCACCTGCAGCAGGACGAAACCATTGAGCTCCCGCTGTCTCCCCACGACCTGCGCTTCGCTCTGGTTTACCGGTTCGTCGGCGACGTGTTCGCCTCTGACGCGGCTGTCCCGATCGAGGCGCAACTCCAGAGGCTGCACCTGCAGGGCGTCGACCCCGTCGTCGTGGACACGGTGAGCACTTCACATGCACATTGCCATATTCTATCATCACCTCGCTGGTCCAATGTGTTTCATCTCCTCTAACTTGCCTCTTTCTCGTGCCTAATTCGAGCAGATCTTGCTGGTGCTAAGGAATCTGGAAGCGAACCTGTGTGCCTAGGACGCGGCGAACGGCATGGTTTCTTTCTTCGTCGCCAGAGAATTCGAAGCACGTTCGGTCACATGGATGGACGAACAGTTTTAGTTTCTTGGAGTTAGTTAATTTTGTGCAGAAAACTAATTGATGTGTAAAAGGAGAACCATGTTCATGTAAAAAAAAAGGGAGCTAGTTTGAATTAGTCATACTTCACTCACTTAGGCTATGTACAATGTTTGATACGATATGTTTTCTTCTTCATTTCATATCATGTACAGAAGATAAAAGAAACATGTTATATGATATATTTTCTCGTATTATCTGCAGCATGACTCCTACAATCATTCAATGAACTAAACCTTTTTTTGCGAATGATTAAAATTAAACTAAGAAACGTGTGACTAAGGAAAATAAATCTCTTTTTGGCAAAAAAAATGGAAAAGAAATCTCGCACAATGATTAAAAATGCCATTTTCATATCAAGAGATCGTCTCTTCACTAAGCAAGACCAATTTTTATTTTCTCTTCCAGCTCAAACATTATGCAACCGTTTTCCTCTCCTTTTCTTCACTAACCCTAGGCGGCTAGGGCAAACCTTCCCCTCTAGGCTTCATCGACGTGTCCGTGGATTCGCCTCCTCTCTGCTTGCCGCTCCAGCGGCTTGTGCCGGGGAGGGGAATCACGATGCCTCCACTTCGGTTTGTAGTTTAGATTAGGGTCTTTTAGATATCACTGGTGCGATGCTCGGGTGGATGGCAACACTTCTTCTTTGAGTTTGTCTTCCGGGGTTTGATCCTCCTTGAGTTGGTTCGTCTGGACATAGTCGACGGAGCTCCGATGTAGATTCCCGTTGTCTCCTTGTGGCAGTGAGATTAGGATTTCTCGTCATGTGGCGAGATTTGATGTCGGGTGCTTCAGATCTATGGAAGGGTTCCATATCAACGACTGCAGCTCTAGGGCGATGGTGCTTAGGGGCACGTGTACGAAGACTCCCTAGCTATCATCGACAAGGTTAAGCCGGCTATGGTAGGGGAGCGGCGATACCGATGCATCAACGGCTCGTTCTAGCAACATTAGTGGTTGTTCGATGGTATCGAATCTTGAGTCATATATCATAGTTTAAGAACACACTTTAGTTTAACAACTCTCTTATGTTTAACAATTACACATAACGCTAGTAACTACATATAACATATATGTTCAGTAAAGTGCTGGTATGATAAAACTATGCTTACGAACTCGGGTTCAACACGGAGAACTGCTATGGTGATTGGGGTGTTGAACTACAGATAGATGCCACCCTCATCATCTTCTTCGCTAAGAAACCAACTCTCATCATTAATTCTGTTGCAATCTCTATCCAACAAGGATGATGACACACAACTATAGGAAATTAATCATAGTCCTTTCGATAAGTAAGAGCGTCGAACCCAACAAGGAGCAGAAGGAATTGATAGGTAGTTTTCAACAATTTCACTGCAAGTGTTGTAAAATAGTTTTGATACATAATTTGATGGCAAGATAATTGGTAACAAGGTAACAAGTAGCAAGATAGTAATGTGAAAAAAGTGGCCCAATACTTAATTATGATATGGACAAGCCGATGGTACTTGTTATAGTGACTAAAACGCTCTTGAGGACACATGAGAATATCATCAAATTACTTTCACCATGATTCATCAATTTATATTCATTGCCTTGATAAGTGTTATGTGGGTGGACCGGAGCTAAGGTACTGTTCTTACTTGAACTCATATCCACTTATGATTAATTATACTGTCCATGCAAGCATCCACAACTAGAAGATAAGTAATTAAGATAAATCTAACCATATCATTAAACAATTGGATCCAAACAACCCCTTATAGAATAATTCATAAACCAGGGTTTAGTTTTCTGTAAGTGCATCTAGTGCCCCTTAGTGATTTTGGTGTATTGAAGACTTATAGGTCAAGGAACTAATATGATTGTGAGTGTACACATGCTCTATAAGTCGATGAGGAGTTTGATATATTCAAAGATTATCAACCCCTAAAAATGTATGTCTTCAACTAAAGACTTTGGTGAAGACTTTGGTATTCCCTGAAGACTTTGAAAATGTAGAAGTTGGTGTGGCCTTGAAGATATGGACGAGGACTATGAAACATGAGGACTTTTGTTTTTGTAGTTTGATTTCCTTTCTTTGAGTTATAGGAAACATCATACTGTTAAAGGGGACCGAGGTAATACTAAGGAAAATTTCCAACTGATGCTCAACTCAAAAGCCTCAACCTATCCAATCCTTCGAGTGAAGCCTTTGGAAATTTCTTACGGTTCAGTCAAGTTCTTTAGTGACAGAGACGATGTTCTTCTGGTCCCTGAGGAAATTGGTCTGACTGAGCAGTTAGGATTTCGCCAGTGCGAATTGCCTACACGTGAGGAACATGATAAGCCCGAGGACTTTCATAGTTCGAAATTCTGACCGTTGCTGTGCTTAGCGGCAGTTGTCCCCAATCATCTTATCCACGTAACGGTCATATCATTGGGGGCATTTATGTCTTATCATGTCAGGTTGCACCCTGGCCATAAATAGCCACCCCCACAACCACTAGTTGGTTGGCTGCTCTGAGAGAACTGACACTTGTCATTTGAGAGCAACCCATCCTCCGTGGACTTTGAGAGAAAATCATTAATGAGGAAAAACCCAAATCCAAACCACCAAACCCAAAGTGATTGAGCATCACTGAAGAGATTGTTCCTGTGTGGAACCGACACTTGTTACCTTTGAAGGCTGTGTGTCTTCCAAACAGTTAGGTGTCATGGTCTAGTGCATCCTGCAATCAATTGGGGATCACGGAGGTCTAGAGCATCCAGCAGTCAATTGTGGATCGCTGGGTGACCAGTTTGTGAGGATTTTGGAAATCTACCCTGAAGACTTACCACGAGTGTTGGGCGAGGACTTTGTGACCTTAGCTCAAGAAGAATACGGTAAGGACTGTGTGTCCTCTGGTTTAAATACCAGGCTGCTCGAAACCAGACGTATGACTGTCACATCAGTTGGAATTGGGTCATCAAACCATTCTCTTCATCGAGCTACCTGGTTCTATTTACTCAACCCTTTCATTTCCTCGTATACCTGTTGATGAAATTGATCTTTACTGTTTGAAGAATTTGACTGAAGACTTTCACAATTTCCTCACCTCAAATTCTTCAAGTTACCTTGTTCCTCACCTGCTTATCCTGTATCACGCTACCTGTAACCTGTGCATGCTTTACTTCATCACGATGACTATGCTACTGCTATGTCTCTCATGCACTTGATTACTTATTCCGCTGCTAGTTATTCATCACATTTCAAATTCTTATTCATCACATTTCAAATTCCACAAGTTGAAATTTCTCATGTGATGAATTTGTAAAAATCATCTATTCACCCCCTCTAGTCGATATAACGCACTTTCAGTTTCTATCACTCCTGTAGCCCATCTTCTAGAAAGTAATTCAACAATGCCTTCCTCTAGGCCTAAATATGGTTAAGCGTCATGTAATCGACGTTCACATAACACCACCAGAGGAAGAACACTACAATATTGTAGCGACCCGACTCAAAACGAGTCAAGCCTCTGTGTTTTCTGTGCCATCCCCGGATCAGTATGCTGGCACACACAGTACATCAATGTATATATCAAAGTGCAATCACATGTAAATAGCATAAAACTGATATATACCTTAAAATAGCAGCGGATACAGTCAACGGGAGTGGAGTCCCAATAACACCAACGACAAGTTGAGTGCGGACCGTAACCCTGAATCGTACTCTTACCCGTCGTAGAAGAGTATTTGCAACATAAGACGTTGCAGCCGTGTAGGTCAGCATTTTGAATATGCTGGCAAGATCACCATAGAAGAACAGAAAAATAAAAACTATTCTATATGCAAAGGTTTTGTGGCTCTGTGTCTGAGTTTTTGCGTAAAAGCTGATTTTATTTTCCTACAACAAAGGAATATCAGGAATTTCACTATAGAGTTACCTATCATGACATGGTTCCGCCAACCAATGTCTCAATGCCCATAAGTATCATTAAGTTGCCCACAATTAGTTATCAGTCCAGTGTTGAGAGTTCAGAGATAGATCCAAGTCTAGAAGCTCAAATTGTCCGTAACCGGGGACACGGCTAATCGATTAGGTTTAACTCTGCAGAGTGTTGTGTACTTTACCCACAAGATTCTTTCCCTCCTGGTAAGTCCTCGCACTGCCTGGTGTTTGAGAACAGGATGAAAGAAACATGGTCTTTCAGAGTGTTTCCCTGACTGTCCGACAGTGCCCATCCCAATCCTAACGTCGACTACATCTCGTAGCACTGCCCAGCAGAGTCACAACAAAGATCAACCAAGCCAGAGCCCATAATGACTTGTGGCTACACAGGTAAGCTTCCGGGCATGAAGTATTCATCCTTCTCTTTGAGTCTGGGTGAAGCTTTCCGCAAGATGTCATGGCGCTTCTCCATGCATCCCGGCCACTCACTGGTTTCTCCAGGGTGCCCAATCAACCATCCTTCACCCAGTAGTGTGTATTGAAAACTTGTCTTCTCGAGTCTTGAAGTCTTGAGGTCTTGAAGATGCAGGACTTGAAGATGTCTTCATGAAGTCGTCGTTTTGACGTGGAGTCCTTCTTCACACCACTCACGAACACTCATACCAGACCCCGTCTACTTTAGCATAGCATTGCACTAACTAGCGTTCCCGGGGCTTTAGTAACAAGTGGTGGGTTCCTACCTCATGCATTCTACTCAACTACAAGAATTTCAATAACACTACGGGAGGGATATGTTGAATGATGTCACTACATGCAATAAAACGTAGGTATGAAAAGATGGTCAAAGTGAACTTGCCTGTACTGTTGATGAAGATAAAGATCGCTCTCAGAAATAACTTGATAGACTATTCGTTACTCTCCGATGAAATCTATAATCAAGCATTACATACATATAAGCAATCATACTGGCAATCAATTCTAACAATCACAAGGTAACACAAGAAACAAAATCAACAAGGTTGATGAAAGAAATACTTAAGACAAAGTTGAAACACAAAACTCCAACAAATTCAAAAGTAACACAAAACCCAAAACAAAGTAAAATATAATAAAAGGATTTTAGTAAATATTTTGTTAGCAAAATGAATTACTTTTGAAGAACAAGTAAAACTATGCAAACAATATTCTAAACAACACAAGTGTTTTCCTAATGAACTTAACAACAAGCAAACATAAACTAAGAGAAAACATATTGTAAAACAACTAAGTTAACAGAAAATAATTAAATAAAATCTTTATTAGAAAACAGAATTAAATCATATGAAACTAAACAGATTCTGTTTGGTTTGAAAATACTATTTAAAATTATTATAAAAATTCTCAAACTCTACCAAATGATAGCTATGGTCACTAGTGACAAGTAGGAAAAAGAATCATTCAAAAATTCATTTTAGAACTCAAGATATTCAGAAAACAAAATTTAAATCAAATCTGTTCAAATTCAATTTAAATGTTCAAACATGGTCAAACTTGGCATATACAGAAACTAGAATAAAATTGTGACCTAATGCAAAAATAATCAATTTAAAATATTTAAAAACATAAAAGATATACTAAAAACAAAATCAGAACTATTTCTGTTTTTTAAAACAAAACAGAAAAAAAACTAATACTAACGGACAGGCGGGCTACGTGGCATGCTCTGGTTGGTCCAGGTGTGCGTGTGCTAGGGAGTTTCGGGCGGACGACCGAGACATAACAGAAAACGGTTCGAGCAATAAACAGATCTAATCGGGGCCGTGGGATTTAGATCGAATGGAGTGGGAGAGGGGTGCGGTGCTCACAGTGGATGGTCGCCGGCGATGGTTCTTCCGGTGAGGCCGAGGAGGTGGGGGCGACGAGGAGGCGTCTCCGGTGGTCCGCCGGCGACGGCAAGGGCCGTTCGACTCAGCGATGAATGGCGCGTCCGGTGGTGGTCGAGGGCGAGCTCGGGGACGACGGTGACGACGAGCAGGAGCGGAGGGAGCTTCGGGGTCGGGGAACACTCCGGCGAGGGTGATGTCTTAGAAGCTCCAGAGAGTCTCCAGAGAGGGTGAGGGGTCGGGGAGGTGCGCACGGTCGTGAGGAAATCGTCGGAGGGCTCGGGAGAGTGCGGGGAGGTCAGGGTGATGCGGGGACGCGATAATGGCGCGGCGGCCGTGGTGAAGTCCGGCGAGGGATTCCGGTAGTGGGAGGGCGCGGGAGGAGGGGGAAACAAGGGGAATGGAGAGAGGGGTCTGGAGGCTTCTTATAGGGGGCTCAGAGGGGTCGGGGAGTAAGGAGGGAGGGGGTCCGCGGCGAAGGAAACCGGCGACGGCGTCGGGCGCATGGGAGGAGGAAGGCGACCGCGGTGCGAACGGATGGCGGGCCCCACGCGTCTGAGAGAGAGGGGCGGGATTAGCGGCGATGGTGACCGACCGGTAACGGTCTCGGCTTTAAAGCCGTTGGGCCAGCCGTCTTATAATAAAACCGTTACCGTTTTTCAATTTATGATTTTACCAGAGCCATAAAACGTGTTCAATGCATTCGAATAAATTCCAAATATAGACAAATTTTATATCAAAATTAACAGAATAATAAATTCCATTTAATGGACATTTTTATACTGGCATTTGAATACATTAAAAAAATCATTTTTCAGAAAATGCCTTAATTGGCTTTATTTAATTTTGCAAATATTTTTCAAATAACTTTTTGGGTTTGATGATTAATAAAACTTCAAAAATTACCCCTGGCTTGGAGTGTCATGTTACTCCTTTCAAATTTTTGTCAGGGGTTTGAATACTTTGAAAATTTTGAATAGGGACCAAATATGAAATGGATTTTCAAAATAATCGAGAGGTTTTCAAAAGCTCTTTCAATTCCTTCTTTTAAACTTCCAACTCATATTTCTTAAAATTTGAGGAAGTCATATTATCCTCTCTCATGAAAATCATTGAGTTGCATAAAGTTTTCTGAATTTGAAATATTTTTCAAATGAAATTCAAATTCTTTTCAAATCCCTTTTCATTTCTTTAAATGGAAGAAGTCATGTCATCTTCACTCTAGGGTTTTGTGATGAAATGAATTTGAATTCCTGGTGATCAAAATGCAGATTGAAAGTTTTGGGAAGGTCATTTCATTTCCTCTCATCAAATTTTCAAAAAGTTTCAAATTTCACTCACTTTCAAGCACTCAAGCAAACAACAATTCATTCTAATAATTATTATAACATTCCAAAATTTGGGATGTTGCAAATATAATATCGAAACAGTAAACGGTGATCAACTTCATGTGATTACTAGTAACAAGACTTCTTCGATGTTCTCAAGAACAAATAGAACTACTCACAACTCATCATATTGATCATGATCAATGGGTATACATATATGACTAACAATCTGAACATAATAATCTTCCACTAATTAAACCAACAAGCATAAACTACAAGATGTTATCAACACTTCTAGCACCCCCAAGCACCAATATCAGGTTTGATACAAAGATTGAACACAAAGGATGAACTAGGGTTTTGAGATGAGCTGGTACTCATGAAGACGTTGATGGAGATAAAGATCTCCACAATGAGAGGTGTGTTGGTGATGATGAGGGGTACGTCTCCAACGTATCTATAATTTATGAAGTATTCATGCCATGTTTACAATAATTCTATATGATTTTGGTATTATTTTATTAGAAATAACCCGGACTGACGCTGTTTTCAGTAGAACTACCATGGTGTCGTTTTTTATGCAGAAATAAAAGTTCTCGAAATGGGTTGAAAAATTACGGTGATTTTTTATGGACCAAAAGAGACCCTCAAAGCACAAGAGCTGGGCCAGGAAGTCGACGAGGAGGCCACAAGCCTGCTGGGCGCCCCGCTAGGCCGCGCCCCTATGGCTTGTGGACTCCCCGAGCATCCCCTTGACGTGAGACTGATGCCAAAAATTCCTATAAATACATAAACCTTCGAAAAGAAACTTAGATCAGAAGTTCCGACACCACAAGTCTCCGTAGCCACGAAAAACCAATCTTGGCCCTCTTCGTCACCCTACCGGAGGGGGTCACCATCACCGGAGGCCATCTTCATCATCCTGGAGGGGCCATCATCACCATAGAGGCCTAGGACCAGAGGGAAAACCTCTCCCCACCTACGAGGGAGGCCATGGAGGAGGAAATACCCTCTCCCTCTCTCTCTCGGTGGCGCCGGAGTGACATCGGGGGAACCATCGCCGCGGTGATCATCTTCATCAACATCACTTTCTTCATCACCGTCCTCATATCTTTTCAGCGGTCCACTCTCCCGCATCCCACTGTAATCCCCTACTTGAACAAGGTGCTTTATGACACATATTATGATGCAATGATGTGTTGCGATCCTATGATGTTTTGAGTAGATTTCTTTTGTCTTATGGGTTGATTGATGATCTAGATTGGTTTGAGTTGTATGTTTATTTTGGTGCTGTCCTATGGTGCCTTCCGTGCTGCACACACATGAAGGATTCCCGCTGTAGGGTGTTACAATACGTTCATGATTCGCTTATAGTGGGTTGCTAGAGTGACAGAAGCTTAAACCTGAGTAAGGGGGTTGTTGCGTATGGGATAAAGGGGACTTGATGCTTTAATGCTATGGTTGGGTTTTACCTTAATGATCTTTAGTAATTGCGAATGCTTGCTAGAGTTCCAAACATAAGTGCATATGATCCAAGTAGAGAAAGTATGTTAGCTTATGCCTCCCCCTCATGTAAAATTGCAATAATGATTTCTGATCTTGTTAACAATTTCCTAGGACAATTCCGCACACCGACCCATCATTATTCCACACTCGCTATTTGTAATATATTCGAAAATTATGATAACAACACCTATTTTTATATTTTATTTCTCCGATATCATGCAAATCTATTCTCTTCATACCCACAACGTAGTTTTATTTCTCGTTTCTAGTTGGAAGCAAACGTTTGGTGTACGTAGAGTCGTATCAGTGGCAGATAGGACTTGAGAGAATATTGACCTTACCTTTAGCTCCTTGTGGGTTATACACTCCATACTTATCAATTCCACCTTTGTAAATTGCTAGGATGAGTTCTTGCACTTGGGGATTATCAAGCTCTTTTCTGGCGCCGTTGTCGGGGAGCGATAGCGTGGGGTTGATATTCTCGTGTGTGCTTGTTTGCTTTCTTCATCAAGTAGATTTTGTTTTCCCCTTTTGATTTCTTTAGTTGTGGTGAAAAAATATTAAATAATGAAAAATACAAAAATAATTACTTGCCTCTTATACCTAAGAAGTTTTTCAAAAAGAGAAGTGATTGGAAGGTTGTGCATTGGAGAAGTGAGGGTCGACCTTGAACACTTGTGTTCATGCTCATGAAAACAACATATAATTTTTCATGGAAGCTTCTGAAAAATAATTATCGACTTCTATATATCCATTTTATTATAAAAATAATGTGCCAACATTTGCTTTTCGGATGATTAGATTGCTTGTTTGGTGTGTGCAGTGCAAAAACAGAAACTTTTGGCTATAGTGTGTAAATTTACATTTTTTCTGGAATGTCAAAAGTTGATGAAATTTTTACACGGTACTGCTATACAAATTGTTTAATGTTTCCTAAATTTTCAGAATTTTCGAGTAACAGAAGTATACGAAGTTTCCATATTACTACAGACTATCCTGTTTTTGACAGATTCTGTTTTCTATGTGTTGTTCACTTATTTTGATGAATCTATGGGTTGTATCGGGGGGGGGGGGAGGGGGTTATGAACAATGATGAAGTTGGAATAGAGTGGAATGAGTTTACAACAATACTTAAAGTAGTATTTTGCTTTATTATACTAACGGATCTCACGAGGGTTTTGTCAAGTTTGGTGTGAGTGAAGTGTTCAAAGATCGAGGAGGCATCGATATAAGAAGAATACGGAGAGGAAATAATTTAAGCTTGGGGATGCCCCGGAAGGCATCCCATCTTTATTCTTCAACAATTATCGATATATCTCGGTTTTTGTTTTGTTCACATGATATGCGACTTTAGTGTTTTTCTTTTCCTTTATGCACCCTTCTAGTATGAGATAGTCCTTCATTGATTTGTAGAATGCTTTATGCGCTTCACTTAAATCTTTTGAGTATGTCTTTGCAGAATGCTCTTTGTGTTTCACTTAAATCTTTTGAGTATGGCTTCATAGAATGCTTCATGTGCTTCACTTATATATTTTGAGCTTGGATATTGGTTAATCTATATTAATTGTAGAATGCTATATGAACTTCACTTATATCTTTTAGAGTATGAATGAAATTATCATCGGAATTAGGCTTGGAAGAGTATCATTAAAATGTCATGCCTAGCTAAAAATGCATTAAAGAAAAGCGCTTGTTGGGAGACATCCCAACACTTTTACTTTCTGTTTTTGTGTGTTAACATGATTAAGATACTGTAGTAATCATGTTTTTTGACTTTTTATTTCAATAAAGTGGCAAGTAAAGCCTTTGGGATGACTCACAAGATGAGTAAAATTGATGCTGAACCAAAACAGAAACTTTTGCCTCCAGTACAGGAATATTAATTTTTTACCGGAGCGTGATAATGATCTTAAATTTTTACACAGTCTTGATATACAAATTCTTCAGGTTTTACTATTTTTTCAGAATTTTTGGAGACAGGGAAGTATGATTACACTATAGATCTTCACAGACTATTCTGTTTTTGATAGATTCTATTTTGCATGCATAGGTTGCTTGTTTTAGTGTTCCCATATCTTATATTCAGTGATATAAAATGTGGGATTGATTTAATACAGTAAGTATTATGTGAAAATAATTATGAATCGTGTCTTGATACTACCTAAGTGAATGATCTATCTTTATTACACTAACCCTTCTTACAAATTTCCGTTAAGTTTTGTGTGATTGAAGTTTTCAGGTTTTGGGTGAGATATCGATATGAGGAAAAAAAGACAAGAACCTAAGCTTGTGGATTCCCAAGGCACCCCCAAGGTAATATCCAAGGAATACTCAAGTGCCTAATCTTGGGGATGCCCCGGAAGGCATCCCCTCTTTCGTCCTCAACACTATCGGCATATCTTACTTGGAGCTATATTTTTATTCATCAAATAATATGAGTTTTGCTTGGAGTGTCATTTTATTTTGTTGTTCTCTGTTAGTTGTTATTTATAATATTGTTTTCAATAAAAAGTTCCAAGAATCGCCTTAGGATGCTTGCATTGCATGTTTTGATATGTCCTGGGTAAAAACAAAAACTTATGCTGTAGTGTTTGAATTTTCATATCTTACTGGAACGTGGAAAGTTTCTAAAAATTTTAAAAAATGTTTTCATATAAATTATTTAACATTTACTAAATTTTCATTATTTTTAGAGTTACAAAAGTACACTGGTTTAATAAATTGCTACAGACTGTTCTGTTTAGACAGATTGCTGTCATAGTTTTGTTATCTACTTATCCTATAGTTTTCATAGCCTATATTGGTAGATATAAATTGTGGAAATGATAGTATGCAATACCTAATGTTTGAAAATTATTGTACAACTTGTCTTGGCAGTACATGAAGTGTTGATTTGTTCTTATGTGTACTAACCTATCTCACGAGTTCTTTTTGAGTTTTGTGTGGATAAAGTTTTTGAGAATAGGTGAAACCAGGATATGAGAGGATTGAACAAGGTACAAAAGGTAAAGCATGGGGATGCCCAAGACACCCAAAGTAAATATTTCAAGAACTCTCAAGCATATAAGCTTGGGGATGCTACGCATCCCACCTCTCTTCGTCAACTATCGGTTAGCCTATGTTGAGCCTAAATTTTTATTTGTTCACATGATGTGTGCTATCCTTGGAATGCCATTTTATTTTGTTTGCTATTTAAATAAAATCATTGGATCTTAAATTTTGATTAAGATAGAGTCCTCACATGGCTATCTAACTAATTGACTACGCATTGATCTCCACTTATATCTTTTTGGAGTAGTTTGTCATTCACTCTCGTGCTTCACTTATATCCTATGAGTAAATGGTTGAATGAATTGTATATCATAAATTTGAAATTAAATATGCTTCATATACTTATACCATGGGGAGTAATGACTTCACACATAATAAATATAGATGGTAAAATTTATTGAAAGTTAGCAAACACCGCATTGGTCACTTGAACAATTCATGAAAGAATATTGAAGGAAGAGATATTCCACATATAAATATACTATCTTGAACATCTTCTATGATTGTGATCTAATTATTTATTTTCAAACTCGAGCAAATTAGTTGAAATTGGACAGGGAAGACAACTTAATGAGTTATGTTTGAGTATATTTGTGTAGAAGTTATATTGTTATGGATCCTCCAACATGTGGTGCTTGCTTCCACCTCATACTAGCCAAAACTTCCGCACCAAGTAGAAATACTACTTGTGCATCCAAACACCCTTAAACCAGTTTTGCCATGAGAGTCAACTATACCTACCTATGGACCGAGTAAGATCCTTCAAGTATGTTGTCATCAGTGCAAAATGCAATAAAAATTGCTCCTAAATATGTATGATATTTTATTGTAAGGGAAAATAAGCATTGTACAAACTTGTGATGGTAAAGAAATAAAAGCGATCGACTGCATAATAAAGGTTGCTATCACAAAGGGAAATACCACGTGACATTCCTTTGCATTAAGGGTTTGCACATCCAAAAACAAAAAGCGCATGACAACCTCTGCTTCCTTCTGTGAAGGGCCTATCTTTTACTTGCTAGTACTTACCTTTACGCAAGAGTCAAGGTGATCTTCACCACTTCCTATTTTCGTCCTTTTCTCTTGGCAAGCGTAATGTGTTGGGGAATGATCTAGGCATATATGGCCATTCAAATATATTTGATCATGAGTTATTATTGTTGAAAATTATCTATATGATAAATAAGTTGGGAGGCAAAACTTTAAGCCCCTATCTTTCTCTGTGTTCGACGGATGCCATTTGCTCTAAAAATATGCTTTGAGTGTTAGCAATCATGGAAGACTATATGATAGTTGAGTATGTGGAATTTGCTAAATCAAAGCTCTTACATAAACCCTTCCTGAAAATAAGATGAATTGCAATTGTTTGGTGAGTGAAAGCATAGTTTGTTAGTTTTCAAGAAACTTTATGGTCTATATTTTAACATGTGAATAGCTTATTACTTCATCATGAGAAGCTTTATGAGATGAGATACTGTTTATGATATTTAATGATGCTAGAAAAAGTGTTTGGAACTATCATTGATCAAACTTGTGCACTTGCTAGCATTCACACTTCATAAATTATTTCTTTTATCATTTACCTACTCGAGGAGGAGTAGGAATTAAGCTTGGGGATGCCGATACGTCTCCAACGTATCTATAATTTATGAAGTATTCATGCCATGTTTACAATAATTCTATATGATTTTGGTACGATTTTATTTGAACTAACCTGGACTGACGTTGTTTTCAGCAGAACTACCATGGTGTCGTTTTTTGTGCAGAAATAAAAGTTCTCGGAATGGGCTGAAAATTTATGGTGATTTTTTATGGACCAAAAGAGACCCCCGAAGCACAAGTGTTGGGCCAGGAAGTGGACAAGGAGGCCATAAGCCTGCTGGGTGCAACCCCCCTTGGCCGCGCCCCTATGGCTTCTGGACTCCTCGAGCATCCTTTTGGCGTGAGACTGACGCCAAAAATTCCTATAAATATAGAAATCTCCAAAAAGAAACCTAGATCAGAAGTTCCGTCGCCGCAAGTCTCCGTAGCCACGAAAAACCAATCTTGGCCCTCTCCGGCACCCTACCGGAGGGGGTCACCATCATCGGAGGCCATCTTCGTCATCCCAGAGGGGCCATCATCACCATGGAGGCCAAGGACCAGAGGGAGAACCTCTCCCCACCTAGGGGGAGCCCATGGAGGAGGAATCACAAGGGGGAGACTCTCTCCCTCTCTCTCTCTCGGTGGCGCCGGAGTGCCATCGGGTGAACCATCGCCGCGGTGATCGTCTTCATCAACATCACCTTCTTGATCACCGTCCTCATATCTTTTCAGCGGTCCATTCTCCTGCATCTCGTTGTAATCCCCTACTTGAACTTGGTGCTTTTATGCCACATATTATGATCCAATGATGTGTCGCCATCCTATGATGTTTTGAGTAGATTTCTTTTGTCTTATGGGTTGATTGATGATCTAGATTGGTTTGAGTTGTATGTTTATTTTGATGCCGTCCTATGGTGCCTTCCGTGCCGCACACATGTGAAGGATTCCTACTGTAGGGTGTTGAAATACGTTCACGATTCGCTTATAGTGGGTTGCTAGAGTGACAGAAGCTTAAACCAGAGTAAGGGGGTTGTTGCGTATGGTATAAAGGGGACTTGATGATTTAATGCTATGGTTGGGGTTTACCTTAATGATCTTTAGTAGTTGTGGATACTTGCTAGAGTTCCAATCATAAGTGCATATGATCCAAGTAGAGAAAGTATGTTAGCTTATGCATCTCCCTCATATAAAATTGCAACAATGATTTCTGATCTTGTTAACAATTACCTAGGACAATTCCGCACACCGACCCATCATTATTCCACACTCTCTATTTGTAATATATTGTAATATATTCTAACTTTATGATAACAACACCTATTTTTATATTTTAGTTCTCCGATATCATGCAAAGCTATTCTGTTCATACCCACAACGTAGTTTTATTTCTCGTTTCTAGTTGGAAGCAAACGTTCGGTGTACGTAGAGTCGTATCAGTGGCAGATAGGACTTGGGAGAATATTGTTCTTGTGTCAGGACCAATTTTCCAGGACATTAATTTCTCAGCAAATGGTCCTTGTGCTCACCAACCGTAGGATTACTGTTAGCTGGTGAGGTACATTCTTGATACAAAAATTCCAAGCAAAATACAAAATCTGAAGTACGAGACCATTGTGGTCTATGAGTACAACAAAAGTTTCTAGTGGTTGATGGCGGAAGCGGTTCGCGGATCATCAACGTCTATGGGACTCCATTTCCCACAGGAACATCTGACTTGGATAACTCCTTTCTTCGCGTAGCTGCTATCTTCGTTGCCTAGGTTCCGAAGCTGTCGTCATTGCACTCCTTTCCAAATATGAAATCTGGCCAAGACAATAGCCGGGGACAAGCCAGTGAGTACTTTGAATGTACTCGCAAACATCATGAAAATAGGTATAATATAGCAGGTATAATCATGCACTGAAATAATCCACGATCACTTATTCAGTCACAAAAAAAATCATGATGCAAGAAAGCAGGTCATTCATATTAAACATGAATAAGCAATCAGAGGATAGAAATAAAATAGACCGATCAGGTGTCTGAAGTGACGCCTCGAAAGGATAATAATATAAAGCATGCCTGAGTCGGGCATCTAAGCGACGCCACATAAAGGGCTTATAAGGAAAAATAAAAGATCAACATGCCATAGTCGGGCGTCTGAGCGACGCCATATAAAGGGCTTATAAAGGAAATAAACAACAAATGTGCCACAGTCGGGCATCTGAGTGATGCCATAGAAAGGGCTTAAAAATAAATAGCCAACATGCCACAGTCGGGCGTCTGAGCGACGCCACAGAAAGGGCTTATATTATAAAGCAATCAGTATGCACGCCACAGTCGGGCGTCTGTGCGAGGCCACATAAAGGGCTTATATAAGAATAATCACAATGAATATCCAGGAGGTAGAACCTTCCCAGGGATACTCAATAATTCAAATAATATAAATGGTTAGTCCACCATAATAATAATCATAACCATCATTCATCACTCGTCATGATCAATATTCCGGTTTAGAAGTTTTCCTCCGAAGACCGACACTAAGACCGACACTTGACCCATCCTAGACTGTAGTCCTTAACCACGGACACGGCTATTCGAATAGATATTAACTCTGCAGAGGGTGTACTCTTTACCCAGGAGTAGCGGTTTCCTTTAGTCCACCGGGACTAATTCCGCTTACGGTCTTTGAATTGGAAACACACCTGACCTGCACACACCAGCTTAACTTACCGGTGCCTGGAATCACCCACGGCACCCATTAAGCAAAACTCTAAGTGGGGAGGCTATATCGACCTCAATTAGCATGGGATCACAAAATTTATAACGCGCGCAAACTAGGGGAGCTATCCCCTCGGCTCCAACCGAAAACACCCATGCCCCCGGACCAGGTGGCCTGCCTACCGGATGCATCCTATATCTTCCACCATGGCCTCTCTGTATAGTGTGTGCTAAGAAAGGGGTTGGCAACTTACTTAACCGTACCCTATCTGAGGCAGAGACAAGTGGTAGCACAAAGCAAGTATGAGGGTTACTGGCACAAGACTCGATCTACGATCGACTGAAGAGGTTGTGTATTCTCTGCATGGTTAGCACAACAAACATATTTCACGACATCAGAGAAAATCACCACTCATCATACCCCTTCATGCCTCACTGACCATTCTCGCTCCAACGAGATGTCAGCACCAAGTTCATGTCTACTCGTGACAGAGACTTATCCCAGATTCCTTCTGGTAGGCAGGGGTGGTACAAGGTGGTGACTACTACCACAACCATCTCAAGTTTAATATCAAGAATTTCTCATCATGCACTTGCATGCATGATCACACCTTCACATGAAATAACAAGCACATCATGTTAGCTTAGTGTTGTAGCTTTATTTGTCACACTAAACATCACACAACAAATATCATACCAAGGGTTCAGGATGCTTGCCTTTAATGTGTGAAGAGGTAGGGTGCATCACAAAACTTTTGAAAGTTTTCTTCTCTCTTCATTTCCTATTTTGAAAATATTTGAATTAACACGAAATTAAAAAACAGTACAAAATGTTGTCTCAAATATTTTTGAAATAAATCTTAAAATAAACTAGGTGAAAATTTAGAGATGTAGGAAAAAGAATCAATTAATTTGGAGTATTATTCTAAAAGTTATGCCCAGTCTAAGAGGGGTCAAAGTTCTGTTTTAAAATAAACCAGAAAAAGGAAAACGGTTTAGGTGGAATACGTCTCCGAATAGTAAAAACGTACTTCCAGTAATATGCCTTGTCGCGAGCAAAGCGTGCCACGCGTGGTTGCACGATCGAGAGGGAGACTGTCTCACCGACAGGTGGGACCCACCTGTCGGGTTTATCTCCTACCCTCCGTGCGTTCTGGGAAGGGGCACAGGGCCGCTCCGGCGATGACTGCCGGTGCTAGGGGACGCCGTTTCCGATGCTCGGCACACTAGCATACTTAGGATGCTTGGACGCATCGCTTGGCCATGGGAGGGATTGTCGGGGAGCCTGAGGTCGAGCAGGGCTCCAACAATGGCGGAAGGGAGTCACGGCTAAGGCGGGGCTTCACCCATGGTGGCTCCCGAGAACCATTGAATAGGGTAGGGCTTCAGGGAGTACTATATACCCATTCCAGGAGCCGGAGGGGAAAATGGGGCTCGGGTGGCCTCAAATTTAGCAGGGGCGGCGGCGGCCGATCTGATCGGAGACGACGCAGATGATCCCCTCTGGTCGTCTGGTGGTCTCGGGGGTTCAAATGGGAATAGCTAGGGGCGGCTTGAGTGTCCTAGAGCTGGGAGGGGTCCTTTTTATAGGGCGAATAGGTTGGTTCCGCGGCGGAGTGGATAACTCCGGCAAAGTGTTCGCACAGGGCGACGCGACGATGTCTAGCGAGGCTGCGAGCTAGCGGACGATCGAGGCACTGCACAAGGGGACAGCTGGCGCACTGGTGTGGCTCGGGCAACGCCGGCCATGGCAGAGCGAGGACGGGGCCACAGGCTAGCCGCCAGGAGCTTCTGACGGCGGCGCTACATGGCAAGAGGGGGCGGCTCCAGCAGCTAGGAGGGGCCGGGGACGGCTCTGCGAGAGGGGAAAGGCCAGGGGCGCGCGGGGTTAGGTGGGACAGTGCCGTGGTCGCCAAGGCAGCCATATGGGCGCTCTGGGCGCGTCTAGAGCATGCCCACCATGTGTTATGTGAAATGCAAACACATGCTAGCAGTCTTAGGTGGTTCTACAACTTAGCAAAGAGGTTAGTTAGGGTGAAGTAGGCCTAGTGGACATGGTGGTTGGGTCAGGGATCAAGCTCACAAGGCAGTCTTAATTCTATGTCAATTCTGGGCAGGCACACCAAGTGCTCGGCAGAATGACAAGGGCATCTAGCGAGGTTTCTTGGCCACCCAAATTTCCAGGTTGGGGTCTCTTTATGCATAGGTGATGATGGCAAGGTTATTTTGTCAAAAGAAAATACACCCTAGTGCAAGTTTTTGAGAAAACCATTTCTAGACAAAAACCAGAGGGCATTATTGCATATGGTTAAAACATCCTAATGAGGCTCATCTCCTGGACTTAAGGGTTTGGTAGGGATAACTACAAGTAGGAAAAATCTCAAGGCCATTAGAGAAAAATCAAATGGGGTTGTAGTACAAAATGCCAAACTGGTCCAGAAAGCAAATGAGGATGGTTTGCTCAAAACTTCCAAAACACAAGGTTAGGTTTTAGCATAAAAGTGATCCAGGGACAACACATGTGATCTACAAATTTTTATGGAATTTTTAAAAGGGTTTATGAAGTGGTTGTAGTGTAACTCATGCCTTTAAAAGAATGAAAATGCTTTTAAAAGAATTAAAGCTAGGCAAGTTTTATTATAAAAATAGTTTCATTGGTTTTAATGAATGAAATAAAATGATGTAATAAAACATTCAAATCACATAAGATTATTCAAATGTTTCAGATAAGAGGGATTTTTTTTGAAATCGAGAGAAGGGAAGTAGCCTTGAAATTAATAGAAAAGTCAGAGAATAGAAAATAAATATTTCTAACAAAATTTTAATTAATAAAACAAGATTAAATTTTTGGGGTGTTACATCTTGCCTTTAGCTCCTTGTGGGTTCGACACTCCATAATTATCGCTTGCACCTTTGGAAATTGCTACGATGATTCCTTGCACCTGGGGATTATCAATGAGGGCTTTGATTTCCCCTCCCCGAGGGATGTTTCCCAAGCAGAATCTCTTCGCTTGAGAGCAAAAGTGCTCCGCCTTTGTTCCACCTAGCAAACGGCGATGAGAAGTCCCAAAACTTTTTTGGTATTATTTTCTAGGTTAAATGGGATATTATGACCAAAAGGCATCGGTAGACGAGCTGCCCATGCCCTACATTGATAGGCCACGCCACATGTCCATGTGGCTAGTCTCTAGCCCCCCTCTGGCATATCTTTGCTTCGTAATTCATCATTGATACATTTCCAACGTATTGATAATTTATGAAGTATTCATGTCATATTAACCTATGGGTACAATACTTTTATATGGTTTTGATGCACTTTATATGGTTTATTTAGAACTAACCCAGACTAACGCTATTTCCAGCAAAATTACCGTGGTGTTGTTTTTGTGCAGAAAATGAAAGTTCTCGGAATTGCCCGAAACATTTTTGTGTTTTCTCTGGAGGAAATAAGTAACATTGGAGCGAAGAACCACCGGAGGGGAGCCACCTGTGGGCCACAAGACAACATGGAGCACCCTGATGGCTTGTGGGGCCCACGTGGCTCCGTTGCATGTGATTGCACAGCTAAAAAATCCTAGCATCATCATCAACAGTGCCACATCGTCATCTATAGTGTCACACGTTCATCTATAGTACCAACATCATCCTCCAAAATCCCCCTAGTCCCCTGGGCGTCAGCTGTTAAAAGACCCTCGGGGGCTTCTTGCCTCGAACAGGCTCGCAGACGCTCATTCCCGCCTCTCCCAAATTTACAGTTGTAAGCTAGGGGGTTGTCCTAGAAAACACTTCGATAGCCTCCCCAGCAAGGGGTTCGAGAGCTTTTAGCATGTATACCCAGCCACACACAGGAGAGGCAAGGACTAGAGAACTAGCTCCTTCTTCCTCCTCCGTCGAGCAGCTCAAGGAGCACCCCTGTAATACTTTCATCCCATATAATTGTTCCGGCAGGACTAGGGGTCTTACCTCCCAGGGAGGGTCCTGTACCTGAGTGCATCATGTGTCTCGCATCGCTTGTCCTCAGTCTCGTCTCTAGAACTCACCGGCGTCCATCGGCCCCAACCACACTCGATAAGCCACCCCATGGCATCTCAAGTGAAAACACTACAACACAACGCAATTACATGAATGTAAGCATTAAGGCATCATACACGTACCTCTTTTTATTATAAGTGTTTAAATGAAAATTTGCTTGCTTATCCGGTCAAAAGCTGGATTTGATACTTTCACAAAAGCTTGCTAGAGACCATTGCTTCAAGGGAATCTTCCTCTCGTGGGTTCGATACCCAGGGCCACCTTTGGGGAAATAGATGCAAGATACCCTTTTATGTCCCAACACCTGGATCAATAAAAAGGAGATATCAAGTCATTTTACTGGTGTTGTTATCGGGGAGGAGTTTAGTATTCCTAGTCTTTGAGTTTAGAGTTTTTGTTAAAATTAATTTTAGTTTTAGTTTTTTTGTTGCAAGTCTCTTTAGTTATAAACTCAAAAAGTTGCTATGGCTCATAATCTTGGGAGTTTTTATACTCCTAGCAATACTTTCATGCGTGAACCAATAGCACAACCTGATGTTGCAGCATCAGAATATGAGATGAAACCAAACCTAGTTTCCATGGTTCAACGGGACCAATTTGGAAGCTCCGCTTCAGAAGATGCTGGTATGCATTTACATAATTTTCCTGAATTGTGCAACATGAGACATATAAAGGATTATGACCCAAATGCTCTAAAACTTCATTTATTTCCTTTATCTTTGAGAGGAAAAACTAAGAAATGTCTTTTAGATTTGCCTAAAGGCAATATTAGTTCTTGGGTTGCTTGTTGTAGTAAATTTTTATCTAAGTTTTTCCACCTGAAAAAAATATGCAGTTACGTTCTCAGATTATAGGTTTCAAGCAAGATGAACGTGAGCCACTAGCGCTTGCGTGGGATAGAATGAAACAAGCTATAAGAAACTGCCCCAATCATGGAATGAAGGAGTGGTTAATCCTTCATATGTTTTATAATGGCTTGAATCACATATCAAAAACTATGCTTGATATACTTGCAGGAGGAACAATCATGGGAAAGCCCATAGAATATATCAAGAAGCTACTAGATGATATGCAAGAGAACCATGCCCAATGGAATGTTGAGAGAAACAACACCAAGAAGGTGAATGCTATAGAAGAAAATAGCTTAGAGTTGACAAGCAAGCTTTAAGAACTTATGTCCTTGATCAAAGGTATAGAAGAGGTAAACGTTAATGCCATCGCTAAGGAACATACTACTGATGCGAATTTTATTGCTCCTAGTATCTATAATCCTAATTGGAAAAATAATGGATATGCTCCTAAACTTCCTTACCCTAATAACGGAGGAGCTTCCAACAATTTTATCGGAGCCAATGGCAACAACGGAAATACTCCTGAAGAAACTCTTAAAAGTTTTTTTGCTAGCCAGACTGAGTAGAATGAAAACTTCAATAATATCTTGAGGAATCATTATAACTTACTTGGTCAGTTGACCGATAAGGCTGTTGGACTAACAAATGATGTGCAGATACTTGAAGCGAGATCCTAGAATAGGGAATCACAAGTGGTTAAGATAGTAGAGAGCAAACCTTGATTTTGGCCAAGTTTGTGGGTAAACCGGAGCCTAACTTGGTTGAAGAACTTAAAATGGTATGAAGCAACAAAGAGAAAGCTGAGGTACTTGACACAAGCCATGTGCTAGAGTACAACTACACCATTGCAGATTTTGTCAAGATGGTATCCATGAAGTATCCATTACCAGAGGTAACTAATGTTGAGGCATATAATGTCTTTGTTGAACAAGTTGCAGACAATGTATGTGAACTTGATGAAGAAAGAAAAAAGCAATTCATCAAGTTACCATCCAAGCAAGAATATGCTTTTGAACCTACTATAGAGATTGAGATAGGATTTAACAAATTCAGTGCTTTGTGTGATCTCGGGGCAAGTGTTTCCACTATCCCCAAATATACATATGATAGTCTCAATCTTGGTCCTTATGCCAATATTGAGATTATATTGAATATGAATAACTCTACTTTGACTCAGGCGAGAGGCATTAAGCATGGAGTTATAATTCAAATAAATAACTGCCCTGTCATGATTGATCTTGTTATAGTAGATATGCCTGAAGATCCAATTGCTCCTATAATTCTTGGCAAATCTTTTCTATGGACTATTAAAACTATGATAAATGTGTTTGAGGGGTTTTATTTGATTTACTAGCTAAATATCCGTTTGTGAGACATTTCCCCAGGAGAAAGAAAATGAAGACCTACACAGGAGGTGGCATTATTCTAAATGCTATAAGCTAGAGTCCCGGTGTTCTAGCACCACCTTGATCACCACTACGGTCTTGCTATCCGACCAAAAATAACTGCTTTGTGGGAGGCAACCCATGTGAATAAAGTAGACAAGTAAGTTTTTATTTTTATTTTTAATAAAAGAGTGATTGAAGTTCCATATGGAGAAGTACGTTTGAAAGAATTGTTCTAATGAAGGCTTCACTTTGTGCAAGATGATTTATATGTTGAATTGATGTTTGAATGCCTGGAAAATATGTCTATGTATTGCTATGGAACTAATCCCGCAGGAAAACAGAGAAAAAGATAAGTTTCAGAAGAAACAAACCAAAAGACGGCCTATCATACGACCGTAGCGGTCGTCTGGGCGGTCGCATGACCTACATGAGGTTCCAACACAAAATAGTTAGAGACAACACAGAGGAAGACGACGTATCATGTGAGCACATGCGTTCGTTTTGGAGATTGTTTTACTTCTTTGCAAAAAATAGAGATAGATCCAGAGCATTCGACGGCATTCCAAATGGGTGCATGCGCCCATTCGAGTAGTCGTTTGACATCTTCGACCAGGAGAAGAAAGAGAACAAAGCGAACGTGAACGTTCAAAACGGATGCTGGCATCCTTTTCAGCGGTTCTTTCATCTACTCGTAGGCACATGTAAGCTAAACTGGTATGAAGACAACGTTCCATGCGGGCGCTCATGCCCGTATGAGCGGTCGTTTCGCTTGCCAGCGGCTCTAGTAAGCCTGAGGAAGGAGGTAAATCTCCCTCATCTCTTTTCTTCTTCTTCTTCTTCTTCTTCTTCCTCCAAACCCTAGCAAAACTTTGCCCAATCTCTCTACTGATTTGTTTTCAGCTCAAATCCTTCTGTGTGATCGATCTATGGTATGTTTCTCGTCCGATCCCCAAGTTATTTTTGTGAATCCATGTTCTACATGCCTAGCATTGCCATGTATAGGATATGCATATTTTTGATCCAAATTTGAGTTTGGCATGGATTTGTTGATGTTTTTAGAGGAGTATGATGTTGTGAGTACCATAGGATCATTATTGTTTAATTGTATTAGACTAAAAAATTGTTTTGTAGATGTTTAAACGGAGGTCTTCTTGCATGCGCAGTGGTTCGAGTTCATCCACCACACCCACCATAATAAGTTTTCACTCAGGGGATCATTTTCACCGATCGTGGAGCAAGGAAGAAGTTCTAGAAGCTCACCACAAGGAAGATTAAAGCAACCAAATGGGCTTGTGTGAATACACTCGGGAAGCTAGGTATCACTCATAATTTTAATTTGCTGTGTGAAAGTGTCGGGTTGCATCATTTTGTTTATCGGGGATGTGAGACTTGTAAATTCTTGACGCTTGAGTTTCTTAGTACTCTCTCGCACAATGTTTGGTTTAGTGCCAAATGAACATTGGAGGAGAGGATCACTTTCTATCTCCTTGACCAAGACTTTGATATCACTCTTGATGAGTGGTGTAACCACTTTGGCTTTATGAACAATGATGATGAGTTTAAATATGTTTATGCTTTCACTGACACGCACCAAAGGCAATCCTCATATCGTATGACTCGTCATGGCTCTAGGCAAAGAGCCAATTGCACTAAAAGTCCCGCTATACATTATTTCTACTATGTTATCACTAACTCGTTGCAGGCACGAGGAGAAGTTTCTAAGGTGAATGATGAGAACATTCTAGTTCTCGGGAAAGCAACAAACCTGGACGTTGGTTATTCGCCCAACTTTGGGGCAATACTTTTGCTACACCTCGCGCATCAAGCAAATCATGCACAAGGAGATATCATGTGTGGAGGAGTGATCACCTTGTTGGCTAACTCCCTTGGTCTCAACTACAATCATCTCATCCCCATTGTCAGTAACACCCTTGTTAACATTCATGCTCTTACTAGCGCTGGTATGGTAGTAGTTTGTTGGAGTGGCGTACTTTTTGCCCACTCCTATGCCTAACCATTTCTCCATCAAGAATGGACAATTGCATTATGTTGCACATGAAGGAGATGTAGCGTTTGACCAAGAAGGGCCAAAACCTAAACAAGTAGATGAAGAAGAACTCACCACTGACAGGCCTAGCCCCTTAGTGGTGCCAACTGTGCGGCCCGCACAGGGCCCAAATTTTTGAGGGGCCCCAAATTTTTAATACAAGCCTAGTATTAAAAAAACTAACACTATTGGGCCTCTGGGCGTGGGTTGCTGGAGTGGGCTATAGGGGGTCGCGACATCGAGCGAGGAGGGCTGAACGTGGGATCGTAGATCGATCTCCTGACTCCGTGACTTGTGACTCCTCGATAGCTCGATCCCTATAGATTCTAAAAAGAAAAAAACTAGATCGCTACAGGCAGGGAATCTGGGATCGGGATCGTGGGCTACAGGAAAGAATGTCCCGTCCCATCGTCTCGTAGTCGTCATCTTGTCCCTAAGTCCTGCCTTCCTGGTCATTAGATCTATTCGAATTCTAATTCAGGTCGATAGGGCATCAGGTCGCTGCCGTTGTTGCCTTTCTCGCCTCCTCTCTTAAATTCAGACTGCTCGACGTCGTCTCATCGGATGGATCGGTAGCCGACTCTAGCCTCTAGATGCTTAGCAAGTCCTTCTTTTCAATTACTTTCGATTTCCATTTCTAATTCTTATTTTTCGAATTAACTATTGGTAGGGATCATTACCTCATTAGAGATTGATTTTCCCTTCTCGATTAAAGATCACAGGACCCAAAAGTAGGTGAGTTAGCCGGTTCGTCTAATTGCCAAACATTGCACATGATCAATATGCTACTGTATAAATTTTATTTTATGTTATTCATCTTCTTTATTTCGCTGACATTTATATATGTCCAATTGTTATGTAAGACGTTATATTATATGCATTATAATTTTTCTATGATATATATATATATACATTATACTTGCTCCTTAATTTTGTTTGTGAGATAGGGCCCTATTTTTTGGTTTCACACAGGGCCCCGGATTTTACCGGCCCGGCCCCGGCCACCGATTAAGAGGAGGATCAGACCCAAAAAGACTACACCACCTAAAAGGACCTGAACAACCTTCAAGGCTCTATCAATGATATGAGCAACCTCACATCGCCCCTTCGAGGCATGTCCCTACATGAACATGAACTTCTCCAACTGGAGCCAGGAGTGGGCTCCTAACCAACCGCCACAATGATCTCACCGGTTTGGGCTTGCAAGAGCCTAAGATTGGGGGAGGTTATCACCACTTCTACATCTAGATGTGATGGTATTTGAATATATCGTCATGAGGTTGTACTTAAGCTCGAGGATCTTCAAAACACTCGTGTTGGTTTGTTCCAACACTTTGCTTTTTATTTTTATTTTCCATTTGCAATTATTCGGTTGCAAGTTAGTTTTCAAAAAACCCAAAACCAAAAAAATAAAATAAGCTTTGCTTTGCTCTTGTTCTTTTTAACCCCTTGGAGTTCGTTTGCATTTAGTTTTCATAAGAGTTGATCTATACCGGACAATGAGGAATGCAAGAGTAAGGAAGAGAAGTGTGTAAATTCGCAGCCGTGAAGGTATGTCCTATGACCCCCGTGTTCTGTACTTGGATACTTAGAGTAGATATAGTAGTTGTATGTGTGATATGTGTAGATGGGAGTAAGCCTTGATAGTTGATCCAAAGGTTTTTCTCTAGTAGCTGAAATAATTTTGTAGCCTTTGTTTTCTTTAGTTTAGACAACTAAGACTTGTCGTGAGACAATTTTTAAATTAAATGCTATTAACCAAGAATAACGTTCCAAAATAGAAAGTCTTTCAAGACTTGGGAGTTGAGAAATCCTAGTGGAAGTGATGTTTAACTTGCTTGACCCCATGTTGTTAATTTAATAGACTTGATATAACTTTTGGATTAAATTGTCTGGAGGAACTTATTCGAAAGGTGGGTGAGATTATGCAAAAAAATCTTTGTTGTATCTCTTAACATGGTGCTTCAGCTCCTTGCTGGTCTCATGTCCTAGCTATTACATGCATGTGTATGTATGTAAATGTGGCTTCGTCACCTTTTTTGATGTTATGCTGAGGACTCCACTGGCCAATGAACTGTCCACCAAGAGTGATAGCTCGGATTTTGGATATGAGTTTGTTATCGTACGTGGTGGCAATATTACAAACAAATATTATCCGGCTTTCTCTTGAATGTGTGTGTATGTGGTAAATAAAGGGGACTGATCAAAAGAGCTGGAAAGAGACATTTTTCTAAAGGTCCATATTTCCGAAACATCAAGCCACAACGAAGATCAATGCATGATCATTTGTTTGGCATAATCTCCTTCACGTGACAATCAAATTTCTAGCAAAAATGGTTGAAACAAAGTGTTTAAGAGCATAAAGGAGGAGACAATTGTGGGTGTGCTTGTGAGCACTTGAGCATCATATTTTACTATAGGTTTCCTATTCCCTAACTTATGTTTTTATGGCTCTATCTAAAGAAAAACCCTTCCGTGCATTCCCTGCAAGCAAGTGTTGTCTAGATTAAATGAAATGAAGTGTTGCAAAGTTGTTTTATCTAGTAGATCAAGTAATTTGTGTTGATTATCTTTGCTTCACTAACACTTGCACTATAACCATGCCACCGCTATACCTATGCTAAGTTTTCAGGTCAGGAAGCGGAGGGATATCTAGGCATACCGATCATAAGTGAACCAACATCTTCTCATTATTTCAGTTTTAACAACTGAGTTCCTTATGCTTCAGATTTCCTTTTATGTTGCTCGAGAAAGATCAAGTTTAAGCTTGGGGGAGTTGATTAGTGATATTTATACAGTCATTTCACCCTTGTTTAAAATGATATATTTCACTTAAAGATAGATATTCACTCTAATATTGTCACTAATGACTAATAAATGCAAATGATTCCACAAATCCTCACTTTAATGTTTTTCCACAGGAAATGGGATAAAAAGGGAATAAATCACGTGGAGGAATGGAAATGAAGGAAAATGGAGGAAGAAACAATCAACAAGAGGTTCCAGAAGCCAACCAGAGAAAAAGATGACATTCCATATGGGCGCAAGTGATCGTGTGAGCAGTCTTTTGGCATGGAAACAGAGGTATGTCGTCTACCCGAACAACTTTGATAAAGCGGACCCCGTCGAAATGTCAACAAAGCAGCATCTAGCATGGCCAGAACCTCTTCATCATCTTCATCATCCACAAACCCTAGCTACCGCCATATCTATCTTAGTAGCCATTTCCACCACCACAGTCCTCTCTCATCTAGTCCCTACTTGTAATCGTGCATAGCACAAGGCATCCATTGTAAGGCATATTTCAATCAATCAATCTCAAGATGTGTTCTTCAATGTTTTTCTTCTTACGATCTGATCTCCATGTGTGAGTAGTTCGGTATGGTATGGGTTGAGCCATGATCCTTGCAACCCCAGGTATTTGTTGAGGGGATCAATGGAAGTCTTTGATATGATGTCCCATATGTGTGAAATAAAATTGTTTCGTGAAGTGTCTCTTGTCTTGTCCGTGATCTCATCCATGCACACACCTAGGATCATGGAGATTGAGCACCGGTGAGGCTAGGAGAAAGGGGACTGTGAAGTGTTATACCGAACACCGGTGACAGGAAGGTTTAGTAGGATAACATGGATCATATCCTTGGGGATTCATGAAGTGTAGTAATTAAACATGCAATGCTTTTGTCTGATATTATTATCTTAATTATTGAGTCAACCCTGCGAGACGGATAGGGACTTTGGTAGGACAACTGATTCTTAATGCAGGACTTGTGCCGATCAAGATGTTATTTGGACACATCCCCCACTCTGATACGAAACAAGCACATCTTGATGGGTGACTTCTTCTACTTGTGAGCTGCGTTGTGTTTTTCTCCAAAGAGGAAGGGTGAAGCAATATAGTAGCAATAAGACACTAGCACATGCAGCTCCTATACAAACATTTTTTACCCCCTTTCCACGACATACTTTTAAACCATCACCTTGCATGTGTGCGATAGGGGGGCTATCCCATAGGACACAGATAAATCGTCGTTGGTGCCTCCTCCTATCACACATGCTGGGCAAAAAGATCTTGTGATCGATTGGGAGGCCCCAGACAAAGGCAAAATGGAAGAACAACCTAAAAGTGGAGGGCCAGACAGAAACTATCTCACTCAAACTGGCATGTGAAAATGCTACCCACCCTTCCCCTATTTTTGCATTTCATTCTTGTATTCCTTCTGCTTGCTTTTCTAGTTAAGCTGCTCATAAACTAGATCCCTAAAACTCGCTCAGCTACTGTCTTCTCTCTATAATTGGTGTCTAAGTCCAAGTAATCGATAAAGTATAATCCTCTTCCCAGCTCCGCCACAAACAAAACTTTTTTGCATGATTCAAATGAAAAATCTTTCTCAACGATTCCTATTCTACTAACAAGAGTAGACATGCATCACAAATAGATATACTGTAGAATTCATGTGAGATGCACATGGCATCCCACACAGTGAATCCCAAAGATATGTTTCCATTCGTATGGTACGTCACACACAACTTTCTACAGAACACCGTCTGATAAGTGTGCCCATCACTGGTACGTCTCAAATGTATCTACTTTTCCAAACACTTTTGATCTTGTTTTGGACTCTAATTTGCATGATATGAATGAAACTAACCCGGACTGGCGCTGTTTTAAATAGAACTGCTATGGTGTTGTTCTTGTGAAGAAATAAAAGTTCTCGAAATTGGATGAAACTTTTTGTGGATTTTTTCTAGAAAATATGAAGACTTATGGAGCGAAGACCCACCATACAGGGGCCACCTACTCGTGCCAAGCCAACAGGGCGCGCCCTAATGGCTTGGGGCTACCTCGTGGCTCCTCTGACCCTAATTCTAGTCCTATAAATGCACAATTATGGAGGAAAAAGTAGGAGAGAATTTTTCATCGCCTTTGACGAGACGGAGCCGCTGCCACCTCCTATTCTTTCTCGAGAGGACTGCTCTAGAGTCCGTTTGGGGCTTCAGAGAGGGGAATTCGTTGCCATCGTCATCACCAACCCTTCTTCATGAACACCCCCTGATGCTCATCATTGGGAGTGAGTAATTCCTCTATAGGCCTGCTGGACGGTAATGGGATTGGATGAGATTGATTATGTAATCGAGTTATTTTGATAGGTCTTAATCCCTAGTATCCACTATGTTCTGAGATTGAAGTTGCTATGACTTTACTATGCTTAATGCTTGTCACTAGGGCCCGAGTGCCATGATTTCAGATCTGAAACTATTATTTTTTCATGAATATGAGAATATTTTTGATCCAATCTTGCAAGTTTTATGCACCTATTACGTGTTATGATCCGCATACCCCAAGGTGACAATAATTGGGATTCTTTCTGGTGATTGCCGTAGTTTGAGGAGTTCATGTATTCACCATGTGTTAATGCTTTGTTCTAGTTCCCTACTACAAGGTGGCCTTAATATCCCATAGATTTCCTTATGGACCCCACTGCCATGGGAGGGTAGGGCAAAAGATGTCATGCATGTTCTTATTATAAGCACGTATGACTTTATACGGAATACATGCTTACATTACATTGATGAATTGGAGCTGGTTCTGTGTCATTCTAGTATGTAACTGTTACACGATTGATGTCATCTAAATCATTATCCATCATTGATCCATGGCCTACTCTTTTCATATACCGAATCTTGCTGAGTTACTATTGCTGCTGCTACTGTTACAATCACTATAAAACTGCTGCTGTCACTACTATTGTTACTACTATTATTTTGCCTTTCTACTAAAACTTTTGCTACACAGAGATACCCCAGGTGTGGTTGAATTGACAACTCAACTGCTAAGGCGAATAAATATTCTTTGGCTCGCCATGTGTTGAATCAACAAATTTGGGTAAAATACTTCCCTCGAAGACTATTACGATGCCCTATACTTGTGGGTTATCTAGACCGTTTTCTGACACCGTTGCCGGGGAGCATAGCTTTATTTATTCTGTTCACCAAGGATATCCAATTGTTACTATGAAGAATCTAAAAGATACGAGAACCAAGATCATACCCTCTAAGACGAGGGGAGGTAAGGAACTGCCATCTAGCTCTGCTTTGGATTCACCTACTGTTTTGAACCAACTTATGACACCACCAAATGCTACTCGTTCTGATATGTCTCAAGTACTTGATAATGCTACTTCTGAAATTAATGATGATACTACTGCTATGGTTGATGAAACTGAAACTATGCCACTGGATGAATTACTTGATACTCATATTGCTAAAGCTAGAGAACTCTAGAATGCTAAAATTGATGTACCCTTTGATTCACCTATTACGCCTAACTCTTCTAATAGATATGAAATGCCTGATGTACCTGAGGGTTATGTTATGGATGGGGAGATAGCTAGAGACTTTCTTTCTCTTAAAGATGTAGATGATTTGAAGAAACTACCATGCAAACTGAAAGAGAAATCTATGATGGAGAAAATGAAACGTGATCCTGAATTTGCTACTTCTCCAATATGTGTTACTGATAAGGGCTATGAATTCTCTGTTGATCCTGAGTTAATCATTATAGTAGAATATGATCCTTTCCATGGTTATGAAATTGAAACTGTTGTGGCACACCTCACTGAATTAAATGATACTGCCACTTTGTTTGCTCATGAGGAAAATATACGCTATTATTATATCCTTAAGACTTTTCCTTTCTCGCTAAAAGGCAACGCTAAGAAATTTTTCCTCACTCTTGCACCCGGTTGTGTGCGTAGCTCCGAGGATATGATTTATTATTTTACTGAAAAATATTTTACCGGTCGTAAGAAACAAGCTGCTTTACATGAAATATTTAACTTTGTGCAAATTGAAGAAGATAATCTCCCTAAAGCTTGGGAGAAGGCTTCTCCAACTACTACGAGCTTTGCCTGATCATCCTCTTAATAAAAAGAAATACTTGATATATTTTATAATGGACTAACCGATGCTTCTAGGGACTACCTAGATATTTGTGTTGGTTGCATTTTTAGGGAAAGAACTATTAGGCAAGCTGAAGAATTATTGGACAATATTTTGAAGAATGCTAATGATTGGACACTTCCTGAACCACCGCCGAAACCGATTTAAAAGTAGGGAGGTATTCTATTGCTTAGTCAAGAATATATGGAAGAGGCCAGGAGAACTATGAAAGAAAAAGGTATTAAATTTGAAGATGTCAAGAATTTACCACCTCTTAAAGAAATACATGGACTCGATATCCCTACACAGGTATTAGAGGTAAATTCTCTCCGTATATTTAATGAAAGTGATATACCTTATACTAAGACTCCTAATAAATGCATGGATGAATTTGATAATTATATTATGAAGCAAGAACATTTTCATAATTATGTCAAGGATCAATTACAACATAATTGTATGATGATATATCGCTTGAGTGACTTGATGTTTAGAATTGCTAATGATGTTAAAGGTCTAGGCAATATGCTTGCATGGTTCACACTCAATTAGACCAGGTTGCTAAGTCACAAAATGATTTGCCTGCTGAAATGAATGATAACATGAATGATCATGCTGTTAGAGTAACTAGCATAGTGGCCCGCTCGATGCGCGAACTAGAATTTAATAAGTTTAACGAATAAGACCATATTCTTTGTTTTTAAAGACCAATTGGGGAAATATATATAAAAGAATAAATGGTGTATGGTTTGTAGACAATAATTTAAATTTTTCTATGGCCAAAGTTATATTGTTCATATACCAATTGGTCTTAGGAAGTGATTGATAATTCTTTTGAATATATAGAAACGGTTGATGTATTGTAATTGACACTGTTGCCACATAACGCAACATCCATATTTCTACAATGCAATATAAAATATTGTCTACAAACCATACATATTTTATTCCTATAGTATGTCACAACTACATTAGCATTTTTTTATTGTTCAAGGTCGGTTAGAAGGGGACCACATACCAGCCAAGCTCGACCGTATAGTGCACATTTGTTTCTAAGTACGTCACACGACGACATAAAATAAATTACCGTAGAGGACATTCTTTCAAACCCTCGTACACAACTAATGATATTTTTAAAATCTAGTCTAGAAGGAGGAAATTGAAACATCTAGATTTGTACAATGTAGTAAAAGTATTTTTTGCAAACAATACATAGTTCAGTCTTATACTACGTAAAAATTTCAACTTACATTTTTGGCCGTTCAAGAGTGAATTAGAAGGCCGATTTATCATGGCATCAGAAACTTCACGCATGTATTTTGATCCTCCTACTCAACAAAACACATCCAAATTCTATGTACACTACTACAGAACGGCCCAAACACGACACATGAATGAGAGACCCTTTGATGAAACTATGTGCGATGCATGAATCACAAATGGTATAGTGCAAAGCTCCGTCGCTAATGGCACGAACTGTGTGCGAAGGTGGATCCATCAAATACGATTCAGAAAGTAGTTGCGTGCGCGATCTACGACAGACAGTTTGTTCTTATGAACCGTTTGTGATTAGATAAGATAACAAAAACAGTTACCAAAACTACATACATGTGCGAAGTATGACATACAATTCACTCGGATAAACTGTGTGCGCTGATACAACAAAACCTAGACGATTTGACATAACGAGATGTGTGCGATATACGACAAACATGTGGGTAATGAGAATCGTGTGCGAACACCAGATATCACACAGACGATTGGAGCTAATAACCTGTGTGTATTGTGGGAAAACGTTTGGTGGTAGACAACTGTCAGCGATTGATCAAATCATCACCGACAGGTTTCGTAGTGTAGTCCGTGTGTACTGTGATTTGCTCGGTCTGCACAACATCAATGCCGCGCCTACAGAACAACAACATATGTACTTATAAGAACATGATTGCATAAACAAAAAACAACACAATGCAATTTCAAATATTGTATCACAAATACTAGCAATATTACAAGGTTCAAATTCTAGCATAACGAGGCCCAAATTCAAAGATTACAAGGTATAACCTTACATTAGAAATCAAATCCAATCTTCAAGGTCCATGGGATGAAATATTTCTGCGAAGGGATCATCCACCGAGAAGTCATATATCGACTCGATAGAATCGCTTCTAAATAATCTGTCATATGAACTTCCAAAGTGAAAATCAGCTTTTGTAGAGCCTTTTCCATTCTGCTGTAGACGCCTCCGCTGGTCAGTAAACCATCCATTGCGGTGCACTAAATATAGTGCAAACTTTATTACCTTGAGCACCCTTGCTTTCTGAAGAAAAAAACTAGCAAATTGAATCTCTAGATTGGTGCCTCGATACTCGTTCGAAGTAATTTCCGTGAGATGAAATTCAAGGCATTCGATGGGATTGTTATATTGCGCCACATTTTCCACTCCAACTCCTGCTTGTATCTGCAAACGAAGACAACATATCAGTGCTTAGATGCAGTATCGAACACTACATGCCTCTTTGATTTTCATGATTTATAAAATACACTAATAGATTGACATGCCATCTTCGATCGTTCATGATTAACATCTCAAAAAAAAATAGTACACATTTCATTGTAATCATGGCTAAAAGTACCAACAAATTGAACTCCGTTGTGGTTAAGAATTAACAGGAAAGGAACATCACCTCCATGTATAGCTTCTCCGTGCACGGAAAGCATATAATGAACTTAACAACTTCATCCAGATTGGGGCCGATAGATTGTAGTGCCAAGATCTTCACTGTGCGCAGAGACAATGCGAGGCTTGTGAGAATCATTTTCTGGATGACAAACGAACATAAATAAAGAAAACTAGATAAAATGTGATGTACAATAATAAGAATGAGAAGAAGACTGTTGTACGTGAGCGGGTATGGATCCAGCTGTAACAAGTTCAGAGAATTCAGCACACGAATACCCCAACACTGTCAATTTCGGTGCACCAATGACCCTGATTCTTGTTCGACCTTCTTTATCAAGTACAAACAATCTCTTAGGAAAGGCACATTCTCAATGACCATATCATGAAACTCCCTAACTGACAGCGTGTTGCGGCACCAGCCGTGCACATAAATCGTACGGAGATTCGTCGTAGTGATGTGGAGGCTACTGAACCCAAACATCATCTGAAGACGAAGGTACTCGAGCATTGTACAACCGCATAGCAGGTGCTCCAAATCCGACTTCGAGACTGGCGCCAATGAGCTCGAGATGCTTCTGTTTAGGGAGATGAAGAGCGTGCATGACATTAATCTTGGGGAAAAAGGCACCGCATTAACGTAGCGGGGCGCAACGTGGGTGCGAGGCGGAGGACGAACGGAGGCAGCGAGCGCCCATGTCTAGCATCAAAGTTGAGCTCCTTGAGCTGATCTAGGGTGGGGGATAAGAACCAGTCGTGAAACTTGGGTTTGGCCTTGCAGTTTGAAGGGAAAGTGCCGATGGCAAGGCGTCTGACAGTCGGAGTGTGCATGGAGAGGATGTGGGACAATGCGTCCAAGCGTTTGCGATCCCCACTACAGAGCTCGTCGTCATTGAGGAGGTCAATGGGGGTGGAGTGCCACAGAGGGCGCCACCGCCTAGAGAGGATGGTGGTCTACACAGAAAATTTGATGGGGAGGAGGGTCATGAAGGTTAGCAACATCTCGCTGGGGATGCTGCTGATGAAGTCCATGCTCGCCGAAGGCTCGTGTGGTTTAGTCTCCGCCCTCCCCTGCTTGTTGGCTGCCTCATTGTCCATTGAAAAAGGAGGCGATCCATGGTGGCGGCCCAAATAGATAAGACCACAGGAGAAGGTGTAGCACTATTGGAGAACTTGGAGAGAATAGGGCTGTGGGTGGAACTCCGAGGTCCAAGGGCTTGATTCCCGATGAGCCAGCTACGCCTACGCGGCATACTGCTCGCACGCATCCCTTTGAGCCTACGCGACAGACTCCTCGCACGCGTCCCGTCTAATCAAACCTGCACCCACAACACAGGCAGGCCCCACCTCTCATAAAGGCAGGGCCATGTGTCTGCTCGATGAGCCTGTTCCCAAACGGTTTCTAAAAACCATAAAGCGTTCCGTGCTTGGGAACTAAAACCATCAATAAATATTGAGCTTGTTTCCTTTCACATTCCAAATTATCACGCGCTATTTTTTTCGCAAATCAGTTCACACCTACCAAACCTAAATGTGTTCTCACTTAGAAGCTGTTTACTATAGTAGGCTATTAAAACACAAACTCGTACTCGAAAATTACCACACATTCTTCAACCCCGCCACCAAAAAAACAAGCCTTCTTTGTTAGTCCTTCATTCCATCTGCCATGGACGGTAGGGGGAGGGTTTCTCGGTCGAGATATAACCAGGGAAGAAAGACAAAAGCCGCGGAAGCAACCAAGAGATCCCGCCGCGGAAGCGCTAGAGAGCTCCAGCCACACCGCTTTGGTTGTAGCAGTGATGTCCGGTGGCACCGCGGACGCCCGGGAGGATCTTTTGCAAAGAGGCGACGGTTCTCACAGTCAAAAGCACATTCGCCTCAGAGGCGAACTGGACAATTTGGCAGTCTTTGATTCCTCAGCCAGCGACGACATGCATGTTGAGCTCGATAGGAAGGACGCCATGATCGATGACCTAGTGAAGCTGCTGGAGAAGAGCGACGCCTCGGTTGACAGGGCGATCGGCCTCGTGGAGAAACTTATGGAGGAGAACGACGCCTGGAAGAAACTGCTCGAGAAGAAAAGTGCCTCGGAGGGGAGGCTAAAAGAACTCACCAAGGAACTTTTGGAAGACTTGCCGAAGGTCTACACCAATCGGGAGGGGCTAGTGAAGGAATCGTGGAGCGTGTGAAGGAACTTCATGTTTATGCCATCAACGCTCTCGAGCAAAGAGACCACGCCATGTCCGCCATGTAGAAGATGTTGGATGAGAGGCGATAGGAGATGGAGGTCATGGAGGCAATGAAGAAGGAGATTGAGGAACTCCGCGCCCAGCAATCCATGAAGAATTAGATAGCAGCGGGCCAAATTGTTTTCTTTGTCTTCTTCAACCTCTTCCTTCTTCTTTTGCCCTTGTGTCTTTGGGGAGTTGCCACATGTGGCATTTTTTTATTATCATGCATATGTAAGAAAATTATTATCTTTGCCGGTGCTAATTTGTTGTTATATTATTTTGTTCGTTTGTACATGTATATGAGTCGAAAATAGACGAAACATCAAAGTTCTCGGCTAGGCATGAACAAAATAGTGATCACAAGCAAAGTAGTCCCTCCTGGATAAACAACGGGTAGGACGCCATTAAGTCAGAAGTTGGGAGCGAGACTAGTGCGCGCGGGGGGGGGGGGGGGGTGAGGTCAAAGTATCGCTTCCCGATGAGCATGCGCAGTAGATTTTCATGCCTCCCGTCGAGCATGCATGATGGATAGCTCTCATGCATCCTATCAAGCCTGCGCGGCGGATAGCTCGCACGCGTCCCGTCGAGCCTACGCGGAGGAAATCTCACATGCGTCATGTCATCAACCTACAGCTACACGCACGGCTCCCCCATATCAAGTACTCCCTCTGTTTCTTTTTAGTTAGCATATAAAATTTGGTCAAATTCAAAATTTGTAAAGTTTGTCTAGCTTTATAGAAAAATAAATAAATATTTATAATTCAATATCAACATTATTAGATGCATCGTCAAATTAACTTTCATACTATATAACCTTAGCATTGTAGATGTTGATGTGTTTTTTGTATAAATTTAGTGAAACTATGTTTAGCTTGACTTTGACCAAATCCTATATGCGAAGAAAAAGAAACGGAGGGAGTAGAAAATGGATGCGTGGCACCAAATGGTTATCATACAAGTTTTGTATGTACATGAATTCGATAAACCAATATTATCAATGATTGCGGCCGAGCTATCATGCCTAAATGTTTATAATTCATTCACATTCATATGAAAAGGGCACTAGAAAACTCAATTGATGTATAAAAAGGGCCGAATTGGTGCACCAGAGGACTCATTGAATGTAGTTTCGTCACAAAAGGTGACATGTTCCCTATCGAAACCACGAGGTCAGAGCATGTGCCTCTAGTTCAAAATTTGAACTATGCATATTAAATCCCTAGAAAACTCAATTAATGTGTAACAGGGGCCAATTCGGTGGACTAACGACTCATTGAATGTAGTTTCACCAACAAAGGTGACATGTTCCCTATCATGGCGAGCTTTGGCTTGTAAGATGCATGTCCCAATATTTGTCCCAAATTCGCCAGAAAACAAAATGCACATCGTAGATGTGCCATGGCATGACACTATGTTAGTTTCGTGAATTCATGGCGAGCTTTGGGTTCCATCGGACTTTGAAGCCAAGATTATCAATGTTTGTGGTCTAGTCACGATACCGAGATGTTTGTAATTCAGTGACCATTAGTGCATGGGATGAAAATATGGACCCAATGACACAAATTGGTTTGTAACCCATTTTGGTGCGCTGGAGCCTCTGCTTGTAATTCAAACTTGTGTTCTTCACATTAAGTGCATGCTTAGAGAACTCAAATGTCATTTTGACCACAAAGGTGACATGTTCCATATCGAAACTACCATGCTTGTCGTGGGAAGATCCAATTTGTAAGAGGTTTGTCACAAAACTTATATACCATGTCCAATAAGTGTCGTGTCGACACACCAGATTCAATAATTTCACATTTTAGCATTGCAATTGTATTAGCCTATGTTGCATGTAGAAAAAATATCAACGCAAGAAGAGACATAGAATGTCGTTCCCTCACAGAGGTGACATGTTCCGTATCGAAACCATAATGGTTCTTGAGAGAAGTTTTGGTGTGCAAGAGACTTGTTGTCATGGGGAACGAACACCTATGGGACCACGGGGCCCCCTTTCGGTTCAGCAAGGGGGGCATGCTGGCACAAAGAGCTGGTCTAGTGAGCTGCACACGGGGTGTTTTTACCCAGGTTTGGGCCGCACGGATGCGTAAAACTCTACTCTTGCTTGGTTGTATTGGTCTTGTTCTAGGGTTCGAGCTACAGGAGCGCCATGAACGACTGCTACGTGAGCTTGGGAACCTCCAGTGGTCTAACTGTCCAACTGCCTGGTTCCCAGTTGCCTAACCTTCCAAAAGTCTAAAAATCCCATAAAAGTCCAATGGTCCTCTTCTGTAATGCCCTGGGCCTCCTTTTATACTCAAGGGAATCGCAACAGTGGCGTACAGTGCGCGCATGGGACGCATAGTGCTGCTATAGTGCTATCATACCTAACCCTGATGGAGTAGGACAAGAGCATTAAATGCATCATCAAGGGCCTCAGTCTGTCAGTGGGACGAGATGGGGGCCATCCCATCGGCGCCGCTTAGCTTCCTCCAACGTCGAAGCCGCGACACGCATCCAGGTGGGTCGACACCTGTCCTGTGCGCTGGCGGTGCTTGCCGGGGCCTCGTCTTGCTGGGACCTTGCCTTGCCGGGGGACTGGAGGCTCTATTGCCCTCCCGGCAAGGTCTTGCCGGTAGTCCTGAGTCTTCTGTGCTGATGCTTGGTAAGTCTTTGCTAAGTCCTGCCACCGGGGTGGCTACTATTGCCCACGCACGAGTAAAGGGGCACTAGATGGCCCAAAAACTCTAGAGCACCTACAGGAGCCCCCGGGCCTGGGCCATACATGCCGCGAGGCGCTGTTGGGCTAGGCCCAAATAGTGTGCGGGCACGCATGGCAGGGGCCCTGTAGTTGTGATCATTGAGCTCGATGCGCTTCCCCATGATGCCCCATTGAATGAAGGTAGTGGGATTCGTGCGCGGTGCGGCTGTTACAACAGTGCATTTGTGGAATGTTTTTGTGTTGTCTAGTTTTTGGTAAAAGGAGACCGCTCTGTGCCTTCCCCATAAAAGAGGAGACTGCAGAGTCGATGCCCATTTACCCCTCGTCTTTCCCAATCTAAGAACCGCCACCGCCTTCCTCCTCGAGCCCGAAGTAGAGCCTCTTGCATCCGCTAGCACCCCCTCCCCGCTTCCGCCTGCTCCTCGTTCTCGGTCTCCATCTCCACCATCACCATGCCTCCCAAATCCAGCAAAGGCAAGGACACGGAGGTCGTCTCGGAGAACAAGGTAGCGAAGATGTGGAGGGATCATGTCGTCTTCCCACCGGGGCTCAGCCTGAGCGTCCTGAAGAGGCAGTACCGGTGGGCGAGGACGACTGCGACGGCGGGGCACCCCGCCACCATCGTGAGCCCAGGTCCTTCCGGGGAAGGTCTAGGCAAATACCCTTTCTTCACCGATTACTTTTACTGCGGGCTCTGCCCCCCTTACTCGAACTTTTTCATCGATCTCATGCTGACCTACGGCTTCCAATTCCTGGATTTCACGCCGAACGCCGTAACCTCCATGGCGGTTTTCGCACATCTCTGCGAGAACTTTGTCGGACTGACCCCCAGCACTGCCCTCTTCCACCATTATTTCATCCCTCACATCCAGCAAGGCGGAGCGCTTTTCGGCGCCATCACTTGGATTCCTCGGCCAGGAACCAAGGAGACCTACCCTGAAGGGGCTTATTGCGATAGGTGGGATGAGTGGCGGGGCAAGTGGTGCTGGCTACGGGAAGAGAAGCCCCAGTCCTTCTGTACGCCGCGGGAGGCCAAGATGGTGCGCTGCGACGACTAGAGTGCCCTCGACCTGTGGGACGGGAGCCTCATGGTCGCGACCACCAGGATCCATCGCCTCAGGGCTGCCGCCTCTCCGTAGAGATGATAGGAGGTGACTTTCTTCGCCGGTGCATCGCCCCCTTGCCGAACAAGGGGAGGCCGGCCTAGGATTTCAGGAATGCGGTGGACATCATGAGGTTATGCCCTAGGCTGAACCACAACCTGACCACCATGCAGCACAGGGCCCTCTGCCAGAAGTTGTTCAGGAGCATCTCGGCGATCGAGCTGCCGGCGGGCGTGATCCCCTTGTGCAATAATTCGGCCTTGGGCAGAATCATTGCCAGATGCCGGTGTTCGACACCCACAGTCTCGACGCAACTTGGATGGAGCCGCCTGTGGAGGTGGTGGAAGAGTTTTTCGACAACCTGTCGGAGACGGCCATCCACAAGGAGGAGAGCCTCGTCCGCGACACCACCGAGGAGGAGCTGGCATATATCGCCAGCAGGGTGGAAGAAGCTATGCTTGCCGAGGATGCCGGCAGCATCGGCTTTTTAGAAGATGAAGCCGGGAAAGGGGAGGTACCGTCGGGCGAAGATCTTGCGGGGCAGGGCGATCTCACCGAGGAGCGAGGTGACACGTCTGCCTCGGGCCACCTTGCCGGAGACGCGTCCGAAGAGGAGCCGCTCGAGGAGGTCCCGTCCCTCATCCACAGGAAAATGCACGTCCTTCGAAATGCTGCCTCCGGGCTCTCAGCTCGGCAAGCTTCCTCGAGTAGCACGGCCCCGGCAAGGGGGCAACCGATAAGGCGTCATGGCGGCGCAAAGTCCAGCAGCAATCCGTGCCTGCCGTGGCCCAGCGGCCTTGGGGCACCCCTCCGCCCCCTTCCCGAGGCTCCACAGCAGAGGTCACCTTCGACCTTTCTGATCTTAGCTTGGGGGTGGAAGAAGAAGAGTAAGGATCCCGCTGTACCTTCCCATCATTCGGGTTTCCTTCCTTACTTGCTAATCTGTTTTGGTTTTTCCCCACAGGGACACGGAAACGCTGGCGCAGCGGGTCACAAAGAGGGCGAAGACCTCGATGGTTGAGGGGTCGCCGGCAAGTGCCTCAGGCACGCCGAGGGCGACCACCACCAATCCGGAGGCTAGGCCGCAGCGCAGCCGCCCATTCAGCCCCCGATGGAGCCCCCAACATGAGTTTACTACTCATTTCCCGCTGGCAGGCGCTGGGATGTACATCTATACTGTTGAAATCACTAGACCTGCAGGGGGAGGACGACGACAAGGGGAGTCATTGGCGACCGCCCCAGGTTCACTGCCTGGGGACTTTTCTCCGGCCAGGACTTCCTCCAAAGCATTTTATCACGACGAGGGAGGACCGACAAGCCCAGGGACTGGCGGGTCTCCACCGGCAATCGTTGTAGGTGAGGGTATTCCCCTTCTTCCCCTTCCCTCTTTTTTTTTGTCTTCTTGAATTTCTCCCTTAGCTTTTCTTGGTTCATCTTTCTGGTCCTCAGACATTCCCATGTCCGGGGGAATGGACATTGATTCCGTCATCGAGGAGACAGCGAGGGACGCTGCCACCGGGGTTGACAGAATTGCTGCCGAAGAAGCCGCCAAGAGCGCCGAGGCTGAGGCCACCAATAATGCTTCCGCCGAGGTCGCCAAGAATGCTGCCGCCGAGGCCGCAAGCGTCAAGGCGGCCAAAGCTGCGCAAGAGGAGGAAGCCGCAAGGAAGTCTGCTGAGTGGGCTGGCGAGGAGGCCGGCGGGGAGACGATCGTCAAGGGCCAGCCGTCCTCATCCGAAGCCCCTTCATCGAGTAGGTACTTCAAGGTCGGCGGCAATCTATTCGTCAGTATCCCTGGCGCGACAAGTGTTGGGACGCCACCTGAGGAGGGGGTCCTTGTTGAGGAAGCCGTCATTGCCACCAGGCTCGACATCGTTGACGAGCCAAACGTGGGTGGCAAATCCCAGGAGGAGCGGCTCCTCGAGTCCATGGGCGACAACTTCCGGAAGCTCCAGGCACTTCACCGCACCCGGAAGGAAAAACTTGACTCCAGGGCTGCGGTCATCGAAGCTGCCGAGGCCAATTTCCAGGAACGCGTCACGGAGACCCATACTTGGTATGGCAAAGCCTCCAAGGATTTGCAGACTGGCCAGTCGCAACTGAGCGAAGGCTAGAGCCAGCTCTACATGTAGTAGTCCGACACCGATCAGGCGCAGGAGGAGGCCAAGCAAAGGGCCGCCACAGAGGACGCTCGCTTGGCGGAGCGTCGCATCTTGCTTGACGCCCAAGAGGAAGACCTCGTCACTCGCAAGAGGGTACTCGCCGACTAGCTCCACGGCAAGGAGGTGGATCTCGAGGACCTCGTCGCGCGACGGACTTAGGAGTTGGAGCGGGGGCACAAGGAATCACTCGGAGCCCTGGTGGCAGAACATGCCGGCAAGCTGAGGGAGGCCGTCGACGCAACTGCGTCACAGAGACCGCCAAAAGCTCACTGGAGGAGAGGGTGAAGGAACTGGAGGTGGCCCTTGAAGATCAAGGCGTGAAGGTCTCGTCACTCGAGGCCGAGCGGAACAAGGCCACTGCCAGTCTGATGGAGGCGCAAGTTGCCGCTTCCGACAGGGCCAAGCAGCTCTCCATGGTCAACGAGTCCATTGAAAACTTGACCTTGAAGGTGGCCACGCTTTCTGGGAACCTCAAAGCCGCCAACACTCAGGAGAAGGCTCTGGCAAAGGAGCTCCATGACGAGAAGCAGCTTGTCGAGAGCACCGTCTTCTCCGAGAACGACTTTGTGTGTGGGGTGGAAGTCTGGACCGAGAAGCTCGTCGACGTTGTGGGGAAGCTTGCCAAACAACTATCTGCCATGGGCCTAGAGGGCCCGTCGTATTCTCCTGACGACAGGGTCCCTACGAGCGCCAAGGTGACCATGTTCTTCGTCAGCCTACTTGAAGCCCTGGAGCAGCTCCATTCCGACCGGGTGACCCACCTGGCCGACGAATCACACATGCTCTGCTAGGCTTTCCTCCGTAAGGTGCTCGTCAAGGTGGCATACAGGAATCCCGGCCTCAACCTCGACAACGTCCTCGACCGTTTTCCGAAGGGTGTGGACGTTCAGGCGCTCGAGGAACTCGTTGCGCCCATCGTCGAGCGGATAAGCCAGGTCAAGCGGGTCAAGAGAGACCGCCGAGATTAGTTGCCCTACTCCTCATTGCTGCACATATCCAGAACAATTTACTTCGTGTTAAAGTTTCGGCAAGGCTAATGTAATGCTATCTGCTAATGCCTTGGACGATTGCTATGTTATCTTCCTTGTTAAACTTATTCTATGTATGGAATTTTCCCTAAGCCCTTTCTGGAAAAATCTTGCCGACGTGCATAGTCCTACTGCAAGCGCTTTGAGGAATGGGTCCTTAGCAGCCTGATGGCGGTGCTATTGTCGAAAAGACACGTTGGCGTCCTTGGCATGGCTGTTCAAGGCGTCGGCCTTACTCGAAAACGGGATAAGGGTGTGAGCGCTGTCACTTGAGTTGTCGAGCGGACTCGAAACAAAACAAGGAGCACGGGCTAAACCACTTAAGCCGTTGAGTGGTCCCGAACATAGTGAGGGCACATGCAATCCCGACAAGGTTCCTGTGCGTGTATGTTTTCCATACAGGAGTCGAAGTCGCACAAGGGAAATAACCTTACGGCAAAAGTTTCACATGGTTTTTTTGCAACTTATCTTTTTATTGCCTTTCTCCTTTCGGCAAGTTTTTTTTGGAATGTCACGCTCATAGGTATCCGTACCATCATCCCCCTCGACAAAGCTGCACACGAGGGAACCTTCTGCTCTTTGGACAAAGAAAGAAGAGAAAATATGGATATGGAACCTTGGAGGTTTGTTAGTCCTTGCCGGAATTAAGCGTAATGCAACTTTACAGATAAGCATGCACATAAGTAAACATGAGAGCTGAACATGGTTGCAGAACACTTATCTTTATTTATCTACGCACATGATTTGAGCCTGGCTTTTTACCAAGGATTACATGCTTCAGTGGCAAGACTTGTACAAAAGGTGGTTGCCGGGGCCGACCCGGAAACCGCGCCTCATGGGTAGAACTTTCGAAGATGTTCGATATTCAAGGAGTTGCTCACCGGAACGCCATCCTCGGTCTCCAGGCGGACTGCGCCGGGCCTAGTGACTCGTACTACCCGATAAGGGCCTTCCCACTTCGGCATCAACTTGTTTGGATTCTTGGCGGACTAAACTCACCGAAGAACAATGTCGCCTTCCTCAAGACTTCTGGCATTGACCTTGCGGCTATGGTAGCGGTGCAAGGCTTGCTGGTAGTGTGCAGCTCTCACAGCAGCCTGAAGACGGTCTTCCTCAAGGAGCATCGCGTTGTCTTGGCGCAACTGCTCTTGCTCGAGCTCATCATAAGAGAGCACTCGAGGTGACCCGTATATGAGTTCCGTGGGGAGCACTGCCTCCGCCCCATAGATAAGGGAGAAGGGTGTCTGGCCGGTAGCTCGATTTGGTGTCGTCCTGATTGACCAAAGAACCACCGGCAACTCATCAATCCAGTTTCTTCCGCACCTATGCAACCTATCAAAAGTTCTTGTCTTGAGACCTCACAACACTTCTGCGTTAGCCCTCTCTACTTGGCCGTTGCTCCTCGGGTGGGCAACGGAAGCAAAATAGATTTTTCTACCAAGGTCTCGGACATACTGCATGAAGGTACGGCTCGTGAACTGTGTGCCATTGTTGGTGATGATCCTGTTGGGAACACCGAAGCGGCAAACTAGTCCCTTAAAGAATTTCACGGCTGACTGTGCTGTCATCTTCCTTACTGCTTCCACTTCCGACCACTTTGTGAACTTGCCGATAGCCATGTACAAGTACTCAAATCCCCCGACAGCATGTGGAAAAGGGCCCAAGATGTCGATCCCCCAGACCGAAAATGGCCAGGAGAGAGGGATTGTTTGAAGAGCTTGAGCCGGTTGATGTAGTTTCTTCGAATGAAACTGGCATGCTTCACACCTTGTTACTAACGCAGTTGCATCCTGGAGGGTAGTGGGACAAAAGAAACCTTTCTGGAATTCCTTTCTGGCAAGTGCTCTTGATCCTATGTGGGAGCCACATATACATCCGTGTATCTCTGCCAACAGTTCCAGTCCATCCTCCCGAGAAATGCACTTGAGTTTCACGCTGTTCGGTCTCTTTCTGTATAGGACGTTGTCTACGAACTGATACATATGAGACCGGCGGGCTACTTTCTCTGCTTCCTCTTGTTCCTCAGGGATCTCTCCTGTCTGAAGGAATGGGACAAGATACTATGCCCATGCTGGAGGCTGGGGCTCGATAACAAGGACCAAAGGCGTATCCTCTATCGGGGGAGCATTTGCTTTGACAACAAGGGCCTGAGGGCCTGCCGGAGTCTTCTGCCCCCCGACAAGCCTGGTGGGAGTGCATGCTTCTACGACAAGAGCTGATGGCCCTGCTGGAGCACATCACTCGTCGGCAAGCCTGCCATTCTCTTGGGCAATCTTCTCGCTGGCGGCCTCAGGGAGCCCTGTCGGAACTTAACTCCCTTATCTTCTCTTTCCCAGTTGATGGTGTCACAGAGAGTTGAGTTAGTTGGAGCATGAAAGTTCCTGATTCCATAGGTAACTTAAGGGCGGCACATTTCGAAAGGCCATCGTCAACGTTGTTCTCCGCATGTGGAACATGCTCCATCTGCAGGCCGTCAAAACGTTCTTCAAACTTCCTCACTTCATCTACATAAGTTTCCATCAACAGACTCTGGTAGTCTTTGTTTACTTGCCTGACGATAAGTTGAGATTCACCCTGACAATAAGTTTCTTGATCCCAAGTTCCATCACGATCCTGGGACCGGCAAGCAGCCCTTCGTACTCAGCATTGTTGTTCGTTGATCTCTCCCGAGGAAAGTGCATCTGGATCACATATCTGAGGTGCTCTCCAGTGGGTGCGACAAGCAGTACTCTGGCACCAGTGCCTTGCAGTGAGAAAGCTCCATCAAAATACATGATCCACTCTTGATCAGTCTCCTTCCCGGGGAGAGTTGACTTTGGAATCTCTTCATCGGGCGTCGGGGTCCATTCTGCAATGAACTCCGCCAAGACCCTGCTCTGAATAGTCAAAGTGCTTTCAAACTTAAGACCAAAGCTTGATAGTTCCAGAGCCCACTCCACAATCTTGCCGGTAGCTTCTGGGTTCCTCAATATCCGCTATAGCGGGAAGCGGGTGACAACGGTGATCTCATGTGCTTGGAAGTAATGGGGCAGCTTCCTCGAGGCCATAAGAAGGCCGAAGAGCAACTTTTGCACACCATAATACGTTGACCTAGCCCCCTGCAACAAGGAGCTGACAAAATAGACTGGTCGCTGCACCACTTTCTTCTTCTAAACTATCTCTTTCAACTACGCAGATCCTTCCTTGCCGGCATCATACCTCGCCAAAGGCTGTCCTGGCTCATTGTTTGGCGCCTCTACCACTGCCGCTGCTTCTTCATCAACCTCTCTTTCAGCCACTAATGTAGCACTCGCCACTTGATTCGTTGCCGCCAAGTATAGCAGCAACGGATCCTATGGTTTTGGCGCGACTAGGACTCGTGGAGAGGAAAGGCACTTCTTCAAATCCTGGAGCGATGCCTCCGCTTCCGGAGTCCATTTCATTAGACCTGCCTTCTTCAATATTTTGAAAAAGGGGAGGGATCGCTCAGCAGACTTTGAGATGAACTTACTCAGAGCAGCAACACAGCCGACAAGGCGTCACACGTCCTTGACTTGTTTTGGTGCCTCAATCTGCTCAATTGCCTTGATGTTGTTGGGATTTGCTTCGATTTCATGTTGAGACACAAAGAACCCGTGAAGCCTGTCGGATGGGACACCGAACACACATTTCTTGGGATTGAGCTTCATGTTGATCTTGCGCAGATTGGCAAATGTCTCTTCTAGGTCCACTATGAGTGTGGCTTTGTCCTTGGTTTTGACCACTATGTCATCCATATAAGCTTCCATATTTCTATGCAACTAGGGCTCAAAACCTATCTGGACCGCTCTGCAAAGGTGGAACCAGCGCTTTTCAACCCGAAAGGCATATGCAAAAAGCAGTACATACCACATGGGGTGATAAATGCGGTTTTCTCCTCGTCTTCCTTGGCCATAAAGATTTGATGATAACCGTAATAGGCATCAAGGAAAGACAACAGGTCGCAGCCAGCGGTGGAGTCCACAATCTGCTCGATGCACGACAAGGGAAAAGGATCTTTAGGGCAGGCCTTGTTGATGTTTGTGAAATCAATGGATAGCCTCCACTTCCCATTTTCCTTGTGCACCACGACTGGATTGGCCAACCATGTAGGGTGGAGTACTCCTCTGATTAGACCAGCTGCCTCTAATTTCTTGATCTCTTCAGCAATAAATTGATGCTGCTCCAAAGCTTTCTTCCGAACCTTCTGTTTGACGGGCCACGCGTGTGGATAGACGGCAAGGTGGTGCTCAATCACCTTCCTGGGAACAGCGGGGATATCTGATGGTTGCCATGCAAACACATCGACATTCACCCGTAGGAAGGCGATGAGCGCGCTTTCCTATTTGTCACCAAGGGTGGAACTTATGGTGAACATTCCCCCCGTGCCATCCTCCTTCGCGGGTACCTTCTTGGTTTCTGGCGGAGCTGCCTTGGACTTCTTGCTCTTGCCGGTGGAGCTCTCTAGCACATCGTCAACAGTAGCACAACACTCCATAGAGGTGCGCTTGCTAGAATGTGCGCCAGAGGCCTTGCCGGTCTTCTTCCCCCCGGGGCTTCAGCGGCAGGAGCAAGTGCCTTGGCGGCAGGTGCTGCGGCTGCGCCCGGTAGAGTTGGTCAGCACAGATAAGCGTGCTCTTCTTTTCGGAGTTGATGGTAATGACGCTCATCGGTCCGGGCATCTTCAGCACATTGTAAGCGAAGTGAGTGGCCGCCATGAACTTGGCCCATGCCGGACGCCCGAGAATGCCGTTGCATGACAATGAGATCTCGGCAATGTCAAAGACGATCTTCTCCATTCTGAAATTGATATCGTTGCCGAACGTCACTGGTAGCGTGACCTTGCCTTTCGGTTGAGTCCTTCCCGAATTGACCCCTTGGAAAGCGTCTGCCGGCTCAAGATCTTCGTCGTGAATCTGCAGCCTTTGAATGACATCGGGCGAGATCAGGTTTAGGCTGGCTCCGCTATCGACTAACATCTTCGTCACCTTGAGGTTGCGGATTGTTGAGGAGACCAACGACGACAGGCACCCGACCGCGGTTATGCGATCAGGGTGATCCTCGGCATCGAAGATGATAGGAGTGTCGAACCATTTTAGAGGTTTCTGTGTGCCGATAGAGGGCTCTGCCGCATTAACCTCTCACGCCCACTATTTAAGTTGGTGGTGAGAGGAATGCAATGAGGCTCCTCCTTTTATGCACATCGCGTCTGTAGCTCTCTAGAATTCATGATTACTAGACTTGCCGTCCTCTTCGACGTCATCATCATCTCCCTCTTGCTTGTCGCGGCTGCGGGCGGGCCGATCCTTCTGTTGCTTAGGCTTGCCGCGGCGACCTCCTCAGCCAACACGCTTCTTGCCGGACCCCTCAGCACCATCCCGACCCTTCTCTTTGTCGCGTCTTTCATATTCAGCCTTCTGCTTCTCGGCAAGCTGTTCAACTTGCCGGCAGTCTTCAAGGTCATGGCCCTTGGTGCGATGGATCTTGCAATACTACTTGCGGGAGTCTCCCCGCTTACCGGCAGCCGCCAAAGCATGACAGGAGGCGCACCCGGCAACATTGTTCCCGGGGTCGTCGACCTTGCCTTTCTTGGCAGCACTGGGGTTGCCGGATCCTTCGACGGCTAGCATTGTCTTGCGCTTGCATTTCTTGTTCTGCTGCTGGCCCTTCTTTGCCAGGGGAGCGGTGTTTTCATCATCAGAGTCGACCTTCGCACCAGCATTCTTGCCGGGGAGTCTTCTCCCTTCTTCAGTGCGAGCGCATTTGTTTGCCAAAGCATAAAGCTCGGCGACGTCCCTGACTCTGTTCATCGCCAGCTCTTCCCGCATCTTGTGGTTGCGCACATTCTAATGGAACGCGCTGATAACCATGACAGGGTGAACGTCTGGGATGTTGCAGTGCATGCGGCTGAACCTCTGGATGTACTTGCACCGAGTTTCACCTTCCTTCTGGGGGATGACGTGCAGGTCGCTCTCCTGGCCAGGAGCTTGATGACCCCAAGTGAAGGCGACAACGAATTTGTGACACAAGTCCGCCCAGGAGGCAATGGATCTCTCTAGAAAGTGCATCAGCCATGACCTGACGTTGGGCTTAAGCACCAACAGGAAGTAGTTAGCCAATATCTTGTCGTCGCGGCCTCCAACAGCCTGCACCACAATGGTGTAGACGCTCAGGAACTCTGACGGGTGGGTCTTGCCGCCATACTTCTCCGGGACTTCTGGTTTGAACATGCGGGTGTTGGGCCATTGGACTTGCCACAGCTCGAGGGTAAATGCTGGGCAGCCGACCTCATAAGGTAGGCTGACAGGGTACCCGAAGCAGACTTGTCCACGGTGGGTCCCGCACGCCTGTCCGACTGGAGGCGTGCTTCCCCATCGCCGCTCGATCGCGGTTTGAGTGTCCTCCTTGCCACGTTCCCGAAGAACATGGCGCTGATCATGGCGCGTCTGCGGGTCAAAAGACGCCGTCGAGTAACCATCATGGGTGTTAGTCTGTCGGGTCGGCGACCGACGATGCTGTTGCAGGGGAGAGTGCTCCGAGGTCGCACCGACCCCAGGCACCTCACCGCTGGCCTGAGGCGGCCCTGTGGGCCGAAGCTTGTCTGCGAGGCTGAGGAGGCTATGAATGGTGGCTCTCCATTCGTCGAGCTTCTTCGCAGCAGGAGGGAAGTTCAGGAGTAGTTGCACCCATGCCATCACTTCCTCCGCTGTGGACGACATCGAGCAGCGCGAGGAACGCGAGGTGCTCTGACTCCTAACCGTGTTAGAAGGAGCACCTCCACGGTCCCGCGTCGGCATGCCACCCCCGCTCGTGTGCTGGTCCCGCGCATCTTGGGAATGATGTGCAAGAGCCTTTCCACGGGGAAGCTAAGAACTGCGAGCGTCGTGGCGCGGCTCTCCACGCGCGCCCTAAGAAGGTAGCGGCGTAGGTGCTGGCGTGGGCACCCTGGGAGATACTCTTCCACCCCCGGAGTTTGCCATACCACCTGCAGGCGGTACCGATCTATCCCGAGACCCGGGCGCATGGGGGTTCCCACCGTCGCCATGGGCGTCTCTGCGGCGAGCATCACCGCTTGCTTAGCCTTGGTCACCGGAGCGTCGCGGATGTTCCAAGCCTCCTCCTCCTCCTCCTCCACCCGCGTGCACACCGTCTCCTATCTATGCAGATACAGGAATGGCGGATGCAGATGGACCAACTGCAGTAAGGCCCTTCTTCTTGGGGGCCATGGTGACGATGAAGCTGGGGTGTAGATCACCAGAACGGGTTCGTAGAACCTCTTATGTGCCCCCTACCTGGCGCGCCAAAGATGTCATGGGGAACGAACACCTATGGGACCGCAGGGGCCCCTTTCGGTTCGGCGAGGGGGGCATGCTGGCACAAAGAGCTGGTCTGGTGAGCTGCACACGGGGTGTTTTTACCCAGGTTCGGGCCGCACAGATGCGTAAAACCCTACTCCTTCTTGGTTGTATTGGTCTTGTTCTAGGGTTTGAGCTACAGGAGCGCCATGAACGGCTGCTATGTTAGCTTGGGAACCTCCAGTTGTCTAACTATCCAACTGCCTGGTCCCGGGTTGCCTAACCTTCCAAAAGTCTAAAAATCCCAAAAAAGTCCAATGGTCCTCTTCTGTAATGCCCTGGGCCTCCTTTTATACTCAAGGGAATCCAAACAGTGGCGTACAATGCACGCACAAGACGCACAATGCTGCTACAGTGCTATCATACCTAACCCTGACGGAGTAGGACAAGAGCATTAAATGCACCGTCAGGGGCCTCAGTTTGTGAGTGGGACGGGACGGGGGCCGTCCCATCGGTGCCGGTTAGCTTCCTCCAATGTTGACGCTGTGACACGCGTCCAGGTGGGTCGACACCTGTCCTGTGTGCTGGCGGATTTTGCCGGGGCCTTGTCTTGCCGGGACCTTGCCTTGCCGGGGGCCTGGAGGCGCTATAGCCCTCCTGACAAGGTCTTGCTGGTAGTCCCGAGTATTCTGTGCTGATGCTTGGTAAGTCTTTGCTATGTCCTGCCGCCGGGGCTACTACTTCCCACACACGAGTAAAGGGGCACTAGATGGCCCAAAAAATCTAGTGCACCGACACTTGTCCCACATGGAAATTATCATGTCGTATAAGTGTCGTGTCTTGACACTGGGGTAAGTTTAAAGAATTTCAGACGAGTTGTGGATTTATGATGATTTTATAGCCAAGCTTCTCAATGTTTGTGGCCTCGTCATGACTTTGAGATGTTTGCAATCCATTCATGTTCATTGCATGGGACCTAAACAAGGAACCTAAGGACACAAATACCTTTATTCAACCCATTTTGGTGACACGAAGCATATTCTTTTAGTTCGAATTTGAATTATGCACATTAAATGTCTACAAACTTAATTAGTGTAGTATACAAAAAGTTAACGAACCATGAACAATTTAAAGAAGTTATATACGCCCGTCTGAAGCTCGTGCATGTGTAAGCACGATGTGCACGTGTCATGCTAGCTCGAGCTTCCTTCTTTGAGAAGTTATCCAATTTGTATTTAAATGATGTTCTATCCAAACACGCTTCTCCCGCCACTCCCCCAATCGGTCTCCTGCCACTCCCGCAACCGGTCTCCTGCCACTCCCCCAATCGGTTTCCCGTCAAAGCGCTGGCCCCATCATCAACCTCCTTGATGAGGAGGATGAGACAAAGCAGGCCGGAGAGCAGGCAAAAGCAGCATCACTCCATCGAGCATGAGCAAGACGTCATCATCATCCCCCATGCCACCATCGCACACGGTTTCCAATACTACCAGAAACATTTGTGATGCGTGTCTGGTCGCACCAGGTGCCCATCAGGGCACACCTTGTATATGATAGGAGGCAACCGTTACCATCAAGACGCGACTTTCCAGCCTGTAACCCATTCGAATGGAACTTGGAAGTTAAGTGTGCTTTCGGTGGAGTAGTCAAGGATGGCTGACTAGTTGGGAAGTTGCTAGATTTCAAGGTTCATTTAGGCGGTGTGATATGATCACTATAGGCATAAATAAAATGCCTATAGTGATATGTCATTCTGGCTAAATAAATCTCGAGATCCTTGTTTTGAAAATATCCATGATTTTCTTTTGCTTCTTTTGCTGTTCTGAAAATGTCAAGGATCGTGTGTGTGTGTGTGTTATATGTCATTCCCACTAAATAAATCTTGATATCCTTGTTTTGAAAATATCCACGATTTTCTTTTGCTTCTTTTGCTGTTTTGAAAATGTCAAGGATCGAGTGTGTGTATACCAATGCCTGTGTGTGGACCATGTGCCTACATTGTGCGGTTTCTGATGACAAACCTATTGGTGGGCCCTTAGGGTCTGCCATGCCTTTTACTAACAACGCTAGAAGGCCAAGGACAGGTGATGATGATGATGTGTGTGTGTGTGTGCGCGCGCATGCATGTGTGTGTGTGAACCCATATGCTTGTGTGTGGACCATGTGTCTACTGTGCGGTTTCCGACAACAAACCTATCAGTGGTCCCTTAGGGTGTGTCATGACTTTTATTGACAATGCTAGAATGCAAAGGATGGGTGATGATGTGTGTGCGTGTGTGTGTGTGTGGGGGGGGGGTGCACGCGTGTGCGTGTGTCAACCCATGCCTGTGTGTGGACCATGTGCCTACATTGTGCGGTTTCCACCGACAAACCTATCGGCGGGCCCTTAGGGTTTGTCACGCCTTTTACTGAAAATCTGGAAGGCCAAGGATGGATGACGGTGTGTGCGTGTGCATGTGTGCGTCTCTCTCTCTCTCTCTGTGTGTGTGTGGACCATGCATGCGTCCATTGTGCGGGGAGGGGAACGATATATATATATATAACGATCTAGGTATAATATATATAACCAATCTTAAGGGGTATATATATGTCGAGTTATCTCAGCTAGGTGCGTGCCACATCATAGATAGTGTACTATTGTGTATTAATTGTTGAAACACCAAACCACACCATTTTCACATATACATTTGGCCTTATGCAGGGGAATGATGTTCTTCTAGCCCTGCTCAACTGATCTTCGATGATGCGTCAACTCGTGGGACCGTGTGATCTAGATATCCCTCTTGTCCGACAATAATATGTGATGATTTGGCCATATTAAGGTAAAATTCTCTTGGTTGTCTTATGAAAATTCTCACATGGATAAATGTGTGACAAAGTTTGAACCAGGTCATGTGTTCATAGGACCCCATATATCCTCCGACACATAGTGTAGAGGGCAACACCCTATATTATGTTTGTCATGAAACCCTTTTCTGTCACATCGGACACTTTTACGCATGCACATATGTAGCATGTGCCACACATTAAAGTTGCACATTGTGAATTTAAGAGCATCTCCAACAGCCGTGCTAAACAAGCACCGCGCTGGGAAAACAACTGTTTTTGCACGCGCGCTACCGCTCCGCGCGCTCCAACGGAGGCACAAAAAACGCGCGTGCGGCAAACATAGTTCAGCGCGCGGGCCAAAACACCATCGCGCGCCACTTATTTAATGCGCCCGCTCCTGCACGCAGGACTCTCGAGCGCTCGCGACGCAACTCTATCCTCCACGCCACCTTCGCCCTCCGCACGCCGGCGCCGGCGAACTAGATCCGATGGACGCACACGCCGGTACCCCGCTCACCCCATCCTACAATCGCGACCCCTCCACCGCTGCCGCCGCTGCCACAAACCCTGGCGCAGGGAGCGTTGGCCTCGGCTCCGGCGGAGCTCCTTCGAGCGCTGGCCTCGCGCGCGGCCTCTTCATGCCGCCGCAGATGATGTCGGCGGTGGGTGGCATCGCACCGGCGCCGCCCCGTGACTTTCCCTCGAAGCTCCCAAATGCGGCGCGACTGAAGAAGAGCAATACATCCGCAAAGAAGAAAAAGGCGGCGGACAACTCTGGCACCTCGAAGGCGTCGAGGAAGAAGCTTGCAAGGCATGTGATGGGCGCGACGGCTACCGAAGCGCCGACGAGCTCACTCGTTGAGCCAGCGACCGACGCGCACAATGTGTTCGACGAAATTCCCCAAAGGTTGAAAATTTCCCCATCTTTTTTTTCTTGTTATTTTTTGAATGCATACATATAGATAGGTTATTACATTGTTCTATATATTTTGTAGTCTCGACGATGATGCATACATATCAACTATGGGTGTTGGCTCCACCAATTCACATTGGTCTCAACCCAATGAGTTCGAGGTGGACGAGCGTGGTGAGGGCATTGTCGATGCACTGAAAGGAAGAGCGGGCAATTACACCAACACCAAAGACATCTTACTTTGCAATACTTGGTTGGTAGTGTCGAGGGATTCATCCGTTGGAGGTGATCAAAGTAGAGATGCTTATTGGAACCGGATGAAGGAACACTTTGATGCTCATAACGTGAGTGGAATTGACCTCTCCGACCGATCTCTTCGATCCTGGTGGTCGACAATCAATAAGGATTGTCAAAAGTGGGCGGCCACACAAAAGGCGGTTGACAAGTTGAACCCAAGTGGCACCAATGAGGATGATAGAGTAAGTGGCATTTCATACATGTTCATCATACTTGTTGTTGGTGTTTGACATGCTAACTTGTTTTGTTTTCATGTAGTATAACATTGCACAAAACTTGTTCAAAGGAGAGGAGAAGAGGACCAAGAAGGGGAAGATCAAGAAAGTAAGACCATTTACCTTGCCTCATTGCTATGAGGTGTTGAAGGATGATGAGAAATGGAAGAAGCGTGATGATTTGGATGATTTGAATTTGAGCAACAAACGCAAGCGAACAATTGAGTTGCATAATGATGAGGAAGAGGAAGCATCAAGTGATGACGGCAAGAGAAGCCCCACACCCAACTCAGTTTCATACTCGAAGCCAAAACGACCGGATGGGTGCAAGAAAGACGCAAAAGAAAAGAAGAAGAGGAAAGGAGATGATGAGCTTAAAAATGCTATGGAAGCTATTGTTAAGGCAAGAAAAGAAGCCAACGAGGTGAGGAAAATGGCAAGGAGCCAAGATGTCGCGGCCGAGGAGAGGAAGGTGGCTTTGGAGGAGAGGAAGGTGAGCAATGAGGAGCGAACAAGATTGATGGAATGTGAGAAGCATTTGTTCTTCTTGGACACATCAATCCTCCATGAGGCGCAAAAGGAGTATGTCAATCTTGCCCGTGAAGAAGTCTTGATCCAAAAAAGAGCCATGATTTGCGCAATGGGTGGCGGTGGGCTTGGAGCCATGGGAGGCATGGGTGGCTTTGGAGCTACCATGGGCGGCTTAGGTGCCATGGGTGGATTTGGAGCTACCATGGAGACCATGGGAGGCATGGGTGGCTTTGGAGCACCCCCCGCCGCCATGGCCGCCATGGGAAGCATGAGTTTTGCGTCTCTCATGGGAGGCATGGGTGCACCTCCGGCCGCCATGGGCGGAATGTCTTCTGGTGTGCCTCACACACCTTCCCATGAAGATGCCATTGAAGATCTTGCCAACACTGTCCGAGCTTCACGTAATGCGGTGTGCAACAATGAGGAGGTGGAGGAGGAGGAAGAATCATCTTCGGAGGAGGAAGAATCGTCTTCAGAAGATGAGGACGAAGACGCGGACGAGGCTTGATGTGTCTTTCGTTTGTTTCATGAACTTGGTTTGCATTTTGAACTTGGTTGGATGAACTTGTGGGCATGATTTTGAACTTGTGGGCATGAACTTTTATGCATCAAATTGTTTGTGTGAAATTTATATGCCATCTTCATTGCATTTTGAATGTTTGAAATCCATTTTGTGTCAAAAATGCAATATATGGCGAGTTGTGCGCGCTGCATTTTAGAGCGCTGCTGGAGCGGCGAGCGCGCGTTGCATTTTAGCGCGGCTGCTAGAGCCAGTGCTGCCAGCCGTGCCAAACCAGGCGAAGCACGCGCGGCAAAGTGGTTTTTAGCGCACAACGCGTTGGGCGGCTGTTGGAGATGCTCTAAACATGACAACACCATGTTCGTACGTATATATATTTCATCCGAAGCTAATTACAAGTCTTTTTAGAGATTTCACTACAAACTACATATATATTTAGGAACAGAGGGAGTATATATTTGGGCCACTAGAGGGACTGGTTGTGTCTTGACCCTCTTTTGCAATTTTTTTTCTCATTTATCTCAAATATGCTAGTACTCCCTCCGTCCCACAACAATTGTCTCAACTTTTTACTAGCTCTAGTTTAAAGTTGTACTAAGCTTAAGATACTTATTTTGGGATGGAGGGAGTATTATGTAAAATAGCAAATGAAACCGATGAAACAATCGTATGCGATTGTACCCCGAGCAGACATGAGTGTGCTACTCTAACCGTGTGCGATGCCCGTACACAGCAAAATCGGCCTTGCCTAGTTGTGCCAACCGCAAGCGTCAGCTAGTGCAAAGGGGTAATGTGCACAGTACAAACCCAAACCCGACAGCGACCTATAAAAAATCTCATCGGCGGTGGCTAAATGCTATTTTTTCCACCGATAGCTCGCCACCACCACCACACACACAAAATGGAACCGTTGCGCAACCATGGGGATGTGCATAGTGCCGTCCTGATAGTGTTGGCCGACGACGTGATAGAGGATTCCGACGTGTTGGCCGCCATGGCGGGCAATGGCAAACAGACAGCTGTCTCGGCCGCTGCCAACGGGATAGAGGATTCCGACGCGCTATCCTCCATGTCAGCTAACGGTCGACTATCATCTGCCGCTGCCGCCGCCGCCGCCGACTACCCTGAGTTTTAGCGGCGGATGCAGATGGCCATCGCTTTGTCCATTCAGCAATCAGGCCTTGATGCATTCCTGCGTGATGAGGATGAGCGCCGTCACAGTGGCCGTGTGGAACAATCTATCGCATCTATGGATGCCATCCGCAACGCGGATAGGGATCTGAAGCGGCAGAAACGGTGAGAGAGTGCGAAGAGGAAGCGGAACTCAGATTTAGAGGGCAAAAAGAGGCGGGAGCAAGACCAGAAGGCGACAGAGCAGGCCGCCGCATGCCTCTCAGCCGCCTTGGAGGCCAGTGCAGGCCTTGGAGCTGTGGCGGCAGCCCTGGCAACAGTGGCCATGGCGACTAGGGATGCAGCTCTAGCGAGATCGGTGCCCGTCTGTATCGTGATGGCCCACCTAGATGGCACGACATCTTCGTCGATAGCGGCAGACCTGGCGAGAGGCGTCGCGGTCGCTCCGGCCGAGGTAGCCCCACCGGTCTCCGCCATGGAACCAGTGAAGCTCATCGACTTGACGAGCTCCCCCGAATACTCGTTCTGAGGCAATCAAGGTCACGATGACGGTGGAGGCACGACATTTTTATGCATCCATGGCATAGTGAATATTTTGTGCAGTTCATCTTTGTCATGCCCAAGATGCACGCCTATCCATTTTAAGACACGAGGGCCTCGCAAGGGATAGAGGCGCATCTTGCCATTAGCAAGTATAGTAACATTGCATCATACATTACAGAAGAGATGAGTATACAAGTTGGCTTACACTCGCCACATGCTAAATTACAAATCCACTCAGATTTCAATCATCAAGATGAAAACAGGGTCCGGCTACGGATGAAATCAAATGATAAAACAAATGCAAATGAAACTACCTTGCTGCCCCAAAGATCACGACCAGGTCCTCTACTCATCCGGACACGTCACGTACATCCTGCCTCTATCCCGTCATACTCCCACTGGAGCTGGATAAGATCATCCTCCACATACTCATCTGAACCTGTACCTAGAGTGTTGTAGTAAACTGTGAGCCACAGGGGACTCAGCTATCATGTGCCCGGGTACCGAGACTATTCAAGCTTAAAGGTTGGGATGGGATAAGTGTTTAGTTTGCAGCAACACTAAGCATATATGGTGGCTAGCTTACGCAACATGAATTAAATATGAGTGGCCTACGAAGAACGATCGAATCTAGTATGATCTCTATGAGATCCTGAACACCTGCTTACGTCAATCATAACCCCACCGTGTTCTCTCTTGGATCATGTTCACGAGCAGAGACGATCACGGTTACTCACACAGTTGGTGTATTTTAATTAAAGTTTACTATAACCGGGTGTTAAACAAATATCCAAGTTGCCACATAACCGCGAGCACGACTTTCTGTAAGATTTAACCCTGCAGGGGTGCTCCAACTAATCCATTACAAAATTAACCACACTCCGTGGGAATGCCTCGACCGCGGATCTCGCGATCATCATAGGTAATTCCAAAGGAATTCCAACACCTCAAGTAAACCCGAAGAAAGTTAGACTCCACACGCAAAACACTTGATAAAGGTAAAACAAATCCAGCAAGACCGTCCGACGTGTCGATGAACCCGATAAGAGCCGCGTATCTCGTTCTTAGGACACGACGGATAAGCGACGTGTACGGAGGCCTGATAGAAATCTCCCAAGTTGCGCTGGATTGGCCCCGCACAGTGCTCTAGTTTGGACCAACACTCACGAGGAGCACTAGCCCGGGGGTTTTAAATTATCCACGGGTTTGCAAGACCCTATTCAATTTTATTACGTTGTTAAGAAAATGTAGTAGCAATGTTGGGTCTTGCCAGACAAGTTTTAATCTCAACCGAATGAACAAGGGGGTCCCCATAACAATCCCGAGCATGTTAGGAGCGCAAAGTATGGAATACATAACACCGGTAACAAGGAACTAATGGCGGTAATAGCGGAACAAATCACTTAGCAAAAGGACAAGCCTTCCACCAATACCAAGATATATATGTGCATTAAATAACAAAATTTATTGTGATATCCAATCCATGTGATCACATGGAACAACCTGCACTTGCAACTAAGAACGCTATAAGAGGGGCTGAGCAGTGATAACTTAGCCAATCAAAGGTTTGCTAGGATGTGGAGGTTAGAGGCTGTCATGGCAATATGGGAGGCTGATTTTCAAGTGGTAGGTAGTGTAATTGTAACGATGAGAGCGAGAAACTAGCAAGCAAAAATAGTATCGGGATCCGGGTACGATCATCTTGCCTGTTGGTTCTTCAGCGAAACAGGTAGCGGGATCCTCGTAGTGGTACTCTCCTGGGTCCTCGTTTTCAGTATTAACACTCGCGTCTACCCAAGATAAACAGAAACAATAAACATCCAACCAAGGAGCAATGCACAACCAAGATGATGCATGATTCATTTTATGAGAATTAACAAGGCAATCCAAATGTAGTTAAGTTTCACATGCAAAGTTTGTATATTAGTGAATCTGGACAGAACCTCATGTTAAGTTATTTAGACATGCATGAACATGGCAAATATGGATGCATCATGCAAAATCGATAGAAATGCATATAAAGAACGCAAGAAACGGAGTTACGGTTCTCACGATACGCTCACGACAAGGTACGGAAGCAAAACACAAGTCAACCAAGACCTGGGCTAGTTCTTGGCATTCCAAGGCAGCCACTGGATAGGTGATGAAAAATCAATCACAATAGACTCAAGAATCAATCAATTCCATCTAGCATAGATCCCACAAGTCATAAAACAATAAAACACCAAATCTGCCACTAAACAGCAACATAGCAACTTCTACAGATCACAACTTGAGCTACAGGAGCCCTACAACCACAAACAAGATATGGACAGAATCTACTCAACATGCACATCAATTCATCCAACTACACAACCATCAAAGGAGCCACACATAAATAATCATGAAGCAATCAAGTTGACAAGATGAAACAGTTTTCTGGGACTTCGTGACAATGTGACAATTCCAGCTCTCTGGAATCTGAGAATATAAAGTAGCAAGTTGACAGCATAGGTTAAATATGCTAGAGAGATCCTATTGGCATGAAAATTAACAGGACGGTAGAAGGCAATATATACTCGAAATAACTAACAGTGAGAATGCTCAAATTCCCGACACGTTACAAGATGCCATCCACTCTACATGGCAAAACAATAACAGCAGATTCACAGACTTAGCAGTTTTTTAGCGTGAAGAACCAGAAACATCAAGTAGGCAACTTAACAGCATCGTTCCCACTTACATGGGTGAATAACATGTAAAATAAAAATACCATGGCATACTAGATACATAACCCTAGCACTTCCTACTTGACACAACTCCCAAAGCAAGCATGGATTAAATCATGCAAAAATGACAAAATGCCATCTTAGCGAAAATGACAGGTTTATGAACTTGCTCAAAAGTGAAATCTGAGAGTTCCAATGGATTCATTGGCTCTCTCTACCCCAAAACCATTACTCATACTCATATGCATGCTTGGATTAAGGGTGAGATAGAGGGGGTCGAAAATCAAGCATCTAAGGGGAGGTGACTTATGTCACTTATGCCCATTAATGAAAATGGCCCCCAAAGATCATGTACTCTATAGACTTGCTGGAAATGGATAAATAGCATCTTAGGAGCATGACAACATGGCATAACATCATTGCAAGAAAGAAACTAGCTAGAGGAAGAGGTATGCTCAAAGCATAGCCACACACACATCTAGTCACATACACACACCCTAGCATATGTGCATGATCACATGCACATACACTCCACAACACTCACCACCTACACATACACATGTGTATGGAGGCACAAACACACCACACACACTCACAAGCACATACACCACATATGTGCAACTTACCACCCCACACACATGTGTGTATGCTTAGCATACACCCACAACACACACCACGGACCATGTGTGTGTATGTATAGCATACACACACACTCACATGCACCTACACACTAACACACAAGCACACACAAGAACACCCACACATGTGCCATGCATGGTGCACCACACACCCATATGCACAACTCACATACATATGTATGTATGCATAGCATACACACACACTCACAACTTACATGCTCATGCACACACATACAAACACATGCTCAAAACCTACACATGCAACCTACCTACAACCACTCATACACACACAAACACATGGAGACACACACCTCTCACCATGCCACTTACACACATGTGTGTATGCCCAAGCACACACACACACACAAACATGTGCATATGCGCTACACATACACACATAGAGATCATGGAAAAAGAAAAACAAAACACACACATACATCAAAAGGGCATACATAGCAGGTTTTACAAGAAAGAAGAAAAATAAAAACAAATAAAAAGAAAACAGAAAAAAATGGGGCTTGCTGGGCTCGAACCCGCAGCCTCCTGGGTCTGCTATCACTGCGCTACCACTCTGCTATGGCTCGGGTTGTTAACAAAGGGAGGTCCTCTGCTCTCTAATACACACACACATACATGCTATTTGACGAAACTGAATCGCAGCGACAGCGGCAACAGGCGAACGGCGGCGAGCTGCTTCGGCGACCTACGGCGCTAACGACAAGAGAGGAGGGCCGCGAGCCACGCGGGGAGCACGGGGACTCCATACCCGCACTCAAACACGGAGGAGACCCCGGCAACTGAGCACCTCGAGCTCGAACAGGGGCGCGGCGGCGACGGACACGATGGCGATGCTCAGGCCAAGGGGAAGGGAACGACATGTCGACTGCTCACCTAGGGGAGGACGACGACGACCCTGACGCGCGGAGAGGAAGGAGAGGCGGGGACGCGACAGCGATGAGGAGGAAGAAGGCCGGCGAGGACCTGTTGCTTGCGGCGATGACGACGCCAATTCGCACCGCGAGGAGGTGCTCCTCACCTCCTAGCGGCGGGAATGGAACGGCAAGAGAACCCATGAGCTCCACGCCATCACCACCGGGGACGAGACCCACCGGAGACGCGGCGACGACGGCGACAACGACCAGCGAACACACTCTGAACCTCACAACCTCTCTGAAGCTTACCTGACAGGGGAAAAAGGAAGAGGAAGGAGGGAGATAGAGATGGCGAAGGTAGCTACGGCGGCAGCTGGAGGGAAGAGGAACCCTAGGCAAGGAGGGCACGCACGCCGAGGGGGCTTTATAGCCTCAGGCTGACGGCAACGGCCGATGGAAAAGGCGACGGTGGAGCTCTCTGCTCTCTCTGAAGCTGACGGCGACAGGCAACAGGGCAGGTGAGTGTGTGTTCTTTGCGGGCTGGGCCGCAGGAGGAATAGGCCCATCTGCTCTCTCTCTCTCAAACAAAACAAAGAAAGGGTTTTGTTTAATTTTAAAAGCAGCCACAAAAATAAATCCCAGGGCATGTAAAAGGTTTTTGAGCAAAAACTAAATATTATGGTGAATGAAATAAAGAGCCCTATTTAATAAAAATATTAAGTTGATTTAAGGAGCAAGTAATTTATTTAATATACAAAATGGCAGCTCCTGTTTAATTTAAATCAAAATACAAACAAACCCCAAAGAACAAATCTAACATACTCACAATTCATAAAACACATGGGGCCACCTCTTGAACATTTTTAAACAATTTTTAAAACAACTTAAATCTGATGATAAACAATAATAGGAAGAAAGGGGTTTTGAAAGGGGATGTTACAAAGGAAAAGAGAGGGGGAAAGAAGAGGTTGCACAAATGGATCCAACCACACACAACACCTCACACACAACCACACCAACCACACTCACAACCATCCACCATACAAAGGCACATGAAACACAACAAGCATGCAAAATGAATGGTATGATGGATGAGATGATGCATGAATGAAAACACACATGAATACAAGGAGCAATCATACATCTCATAAGCTCATGACACAAGGTTCATACAAGGGGTTACATGCCAAATAGGGTAGGGACAGCACATGGGCTGTCACAACTCTCCCACACTACAAGAGGATCTCGACCCGAGATCTAAGAACGAAAGAAAACCGGGAATTTAGAATGGAGAAGGTCCTCGCATTCCCAAGTAGCTTCTTTGTCAGAATGATGAGACCACTTCCCCTTGAGGAACTTGATAGACTTGTTGCGAGTCTTACGCTCAGTTTCTTCAAGAATAGCAACTGGATGCTCACGATAAGAGAGATCTTCTTGGAGATCGATGTCTTGGAGGTCAATGGTCCGCTCAGGAGTCTTGAAGCATTTCCGGAGCTGAGAAACATGGAAGACATCGTGCACATTTGCGAAATTTGAAGGAAGATATAGTTGATATGCAAGACCACTCTCTTGCCAACCACTTTGAAAGGACCAACAAAACGAGGAGCTAGCTTCCCTTTAATTCCAAACCGCTGAGTGCCTTTCATGGGAGATACTCTGAGATAGACTAGATCACCCACTTGGAAAGAAACATCCTGATGTTTGTTATCGTAATAACTCTTCTGTCGGGACTGAGGTGCTTTGAGGTTCTCATGAATGACATGGCACATTTCTTCTGCTTCAGTGATCATGTCATTGCCCAATATCTGACGCTCACCGGTTTCATACCAGTTAAGCGGGGTACGACACTTTCTGCCGTAGAGAATCTCGAAAGGGGCCTTGCCTGAGCTAGCTTGAAAGCTATTGTTGTATGAGAATTCAGCATATGGAAGGCAGTCTTCCCACTTCATGCCGAACAAAATCACACAGGCTCTAAGCATATCTTCAAGAATCTTATTGACTCTCTCAACTTGACCACTTGTCAGCGGATGGAACGCAGTGCTGAAACGGATCTTGGTACCCATAGCAGTCTGGAAGGACTCCCAAAACTTGGAAGTAAAGAGACTTCCACGGTCAGAAGAGATGAGCTGAGGAATACCATGCAAAGACACTATCCTTGACATATACAACTCTGCAAGCTGAGCTGCCGAGATAGATTCTTTGACTGGCAGGAAATGAGCAACTTTTGACGGCTTGTCGATAACCACAAAGATGGCATCGTTGCCTCTCTTGGACTTGGGAAACCCAGTAACCAAATCCATCTCAACATGATCGAATTTCCACTCTGGGATTGGCAAAGGTTGAAGAAGATCTGCTGGACGTTGATGTTCCGCCTTCACTCTGCGACAAACATCACACTCGTTCACGAATTGAGCAATTTCACGTTTCATGCGAGTCCACCAGAAGGTTTGCTTGAGATCCTGATACATCTTTGAACTGCCTGGATGAATGGATAGAAGAGAATTGTGTGCTTCGTCCATGATAACTTTTCTGAGATCACCTTTTGGAAACACAAGACGGTCCTCGAAGAACAAGGTATCTTTGTCATCAATACGAAAGCACTTATACTTCGGAATGCTCTTGGCCACACCTTTCTTCACTTTCTTCACCATAGCGTCAAGAAGTCGCGCTTGGCGAACCTGATCTTCCAGAGTCGGAGAGACTTGAAGATTGGCAAGAAATCCCTGCGGAATCATCTGAAGGTTGAGATTGTGGAATGCTTCACAAAGCTCGGGCTAAAGAGGCTTCAGAATGAGACTATTGCAGTACGCCTTACGACTGAGCGTGTCTGCAATGACATTTGCTTTCCCTGGAGTATACTCAATGCTTGGATTGAAGTCCTCAAGCATTTCCACCCAACGATATTGCCGAAGATTGAGATTGGGTTGAGTGAAAATGTACTTCAAGCTCTTGTGATGGGTGTACACCTCAACTGGTCTACCCAACAACAAATGTCTCCAAGTCCTTAGAGCATGCACAACTACCGCCAACTCAAGATCATGAGTGGGGTAGTTCTTCTCGGCAGGCTTCAACTGACGCGAGGTATAAGAAACAATCTTCTTGTCTTGCATGAGAACACCACCAAGACCTTGGAGAGAGGCATCACAGAAAACTCGGAAAGGCTTGCACTACTCAGGAGGAACAAGAACTGGAGCTGAAGTCAGTCTCTGCTTGAGCGTATTGAACGCCATATCACACTTAGGAGACCAAACATGAGAGAAGTTCTCCACGAATCTTCTGCAATAACTAGCAAGCCCGAAGAAGCTCCAAAGCTGCTTCACATTCTGAGGAGGTTCCCACTTCAAGATTGCCTCAACTTTCTCAGGATGCACTTTAATTCCCTCGGCAGAGATGACATGCCCGAGGTACACCATTTCATTGAGCCAAAACTCACACTTGGAAAACTTGGCATAGAACCGATGCTCCCTTAACTTGTCAAGCACAAGGCGGAGATGCTCTGCATGATCTTCTTCTGTCTCCGAGAACACAAGGATATCATCCAGATAGACCAAGACGAATTCATTCTTGAAAGGAGAGAAAATGAAATTCATCATTCTTGAAAAGGTTGGAGGAGCATTAGCAAGACCAAACGACATGACGATGTACTCATAAGAGCCAAAACTCGTCCTGAAAGCGGTCTTAGGAATGTCTTCTTCACGAATGCGAATCTGATGATAACCCATGTGAAGATCAAGCTTCGAGAAAACCTTGGCACCTTTCAGTTGTTCAAACAACTCATTGATATTGGGAAGTGGGTACTTGTTTCTGATTGTCTTCTTGTTCAATGGCTGGTAATCAACACAAAGACGATCTGTGCCATCTTTCTTCTTGACAAACAAAACACCACAACCCCACGGAGAAGAACTTGGTCTAATGAGACCCAGATGTTGTTGCTCATCTAGCTACTTCTTCAACTCTTTCAGCTCTTCGGGGCCAAGTTTATACGGGCGCTTGTAGCCCGGTTCAGTTCTAGGCTCGAGATCAATCACGAACTCAACTGGCTGGTGCGGAGGCATCCCTAGCAATTCTTTTGGAAAGACATCTTCATACTCATTCACCATCGGAATTTGAGAAATCGCCAAGATTTCACCCTTCTCATTAAGAGCAAAGAGATGGATTGTGTCATCGCGAGCCGCGAAAATAATCACATCTTCTGAAGGATGAGTTAACTTGACTTCTTTTGCTTTGCAATCAATATAAGCCTTATTCATAGCCAGGAAGTCCATGCCCAGAATGATATCAATATCGGAATTCCCGAGAACAATTGGAGAAGCCAAAAAAGAATAATTGCCCATCTTGATAGAAACATCCTAAACCACCTTGTTAGCGCTCATGAGAGTGCCGGGCGAAACAACACGCAAAGCCTTACTCAAATACTAAGAATCAAAATCATGCTTGACGAAGAATGCTTTAGACATGAATGAATGCGATGCTCCTGAATCAAACAAAACTTTAGCAGGAAAATCATTATCTGAGAGATTATCCATGATCACTTGAGAAGAATCCTCAACCTCTGCTGCATTCACCATATTCACTCTTGCGGACTTGGGGTTATGCTTCACCATAGCATTTCCTGGAGGCTTGATAGGAGGAGGAGGTGGAAGACGCAGCTGGTTACACTTGTTTGCATAATGGCCCTTCTGACCACACTTGTGACAAGTCACCTCAGAAAGTGGACGAACATTGCCTGGAGGAGGAACAAGAAATCCCTTGGATGCCTGGGGTCTCTGCTGGAATCTTGGGTTGGGTGGGTGGGAAGAACCACGACCACCGAACTGCTTCTGCTGCTGAGGAGGATGAACTGGAGAAGGATTAGGCACCCAATACTTCTGCTGCTTTGGAACCATCTGAGAGCCGGAAGAAGAAGAATATGAATCCCTTGAACCCTTCTTAGAGTTCTCCAACTTGAGCTGAGCTACTTCAATCTTCAAAGCCATGTTATAGAACTGATCAAACTCACGAGGCTCTTAAAGAACTAGGCCTGGCATAAGCTCATCCTTGAGACCACCTCTGAACTGATAGATCATAGCCTTGTCATCTGGAACATTTTGCTTGGCATAGCGGGCTAGATTCTAGAACTCAACGTTGTACTGATAGACAGACTTGCTTCCTTGCTTCAGGTGCGTGAACTTCTCACGCATCTCTTCGACAAAGCTTGTCGGAATGTAATGAGCCCTGAAGTCATGACGGAAATCGTCCCAAGTAACAACACGATCGCCCCTGGAATCCTTGTACTGCTGCCACCAATCAGCTGCTTGACCCTTTAGCTGGAACGATGCAAATCTGACAAAGTCCTCTAGCCTGACATTGCTGCACTCAAAATGCTTACTCATATCATGAAGCCAATCATCAGCATCAAGAGGCTGCTCACAATAGGTGAAAGTCTTGGGCTGGTTGGCAAGGAACTGATTGAGTGTCGCAAACTGCAGCTGATTCTGAAAATTGCCTTGAAAACCTTGCTGACCCTGCTCCCTTTCTTGCAACAGCCTGAGAAACATCTGAGTGTTTGCATTGGTTGCAGCCATCACAGCTTGCCAAGCTTCTGGAGGAGGAGGCGGAGGAGGCAGTGGCGGGGGTGGCGGTGGAACATCAGTCTGCTCCTCACCACGACCTGAATTGTTGTGAGTTGGTGGAGCCACCCTGAAGATGGACAAAACGCATCAGCACCTCATTGATAAGATGAATCATAAGCTGAATCAAATGCTTGGAAGAAATAGAACAAATAACAACACAACCTTCATACTGAAAAATTAGTGAGAATGCTTCTTCGTTTATGATAACATCATCAGAAATTAGAAGCCACTTGCTATAACACAAAAGTATTGAGCTAAGCGCTTGGAACAAATGTACATGCCCATATACATCTGAAGAAGATGATCCTAGATAACTACAAGATTTCCCACCTATGAACTTCAAAAAATTTCTGGTTATGCAATCCGGTGTGGGGGACACAAGGAGGAAATAACTCACACAACTAACAATCCAACACCCCAACTGTATCCATCCTTCAACACATAACCATAGGCTTTTGCAAACTCATCTAATCTCGAATCCTCGAACTCACAACGATACTAAACCATGGTGGTACCCCGGACGCCTCCCCAGTACGGGGTGACTCAGACCTTATCTCACCACTATAAGTATTGAAGTAATTCCGAACATTGTCCGTCCTGAGATATCAAGGAAGCTGAATGATAATGATGTGCCAACATTCCCTGGAGCTCGACTCCCCGGAAGAAATCAAGTCAGACAGGAGGCACCAAGACAGAACCCTGTCACATCGGCATCATATAGACTCCAAAATACCCGCGTGATCCTAATTTTTTTTCGAGCGAGAAGAGGAATAGAATCAAAATTTCCTAAGTCGAATACCTCACCAGAGCATAGAAGAGGAGTAAAAAGAATCCTACCCTCCGATATAACTAGACTCAAAATAGTTTTTTACTAGACACGACTCGGCCAAGTTCGAACAAGCAAAGGCTCCTATGGTCGTATGGCTCTGAATACCAACTTGTCACGCCCAAGATGCGCGCCTATCCATTTTAAGACACGAGGGCCTCGCAAGGGATAGAGGCGCATCTTGCCGTTAGCAAGTATAGTAACATTGCATCATACATTACAGAAGAGATGAGTATACAAGTTGGCTTACACTCGCCACATGCTAAATTACAAATCCACTCAGAGTTCAATCATCAAGATGAAAACAGGGTTCGGCTACAGACGAAATCAAATGATAAAACAGATGCAAATGAAACTATCTCGCTGCCCCAAAGATCACGACGAGGTTGTCTACTCATCCGGATAAGTCACGTACATCCTGCCTCTTTCCTCGTCATACTCCCACTGGAGCTGGGTAAGATCATCCTACACGTACTCATCTGAACCTGTACCTGGAGTGTTGTAGTAAACTGTGAGCCACAGAGGACTCAACTATCATGTGCCCGGGTGCCGAGACTATTCAAGCTTAAAGGTTGGGATGGGGTAAGTGTTTAGTTTGCAGCAGCACTAAGCATATATGGTGGCTAGCTTACGCAACATGCATTAAATATGAGTGGCCTACGAAGAACGATCGAATCTAGTATGATCTCTATGAGATCCTAAACACCTGCTTACGTCAATCATAACCCCACCATGTTCTCTCTCGAATCATGTTCACGAGCAGAGACGATCACGGTTACTCACACAGTTGGTGTATTTTAATTAAAGTTTACTTCAAGTTAACTATAACCCGGTGTTAAAAAAATATCCAAGTTGCCACATAACCGCGGGCACAGCTTTCCGAAAGATTTAACCCTGCAGGGGGTGCTCCAACTGATCCATTACAAAATTAACCACACTCCGTGGGAATGCCTCGACCGCGGATCTCGCGATCATCATAGGTAATTCCAAAGGAATTCCAACACCTCGAGTAAACCTGAAGAAAGTCAGACTCCACACGCAAGACACTCGATAAAGGTAAAACAAATCCAGCAAGACCAGCCGACATGTCGACGAACCCGATAAGAGCCGCGTATCTCGTTCTCAAGACACGACGGATAAGCGACGCGTACGGAGGCCTGATAGAAATCTCCCAAGTTGCCCTGGATTGGCCCCGCACAGTGCTCTAGTTTGGACCAACACTCATGAGGAGCACTGGCCCGGGGTTTTTAAATTATCCACGGGTTTGCAAGACCCTATGCAATTTTATTACGTTGTTAAGCACATGTAGTACCAATGTTGGGTCTTGCCAGACAAGTTTTAATCTCAACCGAATGAACAAGGGGGTCCCCATAACAACCCCGAGCATGTTAGGAGTGCAAAGTATGGAAAACATAACAGCGGTAACAAGGAACTAATGGCGGTAATAGCGGAACAAATCACTTAGCAAAAGTCCAAGCCTTCCACCAATACCAAGATATATATGTGCATTAAATAACAGAATTTATTGTGATATCCAATCCATGTTATCAGATGGAACAACCTGCACCTGCAACTAAGAACGCTATAAGAGGGGCTGAGCAGCGGTAACTTAGACAATCAAAGGTTTGCTAGGATGTGGAGGTTAGAGGCTGTCATGGCAATATGGGAGGCTGATTTTCAAGTGGTAGGTAGTGCAATTGTAATGATAAGAGCGAGAAACTAGCAAGCAAAAATAGTATCGGGATCCGGGTACGATCATCTTGCCTGTTGGTTCTTCAGCGAAACAGGTAGCGGGATCCTCGTAGTGGTACTCTCCTGGGTCCTCGTTTTCAGTATTAACACTCGCGTCTACCCAAGAGAAACAGCAACAATAAACATCCAACCAAGGAGCAATGCACAACCAAGATGATGCATGATTCATTTTATGAGAATTAACATGGCAATCCAAATCTAGTCAAGTTTCACATGCAAAGTTTGTATATTAGTGAATCTGGACAGAACCTCATGTTAAGTTATTTAGACATGCATGAACATGGCAAATATGGATGCATCATGCAAAATCGATAGAAATGCATATAAAGAACGCAAGAAACGGAGTTACGGTTCTCACGATACGCTCACGACAAGGTACGGAAGCAAAACACAAGTCAACCAAGACCTGGGCTAGTTCTTGGCATTCCAAGGCAGCCACTGGATAGGTGATGAAAAATCAATCACAATAGACTCAAGAATCAATCAATTCCATCGAGCATAGCTCCCACAAGTCACAAAACAATAAAACACCAAATCTGCCACTAAACAACAACATAGCAACTTCTACAGATCACAACTTGAGCTATAGGAGCCCTACAGATCACATCATGCATGCTTGGATTAAGGGTGAGATAGAGGGGGTCGAAAATCAAGCATATAAGGGGAGGTGACTTATGTCACTTATGCCCATTAATTAAAATGGCCCCCAAAGATCATGTACTCTATAGATACTTGCTGGAAATGGATAAATAGCATCTTAGGAGCATGACAACATGGCATAACATCATTGCAAGAAAGAAACTAGCTAGAGGAAGAGGCATGCTCAAAGCATAGCCACACACACATCTACTCACATACACACACCCTAGCATATGTGCATGATCACATGCACATACACTCCAAAACACTCACCACCTACACATACACATGTGTATGGAGGCACAAACACACCACACACACTCACAAGCACATACACCACATATGTGCAACTTACCACCCCACACACATGTGTGTATGCTTAGCATACACCCACAACACACACCACAGACCATGTGTGTGTATGTATAGCATACACACACACTCACATGCACCTACACACTAACACACAAGCACACACAAGAACACCCACACATATGCCATGCATGGTGCACCACACACCCATATGCACAACTCACATACATATGTATGTATGCATAGCATACACACACACTCACAACTTACATGCTCATGCACACACATACAAACACATGCTCAAAACCTACACATGCAACCTGCCTACAACCACTCATACACACACAAACACATGGAGATACACACCTGTCACATGCCACTTACACACATGTGTGTATGCCCAAGAACACACACACAAACATGTGCATATGCTCTACACATACACACACAGATCATGGCAAAAGAAAAACAAAACACACACATACATCACAAGGGAATACATATTAGGTTTTACAACAAAGAAGAAAAAGAAAAAGAAATAAAAAGAAAACATAAAAAAAATGGGGCTTGCTGGGATCGAACCCGCAGCCTCCTGGGTCTGCTATCGCTGTGCTACCACTCTGCTACGGCTCGGGTTGTTAACAGAGGGAGGTCCTCTGCTCTCTAATACACACACACATACATGCTATCTGACGAAACTGAATCGAAGCGACATCAGCAACAGGCGAACAGCGGCGAGCTGCTCCGGCGACCTATGACGCTAACGACAAGAGAGGAGGGCCGCGAGGCACACGGGGAGCACGGGGACTCCATACCCGCACTCAAACACAGAGGAGACCCCGACAACCGAGCACCTCGTGCTCGAACAGGGGCGCGGCAGCGACGGACATGATGGCGATGCTCAGGCAACAAGGGGAAGGGAACGGCGCATCGACTGCTCACCTAGGGGAGGACGACGACGAACCTGACGCGCGGAGAGGAAGTAGAGGCGGGAACGCGACGGCGACGAGGAGGAATAAGGCCGGCGACGACTTGCTGCTTGCGGTGACGACGACGCCAATTCACACCGCGGGGAGATGCTCCTCACCTCCTAGTGGCGGGAATGGAATGGCGGGAGAACCCACGAGCTCCACGCCATCGCCACCGGGGACGAGACCCACCGGTGACGCGGCGATGATGGTGACAACGACTAGCGAAGACACTCTGAACCTCACAGCCTCTCCGAAGCTTACCTGGCAGGGGAAAAAGGAAGAGGAAGGAGGGAGATAGAGATGGTGAAGGGAGCTGCGGCGGCGGCTGGAGAGAAGAGGAGCCCTAGGCGAGGAGGGCATGCATGCCGAGTGGGGCTTTATAGCCTCAGGCTGATGGCGACGGCCGACGGAAAAGGCGATGGCGGAGCTCTCTGCTCTCTCTGAAGCTGACGACGACAGGAAACGAGGCAGGTGAGCGTGTGTTCCTTGCGGGCTGGGCCGTAGGAGGAACAGGCCCATCTGCTCTCTCTCTCTCTCAAATGTTTAATTTTAAAACCAGCCACAAAAATAAATCCCAGGGCATGTAAAAAGATTTTTGAGCAAAAACTAAATATTATGGTGAATGAAATAAAGAGCCCTATTTAATAAAAATATTAAGTTGATTTAAGGAGCAAGTAATTTATTTAATATATAAAATGGCAGCTCCTGTTTAATTTAAATCGAAATACAAACAAACCCCAAACATCAAATCTAACATACTCACAATTCATAGAACACATGGGGCCGCCTCTTGAACATTTTTAAACAATTTTTAAAACAACTTAAATCTGATGATAAACAATAATAGGAAGAAAGGGATTTTGGAAGGGGATGTTACAAAGGAAAAGAGAGGGGAAAAGAAGAGGTTGCACACATGGATCCAACCACACACAACACCTCACACACAACCACACCAACCACACTCACAACCATCCACCATACAAAGGCACATGAAACACAACAAGCATGCAAAATGAATGGTATGATGGATGAGATGATGCATGAATGCAAACACACATGAAGACAAGGAGCAATCATACATCTCATAAGCTCATGACACAAGGTTCATACAAGGGGTTACATGCCAAATAGGGTAGGGACAACACTTGGGCTGTCACAATCTTCATGTAAATTGACGAACTATTTGTAAATTACTGAGCGTATGAACTAATGTCAACTAATTTGCTGCAAAATAAGGCATTTTGTGTTGAAAATTTGCCAAATGTTTGTGTCATTTGTTTGTGGGCATGTGGAAATTTATGATGAATTTGACGTCTGCGACTGAAATTGAGGATGAACCGCGTGAGATGAACCCGCCTTGAGAAATCTCAGAAAGAGCTACCCACCTCGAGTGATGCAAAAATTTGTGGTTTCGCGACACGACATTTTGTTACAACGTAGAGAGTACACGCTTTATTATGTTTGGACCATGTGCGATCTTAGTTGCTCCCGCCTAGTTTGTTTGCCAAAATTTAATTGGAAGCGGTATTTCAAATTGCAAGCCGCCTTTCCTCGTTCACTACACCGACCCTATAGTAAAATTTCAGCTGCCGAGGCATTTGAACCGTCGCCATCCCTCGTCCACCACCATCTCCACCCACACCATTACTACTAAAATTTTCAGCAGCAACGACACATCTGCAAACACCCCCTGTCTGCACATCACCCCCCTTCCTCCCCCGCTTGAACCCTAGCTCGTCGCTGCCACCGCCTCCCACCACCAACCTCAGCTGGTCTGCCCGTGCCTCATAGCTAAACAAGTTCATGGTCCCACCTATCCACATACACCATCGCTGCCTTGAGTTTTTAGATGAGGCCGACGGTGTCCCTTTCCCCAGATCCGCATACTGTACTCCAGAGAGTCGTAGCCTAATGAGCCCAACCACATCTCCCGTGGACCTCGAGGAGTGTACGAGCAAAAATAGGTCTATCATGGCTTCTCCACCATACGCCTGCGAGGTGGGCGCCGTTTGTGCTGACCCTTTTATCCCGGACAAACACCTTGTTGCGGGAGCCGGTGAGGACGCTGCCTACATTGTCATGCTGAAGGCTTCAAGTCTGCGAGAACGCGTGTTCCTGTATCTCAGGAGAGCCAACTACGGCATCAAGCTCGTCAACATCACCGGCTTCACCCAGGCCATGTCACAAGTTAAGTGGTCCACCGGCAACGCCTCTGGTTCAACCGCCATCGATCTCTCCAAAGGCCTCGCAGCTGATCTCCTTCGCCTCGTGGTCTGGATTTGTGACCCTTTTATGCTGTCAAGCCCCTTTTGTCATTTCTGAAGGAAACATTCTACGATGGTGGCTTGGTATCCTTAGCTCCAAAGTCAGATCTCATCCACCAAGATAATGGCACACACTACGACTGTTACAAGGGGAAACATGCCATCTGCGACATCAGGGAGCGCACCCTGGGCACCATATATCCCAAGTGGGAGGAGCCCACCCATGAAAAGTGAGGCAACATCCAGTGAGCAAATCATACCTTTTATAGCTATCCGTCCATACCCATTGTTGTAGTAGCTTTTTTCATGCGATAATCATGTAGTGTTTAATTGAGCATTTGTCCAGTTGTCAAGTAGATGCCTTGATTTTCCGTATCTGGTTGTTAGGTTGGTTGCATTGAGTATTTGTCCAGTTTTCAATGGCTATAGTTGGTTGTTACAGTGAGCATGAATGCCTTGTTTCTTTCAATTATTCATAATGTGATGTTCATTATGTGCAAGTATGAACTGTGTAGTTCAATTTCATCAATACCACCTGTTATGCCTGGTGTTGTTAACCTGTGCCCTTAACCCCCACTTTAAACATTTATGCCTTGTTTCTCTGAATTTGGTCGCGAGGTTGGTTGCAGTGAGCATTTGTCTAGTTTTCAAGCAGATGCCTTGCTTTTCTGTATCTGGTTGTTAGGTTGATTGCAGTGAGCATTTGTCTAGTTTTCAAGCAGACGCCTTGCTTTTTCGTTATCTGGTTCTTAGGTTGGTTCCATTGATCATTTATCTAGTATCAAATGACTATATTTGGTTGTTATAGTGAGCATATATGCCTTGTTTATTTCAAGCATATACCTCGTATACTTGGTTCATGTTAATCTTGATGTACTAACCATGACTTTACATGTACTTGCACATGACAACAATGGGAGTGGCCAATGTTTTACACCGAGGTTCTTTTCATCCCTCCGCTTATACTCCATCCGTTCCATCATATAGTGCATATAGATTTTTGTGATGTATCTGCATATACCATCTAAAATGTATATAATATAAAATTGTGTGATGTATCTAATGAAACGAAATGACAATTCTAGATGTAAATGTTTTTGTCTACAAACTTGGTCAAAGTAAGTAAATGTTGACTTCTCAAAATGTTTATATGCAACACATTGTGGAACCGATGGAGTAATATATTACACCATTGTGCAAGTTCATTTTTGCTTCTAATATTGGCTTCTTGCTTGTAGGTACATATGTCTTAGGTAAAGATCCATTCCTGGACCCTTTTTGCATGTGGGATAATGAAATATTCATGAACCAACATCAAGTGAGGAAACTGAAAATGATTGTTAGGGAAAAGAGACGAACAATGCCGATTAAACTATTTGTTTACGCTCAATCCAACACAACAGTGAGTTGTAAGATGGTAACTACGAACTCTGTAGGCTTCTATTTGTGCTGCCCCTAATAAGTTGTCACACAACAATGTCTGAATCTTTTTCTTTTGCAGTGGTTCCCAAAGCAGTTTACTCAAGATTACCACACAAAGTACATGATTGCTGGACATGCAATGAAGGTTGAAATATATCATCGAGACTACATTGAGTATCGAGAAGTCGTAATAAAGACAGTGAAGGATGGGTGGGCGGCCATCACTAGGGGCTAGCCTAGAGTCATTCGTGCGTTAGGCATTGAGGAGAGCATAATATGGGCATTCCGCTTCGCCTTCTCCAGCATACAAAATGTCTTTAGACTCTCTCTTTACCGTCTTTAGTACAATCGTGCTTCCATCATTCTTTATTTGTCCCTTCTGTAGTTTTCCTTTTTTGAGAATTGATGCTTATTTAATTCTTGAGTATATGTACATGTGAATCAAATTATGCATTCGTTTTTAAAACTAAACATGATTCGATATGAAATACATGAATTCCTACTTTCAAATTTAAATTGTGTAAATTATGGACAAATGTATTTATTTAGGGGCAAATCCCGCTCTTCAGACCATTACAATGCACACAGTTTGAGAAAGCAAAACGTTCGCGATCAACTCCAACATCACACACATTCTTCCATTCGAGGCGTGTGTGATGAATCACGTCTTCGCGCATGGTCAGACAAGAAAAAACGTGTGAGATTAACAACACCAACGTTTGGGCTAGTCTCCTTATCATACACGATTTCGTATTTTGAACTGTGTGCCATCATAAACGTTGGTCAAAGAAGACAACGTGCGATAGGCCTTCATCCGACATAGTTATTCTGGATGGCACGTTTGGGAACTATGGATCACACATTTGGGACGTTTTATAAATCACAAACGTTTATCGGAAACCCCGCGTGTGGGATATATTCAACCTTCGCATACGGTTTTACAATGATAAACATATACACTCTTATATCATATCACAACAGTCATAGTGAAAATAAATGTGTGTGATTGTCTCCTTATCGTGAACTTTTTGTGATTCGGTGCACATCATAAATGCCGCTTCATAGAATAGCGCATGCAATGTTAGTGTGATCTCATACGAGTTGCAAGGATGAATCGTATGGGAAATACACATATCTCAAACGATTATCCAGTGACCCGCGTTTGTAACAGGTGCGGGCATCCCATACGCTTAGTTTTGCCAAACGTTTGCGTTCGTTGGCCACCATCGCCGATGGGTTTGTCGTGTCATGTGGGATGGAGCCCCCCATATCGTCCATACATATAAGGTGACGGTTTAGAACTACGTCGCGGAAAGGGGTTAAAAACCGTTTGTGTAGCACGTCGCTGCACTAGTGGTAGCAGAAAGATTCATAAAATTAGAATTCAATAAGATAAAAATCATCTATTATATTGAGAAATATACCACTTGGCAAATAAAATCTCTCTAACAATCTAAAACGGAGTCATAATCTTTGTTTAACCAAAAGTCGCATAAAGTGCCCAGATAAGAACCAAGGTCAAGCATGGAGGAATGATGTCATCCCATGATACTCGCTCGGTGGCGCACATCTCAACACTTCCCAAGCGATGCGAGGGGTATTAATATGCTCAATGGTACAACAATAAGCCTTCTTCGGCTTGTCCACCTTGTGTTCGCATAGTTTCTAAAGAAATTCTATGACATGATTAGTTCTTAGATTAGATAATGAAGATTTATTACTAATCGAGAACATGATGCTAAATTAAAAATTGATGTTGATCGCACATTTGATCACTATTCCATCACTTCATCTCCAATAACAATAGAATGGACTTAGCATATTTAGAATAGAATATGCAATCATTCAACACAATGGACTCATAGTATCTACACTAAGAAACCATGAAATTGCAAACTTCTGGAGAACTAATCATGCTTATTTGCATATGACCAACCGATTAAAGGAATTTGAGATAAATCATGTATACACGAGAACATGATCCATGCATATTAAATCATGTTTTTTTACAGGCGGCACCAAAATTGAACTAATATAAGATATAATGGAACAAAACCGAATCAAAGATTTGTACTTCTGCATTGTAAATTATCTAGCATCAAATCCACTGTTCGAAGCAAAAGGAAATAAACAAAAATAATGCATACCATGCATTCTGCGAACCTGTTGGACACAACCGAATTTGGTATCGCATGTATATTCCCCTATTGCTTGGAATGACCAGCTGCTTCACAACACATGCTTCCTGTTTGGATCACAAAAAAATAGGTCCATGCGCACATATCTCTACTCCCCGTCCGGCTCTAGGGATATTAATTTGCTCAATTGTACTGCAACAATCTTTTTTGTCTTGTTCACGATGTGTTTGATATATCGTCTGAAGAAAATGTTATGAAATGATTAGTTACTTTGGTCAGATTGTGCAGATTGACCACTAAAAGAGAAACAACTGCACTTCTTCGTACTATATACAAAAATAGATGCTACGGTAAAAACATGTATTAGATGTTTAGTACGTACGCTGTAGATATCTCTTGACGGTGAGCATGTAACAAATCTCTTCTTATGTGAAACTCTTCTCACAATCCTTATTGGATGAAGCATTGGATGCTTTGGGCCTATTAATGTACGCAATCTGCCGATTTCCTGATATTTTACTGATGCACGAGTGCATGTTTTCGACCCTGAATTATTTACTTGATGGTGAGCTGGCTCATCTGCTAAGTCTGTTAGACATAATCTTGACATGCAAGAATCACTGAGCCAGACGTGTGCCCAGCCAAGTCTTTGACGCGTGGAGAGAAGCCGATTTGGACGTACGGGCATGCGTTGGAGTGGAGCTGGACGAAGTCACGGCCGGCCGCATGTGCATGCTTGCATGCGTAGTTGTTAGCTGGGTCATGAAGATATTCCAGGAGGTAGTTAGTGGATGCTACGTATGTGAAGTAGTGGCCGGTCTGGAGGCCTAGTCGTGCGTGCGCGCGTGCGTGAAGCCGACGGCGAGTGTGAGTCCGGCTATATAAGCCATGTACTGGTGTTGTCACGCACGAGGCCGACGGCGAGTGTGAGTCCGGCTATATAAGCCATGTACTGGTGTTGTGTAGAGGAGCAGCCGTGAGGGCGCCAGGGGTCTGAGATGTAGTCGCGTGTGTGCGTGTGTGTTCTCAGCGACGGCATGGGCCGAGCCTAGGTGCCAGAGTGCGCGTAGTCTCCGTCGGGATCGTGGTGTGCGCCCGGTCGGCTGCGAGAGAGAGTTCCTCTGGGTAGGCTGTGGTGTGTTGTTGCGTCCGGGTATGTGCCCAGTAAAGTGAGGCCGTTCGTGCGGCCGAGACGCCGTTCGTGCGGCGGAGGTGTTTCTGTGCCCGAAAAACCGTGTGCTCCATCTTCCATCTTCGTTCGTGCGAGTGAGAGAAAAAAAGCTATATGGTTTTGTTCCAACATTTGATATCATGAGCTTGGTTGGCTTGGGCGTGGTTGGCGGTGCCGAAGGCGTACCGGCGATGGCAGCGTTCGCTGGCGGTTGCGCGGAGCTCGGGGCCGTGTGTCGGCCTGTCGAGGTGCGCGGCGCGGCGGCTGTCATGGAGGACGCGGAGGCGGCGCACGATGAGGCCGCGACGAGCGCGGCAAACATGAAGGGGGAGGCGGCGCGGCTACGGTGCGCGACGAGCGCATGGAGGCGACGACCCGCGACGAGTCCGCAACGGTGGTGACTGGCGTCAGCGCGCGAGGTCGTGTCCGTGGCGGTGGTGACCGGCGTCGGTGCGCCAGGTTGAGTCTGCGGTCGTTACGTTGACGACGACAGCTGCGACAACTCTGACGACGACGATGTGTGGAGAGTCTAGACGTGATGGTGGCACATGACATCGTGGCGACCTCGGAGGTGCTGCACAGCGGCGGAGGCCGCAGCGATGCGATGCGACGACCATAGAGCAGCGACCATGGTGGCATGCGATGGCGTCGACGAAGACGTTTAAGGCTCGATCGATGATGAGCCATGTCAAGATTAGAGAAGAGATTGTTAGACATAATCTCGACATGCAAGAATCATTGAGCCAGACGTGTGCCCAGCTAAGTCTTTGACGCGTGGAGAGAAGCCGATTTGGGCGGACGGGCATGCGTTGGAGTGGAGAGAAGCCGATTTGGGCGGACGGGCATGCCTTGGAGTGGAGCTGGACGAAGTCACGGCCGGCCGCATGTGCATGCTTGCATGCGTAGTTGTTAGCTGGGTCATGAAGATATTCGAGGAGGTAGTTAATGGGTGCTACGTATGTGGAGTAGTGGCCGGTCTGGAGGCCTAGTCGTGCGTGCGTGAGGCCGACGGCGAGTGTGAGTCCGGCTATATAAGCCATGTACTGGTGTTGTGTAGAGGAGCAGCCGTGAGTGGTGTTGTGTAGAGGAGCAGCCGTGAGGGTGGCCAGGGGTCTGAGATGTAGTCGCGTGTGTGCGTGTGCGTTCTCAGCGACGGCATGGGCCGAGCCTAGGTGCCAGAGTGCGCATAGTCTCCGTCGGGACCGTGGTGTGCGCCCGGTCGGCTGTGAGAGAGAGCTTCTCTGGATAGACTGTGGTGTGTTGTTGTGTCCGAGTATGTGCCCAGTAAAGTAAGGCCGTTCGTGCGGCCGAGGCGCCGTTCGTGCGGCGAAGATGTTTGTGCGTCAGAAAAAAACGGTGTGCTTCATTTTTCATCTTCGTTTCGTGCGAGTGGTTCGTGCGAGTGAGAGAAATTGTCCCAACAAAGTCGTTGTATGCAGAACTAAGATGCCCTGCTAATGACGTTGTTAAGTGTGCTGGCAATACACGCATACCTAATTTAGCAGTGTTGGCCTCTTGACGACATGCAATCACTATGACAGGTCTGAAAAGAAATTTGCATCATTGCCATCTGAGGGGGATTCATTTATGCACATGATTAATTGGTAGCTAAAAGCCTAATTTACGATGTCTTCAAAGAAATTTGCAACATCACTATCTAAGGGAATTTCACTTAGATACTGAAGCATAGATAGAAAATTGTAAATTGTAAAAGCATACTGATTGATAATACCTAATTTTGGTTTCGAATAAGTTAAGCAAGTGGCAACCTGGAAACATCCTTGTAATGGAGGAGGATGAACGCCTGTAGCTTAGATCGAGAAGATGGCTAGGGCAAAGAGTAGGCTAGAAGCGGCTTCCAAATCGGCGGCCCGTGAGATGTATGTATGGATAAATTAGAGTAGGATCTCAGGAAGGATCCTTTGGATGGCCAAATCAAAAGTTTTTGGCGGATCACATGAGGGTGCAGCAGATGAACACCAATGTAGTTGCGGTGGCGCTGGGAGGCTTGGACCTGTGAGGCAGATGATTTTTTGGATTTCCCCCTCACGTATCCATTGCCATGTACGCGACGTGGGGCTATATGTGTTTTTCCCCTCGTGTTTCTATTGGCAGGTACGGGGATGTGGGGATAAGTGGGATTATATTGATGAGATCTGACAGTTGAGGTTTTTGTATAGTAATTATCAGAATAAATTAACGATTAGATGTTTCTAATTTTTGTGAGATTTTTTAGCTTATTATCTTATTGATGGTTAACCCATCATTTACTTTTTAATATAAATAGATGACTAGATGAGGTAGAATGACTTAGGAACCTCTTTAACTTGAAGGTCACCCTAAAAGAGTTGAACAAATGAATATGAATCTAGTCCAACTAAAAAGAAAAGGAAAAAGAAAGATGATAAGACTATGCATGCTTCTAGTAAACCTGCTATAGAAAAACGTACTGCGAATCACAATGATGTTTCTATTTCTGATACCGAAACATAATATGGTGATGAACATCCACCTAGTGATAATGATAATGTTCATGATGATGCTCCACCAGATAATGATAAGGAAAATGATAATGAGGTCGAAAGACCCCGCTAAAGACCTTGATAACACACCTCCTAATAATAAATGTTATGATACGAAATACTTTGTTTCTAGAAAACATGGTAAAGAAAGAGAGCCATGGGTTCAGAAACCCATGCCATACTCTCGTAAGCCTTCTAAGAGTAAGGATGAAGAGGATTTTGAGCACTTTGCTGAAATGATTAGACATGTATTTCTGTGCACTCGCTTGACATATATTTTTAAAATGCCTCCATACGCTAAATACATGAAAGATATTATCACTAATAAAATAAAGATAACTGAAACTGAGATTTCCATGATGCTTGCTAATTATTCTTTTGGCGGTGGAGTGCCTAAGAAGTTGGGAGATCCGAGTATACCTATAATACCTTGCTCCATTAAACGAAGTTATATTAAATCCTCTTCATGTGATCTAGGAGCCGGTGTGAGGGTTATGCCTTTCTCCCTATATAAAAGACTTGATTTGAATAAACTCACACCTACTGAAATATCTTTACAAATGACTGATAAATATACTGCTATACCTATTGTAATTTACGAGAATGTACATGTTGTGGTTGCAAATGTTATTATCTCAACAACCATTGTTATTCTTGAGATGCCCGAGGACGACAACATGTCGATTATATTTGATAGACCCTTTTTAAATACTACAGGGGCTGTTATTGATTGCAACAAAAGCAAGGTTACTTTCCATGTCAATGGCAAACAACATACAATGTACTTTCCAAAGAAACAAGCTTCGCTAATCACTATCAATGCTATTGAGCAAATGGCTACAATCACTATTGGAGGGTTTAAATTTCCTCTTCCTATTGCCAAGAAGAAATATGATATTCTTATTGTTGGGATGTGCAAATCCCCATTGACATAACCTAGTGCTATATGAAAATTCTTCGGTTTCATGTCAATTGGAAATGGTTATTAATAAGACTTGATCAACCTTATTAATGGATCCTTTTTGAGAGGCATGTGATCCATGAATCTAGTAAGCACAACCTTCTGTACCCTTAGTTTATTCTCTCTTACTTTTAGGTTAATAAAATAAAATGGAATGATTATCCTGTTTTTTGAATTACCATGCAATAAAAATGAGCCAAATATAAAAAGTCTCAGAATGCCCAAAAAAGTTACAGGATTTTTTCAAAAATGTTTCAAAAAACAAATTGGAGCACAAAACACCTCACGGGGGTGCACCTATTGGTGCCAAGCCAACATGGCACACCCTCCCCCTGGTGCGCCCTGATGGCTTGGGGGGGGGCACATGCACCCTCTCACTTATCCCTTTGGCCCACTCATTCTTCTTCATCTAGAAATAAATCCTAGTCACTCTCTCTCTCTCATGTTCTAGCTCCCAAACTTGGGATTTTTGATCTCTTTGCTCGGAACTCCGTTTTCGAAACTGTTTTGAGGGATTGCTCCTTGGTATGTGACTCTCCCATTCCTAAATTTAGTTTTTTCTTTATTGGTTTATATTTTGCAAATTTTCTGCTTTTGGTGCTACTCAAAATGAGCTTGCATATTGAATTCTTTGAGTTCCAAGTAGTTTGAATGCTTGATATGACCTCTAGGCATCTATATGAGCAGTTGCTACCAATCATAAAGTTTTATTGACATGATTTTGTGGTCCAAAAATTTCAGAAATTTGTTCATAAGGAAATGAACCTCTTTAGGAGGAGTTCTTCGAGCCGGAGTCCCAAGGGAATTGTTGGGAGTGTCTAGGACCAAGACATCCACCTCCCTTGCAACACAGAGGTTAGGCCATGCGAATGGCCACATACACCTTTTATGAACAAAGCGGGCTTCTACAAAGAGTTCATGCAATTCATTGCAAATGCTGGGCTAACCAACCTTACCCAGATGAGTGTGATCAATAGTATCTCCTCACGAACTACCTTGTGCAAAATTTCTATTTTCTGCATAGACTCGACGTCCCCATGGTGCGCTTTGATTTATATGCGGAACATTTTGAAATACCGTTCACCAGGTTCTGCGAAATATGCTTGATTCCCTCCCACGGGGAATACGTGAGCCTAAACTAGAGGAGTTCGAGGACTTCCTACTTACTTTAACCGTGGGGAAAACTAGGGGCGCATCGAACGCCCGAGCTACTAGCTTGCATTTTTCCCGTTGTGCACTACTTTGCTTTATTTATAGGGAAGTGTTTATTGCTGTGGACCAGGATGGCGGTCTCAGTGCCCGCACCCTTCCTATTTTATGCCACACACTAAATTGTGACAACCCATACAGCTTAGGAGGTATTGTTGCGCATCTCTTGCGTGGTAATCGGACTAGGGGAAAGGTCCATAGTGGTATTTATGCCACTCGCTTAGCAAAGCACTTTAATATAAACATACACCCAACTGATTACTTGTTGCCTAAAGTTTATCTTGATCACCAGTCTATGTTAGAACACTTGTTTATTGATGAACCTGAGCCTCTGCACCACATCCGTTATAACATAGTATACAACAAGAGGACTTGCGATGTTATTGTATTGCCTACACCTTCTTTGTTTTACTATCATGCTAGGCACGGATATTTTGTCATGCCATTAGATACAATCGCTTACTGGAATGAGTTGGCCGAGGCGGAGGCCACTGCCCAAGCTTGGGCCCAGGTGCCTCGGCCTAATTACTTCTGTAGACCCGGTGGCTACTTCGGATGGTGATGACCAAGCTAGGCCTAAAAGCCTAAGCTTGGGGGCGTACATATTTCTCACCGATATTACATTCATGTTCACACACTTAATTTCAATTGTTGGTGTTCATCGTATTTCATTGTATATCCATATTAGTTTTATTTTTCCTATTTCTCTTGTGTGTTTGAAAAACTTTGGAAATCCAAAAAAATGTCGCTTATTTTTGGTTTTTCTTTCTCGCTCATTTAGTTTGTAGTGTTAAAAGAAAACCCAAAAAGATTTTCTTAGCATGTTGGGAGCTTTCCCGTTTAAATAGTTTTTCTCGTCCTTGTTTTCCCTTTGTTCATTTGCTTTCTTCAAGAAAACCAAAACTCCAAATATATTTCAGTGTGTTTCTCTGAATTTCTTTTCTTTTGTTAGTCGTGAAAAAGGAGAAGAACATGATGAAAATGTTGAGTGGCTCTCGTATGCATTTATGTTGATCTAACGAAGAGACAATATTATCTTGTCTTCTCCTCTGTATAAATTGTTTCGCAGATTCTAGCTTAGTCCATGACACACTTGCACTATTATCATTATTACATCGTTCGGTCGTGCAAGTGAAAGGAAATAATGATGATATTTGATGAAGTGACCGTGGTAAACGAAGCTGGTATGAACTCTTCTTGTTTTCTGTTTTGGTAAATATGTTTAGCTCGTTCGATCTTGATTCAACATATTATGAGTAAACATGTTTATGATGACAAATAGAGATTATAGTTGCTCATGCCATGCTTAAATAGCTAGGAGTGAATAATGATTTATATTATGTGTCAACACACATTAAAATGGTTGTGATGTGGTATGGTAGTATGGTATCCTCCTCTAAGTAATTCGAGCGACTTGACTTGGCACATGTGCAAACATAAAGTTGATTCAAATCCAATGTAGCCCTCATGGTATTTATGTTCAGAGTGTTTATATCCTACTAATGCTAATGTTCGATGTTAACTATTCACAATGGATGATTATGACCGTTTTCGCTCTCTAGCTAGCCCCTTCTCAATCTATTGACATCCTTCACCTGTACTAAGTGGGAATGTTGCTTGTGCATCCAAAATCCTTAAACCCAAGTTGTTCCACATGATTCCACCATATCCACCTATATACGATATTACCATGCCATTCCAAGTAAATTTGCACATGCCACCTCTAAACATTCAAGTAAACATCTATTTTGTGTGCTCGTACCGCTCATGGAGCGACGGGGCGGTCAGTATCATCCATGCTAAGTGGGTTATTCTCAAGATGGGCATTTATTCACTTGTGATTGCATGAGAGAGGATGGTAAAAAGGATGCCCAGTCCTGCATAATCAATATAAATTAAACAAAACTCCTGGGACAGTTGATATGTTGGTAGGCACCCGTGGATTAGGTCAGCCATAGTTTGTGTATGTATGGTGGATGGGAGTAAACTTTACAATTCCACTTGGGAACGCCAATAATGTGTTTAGCATGGAAGATATTGAAAACCAGTCATGACGTTGACATGAAAAGCACACCACCAAAAATTACAATTTCATCTCAATTTTAAACCATGAGCTCTGGCACCTCTACGAATCAATGCTTCCCTCTACGAATGGCCCTTCTATTTACTTTTATGTTATTTAACTTTTATTCTTGAGTCATCATCTTCTTGCTAAAGAACCAGACCGGAGAGCACTATTGTCATTTTTATGATTTGAGTCTAGTTAATGTTGGATGTGAGCACGACTGGACCTCTTCTACCCTGAATTACAATGTTTATTCACTACTTGGAACTCAGAGGTGCTCTGCATTTAAAGGGCTAGCGAGATACCATATGATCATATTATATCATAATTGTTTTGACACATTGTTGGCATGTGAGATATCTTATTATTGCTTGCTAGTTGGTTATGTTATTTCCATGAGTAAATATAATAGCTAAGTGTAATCATCGATGTGGTAATTTATGCTTTATGCTGAAAATCTGAACACTAGCTAAGACAATATATAGCAACGAAACAAAAGAGTTTATAAAAGTTTTCTTTATCAATTTTAGTTTATCAACTTAATTGCTTGAGGACAAGTAATGAGTTAAGCTTGGGAGAGTTGATACGTCTCAAACGTATCTACTTTTCCAAACACTTTTGCTCTTGTCTTGGACTCTAATTTGCATGATTTGAATGCAATTAATCTGGACTGAAGCTGTTTTTAGCAGAACTATTATGGTGTTGTTTTTGTGCAGAAATAAAAGTTCTCGAAATTGGACGATTTTTTTGTGGATTTTCTTGGAAAATACAAAGACTTATAGAGTGAAGAGCCACCAGAGGGGGGCCACCTGTTGGTGCCAAGCCCACAAGGCGCGCACCCGGTTGGACGAAACTTTTTGTGGATTTTTCTAGAAATATGAAGATTTATGGAGCGAAGACCCACCAGAGAGGGGCCATGTGTTGGTGCCAAGCTAACAGGGGCGCCCTCATGGCTTGGGGCCACCTCGTGGCTCCTCCAACCCTCATTCCAATCATATAATTTCACAATTATGGAGAAAGTAACAGGGGAGAAGTTTTCGTCTCGTTTCATGAGACAAAGTGATACTTGTGATCTGTGTTGGGTTTTCTATGAAGAGGAACATGTCATGCAACAAATTATAGATAAGTATTTCCCCCAGTTGAGAACCAAGGTTTATTGAACCAATAGGAGTAGCATGCAACGCCCTTCTTTAGTGACTGCACACAAAGAAACAAACACTTGCACCCAACACGGGCAAGAGGGTTGTCAATCCCCATGGACTCGTTATTTGCAAGCTAGTGAATTATGTAGATGAAAGTTGAATATTGTAAATTGCAAAATAAAATAAAATAAAATAAATGGCAGCAAAGTAATGAAAGCTTCTGTAAATATATAAGTCAATAGACCCAGGGGCCGTAGCGTTGTCTAGTGGCATCTATCATGTATTAGGAATACGGTGGGTAAACAAATTATTGTTGGGCAATTGATAGAAAATCCAATAGTTATGCAATCTTTATTCACGACAATGTCATGTGTATATAGGCATCACGTCCATAAACAAATATTCTGACTCCTGCCTCCACCTATTACTATTACTCCACGTCGAGAGCACTTCTATGCTTGCCTCTCTAAGTATTAAGTTCATGACAAACAGAGTAATGCTTGGAGAATTATGACATGATGTAGACAAAGAGAATTTGATCAATATGAATTAACGCCTTCGTTTTATCCTTAGTGGCAACAACCCAAATACGTATCTTGTCCCCTTCTGTCACTCGGATATAGAAACCGTCAGGTTGAACCCACTACAATGCACCCCTCTCACTTAAGAAATACCATTCTAGTTGGCCAAACTATTTCAATAGATCGGAGAGATTTATGAACCTATAATAATCATGCAAAGAATCATAATAGAAATGATATAAGACTCAAATCTTTTTCATGAATAATCTGAACATAAACCCACAATTCATCGGATCCCAACAAACACACCGCACAAAGTGATTACATTGAATAAATCATGACGAAGATGCGGTGAACTTTGTATTGAAGATCAAGAGAGAGAGAGAGAGATAGCCATCTAGGTACTAACTACGAACCCGAGGGTTTGTAGGGAACTACCCACACATCACCATGGGAGCACCAAGGTTGATGTAGAGGCCCTATGTGATTGATCCCCCCTCCGGCATGGCACCAGAACATGGCTCCATATGGACACAAGGCGGAACAGAGACTTGCGGTGGCAGAAAAAGTATTTTGGGGGGATCTCTAGGGTTTTTGGGATTTACTAGAATTTATAGGCCAGAGAAGGGCGCCGGGGAACGCCCGAGGGGGCCGACACACCACAGGGCGCGACCACCCCCTGGGCGCGCCCTGTTGCATTCTCGCTCCCTCGTGCGGCCTTCGGTCTCCTCCTGAAGCTTTCATGTCTTCTTTTGGTCAGAAAAAAATCATAAAAATGTTTTGTGGCAATTGGACTGTTGGGGAACGTCGCATGGGAAACAAAAAAAAATCCTACGCACACGCAAACCTATCCATGGTGATGAGCATCTACGAGAGGGAGAGTGGATCTACGTACCCTTGTAGATCGCTAAGCGGGAAGCGTTAAGAAACGAGGTTGGTGTAGTCGAACATCTTCGCGATCCAAATCGCCGAGCGTCCCGCGATCTCATCACGATCCGTCCCGTGATCCAATCACGATCCATCCCGCGAACACATCATGATCCGTCGCGCGAACTCATCACGATCCGTCTCACGATCTTGATCACGATCTGTCCCGCGAACTCATCACGATCCGTTCTGTGATCACATCACGAACCGTCTCGCGATCTCGATCACGGTCCTTCCGATCTAGCGCCGAACGGACGGCACCTCCGCGTTCAGCACACATGCAGCTTGATGACGATCTCCACCATCTTGATCCAGCAAGAGGAGATGGAGAGGAGAGAGAGTTCACCAGCAGTGTGACGGTGCTCCGGTGATGGTGGTGGAGCAATTCCGGCAGGGCTTCGCCTAAGCGCTGCAGAAAACCGATCTAGAGGAGCACCGGTGAAACGGGTAGCACGTGGCCGTAAACTGTATCCAAACAGCACCCAATCCACCAGTATATAAAGGAGGGAGAGAGAGGAGGGCTGGCGCAAGGAAAAACTCCAATAGGAGTCGGCCAAACTAGAGGGGGAGGAGTCCTACTCCTCCTCCACTCCTAGTAGGAGTAGGACTCTTCCTTTTTAGCCTTTTTTCCACCTTTTCCTTTAGGACTTTTGCCTCCTGCACCATGGGCCTTGGTGTGGCTGTATTTCTAGCCCACTAAGGGCTGGTTATTATCCTCCCACAGCCCATGGACCTCTTGGGGTCGAAATACCCCTCCCGGAGGTCCCCCGGTACACTACCGGCACTCCCGGTACACTACCGATGAGCCCGAAACTTTTCCGGCGACCAAACTGGGACTTCCTATATATGAATCTTTACCTCCGGACCATTCCGGAGCTCCTAGTGACGTCCGGGATCTCATCCGGGACTCCGAACAACCTTCGGTCACCACCATACATAACTCTACACTACCGAAACGTCACCAAACCTTAAGTGTGCAGACCCTGCGGGTTCGAGAAATATGTAGACATGACCGAGACACCTCTACAGTCAATAACCAATGGCGGGACCTGGACGTCCACATTGGTTCCTACATATTCTACGAAGATCTTTATCGGTCGAACCTCTATGTCAAGGATTCAGTTAATCCCGTATAACGTTCCCTTTGTTCTTCGGTATGTTACTTGCCCGAGATTCGATCGTCGGTATCTCCATACCTAGTTCAACCTCGTTACTGGCAAGTCTCTTTACTCATTCCGTAATACAAGATCTCGTGACTAACACTTAGCCACATTGCTTGCAAGGCTTGTTGTGATGTTGTATTACCGAGTGGGCCCTGAGATACCTCTCCGTCACACGGAGTAACAAATCCCAGTCTCGATCCATGCCAACTCAACAAACACCATCGGAGATACCTGTAGAGCACCTTTATAGTCACCCAATTACGTTGCAACGTTTGATACACACAAGGCACTCCTCCGATATCCGTGAGTTGCATGATCTCATGGTCATAGGAACATATACTTGACATGCAGAAAACAATAGCAATAAACTGACACGATCATATGCTATGTTTGTAGTTTGGATCTTATCCATCACATCATTCTCCTAATGATGTGATCCCGTTATCAAATGACATCTCATGTCCATGGCTAGGAAACCTTAACCATCCTTTGATCAACGAGCTAGTCCATTAGAGGCATACTAGGGACATGGTTTTGTCTATGTATCCACACATGCATTTAAGTCTCCGATCAATACAATTATAGCATGGATAATAAACGATTATCATGAACAAGGAAATATGATAATAACTAATTTATTATTGCCTCTAGGGCATGACTTCGTTTGGTACTGTAAAGCAAAAAAGTCAAAAACATGCAGAAAACAACAATAGGCACTAGGCACTGGGTTAATTGGTTAGTGCTAAAAAATAATATGAAATGGTAAATAATCACCCAAAAAGCATCCTAGAATGATAATATTATAGCATGGAACAATAAAAAATTATAGATACATTGGAGACGTATCACGATGCCGCCGCCACCTCCTGTTATTCGTTGGGAGGGCTGATCTGGAGTCTCTTGGGGGCTCCGGAGAGGGGGATTCGTCGCCATCGTCATCACCAACCCTTGTTCATCAACACCCCCATGATGCTCACCACCTGGAGTGAGTAATAACTTTGTAGGCCTGCCGGACGGTTATGGTATTGGACCAGATTGTTTATGTAATCGAGTTATTTTGATAGGGCTTGATCCCTAATATCCACTTTGTTCTGAGATTGATGTTGCTATGACTTTGTTATGCTTAATGATTCTCATTAGGGCCCGAGTGCCATGTTTTCAGATTCGAACCTATTATGTTTTCATGAATATGAGAGTGTTTTAGATCATATATTGCAAGTTGTATGCACCTATTACGTGTCATGATCTGCATACACCAAGGTGATAATAATTGGGATTCTTTCCTGTGATTCTCGTAGTTTGAGGATCATGTATTCACCATGTGTTAATGCTTTGTTCCGGTTCTCTATTAAAAGGAGGCCTTAATATCCCTTAGATTTCCTTATGGACCTCGCAGCCATGGGAGGGTAGGACAAAAGATGTCACTCAAGTTCTTATTATAAGCATGTATGACTATATACGGAATACATGCCTACATGACATTGATGAATTGGAGCTAGTTCCGTGTTACTCTAGTATGTTACTTTTACATGATTGATGTCTTCTAAATTATTATCCATCACCGATCCATGTCCTATGCTTTTCATATACTGAATCTTGTTGAGTTACTATTGATGCTGCTGTTGTTACAATCACTATAAAACTGTTGCTATCACTGCTATTGTTACTATTGTTATTTTGCCTTCCTACTACAACTTTTGCTACAAATATATATCCTGGTTGTGGTTGAATTGAAAACTCAAATTCTAAGGCAAATAAATATTTTTTGGCTCCCCTTATCTCGAATCAAAAAATCTGGGTAAAATACTTCCCTCGAAGACTGTTACTATCCCCTATACTTGTGGGTTATCAATCACACACGATTGTTATAATTTCTTCAATTGCGTTACTTAATACATCACACACTATGCATAGAAGAAACATTTGTGATAGGTGGCCTAAAGGACACAATTTGTGGCTGAAAGTCATGTGTGATTTTCATTGATCCAACACGCCAACTTTCTAGAAAACGTGTGGGTTTGTTGAGGTCATCGCCCACAGTGTTGTCTGAGAAACCGTCTGCAATAGAAAAACACAATAAGCACCCTAATTTCCCTGTCATTTATAATCCATTTAGTAACCAAATTGACATTTCACATCAAGCACACAATATATTTTATATACGTAATATGACAACTAGGATTTCATAATTGAAATCACATCAGAGTACAACATCATATAGCTTCAGTACCGAGTTACACAATATGGGCATATACCTAGCTACCCAATAATGACAAGAGGACCAAAGTTTCACATGCAACATCTAAAACCTTTGGAAAGTAGCATCATAGATGGTAAATAGACAAATCAATCTCGTCTAGAAAATTGTTGAAAAGAAAGGCAAATATTGAGCCTTCACTTTTGTCGAAGGTTCTTGCAACTTTAGGCTAGTGCTTGTAGATGGTTGCCCTCCCATCCTTCATCCTCTTGAAGAATACTTCAATATTATACTGTGGGTGTTGTATGAATACCTTCCTTGCCTCTTGCCATACATATGGTTTGAGACGTAGTCATCGATGAACTGCTTTGGAAAGGACTAGAAACAAAGATATGCATAAATATCTTTTCTAAAATTTGGAATGGCACAAAGGGAAAAGTACAAGGTAAAATAGATAGTACCATCCTATAGTTGATTGATGTCCTATGCATTGTGCAGACAAACATTTTGTTGTTTTTCATTGCTAGTTTCTTTATCTTAACAATCTTTCCAGTTTCCAGATTTGACTGATATTCATGAAGACCTCATTTCCCCACATGCAAAATGGGTCGAACTGTGGGTATAAACCTCTTATAGAAGGACCTACATGTGCAAGACCAAATTATTATAAACCTAAATATTAGAATGGTTCCTGCAATTGCACAAAATGTGCTATTAGCCAAAGGATCATGAATATACAAAACTCGGTGGTAAACTACAGTGTCTCCCATTGTCTCCCCTGCAATGTATTTAAGATAGATATTGATCAGGTTATAAGTGAGATTTGGTGTGCTATCAATAAATTATGTAAATGAAAAATAAACGCATTGCAGATCCAACATATTAATTGAGCCATATGGAAAAGCCAATCATGCTAAGAAGAATGAAATATAGCAATTGTATGTTTCACATGCCTTTAGTACATCCAAATTCAATTTACTTCTCACATGCATGACAACACAAAATTGTACCAACAATAATCGAACATCATGTTGCAGAATTGAACCAAATGGTTAAATGATCACCACAACAAATGAACCATACAGTTAACTGAGCACCACATTGCATAATAGAACATAATAGAAGGTCAGATTGCACATTAGCATTGCATTCCACATTTCACTATAATTTCTTAAGGAAAGGCATGCGCAACACATGCAATAGGTAAACCAGGCATGCTTAACCGGCGTTACTACCTGAACATAGGTCATCAGTAATTAATCTAAAAACGTTATTCCTCGTCGTCGGAGATATCAATAAACGATGTGCTTGGAAGGGGGCAAGGCCTCCACATCATGGGTGCCCTCCTCGTAGCGATGAGTGGCATGAGCCTATCCGGGCACCAACATGCCGGATCTAGAGCTGAGGAAAGCACGAGAACACTAAGAAACAACTAATAGTCTTTGTCGAAAGTACCAATGGAGACCTCGAGAAAACACCACGAGTTGTTGTTTAAAGCTGCCAATTGAGTGGCGGCATCCGTGCCCGAGGCGCCGACTATGGCCTTGACAGCGATGCTGCTCCAAGATTTGGGGGTCGGCAATCATGGCAGCAATCGGGGCATCATCTGCGCGTGCAGCCGTGATTTGCTTCTCCGCTGCCAGATGCTCCTGGAGATCCTAGCTATACTACATGCACCATGTATTTCTGCGGCGATTATTTGGTGGATGGGCGGTGATTTTAGTGGAAGGCCTCGCGCCGATGTTTGGGCATCTGGGATGGACGAGGTGGGGGTGGAGGGGGGGGGGTATGGGGTGGATTACCTGACTAGATGGAGGACGCCGAGCAGCAGGAAGGAGCATCGCCGACGAGGAGGTGACACTGCAAGAAAGCAATGAAGGTTTGAACTTAGGAAAGGAAGGGGAAGCATGGGAATGTGGCTTTTGGTTGGTACGCGGGGTGGGGGAGGTAGATATTCGAGTGATAGCCCAAAAAATTGTTCGGTGCAGTAAAAATCTGGAGCACACAATCACATCAAATACACCCCCTTTATGAGAACTATGCGATATCTAATGTCACAAACGAATTCTATAGTTTACCCCGTATGTGATTAGACTGAACATGATTTTTTGTCTCAAAGCCTCTGGCGTAAGATATTGGATACTACATTGCACATGGTACTTGCATTTCATTTTCATTTGGAAGACAAAACGGGTATATGGCGGCAAATTGTGCTCAGAATTCCCCTCGTTACGGTGGTCATTCACGTTATTGCTTAGTTTAACATCACTTGAAAATTTGAGTACTACACAAAAGAGCCTACAAAACTGCCCGCACTTACTTAATCGAGCAATTAAACAGAGTTAGTTGACCTAAACATTACTCTAGCAAAAGACCAATGCTCTAAACAAATTCTAATATTCCGCTTGGCACTCGTAGATCTCTGCTGCCTCCTCCATGATCAGCTACCGCTCGACTACCACCGGAGGAAGGGGCTCCATGGCATCCATCGCCACATACTCCACCAGCATCTCGCACCCCTCGCCCGCCATATCTTTGCATAAGGCCGCCACGAGTTAGGCGTGGGCGGCCTTGGTGCGGGCATGGACGACCACCATCTTGGCTAGGGATGCCACCGACGAACGGACTCCTACTCGAGGACGTGGGTTAATGACTAGTGTCAGGGAAGGCCACTATTATTTGTGGAGCGACTGACATGCTCTAGGCATGGGTAGCCGCCATCAGGGCTACAACGACCGCCGATAAATTGACAATTATTGTGCCATTATGTCCATTTGCTATCCCCATCACAGTTGTTATTGCCACCCTCTCAGCTATAGCACTTGCCATTTCTGCTTCTGCAGCCGCCCTGTCGAAGATAGTTGTCGTGCTCATGCATGTTGTGAGCGCGCTCATGGATGATGCGGCCACTCTCGGGCCGTAGTTGGTTGTTGAAGTTACCCTCCTGATAGGGATCCACGTCCCTATCTTTCACTGGCGATGGTTAAACAATAAAATGGTCTTGGGGAGCCAGTGCGGTTAACTCACCAATGGTGCACTGTAACTGACGAAGCTTCAAGCCTAAGCCTTATATGAGGATTCACCCAAGATATTTTGTACTGCATCACACACGACCCATGATCATGAACTATTGCTAATATACTTGATTTTCATGTTTTTTAAAATAAAAAATGATGTTACTTCGTCAAAGGATGATGTTTGGATTTTAATAAAATTTATGTGTAGTGAACAGAGACCAATAGTAGTGTCATGCTAAAATATGGAATTATTCAGGGTTCATTTGACATTTTTATACATTAATTGAGTTTTCTAGGCATTTACTGTGTATAATTCAAATATGAACTACAAGCACAAGGTCCGATGCATCAAAATGGGTTGAAAAATCATATAAGTGTCCATGGTTGCATCTTTAGGTCCCATGCAAGAAATGGGAAAGAATTTCAAACATCTCGACATCTTGGCTAGGCCAGAAACATTGAGAAACTTGGTTTTTAAATTACTGTAAATCCAAAAAATCGTCAGAATTTCATGAAACTTGGCATGTTCTAATGACATGGCACATATGTGTCGTGGTAAAAAAGTTGTCCCATTTGGGGCAAGTTTTGACACAAGTCGCTTACAAACCCGTGCTTCTCACGAGAAGTTTGTGGTTCCGATAGGGAACGTGTCACCTTATGTGCGCGAAATGACATCTGCTTCCTCTTCTTGCCTTGAAATTTTTCAAGAGGCATCATAGACCAATATGAGTGTCGAGCTAAAATATGGAATTATTTAGGGTTCGCTTGACATTTTTATACATTAACTGAATTTTATAGGTATTTAATGTGCATAATTCAAATTTGAACTACAATCACAAGGTCCGGTGTATCAAAATGGGTTAAAAAATTGTATAAGTGTCCATGGATGCATCTTTAGGTCCCATGCAAGAAATGGGAATGAATTTCAAACATCTCGGGGTCTTGGCTCGACCACAAACATTGAAAAACTTGGTTTTAAAATTATTGTAAATCCAAAACTCATGAGAAATTCATGAAACTTGGCATGTTGGCATGACATGCACATATGGGTCATGGTAAAAAATTGACCATTGTGGGACAAGTTTGGCATAAGCCCCTTACAAAGCAGAGCTTCTCACGGGAACCTTGGTGGTTCTGATAGGGAACGTGTCACCTTATGTGGGCGAAACGACATCCGCTACCACTTCTCTCCTTCAATTTTTTCTAGAGGGAGCATAGAACAATAGGAGTATCATGCTAAAATATGGAATTACTCAGGGTTCATTTGGCCTTTTGATACATTAGTTGAGTATTTTAGGCATTTAATGTGGATAATTCAAATTTGAACTACAATCACAAGGTCCGGTGCATCAAAATGGGTTGAAAAATCATATAAGTGTACATGATTGCATCTTTAGGTCCCATGCAAGAAATGGGAATGAATTGCAAACATCTCGGGGTCTTGGCTCGGCCACAAACATTGAGAAAATTGGTTTTTAAATAACTGCAAATCCAAAAGTCACCAAAAATTCATGGAACTTGCCATGTTGTAATGACATGGCACGTATGAGTCATGGTAAAAAAGTTGTCCAATTTGGGACAAGTTTTGGCACAAGCCCCTTACAAACCGGAGCATCGCACATGAAGCTTTATGGTTCCGATAGGGAACATGTCACCTTACGTGCGCGAAACGACATCCACTACCTCTTCTTGCCTTGAACTTTTTCTAGTGGCAACATAGACCAATAGGAGTGCTGTGCTAAAATATGAATTATTCATGGTTTATTTCGCATTTTTATACATTAATTGATTTTTCTAGGCATTTAATGTGTATAATTCAAATTTGAACTACAAGCACAAGGTCCGGTGCATCAAAATGGGTTGAAAATCATATAAGTGTGCATGGCTGCACCTTTAGGTCCCATGGAACAAAAAGGGAATGAATTTCAAACATCTTGATATCATGGCTCAGCCACAAACATTGAGAAACTTACATTCAGAAACTTGGATTTCAATTCATGTAAATCAAAAACTCATCAAAAATTCATGAAACTTGGCATGTTGTCATGACATTGCACATAAAGGCATTGTAGGATTTTGTTTTCCTACTTGACACAATTTCTTTGTTATATTTTTTTCTTCTAGATCCAACATTGAGAATACTGGTTTAAATTATAGTAAATCTAAAACTCACACACAATTCAAGAAATTGGGCTTAGCGTCATGATATAGCACAACTATGATGTGGTATTTTTCCTGTCCACTTTGGGAAAAGGCGCACATGTTAATAGCCAACAAAAGCATTGTGGAACAAAGAACTGTCATGTTACCACAACAAACATTTGTATTAATTATTGATCGTGGGTGTTATACAACACATTTACGTGCTGCCACACGTCGCACTCTTTATTGGCTAGGAGGTGACGTGCGAGCAGTTGTTTGAGTAGACGGAAGTCGTGCAAGCTGGCCTCCGGTGCGCAATCTCACTGGGCCAGAGGCATGCGAGCAGTACACTGCTGGCTTGCCGGGAAGAGACCCCTTTGAACTCCATATCCGCCTGCCTTGCTTCCAACTTATCCGCCAATGGTTCCCAAGTTGCTTTTTAATATGCGTCCTTACTGCACACTCACTCACGATCCTCTCTCCTCGCCTCCCATTCTGCTCTATCATATAGACCTCCACCTACGCCATGGCGCACAAGGATCATATGCCATTTGTCTTCCGGTTTGGTGAAGTCAACCTCGAGCCGGAGGAGATTATAAACACGAATATGATGTCAAGAACATGGCCCTAAATGAGCTGCATGCCTCAGCGGATGCTGCCCCCCGTGCGCTCGCCAGCAACCATCCCCGCGCCCGCGCCAGCAACCATACCCATGGCATTGACGAGCTGGTTGATACTTGTGATCTGCGTTGGGTTTTCCGTGAAGAGGAACAGCTAATTGCAACACAATATAGGTAAGTATTTCCCTCAGTTATGAAACCAAGGTTTATCGAACCAATAGGAATATCGATCCACAACCGTCTTCAGCGGCTGCACACAAAAGAGCAAACAACGTGCACCCAACGCGGGCAAGAGGGTTGTCAATCCCCTTGATCTCGTTATTTGCAAGCAAGTTTCTAGATAATAGTATATAATTGAAAATATAAAAATAAAATAAAAGGTAAATAAGAACAACAAGGTATTGAGAAGTTTGTAAATACATAAGTGAATAGACACGGGGGCCATAGTTTTCCCTAGCGGCATCTCTCATGAAAATAAGCATGCTACGAGAAAACAAATTACTGTTGAGCAATTGATAGAAAAGAGGATAGTTATGCGATTTTCCCAGAAAAGCATGTGTATATAGGCATCACGTCGAAGACAAAGTGGCCGACTCCTGCGTGCACCTATTACTATTGCTCCACTTCAAGAGCGCTGCTATGCTTACCTCTTTACGTATTAAGTTCATGAAAAATAGAGTAATGCATGGAGAATGATGACATGATGTAGACAGAGTAAACTCAAGCAATATGAATAAATCCCATCATTTTATCCTTATGGCAACAACACAAAGGCACAACTTGTCCCCTTCTGTTACTGGGATATAGAAACTCGTCACGTTGAACCCACCACAATGCACCTCTCTCACTGAAGAAAGATCAATCTACTTGGCCAAAGTAAATCAATAGATCAGAGAGAATTACGAAGCTATAATGATCATGCAATTAAGAATCATAATAATTTCAGAGAAGACTCAAATAATTTTTTATGAATAATCTGAACATAAACCCATAATTCATCGGATCCCAACAGACACACGACACAAAAGAGTTACATCGGATGGATCAAAGCGAAGATGTGATGGCTATTGTGTTGAAGTTCAACCTGGGTGTGTGGTGAACTACAGACCCATAGGTGTGTGGTGAACTACACACACATCATCATGAGGGCAGCAAGGATGATGAAGAGACCCTTCGTGATCGATCCCCCTCCGGCGGGGTGCCGGAACGGAGCTCCAGATGAGATAGCGGCGGAAAAGAGACTTCCAGCGACGGGAAAAGTGTTTTGGGATTCCCTTTATGGTTTTTGGAATATATGTGAATTTATAGGCCTGAGAACAGAGTCAGGAGAGCTTCCAGGGAGGCACCAGCTATCTGGGCACGACTTGATACTTGTGATCTGCGCTGGGTTTTCCCTGGAGAGGAACGGGTAATTGCATCACAATATGAGTAAGTATTTCCTTCAGTTATGAAACCAAGGTTTATCAAACCAATAGGAATATCAACAACAACCGCTTTCAGCAGCAGCACACAAAAGAGCAACCAACTTGCACCCAACGTGGGCAAGAGGGTTGTCAATCCCATTGATCTCGTTATTTGCAAGCAAGTGAGTTGTGTAAATAATTGTAAATTATAAAATAAAATAAAATCAAGTAAATTTCAGCAAGGTATTATAGCATTTATGAATATGTAGGTGAATAGACCCGGGGGCCATAGTTTTCCCTAGCGGCATCTCTCATGCAAATAAGCATACAATGGGTAAACAAATTACTGTTGGGCAATTGATAGAAAAGCAGATAGTTATGCGATATTCATAACAATGATCATGTGTATAGAGGCATCACATCCATAAAAAAAATAGGCCGACTCCTGCCTACACCTATTATTATTACTCGGCTCATCGACCGCTATCCAGCATGCATCTAGAGTATTAAGTAAAATAGAGTAATGCATGGAGAATGATGACATGATGTAGACAAAGTAAACTCAAGCAAAATGAATAAACCCCATCGTTTTATCCTTAGTAGCAGCAACACAAAGACACATCCTGTCCTCTACTTTGTCACCGGGATATAGAAACTCGCCAGGTTGAACCTACCATAGTGCACCTCTCTCATCGAAGAAATATCAATCTCGTTGGCCAAACTATTTCAATAGATCGGAGAGAATTACAAAGCTATCATAATCATGAACATAAGAATCATATTAGATTTCATAGAAGACTCAGATACTTATCATGAATAATCTCAACATAAACCCACAATTCCTCGAATCCCAACAAATGCACCGCACAAAAGTATTACATCAGATAGATCAAAGTGAAGATGTGATGATCATTGTATTGAAGATCAAGAGAGAGATTCCATCTAGGTACTAACTACAGACCCGTAGGTCTGTGGTAAACTACTCACACATCATCATGAGGGTAGCAAAGTTGATGTAGAGGCCCTCCATGATTGATCCCCCCTTCGACAAGGTGCCGAAACGGAGCTCTAGACGGCCTCCCATCGTAATAGAGACTTGTGTTGGCATAAAAAGTGTTTCGGGAATGCCTCTATGGTTTTTAGGATATTTGAGAATTTATAAGCTAGAGAACAGAGTCGGGAGAGCCACGAAGGCCCACAAGTCATCATGGGCCTCCCAGGCCACGCCGTGTTGTCTTGTGGGTCGCTCGGGTGGCTCTCAGCCTTCTTCCGAATCTTCTAGGTCCTCTTTTGGTCCAAAAAAATCATCAAAAAGTTTTAGGACGATAGGACTTCGTTTGGTATTGTAAACCTGAAAAGTGAAAAACATGCAGAAAACTGCAACTGGCACTCGACACTAGGTCAATAGGTAAGTGCTAAAAAATAATATAAATTGGTAAATAAATAACCAAAAAGTATCCTAGAACGATAATATATCAACATGGGACAATAAAAAAATATAGATACGTTGGAGACATATCAAGCAGTTCCAAGCTTAACTCCTGCTCGTCCTCGAGTAGGTAAATGGTCAAACATAATTTTTGATGGAACATGCTACCCATTATGTAATCTTTTGCATGTATGCTCATTGAGAAACTATGAATTAGCAAACATTGATATAACAATACTTATAAGTACAAGCAACTAAATCATTAATCTTTCAAAGTATGGGATCCTCAAAGAATGTTTACCCCATTCATCTTATTATAATACTATTGCAGGATGCTGCTAACGAGACACTGCAATCAGAGACCCTTTGACGAAACTATTTGTGATGCATGAATCGCAAATGGTATAGTTGAAGCTCCATCGCCAATGACACGAACTATGTGCGATATAGGATCCATCAAATACGATTCAGAAAAAATTTGCGTGTGCGATCTAACCAGACAGTTGACTTTTAAAACTATTTGTGATGAGGCAAAATGGCACAATGGGTTAATCAAATATGGATGTGCATGATGTATGACATATAGGTCCCTCATATGAACAGTTTGCAATGATACATAAGAACAGAAATGGTGCAGCATAAGAAGGTGTGTGTGATAGGCTGCAAACAGTTCGATAATCAGAATGATGTGCTATAATTCTCGAAAACGCATACAATTTGTTGTTCTGAATTGTGTGTTTGAGATGGCAAACAATTCAAGAAACCAAATGTGTGATATTGTGAATGATCACTGATGAATATGTATTCTTAACCATTTGCGATGAGATCAAGAAGGTAGACAGAGTTAAGGAATAAATATGAGCAAACGACAACATGTTTGAGGATTATGGTTTTTTTACCTTTTCTTGTTGTTAGATGGCACCACACCATCGTCTTGACATGGACGCTTCTTGCCGCTGACCGCTGGATTGTCATCGCCATCGTCGTTGATGTCCTTGTTGCTGTTCTCCTTGTTCTACCATTCCTCCTCCTCCTCATCGTCATCGTCTTCTTCATCCTTCGGAGGCTCCTCAATGTCCTCCTCCTTGTTCGAACATTCCTCGTCCTCATCATCATTGTTGTCTTCGTCCTTCGGTGGCTCCTCGTCCGTCTGGTCGTCATCTGATGACTCTGGTGGCGGCGTCCCTTCCATGAGCCGGATAAAATGGAGGTCAGGGCTTGATGTTGGACTCATGGAAGACGAGCACGATAATTTTGTGGTTGACCCCAGACTAGCAGAATTGTCGTCCTCGTTGTCGCTCGACATTGCTGCGCTACGTAATTACTTTGATCTACTGGTAGAAGAACTGAAGACATTGTGGACGTCTTGTGTGAACTGTTATGATACCGTCATTTACTTTGATCTACTGGTAGAAGAACTGAAGACATTGTGGATGTCTGGTGTGAACTGTTATGATATCGACATTTACTTTGATCTACTGGTAGAAGAACTGAAGACATTGTGGACGTCTGGTGTGAACTGTTATGATACCAACACAAAGGAGTTTTTCCGGCTACATGTGTTGCTGTTGCACACCATTCAAGATATGCCAACATTAGGCAACAGTTCTTGGCAGAAAACAAAGGGACTACTAGGATGTGTCACATGCATGGATAGGACCGAGAGTAGACTTCTTTCCAACTCACGCAAAACCATGTATTTGCGTCATCGTAGGTTCTTAAGGAGAAACCATGCTTACCCAAAAATGACTGCTAAATTTGATGGTACAATAGAGAAAGGAACGGGCCCAAGACCCTATGATGGGAAAGAAGTCCACAACATAGTTAAAGGAATTAATGTTGTGCTTGACAAGGCATTCGGTTTGACGTCAAAAATAACACTCAGGGACCAAGTGTTTAAGAAGAAATCAGTGTTCTGGGAATTACCTTACTGAGAGTTCCTAAGTGTACGTCATTGCGTTGATGTCATGCACGTAGAGCAGAATGTATTTGAAAGCATCCTTGGTACTCTGCTCAAGATTAAAGGCAAAAGAAAGGATGGTGATGGTGCACGACTTGATATGCTTGGTGATCAATCACAACACATGGATGAAGCAGAAGATGATGACAAATTGCTCCACCAACACGAGAGTTACAATTTAACTGCAGTAGAAGTAAAAGAGTTCTTCGCATTTTTGTTGTCAATTAAGACACCCTCTTCCTACTCCTCAAACATCAGAAGTCTTGTCGATGACAACTTGGGTAAAAAGAAGTTGTCTCACATGAAGTCACATGATTGCCACGTAATGTTGACACAAATCCTCCCGGTGGCCATAAGGAATATGATGGACACAGACATAAGAAACACATTGATTGATCTCTGTGATTTCTTCAACAAACTATGGTAGAAGGTGGTAGATCCTGAAGAGCCGGATAGTATGCAAGCTGAGAGTGCAAGGATATTGTCAAACTTAGAGATGTTCTTCCCACCATAATTCTTTGATGTCCTGGTCCATCTCACCATGCACATTATGGACGAGATAAAGTATTGTAGTCCTGTGTTTTTTCGTAACATGTATCCCTTCAAGCGATACATGGGAATATTGAAGCTCTATTGTCGGAACCGATGTCATCCAGAGGCAAGAATCCTACAAGGTTATACCGCGAAGGAGGTGGTTGAATACATGAAACTTAGACCTATAGGTGTGCCCTCTCTCGCCATGAGGGAAGGCTAGCTGGTAAGCCGGTCCTTGCTGGCAATAAGACTCTTGCACTTAGAGATATGTATGATCAAGCCCATTTGACGGTACTACTTAATAGCCCGATACTCGATGTTTATGCTGTAGAACACATGGAGGAGATACAACAAAGCAACTTACCCAATGTGTTGTCACCAGCTGCCGAGACAAATGCACACAATAGGGACTATATAAGATGGCTGAAGGATCATTTGGCAAACGAACCCTAAGAAGACCTTGCAATGTGGTTGGCACAATAGTCAGCAATAATGATTATGACGTACCGAGCGTATGAAATAAATGGCAACACGTTCTACACCGAGGAACGTGATGCTAAGACCTCATATCAGAACAACTCTGTTAGAATAGAATGCATAACTGTATAGGAAGATGATAAACAGGTGTACTATGGAACCATTGAAGAGATTTGGGAGCTTTAATATGTGAAAATTAAGGTGGCATTATTCAAGTGCAAATGGGTCCCTCTTAGTAGTGTAAAGGTTGATGCTTATAGCAGGAAGAAATATGTTGATCGCAGAGTTATGGCATATCACAAGGACCCATTTATTCTTGCCAGCGGTGCTACCCAGATTTTCTTTGTGCCAGACCTCTTGCAGACGCATTGCCATGTAGTGATGTATGGGAATAGGAGGGTGCTAGGTGTCGAGAATGTTGGTTATGAGGAGGAGCACAATCAATATGATGAGTTGACACCTCAGGGGCCACACGAAATAGGAGAGGAGAAGCGTAAAATCATTAGAAATCATAGGTTTATTAGGGGTCAACCTAATGATTGCGATCACAACATGTACATGGGAATTGATTTTAAAAAGTAGTCATTATGTCAACTGTACTGAATTGTTGCATGTACTGAATTGTGAGGGATGTGTACTGAGTTCGTTCTGTTATAAGTTTCGCATGTATTATATTGCGAGGTATGCACGGCCTTATGTTCATCTAGATTAATATGTTGTCACCTGTAGCAATGAATTTGAAATGTTCATGATAATTTACTTTATAGGTACAACGATCAGTTCATCTCACTCTGGTACATACGAACTAAACATGTGCAGTTTGGTTCACACATAGCACAAGGTTTGTTAAATAGAACCCTGTGCTTTCTAAACCACGGCCTATGAAACCTAGTGCATGCAATGTGAGTCCTTCTTTCTGATTGGACAAAACCCAAACCACACGGATCCTATGTCTGAGTCGTAGGATTCACCCAGATCGAATGGCGGTCCTTATACCTCTCTCAAGAATCGTTGTTGAAGTTGGGATTTGATTTCTATGCAATAAATGCCCTATAAATGTTAAAAAATGCTGAAAAATATTGAACGATCCCAAAAAAGTGCTAGAAAATCAACCTTGGCATATAATTATGATTGACTACTCTGGGATAAAATTTGGAGGAGAGGCGATGAAGACACCGTCGATTGGAGTTCAATTTGCCACTTCTCCCCTTGGAACTATGATCCTTCTGCTCACATGCCATGGTTTCCAATTAACGATCGTTGTAGCTTGTGCCAAATTTTACCAAAAATTTTCCACGGTGTCTCGAGATTACGCCATGATGACACATCGATTTTCATGATTTTTTGAGTCCGTCTGCATTTCCTGTAATTAAATTACTGACATTTATTTAGGTGGACACATCTCCCGTCCAAAATGCTTGACAATTCTTCTCATTCGTTGCACAATGACGAAACCACGCAAAGTGACACACAGATTATTTGTCAGAGATTCTTTGCCACCATCCACACGTAATTCATGTTGTGATGTTTTATTTATGAGAACTAATTAACATGGTAACTGCAAAAATATGACTTAGATATAACAAACGAGACATGTAATCCACTAGAAGATCAATATTAGGAGTACAATGATGTTTCCAAACCATGGAAAAAACCAAGGCGAAAAGATGAGATTGACACTGACTTGAGTCGGAAATGCCAACTCTACTTTTCGTAAACCATGATCCTTTGTGCGAGATGCATTCGTTTTCAAAGGGAAGGCCATCACAACTTCCACCAGACATTACCAATTTTTTCGCATGGGGTCTTCACATCATGCCACGGCGACACACCCATTTTTGTAATATTCATAATACATCTGCATTTCCTCCAATTAAATTACTAACAATCCACATGTTGGTGGAAAAAATGTCTTCAAATTAGCAAATAAGTCATGAAATGCGGCTGGAAATCAATACATGGGCTAATAGTTGATTGTCTGCGGATGAAAATAATTCGAGGCAAAATGATGGTATCCCAAATTCATTTGAAATGAAAATATGACTGTTGTGCATGGACAAATAGCACATGGTTCATTAACTAGAATTGTGTGCTTTCTAAACCGTGGCCTATGAAACCTAGTGCACGCAACGTGAGTCCCACTTTCTAATTGGACAAAACCCAAACCACACGGACCGTGCATCTACACCGTAGGATTCACCCAGAGCGATCATCTATCCTTATACCTCTCATCAACAATCACTGTTGTAGTTTGGATTTGGTTTGTATACAATAAATGCCCTGTAAATGATAAAATATACTAAAAAATCTCAAACGAGCCCAAAAATGCGCTAGAAAATCAACCCTGACGTATAATTATGGTTGACTACTGTGGGATAAAATTTGGAGGAGAGGCGATGAAGACGCCGTCAATTGGAGTTCGATTTGCCACTTCTCCCCTTGGAACTATGATCCTTCTCCTCAGATGCCATGGTTTCCAATTAGCGATCATTGTAGCCTGTGCCAAATTTTACCAAAATTTTTCCATGGTGTCTCGAGATCACGCCACGATGACACACCGATTTTCGTGATTTTCTAAGACCGTCTACTTTTCCAGTAATTAAATTATTGACATTTACTTAGGTGGACACATCTCCCATGTGAAATGCTTGTCAATTCTTCTCATTCGTTGCATAATGACGAAAACCACACAAAGTGACACACAAATGATTTGTAAGAGATTCTTTGCAACCATCCACACGTAATTCATGTTGTGTTGTTTATTTATAAGAATTAATTAACATAGTAACTGCAAAAATATGACATTTATATACCAAACGAGACATGTAATCCACCAGAAGATCAATATTAGGAGTACAATGATGTTTGCATACCATGGAAAAAACCAAGGCGAAAGGATTGGATTGACACCGATTGGAGTCTGAAATGTCAACTCTACTTTTCGGAAACCATGATCCTTTCTGCGAGATGCATTCATTTTGAAAGGGCAGGCCATCACAACTTCCACCAAACATTACCAATTTTTCTGCACGGGGTCTTCACATCATGCCATGGTGACACACCCATTTTTTAATATTCGGAATACATATGCATTTCCTCCAATTAAATTACTAACAAGCCCCATGTTGGTGGAAAAAATGTCTTCAAATTAGCAAACAAGTCATGAAATGCAGACGGAAATCAATACATGGGCTAATAGTTGATTGTCTGCAGATGAAAATAATTCGAGGCAAAATGATGGTGTCCCAAATTCACTTGAAATGAAAATATGATTGTTCTGCATGGACAAATAGCAGACGGTTTGTTAACTAGAACTATGTGCTTTCTAAACCGTGGCTTATGAAACCTAGTGCGCACAACGTGAGTGTTGCTTTCTAATTGGACAAAACCCAAACCACACGGATCGTGTGTCTGCACCGTAGAATTCACCCAGATTGAACGGTGGTCCTTATACCTCTCGTCAACAATCGCTGTTGTAGTTGGGATTTGGTTTGTATGCAATAAATGCCTCATAAATGATAAAAAAATGCTGAAAAATATCGTACGAGCCCAAAAATGCGCCAGAATCAACCCTGGCGTATAATTATGATTGACTATTGTGGTCTAAAATTTGGAGAGGCGGTGAAGACACCATAGATTGGAGTTCGATTTGCCACTTCTCCCCTTGGAACTATGATCCTTGTATTGAGATACCATGGTTTCCAATTAGCGATCATTGTAGCTTGTACCAAATTTTACCAATTTTTTTCTACGATGTCTTGAGATCACGCGACAATGACACACCGATTTTCGTGATTTTTTGAGTCTGTCTACATTTCTTGTAATTAAATTACTGAGATTTATTTAGGTGGACACATCTCCCATCTGAAATGCTTGAAAATTCTTCTCATTCATTGCGCAATGACGAAAACAACGCAATTTGACATAGAAATGATTTGTAAGAGATTTTTTGCCACCATCGACACATAATTCATGTTGTGATGTTTTATTTATAAGAAATAGTTAACATGGTAACTGCAAAAATATGACTTAGATATAGCAAATGAGACATGTAACCCACCAGAAGATCAATATTAGGAGTAGAATGATGTTTGCATACCATGGAAAAAACCAAGGCAAAAGGATTAGATTGACACCCATTGGAGTCCAAAATACCAATTCTACTTTTCGTAAACCATGATCCTTTTTGCGAGATGCATTCGTTTTCAAAGGGAAAGCCATCACAACTTCCGCCAGACATTACCATTTTTTTCACACGGGGTCTTCACATGATGCCACTTTGGCACACCCATTTTTGTAATATTGGTAATACATATGTATTTCCTCTAATTAAATTACTAACAGACCCATGTTAGTGGAAAAAATGTCTTCAAATTAGCAAACAAGTCATGAAATGCGACCGGAAATCAATACACGGGCTAATAGTTGATTGTCTGCGGATGGAAATAATTCGAGGCGAAATGCTGGTGTCCCAAATTCATTTGAAATGAAAATATGACTGTTCTGCATGGACAAATAGCACATGGTTTGTTAACTAGAACTGTGTGCTTTATAAACCATGGCCTATGAAACCTAGTGCACGCAACATGAGTCCTGCTTTCTGATTGGACAAAACCCAAACCACATGGATCGTGCGTCTGCACAGTAGGATTCATCTAGATCGAACGATAGTCCTTAAACCTCTCGTCTACATACGCTGTTGTAGTTGGTATTTGGTTTGTATGCAATAAATGCCCCACAAATGCAAAAATGGCTTAAATATAGCAGGCGAGCCCAGAGATGCGCCAGAAAAACAATATTAGGGTACAACGATAGCTGCGTACCGTGGGAAAAATTTAGAGACAAAACTATGATGTCATGTCTACATTTCAAAGTTTTTAAGTTTCCATTTCGAACGGATTTGTGCTGCTTCTGCACACGGGTTACTATATGAAACCGTTTGCAAAGTTTTTTCAGCGGACGTAGGGCGATCTTTTTTCACCCTTCTCATCGAAGTCGCCAACATGCCCCCTCCCCTCCCCCAAAACCCGTGCCCTCCCCCGTTTCACTCATCTATCTGCGTATTCTACCCAAACTCCATTGACAGCTAGCTCCTTCCCCCTCCTATCCCCCAGATCCACACCAGAACCCTTTCCGGCGCCGTCGTGCTCAACCCAGCCATGTACCCACTTCCCGGCGTCAACCCTACCCTTCACTGCCGCTCCGAACACGCGGCTGCCCATGCCTGACCGTCTCATTTGCTCGCTAGCCGCCGTCGAGCATATCGATCCTGTACCCTTGCCTCTCCTGCCGGATTTGCATAGAAAAAATAGTCAGTTGCAGCCCTTCATCGCGGTGAGGTCTATTATCTTGTGATCCCTTTTCCTGTTTGGTTCGTTTTGTCCCCAAAATGATTATAAAATAATGGAGAGCATATTTATGTTCATCATCTACCTTCTAACATATAAGCCGTATTTGTTCCAATTATTTATTGTCGAATTACATCATGTGCGTACGAGTCACACTAAATGAACAGATTAGCCGTACATTTCCAAATGATCACATGCCATGTTTAGACAGCTAGGTTCCAAGATGTTACATTTTTTATGATTATCAACCTTTTTTGAATTTCGCATGTGTACTCTGTAGATGTCTATTAGCAGCAACGACAACCATACTTCTGGCGATGTATCTTCATCTGAGTCCGTAGCCGACATGTCTTCAACAGATGATCGTGTATCAAGAAATGATGAAAGGGATAGAGCTGCAACAATCAACCATCCTGTCAAGAGACGGAAGAGCGCTCCAAGAAAGCCCACACCATCCTAAAGGTGTATACGAAGTAACTGACATTGATTTGAAGTCTTGGGCTCCAACTAAACCTGATAAAGCACACACGAGGTTCGGGAGTGTGTGTGGATTTGTTGGCAGGGCAAGGCTCAACATTAATCTGCCGGGGTTTCGGAAGGCTGGTACAGAAACATGACAGAGGATAGTCCGTGAGATCATGGTGCACTTCAATATTCCCGAGGAGTGGAGAGAGCAGGTGGAACACGCTGCACTGAAGAAGGCCAGGGATGCTTGGAGAAACTAGAAGCATGTGTTGTACAAGAAGTTCTTGAGTCAAGGCAAAGACCCATTCCCTCATACCCCCAAATCACAAAGGAAGATTGAACAGAATTCAAAAGGGTCAGGGCCAGTGAAGAGTTTATTAAGAGGAGGGCCATGCAATTGGAACTTCAGAAGAAGACCAGACACCCCCACAATATAGGTGTTGTAGGATACTACGACATGAAACCGATATGGGAGCGCGAGGACAAAGAAGCAGTAGCTGCGGGTGGCAAACCGTCCTTTAGTGAAATTAGGGGCACTCACGCTAGGGACTACTTGCAGGCATGTGCAAAGAGGCATGGGGATGATTCTTATTACTTTGAAAACTCAACAGACCAAGAACTATATGATGTGATGATAAAGGCTTCCAAAAACACTGTAAGGGTGTACAAGAACTCAGGGCCATGTGACATTCCGTCCGAGGCTCTGACTACCAAAGAGCCCCCTGGCCGTGCTAGGGGTATTAGTGGCAATGTCCCACACAAGAGGGCTTTATCACTAAGCAAAGAATAGATGCTCAACATGAAAAAAGCTAAGAGTGATTATAGGCAGAGAGACTTGTGCGAAAAGATCAAGAAGGACATGTATCATGTAGTTCAAAAGGAAGTTGAGGAGTCATATATGCAGGAGAAGACACTAATGCTGAGAGATAGATGGGAGACGCAAGGGGGTGTCGACATGGATGATGCCACCTATTGTATGGCAACAACGCACAAGAGTAGCCATGCATCAGCTGATCACAATGACAATGATGCTGCAGCTGGACATGATGGTGCTATATCTGGTATATATGGACAGGGGGAGAGAGTGAGGGTCATGCTTACACATTATGATGGTTCTTTAAAATGTGCAATAGCATGGGTTTACAACCCTAACTTTGACGGGGTTCGCTTGTTGGACAATGTGCCATTGAAGGAGGGTTGTGTGGAGTGCCACGTGACTGAAATAATGCCTGGATTCGGTGAATTTCCCGTGAAGAATGTCCTTCAGGACCCTGATGAGCAAAGGACCTTGGAAGAAACACGGTTAAATCATATCCAGTGGCCATGGAAAGAAATATACTTCCTGGATGACCCCCCTCCAGCCCCGCCAAAAGAAACTAATGTCGCCATCGAACCGGTGACTGTCATCTCGCCACAACAGATCTTGTGTGATTCCCCCGATGAACGTACTCTTGGGAATCAAATGCCCGAGGCATCAACTTATGATCAGCCTAGCTGACTTCCTGCCATAGATGCTAGGTCATTGTCCCATCCTGAGCAGCCTTTGGTAAGGCCTACAATTGCTGAAGACGTATCATCGGTTTAGATGTCAGCCACTGAAGCAGAAAGTGTAGACACATCGGCACTGCATGCTCACCAGATAAACCCGACCGAACCGCGTGCTAATTAGTCTGAATGTCTGGAAACGCCTGCTTAAAACGCTGAAAGTCCTTGAGCGCCTGCTAAGCACTCCGAAAGTCAGGAACCACCTGCTGATCAGTCCAGTGGTGCGTAGCCGCCTGATAAGCATACTGATGTGTCGACACTGCCTGCTTAAGCAAAGCAACATGCTGTCACAGCCACATCAACACACCGACATGTTGGCACCAGCTTCAACAGTGCTCATGAGTCCATCGACTCTGGCACTACAACTCAGCAGTCTGCCACAACATCATCATCTATTCAGTACTCCATCCTAGCTTCACACGCTTCTCAGCAGCAAGTCGTTGATGAAACCAGACATCAAACAAGAAGTGCTTCCACTAAGAAGACACAAGCGGGCAGGCTTGCATAGAAGAAGTTGGGCCTCTAAAGTGACAGAAGGGATAGGACCAAGAGCCTCATTCTACAAGGAATCATCGGTCGTACACAAATTAACAACAAGGTTTTCAAAGGGCTGGATAATCTCGGTTCTAACCACATGGCTGAAGCAGACCTTAAAAAGCATCTTGCTAGTACAGAAGTAGACACGTATGAGAAACGCGAGTACAAACATGGCCAACCATTCTTTGTTGGCGATTTCTAGGAGGAGTGAAGTTCTAGTGCTTGCAAGTTACATAAATATTGCATGGACAGAATGTCGGAAGGAGAAGATACTAACATTGTGGAATTGCACTATGACAAATGGCATTTCTCTCATGTTCCAAGTTCCATCAGTGTGGAATTTGAGGACTTTCGTCTCTTCTTCAACTTCAATGAGCTTGCTACCACTCTTGACAAATGCTTGATGTTGTAACTACTTCACAAACTCTGATCAACTTCTCCATACAAGGCTGTAAATGACAAAAAAATCTAACTATATTGTATTCCTCTTAGAGGATTGGTGACACAGAGAAAATCAAGGGTGCATGCGTATTTCATAGATCCTGATTTAGCAAACGGCGTTTTGTTAAAAATAATGGCTTATGCATGGCTTCCATTGATCATGTCGCCAAGATCTTGTTCGACTTACCAATAGGAGAATTCTTTATGTGGCCATATCATGAATAGTAAGTATAAATATCCAAACACGCATACATTGATCATCTTTCAGTTTTAGACATAGTTCATACATTCATGGTTTTCTTAAACTATAGAGGTCACTTGATCTTGGCGGTCATTGTTCCAAAACGCAACATAGTTTACTACATCGATTCTCTCACGGAGTCAAATGTGCCTCGGGATCTGAGTTGTCTTCAGGACTTCATGGATAGGTATTGAATTCTTTGATGTTAATGCGTTGTGTTCATATCTGGTTCCAGAATTGAGTGTGTGAAAATTCATCTTCATTTGTAGTGTATTGTCGAAGAACATAACTTTACGGGGGAATAGTTTCGAACTCAAACTACCTTTGCAACACGTGATCGTTTCTCCGGTAAGACAACGAAATCCATTATTTTCAGAAAATGCTAGTCAGATGTTCAAGTTTCTAAGTAAACCTGTTTATATGTCTCTCCATAGAAAAAAACAACTTACACCGGTTAGGTTTTTCCTAACAGGGAAAATACATGACTAATACTGTATAAAAAATTTCAGTGTCCTCAGCAACAACAAGGTACCAGCCTATGTGGATACTACATTTGTGCACACATGATCAACCTATGTAGACAAGCTGAATGTGGTGTCGATGCTGATAAGATAAAAGCAATAAGTCTGCTTCTTAATTACTATCTTCCACTCCACATGTATGCCACATTCAAATCTAAGAGTCATGCAGATGATCTTCATACCGATGACTTCTGAACCGCTCACCGCCGATGAATTGTTGTCTGTTAGGAAAATTTATCAGCACCTTCTTTGTGAAACACTACAACAATCCCTCTAAACACAACATAGATTTACTGAATCAAATCTCCTAAAAATAAGTAAGCATTCATATAGTGTTATCAGCTAAACATATACACATGGATGCATTATTTTCCATGTGATCATGTCTTCGTATTTTGTACACTATGATTATGTAATGGATATGTCGGTTTAACAACTGTGGAATTTAACTAGCATTTTCTCAATTGCATATTGTCGTGAGTTATGATGAATCCTCTGCTTGTGGACACTATTTTTTCAATTGCGTATTGTGGCGAATTATGATGAATGTTCTTCTTGTGGACACTATTTGTCGATTGCATATTGTGGCGAATTTGCTATTTGCAGGGTGAATTAAATGCGATATTTTACAATAATCTGGCAATTTTAGCACACACAGTTCAAGCAACTAAGCATGCGCGGTCCAGAACGGAAAGGACACACAACTCGTAGCGCAACCGCCTGTGATACACAGGAAAAGCAAACGAGATATAATCCAAAATGTTGATGATACATAAGAAATCGCAAATGGTTTGCGAAACTTGTATGTGTGTGTAGGAGCTACTCAATCGTTTGTGATAGCACCGTATCTCACATGTGAGCCAATAGGAAACCGTGCCCGATGCAAAGATGATCCCACACGTACATTTTTCGAGAAACGTGTCCAATGATGTTATATATGATACACGGTCCCCAGAGAAATCTCGTGTGGGATGATGAAGATATCACACAGTGTCTACAATGGCCCATGTGGATTACTTAATGTTTTGCAAACGGTCAAAGGTCAAACTCTGTTTGTTTTCCATGAATAATTAGACGCGTTTTACTCGTCTTGGACGTGTGTGATTGATTCCAAATCCCACACGTACGCCCAAAAGATTATGTGTGCAATCTACTCCTGCACAACACACGATTATATTTGGAGATCGTATTGCGTTCGTTGGATACCATCACCAACGGTATTGCGGTGTTGTGTGAGATGGACCCCCCTATCGCCCACACATGCAAAGCAACGGTTTGGAATTATGCTATCTCTTGAGCATGCGTTTGTTTTTCCTTGAAGAGGAAAGGGTGATGCAACGAAGTAGATAAGTATTTCCCTCAGTTTTTGAGAACCAAGGTAGCAATCCAGTAGGAGGAACACGCAAGTCACCAACGGATGCACCTACACAAATAATCAAACTCTTGCACCCAATGCTATAAAGGGGTTGTCAATCGCTTCACGGTTATTTGCAAGGATTAGATACGATAGAGATAGATGTAACAAGTGCGGAAAGTAAAAAGTAAATAAATTGCAGCAAGTATAGATCTAAAAATATATGATGGAAAATAGACCCGAGGCCATAGGTTTCACTAGAGGCTTCTCTCTTGAAGGCAAATATCATGGTGGGTAAAGAAATTACAGTCAAGCAATTGATAGAAAAGCAAATAATCATGTAGTTATCCAAGGCAATGATCGTGCATATAGGCATCACGTCTATGACAAGTAGACCCAAATGATTCTGCATCTACTACTATTACTACACACATCGGCCGACTCCTTCCTGCATCTAGAGTATTAAATTCATGAAGAACAGAGTAACGCATTAAGAAAGATGACATGATGTAGAGGGATAAACTCAAGCAATATGATGAAAAACCCATCTTGTTACCCTTGATGGCAACAATACAATACGTGCCTGGCTACCCCTACTTTGTCACTGGGTGAGGACACCGCAAGATTGAACCCAAAACCAAGCACTTCTCCCATTGCAAGAATTATCAATCTAGTTGGCCAAACCAAACCAATAACTAGAAGAGACTTGCAAGGATATGAAATCATGCATATAACAAATTAGAGGAGATTCAAATAAGATTCATGGATAATCTGAACATAAACTCACAATTCATCGGATCTTGACAAACACAGCACAAAATAAGATTACATCGGATAGATCTCCATGAAGATCATGAAGAACATGGTATTGAAGATCAAAGAGAGAGAAGAAGCCATCTAGCTACTAGCTATGGACCCGTAGGTCTGTGGTGGACTACTCACGCATCATCGGAGGGGTAATAGAGTTGATGTAGATGCCCTCCGTGATCGATTCCCCCTTCGACAGATTACCAGAGAAGGCTCCAAGATTGGATCTCTCGGGAATGGAGGCTTCCGGTGGAGGAAAACTATTTTTGTGTCTTGTTCTGATGTTGGGGGAATATTTGGGTATTTATAGGTCAATAATTAGGGTTAGGAGTCCTGCCAGGAGGCGACAAGCCTGCTAGGCGCGGCCAGGGGGGCCACGCCTAGTAGGCTTGTGGTGCCCTGGCACCTCCGCTGACGTGCACTCCAAGCTTGGATGACTTGTTTACTTCCAGAAAAAATCCTTCTGAAGGTTTTATTCCACTTGGACTCCGTTTAATATTCCATATCGTACTTTTTCAATATGCATCAATTTTTGATTCTACACACAATACATGAGCTTGAACCATTGGACATAGCAAATAAGTGGAATAGAATATGGTGGTAGGTATCAAAAAGGGTACAAGGTGGAGAAGATAATCTCACATCAACTTGGCATACCAATGGGCTATGGATATGCCCGTCGATAGATGTTGATACAAGGAGTAGAGATTACCATGCAAATCATGCACTAGAGCTATAAGTGTATGAAAGCTCAACTAAAGCTAGGTTGGGTGTGCATCCAACTTGCTTGCTCATGAAGACCTCGGGCATTCGAGGAAGCTCATCATCGGCATATACAAGCGAAGTTTATAATAACAAAAAAGTGATTCCCACTAGCATATGAATGACATAACATGAGACTCTTTATATGTAGAACAAGGTGCCAGTTTGTCGGGACCCCGATCCTAAGTCATATGAATCCAGACTGTAACATATCAGATCACTTTGCGGCCTCACGCACGGTAAGTTCCACGGCTGCAGCCTTACCTTAGCCGGGACCATTTGCGTCTTTTGGTTCACATATGTGAACATGTCACTGGCAATCAAACGACAGAGAACCCAGGCCGACATGACTAGTCATAGAACCCAAGTGGCACATCCGTACGGAAACAGGCATACATAACCCTGCAATGCAAGTGTCGGCCTCAAGCGTGTGTTGACGAGTCATAGCAAGCTACAAGGACTCCATTACGCCGTGAGACATAAATGCCATCAATGCACGTAGATGAGTCGTAGCAGGCTACAGTGACTCCATTACACTGCGAGATATTTCCCCGAAGGGACAGACACAGCAACAAAGAAGGATACATGCCGGTCAATCAATGTGTCCGGAGCAGTAGCAAGCTACCATGGCTCGGTGGAAGCATAAAGAGGCAGTTTCCCATAAAGAGTACTACTACAGGCACACAACTAGGTGTCAGATCCCATACATACCGTTGCACATCACACGTACGCACGACATGCCCGATATGCATAGATACAACCATGGCATCACAACATAACCATACAACAACATGACTTTTATTTAAGAGGCTTAGACGAGTCTTGCATAATATATTCTTACAGATAGGGGTCACATGACCCGACACTCAAGTCATACAAACAAGTTCATACAAACCAAGCATAAGCATAAAGCTGTCTGAGTATAGACAGGTGAAAGGGGTAAAAAGGCACATGGCCTGACTATCTACAGCCAACCACAGGCGTAAGGTCGTAGCTGGGACACCAGCTATTCGGCATCATCGACATCTAGAAAGAACCAACCTGAAGGGTCCTGGGTCTCATCTGCAACATTTATTAAGCAAACATGAGTACAAATGTACTCAGCAAGTCTTTAAAGCAGACCTAGCCTATTCATGCTCGTGTATCAACAAAGGGGGAGGTGGAGTTTATGCAGCAATGCCAGCTTTGACTCATGGCTAACCTACACTACTCAATTTTAACTCTTAGTTACAATTTTAGATATCGCACATGAGTCCACTAACTCCATAGCAACACACCACCATAGATTCACCTCCCTCTCCTGGGAGAGTGCCAGCTATGGTACTCACACTTGTCTTGATATTTTTATGAGTATCCATTTGATTATCTATGAACAACATAAGTTCTCCAAGTAGTCCATATCCGAGGACACAGCTATTCGAATAGTTTCATACCCTACAGGGGTGTACTTCTTCACACACGCTCTCGCCACTTATCGCTCAGTGCTCATTAAACCATGCACCTCAGCAACCTTCAAGCGAAAGCCCATCGAGGGAGTCGGCCACGACCGTCAATCGCATAAGACCTCTAGTCCAGGCTATCCCCTATTTGAGACTGAACCCACACGGAAGTCTGGCCAAAGTTTCCGCTACGGCCCAAAACAATGTGCGCAGGGTTCCCAAGCCCACCATTCGGGTGACCCTTGGTACACCGTGCCACTGCCTACCGCGTTGTAACCTACCCCTAGGGTCAGCGCTACGCACGGCCTCTAGCATGCTATAAACACCAGAAACTACTTGCAACTCCTGGACTCAGGACTAAGCGACTGATAAGTCGAGAGGGGTCAAGTTACCAGAACCCAATGTGTGGTAGTAGCTAGTCTTGGATCACAAACATGGAACTCAGTTCCTAAGAACGGTCCCAATGAGACAACCCGCTATGTACTCCTACATAGCCTCTCATCGCTACCTTTACCAAATCGAGTTCATCATAACATCATCACATCAGAACAACATCGTTTCACTCAGTTCATCACCCAGATGAATCCGACCTAACACAACTCTAAGCATAGCAAGCATAGCAGGCAAAGTAAGCTAAGCACATCATGGCACCAGCATCTACCAGGTATGCTAGGTTGCAAGGTTTAGCTATTTTACTGTGACAATGTTAGGTTATGGAACAGAATAGGATCATCTACCGTGTATGACTGACATGTGATCGGTTGTCCTAATGCAATAAACAAGAGCAGGAGTGAGAGAGTGGGATATTATCGGAATGATCAAAGGGGTTGCTTGCCTTGCTGGGTAGCGGAAAGGTTCTCTCCTTCGTTGGGATGCTCGGGGGTATCCTCAGGAGCAGGGCCTACCGCAATGCAGATAAGAAATAATCAACACACGCAAGTGCAACAATATGATGCATGATCATGGCATGATAGCATGTATGGATGAGCTAATGCAACTAGTGTTCATGTTGATTTGAAATGAATTTGAATATAGGTTCAAAATTGTTCTTTATTTCAAATTCCATTCACTAACCTATTAATAAATGTCAACGTTCACCTATTTATATTGCTCTAACATGCATGACAATAGCACCATTGAATTCATTGGATTTTTCTGATAAATTTTCATATATAAATTATTTTCATCTGACTTACAGATTAATTTATATGAATTTTTGAAGTTTTGAATAATTTCGGGAATTTATTTTAATCCCCAAATTGAATTTATTATGCCAGCTTGACGTCATGATGACGTCAGCAGGTCAAAGGCGCCAGCCCAGGTCAAACCTGGTGGCTGGGCCCCACCTGTCAATGACTTATTAAACTAACCGTTTTATTTTTTAAATTAAACTAACTAATTAACAGGCTGGGCCCACACGTCAGTGGCTCAGGGGTTAATTAACCCAGGGATTAGCCCACCTAACGAGGGGGTCCCACCTGTAGGGCTCAGGCGACGGGCTCGTCGCTGGCGACCTCTGGTCGCGGTGGCATCCGCGCTGCCGGCCAAGGGAGCGATAGCCGGAGGCACTGGGGCGAAGCCCCTGCTCGCCCGCACCCAGGGGAGCTAGCAAAGGGCACGGGGGACACCGGAGCTCGCGGCTACGACGCTGGAGGCGGCGGACGGAGCTCGGCCAAGAGAGGCGTCGACGCTAGGGCCTGCGGGAGGGGGTGCTGGAGGTCGAGGCAGCATCTACAGGCCCGCGCAAGCACGCCGGGGTGCTCATTTGAGCACGGCGGGTGCTCTGGCCATGGTGGCCATTAGCGCCAGCGGCGGGGAGCTTCGGGCGCGTCAGGAACAGCGGCTATGGCAGCTAGATGGCAAGGAGAAGGAGGGGAATCGATGGAGGGGCTCACGGCACAGCTTATGATGGAGCTCATGGGCTCGAGGAGGCGCCGAGGCGACGAATCGGCGGCGGCAACGGCTTCGGTTGCCAACGGGAGAGAAGAACAGAGATGGGAGAGAGGGGGAGCGAGAGGGAGAGCGGTGGCCGAGAGAGGGGGAGGGGAAAAGGGCCACGTCGACGAGGGGAGGGGGGCGCTAGCGCTCCCAGGGGCTCCACGGCAGCCAGGCAAGCAGGAGCTGGCCGGCGCGCCGCTGCCACACGCCCTCGTGCCTACTGGCAGGGGGTTGAAGACGGTGGGGCTGGCTGGGCTAGCTGGGCCAGCTCCACCTGGGCCTCCTCTTCTTCTTTTTCTTTTTTTTCTTTTTGTTAAATGATCTGACATTTGTTTATTTTATTTGCAGGTACAAATGACTTTGTAAAATATCCAAGACATTTTATATATTGAAGTTTGAATATTTCATACTTATCTGAAAAGTTTCAAAATAATTTGAAATCAGAATTAATGATAGTAGTTTATTTGTCATTTTCAGGGGCTTTATCATTTATTTCTAAATGGCTTTAGGTGTTCAAATAATTAAAATGATCCCTGTTATAATCATGTCCAAATTTACCAGACATAGGGAACATTTTTAGATGGCATTTTGGATTTGTTGAATTTTCACCAAGTTTGAATTGTTTGGATTCAAAGTGATCTTGGGGTTTCTTTTGTTCCCCATTTCATGTTGATGCAATAAGATGAAACATGATGCAAACACATGCTATACTATGACACCTAGCTAGGGATGTGACACACTTTGAGGCACACGTGTTGTAAAGGATAGTTAGCAAAGTCCCTTCTATCATTTTGTCTCATTCATTTTTTTACGGTGGGCTCATTTGGTGTCTCCCATTTTTATTTCCTCGCTGGTGCAATGCTCTAATAATGATGATCATCACACTTTTATTTACTTACAACTCAATATGAAAAATTGCTAGAACGATATGACTATGAATGAATGCCTCTGGCAGTGTATCAGGATGTGTAGAGATCTAGAGTGACATGTATAAAAAATATGATGGATGGTGGCTTTGCCACAAATACAATGGTATCTTTATATGATCATGCAAAGCAATATTATGATGAACGAACTAGTCATATGAAGTGACGATGGAATTTGCATGGCAATATATCTCTGAATGGCTATGGAAATGCCATAATAGGTAGGTATGGTGGCTGTTTTGAGTAAGATACAATGAGGCTTATGTGTGATAGGGCATACCATGTCACGGGGTTTTGATGCACCAGCAAAGGTTGCACCGATCCTCGAGGTGAGAATGGGCAATGCACGGTACCGAAGAGGGTAGCAAGTATGAGAAGGTGAGATTGCGTATGTACATGGTTTCACATTAGTCACAAAGAACTCATATGCTTATTGCAAAGTTTTATTATTTCTATCACAAATCAAAGTACTACTGGCATGGCCCAGGGGAGGAGGTTCGGAGGAGTTAACCATCGCGCGCCTCCGACCCAAAACAACTCTAGGATTTTAACGAGGAATAGAAATGCTCACACATACTCACCATGCCTTTTTAATTTTTATACAAACAAGAAGTCAACACCTCTTAATACCGACACTTATACGAATCAACAATAATGCACCCACACTTTTTTCATATTACCACATCAATATCATTAACTCACAATTTCTTTATATGTGCTACATGATTGTTTTAATTAGCACTCATTGAATACCGATTATTTTTTGAATAGTTTTATAGCCCATGGAAATTACCACCATTGTTTTTTCTAACTCTCAAACAAATATAAGTGAAAAATGAGAGTGTAATTATTTCTATAAAACTACACGCCACCCTGCTCAAAATGATATAACTGAAGCACATGGAGTATTCTAACAAATTATGATGATAGTGTGCCTCTCTCATATAGGTGTGTCCAGCAAAAAATGAATGTGGAAAACTGAAGGTAAAAGCAAACAAAATCAAATGACGCTCCAAGCAAAACTCATATCATGTGACGAATAAAAATGTAGCTCCAAGTGACATACCGATGGATTGAGACGAAAGAGGGGATGCCTTACGGGGAATCCCCAAGCTTAGACGCTTGATTCTTCCTAGAATATTACCTTGGGGTGCCTTTTCATCCCCAAGATTAGGCTCTTGTCGCTCCTTATTCCGTTGTCCACCATGATAACACCAAAAACTTGAAAACTTAAATCACACAAAACTCAACAAAACCTCGTGAGATCCATTAGTATATGCAACATATCAAATATTTTAGGTACTCTTATAAATTTATTATTATTTCATTATTTCCTAATTGGTACTTCATTCTAACTTCTCCATGTCTTATACCCCCCGATACAATCCATAGCATCATCAAAACAAGCAAACTATGCAAGCAAAAAACAAAATCTGTCTAAAACAAAACAGTCTGTAATGATCCATAGAGAACCTATAATTATGTAACTCTAAAAATTCTTAAAAATTAGGAAAACCTGGAGAATTTGTATGGAAATACTTCGTAAAACATTCAGATCAAAAAGGCGTTCCAGTAAAATCAGAGAAATTCTGCACTAGACGCTATAGTTTTTGTTTTTGCACCGTATCAATTCTACTCATCTTGTGAGTCATTCCAAAGGCTTTACTTGGCACAAACACGAATTAAAAAATAAAAACACAATAATTACAGGGTAAAAAATCATGTTCTCTCAAACAAACATAAATTAAAAAAATATAACTATTAGGTTGCCTCCCAACAAGCACTATTGTTTTATGTACCTAGCTAGGCATAATGATTTCAATGCTGCTCACATAAAAGTAAAGAATTCAAACACAAGAGGAGCATCATGAAGCATATGACAAGCACATTTAATCCTAACCCACTTCCTATGCATATAAATTTTGTGAGCAAACAATTTACGGGAGCAAGAAATAACTGGCATAGGAAGGCAAAAATAGCATAACTTCGAAACTTTGAACACATAGGGAGGAAACTTGATATTAATGCAATTCCTACACACATATGTTCCCCCCTCATAATAATTTTCATTAGAATACTGAAGTAATTCCACATTATAAATATCACATAAAGCATTCTTTGCATAATCCATAATCATAGAAAATTTATTACTCTTCACATAAGCAAATTCCTTTTCATTCATGGTAGTGGGAGCAAACTCAACAAAATAACTATTGTGTGACACTTGATTGTCATAACCAAATTCAAAATTAAAATAATTATGACAAGTTTCATGGTTATCATTACCAATTATAGCATATGTGTCATGACTGTAATCATCATAAATAAGAGGCATGCAATCATCATAACAAATTTGCTCATCAAAACTTCGGGGACAAAAAATATCATCTTAATCAAACATAGAATCCCCAAGCTTGTGGTTTTGCATATCATCAGCATAATGTATATTCAGATAATTCATAATAACAACATTTCTATCATGCTCATCATTAAAGGAACTCACATTAAGCATTTTTATAAATTCTTCCATAAAGACAAAGCATATGAGGCAACCTAAACTGCATTTTTTCGTATTTTTGTTTTTTATGAGATAAACTAAATATAACAGCAAATAAAAATAATAAGTGAATGAAAATTTGTATGAAGTTACTTGATATTTTGTGATGATATTCCTCGACAACGGCACCAGAAATCCTTCCTCGCACTTGTGATCTGCGTTGGGTTTCCCGTGAAGAGGAACGGGTAATCGTAGCACAGTATGGTAAGTATTTCCCTCAGTTATGAAACCAATGTTTATAGAACCAATAGGAATATCAACAACAACCGTCTTCAGCACCTGCACACAAAAGAGCAAACAACTTTCACCCAACGCGGGCAAGAGGATTGTCAATCCCCTTGATCTCGTTATTTGCAAGCAAGTGAGTTGTGTGGATAATTATAGATAATTGTAAATCGCAAAATAAATAAAAGCAAGCAAATTTCAGCAAGGTATTGTAGCGTTTATGAATATATATAGGTGAATAGGCCAAAGAAATATCAATCTAGTTGGCCAAACTATTTCAATAGATCAGAGAAAATTACGAAGCTATTATAATCATGCACATAAGAATCATATTAGATTTCATAGAAGACTCAAATATTTATCATGAATAATCTGAACATAAACCCACAATTCATCGGATCCCAACAAACACACCACACAAAAGTACTACATTGCATAAATCAAAGTGAAGATGCGATGATCATTGTATTGAAGATCAAGAGAGAGAGGGACATTGCCATCTAGGTACTAACTAAGGACCCGTACGTCTATGGTGAACTACTCACACATCATCACGATGACATGAAGGTTGATGAAGAGGCCCTACGTGATCGATTCCCCCTGATGGCCTCCCATCGGAACAGATACTTGCGGTGGCGTAAAAAGTGTTCCAGGGTTGCCTCTAGGGTTTTTAGGATATATGGAATTTATAAGCCAGAGAACGGAGTCGGGAGAGACACGAGGGGGCCACAAGACATCATGGTGCGACCCCCCAGGCTGTATTGTGTTGGCTTGTGGGGCCCTCGGGTGTCTCTCGGCCTTCTTCCAAATCTTCTAGGTCCTCTTTTGGTCCAAGAAAATCATCAAAAAGTTTCAGGATGATTGGACTTCGTTTGGTATTGTAAACCTAAAAAGTGAAAAACATGTGGAATACAACAAGTAGCACTGGGCACTGGGTCAATAGGTTAGTGCTAAAAATAATATAAATTGTTAAATAAATACCCAAAAAAATCCTAGAATGATAATATATCAGCATGGAACTATCAAAACTTATAGGTACATTGGAGACGTATCACGGCGACCCCCTGGCCACACCTTGTTGGCTTGCGGCTCCCTCGTGTGGCCTCCGGTCTGCTCCCAAAGCTTTCAGGTCTTCTTTTGGTCCAGAAAAAATCATAAAAAAGTTTTGGGGCATTTTCACTTCGTTTGGTACCGTAAACCTGAAAAGTAAAAAAACGCGCAGAAAACAACAACTGGCACTGGGTCAATTGGTTAGTGCTCAAAAATAATATAAATTGGTAAATAATTACTCAAAAAGTATCATAGAATGATAATATAATAGCATGGAACAATAATAAATTATAGATACATTGGAGAGGAATCAAGCATCCCCAACCTTAATTCGTGCTCGTCCTGGAGTAGGTAAATGATAAAAACAGAATTTTTGATGTGACATGCTACCCAATATGTAAACTTTTGCATGTATGCTCACTGAGGAACGATGAATTAACAAGCATTAAGATAGCAATACTTATAAGCATAAGCAACAAAATCATCAACCCATCAAAGTATACAATCCTCAAAGAATTCTTACCCCCGTTCATCTTATTGTATTTGCAATACATGGCTCCATCTTCCCCACATTAATACAAATGCTAAGCACTAGTGTGTCCAAATCAGGCAATTGGATTGTACCTTTTCAACATGCATCCACTTTTTATTCTTCACGCAATACATGAGCATGAAGCATGGACATATCGTACGGGTCGAATAGAATATGGTGGTAGATATCAAAGGGGTAAAAAGTGGAGAATATAATATAACATCAACTAGGCGTACCGACGGGCTCTGGATATGCCCACTGATATATGTCAATGCATAGAGTAGGGATTGCCAGGAAAATGATGCACTAGAGCTATAAGTGTATGAAAGTTCAACTCAAGCTAAGTGCGGTGTGCATCCAACTTTCTTGCTCATGAAGACCTCGGGCATTTGAGGAAGCCCGTCATCGGAATATACAAGCCAAGTTTATAATAATGAAAATCTGACTCCTGCTAGCATATGAAAATGTCGTAATATGAGACTCTCTATATGAAAACAAGGTGCCACTTTGAGGCATAAGTGTAGTAAAGGAGACTAGCAAAGTCCATTCTCTTTTCTTCATTTATTCATATACTTTTTAATTGTGGGCTCATCCCTCCCCATTTTTTATTTCCTCATCGGTACAATGCTCTAAGAACGATGATCATCATACTTTTATTTAATTACAACTCAATATGAAAACTCAATATGAAGGACTATGGAACAATATGACTCAATATTAATGCCTCTGGCAGTGTACGAGGATGTGCAATGTTCTAGCATGGCATGTAGAAAATATGATGAAGGGTGGTTTTGTCACAAATACTATGTCAGCTCTATATGATCATGAAAGCAATATGATGATGAACGAACTAGTCATATGATGCGACGATGGATTTGCATGGCAATATACCTTGGAATGGTTATGGAAATGTTGTAATAGGTAGGTATGGTGGTTGTTTGGAGGAAGATATAATGAGGCTTGTGACAAGGCATATCATGTCATGGGGTTTGGATGCACCGGCAAATGTTGCACCGATCCTCGAGGTGAGAATGGGCAAGACACGGTACCAAAGAGGCTAGCAAAATATGAGGAGGTGAGATTGCGTATGTACATGCTTTCACATTAGTCATAAAGAACTCATATACTTATTGCAAAGTGTTATTAGTTTTATCACAAATCAAGGTACTACTCGCATGCCCCAAGGGAGGAGGTTGGTAGGAGTTAACCATCGCGTGCCTCCACCCGGAATAACACTAGGATTTTAAGGAGGAATAAAAATGCCCACACATCCTCACCATGCCTTTTTAATTTTTAGACAAACAAGAAGTTAACACCTCTTAATACCGACACTTCTATGAATCAACAATGATGCACACACACCTTTTGATATTACCACATCAATATCATTAACCCACAATTTCTATTTTATGTGCTACATGATGGTTTTGATTATCACTCATTGAATACCTATTATTTTTGGAGTAGTCTTATGACCCATGAAAATTACCGTCACTATTTATTAACTCTTAAACAAATATAAGTGAAGACCGAGAGTGCCATTATTTCTATAAAATCTATACTCCACTCTGCTCGAAAAGATATAAGTGATTTAATAGAGCAACTACTAAGCTCAAAAGATATATGTGAAGCACATAGAGTATTCTAACAAATTATGATGAAGGTTTGTCTCTCTCAAATAGGTGTGTCCATCAAATGATTATTATGACAAACTGAAAGCACAACTTCTCCCTATGTGGTTTTTGTAATTAATAACAACATATATTTCATTGGACTAATATTTCCACCAAGTATATTTCAAGAAAAAGTTTAATGTTTGGATGGCAAAGGATTGTGTGGAGACGCCAATATGCAAGGAATAGTATTGGCCAAGTTACAAGCATGAAGACTCTACATTACTTTGTGACAAATCACTTTGAGTCCATAGGAAAGACAATACTATTAAAAGGGGGTGATGTAATAATGGTGAATGACATGCTCAAAATGCTCAAGTGCTAGCCACCAAAATCATTCACAAACTCTCCCACAAATATTATGTCTAAGACCCTTCCACTCAAAATCGGTAAGACCAACATTTCCCATTCGGTCCCACCGAGTCAAAACCCTACACAGAGCCTATGTAAAACTCATATCTCGGTACTACCAATTTCTTTATATCGGTGCAACCGAGTTCAGTGAACAACTTCCTGTTGCCACAATTACAAGAATCATAATTTCTGAGAATTGTACATTGGTATCACCCTTGGCCACTCATATTGGTACCACCGAGATTCCTATATCGGTCTCACCGAAAACGCCAAAGTTGCCACATTTTGCACTAGTCGGTGCAACCGATTTTTCACTTCGGTTTCACCGAGTTGGGCAATAATATTGTAACAGTGGGATCTTTGGAGATGTCTATATATACCCCTCCACCACATCCCACTCGCAAGAGAAGCACTCATAACAAACCCACACCTTCCATATCCAATTTTCTAAGAGAGAGTGACCTACCCTTGTGTTGAGGTCAAGATCATCCACACCAACCATATGGATCTTGATTTCTAGCCTCCCCAAGTTGTTTTCCACCCAATCAATCTCCTGTACCCATGCCAAATCTGTGAGAGTGTTATTGAGTGTTGAGGAGACTATCATTTCAAACACAAGAGTAAGGAGTTCATCATTGTTACCGCAACCTTTTGGAGGGTGGTGCCTCCTAGATTGGTTAGGTGTCGCTTTGGAGCCTCCTACTTCGTGTTGTGGAATTGAACCAAGAAGTTTGTAAGGACAAGGAGATCACCTAATTCATGAAGATGTACCACGAGTAAGGCTAGTCATCCGTGGACATAGGCCATCATGGTATAGACAAGGTTGCTTCTTCGTGGACACCTTGTGGGTGGATACCTCCGTGGACTCTCGTGACCGTTACCCTCCGTGGGTTGAAGTCTCCGTAAACGTGGATGTACAATAGCGCCACCTATCGGAACCACGACAAAAATATTCGTGTCTCCAAATTGCATTTGATCTTCTTATCCCTATCCTCTTACATATGCTTGTCTTTACTTTCCTTTGCAAAACTCGTAGACATGCATGTGTAGGGTGAACTTGATTTGCTAGAATTGCTAAAATTTGCCAACCAAATAACTTGGGAAAATGTTAGGTTTTTATTTGGTCAAGTAGTGTAATCACCCCCCCACCGCCTATGGACCTACTTTCGATCCCTACAAGTGGTATCAGATATTTGGTCTCTGTTGCATTGGTCTCACAACCTAGGAGAGTATGGCGTCTAGTGAGGGATATTATGACCGTAGAGGTCCATATTTTGACAATACAACCTTTGCTAGTTGGAAGCATAAAATGAAAGTGCATATTCTTGGTCATAACCCCGCCGTATGGGTTGTTGTTTGTGTTGGCCTGCAAGGTGAATTCTTTTGTAATGGAAAGGAACTGGACAGTGAAGCCATTGCAGAAGAATTGAAGATGTTACAATACAATGCTCAAGCATGTTACTTTCTATTCAACTGCCTAAGCCCCGAATAATTCAGCAAAATCAGCCGTCTTGTGAATGCAAAGGAAATTTTGGATACTTTGGTTGATATGCACGAAGGTATCGAGTTTGTCTGGGAATCTAAGTTAGATGTGCTTCAAAGTCAACTTGATAAGTTCAAGATGAAGCATGGTGAAGGAGTCTTCGAAATGTACTCTAGGCTTGCTCGCCTCACGAATGAGATTGCCAGCTTAGGAAGCGAAGAGATGGCCGAAAAATTCATCACCAAGAAGATACTTAGAGCCTTGGATGATAAGTACGACACCATGTGCACATTGATCCAAATGATGCCAAACTACAAAGATCTCAAGCCTACGGAAGTCATCGGAAGGATTGTTGCTCATGAGCTATCACTCAAAGACAAAGAAGAACTTCACAACAAGTCTAGGGGTGCTTACAAAGCCTCAAGTGACACTCCCACTACATCAAGTGAAACCTTGTTACCAATGAATAGATAAGCATCATGGTCAAGAAATTCAACAAGTTCTACAATAGTAGAGGCAAATAAAGAAACTCCAACTCAAGATATGAAGAGAAGCATTCATCTAGTTGTGACCGCAATTGCTACAATTGTGGAAATGAACTTGTTAGTAATCACACTAGTCAAGATTATTCGTGTGATGATGATAAGATGGAAATAGAGCAACTAACTAAAGAATTGCACACTCTTAAGTTATCCCATGAATCTACTCTAGAATATCATAGAGAGCTTGTAAGAACTCATGAAAAGCTCCGCTTGAAGAAGCTCAATTTGGAGCAAGAGCATGAATTCTTTAAAGCTATCAATGATGATCTTTGAAAGAAGACTTCCTCTTATCTAGCCAAATGACTACTCTTGTCTACATTAATTCCACAAGTTAAGGCTAAACAAACTAGTAACAAAGGCAAGAAAGGTTCTTCAACTAGTAGCAATAAAAATGATAAATCCAATGATATTGCTTCGAGTAGTTCTATTGATTCCACTAACGATTCTCTTAGCCAAGTTACACTTGAGCAAGAAAATGATGTATTGAAAGGGTTTATAGAAAAAGGTGTCTATAAAAGTTTTGCCGGATGTAAGCAATTTGAGGAAATTGTACCCAAGCATGGAGGATACTGGAAGAACCATGGCATTGCCTACTTCAACGCTAATGCAGTTGAATGGGAAGAAGGTCAATACCCCAAGCCAAAGTTTGTTCCCCAAGAGGAGAAGTATGAACATACTCTTCCCAAGGGAACAAAATCTCAAGATGACCTTCCACCACAAGACGAAAAGCTCAAGGGAAAGCTTCAAGAGGAGATTGACTCATATGAAGATGAATCACAAGCTATGGTCAAGTGGGTTCCCAAGGCTACTACGAGCTCAACTTCTACAAGCTCTACTTAAACTCCACGTATCCCCATCAAGTTGATGTGGGTCCCAACGAAGAAGAACTAAGTAAGTTCTTGAGTGGTGACGCCGCCAAAGAAATTCACTCACAATCATTTTTGGCACGGACTATTTGCAATCAACATCAACTCCGTGCAATAGTTCAAGGAGTCACACATTCCCTCAAAGGTAAGCACGGGACAAGGTAATGAAAGAATCCACAAACATCATCATGTATAAATTGAATTCCATGTCCATAGATATCCTTACTCTTGTGTGGTACTAACCCATGTAGGTGAGAAGAGCAAGGAAACAACGAGGATTGCTCCCAACTCAAGATGATCTTCATAAACTATGAGCATCCACCACTACATCATCTACATGAAATCTTCTATGACAAAACCCAATGTTAGCTTATCCCTCTTAGGGGGAATGTCATATAAGGTGGAGCTTTACTCTAAGACTTGAGTTAAAGAATCTATTAAAGATGTGAACACATTAAATGCTTTATGTAAAAGTTGCAACCCCACTTGTGCTTAAACGATGAGTATGACCTATGATTAAGTATTCTTACTTGGCTCCTAAGTCAATATACTCGTATATAGATGAATCCATCATTGCCAAAGTGCTTGGTAGATACTAGAGTGGTTTTGCATGTTTGCCATATTTCATTTTACATCTTATTGTGTGAGCATGTTCGTCTACATATGTTTTCTCATTCGAGGATATCCAATTGTTGTTATTTGGCTTTTCTCTTTTATTTGGCTAGTTGGATGTACAACAATGCCTATGACCCCTCTCTAGCTATCTATGCTTTTTTGTCTGAAATCCTATTTATGCTACATCACAAAATTTGAGCAAGCACTCCTCAAACCCTCTATTTGAGGAGCACTCGGAGTTCCATTTCGTTAAGAGCTGACTACCAAAACCTCCACAATGCAATCTCAGTGCAACCAACTCCAAAATCTTGATTTCACCGATGCCTAGGGTTGATCTGATTTTTAGAATCTCGGTAGCACCGATTCCACAATCTTGGCTTCACCGAGTTTCCCTGTCAACTGATAGTTGAGGAACTCGGTGGCACCAATATTTTAGAACTGGTGTCACCAACATCTACGGGTATTTATACACCGTGAAACCAGTTTTTGAAATTTACTCTTCAAAGTCGTGGTCCCCGCAAACACTAGCTATCACTCGCATCTACAGACTTCACCTTAGACTCCCCGTGCACCCTCGCCTGTGGGATCCTTATCGTCGACGGAATCTTCAGTACTGTCGTCGCCGTAGCGGGTTTCTTATCGAGTTAGGGTGAGATTACAATCCCCTCTTGCGCTCCATTATCAATTTCTTGTGCATTAGGGTTGCTTCATCTCTAAACTACTGTTTGAGATTGATCTATCCACGAAAAATTTCTATTAGAATAGTAGATCAAATTTTTTAGGGTTGGATTTCCGCCAAGTGTGTCTCGGTGACACCAAGTTGGAAATATCGGTCTTACCGATTTGTGATTTAGGGCAATCGAGAACACTCTTGGTGAAACCAAGTTTCTCTTTTCGGTCTCACCGAAAAGGGTTGCCAGGTTTCTGTAATATGAGAGTGTTAGTATCGGTGGCTCAGAATTCTCTAACTCGATGGTACCGAAACCCACTTAGTAGGAATCCAAAAGTAAGAACTTGAGTTCAAATTTGATAAAATCTTCTATGTTTTGTGATGCTCAACCTCTCAGCTCATCTATATTCTATTCAGGATCTAATGATAGTCACGATGATTTCAGAGATAGAGATGCGGACATGAGCTCGGGCACTAGCCCAGATGCTAGTTCATCTTCTTCAGAAAATCCAAGCACCCCTAGCTCCCATGGGTTGCCCAAGGCTGCCACCAGGGCAAGGAAGAATCTGAACTCAGATGAGGAGGATTCAGATCTGAGTTCAGACATTGTGCCAGATGAGGAGGTTATCAAGAAGCAGCAAGAGAAGAAGGAAAGAGCTGCAAAGAAGTCTGCTATAGAGGCCTCTTCTGCCAAAAGGCCTGTCAGAAAGGAGTATGCTAGCTCAGAAGCTATGAGGGCACCTAAGAGTGCCAAGGCCAACACTTCTATTTCAGTTGAGCCGACAAAGATTTCTATGCCTAAGATGGCAGTTGACAAGAAGAGGGTCGGGAAGAGGATAGTGAGAGTTATTGGAAGGCCCTCTTCCATGTATGAGGAACCAACTGATGCCGAGGAAGAGGAAGTGGAGGAAGAGTCAGCTGCCCAAGATCCTCCTTCCAAGAAGAAGAAGCTTCTTGCAGAGGCTATGCCCAAGCAGGCTCCATCAAAGAGAAACTAGTCTGCACCTAAGAAGCCAGTTCATCCCAAATCCAAGAAGACTACCAGAGAAATACCTCTTGCAAGAAAGAACAAGACTTCTACTTCCAAAGATGTTGAGGAAGATTTGACAGTGCTGAGGAAACTCAGGACCCATCTACCTGCTCATGATGATACTCATCCCATTGATGATGATATGAACAAGAGGAGGGACTCAGGGCTGAGAATGCGGAGAGCTAATGACTCCTATGCCTCCAGGAGAAGAACTGTTGTAGATACCAGATTTCACACCAAGGAACAACATGACTTTTATGTGAATGCCCTATTGGACAAGAGCCCAGCAGTCAGTGACATGAGATATGTTGACTGGGCCTATATCAAGCCAAAGGAGGACTATTTTCCCAGTGTGCAAGATAACTTCCACTCCATTGATATTGCAAACTTTGTTGGAAGAGAGTTCACTTCTTGTAACGATGAGATGATCATGCAGTTCTACTCTATTGCTCACTTCTACCTAGATGGCAGGATCGTATGGATGACTGAGGGAGTACCAATCCACAGTTGATGAGTGGTTTATCATCTTTGGAGCCCCACATGTACATGAAGGTGATTTGGATGTTTACACTGAAGCCAAGATGAATCATAACTCTAAGGCAAAGATGTGCAAGGAGATTCCTGCTGATTATGTGCATTCACATAAGCTTGGTTCAGTCTATTACCTGCAAGCAGGATTGCTTACTACCAACACAATCATGAGGTACACCTTGATGCCCAAGTCAGGAGATGAAAAGATGGTCCGAGGCTATTCCATCAACATGTTGCACCACATTCACACACACACACACACACACACACCAGATTCAGTGTGATGGACTTGATAGTCGAGACAGTCAAGAGGACAACTGCAAATTAGAAGAGATCATGTGGATATGCACCTTACATTTAGATGATCATCAAATCTAAGTTAGAGAATAATGTATATGCACTTGATCGTCAACATATGCCACTCCAGCCAGATTTCGAGAATAATGTTGTGGTGATGGATCCCAGTCATCCCACTTCATCTACTACACATGCAGAGGCTGCAACAGCTAGATCCGCTAGTGCTCAGGTCCCAAGGACCAAGAGTGAGCAGATGGATCTTATTATTCAGTCCATGCATAAGGACATCAAGACCATCTAACTTAATAAGGAGAGTCTTGTGAGGATTGTGGAGGGACATGTTTGTCATAGTGAACAACAAAGTGGATGGGCTGACAAAGACCGTGGATGAGCTCAAGATGGAAGTATATGTAGTTCCCATTCCTCATACTTCAGATGATGATGATGATGATGATGATGATAGTCCACCTCTCAGAACCAGCACCCAGTTCAGGACCTAGGCCAGAACTCCTTCAGTGCCAGATCTAGAGATGAGGCCTTCTTCATCAACACATGCCGCAGCTCCACTAGTACTGTCTGCACCTCCAGTATATACTCCACCACCTCAGAGGACTTTAGCTGAAGCCTTTCTGGATGCTCTTCTCTCAACTCCTTCGACAGCTACAGGAGCATCTTCATCATTTCATGGAAGAGACCATGCCTAGAGCAATGATTAGTTCTATAGATTTGAACTTTTTTGTAACTTGTTTCCTGATGTCTACTACACAACCTTCTTCTTGTAGACTCATGTTGGTCCTCCAAGTGCAGAGTTTTGTAGGATAGTAGCAATTGTCCCTCAAGTGGATAACCTAAGGTTTATCAATCCGTGGGAGGCGTAGGTTGAAGATGGGCTCTCTCGAACAACCCTGCAACCAAATAACAAAGAGTATCATGTGTCCCCAACACACCCAATACAATGGTAAATTATATAGGTGCACTAGTTCGGCGAAGAGATGGTGATACAAGTGTAATATGGATGGTAGGTATAAGTTTTTGTAATCTGAAAATATAAAAACAGTAGGTAACAAATAGTAAATAGTGAGCAAAGCGTTGTATAAATGCTTGGAAACAAGGCCTAGGGTCCATACTTTCACTAGTGCAATTTCTCTCAACAATATTGACATAGTTGAATCATATGTAAGTCCCTCTCTTGCGACAAAGAGTTCACTCCGAAGTCACTAATAGCGGAGAACTAATGAAGAAATTATTCTAGGGTACGAAACCACCTCAAAGTTATCTTTTCTGATCAATCTTATGAGCTATCCCTATAAGTGTCACGGACAACCATAGAGTTCATACTAAAATAACAACTTAAGATACACATCAACCAAAACCCTAATGTCACCAAGATACTCCAATGTCACCACAAGGTCACGGAACCCGCAAGTTGATCACCAAAACATACATCAAGTAGATCAATAGAACATCCCATTGTCACCATAGATATTCCATCACAAGACATACATCAAGTGTTCTCAAATCCTTAAAGACTCAATCCGATAAGAAAACTTCAAAGGGAAAACTCAATTCATCACAAGAAGATAGAGGGGAAGCCTCCATATGATTCAATCTATCTCAATAAAGCTCACGGTACATCAAGATCGTGCCATCTCAAGAACACAAGAGAGAGAGAGAGATCAAACGCATAGCTACTGATACATACCCTCACCCTGAGGGTGAACTACTCCATCCTCGTCATGGAGAGCGCCGGTATGATGAAGATGGCCTCTAGTCATGGTTTCCCCCTCCGGCAGGGTGCCGGAACGGGATCCCGATTGGTTTTTTGTGGCTCTATAGGCTTGCGGTGGCAGAACTCCCGATCTAGGTTTCTTTTTGGAGGTTTGGGTATTTATAGGAATTTTTGGCGTCGATCTCACGTAAAGGGGGTCCATGAGGTGGTGACAAGCTCGCTAGGCGTGGTGAGGGGGGTGTCCACGCTTGGGAGGCTTGTGACCTCCTCGTGGCTCTTCTGGCCCAACTCCAATGCTTCAGGGTCTCTTTTGATCCAAATAAATGATACAAAATTTTCAGCCCATTCCGAGAACTTTTATTTCTACACAAAAAATGACACCATGGTAGTTCTGCTAAAAACAACGTCAGTCTAGGTTAGTTCTAATAAAATCATACCAAAATCAGATAGAATTATTGTAAACATGGCATGAATACTTCATAAATTATAGATACGTTGGAGATGTATCCGCATCCCCAAGCTTAATTCCTCCTCGTCCTCGAGTAGGTAAATGATAAAAGAAATAATTTATGAAGTGTGAATGCTAGCAAGTGCACACGTTTGATCAATGATAATTCCAATCACTTTTTCTAGCATCATTATATATCATAAACAGTAGCTCATCTCATAAAACTTCTCATGATAAAGTAACAAGCTATCGACATGTCAAAGTATAGACTAATAAACTATGCTTTCAGTCACCAAACAATTGGAATTCATCTTATTTTCAGGAAGGATCTATGTAAGATCTTTTATTTAGCAAATTCCACATACTCAACTATCATATAGCCTTCTATGATTCCTAACTCTCAAACCATATTTTTAGAGCAAATGGCATCCGTCGAACACAGAGAAAGATAGGGGCTTAAAGTTTCACCTCCTAACTTATTTATCATACTGATAATTGTCAACAATAATAATTCATGATCAAATATACTTGAATGGCCATATATGCTTGGATCTTTCCCACCACAATATGATTGCCAAGAGAAAAAGGCGAAATATAGGAAGTGGTGAAGATCACCATGACTCTTGTATAAAGGTAAGTACTGGAAAATAAATGATAGGCCCTTTGCAGAGGGAAGCATTGATTTGCAGAGGTGCTAGAGCTCGAGATTTTAAAACAGAGATGAATAATAATTTTGAGCGGTATGCTTTCATTGTCACCATAACAACCGAGAGATCTCGGAATCTTCCATGCTAGATTCATTATATGCGGTTCCCAAACAGAATGGTAAAGTTTTTACCCCCCCTCCACCAATCAATCAAACTCCATGGAATGCCAAAACCACAGGTACCGTCCATACCAACAACATTCCGAGGGGAGTTTTGTTTAATTATTTGCATTTTTTTCTTTGATTTCGAGACTGGGAATCCCTATTACCAGCCACTTTCTCGTGAATGATAGTGAATCAACACATATCGTGAGAATAAACCACCTATCATGGAAGATACTAACAGCCCCTAGTTACTATATGAGCGATTCGGGAATACAATACAAAATATTATTTGAAGGTTTAGAATTTGGCATGTGCAAATTTACTTGGAATGATAGGTAAATACCGCATATAGGTAGGTATGGTGGACTCATATGGAACAAGTTTGGGTTTAAGGGTGTTTGGATGCACAAGAAGTATTTCTACTTGGTGCGGGAGTTTTGGTTAGTATGAGGTAGAAGCAAGCACCACATGTTGGAGTATCCATAACAATATAACTTCTATACAAATATACCCAAGCATAACTCATTATGTTGTCTTCCTTGTCCAACTTCAATTAATTTGCTCAAGTTTGAAAATAATTAATGGGTATTCACAATCATAGAAGTTGTCCGAGATAGTATATTTATATGTGAAATCTCTCTTCCTTCAATATTCTTTCATGAATGGTTCAAGTGACCAATGCAGTGTTTGCTAACTTTCAATAAATTTACCAGAATACTTCTTATATGTGGAGTCATTACTCCCCATGGGATAAGCATATAAAACATGTATAATTTCAGATTTATGATATTAAATTCGTTCAACCATTTACTCATAGGATATAAGTGAAGCACGAGAGTAAATGACAAAACTACTCCAAAACATATAAGTGAAGAACAATGAGTAGTAAAACAATTAAGTAGCTATGTGAGGACTTTCTCTCTCTCTCTCTCTCTCTGTCGGTGCACTAGAGTTTTGGGCTCTCCAGTGCCCCATAATCATGCGCGGGCGGTAGTAGCCACCCTGGCGACAAGGCCCAGCAATGACTTGCCAGATACCAACAAAGGAGAATCATGACCATCGGCAAGACCTTGTTGGGAGGGCTATTGAACCCCCAGGCAAAGCAAGGCCCTGACAAGGCGAGGCCCCGGAAAGGCGAAGCCCTGGCAAGGCCCCGCCGACGCACAGGCCAGGTGTCGATCCGCCTGGACGTGTGTCGCAGCGTCGACATTGGAGGGGGCTAAGCGGTGCTGATGGTACGGGCTCCCGTTCGTCCCACAGGCGAACAGAGATGCCTGACGGTGCATTAAATGCGCCTGTCCTACTCCGTCAGTGTTAGGTATGATAGCACTATAGCTCTGTACACCCTGTATACGCATTGTACGCCAGTGTTGGAATCCCCTTCAGAGTATAAAAGGAGGCCCAGGGTGATATGGTAAAGGACTTTTGCACTTTTTGACTCTTGGGACCTTCTAGCCACCACACGTGGTAGCTGCTCACAACGGTCCTGTAGCTAGAACCCTAAGAACACCCATAATACAACCAAGCAGGAGTAGGGTTTTACGCATCTGTGTGGTCCGAACCTGGGTAAAGATCCCCGCGTGCTGTCATTAGACCGACTCTTTGTGCGATCCTTATCCCCCACCGAACCGAAAGGGGTCCCTGTGATCCCATAGGTGCTCGTCCCCCACGATATCTTTGACGCGCCAGGTAGGGGGAGGCGCTAGGTTGTCTGAACCCGTTTTGGTCATTAGCGCGCTAGTTTCTTCATACTCATCATCGCCATGGCCCCCAAGAAGAAGGTCCTGACAGCGGTTGGCCCATCCATGTCCGCCCTCCCAGTATCTGCGCATATAGGAGACAACATAGACGCAGGTGGAGGTTCGGAACTTCCGCGACGCTCTGGTGATCAAGGCCAGGCAAGCGGCGATGCTCGCCGCGGAGACACCCATGGTGACGGCAGGAACCCCCATGCCTCGGGGTCTCAGGACAGAGCGGTACCACCTGCAGGTGGTACAGCGAACTTCGGGGGCAGAAGGGTATCTTCCAGGGCACCCACGCCGGCGCCTACGCCGCGACCTTCTCACGACGCGCGCGGAGAGCCACGCCACGGTGCCCGCAGTTCTCAACGTCCCCACGAAAAAGCTCATGCGCATCACTCCCAATGTGCATGGGACCAGCATGCTCACCAGCATGCTAGTAGGAGTGGCGTGCCATCGTGGGACCGCGATGGTGTTCCTTCTAACACGGTTAGGAGTCAGAGCACCTCACCTTCCTCGCGTTGTTCGCTGCCGACCATGTCGGAGGAAGTGATGGCACGGGCGCAGCTACTCCTAAATTTCCCTCCTGCTACGGAGAAGCTCGGCGATTGGAGAGCCACCATTCAGAGCCTCCTCATCCTCGCAGATAAGTTTCGGTCCACAGAGCCGGCTCGCGCCCATGTTGAGAGGGATGGAGGCAGTGCGACTTCGGCGCACAATACTCCATAGCAGCAACGCCAGTTACCGATTCGACCGGCCAACGCTTATGATGGATACTCGACGGTGTCGTCTGAACCATGGACATGCCACAATCAGCGTCAAGTTCTTTGAGAACGTGGCAAGGAAGATGCTCGAACTACACTCGACCGGCGGCGGGAAGCGCGCCTCCAGTCAGATAGGTGTGAGGGACCCACTGTAGACAAGTCTACGCCAGGGTATCCTGTCAGCCCACCTTACGAGGTGGGTTGTCCTGCGTTTACCCGTGAGCTGCGGCAAGTCCAGTGGCCCAACTCTCGCACGTTCAAGCCGAAATTCCCGGAGAAGTATGATGGCAATACTCATCCGTCAGAATTCTTGAGCATCTACACCATTGCGGTGCAGGCTGCCGGGGGTTGCGACGACATGATACTCGCCAACTACTTCCTGTTGCTGCTTAATCCCAACGTCTGATCGTGGTTGACGCACTTGCCACAGGGGTCCATCGCCTCCTGGGCAAACCTGTGTCACGAGTTTGTTGGCGCCTTCACACGAGGTCATCAAGCTCCTGTCGAGGAAAGTGATCTGCACATCATCCCTTAGAAGGAGGGCGAAACTTTGCTCAAGTACATCCAAAGGTTCAGCCATGTGCACGACAACATACTAGACATTCATCCTGCCGCCATTATCAGCACATTCCATCAGAACATGCGCAGCCGCAAGATGCGGGAAGAGCTGGCAATGGACATAGTCAGGGACGTCGCCGAGCTTTATGCTTTGTCACACAAATGTGCTCGGGCTGAAAAAGGGGGAGACTCCCTGGCGAAGACATCGGCGCAGGGGTCGACTCTGAAGATGAAGACACCGCTACCCCGACAAAGAAGAGTCGGCGGCAGAACAAGAAGCGCAAGGGTAAGACCTTACTTGCCGTCGAGGGATCTAGCAACCAAGGCGCCGCCACGAAGGGCAAGGTTGACAACTCCGGCGATGATGTTTCCAAGTGCGCCTCCTGCCACGCCATGGCAGCTGCCGACAAGCTAGAAGGCTCCGGCAAGCAGTATTGCAAGATCCATCGCACCAAAAGCCATGATCTCCAAGACTGTCGGCAAGTTGAGCAGCTTTCCGAGAAGCAATAAGCTAAGTACGAGAGGCGAGATAAGGAGAAAGGCCAGGCTTGTGTTGAGGGGTCCGGCAAGAAGCGTGTTGGCCGAGGAGGTCGCCGCTGCAAGTCCAAGAAACAAAAAGACCGGCCAGCCCGTGGCTGCGACAAGCAAGAGGGAGATGATGATGATGTCAAAGAGGACGACGAGTCTAGCGAGCATGACTTCCAGAAGGCTACAAATATGATGTGCATAGAGGGAGGTGCCTCATCGCATTCCTCCCACTGCCAACTTAAACAGTGGGTCGCGAGGTTAATGCGGCAGAGCCCTGTATTGGTGCCCAGAGGCCTCTGAAGTGGTCCAACACTCCTATCATCTTTGACGCCGAGGACCACCCTGATTGCATAACTGCGGTTGGGTGCCTTCCATTGTTGGTTTCTCCGACAATCCGCAACCTCAAGGTGACAAAGATGCTAGTCGACGGTGGGGCCATCCTGAACCTGATCTCGCCTGATGTCATCCAGAGGGTGCAAATTCCTGATGAGGATCTCGAGCCGACAGGTGCTTTCCAAGGTGTCAATTCGGTAAGAACTCAGCCTATGGGCAAGGTCACACTGTCGGTGACGTTTGGTAGTGATATCAATTTTAGAACGGAGAAGCTCGTTTTTGACGCAGCCAAGATTTCATTGCCATACAAAGGCATACTTGGTCGCCCAGCACTGGCCAAGTTCATGGCGGCCACCCAGTTCGCTTACAACGTGTTGAAAATGCCCGAGCCAATGAGCGTCATCACTATCAACTCCGACAAGAAAAGCGCGCTTATCTGCGCTGACCAACTCTATCGGGGAGCAGCTGTAGTGCCTGCCGCCAAGGCACTTGCTCCTGCCGTCGAAGCTCCCGGGGGGAAGAAGACTGGGAAGGCCTCTGGCGCACATTCCGGCAAGCGCGCCTCCTCGGGGTGCTGCGCTCCCGTTGACAATGTGCCAAAGAGTTTCGCCAGCAAGAGCAAGAAGTCCAAGGCAGGTCCACCAGAGACCAAGAAGGTGTCCGCCAAGGAGGATGGCACGGGGGAACTTTTACCATAAGTTCCACCCTCGATGACAAATAGGAAAGGGCGCTCATTGCCTTCCTGCGGGCGAATGTCGATGTGTTTGTGTGGCAACCATATATCCCCGGTATTCCCAGGAAGGTGATTGAGCACCACCTTGCCGTCTGCCCACACGCGCAGCCCGTCAAGCAGAAGGTCCGGAAGCAAGCTTTGGAGCAGCAATAGTTTATTGTCGAAGAGATCAAGAAACTAGAAGCGGCTGGCTTGATCATAGGAGTACTCCATCCAACATGGTTGGCTAATCTAGTTGTAGTGCGCAAGGAGAATGGGAAGTGGAGGCTGTGCATTGACTTCACAGATATCAACAAAGCCTGACCCAAAGATCCTTTTTCCTTCTCGCACATCGACCAGATTGTGGACTCCGCTGTCAGCTGTGACTTGTTGTCTTTCCTTGATGCCTATTACGGCTATCATTAGATTTTCATGGCCAAGGAAGACGAGGAGAAGTCCGCATTTATCACCCCATGTGGTACGTATTGCTTTTTGCGTATGCCTTTCGGGTTGAAAAGTGTTGGTTCTACATTTGCGAGAGCGGTCCAGATTAGTTTTGAGCCCCAGCTACATAGAAATATGGAAGCTTACATGGATGACATAGTGGTCAAAACCAAGGATAAGGCCACACTCATATCAGACCTAGAAGAAACATTTGCAAAGCTGCGCAAGATCAACATGAAGCTCAATCCTGAGAAGTGTGTGTTGGATGTCCCATCTAGCAAGCTTCTCGGGTTCTTTATATCTGAATGTGGAATGGAAGCGAATCCCGACAATATCAAAGCCATTGAGCAAATTGAAGCACCAAGACGTGTCAGAGATGTGCGTCGTCTTGCCGACTGTGTTGCTGCTTTGAGTAGGTTCATCTCAAAATCTGTTGAGCGTGCCTTGCCCTTCTTCAAAATCTTGAAGAAGGCAGGTCCAATGAAATGGACTCCGGAAGCGGAGGCGGCGCTGCAGGATTTGAAGAGGTGTCTCTTTTCTTTGCGAGTCCTAGTCGCGCCGAAACCACAAGAGTCATTGTTGCTATATCTAGAGGCAACGAATAAAGTGGTGAGTGCTGCACTAGTGGCTGAAAGAGAGGTTGATGATGAAGAAGAAGCAACGGCAGGAACGCCAAGCGATGAGCCAGGACATTCCCCAGCAGGGTCTGGTGCCGGCGAAGAAGGATCTGCGTAGTTGAATGAGACAATCCAGAAGAAGAAGGTGGTGCAACGACAAGTCTATTTTGTAAGCTCCTTGTTGCAGGGGGCTAGGTCCAAATATTCTGGTGTGCAAAAGTTGCTCTTCGGCCTTCTTATGGCCTCCAGGAAGCTGCGCCAATACTTCCAAGCACATGAGATCACCGTTGTCACCCGCTTCCCGCTATAGCGGATCTTGCGGAACCCAGAAGCTACCGGCAGGATCGTGGAATGGGCTTTGGAGCTGTCAAGCTTTGGCATCAAATTTGAAAGCACTTCGACCATCCAGAGCAGAGCATTGGCAGAGTTCATTGTAGAATGGACCCCAACGCCAAACAAAGAAGTTCCAGAGTCAACTCACCCCGGCAAGGAAACCGATCAGGAATGGATCATGTATTTTGATGGAGCTTTCTCGCTGCAAGGTGCCAGTGTCGGAGTGCTGCTTGTTGCACCCACCGGAGAGCTCCACATATATGTGGTTCAGATGCACTTTCCCCAGGAGAGATCGACGAACAACACTACTGAGTACGAAGGGCTGATTGCTGGTCTCAAGATCACAGCAGACCTTGGGATCAAGAAACTTGTAGTCGGGGGTGATTCTCAACTTGTCATCAGGCAAGTGAATAAAGATTACCAGAGCCCATTGATGGAAGCTTATGTAGATGAAGTGAGGAAACTGGAATAACATTTTGACGGCCTGCAAATGGAGCACATTCCTCGTGCAGAAAACGGCATTGCCGATGGCGTGTCAAAATGTGGTGCCCTTAAGTTGCGTGTGGAACCAAGAACTTTCGTGCTCCAACTGACTCAACCCTCCGTAACACCATCAGTTGGGCAAGAGAAGAGAAGGAAGTTGAGTTCCGGCAAATACTTCCCGGCAAAGCTCCCGGAAGCCACCGGCGAGGAGGTTGCCGCGGACAACGTGAGGCTTGCCGGTGAGCGCCGTGCTCCGGCAAGGCTCTCGGCTCTTGCCGTAGAAGCACGCGCTCCCGCTAGGCTTGCCAGGGAGCAGCCGACTCCGGCGGGGCCTTGGGCCCTTGAAGTTGAGACAAATGCCTCCCCAGTAGAAGATATGCCTTTAGTCCTTGTTGTCAAGCCCTAGGCTCCAACATGGGCACAACACATAGTGTGTTTCCTTCAAACGGGAGAACTTCTCGAGGAACAAGAAGAGACAGAGAGAGTAGCCCGCCGGTCTAGTATGTACCAATTCATGGACAACGTCCTATACAGAAAGAGGTTGAACGGTGTGAAACTCAAATACATTTCCCAAGAAGATGGGATGTAGCTGTTAGCAGAGATACATGGAGGCACATGTGTCTCCCACATAGGATCAAGAGCACTTGCCGGAAAGGCATTCCAGCAAGGATTCTTTTGGCCCACTTCTCTCCAGGATGCAACAACATTAGTAACCTACTGTGAAGCATGCCAGTTTCATTCAAAGAAATTACATCAACCAGCTCAAGCCCTTCAAATCATCCCTCTCTCCTAGCCATTTTCGGTCTGGAGGCTTGACATCTTGGGCCCCTTTCCCCGTGCTGCCAGGGGCTTTGAGTACTTGTACGTTGCAATCGACAAGTTCACAAAGTGGCTAGAAGTGGAAGCAGTGAGGAAGGTGACAGCACAGTCAGTCGTCAAGTTATTCAAGGGACTAGTTTGCCGCTTTGGTGTTCCCAACAGGAATCACTGATTATGGCACATAGTTCACGAGACGCACCTTCATGTAGTATGTCCAAGACCTTGGCAGCAGAATTGTTTTGCTTCCATTGCCCACCCAAGGAGCAATGACCAAGTGGAAAGGGATAATGCTAAAGTGCTGCGGGGCCTCAACACAAGAACTTTCAACAGGCTGCACAAGTGTGGAAGGCACTGGATTGCTGAGTTATCGGTGGTTCTTTGGTCAATCAAAACGACACCAAATTGAGCTACCGGCCAGACACACTTCTCCCTCATCTATGGGGTGGAGTTAGTTCTCCTCACAAAACTCATATACGGGTCACCTCGAGTCCTCGCTTATGATGAGCTCGAGCAAGAGCAGTTGCGACAAGATGACACGACGCTCCTTGAGGAAGACCGTCTTCAGGCTGCTGTGAGAGCTACACACTACCAGCAAGCTTTGCCCCGCTATCATAGCCACAAAATTAATGCTAGAAGTCTTGTGGAAGACGACCTTGTTCTTTGGCTAGCTTAGTCTTCCAAGAATACAAACAAGTTGACGTCGAAGTGGGAAGGCCCTTATCGGGTAGTACGAGTCACCAGGCTCGGCGTAGTCTGCCTGGAGACCAAAGATGGCATCCCAGAGAGCAATTCCTGGAACATCGAGCATCTTCGCAAGTTCTACCCATGAGGCGCGGTTGCCGCCCCCCGGCAACCATCCTTTTATACAAGTCTTGCCGCTGAAGCATGTAATCCTTGGTACAAAGCTAGGCTCAAACCCTATGCCTAGTTGAATAAATATAAGTGCCCTGCAAATCTTGATTGATTCTCATGTTTACTTATGAGCATGTTTGTCTGAGATATTGCATTACGCTTGCTCCCGGCAAGAGCTAACTGACCGCCAAGGTTCCACACCCATATTTTCTCTTCTTTCTTTTTCTTAGAGGACAGAGGGTTCCCTCGCATGCAGCTTTGCTGGGGGGAATGGTGGTATGGATACCAACGGGCGATGTTCAAAACAAACTTGCCGAGATGAGTACGGCAACAAAAAGATAAGTTGCAAAACCCCTAGTGAATTCTTGCTGTGAAGTTATTTCCCTTGGACGATTTCGACCTCTGTATGGAAAACCTGCATGCTAAGGAACCTTGCCGTAGTTTGCTGCACCCTCGTTATGTTTCAGGACTGCTCAACGGTCTGAGTGGTCACGCCTGCACTCCTTGCTTCGTTTCGAGTCCGCTCAACGACTCAAGTGACAGCGCTCGCGCTCTTATTCTGTTTCTAGCACGACCAGCACCTCGAGCGGCAGCGCCGAGAACACTAGGGCGTCTTGCCGGCACTAGCACCACCAGTAGGCTGCTAAGGACCCGTTCCTCAAAGCGCCCACGATAGGGCTACGTACGCCGGCAAGATTCTTCCAAGAAGGCTCTAGGGAAAGTTCCATGCAAAGAAATAGTCTAACAAGGGAGATAATACACAATCATTCAAAATAAGGTAAAATTTACATGAGATGTTGCTTTTTCTAAGTACATCTTTATTTGAGTTTCTCCCCTAGGGGAGATTACAAGAAGAAAAAGATGGAAAGGGGAGGCGAGCTACAAGAAGAAAAATATGGCGAGAGGCTCCCGACAGAAGCCCGACCTGACCGCTCTAGACCAGCATTGCACGAAAGAGCATGGCTGCTAGATGGGCAGGCAAGAACCTGGCCCCTCCTAGACCAGCATTGCGAGGAGGAGAGGGCCAGCGTGGGCGAAAAGGGGGATGGATCCCAGAAGCCAAAGTCCACGGGCCTGCCAGAAGGTCCAGCTGGAAGATGAGGCAGCTCCCGGGACTAAGGCCCCCGGCAAGACCATCCTGTGGGAGGGGGAGAGGGTCAGTCCAAGCTCGAATCTTTTGGCTCCAACTTGGCCTCTAGAAGACTGGACTTATCGTCGTCATCTTCGCTGCTGTCCTCCTCATCACTCTCGCCGGAGGACAGGCTTTCGGCGATGCTCGGGCTCTCTTCGCAACGACTGAGACGGACGCCAGAGCACCCATAAATCTTGACGGAGAGCAGATTGGCCTCCGTCATTTTGAAGCGAAGGACATGCCCCACCTGGAGGTTGTGGGCACGGGCGAAGTTCTTCTATCCACGCCTGAGGAACATGACGCGATTCGCTAGGTACTCAAAGTTTACCTGCGTCGCGCCATTATAACAACCATGCGCCTGTGACCACAGGATCGGCGGCTCATCGTCCTTCATCGCCCTGGCAAAGAGGAGAGGGAGGCGTAGATGACTCCGGAGGGGACTAGCCACCTCGAGGACAAAATCCAGCGCCATCCCTTCGGCGTGGGTCTCCTCAAGGGTGAGGCCTAGCGTTGGAGGAGGAGGCAAAGCAGCGCTCCGCCTCCCCTGACCTCGGCCCCCACGACGGCCATGACCCCTTGAGCCTCTTCCACTTCTCACACTCGGGCTGCCCTCCGCCTCTACGGCTGAAGCGGTGGCATGATCCCGACGGGAGCTCCTCCTAGGAGCTGAGGATGGTTGCTTCCCTCGCTGCTTGTTCATGGCTGAGGGCGAGCGCCACTCAACGATTGGGAAGACGTGGGAAGGCAAGCTATGGGGGTTCTCACTCGGAGAAGGAAGGAAGGATGGATGAGCATCGCCCTCGCTATCCCTCAATTTATAGGGGGGCATGGGGGCTGGCTCTCCCCCGCTCCAAGGGTCGCCGCCCACCTCCTCCAATAGCGGCACCCTCGATCACGGGGTGAACAACAACTGCCCCGTTACGCCAATCCATGGCGCTGCAGTTACTGCTTTTTCCAGGGACTTTAAGTCACGAGCACCTGTTGTTTTCTCCCCGCTATGTATGCGGCACACGTGGCGGAGACGACCTAACGTAGTAATCAGAAATTTGACGGCCACGCCGCGCACGTATCCCACGTCCCGCTTTCAATGGACATCATGGGGGAGCGTAGTGAGCACAATGATCATGACTGCAAGGCCCTGCCACACATGCCCGTGCATTGTTTGGGCCCAGCCCAACAATGCCTCGCGACGTGTGTGGCCCAGGCCCGGGGGCTCCTGTCGGTGCACTAGAGTTTTGGGCTCTCTTCTGCCCCTTACTCGTGCACGGGCGGTAGTAGCCACCCTGACAACGTGATCCAGCAGGGACTTGCCAGATACCAACACACGAGAATCAAGACCATCGGCAAGACCTTGCCGGGAGGGCTATTGAACCCCCAGGCAAAGCAAGGCCCCGGCAAGGCGAAGCCCCGACAAGGCCCCACCAGCGCACATGCTAGGTGTCAATCCTCCTGGACATGTGTCGCGGCATCGATGTTGGAGGGGGCTAAGCGGTGCCGATGGGACGGGCTCCCGTCCCGTCCCACAGGCAGACAGAGATGCTTGACGGTGCATTAAATGCGCCTGTCCTACTCCGTCAGTGTTAGGTATGATAGAACTGTAGCTCTATACACCCTGTGTATGCACTATACAGTAGAGGACTTTTGCACTTTTCGACTCTTGGGGCCTTCTAGCCAGCACACGTGGTAGCTGCTCACAACGCTCCTATAGCTAGAACCCTAAGAACACCCATAATACAACCAAGCAGGAGTAGGGTTTTACGCATCCATGCGGCCCAAACCTGGGTAAAGATCTTCACGTGCTGTTCATCAGACCGGCTCTTTGTGCGAGCCTTCTCCCCCGCTGAACCGAAAGGGGTCTCTCTGATCCCATAGGTGCTCGTCCCCCATGACTCTCTCTCTCTCTCTCTCAATAAAGATTTTCAGATCTTAGTATTTTATTTAAATAGAAAACAAAACAAAAATAGCACTCCAAGAATAGCATGCATCATGTGAACGAATTAAAATTTAGGCTCAAGATAGGCTAACCGATAATTATTGAAGAAGAGATGTGGGATGCGTAGCATCCTTAAGCTTAGATGCTTGAGACTTCTTGAAATATTTACTTGGGGTGACTTGGTCATCCCCAATCTTGAGCTTTTGTATCTCGTTCTATCCTCTCATACCATGGTTTCACCTATTCTCAAAAACTTCATCCACACAAAACTCAAAAAGAACTCGTGAGATAGGTTAGTATACATAATAATAAATCAACTCTTTATATACTGCCAAGACAAGTTGCACAATAATTTTCAAAAATTAGATACTGTATACTATCATTTTCACAATTTATATTTATCAATATAGGATGTGGAAACTATAGGATAAGTAGATAACAAAACTATGACAGCAATCTGTCCAAACAGAACAGTCTGTAGCAATTTATGAAAACTGTGTACTTATGTAAATCAAAAAATTATGAAAATTTAGTACATGCTAAATAATTTATATTTAAATACTGTCTAAATTTTTAGAAACTTTACATGTTCCAGTAAAATGCTAAAATTCAAACACTACAACAGAAGTTTCTGTTTTTACACAGCACACATCAAACATGCAATTCAAGCATCCTAAAGGCAATTCTCGTAACTTTTTATTGAAAAACAAGATTATAAATAGAATCTAACAGATAAAAACAAAATAAATGATTCTCCAAGAAAAACTCATATTATGTGACAAATAAAAATATAGCTCCAAGTAGGATATACTGATAGTGTTGAGGACGAAAGAGGCGATGCCTTCCAGGGCATCCCCAAGCTTAGACGCTTGAGTCTTCCTTGAATATTACCTTGGGAGTGCCTTGGGCATCCCCAAGCTTAGCTACTTCTCACTCCTTATTCACTTCATATCAGTATCTCACCCAAAACTTAAAAACTTCAATCACACAAAACTTAACGGAACTTTGTGAGAAGGGTTAGTGTAATAAAGATAGGTCATTCACTTAGATACTATTAATACAAGAATCATAATTATTCTCACATTATACCTAATGTATTCCATAATTACCACAATTTATATCACCGAATATAAGCTATGGGAACACTAAAACAAGCAAACTATGCATGCAAAACAGAATCTCCTTATTCACCTCATATCAGTATCACAGAATCTGTCAAAAACAGAACAGTCTGGAAAGATCTTAATGATCACCATACTTACATGAATCTAAAACTTCTAAAAAATTGGGGAATATCTCATAATTTGCATATGAATGTTTTGTAAAAAGTTCATATTTTTTTGACGCTCCAGTAAAATCTGATAATTCGTATACTGGATGCAAGACTTTCTGTTTTTGCACAGAATCAAACAAGCAAGTATCCACACTATCCCAAAGGATTTACTTGGCACTCTATTGAAATAAAATACACAAACCATGATTACTAAAGTATATTAATCATTTTAACACATTAAAACATAAAGTAATAGTGTTGGGTTGTCTCCCAACAAGCGCTTTTCTTTAATGCCTTTTAGCTAGGCATGATGATTTCAATGATGCTCGTATAGGAATAACAATTAAAACATGCAAGAGAGCATTATGAATCACATGACAAGCACATTTAAGTCTAAACCACTTCCTATTCATATGGATTTTGTGAGCAAACAATTTATGGTTACAAGAATCATCTAGCATAGGAAGGCAAAACAAGCATAGCTTCAAAACTTTGAACACATAGAGAGGAAACTTAATATTATTGCAATTCCTACAAGCATATGTTCCTCCATCATAATAATTTTACGTAGAATCATGCAGGAATTTCATAATATAACTATCACATACAACATTATTTTCATGATCTACAAGCATAGAAAATTTATCACTCTCCACATAAGCAAACTTCTTCTCATTCATAATAGTGGGAGCGAACTCAACAAACTAACTATCATGTGACACTTGATTGACATAACCACATTGAATATTAAAATCATGATAATAGGTTTCATGGTTGTCATTACTCTTTATTGCATACGTGTCATCACAATAATCATCATAGATAGGAGGCATGCCATTATCATAATAGTTTTGCTCATCAAAACTTGGGGGACTAAAAATATCATCTTCATCAAACATAGCATCCCCAAGCTTGTGGCTTTGCATATCATTAGCATCATGGATATTCAGAGTATTCATACTAACAACATTGCAATCATACTCATCACTCAAATATTTAGTGTCAAACATTTTAATAACTTCTTCTTCTAACACTTGAGCACAATTTTCCGTTCCATCATTTTCACGAAAGTCATTAAAAAGATGAAGCATATGAGGCAATACCAATTACATTGTTTTGTAGTTTTCTTTTATAAAACCCAACAAGTGAAAAACAAGAAACTAAAATATTTAATTTCAAAATCTAAAGATATACCTTCAAGCACTCACCTCCCCGGAAACGGCGACAAAAAAGAGCTTGATGTCTACTACACAACCTTCCTCTTGTAGACTCGTGTTGGGCCTCCAAGCGTAGAGTTTTGTAGGACAGTAGAAATTGTCCCTCAAGTGGATGAACTTAAGGTTTATCAATCCGTGGGAGGCGTAGGTTTAAGATGGTCTCTCTAGAACAACCCTGCAACCAAATAACAAAGAGTCTCTTGTGTCCCCAATACACCCAATACAATGGTAAATTTTATATCTGCACTAGTTCGGCGAAGACATGGTGATACAAGTGTAATATGGATGGTAGATATAGGTTTTTGTAATCTGAAAAATATAAAAACAGAAAGGTAACAAATAATAAACAGCGAGCAAAACATTGTATAAATGCTTGGAAACAAGGCCTAGGGTCCATACTTTCACTAGTGCAATGTCTCTCAACAATATTAACATAGTTGAATCATATGTAGGTCCCTCTCGTGTGAAAAATAGTTCACTCCAAAGTCACAAATAGCGGAGAACTATCGAAGAAATTATTCTAGGGTACAAAACCACCTCAAAGTTATATTTTTCTGATCAATCTTATGACCTATCCCTATAAGTGTCACGGACAGCCATAGAGTTCGTACTAAAATAACACCTTAAGATACACATCAACCAAAACCCTAATGTCACCTAGATATTCTAGTGTCACCACAAGTACCCATGGGCTTGATTATACGATATGCATCACATAATTTTAGATTCATCATGTTCAATCCAACACAAAGAACTTCAAAGAGTGCCCCAATGCTTCTACCGGAAAGTCAAGAAAAAAACGTGTGCCAACCCTTATGCATAGATTCCCAAGGTCACGGAACCCGCAAGTTGATCACCAAAACATGCATCAAGTGGATCAATAGAACATCCCATTGTCACCACGGATATCCCATCGCAAGACATACATCAAGTGGTCTCAAATCCTTAAAGACTCAATCCGATAAGAAAACTTCAAGGGGAAAACTCAATTCATCACAAGAAGATAGAGAGGGGAAAACTCCATATGATTCACAAGAAGATAGGGTTTGTGGCTGGAACCGGGACTAAAGGACCACATTTGGTCCCAGTTCCAGCCACAAACCGGGACCAATGATTGTGGGCCAGGAGCGAGGCGCATTGGTCCCGGTTCTTGTCTAGAACCGGGACCAAAGGGGCCAGACGAACCGGGACTAATAGCCCACGAGGCCCCGCCGACGCGCTGGCCTCACGAACCGGGACCGATGCCACCATGGGTCCTGGTTCATGAGTGAACCGTGATTAATGGCATTTCAGCCCTGGATCAAAGCCCTGTTTTCTACTAGGGATCATGCCATCTCAAGAACACGAGAGAGAGAGAGATCAACACATAGCTATTGATACGTACCCTCAGCCCTGAGGGTGAACTATTCCCTCCTCGTCATGGAGAGAGTCGAGATGATGAAGATGGCCTTCGGTGATGGTTTCCCCCTCCGGTAGGGTGCCAGAAAGGCCTCCTGATTGGGTTTTCGTGGTTCTGGAGGCTTGCGGCAGTGGAAGTCCCGATCTAGGTTTCTTTTCGGAGGTTTGGGTATTTATAGGAATTTTTGGTGTCGATCTCACGTCAAGGGGGTCCATGAGGTGGTGACAAGCTTGCTATACGCGACCAGGGGGGTGGTCGTGCCTGGCAAACTTGTGACCTCCTCGTGTCTCTTGGCCAAACTCCAACTCTTCAGGGGTCTCTTTTGGTCTAAAAAATCATACTAAATTTTCAGCCCATTCTGAGAACTTTTATTTTTGCACAAAAAACGACACCATGGTAGTTCTGCTGAAAATAGTGTTAGTCCGGGTTAGTTCTAATAAAATCATACCAAAATCATATAGAATTATTGTAAACATGGCATGAACAATTCATAAATTATAGATACGTTGTAGATGTATCATTGCCAAAGAGGGAGAAGTTATATATCATAGGGCTTCGAGAGAGAGAGAGAGAGAGTGTGTGTTGCATTTTGATCCCTCTCTGCGTTTTAATTTTTTTGGTTTATCATTTGGTTGAAATTTTTTGTTGGTGTTTGATCATATACATTTGCGTGATGCTACTGCTATGTCATATTTATGATGCCCATATGATGATCATTCACTTGATGCTTGGTGTGATGTGCTTACGTAGTTCACTCATATTAATTTTTGCGCACCACCAAGTTGTATGTGACGTCAAAGAGTAACACATGATCCTAATCGATTGTGCGTTTGCATTCAAACGCACATTTAAAATAATGCACAAATTTAGGGGGAGCTCTTTCTTACAACGTAACTCTGAAAGCGACAATGCTATTCAAGTTTTATCTCTATCAAAGCTTTGATCTATATGTTGTCATTAATTACCAAAAAGGGGGATATTGAAAGCACAAATTCTCCCTACGTGGTTTTGGTAATTAATAAAAACATATATTTCATTGGACTAATGTTTTCACCAAGTATATTTCAGTAAAAATTTCAATGTTGGGATGGCAAAGGATTGTGTGGAGACCCCAAGATGCAAGGAATAGGATTGGACAAGCTACAAGCATGAAGACTTTACATTTTAATTTGTGAGAAATCACTTTGAGTGCATAGGAAAGCCAATACTATTAAAAGGGGGTGAGGTAATAATGGTGAATGACATGCTCAAAATGCTCAAGTGCTAGCCACCAAACTCATTCACAAACTCTCCCACAAATATTCTATCTTAGACCCGACCACTCAAGATCGATAAGATTAACATTTACCATTCGGTCCTACCGAGTCAAAACCCTAGACACAACCTATGTCAAACCCATATCTTGGTACTACCAAGTTCTCCATATCGGTGCAACCGAGTTTAGTGACCAACTTCCTGTTGCCCCATTTACAAGAATCGGAATTTACGAGAATTGTACATTGTTCTCACCGAGTTGTGTAACTGCCCTTTGCCACTCACATTGGTACCATCAATATTCCTATATCAGTCTCACCGAAAACGCCAAAGTTGCCATATTTTTGCACTAGTCGGTACAACCAAGTTTTCACTTCGGTTTCACTAAGTTGGGCAATAATGCTGTAACAGTTAGATTTTTGGAGATGCCTATATATACCCCTCCAACACATCCCACTCGCAAGAGAAGCACTCAGAACAGACCCACACCTTCCATATCCAATTTTCTGAGAGAGAGCCACCTACCCTTGTGTTGAGGTCAAGATCATCCACTCCAACCATATGGATCTTTATTTCTAGCCTTCCCAAGTTGCTTTCTAGCCAATCAATCTCTTCTACCCAAGCCAATCTATGAGAGGGTGATTGAGTGTTGAGGAGACTATTATTTGAAACATAGGAGCAAGGAGTTAATCATTGTTACCGCATCTATTACCTTTTGGAGGGTGGTGCCTTAGATTGGTTAGGTGTTGCTTGGGAGCCTCCTACTTCGTGTTGTGGAGTTGAACCAAGAAGTTTGTAAGGGAAAGGAGATTGCCTACTTCGTGAAGATCTACCCCTAGAAGGCTACTCCTCCGTGGACTTAGGCCATCATGGTATAGACAAGGTTGCTTCTTTGTGGACCCCTTGTGGGTGGAGCCCTCCGTGGACTCTCGTGACTGTTTCCCTCCATGGGTTGAAGTCTCCATAAATGTGGATGTACGATAGTGCCACCTATGGAAACCATGTGAAAAATCTTCATGGCTCCAAATTGTGTTTGATCTTCTTATCCCTATCCTCTTACATATGCGTGTCTTTACTTTCCGCTGCTATACTCGTAGACATGCATGTGTAGGGTGAAATTGACTTGCTAGAATTGCTAAAATCTGCCAACCAATTGTCACATCCCTAGCAAGTTGTCCTAGGATAGCTTTTGCTTGCATCATGTTTCATCTACTTGCATCAACATGAAATGGGGAAAAAAAGAAACCCCAAGCTCACTTTGAATCAAACCAATTCAAACTTGGTGAAAATTCAAAAAATCCAAAATGCCCACTAAAAATGTTCCCTATGTCTCGTAAAGTTGGACATGATTATAACAGGGATCATTTTAATTATTTGAACAATTAAAGTAATTCAAAATTAATTGATAAGGCTCCTGAAATCATAAAATAAAGCACTATCATTATTTTTCTTTTCAAAATATCCTGAAACTTTTTAGACAAGTTTGAAATATTCAAACTTCATTATATAAAATATATGGGATATTCAATAAAGTCAATTGTACCTGAAAAAGAAATAAACAAAAGTCAGTAAAAGAAAAAAGAGAAGAAATAAAAAGGAAAAAGGAGAAAAGGCCCAGGCCAGGCCAGCCCACCTGGCCCAGGGAGGTCTTCGTCCTCCTGGCGGCCAGGAGGACGAGCACGTGGCCGAAGCGCACGCGCTGCCGTGCCGCCACGCCGGCAGCGCCCTGCCTGTGCCCTCCTCGCCAGCGCGACGGGGATAAGCTCCCTAGAGCCGCCCCCATTGCTCCCTCTCTCTCTCTCTCACCTGCCTCTCTTCCTCTCCCCTCTCTGCTTCGCCATAGCCGAGCTCTGCTCAAGCTCGCCGCCGTCGCGTAGCCGCTCCCCCTCGCCCCTGAGCCCCCCAATCGAACTTCCTAGCTCCCCTCTTCCTCCTCACGGAGCCGCGCATCGTCGGAAACTCTCCAGCGCCACATCGTCGTCGTCTTCAACCTCTGGTCGCCGGCAAGGAAGTGGAGCTCGCCGCTGCTCCAGGCCCTCCCTGAGCCCACTCTCGACGTCTCTGCGACCGCCGTGAGCCCCTAAGTCTTTTCCCCCTCTTTCCCCCTTCAATTGCATGCTCTAGCATTGGATTCCATCGAGGTCCGAATGCCCCCGCCGCTCGAGCTCGACGCCGGCCATGCTCCGGTGACCCGCTGGTCCGTCTGAGGCCTCCGTCGTGTTCGTGGGGCTGTGTAGAGTTCGTAGGTGCCAAGTAGAGGTCATGTTGTGCCCTGGTTCGACGAGCCTGTGCTCGCCCGAGCTCCGACCGCCGCCTAGCTCACCGCCGGCATCGATTCCGACCATCTCAACTCCTGGGAGGGGTCGGAATGGACGCGCGCATGTGTGCTGAGTCGTTTGGTGCCCTTCGCCGTCCGTTTGGTCGCCGAAGGAAGGATCCCGAAGCCCTCCGCCGTCTCTGGAGCCACCGGCGGCTCAACGCCGGTGGGTCTTGCCGAAGTTGACTAGGGGGTTTGACCCCCTGAGTCACTGGCAAGTGGGGCCGGGCCCTGACAGTCAAAATTAATTAGGAAATGAATTAATTATTTTAATTAACCTAATCAGTCACTAACAGTGGGCCCTGAACTGTTAATTAATTAGGATTTAGTTTTAATTAGTTAGTTAAGTGTCTGAGTCACTGACATGTGGCCCCCACATGTCAGGTTTGACTCTGGCCCGGTCAGCTGACCAGCTGACGTCATAATGATGTCATGCTGATGCAATAAAATCAATTTCTAGTTTAAAAATAATTCCAGAAATTATTCAAAACTTCAAAAATTCATATAAATTAGTCTATAAGTCAGATGAAAATAATTTATATATGAAAATTTATCAGAAAAATCCAATGAATCCAATGGTGCTATTGTCATGCATGTTAGAGCAATCTAAATAGGTGAACATTGACATTTACTAATAGGTTAGTAAATGGAATTTGAAATGAAGAACAATTTTGAACCTATATTCAAATTCATCTCAAATCAACATGATCACTAGTTGCATTAGCTCATCCATACATGCTATCATGCCATGACCATGCATCATATTGTTGCACTTGCGTGTGTTGATTGTTTCCTATCTGTATTGCGGTAGGCCCTACTTCTAAGGATACCTCCAAGTATCCCGACGAACGAGATAACCTTTCCGCTACCCAGCAAGGCAAGCAACCCCTTTAATCAGTCCAATAATATCCCACTCTCTCGCTCCTGCTCTTGTTTATTGCATTAGGACAACCGATCACATGTTAGTCTTACACGGTAGATGATCCTATTCTGTTGCATAACCTGACATTGTCACAGTAAATAGCTAAACATTGCAACCTAGCATACCTGGTAGATGCTTGTGCCATGATGTTCTTAGCTTAGTTTGCCTGCTATACTTGCTATGCTTAGAGTTGTGTCAGGTTAGTTTCATCTGGGTGATGAACTGAGTGAAACGATGTTGTTCCGATGTGATGATATTATGATGAACTCGATTTGGTAAAGGTAGCGATGAGAGGCTATGTAGGAGTACATAGCGGGTTGTCTCATTGGGACCGTTCTTAGGAACTGAGTTTCGTGTTTGTGATCCTAGACTAGCTACTACCACACGTTGGGATACTTAATTGACCCTCTCGATTTATCAGTCGCTTAGTGCTGAGTCCAGGAGTTGCAAGTAGTTTCTGGTGTTTATAGCATGCTGGAGGCCGTGCATAGCGCTGACCCTAGGGGTGGGTTACGACGCAGTAGGCAGTGGCATAGTGTACCAAGGGTCACCCGTCTGGTGGGCTTGGGAACCCTGCGTGGCCGTAGCGGAAACTTCGGCCGGACTTCCGTGCGGGTTCAGTCTCAAATAGGCGATAGCCTGGACTAGAGGTCTTATGCGATTGACGGTCGTGGCCGACTCCCTCGCTGGGCTTTCGCTTGAAGGTTGCCGAGGTGCCTGATTTTTATGAGCACACAACGATAACTGGCGAGAGCGTGTGTGAAGAAGTACACCTCTGCAGGGTATGAAACTATTCGAATAGCCGCGTCCTCGGATATGGACTACTTGGAGAACTTATGTTGTTCATAGATAATCAAATGGATACTCATAAAAATATCGAGACAAGTGTGAGTACCGTAGATGGCACTCTCCCAGGAGAGGGAAGTGAATCTATGGTGGTGTATTGTTGTGGAGTTAGTGGACTCGTGTGCGATATTTAAAATGTAAACAAAGAGTTAAAATTGAGTAGTGTAGGTTAGCCATGAGTCAAAGCTGGCATTGCTGCATAAACTCCACCTCCCCCTTGTTGATACATGAGCATGATTAGCCTAGGTCTGCTTTAAAGACTTGCTGAGTACATTTGTACTCATGTTTGCTTAATAAATGTTGCAGATGAGACCCAGGACCCTTCGGGTGGGTTCTTTCTAGATGTCGACGATGCCGAATAGCTGGTGTCCCAGCTATGACCTTACGTCTGTGGCGGGCTGTAGATAGTTAGGCCATGTGCATTTTTACCCCTTTCACCTGTCTGTACTTAGACAGCTTTACACTTCCGCATGGTTTGTATGAACTTGTTTGTATGACTTGAGTGTCGAGTCATGTGACCCCTATCTGTAAGAACATATTATGCAGGGCTCGTCTGAACCTCTTAAATAAAAGTCATGTTGTTGTATGGTTATGTTGTGATGCCATGGTTGTATCTATGCATATCCGGCATGTCGTGCGTACGTGTGACATGCAAAGGTATGTATGGGATCCGACACCTAGTTGTGTGCCTTTAGTAGTACTCTTTACGGGAAACTGCCTCTTTGTGCTTCCACCGAGCCATGGTAGCTTGCTACTGCTCCGGACACATTGATTGACCGACATGTATCCTTCTTTGCTGCTGTGTCTGTCCCCTCGGGGAAATGTCTCGTAGTGTAATGGAGTCCCTGTAGCCTCCTACGACTCGTCTACGTGCAGTGATGGCGTTTAAGTCTCACGGCGTAATGGAGTCCTTGTATCTTGCTATGACTCGTCTACACACGCTTAAGGCCGACACCTGCATTGCTGGGTTATGTATGCATGTTTCCGTACGGATGTGCCACTTGGGTTCTATGACTAGTCATGTCGGCCCGGGTTCTCTATCGTTTGATTGCCAGCGACATGTTCACATGCGTGAGCCAAAAGACACAAATGGTTCCGGCTAGGTAAGGATTCAAGCGTGGAACTTAACGTGCATGAGGCTGCAAAGTGATGTGATATGTTACAGTCTGGATTCATATGACTTAGGATTGGGGTCTCGACAGCGTTGGTATCATAACCTGACTAACTATAGGACTACCAAGCCAAACCAGTCGAAGTTGAGTCTAGAAACACTATAGAAAAGTAGGGGAATTGATTGTGGAAGGGAACGTAAGGCTCTTTTTACTCCTCTTCCCAAGTTATTCTATTCTGAGTCATTCTCATCTTTTCTATGGGGATAAGAGCTAGGCTTCTCATCTATTGCTTAGGATGACGAGTTACTAACCATGGACCAATAGCTAGCTTGTTTGCAAGTGAGTGTAGTTACTCAAGTATTGTTGGTGTGACAAACAGATGGAGAAGAGATTTGAGTCTAGGAAATCGAGTGGTTATGCCTTTCCAATCTTTTGCAGTTGTCTCAAAATCCTTTTTGAGCAATTACAATCGTTATGCTGTCCAATTTCTATTAGAGTCTCTAATGTCTTTGCATCATTCTCTGTTTCAGATGCCCCCTCATCCTTCCCGTCAGGTGGTCCGTCTGACCAGGTGCATCGATGTACCGGGTCACACGGCCATGTTGGTTAGAGTTATGATGGAGGCTGGCTACCATTGGTACCCAGAGTACACAGTGGAGGAACAGTATCGAGATTTTAACCAGAGTCAGTATCTATGTACCATCAAGATTTATCCTTCATATCTTGGAGCTGCAGAGCCGCTTCACTGGATTTATGGATTAGGTGTCACCATAGACATGGCAGTTCAGGAGGCCGCCTACACCATGTTGACTATCATGAGGTTTCACCATGGTCTGCTCCAGAACACAAAGTTCTGCTATGTTCCTGCTTCCATGGGAGGAGAGGATGTTTATCTTAGTGCAGCCTACTATGATCATTCTCATGAGGATCTAGACTGCAGGTGACCGCTCAGTTGTTGGAGAACAGGGATCGTGATGCACGTGCCCTTCGCATGGATCTTTATGCTACCCGTGCATGTCTTTGGACAGCCCTGACGCAGTAGGCACCTGTCGTGTAGACAGGCTATGGAGATTTGGAGATGCTGACCCCATCACGGACTCATCTGCCAGCACACGTAGACTGGCCTGATGTTGGAGGCATCACCCCTCTTCGAGGACCGATGTTGCCGCCAACAAGGGGACCAAGGCCACACCCGTGTCCTTATGGCTCCCAAGGATCACAGGCTAGAGTGTTTCCAGATCCTCAGGTTCAGTTCCCGGGTCATGGGGTAACCTGTATGAGGCATTCTACGGTGATGCTTGAGTACGTGGATGTTAGTTCTAGTATGGTAGTCATCGTATCGCCACAGTCCTGCGTGTTTTGTGGGATATGATGAGGTTGAGAATTGAGTTCTGGAGGTGTAGATAGATAATGTATAGGAAGCTTCTAATGCCTCCGATGAGTTGTGTCATCTCTCCGTAGTTGTTTTTCAGCTTGGTTTGTACTGAACTATGTCATGGTGTGTATGAGTCATGGTGTTTATATGGCAGTTGCTTTACCATGTTAATTGGTGTTTACCCTGCATGCCATGTTGTCCAGTACATTCCTTATCTCATGTCTTAGAGTTGTTGTCCCCTATGATAAGATGTGGGTTTGTTTTTCCCAGGATGGTGGCCACTAGGAATAAACCCGTGCCTGCCCCCGAGCAGGGCGAGGGAAGACAGCCAAGGCAAGAAGATCTGCCACATGCGCCTTCTTTGGCAGAAGTGATGCTAGAAGTAGAAAGGAACAAGAGGGAGACCAACAGGCTGTTGGAAAGAATTGAGCAAAACACAGCACGTGCTCCCCGCAATGACCTTGATGATGGCGTATCACTTGGTGATTTCATCAGATTGAGCCCACCCAAGTATCATCATTCGGTCGATCCACTCGACGCGGATGACTGGCTGACTAGCATGTATCGCAAGATCCGGGCTGCCAATGTGTCCGAGGCCAATAAGGTGACCTTTGCAACTAACTTTCGGGAAGGACCCGCCAACCTATGGTGGGAAAATTTTGAAGCCATGCGTCTCGCAGGCCCCGCACCAACGTGGGTAGAGTTCAGTGCCGCATTTCGTACCCATCACATCCCGGAAGGGCTGATGGATTGTAAGAGAGAGGAATTTTGTGCCTTCACCCAGGGCAGACTTTCAGTGGATGCTTATAGTCGCGAGTTTGGAAAGCTTGCTCGCTATGCTCCTGAAGAAGTTTCTACTGATGCCAAGAAACAGTCCAGGTTCCACAAGGGACTTAACCCTGAGATCCGTCGAGACCTGCGCCTACATGAGTGCGCCACTTTCCAAGCTCTCGTCAACAAGGCTATCGATGCCGAGACTGGACAGACTGATTATGAGGCCACGAGAAAGCACAACCGTGACTTCAACCCCGCATCTAGCTCGGATCTCAATAAACGCCGGGTCTGGGTGCCCAACGCAGCTCTACCAGCAAGATACAATGCGAGGCCATCTGTCCAGGCGCCTCGCCCAGTTCAGCCCAACCCTCCAGTAAGACCATTTGGAGGTCCACCTGCAATGTTGCACCCCATGCCACCATGGTCTGCTATAAGTGTGGAGAACCAGGACACTACTCCCGTGAGTGTCCCCAGAATAATGCCAAGCCCGCTGGACGTGGAAAGCCAGGAAAAGCCTTCTTTGTGAAGCCAACTCCTGCTCGTGGATGAGTGAACTATGTGTCTGCTGAGGAAGCTCTTGAGGATCCTGATGTTATTCTAGGTACGCTCCTTGTCAATAGTCATCCAACATCTGTTCTATTTGATACTAGTGCATCTCATTCTTTCATCTTAGAAAGTTATGCACAGTTGCATAACATGTATTTTTGTGATATGCCTACTCCTTTAGTAGTGCAGACTCCGGGTTCAAAATGGCAAACTTCTAGAGTGAGCCATGATAATGAGATTTTGGTGGATAGATTAGTCTTCCTAGCATCTTTGATAGACCTCAAGTCTTCGGACATCAATATCATTCTAGGTATGGATTGGATGAAAGCCCACTATGCCAAGATTGATACTCATTCTAGGAATGTTGAACTTACACATCCATCGGGTGAGATAGTTAATGTCTCCACTCGAACAACCAAGCGCCAACTCTATTCCCTCAATGCTAGCCCTCTTCCAGAGTTAGAAGATGTTCCGGTAGTCCATGACTTTCCGGATGTCTTTCCAGAAGAACTGCTAGGAATTCCTCCTGTCAGAGACATTGAGTTTGTAATAGAGCTCATCCCAGGGACTGTCCCAATAGCCAGAAGACCCTATAAGATGGCACCCTTAGAACTAGCCGAACTTAAGATCCAACTCAATGAGGCTTTGAAGAAAGGTTTCATCCATCCCAGTCATCTCCTTGGGCTTGTCCTGTCCTCTTCGTCAAGAAGAAAGATGGTTCAGATCGGATGGTTGTGGATTATCGGCCAGTGAATCTGGTCACCATTAAGAACAAGTATCCGCTCCCGAGGATCAACGATTTGTATGACCAAATCGCTGGATCCTCTATCTTTTCCAAAATGGATTTGAGGTTGGGATACCATCAAATAAGAATTAGGAATAGGGACATTCCAAAAACGGCTTTTGTTACTCGTTATGGCCAATACGAGTACACCGTCATGTCCTTCGGTTTAACCAATGCCCCAGCCACCTTCTCTCGCTTGATGAATTCGATCTTCATGGAGTATTTAGATAAATTCGTCGTGGTTTACCTCAACGACATACTCATCTACTCGAAGAACGAACAAGAACATGTCGAGCATCTAAGGCTGGTATTGATGAAACTTTGAGAGCACCGCTTGTATGCCAAATTCTCCAAGTGTGAATTTTGGTTACCATAAGTGACCTATCTAGGACACGTGATATCTGGTAAAGGTATTGCTGTCAATTCTGAGAGAGTTCAGGCCGTCCTTGATTGGACTCAACCTGAATCGGTTAAGCAAGTTCGGAGTTTCCTTGGCTTAGCGAGCTATTGTCGCCGCTTCGTCGAGAATTTCTCCAAGGTTGCCAAACCTCTGACTGAACTCCTCAAGAAAGATAAAAAGTTCGAGTGGACTCCACAGTGCGAGCATAGTTTTCAGGAGTTGAAAAGACGACTGACCTCTGCTCCCGTTCTAGTGCCACATGATTTCTCTAAGGACTTTGTTATCTATTGCGACGCCTCGCGACAAGGATTAGGTTGCATTCTCATGCAAGATCGTCATGTGATTGCATACACATCTCGACAGTTGCGTCCACATGAGGATAATTATCCAACACAGGATCTCGAGCTTGCAGCTATAGTGCATGCACTGAAAACCTGATGACATTATCTTCTGGGAATCGTTGCGAAATTTACATTGATCACCAAAGTCTAAAATATATATTCACCCAGATGGATTTGAATCTCAGGCAAAGATGGTGGGTAGAGTTGATTAAAGATTTCGACTTAGGGATAACTTACACCCCGGGGAAAGCCAATGTCATGGCTGATGCACTAAGTCGTAAGTCTTATTGTAACAATCTGATGTTACAACAAGGTCAACCACTTATCCACGAGGAATTTTGGAAGTTAAGCCTCCACATTGTTCCTCAAGGATTTCTATCCAACCTGGTGGCAAAACCTACTCTTAAGGATCAAATAGTAGTTGTCCAGAAATATGATAAGGGTATATCCTGGATCAAGGGGAATATCCCTAGCGGAAACGCTAAAGATTTCTCCAAGGACGATGAAGGTGTTGTGTTCTTTCAGAACCGGTTGGTGGTTCCCAAGAGCACACACTTAAGACAGTTGATCCTTTAGGAGGCTCATGATTCTCCTCTCAAAATTCATTCGGGTAGTACCAAAATGTATCAGGACCTACGCCAGAGGTTCTGGTAGACTAGGATGAAGAGAGAAATTGCTCAGTATGTTGCTAACTGCGACGTTTGTCGTCGCGTGAAAGCAGAACATCAAAGGCCTGCTGGCACCTTTTAACCTTTAGCTATTCCTGAATGGAAATGGGATAAGGTCGGTATGGATTTCATTACCGGATTTCCCAGGACCAAGAGAGGGAATAATGCTATATTTGTGGTCATTGACCGCCTTTCCAAGTGGCTCATTTTCTCCTGTTCGGGAGAGCATAACTGCTAGCCAGCTAGCGGAATTATATGTTTCTCGAATAGTTTCTCTTCATGGTGCTCCTTTGGAGATTAACTCAGACCGTGGAAGTATCTTTACTTCCCGATTTTGGGAAAGTTTTCAAACCGCTATGGGGACTCATCTATCCTTTATCACTGCTTTCCACCCGCAATCAAGTGGTCAAGTTGAGTGAGGTAATCAAAACCTTGAAGACATGCTCCGAGCTTGTGTTATATCTTTTGGTATGAACTGGGAGAAGTGTCTTCCATTAGCCGAATTTGCTTATAACAATAGTTATCAATCAAGCTTGGGCAAGGCCCCTTTTGAAGTTCTCTATGGACGAAGGTGTCGAACACCTCTTAACTGGTCAGAAACCGGAGAGAGGCAACTCTTTGGCCCGGATATGATCTAGGATGCAGAGGAGCAAGTTCGCATTATTCGTGAAAAGTTGAAAACAGCCCAATCTCGTCAAAGAGCCAATATGATCGCCATCATAAGGCTGTGACCTATGAAGTTGACGAGAAGGCTTACCTTCGGGTTACACCTCTGAAGGGTACCCATCGATTCGGTATCAAGGGCAAGTTGGCTCCTCGTTACATTGGACCTTTTCTCATTCTTGCTAAACGAGGAGAGGTTGCCTACCAATTGGAACTTCTGCCGCATCTTTCCAAGGTTCATGATGTCTTCCACGTCTCGCAACTCAGGCGTTGCTTCTCGGATCCTGTCCGTGAAGTAGACCACGAAACGCTTGATCTCCCAGATAACCTTACATATCGAGAATACCCTATTCGTATTCTTGATCAAGCTGAGCGTACCACTCGGCTTCGGAACATCAAGTTTCTCAAAGTTCAGTGGTCACACCATTCCGAAAAGGAGGCGACATGGGAAAGAGAAGATCGTCTTTGATTAGAGTACCCTCGCGCTCTTCCCGATGACTTCAAAATCTCGGGACGAGATTCTTTTGAGTGGGGGTGAGTTGTCACATCCCTAGCAAGTTGTCCTAGGATAGCTTTTGCTTGCGTCATGTTTCATCAACTTGCATCAACATGAAATGGGGAACAAAAGAAACCCCAAGCTCACTTTGAATCAAACCAATTCAAACTTGGTGAAAATTCAACAAATCCAAAATGCCCACTAAAAATGTTCGCTATGTCTGGTAAATTTGGACATGATTATAATAGGGATCATTTTAATTATTTGAACAATTAAAGTAATTCAAAAATAATTGATAAGGCTCCTGAAATCATTAAATAAAGTACTATGATTATTTTTGTTTTCAAAATATCCGGAACTTTTTAGACAAGTTTGAAATATTCAAACTTCATTATAGAAAATATATGGGATATTTTATAAAGTTAATTGTACCTGAAAAGGAAATAAAAAAAGTCAGTAAAAGAAAACAGAGAAGAAATAAAAAGGAAAAAGGACAAAAGGCCCAGGCCAGGCCAGCCCACCTCGCCCAGGGAGGTCTTCGTCCTCCTGGCGGCCAGGAGGACGAGCGCGTGGCCGGAGCACGCGCGCTACCATGCCTCCACGCTGGCAGCTGCCTGCCTGCGCCCTCCTCACCAGCACGACGGGGATAAGCTCCCCAGATCCGTCCCCATCGCTCCCTCTCTCTCTTTCTCGCCCGCCTCTCTTCCTCTCCCCTCTCTGCTTTGCCATAGCCGAGCTCTGCTCGAGCTCGCCGCCGTCGCGTTAGCCGTTCCCCCTCGCCCCTGAGCCCCCCAATCTAACCGCCTAGCTCCCCTCTTCCTCCTCGCCGAGCCACGCATCGCCAGAAGCTCTCTAGCGCCGCATCGCCGTCGTCTTCAACATCTGGTCACTGGGAAGGAAGTGGAGCTCGCTGCTGCTCCAGGCCCTCCCCGAGCCCGCTCTCGACGTCTTTGCGACCACCGTGAGCCCCTGAGTCTTTTCCCCCTCTTTCCCCCTTCGATTACGTGCTCTAGCGTTGGATTCCATCGAGGTCCGAATGCCCCCGCCGCTCGAGCTCGACGGTGGCCATGCTCCGGTGACCAGCTGGTCCATCTGAGGCCTCTGTCGTGTTCGTGGGGTTGTGTAGGGTCCGTAGGTGCCAAGTAGAGGTCATGTTGAGCCCTGGTTTGACGAGCCCGTGATCGCTCGAGCTCCGACCGCCGCCTAGCTCACCGCCGGCGTCGATTCCGACCATCTCAGCTCCTGGGAGGGGTTGGAATGGACGCGCACATGTGTGCTGACTCGTTTGGTGCCCTCCGCCGTCCATTTGGTCATCGGAGGAAGGATCCCGAAACCCTCCATCGTCTCTAGAGCCACCGGCGGCTCAACGCCGGTGGGTCTTGCCGGAGTTGACCAGGGGGTTTGACCCCCTAAGTCACTGGCAAGTGGGGCCGGGCCCTGACAGTCAAAGTTAATTAGGAAATTAATTAATTATTTTAATTAACCTAATCAGTCACTAACGGTGGGCCCTAAACTATTAATTAATTAGGATTGAATTTTAATTAGTTAGTTAAGTGGCTGAGTCACTGACATGTGGCCCCCACATGTCAGGTTTGACTCTGGCCCGGTCAGCTCACCAGCTGACGTCATAATGATGTCATGCTGATGCAATAAAAGCAATTTATAGTTTAAAAATAATTCCAGAAATTATTCAAAACTTCAAAAATTCATATAAATTAATTTTTAAGTCGGATGAAAATAATTTATATATGAAAATTTATCAGAAAAATCCAATGAATCCAATGGTGCTATTGTCATGCATGTTAGAGCAATCTAAATAGGTGAACATTGACATTTACTAATAGGTTAGTAAATGGAATTTGAAATGAAGAACAATTTTGAACCTATATTCAAATTCATCTCAAATCAACATGATCACTAGTTGCATTAGGTCATCCATACATGCTATCATGCCATGATCATGCATCATATTGTGGCACTTGCGTGTGTTGATGGTTTCTTATCTATATTGCGGTAGGCCCTGCTTTTGAGGATACCTTCGAGTATCCCGACAAAGGAGATAACCTCTCCGCTACCCATCAAGGCAAGCAACCCCTTTGATCATTCCGATAATATCCCACTCTCTCGCTCCTGCTCTTGTTTATTGCATTAGGACAAGCGATCACATGTCAGTCTTACATGGTAGATGATCCTATTCTGTTGCATAACCTGATATTGTCACAGTAAATAGCTAAACCTTGCAACCTAGCATACCTGGTAGATGCTTGTGCCATGATGTGCTTAGCTTACTTTGCCTGCTATGCTTAGAGTTGTGTCAGGTCGTTTTCATCTGGGTGATGAACTGAGTGAAACGATGTTGTTCCGATGTGATGATATTATGATGAACTCAATTTGGTAAAGGTAGCGATGAGAGGCTATGTAGGAGTACATAGTGGGTTGTCTCATTGGAACCATTCTTAGGAACTCAGTTCCGTGTTTGTGATCCAAGACTAGCTACTACCACACGTTGGGATACTTAATTGACCCTCTCGACTTATCAGTCGCTTAGTCCTGAGTCCAGGAGTTGCAAGTAGTTTCTGGTGTTTATAGCATGCTAGAGGCCATGCGTAGCGCTGACCCTAGGGGTGGGTTACGATGCGGTAGGCAGTGGCATGGTGTACCAACGGTCACCCAAATGGTGGGCTTGGGAACCCTACGCACAACGTTTGGGGCCGTAGCGGAATCTTCGGCCGGACTTCCGTGCGGGTTCAGTCTCAAATAGGCGATAGACTGGCCTAGAGGTCTTATGCGATTGACGGTCATGGCCGACTCCCTCACTAGGCTTCCGCTTGAAGGTTGCCGAGGTGCCTGGTTTTTATGAGCACACAGCGATAAGTGGCGAGAGCGTGTGTGAAGAAGTACACCCCTGCAGTGTATGAAACTATTCGAATAGCCGCGTCCTCGGATATGGACTACTTGGAGAACTTATGTTGTTCATAGATAATCAAATGGATACTCATAAAAATATCTAGACAAGTGTGAGTACCATAGATGGCACTCTCCCAGGAGAGGGAAGTGAATCTATGGTGGTGTATTGCTATGGAGTTAGTGGACTCGTGTGCGATATTTAAAATGTAAACAAAGAGTTAAAATTGAGTAGTGTAGGTTAGCCATGAGTCAAATCTGGCATTGCTGCATAAACTCCACCTCCCTCTTGTTGATACAAAAGCATGATTAGCCTAGGTCTGCTTTAAAGACTTGATGAGTACATTTGTACTCATGTTTGCTTAATAAATGTTGCAGATGAGACCCAGGACCCTTCGGGTGGGATCTTTCTAGATGTCGACGATGCCGAATAGCTGGTGTCCCAGCTACGACCTTACGTCTATGGCGGGCTGTAGATAGTCAGGCCATGTGCCTTTTTACCCCTTTCACCTGTCTGTACTTAGACAGCTTTACGCTTCCGCATGGTTTGTATGAACTTGTTTGTATGACTTGAGTGTCGGGTCATGTGACCCCTATCTGTAAGAACATATTATGCAAGGTTCGTCTGAGCCTCTTAAATAAAAGTCATGTTGTTGTATGGTTATGTTGTGATGCCATGGTTGTATCTATGCATATCGGGCATGTCGTGCCTACGTGTGACGTGCAACGATATGTATGGGATTCGACATCTAGTTGTGTGCCTTTAGTAGTACTCTTTATGGGAAACTGCCTCTTTGTGCTTCCACCGAGCCATGGTAGCTTGCTACTGCTCTGGACACATTGATTGACCGACATGTATCCTTCTTTGTTGCTGTGTCTGTCCCTTCGGAGAAATGTCTCGTAGTGTAATGGAGTCCCTGTAGCCTGCTATGACTCATCTAGGTGCAGTGATGGCATTGATGTCTCACGGCGTAATGGAGTCCTTGTAGCTTGCTATGACTCTTCTACACACGCTTGAGGCCGACACCTGCATTGCTGGGTTATGTATGCATGTTTCCGTACGGGTGTGCCACTTGGGTTCTATGACTAGTCATGTCGGCCCGGGTTCTCTGTCGTTTGATTGCCAGCGACATGTTCACATACGTGAGCCAAAAGACACAAACGGTCCCGGCTAGGTAAGGCTACAGCCGTGGAACTTACCGTGCGTGAGGTCGCAAAGTGATGTGATATGTTACAGTCTGGATTCATATGACTTAGGATCGGGGTCCTGACACCAATTAACTTGGGAAAAGGTTAGGTTTTATTTGGTCAAGTAGTCTAATCACCCCCCCTCTAAACCTACTTTCGTTCCCTACACAAACTAAAAGTAAAAAACAAACAAAAGCAAACGACACTCCAAGCAAAACTCATATCATGTGACGAATAAAAATATAGCTCCAAGTGACATACCGATGGATTGGGATGAAAGAGGGGATGCCTTCCGGGGCATCCCCGAGCTTAGACACTTGACTCTTCCTAGATTATTACCTTGGGGTGCCTTGGGCATCCCCAAGCTTAGGCTCTTGCTGCTCCTTATTTTTAGGACCAGTTTTCCAGGATATTAATTTCCCAGTAAATGGTCCTTGTTCCCACCAGCCCCGGGATTACTGTTAGCTGGTGGTCACATTCTTGATACAAAAATTCCAAGCAAATACAAAATTTGAAGTACAAGACCATGATGGTCTATGGAGTACAATGGGGTTTCTAGTGGTTCATGGAGGAAGCGGTTCGGGATCTCTAGCGTCTATGGGACTCCATTTCCCACAGGAACAGCCGACTTTGATAACTCCTATCTCCTTGTGGCTGTTATCTCCGTTGCTAGGTTCTAGGGTTGTCGTCATGGTGCTCCTCTCCAAATACGCAATTTGGCCAGACAATATCCAGGGACAAGCCAATGAGTACATTTGAATGTACTCGCAAACATCATGAAACAGATATAATAAAGCAGGTGGTATTCATGCACATAAATAATTTATGATTATTCAGCCAGTCACAAGATAAAATTATTGATGCAAGTAAGCAGATAATTCATATTAAGCATGTATAAGCAATCTGTGAATGAAGATAAAATAATATGATCCGGTGTCTAAAGGGACACCTCGAAAGGGTAAAAATATAAAACATGCCTTAGTCGGGCGTCTGAACGACGCCACAGAAAGGGCTTATAAGAAAATAAATAACATGTGTGCCGCAATCGGGCGTTGGTGTGACGCCGCATAAAGGGCTTATAAAGAAAGTAAATAGTATGTGTGCCACAGTCGGGCGTCTGAGCGACGCCACATAAAGGGCTTATATGGAAAATAATAACATGAGTATCCAGGAGGTAGAACCATCCCAGGGATACTCGGCAATTCAATATCAATGGTTACTCCATAACAATATTAATCACAACTATCCTCAGTCACTTTCCATGATCAATATTCAAGCTTAGAAGAACTCTTCCAAGACCGACACTTGACCCATCCTAGACTGTAGTCCTCACCCGCAGACACAACTATTCGAATAGATGTTTACTCTGCAGAGGTTGTACTCTTTACCCATGAGGTACGGATTTCTTTAGTCATCCTGAGACTAATTCCGCTTATGGTCTTTGAGTTGAAAACACACCTAACCCGCACACACCAGCTTACTTACCGGGGCCTGGAATCGCCCAAGACACCGTTAAGGAAAATCAACATACAATTCAAAAGAGTATGGGAAAGTAGTTTGTATTTTTTAAATAAAACTTAAAATAGACTAGATGAAATTTAAGAATGGTGGGAAAAAGAATCAGCTCAATTGGAGTTGTGGTTTAAAAATTAGGGCTAGTCAAAACTTGTGGTCAAAATCTAATTTTAAAATAAAACAGAAAGAAAACGTTTCCGCAATGAATACGCTTTTTGAAAAGGGATACGTACTTCTACGAAATGCGCGTTAAGTTATCCACCGCACGCATGACTCGTGAGTTACTAACAGTGGGCCCGCCTAGCCCACTGGCGAGGTTTGACTAGTCTCTCCCTCTCTTCTCCTGCGACAGAGAGAGAACGTGTCTCCGGCAATCAACGCCAACGAATGAGGGCTCCTCTCAGGATTCTAAGCATAGGAATGGGCTGCAAGGGTCACGGCGATCCCATGCATGTGCACCGCGACTGCTGGGATGGCGGGAGCTGCCGACGGTGAGCTTCATAGCGGATGCCGGCGTCGGCCAAGCTGGGGTCGTCGCCTTTGGACTGCCGTAGGCTAAATTCATGGGTGGAAAAGGTAGGGAGGGTTCATGATTGACCCATAGGATGAACCGCAAGAGCTAAAGCTCTAGCGAGCTTGGATTTAACTGAATCGGGGCGGCGGGCGCTCTGGCCGGAGATGGGGAAGAAGGGGGCTTTTGGTCGAATTGGAGCAAGGGGGCTCACTACGGCTGGTCTGAGGTTGCTGACGAGCTCATGGAGGGGATGGGGGGCTATTTATAGCCAGGGAGCTCGGTTCCCGTGGTGGCCGGGGATAAGAACGATGGCCGACCGCCACTATGGGCTGCAGGAGACATGGCGATGCAGGAGTCGGCCGGAGGGGCGAGGCGGAGTAGCTCAGGCTGTTCCAAGGGTGAGCTAGCGAGTATAAGCTTCTTGGACGGCGCTGCCATGGTAGGAGTCGGCTACGGCCACCGGCGTGCTACCAAGGAGGCTTTGACGGCGGTGTTGTGAGGCACCAGGTGGCGGCCGAGGTGGCTTTATGGTCTTGTAGGGTACGAGGACGTGTCCCCATGGGCAGGGAGGGGCCTAGGGGCGGGGTAGGTGGGCGTGACGGCTCAGGCGCTACATGCCTGCAATAGGCGTGCTCGGGACGCGCTCTGGGGACGTACACCATCTGTTCGACCAAATGCCAGAGCACGCTAGGGGTCCTGGGAGAGGCTAGCAATTAACAATTTCACTAATGGGAGTCCTAGGGGTCTAATGGACATGGTGGTTTGGCAAGGTAGGCAAGTCCATAATGCAAACTAAAAGTCATGCCAACTCTGGCCATGCACACAACATGTTTGTCAAAATGCGAGGGCATCTAGTGGGCTGTTTTGGACACCAAACTCTCCAGGTTGAGGTCTCCTTAGATGCTACAAATGATGGAAGGGTTAGTTTGAGAAAACCAAAACCTTGTTAGTGCAAGTTTTGCATTACTACAGTTCTTGTGAGAAACAAAATGGCTCATTACCAGGGGCTTAAACTACGTCAATGGAGTTGAACCCCTAGACTTATGGGTTTGGTAGGGTAAAATACTAGTAGTAAAAATCTCATGGGCACTAGGGCAAAATAAAACGGGGTTGCAGTTCAAAACTTCAAACTAGTCCAGAATAGAAAAGAGGATGCTTTGCTGAAATTATTCAAAACACTAAGCTATGTTTTTGCATAAAAGTGATCTAGGGACATCTATAAATTTTTATGGAATTATTAAATGAATTTATCAAATGTTTGTAGTGAAAATGATACACTTTAAAAGAATAAAAACCAATTTTAAAGAAATAGGATTTGGCAGAAATATTATAAAATGCTTCCACGGATTATACCAAGTAAAAATGAAATGTTATTAAGCAAACACTCAAGTTCCACAATATTCTTTTTGAAAGTTTCTACCTGGAGAGAAAAAAATATAATTTAGAGGAAAGGAGTGGTTCTGAGATCAAGAGAGGATTCATAAAATTATAAAATAAATTCCTGGAAAAAAATAATTAATAAAAACACGGTTAATTTTTTTGGGTGTTACACTTATTCCATTGTCCATCGTGATAACACGAAAAACTTGAAAACTTCAATTAGACAAAACTCACAAAAACTCGTGACATCCGTATTATAGGCCAACATATCAAATACTGTAGGTATGGTTATAAATTGATTCATATTTAATTATTGTATAATAGGTAATGTATAATAACTTCTCCATGGCTTATACTTCTGGAAATATGCCCTATAGGCAATAATAAATTAGTTATTATCATATTTCCTTGTTCATGATAATCTTTTATTATCCATGTTATAATTGTATTGATTGGAAACTCAGATACATGTGTGGATACATAGACAACAAAGTGTCCCTAGTAAGGCTCTACTAAACTAGCTTGTTGATCAAAGATGGTTAAAGTTTCCTAGCCATAGACATGTGTTGTCATTTGATAATGGGGTCACATCATTAGGAGAATTGTGTGATAGACAAGACCCAAACTATGAATGTAGCATATGATCGTGTCAGTTTATTGCTATAGTTTTCTGCATGTCAAGTATATGTTCCTATGACCATGAGGTAATGCAACTCACTAACATCGGAGGAATACCTTGTGTGTATCAAATGTCACAACGTAATTGGGTGACTATAAAGGTGCACTACAGGTATCTCCGAGGGTGTCTGTTGAGTGGGCATGGATCAAGACTGAGATTTGTTACTCCGTGTGACGAATATGTATCTTAGGGCCCACTCGGTAATACAACATCACAATGAGACTTGCAAGAAAAATAATTAAAGAGTTAGCCACGGGATCTTGTATTATGGAATGAGTAAAGAGACTTGGCGGTAACGATATTGAACTAGCTATAAAGATACCGACGATCGAATCTCGGGCAAGTAACATAGCGAAGAACAAAGGCAACTTCATAAGGGATTAACTAAATCCTTGACATATAGGTTCAACCGATAACAATATTCATAGAATATATTAGAAGAGTTATGGGCATCCAGGTCCCGCTATTGGTTATTGACAGTAGAGGTGTCTCGGTCATGTCTACACAGTTCTCGAACGCGTAGGGTCTGCACACTTAGCGTTCGGTGACGTTTCGGTAGTATTGAGTTATGTAAGTTGGTGACTGAAGGTTGTTCGGAGTCCTGGATGAGACCCCGGATGTCACAAGGAGCTCCATAATGGTTCGGAGGTAAAGATTTATATATAGGAAAGTGGTGTTTGGCCTCTAGAAAAGTTTCAGGCATTTCCGGTAGTGTACCAGGAGTGACGAATGGGTTCCGGGGGTCCACCAAGTGTGGCCTACCCACCCTAGGGGCCACATGGTCCTAGGAAGTGGCACACAAGCCCCTGGTGGGCTGGGAAGCAATCCCCTGGCAGGCCCTTCCGCAAGGGGTGGGAGAGGCCAAGAGGGGAGGGAGTCCTACTAGGCCTCCACCTCTCATGCGAGAGGTGGACACCTCCCTCTCTTGTGCGCCAAGGGCCCTAGGGGAAACCCTAGGGTGCCCCACCTACCCCCTCTTCCTCGTATATATAGTGGAGGGTTTTGAGGGCATCCTCCACCTGAAAAGCCATGTGCTGTCCTACTGCCTCTAGATCGTCTCTTTCCTGTAGATATGTTCGGTATAGCTTAGTGAAGCTCTGCCGGATCAGCTCCTCCACCACCTCCACCATGTTGTTGTGCTGCTGAAGAACTCATCTACCTCTCCACCCTCGCTTGTTGGATCAAGGAGGTGGTGATCGTCATCGAGATGTACTTGTGCTGAACATGGAGGTGCCGTCCGTTCGGCACTAGATCGGAAGGACCGTGATTGGATCGCGGGACGGATCTTGATTGGATCGCGGGACGATTTGTGATTGGATCGCAGGACGGCTTGCGATTTGGATCGTGAAGATGTTAGACTACATCAACCGCGTTTCTTAACTCTTCCCGCTTAGCGATCTACAAGGGTATGTAGATCCACTCTCCCTCTCGAAGATGCTCATCACCATGGATAGATCTTGCGTGTGCGTGGGAATTTTTTTTCCATGCAACATTCCCCAACAGTGGCATCATGAGCTAGGTCTATGTGTTGATGAGATCACGAGTAGAACACAAAGGAGTTTGTGGGCATTGATGCTCAGATTGCTTCCTCCCTTGGTATTTTCTTGATTCAACGGTATTGTGGGATGAAGTGGCCCGGAGCAACCTTACTCGTCCAAGTACGAGAGACCGGTTTCATCAACTGACATGTGAATTTGTTGCATAAAGATGGCTGGCGGGAGTTTATCTCTCCCACTTTAATTGGATCGGATTCGAGAAAGGCGGTCCTTGAGAAGGTTGAATAGCAATTTGTGTATCACCATTGTGGTTTTGCATAGGTAAGAATCGTTATTGCTAGATACACGTAGCAGCCACGTAAAAAACACAACAACAATTAGAGGACATCTAACTTGTTTTTGCAGGGTATGTTTGTTGGAAATATGCCCTAGAGGCAATAAATAAAGTGTTTATTATTATATTTCCTTGTTCATGATAATCGTTTATTATCCATGCTATAAATGTATTGATTGGAAACACATTACATGTGTGGGTAAATAGACAACACATTGTCCCTAGTATGCCTCTAGTGAACTAGCTCGTTAATCAAAGATGGTCAAGGTTTCCTAGCCATTGACATGTGATGTCATTTGATAACGGGATCACATCATTAGGAGAATGATGTGATGGACAAGACCCAAACTACGAACGTAGCATATGATCGTGTCAGTTTATTGCTACTCTTTTCTGCATGTCAAGTATATGTTCCTATGACCATGAGATCATACAACTCACGGACATCGGAGGAGTGCCTTGTGTGTATCAAACGTCGCAACGTAACTGGGTAATTATAAAGGTGCTCTACAGGTATCTCCGAGGTTGTCTGTTGAGTTGGCATGGATCAAGACTGGGATTTGTTACTCCGTGTGACGGAGAGGTATCTCAGGGCCCACTCAGTAATACAACATCACAATAAGCCTTGCAAGCAATGTGAATAAGTGTTAGTCATGGGATCTTGTATTACGGAATGAGTAAAGAGACTTGCCGGTAACGAGGTTGAACTAGGTATGGAGATACCAACGATCGAATCTCGGGCAAGTAACATACCGAAGAACAAAGGGAACATCATATGGGATTAACTGAATCCTTGACATAGAGGTTCAACCGATAAACATATTTGTAGAATATGTAGGAGCCAATATGGACATCCAGGTCCCGCTATTGGTTATTGACCATAGAGGTGTCTCAGTCATGTCCACATAGTTCTTGAACCCGCAGGGTCTGCACACTTAAGGTTTGGTGACGTTTCGGTAGTATAGAGTTATGTATGGTGGTGACCGAAGGTTGTTCGGAGTCCCAAATGAGATCCTGGACGTCACGAGGAGCTCCTGAATGGTCCGGAGGTAAAGATTCAGATATAGGAAGTCCTGTTTTGGTCGCCGGAAAATTTTCGGGCTCATCGGTAGTGTACCGGGAGTGCCAGTAGTGTACCGGGAGGCCTCCGGGAGGGGTATTTCTACCCAAGAGACTTCATGGGCTGTGGGAGAGTGAATATCAGCCCTTAGTGGGATGGTGGAAACTCCCACACAAGGCCCATGTGGCTGGAGAAGAAAACCCAATAAGAAAAAGGTGGAAAAAGGAAAAAAAAGGAGCAATCCTAGTCCTACTAGGATTGGAGGAGTCCTCCTCTCCTAGTAGGTTCGGCCGAAGCCCTTGTCTTGGGAAGCCAAGGATGCCTCCTCTCCTCCTCTCCTCCTATATATACTAGTGGTTTTAGGGTTTTTGCACTAGTTTTCCAGCCACGTGCTACCCGTTCCTCCGGTGCATAGTTTCTCCTCTAGATCGGTTTTTTGCAGCGCTTAGGAGAAGCCCTACCGGAATAGCTCCACCACCATCGCCGGAGTGCCGTCATGCTGCCGAAGAACTCTTCCTCCTCTCGGCTCCCTCTTGCTGGATCAAGACGGCGGAGATCGTCATCAGGGCGTACGTGTGCTGAACGCGGAGGTGCCGTCCGTTCGGTGCTAGATCAGAAGGATCGTGATCAAGTTCGTGGCACGGATCGTGATCAAGTTCGTGGGACGGATCGTGATCAAGTTCGTGGGACGGATCGTGATCAAGTTCGTCGGACGGATCCTGATCAAGTTCGCGGGACGGATCGTGATTGGATCGCGGGACGCTCGGTGATTTGGATCACGAAGACGTTCGACTACACCAACCGCGTTTCTTAACGCTTCCCGCTTAGCGATCTACAAGGGTACGTAGATCCACTCTCCCTCTCGTAGATGCTCATCACCATGGATAGATCTGCGTGTGCGTAGGAATTTTTTTGTTTTGCATGCAACGTTCCCCAACAATGTTGTGATATGATATGGCCAATTACATGATGAGATATATGTGATGTATCAGATGGTCATGTTTTGTAAAGAATATCACGACCTGCATGTCGATGAGTACGGCATCCGGCAAGAGCCATATGGTTGTCTTTAATTATTGTATGACATTTGTGCAATCATTAAGCGCTATGTAATGCTTTACTTTATCGCTAAGCGGTAGCAATAGTAGTAGAAGCATGGTGCGTGCGACAACCCCGATGGTGACACAATGATGGAGATCATGATGATGGATATCATGGTGTTATGCCGGTGATGATGGAGATCATGTCGATGCTTTGGAGATGGAGATAAAAATCACAAGTTCATGGCCATATCATTATACTTATGATTTGCATGTGTTGTTAATCACTTTATGCATCTTATTTTGCTTAGGAAGACAGTAGAATTATAAGGTGATCCCTCACAGAATTTTCAAGATAAAATTGTGTTCTCCCCGACTATGCACCGTTGCGGAAGTTCATCGTTTCAAAGCACCACGTGATGATCTGGTGTGATAGACTCTACGTTCACATACAACGAGTGCAAACCAGTGTTGCATGTGCAGAGCACTCGGATTAAACTTGACGAGCCTATAATGTACATACATGGCCTCGGAACACAAGAGACCAAAAATTTGAACATGAGTCATATAGTAGATATGATCAACATGGAGATGTTCACCATTGAAACCACCTCATCTCACATGATGATCGGACTTGGCTTGGTGAATTTGGATCATGTATCACTCGGATGACCAGAGGGGTGTCAATTTGAGTGGGAGTTTTGAAGTAATATGATTAGTTGAACTCATTATCATGAACATAGTCTAAGTTGTCTTTGCAAAATTATGTTCTAGATCACTCCCATGTGTTATTGATACGTTCCTAGAGAAAATAGAGTTGAAAGATGATGGTAGCAATTATACAGACTACGTCCATGATCAGAGGATTGTCCTCATTTTCTGCACAGAAGGCTTATGTCCTTAATGCACCGCTCAGCGCCCCCCCCTGAAGCGGTGACTGTGGATGTTGTGAACATCTGACAGGCACATTCTGATGACTACTTCATAGTTCAGTGCGTCATGCATTACGGCTTAGAATTTAGGCTCCAAATATGTTTTGAATGTCACGGAGCATATGTGATGTTCCAAGAGTTGAAATTGGATTTGAGGATCATGCCTGTGTTGAGAGGTATGAGACCTCCAACAAACATTCTTTGCCTGCAAGATGAAGGAGAATAACTCAATCGGTGAGCATGTGCTCAAATTGTCTGGGTGCTACAATTGCTTGAATCGAGTGGGAGTTGATCTTCTAGATAAGATAGTGATTGGTATAGTTCTCCATGTCACTGCCACCAAGCTACTAGAGCTTCGTGATGAACTATGAACATACCAAGGATGGAAAATATGATCCCTGAGCTATTCGTGATGTTTGACACCGCGAAGGTCAAAACCAAGAAGGAGCATCAAGTGTTGATGGTTAGTGAAACCACTAGTTTTCAGAAGGCAAGGGCAAGGAGGGAAACTTCATGGATGGCAAGCTAGTTGCTGCTGCAGTGAAAAAACCCAAGGTTGAACCCAAACCCGAGACTAAGTGCTTCTATTATGAGGAGAATGGTCGCTGAAGTGGAACAACCCGAGATACTTGGTAGATAAGAAGGATGGAAATGTGAACAGTAGTATATTCGATATACGTGTTATTGATTTCTACCTTACTAGTATTGCTAGTAGCACCTGGGTATTAGATACCGGTTCAGTTGGTAATGTTAGTAACTTGAAATAAAAGCTATGGAACAAACAGAGACTATCTAAGGGCATGGTGACGATGTGTGTTGAAAGTGTTTCCAAGGATGATGTGATCACCATCACACGCTCCCTCTACCTTCGGGATTAGTGTTGAACCTAAATCAATGTTATTTGGTGTTTGCATTGAGCATGAACATGATTAGATCGTGTTTATTGCAATATAGTTATTCATTTATGTCAGAGAATAATAGTTATTCTGTTTACATGAATAAAACCTTCAAAGTTCATGCACCCAATGTGAATGGTTTATTGAATCTCAATTGTAGTGATACACATGTTCATAGTATTGATGCCAAAAGATGCAAAGTTAATAATGATAGTACCACATACTTGTGGCTTTGTCGCTAAAGGTCACATTGGTGTAAAGTGCATGATGTTGATGGATTTTGGGACTCCTCAATTTAAAATGGTTGAAACGTGCGGACCATGCCTCTTGGGCAAGATGATTGAGACCCCGTTTTCCGGTTTGATGGAGCGGGCAAGTGACTTATTGGAAATGACACATGTTGATGTATGTGGTCCAATGAGTGTTGAAGCATGTGGTGGATATCCTTTTTTTTCTTACCTTCACTGATGATTTGAGTAGATATGGGTATATTTACTTAATGAAACACCAGTCTGAAACATTTGAAAAGTTCAAGCAATTTCAGAGTGAAGTTTGAGATCATCGTGACAAGAAGATAAAATGTATACTGTCACAGCCCTAGAAATTGCTAGTATTAGTCGCATCATTGAGCATTCATTGCATCATGTTTAACTTCAAATAAATTTGAAATGGGGATGACAAACCCTAGCATCTCATGGACTAAACCAAACTCCAACAGCTGAATTCTCAATGTTTCCAAATGGCCTTAAAAAATGTTCACCATTTCTGATAAATGTTGGAAACAACATACCAGGTGTGCTGAACTTCTAAATAATTATTTGGTATTTTTAAATAAATCATGAATGCATATAAAAATGATAATTAAATGACTATAAATATTTTAATTTTCCAAAAGTGCTGAAACTTATTATGGGGCTTAGCAATATTATGGTTAGACCCGAAAATAAATTTCAGGGTTTTTGCCTTCAAGGTTTTGCCCAAATATTTTAAAACCCAGAGCAAATAAATAGAAAAGAAAAGAAAATAGAAAGAAGAGGCCTACCTGGCCACTTACCAGGCCCATGTGGGAGGCCAAGCCCACCCTGGTGAGCGGTCGTCTAAAACCTCTGCCAGTAGGGAGAGGCGAAGCCGAGCACGCCGAGCTAGGAGGCCTCCACCTCCTGCTTCGCCGTGGCATGGGAGGTACTTCTAGCGACGCCTTGAGGATGCCCAGACCCCTGGCTCCATTCCCCCCCTCTGTTTCCTCTCCTCTGCTCCCTCTTCCCAGACCTGAAGGCCGCCGTCGCCACAGCTCGCTCCCGCCGTGGCCCCCGGCCTCCCCTCGCCCAGCCAGCGAGCCCCCTAGAACTGCCGCATCCCCCTGGTCCCCCTCGCCGAAGAAATCAAGACAGGAGCGCCTCATCGCCTTCACCGTCGCCGTTTTTGCCTGCCTCGAGCACCGGAGCTTCATCGTCACATTCGCCGCCGTTCAGTCGCCCCCGAGCTAGCTGGCCCTCCCATTGACCCTGACGTGAGCCCCTCTTCCTCTCCTCTCCCTTTTGTTGTCTTGTGCGCCATCTAGCTGCTATCTTCGCCGTAGCCGAGCTCCAGCCGCCGCGCAAGGTTGTCGCCGGCCACGGTTCCGGCGATCCCTTGCCCCCCTGAGCGGTCCTGCAGGCGCAGGCGAGCGTGGGCTACGCCCTGGTGCCCTTAGCGCACCAGATGGCCGCCGGAAGTGCAAGTCCGGTGAGCCACCGCCTCATTCTTTGGTTGCCGCCGGTGAAGCTCCGGCGAGCGCTGTCTGGCCGGCCATTAGGGCCTAATTAACTTGCTAATGCCCCCTAACAGCTGACAGTGGGCCCCAGGGTGGGTCAATGTTGGGGAACGTCGCATGGGAAACCAAAATTTTCCTACGCACACGCAAACCTATCCATGGTTATGAGCATCTATGAGAGCGAGAGTGGATCTACATACCCTTGTAGATCGCTAAGCGGGAAGCGTTAAGAAACGCGGTTGGTGTAGTCGAACATCTTCGCGATCCAAATCACCGAGCGTCCCGCGATCTCATCACGATCCGTCCCGCGATCCAATCATGATCCGTCCCATGAACTCATCACGATCCGTCCCGCGATCTCATCATGATCCGTCTCACGATCTTGATCACAATCTGTCCCGCGAACTCATCACGAACTGTCTCGCGATCTCGATCACGGTCCTTCCGATCTAGCGCCGAACGGACGGCACCTCCGCGTTCAGCACACGTGCAGCTTGATGACGATCTCCACCGTCTCGATCCAGCGAGAGGAGGTGGATAGGAGATAGAGTTCACCGGCAGCATGACGGCGCTCCGGTGATGGTGGTGGAGTGATTCCGGCAGGGCTTCGCCTAAGCGCTGCGGAAAACCGATCTAGAGGAGAAACTGTGCACCGGTGAAACGGGTAGCACGTGGCCGGAAATTCTGTCCAAAAACCACCCAATCCACTAGTATATATAGGAGGAGAGGAGAGGAGAGGCAGACAAGGCCTTTGGGTCGGCCGAAATAGGAGGTGGGAGCAATCCTACTTCACCTCCAATCCTAGTTGGAGTAGGATTGCCTCCTATTGGCTGATTTTCCACTTTTTGCTTTAGGACTTTCTCTCCTGTGCCATGGGCCTTTGTGGCTGTTTTCCCAGCCCACTAAGGGCTGGTTATTATTCTCCCACAGCCCATGGACCTCTTGGGGTCGAAATACCCCTCCCGGAGGTCCTCCGGTACACTACCGGCACTCCCGGTACAATACCGATACTCCCGGTACACTACCGATGAGCCCGAAACTTTTCCGGAAACCAAACTGGGACTTCCTATATATGAATCTTTACCTCCGGACCATTCCGGAGCTCCTCTTGACGTCCGGGATCTCATCCGGGACTCCGAACAACCTTCGGTCACCACCATACATAACTCTACACTACCGAAACGTCACCGAACCTTAAGTGTGCAGACCCTGCGGGTTCGAGAACTATGCAGACATGACCGAGACACCTCTACGGTCAATAACCAATGGCGGGACCTGGACGTCCACATTGGTTCCTACATATTCTACGAAGATCTTTATCGGTCGAACCTCTATGTCAAGGATTCAGTTAATCCCGTATAACGTTCCCTTTGTTCTTCGGTATGTTACTTGCCCGAGATTCGATCGTCGGTATCTCCATACCTAGTTCAACCTCGTTACCGGCAAGTCTCTTTACTCGTTCCATAATACAAGATCCCGCAACTAACAATTAGTCACATTGCTTGAAAGGCTTATTGTGATGTTGTATTACCGAGTGGGCCCTGAGATACCTCTTTGTCACACGGAGTAACAAATCCCAGTCTCGATCCATGCCAACTCAACAGACACATGGCAAGGCACACATAGGTGCGGTACACAACATGGCATAATATAGAGCCTATGGCTAAGGCATAGGGGACGACGTTCGTCCTTTCTCTTTCTTCTGCCGTTGTCGAGCTTTGAGTCTCACTCAACTTCACACCTTACAAATTAGACGAGAACTATTTCTCTGGCTGATCCATTTTGAACTCTTTCAAAATCTTGTGAAGGTATGCACTCATCAAAAGTCTCATCAAGCATCTTGATCTATCTCTATAGATTTTGATGCTCAACAATTAGGTAGCTTTATCCAGGTCTTCCTTTGAAAATCACTTTCCAAATAACTGTTTTATGCTTTCCAGAAACTCTACATTATTTCTGAACAACAATATGTCATCCACATATACTTATCAGAAATTCTATAGTGCTCCCACTCACTTTATTGCAAATACAGGTTTCTCATAAACTTTGTATAGACATCAAAACTTTGATCACCTCATCAAAGCGTATATTCCAACTCCGAGATGCTTGCTTCAGTCCATGGAAGGATCACCGAAGCTTGCACACCTTTTAGCATCCTTAGGCCTGACAAAACCTTCTGGTTGTATCACATACAACCTTTCCTCAAGTAAACCATTAAGGAAACGATGTTTTGACATCCATCTGCTAGATTTCATAATTGAAAACACAGCAACTGCTAACATAATTCCAACAGACTTTTAGCATCGCTACGAGTGAGAAAGTCTCATCATAGTCAACTCCTTGAACTTGTCACAAACATCTTTGCAACAAGTCGAGCTTTACAAATAGTGACATTCACCATCAATGTTTGTCTTCATTTTAAAGATCCATTTGTACTCAACGACCTGCCGTCCAACGAGCAAGTCTACCAAAGTCTACACTTGGTTTTAATACATGGATCCTATCTCGGATTTCATGGCCTCCAACCATTTGTCGGAATCCGGGCCCATCATCGCTTCTCCATAGCTCGTAGGTTCATCGTTGTCCAACAACATGACCTCCAAGACAGAGTTGTCGTACCACTTAGGAGCAGTACACATCCTTGTCGACCTACGAAGTTTGATAGTAACTTGATCCTTAAGCTTCATGATCATCATCATTAACTTCCTCTTCAACTAACATAGGCTTCACAGTAACATCTTTCTGCGCTGCGCTACTCTCTGGTTGAACAAAGGTTTAACAACCTCATCAAGTTCTATCTTCCTCCCACTCAATTCTTTCGAGAGAAACTTTTTCTCGAGAAAGGACCCAGTTCTAGCAACAAACACTTTGCACTCGGATCTGAGATAGAAGGTATACCCATCTGTTCTTAGGGTATTCTATGAAGATACATTTGTCCGCTTTGGATTCTAGCTTATTATGTGAAAACATTTTCCACACAAGCATCGCAGCCCCAAACATTAAGAAATGACAGCTTAGGTTTCTATCAAACCATAATTCACACGATGTCATCTCAACGGATTTAGATGATGCCCTATTTAAAGTGAATGTAGTTGTCTCTAATGCATAACCCCAAAAATTATAGTAGTAAAACGATAAGAGACATCACAGTATGCACTATATCAATAGAGCATGACTATGATGTTCGGACACACCATCACACCATGGTGTTCCAGGTGGCGTTAGTTGTGAAACAAATTTCACGTTGTCTTAAGTTGTATGCCAAACTCGTAACTCAGATATTCACCTCCACGATCATATCGCGGTCATTTTTATCTTCTTGTCACGATGATCTTTAAACTTCACTCTGAATTTGCTTGAACCTTTCAAACGATTCAGACTTGTGTTCCATTAAGTAAATATACACTATATCTACTCAAATCATCAGTGAAGGTAAGAAAATAACGATATCCACGGCACGCTACAAGACTCACTAGATTGCATACATGAACATGTATCATTTCCAATGAATCACTTGCCCGCTCCATCCAACGGGGTCCTTTAGTCATCTTGCCCAAGAGGCATGGTTCGCATGTCTCAACCGATTCGAAATCGATGAGTCCAAATATCCATCAGCATGGAGTTTCTACATGCACTTTATACCAATATGACATTTAGCGGCAGTGCCACAAGTATGTGGTACTATCATTATTAACTTTGTATCTTTTGACATCAATGTTATGGACATGTGTACTACTACGATCAAGATTTCAACAAACCATTCTCACTGGGTGCATGACCATTGAAGGTATTATTCATGTAACCAGAATAACTATTATTCTCTGACTTAAATGAATAAACGTATTGCAACAAACATGATCTAATCATGTTCATGCTCAACGCAAAACACCAAATAACATTTATTTAGGTTCGTCACTAATCCTGAAGGTAGAGAGAGCGTGCGATGTTGATCACATCAACCTTGGAAACATTTCCAACACACATCGTCACCTCACCCTTAGCTAGTTCTCCATTTATTCCGTAGCTTTTATTTCGAGTTACTAACATTTAGCAACCGAACCGGTATCCAATACCCAGGTGCTACTAGGAGTACTAGCAAGGTACACATCAATAACTCGTATATCAAATATACTTCTGTCGATGTTGCCAGCCTTCTTATCTACCAAGTATCTAGGGTTGTTCCGCTTCAGCGACCTCTCACCTCATAATAGAAGCACTTAGTATCGGGTTTGAGTTCAACTTTGGGTTGCTTCACTGGAGCAGCAACTGACTTGCTATCCATGAAGTTTCCCTCCTTGCTCTTGCCCTTTTCGAAACTAGTGGTTTGATTAACCATCAACACTTGACGCTCCTTCTTGATTTCTACATTCGCGGTGTCAAACATCGCGAACAACTCAGGGATCAATACTTCTATCCCTGGTGTATTATAGTTCATCACTAAGTTCTAGTAGCTTTAGTGACAGTGACTTGGAGAACTATATCAATCACTATCTTATCTGGAAGATCAACTCCCACTTGATTCAAGCGATTGTAGTACCCAGACAATCTGAGTACATGCTCAACGATTGAGATATTCTCCTTCATCTTACAAGCAAAGAATCTTGTTGGAGATCTCATATCTCGCAACAAAGGCACGAGCCTGAGATCACAATCTCTGCTCTAGAACATCTCATATGTTCCGTGACGTTCAAAACATTTTGGAGCCTCAATTCTAAGCCGTAATGCATGACGCACTAAACTATCAAGTAGTCATCGAAATGTGCCTGTTAGATGTTCACAACATCTATAGACGACGCTAGAGGGGGTGACGCACCGAGCGGTGCATTAAGGACATAAGCCTTCTGTGCAGCAATGAGGACAATCCTCAGATCACGGACCCAGTCCGAAATTTTGCTACCAACATCTTTCAATTCTATTTCTCTAGGAACATATAAAAATACAAGGGAGCTACAGCGCGAGCTAGTAATCTACAACATAATTTGCAAAGACACTTTGACTATGTTCATGATAATGAGTTCAATTAATCATATTACTTAAGAACTCCCACTCAAATTGACATCCCTCCGATCATTCGAGTGATACATGATCCAAATTCACCAACTCAAGTCCGATCATCACGTGAGTTGAGGTGGCTGCAATGGTGAACATCATTATGTTGATCATATCTACTATATGACTCATGTTCGACCTTTCGGTCTCTCGTGTTCCGAGGCCATGTCTGTACATGCTAGGCTCGTCAAGTTTAACCCGAGTGTTCTGCGCGTGCAAATCTGGCTTGCACCCGTTGTATGTGAACGTAGAGTCTATCACACCCGATCATCACGTGGTGTCTCAACACGACGAACTTTCGCAATAGTGCACACTCGGGGAGAACACAATTCATCTTGAAATTCAAGTGAGGGATCACCTTATAATGCTACCGCCGTACTAAGCAAAACAAGGTGCATAAAAGGATTAACATCTCATGCAATTCATAAGTGACATGATATGGCCATGAACCTGTGTTTAAGATCTCCATCTTCGAAACACCGACATGATCTCCATCGTCACCGGCACAACACCATGATCTCCATCATCTTGGTCTCCATCAATGTGTTGCCATTGGGGTTGTCACGCCCTGCATGCTTCTACTACTATTGCTACCGTAGCGATAAAGTAAAGCATTACATAGCGCTTAATGATTGACACGCAGGTCATACAATAATTAAAGACAACCCTATGGCTCCTGCCGTTTGCCGTACTCATTGACATGCAAGTCGTGATAATCTATACATCACATGATCATCTCATACATCACATATATCTCATCATGTAATTGGCCATATCACATCACAACATACCCTGCAAAAACAAGTTAGACGTCCTCTAATTGTTGTTGCATATTTTACGTGGCTGCTATGGGTATCTAGCAAGAACGATTCTCACCTACGCATAAACCACAACGGTGATACACTAGTTTGCTTTTCAACCTTCTCAAGGACCGCCTTTGTCGAATCCGATCCAACTAAAGTGAGAGAAACTGTCACCCGCAAGCCATCTAGGCAACAAGTTGCGTCGAGGGAACCGGCCTCTCGTAAGCGTAAGAGTAATGTTGGTCCGGGCCACTTCATCTCACAATCCCGCTGAACCAAAATACGACCAAGGGAGGAAGCAATCTAAGCATCAACGCCCACAAACCTTTTGTGTTCTACTCGAGATCTCATCGAACCATCAACCTAGCTCATGATGCCACTGTTGGGGAACGTCGCATGGGAAACAAAAAATTTCCTACGCACACGCAAACCTATCCATGGTGATGAGCATCTAAGAGAGGGAGAGTGGATCTACATACCCTTGTAGATCGCTAAGCGGGAAGCGTTAAGAAACGCGGTTGGCGTAGTCGAACATCTTCGCGATCCAAATCGCCGAGCGTCCCGCGATCTCATCACGATCCGTCCCGCGATCCAATCACGATCCGTCCCGTGAACTCATCACGATCCGTCCCGCGATCTCATCACGATCCATCTCACGATCTTGATCACGATCTGTCCCGCGAACTCATCACGAACTGTCTCGCGATCTCGATCACGGTCCTTCCGATCTAGCGCCGAACGGACGGCACCTCCGCGTTCAGCACACGTGCAGCTTGATGACGATCTCCACCGTCTCGATCCAGCGAGAGGAGGTGGATAGGAGAGAGAGTTCACCGGCAGCGTGACGGCGCTCCGGTGATGGTGGTGGAGTGATTCCGGCAGGGCTTCGCCTAAGCGCTGCGGAAAACCGATCTAGAGGAGAAACTGTGCACCGGTGAAACGGGTAGCACGTGGCCGGAAATTCTGTCCAAAAACCACCCAATCCACTAGTATATATAGGAGGAGAGGAGAGGAGAGGCAGACAAGGCCTTTGGGTCGGCCGAAATAGGAGGTGGGAGCAATCCTACTTCACCTCCAATCCTAGTTGGAGTAGGATTGCCTCCTATGGGCTGATTTTCCACTTTTTGCTTTAGGACTTTCTCTCCTGTGCCATGGGCCTTTGTGGCTGTTTTCCCAGCCCACTAAAGGCTGGTTATTATTCTCCCACAGCCCATGGACCTCTTGGGGTCGAAATACCCCTCCCGGAGGTCCTCCGGTACACTACCGGCACTCCCGGTACAATACCAATACTCCCGGTACACTACCGATGAGCCCGAAACTTTTCCGGAAACCAAACTGGGACTTCCTATATATGAATCTTTACCTCCGGACCATTCCGGAGCTCCTCGTGACATATGGGATCTCATCCGGGACTCCGAACAACCTTCGGTCACCACCATACATAACTCTACACTACCGAAACGTCACCGAACCTTGAGTGTGCAGACCCTGCGGGTTCGAGAACTATGTAGACATGACCGAGACACCTCTATGGTCAATAACCAATGGCGGGACCTGGACATCCACATTGGTTCCTACATATTCTACGAAGATCTTTATCGGTCGAACCTCTATGTCAAGGATTCAATTAATCCCGTATATCGTTCCCTTTGTTCTTCGGTATCTTACTTGCCCGAGATTCGATCGTCGGTATCTCCATACCTAGTTCAACCTCGTTACCGGCAAGTATCTTTACTCGTTCCATAATACAATATCCCGCAACTAACAATTAGTCACATTGCTTGCCAGGCTTATTTTGATGTTGCATTACCGAGTGGGCCCCGAGATACCTCTCCGTTACACGAAGTAACAAATCCCAGTCTCGATCCATGCCAACTCAACAGACACCATCGGAGATACCTGTAGAGCACCTTTATAGTCACCCAGTTACGTTGCGACGTTTGATACACATAAGGCACTCCTCCGATATCCGTGAGTTGCATGATCTCATGGTCATAGGAACATATACTTGACATGCAGAAAACAGTAGCAATAAACTGACACGATCATATGCTATGTTTGTAGTTTGGGTCTTATCCATCACATCATTCTCCTAATGATGTGATCCCGTTATCAAATGACATCTCATGTCCATGGCTAGGAAACCTTAACCATCCTTTGATCAACGAGCTAGTCCATTAGAGGCATACTAGGGACATGGTTTTGTCTATGTATCCACACATGCATTTAAGTCTCTGATCAATACAATTATAGCATGGATAATAAACGATTATCATGAACAAGGAAATATGATAATAACTAATTTATTATTGCCTCTAGGGCATATTTCCAACAGTCAAACCACTAGTTAGCGCAGGGATTAACACCATGACACTGACGTGTGGGTCCCGGTCGTCAGGTTTGACCTGGACCCGGGGCTGTTGACCCGCCGACGTAACACTGACGTGATGATGACACATTAATTGATTTTCTATTAATAAAATATTCCAGAAAATTCCAGAAAATGTTTAAAACTTCTAAAAATCATAGAAAATAATATGTAAGTGAAATGAAAATAATCTATATGTGAAAAATGATCAAAAAAATCCAATGAATCTGTTTATGCCATGATCATGCATGTTTGAGCAAGTTAACATCACCAATTAGGACATTTCATGATTAGGATAATTTAATAAATAGTGTTGGAGTTGGAATTTAGTATATATTTGAATTCCACTTCACTTAATATGACTACTTGTAGCGCTTGGTCAATTCAGTACCTTAACATGCCATTTCATGCATCATGTTTGTTGCATCACATTGAATGTGTTCATTTCTCTGTTTGCCGGTGTTGTTCCCTCTCGGTAGACGATGGATCTGACGATGTGATCGTTGACACTAATGAAGAGAAGTAATATCTACAGGATTGTCTGGCAAGAAAACACCCTTGAGCATACTGATACAAACCCACTGTCTTGCTCCTGCTCTATTTTACTGCATTAGGACAACAACAATTCAACTGTTACATGTCATCGGTAGTTGAACCATTTCCTTTGCATGACCTTTCTTTGCCACAGTAAATAGTTGGAACCACATAGCATGAGTAGAAACTTCTTGAGCCTTGTTGTGCTTACTCATCCATGCTTACTTACTGTGTCTGCTAAGCTTAGAGTCGTGTCGTGTTGGGTCTGATCCATCCGGGTGATGAATCGGAATGGCAGTGTTCATGTCCTACTGTGTGAGAGCTAAGTGTGTGCACATGATTTGGTAAAGGTAGCAATGAGAGGCCATTTAGGAGTACATGGTGGGTTGTCTCATTGGGACCATCCTTAGGAACTGAGTTCTGTGTTTGTGATCCAAGACAGTTACTACCACACATTGGGACCTGAAATATGACCCCGCTCGACTTATTAATCGCCTAGACCTCTGTCCAGGAGTTGCAACTAGTTTCTGGTGTTTGCAGAAAAAGTGTTGGTGGCCGTGCATAGTGCTGCCCGACGGGGTGGACTATGATGCGGTATAGGCACAGTGGCACGGTGTACCAAGTAGCACCCGAATGGTGGGCTTGGGAACCCTACGCACATCATTTGAGGCCGTAGCGGAAACTTTGGCCGGACTTCTGTGCGAGTTCAGTGTCAAATAGGCGATAAACCTGGACTAGGGTCTTGTGTGGTTGACGGTCGTGGCCTACGCCCATGCCAGTGCTTCCGCTTGAAGGTTGCCGAGACGCATGACGTGCATATGGTGATAAGTGGCGAGAGCGTGTGTGTCACACCCAAGATGCGTGCCTATCCATTTTAAGACACGAGGGCCTCGCAAGGGATAGAGGCGCATCTTGTTGTTAGCAAGTATAGTGACATTGCATCATACATTACAGAAGAGATGAGTATACAAGTTGGCTTACACTCGCCACATGCTAAATTACAAATCCACTCAGAGTTCAATCATAGAGATGAAAACAGGGTCCAGCTACGGACGAAATCAAACGATAAAACAGATGCAAATGAAACTATCTCGCTGCCCCAAAGATCACGACCAGGTCCTCTACTCATCCGGATACATCACATACATCCCGCCTCTTTCCTCATCAAACTCCCACTCGAGCTGGGTAAGATCATCCTGCACGTACTCCTCTGAACCTGTACCTGGAGTGTTGTAGTAAACTGTGAGCCACAGAGGACTCAGCTATCATGTGCCCGGGTACCAAGACTATTCAAGCTTATAGGATGGGAGGGGTAGTGTTTAGTTTGCAGTAGCACTATGCATATATGGTGGCTAGCTTACGCAACATGATATAAATATGAGTGGCCTACGAAGAACGATCGAATCTAGTATGATCTCTATGAGATCCTGAACACTTACTTATGTCAATCATAACCCCATCGTGTTCTCTCTCGGATCATGTTCACGAGCAGAGATGATCACAGTTACTCACACAGTTGGTGTATTTTAATTAGAGTTTAGTTCAAGTTTGCTATAACCAGGTGTTAAACAAATATCCAAGTTGCCACATAACTGCGGGCACGGCTTTCCAAAAGATTTAACCCTGCAGGGGTGCTCCAACTAATCCATTACAAAATTAACCACACTTCATGGGAATGCCTCGACCATGGATCTCATGATCATCATAGGTAATTCCAAAGGAATTCCAACACCTCGAGTAAACCCGAAGAAAGTCAAACTCCACACGCAAGACACTCGATAAAGGTAACACAAATCCAGCAAGACCACCCGACGTGTCGACGAACCCGATAACAGCCGCGTATCTCGTTCTCAGGACACGACGGATAAGATAGTGTATAGTGGCCTGATAGAAAACTCCCAAGTTGCCCTGGGTTGGCCCCGCCAGTGCTCTAGTTTGGACCAACACTCATGAGGAGCACTGGCCCGGGGGTTGATTAAATTATCCACGGGTTTGCAAGACCCTATGCAATTTTATTAAGTTGTTAAGAAAATGTAGTACCAATGTTGGGTCTTGCCATACAAGTTTTAATCTCAACCAAATAAACAAGGGGGTCCCCATAACAACCCCGAGCATGTGAGGAGCGCAAAGTATGGAAAACATAACACCGGTAACAAGGAACTAATGGCGGTAATAACAGAACAAATCACTTAGCAAAAGGCCAAGCCTTCCACCAATACCAAGATATATATGTGCATTAAATTAATTAACATAATTTATTGTGATAACCAAACCACGTTATCGCATGGAACAACCTGCACCTGCAACTAAAAATGCTATAAGAGGGGCTGAGCAGCGGTAACTTAGTCAATCAGAGGTTTGCTAGGATGTGGAGGTTAGAGGCTGTCATGGCAATATGGGAGCTGATATCAAGTGGTAGGTAGCGCAATTGTAACGATAAGAGCGAGAAACTAGCAAGCACAAATAGTATCGGGATCCGGGTACGATCATCTTGCCTGTTGGTTCTTTAGCGAAACAAGTAGCGGGATCCTCGTAGTGCTACTCTCCTGGGTCCTCGTACTCAGTATCAACACTCGCATCTACCCAAGATAAACAACAACAATAAACATCCATCCAAGGTGCAATGCACAATCAAAATGATGCATGATTCATTTATGAAGAATTCTAACATGGCAATCCAAAACTAGTCATGTTTCACGTGCAAAGTTGTTTATTAATGAATCTGGACAGAAACTCATGTTAAGTTATTTATACATGCATGAACATGGAAAATATGGATGCATCATGCAAAATCTATAAAAATGCATATAAAGATCGCAAGAAACGGAGTTACGGTTCTCACGATATGCTCACGACAAGGTAGGAAGGCAAAATCACAAGACCACCAAGCCATGGGCTGATTCTTGGCATTCCAAGGCAGCCACTGGATAGGTGATGAAAAATCAATCACAATAGCCTCAATAATCAATCAATTACATGGAGCATAGCTCCCACAAGTCACAAAACAATAAAACACCAAATCTGCCACTAAACAGCATCATAGCAACTACTACAAATCACCACTGGAGCTACAGGAATCCTACAGCCACAAACAAGATATTGACAGGATCTACTCAACATACACATCAATTCATCCAATTACACCACCAGCAAAGGAGCCACACATCAATAAGAAAGAACCAATCAAGTTAGCATGATGAAACAGTTTTCTAGAATCTGAGATTATAAAGTAGCAAGTAGGCAGCACTGGTTAAATATGCTAGAGAGCTCCTATTGGCATGAAAATTACCAGGATGGTAGAAGGCAATATCTAACACAAATAACTAGCACTGAGCATGCTCAAATTCCAAACATATCACTAGATACAACCCACTCTACATGGCAAAACAATAACAACAGATTCCCAGACAGCCATATTTCAGGTTGGCAGAAAACAACATCATCATAGCAACTTGACAGCAAGGTAGCCACTGACCTGGTGACTTAGCATAAATAACAAAAATACTGGGATATTCCCAGCAACTTTAACTACCACTTTCATGTTGGCAAGAACTTAAAACCATACATAGATAAAATCATATTAAATGGACAAAAGGGCATCACAGCATAAAAATGCAGTTCTGTGAAGTTGCCCCAAAGTCAAATCTGACTTCACAGATGCATTCCTGAGTTGATTCTACCCCAAATGCATTACTCATACCCCTATACTTGCTTGGATCAAGAGGGAGATAAGGGGGGTCGAAAATGGACCTCCTAATGCAAGGGTGACTTATGTCACTTGCACACACATATGTAAGAGGCCAAAAATGGCATGCCCTCTATTGGACACTTGATGGAAAAGTTAAAGAGGCATGAATAAGGTACTTAGGCATAGCATAGCATCAAGAACAAGAAAAGAAAACAAGCTAGGAGAGGTATACATGCACATATACACATGAGAGCTCTCACATACACATAGATCTACACATGCACAAGGTCTAGCATCCACTCACTTATTCATCTACACTAAACATGGCAGCAACATGCAAGAAGGATAATCTCACACACCTATACATGCATATCTACTCATGGCCATCTACCCACATACACATACACATACCTCACAAGGGAGTGCATGTAGAACATACACACACAAACACATGCATACCACACTCAAGCATGGGTGTATATAGGCACACATGCACTTTCATACATGTATACCCACATACACATACACACACCTCCACACCACACACACTATCAACACACATGCAAACAACACCCTCACACACATATATGGGTGTATGCAAGAAGCACACACACATATCCTACACTACACACACACACCCACAAGAACACACACATGTATGGGTGTGCAAAGAGCACACACACTTGTGTCATGCATGGTGCACCACACACACACACACACACAACTCACAACCATTGCACACAACACTCACATGGGCAACATAAAAGAAAACACACACACACTCATGTGTGTATGCATAGCATACACATACATACACATGTGCACCCATACATATGTGCATACACACATGTGCACTCCACACTCACATACACAAAAAAAGAGACATCTACACACACATAACATATGCACACACTCTCATATGTAGCAAGAGAGAATAAAAAAACAAATAAAGAAAAGAAAAACACAAAAAAAGAAAGGGGAGGGGCTCGGGATCGAACCCTAGTCCTCTTGGACATGCCCACCGAGCGCAACCACTGCGCTACGCTACCGTTTCTCAACAGAAGGGGGGATCGATCTGTTTTATACATGCGCTCACTACTAAATCTGACAAAACTGAACCCGAAACAGAGCAACGACGACAGGCGACGGCGGCGGCCAAATTCCGTCGACACACGCGGATCCAGCGACCCTAACTACTCACGCACATGCGGGGACAGCCAGGGAACCCAGTCCCCTGCTCACCTTGCGGTGAGGAGGAAGGTGGAGAGCGATAGGTGCTGCTCTTGCTACCGGCGGCGAACTAGCGAGCTACGCATAGAGGAAGAGGCTACGGGGACCAGCGGCTCACCTTTGGGAAGGCGATGACGGGCCGGACGAGATGTAGTCGACGACGGGGAAGAAGAGGGTCGGATACGAAGCAGGGGAAGAAGACGGCAGCGCAGGGCTTCTGGCGACGACGAGGTCGTCGCTGCAGAGCTCCTACGGGCCCCCTAGCGGCGGGGATGGAACGCGGGTGTCACCCCCGAGCTCCACGCCATCACTAGCACGGACGCCGCCCACCGGAGACGCGACGACGACAAGCGGCGGAGCAGCTGCACTCTCTGAACCTCACTGAACCCTTACCTGGCAGGGGGAAAGAAGAGAGGAGGGAGAGCAGATGCGAGGAAGAAGGGAGCTACGGCGGCGGCTGGAGGAGGAACCCTAGGCGAGAAGGGCACGCACGCCGAGGGGGGCTTTATAGCCTCAGGCTGACGGTGACGGTCGACGGAAAAGGCGACGGTGGAGCTCTGTCTCTCTCATTGAATTGACGGAGGGGGAAAACGGGAGCAGGTAGACGTTTTGTTCACCTGGGCTGGACCGCGAGCCCACTATCCTCTCTGTCTCTCTAATTTAAAACAGGAATGGTTTTCTAAATAAAAACTACAGCCACACCTAGTTAAATCCCGTGAGAAAAGAAAATGGTTTTAAAGAAAAGTAAAATATGTTTGTGGAAGAAATAAAGGGCCCTATTTAATAAAAATATTAAGTTGATTAAAGGAGCAAGTAATTTTTAATATTATAAAATGGCAGCTCCTGTTTTAATTAAATCACAAATACAAATAACCCCAAATAATAAAAGAGCATCACTCTAAATTAATAACATGACGAGGGCTACCTCTTAAACATTTTTAAACAATTTTTAAAACAACTTAAATCTGATGATAACAATAATAGGAAGAAAGGGGTTTTGGAATGGAATGTTGCAAAGGAAAAGAGAGGGGAAGAAAGAGGAGATGCACACATGGATCCAACCACCACAACACCTCACACATCACATACCAACACACTCACCACCATCACATCAAGCAAGACACATGAAAACCAACAAGCATGCAAAATGAATGTATGATGGATGAGATGATGCATGAATGCAACACACATGATTGAGAAGGAGCAATCATACATCTCATAAGCTGATGACACAAGGTCCATACATGGGGTTACATGCCTAATAAGGTAGGGACAACACTTGGGCTGTCACAACTTCACCTTGAGGAACTTGATAGACTTGTTGCGAGTCTTACGCTCAGTTTCTTCAAGAATTGCAACTGGATGCTCATGATAAGAGAGATCTTCTTGGAGATCGATGCCTTGGAGGTCAATGGTCTGCTTAAGAGTCTTGAAACTTTTCCGGAGTTGAGAAACATGGAAGACATCATGCACATTTGTGAAATTTGGAGGAGGCTCTAGTTGATACGCAAGACCACCGCTCTTGCCAACAACTTTGAAAGGACCAACAAAACGAGGAGCTAGCTTCCCTTTAATTCCAAACCGCTGAGTGCCTTTCATGGGAGAGACTCTGAGATAGACTAGATCACCCACTTGGAAACAAAACATCCCGATGTTTGTTATCATAATAACTCTTCTGTCGGGACTGAGCTGCTTTGAGGTTCTCATGAATGACCTGGCACATTTCTTCTGCTTCAGTGATCATGTCATTGCCCAATATCTGACGCTCACTGGTTTCAAACCAGTTAAGCGGGGTACGACAATTTCTGCCATAGAGAATCTCGAAAGGGGCCTTGCCTGAGTTGGCTTGAAAGCTATTGTTGTATGAGAATTCAGCATATGGATGGTAGTCTTCCCACTTCATGCCGAACGAAATCACACAAGCTCTGAGCATATCTTCAAGGATCTGATTGACTCTCTCAACTTGACCACTTGTCTGCGGATGGAACGCCGTGCTGAAATGGATCTTGGTACCCATCGCAGTCTGGAAGGACTCCCAAAACTTGGAAGTAAAGAGACTTCCACGGTGAGAAGAGATGAGCTGAGGAATACCATGCAAAGACACTATCCTTGACGTATGCAACTCTGCAAGCTGAGCTGCCGAGATATATTCTTTGACTCGCAAGAAATGAGCAACTTTTGACAGCTTGTCGATAACCACAAAGATGGCATCATTGCCTCTCTTGGACTTGGGAAACCCAGTAACGAAATCCATCTCAACATGATTGAATTTCCACTCTGGGATAGACAAAGGCTGAACAAGACCTGCTGGACATTGATGTTCCGCCTTCACTCTGCGACAAACATCAAACTCGTTCACGAACTGAGCAATTTCACGTTTCATGCGAGTCCACCAGAAGGTTTGCTTGATATCCTGATACATCATTGAACTGCCTGGATGAATGGATAGGAGAGAATTATGTGCTTCATCCATGATAACCTTTCTGAGATCACCTTTTGGAACCACAAGACGGTCCTCAAAGAACAAGGTATCTTTGTCATCAATATGAAAGCACTTATATTTTGGAATGCTCTTGGCCACACCTTTCTTCACTTTCTTCACCATAGCGTCAAGAAGCTGCGCTTGGCGAACCTGATCTTCCAGAGTCGGAGAGACTTGAAGATTGGCAAGAAATCCCTGCGGAATCATCTGAAGGTTGAGCTTGCGGAATGCTTCACAAAGCTCAGGCTGAAGAGGCTTCAGAATCAGACTATTGCAGTACGCCTTACGGCTGAGCGTGTCTGCAATGACATTTGCTTTCCCTGGAGTATACTCTATGCTTGGGTTGATGTCTTCAAGCATTTCCACCCAACGAGATTGCCGAAGATTGAGATTGGGTTGAGTCAAAATGTACTTCAAACTCTTGTGATCGGTGTACACCTCAACTGTTCTACCCAACAACAAATGCCTCCAAGTCATTAGAGCATGCACAACTGCCGCCAACTCCAGATCATGAGTGGGGTAGTTCTCCTCGGCAGGCTTCAACTAACGCGAGGTATAAGCAACAATCTTCTTGTCTTGCATGAGAACACCACCAAGACCTTGGAGAGAAGCATCACAGCAAACTTGGAAAGGCTTGGACTGCTCAGGAGGAACAAGAACTGTTGCTGAAGTCAGTCTCTGCTTGAGTGTATTAAATGCCACATCACACTCAGGAGACCAAACATACTTGACGCTCTTCTGGAGGAGATTGGACAGAGGCTTGGCAATTTGAGAGAAGTTCTCCATGAACCTTCTGCAATAACTAGCAAGCCCTAGGAAGCTCCGAAGCTGCTTCACATTGTGAGGAGGTTCCCACTTCAAGATTGCCTCAACTTTCTTAGGGTGCACTTTAATTCCCTCGGCGGAGATGACATGCCCAAGGTACACCACTTCATTGAGCCAAAACTCACACTTGGAAAACTTGGCATAGAACCGATGCTCTCTTAACTTGTCAAGCACAAGGCGGAGATGCTCTGCATGATCTTCTTTTGTCTCCGAGAACACAAGGATATCATCCAGATAGACCAAGACGAACTCATTCTTGAAAGGAGAGAAAATGAAATTCATCATTCTTGAGAAGGTTGGAGGAGCATTAGCAAGACCAAACGACATGACGGTCTACTCATAAGAGCCAAAACTCGTCCTAAAAGCGGTCTTAGGAATGTCTTCTTCGCGAATGCGAATCTGATGATAACCCATTCGAAGATCCAACTTGGAGAAAACCTTGGCACCTTTTAGTTGCTCAAACAACTCATTGATGTTGGGAACTGGTTACTTGTTTCTGATTGTCTTCTTGTTCAATTGCCGGTAATCAACACAAAGACGATGTGACAGCCCGGGACCGACATTCCAGAAGATTCCAGTAGATTCCCCTTTTGTTTCCGTTCTCATCATGTGTTCATCTGGTTGTTGCATTCTTCATCGCATCATTTGCGTCATCGGCATTGCATTGTCACCCGTTTTCGAAACTTGCATCCGTTCGTACTTGCCGGTTCTCTGCGTTCTTGCCGTTGCCCGTTGAGACCTCCCGCACACGCACGCGCCCGCGGCACCATTGTATTAAAACCGTTTTTAAGCGTGCGCAAAGATATTCTCGGGTCGAGTTGAAACTTGTCGTGCGGTCTTGTTATAGCTTAGCAAGACCGTTCGTCGAGTTTCGTCGTGACCCGTGTTCGTTAGATACCCCGTCGACAGTCGTAGCAGTGAGGTCATCGTTTTATCGTCGGACGTTTTCGGCATTTTTAAACCCTGTGTCAAGGGTCACCGTTCTCTCTCTCTTCCCCTCCTAGCCCGTCTACACAGCCTATCCATAACCCCCTCTCCGCTTCCGGACGTCGAGTCGACACCCGAAAGTCCGAAAATGGACAGTGCCGTAACCCCAGCCCCGAAAACCCTAAATATTGCCCCCCCTCGTTCCGCGTGCCAAACCAACCCTAGCTAGCTAGCCCCTTCTCCCACCTCCATCCAGCCCGCCGAGCCCATCTGGGCCCGGATCCCGTCGTCCCCGAGCTCCCGAGCTCCTTCATGGCAGATCCTCTCCTCTGCCCGAGCTGCTCCCGTGCTCCCCTGCCCGCAGCCCCCAGCCCTCGCTGGAGTGGCCCTGGCTGAAGCCGCCGGAGCCGCCGGACCGCCGCCATCGGACCTTCTCCTCCTTCCTCTCTCTTCCCTCTTCTCTTCCCTTCTCCCTTGCCGAGCTCACCCTGAGCACCCTCCGTACAGGTCGCCGCCGCCTTGGCCTCGTCCCCAAGCTCCGCCGCCACCGCCGGATCTGGCCTCCCTTGGCTCCCCTTGCCAGATCCGCCTCGCCCCGCCGTTCCTCGCCGGTCGCCCCCATGGCTCCCGCTCGAGAGGTCGAGCACGAGCTTGATGCGTCCGTTGACCGCCTAATCCAGCCCGCATGGGCTACTCCCTCCCTCGGCCCAACAGGCCGCCTCCAGCGCCAGCCAGGCCAGATTCGGCCCATTGTGAGCCCCCCTCTTTTGTTTTTTTATATTTATATCGCGTTCAAAACGTTGTAACTATTTAAGCGTGCTTCGTTTCAAAATAATTTGAACATAAAATATGTTTAGAAAATTACGTTGTGTATTAATATGTCATTTGCATCCATAACTAAGTAATTAACATGTCATTTTCTTGTCATATTGCATATTGGCATTTAATTGCATTTTCATAATTATTTAACCGTGCATCGAATTAATAAAATCATATATAAAAAATGTTCATCTCATTCGCACCGCATTTTCATGCATGGTAAAATTGTTGGCATGATATTTGCATTTATTTTGCATTATCGAATTGTTTTTTCATGAATAGGCCTAATACCTGCATATTAATTGTGCCAAATTTTCTACATGAACCCATGCATATTATATATGTTTTCGGGGTAGAAAATCCATCGAATTTATCTGTGCAATTAGTTTTGTCATTTGATCATGTTTGTGTGAATGTCATTATGCCGTGATGCCCTTTTGTCATTTCGTAGGAATTAATCCGGGCATGATATGAATTATTTTCAACATTAAAGTTGCTCATTGATATGTGTCCTAGCCCATGGTCATTTTCCTTGTCATAGAAATGCATGTTTAGGTGTTGTTTCGTTGTTGTCAACTTGCTATAAAAATCTGCTATTTTGAGGGTCCAAAAATATTTCTAAGTCTGAAATCTGTTATATTTTGTTGTTATCTTGCCAAGTGATTTGCTAGTGATCTAGACCTCTTTTGTGGTAGGTGTAATGGAGTTATTTGTTGTTTAAGTTGTCCTCTAGCATGCTGTTAAGTTTCATGCCATAATATGATTGGTAGCATATAGTTTTACTGTTGTCAATATGCCGTCGTGATAAAACTGCACTGTCTAAAACTGCTATTTTCACTAAGTCTGAAACTGTTTTCAAGTAGCCTTCTTGTGAGCCTCCTACCTAGTGATCCATGCATGTTTTGAATATGATTTGTGAAGAGTAAATGAAGTGGATGTTGTATTCTACTGCCCCATGCTTAGTTTGTGCATTTTGGAATATTCTAGCTTGTTGTTTTCATATGTTCAAAATGCTAAGTTGCTGTTTTTGGCAGATTTCAACTAAAACTTATTTTGTTGATTGTGGTTGAACCGTACCTCCGTTTTGGGAATTCCATATATGAAAATTTCTTAGAACCTCATGTAGTTTCATAATAACTTGTTGCATTCTTGATTGGATATGTTTGTGGTGGTTTTCCCATGCATTTGCATTCATGGCATGTGCATCTTGTATTGCTCATATCTTTTAGACCAAAGCTCCATTTGAGGTGTTCTATATATGTAAATCGACTAGAATGACATGTAGAAACACATGTATGCTTTATTCTGTTGTTTAACAAATATAAAATATGATTTGTTCAGATCTGGACCAATTTCAAAATTAACATATGAGGTCGTTTCGGAAATGCTATAAGTTGTTTCCGACCTCATTTAATATGCCTAGATAGATAGTTTACTTATGATTCACCTCTTGCCATGTTTAACAACATTTAATATTGTCGTGTACCTAACTGGAGTGAACTAAATAATTCGAATGTGGAGTTTCGTCAATATGCAACTCGTTGCATATTGTGCTTCACTTTAACGTGTAGAAGTTGTTTGATGTGAATTGTCTTGTATTGCATATTTAAACCGAACATGCATCATATTTGTTTGTGCATCGTGTCATCCATATGTTGTGGTGTATCTTGTGTTGATTGTTTGTTTCGGATTGCTTCTTCTCGATAGAGTTCCGAAAGCGTTCGGAGTGTGAGGATTCGTTCGACTACGTTGGTTCGTCTTCTTCATGGACTCGGTCTTCTTCCGAGCGGGATCTCAGGCAAGATGACTCATTTACTTGGATACCATTACTATCATTGCCATGCTAGTTGTCTCGTCTTTTATCGTTATGTTTCGCTACCTACCACCTGTTGATAGGCCTCCCAACATTGCCATGAAAAGCCTCCAACCTCTCCACATCCGAGCAAAATATTGTTTGGCTATGTTACCGCTTGCTCAGCCCTTCTTATAGCGTTGCTAGCTGCAGGTGCATTGCTTCCATGTGTCAACATGGACATTCTTTTGTTATATCACAATATTGCTGCTATTTAATTTAATGCACATATATACTTGGTAAAGGTGGAAGGCTTGGCCTTTTGCTTGGTGTTTTGTTCCACTCTTGCCGCCCTTAGTTACTTGTGAACCGGTGTTATGTTCCATAAATGAGCGCTCCTAACATGCTCGGGGTTGTTATGGGGACCCCCTTGATTTTCGGGTTAGAATAAAACTTGTCCGGCAAGGCCCAACATTGGTACTACATTTGCCTAAAACTAATGAACTTGCATAGGGCATGATCACCCCATGGATAATTTAATCAACCCCCGGGCCAATGCTCCGCATGAGTGTTGGTCCAAACCAGAGCAGCTTATTAACGCTACCCGGGGCAACTCAGTGTTTGGCGTGGTAACCATCGCTCATCCGGTTGTGCCCTGAGAACGAGATACGCGGCTCCTATCGGGATTGTCGGCATGTCACGCGACCTTGCTGGATTTGTTTTACCTTCTCGAACGTCTTGAGTGAGGAACTCTGATTATTCTTCGGGGTACCTCGAGGTGTCGGATTTCCTTTGGAATTGCCTGGGAAGATCACGAGTTCTATGGTTGACGTTATTCCCACTGAGTGTGGTTAATTTGTGATGGATGAGTTGGAGCACCCCTGCAGGGTTAAATCTTTTCGAGAAGCCGTGCCCGCGGTTATGTGGCAAACTTGGATAATTTGTTTAACATCCGGTCATAGCAAACTTGAAGTAAACCCTAATAAAATACACCAACTGTGTGTGTAACCGTGACTGTCTCTTCTCGTGAGTCCTTAACCGGAAGAGAACACGGTGGGGTTATGTTTGACGTAAGTAGGTCTTTAGGATCAATTAGTGATCATTACTTGTTCACGTTCATATGCGTAGACCACCATACTTTACTTTCTGTACTCGTAAGTTAGCCACTCAAATAAATGCTTAGTCGCTTGCTGCAGCCTCACCACTTAACCATACCTCGCCTATTAAGCTTTAATAGTCTTGATACCCTTGGAAATGAGATTGTTGAGTCCCTGTGGCTCATAGTTTACTATAACACCGGTTGCAGGTACAGGTAATGTGATGATTTGACGTGAGCGCGTTGCTTGATTTGACTTGGAGTTCTTCTTCTTCTTCTTCTTCAATCTTGGATGGGTTCCAGGCGGCAGCCTGGGATAGCAAGGGTGGATGTCATTTGATCGTTTGATTTCGTCTGTAGTTGGACCCTGCTCTTATGTATGATGTTTGAGATGTTATTGTACTGATGTGACTCTGATGTAGCTTGTGGCGAGTGTAAGCCAATTCCATATACTCATCTCTTCTGTACATGTACTTGTAATGATATCCATTCTTGCAAACGCATCGAGATGCGCTTCTATCCCTGTCGAGGCCCACGTGCCCAAATAAGTATAGGACCGCATCTTGGGCATGACAAGTTGGTAAAGCCTGTACCGACCTAGGAGCCCCCTTGATTGATCGAACTTGTCCGAGTCGAGTCTAGTGAAAAACTGTTTTGAGTCTAGTTATATCGAAGAGTAGGTTTCTTTTTACTCCTCTTCCATGCTCTAGTGAGGTATTCGACTTAGGAATTTGGATTCTACTCCTCTTGTCGCTCAAAAAAAATTTTAGGATCACGTGGGTATTTTGGAAACTATATGATGCCGATGTGACGGAGTTCTGTCTTGGTGCCTCCTGTCTGACTTGATTTCTTCCGGGGAGTTGAGCTCCGAGGGATTCTTGACACATCGTTATCATTCAGTCTTCTTAGTATCTCAGGACGGAGAATGTTCAAAATTTCTTCAATACTTATCATGGTGAGATAAGGTCGGAGTTACCCAGTACTGGGGAGGCATCCGGGGTACCACCATGGTTTAGTATCGTTGTGAGTTCGAGGATTCGAGATTAGACGAGTTTGCGGTAATTTCTGGAATTATGGTGTGGAAGGTTGCGGATGCAGTTGCAGCTGATTGCCTAGGGCAGGTTCCTGATTCCACAACCCGAATCGCATAAACAAGAATGTTTTCGGAAATTCATAGGTGGGAATTCAAGTAGTTACCTAGGATTATCTTTCCAACAAGTGCATAGTGGGTATGTATTTGTTCTGGCTTGTTTCCTAAGCCTCATCCTTTGTTTTGTTTTGAATATGGTAATTCAAGTTGCTTCGATGTCAAGTGGTGAATTCATATCTTGATAAGTTGTGTTCTCATATTTCTGTGGGATTGCTAATTCGTTTGCTCAATCAGTTATCAATCAATTCTTTTCAACCGGTGTGCTTCTCTTCAAGTTCATTCTATCATCTCCAATTTTGCAACATCAATTCTCATTTCGTTCCGGAGTTGTCTCATCTATTCTAGGTTTTCTTTGTTTTTCCCACCCTCCCACCCTTTTTCTTCAATGATTCAATTCTCATCCAAGTGTCTTTGTATTCATGTAATGTTTCCGCTATCTTTTCTTCTATCTTGTTTCCTGTGATTTCTTGTGGATATTCTCAAGAGTTTCAATTTCAAGATCTATCCTCATATTCTTGTTCTTGTTGTTATTCTTCTCTGGTGGATTCAATTCTAGTTCTTGGTGTTCATCATATCATTTCATTCTCTATTTGCTCTCCTATGTTGGAATTCTTTATCAAGCCTCTCTTATTTATTCATCTCTCTCTATTCTATCCGGAGTGTTGAAGATATCTCAGAAGACTTTCAATTTCATTCTTGTCCTCTTAAATTATTTCAGGGGTCTCATATCATCAAGTTATTCATTTGTACCGGTGCAATCTCTCTTTTAAGCAATTGTTTCAATGGTGGTTTCCTTTCAGTGGGCCCATAACCCACAGGTTTTTTCCCAGGATCTTACCTGACTCTTCTATTCTTTCGGAGATGTTCTGAAGTTCTTTTCAATATGGCGTAGGAATGATTTCATCAGTCATATGCCTTCTTCAAGATCGCTTCTAAATCATTTTCATTGTTGGATCAACCTTTTGTTTATTCATTTTTTTGGAGTGTCTCACTAATTCGTGGTGTTGTTTCTCGTCATCATTCTCTGCTTGAAGAGCGAAGGAGAGTTTCTCTTAAATGGTTAGTCATTCTTTCGAGATTCATGGTTTCAGGATGTTGCTATCATCTCAAATTGTTTGGATCATGAGTTGTTTCTTCCATATCTATCTGGTGCTTTCAGTATTGTTTTCATTTCTCGATCCTCCGAAGGCCATCATTTCAGAAGATCTCTTCGTTCTTAGCTTTCAGCTTTCGTTCTCAAATTCTTCTCAATTGTTGTCCCTTCGTTCGTATCTCAATTATTCCGGTGCCATGTTCAGTTTCTATTAGGCAGATCTTGATCTCTTCATTCTCGGGTGTCCTCTTTAGTTTCTAATTCTTTCCGGTGCCCTGTGAAGTTTTCTATTAGGTGGATCATGCTCTCTTCGTTGTCATGTTTTATCATCCATTTGCGTTATTCTCTCTTGTTTCGAATTCTTCCGGTGTTCTCATTCAAGACTTCTTCAAGATTGTGCTCTATCTCTCTCTTCATTCTTTTCAAGAAGAATAAGTGATGTGTGAAATCCGTTGCTTGTCATCAATTTAACTTGATGAAGGATAGTCATATCATAATTCTTATTCTTGTTTCATCCAAGCGATCTTAATCCTTCTTCCAGAGTTGTTCATGATAGAAAATTTCTTATCCCAAGTGGTCATCATCATTTTCCGGAGTTCCTAGTTTTGCTCTAGTATCTTGTCCCGAAGCTTCATCTAATTCTTGGAAGGCCTCAATATTGTTCTTTTGCATCCTTCAATTCTTTTCTATCATCCTCTCTTTTTCGGAGGTTCTTCATGGTTGTTCATCAAGATTTCTTTCATTTTCAAGTGTTCTTCAAGATTCTTGTTGGAGGTGCTCAAGTGTTCTTTATCTTCGATTTCTAAGTTCAATTCCTTCTCCTTGTCTTTTGAGATGGTGTTGTTAAATTCTTGATTATGAGGAGTTTCGAAGGAAGTTGTCAAGAATGGGATAAGTAAACCCATCATTCCTTCTCGGAGTTATCTCGGGTTGGATTTCACCATGATAGCATCAATCCTTTTCATGGTGTCATAAATGATTCAAGCTTTCTTCTCTTCCTCTTGGTGAAAGAAGTTTTTGCATATCTTGTTGCTCTCAATCCATCAATTGTTCTGTTGTGGCAGGTTGTCACCTCATAATTTTGGGATGTGTTCCTTAAGCCCATATCGAGCTATTCTTTTCGTTGTTGATTCTTCATCAACTCCATTCAACCTTTCCTTTCAAGTCCATTGGTGTTAGAGTTGTCAGTTCTTCTCAGTTCTCTTCTTCCCAAGGATCAAGCTTCTATTCTTTTGTTCCGGAGGCCTTGTGATGTGGCTCTATTCAATCTATCATCTTGTCATATCAAGATCTTGTTCTTTCTTTGCTTATTCTTTTATCCGAAGTGTGTGAAATATTTTCATGATCCTCCTATCTTATGAAGTTCGATTCTATTCCAACCAAAGTTTGGTGTATCTCTTTCAATTCGTTTCCATCATATCAATTTTTCCTCTCTTTCCTACCAAAGTGCTGCCGAAATTTCTGGTGAATTCTTTCTTGTTCCCATGTTATTCTTCATCTCTTCCAACCTTCTTGTTTCATTGGTTTCATTCGTTTGTCAAAGAAGCAACCAAGTTTTACTTCTTGCTCTTTCTCTTCCCCTTTTCATTCTAGATCTCGGGACGAGATCCTCGTGTAGTGGAGGAGAGTTGTGACAGCCCGGGACCGACGTTCCAGAAGATTCCAGTAGATTCCCCTTTTGTTTCCGTTCTCGTCATGTGTTCATCTGGTTGTCGCATTCTTCATCGCATCATTTGCATCCGTTCGTACTTGCCGGTTCTCTGCGTTCTTGCCGTTGCCCGTTGAGACCTCCCACACACGCACGCGCCCGCGGCACCATTTTATTAAAACCCTTTTTAAGCGCACGCAAAGATATTCTTGGATCGAGTTGAAACTTGTCGTGCGGTCTTGTTATAGCTTAGGGAGACCGTCCGTCGAGTTTCGTCGCGACCCGAGTTCGTTAGATACCCCATCGACAGTCGTAGCAGTGAGGTCATCGTTTTATCGTCAGACGTTTTCGGCATTTTTAAACCCTGTGTCACGGGTCATCGTTCTCTCTCTCTTCCCCTCCTAGCCCGTCTACACAGCCTATCCGTAACCCCCTCTCCGCTTTTGGACGTCAAGTCGACACCCGACAGTCCGAAAACGGACAGTGCCGTAACCCCAGCACCGAAAACCCTATATACAGACCCCCCTCGTTCCGCGTGCCAAACCAACCCTAGCTAGCCAGCCCCTTCTCCCACCTCCAGCCAGCCCGCGAAACCTAGATCTGGGCCCGCCGAGCCCATCTGGGCCCGGATCCCGTAGTCCCCGAGCTCCCGAGCTCCTCGACGACAGCTCCTCTCCTCTGCCCGAGCTGCTCCTGTGCTCCCCTGCTCGTAGCCCCCAGCCCTCGCTGGAATGCCCCTGGCCGAAGCCGCCGGAGTCGCCGGACCGCCGTCGCTGGACCTTCTCCTCCTCCCTCTCTCTTCCCTCTTCTCTTCCCTTCTCCCCTGCCGAGCTCACCCCAAGCACCCTCCGTGCAGGTCGCCGCCGCCTTGGCCTCACCCCCAAGCTCCGCCGCTGGCTGTGCCCGCCAAGAACCGGTTCGCCGCCGCCGCCGGATCCGGCCTCCCCTAGCTCCCCTCGCCAGATCCGCCTCGCCCCGCCGTTCCTCGCCGGTCGCCGCCATGGCTCCCGCTCGGGAGGTCGAGCACGAGCTCGATGCGTCCGTTGACCGCCCAATCCAGCCCGCGTGGGCTGCTCCCTCCCTCGGCCCAGCAGGCCGCCTCCAGCGCCAGCCAGGCCAGATTCGGCCCATTGTGAGCCCCCCTCTTTTTTTTATATATATTTATATCGCGTTCAAAACATTCTAAACATTTAACCGTGCTTCGTTTCAAAATAATTTGAACATGAAATATGTTTAGAAAATTATGTTGTGTATTAATATGTCATTTGCATCCATAACTAAGTAATTAACATGTCATTTTCTTGTCATATTGCATATTGGCATTTAATTGCATTTTCATAATTATTTAACCGTGCATCGAGTTAATAAAATCATATATTAAAAATGTTCATCTCATTCGCATCGCATTTTCATGCATGATAAAATTGTTGGCATGATGTTTGCATTTATTTTGCATTATCAAATTGCTTTTGTTGAATAGGCCTAATACCTGCATATTTAATTGTGCCTAATTTTCTACATGAACCCATGCATATTATATATGTTTTTGGGGTAGAAAAAGGCATCGAATTTATCTGTGCAATTAGTTTTGTCATTTGAGCATGTTTGTGTGAATGTCATTATGCCGTGATGCCCTTTTGTCATTTCGTAGGAATTAATCTGGGCATGATATGAATTATTTTCAACATGAAAGTTGCTCGTTGATATGTGTCCTAGCCCATGGTCATTTTCCTTGTCATAGAAATGCATGTTTAGGTGTTGTTTAGTTGTTGTCAACTTGCTATAAAAATCTGCTATTTTGAGGGTCTAAAAATATTTCTAAGTCTGAAATCTGTTATATTTTGTTGTTATCTTGCCAAGTGATTTGCTAGTGATCTAGACCTCTTTTGTGGTAGGTGTAATGGAGTTATTTGTTGTTGAAGTTGTCCTATAGCATGCTGTTAAGTTTCATGCCATAATATGATTGGTAGCATATAGTTTTACTGCTGTCAATATGCCTTCGTGATAAAACTGCACTGTCTAAAACTGCTATTTTCACTAAGTCTGAAACTGTTTTCAAGTAGCCTTCTTGTGAGCCTCCTACCTAGTGATCCATGCAAGTTTTGAATATGATTTGTGAAGAGGAAATGAAGTGGATGTTGTATGCTACTGCCCCATGCTTAGTTTGTGCATTTTGGAATATTGTAGCTTGTTGTTTTCATATGCTCAAAATGCTAAGTTGTTGTTTTGGCAGATTTCAACTAAAACTTGTTTTGTTGACTGTGGTTGAACCGTAGCTCCGTTTTGGTAATTCCATATATGAAACTTTCTTAGAATCCCATGTAGTTTCATAATAACTTGTTGCATTCTTGATTGGAGATGTTTGTGGTGGTTTTCCCATGCATTTGCATTCATGGCATGTGCATCTTGTATTGCTCATATCTTTTAGACCGTAGCTCCGTTTGAGGTGTTCTATATATGTAAATCGAGTAGAATGACATGTAGAAACACATGCTATGCTTTATTCTGTTGTTTAACAAATATAAAATATGATTTGTTCAGATCTGGACCAATTTCGAAATTAACATATGAGGTCGTTTCGGAAATGCTATAAGTTGTTTCCGACCTCATTTAATATGCCTAGATAGATAGTTTACTTATGCTTCACCTCTTGCCATGTTTAACAACATTTCATATTTTCGTGTACCTAACGGGGGTGAACTAAATAATTCGAATGTGGAGTTTCGTCAATATGCAACTCGTTGCATATTGAGCTTCACTTTAACGTGTAGAAGTTGTTTGATGTGAATTGTCTTGCATTGCATATTTAAACCGAACATGCATCATATTTGTTTATGCATCGTGTCATCCATATGTTGTGGTGTATCGTGTGTTGATTGTTTGTTTTGGATTGCTTCATCTCGATAGAGTTCTGAAAGCGTTCGGAGTGTGAGGATTCATTCGACTACGTTGGTTCGTCTTCTTCATGGACTCGGTCTTCTTCCGAGTGGGATCTCAGGCAAGATGACTCATTTCCTTGGATACCATTACTATCATTGCCATGCTAGTTGTCTCGTCTTTTATCGTTATGTCTTGCTACCTACCACCTGTTGATAAGCCTCCCAACATTGCCATGAAAAGCCTCTAACCTCTCCACATCCCAGCAAAACATTGTTTGGCTATGTTACCGCTTGCTCAGCCCTTCTTATAGCGTTGCTAGTTGCAGGTGCATTGCTTCCATGTGTCAACATGGACATTCTTTTGTTATATCACAATATTGCTGCTATTTAATTTAATGCATATATATACTTGGTAAAGGTGGAAGGCTTGGCCTTTTGCTTGGTGTTTTGTTCCACTCTTGCCGCCCTTAGTTACTTGTGAACCGGTGTTATGTTCCATAAATGAGCGCTCCTAACATGCTCGGGGTTGTTATGGGGACCCCCTTAATTTTTGGGTTAGAATAAAACTTGTCCGGCAAGGCCCAACATTGGTACTACATTTGCCTAAAACTAATGAACTTGCATAGGGCATGATCACCCCGTGGATAATTTAATTAACCCCCGGGCCAATGCTCCGCATGAGTGTTGGTCCAAACCAGAGCAGCTTATTAACGCTACCTGGGGCAACTCGGTGTTTTGCGTGGTAACCATCGCTCATCCAGTTGTGCCCTGAGAACGAGAAACGCGGCTCTTATCGGGATTGTCGGCACGTCGGGCGGCCTTGCTGGATTTGTTTTACCTTTCTCGAACGTCTTGAATGAGGAACTCTGATTATTCTTCGGGGTATCTCGAGGTGTCGGATTTCCTTTGGAATTGCCTGGGAAGATCACGAGTTCCATGGTTGAGGTTATTTCCACTGAGTGTGGTTAATTTGTGATGGATGAGTTGGAGCACCCCTACAGGATTAAATCTTTTCGAGAAGCCGTGCCGACGGTTATGTGGCAAACTTGGATAATTTGTTTAACATCCGGTCATAGCAAACTTGAAGTAAACCCTAATAAAATACACCAACTGTGTGCGTAACCGTGACTGTCTCTTCTCGTGAGTCCTTCACCATAAGAGAACACGGTGGGGTTATGTTTGACGTAAGTAGGTCTTCAGGATCAATTAGTGATCATTACTAGTTCACGTTCGATATTGGTAGACCACCATACTTTACTTTCTGTACTCGTAAGTTAGCCACTCAAATAAATGCTTAGTCGCTTGCTGCGGCCTCACCACTTAACCATACCTCGCCTATTAAGCTTTAATAGTCTTTATACCCTTGGAAATGAGATTGCTGAGTCCCTGTGGCTCATAGTTTACTACAACACCGGTTGCAGGTACAGGTAATGCGATGATTTGATGTGAGCGCGTTGCTTGATTTGACTTGGAGTTCTTCTTCTTCTTCTTCTTCAATCTTGGATGGGTTCCAGGCGGCAGCCTGGGATAGCAAGGGTGGATGTCATTTTATCGTTTGATTTCGTCCGTAGTCGGACCTCCTCTTATGTATGATGTTTGAGATGTTATTATACTGATGTGACTCTGATGTAGCTTGTGGCGAGTGTAAGCCATTCCATATACTCATCTCTTCTGTACATGTACTTGTAATGATATCCATTCTTGCAAACGCATCAAGATGTGCTTCTATCCTTGTCGAGGCCCACGTGCCCAAATAAGGATAGGACCGCATCTTGGGCATGACAGATGATCCGTGCCATCTTTCATCTTGACAAACAAAACTCCATAACCCCACGGAGTAGAACTTAGTCTGATCAGACCCAGACGTTCTTGCTCATCTAGCTGCTTCTTCAACTCTTTCAGCTCTTTAGGGCCAAGTTTATATGGGCGCTTGCAAACCGGTTCAGTTCTAGGCTCGAGATCAATCACGAACTCAACTAGCCGGTGTGGAGGCATTCCTGGCAATTCTTCTGGAAAGACATCTTCATACTCACAAACTACCAGAATTTGAGAAATCGCCGAGATTTCACCCTTCTCATTAAGAGCAAAGAGACGGATTGTGTCATCGCAAGCTGCGAAAATAATCACGTCTTCTGAAGGATGAGTCAGCTTGACTTCTTTTTCTTTGCAATCAATATGAGCCTTATTCATAGACAAGAAGTCCATGCCTAGAATGAGATCAATATCAGAATTCCCGAGAACATAAGGAGAATCCAAGAAAGAATAATTGCCCATATTGATAGAAACATCCAGAACAATGGAGATTGTTTTCATGGCCACACCCGGAGAAACAACACCCAAAGGTCTACTCAACATCTCTGAATAGAAATCATTCTTCATAGCAAAAGGTCTAGACATGAATGAATGCGATGCACCAGAATCAAATAACACTTTTGCAGGAATAGAATTAACTGAGAGATTACCCATGATCACTTGAGAAGAATCCTATGCATCTGCTGCATTCACCATATTCACTCTTGCGGTCTTGGGATTTTTCTTCACCATAGCATTGCCTGGAGGCTTGACAGGAGGAGGAGGCGAAAGACGCCGCTGGTTGCACTTGTTTGCATAGTGGCCCTTCTGACCACACTTGTGACAAGTCATCTCAGAAAGCGGACAAACATTTCTTGGAGGAGGAACAAGAACACCCTTGGACGCCTGGGATCTCTGCTGGAATCTTGGGTTGGGTGGGTGGGAAGAACCACGACCACTAAATTGCTTCTGCTGCTGAGGAGGATGAAACGGAGGAGGATTAGGCACCCAATACTTCTGCTGCTTTGGAACCATCTGAGAGCCGGAAGAAGAACAATATGAATCCCTTGAACGCTTCTTAGAGTTCTCCAACTTGAGCTGAGTTGCTTCAATCTTCAAAGCCATGTTATAGAACTGATCAAACTCATGCAAGAACCAGGCCAGGCAGAAGCTCATCCTTGAGACCACCTCTAAACTGATAGATCATAGCCTTGTCATCTGGAACATCTTGCTTGGCATAATGGGCTAGATTCTGGAACTCGACGTTGTACTGTTAGACAGACTTGCTTCCCTGCTTCAGGTGCCTAAACTTCTCACGCATTTCCTCGACAAAGCTTGTCAGAATGTAATGAGCCCCGAAGTCACGACGGAAATCGTCCCAAGTAACAACACGATCGCCCCTGGAATCCTTGTACTGCTACCACCAATCAGCTGCTTGACCCTTTAGCTGGAACGATGCAAACCTAACAAAGTCCTCTGGCCTGACATTGCTGCACTCAAAATGCTTACTCATATCATGAAGCCAATCATCCGCATCAAGAGGTTGCTCACAACAGGTGAAAGTCTTGGGCTGGTTGGCACGGAACTGACTGAGTGTCGCAAATTGAAGCTGATTCTGAAAATTGCCTTGAAAACCCTACTGAGTCTGCTCCCTTTCTTGCAACAGTCTGAGCAACATCTGAGTGTTCGCATTGGTTGCGGCCATCACAGCTTGCCAAACTTCTGGAGGAGGAGGAGGAGGCGGTGGCGGGGGTGGCGGTGGAACATCAGTCTGCTCCTCACCACGAGCCGAATTGTTGCGAGTTGGTGGAGCCATCCTGAAGATAGACAAAATGCATCAGCACCTCATTGATAAGATGAATCAAAAGCTGAATCAAATGCTTGAAAGAAATTGAACAATTAACAACATAGCCTTCCTACTGAAAAATTAGTAAAAATGCTTCTTCGGTTATGGTAACATCATCAGAACTTAGAAGGCACTTGCAATAACACAAAAGTATTGAGCTAAGCGCTCGAAACAAATGTACATGCCCATATACATCTGAAGAAGATGAACCTAGATAACTACAAGATTTCCGACCTATGAACTTTCGAAAACTTTCTGGTTATGCAATCCGGTGTGGGGCATAGAAGGAGGAAATATCTCACACAACTAGCAATCCTACACCCCAACTGTATCCATCCTTCAACACATAACCAGAGGCTTTCGCAAACTCATCTAATCTCGAATCCTCGAACTCACAATGATACTAAACCATGGTGGTACCCCGGACGCCTCCCCAGTACTGGGTGACTCCGACCTTATCACACCACGATAAGTATTGAAGTAATTCGGAACATTCTCCGTCCTGAGATATCAAGGAAGCTGAATGATAACGATGTGCCAACATTCCCTGGAGTTGGACTCCCCGGAAGAAATCAAGTCAGAAAGGAGGCACCAAGATAAAACCCTGTCACATCAGCATCATATAGACTCCAAAATACCCGCGTGATCCTAAAATTTTTTTTGAGCGAGAAGAGGAGTAGAATCAAAATTCCTAAGTCGGAAACCTCACCAAAGCATACAAGAGGAGTAAAAAGAATCCTACTCTTTGATATAACTAGACTCAAAATAGTTTTTACTAGAGACGACTCGGTCAAGTTCGACCAAGAAAAGGCTCCTATGGTCGTATGGCTCTGAATACCAACTTGTCATGCCCAAGATGCACGCGTGTCCATTAGAAGACACGAGGGCCTCGCAAGGGATAGAGGCGCATCTTGCCGTTAGCAAGTATAGTAACATTGCATCATACATTACAGAAGAGATGAGTATACAAGTTAGCTTACACTCGCCACATGCTAAATTACAAATCCACTCAGAGTTCAATCATCAAGATGAAAATAGGGTCCGCCTACGGACGAAATCAACCGATAAAACAGATGCAAATGAAACTATCTTGCTGCCCCAAAGATCACGACCAGGTCCTCTACTCATCCGTATATGTCACGTACATCCTGCCTCTTTCCTCATCAAACTCCCACTGGAGCTGGGTAAGATCATCCTGCACGTACTCCTCTGAACATGTACCTGGAGTGTTGTAGTAAACTGTGAGCCACAAAGGACTCAGCTATCATGTGCCCGGGTACCGAGACTATTCAAGATTAAAGCTTGGGAGGGGTAGTGTTTAGTTTGCAGCAGCACTAAGCATATATGGTGGCTAGCTTACGCAACATGATATAAATATGAGTGGCCTACGAAGAACGATCGAATCTAGTATGATCTCTATGAGATCCTGAACACTTACTTACGTCAATCATAACCCCACCGTGTTCTCTCTCGGATCATGTTCACGAGTAGAGACGATCATGGTTACTCACACAGTTGGTGTATTTTAATCAGAGTTTACTTCAAGTTTGCTATAACCGGGTGTTAAACAAATATCCAAGTTGCCACATAACTACGGGCACGGCTTTCCGAAAGATTTAACCCTGCAGGGGTGCTCCAACTAATCCATTACAAAATTAACCACACTTCGTGGGAATGCCTCGACCGTGGATCTCGCGATCATCATAGGTAATTCCAAAGGAATTCCAACACCTCGAGTAAACTTGAAGAAAGTCAAACTCCACAAGCAAGACACTTGATAAAGGTAAAACAAATCCAGCAAGACCACCCGACGTGTCGACGAAACCGATAAGAGTCACGTATCCCGTTCTCAAGACACGACGGATAAGCTAGTGTACGGTGGCCTAATAGAAATCTCCCAAGTTGCCCTGGGTTGGCCCCGCACAGTGCTCTAGTTTGGACCAACACTCATGAGGAGCACTGGCCCGGGGGTTGATTAAATTATCCACGGGTTTGCATGACCCTATGCAATTTTATTAAGTTGTTAAGCAAATGTAGTACCAATGTTGGGTCTTGCCAGACAAGTTTTAATCTCAATTGAATAAACAAGGGGGTCCCCATAACAACCCCGAGCATGTTAGGAGCACAAAGTATGGAAAACATAACACCGGTAACAAGGAACTAATGGTGGTAATAGCGGAACAAATCACCTAGCAAAAGGCCAAGCCTTCCACCAATACCAAGAGCGAGAAACTAGCAAGCAAAAATAGTATCGGGATCCGGGTACGACCATCTTGCATGTTGGTTCTTCAGCGAAACAAGTAGCGGGATCCTCGTAGTGGTACTCTCCTGGGTCCTCGTACTCAGTATCAACACTCGCGTCTACCCAAGAGAAACAGAAACAATAAACATCCAACCAAGGTGCAATGCACAATCATAATGATGCATGATTCATTTATGAAGAATTCTAACATGGCAATCCAAAACTAGTCATGTTTCACGTGCAAAGTTGTTTATTAATGAATCTGGACAGAACCTCATGTTAAGTTATTTAGACATGCATGAACATGGCAAATATGGATGCAGCATGCAAAATCGATAGAAATGCATATAAAGATCGCAAGAAACGGAGTTACGGTTCTCACGATACGCTCACGACAAGGTACGGAGGCAAAATCACAAGACCACCAAGCCATGTGCTGATTCTTGGCATTCCAAGGCAGCCACTGGATAAGTTATGAAAAATCAATCACAATAGCCTCAAGAATCAATCAATTCCATGGAGCATATCTCCCACAAGTCACAAAACAATAAAACATCAAATCTGCCACTAAACAACATCATAGCAACTACTACAGATCACCACTAGAGCTACAGGAACCCTACAGCCACAAACAAGATATTGACAGGATCTACTCAACATACACATCAATTCATATAATTATACCACCAGAAAAGGAGCCACACATCAATAAGCAAGAACCAATCATGATAGCATGATGAAACAGGTTTCTGGGACTTAGTGAAAATTCCAGTTTTCTGGAATCTGAGATTATAAAGTAGCAAGATGACAGCACTGGTTAAATATGCTAGAGACCTCCTATTGGCATGAAAATTAACAGGATGGTAGAAGGAAATATCTACTACAAATAACTAGCACTGAGCCTGCTCAAATTCCAAACATATCACTAGATACAACCCACTCTACATGGCAAAACAATAACAACAGATTCCCAGATAGCCATATTTCAGGTTGGCAGAAAACAACATCATCATAGCAACTTGACAGCAAGGTAGCCACTGACCTGGTGACTTAGCATAAATAACAAAAATACTGGGACATTCCCAGTAACTTTAACTACCACTTTCATGTTGGCAAGAACTTAAAACCATACATAGATTAAATCATATTAAATGGACAAAAGGGCATCACAGCATAAAAATGCAGTTTTGTAAAATTGCCCCAAAGTCAAATCTGACATCACAGATGCATTCCTGGGTTGATTCTACCCCAAATGCATTACTCATACCCCTATACTTGCTTGGAGCAAGAGGGAGATAAGGGGGTCAAAAATGGACCTCCTAATGCAAGGGTGACTTATGTCACTTGCACACACATATGTAAGAGGCCAAAAATGGCATGCCCTTTATTGGACACTTGATGGAAAAGTTAAAGAGGCATGAATAAGGTACTTAGGCATAGCATAGCATCAATAACAAGAAAAGAAAACAAGCTAGGAGAGGTATACATGCACATATACACATGAGAGCTCTCACATACACATAGATCTACACATGCACAAGGTCTAGCATCCACTCACTTACTCATCTACACTAAACATGGCAGCAACATGCAAGAAGGATAATCTCACACACCTACACATGCATATCTACTCATGGCCATCTACCCACATACACATACACATACCTCACAAGGGAGTGCATGTAGAACATACACACACAAACACATGCATACCACACTCAAGCATGGGTGTATATAGGCACACATGCACTTTCATACATGTATACCCACATACACATACACACACCTCCACACCACACACTAGCAACACACATGCAAACAACACCCTCACACACATATATGGGTGTATGCAAGAAGCACACACACACATATCCTACACTACACACACACCCACAAGAACACACACATGTATGGGTGTGCAAAGAGCACACACACACATGTGTCATGCATGGTGCACCACACACCCACATGCACACACACACACTCACAACTCACAGCCATTGCACACAACACTCACATGAGCAACATAAAAGAAAACACACACACACTCATGTGTGTATGCATAGCATACACATACATACACATGTGCACCCAGGCATATGTGCATACACACATGTGCACTCCACACTCACATACACAACAAAAATAAAAAGAGACAGCTACACACACATAACATATGCACACACAATCATATGTAGCAAGAGAGAATGAAAAAAAAAGAAAAAAACACAAAAAATAGAAAGGGGAGGGGCTCGGGATCGAACCCGAGTCCTCCTGGACATGCCCACCGAGCGCAACCACTGTCGTTTCTCAACAGAAGGGGGGTCGATCTGTTTTATACACGTGGTCATTGCTAAATATGACGAAATTGAACCCGAATCAGAGCAACGGCGACAGGCGACGGCGGCGGCCAAATTCCGGCGACACACGCGGATCTGACGACCCTAACTACTCACGCACACGTGGGGATAGCCAGGGAACCCATTCCCCTGCTCACCTTGCGGTGAGGAGGAAGGAGGCGAGCGGCAGGTGCTGCTCTTGCTACTGGCGGCGAACTACACGGCGGTGACAGAACTAGCGAGCTGCGCGCGGAGGAAGAGGCTACGGGGATCGGCGGCTCACCTTTGGGAAGGCGATGACGGGCCGGATGCAGTGTAGTCGACGACAGGGAAGAAGAGGGCCGGAGACAAAGCAGGGGAAGAAGATGACGGCGCAGGGCTTCCGGCGATGACAAGTTCGTCGCTGCAGAGCTCCTACGGGGCCCCTAGCGGCGGGGATGGAATGCGGGGGTCACCCCCGAGCTCCACGCCATCACCAGCACGGACGCCGCCCACCGGAGACACGACGACGATGAGCGGCAGAACAGCTGCACTCTCTGAACCTCACTGAACCCTTACCTGGCAGGGGGAAAGAAGAGAGGAGGGCGAGCAGATGCAAGGAAGAAGGGAGCTGCGGCGGCAGCTGGAGGAAGAGGAACCCTAGGCGAGGAGGGCACGCACGCCGAGAGGGGCTTTATAGCCTCAGGCTGACAGCGACGGTTGACGGAAAAGGCGATGGTGGAGCTCTGTCTCTCTCACTGAACTAACGGAGGGGAAAAACGGGAGCAGGTAGACGTCCTGTTCACCTGGGCTGGGCCGCGAGCCCACTATCCTCTCGTTCTCTCTCTCTAATTTAAAACAGGAAGGGTTTTCTAAATAAAAACCACAGCCACACCTAGTTAAATCCCCTGAGAAAAGAAAAGGGTTTTAAAGAAAAGTAAAATATGTTTGTGGAAGAAATAAAGGGCCCTACTTAATAAAAATATTAAGTTGATTTAAAGAGCAAGTAATTTTTAATATTATAAAATGGCAGCTCTTGTTTTAATTAAATCACAAATACAAATAACCCCAAATAATAAAAGAGCATCACTCTAAATTAATAACATGACCAGGGCTACCTCTTAAACATTTTAAACAATTTTTAAAACAACTTAAATCTGATGGTAACAATAATAGGAAGAAAGGGGTTTTGGAATGGAATGTTGCAAAGGAAAAGAGAGGGGAAGAAAGAGGAGATGCACACATGGATCCAACCACCACAACACCTCACACATCACATACCAACACACTCACCACCATCACATCAAGCAAGACACATGAAACCAACAAGCATGCAAAATGAATGTATGATGGATGAGATCATGCATGAATGCAACACACATGAATGACAAGGAGCAATCATACATCTCATAAGCTCATGACACAAGGTCCATACATGGGGTTACATGCCAAATAAGGTAGGGACAACACTTAGGCTGTCATAGTGTGTGAAGAAGTAAACCCCTGCAGGGTTATGTATCTATTCGAATAGCCGCGTCCTTGGATATGGACTACTTGGAGAACCTATATGGTTCATAGATAAGTTGAAGTGGATACTCTAAAATACGCAAGATAAGCGTGAGTGCTATGGATGGCCTTCTTGTTGGGAGACGGAAGTGGATCCATAGTGGTGTATTGATTGGAGAATATGTGGACTCATGTGCGCTATCCCACCTCAAAGATACTACTTGTAGTCATAGTATAGGTTAGCCAGGAGTCAAAGCTGGCTTGCTGCAATAAACTCCACAATCCCCTTCATTGATACTGATGCATATGTAGATAGTTCTGATGTAAGTCTTGCTGAGTACCTTTGTACTCACATTTGCTTAATTTATGTTTTGCAGAGGAGACGTCAGTCTTATTAGTGATCGTTACAACGTGAAGTTCGATGTTGACCGGATTAGCTTGGGAATCCTAGATAGAGGTCTGGTTTCTTTGGTAGGGTCGTTGTAGCTTTTCTGGCTCCTCCAGCCACTTTTGTAGATGTCTGTACCTAGACATATTTAAACTTCCGCTTGTTTGATTGAATGCTCTGAATGTTGGGTCTTGTGACCCCTGTTTGTAATATCTTATTGTATTGGCTCTTCTGAGCCTTCTAAGTAAATGTTGTAATGATGTATGGTTATGTTGTGATGTCATAGTTGTATCTATGCATATCGGGCATGTCGTGCATACGTGTGACGTGTAACCATATGTATGGGATCCGACACCTAACTGTGTGACTTTAGTAGTACTCTTTATTGGGAAATGCCTCTTTGTGCTTCCATCGAGCCTTGGTAGCTTGCTACTGCTCCGGACACATTGATTGACCGGCATGTATCCTTCTTTTATGTTGTGTCTGTCCCTTCGGGGAAATGTCTCGCAGTGTAATGGAGTCCCTATAGCCTGCTACGACTCGTCTATGTGCAGTGATGACATTTATGTCCCACGGCATAATGGAGTCCTTGTAGCTTGCTATGACTCGTCTACACACGCTAGAGATCAACACTTGCATTGCTGGGTTACGTATGCCTGTCCCTGTATGGATGTGCCACTTTGGTTCTACGACTAGTCATGTCGGCCCGGGTTCTTTGACATTTGAATGCTAGTGATACATTCACATACATGGGTCAAAAGACGCAAACGGTCCCGTCCCAGGTAAGGTGGCAGCCGTGGAGATAACCATGCGTGAGACCGCAAAGTGATGCGATGTGTTACAGGCTGGATTCTTATGGCTTAGGATCGGGGTCCCGACAGCTTTGGTATCAGAGCTTGACTGCCTGTAGGATTACCAAACCAAACTGGTCGATGTTGAGTCTAGAACCGCTTTAGTTATATAAGGGAATTGATTGTGGAAGGGAACGTAAAGCTCTTTTTACTCCTTTCCTTCTGTCATTCTGATTTTGAGTCACCCTCTTCTTTTCTACGGGGATTAAGAACTAGGCATTCTCATCTATCTATTAGGATGATGAGTTATTATGTTGGAGACCTATAGGAAATATGTTGTCTTTCTGGATCGATGCCTCTATAAGAATTCATTGTCATGTTGTCAGTTTTCTTGTGCAGGTTGCCTCATATTTCATGCCCGTACGGTCGTTATGCTGTCCGAGTTATCCAAGGTTTCTAAATTATCCGATGCAATTTCAAAACTCTTTCATCTTGAGTCAATGTCTTTCAGGCCAGACAAAGCACACTAATTGTTGAGTTGAGGTACTCTATTACCTCGACGTGTTTGATGAAGGTGTTTAGGAAACCATGTTGTTTCAGTGAACCACCCAATAGCCTAGTTGTGTATTTTGTTTCCAGTGTGATAATTATGGCCATAATTATCAAAGGCATGCTGTGATGCTACTTAGTCAATAGGTATTTTGTATCTGGGTTCTTGAACCCAAGAATCATTCTGCTCACTTCCGTTGATAGGATGTGCTTGTTCCTTTAGGATATTAGTAACCTTGTTATAGCCTTCAAGGTCCGTGGTATATCATTCTTCCAATACCATGATCCATTATGGAAGAAGTTCCTTGTGATCTTAATATCACAACAAGAGTGCTTGCCATGAGTCCTCCATTTCATAGTTGTGAGTCTGCCAATTCTTTCATTTCTGCATGGATTATGTGGAAGAAACATGTTGAACTCCGTTTGATATATTCAATCCATGCATCTACAACTCAGGAAAAATCAGGTGCTCTTGAGTTGCCCTTCTTCAATTGTATTCTAACCTTTATCTATCAATGGATAGTCAAGAATATGTCATGCATTGTGTTATCGATGTCGACTATTCTTGTGGTCTGTCAAGCCATTCTATTCTAGAATGACCAGGAGAAGCAAACTCCCGTACCTCATCCATTTCTTGGATTGGGTCAAAGCAGTTGTATTCCGCAGATCAAAATGCCAATCCAGCTTTTGCTCTGTTCTACCTTGAGATATTACCCTCTTCATGTCAAGATTATCATGAGAACTGCACTCCCTCTTATGAAATCTTGATGTAGTGATACTTCTAGCCATCATCATTCATTCCTCGGTCTATGTGTTATTGAAACCAGAATACCGACAAGTGAATCGTGATGTGTGAAATCGATACTACTAGCAACTTTGTTGCTCGGTAGTTAATGGAAAATAATATCACTCTTGGTGTGATGGTCATTGAATTGTCATACTAAGAATAATCATGCTACCTAGTCCATTTTCCAGGGTGCACTTTTCAGTCAATGAGTTAGGATTGTGTCAATCCTTCGCTCTTTTGATCATATCGTCTTGCCTTGAAAAGCAAGATTGCTCTCGAGCTTGATAACATATCGGTGGATCGTGATTTTCCGATAACATATCGAGCTTGATAACTATTCTCGGAAGTATTACCAAGGTGTTCCTTGACCGTTATGTTAAGTTCGTGATCGAGATGGTTTTTCTATAAACCACCTTTCTCAAAGAATCTGTGTTGGGCACCCCTAAACTAGTTGGTTAACCTAAACAACAATTTGGAGAGTTGGAAGATAAAAGCTTCGCCTGACTTAGTTCATTCCAGGGGGATGTTTTCATTGTGGATGTGTGTGTCGAAAAAAGGCGATACTTTCACCGAGTGATCCTTGTGGTCAATTGTTGCATCTATCGTCTTATCCAATCTTTGATTTGAATGTGGGCTATCATCAAATCAAAGTTAAAACCAAAGATCCTCCTAATGTTGTTTTTACTCGTGGATGTATCCTCGAGCATACACCATTATATCCTTTAGTCCGACCAATGCTATCACCTTGTTCTCATAGTTGTGGAATTACATTTATATGGATACCTCGATGAATTATTGTTGGGACCATCAACAATATTTTCATCTGTTCCATGATTCATGATGAACATTATGCTAGTGTTGGAGACTTTGTAGGTAATATCTTCATGTCCTGTACATGAAGCATATGCATGGTGTACGAAGTGACTTACTCTTAGTTCATCTGCATATGGTGCAAGTTGCCGCCATGAACTTGAGAATGGTCGTTTTGTTTTCATTGGGATCATCCCAAGTCAGTCATACACGTGCGAAGCATTCTATGGTTTGGTAGACTGATCATCTCCATTCCACATGTAATCCCTAGCACACCAAGCCACTGATTGATTTTTTTAAGGAAAAGAAGTTAAGTGTTACTCCTCAAGGTCCCTAACGGATGTGCACAATACTTCGCTACCTCCAATGATGGTTCCACCTAGAACTCGGTAGTGTTTTGTTGTAAGTCCATGTAGTCATGCATGTCCTAGATAGTGTGTTCACATGTGTCTTGCAATCCAGCTCATGTTTTGGAGTTGACGCCGTAGTTCATTTCCTGAGAATCTTGCAACGTCATATCTTTGATTTGTGTTGCAACCTTTCACTTTCAGACATGCTAAGTCTGGAATATCCTGACACCAGCCATATCTAAATCTCAGGCAGATATGATGGTTGGGACGTTTCCCCAAGAATTATAACAATGGTCTCTCTCGAACCTGGCAAAGGGATGTTGTGGCTAACATACCTATCCGGAAGACCTACTATTATATTATCTTGTTTCAGCAACTTGGCCACCTCCACATGAGGACCTTGTATGACTTATTCTAGAAGCTTATCCTTATGGACCATTCGAGATCCCGAAGTCCGACCTTTTTACTTGATGTTCTAGATACCAAACGTTACCTATAATTGGGTTACGCTAATTCATCAAGGAGAACATTAGAAGCGGGGTGCTTAATGTCTCTCGGTCGATCATCCAGATTTCGCGTCCTTGGCCTAGCTAGGGTGAAATCTGAGAAAGTGTTGTCTTCCTTTGCATCTGCATCCTCCATCATTATTCATCATGGTAGTATGAGGTGTTGCCAGAATCCTTGGCACGGATGTTGGTAAAAATCCTGATGAATATGGAAATGCTCAAGTTCTTGAGAGCATGCTCAGACACTGGGTTATACTCTCGGTTTTAACTGGAAAGTGCCTTCCGTTGCCGAATTGTTTTATAACTCTAGTTTCCCTCCGATCTGAGTATGCCATTCTTTGAATGTTCCAACGACCGTTTGCGAATTGCCTTAGGCTGGTATGAAGAGTCTCAATGATCTCTATATCAAAAGTAATTCTTTTTGCCACTTAAGGAATAATCTTACGAGTCACCTTCCCTAAGGTGCCCGTTATGGTATGAAGGGCAACTAACTCCTCACTACTTTGAAACCTCTTCACCATCTGCTTTAGCGTGGAATTGTTGCCTACCAATTGAACCTCCGTCATCTGCCTCATTCTTTATTCCCAATGTGTGTTTTGTGTCTCAGCTCGAGAGATGTTATCATGTCTCATTCTATGAGTTGATCATGAGTTGCTTGATCTCCGAGAAGATCGAATCTTGTAGAGCTTTCTTATTCCTTTTTGTCATCGTGTTGGATGAAGATCTTGGAAGCAAAGACGCCAAAGTCAAGATGATGAAATGAAGCAACATCTTCGAGAAGGGCAACTGGATCATCAAGATTGTGTTAGTTTTGTGTCCCCTTCTGTCCTCTTACCCTACGCTTGAATCTCGGGACGAGATTCTTGTTTAGTGGGGGTGAGTTGTCACAGCCCTAGAAAGTGCTTGTATTAGTTGCATCATTGATCATTCATTGCATCATGTTTAACTTCAAATGAATTTGAAATGGGGATGACAAACCATAGCATCTCATGGATTAAACCAAACTCCAACAACTAGATTTTCAATGTTTCCAAATGGCCTTCAAAAATGTTCACCATTTCTGATAAATGTTGGAAACAACATACGAGGGGTGTTGAACTTCTAAATAATTATTTGGTATTTTTAAATAAATCATGAATGCATCTGAAAATGATAATTAAATGACTTGAAATATTTTAATTTTCCAAAAGTGCTGAAACTTATTATGGGGCTTAGCAATATTATGGTTAGACCCCAAAATAAATTTCAGGGTTTTTGCCTTTAGGGTTTTTCCCAAATATTTTAAAACCCAGAGAAAATAAATAGAAAATAAAATAAAATAGAAAGAAGAGGCCTACCTAGCCACTTACCAGGCCCATGTGGGAGGCCCAGCCCACCCTGGTGAGCGGTCTTCTTCAACCTCTGCGAGTAGGCAGAGGCGAATCCGAGCATGCTAAGCCGGGAGGCCTCCACCTCCTGCTTCGCCATGGCACGAGCGGGCCTTAAAGAGATGACTCGAGGACGCCTAGACCCCCGGCTCCATTCCCCCCCTCTGTTCCCTCTCCTCTGCTCCCTCTTCCCGGACCCAAAGCCCACCGTCGCCACTTCTTGCTCCCGTCGTGGCCTCCGGCCTCCCCTCGCCTAGCCAGCGAGCCCGACAGAACTGCCGCATCCTCCTGCTCCCCCTCGCCGAAGAAATCAAGCCGGGAGCGCCCCATCGCCTTCACCATCACCGTTTTCCACCGCCTCGAGCATCGGAGCTTCGTCGTCAAATTCGCCGCCGTTCAGTCGCCCCCGAGCTAGCTGACCCTCCCATCGACCCCGACATGAGCCCCTCTTCCTCTCCTCTCCCTTTTGCTGTCTTGTGCGCCATCTAGCTGCCATCTTCGCCATAGCCGAGCTTTGGCTGCTGCGCGAGGTTGTCGACGACCATAGTTCCGGTGATCCCTTGGCCCCCCGAGTGGGGTCCTGCAGGCGCAGGCGAGTGTGGGCTACGCCCTGGTGCCCTCAGCGCACCAGATGGCCGCCGGAAGTGCAAGTCCAGTGAGCAACCACCGCGTTCTTTGGTCGCCGCCGCCGAAGCTCCAGCGAGCGTTGTCTGGCCGGCCATTAGGGCCTAATTAACTTGCTAATGCCCCCCTAACAACTGACAATGGGCCCCAAGGTGGGTCAAACCACTAGTCAGGGCGGGGATTAGCCCCGTGACACTAACGTGTGGGTCCTGGTCGTCAGGTTTGACCTAGACCCGGGGCTGTTGACCCGCTGACGTAACACTGACGTGATGATGACGCATTAATTGATTTTCTATTAATAAAATATTCCAGGAAATTCCATAAAATGTTTAAAACTTCTAAAAATCATAGAAAATAATCTGTAAGTCAAATTAAAATAATTTATATATGAAAAATGATCAGAAAAATCCAATGAATCTGTTTATTCCATGATCATGCATGTTTGAGCAAGTTAAAATTACCAAGTAGGACATTTCATGATTAGGATAATTTAATAAATAGTGTTGGAGTTGGAATTTAGTATATATATTTGAATTCCACTTCACTTAATATGACTACTTGTAGCACTAGGTCAACTTAGTACCTTAACATGCCATTTCATGCATCATGTTTGTTGCATCACATTGAATGTGTTCATTTCTCTGTTTGTCAGTGTTGTTCCCTCTCGGTAGACAATGGTTCTGACGATGTGATCGTTGACACTAATGAAGAGAAGTAATATCTTCAGGACTGTCAGGCAAGAAAACACCCTTGAGCATACTGATATGAACCCACTCTCTTGCTCCTGCTCTATTTTACTGCATTAGGACAATAACAATTTAACTGTTACATGTCATCGGTAGTTGAACCCATTCCTTTGCATGACCTGTCTTTGCCACAGTAAATAGTTGAAACCACTTAGCATGAGTAGCAACTACTTGAGCCTTGTTGTGCTTACTCATCCATGCTTACTTACTATGCCTGCTAAGCTTAGAGTCGTGTCGTGTCGGGTCTGATACATCCGGGTGATGAATCGGAATGGCAGTGTTCATGTCCTACTGTGTGAGAGCTAAGTGTGTGAACACGATTTGGTAAAGGTAGCAATGAGAGTCCATGTAGGATTACATGGCGGGTTGTCTCATTAGGACTATCCTTAAGAACTGAGTTCTATGTTTGTGATCCAAGACATTTACTACAACACATTGGGCCCTGAAATATGACCCCGCTCGACTTATTAATCGCCTAGACCTCTGTCCAAGAGTTGCAACTAGTTTTTGGTGTTTGTAGGAAAAGTGTTGGCGGCCGTGCATAGCACTGCCCAACGGGGTGGACTATGATGCGGTATAGGCACAGTGGCATGGTGTACCAAGTGGCACCCGAACGGTGGGCTTGGGAACCCTGCGCACATCGTTTGAGGCCGTAGCGGAAACTTTGGTCGAACTTCCGTGCGAGTTCAGTCTCAAATAGGCGATAAACCTAGACTAGGGTCTTGTGTGGTTGGCGGTCGTGCCGACGCTCACGCAAGTGCTTCCACTTGAAGGTTGCCAAGATGCATGACGTGCATATGGTGATAAGTGGTGAGAGCGTGTGTGAAGAAGTACACCCCTGTAGGGTTATGAATCTATTCGGATAGCCGCGTCCTCGGATATGGACTACTTGGAGAACTTATGTGGTTCATAGATAAGTTGAAGTGGATACTCTAAAATACGCAAGATAAGCATGAGTGCTATGGATGGCCTTCTCGTAGGGAGACGGAAGTGGATCCATAGTGGTGTATTGATTGGAGAATATGTGGAATCGTGTGCGCTATCCCACCTCAAAGATACTACTTGTAATCGTAATATAGGTTAGCCAAGAGTCAAAGCTGGCTTGCCGCAAAAAACTGCACAATCCCCTTCATTGATACTGATGCATATGTAGATAGTTCTGATGTAAGTCTTGCTGAGTACCTTTGTACTCACGTTTTCTTAATTTATGTTTTGCCGAGGAGACGTCAGTCTTATTAGTGATCGTTACAACGTGAAGTTCGATATTGACCGGATTAGCTTGGGAATCCCAGACAGAGGTCTGGTTGCTTTGGTAGGGTCGTTGTAGCTTTTCAGGCTCCTCCAGCCACTTTTGTAGATGTCAGTACCCATACTTATTTAAACTTCCACTTGTTTGATTGAATGCTCTGAATGTTGGGTCTTGTGACCCCTGTTTGTAATATCTTATTGTATTGGCTCTTCCGAGCCTTCTAAGTAAATGTTGTAATGATGTATGGTTATGTTGTGATGTCATAGTTGTATCTATGCATATCGGGCATGTCGTGCGTATGTGTGACGTGCAATGTTATGTATGGGATCTGACACTTGGTTGTGTGCCTTTAGTAGTACTCTTTATGGGGAAATGCCTCTTTGTGCTTCCACCGAGCCTTGGTAGCTTGCTACTCCTCTGGACACATTGATTGACCGACATGTATCCTTCTTTGTTGTTGTGTCTGTCCCTTCGGGGAAATGTCTCGTAGTGTAATGGAGTCCTTGTAGCCTGATACGAGTCGTCTACGTGTAGTGATGACATTTATGTCCCACGGCGTAAAGGAGTCCTTGTAGCTTGCTATGACTCGTCTACACACGCTAGAGATCGACACCTGCATTGCTGGGTTACGTATGCCTGTCCCTGTATGGATGTGCCACTTGGGTTCTATGACTAGTCATGTCGGTCCGGGTTCTTTGACATTTGAATGCTAGCAATACATTCACATACGTGAGTCAAAAGACACAAATGGTCTCGGCCCAGGTAAGGTGGCAGCCGTGGAGATAACCGTGCGTGAGACCACAAAGTGATGTGATGTGTTACAGGTTGGATTCTTATGGCTTAGGATCGGGGTCCCAACATATACGGTGTGATCGTGGAGGTGAATATCTGAGTTACGAGTTTGGTATACAACTTAAGACACTATGGAAGTTGTTTCGCAACTTACGCCACCTAGAACACCATAGTGTGATCGTGTGTCTGAACGCCGTAGTCATGCTCTATTCGATATGGTGCGTACTATGATGTCTCTTATCATTTTGCCACTATCGTTTTGGGGTTATGCATTAGAGACAATTAGATTCACTTTAAATAGGTGTAGTTTCAAAAGTAGATCTAGAGGGGGTGATTAGACAACTTGACCAAATAAAGATCTACCTTTTCTGAATTTTAAGTGTTGGCAGATTTTAGCAGTCATAGCAAGTCAAGCACACCCTACACATGCATGTCTACGATTATAGTAGTGGAAAGTAAAGACAAGCATGAGTATTAAAGGAAGGGTAGGAAGATCAAACACAATTTGGAGACACGATGATTTTTCCCGTGGTTCCGATAGGTGGTGCTATCGTACGTCCACGTTTATGGAGTCTTCAACCCACGGAGGGCTCTACCCATGGAGGGTTCCACGAAGAAGCAACCTTGACTATACCATGATGGCCTACGTCCACGGAGGACTAGCCTAACTCGGGGTAGATTTTCATGAAGTAGGCGATCTCCTTGCCCTTACAAACTTCTTGGTTCACTCCACAACACGATGTAGGAGGCTCCAAGGCGACACCTTGCCAATCTAGGAGGCACCACCCTCCAAAAGGTAATAGGCTTGATAATGTCAATAAACTCCTTGCTCTTGTGCTTCAAGATGATAGTCTCCTCAACACACAATCACTCTCTCACAGATTTGGCTATGTTGGAAGAGATTGATTGGGTGGAAAGAAACTTGGGGAGGCTAGAGATCAAGATTCATATGGTTGGAATGGATTGGCATGATCTCAACACATGAGTAGGTGGTTCTCTCACTAAAAATCAGTTGGTATGAGTGGGGGTCTTTTCTAAGTGCTTCTCTTGCGAGTGAGTGGTGATGGAGGGGTATATATAGGCATCTCCAAAAACCCAACCGTTGCACCTAATAAGTCCAACTCGGTGACACCGATGTGTTAATCTTGGTGGTACCGAGTTGCCTCAAAGGTAGCAACTTCTGAATCTCGGTGAGATCGATACATAAAACTCGGTTGCACCAATTAGGTGACCAACGGTCAGATTGCGAAACTCAGTGACATCGATTCCACAAACTCGATCGGACCGATTTTGTGAAATTGGGTAACAAAATGTAGGTAACCCAAACTCGGTGGCACCAAAACAGAATTGGTTGCACCGAAGGGTTAGGGTTTGGCTAGAGGTTGTCTGAGTCTGGGAATCGGTGGCACCGAGTGGGAGTTATTGGTTGCACCGATTTTGGATATTTGGCTTTGGACAGAATTTTGTGGAAGAGCTTGTGGGTGTTTTTGGTGACTATCACTTGTGCATGTATGAGCATTTTGTTCACCAATAGTACCTTACCCCCTTTTAATAGTATTGGCTTTCCTATGGACTCAAAGTGATTTCTCACAAAGTAAAATGTAGAGTCCTATTGCTTGAAGCTTTGCCAAACTATTTCCTTACATCTTGGGGTATTCCACAATCCTTTAGTCAACCCATCATTGAACTTTTCCTGAAATATGCTTAGTGGAAACATTAGTTCAATGACATATTTGTTGTTATTAATTACCAAAACCACCAAGGGAGCAAATGTGCTTTCAATCTCCCCCCGTTTTGGTATTTGATGATAATGTATAGATCAAAGCTTCGACATATGACATAATCAATGAATGTAATCGTTGCTTTGAGAAGTATGTGATAAGCAAGAGCTCCCCCTAAATTTGTGCATTATTTTAAATTTGTGTTTGAATGCAAATGCATAATCGATTAGGTACATGGGGCACTTCTTCCATGTCACATACATCTTGGTGGTGTGCGAGAATAATAATAGTGAATAACATAGCACAACACAATCAAGCAAAGTGAATGATCATCTCATAAACATCAAAATGATATGAAATAGTATCAACACACATTAAAACGTATGATCAAATACGAACAAAAGTTTAAGACAATCAACAAAAAGACCAAATGTTTCTGAAGCAGCAAATAAAAACCAACGCTCTCTCACTCGAAGCCTAAAGATCTATATACAACTTATCCCCCTTGGCAACAAGTTACCAAAAAGTTCAAAGAGATATAGCTAATCCTTCTTCTGGGGATGATCTCCTCCAGTGTTCGATGTTGGAGTCGAGAGAACTGCGTCGGCGAATACCTCTACAGATTTCATGGACGGAGTTGGAGTATCAACATGAGGCACTAGAGGAGCTGATGGAGTTGAAGGAGCTGAAGTAACAGTAGCAGGTGCTGATGAAGAAGGCCTCAACTCAAGAGATAGCACTGTGGTTGATCTGGCCTAGGTAGTGAAGTGTGTGCCTGGCCTGAGAGGAGAGACATCCTCATCCTCATCGTCTGTAGAATGAGGAAGAGGCACAGATTCAACTTCCTTCTTGAGCTCGTTCACGGTCCTAGTCAGCCCATCCACCTTGTCATTGAGGGTCTTGACCCTATTCTCAAAGATCCTCACAAGACTATTCTGGTTCTCCAGTATGTCTTCGGTATCTTTCTTGAAAGCACATTTTCTCCCTTGGTGGTTTTGGTAATTAATAACAACATATATGACATTGAACTAATGTTTCCACTAAGCATGTTTCAGGAAAATTTCAACGATGGGTTGGCAAAAGGATTGTGGAATGCCCCAAGATGCAAGGAAATAGATTGGAAAAGCTTCAAGGAAGAGGACTCTACATTTTACCGTGTCAGAAATCACTTTGAGTCCATAGGGAAGCCAACACTATCAAAAGGGGGTAAGGTACTATTGGTGAACAAAATGCTCATACGTGCACAAGTGATAGTCACCACATACACCCACAAGCTCTTCCACAAAAGTCTGTCCAAAGCCAAATATCCAAAGTTGCTGCAACCAACACTTCCCACTCAGTGCCACCGATTCTCAGCCTCACACAGACTCACGCAAACCCTATCCCTTCGGTGCAACCGATTCTGATTTGGTGCCACCGAGTTTGGGTTACCAACATTCCGTTATGAAAATTCACAAATTCGGTCACACCGAGTTTGTTGAATTAGCGTCACCGAGTTTGGCAATCTAACCGTTGGTCACTTTATCGGTGCAACCGAGTTTTATATATCGGTTTCACCGAGATTCAAAAGTTGCTACCTTTTAGGCAACTCGGTAATACCGAGATTAACACATCGGTGTCACCGAGTTGGACTTATTAGGTGTAACGGTTGGATTTTTGGAGATGCCTATATATACCTCTCCACCACCACTCACTCACAAGAGAAGCACTCAGAATACATCCCCACTCATACCAACTGATTTTTTGAGAGAGATCCACCTACTCATGTGTTGAGATCATGCCATTCCATTCCAACCATATGAATCTTAATCTCTAGCCTCCCCAAGTTTCTTTCCACCTAATCAATCTCTTCCACCAAAGCCAAATCTAGGAGATAGTGATTGTGTGTTGAGGAGTATATCATCTTGAAGCACAAGAGCAAGGAGTTCATCACCATTATCGAGCCTAATACCTTTTGGAGGGTGGTGCCTCCTAGATTGGTTAGGTGTCGCTCGGGAGCCTCCTACTTCTTGTTGTGGAGTGAACCAAGAAGTTTGTAAGGGCAAGGAGATCGCCTACTTCATGAAGATCTACCCCGAGTTAGCCTAGTCCTCCGTGGACGTAGGCCATCATGGTATAGTTAGGGTTCCTTTTTCGTGGAACCCTCCATGGGTAGAGCCCTTCTTGGACTCTCGCGACTGTTACCCTCCATGGGTTGAAGACTCCATAAATGTGGACGTACGATAGCATCACCTATGGGAACCACGGGAAAAATCATTGTGTCTCCAAATTGTGTTTGATCTTCCTACCCCTCCTTTACTTCTCATTCTTGTCTTTACTTTCTGCTTCTATACTCGTACACATGCATGTGTAGGGTGTGCTTGACTTGCTATGAATGCTAAAATCCGCCAATACTTAAAATTGGGAAAAGTAGATTTTTAATTGGTCAAGTAGTCTAATCACCCCCCATCTAGACCTACTTTCGATCCTACAAGTGGTATCAGAGCTTTGGTCTCCATTGCATTGGTTTCACAACCTAGGATAGTATGGCATCTAGTGAGGGAAATTATCACCATAGAGGTCCATACTTTGATGGCACTAATTTTTCTAGTTGGAAGCAAAAAATGAAAATGCATCTTCTTGGTCATAACCCCGCCGTTTGGGATGTTGTTCGTGTTGGATTGAAACGTGAATCCTTTGCGTATGGAAGGGAACCGGATCGCGAAGCGACTGCGGATGAATTGAAGATGTTGCAATTTAATGCTCAAGCATGTGACATTCTCTTCAACTGCCTATGCCCCGAAGAAGCCAACAAAATCAGCTGTCTTGAGAATGCAAAAGAGATTTGGGATACTTTGGTTGATATGCATGAAGGTACTGAATCCGTGAGAGAATCCAAGTTGGATGTTCTTGAAAGTCAGCTTGACTAGTTCAAGATGAAGGACGGTGACGGAGCCGCTGAGATGTACTCTAGGCTAGCTCTCATCACCAATGATATTGCTGGCTTAGGAAGCAAAGAAATGACTGACAAATTCATCATCAAGAAGATACCTGGATGATATATATGACACCAGATGCACATTGATCCAAATGATACCCAACTACAAAGATCTCAAGCCAACGGAAGTGATTGGAAGGATTGTTGCTCATGAGATGAAACTCAAGGACAAGGAAGAGCTTCAATACAAGTCTAGCAGTGCTTACAAGGCCACAAGTGATGCTCCAACAACCTCAAGTGACAACCTTGTCACAAATGAAGAGATAAGCCTCATGGACACGAAATTCAACAAGTTCTACAAGAATAGAGGCAAAGATCGAAGCTCCAACTCAAGATATGAAGAGAAGCGTTTGTCAAGTCGTGAACGAAATTTCAACAATTGTGGGAAGCCCGGACACTACTCCAATGAGTGCACGACTCCTTACAAAAGGAAAGGAGGGTCACCAAAAGACGAATCTCAAGAGACGAGTGACCTCGAAGAGAGAGAAGGAGTAGGGATGATCGTTATGAACGAAGACCCTCAAGGAGAAGTAGAGACTCGGAGAAGAAGGACAAGTACACCAAGAGATACTCAAGAAGAAGACATCAAGCTCATGTTGGTGAATGGGTTTCCGGCTCCGAATCCGACAACCACTCCGAGAGAAGCTACCACTCCAACTCCGACTATAGTCAAGATGAAGGTGTTGCCGGACTTACACTAGTGACAACTGACTCTTACAACCTATTTGTGATTCACCAAATGAAGGGACTGGATGTTGCTTCATGGCTAAAGGCCCCAAGGTACCACACCCCGAGTATCTAGATTTCAATAGTGATGAGGATGACTTTTTAATTGAAGATGACTTGCTATTTGACAAATCTAGTAATGTTAGTCAAGATGAACTTTCTATTAATCACTCTAGTCTCGATAAGTCGTGTGATGATGATAAGTTGGAAATAGAACAACTAACTCAAGAAATAAACACTCTTAAGTTTGCTCATGAGTCTACTCAACAAGATCATAGAGAGCTTGAAAGGATACATGAGAAGCTCTGGTTCAAGAAGCTCAATTTAGAGCAAGAGCATGAGTTCCTTAAAGCTATAAATGATGATCTTCGAAAGAAGACTTCCTCTTATCTAGTCAAACAACTTCTCTTGTTTACATTCATGCCACAAGTTAAGACTAAGAAAACTAGTAACAAAGGCTAGAAAGGTTCTTCAACTAGTAGCATTAAAAATCATATATCCAATGATATTGCTTCTAGTAGTTCTATTGATCCCACTAACTCTTCTCTTAGCCAAGTTACACTTCAGAAAGAAAATGAACTTTTGAAAGGAATTATAGAGAAAGGTATCTACAAGAGTCTTGTCGGGTGCAAACAATTTGAGGAGATTGTACGCAAGCACGGAGGATACCGGAAGAACCATGGCATTGGCTACTTCAATGCTAAAGGAGTTGAATGGGACGAAGGTCAATACCCCAATGCCAAGTTTGTTCCTCAAAAGGAGAAGTATGAAAATACTCTCCCCAAGGGAACAAAAGCTCAAGATGACCTTCCACCACAAGAGCCCAAGATCAAGGGAAAGAACAAGCTTCAAGAGGAAATTGACTCATATGAAGATGAAACCCAAGCTATGGTGAAGTAGGTTCCCAAGGCTACTATAAGCTCAACTTCTACAAGTGCTACTTCAACAACAAGGATTCCCATCAACTTGATGTGGGTCCCCAAGAAGAAGAACTAGAGAAGTTCTTGAGGGGTGACTCCGCCAATGAAATCCACTCATATTCATTATTGGCAAGAACTAGTTGCAATCCATATCAACATCATGGAATAGTTCAAGGAGTCACACATTCCCTCAAAGGTAAGCAAGGGACAAGGTAATCAACAAATCAATGGACATCATCATGTATGCTTTGCACTCCATGTCCATAGATATCCTTGTATTTGTCTCTTGTGTGTTGGCACTAACCCATGTATGTGATAAGAGTAATGAAACAACAAGGATGCTTCCAACTCATGGTTATCTTCATCAACTTTGAGCATCCACCACTAATTCACCTACATGAAGTCTTCATCGACAAAACCCAAGGTTAGTTTATCACTCCTACGGGGGGATGTCACATCAAGGGGGAGCTTTACTCTAAGACTTGAGGCAAAGCATCTCATAGTATGTGACAACATTAAATGCTTTATGTATAAGTGGTAACCCCACTTGTGCTTAAATGATGAGTATGACCTATGATCAAGTATTCTTACTTGGCTCCTAAGTCAATATACTCATATATAGAGTACATCGTCATCGCCAAAGTTCTTGTTAGATGCTAGTGTGTTTGTCCATGTTTGCCATGTTTTCATTTGACATCTTATTGTGTGAGCATGTTGGCCTACATTTATTTACTCATTCGAGGACATCTAATTGTTGGATTTTGATTTTTTTTCATTTGCCAATTGGATGTACAAGAATGCCTAGGACCACTCCTGTAGCTATCTATGCTTTCTCACCTTGATACGTCTTCATCGTATCTATAATTTTTGATTGTTTCATGCCAATATTATACAACTTTCACATATTTTTGGCAACTTTTTATATGATTTATTGGACTAACCTATTGATCCAGTGCCCAGTGCTAGTTCCTGTTTTTTGCATGGTTTTTGTATCGCAGAATATCCATATCAAACGAAGTCCAAATGCAATAAAATTTTACGGAGAATTATTTTGGAATATTTGTAATTTTTGGGAGTTGGAATCACCACAAACGAAGGCCCACACAGGGCACAAGACACCAGGATCCTATCCCTGATCTAGGCGCGTGGTGGTGGGTTGTGCCCACCTCGTACGTTGGTTGGGTCTCTACTTCGGGCTCAAGGAAGCTTATATCTGGAAAAATTCGTGTAAAAATCTCAGTGCAATTGGAGTTACAGATCTTCGGGAATATAAGAAATGGTTTTCGGCCAAAACTGGGAACGCGAAACAAAAGAGAACAGAGAGGGAGATCCAATCTCGGAGGGGCTCCCGCCCATCCACTGCCATAGGAGACCATGGACCAGAGGGGGAATTCTCCTCCCCATCTAGGGGGAGGCCAAGGAAGAAGAAGAAGTAGGGGGCTCTCTTCCCCTCGCTTTCGGTGGCGTCGGAGTGCCGCCAGGGCAACGATCGAGATGGCGATCTACATCAACAATCTTGCTACCATCAACACCAACTCTCCACCCCTCTATACAGCGATGTAACACCTCTTCTCCCCGCTGTAATGTCTACTTAAACATGGTGCTCAACTCCATATATTATTTCCAATGATCTATGGTTATCCTATGATGTTTGAGTAGATCCGCTTTGTCCTGTGGGTTAATCGTGATCTTGGTTGGTATGATTGTATATTTTATTTATGGTGTTGTCATATGGTGCCCTCCGTTCTCGCGCAAATGCGAGGTCCCCCCGATGTAGGGTGTTGCAATATGTTCATGATTTGCTTATTATCAGTGTTGTGGGGGATGACAGTAGCCTAAACGCGGATAAGTGGGTTATGGCGTATGGGAGTAAAGAGGACTTGAAACTTAATGCTATGGTTGGGTTTCATGACCTTAATGATCTTTAGTAGTTGCGGATGCTTGCTAGGGGTCCAATCATAAGTGAATATGATCCAAGTAGATAAAGTATGTTAGCTCATGCCTCTCCCTCATATAAAATTACAAGAATGATTACCGGTACTTGTTATCGATTGCCTAGGGACAAATAACTTGCTTGTTGACACAAACCCTTCTACTAAACACCTAACTTTTATTATCTTGCAAAGTACTTCTAGTTTTATTGTTGCAAAATAGTTCTAGCATCACTCCAACAAAATAGTTCCATACTTGTTTGAGGTAAACAAAACGTCAAGTGTGCGTGGAGTTGTATCGGTGGTCGATAGAACTTGAGGGAATATTTGTTCTGCCTTTAGCTCCTCGTTGGGTTTGACACTCTTATTTATCAAAGAAGACTACAAATGATTCCCTATACTTGTGGGTTATCAAGACCTTTTTCTAGCACCGTTGTCAAGGAGTTATAGCGTGGGGTGAATAATCTCGTGTGTGCTTGTTTGTTTTATCACTAAGTAGTTTTTATTTCCTATTCTAAGTAGTTATGTATGTGGAAAATGATACACAAAAAAAATAGTTGTACCTGCTACTCATGGAGATGCGGAACCTCCTAAAACCTTCGATGCTCATTATGTGAAAGATATTATGCACTACTTTTATAATCCTTAGAAAACCCCATTCAATTATATAATGGGAGTAACATTGGATCAACGTGAATACTTTAGGGATTATCGCTTGACTCATAAAGGGAAATTGTTATGGGATCAAATTCATATATTGAAGTGGTATGCTTGGAATATATGCTCTAGATATGATTATACTTGTTGCGCTAGGATGAATACTCCACATCTTCCCTTTTCATGCAAATTTAATGATAATGAAACCTTAGAGTCTTATGCTAATGATATATATGATTATTATGATGTGGAACGAATAGAAGAATTTGTTGCTTTTAAGGGCGCATGTGAAATTGAATCTTTGTTTAAAAAGTTTGAAGATTTTGATGATTCGGTTTATAGACCTGAAAATCATGCTATCCTTAAATATTGCTATGATAATTATAAATTCAGTTACGATATTGATGTGTTTATTGAGAAGTCTCCGCTGTCCAAGAAGAGACTAATATTTTGCAGGAGTCTATGGAAGAAGAAATTGATGAAACTGCGAGCTCATTAGATGAAAAAGATGATGAGGAGAGCAAAGAACAAACGGAGGAAGAGCGGATTAGCTACCCGTTCCCACCTTCTAATGAGAGTAAATCTTCAACTCATACATTATTTAATGCCCCTTTGTTCTTACCGAAGGATGAATGCTATGATAATTGCTATGATCTCGTTGATTCATTTGAAATATCCCTTTTTGTTGAACTTGATGCTAGTTATGCTTGTGGCCAAGATGCCAATATGAAGTATGTTTATGGAGATGAACTTGCTATTGTTCCTTATGTTAAACATGAAAGTTTTGCTATTGCACCCACACATGATAGTCCTGTTATCTTTTGGAATTCTCGCAACTACACTATATCAGAGAAGTTTGCACTTATTAAGGATTATATTGATGGGTTTCCTTTTAATATTTCACATGATAATTTTGATGAATATAATATGCATGTTCTTGCTGGTCCTACTTGCAATTATTATGAGAGAGGAAATACATCTCCGCCTCTTTATGTTTCCAACACGATAAAATTGCAAGAAACTGCTTATACTATGCATTGGCCTTTACTTGATGCGCATGAATTGTTCTTGTATGACATGCCAATGCATAGGAAGAGAGTTAGACTTCGTCGTTGCTTGATATATGTTTCTTTGTGCTCACTACTAAATGCTAAATCATTGTTGATTCAAATTGGCTTTGATATACCTTGGGATCCGGGTGGATCCATTACTTGAGCACTTTATGCCTAGCTTAATGGCTTTAAAGAAAGCGCTGCCAAGCAGACAACCCAGAAGTTTTAGAGAGTCATTTAATTCTATTTAGTTCTTTTATAAAGTTTAAAAACAAAAAATATAGAGGACCCTAAAACTTTTTCAAAAAGAGAAGCGATTGAAAGGTGATGCATTGCGGAAGTGAGGGTCGACCTTGAACACTTGTGTTCATGCTCATGGAAACAATGTAGAATTTTTCATGAATATTCTCGAAAAAATAATTACCCCCTTGTAAAATTCCATTGTATTATAAAATTAATGTACCAAGGTTTTCCTTTAGGATTATTAGATTGCTTGTTGGTTTGTGCGGTGCAAAACAGAAACTTTGGTTGTAGTGCGCGATTTCTCATTTTTTACTGGAACGTCAAATAGTTCTGAAACTTTTTGTAATGTCTTTATATACAAAGTTTTTATTTTTTCGTAATTTTTCAGAATTTTTTAGAGTTACATAAGTATGGTGTATGTTCAAATCTTTACAAACTGTCCTGTTTTCACAGATTGCTGTTATAGCTTCATTATTTGCGTATGTTTGAATTCTTGTTGAAGCCTCCTTGAATTGGGGACATAGAATTGTGATAGAATACAGTGGTTAATGTTTTTTTATAATTATAAAATAATGTTATAGAAGTACATGATGGGATTTCTTTTCCATATTCACTAACCCCGCCACTAAAAGTTTGGTTAAGTTTTGTGTGGATGAAGTGTTCGAAGTTCGAGGAGGTCTCGATGTGAGGAGAAGGAGGAGAGGTAAGAGCTCAAACTTGAGGATTTCCAAGGCAACCCGAGTAAATATTCAAGGATACTCAAGCGTCTAAGCTTGGGGATGCCCCGGAAGGCATCCCATCTTTCTTCAACAAGTATCAGTATGTTTTCGGATTCGTTTCGTTCACATGATATGTGTAAATTCTTGGAGCGTCTTTTGTGTTTATTTTTCACTTTTCTTTTATGCACCATGCTGGTATGAGATAGTACATGGTTGATTTATAGAGTTCTCATTGAACTTCACTTATATCTTTTAAGTATGGCTTTATAGAATGCGTCATGTGCTTCACTTATATCATTTGAAGTTTGGATTGCCTGTTTCTCTTCACATAGAAAACTGTTATTTATAGAATGCTCTTTTGCTTCACTTATACTTATTAGAGCATGGTATTTTGTACAAATAATTAAACTCTCTTGCTTCACTTATATCTATTTAGAGATTCAATAGGAATTGCTCAATTGCATGGTTGGTCATAAAATCCTACATAAAACTTATGGATCACTGAATATGATATGTTTGATTCCTTGCAATAGTTTTGCGATATAGAGATGGAATATGTGGGAGGTACTAGTAAACGATTGTAGTTAGTAAGAATATATGTTAAGTTTTGTGATTCCCGAAGCATGCACGTATAGTCTCTCGTTATGCAATGAAGTTGGAGCATGATTTATTATTGATTGCCTTCCTTTGCGTGGAGGTCGGGGTCGCGCGATGGTTAACTCCTACCAACCCTTCCCCTAGGGGCATGCGTAGTAGTACTTTGCTTCTAGGGATAATAAAGTTTTTCAATAAGTATATGAGTTCTTTATGACTAATGTGAGTCCATGGATTATACGCACTCTTACCTTTCCGCAATTTGCTAGCCTCTACGGTACCATGCATTACCCTTTCTCACCTCGAGAGTCGGTGCATCCAAACCCCGTGATATGATATGATCTATCACACATAAGCCTTATTATATCTTCCTCAAAACAGCCACCATACCTACCTATTATGGCCTTTCCATAGCCATTCCGGGATATATTGCCATGCAACTTCCACAGCTTCCATTTTGATGACTTGAGCACTCATTGTCATATTGATTTGCATGATCATATAGCTGACATAGTAGTTGTGGCTCATCCACCATTCATCATTTTCCATACATGTTACGCTAGATCATTGCACATCCCAGTATTGCCAGAGGCATTCATATGGAGTCATACTTTGTCATAGGTATCGAGTTGTAATTTTTATTTCTTTTGAGTTATAAGTAAATAGAAGTGTGATGATCATTGTTATTCATTATTAGAGCATGTCCCAGTGAGGAAAGGATGATGGAGACTAGGATTCCCCCACAAGTCGGTATGAGACTCCGGACAATGAGAGAAAAAATGAAAATAATGAAAAAAAAGAAAAAAAGAAAAAGAAAAAAAAAGAGAAGGGGCATGCTAGTTCCATACTTGTGCTTCAAAGTAGCACCATGTTTTTCATACAGAGAGTCTCCTATGTTGTCACTTTCATATACTAGTGGGAATTTTTCATTATAGGATTAAATGCACACCCACTTAGTTTCATATTGAGCTTTCATACACTTATATCTCGTAGTGCATTTGTAGCATGGCAATCCCTACTCCTCGCATTGATATCAATTGATGAGCATCTCCATAGCCTGTTGGTTAGCCGCATCGATGTGAGACTTTCTTACTTTTTGTCTTCTATATATTACCCCTATCATCATACTCCATTCCACCTATAGTGCTATACCCATGGATTGCACTCATGTATTGCGTGAGGGTCGAAAAAGCTGAAGCGCATTAAAAAGAATGAACAAATTGCTTGTCTGACACCGGGGTAGTACATGATAAATACTTTGTGTAAAGAAGACAGAGCATGACAAGACTATATGATTTTGTAGGGATAGCTTTCTTTAGCATTGATATTTTGAAAGACATGATTGCTTGTTGGGATGCCTGAGTATTGATGTATTTATGTCAAATTATAGACTATTGCTTTGAATCACTAATGTCTTAATATTCATGCCATGATTAGATATATGATCAAGTTTATGCTAGGTAGCATTCCACATCAAAAATTATCTTTTCTTATCATTTACCTACTCGAGGATGAGAAGGAATTAAGCTTGGGGATACTGATACGTCTCCATCGTATCTATAATTTTTGATTGTTTCATGCCAATATTATACAACTTTCACATATTTTTGGCAACTTTTTATATGAATTATAGGACTAACCTATTGATCGAGTGCCTTGTGCCAGTTCCTGTTTTTTGCATGTTTTTTGTATCACAGAATATCCATATCAAATGAAGTCCAAATGCAATAAAAATTTACGGAGAATTATTTTGGAATATTTGTGATTTTTGGGAGTTGGAATCACCGCAAACGGAGGCCCACACAGGGCACAAGACACCAGGATCCGACCCCTAAGCTAGGCGTGTGGTGGTGGGTTGTGCCCACCATGTACGTTGGTTGGGTCTCTACTTTGGGCGCCAGGAAGCCTATATCCGGAAAAAATCGTGTTAAAATCTCAGCGCAATCGGAGTTACGGATCTCCGAGAATATAAGAAACGGTTTTTGACCAGATCTGGGAATGCGAAACGGAAGAGAACAAAGAGGGAGATCCAATCTTGTAGGGGCTCCCGCCCCTCTGCCGCCATAGAAGACCATGGACCATAGGGGGAATTCTCCTCCCCATCTAGGGGGGAGGCCAAGTAAGAAGAAGAAGAAGTAGGGGGGCTCTCTCACCCTCGCTTTCGGTGGCGTCAGAGTGCCGCTGGCGCAACGATCAAGACGGCGATCTACATCAACAATCTTGCTACCGTCAACACCAACTCTCTCCCCCTCTATGTAGCGGTGTAACACCTCTTCTCCCCGCTGTAATATCTACTTAAAAATGGTGCTCAACTCCATATATTATTTCCCAATGATCTATGGTTATCCTATGATGTTTGAGTAGATCCGCTTTGTCCTGTGGGTTAATTGTGATCTTGGTTGGTATGATTGTATATTTTATTTATGGTTCTTTCCTCTGGTTCCCTCCATTCTCGCGCAAATGTGAGGGGGCCCCACTGTAGGGTGTTGAAATATATTCATGATTTGCTTATTGTCAGTATTGCGGGGCATGACAGTAGCCCAAACGCGGATAAGTGGGTTATGGCGTATGGGAGTAAAGAGGACTTGATACTTAATGCTATGGTTGGGTTTCATGACCTTAATGATCTTTAGTAGTTGCGGATGCTTGCTAGGGGTCCAATCATAAGTGCATATGATCCAAGTAGAGCAAGTATGTTAGCTCATGCCTCTCCCTCATTTAAAATTACAAGAATGATTACCGGTACTTGTTATCGATTGCCTAGGGACAAATAACTTGCTTGTTGACATAAACCCTTCTACTAAACACCTAACTTTTATTATCTTGCAAAGTTCTTCCAGTTCTATTCTTTCAAAATAGTTCTAGCGTCACTCCAAGAAAAGAGTTTCATACTTGTTTTAGGTAAAGCAAACGTCAAGTTTGCGTAGAGTTGTATCGGTGGTCGATAGAACTTCAGGGAATATTTGTTCTGCCTTTACCTCCTCGTTGGGTTCGACACTCTTATTTATTGAAGAAGGCTACAAACGATCCCCTATACTTGTGGGTTATCACACCTGTTGTTCTATTCATGTTGCATCACAAAATTTGAACAACTAATTTTTGATCTCTCTTTGTGAGGAGCACTCGGAGTTCTATATCGACAAAGGACTGACCATTAAAAATTCCCAAGTGCATCTCAATGGAACCAACTCAAAAATCTTGGTCTCACGGAAGGCTTAGGGTTGATCTTGTTTTCTATCTCGGTACTACCAATTCCATATTCTCGGTTACACCGAGTTTCCCTGTCAGCTAATAGTTGAGAAACTCAGTGACACCAAAAATTTAGAATCGGCGTCACCCACAGCCACGAGTATATAAGGAGGCGGACCCTACCATTGAAATTATTCGCCGTCGCCCCCTCAAAACCATACGCTGCCAATTCGAGGCCCCTGGTCATTGTCGTTGTCTTCCCGAGCGCCTCCGCCGTTGGAAGTCCACGCCGTCGACGGAATCTCCACCCCCATCGATGTCGTAGCGCAGTTGTCACCAAGCTAGGGTACGGTTTCACCCCCTCATGCGCTCCAACCTCCAAATCATGTGCATTAGGACTTTTCCAACCATAAGCCACCGTTTGAGATCATTGTATCTCTGAAAGAATTCTCGTAGTTAGCGAACATGAGATTTTCTAGGGTTTGTCGTCCGCGCGATGAAACTCGGTGGAACTGAAGCAAACAAGTCAGTGTCACCGATTTGCCCTCTCTGCTGCTGAGAACACTTGGTGAAACCGAGTACTCTTTTTTGATCTCACCGAAAAGAGTTCCAAGTTACTGATAAAGAGATAGTCAGTCTTGGTAGCACCGAAATTGTTTCTTCGACTGTACTAATCTTCATGTGACAGAATGTTGTTGGGGCACGTTGCATGGGAAACAAAAAAATTCCTACACTTCATCAAGATCAATCTAAAAGATGAGCATCTACAAGAGGGGAGAGTGCATCTGCATACCCTTGTAGATCGCTAGGCGGGAAGCGTTAAGAAACACGGTTGATGTAGTCGAACGTATTCGGGATCCAAATCGCCGAGCGTCCCGCGATCCAATCACGATCCGTCCCAATCTAGCGCCGAACGGACGGCACCTCCACGTTCAACACACGTACGGCTTGATGACGATCTCCACCTTCTTGATCCAGCAAGAGGGAGCGGAGAGGTAGACGAGTTCTCCGGTAGCGCGACGGCATTGCGGCGATGGTGGTGGAGTAATTCCAGCAGGGCTTCGCCTAAGCACCGCTGAAACCGATCTAGAGGAGAAACTACGGGCCAGAGGAGAGGGCAGCACGTGGCTAAAATTCTATAGAAAAAACCCTCAAAACCTCTAGTATATATAGGAGGAGGGGAGGGAGGATACTTGGCTCCCAAGGGAGCCAAATCCACTTCGGCCGAAGTGGAGGGAGCAGCCCTCCTCCTCCACTCCAAGTAGGATTAGGACTCCTTCCTTTTTTCCACTTTTGCCTTTCTTTCCACCTTGGGTTTCTTCCCTAGCGGCATTGGATTCCTATGGGCCTTTGGCAATCCCACTAAGGGCTGATATTCCTTCTCCCACAGCCCATGTAGCCTCTTGGGTCGAAATACCCCTCCCGATGGTCCCCCGGTACCCTCCCGGCACTCCCGGTACACTACCGATGAGCCCGGAACTTTTCCGGTGACCAAAACAGGACTTCCTATATATCAATCTTTAACTTCGGACCATTCTGGAGCTCCTTGTGATGTCCGGGATCTCATTTAGGACTCCTAACAACCTTCGGTCACCACCATGCATAACTCTATACTACTGAAACATCACCAAACCTTAAGTGTGCAGACCCTGCGGGTTCGAGAACTATGTAGACATGACTGACACATCTCTATGGTCAATAACCACTAGCGGGACCTGGATGCCCATATTGATTCCTACATATTCTATGAAGATCTTTATCGGTCGAACCTCTATGTCAAGGATTTAGTTAATCCCGTATGATGTCCCCTTTGTTCTTCGGTATGTTACTTGCCCGAGATTCGATCGTCGGTATCTCCATACCTAGTTCAACCTCGTTACCGGCAAGTCTCTTTACTCGTTCCGTAGTACAAGATCCCGTGACTAACACATAGTCACATTGCTTGCAAGGCTTATTGTTATTTTGTATTACCGAGTGGGCCATGAGATACCTCTCTGTCTCACGGAGTAACAAATCCCAGTCTTGATCCATGCCAACTCAACAGACACCCTCGGAGATACCTGTAGAGCACCTTTATAGTCACCCAGTTACATTGCGACGTTTTATACACACAAGGCACTCCTCCGATGTCCATGAGTTGCATGATCTCATGGTCATAGGAACATATACTTGACATGCAGAAAAGAGTAGCAATAAACTTACACGATCATATGCTACGTTCGTAGTTTGGGTGTTGTCCATCACATCATTCTCCTAATGATGTGATCCCATTATCAAATGACATCACATGTCAATGGCTAGGAAACCTTGACCATCTTTGATTAACGAGCTAGTTCACTAGAGACATACTAGGGACAATGTGTTGTCTATTTACCCACACATGTAATGTGTTTCCAATCAATACAATTATAGCATGGATAATAAACGATTATCATGAACAACGAAATATAATAATATACACTTTATTTATTGCCTCTAGGGAATATTTCCAACAGTCTCCCACTTGCACTAGAGTCAATAATCTAGTTCACATCACTATGTGATTTACATTGTAATGAATCGAACACCCATGCAGTTCTGGTGTTGATCATGTTTAGCCCTTGGAAGAGGTTTAGTCAACGGGTCTGCAACATTCAGATCCGTGTGGACTTTGCAAATATTTATGTCCTTCTCCTCGCTGTAATCGTGGATGGAGTTGAAGCATCACTTTATGTGTCTGGTCCTCTTGTGAAACCTTGGTTCTTTGGCCAGAGCAATGGCACCAGTGTTATCACAGAACAGGTTCATTGGATTCAGTGCACTAGGCACTACTCCAAGATCTGTCATGAACTGCTTCATCCAGACACCTTCCTTCGCCGCCTCCGAGGCTGCGATATACTCCGCTTCGCATGTAGAATCGGCTACCACGCTTTGCTTGGAACTGCACCAGCTTACTACTCCCCCGTTGAGAATAAATACGTATCCAGTTTGTGACTTTGAGTCATCCGGATCAGTGTCAAAGCTTGCATCGACGTAACCCTTTACGACGAGCTCTTCATCACCTCCATAAACGAGAAACATTTCCTTAGTCCTGTTCAGTTACTTAAGGATATTCTTGACCGCTGTCCAGTGCTCCATTCCAGGATCACTTTGAAACCTTCCGGCCATACTTATGGCAAGGCTGACATCCAGTCTTACTCAACTTCACACCTTGTAACACAGGCAAGAACCCCTTCTTGGCCTGATCCATTTTGAACATCTTCAAAACTTTGTCAAGGTATGTGCTCTGTGAAAGTGCTATCAAGCGTCTCGATCTATCTCTATAGATCTTAATGCCTAATATGAAAGCAGCTTCTCCTAGGTCCTTCATTGAAAAACTCTTGTTCAAATATTCCTTCATGCTTTCCAGCATTTCTATATTGTTTCCAATTAGCAATATGTCATCCACATATAACACTAGAAACTCTATAGAGCTCCCACTCACTTTCTTGTAAATACAAGCTTCTCCATAAACTTGTATAAACTCAAACGCTTTGATCACCTAATCAAAACGCTTATTCCAACTCCGAGATGCTTGCACCAGCCCATAAATGGATCGCTGGAGTTTGCAAACTTTGTCAGCATTCTCTGGATCGACAAAACCTTCTGGTTGCATCATATACAACTCTTCCTCAAGGAAACCGTTGAGGAACGCTGTTTTGACATCCATCTGCCAAATATCATAGTCAAAATATGCAGCTATCGCTAACATGATTTTGACGGACTTAAGCATCGCTACGGGTGAGAAGGTCTCATCATAGTCAACTCCTTGAACTTGTGAAAAACCCTTTGCCACAAGTCGAGCTTTATAGACGGTTACATTACCGTCCGCGTCTGTCTTCTTCTTAAAGATCCATTTGTTCTGAATGGCCTTTCGCCCTTCAGGTAATACTTCCAAAGTCCATACTTTGTTTTCATACATGGATCCCATCTCGGATTTCATGGCCTCTAACCATTTCTCGGAATCCGGGCCCATCACTGCTCCTCCATAGCTCGTAGGTTCATTGTTGTCCAACAACATGACCTCCAAGACAGGGTTGCCGTACCACTCCGAAGTAGTACGCGCCCTTGTCGACCTACAAGGTTCAATAGTAGCTTGATACGAAGCTTCATGATCATCATCATTAACTTCCTCTTCTATCATCGTAGGTTCCACAGAAACATCTTTCTGTGTTGCGCTACTTTCTGGTTGAAGTAAAGGTTCAATAACCTCATCAAGCTCTATTTTCCTCCCACTCAATTCTTTCGAGAGAAACTCTTTCTCAAGAAATGTTCCATTCTTAGTGACAAACACTTTGCCTTCAGATCTGAGATAGAAGGTATACCCGATTGTCTCTTTTAGGTATCCTATGAAGACGCATTTTTCCGCTTTGGGTTCCAGCTTTTCAGGCTGAAGCTTTTTGACATAAGCATCACATCCCCAAACTTTAAGAAACGACAACTTTGGCCTCTTGCCAAACCACAGTTCATATGGTGTTGTCTCAACGGATTTTGATGGTGCCCTATTTAAAGTGAATGCATCTGTCTCCATAAGCCCAAAACAATAGTGGAAAATCGGCAAGAGACATCATAGAACGCACCATATCTAATAAGGTTCGATTACGACGTTCGGACACACCATTATGCCATGGTGTTCCAGGCGGTGTAAATTGTGAAACAATTCCACACTGTCTTAAGTGACTGTCAAACTCATAACTCTGATATTCACCTCCTCGATCAGATCGTAGGAATTTAATCTTCTTGTTACGATGATTCTCAACTTCACTCTAAAATTGCTTGAACTTTTCAAACGTTTCAGACTTGTGTTTCATTAAGTAAATATACTCATATCTACTTCAGTCATCAGTGAAGGTGAGAAAATAATGATATCCACCGCGTGCCGCAACATTCATTGGACCGCACACATCAGTATGTATGATTTCCAACAAGTCACTTGCCCGTTCCATTGTTCCAGAGAACGGCATTTTAGTCATCTTGCCCATGAGGCATGGTTCACATGTGTCAAGTGATTCAAAATCAAGTGACTCCAAAAGTCCATCAGCATGGAGCTTCCTCATGTGTTTTACACCAATATGACCTAAACAGCAGTGCCACAAGAAAGTGGTACCATCACTATCAATGCTACATCTTTTGGCATCAATGTTATGAACATGTGTATCATCACTATCAAGATTCAATATGAATAAACCCCTTACATTGGGTGCATGACCATAAAAGATATCACTCATATAAATAGAACAACCATTATTCTCTGATTTAAATGAGTAACCGTCTCGCAATAAAGAATATACAGATATAATGTTCATGCTTAACGCAGGCACTAAGTAACAATTATTCAGGTTCATCACTAATCCCGATGGTAATCGAAGAGAGAGCGTGCCGACGGCGATCACATCAACCTTGGAACCATTTCCCACGCACATCGACACTTCGTCCTTCACCAGCCTTCGTCTATCCCATAGTTCCTGTTTTGAGTTGCAAATATGAGCAACCAAACTGGTATCAAATACCCAGGCACTATAACGAGAGCTAGTAAGGTACACATCAATAACATGTATATCATATATACCTTGTTTTTTCTTCGCCGCCTTCTTGTCAGCCAGATACTTGAGGCAGTTCCGCTTCTAGTGACCAGTTCCCTTGCAATGAAAGCACTCAGTTTCTGGCTTGGGTCCAGCCTAGGGTTTCCTCACGGGAGGGGCAATTGTTTTGCCACTCTTCTTGGAGTTACCCTTCTTGCCCTTGCCATTCTTCAAGAAACTAGTGGTTTTATTGACCATCAACACTTGATGTTCTTTTTGGATTTCAGACGCAACGACTTTCAGCATCGCAAACAGCTCACCGACTGACTTGTTCATCCCGTGCATGTTATAGTTCATCACAAAGCTCTTGTAGCTAGGTGGTAGTGATTGAAGAACTCTGTCAGTGATCGCCTCGGCCGGAATGGGCATTCCCAACTTTGCCAGACGAGTGGAATACCCAGACATTCTGAGTATATGTTCACTAATAGACCCGTTCTCCTCCATTTTGCAAGCATAGAACTTATCGGAGGTCTCATACCTCTCGATTCGGGCATTCTTCTTAAAGATAAAGTCCAACTCCTGGAACATCTCATATGCTCCATGACGTTCAAAACGTCTTTGAAGTCCCGGTTCTAAGCCATACAATATTGCACACTGAACTATTGAGTAATCTCCAGAACGTGCCTCCCAAGCGTTCTGAACATCTTCGGATGACGTGTCTTCGGGTTGGTTACCAAGCAGTGCATCAAGGACATATGACTTCTGGGAAGCCGTGAGGATAATACTCAGATTACGGGACCGGTCCACAAAGTTACTTCCATCATCTTTCAACGGGTGCTACTACGCGAGCCATTGATCTAAAACATAAATATGCAAAGGTTACTCAGACTATTGTTCAAGATAATAAGTTTAGTTAATCAAATTACTAAAGCTCCCACTCAAATTGACATCCCTCAGGTCATCTGAGTGATACATGATCCAAATTCACCAACTCAAGTCTGATCATCACGTGAGTTGAGGTGGTTTCAATGGTGAACATCATCATGTTGATCATATCTACTATATGACTCATGTTCAACCTTTCGGCCTCTTGTGTTCTGAGGCCATGTCTGTACATGCTAGGCTCATCAAGTTTAACCCGAGTGTTCTGCACGTGCAACACTGGCTTGCACCCGTTGTATGTGCACGTAGAGTCTATCACACCCGATATGTCGTGGGAACGAGCCTGGCAGTAAAAGGTGGGGGTACGTAAGGAGAGGGCAGAGTCCTAGCTACGGCGAGGGTGTACACACGAATATATGAGTTCAGGCCCCTCTCGTGGAGGTAACATCCCTATGTCTCAGTGCTCGGGAGCTTATGTCGTGTGGATTGTGGAGATTACAATGATTGCAAACCCTTGTGCCAGAGGGGAGGGGCGGCTTATATAGAGTTCGCTGCCCCTCATATGTGCCCAGCATCTAAGGGTCCAGTCGTGGGTTTAAAGACTAGCGTTACTGGTAACGTACATAATAAATGCTACTAATGACGAAGGACTAACATGCGCCCATTGGCCTCCTGATGGTGGCTCCTGATCTTCTGGTGTTGACTGAGAATGAGGCCTACCGAGTGCCAGGCGACTGTCGAGTGAAGGAAGAAGACTCTGAGTGGATTGAATGTCGAGTGACTTGAACGTCTCATGGAATCCAGTCGGAAGATTATGCTCGATCTTCAAGTCCTCCAATGTAGTGTCCTTAGGTAGGGTATGTAGGTCTTGCCTAGGACCCTACCCTAGGTACATATACTCATGAAATGGGAGTATCAGTGCCAACCTCGAATTAAGGCATCAAATCTTCCGAATGATATTCGGGGCTTCAACGAAATTTGCGTCGATTGAACTCTGAGTATTGACGTCAATTCAGGATCAACACGCCAAATCTTCCGAATGATATTCGGGGCTTCAACGAAACTTGCGTCGATTGAACTCTTCTCCATTCGCCTGGATCCATTTAGCCTTGAATGTGTCCGAGCGGATGTTCAATGCCTAATTTGCTCCGAGTGAACTGAAAGCATCTTTGGAGGTGACGGGTCGGTCTGTCAGACCCGGATTTTGTGGGATACGAAAATTTGGGAAGCGCGCGCGTGCGATGATGGCACCACAATCAGGGCAAGTGGAGGCACGATGCCTCGATTCTCGCGCCAGTCATATTGCCACGTACTACGCGCCGTCAGCGGTTCGCGTGTGCGGTGATCTCGCGGGCCCACTGGTCAGCGAGACACTCGGCGGAGCATAAAGCTCCACGCACCGCGATTTGCACAGTACCTCTGCCCATTCTTTCTCCTTTCCTCCGCCTCCACTGCCTCTAGTGCCCCACTCCGTTCCTCCCTTACGAGAGCCACCGCGCCGATGATGAAGAACACGACGGAGAAGCTGGAGCTGGCCAAGAAGGGGGCGATGAAGATCAAGGGCAAGAAGACCTCGACCGCCCGGTTCACCGTGCCGGCGGGATGGATGCTGGGTGACTTCCTCCCTTCGGTGGTCACCCACGAGGAGATCGACGGCTTGGTTTCCGACGGGCTCATGGCAGAAGGATCTTGGAGGTTGCTGGAGGGAGAGCGCGAGCCGGAGCCATGCGACGGGGAGCGGGTCCTCCTCCTCTCCCATGTCGAAATATGTTTCTCCATGCCCCCTCATCCGTTCTTTAGAGGATTCTTGAATTTCTTTGGCGCTCAGTTGCATCATTTCCCACCGAATACCATCGCGTACTTGTCGTCGTTCGTAACTTTGTGCGAGTGCTTCCTGGGGTGTCCTCCCCACTGGGGACTCTTTAAGCACATTTTTACAATTAGATCTCAGACGGTGAAGAAAGCAGACCCGTCGGATGGAAAAACTCATGTGCTGCAGCTGTGTGGGGGTTTGGGGCTCCAGAAGAGAGCGCAACGTTCTTTCCCTACTATGACTTTCCCTGAATCCGTTAGAGGATGGCAGTCGACTTGGTTCTATTGCAAGGACACAGCTTCACCTAATATGTCGACTGGCCTTCCCCCCTACACATCTGACCGCCTAGCTGCCCTCAAGTCCCTAAAGTTGACTGAAGAGGAACAGAATCAGGTGGAGACCTTGGTGGATGCCATGGTGAAACTAGTCCCGGGTGGAGTGACTGGCCTGGATCTGTTCGAGACTTTTCTCAGTTGATGGCTTTAGCCTCCCCAAGCCAGAGACCACACCATGTGGCATTATGTGGGCCCAGAGGACTCGACCAGGACGCATCCAGAGGAGGTTCCGCAAACGACTGTCGAGCAGTGGCTTTGCAGCATCACCGGGGCGTGCGACAACCCTGTGGGAGCCAAGAGGATCCTACCTTACTCAGCCGAAAACCTACCGAAGAATCTGGTAAGTTGCACTTTGTCGACTGAAGTACTTGTACTGTCGACTGAGACATACTGATTTTTAGAGTGACTTCCTTGTTGGAATTATGCAGGAATGGACAAACTTGCACTTGCCAGTTCCCAATGGGAACCAACCTGAAGATGGCGTAGTGAGCGAGGGTGGCAGCGTGGACAGCGACGGTCCCTCTAACTCTAAGGATGAATACGAGGACTCCGGCGAAGAGGAAGAAGTCAAGTCACCTCCCCGGCGTGAAGGCTGCTCCAAGTCCCGCCAGGATCCGGCGGTTGTTGAGGACAAGGCTCCGGGCCCTAGTGAGGAGAACCTGAAGCGGAGCCGCCCTTCAACTGTCGAGTCGAGTGAGCGGTCGGCCAAGCAGCCCAAGCAGATCACGACCAAACCTCGATAGGCCCTGCCTCGCATGAGGATGGTTGTACCTGTCGTCTCCACATAAGTTTTGCTTCCTAATCCTTTCTGTCGACTGTGACCTTGCGTTGTTGCTAACCGAGTGTTGTTTGATCCCTTAGAGCTTCTACTTCTGTAACATCACCTCCTCGAGACGGAGGAGAAGCAATGGACATTGACACTGCTGATGCTGCAACTTCTCATAGAGGTAAACAAGTCTTCGATTCACTCGGATGGGATTCATCACTTGCAATCACTCGGATGGGATTCATCACTTGCAAAAGCTAACACTATCGATTGACGTTGCAGAGGTCATTCAATTGGAAGATGATGAGGAACATCCAGACGTCCCGCGCATCCGCACTCGACGAGCTTCATCCGTGCAGACGGTTCAGCGGTCGACTGCAGAGTCTTCCCAGGGGGTGGGTGACTCGACATGAATCAGAGCTGTTCCTACAGTACCTCCGTCGAATGCACCTCTGGCTGTCTCGACCATCGTGACGTCAACTCCAACCGGACCCATTCAGATTGCTTCAGCCGCTCCAGCTACTACACCGATCCCTCCTGTGACGGCTTTCCCTCTGCATCGCGTCCCGAAAGATCAAACCGGAGCTGCGAAGGAGGCTATGATCCAGGCAGAGCAGATGATGCTGCAAACCAAGGAGGCATATGAGGCCAGCAAGCTGGCTTATGATGCTAGCAAGGACCTCCGCACCAATGTCCGAGTAAGTTTGATTGTAAGTACATTGCTGATTGGATTTCTGTCTTTTCTTGTCCGTACATCCACTGGGTGCTTGCTTTCCACTCTGTAGAGTGTTTTCAAATTTCTGCACTCAAATAGATCGGGTCTTAATCGAGTAGGTTTTGGATCGGTAGGGGCACTCTGAGTGCACCCACTGGGTGAAGTCCCCGAGACCGTTGTCGAGTGCTTGCCTTGGCAGGGGTCTTAGAGTTTGTCGTGTGCTTGATACGTTTGCTCTTGATCGCACCACTCCATAGTTATGTTGTAGGTTTCATGGACATCATTGATAAACCATGATATGACGCTACATAACGATAGACTGCACTTCACAGAGTGATGGATATTCCAATGATGGATGTTTCTGCCACTCGACTGATCGAGAGTTGGCAGATCCAGTGTAGTCCCCGAGACCGCTGTCGAGTGCTTGCACCAGTAGGGTCATAGAGTTTATTGTATACGGGATACATTTTTCCTTGGATCACACCACTCCGAAGCTACCTTGTAGGTTTCATGGATATTATTGATAAACCATGATATGACGCTACATAAGGATAGATTGAACTTCACAGAGGAGGGAGGCGCGTCACTCGACAGGTCGAGTGACGGGTGAATGTTCTTGACAGGGCTGACTTGTCAAACGTTTCAATAACCAGTGGGGGCACGCTAAGTGCACCCACTGGGTGTAGTCCCCGAGGCTACTGTTAATCGCAGACGATAAGTAGTAGCCTTAAAAACTTGAAATCGGGATTTCCGTCTGTAACATCCCAAAATTCCATTTTTGGAATGTTATGAAATGTAGCTATGCATCTATCATCATCATTTCTTGAATACATGTAATAGTTGAAATGCCTTCTCTGAATTTCGGAAACCCCTTTCTACTTCCAATGTGTTGCTTTCACCTATTTGAAATCTTGGTAAAAAGTTCAAATAAGAGAGGAGGAACATGACACTCCACACCAGGACCCATTTGGTGATCTATTTGAACAAAAACAACCACGGGTTATTTTAAAAATATTTGCAAAAAGGATTTAAAAACAATTAGGCAATTTCTGAAAATATTTTTTTCTCATTGTGTTCAAATGACAGAATAAAAATGTTCAATAAATGGCATTTATTCTTCTGTTAATTTTGATATATAATACTCCTATTTTTAAAAATGTTTTGAATGCTTTTAAAGACGTTTTAATACTCTGGTTAATAAAAACAGTAACGGATTTAGAATTAAACGGGCCGGCCCACAGGCTTTTATTCGCGAATTCAATTCGAGCCGGCCGACCGACGCGGAAACCTTGTTCTCCCTCTCGCTGCCACCAGGTCCCACCCCGACCGACCGTTAGCCCCGCGCGGTGGCCTTCCTCCTCGCGCGCGCGCCGCCGCACGGCAGTCCCCCCCCCCCCGGATCTCTCTCCTCTCTCCCCGCACCCACCCGAGCACCCTATAAGTAGCCCCTGTCACTCCTCTCTCCATTCCCCCCCCCCCCCCGAGCCCTCTCTCTCCCTCGCCGAGACGCTGCCAAATTCCTCGCCGGAGTAGCACCACCACCGAAGCTCCCATCGCCCGTAGCCATCGCCTCGGTCATCCTCGCACCTCTCCGCCACCACCAGTCGGCACCGGAGGACCTCCTCCGCCGTCTGAGCCCGTCCGCGCTCCGTTTCGACCACCGGAGCCACCTCTGGCGGCGTCCTCGACCACTGGCCGCCGTCACCATCGCCGGAGTCCACCTCCCCCTCCGGTAAAATCTTCGAGCTCACCCCCTCCCTCCGATCCAGACGCAACGGCCCAGATTAGATCAACTTAATTCCTGAATCGTTTTCCTCTTCGGTCCGGTCGACCGCCCGCAACCATCCAACACGCGCGCTAGCCAGCCAATAGGATAGTGCCACGTCACCCCTGACCGTCCGGTAGAAATTTTCTTCTTTTTGTTTAGTTTTAGTTAAACAGAATGTTTTAGAAAATTGTTTTAGCTATAACTTTTAATATATTTAATGTTTTGAGTTGATTATTTTTGCAATAGCTCAAATTTTTCATGTAGTTTCACCCTGTACTTTTAAATTTCAAATTTGACCTATAAAATTTGAATTGAATTAAATTTGTTCAAAACATTCAAATCTTAATAACTAGAGTTTGAAAATAGATTTTGATATGAATCTTTTTGCTACTGTTTGGTATTAGTTAGGACTACCATCATGCTTAGCTTCAGAATTTTTAGGATGATTTTTCTTAGTGTTTTATCTATAAACAGATTCTGCCTATTAGTTAGTATAGTTTAAATTAACTTAGTTTTAGTTGGTTTAAATTAGATTTAGTTTTATTTGTTTAATAGGTTCCGTTAGTTAAACTTTAGGTGTTTTACTTATGTTAATAAAAATATAAATTTGCTTAGTTTGTTTCTTTATTAACATAGGAATCTGAACACATTTTTCAAATAGGTTTAATTTGAACTAAAACAACTAGTTAGTAATAGTTTTCTTTCAACAAAGTTTTATATAATTTAATTTTGTTTTCTAAGACAACTTTATTTGTAAATTCTTCCCTGTTAAGAACATGTTTTGTTAATAAATAATAAGTTTTGTTTTGCTCTTTTGTTAGTAAAACTATAGTTGTTTCATATAGTGTTTATCAAAACTTTTAAAAAAACTTTACTAAAAGTTTTCCCAACAAACTTAATTTGGTTTTATTCTGTTTATTAATAAAATATTTTATTGTTTTCTTGCTGTCAACTATTGTTTTGGTTAATACCAATAGTTTCATTATGTTAGTAGTGTTTTATCAATCATCTTTTAGAAAACAAAACTTTGTGTGCTTTCTTGCTTGTGATTTTTATGCATTGTTTTGTCTTGATTAGTTACTAGTTCATGGTTGATGGTTGTGAGTTACAATATTTTGTTGTATGCTTATTGAGTGCTCTTGTTTGCTTCGTTAGATTATCCAGAGTGCGAAGCTTGTTACTTAGAGTCACTCACGTACGAAGATCGTCAATCAGGCAAGTCACTTTGACCATCTTTACCCATGTTTTTATTGCATTAGTTCTACCATCCCCCCAATTGCATGCAAACTAGGTAATTGGAAACTTGGTTACTGTTGTAGTATCATGTGGTAGGTACCCACTCTCAACCCTTGACACATTGGCCCCGGGAAACGTTGTTTTACTTTTTGCTACGCTATTAGTAGACGGGGTTGGTTGTGTGATTCATGAGAGTTGAGAGAGTTAATAATTTCAAGAACTACATAATGATCAAGACTTAAAGACTCCGAGTTTTCAACTTACCTCTGGGTGGATGATGGTTGAATGGCACCCTGGAGAAACCAGTGGATTTGCCTAGGTGTTGCTGGAGATGGCCAGTATTCACGCAGAAAGATCCACCCAAGCACAAAGAGATGGATGGGTGCTTCAAGACCCAAGGCTTACCTGCACAGCCACAAGTCATTATGGGCTCTGGCTTGGTTGGATATCGTGGTGACCCTGGACAGGCGGTGCTATGAGATGTAGAAGAACGGTAGGAAAGGATGGGCACCGACAGAGTCGTAGGGAAACCCTTTGGAAGACCATGTTTTGGTCATCCGTTTCTCAAACACCCTGAAGTGCGAGAAATCAAACGGAGGCGACCAAATCTTGTGGGGAACGTGTGCAAAGCTCTACAGAGTACTAAAACCTAATCGATTAGTCGTGTCCACGATCATGGACGACTTGAGCCAAAGGAACTGAAACATTCAGAATTCTCAACACAATTAATATGATGATGTGGGTATTAACAATTTGGGTACGAGAATTGGTTGGTGGAACCATCTCATTAATCAACCAACTTAGTAATATTTTTGCTTAGCCCTCTCTTGATGTAGGAAAAATTGGCTTTACGCAAAAACTTACCACCCCACCTGCCATATAAGCATGTAGACTAGATGATTATCTTTTCACACCTCTTTTGTGACTTTGCCGGCATATTCCATATGCTGACCTACACGGCTGCAACGTATCATGTTGCAGAGTACTTTTCCGACCAGGAGTGAGGATACGCTCTACGCTCGGTGAGATGCCCTTGGAGTCAGATGGACTCATCTACCTTCGACGCTTCCGCAAGACTTAGTTATTCTCATGAGTTGGCCTTTGGCCACTTTATTGTAATCTTTATTGTAATAAAGGACTCGATATGAGATTTCGATTAATATAATGCTGTGTGATTTCCCTTTGATATATACATTGATGTACCGTGTGTGTACCAGCATGATCTTGGGATGGTACGGAAACACCGGAGATTCGACCTTTCAGGTCGGGTCACTACAGAAATGGTATCAGAGCACACGCTGACCGTAGGACGTAACCTCTAGGATTGGAAAGCCTTAGGATTGTATCTCTTTGTCTTTAAAATTCTTATACTCTCATCTACTCATTTCTGATTTCTCTCCGGTTATTTGAAAATTTATAGATGGCCACCTTCATCCCAGTGTTGATCACGGAGTTTTGCCAGCCTGACGCAACGATGCCTTTTGGTAAGGAGCTGATGAGGATCGTCAAGGACGTGAGGATTGCTTTGCCGAGCATCACCGGGACTCCTATCATGTCATTTCCACAAGATGGACGCTACAGGATCGAGGTGCACATCCCAGGGAAGACCTTTGGGAATCGGAAGGAACCCATCGACTTCAAGTTTGTGGCACCCAGCTAGATACTTGGAAGAGACATGGCCATTCATCGTGCCCTTGGACGTATTCAGGAGGAATACAGAGGTGGAACCATTTCACCAGGACTCGGCATGGTTTGCCGCAGAGATGCCCATGGCAACATCATCACCAACCCCACTGGAGACTCCACCCTATCATATATCAAGACCCTGGAGACGCACATCAAGACTCTGGAGCTTCGAGTTCATGCTGATACGAAGACAATCAAGAATCTGATGAACCGTGAGATTGACCTCGAAGCTGAGTTACGGGAAGCCGAGTACGAGCATGAGTATGAGGTGAAGGATTTCTTAGAGAGGATCGACAAGTTGAATACTCGCATCGCCACTCTGGAGGAACAGATGGACACGGGTGAAAATCTTCATCCTGAAGGAGACTTGGCTCCTTTCATCAGCGACGATGATGACTATGAGGAGAGCACCACTGGAGGAGACTCAGTCACCATGTACTTCTGAGGAAAAGTTTAGTTATGCCCTCCATGTATCTTTTATTTTCAACGTTAAGAGCGTAGGTCGATGTGTAGTTTGATTGAGACTTGTATTCCCGATGTTTGACATTGATTGAATAAATGAATGAGTGTTTGGTGTGATATGTTTGTTGCATTGCATATGGGTAGTGAATTTCTCCTTTTAGGCCCTTGTTCTATTCTAATTCTCACCCCTCTGGAAACAGCAAGATGCCTCCACGACGTGAGTCTGACTTCACCTTCCCGCCGGAACTCACGCAACTCCTTCAGCAGCAGAATGCACTGATGCAGCTATTGATCCAGAATCAGACCAACAACCAGAACAACAACCACCACCATCCACCCCAGGCTGACAATCTCACCCGTTTTCTGAGGTTGAATCCTCCAACTTTCTCCAGCAGCATTGAGCCCATTGTAGCAGATGACTGGCTCCGTAAGATGGAGAGAGAACTCGTCACCATTGGATGTACTGACGCTGAGAAGGTGCGCTTTGCCGCACATCAACTGGATGGACCAGCAGCTTCATGGTGGGAGAACTACACCACCACATATCCTATTGCTGATATAACTTGGGAGCAGTTCCAGCAAGCTTTCCGCACCGGACATGTGTCAGCTGGAGCCATGAGTCTGAAGAAGCGCGAGTTTCGCAACTTGCGCCAGGGAAATCGCTCTGTGGCCCAGTACGTGGATGACTTCAGCACATTGGCACGTTATGCACCAGGAGACGTGGCCAATGATGCGGCCAAGCAAGAGAAGTTTCTGGAAGGACTCAACGATGAGTTGAGCATGCAGCTGGTAGTGGCTACTTTCAACAACTACCAAGAGCTGGTGGACAAGGCCCTCATATTGGAGGGTAAACAGCAGCAAATTGAGAATCGCAAGCGGAAGTACACTCAGGGGAAGTTTAACTCTGGAGCTCATCAGAAGCCCCGCTACTCCCCATACTCAGAGAATACCGGATCAGGGACTGGTAAGTTTGGAAGGCACACTCATGCGGTGCACAACCATGGAGGCCACAACCATGGAGGAAATGGGAATGCCCGTCCCAACCATGGCAATTTCAAGACTGACAATGGGAATGGGAACAACAACCAGCACCGTCACGCTCCTACTCAGAAGGATCTGAGCCACATCACCTGTTTCAAGTGCCAGAAGACAGGGCACTATGCTACTGAGTGTCCCCAGAGCAAGCAGGGAAATGGAAACGGCAACTCCACAGCCAAGAAGCCAAATCCGTTTCCTCGTGCCCAGGTGAACCACCTCGACGTGGAAGAAGTCTATGATCAACCCGAGGCTGTGGTTGGTAAGTTTTTATTGCATTCACGTCCAGTTACAGCACTTTTTGATTCCGGTGCAACTCATTCATTCATACCAAGGGTAGTTGTGGATAAATATGGTTTGCCCACCAAAACCCTTAGACAGCCCATTAAGGTCAGATCCCCAGGAGGTATGATGATGGCAGGAATAGGATGCCATGTCCTGAAACTCAATATAGGAAACCATGTTTTTCCCACCGACCTCATCGTCTTAGAATCCCAGGGATTGGATGTAATCCTAGGCATGGATTGGATGACCAAGTATGAAGGAAATCGTGATTATCCCAGCAAGTCTGTTTCACTCACCACCCCGGAGAACAAGAGGATTAAGTATGTATCCCGATGCACCCAGATGAGTGCTCGATTAAATTCACCCACACGAGTTGTTCAGGAGGAAGTACCTATGGTAAAAGACTTTCCGGATGTATTCCCGGAAGAATTACCAGGCATGCCACCAGATAGGGAGATTGAGTTCCTAATAGAGCTACAACCAGGGACAACCCCAATTTCCAAGAGACCCTATCGGATGCCCGCAAATGATTTAGTGGAAATCAAGAAGCAGATTAAGGAGCTATTGGACAAGGGATATATTCGCCCAAGTTCTTCACCTTGGGGAGCCCCAGTTCTTTTGGTGGAGAAGAAGGATAAAACCTTGAGAATGGTAGTCGATTATCGTGCCTTGAACGAGGTGACTATCAAGAACAAGTACCCTCTGCCGTTGATTAATGACTTGTTTGATCAGCTAGTAGGCGCCAAAGTATTCTCTAAGATCGATCTTCCATCAGGGTATCACCAACTGAAGATTCGTGAACAGGATATACCCAAAACAGCTTTCACCACAAGGTATGGCTTGTATGAGTATACTGTCATGTCCTTTGGTTTGACTAATGCTCCTGCCTACTTCATGAATTTGATGAACAAAGTGTTTATGGAATATTTGGACAAGTTTGTCGTGGTGTTCATCGATGACATTTTGATATTCTCCAAGAACGAGGAAGAACACAAGGAACATTTGCGTTTAGTTCTGGAGAAGCTGAGAGAGCATCAGTTATATGCTAAGTTCAGCAAATGTGAATTTTGGCTGACGGAAGTCGGATTCCTTTGACATGTTATTTCCAGAGAAGGAATAGCCATAGACCCCGCTAAGGTTGAAGCCGTCACCGAGTGGAAGTCACCCACCTCAGTTAAGGAGATCTGCAGTTTCCTTGGACTAGCTGGATATTACCGGAGATTTATTGAGAATTTATCAAAGATTGCCAAGCCCATGACGGAGTTGTTGAAGAAAGAGTCTAAGTATGTTTGGACTGAGGAATGTGAAGCCAGTTTCCAGGAGTTGAAGAAACGTTTGGTCACAGCCCCAGTGTTGATTTTGCCCAATATTTGGAAGGACTTCCAGGTTTATTGTGATGCTTCACGTCAAGGACTTGGAGGAGTACTCATGCAAGATGGAAAGGTTGTAGCTTATGCATCTAGATAACTACGACCTCATGAGTTGAATTATGCCACCCATGATTTGGAACTAGCAGCCGTAGTGCACGCACTCAAGACCTGGAGACATTTTCTTATCGGAAATAGTTGTGATGTATACACCGACCAAAAGAGCCTGAAATATATCTTCATGCAGAAGGAGTTGAACCTCAGACAGAGGAGATGGTTAGAGTTAATCAAGGACTATGACATGAGATTACATTACCATCCAGGTAAGGCTAATGTTGTAGCCGATGCCTTGAGTCGGCAAACTTATGTAAACACACTCACAGCGGGAGGATTACCCCAAGAGTTAGCCGATGATCTCAGAGAGCTCAGGCTAGAGATAGTCCCAAGAGGATATGTTGCCACACTGGAGATTCAGTCCACCTTGACTGAAAGAATTCGAGAAGCCCAGAAATCGGACAAGGAGATAGCTGAGATTAAGCAGAGAATGAAAGATGGAAAAGCTAAAGGTTTTCGTGAGGATGAGCAAGGAACTCTGTGGTTTGAGAACCGAATCTATGTGCCCAATGACCCAGAGCTCAGCAAGTTGATACTTCAGGAAGCCCACGATTCACCTTACTCGATACACCCAGGCAACACCAAGATGTACCTGGATTTGAAGGAAAGTTATTGATGGATAGGTATGAAGAAGGATATTGCAGAACACGTTGCAATATGTGATGTTTGTCAGCGAGTAAAGTTGGAACATCAGAAACCAGCAGGGTTACTCCAACCTTTGCCGATACCCGAGTGGAAATGGGAAAAGCTTGGTATGGACTTCATCACAGGACTACCTAGGACCCGTTCAGGTTATGATTCCATATGGGTAGTGGTTGATCGCTTGACCAAGGTGGCTCATTTCATTCTAGTGAAAACCACCTATACCAGCGCTAAGCTAGCCAAGATATATATGACCAGGATCGTATGTCTGCATGGAGTTCCGAGGAGTATCGTGTCAGATAGAGGAACACAATTTACCACAAAGTTTTGGCATCAGTTACATGAAACTTTGGGTACAAGACTGGAGTTCAGTATAGCTTTTCATCCGCAGACCGATGGACAGACTGAGAGAGTCAACCAGATTCTGGAAGACATGTTGAGAGCTTGTGCGCTAGATTATGGATCTAGTTGGGATGACAATTTACCTTACGCAGAATTCTCGTACAACAACAGTTATCAGACCAGTCTGAAGATGGCCCCTTTCGAAGCTTTATATGGAAGGAGGTGCAGAACGCCACTGACGTGGGATGGTGTTGGAGACCGACAACTTTTTGGTCCCGACCTTATCCGAGATTCTGAAGAGAAAGTCAAGCTGATTCGCGACAGACTCAAGATAGCTCATTCTCGACAGAAGAGTTATGCTGACAGCAAACGTAAAGAAGTGACGTATGAAGTGGGAGACCGAGCATATCTTCGTGTGTCCCCGCTTCGAGGAATCAAAAGGTTTGGTGTTAAAGGAAAGTTAGCACCCAGATTCATAGGCCCCTACAAAATTCTTGAACGTAGAGGCGAAGTTGCATACAAGCTGGAATTGCCGAAAGGATTGTCAGGAGTCCATGATGTGTTCCATGTGTCCCAGCTGAAGAAATGCCATGCTGAGATGGTTGATATTCCTTTGAGAGACACAGTGCCCCTAGAGGCCATACAACTTGACAATGATCTGACCTATGAGGAGAAGCCTGTCAGAATCCTCGAGACTACCAACAGAGTTACCCGCAGCAAGATCATCAAGTTCTGTAAGGTTTTGTGGAGTCACCACACCGAGGAAGAAGCCACCTGGGAACGCGAAGAAGATCTTCGTAGAGACCACCCGCACCTATTTTCTAGCCAACCCGAATCTCGAGGGCGAGATTCATCTTAAGGTGGGTAGGTTTGTAACATCCCAAAATTCCATTTTTGGAATGTTATGAAATGTAGCTATGCATCTATCATCATCATTTCTTGAATACATGTAATAGTTGAAATGCCTTCTCTGAATTTCTGAAACCCCTTTCAACTTTCAATGTGTTGCTTTCACCTATTTGAAATCTTGGTAAAAAGTTCAAATAAGAGAGGAGGAACATGACACTCCACACCAGGAGCCATTTGGTGATCTATTTGAACAAAAACAACCAGGGGTTATTTTAAAAATATTTGCAAAAAGGATTTAAAAACAATTAGGCAATTTCTGAAAATATATATTTTTCTTCAAAGTGTTCAAATGACAGAATAAAAATGTTCAATAAATGGCATTTATTCTTCTGTTAATTTTGATATATAATACTCCTATTTTTAATAATGTTTTGAATGCTTTTAAAGACGTTTTACTACTCTGGTTAATAAAAACAGTAACGGATTTAGAATTAAACGGGCCGGCCCACAGGCTTTTATTCGCGAATTCAATTCGAGACGGCCGACCGACGCGGAAACCTCGTTCTCCCTCTCGCTGCCACCGGGTCCCACCCCGACCGCCCGTTAGCCCCGCGTGGTCGCCTTCCTCGCGCGCGCGCCGCCGCGCGGCAGTTCCCCCCCGGATCTCTCTCCTCTCTCCCCGCACCCACCCGAGCACCCTATAAGTAGCCCCTGTCACTCCTCTCTCCATTCCCCCCCGAGCCCTCTCTCTCCCTCGCCGAGACGCTGCCAAATTCCTCGCCGGAGTTGCACCACCACCGGAGCTCCCATTGCCCGTAGCCATCGCCTCGGTCATCCTCGCCCCTCTCCGACACCACCAATCGGCACCGGAGGACCTCCTCCGCCGTCTGAGCCCGTACGCACTCCGTTTCGACCACCGGAGCCACCTCCGGCGGCGTCCCCGACCACCGGCCGCCGTCACCATCGCCGGAGTCCACCTCCCCCTCCGGTAAAATCTTCAAGCTCACCCCCTCCCTCCGATCCAGACGCAACAGCCTAGATTAGATCAACTTAATTCCCGAATCGTTTTCCTCTTCGGTCCGGTCGACCGCCCGCAACCATCCAACACACGCGCTAGCCAGCCAATAGGATAGTGCCACGTCACCCCTGGCCGTCCGGTAGAAATTTTCTTCTTTTTGTTTAGTTTTAGTTAAACAGAATGTTTTAAAATTGTTTTAGCTATAACTTTTAATCTATTTAATTTTTTGAGTTGATTCTTTTTGAAATAGCTCAAATTTTTCATGTAGTTTCACCCTGTACTTTTAAATTTCAAATTTGAACTATAAAATTTGAATTGAATCAAATTTGCTCAAAACATTTAAATCTGAATAACTAGAGTTTGAAAATAGATTTTGATATGAATCTTTTTGCTACTGTTTGGTATTAGTTAGGACTACCTTCATGCTTAGTTTCAGAATTTTTAGGATGATTTTTCTTAGTGTTTTATCTATAAACAGATTCTGCCTATTAGTTAGTATAGTTTAAATTAACTTAGTTTTAGTTGGTTTAAATTAGATTTAGTTTTATTTGTTTAATAGGTTCTATTAGTTAAACTTTAGGTGTTTTACTTATGTTAATAAAAATATAAATTTGCTTAGTTTGTTTCTTTATTAACATAGGAATCTGAACACATTTTTCAAATAGGTTTAATTTGAACTAAAACAACTAGTTAGTAATAGTTTTCTTTCAACAAAGTTTTATATAATTTAATTTTGTTTTCTAAGACAAGTTTATTTGTAAATTCTTCCCTGTTAAGAACATGTTTTGTTAATAAATAATAAGTTTTGTTTTGCTCTTCTATTAGTAAAACTATAGTTGTTTCATATAGTGTTTATCAAAACTTAAAAAAAAACTTTACTATAAGTTTTCCCAAAAACTTAATTTGGTTTTATTCTGTTTATTAATAAAATATTTTATTGTTTTCTTGCTTTCAACTATTGTTTTGGTTAATACCAATAGTTTCAATATGTTAGTAGTGTTTTATCAATCATCTTTTAGAAAACAAAACTTTGTGTGTTTTCTTGCTTGTGAATTTTATGCATTGTTTTGTCTTGATTAGTTACTAGTTCATGGTTGATGGTTGTGAGTTACAATATTTTGTTGTATGCTTATTGAGTGCTCTTGTTTGCTTCATTAGATTACCCGAAGTGCGAAGCTTGTTACTTAGAGTCACTCACGTACGAAGATCGTCAATTAGGCAAGTCACTTTGACCATCTTTAGCCATGTTTTTATTGCATTAGTTCTACCATCCCCCCAATTGCATGCAAACTAGGTAATTGGAAACTTGGTTACTGTTGTAGTATCATGTGGTAGGTACCCCCTCTCAACACTTGACACATTGGCCCCGGGAAACGTTGTTTTACTTTTTGCTATGCTGTTAGTAGACGGGGTTGGTTGTGTGATTCATGAGAGTTGAGAGAGGTAATAATTTCAAGACCTACATAATGATCAAGACTTCAAGACTCCGAGTTTTCAACTTACCTCTGGGTGGATGATGGTTGAATGGCACCCTGGAGAAACCAGTGGATTTGCCTAGGTGTTGCTGGAGATGGCCAGTATTCACGCGGAAAGATCCACCCAGGCACAAAGAGATGGATGGGTGCTTCAAGACCCAAGGATTACCTGCACAGCCACAAGTCATTATGGGCTCTGGCTTGGTTGGATATCGTGGTGACCCTGGACAGGCGGTGCTACGAGATGTAGAAGAACGGTAGGAAAGGATGGGCACCGACTGAGTCGCAGGGAAACCCTTTGGAAGACAATGTTTTGGTCATCCGTTTCTCAAACACCCTAAAGTGCGAGAAAGCAAACGGAGGCGACCAAATCTTGTGGGGAACGTGTGCAAAGCTCTGCAGAGTACTAAAACCTAATCGATTAGCCGTGTCCACGGTCATGGACGACTTGAGCCAAAGGAAATGAAACATTCGGAATTCTCAACACAATTAATATGATGATGTGGGTATTAACAATTTGGGTACGAGAATTGGTTGGTGGAACCATCTCATTAATCAACCAACTTAGTAATATTTTTGCTTAGCCCTCTCTTGATGTAGGAAAAATTGGCTTTACGCAAAAACTTACCACCCCACCTGCCATATAAGCATGTAGACTAGATGATTATCTTTTCACACCTCTTTTGTGACGTTGCCGGCATATTCCATATGCTGACCTACACGGCTGCAACGTATCATGTTGCAGAGTACTTTTCCGACCAGGAGTGAGGATACGATCTACGCTCGGTGAGATGCCCTTGGAGTCAGATGGACTCATCTACCTTCGACGCTTCCGCAAGACTTAGTTATTCTCATGAGTTGGCCTTCAGCCACTTTATTGTAATCTTTATTGTAATAAAGGACTCGATATGAGATTTCGATTAATATAATGCTGTGTGATTTCCCTTTGATATATACATTGATGTACCGTGTGTGTACCAGCATGATCTTGGGATGGTACGGAAACACCGGAGATTCGACCTTTCAGGTCGGGTCACTACACCATCGTACGCAGAGTACTGGAGGCGCTCGGCATGTCGAGTGCATTTTTTTTGATGAGTTACTCGACAGGTCGAGTGTTAACCATCTCAGTGGGGGCACTCTAAGTGCACCCACTGGGTGTAGTCCCTGAGACCACCGTCGAGCGCTTGCACCGGCGGGGGTCTTAATAGAGGTTGTTTCGAATTTGTTTACAGCATGCAGAGCGCTAGAGCCACTCGACATGTCGGGTGGACTTTTTGCTTGAATTCTTCTTCCGTCAGACATTATATAACGCTATTCCAGGGTAATAAGACAGTCATTCGACGGTACTCATTGCCCAGTCGACCGTCCTTGGTATTACTTGTCGATTGAATTTCTTTCTTTTGTTGGTTTTAGAGAGCTTGCGAACTTGGGACGCAGTACAAGGATCTTGAGGATGAGAGGAACCGACTGCGTGTGGATCTAGAAGCCTCCAACAATGCTCTGGAGCGAGCGCGTGCTGAGCTGAAGTCTCTGGGAGGTAATTACTATCGACTTTCTGCATTCTCATCTTCACTTTTCATGTTTTGAACCGAGTGCTCTCACTCGAACAGACGTGCGCAATGAAAATCGTCGACTCCAAGTGCGACTCAACAATGTTGTTTCTTTAGATTCCATGAAGAAGGCACTGGAGGAGAAGGACAAAACACTCGTCGACGCCCAACGGGTGGCCAGGGATAAAACTGAAGCTGCAGATCGGAAGCTGGCGGCCGCCAAGAAGCTGGAGGAGGAGAATGCAAAGCTGAAGCAGGAGCGCGTGGACCTAGTAAAAAGGGCCGAGCAGCTGAACAAAAGGAGCAACGGCCTGGAGAAGCACTTGGGCGAATTCTCGAGGAAGATGTACATCATGCTCGACGGTGAGTATTTCTTGTCGACTCTAGTTTGTATAAATCCTTGAAGGTCGTAGCTCACCGATTCTTCTCCCATTCCCACTCTTCAACAAAATTCTGCAAGGATTTCGAGAAGGATACATAGGAGGTTGAGCCCAATCTGGAGCCCACAAAGTCACCTGCCGCAGACGCAGTGGCCATGAACATTCTCAGACTCAATTTCCGGCTCCAGGGCGTTCAGGCATATGTTGTCCGACTGAAATCTGCAATGGTGAGAATTGACAAGGAGCTATGGCCTGAGGACACCCTTCAGCTCGACCTCAACTCCATGATGGCTCGCCTGAACATACTTCCAAGTCGAGTGCAAGCCTAGAAGAAATCCGCTTCCCATTGTGGGGCCGACATGGCGCTATCACTCGTCAGGGTCCATCGTAGGGACGTGAGGGAAGAGAAGCTGAAGGAGCTCCGGGTGGTTAAACCAAAGAAACTCTAGTTTGAGGACTTCATGGAAACCTTCATCGAAGCAGTCACCAGAATCGCAGACGGCATCGACTTGGACACTTTTGTCGAGCCAGCCAGCCCGTCAGATGCTTGAAAAACTTGACCTTTGGAAGAAATACTTTTATTCGCCTTGGTATGCCGAGTGAAATTGTATCTCTTAAAACTTCATTCAGGCCTTAGGCCTGAGCACATTTGCTTCTTTACGAAATGTTTATCCGTGATTTAACCTTTGTATTTTATCTATATTTGGCTTCTAATCATTTGTTCGACTGAGTTTGTTTTTAGGCTTAGGCAAAAACATGTTCATAGCTAAGCCCCCGAGTGTGAGGATTGCTCACCACTCGGGATAGTTTTGATCCTAAGCGAAGACAGATTCGCAAATAGGTCGTCGAGTGAATGGATTACTATCCACCCGACAAGGTTTTTAACTTAGGCGAAACATGTTTGTAGCTAAGCCCCCGAGAGTGAGGATTTCTCATCACTCAGAGTTTTTTTGAACTTAGGCGAATGTCGATTCACAGCTAAGCTGTTGAGTGAATGGACTGCTATCCACCCGACAGGGTTTTTAACTTAGGCGAAAGCATGTTCGCAGCTAAGCCCCCGAGTGTGAGGATTGTTAATCACTCGGAGTATTTTTGAACCTAAGCAAAGACAGATTTGCAAATAGGTCGTCGAGTGAAATGACTGCTATCCACCCGACAGGGTTTTTAGCTTAGGCGAAAGCATGTTCGTAGCTAAGCCCCCAAGTGTGAGGATTGCTCAGCACTCGGAGTATTTTTGAACCTAAGCAAAGACGGATTCGCAAATAGGTCGTCGAGTGAATGGATTACTATCCACCCGATAGGGTTTTTCACTTAGGCGAAACATGTTCGCAGCTAAGCCCCCGAGTGTGAGGATTGCTCATCACTCAGAGTTTTTTCAAACTTAGGCGAATGTCGATTCGCAGCTACGTTGTCGTGTGAATGGACTGCTATCCACCCGATGCGGTTTTTAACTTAGGCGAAACATGTTCGTAGCTAAGCCCCTGAGTGTGGGGATTGCTCATCACTCGGAGTTTTTTCGAACTTAAGCGAATGTCGATTCGCAGCTAAGCTGTCGAGTGAATGGACTACTATCCACCCAATGGTTTTTTTAACTTAGGCAAAACATGTTTGCAGCTAAGCCCCCGAGCATGAGGATTGCTCATCACTCGGAGTATTTTTGAACCTAAGCGAAGACGGATTCGCAAATAGGCTGTTGAGTGAATGGACTGCTATCCTCCCGACAGGGTTTTTAACTTAGGCGAAAGCATGTTCATAGCTAAGCCCCCTAGTGTGAGGATTTCTCATCACTCAGAGTATCCCCAATAATGAAACTATACGATCGGAATCGACAATATATATTGCAGAAATGTGAATTGCATTGATGAAGTATTCTTATTACATGAGAAGATTCTTCTGTCTCAAGTATAAAAACGCCAGAGCAGATCTGCATTCTAGGCTCATGGCTCGTATATCCGCTTCATGAGATTGTACAGATGGTAGGATCCGTTGTTAAGCAACTTAGTGATGACGAAAGGACCTTCCACTGCAGGAGCAAGCTTGTGAGGTCGGTGTTGATTCACTCGAAGCACCAAGTCTCCCTCATGAAATGATCGACTCTTGACATTCTTCGCATGGAAGCACCGCAGATCCTGCTGATAGGAAGTAGTCCGGATCAGAGCCATCTCTCGTTCTTCCTCCAGAAGATCTACACCGTCCTACCCTAGCCTGTTCAGCTTCAGCCTCAGAATACAGTTCCACTCGAGGAGAATTGTGAAACAAGTCACTCGGCAATACAGCTTCAGCACCATAGACCAGGAAGAAAGGAGTCCGTCTAGTCGACCGATTTGGCATAGTTCTTAGGCCCCATAATACAGACGGCAACTCAATTACCCAGGCACCAGCGGCATGATCCAGGTCGTGCATAAGACGAGGCTTAAGGCCTTCCAAGATGAGGCCATTGGCTCGCTCGACTTGCCCATTGGTTTGCGGGTTTGCGACAGATGCATAATCTACCCGAGTGCCCTGAGATGTGCAGAAGTTTCTAAACTCTTTCGAGTCAAAGTTGGTGCCGTTATCCTTGATAATGCTTTGAGGAACACCGTACCGGAAAATTATCTCTCTCATGAATGTAACTGCCGTACGGGAGTTCAATTTCTTGATGGGCTTGGCTTCTATCCATATGGTAAATTTGTCGACTGCAACCAGCAAATGAGTGAAACCACCTTTTCTGGTCCGAAAGGGACCAACCATGTCGAGTCCCCAAACAGCAAACGGCCAGTCAAGGGGAATGTCTTCAGAGTAGAGGCCGGCTTGTGTGACAAGTTTGCATAGAACTGGCATCCATCACAGTGATCGACGATGTCCTTAGCCATCTCATTAGCTCGTGCCAGAAAAAACCAGCTCTGTACGCTTTGGCGACAATCGTCCGTGAGGACGCATGATGGCCGCAAGTTCCTGAGTGGATCTCATCCAGAATCATTCGACCTTCCTCGGGGGAAATGCAGCGCTGTGTAATACCAGTCGCACTCTCTCTGAACAGCTGATCTCCCATCACTATAAAAGCCTTGGACCTGCGCACAATCTGTCGAGCCTCTATTTCATCTTCAGGGAGCTCTTGTTTGAGGATATAGGCAATGTAAGGCACCATCCAATCGGGAGTGATAACCAGAATCTCCATGACCAGATCAATTATTGTAGGGACATCGACTTCTGTTGGGTCAGTGGAACTCAAAGCTTGTGGGGTCTCTTCGGTGAAAGGATCTTCTTGAACCAAAGGAGTGTGCAAGTGCTCTAAGAACACACTGCTGGGGACAGGCCGTTGACTAGACCCAATCTTGGATAGCTCGTCGGCCGCCTGATTTTTTAGTCGGGGAACATGATGAAGTTCCAGGCCTTCAAATTTCTTCTCCAACTTTCGGACTGCATTATAGTATCCAGTCATAGAGGGGTATCGAACATCCCACTCTTTCATCACTTGATTCACTACCAGATCTGAGTCACCATAAACCATCAGGCGCTTGACGCCGAGTGAGATAGCCATGCGCAACCCATACAAAAGTGCTTCATATTTTGCCTCATTATTGGAGGAATCAAAGTGAATTTGCAAGACATAGCTGAGCTTGTCACCCCTGGGAGATATCAAGACAACACTAGCACCGGACCCATTCAACATTTTAGAGACATCAAAGAACATTGTCCAATGTGTTGAGTGAACTTGGATAGGTCGTTGCTGTTCAATCCACTTGGCCATGAAATCTGTCAATGCTTGGGACTTGATTGTTCTTTTGGCTTCCAATCTGATGTCAAAGTATCCAAGCACAATTGCCCATTTAGCCACTCGACCTGATGCGTCTCGATTATTGAAAATCTCGGACAAAGGAGCATCACTGACGACTGAAATTGAGTGGTCTTGAAAATAATGTGTCACCTTCTTCGCTGGTAGGTAAATACCATAGACCGGCTTCTGGTAGTGTGGATATCTTTGCTTTGAGGGGGACAAAATTTCCGAGACATAATAGACTGGCTGCTGGACTTTATAAGCTTTACCCTCCTCTTCCCGCTCGATAATTAGCACTGTACTGACGACCTGATTTGTGGCCACAATGTACAGGAGTAAGGGCTCTTTGCTGGCAGGAGCGACAAGCACCAGTTGGGTGGAGAGCAGGGCTTTGAGATCAACAAACGCTGCTTAGGCTTCAGGATTCCACTCGAACGTGTCGGACTTCTTCATCAGTTGATATAAAGGTAGATCCTTCTCACCAAGATGAGAAATGAATTGACTCAATGCTGCCAAGCAACCTGTGAGCTTCTGAACATCGTGCACTCGCACGGGAGTCTTCATTCGGGTAATGGTGCTGATCTTCTTAGGGTTTACATCGATCCCCCGTTTGGAAACGAGAAAACCGAGTAATTTACCGCCAGGGACGCCGAAAGTACACTTGGCCGGATTCAGCTTTATGTCGAATCTCCTCAGATTGGTGAATGTTTCGGCCAAGTTAGTCAGCAGGTCGGAACCTTTGTGGGACTTGACCACTATATCGTTCATGTATGCCTCGACATTCCGAGGGATCTGGTCGAGTAAACACTTCTGAATCATGCGCATAAAAGTAGCACCGGCATTCTTGAGACCAAAAGGCATAGTGATGTAACAAAAACACCCGAATGGGGTGATGAAGGTTGTCTTTATTTCGTCCGGGCCATACAGATGGATCTGATGGTAACCAGAGTAAGCATCCAAAAACGATAAACGCTCGCACCCCGCAGTAGAGTCAACAATTTGATCTATGCGGGGGAGCGGAAAATGATCTTTTGGGCATACTTTGTTGAGATGTTTGAAGTCAATGCACATGGGCAATGACTTATCTTTCTTTGGCACCATCACAACATTCGAGAGCCACTTGGAGTGGTAAATCTCCCGAATGAACTTGGCTTGCAAGAGACGGGCCACTTCTTCTCCGATTGCCTTGCACTTCTCCGCCGCTGAGCGACACAAATGCTCCCTGACGGGTTTGGCTTTCGGATCCACTCTTAGACGGTGCTCAGCCAGCTCCCTGGGAACCCCCGGCATGTCAGTAGGCTTCCATGCAAAGATATCCTAGTTCTCACGAAGGAACTGGATGAGCTCGGCTTCATATTTACTGTCGAGTGTTGATGAGATATTCGTTGGGGCAGCAGTAGGATCCGTCGGGTGGATGTGCACCTTCTTCACTTCCCCTGCCGACTAAAATGCCGACTCGGAAGCCGGCTTCTTTGCGCGGAGCAAATAAGCAGGGTCAGCGGTTTTCTAGTACTCCTCCAACTCAACCATGGTCATCTGGTGATCGGCGATCTTGGAGCCTTGCTAGAGGCATTCTTCAGCCCGCTGTCGATTGCCGGTGACTGTGATCACGCCCTTAGGGCCTGGCATCTTTAACTTGAGGTACACGTAACATGGTCGGGCCATGAAATGTGCATACGCAGGTCGACCCAAAATGGCATGGTAAGCACTCTAGAAATCCACGACTTCAAACGTCAACTTTTCTTTTCAGAATTTTTTGTCATTCCCGAATGTCACATCCAATGCTATCTGGCCGAGTGACTTGGCCTTCTTTCCTGGGATGACCCCATGAAACTGCATGTTGCTTTCACTCAGACGGGACATCGGAATGCCCATCCCTTTCAGGGTATCCGCATAGAGAATGTTCAGGCCGCTGCCACCGTCCATGAGGACCTTTCTAAGTCGAGTGCCTCCCACCACCGGATCAACTACCAGAGCCTATCAACCAGGAGTGGCCACATGAGCAGGATGCTCTATCTGGTCGAATGTGATAGCATATTGGGACAACTTGAGGTAGGTGGGGGTATCTAGTACAGCCATGTTAATTTCTCTGTTGATGACTTTCAAACGACTCTTGCTCTCGACATCAGCAAAGATCATCAGTGTAGCAGTGACATCCGGGAATGTTTCTTTATCTTCAGCTTCATCACCCTTCTCAGGAGATTTATCACTCGACGGGTCCCCCTTGAATTGCTGGATAAGGGTCCGACACTGTCGAGTGGTGTGCTTGGGCAAAATCACATTGCCTTCCGCATCTTTCCTCGTGTGAATTACACACGGCTGATCCATGATATCAGTTCCTGACTGATTTTTTCCTTTCTTTGGGGCATACTCTGCTTTAGCTTTGCCCTTTTTTTGACTGAGTCGCTAGTGTTGCTGCTTCTGCTTGAACCGGACCTTCATCTTTTCGCTTCTGCTTCCGATTATTACTGCCACCAGCCTCATTAGCGATTGCCTTTCCTTTGCCGCTACGGAGGCGGTCTTCTTCCTCGCCATTGGCATACCGAGTGGCGATTTACATCATCTTGTCAAGTGAAATATCACCCATGCACCCGAACTTCAGGTACAGCTCCCTGTATCTCACGTCGGCCTTGAAAGCACACACAGCCTGGTGCTCTAACACATTCTCCACTGTATGGTGGAAAGTGGACCATCGCTGAATATAGTCTCTCAAAGTTTCATCGGGCTTCTGGACACAATGATGTAAGTCGACCAGACCTGTAGGACGCTTGCAAGTACCCTCAAAGGTTCGGATAAACACCCGGGCAAGATCCTCCTAGCAATATATACTGGAAGGAGACAAGCGATTCAACCAAGCTCGAGTTGAACCATCTAGCATCAAGGACAAGTGCTTCATCGCGACATTGTCATTGCCGCGGCCAATCTGCACAGCCACTCGGTAACCATCTAACCAAGTCTTTGGCTTGGACTCACCAGAAAATTTTCCGATCCCAGCCGCCAACCTAAAGTTGGGGGAAATCTCTGTAGAACGGATGGCTTTGTTGAAACACTCAGGACCAGAAATCACGGCCGAGCTACCACTCGGAAAGTCTCTATCTTGGCCTTCTCTATTGGCTCTGCCCCTATCGATTCGCTTCTGGGTGAGAAGATCTCGAGCATCAAACTCTGCATTCCTCTCATCACCAAACGAGCGCCTATTGTCCGGGTGCCGGGGCACATGTGGACCGCCCTGTGGAGGAGCAGGCACTCAACGGTGGTCTTCACGATGAAACTGATCTCTGACCTGATCCTCGCAAAAGCCCCCACCCCTACGACGTAGGGGTGATCCAGGGTTGTGTGTCGACTGACCAGTTTCTGCCCTGGGTGAAATGTTGTGTATCCTGTTGTGGGACTGTGAAACTACTGAATTCTGACGTTGCTACATCTAACAGTGCTCTGATCTACATCAACCCTCTTCCAGCCTCTGACCATGATGGCTGAATGGAATTGCTATCCTAGCAGCAACAACAACATTTAACACAGGAGTTCGATATACCTCAACGTCGTTGCGGGAGCCAGTCGGGAACAGCTGTCGCTGCCGTTGACCGGCAACAGGTGAATGCTGGCGAGCGCGCTCGTCGAGTTTGTGTTGAAGCTCTTCCAGCCAAATGCGCGTGGCCTTCAAGGCCTGGGCCTCAACGGTCGTACCAACGATGGGGGTGTGAAGAACCTCCCCCTCGCGACGAGGCTGTTGACTCGACGCGCCGCCAGCATCACGCTTGTCGTGGCCAAAGCCCGGCGGCGACTTTGATGAGAGCTCGCCATAAGGACCTCCGCTGCTGGATCGGAGCTTTCGCACTCGGAAGGGATGTCAGACGGATCAGAATCCAACTCGAACATGCCGTGAAGAGACTCAGCGGGCTCGAGCACTGCGATCTACGGAGAAAAAATTTGACGCGTCACTATGTGCTTGACCCAGCGCTGGAGTCGTGAGTGGCCGAACCGCTTGCGACTGCGAATAGTGAGGGGAGCTGACGTATAGGGAGTCGACGGCTGACGCAGCAACACGCCGCAGGAACTCGCGCGGAAGTGCGCGGCCCCGATGACTGGGAGTGCCTCGACATCGAGAGGCGCTTCCTGGAGCCATGCCGAATCGTCGGTAATGAAGGTGAGCGCTCCGAAATGGATCTCGTGGCCCAAAGCAAAAACACCGCCGGAAGACATGTTGAAGGATGGAAAATGCAACCTCGCCGGAAGTCACTTAGACGCCTGCCCCACAGTGGGCGCCAACTGTCATGGGAACGAGCCTGACAGTAGAAGGTGGGGGTACGTAAGGAGAGGGCAGAGTCCTAGCTACGGCGAGGGTGTACATACGAATGTATGAGTTCAGGCCCCTCTCGTGGAGGTAACAGCCCTACGTCTCAGTGCTCAGGAGCTTTTGTCGTGTGGAATGTTGAGATTACAATGGTTGCGAACCCTTGTGCCAGAGGGGAGGGGTGGCTTATATAGAGTTCGCTGCCCCTCATAAGTGCCCGGCATCTAAGGGTTCGATCGTGGGTTTAAAGACTGTCATTACTGGTAACGTACATAATAAATACTACTAATGACGAAGGACTAACGTCCGCCCGTTGGCCTCCTGATGGCGGCTCCTGGTCTTCTGGTGTCGGCTGAGAATGAGGCCTACCGAGTGTCAGGCGACTGTCGAGTGAAGGAAGAAGACTCCGAGTGGATTGAATGTCGGGTGACTTGAACATCTCATGGAATACAGTCGGAAGCTTATGCTCGATCTTCAAGTCCTCCAATATAGTGTCCTTAGGTAGGGTATGTAGGTCTTCCCTAGGACCCTACCCTAAGTACATATCCTCATCACGATCATCACGTGGTGTCTCTACACGATGAACTTTCGCAATGGTGCACACTCGGGGAGAACACAATTTTTACCTTGAAATTTAAGTGAGGGATCACCTTATAATGCTACCGTCGTCCTAAGCAAAACAAGGTGCATAAAAGGATTAACATCACATGCAAATCATAAGTGACATGATATGGCCATGAACTTGTGCTTTTGATCTCCATGTTGAAAGCACCAGCATGATCTCCATCGTCACCGGCATGACACCATGATCTCCATCAACGTGTCGACATCGGGGTTGTCACGCCCATCATGCTTCTACTACTATTGCTACCATTTAGCGATAAGGTAAATCATTACATACCGCTTAATGATTGACACGCAGGTCATACAATAATTAAAGACAACCCTATGGCTCCTGCCGGTTGCCGTACTCATCGACATGCAAGTCATGATATTCTATACAACACATGATCATCTCATACATCACATATATCTCATCATGTAATTGTCCATATCACATCACAACATAACCTGCAAAAACAAGTTAGACGTCCTCTAATTGTTGTTGCATGTTTTGTGTGGCTGCTACGGGTATCTAGCAAGAACAATTCTCACCTACGCAAAACCACAACAGTGATACATAAGTTGCTTTTCAACCTTCTCAAGGACCGCCTTTGTCGAATCCGATCCAACTAAAGTAGGAGAAACAGACACCCGCCAGCCATCTTTTGTGCAACGAAGTTACACGTTAGTCGATGGAACCTGTCTCTCGTAAGCGTACGAGTAAGGTTGGTCCGAGCCGCATGTCACATCCCTAGCTAGATGTCATAGGACAGCATGTGTGTGCATCATATTTCAATTTTGCATCAACATGAAATGGGGATTAAAAGAAACCCCAAGCTCACATTGGAACCAAATTAATTAAAAGTTTGTGAAAACTCAACAAACTCAAAATGCCCATACAAAATGTTCCCTATGTCTGATAAATATGGACATGAATATATCAGGGGCCATTTTAAATATTTGAACAATTATAGCAATTTAAAAATAAATAATAAAGCCTCTGAAAATGCCAAATAAAGCATTATCATTTATATTTCAAAATATCCTGTAACTTTTTATAGGAGTTTGAAATATTCAAACTTAATTATCTAAAACTTTTGGGATATTTTATAAAAGCATGTGTTCCTGAAAAAGAAATAAAACAAATCACAGAATTAGAAAACAAAGAGAAAAAGAAAAAAGTGGAAGAAGCCCAGGGGGAGCCGTCCCAGCTGGCCCGTGCTAGTCGTCCCTGTCCTCTCGCCAGGAGGACAGGGGCACGCGCTCGTCGTGCGCGGGCACGCGCCCGGCCACCTCCTCCCTGTCTGGCTGCTTCCTGGAGGCTCCCAGACGCGCCAGCGCGAGGCCACGCCGTGGCCCTCTTCTCCTCTCCCTCTCTCCCTTGCCGCACTCTCTCTCTCTCTCGCTTTCTCCCCCTCTCTGCCGCCATGGCCGAGCCCTGCTCGAGCTTTCTGCCATCGCTCTAGCCGCCCCCTCGCCTTGCAGAGTGGCCACCGAGATCCGCCGCGACCCCCTCGTCCTTCCCGTGTAGCTAGAAGGTGCGAGGAGCCCCTCTACTCCGTGCAATCACCGTTCCTCCCCGCCGGCCATCGGAGCCCCGCCTCGGCGTTTCGCCTTGTCCGGACCTTCCCCGACCTTGCCGTCGCCTCTGCTGGAACCACAGTGAGCCGCTAGTGCTCCTCCCCCTTTCCCCCATCTCTCCCGTGCCCTTTAGCGTCGTAGTCGGTCCTGCCCAAGCTCCGGCTGCCGCTGCACTCGACGCCGGCGTTGATTCCGACCACCCCAGCCTCTGGTTTGGGGCTAGATCGACGTACGCTCGAGCGTAGGTCCTCCCAGTGCTCTCCATCGTCCGTTTGGTTGCTGGAGGAGGGGTTCCGACCCCTCCACCATCTCGGACGTCGCCGGCGGCTCAACGCCGGTGGGTCAACCGGTGTTGACCATAGGGTTTGACCCCAGGTCAACTAGAAAGTGGGCCCGACCCTTTTAATTATAATTAGATTAAGAAAAAATTTAGTGAACAATATTAATTAACCTAATTAGTCACTGATCAGTGGCCCCAGTGTTAATTAAGTAATTAGGATTAGTTTTAATTCTCTGGTTAAGTAATTGAGTCACTGACATGAGGGCCCCACCCTGTCAGGTTTGACCTGGCCTGGTCAGCCGACCTGCTGACGTCACAGTGACGTCAGGCTGACACACTAAATCAATTTCTAGTATTAAAATAATTCCAGAAAATGTTTAAAACTTAAAAAAATCATATAAATTAATCTGTTAATCAGATGAAAATAATTTATATATGAAAATTTATCAGAAAAATCCAATGAATCCAATGGTGATATTATCATGCATGTTAGAGCAACCTATGTAGATGAACATTGACATTTACTAATAGGTTAATATATGGAATATGAAATGGAGAATGATTTTGAACCTATATTCAAACTCACTTCAAATTAACTTGGACAATAGTTGCATTAGCTCATCCATACATGCTGCCATGCCATGATCATGCATCATATTGTTGCACTTGCGTGTATTGATTGCTGCTTATCTGTATTGCGCTAGGCCCAGCTTCTGAGGATACCTCCGAGTATTCCAACGAAGGGGAAAACCTTCTCGCTACCCAGCAAGGCAATCAACCCCTTTGATCATCCCAATAACATCCCACTCTCTCGCTCCTGCTCTTATTTATTGCATTAGGACAAATGTTCACATGTCTATCATACACGGTAGATGAACCTATTCTTTTGCATGACCTATCATTATCACAGTAAATAGCTAAACCTTGCAACCTAGCATACCTGGTAGATGCTTGTGTCATGATGTGCTTTGCTTACTTTACCTGCTATGCTGCTATGCTTAGAGTTGTGTCAGGTCTGATTCATCTGGGTGATGAACTGGAGTGAAACAATGTTGTTCTGATGTGATAAGCTTATGATGAACCCGAGTTGGTAAAGGTAGAGATGAGAGGCTATGTAGGAGTACATAGCGGGTTGTCTCATTGGGACCGTTCTTAGGAACTGAGTTCCATGTTTCTGATCCAAGACTAGTTACTACCACGCGTTGGGATACTTAATTGACCCTCTCGACTTATCAATCACTTAGTCCTTGGTCCAAGAGTTGCAACTAGTTTCTGGTGTTTATAGCATGCTGGAGGCCGTGCGTAGCGCTGACCCTAGGGGTGGGTTACGACACGGTAGGTAGTGGTACGGTGTACCATGGGTCACCCGAATGGTGGGCTTGGGAACCCTGCGCACATCGTTTGGGGCCGTAGCGGAAACTTCGGCCGGACTTCCATGCGAGTTTAGTCTCAAATAGGCGATAGCCTGGACTAGAGGTCTTGTGTGATTGATGGTCATGGCAGACTCCCTCGCTGGGCCTCCGCTTGAAGGTTGCCGAGGTGCATGGTTTTATGAGCACACAGCGATAAGTGGCGAGAGCGTGTGTGAAGAAGTACACCCCTGCAGGGTATGAAACTATTCGAATAGCCGTGTCCTCGGATATGGACTGCTTGGAAAGCTTATGCTGTTCATAGATAATCAAATGGATACTCATAAAAATATCAAGACAAGTGTGAGTACCGTGGATGGCACTCTCCCATGAGAGGGAAGTGAATCCATGGTGGTGTATTGTTATGGAGTTAGTGGACTCATGTGCGATATCTAAAATTTAAACAAAGAGTTAAAATTGTGTAGTGTAGGTTAGCTATGAGTCAAAGCTGGCATTGCTACATAAATTCCACCACTCCCCTTGTTGATACATGAGCATGAATAGACTAGGTCTGTTTTAAAGACTTGTTGAGTACGTTTGTACTCATGTTTGATTAATAAATGTTGCAAATGAGATTCAGGACCCATCAGGTGGGTTCTATCTAGATGTCGATGATGCCGAATAGCTGGTGTCCCAGCTATGACCTTATGCCCTGTGGCGGGCTGTAGATAGTGAGGCCATTTGCCTTTTTACCCTTTCATCTGTGTGTACTCAGACAGCTTTATGCTTCTGCTTGGTTTCTATGAACTTGTTTGTATGACTTGAGTGTCGGGTCATGTGACTCCTATCTGTAAGAACATAATATGCAAGGCTCGTTTGAGCCTCTTAAATAAAAGTTGTATTGTTGTATGGTTATGTTGTGATGCCATAGTTGTATCTATGCATATAGGGCATGTCGTGCGTACGTGTGACGTGCAACGGTATGTATGGGATCTGACACCTAGTCGTGTGCCTTTAATAGTACTCTTTACGGGAAACTGCCTCTTTGTGCTTCCATCGAGCCATGGTAGTTTGCTACTACTCTGGACACATTGATTGACTGGCATGTATCCTTCTTTGCTGTTGTGTCTGTCCCTTCGGGGAAATGTCTCACAGTGTAATGGAGTCCCTATAGCCTGCTATGACTCGTCTACGTGCAGTGATGACATTTATGTCCCACGGCGTAATGGAGTCCTTGTAGCTTGCTCTGACTCGTCTACACATGCTTGAGGCCGACACCTGTATTGTTGGGTTACGTATGCCTATTTCCGTACGGATGTGCCACTTGGGTTCTATGACTAGTCATGTCGGCCCGGGTTCTCTGTCGTTTGATTGCCAGCGACATGTTCACATACATGAGCCAAAAGACGCAAACGGTCCCAGCTAAGGTAAGGTTGCAGCCGTGGAGCTTATCGTGCGTGAGGCCGCAAAGTGATGTGATATGTTACAGTCTGGATTCATATGACTTAGGATCGGGGTCCCGACACTACTTCATCCCACAATACTGCTAAACCAAAACACGACCAAGGGAGGAAGCAATCTAAGCATCAATGCCCAAAAACTATTTGTGTTCCACTCGAGATCTCATCTACAAATAGACCTAGCTCATGATGCCATTGTTGGGGAACGTTGCATGGGAAACAAAAAAATTCTATGCTTCACCAAGATCAATCTAGGAGATGAGCATCTACGAGAGGGGAGAGTGGATCTACATACCCTTGTAGATCGCTAAGCGGGAAGCGTTAAGAAACGCGGTTGATGTAGTCGAACGTCTTCGCGATCCAAATCGCCGAGTGTCCCGTGATCCAATAACAATCCATCCCGATCTAGCGCCGAACGGACGGCACCTCCGCGTTCAGCACACGTACGGCTTGATGAAGATATCCACCTTGTTGATCCAGCAAGAGGGAGCGGATAGGTAGACGAGTTCTCCGGCAGCATGACAGCGTTGCGGCGATGGTGGTGGAGTAATTCCAGCAGGGCTTCGCCTATGCACTGCTGAAACCGATCTAGAGGAGAAACTACGGACTAGAGGAGAGGGCAGCACGTGGCTAAAATTATGTGGAAAAAACCCTCAAAACCTCTAGTATATATAGGAGGAGGGGAGGGAGGAGCTTGGCTCCCAAGGGAGCCAAATCCACTTCTACCGAAGTGGAGGGAGGAGTCCTCCTCCTCCACTCCTAGTAGGATTAGGACTCCTTCCTTTTTCCACTTTTGCCTTTCTTTCCACCTTGGGTTTCTTCCCTGGCCGCATGGGCTTCCTGTGGGCCTTTTTCCAGCCCACTAAGGGCTGGTATTCCTTCTCCCACAGCCCATGTAGCCTCTTGGGTCGAAATACCCCTCCCGATGGTCCCCCGGTACCCTCCCGGCACTCTCGGTACACTACCGATGAGCCCGGAACTTTTCCGGTGACCAAAACAGGACTTCCTATATATCAATCTTTACCTCCGGACCATTCCGGAGCTCCTAGTGATGTCCGAGATCTCATCCGGGACTCCGAACAACCTTCGGTCACCACCATGCATAACTCTATACTACCGAAACATCACCAAACCTTAAGTGTGCAGACCCTGCGGGTTCGAGAACTATGTAGACATGACCGAGACACCTCTACGGTCAATAACCAATAGCGGGACCTGGATGCCCATATTGATTCCTACATATTCTACGAAGATCTTTATCGGTCGAACCTCTATGCCAAGGATTCAGGTAATCCTGTATGATGTTCCCTTTGTTCTTCGGTATGTTACGTGCCCGAGATTCGATCGTCGGTATCTCCATACCTAGTTCAACCTCATTACCGGCAAGTCTCTTTACTTGTTTTTGTAATACAAGATCCAATGGCTAACACTTAGTCACATTGCTTGAAAGGCTTATTGTGATGTTGTATTACCGAGTGGGCCCTGAGATACCTCTCCGTCACACGGAGTAACAAATCCCAGTGTTGATCCATGCGAACCCAACAGACACCCTCGGAGATACCTATAGAGCACATTTATAGTCACCCAGTTACGTTGTGACGTTTGATACACACAAGCACTCCTCCGGTGTCCGTGAGTTGCATGATCTCATGGTCATAGGAACAAATACTTGACATGTAGAAAACTGTAGCAATAAACTGACACGATCGTATGCTTCGCTTATAGTTTGGGTCTTGTCCATGCCATCATTCTCCTAATGATGTGATCCTGTTATCAAATGACATCTCATGTCAATGGCTAGGAAACCTTAACCATCTTTGATCAACGAGCTAGTCTACTAGAGGCACACTAGGGACAAATTGTTGTCTATATATCCACACATGTAATGTGTTTCCAGACAATACAATTATAGCATGGATAATAAAAAATTATCATGAACAAGGAAATATAATAATAAACACTTTATTTATTGTCTCTAGGGCATATTTCCAACAAATGCAAACCTTGAGAATCTTTTGGTCAAATTTTCAAAAACCAGCTGCATTTTGTGATGACTTATCCTATTCCACTCCTCTATACTCTATTCACAGGGTCAGATATGTCAGATACTAAGGATAGCTAGAATTTGCAGGAGCAGAACGTTGACATGAGTTCAGGCATTAGCCATGGGTCTAGTTCCTTTTCAGATCTAGGCACCCCTAGTTCTCATGGGTTTTTGAAGGCTGCTACTAGGACCAGGAGCAAGCTAAATTCAGATGAGGAGGATTCAGACTTTAGTCCTGAGGAAGTTCTTGCCAAGAAGCAAGACAAGGCTACCATGAAGTCAGCAAATGAAGCCACCTCTTCCAGGAGGGTGGTCAACAAGATATATGCCCCTCCAGAGTCTGAGATCACATGAGAGTGATAGGGCTACCATGACTATTGAGCCCCAAGGAGGTCATTGCCTAAGAAGGCAGGTGAGAAGAAAGCCAGGAAGAGGATAATACATGTTGTTAGCAGGCCTACCTAAATCTATGATGACCCTGAGGAGGTTGCTGGTGCTGATGTTGAGGAGGAGGAGGAGGAAGAGCAAGTGGTCAAGGCCCCTCCCAAGAAGAAGCAGAAGAAGCTTTTGGCAGATGCTATGATAAAGCAAGGTCCCTCCAAGAGCACCAAGTATGCCCCCAAGAAGGCTGCTGCTGAAAAGTCCTAGAGGACATCTAGACAGATTCCAGCTTTTGAGAAGAACAAGGAATCTACCTTCAGACAAGCTGATGAGGATGCTATGTCTGCATTGATGAAGCTCGGACCTCATCTTCCAGTGCACAATGCCAGCCATCCTTTAGCTGTAGATATGATGAAGAAGAAGGATGCATGTTTCAGAGAGTGGAGAGCCATTGATCCTTACTCTCAGAGGTAGAAGATAGCTGTGGACTACAGGTTCTACACCAAGGAGCAACATGATTTCTATGAGACTGTGCTCCTTGACAAGAGTCCAGCTATGAGTGACATGAGATATGTCAACTGGAAGCCATCAAGGCAAACCAAGACTACTTCCCGAGTGTGAAAGACAACTATCACTATGTTGGCCTAGACAAGTTTGTTGGCAAAGAAATCACTGCATGGAACGATGAGATGAATATGAAATTCTACTCCACTACTCACTTCTATGGAGATGGTAGGATTGTGTGGATGACAGAAGGAGCAAGATACGAGTCAACTGTTGATGAATGGGCTGCCATCTTAGGAGTCCTAGAGGCACATGATGGAGATATCTGCGTGTACTCAGAGTCCAAGGCAAGCCACAATGCCATGAAGGACATGTACAATGCCATTCCTGCTGCACAACTTCAGTCCCACAAGCTAGGATCTATCTATCACCTCCACGTAGGTCTCCGCACTATCAACACTATTTTGAGGCATACCTTGACGCCCAAGTCAGGTGAAGAGAAGATGATCCGAGGCTACTCCATCAACTTGCTGATTCATATTCACCAGCACCAGAGATTCAGAGTGATGGATCTAATTGTGGAGACTGTGGAGAGGGTTGATGTTGATCAGAAGCGCTCATGCTGCTATGCACCCTACATTTATATGCTCATCAACTCCAAGCTAGGGAAGCACATCTTTTCTCTGGATAGACCCCACTTGCCCCTACAGCCAGACTTCGAGGACAATGTTGTGGTGATGGACCCAAACCATCCCACATCAACTGCAGCTCAGGCACGGGCAGAGGCAGAGGCAGCTAGAGCCACTAGTGCTCCTGTCCCTAGGTCCAGGACCGAGTAGATGGATCTCTTGATCTCTATAGTCATGGACATGAATAAGGATATCAAAGGCATAATGGACAATCAGAACAGTCTTGTGCGGATCTTTGAGGATAGAGTGAAGGCCCTCAATGACAAAGTGGATGGGCTGACCAAGACTGTGACCGAGCTCAAGAAGGAAGTAGATGAAGCTCATATCCGTCGCACCTCTTCAGAGTCTTATTCTGATGATGATGAGGATTCTACACCTGCCAGGACGACTGCTCAGTTCAGGACTCAGGCCAGAACACCTACAGTGCCAGCTCTGGAGATGAGACCTTCATCGTCTGCACCAGCTACTGTCACTTCACCTCCATCAGCTCCTCCAGTGCCAAGAGTTGCTACTCTAACTCCGTTTAGGACATCTGCAGAAGTCTTTGCTGACGCACTTCTCTCGACTCTGATGTCGACCACAGGAGGAGATCAGCCCCAGAAGGACGATTAGGTATATCTCTTTGAAATTTTTGGTAACTTGTTGCCAAAGGGGGAGAAGTTGTATATAGATCTTGAGGCTTCGAGTGAGAGAGCGTTTGGTTTTATTGTTGTTTTAAAAACATTTGGTATTTTTGTTTCTTGTGTTATACTTTTGTTCATGTTTGATCATACCCTTTAATGTGTGTTGATACTATTTCCTATCCTTTTTAAGGTTATGAAATAATCATTCACTATGCTTGATGTGTTGTGCCATGATATTAACTCTTATTTACTCTCGCACACCACCAAGTTGTATGTGACATGGAAGAAGTGGCCCATGCACCTAATATATTGTGCATTTTCATTCAAATGCAAATTTAAAAATAATGCACAAATTTAGGGGGGGCTCTTGCTTATCACATACTTCTCAAAGTGACGATTATATTCTTAGATTATATCATATGTCGAAGCTTTGATCTATATGTTGTCCTCGATTACCAAAACGGGGGAGATTGAAAGCACATTTGCTCCCTTGGTGGTTTTGGTAATTAATAACAACATATATGTCATTCCATTCCAACCATATGAATCTTGATATCTAGCCTCCCCAAGTTACTTTCCACCCAATCAATCTCTTCCACAAATGCCAAATCTGTGAGAGAGTGATTGTGTGTTGAGGAGTCTATCATCTTGAAGCACAAGAGAAAGGAGTTCATCGACATTATTGAGCCTATTACCTTATGGAGGGTGGTTCCTCCTAGATTGGTTAGGTGTCGCTTGGGAGCCTCCTACTTTGTGTTGTGGAGTGAACCAAGAAGTTTGTAAGGGCAAGGAGATCGCCTACTTCGTGAAGATCTACCCCGAGTTAGGCTAGTCCTTCGTGGACGTAGGCCATCGTGGTATAGCGAAGGTTGCTTCTTCATGGAACCCTCCGTGGATAGAGTCCTTCGTGAACTCTTGCGGCTGTTACCCTTCGTGGGTTGAAGACTCCATAAACATGGATGTACGATAGCACCACCTATCGGGACCATGGAAAATTCATCGTGTCTCCAAATTGTGTTTGATCTTCCTATGCCTCCTTTACTTCTCATGTTTGTCTTTACTTTCCGCTGCTATACTCTTAGACATGCATGTGTAGGGTGTCGTGGTTTTGTCATGGCAGATGTCCGGGTTACGGACTTAGGGTTCGGGGCAAACGCAACTACGTGGCGGCTTGAAGGGGTTGATCGGAATCGAGAAGACACGGAGTTTTACCCAGGTTCGGCCCCTCAAGTCGAGGTAAAAGCCTACATCCTGCTTATCTGATATTGATGATGATGAATATCTCTCTGTTACAAGGGTGTTAATCGCTACCTCTAATTATGAGAGCCTCTAATCTCTCTATCTCTAAACTTGTATTGTCTAACCTTGAGGACTTGTGTCTCTTGAGAATCTTGTCCCTCTAGGGGTGCTCTACCCCTCCTTATATAAGTGGAGAGGGTAGGTTTACAAATAGAGTCCTACTAGGACCCGGATTAGGACTCATCACGAATCCTACTCCGGGTCTTATTTCCTTTAATGGAATCCTTCTCTCTTCGGGCCTTCTCTTGTGGGCCTTTCTTGTGAGCCGCCTGGCGCCGGCTCACCCACCCGGTCTTATCTCGTGAGCAGCCTGGCGTCGGCTCACCCATCGGGTCTTATCTCGTGAGCCGCCTCGCGCCGGCTCACCCCCCGGGTCTTGGGCCTTGGTCATCTGCAGTCCGCCAGCTGGGTCATTTATGAGATGTCATGTCCTTAACGGGTCTCCTGTGAGTCGCCTGGCCGGGTCATACTGCGGGGTATATCCCCGACATTATCCCCCAGGTTAGCTTGAATTTATTCATGCTAAGCTCCTTAAATAAGAGTAACAAATATGTTAAATGGCCGGCTTGCCTTCGGCCGACTTATAAAATAACTCCTCAGAAATCCGGGTGTTTTCTGCATATGAATGAGTCATCTTGATAACCATATTGCTTGTCAATGTCCTTTGAAAAATATTGAGAATAGAATACCCATATGCCATTGAGTTGGTTTTCCAATGCTATTTAGCGGGTCATCTCCACCGGGTTATAAGTATTGATGATGGCGGGTCATTATCATTGGTGACTCCGGGTCAAATAAATAGAATCCAGCTAACTTGATAAAAAATACTGAGATGAAAATCCATCTGATGTAAAGCCGGACTTCCATTCTTGTGAACCAGGGCGGCTTATATAACATCTGGCGGGTTATGATCTTTTGATAACACCGGGTCATAAGTATTTGGTGACACCGGGTCTAAAAACTGAACTCCATATTTAACATCTTGAAAATTCTCCTCAAAGTTTTTGATATGTCCATATTACTTGTAGCCCCCAAGATCCAAGATTATCCATGATAACTTGGTGCTTTGCGAATAACATTTTGGACTGTGTAGCCCCCAAGTGCCGGGTTGCCCTGTCTACAGCAACCTGGGACTTATAATTGCTTTATACCCTATAATGCTTCGGCGGGTGTAGCCTCCCTGGGCCGGCTCACCAGAAAGCTTTGGCGGGTGTAGCCCACAAGAGCCGGCTCATAAGAAAGCTTCGGCGGGTATAGCCCCCAAGGGCCGGCTAATCAGAATGTGATGTGATGGGTCTTCAATTTAGAACCTTATAATCTGTTTAAACGGCTGAATACTGTAGCCCCCAAGTGCTGGGTCGCACGCCTGCGGCGACTTGGGACTTTAGAAAATTTTGATCTGAGCGGTGTAGCCCCCAAGTGCCGGGTCAGTAAGAATTTACTGGGCTGGGACTTATAAAAATATGGAAAGGCCGACTCATATTCTTGAGAAAATATAGAAGGACCGGGTCATCTCTTTGAGATAATAGGGTCTTGCTTGACAATGTAATAATTTTGAAAGCCGCTTGCATTAGCCCCCAAGTGCCGTGGTGCATGCTTGCAGCAACATGGGACTTGCATAATTGATATAAACTGGACTTTGAATAGTGTAGCCCCCAAGTGCCAGGTCGTCTGCCTGCGGCGACTCGGGACTATGTGAGAGTAATATGACTCACCATAATTTGTTGAATGAATCTTTGACCGTGGTTGTAATATAACCCGGAATGAATATCCTCAAATAATTCCTTTGTCTCTGATATGAAATTCCTCCTCGTGGTTGTGGTGCAACCCGGCAAATATAAGTTTGAGAAATCCATGAGTATTGTAGATTACTACAGAGCACAATTGAAGAAATCCGAGAGCCGGTCAATTAGATGACACGGCATTATATCTGATAGGGTGACTCTTGAAAAATAATAAATTTCTCCGAGCTGGCTTAAAAACCCCAGTCATTTTAACACTGGTTATGATAACCATGAAGATCCAGCCATGTTGGCTATTAAAAGATCCATTTGCTTTTGCCAAATATTTAATGGCGGCTCATATTAAGAGATAACACCTGCAAAAAATAAACAAGACAGAACACATTCTGGATTGTTGTGAGGGCGACTTGAAGAAGCTCAACCCGGGGATGTTCATACCTTTCATAACATTGCTCCTTTCTCATAATCTTGCTCTGATCCGGTTTGATAAGCCGGCATGTTTATCTAGAGGTGGGAAGCCCCCCTTGAATAATCCACCTATGAGATGTCAACCGGAGTAGCATGACTCCGAGTCTTATGAGCTCTGTTGATGACCGGTTGTCGTAGGGTAATATGAATTGTACTCCAATGTAAGAAGCCTCCATTGACAACCGCGGCTAATGAAGAGCCGGAAGCGGCCTAAAGCCAGCAACTTTTCAGGGTAACATGAGTCGCCCTTTGCAAATAATTTCTTTTAAGAGCCGGTTGTCTTAGGATATATGTAAGCTATACCTGACGGTAGGAAGCCTCTATCGACAACGGCGACTGTTGATGAACTTGAAGCGGCCTACAGCCGGCTGCATGAGGGGTGTTGTAAACTATACCATGATGGTAAAAAACCTCCTTTTAACAGCAAATACTTTATCCATTGTATTCCAACACCGGTTGTCAATAGGTTTATGTAAGCTATACCAAAGGTAAGAAGCCTCTACTGACAACCGCAGCTCAAGAAAGCCTGCTGTTGGAGGGTGATGTAAGCTATACCCGAAGGCAAGAAGCCTCCTCCAATCAGCCAATGTTGAATAGGGTCGGCTGCCGATGGTTTTATGTAAGCTATACCTTATGGCAAGAAGCATCCATTCGACAGCCGCGACTAGTAATTGTACTAGCCGGCTGTGTGAAGGGTTTATGTAAGCTATACCCAAGGGCAAGAAGCCTCCTTCCACAACTATTTTTGGCGTAAACGCCGGTTGTTAGGGTGAGATAAGCGAACCCGTCGGTAAGAAGCCCCCTTTGACAACCGCGGTTAATAAGTAACCGGAAGTGGCATAAAGCCGACCATTAGGGTGAGATAAGCGATACTCGTTGGTAAGAAGCCCCCTTCGATGGCCGCAGTTGATAAGCAACTGGAATTTGATGTACACGTTGTTGCCTTGGGGGAATTTTTTAAGCTATACCAAAGGTAAGAAGCCTCCATCAGCAACAGCGCTTAATGTACTCAAACTATGCATCATACCAGTTCAGGGTCTCTAAAGCAAGATTGGCCGTCAACTATGTGAGCCGGCTCAGGGTCTCTAAAGCGAGATTGACTGATAAGAGCTTAAGTGTGTAACTTACAGCAGTTCAGGGTCTCTAAAGCGAGATTGGCCGTCAACTTTGTGAACCGGCTCAGGGTCTCTAAAGCGAGATTGACTCGTAAGAGTAACATCAGTTCAGGGTCTCTAAGGCGAGATTAGCCGTCAACTTTGTGAACCGGCTCAAGGTCTCTTAAAGCGAGATTGACTGAGAAGAACTTCGGCAGGTCACAAACCACTTCGACTTAAACTTGTTGAGCCAGAAAATTTCATCTTGGCAAAAGATCTGGGCTTCTCATTGAAAACGACCAAATGTGTCTTGCCATGTCTGTAGCCCCCGAGTCTCAAGTTGACTCGAAGAGGCGGCTTGAGAATCTTTCGTCGAAAGTTGAGGTTGGCCGTGGCGGGTGATAAATGGTCCCGTATGAATTGTTTCAATGATCCGGTTGATGGTTCGTTCCGGATGTTTTGCTTGAAGTGAACCAAACTGTAGTGACAGCGGCTTATGCGCTTGTACGTTGAGTGGCTCATATTGATGAGCATTGCACCCATATATTGATGTAGATCAAATTGTGGGTGGTGTCTTGCACGCATCCGTTGGGCGGCTCGTACAAGCAAGCACTGCACCGATATGTTGATGTAGACATAGAAATCAGTTGTGGCGTTGTCAGCAGGTTTTGTTGTGAAAGACGACCGCGGTATTGTAAGCCGGTGTTGATGGATGAGTCGGCCACGGTTGTTATAAACCAGCACGAACGGTTGGTTAATCCGCGGCCGTTGTAAGCCAGTGCAGACGGATGAGAGACGACCATAGTATTGAGAACCGGCGCGGGTGGCGAGAGTCGGCCACGGCGTTGTAAACCGGCGCAGTGGAGAGAGACGGTCACAGCATTGTAAGCCGGTGAAGTTAGACAACCGTGGCGTTTGTTGGTGAAGACCATACTGTGGTTCCGGCAGCTTGCCGCACTTATTAGGCGGCTCATACTGGCGTGTGAGCACGCGCGGTACCGGTGTGTTGATGTAGACCGGGCCACGGGTGCAGCGACTCACGAGCGTCCATTCATCAACGCAACACGGATGAACCCAAATGCGCTCTACCCCGCGGTATAATGCCACGCAAATATATTTCCTGCATAAAAATATTGCAAGAAAACGAAGTAATTGTTCCTTTAACAATTTAATATGTATTCAAAACAACAAAGGGCAAATACACCTGATTTAGGATGACGGATGGCCCCTGTGTCAGTGAACTCTCCGGCAGCTTGAAGCGATGGAGGTGGAGGGCGAGGCGAGACGGGGCGACTCGGCCACGGCGGCCGAAGGCGAGGCGAGAGACGGCGCGTTGATGTAGTCCTGACCGTATGAATGGTGGTTTGTATGCTTCCGTCCAGTAGCTCATCATGGCGATATGCTGGGCCAAAAATTTATCCACCACGGAGTTGATGATCATCGTGGTGAATCTTAAGTTTTACCACAGGCGAGTCGCCAACACCCGCAATCCTCATATATCAAACGGGCCTGAGAGGGGCATTGAGCCAGCAGGTGCAGAGACGGCAGCAGGCCAGACGGAGGCAGCATACGGGGGCGACTCGGAGCGGTCGGACGGACCGAACGGTCAGGCGGCTTGACGGCGTTGGATGTGCCGCCTCCACACGCGGGTGAGTCGGCGATGGAACCAAGGGCGGCTCGGCAAAGGTAGAGCTGGCGAGGGCAATTTGGCGACTCGACGACGCAAGGCATGCGGCTCTGTGGTGAGAACCGGCCGCAGCAGAGTGATGAGGAGGCGAGAGGAGCCCATGGCGGCGCAGTCTGCGGAGGCGGCAAGAGGGCATGGCCGGTTTGGCCAGAAGCGGGAGAGCCGGACGCGGCGATGGCTGGCGCAGCTCAACGGAGTGTGAGGCCCGACGATGGTGCGCGCAAGACACGGCATCGGCCCGGTGATGGCGCGCGCGAGATGAGGAGCAAAGCCAGCCACAGGGGCTGGTGAGCGGTCGTGAGGTCTGGCGAAAAATGGGGCCGACAAAGGCAATGCGAGGGCGGCTCAATGGATGAGGCAGGGAAGGTGTGTGCTAAAGCCGGCCAGCGGTTGCCGCGGAGGCGGCTCGGCAAAGTGGCAGACCTTACCGGCGACTATGGGAACGGTTGACGGCAACGACTGGCCGACCAAGCACGGCCGAGGCAGAGACCGGTAGAGCAAATCTGTTGAGGCGGGGCGGCTGAGACCGGTAGATTCTTTCCGAACCGGCTCTTCCCATCCGGCTCATAATGAGCTTCTCGATTCCTGAGGAGAGATCCCTCCAAGAACACAAAACCATCATGCGCAGCCCCATGGTGGGTGCCAACTGTCGTGGTTTTGTCACGGCAGATGTCCGGGTTACGGACTTAGGGTTCGGGGCAAACGCAACTACGTGGCGGCTTGAAGGGGTTGATCGGAATCGAGAAGACACGGAGTTTTACCCAGGTTCGGCCCCTCAAGTTGAGGTAAAAGCCTACATCCTACTTATTTGATATTGATGATGATGAAGTGCTCTCGGTTACAAGGGTGTTAATTGCTACCTCTAATTATGAGAGCCTCTAATCTCTCTATCTCTAAACTTGTATTGTCTAAACTTGAGGACTTGTGTCTCTTGAGAATCGTGTCCCTCTAGGGGTGCTCTACCCCTCCTTATATAAGTGGAGAGGGTAGGTTTACAAATAGAGTCCTACTAGGACCCGGATTAGGACTCATCACGAATCCTACTCCGGGTCTTATTTCCTTTAATGGAATCCTTCTCTCTTCGGGCCTTCTCTGTGGGCCTTTCTTGTGAGCCGCCTGGCGCCGGCTCACCCAACGGGTCTTATCTCGTGAGCAGCCTGGCGCCGGCTCACCCACCGGGTCTTATCTCGTGACACGCCTCGCGCCGGCTCACCCCCCGGATCTTGGGCCTTGGTCATCTGCAGTCCGCCAGCCGGGTCATTTATGAGATGTCATGTCCTTAACAGGTCTCCTGTGAGTCGCCTGGCCGGGTCATACCACGGGCTATATCCCCGACATAGGGTGTGCTTGACTTGCTATGAATGCTAAAATCTGCCAACACTTAAAATTGGGGAAAGTATTTTTAATTGGTCAAGTACTCTAATCACTGCTACTTCTCGAGCATGCGTTGGCTTCCGTGAAGAGGAATGGGTGATGCAGCAATGCAGATAAGTATTTCCCTCAGTTGTTGAGAACCAAGGTATCAATCCAGTAGGAGATACAAGAAAGTCCCCAATAGGTATACCTACACAAGGAATCAAACTCTTGCACCCAACGCTATAAAGCGGTTGTCAATCCCTTTAAGGTTACTTGCAAGGATGAGATATGATAGAGGTAGATTGCTTGATCACAAAGTAAAACAAAAGGTAAAAAATAATGCAGAAAAGTATTTTTGGTATTTTTCGTTTTAGAACTGAAAGTATAAGATGGAAAATAGACTCGGGGGCCATAGGTTTCACTAGAGGCTTCTCTCATGATAGCAAGTATTACGGTGGGTGAATAAATTACTATCAAGCAATTGATAGAAAAGCGAATAATTATGAGGAGATACAAAGCAACGATTATACATATAGGCATCACGTCCGTGTCAAGTAGACCGAAACAATTCTGCATCTACTACTATTACACCACACATCGACTGACTCCTGCCTGCATCTAGAGTATTAAGTTCATGAAGAATAGAGTAACGCATTAGGTAAGATGACATGATGTAGAGGGATAAACTCAAGCAATATGATGAAAACCCCATCTTGTTATCCTTGATGGCAACAATACAATACGTGCCTCGCTACCCCTACTTTGTAACTAGGTGAGGACACCACAAGATTGAACCCAATACTAAGAACTTCTCCCATTGCAAGAATTACCAATCTAGTTGGCCAAACCAAACCAATAACTCGAAGATACTTGCAAAGATATGAAATCTTGCATAGAAGAATTCAGGAAAGACTCAAATAATATTCATGGATAATCTGAACATAAACCCACAATTCATTGGATCTCGACAAACACACTGCAAAAGAGTATTACATCAGATAGATCTTTGTGAAGATCATGAAGAACATGGTATTGAAGAGCAAAGAGAGAGAAGAAGCAATCTAGCTACTAGCTATGGACCCAAAGGTCTATGGTGAACTACTCACGCATCATAGGAGGGGCAATGGAGTTGATGTAGATGCCCTCCGTGATCGAATCCCCCTCCGGCAGATTACCGAAAAGGCTCCAAGATTGGATCTCTTGGGAACGGAGGCTTCTGGCGGCGGAAAAGTGTTTTCGTGGCTCGTTCTGATAATGATGGAATATTTGGGAATTTATAGGCCAAAGATTTGGTTTGGGAGAGCTGTCGTGGGCCCACAAGCCTGCCCGGCACGCCCTACCCCCCTAGGCGCGCCCCTAGGGCTTGTGGCCCCACAGTGGCTCCCCTCCATTGGTTCTCAAGTCTCCTGGTTTCCTTTCGTTCCAGAAAAAATCATTCCGAAGGTTTTATTCCATTTGGACTCCATTTAATATTCCTTATCTACAAATCTCAAAAACAAGGAAAAAATAGAAACTGGCACTAGGCTCTAGATTAATAGGTTAGTCCCCAAAATTTTATAAAATAGCATATTAATGCATATAAAACATCCAAAACAGATAATATAATAGCATGGAACAATAAAAAATTATAGATACATTGGGGACGTATCAGCATCCCCAAACTAATTTCCCGCTCGTCCTTGAGTAGGTAAATGATAAAGACGGGAATTTTTGATGTGGAGTGCTACCTAATATATATATCCATGTAATATTCTTTATTGTGGCATGAATATTCAGATCCGTAAGATTCTAGACAATAGTCTAATATTGACATAAAAACAGTAATACTTTGAGCACACCAACAAGGTAGTCGTGTCCTTTCGAAATAACATGGCCTTAGAAAGTTATCCCTACAAAATCATATGGTCTGGCTATGCTCCATCTTCCCCACACAAAGTATCTAAATCATGCACAACCCCGATGAACAAGTCAAGCAATTGTTTCACACTTTTGGTGTTCTCAACATTTTCAACTCTCACGCAATACATGAGTGTGAGCCATGGATATAGCATTATAGGTGGGATAGAATATGGAGGAGGTGCAAGGAGAAAAAGGAGAAGATAGTCTCACATCAACTAGGCATATCAACGGTCTATGGAGATGCTCATCAATAGATATCAATGTGAGTGAGTAGGGATTGCCATGCAACAAATGCACTTAAAGTTATAAGTGTATGAAAGCTCAAAAACAAAACTAAATGGTCGTGCAAAATGAATATCCACTAGTTATATGAAAGTGACAAAATAGGAGACTCTCTATTATGAAGATCATGGTGCTACTTTGAAGCACAAGTGTGGAAAGAGGTAGTAGCAATTGTCCCTTCTCTCTTTCTCTCATTTTTATATTTTTTTTGGTGGGCTTCTTTGGCCTCTCTTTTTTGTTTGGGCTTCTCTGGCCTCTTTTAATTTTTTTGTAAAGTCCGGATACTCATCCCAACTTGTGAGGGAGTCATAGCCTCCATAATCCTTTTCTCTCACGTGAAAATTCTCTATTGATGAAAAATCATCACACTTTTATTTACTTATAACTCAAAAAGAAAATTACAACCCGATACCTACGACAAAGTATGACTCTATATGCAATATGAAGTCATGATGCAAGTCATGAAAACCTACATGGTGGAAGTTGCATGGCAATATATCTCGGAATGGCTATGGAAATGCCATAATAGGTAGGTATGGTGGATGTTTTGAGGAAGGAGGGTTTGGTGTACAGGCGAAAGTTGCGCGGTACTAGAGAGGCTAGCAAAGATGGAAGGGTGAGAGTGCATATAATCCATGGACTCAGCATTAGTCATAAAGAACTCACATACTTATTGCAAAACTCTATTAGTTATCAAACAAAGCATTAGACGCATGATACTAGGGGATAGGTTGGTAGGAGTTAACCATCACACGCTCCCGACCCTCACACAAAGCTCGACAATCATTAAACAAATCATGCTGCGACTTCGTTACATAATGGTTCACCATACGTGCATGCTACGGGAATCATAAGCTTTAACACAAGTATCTCTTCTAGTTCACAACTACTCATTAGCATGACTCTGATATTACCATCTCTATTATCTCAAAACTATATGCAAGGAATCAAACTTCTCATAGTTTTTAATGCACTTAATATGAAAGTTTTTATTATATCCCTCTTGGATGCCCATTATATTAGGACTAAATTCATAACCTAAACAAATTACCATGCTATTTTAAGAAACTCTAAAAATAATATAAGTGAGGAACGAGAGTTCAATAATTTCTATAAAATATAACACCACCATCCTCTATAAAGATATAAGTGAAGCACTAGAGCAACATTGCCTAGCTCAAAAGATATAAGTGAAGAACATAGAGTATAGTAATAAATTCATGATTCAGCGTGTCTCTCTCAAAATATTTGCGCATCAAGGATGATTGTGGCAAACTAAAAAGCAAGGACTCATATCATACAACACGCACCAAGCAAAACACATATCACGTGGTGAATAAAAATATAGCCTCAAGTAAATTTACCGATGGATTGAAGACGAAAGAGGGGATGCCTTCCGGGGCATCCCCAAGATTAGGCTTTTTGGTATCCTTTAATATGACTTGGGTTGACTTGGGCATCCTCAAGCTTCGGCTCTTGCCACTCTTTCTTCCATAGTCCATCAAATCATCACCCAAAACTTGAAAACTTCACAACACAAAACTCAACAGAAAACTCATGAGATCCGTTAGTATAAGAAAAATGAATCACCACTTTAGGTACTGTTGTGAACTCATTATTTATTTATATTTTGCAATACCTACTGTATTATAAATTTTGCATGACTCATACCCCCCGATATGACCCATAGATACATCAAAATGAGCAAACAACACAAAGAAAACAGAATCTGTCAAAAACAGAGCAGTCTGTAGAAATCTGTAAACTTCGAATACTTCTAGAACTCTAAAAATTCTGAAAACTTAGAAAAATCAGGGAAATTTTTATATCAATCTTGCATAAAAATTTCAGATCAATTTGACACTCTGACAAAATTAGAAAATTCCTGGACTTAGCGCAAAAGTTTCTGTTTTTCAGCAAGATCAAATCAACAACCACCGTAGATCACCCCAAAGGTTTTACTTGGCTCAAACACTAATTAAAACACACAAAAAAATTAATAAAAAAGTAATAATGTTCTAAACACACCAAAACACAAGCAAAAAGCAGAAAGCAAAATAAAATTGGGTTGCCTCCCAACAAGCGCTATTGTTTAACGCCCCTAGCTAGGCAAAATGCAATCGATCTAGGTATTGTCATCTTTGGTATGCAATCCATAAGTAGCTCTCGTGATAGATTCATAAGGTAATTTTATTTTCTTCCTAGAAAAGTGTTCTGTGCCTTTACTTAATGGAAATTGGAATCTAATATTCTCTTCCTTCATATCAATAATTGCACCAATCGTTCTAAGGAAAGGTCTACCAAGAATAATAGGACATGTAGGATTGCAATCTATATCAAGAACAATGAAATCTACGGGCACATAATTCCTACTTAAAAAAATAAGAACATCATTAATTCTTCCCATAGGGTTCTTTATAGTTGAATCCGCAAGATGCAAATTTAAGGAACAATCATCAAATTCATGGAAACCTAACACATCACATAAAGTTTTTGGAATCGTCGAAACGCTAGCACCCAAATCACACAAAGCATGGCACTCATAATATTTAATGTTAATATTATTAGTAGGTTACCACTCATCATATAGCTTTCTAGGTATAGAAACTTCCAACTCAAGTTTTTCTTCAAAAGCTTTCATCATAGCATCAACAATATGTTTAGTAAAAGCTTTGTTTTGATTAAAAGCATGAGGAGAGTTCAACATGGATTGCAACAAGGAAATACAATAAATTAAGGATCATCTATCTTCATTAAAGTCCTTGAAATCCAAAAGAGTGGGTTCATTGCTATTTAAATTTTTTACCTCTTCAATCCACTTTTATCAATCTTAGCATTAAGATCTATAAACTCCGAATCATTCGGACGCCTTTCCAATAAAGTTGACTCATCTCAAGTCCCATCCTTATAAATATTAACATTGGAAAACAAAGATTCAATAGGAGTCACATCAATCACTTTCAGGTCTTTATCAATATTATCACGAGAACACACTTTTTCAAGTCATTCACGCTTAGCACGTATTCTAGCAGTTCTTTCCTTACACTTCTCAATAGAAATTCTCATGGATTTTAAATAATCATTAATATCATGCTTGGGTGGAATAGATCTAATTTTTAAATAATCTATCTCAATAGAAATTCTATCGACGTTCCTAACCAAATCATCAATCTTGAGCAATTTTTCTTCAATCATAGCATTGAAAGCTTTTTGCGTACTAATGAATTCTTTAATATTACTCTCAAGATCAGAGGGCATTTTATTATAACTTACATAATAATTTCTGTAGGAATTACCATAATTATTAGAGGAATTACTAGGGAACGGCCTAGGGTTGAAATTGCCTCTATACGCATTGTTACCAAAATTGTTCCTACCAACAAAATTCACATCCATAGATTCATTATTATTTCCAATCAAAGCATAAAAAGGCATATCATTAGGATCAATAGGATCACTTTTACTAGCAAACAATTTTATCAATTCATCCATCTTTTCACTCAAAGTATTAATCTCTTCAATAGCATGCACTTTTTTACTAGTAGGAGATCTTTCGGTGTGCCATTGAGAGTAATTTGCCATAATATTATCTAGGAGTTTAGTAGCTTATCCTAATGCGATTTCCATAAAAGTACCACCCTCGGCAGAATCTAAGAGATTCCTAGAAGCAAAATTCAATCCAGCATAGAAACTCAAACCATGCGCAGGGCAATTCCTAATCATAAGCTTCATCCATTCCCAAGATTGTGCAACATGATCATGATCAAGTTGCTTAAAATTCATTATATCATTCCTCAGGGAGATGATTTGAGCAGGAGGAAACTACTTGGAAATAAAAGTATCTTTACACTTATTCCATGAATCAATACTATTTTTAGGCAAAGATGAAAACCAAGTTTTAGCCCGATCTCGTAGTGAGAACGGGAATAGTTTCAATTTAACAATATCATTATCCACATCTTTATTCTTTTTCATATCACACAACTCAACGAAATTATTTAGATGGGATGCGGCATCTTCATTAGCAAGGCCGGAAAATTGTTCTTTCATAACAAGATTGAGCAAAGCAGCATTAATTTCATAAGATTCCGCACTAGTGGTGGGAGAAATCGGAGTACTAATAAAATCATTATTATTAGTATTGGAAAAGTCACACAACTTGGTATTCTCTTGAATCATCGTGACAAAGCAAGCAATCAACCACACAAGCAAGCAAACGAAAAGACGAACGAAAAAGGGTGAATAAAAAGGCAAATCCATTTGGTATTTTATGAAAATCATTTTAGAAGTGAGGGAGAGGAAAACGAGAGGCAAATGGCAAATGATGTAAATGCAAGAGATGAGTTTGTGATGGGTACTTGGTAGGCTTGATGTAGATCTCCCTGGCAACGGTGCCAGAAATCCTTCTTGCTACTTCTCGAGCATGCGTTGGTTTCCGTGAAGAGGAACGGGTGATGCAGCAAAGTAGATAAGTATTTCCCTCAGTTGTTGAGAACCAAGGTATCAATCCAGTAGGAGATACAAGCAAGTCCCCAATAGGTGTACCTACACAAGGAATCAAACTCTTGCACCCAACGCTATAAAGGGGTTGTTAATCCCATTAAGGTTACTTGCAAGGATGAGATATGATAGAGATAGATTGCTTGAACGGAAAGTAAAACAAAAGGTAAAAATAATGCAGCAAAATATTTTTGGTATTTTTGGTTTTAGATCTGAAAGTATAAGATGGAGAATAGACCCGGGGGCCATAGTTTTCACTAGAGGCTTCTCCCATGATAGCAAGTATTACGGTGGGTGAACAAATTACTGTCGAGCAATTGATAGAAAAGCGAATAATTATGAGGATATCCAAGGCAATTATTATGCATATAGGCATCATGTTTGTGTCAAGTAGACCGAAATGATTCTGCATCTACTACTATTACTCCACACATCGACCGACTCCTGCCTACATCTAGAGTATTAAGTTCGTGAAGAACAGAGTAACGCATTAGATCTATATGTTCAAAGCTTTGATCTATATGTTGTCCTCAATTACCAAAACGGGGGAGATTGAAAGCACATTTGCTCCCTTGGTGGTTTTGGTAATTAATAACAACATATATGTCATGCCATTCCAACCATATGAATCTTGATATCTAGCCTCCCCAAGTTACTTTCCACCCAATCAATCTCTTCCACAAACGCCAAATTCAGTGAGAGAGTGATTGTGTGTTGAGGAGTCTATCATCTTGAAGCACAAGAGAAAGGAGTTCATCGACATTATTGAGCCTATTACCTTCTGGAGGGTGGTGCCTCCTAGATTGGTTAGGTGTCGCTTGCGAGCCTCCTACTTTGTGTTGTGGAGTGAACCAAGAAGTTTGTAAGGGCAAGGAGATCGCCTACTTCGTGAAGATCTACCCCGAGTTAGGCTAGTCCTCCGTGGACGTAGGCCATCATGGTATAGCGAAGGTTGCTTCTTCATGGAACCCTCCGTGGATAGAGTCCTTCGTGAACTCTTGCGGCTGTTACCCATCGTGGGTTGAAGACTCCATAAACGTGGATGGACGATAGCACCACCTATCGGAACCATGGAAAAATCATCGTGTCTCCAAATTGTGTTTGATCTTCCTGCGCCTCCTTTACTTCTCGTGTTTGTCTTTACTTTCTACTGCTATACTCTTAGACATGCATGTGTAGGGTGTGCTTGACTTGCTATGAATGCTAAAATCGGCCAACACTTAAAATTGGGGAAAGTATTTTTTTAATTGGTCAAGTACTCTAATCACTGCTACTTCTCGAGCATGCGTTGGCTTCCGTGAAGAGGAACGGGTGATGCAGCAACGTAGATAAGTATTTCCCTTAGTTGTTGAGAACCAAGGTATCAATCCAGTAGGAGATACAAGAAAGTCCCCAATAGGTGTACCTACACAAGGAATCAAACTCTTGCACCCAACGCTATAAAGCGGTTGTCAATCCCTTTAAGGTTACTTGCAAGGATGAGATATGATAGAGGTAGATTGCTTGATCACAAAGTAAAAAAAGGTAAAAAATAATGCAGCAAAGTATTTTTGGTATTTTTCATTTTAGAACTGAAAGTATAAGATGGAAAATAGACCTGGGGGCCATAGGTTTCACTAGAGGCTTCTCTCATGATAGCAAGTATTATGGTGGGTGAACAAATTACTATCGAGCAATTGATAGAAAAGCGAATAATTATGAGGATATCCAAAGCAATGATTATGCATATAGGCATCACGTCCGTGTCAAGTAGACCGAAATGATTCTGCATCTACTACTATTACTCCACACATCGACTGACTCCTGCCTGCATCTAGAGTATTAAGTTCATGAAGAACAGAGTAACGCATTAGGTAAGATGACATGATGTAGAGGGATAAACTCAAGCAATATGATGAAAAACCCATCTTGTTATCCTTTATGGAAACAATACAATACGTGCCTCGCTACCCCTACTTTGTCATTGGGTGAGGACACCGCAAGATTGAACCCAAAACTAAGCACTTCTCCCATTGCAAGAATTACCAATCTAGTTGGCCAATACAAACCAATAACTCGAAGATAATTGCAAAAATATGAAATCATGCATATAAGAATTCAGGAAAGACTCAAATAATATTCATGGATAATCTGAACATAAACCCGCAATTCATCGGATCTCGACAAACAAACCGCAAAAGAGTATTACATCGGATAGATCTCCATGAAGATCATGAAGAACATGGTATTGAAGAGAAAAGAGAGATAAGAATCCATCTAGATACTAGCTATGGACCCGAAGGTCTGTAGTGAACTACTCACGCATCATCGGAGGGGCAATGGAGTTGATGTAGATGCCCTCCGTGATCGAATCCCCCTCCGGCAGATTACCGGAAAAGGCTCCAAGATTGGATCTCTTGGGAACGGAGGCTTCTGGCGATGGAAAAGTGTTTTCATTGCTCGTTCTGATAATGATTGAATATTTGGGAATTTATAGGCCGAATATTAGGGTTGGGAGAGTTTCCGTGGGCCTACAAGCCTGCCCGGCGCGCCCTACCCCCCTGGGCGCGCCCCTAGGGCTTGTGGCCGCATGGTGGATCCCCTGCCTTGGTTGTCAAGTCTCCTGGTTTCCTTTTGTTCCAAAAAAATCATTCCGAAGGTTTTATTCCGTTTGGACTCCGGTTAATATTCCTTATCTGCAAATCTCAAAAACAAGGAGAAAACATAAACTGGCACTAGGCTCTAGATTAATAGGTTAGTCCCAAAAATAATATAGAATAGCATATTAATGCATATAAAACATCCAAAACTGATAATATAATAGCATGGAACAGTCAAAAATTATAGATACGTTGGAGACGTATCAATCACCCCCCCCCTGTAGACCTACTTTCGATCCTACACTTCTACATGCCCTGAACTGTTGAGATCAAGAGATCCATCAGCTCATTCTTGGATCTAGCTACGGACTTGAGCACTAGTGGCTCTAGCTGCCTCTGCCTCTGCATGTGCCTGAGCTGCAGCTGATGTGGGATGGTCTGGGTCCATCACCAAAACATTGTCCTCAAAGTCTGGCTGTAGGGGCAAGTGGGGTCTCTCCAGAGCAAATATGTGCTTCTCCAGCTTAGAGTTGATGAGCATCTGAATGTAGGGTGCATAGCAACAAGAATGCTTCTGATTAGCAGCAACCCTCTTCACTGTCTCCATAATCAGATCCGTCACTCTGAATCTCTGGTGCTGGTCAATACGAAGCAACAAGTTGATGGAGTAGCCTCGGATCATCTTCTCGTCTCTTGACCTAGGCATCAAGGTATGCCTCAGAATGGTGTTAATGGTACGGAGACCTACCTAGAGGTAGTAGATAGATCCTAGCTTATGAGACTGAAGATGTGCAGCAGGAATAGCATTTTACATGTCCTTCATGGCATTGTGGCTGGCCTTCGACTGTGAGGACACACAGACATCTCCATCCTGTACCTCTGGGACTCCTAAGATGGAAGCCCACTCATCAACAATTGACTCATATCTTGCTCCTTCTGTAATCCACCCGATCCTATCATCTCCATAGAAGTGAGCAGTGGAGTAGAATTGCATGATCATCTCATCATTCCATGCAGTGAATTCTTTCCCAACAAACTCATCTATGCCAACAAAGTGCAAGTTGTCTTGTACATTGGGGAAATAGTCCTAATTTGCCTTGATGTACTTCCAATCAACATACCTCATGTCACTCACAACTGGACTCTTGTCAAGCAACATAATCTCATAGAAATCCTATTGCTCCTTGGTGTAGAACATGTAGTCTACAGTTGTCTTCCTCCTCTGAGAGTAAGGATCAATGGCACTCCACTCTCTCAAACTTGCATCCTTCTTCTTCTTCATGTCTACAGCCAGTGGATGGCTGGCATTGTGCTCTGGAAGGTGTGGTCTGAGCTTCATCAATGTAGACAAGGAATCCTCATCCATATCTCTGGAGGCAATTCCCTTGTTCTTCTCAGAAGCTAGAATCTGTCTCGGTGACCTTTTAGACTTTTCAGCAGCAGCCTTCTTGGGGGCAGACTTGGTGCTCTTGGATGGACCTTGCTTTGGCATAGCATCTGCCAAAAGCTTCTTCTGCTTCTTCTTTGGAGGGGCCTTGACAACTTGCTCTTCCTCCTCCTCCTCCTCAACAGCAGCACCAGCGGCCTCCTCGGGGTCCTCATACATGGAGGTAGCCCTGCCAGTCACATAGATGATCCTCTTTCTGGCATTCTTCTTCTCTCCTGCATTCTTATGCAATGACCTCCTTGGGGCTCAATGGTCATGGTAGCCCTAGCACTCTCAGGTGCTCTCACAGTCTCTGGAGGGGCATATGTCTTGCTGACAACTCTCTTGGAAGATGTGGCTTCATTTGCAGACTTCCTAGCAGCTTTGTCTTGCTTCTTGGCAAGAACTTCCTCAGGGACAAAATCTGAACCCTCCTCATCTGAATTCAACTTCTTCCTGGACCCAGTAGCAGCCTTGGGCAACCCATGAGAACTGGGGATGCCTGGATCTGAAAAGGAGCTAGACCCAGGGCTAGGGCGAGAACTCATGTCACATTCTGCTCCTGCAAATTCTGACTGTCCTCTAAACTTGATATAGTAGACCTTGTGAATAGAGTGTAGAAGAGTTGAAGAGGATGAGTCATCACAACATGCAGATGTTTTTGAAAGTTTGAACAGAAAAATCTTAGATGTAGTTCATAGCAAAAAGGAATTTTGGTGTCACTGAGTCAAAATCGGTGCTACCGAGACTCAAAATACCCTTAACAGAAACTTGGTAGCAGTTTCAGTCGGACCGAAAACTGCCACTCGGTCACCGAGTATTGTCCTTAGTAGCACAAAAAGAAAATCGATGGAACCGATTTTTATGGATCGGTATCACCGAGATGTGATTTTGCAGGCAACTAAACCTAAAAAATTTCCATTCGCTAATCTATTGATATTAATAGAGGATTGGGAGTTTGCAAACGGTGGATTATCGATAATGTAAACTCCAATGCGCAAGAATCATACGCAGACCACAAGGAGGGCCGGATCCATACCCTAGCTCGATGATGCATCCGCTACGGCGGTGACGATGGAGAAGATTTCGTCGGCGATGATGATTCCCAGCGGCGGAGACGCACGGGCAGGCAAAGGTGATGACAAGGGGCCTTGAATCGGCAGCATGGGGTTTTGAGGGGGCGAGGGTTGAAGAATAATTTCAAAGGTCGGGTCCGCCTCTTTATATACCCGCAGCTGTCAGTGACACCGATTCTAAGTTTTTGGTGTCACCGAGTTCCCAAACTGTTAGCTGATAGTGAAACTTGGTGTAACCGAGAATATGGAATCGGTGGTACCGAGATTGACAAACCAGATCAACCCTAGGCATTCGATGAAACCGAGATTTTTGAGTTGGTTCCACCGAGATGCACTTGGGAGGTTTTAATGGTCAGTCCTTTGTCGATACGAAACTCCGAGTGCTCCTCACATAGAGAGATCGAAAAGTACTTGTTCAAATTTTGTGATGCAACATTTATGGAATATGAGGTGAGAAATCATAGATAGCTAGAGGAGTGGTCCTCGGCATTCTTGTTCATCCAATTAGAAAAAGAAAAATCAAAATGCCAAATAGCAACAATTGGATGTCCTCAAATGAGTAAATAAATGCAGGCCAACATGCTCACACAATAAGATGTCAAATGAAATCATGGCAAACATGCACATACACACTAGCATCTATCAAGCACTTTGGAGATGACGGAGTAATCTATATACAAGTATATTGACTTAGGATCCAAGTAAGGATACTTGATCATAGGTCATACTCATCGTTCAAGAACAAGTGGGGTTATCACTTTTACATAAAGCACTTATGTTGTCACATACTATGAGATGCTTTGACTCAAGTCTTAGAGTAAAGATCCCCTTGATGTGACATCCCCCATAGGAGGGATAAACTAACCTTGGGTTTTGTCGATGAAGACTTCATGTAGGTGAAGTAGTGGTGGATGCTCAATGTTGATGAAGATCACCATGAGTTGGGAGCATCCTTGTTGTTTCCTTACTCTTCTCACCTACATGGGTTAGTCCCAACACACAAGAGACAAATACAAGGATATCTATGGACATGGAGTGCAAAGCATATGTGATGATGTCCATTGATTTGTTGATTACCTTGTCCCTTGCTTACCTTTGAGGGAATGTGTGACTCCTTGAACTATTGAATGATGTTGATATGGATTGCAACTAGTTCTTGCCAATAATGGATATGAGTGAATTTCATTGCCAGAGTCACCCCTCAAGAACTTCTGTAGTTCTTCTTCTTGGGTACCCACATCAAGTTGATGGGGATCCTTGGTGTTGAAGTAGCACTTGTAGAAGTTGAGCTTGTAGTAGCCTTGGGAACCCACTTCACCATAGCTAGGGATTCATCTATGAGTCAATGTCCTCTTGAATCTTGTTCTTGTCCTTGAGCTTGGGGTCTTGTGGTGGAAGGTCATCTTGAGATTTTGTTCCCTTGGGGAGAGTATTTTTATACTTGTCCTTTTGAGGAACAAACTTGGGATTTGGGTATTGACCTTATTCCCATTCAACTCCATTAGCGTTGAAGTAGCCAATGTCATGGTTCTTCCGGTATCCTCCATGCTTGCGTACAATCTCATCAAATTCTTTGCACCCGGCAAGACTCTTGTAGATACCTTTCTCTATAATCCCTTTCAAGAGTTCATTTTCTTGCTCAAGTGTAACTTGGCTAAGACAAGAGTTAGTGGGATCAATAGAACTACTAGAAGCAATATTATTGGATTTATCATTTTTATTGCTACTAGTTGAAGAACCTTTCTTGCCTTTGTTACTAGTTTGCTTAGCCTTAACTTGTTGTATGAACGTATACAAGAGAAGTCGTTTGGCTAGATAAGAGGAAGTCTTCTTTTGAATATCATCATTGATATCTTTAAAGAACTCATGTTTTTGATCTAAATTGAGCTTCTCGAAGCGGAGCTTCTCATGTGTCCTTTCAATCTCTTTATGATCTTGTAGAGTAGACTCATGAGCTAACTTAAGAGTTTTTCGTTCTTGAGTTAGTCGTTCTATTTCCATCTTATCATCATCACACGACTTGTCTAGACTAGAATGATTACTAACAAGTTCATATTGACTAATATTATTAGATTTGTCAAATATGAAGTCATCTTCAATTAACAAGGCATCCTCATCACTATTGAAATCAAGATACTCGGGGTGTGATACCTTGGGGCCTTGGCCATGAAGCAACATCCACTCCCTTCATTTGGTGAGTCAATTATGTCATAGGAGTCAGTTGTCACTAGTGCAAGTCCGACAACACCTTCATCTTGACTATAGTCGGAGTTGGAATGGTAGCTTCTCTCACAGTCGTTGTCGGATTTGGAGCCGGGAACCCATTCACCAACATGAGCTTGATGTCTTCTTCTTGAGTAGCTTTTGGTGTACTTGTCCTTCTTCTCCGAGTCCCTACTTCTCCTTGAGGGTCTTCGTTCATAACGATCATATCTACTCCTTCTCTCTCTTCGAGGTGACTCATCTCTTGAGCTTCCCTCGGTGAATCTTCTTTCCTTTTGTAAGGAGTCGTGCACTCATTGGAGTAGTGTCTGGGCTTCCCACAATTGTAGAAGTTTCGGTCACGACTTGACGAACGCTTCTCTTCAAATCTTGAGTTGGAGCTTCGATCTTTGCCTCTATTCTTGTAGAACTTGTTGAATTTCTTGACCATGAGGCTTATCTCTTCATTTGTGACAAGGTTATTGCTTGAAGTTGCAGGAGCATCACTTCTGGCTTTGTAAGCACCGCTAGACTTGTTGTGAAGCTCTTCCTTGTCCTTGAGTGTCATCTCATGAGCAACAATCCTTCCAATCACTTCCGTTGGCTTGAGATTTTTGTAGTTGGGCATCATTTGGATCAATGTGCATACGCTGTCATGTCGATCATCCAAAGCTTGAAGTATCTTATCGATGATGAATTTGTCGGTCATTTGTTCGCTTCCTAAGTGGGCAATCTCATTGGTGATGAGAGCTAGCCTAGAGTACATCTTAGTGCCTCCTTCACCATCCTTCATCTTGAACTTGTCAAGCTGACTCTAAAGAACATCCAACTTGGATTCTCTCACAGATTCGGTACCTTCATGCATATCAACCAAAGTATACCAAATCTCTTTTGCATTATCAAGACGGCTAATCTTGTTGAATTCTTCGGGACATAGGCAGTTGAAGAGAATGTCACATGCTTGAGCATTTAATTGTAAGATCTTAAATTCATCCATTTTCTTCACGGTCCAGTTCCCTTCCATCCGCAAAGAACTCACATTGCAATCCAACACGAACAACAACCCAAACGGTGGGGTTATGACCAAGAAGATGCATTTTCATTTTGTGCTTCCAACTAGCAAAATTAGTGCCATTAAAGTACGGACCTCTACGGTGATAATTTCCCTCACTAGACGCCATACTCTCCTAGGTTATGAAACCAATGCAATGGAGACCAAAGCTTTGATACCACTTGTAGGATCGAAGGTAGGTCTAGAGGGGGGTGATTAGACTACTTGACCAAATAAAGATCTACTTTTTCCCAATTTTAAGTGTTGGCAGATTTTAGCATTCATAGCAAGTCAAGCACACCCTACACATTCATGTCTACGAGTATAGCAGTGGAAAGTAAAGACAAGCATGAGTAGTAAAGGAAGGGTAGGAAGATCAAACGCAATTTGGAGACACGATGATTTTTCCTGTGGTTCCAATAGGTGGTGCTTGATAATCCCCAAGTGCAAGGAATCATCATAGCAATTTCCAAAGGTTGAAGTGATAAGTATGGAGTGTCAAACCCACAAGGAGCTAAAGGTAAGATCAATATTCTCTCAAGTCCTACCTGCCACCGATACGACTCTACGTACACCGAACGTTTGCTTCCATCTAGAAACGAGAAATAAAACTACGTTGTGGGTATGAAGAGGATAGCTTTGCATGAAATCGAAGACCAAAATATTAAAATAGTTGTTGTTAACATAATATTACAATATATTACAAATAGCGAGTGTGGAATAATGATGGGTCGGTGTGCGGAATTATCCTAGGCAATTGTTAACAAGATCAGAAGTCATCATTGAAATTTTATATGAGGGAGAGCATAAGCTAACATACTTTCTCTACTTGGATCATATGCACTTATGATTGGAACTCTAGCAAGCATCCGCTGTTGGGGAACGTCGCATGGGACACAAATTTTTTCCTACGCACACGCAAACCTATCCATGGTGATGAGCATCTACGAGAAGGAGAGTGGATCTACGTACCCTTATAGATCGCTAAGCGGGAAGCGTTAAGAAACGCGGTTGGTGTAGTCGAACATCTTCGCGATCCAAATCGCCGAGCGTCCCGCGATCTCATCACGATCCGCCCCGCGATCCAATCACGATCCGTCCCGTGAACTCATCACGATCCGTCCCGCGATCTCATCACGATCCATCTCACGATCTTGATCACGATCTGTCCCGCGAACTCATCACGATCCGTTCCGCGATCTCATCACGAACCGTCTTGCGATCTCGATCACGGTCCTTCCGATCTAGCGCCGAACGGACGACACCTCCGCGTTCAGCACACGTGCAGCTTGATGACGATCTCCACCGTCTCGATCCAGTGAGAGGAGGTGGAGAGGAGAGAGAGTTCACCGGCAGCGTGACGGCGCTCCGGTGATGGTGGTGGAGCAATTCCGGCAGGGCTTCGCCTAAGCGCTGCAGAAAACCGATCTAGAGGAGAAACTATGCACCGGTGGAACGGGTAGCACGTGGCCGGAAATTCTGTCCAAAAACCACCCAATCCACTAGTATATATAGGAGGAGAGGAGAGGAGAGGCAGCCAAGGCCTTTGGGTCGGCCTAAATAGGAGGTGGGAAGCAATCCTACTTCACCTCCAATCCTAGTTGGAGTAGGATTGCATCCTATTGGTTGATTTTCCACTTTTTGCTTTAGGACTTTCTCTCCTGTGCCATGGGCCTTTGTGGCTGTTTTTCCAGCCCACTAAGGGCTGGTTATTATTCTCCCACATCCCATGGACCTCTTGGGGTCTAAATACCCCTCCCGGAGGCCTCCCGGTACACTACCGGCACTCCCGGTACACTACCGATACTCCCGGTACACTACCGATGAGCCCGAAACTTTTCCGGAAACCAAACTGGGACTTCCTATATATGAATCTTTACGTCCGGACCATTCCGAAGCTCCTCGTGACGTCCGGGATCTCATTTGGGACTCCAAACAAACTTTGGTCACCACCATACATAACTCTACACTACCGAAACGTCACCAAACCTTAAGTGTGCAGACCCTGCGGGTTCGAGAACTATGTAGACATGACCGAGACACCTCTACGGTCAATAACCAATGGCGGGACCTGGACGTCCACATTGGTTCCTACATATTCTACGAAGATCTTTATCGGTCGAACCTCTATGTCAAGGATTCAGTTAATCCCGTATAACGTTCCCTTTGTTCTTCGGTATGTTACTTGCCCGAGATTCGATCGTCGGTATCTCCATACCTAGTTCAACCTCGTTACCGGCAAGTCTCTTTACTCGTTCCATAATACAAGATCCCGCAACTAACAATTAGTCACATTGCTTGAAAGGCTTATTGTGATGTTGTATTACCGAGTGGGCCCTGAGATACCTCTTCGTCACACGGAGTAACAAATCCCAGTCTCGATCCATGCCAACTCAACAGACACCATCGGAGATACCTGTAGAGCACCTTTATAGTCACCCAGTTACGTTGCAACGTTTGATACACACAAGGCACTCCTCCGATATCCGTGAGTTGCATGATCTCATGGTCATAGGAACATATACTTGACATGCAGAAAACAGTAGCAATAAGCTGACACGATCATATGCTATGTTTGTAGTTTGGGTCTTGTCCACCACATCATTCTCCTAATGATGTGATCCCGTTATCAAATGACATCTCATGTCCATGGCTAGGAAACCTTAACCATCTTTTGATCAACGAGCTAGTCTACTAGAGGCATACTAGGGACATGGTTTTGTCTATGTATCCACACATGCATTTAAGTCTCCGATCAATACAATTATAGCATGGATAATAAACGATTATCATGAACAAGGAAATATGATAATAACTAATTTATTATTGCCTCTAGGGCATATTTCCAACATCCGCAACTACTAAAGATCATTAAGGTAAAACCCAACCATAGCATTAAAGCATCAAGTCCCCTTTATCCCATATGCAACAACCCCCTTACTCGGGTTTATGCTTCTGTCACTCAAGCAACCCACTATAAGATAATCATGAACGTATTGCAACACCCTACAGCAGGAATCCCTCACGTGTGCGTGGCATGGAAGGCACCATAGGACAGCACCAAAATAAACATACAACTCAAACCAATCTAGATCATCAATCAACCCAAAGGACAAAAGTAATCTACTCAAAACATCATAGGATGGCAACACATCATTGGATCATATATATCATAAACAGTAGCTCATCTCATAAAACCTATCATGAAGTAACAAGCTATTCACATGTTAAAGTATAGACCATAAAGTTTCTTCAAAAGTAACAACTATGCCTTCGGTCACCAAACAATTGCAATTCATCCTATTTTCATGAAGGGTCTATGTAATAGCTTTGATTTAGCAAATTACACATACTCAACTATCATATAGGCTTCCATGATTGCTAACTCTCAAAGCTTATTTTTAGAGCAGATGGCATCCATCAAACATAGAGAAAGATAGGGGCTTAGAGTTTCGCCTCCCAACTTATTTATCATATATATAATAGGCAACAATAATAATTCGTGATCAAACATATTTGGATGGCCATATATGCTTGGATCTTTCCCCACCACATGATGCTTTCCAAGAGAAAAAGGCAAAATATAGGAAGTGCTAAAGATCACCATGACTCTTGTATAAAGGTAAGCACGAGAAAGTAAAAGCTAGACCCTTCGCAAAGGGAAGCAGAGGTTGTCATGCGCTTTTTGTTTTTGGATGTGCAAACTCTTAATGCAAAGGAATTTCACGTTGGATTGCCCTTTGTGATAGCAACCTTTATTATGCAGTACATCGCTTTTATTTCTTTACCATCAAAAATTCGTACAACGCTTTTTCCCTTACAATAAAAGATCTTACATATTTAGGAGAAATTTTTATTGCTTTTTGCACCGATGACAACTTACTTGAAGGATCTTATTCAATCCATAGGTAGGTATAGTGGGCTCTCATGGCAAAACTGGTTTAAGGGTGTTTGGATGCACAAGTAGTATTTCTACTTGGTGCGGAAGTTTTGGCTAATATGAGCTGGAAGCAAGAACCACATGTTGGAGGATCCAAAACAATATGACTTCTATACAAATATACCCAAGCATAACTCATTACGTTGTCTTCCTTGTACAACTTCAACTAATTTGTCAAGTTTGAAAATAATTAATGGGTATTCACAATCATAGAAGATGTCTAAGATAGTATATTTATATGTGAAATCTCTCTTCCTTCAATATTCTTTCATGGATTGTTCGAGTGACCAATGCGGTGTTTGCTAACTTTCAAAAAAATTCATCACCTATACTTACTATGTGTGAAGTCATTACTCCCCATGGGATAAGTATATGAAACATTTTTAATTTCATATTTATGATATTCAATTCATTCAACCATTTACTCATAGGATATAAGTGAAGCACGAGAGTGAATGACAAACTACTCCAAAAAGATATAAGTGAAGATCAATGCGTAGACAATTAGTTAAATATCCATGTGAGGAATCTATCTTATTTAAAATTTCAGAGCCAAAGATTTATGAAACATCAAACAATATAAAATGGCACTCCAAGAATAGCACGCATCATGTGAACGAATAAAAATTTAGGCTCAACATAGGCTAACCGATAATTGTTGATGAAGAGAGGTGGGATGCGTAGCATCTCTAAGCTTAGATACTTGAGATTTATTGAAATATTTGCTTTGGGTGAATTGGTCATCCCCACTCTTGAGCTTTTGTATCTTGTTCAATCCTCTCATATCCCGGTTTCACCTATTCTCAAAAAACATCATCCACACAAAACTCAAAAAGAACTCGTGACATAGGTTGGTACACATAAAAACAAATAAAAACTTCATGCACTGCCAAGACAAGTTGCATAATAATTTTAAAACATTAGGTAATGTATAATATAATTTCTACAATTTATATCTAGCAATCTGTCGAAACAGAACAATCTGTAGTAATTTATTAAGCTAGTGTACCTATGTAACTCTAAAAATTATGAAAATTGAGGACATTCTAAGGAATTTATATTAAAACATTTTGTAAAAATTTCAGAAACTTTCCATGTTCTAGTAAAATATGAAAATTCAAATACTACAACAAAAGTTTCTGTTTTTTACACAACACACATAAAACATGCAATGCAAGTATCCTAACACAATTCTTGGAACTTTTTATTGAAAAAAATATTATACATAACACATAACAGAGAAAAATAAAATAAAATGATGATCCAAGCAAAACTCATATTATGTGATGAATAAAAATATAGCTCCAAGTAAGATATACCGATAATGTTGAGGACGAAAGAGGGGATGCCTTCTAGGGCATCCCCAAGCTTAGACGCTTGAGTGTTCCTTAAATATTACCTTGGGGTGCCTTGTGCATCCCCAATCTTGGGTTATTGTCACTCCTTATTCCCCTCATATCGGTATCTCACCCAAAACTTGAAAACTTCAATCACACAAAACTTAACGGAACTTCGTGAGAAGGGTTAGTGTAATAAAGATAAATTATTCACTTAGGTACTGTCAAGACAAGATTCATAATTGTTCCCACATGATACCAAATGTATTATATCATTCCCATAATTTATATTACTCAATATAAGCTATGGGAACACTTGAAACAAGCAAACTACGCATGCAAAACAGAATCTGTCAAAATAGAATAGTCTGTAAAGATCTGAATGATCACCAAACTTTCCTAACTCTAAAAATTCTGAAAAATTAGGACATATAACATAATTTGCATAGAAATGTTTTTTAAAAATATTTTATTTTTTGACTCTCCAATAAAATCAAATATTCATATACAAGACGCAAAACTTTCTATTTTTGCACACAATCAAACAAGCAAGTATCCACACTATCCCAAAGGCTTTACTTGGCACTTTATTGAAATAAAAGGCACAAAACATGATTAATAAAGTAGCTTAATCATGTTAACACAACAAAACATAAAGTAAAAGTTTTGGGTTGTCTCCCAACAAGCGCTTTTGTTTAATGCCTTTTTAGCTAGGCATGATATTTCAATGATACTCTTCCAAGCCAAATTCCGATGATCATTATATTCATACTCTAAAACATATAAGTGAATATAATAGATAATTATACAATTAATATATATTATAAAATATCCAAGCTCAAAATATATAAGTGAATCACACGAAGCATTCTATAAAGCCATACTCAAAAGATTTAAGTGGAATGCATAAAGCATTCTACAAAGCCATACTCAAAAGATTTAAGTGAAGTGCATGATGATTTATACAAATAAATGAAGGACTAACTCATACTATAAGGGAGCATAAAGGAAAAGACAAACACTAAAGACACATGCTATGTGAACAAAACAAAAAACCGAGGTATACCAATAACTGTTGAAGAATAAACATGGGATGCCTTCCGGGGCATCCCCAAGCTTGAATGATTGAGTCTCCTTGAAATATTTACTTGGGGTGCCTTGGGAATCCCCAAGCTTGAACTCTTGTCTCTTTGTATTCTTCTTATATCGATACCTCCTCGATCTTCAAACACTTCATTCACACAAAACTTAACAAAACCCTCGTGAGATTCGTTAGTATAATAAAGCAAAATAATACTTTAAGTACTGTTGTGAACTCATTTCAAATTCATATTAGCATTATATCTACTATATTCCAACTTCGCCATGGTTCATACCCCCCGATACAAGCCATAGATTCATCAAAATAAGAGAACAATGCATAGAAAACAGAATATGTTAAAAACAGGACAGTCTGTAGTAATCTGGAATCTTCGTTTACTTAACTCAAACAATTCTGAAACTTTAGGAAAAATTTAAAAAATTGCATAGCAGTACTGTGTTAAAATTTTAGAAACTTTTGACGTCCAGTAAAAAATGTAAATTCACGCACTACAGCCAAACTTTCTGTTTTTGCACTGCACACACCAAACAAGCAATCTAATCATCCTAAAAGCAAATGTTTGCACATTATTTTTAGAATACAATGGATATATACAAGGGGATAATTGTTTTTTAGAAGCTTCCATGAAAAATTCTACATTGTTTCCATGAGCATGAACACAAGTGTTCAAGGTTGACCCTCACTTCTCCAATGCACAACCTTCCAATCACTTATCATTTTCAAAAACTTCTTAGGCATAAGAAGCAAGTAACTCTTTTTGTATTTTCCATTTTTTTGTTTGTTTCACCCACAACTAAAGAAATCAAAAAGGGAAAATAAAATCTATATAGTGAAGAAAGCAAACAAGCACACACGAGAATATCAACCCCACGCTATTGCTCCCTGGCAACGGCGCCAGAAAAGAGCTTGATAATCCCCAAGTGCAAGGAATCGTCGTAGAAATTTCCAAAGTTGGAAGTGATAAGGATGGAGTGTCGAACCCACAAGGAACTAAAGGTAAGATCAATATACTCTCAAGTCCTATCTACCACCGATACGACTCTACGTACACCGAACGTTTGCTTCCATCTAGAAACGAGAAATAAAACTATGTTGTGGGTGTGAAGAGGATAGCTTTGCATGAAATCGGAGAACCAAAATATTAAAAAATTTGATGTTAACATAATATTACAATATATTACAAAATAGCAAGTGTGGAATAACGATGGGTCGATGTGCGGAATTATCTTAGGCAATTATTAACAAGATCGGAAGTCATCATTGCAATTTTACATGAGGGAGAGGAATAAGCTAACATACCTTTTCTACTTCGATCATATGCACTTATGATTGTAACTCTAGCAAGAATCTGCAACTACTAAAGATCATTAAGGTAAAACCCAACCATAGCATTAAAGCATCAAGTCCCCTTTATCCCATACGCAACAACCCCCTTAATCGGGTTTATGCTTCTGTCACTCAAGCAACCCACTATAAGCGAATCATGAACGTATTGCAACACCCTACAGCGGGAATCCTTCACGTGTGTGTGGCACGAAAGGCACCATAGGACAGCACCAAAATAAACATACAACTCAAACCAATCTAGATCATCAATCAACCCAAAGGACAAAAGTAATCTACTCAAAACATCCTAGGATGGCAACACATCATTGGATCACAATATGTAGCATAACACACCATGTTCAAGTAGGTGATTACAGCGGGGTGTGGGAGAGTGGACCGCTAAAAGGACATGAGGATGGTGATGAAGAAGGTGATGTTGATGAAGACGATCACCGCGGCGATGGTTCCCCTGGTGGCACTCCGGCACCACCGAGAGAGAGGGGGAGAGGGTCTCCCCCTTGTGCTTCCTCCTCCATGGCTCCCCCCCCCCCTCTATGGGGAGAGGTTCTCCCTATGGTCCTTGGCCTCCATGGTGTTGATGGCCCCTCCGGGATGATGAAGATGACCTTCGGTGATGGTGACCCCCTCAGACAGGATGCCGGAGAGGGCCAAGATTGGTTTTTTGTGGCTTTGGAGGTGTGCGGCGGCGGAACTCCCGATCTAGGTTTCTTTTCAGTGGTTTCTAGATTTATAGGATTTTTTGGTGTCGATCTCATGTCAAGGGGGCCACGAGGGAGTCACAAGCCTGCTAGGCGCGGCCACCCCCCTGGCCATGCCTGGCAGGCTTGTCACCTCCTCGTGGCTCTTATGGCCCAGCTCCAATGCTTTGGGGGTCTCTTTTGGTCCATAAAAAATCATACTAAATTTTCATCCCATTTCGAGAACTTTTATTTCTGCACAAAAAACGACACCATGGTACTTCTGCTGAAAATAGCGTCAGTCCGGGTTAGTTCTAATAAAATCATACCAAAATCATATAGAAATATTGTAAACATGGCATGGATACTTCATAAATTATAGATATGTTGGAGACGTATCAGTGCTACCATACGTCAACGTTTATGGATTCTTCAACCCACGAAGGGTAACGATCGCGAGAGTCCACGGAGGGCTCTACCCACGGATGGTTCCACGAAGAAGAAACCTTGACTATACCATGATGGCCTACGTACACGGAGGACTAGCCTAACTCGGGGTAGATCTTCACGAAGTAGGCGATCTCCTTGCCCTTACAAACTTCTTGGTTCACTCCACAACACAAAGTAGGAGGCTCCCAAGCGACACCTAGCCAATCTAGGAGGCACCACCCTCGAAAAGGTAATAGGCTAGACAATGTCAATGAACTCCTTGCTCTTGTGCTTCAAGACGATAGTCTCCTCAACACACAATCACTCTCTCACAGATTTGGCTATGGTGGAAGAGATTGATTGGGTGGAAAGAAACTTGGGGAGGCTAGAGATCAAGATTCATATGGTTGGAATGGAATGGCATGATCTCAACACATGAGTAGGTGGCTCTCTCTCAGAAAATCAGTTGGTATGAGTGGGGGTCTGTTTTGAGTGCTTCTCTTGCGAGTGAGTGGTGGTGGAGGGGTATATATAGGCATCTCCAAAAATCCAACCGTTACACCTAATAAGTCCAACTCGGTGACATCGATGTGTTAACCTCGGTGGTACCGAGTTGCCTCAAAGGTAGCAACTTTTGAATCTCGGTGAGACCGATATATAAAACTCGGTTGCACCGATTAGGTGACCAACTGTCAGATTGCCAAACTCAGTGACGCCGATTCCACAAACTCGGTCGGACCGATTTTGTTAAATTGGGTAACAGAATGTTGGCAACCCAAACTCGGTGGCACCAAAATAGAATCAGTTGCCCCGAAGGGTTAGGGTTTGGCTAGAGTCTATCTGAGTCTGGGAATCGGTGGCACCGAGTGGGAGTTGTTGGTTGCATCGATTTTGGATATTTGGCTTTAAACAAACTTTTGTGGAAGATCTTGTGGGTGTTTTTGGTGACTATCACTTGTGCATCTATGTACATTTTGTTCACCAACAGTACCTTACCCGCTTTTAATAGTATTGGCTTTCTTATGGACTCAAAGTGATTTCTCACGAAGTAAAATGTAGAGTCCTCTTGCTTGAAGCTTTGCCAAAACTGTTTCCTTACATCTTGGGGTATTCCACAATCCTTTTGTCAAGCCATCATTGAACTTTTCCTAAAATATGCTTAGTGGAAACATTAGTTCAATGACTTATATGTTGTTATTAATTACCAAAACCACCAAGGGAGCAAATGTCCTTTCAATAGGGCACCATCTAAATCCATTGAGATGACACCATATGAATTATGGTTTGGAAGAAACCTAAGTTGTCATTTACCAGAGTTTGGAAATGCGACGCTTATGTATGATAAACTCGAAGCCAAAGCGAAAAAGTGCATATTCATAGGATATCATAAGGAAACAGTTGGGTACACCTTCTATCTCAGATCTGAGGGCAAAGTGTTTGTTGCTAAAAATGGGTCCTTTTTCTAGAAAGAGTTTCTCTCGAAAGAATCGAGTGGGTGAAAAGTAGAACTTGATGAGGTTGTTGAACCGTCACTTCAGTTGGATAGTAGCACGACGCAGAAAGATGTTTCTGCGACGCCTACACCAAGTCAAGAGGAAGCAAATGATGATGATCATGAAGCTTCGAATAAAGTTACTACCAAACCTCATAGGTCGACAAGGACTCGTACCGCCCCTGAGTGGTACATCAATCCTATCTTGGAGGTCATGTTGTTAGACAACAATGAACCTACAAGCTATGAAGAAGCGATGGTGGGCCCAGATTCCAACAAATGGCCAGGAGCCATGAAATCCGAGAAAGGGTCCATGTATGAAAACCTAGTATGGACTTTGGTAGACTTGCCCATTGAACGGCAGGTCGTTGAGTACAAATGGACCTTTAAGAAGAAAACAGACCTTGATGGTGGATGTTACCATTTATAAAGCTCGACTTGTCGCAAAGAAGTTTCCGACAAGTTCAAGGAGTTAACTACAATGAGACTTTCTCACCCGTAGTGATGCTAAAGTCTGTTGGAATTATGTTAGCAGTTGCTGCATTTTTCAATTATAAAACCTGGCAGATGGATGTCAAAACATCGTTTCCTTAACGGTTTCCTTGAGGAAAGGTTGTATGCGATACAACCAGAAGGTTTTGTCAGTCCTAAGGATGCTAATAGGTATGCAAGCTCCAGCGATCCTTCTATGGGCTGGAGCAACCATCTCGGATTTGGAATATACGCTTTGATGAGGTGATCAAAGTTTTGGGGTTTATACAAAGTTTATGAGAAACTTGTATTTACAATAAAGTGAGTGGGAGCACTATAGAATTTTTGATAAGTATATGTGGTTGACATATTGTTGATCGGAAATAATGTAGAATTTCTGGAAAGCATAAAGGTTTATTTGAAAGGAATTTTTCAAAGGAAGACCTGGATAAAGCTACTTGAATATTGGGCATCAAGATCTATAGAGACAAATCAAGACGCCTGATAAGATTTTTCAATGAGTACATACCTTGACAAGATTTTGAAAGAGTTCAAAATGGATCAGTCCACGAAGGAGTTTTAGCCTGATTTGTAAGGTGTGAAGTTGAGTGAGACTCAAATCTCGACCACGGCAGAAGAAAGAGAATGGACGAAGTCATCCCCTATGCCTTAGCCATAGGCTCTATATAGTATGCGATGTTGTGTACCGCACCTGGTGTGTGCCTTGCCATGAGTCTGTCAAGGGGTACAAGAATGATCCAGGAGTGGATCATTGGATGGCGGTCAAAATTATCCTTAGTAACTAGAGTACTAAGGAAATGTTTCTCGATTATGGAGGTGATAAAGAGTTCGTCATAAAGGATTACCTTGATGCAAGCTTTGACACCAATCTGGATGACTCTGAGTAGCAATCCGGATACGTATAGTGGAGCAGACATTTGGAATAGCTACAAGTAGAGCATGGTAGAAGCATCTACAGTATGACATAGAGATTTGCAAAGTACACACAGATTTGAATGTTGCAGAGCCGTTGACTAAAACCTCTCTCACAAGCAAAACATGATCAAACCCCAGAACTCATTGCATATAAATCACATGGTGATGTGAACTAGATTATTGACTCTAGTGCAAGTGGGAGACTATTGGAAATATGCCCTAAAGATAATAATAAATTAGTTATTATCATATTTCCTTATTCATGATAATTGTTTATTGTCCATGCTATAATTGTATTGATTGGAAACTCAGATACATGTGTGGATACATAGACAACAAAGTGTCCCTAGTAAGCCTCTACTAAACTAGCTCGTTGATCAAAGATGGTTAAGGTTTCCTAGCCATAGACGTGTGTTGTCATTTCATAACGGGATCACATCATTAGGAGAATGGTGTGATGGACAAGACCCAAACTATGAATGTAGCATATGATCGTGTCAGTTTATTGCTATTGTTTTCTGCATGTCAAGTATCTGTTCCTATGACCATGAGGTCATGCAACTCACTGACACCGGAGGAATACCTTGTGTGTATCAAACATCGCAACATAACTGGGTGACTATAAAGGTGCACTATAGGTATCTCCGAGAGTGTCTGTTGAGTGGGCATGGATCAAGACTGAGATTTGTTACTCCGTGTGATAGAGAGGTATCTCAGGGCCCACTCGGTAATACAACATCAGAATGAGCCTTGCAAGCAAAGTGACTAAAGATTTATCCATGGGATCTTGTATTACGGAACGAGTAAAGAGACTTGCCGGTAATGAGATTAAACTAGGTATAGAGATACCGACGATCGAATCTCGGGCAAGTAACATACCGAAGAACAAAAGGAACAACATATGGGATTAAATGAATCCTTGACATAGAGGTTCAACCGATAAAGATATTCGTAGAATATGTAGGAACCAATATGGGCATCCAGGTCCCGCTATTGGTTATTGACTGTAGAGGTGTCTCGCGCATGTCTACATAGTTTTCGAACCCGCAGGTCTGCACACTTAATGTTCGGTGACGTTTTGGTAGTATTGAGTTATCTAAGTTGGTGACCGAAGGTTGTTCGAAGTCTTGGATGAGATCCCGGGTGTCACGAGCAGCTCCGGAATGGTCTGGAGGTAAAGATTGATATATAGGAAAGTGGTGTTTGGGCTCCAGAAAAGTTTTGGGCATTTCCGATAGTGTACCGGGAGTGACGACTGGTTTTCGAGGGTCCGCCAAGTGGGCCCCACCCACCCCAGGGGCCACATGGGCCTAGGAGGTGGCGCACCAGCTCATGGCAGGCCCTTCCGCAAGGGTTGGGAGAGGCCAAGAGGCCAAGAGGGGTGGGAGTCCTACTAGGACTCCACCTCCCTTGTGGGAGGTGGACTCCTCCCTCTCTTGTGCGCCAAGGGCCCGAGGGGAAACCCTAGGGGGGCCCACCTACCCCCTCTTCCTCCTATATATAGTGGAGGGTTTCGAGGACAGCCACCACCTGAAAAGACACGTTCTGCCCTCCTCCCTCTAGATCGTCTCTCTCCTCTAGATCTTTTTGGTATAGCTTAGCGAAGCTCTGCCGGATCAGCTCCACCACCACCACCACCACGTCGTTGGGATGCCGAAGAACTCATCTACCTCTCCACCCTCGCTTGCTGGATCAAGGAGGTGGAGATCGTCATCAAGCTGTACGTGTGCTGAACGCGGAGGTGCCATCCGTTTTGTGCTAGATTGGAAGGACCGTGATTGGATGGCGAGAAGGATCATGATTGGAACGTGGGACGGCTTGCGATTTATATCGCGAAGACGTTCGACTACATCAACTGCGTTTCTTAATGCTTCCCGCTTAGCGATCTACAAGGGTATGTAGATCCACCTCCCTCTTGTAGATGCTCATCAACATGGATAGATCTTGTGTGTGCATAGGTAATTTTTTGTTTCCCATGCAACATTCCCCAACATATACCCCCCATACAATCCATAGCATAATCAAAACAAGCAAACTATGCAAGCAAAAAAACATAATCTGTCTAAAACAGAATAGTCTGTAATGATCTGTAGAGAGACTATACTTTTGTAACTCTATATTTTCTAAAAACTTAGTAAATCCTTAAGAATTTCTATAGAAATACTGTGTAAAAATTCAGATCAAAAAGACGTTCCAGCAACAACAAAGAATTTCTGCACTGGACGCTAAAGTTTAAGTTTTTTGCATCGTATCAATTATACTCATCTTGTGAGTCATCCCAACGGCTTTACTTGGCACAAACACTAATTAAAATATAAAAACACAATAATTATAGAGGCAATAATCATGTTATGACACCAATACATAAAGTAAAAATGGCAAAAATAAAGATAACTATATGGTTTCCTACCAACAAGCGTTATGGTTTTATGCCCTAGCTAGGCATAATGCATAATTCAAGTGTTGTCATCTTTGACACTCCACCCATAAGTAGCTCTCATAATTGATTCATATGGTGGTGTAATTCCCTTCCTAGGGAAGATTTCCATCCCTTTCTTTAATGGAAATTGGATTCTTATGTTTCCCTCTTTCATATCAATGATTGCCCCTATAGTTCGTAAGAAAGGTCTTCCAAGTATTGTTGGAAACGTAAGACTACAATCAATATCAAGCACAATGAAATCTACAGACACATAATTCTTGTTTGCAATAATAAGAACATCATTAATTCTATGTAAAGGTTTCATGATGGTAGAGTCCTCAAGATGCAAGTTTAGGGAACATTCTTGTATATTAGTGAGACCAAGCACATCACAAAGAGACTTAGGTATAGTTGAAACACTAGCACCAAGGTCACACAAAGCATTGCATTAATATTTATGTATCTTTATTTTGATAGTAGGTTCCCACTCATCATGCAATTTTCCAGGAATAGAAACTTCAAGTTCAAGTTTCTCATCATAAGCATGAAAATCATCACCCTCCAAGCAAATGGGACGCTCAGTAACTAGAGTTGACTCATCTCCAGTCCATTTATCATTTATATTCAGAGAGGTAAATAAATATTCAACCGAAGAAGTACCAATTATTTTAAGATCTTCATCATTATTATTAATAGGAAAGGATTCCGGTTTAGTGGCCATCCTATTTACTAGAGTTGTTGCTTATCAGAAATCTTTCCTCACAACTCTTCAATTTGAGCAAATTGTGATTGGAGATTAGCCACTTCCTTATTGACTTCATCAGTTGCTTACTAATAGCGTCTAACAAATTTGAATGTTCCTTAATTTCAGAGGCAAAGAATTTATTATGCTCAAATTGTGAAGTCATGAAAGTTTTCATAGAACCTTCTACTTCTGACATTCTTTGGTAGTAAGAGATATTGTGGAATCTATCTTGAGACATGGTGACCGAACAAGCAAAGTAACAAGCAGGACAAGTAAACTAGCAAGCAAAAGAATAAAGTACTAACGAGCAAAGATAAATATTTTTTGTATTTTTGTTTTTTATGAGACACTAAATATAACAGCAAATAAAAAGAAGAACAAGTGAATGATAATTTGTGTGAAGTTACTTGATAGTTGGTGATGATATTCCCCGGTAACGGCGCCATAAATCCTTCCTGATACTTGTGATCTGTGTTGGGTTTTCCATGAAGAGGAACATGTAATTGCAGGACAATACAGGTAAGTATTTCCCCCAGTTATGAAATTAACCAAGGTTTATCGAACCAATAGGAATATCAAACAACACCCGTCTTCAGCGGCTGCACATAAAGAGCAAACAACTTGCACCCAACGCGGGCAAGATGGTTGTCAATCCCCTAGATCTCGTTATTTGTAAGCAAGTGAAGTGTGTAGATAATAGTAGATAATTGTAAATTGCAAAATAATATAAAAGGTAAATAAGAACAACGAGTTATTGACCCAGGGGCCATAGTTTTCCCCAGCGGCATCTCTCATGAAAATAAGCATACAATGGGTAAACAAATTACTATTGGGAAATTTATAGAAAAGCGGATAGTTATGTGATCTTCACGGCAATGATCATGTGTATATAGGCATCACGTCCAAGGCAAATAGGTCGACTCCTGCCTGCACCTATTACTATTACTCCACTTCAAGGGCGCTTCTATGCTTGCCTCTCTACGTATTAAGTTCATGACAAACAGAGTAATGCATGGAGAACGATGACATGATGTAGACAAAGTAAACTAAAGAAATATGAATAAACCCCATCGTTTTATCCTTAGTGTCAACAACACAAAGACACTTGTACCCTTCTGTCGTTGGGATATAGAAACTTGTCAGGTTGAACCCACCACAACACACCTCTCTCACTAAAGAAAGATCAATCTACCTGGCCAAAGCAAATCAATAGATCAGAGAGAATTATGAAGCTATAATGACCATACGATTAAGAATCATAATAATTTCAGAGAAGACTCAAATACTTTTCATGAATAATCTGAACATAAACCCACAATTCATCAAATGACGCATCGCACAAAAGAGTTACATCAGATGGATGAAAGCGAAGATGCGATGACCATTGTATTGAAGATCAAGAGAGAGAGAGATAGCCATCTAGGTACTAACTACGGACACGTAGGTCTGTGGTGAACCACTCACACATCATCATGAGGTAATCAAGGTTGATGAAGAGGCCCTTTGTGATTGATCCCCCTCCTACAGGGTGCTGAAATGAAGCTCGAGATGAGATTGCGACGGAACAGAGACTTGCGGTTGCGAAAAAAGTGTTTTGGGATGCCCTTTAGGGTTTTTGGAATATATGTGAATTTACAGGCTAGTGAACAGGATCAGGAGACTTGCTAGGGAGGCACAAGCCATCTGGGCGCGACCACCCCCCTAGTCATGCCATGTTGGCTTGTGGCTCCCTCGTGCGGCCTCCGGTCTTCTCCCGAAGCTTCCAGGTCTTCTTTTGGTCCAGAAAAAAATTGGGGGGCAATTGGACTTTGTTTGGTACTATAAACCTGACAAGTAAAGAACACACATAAAACAGCAACTGGCACTTGGTCAATAATAGGTTAGTGATCAAAAATAATATAAATTGGTAAATAATTACTCAAAAAGTATCCTAGAATGATAATATAATAGCATGTAACAACCAAAAAATATAGATACGTTGGAGATATATCACTGGTCGACAAGCATCATCGCAGCCTAGAAACAACGGACATCAGCGAGGTCCCCGCGGACCCGCGTGACCTCATGTACGTGCAAGTGCCAGCGCCTCCTGTCGCGCCTATGCTCGTGTCCGCCCCTGCACTCGCCATGTCGGTCCACCTGCGTGTGCCCACACCCACCACGCTCGTGCCCGTGCACGCGCCTGCACCCACCGTGCCCCATGCCTATGCGCGCGCCTGCACCCACAGAGCTCATGCCCGATCAAGCGCTTGCACTCTTGGAGGCTCCCTAAGCGATATGGGACGCTGACATCAACCGCTTCCTCACAGTGCCGACAGTTGTCACCCCTAGGCCCCCGCTCATCGATCGCGCGACGACCGACTCTTTGATTGGGAAGTCCATAATATCATGGTCTCATTTGATGACTTCAATAATGGCATCCTAGAGGACGACAATGCAAGCACGGGACGTCGTGACCACCGCCGCAATTAGTTTTCTTTATATTATATCTCGGTCGTATGAATGTAAAGTCACAGTTTGACTGAATGTAATATATGGTTTGATAAACTCAGTATTTATCTCTCAATGCACATAGTAATCAAAGTAAATCAAAAAATATCAATGTTTTTCTCTGAATAAACACTCATTGCAAACGTTTCAGATTTAATACTCATATGTAGATCGAGAGCTATGTTGCCTTCGCCAATAAGCCAAGTGAAAATTTGGCACGAAGGATTGGTGGATCGCGTCATCACAGACGATTTTGTCTGGTGATCCGTGTGCTTTGTCAATGGGTAACATTGGTATTTGTCAGTTTGCTAATATTTGCATTTGTAATATTGGGTAAATTGCCATTTATCAAATTGGAAACATCGGTATTTGTCAATGCAGTAACATTGGCATTTGTCAACATTCTAACATTGACATTTGTCAAATTTTAGAGGAACACAATCACTAGTATGGTGTAATTTTGCAATAGAACTTCAGTAAACATAGATTCCATTCATAGATTAAGCAGTCATTCTTTATACAAAATAGTTTAACTCGACAGCTGAACTGAACAAACTTCTCCCCAATTGTTGCAAAGCATGTGCTAAATAGCCAGTCCAACTATATATATACTAGCTACTTTAAAGTATATGATACAGTTCAACCATATCTATAGTTAGATGAACTGAACAAAATAGCTGCTAAATAGTACCACGGAAGGGGCTTTGTACTACTTCTAGCAGCCTCTCCTCTGCCAAGCGCACTCATTAAGACGCAGAGGAGGAGGAGGCTACCGATGAGCCGATGGAGTCGAATTCATTGCTTGCCACTGGTGCCATCCACCGCTCCATATGCGCCTCCTGGAAGTGGTGGGACTCGAAGTAGATCTTTGCATTTCGCACTGCTGATGTGACTTCTCCTATGGCCACCGCGTCGATGAGTTTCTTTTCATGCGTGGCCTAGCACTCCACCTTCTCAAGGAACTAGTTGTAGTGTGCAAGGTCTATGACACAAAAGCCCGGCGGCGGGCATTTGGCGGCCTCCAACTGCTACATTCGGGCCACGATGGCGGAGCGCATGATGGCCCCGTGAGGGATCACTAGAAGAGTGTCTAGAGGGGGGTTAATAGACTACTAGCAAAAAATTAGAACCTAACCTTTTCCCAAGTTAATTGGTTGGCAGATTTTATCAATTTTAGCGAGGCTAACAAGTCTATATACCCTACACATGCATGTCAACAAATATAGCAGGGGAAAGTAAAGATATTGCACATGAAGTAGAGAGATGAGATATGGAGATCAAACGCAATTGGAGACGCAAGGATTTTTCCGTGGTCCCGATAAGTGGTGCCATCGTACGTCCACGTTTATGGAGTCTTCAACCCACGGAGGGCAATGGTTGCGAGAGTCCACGAAGGGCTCCGCCCATAAGGGTCCACGAAGTAGCAACCTTGACTATTCCATAACGGCTTCCGTCCATGAAGGACTAGCCTCACTATTGGTAGATCTTCATGAAGTAGGCGATCTCCTTGCCCTTACAAACTTCTTGGTTCAATTCCACAACACGAAGTAGGAGGCTCCCAAGCGAAACCTAACCAGTCTAGGAGGCACCACCCTCCAAAAGCTAATAGGTTCGGTAATGTTGATGAACTCCTTGCTCTTGTGCTTTAAGATGATAGACTCCTCAACACACGATCACTCTCTCACAGATATGGCTTGGTAGAAGAGATGGGATTGGTGGAAAGCAACTTGTGGAGGATACAAATCAAGATTCATATGGTTGGAGTGGAAGATCTTGACCTCAACACAAAGGTAGGTGGTTCTCTCTCAGAAAACTGATAGGATGGGTATGGAATAGTCGTGAGTGGTTCTCTGTCGAGTAGGTGGTGGTGGAGGGGTATATATAGGCATCCCCAAAAATCCAACTGTTACACACAAAATGACCAACTCGGTGACACCGATGTGTTAATCTCGGTGGTACTGAAGTGACCAAAAGGTGCCAACTTTTGAATCTCGAAGGGAGCGATATACAAATCTCGGTTGCACCGATAAGGTGACCAACGGTCAGAATGCCCATTCTCGGTGACGCCAATTCAACATTCTTGGACGGACCGAAAATGTGAACTTGCGTAACACAAAGTTGGCAGCCCACCTCGGTGGCACCGAAAGCAGTACCGGTTGTACCGAAGGGTTAGGGTTTAGCTGAGTCTGTCTAGGGTTTGGAATCGATGGCGCTGGGATGAAAATGTTGGTTGCACCGATTTGAGTGTTTGTCTTAGAATAGACTTTGGTGGGAGAGATTTGTGGGAGTCTTTGGTGAGTATCACTTGTGCACGTATGAGCTTTTTGTTCACCAACAAAACTTTACCCCCTTTAATAGTATTGGCTTTCCTATGGACTCAAGGTGATTTATCACAAATATAAAATGTAGAGTCCTCTTGCTTGAAGCTTTGCCAATCCATTTCCTTGCATCTTGGGGTGTTCCACAATCTCTTTTCCAACCCATCTCTCCATGGACTATTATCTGAACTGCACTAGATAGAAGTATTAGTCCAAGAGACAATGTATGTTGTCATGAATTATCAAAACCACCAAGGGATCATGTTGTGCTTTCAATCTCCCCCTTTTTGGTAATTGATGACAACATACAATCAAAGCTTCAAATAAAAATATGCATGAATAAAATGAAGACTTGGAGAGACACATGACATAGATTTGCTCCCCCAAAGTGTGTGCAGTCCTTTAAACGATAGTCGCTTTGGAATGCATGTGCACACATATGGATGAAGGGATATAAGGAGTCATGTGTATCTTGGATATATGCATCAAATGTATATGAATGAGGTGTATCCTTGTTCAAGACTTCACTCTTGCAAACAATATGTGCAAGAAGCAAGAGATCATCTTGATCAAAGATATGATGCATATACTTACCTTGAGTTCTTGAGCATTCTAGTAGTAGAAACACACTTGAGAAAACAATGTTAGGAAATACAAGAATATTCTACTAATCAAGAGCAATAGAACTCAAAGGATACCAAGATATGGAGAACATATAAAATATGATAATCCTTAAGATTAATATGTCTCCTCCTTTAGCATAAATCTATTAGAGCTTTTCTCCCCTTAGATATGAAAGTGGTAGTTCATCCTCTCCCCATAAATCTCAGCATGTAGATATTGGAAATGGATAGGGTGTGAAAGGTCTAAAGTAGACAAGAATGTTATTGAGTGCTTGGAATTTTCTCCCACTTACTTTGGTATTCTCCCCTTGTTTAGCATGAAGCTTTGTTATTCTCCCCCTTGTTTAGGAATATCTAACTTTTAATATTCTCCTCTCCCCCTAAATCATATCTCCCCCTTTGCATAAGCGTGTAACTCTCCCTTTAGCATGAAGCTTTGTTATTCTCCCCCTTTGGCATTAATTTCCAAAAAGGTCAAAGATAGGAGTAGGTATAGGGAACATTGACAAGGAAGGGATCTTTGAGATCAAGGGTCATTGAATGTAGGGTTCACAGAAAAGCACTAAGGGAATCATTGAATGTAACTTCCCTCTCTATGACAAATATTAGTCTTCTTTTCAGGGATCCTTGAATAAAGAATTTCTTCCTCAAAATGTTGTTTGTTCTTCTCCCCCTATTTTTTTGTGAGGGATCATCGAAGTAAAAAAAGAAGATAAGATAAGAAAAACAAATCAGTCTCTCTGGGCAGATAGATTGGTGGTACCGAGATTTTGTAGTGCAGCGTGTGTGCAATTTCAGTAGAACCGAGAAATCTGAGTCGGTGACTCAGAGGTTAAATTAGAAAGAAAAGAATAAGGGTCCAAGCTGCTGTTTTTCAAAATGTCAAAAAGAAATAATTTCAAATGGAAAGAGAAAAGGGCATCATATAGAGAAGATTTGAGTGGTTATGAGAGATCATGCGAATTGAGAACAAACCACACAAGAATCTTATCTAGATGATGGGCAGTGATGAGTTCACCTATATTAGAGTATATTGACTTAGGAGCCAAGCAAGAATACTTGATCATAGGTCATACTCTATGTTAAGCTCAAAATGGGGTTACGATTTTTCGATTAAGCATTTTAATGTCTTCATATCTCTTTAGTTGCTTTAGCTCATGACTTGGAGTAAAGCCTTTTCAAGAATATGAGAGCATACCTTCGAGTGATGTTGATGACTTTGCTCGTAGGTGAACTTAGTGAGGATGCTCGAGGTTGATGAAGAACATCTAGAGTTGGGAGCAATCCTTCTCGTTCTAGTACACTTGTTACCTACAAGGGTTAGTCATGCAAGGAAGTATAATGGTTATATTCATTTGACATGACACCAATTGAGATTTTGCAATAAATATCAAGTGAATGTCAAGGATATGTTTTTGTTGTATTCTTCCTTCCATCATCAAGAGAAGTTGTGGATACTTGGTCAGGACAAGATTGCTTATAATTGGAGTTGGTTGCAATCTCGTGGAATGAAGTTCTTCCAAGTACCTACAAACAGTTAGATGCAATACAAGGGAGCACAGGATTCCATGGCATAAGATATCATATTAGCAATATTATGGAAGTATCAAGAAAGCTCATGCCCTTGCAAGCATCTGAGTGAGTCTAGCTCAAGTTTGAAGCATCAGTGATGTTCAACTCACTCCTCAAATGACAAAAAGTTTTCTCATCAAGTAACTTAGTAAAGATATCGGCCAATTGCTTGTTAGTGCGAACATGCTTAAGATTAATATCTCCTTTGGCAACATGATCACGAATGAAACGATGTCGAACTTGAATGTGCTTAGTTCGAGAATGTTACACAAGATTATGACCAATCTTAATAGCACTTTCATTGTCACAAAGTAATGGAACATTTTTAACATGAATTCCATAATCCTTAAGAGTTTGTGTCATCCATAGTAAATGCGCACAACAAGATCCAACAGCAATATACTCAGCTTCCATAGTAGATAAAGATACCGAGTTTTGTTTCTTGGAGGACCAAGACACAAGAGATCTACCCAAAAATTGACAAGTACCCGAGGTGGATTTCCTATCAACCTTGTCACCGGCATAGTCCGAATCGGAATAGCCAACAAGGTTAAAAGAAGATCCCTTGGGATACCAAATGCCAAAGTTCGGTGTTTGTATCAAGTATCTCACAATACATTTTACGGCCAAAAGATGACACTCCTTAGGTGCAGCTTGATATCTAGAACACATGCAAACACTAAGCATCATATCGGGACGAGATGCACATAGATATAGCAATGAACCAATCATGGAACGATAAACTTTTTGATCAACCGGTTCATATTCCTTGGTTAGATCAACATGTCCACTAGTTGGCATGGGAGTTTTCATACCTTTGCACTCTTGCATGTTGAATTTCTTGATCAAGTCCTTGGTATACTTAATTTGAGAGATTAAAGATCCTTCTCTTGATTGCTTGATTTGCAATCCAAGAAAGAATTTCAGCTCACACATCATAGACATCTCATACTTCTCGGACATCAACCATCCAAATCTTTCACTGAATTGAGGGTTGGTGGAGCCAAAGATAATATCATCCACATAGATTTGGCACACAAATAATTAACCATTAACTCTCTTAGTGAACAAGGTTGCATCAATTTTACCAATTTCAAAACCTTTTTCAATGAGAAACTTCGTTAAGCATTTGTACCAAGCACGAGGGGCTTGCTGAAGACCATAAAGGGATTTACGAAGCTTGTAAACATGATTAGGTTTCTTAGGATTCACAAAACCAGGTGGTTTCTTAACATGAACTTCTTCTTCAATTTCACCATTTAAAAACGCACTTTTAATGTCCATTTGATAAAGCGTGATATCATGGGGATTAGCATAGGCAAGAAGAATTTGAATAGCTTCTAGTCTAGCAACGGGGGCATAAGTCTCACCGTAGTCCATACCTTCGACTTGAGTGTATCCTTGGGCCACGAGACATGCCTTGTTGCGTATGACTTGACTGTCTTCATCTTGCTTGTTCTGAAACACCCATTTGGTTCTGATTATGTTATGCTCATCTTCGGGCTTCTCCACGAGTGTCCATACTTTGTTCCTCTCGAAGTTGTGAAGCTCTTCATGCATAGCGTTCACCCAATCCGCATCTTCAAGAGCTTATTCTACCTTCAAAGGATCTATGCTAGATATGAATGAATAATGCTCACAGAAGCTGGCTAAATGAGTTTTAGAGCGAGTGATTCTCCCGGTTTGGATATCTCCAAAGATTTGGTTTAGGGGATGGTTCTTGGTCACTTGTGCTCGAACTCGGGCCAGCTTCCGATTGTTGGATGGTGGAGCTTCTTCTTCACCATCATTTCCTTCATCTTCGTCATTTTCAACGTGATCATCTCCTTGAGGTGGTGGTGAATGAGGTTGTGGTGGATCTTCATGATGTACTTCCTCCTCCTCTTCATCTTGTCATGTACCACTTGTGGATGCCTCCATGTCATGTTGTGGTTCACCTTATCGTGAATAGGGGCTTCCACTTGAGTTGACGAAGTACTTTCCTTCACCTTCCTGGGACGAATCTTGCCGATAAGTAAATCTGGGATAGCTTCCGAAGGGTCCTTATCACCTACATCATTTGGCAATTGTTTGACTTGCGAACCATTAGATTCATCAAACTTCACATCTACCGTCTCTTCAACTTTTCGAGTGAAGTTGTTGTAGACACGGTAAGTGTGAGGGTATGATCCATAACTAAGTAGGAATCCTTCATGAGATTTAGGAGCAAATTTTGTAGGAGATATGCCCTAGAGGCAGTAATAACTGTTATTTTGTATCTCTGAGTTTGTAATGAATGTTTTTGTTCCATGCTATAACTGCAATGATTCTCAAGTCTGCTATAACCACGAGGCTTGAAGGGAAACTCATGTGCACGTCTGGTATAATAAACGGTAAATTGTATTCCTAGTATTGCCTCTAAGACTGGATCAAGTATTGCATGATGATCCTCTTTTCCTGATCATGGGCATGGCTATGCCGGCAATTTTGAGGGCACGATGTTGGTAGAACACTTGTGTTGAATCGACCCATATTGATGTTATGCTATGAGATACATTCATCACAAGTTAATGGTTAATAACATAGAGATGGTTAATGTTTGCATAATTCCTTAGACCATGAGAGTATCAAGTTCCTTCGTGCTTGCTTTGTGAACTTTGGGGTTTGTTAAACGTCGTCCGTTACTGGGTGGCTATTACAGCGGCTTATGGGTTCATGAAAAAGTATGGAAAGTAACAAGATAGCTCAAGATTGGGATTTGCTCCTCTGACAATGGAGAGATATTCTCGGGCCCTCTCAGTGTTACGGGATCCATCATTGTCTGGCCAGACACAGTGTGATTTGATCACAGGGATGACGGAACATGAAAACGAGAAAAGAGAACAAAACCGGTAACGAGGTAACTTGCATAGTGGACAAGTTGTTGATCCACGGGGATGCAGAAAATCTCACCTCGGGTGTTTGTAACATATCGTGAAGCAACAGGAATAGCACACGGCAACTAGAGATTCACTCGAATATTCATTCGTGTGGGTATAGGGGTCAATAAGGGTGTCCACGGCTCCGATGTTGATCATTGATCGGAAGGGGTTCTGGGTCATGTCTATACTTCACCGAACCTATAGGGTCACACACTTAAGGGTCATCTATCAGCTGAATACTAGACAGGGAGTCGGAGAAAAAGTTTCCAAAAAAAGTTTTCGGAGACAGTGGAAAAGTTCCGAAGAGAGAGGTCACCGGATGAGTTCCGATGAAACTGAAAAGTTGTTTCAGGGGATACCATAAAGTCAAATTGGTTTTGGCACATGCCTGATAATTCTTGGGAGATGCCAGAATCATTCTGGAAACTTTCTGGAATTTTCCGGAAGAAAAACCGGAAATGTTCCGGACTGCCGGAACCGCTTTGGTTGCTTTTCACAGATGAAACTACTAATCTGAAAATGTTTCGGATGATGTCCAGGATTGTTTTGGTGGGTACTGGAATTATTCTAGGACCCATAGAAATATTTTCGGATTTATCAATCACGAAAAATTGGTTCCGTGAATAGTGAAAATGCATTTATGGTTATTGTTGGAAGTTGGCTTTCCACAAATATCTTACCAAGATCTTTTGGGATGACATGGAAGGATATGGGTTGCCCACTTGTTTTACCTTTGTGTCCTTGTGAAGGGCATTTTGGGTATTTCAAGTGTCACCCTACCCCTTGGGTTTTCCTATAAAAAGAGGTGGAGATGCACTCTCCACTCTCATCCCTTACTCTCATACACATGCTATGCTTTGCTAGGTCTCTCTCTCTCCCTCCCATGAAAAGAGTTTTTCATAGAGCCGAAAGGTTGTCTGGGTTCCGGCAGGTACTAGTTCTGGACGGCGAGGCCCTGCCGGATAGATGATACCATATGTGTGCAACTCTGTAGAGAGATCGTAGTTTCGGTCTTAGTTTGAGGGGTCCTCCCGGAAGGCTGTCCGGGTGACTGTCCGAGTTTCGAAGGTCCTCCCGAAGGGCTGTCCGTGACATTGTTCGGGGGACTGTCCGACCGCCTCCCGAAGGGTTGTCCGACGAGGGAGTGCATCCTCACGGTTGGGAGATTGTAAAATCCTAGCTGCGGGGATCTGCACCAATGATCTCCACTGAATCTTCTTCCGCTGCGCTTCGAGTCGGTGCGGATCAGATCAAACCTTGTATGCAGTCTCCATAGTGGTCCTGGGCGTGCTCGCTATACCGAAAATTTTTGTTTTCTGTCACGTTCCCCAATAGTGGCATGAAGAGCCAGGCTATGCGTAGATGCATGTTATGATCTAGAATACATGAGATGTATGGGTATTGCATAGTATAATTTTGTAGTATATGAGACCTATTACTGAAAATTATTTGTGTGGGTAGCAGATGAAATCTGTTACCCGATGTTCCTGCTGCTTCCCTTGAATTAGCATAGTCCTGATCTTGACGGCATGATGGAATCTCACAAAGTTCTGGCAACCCACGATCCTTTCATGCTGCTCCTGAGTATGTTGATTGACAGATCAACGAAGTGCTAACAGTTCTTTGGGTTCCACCATTGTTAAATAAAGATGGATGTTTCACAGACGAAAGGGCAATGCAAATGTGATCTGCATGGGGATCACGCGTATGACGAAGTTTAGTATGGGGCTCGAGATTTTATTATCTCGTGTTTTATGGACCCTGGAAAGTTAATCTAGCAACTTGAATTATCATACTTGATGATAAACGTTGGTAGCTGCGGTTTGAGTCAAAACCTTAGAAGCCACGTAAAATAAAATTTTGTATAAACCGATTAGAGGCGTCTAACTTGGTTTTGCGGGATGGTTTGCATGTGATGTGGTATAGCAATGCTCGTATTCAATTTGATTATGTATGAGATGACTATATGATGTAATTAACATGACCTACGTGTCATGATTCGGCATGATGGCTGGAGCCATATGATTGCACTTTAATGACCTACGTGTCAACCTTATGTAATGCACTTATTTTATTAGCTATAGATATAGCAATATTATTTGGTGCATCGACAAGGTGGTGGCAATCTTCACGAAGGTGAACACCGACGCGAATGCCAAAGACGAAGAAATACTTGACTTCTCCGTCAGAAGGGGCTATACCGTATCATGCTATTATGAATTGCCTGAGATGTTTATCCCTCTTGATGCACCCTTCTTGATTGTGTGGTAGTTGCTTTTTATTAGGGTGATCTCTCACAAAATATCAAGTAGTTAGTGTTCTCCCACGTGTAGCACCATCATGGCACCTATCTCTTCGGGGTATCACATGGTTACATGGGTACAAACGATTAGAGAAGTGTGAGGCGGGTGAGTTGAGACCTCGCAGCAAGATCACTTGGTTATCTTGACGTTCCGGAGGATCGTCCTGAGCTCGGAACACACCCATCAAAAGATGAACAAGAGTCACATAGGGATGTCATTGGCAAGTTGGCCTACCAATTGAAATTCTCGTCACTTGAGATGGTTACATCCTTGACGTTGAATTGAAAGTTGGGTCTTGCATCACTCACAATCAATTATGATAGATATTGATTTGAGTGGGAGCGCACTTTAGAATAAAATTGTTTATTCACTAGGGCAAAATCCATTATGAACAAAGTCTAAGTGAACTTGTGTTTTCCGTTGTAGATCAAATGGCTCGCAACAGCGCGTTCAACTTAAGCCTGATGTTAGAGAAAGAGAAGTTAGCTGCGAATGGGAATAACTATGCGGACTGGGTCCGTACCCTGAGGATTGTCCTCAGGGGTGCTAAGAAAGTGTACGTGCTTAACGGACCTCTTCCACCTAAGCCAGCGGCAACAGCTGCGGCAGATATACAAAATGTCTGGGCCACTAAGGATGATGACTACAACTTAGTGCAGTGCCTCATGCTATCTTGCATGACTTCAGAGCTTCAAAAACGTTTTGAATTCCATAACTCCTTTGATATGATCAAGGATTTGGATGATCTTTACAAGTTTAATGCACGGTCTGAGCGTTTTGATATCATGAAAATGTGTAGTGACCCGACCTGAAAGGTCGAATCTCCGGTGTTTCCGTACCATCCCAAGATCATGCTGGTACACACACGGTACATCAATGTATATATCAAAGGGAAATCACACAGCATTATATTAATCGAAATCTCATATCGAGTCCTTTATTACAATAAAAATTACAATAAAGTGGCTGAAAGCCAACTCATGAGAATATCTAAATCTTGCGGAAGCGTCGAAGGTAGATGAGTCCATCTGACTCCAAGGGCATCTCACCGAGCGTAGAACGTGTCCTCACTCCTGGTCGGAAAAATACTCTGCAACATGATACGTTGTAGTCATGTAGGTCAGCATATGGAATATGCCGGCAAAGTCATAAGAGAGGGGTGAAAAGATAATCATCTAATCTACATGCTTATATGGCAGGTGGGGTGGTAAGTTTTTGCGTAAAGCCAATTTTTTCTACTTCAAGAGAGGCTAAGCAAAAATATTACTAGGTTGGTTGATTAATGAGATGGTTCCACCAACCAAATCTCATACCCAAATTGTTAATACCCACATCATCATATTACTTGTGTTGAGAGTTCCGAATGTTTCAGTTCCTTTGGCTCAAGTCGTCCATGACCGTGGACACGGCTAATCGATTAGGTTTGAGTACTCTGCAGAGCTTTGCACACGTTCCCCACAAGATTTGGTCGCCTCCGTTTGATTTCTCGCACTTCAGGGTGTTTGAGAAACGGATGACCAAAACATGGTTTTCCAAAGGGTTTCCCTGCGACTCTGTCGGTGCCCATCCTTTCCTACCATTCTTCTACATCTCGTAGCACCGCCTGTCCAGGGTCACCACGATATCCAACCAAGCCAGAGCCCATAATGACTTGTGGCTGTGCAGGTAAGCCTTGGGTCTTAAAGCATCCATCCATCTCTTTGTGCCTGGGTGGACCTTTCCGCGTGAATACTGGCCATCTCTAGCATCACCTAGGCAAATCCACTGGTTTCTTCAGGGTGTCGTTCAACCATCATCCACCCAGAGGTATGTTGAAAACTCGGAGTCTTGAAATCTTGATCATTATGTAGGTCTTGATATTATTAACTCTCTCAACTCTCATGAATCACACAACCAACCCCGTCTACTAATAGCATAGCAAAAGTAAAACAACGTTTCCCGGGGCCAATGTGTCAAGGGTTGAGGGGGGTTCCTACCACATGATACTACTACAATGTAACCAAGTTTCCAACTAACCTATCTTGCATGCAATTGGGGAAGATGGTAGAACTAATGCATATAAAACATGGGTAAACATGATCAAAGTGACTTGCCTGATTGACGATCTTCGTACGTGAGTGACTCTAAGTAACAAGCTTCGCACTCTGGATAATCTAACGAAGCAAACAAGAGCACTCAATAAGCATACAACAAAATATTGTAACTCACAACCATCAACCAAGAACTAGTAACTAATCAAGACAAAACAATGCAAAAAAATCACAAGCAAGAAAACACACAAAGTTTTGTTTACTAAGAGATGATTGATAAAACACTACTAACAATAATAAAACTATTTTGTATTAACCAAAACAATAGTTGACAACAAGAAAACAATAAAATATTTTATTAATAACAGAATTGAATTCATTAAAGTTTGTTGGAAAAAACTTTAGTAAAGTTTTTTAAAAGTTTTGATAAACACTATATGAAACAACTATAGTTTTACTAACAAAAGAGCAAAACAAAACTTATTATTTGTTAGCAAAACATGATCTTAACAGAAAAGAATTTACAAATAAACTTGTCTTAGAAAACAGAATTAAATTATATAAAACTTTGTTGAAACAAAACTATTACTAACTAATTGTTTTAGTTCAAATTAAACCTATTTGAAAAATGTGTTCAGATTCCTATGTTAATAAAGAAACAAACTAAGAAAATTTATATTTTTATTAACATAAGTAAAACACTAAATGTTTAAACAATAGAACCCACTAAACAAATTAAAACTAAATCTAAGTTAAACTAACTAAAACTAAGTAAATAAAACTATACTATAATACTAAGCAGATTTTGTTTATAGATAGAACACTAATGAAAATCATCCTAAAAATTCTGAAACTAAGCACGAAGGTAGTCCTAACTAATACCAAACAGTAGCAAAAAGATTCATATCAAAATCTATTTTCAAACTCTAGTTATTCAGATTTGAATGTTTTGAGCAAATTTGATTAAATTCAAATTTTATAGTTCAAATTTAAAATCTAAAGCTACAGGGTGAAACTAGATGGAATATGTGAGCTAATGCAAAAAGAATCAACTCTAAACACTAAACAGATTAAAAGTTATTCACAAAACAAAAATCAGAACAGGTTCTGTTTTCTAAACAAAATCAGAAAAGGGTGAAATATCTACCGGACGGCGAGGGGTGACGTGGCACTATCCTATTGGCTGGCTAGCGCGTGTGTTGGATGGTTGCGGGCGGTCGACCGGACCGAAGAGGAAAACGATTCGGAAATTAATCCGATCTAATCTCGTGCGTCGGTTTGAGATCGTACGGCTACGGAGTGGGAGGGGGAAGCTCACAGAGAAGAGGTCGCCGGCGAGGGTTCTCCGGCGAATCCGAGATGGCGAAGTTGTCGGTGTTGGCGCTCCGGTGGTCGAGGGAAGCAGCGGAGTGGTCCGGGCGGCGGCGCTTGACGTCCGGCGTCGATTGGTGGCAACCGTGTGGCGAGGGGTGGACGGAGTCGACGGCAAGTGCGGGGAAGAGCTTCGGTTGGGGGCTGCAACTCCGGCGACGAGATGCGGCAGCCTTCCGGCGAGGTAGGAGGGAGTTTTGGGGGGAAATGGAGAGCGGGGAGTGGCCGGTACTTATAGGGGGTGCGGGGAGCGAGAGGGAGTGATGGGAGGCGGGATCTATGGGGGGGAACGGCCAGCGACGAGGTCGTGGGGCGAGAAGAGTGATGACCGAGCGAGGTCTTCGGGCGGTCGGGGTGGGGTCCAGTGTCAGAGAGAGAGGGAGCGAGGATTGCGCGTCGGTCGGCTGGCTCGTATTAATTTCGCGAGTAACTGCCGTGGGCCGGCCCGTTTAATACTAAAACCGTTACTCTTTTTATTAACCAGAGTAGTAAAACGTCTTTAAAAGCATTCAAAACATTTTTAACAATAGGAGTATTATATATCAAAATTAACAGAATAATAAATGCCATTTATTGAACATTTTTATTCTGTCATTTGAACACTTTGAGAAAAATAATATTTTCAGAAATTGCCTAATTGTTTTTAAATCATTTTTGCAAATATTTTCAAAATAACTCCTGGTTATTTTTGTTCAAATAGATCACCAAATGGGTACTGGTGTGGAGTGTCATGTTCCTCCTCTCTTATTTGAACTTTTTACCAAGATTTCAAATAGGTGAAAGCAACACATTGAAAGTAGAAAGGGGTTTCAGAAATTCAGAGAAGGCATTTCAACAATACATGTATATATTCAAGCAATGATGATGATAGATGCATAACTATATTCATAACATTCCAAAATGGAATTTTGGGATGTTACAAACCTACCCACCTTAAGATGAATCTCGCCCTCGAGATTCGGGTTGGCTAGAAAATAGGTGCGGGTGGTCTCTACGAAGATCTTCTTCGCGTTCCCAGGTGGCTTCTTCCTCGGTGTGGTGACTCCACAAAACCTTACAGAACTTGATGATCCTACTGCGGGTAACTCTGTTGGTAGTCTCGAGGATTCTGACAGGCTTCTCCTCGTAGGTCAGATCATTGTCAAGTTGTATGGCCTCTAGGGGCACTATGTCTCTCAAAGGGATATCAGTCATCTCAGCATGACATTTCTTCAGCTGGGAAACATGGAAAACATCATGAACTCCAGACAATCCTTCCGGCAATTCCAGCTTGTATGCAACTTCGCCTCTACGTTCAAGAATTTTGTAGGGGCCTATGAATCTGGGTGCTAACTTTCCTTTAACACCAAACCTTTTGATTCCTTGAAGCGGGGACACACGAAGATATGCTCGGTCTCCCACTTCATACGTTACTTCCTTGCGCTTGTTGTCAGCATAGCTCTTTTGTCGGGATTGAGCTATCTTGAGTCTATCACGTATCAATTTGACTTTCTCTTCAGAATCTCGGATAAGGTCGGGACCAAAAAGTTGTCGGTCTCCAACACCATCCCACGTTAGTGGCGTTCTGCACCTCTTTCCATATAAAGCTTCAAAAGGGGCCATCTTCAGACTGGTCTGATAACTGTTGTTGTACGAGAATTCTGCGTAAGGTAAGTTGTCATCCCAACTAGATCCATAATCTAGCGCACAAGCTCTCAACATGTCTTCCAGAATCTGGTTGACTCTCTCAGTCTGTCCGTCTGTCTGCGGATGAAAAGCTGTACTGAACTCCAACCTCGTACCCAAAGTTTCATGTAACTGATGCCAAAACTTTGAGGTAAATTGTGTTCCTCTATCTAACACGATACTCCTCGGAACTCCATGCAGACATACGATCCTGGTCATATATATCTTGGCTAGCTTAGCGCTGGTATAGGTGGTTTTCATTGGAATGAAATGAGCCACCTTGGTCAAGCGATCAACCACTACCCAGATGGAATCATAACCTGAACGGGTTCTAGGTAGTCCTGTGATGAAGTCCATACCAAGCTTTTCCCATTTCCACTCGGGTATCGGCAAAGGTTGGAGTAACCCTGCTGGTTTCTGATGTTCCGACTTTACTCGCTGACAAACATCACATATTGCAACGTGTTCTGCAATATCCTTCTTCATACCTGTCCACCAATAACTTTCTTTCAAATCCAGGTACATCTTGGTGTTGCCTGGGTGTATCGAGTAAGGTGAATCGTGGGCTTCCTGAAGTATCAACTTCCTGGGCTCTGGGTCATTGGGCACATAGATTCGGTTCTCAAACCATAGAGTTCCTTGCTCATCCTCACGAAAACCTTTAGCTTTTCCATCTTTCATTCTCTGCTTAATCTCAGCTATCTCCTTGTCCGATTTCTGGGCTTCTCAAATTCTTTCAGTCAAGGTGGACTGAATCTCCAGTGTGGCAACATATCCTCTTGGGACTATCTCTAGCCTGAGCTCTCTGAGATCATCGGCTAACTCTTGGGGTAATCCTCCCGCTGTGAGTGTGTTCACATAAGTTTTCCGACTCAAGGCATCGGCTACAACATTAGCCTTACCTGGATGGTAAAGTAATCTCATGTCATAGTCCTTGATTAACTCTAACCATCTCCTCTGTCTGAGGTTCAACTCCTTCTGCGTGAACATATATTTCAGGCTCTTATGGTCGGTGTATACATCACAACTATTTCCGATAAGAAAATGTCTCCAGGTCTTGACTGCGTGCACTACGGCTAATAGTTCCAAATCATGGGTGGCATAATTCAACTCATGAGGTCGTAGTTGTCTGGATGCATAAGCTACAACCTTTCCATCTTGCATGAGTACTCCTCCAAGTCCTTGACGTGAAGCATCACAATAAACCTGGAAGTCCTTTCGGATATTGGGCAAAATCAACACTGGGGCTGTGACCAAACGTTTCTTCAACTCCTGGAAACTGGCTTCACATTCCTCAGTCCAAACGTACTTGGATTCTTTCTTCAACAACTCTGTCATAGGCTTGGTTATCTTTGAGAAATTCTCAATGAATCTCCGGTAATATCCGGCAAGTCCGAGGAAACTACGGATCTCCTTAACTGAGGTGGGTGACTTCCACTCGGTGACGGCTTCAACCTTAGCGGGGTCTATGGCTATTCCTTCTCTGGAAATAACATGTCCAAGGAATCTGACTTCCGTCGGCCAAAATTCACATTTGCTGAACTTGGCATATAACTGATGCTCTCTCAGCTTCTCCAGAACTAAACGCAAATGTTCCTTGTGTTCTTCCTTGTTCTTGGAGAATATCAAAATGTCATCGATGAACACCACGACAAACTTGTCCAAATATTCCATAAACACTTTGTTCATCAAATTCATGAAGTAGGCAGGAGCATTAGTCAAACCAAAGGACATGACAGTATACTCATACAAGCCATACCTTGTGGTGAAAGCTGTTTTGGGTATATCCTGTTCACGAATCTTCAGTTGGTGATACCCTGATCGAAGATCGATCTTAGAGAATACTTTGGCGCCTACTAGCTGATCAAACAAGTCATTAATCATCGGCAGAGGGTACTTGTTCTTGATAGTCACCTCGTTCAAGGCACGATAATCGACTACCATTCTCAAGGTTTTATCCTTCTTCTCCACCAAAAGAACTGGGGCTCCCCAAGGTGAAGAACTTGGGCGAATATATCCCTTGTCCAATAGCTCCTTAATCTGCTTCTTGATTTCCACTAAATCATTTGCGGGCATCCGATAGGGTCTCTTGGAAACTGGGGCTGTCCCTGGCTGTAGCTCTATTAGGAACTCAATCTCCCTATCTGGTGGCATGCCTGGTAATTCTTTCGTAAATACATCCAGAAAGTCTTTTACCACAGGTACTTCCTCCTGAACAACTCATGTGAGAGAATTTAATCGAGCACTCATCTGGGTGCGTCGGGATACATACTTAATCCTCTTGTTTTCCGGGGTGGTGAGTGAAACAGACTTGCTGGGACAATCAAGATTTCCTTCATACTTGGTCATCCAATCCATGCCTAGGATTACGTCCAATCCCTGGGATTCTAAGACGATGAGGTCGGTGGGAAAAACATGGTTTCCTATATTGAGTTTCAGGGCATGGCATCCTATTCCTGCCATCATCATACCTCCTGGGGAACTGACCTTAATGGGCTGTCTAAGGGTTTTGGTGGGCAAACCATACTTATCCACAACTACCCTTGATATGAATGAATGAGTTGCACCGGAATCAAAAAGTACTGTAACTGGACGTGAATGCAATAAAAACTTACCAACCACAGTCTCGGGTTGATCATAGACTTCTTCCACGTCGAGGTGGTTCACCTGGGCACGAGGAAACGGTTTTGGCTTCTTGGCTGTGGAGTTGCCGTTTCCATTTCCCTGCTTGCTCTGGGGACACTCAGTAGCATAGTGCCCTGTCTTCTGGCACTTGAAACAGGTGATGTGGCTCAGATCCTTCTGAGTAGGAGCGTGACGGTGCTGGTTGTTGTTCCCATTCCCATTGTCAGTCTTGAAATTGCCATGGTTGGGACGGGTATTCCCATTTCCTCCCTGGTTGTGGCTTCCATGGTTGTGCACCAGATGATTGTGCCTTCCAAACTTACCGATACCTGATCCGGTATTCCCTGAGTACGGGGAGTAGCGAGGCTTCTGATGAGCTCTAGAGTTAAACTTCCCCTGAGTGTACTTCCTCTTGCGGTTCTCAATTTGCTGCTGCTTTCCTTCCAAGATGAGGGCCTTGTCCACCAGCTCTTGGTAGTTGTTGAAAGTAGCCACTACCAGCTCCATGCTCAACTCATCGTTGAGTCCTTCCAGAAACTTCTCTTGCTTGGCCACATCATCGGCCATGTCTCCTGGTGCATAACGTGCCAATGTGCTGAAAGTCATCCACGTACTGGGCCACAGAGCGATTTCCCTGGCGCAAGTTGCGAAACTCGTGCTTCTTCAGACTCATGGCTCCAGCTGACACATGTGCGGTGCGGAAAGCTTGCTGGAACTGCTCCCAAGTTATATCAGCAATAGGATATGTGGTGGTGTAGTTCTCCCAACCATGAAGTTGCTGGTCCATCCAGTTGATGTGCGGCAAAGCGCACCTTCTCAGCGTTAGTACATCCAACGGTGACGAGTTCTCTCTCCATCTTACGGAGCCAGTCATCTGCCACAATGGGCTCGGTGCTGCTGGAGAAAGTTGGAGGATTCAACCTCAGAAAACGGGTGAGATTGTCAGCCTGGGGTGGATGGTGGTCGTTGTTGTTCTAGTTGTTGGTCTGATTCTGAATCAATAGCTGCATCAGTGCATTCTGCTGCTGAAGGAGTTGCGTGAGTTCCGACGGCAAGGTGAAGTCGGACTCACGTCGTGGAGGCATCTTGCTGTTTCCAGAGGGGTGAGAATTAGAATAGAACAAGGGCCTAAAAGGAGAAATTCACTACCCATATGCAATGCAACAAACATATCACACCAAACACTCATTCATTTATTCAATCAATGACAAACATCGGGAATACAAGTCTCAATCAATCTACGCATCGACCTACGCTTTTAACGTTGAAAATAAAAGATACATGGAGGGCATAACTAAAGTTTTCCTCAGAAGTACATGGTGACTGAGTCTCCTCCAGTGGTGCTCTCCTCATAGTCATCATCGTCGCTGATGAAAGGAGCCAAGTCTCCCTCAGGATGAAGATTTTCACCCATGTCCATCTGTTCCTCCAGAGTGGCGATGCGAGTATTCAGCTTGTCGATCCTCTCTAAGAAATCCTTCACCTCATACTCATGCTCGTACTCGGCTTCCCGTAAGTCAGCTTCAAGGTCAATCTCACGGTTCATCAGATTCTTGATTGTCTTCATATCAGCACGAACTCGAAGCTCCAGAGTCATGATGTGAGTCTCCAGGGTCTGGATATAGGAAATAGTGGTGTCTGCGGTGGGAGGAGTTACGATGTTTCCATTGACATCTCTGCGACAAACCACGCTGAGTCCTGGTGAAATGGTTCCACCTCTGTATTCCTCCTGAATACGTCCAAGAGCACGATGAATGGCCATGTCTCTTCCAAGTATCCAGCTGGGTGCCACAAACTTGAAGTCGATGGGTTCCTTCCGATTCCCAAAGGTCTTCCCTGGGATATGCACCTCGATCCTGTAGCGTCCATCTTGTGGAAATGACATGATAGGAGTCCCGGTGATGCTCGGCAAAGCAATCCTTATGTCCCTGACGATCCTCATTAGCTCCTTACCAAAGGGCATCGTTGCGTCAGGCTGGCAAAACTCCGTGACCAACACTGGGATGAAGGTGGCCATCTATAAATTTTGAAATAACCGGAGAGAAATCAGAAATGAGTAGATGAGAGTATAAGAATTTTAAAGACAAAGAGATACAATCCTAAGCCTTTCCAATCCTAGAGGTTACGTCCTACGGTCAGCGTGTGCTCTGATACCATTTCTGTAGCGACCTGACCTGAAAGGTCGAATCTCCGGTGTTTCCGTACCATCCCAAGATCATGCTGGTACACACACGCTACATCAATGTATATATCAAAGGGAAATCACACAGCATTATATTAATCGAAATCTCATATCGAGTCCTTTATTACAATAAAAATTACAATAAAGTGGCTGAAAGCCAACTCATGAGAATATCTAAATCTTGCGGAAGCGTCGAAGGTAGATGAGTCCATCTGACTCCAAGGGCATCTCACCGAGCGTAGAACGTGTCCTCACTCCTGGTCGGAAAAATACTCTACAACATGATATGTCGCAGTCGTGTAGGTCAGCATATGGAATATGCCGGCAAAGTCATAAGAGAGGGGTGAAAAGATAATCATCTAATCTACATGCTTATATGGCAGGTGGGGTGGTAAGTTTTTGCGTAAAGCCAATTTTTCCTACTTCAAGAGAGGCTAAGCAAAAATATTACTAGGTTGGTTGATTAATGAGATGGTTCCACCAACCAAATCTCATACCCAAATTGTTAATACCCACATCATCATATTACTTGTGTTGAGAGTTCCGAATGTTTCAGTTCCTTTGGCTCAAGTCGTCCATGACCGTGGACACGGCTAATCGATTAGGTTTGAGTACTCTGCAGAGCTTTGCACACGTTCCCCACAAGATTTGGTCGCCTCCGTTTGATTTCTCGCACTTCAGGGTGTTTGAGAAACGGATGACCAAAACATGGTTTTCCAAAGGGTTTCCCTGCGACTCTGTCGGTGCCCATCCTTTCCTACCGTTCTTCTACATCTCGTAGCACCGCCTGTCCAGGGTCACCACGATATCCAACCAAGCCAGAGCCCATAATGACTTGTGGCTGTGCAGGTAAGCCTTGGGTCTTAAAGCATCCATCCATCTCTTTGTGCCTGGGTGGACCTTTCCGCGTGAATACTGGCCATCTCCAGCATCACCTAGGCAAATCCACTGGTTTCTCTAGGGTGCCGTTCAACCATCATCCACCCAGAGGTATGTTGAAAACTCGGAGTCTTGAAATCTTGATCATTATGTAGGTCGATATTATTAACTCTCTCAACTCTCATGAATCACACAAACAACCCCGTCTACTAATAGCATAGCAAAAGTAAAACAACGTTTCCCGGGGCCAATGTGTCAAGGGTTGAGGGGGGTTCCTACCACATGATACTACTACAATGTAACCAAGTTTCCAACTAACCTATCTTGCATGCAATTGGGGAAGATGGTAGAACTAATGCATATAAAACATGGGTAAACATGATCAAAGTGACTTGCCTGATTGACGATCTTCCTACGTGAGTGACTCTAAGTAACAAGCTTCGCACTCCGGATAATCTAACGAAGCAAACAAGAGCACTCAATAAGCATACAACAAAATATTGTAACTCACAACCATCAACCAAGAACTAGTAACTAATCAAGACAAAACAATGCATAAAAATCACAAGCAAGAAAACACACAAAGTTTTGTTTACTAAGAGATGATTGATAAAACACTACTAACAATAATAAAACTATTTTGTATTAACCAAAACAATAGTTGACAACAAGAAAACAATAAAATATTTTATTAATAACAGAATTGAATTCATTAAAGTTTGTTGGAAAAAACTTTAGTAAAGTTTTTTAAAAGTTTTGATAAACACTATATGAAACAACTATAGTTTTACTAACAAAAGAGCAAAACAAAACTTATTATTTGTTAGCAAAACATGATCTTAACAAAAAAGAATTTACAAATAAACTTGTCTTAGAAAACAGAATTAAATTATATAAAACTTTGTTGAAACAAAACTATTACTAACTAATTGTTTTAGTTCAAATTAAACGTATTTGAAAAATGTGTTCAGATTCCTATGTTAATAAAGAAACAAACTAAGAAAATTTATATTTTTATTAACATAAGTAAAACACTAAATGTTTAAACAACAGAACCTACTAAACAAATTAAAACTAAATCTAAGTTAAACTAACTAAAACTAAGTAAATAAAACTATACTATAATACTAAGCAGATTTTGTTTATAGATAGAACACTAATCAAAATCATCCTAAAAATTCTGAAACTAAGCATGAAGGTAGTCCTAACAAATACCAAACAGTAGCAAAAAAGATTCATATCAAAATCTATTTTCAAACTCTAGTTATTCAGATTTGAATGTTTTTAGCAAATTTGATTAAATTCAAATTTTATAGTTCAAATTTAAAATCTAAAGCTACAGGGTGAAACTAGATGGAATATGTGAGCTAATGCAAAATGAATCAACTCTAAACACTAAACAGATTAAAAGTTATTCACAAAACAAAATCAGAACAGGTTCTGTTTTCTAAACAAAATCAGAAAAGGGTGAAATATCTACCGGACGGCCAGGGGTGACATGGCACTATCCTATTGGCTGGCTAGCGCGTGTGTTGGATGGTTGCGGGCGGTCGACCGGACCGAAGAGGAAAACGATTCGGAAATTAATCCGATCTAATCTCGTGCGTCGGTTTGAGATCGTACGGCTACGGAGTGGGAGGGGGAAGCTCACAGAGAAGAGGTCGCCGGCGAGGGTTCTCCGGCGAATCCGAGACCGCGAAGTTGTCGGTGTTGGCGCTCCGGTGGTCGAGGGAAGCAGCGGGGTGGTCCGGGTGGCGGCGCTTGACGTCCGGCGTCGATTGGTGGCAACCATGTGGCGAGGGGTGGACGGAGTCGACGGCAAGTGCGGGGAAGAGCTTTGGTTGGGGGCTGCAACTCCGGCGACGAGATGCGGCAGCCTTCCGGCAAGGTAGGAGGGAGTTTTGGGGGGAAATGGAGAGCGGGGAGTGGCCGGTACTTATAGGGGGTGCGGGGAGCGAGAGGGAGTGATGGGAGGCGGGATCTGTGGGGGGGGAACGGCCGGCGACGAGGTCGTGGGGGGGGAGAAGAGTGATGACCGAGCGAGGTCTTCGGGCGGTCGGGGTGGGGTCCAGTGTCAGAGAGAGAGGGAGCAAGGACTACGCGTCGGTCGGCCGGCTCGTATTAATTTCGCGAGTAACTGCCGTGGGCCGGCCCGTTTAATACTAAAACCGTTACTCTTTTTATTAACCAGAGTAGTAAAACGTCTTTAAAAGCATTCAAAACATTTTTAACAATAGGTGTATTATATATCAAAATTAACAGAATAATAAATGCCATTTATTGAACATTTTTATTCTGTCATTTGAACACTTTGAAAAAACTAATATTTTCAGAAATTGCCTAATTGTTTTTAAATCATTTTTGCAAATATTTTCAAAATAACTCCTGGTTATTTTTGTTCAAATATATCACCAAATGGGTCCTGGTGTGGAGTGTCATGTTCCTCCTCTCTTATTTGAACTTTTTACCAAGATTTCAAATAGGTGAAAGCAACACATTGAAAGTAGAAAGGGGTTTCAGAAATTCAGAGATGGCATTTCAACAATACATGTATATATTCAAGCAATGATGATGATAGATGCATAACTATATTCATAACATTCCAAAATGGAATTTTGGGATGTTACAAAATGATGCCAGAGACCAAGATGGCTGAGGGCAGTTCAGTTGGCGAGCATGTAGTCAATATGATTGGCTACGCTGAAAGGCTTAAAACCCTGGAATTTCCACTTCCACCAGAGCATGTTATGGACATGTTGCTCGGTTCACTCCCCCCGTCTTACAGCGGTTTTATCATGAACTACAACATGAATGGGATGGACAAAACAACAAATGAGGTGCTTGCCATGCTGAAAACTGCTGAAGGAGGACTGTGGTAAAATCACAAGCAAGTGTTGCTTGTGAATAAAACTGTCAGTTTCAATAAGAAAGGCAAGCCAAAGAAGGGCAAGGGCGCCGGTAAGACCGGATTCCAACGCAAAATTAAGGGCGAAGCCAAGAATGAAACTGAGTTCTTCTACTGCAAGGGCACAGGACACTGGAAGAGAAATTGCAAGAAGTATCTAGAAGATAAGAAGTCTGCGAAAACCGGAAAAGGTATAATTGTTATACAAGTTAATGTCATTGACGTTTTGCTTGCTAGCGAAAATTCTAAGTCTTGGGTATTTGATACCGGATCGGTTTCTCACATTTGCAACTTGATACAGGGGCTTCAGAAGGTACGCAAACTAGCAAAGAATGAAGTCGTGATGCGTGTCGGGGACGGCGCTGGGATCACCGCTCAAGATGCCGGCATTATGCCTCTACGTATCCCTTCAGGATTTATTTTGGAACTAAGTAATAGTTATTTTGTTCCGACATTGTGTAGAAACATTATCTCTGGATCATGTTTGGTACACGATGGGTACTCCTACAAGTCTGAGAACAATGGTTGTTCCCTTTATTGTAAGGATATGTTTTATGTATTTGCACCCATGTTGGGGGCCTTTTCATACTAAATCTTGAATGTGAAAATGGTCTATTTAATGTGAATGCTAAACGCCTTAGGAAGGCTGATACCACCACTACTTTCATGTGGCACTGTCGCCTTGGCCACATCAGAAAGAAACGCATGCAAAGACTCCATATAGATGGAGTTTTACCGTCCCTTGTTTTTGAATCATTTGACACATGTGAAGCTTGCTTGATGGGAAAAATGACCAAGATGTCGTTCATGGGTCATCCTGAATGGGCGAGTGAATTATTGGAAATAATACATAGTGATGTATGTGGTCCAATGAGCACAATTGCACGGGGTGGGTATTTCTACTTCGTAACTTTTATTGATGATTTAAGTAGGTATGGATATATCTACTTGATGAAGCATAAGTCGGAAACCTTTGAAAAGTTCAAGGAATTTTAGAATGAGGTAGAAAATCATTGTAACAAAAACATTAAGTTTCTGCGATCTAATCGCGGAGGCGGATATCTTAGTCACGAGTTTGGCCAACATCTGAGTGACCATAGAATCATTTCATAGCTTACGCCTCCCAGAACTCCATAGCGAAACGGAGTGTCGGAACGACATAACCGAACCCTGTTAGACATGGTAAGGTCGATGATGTATCTTATAGATCTACCGATATCTTTTTGGGGTCACTCACTAGAAACTGTTGCTTATACATTAAACAAAGCACCGTCTAAGTCTGTTGAGACGACACCACATGAGATGTCGTATGGGAAGATACCTACTGTGTCGCATCTCGAGGTTTGGGGTTGTGAGGCATACATAAAATGTATATAGCCAACCAAACTAGAACGTACAGCAGACAAATGTTACTTTGTAGGTTATTGTCGGGACCCCGATCCTAAGTCATATGAATCCAGATTGTAACATATCACATCACTTTGCGGCCTCACGCACGGTAAGTTCCACGGCTGCAGCCTTACCTTAGCCGGGACCGTTTGCGTCTTTTGGCTCACATGTGTGAACATGTCGCTGGCAATCAAACGACAGAGAACCCGGGCCGACATGACTAGTCATAGAACCCAAGTGGCACATCCGTACGGAAACAGGCATACATAACCCAGCAATGCAGGTGTCAGCCTCAAGCGTGTGTAGACGAGTCATAGCAAGCTACAAGGACTCCATTATGCCATGAGACATAAATGCCATCACTACACGTAGACGAGTCGTAGTAGGCTACACGGACTCCATTACACTGCGAGACATTTCCCCGAAGGGACAGACACAACAGCAAAGAAGGATACATGTCGGTCAATCAATGTGTCCGGAGCAGTAGCGAGCTACCATGGCTCGGTGGAAGAACAAAGAGGCAGTTTCCCGTAAAGAGTACTACTAAAGGCACACAACTAGGTGTCGGATCCCATACATACCGTTGCACGTCACACGTACGCACGACATGCCCAATATGCATAGATACAACCATGGCATCACAACATAACCATACAACAACATGACTTTTATTTAAGAGGCTCAGACGAGCCTTGCATAATATATTCTTACAGATAGGGGTCACATGACCCGACACTCAAGTCATACAAACAAGTTCATACAAACCAAGCGGAAGCATAAAGCTATCTGAGTACAGACAGGTGAAAGGGGTAAAAAGGCACATGGCCTGACTATGTACAGCCCGCCACAGGCGTAAGGTCGTAGCTGGGACACCAGCTATTCAGCATCGTCGACATCTAGAAACAACCCACCTGAAGGGTCCTGGGTCTTATCTGCAACATTTATTAAGCAAACATGAGTACAAATGTACTCAGCAAGTCTTTAAAGCAGACCTAGCCTATTCATGCTCGTGTATCAACAAAGGGGGAGGTGGAGTTTATGCAGCAATGCCAGCTTTGACTCATGGCTAACCTACACTACTCAATTTTAACTCTTAGTTACAATTTTAGATATCGCACACGAGTCCACTAACTCCATAGCAACACACCACCATAGATTCACCTCCCTCTCCTGGGAGAGTGCCATCTACGGTACTCACACTTGTCTTGATATTTTTATGAGTATCCATTTGATTATCTATGAACAACATAAGTTCTTCAAGTAGTCCATATCCGAGGACGCGGCTATTCGAATAGTTTCATACCCTGCAGGGGTGTACTTCTTCACACACGCTCTCGCCACTTATCGCTCAGTGCTCATTAAACCATGCACCTCGGCAACCTTCAAGCAGAAGCCCAGCGAGGGAGTCGGCCACGACCGTTAATCGCATAACACCTCTAGTCCAGGCTATCGCCTGTTTGAGACTGAACCCGCACGGAAGTCTGGCCGAAGTTTCCGCTGAGGCCCCAAACGATGTGCACAGGGTTCCCAAGCCCACCATTTGGGTGACCCTTGGTACACCGTGCCACTGCCTACCGCGTTGTAACCCACCCTAGGGTCAGTGCTACGCACGGCCTCCAGCATGCTATAAACACCAGAAACTACTTGCAACTCCTGGACTCAGGACTAAGCGACTGATAAGTCGAGAGGGGTCGAGTTACCGGAACCCAATGTGTGGTAGTAGCTAGTCTTGGATCAGAAACACGGAACTCGGTTCCTAAGAACGGTCCCAATGAGACAACCTACTATGTACTCCTACATAGCCTCTCATCGCTACCTTTACCAAATCGAGTTCATCATAACATCATCACATCAGAACAACATCGTTTCACTCAGTTCATCACCCAGATGAATCCGACCTGACACAACTCTCAGCATAGCAAGCATAGCAGGCAAAGTAAGCTAAGCACATCATGGCACAAGCATCTACCAGGTATGCTAGGTTGCAAGGTTTAGCTATTTACTATGATAATGTCAGGTTATGCAATAGAATAGGATCATCTACCGTGTATGACTGACATGTGATCGGTTGCCCTAATGCAATAAACAAGAGCAGGAGCGAGAGAGTGGGATATTATCGGAATGATCAAAGGGGTTGCTTGCCTTCCTGGGTAGCGGAAAGGTTCTCTCCTTCGTCGGGATACTCGGGGGTATCCTCAGGAGCAGGGTCTACCGCAATGCAGATAAGAAATAATCAACACACGCAAGTGTAACAATATGATGCATGATCATGGCATGATAGCATCTATGGATGAGCTAATGCAACTAGTGTTCATGTTGATTTGAAATGAATTTGAATATAGGTTCAAAATTGTTCTTTATTTCAAATTCCATTTACTAACCTATTAATAAATGTCAATGTTCACCTGTTTAGATTGCTCTAACATGCATGACAATAGCACCATTGAATTCATTGGATTTTTCTGATAAATTTTCATATATAAATTATTTCATCTGACTTACAGATTAATTTATATGAATTTTTGAAGTTTTGAATAATTTCTGGAATTTATTTTAAACCCAAAATTGAATTTATTATGCCAGCCTGACGTCATGATGACGTCAGCAGGTCAAAGGCGCCAGCCCAGGTCAAACCTGGTGGCTCGGCCCCACCTGTCAATGACTTATTAAACTAACCGTTTTATTTTTTTAATTAAACTAACTAATTAACAGGTTGGGTCCACACGTCAGTGGCTCAGGGGTTAATTAACCCACGGATTAGCCCGCCTGACGAGGGGGTCCCACCTGCAGGGCTCAGGCGACGGGCTCGTCGCCGGTGACCTCTGGTCGCGGCAGCGTCCGCGCTGTCGGCCATGGGAGCGGCAGCTGGAGGCACTAGGGTGAAGCCCCTGCTCGCCCGCACCCAGGGGAGCTAGCAAAGGGCGCGGGGGACGCCGGAGCTCGCGGCTGCGACGCCGGAAGCGGCGGCCGGAGCTCGGCCAAGAGAGGCCTCGGTGCTAGGGCCTGCGGGAGGGGGCACTGGAGGTCGGGGCGGCATCTACGGGCTCGCACAAGCACGTCTGGGTGCTCATCTGAGCACGGTGGGTGCTCTGGCCGCGATGGCCATTAGCGCCGGCGGCGAGGAGCTTCGGGCGCATCGGGAACTGCGGCTATGGCAGCTAGACGGCAAGGAGAAGGAGGGGAATCGACGAAGGGGCTCACGGCGCAGCTGATGACGGAGCTCGCGGGCTCGAGGAGGCGTCGGGGCGATGAATCGGCGGTGGCGACGGCTTCGGTTGCCGACAGGATAAAAGAATAGAGAGGGGGGAGAGGGGCGAGAGGGAGAGCGGCGGCCAAGAGAGAGGGAGGGGAAAAGGGCCACGGCGACGAGGGAAGGGGGGCGCTGGCGCTCCCAGGGGCTCCACGGCAGCCAGGCAAGCAGGAGCTGGCCGGCGCGCCGCTGCCACACGCCCTCCTGCCTACTGGCAGGAGGTTGAAGACGGTGGGGCTGGCTGGGCCAGCTCCACCTAGGCCTCCTCTTCTTCTTTTTCTTTTTTTTCTTTCTGTTAAATGATCTGACATTTTTTTATTTTATTTGCAGGTACAAATGACTTTGTAAAATATCCAAGACATTTTATATATTGAAGTTTGAATATTTCAGACTTATCTGAAAAGTTTCAAAATAATTTGAAATCAGAAATAATGATAGTACTTTATTTGTCATTTTCAGGGGCTTTATCATTTATTTCTAAATGGCTTTAGGTGTTCATATAATTAAAATGATCCCTGTTATAATCATGTCCAAATTTACCAGACATAGGGAACATTTTTAGTGGGCATTTTGGATTTGTTGAATTTCCACCAAGTTTCAATTGTTTGGATTCAAAGTGAGCTTGGGGTTTCTTTTGTTCCCCATTTCATGTTGATGCAATAAGATGAAACATGATGCAAACACATGCTATAATATGACACCTAGCTAGGGATGTGACAACTCACCCCCACTCAAGAGAATCTCGTCCCGAGATTTTGAAGTCGTCGGGAAGAGCGTGGGGTACTCTAGTCAAAGACGATCTTCTCTTTCCCACGTGGCCTCCTTTTCCGAATGGTGTGACCATTGAACCTTGAGAAACTTGATGTTCCGACGCCGAGTGGTACGCTCAGCTTGATCAAGAATACGAACAGGGTATTCTCGATATGTAAGGTTATCTTGAAGATCAAGCGCTTCGTGGTCTACTTCACGGACAGGATCCGAGAAGCAACGCCTGAGTTGCGAGACGTGGAAGACATCATGAACCTTGGAAAAATGTGGCGGAAGTTCCAATTGGTAGGCAACCTCTCCTCGTTTAGCAAGAATGCGAAAAGGTCCAATGTAACGAGGAGCCAACTTGCCCTTGATACCGAATCGATGGGTACCCTTCAGAGGTGTAACCTGAAGGTAAGCCTTCTCGTCAACTTCATAGGTCACAGCCTTATGATGGCGATCATATTGGCTCTTTTGACGAGATTGGGTTGTTTTGAACTTTTCACGAATAATGCGAACTTGCTCCTCTGCATCCTGGATCATATCCGAACCAAAGAGTTGCCTCTCTCCAGTTTCCGACCAGTTAAGAGGTGTTTGACACCTTCGTCCATAGAGAACTTCAAAAGGGGCTTTGCCCAAGCTTGATTGATAACTATTGTTATAAGCAAATTCGGCAAATGGAAGACACTTCACCCAGTTCATACCGAAAGATATAACACAAGCTCGGAGCATGTCTTCAAGGATTTGATTGACTCGCTCAACTTGACCACTTGATTGTAGGTGAAAAGCAATGCTAAAGGATAGATGAGTCCCCATAGCGGTTTGAAAACTTTCCCAAAATCGGGAAGTGCAGATACTTCCACGGTCTGAGTTAATCTCCAAAGGAACACCATGAAGAGAAACTATTCGAGAAACATACAATTTCGCTAGCTGGCTAGCAGTTATACTTTCCCGAACAGGAAGAAAATGAGCCACTTTGGAAAGACGGTCGATGACCACAAATATAGCATTATTCCCTCTCTTGGTCCTAGGAAATCCGGTAATGAAATCCATACCGACTTTATCCCATTTCCATTCAGGAATAGCTAAAGGTTGAAGGGTGCCAGCAGGCCTTTGATGTTCTGCTTTCACGCGACGACAAACGTCGCAGTTAGCAACGAATTGAGCAATTTCTCTCTTCATCCTAGTCCACCACAACCTCTGGCGTAGGTCCTGATACATTTTAGTACTACCCGGATGAATTGTGAGAGGAGAATCATGAGCCTCCTTAAGGATCAACTGTCGTAAATGTTGTTTCTTCGGGATAACCAAGCGGTTCTCAAAGAAGACAACACCTCGATCCTCTTCCGAGAAGCATTTAACATTGCCCTTCTTAATGTTTTTCTTGATCCGAGATATCCCGGCATCATGCTTCTGAGATTCTATAATTTGATCTGTAAGGGTAGGTTTCGCCGCCAGGTTGGACAAGAATCCTTCAGGAAGAATGTGGAGGTTTAACTTCCGAAATTCCTCATGGAGAAGTGGTTGACCTTGTTGTAACATCAGATTGTTACAATAAGACTTACGACTTAGTGCATCAGCCATGACATTGGCTTTCCCCGGGGTGTAAGTTATCCCTAAGTCGTAATCTGTAATCAACACTACCCACCGTCTTTGCCTGAGATTCAAATCCGGTTGGGTGAATATATATTTTAGACTTTGGTGATCAGTGTAAATTTCGCAACAATTACCCAGAAGGTAATGTCACCAGGTTTTCAATGCATGGACTACAGCTACAAGCTCAAGATCATGTGTTGGATAATTATCCTCATGTGGACGCAACTGTCGAGATGCGTATGCAATCACATGACGATCTTGCATTAGAATGCAACCTAATCCCTGTCGCGAGGCGTCGCAATAGATAACAAAGTCCTTAGAGAAATCAGGTGGCAGCAAAACGGGAGCAGAGGTCAGTCGTCTTTTCAACTCCTGAAAACTATGCTCGCATTGTGGGGTCCACTCAAACTTTTTATCTTTCTTGAGGAGTTCAGTCAGAGGTTTTGCAACCTTGGAGAAATTCTCGACAAAGCGGCGACAATAGCTCGCTAAGCCAAGGAAACTCCAAACTTGCTTAACCGATTCAGGTTGAGTCCAATCAAGGACGGCCTGAACTCTCTCGGGATTGACAGCAATACCTTTACCAGATATCACGTGGCCTAGATAGGTCACTCCTGGTAACCAAAATTCACACTTGGAGAATTTGGCATACAGGCGGTGCTCTCGAAGTTTCATCAATACCAGCCTTAGATGCTCGGCATGTTCTTGTTCGTTCTTCGAGTAGATGAGTATGTCGTCGAGGTAAACCACGACGAATCTATCTAAATACTCCATGAAGATCGAATTCATCAAGCGAGAGAATGTGGTTGGGGCATTGGTTAAACCGAAGGACATGACGGTGTACTCATATTGGCCATAACGAGTAATGAAAGCCATTTTTGGAATGTCCCCGTTCCTAATTCTGATTTGATGGTATCCCAACCTCAAATCCAATTTGGAAAAGACAGAGGATCCAGCGAGTTGATCATACAAATCGTTGATCCTGGGGAGCGGATACTTGTTCTTAATGGTGACCAGATTCACTGGCCGATAATCCACAACCATCCGATCTGATCCATCCTTTTTCTTGACAAAGAGGACGGGACAAGCCCAAGGAGATGAACTGGGACGGATGGAACCTTTCTTCAAAGCCTCATCGAGTTGGATCTTAAGTTCGGCTAGTTCTAAGGGTGCCATCTTATAGGGTCTTCTAGCTATTGGGACAGTCCCTGGGATGAGCTCTATTATAAACTCAACATCTTTGACAGGAGGAATTCCTGGCAGTTCTTCTGGAAAGACATCCGGAAAGTCACGGACTACCGGAACATCTTCTAACTCTGGAAGAGGGCTAGCATTGAGGGAATAGAGTTGGCGCTTAGTTGTTCGAGTGGAGACATTAACTATCTCACCCGATGGATGTGTAAGTTGAACATTCCTAGAATGAGTATCAATCTTGGCATAGTGGGCTTTCATCCAATCCATACCTAGAATGATATTGATGTCCAAAGACTTGAGGGCTATCAAAGATGCTAGGAAGACTAATCTATCCACCAAAATCTCATTATCATGGCTCACTCTAGAAGTTTGCCATTTTGAACCCGGAGTCTGCACTACTAAAGGAGTAGGCATATCACAAAAAGACATGTTATGCAACTGTGCATAACTTTCTGAGATGAAAGAATGAGATGCACCAGTATCAAATAGAACAGATGCTGGATGACTATTGACAAGGAGCGTACCTAGGATAACATCAGGATCCTCAAGATCTTCCTCGACAGACACATAGTTCACTCGTCCACGAGCAGGAGCTGGCTTCACAAAGAAGGCTTTTCTTGGCTTCCCACGTCCAGCGGGCTTAGCATTATTCTGGGGACACTCACGGGAGTAGTGTCCTAGTTCTCCACAATTATAGCAGACCGTGGTGGCACGGGGTGCAACATTTGCTGGCGGACCTCCAAATGTTCTGACTGGAGGGTTGGGCTGAGCTGGGCGAGGCGCCTGGAAGGATGGCCTCGCATTGTATCTTGGCGGTAGCGCTGCGTTGGGCACCCAGACTCGGCGTTTATTGAGGCCCGAGCCAGATGCGGGGTTGAAGTCACGGTTGTGCTTTCTCGTGGCCTCATAATCAGTCTATCCAGTCTCGGCATTGATAGCCTTGTTGACGAGAGCCTGGAAAGTTGCGCACTCATGCAGGCGCAGGTCTCGACGGAGCTCAGGGTTAAGCCCCTTGTGGAACCTGGACTGTTTCTTAGCATCAGTAGAAACTTCCTCATGAGCGTAGTGAGCAAGGTTTCCAAACTCGCGACTATAAGCATCCACTAACGGTCTGCCCTGGGTGAAGGCACAGAATTCCTCTCTTTTACGATCCATCAGCCCTTCCGGGATGTGATGGGTACGAAATGCGGCACTGAACTCTGCCCAAGTTGGTGCGGGGCCTGTGGGACGCATGGCTTCAAAATTTTCCCACCACAGATTGGCGAGTCCTTCCAGAAAGTAAGTTTCAAAGGTCACCTTGTTGGCCTCGGACACATTGGCGGCCCGGATCTTGCGATACATGCTAGTCAGCCAGTCATCCGCATCGAGTGGGTTGACCGAATGATGATACTTGGGTGGGCTCAGTCTGATGAAATCACCAAGTGATACGCCATCATTGAGGTCATTGCGGGGAGCACGTGCTGTGTTTTGCTCCATTCTTTCCAACAGCCTATTGGTCTCCCTCTTGTTCCTTTCAGCTTCTAGCATCACTTCCGCCAAAGAGGGCGCATGTGGCAGATCCTCTTGCCTTGGCTGGCTTCCCTCGCCCTGCTCGGGGGCAGGCACGGGGTTATTCCTAGTGGCCACCATCCTGGGAAAAACAAACCCACATCTTAATCATAGGGGACAACAACTCTAAGACATGAGATAAGGAATGTACTGGACAACATGGCATGCAGGGTAAACACCAATTAACACGGTAAAACAACTGCCATATGAACACCATGACTCATACACACCATGACATAGTTCAGTACAAACCAAGCTGAAATGCAACTACGGAGAGATGACACAACTCATCGGAGGCATTACAAGCTTCCTATACATTATCTATCTACACCTCCAGAACTCAACTCTCGACCTCAATCATATCCCACAAGACACGCAGGACTGTGGCAATACGATGACTACCATACTAGAACTAACATCCACGTACTCAAGCATCATCGTAGAATGCCTCATACAGGTTACCCCCATGACCTGGGAGCTGAACCTAAGGATCTGGAAACACTCTAGCCTGTGGTCCCTGGGAGCCATAAGGACACGGGTGTGGCCTTGGTCCCCTTGTTGGCGGCAACAGCGGTCCTCGAAGAGGGGTGATGCCTCCAACATCGGGCCAGTCTACGTGTGCTGGCAGATGAGTCCGCGATGGGGTCAGCATCTCCAAATCTCCATAGCCTGTCTGCACGACAGGTGCCAACTGTGTCAGGGCTGTCCACAGACGTGCACGGGTAGCATAAAGCTCCATGTGAAGGGCACGTGCATCACGATCCCTGTTCTCCAACAACTGAGCGGTCACCTGCAGCTTAGGATCCTCATGGGAATGATCATAGTAGGCTGCGCTAAGATAACCATCCTCTCCTCCCATGGAAGCAGGAACATAGCAGAACTCTGTGTTCTGGAGCAAACCATGGTGAAACCTCATGATAGTCAACATGGTGTAGGCGGCCTCCTAAACTGCCATGTCTATGGTGACACCTAATCCATAAGTCCAGTGAAGCGGCTTTGCAGCTCCAGGATATGAAGGATAAATCTTGACGGTACACAGATACTAACTCTGGTTGAAATCTCGATACTGTTCCTCCACTGTGTACTCTGGGAACCAACGGTAGCTAGCCTCCATCATAACCCTAACCAACATGGCTGTGTGATCCGGTACATCGATGCACCTGGTCAGACGGACCACCTGACGGGAAGGACGAGGGGGCATCTAAAACAGAGAATGATGCAAAGACATTAGAGACTCTAGCAGAAATTGGATAGCATAACGGTTGTAATTGCTCAAAAATGATTTTGAGACAACTACAAAAGATTGGAAAGGCATAACCACTCGACTTTCTAGACTCAAATCTCTTCTCCATCTATTTGTCACACCAACAGTACTTGAGTAATTACACTCACTTGCAAACAAGCTAGCTATTGGTCCAAGGTTAGTAACTCGTCATCCTAAGCAATAGATGAGAAGCCTAGCTCTTATCCCCATAGAAAAGATGAGAATGACTCAGAATAGAATAACTTGGGAAGAGGAGTAAAAAGAACCTTACATTCCCTTCCACAATCAATTCCCCTACTTTTCTATAGTGTTTCTAGACTCAACTTTGACCGGTTTGGCTTGGTAGTCCTACAGTCAGTTAGGCTCTGATACCAACACTGTCGGGACCCCGATCCTAAGTCATATGAATCCAGACTGTAACATATCACATCACTTTGCGGCCTCACGCACGGTAAGTTCCACGGCTGTAGCCTTACCTTAGCCGAGACCGTTTGCGTCTTTTGCCTCACGTATGTGAACATGTCGCTGGCAATCAAACGATAGAGAACCCGGGCCGACATGACTAGTCATAGAACCCAAGTGGCACATCCGTATGGAAACAGGCATACATAACCCAGCAATGCAGGTGTCGGCCTCAAGCGTGTGTAGACGAGTCATAGCAAGCTACAAGGACTCCATTACGCCGCGAGACATAAATGCCATCACTGCACGTAGACAAGTCGTAGCAGGCTACAGGGACTCCATTACACTGCGAGACATTTCCCCGAAGGGACAGACACAGCAACAAAGAAGGATACATGTCGGTCAATCAATGTGTCCAGAGCAGTAACAAGCTACCATGGCTCGGTGGAAGCACAAAGAGGCAGTTTCCCATAAAGAGTACTACTAAAGGCACACAACTAGGTGTCGGATCCCATACATACCGTTGCACGTCACACGTACGCACGACATGCCCGATATGCATAGATACAACCATGGCATCACAACATAACCATACAACAACATGAATTTTATTTAAGAGGTTCAGACGAGCCTTGCATAATATATTCTTACAGATAGGGGTCACATGACCCGACACTCAAGTCATACAAACAAGTTCATACAAACCAAGCGGAAGCATAAAGCTGTCTGAGTACAGACAGGTGAAAGGGGTAAAAAGGCACATGGCCTGACTATCTACAGCCCGCCACAGGCGTAAGGTCGTAGCTGGGACACCAGCTATTCGGCATCGTCGAGATCTAGAAACAACCCACCTGAAGGGTCCGGGGTCTCGTCTGCAACATTTATTAAGCAAACATGAGTACAAATGTACTCAACAAGTCTTTAAAGCAGACCTAGCCTATTCATGCTCGTGTATCAACAAAGGGGGAGGTGGAGTTTATGCAGCAATGCCAGCTTTGACTCATGGCTAACCTACACTACTCAATTTTAACTCTTAGTTACAATTTTAGATATCGCACACGAGTCCACTAACTCCATAGCAACACACCACCATAGATTCACATCCCTCTCCTGGGAGAGTGCCATCTACGGTACTCACACTTGTCTTGATATTTTTATGAGTGTCCATTTGATTATCTATGAACAACATAAGTTCTCCAAGTAGTCCATATCCGAGGACGCGGCTATTCGAATAGTTTCATACCCTACAGGGGTGTACTTCTTCACACACGCTCTCGCCACTTATCGCTCAGTGCTCGTTAAACCATGCACCTCGGCAACCTTCAAGTGGAAGCCCAGCGAGGGAGTCGGGCACGACCGTCAATCGCATAACACCTCTAGTCCAGGCTATCGCCTATTTGAGACTGAACTCGCACGGAAGTCCGGCCGAAGTTTCCGCTACGGCCCCAAACGATGTGCACAGGGTTCCCAAGCCCACCATTCGGGTGACCCTTGGTACACCGTGCCACTGCCTATCGCGTCATAACCCACCCCTAGGGTCAGCACTACGCACGGCCTCCAGCATGCTATAAACACCAGAAACTACTTGCAACTCCTGGACTCAGGACTAAGCGACTGATAAGTCGAGAGGGGTCGAGTTACTGGAACCCAATGTGTGGTAGTAGCTAGTCTTGCATCACAAACACGGAACTCGATTCCTAAGAACGGTCTCAATGAGACAACCCACTATGTACTCCTACATAGCCTCTCATCGCTACCTTTACCAAATCGAGTTCATCATAACATCATCACATCAGAACAACATCGTTTCACTCAGTTCATCACCCAGATGAATCCGACCTGACACAACTCTAAGCATAGCAAGCATAGCAGGCAAAGTAAGCTAAGCACATCATGGCACAAGCATCTACCAGGTATGCTAGGTTGCAAGGTTTAGCTATTTACTGTGACAATGTCAGGTTATGCAACAGAATAGGATCATCTACCATGTATGACTGACATGTGATCGGTTGTCCTAATGCAATAAACAAGAGCAGGAGCGAGAGAGTGGGATTGATCAAAGGGGTTGCTTGCCTTGCTGGGTAGCGGAAAGGTTCTCTCCTTCATCGGGATACTCGGGGGTATCCTTAGGAGCAAGGCCTACCGCAATGCAGATAAGAAATAATCAACACACACAAGTGCAACAATATGATGCATGATCATGGCATGATAGCATGTATGGATGAGCTAATGCAACTAGTGTTCATGTTGATTTGAAATGAATTTGAATATAGGTTCAAAATTGTTCTTTATTTCAAATTCCATTTACTAACCTATTAATAAATGTCAATGTTCACCTATTTAGATTGCTCTAACATGCATGACAATAGCACCATTGAATTCATTGGATTTTTCTAATAAATTTTCATATATAAATTATTTTCATCTGACTTACAGATTAATTTATATGAATTTTTGAAGTTTTGAATAATTTCTGGAATTTATTTTAAACCCAAAATTGATTTTATTATGTCAGCCTGACGTCATGATGACGTCAGCAGGTCAAAGGCGCTAGCCCAGGTCAAACCTGGCAGCTGGGCCCCACCTGTCAATGACTTGTTAAACTAACCGTTTTGTTTTTTCAATTAAAATAACTGATTAACAGGCTGGGCCCACACGTCAGTGGCTCAGGGGTTAATTAACCCAGGGATTAGCCCACCTGACGAGGGGGTCCCACCTGCAGGGCTCAGGTGACGGGCTCGTCGCCGACGACCTCTGGTCGCGGCGGCGTCCGCGCTGCCGGCCACGGGAGCGGCAGCCGGAGGCACTCGGGCGAAGCCCCTGCTCGCCCGCATCCAGGAGAGCTAGCAAAGGGCACGGGGGACGCCGGAGCTCGCAGCTACAACACCGGAGGTGGCGGCGGGAGCTCGGCCAAGAGAGGCCTCGGCGCTAGGGCCTGCGGGAGGGGGCGCTGGAGGTCGGGGCGGCATCTACGGGCCCGCGCAAGCACGCCGGGGTGCTCATCTGAGCACGGTGGGTGCTCTGGCCACGGTGGCCATTAGCGCCGGCGACGGGGAGCTTCGGGCACGTCGGGAACTGCGGCTATGGCAGCTAGACGGCAAGGAGAAGGAGGGGAATCGACGGAGGGGCTCACGGCGTAGCTGATGACAAAGCTCGCGGGTTCGGGGAGGCGCCGGGGCGACGAATCGGCGGCGGCGACGGCTTCGGTTGCCGACGGGAGAGAAAGGGGAGAGGGGGAGCGAGAGGGAGAGCGGCAGCCGAGAGAGAGGGAGGGGAAAAGGGCCACGGCGACGAGGGGAGGGGGTGGTGGCGCTCCCAGGGGGCTCCACGATAGCCAGACAAGCAGGAGCTGGCCGGCGCGCCGCTACCACACACCCTCCTGCCTACTGGCACGAGGTTGAAGATGGTGGGGCTGGGTGGGCCAGCTGGGCCAGCTCCACCTAGGCCTCCTCTTCTTCTTTTTCTTTTTTTTCTTTTTGTTAAATGATCTGACATTTTTTTATTTTATTTGCAGGTACAAATGACTTTGTAAAATATCCAAGACATTTTATATATTGAAGTTTGAATATTTCAGACTTATCTGAAAAGTTTCAAAATAATTTGAAATCAGAAATAATGATAGTACTTTATTTGTCATTTTCAGGGGCTTTATCATTTATTCCTAAATGGCTTTAGGTGTTCAAATAATTAAAATGATCCATGTTATAATCATGTCCAAATCTACCAGACATAGGGAACATTTTTAGTGGGCATTTTGGATTTGTTGAATTTTCACCAAGTTTCAATTGTTTGGATTCAAAGTGAGCTTGGGGTTTCTTTTGTTCCCCATTTCATGTTGATGCAATAAGATGAAACATGATGCAAACACATGCTATACTATGACACCTAGCTAGGGATGTGACAGTTATCCAAAAAACACCATTGGATATTCCCTCTACCACCAGTCCGAGGGAAAAGTGTTTGTCGCAAAGGTTGGACACTTTCTCGAGAAAGAATTTCTCGCTAAAGAATTGAGTGGGAGGACAGTACAACTTAATGAGATTAGTGAATCTTCGGCGACCGTTGATATGGCTAAGGAACCAGAAGAAATTCCGCAAATTATCCATACAACCGAACCTGAAGTCATCGCATATGATGCGGTAACTCCAGACAATGTTCTAACTGAACCGCGTAGATCAGGTAGGGCTATCCAGCCACCTGAGTGGTTTCATAACGAAATCTTCATTCTTGAAGATGATGAACCTGCGCACTACAAGGAAGCGATGGCGGGGCCTAGCTCAAGGGAATGGCACAAGGCCATGAAATCCGAAATGGAATCCATGTACGAAAACCAAGTTTGGAACTTGGAAGAACTTCCAGATGGCATAAAACCCATTGGTTGTAAATGGATTTTCAAAAGAAAGACGGACGCGGATGGTAACATTAGTATCCACAAAGCTAGACTTGTCGCAAAAGGGTTCACGCAAGATCCAGGAGTGGACTACGACGAGACTTTCTCGCCCATAGCTATGCTTAGGTCTGTTCGGATATTACTAGCAATTGCTGCTTATTTCGATTATGAAATATGGCAGATGGATGTCAAAACGGCTTTCCTAAATGGGAACCTTGAAAAGGATGTATACATGATACAGCCAGAAGGTTTTGTTGATCCTAAGAATGTTGGAATGGTATGTAAGCTTTAGAAAGCCATTTATGGTCTAAAGCAAGCATCAAGGAGCTGGAACATTCATTTTGATGAAGTGGTCAAAGAGTTTGGATTCATCAGGAACGATGAAGAATCTTGTGTTTACAAGAAGTTTAGTGGGAGCGCAAAAGCATTTCTAATATTGTATGTGGCTGACATATTGTTGATTGGAAATGACGTGGAATTTCTTAGCAAAATAAAAGACTCATTGAAAAGGAGTTTTTAATGAAAGACTTAGGCGAAGTGGCATATGTATTGGGCATCAGAATCTATAGAGATAGATCAAGACGCCTGATAGCGCTTAGCCAAGGCACGTACATTGACAAGGTGTTGAAAAGGTTCAACATGGAGAACTCCAAGAAAGGCCTACTCCCCATGTCACCTGGCACAGTGCTTTGGAAGAATCAGAGTCCTCGGACCCTCGGTGAGCGAGTACAAATGAATAAATTTCCATATGCTTCGGCAGTTGGTTCTATTATGTATGCCATGCTATGTACAAGACCGGATGTTTCCTATGCGCTAAGTGTTAGCAGCCGGTACCAAGGTGATCCAGGATTGGAACACTGGGCCGCAGTCAAGGGTATTCTTAAGTACCTCAGAAGGACCAAGGATTTACTCCTTGTGTACGGAGGTGATGAAGAGCTCATTCTAAGTTGTTACACTGATGCAGGCTTCATGACTGACCCAGATGACTTCAAATCTCAATATGGCTATGTTTTCATATTGAACGGAGGCGCAGTTGATTGGAAAAGTTCCAAACAAAATACTGTCGCGGATTCTATGATGGAGGCGGAATATGTTGCTGCTTCAGAAGCCTCCAAGAAAGCTGTCGGTATCAAACAATTTCTTGAAGACCTTGGTGTGGTTCCAAGTGCTCTGGACCCGGTGGAGATCTATTGTGATAATAGTGGCGCCATGGCTCAGGCAAGGGAGCCATGTTCGCACCATAAGACAATGCATATTCAACGCAAATATAAACTCATTCGACATCAAGGTTTACTGAAAATACTCAAAGTTCACATGGATCTGAATGTGTCAGGCCCGATGACAAAGCCTCCACCACGAGCAAAGCATGAGCAACACCGGATAGCCATTGGTGTTAGGGAAGCCATGTAACTGGATTATGACTCTAGTGCAAGTGGGAGTCTGTAGGAGATATGCGCTAGAGGCAGTAATAATAGTTATTTTGTATCTCTAAGTTTGTAATTAATATTTATGTTCCATGCTATAACTGCAATGATTCTCGAGTCTGCTATAACCACGAGGCTTGAAGGGAAACTCATGTGCACGCGTCGTATAATAAACGGGTTGTATTCCTAGTCTTGCCTCTAAGACTGGCTCAAGTATTGCATGGTAATCCTCTTTTCCTGATCATGGGCATGGCTATGACGGCAATTTTGAGGGCACGATGTTGGTAGAACACTTGTGTTGAATCGACCTATATTGATGTTATGCTATGAGATACATTCGTCACAAGTTAATGGTTAATAACGCAGAGATAGTTAATGTTTGCATAATTCCTTAGACCATGAGAGTATCAAGTTCCTTCGTGCTTGCTTCATGAACTTTGGGGTTTTTTAAACGTCATCCGTTACTGGGTGGCTATTACGGTGGCTTACGAGTTCATGGAAAAGTATGGCAAGTAACAAGATAGCTCAAGATTGGGATTTGCTCCTCAGACGATGGAGAGGTATTCTCGGGCCCTCTCGGTGTTACGGTATCCATCATCATCTGGCCAGACACAGTGTGATTTGATCACAGGGATGCCAGAACACGAAAACAAGAAAAGATAACAAAACCGGTAATGAGGTAACTTGCATAGTGGACAAGTAGTTGATCCACGGGGATGCAGAAAATCTCACTTCGGGTGTTTGTAACATATCGTGAAGCAACAGGAATAGCACACGATAACTGGAGGTTCACTCGAATATTCATTCGTGTGGGTATAGGGGTCAATAAGGGTTTCCATGGCTCCGATGGTCATCATTGATCGGAAGGGGTTACGGGTCATGTCTATACTTCACCGAACCTATAGGGTCACACGCTTAAGGGTCATCTATCTGCTGAATACTAGACAGGGAGTCGGAGAGAAAGTTTCCAAAAAAAAATTTGGAGACAGTGGAAAAGTTCTGAAGAGAGAGGTCACCGCATGAGTTCCGATGAAACTGAAAAGTTGTTTGAGGGGATACCATAAAGTCAAATTGGTTTCGGCACATGCCTGATAATTCTTGGAGGATGTCAGAATCGTTCTGGAACTTTTTGGAATTTTTTGGAAGAAAAACCGGAAATGTTCCGGACTGCCGGAACCGCTTTGGTTGCTTTTCACACATGAAAATTACTAAGCTGAAACAATTCGGATGATGTCTAGAATTGTTTTGATGGGTACTGGAATTATTCTAGCACCCATAGAAATATTTTCGGATTTATCAATCACGAAAAATTGGTTTCGTGAATAGTGAAAATGCATTTATTGTTATGGTTGGAAGTTGGCTTCCCACAAATATCTTCCCAAGATCTTTTGGGATGACATGGAAGGATATGGTCTGCTCACTTGTTTTACCTTTGTGCCCTTGTGAAGGGCATTTTGGGTATTTCAAGTGTCACCCTACCCCTTGGGTTTTCCTATAAATAGAGGTGGAGATGCACTCTCCACTCTCATCCCTTACTCTCATACACATGCTATGCTTTGCTAGGTCTCTCTCTCCCTCCCACGAAAAGAGTTTTTCGTAGAGACAAAAGGTTGTCTGGGTTCCGGCAGGAACTAGTTCTAGACGGTGAAGCCCTGCCGGATAGATGACACCGTATGTGTGCAACTCTGTAGAGAGATCATAGTTTTGGTCTTAGTTTGAGAGGTCCTCCCGGAGAGCTGTCCGGGTGACCGTCCGAGTTTCGAAGGTCCTCCGGAAGGGATGTCCGTGACATCGTCCGAGGGACTGTCCGACCGCCTCCCGAAGGGCTGTCCGACGAGGGAGTACATCCTCGTAGTTGGGAAGTTGTAAAATCCTAGCTGCGGGGATCTGCACCAACAATCTCCACCGACTCTTCTTCCGCTGCGCTTCGAGTCGGTACAGATCAGATCAAACCTTGTGTGCAGTCTCCATAGTGATCCTAGGCGTGCTCGCTATACTGTATTTTTTCTGTCGCGTTCCCCAACAAATTTAGTACGACGATGCTTGTCAAGAATGTAGCACTTGGAGCCGAATACCCGAAAGTATCCAACTTGGGGTTTGTTACCGGTGAGTAGCTCGTATGCCGTTTTACCGAGAAGCTTGTGCAAGTAAAGACGGTTTGTGGCATGCCATGTTGTTTCCACGGCTTTTGCCCAAAAGTGTCTTCGCGTCTTGTATTCGTCAAGCATCGTTCCGGCCATCTCAATAAGCTTCCGGTTCTTCCTCTCAACAAATCCATTTTGTTGAGGCGTGTACGTAGCCGAGAACTCATGTGAGACACCTTCTTCGTCAAGAAAGGTATCCACATGGGTGTTCTTGAACTCCGACCCGTTATCGCTTCGAACCTTCTTGATCTTAACTTTAAACTGATTTTGCGCTTTGCGAACGAAGTTCTTGAACATCTTTTGAACCTGCGAATTATCATCAAGGAAAAATACCCACGTAAATCTGGAAAAATCATCAACTATAACTAGACCATAGGAATTTCCACCGAGACTCTTGTAAGCATTGGGACCGAAAAGATCCATGTGAAGTAATTCGAGTGGTCTCCTAGTAGTCATGATATTCTTAATGGGATGACTTCCACCGACTTGTTTTCCTACTTGACAAGCACTACAAAGTCTATCTTTGTCAAAGATAACATCTTTAACACAAAGTATATGATCACCTTTGATTAGCTTATCTAGATTGCGCATGCCTACATGTCCAAGTCTTCTATGCCAAAGCCAACCTTTAGAGGATTTAGCAATTAAACAAGTGCGAGGCTTGGATCTCTTAGTGAAATCAGCAATGTATAGATCACCTCTACGGAAACCGGTAAAGACCATTTTATGATTATCTTGACGAAACACTTGGCAATCTACTTTCGTGAATAACACATTAAAACCAAAATCGGCAAGTCTAGATACGGAAATAAGATTGTAGCCAAGGGATTCAACAAGCATAACATTTTGAATAGAGTTATCATGGGATATGGCCACCTTACCAAGGCCAAGTACCTTACCCTTAGAGTTGTGTCCAAAGGTCACGTACCTTCGAGGACCTTGATTAGGCGTGATCTCTTGAAACGTGTCTTTATGACCAGTCATATGATCCGTACATCCACTGTCAAGAATCCACTCTTTTCCTCCGGACATATAATCCTTGAAGTTTGCCATGAGACTTAATTTCTTCATGATCTTCTCATACTCGATGTCGAACAACTCATCTTCTCCAAGATAGTCATGTTCCACATTGTCATCATCAAGTGGGAAATCCTCGTCATAAAGAACAAGAGATTCGTTAGATTTGTGATCATGACAATGTTCGAGTTTATGAATGCGAATGGCTTCAAAGACAATGTTGTTGATAGTGGTGACATCTCCTTTAGCACACATAAGATCACGAAGCTCAAATAGGCATTTATCAAAGTTTGGATCACTAGGCTTCATTTTCTGGAAAGCAATAGTTTTAAGAATTTCATCAAGGTTTCCTAAGGAAAGATTTGGATATCGTTTCTCCAAATCAGTCCATAAGGTATAGGCACATGCAAAGTTCTTCAATTGAGAAAGCACGAATCTTGGTAAACCTCTAATAATGAGATTGAGAGTTCTTAGGTTACCAAGCATGTTAATTTCCTCTTCGTGTGTGGGATGCAATTCATCAATGGGAGGCTCATAGGGGCGCATAACATATTTGCTCAATTGAAATTGATTAAATAGCTCAAGCATCAAAGTTTTCCATTGACTATAATATTCTCCATCAAGAATAGGCACTCTACAACTCAAACTCCCTATACTAGACACATCCATCTTCCTCCTCGGTGATTAAACCTATGCAATGGAGACCAAAGCTCTGATACCAATTGAGGGATCACTAGAAGAGTGTCTAGAGGGGGGTGAATAGACTACTAGCAAAAAATTAAAACCTAACATTTTCCCAAGTTAATTGGTTGGCAGATTTTAACAGTTTTAACAAGGCTAACAATTTTATATACCTACACATGCATGTCAAAAAATATAGCAACGGAAAGTAAGACATTGCACATGAAGTAGAGAGATGAGATATGGAGATCAAACGCAATTGGAGACGCAAGGATTTTTCCCGTGGTTCCAATAAGTGGTGCTATCGTACATCCACATTTATGGAGTCTTCAACCCACGGAGGGTAATAGTCGCGAGAGTCCACAGAGGGCTCCACCCATAAGGGTCCACGAAGTAGCAACCTTGACTATTCCATAACAGCTTCCATTGACGAAGGACTAGCCTCACTATGGGTAGATCTTCACGAAGTAGGCGATCTCCTTGCCCTTACAAACTTCTTGGTTCAACTCCACAACACGAAGTAGGAGGCTCCCAAGAGACACCTAACCAATCTAGGAGGCACCACCCTCCAAAAGGTAATAGGTTCGGTAATGTTGATGAACTCCTTGCTCTTGTGCTTTAAGATCATAGACTCCTCAACACATGATCACTCTCTCACAAATATGGCTTGGTAGAAGAGATGGGATTGGTGGAAAGCAACTTGGGGAGGCTACAAATCAAGATCCATATGGTTGGAGTGGAAAATCTTAACCTCAACACAAGAGTAGGTGGTTCTCTCTCAAAAAACTGATAGGATAGGTATGGAATAGTCCTGAGTGCTTCTCTGTCGAGTAGGTGGTGGTGGAGGGGTATATATAGGCATCCCCAAAAATCCAACCGTTACACACAAAATGACCAACTCGGTGACACCGATGTGTTAATCTCGGTGGTACCGAAGTGACCAAAAGGTGCCAACTTTTGAATCTCGAAGGGAGCGGTATACAAATCGTAGTTGCACCGATCAGGTGACCAACGGTCAGAATGCCCATTCTCGGTGATGCCGATTCAACATTCTCGGATGGACCGGAAATGTGAACTTGTGTAATAGAAAGTTGGCAGCCCAGCTCGATGGCACCGAAAGCAGTATCGGTTGTACTGAAGGGTTAGGGTTTGGCTGAGTCTGTCTAGGGTTTGGAATCGGTGGCGCCGGTATGAAATGTTGGTTGCACCGATTTGAGTGTTTGGCTTAGAACATACTTTGGTGGGAGAGATTTGTGGGTGTCTTTGGTGAGTATCACTTGTGCATGTATGAGCTTTTTGTTCACCAACAAAACTTTACCCCCTTTTAATAGTATTGGTTTTCCTATGGATTCAAGGTGATTTCTCACAAATATAAAATGTAGAGTCCTCTTGCTTGAAGCTTTGCCAATCCATTTCCTTGCATCTTGGGGTGTTCCACAATCTCTTTGCCAACCCAGCTCTCCATGGACTATTATCTAAAATGCACTAGATAGAAGTATTAGTCCAAGAGACAATGTATGTTGTCATGAATTATCAAAACCACCAAGGGAGCATGTTGTGCTTTCACCCCTATGCCTGATGGAGTGGTTGCCACCAAGGTGGTCGTCAATGGGGTGCCGTCCACGGCGGCCGTAGAAAGCAGCTGCCTTCAGGCAACGGAGGTGGAGCATGTGGTGAGTGGCATGCATACACCCACCAGTGATGCCACATGCACTACATGCTTCAGAGGACTGCTGCGCCTATGAGGTGGAACCTCCCAGCTGGAGTTGTCCTCTGGCGGAGTGGTTGAGCGATGACGATGGGTCGTTGCCATTGGCAATTGGAGGAGAAGCAAACTAGATAAGCTACAGGGAGGGAGGGACTGAAAGCGATGTGGAGTCACTGGTCGTGAGGATTTTTATAGCAGGAGAGCAAGCATTGAGGATTTGGGGGATTTCGCCGACCCGGCATGAAGCTTGCGCGGTACGCATGGGAACCTACATGGTGAGGGTAGGAACGGGCTCGCACGACCAAATGAAACACTTGTGCAGTGCCGAAGCATGCTTTGCAATCCTTGGGCGGCAATGCGGTGACAGGACGACACAAACGAGGAAGAAATGATGACTACACAAAGGATTCATAATAAAAAAATGTTTGTGTGTTATTACAACTTCGTCGTCTCCCTAGGACACCGACAACTTGCAACCGCCGACTGGCTTGTATGCAGCCAGTCCATGCGTGTTCAATTGATCTACCCTCGCAGTTGTGGCAGCCGCGGCGCACACTGTCGGCGTCCATTTGCACGCGCTGCCGGTGTCCCTCGAGCCACCATGCAGTTACGTGCGCCATGATGCAGAGCTTAGATGTTGTGCAGACACAGTAAAACACATCTCATACGAGTAAACTAAGAAACACGTCGGTGATGTTTCCATCAATCACTGACAATTATTTACCAACAACTATTTGCCCACAACACACACATCGTATCAGGAGGAATCGTAATTTTTATTATTGGTCTTCTCACACAATTCTGATTACAGACCTGTTTGCAGGGTATCGCACACATCTTGTTAAGGCCAATCGTTTGTTTTCTGCTGGATCATCACAAATAGATTATTAGAGTGAACCGTATGCCGCCTATCGCAAACATCTGGCTATGTACAGCCGTTTGTGTTAATTTGGCTAATCGCAAACATTTCCTCTGGATCAACTATTTTCCACATATCGCTAGGGTTGGGCGTTCGGTTTATATGGTTAATACGGTTCGGTTTATTCGTTTTTTTACAATATGGGTTTTCAAGAAATAGAAACCGAAATAATCACACAAAATTGATAAATCGAACCATATTAACCATAATATATTGGTTCGGTTTGTTCGGTTAGCCTAGAAAACCGAAATACACGCACTTGTTAGTATAAGTGTAATGACTCAAGAGCACTGATTTGGATTGTATAATATGCATAAAATAATCACAAGAGCTAGCAACCTTAATATCATTCTATGGTATATTCGGTCAAGCAAACTAGTAAACATAATTAAATAAAAAAATCACATGGAACGTGAAATGTATTATGTGCGGAGAAATACGTGATGCCTCTAAACTATTGCACTTTTGGAAGCAAGGTATTACATGGGGTATCTTACATATCGGTTTGTTCGGTCTATTCGGTTTCTTGGCACTGAAACCGAACAAAAACTAAACACCAAACAACCATAAAATTTCCCACTGAACCAAAAATTGAACCACCAAATTAAATGACAAATCGGTTAATATGGTTCGGTTCGGTTTTCGGTTTTAGAGTGCCCACCCCTACATATCGTGCACACAACTCTTTTATGAATCATATTTTATGGACCCGCCATCGCACACAGTTTGCTTTATTGGCGACAGAGCTAGAATTATACCTTTTGCGATTCATGCTTGCACACAGTTTGGTCGAAGGGTCTTAGATTGATGTGTCGTCTTTGGACCTTCCTGCAGTGAGTATTTCCCTCAGTGAGAACCAATGTTATTGAACCAGTATGAGGATCATGACAACTTCATGTCGCAGTACCTGCACACACAAAACCAAACACTTGCACCCAATACGGGCAAGAGGGTTGTCAAGCCCCTTGAACTCATTACTTGCAAGGATTACTTATGATAGTGATAGATAAATAAATAAAAATTAAAAGGAAATAAAACTAAATAAATTACAGCGAGGTTTTTAGGGTTTTAGCAATATGATTTAAATAGACTCGGGGCCATAATTTTCACTAGAGACTTCTCTCTAACACATAACATACTGTGGGTAGACAAATTACTGTTGGGCAATTGATAGAAAAGCGTATGGTTATGATGTTATTCATGGCAATGATCATATGTATATAGGCATCATGTCAGTAACAAGTAGTCCAAAACGATTCTGCATTTACTACTATTATTCCACCAATCAACCAAAACGATTCTGCATCTATTGTATTAAGTTCATGACAAACATAGTAACACATTAATCAAGATGACGTGATGTAGACAAAGTAAGACAAGCAATATGTTTAGACCCGTCGTTTTATCCTTAGTATAAACAATACAATACATGTGTTGTCCCCTTTTGTCACTGGGATATATAGCACCGCAAGATTAAACCCGCTAGAATACACTCCTCCCGCTGAAGATAAATCAATCTAGTTGGCCAAACCAAATGGATAGATCAGAGAGAATTACAAAGCTATAACAATCTAGCACAATAAATTTTAGCAAAGACTCAGTTACTTTCAATGAATAATTTGATCATAAACCCACAATTCATCAGATCCCAACAAACACGCCGCAAAAGAAGACTATATCGGAAAGATCATCGCGAGAATCGCGAAGAACATGGTATTGAAGATCAAAAAGAGAGAAGAAGTCGTCTAGCTACTAGCTATGGACCCGTAGGTCTGTGGTGAACTACTCACACATCATCATGGAGGCAACAAGGTCGGTGTATATAGCCCTCATGATCGATTCCCCCTCCGGCGAAGTACTGGAAAAGGCATCTAGATGGGATGTCGGAAGAACAGAGGCTTGCAACAGCAAAAAAAAGTGTTTCGGGTGTCTCCCTTTTATTTTTGGGGGTAATTGGGAATATATAGAAGTGGAATTAGTTTAGGAGGTGCTACAAGGGGCCCACGAGCTCGGGGGGCATGCCCTACCCCCAGGGCGCACCCTCCAGGCTCGTGGCCACCTCGTGGATCTTCTAGCCTCCTCCCGAAGCTTCCTCGGTCTCTTTTGGTCCAAAAATAACTCCCGTAAATTTTCATCCAAATTTTACTACGTTTGGTACTTATTTTCCGAAAAGTCCAAAAACAGGCAAAAATGGGAGCTGTCATTGGGCATAGGTTAGTCCCCAAAATGATATAAATAGCATATAATTGCATATAAAGTATCCAAGATAGATAATATAATAGCATGAAACAATCACAAATTATAGATACGTCGGAGACGTATCAACTTCCCAGGAACAAACTAATACCCTTTTTGATCCCAACACAAATACATGGTTGTAAGAATTAAGACCTCATATCTGCACCTCTTTTTATTATAAGTGTTTGAATCATAATTTGCTTGCTCATCCGGTCAAAAGCTCGATTTGATACTTTTGCAAAAGCTTGCTAGAGACCATTGCTTCAAGGTAATCTTCCTCTCATGGGTTCGGCAACCAAGGTCACCTGTGGGGAAATAGGTGCGGGATAACCTTTTATGTTCCAACACCAGATAAATAAAAAGGAGATATCAAGGCCCGACAAGACATCAGGGCGCGACCAGGGGTGGTCACGCCATGTTTCCTTGTGGGAAGCAGATGGCCCCTCTTCGGTTGATCTTTGTTCCAGAATTTTTTATTTATTCAATAAAAAATCTTCACAATTTTTTGTCTGATTCCGAAAACTTTTATTTCTACACAAAAATAATACCATGGTAGTTCTGCTGAAAAGAATATTAGTTCGAGTTAGTTTCATTCAAATCTGCAAATTACAGTCCAAAACAACGTTATACACAAAGAGACGAACTGCTTATTGGAAGTGTTTCGAAAATTTGCATTGTTTTGGACTCTAATGTAACAGCCCAGGACCGACGCTCTAGAAGATTTCCCTTTTATTCTGTTGCCATCCTGTGATTCATTTGGTTGTTGCATTCATCATTGCATCATTTGCATCATCTGCATAGCATCATCACTCATTTTTGAAAACACGCATTCGTTCGTAGTTGACAGTTCTCTCCGTTTTTGTCGATGACCGTTTTGAGACCAACCACACACGCATGCGCCGGCGGCATCGATGATTTATTGTTTTTAAAATGTGTGTATAAAACTTTCTCTAATTGTGTCGAAACTTGGCGAGCGGTATTAATATAATGTAGGTAGTCCGTCTGCCAAATTTCGTCGCAATTGGAGGTCGTTTGATACCCAAACGGTGAACCATAGCGGCACCGTCATTGGTTTAATTATCAAACGTTTTCGATTTTACAAATATTGTGATGGGCTGCAATTCTCCCTCTCATCTCAGCCCAACATCCCCTACACAGCCCACTACCCCAGCCTAGCATCCCCTTCCGCTTCCGGACCGTCAGTTCGGGATCGAACGGTCCAAAAATGGATGAATCCCCTAAACCCTAGCCCCATTTGCTATAAGGCTACTTCCAATGCATTGGTGCTAAGATCAGGTGCTAAGAACATTTAAAATTTTAGCAACCAAAGCGCTCAATGCATAGGTGCTTAACTTGTTGTAGCTAAGCACACTCTATTTAATGATTTAGGTACTAAAGTTCTTCATGCATTGATGGGCTTCCTTTCATTTGAGTATTTTGCCTAGGTTCACGTGTTTGGCACCATTTCTTCCTGGGCTCACCATACTCATCTCTCTCCTCTTAAATACCATGCCACATCAATTTTTTTACCTATGTGATAGCCTTAGCACCTGTACAAGGTAAAGTATTGAGAGGGGCCTAAACAGACCTCCCGTGGTCCAAAAACGGACCTATCCCTCTCACCTCAGGATCCGCGCTGCTAGCCTCCACCAGCTGCCGCCGCAACCTGCTCCTCCCACCTTGCACTGGCCCTAGGAGCCATTCGCGGCCCTCCCGAGCCCATCTGGGGCCCGGACGAGCCCGCGCGCCTGCCGCCTACTCGTCCCGAGCTGCCTCCGCCGCCCCGCCATGGAGCTGAGCTCCCTCGCGCCTCCGCCCATGCCTGCCCCGCCGGAGGAGCGCCGGATCCGCCGTATGCCGTAGCCGCCCGGGTCCGGCCTCGCTGCTTCCCACGCCGGCCACCATGGCCTCTAGCAACCATGGCGCCATGGAGCCCCGGTGCTCCAGATCCGCGCAACCAGGGAGCCGTTGGAGACTCTTCTCCGCGGGATCCGGCGAGCCCCCACGCCCCGACCTCATCCCCGCCGGCCTGCTCCTCCGTGCCCACCCGTCGGCCTCGCACCGCATATCATTGCCGCCGCCGGCCTCCGTGCTCGAGCAGGGACGCTGAGGAGCACGACGCCCTGCTCCAGCGCGGCTCGCGTGGGCCGCCTCCAGGCCCAGCTCCCACTTCCCCAGCCTGCCGCAAGTCGCATCACCGCCATGGGCTTGGCCCAACATGGTGAGCATTCTGCCGCCAGCCCTGCACTATGTGATGCTCATGCGTGATTTCGCTACCTTGCGCCCATGTACTGTTCGGGCCTATTGTAGATTTGGCCCGTTAGCGTTTTTTTCAGATCTGCAATTTTATCTAATTTCCGGGGGATTTCACAATTACATAAATGCATGTTTTTGAAATGCTAATAAAAAATTATCCGTGCATCATATGAAAATATTTTATATATGCAAAACATGTAGAATTTTGTGTAGATTCGCAATATTGCACTTTCATGCATGATAAAAATGTTTAGTTTTCTGTTTGCATTTAATTTGCATAAATAACTTGCTAATAGGTTTATGCCATAAATTTGCATAATTAATTGTGATATATTTTTCTACATGAACCTATACATATTATATATGATTTTAGGGTATAAAAATCCATAGGATTTATCTGTGCAATTAGTTTTGTCATTTGAGCATTTTTGTGAGTATGTTATTTTGCTATGATGTCCTTTTATTTTTTGTGTGAATTAATCCATGGATGATATGAAATAATTCTCAATATGAGATATGCACTTGGACATGTGCACTAGCCCCTGGTCTTTTTTTGCCATGATAATCCGTGTTTAGGTGTTGTTTTCTTGTCGCCAACATGCTATAAAAAATATTGTTGTTTTGACATGCCCAAAATAATTCCGAGTCTGAAATCTGTAATATTTTGTTATTGTCTTGCCATGTGTTTTGCTAATTATCTACAGCCCCAAAATTGTAGTGCATGATGTCCTGTAGCATGGTGTTAATTTTCATGCCAATATATGCCCTGTAGCATACATTTTTACTGCTGTCAATATGCCTTCGTGATAAAACTGCTCTGTTAAAAAACTGGTATTTTCACTAAGTCCTTAAATACTGATTCAATATGCCATCTTGTCAGCTCAATTGCCATTGATCCTTGCTTCCATTCATGTTGTTGTAGTTAGATAAATTGTTGTGCATCATGTAGGTTACATCATCATGTCTTTGTTGTGCATTTTAGGTTTGGGTTGCAATATGCCATATTGCTTTTTTGGACATATTTCTACTATAACTTGTATTGGTGATTGTGGTTGAACCATAGCTCCGTCTTGGACATGCCATATATGATACTTGATTATAATTTCATGTAGGATCATATTATCATGTTGAATCCATGTTTTGAAATGCTTGTGGTTATTATTTTCATGCATTTTGCATTCATGACATATTCATCTTGTGTTGGTCATATCTTTTAGACCGTAGCTCCGTTTCGTATGATCCATACATGTAAATCAACTAGAATGATGTGTAGAATCACGTGGTACACTTTATTTTGTTGTTTAATAAATATAAAATATGTTTAGGACCGATCTGCACCAAACTCATAATTTGCATATGGGGTCGCTTCGGAAATACTATAAGTTGTTTCTGACCTCATTTAAGATGCTTAGATTGTGTAGTTTATTTATGCGTCACCTCTTCCCATGTTTAACAATATTTAATATTCTTGTGTACCTAACCGGGAATGAACTATGTAATCCAAATGTGGAGTTTCGTCAATATGCAACACGTTGCATATTGAGCTTCACTTAATGTGTAGAAATTGATTGTTGTGCTTTGCCAGGTCATGCATCATTATATGAACATGCATCATAGTTGTTTGCACATCATGTCATGCATATGTTGTGGTGTTTATCATGTGTTGATTGTTGTTTCCGGATTGTTTCTTCTCGTTAGAGTTTCGAAAGCGTTCGGAGTGTGAGGATTCATTCAACTACGTTGGCTCGTCTTCTTCATGGACTCGTTCTTCTTCCAGCGAGATCTCAGGCAAGATGAACATTTTCCTGGATATCACTACTATCATTGCCATGCTAGTTGTCTCGCTTCTATCATTATGTCTCGCTACCTACCACTTGTATGTCAAGCCTCCAACATTGCCATGATAAGCCTCTAACCTCTTCACATCCTAGCATACTTTTGTTTGGCTATGTTACCGCTTGCTCAACCCTTCTTATAGATTTTCTAGATGCAGGTACAATTGTTCCATGTGACAACATGGATATTTTGTTATATCACAATATTATTGTTAGTTAATTTAATGCACATATATACTTGGTAAAAGGTGGAAGGCTTGGCCTTTTACTCGGTGTTTTGTTCCACTTTTGCCGCCCTAGTTACTTGTGTACCGGTGTTATGTTCCATATTGAGCGCTCCTAACATGCTCAGGGTTGGTATGGGGATGCCCTTGATTTTTGTTTTGGGATAAAACTTGTCTGGCAAGGCCTAACATTGGTACTACATTTGCCTAATAACTAATAAAATTGCATAGGGACCCGCCGGCACCCGCGGGTAATTAATCAACAATCCAGACCAGTGCTCCTTATGAGTGTTGGTCCAAAATAGAGCACTGTGCGGGGCCACCTCGGGGCAACCCGGGTGATGTCTATCAAGCCACTATACACTAGCTCATCTGGTCGTGTCTTGAGAATGAGATACGCGGCTCCTATCAGGTTCGTCAACACGCCAAACGGTCTTGCTGGATTTGTTTTACCTTTCTCGAACATCTTGTGCGAGGGATTCTGAGGATACTTTGGGCTATCTAGAGGTTGAGGTTTTCCAACAAAATTTCCACGGAGATCGCGGGTTTTCCGTGGTCGAGGTTATTTGACGCAGCGTGTGGTTAGTTTGTGATGGATGAATTGGAGCATCCCTACAGGGTTAAATCTTTTCGAGAAGCCGTGCCTGCGGTTACGTGGCAACTTGGAAACTTTGTTTAACACCCGGTCATAGAAAATTTGAAGTAAATTTAAATAAAATACACCAACCGTGTGCATAATCGTGATTGTCTCTTCTTGTGAGTTCTGCATCCAAGAGAGAACACGGTGGGGTTATGTTTGACGTAAGTAGGTGTTCAGGATCACTTAGTGATCATTCTAGTTCACGTCTGTTATGCGTAGACCACCATACTTATTTTCTGTACTCGCAACTTAGCCACTCAAATAAATGCTTAGTGCTTGCTGCAACCTCACCACTTAATCATATCTCAACCATTAAGCTTTGCTAGTCTTGATACCCTTGGAAATGAGATTGTTGAGTCCCTATGGCTCATAGATTACTACAACAACAGTTGCAAGTACAGGTAATGTGATGCTTTGACGTGAGTGTGATACTTGTTTGATTTGGAGTTCTTCTTCTTTATCATCGATCTAGGATGGGTTCCAGGACGACAACCTGGGATAGCAAGGATGGATGTCATTTTATCGTTTGATTTTGTCCGTAGTCGGACCCTGTTCTTATGTACTTTGTTTGATTATATTGTTGTATTGATGTGATATTGATGTAGCTTGTGGCGAGTGTAAGCCAATTCCATATACTCAGCTCTTCTGTACATGCACTTGTAATGCTATTCATTCTTGCGAAACAACGAGATGCGCTTCTATCCTTGTCGAGGCCCTCGAGCCAAAATAAGGATAGGATCGCATCTTGGGCATTACATCTAATCTTCCAAAACTAGCAAATTAGAGTAAAATTGTTTGGAAAAGTAGGTACGTTTGGGACGTATCAGACACACATGTCTCATTTCATCTAACAAACAATATTTATTTTCATTTCAAAATTTAAATTATCCCAACATTTGTTTTTTCATTTTTTGAGCACCGACAAACCATAACACTTGAAGATATGGATGCACCAAATCTGCGCCGACCTCATGTACGTCATATCTCTAATGTTGATCATCATTCTCAAATGATTGCAGTGCCAGTGCTAGGTAATTGCACATAATTCCTTATGGTTTATCGCATTGGGTTATACATATTGTTGATCTTGTTTATCTCTGACAATTGACTACAATAGTGGTGCCCTCGGAAGACTTTACCCCATTTGGATCTCGCTGGGAATAGGTAAATTTTGCTAAGCAACTATGAGAGGGCAAGAGACCTGAGCAAATGGCTGTGAGAAATGTCCAACGATGACATCTTCGTGATATCACTAATATTAATCAACTCCCCAAAGGGATTCCATGTATAAGTATAACTCATTAAAAATAGTGAATGGTATAACATGCAATTTATTGTCTACTAACTGACAATACGATTGTCATTTCTACTTATTTGAACAAAGATTGTTCAACAAGAACATTCGCAAGGCATGTAATTTGGCCCACATCAATCAACTGGCATATTCATATGTGAAGCAACACACCCTTCTATCACCAACATGCCACCCTTAAGTGACCCAACATTTGTACCCCGAGCAATCTCACGGTTGCTTCTGACGGTAAATTTAAGCAACCTCACCGACCATTTTCCTCTAATGTACATTAGCAAAATTATGGTGCATGATCTGGTTCTAGATTTAAACAATTTAATTATTCTGGTCATTTGCGTATAGTCTGGTAATAAATGGTCCAGCTATGAGGGAACATGTTGAAGAATGTAAAAGGGCCTTATCAAAAGAAGAACGTTGTATTATAAACGCGTGGAGAAGAGCAGCTTATAAGAAGAAAAAAGAAGAGGAATGATAGTATCTTGATGCCTTATCGGAACAAAGGGATAAGATATACACAAAGAGATGAACTGCTTATTGGAAGGAAAGAGAAGAGCAAACAAACTCCGGTGTTGTCTTGACGCAAGAACAAAAGGATACATTAAACATGAATAGGCTAGGAGCTTATCAAAAGAAGATAAAAGAGGACACAAAATACGGTGACGTGTTATGCCAAGAACAAAGAGATCATATAAACGCACAAAGACGAGCAACTTACCAAAAGAAAAAAAAGAACATATAAACATGCATAGACGGGAAGCATATAGGGAACATCAGGATAACTTCACACTCGAGCAGAAGGGTGAGAGGAGTGCTCAACACAGATAGCGGGCGAGGCTAAGCGGAACAACCCCTGCGCTGAATCCATTGCAATGCCTCGTCCTGATTTAGTAACCTCTGCTTCAGCGAGCACGCGTGGCCAAACCTTCAAAACAAACGATATTTCTCCCATCTCTACTCCACATCTTTTGTCCGTATCATTAAACCAAATATTTACTAGCTCGACACCAATGTATCGACCTATTATTGTAGCACCATGGACAATAATGTCATTCTTCTAGCTCATTGGCAACAATCCAATGGTCAACAAGTAGAACATACAATCTCTTGTACTTTTATCTCTACTCTCTACACACTCCAACGCAATAAAACACAAGCGAGATACAAGGTTTTATCTCCTCAAAGATATTAAACCTAGGTAAATCGTTTGTCCTTGTTACCATCGTCCCAAGTCGCCTAGCTTAGGATCCCCCACCAGGAGGTCTGCCGAATTTAGCACCGATGGTCATCATTCTGCTAGGCCTCGCACCTTATCACCTAAAAGGCGATATATTTTACCACCTTGAACCTGTAGACCCGCAACAGTCTATGGCTGTTAGCCTATGGCACATTTAATGTTGGGTTGGTGACATGGCCATGATCGCAAAAGTAGGTGCTCGGGCACGTAATTGAGCATGCTCGCGAGCGCCTTGCTCGGGCGGCAAGCACTCCAAGCCTGACGTCACTGGTGGCGTTTTTCCCTTTAGTGCTTGATCTTTGATGGTAACAGATCTTGGCGAAGATATCCAAGCCATTGTGTGGCTTACTGGAGGACGGAGTCCTTCTGGATGTTGTAGTCCTTCGTTGTGTCTTTGCTTGCAGTTTGAGATCAGCATGGACTTTGGCTGGCACATGTAACATGCTCGGGACACCCTGTTTCCCGTTACACCGATAACAGAGTAGGGGCCTGGTTGGAGATGCTCTAAGGTACCCACCCAATACAAGTCGATGCTTGCGGAGAGAAATTGTCTCTTTATCGATCGTTTACTCCCACGTGGAATGGTTTGAGTTGGGGTGTATTAGCATTGGGATTTTCAACCCAAGCTAAGTCGAATGTAAAAATTAGTAGAAATACTGGTCCTTACTAGAATTATCCATGTTGGCTGGCCCCCAGTACCATCCAAGACTCATTGAGAGAGAATTTGTAGCACCCAGCGGCCCAAACACACTTTGTGGGTCGCACATTTGCATTGCCATTGGTAAGTTGGTTGGCCCTATGCATGGCTTAGCCCCTGGTTACCTAGGGGGGGGGGGTCCATGCATGCATGCATGCTTTTGTCAGAAACCGCATGCTCCATCCATCTCACTCTCATGATTTTTCATTTGACTAGCATGATGCCCGTGCGTTGCCACGGAGCCATTGGCATATGAGGTGGTCAAATAACGTTAGTGTTCTTGTGTCCATTGCATGATTTTCAAGTATACTAAGAGCATCTCCAGCCGTGCCCCCAACAACCCCCGGGTGACTTTTTACCGTCGGCGTCGAAAAATTGGCCCAGTCGCGCCCCCAGGACCCCGTTTTTCACCGCTTGGACCCTTTTTTGGGCCGGCGAACCCAGGCCGAACCCAACGCGCTGGGGGCACTTGGGGGCTCCGACGAAAACAAACCGACGTATGGGACACCACTGTCAGGCGAATCTCGCCCTTTTCCTCGCCCGACCCACTTCCTCGCGCTCTCCCTCATGCCGATTTCGGCGCCTCTCGCCTATTCACGACCACTGCGCCGCCGCTAGAAGGCCTCTTTTCACCGCCCCTTCATTCCCCCTCGCTAGATTTCGCTTCCCCAACCCCTACCCGTCGACGTTCTCCGGCCATCACCATGCAGGCAGGACACCGGCGGTTGCTCGCCCGCCACGCCGAGAAGGTGTTCTACGTTTGCCTGTTCGGACATGGACTCGGACGACGGGGAGGCATTCGCGGCCCTGTTGGAGGAAGAAGCCGAGGCCGACACCGCCGGCGAGGAGCACCTCATGATACTCGCCTCGTTGGCCGGCCTATTCGTGAACAATGACAAGCCCCGACGAGGTGGCTCAGTGCTGGGCCGGCGCAAGAGCAAGCAGAGGCATCAGATGGAGGGCTATTGCATTCTCTACGCCGAATACTTCGCCGACTCTCCACTGCACGGTGAGAAAGTATTTCGGCGTCGTTATCCGATGAACCGGAAGCTCTTCATCAGGATTGTTAATTCCATCCGGGAGTTCGACAGCTATTTCGTTTGCAAGAAGGATTGCACAGGCACAGTTGGATTCTCCTCACTCCAGAAATGCACCCAAGCTATGCGGATGCTTGCATACGGATCTCCTGCTAACATACAAGAAGACTATGGACGAATGGCTGAGTCCATCACCATTGAGTGTCTATACAAGTTCTGCAGGGCAGTGGTGGCAGTGTTTGGACCACAATATTTGCAATCACCCAATGCTGAAGACACTGCTCGGATCCTAGCACATAATGCAGCAAGAGGATTTCCTGGGATGCTTGGAAGCATCGACTGCATGCATTGGTCATGGAAAAACTGCCCATTTGCTTGGCAGGGGATGTACAAAGGCGCCAAAGGAGGTTGCGGTGTGGTACTTGAGGCAGTAGCCACACATGTCCTATGGATTTGGCACTCCTTTGGTATGCCAGGAACTCACAATGACATCAACGTCTTGCAGTGCTCGAATGTCTTCGCCAAGCTTGTTGAAGGTCATGCTCCGTCGGTGAACTTTGAGGTCAATGGACGCCACTACAACAAGAGATGCTATCTAGCAGATGGTATCTACCCAAGATGGTCCACATTTGTGAAGACTATCTCAAAATCTATGGCGCCAAAGAAGGCACACTTTGCTAAGTGTCAGGAGGCTTGCAGGAAAGATGTCGAGCGAGTATTTGGTGTGCTCCAATCTCGATTTGCTGTTGTCCGGTACGCCGCTCTGACCTGGTCGAAATTGCAGATGTGGGAGATCATGAATTGCTGTGTCTGCTTGCACAACATGATCATTGAGAGCGATCATGAAGAGCCAGTGTTTGACACCGAACCATATCACAGGATGGGACCTCTTGCAGTTGTTGATCACCAGGTACCAGCAACATGGGCTGCCTACCTCAATATGTGCCAGGATATCCGAGACCCACATGTGCATCAAGAACTGTAGGATGATCTGGTGGAGCACCTATGGAGGCTCAAGGACAACGCCTAGTTCGATTTGTGTTTAATTTATGTTGAAATTATGAACTTGCTTCGTTGAACTGTATGATTTTGTATTAATTTCTGTGATGAACTTTGGTATGAACATTTAGTTTTTTTGTTGAATTTATGTCGAAAGAGCGCCGGATTTGTTGAAGTTATGCCAAAAGAGCGTCGAATCTGGGCCGAATTTGGGCCTAATCTACACCGATACTGGGCCGAAATCGCCGGTTTGGGGGCGACCGTGGGGCGGCGGCTGGGAACCCGAGCCCCCGAGGCCGATTATAGTGTCGGTTGGTCCCCAGGCGGCGCTATTTCGGGCCCCTGGGGGAGGGGGGTGAACGGCTGGAGATGCTCTAAAAGATGGCAAAAATACGGTGAGAGGCATGGAGCATCAAAGAATTTTAAATGACCATAGTAGGTTGGAGAGAGAAACTAAAAACCAATATCAAATTTGAGTTGAAGTCACTTTTGTGTTTGTTATCCATGCCTTTTACAAAAAAGTTGGTCTCGCATGAAAATAGTGTATTTGTTTATTTATGATAGATCCTACCTATAAATCAAGTACATTTGTTTATATGTCTCTTGGAAGGTTGCTTGGATGCGTGTATTTGTTTTTTTCGGAAGGATGTTGGACCCATATGTGAGCTCATCATCAACTTCAATCCTTGTAAGTAGGAAAGTTTTTTAGTTTTGAATCTCTTATAACTTTTGAACTGAAATTCTAATTTATGTTTCGTTTGCATATTTTGTAGTTTGCGATGATGACTTTTAAACAAGATCACTAATACACTTTGATAAGTTTTATTACCATGTTTCAAATATTAAAACTTAATAAGAACGAAGTCCATCCGCTTGGTGAACTTTGTAAAACTTGGTGAAACATAGCAAAAACTTAATTATAAAACCAAAACCTTGAAATATTATGAACTTAATCCTAAACCTTAAATCAAAAGTTAATACTGCGAATTGAGCCGATTCATATGAAACTTGGTAAAACTTATTAAAGGAAACTTGACAAAAGATTTTATATTTTCTATAAAGGAGAGAGGCGATTCCAAAGATTGGTATAGACTCAGCTCACACCCCACTCCTTCCCGCACCACAACAATGACACGTGGGCCCGCCGACTCCCAGGCACGAAAAACACATTTAATTGTCCTCCAATCACCCGTCCAGAAACAACTCCAAACTCGGAACGAAGAAAAGCACGCTAACTTCCACAGACAAGTGGCCCCATCCGGCAACCAACTAAATATTCTTCCCCCTCTCTCCCTTATAAATACCGTCGCCCCCCTCCCTTTCCTTCGAAGAAGCAGACCACCCCCACCTCATTCAATCAGCAGTCCTCATTTTCTCAGAGGGGGAAGGGAGGAAGCGGTTGCGTGTTCGCGGAGAAGGAGAGACCAAACCCTCTCCTCCTCGCGCGGCGGAGAGGGAGGAGGGGCGCGCGGAGGACGAAGGCCGCCTGCCGCAAGCCGCGCCGACTCGAGCCGCCTGCCAAGGTAATACCCGCCTCCTCCGATCCCCAAACCCCACTCAATCCCGTTGCGTGCCTCCGATTCGGCGCGGGGAGTAGATTGATTGATTCGATCGGGGGTTTCCTGGCCCGGGACCCCGTTTCCGGCCGTTGATCGGCCAACGCAGGTGGGTTTTGGGGTTGCTGCGGGATAGAGGAGGGATTTGAGGTCGAATTTCCGGGGCGATTTGAGGCGGTGCTCTTTTAATTGGCGGGATGAGCGTGGTTTTAGGCCGTACGATTGGTCGATTCTGCTCCCGGACTGTGCTGAGATCCTGGGATCGTGCGATTTATGATGGGAGTCAGGGTCGGTCTACGTGAATGCGCAATGCCCCCCTCATAATGCGCTGTAATCTCTTTGTCACAGCTTGTTTGGTTCTGTACCCTCGACTCGTTGATCTCATACAAGCTGTGAACTCTGGTCACCTTAGGTTGGTACAGTTGACTCGGCACGATGCTTGCTTGATTGTACCGTAGTTGTTTCCTTGCTCTTGACCCTGTATTTTTACCATGGTACCCTTTATGACCTTTTGGGGAAACAGAACGCTGTCAAAGTACGCTATCATGCTTCGGCTTCTGATTCTGGCGATGGGTTCCTTCACTACTTGACGTCAGGCCTTCAGTCTGACTTTTGGTTGGTTCAGTGATCCAATAATTAGGCCCTGCTTTTAAGATCGGGCTAGTTGTGCCAGTAGAAAACAGGCTCTGTAAACATGAAGGCTCCTAATCCATTCAAACCTCACTATCCAGGCGGCCAGGCTTGCATTGTCTCTTGTTTGTAACTCATTAGTGGTTGATGTCAACACATGCTGTGCTGTGAATGGTCAGTTGGACATTACTCGCCCAATGGTTGGTTCACACAATCCCATTCCATCCACCTACTTGCTTGTGGTTGTCTCTTTGAACCATTGCATCTTTTATATCCTTCAGTAGGTTGGCCATTATCCACTAAGAAGCACGGATACGGGGACGGAGACACGGGGATACACATATGGGGAGTCCCTGTCGGGGTTACGGGCTACGGCATTTTCCAAAAGGGGCCATTCGGGGACACAGCGGGTATGTATAAAATAAAATAAAATAAAAAATATGTCATGTAATACACAGTTAAGACAGAATTAAGGAGAAATACTGCCCCAATCAGGGAATACATAGGAAGAGGATACTAAGGATCTACAGCACCAGGGCCAGTCTGCCCTTCACTCACACCCACAAACAATTGGCTACTGGCAGTGGTGCTCCCAGATGCCATGCTACCTAACAGCAAGCAGCCAAGCAGCAATCATTTAACAGTAGCACAAGCATTCAAGATCTAGTAAGCAGCAGCAGCAGACGGATTCAAAGAGCAGCACAACATAGGTAGCAAGCATAAGCAGATCAAGCAATCAAAGAGCAGCGGCAGCCAGCACCCAGCAGCAGCAGCTCAATGGAAGAAAGTCAGAAAAAAGATGAATGGATTGAGGAGAGGCTGTTGGGTTTGGGGACTTGGGTTACCTGCCATTGGGAGGAGAGGCTGCTGGAGCTGGAGCTGTCGCCAGTAGAGTCCAGGCGTCGACGGTGGCAGTGGCGAGTCCAGACGGCGGCGGCCCATTCGCCGCTGCCTGGGAGGCTGGGGGCAGCTTGTTCTTTTGTGGAGAGCATGCATGCGACATCTGAAAAATAGGGTTTGGTATTGGGCTGTAGCTGTTTTTCGGCTGACCATGTCCCCAATGTATCATGCACGTATCCCAGCCGTGTCCCTGTATTTTTTTATTTCTTTTTCTTTGCAAACTGTGGGATACGCGTATCCTGGCGTATCCCCCTATCCTGCCGTGTCAGGACGACCAACGGGCAAGTTTTGCGGTGGTGCTTCTTAGATTACCCAGGTCCATTATTCAGTTGATGCTGCCAGATAGGATGGCTAGTTGACCATGTTTGACGAGTTCAGTATCTTTTTCACCATTCTTAATTCCTACTCTTTCAGTTCATGAAACGTGTACGGATTTGACCTACCCACTAAAGCCCTTGAAAATTTTCTTGTTTCCTACCTAAAAATACATTCATGAAATGAGTTATTTGTGCTCCCAGTTCGTCATCAGGCAACTCTTTTGTTTCTATTTATTAGTTTTTTGCTAGCAGTTTCTTTCCTGGATAACAGTAACCGGTAAAAAATATACTCTCATTTTCAATCTAAAACCATCCACACACTATTTAATATGAGCTATCTAAATTTTGATCATTTATGTTTGATTTTTGTTGCTCAAAAATCAGGTCAGCGGTCACAATTTCTTGTATATGCGAGAATGGAGAGTAAGAATGCTGCATCTAGATTTATATAATGGAAATATAGTTTATGCTATCTCTAAGAGATCACAAGAAAAATATCATGTGATATGTATAACCCGTGCTAGATCTCAGCCTTCAAGTGTACCTTCGTGATGCTACTACCGTTAGATCCTGGAAGGTAACCTTCCATTGTGCCATGGACACTGGTTGTTTATAAGTTCCACCTAACAGAGCATACAAGTTGTACGACCTCGGCTTATTCTTAGAGGCAGAAATGCTCTATATGTTAAGAGCACACCACTGGTGTCCTTTCCTTTGATGATTATGCATGAAATTCTACATCACTTGCTGCATCTTCAGGTATTTCTTTTTGATGTTTTAAACACTACCTATAAAGTATTTTATATAGTCAGAAATGGCACAAAAACCGTTATTTCTTATGGTGGAAATGCAGGTTATAGTGAGATCCAGCTTCCAAAATAGCCATACTCTTCCGAGCAGCGATTAAGATTTGTTAGAGTTGGAGTTCAATATTTGGGGCCATGATTCAGTTTCGTTGTTTTTTTGACTTCAACTTGGGCAATTGCGGGAGTTAGGTTGGGTAAGCAATTGCCATTTCCTCCAATTATCTGATGGCCAGGTACCCAGGTTAGTGAATAGTTTGAGAAATAACATAGTTACAGATTTAAGCCGACAACTCAGTTGGAAGCTAGCCTGGTGCTAAATTTTATTCCATGGGTGTCACCGCCTTTTTCGTGGCCACTAACCCTTTCCGTGGCTACCACCATCATAGTACCTTGCCTTTAGCTTCGATGGGTTGTTGTTGGCCTTTCTTTCTCTAGCTCCTCCAGTTTATCTGCTGTTCCTACTAAGTTGTGAAACAAGGGAAGTTTATTTATTGTGGAGGGTGATAGCTTTTGATCCTTTGAAATATTAGTATAGTCAAAAGTCTTGTTTCCCTGTGCGTTAATACCTTTTCATTTGGACTGAGCTACTAATAATATTGCAGGTACTAGTTCATCTTGTGAAGTAAAGGAAAATTTTATTTTCTTGCTTGACTTCTTGATTTACCAAAATCAAGCTCATATTAAGGTCAAACAAATGGGCGCATTGGGCTCCTTGATTGATTCATTTTGCGAGTGCTATATGCTGACTGCTGCAGTCAAATGGAAGAGCTCTTCAGTTGACATGCGATTTGAGGACCTATTTAGCCTCAGAAAGAGCATATGCTCAAAATCAATGTATGGTGTCCTTAGGGTGAGGGAAGGTGATACGTATCGCAAGATCTTAAGCATACAAGTCAGGCCTTCCAATGCGGTTTTTGGAAGTGGTGCCTCTTCTGGGAACTGGAAAATTATACCTAACTGCTGCCACACTTAGCACATAGTACGTTTAGACTACTGTGGTGTGTTCCGTGAAATTCATGGACTAAGTACGTTGGTGATGGTATATGGACCAGTGCCCATTGTTAACCTGCATAGGAGGATTTCATTCATGATCAATTGGAGTATTAACTGGAGCAGTGCAAGCATGCACTTCATACAAGAACCATCAATTTGCTTGTCATGGTTTGGATGGTTAATTTACCAATAGATGGGTGTAAAATCTGCAAAAGGAACGTAAGACCTAATGGTTCCTACCACAGTAGTTGATCTGAAGGTGCTTTTCCAAGAAGAATTCAGCTTAAGACGTAGAACTGGCTGTGATCAAGGGTAGCTGGACCCTTGAAACAAGCTCAGTTATTGCGTTGAGAGAATGTATTTGCAGATAGCTATTTGATGGGAACATGAAAGGAGAGAAAGGCTAGTTGAACATAAATCAATTGATGTTGGAAACAAGATGCATCTACATATAAGCAGAACAAAAGGGCACACCAGCTTCATGGAGGGATGCTACCAGTATCACAAATCTGTTATCTATTTAAATGGGCCATGTTCTACCTGGCATGCTATGTCCACTGCCTTGACGATATTTCCGGCTCGTCTGGAACTGATAGCTAGCATTCCCCTTATGTCTTAGACATCCAATTATTTCACTTTTTATAGTATTATGTACACTATCTATCTCCCCCCTTAATGCAGCTCATTATGACAAGAGCTCATCTCATTCTATGTAAAGATTGAATTTTCAGTCAGATCGTTCTTATGCTTGCTAGAATGTAAATGATAACTGTACTTGGAAGAATGCTGTCACAAAATAATATCAGTGTAGATCTGTTTCAACTTCTTTGGCTACTTGTTGTATTATCATTATTGCAATGATTGCTCTAGGTTTTCACCGTTTGAGATTAGCCAGAGGTTCGGGTGTTATCTTTCTTACCTGTCATGGCAAAATGTATATCAGAAAGCTGTTTTTCTTGCTTATTACTCAAAAGTACAGAAATTTGTTTGTGACACAATCCTAATACTATCCACTGTATACATACTGATATCATGTGCTCTATCACTTAGTTAAAAGACAAATGTGGTCCTCATATGCTACTTATTCTGTATGAAGTTGGAAGTATAATCATATGAAATTGTAAACATAGTGCAAATAGTTGTTTTTGAATTTTGAGTATGAAGTCAAAATATCTTCAAACAGATGTGTTTACATTCCAAAAAAGAAACAAATGTGCTTTGATAATTTGCTCACAAATAATCACTAAAATATACATGCATGAGAGCAACATTTTCTTAAAGTTATCACTTTAACTCATTGCACTTAGTTTCATTTCATTATCTTCTTTAATGCAACCAAATTTTTACCATGGCTGCAAGTAAAATTTATCTGAGGAACTTTGACATGGATTGTAGATGTAATATTATACATACTTGAGATGGATAATCTGCAGCTGGAGCAGATTTGTCAGCATCGTAGAAATATACTGCAAATTTGTTCTAAAAATATGCCAATCATTCAGATGTCATTAATATTAAGTTCCAAAAGATGAAACTTCAGATTGTTTTAACCAGTCATGTAGTCTATTGTTAATTTCTAGCCCCTGGTCTTGCCACTACCTAAGCTGTCATTATACTCTGATACTTAAATATAGTAACAGTGCAGTTTTTTCAGCAGCAAATGCGTCTTTTAACTGATTGGTATGCAAAACCATTGGTATTGCCTTCTCTTGTTTAAAGACACAATTCATATTTTGTGGTCAAAATTTGCTCCGGCTTTATCATCTCAGCACAGTTTGAGTCCTTTTGCTTTGGCTTCTGATGTTTTAAGCCAAATTGAATAGAGAAAATTAGCTCAGTACAGTTTCAAAGCCATATAAATGGGAAAATATCGTCTAGTATAAGGATGACAAGTGGTATCTGAGGACATGTCAATAGTTATACATTTGGATATATGGATTGTATTTTCCAACTCAGTGATCCTTGTGATGGTACTGAGCTATAATGCCCAATTAAGTAACTGCATTGCCATTTGATGAATCATTTGGCTTTGATCATCTCAGATCCATGTGACTCTAATCTCACTTCCCACAGTTCTAAGGTCTGAAATGCTTGTATTTTTTCCCTGAAGTTTATTTATTTGTGATGCTTCATGCACTCACTTCTTATAAATGTCATCCCATTTGCAGCTGCAACTTGTTTAGCTGAAGTACTAATATTGAGCCTCAAAATTTCCAGATTAAGCAAACATCTGATCAGACTGTACATGAGTCATGGCTGGGCATCATTATCACAATTCCCAGATGTCAAGAATGGATCGTATGAACCAGCCACGTAACGAACCTCCGCCTTTTGGTACATGAACTTAACTAGCACACTGCTTTTTTTATTCATGCATCTCAATTTTTATCAACTCATTCAGTTGCATCCTGTTTATCTCAGGTCAAAAGTTATTTATGCATCCTAGAGGTGATGCACCTAATGGAGCGGGGCCATCAGGTTTTGGGGGTACAACTGTGAGATCTAATGAACTTCCATCCTCAAGCTATGCCGGTCAGTCTTATGGTCAGCAGATTGGAGCCCCTGGAATCTTGCATGCTTCCCATGCTGGTTATCCTCCTGCTGGAAGCTCTAGTAGCAGCTATGCACCATACAATACTCAACATGTGCCTTCCTTAAGCTATCCACATAGATCAGAGGATAGTTTTATTCCTGGAGTCCATGTGGATGACAGAAGGGTTGCACCAAAGCGCAGAAATCCCATCACTCATCCTGTGGATGGTGTCAGTGCTGGAGGCTATTATCCTGGCAGTTCTTCCAATAATCAGTTCTCTGGTTACATGCCCCTGAATCCTGTTCCTACTCGTGAAACCTGCCCTCCACAAATAGGTTCAAACATGGGTTCGAGCCACTGGAATGATCATCAGTTTGTTAATCATGAAGGATCTCAGAGGAATGTGAGGGGACGCCATGACCATAGTTCTATCCATTCGGTATACAATTCATCTACAACTTGCCCATCAAGCAGTATTCATGTGCCACCATACCATCAAAATGCAAACGCTCCTTTTGGAAGTGCACCAGTACAACGGGAAAGAGCTCCTTCATCTCTACCTCCCAGAATTGTCCCCCCAGGTTAGTTCCAATTTCTGCCGTTCAAGCCCTAGCCGTTCTTCTAATCTGATGTGTTTCCATAATGTTCTACTAGGCTTTGAGTAGTCACGTGAAATGATCATATCTTACATGTTTGGACAGAATAGTTCTTGGTATGTCATACTCGGTGTATTCTTAAGTTGGAGGTGAGAAATACTGATTTATTCATCTCCAGGGATCAAACCCAGGGAAGCTTAGAGCGCACACAGCGGACCCACAGCACTGAGCTTATTGCTAAGTTCTCAAGATATTATATTTGTTTCTTTAATTAATGACTATTGTGTCATACTAGTAGTTTCAAGCATAGGACTTTCACCACTCAATATCTACTCTATTCCAGTTTAATTGTAATATGGGTTGGTGGTATCCCATTCTCTTCGGATTTGACACTAGTAAAGACTGTCATCAAAGAAGCTAAGAACTTTCTATATCATTCTCCAGGGACAGATGGGAGCACCGGCATAGCATTCAGAGAGAGGCCATACTATCCTGCTCCACAGAGCACCAACATAAATGCCCCTGTGCCAACACTTCCTGGTTCTTCTGATGGTGCACCGTTTGCTCACATTGGATACACTCCTCGACCAGTTCATCATAACACTGGCCACAATTACCCACCGCCAGCTTTTACAACTTCTTCCAACTCTGGAGCAGTTCGCTGTGAGCCTGCTAACCCTCGCTATCAACCTGCCATCCCTAGCTATCCTCCTGCTACCTCTGCAGCATCATCAAGTGTCCAGCCATTACATGCCGAAGCTGCTGCATCTTTTAGACAGCCAAGGCACGTCTCTGTAGGGCATGGTGGTAGTGCAAGGAGTAGAAGGATGAGGGATTCCTATCATTGTTTTCATCCTTTGATGATCGAGGAGAATAACCTTGGAAGATCGGTAGCTGAGGTAGATATGTTTATTTTTTCTTGTAATTGTTCCAACATTCTATACATTTTGAACTTGTATCTAATTTTGTTGCACTCTCTTTGAAGCGTTTTATGATGCTGGACCAGTTAGTCATCCACGAATCTAGAGAAGCATTAGATCCTCACTGGGACATGAGACTGGACATTGATGACATGAGCTATGAGGTAAGGAGAAAACTAATTTAGGTTCTTATCGCCTACATCTGCATCAAATTGTTGTTGAACAAATGTACATTTTTGATATTGTCATGTACAGGAGCTCCTGGCATTGGAAGAACGAATTGGCAATGTAAACACTGGCCTGGCTGACGAAAAAATCTCAGGATGTGTGATGGAGCTAGCCTGTCGTAGTTCTGCCCGTACACAGAATGATCAAAACAACGAAAGATGCATAATTTGCCTGGTAAGATGACACTCCTATGTGTATCATAATTGGCAACAAATTTTTTAATTACACTGTATTTCTGGTTCGGTAAGTTTGTTCATCTGCATACGCTTGCTGTAGGAGGAGTACAAGCAGAAGGACTCCCTTGGGAAGCTGAAATGTGGGCATGACTTCCACGCGGGCTGCATCAAGAAGTGGCTGGAGGTGAAGAACGCCTGCCCGGTTTGTAAAGCCGATGCCGCAAACGAAACCACCTGAGGGACCAAATAGTGAGCCCCTCAACATTTATCGTAGTTCAGGAATCTCAGTTATATCCCCTCATTGTGCTGCTCAAGTTGGCTGTGTAAATAATAATTAGTCCTAAAGTTAGGATTGTTTTGTGAACCCAAAACATCGTGCCCGATGTAAGTATGAATATTTAAGCAAGTTATCGGTTAGTTATCCAAAGCATCTGATCCCCGGTAATTAATTTCCTACTCGCAAGACGTCTCTTTTTATCTGCTGTTGACATCTCAGAGTTTCTTCTCATGCAGCCGTCCGTTAGGAGGCTGTTGTCTTGCCAGCTTCGCCTCTGCTAGCAAACGGGACGGTTGGGTGTTCGGAATCAGTGATATTACATCCGAGCTCATCGGCTAGCTAGCTTGCTTCTAATTTCTTCATGCCTTGCATGGGCGATGGATGCACCACCCTCCTGACCCGGATGGTTGGGTCCGGTGTTAGCATCGTCTGCAAGGTGGTGAACTCATGTGGTGATGGCCATAGCATGTGATCAGACGGCCCCAAAGGATGTATGTCCTCACGTGAGAGCCGTGAGGTAATTGCTCGCCTTACAGCTTCGAGGTGCACGGCTGAGTGCGATCTCCCAGCCAACCATGGATCGATCGCTATCCCAAGATAAGCAGTCGTTATTTCCCCTAAGGGATTCATCTCAATTATATATCCACGAGAAGATGAGATCCTAACCCTTCATTTTGAATCGTGCACACTTCTGTTTTCTTTGTCTTCAGGGTTGAATCTTGCACGCTTTTCCATGCGTTGATCACCATTATAACTAACTAGTAGTAAAACTTACTCAATCTGTTCGCGGTTTATAAGGAGGTGAAGCCTATTCGAGGTTTTGTATGTCAGTTTGGTCGTCTGCATTTACTTAGTGTAAATTGCAACCTAGTGTAAATTGCACTAGCATGTGCCTGTATCTAAAAAACAGCCAATTTAAGCGTTTTTTATGGGCCTGACTAAAGAGTGTTTTAAGTATCATGCAGATTAGTTATGCGAGCCAAACAGCAAAACAACTCAGATTTATCAAGTTAGTTTGTTTAGGCTTGTTGCAGGCTTGCAGCCTACCAAACACGTCAACCCTCGATGTGCTTTCATATTCTACTCCATCCATTCCTAATTATAAGTCTTGTTAGAAAATATAGACCACAAACAGATGTATTTAGATGTATTTTAAAGTATAAATTCTTGCTCTATGTGTAAATCTTTGAATGTTAGTTCATATCAAAATCTTTGAAAAGACTTATGTTTAGGAATGGAGGAAGTATATACTATGAAAATTAAGCACAAAAGTATGCAAAAACGGCTAAAGAAACACTAAAATAAGAAAAGACAGACATAGCAAATTGGATTATGAAAAAGGTGTGGCTAGGTCTCAATCGACTAAGATTTATCCAAGTCTCAGTCGTCAAGTGACATAGTATATGAGAATAAAAAAGGAAAAAAGAAAAAGAAAAAAATTGTATGAATCTTCATGCAAGATCAAAGGCATATAGTATCGACTGAGGCTTGGCAAAACTGTTATGAGAATCCACCGCACTTTTGAACGCAGCATTAGAGAGCAAGATGAAACAGATCAAACCTGATCACTTGATGATATAGAAATTGCAAATTATACACTTTCAATATTACAATGTGCAGTTTTAAGTGACTGAGAGTTATGAATATTAGAGCATCTCCAGCCGCGTCCCCAACAGGCTTTCCCAGGCGACTTTTTCGACACCGGCGTCGAAAAAACGTCCTAGTCGTGCCTCCAGGACGCCGAAATCCGCCGGCTCGGCCCGTTTTTGGGCCCGGCGATCGCAGGCCGCACCCGGCGCACTGGGGGGCGCTCGGGGGCTCCGGCGAAAGGGAAAAGCACGTCTGGCCCACACCGTCAGGCGAAAAGTTAAGTCTTTTTTTAAGATTCGCCTCGCACCCCAGCGCGCTCGGCCGCCAACCTGCTGATCCCTGCACCGCCCACCGCCGCCACCGCTAGATAGCCCCTCCCTGCCGGAAAAAGAGCAGAGGTTTCGCCGAGGCAGCCCCTCCGCCACCAGCTGGGCGATTTTTTCGGCGTTTCCAGGCCTTGGAGGGGCAGTGTGGCGGCGGGTACGTGCCCACCGCGTCCGCAAGGTGTTCGGCGATTTGCCTGCCTCGGCAATGGACTCGGCGATTATCATAAATTTTTATTTGTTGAACTATATATAATTTGTATCGAATTATTTATTGTTGTTGCACTATTTTGTTAAATTATTTGATTTTTTGTGATGAACTATGTGATAAAATATTGAGAATTCAACGCCGAACCACGCTGACTATGAGCCGTTTCTCGTTGATATCAGGCCATTTTTCTATTTATCTGGACCGAAAAGCGACTGTGAATGGACCGATATTGACGCCTAGGGGGACGGCTGGATGCCCAACCACCCTAGCGCCGATTCTACTGCCGGTTCGCCCCCAAACGACGATATTTATGCCTCTTGAGGAGCCAACGGCTAGAGATGCTCTTACAACCACACGAAGATTAGCAGACGGATTAATCAAACCCCCATTAATCAATTTTAGCACTTAGCTGCTCCATGAAGCAACTTAGGTAATCCACCTGTTAATGTTCCATCCATTCCTCGATGGCTCGATCTACTTCCATCTCACCTTACGTACAGCATCTCCATGATTAATCTGCGGATCCCACTTCCATTAATTGCATCTCAGTTGCACCATCGTATATATTCCTATATATAGCATAGCCAAGCACGAAGTATAGCATCACACAGAGTCACAGAGAACAAGCAGCACAAAGCAATGGAGGCGCATATGCGATCCATGACGGCCACCTTTCTCGTCGTGCTACTCTCTCTGTCCGCAGCCGCTCCGTCGGCTCGTGGCCAGGCGGTGGCGGCCGCGCCGGCTCCAGCGGCGGCTGCCCCGAAGACGATCAAGGCAGTGCTGACCAAGGCCGGGCAGTTCACCAAGTTCCTCCAGCTGCTGCAGTCGACGCAGGAGGAGGAGCAGATCGACACCCAGCTCAAGGGGAAGGCCTCGTCCAGCGGCGGCCTCACCGTCTTCGCGCCGCCGGACAACGCCTTCACCGCGCTCAAGTCCGGCTCCCTCAACTCCCTCTCCGACCAACAGAAGACGTCGCTGGTGCAGTTCCACGTGGTCTCCCAGCTGCTCCCCATGGCGCAGTTCGACACGGTGAGCAACCCGCTGCGCACGCAGGCCGGCGACACCGGCAGGGGCAAGTACCCGCTTAACGTCACGTCCGACGGCGGCGCGAGGGTGAACATCTCCACCGGCGTCGTCAACGCCTCCGTCGACGGCACGCTCTACACCGGCGACAGGCTGGTGGTGTACCAGGTGGACAAGGTGTTGCTTCCGTGGGCGCTCTACGGGCCGCCCGTGCCCGCGCCCGCGCCGTCACCGGCGTCGGACAAGGACAAGAAGAAGGCCGGGCCGGTGGCGGTGGCCGATTCGCCGGAGGCCGTTACGGCCACGCCGTCCGCGGCGGCGCCCCGGGAGATGCGGGGCCTCGGCGGCGGTCTCTGCTGCGTGGTGGCCGTCGCCGTGGCGGCCGTGTGGCGTGGCATGTGACGATCGAGGAAGAATGGCGGACGGTCGGATGTTGCCATGCATTGGATGTTTTTCCTTTTCTTCGTCAAGGGACGAGAGGTGCCCGAATCGTGCGGTTTATTTCGGTGTGTTGTTCTCCGTTTTGTTGTTGTTTTTTCTGGAGATGATCCATGTATTTACTGAAGCTTCATAACGTTACGCTCGGTATTTTCCTCTGTAGCAAAGTGGCAACACCGAGTGCATGCTGGGGGCCACCTGGGTTTAATTAAAGTTAGAAATTAGTCGACTTAGACTTCGTCGACGATGAAACCATCAAATCCACGGTCACATCAACCAGCTAGTCGATCTAGAAAAAAAAAGTTACATCCACGGTCTTAAACATTTTTTAAGGCAGAAACAGGGTTTTTCAACTCATCGCGAACTCATCGAAATGCAAACTACAGCACTGCAAGCGAAACTTCAGCAACAACCTCCTCTTTGAAGTCTGAATTTGATCTTCTTCAGCAGGGACTGAGTTGGATGGCACAGGTTTCAGCAGCGTGCAAGGCTGAGAGCACATCGGGTTTTTCTCAGAGCACGCCTGTGATGATGGCGGGAAGGGGAAGACAGAAGCCCACTAGGGGCCGGGCTGAAGTTGCAAGCAATAGCATCTGACAACGTGAGCTTGTTATGGAAATTGTCTTGTCCCGCAAAAGTTAAAATCTTTATATGGCGTACTCTTCTTGGCACACTCCCATGCCGAGTTATCCTTGCAAATAAACATATGAAGATCTCGCCCATTTGTCCTGTTTGTTCAGAAGGTCTAGAAGATACAAAGCATATGTTTTTCCTCTGCGGTAAAGCCAAGGAGGTTTGGAAAAGGTTAGGGATGGATGATATTATTGCCAAAGCGTGCAAGATTGATCGTGTTGGAGAAGAGGTGTTGTCTCACTTGCTGCTTCTGCGAGATCAAAAATTGTGCATTTGGGGTCATTACAATGTTCCCTATCGCAGCATGGTACCTATGGTGGGAGAGAGGGAAAATGGTATATAAGGAGGCAACACAGGATGCACAACAGATTTCTATGGGGTCCTAGCCCATACGTCAAACTACGTTAATGCATCATTCACAAAGGCTTGTATGAAAGGGGGGGGGGGTTGGTCATGTCCCCCTAGGGGGTTTGTTAAACTTAATGTTCACGCTTCTTTTGACCATGACCTCTTTAAGGGAACAATGGGGGCGGTTCTAAGAAATGACAAAGGCAGGTTCATCGCTGGAGGAAATGGGAAGATTGACTATTGCGCGGATGTTCTAGCGACGGAAGCTCTTGCCCTCAAATTTTGGTCTAACACTAGCGCAGAGGGCGGGTTGTAATCGCCTCATTAGTAATTCAGATAACCTAGAGGTGATTCAAACCATGCAGGACGGAGGACAGTCGGCGGGAGTAGCGGCGGCGATCTTCGATGATTGTTATCATTATGCCTGTGATTTCATTAGTTCGAGATTCGAACATTGTAATAGAGAAACAAATAAAGTAGACCATGAACTAGCTAGATTAGCAAAATTTTCTTTGACCTCACATTGGTTTGAGGAACCTCTATGTGAAATTGTAAAAATCCTAACAGACGATGTATTGCTTATCTCCAATGAATAAAAGATCATTTTACTTTCAAAAGAAAAAAGAAGCGCTGGACTGAGAACTATACCTTCAGTGTTGGTCTCGAGAACAGTCACCCCGTCAAACTGTGTGGCGCTTGGATCACTGCATAGAGCATTTGGATACATGACCCTCCATCCTTGAACTAGATTTGTCATTTCTTCAGAGTTACTAGGATTAGCTACCAAACTTGTTTGATATCACACCAAACAATATTATTAAAGACATAACAGTTCCTTTTCATTAATATGGCAAAGATATCAATTACAGCCGACCTCTATACCAAAAAGATGTCAAAAAGCATCAAGGATACACAACTAAAAAAAGAAGTAAAAAGAACATAAAAAAGACCCCGTCTCGATGAACAATCACTAGCAGCAACAACACTCTAACCACCACCACCACCTACAACACCCGGATTACAGAAGAGGTTCTCCAAAATCAACGCCTCCAATCACTAGCAGCAACAACACTCTAACCACCACCAAAGAAAACACCCAGATCACTAGCAGCAACAACACTCTAACCACCACCAAAGACAACACCCAGATCACTAGCAGCAACAACACTCTAACCACCCCGCCTCGGTGAACAATCACTAGCAGCAACAATACTCTAACCACCCCGCCTAGGTGAACAATAACTAGTAGCAACAACACTCTAACCACCCCGCCTCGGTGAACAATCACTAGCATCAACAACACTCTAACAACCACCAACGACAACACCAAGATTACAGAAGAGGTTCTCCAAAAGCAACGTCTCCAAGAAGGAACCAATGCACAAGCATTGTCGTTTCCCGATCAAAGATTTTGTATTTTCACCCGGAAGAAAGTTCGAATTCACCCAAAACAATGCCTTCAACAAGGTCATTGCCAGTACAACCAATAAATGCCAGACCTTGGGTTTTCACCCTGGGAACTAAGACTCGGTACTCGAGGAGCACCACCAAAAATGTAGTCCTCCGGTGTTGTCGCCCTTGCTTGCGGAGGCCACTGTTACAAGTCACCATTCACCTAGCATACAATCTTCATCGCATCCAATACACCCTTCCATTGAAGCTTCAAGACCTCCAATCATAGCCGCCATGACTTTCCCCATCTCCATCAATGCCTTAGGAATCTTGACTTAGACATGTCCCATGACACCGATAAGAAAGCGAAGCTTCGTGCCGCGCCCTCTTAAAGTCATGTTGACTGATAATATGAGCACGCACGACCAAAGTCTTGTCGATCTAGATATCCAGGGGTGACATATGCCAATCCATATAGATCTCTGACAGATAAAAAATGAAACTCGTTAGTGGTCAGATCCAAGAGGTCAACATCCGGCGGAAAGATGACTTGGTCGAAGAAGAGTGTTAGGCATGATATCCCAGGCAAGCCATCACAATGGACGGGAGCTCCACCTCGACCCAGGCCACCACCGGACGGGCCCTCGTCGGAGCCGTTTGTGTCGGCGAAGAGAAGGCCATGCTACTTGCCGCCGGCCAGCAGGAGCCCTGCCAACTGCTGACGCGCCTCTTAATGCCTTCCATGGCCTAGATCCAGTGACTTGGAACCAGGATGCACCCGAGCACTCGCGTTGCACTGCATACAAGGTAGTAGGCCGCCGTGACTGGACACGTCCAGATCTGAGCAGAACTGCATCAAGTCTGATTGAGCACCACCGCTTGAAGACGAAACTGCCCAGAGCGAGATCCACCCAGCCAGCCCCACAACACCAGCGTAGAGCCGCATCGTCCCACCACCACGAGCCGCTGCACGAGCCCCTCCACGAGACAAAAACCCTGCCACCAACCTCCAGATCGCATGAACTAGCCTCACGAAACTGATGCCCTACAACACAAGGAGCAACCACGGGAAGACGCCCAGCCACCTCCGTCGGCCGCGAGCTTCTCTCGACGGCGACGCGTCGGGATGAGGGGGGGTGGGGTGGGGGGGGGGGGTGGGAGGGAGGCCGCGCTAGGGTATGGTCGTGCGCCCGAGTCGCCCTAGGCGGGGCGACTCACATAATAGTTCCTAATTTTTCGAACGCATCACAGACTACAAACACAAGTGGAGTTAAGAGCAGAATGTTTTTTGTTTGATGATCATCATCTTGTTGAATTATAGATGGGCTTTATCCTTGTATAAAGAAAAATTCGTGAAAAATCTCAAAGGCCCATTAGGGTGTCACAATATGGTGGAAAGTTTAGGGCATGTTTGGTCGTCATCTGTGAAGTTGTCTGCATTGCATGTGTTGGTGAGTTTGTCATGGATGAATGGAAACAGGGTAAAAAGCAACATCTACACAACGTTTGGTTATCTGCATCGAGACTTCCTGCATTAGGGGATAGGTTTGTGCACGGTGTTTGTCGTCCTACATTGTCTCAACTCACACATGAACACACTATTTGGTTGCACATAGGGTGCCATGTGTGCTAATCTTGTTCCCTACACGATGAGTGTACCTGATGCACCTTACACACGATCACAACTACCACAACAACGCCACAACACTGCAATGGTGACGAACTGCATGATGATGATGAAGTTCTTCGCCCCAAAGTGTGAAGCCGCCTTGCCAACTTCAATCTTGCATGCATGCTTTCGCACAAACTTGGAGTAATCATCTTATGTCGCCTACCTAGTCTCAAATCTTGTGTGGCTGCTATGGTTGTACCCTGAAACTTGTTCATTGGAAGCTTACCATGGACTGCAATCCCCTACATCCCTCCCTATGAACACTGCATACCACTTGTCCTAACAGCGCACAAGAGAAATAGTTGAAGCAACAATCAATGGAGCACACAAACAACAATGGAGCAGAAGAGCATTAGTAACCATGCATGATCATACGGCATATCAAGTTCAACCTAGCTCTTCTATGGTGTCATCCTATCATCACATCCAAAAGTGGGTGTAATCCTACCACCGCGAGTTCACCATCATCGTGAGGGATTAGTATATACCATCTCAACAAAATATATAGATCATCAAATAGTTTTCAAGCCCTAGCTACACAAAATGTACGTCGACACCGTCATCGTCGTTGTTGTTTCCATCGATCGCCATTTAGGATCATGCACGTGATAACCAATAGCAAGCTCTAGTAGTAGTGCTTGCCCAGCCAGCTCCTGAGCCAGAGCACCTTGTCAGCATCTGCCATGGCAACAAACCCAACACACTGGGCTTTGCTGCCGAGTGGGTGGGTTAGAGATGCCATGAGAGCCACATTGCTAAAGCCACCTTGGTCCATGACGGCGGTGTACATGTCAGGATGGATGCCGAGGGACTTGCTCTCACTTACGGCGGTTGCCACCTCCTTCACGACTTCACTCATGCTAGTGAAGACACTGATCTCCTCCTCCATTAGACCGCCCCTCTTCCTCTTCCTACTAACCACATGGACATGATCAAAGGGCTTGTCAGGGCCATCAAGGACTGTCCCTGCGTCCTGGGTGTGTGGGAACTCTGGCATGGGCGAACCAAGAGGGTCAATGGAGCCCATGGCATGTTTGCCAGTTGTGAGCCTGAAGGAGAAGATGTGTTGCATTTGGTTGTAGTTCTGGATGGGTGTGTTGAGGAACTCAATGTCTTTGGGGTGGTTCTAAGAAAGAAACACATCATTGTTAGTTGCGAGAAGGCAATTGTTGATAGTGTAAAAAACAAGGGGGCATGAGCTAACCGCGATGTGGCCGGTGTAGTGCTCTATCTCCAGAACGATCAGTAAATGTTCTGATCCCACGAGGCGTCGCTAAGGTCTCTGAACTTGGACACTTGGATCCATTGAGCTCTCCACTTCTTGAGGTGGTTGTATACCTGGGTGGAGGTCACCTCCTGGCCACAGAACTCGAACACCTGCTTCGCAACGGTGTTCAAGTGCACATCCTTGAAGCCCTTGTCATTCCTAACCCCACTAGGTATGAGCTCACACATCTTGTTAAGCATGAACATGGACACAAACAACTGCCACTTCATGTTGTCCCCCCTACCATCCTTCTTTGCCTTTGTTGATGTCGTTTGTGCAGTGGCAACAACAGTAGTAATTGGATCACGAGCACAACTAACACAAAGAGAGAACACATTCTTGAAACCTTGAACACATCTGAATCACCAAGCATGCTCATGAGGGGGGCTGGGAGTCCTCGTGTAGGATCGAAAGTAAGTATAGAGGGGGGGGGGGTGATTAGACTACTTGACCAAATAAAAATTCTACCTTTTCCCAATTTTAGTTGTGGGCAGATTTTAGCAATGGTAGCAAGTCAAGCACACCCTACACATGCATGTCTAAGAGTATAGCAGCGGAAAGTAAAGACAAGCACATGTAAAAGAGGGTAGGGTTAGAAGATCAAACGCCATTGTATACACGAAGATTTTTCCCGTGGTTCTGATAGGTGGAGCTATCATACATCCACGTTTATGGAGTCTTCAACCCACGAAGGGTAGCGGCTGCGAGAGTCCACGTAGGGCTCCACCCATAAGGTTCCATGAAGTAGCAACCTTGACTATTCCATAACGGCTTTCGTCCACGAAGGACTAGCCTCACTATGGGTAGATCTTCACGAAGTAGGTGATCTCCTTGCCTGTACAAACTTATTGTTTCAACTCCACAACACAAAGTAGGAAGCTCCCAAGCAACACCTAACCAATCTAGGAGGCACCACCCTCCAAAAGGTAATAGGCTTGATAGTGATGATGAACTCCTTGCTCTTGTGCTTCAAGATGATAGACTCCTTAACACTCAATCACTCTCTCACAGATTTGGCTTGGTAGAAGAGATTGATTGGCTGTAAAGAAACTTGGGGAGACTATAGATCAAGATCCATATGGTTGGAGTGGATGATCTTGATCTCAACACAAGGATAGGTGGTTCTCTCTCAGAAATTTGGATATGGGAAGTGGAGAACTGTTCGGAGTGCTTCTCTTTTGAGTGGGATGTGGTGGAGGGGTATATATAGGCATCTCCAAAAATCCAACCGTTACACCATTATTGACCAACTCTGTGAAACCGAAGTGAAATTCGGTCATACCGATTTGTTCAAAATGTGGCAACTTTAGAAATCTCGGTGAGACTGATATATGATTCTCGGTATTACCGATATGAGTGGCCAAGGGCAGTTTCCAAACTCAGTGAGACCGGTCCATAAAACTCAAAAATTCTGATTCTATAAATTTGGTCATTCGACTGTTGGTCACTAAAACCCTTATGAATGAACAACAAATTTTGTGAAGTGGGGGAGAGGAAAACGAGAGGCAAATGGCAAATAATGTAATTGCAAGGAGATGGGATTTGTGATTAGGAACCTGATAGATGTTGATGATGTCTTCCCGACGCCAGAGATTGGCATGGTGAAGAGAGACTGCCTACGCACCTCCTCTCCGGCAACGATGCTAGAAATTCCTTTGACGTGGCTTGAGACTACGTCGGTATTTCCCCCAAAGAGGAAGGGATGATGCAACATAGCTACGGTAAGTATTTCTCTTAGTTAAGAAACCAAGGTATCAATCCAAGGAGGAAGACCACGCAACGCTATGTAAACAACACCTGCACACAAAGAACAAATACTTGCAACCCGACGCGTAAGAGAGGTTATCAATCTCTCAATGGTAAAAAGATAGATTAGATTGTAATAGGTTGGGCAAATATATCTCACAAGAACACAAAATAAAATAAGTAAATAAAAAGTGTAGCAAGGTATTTTTGGGTTTTTGGAATAATATATCTGAAAACAAACACGGCAAAAAGATAGACCGGAAAGCAATATGTTGGAAAAGTAGACCCGGGGGCCTTAGGTTTCACTAGTGGCTTCTCTCATGAGTATAGCACATGGTGGGTGAACTAATTACTATTGGGCAATTGATAGAAGATCAAATAATCATGACGATATCCAAGGCAATGATCATTATATAGACATCACATCCAAGATAAGTAGACTGTAACGATTCTGCATCTACTACTATTACTCCACACATCGACCAATATCCAACATGCATCTAGTGTATTAAGTTCATGAAAAATGGAGTAATGCAATAAGAACGGTGACATGATGTAGAAAAGATCTATTCATGTAGGAATAGACCCCATCTTGTTATCCTTAATGGCAATGATACATGCGTGCCTTGCTGCCCCTTCTGTCACTGGGAAAGGACACCGCAAGATCGAACCCATCACAAAGCACCTCTTCCCATGGCAAGAAAAATCGATCTAATTTGCCTACCTAAACCAAATATTCAAAGAAGAAATACGAGGCTATAAGTAATCATTCATATAAGAGATCAAAGAAGACTCAAATAATAGTCATGGATAGAAACTGATCATGAACTCAAAATTCATCGGATCCCAAAACACACACCGCAGATAGTCATTACATCAAATAGATCTTCAAGAGACCATTGTATTGAGAATAAAAAGAGAGAGAGAGAGAGATAAATCCATCTAGCTACTGCCTACGGACCCGTAGGTCTATGATGGACTATTCACGCATCATCGGAGAGGCAACCATGAAGACGATGCACCCCTCCGTGATGGTCTTAGATTGGATCTCTCGGTTCTGGAACTTGCGGCGGCTGGAATTGTGTTTTCGTCGACTCCCCTAGGGTTTTTGGAATATTTGTGTATTCATAGAGATGATAGGTGGTGGAGAGGCAACCTGAGGTGGGCACAACCCACAAACTTTAATACTCAAGCATATCAACAAGCAACCATGTCTTTCAAAATATCAACACTAAAGAAAGTTATCCCTAGCACATCATGATCAACCATTGATCTATTCATGAAACACACTCAAATATTAGGTACACGTAATGTCATCATAGTGCCCCCTAGTTTGTGCTTTATAAGAGAAGATGGAGACTCAAGTAAAAATAAAAATTGCATAAAGTAAATAGATAGGCCCTTCGCAATGGGAAGTTGGGATTTGTATAGGTGCCAGAGCCCAAGGTTTAAATTGATAAAAATATTTTGGGTGGCATTCATTTCCTGTCAACGAAAGCGACCGAGAGCTTTCAATACCTTTCCATGATAGATATATCATTAGCGGTTCCCAAACAAAAAATAAAGTTTATTCCTTTTTCCACCATTCTTTCACAATCCATGGCTAGTCGAATCCAGGGTTGCCTTCCATACCACCACTTTCCAAGGAATTTATTATTTCACAACATAAAGTAAATTTCTTTTTTCATTTCGGGACTGGGCATCCCTATTACCGCCATACTCTCGTGCAATGACAAGTGAATAAACACTCATCTTGAGAATAACACATCTAGCATGGAAAAATATCGCACCCCCTTCTGCTTCATGAGCGGTACGAGCACACATAAAGGAAATACATTTTGAAAATTAGAGATGGCACATACAAATTTGCTTGGAACGACATGGAAATACCACATATAGGTGGTTATGGTGGACTCATATGGCAAAACTGGGTTTAAAGATTTTGGATGCACAAGTGGTATTTCTACTTAGTACAAGTGAAGGCTGGCAAATAGATTGAGAAGCAACCAACCAAGAAACGAAAATTCACATAAGCGAGAATTAAGCATAACTAACACCAAATAATGCAACATAAGTAGGATGTAATTTCATTGCACAACTATTGACTTTCGTGCTTGCATAAGGAATCATAAACCTTAATATCAATACTCTTACTAAGCATAATTATTTATTAACATAACTCACATATTACTATCATGATGTCTCAAAACTATTACAAAGAATCAAGTTTAATTTGTCCAATGATCTTCATGAGAGTTTTTATTATATCCCTCTTGAATATCTGTCACTTTGGTACTAGTTTCATATATTGCCATTGCTTTTTGACAAGCTCAAATAAATTTAAGTGAAGAACACGGGCATAAAAAATTCATCTCTCAAAATAATATAAGTGAAGCATGAGAGAATTTCTTTAAAATTTTAATAACTCTCAAATTAATCTGAGTGAAGCATGAGAGCCTTTCTTCAAACATGTAAAAGCACACCATGCTCAAAAAGATATAAGTGAAGCACTAGAGTAATTCCATAGCTCAAAAAAATAAAAGTGAAGCATATAGAGCAATTCTAAAAAATCATAGCATAATTTTTGCTCTCTCAAATAGGTGTGTCTAGCAAGGTTAAAAAGCAAATCAAGCAAATACTCATATAATACAAGACGCTCCAAGCAAAACTCATGATAAGTGACGAATAAAAATATAGTTGGAAGTAAAATACCGATGGTTGTTAGAAGAAATAGGGGATGCCACTTGGGGAATCCCCAAGCTTAGTTGCTTTTTCCTCTTTGGATATTATCTTGGGGTGCCATGGGCATCCCCAATCTCAGGCTCTTCTTACTCCTTATTCCTTCATCCATCGTGATCTCACCCAAAACTTGAAAACTTCAATCACACAAAACTTAACAAAATCTTCGTGAGATCCATAAGTATAATAAAGCAAATTAACACTCTAAGTACTATCTCAAACCCATTAATATTTTATTATTGCATTATATCTACTGTATTCTAAATTTACCATGACTAATACCCTCCAATACAAGCCATAGATTGATCAAAACAAGCACACAATGCAACAAAAAAGAATCTGTCTCAAACAGAACAATCTGTAGTAATCTGTACTCTACCCATACTTATATAACTCAAAAAATTCTGAAAAATTGGGAAAATGTAAAGAATTTGTATATAACGAAAATTCGCACAACAGTAAAAAACGAAAATTTGTGCACTGGAGTCAACGTTTTTGTTTCAGATTTAACATTATTTCTACTCATCTTATGAATCATCCTAAAGGCTTTACTTGACACAAACACTAAATAAAACATAAAACACAATCATAACAGATACATAATTGTGTAACCACTCAAAAACATAAAGAAAAAGATAAAATAAATTTTATTCATTGGGTTGCCTCCCAACAAGCTCTATCATTTTATGCCCATAGCTAGGCATAACACATATATTCAAGTATTGTGATGTTTAGTTTTCAGTCCATAGAAGTCCCTCATGATTGATTCATATGGTGGCTTAATTATTGTTCTAGGGAAGTGTTCCATACCCTTTCTAAGTGGAAATTGGAATTTAATATTACCTTCTTTCATATCAATTACGGCGCCTATAGTGCGTAAAAATGGTCTACCAAGTATGATGGGACAAGACGGATTGGAATCAATATCAAGAACAATAAAATATATGGGCATATAGTTCCTATTTACAAGAATAAGAACATCATTAATTATTCCCAAAGGTTTTTTAATAGTAGAATCCGCCAAGTGCAAATTAAGAGAACATTGTTCAATATTGGTAAGACCAAGTTCATCACATAGAGATTTTGGAATTGTGGAAACACTAGCACCCAAATAACATAAAGAAAAGCATTAATAATTCTTAATCTTGACTTTAATGATAGGTTCCCACTCATCATGCAATTTTATAGGAATTCAAATCTCTTATTCCAACTTTTCTTCTAAGGATTTCATCATGGCATGCACAATATGTTTGGTAAAAGATTTATTTTGTTCATAAGCATGGGGTGAATTTATAATGGATTGCAGCAAAGAAATACATTCAACAGAGGAGCAATTATCATAATTAAAGTCTTTGTAATCCAAAATATTGGGCACATCACTAGTTAAAATGTTGACCTCTCCAAACCCACTTTCATCAATTTTTTCATCTAGATTTTCACCCTCCAAATCATTGGTACACCCTCTAGCTAAAGTTAACTCTTCTTTAGTAACTTTATCATAAATTTTAAAATTATTAAACAAGGAATTAATGGAACAAACACCAATCATTTTAATATCTTCATCACTTTTATGAAAGTAATCGCTAGAAAACGTTTTTTCTAAAAATTCTCTTTTAGCTCTGAGCATAGCGGTTCTTTTTCTTACTTTCATCCATAGAAACATATGAAGCTTCAATTGATTCATTAATATTAGGTGGAAAAGCATTCAACTTGAGATTTTCTACATCATGGGAAATTCAATCAATGCTTCTAGACATATCATCAATCTTATTCAACTTTTCTTCTATTGTAGTATTGAATGTCTTTTGAGCATTGATAAATTATTTAAAATTACTCTCAAGATTAGAGGTGTTCCTATTATTATTGTAAGAAGAATTACCATAGGAATTACCATAATTATTAGAAGAATTTCTCATAAAAGGCCTATGATTAAAATTACCTATATAAGCATTGTTATTAAAATTGTTTCGCGAGATGAAATTCACATCTATGGAATCATTATTTTGCTCAATCAAAGTAGACAAAGGAACATCATTAAGATCAATAGGAGCATTTTTACTAGCAACCAACTTCATAAGAGCATCAACTTTTTCACTCAAAGTACTAATTTCTTCAACCGAATTAACCTTTTTACTAGTAGGTGCTCTTTCAGTATGGCATTGTGAATAATTTCCATAATATTATCTAGCAATTTAGTAGCGTCACCCAAAGTAATTTCCGTAAAATTACCACCTACGGCAGAATCTAAAAGATTTCTAGAGACAAAATTCAATCCCGCATAAAAAAATTGTATGATCATCCAAAGATTTAAACCATGAGTAGGACAATTTCTTAGCATCAATTTCATTATTTACCAAGATTGTGCAACATGTTCATGCTCAAGTTGCTTAAAATTCATGATTTGAGTTCGAAGGGAAATAATTTTCGCGGGCAGAAAAATACTTAGTAATAAAAGCATCCTTGCACTTATCCCAAGAATTGATACTATTGCGAGGCAAAGAAGAAAACCAAAATTTTGCACGACCCCGCACGGAGAAAGAAAATAATTTTACAATATCATTGTCCACATATTTTTTCTTTTGCATATGAAAAAATTCTACGAATGTGTTTAGATGGAATGCAACATCCTCATTAGGAGTACCGGAAAATTGATCTTTCATGACAAGATTCAACAAAGCGACATTAATATCACAAGACTTCGCACTAGTGGCGGGAGGAGAAATCAGAGTGCTAATAAAATCATTGTTATTGGTATTGAAAAAATAACACAATTTGGTATTTTCTTGAGTCATCATGACTATGCAAACAAGATTGCAAGCAAACAAGAGATCTAACGAGAAAAAGGTGAACGAAAAAGAAGGCGAGTAAAATGACAAATTTTGTGAAGTGGGGGGAGAGGAAAACAAGAGGCAAATGGAAAATAATGTAATTCCAAGGAGATGAGATTTGTGATTAGGAACCTAATATATGTTGATGATGTCTACCCAGTGCCAGAGATTGGTACGCTGAAGAGAGATTGCTTACGCACCTCCTCCCCGGCAACGGTGCCAGAAATTCCTTTGACGTGGCTTGAGATTGCGTCGGTATTTCCCAAAAGAGGAAGGGATTATGCAACATAGCTACGGTAAAAGGCACCTGCACACAAAGAACAAATACTTGCAACCCGGCGCGTAAGAGAGGTTGTCAATCTCTTGACGCTAAAAAGATAGATTAGATTGTAATAGGTTGGGCAATTAGATCTCACAAGAACACAAAATAAAATAAGTAAATAAAAAGTGCAGCAAGGTATTTTTGGGTTTTTGGATTAATATATCTGAAAACAAACACGGCAAAAAAATAGACCGGAAAGCAATATGTTGGAAAAGTAGACCCGGGGTCCGTAGGTTTCACTAGTGGCTTCTCTTATGAGTATAGCACACGGTGGGTGAACAAATTACTGTTGGGCAATTGATAGCAGATCAAGTGACCATGAAGATATCCAAGGCAATGATCATTATATAGGCATCACGTCCAATATAAGTAGACCGAAACGATTTTGCATCTACTACTATTACTCCAGATATCGACCGCTATCCAGCATGCATGTAGTGTATTAAGTTCATGAAAAAATAGAGTAATGCAATAAGAACGGTGACATGGTGTAGAAAAGATCTATTCATGTAGGAATAGACCCCATATTGTTATCCTTAATAGCAACGATACATGTGTGCCTTGCTTCCCCTTCTTTCACTAGGAAAGGATACCGCAAGATCGAACCCATCACAAAGCACCTCTTCCCATGTCAAGAAAAATCGATCTAGTTGGCCTAACTAAACCAAAGATTCGAAGAATAAATACGAGGCTATAAGTAATCATGCATATAAGAGATCAAAGAAGTCTCAAATAATATTCATGGATAGAAAGTGACCATGAACTCAAAATTCATTGGATCCCAACAAACACACCGCAAAAAGTCATTACATCAAATAGATCAAAGAGACCATTGTATTGAGAATAAAGAGAGAGAGAGAAATCCATCTAGCTACCGCCTACGGACCCGTAGGTCTATGGTGAACTACTCACGTATCAACGGAGAGGCACCCATGAAGACGATGCACCCCTCCATGATGGTGTTAGATTGGATCTCGTGGTTCTGGAACTTGCGGCGGTTGGAATTGTGTTTTCGTCGAATTCCCTAAGATTTTCGAAATATTTGGGTATTTATAGAGCTGATAGGTGGTGGAGAGGTGTCCCGAGGTGGGCACAGCCCACCAGGGTGCACCTGGGGCCTCTGGCACGCCCTGGTGTCTTTTGATCTCCTCAACTCTCCTCTCTCGCACTTCTTTGGCCCACTAGATGTGTTCTGGCCCAAAAAAAATCTCCCAAAAGTTTCACGGTGTTTGGCCTTTGTTTGGTACTGATATCCCGTGAAGTAAAAACAAGCAAAAAACAGCATCTGGCACTTGGCACTATGTCAATAGGTTAGTCTCGAAAAATGATATAAAGTTTCTATAAAATGATTGCAAAACATTCAAGATTGATAATATAACAGCATGGAACAATCAAAAATTATAGATACATTGTTCAATAAGATACAAGCTATTTGACGCATATCTCTACAGGAGGTTGCCAAGAAGTTGTGGGATACGGTCTAAGCAAAATTCAGCGCACTAGATGCTACAAGAATTTTATGTCATGTAGCAGTTACATGAATATGTTGGTAACCGAGTGGACCATGCTCATGAGGTACAATGTATCGCTAAAGAGATCAATATCTTTAAGTGTGAGTTACCAGACAAGTTTGTCATGAGATGCATAAGGGCCAAACTCCCTTCTTCTAGGAGGAACTTTCCTACTGCTCCAATCGGATATTTGAATTCTTAATGTAGGACATCATTGGTCATATGAATTTTGAAGAGAATCCAAGAGCAAAGGACTCACGTGCCAAAGGGCCCAATGTAAATTTTGTGCTAATGTGACGTGGAAGAACTTTCATAAGTTCAAAGAAAAGAATGCGACCCAGCAAAACACCTATTATTCCCTTTAATGATCCAATATAGGAGTAGAAAGGATTGTCGCATTTACCCACAGAGGTTACCCGGAGTTACCGAACCCACAAAAGGAAGGTACGTTGAGGTTAGAGGTTCCCACCAAGCTTTTGCAAGCGTATTAATTCCTGCTTTTCACCAGATCGAAATCAAGTTGACACTTAGAACACTTATAATGAGGAATTTTCTTACAACCATAGATTTGTGAATAGAATCATCATGATATTAATTTGTTCCTTGGAAGTCATTCATTGATATGTTCTTGCAATGTTTAGAAGTCGGGGATGTGTCCAAATTATGTCTTGACCGGCGCACGTCATGCATCAAGAGTCAGTTGTCCAATCGAAAGGCCCTATCCACCACACGGGGTTATCCCCATAATTAAGATAGAAATCAAACAAAAAGCATTGGGCCTTTAATTATTGCACGTATTGTATCCTTAGAGATAGGATATGTATTGCCATAGTAAACCTTTCTATCATTGGTGTTCAGAATAAGACTTAACAGTCTCCTTGCCCTTATCCACTCCGTGGCATGCTCTCCATGATCCTGGGTACCTACATGGACAAAGAACACGGACAATACAAGATACTAGTACGAAGCAATTTTATGTTACACATATGGGATGTTAATTCAATGTACTTCCGTCGACCCCTGAAACAAATTCATTGGGTTACAACTATGCCTCAACCCATGACCTTACCAAACTAATCACATATGGAGATCATATCACAAGGAGAAACCGCTAAGGAACACATCATGAAGATTGATTTATAATATGTTTTAAAATATATGTCGAATGTGATACATGATTACAAAGTATGTCTAGTTGGATGAGTGCTACGGTGGTGGCTATGCCCCCCATGTACTTGTGCTTTGTAGGGTCGCACACCCCTTATCTGGAGCTGCGGGGGGAGGGGTTGTCTGAAATACGATGCAACCCTCGAGTCACAAAATAAGGAGATCCCTTGTACCATTCCTCAAAGATTTCTAAGGGAGGTTTAGTACTAGGTTCTTTGTGTACTCCATTTAGCGATCATATGGATTGTAATAAAGCATAAGTCTTTGTGTTACAAATAACTTTGTTGGTTTTTTAATACATGATTGAGCTAATATGATCACGAAGTCCGACTTAATTAAAATTCATACCTGAAAGGAAATAACAGGAATTTAAAATTACTAAGGCAGATGTGTCGTGGGTGGATTTGCTGCCTCCATGTTGCTCTGACCTCTTGTTTGGTGTTGTTGTAAAGGTCTACTAGTAGGTTTGTAGCCTCCATGGCGGTGGGTCCTGCCTAAACTCTGGGTGGTCCGGGATCATGGTGTACTTTGTGCTAGAGGCCTCCGACCCCACTCACGTCATTGGAATTTCCTAACTGTGACACCCTAGTTTTCATTTTCTTTTTTGGATTTATTAGAAGATTTTATTTGGAAATTGAAGTTTTCATCAACTCTTTTGGACTCGTCACTTGGACTTATTTTTGATTTTCTTCCAAGTGAACCCTAGCATTTTGAAAACCTTCCTAAACCTCACCTCTCTCCCCAATCTTTCCATAGCATAATTTGTCATAATAGGAAAATGTTCATTTTCCAAAATGAACATTTTCTCTGTATGCTATGAAGCAACCTTCATTTATCTTGCTAAAAAAATTCCAAATAAATTCCCTAATAATCTTTGGATCATGCCTCACCTCCCCATGCAAAAATATACCATGGCCATTTGGAAAATTTTAGCTAAGGAAATTATTTTTCCTTGATCTGGTTGAGCTGTAATTTTTACCACATGGATACCTTCCTAGTAGAATCTTAACCACCAAATTTCACCACTTAACTCCTAGTAGTTTCTCCATAGCTTGCTTAGTAAGTTTCCGTCAGAAACTTTTCTCCAACCTCTTGTCTTGTCCCTTGAGCTATGTGTCCATCTGAGAGCACACAACAACACTGATTTGGAGGGATAACACGCTAGACATGGTCTGGTAGTGCAAAAAGTCATGAGTATGCCATTGCACACAATGAACACATGGTTGCGAGGTGTTCGATATGAAGTTGGCACACTCTCGGCATAGGGACCCTCTTGCATATCCCTAACCATAAGTATATCATATTTCTTTTTGGCAGTAGGTAGAGGTAGTTGAAAACTTCCAATAGTGAGTGTCAGAAAATTTCCAATAATGTTTACACCATTCACTTGGAATTGTTTCTTCGGAAAGTTCACCGTATGCTCACTACCATTGATATGAAAAGTGACTTTGCTTTTATTGCAATCAATAACAGCCCCTCCAGTATTCAAAAAGGGTCTACCAAAGATAATCGACATGTTGTCGTCCTTGGGCATCTCAAGAATAACAAAGTCTATTAAGATAGTAACATTTGCAGCAACAATGGGCATATCCTCACACATACCGATAGGTATGACAGTTGATTTGTCAACCATTTGCAAAGAAATTTCAGTAGGTGCGAGTTTATTCAAATCAAGTCTTTTATATAAATAGAAAGGCATAACACTAACACCAGCTCCCAAATCACACAAAGAAGTTTTGACATAAAAAAATTTAATGGACCAAGGTATAGTTGGTATTCCAGGATCTTCAAGTTTTTTAGGTACTCCATCCTTAAAAGAATAATTGGCAAGTATGGTGGAGATTTTAGCTTCAAGTATCTTTCTTTTATTAGTGATGATGTCTTTCATGTATTTTGCATAAGGGTCCATCTTTAAGATACCAGTTAAACGGGTACACAAAAAGACTGGCCTAATCATTTTAGCAAAGCTTTCAAATTCTTCATCATCTTTTTTCTTAGATGGTTTAGGTGGAAAAGGCACGGGTTTCTGAACCCATGGCTCTCTTTCTTTACCATATTTTCTAGCCACAAAGTCTTTTTTTATCATATCATTTATTTTTAAGTTGTGGGTTATCAGGATCAGCAACAGGTTCTATTTCTAGATCATTATCTGGTTCTTTATCATTGTTTGGTTGGGTATCATCATGAACATCATCATTATGATTTTGATTATCACTAGGTGAATGTTCATTACCAGATTGAGTTTCAGCATCAGAAATAGAGGCATCATTATCTTTAGGAGGTTTTTCTATCTCAGGTTCACTAGAGGTATGCAAAGTCCTATCATTTTTCCTTTTTTTCTTTTAAGAAGGACTAGGTGCATCAGCATTAATTCTTTGAGAGTCTTGTTCAATTCTTTTAGGGTTTCCCTCAGGATAAAGTGGATCCTGAGTCATTTTACCTCCTCTAGTTGCTACTCTAACAGCAAAATCATTCATGTCATTATTCATTTCATTAAGAAATTCTCTTTGAGATTTAGCAACTTGTTCTAACTGGGTTTGAACCATAGAGACATGCTTTCCTACACCCCTAACATCATTACTGATTCTAAATAACAAGTCACTCAAGCAAGCAATCATATCAGAATTATAGTTCAATTGTTTCAGAACATTTTCATTGAAGTGATCTTGTTTCCTAATGTAATTATCAAATTCATATAAGCACTAACTAGGATGTTTATTATAAGGAATGTCACCTTCATCAAACTTTAATAAAGAATTTACCTCTACCACCTATGGAGGTGGTGGTGTGTCAAGACCATGTATTTCTTCAATGGGTGGTAAATTCTTAACATCCTCAACTTTAATACCTTTTTCCTTCATACATTCCTTTGCCTCCTGCATATCTTCAGGACTGAGAAATAAGATACCCCTCTTCTTTGGAGTGGGTTCAAGTGGTGGTTCAGGGAGAGTCTAATTATCATAATTCTTCAATATATTATTCAATAGTTCCTCAGCTTGTTCAACAATTCGTTCCCTGAAAACACAACCAGCACAACTATCTAGGAAGTCCCTAGAAGCATCAGTCAGTCCATTATAGAAGATATCAAGTATTTCATTTTTCTTAAGAGGGTGATCAGGCAAAGCATTGAGCAATCGAAGAAGCCTCTCCCAAGCTTGTGGGAGACTCTCTTCTTCAATTTTCACAAAGTTAAATATTTCATGTAAGGTAGCTTGTTTCTTATAAGCATGATTTTTTCCAAAGAAGTAGTAAATCATATCCTGGGGACTACACAGACAACTAGGAGCAAGAGCATTGTACCATATCTTAGCATCACCCTTAAATGAGAATGGAAATAATTTGAGAATATAGTAGTGGTGAATCTTCTCATCATGCGCAAAAAGGGTGGCTATATCATTCAACTTAGTATGATGTGCCACTACAGTTTCAGTTTCATAGCCATGCAAAGGATCGGACCCAACCAAAGTAATCAACTCTGGGTCGACAGAAAATGCATAATCCTTATTGTTAACAAATATAGGTGAAGTAGCAAACTTAGGATCACATTTCATTCTAGCATTCAAAGTCTTTTCTTTATACTTTCATAGTAATTTCTTAAGATCATCTCTATCCTTACAAGCAAGGATGTCTCTAGCTACTTCTCCATCCATAACATAACCCTTAGGTATCTTAGGCATTTCAAATCTAGGAGAGCTAGTTCTAATAGGTGTTTCATAATTATTTGTTTCAAAGACTTCATCAGTTTCAATAATTTCATTCTCTTTAGCTCTAGCAATTTGTTCATCAACAAATTCACCTAGTGCGACAGTATCATTAAGCAAGGTACTAGCATCATCAGTATCATCATCCATGGAAGAAGTAGCATCATCAATCACTTGTGACATATCAGGATTAATAGCATGTGGTGGTGTTGCAAGTCTACTCATAACAGAAGGTGAATCAAGTGCATAGTGTGATGGCAAATCCGTACCTCCCCTCGTCTTAGAGGGAACGATCTTGGTTCTTGTATCGTTTAGATTCTTCATAGTGATAAATTGATATAAATCCCAAGTGATTCGGCAAATATAGCTATACTCCCCGGCAGGGGCGCCATAAAAAGGTCTTGATAAGCCACAAGTATAGGGGATCGCAATAGTTTTCGAGGGTAGAGTATTCAACCCAGATTTATATATTCGACACAAGGGGAGTCAAAGAATATTTGTGAGTATTAGCAGTTGAGTTGTCAATTAAACCACACCTGGAGATTAAATATTTGCAGCAGAGTGATTAGTAGCACGGTAATATGATAGTTTGGTAGCAGTGGTACTAGTAACAGTAGTGGTAACGGTAGTAGTAATGGTTTTGTAGCACGAGCAACAGTGACAACAACAATAGTAACTTAACAAGAAAAATATGTGGAAAATCTTGTAGGCATTGGATCGGTGTATTTATTGGATGATATTCATCATATAACAGTCATAACCTAGGGCGACACAGAACTAGCTCTAGTTCATCAATGTAATGTAGGCATGCATTCCGTAAATAGTCATACGTGCTTATGGAAAAGAACTTCCATGGCATCTTTTGTCCTACTCCCCCATGCTAGCGGGGTCCATAAGGAAACTAAGGGATATTAAGGCCTCCTTCGAATAGAGAACAGGAACAAAGCATTAACACATGGTGAATACATGAACTCCTCAAACTACGATGATCACCGGAAAGTATCCCAACTATTGTTACCTTGGGGTTTACGGATCACAACACGAAATAGGTGCATATGAGTAGGAAAGATCGTATCAAGAACATAGATATAATGATGATAACATAAACGGTTCAGATCTGAAATCATGGCACTAGGGCCCTAGTGACAAGCATTAAGCATGGCAAAGTCATAGCAACATCAATCTGAGAATATAGTGGATACTAGGGATCAAGCCCTAACAAAACTAACTCGATTACATGATGAATCTCATCCAACTCCTCACCGACCAGCAAGATTACAAAATAATTACTCACTCCCGGTGGGGAGCATCATGGAATTGGCTATGAAGAAGGGTTGGTGATGACGAAGACCGGAGATTCCCCTCTCCGGAGCCCCAAACAGGCTCCAGATCTGGCCTCCCGATGAAGAACAAGAGGTGGCGGCGGCTCCATCTCGTGAAACATGATAAAACTTCATCTCCCATTTTTTCCTCAGAATTAGGAATTTATAGTGTCGGAATTAGGGTTATCAGGGCGACGAGGTGGGCACAACCCACCAGGGCGCGCCTGGGGGGTTGGCGTGCCCTGGTGTATCGTGCCCAGCCAAGGCCCCTCCTCCGATGGTCCTTGGCTCCAGTATTTTTATTTATTGTAAAATAATTCTCCAAAAAGTTTCATTCAATTCCGAGAAATTTTGTTTCTGCACAAAAACAACACCATGGTAGTTGTGTAGAAAACATCGTCAGTCCGGGTTAGTTTCATTCAAATCATGCAAATTAGAGTCCAAAGTAAGAGCAAAAGCGTTAGGAAAAGTAGATACGATGGAGACGTATCAGGCTCCTTCCGGTTGCAGTACTCATTGATATGCAATTCATAATAACTATTACAAAACATGATCATCTCATACATAACATATATCATATCACATCTTGTCCATATCACATCACAACATGCCCTACAAAAACAAGTTAGACATCCTCTACTTTGTTGTTGCAAGTTTTACGTGGATGCTATGGGCAACTAGCAAGAACCGTTCTTACCTACACATAGCCACACCAATGATAATAAAGTTCCCTTTTAACCTTCTACATTGACCACCTTTGTCAAATACGATTCAACTAAAGAGGGAGAGACAGACACCCGCCAACCACATTTATGCAAACAAGTCGCATGTCAGTCGGTGAACCGGCCTCTTGTACATGGACAAGTAAGGTTGGTCCGGGCCACTTCATCCCATAATACCTCCGAATCAAAATAAGAGTAAGGAGGTAAGCAATTTAAATATCAACGCCCACAAACACTTTGTGTTCTACTCGTGCATATCATCTACGCATAGACCTAACTCATGATGCCACTATTGTGGAACGTTGCATGGGAAACAAAAAAATTCCTACGCACACACAAGATCTATCCATGGAGATGTGTAGATACGAGAGGGAGAGTGTATCTACATACCCTTGTATATCGCTAAGCGAAAGCATATATAATGTGGTTGATGTAGTTGTACGTCTTCACCATCCAATCGCGATCTGTACCGATCTAGCGCCGAACGGACGACACCTCCGTGTTCAGCACACATGCGACTCAATGATGTCTCTACCTACTCGATCTAGCGAGCGAGGGCAGAGTAGTAGATGGGTTATCAAGCAGCACGACAATGTGGTGGAGGTGGTGGTGGAGCAGTGCCAGCAGGGCTTCGTCGAGCGCTATCGGAACCACGAACGGAGGAGAAAACGATCTAGGGAGAGAGGGAGGCGCCAAGGGCTTGGTGTATCCTCTTGGGGTGCCCCTCGCTCTATATATAGGTGGAAGGTGATATGTCTCCAATGTATCGATAATTTATGAAGTATTTATGGAAATCGGGGCTCTGCAGACCCAAGAAAGGTTCGAACACTAGGGTGCGCTCGCTCTCCAACCCTACTTGACCTCACACCTTCGCGACGACTCTCCGGTGGTTCAAGCTAGGGAAAAAAAAGGACACACACACATAGTTTACCCATGTTTGGGCCACCTTGCGGTGTAAAACCCTACTCATGATTGGTGGATAGCTTGAGGTAGAAGATGAGTACAAGGCGTGTTCTTGACAGCCCAAAACTCGTCCCCCCTCTATGGTGGCTTCCCCCCTCCTTATATCGGCCTTGGTCCTCTTCCCTCAAAAATATCAGGCGAGAAGGGTTTCCAACAATGGCCAGTTTGAAGGGGATAGGGTTGCAGCCCACCCTGACAAAAGGCGATCTTTGCCTGTTAAAGCTCTTCGACGTGACGCGCCGGTGGATCGGGGATGACCTTCGTTGTGCCGAGCCTTTGGTCTTGGTATTCTTGCACCAAGAAGGCAACCTTTGGGGTTGCTTTGAGAACCTGCCAGCTGGTGCTACTCATCCATCACCAAACAGGAAAACCTCTCTGTCCGCGCCTGTTGGCACAACCCCTGGTACCATTTGGCATGGCGCGCGTCACCCATGTGCGGGCACTGGGTTGCAAGTCCTCGCGGGGCCTGCAATGGGAATTTTTGCGTCCCGAGGGCATTGGGCCAGCCCTTCAAGGTGTCCTCGTGAAGCCCTTAATGGTGATGCCGATGTGCGCCTCGTGAGGCGTGCCCCCCACGAGGGCCTTGCTCTCGAAGCCTTTATGTTGGCCACATGGCACCTATGGCAGCCCTTTCTTCCTGGGCTGCAGGCAGACGGGCTGTCAGGACCGGTTTTCCAGGATATTAATTTCCCAGTAAATGGCCCTTGTGCTCATCAGCCCCAGGATTACTGTTAGCTGATTAGACACAATCTTGATACGGAAATTCCAAGCAAAATTACAACAGCTGAAGTACAAGACCATCATGGTCTATGAGTACAACAAAAGGCTTCTAGTGGTTGGTGGCGGAAGCGGTTCAGGGTCATCAGTGTCTATGGGACTCCATTTCCCACAGGAACAGCTGACCTGGTTAACTCCTATCTTCGCGTGGCTGCAATCTTGGATGCCTATGTTCTGGGGTTGTCGTCATAATGCTCTTCTCCACATGCATAATCTGGCCAAGACAATAGCCAGGGACAAGCTAGTGAGTACTTTGAATGTACTCGCAAACATTATGAAAACAGGTATAACATAGCAGTGGTATTCATGCACGAACTTAATCCATGGTCACTTGAGCAGTCGCAAAATAAAACTTCATGATATGAGCAAATAGGTCATTCATATTAAATATGAATAAGCAATCAGAGGATAAAAATAAAATAGACCGATCGGATGTCTGAAGCGACGCCTCAGAAAGATAATAATATAAAGCGTGCCTCAGTCGGGCGTCTGAGCGACGCCACATAAAGGGCATATAAAGGTAATAAGTAACAAACGTGCCATAGTCGGGCGTCTGAGCGACGCCACATAAAGGGCTTATAAGGAAATTAAATAACCAACGTGTCACAATCGGGCGTCTGAGCGACGCCACAGAAAGGGCTTATATGATAAAGTAATCAGTATGCATGCCACAGTCGGGCGTCTGTGCGACGCTGCAAAAAGGGCTTATATAAGAATAATCACAATGAACATCCAGGAGGTAGAACCTTCCTAGGGATACCCAATAATTCAAATAATATAAATGGTTAGTCCACAATAATAATAATCACAATCATCATTTGTCACTTGTTATGATCCATATTCCAGTTTAGAAGATTTCCGCCGAAGACCGACACTAAGACCGACACTTGACCCATCCCAGACTATAATCCTTAACCACAGACACGGCTATTCGAATAGATATTAACTCTGCAGTGGTTGTACTCTTTACCCACAATCGACGGATTTTAGTAGTCACAAAGGACTAGTTCCGTCTACGGTATTTTAGAAGAAAACACACCTAACCAGTACACACCCATTTCTCATCCCGAGGCCAGGTATCACCCTAGGAAACATTCAAGAAAAACTTTAAGACGGGGAGGCCACCACCTTGAATAGCATGGGATCAAATTTATATCGCGCGCTCTAAGGGGTGCCCCCCTCTCGGTCCCAACCGGAAACACCCATGCCCCCTGACCGGATGACGGGGTTTGATCCATGGCCATGGGACCCTCATCATGGCCCCTCTATTTGGTATGTACATGGAAAGAGGTTTGCAACTTACTAAACTGCATTCTTTGCAGAAAACATATGGCAGTACGGAAAGAAGGAGAACGGGGACAAGACTCGATCTATGGTTGACTCAGGAGGTTGTGTACTCTCTGCATGGTATCAGAACACACATATTTCATAACATTAGACATATTCACCACTCATCATACCCCTTCATGCCTTACTGACCATTCTCGCTCCAACGAGACGTCAGCACCAAGCTCGTGTCAATCAGAGACAGAGACTTCTCCCGATTCCTTTCGGTAGGCATGAATGGCATATGAGGGTGAATACTTTCACAAGCATATCAATTCCAACAGCAAGGAATATTCATCATGCATTCGTAAACATGATCACACCATCGCATAAAAACAAATGAATACTTCAGGTCAACCCGATGTTGTAGTCACATCAAGCAACACACAACAAGTATTATACCTGGGTTCAGAATGCTTGCCTTCAATGTGTATGTATCTGAGGTGCACTCCACAACTTGATCCTCACTCCAAATTCCTATTTGAAAATATTCTAATTAACACACAATTCAAAAACAGCACAAAAAGTTGTTTTGGAAAATTTTCAAATAAATATGAAAATAAATAGATGGAATTTGGGAAACAACAGAAAAATAATCAGGTCCATTGGAGTTATATTTTAGAAGTTATAGCCAGTCAAAGATCAGGTCAAAATCCGATTTTTAAATTAATTAGAAAAGAAAACGGTTCGGTGGTGAATACGCTTTCGAGAGGGGGGACGTACTCAGGGACCAGCACCACTGGCGGTTGGGTTATGACACTAACAAGTGGGCCCACTTTTTGGGTTTGTCCCCTTCCTCCCGCTTGCCTGGACAAAAGCAGGGGTGAGTCACCGATGGCGTTTGCCGGCACTAGAGGGCGCCGTTCTCGACGTCCGGCCTACCCACGAGCTCAGCAGAGCGGCCCGCATTGATGAAGGGGAGAGGAGCATCCGGGGAGCTCCAGGTCGAGAAAAGTTTCTCCAATGGCGGAGGAAGCTTCGGCCATGGAAGGGGCTTGGTATTTCCTGGCTCTCGGGCGAAATTTGAGAGGGGGGGGGGTTCCTAAGGCAGCTCAGGGGTTGCTGGGATCGCTAGGCACGCTCGGGGGCTCCTTTTATAGTCGGCTAGGGTCGGTTCCCACAGCTCCAAGGATAAGAACGCCGGTGAATCGCCATTCTGTTGCTAGGGGCAACGTGGCGGCAACGGGCGCTAGCGGACAAGCTCGCGGATGAGCTCGGCCTGTTCCAGAGGACAGCTGGCAAGCTGGGGTGGTCGGGGTGGTGCCGTCCATGGCAGAGACCCGCTGCGGCCACAGGCTTGCCACCAGGGCTTGCTACGGCGACGCTGCACGGTGCCAGGGAGCGGCTTTAGCAGCAGGGAGGGGTCGGGGGCGTCTCTGCATGCGAGAAATGGCCAGGGGCAGCACTAGGCGGACGCGGCGGCTCGGGAGACCGCACGTGCAAAACGTGCGCTTTGATCATGCTCCGGGCATGCACACAGGGTGCTCGACGATATGCCAGGGCGAGCAAAAACCTACTGATGCCCCATGCCAAATAACAGGTCTATGCTAGTGGGTATAGGGAAGCTATGGGACATGCTGGTTTGGCTATAGGGGTAAGTTCACAATACAAACACAAAACCATGCCAAAACTGCCCAGGCACACCAGGTGCTCGACAGAATGCCAAGGGCATCTAGGCAACTCTTCTAGTGTCCAAAAACTCCAGGTTGGGATCTCTCTAGATGCTGGTTATGATGGCATGGTTGTTTTATGAAGACAAGAAAGTTTCTAATGCAAGTTTTTGTGAAAGTTAGTTTTTGGACAGAAACATAATGAGGCTATAGCATGGTCAAAACTTATTCCACCGGACCTCAACTCCTGGACTTTAGGGTTTGGTAGGGTAAACTTCAAGTATGAAAAATCTCATGGGCATTAGAGCAAAACAAAATAGGGTTGCAAAAGAACGGATGGTTTGCTCAAATTTTTCAAAACACAAGGCTGTTTCTCTGCATAAAATTGAATTATATACTTCTACTAACATCTCCAAATTTTTATGGAATTTTCAAAGTAATAATTAAATAGGTTGTAGTGCAAACTACAAATTGGACCAGATTTGAAAACTTGAGATAAAGCTCAAAATCTCCAAATGACTAAGAGAGGTTTTTGCATAAAAGTGATGTAGAAACATCACCTGTCATCTAAGAATTTTTGTAGAATTTTTAAATGAATATATCAAATGGTTGTAGTGCAAAAGAAGCTCTAAAAATTATGAGAAACCATTTTAGAATAATTAAATCTCAGGAAAAAATTATAGAAATATCTCCATAGATCAAATATAAAAACAAAAAAAATGTTCTTAAGGAGCTATTCAAGTCCACAATTCAGAAGAAAGAAGTGATTCTGAAATCAATAGATGATCCAGAAAATAAAAATTTAATTTCCTGGCAAAATTTTAATTAATAAAACATGATTAAATTCTTGGGGTGTTACAACACTACCCCCCTTAAGAAAAATCTCGTCCTCGAGATTTACGGAGAGTGAAAAACAGTTGAATAAAAATCACAGCAACAAAAATCACTCACATACAATGGAAATCAAACAATTTATTCATAGTCCAATCTTATGACATAACACACATATTGAAGTCAATAATTAATTGTAGGCTAACAAACACAACATTGAGTGTTTACGGTGCAAAAGCAAAATATGCAGGGTCCTAAGGAAATGTCTCCGGCACTGGAGCACATTCTTCCTCTTCTAGGGGGAGCGGATGGACTAGTCAAAGAACGCGCCTCTCCTGGTCTGGCCTCAAAGGTCTGCCAATGGCGATCCGAGGATTCAAAACTGCGAGATTCTGGAGGTAATCCATTACTTGCTGAGTCAAACGCTCTTGGCGATGATGTACTGGATAAGGTTGGCCAGTACTGGGTCTCTCTCTATTCGTCCCCTGGGAAAAGATGCTTCTTCTCCGGGTGCGGCACAGCTCGGGAAGTAATAATACCCCCTTTCACTGGCATAGGGCACTGTGAGTCGAAGGCGGGTAATCGCTTCGTACGCAGCAACTTCTATGGCCATTTGCGGAGTCGACATAGATTTCCCCACAAAGGAGACTTCTGTTGGGTCTTCGTTTGGGTCCACAGGTGGGATGTGTACTACTGCCCAATATTTAGAGGCAAAAGATGTGATCCTCGATTTGAGCATCTCGTACTGGGGTGGATGGGGAGAACCTATGGCACTGTAGGTAAAGTCCCACAATATCTTAGCAAAACTACCTGGGGTCATCTCTGGGGTTCTCCGATGAATCATGGGGTTGGGCATGGTAAAAAAATGGTTGTGAGGGTAGTGCAAAAAGTGAGGGATGCTTGGTAAGGTCACGGAGTGGCCTCTTATATAGCATCTGGGCTGGGTTACCTATGGTGGTGTGGGGGCAACCATGTTGTCAGCTCTGCTCTATGGGGTTAATGCCACAGATATACACATCTCACAAAAGTGACGTATTACTGTCGGTTGACAACTGGGGTGGTTTTCGATAGCTACGCCCAAACATTTAATACTCAACCAAATGCCAAAATTTTATTTATGTATGGATACTCGTAGTACTATTAAAATAATGGCATACAAGCAACATGCATTTTATTCGTGGTGATACAAGGTCACACTATTACTTGGCGCAGGAGTACAAAGACTCGGCACTACTCGAGTGGCTTAGTCTACCTTGTTAATATCTAGTCGAGCGTGCCTTGCGGATGTCGAGGCTTCTCCTTGGCTTCACCGTCGGGCTTTGCTGGATCAGGGTGATGGTTTTCAAGGTCGGGGTAGCGATGATGACCATCGCGAGGGTTGGTGGCCACAATCCTGTTGGAGCGAGTCCCCAAAAGGCGACCAAGCTCCTACGGAGATACAAAAACATTCCGGTCGGTTGCAGGGGCATGCCTCAATGACTCAATTGTTCGTCTGAACAACACGACGGGGTTGTCGGCGCTAGGCGCCACTTCTTTTCTTGCTGGGGTTCGGCGAGCAAGTTCTCCATGAGCTGCGATCAGATCAAGAGTGACCTGATCAAATAGTGCCTCTAGTGCGCTGAGGTAGCGCACAAGATGCAGTAGTGTAGGGTCCGTCTCGTGGTCTTCACTAGCAATCTGGGGAGGCCTACTATACCCGTCATGGCTAGGGTAATAGTAGAATGAGCGGCAGTTAACTCTTGGCGACAAGTGCCGAAGTTGAACTATAGCCTCTCGAGCTGCTAACTGGATGGCTTGTGGCTCAAAGGAAATTGACCTTCCGGTGAACCTGTAGGGGCGTTCTGGCGAGATGCCACTACCATAGATGTGCACTGTGGCCCATAAGTGACGACTCTCATCCCTCGTGCGCTCCTGGTACACAACATATTCTGGGGGCTCTTCTAATTCAAAGGCACGACGGGTGAGGTTAGCTAGGACGGTCACAAAACCTCCAAGGTTGTTTGCGGTGGTCTCATTGTGAACAATGGCGCCAGGCATCTTGGCTTGGTTTTGGATGGTTGGCTATGGTGTGATGGGTTTGGGGCAAACATTTTCTTTTATAGAAGAAAACGGAGTCTTCCTTCGCACGCTTGCGAATGGGACTGTTTAAGTTTTGGTCACAATGCGTGATTGATGGGCTAGGCTGATAGGTTGGGCACCCACTGCCGGAAGGTGTCGGGGTCACTGAGTGGGCTATCATATAGGATAGGCATGGCTGCAGCTAGGTTAAAGTCTTGGTGGATGGTTTACCTAGGTTCATCGACCTGGCTAAGATAGGATTAGCCAATGGTCAGCCTGGCTCTGATACCAAGGTTGTCAGGACCGGTTTTCCAGGATATTAATTTCCCAGTAAATGGCCCGTGTGCTCATCAGCCCCAGGATTACTGTTAGCTAATGAGACACAATCTTGATACAGAAATACCAAGCAAAATTAGAGCAACTGAAGTACAAGACCATCATGGTCTATGAGTACAACAAAAGGCTTCTAGTGGTTGGTGGCGAAAGCGGTTCGGGATCATCAGCGTCTATGGGACTCCATTTCCCACAGGAACAACTGACCTGGTTAACTCCTATCTTCGTGTGGCTGTAATCTTTGATGCCTATGTTCCAGGGTTGTCGTCATAATGCTCTTCTCCACATGCATAATCTGGCCAAGACAATAGCCAGGGACAAGCCGGTGAGTACTTTGAATGTACTCGCAAACATTATGAAAACATGTATAACATAGCAGTGGTATTCATGCACTGAACTTAATCCACGATCACTTAACCAGTCACAAAATAAAACTTCATGATATGAGCAAACAAGTCATTCATATTAAACATGAATAAGCAATTAGAGGATAGAAATAAAATAGACCGATCGGGTGTCTGAAGTGACGCCTCGAAAGGATAATAATATAAAGTGTGCCTCAGTCGGGCGTCTGAGCGACGCCACATAAAGGGCTTATAAAGGGAATAAGTAACAAACGTGCCACAGTCGGGCATTTGAGCGACGCCACATAAAGGGCTTATAAAGGGAATAAGTAACAAACGTGCCACAGTCGGGCGTCTGAGCGACGCCACATAAAGGGCTTATAAGGAAATTAAATAACCAACGTGCCACAGTCGGGCGTCTGAGCGACGCCACAGAAAGGGCTTATATGATAAAGTAATCAGTATGCATGCCACAGTCAGGCGTTTGCGAGACGCCTCAAAAAGGTCTTATATAAGAATAAAAATAATGAATATCCAGGAGGTAGAACCTTCCTAGGGATACCCAATAATTCAAATAATATAAATGGTTAGTCCACAATAATAATAATCACAATCATCATTTGTCACTCGTCATGATCCATATTCCAGTTTAGAAGTTTTCCTCCGAAGACCGACACTAAGACCGACACTTGACCCATCCCAGACTATAGTCCTTCACCACGGACACGGCTATTCGAATAGACATTAACTCTGCAGTGGTTGTACTCTTTACCCACAACCGACGGATTTCAGTAGTCATAAAGGACTAGTTACGTCTACGGTATTTTAGAACAAAACACACCTAACCAGTACACACCCATTTCTCATCCCGATGATAGGTATCACCCTAGGCAACGCTCAAGAAAAACTTTAAGACGGGGAGGCCACCACCTCGAATAGCACGGGATCAAATTTATATCGCGCGCTCTAAGGGGTGCACCCCTCTCGGTCCCAACCGGAAACACCCATGCCCCCTGATCGGATGACGGGCTTAAATCCATGGCCATGGGACCCTCATCATGGCCCCTCTATTTGGTGTGTACATGGAAAGAGGTTTGCAACTTACTAAAGCGCATTCTTTGCAGAAAACATATGGCAGTACGAAAAGAAGGAGAATGGGGATAAGACTCGATCTATGGTCGACTCAGGAGGTTTTGTACTCTCTGCATGGTTAGCACAAAAAACATATTTCATAACATTAGACAGAGTCACCACTCATCATACCCCTTCATGCCTTACTGACCATTCTCACTCCAACGAGATGTCACCACCAAGCTCGTGTCAATTAGAGACAGAGACTTCTCCCGATTCCTTTTAGTAGGCATGAATGGCATATGAGGGTGAATACTTTCACAAGCATATCAATTCCAACAGCAAGGAATATTCATCGTGCATTTGTAAACATGATTACACCATCGCATAAAAACGAATGCATACTTCAGGTCAACCCGATGTTGTAGTCACATCAAGCAACACACAACAAGTATTATACCAGGGTTCAGAATGCTTGCCTTCAATGTGTATGTATCTGAGGTGCACTCCACAACTTGATCCTCACTCCAAATTCGTATTTGAAAATATTCTAATTAACACACAATTCAAAAATAACACAAAAAGTTGTTTTGGAAAATTTTCAAATACATATGAAAATAAACTAGATGTAATTTGGGAAACAACATAAAAGTAATCGGGTCCATTGGAGTTATATTTTAAAAGTTATAGCGAGTCAAAGATCAGGTCAAAATCTGATTTTTAAATTAATTAGAAAAGAAAACGGTTCGGTGGTGAATACACTTTCGAGAGGGGGGACGTACTCGGAGACCAGCACCACTGGCGGTTGGGTTGTGACATCGACAAGTGGGGCCCACTTGTCAGGTTTGTCCCCTTCCTCCCGCTTGCCTGGACAGAAGCAGGGGCGAGTTGCCGACGGCGTTTGCCGACGCTAGAGGGCACCGTTCTCGACGTTCGGCCTACCCACGAGCTCAGCAGAGCGGCCCACATTGGATGAAGGGGAGAGGAGCGTCCGGGGAGCTCCAGGTCGAGAAGAGCTTCTCCAATGGCGGAGTAGGCTTCGGCCATGAAGGGGGCTTGGTATTTCCTGGTTCTCGAGAGAAATTTGAGAGGGGGGCTTCCTAAGGCAATTCAGGGGTTGCAAGGCTCGCTAGGCTCGCTTGGGGGCTCCTTTTATAGTCAGCTAGGGTCGGTTCCCGCAGCTCCGAGGATAAGAACGTCGATGAACTGCCATTTTGTTGCTAGGGGCAACATGGCGGCGACGGGCGCTAGCGAACGAGCTCGCGGATGAGCTCGGCCTATTCTAGAGGGCAGCTGGCGAGCTGGGGTGGTCAGGGCGGTGCCGTCCATGGCAGAGACCCGCTGCGGCCGCAGGTTTGCCGCCAAGGCTTGCTGCAGCGACGCTGCATGGCACTAGGGAGTGGCTTCAGCAGCAGGGAGGGGTCGAGGGCGTCTCTACGGGCGAGCAAAGGCCAGGGGCAGCACTAGGCGGATGCGGCAGCTCGGGAGACCGCACGTGCAAAACGTGCGCTCTGCTCGCGCTCCGGGCATGCACACAAGGTGCTCGACGATATGAAAGGGCGAGCAAAAACCTACCGATGCCCTTGCCAAATAACAGATCTATGCTAGTGGGTATAGGGAAGCTATGGGACATGCTGGTTTGGCCATAGGGGTAAGTTCACAATACAAACACAAAACCATGCCAAAACTTCTCAGGCACACCAGGTGCTCGACAGAATGCCAATGGCATCTAAGAAACTCTTCTGGTGTCCAAAAACTCTAGGTTGGGGTCTCTCTAGATGCTAGTTATGATGGCATGGTTGTTTTATGAAGACAACAAAAGTATCTAATGCAACTTTTGTGAAAGTTAGTTTCTGGATAGAAACTAAATGAGGCTATATCATGGTCAAAACTTATTCCAATGGACCTCAACTCCTGGACTTAAGGGTTTGGTAGGGTAAACTTCAAGTAGGAAAAATCCCATGGGCATTAGAGCAAAACAAAATAGGGTTGCAGAAGAAAGTACCAAACTGGGCCAGAATGAATATGAGGATAGTTTGCTCAAATTTTCCAAAACACAAGGTTGTTTCTCTGCATAAGATTGAATTATATACTTCTACTAACATCTCCAAATTTTTATGGAATTTTTAAAGTAATATTTAAATAGGTTATAGTGCAAACTACAAACTGGACCAGATTTGAAAACTTGAGATAAAGCTCAAATCTCCAAATGACTAAGAGAGGTTTTTGCATAAAAGTGATGTAGAAACATCACCTGTCATCTAAGAATTTTTGTAGAATTTTTAAATGAATATATCAAATGGTTGTAGTGCAAAAGAAGCTCTAAAAATTATGAGAAACCATTTTAGAATAATTAAATCTCAAAACAAAATTATAGAAATATCTTCATAGATCAAATATAAAAATAAAAAAATGTTCTTGAGGAGCTATTCAGGTCCAACAATTATTTTTGAAAAGTTTCTATTTGGAGGGAAAAACTCCACAATTCAGAAGAAAGAAGTGATTCTGAAATCAATAGATGATCCAAAAATAAAAATTTAATTTCCTGGCAAAATTTTAATTAATAAAACATGATTAAGTTCTTGGGGTGTTACACGGGCCTGGTTACCCCCAGTCTTAGAGGCCCAACAGTAGCCCCAGGGCCCATGATGCGAACGACGCGGCCTGCCGAGGGGGTGAAGCGATGCGGGCCCAGACCGCCTGAGGCCTAGGCCGAACACGCGGTGTGAACTGAATCACATGACGCCTCCACTCCCCAATGACACCTCGAGAACCGCGCCTCCGCTTGGAAAACCCTCATCCCCGATGGCAGAACCACCATTAAGCAGTTCCCCACTCATCTCCCTTTGTCGCCTCCGCTTCTTTGCGCGAACACCGCCTCCATCCCCTACATTCCTTCATGGCGGTGAAGAAGGACACCTCGAGCGCTAGGGCTCCAGCTGGGCCTTCATCGCCGGATCCGGCGCGGCGGCGCTAGGCCGCTAATGACGAGTAAGCACTTTTGCCTTCCAGAGCTTCCTCTTGCATTCTCATCTTGTTCGACGATCCTGACCACCAAGATCCTCAGGGCGTGCATGACCAAGAGGCAGAGGGAGGCCTCGCCTGGGACCTCCTTCCTTGTGCCGCCTACTGGTGAGACCTCTGCCTACGCGCTCGGCCTGGCGGGGCCTCGCAAGCGTGCAGTCCACGTCACCGCCCACGCGGCGCCCATCGTCGCGTGTGTGGCGGAGCTGATCCACCGGGAAGCGACCATCGCCGATCGGGAGGCCGACGTGGCTGTGTGCAAGTGGGAGGCTGACAGGACCGCCTCCAACCAAGAGGCAGAGCGTGAACGCCTCGAGACCCTGGAGGGACGGGTCCTTGCTGACGAGGCCGCCCTCGCGGCAGTGAACGAGGAGGCCCATGCCAACACTGACGCGCGGGTGACTTTGGAGCGGGCGGCCGCCCTCGCAAAGTACCAAGGCAAGCTGGCCCGACAGGAAGCCCGCATCCAACTCCGTTGTGACGCGCTCCAGGAGGAGGTGAGTGCGCTCCGAGCCTAGCTGCTGGGCATTGAGGTCGAGCTCCAGGGCGCCCTCGCGAGCAAGAATGACGTTGAGGCGGAGCTGACGTTGCTGCATGCCTAGGTTGGGGAAGCCATCAAAGCCATGTAGATGGCCCAGGACACCAAGGCATGGGCAAGCATGATGGAGTTGCAGCGCGCAGGCTAGTTCCGAGGCCTCGCGGGAGCTTCGTTGAGGACGTCCCGGAGCTGTCGATAGTGCATGGCGATAGAGGCTACCTCGACTTCTTCTCGAAGGTGGTGGAGGCGCTGGAGTCAGGAGTCTCCAAGGTGGAGGAGGACATTGAGTCTAGCGTACACGACCTTCTGGACTGCGTGATGACGTGCTTCTTCTCCAGCCTGCGTTGCCATGACCCCGCCTTTGACCTCTCTAGCGTGATGGAACCGGTGCCCGGGGAGCTACGGCGCCCCCTCACGGAGGAGGTGCGCGAGCACATGGAGTTGCCCGAACATGCCTCCTGAGGGAAGCGGGAGCCTCGGCGCCGCGTCCTCCGGCAGCCATGTGAAAGCACATTTGCTCCCTTGGTGGTTTTGGTAATTAATAACAACATATATGTCATTGAACTAATGTTTCCACTAAGTATGTTTTAGGAAAAGTTCAATGATGGGTTGGCATAAGGATTGTGGAATACCCCAAGATGCAAGGAAATAGATTGGCAAAGCCTTAAGCAAAGGACTCTACATTTTATCTTTTGTGAGAAATCACCTTGAGTCCATAGGAAAGCCAATACTATTAAAAGGGGGTAAGGTTTTGTTGGTGAACAAAATGCTCATATGTGCACAAGTGATAGTCACCACATACACCCACAAGCTCTTCCACAAAAGTCTGTCCAAAGCCAAATATTCAAAATCGGTGCAACCAACACTTTCCACTCGGTGCCACCGATTCCAGAACCTAGACAGACTCAGCCAAACCCTAGCCACTTCGGTGCAACCGATTCTTCTTCGGTGCCACCGAGTTTAGGTTGCCAACTTTCCATTATGCAAATTCACAATATCGGTCCCACCGATATTGTTGGATCGGCGTCACTGAGATTGGGCAATCTGACCGTTGGTCACCTTATCGATGCAACCGAGTTTCCTATATCGATCTCACCGAGATTCAAATGTTGCCACCTTTTGGTCACTTCGGTACCACCAAAATTAACACACCACCGATTTGGTAATTTTATGTGTAACGGTTGGATTTTTGGAGATGCGTGTATATACCCCTCCACCACCACTCACTCGTAAGAGAAGCACTCAGAACAGTTCCCCACTCATACCTACTGATTTTCTGAGAGAGAGCCACCTACTCATGTGTTGAGATCATGCCATTCCATTCCTAACATATGAATCTTGATCTGTAGCCTCCCCAAGTTGCTTTGCACCCAATCAATCTCTTCCACTAAGCCAAATCTTTGAGAGAGTGATTGTGTGTTGAGGAGTCTATCATCTTGAAGCACAAGAGCAAGGAGTTCATTGACACAATCGAGCATTTTACCTTTTGGAGGGTGGTGCCTCCTAGATTGGTTAGGTGTAGCTTGGGAGCCTCCTACTTCATGTTGTGGAGTGAACCAAGAAGTTTGTAAGGGCAAGGAGATCGCCTACTTCGTGAAGATCTACCCTAAGTTAGGCTAGTCCTCCGTGGACGTAGGCCATCATGGTATAGTCAAGGTTGCTTCTTCGTGGAACCCTCCGTGGAATCTCGCGACCATTACCCTTTGTGGGTTGAAGACTCCATAAATGTGGATCTACGATAGCGCCACCTATCGGAACCACGGGGAAAATCATCATGTCATCAATTGCGTTTGATCTTCCTACCCTTTCTTTACTTACATGCTTGTCTTTATTTTTCGCTGCTATACTCGTAGACATGCATGTGTAGGGTGTACTTGACATATTATGAATTCTATAATCAGTGAAGATATAAAATTGGGAAAAAGTAGATTTTATTTGGTCAAGTAGTCTAATCACCCCCCTCTAGCACTACTTTGGATCCTACACCATGACGAAGAAGATACCTCCTCCGCTTAATTTTTATGTCGCATTCGTGTAATGTTATGAACCACTAGGCCCAGAGCGGGCGCAGGATCTTGCAAGTTAGTTTTGTTTAACCGGTAGTTACTTATCTTGATTCGGATGCCCTTGCTCCCCTTGCGGGGTTTTTTGCCTTCCTTTACGCAGCCCCTATGCCCCAGCTAGTTGGGGGATAGCGCCCGCGGCAAGCCTTGTGTTGCTGACAAGGTTCCTCTTAGCGTGAGCCCCGGGCTAGGGGGTAGAGATCCGCGAGGTCGGTGAAGGCTCGCGTCGTGCAACACCCATGATTCCTGCCCTTGATGCGTGACGTGACCCCAGGCGACAACCCCCAAGGCTTGTAGTATCTAGCTCGTGCCTTGCCAGGCCATTGTCCTTTGCATGTCCTTTACCGAGGGCCCCTCCTGCAAGTCATCTCGCTTGGGACCTCGCGCTTTGGGTTCCGCATGAGTAAGTTCATCGCCCAAGGCCCTCGCAAGGTGATGGGATGTTCTCACTCGAGTGGGGGCATATGTTGGGCCTAGGCCCACTCCGCCGAGCCTATAGGCAGCCAGGCCCGACCCGTGGCACATGCAACGCTGTGGCAGTCGGCGTCTAGGCTTGTACTCCTGCTTCGCGGGTCTGGCGAGGCGCTCCGCGAGCACGCAGCGGCCAGAACTTCTCGAGCAGGTGGAGATCAGAACGGTGTGGGCCCTAGTGCCTGGGAGTCAAGCGTGGTGCATCATGCACGACGAGACGCATGGCCCCCACCACTCCCCAGGACGTCTTGATAACTGCTCAGTGCTGCCATAAAGCCTGAGCGTGGCGCAGGGTCATCATGACTCCTCGTAACCCCGTGCCAATCCAACAGAGGCAGGGGCACAGGCCGAGCATCCATCAAGGCTTTAGATAAGGAGAGGAGAGAAGTCCATTGGCTCATCCTCCCATATCTCAACCTTCGTTGCCATCCGTCGTTGTCGTAGCAATGACGCATGTGAGGAAGTTCTCCGCTGAGAAGGGGAAGGCAGTGACCGGTGAGGCGGGCTCATCGAGGGCAGCGAGGGGCAGCGGCCGTCCACACGCATCCGTTTCTGCGCTTGAGGCACCTCTTCGAGGGCGTGGGTGACCTCCGTCGGCAGCCCACGCTGGCCCGAGCAACCGCGGAAGAGGCTCCAGCCGCGGTCTCGAACACAACAGAAGAGGCGGCCGCGGGCGGGGCAACGATGTGGGGCACCTGTTTGACCGCCCCAGCCATGGGTCCACCCTGCTGACCCTGCCCACGAGTTCATCGTGAGGATGGAGGGAAAACCTCGCACTTGGCTCCGGCTCCCCGATTCCTTCGCGAGGGAGATGGAGGGGCGCGCGCTCTTGGGTCTATGGCTGCAGCCAGATGACTGCTGCAATGGTTCCTCTTGGGTGGCGATGGAGTTCAGCCCCCTTGGCTTCATGTTTTTGGATCATGGGTGGAAGTTGTTTGCCCTCGCTCACGGCTTGCAAGACGGGTACGTCCTTGATACGCTCCAACGTATCTATAATTTTGATTGTTCCATGCTATTATATTATCTGTTTTGGATGCTTTATATGCATTAATATGCTATTTTATATTATTTTTGGGACTAACCTATTAATCTAGAGCCTAGTGCCAGTTTCTGTTTTTTTCCTTATTTTTGAGAATTGCAGATAAGGAATATTAAACGGAGTCCAAACGGAATAAAACCTCCGGATTGATTTTTCTTGGACCAGAAGCAAACCACAGGAGACTTGGAGATGAAGTCCAAGGAGCCACCGTGGGGCCACAAACCCTAGGGGCACGCCCAGAAGGGTAGGGCGTGCCCCTAAAGATTGTGGGCCCACGACAGCTCTCCCAACCCTATTTCTCAGCCTATAAATTCCCAAATATTCCATTATTATCAGAACGAGCCATGAAAACACTTTGCTGCCACCAGAAGCCTCCGTTCCTGAGAGGTCCAATCTTGGAGCCTTTTTCGGTAATCTGCCGGAGGGGGATTCGATCACGGAGGGCATCTACATCAACTCCATTACCCCTTCGATGATGTGTGAGTAGTTCACCATAGACCTTCGGGTCCATCGCTAGTATCTAGATGGCTGCTTCTCTCTCTCTTTGCTCTTCAATACCATGTTCTTCATGATCTTCATGGAGATCTATCCGATGTAATACTCTTTTGCGGTGTGTTTGTCGAGATCTAATGAATTGTGGGTTTATGTTCACATTATCCATGAATATTATTTGAGTCTTTTCTGAATTCTTATATGCATGATTTCATATCTTTGCAAGTCTCTTTGAGTTATTGGTTTGGTTTGGCCAACTAGATTGGTAATCCTTGCAATGGGAGAAGTGCTTAGCTTTGGGTTCAATCTTGCGGTGTCCTCACCCAGTGACAAAGTAGGGGTACCGAGGCACATATTGTATTGTTGCCATCAAGGAAAACAAGATGGGTTTTTCATCATATTGCTTGAGTTTATCCCTCTACATCATGTCATCTTACCTAATGCGTTACTTTGTTCTTCATGAACTTAATACTCTAGATGCAGGCAGGAGTCAGTCGATGTGTGGAGTAATAGTAGTAGATGCAGAATCATTTCGGTCTACTTGACATGGACATGATGCCTATATGCATAATCATTGCCTTGGATATCTTCATAATTATTCACTTTTCTATCAATTGCTCGACAGTAGTTTGTTCACCCACCGTAATACTTGCTATCATGAGAGAAGCCTCTAGTCAAACCTATGGCCCCCGGGTCTATTTTTCATCTGATACTTTCAGATCTAAAACCAAAAATACTTTGCTGCATCATTTTTACCTTTTGTTTACTTTTCTTTCAAGCAATCTATCTCTATCAGATCTCATCCTTGCAAGTAACCTTAAAGGGATAGACAACCCCTTTATAGAGTTGGGTGCAAGAGTTTGATTCTTTGTGTAGGTACACCTATTGGGGACTTGCTTGTATCTCCTACTGAATTGATACCTTGGTTCTCAACAACTAAGGGAAATACTTATCTACTTTCTTGCATCACCCGTTCCTCTTCACGGAAACCAACACATGCTCGAGAAGTAGCAGTCCTCCACTTCAAGTTTGACGGCACCTACACACTCTTTATGAAGGCCTTCGGGAAGGCCGGTAACTACCTGGGCTGCTGCATGGAGAGTGCCAGTAGTGGCAGCGGTGGCTCCTCCTCTGGGGAATGCGGGAGTAATAACGACTCTGATGGCTCCCCGGACTCTTGCATCAAGGAGGAGGACTCTGACTGGGTGCAGCGGCGTTAGAGCCTCGGCCTCCGAAGGCGACGCTGTGAGAGCTCGGACCCCCTTTTATTCAAGTCGTCTCTCCTTTCCTGTAACGAGCCAAGCTGACCCTATCAGGGTATGTAAATGAGGGATTATGTTGTTTATCATGCTTTGAACTGAATGTTTGCTTGGATCGAAAATAAATTTTCTTTACACCACTCCTCGAAAGGCTTGTTCCTTTTTTCAAGGTCATCCCGTCCCTCTGCGTTCTTGGCATGAGATGTCCAGATGCATGGGGCCCCGGGGGTTGCCTGGGCCTGCCTCGTGAGGCCACCTAGGGAAATCACCTCAGGGGGAGAGGTCCTGCATGAAAGCACTTAGTCTTGGAGTGGTACGTGCTTACGGACTTGCACTTGGGCGTCGCGCAAGGAAAGTAGGAACCAACGTCCTTGGTGAGGTGATGTGCATGTGGGCATCTCCAAGGCCTAGAACCCAGTCCTCTGGGTTCCAGAGCTGCTAGGACGGTCCCAAGCATAGGCGCCATGCCCAGTCCTCGTGCGCTTGAAGCCCAAGGGGACCCAGTGGGTGCGTGCCGCGCGCAAGGGAGGGGACTGCTGCCGAGGTGAGGTCCGCTCACTTTGCAGGTTAATGCGACCCTCTAGGGGAGCTCTTTTTTGTCATTTCTCCCATCGCGGAGCATGGGGCTTCCACTAGGCAGGCGCAGGAGTCCTCCTGAGGCCGAGGGGTGGCTCAAGCAGGAGGCTCCGGGGCATGTATATCCCCAAACTCATTATTTTGTGAGAGTCTCACGGGCCGTGATTAAAGAGGTGTCGAATGTCGCGGTTCGACAGTTAGTCCACCAGCACGAATCATGGGGCTTCCGCTTGGGCATGGGCGGGAGTCCTCCTGAGGCCGAGGGGCGGCTCAAGCAGGAGGCTTCGGGCGTGTACAACCCCAAACTCATTATTACATGAGAGTGTCACGGGAGGCGATTAAAGAGGTGTCGGATGCCCCAGGCACACGGCTCAGGGGCTCCTTCCTCAGTCTTCAGGCGGGTTGCGCCTTATTTTTCACACAATTTGTGTGCGCCCCCGCGACCCATCACATGGGTGCGGAGCGCTTTGCGCAGTTGCCAGAGCCGGGCCTCAAAGGTGATGAGGTGCTTGCTCGGCAGACACACGAGTTGCATCCTATCCCAACTGCCCACCCACGACGGTTCTCCAGGAGGGCGGGACACCAAGGACCTTGGAGAGATGGCTAACATGGGGGGCCAACCCGTGAGCCAAAGCTTGGTCACTGGGATTTCTCGGCGCTGCGGGGACGAATCCTAGCATAGACGCCATGTCCAACCCTCTTGTACGGAACCATCCGTGGAGCGTCTATGGGGGAACGAAGATCCCAGGCGATGACGAAGTGCTTAAAGATTGAAAAAATATCACAATCTCAAGACAAAGGTTAAGAAGGTCTGTTTCATCGTGAGGAGTTCCGGCTTCAGGGGAATGCAAAATACATGAGGGGTGGAGGGCCACTTGACGCAAACAAACCAAAAAATCACCTGGCAGCCATGTTGCTGCAAAAACCTCGAGTTACTCATTGAGACGTGCCACGAGGGTCCCGAGGACTCGCGGGGTCCCAACGCCTCGTGGGGTGTCATCGCTAGCCGAGCTAGCCCTCGAGCTTGGTGTCACCAAAGCCCGTGATGTCCATGTCTTTGCGCGTCTTGACGCTTTCCCATCGATGAGCCCCTACCATCCTGACGCTCGACGTCGTGCCCCTTGCCTACAGGAGCGTGCATCGGGACGCACCCCCGGGCAGGGCCTGTGCACCCCCTCGTCTCACAGGCTAGGCCAGGAGCCTTCCAAGCAGGAGTTGACACGTCTCCAACGTATCTATAATTTTTGCTTGTTCCATGCTATTATATTATCAATATTGGATGTTTTACAATCATTTTTATAGCAATTTTATATCATTTTTTGGGACTAACCTATTGACATAGTGCCAAAGTGCTAGTTGCTATTTTCCTTGTTTTTTCCTTCACGGAAAATCAGTACCAAATGCAGCCCAAATGTCCTGAAAATTTCTGGAGATTTTTTTGGACCAGAAGACCCCATATGGGCCAAACACATACCAGGGAGGAGGCCTAGGGTAGCCACAACCCACCAGGGCACGACAGAGGCCCCTGGCACGGCCTGGTGGGAGGTGCCCACCTCGAGAACCACCTCCACCGACTATCGAGACTATAAATTCAAAAATATTCGGAAAACCCTAGAGGAGTCAACAAAACACAATTCCAGCCGCCGCAAGTTTTAGAACCTCGAGATCCAATCTAACACCATCACAGAGGGGTTCATCTTCATCATAGGTGCCTCTCCGATGATGCGTGAGTAGTCCACCGTAGACCTACGGGTCCGTAGGCAGTAGCTAGATGTCTTCCTCTCTCTCTCTCTTTCTGATTCTCAATATAATGGTCTCTTGGAGATCTATTTGATGTAATGACTTTTGCGGTCTGTTTGTTGGGATCCGATGAATTTTGAGTTCATGATCTGTTTCTATCCATAAATACGATTTGATTCTTCTTTGATCTCTAATTTGAATGATTAGTTATAGGCTCATATTTCTTCTTCGAATCTTTAGTTTAGTTAGGCCAACTAGATCGATTTTTCTTGCCATGGGAAGAGATACTTTGTGATGGGTTCGATCTTACGGTGTTCTTTCCTAGTGACAGAAGGGGCAGCAAAGCACGCGTGTATCGTTTCCATTAAGGATAACAAGATGGGGTCTATTCCTACATGAATAGATTTTGTGTTCATCATGTCACCGTTCTTATTGCATTACTCCGTTTCTCCATGAACTTAATACACTAGATGCATGCTGGATAGCAGTCGATGTGTGGAGTAATAGAACTAGATGCATAATCGTTTCAGTCTACTTATCTTGGAAGTGATGCCTATATAATGGTCATTTCCCGGATACCATCATGATTATTTGATCTTCTGTCAATTGCCCAACAGTAATTTGTTCACCCACCATGCGCTATACTCATGAGAGAAGCCACTAGTGAAACTTACGGCCCCCAGGTCTACTTTTCTAACATATTGCTTTCCAATCTACTATTTTGCATTTTGTTTTTAGATCTATTAATCCAAAAACCCAAAAATACCTTGCTGAAATTTTTTGTTTACTTATTTTATTTTATGTTCTTGCGAGATCTATTTCCCAAAACATATCATTACCTAATCTATCTTTTTACTGTTGAGAGCTTGACAACCTCTCTTACGTGTCGGGTTGCAAGTATTTGTTATTTGTGTGCAGGTGTTGTCTACGTGGGTGCGTGATCTTCCTCTACGGATTGATACCTTGGTTTCATAACTGAGGGAAATACTTGCCGTCGCTATGGTGCATCATTCCTTCCTCTTTGGGGAAATACCGAGCAGTCTCAAGCCACATCAAAGGAATTTCTGGCACTGTTGCCAGGGACGAAGCGGTCTCATCTACCACGTTCCTAATCACAAATCTCATCTCCTTGCAATTTACATTATTTTCCATTTGCCTCTCGTTTTCCTCTCCCCCGCTTCACAAATTTGCCATTTTATTCGCCCTCTTTTCGGTTTGCCTTCTTCTCATCGGATCTCTTGTTCATCTACTTCTCATTATGGTTGGTTCTTCCGTTATTGCGTATACGCACGAGAGTGAGTTTCTTAACTTTAAACAAAGGGGAGGAGAGAAAATTAAAGATGCTTGTTATAGGATTCGCAACTCATAATAGATCTATTCGTAGGAATCTACCATTGTTCTCCTTCATTGTTTTTATGTGGGAATCACCACTTTGTATAGATTCATCCTTGGTACGATTACCGGTGGAAATTTCTTGATTTTCCCTACTTTGGACGCTTATAATGAAACAGGAAATCTAGTGGGTTCCCCACCTATCATTGTCAATGAAACAATTTTAACTCTTGAGCATGTTATGAAAAGGTTAGATGCCATTGAAAAGAAAATCCTCACCGAGGAAAATATTGAAAATTTGGCTAAAAGGATGCATAATATTGCTAATAAAATTGGGTCAAAGGTGGGAGACGCTTTTAAAGTACTAAAGGAAAAAAGAACACGTAGTCAATAAAAGAATGGAAGAAAGCCCCACTAGAATTGATAAGATGGAAGAAATTTTTGGTAACGTAAGTTTTGCTTTTTCTACCGTTAAGACTATTGAAAAAACTCCCATTAGCAAAGATTTCAAATCTATGTAAGTTCCTAAGAACGAGGTAATAAACTTTGTCTCAAGTGCACAAATTTTCACTTTTTACCGGAACGTGGTAATAAGCTGAAATGTTAACATTGTATTGATATACAAATTCTTTACATTGTCCTAAATTTTGAGAATTTTAAGAGTTACAGAAGTATGGGTAGAGTACATATTACTACAGACTGTTTTGTATGCAAGAGATTCTGTTTTCGTTTCATTGTGTGCTTGTTTTGATGAATCTATGACTTGTATCGGGGGGTATAAGTCATGCTAAAGTTAGAATATAGTAGATAATGCAATAATAAAATATGAATGGGTTTACGATAGTACTTTAAGTGGTAATTTGCTTTATTATACTAACGGATCTCACGAGAATTTTGTCAAGTTTTGTGTGATTGAAGTTTTCAAGTTATGGGTGAGATCACGATGGTTGAAGGAATAAGGAGTAAGAAGAGCCTAAGTTTGGGGATGATATAGCACCCCAAGATAATACCCAAAGAGTAACAAGCAACAAAGCTTGGGGATGCCCCGAGTGGCATCCCCTCTTTCTTCTAACAACCATCGGTATTTTACTTGGAACTATATTTTTATTCGTCACATATCATGAGTTTTGCTTGGAGCATCTTGTATCTTTGCTTTGTTTGCTTTTTATCCTAGCTGCACACACCTATTTGAGAGAGCCAAAATTATGTTGTGATTTACTACAATTTCTCTATATGTTTCTGTTGAGCTATGAAATTGCTCTAGTGCTTCACTTATATCTTTTTTAGCATGGCGTGCTTTTACATGTTTGAAGATATGCTCTCATGCTTCACTTATATTAATTTTATAATTAGTAATTTTGAAGAAATCCTCTCATGCTTAACTTATATTATTTTGAGAGATGAAACTTTTATGCTCGTGATCTTCACTTATATCTATGTGAGCTTGTCAAAACCAATTGCAATATATGAAACTAGTCCCAAATTGATAGATATTCAAAAGGGATATAATAAGAACTTTCATGAAGATCATTGGACAAAATAAACTTGATTCTTTTTAATAGTTTTGAGACATGACCATAGTAATATGTGAGTTCTATTAGTGAGTAATTATGCTTAGTAAGAATATTGATGTTAAGGTTTATGATTCCCTATGCAAGCACGAAACTCGGTAGTTGTGCTACAAAATTACATCTTACGTATGGTGCATTGTTCGATGTTAGTTATGCTTAATGCTCTCTTATGTGATTTTCCGTTTCTTGGTTGGATGCTTCTCAATCTATTTGCTAGCCTTCAGTTGTACTAAGTAGATATACTACTTGTGCATCCAAAATCCTTAAACTCAGTCTTGCCATATGAGTCCACCATACCAACCTATATACCGTATTTCCATGTCGCTCCAAGCAAATTTGTATGTGCCATCTCTAAATTTCAAAATGAATTTTCCTTTTTGTGTGCTCGCACCGCTCATGAAACGGTAGGGAGTGACTGATATTTTTCCATGCTAGATGTGTTATTCTCAAGATGAGTGTTTATTCACTTGTCATTGCACAAGAGTATGGTGGTAATAGGGATGCCCAGTCCCGAAATGAAAGAAAGAAATTTACTTTATGTTGTCAAATAATAAATTCCTTGAAAAGTGTTGGTATGGAAGGCAACTGTGGATTTAACTAGCTATGGAAAGTGAAAGTATGGTGGCAAAAGGAATAAACTTTATTTTCTATTTCGGAATCTCTTATGATGTATCTAGCATGGAATATTGAAATATATTTGTTGTTTTCGTTGATAGGAAAGGCATGCCACCCAAAATATTTTTCTCTATCAATTTAAACCTTGAGCTCTGGCACCTCTACAAATCCCTACTTCCCACTGCGAAGGGCCTATCTATTTACTTTATGCAATTTTGATTTTTCAATTTGAGTCAACATCTTCTGTTATAAAGCACCAACTACGAGGCACTATGATCGTACTTGAGCATTCGATGTAGCTAATATTTGAGTGTGTATCATGAATGGATCAATGATTGAGCATGATGGGCTAGGGATAACTTGCTTTACTGTTCATATTTTGAATGACATGGTTGCTTGTTGATATGCTTGAGTATTAAAGTTTTCATATCAAAACTAGACTATTTCTTTGAACCATCTAAAAGTACAAATGTCCATGCTACAAAGAAAAGAATATGTGATGAACATGTTAGGCAACATTCCACATCAACAAATCTGTTTTTATCATTTAGCTACTCGAGAACAAGTAGGAATTAAGCTTGGGGATGCTGATATGTCTCCAACATATCTATAATTTTTTGCTTGTTCCATGTTGTTATATTATCAATCTTGGATGTTTTACAATCATTTTTATAGCAATTTTATATCATTTTTTGGGACTAACCTATTGGCATAGTGCCAAAGTGTCAGTTGCTATTTTTTCTTGTTTTTTACTTTGTGGAAAATCAGTACCAAATAGACCCCAAACGTCCTAAAAATTTTTGGAGATTTTTTTGGACCAGAAGTTCCCAGATGGGCCAAACACATACCAGGGAGGAGGCCTAGGGTGTCCACGACTCACCAGGGCACGCTAGAGGCCCCTGGCACAACTTGGTGGGTGGTGTCCACCTTAGGAACCCCTTCCATTGACTATTGAGCCTATAAATTCACAAATATTCGGAAAACCCTAGAGGAGTCGACGAAATACAATTCCAGCCGCCGCAAGTTCCAGAGCCTCGAGATCCAATCTAACACCATCACAGAGGGGTTCAACTTCATCATAGGTGCCTCTCCAAGGATGTGTGAGTAGTCCACCATAGATCTACGGGTCTGTAGGCAGTACCTCGGCGGCTTCCTCTATCTCTATGATTCTCAATACAATGGTCTCTTGGAGATCTATTTGATGTAATGAACTTTGCGGTGTGTTTGTTGGGATCCGATGAATTTTGAGTTCATGATCAGTTTCTATCCATGCATATGAGTGGAGTATTCTTTGATCTCTTATTTGCATGATTACTTATAGCCTCGTATTTCTTCTTTGAGTCTTTGGTTTAGTTAGGCCAACTAGATCAATTTTTCTTGCCATGGGAAGTGGTGCTTTGTGATGGGTTCAATCTTGTGGTGTTCGTTCCCAATGACAGAAGGGGTAGTAAGGCATGCATGTATCGTTGCCATTAAGGATAACAATATGGGGTCTATTCCTATATGAATATATCTTGTTTACATCATGTCACTGTTCTTATTGCATTACTTCGTTTTTGCATGAACTCAATACACTAGATGCACGCTGCATAGCGGTCGATGTGTGGAGTAATAGAAGTAGATGCAGAATCATTTCGTTCTACTTATCTTGGACGTGATGCCTATATAATGGTCATTTCCTTGATATCATCATGATTATTTGATATTCTATCAATTTCCCAACAATAATTTTTTCACCCACCGTGCGCTATGCTCATGAGAGAAGCCACTAGTGAAACCTACGTCCCCGGGTCTACTTTTCCAACATATTGCTTTCCGATCTACTATTTTGCCTTTTTGTTTTCAGATCTATTAATCCAAAAAACCCAAAATACCTTGCTGCACTTTTTTGTTTACTTATTTTATTTTGTGTTCTTGCGAGATCTATTTACAGAAACTATCATTACCTAATCTATCTTTTTAGTGTTGAGAGCTTGACAACCTCTCTTACGCGTCGGGTTGCATGTATTTGTTATTGTGTGCAGGTGCTTTCTATGTGGGTGCATGATCTTCCTCTACAGAATGATATCTTGGTTTCATAACTGAGGGAAATACTTACCGTCGCTGTGCTGCATCATCCATTCCTCTTTGGGGAAATACCGACGCAGTATCAAGCCACATCACGTGCCCCCGGCCCCAACCTCAAGGGAGGTACATGGCCTTCCTCCTTACGCCAAGAGGAGACCGGCACTGGCACTTGGTGCGGGGTCCATGCCACCGGTGTCTCGCGGCGTGTTCTCCGCCATGACTGGAGCTGGAGTGGGTAGCATACGCTCCTTCCTGGGGGAGCGGCCTCACGAGACCTCGCGTTCTCCTTGTCGTTGGAACGTCCGTCCGTGGCAGCATAGCGGGTTCTCTTAAAGGGACGGGTCACGTCCTTCTCGTCGTCGGCGATAGTGATGATACCACTAGGGCCTGGCAACCTGAGGACGTTGTAACCATGTTGGATCACCGCCGCGAACTTGGCGAGCGCTCGGTAGACCAAGATCGCATTGTACATGTACTCGATGCGCGCCATGTCGAAGTCGATGAGCTCGGTGTGGTAGTTGCGGCGCGTGCCAAAGGTGACTGGGAGGCAGAGCTATCCCAAGGGGACGGTAGGATGTCCAGTGGTGTCGTAGAATGTCTCGGCGGATGCCAGTCAACTGTAGAGGACCTGGAGGTTCTTGAAGGTCTTCACAGAGAGCATGTTGAGGCCAGCGCCCCCGTCGACGAGGGTCTTGGTAATGGAGACGTTGCAGATGATGGGAGTGCACAACAGGGGGAGCGCACCCACAGCAGCCGTGGACTCCGCGCCGTCCCTGGAGTCGAAGGAGACGATGTGTTGAGCCCCTCTGAGAAGGCCGCACTGCCACTGGTCCTCGGGAGGCTCCGCCCTCCGGGCCATGGAAGTGCCCTGGCTGGTGGCCTGACAGGGAGGCTTGGAACCCGCTAGGGGTGCAGGCCACCTTGAGAGGCCCTTGTTTGCCTCCAGGCCCCTTCCTCTGGGCGGCTGTGGCTGGGGTGGCAGGGCCGCATCGTCTGGGAGGCGCACTCTGTCAGGCCATTCCGGGCGAGCGACCTCATGGGTCTGGCCATGCCCGCTGTCATTGCGATGTTGCTCACGCTGGCCTTGGTGGGGATCGCTACCCCGGTTGGCCCTTCTGTCGCCCGCGTGGCCTCCTTTGCGCCCGGCACCGCGGACGTCATGGCCCGGGCGCCGGCCTACGCGCTCGTTGCAAGAAGACCCGAACACCCGACAGTCTCCCGTGTCGTGGGAGCGTACGTTGTGGTGGATGCAGAACATTCCCCTGGCCCCTCCGGGTGCGGCGCCACGGGGACCGGGCAATGGACCAAAACCAGACACCGAGACCCAAAAAAGGAGGAGCACGAAGTGAGGCGGACCCTTCTCGGGCCTGTCGGGCTAGGGCCCGGCGAGGCCTTCTCCTAGTGGCGGTAGAGGCCCGCCGCTTGTGCCCCTGCCTCTAGCGTCGGGGGCAGATTGTGCCGTAGGGAGCCAGAGCCCTCCTGTCAACATTGACGAGCTTGGTGCCGTAGTCTTCCCAAGAGTCATAGCCCCCATCCGTCGGGCGGTGCTGGAGCAGCTCGCATGCCATGAGCAGTGCATCTTGCACGATCAGGTCCCCCACGTGCATGCGATCCAAAGAAGGTGGGTCGGGGTGGCCTCCCCGCCACGCCGGGGGCTACAAGGAGTCCCGTTGCTCGAAGGCGACACGATACGCAACGGCGACGGCCGCGCTGCTGGTGGGACCACAGCGACCACCCAGTGCGGCGAGTGTCAACCATCGAGTCGGCGCAGGCAAAGCTGGGGCGGAGCTGGAAAGCAACAGCGCATCCCTACCCGGCGAACCAAATGTCGGAATCGGGGCTCCGCAGACCCAAGAAAGGTTCGAACACTGGGGTGTGCTCGCTCTCCAGCCCTACTTGCCCTCACAGCTTCACGACGACTCTCTGGTGGTTCAAGGTAGGGAAAACGAAGAAGGACACACACAGTTTACCCAGGTTTGGGCCACCTTGCGGTGCAAAATGATGTCTACTACGCAACCTTCTTCTTGTAGACTCGTGTTGGGCCTCCAAGCGTAGAGTTTTGTAGGATAGTAGCAATTTTCCCTCAAGTGGATGACCTAAGGTTTATCAATCCGTGGGAGGCATAGGATGAAGATGGTCCCTCTCAAACAACCCTACAACCAAATAACAAAGAGTCTCTTGTGTCCCCAACACACCCAATACAATGGTAAATTGTATAGGTGCAGTAGTTCGGCGAAGAGATGGTGATACAAGTGTAATATGGATGGTAGATATAGGTTTTTGTAATCTGAAAATATAAAAACAGCAAGGTCACTAATGATAAAAGTGAGCACAAACGGTATTGCAATGCTTGCAAACAAGGCCTAGGGTTCATACTTTCACTAGTGCAAGTTCTCTCAACAATACTAACATAGTTGAATCATATGTAAATCCCTCACATGCGACAAAGAGTTCACTCCAAATTCACAAATAGCGGAGAACAAATGAATAAATTATTGCAGGGTACGAAACCACCTCAAAGTAATATTTTCTGGTCAATCTTATGAGCTATCCCTATAAGTGTCATGAATAGTCCTAGAGTTCATACTAAGATAACACCTTAAGATACACATCAACCAAAACCCTAATGTTACCTAGATACTCCAATGTCACCACAAGTACCCTTGGGCTTGATTATACAATATGCATCACATAATTTCAGATTCATCATGTTCAATCCAACACAAAGAACTTCAAAGAGTGCCCCAAAGTTTCTACCAAAAAGTGAAGACAAAAACGTGTGCCAACCCCTATGCATAGTTTCCCAAGGTCACGGAACCCGCAATTTGATCACCAAAACATACATCAAGTGGACCAATAGAACATCCCATTGTCACCATGGATATCCCATCGCAAAACATACATCAAGTGTTCTCAAATCCTTAAAGACTCAATCCGATAAGAAAACTTCAAAGGGAAAACTCAATTCATCACAACAAGATAGAGAGGGGAAACTCCATATGATTCATCTATATCAATAAAGCTCGCGGTACATCAAGATCGTGTCATCTCAAGAACATGAGAAAAAGAGAGAAATCAAACACATAGCTACTGGTACATACCCTCAGCCCCGAGGGTGAACTACTCCATCCTCGTCTTGGAGACCGCCAGGATGATGAAGATGGCCTCCGGTGATGGTTTCCCCCTCTCTCAGGGTGCCGGAACGGGCTCCCGATTGGTTTTTCGTGGCTTTGGAGACTTGCGGCGGCGGAACTCCCGATCTAGGTTTCTTTTCAGGGGGGTTCTATATTTATAAGAGTTTGTGGCGGTGGAAACAAGTCCAGGGGGTCCACGAGGAAGTCACAAGCCAGGGGCGCACCCTAGGGGGTGGGCGCGCCCCTATGGCTTGTGGCTTCCTCGGCCTTCGTCTATAATGACTCTTCGGTCCAGTATTTTTTATATTTTCCAAAAATATTCTCCATAAATTTTTAGCTCATTCCGAGAAATTTTATTTCTGCACAAAAACAACAGCACGGTAGTTCTACTGAAAACAACGTCAGACCGGGTTAGTTCTAATAAAATCATACCGAAATAAAATAGAATTATTGTAAACATGGCATGAATACTTCATAAATTATAGATACGTTGGAGACGTATCAGCATCCTCAAGCTTAATTCCTGCTCGTCCTCGAGTAGGTAAATGATAAAAGAAATCATTTATGAACTGTGAATGCTAGCAAGTGCTCAAGTTTGATCAATGATAATTCCAAACACTTTTTCTAGCATCATTATATATCATAAATAGTAGCTCATATCATAAACCTTATCATGATGAAATAACAAGCTATCCACATGTTAAAGTATAGACTAACAAACTCTGCTTTCAGTCACCAAACAGTTGCAATTCATCTTATTTTCAGGAAGGGTCTATGTAAGAGCTTTGATTTAGCAAATTCCACATATTCAACTATCATATAGTCTTCCATGATTGCTAACACTCAAAGCCTATTTTTAGAGCAAATGGGATCCATCGGACACAGAGAAAGATAGGGGCTTAAAGTTTCGCCTCCCAACTTATTTATCATATAGATAATTGTCAACAATAACAATTCATGATCAAATATATTTGAATGGCCATATATGCTTGGATCTCTCCCCATCACATGACGCTTGCCAAGATAAAAAGGTGAAATATAGGAAGTGGTGAAGATCACCATGACTCTTGCATAAAGTTAAGTACTAGAAAGTAAAAGATAGGCCCTTCGCAGAGGGAAGCATTGATTTGCAGAGGTGCCAGAGCTCGAGCTTTTAAAACAAAGATGAATAATAATTTTGGGCGGTATGATTTCATTGTCACCATAACAATCGAGAGATCTTGGTATCTTCCATTTTAGATACATTATAGGCGGTTCCCAAACCGAATGGTAAAGTTTTTACCCCCCTCCACCAATCAATCACACTCCACGGCGAGCCGAATCCACGGGTACCGTCCATACCAACATCATTCTTGGGTTTTTTTTGTTTAATTATTTGCATTTTTTTCTTTGATTTCGGGACTGGGAATCCCTATTACCAGCCACCTTCTCATGAATGATAGTGAATCAACACGTATCGTGAGAATAACCCGCCTAGCATGGAAGATACTGACAGCCCCTAGTTACTATATGAGCGATTCGGGCATACAAAACAGTATATTATTTGAAGGTTTAGAGTTTGGCACATGCAAATTTCTTGGAATGGCATGTAAATACCGCATATAGGTAGGTATGGTGGACTCATATGGAACAACTTTGGGTTTAAGGGTGTTTGGATGCACAAGTAGTATTTCTACTTGGTGCGGAAGTTTTGGCTAGTATGAGGTGGAAGCAACACCACATGTTGGAGGATCCATAACAATATAACTTCTATGCAAATATACGCAACTATAACTCATTATGTTGTCTTCCTTGTCCAACTTCAACTAATTTTCTCAAGTTTGAAAATAATTAATGGGTAATCACAATCATAGAAGATGTCCAAGATAGTATATTTATATGTGAGATCTCTCTTACTTCAATATTCTTTCATGAATGGTTCAAGTGACCAATGTGGTGTTTGCATACATACAATAAATTTTACTACCTATACTTCTTATATGTGAAATCATTACCCCCCATGGGATAAGCATATAAAACATATATAATTTCAGATTTATGATATTCAATTGATTCAACATTTACTCATAGGATATAAGTAAAGCACGAGAGTAAATGACAAAATTACTCCAAAACATATAAGTGAAGATCAATGAGTAGTCAAACAATTAAGTAGCTATGTGAGTGTCGGTGCACTAGAGTTTTTGGGCCATCTAGTGCCCCCTTTACTCGTGCGCGGATAGTGGTAGCCGCCCCAGCGGCAGGACCTAGCGAAGACTTACCAAGCACCAGCACAGAAGACTCAAGACCACCGGCAAGACCTTGTCGGGGGCGTAGAGTCTCCAGGCCCCCGGCAAGGTAAGGCCCCCGGCAAGGCAAGGTCCCGGCAAGGCGAGGCCCCAGCAAGCACCGCCAGCGCACATGACAGGTGTCGATCCACCTAGATGCATATCACGGCGTCGACGTTGGAGGAAGCTAAGCGGCATCGATGGGACGGCCCCTGTCCCGTCCCACGAATGGACTGAGGCCCCTGACGGTGCATTTAATGCTCTTGTCCTACTCCGTCAGGGTCAGGTATGATAGCACTGTAGCAGCACTCTGCGTCCTGTGTGTGCATTGTACGCCACTGTTGGGATTCCCTTAAGTATAAAAGGAGGCCCAAGAACTTACAGAAAAGGACTTTTTGGACTCTTTCGCTTTTGGGGCTTTCGTACAGTTAGGCAGTTAGGCAACCGGACAGCCCGACGGTTAGAGAGGAAGAGAAGCCTCCCAAGCTCACGTAGCAGCCGTTCATGGTGCTCCTATAGCTCGAACCCTAGAACAGGATCAATACAACCAAGCAGGAGTAGGGTTTTACGCATCTGTGCGGCCCGAACCTGGGTAAAAACACCCCGTGCGCAGCTCACCAGACCGGCTCTTTGTGCCAGCGTGCCCCCTCACCGAACCGAAAGGGGCCCCCGCGGTCCCATAGGTGTTCGTTCCCCATGACATCTTTGGCACACCAGGTAGGGGCGCGTAAGAGGTTCTACGAACCCGTTCTGGTGATCTGCACCCTAGCTTCATCGTCGCCATGGCCCCCAAGAAGAAGGGCATTACTGTAGTTGGTCCATCCACGTCCGCCATTCATGTATCTGCACAGACAGGAGATGGCATGGACGCGGGTGGAGGAGGAGGAGGCGGAGGTTCGGAACTTCCGCGACGTTCTGGTGACCAAGGCCAAGCGAGCGGCGACGCTCGCCGTGGAGACGCCAATGGTGACGGTGGGAACCCCCACACACCTGGGTCTCAGGATAGAGTGGTACATCCTGCGGGTGGTACAGCAAACTCCGGGGGCGGAAGAGTATCTCCTAGGGTGCCCACGGCGGCGCCTACGCCGCGACCTTCTCAGGACGCGCGCGGAGAGCTGTGCCACAGCGCCCGCAGTTCTCAGCGTCCCCATGGAAAGGCTCCTACACATCATTCCCAAGATGCGCGGGACCAGCACGCGATCAAGAGTGGCATGCCGACGCGGGACCGCAGAGGTGCTCCTTCTAACACGGTTAGGAGTTAGAGCACCTCACATTCTTCGCCTCGCTCGATGTCATCCACAGCGGAGGAAGCGATGGCACGGGCGCAGCTACTCCTGAACTTCCTCCTGCTGCGGTGAAGCTCGATGAATGGAGAGACACCATTCAAAGCCCCCTCAACCTCCAGACAAGCTTCAGCCCACAGGGCCGCCTCAGGCCAGCTATGAGGTGCCCGGGGTCGACATGACCTCGACGCACTCTCCTCCACGACAGCATCGTCGGTCGCCGACCCAACAGACCGACGCCCATGATGGTTACTCGACGGCATCGTCTGATCCGCGGACGCGCTGTCATCAGTGTCATGTTCTTCGGGAACGTGGCAAGGAGGACGCTCGAATCGCAATCGAGCGGCGACGGGAAGCACGCCTCCAGTCGGACAGGCACGTGGGACCCATCGTGGACAAGTCTGCACTGGGATACCCTGTCAGCCTACCTTACGAGGTGGGATGCCCAGCGTTTACCCATGAGCTGCGGAAAGTCCAGTGTCCCAACACCCGCATGTTCAAACAAGAAGTCCCAGAGAAGTATGACGGCAAGACCCATCCGTCAGAGTTCCTGAGCGTCTACACCATTGCGGTGCAGGCTGTCGGGGGCCGCGACGACAAGATATTCGCTAACTACTTCCCATTGGTGCTTAAACCCAACGTCAGATCATGGATGATGCACTTGCCAGAGAGATCCATCACCTCCTGGGCAGACCTGTGCCACGAATTCATTGGCGCCTTCACTAGGGGTCATCAAGCTCCTGGCCAAGAGAGTGACCTGCACATCATTCCCTAGAAGGAAGGCGAAACTCTGCACAAGTATATCCAGAGGTTCAGCTGCGTGCACCACAACATCCTAGACATTCACCCTGCCGCCGTTATCAGCGCATTCCATCTAAACATGTGCAACCACAGGATGCGAGAAGAGCTGGCGATGAACAGAGTCAGAGACGTCGTCGAGCTTTATGCTTTGGCAAACAAATGTGCTCGGGCGGAGGAAGGGAGAAGACTCCCTGATGAGGGTGCTGGCGTGGAGATTGGCTCTGAGGACGAAAACACCGCTTCCCCGGCAAAGAAGGGCCGGCGGCAAAACAAGAAGCGCAAAGGCAAGACCGTGCTAGCCGTAGAAGGGTGCGGCAACCCCGGCGCCGCCAAGAAAGGCAAGATCGATGACCCCGACAACTATGTTACTGGGTGTGCCTCCAGCCATGCCCTGGCGGCTGCCGGCAAGCCAGAAGACTCCGGCAAGCAATACTGCAAGATCCATCACACCAAGGGCCATGACCTCCAAGACTATCGGCAAGTTGAGCAGCTTGTCGAGAACCAGAGGGTGGAATATGAAAGGCATGACAAGGAGAAGGGTCAGGATGGTGCCAAGGGGTCCGACAAGAAGCGTGCTGGCCGAGGAGGTCATTGCGGCAGGCCCAGGAAATAGAAGGATCGGCCCGCCCGTGGCCGCGACAAACAAGAGAGAGATGATGATGATGTCAAAGACGACAACGAGTCCAGTGAGCATGAGTTCCAGAGAGCTACGGAGGCGATGTGCATAGAAGGAGGAGCCTCGTCGCATTCCTCTCACCGCCAACTTAAACAGGGGCGTGAGAGGTGAATGTGGCAGAGCCCTCTATCGGCGCACAGAAACCTCTAAAATGGTCCAACACTCCTATCATCTTCGACGCTGAGGATCACCCTGATCGCGTAACCGCGGCCGGGTGCCTGCTGTTGTTGGTCTCGCCAACAATCTACAATCTCAAGGTGACAAAGATGTTAGTCGACAGTGGAGCCAGCCTGAACCTGATCTCGCCCGATGTCATTCGAAGGCTGCAGATTCCCGACGAAGATCTCGAGCCGACAGGTGCTTTCCAAGGGGTCAATTCGGGAAGGACTCAGCCGAAAGGCAAGGTCACGCTACCAGTGACGTTCTGCAGTGATATCAATTTCAGAACGGAGAAGATCGTTTTTTATGTTGCCGAGATCTCATTGCCATACAACAGCATTCTTGGGCGTCCGACGCTGGCCAAGTTCATGGCGGCCACTCACTTCATTTACAACGTGTTGAAGATGCCCGGACTGATGAGCGTCATTACCATCAACTTGGACAAGAAGAGCACGCTTATCTGCGCTGACAAACTCTACCGGGGCGCAGCCGCAGCACCTGCCGTCAAGGCACTTGCTCCTGCCGCTGAAGCTCCCGAGGGGAAGAAGACCGGCAAGGCCTCTGGCGCACATTCCAGCAAGCACACCTCTCCAGAGTGTTGCGCTACTGTTGACGATGTGCCGGATAGCTCCACCGGCAAGACTAAGAAGTCCAAGGCAGCTCCGCCAAAAACCAAGAAGGTGCTTGCCAAGGAGGATGGCACGGGGGGGGGGGACTTTTGCCATAAGTTCCACCCTTGAAGACAAATAGGAAAGCGCGCTTGTCGCCTTTCTACGGGCGAATGTCGATGTGTTTGCATGGCAACCATCAGATATCCCCTGTGTTCCCAGGAAGGTGATTGAGCACCACCTTGCCGTCTGTCCGCACGCGTGGCCCGTCGAGCAGAAGGTCCGGAAGCAAGCTTTGGAGCGGCAACAATTTATTGCCGAAGAAATCAAGAAGTTAGAGGCGTCTGGTCTGATCAGAGGAGTACTCCACCCTCCGTGGTTGGCCAATCCAGTCGTAGTGCGCAAGGCAAATGGGAAGTGGAGGCTATGCATTGCGAAAGTGCGTTATATCGACTAGAGGGGGGTGAATAGGCGATTTCTACAAATTCATCACTTGAGGAATTTCAACTTTGAGGAATTTGAAATGTGATGAATAACTCACAGCGGAATAAGTACTCAAGTGCATGAGGAACATAGCGACAGCATAGTCATCATGATGAAATGAAACATGCACAGATTACAAGTAGCGTGATATAGGATAAGCAGTGATGAACAAGGTAACTTGAAGAATTCGAGATGAGGAATTTGTGAAAGTCTTCAATCAAATTCTTCAAACAACAAAGTTCAATTTAATCAATAGTTATACGAGGAAATAAAAGGGTTGAGGAAATAGAACCAGGTAGCTTGATGAAGACAATGATTTGATGACCCAGTTCCAACTGCTGTGACAGTTGTACATCTGGTTTGGAGCTGCCTGGTATTTAAACCAGAGGACACACAGTCCGAGGACACACAGTCCTTACCGTACTCTTCTTGAGCTAAGGTCACACAGTCCCCGCCCAACACTCGTGGTAAGTCTTTAGGGTAGACTTCCAAAACCCTCACAAACTGGTCACCCAGCGATCCACAATTTACTACTGGATGCTCTAGACCAAGGTCACTTCGTGATCCCCAATTGACTGCAGGAGCACTAGACCATGACGCCTAACCGTCTGGAGGATGCACAGTCCTCAAAGGTAACAAGTGTCGGTTCCACACAGGAATTTCTTCAGTGATGCTCAATCACTTTGGGTTTGGTGGTTTGGTTGTGGGTTTTTCCTCACTGATGATTTTCTCTCAAAGTCCTCGGAGGATGGGTTGCTCTCAAATGACAAGTGTCAGTTCTCTCTCTCTCTCTTGGAGCAGCCGACCAACTAGTGGTTGTGGGGGTGGCTATTTATAGCCAGGGTGCAACCTGACATGATAAGATATGAATGCCCCCAATGATATGACCGTTATGTGGATAAGAATGATTGGGGACAGCTGGCGCTAAGCACAACAACGGTCGGAATTTCGAACTATGAAAGTCCTTAGCTTATCATGTTCCTCACTTGTAGGCAATTCGCACTGGCGAAATCCTAACTCCTCAGTCAGAACAATTTCCTCAGAGACCAGAAGAACTTCGTCTCTGTCACTAAAGAACTTGTCTGAGCCGTAAGAGATTTCCAAAGGCTTCACTCGAAGCATTGTATAGGTTGAGGATTTTGGAGTTGAGCATCAGTTGGAAATTTTCCTTAGTATTACCTCGGACCCTTTTAACAGTATGGTGTTTCCTATGACTCAAAGAAAAGGAAATGAAATTACGAAAACAAAAGTCTTCACGCTTCATGTTCCTCGTTCATATTTTCAAGGTCACACCAACTTCTTCATTTTTAAAGTCTTCACAAAGTCTTCACCAAAGTCTTCAGCAAAGTCTTCACTTGAAGACATACATTTTTAGGGGTCGATAATCTCCGGATATATTAAACTCGTCATAGACTTATAGAGCCTGTGTAAACTCACAAACACATTAGTACCTTAACCTATAAGTCTTCAATACACCAAAATCACTAAGGGGCACTAGATGCACTAACAATCTCCCCCTTTTTGGTGATTGATGACAAATAGGTTAAGTTTTCAACGGGGATAAACATATGAAGTGAAAGTACAGACTTTGAGGAATTTGAAAGCAGGATATAGAAGAACTCCCCCTGAAGATGTGCATATTTGAGGAATTTGCTTTGAACTGCAAATGCACATGGCAGGTTAAAACATGGAGAACTCCCCCTATATCTTGTAATTCATACACGCATTTGAATATATGATATGAAGAATTTGAAATGCGTGAGAAAATGGTGTCTGACGAAATTCAGCATGTATGCATTAAGGTACTTGAGGAAATAAACATGTGAGGGAATAGTTCAAAAGTGTCAGACCACCATCGGACTTAAGTTTACAACTCAACCAACAAAAGTTTCAGAAGAGCGAGAGTTGTAACTTAAACAAAAATATAGCCCATAGAGAGAGACCCGCTTGAAGACTAACTCAAATTTTCTCCCCCTTTGTCATCGAGACCAAAAGGGACGAAAAAGTGAGTACTAATGCCCCTTTGAAGAATTTCATCATGTTGGTGAGGTAGGAGCGCCAGCGTTGTCAGGGTCGTATGTCGATGCAGGGCCAGCAGCAGTGTCGTCAATGTCTTCATCGTCATCGTGCTCTCGAGATGAAGAATATGAACTTGCTACCATCAGAGGAACTTGAACTTTCTTGAATTTCTTCTGAGGTTGCTGAGCCCAGTCGGGATGTTCCTCAAGATCCAGCTCATTCAGTTCTTTAGAAGATATGATGTGAGACAGTACGTCCCAAGTGCGGTTGAGGGTTTCATGCGCATAGTAGTGATTCCTCTTCACTGTGTTCTGTGTCACAGTCATGTTCTGCACAATCTAACCAAGTTGATAGTTCACCCACTTGTGATTGCGATCGACCTTCTGATGAAGACTTATTAGAAGCTCGCGATTAGTCATCACACGAGGGGCAAACGCTTGAGGTTTTTGAGCTGAGGCCTTTGCATTGGAGTCTTGAGTGGCAGTGTCATCATTGGTGGAGAAGGAAGCGGATTTGCGAAATTGTCCATCCAAAAGACGAGTGCCTTCGTCAATGACAGATTTGCCTTTTCCTTCAACTGAGGCAATTGAGCTCTTGATGACTTCTATTGGAGGCAGAAAGCCAAAGTGATTCTGAAAATCAGCCTTGAAGGGAACTGAGGACTTTGCCCTGATGAATTTCATGATCCATGGCGCATAGGGCTTCTGTTCAAATGGAGCTAAGGCAGCACTGGCCAATGTCCTCATGAAGAAATCATGCAAGTCGATGGGAATCCCATGAATGATGTTGAAGAGCATATTCTTCATGACTCCTTCCACTTCTTCTTCTTCAGAATCATGGCCTTTCTAAGGACATAGTGTATTTGTGAGGATACGGTAGACAGTCCAGGGCACATATAGCAGATCCTTCACAAGGAAAGTGTTTTGTTGAGGCGTTCCAGGAGGCAATGGCTTCATCAACACTTGCATCAGCTGATTTGGAAGTGCAGGCTCATTAAATAGTTTGCGGGCTTCATCTGAGGGAATTGGAACTGGTATACACTAAAGCAATTCAGAAGCTTGAGCAGTGAAGTGTGTTGAACCTGTCATCCAGTCCAATATCCAGGAGTTGACGTCTGAAGCATTTCTGCTGATATGCAATGTGGCATAGAGCTGAAGAATAAGTTCTTCATTCCAGTCGCAGATGTCGACATAGAATGGAAGAATGCCTGCATCATGAAGAACTTGGAGCACCGGTGTGAATGATGGAAGGGTTTCCATGTCAGCATGAGGAATTTGGTGGTGCTCGAAGACTTTCTTCTTCTCACAAAGAACTGATGCATAGTAGTTGAGTTGCATTGCAGTCCAGAATCTGTTGCGTCCTGCCCTTGCAGAGCCATAGGGATTTGGACCTGTGAAGAACATGCGCTCACTGAAGAAATTTCTTTTGAGGAATTTGGGGCGCGCTGAGCCTTTGAATAGCATCCTAGGCTTCGGTTGAAGATTTGGCTTGAAGGGGCCCTTGATCTCCTTTGGCATGGGAGGAACTTCAGTCTGAGTGATTAGAAGGACAGGTTCCTCAGCTGCGGCGGGAGCATCAAGAATCGCAGCTGGAATTTCTTCATTGACATGAATATGCTGATTTGTAGATTCTTCACGTATTTCTTTAGTCGGAGCAGGCAACTGAGGAATCTGCAGCAGAGGAGTAGTCATTGGTGAATTTGGGTGTGCAGATTCCCAATATTCATCATTGATGACCGGAGTAGTGTTACCAATGTCAACTTCCTCATCAATTTCATCAACTCCAGCTTCCTCAACTGTGTATTGAAGCTGGGGCATTGATACCTTTGGGGTTGAAGTAGTGTCTTCAACAACTATCTCTTGATCAATCTGCTCTGTTGAAGTAGCAGAATGATTTTCTTCTTCCTCTGGGATGACATATTCTACCCCAAATGACACAATCTCGTAGGCAGGTGCTGAGGAAATTGGGGTTGCATCAATTGGTCCAGTTGAAGAACTTGGCATAGTCTTCAACTCCTTCAAAGCTGGGGTTTCTGAAGATGATGCCTCTCTCTTGAGAATGTTTTCCTCAGCAGTGGCAGTTTCTTCAGGAATGACTGTTGTAGTCGCCCTGGTGAATTCAGTTTCTTCAGGCGCAGCAGAATCTTCAGCTGGCCTATCAGTTTCTTCAGGCACAACAATGGATGTTGTCCTGGCATGATCATCAGTGGTTTGACTTTCCTCAGGAGCACGAGCAGTTGCTTCTGGTGCAGAAGCATTTGCATCAGCAGTTTCATCAGGCTGAGCTATTTCATCAACAGCTTGAGAATTTTATCTGACTGATGATGTTCTGGTTGCGATCGGGTTGCAACCCTGGTGTTGTGATCCTTTACTGCTGCTTGAGCAGCCCTGACGAATCTGACCTTGGTGCCCTTCCATTCAGCATCATATCTCTTTTGATCCTCATAGAGTGTGTGAATTTTGGACGGAACAGTGACGAGTTGATTTGGGGTCAAATTCATCACATTGTCTCTTAGGAACTTTTCTTTTCGAACCTTGTTCCTCTTAGCTCTCAGAGCTTGCTCTCTCTTCCATTTTTCTTTAGATATGAAGTGGGTGAGGACATGATCCACTCCATGAGGCAGTTTTAGTGAAGAAAGTGGGGTGCTCGGGTCATCATGCCATATATCGATGAAGTTGAGGATCATCTTGGGATCCAGCATGAGAGGAACAGAGCTGCCCTTTGCTGTAGTAGCCCTTTGCTAACTTTGCTTGATGATTTCTTCTAATTCTTCATCATCAGCTTCATCATCATTATCCTCAAAACCTGAGGGTATGGTCACCACAGCCTTGCTTGAGTGGGGACTTGGTCTTTGACCTCGTCCAGCAGTTTTCTTCAGTTTCAACGCAAAAGGGCTAGTTGAAGATTTTGCAGTGTTGGAGGGGCTTGCTGTGATCTACGGAACTCTGGAGAATCCCTCGGTCCTCTTACATGTTGCCGGATGCACTGGGGTTGAGGACTTTGCAGCTGCCGCAGAAGACTGAGCAGCAATTGTTCCAGTAGCTGAAGGTTTTGTAGGCTGAGGCCTTTGACCTTGAGGAATTTGCTATGAAGGTTTTGAGGTTGAAGAACTTGTCTTCACTATAGATTTCTTCATCTTGAGTTTCTTCGGAGCACTTGTAGAGGCTCCGGCAGAGGTAGCAGCAGCAGCAACAGCAGAATCCTCATTGAATTTCATCACTGCTTCTTTGGTTTCTTCGCCAGCTTTGCTTGCTGCTTCTCCCATTTGTGAGGAAAGTCCTCACCAGTCTTGAGGCTAGTGGGATCAGCAATTTGATTTGGTGCAAGGGGAGGCCTGCTGCAAGGAGGTTTTACTGCGAATTTCATCATGTATTTTGGGGTTACATAACGATATTCCTTCCATTCCCTTGTCCATCTCCTCTCAATATTTTGCAGACGAATCTTTCTCTGCTTGGTAGTCTCTTTGCCATTAGTTTCTTCATCAGGTGTGCAGTATTCCTCACACACATCATCTGGAATCTCAAAGGCAGTGTGCACGTCTGACTTCTTTCCATCTTTCTGAGGCTTCTTTCCATCAACCATTTTCTTCACTTGAGGAATATGAACTCTTGAGGACTCTGAAGAGGTACACAGTTTTTCTTAAATGAGTTAAGTTGATGAGAACCTAGTGATTCATCAGCGGACATGTTGTACCTGTGAACGGAGTATAGGTGCGAGGAATTTGAAGAGGTCATATGCGTTCTCAGAAATTTTGAACAAAATAGGTGTGAGGAATTTGACCGTGAGTGTCTTGAGGAATTTCACTAAGTGTTCTTTTGTCTCAGGTTCCAGAGTTGTGCAAATTTTGGGGATTCACACAATTGAGGAATCATGAAGAAAATTACTACTTAGGGAAAAACATCAAGAATGTGAAGATGTAAGGTGCGTTTAGAATAAGGTTCATGAAGAATAAACACCTTTTGAGTAATATGTAGAGCATTTGAGGATCAAACAGGGGTAGTAAAAATAATTTTATTTACCTTGGTGAAGAACACGACGAACAAGAGATGAGTTGGGAGGTTCGTCCGTTCAGATCTCCCACGCCCTAGCTTGCCAGAGGGAGACAGCTACATCGGCGGCGGGATGAAGACTTCCGCGGCCGATGCGAGTACGGCGACGACGAGGTTGAGGCAGTGAAGCTCTTCCTCACTGATGATGATGACTTTAGCAGTGGCGCTAGGTTAGAGCTCGGGAGAGGGATGAGATGAGGAGTAACCGAGCACAGTTGAAGGGACGGGGGTATTTATAGAGGAAGTGAAAACCAATCCGCCCGAAGATTTTGGACAGGATTGCCCCTAACCCTTGCTCTCCACGCGACAGGTGTCACCCACGTACTTAGAGGTGGCGATAGTGGGGGATCGTGGGTTATCTAGGCGTGGGAATCGGAACCATTTGAGCGAGAACCACTGAATATTTTGATAGTGAAAATTACAAATCTTCCGTTCGCAAATTCTTCAGCTGTCGAGGACACAGTGAAGACTTTGAACGAGTTTCAAAGTAGAACGCATATGAAGAATTTGTGAAGAGACTGGGTTGAGTTTAGCATAGAGGGATAAAGGGTCCGATCACATTCACTTAGATGAAAATTAACTTGAAGAATTAGCAATAAGTGAATGTTGTTGAGAACATTAAAAACTCAAATATATATATATATATATAGTCAATGAAAATCATGAGTTTCAAAGTTTGAAGAATTTGAAAAGTTGAGGAATTTGAAAACTTGAGGAATTTGCAAATTTGAGGAGTCTGATAATTTGAAGAATTTCCAAAAATGACAAAAAACTCAATTTTGAAGAATTTCAACTATGGTTGGTGGCGTGACCCACCGTATGAGAATGATGATTTCAGACACCGCGTACGATTGTCATAGGGTTCTGAGTATCAAATTCTTCATTAATTTCTTCACACTTAGAGGGTTATTCTTAATTGATTGAAGAAAAATGTTTCTTCGTGTGTTGCACATCAAGGTCATCAATTTTGCATAAGTGTTAGGATGTGTGTCCTTCTTCAAAGAACATTCAAAGATTCTAAGATATTTAGCTCACACCGCAACTTCCAAAATATCTTTTCATCCAAGGGCGTAGTGAAGATATCGGCCAGTTGTTCTTTAGTGGGGATGTGGTCGATGGAGATGTCGCCCTTGAGTACATGATCTCGAAGAAAGTGATGACGAATCTGGATGTGCTTGGTCTTGGAATGCTAAACTGGGTTATAACCAATCTTGATGGCACTCTCGTTGTCGTAGTAAAGAGGCACATTCTTCAGCTTGATGCCGTAGTCCTTGAGGGTTTGCTTCATCCATAGTAGCCGAGCGCAACATGACCCGGCAGTAATGTACTCAGCTTCAGTAGTAGAGAGTGAAACACAGTTCTGCTTCTTTGAGGACCAACAGACTAAGGATCGTCCGAGGAAATGACATGTGCCTGAGGTTGACTTGTGATCCACACGATCTCCAACATAGTCAGCATCAGAGTATCCAACGAGGTGAAGATTTGAGCCCTTGGGATACCACAATCCAAGTGTTGGTGTGTGAGCTAAGTATCGAAGAATATGTTTCATAGCCTTATGGTGTGATTCCTTCAGTGTTGCTTGGAATCGGGCACACATGCAAACACTTACCATAATATCAAGCCTAGATGCACATAGATACAATAATGAACCAATCATGGAGCGGTATACCTTCTGATCGAAATATTTACCATTTTCATCAGTGCAGAGGTGGCCTTTTGAAGGCATTGGAGTTTTGACGCCTTTGCAATCTTGCATGTCAAATTTCCTCAGAACATCTTTGAGGTATTTCTCTTGTGAGATGAAGATGTCGTTGTCTTGCTGACGAATTTGAAGACCTAGGAAGAATTTCAACTCTCCCATCATAGACATTTGATATTCTTCACTCATCATATAGGCAAATTCATCACTGTAACGTTTGTCAGTACATCCAAAGATAATATCGTCTACATATATCTGGCATATGAAAATTTCATTGTCATAGGATTTTGTGAAAAGAGTTGGGTCGAGTGAACCGGGTTTGAAGCCTTTCTTCATGAGGAATTCCTTCAGAGTATCGTACCACGCCCGAGGGGCCTGCTTGAGGCCATAGAGGGCCTTGTTTAGTCTAAAGACATTGTCAGGATGCTTAGGGTCTTCAAAACCTGGGGGTTGAGCAACATATACTTCTTCCTCAAGCTTACCATTGAGGAACGTACTTTTCACATCCATTTGATATAAGATGATATTATGATGGTTAGCGTAAGCAAGTAATATGCGAATAGCTTCAAGTCTAGCAACAGGTGCAAATGTTTCATCAAAGTCAATTCCTTCAACCTATGTGTAGCCTTGAGCTACAAGATGAGCCTTATTCCTCACCACTAGGCCATTTTCATCTTGCTTGTTGCGATAGATCCACTTGGTACCTATGATGTTATGTTTGCGAGGATCTGGTCGCTTGACAAGTTCCCACATGTTGTTGATCTTGAACTGATGCAATTCCTCTTGCATAGCTTGAATCCACTCGGGCTCCTTGAATGCTTCATCAAATTTGGTGGGCTCTATTATAGAGACAAAGGCAAAGTGCCCACAAAATTTAGTTAAATGTGAAGCTTTTGAGAGAGTGAGGGGACCTGGTGCATTGATGTCATCGATGATTTTGTCAATCTATACTTCATTTGCAACTCTAGGATGAGCAGGTTAACGTGGCTGAGGATTTTCATCAGCACCATTTTGTTCAGGTGAATTGGCATGAATACCTTCATTCGTTGGAATGACTTCCTCAGTGGGTATGATATCTTCAGTTGCCTTCATCTTGATGGATTCCTCAGGAGACTGTTCATCTAACATAGAAGGCAGGTGCTCTCTTTGCGAACCATCAGATTCATCGAACCGCACATCTACAGTTTCAACAACCTTGTGATGGTAGGTGTTGAAGACTTTGCAGGTGTGCGAGTCCTTTCCATAACCAAGCATGAAACCTTCATGTGCTTTCGGTGCAAACCTAGAACTGTGATGAGGATCTCTGATCTAGCATTTTGCACTGAAGACTTTTAGATAACTTACATTGGGTTTCTTGCCAGTCATAAGTTCATATGAAGTCTTCTTGAAGAATTGGTGAAGATATACCCTGTTGATGATGTGGCATGCAGTATCAATTGCCTAGAGGCCATAAGCGATGAGGAGTCTTATATCCATCAAGCATGGTGAAAGCCATCTCAACTAGAGTCCTGTTCTTGCGCTCCACGATGCCATTCTGCTGAGGAGTATACCGGGCAGATAACTCATGAGTAATACCAAGTTCATCAAGATATTCATCAAGATTAGTGTTCTTGAATTCAGTCCCATTATCACTCCTAATATGCTTGATCTTGACGCCGAAGTTGGTGGAGGCCCTTGAAGCAAATCGTCTGAAGACATCCCGCACTTCATTTTTTGTACAGAATAATATGCACCCTTGTGTAACGAGAGTAATCATCAACAATGACAAAGCCATACAAACTTGATGCATTTGTTAGTATGGAGTAATGAGTGGCTCCAAAGAGATCCATGTGAAGCAATTCAAAGGGTCGAGTCGTGGTCATGATTGTCTTCGAGGGATGCTTGGATCTGGTCATCTTCCCAGATTCACATGCACCGTAGAGGTGGTCCTTGAGGAATTTGACACCCTTGATGCCAATGACGTGCTTTTTCTTCACGAGTGTGTGCAAGTTCCTCATACCCACATGTCCAAGTCGTCGATGCCACAGCCAGCCTTCTGAAGACTTTGCAAGTAAGCAAGTGGCAGGTTGAGGACCTATAGAGAAATCAACAATATACAAGTCTCCTCTCCTAAAGCCTTCGAAGACTTTGGAATTGTCAGATTCCATGATGACAACACAACGAAATTTTCCAAACACGACAACCATCTCAAGATCACACAGCATTGAGACAGACATAAGGTTGAACCCAAGGGATTCAACAAGCATCACCTTATCCATGGTTCGGTCCTTTGAGATAGCAACCTTACCAAGTCCCAATAGCTTGATTTTTCCTTTGTCTGCGTAGGTGATATGCTTCAGAGGAGATGGAGTGAGTGGCAAATTCATCAGTAGATTCTTGTCACCCGTCATGTGGTTTGTGCATCCACTATCGAGAACCCACTCAGTAGCTTTTGGAGTATCATCCTGCAGATGGATTAGTACTACTTACGAACTCATATGCTTCAGAGTGAAGAATATGACATCAATTTCATCAGATAGAATTTCATCACACAAGATAGTAAACAAGTAGTGTGAGGACATGAGAAATGAGGAATTCATTTCATCATGGTTATCTTGCGTCCTTTCAAGCATTTCCTCAGGTCTCCAGCATGTTCATTAGATGTTCAGTTTCATCTGGAGACCTAATCCTGCATAATAAATTAGTTCAATTTCTTCACCACCCACATCTGGAGGGTGGCAAAGAATTCATCATTCTGTGTGCACCATGTGAAAACTAAGGCATTGAAGCAAGTGTGCTTCGTTTCACAGGGTGATGATTAGAGTACTCAAATGAATAAGCAGAGAAATTCTTCGAAGATTTATGAACATAATGGTTTGATAAATAATGCACATATTCATAACACTTAGGTTTTCCATGCGAAACAGAGGCATTAGTACGAGAATGATAATTTTGACCATTTGAGGAATTTGGTCCAAGTGAGGACTTTGATCTGGGGTTCCTATTCTTCATGAGTGGTGTCGTGAGGACATTCACTTGAAGATTTTGAAGGTAGCTCCTGGGAACCCAGATTTTCTTCATAGGAGAGCCATTCCTGCAGTTAGTTCCAACAAATCTAGCAAATACTTCACCTTTATGATTTTTGAAGAATTTGTAGTTTGAGTCATGTGATTCATCAGAGAAATATGAAGTTTCACACATAAAGCTAGATAAAGTGGATGGATCTATAGGAGGTCCTTTCGCAGGAACCCATGAGGTTTTGGGATACTGCTCAGGTGTCCAGTAGGATCCATCAGCGTTGAGTTTCCTCACCAAGGCTATACCCTCTTTCCTAGGGTTCCTGTTCAGAATCTGCTTTTTGAGGACATCGCAAAGGGTTTGATGCCCTTTGAGACTTTTGTACATGCCTATCACATTCAATTCCTTCAACCCTGCATTGTCATCAGTGATACTTGTGGTATCCTCAGATGAGGAATTTAAGACCACGGGAATAGTTGAAGAAATTGCTGCAATAGAAGCATTTGAACATTCAAGTGAAGAATTAGCAGTTTCACGTTCGATGCATTTCAAACAAGGTGGAACGAATTCTTCCTGAGCGGTACTAATTTGTTGAGCTAGTAAGGAATCGTTTTCCCTTTGGAGATCCTCATGTGACACCCTCAGTTTCTCAAGGTCTTGCTTTCTTTGAATAAATTCATAAGAAAGCTTCTCATGATCAGCTAAGAGGTCGTTATGATGACTCTGTAGGTTATCATACTTCATCTGAAGACTTTTGAGATCGACAGACAGAGTTTGAGTCCGATCCACTTCATGGTTCAATAGATCATCGCTTTTGTCTAGCATTTTCTAAAGCTTTTCAAGTGCACTTTGTTGCTTAGTGGCAATTTTAACAAGTTTAGCATAGCTAGGCTTCACATATTCATCAGATTCACCTTCACTTGATTCAGATGAGGAATGATGTTTGTGTACCTTTGAGCCTTTTGCCATGAAGCAATAGGTGGGAGCATAATCATCATTGTTGACGTCGGAGTCGTTGGAGTAGTCATATTCTTCATCGTTGAAGATGGAATTGCTGACGAAAGCAGTAGCGAGAGCAAGGCTAGCGACACCAGATTCTGATTCCTCCTCAGATTCTTCCTCTTCTTCATATTCTTCAAATTCTTCCGCAGAATCCATTTCCTTGCCGATGAATGCTCGTGCCTTTCTGGAACCATTCTTCTTGTGCTTTGAGGATTTTGAAGATGAGGACTTTGCAGATGAGGATTTTGAAGATTTCTTCTTTTTCTTCAAGTCATCAGAACTATCATCCTTATATTTCTTCTTCTTCTTTGAATCTTTTTCCCAGAGAGGACAGTCAGAGATAAAGTGACCAGACTTCTTGCAATGATGACAAGTTCTTTTCTTGTAGTCTTTTGAGGACTCTGATTTCCTCAAGCCACTTTTTGATGACTTTCTAAATCCACCTCTCCTTGAGAACTTCTGGAATTTCCTCACAAGCATTGCTAGTTCCTGACTTAGTTCTTCAGGATCACCAAGGCTGCTGTCAGAATCTTCTTCTTCAGATGAGGGAATTGCTTTTGCCTTCAGAGCATGAGATCTTCCATAGATTGGCCCGTAGAGGTCTCTCTTCTCAGCTTGTTGGAATTCATGAGTATTGAGTCTCTCAAGAATATCAGCAGGATCAAGTGACTTGTAGTCTCCACGTTCTTGAATCATCAAAGCCAGAGTATCGAATGAGGAGTCAAGAGATCTTAGCAGTTTCTTCACCACTTCATGGTCAGTGATATCGGTGGCACCCAGTGCTTGAAGCCCATTGGAGATATCAGTGAGATGATCAAAATTTTGCTGAACATTTTCATTGTCAAGTCTCTTGAAGTGGTTGAAGAGATTGCGAAGAACATCAACACGAGAGTCATGTTGAGTGGAAACACCTTCATTAACTTTGGACAGCCTATCCCAGATAAGCCTAGTAGACTTCAAAATCACTCTGCCATACTGACCTTTGCTCAGATGGCCACAGATGATATTCTTCGCTTGAGAATCGAGTTGCTTGAATCTCTTCACATCAGCAGTAGTAACAGTGGGAGTGACAGAGGGCACACCATTTTCCACAACATACCAGAGATCGTTGTCAATAGCTTCAAGGTGCATACACATCTTGTTCTTCCAGTAGGGGTAGTCTGTCCCATCGAAGGTAGGACACCATGCGGAAACCTTGATCATACCTGCAGTCGACATAACTAGAACTCCAGGTGGTTAAACCAAAATCACACAGAGCGAGGGAGTACCTACTCTGATACCAATTGAAAGTGTGTTATATCGACTAGAGGGGGTGAATAGGCAATTTTTACAAATTCATCACTTGAGGAATTTCAACTTTGAGGAATTTGAAATGTGATGAATAACTTGCAGCGGAATAAGTACTCAAGTGCATGAGGAACATAGCGATAGCATAGTCATCATGATGAAATGAAACATGCACAGATTACAAGTAGCGTGATACAGGATAAGCGGTGATGAACCAGGTAACTTGAAGAATTTGAGATGAGGAATTTGTGAAAGTCTTCAATCAAATTCTTCAAACAGCAAAGTTCAATTTCATCAACAGTTATACGAGGAAATAAAAGGGTTGGGGAAATAGAACCAGGTAGCTTGATGAAGACAATGATTTGATGACCCAGTTCCAACTGCTATGACAGTTGTACGTCTGGTTTGGAGCAGCCTGGTTTTTAAACCAGAGGACACACAGTCCTTACCGTACTCTCCTTGAGCTAAGGTCACACAGTCCTTGCCCAACACTCGTGGTAAGTCTTCAGGGTAGACTTCCAAAACCCTCACAAACTGGTCACCCGGCGATCCACAATTTACTGCTGGATGCTCTAGACCAAGGTCACTTTGTGATCCCCAATTGACTGCAGGAGCACTAGACCATGACGCCTAACCGTCTGGAGGATGCACAGTCCTCAAAGGTAACAAGCGTCGGTTCCACACAGGAATTTCTTTAGTGATGCTCAATCACTTTGGGTTTGGTGGTTTATTTGTGGGTTTTTCCTCACTAATAATTTTCTCTCAAAGTCCTCGGAGGATGGGTTGCTCTCAAATGACAAGTGTCAGTTCTCTCTCTCGGAGCAACCGAACAACTAGTGGTTGTGGGGGGTGGCTATTTATAGCCAGGGTGCAACCTGACATGATAATACATGAATGCCCCCAATGATATGACCGTTATGTGGATAAGAATGATTGGGGACAGCTGGCGCTAAGCACAGCACGGTCAGAATTTCGAACTATGAAAGTCCTTAGCTTATCATGTTCATCACTTGTAGGCAATTCGCACTGGCGAAATCCTAACTCCTCAGTCAGAACAATTTCCTCAGAGACCAGAAGAACTTCGTCTTTGTCACTAAAGAACTTGTCTGAGCCGTAAGAGATTTCCAAAGGCTTCACTCGAAGCATTGTATAGGTTGAGGATTTTGGAGTTGAGCATCAGTTGGAAATTTTCCTTAGTATTACCTCGGCCCCCTTTAACAGTATGGTGTTTCTTATGACTCAAAGAAAAGGAAATGAAACTACAAAAACAAAAGTATTCACTCTTCATGTTCCTCATTCATATCTTCAAGGTCACACCAACTTCTTCATTTTCAAAGTCTTCACAAAGTCTTCAGCAAAGTCTTCACTTGAAGACATACATTTTTAGGGGTCGATAATCTCCGGATATATCAAACTCGTCATAGACTTATAGAGCCTTTGTACACTCACAAACACATTAGTACCTTAACCTATAAGTCTTTAATACACCAAAATCACTAAGGGGCACTATATGCACTAACAATCTCCCCCTTTTTGGTGATTGATGACAAATAGGTTAAGTTTTCAACGGGGATAAACATATGAAGTGAAAGTACAGACTTTGAGGAATTTGAAAGCAGGATATAGAAGAACTCCCCCTGAAGATGTGCATATTTGAGGAATTTGCTTTGAACTTCAAATGCACATGGCAGGTTAAAACATGGATAACTCCCCCTATATCTTGTAATTCATACACGCATTTGAATATATGATATGAAGAATTTGAAATGCGTGAGGAAAATCGTGTCTGACGAAATTCAGCATGTATGCATTAAGGTACTTGAGGAAATAAACATGTGAGGGAATAGTTCAAAAGTGTCAGACCACCATCGGACTTAAGTTTACAACTCAACCAACAAAAGTTCCCTTGCCATGCATCGACCAGATTGTGGAATCCACCGTCGGCTGCAACTTGTTGTATTTCCTTGATGCCTATTCCGATTATCATCAGATCTTTATGGCCAAGGAAGACGAAGAGAAAACCGCGTTTATCACCTCATGTGGTACGTACTTCTTTTTGCGTATGCCTTTCGGGTTGAAAAGCGCTGGTTCCACCTTTGCGAGAGCGGTCCATATAGGTTTTGATCCCTAGCTGCATAGAAATATGGAGGCTTATATGGATGACATAGTGGTCAAAACCAAGGACAAATCCACACTCATAGAGGACCTAGAAGAGATGTTCGCCAATTTGTGCAAGATCGACATGAAGCTCAATCCCGAGAAATGTGTGTTCGGTGTCGCATCCGGCAAGCTTCTCAGGTTCTTTGTGTCTCAACATGGAATCTAAGTGAATCCCGACAAGATCAAAGCAATTGAACAGATTGAGGCACCAAAACGAGTCAAGGACATGCGACGCCATGCCGACTGTGTTGTTGCTCTGAGTAGGTTCATCTCAAAGTTTGTTGAGCGTGCCCTGCCCTTTTTCAAAATCTTGAAGAAGGCAGGTCCAATGAAATGGACTCCGGAAGTGGAGGCAGCACTGTAGGATTTGAAGAGGTACCTTTCCTCTCCGCCAGTCCTAGTCACGCCAAAACCACAAGAACCATTACTGCTATACTTGGCGGCGACGAATCAAGTGGTGAGTGTTGCATTAGTGGCTGAAAGAGAGGTTGACGAAGAAGCAGCAGCAGCGGCAGAGGCGCCAAACAATGAGTCGGGGAAGCCTTTGGCGGGGTCTGGTGCGGGCAAGGAAGGATTTGCGCAGTTGAAAGAGATAGTTCAGAAGAAGAAAGTGGTGCAATGACCAGTCTATTTTGTCAGCTCCTTATTGCAGGGGGATAGCTCAAGGTATTCTGGCATGCAAAATTTGCTCTTCGGCCTTCTTATGGCCTTGAGGAAGCTGCGCCATTACTTCCAAGCACATGAGATCACCGTTGTCACTCGCTTCCCGTTACAGCGGATATTGAGAAACCCAGAAGCTACCGGCAGGATTGTGGAGTGGGATCTGGAACTATCAAGCTTTGATCTTAAGTTTGAAAGCACTTCGACTATTCAGAGCAGGGCCTTGGCAGAGTTCATTACAGAATGGACCCCGACGCCCGATGAAGAGATTCCAGAGTCAACTCTCCCCAGCAAGGAGACTGATCGAGAGTGGATCGTGTATTTTGATGGAGCTTTCTCGCTGCAAGGCACTGGTCTCGGAGTGCTACCCTTCACACCCACCGGAGAGCACCTCAGATATGTGATCCAGATGCACTTTCCCTGGGAGAGATCAACGAACAACACTGCTGAGTACGAAGGGCTGCTCGCCGGTCTCAGGATCGTGGCGGACCTTGGGATCAAGAAACTTATTGTCAGGCGTGATTCTCAACTTGTCGTCAGGCAAGTAAACAAAGACTACCAGAGTCCGTTGATGGAAGCTTATGTAGATGAAGTAAGGAAGTTGGAAGAACGTTTTGACGGACTACAAATGGACCACGTTCCACGTGCGGAGAACAACATTGTCGATGACCTTTCAAAATGTGATGCCCTTAAGTTACCTATGGAACCAGGAACTTTCGTGCTCCGACTAACTCAACCCTGCATGACACCATCAACTGGGCAAGAGAAGAGGAGGAAGTTAAGTTCCGGCAAGTATCTCCCGGCAGGGCTCCCTGAAGTTGTCGGCGAGAAAATTGCCCAAGACAACGGCGGGCTTGCCGGTGAGTGCTATGCTCCGGCAGGGCCATCATCTCTTGTCGTAGAAGCATGCGCTCCCGCCAGGCTTGCCGAGGCGCGGCAGACTCCGTCAGGCCCTCAGGCCCTTGCCGTCAAGGCAAATGCTCCCCCAGCAGAGGATATGCCTTTAGTCCTTGTTGTCGAGCCTCAGGCTCCGGCATGGGCACATCATCTTGTCCAATTCCTTCAGACAGGAGAACTCCCCGAGGAACAAGAGGAAGCAGAGAAAGTATCCCGCCGGTCTCATATGTACTAGTTCGTAGACAACGTCTTGTATAGAAAGAGATCGAACAGCATGAAACTCAAGTGCATTTCTCGGGAGGATGGACTGGAACTATTGGCAGAGATACACGAAGGTATATGTGGCTCCCACATAGGATCAAGAGCACTTGCCGAAAAAGCATTCCGGCAAGGTTTCCTTTGGCCCACTGCCCTCCAGGATGCAACTGCATTAGTAAAAAAGTGTGAAGCATGCCAGTTTCATTCGAAGAAACTACATCAACCAGCTCAAGCTCTTCAAACAATCCCTCTCTCCTGGCCATTTTCAGTCTGGGGGCTCGACATCTTGGGCCCCTTTCCTCGCGCTGTCGGGGGCTTTGAGTACTTGTACGTGGCAATCAACAAGTTCACAAAGTGGCCGGAAGTGGAAGCAATGAGGAAGGTGACAACAAAATCAGTCGTCAAATTCTTTAAAGGAATAGTTTGCCACTTTGGTAATCCCAATAGGATCATCACCGACAATGGCACACAGTTCATGAGCAGCACCTTCATGCAATATGTCCAAGACCTTGGTAGCAAAATATGTTTTGCTTCCGTTGCCCACCCGAGGAGCAATGGCCAAGCAGAGAGGGCTAACATAGAAGTGCTGCGAGGTCTCAAGACAAGAACTTATGATAGGCTACACAAGTGCGGAAGAAACTAGATTGATGAGTTGCCGGTGGTTCTTTGGTCAATCAGGATGACACCAAATTGAGCTACCAGCTAGACACCCTTCTCCCTTGTCTATGGGGCAGAGGCAGTGCTCCCCATGGAACTCATAAACGGATCACCTCGAGTGCTCGCTTATGATGAGCTCGAGCAAGAGCAGTTGCGGCAAGACGACGCGATGCTCCTTGAGGAAGACCGTCTTCAAGGTGCTGTGAGAGCTGCAAGCTACTAGCAAGCCTTGCGCCGCTACCATAGCCGCAAGGTCAATGCCAGAAGTCTTGAGGAACGCGACCTTGTTCTTTGGCGAGTTTAGTCCGCCAAGAATCCAAACAAGTTGACGCCAAAGTGGGAAGGCCCTTATCGGGTAGTACGAGTCACTAGGCCCGACGTAGTCCGCCTAGAGACCGAGGATGGCGTTCCAGTAAGCAACTCCTGGAGTATCGAACATCTTCGCAAGTTCTACCCATGAGGCGCATTTGCCGGGTCGGCCCCGGCAACCACCTTTTGTACAAGTCTTTCCGCTGAAGCATGTAATCCTTGGTACAAAGCCAGGCTTAGATCATGTGCGTAGATAAATAAAGATAAGTGTTCTGCAATCCTGCTCGGCTCTCATGTTTACTTATGTACATGTTTATCTAGAGAATGGCATTACGCTTAATTTCGGCAAGTACTAACGAACCGCCAAGGTTCTAGATCCAAATTTTCTCTTCTTTCTTTGTCCAATGGGTAGAACAATCCCTCGCGTGCAGCTTTGTCGGGGGGGATGATGGTATGGATACCTATGAGCGCAGCGTTCCAAAAAAACTTGCCGAAAGCAGAAAGGCAACAAAAAGATAACTTGCGAAAACCCCATGTGAATCCTTGTCGAAAGTTATTTTCCTTGTGCGACTTCGACTCCTGTATGGAAAACCTGCACGCACGGGAACCTTGCCAAGATTGGATGCGCCCTCACTACATTCGGGACCACTGAACGGCTTAAGTGGTTTAGCCCACGCTCCTTGTTTCGTTTCGAGTCCGCTCGACAACTCAAGTGACAGCACTCGCACCCTTATCCCGTTTTTGATTAAGGCCAACGCCTTGAACGATCGCGCCAAGGACACCAAGGTGTCTTGCCAGCAGTGGCACCGCCAGCAGGCTGCTAAGGACCCGTTCCTCAAAGCGCTTGCGGCAGGACTACACACGCCGGCAAGATTCTTCCAGAAAGGGCGTATGGAAAATTCCATACACAGAATAATTTAACAAGGAAGATAACATAGCAATCATCCAAGACATTAGCAGATAGCATTACATCAGCCTTGCCGAAACTTTAACACAAAGTAAATTGTTCTGGATATGTGCAGCAATGAGGAGTAGGGCAACTAATCTCGGCGGTCGCCCTCAACCCGCTTGACCTAGCTTACCCGCTCGACGATGGGCGCAACGAGTTCTTCGAGCGCCTGGACATCCACACCCTTCGGCAAACAGTCAAGGACGTTGTCAAGGTTGAGGACGAGATTCCTGTACGCCACCTTGACGAGCACCTTATGGAGGACATCCTGGCAGAGCCTGCGCGATTCGTCGGCCAGGTGGGCCGCCCGGTCGGAATGGAGCTGCTCCAGGGCTTCGAGTAGGCTGTCTAAGAACATGGTCACCTTGGCGCTCGTAGGGACCCTATCGTCAGGACAATATGATGATCCCTCTAGGCCCATGGTGGACAGTTGTTCGGCAAGCTTCCCCACGATGTCGGCGAGCTTCTCGGTCCAGACTTCCACCCCACGCATAAAGTCGTTATGGGAGATGACAGTGCTCTCGACAAGATGCTTCTCGTCGTGGAGCTCCTTTACTAGAGGCTTCTACTGAGTGTTGGCGGCCTCGAGGGTCCCAGTCAGCGTGGCCAACTTCAATGTCGGGTCGTCGATGGACTCGTTGACCACGGAGAGCTACTTAGCCCTGTCAAAAGCGGCAACTTAAGCCTCCATCAGACTGACAGTGTCCTTGTTCCGCTTGGCCTCGAGTGACGAGACCTTCACGCCTTGATCTTCAAGGGCCACCTCCAATTCCTTCACCCGCTCCTCCAGTGAGCTTTTGGCGGTCTCCACAGCCACAGCTGCGTTGACGGCCTCCCCTAGCTTGCCGGCGTGTTCCACCGCCAGGGCTCCGAGTGCTTCCTTGTGCCCCCACTCCAACTCCTGGGTCCGCCGCACAACGAGGTCCTCGAGCTCCACCTCCTTGTCGCGGAGCTTGTCGGAAAGTGTCCTCTCGCAAGCGACGAGGTCTTCCTCTTGGGCGTAAAGCAAGATGCGATGCTCCGTCAAGCGAGCGACCTCAGCGACGGCCCGTTGCTTGGCCTCCTCCTGCGCCTGTTCGGCGTCAGACTGCAGCATATAGAGCTGGCTCTAGCCTTCGCTCAGTTGCGACTGGCCAGTCTGCAAATCCTTGGAGGCTTGGGCGTACCAAACCTGGGTCTCCACAACACGTTCCTAGAAACAGTCCTCCGCAGCTTCGATGACCGCATCCCTGGAGTCGAGTTTCTCCTTCAGGGCGCGGTGAAGTGCCTGGAGCTTCCGGAAGCTATCGCCCATGGACTGGAGGAGCCGCTCCTCCTGGGATTTGCCGTCGACGTTTGTCTCGTCGACGATGACAAGACCGGCGGCAATGACGGCTTCCTCGACAAGGACCCCCTCCTTAGGCGGCGTCCCGACGCTTACCATGCAGGGGATACTGACGAATAGGTTGTCGCCGACCTTGAAGTACCTGCTCAATGAAGGGGCTTCGGACAAGGATGGTTAGCCCTTGACGGCCGTCTCCCCACCGGCCTCCTCGCCAGCCCGCTCAGTGGACTTCTTGGCGGCCTCCTCCTCTTGCGCGGCTTTGGCCGCCTCGGCGCTTGCAGCCTCGGCAGTAGCATACTTGGTGGCCTCGACGGCAGCATTCTTGGTGACCTCAGCCTCGGCACTCTTAGCGACTTCTTCGGTGGCAATTATGTCAGCCCTAACGGTAGCATCCCTCGCTGTCTCCTTGATGACGGAATCGACGTCCATTCCCCCGACATGGGAATGTCTGAGGACCAAAAAGGCAAACCAAGAAAAGCTAAGGGAGAAGTTCAAGAAGATAAAAGAGAGAGAGAGAGAGAGAGAGAGAGAGGGAAGAAGGGGAATACCCTCACCTAAAACGATTGTCGGCAGAGACTCGCCAGCCCCTGGGCTTGTAGGCCCTCCCTCGTCGTGATAAAACGCGTTGGAGGAAGTCCTGGCTGGAGAAAAGTCCCTGGGCGGGGAACCTGGGGCGGTCGCTGATGACTCCCCTTGTCGCCATCCTCCCCTACACGTCAAGTGATCTCAGTAGTATAGATGCACGTCCCAGCACGTGCCAGCGGGAAATGAGTAGTGAACTCATGATGGGGGCTCCACGGGGGCTGAATCAGGGACTATGGCATGGGCTAGTCTCCGGATTGGTGGTGGTCGCTCTCGGCGCGCCTGAGGCACTTGCCGATGACCCCTCAATCGTCGAGGTCTTTTCCCTCTTCGCGACCCGCTGCGCTAGCGTTTCCGTGTCCCTACGGAGGAAAACCAAAATAGATTAGCAAGTAGGGAAGAAGACCCGAAGGCTGGGAAAGTACGATGGGATCCTTACTCTTGTTCTTCCTCCCCTGAGCTAAGAGCAGAAAAGTCGAAGGTGACCTTTGCCGTGGAGCCTCTGGAAGGGGGTGGAGGGGTGCCCTTGGACCGTTTGTCCGCGGCAGGCGCGGGCTGCTGCTGGACTTCGCACCGCTGCTCGGACTTGTCGGTTGCCCCCTTGCCAGGGGCCGCGCTACTCGAAAAAGCTTGCCGAGTTGGGAGCTCGGAGGCAACGTTCCTAAGAACGCGCCTTTTCCTATGGATGAGGAATGGGACCTCCTCCATCGGCTCCTCTTCGGACATGTCCCTGGCAAGGTGGCCCGGGGAAGACGTGTCGCCTCGCTCCTCGGTGAGATCACCCTGCACGGCAAGATCTTCGCCTGGTGGTACCTCCCCTTTCCCGGCTTCGTCTTCTAAAAAGTCGACGCTATCGGCCTCCTCGTCAAGCACAACTTCTTTCGCCCTGCTAGCGATGTACGCCAGCTCATCCTTGGTGGTGTCGCAGATGAGGCCCTCCTCCTTGCGGATGGCCGTCTCCGACAGGTTGTCGAAAAACTCTTGCACCACCTCTGCAGGCAGCTTCATCCAAGTTGCGTCAAGACTGTGGGCGTCGAACACCGGCATCATGGCAATGATTCTTCCCAAGGCCGAATTATTGCACAAGGGGATCATGCCCGCTGGTAGCTCGGTCACCGAGATGCTCCTGAACAACTTCTGGCAAAGGGCCCTTTGCTACATGGTGGTTAGGTTGTGGTTCAGCCTAGGGCATAACCTCATGATGTCTGCCGCATTCCTGAAATCTCAGGCCGGCCTCTCCTTGTTCTGCAAGGGGGCGATGCGCCAGCGAAGAAAGTCAGCGCCTATCATCTCCATGGAGAGGCCGGTGGCCCTGAGGCGATGGATCCTGGTGGTCGTGATCGTGAGGCTCCCATCCCAAGGGTCGAGGGCGCTCCAGTCGTCGCTGCGCACCATCTTGGTCTCCTGCGGCGTACAGAAGGGCTGGGGCTTCTCCTACCGTAGCCAGCACCACTTGCCCCTCCACTCATCCCACCTATCGCAATAAGCCCCTTTAGGGTAGGGCTCCTTGGTTCCTGGCCGAGGAATCCAAGTGACGGCACTGGAAAGTGCTCCGCCTTGCTGGATGCAGGGGATGAAATAATGGCGGAAGAGGGCGGTGTTGGGGGTCAGTCCAACAAAGTTCTCACAGAGGTGTGCAAAAACCGCCATGGAGGTTACGACGTTCGGCGTGAAGTCCAGGAGTTGGAAGCCGTAGGTAAGCATAAGGTCGATGAAAAAGTTTGAGTAAGGGGGGCAAAGCCCCCAATAAAAGTAATCGGCGAAGAAAGGGTATTTGCCTGGACCTTCCCCAGAAGGACCCAGGCTCACGACGGTGGCGGGGTGCCCTACCGTCATAGTCGCCCACCCCCACCGGTACTGCCTCTTCAGGACACTCAGGCTGAGCCTCGGCGGGAAGACAACATGCTCCCTTCGCATCTTCGCCGCCTTGTTCTCCAACACGACCTCCGTATCCTTGCCTTTGCTGGTTTTGGGCAGCATGGTGATGGTGGGGATGGAGACCAGGGACGAGGAGCAGGCGGGAGCGGGGAGGGGGAACTAGCGGATCCGAGAGGCTTTGCTTCGGGCTCGAGGAGGAAGACAACGACGGTCCTCAGATTGGGGAAGACAAGAGGTAAATGGGCATCGACTCTGTAGTCTCCTCTTTATGGGGAAGGCGCGGAGCGGTCTCTTTTTACCAAAAATAAGATGACGCAAAAACATTCCGCAGATGCACTGCTGTAACGGCCGCGCCACGCACGTATCCCACTACCCGCATTCAATGGGCATCGTGGGGAAGCGCAGCGAGCTCAATGATCACAACTACAGGGCCCTTGCCACGCGTGCCCACGCACTATTTGTGCCTAGCCCAACAACACCTCGCGACGTGTATGGCCCAGGCCCGGGGGCTCCTATCGGTGCACTAGAGTTTTTGGGCCATCTAGTGCCCCTTTACTCGTGCGCGGACAGTGGTAGCCGCCCCAGCGACAGGACCTAGTGAAGACTTACCAAGCACCATCACAGAAGACTCAAGACCATTGGCAAGACCTTGGCGGGGGGCGTAAAGCCTCCAGGCCCCCGACAAGTCAAGGCCCCGACAAGGCAAGGTCCCTGCAAGGCGAGGCCCTAGCAAGCACCGCCAGCGAACAGGACAGGTGTCGATCCACCTGGATGCGTGTCGCGGTGTCAAAGTTGGACGAAGTTAAGCAACTCCAATGGGACGGCCCCCGTCCCGTCCCACTGACGGACTGAGGCCCCTGATGGTGCACTTAATGCTCTTGTCCTACTCCGTCAGGGTTAGGTATGATAGCACTATAGCAGCATTGTGCGTCCCGTGTGCACATTGTACGCCACTGTTGGGATTCCCTTAAGTATAAAAGGAGGCCTAGGGCGTTACAGAAAAGGACTTTTTGGACACGTTGTCTTTTGGGGCTTTCGAGCAGTTAGGCAGTTAGGCAACCGGACAGCCCGATGGTTAGAGAGGAAGAGAAGGCTCCCAAGCTCACGTAGCAGCCGTTCATGGCGCTCCTGTAGCTCGAACCCTAGAACAGGATCAATACAACCAAGCAGGAGTAGGGTTTTACGCATCTTGTGCGGCCCGAACCTGGGTAAAAACACCCCGTGTGCAGCTCACCAAACCAGCTCTTTGTGCCAGCACGCCCCCTCGCCGAACCGAAAGGGGCCCCCGCGGTCCCATAGGTGTTCGTTCCCCACGACAGTGAGGACTTTCTCTCTATCTCTGAATAAATATTTTAAGATCTAAGTATTTTATTTAAACAACAAGCAAAAAAATAGCACTCCAAGAATAGAATATATCATGTGAACGAATAAAAATTTAGGCTCAACCTAGGCTAACCGAAAATTGTTGATGAAGAGATGTGTGATGCGTAGCATCCCAAGCTTATATGCTTGAGAGTTCTTGAAATATTTACTTGGGATGCCTTGTGCATCACCAAGCTTGAGCTTTTGTATCTCGTTCAATCCTCTCATATCCCGGTTTGACCTATTCTCAAAAACATCTTCCACACAAAACTTGAAAAGTACTCGTGAGATAGGTTAGTACACATAAGAATAAATCAACACTTCATGTACTGCCAAGACAAGTTGCATAATAATTTTCAAACATTAGGTGCTGTATACTATCGTTTCCACAATTTATATCTACCAATATAGGCTATGGAAACTAAAGGATAAGTAGATAACAAAACTATTACAGCAATCTGCCCAAACAGAACAGCCTGTAGAAATTTATGAAAACAGTGTACTTCTGTAACTCAAAAAATTATGAAAATTTAGGAAATGCTAAAAACTTATATGATAACACTGTGTAAAAATTTCAGAAACTTTCCACATTCCAGTAAAATATGAAAATTCAAACATTACAGACAAAGTTTCTGTTTTCACACAGCACACATCAAAACATGCAATGCAAGCATCCTAAGGCAATTCTTGGAACTTTTTATTTAAACACAAGATTATAAATAACAGCTAATAGAGAACAACAAAATAAAATGACGATCCAAGCAAAACTCATACTATGTGACGAATAAAAATGTAGCTCCAAGTAAGATATATCGATAGTATTGAAGACGAAAAGGAGGGGATGCCTTCTAGGGCATCCCCAAGCTTAGACGCTTGAGTCTTCCTTGCATATTAACTTGGGGTGCCTTGGGCATCCCCAAGCTTAGGTTCTTGTCACTCCTTATTCTCCTCATATCAGTGTCTCACCCAAAACATGAAAACTTCAATCACAGAAAACTTAACGGAACTTTGTGAGAAGGGTTAGTGTAGTAAAGATAAATCATTCACTTAGGTACTGTCAAGACAAGATTCATAATTGTTCACACATGATACCTACTGTATTACATCATTCCCACAATTTATATTACTCAATATAAGCTATAGAAACACTTGAAACAATTTATATTACTCACATAGGAATAATAATTGAAATATGCAAAAGAGCATCATGAATCTCATGACAAGCACATTTAAGTCTAACCCACTTCCTATGCATAGGGATTTTCTGAGCAAACAATTTATGGGAACAAGAATCATCTGTCATAGGAAGGCAAAACAAGCATAACTTCAAAACTTTGAACACATAGAGAGGAAACTTGATATTATTGCAATTCCTACAAGCATATGTTACTCCCTCATAATAATTTTCAGTACCATCATGAAGAAATTCCACAATATAACCAGCACATAAAGCATTCTTCTCATGATCTACAAACATAGAAATTTTACTAATCTCCACATAAGCAAATTTCTTCTCATGACTAATAGTGGGAGTATCATAAAAGACTTGAATACTACAAATTGGTTCCACATTAAAAGAGTAATATTTAGTAAAATGATATTCATAATTATGACAAGTATCATAATAGTAATCATCACTCTTTTTCATTGCATAAGTATCATCACAATAATCATCATAAGTAGGAGGCATGCAATCATTATAACAAATTTGATCATTCAAAGTAGGGGGAATAAAAAGATTATATTCATTAAGCATAGCATCCCCAAGATTGGGACAAACATTAATTGCAGCAAATAAATTCTCAAACATGTCGTTTTCATCAAACATAGCATCCCCAAGTTTGTGGCTTTGTATATCATAAACATAATTACTCTCATCATTAATGGTATGAATAGCACCAATAGTATAGCAATTATTATCACCATCCTCCAAGTTGGTGCCATAAATATTTCAAGATTATAAAAAGTATCATTATCTTCCCAATCATAATTATCACAACAAGCAATAGGCATAACAAAATCATCCTCAAGTGTATCATCTTCCACAACTATTTTTGATTCATTCTCATGAGGCCTATCAATAATGGGAGCAACATTATTTGGGAGAGATACCTCTTTACCTTTACTTTTACTTCTTTTCTTCTTCTGCACCACATTATGTGTGGCTTTATTCAATTCCTCCAAACTTCTTTTTGAAGAGGTTGGTTGAATAAAAAGCTTCTCCTCGTTACCTGATTTATCATAAGAAAAAATAGGAGGATATTGGGAAACCTCTTCCCCTTCATTAGTATTCTCTTCCTCTTCTATTTGTTTTCTTGTCTTTAAGTAATTGGCAATATAAGGATTCTCCATGCAATTTACCACGCAGTACATATAGATTTCATTTAGATCAAAATCAATCATTTTCATGAGAACCCAAGATGGAACATCCTTAGTTTCATGTTTCATTTCTTCATACCCCAGGAATATACTAAGTTCATTATGATGCTCAAGGGTAATGAGGTTATCACAATTTTGGACACAATTCGATCATAAAACAATTCACATTGGAAATTAAAATGACCACTTTCATTGCAAAGTTCACAAGGGCGGCGAGAAATATTAAGTCTTTCAGCACAAACATATAGCCTCTCTTGCAACCATTTAGTTTCTAAATATTTATTCCTCTTACAAAATCTATATTCCCTTTTAGACATGTCTTGACAAACTCTATGCACTCCACAAAAATTGACATGCTTATAAGAAATATTTTTATCATGACTAGTGCAATCATCATTAGTACTATGGATATTCAAAGAATTCATACTAACAACATTGCAAATCATGCTCATCACTCAAAGATTTAGTGCCAAACATTTTAATAACTTCTTATTCTAACATTTGAGCACAATTTTCCTTTCCATCATTTTCACGAAAGACATTAAAAAGATGAAGCATATGAGGCAACCTCAATTCCATTTTTTTGTAGTTTTCTTTTATAAAACCAAACTAGTTAAAAACAAGAAACTAAAAGATTTGATTGCAAGATCTAAAGATAAACCTTCAAGCACTCACCTCCCCGGCAACGGCGCCAGAAAAGATTTTGATGTCTACTACACAACCTTCTTCTTGTAGACTCGTGTTGGGCCTCCAAGCGCAGAGTTTTGTAGGACAGTAGCAATTTCCCCTCAAGTGGATGACCTAAGGTTTATCAATCCGTGGAGGCGTACGATGAAGATGGTCTCTCTCAAACAACCCTGCAACCAAATACCAAAGAGTCTCTTGTGTCCCCAACACACCTAATACAATGGTAAATTGTATGGGTGCACTAGTTCGGCGAAGAGATGGTGATACAAGTGTAATATGGATGGTAGATATAGGTTTTTGTAATCTGAAAATATAAGAACAGCAAGGTAACTAATGATAAAAGTGAGCACAAACGGTATTGAAATGCTTGGAAACAAGGCCTAGGGTTCAAACTTTCACTAGTGCAAGTTCTCTCAACAATACTAACATAGTTGAATCATATGTAAATCCCTCACATGCGACAAAGAGTTCACTCCAAAGTCACAAATAGCGGAGAACAAACGCAGAAGTTATTGTAGGGTACGAAACCACCTCAAAGTTATCTTTTCTGATCAATCTTATGAGCTATCCCTATAAGTGTCACGAACAGCCCTAGAGTTCATACTAAGATAACACTTTAAGATACACATCAACCAAAACCCTAATGTCACCTAGATACTCCAATGTCACCACAAGTACCCGTGGGCTTGATTATACGATATGCATCACATAATTTTAGATTCATCATGTTCAATCCAACACAAAGAACTTCAAAGAGTGCCCCAAAGTTTCTACCAAAAAGTCAAGACAAAAACGTGTGCCAACCCCTATGCATAGATTCCCAAGGTCACGGAACCCGCAAGTGGATCACCAAAACATACATCAAGTGGACCAATAGAACATCCCATTGTCACCACGGATATCCCATCACAAGACATACATCAAGTGTTATCAAATCCTTAAAGACTCAATCTGATAAGAAAACTTCAAAGGGAAAACTCAATTCATCACAACAAGATAGAGAGGGGGGAACTCCATATGATTCATCTATATCAATAAAGCTCGTGGTACATCAAGATCGTGTCATCTCAAGAACACGAGAGAGAGAGAGAGAGAGATCAAACACATATCGTGTGTTCTTGCTAGGTAGAAGATTGCTTGAGGTAGAAGATGAGTACAAGGCGTGTTCTTGCTAGGCCAAAACTCGCCCCCCTCTATGATGGCCACCCCCTCCGTATATCGACATTGGTCCTCTTCCCCTGAAAATATCAGGTGGGAAGGCTTTCCACAACGGCCAGTTTGAAGGGGGATAGGGTTGCATCCCACCCAGACAAAAGGCGGTCTTCACGTGCTAAAGATCTTCGTCGTGACGCGTTGGTGGGCTCGGGGATGACCTTAGTCCTACCAAGCCATTGGTCTTGGTCTTCTTGCACCAGGAAGGCAACCTTTGGGGTTGCTTAGGGAACCCGCCAGCTGGTGCTGCTCATCCATCAATGGGTAATGCTGCCTCCTGAGGGCGTTGGGCCAGCCCTTCAAGGAGTCCTCGTGAAGCCCTTGTTGGTGATGCCACTCTGCGCCTCGCAAGGCGTGGCCCCTCGTGAGGGCCTTTCTCTCAAAGCCTGTAGGTGGGCCATGTGGCACCCGTGGCAGCCTTTCTTCCTGGGCCCCAGGTAGTTGGGCCTGGGTACCCCTAGTCCCAGAGGCCTGACAGTATTCATACCATATTCACCTATGTTTACAATACTTTTATATGGTTTTGATGCACTTTATATGATTTATTTAGAACTAACCCGGACTGACGTTGTTTTCAGCAAAATTACCATGGTGTTGTTTTTGTGCAGAAAATGGAAGTTCTTGGAATCGCTCGAAACCTTTTTGTGACTTTTTCTGGAATAAATAAGCAACATTGGAGCGAAGACCTGCCGGAGGGGGTGTGCCAGTGGACCACCATGCAATAGGCCGCCCCCTAGTGATGCGGTGAGATATGTGGTGGGACCCACATGGCTTCGTTTGGCGTGATTGCAGCGCTAAAAATCCTATAAATCCCAGAAACCCTAGAAATAAAGAGAGACGCCTTGTTCCGTCATCGCAACTCTCTGTATCAATGAAAAACCAATCTGGAGGCGTTCCAGTACCCTGATTGATAGGGTAGATCATCTCCACTGGCCATCTTCATCATCCCGATGGAGGTCGTGACGAGGAAGGAGTAGTCCACCCTCGGGGCTGACAGTTTGTACCAGTAGCTATGTCTTCAATCTCTCTCTCTCTCATGTTGATGAGATGACACGGTCTTGATGTATCACGGGCTTGTTAATATAGTTGGATCATATGAGGTGTTTCCCTTGCTATCTTGTTGTGATGAATTAAATCTTTCCCTTTGAGATCTCATTATGTTGGATTGAATATTGTATTTGACAACACTTGATATATGTTAAGGCATCAACTTGAGGATTCCAGTGACCTTGGGAATCTCTTCATAGGGGTTGATTGCATGTTTTCATACCACATTCTCTGATAGAAATCTTGGGGTGCTCCTTGAAGTTCTTTGTGTTGGACTGGATATGATAGATCTGAAATTGTTTGATGCATCTCACATAATTTATCCATAGATACTTGAGGTTACATTGAAGTATCTAGGTGACATTAGGGTTTATTGATATGTATCATTGGTGTTATTCTATCAGGAACTCTAGGGTTGTTTGTGACACTTATAGGAATAGCCCAATAGATTGGTCGGAAAGAATAACTTTGAGGTGTTATACTACCTACACCAATTTCATCTTATTGTTCTCCGCTACTTAGGAACTTTGGAGTGATTCTTTGTTACACGTTGAGGGATGATCATATGATTCAACTATGTTAGTATTGTTGGGAGATTGCACTAGTGAAAGTATGAATCCTAGGCCTTGTTTCCAAGCATTTATACACTATTTTGCTTGCTGTTTTACACTTGCTACCTTGCTGTTTTTATATTTTTAGATTACAAAAACCGATATCATCCATATTTCACTTGTGTCACCATCTCTTTGCCTAACTAGTGCACCTATACAATTTTCCATTGTATTGGGTGTGCTGGGGACACAAGAGACTACTTGTATTTGATTGCATGGTTGTGATGGGGACACAAGAGACCATCTTCATACTACACCTCCCACAGATTGATAAACCTTAGGTCATCCATTTGAGGGAAAATTGCTACTTCCTACAAAACTCTGCGCTTGGAGGCCCAACACGAGTCTACAAGAATAAAGTTGTGTAGTATACATCAAGCTCTTTTCTAGCACCGTTGCCAGAGAGGTGAGTGCTTGAAGGTATATCTTTAGATCTTGTAATTAAATCTTTTAGTTTCTTGTTTTTCACTAGTTTTGTTTTTTAAAGAAAACTAGAAAATAAAAATAAATGGATTCTCATCCACTTGCTAATCTTTTCAAAAGACCCGATTATGTTGGAACAATTGCTAGTGAGAGTTCACTAGATTATCTTTATGAGGTCTTGCTTGAAAATCATGAATCTAATTTTTTTGAAAGTTATAAAATGATTCATGATAGATCCTTGAATGAAAATAATGATATAAATATTGTTAGTATGAATTCTCTGAATATCCATGATGCTAATAATGATTGTACTAGTCATGATAAAAATATTTCCTATAAGCATGTCAATTTTTGTGGAGTGAATGAAATTTGTAAAGACATGCCACATAGGGTTGATATATTTGGTAAGAGGTATAAACAAGATCAAAACAATTGGTGGCTTAAAGTGATAGATAAATTTGCCACAAGATTATACTCTCTTCATCACATTACTTGTGAACTTTGCAATAGGGTTTGGTCATCTTAATTTCAAATGCGTGCTTTTTCATGAGCGAATCGTCTCCAAATATTGTAATAATTTGATATCCCATGAACTCTACAATGAACTTTGCTTATTTTGGGGGAATGAAGAATTATCACACAAAAATGATTGGTTTGATATACTCATTGTCACAAGTGGTGATGAAGCTAATCTACAAGAAATCTATATGTTTTGCATAGTGAATTGCAATGAGAATGCTTATATTTCCAACTATAGAAATGATGAGAAATCAATAGAATGTAAAAGAAATACTAATGAATGGATAAAGGTCTCCCAATACCCTCCTATTGTTTCTCGTCATAAATCAGGTCATAAGGAAGAGCTTTCCATCGAACAAATCTCTTCAATAAGATGCTGAGAAAAACTACTCAAACACACACAAAATGTGGTAAAGGAGAAGAAGAAGAGAACAAAAGGTATCTCTCCCAAATAATTTTTCTCCTATAATCGTTGAAAATGAATACAAAAGTAGTTGGGACGATGATACACTTGATGATTATTTTGTTATGCCTAGTAATTGTTGTGATGAGGATGATTAGGAAGATAATGATTCTCCTTATAATATTGAATATATTTTTGGCACCAACTTGGAAAATTATGATGATAATAATTGTTACCCTATTGATGATATTCATGCTATTGATGATTATCCTAATGATGTGCAAACACGGAAGCTTGAGGATGCTATGCTTGATGAGAATGACATATTTGAGAATATATTTGCTGCAATTGATGTGTATTCTGAGCTTGGTGATGCTATGCATAATGAAGATGATATTTTTAGTTCCCCCACTTAGAATGATCAAATTTGTTATGATGATTACATGCCTCTTATTTATGATGATTATTGTGATGATACTTATGTTATGAAAAGTAGTGATGATTATTATTATACAACTTGTCACAATTATGAATACCCTTTCTTTGAACATTACTCTTTTAATGTGGAATTTTTTTATAATATTCAAGTCTCCTATGATGCTCCCACTATTATGAATGAGAAGAAATTTGCTTATGTGGAGGGTGATAAAAATTCTATGTTTGTGCATAATGAAAAGAATGTTGTATGTGATAGTTATATGTTGACTTCCTTCATGATTCTACTGAAAAATATTATGGAGGACGAACATATGCTTGTAGGAATTGTAATAATATCAACTTTTCTCCCTATGTGTTCAAAGTTTTAAAGTTGCACTTGTTTTGCCTTCCTATGCTAGTTGATTCTTCCTCCCATAAATTGTTTCTCAAAAAATACCTATGCATAGTAAGTGGGTTAGATATAAATGTGCTTTCCATGTGATTCATGATGCTCTCTTGCATGTTTGAATTATTATTCCTATACGAGCATCATTGAAATCATCATGCCTAGCTAAAAGGCATTAAAGAAAAGTGCTTGACAACCCAACACTTTTACTTTCTATTTTTATGTGTTCACATGATTAAGATACTATTGTAATCATGTTTTGTCTCTTTTATTTCAATAAAGTGCCAAGTAAAGCCTTTGGGATAGTGTGAAAACTTGTTTATTTGTTTCTGTGCAAAAACAGAAAGTTTTGCGTCCAGTATGTGAATTATCTCATTTTACGAGAGCGTCAAAAAATTCTGAAATTTTTATAAAAAATTCTATGCAAATTCTATGCATTGTCCTAATTTTTCAGAACTTTTAGAGTCAGGGTAGTATGGTTTTCATTTAGATCTTCACAGACTATTATGTTTTCGACGGATTCTGTTTTGCATGCAAAGATTGCTTGTTTTTGTGTTTCCATAGCTTATATTTGGTGATATAAATTATGGGAATGATAGGATATAGTAGGTATCATGTGAGAACAATTATGAATCTTGTCTTTATAGTACCTAAGTGAATGATCTATCTGTATTATACTAACCCATCTCACGAAGTTCCGTTAAGTTTTGTGTGATTGAAGTTTTCAAGTTATGGGTGAGATACCGAGATGAGGTGAACAAGGAGCATCAAGGACCTAAGCTTGGGGATTTCCAAGGCACCTTAAAGGTAATATCGAAGGAATACTCAAGTGTCTAAGCTTGGGGATGCCCTGGAAGGCATCCCCTCTTTCGTCTCCAACATTGTCGATATATCTTACTTGGAGCTATATGTTTATTTGTCACATAATATGTGTTTTGCTTGGAGCGTCATTTTATTTTTTCTGTTCTCTTTTAACTGATATTTATAATCTTGTTTTTCAATGAAAAGTTCCAATAATTGCCTCTTAGGATGCTTGAGTTACATGTTTGATATATGTTGTGTAAAAACAGAAACTTTTTGATGTAGTCTTTGAATTTGCATATTTTAGTGGAACGTGGAAAGTTTCTGAAATATCTAAAAGTGTTGTCATATAATTATTTTATCACATCCTAAATTTTCATAATTTTCTGAGTTACACAAGAACACTGTTTTCATAAATTGCTACAGACTGTTCTGTTTGGATAGATTATTGTCATAGTTTTGTTATCTGCTTATGCTATAGTTTCCATAGCCTATATTGGTAGATAGAAATTGTGGAAACGATAGTAAACACTAGATGATGTTTGAAAATTATTTTGTAACTTTTCTTGGTAGTACATTGATATGTCCATTTTGCATCATGTTTTACTACTGATATTTATAATGTTTTTATGTATAATAATGCCTCAGGGAGTAATTCTAATGCCTTTTTCCTCACAATTTGAAAGGTTTACATCAAGAGGGGGAATGTCAGGCACTAGAATTTAGCACCCCCAAAAAAGCACGTCAGAGATACCTATTCTGCACAACTCCAATGAAGCCGAAAATTTACGGAGAATTTTTATGCAATAAATAAAAATTACTGGAGTTGAGAACTACCAGAGGGGGGCCATCAGGTGGCCACCCTCCACCAGGGCGTGCCAGGCCCCCTACCCGCGCCTTGGTGGAGGGTGGGCACCCAGGCCCACCTCCGGAGCCCATCTTTTGGTATAAGTTCCCCAAAAACCGATAAAAATTAAGGAGAGGACTTTCGGGATGAAGCACCGCTGCCTCGAGGCGGAACTTGGGTAGGAGCACTTTTGCCCTCTGGCGGAGCGATTCCGCCAAGGGAACTTCCCTCCCGAAGGTGGAAATTGAAGCCATCGTCATCACCAACAACCCTCTCATCTTGGGGAGGCCATTCTTCATCAACATCTTCAATAACACCATCTCCTCTCAAACCCTAGTTCATCTCTTGTTTTAAATCTTTGTAGCGGAACCTTAAATTGGTACTTGTGAGTGACTAGTAGTGTTGATTACCTCGTGTAGTTAATTACTATATGGTTTATTTGGTGGAAGATTATATGTTCAGATCCATTATGCTATTCAATACATCTCTGATCTTGAGCATGCATATTATTTGTGAGTAGTTACTTTTGTTCTTGAGGTCACAGGAGAAGTCATGTTGCAAGTAATCATGTGAATTTGATATGTGTTTGATATTTTTATGATATGTATGTTGTGATTCCCTTAGTGGTGTCATGTGAACGTTGACTACAGGACACTTCACCAACCTTGTGCCTAAGGCAATACATTGTGGATTAGTTATTAGATGATGCGTTGCTAGAGTGACAGAAGCTTAAACCCTAGTTTATGCGCTACTTCGTAAGGGGCTAATTTTGGTCCACATGTTTAATCCTATGGTTAGACTTTGTCTTAAGACTTTTCTTGTAGTTGCGGATGCTTGCGAGGGGGTTAATCATAAGTAAGTTGTTATTTCAAGTAAGAACAGCACCTTAGCACCGGTCCACCCACGTATCAAATTATCAAAGTAGCGATCACGAATCAAACCAACATGATGAAAGTGACTAGATGAAATTCCCGTGTACCCTCAAGAACACTTTGCTCATCATAAGAGATAGTTTTGGCCTGTCCTTTGCCACAAAAGGATTGGGCTACCTTGCTGCACCTTACCTATTGTTATTGTTACTTGCTCGTTATAAATTACATTGCTATCAAAACACTTGCTACTTGCAATTTCAGTGCTTGCAGAAATTACCTTGCTGAAAACCGCTTATCATCCTTCTGCTCCTCGTTGGGTTTGATACTCTTACTTATCGAAAGGACTACGATTGATCCCCTATACTTGTGGGTCATCATACATGAAGTGTGTATTATTCTTATGTTTACTAACCTATCTCACAAGTTCTTTTCAAGTTTTGTGTGGATGATGTTTTTGAGAATAGGTGAAACCATGATATGAGAAGATTGAACGAGATACAGAAGTTCAAGCTTGAGGATGACCAAGGCACCCCAAGTAAATATTTCAATAAGCCTCAAGCATCTAAGCTTGGGGATGCTACGCATCCCACCTCTCTTCATCAACAACTATCGGTTAGCCTATGTAGAGCCAGCTATCGGTTAGCCTATGTAGAGCCTAAATTTTTATTGTCCACATGATATGTGCTATTCTTGGAGTGATATTTTTATTTTGCTTGCTGTTTAAATAAAATACTCAGATCTGAAAATCTTTATTGAGAGAGAGTCCTCACATAGCTGCTTTATTGTTTGACTACTCATTGATCTTCACTTATATCTGCTGAGAGTAGTTTGATGTTTACTCTTGTGATTCACTTATATCCTATGAGTAAATTGTGAATCAATGAAATATCATAAATATGAAATTATCAATGTGCTTGATGCTTAGTAGTAGATTCACATCTAGTTTATAAAGTAAAATATATTGAAGTTTGGCAATCATCAAATGGGCCATACAAGCAATTCATGAATGATTAGTATAAGAAAGAGAACTTGCACATATAAATATAATATCTTGGACATCTTTTATGATTGTGAATACCCATCAATTATTTCCAACCTTGATCAAATAGTTGAAGTTGGACAAGGAACACACTGTAATGGTTATGTTTAGGTATATTTGCATAGAAGTTACATTGTTATGGATCCTCCAACATGTGGTGCTTGTTTAGAACCTTTTGCTAGCCAAAACTTCGTACTAAGTAGAGATACTACTTGTGCATACAAATCCTTGAGCCAATTTTCTTCCATGAGAGTCCACCATACCTACCTATATATGGTATTTCACTTCCATTCCGAGTAAATTTGCATGTGCCACCTCTAAAAATTCAAATAAACATCTGTTTTGTGTGCTCATACCGCTCATGGAGCGATGGGGCGGTCATTATCTTCCATGCTAAACTTGTTATTCTCAAGATGAGTGTTTATTCACTTGTCATTGCACAAGACATGATGATAAAAAGGATTCCCATTCCTGCATAACACAAAAATAAAAAATAAAAAATCCCCATAGAAAGTTGATTGTTTGGAGGGCAACCGTGGATTCAGCCAGCCATGGAATGTGTTTGAATGAAGGAGGGGGAGTGAAAATTTAATTTCGTTTGGGAGCCGCCAATAATGTGATTAGCATGGAAGATATTGAAAACTATGTTGTGACATTGACAGTAAAGGTACACCACCCAAAATTACATATTCATCTATGTTTTAAACAATGAGCTCTGGTACCTATGCAAATCCCTGCTTCCCTCTACGAAGGGACAATCTATTTACTTTCATGTTACTTACTTTTAATGTTGAGTCAACTTATCATTCCAACCTCAATCTTTTAGTTGGCAAGCACCATGTGTTGGGGAAATACCCAAACATATATATCCACTCAAATATATTTGATCATGATTCATCATTGTTGATAATTATCTTTATGATAAGTATGTTGGGAGGCGAAACATCAAGCCCCTATCTTTCTCTGTGTTCGATGGATGTTGTTTGTTCTAAAAATATGGCTTGAGTATTAGCAATCATAAAAGACTATATGATAATTGAGTATGTGGATCTCTTACTTAGACTTGATGATACACTAAAATTGTTTGGTGACCAAGAGCATAGATTGTTAAGTTTCAATAGAATGCATTGTTTGAAGCATGACATGTGAATTGATTGCTACTCTATCATGATGATTTTTATGAGAAAGGTTGTTGTTTATGATGCTAGAAAAGTGACTAAAATTACCAATGATCAAAACTTTCACTAAGCTCGCATTCACACTTCATAAATTATTTATTTTATCATTTACCTACTCGAGGACGAGCAGGAATTAAGCTTGGGGATGTTGATACGTCTCCAACGTATCTATATTTTATGAAGTATTCATGCCATATTCACCTATGTTTACAATATTTTTATATGGTTTTGATGCCCTTTATATGATTTATTTAGAACTAACCCAGACTCATGCTATTTTCAGCAGAATTACCGTGGTGTTGCTTTTGTGCAGAAAATGAAAGTTCTCGGAATCGCCCGAAACTTTTTTGTGATATTTTTGGAGGAAATAAGCAACATTGGAGCGAAGACCTACCGGAGGGGGTGTGCGAGTGGACCACCACGCAATAGGCCGCCCCCTAGTGGCGCGGTGAGATATGTGGTTGGGCCCACGTGGCTCCGTATTCCAACGCTAAAAAATCCTATAAATCCCAAAAACCCCAAAAATCAAGAGAGACTCCTCGTTCCGCCGCCGCAACTCTATGTATCGACGAACAACCAATCTGGAGGCGTTCTAGTACCCTGCTGGAGAGCGTAGATCATGTCCGATGGCCATGTTCATCATCCCGGTGGAGGCCATGACGAGGAGGGAGTAGTCCACCATCAGGGATGATGGTTTGTACAAGTAGCTATGTGTTAAATCTCTCTCTCTCTCTCGTGTTCTTGAGATGGCACGATCTTGATGTATCATGGGCTAGTTAATATAGTTGGATCATATGAGGTGTTTCCATTGCTATCTTGTTGTGATTAATTGAATCTTTCCCTTTGAGATCTCGTTATGTTGGATTGAATATTGGATTTGAGAACACTTGATATATGTTAAGACGTCAACTTGCGGATTTCGGTGACCTTGGAAATGTATGCATATGGGTTGATTGCACATTAGGGTTGATTGGTATGTATCATTGGAGTTATTCTAGTAGGAACTCTAGGGCTATTTGTGACACTTATAGGAATAGCCCAATAGATTGATCAGAAAGAATAACTTTGAGGTGGTTCTACTACCTACACCAATTTCATCTTATTGTTCTCCGCTAGATAGGAACTTTGGAGTGATTCTTTGTTACACGTTGAGGGGTGATCATATGATTCAACTATGTTAGCACTGTTGGGAGATTGCACAAGCGAAAGTATGAACCCTAGGCCTTGTTTCCAAGAATTTATACACAGTTTTGCTCGTTGTTTTACACTTGCTACCATGTTGTTTATATATTTTCTGATTACAAAAACCTATATCTATCATCCATATTGCACTTGTATCATCATCTCTTCACTGAACTGGTGCACCTATACAATTTGCCATTGTATTGGGTGTGTTGGGGACACATGAGATTTATTGTATTTGATTGCAGGGTTTTTTTAAAGAGACCATCTTCATCCTAGACCTTCCACGGATTGATAAACCTTAGGTTATCCACTTGAGGGGAAATTGCTACTGTCCTACAAAACTCTATGCTTGGAGGCCCAACATGAGTCTACAAGAATAAAGTTGCATAGTAGACATCAGAGGGGCATGGGGAACAGCCCCTCCAAGCCCTAGGCAGCAGGCAAGGGGGAGGAGTTGGACTCCATGTCCAATTCCACCTCTCCCAAGCCACATGGGCTTTGAGGGACTTGTGCACCTGGCCTAATAAGGCTAGAGAGCCTCCCCTTAGCCCATGCAAACCCTTGTGACATGGTGGAACCCTTGGTGGACTTACGGATTCCTTCGGAAGTTTCCAGAACCATCTAGAATCTTCCCGGTATAATACCCAAAAAAATGAAACTTTTCCGGTAGCCAAAATATGACTTCCCATATATAAATCTTTACCTCCGGACCATTTCAGAGCTCCTAGTGACATCCGGGATCTCATCTGGGACTCCGAACAACATTCGGTGAGCAACATACATAACCCAATAGTACTACATGGTCACCGAATGTTAAGTGTGCAGACCCTACGGGTTCGAGAATCATGTGGACATGACCAACACACCTCTCCGATCAATAACTAATAGCGGGACCTGGATGCCCATATTGTTTCCCATATGTTCCATGAAGATCTTTATCGATCAAACCATGATGACAGGGATTCAATCAATCTGGTATGCAGTTCCCTTTGTCTAGCGGTATGTTACTTGTCTGAGATTCAATCGTCGGTATCTCTAACCTAGTTCAATCTTGTTACTGACAAGTCTCTTAATGCGTTCCATAATACAAGATACTGTGACTAACTCCTTAGTCACATTGCTTGCAAGATTCTTGTGATGTTGTATTACTTAGAGGGCCCAGAGATACCTCTCTGTCAAATGGAATGACAAATCCCAGTCTCGATCCATGTCAACCCAACAAACACTGTTGGAGATACTGGTATAGTACCTTTATGATCACCGAGTTACAAAGTGACGCTTAGTACACACAAGGCATTCCTACGGTGTTAGGGAGTTGCATGATCTCATGGTATTAGGAACAGATACTTGACATGAAGAAAGTAGTAGCAACAAACTTAGTGATACGATCAAATGCTATGCTTACGATTTGGGTATTGTCCATCACTTCATTATCATAATGATGTAACCCCGTTATCAAATGACAACTCATGTATTTTGTTAGGAAACCTTAACCATCTTTGATCAATGAGCTAGTCTAGTAGAGGCTCACTAGGGACACAGTGTTGTCTATGTATCAACACATGTATCTGAGTTTCCGATCAATACAATTCTAGCATGGATAGTAGACGTTTATCATGAACAGGGAAATATGATAATACAAATTTATTATTGCCTCTAGGACATATTTCCAACAATTTGGTATTAGTTCATTAGACTAATGGAGGAAACAAGCTTACGAAAATACCAAGTTGTTTAAGGAAAAAATTTAAAAGGTGGCATGACAAAAGAATCCAAAAACAGGAATTTAATGTAGGAGACCAAGTTCTTTTGTACAATTCTCGTTTCAGATTTTTTGCAGGTAAGATTCTCTCTGAATTGGAAGGCCCTTATGTCGTTGAGGAGGTGTATCTCTCTCGTGCTATAATGATTAACAACTTCGAAGGCAAAAATCCAAGAGTGGTAAATGGGCAATGAATTAAATGCTATATCTCAGGTATGCCCCTTAATGTTGAAACTAACATTATCCAAGTTATGACTCTGGAAGAACACATAAGTGAGACCTTTTGGAACACCCCAGAAAGCTGAAAAAGGGTAGGTGTGTGATACGGTAAGTAAACCAAATGCAAAATTTCCCAAAAATATATTTTTGTTGGTTTTGGTATTTTACAAAATACGAAAATAAAAAGGAGCCAGGGGCCCACGAGCTAACAGGGCGCGGCCACCCCCTTGGGCCCGCCCTATTGCCTCATGGGGCCCTTGTGTGCCTCCTGGACTCCGTTTTCTTTGTGGACACATATTCTAACCTAGAAAAATTCATTACATATACTCTCGCATGTTTTGACCACCGCATCGCAAGTTTCTCCTATCTTCTTGTTTCGAGCTATTTTTCTGACAGATTTGGAGACAATATATCATCACAAGATTCAGAGGGAGAAAGCTATGTCTTAGATTTCATTACCAATCCTCAAGTTTATGGGGATGTGGATCCTTATGGGTGGTCAACAGAAGAAGAGGTGGAAGGTGACTTAAAGAGGACTGATCCTTCAAGTGAAGAAGAAGAAGAAGCACCTTTGCCTCAACCTAAAGACATGCACGTGGTATTCAAAAGTCAAGCCTACTCAACAAGGTTACACCTTCCAAAACATGTTTCACCCCTTATCGTCGTATGCAGGTAGACACTACTGCTATCTCTTCCAACAAAACTCCTCTCTGATGGAGGGAGCGATGATCGACACCAACAAACTTCGCAAAGAGAATCTAGACCTTAAGCAAGAAGTTAGCAAGCTTAATGAAGAGATCCGCTTCTTAAGGGGCATCATCTCTAAAAGGATTACAACATCACCACCATCATCCAAGAAGGACACGAGAGTACATGGGTATGGGCACCACCCTTAGCTTGCTCCAAGCTTGGGGGAGGTTCCCCGGTATCGTATCACCATCACTTTTACCATTACCATCTATCTCAATTCTCAGTTATTTCGTGATTTAGAGAAATAAAATTTCAGATTTTCTTTGCTTAGAATTTATCTATAAGATCTATCTATCCTTGTAGCCGAGTGTGAGAGTTATGCAATAAAGATAATTTGAGGTTGTGTGCTTTACTCTCCTGCATCTATCTTCAGCACTGAAATAAAAGATATAGAAAAGATCATATGCTAATCCCATAGGGAGTAATGACTTCACATAGAAAAATGTATAAGTGATAAAAGTTGTTGAGAATAAACAAACATATCGTTAGTCATTGATCCAATCTATGTAAGATTATGATAGAGGAGAGAAGATTCACATCTAAATACACTATCTTGGACACCTTTTATGATTGTGAACCCTCACCAAATATTATATAATGATCAAGTGTTGATATTGGACATGGAAAACAACGTAATGATCATGATAGTTTACCTTCACTTAGAAGTTATATGGTCTTGGATCCATTAACATGTGGTGCTTGCTTTAGATCTTTTGCTAGCCAAAATTTTCCGCGCTAAGTAGAGATACTACTTGTGCATCCATAACCCCTTAAACCTAGTTTATTTCCATGAGAGTCCACCATACCTACCTATGGATTGAATGAGATCCTTCAAGTAAGTTGTCATTGGTGCATCAAGCAATAAAAATTTCTCTTTAATATGTATGATATTTTTAAAAGGGAAAATAAGCTTTGTACGATCTTGTGATGGTGAAGAAATAAAAGCAACAGAGTGCATAATAAAGTTCGCTATCATAAGGGGCAATATAAAGTGACGTTCCTTTGCATTAAGAGTTTGCACATCCAAAAACTTAAAAGCGCATGACAACCTCTGCTTCCCTCTGTGAAGGGCCTATCTTTTATCTTCATGACTTTACTTATGTGCAAGAGTCAATAAAGTTTATCCTTTTTCTAACCTATTAACTATCTAGTTCACAAGCATCATGTGTTGAGGATAGATCCGAATAAGTATATCCAGTTCAATGTAGGTGATCATGAAACATTATTGTTAGCATTATCCTCGAGGTAAATAAGTTGGGTGGCAAAAGCTATAAAGCCCCCCATCTTCCTATGTGTCCAACAGAAACACTAGCTCCAAAAATATGCAATGAGTGTTAGCAATCATAGAAGACTAAATGATAGTTGAGTATGTGAACTTGCTATAATGAAAATATCTTACATAAAATCTTCTCTGGAATATGACAAATTGTGATAGTCTTAATAACTAAGAACATAGTATGTTGATTGTCAATAATGTTTATGCTTTATACTTCAATGTTGTGGATGGATTGTTACTCGCTTATGAGAATCTATATGATGAAAATAATTCTGCTATGTTAATATTCATGATGCTCTAATTTCTGTATTCTATTTTTATCGACACCTCTCTCTCAAATTATGTGGTCATTATTATCGAGTTTGGCTTTCGCTTGAGCACAAGCGAGGTCTAAGCTTGGGGGAGTTGATATGTCCGTTATGCATCATGAATTCTTATTGATATTTATTTTATTATTTTCCATTATTCCCCATTATGATATAATTCTTATGAATTTTCTCTCTTAATGTGCAAGGTACATCACAAAGGGGGGATCACTGGAAACTGGAATTCTGGACCTGTAAACCAAGAAAATGGCAGAAAATTCACTGGACTCCAAATGACCTCAAATTTCACAAACAATATTTATGGAATATATATGAATTACTGGGCCAAAACTATATCAGAGGGGGACCACCTGCTGGCCACGAGCTAACAGGGCGCGACCACCCCCTGGTCGCGGCATGTTGCCTCGTGGGGGCCCAGCTGATCTCCTGACCCCCTCTTCTCCTATATGGTGTGTTTTGACCTAGAAATAATCATAAGCATGCCCTCAGGATAAAGCGCCGCCATCTCGAGGCAGAAACTTGGGTAGAGGCCATTTTGCTCTCCGACAGAGAGAATCTGTCGGGGGAATTCCTCTTCGGAGGGGGAGATTGAAGCCATCGTCATCACCAACGCTTCTTGCTTCATGGGAGGGACAATTTCATCAACATCTTCACCAGCACCATCTCATCTCTGCCCTAGTTCATCTCTTGTATTCAATCTTTGTCTCAAAACCTCAGCTTGGTACCTGTGGGTTACTAGTAGTGTTGATTACATCCCATAGTTGATGCTTGTTGGATTATTTGGTGGAAGATATTATGTGCAGATCCTTGATCACCATTATTATACCTCTGATCTTGAACATGTTGATGAGGCGTGAGTAGTTAATATTGTTCCTGAGGACATGGGAGAATTCTTATCATAAGTAACCATGTGAAGTTGGTATTCGTTTGATATTTTGATGATGTGTATGTTGTTGCTTCTCTTAGTGGTGTCGTTAGAACGTCGACTACATGAAACTTCACCATGGTATGGGCCTAAGGGAAGGCATTGTGGAGTAACAAGTAGATGATGGGTTGCGAGAGAGATAGAAGCTTAAACCCTACTATGTGTTGCTTCATAAGGGGCTGATTTGGATCCACATGTTTCATGCTATGGTTAGATTTATCCTAATTCTTCTTTTGTAGTTGCGGATGCTTGCGAGTGGGGGTAATCATAAGTGGGTTGTTTGTTCAATTAAGAACATGACCTTAGCACCGGTCCACCAACATATCAAATTATCAAAGTAGCAAACACGAATCAACTCAACATGATGAACATGACTAGACAGTAATTCCCATGTGGGAGCGTTTGCTTTATATAAGAGTATTTTCTGTCCTATCCTTTTCTATAAAATGTATTTGTGTTACCTTGATGCACACTTGCTACTATTGTTACTTGTCACTTGTTACGAACTATCTTGCTACAAAACTATCTATCACTATTACTAACAACACTTGCAGAGAATACCTTGTTGAAAACCGCTTGTCATTTCCTTCTGCTCCTCGTGGCTTCGTCACTCTTACTTATCGAAAGGACTATGATTGATCTGCTATACTTGCGGGTCATCAAACAGTTACATGATTGATGTCATCATAATCATTATTCATCACCAATCCATGGCCTATGCTTTTCATATACTGAATCTTGTTAAGTTACTATTGCTGCTACTACTATTACAATACTACAAAAGTACTGTTAGTACTGCTATTTTGCCTTGCGACTAAAACTTTTTCTACAGAGAGATATCACAGGCGTGGTTGAATTGAAAACTCAACTGCAAAGACCGATAAATATTCTTTGGCTCCCCTTGTGTCGAATCAACAAATTTGGGTAGAATACTTCCCTCGAAGACTGTTAAGGTCCCCTATACTTGTGAGTTATCAAGACTGTTTTTGGCGCCATTGCCGGGGAGCATAGCTCTATTATTGTGTTCACTTGAGTATATCCAATTGTCAGTATGAATAATCTAAAAGATAATAGAACCAAGATTATACCTCTAACATGAGGGGAGGTAAGTAACTACCATCTAGCTCTGCTTTTGATTCACCTACTGTTTAGAATCAGCTTATGACACCACCAATTGCTACTTGTTCTGATATGTCGCAAGTACTTGATGATGCCACTTCTGAAATTAATGATGATGCTACTGATATGCTTGATAAAACGGAAATTGTGCCACTTGGTGAATTACTTGATGCTCATATTGCTAGATCTATTGAAACTGAAAATGCTAGATTTGATGAAGATTATGATTCACCCATTACGCCTAGCTCTCCTAATAGATATGACATGCCTGATGTACCTCGGGGTTACGTTATGGATGGGGAGATAGCTAGAGACTTCCTTGCTTGTAATGATAGAGATGATTTGAAGAAACTCATATACAAACTAAAAGAAAAATCTATGATGGAGAAAATGAAACATGATCCTAAATTTGCTACTTCTCCTATATGTGTTACGGATAAGGATTGTGAATTCTCTGTTGAGCCTGAGTTAATCACTATAGTAGAATATGATCCTTTCCATGGTTATGAAACTGAAACTGTTGTGGCACACCTCACTAAATTGAATGATATTGCCACTTTGTTTGCTCATGAGGAAGATGTGGTATTATTATAGCCTTAAGATTTTTTTTCCTTTTTCGCTAAAATACGGTGCCAATAAATGGTTCCTCACTCTTTCTCCTGGTTGTGTGCATAGCCCCCACAATATGATCTATTACTTTAGTGAAAAATATTTTCCTGCTCATAAGAAACAAGTTGCTTTATAGGAAATATTTAACTTTGTGCAAATTGAAGAAGATAATATCCCTCAAGCTTGGGCGAGGCTTCTCTAGCTACTAAGAGCTTTGCCTGGTCATCCTCTTAAGAAGGGTGAAATAATTGATACCTTTTATAATGGACTAACCAATGCTTCTAGGGACTACCTAGATAGTTGTGCTGGTTGTGTTTTTAGCGAAAGAACTATTGGACAGGCTGAAGAACTATTGGATAATATTTTGAAGAATGCTAACGATTAGACACTTCATGAACCACCGTTAGAACCTATTCAAAAGAAGAGACGTATTCTATTCCTTAGTCCAAAATATGTGCAAGAAACCAAGAGAACTATGAAAGAAAAATGTATTAAATCTGAAGATGTCAAGAATTAACTACATGTTGAAGAAATACATAGACTTAACAACCCTACTCAGGTAGTAAAGGTAATTTCTCTCCATAGATTTGATGAAAGTGATATACCTTATACCAAGACTCCTAATCAATGCATGGATGATTTTGATAATTATATTGTTAAGCAAGAACATTTTAATAATTATGTCAAGGATCAATTACAATGTAATTCTATGATGATAGATCGCTTGAGTGACTTGATGTTTAGAATCACTAATGATGTTAAATGTCTAGGTAAACATGCTTCCATGGTTCATACTCAATTATACCAAGTTGCTAAGTAACGAAACAATTTGCTTGCTGAAATGAACGAGAAAATGGATGATCATGTTGTTAGAGTAATGACTAGAGGAGGTAGAATGCCTCGGGAATCTCTCTTTCCTGAAGGTCATCCTAAAAGAATTGAACAAGATTCTTAGAGAATTAATGTTGATGCACCTAGTCCATCTAAAAAGAAAAAGAAAATAAAAATGACAGGGCCATGCATGGTTCTAGTGAACCTGTTATAGAAAAACCTACTTGGAGTGATAATGACGTTTCTATTTCTGATGCTAAAACACAATCTGGTGATGAACATCCACCTTGCGATAATGATAATGTTCATGAAGATGATCCACCAGATAATGATAAGGAAAATCCTGTGTTTTAGACTTAGAGATGTGGATTATACCTTCCTGGATAGATTTCTACCAACTATACAATTGTAAAAAGACTTGCCCGTGTGTATTTTTCCCTAGCTTAGCCTAGTTCAGCTTAAGACACTCTAGTTGGCATACTACACATGGCTATGTAAAACCACATGTATTGGTTCTATTCTAATATAACAACAGTAGGAGACTCTCCTGCTGTTTTAACCTGTCAAAAAAATGATAAGGAAAATGATAATGAGGTAGAAATAGAACCTGCTGTAGATCATGATAACCCACCTCCTAAGAATAAACTTTATGATAAGAGAGACTTTGTTGCTAGAAAACATGGTAAAGAAAGAGAACCATGGGTCCAGAAACCCATGCCTTTTCCTCGTAACCCTTCTAAGAGTAAGGATGAAGAAGATTTTGAGTGCTTTGCTGAAATTATTAGACATGTCTTTTGCGCACTCGCTTGACTAGTATTTTGAAGATGCCTCCATATGCTAAATACGTGAAAGATATTATCACTAATAAAAGAAAGATACCCGAAACTAAGATTTCCACCATGCTTTCTAGTTATTCTTTTGACGGTGGGGTGCTTAAGAAGTTGGGAGGTCCAAGTATACCCACAATACCTTGCTCCACTAAACGAAGTTATTTTAAAACTGCTTTATGTGATCTAGGAGCCGGTGTTAGTGTTATGCTCTTCTCCTTATTTAAAAGACTTGATTTGAATAAGATCACACCTACTGAAATATCTTTGCAAATGGCTGATAAATCCACTGCTATACCTATTGGAATTTGTGAGGATGTTCTTGTTGTGGTTGCAAATGTTACTATACAAGGTGTCGTCCTCTGGCATCTCAAGAATAACTTGTCGATTATTCTTGGTAGACCCTTTTTAAATATTGCAGGGGTTGTTATTGATTGCAACAAAAGCAAGGTTACTTTTCATGTCAACGACAAACAACATACAATTCACTTCCCAAAGAAACAAGCTTCGGTAAATAATATCAATGCTATTGAGCAAGTGGCCACAATCACTATTGGAGGGTTTAAATTTCCTCTTTCTACTGCCAATAAGAAATATAACATTCTTATTGTTGGGTATATGCAAATCCCCATTGAGGTAACATAGTGTTATATGAAAATTCTTCAATTTCATGTCAATTGGAAACGGTTATTAATAAGACTTGATCAACCTTATTAATGGATCCTTTATGAAAGGCATGTGTTCAATGAGTTTACTAAACACAACCTTCTGTAACCTTAGTTTGTTCTCTACTATTTTTAGGTTAATAAAATAAAAAGGCATGATTAGCCTATTTTCCGAATTACCCGTGCAATAAAAAATGGCCCAAACATAAAAAGTCTCAGATTGCCACAACTTTTCTACATGATTTTTTCTAGAATATTTAAAGACAATTGGAGTATAAACGCTTCAGGGGGTGCACCTATTGGTGCCAAGCGAATAGCGCGCGCCCACCCCATGGGCGCGCGCTGATGGTTTGGGGGGCCCACAGGCACCCCCTCTCTTATCCATTCGACCCACTCCTTCCTCTAGAAAAAACATTCTTGCTCTCTCTCTATCTATCTATCTATCTATCTATCTATCGTGTTCTAGCTCCCAAACCTGAGATTTTCGATCTCTTTGCTCGGAACTCCGTTTTCGAAACTGTTTTGAGGGATTTCTCATCGGTATGTGACTCTCCCATTCCTACAATTAGTTTTTGCTTTAGTGATTTATATTTTACATATTTTGCTGCACTTGGTTCTGTTGAAAATGAGCTTGCATGTTGAATTCTTTGAGTTCCAAGTAGTTTGAAATGCTTGATATGGCCTCTAGGCATCTATGAGTAGTTTGAAATGCTACCAATCTTACAAAGTTTTATTGACATAATTTGTGGTCCAAATATTTCATAAATTTGTTCTCGGGAAAATTAATATCTTTAGGAGAGGATCTTTGAGCCAAAGTCCCAAGGGAGTTATTCAGAGTGCCCGGGACCAAGACATCAACATCTTTCATAACACAGAGGTTAGGCCATGCGAATGGACACATACACTTTTCATGAGCAAAGCAGGTTTCTACCAAGAGTCCATGCAATTCATTGAAAATGTTGGGCTGACCAATTTCCTCTCAGATGAGTCTGATCAATATTATCTTACAAACTCCTTTGTGCAAAATTTCTATTTCACGCAGAGGCTCGATATCCCCATGGTGCGTTTTTATTTATACGCAGAACATTTTGAAATGACATTCACTAGGTTGTGCGAAATATGCTTGTTGCCTCTAACGCGGGATTAAATGAGACTAGGATGGAGGAGTTTGTGGACTTCCTCCTCAATTTGACTGTGGGTGAATGTAGGGGCATGTCGAACGCCCGAGCTACCACCTTGCATTTTCCTGTCGTGCACTATTACTTGTGCTCCGCGTTGGGTTTTCCATGCAGAGGAATGGGTAATTTCGGCACAATATATGTAAGTATTTCCCTTAGTTATGAAACCAAGGTTTATCGAACCAATAGGAATATCAACAACAACTATGTTCAGTGGCTACACATAAAAGAGCAAACGACTTGCAACCAACACGGGCAAGAGGGTTGTCAATCCCCCTGATCTCGTTATTTGCAAGCAAGTGAGTTGTGTAGATAATTGTAAATTTCAAAATAAAATAAAAGCAAGTAAATGGCAGCAAGGTATTGTAGCGTTATGAGAATATATAGGTGAATAAACCCCAGGGCCATAGTTTTCCCTAGCGGCATCTCTCATGAAAATAAGCATACGGTGGGTAAACAAATTATTGTTGTGCAATTGATAGAAAAGCGGATAGTTATGTGATATTCATGGCAATGATCATGTGTATATAGTAATCACATCCATAAACAAATAGGCCAACTCCTGCCTGGACCTATTACTACTACTCCACTCATCGATCGCTATCCAGCATGCATCTAGAGTATTAAGTAAAACAGAGTAATGCATGGAGAACGATGACATGATGTGGACAAAGTAAACTCAAGCAATATGAATAAACCCCATCGTTTTATCCTTAGTAGCAACAACACAAAGACACATCTTGTCCCCTACTTTGTCACTGGGATACAAAAACTCGCCGGGTTGAACCTACCACAACGCACCTCTCTCACCGTAGAAATATCAATCTAGTTGGCCAAACTATTTCAATAGATCGGAGAGAATTACGAAGCTATCATAATCATGCACATAAGAATCATATTAGATTTTAGAGAAGACTCAAATACTTATCATGAATAATCTGAACATAAACCCACAATTCATCGGATCCCAACAAACACACCGCACAAAAGTATTACATCGGATAGATCAAAGCGAAGATGCGATGATCATTGTATTGAAGAGAGAGAGAGAGAGAGAGAGATTGTCATCTAGGTACGAAGTACGGACCTATAGGTCTATGGTGAACTACTCACACATCATCATGAGGGCAGCAAGGTTGATGAAGAGACCCTCCATGATCGATCTCCCCTCCAGTAGGGTGCCAGAACGGAGCTCCAAATGGCCTCCCATCGGAACAGAGACTTGCGGCGACGTAAAAAGTGTTTTGGGACTGCCTCTAAGGTTTTTAGGATATATGAGAATTTATAAGCCAAGGAATGAAGTCGAGAGAGCCACGACGGGCCCACAAGCCATCATGGCGCCCCCTAGGCCGCGTCGTGTTGGCTTGTGGGGCACTCGGGTGGCTCTCGGCCTTCTTCCGAATCTTCTAGGTCTACTTTTGGTGCAAAAAAATCATCAAAAAGTTTTAGGACGATTGGACTTCGTTTGGTATTGTAAACCTAGAAAGTGAAAAACATGTAGAAAATAGCAACTGGCACTGGGCACTGGGTCAATAGGTTAGTGCTAAAAAATAATATAAATTGGTAAATAAATTCCCAAAAAGTATCCTGGAATGATAATATATCAGCATGGAACAATCAAAAATTATAGATATGTTGGAGACATATCATGCGCTACTTTGTGTTATTTATAGGGAAATTCTTAATTGCAATGGAGCAGGGGGCGTTCTCGGTGCTCCCATCCTTGCATTTATGCCACTCGCTTAGCAACACACTTTAATATCAATATACGCCCTACTCATTCCTTGTTACCTAAGGTTTATCTTGATCACCAGTCTATGATAGATCACCACTTTATCGATGAACCCGAGCCTCCGCACCCCATTCCATATAATGTGGTATATAGCGAGAGGACTCGTGATGATGTTGAATTGCCTGCCCCCTCTCTGTTTAACTATCATGCCACACACAAATATGTTGTCATGCCATAAGATATAATTGCTTACCGGAATGAGTTGGCTGAGGCTGAGGTCGTGGCCCAGGCTTGGGACGCTCAAGTGGCTCAGCCTAACAACTTTCTTCTTGGACCCGATGGCTACATCGAATGGTAATCACCAAGCTAGGCCAAAAGGCTAAGCTTGGGGGAGTACGTATTTCTCACCGACATTACATTCATGTTCACACATTTCATATCGACTGTCGGTGCTCATCATCTTTCATTGTATATCCACATTAGCTTTATTTTTCGCTTTCTTCTTGTGTGTTTGAAAAAGTTTGAAAACCAAAAATAAATTGTCACTTCTTCTCGGTTTTTCTTTCTTGTTTAATTAGTTTGAAGTATTAAAAGAAAACACAAAAATATTTCCTTTGCATGTTGGGAGCTTTCTCGTGTAAATAGTTTTTCTCGTTCTTGTTTTCCTTTGTTTATTTGCTTTCTTCAAGAAATCCAAAAACCCCAAAAACATTTCAATGTGTTTCTCTGAATTTTTATCTTTTTGTTGGGTAGTTAAAAGTACAAGACCACGATGAAAAAGTTGAGTGGCTCTCATATGCATTATTATTGATCTACGAAAGACCCAATGTTACCTTGTCTTCTCCTTTGTACAAACCTTTTTCACAGATTCCATCTTACTCCACTGCACACTTCCACTATTATTATTGTCACATCGTTCAGTCATGTAGGTGAAAGGCAATGATGACGATATATGATGAAGTGATCATGGTAAAGGAAGCTGGTATGAACTTTTTTTTCCTATTTTAGCTTGTTCGATCTTGATTCAACATATTATGAGTAAACATGTTTATGATGAAAATTAGAGATTATAGTTTCTCATGCCATGCTTAAATATCTATGAGTGAATAATGATTTATCGTATGTGCCAACATGCATTAAAAATGGTTATGAGGTGGTATGATACCATGGTATCCTCCTCTGAGTAATTTGAGTGGCTTGACTTGGCACATGTGCAACATGTAGTTGATTCAAATGCAATGTAGCCTTCATGATATTTATGTTCAGAGTGTTTATATCCTACTCAGGCTTATGCTCAATGTTAAATATTCACTATGCATGATTATGACCGTTTTTGCTCTCCAGCTGGTCGCTTCTCAATCTACTGATAGCCTTCACCTGTACTAAGCGAGAATGCTACTTGTGCATCCAAAATCCTTAAACCCAAGTTGTTCCAAATGAGTTCACCATATATGGTATTGCCCTTCCATTCTAAGTAAATTTGCATCTGCCACCTCTAAACATTAAAATAAACATCCATTTTGTGTGCTCGTATCGCTCATGGAGCAACGGGGCGGACAGTATCTTCCATGCTAAGCGGGTTATTCTCAAGATGGGCATTTATTCGCCTGTCATTGCACAATGGAGGCGAGTAAAAAGGATGCCCAGTCCTGCATAATCATAAATAAATTAAACAAAACTCCTGGGACAGTTGATATGTTGGAGGGCACCTGTGGATTCGGTCAGCCATGGCTTGTGTATGTATGGTGGATGGGAGTAAACTTTACAATTCCTCTTGGGAACCACTAATAATGTGTTTAGCATGGAAGATATTGAAAACACAGTCGTGACATTGATAGGAAAAGCACACCACCCAAAATTACAATTTCATCTTAGTTTTAAACCATGAGCTTTGTCACCTCTACAAACCAATGCTTCCATCTGTGAAAGTCCCTTCTATTTACTTTTATGTTATTTTTCTTTTTATTCTTGAGTCATCAACTCCTTGCTAAATGCCAGACCGGAGAGCACTATTGTCATATTTATGCATTGAGTCTAGTTAATGTTGGATGTGAGCATGACCGGATCTCTTCGACCCTGAATTACAATGTTTAGTCATTGCTTGGACCTCGAAGGTGCTCTGCATTTATGTTTTGCGGTCCCGGAAAGGGCTAGCGAGATACCATCTCATGATTGTTTTGACAAATTGTTGGCATGTGAGATATTTTATTATTGCTTGCTAGTTGGTTATGTTATTGTCCTGAGTGAATATAATAGTTAAGTCTTATCATCGATATGGTTATTTATGATTTATGCCAAAAAGCTGAACGCTAGCTAAGCATATATATGGCAACGAGAACAAAAAAATTGTAAAAGCTTTCTTTATCACTTTCAGTTTATCAACTGAATTGCTTGATGATAATCAATGAGTTAAGCTTGGGGGAGTTGATATGTATCAAATGTATCTACTTTTTCAAACGCTTATGCTCTTGTTTTGGACTCTAATTTGCATTATTTCAATGAAACTAACCCGGACTGGCATTGTTTTCAACATAACTGTTATGGTGTTGTTTTGGGGCAGAAACAAAAGTTCTCAGAATCAGACAAATTTTTTTGTGATTTCTTTCTAGAATATATGAAAAATAATGGAGCTAAGACCCACCAGAGGGGGGCACCTGTTGGTGCCAATCCAACATGGCACGCCCACCCCACCCCCACCCACCCCCCTCCCAGGCGCGCCCTGATGGCTTGGGGACACCTCGTGGCTCCTCTGATCCTAGTTCCAGTACTATAAATTCTTGTTTCTAGAGAAAGAAATACAAAGAAGTTTTCATCGCGTTTCACGAGACAAAGCCGCCGTTTTCATCGCGTTTCTTCCCTGGGAGGGCTGATATGGAGTCTGTTTGTGGATCCGAAGAAGGGGATTCGTCGCCATCGTCATCACCAACCCTTCTTCATCAACACCCCATGATGCTCACCAATGAGAGTGGGTAATTCCTTTGTAGGCTTGCTTTACGGTGATGGTATTTGATGAGATTTATCATGTAATTGAGTTATTTTGATAGGGCTTGATCCCTAGTATCCACTATGTTCTGAGAATGATGTTGCTATGACTTTGCTATGCTTAATGCTTGTCATAGGGCCCGAGTGCCATGATTTCAGATCTAAACCTATTATGTTTTCATGAATATGAGAGTGTTTTAGATCATATCATGGAAGTTGTATGCACCTATTACGTGTCATGATCCGCATACCCCAAGGTGACAATAATTGGGATTCTTTTCGGTGATTATCGTAGTTTGAGGAGTTCATGTATTCACCATGTGTTAATGCCTTGTTCCGATTCTCTATTAAAAGGACGCATTAATTCCATAGATTTCCTTATGGACCCCGTTGCCATAGGAGGGTAGGACAAAAGATGTCATGAAAGTTCTTATTGAAAGCACGTATGACTATATATGGAATACATGCCTACACTATATTGATGAATTGGAGCTAGTTCTATGTCGCTCTAGTGTATAACTGTTACATGATTGATGTCATCAAAATCATTATTCATCATCGATCCATGGCCTATGCTTTTCATATACCGAATCTTGCTAAGTCACTATTGCTGCTACTACTGTTACAATCGCTACAAAACTATTGTTATCATTGCTATTTTTTCTTGCTACTAAAACTTTTGCTACAGAGAGATATCCCATGTGTGGTTGAATTTAGAACTCAAATGCTAAGACCGATAAATATTCTTTGGATCCCCTTGTGTCGAATCAATAAATTTGGGTAAAATACTTCCCTCAAAGACTATTACGATCCCCTATACTTGTGGGTTATCAAGGCCACGTAGCAAATAAGAATTAGCCGCTCTGTTCGGCTTAACCGACCTTCATAGGTCAACATTCTGGGCATGTTTTTATAGTACTTTAAAATCCCACAGGAACACATACCCATTCTAGCATCAAGCTTCCTGTTGGCGGGTACTTGGGGCTACCTCTTTACAGGACCCATTGTTAGGCCAATGCCAAGCGCTCGGCCAACATCAGTACCTCACTTAAAACATACAAGCACGTTGCTTTCAACAAGGGCAGCTGGTTAACATCATGCAGGCACAGGCATGCGATAGGGCATATCCGGGGATAATAAAACCCAAGAAAAATAGTCATGTATAGAAATCCACCATGTTTTAAATGTATCTTTGTCCCACAAGCTCAACTTACATGGTCCAACTTTATAAATAAAGGAATCATGTCACCCGATTATCATACCTTGCGTGTGTGCTTCCTTATTTGCCCTATGAACCAGAGACATTTATTACGGTGCTTCAGTTATTGACCAGGGGCTCAAATGTAACACCTCGCCTAGAAATCCTAGCGCTCTTTTAAAAGAACGTTCGATATCTCAAATATTTCATTATATACATCAAGTTTTGACTCATGTCTTTGGTCAATAGGTGGGTTGCTCTTATGTTCCACTTCATCCGGCTAAGTGTGTAAAGGGAGAACCACTGTGATTGTACTTCCGATTCAATTGGTCAAGAACCTCACTAGAGAAATCCAAAAACTGACTATCATGGTAAGCGTAAACTGGTCAGCGATCCGTAGACCATATTAATCGTTAGTGGTTTCATCCACATTAAATGAAGAGTTCTCCTAAAAGAACCAAAGTGTTCCGTGCTTGAGCTAAGGCTCGCCCGAATACTTCACACCCGGGGGCTAGTCAATCGCCCCCAAAATTCAAGCTCCTATGACTAAGTGAAAGTTATAAAGTCGAATAGTCCGATTGCCTTGTCTATAACAAAAATGTCCACCTTCGGGTACCGAGATGTCGGCTAAGGATCTGCTACTAAGATACCTCATGCAGTTTATGTTGGGGGTGAAAGCAGATGACTGCTCACTTTCAGTTTAAAAATCCAGTCACAGGGAGATTGCAATTAAAATGTAAGAAGGACCAAATAAGACATGCATTACCAAAAGTAACATTTGTCTTTCTTACATAATATCACCTTGACATACCGAGGTGTTCCCTACTCTAGGACTACATCCTTACTGTACCTAGCAGCGGTGGAGAATCTTCCATTACACTCTCAAAATAGCCCACGGGTACTCGATTCTTGCCCTCCTGGGGACCAACAAATACCTCTGGGGTCTTGATGCCTGGGTACCATGTACTCACACAGGCATCCTTCAAGGTAGGCTGAGTCCTTCCATTGGTCAATTCGAGGAGCAGCCTCTTGCAGTTGGGTGACCAACCCGAAGAAGCTGCTCGGTCGGGGCTCGGTTGGGTGCAGCTTGGTGCACAAGTCTTCCATGACAGGTTTTGCCATGGAATTCAACTCCATCAGCCATTTCATTTGGTCCCTGAGTAGTTGAGGGTGTGATGGTGCCTAGAATTGGGCCCGGAAGTGTTTTTGGGCATCCTCCTTGCGGGGCAATAGAACTTGCCCGCATCAGCCGCGCTCCTCGATAGGACCACGAATGCGTCTAAAGGATGCCACGGTTGAGTAAGCTGGATAAACTTACTGCCTCCAAGGACACAGTGCATTAAATATGGCCTACTAGCATTGATTCACTTAACTTGGCTAAGCTTGTCACTGTCCGTCCTGTCTTGAGTCTAGGCCTCCTTTAAGTCCAGGTCAATCTTCTCGAGCTCATCCGCCTTCCCCTGAAGGGCATCGCGCTCCACGATCAAGCCCTTCAAGTCCCCCTCTACTTCAACCACCTGCACTTGGTCTTTTCCCCTGGCAGTCTTCTCCTCGGCCAACTCCATGTTGACCTTCTCGACAGCGGCCCTCTGCCACTCTACCTCTTTCCGAGCTTCGTTGATCTTGGTTTGAAGGGCCTCGATTGCTAGTGTGCTGGTTGTTAAAGCATAGATTAACATAGCAGTACCCTCTTAGTTCTTAAGAGAAAGGCGCAAGCTTATACACAATGAAGTATTATACTTACCTTGCGCACTGCACAATTGCTTCTTAATTAGAAGCACGCCATCCTTAGAGCGAGACAACTTGTAATAAAGCACCTCCAACTCCTTAGCATTGGAGGCCGAGGTGAAGGCGGAGACCTAAAACCATGATGTTAGTCCTTAGAAGTGAAGATTGATCCTCCATTCAGATTCTTTAATCCAAACATAGTCTCAGAGGCTACTGGGTATCAACACTCGAAGGGAGTTGAACTAAACGATGACCCTTAAGTCAATTTCTGGAAACTCACTTCGGACTTGGGGGTTACTATCTCTATGCTCTTATGCAAACCTTGGTACATTTTGGTGCCATCAAAGGCTAAACTCTTCGAACAATGTTTTTCTACTAAACATAGTCCAACAAGGGCTACTGGGCATAACTAGTTGCTAGCTAATAGAATGTGCTATGTCTACAAAAATTAGAAAAGTGCTCGGAAGCACATACATCGAAGCCTTGGTGCAGGCCCTTGAAGGCATCCTTCATTCTGGCCTCTACAGATCGGAATTGCCGAAGCACCGAGTTCCGAAGAGCTCGGTGCTCGGGAAGGATGGAGGAGCCTCGCATGGCTCCCTCTAGTTCTCGCCACCCGAGCCCGGCCTGTGTTGAAGTAGGTGGGACGTGGGAATCTTCTCGACCACCGTCCCCTTGGTATGGGAAACTGCGGCCCCTAGATGTCGTGGAGGCTCCAGAGCAACATGGACTGAGGACTGGGGCTTATCAAACCCCATGCCCTCATCAACGATGGGGGTTGGGATCCCATAGCCTTCGGTGGTGTCCCCCAATTGATGTGGGGGGGTGGGAGGGAGTTCGCCTCCCCCAGGTCGCTTGGTGTGGGGGAGAAGACTCCAGCACTCCCGTTACACTTTCCTCCATTTCAGCTGGAGGGAGGGAGCCTGAGGACCTTTTGTCTCCTAGGTGGACCTGCGGTGGGCTGAAGAGACGATAAACATGACATGGGAACTGAAACTACAAATAGAATTTGGCTTTTACAAACCTACTCGGTGTAGGTTTCTCCTAGCGCAGTGGAATCGGTATATCGTCTGAAGAGTCGGAGAGTGCTATCTTGGCTGGGGTGGCTACTCATGCCTTTCCATGTTGCACATCGACCACTTTTTCTAAAGCCTCCTGCAGGTCGACGCGGGTCCTTCCCCACCAATGTCTTCGAAAGCGTCCCTCTTCTTTGGAGGAGGGACTTCCTCCACCTCCTCGGCGTCCTCCTCCTTCTCCTCATCCTTTTCCTCCTCCTTTCGTCTAGGCTAGGAGGATATGCGGGTGTCCTCGGATCAAATATCCGAAGGACCTCGAGCCTAATTACCCTCCCTCTACCTCTTAGGCTCCTCCTTGATAGGGGATGATACTCATGATATGCGTTGGGTTTTCCATGAAGAGGAACAGGTAATCAGAACAAAAAAGTGGGTAAGTATTTCCCTTGGTTATGAAACCAAGTTTTATCAAACCAATAGGAATACCAATCCTCAACTGTCTTCAGTGGCTGCACACAAAAGAACAAACAACTTGCAACCAACATCGGCAAGAGGGTTGTCAATCCCCTTGATCTCGTTATTTGCAAGCAAGTGAGTTGTGTAGATAATTGTAGATAATAGTAAAGTGCAAAATAAAATAAAAGGTAATAAATACCAGCAAGGTAATGATAGTGTTTGTGAATTTATAAGTGAACAAACCCTGGGGGCGTAGAGTTCTCTAGTGGCATCTCTCATAGGCAAATCATATGGTGGGTAAACAAATTACTGTTGGGCAATTGATAGAAAAGCAAATAATTATGCGATGTTCACGACAATGATCATGTGTATATAGGCATCACATCCATAGGCAAATAGGGCTCCTCCTTCCTGCACCTACTACTATTACTCCACTTCAAGAGCGCTTCTATGCTTGCCTCTCTACGTTTTAAGTTCATGACAAACAGAGTAATGCTTGGAGAATGATGTCAGGATGTAGAAAAGTAAACTCAACTAATATGAATAAACCCCATCGTTTTATCCTTAGTAGAAACAACACAAAGATGCAACTTGTCCCCTTCTATCACTGGGGTATAGAAACTCGTCAGGTTGAACCTACTACAACGCACCACTCCCAGTGAATAAATATCAATCGAGTTGACCAAACTATCTCAATAGATTGGAGAGCATTACGAAGCTATGATGATCATGCAAATAAGAATCATAGTAATCAGGTTTGACTCAAATATTTTCCTTGAATAATCTGAACATAAATTCACAATTCATCGGATCCCAACAAACACACCATAAAAGGGATTACATCGGATAGATCAAGGCAAAGATGCGATAAACATTGTATTGAAGAGAGAGAGAGAGAGAGAGAGAGAGAGATTGCCATCTAGGTACTACCTACGTACCCATAGGTGTAGGATCGAAAGTAGGTCTAGAGGGGGGTGATTAGACTACTTGACCAAATAAAAATCTACTTTCTTCCCAATTTTAAGTGTTGGCAGATTTTAGCATTCATAGCAAGTCAAGCACACCCTAGACATGCATATCTATGAGTATAGCAGCGGAAAGTAAAGACAAGCATGAGTAGTAAAGGAAGGGTAGGAAGATCAAACGCAATGGAGACACGATGATTTTTCCCGTGGTTCCGATAGGTGGTGCTATCGTGCGTCCATGTTTATGGAGTCATCAACCCACAGAGGGTAACAGTCGCGAGAGTCCACGGAGGGCTCTACCCATGGAGGGTTCCACGAAGAAGCAACCTTGACTATACCATGATGGCCTATGTCCACGGAGGACTAGCCTAACTCGGGGTAGATCTTCATGAAGTAGGTGATCTCCTTGCCCTTACAAACTTCTTGGTTCACTCTACAACACGAAGTAGGAGGCTCCCAAGCGACACCTAGCCAATCTAGGAGGCACCACCCTCCAAAAGGTAATAGGCTCGATAATGTTGATGAACTTCTTGCTCTTGTGCTTCAATATGATAGACTCCTCAACATACAATCACTCTCTCACAGATTTGGATTTGGTGGAAGAGATTGATTGGGTAGAAACCAACTTGGGGAGGCTAGAGATCAAGATTCATATGGTTGGAATGGAATGGCATGATCTCAACACATGAGTAGGTGGCTCTCTCTCAAAAAATCAGTTAGTATTAGTGGGGATCTGTTCTGAGTGCTTCGCTTGCGAGTGAGTGGTGGTGGAGGGGTATATATAGGCACATCCAAAAATCCAACCGTTACACCTTTAGTGACCAACTCGGTGACACCGATGTGTGAATCTCGGTGGTACCGAGTTGCTCCAAAGGTAGCAACTTTTGAATCTCAGTGAGACCGACATATAAATCTCGGTTGCACTGATTAGGTGACCAACGGTCAGATTGCCAAACTCGGTGATGCCAATTCAACAAACTCGGTCGGACCAATTTTGTGAATTTGGGCAACAGGAAGTTGGCACCCCAAACTCTGTGGCACCAAAGCAGAATCGGTTGCATCAAAAAGTTAGGGTTTGGCTTGAGTCTGTCTGAGTCTGGCAATCGGTGGAACCGAGTGGGAGTTGTTGGTTGCACTGATTTTGAGTGTTTGGTTTGGACATACTTTTGGTGGAAGAGCTTGTGGGTGTTTTTCGTGACTATCACGTGTGCATGTATGAGCATATTCTTCAGCAACAATACCTTACCCATTTTAATAGTATTGGCTTTCCTATGGACTTTAAAGTGATTTCTCACAAAGTAAAATGTAGAGTCCTCTTGCTTGAACCTTTGCCAAACTATTTCCTTGCATCTTGGGGTATTCCACAATCCTTTTGCCAACCCATCATTGAACTTTTCCTAAAATATGCTTAGTGGAAACATTAGTTCAATGACATATATGTTGTTATTAATTACCAAAACCACCAAGGGAGCAAATGTGCTTTCAGTCTCCCCCTTTTTGGTAATTGATGACAACATATAGATCAACGCTTTGACATATGATATAATCAATGAATGTAATATTCGCTTTGAGAAGTATGTGATAAGCAAGAGCTCCCCCTAAATTTGTGCATTATTTTAAATTTGCGTTTGAATGCAAATGCACAATCAATTAGTTACATGGGGCACTTCTTCCATGTCACATACATCTTGGTGGTGTGCGAGAGTAATAGGAGTGAATATCATAGCACAACATAATCAAGCAAAGTGAATGATCATCTCATATACATTAAAAGGATAGGAAGTAGTAGCAACACACACATTAAAGCGTATGATCAAACATGAACAAAAGTTTAACAAAAACAACCAAAAGACCAAATGTTTTTGAAACAACAAATAAAAACCAATACTCTCTCACTCGAAGCCTAAAGATCTATATACAACTTCTCCCCTTTGGCAACAAGTTACCAATAAGTTCAAACAGATATAGCGCTAATCGTTCTTCTGGGGTTGATTTCCTCCGGTGGTCGAAGTCTGAGTCCAGAGAACTGCGTCGGCGAAGACGTCTGCAGATGTCATGGAGGGAGTTTGAGAAGCAACTGGAGGAACTGGAGGAGCTGATGGAGCTGAAGTCACGGTAGCAAGCGCTAATGAAGAAGGCCTCGACTCAGGAGCTAGCACTGTGGCTGATCTGGCCTGGGTAGTGAAGTGTGTGCCTGGCCTGAGAGGAGAGACATCCTCCTCCTCATCATCATCATATGTAGAATGAGGAAGAGGCACAGAGTCAACTTCCTTCTTGAGCTCATTCACGGTCTTGGTTACCCATCCACCTTGTCATTGAGGGTCTTGACCCTATTCTCAAAGATCCTCACAAGACTGTTCTGGTTCTCCAATATGTCCTTGATGTCCTTCTCTATTCCCTGAACTGTAGAGATCAAGAGATCCATTTGCTCGTTCCTGGATCTAGGGACTTGAGCACTAGTGTCTCTAGCTGCCTCTAACTTTGCCTGTGCCTGAGCTGTAGGTGATGTGGGATGGTATGGGTCCATCACCACAACATTGTCCTCAAAGTCTGGCTGTAGGGGAAAGTGGGGTCTTTCTAGAGCAAATATATGCTTCTCCAGCTTGGAGTTGATGAGCATCTAAATGTAGGGTGCATGGCAGCAAGAACGCTTCTAATCAGCAGCAACCCTCTTCATTGTCTCCACAATCAGATCCATCACTCTGAATCTCTGGTGTTGGTCAATATGAAGCAACAAGTTGATGGAGTAGCCTCGGATCATCTTCTCGTCTCCTGACTTAGGCATCAAGGTATGCCTTAGAATGGTGTTAATGGTACAGAGACCTGCCTGGAGGTAATAGATAGATCCTAGCTTATGAGACTGAAGATGTGCAGCAGGAATAGCATTGTACATGTCCTTCATGGCATTGTGGCTGGCCTTGGACTCTGAGTACACACAGACATCTCCATCCTGTACTTTTGGGACTCCTAAGATGGAAGCCCACTCATTAACAGTTGACTCATATCTTGCTCCTTTTGTCATCCACACAATCCTACCATCTCCATAGAAGTGAGCAATGGAGTAGAATTGCATGATCATCTCATCGTTCCATGCAGTGAACTCTTTACCAATAAACTCATCTAAGCCAACACAGTGGAAGTTGTCATGTACATTGGGGAAATAGTCTTGATTTGCCTTGATGTACTTACAGTCAACATGTCTCATGTCACTCACAGCTGGACTCTTGTCAAGCAACACCGTCTCATAGAAATCATGTTGCTCCTTGGTGTAGAACCTGTAGTCCACAGCTGCTTTCCTCCCCTGAGAGTAAGGATCAATGGCTCTCCACTCTCTCAAACTTGCATCCTTCTTCTTCTTCATGTCTACAGCAAGTGGATGGCTGGCATTGTGCTTTGGAAGGTGTGGTCTAAGCTTCATCAATGCAGACATGGCATCCTCATCCATATCTCTGGAGGTAGATCCCTTGTTCTTCTCAGAAGCTGGAATCTATCTGGATGACCTCTTGGATATTTCAGTAGCAGCCTTCTTGGAGGCAGATTTGGTGCTCTTGGATGGACCTTGCTTTGGCATAGCATCTGCCAAAAGCTTCTTCTGCTTCTTGGGAGGAGCCTTGACAACTTTCTCTTCCTCCTCCTCCTTAGAAGCAGCACCAGCAGCCTCCTCTGGGTCCTCATACATGGAGGTAGCCCTGCCAGTCACATAGACAATCCTCTTTCTGACATTCTTCTTCTCTCTTGCCTTCTTAGGCAATGACCTCCTCGGGGGCTCAATGGTCATGGTATCCCTAGCACTCTCAGGTGCTCTCATAGTATCTTGAGGGGCATATGTCTTGCTGACTACTCTCTTGGAAGAGGTGGCTTTATTTACAGACTTCCTGGCAACTTTGTCTTGCTTCTTGGCAAGAACTTCCTCTGGCACAAAATCAGAATCCTCCTCGTCTGAATTCAGCTTCTTCCTGGCCCTAGTAGCAGCCTTGGGCAACCCATGAGAACTGGGTGTGCCTAGATCTGAAACAGTGCTAGGCTCAGGACTAGTGCCTGAACTCATGTCAACATTCTACTCCTGCAAATTCTGACTGACTTCAGCATCTGACATATCTAACCCAGTGAATAGAGTGTAGAAGAGTAGAAGAGGATAAGTCATCACAAAATGCAGATGTTTTTGAAAGATTGAACAGAAAAATCTTAGATGTAGTTCTCAGCAAAAAGGAATTTCGGTGTCATCGATTCAAAACTTTCGGTGCTGCTGAGACTCACAATACTCTTAACCGAAACTTGGTAGCAGTTTCGGTCTAACCAAAAACTGCCACTTGGTCTCACCAAGTACTATCCTCAGTAGCACAAAAAGAAAATCGATTTTTCTGACTCGGTGTCACCGAGATGCAATTTTGAGGGCAACTAAACCTAAAAAATAGGTTCGCAAATCTAATGAGCTTTTGTTTGGAGAGAGAGGTTTGCAATCGGTGGATTATCGATGGAATAAACTTCAATGCGCAAGAATCGGACGGGGAGCGCAAAGAAGAGTCGAATCCATACCCTAGCTTGGTGACAGATCTGCTACGATGGCAACGATGGAGAAGATTTCGTCGGCGACGACAATTCCCAGCGGTGGAAACGCACAGGCAAGTAAAGGTCATGACGAGGGGCCTCGATTCGGCAGCGTAGGGTTTTGGAGGGGGCGACGGTTGAAGAATAATTTCAAAGGTTGGGTCCGCCTCATTATATACCCTCGGCTGTCAGTGACACCGATTCTAAATTTTTGGTGTCACCAAGTTCCTCAAGTGTCAGCTGACAGGGAAACTCGATGTAACCGAGAATATGGAATCGGTGGTACCGAGATTGAAAAGCCAGATCAACCCTATGCATTCGGTGAGACCGAGATTTTTGAGTTGGTTCCACCGAGATGCACTTGGGAGGTTTTAATGGTCAGTCCTTTGTTGATACGGAACTCCGAGTGCTCCTCACACAGAGAGATCAAAAAGTACTTGTTCAAATTTTGTGAAGCGGCACGAATGGAATATGAGGTGATAAAACATAAATAGCTAGAGAGTGCTCCTAGGCATTCTTGTTCATCCAATTGGCAAAAGAGAAATCAAAGTGCCAAATAGCAACAATTGGATGTCCTCGAATGAGAAAATAAATGCAGACCAACATGCTCACACCATAAGATGTCAAATGAAATCATGGCAAACATGCACAAAAACACTAGCATCTATCAAGCACTTTGGCGATGATGGAGTCATCTATATATGAGTATATTGACTTAGGATCCAAGTACGAATACTTGATCAAAGGTCATACTCATCGTTTAAGCACAAGTGGGGTTACCACTTTTATATAAAGCATTTAATGTTGTCACATACTATAAGATGCTTTGACTCAAGTCTTAGAGTAAATCTCCCCCTTGATGTGACATCCCCCCATAGGAGGGACAAACTAACCTTAGGTTTTGTCGATGAAGACTTCATGTAGGTGAAGTAGCGGTGGATGCTCAATGTTGATGAAGATCACCATGAGTTGGGAGCATCCTTGTTGTTTCCTTACTCTTCTAACCTACATGGGTTAGTCCCAACACACAAGAGACAAATACAAAGATATCTATGGACATGGAGTGCAAAGCATACATGATGATGTCCATTGATTTGTTGATTACTGCTACTTCTCGAGCATAATGGATGATGTCTGTGGAACGGTTTGATGCAGCAAAGTAGATAAGTATTTCCCTCAGTTTTTGACAACCAAGGTATCAATCCTGTAGGGGATACAAGCGAATCACCAATAGATGTGCCTGCACAAAGAATCAAACTCTTGCACCCAACGCTATAAAGGGGTTGTCAATCCCTTCATGGTTACTTGTAAGGATGAGATATAATAGAGATAGATATAATAGGATGCTTGAACGGAAAGTAAAACTAAAAGTAAAAATAATGTAGCAAGTATTTTTGGTATTTTTGGTTTTAGATCTGAAAATATAATATGGAAAATAGACCCGGGGGCCATAGGTTTCACTAGATGGCTTCTCTCATGATGGCAAGTATTACGGTGGGTGAATAAATTACTGTTGAGCAATTGATAGAAAAGAGAATAATTATGAAGATATCCAAGACAATGATTATGCATATAGGCATCACATCCGTGACAAGTAGACAGAAACGATTCTGCATCTACCACTATTACTCCACACATCGACCGACTCCTGCCTGCATCTAGAGTATTAAGTTCATGAAGAACAGAGTAACGCATTAGGTAAGATGACATGATGTAGAGGGATAAAATCAAGCAATATGATGAAAACCCCATCTTTTTACCCTTGATGGCAACAATACAATACGTGCCTTGCTACCCCTACTTTGTCACTGGGTGAGGACACCGCAAGATTGAACCCAAAACTAAGCACTTCTCATATTGCAAGAATTACCGATCTAGTTGGCCAAACCACACCAATAACTCGAAGAGACTTGCAAAGATATGAAATCATGCATATAAGAATTCAGGAAAGACTCAAATAATATTCATGGATAATCTAAACATAAACGCACAATTCATCGGATCTCGACAAACACACCACAAAAGAGTATTACATCGGATAGATCTCCATGAAGATCATTAAGAACATGGTATTGAGAAGCAAAGAGAGAGAAGAAGCCATCTAGATACTAGCTATGGACCCGTAGGTTTGTGGTGAACTACCCACGCATCATCGGAGGGGCAATGGAGTTGATGTAGATGCTCTCCGTGATCGAATCCCCCTCCGGCAGATTACTGGAAAAGGCTCCAACATTGGATCTCTCGGGAACGGAGGCTTCTGGCGGTGGAAAAGTGTTTTCGTGGCTCCTTCTGATAATGATGGAATTATTTGGGAATTTGTAGGCCGAAGATTAGGGTTGGGGGAGCTGTCGTGGGCCCACAAGCCTGCCCGGCGCGGCCGCGCCCCTAGGGCTTGTGGCCCCATGGTGGCTCCTCTGCCTTGGTTCTCAAGTCTCGTAGTTTCCTTTCGTTCCGGAAAAAATCATTTCGAAGGTTTTATTCCGTTTGGACTCTGTTTAATATTTCTTATCTGCGAAACTCCAAAACAAGGAAAAACAGAAACTGACACTAGGCTCTAGATTAATAGGTTAGTCCCAAAAATAATATAAAATAGCATGCTAATGCATATAAAAGATCCAAAACAGATAATATAATAGCATGGAACAATCAAAAATTATAGATACATAACATATTTATCCATGTAATATTCTTTATTGTGGCATGAATATTCAGATCTGTAAGATTCAAAATAATAGTCCAATATTGACATAAAAACAGTAATACTTCGAGCACACCAACAAGGTAGTCGTGTCCTTTCGAAATAACATGGCCTTAGAAAGTTATCCCTACAAAATCATATGGTCTGGGTATGCTCCATCTTCCCCACACAAAGTATCAAAATCATGCACAACCCCGATGAACAAGTCAGGCAATTGTTTCACACTTTTGGTGTTCTCAAACCTTTTCAACTCTCACGCAATACATGAGCGTGAGCCATGGAGATAGCATTATAGGTGGAATAGAATATGGAGGAGGTGCAAAGGGAAAAAGGAGAAGATAGTCTCAGATCAACTAGGCGTATCAACGGGCTATGGAGATGCCCGTCAATAGATATCAATGTGAGTGAGTAGGGATTGCCATGCAACAAATGCACTTAGAGCTATAAGTGTATGAAAGCTCAAAGAGAAAATTAAGTGGTCGTGCATAATGAATATCCACTAGTTAGATGAAAGTGACAAAATAGGAGACTCTCTATCATGAAGATCATGGTGCTACTTTGAAGCACAAGTGTGGAAAAAGGTAGTAGCAATTGTCCCTTCTCTCTTTATCTCATTTTTTTGGTAGGCTTCTTTGGCCTCTTTTATTTATTTTTTGTTTGGGCTTCCTTGGCCTCTTTTATTTTTTGTAAAGACCGGATACTCATCCAACTTGTGAGGGAGTCATAGCCTCCATCATCCTTTTCTCTCATGGGACAATGCTCTATTAATGAAAAATCATCACACTTTTATTTAATTATAACTCAAAGAAATAAAAATTACAACTCGATTCCTATGACAAGATATAACTCTATATGCAATATGAAGTGATGATGCAAGTCATAGAAAAAAAACCTACATGGTGGAAGTTGCATGGCAATATATATCGGAATGGCTATGGAAATGCCATAATAGGTAGGTATGGTGGATGTATTGAGGAATATATGGTGGCTGTTTTGAAGGAAGGTTTGGTGTACTGGCGAAAGTTGCGCGGTACTAGAGAGGCTAGCAAAGATGGAAGGATGAGAGTGCGTATAATCCATGGATTCAACATTAGTCATAAAGAATTCACATACATATTGAAAAAGCCTATTAGTTATCAAACAAAGCATTAGACACATGCTCCTTGGGGATAGGTTGGTAGGAGTTAACCATCACGCACTCCCGACCCTCACACAAAGGTCGACAATCATTAAACAAATCATGCTTCGACTTCGTTGCATAACGGTTCATCATACGTGCATGCAACGGGAATCAAAACCTTGAACACACATATCTCTTCCAAATCACAACTATTAACTAGCATGACTCTCATATTACCATCCCTATTATCTCAAAACTATATGCAAGGAATCAAACTTCTCACAGTTTTTAATGCACTTAATATGAAAGTTTTTATTATATCCCTCTTGGATGCCATTATATTAGGACTAAATTCATAACCTAAACAAATTAACATGCTGTTTTAAGAAACTCTCAAAATAATATAAGTGAGGAATGAAAGTTAAATAATTTCTATAAAATATAACACCACCATGCTCTATAAAGATATAAGCGAAGCACTAGAGCAACATTGCCTAGCTCAAAAGATATAAGTGAAGCACATAGAGTATTCTAACACATTCACGATTCAGCGTGTCTCTCTCAAAAGATGTATGTAGAAAGGATGATTGTGGCGAACTAGCAAGCAAAGACTCATATCATACAAGACGCTCCAAGCAAAACACATATCATATGGTGAATAAAAATATAGCCTCAAGTAAATTTACCGATGGATTGCAGACGAAAGAGGGGATTCCTTCCGGGGCATCCCCAAGCTTAGGCTTTTTGGTATCCTTGAATATTACTTGGGGTGCCTTGGGCATCCCCAAGCTTAGGCTCTTGCCACTCTTTATTCCATAGTCCATCAAATCTTCACCCAAAACTTGAAAACTTCACAACACAAAACTCAACAGAAAACTCATGAGATCCGTTAGTATAAGAAAAATAAATCACCACTTTTGGGCACTATTTTGAACTCATTCTTTATTTATATTTGTGTAATACCTACTGTATTATAACTTTTCCATGACTCATACCCCCCGATACGACCCATAGATACATCAAAATAAGCAAACAACACAAAGAAACAGAATCTGTCAAAAGCAGAACAGTCTTTAGCAATTTGTAAACTTCGAATACTTCTAGAACTCTAAAAATTCTGAGACATTAGAAAATTAGGGAAATTTGTATATCAATCTTGTGTAAAAATTTCAGATCAACATGACGCTCTAAAATTTTTGGAACATTCCTGGACTGAGCACAAAAGTTTCTGTTTTTCAGCAAGATCAAATCAACAACTACCATAGATCACCCCAAAGGTTTTAATTGGCTCAAACACTAATCAAAACACAAAAACACAATTACTACAGAAGTAATAATGCTCCAAACACACCAAAATAGAAGCAAAAAGCAGAAAGCAAAATAAAATTGGGTTGCCTCCCAACAAGCGCTATTGTTTAACGCCCCTAGCTAGGCAAAACGCAATAGATCTAGGTATTGTCATCTTTGGTAGTGGCAAATTTTATGAGGACCTTCTCAAATCCAGGAGTTTCTTTCCTCTTTACCCCACTTGTAGGGGGAGGATCCATCTTGGTGTCCAAAATGTCCAAACACTTATTGCAAAGGGTGATCAAAGTATTCAAGCGATTAAGGTTCACGTTAATATGTTTGAGGGGTTCATGATGTTGTTGTAACTCGACCATGTGCTTATGTAAGTCACCCAGTTTGTCGAGAACTTGAACTCCCTCTTGAGAGAAAGAAAACCCCCTTTTTGGCGGAGGAACCCCCAAAATCCCTTCTAAAACTTCATAGGTTGCATTCGTGTCAATCTCAATAAAATTTCCTTTTGAGGCGAAATCTAAAAGCTCCCGATGATGCAAAGCTAAACCAATGTATAAAATCCTAAGCAAACCTTTTGCATCCCCTTTTAGATTGGAAACACGATAAGATTCCATTAGCCTATACCGAGCATCCTTCAAATTTTCCCCTTGTTTTTGTTTGAAGTAAAGAACTTCAAAGTCTGGTGACAAGGGGGATGTGGTGATGTTCGACATAGTTCAGGTAAGCAAAAGGGCAAGCAAAAGAAGGGCAAATAAAAAGGCAAATCTTTTTGGTATTTTCTGAAAATCATTTTAGAAGTGGGGGAGAGGAAAATGAGAGGCAAATGGCAAATAATGTAAATGCAAGAGATGAGTTTGTGATGGGTACTTGGTATCTTGACTTGCTATGTATCTCCCCGGCAACGGCGCCAGAAATCCTTCTTGCTACTTCTCGAGCATGCGTTGGTTTCTCGTGAAGAGGAAGGGTTTGATGCAGCAAAGTAGATAAGTATTTCCCTCAGTTTTTGAGAACCAAGGTATCAATCCAGTAGGAGATACAAGCGAATCACCAATAGATGTACCTGCACAAAGAATCAAACTCTTGCACCCAACGCTATAAAGGGGTTGTCAATCCCTTCACGGTTACTTGCAAGGATGAGATCTAATAGAGATAGATATAATAGGATGCTTGAACGGAAAGTAAAACTAAAAGTAAAAAACTAATGCAGCAAGTATTTTTGGTATTTTTGGTTTTAGATCTGAAAATATAATATGGAAAATAGACCAGGGGGCCATAGGTTTCACTAGATGGCTTCTCTCATGGTGGCAAGTATTATGGTGGGTGAACAAATTACTATCGAGCAATTGATAGAAAAGCGAATAATTATGAAGATATCCAAGGAAATCATTATGCATATAGGCATCACGTCCGTGAGAAGTAGACCAAAATGATTCTGCATCTACTACTATTACTCCACACATCGACCGACTCCTACCTGCATCTAGAGTATTAAGTTCATGAAGAACAGAGTAACGCATTAGGTAAGATGACATGATGTAGAGGGATAAACTCAAGCAATATGATGAAAACCCAATCTTTTTACCCTTGATGGCAACAATACAATACGTGCCTCGATACCCCTACTTTGTCACTGGGTGAGGACACAGCAAGATTGAACCCAAAACTAAGCACTTTTCCTATTGCACGAATTACCAATCTAGTTGGCCAAACCAAACCAATAACTCGAAGAGACTTGCAAAGATATGAAATCATGTTGGAAATATACCCTGGAGGCAATAATAAAATGGTTATTATTGTATTTCCTTGTTCATGATAATTGTCTGTTGTTCATGCTATAATTGTGTTAACCAGAAACCGTAATACATGTGTGAATACATAGACCACAACATGTCCCTAGTGAGCCTCTAGTTGACTAGCTCGTTGATCAATAGATGGTCGTGGTTTCATGACCATGGACATTGTATGTCGTTGATAACGGGATCACATCATTAGGAGAATGATGTGATGGACAAGACCCAATCCTAAGCATGGCACAAGATCGTGTAGTTGGTCTGCTAAAGCTTTTCAATGTCAAGTATCGTTTCCTTAGACCATGAGATTGTGCAACTCCCGGATACTGTAGGAATGCTTTGGGTGTGCCAAACATCACAACATAACTGGGTGGCTATAAAGGTGCACTACGGGTATCTCCTAAAGTGTCTGTTGGGTTGGCACGAATCGAGACTGGGATTTGTCACTCCGTGTGACGGAGAGGTATCTCTAGGCCCACTCGGTAAGACATCATCATAATGAGCTCAATGTGACTAAGGAGTTAGCCACGGGATGATATATTACGGAACAAGTAAAGAGACTTGCCAGTAAAGAGATTGAACAAGGTATAGAGATACCGACGATCGAATCTCGGGCAAGTATCATACCGATAGACAAAGGGAATTGTATACGGGATTGATTGAATCCCCGACATAGTGGTTCATCCGATGAGATCATCGTGGAGCATGTAGGAGCCAACATGGGTATCCAGATCCCATTGTTGGTTATTGACTAGAGAGGTGTCTCGGTCATGTCTACGTGTCTCCCGAACCCGTAGGGTCTACACACTTAAGGTTCGATGACGCTAGGGTTATAAGGAAATAGTGTATGTGGTTACCGAAGGTAGTTCGGAGTCCCGGATGAGATCCCGGACATCACGAGGAGTCCCGAAATGGTACGGAGATGAAGATTGATATATAGGAAGTGAGCTTTTGGTTACCGGAAATGTTTCAGGGGTCACCGGTAACATATCAGGACCACCGGAAGGGTTCCGGGGGTCCACCAAGTGGGCCCACCGGCCCCAGAGGGCTTCATGGGCCGTAGGTGGAGGGAACCAGCCCCTAGGTGGGCTGGTGCGCCCCTCCCACCTGGACCAAGGCGCAGTAAGGGTAGAGAGGGGGCAAACCCTAGCCCTAGATGGGCCCTCGGCCCACCCTAGGGCGGCTAGGGCAGCCGCACCTCCTCCCCTCCCTCTGGCCACCGCACCAGATCAATCCGGTGGCTGTCGCACCACCCTAGGGTGGAAACCCTAGGGTGCAGCCCTACCTCCTCCTCCTCCTATAAATAGAGGTGCCCTTGGGACTGTTTGAGACACGGTTCTCTCTTCCTCTCGGCGCAGCCCTACCTCTCCCTCTCCTCGTTCTCCGTAGTGCTTAGCGAAGCTCTACCGGAGTACCACGCAGCTCCACCGTCACCACGCCCTCATGGTGCCGGAGCTCTCCCTCAACCTCTCCTTCCTCCTTGCTGGATCAAGGCGTAGGAGACGTCACCGGGCTGCACGTGTGTTGAACGCGGAGGCACCGTTGTTCGGCGCTGAGATCGGAGTCCACTGTGATCTGAATCTCTACGAGTACGACTCCACCAACCGCGTTCTTGTAACACTTCCGCTTTGCGATCTTCAAAGGTATGAAGATGCAATCTCTCCGCACTCGTTGTTGGTTTCTTCATAGATAGATCTTGGTGACACGTTGGAATTTTTTTGATTTACTACTACGTCTCCCAACAAATCATGCATATAAGAATTCAAGAAAGACTCAAATAATATTCATGGATAATCTAAACATAAACGCACAATTCATCGGATCTCGACAAACACACCACAAAAGAGTATTACATCGGATAGATCTCCATGAAGATCATTAAGTACATAGTATCGAGAAGCAAAAAGAGAGAAGAAGTGTTCTAGCTACTAGCTATGGACCCGTAGGTCTGTGGTGAACTACACACGCATCATCGGAGGGGCAATGGATTTGATGTAGATGCCCTCCGTGATCGAATCCCCCTCCGGTAGATTTACGGAAAAGGCTTCAAGATTGGATCTCTCGGGAACGGAGGCTTCTGACGGTGGAAAAGTGTTTTCGTGGCTCCTTCTGATAATGATGGAATTATTTGGGAATTTATAGGCCGAAGATTAGGGTTAGGGGAACTGTCATGGGACCACAAGCCTACCCGGCATGGCCATACCCCCTGGTCGCGCCCCTAGGGCTTGTGGCCCCATGGTGGCTCCTCTGCCTTGGTTCTCAAGTCTCGTAGTTTCCTTTCGTTCCAGAAAAAATCATTCCAAAGGTTTTATTCCGTTTGGACTCCATTTAATATTCCTTATCTACGAAACTCCAAAACAAGGAAAAACAAAAACTGGCACTAGGCTCTAGATTAATAGGTTAGTCCCAAAAATAATATAAAATAGCATACTAATACATATAAAACATCCAAAACAGATAATATAATAGCATGGAACAATCAAAAATTATAGATACGTTGGAGACGTATGAGCATCCCCAAGCTTAATTCCTGCTCGTCCTCGAGTAGGTAAATGATAAAAACAGAATTTTTGATGTGAAATGCTACCTAACATATTTATCCATGTAATATTCTTTATCGTGGCATGAATATTCCGATCCGTAAGATTCAAAACAACAGTTCAATATTGACATAAAAGCAGTAATACTTCGAGCACACCAACAAGGTAGTCATGTCCTTTCGAAATAACATGGCCTTAGAAAGTCATCCCTACAAAATCCTATGGTCTGGCTATGCTCCATCTTCCCCACACAAAGTATCTAAATCATGCACAACCCCCATGAACAAGTCAAGCAATTGTTTCACACTTTTGGTGTTCTCAAATCTTTTCAACTCTCACGCAATACATGAGCGTGAGCCATGGAGATAGCATTATAGGTGGAATAGAATATGGAGGAGGTGCAAAAGGAAAAAGGAGAAGATAGTCTCACATCAACTAGGCGTATCAACGGGCTATGGAGATGCCCGTCAATAGATATCAATGTGAGTGAGTAGGGATTGCCATGCAACAACTGCACTTAGAGCTATAAGTGTATGAAATCTCAGAAAGAAAACTAAGTGGTCGTGCATAATGAATATCCACTAGTTATATGAAAGTGACAAAATAGGAGACTCTATCATGAAGATCATGGTGCTACTTTGAAGCACAAGTGTGGAAAAAGGTAGTAGCAATTGTCCCTTCTCTCTTTCTCTCATATTTTTTATTTTTTATTATTTTTATTTTGGTGGGCTTCTTTGGTCTCTTTTAATTTTTTGTTTGGGCTTCGCTGGCCTCTTTTATTTTTTGTAAAGTACGGATACTCATCCCAACCTGTGAGGGAGTTATGGCCTCCATCATAATTTCTCTCCTGGGACAATGCTCTATTAATTAAAAATCATCACACTTTTATTACTTATAACTCAAATAAAGAAAAATACAACTCGATTCCTATGACAAGATATAACTCTATATGCAATATGAAGTGATGATGCAAGTCATAGAAAAAAAAACTACATGGTCGAAGTTGCATGGCAATATATCTCGGAATGGCTATGGAAATGCCATAATAGGTAGGTATGGTGGCTATTTTGAGGAATATATGGTGGCTGTTTTGAGGAAGGAAGGTTTGGTGTACCGGCGAAAGTTGTGCGGTACTAGAGAGGCTAGCAAAGATGGAAGGGTGAGAGTGCGTATAATCCATGGACTCAACATTAGTCATAAAGAACTCACATACCTATTGCAAAAGTCTATTAGTTATCAAGCAAAGCATTAGACGCATGCTACTAGGGGAGAGGTTGGTAGAAGTTAACCATCGCGCGCTCGTGACCCTCACACAAAGGTCGACAATCATTAAACAAAACATGCTCCGACTTCGTTACATAACGGTTCACCATACGTGCATGCTACGGGAATCACAAACTTTAACACACGTATCTCTTCCAATTCACAACTACTCACTATCATTACTCTCATATTACCATCCCTATTATATCAAAACTATATGCAAGGAATCAAACTTCTCATACTTTTTAATGCACTTAATATGAAAGTTTTTATTATATCCCTCTTGGATGCCATTATATTAGGACTAAATTCATAACCTAAACAAATTACCATGTTGTTTTAAGAAACTCTCCAAATAATATAAGTGAGGAACAAGAGTTCAATAATCTCTATAAAATATAACACCACCATGCTCTATAAAGATATAAGTGAAGCACTAGAGCAACATTGCCTAGCTCAAAAGATATAAGTTAAGCACATAGAGTATTCTAACAAATTCACGATTCAGCTTGTCTCTCTCAAAAGATGTGTGCAGCAAGGATGATTGTGGCAAACTAACAAGCAAATACTCATATCATACAAGACGCTCCAGGCAAAACACATATCATGTGGTGAATAAAAATATAGCCTCAAGTAAATTTACCGATGGATTGAATACGAAAGAGGGGATTCCTTCCGGGGCATCACCAAGCTTAGGCTTTTTGGTATCCTTGGATATTATTTGGGGTTCCTTTGGCATCCCCAAGCTAAGGCTCTTGTCACTCTTCATTCCATAGTCCATCAAATCTTCACCCAAAACTTGAAAACTTCACAACACAAAACTCAACAGAAAACTCACGAGGTCCGTTAGTATAAGAAAAATAAATCACCACTTTAGGTACTGTTTTGAACTCATTATTTATTTATATTTGTGTAATAACTACTGTATTCTAACTTTTCCATGACTCATACCCCCCGATACGACCCATAGATACATCAAAATAAGCAAACAACACAAAGAAACAGAATCTGTCAAAAACAGAACAGTCTGTAGCATTCTGTAAACTTCGAATACTTATGGAACTCTAAAAATTCTGAACAATTAGTATAATAAGGGAAATTGGTATTTCAATCTTGTGTAAAAATATCAGATCAATCTGACGCTCTGAAAAAATTGTAAAATTCTTGGACTGAGCGCAAAAGTTTCTGTTTTTCAGCAGGATCAAATCAACAACTACCATAGATCACCCCAAAGGTTTTACTTGGATCAAACACTAATCAAAACACAAAAACACAATTACTACAGAAGTAATAATGTGCCAAACACACCAACACAGAAGCAAAAAGCAGAAAGCAAAATAAAATTGGGTTGCCTCCCAACAAGCGTTATTGTTTAACGCCCCTAGCTAGGCAAAACACAATAGATCTAGGTATTGTCATCTTTGGTATTGGCAACTTTTGTGAGGACCTTCTCAAATCAAGGAGGTTCTTTCCTCTTTACCCCACTTGTAGGGGGAGGATCCATCTTGGTGTCCAAAATGTCCAAACGCTTATTGCAAAGGGTGATCAAAGTATTCAAGCGATTAAGGTTCCCGTTAATATGTTTGAGGGGTTCATGATGTTGTTGTAACTCGACCAAGTGCTTATGTAAGTCACCCAATTTGTCGAAACTTGAACTCCCTCTTGAGAGAAAACAAACCCCCCTTTTGGCGGAGGAACCCCCAAAATCCCTTCTAAAACTTCATAGGCTACATTCGTGTCAAGCTCAATAAAATTTCCTTTTCAAGCGAAATCTAAAAGCTCCCTATGATGCAAAGCTAAACCAATGTAAAAATTCCTAAGAAAAACTTTTGCATCCCCTTTTAGATTGGAAACACGATAAGATTCCATTAGCCTATACCAAGCATCCTTCAAATTTCCCCTTGTTTTTGTTTGAAGTAAAGAACTTCAAAGTCTGGTGACAAGGGGGATGTGGTGATGTTCGACATAGTTCAGGTAATCAAAAGGGCAAGCGAAAGAAGGGCAAATAAAAAGGCAAATCTTTTTGGTATTTTCTGAAAATCATTTTAGAAGTGGGGGAGAGGAAAATGAGAGGCAAATGGAAAATAATGTAAATGCAAGAGATGAGTTTGTGATGGGTACTTGGTATCTTGACTTGCTATGTATCTTCCCGGCAACGGCGCCAGAAATCCTTCTTGCTACTTCTCGAGCATGTGTTGGTTTCCAATGAAGAGGAACGGTTTGATGCAGCAAAGTATATAAGTATTTCCCTCAGTTTTTGAGAACCAAGGTATCAATCCAGTAGGAGATACAAGCGAATCACCAATAGATGTGCCTGCACAAAAAATCAAACTCTTGCACCCAACGCTATAAAGGGGTTGTCAATCCCTTCACGGTTACTTGCAAGGGTGAGATCTAATAGAGATAGATATAATAGGATGCTTGAATGGAAACTAAAACTAAAAGTAAAAATAATGCAGCAAGTATTTTTGCTATTTTTGGTTTTAGATCTAAAAATATAATATGGAACATAGACCAGGGGGCATAGGTTTCACTAGATGGATTCTCTCATGATGGCAAGTATTAGGGTGGGTGAACAAATTACTGTCGAGCAATTGATAGAAAAACAAATAATTATGAAGATATCCAAGGCAATGATTATGCATATAGGCATCACGTCTGTGACAAATAGACCGAAACGATTCTGCATCTACTGCTGTTACTCCACACATCGACCAACTCCTGCATGCATCTAGAGTATTAAGTTCATGAAGAACAGAGTAACACATTAGGTAAGATGACATGATGTAGAGGGATAAACTCAAGCAATATGATGAAAACCCCATATTTTTACCCTTGATGGCAACAATACAATACGTGCCTCGCTACCCCTACTTTGTCACTAGGTGAGGACACCGCAAGATGGAACCCAAAACTAAGCACTTCTCCTATTGCAAGAATTACCAATCTAGTTGGCCAAACCAAACCAATAACTCGAAGTGACTTGCAAAGATATGAAATCATGCATATAACAATTCAGGAAAGACTCAAATAATATTCATGGATAATCTAAACATAAACCCACAATTCATCGGATCACGACAAACACACCGCAAAAGAGTATTACATCGGATAGATCTCCATGAAGATCATGAAGAACATGGTATTTAGAAGCAAAGAGAGAGAAGAAGCCATCTAGCTACTAGCTATGGACCCGTAGGTCTGTGGTGAACTACTCACGCATCATCGGAGGGGCAATGGAGTTGATGTAGATGCCCTCCATGATCGAATCCCCCTCCGGCAGATTACCGGAAAAGGCTCCAAGATTGGATCTCTCGGGAACGGAGGCTTCTGGCGACAAAAAAGTGTTTTAGCGGCCCCTTATGATAATGATGGAATTATTTGGGAATTTATAGGCCGAAGATTAGGGTTATGGGAGCTACTGTGGGCCCACAAGCCTGCCCGGCGCGGCCACCACCCCTGGCCACGTCCCTAGGACTTGTGGCCCCATGGTGGCTCCTCTGCCTTGGTTCTCAAGTCTCTTAGTTTCCTTTTGTTCCAGAAAAAATCATTCCGGAGGTTTTATTCCATTTGGACTTCGTTTAATATTCCTTATCTGTGAAACTCCAAAACAACGAAAAAACAGAAACTGGCACTAGGATCTAGATTAATAGGTTAGTCCCAAAAATAATACAAAATAGCATATAAATGCATATAAAACATCCAAAACAGATAATATAATAGCATGGAACAATCAAAAATTATAGATACGTTGGAGACGTATCAATTACCTTGTCCCTTGCTTACCTTTGAGGGAATGTGTGACTCCTTGAACTATTGCATGATGTTGATGTTGATTGCAACTAGTTCTTGCAAATCATGAATATGAGTGAATTTCATTGGCGAAGTCACTCCTCAAGAACTTCTCCGGTTCTTGTTCTTGGGGACCCACATCAAGTTGATGGGGATCCTTGGTGTTGAAGTAGCACTTGTAGAAGTTGAGATTGTAGTAGCCTTGGGAACCCACTTCACCATAGCTCGGGATTCATCTTCATATGAGTCAATGTCCTCTTGAAGCTTGTTCTTGTCCTTGAGCTTGGGGTCTTATGGTGGAAGGTCATCTTGAGCTTTTGTTCCCTTGGGGAGAGTATTTTCATACTTCTCCTTTTGAGCAACAAACTTGGTCTTGGGGTATTGACCTTCTTCCCATTCAACTCCATTAGCGTTGAAGTAGCCAATGTCGTGGTTCTTCGGGTATCCTCCGTGCTTGCGTACAATCTCCTCAAATTTTTTGCACCCGCCAAGACTCTTGTAGATACATTTCTCTATAATCCCTTTCAAGAGTTCATTTTCTTGATCAAGTGTAACTTGGCTAAGATAAGAGTTAGTGGGATCAATAGAACTACTAGAAGCAATATCATTGGATTTATCATTTTTATTGCTACTAATTGAAGAACCTTTCTTGCCTTTGTTACTAGTTTGCTTAGCCTTAACTTGTGGAATGAACGTAGACAAGAGAAGTCATTTGGCTACATAAGAGTAAGTCTTCTTTCAAATATCATCATTGATAGATTTAAGGAACTCATGTTCTTGCTCTAAATTGAGATTCTCGAAGCGGAGCTTCTCATGTGTCCTTTCAAGCTCTCTATGATCTTGTAGAGTAGACTCATGAGCTAACTTAAGAGTGTTTAGTTCTTGAGTTACTCGTTCTATTTACATCTTATCATCATCACATGACTTATCTAGACTAGCATGATTACTAGCAAGTTCATCTTGACTAACATGACTAGATTTGTCAAATAGCAAGTCATTTTCAATTAACAAGTCATCCTCATCACTATTGAAATCAAGATACTCGGGGTGTGATACCTTGGGGCCTTTATCCATGAAGCAACATCCACTCCCTTCATTTGGTGAATCAAATATGTCGTAGGAGTCGGTTGTCACTAGTGCAAGTCCGACAACACCTTCATCTTGACTATAGTCGGAGTTGGAGTGATAGTTTCTCTCGGATTGGTTGTCGGGATCGGAGCCGGAAACCCATTCACCAACATGAGTTTGATGTTTTCTTCTTGAGTAGCTCTTGGTGTACTTGTCCTTCTTCTTCGAGTCCCTACTTATCCTAGGTTGTGAAACCAATGAAATGAAGACCAAAGCTCTGATACCACTTGTAGGATCAAAAGTAGGTCTAGAGGGGTGATTAGACTACTTGACCAAATAAAAATCTACTTTTTCCCAATTTTAAGTGTTGGCAGATTTTAGCATTCATAGCAAGTCAAGCACACCCTACATATGCATGTCTACGGGTATAGGAGCGGAAAGTAAAGACAGACATGAGTAGTAAAGGAAGCGTAGGAAGATCAAACGTAATTTGGAGACACGATGATTTTTCTTGTGGTTTCGATAGTTGGTGCTATCGTATGTCCACTTTTATGGAGTCTTCAACCCATGGAGGGTAGCGATCGCGAGAGTACATGGAGGGCTCTACCCACGGAGGGTTCCATGAAGAAGCAACCTTGACTATACCATGATGGCCTACGTCCACGGAGGAGTAGCCTAACTCGGGGTAGATCTTCATGAAGTAGGCAATCTCCTTGCCCTTACAAACTTCTTGGTTCACTCCACAACACAAAGTATGATGCTCCCAAGCGACACCTAGCCAATCTAGGAGGCACCACCCTCCAAAAGGTAATAGGCTCGATAATGTCGATGAACTCCTTGCTCTTGTGCTTCAAGATGATAGACTCCTCAACACACAATCACTCTCTCACAGATTTGGCTTTGGTGGAAGAGATTGATTGGGCGGAAAGCAACTTGGGGAGCCTAGAGATCAAGATTCATATGGTTGGAATGGAATGGCATGATCTCAACACATGAGTAGGTGGCTCTCTCTCAGAAAATCCGTTGGTATGAGTGGGGATCTGTTCTGAGTGCTTCGCTTGCGAGTGAGTGGTGGTGGAGAGGTATATATAGGCATCTCCAAAAATCCAACCGTTACACCTTAATTGACCAACTCGGTGACACCTATGTGTGAATATCGGTGGTACCGAGTTGCTCCAAAGGTAGCAACTTTTGAATCTCGGTGATACCGATAGATAAATCTCGGTTGCACTGATTAGGTGGCCAATAGTCAGATTGCCAAACTCGATGACGCCAATTCAACAAACTCGGTCGAACCGATTTTGTAAATTTGGGCAACAGGAAGTTGGCAACCCAAACTCGGTGGCACCGAAGCAGAATCGGTTGCACCAAAAAGTTAGGGTTTGGCTTGAGTCTGTCTGAGTTTGGGAATCAGTTGCACCGAGTGGGAGTTGTTGGTTGCACCGATTTTGAGTGTTTGGTTTGGACAGGCTTTTGGTGGAAGGGCTTGTGGGTGTTTTTGGTGACTATCACTTGTGCATGTATGAGCATATTGTTCACCAACAGTATACCTTACCCCCTTTTAATAGTATTGGCTTTCCTATGGACTCAAAGTGATTTCTCACAAAGTAAAATGTAGTGTCCTCTTGCTTGAAGCTTTGCCAAACTATTTCCTTGCATCTTGGGGTATTCCACAATGCTTTTGCCAACCCATTATTGAACTTTTCCTGACATATGCTTAGTGGAAACATTTGTTTAATGACATATATGTTGTTATTAATTACCAAAACCACCAAGGGAGCAAATGTGCTTTCAATAGGTTTGTGGTGAACTACCCACACATCATGGTGAGGCAGCAAGGTTAATGAAGAGGCCCTCTATGATCGATCTGCCCTCTGGCAGGGTGCCGGAACAGAGGTGTAGATGGCCCCCCATTGGAACAGAGACTTGTGGCGGCGGAAAAAGTGTTTCGCGGGCGCTTGTGGTATTTTTAGGGTAGATGCGAATTTATAGGGCAGAGAACGACGTTGGGAGGGGCTCCAGGGGCCACCACACATCTGGCCGTGCCCCCCAGGCGGTGACTGGATATGTGGTGGGCCCCAGGTGCACCTCCTGGCCCTCCTCCGAAGCTTCTAGGCCTTGTATTGGTCTAGAAAAATCACCAAAAAGTTTCGTGGTAATTGGACTCCATATGGTATGGTAACTTTGAAAGGCAAAAACACGCAGAAAACAGGAACTGGTACTAGGCACCGTGTTAATAGGTTAATGCTCAAAAATATTATAAATTGGTAAATAAATACCCAAAAACTATCCTAGAATGATAATATGTCAGCATGGAACAATCAAAAATAATAGATACGTTGGAGATGTATCAGCATCCCCGAACTTAATTCCTGCTCGTCCTCGAGTAGGTAAATGATAAAAACATAATTTTTGATTTGACATGCTACCCATTATGTAATCTTTGGTATGTATTCTCATTGAGAAATGATGAATTAACAAACAACAATATAGTAATATTTATTAGTACAAGAAACAAAATCATTGATTTTTCAGAGTATACGATCCTAAAAGAATGTTTACCCCTATTCATCTTATTATATTAGCAAGGCATGACTCCATGTTCACCACATAGATACAAATGTTAAGCACCACGGTGTCCAAGTCAGGAAATTGGATCGTACTTTTTCAATATGCATCAACTTTTTATTCTTCATGCAATACATGAGCATGAACCATTGGACATAGCATATAGGTGGAACAGAATATGGTGGTAGATATCAAAGGGGTAAAAAGTGGAAAAGATAATCTCGCATCAAATAGGCATACTAACGAGCTATGGAGATGCTCATCGATAGATATAAATGCGAGGAGTAGGCATTGCCATGCAAATGATGCACTAGAGCTATAAGTGTATGAAATCTCAAATGAAGCTAAGTGGGATGTGCATCAAACTTGCTTGCTCATGAAGACCTGGGGCATTTGAGGAAGCCCGTCATAGGAATATACAAGCCAAGTTTATTATATGAAAAGGTAATTCCCACTAGCATATGGAAGTGTCAACATAGGAGACTCTCTATATGAAGAACATGGTGCCACTTTGAGGCACAAGTGTGGTAAAGGATAGTAGCAAAGTCCCTTCTCTCTTTTCTCTCATTTCATTTTTTATTTTCATGGTGGGATTTTCTCTCTTTTTTGCCTCCCCCATTTTTTATATGGTAGGATCATTTGGCCTCCCCCATTTTTATGTCATTTTTCGTCCAGAGTCTCTTCCCGACTTGTGGGAGAATCATAGTCTCCATCATCCTTTCCTCACTGGGACAATGCTCTAATAATGATGATCATCAGAGTTTTATTTACTTACAACTCAACATGAAGAACTGATAGGAAGATATGACTCTATATGAATGCCTATGGCAGTGTACCAGGATGGATCTAGCATGACATGTATCAAAAACATGATGAACGGTGGATTTTCCACAAATACTATGTCAGCTCAATATGATCATACAAAGCATTATGATGATGAATGAACTATTCATATGAAGTGATGATGGAATTTGCATGGCAATATATTTCGGAATGCCTATGGAAATGCCATAATAGGTAGGTATGGTGGCTGTTTTGAGGAAGATATAATGAGGCTTATGTGCAACATAGTGTATCATGTTACGGGGTTTGGATGCACCGATGAATATTTGCACCGATCCTCGAGGTGAGAATGGGCTATGCACGGTATCGAAGAGGCTAGCAAATATGAGAAGGTGAATATGCGTATGTCCATGGTGTCACAATAGTCATAAAGAACTCACATACTTATTGCAAAGATTTACTAGTTTTATCACAAATCAAAGTGCTCCTCGCATGCTCCGAGGGAGGAGGTTGGTAGGAGTAACCATCGCGCGCCCCAAACTCAAAACAACACTAGGATTTCAACGAGGAATATAAATACTCAGACATCATCATCATGCATCTTTAATTATTAGATGAATAAAAGTTAACACCTCTTAATCTCGACACTTCTATCAACAATTTTGTACTCACACCTTTTTCATATTACCACATCAATATCATTAACCCATAACTTCTCTATATGTACTACACGATGGTTTTGATTATCATTCATTGCATACTTAATATTCTTGGACTAGTCTTATGACCCATGAAAATTACCATCACTATTTATTAAGCTCTCAAACAAATATAAGTGAATAATGAGAGCATATTATTTCTATTAAATCTACACGCCACTGTGCTCAAAAATATAGAAGTGAAGTACTAGAGCAACTGCCTAGCTCAAAAGATATAAGTGAAGCACATAGAGTATTCTAGCAAATTATCATGAAGGTGTGTCTCTCTGAAATAGGTGTGTCCAGCAAATTATGATTGTGACAAACTCGAAGTAAAAGAAAACAAAAGCAAATGACGCTCCAAGCAAAACACTTATCATGTGATGAATAAAAATATAGCTCCAAGTGACATACCGATGGATTGAGACGAAAGAGAGGATGCCTTCTGGGGCATCCCCAAGCTTAGACGCTTGAGTATCCTTAGAACTACACTTATGGTGCATTGGGAATCCCCAATCTTGGGCTCTTGCTACTCCTTATTCCGTAGTCCATCATGATCACACCCAAAACTTGAAAAGTTCAATCACACAAAACTCAACAAAACTTCGTGAGATCCGTTAGTATAAGAAACATATTGCATACTTGAGGTAATGTGATAAATTTATTCAAATTATTTTTTCATAATAGGTATTGTATTCTAACTTTTCCATGACTTATACCCCCCGATATAATCCATGGCATAATCAAAACAAGCAAACTATGGAAGCAAAACAGAATATGTTTAAAATAGAACAATCTGTAGCAATCTGTAAAGATCTCATACTTATGTAACTCTAAAAATTCTGAAAAATTATTATGACTCAATAATTTTTTTATAGAAATACCGTGTTAAAAATTTCAGATCATTATCATGCTCAAGTAAAAAATGAAAATTCCTGCACTGGAGTCAAAGTTTCTGTTTCAGATTCAGCATCGTTTCTAGTCATCTTGTGAGTCATCCCAAAGGCTTTACTTGACACAAACACTAATTAAAACATAAAAAACAATAATTACAAAGTCAACAATCATGTTATCACACAAAAACAGAAAGTAAAAACAAAAAGAAAGATACATATTGGGTTGCCTCCCAACAATCGCTATTGTTTTACGCCCCTAGCTAGCCATAATGCATGATTTCAAGTGTTGTCATCTTTGCTTATGAGGGGTCCAATCCATTTCACAATATTATTTCCCCTTGCACAAAGAACATCAAGTTTTTGTTCTATGATGTCAATCCTCCTATTGTGCAACGTGACGTTTCCATGGATCTTAGAGATAGAATTGAACACCCCCCCTAAAATTGGATTCCATAATAGTTCTAGCCTCATTAATTAGCTCAGTTTGGCGATGGCATATTAGTATGGCAGGTTCAATGGTTTCTATTTTAGGTTGCCCAAATATATTTTTCATCTTATCAAGGTGTCAAAAGCATTGTTTCCAAGGAAATCCTTTTCAAACATAGAATCCAAGACACGTCTATGAGACAGAGATAGACGAACATAAAAACTTCTAAGGAGCAATTTGATATGACTCTTAGGATTAGTCCTTGCTTGTATTACTAGTAATCTATCCCAAGCTTCTTTAAGTGCTCATCACCTACTTTCTTAAAATCCAGAACTGGAGAACCCTCTCCAAAGTAAGGAGGGTGAGGCATATCCAGAGGAGAACTAGCCATGACTTCAAACAGGCAAACTAGCAAGTAAAGCAAACTGGAAGCAAACTAGTAGCTAGGAAAGATAAATATTTTTGTATTTGTGATTTTTATGAAACAAGCTAAATATAACAGCAAATAAAAAGAAGAACAAGTGAATGAAATTTTGTGCGAAGTTACTTGATAGTTGGTGATGGTATTCCCCGGCAACGGCACCAGAAATCCTTCCTAATACTCGTGATCTGCGTTGGGTTTTCCGCGAAGAGGAACAGGTAATCGCAACACAAAGTGGGTAAGTATTTCCCTCAGTTATGAAACCAAGGTTTATCGAACCAATAGGAATACCAATCTTCCACCGTCTTCAACGGCTGCACACAAAAGAACAAACAACTTGCACCCAACGCCGGCAAGAGAGTTGCCAACCACCTTGATCTCGTTATTTGCAAGCAAGTGAGTTGTGTAGATAATTGTAGATAATAGTAAAGTGAAAAATAATATAAAGGGTAATAACAAGGTAATGATAGCGTTTGTGAATTTATAAGTGAATAGACCCGGGGGCCGTAGAGTTCTCTAATGGCATCTCTCATAGGCAGAGCATACGGTGGTAAACAAATTACTGTTGGGCAATTGATAGAAAAGCGAGTAATTATGCGATGTTCACAACAATGATCATATGTATATAGGCATCACGTCCATAAGCAAATAGGCCGGCTCCTGCCTGCACCTACTACTATTACTCCACTTCAAAAGCGCTTCTATGCTTGCCTCTCTATGTATTAAGTTCATGACAATAGAGTAGTGCTTGGAGAACGATGACATGATGTAGAGAAAGTAAACTCAACTAATATGAATAAACCCCATCGTTTTGTCCTTAGTAGCAACAACACAAAGACGCAACTTGTCCCCTTCTGTCACTGGGATATAGAAACTCGTCAGGTTGAACCTACTACAATGCACCACTCCCACTGAAGAAATATCAATCTAGTTGGCCAAACTATCTCAATAGATCGGAGAGCATTACGAAGCTATGATAATCATGCAAATAAGAATCATAGTAATCAGGTTTGACTCAAATACTTTTCATGAATAATCTGAGCATAAAATCACAATTCATCGGATCCCAACAAACACACCATACAAAGGGATTAGATCGGATAGATCAAGGCAAAGATGCGATGAACATTGTATAGAAGATCAAGAGAGAGAGAGAGATTGTCATCTAGGTACTACGTATGGACCCGTAGGTCCGTGGTAAACTACTCACATATCATGGTGAGGGCAGCAAGGTTGATGAAGAGGCCATTTGTGATCGATCTCCCCTCCGGCAGGGTGCCGGAATGGAGGTGTAGATGGCCTCCCGTCGGAAGAGAGACTTCGGCGGCGGAAAAAGTCTTTTGGGAGCGCTTCTGGTGTTTTTAGGGTAGATGGGAATTTATAGGCCAAAGAATGATGTTGGGAGGGGCTCCAAGGGGCCACCACACATCTGCCCCCCAAGGCGGTGGCTGGATATGTGGTGAGCCCCTGGTGCACCTCCTGGTCCTCCTTCGAAGCTTCTAGGTCTTGTATTGGTCCAGAAAAAATCACTAAAAAGTTTCATGGCAACTGGACTCCATTTGGTATGGTAGCTTTGAAAAGGCAAAAACACGCAGAAAACAGGAACTGGCACTGGGCACTTTGTGAATAGGTTAGTGCTCAAAAATATTATAAATTGGTAAATAAATACCCAAAAAGTATCCTAGAATGATAATATGTCAACATGGAACAATCAAAAAATATAGATACGTTGGAGACGTATCAGGGGCACGCATGGGTCGGGAAATGAGCAAGGCCTCGAGCCGAGGTGTTAAAGCCTCCTCGGGCTGCGGCGCTGGGCAGCTGATCAACACCGCCCTGGCTGCCCATTGCTGATTGAGAAATACGGAGTTAGGGCAGATAAGTTACAAATGAACAAGAAGGAAAACGATAGTTCATTTTACCTCGGACGGGTCATGGTCCGTGTCGTAGTTGTGGTCGACTCCTGCGACGAGAAAGGTGTTATAGGATGGTCTGAAGAGAGCCGACCACAATGCCTCAAGGCTCATGTTGAAGAAGTTTCACGCCGATGCTTTGTGCTCGGCACTATACTACCACATGGGGACAACGCGGATTTGCAATGGCAGGCTTCGGTGTTGTAGCGTGACTTGAGTCACGTCAGTCAGGCCAACCTTGGCCTTGACTATGGAACAATTCCTCCTTTGTAGGGGTTCGATCTCCCAAGAGTTTCGACAATCGATGCCCCTTCTCCTTCTAGGAGACTAACCTCTCCGGGGGGCGACATTGAAGGGAGGGACCTCAGCTTGGCATTTGAGGAGAGGTTCCATGATGTAGAACCACTCCTTCTGCCAAATCTTGACGGTCTCGATAAAGACCCCTTCGGCCAGACGATATTCTGAATCTTATTGATCTTGGCCCCACCACAATCAGCAAGTTGGGAGCTGCTGGTCTTCGGCTTGACGCAGAAGAGCTTTAGCCAGAGGCCGAAGTGCAGCTCCACACAAAGAAAGGCCTCACACATCATTATAAAAGAGGCGATGTGGAAGATGGAATTTGAGTCCAGATGATGGAAATCTAGCCCATAGTAAAAGAGAAGGCCCCTAAAGATAGGTGGAGAGAGAAGCCCAAACCTCGGGTGAGGTGGGAGACAAAGATAACCCGCTCCCCTCGCTTAGGGGTTGGGGTGACCTGTGCGGGCTCTAGACCCCGCAAACGACTCAGCGGGAAGGTAGCCAGAGCTTTTCAACTCCTTGATGGTGCTTACCGTGATGGTGGAAGCCACCCGGTGGCTCTTGTCGGCCATGGTTGGGTGCTAAGCTTAGGAGAAAGAGAAGAGAGGAAGGAGATTCTGGCGCTAGAGCTCTAGGGATGTTGGCTATGTCGCAAAGAGATGAGATGTGGTAAAAGAACGGGCTATTCCCTTTGTTCTTATATAGTGGGGTGAAATGCCAACAACCCCCATGTCGTGCCACGCAAATCCCCATGTTCTCTGTCGTCATTAAATCGCCCTTGGTTGAATTCTTTTTTGATGATATCCCCCAAAACCCGGGGCAGGATCTCTACTTTTGGTGGGACGGGCCAGTAAGGCAACTGCCTCGAAGCGCGATTTTATCCATCATGACTGACCCAAGCCAGTTTTAAGTGGTGGCGGTTCAGTTAAAGGTGTCAAATGTTAAATCGATCGTTTGTACTTCTGCGGCAACCCTTTGGGATTAAGACAATGCATGAACTTCAGATCTGAACACTATTATCTAGGGGAACTTGCCTGCCAAGTCGAAGACATCCAAAGCCAAAAGATCCGAAGAGTGCGTTCGTCCTCGACTATTGGAGACCAGTTCAGTGGCTACTAGGGGTGTCCTGGACTAGGGGATACCATGCCGAAGTGATCGGCCCGTGTGGGTCGAACTATGGGCCTGTTAAGCTACCGCCTGAAGGACTACAGGAGCATCAGGACTCGAAGACTTGACGTGCACCCCAAAAATGGCTCTGTATTCGACATTGCCATAACCGACCTAATACATGGAACCTTTTTTTTAAATAAAATTGAAAACTTTATTCATTTAAGATAATAGATACATCGGTTATGAGAATTGGTACAATTTCTATGTGTGTCTCCTCGAACCAATCAAAAATAAAAGAAGATCTAGCCAAATTAGCAAGTACGTGAGCGACATTATTTGCTTCCCTATTACAATGCTCAAATCTAGATAACGAGAAATCACAAGCTAAATGATAGCAGTCATCAAAAATTGCCTAGCTCGTTGTGTACCTAATACATGGAACCTAGCTCCCCCTGGGTACTTATACAAGCCAGGGGTTTAGTGCGTAGAGGGACGACTTATTCACCTCAGGGTTTAGAGCTTACACAACGAGGTAGATCATTAACTTGAATTCGATACCCTATCATCAATACAATCAAAGCAGGACATAGAGTTTTACCTCTTCAAGAGGGTCCGAACCTGGATAAACATGATGTCATTTCTGTTCCTCTTACCATTGTTTCTAGATCCACAACTTAGGACCCCACCCAATATTCGTCGGTTTTAGCATTGACACGCGGTCCTTGGTGTTCCGCGCGTGTTTTGTACCGCACGGCAAAAGTTTAGGGTAAAAACCATGAACGGTTTCAATACTTTTGTAGTTTCATGATTTAGACGTAACAAATTGCGATTGAAATTGGAATTTGGCGAGGGTTCATGATTTGACCTTTCCGTTTCCTTCACGGGAGCGGCGCCCTTGGTCCACTAATACGGAGATTCGGATATCTGCAGGGAGCAATACGCAAAAGAGCAAATTCTTGCACATCTCCCCTTCGTTCGCGTCATCACCTCCACCCCCACCCCCACCCGTGTATACTCCTCGTCACTTGCCTGCCTCTGTCTCCCGCATCGCGATCAGTCATCTCCTCCAGCCTCCCCCGCCTCGCCGGAGATCACGAGAGGCGCCGTCCCCCCATCTCCGCGATGGACGCCTCCTACCGCCGTTCAGGTGCGGGTGGCGGCGGCGGCGGTTCAGCCCCCCGCACCGTCGAGGACATCTTCAAGGACTACCGCGCCCGCCGCAACGCCATCCACCGCGCCCTCACCCACGGTACGCCCCCCCCCCCACCCACTCCCTCCCCGCCGCATAAACCCCAAACCTAGCCCTAACCCTCCCCTCTTCCTTCGCAGACGTCGAGGAGTTCTACGCGCAGTGCGATCCAGGTGAGGCCCCGACGCGATCTCTCCCCTCTCTGCTACAGTTTCGATTAGATTGGCTGCGAGCTGCCCTCCTCAGATCGCGATGTGCTTTCCTGTCCCGACAGAGAAGGAGAACCTGTGCCTGTACGGGTACGCCAACGAGGCGTGGGAGGTGGCGCTGCCCGCGGAGGAGGTGCCCACCGAGCTGCCGGAGCCGGCGCTCGGGATCAACTTTGCGCGCGACGGGATGAAGCGCAGCGACTGGCTCGCGCTCGTCGCCGTCCACTCCGATTCGTGGCTTGTCTCCGTAGCCTTCTACTATGCCGCGCGGCTCACCCGCAACGACCGGTATGATGATTATGATGCCCCCCTCTGTTCCTTTGGGTTTGATGAGTGATGCTTTTGTGCTCCAGTGCCAGTGTCACGCACTCATGTTAAGGTTCTAAATCCGGACAGTCTACGAAACTATTATTAGCTCATAGAGGCAAGTTATTACTTGTTGATGTCCTGGATAGACAAGGGGATATATTTACAAGGCATCAAGGGACTTCTGGGCAACTTGTTAGGATTTGAGGTTAATGCCGGAATTTGCATGCTATGCACGTATGTGCCTGCGAACATGTTATGTACGCTCGTGTGAATAGTGATCTGGGGTCTGGTTTAGATTTGATTTTTTGTGAATTTTCATGGGGAATCTTTGGGTCTTCTGTAGTAGTTATCCTGTGATCTGATGGAGAAAGAGATGTAGCCCTATCTATCATTGTTGTCTGCAACTCTGCATGCTCCATCTTAGTAATGAAAGTAGTCAAGTGGAGAAAGATTATAAGAACTCATGATGAGTAGTAACCTCACTGAAATGAGGCAGCTTTTTTTTTCTATATTGTAACTGTGATATAAAATTTCCAGCATGCCTAATATCAACAGAGGATGATGTGGTGTATAGAAAGTTAATTTTTGTGTGTAAAGGAATTCACATCCATGTATTCTTTCTGTATGGTCTGCACCTAGGCAGAGGATGATGTGGTGTAGAAAGTTAATTTTTGTGTGTAAAGGAATTCACATCCATGTATTCTTTCTGTATGGTCTGCACCTAGGCATGCGCTTGAAAGCAGCATGCCTAGCTTGATCGTGCTAGTGCTATGCATACGCTTAGGTGTGACAAACACTAGGCAGAGGCAGATCTAGGAATTTACGCGTAGTGCTTTTTCGAACCTTGATGGTTAGTATGGTGTTAACTTTTAAGATGCATCTAAATAACAAAAAACTTTCTTCTTAAGCCACATGGAGGATGGTGTGGTTTATGCATTGTTAGTTCTTTTTCTGTGGAAAGGAAATCACATCCATGTTTTTTCTGCCCCTCTGTGTTTGGCATGGCTAAATAAAAGTATGCCTGACGCTTAATCGTGCTAGTGCTAGGCGTGCGCTTAGGTGAGACAGGCATTAGGCAGAGGCAAAACTAGGAATTGACGCCTAGCGCATTTTTGAACCTTGATGGTTAGTATGGTGTTAACTTTTGAAGATACATCTAAATAAAAAAAGAACTTTTTTCTGAAGCCAATAACAATTTTCACATGGTAAGCCGTTTTGTGAAGAATAATAATTCTATTTGCTTTAGTGAAAAAATTATCTCTCTTAATATTGCCATAAAATGCAATTCTAGAGTTTTGAGGTTGTACCATGTATTTCCTCCAGGGATTATTTATATCTTGCGTAAATTTCGCATAACACCCATGAATATTGCACTCACAAGAATCCACATTGAAACATGTATTTCCCATAGCTACGGATTTAAGAAGTTTTTGTGTCGCAAAAAACTCTAGATTTAAGATTGGACCATTATATGTAACCATACTAACGAGCCTGGTCCACTTGTTAGCCTATTTTCCATCTTAATGATCCTTAAAGGTACGTATGGCGTACCACTTGTAAGATTTAAGGTATGGCCTTGCACCTACCCATAAACCCATGACAGAGGTTTGACCAAGGCTGTGAGGGTTTGGACTTTGGAGTTGTGCCTGGAGGGCCCAATCTTAAATCTGGAGTCATGTGTTATGAAAGCTTCTAGATCTATTGTTATGGGCTAGATCATAAATCTCGAATTTTGTGATAGTTTGTACAAAATACTTGTGCTTTTGCAAAATTTACTTTTTTTTTGTGGTTGTTGCATTTGTGAGAATCTTTTCCAACTTAATGATCCTTAAACATACGTTGTACTACTCAAGTTGTCTTCTGTACATTCTTTTGTGTATATGTTTGGTGTTCTTATACCCTGATCAAAGAATAGTTTGAACTGAACAGATTAGCATTTGAGGGACTAAGTGTTCTCTTTTTAATACAGGACACACCATAGTTTTGGAAATACTTGCAACATTAATACTACAACTTCTAGTGGTAGCCAAACCACTAATTGGAAGATAGTGTAGTATTCTCAGAATAATTAGAAAATACTGAGCTATCAAACAGGGCCCGGCATTTACGAGTTCTTTATTGCAGTTGCTTTTAGTTTCTTAGAATTTAGCACCTGTTGTTTGCCTCAATGTTTATTGAATTGCATAGTGCCTGCTTTTTCCCTCACCATTATATTCCCATTTCGTTGTTTGTGGTATGCATATCTCTAAAGGTGTCCGGACCTATGTATTTTGTGTTTAGTTAACCATTTCTATTTGTGTAAACTGTCCTAATAATCTTAGATAACTACATTTCTAAACTCGCAGACGCTTAATATTTCGTTACCGCTCCCTGATAAAACATTTGGCTGAATGTTTTCTTCTGAAAGAAAGTATAGTGTGGCATCAGACCTTTGTAGCAGCTGTGTTCGTTTGTTTTGCTAACATAAACTGTCTTAAACTGTGGACTGACTATTTGTGTCCTCGGAATGCTTGTATGTACATAGTATAGATTTATGGATGATATTTTGTTATTAGTTCATAAAGTAAAATCACTTGTATGCTAGTATTGATGATGACCAGTATACTTATATTTCTTTATTTTGCATCACCATACACAGTAGTGGTACCCTTTGTCAAAGGATGCTATGCAAGAAATCTATTCCTTATTTTTTGAAGTCTGAGATATGTAGAACTGGTTTAATATTTGGTATGGATTTTAAGAAGCTAAGTAGGAACAATTGGTGGGCGCTAAGTAAGAGCAGTTGGTTTCCTACAGGGAGCGAATCCTTACATTTCTTTTATGATGACGCTAATGCCTTCTAACGCTAATGCTTGTGAGGGAAAGATTATGTGTGGGCCTTGTTGAACTATAGGGTCATAAATTTATCAGGATAATAATACATATTTGCTGCTCTCTGTGATCATTTTCTTTTGTTGTAAAGAGCAAGAGTTTGTACTGTTATTATGTCATCTCATAGTTTCACTCGGCAATTCAACAGGAAGCGTTTATTTGGCATGATGAATGATTTGCCAACCGTGTATGAAGTCATCTCAGGTATGAGACAATCGAAGGAGAGGGACAGATCGGGTGGTATTGACAACAGCGGTAGAAACAAGCTGCCATCAAAGGTAACAGGAAATTCTTCACTGTTTTGACCCCCTCTTCTCTCTTATTTTAAATTTATTCTGTCTCCTCAGCATACAGTCGAGGCGGCACCGCCACCACGAGCAGAAAATAACGCCAGGGAGGCTGATGAAGGCTACGATGAAGATGACGGCGACCACAGCGAGACCCTATGCGGGACATGCGGCGGCATATACAGCGCCGAGGAATTCTGGATCGGGTGCGACGTGTGCGAGAGGTGGTACCATGGCAAGTGCGTGAAGATAACTCCGGCAAAGGCGGAGAGCATAAAGCAGTACAAATGCCCAAGCTGCAGCTCCAAGAGACCTAGGCAGTAGCGGGGGACGGCCCCCCACGGATGGGGGCCTTGAAGCAGCAGCAGCAGCGGTTGAGACTTTAGACTCCTTGTGCAAGGCTAACTACTACCGTCTTGCTATGTTCACTGTACCTTTCGTTTCAGGTTTACATATGGTGATGACGCTAATGCTTGTGAGGGAAAGATGACACATTTTCAAAGCCTTCTAACGTTTCCATGTCCTGAAGAGGAGTCAAAGGTGTATGTTGCCGGGAAGGGATAGTAGAATGATGAAAATATGTGTAACTTTTCATGGGAAGTTCATGTTCCAATAATCCGAGAGGTTTATTTATACTATTCTATCTACGTTAATATATGTATTATTAGTCTGTTCAGCTGTCATGTGGAGCCTGTTGTGAAATAACAATTTTGGCTATCCTAAAAAGTAAAAACATACAATAGTTGGTTTACCTAATTATGCTGCATTCCTGGAGGAGGTGCTTTGCAACGCCGACTGACCAGCTATTCTCTTGGCCTCATCTTTTAGATCAATAGTTGGTTGGGGCATGAACTATGAGGCATCACATCCTAAATCTCCATAGGAAAAAGTAACTTAGGCAGCTCTCCTGATTTTATTTCCACAACCCAATCTGCTACTTGGACTACATACACAAGAACTTCATACTTCTCTATTCTCTTGGCCTCCACTCAAGGGCTTTTGCCACAGAGCCGCTGGTTATAATCCATTGCCAAGTCATATATAGTTCATCTTATAGCTGATATGTACAATAATTGATTAAAAAAATGTACTATTTTTTTATTATGTGGCTCACCTTTTACTCTCACAAAATGCCTAAAAGCACGTGCTAGAGTTACCTTCTTTCTCTTTTTCTTTTTCTTCCAACAAAACAAAAATATACTATTTTTTTTATAGCCTGCTGACTCAGCTCTATTGTACTTGCTCTTAGCAGTTTGAGGTCATGCGTTGGTCGTGCCCTTAAAGCTACTTGGCATATGGGGCAGTAGCGGCCATGTGTTGGCGATGCCCTTAAAACCAGCTCAAATGAGCTAGGGTAAAATTGAAAAGAAAATCGAAACAAATTCCAAAAAATCTGAATCTTCTTATGACAAGCATTGACAAAAGTTTCAAGTGGTTGCAAAAAGTCGCCAGCCGTTCCCTTGCCCCCAGGAGTCGCCATGGAGGTTGCCGAGCTCGCCACCGGTCGTGGTCCTCGCCGGATCCGGCCTGAACGGGTCGGGACTGACCGGATCTGCCGGTTCCTGTTGCCCCTCGCCCGTTTCTACCTCGCCGGAGCCGGTCCCATCGCGGAGTTTGCAGCCCCGCCGCCATGGCCTCTAGTTCGTCAGGACGGGACAACGCAGGAGCGCCTCCCCTGTCGTGCGTTGACCGCACGCATCGGGTGCCAGGTCCACCAGTGCGCGCCAGCCTTCCAAGCCCAGCTGCTCGCAAGGCCCAACTGCCTGCTTCTGCACTGCTCCATCGACCTGGGCTTCTAGCCCACCAGGTGAGGAAGCCCAGAACCTATCCTGCGCCATGCACGCCTTGTATTATGTTGCGCCCATCCTCCTGTTGGACCAGATTCCAGATTCGGCCCAATTCGTTTTTTCCCGGTCTGAAGAATTTTCTAATTATTCCAGGATTTGCAGAATTGCAGAAAACCCCCTAGTTCATACATTTAATAACTTTCAAACCGTGCATCATATGTAAAAACTTTATATATGTAAAATGACTAGAATTTCGTATAGATTCACAAATTCCAACTCTCACATGTGATAAAAAAGATTAACTTGATGTTTCCATTGTTTTTGCGTTAATGTCATGTCAAAGTGAATTGTTTAATAACTTTTAAACCGTAGCTCCGATAAAAATGTTCCACATATGTAACTTGACCAGAAAAATGTGTAGAATCACATGGTGATATTTATTTTTCTGTTTGATAACTCTAAAATATGGTTAGTTTAGATCTGGACCAAACTTAAAATATGCATATAAGGTCGTTCTGGAATTGTTATCCGTTGCTTCTGGCCTCATTTAAAGTGCCTAGGTGATGTAGTTGTTTGTACTTCACCTCTTATCATGTCTAACAACATTTAATATTGTTGTGTACCTAAACGAGAGTGAACTAAATAATTCGAACGTGGAGTTTTGTTAATATGCAACTCGTTGCATATTGAACTTCACTTAATGTGTAGTAGTTGTTTGTTGTTCTTGCCAGGCCATGCCTTGCATAATTAAATGGATATGCATCATATTGGTTTGTGCATCATGCCATGCATATGTTGTGATGTATCGTGTGTTGATTGTTTATTCAGATTGTTCCTTCTCGATAGAGTTCCGAAAGCGTTCGTAGTGTGAGGATTCGTTCGACTACGTTGGCTCGTCTTCTTCATGGATTAGTTCTTATTCCTAGAGGGATCTTAGGCAAGATGACACATTTCCCTGGATACCACTACTATCATTGCTATGCTAGTTGTTTCGCTTTTATCGTTATGTCTCGCTGCCTACCACTTGTTTGCCAAGCCTCCCAACATTGCCATGATAAGCCTCTAACCCCTCCACATCCCAGCAAACCTTTGTTTGGCTATGATACCGCTTGCTCAGCCTTCTTTTAGCGTTTCTAGCTGCAGATGCAATTGCTTCCATGTGACAACATGGATATTCTTTTGTTATCACAATATTATTGCTATTTAAATTAATGCACATATATACTTGGAAAAGGGTGGAAGGCTTGGCCTTTTGCTCGGTGTTTTGTTCCACTCTTGCCGCACCTAGTTACTTGTGAACCAGTGTTATGTTTCATAATTGAGCACTCCTAACATGCTCGGGGTTGTTATGGGGACCCCCTTAATTTTTGTTTTAGGATAAAGCTTGTCTGGCAAGACCCAACATTGACTACATTTGCCTAATAACTAATAAAATTGCATAGGGACCCGCCGGCACCCGCGGATCTTTAATCAACAAACTGGGCCAGTGCTCCTCATGAGTGTTGGTCTAAACTAGAGCAGCGTGTGGGACCAACTTGGGGCAACTCGAGAGATATCTATTAGGCCACCGTACGCTTCGCTTATCTGTCGTGTACTGTGAACGAGATAAGCGGCTCCTATCGGGTTCGTCGACACGTCGGGCGGCCTTGCTGGATTTGTTTTTATCTTTCTCGAACGTCTTGCGCATGGGATTTTGACGACACTTCGGGCTATCTCGAAGTTGAGATTCTCCATCGGGATTCCGCAAATACTACGGGTGATTCCGCGGTTGAGGAATTCCAACGCGGCGTGTGGTTAATTTGTGATGGACGAGTTGGAGCATCCCTGCATGGTTAAATCTTTCGGAAAGTCATGCCCGTGGTTATGTGGCAAACTTGGAAAAATTGTTTAACACTCGGTCATAGCAAACTTGAAGTAAACTCAAATAAAATACACCAACCGTGTGCATAACCGTACTGTCTCTTCTCGTGAGTCCTTATCCGAGAGAGAACACTGTGGGGTTATGTTTGACGTAAGTAGGTGTTCAGGGTCACTTAGTGATCATTACTAGTTCACGTCCGTGATGCGTAGTCACCATACTTTACTTTCTGTATTCGTAAGTTAGCCACTCAAATAAATTCTTAGTTGCTTGGCGCAGCCTCACCACTTAACCATACCTCACCCATTAAGCTTTAATAGTCTTGATACCCTTGGAAATGAGATTGCTAAGTCCCTGTGGTTCACAGATTACTACAACAACAGTTGCAGGTACAGGTAATGCAATGATTTGACGTGAGCGCGATGCTTGTTTTGATTTGGAGTTCTTCTTTTTATTCATCAATTTAGGATGGGTTTCAGACGGCAGGCTGGGATAGCAAGGATGGATGTCATTTTATCGTTTGATTTCGTCCGTAGTCGGACCCTACTCTTCTGTATGATGTTTGAATACATTGTTGTATTGATGTGATCTTGATGTACCTTTTGGTGAGTGTAAGCCAATTCCATATACTCATCTCTTCTGTACATGTACTTGTAATGATATCCATTCTTGCAACACGACGAGATGTGCTCCTATCCCTGTCGAGGCCCTCGAGCCAAAATAAGGATAGGGTCGCATCTTGGGCGTGACAAGGCAGCTCTTCGGGTTCCTCATTGGCGCTTTGCTATGGAGCAGGAGTTTCAGGCTCTACTGAAGACAATACTTGGCGCTTGGTTCCTCCTATGTCTGGTGTCAACATCATTGACTCCAAGTGAGTGTTTAAGGTAAAAAAACATTCTGATGGGTCTATTGAGTGATACAAGGCACGATTGGTGGCCAAAGGCTTCAAACAACGGTATGGTCTTGATTATGAGGATACATTCAGTCTGATTGTCAAACCTACCACCATTCATTTGCTTTTGTCCTTGGCTGTCACCAAAGGGTGGTCTCTTCGCCAACTTGATGTTCAGAATGCTTTTCTTCATGGGGTCTTGGAGGAAGAAGTGTACATGCGGCAACCTTCAGGTTTTGTTGATCTTGCTCGTCCACATCATTTGTGTCGTCTTGTTAAGGCACTTTATGGACTCAAGCAGGCTCCCCATGCATGGCATGACAGACTTGGCTCGGTTCTTCAACATCTTGGATTTGCTCCATCTGTTGCTGACACGTCTTTGTTCTTGTTTCATCGTCCTTAGGTGACTATGTATCTGTTGGTTTATGTTGATGACATCATTCTTATCAGCTCCTCAGAGGCTGCTGCTGATCGTCTGTTGTCTGCTCTAGGTGGTCATTTTGCTGTCAAGGATCTGGGTGCTCTCCATTACTTCCTTGGTCTGGAGGTTACAAGGTCTCCTGTTGGCCTGACTCTCACCCAACATCGGTATTCCTTGGACCTACTTCGCCGAGATGGTATGCTGCAATGATAGCACGCTACCATGCCCATGTCGGCAAATGATAGATTATCAGCTTTGGATGGTGCTTTGCTTCCTTCAGATGATGATACATTGTACCATAGTATTGGTGGTGGCTTGCAGTACTTGACGATCCCACGGCCAGACATCTCTTATGTGGTAAACCGTGTGTGCCAGTATCTTCGTGTTCCTCGGACTTCACACTAGTCAGCTGTGAAGTGTATATTGCGTTATGTCTCTCACACGGTCTCCTATGGCTTGCATCTTCGGTCTACCTCCTCAACTGCTCTCTCGGCGTTTTCTGATGCAGATTAGTCTGGGAGCCTGGATGACCGGCGATCAACGGGGGGCTATGTTGTCTTCTTTGGTCGCAACTTGATCGCCTGGAGTGCGCGCAAACAGGCCACAATATCTCGGAGCAGCACTGAAGCAGAGTACAAGATAGTCGCCAATGCCACCGCCGAGCTTATTTGGGTACAGTCTCTTTTGAGAGAGTTGGGAGTCTCTCAAGAGCAGCTGCCAGTTCTTTGGTGTGATAATATTGGTGCGACATATCTTTCGTCTAATCCGGTTTTTCATACTCGTACCAAGCACATCGAAGTTGACTATCACTTTGCGAGGGAACGTGTTGCACAAAATCTTCTTCATATCAAGTTCATCTCCTCCAAATATCAACTTGCTGACATCTTCACGAAGCCTCTTCCACAATCTCAGTTTGAAGGATGTATGCGCAATCTTAACTTGCTTTGTTCTTCAGGTCACAGTTAAGATTGAGGGAGGGTGTTAGATAATGTTTATACGTAGCTTCTATATATACCTTTGTATCTTGTATACGTACACCTTGTGTACTCTTATATATATGAGATAGCCACACCCTATTGGGTGTAGGGCAGTTTCCCACAAATCATAACGTTTTACATGGCAGTGGAACTCCTGGTGGAAGGGGGCGAGGAGCCAAGGAGGCGGCGAGATCGATCCAGGAAGCAATCATGGGATTATTCTCATTTTTCAGGTAATTCTTGGCCTGACAACGGTTTGATACTGGTACTTAATTGTTATATAGGATTCCTTGTGTTTGAATTGTGGACTGTAGCTATCCTGCAAGATGGTGACAAATTTGAAGTTTCTGTTGTCGACACCCATGGCCTGCAGGTGTTGAAGTGATATGGTTGATGGGCACACCTAATAAGGAGAGAAGCCAGGGAGAGATTGAGAGAGATCTGGTTGATGGCATGGGATATATATGGCCAGTGATTGGATTCCTTGTGTTTGCCGTCTGCAGTCCAAGACGTTCCCTCCCCCTCCATACCAGCAATTATGTGTGCTCTATTATGTTTACTGGTATTTATTTCCTTAACAGAATATCTTCTATCTTCTAAATTTTGAAGTGTTGAGAAGGCAATGACGCTTCTCTCATTTGAAGCTTTAGAATATTTGTCGTGTAGCTTGCTATCTTTACTTGCTCTATCCGACTGTATGTATCCAATCACTGGTCGTATATATCCCATGCCATCAACGAGATCATGCAGTTGTTCAAATATATTTAAAAAATAACTATTTAATTGATATTAACTCGACTATAGCACATGTTGTAACAGTGTTATTTTATATAAGGAGCAGTAACAAAAATAAATAAGAAGATGCACATTTTCAAAAAGGCTAGATACAAGGAGCCAACGGGAGTTTTGGTTTGAGGTGTCAATAACCCTTTTCCCATACTTGCTGATAGCATTTTTTTTGTTTCGTAGTCATCCATCTAATATATCTGGCAACAGTTAGATTGAAGTGGAGGCGGAGAACAAACTTGGTACACTTAAGTTATTATGGTGATTTGAGGGCTTTGAGACGTGTCTGCCATTCAAGTTTGCATGCTGCTAACTATACTTTTGAGGAAGGCCCTTTAGTGATCGCCAAAATGAATCTATGCATGTGCAGAATATTAACCAATGCAACATGCTCCTTTTATTTTTATGTATTGCAAAATGACTGTTATACATATCAATGTTCGTACCTAAACAATAGGTCTGAACGAATCATGCACACCTCCCTCTGGCGAAACAAGCAACCCACATCACACACCATTGCATGCATGCATGCAGATGCTCTTTTATTCATGCGTGTGAGCAGATTAGTCTCTCCTTCCTAATTGCATGCATGTTAAAAAACATGATTGCGGATTCTTTTCAAAATTGAAATTTTAAAATGTTTCGTAGCTCAAATCGTCGAACGATTTAAAAAGTTGTTTTTACGTAAAAGATTCGTCTCGACGAGACATTCGAAACTAAATCCCATGTTGATATGTTTGATGACTTTTTTTCAAATAAAAGGTTATCATGGTTGGGATATGCAAGTTATCACATCCATGGTACATAAGTCACCACGATGTTTACATAAGCAAATTCCGGGCATAAAAAAAGGTTTCCTTCAACCTTCTCACGACATGCACTAGAAAAAAACAAATGTCATCTCGAATTGTCCTCCTATTTTGAAACTTCAAAATATTTTGTAGGTCAAGCCGTCGGTCTGATTGGAAAACCATTTCCACGTAAAAATCTACCACAACGAGATATTCAAAACTAGATCCCATATTGGCACGTTCCGACGACTATTTTTTATGTAAAAAGTTAACACGCGCAAGCTATGTATGTTATCAACACTGTTATGTGTATCTTATCATACTATTTACACATAAGTTATCAGGGGATGTTTTTCAATAAAAAATTAACATGTCAAAAATCACCGCAAAATTAGTACGTGAGTTATCAAGTATGCAGTGTGTATATTACCGTGCTATTTACACGGAAGTTACCGGGGTACTTTTCCAACAACTTTTTCCTTCCGGTCCAAAGTTCCCATTCTATTTGTACATAAGTTATCATGCCAGCGTTGTGTATATTACCATGTTATTTACATCAAAGTTATCGGGGGTATATTTTTGACAACTTCCTCCCCTCTTACCTCCGGTAAAACTTATCACAGCGTTTGTATGCGAGTTATCAAGTCTATGATAAGTATATTATCGTCTTATTTATACAAAAGTAATTCGAAGGGTGTATGTTTTCAAACAATTCATCACCCCCACTCCGTGTCAAAGTTATCGTGGTGTTTGTGCATGAGTTATCACATATACGGTGCGCATATCATGTTATTTACACAGAAGTTATCCGGTGGTATGTTTTCAAACAACACCAGACCCCCTCGGGTCAAAGTTATCATGATGTTCGTACATGAGTTATCAACTCTACGGTGCATGATTTACTATAGTTATCACGGGCATGTTTGAACAACCTTTTATCACTGGGTCAAAAGTTACCATGATGTTGGTATGTAAGTTACCAGGTGTGCGGTACGTATATTATCATGTTATTTACACAAAAATTATTTAGGGTATATTTTCACCAAAATAAATTTCAAGGTACATAAGTTATTATCATGACCGAGGTACATAAGTTATCAGGTTTGTGACGTGTGAATTACGATACTATTCACATAAAAGTTACTAGGGGATATTACATCAACCACCCTCCCCACTCCCCCAGACGCGAAAGTTACCAGGATCGGGATACATAAGTTATCAGATACGCAATGTGTAAGTTAACATGCTATTCCCCCAAAAGTTAGAGCATCTACAACCATGATGGCCAGCTGATTAAAAGTAGAATGCTCGCAAGAACACCAACAAAATGAGGCACTAGACTAAACCAAAAAAAGTCAATAAAAATGTTTTTGTTGATACTGAAGTAAACAAGGTTCTAAAGATTTTATTTGTTGTTGTTAGACAACGACTGTGTTTGGTCCTGATGGATAGTGCAATGCGTACGCTCAAGGAGATCATAAGGTTTGATTTCCTACCAAGCCTTTTGGATTCACGTGACGTGCGTGTGCTTGGATCAAAACAAGACACCGAAAATTACGCTCGTTGGATCTAAACGACGCGCCGCAAGTTTTGGTAAAGGCAACCGCAAGAGTTAATTTAGACTGCACGATCACGTTCCAAGGAGTCTGGAGTCGTTCGCATGAGTTACAAAACTCAACTGGTTAAGAATTTGGTTTTCTCATTAACAAATTATGCACTCAAAAAAATCTAAAAAAACAAGAAAAAATATGTTTTTTTGGCTCGTACAGCAGGCAAAAAAAATGCTAACTATAACCTTTCCATTCACTCGAGAACAACAAACATTGTGCTCGGTTGGTTAGCGCCTTCCCTAAACACAGTGAAGGTGTTGGGTTCGAATCCTCTTTTGGGGCGTGTTTGGTTGCCTGCATGAGGCCCAACCAGGCCCACGCGGAAAGGAAACGGACTGTTTGGTTGGTCACATACACTGTTGGGCCTGCATAGCACGAAACTTAAAGCACCTCTGGACCTGGCTCGCTGGAAACGCTCAGATCGGCAGTTTCTTGTGAGCCAGGCCGAGGCGAGTGCAAGCGAGCGGGCCCTTGCACGAGTGGAGACGGGAGGATTGTGAGGTGATTACGTGAGGTCTTCTTCAACCTCCAGTAAGCTTCTCTCTAATCTCCTCTCTTCCTTATCCCTTTGATCTACACAACGGTGCTTCGATTCGAGGTAAGCTCTACACGAAAAAGATGTACGTCGATGCTACGGTTTCATTCAGTCAATCGGTTCGTAGTTTCATCGGCCGAAAGTTCTTTATTTCGTGTTTCCGTTTGGAGCTATTCTGGATGAATTTTGTCAGATTCGTCGCGCACGATCGATCTTTTGAAATTTCCTTTGACCAGCAGCCTAATCTCGCAGTTCCGCACAACATTGGTGTTGTAAGTTTTTGGTTTCGACTATCGTAGCTTCATCTCTCCTTGAACAGCAGTCTAGTGCACTCACACCACCATGTCGAGCTCCTCTGTCCTCTGCTCAGAACCCTCCTATTCGTCCCTCTCGACGCTGACGCCCTTCCCCTTGATCTCCTTGCCCGCAACCTACTACATGTTGAGAGACGTAGTAGTAAATCAAAATTTTCTACGCGTTCACCAAGATCTATCTATGGAGAAACCAGCAACGAGAGGGAAGAGATTGCATCTTCATACCTTTGAAGATTGCTAAGCGGAAGCGTTACAAGAACACGGTTGGTGGAGTCGTACTCGTAGCGATTCAGATCGCGGTGGACTCCGATCTTAGCGCCGAACAACGGTGCCTCCGCGTTCAACACACGTGCAGCCCGGTGACGTCTCCTATGCCTTGATCCAGCAAGGAGGAAGGAGAGGTTGAGGGAGAGCTCCGACAGCACGACGACGTGGTTACGGTGGAGCTGCGTGGTCGCCGGAAGGGCTTCCCCAAGCACTACAGAGAATGAGGAGAGGGAGGAGTAGGGCTGCACCGAGAGAGGAAGAAACCGTGTGTCTGGCAGCCCCAAAACCCCCACTATATATAGGAGGAGGGGAGGAGGGTGCGCAACCCCTAGGATTCCCACCCTAGGGTGGTGCGGCAGCCCTAGATGGCCTTTGGCCGGTGGCCAGAGGGGGAGAGGGGGAGGGCGCAGCCCTAGTGGGCCTTAGGCCCATCTGGGTCTAGGGTTTCGCCTCCCTCCCACCTTTCTTACGCCTTGGGCAAGGGTGGAGGGCGCACCAGCCCACTCTGGGGCTGGTCCCTTCCACTCTCGGCCCACGCAGCCCTCTAGGGATGGTGGCCCCACTTGGTGGACCCCCGGAACCCTTCCGGTGGTCCCGGTACGTTACCGGTAATTCCCGAAACACTTCCGGTGGCCAAATCCTCGCTTCCTATATATCAATCTGTTGGAAATATGCCCTATATGCAATAATCAAATGGTTATTATTGTATTTCCTTGTTCATGATAATTGTCTATTTTTCATGCTATAATTGTGTTAACCAGAAACCATAATACATGTGTGAATACATAGACCACAACATGTCCCTAGTGAGCCTCTAGTTGGCTAGCTCGTTGATCAATAGATGGTCATGGTTTCATGACCATGGACATTGGATATCATTGATAACGGGATCAAATCATTAGGAGAATGATATGATGGACAAGACCCAATCCTAAGCATAGCACAAGATCGTGTAGTTCGTCTACTAAAGCTTTTCAATGTCAAGTATCGTTTCCTTAGACCATGAGATTGTGCAACTCCCGGATACCGTAGGAATGCTTTGGGTGTGCCAAACGTCACAACGTAACTGGGTGTCTATAAAGGTACACTACGGGTATCTCCGAAAGTGTCTGTTGGGTTGGCACGAATCGAGACTGGGATTTGTCACTCCGTGTGACGGAGAGGTATCTCTGGGCCCACTCGGTAAGACATCATCATAATGAGCTCAATGTGGCTAAGGAGTTAGCCACGGGATGATGTATTACTGAATGAGTAAAGAGACTTGCCGGTAACAAGATTTAACAAGGTATAGAGATACCAACGATCGAATCTCGGGCAAGTAACATACCGATAGACAAAGGGAATTGTATACGGGATTGATTGAATCCCCGATATCGTGGTTCATCCGATGAGATCATCGTGGAGCATGTGGGAGCCAACATGGGTATCCAGATCCCGCTGTTGGTTATTGACCGGAGAGGTGTCTCGGTCATGTCTACGTGTCTCCCGAACCCGTAGGGTCTACAAACTTAAGGTTCGATGACGTTAGGGTTATAGGGAAATGGTATACGTGATTACCGAAGGTTGTTCGGAGTCCCGAATGAGATCCCGGAAGTCACGAGGAGCTCCAAAATGGTCCGGAGGTAAAGATTGATATATAGGAAGTCCTGTGTTGGTCACCAGAAAGTTTTCGGGCTCATCGGTAGTGTACCGGGAGTGCCGGGAGGGTGTCGGAGGACCCCCGGGAGGGGTGTGACGACCAAAGGACTTCGTGGGCCCTTAGAGGAGGTGTACCAGCCCTTATTGGGCTGGCCAAGACCTTCCGGAAGGGCCCATGCAGCTAGGGATAAGAGATAAGGCTGAAAAGGATTCAAAAGGAAGAGATCCACCTCCCTTGTGGGAGGTGGACTCCTCCCTAGGTTCGGCCGAACCTCTCCTCCTTGGAGGAGGGGCCAAAGGCAGCCCTCCCTCTCCCTTCTCCTATATATACCCAAGGTTTTGGGCTGATTTGAGACATGACTTCTCTCTCTCTCTCAGCGCAGCCCTACCCTTCCTCTTCCTCGTTCTTTGTAGCGCTTGGCGAAGCCCTGCCGGAGTCCACGTAGCTCCACCATCACCACGCCGTCGTGCTGCTGGAGCTCTCCCTCAACCTCTCCTTCCTCCTTGCTGGATCAAGGCGTAGGAGATGTCATCGGGCTGCACGTGTGTTGAACGCGGAGGCACCGTTGTTCGGCACTTAGATCGGAGTCCACCGCGATCTAAATCACTACGAGTACGACTCCACCAACCGCGTTCATGTAACGCTTCCTCTTAGAGATCTTCAAAGCTATGAAGATGCAATCTCTCCCCACTCGTTGCTGGTTTCTTCATAGATAGATCTTGGTGACACGTAGGAATTTTTTTGATTTACTACTACGTCTCCCAACAGTGGTATCAGAGCTAGGTCTATGCGTAGAATCTATGCACGAGTAGAACACAAAGCAGTTGTGGGCTTCGATCTTGTTAATTTTCTTACCACTACTAGTCTTATCTTGATTCGGCGGTATTGTGGGATGAAGCGGCCCAGACCGACTTTACACGTACGCTTACGTGAGACTGGTTCCACCGCCTGACATGCACTTGTTGCATAAGGTGGCTAGAGGGTGTCTGTCTCTCCCACCTTAGTCGGATTGGATTCGATGAAAAGGGTCCTTATGAAGGGTAAATAGCAATTGGCACATCACGTTGTGGTTTTGGTGTAGGTAAGAAACGTTCTTGCTAGAAACCTATAGCGGCCACGTTAAAACTTGCAACTACAAATTAGAGGACGTCTAACTTGTTTTTGCATCATGTGCCTTGTGATGTGATATGGCCAAAAGGATGTGATGTGATGCATTGTGATGTATGAGATTGATCATGTTCTTGTAATAGGATTCACGACTTGCATGTCGATGAGTATGACAACCGGCAGGAGCCATAGGAGTTGTCTTATTTTATTGTATGACCTGCGTGTCAATCATAAACGTCATGTAATTACTTTACTTTATTGCTAAGCGTTAGCCATAGTAGTAGAAGTAATAGTTGGCGAGACAACTTCATGAAGACACAATGATGGAGATCATGATGATGGAGATCATGGTGTCGTGCCGGTGACAGTGATGATCATGGTGCCTCGAAGATGGAGATCAAAGGAGCAAGATGATATTGGCCATATCATGTCACTATATTGATTGCATGTGATGTTTATCATGTTTACATCTTATTTGCTTAGAACGACGGTAGTAAATAAGATGATCTCTCAATAAAATTTCAAGAAAGGTGTTCACCCTAACTGTGCACCGTTGCTAAGGATCGTTGTTCCGAAGCACCACGTGATGATCGGGTGTGATAGGTTCTAACGTTCGCATACAATGGGTGTAAGCCAGATTTACACATGCGAAACACTTAGGTTGACTTGACGAGCCTAGCATGTACAGACATGGCCTCAGAACACGGAAGACCGAAAGGTCGAACATGAGTCGTATAGAAGATACGATCAACATAGAGATGTTCACCATGGATGACTAGTCCGTCTCACGTGATGATCGGACATGGGCTAGTTGACATGGATCATGTGTCACTTGGATGACTAGAGAGATGTCTATCTAAGTGGGAGTTCATTAAATAATTTTATTATGTGAACTTAATTATCATGAACTTAGTCTAAAATTGTCTTTACAAACTATATTGTAGATCCAATGGCCAACGCTAATGCCAACATCAACTTCAACGCGTTCCTAGAGAAAACCAAGCTGAAAGATGATGGAAGCAACTATGCGGACTGGGTCCGTAGCTTGGGGATCATCCTCATAGCTTCCAAAAGATTGTATGTCCTTAATGCACCGCTAGGTGACGCACCCGTTCTCCCAGCAGAGCAAGACGTTGCGAATGCTTGGTATTCACGCTGCGATGATTACTCCCTTGTTCAGTGCGGCATGCTTTATAGTTTAGAACCGGTGCTCCAAAAGCGTTTTGAGCAACACGGAGCATATGAGATGTTCCAAGAGCTGAAACTGGTTTTCCAAGCTCATGCCCGGGTCGAGAGATATGACGTCTCCGACAAGTTCTTCAGCTGTAAGATGGAGGAGAACAGTTCTGTCAGTGAGCACATCCTCAAGATGTCTAGGCTACACAACCGCTTGACTCGGCTGGGAGTTAATCTCCCGGATGACTCGGTCATTGACAGAATCCTCCAGTCACTTCCACCTAGCTACAAGATCTTTGTGTTGAACTACAACATGCAAGGGATGGAGAAGTCCATTCCTGAGTTGTACTCGATGCTAAAATCAGCGGAGGTCGAGATCAAAAAGGAGCATCAAGTGTTGATGGTAAATAAGACCACTAGTTTCAAGAAAGGCAAGGGTAAGAAGAACTTCAAGAAGGACGGCAAAGCCGTTACCGCGCCTGGTAAGCAAGTTGTCGAGAAGAAGAACAAGAATGGACCCAAGCCTGAGACTGAGTGCTTTTATTGCAAGGGTACCGGTCACTGGAAGCGGAACTGCCCCAAGTACTTAGCGGATAAGAAGGCCGTCAACGTTAAAGGTATATGTGATATACTTGTTATTGATGTGTACCTAACCAGCGGTCGTAGTAGCTCCTGTGACTAATTGTTAGTTGCGGGATCTTGTATTACAGAACGAGTAAAGAAACTTGCCGGTAACGAGGTTGAACTAGGTATGGAGATACCGACGATCGAATCTCGGGCAAGTAACATACCGAAGAACAAAGGGAACGTTATACGGGATTAACTGAATCCTTGACATAGAGGTTCGACCGATAAAGATCTTTGTAGAATATGTAGGAACCAATGTGGACGTCCAGGTCCCGCCATTGGTTATTGACCGTAGAGGTGTCTCGGTCATGTCTACATAGTTCTCGAACCCAAGGAGATCATGGTGTCATGCCAGTGACGATGGAGATCATGCCGGTGCTTTCTAGATGGAGATCAAAAGCACAAGTTCATGGCCATATCATGTCACTTATGATTTGCATGTGATGTTAATCCTTTTTATGCACCTTGTTTTGCTTAGGACGACGGTAGCATTATAAGGTGATCCCTCACTTAATTTCAAGATAAACTGTGTTCTCCCCGAGTGTGCACCGTTGCGAAAGTTCGTCGTGTTGAGACACCACGTGATGATCGGGTGTGATAGACTCTACGTTCACATACAACGGGTGTAAGTCAGATTTGCACGCGCAGAACACTCGGGTTAAACTTGACGAGCCTAGCATGTACAGACATGGCCTCGGAACACAAGAGACCGAAAGGTCGAGCATGAGTCATATAGTGGATATGATCAACATAATGATGTTCACCATTGAAGCCACCTTAACTCACGTGATGATCGGACTTGAGTTGGTGAATTTGGATCATGTATCACTCGAATGACCCGAGGGATGTCAATTTGAGTGGGAGTTCTTAAGTAATATGATTAATTGAACTCATTATCATGAACATAGTCAAAGTGTCTTTGCAAATTATGTTGTAGATTACTAGCTCGCACTGTAGCTCCCTTGTATTTTTATATGTTCCTAGAGAAATAGAGTTGAAAGATGTTGGTAGCAATATTGCGGACTGGGTCCGTGATCTGAGGATTGTCCTCATTGCTGCACAGAAGGCTTATGTCCTTAATGCACCGCTCGGTGCGCCACCCCCTCTAGCGTCGTCTATAGATGTTGTGAACATCTGACAGGCACGTTTCGATGACTACTTGATAGTTTAGTGTGTCATGCATTACGACTTAGAATTGAGGCTCGGAAACGTTTTGAACGTCACGGAACATATGAGATGTTCTAGGAGCAGAGATTGTGATCTCAGGCTCGTGCCTGTGTTGCGAGATATGAGATCTCCAACAAGATTCTTTGCCTGTAAGATGAAGGAGAATAGCTCAATCGTTGAGCATGTACTCAGATTGTCTGGGTACTACAATCGCTTGAATCAAGTGGGAGTTGATCTTCCAGATAAGATAGTGATTGATATAGTTCTCCAAGTCACTGTCACTAAAGCTACTAGAACTTAGTGATGAACTATAATACACCAGGGATAGAAGTATTGACCCCTGAGCTGTTCGCGATGTTTGACACCGCGAAGGTAGAAATCAAGAAGGAGCGTCAAGTGTTGATGGTTAATCAAACCACTAGTTTCGAAAAGGGCAAGAGCAAGGAGGGAAACTTCATGGATAGAAAGTTAGTTGCTGCTCCAGTGAAGCAACCCAAAGTTGAACTCAAACCCGAGACTAAGTGCTTCTATTATGAGGTGAGAGGTCGCTGAAGCGGAACAACCCAGATACTTGGTAGATAAGAAGGCTGGCAACATCGACAGAAGTATATTTGATATACGAGTTATTGATGTGTACCTTGCTAGTACTCTTAGTAGCACCTGGGTATTGGATACCGGTTCGGTTGCTAAATGTTAGTAACTCGAAATAAAAGCTACGGAATAAATGGAGAACTAGCTAAGGGTGAGGTGACGATATGTGTTGGAAGTGTTTCCAAGGTTGATGTGATCAACATCGCACGCTCTCTCTACCTTCAGGATTAGTGACGAACCTAAATAAATGTGATTTGGTGTTTTGTGTTGAGCATGAACATGATTAGATCATGTTTATTGCAATACGGTTATTCATTTAAGTTAGAGAATAATGGTTATTCTGTTTACATGAATAATACCTTCAATGGTCATGCACCCAGTGAGAATGGTTTGTTGAAATCTTGATCGTAGTATTACACATGTTCATAACATTGATGTCAAAAGACACAAAGTTAATAATGATAGTACCACATACTTGTGGCACTGCCGCTAAATGTCATATTGGTATAAAGCGCATGTAGAAACTCCATGCTGATGGATATTTGGACTCATTCGATTTCGAATCGGTTGAGACATGCGAACCATGCCTCTTGGGCAAGATGACTAAAGGACCCCGTTGGATGGAGCGGGCAAGTGATTCATTGGAAATGATACATGTTGATGTATGCAATCTAGTGAGTCTTGTAGCGTGCAGTGGATATCGTTATTTTCTTACCTTCACTGATGATTTGAGTAGATATAGTGTATATTTACTTAATGAAACACAAGTCTGAATCGTTTGAAAGGTTCAAGCAAATTCAGAGTGAAGTTTAAAGATCATCGTGACAAGAAGATAAAAATGACTGCGATATGATCGTGGAGGTGAATATCTGAGTCACGAGTTTGGCATACAACTTAAGACAATGTGAAAGTTGTTTCACAACTAAACGCCACCTGGAACACCATAGTGTGATGGTGTGTCCGAACATCATAGTTATGCTCTATTGGACATGGTGCGTAATATGATGTCTCTTGTCGTTTTACTACTATAATTTTGGGGTTATGCATTAGAGACAACTACATTCACTTTAAATAGGGCACCATCTAAATCCGTTGAGATGACACCATGTGAATTATGGTTTGATAGAAACCTAAGCTGTCATTTCTTAATATTTTGGGATGTGACACTTGTGTGGAAAATGTTTTCACCTAATGAGGTCGAACCCAAGGCGGACAAATTGCATCTTCATAGAATACCCTAAGATCAGTTGGGTGAACCTTCAATCTCAGATCCTAGTGCAAAATGTTTGTTGCTTAAATAGATCCTTTCTCGAGGAAATGTTTCTCTCGAAAGAATTGAGTGGGAGGAAGATAGAACTTGATGAGGTTGTTAAACCTTTGTTCAACCAGAGAGTAGCGCAGCGCAGAAAGATGTTTCTGTGAAGCCTACGTTAGTTGAAGAGGAAGTTAATGATGATGATCATGAAGCTTAAGGATCAAGTTACTATCGAACTTCGTAGGTCGACAAGGATGTGTACTGCTCCTAAGTGGTACGACAACTCTGTCTTGGAGATCATGTTGTTGGACAACGATGAACCTACGAGCTATGGAGAAGCGATGATGGGCCCGGATTCCGACAAATGGTTAGAGGCCATGAAATCCGAGATAGGATCCAGGTATGAAAACCAAGTGTAGACTTTGGTAGACTTGCTCGTTGGACGGCAGGTCGTTGAGTACAAATGGATCTTTAAAATGAAGACAGACACTGATGGTGAATGTCACTATTTGTAAAGATCGACTTGTTGCAAAGATGTTTGTGACAAGTTCAAGGAGTTGACTACGATGAGACTTTCTCACTCGTAGTGGTGCTAAAGTCTGTTGGAATTATGTTAGCAGTTGCTGTGTTTTCAATTATGAAATCTGGCAGATGGATGTCAAAACATCGTTTCCTTAACGGTTTACTTGAGGAAAGGTTGTATGTGATACAACTAGAAGGTTTTGTCAGGCCTAAGGATGCTAAAAGGTGTGCAAGCTTCGGTGATCCTTCCATGGACTGAAGCAAGCACCTCGGAGTTGGAATATACGCTTTGATGAGGTGATCAAAGTTTTGATGTTTATACAAAGTTTACGAGAAACTTGTATTTGCAATAAAGTGAGTGGGAGCACTATAGAATTTCTGATAAGTATATGTGGATGACATATTGTTGATCAGAAATAATGTAGAGTTTCTGGAAAGCATAAAACGGTCATTTGGAAAGTGATTTTCAAAGGAAGACCTGGATAAAGCTACCTAATTGTTGAGCATCAAAATCTATAGAGATAGATCAAGATGCTTGATGAGACTTTCAATGAGTGTATACCTTGACAAGATTTTGAAAGAGTTCAAAATGGATCAGCCAGAGAAATAGTTCTCGTCTGATTTGTAAGGTTTGAAGTTGAGTGAGACTCAAAGCTCGACAACGACAGAAGAAAGAGAAAGGACGAACGTCGTCGTCCCCTATGCCTTAGCCATAGGCTCTATATTATGCCATGCTGTGTACTGCACCTATGTGTGCCTTGCCATGAGTCTGTCAAGGGGTACAAGAGTGGTCCAGGAGTGGGTCACTGGACAGCGGTCGGAATTATCCTTAGTAACCAGAGGACTAAGGAAATGTTTCTTGATTGTGGAGGTGATAAAGAGTTCGTCGTAAAGAGTTACGTCGATGCAAGCTTTAACACCTATCCGGATGACTAGTAGTAGCAATCTGGATACGTATAGTGGAGCAGCCATTTGGAAATAGTACCAAGTGGAGTGTGGTAGCAGTGTTTACGGTTTGACATAGAGATTTGCAAAGTACACACGGATCTGAATATCGTAGACCCGTTGACTACAAGACCTCTCTCACATGCAAAGCATGATCGAGCCCCAAAACTCATTGGGTGTTAGATTCATAACAATGCGAATCACATGGTGATGTGAACTAGATTATTGACTCTAGTGCAAGTGGGAGACTGTTGGAAATATGCCCTAGAGGCAATAATAAATTAGTTATTATCATACTTCCTTGTTCATGATAATCGTTTATTATCCATGCTATAATTGTATTGATCGGAGACTTAAATGCATGTGTGGATACATAGACAAAACCATGTCCCTAGTATGCCTCTAATGGACTAGCTCGTTGATCAAAGGATGGTTAAGGTTTCCTAGCCATGGATATGAGATGTCATTTGATAATGGGATCACATCATTAGGAGAGTGATGTGATGGATAAGACCCAAACTACAAACATAGCATATGATCGTGTCAGTTTATTGCTACTGTTTTCTGCATGTCAAGTATATGTTCCTATGACCATGAGATCATGCAACTCACGGATATCGGAGGAGTGCCTTGTGTGTATCAAACATCGCAACGTAAATGGGTGACTATAAAGGTGCTCTACAGGTATCTCTGATGGTGTCTGTTGAGTTGGCATGGATCGAGACTGGGATTTGTTACTCCATGTAACGGAGAGGTATCTCGGGGCCCACTCGGTAATGCAACATCACAATAAGCCTTGCAAGCGATGTGACTAATTGTTAGTTGCGGGATCTTGTATTACGGAACGAGTAAAGAGACTTGCCGGTAATGAGGTTGAACTAGGTATGGAGATACCGACGATCGAATCTCGGGCAGGTAACATACCGAAGAACAAAGGGAACGTTATACGGGATTAACTGAATCCTTGACATAGAGGTTCGACCGATAAAGATCTTCGTAGAATATGTAGGAACCAATGTGGACATCCAGGTCCCGCCATTGGTTATTGACCGTAGAGGTGTCTCGGTCATGTCTACATAGTTCTCGAACCCGCAGGGTCTGCACACTTAAGGTTCGGTGACGTTTCGGTAGTGTAGAGTTATGTATGGTGGTGGCCGAAGTTTGTTCGGAGTCCTGGATGAGATCCCGGACGTCACGAGGAGCTCCGGAATGGTCCGGAGGTAAATATTCATATATAGGAAGTCCCAGTTTGGTTTCCGAAAAAGTTTCGGGCTCATCGGTAGTGTACCGGGAGTGCCGGTAGTGTACCGGGAGTGCCGGTAGTGTACCGGGAGACCTCCGGGAGGGGTACTTCGACCCCAAGAGGTCCATGGGATGTGGTAGAATAATAACCAGCCCTTAGTGGGCTGGGAAAACAGCCACAAAGGCCCATGGCGCAGGAGAGAAAGTCCTAAAGCAAAAAGTGGAAAATCAGCCAATAGGAGGCAATCCTACTCCAACTAGGATTGGAGGTGAAGTAGGATTGCTCCCACCTCCTATTTCGGCCGACCCAAAGGCCTTGGCTGCCTCTCCTCTCCTCTCCTCCTATATATACTAGTGGATTGGGTGGTTTTTGGACAGAATTTCCGGCCACGTGCTATCCGTTTCACCGGTGCACAGTTTCTCCTCTAGATTGGTTTTTCGCAGCGCTTAGGCGAAGCCCTGCCGGAATCACTCCACCACCATCACCGGAGCGCCGTCACGCTGCCGGTGAACTCTCTCTCCTCTCCACCTCCTCTTGCTGGATCAAGACGGTGGAGATCGTCATCAAGCTGCACGTGTGCTGAACGCGGAGGTGTCGTCCGTTTGGCGCTAGATCGGAAGGACCGTGATCGAGATCACAAGACGGGTCGTGATGAGATCGCGGAACGGATCGTGATGAGTTCGCGGGACAGATCGTGATCAAGATCATGAGACGGATTGTGATGAGATTGCGGGACGGATCGTGATGAGTTCACGGGACGGATCGTGATTGGATCGCGGGACGGATCGTGATGAGATCGCGGGACGCTCGGCGATTTGGATCGCGAAGATGTTCGACTACACCAACCGCGTTTCTTAACGCTTTCCGCTTAGCGATCTACAAGGGTATGTAGATCCACTCTCCCTCTCGTAGATGCTCATCACCATGGATAGGTTTGCGTGTGCGTAGGAAAATTTTTGTTTCCCATGCGACGTTCCCCAACATGGTCTTAGTTGAGCATTATGCCCATGGATTCGGGTTGTCGGCGAGCACCTTCTTCTGTCGGTTCGTCACCCACTTTGGGCTGCAACCGCACCACCTTGGTGCTAACACCATCCTACAGCTGGCCGCTTTATTGGCCCTGTGCGAGGGGTACCTGAAAGCACATTTGCTCCCTTGGTGGTTTTGATAATTCATGACAACAAACATTGTCTCTTGAACTAATATTTCTACCTAGTTTATTTCAGGTTTAGTCCATAGAGATTGTTGGTAAGAGGGTGTGAGGACATTCCCGAAGAACAACAATAAGAAGAAGGAATAGGATTGGCCAATCTTCAAGTAAGGAGATTCTACATTTTACTTTGTGAGAAATCACTTTGAGTCCATAGGAAAGCCGATACTATTAAAAGGGATAAGGTAGTGTTGGTGAACAAATTGCTCCATCTGCACAATTGATAGCCACCAAAAACACCCACAAGCTCTCCCACAAAATACTCTGTCTAAACCCTACCACACAAAATCGGTGCCACCAAGTTTTTCCACTCGGCTCTACCGATTTTCATCCAGATAGAATCCTAGCCAAACCGTAAGTTCTCGATACAACCAAGTGTTGCATCAATGCAACCGAGTTTCTGTGACCAACATTCGGGTGTCCAAGTTTACTAAATCGGAATGTCCGAGTTTTATGAATCGGTGTCACCGAGTTTGGAAATTGTCCTCGGCCACTCATATCGGTACTGAAGACCCACAAGTATAGGGGATCAATTGTAGCTCTTTTCGATAAGTGAGAGTGTCAAACCCAACAAGGAGCAAAATCAAATGACAAGTAGTTTTCGGTAAGGTAATGTTTGCAAGTGCTGAAATTGTAAGTAGCGAAGTAGTTTGATGGCAAGATAATTTGTAACGAGCAAGTAACGAATATAGTAAAAAAAAGGGCAGCAAGGTAGCCCAGTCCTTTTAAGTCAAAGGATAGGCCAAAGCGGTCTCTTATGATAAGCAATTCATTCTTGAGGGTACACGGGAATATCATCTAGTCACTTTCATCATGTTGGTTTAATTCGTGTTCGGTACTTTCATAAATTGATATGTGGGTGGACCGGTGCTTAGGTGCTGCTCTTACTTGAACAAACCTCCTACTTATGATTAACCCTCCTGCAAGCATCCGCAACTACGAGAAAAGTATTAAGAATAAATTCTAACCATAGCATTAAACTTTTGGATCCAATCGGTCCCTTACGGAATAGCACATAAACTAGGGTTTAAGCTTCTATCACTCTCGCAACCCATCATCTAATTGCTACTCCACAATGCAGTCCCTTAGGCCCAAATAAGGTGAAGTGTCATGTAGTCGACGTTCACATGACACCACTAAGGGAATCACAACATACATACTATCAAAATATCGAACACATATCAAATTCACATGATTACTTGCAACATGATTTCTCCTGTGACCTCAAGAACAAAAGTAACTACTCATAAATAATAATCATGCTCAAGATCAAAGGGGTATTAAATAGCATAATGGATATAAACATGTAATATTCCACCAAATAAACCATATAGTGATCAACTAGAAGACATAATGGCATTTTCTCAATTGCATCAACCTTAGCTTGGTCCACTTCAATACCTCTTTTAGAAATTTTATGACCCAAGAAAATGCCTTCATTAACCATAAAGTGGCACTTCTCCCAATTCAAGACAAGATTTGTTTGTTCACATCTCTACAAAACTCGCTCAAGATTGCTTAAACAATCATCAAAATACTTTCCATAAACAGAGAAGTCATCCATGAAAACCTCAACAATCTTTTCACAAAAATCAGAGAATATAGCCATCATGCATCTTTGAAAGGTAGCAGGTGCATTACATGAACCAAAAGGCATACGTCTATAAGCATAGGTTCCAAAAGGACAAGTAAAAGTGGTCTTTTCTTGATCAGGTTGTGATACATGTATTTGTGAAAACTACAATATCCATCAACGAAGCAAAAGTGTGTGTGCTTAGATAAACTTTCAAGCATTTGATCAATAAAAGGCAAAGGGTAATGATCTTTCTAGTTGCTTTGTTTAATTTTCTAAAATCAATTACCGTTCTATAGCCTGTAACAATTCTTTGTGGAATAAGTTCATTTTTATCATTAGGAACAACAATAATACCTCCTTTCTTGAGAACAAAATGAACAAGAATTACCATCTACTATCGGCTATAGGATAGATTATACCTGCTTCCAGAAGTTTTAATATTTCCGTTCTTACCACCTATTTCATCTTCAGATTTAACCGACGTTGGTGATCAACAACTAGTTTAGCATCAGGTTCCATATTGATTTTGTGCTGACATAGAGTGGGACTAATGCCCTATAAATCACCAAGAGTATATCCAATAGCAGCCCGGTGTTTCCTTAGAAGTTTCAATAATCTTTCTTCTTCATGTTCTGAAAGGTTAGCACTGATAATAACATGATATATCTTCTTTTCGTCAAGATAATCATATTTCAAAGTGTCTGGCAATTGTTTTAATTCAAACACAGGATCACCTTTAGGTGGAGGAGGACCTCGAAGATTTTCAATAGGTAAATTGTGTTTAAGCAGAGGACGTTGTTCAAATAAAACTTTGTCTATTTCATTTCTTTCATGCATACGTAAATCATTTTCATGGTCTAGCAGATATTGTTCTAAAGGATCAGTAGGTGGTACAGTAATAGAAGCAAGGCCAATTAATTCATCCTTACTACGTAATTCATTTTCATGATGATTTCTACTAAACTTGGAAAAATTAAACTCATGAGACTCATCACCAAAGCTAACTCCCACAGTTTGTTTCCTACAATCTATCTTAGCATTAACTGTGTTCAAGAAAGGTCTACCAAAGATAATGGGACAGAAGTCATCTTGTGGGGAACCAAGAACAAGAAAATCAGTAGGTATTTTATTTTCCCACACAAGACTTCAACATCTCTAATAATCCCAATTGGTGATATAGTGTCTCTATTAACAAGTTTAATAGTAACATCTATTTCTTCTATCTCAGCAGGTGATATGTCTTTCCTAATCTCTTCTTATAAAGTGTAAGGAATAGCACTCACACTAGCACCCATGTCACATAAACCATGATAACAGTGATCTCCTATTTTAACTGAAATAACAGGCATGCCCACAACAGGTATATGTTTATCTTTTCTATCAGGTTTAGCAATTCTAGCAGCTTCTTCATAGAAGTAGATAACATGCCCATCAATATCTTCTTCCAAGAGATCTTTAACCATAGCAATGCTAGGTTCTACTTTAATTTGTTCTTCAGGTATCCCAATACTTTTGAGGCAAAGGACAGGCCAAAGCAGTCTCTTATGATAAGCAAAGCGTTCTTGAGGGTACATGGGAATTTCATCTAGTCACTTTCATCATGTTGGTTTAATTCGTGTTCGGTACTTTGATAATTTGATATGTGGGTGGACCGGTGCTTAGGTGCTTCTATTAATTGAACAAACCTCCTACTTATGATTAACCCTCCTGCAAGCATTCGCAACTACGAGAAAAGTATTAAGAATAAATCCTAACCATAGCATTAAACTTTTGGATCCAATCGGTCCCTTACGGAATAGCGCATAAACCGGGGTTTAAGCTTCTATTACTCTCGCAACCCATCATCTAATTGCTACTCCACAATGCATTCCCTTAGTCCCAAATATGGTGAAGTGTCATGTAGTCAACGTTCACATGACACCACTAAGGGAATCACAACATACATACTATCAAAATATCGAACACATATCAAATTCACATGATTACTTGCAACATGATTTCTCCCGTGACCTCAAGAACAAAAGTAACTACTCACAAATAATAATCATGCTCACGATCATAGGGGTTTTAAATAGCATAATGGATCTGAACATATAATCTTCCACCAAATATACCATATAGTGATCAACTACAAGACGTAATCAACACTACTAGTCACCCACAAGCAGCAATCTATAGTTCCGGTAACAAGATTGAATTCAAGAGATGAACTAGCAGTTGAGAGGAGTTGGTGCTATTGAAGATGTTGATGAACATTTTCCTCCCCAAGATGGGAGAGTTGTTGGTGATGATGATGACGATGATTTTGCCCTTAGGGAGGGAAGTTCCCCTGACGGAATCGCTCCACCGGAGGGCAAAAGTACTCCTGCCCAAGTTCTGCCTTGAGGCGGCGGCGCTTCGTTCCAAAAGCCTTCTTCTTATTTTTTTTCTAGGTCAAAATGACTTATATACCAGAAGATGGGCATCGAAGGTGGGCTGAGGAGGGCAGAACCCACCAGGGCAACATCTTCAACAGCACCAACCCCTCTGGTAGTTATTTGCTCCAATAATTCTGAAATATTCCATAAAAAATCTTCGTGAAGTTTCAGCTTGTTTGGAGTTGTGCAGAATAGGTAGCCTGAAGTAGCTTTTCCAGGTCCAGATTTTCAGCTGTCGGAATTCTCCCTCTTGGTGTGTTGCTTGCAAATTATGAGAGAAAAGGCATTAGAATTAGTCCAAAAAGCATTATTATGGATAAACACATTATAAATAACAGAAACAAAACTTGATGCAAAATGGACCTATCAGGTACTACCGAGAATCATATATCGGTCTCACCGAGATTCCTATAGTTGCCACATTTGAACAAATCGGTACAATCGATTTTTGTGTCAGTTGCACCGAGTTGGTCAATAATGTTGTAACGGTTGGATTTTTGGAGATGCCTATATATACCCCTCCACCACATCCCACTCGCAAGAGAAGCACTCAGGACAGTTCCCCACTTCCCATATCCAAATTTTCGAGAGAGAAACACCTACCCTTGTGTTGAGATCAAGATCATCCACAAAAAACCATATGGATCTTAATTTATAGCCTCCCCAAGTTGCTTTCCACCCAATAAATCTCTTCTACCAAGCCAAATCTGTGAGAGAGTGATTGAGTGTTGAGGAGTCTATCATCTTGAAGCACAAGAGGAAGGAGTTCATCATCACTATCAAGCCTATTACCTTTTGGAGGGTGGTTCCTCCTAGATTGGTTAGGTGTCGCTTGTGAGCCTCCTAATTCGTGTTGTGGAGTTGAACCAAGAAGTTTGTACGGGCAAGGAGATCACCTACTTCGTGAAGATCTACCCATAGTGAGGCTAGTCCTTCATGGACGGAAGCCGTTATGGAATAGTCAAGGTTGCTACTTCGTGGACCCTTATGGGTGGAGCCTTCCATGGACTCTCACGGTCGTTACCCTTCATGGGTTGAAGACTCCATAAACTTGGATGTACGATAGCGCCACCTATCGAAACCATGGAAAAAATCTTCATGTCTACAATTGCTTTTGATCTTCCTATCTCTACTCCCTTACATGTGCTTTTCTTACTTTCTGATGCCATATATGTTGACTAGCATGTGTAGGGTGCACTAGACTTGTCATAATTGCTAAAATCTGCCAACCTGTTAACTTGGGAAAAGGTTAGGTTTTAATACTTGCAAGTAGTCTATTCACCCCCCCTCTAGACGTCTCTTCTATTGATCCCTTCAATCGGTATCAGAGCTTTGGTCTCCATAGCTTCGGTTTCATCACCGTGGAGGAAGATGGATGTGTCTAGTTTGGGGAGTATTAGTTGTAGAGTGCCCATTCTCGATGGGGAGTACTATAATCAATGGAAATATGATATGCTTGAGCTATTCAATGAATTCCATTTGAGCAAGTATGTTAAGAGCCCTTATGTACCTCCCATTGATCCCTTACATCCCACACACGAAGAGGAAATTGATATGCTTTGCAATCTTAGAACTGTTAATCTTATCATTAAAGGATTGACTACAATTGTGCTTAATCAAATGAAGAATTTTGAATGTGCTTATACTTTGTGGAATCATTTGGAGAAACGATATCCAAATTATTCATTAAGTAATCTTGATGAAATTATTCATAAAGCTATTGCTTTTCACGCAATGAAGCCTAATGATCCTAACTTTGATAAATGCTTATTTGGGCTTCATGACCTCATGCATGCTAAAGCAGATGTCACTACTATCAACAACATTATCTTTTAATCCATTCGCATTCATAAACTTGAACATTGTCATTATCTCAATCCTAACGAATCTTTTGTCTCTTATGATGAGGATATCCCACTTGATGATAACAATGTGGAACATGGCTACTATGAAGAACATGAGTTGTTCGACATCAAGTATGAGAAGATTATGAAGAATCTAAGTCTCATGGCAAACTTCAAAGATTACATGGCTAGAGGAAAGGAATGGATTCTTGACAGTGGATGCACTGATCATATGACCGGAGATAGAGACATGTTTCAAGAAATCACACCAAATCATGGACCGCGAAGGTATGTAACTTTTGGAGATAACTCCAAGGGTAGGTACTTGGTCTCGGTAAGGTGGACTTATCTCATGATAGCTCTATTCAAAATGTCATGCTTGTTGAATCCCTTGGCTACAATCATCTTTCATATCTAGACTTGCCAACTTCGCTTTTAATGTGCTATTTACCAAAGTAGATTGCCGAGTGTTTCGTCAAGATAACAATAGCATGCTATTTACCTATTTTCGTAGAGGTGATCTATACATTGTTGATTTCACTAAGAGATCAAAACCTCGTACTTGTCTTATTGCAAAATCTTCTAAAGGTTGGCTTTGGCATAGAAGATTAGGACATGTTGGTACACGTAATCTAGACAAGCTCATCAAAGGTGATCATATTCTTGGTTTTAAAGATGTTATATTTGATAAAGATATACTTTGTAGTGCTTGTCAAGCCGGAAAGCAAGTAGGTGGAAGTCATCCCTTAAAGAATATCATGACTACTAGGAGACCACTCGTGTTGCTTCATATGGATCTTTTTAGTCCCAATGCTTACAAGTGCCTCGGTGAAAATTCCTTTGGTCTAGTTACAGTTGGTGATTTTTCCAGATTTACATGGGTATTCTTTATTGATGATGAGTCGCAGGTACAAAATATCTTCAAGAACTTTGCTCGCAAAGCCCAAAATCAGTTTGTAGTGAAGATCAAGAAAGTTTGGAGCGACAGCGGATCAGAGTTCAAGAACAAAAATGTAGACATTTTTCTTGATGAAGAAGGGAATCTACATGAGTTCTCGGTTCCGTACACGCCTCAACAAAATGGAGTTGTTGAGAGGAAGAACCGAACCCTTATTAGCATGGCAAGAACAATGCTCGACGAGTACAAGACACCAAGACACTTTTGGGTAGAAGCCGTGGAAATAGCTTGTCATGCCACAAACCGACTCTATCTTCACAAGCTTCTCGGTAAAACGGCATATGAGCTACTCACTGGTAACAAACCCCAAGTTTGATACTTTCGGGTATTCAGCTCCAAGTGTTACATTCTTGATAAGCATCATCGTTCTAAATGTTATCCTAAATCTCATGACGGTTTCCTACTCGGTTATGCATCAAACTCTCACACTTACCGTGTCTACAACAACTTCACTCAAAAAGTTGAAGAGCGATAGATGTGAAGTTTGATGAATCTAATGGTTCGCAAGTCGAACAATTGCCAAATGATGTAGGAGATAATGTACCTTTGGAAGCTATCCAAGACTTGTCCATCAGCAAGATTCGTCCCATGGAGGTGAAGGAAAGTACTTCATCAACCGAAATGGAAACTTCTACTTCGCATCAAGGCGAACCCCAACACGACATGGAAGCATCCATGAGCGATACTCAAGAAGATGAAGCAGAGGAAGAAGAACATCATGATGATCCACCTCAACCTCCGTCACCATCACACCAAGGAGACGACGACAACAACAACAACAACAACAACAATGAAGAAGATGAGGAGGAGGAGGAATCTCCACCATCCAACAAGCAAAAGCTACCTCGAGTTCGAGCAAGAGTGAACATGAATCATCCCTTAGAGCAGAAATCTTTGGTGATATTCAAACTGGGAGAATCACCCGCCCTAAAAATAGCTTAGCTAACTGATACGTCTCCATCGTATCTACTTTTCCTAACGCTTTTGTTCTTGTTTTGGACTCTAATTTGCATGATTTGAATGAAACTAACTCGGACTGACGTTGTTTTCAACAACACTACCATGGTGTTGTTTTTGTGCAGAAATAAAAGTTCTTGGAACGGAACAAAACTCTTTGGAGAATAATTTCAGAATATTCGAGAATTATTGGAGCCAAAAACTACCAAAGAAGGGGGGCAGGCAGGGCAACACCCACCAAGGCGTGCAGCCCCCCTAGGCGCAGCCTTGTGGGTGGTGCTCACCTCGTGGGCCCCCGACCCTAATTCCAGCGCTATAAATTCCCATTATTGGACAAAAAATCAAGGAGACATTTTTTATCGCATTTCATGACACGGAGCCGCCGCCACCTCATGTTCTTCATTGGGAGGGTAGATCTGGAGTCTATTTGGGGCTCTAGAGAGGGGAATCTTCATTCTTCGTCATCAACCCTCCTTCATCGCCAATTCCATGATGCTCACCACTGGAAGTGAGTAATTCCTTCATAGGCTTGCTGGTCGGTGAGGAGTTGGATGAGATTCATCATGTAATTGAGTTAGTTTTGTTAGGGCTTGATCCCTAGTATCCACTATGTTCTAAGATTGATGTTGCTATGACTTTGCCATGCTTAATGCTTGTCACTACAGCCCAAGTGCCATGATTTCAGATCTGAAGCATTTATGTTATCACCATTATATCTATGTTCTTGATCCAATCTTGCCTAGTCATATGCACCTATTACGTGCTATGATCCTTAAACCCCATAGTGACAATATTTGGGATATTTTCCGGTGATGACCGTAGTTTGAGGAGTTCATGTATTCACTATGTATTAATGCTTTGTTTCAGTTCTCTATCAAGACCTTTTTTGGCGCCGTTACCGGGGAGCATAGCTATATTTCTTGAGTCACTTGGGATTTATATCAATTGATCACTATGAAGAATCTGAAGGATACAAGAACCAAGATTTTCCCCTCGAGAATGAGGGGAGGTAAGGAATTGCCATCTAGCTCTATGATGGATTCACCTTTTGTTATAAGTAGACTTGCAACACCACCACATGCTATTAATCCTGATATGTCGAAAGTTATTGATGATGCAACTTCTACTATGAATGATGCTTATGATGATGCTAGGACCATGCTTGATGATAATGTGCCACTAGGTGAATTTGTTGATGAACAAATTCCTAGAGCTAAAGAGAATGAGATCATCGAAACTGATGAAACTACTTAAACTAATGAGGTCTTTGAAATTGATAATCATGAAATACCTATTAGGCCTAGCTCTCCTAGATTTGAACTACCTAAGATACCTGAGGGTTATGCTCTGGATGGATAAATAGCTAGAGAGATTCTTGCTTGTAAGGATAGAGATGATCTTAAGAAATTACTATGCAAGTATAAAGAAAATACTTTATATGCTAAAATGAAATGTGATCCTAAGTTTTCTACTTTACTCATCTTTGTTACCGATAAGGATTACGAATTCTCTGTCGACCCAGAGTTAATTACTTTGGTTGAATCTGATCCTTTTCATGTCTATGAAACTGGAACTGTAGTAGCACCTCTTACTAAGTCGAATGATATAGCCACCCTATCTTCTCATGATGAGAAGATTCGCTAATATTATATTCTCAAATTATTTATGTTCTCATTAAAGGGTGACGCTAAGATATGGTACAATACTTGATATGATTTACTACTTCTCTGAAAAATATTTTCCTTCTCATAAGAAACAAGCTGCCTTACAGGAAATATTTAACTTTGTGCAAATTGAAGAACATAGTCTCCCACAAGCTTTGTGGAGGCTTCTCCAATTGCTTAATGTTTTGCTTGATCGCCCACTTAAGAAAAATGAAATACTTGATATCTTTTATAATGGACTAAGTGATGCTTCTAGGGACTTCCTAGATAGTTGTGGTGGTTGTGTTTTCAGGGAACAAACTGTTGAACAAGCTTGATGACCCACAAGTGAAGAGAATCTATCGTAGTCCTTTCGATAAGTAAGAGTGTCGAACCCAACAAGGAGCAGACGTAAATGACAAGCGGTTTTCAGTAAGGTATTCTCTACAAGCACTGAAATTATCGGTAACGGATAGTTTTGTGATAAGATAATTCGTAATGGGTAGCAAGTAATAGATGTAGCAAAGGTGCATCAAGGTGGCCCAATCCTTTTTGTAGCAAAGGACAAGCCTAGACAAACTCTTATATAAAGCAAAGCGCTCCCGAGGACACATGGGAATTTCTGTCAAGCTAGTTTTCATCATGCTCATTTGATTCACGTTCCTTACTTTGATAATTTGATATGTGGGTGGACAGGTGCTTGGGTGTTGCCCTTACTTGGACAAACCTCCCACTTATGATTAACCTCCCTTGCAAGCATTTCCAACTACGAAAGAAGAATCAAGATAACTCTAACCATAGCATGAAACATATGGATCCAAATCGTCCCCTTACGAAGCAACACATAAACTAGGGTTTAAGCTTATATCACTCTAGCAACCCATCATCTACTTATTACTTCCCAATGCCTTCCCCTAGGCCCAAATAATGGTGAAGTGTTATGTAGTCGATGTTCACATAATACCACTAGAGGAGAGACAACATACATCTCATCAAAATACCGAACGAATACCAAATTCACATGATTACTTATAACAAGACTTATCCCATGTCCTCAAGAACAAACGTAAATATTCACAAAGCATATTAATTTTCATAATAAGAGGAGTATTAATTATCATTAAGGATCTGAACATATGATCTTCCACCAAGTAAACCAACTAGCATCAACTATAGGGAGTAATCAACACTACTAGCAACCCACAGGTACCAATCTGAGGTTTTGAGACAAAGATCGGCTACAAGAGATGAACTAGGGTTTGGAGAGGAGATGGTGCTGATGAAGATGTTGATGGATATTGACCCCCTCTCGATGAGGATCATTGGTGATGACGATGGCTTCGATTTTTCCCTCCCGGAGGGAAGTTTCCCTGGCAGAATACCTCCGTCGAAGCTCTAGATTGGTTCTGCCCATGTTCCGCCTTGAGACGGCGGTGCTTCATCCCGAAAGTTCTCTTCTAATTTTTTCCAGGTCAAAACCCTTCATATAGCAGAAGATGGGCACCAGAGGGCTGCCAGGGGGCCCACAAGCCACAAGGGCCTGGACAGGGGGGTAGGCCGCGCCCAGCAGGCTTGTGACCTCCTCATGGGTCCCCTCTAGTATTTCTTTCGCCAAATATTTTTATATATTCCAAAATAATTTTCTGTAACTTTTTAGAACTTTTGGAGTTGTGCAGAATAGGTTTCTCAAATTTGCTCTCTTTCCAGTCTAGAATTCCAGCTGTCGGCATTCTCCCTCTTCATGTAAACCTTGTAAAATAGGAGAGAAAAGGCATAAGTATTGTACCATAATGTGTAATAACATCCCATAATGCAATAAATCTCAATGTAAAAGCATGATGCAAAATTGACGTATCAACTCCCCCAAGCTTAGACTTTGCTTGTCTTCAAGCGAAAGCCGAGATCGATAAATATGTCTACATGTTTAGAGATAGAGGTGTCGATAAAATAAAATACAGACATAAGGGCATCATGATCATCTTAAGAACAACAATATTTATTGATATATAATTTCTTATACTAGAGTAACAATTCATTCACAAGGTAAAGTATGAACCAAGAACTCTATTGAGAACCAACAAACTATGCTCTCAGTCATTGAAGCAATTGTAATTTATCATAGCATCGGAAAGAGTCGATATAAGAGCATGTAAAGCAAATCTACATACTCAATCGTCTTTTAGTCTTTCATAATTGCTAACACTCACGTGGTACTCGTGAGGTCAAAGCTTCAATTGGACACAGAGAAAGATAGGGGCCTATAGTTTTGTCTCCCAACTATTTACCTCAAGGGTAATGTCAACAGAAATATCTCATGATCACCCACATCCAAGTGGATATATGTGTCTATATCATTCCCCAACATATGACGCTTGCCAAGAGAGAAAGGAAAAATATAGGAAATGGTGAAGATCACCATGACTCTTGCATAAAGGTAAGTACTATAAGGTAAAAGTAATAGATAGGCCCTTCATAGAGGGAAGAAGAGGTTGTCATGTGCTTTTTGTTTTTGGATGTGCAAACCCTTAATGCAAAGGAACGTCAAGTTGTATTGCCCTTTGTGATAGCAACCTTTATTATGCAGTCCGTCACTTTTATTTCTTTACCATCACAAGTTCGTATAATGCTTATTTTCCCTTACAATAAAAGATCATACATATTCAGGAGCAATTTTATTGCTTTTTGCACCGATGACAACTTACTTGAAGGATATTACTCAATCCATAGGTAGCTATGGTGGACTCTCATGGCAAAACTGGGTTGAGGGTGTTTGGATGCACAAGTAGTATCTCTACTTGGTGCGGAAGTTTTGGCTGATGAGGTGGATGAAAGCGTTACATGTTAAAGGATCTATAATCATATAACTTCTATTCAGAAATAAGCAAACATAACCCATTATGTTGTCTTCCTTGTCCAACATCAACTCCTTAGCATATAATATTTTAATGAGTTCTCACAGTCATAAAACATGTCTAAGATAATATATTTATATGTGAGCCTGTCCTTCTTTATTTCTTCCTTTTAATTGCAACAATGACCAATTGCTATGTTTGTCAACTCTCAACAAATTTCAATCGACCTACTTCTTATATGTGAAGTCATCACTCCCCATAAGATCATCATATATACTCTTTGATTTTATTCTATACTTTTTTTTCAAGATCATAGCAGCAAGCAAAGCCCTCAACTCAAAACTACTTTTTATTATATATCTCTCAAACTTGCTTACATATGGGGAACATAAAGCAAAACACAAAGCTAGATCATACTAAAATCTTTATTCTACTAGATCAAGATAAAACCAAAAGGATCAAACTAGCAAAAACGATAAAAGTAAAAGATGTTATGGTGATACGATACCGGGGCACCTCCCCCAAGCTTGGCACAAGCCAAGGGGAGTTCCCATACCCATGTGTTTAGTTGTCTTTCTTCTGAAGGTGGTGATGTTATATTCTTGGCGATGATGCCCCTCAGAATGTGATTCTCCTCCTCAAGCTTGTTATTTTGCCGTCTAAGATCCATTATTTCCATGCAAAGCTTCCCAGTGACGGTTAGAGATCCCATCACCCATGGATGTTTCATTGCTGCAAGGAAATAAGCAACACTCTTTTTCATATTTTCGTAAGTAAGAAATTTAGCATTGGGAGGGATGACCGAATTCGGGATTGCTGAGCTCTAAAGTTCCTCCAGCATGACTCCAGGTTGTAGACGAGAGGTAACTTCTTGGTCTTCCTCCATGGCATCCACCCTTTTCAAGTCGTCCTTCATCTCTTCCTTCGTGTCCTTCCCGAAATGGTTGGCTTCGTTGTATGCTCCGGTCCCCATTGTCGGGTGAGAGACATGGCTCTCCCTGACTGACTCTTGCGAAGACATCTTGCTCTAAATCTGCTGCAGAAACAACTCAAAACGAAAACTAGAGGTATTGTTGTGACACAAAGGTCCAAACCTCTAGGAGATTATATAATGAATTTTGACCGACCTAATGGAGTGTACCATAAGAAAACGGAGTCCGAAGGGTGCACGGGGTGGCCACAAGCCACAAGGGCACGATCAGGGGGTAGACCGCGCTGTCCTAGCTTGTCGCCTCCTCGTGCACTTTTCAGACTACTTTAAATTTTCCTAATTTATCAAATATTCCAAAACGGAGAAAAATTGTTGTTAGAAAAGTTTTGGAGTCGGTTTGCTTACCGTACCACATACCTATTCCTTTTCGGAGTCTGAAATATTCTAGTTGGTCTCCCTGATGTACTCCTCCGGAGTTATGGTCTTGATAATATTGGTTTCAACATTTATGGGAGTACCTGAGATATAATGCTTGATTCTTTGCGCATTTACCACCTTCGGGTTAGTGCCTTCGGTGTTATTGATCTTGATGGCACCGGAATGATATACTTCCTCGACAATGTAAGGCCCTTCCCATTTAGAGAGAAGTTTTCATGGAAAAAATCATAAACGAGAATTGTATAGCAAGACATTGTCACCTACATTGAATTCATGCTTTTGTATCCTTTTTATCATGCCATCTCTTAACCCTTTCTTTAAACAACTTGGCATTCTCATAGGCCTGGGTTCTCCATTCATCAAGTGAGCTAATGTCAAATAACCTCTTCTCATCAGCAAGTTTAAAATCAAAGTTGAGCTCTTTAATTGCCCAATAAACTTCATGTTCTAGTTCAAGAGGTAAGTGACATGCTTTACCATAAACCATTTTATACGGAGACATACCCATAGGGTTTTTGTAAGCAGTTCTATAAGCCCATAATGCATCATCAAGTTTCTTAGACCAATTCTTTCTAGATCTATTAATAGTATTTTGCAAGATCAATTTAATTTCTCTATTGCTTAATTCTACTTGACCACTAGACTAAGGATGATAAGGAGTGCAATTCTATGATTAGCATCATACTTATCAAGCTATTTATGGAAAGCACCATGAATAAAGTGTGAAGCACCATCCGTCATTAAATATCTAGGGACTCCAAATCTAGGGAAAATAACTTATTTAAGCATTTTAATAGAAGTGTTATGATTAGCACTACTAGTTGGAATAGTTTCTACCCACTTAGTAATATAATCAACAGCAACTAGAATATGAGTATACCCATTGGACTTTGGAAAAGGTCCCATATAATCAAAACCCCAAACATCAAAAGGTTAAATAACAAGTGAGTAATTCATAGGCATTTCCTGACGTCTACTAATATTAGTGATTCTTTGACATTCATCACAAGACAAGACAAAGTTAAGAGCATCCTTGAAGAGAGTAGGCTAATAAAAACCAGATTGTAATACCTTGTGTGCAGTTCTACCTCCAGCATGGTGTCCTCTGTAGGCCTCGGAATGACACTTGTGTAGGATCTGTTCCTGTTCATGCTCAGGTATACAACTTGTAATAACTCCATCTACCCCTTCTTTATAAAGGTGTGGATCATCCCAAAAGTAATGTCTTAAATCATAGAAGAACTTTTTCTTTTGTTGGTATGTGAAACTAGGCGGTATAAATTTAGCTACAATGTAATTAGCATAATCAACATACCATTGAGCATTACACAAACCATTTATGACAGCTAATTGTTCATCAGGAAAGCTATCATCAATAGGTAGTGGGTCATGAAGAACATTCCCTAATCTAGACAAGTTATCTGCTACGGGGTTTTCAACACCCTCTCTATCAATGATATGCAAATCAAATTCTTGTAGCAGAAGAACCCATTTAATAAGTCTTGGTTTAGCATCTTTATTCTCCATAAGATATTTAATACAATCATGATTAGTGTGAACAGTTACTTTAGAATCAACAATATAAGGTTTGAACTTGTCACAAGCAAACACAACTGCTAAAAATTCCTTTTCAGTGGTAGCATGGTTTATTTGAGCACTGTCTAGAGTTGTACTAGCATAATGGATATCATTTAATTTCTTATCAACTCTTTGTCCTAGAATAGAACCAACGACATAATCACTAGCATTACACATAATTTCAAAGGGTAGGTTCCAATCAGCTGGTTGAAGAACAGGTGCAGAAATCAAGGTTTTCTTAAGAATTTCAAAGGCTTCTACACAATCATCATCAAAAACGAAAGGAACATCTTTTTGCAAGAGATTAGTGAAAGGCCGAGAAATTTTAGAGAAGTTTTTAATAAATCTCCTATGGAAACCAGCATGACCAAGGAAACTTCTTATACCTCTGATATCCGTGGGACGCGACATTTCTTCAATAGCATCAACATTAGCTTTATCCACCTCAATACCTCTTTCAGAGATTTTGTGTCCCAAGACAATGCCCTCATTAACCATAAAGTGGCAGTTCTCCCAATTCAAGACAAGATTAGTTTCTTCACATCTCTGCAAAACTCGATCAAGGTTTCTCAAGCAATCATCAAAAGAAGTTTCATAAACGGAGAAATCATCCATGAAAACCTCAATAATCTTTTCACAAAAGTCATAGAATATAGCAGTTATACATCTTTGAAAGGTAGCAGGTGCATTGTAAAAAACAAAAGGCATACATCTATAAGCAAAGGTACCGAAAGGGCAAGTAAAAGTTGTCTTTTCTTGATCATGTTTTGACACATGTATTTGAGAGAAACTGGAGTAACCATCTAGAAAGAAGAAGTGTGTGTTTAGACAATCTTTCTAGCATTTGATCAATAAAAGGTAGAGGGTAATGATCTTTCCTATTAGCTTTATTTAATTTCCTAAAATCAATTACCATTCAATATCCTGTAATAATTCTTTGGAGGATCAATTCATTTTTATCATTAGGAACAACGGTAATACCTCCCTTCTTAAGGACACAATGAACAAGACTAAACCATCTACTATTAGCAATAGGATAAATTATACTGCCTCGAGAAGCTTTAATATTTCATTTCTCACCACTTCTTTCATTTTAGGATTTAACCGTCGTTGGTGATCAACAAATGGTTTAGCATCAGGTTCCATATTAATTTTATGCTGACAGAAAGTGGGACTAATGACCTTAAGATCATGAGGATTATATCCAATAGCAGCACGGTGCTTCTTCAGAGTTTTCAATAATCTCTTTTCTTCATGCTCTGAAAGGTTAGCACTGATAATAATAGGATATATCTTCTTTTCATCAAGATAAGCATATTTCAGAGTATCCGGTAATTGTCTAAGCTCAAACGCGGGAGCACCCTTGGGTGGAGGAGGATGCCCAAGTATTTCAATAGGCAAGTTGTGTATCAAAATAGGATGTTGATCAAAGAAAATCCTATCAATTTCATTCCTTTCATTCATATGCATATCATGTTCATGGTCTAGCAAATATTGTTCTAAGGGATCAGTAGGACGCACAACAATAGAAGCAAGACCAATAATTTCATCCTTACTAGGCAATTCTTTATCATGGGGTTGTCTACGAAATTTAGAGAAATTAAACGCATGGGACACATCCCCAAAACTCACAGTAACAGTTTCTTTCTCACAATATATCTTAGCATTAACAATATTCAAGAAAGGCCTACCAAATATAATGGGACAAAAATCATCTTGCGGGCAACCAAGAATAAGAGAATCAGTAGGATATTTTATTTTCCCACACAAGACTTCAACATCTCTAACAATCCCAACTAGTGCTATAGTATCTCTATTAGCAAGCTTAACGGTAACATCAATTTCCTCTAATTCAGCTGGTGCAGTATCATTCATAATTTTATGATATAAGGTAAAGGGAATTGCAATCACACTAGCACCCACATCACATAGGCCATGATAACAATGATCTCCTATTTTAATAGAAACAACAGACATGCCAACTATAGGTTTATGTTTATCTTTAGTATCAGGTCTAGCAATTCTAGCAGCTTCATCATAGAAATGAATAACATGCCCATCAATATTATCAACCAAGAGATCTTTAACCATAGAAATACTAGGTTTAACTTTAATTTGTTCAGGGGGTGTAGGTGTTATAATATAGCTCTCATGAACCACAATTGAAGCTTTAGCATGTTCCTTTATTCTAACAGGAAAAGGTGGTTTCTCAATATAAGGAACAAGAATAACAGGATCAAAATTATAAGTAATATTCAACTTTAATAGGTTGAACTACTTTCACTTCAATGGGAGGATGATATTTAAACCACTTCTACTTAGGGAGATCAACATGAGTAGCAAATGATTCACAGAAAGAAGCTACTATCCCAGAATCAAGTCCATATTTAGTGCTAAATTCATGAAAAACATCGGTGTCTATAAAGGATTTAACACAATCAAACTTCAGGTTTATCCCTAACTCCTTACCCTCGTCAAGTTCCCAATCTTCAGAGTTGTGCTTAATTCTTTCCAATAAATCCCATTTGAATTCAATATCTTTATTCATGTAGGAACCGATACAATAAGTATCGAGAATGGATTGATCATTACAAGAAAGCCGAGCATAAAAATTCTGAGTAATAATTTCTCTTGAGAGCTCATGATTGGGGCATGAATATAACAGTGAATTGAGACTCCCCCAAGCTTGAGCGATACTTTCTCCTTCATGGGGGCAAAAATTATAGATATAATTCCTATCACGATGAACCAAATACATAGGACAAAACTTCTGATGAAATTCCAATTTCAATCGGTTGTAATTCCATGATCCAATATCATCACATAGCATATAACATGTCAATGCCTTCTCCTTCAAAGATAAAGGAAAGACCTTCTTCTTGAAATCATCCTTGGGCGAACCTGCAAGATTAAATAATCCACAAACTTCATCCACATAGATCAGATGCAAATCAGGATGTAGTGTTCCATCACCTGCATAAGGATTAGCTAGCAGTTTCTCTATCATACCAAAAGGAATTTAATAATAAATATTTTCAGTGGGTTAATTAGGTTGAGCAGAAACTCTTTGTGCTTCCGGTAGAGGTGAAGATACCCCGAACAATCCCCTCAAAGGATTATTTTCCATAGTAACAAGTGACAATAAATTTTGGCACACTATATAATTTTTTCCTTACCAGATTCCACTCACCAAAGGCACTTCACTCCCCGGCAAAGGCGCCAGAAAAGAGTCTTGATGACCCACATGTGTAGGGCATATATCGTAGTCCTTTCGGTAAGTAAATGTGTCAAACCCAACGAGGAGCAGAAGGAAATTACAAGCGGTTTTCCTTAAGGTATTATCTGCAATCACTGAAATTATCGGTAACAGATAGTTTTGTGATATGATAATTTGTAACGGGTAGCAAGTAATAGATGTATAAAAGGTGCAGCAAGGTGTCCTGATCCTTTTTGTAGAAAAGTACAAGCTTGGACAAACTCTTATACAAAGCAAAGCGCTCCCGATGACACATGGGAATTTCTGTCAAGCTAGTTTTCATCATGCTCATTTGATTCGCGTTCGTTACTTTGCTAATTTGATATTGGGTGGGCCGATGCTTGCACGCTGCCCTTAATTTGAAAAACCTCCCACTTATGATTAACCTCTCTCGAAAACATCTGCAACTACGAAAGAAGAATTAAGATACATCTAACCATAGCATGAAACATATGGATCCAAATCAGCCCCTTACGAAGCAACGCATAAACTAGGGTTTAAGCTTCTGTCACTCTAGCAACCCATCATCTACTTATTACTTCCCAATGCCTTCCCATAGTCCCAAATAATGGTGAATTTTTGTGTAGTCGACGTTCACATAACACCACTTGAGGAGAGACAACATACATCTCATAAAAATATCGAACGAATATGAAATTCACATGATTACTTATAACAAGACTTATCCCATGTCCTCAGGAACAAATGTAACTACTTACAAAGCATGTTCATGTTAATAATCAGAGGAGTATTAATTATCATTAAGGATCTGAACATATGATCTTCCACCAATTAAACCAACTAGCATCAACTACAAGGAGTAATCAACACTACTAGCAACCCACAGGTACCAATATGAGGTTTTGAGACAAAGATCGGATACAAGAGATGAACTAGGGTTTGGAGAGGATATGGTGATGATGAAGATGTTGATGGAGATTGAACCCCTGTCAATGAGAGGATCGTTGGTGATGACGATGGCTTTGATTTCCCCCTCCGGGACGGAAGTTTCCCCGGCAGAACAGCTCTGCCGGAGCTCTAGATTGGTTCTGCCCAAGTTCCGCCTCGAGATGGCGGCGCTTCCTCCTGAAAGTTCTCTTCTGATTTTTTTCTAGGTCAAAACCCTTCATATAGCAGAAGATGGGCACCGAAGGGCTGCCAAGGGGCCCACAAGCCACAAGGGCGCGGCCAGGGGGTAGACCGCGCCCAGCAGGCTTGTGACCTCCTGGTGAGTCCCCTCTGGTATTTCTTTCGCCCAGTATTTTTATATATTCCAAAATAATTTTTTGTAACTTTTCAGGACTATTGGAGTTGTGCAGAATAGGTTTCTCATTTTTTCTCTCTTTCTAGTCCACAATTCCAGCTATCGGCATTCTCCCTCTTAATGTAAACCTTGTAAAATAGGAGAGAAAAGGCATAAGTATTGTACCATAATGTGTAATAATAGCCCATAATGCAATAAATATCAATATAAAATCATGATGAAAAATGGACGTATCAACAAGCTGAGGAACTATTGAATAATATATTGAAGAATTATGATGATTGGACTCTCCCTGAACCACCACTTGAACCCACTCTAAAGAAGGGTATCTTATTTCTTAGTCATGAAGATATGCAAGAGGAAAAGAAATTTATGAAGGAAAAAGGTATTAAAGCGGAGGATGTTATAATTTACCACCTATTGAATAAATACATGGACTGGACACACCACCACCTCCACAGGTGGTAGAGGTAAATTCATAATTAAAGTTTGATGAAAGTGATATCCCTTACTATAAACATCCTAGTCAATACTTATATGAGTTTGATAACAACATTATGAAACAAGATCACTTCAATGCAAATATTCTAAAACAATTGAAATATAATTCTTATATGTTTGATCGCTTGAGTGACTTGTTATTCAGAATCAGTAATGATGTTAGAGGTGTGGGAAAACATGCTTCTATGGTTCAAACTCAGTTAGAACAAGTTGCTAAATCTCAAAGAGAATTGCTTAATGAAATGAATAATAATATGAATGATCATGTTATTAGAGTAGTGACTAGAGGAGGTAGAATGACCCAAGAACCTCTTTATCCTGAAGGTCATCCTAAAAGAATTGAACAAGATTCTCAAGGAATTAATGCTACTGCACCTAGTCCTTCCGGAAAGAAAAATAAAAGAAAATGATAGGACTTTGCATGCTTCTAGTGAACCTGAGATAGAAAAACCTCCTGATGATAATAATGATGTCTCTATTTCTGATGCTGAAACTCAATCTAGTAACGAACATTCCCCTAGTGATATTGAAAATGATAATGATGATGTTCATGAAGATACTCAACTGAACAATGATAAAGAACCAGATAATGATGCTAGAGTAAAGCCCGTAGTTGATCTTGATAACCCACAACCTAAAAATAATCGTTATGATAAAAAGACTTTGTGGCTAGAAACCATGGTCAAGAAAGAGAGCCATGGGTTCACAAACCCATGCCTTTTCCACCTAAATCATCTAAGAAAAAGGATGATGAAGAATTTGAATGCTTTGCTGAAATGGTTAGGACAGTCTTTTTGCGTACCCACTTAACTGATATCTTAAAGATGCCCCCTTATGCTAAATACATGAAAGACATGATCACTAATAAACGAAAGATAATTGAAGTTTAAATCTCCACCGAGCTTGCTAATTATTCCTTTAAGGATGGAGTGCCTAAGAAACTTGGAGATTGATAACCCACACGTATAGCGGATCGCAACAGTTTTCGAGGGTAGAGTATTCAACCCAAATTTATAGATTCGACACAAGGGGAGCCAAAGAATATTTGAGAGTATTAGTAGTTGAGTTGTCAATTCTACCACACATGGAGATAAATGGAGGTATCAAAGCAATCAGTAGCACAGTAATATGATAGTTTGATAGCAGTGGTAACAGTAACAGTAGCGGTAACAATAGTAGCAGTGATTTTGTAGCAAGTGTAGTAGTAGCAACAACAGTAGTAACTTAGCACGAATAATATGTGGAAAGATCGTAGGCACCAGATCAGAGTATTTATTGGATGATATTCATCATATAACAGTCATAACCTAGGGCGACACAGAACTAGCTCCAGTTCATCAATGTAATGTAGGCATGTATTCCGTATATAGTCATACGTGCTTATGGAAAAGAACCTGCATGGCATCTTTTGTCCTACCCTCCTGTGGTAGCGGGGCCCATAAGGAAACTAAGGGATATTAAGGCCTCCTTTTAGTAGAGAACCGGAACAAAGCATTAGCACTTAGTGAATACATGAACTACTCAAACTACGGTCATCACCATGTAGTATCCCAAATATTGTCACTATGGGGTTGACTGGTCACAACACGTAATAGGTGCATATGACTAGGCAAGATTGGATCAAGAACATAGATATAATGATGATAAAATAAATGGTTCAGATCTGAAATCATGGAACTCGGGCCCTAGTGTCACACCCAAGATGCGGTCCTATCCTTATTTCGTCACGAGGGCCTTGACAGGGATAGAAGTGCATCTCGTCATGTTGCAAGAATGGATATCATTACAAGTGCATGTACAGAAGAGATGAGTATATGGAATTGGCTTACACTCGCCACAAGCTACATCAGAGTCACATCAACACAACAACATACTCAAACATCATACAGAAGAGCAGGGTCCGGCTATGGACGAAATCAAACGATAAAATGACATCCATCCTTGCTATCCCAGGCTGCCGCCTGGAACCCATCCTAGATTGATGTAGAAGAAGAACTCCAAATCAAACAAGCAACGCTCTCACGTCAAATCATCGCATTACCTATACCAGCAACTGTTGTTGTAGTAATCTGTGAGCCACAGGGACTCAGCAATCTCATTTCCATGGGTATCAAGACTATTAAAGCTTAAAGGGTGAGGTATGGTTAAGTGGTGAGGCTGCAGCAAGCGACTAAGCATTTATTTGAGTGGCTAACTTACGAGTACAAAAAGTAAAGTATGATGGTCTACCCATAACGGACGAGAACTAGAAATGATCACCAACTGATCCTGAACACCTACTTACGTCAATCATAACCCCACCGTGTTCTCTTTCGGATAAGGACTCATGAGAAGAGACAGTCACGGTTATGCACACAATTGGTGTATTTTATTAGAGTTTACTTCAAGTTTGCTATGATCGGGTGTTAAGAAAAGTATCCAAGTTTGCCACATAACCGCAGGCACGGCTTCTCGAAAAGATTTAACCCTGCAGGGGTGCTCCAACTCGTCCATCACAAATTAACAACATGCAGCGGGAATAACCTCAACCACGAATCTCGTGATCATCCTAGGCAATTCCAAAGGAAATCCGACACCTCGAGATAGCCCGAAGAAAATCAGAGTTCCTCACTCAAGACGTTCGAGAAAGGTAAAACAAATCCAGCAAGGCCGCCCGACGTGCCGACAATCCCGATAGGAGCCGCATATCTCGTTCTCAGGGCACGGCAGATGAGCGATGCGTATAGTGGCCTGATAGAAATCTCCCAAGTTGCCCTGGGTTGGCCCCGCACAGTGCTCTAGTTTAGACCAAACTCATGAGGAGCACTGGCCCGGGTTGTTGATTAATTATCCACAGGGTCCGGAAAGCCCCTATGCAAGTTCATTAGTTATTAGGCAAATGTAGTACCAATGTTGGGCCTTGCCAGACAAGCTTTATCCTAACCCGAAAATCAAGGGGGTCCCCATAACAACCCCGAGCATGTTAGGAGTACTCAATTATGGAACATAACACCGGTTCACAAGTAACTAGGGGCGGCAAGAGTGGAACAAAACACCGAGCAAAGGCCAAGCCTTCCACCCTTTACCAAGTATATATGTGCATTAAATTAAATAGCAGCAATAATGTGATATAACCAAGAATGTCCATGTTGACACATGGAAGCAATTGTACCTGCAGCTAGAAATGCTATAAGAAGGGTTGAGCAAGCGGTAACATAGCCAAACAATGGTTTGCTGGGATGTGGAGGGGTTACAGGCTTATCATGGCAATGTTGGGAGGCTTGTCAAACATGTGGTAGGTAGCGAGACATAGCGATAGAAAACGAGAAATCTAGCATGGCAATGATAGTAATGGTATCCAGGGAAATGTGTCATCTTGCCTAAGATCCCGCTCGGAAGAAGATCGAGTCCATGAAGAAGACAAGCCACGTAGTCAAACGAATCCTCACACTCCAAACGCTTTCGGAACTCTATCGAGAAGAAGCAATCCGAAACAAACAATCAACACAATATACACCACAACATATGCATGACACGATGCACAAACAAATATGTTGCATGTTCGGTTTAATATGCAATGCATGACAAACACAACAATCAACTTCTACACATTAGGTGAAGCTCAATATGCAACGAGTTGCATATTGACAAAACTTCACATTCAAATTATTTAGTTCACTCTTGTTAGGTACACGGCAATATTAAATGTTGTTAAACATGGCAAGAGGTGAAGCATAAGTAAACTATCTATCTAGGCATCTTAAATGAGGTCGGAAACAACTTATAGCACTTCTGAAATGACCCCATATGTTAATTTCGAAATTGATTCAGATCTGAACTAATCATATTTTATATTTTTTAAACAGCGAAATAAATGTCACCATGTGATTCTACATGTCCTTCTAGTCGATATACATATATAGAACATCTCAAATGGAGCTACGGTCTAAAAGATATGAGCAACACAAGATGCACATGTCATGAATGCAAATGCATGGAAAATACAATCACAAACATTTCAAATCATGAATGCAGCAAGTTATTATGAAACTACATGAGATTCTAAGCAAGTTTCATATGCAACATGTCCAAAACGGAGCTATGGTTCAACCACAAACACCAAAACAAGTTTTAGTTGAAATCTGCCCAAAACAACAACTTAGCATTTTGTACGCATGAAAACCACAAGCTAGAAGATTCTAATATGCACAAACTAAGCATGGGGCAGTAGTATATAATACTCACTTCATTTCATCTTCACATATCATATTCAAAACATGCATGGATCACACGGTAGGAAGCTCACAAGGTAGCTACTTGAAAACAGTTTCAGACTTGGTGAAAAGAGCAGTTTTTTGACAGTGCAGTTTTTATCACGAAGGCATATTGACAGCAGTGAAATTATATGCTACAGGGCATATTATGGCATGAAACTTAACAGAATACTAAAGGACATTATCAACTACAAATAACTCCATTACACCTACCACAAAAGGGTTCTAGATCACTAGCAAAACACATGGCAAGACAGCAACAAAATATTATAGATTCCAGACTAAGAAATATTTTAGCATCTCAAAACAGCAGAATTTTTATAGCATGTTGACAACAAGAAAACAACACCTATACCTACATTTCTATGGCAAGCAAAATGTCCAAGGGCTAGGACACATATCAAAGGGCATATCTCATGTTCAAAATTATTTCATATCATGTCTCTATTAAATCACACAAAAAAGACAAAAGAGCATCATAGCAATAATGACATGCACACAAAATGCTCAAATGACAAAAATAAATGCACAGATAATTTCTATGGATCTTTCTACCCTGAGAACATATATAATATACATAGGTTCATGTGGAAAAATAATCACAATTAATTATGCAAGTTGATGGCATAATTTATTAGCAAGACATATATGCAAATTAAATTCAAACACCATGCCAACATTTTTATCATGCTTGAAAATGCGATATTATGAAACTACGCGTTTTACATGAATTGTTTGATTAGAACGAATGCACGCTTAAATATTATGTGCAATGCAAATATGACATATATGCAAATGATGCAAACAACAAGTTTACTTATTTTTATCATGGATGAAAATGACATAAGATTAATCTACACAATTTTCTAAACACTACTCATATATGAAACATTTTATTTCGACCAACGGTTAATTATTTATTGACGTTTTAAAATCGTGCAATCTGGGCCTACACACAAAAATAATAAGAACCACGGGGGGGAGGCTGACTCACCCTGGGCCAAGCCCATTTTGCAGGGGGCGGTTGGGCCATGCTGGGGCAGAGGCACTGGTGGGCCGCATCTGGGCCGGTCCACGTGGGCGAGCGAGCGGGCGAGCGAAGCCAGCAGGTCGACGGGAGCGGAGGACTCGTTCTCCTCCTCCCGAGCAGAGGAGGCAAGCCAGGGCGACGGCGGGGCCAAACGGATCCTGCGAGGGGGAGGCCAGGGGAGACCAGATCCGACAAGGGGGAGGCCGTTCTCGGCGACGACGAGCTGCGGCCGGCGGCGGGAGTACCTGCGAGAGGGAGAGAGAGCTTAGAGGAAAGAGAGGAGAGAAAGACAGGAGAGGGGAGGAAGGGAGAGGAGCGGCGGCGATGTTCCGGTGACCGGCGGCGACGGCTCCGGCAGGGCAGCTCCGGCAAGGGCAACAGGCGGCACGGGGCCACGGGGACGGGTGCGGGAGCGCTCGGGCACGGGAGCTACAGCCATGGGAGGAGCTTGACGACGGCTCCCCTCATGCCCAGATGGGCTTGGCAGGCCTGGCTTCGGCCCGGGCAGGCCTGGCGGCTGGAGGAGGAAGACTACTGGCTCGGGGCGCGGAATTCGAGGGAATTAGTGTTAGCTTCCCAATTAGGAAGGGGAGGGGGTCTATTTATAGTTTAGGGGCTAGGGTTGACATTCTCTGTCCGTTTTTGGACCGTTCGATCTCGATCGGATGGCCCGAAATCGGAGGGGGGCTATGGTGGTTGCGTACAGGGGCTAGGTGGGGAAGAGAGGGAGGTTTACGGCCCGTGACACGAAGTTTTAAAACACCAAAAACGCCCGACGAAAAACCCATGACGACACTGCTACAGTTGACTAAAGGGGTATCAAACAAACTCGGAACGCGATGAAATTCGACGGGTGGTCTATCTACAACATAACAAGACCGCACGCCAAGTTTCAACCCAATCCGAGAATATTTTTAGCGCACCTTTTAAAACAATTTTATTTAACGATACCGCGGGCGCGTGTGTGTGTGGTTGGTCTCGAGACGGGCAACGGCAAGAACGAAGAGAACCGGCGACTACGAACGGATGCAAGTTTTCTGAAACGGTGATGATGCTATGCAGATGATGCGAATGATGCAATGATGAATGCAACAACCAAACGAAACACAGACGAGAAAGGAAACACAAGGGGAATCTTCTGGAGCGTTGGTCCCGGGCTGTTACACCTAGTGACAAGCATTAAGCATGGCAAAGTCATAACAACATCATTCTTAGAACATAATGGATACTAGGGATCAAGCCCTAGCAAAACTAACTCGATTACATGATGAATCTCACCAAACTCCTCACCGACCAGTAAGCCTACGAAGGAATTACTCACTCCCAGTGGGGAGCATCATGGAATTGGTGAAGGGGAAGAGTTGATGATGACGAAGACCGAAAATTCCCCTCTCCAGAGCCCCAAACAGACTCCAGATATGGCCTCCTGATGAAGAACAGGAGTTGGCGATGGCTCCGTATTGCGAAACAAGGTAAAACCTTATCTTTGATCTTTTTCTTGAAAAATGTGAATTTATAGCGTTGGAATTAGGGCGGGGAATCCATGAGGTGTCCACCCTCTACCAGGCCACGCCAGGGGGCCTGGCGCGCCCTGGTGGAGGGTGGGCCCCCTGGGCCCCCTCTAAGGTGGCTTCTGGCTCCACAATTCCTTAAATATTCCAAAATAAATCTCCAAAAAGTTTTGCTCCATTCTGAGAACTTTTATTTCTGCACAAAAATAACACCATGGTAGTTCTGCTGAAAACAACGTTAGTCTGGGTTAGTTTCATTCAAATCATGCAAACTAGAGTCCAAAACAAGAGCAAAAGTGTTAGGAAAAGTAGATACGTTGGAGACATATCAACTCCCCCAAGCTTAAACCCTTGCTTGTCCTCAAGCAATTCAGTTGACAAACTCACAATAAGAAAGAAAAACTTTTACGAACTCTTTTGTTCTTGTTTACATATATATGATTAAGTAGCACCCAGGTTTTCAGCAAAGATCATGACTAACCATGTCAAAAATAACTCTTAAAGATTATATTAACTCATATCAATGACACAAGCAACTGGCGAGCAATAATAAGATATCTCAAGTGCAAACAATTTATCAAAACAATAATGATATAATATGACAATAGTGGTATCTCGCTAGCCCTTTTTGAGATTGCAAAACATAAATGCAGAGCACCTCCAAAGTTCAAGCAGCGACTAAACATTGTAATTCATGGTACAAATTATCCAATCATGATACATCCAACATTCACTATACACAATACATGAGGATGACAATAGTGCTCTCAGATCTGATGCTTATTTTAGAAGGTGATGGCTCAACATTAAAGTAAATAGATACTCCCTTCGCAGAGGGGTGCAGGGATTTGCACAGGTGCCAGGGCTCAAGGTTTAAATTAGAGATAAGTATAGTTTTGAGAGGCACACCCTTCCTGTCAACATTACAACCAAGATATATCAATATATTCCATGTTAAACAAATTAGTGGCGGTTCCCAAGCAGTAAAAGTAAATGTTTACTCCCCATCGACCAACAAACACACTCCACGACGAGCCGAATCCACGAGTACCGTCCAAACTAACAACATTCCTGGGGGAGTTTTGTTTAATTATTTGCATTGATTTTGATTTTGAGACTGGGAATCCCTATTACCGCCCTTCTCGTGCAAGGATGAGTGAATAAGCACTCATCAGAAGAGTAACCCGCTTAACATGGAAGATACTGACCACCCCTGTCGCTCCATGAGTGGTCCATGCACACAAAACATATGTTCATTTGAAGAAAAATATTAGAGGTGGCAGATGCAAATTTACTTGGAACAGCAGGGTAATACCGCATATAGGTAGATATGGTGGACTCATCTGGAATAACTTTGGTTTAGGGGTTTGATGCACAAATAGAGTTCCCACTTAGTACAAGTGAAGGCTAGCAAATAGATTGAGAAGCGGCCAGCTAGAGAGCAGATACGATCATAAACGTGCATTATGAACAATAAACATTGAATGCTATCATGAGTAGGATATGTACACCATGAACATAAATATCATGAAGGATATGTTGGTTTTGATTCAACTACATGCGTGAACATGTACCAAGTCAAGCCGCCTGAAACATTCAGAGGAGGATACCATATCATCATACTACATCACAACCAATTTAATGCATGTGGACATCCAAGATAAAATCCACTCCTAGCTACTTGAGCATGACATGAACCACTATAATCTCTAATTTTCATTGCAAACATGTTCAATCATAATGCGCTAAATCATGGATACCAGGTTAAACATATTTACAAAAACAAGAACAAGTTGAGTTCATACCCGCTTTTCTCTGCCACAGTTAGTTCATTCAATATCGTCATTATTGCCTTTCACTTGCAAAATCAAATGGTACTCAAATAGTAGTAGTGCAAGAGTGACGTGGACTAAGCTAGAATCTGCAAACATTTTATTCAAGAGGATAAGGCAAAGTAATATGGGCCCTGTGTTAGATCAACAGTAATGCATATGAGAGCCACTCAACATTTTCATCGTGGTCTTCTCCTTGGTACGACTACAAAGAAGAACGAGAATTTCAGAGAAACACACTGAAATATTTTTGGAGTTTTTAGTTCTTCTTGAAGAAAGCAAACACGAGAAGGAAAAATAAAAAACGAGAAAAACTAGTTACACGGGAGAACTCCCAACAAGAAAAAAAAGAAGAAATGTGAAATATTTTGGGGTTTTCTTTTAATATTACAGCTAACTAAACTGAAAAGAAGCAAGAAGTATTTTTGGGTTTTCTCAAAGTTTTTCAAACACATAAGAAGAAAACAAGAAAAATAAATCTAACATGGATAATACAATGAAATAGTGTGGACACCGACAACTGAACTGAAATGTGTGAACATGAATATAATGTCGGTGGGAATACGTATTCCCCCAAGCTTAGGCTTTTGGCCTAGATTTGTAACCACCATCCATAGTAGTCATCTGGTACCATGTTGAATTGTGGTGGATCGAGGAGGCACCTGAGCATACCACTCCTGGGGCTCCTCCTCTATCACAACTTGGTTATTTCAATATGCGATGATATCATCTCGCATAATTCTATATCTATTCATGGCAACAGAATCACACAAAGCAGGTGCAGGCAACGGAATAACATCATGGGTTATAACTCTAAATACCAGATTATAATGAATATTATGAAAGTGGTCAGCCTCATCAATAAAGTGGTGATCCCTCAATGACCTGTAGTCTATATAAACCTTGGGCAAAAGATAATCATGATGGCGTATCTAAACTCCTAAATGACTCGCTAAGCGAGTAGCGTAAATGCCACCATGTATCTTACCCTTACTCTTATTAAGTTGTAGGCGTCGTGCAACAATAGCTCCTAAGCTAAAAGTGTCATCATTATATAATGCACGTCACAAAATGGCGAGGTCCGTAGGACTGAGTGCACTGAACTTTTCATTAGCAGTTAAACACTTAGAAATGAATATAGCAAAGTAGTGCATAGAAGGAAACTGCAAACTAGTGGCAACGGTTTTCGACACGCCCCTGTCGTCACCCACTGTTAAAGTGAGGAGAAAATCCTCAAACTCTATTGGTCTAGGCTCTCTTAATTCCCTGTCAGAAGGAATCAGGCATATGTCACAAAAGTTAGTGAATGGTATTTTGTAATTTTCAGCATAGAGATTAAACTTCACCTTGGGAGGGTTACTCCTACTCAGGAAATTAAAACTTTACACAAAGAAATTTCTGAGGATGTGGTACTGGTCACACTTATGTGCGAGGAAGTTGGTCAAACCAGCATTGTCGATAAATTGAGAAAATTCTTGATAGAAACCGGCTTCCTCCATAAAGGGAATATGTGGCCATTCCCACGGCCACACTTCTTCCTTCCTCAGAATGTGTAGGTCACTATTAGATGACTCCCCAATAACTCCCTTGGCATTCTTCTTGGAGGAATACTTAGTAAAGAAATTCATATTATTTTCTACAAATAAAATTCTGCAAAAATTTAGTCCACAAACAAAATGTTAATGAAACTAAATAAGATTGATAGCAACTACTCCTAGGGATTCATAGAGGCCATATCAAGCATTCAAACTACTTAGAACTCTAAGAATTCAACATGCAACATCATCTACAGCAGAACCAAGAGTAGATAATTATTCTCAAAATAAACCACTAAATCAAAAACTAATTGGAGCAATGAGGGAGTTACATACCGAGAAGCAATCCCCTAAAATAGTTCAAAAATAGAGCTTTGAGCAAAGATCTCGAAATCCACAGGTTCTTGAGCAAGAACACGAGGGAGAGAGCAATGGAGATTTTTTCCAGGAGGTAGGAGATAACATGGGCTAAAGGGATAAGTGAGGGGACCCACCAGGGGCCCACCCTCTACTAGGCCGTGCTAGGGGGATTTGGCATGCCCTGGTGGAGGGTGGCCACCCGGTGCACTCCCCTGTGGTGATATTTGTCCCAGAAATTCACAAATAATTAGAAAAAAATCATGCTAAATTCTTAGGGCATTCTGAGGACTTTTATTTTTGGGTCATTTTTAGTTACACGGGAAAAACAGAAAACAAGATAAGCATGGCATTTTATTTTATTTAAGTAAGAAAAACAGAAAAATAAAAGTGGACACATAGAGTTGTGTCTACTAAATTCATCAACTTCATACCTCTTGAAAATGATTCATTAATAAGGTTGATCAAATCTTATTAACAACCACTTTCAATTAGCATGAAACCGAAGAACTTTCATGAAACACTAGGTTACCTCAATGGGGATAGGCATATCCCCAACCATAATAATATCATATTTCTCTTTGGCAGTAGGTAGAGGTAATTCAAAGCTTCCAATAATGAGTGTCGGAAAATTAGCTTCCAATAATGAGTGTCGGAAAATTTTCAATAACATTCACACCATTCACATGGAATTGTTTCTTCGGAAAGTGTACCATATGCTCATTACCATTGATATGAAAAGTGAACTTACTTTTATTGCAATCAATAACAACCCTAGTAGTATTCAAAAAGGGTCTACCAAGGATAATCAAAAGGGGCCGTTATTGATTGCAATAAAAACAAGGTCACTTTTCATATCAATGGTAATGAGCATACGGTGCACTTTCCGAAGAAGCAATTCCAAGTGAATGGTGTAAATATTACTGAAAATTCTCTGGCACTCACTATTGGAAGATTTCAAATACCTCTACCTACTGCCAAAAATAAATATGATATACTTATTGTTCGGGATAAGCATATCCCCATTGAGGTAACCTAGTGTTCTGCGAAAGTTCTTCGGTTTCATACTAATCGAAAGTAGTTTTTAATAAGACTTGATCAACCTTATTAATGGATCATTTTTGAGAGGTATGAAGTTGATGAATTTAGTAGACACAACTTTCTGTATCCACCTTTTGTTTTCTATTTTTCTTAGTTCAATAAAATAAAATGCCATGTTTATCTTGTTTTCTAATTTCTCCATGCAATAAAAAATGACCAAAAAATAGAAGTTCTCGAAATGTCCTGAAAATTTAACATGATTTTTTTTGAATATTTCTGAATTTCTGATGCAAATAACTTCAGAGGGGGGCACACCTGGTGCCCACAAGACACCAGGGAGCGCCAGCCCCCCCCCCCCCCCAGGCATGTCCTGGTGGGTGGTGGCCCCCACGTGGATCCCCTCACTAATTTCTTTAATTATCCCATATCATCTCCTACCTCCTCAAAAAAATTCATCACAACTCTCTCTCTCTCTCTCTCTCTCTCTCGTGTTCTCGCTCACAAACCCGTCGATTTCGATCTCTTTGCTTGAAGCTCCATTTTTGAAACTATTTTAGGGGATTGCTTCTTCGTATGTAACTCCCCCATTGCTCCAATTAGTTTATGATTTAGTGGTTTATTTTCCGAATGATTAGCTACTTTTGGTGTCGTTGTAGATGAGTATGCATGTTGAATTCTTAGAGTTCTAAGTAGTTTGAATGCTTAATATGGCCTCTATGCATCCTTAGGAGTAGTTGATATCAATCTTATTAAGTTTTGTTCACAAAATTTTTGTGAACTAAAAATTTAAGAAAAATAGTTGTATAAATAAGATGAATTTCTTTAGGAAGTACTCTTCCAAGAGGAATGCTAAAGGAGTCATTGGGGTATCGTCGGACAATGACCTCAATACTCCGAGGAAGGTGGAGGCACGGACGTGCGAATTGCCACATAATGCCTTTATGGAGGAGGCCGGGTTCCATCAAGAGTTTCCTCAATTCGTTGCAAATGCTGGGCTAACCCACTTCCTCGTACATGAGTGTGACCAACACCACATCCTTACAAATTCGTTTCTACACAGTTTTCATTTTCTAAGTAAGAATGATCCTCCTGAGGTGAAGTTTAATCTTTATTCTAAAACTTATAAGATATCATTTACTGACTTTTGTGACATATGTCTGATTCCTTCTGACGGGGAATTAAGAGAGCCTAGACCAGCAGAGTTTGAGGCCTTTATCCTCACTTTAACAGTGGGTGACGAAAGAGGCGTGTCAAAATCCACTGCTACCAGTTTGTAGTTTCCTTCAGTACACTGCTTTTCTCTATTCATCACTAAATGTTTAACTGCTAAGTAAAAGGTCGGTGCACTCACTGTCCCTGACCTCACCATTTTACGCCATGCACTACACAATTATCATACTTTTAGCCTAGGAGCGATTATTGCACGAAGCCTACGCCTTAACAGGAGTAAGGGCAAGATACACGGTGGTATTTATGCTACTCGTTTAGCGAGTCATTTTAACGTTCAGATATGCCCACATGATTATCTTTTGCCTAAGCTTTATCTAGATCACAAGACGTTGTTGGATCACCAATTTATTGATTTAGCTGATTTCTTCCATAATATTCACTACAATTTAGTATTTAGCATCAAAACCCGTGATGTTATCCCATTGTCGGCACCTACCTTGTTTGATTCTATTGCTAGGAACGGATACAGAATCATGCCAGACGACATTATTGCCTACCGGAACAACCTAGCGGCGGCTGAGGAGGAACCCCAGGAGTGGGACCCTCGGGTGCCACTTCCACCTTGCTTTGACTGAGGACCGGATGGTTACAACGGATGGTGATTACCAAGCTAGGCCAAAATCCTAAGCTTGGGGGAGTATGTGTTTCCACCGAAATTATATTCATGTTTACACATTTCATTCTAGTTGTCGGTGTTCACACTTTTTCATTGTATTATCCATGCTAGATTCATTTCTTTGCTTTCTTTTTGAGTGTTTGAAAACCTTTGAGAAAATCGAAAACTATTTCTTACTTCTTTTAGGTTTTCCTATTTAGTTTAATTGGTTGTAGTATTAAAAGAAAACCCAAAAAGATTTCTTGTTTCTTCTTTTATTTGTTGGTAGTTTTCCCGTGTAAATAGTTTTTCTCGTTTTTGTTTTCCCTTCTTTTATTTGCTTCTTCAAGAAAAACTCAAAAACTCAAAAAATATTTCAGTGTGTTTCTCTGAAATTCTCTTCCTTTTATTGAGTCGTACCGAGGATAAGACCACGATGTAAATGTTGAGTGGCTCTCATATGCATCACTGTTGATTTAACAAAGAGACCATATTACTTTGTCTTCCCCTCTTGAATAATATGCTTGCAGATTCTAGCTTAGTCCATGGCACTCTTGTACTATTATTATTTGCATATCATTCGGCCGTGCAAGTGAAAGGCAATAATGACGATACTTGATGAAGTGACAATAGCAGAGAGAAACGGGTACGAACTCAACTTGTTTTTGTTTGTAAATATGTTTAACCTAGTATCCATGATTCAACATATTATGATCAAACATGTTTGCAATGACAATTAGAGATTATAGTTGCTCATGTCATGCTCAAGTATCTAGGAGTGGATAATGATTTATCTTAGAAGTCAACATGCATTAAAATGGTTATGATGTAGTACGATGATATGGTATCCTCCTCTGAATGTTTCAAGTGGCTTGACTTGGCACTTGTTCATGCATGTAGTTGAATCAAAACCAGCATAGCCTTCATGATATTTATGTTCATGGTGTCCATATCCTACTCATGATAGCATTCAATGTTTATTATTCGTAATGCGGGTTCGTGACCGTCTTTGCTCTCTAGTTGGCCGCTTATCAACTTATTTGCTAGCCTTCACCTGTACTAAGATGGAATACTGCTTGTGCATCAAAATCCTTAAACCAAAGTTATTCCAGATGAGTCCACTATATCTGCCTATATGCGCTATTACCCTGTCGTTCCAAGTAAATTTGCATGTGCCACCTCTGAAATTTCAAATGAACATATGTTTTGTGTGCCTGGACTGCTCATGGAGCAACATGGGGTGGTCAGTATCTTCCATGTTAAGTGGGTTATTCTCATGATGAGTGCTTATTCACTCGTCCTTGCACGAGAGGGGCATTAATAGAGATTCCCAGTCCTGAAATCAAAAGAAATGCAAATAATTAAACAAAACTCCCCCAGGAATATTGTTGGTATGGACAGTACCCATGGATTCGGCTAGCGGTGGAGTGTGTTTGTTGGTGGAGGGGGACTAAACCTTTACTTTTACCACTTGGGAACCACTACTAATTTGTTTAACATGGAAGATATTGATAGCTCTTGGTTGTAACATTGACAGGAAGGGTGTACCGCCCAAAATTACCTATCTCTTATTTAAGCTTTGAGCTCTAGCACCTCTGCGAAGGTACTATCTATTTACTTTTATGTTCAGTCATCACCTTCTCAAATAAGTGCTAGATCTGAGAGCACTATTTTCATCCTCATGCATTGTGTATAGTGAATGTTGGATGCATCATGACTGGATCTTTTCTACCATGAATTACAATGTTTAGTCGTTGCTTGAACTTTGGAGGTGCTCTGCATTTATGTTTTGCCATTCAAGAAAGGGCTAGCGAGATACCATTATTGTCATATTATATCATGATTGTTTTGACAAATGTTTGCACTTGAGATATTTTATTATTGCTCGCTAGTTGCTTGTGTCAATGATATGAGTTAATATAATCTTTAAGAATTATAATTGACATGGTTAGTCATAGCCCTTGCTGAAAAGATGGGCGCTACTTAAGCATATGCATGTAAACAAGAACAAAAGAGTTCATAATTTTTTTTCTTTTTCACTTTCAGTTTGTCAATTGAATTGCTTGAGGACAAGCAAGGGTTTAAGCTTGGGGAGTTGATACATCTCCATCGTATCTACTTTTTCTAATGCTTTTGTTCTTGTTTTGGACTCTAATTTGCATGATTTGAATGAAACTAACCCGGACTGACGTTGTATTCAACAAAACTACCATGGTGTTGTTTTTATGCAGAAATAAAAGTTCTAGGAATGGAATGAAAAATTTTGGAGAATTATTTCAGAATATTTGACAATTATTGGAGCCAAAAACTACCAGAGCAGGGGGCCAGGCTAGGCAACACCCACCAGGGTGCGCCAGCCCCCCTATGCGCGGCTTGGTGGGTGGTGCTCACCTCGTGGGGGGCCCGACCCTGATTCCAGAGCTATAAATTCCCATTATTGGAGAAAAATCAAGGAGAAAGTTTTATCGTGTTTCACGAGACGGAGCCACCGCCACCTCATGTTCTTCATCGGAAGGGCAGATCTGGAGTCCGTTTGGGGCTCCGGAGAGGGAATCTTTGGTCTTCATCATCATCAACCCTCCTTCATCGCCAATTCCATGATGCTCCCCATCGGGAGTGAGTAATTCCTTTGTAGGCTTGCTAGTCGGTGAGGAGTTGGATGAGATTCATCATGTAATTGAGTTATTTTTGTTAGGACTTGATCCCTAGTATCCACTATCTTCTAAGATTGATGTTGCTATGACTTTGCCATGCTTAATGCTTGTCACTACAGCCCAAGTGCCATTATTTCAGATCTGAACCATTTATGTTATCACCATTATATCTATGTTCTTGATCCGATCTTGCCTAGTCATATGCACCTATTACGTGTTATGATCCTTAAACCCCATAGTGACAATATTTGGGATACTTTCCGGTGATGACCGTAGTTTGAGGAGTTCATGTATTCACTGTGTATTAATGCTTTGTTTCAGTTCTCTATTAAAAGGGGGCCTTAATATCCCTTAGTTTCCTTGGACCCTGCCGCCACGGGAGGGTAGGACAAAAGATGCCATGCAAGTTCTTTTCCATAAGCACGTATGACTATTTACGGAATACATGCCTACATTACATTGATGGACTGCAGGTAGTTCTGTGTCACCCTAGGTTATAACTATTATATGATGAATATCATCCAACGAATACACCGATCCAGTGCCTACGAGTTTTCCATATATTGTTCTTGCTAAGTTACTACTACTGCGGTTACTGTTGCACTTGCTGCAAAATCACTACTGCTATTTTTATCGCTATTGTTACTGTTACTACTACTATCAAACTATCATATTATTGTGCTATTGATCACTTTCCTGCAGATATATAATCTCCAAGTGTGGCTGAATTGACAACTCAACTGATAATACTCTCAAATATTCTTTGTCTCCCCTTGTGTTGAATCTATAAAGTTGGGTTGAATACTCTACCTCGAAAACCATTGTGATCCCCTATAGTTGTGGGTTATCACTAACTTTTGTGAACACTACCCATTCATCTCTAGTATTGAGCCTATGAAGGTGGAAGAAGCACTCGAAGATCTAGATTGGGTGAATGCTATGCATAAAGAGCTTCTCAAGTTCTAGAGGAATGAAGTGTGGACACTTGTGGAGAAGCCCAAGGACGAGCAAAACATCATCGGAACCAAATGGGTGTTTTAGAACAAGCAAGATGAAGACGGTCAAGTCATTCGCAAGAAGGCACGTCTCGTGGTGCAAGGTTACACGCAAGTCGAAGGTATGGACTATGGTGAGACCTATGCCACCGTTGCTAGACTTGAAGCCATTCGTATATTGCTTGCTTATGCGAATCATCAGGACATCACACTTTACTAAATGGATATTAAAAGTGTATTTCTCAACCGGGAGATTGAGGAAGAAGTCTATGTTAAGCAACCCCCTAGTTTTGTGAATCCTAAGAAACCCAACCATGTTTACAAGCTTTGTAAAGCTCTTTATGGACTTAAGGAAGCCCCTCGTGCTTGGTATAAGTTCCTAACAAAGTTTCTTCTTGAAAATGGTTTTGAGATTGGTAAAATTGATGCAACCTTATTCACTAAGAGAGTTAATGGTGAATTATCCATGTGCCAAATTTATGTGGATGGTATTATCTTTGGATCTACTAACCCACAATTTAGTGAGCAATTTGGAAGGTTGATGTCCGAGAAGTATGAGATGTCCATGATGTGTGAGTTGAAATTCTTCCTTGGTTTTGTCGTGGGAATGAACACCTATGGGACCACGGGGACCCCTTTCGGTTCGACGGGGGGGCAGACACACGCAAAGAGCCAGTCTGGTAAGCAGCGCATGGGGTGTTTTTACCCAGGTTCGGGCTGCACGGATGCATAAAACCCTACTGTTTCTTGGTTATATTGATCGTGTTCTAGGGTTCTAGCTACAGGAGCGCCATGAACGGCCGCTACGTGCGCTTGGTAGCCTCCCATAGTCTGACTGTCGGGTTGTCCAGTTGTCTAACTGCCCAACTGTCTGATTGTCTAACTGTCTAACCCCCCGCCTGTAACGCCCTAGGCCTCCTTTTATACTTAAGGGGATCCCAACAGTGGCGTACAGTATGCACAATGCTTCTATAGTGCTATCATACCTAACTCTGGCGGAGTAGGACAAGAGCATTCAATGCAGCGTCAGGCACCTCAGTCTGTTAGTCGGATAGGACGGGGGTCCGTCCCATCAGTGCCGCTTAGCTCCCTCCAACATCGATGCCACGACACGTGTCCAGGTGAATCGACACCTGACATGTGCGCTGGCGATGCTTGTCAGGGCCTTGACTTGTCGGGACCTTGCCTTGCTGGGGGTCTTGCTTCACCCGAAGGCTCTACAGCCCTCCCGGCAAGGTCTTGCTGGTAGTCTTGAGTCTTTTGTGCTGGTGTTCCGACAAGTCTTTGCTGGGCCTTGCCGCCGGGGCATCTACTACTGCCCGTGCACGAGTAAAGGGGCACTAGATGGCCCAAAAACTCTAGTGCGCCGATAGGAGCCCCCGGGCCTGGGCCATACACGTCGCGAGGCGTTGTTGGGCTAGGCCCAACCAGTGCATGGGCACGCGTGGCAGGGCCTTGCAGTTGTCATCGCTCGTTGCACTTCCCCATGATGCCCATTGAATGCGGGTAGTGGGATACGTGTGCGGCATAGCCGCCTAGTTTTCAATTATTGTGTCAGGTCTTTTCCGTCACACACGCCGCATGCATAGCGGGGAGCTAGCAACAGGCGCTCGTGATTTTAAAGTCCCTGAGAAAAGGCAGTAACTGTGGCTCCATGGATTGGGGCGACGAAGCGGTTGTTGTTCGCCCCGTGATCGAGGGCGCCGCTATTGGAGGAGGTGGGCGGCATCCTTTGGAGTGGGGGAGAGCCAGCCCCTGCGCTTCCTCCTATAAATTGGGGACAGCGGGGGCGGAGCTCATCCATCCTTCTTCCGCCCTTCGAGTGCAAAAATCCGGAGTCCGCTTCCCCCCTCTTGTCTTCTCAATCTTCAGGCAGCGCCCGCCCTTCTCCATGTACAGGGGGCGGGGGCGACCACCTTCCTCAGCTGTGAGGAGGAGCTCTCGTCGCGGTCATGCCGCCGCTTCAGCCGCGGAGGCGAAGGGAGCTCGAGTTCGCGTGGTGGAGGAGGCGCGAGGGGTCGTGGCCGCCGGGGAGGCCGAGGTCAGGGGAGGCAGAGCGCTGCTCCACCCCCTCCTCTGACGCCATGCATCTCCATTGAAGAGGCCCACGCCAAGGGGGCGGCGCTGGACATCGTCATCGAGCTGGGCGGTCCCCTCCGGAGCCATCTGTGCCTCCCACGCCTCTTTGCCAGGGCGGTGGAAGATGACGAGCCGCCCTTCCTGTGGCTACGGGTGGCAGGGTGTTGTAATGGCGCGAGGCGGGTGGATGTTGAGTACCCAGCGCGTCGCATCATGTTCCTTAGGCATAGTTAGAAGACCTTCGCCCATGCCCACAATCTCCAAGTGGGACATGTTCTTCGTTTTAAAATGATGGGGGCCAACACGCTCTCCATCAAGATTTATGGGAGCTCTGGCATCCGCCTCAGCTGCTGCGAAGAGAGCGCGAGCAGCGCCGAAAGCCTGTCCTCCGGAGAGAGTGACGAGGAGGACAGCGGCGATGAGTCCGGTCTTCGGGCGATCAAGTCAGAGCCCAAAGATTCGGGCTCGGACTGACCGCCGGCTGCACCATCATCGCCAGCCTCACGCCTCTCCCCCTCCCGGCAAGATGTCCTTGGCGGGTGCTTCAGTCCCGGGTGCTGCCTCATATTTCAGTTGGGCCTTTTCGTAGGCCCGTGGACTTCGGCTTCTGGGGTCCATCCCCCTTTCCGCCCGCCCTGGCCCTCTCCTCCGTGCAATGCTAGTCAAGGAGGGGCCAGGTTCTTATCTGCCCATCTGGCAGCCCTACTCGTCCGTGCAGTGCTGGTCCAAAGGGGTCAGGCCGGGCTTCTGCCAGGGGCCTCTCGCCATCTTTTTCTTCTTGTAATCTGCCCCTCCTCTCCATATTTTTCTTCTTATAATCTCCCCTAGGGGAGAAAGTCAAATAAAGATGTACTTAGAGGAAAAAAGCGATGTCTTATGTAAATTTCACCCTATCTAAAAAATTGCATGTTGTCTTCCTTGTTAAACTGTTTCTGTGTATGGAATTTAACTTACGCCCTTTCTGGAAGAATCTTGTCGGCATGTGTGGCCCTATTGCAAGCGCTTTGAGGAACGGGTCCTTAGCAGCCTGCTGGCAGTGCCACCGCTAGCAAAATACCTTGGCATCCTTGGTGCGGCCGTTCAAGGTGTCGACCTTACACGAAAACGGGATAAGGGCGCGAGCGATGTCACTTGGATTGTTGAGCGGACTCGAAACGAAACAAGGAGCACGGGAGAAGCCACTTAAGCCGTTGAGCGGTCCCGAACATAGTGAGGGCGCCTCCAATCGTGGCAAGGTTCCCACGCGTGCAGGTTTTCTATACAGAAGTCGAAATTGCTCAAGGAAAATAAATTTTGGCAAGGATTCATGAGGAGTTTTCACAACTTATCTTTTTGTTGCCTTTCTCCTTCCGGCAAGTTTTTTTGGCACGTCGCTCATAGGTATCTGTATCATCATCCCCCCCCAGCAAAGCTGTATGCGAGGGATCCTTCTATCCTTTGAGAAAAAGAAAGAAGAGAAAATATGGATATGGAACCTTGGCAGTCCGTTAGTCCTTGTCGGGATTAAGTGCAATGCAACACTTCAGATAAACATGCACATAAGTAAACATGAGAATCGAACGGGATTGCAGAACACTTATCTTTATTCAACTATGCACAGGGTCTGAGCCTAGCTTTGTACCAAGGATTACATGCTTCAACGGCAAGACTTGTACAAAAGGTGGTTGTCTGGGCTGGCCGGGCAACCGTGCCTCATGGGTAGAACTTTCGAAGATGTTCGATATTCCAGGAGTTGCTCACTGGAACGCCGTCCTCGGTCTCCAGGCGGATTGCTTCGGGCCTAGTGACTCGTACTACCTGATAAGGGCCTTCCCACTTCGGCGTCAACTTGTTTGGATTCTTGGCAGATTAAACTCACCGAAGAACAAGGTCGCCTTCCTCAAGACTTCTGGCATTGACCTTGCGGCTATGGTAGCGGCGCAAGGCTTGCTGGTAGCACGCAGCTCTCACAACAGCCTGAAGACGGTTTTCCTCAAGGAGCGTCGCGTCGTCTTGCCGCAACTGCTCTTGCTTGAGCTCATCATAAGTGAGAACTCGAGGAGACCCGTATATGAGTTCCGTGGGGAGAACTTTGTCCTCCCCATAGACAAGGAAGAAGGGTGTCTGGCCGGTAGCTCGATTTTGTGTCATCCTGATTGACCAAAGAACCACCGGCAACTCATCAATCCAGTTCCTTCCACACTTGTGCAGTCTATCAAAAGTTCTTGTCTTGAGACCTCGCAGCACTTCAGCATTAGCCCTCTCCGCTTGGCCGTTGCTCCTCGGGTGGGCAACGGAAGCAAAACAGATTTTGCTACCAAGGTCTTGGACATACTACATGAAGGTGTGGCTTGTGAACTGTGTATCGTTGTCAGTGATGATCCTGTTGGGAACACCAAAGCGGCAAACTAGTCATTTGAAGAACTTGAGGCTGATTGTGATGTCACCTTTCTCAATGCTTCCACTTTCGGCCACTTTGTGAACTTGTCGATTTCCACGTACAAGTACTCAAAGCCCTCGGCGCTACCAAGGTCTTGGACATACTACATGAAGGTGTGGCTCGTGAACTATGTATCGTTGTCAGTGATGATCTTGTTGGGAACACCAAAGCGGCAAACTAGTCCTTGAAGAACTTGAGGCTGATTGTGATGTCACCTTTCTCAATGCTTCCACTTTCGGCCACTTTGTGAACTTGTCGATTTCCACGTACAAGTACTCAAAGCCCTCGACGGTGTGGGGAAAGGGGCCCAAGATGTCGAGCCCCCAGACCAAAAATGGCCATGAGAGAGGGATTGTTTGAAGGGCTTGAGCTGGTTGATGTTGTTTCTTCGAATGAAACTAGCATGCTTCACACTTGGTTACTAACGCAGTTGCATCCTGGAGGGCAGTGGGCCAAAAGAAACCTTGTCGGAATGCCTTTTTCCGGCAAGTGCTCTTGATCCTATGTGGGAGCCACATATGCCTCTGTGTATATCTGCCAACACCTCCAGTCCATCATCCCGAGAAATGCACTTGAGTTTCATGCCATTCGGTCTCTTTCTATACAGGACATTGTCTACGAACTGGTACATATGAGACTGGGGGGCTACTTTCTCTGATTCCTCTTGTTCCTCGGGTAGTTCTCTTGTTTGAAGGAATTGGACAATGTGTTGTGCCCACGCTGGAGCATGTGGCTCGACAACAAGGACTAAAGGCGTATCCTCTGTTGGGGTAGCATTTGCCTCGATGGCAAGGGCCCCAGGGCCTACCGGAGTCTGCTTCGCCCCGGCAAGCCTGGCGGGAGCGTATGCTTCTACGGCAAGAGCCGGGGGGCCATCGGAGCATAGTACTCACCGGCAAGCCTGCCATTCCCTCTAGCAACCTTCCCGTCGGCGGCTTCGTAGAGCTCTACCGGGAAATACTTGCCAGAACTTAACTTACTTCTCTTCTCTTGTCCAGTTTATGGTGTGACGGAGGGTTGAGTTAGTTGGAGCACAGAAGTTCCTGGTTCCACATGTAACTTAAGGGCAACACACTTTGACACGCCATCGGCAATGCTATTCCCTGCACATGGAACATGCTCCATTTGCAGCTCGTCAAAACATTCTTCCAACTTCCTCACTTCATCTACGTAAGCTTCCATCAATGGACTCTGGTAATCTTTGTTCACTTGCCTAACGACAAGTTGAGAATCACCCTTGACAATAAGTTTCCTGATCCCAAGGTCCGCTGTGATCCTGAGACCAGAAAGCACCCCTTCGTATTCAGCAGTGTTGTTCGTTGAACTCTCCTAGCGAAAGTGCATCTGGACCACATATCTGAGGTGCTCTCCGGTGCGTGCGACAAGCAGCACTCCGGCACCAGTGCCTTGCAGCGAGAAAGCTCCATCAAAATACATGATCCACTCTCAATCAGTCTCCTTGCCTTGGAGAGTTGACTCTGGAATCTCTTCATCGTGCGTTGGAGTCCATTCTGCAATGAACTCCACCAAGGCCCTGCTGTGAATGGTCGAAGTGCTTTCAAACTTAAGACCAAGGCTTGATAATTCTAGGGCCCACTCCACAATCCTGTCGGTAGCTTTTGGGTTTCGCAATATCCGTTGTAGCGGGAAGTGGGTGACAATGGTGATCTCATGTGCTTGGAAGTAATAGCGCAACTTCCACGAGGCCATAAGAAGGCCGAAGAGCAATGATCTAGCCACCTGCAACAAGGAGCTGACAAAATAGACTAGTTGCTGCACCACTTTCCTCTTCTGTACTATCTGTGTCAACTACGCAGATCCTTCTTTGCCGGCACCAGACCCTGCCGGAGACTGTCCTAGCTCATCGCTTGGTGTTCCCGCTGTCGTCGTTGCTTCTTCATCAACTTCTCTTTCAGCCACTAGTATAGCACTCACCACTTGATTCGTTGCCGCTAGGTACAGCAGCAACGGCTCTTGTGGTTTTGGCGCAACTAGGACTGGTGGAGAGGAAAGGTACTTCTTCAAATCCTGCAGCGCCGCCTCCGCTTCTGGAGTCCATTTCATTGGACTTGCCTTCTTCAAGATTTTGAAAAAGGGAAGGGCGCGCTCAACAGATTTTAAGATGAACCTACTCAGAGCAACAACAGAGTCGGCAAGGCGTCACACGTCCTTGACTCGTCTTGGTGCCTCAATTTGCTCAATTGCTTTGATCTTGTCGGGATTCGCTTTGATTCCTCATTGAGACACAAAAAAACCGAGAAGCTTGCTGGATGGGACGCTGAACACACATTTCTCGGGGTTGAGCTTCATGTTGATCTTGCACAGATTGGCAAATGTTTCTTCTAGGTATGATATGAGCGTAGCCTTGTCCTTGGTTTTGACCACTATTTCGTCCATATAAGCCTCCATATTTCTATGTAGCTAGGGCTCAAAACCAATCTGGACTGCTCTTGCAAAGGTAGAACCAGCGCTTTTCAACATGAAAGGCATACGCAAAAAGCAGTACGTACCACATGGGGTGATAAACGCGATCTTCTCTTCGTCTTCCTTGGCCATAAAAATCTGATGATAGCCTAAACAGGCATCAAGGAAAGACAATAAGTCCCAGCCAGCAGTGGAGTCCACAATCTGGTCGATGCGTGGCAAGGGAAAAGGATCTTTGGGGCAGGCCTTGTTGATGTCTGTGAAATCAATGCATAGCCTCCGCTTCCCATTTGCCTTGCGCACTACGATTGGATTGGACAACCACGTAGGGTGGAGTACTCCTCTGATTAGGCCAGCTACCTCTAACTTCTTGATTTCTTCGGCAATAAACTGTTGCTGCTCCAAAGCTTGCTTCCGAACCTTCTGCTTGACAGGCTGCGCGTGTGGACAGACGGTGAGGTGGTGCTCAATCACCTTCCTGGGAACGCTGGGGATATCAGATGGTTGCCATGCAAAAACATCGACATTCGCCTGCAAGAAGGCGACGAGCGCGCTTTCCTAGTTGTTGTCAAGGGTGGAACTTATAGTGAAAGTTCCCCTCATGCCATCCTCCTTGGCAGGCACCTTCTTGGTCTCTGGCGGAGCTGCCTTGGACTTCTTGCTCTTGCCGGTGGAGCTCTCTGGCACATCATCAACAGTAGTGCAACACCCTGAAGAGGTGCGCTTGCCAGACTGTGCACCAGAGGCCTTGCCGGTCTTCTTCCCCTCGGGAGCTTCAGCGGCAGGAGCAAGTGCCTTTGTAGCAGGTGCTGCGACCGTGCCCCGGTAGAGTTGGTCGGCGCAGATAAGCGCGCTCCAGCAACGTCAAAAATGATCTTCTCCGTTCTAAAATTGATGTTGCTGCCAAACATCATCGGCAGCGTGACCTTGCCTCTCGGTTGAGTCCTTCCAAAATTGACCCCTTGGAAAGCGCATGTCGGCTCAAGATCTTCGTCAGGAATCTGCAGCCTCTGAATGACATTAGGCAATATCAGGTTCAGGCTGGCCCCACTGTCGACTAACATATTTTTCACTTTGAGGTTGCGGATTGTTGGCGAGACCAACAACGGAAGGCACCTGACCGCAGTTATGCGATCAGGGTGATCTCAGCATCAAAGATGATAGGAGTGTTGGACCATTTCAGGGAGTTCTGTGCGCCGATAGAGGGCTCTGCCGCATTAACCTCGCGCGTCCACTATTTAAGTTGGCGGTGAGAGGAATGCGATGAGGCTCCTCCTTCTATGCACATCATCTCTGTAGCCTTCTGAAACTCATGCTCACTGGACGCGTCGTCCTCTTCGACATCATCATCATCTCCTTCTTGCTTGTCGCGGCCATGGGCAGGCCGATCCTTCTGTTGCTTGGGCTTGCCACGGCAACCTCCTCGGCCAACACGCTTCTTGCCGAACCCCCTCAGCACCATCCTGACCCTTCTCCTTGTCGCGCCTCTCATATTCGGCCTTTTGCTTCTCGGCAAGCTACTCAACTTGTCGACAGTCTTGGAGGTCATGGCATTTGGTGCGATGGATCTTGCAATACTGCTTGCCGGAGTCTTCCGGCTTGCTGGCGGCCACGAGGGTGTGGCAAGAGGCGCACCCGGCAACATCGTTGCCTGGGTCATCGACCTTGCCTTTCTTGGCGGCGTCGGGGTTGCCGGATGCCTCGACAGCAAGCATGGTCTTGCCCTTGCGCTTCTTGTTCCATCACCGGCCCTTCTTTTCCGGGACAGCAGTATCCTCATCTTCAGAGTCAACCTCTGCGCTGGCATCTTCGCCGGGGAGTCTTCTCCCTTCTTCAGCCCGAGTGCACTTGTCTGCCAAAGCATAAAGCTCGGCGACGTCCCTGACTATGTTCATCACCAGCTCTTCCCGCATCCTACTGTTGCGCACGTTCTAATGGAACGTGCTGATAACAGCAGCAGGGTGAACGTCTGGGATGTTTTGGCTCACGCGGCTGAACCTCTAGATGTACTTGCGCAGAGATTCGCCTTCCTTCAGGGGGATGATGTGCAGATCGCTCTCCTGGCCAGGAGCTTGATGACCTCCGGTGAAGGCACCAACGAACTCGTGACACAGGTCTGCCCATGAAGCGATGGACCCCTCCGGCAAGTGCATCCGCCATGACCTGACATTCAGCTTAAGCACCAACAGAAAGTAGTTGGCCAATACTTTGTCGTCGCGGCCCCCGGCAGCCTGCACCACAATGGTGTAGATTCTCAGGAACTCTGACGGATGGGTCTTGCCGTCATACTTCTTCGGGACTTCTGGTTTGAACATGCGGGAGTTGGGCCACTGGACTTGTCGCAGCTCATGGGTAAACGTTGGACAACCCACCTCGTAAGGTAGGCTGACAGGGTACCCCAGCGCGGACTTGTCTACAGTGGGCCCCGCGCGCCTGTCCGATTGGAGGCGCGCTTCCCGCCGCCGCCCGATCGCGGTTCAGGCGTCTTCCTTCCCACATTCCCGAAGAACATGACGCTGATCGCGGTGCGCCCGTGGGTCAGACGACGCCATTGAGTAACCGTCGTAGGCGTCGGTCCATCGGGTTGGCGACCGATAATGCTGTCGCGGAGGAGAGTGCGCCGAGGTCGTGCCGACTCCGGGCACTTCACCATTGGTCTAAGAAGGCCCTGTGGGCCGAAGCTTATCGGCGAGACTAAGGAGGCTCTGAATGGTGGCTCTCCATTCGTCGAGCTTCTCCATAGTAGGAGGGAAGTTCAGGAGTAGCCACGCTCGTGCCGCTTCCTCCGCCGTGGTCGGCAGCGAACAGCGGGAGGAACACGAGGTGCTCTGACTCCTATCTGTGTTAGAAGGAGCACCGCCGCGGTCCCACATCGGCATGCCACTCCCTCTTGCATGCTGGTCCCATGCATCTTGGGAATGATGCGCAGGAGCTTTTCCGTGGGGACGCTGAGAACCACGGGCACCGTGGCGCGGCTCTCCATGCCCATCCTGAGAAGGTCGCGGCGTAGGCACCGGCATGGGTGCCTTATAAGACACTCTTCCTCCCCCGGAGTTCGTTGTACCACCCGCAGGCGGTACCGCTCCGTCCTGAGAACCAACGGCGCAGGGGTTGCCACCGCCGCCATGGGCGTCTCCGTAGCGAACGTCGCCGTTTGCTTGGCCTTGGTCACCGGAGCATCGTGAAAGTTCCGAACCTCTGCCTCCTCCTCCTCCACCCATGTCTATGTCGTCTCCCGTCCGCGCAGATAGAGGGACGGCGGACGTGGATGGGCCAACTGTGTCAGGCCCTTCTTCTTGGGGGCCATGGCAATGATGAATCTAGGGTGCGGATTACCAGAACGGGTTCGCACCACTCAAGCGCCCCCTACCTGGCGCGCCAAAGATGATGTGGGAACGAACACCTATGGGACCACGGGGACCCCTTTCGGTTCGACAGGGGGGCGGACACGCGCAAAGATCTGGTCTGGTAAGCAGCGCATGGGGTATTTTTACCCAGGATCGGGCCGGACGGATGCGTAAAACCCTACTCTTTCTTGGTTATATTGATCGTGTTCTATGGTTCTAGCTACAGGAGTGCCATGAAATTCGTAGCCTCCCGTAGTCTGACTGTCAGGTTGTCCAATTGTATGACTGCCCAACTATCCGATTGTCTAACTGTCTAACCCCCCCCCCACCTGTAACGCCCTGGGCCTCCTTTTATACCTAAGGGGATCCCAACAGTGGCGTACAGTGTGCACACGGGATGCACAGTGTTGCTACAGTGCTATCATACCTAACTCTGGCAGAGTAGGACAAGAGCATTCAATGCACCATCATGCGCCTCAGTCCGCCAGTGGGAGGGGACGAGGGCCCGTCCCATCGGCGCCGCTTACATCCCTCCAACATCGATGCCGCGACACACATCCATGTGAATCGACACTTGGCTTGTGTGCTGGCGGTGCTTGTCGGGGCCTTGCCTTCCCGGGACCTTGCCTTGCCGGGGGTCTTGCTTCGCTCGGAGGTTCTACAGCCCTCCCGGCAAGGTCTTGCCGGTAGTCTTGAGTCTTCTGTGCTGGTGTTTTGACAAGTCTTTGCTGGGCCTTGCCGCCGGGGCGGCTACTACTGCTCGTGCACGAGTAAAGGGGCACTCGATGTCCCAAAAACTCTAGTGCACCGGCAGGTTTGCAAATCAAGCAAACGAGAGAAGGAAATTTCATCTCTCAAACAAAGTACACCAAGGACTTAATCAAGAAGTTCAACATGCAAGAGTGTAAACGTATGAAAACTCCTATGCCTAATAGTGTACATGTTGATCTTACCAAGGAGCAAAAACCAGTTAATCAAAAGGTTTATCGATCAATGATTGGTTCATTGCTATATCTATGTGCCTCCCATCTTGATATCATGCTTAGTGTTTGCATGTGCGCTAGATATCAGTCTTCTCCTAACGATTGTCATCTTAAGGCCATGAAAAGAATTGTGAGATACTTGATACATACACCAAACTTTGGCATATGGTATCCCAAGGGATCTTCTTTTAACCTTGTTGGCTATTCTGACTCGGACTATGCTGGAAACAAGGTTGATAGAAAATCCACCTCAGGTACTTGTCAATTTCTTGGCAGATCTATTGTGTCTTAGTCCTCCAAGAAACAAAACTCGGTATCTCTATCTATTGCTGAAGCGGAATACATTGTCGCTGGATCATGTTGTGCTCAATTGCTATGGATGACTCAAACTCTTAAGGATTATGGCATACATGTGAGACATGTACCATTGTTATGTGACAATGAGAGTGCAATCAAAATTGCTCATAATCCCGTGCAACAATCACGAACTAAGCATATTCAAGTTCGACATCATTTCATTCGTGATCATGTTGCCAAAGGAGATATCAATCTCAAACATGTTCATACCGACAAACAATTGGCCAATATCTTTACTAAGCTACTTGATGAGAAAGTGTTTTGTCACTTGAGGAGTGAGTTGAACATCATTGATGCTTCAAACTGTAGCTAGACTCACTCGGTTGCATGCAAGGGCATGAGGTTACATGACCATTCCATGATGCCTTTGACATACTATCTTATATCTTGGAAGTATATGCTCCCTTGTATTGGAACTAACCTTTTGTATGTACTTGGAAGAACTTCGCTCCACAAGATTGTAAACAACTCATATCACAAGCAATCTTGTCATGACCAAGTATCCACAACCCCTCTTTGATGATGGAAGGAAGAAGACTACATAAACCATATCGTTGACATACACTTGATAAGATCATAATTAGTGTTCATATTTGGTATCATGTCTTTTGGATATATCAAGTTCTTCCTTGCATGACTAACCCATGTAGGAGAGAAGAGAACCAAAACTAACAAGGATTTCTCCAAACTCAAGATGATTTTCATCAACATCGAGCATCCACAACAAGTTCTCCTACATGCCACATCATCAACATCACTAAGGTATGTGCTCATATCCTTGAAAAAGCTTTACTCCAAGTCATGAGATAAAGCAACTCAAGTGATGTGAAAACATTAAAATGCTTAATCGAAAAATGGTAACCCCATTTTGAGCTTAAACCATGATTATGACCTACAATCAAGTATTCTTGCTTGGCTCCTAAGTCAATATACTCTAATATAGGTGATCTAGTCATCGACCATCATCTAGATGAAGTATTTTGTTTGTTTCATCCTATATTTGCATGCCTTCTTGGAACCATTCAACCCTCATCTAGTTGATACATCTCTGTAAATTCACTTGTATTTCCTTTGCATGTCCTTTTGAAATTTTATTGCAAGTTTTCTAAGATCATTTGAGATTTTCTAGAAGTTTCCAAGTTTCTGATATGTCCTGGGAGCCTCCGACTCAAATGCCTCGATTCTACCAATCATGCAGATAGGCTGCAAATACAAGTCTCGGTTCCACCAACTTATTTGCCTTGGAGCCACCGACTTTGCTATATTTTCTATACTTTGTTAAATTTAGTAATTTTCCATTTCTTCGATGATCCCTTTATTTTAAAACTAGAAAAAAACAAAAAAAACTTTAAGGGGGAGAAACTTTATTCAAGGATCCCTAAGTCAAAGGAGGAGATGTCTTACAAGCTTTCAAATCAGTAAAAGGGGGAGAAATTGTTCTCAATAATATCTATGTCTTAAATTCTCTCTATGATTCTAAGCTTTCCATGATCCCTACATTCTATGACCATTGTTCTCTAAGATCCCTTCTAACTCAATGATCCCTATGTCTGTCCCTGTGTATGAACCTTTTTGAAAATTAATGCCAGAGGGGGAGAAATACCAAAGCTTAAATGCAAAAGGGGTAGACACACCTAAGGGGGAGATATAAAATTAAGGGGGAGAATATCAAAGCTATGCTTACATAGACAAGGGGAGAATACCAAAGACTGTGTCTATTCATAGGGGGAAACATCATGATTTCCCAAAGTGGAGAAACACCACTTAAGGAAGAGAGAGCATGTCTAATTTATTCTATTTTGCCTACTCATGTTAGACTTGTCTCATCCTACCTACTCCCAATATCTACATGTGAACATTCAGGGGGAGAGGATGACCTACAATTCCACATTTAGGGGAGAAAGCTCTAAAATGATCTTGGAGACATATCAATCTTAAGAAATACTATCTTCTATATGTTATCCACATCTTGGTACTATTGAGTTCTATTGCATTTGGGTTTGTAGAATACTCTTGTGTTTCCTAACATTGTTTTCTCAAGTGTGTTTCTACTAGTAGAATGCTCAAGAACTCAAGGTAATTATATGCATCATATCTTTGATCAAGATGATCTCTTGCTTCTTGCACTTATTGTTTGCAAGAGTGAAGTCTTGAACAAGGATGTAACTCATTCACATATATTACATGCATATAGCCAAGGTACACATGACTCATCATATCCCTTCTACTATATGTGTGTCCATGCCATCCAAAGCAACTATCCTCAAGAGGATTGCACACATTTAGGGGGAGCAAGTTAATTTAGTCATGTGTCTCTCAAAGTCTTCATTATATCTTTGCAAATCTTTATTTGAATCTTTGATTGTATGTTGGCATCAATTACCAAAAAGGGGGAGACTGAAAGCACATTTGCTCCCTTGGTGGTTTTGATAATTCATGACAACATACATTGTCTCTTGGACTAATATTTCTACCTAGTTTATTTCAGTTTTAGTCCACAGAGATTTTTGGCAAGAGGCTGTGAGGAGATTCCCCAAGAACAACAAGAAGAAGAAGGAATAGGATTGGGCAAGCTTCAAGCAAGGAGATTCTAATTTTACTTTGTGAGAAATCACTTTGAGTCCATAGGAAAGCCAATACTATTAAAAGGGGATAAGGTAGTGTTGGTGAACAAATTGCTCCAAGTGCACAAGTGACAACCACCAAAAACACCCAAAGCTCTCCCAAAAAACAATCTGTCTAAACCCTACCACACAAAATCGGTGCCACCAAGTTTTTCCACTCGGCTCTACCGATTTTCATCCCAAACAGAACCCTAGCCAAACCCTAAGTTCTCGATACAACCAAGTGTTGCATCGGTGCAACCGAGTTTCTGTGACCAACATTCGGGTGTCCAAGTTTATAAAATCAGAATGTATGAGTTTTATGAATCGGTGTCACCGAGTTTGGAAAATGCCCTCGGGCACTCATATCGGTACTACCGAGAATCATATATCAATCTGACCGAGATTCCTAAAGTTCCCACATTTTGAGAAAATCGATACAACCGAGTTTTGCATCGATTCCACCAAGTTGGTTAATAATGTTGTAACGGTTGGATTTTTGGAGATGCCTATATATACCCCTCCACCACATCCCACTCGCAAGAGAAGCACTCAGAACAGTTCCCCACTTCCCATATCCAAATTTCCGAGAGAGAAACACCTACCCTTGTGTTGAGATCAAGATCATACACAAAAAACCATATGGATCTTAATTTCTAGCCTCCCCAAGTTGCTTTCCACCCAATAAATCTCTTCTACCAAGCCAAATCTATGAGAGAGTGATTGAGTGTTGAGGAGTCTATCATCTTGAAGCACAAGAGGAAGGAGTTCATCATCACTATCAAGCCTATTACCTTTTGGAGGGTGGTTCCTCCTAGATTGGTTAGGTGTCGCTTGTGAGCCTCCTAATTCGTGTTGTGGAGTTGAACCAAGAAGTTTGTACGGGCAAGGAGATCACCTACTTCGTGAAGATCTACCCATAGTGAGGCTAGTCCTTCATGGACGGAAGCCGTTATGGAATAGTCAAGGTTGCTACTTCGTGGACCCTTATGGGTGGAGCCTTCCATGGACTCTCACGGTCATTACCCTTCATGGGTTGAAGACTCCATAAACGTGGATGTACGATAGCGCCACCTATCGAAACCACGGGAAAAATCTTCATGTCTACAATTGCTTTTGATCTTCCTATCTCTACTCTCTTACATGCACTTGTCTTACTTTCCGTTGCCATATATGTTGACTAGCATGTGTAGGGTGCACTAGACTTGTCATAATTGCTAAAATCTGCCAACCTATTAACCTAAAAAAAAGGTTAGGTTTAATACTTGCAAGTAGTCTATTCACCCCCCCCCCTACACGTCTCTTCTATCGATCCCTTAAGTACCTCAGGATCCTGTCGCGCCTAGATCTATGGTGCCGACTCTTCTTCCTCAAGCAGCAGACAATCGAGGACACGCGGATGGGGGAGAGGAGCATGACCACCTACGGGGCGGCCCTCGTCTACCACCGAAAGGGAACCGGCTTCCCTCAGCTCCTGCTATAGGACTCGGTGAAGAACTTGCAGAAGGGGTTCTTCTACATGAAAACCATGACGATGGGGTTGGACTTCATCAACCTGCCGCCCTTCTTCAACCGGCCGCCTCGCGAGCAGCTGAACTGGGGGACAAACCAGCGACAGTCAGTCCTGAACATGAACTAGATTTGCGACGGGCTCGCTGGCGCAGAGGGGCTCAAAGTCGTCAACCTCATCATTACCATGGTAGAGCACTAGGTGGTGTTGCTACAGCGCTGCCTACACCTCATGTGTTAGATGGGCGGGTAACATTGTTGGGGAACGTCGCATGGGAAACAAAAAATTTCCTACGCACACGCAAACCTATCCATGGTGATGAGCATCTACGAGAGGGAGAGTGGATCTACATACCCTTGTAGATCGCTAAGCGGGAAGCGTTAAGAAACGCGGTTGGTGTAGTCGAACATCTTCGCGATCCAAATCTCCGAGCGTCCCGCGATCTCATCACGATCTGTCCCGCGATCCAATCACGATCCGTCCCGTGAACTCATCACGATCCGTCCCGCGATCTCATCACGATCCGTCTCACGATATTGATCACGATCTGTCCCGCGAACTCATCATGATCCGTTCCGCGATCTCATCACGAACTGTCTCGCGATCTCGATCACGGTCCTTCCGATCTAGCGCCGAACGGACAGCACCTCCGCGTTCAGCACACGTGCAGCTTGATGACGATCTCCACCGTCTCGATCCAGCAAGAGGAGGTGGAGAGGAGAGAGAGTTCACCAGCAGCGTGACGGCGCTCCGGTGATGGTGGTGGAGTGATTCCGGCAGGGCTTCGCCTAAGCGCCGCGAAAACCGATCTAGAGGAGAAACTGTGCACCGGTGAAACGGGTAGCACGTGGCCGGAAATTCTGTCCAAAAACCACCCAATCCACTAGTATATATAAGAGGATAGGAGAGAAGATGCAGCCAAGGCCTTTGGGTCGGCCGAAATAGGAGGTGGGAGCAATCCTACTTCACCTCCAATCCTAGTTGGAGTAGGATTGCCTCCTATTGGCTGATTTTCCACTTTTTGCTTTAGGACTTTCTCTCCTGCGCCATGGGCCTTTGTGGCTGTTCTCCCAGACCACTAAGGGCTGGTTATTATTCTCCCACAGCCCATGGACCTCTTGGGGTCGAAATACCCCTCCCGGAGGTCCTCCGGTACACTACCGGCACTCCCGGTACAATACCGATACTCCCGATACACTACCGATGAGCCCGAAACTTTTCCGGAAACCAAACTGGGACTTCCTATATATGAATCTTTACCTCCGGACCATTCCGGAGCTCCTCGTGACGTCCGGGATCTCATCCGGGACTCCGAACAACCTTCGGTCACCACCATACATAACTCTACACTACCGAAATGTCACCGAACCTTAAGTGTGCAGACCCTGCGGGTTCGAGAACTATGTAGACATGACCGAGACACCTCTACGGTCAATAACCAATGGCGGGACCTGGACGTCCACATTGGTTCCTACATATTCTACGAAGATCTTTATCGGTCGAACCTCTATGTCAAGGATTCAGTTAATCCCGTATATCGTTCCCTTTGTTCTTCGGTATGTTACTTGCCCGAGATTCGATCGTCGGTATCTCCATACCTAGTTCAACCTCGTTACCGGCAAGTCTCTTTACTCATTCCGTAATACAAGATCCCGCAACTAACAATTAGTCACATTGCTTGCAAGGCTTATTGTGATGTTGCATTACCGAGTGGGCCCCGAGATACCTCTCCGTTACACGGAGTAACAAATCCCAGTCTCGATCCATGCCAACTCAACAGACACCATCGGAGATACCTGTAGAGCACCTTTATAGTCACCCAGTTACGTTGCGACGTTTGATACACACAAGGCACTCCTCCGATATCCGTGAGTTGCATGATCTCATGGTCATAGGAACATATACTTGACATGCAGAAAACAGTAGCAATAAACTGACACGATCATATGCTATGTTTGTAGTTTGGGTCTTATCCATCACATCATTCTCCTAATGATGTGATCCCGTTATCAAATGACATCTCATGTCCATGGCTAGGAAACCTTAACCATCCTTTGATCAACGAGCTAGTCCATTAGAGGCATACTAGGGACATGGTTTTTTCTATGTATCCACACATGCATTTAAGTCTCCGATCAATACAATTATAGCATGGATAATAAACGATTATCATGAACAAGGAAATATGATAATAACTAATTTATTATTGCCTCTAGGGCATATTTCCAACAGTCTCCCACTTGCACTAGAGTCAATAATCTAGTTCACATCACCATGTGATTCGCATTGTTATGAATCTAACACCCAATGAGTTCTGGGGCTCGATCATGCTTTGCATGTGAGAGAGGTCTTATAGTCAACGGGCCTGCGATATTCAGATCCGTGTGTACTTTGCATATCTCTATGTCAAACCGTAAACACTGCTACCACACTCCACTTGGTACTATTTCCAAATGGCTGCTCCACTATACGTATCCAGATTGCTACTACTAGTCATCCGGATAGGTGTTAAAGCTTGCATCGACGTAACTCTTTACGACGAACTCTTTATCACCTCCATAATCAAGAAACATTTCCTTAGTCCTCTGGTTACTAAGGATAATTCCGACCGCTGTCCAGTGATCCACTCCTGGACCACTCTTGTACCCCTTGACAGACTCATGGCAAGGCACACATAGGTGCGGTACACAGCATGGCATAATATAGAGCCTATGGCTAAGGCATAGGGGACGACGTTCGTCCTTTCTCTTTTTTCTGCCGTTGTCGAGCTTTGAGTCTCACTCAACTTCACACCTTACAAATCAGACGAGAACTATTTCTCTGGCTGATCCATTTTGAACTCTTTCAAAATCTTGTGAAGGTATGCACTCATTGAAAGTCTCATCAAGCATCTTGATCTATCTCTATAGATTTTGATGCTCAACAATTAGGTAGCTTTATCCAGGTCTTCCTTTGAAAATCACTTTCCAAATAACCGTTTTATGCTTTCCAGAAACTCTACATTATTTCTGAACAACAATATGTCATCCACATATACTTATCAGAAATTCTATAGTGCTCCCACTCACTTTATTGCAAATACAAGTTTCTCATAAACTTTGTATAAACATCAAAACTTTGATCACCTCATCAAAGCGTATATTCCAACTCCGAGATGCTTGCTTCAGTCCATGGAAGGATCACCGAAGCTTGCACACCATTTAGCATCCTTAGGCCTGACAAAACCTTCTGGTTGTATCACATACAACCTTTCCTCAAGTAAACCATTAAGGAAATGATGTTTTGACATCCATCTGCCAGATTTCATAATTGAAAACACAGCAACTGCTAACATAATTCCAACAGACTTTTAGCATCGCTACGAGTGAGAAAGTCTCATCGTAGTCAACTCCTTGAACTTGTCACAAACATCTTTGCAACAAGTCGAGCTTTACAAATAGTGACATTCACCATCAGTGTCTGTCTTCATTTTAAAGATCCATTTGTACTCAATGACCTACCGTCCAACGAGCAAGTCTACCAAAGTCTACACTTGGTTTTAATACATGGATCCTATCTCGGATTTCATGGCCTCCAACCATTTGTCGGAATCCGGGCCCATCATCGCTTCTCCATAGCTCGTAGGTTCATCGTTGTCCAACAACATGACCTCCAAGACAGAGTTGTCGTACCGCTCAGGAGCAGTACACATCCTTGTCGACCTACGAAGTTCGATAGTAACTTGATCCTGAAGCTTCATGATCATCATCATTAACTTCCTCTTCAACTAACGTAGGCTTCACAGAAACATCTTTCTGCGCTGCGCTACTCTCTGGTTGAACAAAGGTTTAACAACCTCATCAAATTCTATCTTCCTCCCATTCAATTCTTTCGAGAGAAACTTTTTCTCGAGAAAGGACCCAGTTCTAGCAACAAACACTTTGCACTCGGATCTAAGATAGAAGGCATACCCATCTGTTCTTAGGGTATTCTATGAAGATACATTTGTCCGCTTTGGGTTCTAGCTTATTATGTGAAAACATTTTCCACACAAGCATCGCAGCCCAAACATTAAGAAATGACAGCTTAGGTTTCTATCAAACCATAATTCACACGGTGTCATCTCAACGGATTTAGATGATGCCCTATTTAAAGTGAATGTAGTTGTCTCTAATGCATAACCCCAAAAATTATAGTAGTAAAACGATAAGAGACATCACAGTATGCACTATATCAATAGAGCATGACTATGATGTTCGGACACACCATCACACCATGGTGTTCCAGGTGGCGTTAGTTGTGAAACAAATTTCACGTTGTCTTAAGTTGTATGCCAAACTCGTAACTCAGATATTCACCTCCACGATCATATCGCGGTCATTTTTATCTTCTTGTCACGATGATCTTTAAACTTCACTCTGAATTTGCTTGAACCTTTCAAACGATTCAGACTTGTGTTTCATTAAGTAAATATACACTATATCTACTCAAATCATCAGTGAAGGTAAGAAAATAACAATATCCACTGCACGCTACAAGACTCACTAGATTGCATACATCAACATGTATCATTTCCAATGAATCACTTGCCCGCTCCATCCAACGGGGTCCTTTAGTCATCTTGCCCAAGAGGCATGGTTCGCATGTCTCAACCGATTCGAAATCGATGAGTCCAAATATCCATCAGCATGGAGTTTCTACATGCGCTTTATACCAATATGACATTTAGCGGCAGTGCCACAAGTATGTGGTACTATCATTATTAACTTTGTATCTTTTGACATCAATGTTATGAACATGTGTACTACTACGATCAAGATTTCAACAAACCATTCTCACTGGGTGCATGCCAATTGAAGGTATTATTCATGTAACCAGAATAACTATTATTCTCTGACTTAAATGAATAACCGTATTGCAACAAACATGATCTAATCATGTTCATGCTCAACGCAAAACACCAAATAACATTTATTTAGGTTCGTCACTAATCCTGAAGGTAGAGAGAGCGTGCGATGTTGATCACATCAACCTTGGAAACATTTCCAACACACATCGTCACCTCACCCTTAGCTAGTTCTCCGTTTATTCCGTAGCTTTTATTTCGAGTTACTAACATTTAGCAACTGAACCGGTATCCAATACCCAGGTGCTACTAGGAGTACTAGCAAGGTACACATCAATAACTCGTATATCAAATATACTTCTGTCGATGTTGCCAGCCTTCTTATCTACCAAGTATCTAGGGTTGCTCCGCTTCAGCGACCTCTCACCTCATAATAGAAGCACTTAGTCTCGGGTTTGAGTTCAACTTTGGGTTGCTTCACTGGAGCAGCAACTGACTTGCTATCCATGAAGTTTCCCTCCTTGCTCTTGCCCTTTTCGAAACTAGTGGTTTGATTAACCATCAACACTTGACGCTCCTTCTTGATTTCTACCTTCGCGGTGTCAAACATCGCGAACAGCTCAGGGATCAATACTTCTATCCCTGGTGTATTATAGTTCATCACTAAGTTCTAGTAGCTTTAGTGACAGTGACTTGGAGAACTATATCAATCACTATCTTATCTGGAAGATCAACTCCCACTTGATTCAAGCGATTGTAGTACCCAGACAATCTGAGTACATGCTCAACGATTGAGCTATTCTCCTTCATCTTACAAGCAAAGGATCTTGTTGGAGATCTCATATCTCGCAACAAAGGCACGAGCCTGAGATCACAATCTCTGCTCCTAGAACATCTCATATGTTCCGTGACGTTCAAAACGTTTTGGAGCCTCAATTCTAAGCCGTAATGCATGACGCACTAAACTATCAAGTAGTCATCGAAACGTGTCTGTTAGATGTTCACAACATCTATAGACGACGCTAGAGGGGGTGGCGCACCGAGCGGTGCATTAAGGACATAAGCCTTCTGTGCAGCAATGAGGACAATCCTCAGATCACGGACCCAGTCCGCAATTTTGCTACCAACATCTTTCAATTCTATTTCTCTAGGAACATATAAAAATACAAGGGAGCTACAACGCGAGCTAGTAATCTACAACATAATTTGCAAAGACACTTTGACTATGTTCATGATAATGAGTTCAATTAATGATATTACTTAAGAACTCCCACTCAAATTGACATCCCTCCGATCATTCGAGTGATACACGATCCAAATTCACCAACTCAAGTCCGATCATCACGTGAGTTGAGGTGGCTGCAATAATGAACATCATTATGTTGATCATATCTACTATATGACTCATGTTCGACCTTTCGGTCTCTCGTGTTCCGAGGCCATGTCTGTACATGCTAGGCTCGTCAAGTTTAACCCGAGTGTTCTGTGCATGCAAATCTGGCTTGCACCCGTTGTATGTGAACGTAGAGTCTATCACACCCGATCATCACGTGGTGTCTCAACACGACGAACTTTCGCAACAGTGCACACTCGGGGAGAACACAGTTCATCTTGAAATTCAAGTGAGGGATCACCTTATAATGCTACCGCCGTACTAAGCAAAACAAGGTGCATAAAAGGATTAACATCTCATGCAATTCATAAGTGACATGATATGGCCATGAACTTGTGTTTAAGATCTCCATCTTCGAAACACCGGCATGATCTCCATCGTCACCGGCACAACACCATGATCTCCATCATCTTGATCTCCATCAATGTGTTGCCATTGGGGTTGTCACGCCCTGCATGCTTCTACTACTATTGCTACCGTAGCGATAAAGTAAAGCATTACATAGCGCTTAATGATTGACACGCAGGTCATACAATAATTAAAAACAACCCTATGGCTCCTGCCGGTTGCCGTACTCATCGACATGCAAGTCGTGATAATCTATACATCACATGATCATCTCATACATCACATATATCTCATCATGTAATTGGCCATATCACATCACAACATACCCTGCAAAAACAAGTTAGACATCCTCTAATTGTTGTTGCATATTTTACGTGGCTGCTATGGGTATCTAGCAAGAACGATTCTCACCTACGCATAAACCACAACGGTGATACACTAGTTTGCTTTTCAACCTTCTCAAGGACCGCCTTTGTCGAATCCGATCCAACTAAAGTGAGAGAAACTGTCACCCACAAGCCATCTAGGCAACAAGTTGCGTCGAGGGAACCGGTCTCTCGTAAGCGTACGAGTAATGTTGGTCCGGGCCGCTTCATCTCACAATCCCGCTGAACCAAAATACGACCAAGGGAGGAAGCAATATAAGCATCAACGCCCACAAACCTTTTGTGTTCTACTCGAGATCTCATCGAACCATCAACCTAGCTCTGATACCACTGTTGGGGAACGTCGCATGGGAAACAAAAAATTTCCTACGCACACGCAAAGCTATCCATGGTGATGAGCATCTACGAAAGGGAGAGTGGATCTACATACCCTTGTAGATCGCTAAGCGGGAAGCGTTAAGAAACGTGGTTGGTGTAGTCGAACATCTTCGCGATCCAAATCGCCGAGCGTCCCGCGATCTCATCACGATCTGTCCCGCGATCCAATCACGATCCGTCCCATGAACTCATCACGATCCGTCCCGCGATCTCATCACGATCCGTCTCACGATCTTGATCACGATCTGTCCCGCGAACTCATCATGATCCGTTCCGCGATCTCATCATGAACTGTCTCGCGATCTCGATCACGGTCCTTCCGATCTAGCGCCGAACGGATGGCACCTCCGCGTTCAGCACACGTGCAGCTTGATGACGATCTCCACCGTCTCGATCCAGCGAGAGGAGGTGGAGAGGATAGAGAGTTCACCGGCAGTGTGACGGCGCTCCGGTGATGGTGGTGGAGTGATTCCGGCAGGGCTTTGCCTAAGCGCCGCGGAAAACCGATCTAGAGGAGAAACTGTGCACCGGTGAAACGAGTAGCACGTGGCCGGAAATTCTGTCCAAAAACCACCCAATCCACTAGTATATATAAGAGGAGAGGAGAGAAGAGGCAGCCAAGGCCTTTGGGTCGGCCGAAATAGGAGGTGGGAGCAATCCTACTTCACGTCCAATCCTAGTTGGAGTAGGATTGCCTCCTATTGGCTGATTTTCCACTTTTTTCTTTAGGACTTTCTCTCCTGCGCCATGGGCCTTTGTCGCTGTTTTCCCAGCCCACTAAGGGCTGGTTATTATTCTCCCACAGCCCATGGACCTCTTGGGGTCTAAATACCCTTCCCGGAGGTCCTCCGGTACACTACCGGCACTCCCGGTACAATACCGATACTCCCGATACACTACCGATGAGCCCGAAACTTTTCCGAAAACCAAACTGGGACTTCCTATATATGAATCTTTACCTCTGGACCATTCCGGAGCTCCTCGTGACGTCCGGGATCTCATCCGGGACTCCGAACAACCTTCGGTCACCACCATACATAACTCTACACTACCGAAACGTCACCGAACCTTAAGTGTGCAGACCCTGCGGGTTCGAGAACTATGTCGACATGACCGAGACACCTCTACGGTCAATAACCAATGGCGGGACCTGGACGTCCACATTGGTTCCTACATATTCTACGAAGATCTTTATCGGTCGAACCTCTATGTCAAGGATTCAGTTAATCCCGTATATCGTTCCCTTTGTTCTTCGGTATGTTACTTGCCCGAGATTCGATCGTCGGTATCTCCATACCTAGTTCAACCTCGTTACCGGCAAGTCTCTTTACTCGTTCCGTAATACAAGATCCCGCAACTAACAATTAGTCACATTGCTTGCAAGGCTTATTGTGATGTTGCATTACCGAGTGGGCCCCGAGATACCTCTCCGTTACACGGAGTAACAAATCCCAGTCTCGATCCATGCCAACTCAACAGACACCATCGGAGATACCTGTAGAGCACCTTTATAGTCACCCAGTTACGTTGCGACGTTTGATACACACAAGGCACTCCTCCGATATCCGTGAGTTGCATGATCTCATGGTCATAGGAACATATACTTGACATGCAGAAAACAGTAGCAATAAACTGACACGATCATATGCTATGTTTGTAGTTTGGGTCTTATCCATCACATCATTCTCCTAATGATGTGATCCCGTTATCAAATGACATCTCATGTCCATGGCTAGGAAACCTTAACCATCCTTTGATCAACGAGCTAGTCCATTAGAGGCATACTAGGGACATGGTTTTGTCTATGTATCCACACATGCATTTAAGTCTCCGATCAATACAATTATAGCATGGATAATAAAAGATTATCATGAACAAGGAAATATGATAATAACTAATTTATTATTGCCTCTAGGGCATATTTCCAACAAACATGACCTGTGCCGGCTCTCCATGAAGAGGTTCAAGCCGATTGCCGTTGCGAGACGGGTGAATCTGGTCATCAAGGACAAGTTGTCGGAGGAGGGGTGGCAGTGGGGAAAGACCACATATAGCCGACCGGAGCCGGCTCCAACGGTAAGCGCCACCCAGCCTCATGTTCTTTTGTGGTTTTTTTCCCTTGGGAACCACCAGCCCATCCCGATTGTAGTTGTTTCCCCTGCTGCATGTTTACGGGGAGCCCACAGACAACGTGGCAAGAGTCCGATGCCAAGGTGTGGAGAATGTTGACGATGTGGATGCGGAGAAGGCAGCTCGAGCTGGCGGGTCGGATGTCGGGGAGTCCGAGTCGGTTTGTGAGTTTCCCCCTACGCATTCCTTGGGTGACTGGTCGGACGATGACGATGCTGATCTCGGGGGGAGGGGGATGCAGCCGAGCTTGGGGACCCGGATTACCCAGAAGACGACACCATCACACCGAGGAAACGGCTCCGGTGGGCTGGTCGTAACTCAGGGCAAAATGAGTCGGCGGCGGACGAGCGTGCACGGGGCAGGAAGCCGACGAGCTCACAGCCAGCCGTTAAGCGCACGGCTAGTGGACCGCCAGGCGACAGCCATGGAGGCAGCGGGAAGAAGTCGTGGGTCGCCCCCATAGGCCCCGCCAGGCAGGCGGTCCCCACTAGCATCGGGTGAGTGCCCTATGGTGTAGGGACCCCGATCCTAAGTCACACAGATCTAGCATGTAACACATCATATAGCTTTGCGGCCTCACGCACGGTACACAACGGCTATCACCTTACCTTGCTTGGACCGTTTGGGCCTTTTGGCTCACGTATATGATCATGTCGCTAGCATCCATATGTCAAAGAACCCGGGTCGACATGACCCAAGTGACACAACCGTACAGGGACAGGCATATGTAACCCATCAATGCAGGTGTCGGTCATCAGCGTGTGTAGACGAGTCGTAGCAAGATACAAGGACTCCATTACACCGCGTGACATTTCCCCGTAGGGCAGACACAACAACAAATAAGGATACACATCGATTGATCAATGTGTCCGGAGCAATAGCAAGCTACCAAGGCTCAGTAGAAGCACAAAGAGGCATTTCCCCGTAAAGAAGGCTACTAAAGGTATACAACTAGGTATCAAATCCCACACATACCAATGCATTTCAACCATACACACATTATGCATGATATGCGTAGATACAACATGGCATCACAACAAAACTCTACAACATAACATTTATTTAGGAGGCTTCGAAGAGCCAACATAGTATAATGTTACAAGTAGGGCGGTCACATGACCCAACATTCAGAGCATACAAACAACAAGCGGAAGTTACATGTCTGGGTACAAACATCTAATAAAAGCGGCTGGAAGAGCCTGAAAAGCTACAACGACCCTACCAAAGGAGCCAGACCTCCGTCTGGGATTCCCAAGCTAATTCGGTCAATATCGAACTTCACATCATCAGAATCACTAATGAGACTGAAGTCTCATCTGCAAAAACACAAATAAGCAAACGTGAGTACAAAGGTACTCAACAAGACTTACATCAGAACTATCTACATATGCATCTTTGTCAACAAAGGTGGTTGTGGAGTTCATTGCAGCAAGCCAGCTTTAACTCTTGGCTAACTTGTACTATGACTATGACCACTTTCTTTGAGGTGGCACATCGCACACGAGTCCACGTATTCACCACATCAATACACCACTATGGATCATGTCTCATCTTCCTACGAGAAGCCATCCATAGCACTCACACTTATCTTGAGCATTTTAGAGTATCCATTAAAGTTATCTATGAACAATGCAAGTCTCCAAGTAGTCCATATCCGAGGACGCGGCTATTCGGATAGATAGTTTACCCTGCAGGGGTGTACTTCGTCACACATGTTCCCGCCACTTATCGCCATGTGGACGTAAAAAAGGCACCTCGACGACCTTCAAGCGGAAGCCCAGCGAGGGAGTCATCCACGGATGTTAACTTACAATGACCTACATTCAAGGCAGTCGCCTATCTGAGTTGGAACCCATAATGGAAGTCCGGTCAAGCTTTCCAACATGGCCTCAAACGTTATGAGGAGGGCTCTAAGCTGGTCCCGACTGGTTTGTTCATCCACTTCGCAGTCTGTGCCACACTATCAATGTTTCGAACTACAGCGACTCCTGGACTGAGAACAAGATAGTTTAATAGGCTGAGAGGGTCCATTGGTTTTGGGCCCAATGTGCGGTAGTATCTAGTCTTGGAACACAAACATGGAACTCAGTTCCTAGCAGCGGCTTCAATGAGACAACCCACCATGTACTCCTACATGGCTCTCATCACTACCTTTGCCAAATTAGGTCCAACACTTAACTCCCATCATCAGAACACATCCATTTCACTCCGGTTCATCACCTAGATGAATCAGACCTAACATAACTCTATGCATAGCAAGCATAACAGGGTAATGGCACAACATGGCCCCCACATCTACCAGGTATGCTAGGTTGCTTGGTTCAGCTATTTACTATGACAATGATAGGTCATGCAGAGGAATGGGTTCATCTACAGAAACACAAGTAGTAGTTGAATCGCATTGTCCTAATGCATTGAAATGAGAGCAAGAGAGAGAGTGGGGTTGTATCAAAATGCTCAAGGGGGGCTTGCTTGCCTGACACTTCTGAAGATAACAGTGAGTCTTCATCGGTGGCATCGATCTCAACATAAGAATAATGTCTACCGAGAGGAAACAATACTGGAAACAAGGAAATGAACACATCCAATGCAATGCAGCAGGCATGATGTATGACATGGCAACTTAAGGTACTGAATTGACCTAATGTAATATCTAGTCATATTAACTGAAGTGGAAATCAAAACTAGTTCAAATTTCAACTCCAAATGTTATTTCATATATTATCCTAGTCATGAAATGTCCAAGTTGGTGATGTTAACTTGTTCAAACATGCATGACCATGACATAAACAGATTCATTGGATTTTCTAATCATTTTTCATATATATATATTATTTCAATCTAACTAACAGACTATTTTCTATGTTTTTAAGAAGTTTATAACATTTTCTTTAATTTCCTGATTATTATTAATCCAGAAAATAGATAATAGCGTCAGTCTGACGTCATCAGGTCAAGGGTGCCAGGTCTAGGTCAAACCTGACGCGCATCGTGCTCCATCTCATCTCTGCCTACTGGCAGAGGTTGAAGATGACCCCTTCGCCCCTGGTGGGCTGGGTCGTCTCCCTCGTGGGCCAGGTAAGCTATAGCTCTTTGCTTTTCTTTTTACGTATTTTCTATTTTTCTGACATTTGTTTTGGTCCAAAATAATATGAAACCATTTCAATAGATTTTGATGATTTCATATGTAGACTAAATGGACTTGTCCAAAGCCATGTTATAATTTTCAGAATAGATGGAACTATATTATATATATAGTAAATATAATTCCATTCAAATAATTGTTTGATTAATTAAAAATACCAAAATAAAAAGTTTATGTGATTCAAAAATATTGGTTGGCAAATTTACCTCAGTTAAATATTTATTAGAACACCAGGGACATTTTCTAGGATCACTTTGAAGCAATTTTTATATTGCTTATTTGACGGAAATTGAATTCTAAGGCTTGATCGTTCTTCATTTCATTTTTAGTTGAGATTAAAAAATTCATGCATGAATGCAAACACAACCAATGTTAGCTAGGGTTGTGACATCTGGCCTTTTATCTGACTTGACTAGCTTTTAGTCATGCTGCCCTTCCCAGCCTTTCCTCATCATCTCCATGTGAAGCAGGACCACGCGTGTCTTGGGCAAGGCCACCGCGGCAGGTGATCCCGCGGGCGGAGGCGCGATGACGCCGAAGGATAGGGAGCATGTCGAGTGTCGTGATTTGGAGATGGCCGAACATGTGCTGACGGCGAAGGAGCGCCGTCGGTGGGAAGACGCTTCCAAGGGGAAGAAGACTACGACAACTCATGACGCTGCCAAAATGACCGGTCGATCGTCGTGGGGAGAAGGGCAGGTGCCCTCGTCACCACGCCCGGAGAGCAGGTCCAAGGCAGTGCATGATCCCGCTCAGCGAGCGGAGGCGGACGCGTGGACCAAAGAGGAGGCGCGTGCAGCCGCAAATGCAGAGGCGCTGCAGAGGACGCGGCGTCAGAAGTCGAGGACGTGACACCAAAGCCGGAGGCTCCTAAGGCGGGAGAAGGTGGTGCGGGCGGCGCGGTCGACAAAGGGGCCGCCATGGGCGGAGCAGGGACGGTGGTGTGCCGGAAAGTGGAGACGCCGCCCGAAGGGGCCTCCCAAGATTAGCTCGACGGCTGAGCCCACCGGGCATAGCGCTGCCAGGAGACGGTCCCCTTGTGGTGACCATGCAAGGGCCGATAGCAACCAGTGCTAGTTCTGGCTCCCAGCCCCAGCCGCAGGAGACCTGGGCGGTGGTGAACGACACCACCAGCAGCCGTACCCCCAGCCTTCTTGAGGTCGCAGTGAACGCGGTTCGCGCTGAATTCGTGGATTGCGAGGAGAAGGTGCAGCAAGACGCCCAGGAGTCCCGGGGTTGGCTGATCCGCCTTGAGCAGTATGTGATGGTAAGCATTTCGTCCTTCGCTATTTTTTTCTTCTTTCCCTTTGCTTGAGGTTTTTCCAGTGGGGGCGCGCCAACGCGCCCACTAGGTGTAGCCCCCGAGACTCAGGCCGACTGTGAGACAGTCGTGTCAAGTCTAACTAGTACACTCTTATCTTTATTTATCCAAAGGCTCTCCAGGACCGTCGGGTGGTCTCGTACAACGTTCTTCTAGGCTAGTACCGAGATACCGAGAGCCGCCTGGCCGCCACGAAGGCGGACCTGCGGCAGGTGTGAGGTATGTGCGTCTTTGGTTTTCCAGTGGGGGAGCACAAACGCACCCACTTGGTGTAGCCCTCGAGATTTGGGTCGGCTGTGCTGCAGGCGGGCCGAATCCCTTCGTTCTTGTTGCTTTTAGTCATAGTTTCTAGACGGGACATGCTTTTGTACTTGCGAAGCTTCAGCTGGCGAGTCGGCTAGCGCTCGGCGCCGGGTGGCACGAGTCAGTCACCAGCGCGATCTTTTGTTCGTGGAGTGTGGACGGCTCCGTGAGGAGGCTAGCCGCCTACTGGCAGGAAAAAATGGGCTGGAGGCGGCCCACCGTGAGGAGCTGGACCGCCAGGCGACGAGCCATTGAGAGGCACTGAAGGCCAAGGATGACCTACTTGAGAGGGAAGTTGAGGAGGCGTGCCTTGCAAAAGAGGAGTATGGCCGTCGTGCTTGCAACTGGTCGATGAGGGAGCAGAAAATGCAGGAGGAGGCGCGAGCGGTCGACTAGCTTCTTGACCGTAAGTTCTTCTTGCCTGGTTGATACGGGGCAAGCCCGTGTGTGTTGATCTTTCATGAATTGGAGGAGGAAACCTCAAGAACACGAAGAACACGGGGATGAACGGGGAGAAATCACAAGAGGGAACACTCAAGAACAAGTCCAATCACACATCCACTAGACTCAACACACACAAGATCCACAAAGGTACATGAACAACAAAGGGAAATAGGATACATGGTAGAGTTCATCCCAAATCCCATGGGGAGATGGCGCCTTGATATCCCGGAGGGTCTTCCCTCGTGAGGGGCCTTGACATCCTCTATGGATCTTCTCCGGTGAAGGTCTCGATCTCCATGGAAGAGGTAGAGGAAGGAGCAAAGCTCAACTAACTAAGAGCTAAACCATTGCTGACCCTAGAAGGAGGAGGAGGGGTCCCTTATATAGTGCTAGTGGAGATAGGGGAGAGAGAGAGAGGATGCATGGGCCTTCGGCCCACGTCTGCCCGCACAGGGGCCGGATGTCCGGGACTTCATGGGGTGTCGGATGTCCAGGGCTCGGGTGCCCGGCTTCGCCCAATTCGGGTGCGGGTGCGCCGGATTTTCGGGACATGGGCCGGATATCCGGCCTGGCTCGGGGCATCGGATGTCCGGGGGTCGGCCAGATGTCCGGTCGCTGTAGAGTCGTCTGGCATCCGTTTCCCTCTGGGCTTCTCCTAGTTAATGGCGCCGGATGTCCGGCCGCTGTAGCTTGGCGACGACTCCACTTGAAGCACTTCTTGCTCCGCCTTCTTCCATCTCCTCTTCCATGCTTCCTTCGCGGTTGTTTTTCATGTTTAGCTGGTTGGAATTGTTTTCTTTTGTTTGGCTTTTATATGATCAAAAGAAGGTGTAAATTCGTTTTGATATTGTTCATTGGTGAAATAAAGTTATTTATAAAACATTTACATCCGTCGTAGTTGTTCTTTTTGTCCTTGCGTGTAGAGATGCCTGACTTGTTTTTTGTTTTCAGCGACAAAGACCGTTACCGGTGGCATCTATTTCATATTTTTAATAGAACGGAATTGTTTTAAGGATCATGCGATTGAATTTTTGAACGAATTGTCATTTATTTATGACAAAGAGTTAAGTATTAGACGTACGGTACCAAAAAATCATTCTAAATACGATGCACCAAACTAAAATTCTTTTTTAGTCTGCATGTGGGTAAATCAATTTTGTTTTTCCTTTTTCGTCCTTTTGGAATTTCTTCAACATATGAGGCTTGGCGACATTCAACAAGAGAGAGAAGAATCAATGATATAATATTTCTTAATTGTATTGTTTATTATCATGGTGCCAGGGACTTCTTCTTGCATGAACTTTGTGTATTATATTTTTATTTGGCCTGCTATGCCTTCATTGTACTGATCTGAAAGTTTTAGTAGGCGAACAATTTTAAAATCAGTAGCATTAAACGTGTTTCTTGTAGGTATGAGTACTGCCAATAGAGTGAAATTTTTCTTATATTGCATGGTGAGCGAAGGATGGTGGAGCGAGCGGCGATCATAATGGATGTAGAGGTTTAGTAGATCGTAACTCAATAGTAGGTGGTGCAAAAAATTAAAAAGGAAGAAAATAATCGCTAATCATTTTTATAGGAAAACTTTGGTTTTCCTTTTTGTATTTTCTCGGATTATTGTTCATGCGGATGCACTGCCTTGGTATTATTCCGGTTTATATTTCAGGTAATGTTAGTACAAAGTTTCTTTTGGTGGATATGGGTCCATTCCAGTTTATTCAGTGGGTATGGAAACAGGTCACACGAAACACTGGTCCATACAAAGTTACTGTTTTGAAAACAGTGTTTTCTTAAATTCAGATTTCACTCAAATTGTTAGAGGAAAATAAAATCGTGGGACAACAGTGTATAAGAACGAATCTAAGGAAAAATAAAATGTGCAATGTTCTTTTAAACAACAAAAAAAGTTGGCACCCAAGATGCTATCTTTTCCTTGGATTTTGGCTTCATAGTAAATTTAGAGTGGAAGGACGGTCACTTCATTATCACTGAGAGCAATGCCAATAGGTAAAAATAATTATTACATAATATGAATATAGATCAGATCAAACTAAGTTAGTATCCATTAGGCCCATATTTTTAACACTAAAGCAATGCCAATATGCAAAATTAATTATCACATAATATGAACATTGATCAGATCAAACAAAACTGGTATTTATTCGGGGGTTTTTACCTCTGTGTTTTTAAGTAATCATTAGATCTGTGTGTTTTTCACATTAGGTAATTATTTATAAGTAAGTTTAAAAGATAGCATAATATAATTGTATTAGAGAAACCCGTAACTAAGGAGGAATAATAATAATAATATCGGAGTACTTTGTACGTGTAAGATGGCAATCAAATATACATGAAGACCTTCTTTTGGAAATGCAAAACATATGATGATATACAACACGTAAAAAATTAGCCATTTTTAATGGATATTATTCATAAATAATACTTTTTATATAAAAAAATAAGTGGTACTATTCATAAATAATACTTCTCACAAAAATCCTTATGGAATCTGAAACTCTATGTTGTTTTCTGTATGTAAGAAAGTATTTTTTTTCTGAAATACAGTTCACAACCGAGGGTACTCTTTACACGTGATACTATGCACTGTTGAACATATAAATAAATAGTAAAAGATTAAATGATTAATATTTACGGTTACTATTTGCATGTTGGGCACGTAAATGAACAATGGAAAATTAAAAAAAAGTAAAAAAAGTAAAAAAAGTAAAGCTTCCTGCTTTAGTAATGAACAATAGAAGACTGAAAAAAATCAAAAAAAGGAGAAAAAGGGAAAGCTTCCCGCTTTACCGCTTTAGTATGTATGTATGTATATATATATATATATATATATATATATATATATAGGGGATATATATATATATATATATAATGTGATGACTGAGACCTTTTTCCTTTAGTTAGAGAGATGCACATGTTCTGTTCTAGGCTATTTCCTTATGGTAGGTGCAGAGTATAGATTATAGTTTGCTACGGTTTGGGGCTAGTTAATAGTCCAGTTTGCTACGGTTTGGGGCTAGTTAATAGTCTAGTTTGCTACGGTTTGGGGCCCGCCCAATCTAACCATATCCTGGAACTCCTTTGGTTTCAGTTAGCCTGTACGTACATGTATGGAACAGAGGAAAAAGAAAAAAGCAATTCAGTTTTAGAGGGAGAGAGTGATATACATGTATGTATGGTTCATGCAATGATATATACTTTTTCCGTTTTTAAATATTTGTCTTTCTAGAAATTTTACTACGTACATGTATACATACAGATGTATATAGATATAATTTAGAGTGTAAATTCGCTTGTTTTGTTTCGTATGTAGTCCGTAGTTGAATCTTCAAAAAAAAACAAATATTTAGAAACGAAGGGAGTACATGTATTATTGGACTGCACCGTGAATGAACATGTCACGTTCAGCCTCAAGATTTTATGAACTGAAAAGAACCAACTCCAACAAGTCATATGTGCATGTTAATTATTATTAGCTTCAAAACCTGAGCGATGTCTTCTTTCACTAGGTACATACCTGAATTTTTGGGCTGCACAACCTCATGAATGTACAGCTCGTCCTAATGCACGTGGATTCGCCTGCTCCTCCACGCGGCACCTGCAACATGGGCGTGGACGTGGTGAGCTTCCCCTCTCTCCGCTCCCTCTACCCTAAAATCTGGATGGCACATGCATCTCTTGTACATACACATGAATAGGCACCACGGTTTGGTTCAGATTTGTATGTGTCCATTTGCTTTAACTTTGATGACTGAAACTGTCTTGACGACACTTGCATCTGTACATACGTACATACATACATACATATATACATATGAATCAACACCAGACTTTGCTTCAGTTTGTAAGTGTCCATCTTTTATTACATCAGTTACGACTTACAAGTGATCATAAGGCAAGAAACTTAATCTCTTACATGCACATACTGATTTGAGATTTCAGTAGCAGGGCTCCATCAGGAACACAAAGGCCAAAAATCTGAATATGTACTGCAGTCATAGACTCTTATTATGCTCTTCTCTAATTTTGACTTGGCGTATAAATGTACATGTGCATACTGACTGAGTAAGATAAAAATAGAGAATAAATCATTGTAATATGCCCTAGATTAGAAATTGAGAGATTAGGAAAGTGATTGATCGATGTTGGTTTTTGAACTCTAGATCAAAACCACCCAGGAACTATGCTTTCTTGTGGTGCAAAGCTAGCTAAACAAGCTGGCTGCTTGATTGATTCAGTAACTAGCTAGCAGTACATGCAGTACGTAGTGGGCCGACGACTTGCACTAGCGTCTAGCACCAACAGGATCGATTCGATCTTGACGGCACGTAGCGACTTCTCTCATGAAACGAACACGGCACAAATAGATGGATTGCAACAGGCTCGTGTCGAGCCTGAAACTCGTTTTTTTGCTTTTCTCTTTTCTGTTGTGTTTTACATCATGGGTTACATGGACATATAAAGGAACTAAACAGTCCAAGTGCTATCCTAGTCGGTTTCTACTTGGGAGTACTACTCGGCTACGTACACGGCTGTGTACATGGACGTCGGGTTTAGTCCCAATATTCGCCCCCTTAAACATGACGTCCTCGATACGACCTGGATCCCAAATACGTCGAATACTACTTATAGGCATTGTTGCTTTTGCCATTCTTCGCAGCAGTTTAAGGACCGCCTTCGCAGTCATCGGCTCGTCAAATGCTTGACGCCAACTCTTTTTGTTGGTCGCGTCTTCAACCTTCACCTGTTCTTCGGTGCTTGGTAGACCGTCTTTCGGATCCTCGAGGGGACATCGTTTGGACTCGAGCGTGACCAAACTTTGGTCTAACATTGAGTTCCAAACTCTTGGCGCTTGGTTCAACCCGTAAAGTACCTTCTTGAGCTTATAAACTTTCCTTCTTTGCCTTTCTTCTCGTAAACGAGGGGTTGTTCCACGTACACTTCTTCTGTGAGATCACCGTTGAGGAAAGTGGATTTAACATCCATATGATGAACCTTCCAATCCTCTTGTGTTGCCAAAGCTAGGAGCACTCTCACCGTCTCGAGTCGAGCAACCGGTGCAAACACCTCATCGTAGTCAACTCCTTGACGTTGTACGTAGCCCTTCGCGACGAGTCTTGTTTTGTACTTCACAATAGCACCCTGTGTGTCCTTCTTTAACTTGTAAACCCACTTCAAACCTATGGCTTTTTGGTTCGAAGGTCGGGTTACCAAAGTCCACGTGCCATTGCTCTCAATTGCCTTCATTTCCTCATCCATGGCGTGCATCCAGCTAGGACTTTTCCTTGCCTCTACGAAGTTCGACGGCTCCTCAACTCCGAGCAGACATAGTCCGGAGTACTCGAGCGTAACTGGCTTTGTGTACTTGTATACTTTCTTGAGGGTCTTGTAGCGGCGAGGCCCAAAGGAGTCCGTTGTGGCTTGCGAAGGAGGCGACACAAATTGTGTCGGTGTTGATGCACTTGAGGAAGATGGTTGAGTCTCGGGCGTGTCATCGACATCTGCATCGTCGGCGTAGTCGTCGTGATCGTGACCATCATCTTGATTGTCGTTGTCACTATGCGCCTCGTTGTCGATGTCGTCGCCGAGATCTCCGCTTGTGTCGTGCACGTCGTTGTCGCTATCACTTTGCGACCCATGTGCGCCGTCGTCGGTGTCGGCACCATGATGATCACTATCATTGTGGTCACCTTGGTTGGGCGTCTTGCCAACCACCTGGACGTCTTCCCCTGCATCATCATCAGGAAACTCAACTGTGAATATGTTATCGTTTGGAGCATTGTTGGCTGCTGCGCTCCAATTCCACGCTTTGTTTTCTTCAAACACGACGTCGCGTGAAATCCGTAGACTCTTGGTTTGTGGATCATAGAAGCGGTATGCCTTGGTGTCGGAACTGCTCTCGTATCCGATGAACACCATCTTGGTGCTACGATCGGCAAGATTTGAGAGATGCGGCTCCGCCGTCTTCACATGCGCCACGCACCCGAACGTCCGTAGATGAGACACATTCGGCTTACGCCAATAAATTGCTTCATACGGAGTCTTGCCAATCACCACCTTCGTTGGAGCCCGATTGAGAAGATAGACCGCCGTCGAGACAGTTTCTCCCCAAAAAGTCCCCGGCAAGTTCTTGCTCTTGAGTAAACTCCTTGCCATGTTAACGACAGTTCGATTACGTCTTTCAACAACCCCGTTCTGCTGCGGCGTATAAGGTGCCATGAGGAACCTTTTTATGCCAATCTTCTCGCAGTAGTTGTTGAACTCGTTCGATGTAAACTCCCCGCCGCGATCTGTCCGTAGAGCGCGAACCTTCAACTTGTGTTCCATCTCCGTTGCAGCCTTGAGCTTCTTGAACGATTCAAATGCCTCATCTTTAGATCGTAGGAGAACGACCCACATATATCTCGAGTAGTCATCTACCACAAGGAAGAAGTACTTCTTTCCTGCGTGAGTTGCCGTGGTGATAGGGCCACATAGATCACCATGGAGCAGCTCGAGTGCATCACTTGCACGATAGGTAGACTGAGCAGGGAACGGCCTGCAGTGTTGTTTTCCAACCAAGCACCCGTCACATACTCGATCAACATGGTCGATAAATGGCATCCCGGATACCATCTCCATCTTTGACATCTTCTTCAAGGCATAGAAGTTAACGTGTCCAAATCTAGCATGCCATAACCACGAATCATCATCACTCTTGGCGAGCCAACACTACGGTTGAGATTGATCAAGGCTGGGGATATAGAGTCTGTTCCGTGTGCGATTAACACGAGCCAGCACGTTTCGGAGGTTGTCGAAGATCGTCATCACTCCGTTCTCGATATTCACCTTGCATCCATTCTCGTCAAGCTTCCCGATAAAGATGATGTTGTTGCGAAGCCGTGGGATGTAGTACACTTCGGTGAGTATGCGATGTTCGCCTGTGAGACCCTCGAAGAAGACAGATCCTTGCCCGCAAATCCCCACAGCTGAACCATCACCGAACTTGACCGAGCCTTCAACATCGTATTCCAGCTCGAGGAATTTCTCCTTGCACCCCATCATGTGGTTACTGGCACCTGTGTCGAGATACCACGACACGTTCTGATCCTCGGATAGCATCGGTGTCACTTTCTTCTCATGAAGTAGCACCTTCCGGCTTGGTTTCACAATCACCGTTTCAGCGAGATCACAAACTTCGGCCATGAGAAGACCTGGACCTTCGCCTTCTTGCTTCGCCAAATTTGCCTTGATCTCCTGCTTGTTAGGCTTCGGACAATCCTTTGCAAAGTGACCCATCTCGTTGCAGTTATAGCACTTGACCTCGGATAAATCCAAGTTCCGTGGCTTCCGCCCTTTAGATTGGTCCGCCTTACCACGACCTTGTGGCTTGCCTTTTCCTTTGCCTTTTCCATTTGTCCGTTGCGCTTCGCGTTGCTTGAGCTTTCGCCACCGTCATGCCTTCCTTTGCTACTTGGGGCCTCCCAATCCGCGCGTGAGTACATGAGTTGGTCACTACCTCCTCCTTTGCCTTTCCGACAGCCACGAGCATTCTCTTCCCACGTCCGCAGGCGTCCGATCGCCTTCGTTATGGTCATGTCGTTGATGTCGTAAAGCTGCTCGAGTGTGTCGATGATGTAAGTGAATTTGTCAGTCACCGAACTGAAAAATTTCTCCACAATCTCGATCTTCTCGAGATTTGCACCAAGCGCGTGGATCTCTCCCACCAATGTAGTATAAGACGCATGGCATAGTCGTTCACCGATTCAGTTTCCTCCATCTGTAACTTGTGAAATTGGCGCTTCAGCACTTGTGCCCGAGCCTTAGTGATGCAATCTTCTCCGATCCTCATCTCCTTGAGTGCGTCCCACGCCTCTCTTGCCGTCTCGAACTCCGCCAATGTCATCAGCACGGAATCCGGCACAGACTGGGCTATGGCGGCCATGGCACCTTCGTCGCACTCCTCGTCGACGTCGTCGTCCGTGATTGCCTGCCACACTCGAAGAGTTCGGAGAATAATCTTCATCTTCACCGCCCACACGCCATAGTTGGTGTCGGTGAGCATCGGGTACTGGATGAGGATGTTGCGATGCGCCTGGACGTTGGCGCCGCCCGTTCCGCCACCACTAGTTGCTGACTTGTCACCTTTGTTCACCTTGTCGCCGTTCTTGTTCGCCTTGAACCGCCATTGCCGGACTTGTTTCTCTTGAAACCGCCGTTGCCAGACTTGACCGACTCAGCGTCGCTGTCCGTCATCATAAATCGTAGATCGTCAAGGCTCTAGATACCAATTGTTGGTTTTTGAACTCTAGATCAAAACCATCCAGGAACTATGCTTGCTCGTGGTGCAAAGCTAGCTAGACAAGCTGGCTGCTTGATTGATTCAGTAACCAGCTAGCAGTACATGCAGTACGTACTGGGCCGGCGACTTGCACTAGCGTCTAGCACCAACAGGATCGATTCGATCTTGACGGCACGTAGCGACTTCTCTCATGAAACGAACACGGCACAAATAGATGGATTACAACAGGCTCGTGTCGAGCCTGAAACTCGTTTTTTTGGCTTTTCTTCTTTCTGTTGTGTTTTACATCATGGGTTACATGGACATATAAAGGAACTAAACAGCTCAAGTGCTATCCTAGTCGGTTTCTACTTGGGAGTACTACTCGGCTACGTACACGGCTGTGTACATGAACGTCGGGTTTAGTCCCAATAATCGACACCGACATATAGATGCAAGAAAATCTGTCGTTGTTGACTGCATAATCATTCATGGTGCATAACAAATTTCTTTGACACATATATTTAATTAATGAGTAGAATGTCATCTTGTTGAGTTGAGGAATTAGTTTTATTTCTACATATGAGCTACCAGGAATTGTTTTCATGATTCATCTTTCGAAATTTACAGGGGGCGATCATTCTTCTGGTGTTTTAGTTTTCTGGCACATCCAAGTTTGAGTATACTGAAAGTATTACAAATAACTAAGTGCACTATCGACGTGCTCTGTATAAATTGTAGGAATCTAGAAAGAAAGATAACCATTCTTCTTTTAATGGACGACAAAATATCTAGCAACTATGGGTTTGGACTTGAATTTTTACTATAGGTGAAATTACATAGTTGCATCATAGCCCACTATATTTTTCTACAGAACATATTCATATATTTGATATACTTATTAGAAAGGTGTACAAATCTAAAAAGCTTTTCTTGGTTGTTTTGTACATTTAATCTGTGCATAGGATAACTTATTGATTTGAGTGCATCGTGCCTTGTTGTTGCTTAATTGTGTCAGAGTATAGTCTTTAGTTTATTGTTGGCAGCGTCACACGAATAGTGTTGTTCCTTAACTAGTAGAATCTAGAATGAAAGAAGATAAACGATGAGAGAAATGCTGCATTTGCTGTCCAGTTTGTTGCTAGCAGCATGAACATGAATAGAGCACCATTTGCTTATCTTGCTTACTATCAATGATGACTAGTTTTGCTATTATGTGACATCCTTTGTAAGTTTTCCTTCCAAATTATGTTTTCCTCTTGTAGTTAATTTATTCTTGTACAACTTGAGCAAATTTCTTGTTCATGTGCGTTTCTTTCTTTGTAATGTAGTTCATTAATGGCACGGGGTTGCGACAGCGAGGACGACGGCATTGACACGTGGCTGCGGCGACGACGATGACGTAGACATTAACACGGGGCAGCGGTGACGACGACGACGGAGACATCGACACGAGGCTGCAACGACGACAATGACAGAGACATCGACGCGGGGTTGCAAGAGCAACAATGACAATGACAATGACGATGACAACAACATCAACACGAGGCTGCACCAGCGACGACCACAACATCTATGTGCGGCAGTGCTTCTGGACTCGTGGATCTTACAAATGTACATATACTAAATGTATGAACTCGATCTATGGGTGAAACGCATGTATGTATGTATTTAGTGAATTTTGTAATCATGTCAAACCTATTCATTTTTGTTTTATGAATTTTTTAGTGCTGGTGTGTGAGTGAGTGTGTACCTCAACAATAGCATAGCTTTTAGGGACAGTAAAACTAAGCCTAAACCGAGCTCTCTCAGCGATTATGATTTTCAGCCGTCCGTTTTAACGATTTAGACATTCCTGGCCGTCAGATCTGTCCTGCAGTTTGACCTTCGCCGCACGTTTATGGTTGCTGGGCCACGTTCGTCCCTACCCGTCCCGCATGGGCTGCTCTTGGGCCGACTGTCCTTGGGCTGCTGCTCTGGAGGCAGAATCGAAAGCCTGTGGGATCACTGTTACGGGTTACCGTCGGATCTTGTACGAATGACCGTGATTTGTCTGCGTCCACCCCCTAGCCCTACTCAATCCCACCCCGACCCCTCCCGTCGTTGGCCTGGGGCGCCGCCGATGCAGTCGGGGGGAGAGAGATAGAGAGAGGAGGGATGGAGGTAGGGCAATGTTTCTAGTCGCATCAGTGTGCGACTCCTCGGCGTGTATGGCTTGTCGCCAGCGGGCGCGGCGCAGGGGGAGGTAGCGGCCGAGCGCACCAATCTCAACCTCGCGCTGGATTTGTTCAATCTTGTATCTCAACATCTTCTACGATCTTCAAGTTAGGTGGATCCCCAATTAAATGCTCCCTTTTATTTTTGGAATCTTCCTTTTAGATTATTGGTTGAATGCTTGTGCTACATCTAACGTATTGACTGGGGCACCTGCTCTTGTTTCGCAGTATTTTTTATCCGCGTCCGCAAGCACACTGTCGGGCAGGATGAAGGACGCCCTTCTGCACTCCCTCGACCTGCCCATGGCCAGCGAGCCTGGAAAGTCCCTAGGTGCCGCCGCCACGCCCTCCTGCTCGCTATTCATTGAATCGCTGCAGTCTGCACCTGAATCCTGATAAGTAACCAACTTTTTGAATCATGATAATAAGCAGTTGATTTCTTTTGCTGAAAATCTATATGAGCTGAGTGCAGATTGAATTCGTCTGAAGCCAGTTGCTTTGTCAATATGGAGTAGTCACATCTTATCAGTGTACTCTCCAATTCCCCACTGTTGTTGTTGTCTCGCTTTGTAATTCCCTGCCCCCTAATCTTCGTCTTTGCTTAATTGTACCATGGATTCGACCCAAATCAAATACTCACCATGTGCTTCTAAATGGGATTCTTGACACCTAACTTGCCGACTTGAACATTTGAATTGTGATGATGACTAAGGAATTAAGTATCTAGATCATTTGTACCACTTCTTAGAAAATTAACATAGCCAGAATAAACACCAAATATTTAGGTCCAGTAGTATACTTATTATGCTAAGTTTAACATGGTTTAAATTCACCAAAGTGCAGGTAGGTCTCACCATCAACATCACATGGGATAAGAATAAATCGAATCTGAAGTCAATATCATAGTACGTTGTTGTACCTTCAGATTAAAATATCTTTTTTATACCAACTGTTTGGTTCAGCCTGCAACTTAATTGTTGTATGCCTGGGGTAGAAGAAGCAAACAGGTGGTTGGCTCCATCTAGCACCTCGAAGAGGAACCAAAGTGCAGACCGCCCCTTGAAAGCTTCAGACCACCCACAAGAACATTGCGAATTTGGGCGGACATACTAGCTCTTACTGCTTGAGTACTTGTTGGTCCGCCACACAGGTATGTGCTGGGATCTAGGAATAATTACCTGTAGTGACATACATCTCTTACCTTTATTGGTCATGGTGCTGCTGGTTCTGGTTGGTTTGAAAAGATGCACATGAATGGGGTTTTGTAATGCAGTGGCTCCAGCTCCAAGTTGGCGACAAAACCCCAGGAGCATGTTGAGGGCATAAGGCAAGCAGAATAATAATAAATTTGCCAAACATTGTGTGCTCAACTTCGTTTTTGGTTCTGGGGATTGCGTCTTCGTTGGCCTCCAGGTATTTTAGTCTCATCAATGATATTTAGCTTATTGTGCAATAACCACTTGTTTGGATGGAATACAATCTGACATAATTTTACTGCAAAAATGTAACACAACAATAAGGATGAAAATCCATGCTATGTTATTTTGATAGAGTAAGTGGATCCTTTCCTAAAACAAAATTAAAGATACATGGAGGTCTGCAAGTATTTGATAAATTTGGATTTCTATTCTTTTAGCATTTTGTGTTTGGTACAAACTATCCTGCCTACTTAAAAGACTCAAGGTTGTGTTTTTTGGGCTGAGTTTGAGAGTAGTCTGTGCATGGTAGTCAAATTATTTACATTTTCAGTATGAGATTATAACTTAGGTGACATGAGAAATATGACTCATTTTGCAGTGGTTGAGCTGAAGTATTCAGAGGCAATCTTTGACAAGAGTTGATGTATTGTTTTTCTTTTGCTTGATTTAGCGAATTTCAAAATTCTGTTCAAATTTATATACAGTATAACATAAACTATCTTGGTATATTCTTATCACATCGTCAAATCCAAAAACAATATGAATGCCTCTTAGGTTATTAACTCACCTATGTATTGTTTAGAAGAGTATACCCATGCCAATGTTGTTAACTTCTGATGCTAATCTGGCTACATACATGCAGGTGATGACTTCTTTAGATAGGAACTGGTCTCTTGTACTTTAACAGCTAATCTTGTCAATTGCATTTTATTATATGTTGCCGCAACTTTTCTAGAGTTGTTGGTATATGTCAATGCTTGACGTGATGATGTTTTGCTTACTAAGTATGCTTTTGTGTAACTCTTTCTAAAAAATATATGTGATTGTGTGGTTGAATTAAGTTCCTCACTTAAATATTTCTGAGTGTGCTGCGTAGAACATTTTATTGGTATATTTGGACCATGTGGATAATGCAAATTGCCTTGTATGTATGTCATATATATTTGTACGAAGCACCTATCATAGTATTGGACTTTAGTACCACAACAATAACAGATGAATCTAATTCCAGTTTGATATCTTACGAAATATTCTATCAACCTTTGTAAGGAATGGTTTGTTAATCGCTATATGTACCATTTTGTTAACAAATAGAATTGTCTGATATTGGAGAACTAATAATATTAAACTATGATGAGTTTATCAGTGTAACAACCACCTGTTGATAAATTGTCAACTTCATGTGGATGCAGCAAAATAAGAACAATGTGCACCTTATTGCTTATACTTTCAATGCTTAGAAAGTACATTTGAGGGTGATAGTGTGTAGAGTTGCCTGTGTTGCGGCCAAAACTCCTAGATTATTAATTACACCACACCTATCGTCTCATGCATTGGTGATTTATATAGGAGACATTTGCTATATGTTTCATTGTGTATGTTTATGGAAATTTCTTCTATTGGAAAAATAGGTGGGCATGACAACTTAGCGCACATGTTCTCAATTTCCGAGAAAACAAACACCACCTGATTTTATTGTTACAATCAATTACGCCACCATAATGATCAATATTAATAATAAAATAAATGTGCTTTTCTATAAATGTGCCCTGTTGTATATCCACTAAGATATTCCTACAGAAGTTACTAATTAAGTTACATATCATTATATGATAATCTGTACACCAATTTTCTATAGTACAATGCCTCTAATATAATTCCATCGATCACTAATATTAGTGTCAAATTAGACAGGCGCAGCAACGCGTGCCTTTCATGATCTAGTTAAGGACAGTAAAACCGAACCCTTTCGGAGGCCTCTCACGCTATCAACCTTTTGAGCCGTTGGATTTTGATTTCTGGTCTTGTTACAGACTTAGCTACCGTGAGTTGGGCCACCTGTCCGTTAAACAGCTATTCCCGTAGAAAAATCGCAGGCACCTGGTTAATCGGGCCATCTATCTGGCCCATTCAGCCTCATGCCCTCGGAAAAGAATCTCTCCTCGCGGTCGAAAGAAAAAAACAATAAATCGCTCACTCCCCTCCCGACCTCTCCTATCCCTCGCGATCTAGTAGAGACGTAGCATCGCCACGCTCGCTCCCTCCTACCTCTCTTCTCCCTCGCGATTTGGAAAAGACGTGGGATCGCCGCATCGCCTCTCGCACGCCCGCTCCTCCCGATCCTTTTCTGTCCGCGAGCGTTAGGAGAGGGATCCTCTTGAGAGAGGAGGACGACCAATCGATCGCACTGATCCGTCGCTGCAAAAGGGAAGACGAGGGCATCTGGTCGCCGCAACTTGGTAGGGGAAGCCGATGCTCTGCTCGGAAAATACAAAGGAGTGAAGAACGCTACCGCCCCGCCCGAACCAGGCCTTGGGACCCGACCCTCGATCTCATCGTCCTCGTCATTCTGGCATTTGCGTTGTACCGAGGTCGATCTTACTAGCCACCTAGCACAGCGATGGTGGTGATGAACTTAGATCTGCTGGTAATGGCAAAACTTAAGGTTTTAAGGTGGCAACAAACAGGAAGCGGCGGCTTCGGCAACATACGGTGGCTTCGCTTGCTGCACATGTCATGAAAATGAGGCCATGGCGACGGATCCAACTGATTGCAGGTTCCCTTGCTTTTTATTGGTTCATTTATTTGAATTATTTCCCATGGTTCAGTTGTTTGTTTTCGTTATCTCGGGCATGCCATTTGTAACTACTGTACTGAGTCTTGCCGATCTGTTTCTGATTAGATTTTGCAGGGCCTGGTGACAATGGTAGGTGACGATAGAGCCTGGCAATGATCGCTGAGAGAAATAGTTACTGAATTATCATGTCAATTTAGATCCCCAAATAGGTAGAATTGCTCAAGTACAAATATAAAATTCACGTTTCAGTTGCAATTTATGCTTATTGGCAATGCTCATAACTTCCTAACAGCTGAGGCAGAGTATGTTTTGTAGAAATGATCCATCGTAACCAAATGTCTCACCACCTAATGTTGTATTGAGAAGCTACAATACGTAACTCTAGCTTTAATCTGTAGTTTGTGCACTTAATATCTATTGCTATATTTCTCAGCATATTGGAAGTTGACTCTATTTTGTTTATGTGTGAAAGACTTCTTCAACACTTCCCTTTGTGCAACACAAAATGGTTTCTTTGTTCATTTACAAGATACAGGAAAAAAACATTTATAATGTGGGATTGTGTTCAGTAAATTGGAAATAATCATTTTACACCCTATTAGCTAATCATATCTTGTATTATCTCTTGTACCTTTAGTTTGTTGAGTGCTCAATGGTTTCTTGCCCACTGTATAGAGAGTGATAATTCCAGTACATTGTTCATGCTAATCAGGCATGAACCATGCGTACATGCAATACGTATTGTTTTGCTTATTAAGGTCACTATGCAAAATAAATCTTGGCTTCCGCTCGATTATTTCCCGTGCTATCATCTCACAACTCTTTGCATGTTTCAAAACAAAGCAAAATCCATTTGATTAGAAGAAATGGAAATTGATAGCTATATTCCGAAGTGATGCTATTGTGTTTACTTGCTAGCTAAGATCAGCTAATTAAGCATAATACTACTTGGTTTGGTTGTTTGCTATTTATAATTTAATAATGTATACATGGTCTTTCTCTTTTACGTGCACCCTATGTATCTTTTAGTTTTTTTTTGTTACAGATAATATCTTTTAGTTGTTAAAAACGAAAAGAGGAAGCGTAAAAAACATGTGCATGTATTTTGTATTATTTTGTTTTTATGGAGTTCGTTGCAATGCAATTCTCTGTATTGTAACTTGCGATGTTGGAGATCTTTTTGTTTTGAGGAATTGGCAGTTGACCGCCCATATATTAAGAGGAATAGAATGTTGGTACAAATTGCATATGACGCCGGTGGCCAAGACATGATCAGCCCAGGCAGCAATGCAATTCAAATGAATAAAACTACAAAAATTAATCTGGCTCCGGTGGTGGGTCATTCTCACAGTCTGATAGCCAGTGCATGGTGGTTGTGGGTAGCCGAAGATCCTGTCTGATAAGATGAAGAACGCCATTTGCTGTAAGCGAAACATGCTCAAAGACCCGCTTGTTTCGCTCCTTTCAAATCTGTCAGCAGGTGTAAATTGCCATGACCATGTCCTTCCCAACCAAAGAACAAGTGAGATCATTCCACTATTCAGAGATGGAAGCCGCCCCCTGGGCATTTGACGCAAGTTCCATAGTATCACACCAACATGCCACCTGATGCCAAACATCCCTAGAAAAAGAGTACTTTAGAATTAGATGTAAGGGTGTCTCCTCCTCCTGATCGCATAGAGGGCAGTAGTCGGCATGAGGGATCCCTCTGGTCTGGAGATTATCATTCGTTAGGACGCGACCTCGCAACCATAGCCACATGAAGAAGCGGCATTTTCCCTCCACTTTGGTCTTCCAAAGCTTCTCAAAATTGATACTGGAGTATGAGCCCACGAACTGATGTTGATAAGCTGATCGTGCGGAGTAAACACCATCCGTGGTGCCCTTCCAAGAGACCGAATCCACTTCAGAGTTAAGCTGAACCTGTTGTAGCCTTAGCCAAAGGTGTGTGTACTGACGAAGCTGCAAGGTCTGAGTGATGCGCCGCAAACCTGCCATCCAGGCCTGGCCATTAATTGCCTCGGAAACGCTAATCTTCTTCTTGGTGCTTAAAACAAACAGATCAGGGGCCATGAATTTAGGAGCTTGGCCGTCAAGCCACCTGTCATGCCAGAAGGAGGTGTCCCTGCCATTCCCAAGATTAGCCGTGGAGGATGCTCTGAAAAGTGCATGGTCTGCCTCATCACAGGGAATAATGGAGCCGGTCCAAGGCCTGACCTCCCTTTGCTTTTCTAACCACATCCAATGAAGCCGAAGAGCACGCCCAAACTTCCTGATATCCAGCACACCGAGACCTCCAAGCCTCTTTGGGCGACAGACTGTGGCCCAATTCACAAGTGCAATTCCTCTAGAGGCCTCCGGTTTAGATCTCCACAGGAAATTCCTTCGGAGTTTGTCAATTTGTTTGATGACCCAGATGTCCAACTTGAACACCGAGATGAGGTATGTGGGGATGGCAGAGAGGACCGAGTTAACCAGCCGCACCCTTGCATCACTCGAGAGCAGTTTCCCACGCCACCTTTGCAGTTTCGAGGCCATCTTGTCCAGGGTTGGCTGCACATCATTCCTCGAGACCTTCCTGTAATGTAATGGCAGGCCGAGGTATTTGCATGGAAATTGCATCACCGCAATGATCTTAAATATGAATGCTAATTGTCCTCTCTTTAAGTTTGTGTGTTGCAGAATATGTGATAAACTTATTACCACTATGTTATGAGGTTTGCATTCATCGAGGCATGTGATTTATTATAGAATACCCTTTTACAGACTGTTGACGATTTCCTCGAATGATAATGGTATTTTCAAGTTTAGTGAGTTGCATTACAGAAATAGCACTTTTGATTGTGCTTTTATTGAAAGACATGTTGACATGTATCACATATATTTTTTGATCTTTCTCTGCTATATATTGCATGTATTAAATTAATTATTGTTGATGAACTGCCATATTCTATGTTGGCAGAATCTGTTCCACTTTTAGAACATTGTATAGTCAAGATCATCTAGAAGAACCTTGAAAGTAGGATAATATTCTGAGGTTACGCTAGAATTCCTTGATGTTCCCTCACTAGTTTATTCATGAAGATTATTGTTTTTCTACAATATTGTGTGACACAAATAAAACCACATATGGTTCGAAGTTGTTTGATAAAGCTACATGTTGTTAATTAATATCCACAGAGTCTACCATTTTTATTGGATAAGTGGTTGGGCCATGTGCCATAAAAGTAAATTTCCAACACTAACATACAATATTGAAAATGGACGGGCGCAGCAACGCGCGCCATCAATGATCTAGTAGTGGTAACGTGCGAATACATGCCACGCCATTGCTATTTGAACTAGTGGTGGTATGAGTGAATAGTGTCATGCCACTAGTATATAAAATACTGATGGCATGGGATATGACGCCATAGTTATTTTTTAACTCTGTCGTCATATTGGTGGCGTCGCCCTCTAACGCTAGTAATGTGGTTTTAGAACCCCGGCACTAGCGTTTTCTACACTAGTGTATGCGTGCTAGCAAACTTTGTATATCCGATTCTTCTTTTTGTTTGTTGCTTTTGTAAGAGGCTCACGATGGAGGACTTATGGGTCACTTTGGAGGCAACAAGACATATGCCACGCTCTTCAACAAGTATTTTTGCCCAAAGATGTTTCATGATATTGCACGCTTCACCAAACGATGATCTACATGTCGCAAAGCTAAGTAAAAAGCCCAATCCCATGGTTTATACATACCACTCCCAATATCTTTTCAACCTTGGGAAGATATAAGCCTGGACTTTGTGCTTGGTTTGCCAAGAACTAAAAATGGCCACGATTCCGTGTTTGTTGTTGTGAATCATTTTCTAAAAATGGCTCATTTAATTCCATGTCACAAGATCTATGATGCTTCACATGTTGCAAAAAAATTTTGTAGGGACATCTTGAGACTAGATGGAGTGCCAAGACTACTATGTCAGACCGCGACTTCAAGTTCCTTAGCTACTTTTGGAAGACGCTATGCGCCAAGCTTGGAATCAAGCTCCTATTCTCTTCGGCCTACCACCCACAAACCAATGTCCAAACGGAGGTCACCAACCAGACGCTATCAATGCTTCTTCGTGTGTTGATCGAGAAGAATCTTAAGAAATGAGAAGAATGTCTCCCCACCGTCGAGTACGCCTATAATCGCACACGTCACTTCACCACCGACAAGTCTCCATTTGAGGTGGTCTACAGCTTCAATCCATTGTCTCCATTGGACATACGTCCGCTACCACTTCAAAATCGTGTCAACATGGACGCAAACGCAAGGGCAAGCTATATCAAGAAGATGCAAGGCACACGATCAAACATCAAGTGGAACGACTCACCACCAAGCGCAACATTAAGAAGCACCCATGGTGTTCAAGACTGGTGATCTTGTGTGGCTACACCTTCGCAAGGATCGATTCCCCCGCCGAACACAAGTTCAAGTTATTTCCTCTCGCCGATGGACCTTTCAAGTTATTAGCATGCTACAACGACAATGCCTACAAGATCGACATTCCACACGACAAGTACAATGTGAGCAACATTTTCAATGTCAAGGATCTATTCCCTTTTCATGGCGATGAGGATCTCGATCTGAGGAGTCTTCCCCTCCCCCCCGGGGGGGGGAGAAGAGGGAGGGGGAGATGATGTGGAGCATTCCATGATCATTCCCATGGATCCTTCACCAACACCTCAAGCTCCAAGTGGTCCTATGACAAGAGCCCGCCCACATGCCATCGAAACCGAGGTGACATCTCTCCTTAGAGATTCACCATTTGATACCCTCGATACATGGTCGCTACCTCAAGCGGAAACACTTTGTATACTTAGGTACTTGGAGGAAGATCACGAAACGGCCATGAAGGACAACGAGGACACCAAGCGCGGGAAGATGCAAGAGGAGTTGCGTACACGCTACAACCACCGGACGACCGGTCCACACCGAACGTCCGTCATCCTAGAGATCAACCAGCACGAAGGTCCAGCTGAACTCTACAACGGTCGGATGACCGACAGGATCGGATGTCTGCCATGTTCCATCGACCGGACGTCCGACTGCCTTCAGAAATCCGGCATCCCAATACCAGCACCGAATCTACAGAAGACCGAAGCCCTTCGGACGACCGTGCTTCCGGACGTTCGACAACCTTCGGAAATCTGGCGCCCCCGCACCCAAGCCGAATCATCGGAAGTCTGACCCGCTCCGGACGTCCGGTCCTACGCGAGCCACCAGACGGCCGATTACTTCCGTACATCTGAAGCCTGTCTGCATGCCGCCACTCGGGCCTTGGCCCATGTACCCCTTCCTCTCTCTCTAGACTATAAGTACCATACCCCTTGGACGAATTAGGGTTAGAAAATGTTTGGCTCTTAGTTAGTTGAGCATTGCTCCTTTCACCACCTTTTCCATGAAAATGACCTCCATATGAGAAGATCCCCTAGTGGATGTCAAGACTCCTCTCGTAGAAACATCTCGAGGATTTCAACGTCTTATCTCTACGGAGTGGGAAGACTACCTCGTTACTTATGTTCCGTATTGAACTTGATTCGATACATCCTTATGTATTTCTATATAAATGTAACAGATATGTGATCTAAGATTGTTACTGAGAGTTTGTTGATTTTTCTTTACTTTTCTCCCTTTCCCTCTTTACGCGAAAAGATCGACCACCCGGAATTTGCCCGTATCAGAAGGAAAGGGCCGTCCGATGGCCCGTGCTTGCACCGAGCGACCAAGCATACACACCGAATGAAACTGCACTGGCACCCGGGGTCCACTCGAGCTCTGACCCCATCTGTCATTGACCGATAGACACAACGTCGCGTACACGCAAGTCCCTCGCCGCTGGCCGGCCGCCTGCCACGTAATGCCGATGAGGCAATAAATGAGTTGCGTCAGTGACTTGTGGGCCCGGCAAGCTCAGTTAGCGTACCGTCTATTAACTCTCGAAATGGCCGGATAGCTCCTCTCCCGCAAAGCTTTTTCGTCTCCGTCCCGTTCCCAACTACTCCTCCACCTCGATCGAGAGAAGCTCGGATCCCCGGAGGAGAGGAGAGGAGAGGAGAGGAGCCCACGAGCTCTCGGTTGCGCCGCGGCGATGGGGAGCCTGCGAGGTGAGCGGCGGACTGAGCTCCGGGGCGGGCGGGTTCGGCGCGGCGATTGAGCGGCTTCTGCTTGCCGGCGGGTTTTGATTTCGTGCGCCGGTATCGTGCAGGCGGAGAGGGAAGGAACGAGGACGGAGGGAAAGTCGGGCTACCGGCGCTGGAGGTGGCGCTCGCGTTCCCGCAGGCCACGCCGGCGTCGTTGTTCCCGCCCGCCGGTGAGATCCCCCGTCCTGTTTCATTGATTTTGTTCGTTGACCATTTTTTCGGGTATAATTGCAGGTGTTGGTTTAACTAGTGGTAAGATGGTTTATAATTATAGGGTCAGTAGAGCAATTGTTAGGTGAACTGTCTTATTTGTCTCTTTTGGGGAGGACGGTGCACCGTTCTGCTCATCACTTTGAGGTTATCATCGCACTGGAAGGAATCCAGCGTGCTCTTGAGAAAATGAGGGTTTTGAGCGCTTTATTGGATACCCAAAGTCTGGAAATGTATTTTGAATTTTGGGTTAATATTGGTGGAACTGTGTCTGTGATTAAGTAATGTCCGTATAATTAACATTTGTGAAACTTAGTTGCTTTTGCACCTGTCCACAATAATAGTAGGAGTTCCTTAATGCCCTTTCCAGTTTAAAATGTGGGGTAGTTTCCCATTTGCACCCTGCAAAAGACTAATAAAGAACAAATTTACGAGAATGATCTGGATTTTCAGTAAGGTAAACGTGATTATATTTTTTTGCTTGTGCGTTTAAGAATGCTTGTCTTGGACTTATTGATCACTGGGTTGGTCGCTTTCACAATGTATACAATTAATTAGCATCGCTTCCTTGCACGGCCAAGCAGAAATGTACATGTTATTTTTGTCAGGAAGTAGTTGTATCCACTCACAAAAATTAAAGAGAAAAAGAAGGTACTTGGTCCTCTTGTTTCACAATCTTTCACCTGCTTGCAGCATACTAAATTAATTAATTTCTGTGTCAGTTATATTATTCAACATTGTACAGTTTTTCTTGCAGACTTTGGTTACATAAATCTACATCATTTGAATTATGCACTGTGCTACACATTACCTGTTTGTAAGCTCATTAATTGTTGCTTGCAGTGTCGGACTACTACCAGCTTGATGATTTGCTGACTGATGAAGAGAAAGCGCTGAGGAAGAAGGTCCGTGCTATTTCAGAGAAAGAAATCGCACCCATTATGACCGAAGTATGTTCTTGCTACAGAAATTTCCCACTTCATTTCATGTTCTCAGAGAAATAACATATAATCTGGACTAATGTTATGGTGCAACATGTCTTCATACTGAAACCTTGTAGTACACACTGCTGCTAGTTTTGTCTTGTCATGTTTAGATGCCTCTCTTCTTTGTAGTAGCTGTTGTGACAAACTAATGGCTGATGTGTCAAAAACTTTGTTATTTTGCTTTTGCAGTACTGGGAGAAGGCAGAATTCCCATTTCATGCCATTCCGAAACTTGCAACTCTTGGCTTAGCTGGAAGTACAACGAAGGTACAAACTACTCAATCTTCTATTCGTGCTGTACTATGTAATGTTGGATTTGTACATATACAATGTTAGAATTTGTTTTTCACAGACTTTGTGGCGTTGCAGGGATATGGGTGCCCAGGACTCTCGCTTACAGCGAGTGCCGTTTCTATAGCAGAAGTTGCACGGGTTGATGCAAGCTGCTCCACATTTATTCTAGTGCACTCCTCTTTGGCAATGTCCACAATTGGTAAAGTTGTCATTTTTTTTAAAGATTATGTTTGATATTCTGTTTGACTTTGACCAACAACAACTTACTTGAGCTCGTGTTTTAATTCTGTATGTGTGAAGAACAGCTCTCTGTGGATCAGAGGCTCAAAAGCAGAAGTACTTACCATCGTTAGCTCAGTTTAAAACTGTTGGTTGCTGGGTGAGTCACATTATCCAGTAGCTTATATATACGATATGCAATGTGTTATTATCATTATCTCCTCTTCCTAAGAGTGTGTCCGCTTTCTGTAGGCTTTAACAGAACCAGATTATGGAAGTGATGCAAGCTCCTTGAAAACTTCAGCAAACAAGGTTTAATATTTATTACTGTGTTTGAGAAAATATAAGTTTTTTCTTCACTACCTTACCTTATCATGTTGTGATTTTTAAGGTACCTGGCGGTTGGCAGTTAGATGGCCAAAAGCGCTGGATAGGTAACAGCACTTTTGCAGATGTGCTTGTAATTTTAGCTAGGAATGCAGACACAAAGCAACTAAATGGGTAATCATCTTGTTTTGGAATACTGTTGATAGCATCACGTTAATATCATGTACATGTCAGTATGAAGGTATTTCTACGCTTATTAATGCAAAACTACTCTGCTTGTGAATGATGAACCTGATACCCTTTCTCCAGATTCATTGTGAAGAAGGGAGCACCTGGTTTGAGAGCCACAAAAATTCAAAACAAAATTGGACTTAGAATGGTTCAGAATGGTGATATCCTTCTGAATAAAGTATTTGTCCCAGAAGAAGACAGATTAACAGGCATCAATTCATTTCAGGATATAAGCAAGGTACCTATCACCCCTAACTTCCCTGCTCTTTGTTAGCCGATCGGAGTTGCCGCTTGGTGATGTAACCCTAGTTCTTATTTACTCTTTGATTGCTGAAATAGGTCCTAGCAATGTCACGTATTATGGTGGCTTGGCAGCCAATTGGCATATCGATGGGCGTCTATGATATGTGCCATCGGTCCGAACCTCACCTATCCTTCAATTTACAATTATCTTTGTACTGGTCTATACCTATTTGACTTTGCACATTTGCCACTGGATAGGTATTTGAAAGAAAGGAAGCAGTTTGGAGCTCCCCTGGCAGCCTTTCAGCTCAACCAAGAAAAGCTTGTTCGGATGCTTGGTAACATCCAGGCCATGCTTCTTGTCGGCTGGCGCTTGTGCAAGCTCTATGAGTCAGGCAAAATGACACCAGGCCATGCTAGTTTGGGCAAGGTCCGTAAATTGCTATGTACCTAGCCAATGGTCTCTTTGTTTAAATCGTGTATGGTGTCTTGACATGTACAGTGTACTGATCAACATTTGAATTCAGGCATGGACGTCCAGCAAGTCAAGGGAGGTAGTTTCTCTGGGTCGAGAGCTATTGGGCGGCAATGGAATTTTGGCTGATTTTCTAGTAGCGAAGGTAAAAAATGCTAACATTTAATATCCATTTGATCGTCTCCGAACATGGTACATTGGATTGGATTATATTTAAATATTATCTCATGGGCTGACGGATGGCCTATTATTAGCCACAGTACTTCATAAACCACTTGATTTTCTCCACTTCTCGGTGTGTAGTAAAGAAACATTGATCGTAACTATCTCAACCTTTTCAGGCGTTCTGCGATCTGGAGCCGATTTACTCGTATGAGGGCACCTATGACATCAACAGCCTTGTGACCGGAAGAGAAATCACCGGGATCGCAAGCTTCAAACCTGCTGCAGTAGCAAAATCTCGGCTGTAATTCCTCTTCTGCTTCAGCTATGATGAACAGCAAAGTATGACCCCCCACCTTGTATTCTGGTGGGCACGAGTAAGATCGGAATAAAGTGCAATGGAATGATGGAATAAGTGCAATGGAATGATCATATGTAATTTGTAAGGCGGTGTGTCTATGTAATGGTACAGCATATGGAGTCACATTTCATGACCAGTGTTTGTGCCGTGGGGTCGTACCAGCTTCTACACAATGGAATTGTGCAGTTTATGACCAGTGTTTGTGCCGTGGGGTAGTTCCAGCTTCTACATAATGGAATTGTGCAGTTTAGGAGAATTTTCCCGGGACTTACCTGTGAGATGGGTGCAGATTATGTGCCATTTTTTGGTTGGGAAAATATATTCCATTCGTTTGTTTGCTAGGGAACAGAAGATCCCATGTTGTCCCAACCCTCTAATTCTATCTGGTAGGAATAGAGCAGCACCGCTGGGGAGGTAGGGCTGAGGAGTCCAGGACTGCCTGAGTGGCTGTCAGAAATGCCAAGGCAGCCTTCTAAAGTTCTAATGCACCTACTGCTGGCACAACGGATCAGATTTAGCAACATCCAACTAGCCTGTAGTGTAAATCGAGAGAAATTGATCCGACATCCTCTGTAACACTAAGCTTCCTAATTTTATCCTAATTTTAAAGAATCCACGTTCGATATATATAACGCTAAGCTTTCTAGTTCTAAAAAGCCCACCAGTTAAAATTGGGTCATTCGATTTTAACCAAGTCAATTAAAGTTCTTCATTCAATTCTTCTATATTATACATTATGCTTTCAAATTTTCAGGTCTGGCAGCTAATTAAGGTATTCAGTTTAGAATTGGGTCATCCGATTTCGACCGGGTCAACAATTTTTCAAGCTCTTCCATTCAACTTTTTTATTTCAGTATGTTCCTTAATTTTAAAGCTCTTTTATTTAATTAGGTTATTTAATTTTAGATTTGGTTTAAGATTTTGACTGGACCAATGATTTTTCAAATTAATCAAGCAGCACCACCGACCTATAAAAACATCAATCATGCACATCTTTCATCACCCATAAAAAAGAAGCGCCGTCATAATGTGGCATCAATATAGTACATGCAATCATCAATAAAAAAATTCTCACATAAATATAGTTTGGTTAACGAATAACACATAATCATACCACAAAAGGCCCACCAAATCATCAAATTAGAAAGTAAAAATTAAACACACTCTATCACCCTCCCCCCCCCCACCCCCACCCTCACCCATCAAACTAAATTTTTACTACCTCTGTAAACTAATATAAGCGCGTTTAGATTACTAAAATAGTGATTTAAACGCTTTTATATTAGTTTATGGAGGGAGTACATTAGTTTTAAAATATAATGAATATTAGTTTTTTAAAAAGTTAAATTTATTTAACTTTGACCAAGTTCACATAAAAAATATCGACATCCACAATATTAAACTAAATAAGTATGGGAATTCATTTCATGATGTACCTAAAAATACCGATTTGATATTATGGATTTTGATATATTTCTCTAGAAATTTAATCAAATTTAAATGATTTGACTGTTTAAAAAATAATACATCTTACATTTTGAAACAGAGTGATTTTTTTTTTTAAATCCAACAACACCAACGATGCAACAAATCACGTACAACCCTCCTAGTAAAAATCAATCCACAAACCGTAATAATCGACCGCATATAAACACGACGAGAGCTCTGTATTTGGTCTGTATAGTGCATCTGTGCATGTATAATATGAGCAGACATTGTTCCCACCACCAACAACAAACACGTACGTGGATACTGGGCTAGCCATAGAGGCCAGGGCAGGTAGATGTGCAGAAACGCTTCCACATTGCAACAAGGACAATGCTCGAGCAGCGCTCCACGCACGACAAATTTTCAATGTCTGTCCGGTTTGCTCAATCGCCCTTGGATCAAATCACTACATCATACGGGAATCATTGGACCACAGGGTCGGGCAGAAATCCTATATAAAACTTCGTACGCAGAGCAATTTCGCCATGGAAACTATCTTCCGACCTAACTATGGAAATGCTCAGGTACAACAACAACTACAGAAATTGATTGCCCTGCAGAAGTTCATGAAAAAAATGATCATTTGTGGGCAATACCAAAATAAACAATCTTTTTTCGCATAAAGAGATGATATATATTCAAGGATTATAGCATGTTATTATTCTCCCTGCAAAAGATCCTGGAAATTTGATAACTTGTGAACAATACCAAAATAATAACCGTGTGAATTACTGCACTGTATGATTGATATATCAGCAATTGATCTCCTATTAAAATAAACAACCTTTTCACGCATAAAGAGAGAATACACATTCAATGATTTATAGCATGCTATTGTCTCCCTGATGGGAATATGATAACTTGTGAACAATACCACAATGACAATGTGTGAATTACATAATTGTTATACCAGTCATTCATCCCTTGTCGTTTCTGTACAATACGCAAAGGGGTGTATTTTTTGCCTACTATTTGCAACTGGATATAGTATACTATCTTTTCCTTCCATAAAATTTCAATGGTTTGTCAGATTTTGAGGTGTACGTTCTCCAAGTAGGACGCATATGTAACTAGTTGCAGTTAAACCGACGTGCCTCTTTGATGGACCATAATTATTCATGTGGAAGTGGTCAGTCCAAAATTTCTGCGGAGATACTGTTTCCAGTTAGACCATTCTATGGTGTATACAGCAGTCATAGGGGCTTTGCCTGACACCCAACCTGACCACGGAGCGGCACAGTAGAATATTCTACCTGCAACCCCCATGTGGTTATGCTCTGCCCGCTCATATGACATGCGTGATGCGTTTCGCCGATGTCGTCATCCTCCTCTTCTAGATTTCAGAATGGATGTATCAGTCGGCAGTCCAAGTCCACAGCCACCCAACTTCGCCACAATGTCAAGTTATAGTCCACTGCCCAAAGAGGCCAAGACCATGAAGTAGCACTGAGATGACAGAAGTAGTATCAGTCAACATATCACACCAGCATGTATTATAAGACTCTTCACTTCCAGATGTTGAAGCATGACCCGGCACAGCATCCAACCTTCAACCGCAATGCCTCTTGTTGCCATCCTATGCGTACTTCTCCTCTCCGCCCTCCACGCCCCATGTTCTGCAGCAAGAAGCACGATTGTAGCCGGCGATCGCCTCACCGGCGATGACAAGCTCGTCTCTCGCAATGGCAAGTACGTGCTCGGCTTCTTCCAACCAGGCAGTGAGTACTCCTCCCAACAGACTCCCGTTCACTGGTACCTAGGCCTATGGTTTGGTAAGATACCCGAGTTAACCCCAGTATGGGTTGCAAATAGGGACAGACCAATTGTAAATCTTGAAATGTCGGAGCTTACAATCTCCAATGATGGTAACCTTGTCATCTTAAACCAAGCCACCAAATCGATAATTTGGTCGACCCATGCTAATATCACAGCCAGGAACACTACAGTTGTGCTCCTGGACAATGGGAACCTCATCTTAGGAGATACATCTAACTCATCCAACGTCTTATGGCAGAGCTTTGATTACCCTACTGATGGTTTGCTCCCTGGTGCAAAGCAAGGCGTGGATAAGGTCACCGGTTTGAACCGTCACCTTGTTTCCAAGAAGAGCTTGATAAATCCATCTCCTGGTCGTTATTGTGTGGAATTAGATACAACTGGTCCTGGCCAGTTCCTCTACAAACTATGCAACACCTCTATAGTATATTGGTCTAGTGGGGAATGGAATGGTCACTACTTCAGCTCGCTGCCAGAAATGAATGGAGCCAATCTTTTTACCTTCGAATTTGTCAACAACAGTAAAGAGGAGTACTTCATAAAATATTTAACAGATGACAACATGATAACTGTTAGCCTTTTGGACATTTCTGGACAGGAAAAGCAACTTGTCTGGGTTGAGAGTTCACAAGCTTGGATAACAGTCTTCACCCAGCCTAGAGATCAACGTGATGTCTATGCTACATGTGGATCATTCACAATCTGCAACAGCAACACAACCCAAGTGTGTGATTGCCTGAAGGGCTTCTCAATAAGGTCACCTAAGGATTGGGAGATAGAGGACCGATCTGGCGGGTGCATAAGAAATGTGCCACTGGACTGCGGTGCCAGGAATCAAAGCAGAAATGCAACAACTGACAAGTTCTACCCCATGACAAAGGTCACACTGCCTGCAATGCCCATAGTTATAGAAGCTGCCGGGAGCATAGACCATTGCGCACAAGCTTGCCTAGATAATTGCTCTTGCATTGCATATTCGTACGGCAACCGATGCTCCCTGTGGTATGATGACTTGCTTAACATCAAACAGGGTAATATTGGAACTAATAGTGATGACGAGGTTCTCTACTTACGCATCTCTGCCAAGGATGCAGAAAGTTGGAGAAATACAAAGAGAGGGAAGGGGGTTATTTGGGCTATTACTGCTGCAAGCGTCGTTGCTTTGGTTTTGTTGGCAGTTGTCATGTGATTTCTGCTGATATGGAGGAGCAAGAGGAAGCACACTACCGGCATGTACAATAATGTACAAGGTGGCAATGGAATTGTAGCTTTCAGATACATTGATCTGCAACATGCAACCAAAAATTTCTCAGAGAAGCTAGGGGGAGGGAGCTTTGGATCTGTATTCAAGGGGTTACTAACTGACACTAGAGTTATTGCGGTGAAAAGGTTTGATGGTGTCCGACAGGGAGAGAAGGAATTCAGAGCCGAAGTGAGTTCAATTGGGATCATCCAACACATCAATTTGGTTAAACTAATTGGCTTTTGCTGTCAGGGCAGTATGAGACTGCTTGTGTATGAATACATGCCAAATATTTCCCTCGATGCACATCTCTTTCGCAGCAATACAAAGATACTAAGACCACCATCCTATACAAGCTGCATATCGGGGAGGTCCTCTTGACTGTCCCTACGATTGGTAGTCTATTCAGAATATATTTTTGGTGTCACCTGAATTGTCTGTTGGCTTGCTGTTGTTAAACTGAAGTTATATCAAGGCCTTACTGATGTGTTAAATTATTAACAAGGGGAGGCAAGTGAGTTATTGATGTTGGTAGTCGAGGAATAAATCAACCTGCTGTATAATGTTTTGCGGAAATTGTGTGATATGAATGGTGTGATAAGCAGATGAGTTCGTGCTGGAACATGGGAAGCTAGAGACGACCGAGGCGATGAAGGCAGCTTGAGCAAGAGGTCAGCTATGTTGTTCTATTTGGCATTTTAAGAGATGGTTCCTGTCATGGAAATTGGAAGCAGATCCAGCAGAATATTACATCTTTAACTTTTTTAGATTATTACTCATTATTTGTTACTTTTATTTCTACTCTACAAAGACATTCACTAGAAGAGCAATCTGGATACTTGCTATTGCGGTCTGGACTCATAATCGCATTAGTGTCATGGAGCAAGAGATGCATTAATTTTGATGTCAACCTATTGTCATGTTTCTTGCATAGAGCCTGAACTCATAAGAAAAATATTTTTAGGTTGCTGTAATGTGGAAGTATGTAGTCATCATATATTTTTGTTTTATATATTTTTACCCTATTTGAACTTTCCTATGCCTTGAAATATGTTTTGTTTCTAACCAGCACAATCCCAGGTGTCTGAAGTTAACCAAAGGTCAAAACTTTACGATTTACAACATCAGCATTAGTTTCTTGTTATGGATTGGTGTATAGAAGAATATCCATACAACACCGGAGTGCGCTTGAGGGTTTCATGTGCATAGTAGTGATTCTTCTTCACAGAGTTCTGCGTCACAATTATGTTTTGTACGCTTCACCCACTTGTGATTGCGATCGACCTTCTGATGAAGACTTATTAGAAGCTCACGATCAGTCATCACACGTGGGGCAGACTCTTGAGGTTTTTGAGATGAAGCCTTTGCTTCTGAGTCCTGGTTGCAGTATCATCATTGGTGGAGAAGGATGCAGCTTTGCGAAACTGTCCATCCAATGGACGAGTGCCTTCATCAATGACAGCCTTGTCTTTTCCTTCCACTAAGGCAGTTGTGCTCTTGATGACTTCGATTGGAGCCAAAAATCCAAAATGATTCTGAAAGTCTGCCTTGAAGGGAATTGAAGACTTTGCTCTGATGAACTTCATGATCCAAGGTGCATAATGTTGGAAATATGCCCTAGAGGCAATAATAAAATGGTTATTATTGTATTTACTTGTTCATGATAATTGTCTATTGTTCATGCTATAATTGTGTTAACGAGAAACCATAATGCATGTGTGAATACATAGACCACAACATGTCCCTAGTGAGTCTCTAGTTAGCTAGCTCGTTGATCAATAGATGGTCACGGTTTCATGACTATGGACATTGGATGTCATTGATAACGGGATCACATCATTAGGAGAATGATGTGATGGACAAGACCCAATCCTAAGCATAGCAAAAGATCGTGTAGTTCGTCTACTAAAGCTTTTCAATGTCAAGTATCGTTTCCTTAGACCATGAGATTGTGCAACTCCCGGATACCGTAGGAATGCTTTGGGTGTGCCAAACGTCACAACGTAACTGGGTGGCTATAAAGGTGCACTACGGGTATCTCCGAAAGTGGCTGTTGGGTTGGCACAAATCAAGACTAGGATTTGTCACTCCGTGTGACGGAGAGGTATCTCTGGGTCCACTCGGTAAGACATCATCATAATGAGCTCAATGTGACTAAGGAGTTAGCCACAAGATGATGTATTACGGAATGAGTAAAGAGACTTGCCGGTAACGAGATTGAACAAGGTATAGAGATACCGACGATCGAATCTCAGGCAAGTATCATACCGATAGACAAAAGGGAATTGTATACGGGATTGACTGAATCCCCAACATCGTGGTTCATCCGATGAGATCATCGTGGAGCATGTGGGAGCCAACATGGGTATCCAGATCCCGATGTTGGTTATTGACCGGAGAGGTGTCTCGGTCATGTCTACGTGTCTCCCGAACCCGTAGGGTCTACACACTTAAGGTTCGATGACGCTAGGGTTATAGGGAAATGGTATACGTGATTAACGAAGGTTGTTCGAAGTCTCGGATGAGATCCCGGACGTCACGAGGAGCTCTGGAATGGTGTAAAGATTTATATATAGAAAGTCCAGTTTTGGTCACCGGAAAGTTTTCGGGCTCATCGGTAGTGTACCGGGAGTGCCGGGAGGGTGCCGGAGGACCCCCGGGAGGGGTGTGACAACCAAGGACTTCATGGGCTGTTAGAGGAGGTGTACCAGCCCTTATTGGTCTGGCCAAGTCCTTCCGGAAAGGCCCATGTGGCTAGGGATAAGGAGATAAGGCTAAAGGAGATTCAAAAGGAAGAGATCCACCTCCCTTGTGGGAGGTGGACTCCTCCCTAGCTTCGGCCGAAGCTCTCCTCCTTGGAGGAGGGGCCAAGGCAGCCCTCCCTCTCCCTCCTCCTATATATACTTGAGGTTTTGGCTGTTTTGAGACAAGATTTGATCTCTCTCTCCCACGGCGGAGCCCTACCTCCCTTCTTCCTCCTCCGCAGTGCTTAGGCGAAGCCCTGCCAGAATACCTTGCTGCTCCACCACCACCACGCCGTCGTGCTGCTGTTGGAGCTCTTCCCCAACCTCTCCTTCCTCCTTGCTGGATCAAGGCATAGGAGACATCACCGGGCTGCACGTGTGTTGAACGTGGAGGCGCCGTTGTTCGGCGCTAAGATCGGAGTCCACCGCGGTCTGAATCGCTATGAGTACGACTCCACCAACCGCGTTCTTGTAACTCTTCCGCTTAGCGATCTTCAAAGGTATGAAGATGCAATCTCTCCTCACTCGTTGTTGGTTTCTCCATAGATAGATCTTGGTGACACGTAGGAATTTTTTTGATTTACTACTACGTCTCCCAACAGTGGCATCATGAGCTAGGTCTATGCTTAGAATCTATGCACGAGTAGAACACAAAGAAGTTGTGGGCGTCGATCTTGTTAATTTGCTTACCAGTACTAGTCTTATCTTTATTTGGCGGTATTGTGGGATGAAGCGGCCCGGACCAACTTTACACGTACGCTTACGTGAGACTGGTTCCACCGCCTGACATGCACTTGTTGCATAAGGTGGCTAGAGGGTGTCTGTCTCTTCCACCTTAGTCGGATTGGATTCGATGAAAAGGGTCCTTATGAAGGGTAAATAGCAATTGTCCTATCACGTTGTGGTTTTGGTGTAGGTAAGAAACGTTCTTGCTAGAAACCTATAGCAGCCACGTAAAAAATTGCAACTACAAATTAGAGGACGTCTAACTTGTTTTTGCAGCATGTGCCTTGTGATGTGATATGGCCAAAAGGATGTGATGTGATGCATTGTGATGTATGAGATTGATCATGTTCTTGTAATAGGATTCACGACTTGCATGTCGATGAGTATGACAACTGGCAGGAGCCATAGGAGTTGTCTTATTTTATTGTATGACCTGCGTGTCAATCATAAACGCCATGTAATTAATTTAATTTATTGCTAAACGTTAGCCATAGTAGTAGAAGTAATAGTTGGCGAGACAACTTCATGAAGACACAATGATGGAGATCATGGTGTCGTGCCGGTGACAGTGATGATCATGGTGTTGGGAGACGTAGTAGTAAATCAAAAAAATTTCTACGTGTCACCAAGATATATCTATGACGAAACCAGCAACGAGTGGGGAGAGATTGCATCTTCATACCTTTGAAGATCGCTAAGCGGAAGCGTTACAAGAACGCGGTTGGTGGAGTCGTACTCGTAGCAATTCAGATCGCGGTGGACTCCGATCTAAGCGCCGAACAACGGCGCCTCCGCGTTCAACACACGTGCATCCCGATGACGTCTCCTACGCCTTGATCCAGCAAGGAGGAAGGAGATGTTGAGGGAGAGCTCCGGCAGCATGACGGCGTCATGACGGTGGAGCTACGTGGACTCTGGCAGGGCTTCGCCAAGCGTTACGGAGAACGAGGAAGAGGAAGGATAGGGCTGCGCCGAGAGAGAGAGGTCGTGTCTCAAATCAGCCCAAAACCTTGGGTATATATAGGAGGAGGGAGAGGGAGGGATGCCTTGGCCCCTCCTCCAAGGAGGAGAGGTTCGGCCGAACCTAGGGAGGAGTCCACATCCCACAAGGGAGGTGGATCTCTTCCTTTTGAATCCTTTTCAGCCTTATCTCTTATCCCTAGCCGCATGGGCCCTTCCGAAAGGTCTTGGACAGCCCAATAAGGGCTGGTACACCTCATCTAAGGGCCCACTAAGTCCTTTGGTCGTCACACCCCTCCCGAGGGTCCTCCGGCACCCTCCCGGCACTCCCGGTACACTACCGATTAGCCCGAAAACTTTCCGGTGACCAAAACAGGACTTCCTATATATCAATCTTTACCTCCGGACCATTCTGGAGCTCCTCGTGATTTCAGGGATCTCATCTGGGACTCCGAAAAACCTTCGGTAATCACGTATACCATTTCCCTATAACCCTAGCGTCATCGAACCTTAAGTGTGTAGACCCTACGGGTTCGGGAGACACGTAGACATGACCGAGACACCTCTCCGGTCAATAACCAACAGCGGGATCTGGATACCCATGTTGACTCCCACATGTTCCATGATGATCTCATTGTATGAACCACGATATCAGGGATTCAATCAATCCCGTATACAATTCCCTTTGTCTATCGGTATGATACTTGCCCGAGATTCGATCGTCGGTATCCCTATACCTTGTTCAATCTCGTTACCGGCAAGTCTCTTTACTCGTTCCGTAATACGTCATCCCATGGATAACTCCTTAGTCACATTGAGCTCATTATGATGATGTCTTACCGAGTGGGCCCAGAGATACCTCTCCGTCACACGGAGTGACAAATCCCAGTCTCGATTCGTGCCAACCCAACAGACACTTTCGGAGATACCCGTAGTGCACCTTTATAGCCACCCAGTTACGTTGTGATGTTTGGCACACCCAAAGCATTCCTACGGTATTCGGGAGTTGCACAATCTCATGGTCTAAGGAAATGATACTTGACATTGAAAAGCTTTAGTAGACGAACTACACGATCTTGTGCTATGCTTAGGATTGGGTCTTGTCCATCACATCATTCTCCTAATGATGTGATCCCGTTATCAATGACATCCAATGTCCATGGTCATGAAACCATGACCATCTATTGATCAATGAGCTAGCCAACTAGATGCTCACTAGGGACATGTTGTGGTCTATGTATTCACACATGTATTATGGTTTCCGGTTAACACAATTATAGCATGAACAATAGAAAATTATCATGAACAAGGAAATACAATAATAACCATTTTATTATTGCCTCTAGGGCATATTTCCAACACATGGTGCCCCGAAGATGGAGATCAAAGGAGCAAGATGATATTGGCCATATCATGTCACTATATTGATTGCATGTGATGTTTATCATGTTTACATCTTATGTGCTTAGAACGACGGTAGTAAATAAGATGATCTCTCAATAAAATTTCAAGAAAGGTGTTCACCCTAACTGTGCACCATTGCTAAGGATCGTTGTTCCGAAGCACCACGTGATGATCGGGTGTGATAGGTTCTAACGTTCGCATACAACGGGTGTAAGCCAGATTTACACACGTGAAACACTTAGGTTGACTTGACGAGCCTAGCATGTACAAACATGGCCTCCGAACACGGAAGACAGAAAGGTCGAACATGAGTCGTATAGAAGATACGATCAACATGGAGATGTTCACCATGGATGACTAGTCCGTCTCACGTGATGATCGAACACGGGCTAGTTGACATGGATCATATGTCACTTGGATGACTAGAGAGATGTCTATCTAAGTGGGAGTTCATTAAATAATTTGATTATGTGAACTTAATTATCATGAACTTAGTCTAAAATTGTCTTTACAATCTATATTGTAGATTCAATGGCCAACGCTAATGCCAACATCAACTTCAACGCGTTCCTAGAGAAAACCAAGCTGAAAGATGATGGAAGCAACTATGCGGACTGGGTCCGTAGCTTGAGGATCATCCTCATAGCTTCCAAAAGATTGTATGTCCTTGATGCACCGCTAGGTGACGCACCCGTTCTCCCAGCAGAGCAAGACATTGCGAACGCTTGGCATTCATGCTGCGATGATTACTCCCTTGTTTAGTGCGGCATGCTTTACAGTTTAGAACCGGGGCTCCAAAAGCGTTTTGAGCAACACGGAGCATATGAGATGTTCCAAGAGCTGAAACTGGTTTTCCAAGCTCATGCCCGGGTCGAGAGATATGATGTCTCTGACAAGTTCTTCAGCTGTAAGATGGAGGAGAACAATTCTGTCAGTGAGCACATCCTCAAGATGTCTGGGCTACACAACCGCTTGACTCAGCTGGGAGTTAATCTCCCGGATGACTCGGTCATTGACAGAATCCCCCAGTCGCTTCCACCTAGATACAAGAGCTTTGTGATGAACTACAACATGCAAGGGATGGAGAAGTCCATTCCTGAGTTGTACTCGATGCTGAAATCAGCGGAGGTCGAGATCAAAAAGGAGCATCAAGTGTTGATGGTAAATAAGACCACTAGTTTCAAGAAAGGCAAGGGTAAGAAGAACTTCAAGAAGGACGGCAAGGCTGTTGCCACGCCTGATAAGCAAGTTGCCGGGAAGAAGAACAAGAATGGACTCAAGCCTGAGACTGAGTGCTTTTATTGCAAGGGTACAGGTCACTGGAAGCGGAACTGCCCCCAAGTACTTAGCGGATAAGAAGGCCGGCAACGTTAAAGGTATATGTGATATACTTGTTATTGATGTGTACCATACCAGCGCTCGTAGTAGCTCCTGGGTATTTGATACCGGTGCAGTTGCTCACATTTGTAACTCCAAGCAGGAGCTGCGGAATAAGCGGAGACCGGCGAAGGACGAGGTGATGATGCGCGTTGGGAATGGTTCCAAGGTCGATGTGATCGCCTACCTCTGCATCTACCTTCGGGATTAGTTTTAAACCTTAATAATTGTTATTTAGTACCAGCTTTGAGCATGAACATTGTATCTGGATCTCGCTTGATACGAGATGGCTACTCATTTAAATCTGAGAATAATGGTTGTTCTATTTATATGAGAGAAATGTTTTATGGTCATGCCCCGCTGGTCAATGATTTATTCTTGATGAATCTCGAACGTGATGTTACACATGTCCATAGTGTGAGTACCAAAAAGTGTAAGGTTGATAACGATAGTCCCACTTACATGTGGCACTGCCGCCTTGGTCATATTGGTGTCAAACGCATGAAGAAGCTCCATGCCGATGGACTTTTGGAGTCTCTTGATTTTGAATCATTTGACACGTGCGAACCATGCCTCATGGGCAAGATGACCAAGACTCCGTTCTCCGGAACAATGGAGCGAGCAACTGACTTGTTGGAAATAATACATTCCGATGTATGCGGTCCAATGAGCGTCGAGGCTCGTGGTGGCTACCATTATGTTCTCACCCTCACTGATGACTTGAGCAGATATGGGTATGTCTATTTAATAAAACACAAGTCTGAAACCTTTGAAAGGTTCAAGGAATTTCAGAGTGAGGTAGAGAATCAACATGATAGGAAAATAAAGTGCCTACGATCTAATCGTGGCGGAGAATATTGAAGTCACGAGTTTGGCATGCACCTAAGGAAATGTGGAATTGTTTCACAACTCACGCCGCCTGGCACACCTCAGCGAAATGGTGTGTTTGAACGTAGTAATCGCACTCTATTGGATATGATGGATCTATGATGTCTCTTACCGACTTACCGCTATCATTTTGGGGATATGCATTAGATACTGCCGCATTCACTTTAAATAGGGCACCGTCAAAATCCGTTGAGACGACACCGTATGAATTATGGTTTGGAAAGAAACCTAAGCTATCGTTTCTAAAAGTTTGGGGATGCGATACTTATGTGAAGAAACTTCAACCCGAGAAGCTCGAACCCTAAGCGGAAAAGTGCGTCTTCATAGGATATCCCAAAGAGACTATTGGGTATACCTTCTACCTCAGATCCGAAGGCAAAGTCTTTGTTGCAAAGAATGGATCCTTTCTCGAGAAAGAGTTTCTCTCGAAAGAAGTAAGTCGGAGGAAAATAGAACTTGATGAGGTAATTGTACCTCCACTCGAACAGGAGAGTAGTGCAGCACAGGAAGTTGTTTCTTTGGAGCCTACACCGGCTAGAGAGGAAGTTAATGATGATGATCATGAAACTTTAGATCAAGTTACTATTGAACGTCGAAGGTCCACTAGGACACGTTCCACACCAGAGTGGTACGGCAACCCTGTCCTGGAGATCATGTTGTTGGACAATGGTGAACCTTCGAACTATGAAGAAGCGATGGCGGGCCCGGATTCCAACAAATAGCTTGAGGCGATGAAATCGGAGATATGATCCATGTATGAGAACAAAGTATGGACTTTGGTGGACTTGCCTGATGATAAGCGAGCCATTGAAAATAAATGGATCTTTAAGAAGAAGACTGACGCGGATGGTAATGTGACCGTCTATAAGGCTCGGCTTGTCGCTAAGGGTTATCGACAAGTTCAAGGAGTTGACTACGATGAGACTTTCTCACCCGTAGCGATGCTAAAGTTTGTCCGGATCATGTTAGCAATTGCCGCATTTTATGATTATGAGATCTAGCAAATGGACGTCAAAACGGCATTCCTTAATGGCTTCCTCAAGGAAGAACTATATATGATGCAGCCGTAAGGTTTTGTCGATCCTAAAGATGCTAACAAAGTATGCAAGCTCCAGTGCTCCATCTACGGGCTGGTGCAAGCATCTCAGAGTTGGAACATTCGCTTTAATGAGGTGATTAAAACATTTGGGTTTGTACAGGTTTATGGAGAACCCTGTATTTACAAGAAAGTGAGTGGGAGCTCTGTAGCGTTTCTCATATTATATGTGGATGACATACTGATAATGGGAAATGATATAGAACTTTTGGAAAGTGTAAAGGCCTACTTGAATAAATGTTTTTCGATGAAGGACCTTGGAGAAGCTGCTTACATATTAGGTATTAAGATCTATAGAGATAGATCGAGACGCCTCATAGGTCTTTCACAAAGCACATACCTTGAAAAGATATTGAAGAAGTTCAATATGGATCAGTCCAAGAAGGGGTTCTTGCTTGTGCTGCAAGGTGTGAGATTGAGTACGACTCAATGCCCGACCACGGCAAAAGATAGAGAAGAGATGAGTGTCATCCCCTATGCTTCAGCCATAGGCTCTATTATGTATGCCATGCTGTGTACCAGACCTGATGTGAACCTTGCCATAAGTTTGGTAGGGAGGTACCAAAGTGATCCCGGAGCGGAACACTGGACAGCGGTCAAGAATATCCTGAAGTACTTGAAAAGGACAAAGGACGTGTTTCTCGTATATGGAGGTGCCGAAGAGCTTGTCGTAAAGGGTTACGTCGATGCTAGCTTCGACACAGATCCGGACGACTCCAAGTCACAAACCGGATACGTGTATATTTTGAACGGAGGGGCAGTCAGCTGGTGCAGCAACAAGCAAAGCGTCGTGGCGGCATCTACATGTGAAACAGAGTACATATCTGCTTTGGAAGCAGCAAAGGAAGGAGTCTGGATGAAGGAGTTCATCACCAACCTAGGAGTAATTCCAAGTGCGTCGGGCCAGATGACTCTATTCTGTGACAACACTGGAGCTATTGCCCTTGCGAAGGAGCCCAGGTTTCACAAGAAGACAAGACACATCAAGCGCTGCTTCAACTCCATCCGTGATTACATTCAGGAGGGAGATATAGATATTTGTAAAGTGCATACGGATCTGAATGTCGCAGATTCGTTGACTAAACCTCTCTCACGAGCAAAACATGATCAACACCAGAATGCTATGGGTGTTCGATTCATCACAATGTAACTAGATTATTGACTCTAGTGCAAGTGGGAGACTGTTGGAAATATGCCCTAGAGGCAATAATAAAATGGTTATTATTGTATTTCCTTGTTCATGATAATTGTCTATTGTTCAAGCTATAATTGTGTAAACCGGAAACCGTAATGCATGTGTGAATACATAGACCACAACATGTCCCTAGTGAGCCTCTAGTTGGCTAGCTCGTTGATCAATAGATGGTCACGGTTTCATGACCATGGACATTGGATGTCATTGATAACGGGATCACATCATTAGGAGAATGATGTGATGGACAAGACCCAATCCTAAGCATAGCACAAGATCATGTAGTTCGTCTACTAAAGCTTTTCAATGTCAAGTATCGTTTCCTTAGACCATGAGATTGTGAAACTCCCGGATAGCGTAGGAATGCTTTGGGTGTGCCAAACGTCACAACGTAACTGGGTGGCTATAAAGGTGCACTATGGGTATCTCCGAAAGTGTCTGTTGGGTTGGCACGAATCGAGACTGGGATTTGTCACTCCGTGTGACGGAGAGGTATCTCTAGGCCCACTCGGTAAGACATCATCATAATGAGCTCAATGTGACTAAGGATTTAGCCACGGGATGATGTATTACAGAACGAGTAAAGAGACTTGCCGGTAACGAGATTGAACAAGGTATAGAGATACCGACAATCGAATCTCAGGCAAGTATCATACCGGTAGACAAAGGGAATTGTATACGGGTTTGACTGAATCCCTGACATCGTGGTTCATCCGATGAGATCATCGTGGAGCATGTGGGAGCCAACATGGGTATCCAGATCCCGCTGTTGGTTATTGACCGGAGAGGTGTCTCGGTCATGTCTACGTGTCTCCCGAACCCGTAGGGTCTACACACTTAAGGTTCGATGACGCTAGTGTTATAGGGAAATGGTATATGTGATTACCGAAGGTTGTTCAGAGTCTCGGATGAGATCCCGGACGTCACAAGGAGCTCCAACATGGTCCGGAGGTAAAGATTGATATATAGAAAGTCCAGTTTTGGTCACCGGAAAGTTTTCGGGCTCATCGTAGTGTACCGGGAGTGCCGGGAGGGTGCCGGAGGACCCCCGGGAGGGGTGTGACGACCAAAGGACTTCGTGAGCTGTTAGAGGAGGTGTACCAGCCCTTATTGGGCTGGCCAAGTCCTTCTGGAAAGGCCCATGCGGCTAGGGATAAGGAGATAAGGCTAAATGAGATTCAAAAGGAAGAGATCCACCTCCCTTGTGGGAGGTGGACTCCTCCCTAGCTTCGGCCGAAGCTCTCCTCCTTGGAGGAGGGGCCAAGGCAGCCCTCCCTCTCCCTCCTCCTCTATATACTTGAGGTTTTGTCTGTTTTGAGACAAGATTTGATCTCTCTCTCCCACGGCGGAGCCCTACCTCTCTTCTTCCTCCTCCGCAGTGCTTAGGCGAAGCCCTGCTGGAATACCTTGCTGCTCCACCACCACCATGCCATCATGCTGCTGTTGGAGCTCTTCCCCAACATCTCCTTCCTCCTTGCTGGATCAAGGTGTAGGAGACGTCACTGGGCTGCACGTGTGTTGAACGCGGAGGCGCCGTTGTGCGGCGCTAAGATCGGAGTCCACCGCGATCTGAATCGCTATGAGTACGACTCCACCAATCGCGTTCTTGTAACGCTTCCGCTTAGCGATCTTCAAAGGTATGAAGATGCAATCTCTCCTCACTCGTTGCTGGTTTCTCCATAGATAGATCTTGGTGACACGTAGGAAATTTTTTGATTTACTACTACGTCTCCCAACACATAAGGCTTCTGTTCAAATGGGGCTAGTGCAACATTAGCCAATGTCCTCATGAAGAAATCATGGAAGTTGATGGGAATCCCATGAATGATGTTGAACATCATATTATTCATGACTCCCTCCACTTCCTCTTCTTCAGAATTGTGGCCCTTTTGAGGACATAGAGTGTTCGTGAGAATGCGTTAGACTGTCCTTGGCACATATAGCAAATCCCTCACAAGGAAGATTTTTCGTTGAGGCTTTCCAGGAGCCAATGGCTTCATCAACACTTGCATCAGTTGATTTGGAAGAGTATGTTCATCAAACAGAGGGCAAGCTTCATCTGAAGAAATTGGAACTGGGACAGTTTGAAGTAATTCAGAAGCTTGAGCAGTGAAATGAGTTGATCCTGTCATCCAGTCCAAAACCCAGGAGTTGATGTCAGAAGCTTCGCGTGTGATGTGCAGTGTGGCATAGAATTGAAGAATGAGTTCTTCATTCCAATCACAAATGTCTATGCCGAAGGGAAGAATGCCTGCATCGTGCAGAACTTGGAGCACCGGCGTGAATGATGGAAGTGTTTCCATGTCAGCATGAGGAATTTGATGGTGCTCGAAGACTTTCTTCTTTTCGAACAAAACTGATGCATAGTAGTTCATCTGGGTGGAAGTCCAAAATCTGCTTCGTCCGACCCTTGCTAAGTCATAAGGATTGGGACCTGTGAAGAACATGCGCTCATTGAAGAAATTGCTTTTGAGGAATTTGGGGCGCGCTGAGCCTTTGAACAACATTCTGAGCTTTGGTTGAAGATTTGGCTTGAAGCGGCCCTTGATTTCCTTTGGCATGGGAGGAATTTCTCCAGACTGAGGAATTTGTGAAGCTGTTTCCTTAGTGGCAGGTGGAGCAGCACAGTCATCAGCTGTTGCAGCTGGAGTTTCTTAAGTGACTTGGGCGGTCAATTCAGCAGACCCTTCATGAATTTCTTCAGTCTGGGCAAGAGACTGAGGAATCTGTGATAGAGGAGTAGTCATTGGTGAATTTGGGTGAGCTGTTTCCAAATATTCATCGTTGATGACAGGAGTTGTATTGCCAATGTCTACATCCTCATCAATTTCTTCAACTCCAGCCTCTTCAGCATTGAACTGAGGCTGGGGCGATGATACCTGAGGAGTTGAAGCATTTTCTTCAACATCAATTTCTTCATCAATCTGCTCTGTCGAAGCAGCAGAATGATCTTCATCTTCTTCATCTGGGATGACATAGTCAACCCCAAATGGAATAATTTCATAGGCAGGTGCAGAGGAGATTGGAGTAGCATCAATGGGTCTAGTTGAAGAACTTTTCACAGTCTTCAACTTCTTCACAGCTGAGGAATCTGAAGCTGATGCTTTTCTATTTAGAGTCTTTTCCTCAGCAGCCGTAGCTTCTTCACGCACGACTGATGCGGTCGTCCTGGTGGGTTTAGTTTCTTCAGGCTCAGCAAAAACTTTAGCTGGCTTGTCAGTTTCTTCAGGCACAACAGTGGAGGTTGTCTTGGCATGTTCATCAGCGGTCCGACTTTCTTCAGCAGCGCTGGCTGTTTCTTCAGGTGCAGGAGCATTTTCATCAGCAGGCTGAGCAGTTTCATCAGCCAGAGGAATTTGTGGTTGTGATCAAGCGGCAACCCTTGTGTTGTGGTCCTTCACAGCAGCTTGAGCAGCCCTGACGAATCTCACTTTGGTGCCCTTCCATTTAGCATCATACCTTTCTTATTCCTCAGAGAGGGAGCGAATTTCAGACCGAACTGTGATGAGTTGATTTGGGGTCAAATTCATCATGTTGTTCCTCAGGAACTTTTCTTTCCGAGCCATGTTCCTCTTAGCTCTCTGAGCTTGTTCTCTTTTCCATTTTTCCTCAGCTATGAAGTGGGTGAGGACATGGTCCACACCAAGAGGCAGATTTAGTGAGGAAAGTGGGGTGCTTGGATCCTCATGCCATATGTCAATGAAATTGAGGATCATCTTGGGATCCAGCAGAAGTGGGACAGAGCTGCCTTTGGCTAATGCAGCCTTTTGTTGGCTCTCTCTGATGATTTCTTCAAGTTCTTCATCACCAGCTTCATCATCATCTTCATCATCATCCTCAGTTCCTGAGTGTACTGTTACCACAACTTTGCTTGTGTGAGGACTTGGTCTTTGACCTCGTCCAGCAGTTTTCTTCAGTTTCAACACAGTTGGGCTTGTTGAAGACTTTGCTTTAGCAGAGGAGCTTGCGGAGATCTTTGAAGCTTTTGAGAATCCATCCGTCCTCTAACACGATGCAAGGTGCACAGGAGTTGAGGACTTTGTAGCAGCAGCAGAGGACTAAGAAGCTACTGAGCCAGCGACAGAGGCCTTTGAAGATGGAGGTCTTTGAGCTTGAGGAATCTGCTGTGTTGACTTTGAAGTTGAAGAAGTTGACTTCACAGCAGATTTCTTCATCATTGATTTCTTTGGAGCACTTGCAGAGGCTCCAGCGGTGGCAGCTGCAGCAGAGTCTTCATTGAAGTTCTTTATAGCCTCTTTAGCTTTCCTCGCAAGCTTGGCTTGCTGTTTCTCCCATATGTGAGGAAAGTCTTCGCCTCTAGTTGGCTAGCTCGTTGATTAATAGATGGTCATGGTTTCATGACCATGGACATTGGATGTCGTTGATAATGGGATCACATCATTAGGAGAATGATGTGATGGACAGGACCCAATCCTAAGCATAACACAAGATCGTGTAGTTCATCTGCTAAAGCTTTTCCAATGTCAAGTATTGTTTCCTTAGACCATGAGATTGTGCAACTCCCGGATACCGTAGCAATGCTTTGGGTGTGCCAAACGTCACAACGTAACTGGGTGGCTATAAAGGTGCATTACGGGTATCTCCAAAAGTGTCTGTTGGGTTGGCACGAATCGAGACTGGGATTTGTCACTCCGTATGACGGAGAGGTATCTCTGGGCCCACTCGGTAAGACATCATCATAATGAGCTCCATGTGACTAAGGAGTTAGCCATGGGATGATGTATTACGGAACGAGTAAAGAGACTTGCCGATAACGAGATTGAACAAGGTATAGGGATACCGACGATCGAATCTCGGGCAAGTATCATACTGGTAGACAAAGGGAATTGTATACGGGATTGATTGAATCCCCGGCATCATGGAGCATGTAGGAGCCAACATGGGTATCCAGATCCCGCTATTGGTTATTGACTAGAGAGGTGTCTCGGTCATGTCTACGTGTCTCCCGAACTCGTAGGGTCTACACACTTAAGGTTCGATGACGCTAGGGTTATAGGGAAATAGTATACGTGGTTACCGAAGGTTGTTTGGAGTCCCGGATGAGATCCCGGACGTCATGAGGAGTTTCGGAATGGTCCGGAGACAAAGATTGTGTTGGGAGACATAGTAGTAAATCAAAAAATTTCCTACGTGTCACCAAGATCTATCTATGAAGAAACCAACAACGAGTGGGGAGCGATTGCATCTTCATACCTTTGAAGATCGCTAAGCGGAAGCGTTACAAGAACGCGGTTGGTGGAGTCGTACTCGTAGCGATTCAGATCGCGGTGGACTCCGATCTAAGCGCCGAACAACGGCGCCTCCGCGTTCAACACACGTGCAGCCCGATGACGTCTCCTACGCCTTGATCCAGCAAGGAGGAAGGAGAGGTTGAGGGAGAGCTCCGGCAGCACGACGGCGTGGTGATGGTGGAGCTACGTGGACTCCGGCAGGGCTTCGCCAAGCGCTACGGAGAACGAGGAAGAGGAAGGGTAGGGCTGCACCGAGAGAGAGAGAAGTCGTGTCTCAAATCAGCCCAAAACCTTGGGTATATATAGGAGGAGGGAGAGGGAGGTCTGCTTTGTCCCCTCCTCCAAGGAGGAGAGGTTCGGCCGAACCTAGGGAGCAGTCCACCTCCCACAAGGGCGGTGGATCTCTTCCTTTTGAATCCTTTTCAGCCTTATCTCTTATCCCTAGCCGCATGGGGCCTTCCGGAAGGTCTTGTACAGCCCAATAAGGGCTGGTACACCTCCTTTAAGGGCCCACGAAGTCCTTTGGTCGTCACACCCCTCCCGAGGGTCCTCCGGCACCCTCCCGTCACTCCCGGTACACTACCGATGAGTCCGAAAACTTTCCGGTGACCAAAGCAGGACTTCCTATATATCAATCTTTACCTCCGGACCATTCCAGAGCTCCTCATGATGTCTGGGATCTCATTCGGGACTCCGAACAACCTTCGGTAATCACGTATACCATTTCCCTATAACCCTAGCGTCATCGAACCTTAAGTGTGTAGACCCTACGGGTTCAGGAGACACGTAGACATGACCGAGACACCTCTCCGGTCAATAACCAATAGCGGGATCTGGATACCCATTTTGGCTCCCACATGCTCCACGATGATCTCATCGGATGAACCACGATGTCAGGGATTCAGTCAAACCCGTATACAATTCCCTTTGTCTACCGGTATGATACTTGCCTGAGATTCGATTGTCGGTATCTCTATACCTTGTTCAATCTCGTTACCGGCAAGTCTCTTTACTCGTTCTGTAATACATCATCCCGTGGCTAAATCCTTAGTCACATTGAGCTCATTATGATGATGTCTTACCGAGTGGGCCTAGAGATACCTCTCCGTCACACGGAGTGACAAATCCCAGTCTCGATTCGTGCCAACCCAACAGACACTTTCGGAGATACCCATAGTGCACCTTTATAGCCACCCAGTTACGTTGTGACGTTTGGCACACCCAAAGCATTCCTACGCTATCCGGGAGTTTCACAATCTCATGGTCTAAGGAAACGATACTTGACATTGAAAAGCTTTAGTAGACGAACTACATGATCTTGTGCTATGCTTAGGATTGGGTCTTGTCCATCACATCATTCTCCTAATGATGTGATCCCGTTATCAATGACATCCAATGTCCATGGTCATGAAACCGTGACCATCTATTGATCAACGAGCTAGCCAACTAGAGGCTCACTAGGGACATGTTGTGGTCTATGTATTCACACATGCATTACGGTTTCCGGTTTACACAATTATAGCTTGAACAATAGACAATTATCATGAACAAGGAAATACAATAATAACCATTTTATTATTGCCTCTAGGGCATATTTCCAACAGTCTCCCACTTGCACTAGAGTCAATAATCTAGTTACATTGTGATGAATCGAACACCCATAGCATTCTGGTGTTGATCATGTTTTGCTTGTGAGAGAGGTTTAGTCAATGGATCTGCGAAATTCAGATCTGTATGCACTTTACAAATATCTATATCTCCCTCCTGAATGTAATCAAGGATGGAGTTGAAGCGGCGCTTGATGTGTCTTGTCTTCTTGTGAAACCTGGGCTCCTTCGCAAGGGCAATAGCTCCAGTGTTGTCACAGAATAGAGTCATCGAGCCCGACGCACTTGGAATTACTCCTAGGTCGGTGATGAACTCCTTCATCCACACTACTTCCTTTGCTGCTTCCGAAGCAGCTATGTACTCCGCTTCACATGTAGATGCCGCCACGACGCTTTGCTTGCTGCTGCACCAGCTGACTGCCCCTCCGTTCAAAATATACACGTATCCGGTTTGTGACTTGGAGTCGTCCGGATCTGTGTCGAAGCTAGCATCAACGTAACCCTTCACGACGAGCTCTTCGGCACCTCCATATACGAGAAACATGTCCTTTGTCCTTTTCAGGTACTTCAAGATATTCTTGACCGCTGTCTAGTGTTCCGCTCCGGGATCACTTTGGTACCTCCCTACCAAACTTATGGCAAGGTTCACATTGGGTCTGATACACAGCATGACATACATAATAGAGCCTATGGCTGAAGCATAGGGGATGACACTCATCTCTTCTCTATCCTTTGACGTGGTCGGGCATTGAGTCGTACTCAATCTCACACCCTGTAACACAGGCAAGAACCCCTTCTTGGACTGATCCATATTGAACTTCTTTAATATCTTTTCAAGGTATGTGCTTTGTGAAAGACCTATGAGGCATCTCGATCTATCTCTATAGATCTTAATACCTAATATGTAAGCAGCTTCTCCAAGGTCCTTCATTGAAAACACTTATTCAAGTAGGCCATTACACTTTCCAAAAGTTCTATATCATTTCCCATTATCAGTATGTCATCCACATATAGTATGAGAAATGCTATAGAGCTCCCACTCGCTTTCTTGTAAATACATGGTTCTCCATAAACCTGTACAAACCCAAACGCTTTAATCACCTCATTAAAGCGAATGTTCCAACGCCGAGATGCTTGCACCAGCCCATAGATGGAGCGCTGGAGCTTGCATACTTTGTTAGCATCTTTAGGATCGACAAAACCTTCCGGCTGCATCATACACAGTTCTTCCTTAAGGAAGCCATTAAGGAATGCCGTTTTGACATCCATTTGCCAGATCTCATAATCATAAAATGCGGCAATTACTAACATGATTCGTACATGCTTTAGCATCTCTACGGGTGAGAAAGTCTCATCGTAGTCAACTCCTTGAACTTGTCGATAACCCTTAGCGACAAGCCGAGCCTTATAGACGGTCACATTACCATCCGCGTCAGTCTTGTTCTTAAAGATCCATTTATTTTCAATGGCTCGCTTATCATCAGGCAAGTCCACCAAAGTCCACACTTTGTTCTCATACATGGATCCTATCTCGGATTTCATGGCTTCAAGCCATTTGTTGGAATCCGGGCCTGCCATCGCTTCTTCATAGCTCGAAGGTTCACCATTGTCTAACAACATGATCTCCAGGACAGGGTTGCCGTACCACTCTAGTGCGGAACGTGTCCGAGTGCACCTTCGACATCCAATAGTAACTTGATCTGAAGTTTCATGATCATCATCATTAACTTCCTCTCTAGCCAGTGTAGGCTCCACAAAAACAACTTCCTGTGCTGCTCTACTCTCCGGTTCGAGTGGAGGTACAATTACCTCATTAAGTTCTATTTTCCTCCCACTTACTTCTTTCGAGAGAAACTCTTTCTTGAGAAAGGATCCATTCTTAGCAACAAAAACTTTGCCTTCGGATCTTAGGTAGAAGGTATACCCAATAGTCTCTTTGGGATATCCTATGAAGACGCACTTTTCCGCTTTGGGTTCGAGCTTCTCAAGTTGAAGTTTCTTCACATAAGCATCGCATCCCCAAACTTTTAGAAACGATAGCTTAGGTTTCTTTCCAAACCATAATTCATACGGTGTCGTATCAACGGATTTTGACGGTGCCCTATTTAAAGTGAATGCGACAGTCTCTAATGCATATCCCAAAATGATAGCGGTAAGTCGGTAAGAGACATCATAGATCGCACCATATCCAATAGAGTGCGATTACGATGTTCAGACACACCATTTCGCTAAGGTGTGCCAGGCGGCGTGAGTTGTGAAACAATTCCACATTTCCTTAGGTGCATACCAAAATCGTGACTTAAATATTCTCCGCCACGATCAGATCGTAGGCACTTTATTTTCCTGTCACGTTGATTCTCTACCTCACTCTGAAATTCCTTGAACCTTTCAAAGGTTTTAGACTTGTGTTTCATTAAGTAGACATACCCATATCTGCTCAAGTCATCAGTGAGGGTGAGAACATAACGGTAGCCACCACAAGCCACGACGCTCATTGGACCGCATACATCGGTATGTATTATTTACAACAAGTCAGTTGCTCGTGTTGGGGAATGTCGCATGGGAAACAAAATTTTTCCTACGCACACGCAAACCTATCCATGGTGATGAGCATCTATGAGAGGGAGAGTGGATCTACATACCCTTGTAGATCGCTAAGCGGGAAGCGTTAAGAAACGCGGTTGGTGTAGTCGAACATCTTCGCGATCCAAATCGCCGAGCGTCCCGCGATCTCATCACGATCCATCCCGCGATCCAATCATGATCCGTCCCGTGAACTCATCACAATCCATCCCGCGATCTCATCACGATCTTGATCACGATCTGTCCCGCGAACTCATCATGATCCGTTCCGTGATCTCATCACGAACCGTCTCGCGATCTCGATCACGGTCCTTCGGATCTAGCGCCGAACGGACGACACCTCCGCGTTCAGCACATGTGCAGCTTGATGACGATCTCCACCGTCTCGATCCAGCGAGAGGAGGTGGAGAGGAGAGGGAGTTCACCGGCAGCGTGACGGCGCTCTGGTGATGGTGGTGGAGCATTCCGGCAGGGCTTCGCCTAAGCGCTGCGGAAAACCGATCTAGAGGAGAAACTGTGCACCGGTGAAACGGGTAGCACGTGGCCGGAAATTCTGTCCAAAAACCACCCAATCCACTAGTATATATAGGAGGAGAGGAGAGGAGAGGCAGCCAAGGCCTTTGGGTCGGCCGAAATAGGAGGTGGGAAGCAATCCTACTTCACCTCCAATCCTAGTTGGAGTAGGATTGCCTCCTATTGGCTGATTTTCCACTTTTTGCTTTAGGACTTTCTCTCCTGCGCCATGGGCCTTTGTGGCTGTTTTCCCAGCCCACTAAGGGCTGGTTATTATTATCCCACATCCCATGGACCTCTTGGGGTCGAAATACCCCTCCCGGAGGCCTCCCGGTACACTACCGGCACTCCCGGTACACTACCGGCACTCCCGGTACACTACCGATGAGCCCGAAACTTTTCCGGAAACCAAACTGGGACTTCCTATATATGAATCTTTACCTCCGGAACATTCAGGAGCTCCTCGTGACGTCCGGGATCTCATCCGGGACTCCGATCAAACTTCGGTCACCACCATACATAACTCTACACTACCGAAACGTCACCGAACCTTAAGTGTGCAGACCCTGCGGGTTCGAGAACTATGTAGACATGACCGAGACACCTCTACGGTCAATAACCAATGGCGGGACCTGGATGTCCACATTGGTTCCTACATATTCTACGAAGATCTTTATCGGTCGAACCTCTTTGTCAAGGATTCAGTTAATCCCGTATAACGTTCCCTTTGTTCTTCGGTATGTTACTTGCCCGAGATTCGATCGTCGGTATCTCCATACCTAGTTCAACCTCGTTACCGGCAAGTCACTTTACTCGTTCCATAATACAAGATCCCGCAACTAACAATTAGTCACATTGCTTGCAAGGCTTATTGTGATGTTGCATTACCGAGTGGGCCCCGAGATACCTCTCCGTCACACGGAGTAACAAATCCCACTCTCGATCCATGCCAACTCAACAGACACCATCGTAGATACCTGTAGAGCACCTTTATAGTCACCCAGTTACGTTGCGACGTTTGATACACACAAGGCACTCCTCCGATATCTGTGAGTTGCATGATCTCATGGTCATAGGAACATATACTTGACATGTAGAAAACAGTAGCAATAAACTGACACGATCATATGCTATGTTTGTAGTTTGGGTCTTATCCATCACATCATTCTCCTAATGATGTGATCCCGTTATCAAATGACATCTCATGTCCATGGCTAGGAAACCTTAACCATCCTTTGATCAACGAGCTAGTCCATTAGAGGCATACTAGGGACATGGTTTTGTCTATGTATCCACACATGCATTTAAGTCTCCGATCAATACAATTATAGCATGGATAATAAACGATTATCATGAACAAGGAAATATGATAATAACTAATTTATTATTGCCTCTAGGGCATATTTCCAACAGTCTCCCACTTGCACTAGAGTCAATAATCTAGTTCACATCACCATGTGATTCGCATTGTTATGAATCTAACACCCATTGAGTTCTGGGGCTCGATCATGCTTTGCATGTGAGAGATGTCTTATAGTCAACGGGTCTGCGATATTCAGATCCGTGTGTACTTTGCAAATCTCTATGTCAAACCGTAAACACTGCTACCACACTCCACTTGGTACTATTTCCAAATGGCTGCTCCACTATACGTATCCAGATTGCTACTACGAGTCATCCGGATTAGTGTTAAAGCTTGTATCGACGTAACTCCTTACGACAAACTCTTTATCACCTTCATAATCGAGAAACATCTCCTCAGTCTCTTAGTTACTGAGGATAATCTTGATCGCTGTCCAGTGATCCACTCCTAGTTCACTCTTGTACCCCCTGACAGACTCATGGCAAGGCACACACAGGTGCGGTACACAGCATGGCATAATATAGAGCCTATGGCTAAGGCATAGGGGATGACGTTCGTCCTTTCTCTTTCTTCTGTCGTTGTCGAGCTTTGAGTCTCACTCAACTTTCACACCTTACAAATCAGGCGAGAACTCTTTCTCTGACTGATCCATTTTGAACTCTTTCAAAATCTTGTCAAGGTATGCACTCATTGAAAGTCTCATCGAGCATCTTGATCTATCTCCATAGATTTTGATGCTCAACAATTAGGTAGCTTCATCCAGGTCTTCCTTTGAAAATCACTTTCCAAATGACCGTTTTATGCTATCCAGAAACTCTACATTATTTCTGATCAACAATATGTCATCCACATATACTTATCAGAAATTCTATAGTGCTCCCACTCACTTTATTGCAAATACAAGTTTCTCGTAAACTTTGTATAAACATCAAAACTTTGATCACCTCATCAAAGCGTATATTCCAACTCCGAGATGCTTGCTTCAGTCCATGGAAGGATCACCGAAGCTTGCACACCTTTTAGCATCCTTAGGCCTGACAAAACCTTCTGGTTGTATCACATACAACCTTTCCTCAAGTAAACCGTTAAGGAAACGATGTTTTGACATCCATCTGCCAGATTTCATAATTGAAAACACAGCAACTGCTAACATAATTCCAACAGACTTTAGCACCACTATGAGTGATAAAGTCTCATCGTAGTCAACTCCTTGAACTTGTCACAAACATCTTTGCAACAAGTCGAGCTTTACAAATAGTGACATTCACCATCAGTGTCTGTCTTCATTTTAAAGATCCATTTGTACTCAAGGACCTGCCGTCCAACGAGAAAGTCTACCAAAGTCTACACTTGCTTTTCATACATGGATCCTATCTCAGATTTCATGGCCTCTAACCATTTGTCGGAATCCGGGCCCATCATCGCTTCTCCATAGCTCGTAGGTTCATCGTTGTCCAACAACACGATCTCCAAGACAGAGTTGTCGTACCACTTAGGAGCAGTACACATCCTTGTCGACCTACGAAGTTTGATAGTAACTTGATCCTGAAGCTTCATGATCATCATCATTAACTTCCTCTTCAACTAACGTAGGCTTCACAGAAACATCTTTCTGCGCTGCGCTACTCTCTGGTTGAACAAAGGTTTAACAACCTCATCAAGTTCTATCTGCCTCCCACTCAATTCTTTCGAGAGAAACATTTCCTCGAGAAAGGATCCGTTTAAGCAACAGACACTTTGCACTAGGATCTGAGATTGAAGGTTCACCCAACTGATCTTAGGGTATTTTATGAAGATGCATTTGTCCGCCTTGGGTTCGACCTCATTAGGTGAAAACATTTTCCACACAAGTGTCACAACCCCAAATATTAAGAAATGACAGCTTAGGTTTCTATCAAACCATAATTCACACGGTGTCATCTCAACGGATTTAGATGATGCCCTATTTAAAGTGAATGTAGTTGTCTCTAATGCATAACCCCAAAATTATAGTAGTAAAATGACTAGAGACATCATAGCACGCACCATGTCCAATAGAGCATAACTATGATGTTCGGACACACCATCACACTATGGTGTTCCAGGTGGCGATTAGTTGTGAAACAACTTTCACATTGTCTTAAGTTGTATGCCAAACTCATGACTCAGATATTCACCTCCACGATCATATCGCAGTCATTTTTATCTTCTTGTCACGATGATCTTTAAACTTCACTCTGAATTTGCTTGAACCTTTCAAACGATTCAGACTTGTGTTTCATTAAGTAAATATACACTATATCTACTCAAATCATCAGTGAAGGTAAGAAAATAACGATATCCACTGCACGCTACAAGACTCACTAGATTGCATACATCAACATGTATCATTTCCAATGAATCACTTGCCCGCTCCATCCAACGGGGTCCTTTAGTCATCTTTCCCAAGAGGCATGGTTCGCATGTCTCAACCGATTCGAAATCGAATGAGTCCAAATATCCATCAGCATGGAGTTTCTACATGCGCTTTATACCAATATGACATTTAGCGGTAGTGCCACAAGTATGTGGTACTATCATTATTAACTTTGTATCTTTTGACATCAATGTTATGAACATGTGTAATACTACGATCAAGATTTCAACAAACCATTCTCACTGGGTGCATGACCATTGAAGGTATTATTCATGTAAACAGAATAACCATTATTCTCTAACTTAAATGAATAACCGTATTGCAATAAACATGATCTAATCATGTTCATGCTCAACGCAAAACACCAAATAACATTTATTTAGGTTCGTCACTAATCCTGAAGGTAGAGAGAGCATGCGATGTTGATTGTTGGGGAACGTAGTAGTAAATCAAAAATTTTCCTACGCGTTCACCAAGATCCATCTATGGAGAAACCAGCAACGAGCAAGGGAAGAGTGGATCTTCATACCTTTGAAGATCGCTAAGCGGAAGCGTGACAAGAACGCGGTTGATGGAGTCGTACTCGCAGCGATTCAGATCGCGGTAGATCCGATCAAGTGCCGAACGGACGACACCTCCGCGTTCAACACACGTGCAGCCCGGTGACGTCTCCAACACCTTGATCCAGCAAGGAGGAAGGAGAGGTTGGGGAAGGGCTCCAACAGCAGCACGACGGTGTGGTGGTGGTGGAGTAGCAAGGTATTCCGACAGGGCTTCGCCTAAGCGCCGCGGAGGAGGAAGAAGAGAGGTAGGGCTTTGCCGTGAGAGAGAGAGAGATCAAATCCTCTCCCAAAACATCCAAAACCTCAAGTATATATAGGAGGAGGGACGTGGAAGGGCTGGCTTGGCCCCTCCTCCAAGGAGGAGAGGGTCGGCCGAATTAAAGGGAGAGTCCACCTCCCACAAGGGAGGTGGATCTCCTCCTTTTAAATCCCTTTTGCCTTATCTCCTTATCTCCAGCCACATGGGCCCACATAGATGGTCTTGGCCGACCCAATATGGGCTGGCACACCTCCTCTAAGGGCCCATGAGGTCCTTTGGTCGTCACACCCCTCTCGGGGGTCCTCCGGCACCCTCCCGGCACTCCCAGTACACTACCGATGAGCCCGAAAACTTTCCGGTGACCAAAACTGGACTTCCTATATATCAATCTTTACCTCCGGACCATTCCGGAGCTCCTCGTGACGTCCGGGATCTCATCCGGGACTCCGAACAACCTTCGGTAATCACGTATACCATTTCCCTATAACCCTAGCGTCATCGAACCTTAAGTGTGTAGACCCTACGGGTTCGGGAGACACGTAGACATGACCGAGACACTTCTCCGGCCAATAACCAACAGCGGGATCTGGATACCCATGTTGGCTCCCACGTACTCCACGATGATCTCATCGGATGAACCACGATGTCGGGGATTCAATTAATCCCGTATACAATTCCCTTTGTCTATCGGTATGGTACTTGCCCGAGATTCGATCGTCGGTATCCCTATACCTTGTTCAATCTCGTTACTGGCAAGTCTCTTTACTCGTTCCGTAATACATCATCCCGTGGCTAACTCCTTAGTCACATTGAGCTCATTATGATGATGTCTTACCGAGTGGGCCCAGAGATACCTCTCCGTCACACGGAGTGACAAATCCCAGTCTCGATTCGTGCCAACCCAACAGATACTTTCGGAGATACCCGTAGTGCACCTTTATAGCCACCCAGTTACGTTGTGACGTTTGGCACACCCAAAGCATTCCTACGGTATCCGGGAGTTGCACAATCTCATGGTCTAAGGAAATGATACTTGACATTGAAAAGCTTTAGCAAACGAACTACACGATCTTGTGCTATGCTTAGGATTGGGTCTTGTCCATCACATCATTCTCCTAATGATGTGATCCCGTTATCAACGACATCCAATGTCCATGGTCATGAAACCGTGACCATCTATTGATCAACGAGCTAGTCAACTAGAGGCTCACTAGAGACATGTTGTGGTCTATGTATTCACACATGTATTATGGTTTCCGGTTAACACAATTATAGCATGAACAATAGACAATTGTCATGAACAAGGAAATACAATAATAACCATTTTATTATTGCCTCTAGGGCATATTTCCAACATTGATCACATCAACCTTGGAAACACTTCCAACACATATCGTCACCTCACCCTTAGCTAGTTCTCCATTTATTCCGTAGCTTTTATTTCGAGTTACTAACATTTAGCAACCGAACCGGTATCCAATACCCAGGTGCTACTAAGAGTACTAGCAAGGTACACATCAATAACTCGTATATCAAATATACTTCTGTCGATGTTGCCAGCCTTCTTATCTACCAAGTATCTAGGGTTGTTCCGCTTCAGCGACCTCTCACCTCATAATAGAAGCACTTAGTCTCGGGTTTGAGTTCAACTTTGGGTTGCTTCACTAGAGCAGCAACTGACTTGCTATCCATGAAGTTTCCCTCCTTGCTCTTGCCCTTTTCGAAACTAGTGGTTTGATTAACCATCAACACTTGACGCTCCTTCTTGATTTCTACCTTCGCGGTGTCAAACATCGCGAACAGCTCAGGGGTCAATACTTCTATCCCTGGTGTATTATAGTTCATCACTAAGTTCTAGTAGCTTTAGTGACAGTGACTTGGAGAACTATATCAATCACTATCTTATCTGGAAGATCAACTCCCACTTGATTCAAGCGATTGTAGTACCCAGACAATCTGAGTACATGCTCAACGATTGAGCTATTCTCCTTCATCTTACAGGCAAAGAATCTTGTTGGAGATCTCATATCTCGCAACACAGGCACGAGCCTGAGATCACAATCTCTGCTCCTAGAACATCTCATATGTTCCGTGACATTCAAAACGTTTCCGAGCCTCAATTCTAAGCCGTAATGCATGACACACTAAACTATCAAGTAGTCATCGAAACGTGCCTGTCAGATGTTCACAACATCTATAGACGACGCTAGAGGGGGTGGCGCACCGAGCGGTGCATTAAGGACATAAGCCTTTTGTGCAGCAATGAGGACAATCCTCAGATCACGGACCCAGTCCGCAATATTGCTACCAACATCTTTCAACTCTATTTCTCTAGGAACATATAAAAATACAAGGGAGCTACAGCGCGAGCTAGTAATCTACAACATAATTTGCAAAGACACTTTGACTATGTTCATGATAATGAGTTCAATTAATCATATTACTTAAGAACTCCCACTCAAATTGACATCCCTCGGGTCATTCGAGTGATACATGATCCAAATTCACCAACTCAAGTCCGATCATCACGTGAGTTAAGGTGGCTTCAATGGTGAACATCATTATGTTGATCATATCCACTATATGACTCATGCTCGACCTTTCGGTCTCTTGTGTTCCGAGGCCATGTCTGTACATGCTAGGCTCGTCAAGTTTAACCCGAGTGTTCTGCGCGTGCAAATCTGACTTGCACCCGTTGTATGTGAACGTAGAGTCTATCACACCCGATCATCACGTGGTGTCTCAACACGACGAACTTTCGCAACAGTGCACACTCGGGGAGAACACAATTTATCTTGAAATTAAGTGAGGGATCACCTTATAATGCTACCGTCGTCCTAAGCAAAACAATGTGCATAAAAAGGATTAACATCACATGCAAATCATAAGTGACATGATATGGCCATGAACTTGTTCTTTTGATCTCCATCTAGAAAGCACCGGCATGATCTCCATCGTCACTGGCATGACACCATGATCTCCATCAACGTGTCGCCATCGGGGTTGTCACGCCCTGCATGCTTCTACTACTATTTTATTATTGCCTCTAGGGCATATTTCCAACAGTCTCCCACTTGCACTAGAGTCAATAATCTAGTTCACATGACCATGTGATTAACACTTACATCACCATGTGATCATATCATCATGTGATTAACACCCAATAAGTTCTGGGGTTTGTTCATGTTCTGCCCGTGAAAGAGGTTTTTAGTCAACGGGTGTGCGACATTCAGATCCGTGTGTACCTTTGCAAACTTTCCATTTCATATTTGTAGATACTGCTCCCACGCTCCACTTGGAGCTATTCCAAATGGCTGCTCCACTATACGTAGCTGGATTTCTACTAAGAGTCATCCGGATTGGTTTTAAAGCTTGCATCATCGTAACACTTTACGATGAACTCTTTATCACCTCCATAATCGAGAAATATTTCCTTAGTTCTCAAGTTACTAAGGCTAACTTTGACCGCTGTCTAGTGATCCACTCTTGGATTACTCTTGTACCCCTTGACAGACTCATGGCAAGGCACACACAGGTGCGGTACACAGCACGGCATACTATATAGAGCCTATGGCTAAAGCATAGGAGATGACACTCATCTCTTCTTTATCTTCTGCCGTGGTCGGGTATTGAGTCTTACTCAATTTCACACCTTACAATACAGTCAAGAACTCCTTCTTTGACCCATCTATTTTGAACTCCTTCAAAAACTTGTCAAGGTATGTCTTCGTCGAAAAAACTTATCAAGCGAATAGATCTATCCCTATAGATCTTGATGCTTAATAAAATAGTAGCTTTATCTGGGTCTTCCTTTAAAAAAAAACTTTTCAAACAACCCTTCATGCTCTTCCAGAAATTCTACATCATTTCCGATCAATAATATGTCAACTACATATTCTTATAAGAAATTCCATAGTGCTCCCACTCACTTTCTTGCAAATACAAGTTTCTCATAAACTTTCTATAAACTTAAACACTTTGATCACCTCATCAAAGCATATATTCCAACTCTGAGATGCTTGCTCCAGTCCATAGAAGGATCGCTGGAGTTTGCATATTATTAGCATCCTTAGGATTGACAAAACCTTCTGGTTGTATCACATACAACTCTTCCTCACAGAAACCATTACGGAAACCTTGTTTTGTCATCCATCTGCCAGATTTCATAATCGAAAAATGCAGCAACTGCTAACAAAATTTTAATAGACTTTTAGCATCGCTACAGATGAGACAATCTCATTGCAGTCAACTCCTTGAACTTGGCGGAAACTTCTTTGCGACAAGTCGAGCTTTATAAACGGTGACATTTCACCATTAGCGTCTATGTTTATCTCAAAGGTCCATTTGTACTCAATGACCTGCCATTCAACAGGCAAGTCTACCAAAGTCCATACTTGGTTTTCATACATGGATCCTTTCTCGGATTTCATGGCTCCTAGCCATTTGTTGGAATCCGGGCCCACCATCGCTTCTCCATAGTTCGTAGGTTCATCGTTGTCCAACAACATGATTTCCAAGATAGGGTTGTCGTACTACTCAGGAGCAGTACGCGTCCTTGTCGACCTACGAGGTTCGATAGTGACTTGATCCGAAGCTTCATGATCATCATCATTAACTTCCTTTTCAACTAAGTAGGCTCTACAGAAACATCTTTCTGTGTTGCGCTATTCTCTGGTTGAAACAAAGGTTCAACAACCTCATCAAGTTCTATCTTCCTCCCACTCAATTCTTTCGAGAGAAACTCTTTCTCAAGAAAGGACCCGTTCTTAGCAACAAATACCTTTTGCGCTTGGATCTGAGATAGAAGGTATACCCAATGTCTCATTAGGGTATTCTATGAAGATGCATTTGTCTGCTTTGGGTTCGAGCTCGCTAGGTGAAAAACCCATTTTCATATAAGCGTCGCAGCCCCAAACATTAAGAAATGACAGCTTAGGCTTCTGTCAAACCATAATTATCACGGTGTCATCTCAACAGACTTAGATGGTGCCCTATTAAAGTGAATGGATTTGTCTTTAATGCATAACCCCGTAACGATAGTGGCAAAATGATAAGAGACATCATAGTACTCACTATATCCAATAGAGCATGACTACGACGCTCAAACACACCATCACACTATGGTGTTCCAGGAGGCGTGAGCTGTGAAACAATTTCCACATTGTCTAAAATTGCATACCAAACTCGTAACTTAGATATTCACCTCCACGATCATATCGTAGACATTTATCTTCTTGTCACGATGATCTTTAACTTCACTCTGAAACTCCTTGAACCTTTCAAACATTTCAGATTCGTGTTTCATTAAGTAAATATCCCCATATTTACTCAAATCATCAGTGAAGGTAAAGAAAAACAACGATATCCACTGCGTGTTTCAACACTCATTGGACCATATACATCAACATGTATTAATTCCAATAAGCCACTTGCCCGCTCCATCATATTGGATGACGGGGTCTCAGTCATCTTGCCCAAGAGGCATGGCTCGCATGTCTCAACCGATTCGAAATCGAGTGAGTCAAAAATCCATCATCATGGAGTTTCTTCATGCGATTTATACCAATATGACATTATGTGGCAGTCCCACAAGCATGTGGTACTATCATTATTAACTTTGTATCTTTTGGTACCAATGTTATGAATATGTGTACTACTACGATCATGATTCGATAAACCATTTCGAGCGGGTGCATGACCATTGAAGGCATTATCCATGTAAACAGAATAACCATTATTCTCTAACTTATATGAATAACCGTATCGCACTAATCATGATCTAATCACGTTCATGCTCAACGCAAACACCAAATAACATTTATTTAGGTTTATCACAAATCCTGAAGGTAGAGAGAGCGTGCGATGGTGATCACATCAATCTTGGAAATACTTCCAACACACATCGTCACCTTTCACCTAGCTAGTCTCCATTTACTCCGTAGCTTTTATTTCGAGTTGCTAACACTTAGCAACCGAACCGGTATCCAATACCCAGGTGCTACTAGGAGTACCAGCAAGGTACACATCACTAACACGTATATCAAATATACTTCCATTGACATTACCAGCCTTCTTATCTACCAAGCATCTAGGGGTTTACCGCTTCAGCGAACATTCTCCTCATAACAGAAGCACTTAGTCTCGGGTTCGGGCTCAACCTTGGGTTTCTTCACTAGAGCAACAACTGGCTTGCCATTCCTGAAGTTTTCCGTTCTTGCCCTTGCCCCTTTTGACACTTGTGGTTTCACTTAACCATCAACACTTGATGCTCCTTCTTGATTTCTACCTTCGTGGTGTCAAACATCACGAACAACTCAGGGATCATCTTATCCATCCCTGGCATGTTATAGTTCATCACGAAGCTCTAGTAGCTTGGTCGCAGTGACTTGGAGAACTGCATTAATCACTATCTCATCTGGAAGATTAACTCCCACTTGATTCAAGTGATTGTAGCACCCAGACAATCTGAGCACACGCTCAGCGATTGAGCTATTCTCCTTTATCTTGCAGACAAAGAATCTTGTTGGAGGTCTCATACCTCTCAACATAGGCACGAGCCTGAGATCACAATCTCAGCTCCTAGAACATCTCATATGTTCCGTGACGTTCAAAACGTTTTGGAGCCTCAATTCTAAGCCACAATGCATGACGCATTGAACTATCACGTAGTCACCAAAAAGTGCCTGTCATATGTTCACAACATCTACAGACAACACTTGAGGGAGTGGTGCAGTTAGCGGTACATAAAAAACATAAGCTTTCTGTGCAGCAATGAGGACAATCCTCAGATCACGGACCCTGTCCACATTATTGCTACCATCAACTTTCAACTTACTTTTCTCTAGGATTGTATCAATAAAACTGTGGAGCTACAGCGCAAGCTATCTACGACATAATTTGCAAGGACATTTTTAGACTAAGTTCATGATAATTAAGTTCACTTAATCAAATTATTAATGAACTCCCACTTAGATAGACATCTCTCTAGTCTTCCAAGTGATACATGATCCATGTCAACTAGCCCGTGTCCGATCATCACGTGAGATGGACTAGTCATCCATGGTGAACATCTCTATGTTGATCGTATCTTCTATACGACTCATGTTCGACCTTTCGGTCTTCCGTGTTCCGAGGCCATGTCTGTACATGCTAGGCTCGTCAAGTCAACCTAAGTGTTTCGCATGTGTAAATCTGGCTTACACCCGTTGTATGCGAACGTTAGAACCTATCACACCCGATCATCACGTGGTGCTTCGGAACGACGATCCTTAGCAATGGTGCACAGTTAGGGTGAACACCTTTCTTGAAATTTTATTGAGAGATCATCTTATTTACTACCGTCGTTCTATGCAAATAAGATGTAAACATGATAAACATCACATGCAATCAATATAGTGACATGATATGGCCAATATCATCTTGCTCCTTCGATCTCCATCTTCGGGGCACCATGATCATCACTGTCACCGGCTCGACACCATGATCTCCATCATCATGATCTCCATCATTGTGTCTTCATGAAGTTGTCTCGCCAACTATTACTTCTACTACTATAGCTAACGTTTAGCAATAAAGTAAAGTAATTACATGGCGTTTATGATTGACACGCAGGTCATACAATAATATAAGACAACTCCTATGGCTCCTGCCGGTTGTCATAGTCATCGACATGCAAGTCGTGAACCCTATTACAAGAACATGATCAATCTCATACATCACAATGCATCACATCACATCCTTTTGGCCATATCACATCACACGGCATATGCTGCAAAAACAAGTTAGACGTCCTCTAATTTGTAGTTGCAAGTTTTTTACGTGGTTACTATAGGTTTCTAGCAAGAACGTTTCTTACCTACGTCAAAACCACAACGTGATATGCCAATTGCTATTTACCCTTCATAAGGACCCTTTTCATCGAATCCAATCCGACTAAGGTGGGAGAGACAGACACCCGCTAGCCACCTTATGCAACTAGTGCATGTCAGGCGGTGGAACCGGTCTCACGTAAGCGTACGTGTAAGGTTGGTCCAGGCCGCTTCATCCCACAATACCGTCGAATCAAGATAAGACTAGTAACGGCAAGCATATTAACAAAATCGACGCCCACAACTGCTTTGTGTTCTACTCGTGCATAGATTCTACGCATATACCTAGCTCTGATACCACTGTTGGGGAACGTAGTAGTAAATCAAAAATTTTCCTACGCGTTCACCAAGATCCATCTATGGAGAAACCAGCAACGAGCAAGGGAAGAGTGGATCTTCATACCTTTGAAGATCGCTAAGCGGAAGCGTTACAAGAACGCGGTTGATGGAGTCGTACTCGCAGCGATTCAGATCGCGGTAGATCCGATCAAGTGCCGAACGGACGGCACCTCCGCGTTCAACACACGTGCATCCCGGTGACGTCTCCAACACCTTGATCCAGCAAGGAGGAAGGAGAAGTTGGGGAAGGGCTCCAACAGCAGCACGACGGCGTGGTGGTGGTGGAGTAGCAAGGTATACCGACAGGACTTCGCCTAAGCGCCGCGGAGGAGGAAGAAGAGAGGTAGGGCTTTGCCGTGAGAGAGAGAGATCAAATCCTCTCCCAAAACATCCAAAACCTCAAGTATATATAGGAGGAGGGACGTGGAAGGGCTGGCTTGGCCCCTCCTCCAAGGAGGAGAGGGTCGGCCGAATTAAAGGGAGAGTCCACCTCCCACAAGGGAGGTGGATCTCCTCCTTTTAAATCCCTTTTGCCTTATCTCCTTATCTCCAGCCACATGAGCCCACATAGATGGTCTTGGCCAACCCAATATGGGCTGGCACACCTCCTCTAAGGGCCCATGAGGTCCTTTGGTCGTCACACCCCTCTCGGGGGTCCTCCGGCACCCTCCCGGCACTCCCGGTACACTACCGATGAGCCCGAAAACTTTCCGGTGACCAAAACTGGACTTCCTATATATCAATCTTTACCTCCGGACCATTCCGGAGCTCCTCATGACGTCCGGGATCTCATCCGGGACTCCGAACAACCTTCGGTAATCACGTATACCATTTCCCTATAACCCTAGCGTCATCGAACCTTAAGTGTGTAGACCCTACGGGTTCGGGAGACACGTAGACATGACCGAGACACTTCTCCGGCCAATAACCAACAGCGGGATCTGGATACCCATGTTGGCTCCCACGTACTCCACGATGATCTCATCGGATGAACCACGATGTCGGGGATTCAATTAATCCCGTATACAATTCCCTTTGTCTATCGGTATGGTACTTGCCCGAGATTCGATCGTCGGTATCCCTATACCTTGTTCAATCTTGTTACTGGCAAGTCTCTTTACTCGTTCCGTAATACATCATCCCGTGGCTAACTCCTTAGTCACATTGAGCTCATTATGATGATGTCTTACCGAGTGGGCCCAGAGATACCTCTCCGTCACACGGAGTGACAAATCCCAGTCTCGATTCGTGCCAACCCAACAGATACTTTCGGAGATACCCGTAGTGCACCTTTATAGCCACCCAGTTACGTTGTGACGTTTGGCACACCCAAAGCATTCCTACGGTATCCGGGAGTTGCACAATCTCATGGTCTAAGGAAATGATACTTGACATTGAAAAGCTTTAGCAAACGAACTACACGATCTTGTGCTATGCTTAGGATTGGGTCTTGTCCATCACATCATTCTCCTAATGATGTGATCCCGTTATCAACGACATCCAATGTCCATGGTCATGAAACCGTGACCATCTATTGATCAACGAGCTAGTCAACTAGAGGCTCACTAGGGACATGTTGTGGTCTATGTATTCACACATGTATTATGGTTTCCGGTTAACACAATTATAACATGAACAATAGACAATTGTCATGAACAAGGAAATACAATAATAACCATTTTATTATTGCCTCTAGGGCATATTTCCAACATTGATCACATCAACCTTGGAAACACTTCCAACACATATCGTCACCTCACCCTTAGCTAGTTCTCCATTTATTCCGTAGCTTTTATTTCGAGTTACTAACATTTAGCAACCGAACCGGTATCCAATACCCAGGTGCTACTAAGAGTACTAGCAAGGTACACATCAATAACTCGTATATCAAATATACTTCTGTCGATGTTGCCAGCCTTCTTATCTACCAAGTATCTAGGGTTGTTCCGCTTCAGCGACCTCTCACCTCATAATAGAAGCACTTAGTCTCGGGTTTGAGTTCAACTTTGGGTTGCTTCACTAGAGCAGCAACTGACTTGCTATCCATGAAGTTTCCCTCCTCGCTCTTGCCCTTTTCGAAACTAGTGGTTTGATTAACCATCAACACTTGACGCTCCTTCTTGATTTCTACCTTCGCGGTGTCAAACATCGCGAACAGCTCAGGGGTCAATACTTCTATCCCTGGTGTATTATAGTTCATCACTAAGTTCTAGTAGCTTTAGTGACAGTGACTTGGAGAACTATATCAATCACTATCTTATCTGGAAGATCAACTCCCAGTTGATTCAAGCGATTGTAGTACCCAGACAATCTGAGTACATGCTCAACGATTGAGCTATTCTCCTTCATCTTACAGGCAAAGAATCTTGTTGGAGATCTCATATCTCGCAACACAGGCACGAGCCTGAGATCACAATCTCTGCTCCTAGAACATCTCATATGTTCCGTGACGTTCAAAACGTTTCCGAGCCTCAATTCTAAGCCGTAATGCATGACACACCAAACTATCAAGTAGTCATCAAAACGTGCCTGTCAGATGTTCACAACATCTATAGACGACGCTAGAGGGGGTGGCGCACCGAGCGGTGCATTAAGGACATAAGCCTTCTGTGCAGCAATGAGGACAATCCTCAGATCACGGACCCAGTCCGCAATATTGCTACCAACATCTTTCAACTCTATTTCTCTAGGAACATATAAAAATACAAGGGAGCTACAGCGCGAGCTAGTAATCTACAACATAATTTGCAAAGACACTTTGACTATGTTCATGATAATGAGTTCAATTAATCATATTACTTAAGAACTCCCACTCAAATTGACATCCCTCGGGTCATTCGAGTGATACATGATCCAAATTCACCAACTCAAGTCCGATCATCACGTGAGTTAAGGTGGCTTCAATGGTGAACATCATTGTGTTGATCATATCCACTATATGACTCATGCTCGACCTTTCGGTCTCTTGTGTTCCGAGGCCATGTCTGTACATGCTAGGCTCGTCAAGTTTAACCTGAGTGTTCTGTGCGTGCAAACCTTTTGTGTTCTACTCGAGATCTCATCGAACCATCAACCTAGCTCATGATGCCACTGTTGGGGAACGTCGCATGGGAAACACAAATTTCCTACGCACACGCAAACCTATCCATGGTGATGAGCATCTACGAGAGGGAGAGTGGATCTACATACCCTTGTAGATCGCTAAGCGGGAAGCGTTAAGAAACGCGGTTGGTGTAGTCGAACATCTTCGCGATCCAAATCGCCGAGCGTCCTGCGATCTCATCACGATCCGTCCCGCGATCCAATCACGATCCGTCCCGTGAACTCATCATGATCCGTCCCGCAATCTCATCACAATCCGTCTCATGATCTTGATCACGATCTGTCCCGCGAACTCATCACGATCCGTTCCGCGATCTCATCACGACCCGTCTCGTGATCTCGATCACGGTCCTTCCGATCTAGCGCCGAACGGACGGCACCTCCGCATTCAGCACACGTGCAGCTTGATGATGATCTCCACCGTCTTGATCCAGCAAGAGGAGGTGGAGAGGAGAGAGAGTTCACCGGCAGCGTGACGGCGCTCCGGTGATGGTGGTGGAGTGATTCCGGCAGGGCTTCGCCTAAGCGCTGCGGAAAACCGATCTAGAGGAGAAACTGTGCACGTGGCCGGAAATTCTGTCCAAAAACCACCCAATCCACTAGTATATATAGGAGGAGAGGAGAGGAGAGGCAGCCAAGGCCTTTGGGTCGGCCGAAATAGGAGGTGGGAGCAATCCTACTTCACCTCCAATCCTAGTTGGAGTAGGATTGCCTCCTATTGGCTGATTTTCCACTTTTTGCTTTAGGACTTGCTCTCCTGAGCCATGGGCCTTTGTGGCTGTTTTCCCAGCCCACTAAGGGCTGGTTATTATTCTACCACAGCCCATGGACCTCTTGGGGTCGAAGTACCCCTCCCGGAGGTCTCCCGGTACACTACCGGCACTCCCGGTACACTACCGATGAGCCCGAAACTTTTCCGGAAACCAAACTGGGACTTCCTATATATGAATCTTTACCTCCGGACCATTCTGGAGCTCCTCGTGATGTCCGGGATCTCATCCGGGACTCCGAACAAACTTCGGTCACCACCATACATAACTCTACACTACCGAAACGTCACCGAACCTTAAGTGTGCAGACCCTGCGGGTTCGAGAACTATGTAGACATGACCGAGACACCTCTACGGTCAATAACCAATGGCGGGACCTGGAGGTCCACATTGGTTCCTACATATTCTACAAAGATCTTTATCGGTCGAACCTCTATGTCAAGGATTCAGTTAATCCCGTATAATGTTCCCTTTGTTCTTCGGTATGTTACTTGCCCGAGATTCGATCATCGGTATCTCCATACCTAGTTCAACCTCGTTACCGGCAAGTCTCTTTACTTGTTCCGTAATACAAGATCCCGCAACTAACAATTAGTCACATCGCTTGCAAGGCTTATTGTGATGTTGCATTACCGAGTGGGCCCCGAGATACCTCTCCGTTACACGGAGTAACAAATCCCAGTCTCGATCCATGCCAACTCAACAGACACCATCGGAGATACCTGTAGAGCACCTTTATAGTCACCCAGTTACGTTGCGACGTTTGATACACACAAGGCACTCCTCCGATATCCGTGAGTTGCATGATCTCATGGTCATAGGAACATATACTTGACATGCAGAAAACAGTAGCAATAAACTGACACGATCATATGCTATGTTTGTAGTTTGGGTCTTATCCATCACATCACTCTCCTAATGATGTGATCCCGTTATCAAATGACATCTCATATCCATGGCTAGGAAACCTTAACCATCCTTTGATCAACGAGCTAGTCCATTAGAGGCATACTAGGGACATGGTTTTGTCTATGTATCCACACATGCATTTAAGTCTCCGATCAATACAATTATAGCATGGATAATAAATGATTATCATGAACAAGGAAATATGATAATAACTAATTTATTATTGCCTCTAGGGCATATTTCCAATAGACCACCACCTCGCCGGCTCGAAGGGTCGGGACGCATACCGCCCCGGCGACGCACGCCTCCATAATCCCTATCGGCGGTAGCTTCTGACGATAGCAAAGGTGCTCGATGTAGCCCTCATCGACGTCGCTTCCTCCTCATGCGCCCTTGCTTCCCATCGTCAGACTCGATGCGGGCCCAGGTATGGTGGTAGTACGGACGATGCGGGAGAAGAGGCTACCTAGTGAGGTTGTTGAGGTCACCGACGGCACGCAGTGTTCTCACGGCGTTCGAGCTCCCTTGCTCTTTCTCTGGGCAGGAAGAGCAACGGAGAAGGTAAGGAGTAGGGGCGCGGGCAATGAATGAACCCTGACACGCCCTTTCCCCTCCATATAAACCATCAAACAGGGTAGGGATAGGGGTAGATCTGCCGCACACGATCTCCATTATCCCGGCCCCGTGCGGGGCGGCATTAGTGCCCATGGGAAGCCTAACCGACGTCTCGGGCCGCATAAGATTCCTACATGTGGGCCGAGGCAGCGGCCGGGCGTGTTGGAAATATGCCCTAGAGGCAATAATAAAATGATTATTATTGTATTTCCTAGTTCATGATAATTGTCTATTGTTCATGCTATAATTGTGTTAACCGGAAACCGTAATACATGTGTGAATACATAGACCACAACGTGTCCCTAGTGAGCCTCTAGTTGACTACCTCATTGATCAATAGATGGTCACGGTTTCATGACCATGGACATTGGATGTCATTGATAACGGGATCACATCATTAGGAGAATGATGTGATGGACAAGACCCAATCCTAAGCATAGCACAAGATCGTGTAGTTCGTTTGCTAAAGCTTTTCAATGTCAAGTATCGTTTCCTTAGACCATGAGATTGTGCAACTCCCGGATACCATAGGAATGCTTTGGGTGTGCCAAACGTCACAACGTAACTTGGTGGCTATAAAGGTGCACTACGGGTATCTCCGAAAGTGTCTGTTGGGTTGGCACGAATCGAGACTGGGATTTGTCACTCCGTGTGACGGAGAGGTATCTCTGGGCCCACTCGGTAAGACATCATCATAATGAGCTCAATGTGACTAAGGAGTTAGCCATGGTATGATGTGTTACGGAACGAGTAAAGATACTTGCCGGTAAGGAGATAGAACAAGGCATAGAGATACCGACGATCAAATCTCGGGCAAGTATCATACCGATAGACAAAGGGAATTGTATAGGGGATTGTTCGAATCCCCGACATCGTGGTTCATCCAATGAGATCATCGTGGAGCATATGGGAGCCAACATGGGTATCCAGATCCCGCTGTAGGTTATTGACCGGAGAAGTGTCTCGGTCATGTCTACATGTCTCTCGAGCCCGTAGGGTCTACACACTTAAGGTTCGATGACGCTAGGGTTATAGGGAAATGGTATACGAGATTACCTAAGGTTTTTCGGAGTCCCGGATGAGATCGCGGACGTCACGAGGAGCTCCGGAATGGTCCAGAGGTAAAGATTGATATATAGGAAGTCCAGTTTTGGTCACCGGAAAGTTTTCGGGCTCATCGGTAGTGTACCGGGAGTGCCGGGAGGGTGCCGGAGGACCCCCGGGAGGGGTGTGACGACCATAGGACTTCATGGGCCCTTAGAGGAGGTGTGCCATCCCTTTTTGGGCTGGCCAAGACCTTCTAGAAAGGCCCATGCGGCCGGAGATAAGAGATAGGGCTGAAAAAGGTTTAAAAGGAGGAGATCCACCTTCCTTGTGGGAGGTGGACTCTCCCCCTAGTTCGGCCGAACCTCTCCTCCTTGGAGGAGGGGCCAAGGCAGCCCTCCCTCTCCCTCCTCCTATATATATGCAAGGGTTTGGGCTGATTTGAGACATGACTTCTCTCTCTCTCTCTCTCGGTGCAGCCCTACCCTTCCTCTTCCTCGTTCTCCATAGCGCTTGGCGAAGCCCTGCCGGAGTTCACGTAGCTCCACCGTCACCATGCCGTCGTGCTGTCGGAGCTCTCCCTCAACCTCTCCTTCCTCCTTGCTGGATCAAGGCATAGGAGACGTCATCGGGCTGCACGTGTGTTGAACGCGGAGGCGCTGTTGTTCGGTGCTAAGATCGGAATCCACCGCTATCTGAATCGCTGCGAGTACGACTCCACCAACTGCGTTCTTGTAACGCTTCTGCTTAGCGATCTTGAAAGGTATGAAGATGCAATATCTCCCCACTCCTTGCTGGTTTCTCCATGGATAGATCTTGGTGATCGTAGGAATTTTTTTGATTTACTACTACGTCTCCCAACAGGGCGGGCCCCGGCCCGCGATCTGCTCTTGTCACCCGCGTGGCTTGGTGGACCCCATTCTGTGGCAGACGACGCGTGGCCATCCCGACCGACATGTCGGGGAAGTCAAGGCACTCTAGCGAGTACCGGCGTGTGGGCCCTGTTGCCAGCAAGTGCGGACAGCAAGTCAACGAGGTCCGCTGCTCCGAGCCGGCGGGCCTCCCCGGCTTCTAGGAGTAGTGTCGAGGGGATAACCCCGGTGTAGGCTCAAACAAGCCACATCCACTTTTAAAAACATCACCGGGCGAGCAACAACCTTATAGGGCCGGCTCCCCACCGCGGTCCGGCTCGAGGCAAGGGCCCCGTGGTCCGGCTCTAGGGCAACCCGCCAATCGGTGCGTCAACACCTTTCCCATCAAGCCCGTACGACGGGATGACAAAGTATCGGCAGGGTATGGCAATAGTGCTCCCAGTACAGCTGAACAGAGCACGTGTGGCTATAGTCGAGGCGGCCGTACCTGTGACCTCGACCGACTATGATTGGGCGAGGCGGCACAGCGTCGGCACGCCTCCAACCACTCCATGACATGACCCCACGTGGCTATAGTGGGGCCGGTGCTACCTCTTGAGCATGCGTTGGTTTTCCCTTTAAGAGGAAAGGGTGATGTAGCGAAGTAGATAAGTATTTCCCTCAGTTGTTGAGAACCACTATATCAATCCAGTAGGAGGAATAAGCAAGTCACCAATGGATGCATGATGTCTACTATGCAACCTTGTTCTTGTAGACTCGTGTTGGGCCTCCAAGCACAGAGTTTTGTAGGACAGTGGCAATTTTCCCTGAAGTGGATGACCTAAGGTTTATCAATCCATGGGAGGCGTAGGATGAAGACAGTCTCTCTCAAACAACCCTGAAACCAAATAACAAAGAGTCTCTTGTGTCCCCAACACACCCAATACAATGGTAAATTGTATAGGTGCACTAGTTTGGCGAAGAGATGGTGATAAAAGTGTAATATGGATGGTAGATATAGGTTTTTGTAATCTAAAAATATAAAAACAGCAAGGTAAAAAATAGTAAACAACAAGCAAAACATTTTTAAATGCTTGGAAACAAGGCCTAGGGTCCATACTTTCACTAGTGCAATTCCTCTCAACAATACCAACATAGTTGACTCATATGTAAATACCTCTCGTGCGACAAAGAGTTCACTCCAAAGTCACAAATAGCGGAGAACTAAGGAAGAAATTATTGTAGGGTACGAAACCACCTCAAAGTTATCTTTTCCAATCAATTTTGTGAGCTATCCCTATAAGTGTCACGAACAGCCCTAGAGTTTGTACTGAAATAACACCTTAAGATACACATCAACCAAAACCCTAATGTCATCTAGATACTCCAATGTCACCATAAGTACCCATGGGCTTGATTATACTATATGCATCACACAATTTCAAATTCATCATGTTCAATCCAACACAAAGAACTTCAAAGAGTGCCCCAAAGTTTCTACCAGAAAGTCAAGACAAAAACGTGTGCCAACCCCTATGCATAGATTCCCAAGGTCATGGAACTCACAAGTTGATCACCAAAACATACATCAAGTGGATCAATAGAACATCCCATTGTCACCATAGATATCCCATCACAAGACATACATCAAGTATTCTCAAATCCTTAAAGACTCAATCTGAAAGAAAACTTCAAAGGGAAAACTCAATTCATCACAAGAAGATAGAGAGGGGGAAACTCTATATGATTCATCTATATCAATAAGGCTCGCGATACATCAAGATCATGCCATCTCAAGAACACGAGAGAGAGAGAGACAGAGAGATCCAACACATAGCTACTGGTATATGCCCTCGTCCTCGAGGGTGAACTACTCCATCCTTGCCATGGAGACTGACGGGATGATGAAGATAGCCTTCGGTGATGGTTTCCCCCTTCGGCAGGGTGCCGGAACGGGCTCCCGATTGGTTTTTCATGGCTTTAGAGGCTTGCGGCGGCGGAACTCTAGATCTAGGTTTCTTTTTGGAGGTTTCTATATTTATAGGAATTTTTGGTGTTGATCTCATGTCAAGTGGTGCCACGAGGCGGTGGCAAGCCTACTAGGCGCGGCCAGGGGGTGGCCGCGCCTAGCAGGCTTGTTGCCTCCTCATGGCTCTTCTGGCCCAGCTCCAATGCTTCGAGGGTCTCTTTTGGTCCTAAACAATCATACTAAATTGTGAGCCCATTCCGAGAACTTTTATTTCTTAAAAAACTGACACCACAGTAGTTGTGCTGAAAACATCACCAGTCCGGGTTAGTTCTATTAAAATCATACCAAAATCATATAGAATTATTGTAAACATGGCATGAATACTTCATAAATTATAGATACGTTGGTGACGTACCAGCATCCCCAAGCTTAATTCCTCCTCGTCCTCGAGTAGGTAAATGATAAAAGAAATAATTTATGAAGTGTGAATGCTAGCAAGTGCACAAGTTTGATCAATGATAATTCCAAACAATTTTTCTAACATCATTATATATCATAAACAATATCTCATCTCATAAAACTTCTCATTATGAAGTAACAAGCTATTCACATGTTAAAGTATAGACCATAAAGTTTCTTAGAAACTAACAAACTCAGCTTTCAGTCACCAAACAATTGCAATTCATCCTATTTTCAGGAAGGGTATATGTAAGAGTTTTGATTTGGCAAATTCCACATCCTCAACTATCATATAGCCTTCCATGATTGCTAACACTCAAATCATATTTTAGAGAAAATGGCATCCGTCGAACACAAAGAAAGATAGGGGCTTAAAGTTTTGCCCCCAACTTATTTATCATATAGATAATTGTCAACAATAATAATTCATGATCAGATATATTTGATTGCCCATATATGCTTGGATCTTTCCCCAACACATGACGCTCGCCAAGAGAAAAAGGAGAAATATAGTAAGTGGTGAAGATCACCATGACTCTTGTATAAAGGTAAGTACTAGAAAGTAAAAGATAGGCCCTTCGCAGAGGGAAGCAGAGGTTGTCATGCACTTTTTGTTTTTGGATGTGCAAACTCTTAATGCAAAGGAACATCACGTTGTATTGCCCTTTATGATATCAACCTTTATTATGGAGTCCGTCGCTTTTATTTCTTTACCATCACAAGTTCGTCCAACGCTTATTTTCCCTTACAATAAAAGATCTTACATATTTAGGAGCAATTTTTATTGCTTTTGGCACCGATGACAACTTATTGGAAGGATCTTATTCAATCCATAGGTAGGTATAGTGGACTCTCATGGCAAAACTGGTTTAAGGGTGTTTGGATGCACAATTAGTATTTCTACTTAGTGCGGAAGTTTTGGCTAGTATGAGGTGGAAACAAGCACCACATGTTGGAGGATCCAAAACAATATAACTACTATACAATTATACACAAGTATAACTCATTATGTTGTCTTCCTTGTCCAATTACAACTAATTTGCTCAAGTTTGAAAATAATTAATGGGTATTCACAATCATAGAAGATGTCCAAGATAGTATATTTATATGTGAAATCTCTCTTCCTTCAATATTCTTTCATGAATTGTTGAAGTGACCAATGCGGTGTTTGGTAACTTTCAATAAATTTTACCACCTATACTTCTTATATGTGAAGTCATTACTCCCCATGGGATAAGCGTATAAAATATATATAATTTCAGATTTATGATATTCAATTCATTCAACCATTTACTCATAGGATATAAGTGAAGCACGAGAGTAAATGACAAAACTACTCCAAAACATATAAGTGAAGATCAATGAGTAGTCAAACAATTAAGTAGCTATGTGAGGACTTTCTCTCTCTCTCTCTCTCAATAAAGATATTAAGATCTGAGTATTTATTTAAACATAAAGCAAAAGAATAATAGCATTCCAAGAATAACACGCATCATGTGAATGAATTAAAATTTAGGCTCAACATAGGCTAACCGATAATTGTTGATGAAGAGAGGTGGGATGCGTAGCATCCCCAAACTTAGATGCTTGAGACTTCTTGAAATATTTACTTTGGGTGACTTGGTAATCCCCAAGCTTGAGCTTTTGTATCTCGTTCAATCCTCTCATATCATGGTTTCACCTATTCTCAAAAAAACTTCATCCACACAAAACTCAAAAAGGAACTCGTGAGATAGGTTAGTACACATAAGAACAAATCAACACCTCATTTACTGCTAAGATAAGTTGCACAATAATTTTCAAACATTAGGTATTGTATACTATCATTTCCAAAATTTATATCTACCAATATAGTCTATAGAAACTAGAGTATAAGTAGATAACAAAACTATGGCAACAATCTGTCCAAACAGAACAGTCTGTAGAAATTTATTATAAAAGTGTACTTATGTAACTCAAAAAATTATGAAAATTTAGGAAATGCTATAAATTTATATTAAAACACTGTGTAAATATTTCAAAAACTTTCCACGTTCCAGTAAAATATGAAAATTCAAACACTACAGAAGAACTTTCTATTTTTACCCAGCACATATCAAAACATGCAATGCAAGCATCGTAAGGCAATTCTTGGAAATTTTTATTGAAAAAAAAAGATTAAAAATAACTATTGACAGAGAAAAACAAAATAAAATGATTCTCAAAGAAAAACTCATATTATGTGACGAACAAAAATATAGCTCCAAGTAAGATATATCGATAGTGTTGAAGACAAAAGAGGGGATGCCTTCCGGGGCATCCCCAAGATTAGGCACTTGAGTATTCCTTGAATATTACCTTGGTGGTGCCTTGGGAATCCCCAAGATTAGGTTCTTGTCACTCCTTATTCACCTCATATCGTTATCTCACCCAAAACTTGAAAACTTCAATCACACAAAACATAACGGAACTTTGTGAGAAGGGTTAGTGTACTAAAGATAGATAATTCACTTAGGTACTGTCAAGAAAATAATCATAATTATTTCCTCATGATACCTACTGTATTCCATAAATCCCACAATTTATATTACTCAATAAAAGCTATAGGAACACTTGAAACAAGCAAACTATGCATGCAAAACAGAATCTGTCAAAAACAGAACAGTCTATAAAGATCTGAATGATCACCACACTTTAGTGACTCTAAAAAATCTGAAAAATTAGTAAAACTCAAGTAATTTTCAAATAAATGTTGTGTATAAATTTTAGGATTTTCTGATGCTCCATTAAAATCATATAATTCATGTACTGGACGCAAAACTTTCTGTTTTTGCACAGAATCAAACAAGCAAGTATCCACACTATCCCAAAAGGCTTTACTTGGCACTTTATTGAAATAAAAGACACAAAACATGATTAATACAATATATTAATCATGTGAACACGTCAAAACAGAAATTACAAGTGTTGGGTTGTCTCCCAACAAGCACTTTTCTTTAATGCCTTTTGGCTAGGCATGATGACTTCAATGATGCTCGTAAAGGAATAATAATTGAAACATCCAAAAGAGGATCATGAATCTCATGAAAATCACATTTAAGTCTATCCCAATTCCTATACATAGGGATTTTGTGAGCAAACAATTTATGAGCAAGAATCAACTAGCATAGGAAGGCAAAACAAGCATAACTTCAAAACTTTGAACACATAGAGAGGAAACATGATATTATTGCAATTCCTACAAGCATATGTTCCTCCCTAATAATAATTTTCAGTAGCATAATGAAGTAAATACACAATATAAATAGCACATAAAGCATTATCTTCATGATCCACAAACATACAAATTTTGTCACTCTCCACACAAGCAAATTTATTCTCATCAATAGTAGTGGGAGCAAACTCAACGAAATAAATATCATGAGACACGTGATTGACATAACCACGTTGAATATTAAAATCATGATGACATGTTTCATGGTTAATATAAATCTTTATAGCATACATGTCATCACAATAATCATCATATATAGGAGGCATGCTATCATCATAATAGTTTTGCTCATCAAAACTTGGGGGACAAAAAACATCATCTTCATCAAACATAGCATCCCCAAGCTTGTGGCTTTGCATATCATTAGCATCATGGATATTCAAAGAATTCATACAAGCAACATTGCAATCATTCTCATCACTCAAAGATTTAGTTCCAAACATTTTAAAAACTTCTTCTTCTAACAATTGGGCACAATTTTCCTTTCCATCATTTTCATGAAAGACATTAAAAAGATGAAGCATATGAGGCAACCTCAATTCCATTTTTTGTAGTTTTCTTTTATAAAACCAAACTAGTGAAAAAACAAGAAACTAAAAGGTTCAATTGCAAGATCTAAAGATATACCTTCAAGCACTCACCTCCCTGGTAACAACGCTAGAAAAGGGCTTGATGTCTACTACGCAACCTTTTTCTTGTAGACTCGTGTTGGGCCTCCAAGCGCAGAGTTTTGTAGGACAATGGCTATTTTCCCGCAAGTGGATGACCTAAGGTTTATCAATCCATGGGTGGCGTAGGATGAATATCATCTCTCTCAAAGAACCCTGCAACCAAATAACAAAGAGTCTCTTGTGTCCCCAACACACCCAATACAGTGGTAAATTGTATAGGTGCACTAGTTCGGCAAAGAGATGGTGATACAAGTGCAATATGGATGGTAGATATAGGTTTTTGTAACATGAAAACATAAAAAAAGCAAGGTAGCAAGTAACAAAAGTGAGCAAAAATGGTATTGCAATGCTTGAAAACAAGGCCTAGGGTTCATACTTTCACTAGTGCAAGTTTTCTCAATAATACTAACATAGTTGAATCATATGTAAATACCTCTCGTGTGACAAAGAGTTCACTCCAAAATCACAAATAGCGGAGAACAAACCAAGAAATTGTTGTAGGGTACGAAACCACCTCAAAGTTATCTTTTCTGATCAATCTTATGAGCTATCCCTATAAGTGTCATGGACAGTCCTAGAGTTTGTACTGAAATAACACCTTAAGATACACATCAACCAAAAACCTAATATAACCTAGATACTCCAATGTCACCATAAGTACCCATGGGCTTGATTATACGATATGCATCACACAATTTCAGATTCATCATGTTCAATCCAACGCAAAGAACTTCAAAGAGTGCCCCAAAGTTTCTACAGAAGATTCAAGACGAAAACATGTGCCAACCCCTATGCATAGATTCCCAAGGTCACGGAACCCGCAAGTTGATCACCAAAACATACATCAAGTGGATCAATAGAACATCCCATTGTAACCATGGATATCCCATCGCAATACATACATCAATTGTTCTCAAATCCTTAAAGATTCAATCCGATAAGAAAACTTCAAAGGGAAAACTCAATTCATCACAAGAAGATAGAGAGGGGAAAACTCCATATGATTCATCTATATTAATAAAGCTCGTGGTACATCAAGATCGTGCCATCTCAAGAACATGAGAGAGGGAGAGATCACACACATAGCTACTGGTACATATCCTTAGCCCCGAGGGTGAACTACTCCCCCATCATCATGGAGACCGCCAGGATGATGAAGATGGCCTCCGGTGATGGTTTCCCCCTCTGACAAGGTGCCGGAATAGGCTCCCGATTGGTTTTTCGTGGCTCTAGAGGCTTGCGGCGATGGAACTCCCGATCTAGGTTTCTTTTTGGAGTTTTCTAAATTTATAGGAATTTTTGGTGTCGATCTCATGTCAAGGGGGTGCCACGAGGCGGGGGCAAGCCTACTAGGCGCGGCCAGGGGGTGGCTACGCCTGGCAGGCTTGCCACCTACTCTTGGCTCTTCTATCCTAGCTCCAATGCTTTGGGGGTCTCTTTTGGTCCACAAGAAAACATACTAAATTTCCAGCCCATTTCGAGAACTTTTATTTCTGCACAAAAATGACACCACGGTAGGTCTGCTGAAAACAGCGTCAGTCCGGGTTAGTTCTAATAAGATCATACCAAAATCATGTAGAATTATTGTAAAAATGGCATGAATACTTCATAAATTATAGATACGTTGGAGACGTATCAATGCACCTACACAAACAATCAAACTCTTGCACCCAACGCTATAAAGGGGTTGCCAACCCCTTCATGGTTATTTGCAAGGATTAGATCTGATAGAGATAGATGTAAAACATTGCGGAAAGTAAAAAGTAAATAAATTGGAGCAAGGTATTTTTGGTATTCTTGGTTTATAGATCTGAAAATATATTATGGAAAGTAGACCCGGGGGCCATAGGTTTCACCAGAGGCTTCTCTCAAGGAAAGTATCACAGGGGTTAAACAAATTACTGTTGAGCAATTGATAGAAAAGCGAATAATTATGAAGATATCTAAGGCAATGATTATTCATATAGGCATCACGTCCATGTCAAGTAGACCGAAATGATTCTGCATCTACTACTATTACTCCACACATCGACCGACTCCTGCCTGCATCTAGAGTATTAAGTCCATGAAGAATAGAGTAACGCATTAGGTAAGATGACATGATGTAGAGGGATAAACTCAAGCAATATGATGAAAACCCCACTTTATTACCCTTGATGTCAACAATACAATACGTGCCTCGCTACCCCTACTTTGTCACTGGGTGAGGACACCGCAAGATTGAACCCAAAACTAAGCACTTCTCCCATTGCAAGAGTTACCAATCTAGTTGGCCAAACCAAACCAATAACTCAAAGAGACTTGCAAAGATATGAAATCATGCATATAAGAATTCAGAAAAGACTCAAATAATATTCATGGATAATCTGAACATAAACCCACAATTCATCGGATCTCGACAAAGACACCGCAAAAGAGTATTACATCGGATAGATCTCCATGAAAATCATGAAGAACATGGTATTGAAGCACAAAGAGAGAGAAGAAGCCATCTAGATCTAGATATAGACCCATAGGTCTATGGTGGACTACTCCCGCATCATCGGAGGGGCAATGGAGTTGATGTAGATGTCCTCCGTGATCGAATCCCTCCCGATAGATTATCGAAAAAGGCTCCAAGATTGGGTCTCTCGAGAAGAGAGGCTTTTGGCGGCAGAAAAGAATTTGCCTAGCTCTTTTTGGTATTTGGGGAATATTTGGATATTTATAGGACGAAGATTAGGGTAAGGAAATCTGCCAGGAGGTGGCAAGCCTGCCAGGCGCAGCTAGGGGGGTGGCCGCGCCTCCTGGCTTGTGATCTCCTGGCAGCTTCCCTGTCGTGCACTCCAAGCCTGGTAGATCTCTTTCGTTCTAGAAAAAATCATTCCGCGTATTTTATTATGTTTGGACTCCGTTTAATATTCCATATCTGCAATATTCAAAAACAAGGGAAAAACAGAAACTGACACTAGTCTCTAGATTAATAAGTTGGTCACAAAAACAATATAGAATGGCATATTAATGCATATAAAACATCCAAAAAAGATAATATAATAGCATGACACTATAAAAAATTATAGATACGTTGGAGATGTATCAGCCGGTCATACAGTTGACCACAACCGACTACGACCAGACAACACCGCACAGTACGGCCTGTGCCGCGGCGTGATGAGCACGCACCAATGGCGACGACTATCGGTGGTCTCCTACTCCCGATGGGACCTTGCAGCCGGTGGGTCCCTCATGTGACAAGACTTCTTAGCTGGTGGGCCCCCTGGCCGGCTGGAGAGGCTACCATCCGGGTCCCACCCGCATTATCTCACATATTGTAAGCCGGGGGTTGGCCTATAAAGCCCCCCGGTGCTCCCCGTGCAACGGTGTCGACACTCATACACACACACACACACACACAGAGAGAGAGAGAGAGAGAGAAGGAAAGAAGGTCATCAAGCTCCTTCTTCTCCCTCCAAGTAAACTGCTCAAGGAGCCATCTTATAAACCTTTTCCATGGTCAACTAGACAAGCAGGACTAGGGGTGTTACCTCCCACGGAGGGTCCCAAACTTGGGTACATCGTGTGTCTAGCACCGCTTATCCCCAAATCCATCTCTAGATCCCATCGATATCCATTCGGACCCAACCACGTTTGATAAGCCACCCCATGGCATCTGTCGTGACAAAACGACGACAACTCTTGTTGGTGGTGCACCATTCTTACACAATGCCCAACACTATTTTTTCAAATAGTGTTGGCATCGGCTAAATTGGCATGCCAACTCCAAACGGTTAGTGCCGGCATGACTATTTTTGGACAGGTCACAAATCTGTTAGCCCACTTGTACATATTGTTTGGAAGATACTGGTGGCATTGAATTTCTGTGCATGTCGTAGCTAATTAATTAGTGCTGGCGTGCCAAGTTATGTTACGCCACAAATAATATTTCAACTTAAACTAGTATTTTAAGTATTTAAAGATTATACTAGTAAAAAAATAATAGACATTTTATATTGCATTTTTGACATCATTATTGCTACAAGTTCTAATTATGAGTATTTAATTATATTAAGTCTTTCATTAATCTTAATTTGTATTTTTTTATTTGGACCGCTCTTAGCTATGTCGTTGCATTTTAGGGCCACACCAAGAACGGCCCACCCGAGTCAACTCCCACGCCTTAGTAAAAGACCTAAGTCACCACCCTTTTATTTCAATTCCCCCACGACCAGCCGCTACCCGTCGCCTCCCATTGCATCCCAACAAGGTTCAATCATATCCTTCCCCTCCCATTGCATCTCCTTCCTCTCCACTCGCACCTCCTCCGTCCATGCATAATCCATATGTGGGATTCATCTATAAGTTGATTTATGATTGCTTTGTGTAGAATTTTTAGTGTGTGTGTGTGTGATCTAATGTTTTCTATCTGAACACTTTTGTCATTCTAAAGAAGCCGCTGGCAAGGAGCAATGGCACTGTAGGATGCACTCAATAGGATGCACTCAGCGTCCGTGTTAATGTCTCAACGAAATTGTTTTGTGTAGTTTTGTTTTTTGGTGCAAGCACAGTCAACTCCTTGAAACCGCCCCACACCCAACTAATGTGTATATCATATATATACTGATACGTCTCCAACGTACCTATAATTTATGAAGTATTCATGCCATGTTTACAATAATTCTATATGATTTTGGTATGATTTTATTAGAGCTAACCCGGACTGATCTTGTTTTCAGCAGAACTACCGTGGTGTCGTTTTTGTGCAGAAATAAAAATCCTCGGAATTGGCTAAAAATTTAGTATGCTTTTTTGTGGACCAAAAGAGACTCCCGAAGCATTGGAGCTGGGCCAGAAGAGCTACAAGGAGGCGACAAACCTACCAGGCGCGGTCGCCCCCTGGTTGTGCCTAGCAGGCTTGCCACCACCTCGTGGCACCCCTTGACGTGAGATCAACGCCAAAAATTCCTATAAATATAGAGATCTCTAAAAAGAAACCTAGATTGGGAGTTCCACCATTGCAAGCCTCCATAGCCATGAAAAACCAATCGAGAGCCCGTTCCGGCACCCCGTCGGAGGGGGAAACCATCACAGGAGGCCATCTTCATCATCCTGGCGGTCTCCATGATGAGGAGGGAGTAGTTCACCCTCAGGGCTGAGGGTATGTATCAGTAGCTATTGATCTCTCTCTTTCGTGTTCTTGAGATAGCACGATCTTTATGTACCGCGAGCTTTATTGATATAGATGAATCATGTGGAGTTTTCCCCTCTCTATCTTCTTGTGATGAATTGAGTTTTCCCTTTGAAGTTTTCCTATCGGATTGAGTCTTTAAGGATTTGAGAACACTTGATGTATGTCTTGCGATGGGATATCCGTGGTGACAATGGGATGTTCTATTGATCCACTTGATGTATGTTTTGGTGATCAACTTGCGGGTTCTGTGACCTTGGGAATCTATGCATTGGGGTTGGCACACATTTTTGTCTTGACTTTCCGGTAGAAACTTTGGGGCACTTTTTGAAGTTCTTTGTGTTGGATTGAACATGATGAATCTGAAATTGTGTGATGCATATCGTATAATCAAGCCCATGGGTACCCGTGGTGACATTTGAGTATCTCGGTGACATTAGGGTTTTGATTGATGTGTATCTTAAGGTGTTATTTTAATACGAACTCTAGGGTTGTTTGTGACACTTATAGGGATAGCTCATAAGATTGATTGGAAAAGACAACTTTGAGGTGGTTTCATACCCTACAATAATTTCTTCGTTAGTTCTCCGCTATTTGTGGCTTTGGAGTGAACTCTTTGTCGCACGAGAGGTATTTACATATGATTCAACTATGTCATTATTGTTGAGAGAAATTGCACTGGTAAAAGTATGAACCCTAGGCCTTTTTTCAAGCATTGCAATACCGTTTGTGCTCACTTTTGTTACTTGTTACCTTGCTATTTTTATATTTTCAGATTACAAAAACCTATATCTACCATCCATATTACACTCGTATCACCATCTCTTCCCCGAACTAGTGCACCTATACAATTTACCATTGTATTGGGTGTGTTGGGGACACAGGAGACTCTTTGTTATTTGGTTGTAGGGTTGTTCGAGAGAGACCATCTTCAACCTACGTCTCCCACGGATTGATAAACCTTAGGTCATCCACTTGAGGGAAAATTGCTACCGTCCTACAAAACTGTAGCGACCCGACTCAAAACGAGTCAAGCCTCTGTGTTTTCTGTGCCATCCCTGGATCAGTATGCTGGCACACACAGTACATCAATGTATATATCAAAGTGCAATCACATGTAAATAGCGTAAAACTGATATATACCTTAAAATAGCAGCGGATACAGTCAACGGGAGTGGAGTCCCAATAACACCAACGGCAAGTTGAGTGCGGACCGTAACCCTGAATCGTACTCTTACCCGTCGTAGAAGAGTATCTGCAACATAAGACGTTGCAGCCGTGTAGGTCAGCATTTTGAATATGCTGGCAAGATCACCATAGAAAAACAGAAGCATAAAGACTATTCTATATGCAAAGGCTTTGTGGCTCTGTGTCTGAGTTTTTGCGTAAAAGCTGATTTTATTTTCCTACAACAAAGGAATATCAGGAATTTCACTATAGAGTTACCTATCATGACATGGTTCCGCCAACCAATGTCTCAATGCCCATAAGTATCATTAAGTTGCCCACAATTAGTTATCAGTCCAGTGTTGAGAGTTCAGAGATAGATCCAAGTCTAGAAGCTCAAATTGTCCGTAACCGGGGACACGGCTAATCGATTAGATTTAACTCTGCAGAGTGTTGTGTACTTTACCCACAAGATTCTTTCCCTCCTGGTAAGTCCTCGCACTGCCTGGTGTTTGAGAACAGGATGAAAGAAACATGGTCTTTCAGAGTGCTTCCCTGACTGTCCGACAGTGCCCATCCCAATCCTAACGTCGACTACATCTCATAGCACTGCCCAGCAGAGTCACAACAAAGATCAACCAAGGCAGAGCCCATAATGACTTGTGGCTACATAGGTAAGCTTCCGGGCATGAAGTATTCATCCTTCTCTTTGAGTCTGGGTGAAGCTTTCCGCAAGATGTCATGGCGCTTCTCCATGCATCCCGGCCATCCACTGGTTTCTCCAGGGATGCCCAATCAACCATCCTTCACCCAGTAGTGTGTATTGAAAACTTGTCTTCTCGAGTCTTGAAGTCTTGAGGTCTTGAAGATGCAGGACTTGAAGATGTCCTCATGAAGTCGTCGTTTTGACGTGGAGTCCTTCTTCACACCACTCACGAACACTCATACCAGACCCCGTCTACTTTAGCATAGCATTGCACTAACTAGCGTTCCCGGGGCTTTAGTAATCAGTGGTGGGTTCCTACCTCATGCATTCTACTCAACTACAAGAATTTCAATAACACTACGGGAGGGATATGTTGAATGATGTCACTACATGCAATAAAACGTAGGTATGAAAAGATGGTCAAAGTGAACTTGCCTGTACTGTTGATGCAGAGAAAGATTGCTCTCAGAAATAACTTGATAGACTATACGTCACTCTCCGATGAAATCTATAACAAACATTGCATACATATAAGCAATCATACTAGCAATCAATTCTAACAATCACAAGGTAACACAAGAAACAAAACCAACAAGGTTGATGAAAGAAATACTTAAGACAAAGTTGAAACACAAAACTCCAACAAATTCAAAAGTAACACAAAACCCAAAACAAATTAAAATATAATAAAAGGATTGTAGTAAATATTTTGTTAGCAAAATGAATTACTTTTGAAGAACAAGTAAAACTATGCAAACAATATTCTAAACAACATAAGTGTTTGCCTAATGAACTTAACTACAAGCACAACCATAAACTAAGAGAAAACAAATTATGAAACAACTTAGTTAACAGAAAGTAATTAAATAAAATCTTTATTATAAAACAGAATTAAGTCATCTAAAACTTTGTGAAAATAATTTCTATGAAAAACTAAATTGTTTTTATAACATATTACCTAATGAAAATAATATAGTTTTCCTATCATAATAGAACTAATCTAAATTATTTTTATTAACTAAGTATTTCTTAACAGAAAGAAATTACTACAAATTTTATTTGAAAACAGAATCTAATTATATAAAACTTTAGTTAAAAGTACTAGTACTAACTAATTTGTTTTAAATAAACTATACCTATTTGAAAGAGGGTATAGATCCCTACAACAAAATTTATAAACTAAACAAATTAACTTTCATTAACAGCAATTAAATTACTAAGGTTTGGAACAACAAAACTAAATGAAATCTGAAACTTAATATAAATCATATTCAGATTTTCAAAAACAAAGTAAATCAATATAAATAAACTAATATGAAACTAAACAGATTCTGTTTGGTTTTGAAAACACTATTTAAAATTATTATAAAAATTCTCAAACTCTACCAAATGATAGCTATGGTCACTGGTGACAAGTAGGAAAAAGAATCATTCAAAAATTCATTTTAGAACTCAAGATATTCAGAAAACAAAATTTAAATCAAATCTGTTCAAATTCAAATTTAAATGTTCAAACATAGCCAAATTTGATATCTACAGAAACTAGATGAAATTTTTGATCTAATGCAAAAGAAATCAATTAAAAACATTAAGTAGTTTAAAAGATATAAAGAAAATAAAATCAGAACTTTCTCTGTTTTCTAAAACAAAACAGAAAAAAAAACTAAACTAACGGTCAGGGGGGTGACGTGGCGTTCTCTGGTTGGTCCAGGTGTGCGTGTTCTAGGGAGTTTCGGGCGGACGACCGAGACATAACAGAAAACGGTTCGAGCAATAAACAGATCTAATCGGGGCCGTGGGATTTAGATCGAACGGAGTGGGAGAGGGGTGTGGTGCTCACAGTGGGATGGTCGCCGGCGATGGTTCTTCCGGTGAGGCCGAGGAGGTGGGGGCGACGAGGAGGCGTCTCCGGTGGTCCTCCGGCGTCGGGGATGGCTCCGTACGACGCGGGCGAGGACGTCGTCGAGGTAGGTGGCGTCGGAGGGACTCGGGGATGACGGAGTCGACGTGCACGAGCTCAGGTTGTTTCGGGATGGTGGTGGCCGAGGGAAATTCCGGCGAGGGTGGTGGTTACGACGTTCTGATGGGTTTCCGGCGAGGTTGAGGGTACCAGGTGATAGCGGGGACGCTCCGGTGATGTTGGAGAGTAGTGAAGGGGTGTGGGGTGGAGTGTGGCGAGGGGCTCGAGCTCGGGGATCCGGTTGGGTGGTGGAACTCCGACGAGGGCTCGGGTAGCGTTCCGGCAAGGAGAAAGAGGGGGCTCAGGGTGGAATGAGGAGCGGATGGTGGCCGCTACTTATAGGGGTGGTCGGGACTCGAGGGGAGCGACAGGAGGAGGAGATCACGGGAGAGGAATCTCCGGCGTCGGCGGCACGCTCGCGAGGATGGGGACGACCGCGCGGGAGAGAGAATCGGGCAGCGGGTCCCACACGTCAGCGAGAGCGGGCGAGCTGTTAACGCGTCGGTTGACCGGCGCGTATTGAATTCGCGAAATAAAGCCTGTGGGCCGGCCCGTTTTAATTCTAAAACCGTTACCGTTTTCTATTTAATGTTTTTCCAGAGCGTTTCAGAAACCTTTAAAGCATTCAAATCGTCTCTAAATGTAGGAGTATTATATATCAAAATTAACATAACAATAAATGCAATTTAATGAACATTTTTATTCTGGCATTTGAATACTTTCGAAAAAATATTATTTTCAGAAATTGCCCTTTTGCTTTTAAATCCCTTTGCAAATATTTTTCAGAATAACCCCTGGTTTTTATTATTCAAATAAATCACCAAGAAGTCCCTGGTGTGGAGTGTCATGTTACTCCTCTCAAATTTTTGTCAGGGGTTTGAATACTTTGAAAATTGGAATAGGAACCAAATATGAAATGATTCCAAAAGAAAATCCAGAGATTTTCACATTCACTATTCAAAGATTTATTTTAAACTTCCAACTCATATTTCATATAATTTTAAGAAGTCATTTTATCTTCTCTCATGAAAACCACTGAGTTTCTTAAAGTTTTCTGAATTTGAAATATTTTTCAAATGAAATTCAAATCATTTTCAAATCCCTTTTTATTTCTTTAAATGGAAGAAGTCATGTCATCTTCACTCTAGGGTTTTGTGATGAAATGAATTTGAATTCCTGGTGATCAAAATGCAGATTGAAAGTTTTGGGAAGGTCATTTCATTCCCTCTCATCAACTTTCAAAAAGTTTCAAATTTCACTCACTTTCAATCACTCAAGCAAACAAACAATCATTCTAAATATTATTATAACATTCCAAAGTTTGGGATGTTACAAAAACTCTGCGCTTGGAGGCCCAACACGAGTATATAAGAAGAAGGTTGTGTAGTAGACATCATATACCAACATGCACTTTGTATAAGCTTGTCGACAAAAATAAATCATTGTGAGAAAATTCATTAACCAGAAAGATGTTAGTCTTAAGAAAACATAATAAGTTGAAATTAACATGACAGCACAAGTCGATGTTTAGTAAAAAATAAAAAAACCAAGAATTTTAAGTTAAAATAAAAAATGCTTCAATATTTACAAAAATGATTTTTTGTATCTAAAAATAAAACCAAGAAGGTCAAATTGAAATAATAGAGCAGTTCTAATTTTTATATAAAAACAGATTTTCTCCATTTCTAGCATGACCCCTAGAAGTTCAAAATTAAGTAACGAAGCACATCAATATTTCTTCTTAGTGACTACATATTTCGTTTCTTTTTATAAAAATGTGTATTTCAAAATTTAAAAAATAGAGCATTTTGATGTCTATAAAAAACTCAAACTGATAACTGGTGGAAGTTCACGTACTGTACGGTGTGCATTTTTATGAGAAAATAAAACTCTTGTGAGAGAGGTTCACCATGTATTTACATGTTCAAGCGTTTGGCCCAGGAAAGTACAAAAACTCTTGTGAGAGAGGTTCACCATGTATTTACATGTTCAAAAATAAAAAAAAGATGTTGTGGTGTTTTAAAATAATTTTCTTATTTCAATACAAATTTGAAACAAAAATGCTCTACATGAAAATTTTGTACACTCACCCAAAAAATGATGGAAAACAAGAAGTTTAACAATAAAAAATAAGAGTTTGGATTTTAAAAATAGATAGGTTCAAATATCATAAAAACTTGTCATCATTTCTAAAGGTAGAAAAACTCTTGAAGTTCAAATTTAAATACAGAACAGTCCAATATTTATTAAAAAAACCATGATATTTCAATGCTAAAAGAAATAAACCAAGAAGTCCAAATTAGAAAAATAAAGTAGTTCAATATTTATATAAAAAATCTCAGATTTTCCTTCTTCGGGATAAGAATAAGAAGTTCAAACTAAAATAATAGAGAAGTTCAAAGTATATACAAACCTCAGATTTTTTTATCTTTATTAAAGAATAAAATGAAGAAGTTTACACTAAAAATGCTGAGAAGTTCAAATTAAACTCGTGAAATTCCATACACGAAAAAAAATACTCATATTAGTTTTATTTTCCCTGTTTCTAAAATAAATACATAGAAGTTCAAAAGAAAAAATGCAAGAAGTTCAAATTAAAATAATGGAGTAGTTCGACGTGTAAACCAACCCGATTTTTTTTCATTACTAAACTAGGAAAAGTGAGAATAATGACAGAAGTTCCTAGTGGAAATAACAAGAAGTTCAAGTATTAGATGAAATGCGTTTCAGATTAGAATACAAAAATAGAAAAACAAAAGCTTACAAGGTTTGTTGAAAGAAGTTCACGTGCTTTTCCCGGGAAAGTTTGATGTGTATAAAAAACTCAAATTATATAACGAATGGTCCAATAGTTCTTAAATAAATGATTTTTAAGTAAAAATCAAAGTACTTTCAAAAAAATGAATTCTCTACATTTTAAAAAATAACAGAGAAATTCAAAGTATATAAACTACTCAGATTTTTCTCATTGCTAAATAATAAAATGCAGAAGTTCAAATTAAAACGGAAGAGAAGTTCGAAGTTTGTGTAAAACTCGGATTTTTTTCTCGTTATTAGAATTCTTTACTTAAAAATAAAAAAACGCGAAGTTCAAATTAAAATAACACAGAAGTTCAAAGTGAAAACAACGAGAAGTTCACGTGTTGCATGGTCTGTGTTTTCATATGAGAAAAAGGAATAAAAAGACAAAGTATACAAAATTTGCTACTAGAAGTTCAGGTGCTCGACACGGGAAGGTACAAAACTTATTGTGAGTGTGGTTCACTATGTATTTCTCAACCATTCTTGTGAGTGAGAAAAATGAATAAAAAGGCAATGTCCAATTTTTTTCTTGCTATAAGTTCAAGTTCTCGGTTGGAGAAAGTCTGAAAAATATTGTGAGAGAGATTTGTACAAAAAGGAATATTATTTGTGTAACACCGATGAATGGATGAAAAATTACAAATAAAAATACGCGACATAAGTCCAACGTGAAAACAGCAGGAAATTCAACTACTATGCTAAGGGTGTGTTTGGTTTCCTAGGTGGCACCTGGTCGTACCCGCCATGCAAAAATCAGTGTGTTTGGTGCCCGCTCAGCCTGGTCCGACCCATGCAAAATAAGGCCTCTCAACCAGGCTGAGGGGAACGCAGGAATCGGCTGTATCTTCGAGCCAGGCCAGCGCCTGCATCCGCACCTCTCCTCTCCTTTTCCTCCATCTTCCTCCTGAATCAGATTGAATCAAGCACCCAACTCCCGTCGCCGCCGCCGCCCCTCACTCGTCCACCCCCGGCCCGTGCTCCCTCTCCCGCCACCCATGTGAGCTCCCTGTAGGTGCTCTTCCACGCCCACACTCACGACAAGGCCTCGCCGCTCCGCCTCAACATCTTCGGGTTCCACAACTGCCTCCTCCCTCCCGGTCCGACCTGCCTCGCCGGTCCTCCTCCATGCCCACGTCGAGGGCCACGCCGCCCGCCACCCATGTGAGCTCCCCGCTGGGGCTCTTCCACGCCCACGTTGGGGCCTCGCCGCTCCGCCTCGACATCGTCTGGTTCCACAGCTGCCTCCTCCCTGCCGGTCTGACCTGCCTTGCCGGTCCTCCTCCATGCCCACGTCAAGGGCCACGCCACCCGCCACTAATTGAGAGGAAGAAGGGGTGAGGGGATCACTTGCGCACTGCTAGCCGCAACGGGCTCCACAACTCCCAGTCCTTTCGGTGAGCCGCATTCCAATCTTGCCATCGACATATCCTCCCAGAATTGATCCATCTAGACAACTAAAACAAAAATTAGTTCAGATTTCCGTTCACACTTCTTTTAATTCGGTTTTCAGCTTAGATCCTCCCGGAATCTCATTGTACACGCATCTTCGGACTTGTTTTACATGTTCATATTTCATATTTCAATTTTGAATTTTCAGTTTAGACTTGTTTTAATTCAGGTTTCAGTTTAAATGAAACTGAAAATTTAGTTTTGTTCAGATTCCAGTTCAGACTTGTTTTACATGTTCTCTTTGCCCAAGGAATGATTCAGATCTAGCCAAAATGATTGAAAATGGAAGAAAAAAAAGGTTCACAGAATTAAGCCCAGATGCATCATACCAAACAACATATGTTGTCGATAGCATCTCTCATGCACCAATATCATGAATTCCACCAAACACACATCTTAGCTCATTTTTGTATCAGCTCAACCAGGCCATGTTCACCCAGGATCCCCCATGCAATGCAGGCTAGAGCCACCCGGGCAAACAAACACGTCCTAAATGAATTTCGGACGAAAATCTTTCAAACCGTCGTGACTATGAAAAAAATGATCAAGACGGAAAAGTTGCATGTTTACAGTAGCTTTCCATCGGTATATCACTTGCTCAATTTCGGTGAGTGGATGGATAGCTACAAGCAAAAATTAGCACTTGAAGAAACAGAGTGTAGTTCATGTAGACGTGTTGATGAAGTTCAAGTTCTTCACGCAGTGCATTTTCGAAGACTCTATTTTGCGATAAAAGGCACAAGGCGTGATCTTGTCGTTTTAAAAAATGCTTGAAAACGGCTAGGAATCAGAGAAAACCACCTACATGGAAATGTTGCGCATTTTCCGTAGCTTTTCAACGGTATATTATTTGCCCCATTCCGATAAAGTTTGTAGAAATTATGGCTAAAAAACATTTTTTCCATTTTTGAAATTGACTTAAAACCGTAACGAATTAGGAAAAACAATATACATTAAAAAGTTTCCCATTTGTTCTGTCTTTCCAACGCCATATCATTTGCCTCATTCCGACAAACCCCGTTGGGAAAACAATGCGAAATTACAAACTCAAGTATAGATTCAGCCATTTTCCAAATTACTTTTAAACCGTTCATAGTTGGAACAAACTTTTTATATGGAAAAACGCGCATTTTCATAAGCTTTCCAACACCATATCATATGCATTGATAGGACTAACCTTTTTCAAATTAACCCCGAAATACGAACCCGGTTGCTCGATTTCTAAAATTCCGTCGTTTTTTAAATTCCTCTTAATCCGTAGGGAATTTAGAAAAATGTTCAACATGTGAAATGAGAGGATTTGCAGGAGCTATCCAACGTCATCTCATTTGCCTCACTCCCATAAATGGTTTAGAAATGTGCTCGAAAATACGATTCACATTTTTTTTTGTGAAAAAAAGGTTTTCAAAACTGCTCTTAAACCATTTCGATTTTGACAAAAATTCAACTTACGTCGCAACCGTCGTGTCCACAACTTTCCAACGGTATATTGCAAGCCTCATTCACACATGTTGGAAATATGCCCTAGAGGCAATAATAAAATGGTTATTATTGTATTTCCTTGTTCATGATAATTGTCTATTGTTCATGCTATAATTGTGTTAACCGGAAACCATAATACATGTGTGAATACATAGACCACAACATGTCCCTAGTGAGCCTCTAGTTGACTAGCTCGTTGATCAATAGATGGTCACGGTTTCATGGCCATGGACATTGGATGTCATTGATAACGGGATCACATCATTAGGAGAATGATGTGATGGACAAGACCCAATTCTAAGCATAGCACAAGATCGTGTAGTTCGTTTGCTAAAGCTTTTCAATGTCAAGTATCGTTTCCTTAGACCATGAGATTGTGCAACTCCCGGATACCGTAGGAATGCTTTGGGTGTGCCAAACGTCACAACGTAACTGGGTGGCTATAAAGGTGCACTACGGGTATCTCCGAAAGTATCTGTTGGGTTGGCATGAATCGAGACTGGGATTTGTCACTCCGTGTGACGGAGAGGTATCTCTGGGCCCACTCGGTAAGACATCATCATTATGAGCTCAATGTGACTAAGGAGTTAGTCACGGGATGATGTATTACGGAACGAGTAAAGAGACTTGCCGGTAACGAGATTGAACAAGGTATGGGGATACCGACGATCGAATCTCGGGCAAGTATCATACCGATAGACAAAGGGAATTGTATACGGGATTGATTGAATCCTTGACATCGTGGTTCATCCGATGAGATCATCGTGGAGTACGTGGGAGCCAACATGGGTATCCAGATCCCGCTGTTGGTTATTGACCGGAGAGGTGTCTCGGTCATGTCTACGTGTCTCCCGAACCCGTAGGGTCTACACACTTAAGGTTCGATGACGCTAGGGTTATAGGGAAAAGGTATACGTGATTACCGAAGGTTGTTCGGAGTCCCGGATGAGATCCCGGACGTCACGAGGAGCTCCGGAATGGTCCTGAGGTAAAGATTGATATATAGGAAGTCCAGTTTTGGTCACCGGAAAGTTTTTGGGCTCATCGGTAGTGTACCGGGAGTGCCGGGAGGGTGCCGGATGACCCCCGGGAGGGGTGTGACGACCAAAGGACCACATGGGCTGTTAGATAAAGTGTGCCAGCCCTTATTGGGCTGGGCAAGACTTTTGCTAAAGGCCCATGCGGCTGGAGATAAGGAGATAAGGCAAAAAGGATTTAAAAGGAGGAGATCCACCTCCCTTGTGGGAGGTGGACTCTCCCTTTAATTCGGCCGGCCATCTCCTCTTTGGAGTAGAGGCCAAGCCAGCCCTCCACGTCCCTCCTCCTATATATACTTGAGGTTTTGGATGTTTTGAGACAGGATTTGATCTCTCTCTCTCACGGCGAAGCCCTACCTCTCTTCTTCCTCCTCCGCAGCGCTTAGGCGAAGCCCTGTCGGAATACCTTGCTACTCCACCACCACCACGCCGTCGTGCTGCTGTTGGAGCCCTTCCCCAACCTCTCCTTCCTCCTTGCTGGATCAAGGTGTTGGAGACGTCACCGGGCTGCACGTGTGTTGAACGCGGAGGTGCCGTCCGTTCGGCACTTGATCGGATCTACCGCGATCTGAATCGCTGCGAGTACGACTCCATCAACCGCGTTCTTGTAACGCTTCCGCTTAGCGATCTTCAAAGGTATGAAGATCCACTCTCCCCTTGCTCGTTGCTGGTTTCTCCATAGATGGATCTTGGTGAACGCGTAGGAAATTTTTGATTTACTACTACGTCTCCCAACAGTGGTATCAGAGCCAGGTTTATGCGTAGAATCTATGCACGAGTAGAACACAAAGCAGTTGTGGGCGTCGAGTTTGTTAATTTGCTTGCCGCTACTAGTCTTATCTTGATTCGGCGGTATTGTGGGATGAAGCGGCCCGGACCAACTTTACACGTACGCTTACGTGAGACCGGTTCCACCGCCTGACATGCACTAGATGCATAAGGTGGCTAGCGGGTGTCTGTCTCTCCTACCTTAGTCGGATCGGATTCAATGAAAAGGGTCCTTATGAAGGGTAAATAGCAATTGGCAAATCACGTTGTGGTGTTGACGTAGGTAAGAAACGTTCTTGCTAGTAACCTATAGCAGCCACGTAAAAACTTGCAACTACAAATTAGAGGACGTCTAACTTGTTTTTGCAGCATGTGCCTTGTGATGTGATATGGCCAAAGGATGTGATGTGATGCATTGTGATGTATGAATTGATCATGTTCTTGTAATAGGATTCACGACTTGCATGTCGATGATTATGACAACCGGCAGGAGCCATAGGAGTTGTCTTATTTATTGTATGACCTGCGTGTCAATCATAAACGCCATGTAATTACTTTAATTTATTGCTAAGCGTTAGCCATAGTAGTAGAAGTAATAGTTGGCGAGACAACTTCATGAAGACACAATGATGGAGATCATGATGATGGAGATCATGGTGTCGTGCCGGTGACAGTGATGATCATGGTGCCCCGAAGATGGAGATCATAGGAGCAAAATGATATTGGCCATATCATGTCACTATATTGATTGCATGTGATGTTTATCATGTTTACATCTTATTTGCATAGAACGACGGTAGTAAATAAGATGATCTCTCAATAAAATTTCAAGAAAGGTGTTCACCCTAACTGTGCACCGTTGCTAAGGATCGTCGTTCCGAAGCACCACGTGATGATCGGGTGTGATAGGTTCTAACGTTCGCATACAACGGGTGTAAGCCAGATTTACACATGCGAAACACTTAGGTTGACTTGACGAGCCTAGCATGTACAGACATGGCCTCGGAACACGAAAGACCGAAAGGTCGAACATGAGTCGTATAGAAGATACGATCAACATAGAGATGTTCACCATGGATGACTAGTCCGTCTCACGTGATGATCGGACACGGGCTAGTTGACATGGATCATGTATCACTTGGAAGACTAGAGAGATGTCTATCTAAGTGGGAGTTCATTAATAATTTGATTAAATGAACTTAATTATCATGAACTTAGTCTAAAAATGTCCTTGCAAATTATGTCGTAGATAGCTCGCGCTGTAGCTCCCCAGTTTTATTGATACAATCCTAGAGAAAAGTAAGTTGAAAGTTGATGGTAGCAATAATGCGGACTGGGTCCGTGATCCGAGGATTGTCCTCATTGCTGCACAGAAAGCTTATGTTTTTGATGTACCGCTAACTGCATCACTCCCTCAAGCGTTGTCTGTAGATGTTGTGAACATATGACAGGCACTTTTTGATGACTACGTGATAGTTCAGTGCGTCATGCATTACGGCTTAGAATTAAGGCTTCAAAATGTTTTGAACGTCACAGAACATATGAGATGTTCTAGGAGCTGAGATTGTGATCTCAAGCTCGTGCCTATGTTGAGAGGTATGAGACCTCCAACAAGATTCTTTGCCTGCAAGATAAAGGAGAATAGCTTAATCGGTGAGCGTGTTCTCAGATTGTCTGGGTGCTACAATAACTTGAATCAAGTGGGAGTTAATCTTCCAGATGAGATAGTGATTAATGCAGTTCTCCAAGTCACTGCCACCAAGCTACTAGAGCTTCGTGATGAACTATAACATGCCAGGGATGGATAAGATGATCCCTGAGTTGTTCGTGATGTTTGACACCACGAAGGTAGAAATCAATAAGGAGCATCAAGTGTTGATGGTTAAGTGAAAACCACTAGTTTCAAAAGGGGCAAGGGCAAGAAGGGAAAAACTTCAGGAATGGCAAGCCAGTTGTTGCTCTAGTGAAGAAACCCAAGGTTGAGCCCGAACCCGAGACTAAGTGCTTCTGTTATGAGGAGAATGTTCGCTGAAGCGGAAAAACCCTAGATGATTGGTAGATAAGAAGGCTGGTAATGTCAATGGAAGTATATTTGATATACGTGTTAGTGATGTGTACCTTGCTGGTACTCCTAGTAGCACCTGGGTATTAGATACCGGTTCGGTTGCTAAGTGTTAGCAACTCGAAATAAAAGCTACGGAGTAAATGGAGACTAGCTAGGTGAAAGGTGACGATGTGTGTTGGAAGTATTTCCAAGATTGATGTGATCACCATCGCACGCTCTCTCTACCTTCAGGATTTGTGATAAACCTAAATAAATGTTATTTGGTGTTTGCGTTGAGCATAAACGTGATTAGATCATGATTAGTGCGATACGGTTATTCATATAAGTTAGAGAATAATGGTTATTCTGTTTACATGGATAATGCCTTCAATGGTCATGCACCCACTCGAAATGGTTTATCGAATCATGATCGTAGTAGTACACATATTCATAACATTGGTACCAAAAGATACAAAGTTAATAATGATAGTACCACATGCTTGTGGCACTGCCACGTAATGTCATATTGGTATAAATCGCATGAAGAAACTCCATGATGATGGATGTTTTTTGACTCACTCGATTTCGAATCGGTTGAGACATGCGAGCCATGCCTCTTGGGCAAGATGACTGAGACCCCGTCATCCAATATGATGGAGCGGGCAAGTGGCTTATTGGAATTAATACATGTTGATGTATGTGGTCCAATGAGTGTTGAAACACACAGTGGATATCGTTGTTTTTCTTTACCTTCACTGATGATTTGAGTAAATATGGGGATATTTACTTAATGAAACACGAATCTGAAATGTTTGAAAGGTTCAAGGAGTTTCAGAGTGAAGTTAAAGATCATCGTGACAAGAAGATAAATGTCTATGATATGATCATGGAGGTGAATATCTAAGTTACGAGTTTGGTATGCAATTTTAGACAATGTGGAAATTGTTTCACAGCTCACGCCTCCTGGAACACCATAGTGTGATGGTGTGTTCGAACGTCGTAGTCGTGCTCTATTGGATATAGTGAGTACTATGATGTCTCTTATCGTTTTACCACTATCGTTATGGGGTTATGCATTAAAGACAAATCCATTCACTTTAACAGGGCACCATCTAAGTCTGTTGAGATGACACCATGAGAATTATGGTTTGACAGAAGCCTAAGCTGTCATTTCTTAATGTTTGGGGCTGCGACGCTTATGTGAAAATGGGTTTTTCACCTAGCGAGCTCGAACTCAAAGCAGACAAATGCATCTTCATAGAATACCCTAATGAGACATTGGGTATACCTTCTATCTCAGATCCAAGCGCAAAAGGTGTTTGTTGCTAAGAACGGGTCCTTTTTGAGAAAGAGTTTCTCTCGAAAGAATTGAGTGGGAGGAAGATAGAACTTGATAAGGTTGTTGAACCTTTGTTTCAACCAGAGAATAGCGCAACACAGAAAGATGTTTCTGTAGAGCCTACTTAGTTGAAAAGGAAGTTAATGATGATGATCATGAAGCTTCGGATCAAGTCACTATCGAACCTCGTAGGTCGACAAGGACGCGTACTGCTCCTGAGTAGTACGACAACCCTGTCTTGGAAATCATGTTGTTGGACAACGATGAACCTACGAACTATGGAGAAGCGATGGTGGGCCCGGATTCCAACAAATGGCTAGGAGCCATGAAATCCGAGAAAGGATCCATGTATGAAAACCAAGTATGGACTTTGGTAGACTTGCCTGTTGAATGGCGGGTCATTGAGTACAAATGGACCTTTGAGATAAACATAGACGCTAATGGTGAAATGTCACCGTTTATAAAGCTCGACTTGTCGCAAAGAAGTTTCCGCCAAGTTCAAGGAGTTGACTGCAATGAGATTGTCTCATCTGTAGCGATGCTAAAAGTCTATTAAAATTTTGTTAGCAGTTGCTGCATTTTTCGATTATGAAATCTGGCAGATGGATGACAAAACAAGGTTTCCGTAATGGTTTCTGTGAGGAAGAGTTGTATGTGATACAACCAGAAGGTTTTGTCAATCCTAAGGATGCTAATAATATGCAAACTCCAGCGATCCTTCTATGGACTGGAGCAAGCATCTCGGAGTTGGAATATATGCTTTGATGAGGTGATCAAAGTGTTTAAGTTTATACAAAGTTTATGAGAAACTTGTATTTGCAAGAAAGTGAGTGGGAGCACTATGGAATTTCTTATAAGAATATGTAGTTGACATATTATTGATCGGAAATGATGTAGAATTTCTGGAAGAGCATGAAGGGTTGTTTGAAAAGTTTTGTTTTTCAAAGGAAGACCCAGATAAAGCTACTATTTTATTGAGCATCAAGATCTATAGGGATAGATCTATTCGCTTGATAAGTTTTTTCGACGAAGACATACCTTGACAAGTTTTTGAAGGAGTTCAAAATAGATGGGTCAAAGAAGGAGTTCTTGACTGTATTGTAAGGTGTGAAATTGAGTAAGACTCAATACCCGACCACGGCAGAAGATAAAGAAGAGATGAGTGTCATCTCCTATGCTTTAGCCATAGGCTCTATATAGTATGCCATGCTGTGTACCGCACCTGTGTGTGCCTTGCCATGAGTCTGTCAAGGGGTACAAGAGTAATCCAAGAGTGGATCACTAGACAGCGGTCAAAGTTAGCCTTAGTAACTTGAGAACTAAGGAAATATTTCTCGATTATGGAGGTGATAAAGAGTTCATCGTAAAGTGTTACGATGATGCAAGCTTTAAAACCAATCCGGATGACTCTTAGTAGAAATCCAGCTACGTATAGTGGAGCAGCCATTTGGAATAGCTCCAAGTGGAGCATGGGAGTAGTATCTACAAATATGACATGGAAAGTTTGTAAGGTACACACGGATCTGAATGTCGCAGACCCGTTGACTAAAACCTCTTTCACGAGCAGGACATGAACAAACCCCAGAACTTATTGGGTGTTAATCACATGATGATATGATCACATGGTGATGTAAGTGTTAATCACATGGTGATGTGAACTAGATTATTGACTCTAGTGCAAGTGGGAGACTGTTGGAAATATGCCCTAGAGGCAATAATAAAATGGTTATTATTGTATTTCCTTGTTCATGATAATTGTCTATTGTTCATGCTATAATTGTGTTAACCGGAAACCATAATACATGTGTGAATACATAGACCACAACATGTCCCTAGTGAGCCTCTAGTTGACTAGCTCGTTGATCAATAGATGGTCACGGTTTCATGGCCATGGACATTGGATGTCATTGATAACGGGATCACATCATTAGGAGAATGATGTGATGGACAAGACCCAATTCTAAGCATAGCACAAGATCGTGTAGTTCGTTTGCTAAAGCTTTTCAATGTCAAGTATCGTTTCCTTAGACCATGAGATTGTGCAACTCCCGGATACCGTAGGAATGCTTTGGGTGTGCCAAACGTCACAACGTAACTGGGTGGCTATAAAGGTGCACTACGGGTATCTCCGAAAGTATCTGTTGGGTTGGCATGAATCGAGACTGGGATTTGTCACTCCGTGTGACGGAGAGGTATCTCTGGGCCCACTCGGTAAGACATCATCATTATGAGCTCAATGTGACTAAGGAGTTAGTCACGGGATGATGTATTACGGAACGAGTAAAGAGACTTGCCGGTAACGAGATTGAACAAGGTATGGGGATACCGACGATCGAATCTCGGGCAAGTATCATACCGATAGACAAAGGGAATTGTATACGGGATTGATTGAATCCTTGACATCGTGGTTCATCCGATGAGATCATCGTGGAGTACGTGGGAGCCAACATGGGTATCCAGATCCCGCTGTTGGTTATTGACCGGAGAGGTGTCTCGGTCATGTCTACGTGTCTCCCGAACCCGTAGGGTCTACACACTTAAGGTTCGATGACGCTAGGGTTATAGGGAAAAGGTATACGTGATTACCGAAGGTTGTTCGGAGTCCCGGATGAGATCCCGGACGTCACGAGGAGCTCCGGAATGGTCCGGAGGTAAAGATTGATATATAGGAAGTCCAGTTTTGGTCACCGGAAAGTTTTCGGGCTCATCGGTAGTGTACCGGGAGTGCCGGGAGGGTGCCGGATGACCCCCGGGAGGGGTGTGACGACCAAAGGACCACATGGGCTGTTAGATAAAGTGTGCCAGCCCTTATTGGGCTGGGCAAGACTTTTGCTAAAGGCCCATGCGGCTGGAGATAAGGAGATAAGGCAAAAAGGATTTAAAAGGAGGAGATCCACCTCCCTTGTGGGAGGTGGACTCTCCCTTTAATTCGGCCGGCCATCTCCTCTTTGGAGTAGAGGCCAAGCCAGCCCTCCACGTCCCTCCTCCTATATATACTTGAGGTTTTGGATGTTTTGAGACAGGATTTGATCTCTCTCTCTCACGGCGAAGCCCTACCTCTCTTCTTCCTCCTCCGCAGCGCTTAGGCGAAGCCCTGTCGGAATACCTTGCTACTCCACCACCACCACGCCGTCGTGCTGCTGTTGGAGCCCTTCCCCAACCTCTCCTTCCTCCTTGCTGGATCAAGGTGTTGGAGACGTCACCGGGCTGCACGTGTGTTGAACGCGGAGGTGCCGTCCGTTCGGCACTTGATCGGATCTACCGCGATCTGAATCGCTGTGAGTACGACTCCATCAACCGCGTTCTTGTAACGCTTCCGCTTAGCGATCTTCAAAGGTATGAAGATCCACTCTCCCCTTGCTCGTTGCTGGTTTCTCCATAGATGGATCTTGGTGAACGCGTAGGAAATTTTTGATTTACTACTACGTCTCCCAACAACACAATGCTACGGGAAGTTCAACCTCTCACCAATGGAAGTTCAGGTCGAGCAACTCAGGCAGTAAAATTGCAACAGACGCAAGTTCATCACGATCCGAGAGCAAATCCGCCAACGAGCGAGATTCCTATTTAAAACGGGAATTTAGTTGCTAAAACCGTTTTCAGATTACACTTACATCACATAGAACACGACTGACAAGAATAATTCGCGCGGGGTCGGATTCCTACCAAGAAAAGTTCACGTTATATTTATATATATAGGAAAAATGCATCCTACCACCTAGGGGTAGTTACCCCACATGTCTCATAAACTACCATGTGATAGTATATATACTACTTTATTATTTTAAGTATGTTCATATAATATATATAAGATGCTTGAAAGCGATTTACATGAAAAAATTGCAAATTGGCCCATAATTTTTATTATATTTGTGAAATACGTACATATATGAACATAAAAACAAGTATACTCAAAATACGATACATACTACCAAAAAATAGTATATATACTATCTAAACATACTTATATACTACATACTACACATACATACTCTCTGATTTGATAGATATTACATACAACATACAAAACTCAAGTGGTGGTAACTACCACCGGGTGGTAGGAAACATTTGTCCTATATATTTAGTGATAATCCGATGTAAAATTCGATTCTAATAGTGCATTTTGAATAGAAATTTATTGAGTGTCTAGAATATTAATGATTCAAGTTCAACTTAATTTTGTGGTGTAGTCTAAAATGCTAGAGGAATAAATAAAATGAACTCCTATAAATTAGATTGACGGTGTAGAATTTGTTTATTTGTGTCTTCCTCCATGAATTTTATTTATTTGTGTATATATTTATTAGTGTTGAATTATATTTAGCACCGTAGTATTCGATTATTCTTAGTGTCGGTTCACTAGTTTAGAATGCGATTATATACCTAGTTTTCAATATATTTTGTGTAGAATGGCGCAACCATCCAGTTTTGCATGTGGCACGTTATTCAACATTTAGTTCCAGTTGTATTTTGTTTCTGCAACGCTAACAAATTATATGAACCTTCTAATAGATTGTTATTTTGCTTTTGTTGCTATTTTCGTTAATGCGAGATTCCGATGAGGCGAAAAGTCCATGTGCGTCAATAAGTGGCGTCGGAGTTGGTTCCTCGGCCGATGAGCCTATTTAATGACGACATACATAACATTGAACGAACGTGGTAGATATTTGTCTCATCTCGTCCATTAAACATCTCTCCGGCATTTAACAGAGACGGATACCGAGAATACGACGCAAGTGCCTCTCTTAACCGGGCGTCGCTTCAATGTCGGCGCGAGTGAGAGGTCGCGTCCCCGCTTTGTGTCGCCGTCAATGCGGAGCGGACGCTGTACAACAACATGAATGAATGCAACTGACGTCGGGTGGTAAAACACACGGGCGAGGAAGGAGGGTTTTTGGTACACAAGGTTAGCCACACACGGATGTGACAGCTGTCCGGACACATGAAGAATCCTCTAGTTTGTCTTCGGTTTACGAAAGAAAACACCTCCGAATCTATCTGCGGACAGATACATAACCGCATTTGATAAAAAAAAACGATTACGGATGATTTAAGAGTTAGCGTCGGAGATGTCTTAAGCTGACACACAGATTCTGTGACAACGTGGAACTTGCAAAGGCAAGCCCCGATCCAGATCTGAAGCAAATCTCCCGATCCAAAGCAAGCATGGACGTGTGACACCATGAGTATGTAATCAATTCTTCATCACTGAAAGCTTCGCAGCGGAATGTAAATATGCGCCTCTCCTGTTCTCACGAGTCAACAAGGCGCACGACGTCCTTTTCAAATGAAATATGAGAAGAATTTCTAGTTTCAGCTTGTGTGTCGGTGCAGGTGCACAGCAGGATCAGGATCGTGATCTTCTCTAAATCTCATCTGAGTGGGGGCGAAAATCACACGACTGTCCGCCCGCTTTGGCAGTGGAAACTAAAAAACAAGTAGCGGTGAAGAGCCCCGTGCGCACAATCAACGGGATGCAGGGGCCCTGTGTGAAAGCCGCAAAGTGCGTGCCGGTGTGAAAGCAGACGGCGGCTGCAGCTCGCTACACGCCAATCCTTTCCCTGTGAGCCACTGTTGGATAGAGCCTACTGTTCTTCAGTCCATGTGTCGGCTAGCCATACGCTCCTCGTCTCTTTCCAGCATCCTCAGGATTGAATGAAGATGACTCAGTTAACTACGCCTACATCCATATAGCATTGCATGTTCACGTTGTAAAATTATCTGATTGTGTCCTCACCCTTGTTGACTCATTCAAACAATCATTGTTGCATTCTTCTTAGAGCCGGTGTTTAACTAGTTTTGGTATCCATGTTTGTGTATGAAAATTATTTCTCCCTCCAATTTACAAGTTTTGTACCTATATCTAGGTGTCAATTTGACCAACTTAATAAGAGTCCTATATTATAAAAATATATCATTAGAAACTTTATATGATTTATTTTCTAATGATATAATTTTTATGTTAAATAATATATTTTATATAAGTTAAATTGATGATCTAAATATACGTGCATGTCTTTTAAACTGTGACGCAAGAAATAGTTTATATCACATATTCATAAGACTGTACTTGCATATGAATTTATGTATTTTTATCTATTTTATGAAATGTTTGATGTAATACTCGAGCAAAAGTCGATAACAAAGTTAGTATATGCAGACCAAAACACGGTTAGATCACATACTCTTCATTTCCCCTCTCACATGACAACCAGGTCAAGGCCATCCTTCCCTCGATATCTGTCACTGAGCGTGTGAATTCCCCTCTCACATGACAACCAGGTCAAAGCCATCCTTCCCTCGATATCTGCCTATTGGGCAGACGATGTTGGAAAGGAGAATCCTGATGCCTCAACTCCGGCTAATATATAAATTAGGTTTACATCCTTGTATGGCAGCGCTAGGCAGCGCATCATCTTCAAGTCAATCTTTCGGACTCAGATCCTTCAGAAGTTTGTCCATCGGGACATATTCGAGGGAGCTTCGGTGTATATTCCCATCGGCTTTTTCGAGAGGCGAAGTGGGTTTCTTGTGCGTATGCAACGGCAATATTTGATATTAAACTATGATTCAACAATGCTGACTGCGGCTCAGGTACTCAACTGTCATCGACAAGGTTCGGACGGTTTCGGTATGGGAGCGGCAACATTGATTGTTCCGTAGTCTAAGACCTTGCTGCAATGTTTATCATGTTTGGAATGGTTTGTACTCACGATGAATCTTTATAACCAAACACACACGCAGTCACATCATTTCACGGATGACCGTTCAAACAACTCAGGTTGATTGATGTTACCCCACCAACTCCCACCGCCCCGCCTTTTAAATTTTCTTTTGAGAGGCACAGAAAAGGACAATTATTGAGTAAACATCAAACGACGTGAATAGTACTTTTCGTTTTACCCCCCAAGAGTCAATCTTGTTTTGCGCGGGATTTCCCGCGTACTGGTCACAGTGTGGCGTCTGCAAGGAATCGGCCTCCATCTCCCAGGCATGGTTTGAATGAACTTCTCGAGATCAGATAGATGGTGTTTTCGTTGGCCCAAAAGTCGTCGAACCCCAATTTGCAGGAAGAAGTTGCACGTGTGAATCGGACAGTAAAATTCAGTGATGACAAGCCGATCTCTGCACTCATGGCAGGTCCCAAGATTACACGATGACTGACATAACATGCATGTGCTGGTCCAAAGAAGCAGCCCCTGGTGGGGAACCAGTGTTGAAAAACAATGTCCGTGAGAGGGGGTGGTGGTTGTCCTTGTTCATCACCAATAATATAAGGAACACATGCACATTATATCATGAGGTGATCCCCTCACTATCGCAGCCATATCCATCCGTCCTAGCTAGAAATGAGACAAGTTCTTTTCCTTCTTCTTGCACAGTTGCACTAGTTAGTATACTACCTATAGGCTTTAGCCATCTCCTCGCTTTGTTCACTGTCTGGTCACCACACTCGTTGCTCTTCTCAGTTTCAGGCAGCAGTCCGTTGTTGTTTCGTCCATCATTTGTATGTTCCACCGCGACTGAGAGTGAGTAGAGACTTGTTGCTTCTCGCATTGGTGAGGAGAAAATGGTGGCCTAGGCCAATGGCAACATGCCAGGCTCCCACTAGCGCGCCGGAGCTGTCGTCATCGTCGGGGAGGAGCGCGACGGAGGTGAGGTCACTGAAGGTCCATAGCGAGTCCGAGAGGCGGCGCCGGGAGAGGATCAATAACCACCTGGCCACACTGAGGAGAATGATCCCTGATGCTAACCAGGTCAGACCAGTTCTTGCTTTGTTCATACTGAGAGAAGTTAGCCAGAGGACGAATCCTATCCCTGAAATCAAGTTGACAGGGTAACTGAATTTGCTGCTGAAACAACTTCATTCCTAAAAGCAACACCATTTTCCTTCTCTTTTACTGAATTGCAGCACCATTTTCCTGACAAGCTAAAAAAATTAGGTAACAGCAGAAATACTGATAGTTATCTTCTTATATGACCAGATGGACAAGGCCACCTTGTTAGCCTGTGTGGTGAACCAAGTGAAGGAACTCAAGAGGAAAGCAACCGAAACCACACGGTTGCAAGCAACGGCGCCCATCCCTCCGGAGGCCAACGAGATCACCGTGCATTGCTACATCGCCGCCGGCGACAACCGGACCACGTGCATTCGTGCCACCGTCAGCTGCGACGACCGGCCCGGCCTCTTCGTGGGTCTGGCCGGAGCGTTCCGCGGCCTCGGACTGAGGGTGCTGAGAACAGAGACGGCCTCTCTGGGAGGCAGGGCGTGCCATGCGTTTGTATTGTGCAAGGAGGGCGGCGATGTCGGCGGCGGCCTGAGGGCCCTGGAGGGGGCGGTCCGACAGGCGATGGCCGAGGTAGCCTTCCCGGAGATGGTGTGTGGTGGCAGCTCGTGGAGCAAGAGGGATAGGATTTTAGAGGGGCGCTGCCCGGTCATGTACTCCGTGTAGCCCTGTAGGTTGGCTTCCTTCAGGAAAAATATTTTCGGATGGAATGCGAGAGCAAATCCGTGCAGGTCGATCGCGCCAAAGCGAGCAAGCAGTCGAGCCAGGGTATTGCGATACCTTAGAGTGCAGAACCAATATTTTTACCAGCAGAACGCATGTGCGTTGCTAGCAGCTATACGGTATGTTATCTCTAACATTAACATTTAGGTTTAACATAAAATCACCATCTCATGATGCATATTTTGTTTTTTGTCAGAACCTTCTCCTTCCGTTCGGTTTTTCGTCGTAGTGATACATTTCTCATTCAAGACACCTTCTTTAAAATTAAAGGACGTCCACCTCATCTTCATCGTGCATTGCAACAATGATTTTTTTTCATATTAATAATATAATAGAGTGGGTTAAATTAACATATAATATTGACAACAACAATGAGCTTCACCTCTATCCCACATACCATTCATTGCTAGAAGGGATAATTATCGTTCTTCTATTACTCGTCATACCCTACATCTTTTATTCCTACCCTATTCGTTAACCCGTTTCATTGGCTTCAACCAGCATCACGTCAACATTAGTATAGTCACCATCGACGCACCATCTTCTTCTTTCTCATTCCTAGTCAGTTTTAGTTCTCGTTCCTATTTATTTTCTAGAATACTTAAATTTCTTTCTTGTTTCAGTTATTGATACACTCTTTCTTTCTACTATAGCATGAACCACCTGGCGAACGTTGTGTGTTTTTGCTTCATGGGTAAACATTTCGTTAATCATCAGCATGTGAACATCCTGGAACGCATAGTCATCATCAATCCTGGTGAACGCTATGTCGCCCAAGTCGCGAGCGCATGGTGGCCATTGTCCATGTTGGCAAGCAATGCTCGACCATGTCGCTGAGAGCTTGTTGATCGTCCTTACCACAAACGATTTCAAAATGATTCCACACAATTAACCACTTCCTTAATTAATTAAGTACAAAGATGATTAACGGCCTATCTAATATTGTGCATGTCTAATTAATTGTCAACTAAACCAATTAATTATGTGACTAATTAGGAAAAAAATCTCTATTTCTAATTATATGTAGGCATAAATAATTGTCTACCTAATTAATTAACTGCATTAATGACTCGACTACCAAATTGATTCGGTGTGAAAAATATTTCCTATTTAAATTGACCTAATTAGTTGCACATGTAATTAAATTTCTAACTAATAAATTGGATTGAAGGTTTGATTTTCAAATTGATATACTGCTTGATTTCTAAAATACATTCGCATGAATGGCTGCTACGAACGACGATGACGACGATCGAGTATTGTAGGACACATTTTGTTAACGAGTTTCTTGACATTTGAATGAACATATTTGATTTGAGAAGGTAGCATGCATGCCTCTCTGTATGACCGTCCAGAAATATAATATGACCGTTTCCACGAACGTCTATACATAAGACACAGTATGACGCAATATGTAGACACTTTCAATACGATATAAGAAACTTACTTCATGTAGTCTGTAGACACTTGAAAAAACCTAGTTTATGTACTATGTAAAAAAATAAAAAAGCAAGAAGGTAACAAAAAATTGAATGTGAAGGTCCACAATTGCCCCATTGGTCCTTGCATATTCGATCTTGGGTTCAAACGCTCGATATTTCCAAACAAAATACAAAGATCTTATAGTAGAGTTATCTGCTACGTTGCATACAATGTATTACCTCAGCCCGCACCTGACACCCATGGTTGCACGAGCATGTAGTTGCAAGTGAGCTCAACACCGAACCGTGTATACCATGTAGGTGATAGTACCTTCACCGTATTCATAAGATTACTTCGTCTCTGGTGCGTCCTCGTTCTTGGTACATGCCGAAATGGGGAGGGTGTAGATGGAGATCCAGCTGCGTTGCACCAAGCATCTGTGCAGCTTTAGAGCTTGGATCATGCGACGACCACATCCCGGCACCCGAGCGCGGGCTTTCCCTTGTCAGTGGCCACCACGACATAGCTGATCCAGTTGCACTCCCTGCACCAATGCCTCGGATGGACGCCCCTCACGTACGCAGCAGCGTGGCCTAGCAGCACATGTGGAGGGTAGTGTAGTAGCGAAGGTAGGGGAAGAGACGAGAAGGTAGGAAGGAGGGAAGGAAAGGGGCTTGCGGCGACTGCGGGAGGAGATTAGGAGGGAGGACGTAGATTAGGTTTCAATGTAAGGTTTTTTCGGGGTTTTCTGTTCATAGGTCGTTTTTTTGTGGGATAGAAAAAAATCGGTGATTGGTGGGAGGGGAAGCTCGATGGGAGGCGGGTGGGTGGGGAGTGGGAACTTATGAAACGGACAACGACCTAGGTATTGAGACTTTAGGAGTAGACATTATTTTTCGCATGGTGACCAAGTCACAACATTATAGAAAATTTTGGACAAAATTATCCTTGGGTAATTTGTTGGTTAGTGGCAAGTAAATAAATTAGGAAAATAAAAGAAGAGATACAGACAATCCATAGAGATATTCTCTCCTTTTTCTACAAAAATAGATACATGTAATTGTTAGAGAGATACTTTCCTTTCTTTTACATTAATTAGAGAGATCAATTAGGAAAGTTAGATATATGATCTTTTGTACGTTAGGAAAGTCTTCATTTGAAATACAGGAATGGAGAGATTCTCTCATTTTTCTACAAAAAGAGCTACATGCAATCATAAGAGAGATATTTTATTTTATTTTGCATCAATTAGATAGATCAGTTAGGAAAGTTAGGTATGTGATCTTTTGTATGTTAGAAAAATGTTGATTTGAAAGTAAGGAATGGAGAGAAAATAAATCGATGGATAAGAAAACCAATGGGAAGGGATGGTGGGAGGTGGGACAAAAATAAAACCGATGTACCAAAATAAACCGGTACCAGGCTACCAACAACTTCATTGTGAGTAGAGATTGAAGCATTTATAAGACTATATCTCTACTCCTAAAGGGGGAGTCTGCGATCGTGATGGTAGGTTTGGTAGCCAACGTTCACCGGTTTATTTTCATCTCTCCTCCCACCATCAAGTGGTTTTTTTCCGTCTCACCTCTCACCACGCTGTCCCACCGGTTTATTTTTCTCTCAGCTCCCACCACCACCACCACCCGATTTTTCCCTTCCCACTAAAAACCAAATCAATTTGTATGATCCTTCTTTCATTTTTGTGTGTTTGCTTTGGCAGGTGCCTATTCAATTAAATCATGCAAGGTAATTGAGAATTTAAAAACCGTCCATATATGTGAGATCACCTTCTTAAAATGTAGACCAAAGATTTTTCTTAATAACCTTCCAAAGTAAATGAAATAGTCAACAATAAAAAATATTTAATCTCACGCATTATGACATTTATTTTCTATCATAATCTATACTATGGAATCACAATCACAATTTTCCTAATACAATTTGTTTACATGTCTTTTCTTATCTTGCCAAATCTCTACTCTAATCTCTACTCCCAAAGGAGGAGTCTACAGTTGTGATGGTGCGTTTTTATGTCGTTTGTTCGTTCGCCACTCCTTCGTCCCACCCTCCAAGCTTAAAAGTCATACATGGAAGAAACCAAAAAAACAACAATATGGAAACAAAATCAAAAAAATCAACACCATCATAGCCTTCCTCATTTTGCAAATACATAGTTCAGCAACCGCCGCCTCAATGCAAAAAAAATGGCAGATTGACAGTGCCATTTTCATCGAGTATGTGTGAGCAACTTTCTCCTGAGATATTGCTTTAAAAAATTAGAAAAAACACCAACGGATGCGCGATGATCATTGTTACTCAGGAATTGATGGTGCATTCATATGTCATTCGTTCGTTCGCCACACCTTCGTCCCACCCTCCAAGCTTAAAAATCATACATGGAAACAAACTCAAACAATCCGAACAATAATATGGAACAAACCCTAAAAAATCATCACCATAATAGCCTTCCTCCCACCCTCCAAGCGTAAAAGTATTACATGGAAAGAAAATCAAAGAATCCAAAAAATAATATGGAAACAAACCCAAAAAAATCAGCATCGTCATAGACTTCATCCCACCCTCCAAACGTAAAAGTCATACATGGAAACAAATGCAAAAAATCCAAACAATAATATGGAAACAAACCCAAAAAATCCGCACCATCATAGCATTCCTCGCCCTAGTAGCATGAGTAAGTACTAACAATAATTAGCTTTCCTCCCACACTTGTAATGCAAAAGTAATATGCATGAGAAAAAACAATAGAATGCTAACAATAATTAGCCTAATTATTACATACTAAACATCATGCACAAAATAAGGAAAGCCCAACAAGATCGATAACACCTTCAAACATCACCATAGCTGGTAGGAATACCTATTTAAGTAGTACCATTAGAGGGCTGGTCATTCACGAATACCCCTGCCTCAAGTACTCACCATCAAGCACAGACGATACATTGCTGGAAGATCATGCTGGAGATCACAAAAGGTCACCATGGAGGTCACATGAGTTTATCATCAACATGCCAGCCTCGCTTTCATCACCATGAGGTGAGTACACCTTTTGACAAAGCCATGTGTTTCTTCGACGTGGTGTCATCTTCCTTGTGGATCTTCATAGTCCTGATATATCCATTATCAATTTATTTAGTTCACAAAAGATGATGCATGGCGAACTCCTACTAAAAATGATTGTCGTAGTTTTTGCAATTCACAAGCCATATAGTTTGTAATTACACAAATCGCTTATCAAGAAATATTATGACACGTCTTGATTTGAATCAACTTCAAGAAATGAAACACAACAGTCACCTGCATATTGACCGCTGGTGCTCTCGAGGAACTTTAACTTGGGCAATAAGAAATGCAACCTGACCAAGGAAACTTGTAGAAATCATTAAAATTTAGATGTTTGGAGAAGACAATAACATGCGCATGGAGGAGAAACTACGTATGTAGGTAATTATTATTTATTTTACTTGTTTGTGAACCCTGGTGTTGAAGGTTCAAAGGGCCTTAATTACTATCCCTGCACCATTTACTACTAGAGTAATTTATTTTGCCCTTTTTATGTATTCTCCCTCATAACATCTATATTGCCTGAAATCATAGCACCAACTATTTTACTTTGTTTATGAACCACAGTTTTGAAGGTTTAAAGGTCGTTAATTATTTCCCATGCAACATTTGTTTATAAGATGTTAGAGGATAAGAGAAAAAGAGATGTCTGTTCTTTAACAAATTGTATCAAATTAATGTCTTAATTGGTTATTTGAAGATGACAATCTTATAATCTTAGCTATTGTTGTGGAACAGTCATATGGCATGTTCATATGTGAACCGTCCACCCAATTGGCTACAATGCTTCCCACAACAAGTACCATGATAGGATTGGATCTAGGGGAGCCTGTGGGACATCAAATGGTATATTGCCTGAAATCATAGCACCAACTATTTTACTTTGTTTATGAACCACAGTTTTGAAGGTTTAAAGGTCGTTAATTATTTCCCATGCAACATTTGTTTATAAGATGTTAGAGGATAAGAGAAAAAGAGATGTCTGTTCTTTAACAAATTGTATCGAAATAATGTCTTAATTGGTTATTTGAAGATGACAATCTTATAATCTTAGCTATTGTTGTGGAACAGTCATATGGAATATTCATATGTGAACCGTCCACCCAATTGGCTACAATGCTTCCCACAACAAGTACCATGATAGGATTGGATCTAGGGGAGCCTGTGGGACATCAAATGGTATTTACCCTTTCACATGGCATATTTACCATGGAAGTATGGTCATCTATGTATCTTTATTTATTAAGTCTAACCATATGTTAGGTATATTACTTCAAATGTGGGTCTTGGATATAACAAACTACATACTCCACATGCAGAAAACCCTACAACACCTCAAGGAACACCGAGTGGTGCTGAAGATGCTGCTACCAATGCAAGCGTTAAAGAAGACAAAATCAACAAAGATAGAACCGTGATAAAGCAAGGCGAGATAGCCTAACACCTGAGCAAAGACAAGAAATAAATGCACGTCAAAGAGCATCTAGACAAAATAAATCTGTTAAAGATAGGAACGCGAGCCAAAGGGCTGCTAGACAAAATCTAACAACCAAGGAGAGACCAGAAATGAATGCCTGTAGAAGGGCGGCGAGTAAAAATATATCGGTAGAGCAGAGGCAAGATATGAACGCCCGTCGAAGAGCATGCATGCAGAGTATACCATCACATGAGAGGAAGACATTGCGGGATCAACAAAACATAGACCTTGCAGCTAAGCGGAAGATCCCATGCACTGAATTCATCTCTACTCCTAAAGGGGGAGTCTGTGGTCGTGATGGTAGGTTTGGTAGTAGGCGTTCACCGGTTTATTTTTGTCTCTTCTCCCACCATCAACTGGTTTTTTCCCGTCTCACCTCTCACCACTATGTCCCACTGGTTTATTTTTGTCTCAGCTCCTACCACCACCACCACCCGATTTTTCCCTCCCACTAAAAACCAAATCAATTTGTAGGATCCTACTCACATTTTTGTGTGTTTCCTTTGGCAGGTGCCTATTTAATTAAATCGTGTAAGGTAATTGAGAATTTAAAAACCGTCCATATATGTGAGATCAGCTTCTTAAAATGTAGACCAAAGATTTTTCTTAATAACCTTCCAAAGTAAATCAAATAGTCAACAATAACAAATATTTAATCTCAATCATTACGACATTTATTTTCTATCATTATCTATACTATGGAATCACAATCACAATTTTCCTAATACAATTTGTTTATGTCGGTGCACAGAGTTTTGGGTTCTCCAGTGTCCCTTGTGCACGGGCAGTAGTAGCCACACCGGCGGCAAGGCCCGACTAGGAACTGCTAGATGCGGATACAGGAAAATCAAGAGAACATTCAAACAAACAATCAAGTCCGAAGGATAGACCCCCGGCAAGACCGTGCCGGGATGGCCTTCAGGCCCCCGGCAAGGCGAAGCCCCGGCGAGATCCCGCCAGCATAGAGGCCAGGTGTCACCCCACCTGGGAACGTGTCGAGGCGCCGGCATTGGAGGAGGCTAAGTGGTGCCAATGGGATGGGGTCTTGTCCCGTCCCATAGACGGTCAGAGGCACTAGACGGGGCATTAAATGCGTCTGTCTTACACCGTCAGTGTTAGGTATGATAGCACTGTAGCACTGTACACCTCGTGTACGCACTGTACGCCATTGTTGGGATCCCCTTAGTCATATAAAATGAGGCCCAGGGCGTTACAGTAGTGGATCTTTTGATCAATCTTCTAGCTCGCACGCTTAGTCACTATGCTCGATCACTCACATAGCGCTCTTATGGCTAGAATCCAAGAACACCCATAATACACAAAGCAGGAGTAGAGGTTTACGCTTCTCAGCGGACCGAACCTGGGTAAAAATCCCTCGCGCTGCTCGTTCGTCCCGCTCTTCGCGCATATCCATCTCCCTGCCGAACCGAAAGGGGTCCTCCCGATCCCATAGGTGTTCGTCCCCCACGGCATCTCTGGCGCGCCAGGTAGGGGGATTGGTTGCGTAGATTTGGTCCAATGATCTGCGTGTCAGTTCCTTCATCATATCCATCGCCATGGCTCCCAAGAAGAAGGGTTTCACGATGGTGGAGCCCTCCACATCCGCCGCGCCCGTAGTCGCCCAAGCGGGCGATAGACTGGACGCAGGCGGAGGAAGTGGAGACCCCGTGCCCATGCGGCGCTCCGGTGAGCAAGGCCAAGTAAGCGGCGATGCCCTCCATGGAGACACTCACGACGGCGACGGAAACCCCCACGCCGCTTGGTCTGAGGACGGAGCTAAGCCGCCTGCGGGAGGTACAGTGAACTCCAGGATGGAAGGCCACCCTCCAAGACACCCACGCTGACACGTATGTCGTGATCTTCTCAGGACGCCCACGAAGGGCGACGCCGCGGTGTCGGTAGTTCCCAACGTCCCTACGGAAAAGCTCCTGCGCATCGCTCTCAAGATGTGCAGGACCAGCACGCACGACAGCGTGCTAGTGGGAGTGGCGCGCAATTGCGGGACCGCGACGGATCTCCTTCTAACACGGTTAGTAGTTAGAGCACCTCGCGTTCTTCGTGCCGATCGTTGCCGACCATGTCGGAAGAAGCAATGGCGCGGGCACAACTGCTCCTGAACTTCCCTCCTGCCATAGAGAAGCTCGACGAGTGGAGAGTAACCATTCAGAGACTCCCCAGCCTCGCCGACAAGTTTCGTTCCACCAATCCCGCTCACGCCAGTGGGGAGAAGGCCGGAGGCGGTGTGACCACGGTGCACTCTCCTCCACAGCAACAACGCTGGTTGCCGACTCGTCAGACTGACGTTTGTGATGGTTACTCGATGACATCGTCTGATCCACGGACTCGCCGCGATCAACGTCAAGTTTTTCAGGAGCGAAGCAAAGAAGACGCCCGGACTACAATGGAGCGGCGACGAGAAGCGCGCCATCAATCTGATAAATGTGCAGGGCTCACTATAGACAAATCCGTGCCAGGGTATCGTGTCAGTCTACCTTACGAGGTGGGTTGTCCAGCGTTTACCCGTGAGCTGCGGCGAGTCTAGTGGCCCAACTCCCGAACGTTCAAGCCAGAGGTACCGGAGAAATATGACGGCAAGACTCACCCGTCGGAGTTCTTGAGCATCTACACCAATGCGGTGTAGGCTGCTGGAGCTCGTGACGACAAGATACTCGCCAACTACTTCCCGCTGGTATTCAAGCCCAACGTCATGTCGTGGTTAATGCACCTGGCGGAGAATTCCATCACCTCCTGGGCAGACCCGTGCCATGAGTTTGTTGGCGCCTTTACCGGAGACCACCAAGATCCTGGTCAAGAAAGGGACTTGCATATCATTCCCTAGAAAGAAGGCGAGACTCTGCGCAAGTACATCCAAAGGTTCAGCCATGTGCATCATAACATCCCGGACGTTCATCATGCCGCTATTATTAGCGTGTTCCACTGGAATGTGTGCAAATGTAGGATGCGCGAAGAGCTGGCAATGAACAAGGTCAGGGATGTTGCCGAGCTTTATGCTCTGGCTGATAGATGTGCTCGAACCGAAGAAGGGAGGAGACTCCCCGGCAAAGAAGCTAGCGTTGGAGTCAACTCTGATAACAAAGACGACACCGCCCCGGTAAAGAAAAACCGGCAGCGGAACAAGAAGCGCAAGAGTAAGACTGTGCTTGCCGTTGAGGGATCCCGCAATGTCGCCGCCGCCAAGAAAACTAAGGTTGACAGTCCTGGCAAGGAGGTTGCCGGGTGCACCTCGTGTCAGGCCTTGGCGGCCACCGATAAGATGGAAGGCTCCGACAAGCAGTACTGCAAGATCCATGGCACCAAGGGCCACGACCTCCAAAACTGTCGGCAGGTCGAGCAACTCGTCAAGAAGCAAAAGGCTGAGTATGTGAGACGAGATAAGGAGAAATCCCAAAATGGTGCAGAAGGGTCTAGTAAGAAACACAACGACCGAGGAGGTCGCCACGGCAAGGCCAAGCAACAGAAAGAGAGGCCCGCTCGAGGCCGCGGCGAAGGAGGGGATGATGATTGCAACGAAGAGGACGACGAGTCGAGTGAGCATGAGTTCCAGAAGGCTACAGAGATGATGTGCATCGAGGGAGGTGCCTCATCGCATTCCTCTCACCGCCAACTCAAATAGTGGGCGCGCGAGGTTAACATGGCAGAGCCGTCTGTCGGTGCCCAGAGACCTCTGAAGTGGTCCAACACTCCTATCATTTTCGATGCCGAGGATCACCCTGATCGCACAACCGCGGTCGGGTGTCTTCCATTGTTGGTTTCACCAACAATTCGCAACCTAAAGGTGACGAAAATGTGAGTCGATAGTGGGGCCAACCTGAACCTAATCTCGCCAGACGTCATCCAGAGGCTACAAATTCCTGATGAAGATCTCGAGCCGACGAGCACATTCCAGGGGGTCAATTCAGGGAGGACTCAGCCAAAGGGCAAGATCACCCTACCGCTCACATTTGGTAGTGACATAAATTTCAGAACAGAGAAGATCGTCTTTGACGTCGCCGAGATCTCATTGCCATACAACGGTATCCTTGGCCGCCCAGCGCTGGCCAAATTCATGGCGGACACCCACTTCGCTTACAATGTACTGAAGATGCTCAGGCCAGTGAGCGTCATCACGATCAACTCTGACAAGAAAGGTGCACTCATCTGCACCGACCAACTCTACCGAGAGGCAGTTGCAGCACCTGCCGCCAAGGCACTTGCTCCTGCCGCTGAAGCTCCCGAGGGGAAGAAGACCGGCAAGGCCTCTAGCGCACATTCCGGCAAACGCACCTCCTCGGACTCCTGCGCTCCCGTTGACGATGTGCTAGAGAGCTCCACCAGCAAGAACAAGAAGTCCAAGGCAGTTCCACCGGAGACCAAAAAGGTGCCCATCACGGAGGATGACACGGGGGGAACTTTCACCATAAGTTCCACCGACGATGACAAATAGGAAAGCGCGCTCGTTGCCTTCCTGCGGATGAATGTTGAAGTGTTTGCATGGCAACCGTCTGACGTCACCAGTGTTCCCAGGGAGGTGATTGAGCACCATCTTGCTGTCTGTCCTCATGCGCGGCCCGTCAAGCAGAAAGTGAGGAAGCAAGCCTTGGAGAGACAAGAATTCATTGCCGAGGAAATTAGAAAACTGGAAGCAGCAGGTCTGGTTAGAGGGGTGCTCCACCCAACATGGTTGGCCAATCACATCGTAATGCGCAAGGCAAATGGGAAATGGAGGCTATGTATTGACTATACAGATCTGAATAAAGCATGTCCAAAAGATCCCTTTCCCTTGCCGTGCATCACCAGATTGTGAAGTCCACTGCCGGTTGTGACTTGTTGTCGTTCCTCGATGTGTACTCAGGGTACCATCAGATCTTCATGTCGAAGGAAGACAAAGAGAAGACTGCATTTATCACCCCGTGTGGAATAGGGAAGCTTATATGGATGACATAGTGGTCAAAACCAAGGACAAGGCAACACTCATACAAGACCTAGAAGAGGCGTTTGCAAATCTACGCAATATCAACCCAAAGCTCAATCCCGAGAAGTGTGTGTTTGGCATTCCGTCCAGCAAGCTTCTCGGGTTCTTTGTGTCATAGCGTGGGATTGAAGAAAACCCTGACAAGATCAAGGCGATTGAGCATATTGAAGCACCAAAGCGTGTCAAGGATGTACGCCATCTTGCCGGTTGCATCGCAGCCCTAAGCAGGTTCATCGCAAAATCTGCTGAGCGCGCCTTGCCATTCTTCAAAATCTTGAAGAAGGCAGGTCCGATGAAATGAACTCCAGAAGCAGAGGCAGCACTTCAGGATTTGAAAAAGTACCTCTCCTCTCTGCCAACACTAGTCGCGCCTAGGACACAAGAACCATTGCTGCTATACCTAGCGGCGACGAATCAAGTGGTTAGCGCTGCGCTGGTGGCATAGAGGGAAGCTGACAAAGAGGCGACGGCAGGGGCGAGACCCCCAAGCGATGAGCTAGGAACTCCCCCGACAGGTCCTGATGCCGGCAAGACAGTGTCAGTACAGACAAACGAAGCAACGCGGAAGAAGAAGATGGTGCGGCGCCCAGTTTATTTTGTCAGTTCCCTCTTGCAGGGAGCTAGGTCAAAATACTCTGGTGTGCAAAAAATGCTTTTCGGTCTCCTTATGGCCTCGAGGAAGCTACGCCACTACTTCCAAGCACATGGGATCACCATCGTCACTCGCTTTCCGCTGCAATGGATTCTGCGAAATCCAGATGCCATCGGCAGAATTGTAGAGTGGGCTTTGGAGTTGTAGAGCTTTGGTCTCAAGTTTGAAAGTACTTCAACTATCGAGAGAAGAGCCGTGGCAGAATTCATTGCAGAATGGACTCAAACGCAAGACGAAGAGGTCCAAGAAACAACTCTTCCCGGCAAGGAAACTAAGCAAGAATGGGTCATGTATTTTGATGGGGCTTTCTCCCTGCAAGGGCCTGGTCCCGGCATGCTGCTTGTCGCACCCACCGGAGAGCACCTCTAGTGCATGATTCAGATGCACTTCCCTCGGGAAAGATCAAGAAACAATACGATGGAGTATGAAGGACTACTTGCCAGTCTCATGATTGCGGCGGACCTTGGAATCAAAAAGCTCATCGTCAAAGGTGATTCACAACTTGTTGTCAAGCAAGTCAACAAGGATTACCAGAGCCCATTGATGGAGGATTACGTGGATGAAGTGAGAAAGCTGGAGGAGCGCTTCGACGACCTGCAAACAGAGCACGTTCCTCGTGCGGAGAACAACATTGCCGATGACCTATCGAAGCACGCTGTCCTCATGTTACCTATGGAACCAGGAACTTTTGTGCTCAAGCTAACTCAGCCATCTGTAGCACCATCAATAAAGCAAGATAAAAGAAGGAAGTTGAATTCCGACCAGTACTTCCCCATAGAGCTCCCAAAAGCCACTGGTGAGGGAGTTGCCGGGAACGATGCCAAGCTTGTCAGGGGCAGCAGGCTCCGACAAGACCTCAGGTCTTCGCCATAGAGACAAACGCTCCCGTGGCAGAATACATGCCTTTAGTCCTTATCGTCGACCCCAGGCTCCGGCATGGGCGCAACACATTTTTCGGTTCCTCCAAACAGGAGAACTCCCTGAGGAACAAGAGGAAGCAGAGAAAGTTGCCCGTCAGTCCAGTATGTACCAGTTTGTGGACGATGTCCTATACAGAAAGAGACCAAACGGTGTGAAATTGAAGTGCGTTCCTCGGGAGGATGGACTGGAGCTGTTGGCAGAGGTACATGGAGGCATATGTGGCTCCCCCATAGGATCAAGAGCACTGGTCGGCAAAGCATTCCGGCAAGGTTTGTTCTGGCACACCGCCCTCCAGAATGCAACTGCGCTAGTAACGAAGTGTGAAGCATGCCAGTTCCATTCAAAGAAGCTACATCAACCAGCTCAAGCTCTTCAAACAATCCCTCTATCCTGGCCATTTTCGGTCTGGGGACTCGACATCTTGGGCCCCTTTCCCCATGCTACCGGGGGCTTTGAGTACTTGTATGTTGTAATCGACAAGTTCACAAAGTGGCGGGAAGTGGAGGCAGTGAGAAAGGTGACAACATAGTCAACCATCAAGTTCTTCAAAGGACTAGTATGCCGCTATGGTGTTCCCAACAGGATCATAACTGACAACGGCACGCAGTTCACGAGCCGCACCTTCATGCAGTATATCCAGGACCTTGGCAGCAAAATCTGTTTTGCTTCTGTCGCTCACCAAGGAGCAACGACCAAGTGGAAAGGGTGAATGCAGAAGTGCTGCGAGGGCTTAAAAAAAGAACTTTCGACAAGCTGCACAAGTGCGGAAGGTGCTGGATTGATGAACTGTCGGTGGTTCTTTGGTCGATCAGAACGACGCCAAATCGAGCCACCGGCCAGACACCCTTCTCCCTGGTATACGGGGCAGAAGCAGTTCTCCCCACGGAACTCATATACGGGTCACCTTGAGTGCTCGCTTATGATGAGCTTGAGCAAGAGCAGTTGCGACAAGATGACGCGATGCTCCTTGAGGAAGACCGTCTTCGGGCTACTGTGAGAGCTGCACGCTACCAACAAGCTTTGCGCCGCTATCATAGCCGCAAGGTTCGTGCCCGAAGCCTTGAGGAAGGTGACCTTGTTCTTCGGCGTGTTCAGTCGGCCAAGAATTCAAACAAGTTGACACCGAAGTGAGAAGGCCCTTATCGGGTAGTATGAGTCACTAGGCCTGGCGCAGTCCGCCTGGAGACTAAAGATGACATTCCGGTGAGCAACTCCTGGAATATCGAGCATCTTCATAAGTTCTACCCATAAGGCACGGTTGTCGGGCCCCCCGACAACCACCTTTTGTATGAGTATTGCCGACAAGGCATGTGATCCTTTGTACAAAGCCAGGCACAGACCCTATGCATAGCTGAATAAGACCGAGAGTTCTGCAACTCTTGTCGATTTCCATGTTTACTTGTTTTGCATGCTTATCCAAGATGTTGTATTACGCCTATTCCCGGCAAGTACTAACGGACCATCAAAGTTCCACATCTCTATTTTATCTTCTTTATTTTTCTTAAAAAACAAAAGGTTCTCTCGCGTGCAAGTTTGCCGGGGTGGATGAGATGGTATGGACACCGGCGACGTCCAAAGTTGGCATCTTGCAGGAAGGAGCGGAAAAAGTTCCACGACGGGAAGATAAGTTGCTAAACCCTAAGTAAATATTTTCTATGAAGTTATTTTTCTTGGACAATTTCGACTTTTGTATGGAAAACCTGCATGCTAAGGAACCTTGCCGTGATTGATGGCGCCCTTGCTCTATTTCGAGTTCGCTCAACGACTTAAGTGGCTACGCTCGTGCCCTTGCTCTGTTTCGTGTCTGCTCAACGGCTCAAGTGGCTGCGCTCATGCCCTTACTCTGTTTCGAGTCCACTCAACAGCTTAAATGGCCTCACCAAGAGTGTCAAGGTATCTTGCCGGCAGTAGCACCGCCAGCAGGCTGCTAAGGACCCACTCCTAGAAGCGCTCGAGGTAGGGCTACTCATGATGGCAAGGTTTTTCGAAAAAACGTAGGGAAAACACCATGCAAAGAAGAATCTAACGAGGAGAATAATATGCAGTCATTCAAAGCACAGATAGTCATATTACATCAAGGGTTGCCACGACACTAACATACGATAAAATTGTCTTGAACATGAAACGGTGGCGATGAAAAGAAATGGCGCAGCTAATCCTGGCGCTGGCCCTCAACCCGTTTGACCTGGTCCACCTTGTTGACGATGGGCGTAATGAGTTCCTCGAGCTCCTTGATGTCCATGTCCTTTGGCAGGCGGTCGAGGACATTGGCGAAGTTGATGCCGGGGTTCTTGTGCGCCACCTTGACGAGCACCTTGAGGAGGACAGCCCGACAGAGCTTGAGGGATTCGTTGGCCAGTTGAGCTGTCCAATCAGAGTGAAGCTCCTTCAAGGCCTGAATGATGCCTTCGAAGAACATGGTCAGCCAAGCACTCATAGACACCATGCCATCAGAAGAAAAGCTGAAGTTCTGCAGGCCCAAGGCAGACATCTGTGCATCGAGCCTCTTCGCCACGTCGATAAGGGGTTCAGTCTAGATCTCCACACCCTTCACAAAATCGTTGTGGCGCACCGGCGGCGCTCTTAAGCAGTTCCTTCTCTTCCTGAAGGTCCTTGATCAAGGCCTTCTCGCGGGCCTTGCTATCTGCAAGGGATGCGTTCAGCATGGACAGCTTCATCTCCCGATCCCATAGGTGTTCGTCCCCCACAACATCTGTGGCAACCTTGAGTGGTGCCCGCCCCTAGCCATGAATAGGGGGCAAGGGCGGCCACCGTCCTCTGCACCAAGGAGGAGTACCCATCGGGATCATGCCGTCGCTTCCGCCGCAGAGGCGGAGGGTGACCTGAGTGCACGTGGTGGGAGAGGTGGAAGGGCGAGCTCTGGAGGTTCGCGCTCGATGAGGAAGGAAGGATAAAATGAGCATCGCCGTTGCTACCCCTTGATTTATAGGTTAGAGCGCGGGGGATGGCTCTCCCCTACTCTAAGAGTCGCCGTCCACCTCCTCCGATAGCGTCGCCCATGATCATGGGGCGAACAATAACCGCCCCGTTGCTCCAATCCATGGCGCTGAAGTTTCTACCATGGCCAGGACTTTAAGTCACGGGCGCCCATTGCCGGCTCCCCGCTATGCATGCGGCGCGCGTGGCGGAAATGGCGTGATGCAGCAATTGAAATAATTACTACCGCTCCGCGCACGTATCCCACGACACGCACCTTGTGCACATCACGGGGAGGCGCAGTAAGCGGAATGATTGCAACCGCAGGCTCCTACCACGTGTGCCCGTGCACTATTTGGGCCTAGCCTAAAAACGCCTCGCACCATGTGTGGCCTAGGCCCGGGGGCTCCTGTAGGTGCACTAGAGTTTTGGGTTCTCCAGTGCCCCTTACTCGTTCATCGGCAGTAGTAGTCACACCGACGGCAAGGCCCGACTAGGAACTGCTAGATGCGGATACAGGAAAATCAAGAGAACATTCAAATGAACAATCAAGGCCGTAGGATAGACCCCCGGCAAGACCATGCAGGGATGGCCTTCAGGCCCTCGGCAAGGCAAAGCCCCGGCAAGATCCCACCAGCGCAAAGGCTAGGTGTCGCCCCACCTGGGCTTGTGTCGAGGCACCGGCGATGGAGGAGGCTAAGCGGTGCTGATGGGACGGGGTCTTGTCCCGTCCCATAGACGGTCAGAGGCACCAGACGGGGCATTAAATGCGCTTGTCTTACACCGCCAGTGTTAGGTATGATAGCATTGTAGCACTGTACACCTCGTGTACGCACTGTACGCCACTGTTGGGATCCCCTTAGTCATATAAAAGGAGGCTCAAGGCATTACAGTAGGGGATTTTTTAACCAATCTTCTAGCTCGCACGCGTAGCATCTGTGCTCGATCACCCACAAAGCGCTCGTGTGGCTAGAACCTAAGAACACCCATAATACACAAAGCAAGAGTATGGTTTTGCGCTTCTCAGCGGCCCGAACCTGGGTAAAAATCCCCCGCGTTGCTCGTTCATCCTTCTCTTTGCGCATATCTGTCTCCCTGCCGAACCGAAAGGGGTCCTCCCGATCCCATAGGTGTTCGTCCCCCAGGACAGTTTACATGTCTTTTCTTATCTTGCCAAATCTCTACTCTAATCTCTACTCCAAAAGGAGGAGTCTATAGTTGTGATGATGCGTTTGTATGTCGTTTGTTCATTCGCCACTCCTTCGTCCCACCCTCCAAGCTTAAAAGTCATACATGGAACAACCCAAAAAAAACCAAACAACAATATGGAAACAAAACCAAAAAAATCAACACCATCATAGCCTTCCTCATTTTGCAAACACATAGTTCAGCAACCGCTGCCTCGATGCAAAAAAATGGCAGATTGACAGTATCATTTTCATCGAGTATGTGTGAGCAACTTTCCCCTGAGATATTGCTTTAAAAATTAGAAAAAATGCCGGCGGGTGCGTGATGATCATTGTTACTCAGGAATTGATGGTGCATTCATATGTCATCCATTTGTTCGCCACACATTCGTCCCACCCTCCAAGCTTAAAATCATACATCAAAACAAACTCAAAGAATCCAAACAATAATATGGAAACAACCCCCCAAAAATCATAACCATAATAGCCTTCCTCCCACCCTCCAAGCGTAAAAGTCTTACATGAAAAGAAACTCAAAGAATCCAAACAATAATATGGAAACAAACCCCAGAAAATCAGCATCTTCATAGCCTTCATCCCACCCTCCAAACGTAAAAGTCATACATGGAAACAAATCCAAAAAATCCAAACAATAATATGGAAACAAACCCAAAAAATCCGCACCATCATAGAATTCCTCAGCCTGGTAGCATGAGTACGTACTAACAATAATTTGCTTTCCTCCCACACTTGTAATGCAAAAGTAATATACATGAGAAAAACCAATATAATGCTAACAATAATTAGCCTAATTATTACATACTAAACATCGTGCACAAGATAAGGAAAGCCCAACAAGATCGATAACACCTTCAAACATCACTATAGCTAGTAGGAATACCTATTTAAGTAGTACCGTTAGAGGGTTGGCCATTCACGAATACCCCTGCCTCAAGTACTCACCATCAAGCACAGACGATACATCACTGGAAGATCACGCTAGAGATCACACAAGGTCACCATGGAGGACACATGAGTTTATCATCAACCTGTCAGCCTCACTTTCATCACCATGAGGTGAGTACACCTTTTGACAAAGCCATGTGTTTCTCTGACGTGGTGTCGTCTTTCTTGTGGATCTTCATAGTCCGGATATATCTATTATTAATTTATTTAGTTCACAAAAGATGATGCATGGCGAACTCCTACTAAAAATTATTGTCGTAGTTTTTGCAATTCACAAGCCATATAGTTTGTAATTACACAAATCGCTTATCAAGAAATATTATGCCACGTCTTGATTTGAATCAACTTCAAGAAATAAAACAGAACAGTCACGTGCATATTGACCACCGGTGCTCTCGAGGAATTTTCAACTTGGGCAGTAAGAAATGCAACCTCACCAAGGAAACTTGTAGAAATTCATTAAAATTTAGATGTTTGGAGAAGACAATAACGTGTCCATGGAGGAGAAACTACGTATGTAGGTAATTATTATTTATTTTCCTTGTTTGTGAACCCTGGTGTTGAAGGTTCAAAGGGCCTTAATTACTGTCCCTGCACCATTTACTACTACAGTAATTTATTTTGCCCTTTTTATGAATTCTCCCTCATAACCTATATATTGCCTGAAATCATAGCACCAACTATTTTACTTTATTTATGAACCACGGTTTTGAAGGTTTAAAGGTCGTTAATTATTTCCCATGCAACATTTGTTTATAAGATGTCAGAGGATAAGAGAAAAAGATATGTGTATTCTTTAACAAATTGTGTCAAAATAATGTCTCAATTAATTTGCAGTTGGCCATCTTATAATCTTAATTGTTGTTGTGGAATAGTCATATGTAATGTTCATATGTGAACCGTCCACCCAATTGGCTACAATGCTTCCCAATACAAGTACCATGATAGCATTGGATCCAGGGTAGCCTATGGGAACATCAAACGGTATTTACCCTTTCACTTGGCATATTTACCATGCAAGTATGGTCATCTATATATCTTTATTTATTAAGTCTAACCATATGTTAGGTATATTGTTTCAAATGTGCATCTTGGATATAACAAACTACATACTCGACATGTAGAAAACCCTACAACACCTCAAGGAACACCGGGTGGTGTTGAAGATGCTGCTACCAATGCAAGAGTTAAAGAAGACAAAAAATCAATAAAGACGGAACCGTGATAAAGCAAGGTGAGATAGCCTAACACCTGAGCAAAGAGAAGAAATAAATGCACGTCGAAGAGCATCTAGACAAAATAAATTTGTTGAAGATAGGAACGCGAGCCAAAGGGCTGTTAGACAAAATCTAACAACCAAGGAGAGACATGAAATGAACACCCGTAGAAGGGCAGCGAGTAAATATATATCTATAGACCAGAGGCAAGATATTAACGTCCGTCGAAGAGCATGCAGGCAGAGTATACCACCGGATGAGAAGAAGACATTGCGGGCTCGAGGAAACACAGACCTTGCAGCTAAGTGGAAGATCCCATCCGCCGAATGCATCACAATGCCTTGCCCAGATGCATATCTCTAATGAATCACCATGTTTTGTTACTGACATTTTCATGTGTCTAGTCTAAATTTCATAGCAGAAAGAAAAAAGAGAGAAAAAATATGCATACCATAGGGCCTGATTTTTTTAGAAAAGAAGAGAAAGTGTATGAGAGAAAGATATGGACACCTCCTACCTAAAAAACAAACAAAGCATCTTCTAATAACTTCTTCCTTATGGATACAGATTTTTCATCATTAGACGCAATGCTCTCATCGCTACTCTCACTGTTCAATGCACCGTCATCAAGGTCGTAGTTGGGTTCATAGCATCCTCGTCCCCATGAATCCACAACCCTGCTATTGAAAAAGAAAAAGAAATAAAAGGAAACTGAAAAAGTCCACAAAGCTGACAGGAGAAAAGACTTAAAGTTGTAAGCTATGTTGAAAAAGCATGGATGGGTATCCCCATTTTGCAAACACATAGCTTCAGCACCGGCCCCTCGATGCGAAAAATGGCAGATTGACAGTGCCATTTTCATCGAGTATGTGTGGCCAACTTTCCCCTGAGATATTGCTTTAAAAATCAGAAAAATTCCGGTGGGTGCGATCATTGTTACTCAGGAATTAATGACTTGGTAACTGAAGAAAATGACACCTACTGGAACCTGAAAAAGACACCTATTGAAGATGTTCCCTACATGCCGGATTCTCTCTCCTCCCACCCTCACCCCCATCACTAAAATGTTATGTGTTAGGTATGATCTGCACCTTAATTTCGAAACCACACCCTGAGAGGAACACTGAATAAACTTACACCTAACACTGAAACTACAACATAACTAAATAAAATGGCACTAGCACTGAAATGACTGAGAGACAGATGGTTGGTTGTTCAGAAATCACGGAAATGCTAAGAACAAAATCCAACACTAAGAACTACTACCAAAATTCTGAACAACTATTTACAAAGAAATAACAAAATTGAATGGCACATCTTCCCAACACACACATGCGCACACAAATGTCCATAATGTGAACACACATCCATTCGCAGATACACTAGCCCCAAACCACTTTGTGTGTGGATCCTCATCACATACAAGTATACTCATGTCACTTCTCATCACTAAAACACCCATAATATGGAAAATAAGGGAAACATGCTGATGGCAACCCCCCAATTTTCGTCTCTGCAAAATCGAGCAACACAAAAAAATCTGCTGGACTAATAAACCAGACATTACTATGATTTCTCGTCAAATTAGTCCGAAGTGCAAAGAAAAAACAACCCCCACACTAAGGGAACTGAGCGCGTCGCGCACGTGGATGAACCCTACATGACTGAAATAACTAGAAACCAAAGCTACAGAGAGGGGAAAAGGATAAATAGCTGTATCCCCCGCCCGAAAGGCGCTTACGAACAGTTCTGACATCATGGGCGAAATAGTGTTGATAACGGGACTGGCAAAAAATCTCTGCGTCCCTCCTCTCGGTACCTCCCTATCTCCTTCCCCTGCCCCAACACAAAATCTAGGCTCCCCCTTCCCAGGGTCATGTTGCGGCAGCTTCCTGCACTCCATGACCTCTAGCTAACCTCTTGTCACTGCTGGCCGACGGTGGTGGCCGTCCTCCAACTCTCCTCCCTTCCCTTATCTCTCTGATACAAAATTATTTCTGAGATGGGCCGCCAACCACCACTGAAAAAACAATTCAAAAGATTGTCAAGGTGAACACGGATTCGGGTGCGAAGCAATGCAGACGGACCTCCTGCCCCAACCCGTTAGCCCAACAAGAAAAACAACTGAGACTCGACACACGCCACACAGGGGGACACACATGGGAGCGAGTGAATAAACCAAAGAGAAAAGTCTAAAAAATCCTTGAATTCAGGTCTAAATTGACTCAATCCCTGAAATTAGCACCCTGTACTTATCAATCCTGGCCAAACCCGTCTTTAGACTTGTTTGTCACGTCCGGGAAAAATCTCAGTCTGAGAGGTGATGCTCACGTGTCATCTACATATTCATCCTCATTCTCTCTATCGTACGCCCGTGCAAACCCAAGAATCAACAACATTGCTAACTTGTCCCAGATAATAACGGTGTTACTTAGCAGTGGTTGCCTCTCCATGGCCATAATGGAGGAAGAGCTTATCATGCTTGACGTTGTGGATATTCATGTCGTACATGTTTGTGCTCTTCAAATGGGGAGAAGATGTGTGTGACAAAGTTATGATCCCACTAGGGATTATCTGTTTCTCAGCGCCTCAAACTGGTATAGATCGGTAGAAGGTTGGGATTGACCGTGATTGAAAAGTACGGAGTGCTAATTTCAGGGATTGGAAGTTCAGAGTTTAATTCAAATTGGCTCTATGAGTTTAAGTTTTTTTAAGACTTTTATCTAAATAAAATAGTGCTATGATTTGTGCAAATCCGATGGTCACAAAAACGGCCTCACGCAAATTTAAACACACATGGCTCAAAATTGGAAAAAATGATCTTTGATACATGTAATATTTAGCATGCATTATGTTTATAAATGCAACCACAAAAATTTTAAAAGGCATGTGGCAATGCACGAGCATTCTACTAGTGTAAATATGCTTGAGAGTTTTCTATAGTTGGGTGCCCTCGATTAATTTTTATCCTGGGTCCGCCAATGGACATGTGTGTCGGTGTGAAAACCGGCGGATCTCGGGTAGGGGTTCCTGAACCATGAGACTAGAAACGACGGTAACAGGAGACGAAGGGGACACGGATTTACCTAGGTTCGGGCCCTTCGATGGAGATAATACCCTACATCCTGCTTGGTTGTATTGAGAATGTGGGGGGTTACAGAGTTGATCTACCTTGAGATCGAATAGCTAACCCTAGATGAGTTGTTCTGTCTCTATACCCTAAAACCCTCCGGCTGATATAGATGCTAGGATGCCTAGGGATTACACATGGTCGGTTACATGCCGAAGAGATAAACATGCCTATCTACTACATCAAACATGGAGTGCAAGTTGTGCTTCCCGAAGCTTCCATCCTGGAGACTGGGCCTTCAAATCTTCCCGTGTTCGGTAAGTAGCCCACATAGTCCGGCCCATAAACAATAGGTCGGCTATCAGAGAACCCCCTTATCCAGGACTCCCTCAGTAGCCCCCGAACTTGCCTCCAACACCAAGGGTATTCAGCTCCCATTGCTTCGCAAACAGAGTCTTCGGCTTGTGAGGTGAGTTCCTTCCCGCCGAACCATAGTCCGACCTCCGATGATAAGCTGTTTTCCGCATAGTGGCACATCTGAATACAGCAAATTTATTGGCCTTGAAGGCCAAACGTCAGGGGATAAACAATGTTCCTTGGACGACCTCTCCTATGAAAGGCTACGCCCCCCCCCACCATGACTGCTAGGCTAGTTGCATAGACTCGATTCGCGGTTCAAGGCCGTTTTAATCATCACGATCTATCAAATACCGGTTGTGTCCCGTTTTATACGAGATATACTTAATCACGCACACGTAATGGCTCACACATCTTGAGAAGTGGAGGGATTCACGGCGTAGCAGGGGGAGTCCAAATCGATAGGCCTCATAAAAAGAAGAGGAAAACCCCAAAGGCTATTCATGCTCTCCATTCGACTTCTTCGCCTCCCATTCCTTTGCACCTACGAAGCATAGATCTAGGTCTCTTTGACCCCAGCTCCGAGCTCATCAATGGGGGGATCCAACGGCCAATGGGAAGCTTCCACGGTCACCGTCCGGGACATTCTCGACCTCAAGAAGGCTAGCTACCTCCCCGCCAACATCCCTCACCGCGCAGCGGAGGAGGGCCAAGTGATCCCAACCCCCAATCTAGGTGGAAGGGTGGTGTTCATCCCCCACTTCATTCGGGGGTTGCGCTTCCCTCTCCACCCGTTCGTCAGGGGGCTGATGTTCTTCTATGGACTCGACTTCCATGACCTCCTGCCGAACTCCATCATGCACATCTCGGTGTTCATCCTCGTTTGCAAGGCCTTCCACGCATCGAGCCACACTTTGGGCTCTGGCTGCAGGTGTTCAACATCAAGCCCAAGTGCGTCGGCGGCAAGCACGTAGATTGCTGCGGGGCCGTCATCGGCAAGCTCAACCGCGTCGGGTGGCCGTCGGGCACCCTCATCGACACAATCAAGGGGTGGCAGAAGGAGTGGTTCTATGTTACCAAACCACAAGAAGAAGGTCAACATCCCACCGCTGCATTCAGATCCGGTCCCCCCACCCGACTGGCTTCATGTCTCGAAATGGGCCTCGTTTGGGGACCAGGCAAGGAGGTGAGTGACCTGCAGAAGCGCATCCGCTCCATGGTCAAGGAGGGCACCAAGTTAACCGATGTGGTGCAGGAGATGCTCCGAAGACGCATCCTCCCCTACCAGTGCAGGACACCCCCTGTGGGCTCGTGAACTCGACGCCTAGCACACAGTCTGGAATCTCTTCCGCACTACGTGGGAGAAGTTGTGGAAGGCTCTCTTCAAATCACAGAAGAGCTGACCATCTGAGGAGGAGGAGGAGGACAAGGGTCTGCACGCTGCCGAGCCCGATTCTGAGGTACGATACACCCTAGCTTGGTCGGCTTTATTACATAGAAGATTCTCATAACCCCTTATCTGATCTGTCTTTGCAGAGATGGCTGAAGAAAGCCATCAACATTAACAGTTCGATGCCTCAGCCCGAAGATGAGAGGACCGGGTTGTTAGCCAAAATGCTCGTGGTAAAGCCTTACGAGGCTCCCACGAAAAAAGAGAAGAAGAAGAAACTAGGCCAGGCTGGCATCCGCATCAGGGACCAGCCTGATGCCGCATTCGAGGATACCCCTGCCTCCTCAAATCAGGAGGAGGCTGAGGAGGAAGAAGAAGAGGAGGAGGCCGAGGTCGAGGTCGAGGGAGGAGGAAATTCCCCCCGTGCCAGGAAGAGAGAGGTGTCTTCGGACGCCCCAGAGCAGGTCCCTTCTCCTACCCACAAGAGGGCACGGCATACGTGGGTGGTTCTGTCTGACGATAGTTTGGACTCGGGCACCGCGTCCGAAGACCTCGAGGAGGTTCCACGAAGGAGCCTACGGGTCAACCCCCCCTAAAAAAGGTTAGGATTCGAAGACCCTCCTATTTATTATGAATTGATTTAGAGTTTGCTAACACATAGGTCCCTTCTCCTACCCTCGGCCACTCACGACCGGGGGGCAACACCCCGCCCGGATAGGAGGCCGGATGAGCGGGCGCTCAGTCCCCTCCCAGAACATCTCCAGAGCGCACTATGCCTCTGGAGGCACCGGTCCATGTTGGGGAACGTCGCATGGGAAATAAAAAATTTCCTACGCTCACGCAAGACCTATCCATGGTGATGAGCATCTACAAGAGGGAGAGTGGATCTACATACCCTTGTAGATCGCTAAGCGGGAAGCGTTAAGAAACATGGTTGGTGTAGTCGAACGTCTTTGCGATCCAAATCGCTGAGCATCTCGTGATCTCATCACGATCCGTCCCACGATCTCATCACGATCTGTCCTGCGATCTCATCACGATCTGTCTCGCAATCTTGATCACGTTCCTTCCGATCTAGCGCCGAACAGACGGCACTTCAGCGTTATACTTCTTTTTCCTTCTCCCGTGCTTCAAGTTCTGCCCCGGCTCACTCCTCTTTCCAGCAATCTATGTGGGAAGCACTCGTTCAAAGTAAGTTGAGATTCAAAGTGTGACCGTAAGCTAGTAAGTCAATCAAAGCTATAACTCTATTTGTTAGTTTCAGGAAACTGGTACATATTTCTAATAATAATAATAATAATATATATATTATTCACATACAGCTTGATGATGATCTCCGCCTTCTTGATTCAGCAAGAGGGAGCGCAGAGGTAGACGAGTTCTCCGGCAGCGTGACGGCGCTGCAGCGGTGGTGGTGGAGCAATTCTAGTAGGGCTTCGCCTAAGCACTGCAGAAAACCGATCTAGAGGAGAAACTATGCACTAGAGGAACGGGTAGCACGTGGCTGAAAATCTAGTGCAAAAACCCTATAACCTCTAGTATATATAAGAGGAAGAGAGGAGAAGGCTTGGCCAAAGGGCCAGCCCTAGGAGGCTTTAGCCGAACCAAGGAGGAGAGGAGGATTCCTCCTCCAATCCTAGTAGGACTAGGACTCCTCCTTATTTTTGCCTTTTTGCCTTTTTCCACCTTTTTTCTCTTTGGGCTTTTCTTCCCAGCCGCATGGGCCTTGTGTGGGACTTCCACCAGCCCACTAAGGGCTGGTATTCACTCTCCCACAGCCCAAGTAGCCTCTTGGGTCGAAATACCCCTCCCAATGGTCTCCCGATACACTACCGGCACTCCCGGTACACTACCGGTGAGCCCGAAACTTTTCCGGCGACCAAAATAGGACTTTCTATGTATCAATATTTACCTCCGGACCATTTCGGAGCTCCCCGTGACATTTGGGATCTCATCCGGGACTCAAAACAACCTTCGGTCACCACCATGCATAACTCTATACTACCGAAACGTCACCAAACCTTAAGTGTGCAGACCCTGCGGGTTTGAGAACTATGTAGACATGACCGAGACACCTCTATGGTCAATAACCAATAGAGTAACCTGGATGCCCATATTGGTTCCTACATATTCTACGAAGATCTTTATCGGTCGAACCTCTATGTCAAGGATTCAGTTAATCCCGTATGATGTTCCCTTTGTTCTTCGGTATGTTACTTGCCCGAGATTCGATCGTCGGTATCTCCATACCTAGTTCAACCTTGTTACCGGCAAGTCTCTTTACTTGTTCCGTAATACAAAATCCCGTGAGTAACACTTAGTCACATTGCTTGCAAGGCTTGTTGTGATGTCGTATTACCGAGTGGGCCCTGAGATACCTCTCCGTCACACGGAGTAAAAAACCCAAGTCTCGATCCATGCCAACCCAACAGACACCCTCGGAGATACCTGTAGAGTACCTTTATAGTCACCCAGTTACGTTGCGACGTTTGATACACACAAGGCACTCCTCCGGTGTCAGTGAGTTGCATGATCTCATGGTCATAGGAACAAATACTTGACACGCAGAAAACAGTAGCAATAAACTGACATGATCATATGCTACGTTTGTAGTTTGGGTCTTGTCCATCACACCATTATCCTAATGATGTGATCCCGTTATCAAATGACATCTCATGTCCATGGCTACGAAACCTTAACCATCTTTGATCAACGAGCCAGTCTATTAGAGGCATACAAGGGACATGGTTTTGTCTCTGTATCCACACATGCATCTAAGTCTCCGATCAATACAATTATAGCATGGATAATAAACGATTATCATGAACAAGGAAATATGATAATAACTAATTTATTATTGCCTCTAGGGCATATTTCCAACCATCTCCCACTTGCACTAGAGTCAATAATCTAGTTCACATCGCCATGTGATCCGCATTGTTATGAATCTAACACCCAATGGGTTCTGGGGCTCGATCATGCTTTGCATGTGAGAGAGGTCTTTTAGTCAACGGGTCTGTGACATTCAGATCCGTGTGTACTTTGCAAATCTCTATGTTAAACTGTAAACACTGCTACTACACTCCACTTGGTACTATTCCAAATGGCTGCTCCACTATACATATCCAGATTGCTCCTTTGAGTCATCCAGATTGGTGTTGAAGCTTGCATCGACGTAACTCTTTACGACGAACTCTTTATCACCTCCATAATCGAGAAACATCTCCTTAGTCCTCTGGTTACTAAGAATAATTTTGACCGCTGTCCAGTGATCCACTCCTGGACCACTCTTGTACCCCTTGACAGACTCATGGAAAGGCACACACATGTGCGGTACACAACATGGCATAATATAGAGCCTATGGCTAAGGCATAGGGGACAACGTTCGTCCTTTCTCTTTCTTCTGCCGTTGTTGAGCTTTGAGTCTCACTCAAGTTCACACCTTACAAATCAGTCGAGAACTCTTTCTCTGACTGATCCATTTTGAACTCTTTCAAAATCTTTTCAAGGTATGTACTCCTTGAAAGTCTCATCAAGCATTTGATCTATCTCTATAGATCTTGATGCTCAACAATCAGGTAGCTTAATCCAGGTCTTCCTTTGAAAAACTCTTTTCAAACAACCGTTTATGCTTTCCAAAAATTCTACATCATTTCCGATCAACAATATGTCAACCACATATGCTTACCAGAAACTCTATAATGCTCCCACTCACTTTATTGTAAATACAAGTTTCTCATAAACTTTGTATAGACTCAAAAACTTTGATCACCTCATCAAAGTGTATATTCCAACTCCAAGATGTTTGCTTCAGTTCATAGAAGGATCACTGAAGCTTGCACACCTTTTAGCATCCTTAGGACTGGCAAAACCTTCTGGTTGTATCTCATACAACCTTTCCTTAAGGAAGGAAATGATTTTTTGGCATCCATCTGCCAGATTTCATAATTGAAAAAATGCAGCAACTGCTAACATAATTCTAACAGAATTTAGCATCGCTACGAGTGAGAAAGTCTCATTGTAGTCAACTCCTTGAACTTGGCGGAAACTTCTTTGCGACAAGTCAAGCTTTATAAATGGTGACATTTACCATCAGCGTTTGTCTTCATTTTAAAGGTCCATTTGTACTCAACGACCTGCCGTCCAACGAGCAAGTCTACCCAAGTCTATGCTTGGTTTTCATACATGGATCCTTTCTCAGATTTCATGGCCTCTAACAATTTGTCGGAATCCGGGCCCATCATCGCTTCTCCACAGCTCGTTTATTCATCGTTGTCCAACAACATGACCTCCAAGAACGGGTTGTCATACTGCTCATGAGCAGTACACATCCTTGTCGACCTACGAGGTTTGATAGTAACTTGATCCGAAGCTTCATGATCATCATCATTTACTTCCTCTTCAACTGACGTAGGTTCCACAGAAACATCTTTCTGCGCTGCGCTACTCTCTGGTTGAAACAAAGGTTCAACAACCTCATCAAGTTCTATCTTCCTCCCACTCAATTCTTTCGAGAGAAACTTTTTCTCTAGAAAGGATCCGTTTTAGCAACAAAACCTTTATGCTTGGATCTGAGATAGAAGGTTTACCCAACTGTTCTTAGGGTATTCTATGAAGATGCATTTGTCTGCTTTGGGTTCGAGCTCATTAGGTGAGAACCTTTTTCACATAAGTGTTGCAGCCCCCAACATTAAGAAATGACAGCTTAGGTTTCTATCAAACCATATGGTGTCATCTCAATGGATTTAGATGGTGCCCTATTTAAAGTGAATGTAGTTGTCTCTAATGCATAACCCCAAAATTATAGTAGCAAAACTATAAGAGACATAATAGCATGCACCATATCCAATAGAGCACGACTATGACGTTCGGACACACCATCACACTATGGTGTTCTAGGTGGCGTGAGTTGTGAAACAACTTTCACATTGTCTTAAGTTGTATGCCAAACTCGTAACTCAGATATTCACCTCCATGATCATATCGCAGACATTTTTATCTTCTTGTCACGATGATCTTTAAACTTCACTCTGAATTCGCTTGAACCTTTCAAACGATTCAGACTTGTGTTTCATTAAGTAAATATACACTATATCTACTCAAATCATCAGTGAAGGTAAGAAAATAACTATATCCACCGCACGCTATAAGACTCATTGGATTGCGTACATCAACATGTATCATTTCCAATAAATCACTTGCCCGCTCCATCAAACCAGAAAACAGGGTCCTTAGTCATCACCAAGAGGCATGGTTCACATGTCTCAACTGATTCTAAATCGAATGAGTCCAAAGATCCATCACCATGGAGTTTCTTCATGTGTTTTGTACCAATATGACATTTAGCAGCAGTGCCACAAGTATGTGGTACTATCATTATTAACTTTGTATCTTTTGGCATCAATGTTATGAACATGTGTATTACTATGATCAAGATTCAACAAACCATTCTCACTGGGTGCATGACCATTGAAGGTATCATTCATGTAAACAGAATAACCATTATTCTCTAACTTACATGAATAACCGTGTTGCAATAAACATGATCTAATCACATTCATGCTCAATGCAAAACACCAAATAACATTTATTTATGTTTGTCACTAATCCCGAAGGTAGAGAGAGCGTGCGATATTGATCACATCAACCTTGGAAACATTTCCAACACACATCATCACCTCACCCTTAGCTAGTTCTCCGTTTATTCCGTAGCTTTTATTTCGAGTTACTAACATTTAGCAACTGAACTGGTATCCAATACCTAGGTGCTACCAGGAGTACTAGCAAGGTACACATCAATAACACGTATATCGAATATACTTCTGTCGACGTTGCCAGCCTTCTTATCTACCAAGTATCTAGGGTTGTTCCGCTTTAGTGACCACTGACCTCATAATAGAAGCACTTAGTCTCGGGTTTAGGTTCAACTTTGGGTTGCTTCACTGGAGCAGAAACTGACTTGCCATCCATGAAGTTTCCCTCCTTGCCCTTGACCTTCTCGAAACTAGTGGTTTTACTAACCATCAACACTTGATGCTCCTTCTTGATTTCTACCTTCGTGGTGTCAAACATCGCGAACAGCTCATGGATCATTATTTCTATCCCTGGCATTTTATAGTTCATCACCAAGTTCTAGTAGCTTAGTGATAGTGACTTGGAGAACTATATAAATCACTATCTTATCTGGAAGATCAACTCCCACTCGATTCAAGCGATTGTAGCACCCAGACAATCTGAGCACATGCTCAATGATTGAGCTATTCTCCTTCATCTTGCAGGCAAATAATCTTGTTGGAGATCTCATATCTCTAAACACGGCCACGAGCCTGAGATCCTAATTTCAGCTCTTAGAACATCTCATATGTTCCGTGACGTTCAAAACGTTTCGGAGCCTCAGTTCTAAGCCGTAATGCATGGCGCACTAAACTATCAAGTAGTCATCAGAACGTGCCTGACAGATGTTCACAACATCTACACACGACGCTAGAGGGGTTGGCGCACTGAGCGGTGCATTAAGGACATAAGCCTTCTATGCAGCAATGAGGACAATCCTCAGATCATAGACCCAGTCCGCAATATTGCTACCATCATCTTTCAACTCTATTTCTCTAGGAACATATAAAACTTCAAGGGAGCTACAGCGCGAGCAAGTAATCTACAACATAATTTGCAAAGGCACTACTGACTATGTTCATGATAATGAGTTCAATTAATCATATTACTTAAGAACTCCCACTCAAATTGACATCCCTCTGGTCATTTGAGTGATACATTATCCAAATTCACCAACTCGAGTCCGATCATCACGTGAGTTGAGGTGGTTTAAATGGTGAACATCATCATGTTGATCATATCTACTATATGACTCATGTTCGACCTTTCGGTCTCTTGTGTTCCGAGGCCATGTCTGTACATGCTAGGCTCGTCAAGTTTAACCCGAGTGTTCTGCATGTGCAACACTGGCTTGCACCCATTGTATGTGAACGTAGAGTCTATCACACCCGATCATCATGTGGTGTCTCGACACGATGAAATTTCGCAACGGTGCACACTCGGGGAGAACACAATTCATCTTGATATTAAGTGAGGGATCACCTTATAATGTTACTGTCGTCCTAAGCAAAACAAGGTGCATAAAAGGATTAACATCACATGCAAATCATAAGTGACATGATATGGCCATGAACTTGTGCTTTTGATCTCCATCTTGAAAGCATCGACATGATCTCTATCATCACCGGCATGACACCATGATCTCCATCATCTTGATCTCCATCAACGTGTCGCCATCGGGGTTGTCGAGCCCACCATGCTTCTACTACTATTGCTACCGTTTAGCGATAAAGTAAAGCATTACATAGCGCTTAATGATTGACACGCATGTCATACAATAATTAAAGACAACCCTATGGCTCCTGCCGGTTGCCATACTCATCGACATGCAAGTCGTGATATTCTATACAAAACATAATCATCTCATACATCACATATATCTCATCATGTAATTGGCCATATCACATCACAACATACCCTGCAAAAACAAGTTAGACATCCTCTAATTGTTGTTGCATGTTTTACGTGGCTGCTACGGGTATCTAGCAAGAACAATTCTCACCTATGCATAAACCACAACGGTGATACATAAGTTGCTTTTCAACCTTCTATAGGACCGCCTTTGTCGAATCCGATCCAACTAAAGTAGGAGAAACTGCCACCCGCCAGCCATCTTTTGCAACAAGTTGCAGTTGAGGGAACCGATCTCTCGTAAGCGTATGAGTAATGTTGGTCCGGGCCGCTTCATCCCACAATACCGCTGAACCAAAACACGACCAAGGGAGGAAGCAATCTAAGCATCAACGCCCACAAACTCTTTGTGTGCTACTCGAGATCTCATCTACACATAGACCTAGCTCATGATGCCACTATTGGGGAACGTCGCATGGGAAACACAAATTTTCCTACGCTCACGTGAGACCTACCCATGGTGATGAAAATCTACGAGAGGGAGAGTGGATCTACATACCCTTGTAGATCGCTAAGCAGGAAGCGTTAAGAAACACGATTGGTGTAGTCGAACGTCTTCGCGATCCAAATCGCCGAGTGTCCCGCGATCTCATCACGATCAGTCCCGCGATCCAATCACGATCCGTCACACGATCTCATCACGATCCGTCCCGCGATCTCATCACGATCCGTCTCGCAATCTTGATCATGGTCCTTCCGATCTAGCGCCGAGCGGACGGCAACTCCGCGTTCAGCACACGTACAGCTCGATGACGATCTCCGCCTTCTTGATCCAGCAAGAGGGAGCGGAGAGTTAGACGAGTTCTTCGGCAGCGTGGAGGCGCCATGGCGATGGTGGTGGAGCAATTCCGGCAGGGCTTTGCCTAAGCACTGCAGAAAACCGATCTAGAGGAGAAACTATGCACTAGAGGAACGGGTAGCACGTGGCTGAAAATCTAGAGCAAAAACCCTAAAACCTCTAGTATATATAATAGGAAGAGAGGAGAAGGCTTGGACAAAGGGCCAGCCCTAGGAGGTTTCGGCCGAACCAAGGAGGAGAGGAGGATTCCGTCTCCAATCCTTGTAGGACTAGGACTCCTCCTTATTTTTGCCTTTTTGCCTTTTCCCACCTTTTTTCTCTTTGGGATTTTCTTCCCAGCCGCATGGGCCTTGTGTGGGACTTCCACCAGCCCACTAAGGGCTGGTATTCACTCTCCCACAGTCGATGTAGCCTTTTGGGCCGAAATACCCCTCCCGATGGTCTCCCGGTACACTACTGGCACTCCCGATACACTACCGATGAGCCCGAAACTTTTCCGGCGACCAAAATTGGACTTCCTATATATATATCAATATTTACCTCCGGACCATTACGGAGCTCCTCATGACGTCCTAGATCTCATCCAGGACTCCGAACAACCTTCTTTCACCACCATGCATAACTCTATACTACCGAAACGTCACCAAACCTTAAGTGTGCAGACCCTGTGGGTTCGAGAACTATGTAGACATGACCGAGACATCACTACGGTCAATAAACAATAGAGGAACATGGATGCCCATATTGGTTCCTACATATTCTACGAAGATCTTTATGGTCGAACCTCTATGTCAAGGATTCAGTTAATCCCGTATGATGTTCCCTTTGTTCTTCGGTATGTTACTTGCCCGAGATTCGATCGTCGGTATATCCATACCTAGTTCAACCTCGTTACCGGCAAGTCTCTTTATTCGTTCCGTAATACAAAATCCCGTGACTTACACTTAGTCATATTGCTTGCAAGGCTTGTTGTGATGTTGTATTAACGAGTGGGCCCTGAGATACCTCTCCGTCACACGGAGTAACAAATCCCAGTCTTGATCCATGCCAACCCAAAAGACACCCTCCGAGATACCTGTAGAGTACCTTTATAGTCATCCAGTTACGTTGCAATGTTTGATACACACAAGGCACTCCTCCGGTGTCAGTGAGTTGCATGATCTCATGGTCATAGGAACAAATACTTGACACGCAGAAAACAGTAGCAATAAACTGACATGATCATATGCTACGTTTGTAGTTTGGGTCTTGTCCATCACACCATTCTCCTAATAATGTGATCCCGTTATCAAATGACATCTCATGTCCATGGCTAGGAAACCTTAACCATCTTTGATCAACGAGCCAGTCTATTAGAGGCATACAAGGGACATGGTTTTGTCTATGTATCCACACATGCATCTAAGTCTCCGATCAATACAATTATAGCATGGATAATAAACGATTATCATGAACAAGGAAATATGATAATAACTAATTTATTATTGCCTCTAGGGCATATTTCCAACAGTCTCCCACTTGCACTAGAGTCAATAATCTAGTTCACGTCGCCATGTGATCCGCATTGTTATGAATCTAACACCCAATGAGTTCTGGGGCTCGATCATGCTTTGCATGTGAGAGAGGTCTTTTAGTCAACGGGTCTGTGACATTCAGATCCGTGTGTATTTTGCAAATCTCTATGTTAAACTGTAAACACTGCTACTACACTCCACTTGGAACTATTCCAAATGGCTGCTCCACTATACATATCCAGATTGCTACTCCGAGTCATCCAGATTGGTGTTGAAGCTTGCATCCACGTAACTCTTTATGACGAACTCTTTATCACCTCCATAATCGAGAAACATCTCCTTAGTCCTCTGGTTACTAAGAATAATTTTGACCGCTATCCAGTGATCCACTCCTGGACCACTCTTGTACCCCTTGAAATACTCATGGCAAGGCACACACAGGTGCGGTACACAGCATGGCATAATATAGAGCCTATGGCTAAGGCATAGGGGAAGACGTTCGTCCTTTCTCTTTCTTATGCCGTTGTCGAGCTTTGAGTCTCACTCAAGTTCACACCTTACAAATCAGTCGAGAACTCTTTCTCTGACTGATCCATTTTGAACTCTTTCAAAATCTTGTCAAGGTATGTACTCCTTGAAAGTCTCATCAAGCATTTGATCTATCTCTATAGATCTTGATGCTCAACAATCAGGTAGCTTAATCCAGGTCTTCCTTTGGAAAACTCTTTTCAAACAACCGTTTATGCTTTCCAAAAATTCTACATCATTTCCGATTAACAATATGTCAACCACATATGCTTACCAGAAACTCTATAGTGCTCCCACTCACTTTATTGTAAATACAAGTTTCTCATAAACTTTGTATAGACTCAAAAACTTTGATCACCTCATCAAAGTGTATATTCCAACTCCAAGATGTTTGCTTCAGTTCATAGAAGGATCACTGAAGCTTGCACACCTTTTAGCATCCTTAGGACTGACAAAACCTTCTGGTTGTATCTCATACAACCTTTCCTTAAGAAAGGAAATGATGTTTTGGCATCCATCTGCCAGATTTCATAATTGAAAAAATGCAGCAACTGCTAACATAATTCTAACAGAATTTAGCATCGCTACGAGTGACAAAGTCTCATCGTAGTCAACTCCTTGAACTTGGCGGGAACTTCTTTGCGACAAGTCAAGCTTTATAAATGGTGACATTTACCATTAGCGTCTGTCTTCATTTTAAAGGTCCATTTGTACTCAACGACCTGCCGTCCAACGAGCAAGTCTACCCAAGTCTATACTTGGTTTTCATACATGGATCCTTTCTCAGATTTCATGGCCTCTAACCATTTGTCGGAATCCGGTCCCATCATCGCTTCTCCATAGCTCGTCTGTTCATCGTTGTCCAACAACATGACCTCCAAGAACGGGTTGTCATACTGCTCAGGAGCAGTACACATCCTTGTCGACCTACGAGGTTTGATAGTAACTTGATCCGAAGCTTCATGATCATCATCATTTACTTCCTCTTCAACTGACATAGGTTCCACAGAAACATCTTTCTGCGCTGCGCTACTCTCTGGTTGAAACAAAGGTTCAACAACCTCATCAAGTTCTATCTTCCTCCCACTCAATTCTTTCGAGAGAAACTTTTTCTCTAGAAAGGATCCGTTTTAGCAACAAAACCTTTATGCTTGGATCTGAGATAGAAGGTTTACCTAATTTATCTTAGGGTATTCTATGAAGATGCATTTGTCTGCTTTGGGTTCGAGCTCATTAGGTGAGAACCTTTTTCACATAAGTGTTGCAGCCCCAAACATTAAGAAATGACAGCTTAGGTTTCTATCAAACCATATGGTGTCATGTCAATGGATTTATATGGTTCCCTATTTAAAGTGAATGTAGTTGTCTCTAATGCATAACCCCAAAATTATAGTAGCAAAACTATAAGAGACATCATAGCACGCACCATACCCAATAGAGCACGGCTATGACGGTCGGACACACCATCACACTATGGTGTTCCAGGTGGCATGAGTTGTGAAACAACTTTCACATTGTCTTAAGTTGTATGCCAAACTCGTAACTCAGATATTCACCTCCATGATCATATCGTAGACATTTTTATCTTCTTGTCATGCTGATCTTTAAACTTCACTCTGAATTCGCTTGAACCTTTCAAACGATTTAGACTTGTGCTTCATTAAGTAAATATACACTATATCTACTCAAATCATCAGTGAAGGTAAGAAAATAACTATATCCACCGCACACTATAAGACTCATTGGATTGCATACATCAACATGTATCATTTCCAATAAATCACTTGCGGGTTCGAGAACTATGTAGACATGACCGAGACACCTCTATGGTCAATAACCAATAGCGGGACCTAGATGCCCATATTGGTTCATACATATTCTACGAAGATTTTTGTCGGTCGAACCTCTATGTCAAGGATTCAGTTAATCCCGTATGATGTTCCCTTTGTTCTTCGGTATGTTACTTGCCCAAGATTCGATCGTCGGTATCTCCATACCTAGTTCAACCTCGTTACCGGCAAGTCTCTTTACTCGTTCCGTAATACAAGATCTCGTGAGTAACACTTAGTCACATTGCTTGCAAGGCTTGTTGTGATGTTGTATTACCGAGTGGGCCCTGAGATACCTCTCCGTCACACGGAGTAACAAATCCCAGTCTTGATCCATGCCAACCCAACAGACACCCTCGGAGATACCTGTAGAGTACCTTTATAGTCACCCAGTTACGTTGCGACATTTGATACACACAAGGCACTCCTCCGGTGTCAGTGAGTTGCATGATCTCATGGTCATAGGAACAAATACTTGACATGCAGAAAACAGTAGCAATAAACTGACATGATCATATGCTACGTTTGTAGTTTGTGTCTTGTCCATCACACCATTCTCCTAATGATGTGATCCTGTTAACAAATGACATCTCATGTCCATGGCTAGAGAACCTTAACCATCTTTGATCAACGAGCCAGTCTATTAGAGGCATGCTAGGGACATGGTTTTGTCTATGTATCCACACATGCATCTAAGTCTACGATCAATACAATTATAGCATGGATAATAAACGATTATCATGAAAAAGGAAATATGATAATAACTAATTGATTATTTCCTCTAGAGCATATTTCCAACAGTCCAATCCCCGGTGGGTGATCGGGGAATCCTATCATCACCGGTACCACCGAGCAATAGGTGGTCGGTCATGGAGGAGGCTCTATCGAGCGCCTCCATCCCCGAGGATCACCACACCCTTATGGGTGCGGTACTACAGAGCATCCAGTTCGTTGACAACGGACTGAAGGAGGCCTTCAAAGGTCTCCTTACGGGTTTTCAAGTAAGTCACCCTATGTGTTTATTTTGCAAAGATTATTTATTTGCATCGTATACATGGCAGCCCCGAGCCCTAGGTGAGGTGAAAAAACTCACCTAGGGGTCACGTCTGAATCCGATACCGAACTAAATGCACTTTAAGTGTCCGGCATGTTAGAATAACTCGACATATGATCGGATTGTCTATAATTTGGGAATTGAGAGCCCATGTAATGTATTAACTGTGCGTGATGCAGGCTTCATCATCAGCGGCGGCCATAAATGACGCCGAGCTGGAAGAGCTAAATCGGAAGCTGAAGAGCTCCGAGGACGAAGCTGAGGCCCTTAACCGATGGCTCGACGAGGCTCAAGGTATGTCAAAACAGAATCCGAATGCCTTTGTCTGAGCTCTATCATCCGAATACTGTCAAATACAGCTTCTTCATATTGTATAATGCATGCGCAGCCTCGGCGAAGGAGATGAAGAGGCTCAAGGCCGAGCTCCAGCACGCAAAGGTCGAAACGGCCGCCAAGAGGGCAGCTACTAAGGATACGGATGTCACCCTTTCTGCCATGTGGGCCACTAGTGGCAAGCACGAGGCTTGCGTGGCAGAAGTCCAGCAGGAGCTCAAGGATGCCAGCGAAAGATGCGAGGCCTTGGAGCAGAAGAATAAGGCGAGCTCGGCCGAACCGTCCACTATGAAAACAGAACTCCAGAAGGAGCGGATGGACAGACAGTTCTACGAGGAGCAAGTGCGCCAGGCCAAGGAAATAGCAGACGGTAAGCCGTACTCACTAAAGTGAGTATCCGGGGATAGCAAATTCACATTGCTTACCCAGGTGTGGCGATCCTCAGGCGCATCCTCCGATCTCTAGAAGAGCGTGGCACACGCCAATCAGTTGTTCGCCTTGCGCGGAGAAGGAGATGAAGCTCAGCTTTCCTGGGCACAGTTTGGAGCCCCCGAGCGTCCTCCTCTTCTGGTGGAGCAGCTGAAATAGCTAATGGAGCTGCACTAGATGGCAGAGCTGGCCATGAAGGACCTCTGCGTCTGCTTATGGCCCATCGAGCCGCTGCCAGGCAGCTACTTTGGCCTAGTGCAGAGGTTGATCGCTGCTTCGCCCCGCCTCAACACCTTCGAGCGCTCCTCCTGCATGGAAGGCGTCCGGATGGCCCTTGACAAGGCCAAAGTGCACTGGCTGGGGCTAAATTCGATGAAGGTAGCCACCGACCTGCCGCCACCCAAGAAGGAGCATCGACGCCCTGAGGTATACTTTTATGGAGTGATGGAGAGTGCTCGGGTGACAGTGTCATAGTGTTCGGGTGATAAATTGTTTGAATGAGTTGTAACGCGTCCGAAGACTTTGCCAAACTTTTAATGATATTATTATGTGTTCTTATATGGTTTTGTATTCCTTCATAACTCCTATGTGGCTATTTAATACTAAAAGGTGCGAGTCGTCGGCTTCAGCCCCCATATAGATACTACATGGTGTGTCTATGCCAGTGCACCATGTCCCTTAGCCATATTATCAGAACCCGAAGGCGGTACAATGCGGTAGACTAGGCAATCATACTATAGTGCTTTATTTCTTTCACTTAGCCGTAGGGGCGCGAAAGGACTACATGAAGCATATGATTAGCTACCGAAGTGTTGTGATGTTGGGATGAACCGTGTCCGAAGCCGGTATCACAATGTCTGCACAAAGGGAAAGTTCCTTGTATAACACGGAATAACCGCTTACAAGGATTGAAGTATAACACTTCCTGCTCGGGGTTCACAGACCGGATCGTGCATACTATGACAGTCCATTTTTGGCTTTCTCCCCTGAGGTGCTTGACCAGACTATTCGAAAGCACAATCGCATGGGTGCTCCCTTTGCCCTTTTAGCCGAACGAGCGGAACGTAAAGGAGCAAGCACAGGAGTCGGGCAACCCAACTTATTGACCAAACACATAGTTCGGAACCGATGCATATAAAGCGAACGCCAAGACGCCGAACACATGATAGATAAGGCGATTTGTGTTTGAACTCGAGCCCCCGATCTATTAGCCGTTTACCTCGCGTCATACTGAACAGGATCACAAGAAGAGGGAGAGAGGAGGAAAATATGCGCCAAAAAAGGACATGTTAGGCGAACTTGCACCACACATTTTTGTATTTTCTCAACAACTCTTATAACTCGGATTGACGAAGCAACTATTTACAGGTATGTTCAAGAAATAAAAATATACAAGATTTGTTGTACCAGGGGTCTTCGATTGGTAACCTCACGTCCTCGATATGCCCCCTTGCTAGTTGACTCCTGCTCTTAGATGCACCTTGATGGGTGTTAGTGTTCGGCGGGCGGATTTTGCCAACAAAATATTGAGAGGCCACCGAATTGTGGGTGAGCTTTATGCCATAGGCAGGCTCTTTTAGGAGCACCTGCATTTTTTCTGAAGACGTGTTGATGGTAGAGGTTTGGGCTAGCCGAAAATCCATCTTTATTTCCCCACCGCTACCCATGGAATCTTAAGTGCGAAGTTGTGCCTCCTCGGCACATACTTTGGTCTTGAGGTTATGCGGTGGTGTTGAGTCCCTATAGAGGGGAGAAGGAAGGATCTGAGTTTTCGGTCTGAAGCCGAACTCGCTTCCCAGCCTTTTGTGCCTTTATGGCGGATGTCGGAACTTGCCGATCTTCTTTGTAGCTAAATTCGGCCGCTAGGGCCAGTGCATGTTCCTTAGTTTTAAGGGAGCGCTCGATATTGCCGTTGATAGTAATGACCCCCTTGGGGCCCGGCATCTTGAGCTTGAGGTATGCGTAGTGTGGGACCACGTTGAAACGAGCGAACGATGTCCGACAAAGCAGCGCGTGATAGCCGTTGTGGAAGGGCACGATGTCGAAGATCAAGTCCTCGCTATGAAAGTTATCGGGCGAGCCGAACACAACTTCCAGAGTTACAGAGCAGGTACATCGGGCCTCAACGCCTGGGATCACTCCTTTGAAGGTAGTGCTGCTGGGCTTGATCCTGGACGGATCTATGCCCATCTTTTTCACCGTATCTAAATAAATCAGGTTGAGGCTACTTCCTCTGTCCATTAGGACCTTTTTGAGGTGATACCCATCTATAATGGGGTCTAGGACGAGGGCCACTGAACCCCCATGGCGGATACTGGTCGGATGATCACACCGATCAAAGGTGATCGGGTATGCGGACCATGGGTTGTACTTCGGGGCTACGGGTTCTACAACGTAGACTTCCCGAAGGGCGCACTTCATCTCCTTCTTGGGTATATGGGTGGCGTATATCATGTTCATTGTTTTGACTTCGGGAGGGAATTTCTTCTGTCTGCCACCAATTGGACCCCAAGGCTCATCCTCGTCCTCGCGGCGGGAGCTTTTGCCTTGGTCTTCTGGTGGTATCTTGCCGGCCTATTTAAACACCTAGCAGTTGCGGTGTGTGTGGTTGGCGGGCTTTTCCGAAGTCTCATGGATTTGGCAAGGCCTTTCCATGATCTTCTCGAGCTGAGTGGATCCGTCACAATTGCCTTTAGGAGGCTTCTTCCGCTGCCCAGGTCGGGAGTTGAGGAATCCGGCGTTTACAGCCGTATCATCGGCTTCGCTATTATTGTGCCGACGCTTATTCTTATTGCGCTTTGGTTTTAAGTTGCCATCCTAGGCCTCAAGTGCCATGGGATCTTCGGAATTGTGGCTGCGTCTTGCCAGCCAATTGTCCTCGCCCGCGCAAAAGTGGGTCATGAGGGAGGTAAGGCGAACATGGTCCGAGGCTTGTCCTGGCCTAGCTGGCGGGCCAGCCATTCGTCCCGAATATTGTGCCGGAAGGAGGCTATGGCCTCAGCATCTGGACAGTCAACGATTTTGTTCTTCTTAGTCAAGAACCGATTCCAGAATTGCCGAGCAGACTCGTCGGGCTTCTGGATGACGTTGCTGAGATCGGAAGAGTCCGGCGGGCGGACATAGGTTCCATGGAAGTTAGAGCAGAACGCATCTTCTAGGTCTTCCCAGCATCCAATGGAGTTTTCGGGGAGGCTATTTAACCAGTGCCGAGCTGACCCCTTAAGCTTAAGAGGGAGGTATTTGATGGCATGGAGATCGTCTCATGCCATGTGGATATGAAGGAGGAAGTCCTCGATCCATACGGTTGGGTCAGTGGTCCCATCATACTGTTCTATATTCTCGGGTTTAAACCTTCGGGGAATTGATGCCGCATTACCTCATCTGTGAAGCATAGTCGGTGAGTGGCACCTCTAACCCGTGCTATGTCACGCCTGTATTCGACGTTTGTATGGGGCCAGTTGCGTTCCCGGACTGTGTTGTTTTGGTCGAACCATGGTCTGTATCCGCTCCGCCTATCGGACGAGTACTCTCTGGATCGATAGATGGATATTGTGCGGCCTGCTCTGTGATCCAGGTCATCTCGTTGGTCAAACCTATCATTGGGCTCTAATGGCTCATTACCTCGTCTTCGTGGCATTGCTGGTATATAACCAGTGTCGTTAGCCGTCCTGTCCCGACCACGAGGGGGGCGGTCCGACTTGTCGTGTGGAGTATGATTTGGAGACGGAGTATCAGTGAGTTCATCATCGAATTGTGACAGCGGCCTTCTCTGAGGGTAGCTTTTGGGCTGGTTTGACAAACCAGTGCAGTATACTTCCTCGGCTGAGAGGACTTTCGTCCATCGATCATTGAGGTCGTCCTGTTCAGCTTTGAGTTGCCGTTCTTTAGCCTTTAGGCTGTGGGCCGTTTCTATGAGTCATTGCCTGATTTCTTCCTGATCTTCAAGGTTATCAGGGATGTACAAGTAATCGGCTTCCGGTATATCTTCCTCCTCGACGGGGGGGGGGGGGGTAATCATTGCCTTCGGAGTCGTTGACGTTATCGGGGTTGTTTTGGTCCTCAGGCCCTTCCGGACCCTGTAACGGGTGCTCGGGGATATCGAGATTGCCATGATCAGCGGGGGTATCACCGTCCCCGTTGCTGATAATAGATTTTCTTCCCTTTTTTTCTTTTGGACCGCTTATGCGATTTTCGACGCCTTGATGGCGCATCGCTCGATTTGTCGCCGTCGTTGTGAGGCATGTTATCTTCATTAGTGGCAGGAGTATCTACCATGTAGACGTCATATGTAGAAGTGGCGGCCCAACTCCCGGTGTTAACGGGGGTGGGAGCATGGTCCTCTTCATCCATGTATCCTGCCTCCTCAGAGGCATAGTCCAACATGTTGGTTAAATCCTCGACAGTGGCTATCAAGTGGGTGGTGGGTGGGTCGAAAAATTCATCCTGGCCCACACCGTAACTGAACCGAGCGTAGATCAGGGCTGGATAGTTGGTGATCTTCATCAACGAGAATTGATCCAGGGCCTCGTTGACCGTTGAGGGCCCGATCGGATCCAGCTGTTCAGAACTTGTGGAGTTAACCTCCAAGACGTCTAGACATGGGATGCGTTTGGCAAGAACACGTGTCCGATCATCTGGCTTAATGGCCGGACCAGGATAAGAGACCGGCTCATTGCCATAGGTGACCCCATCGGCATGTCCGCAGAAGGGGCTCGAGGTTAAAGCCTCAGAGTCCTCGGAGGCTACAGGCGAAGCTGAGAGCCCGATTAATGTCAATTCACCCCGAGAGTCGACGGAGAACTCTAAGTTTCCGAATCTGACCTCTCGATCAGAGGCAAATCTCTCAACGTGGCCTAGATGGCCAGCAGAATCAGCGTGCAGCACAACGCTGCCAAAGGCGAAGATCTGTCCGGGGACAAAAGCGTCCATGTTGCGGACCTCTTCGTTGATGACCAGGCGAGGCGTGGATTCCATCTTGCTCAGAGAGTAACTCTCAATGAAAGCACCAATGTCAGTGTCAAAACTGACGGATCTCGGTTAGGGGGTCCCGAATTATGAGACTTGAATCGACGATAACAGGAGACGAAGGGGACACGGATTTACCCAGGTTTGGGCCCTCAGATGGAGGTAATACCTACGTCCTGCTTGGTTGTATTGATGATGTGGGGGTTACAGAGTTGATCTACCTCGAGATCGAATAGCTAACCCTAGATGAGTTTTTCTGTCTCTATACCCTAAAACCCTCCAGCTTATATAGATGCCGAGGATGCCTAGGGTTTACACATGGTCGGTTACATGCCGAAGAGATAAACATGCCTATCTACTACATCAAACGTGGAGCGCAAGCCGTGCTTTCCGAAGCTTCCATCCGGTAGATTGGGCCTTCAAATCTTCTAGTGTTCGGTAAGTAACCCACATAGTCCGGCCCATAAACAATAGGTCGGCTATCCGAGGACCCCCTTATCCAGGACTCCCTCAATATGCACTCCCCTTTTAAGAGTAGAGATTAATGTAATTTGGTGATGTATGGAAATATTAGGAAATCTGATTGAGTCTAAATAATTTAGATTTGATCTAATGTAATTTGATGATGTATGAAAATATTAATAAATGTGATTGAGCCACTTATGATAAGGTTAATTAATTCAGATTTGGTCATTAAAGATTTATTAAAAATTAAATGTGATTGATTCTTTCACATAAATACATTATTATATATATGATGATGAGAGGAGGGACAAAAAACCGAACCAAAAAACCAGACGAAGGTGAGAGGTGAGACAAAACCCCCCTAGAAAAGAACCTACCATCATGACCACAGACTGCTCCTTTAGGAGTAGAGAGAAAAAAATAGTGAAGAGAAAAATAAACCGGTGGCAGAGAGTAGTGAGAGAATATGGTTGTAAGGGAGACGAAAAAACCTACAAAAATAAAATTGGGACGGAAGCTACCAACTCGTCCTTTACGAGTAGAGATGAGAGAAGTGACAAAAAGCCGGACGAAAAAACAAAGAAAGGTGGGAGGTGAAAGAGAGAGAAAATCTGGAATGAAATGTTAATTAATGTAATTTGGTGATGTATGGTAATATTAATTTATTTTATTAAGCAATTTATGGTAAGGTTAATTAATTTGGATTTGGTCTTTAAAGATTCATTAGAAATTAATCTTGATTGATTCTTTCACATAAATACATTACTAAGTATAAGATGATGGGAGGAGGGACGGAAAAAACCGAATGAAGGTGGGAAGTTTGACGAAAATAAACCTGGAACAAAAACCTACCATCATGACCGCAGACTACTCCTTTAGGAGTAGAGATATACTATATCACTAAACTCCTAAAATTAGAGACCTCTCATTCAATCGGAATAACCAATTTAAAACTTGATCATCTATTTTGTTAATTTTTTTAAGATAGCGAACCACTCATGTCAAGCGGTGGGTCACCGATTTTGACTGGGACAGCAATCTCTCACTCAATTATTTTAATTCATTATGCTCTCTTATTTCATTGAGCTATTATATTGGACTTCATTCATGATATTGACTAGGTCAACAATTCTTCAAATCAATTGAAAGCAACCAGCTTATAAAAACTTATCAATACTAGGCACCGTCTCATCATTTAGAAAAAATAACATCTACATGTGATACTGTAACACCAACATAGTACATTCAGCAGCCAACGCGGAATTTTTTTCCACATACGTATGAGTTGATTAGCATAGCACAAAATCACACCATGAAAGCCCACGAAAACACTGCATTATATGAGTGAAACATAAAAGACACTCCATCATCTTCCACATTAGTCGTTGGATCAGTTTAATACTACCCTTTAAATATGGTAGTATGATGTACCATAAAAAATCTCTATATTTATTAGGCAAGCAATTCCAAGTTCAGTTAAGGTCAAGTACTCTAGTAGTGAGGCATAGTTTCATTGGTGCTATTATATGGAAAGGCTTTTTTTTACCCGAGAGAGAAGATGGTTTGATCTTAATGTGTTTTTAGAATCGCTTTTGTGAGACCGTCTTGATTTTTTTGATACTTGGTCCTACTATTTTTATGATCTCAAGGAACCTGTAACCGGTGCATATCTATTCTCAATTAACTTCTGATCATACCAATGCTTGCTTTTTTTCGAAACGAAAGCAAAAGCTTTGCCTCATCTCATTAATAAAGAAAGGGTTTGAAACATAGTTACGAGGTCCATTACTCCATCACAAATGGCCGACATCCAAAAGACTACTCTCGCGACATGATCGAACTCGTTCTTTTATCCCCGACAACTGCCCAAATCCTCGATTAGCTCTTAATCAAGGTAACCACCCTAGTCGGCACGGACGCTTTGTTTTGGAAAACCCTCGCGCTCCTTTCTTTCCAAATTTCCTGTACCACCAACAGAAGTACGTCTATGCCCCGTGTGAAGAACTGTTTGCTCCAACCACTCGTCGACGGAACTCATCCCAGACCAAGTGTCAATCTCCAGCTCGTACAAGCCAATCCATAGCTTAATCTCGCGCCAAACCCTGAGGGAGAACCTGCACTTAAACAGCAGGTGTGCCACAGACTCCATCTCTCGCTTGCACAGTTGGCACATTTCATAGTTTGGCCACCCACTCCTCTGCAACCTATGACAATGCTTGCTTGTGTAACCAAACAATGGACCTGCTGGTTTTGGGTAGTAGCATAGGAGCACGAAGAAGAGCATACGAGATAAACAGGTAAAACACACGTTTATGTGAAGGGTTGTACAAACAAGATATTTGTGACATGCGCTCAATTAGCACTCTCCTCACGAAATAACAGATCTGGACCGCTTGACAAAGAAAGCACAATTGTATAATTTTTTGGTAACCAATATTACATTTATAAGAAGCTATAATAAAATTGTTGCTTGAGCCAGAGCAGAAGCATCATGCTAGGCGCAACAACACTCATCGACCTTGCAGTAGGCTCCAGCCGAGGGATTGCCGCTGATGCTGCATGCGGTCTGGCAACAGTCTTGGCAGTTCTCCACATGGAAGCACACCGGAGAATTCACTCCATCTTGAACTGCAAGTTGTATCGATGATACATATAAGTCCCAACATAAATTAAGCAATAAATAGACGTACTATGTATGTAGGGAAAAATAATGATGGATATTTGTTAACAAATTTACAGACGCAAATACCTGATCCAAACTCTAGAGAACAATAAAATTTAGCAACACATGAATAAAATAGCAAGAGATGTTATTACTTGTACGTGCATAGCAGGTCGATGATGATAGGGTGGACGACATGATCATAAGAACCACGAAAACCATAGCCATCCGCGTTGCGTTGCTCGAGGATGCCATGATGAAGAGATTGACGGGGACTGCTTATTTCTTTGCTTTGCCGTGTGCTTAAGGATACGGTAATCTCTGGCCCTTGTATAGTCGTTTATATAGAGGGAGGGTGAATCAAATCTTCGGCATTAAAATGCCTTCCTGATCTTTTCAGCTGGAATTAAATACTAGATATCAATAGAAATATTGATTTTCTAGCAGGAATTGATTGGTTTCCAAATACTTTTTTTAATGCTATAGAAAAAAACTGAGGACTAGCTTCCAAATACGAAGAGAAGAATTGAGCCTTCGACATGTGGGATCCATGTCTCCGCTGCCACCTCACTTGGGTCAAATTATGATTTGTTTTTTTCTTTGCCACATCATTCCATAATTGGGTCATGCTTCAATGTTAAACTAGCTAATCCGTGAATTGGTGCTATTTATTATTGTTTTTGTAATTTTTTGGCAAAAGAGATTCTTTTGTTACCCTAATCACAAGTTCCATAGTTCCGAGCAATTGAGTCAAAATCCTCCCAATCAGCAAACTGAGCGTAGCTTAGATGATTAGGTTGTTGGGAGACGTAGTAGTAAATCAAAATTTTCTACGTGTTCACTAAGATCTATCTATGGAGAAACCAGCAACGAGAGGGAAGGGATTGCATCTTCATACCTTTGAAGATCTCTAAGCGGAAGCGTTACAACAACGCGGTTGGTGGAGTCAAACTCGTAGCGATTCAGATCGCGATGGACTCCGATCTTAGCGCCGAACAATGACACCTCCGCGTTCAACACACGTGCAAACCAGTGATATCTCCTACGCCTTGATCCAGCAAGGAGGAAGGAGAGGTTGAGGGAGAGCTCCGGCAGCATGACGACGTGGTGACGGTGGAGCAGCGTGGTCTCCGGCAGGGCTTCGCCAAGCACCGCAGAGAACGAGGAAGAGGAGGGGTACGGCTGCGCCGAGGAAGAGAGAACTTGTGTGTTGGTAGCCCCCAAAACCCCCACTATATATAGGAGGAGGGGAGGAGGGTGCACAGCCCCTAGGGTTCCCACCCTAGGGTGGTGTGGCAGCCCTAGATGGCCTTTGGCCGGCGGCCAATGTTGGGGAACGTCGCATGGGAAACAAAAATTTTCCTACGCACACGCAAACCTATCCATGGTGATGAGCATCTACGAGAGGGAGAGTGGATCTACATACCCTTGTAGATCGCTAAGCGGGAAGCGTTAAGAAACGCGGTTGGTGTAGTCGAACATCTTCGCGATCCAAATCGCCGAGCGTCCCGCGATTTCATCACGATCCGTCCCGCGATCCAATCACGATCCGTCCCGTGAACTCTTCACGATCCGTCCCGCGATCTCATCACAATCCGTCTCACGATCTTGATCACGATCTGTCCCGCGAACTCATCACGATCCGTTCCGCGATCTCATCACGAACCGTCTCGCGATCTCGATCACGGTCCTTCCGATCTAGCGCCGAATGGACGGCACCTCCGCGTTCAGCACACGTGCAGCTTGATGACGATCTCCACCGTCTCGATCTAGCGAGAGGAGGTGGAGAGGAGAGAGAGTTCACCGGCAGCGTGACGGCGCTCCGGTGATGGTGGTGGAGTGATTCCGGCAGGGCTTCGCCTAAGCGCTGCGGAAAACCGATCTAGAGGAGAAACTGTGCACCGGTGGAACGGGTAGCACGTGGCCGGAAATTCTGTCCAAAAACCACCCAATCCACTAGTATATATAGGAGGAGAGGAGAGGAGAGGCAGCCAAGGCCTTTGGGTCGGCCGAAATAGGAGGTGGGAGCAATCCTACTTCACCTCCAATCCTAGTTGGAGTAGGATTGCCTCCTATTGGCTGATTTTCCACTTTTTGCTTTAGGACTTTCTCTCATGCGCCATGGGCCTTTGTGGCTGTTTTTCCAGTCCACTAAGGTCTGGGTAATACTCTCCCACAGCCCATGGACCTCTTGGGGTCGAAGTACCCCTCCCGGAGGTCTCCCGGTACACTACCGGCACTCCCGGTACACTACCGATGAGCCCGAAACTTTTCCGGAAACCAAACTGGGACTTCCTATATATGAATCTTTACCTCCGGACCATTCCGGAGCTCCTCGTGACATCCGGGATCTCATCCGGGACTCTGAACAAACTTCGGTCACCACCATACATAACTCTACACTACCGAAACGTCACCGAACCTTAAGTGTGCAGACCCTGCGGGTTCGAGAACTATGTAGACATGACCGAGACACCTCTACGGTCAATAACCAATGGCGGGACCTGGACATCCACATTGGTTCCTACATATTCTACGAAGATCTTTATCGGTCGAACCTCTATGTCAAGGATTCAGTTAATCCCGTATAACGTTCCCTTTGTTCTTCGGTATGTTACTTGCCCGAGATTCGATCGTCGGTATCTCCATACCTAGTTCAACCTCGTTACCGGCAAGTCTCTTTACTCGTTCCATAATACAAGATCCCGCAACTAACAATTAGTCACATCGCTTGCAAGGCTTATTGTGATGTTGCATTACCGAGTGGGCCCCGAGATACCTCTCCGTTACACGGAGTAACAAATCCCAGTCTCGATCCATGCCAACTCAACAGACACCATCGGAGATACCTGTAGAGCACCTTTATAGTCACCCAGTTACGTTGCGACGTTTGATACACACAAGGCACTCCTCCGATATCCGTGAGTTGCATGATCTCATGGTCATAGGAACATATACTTGACATGCAGAAAACAGTAGCAATAAACTGACACGATCATATGCTATGTTTGTAGTTTGGGTCTTATCCATCACATCATTCTCCTAATGATGTGATCCCGTTATCAAATGACATCTCATGTCCATGGCTAGGAAACCTTAACCATCCTTTGATCAATGAGCTAGTCCATTAGAGGCATACTAGGGACATGGTTTTGTCTATGTATCCACACATGCATTTAAGTCTCCGATCAATACAATTATAGCATGAATAATAAACGATTATCATGAACAAGGAAATATGATAATAACTAATTTATTATTGCCTCTAGGGCATATTTCCAACAGTCTCCCACTTGCACTAGAGTCAATAATCTAGTTCACATCACCATGTGATTCGCATTGTTATGAATCTAACACCCAATGAGTTCTGGGGCTCGATCATGCTTTGCATGTGAGAGAGGTCTTATAGTCAACGGGTCTGCGATATTCAGATCCGTGTGTACTTTGCAAATCTCTATGTCAAACCGTAAACACTGCTACCACACTCCACTTGGTACTATTTCCAAGTGGCTGCTCCCACTATACGTATCCAGATTGCTACTACTAGTCATCCGGATAGGTGTTAAAACTTGCATCGACGTAACTCTTTACGACGAACTCTTTGTCACCTCCATAATCAAGAAACTTTTCCTTAGTCCTCTGGTTACTAAGGATAATTCCGACCGCTGTCCAGTGATCCACTCCTGGACCACTTGTACCCCTTGACAGACTCATGGCAAGGCACACACAGGTGCGGTACATAGCATGGCATACTATACAGAGCCTATGGCTAAGGCATAGGGGACGACGTTCGTCCTTTCTCTTCCTTCTGCCGTGGTCGAGCTTTGAGTCTCACTCAACTTCACACCTTACAAATCAGGCGAGAACTCTTTCTCTGACTGATCCATTTTGAACTCTTTCAAAATCTTTGTCAAGGTATGTACTCATTGAAAGTCTCATCAAGTCATCTTGATCTATCTCTATAGATCTTGATGCTCAACAATTTGGTAGCTTTATCCAGGTCTTCCTTTGAAAATCACTTTCCAAATAACCGTTTTATGCTTTCCAGAAACTCTACATTATTTCTGAACAACAATATGTCATCCACATATACTTATCAGAAATTCTATAGTGCTCCCACTCACTTTATTGCAAATACAAGTTTCTCGTAAACTTTGTATAAACATCAAAACTTTGATCACCTCATCAAAGCGTATATTCCAACTCCGAGATGCTTGCTTCAGTCCATGGAAGGATCACCGAAGCTTGCACACCTTTTAGCATCCTTAGGCCTGACAAAACCTTCTGGTTGTATCACATACAACCTTTCCTCAAGTAAACCGTTAAGGAAACGATGTTTTGACATCCATCTGCCAGATTTCATAATTGAAAACACAGCAACTGCTAACATAATTCCAACAGACTTTAGCACCACTAAGAGTGAGAAAGTCTCATCGTAGTCAACTCCTTGAACTTGTCACAAACATCTTTGCAACAAGTCAAGCTTTACAAATAGTGACATTCACCATCAATGTCTGTCTTCATTTTAAAGATCCATTTGTACTCAACGACCTGCCGTCCAACGAGCAAGTCTACCAGAGTCTACACTTGGTTTTCATACATGGATCCTATCTCGGATTTCATGGCCTCCAACCATTTGTCGGAATCCGGGCCCATCATCGCTTCTCCATAGCTCGTAGGTTCATCGTTGTCCAACAACATGATCTCCAAGACAGAGTTGTCGTACCACTTAGGAGCAGTACACATCCTTGTCGACCTACGAAGTTCGATAGTAACTTGATCCCGAAGCTTCATGATCATCATCATTAACTTCCTCTTCAACTAACGTAGGCTTCACAGAAACATCTTTCTACGCTGCGCTACTCTCTGGTTGAACAAAGGTTTAACAACCTCATAAAGTTCTATCTTCCTCCCACTCAATTCTTTCGCGAGAAACATTTCCTCTAGAAAGGATCCGTTTAAACAACAAACACTTTGCACTAGGATCTGAGATTGAAGGTTTACCCAACTGATCTTAGGGTATTCTATGAAGATGCATTTGTCCGCCTTGGGTTCGACCTCATTAGGTGAAAACATTTTCCACACAAGTGTCACAACCCCAAATATTAAGAAATGACAGCTTAGGTTTCTATCAAACCATAATTCACACGGTTTCATCTCAACGGATTTAGATGATGCCCTATTTAAAGTGAATGTAGTTGTCTCTAATGCATAACCCCAAAAATTATAGTAGTAAAACGATAAGAGACATCACAGTATGCACCATATCAATAGAGCATGACTATGATGTTTGGACACACCATCCCACTATGGTGTTCCAGGTGGCGTTAGTTGTGAAACAAATTTCACATTGTCTTAAGTTGTATGCCAAACTCGTAACTCAGATATTCACCTCCACGATCATATCGCGGTTATTTTGATCTTCTTGTCACGATGATCTTAAACTTCACTCTGAATTTGCTTGAACCTTTCAAACAATTCAGACTTGTGTTTCATTAAGTAAATATACACTATATCTACTCAAATCATCAGTGAAGGTAAGAAAATAACGATATCCACTACACGCTACAAGACTCACTAGATTGCATACATCAACATGTATCATTTTCAATGAATCACTTGCCCGCTCCATCCAACGGGGTCCTTTAGTCATCTTGCCCAAGAGGCATGGTTCGCATGTCTCAACCGATTCGAAATCGAATGAGTCCAAATATCCATCACCATGGAGTTTCTTCATGCGCTTTATACCAATATGACATTTTGCGGCAGTGCCACAAGTATGTGGTACTATCATTATTTAACTTTGTATCTTTTGACATCAATGTTATGAACATGTGTATTACTACGATCAAGATTTCAACAAACCATTCTCACTGGGTGCATGACCATTGAAGGTATTATTCATGTAACCAGAATAACTATTATTCTCTGACTTAAATGAATAACCGTATTGCAACAAACATGATCTAATCATGTTCATGCTCAACGCAAAACACCAAATAACATTTATTTAGGTTCATCACTAATCCTGAAGGTAGAGAGAGCGTGCGATGTTGATCACATCAACCTTGGAAACACTTCCAACACATATCGTCACCTCACCCTTAGCTAGTTCTCCGTTTATTCCGTAGCTTTTATTTCGAGTTACTAACATTTAGCAACCGAACCGGTATCCAATACCCTGGTGCTACTAAGAGTACTAGCAAGGTACACATCAATAACTCGTATATCAAATATACTTGTGTCGATGTTGCCAGCCTTCTTATCTACCAAGTATCTAGGGTTGTTCCGCTTCAGCGACCGCTCACCTCATAACAGAAGCACTTAGTCTCGGGTTTGAGTTCAACTTTGGGTTGCTTCACTGGAGCAGCAACTGACTTGCTATCCATGAAGTTTCCCTCCTTGCTCTTGCCCTTCTCGGAACTAGTGGTTTGATTAACCATCAACACTTGACGCTCCTTCTTGATTTCTACCTTCGCGGTGTCAAACATCGCGAACAGCTCAAGGATCAACATTTATTTCCCTGGCATTTTATAGTTCATCACCAAGTTCTAGTAGCTCAGTGACAGTGACTTGGAGAACTACATCAATCACTATCTTATCTGGAAGATCAACTCCCACTTGATTCAAGCGATTGTAGTACCCAGACAATCTGAGTACATGCTCAACGATTGAGCTATTCTCCTTCATCTTACAGGCAAAGAATCTTGTTGGAGATCTCATATCTCGCAAGACAGGCACGAGCCTAAGATCACAATCTCTGCTCCTAGAACATCTCATATGTTCCGTGACGTTCAAAACATTTCCGAGCCTCAATTCTAAGCCGTAATGCATGACGCACTAAACTATCAAGTAGTCATCGAAACGTGCCTGTCAGATGTTCACAACATCTATAGACGACGCTAGAGGGGGTGGCGCACCGAGCGGTGCATTAAGGACATAAGCCTTCTGTGCAACAATGAGGACAATCCTCAGATCACGGACCCAGTCCGCAATATTGCTACCAACATCTTTCAACTCTATTTCTGTAGGAACATATATAAATTTAAGGGAGCTACAGCGCGAGCTAGTAATCTACAACATAATTTGCAAAGACACTTTGACTATGTTCATGATAATGAGTTCAATTAATCATATTACTTAAGAACTCCCACTCAAGTTGACATCCCTCCGATCATTCGAGTGATACATGATCCAAATTCACCAACTCAAGTCCGATCATCACGTGAGTTGAGGTGGATGCAATGGTGAACATCATCATGTTGATCATATCTACTATATGACTCATGTTCGACCTTTCGGTCTCTTGTGTTCCGAGGCCATGTCTGTACATGCTAGGCTCGTCAAGTTTAACCCGAGTGTTCTGCATGTGCAACACTGGCTTGCACCTGTTGTATGTGAACGTAGAGTCTATCACACCCGATCATCACGTGGTGTCTCAACACGATGAACTTTCGCAACGGTGCACACTCGGGGAGAACACAATTTATCTTGAAATTAAGTGAGGGATCACCTTATAATGCTACCGCCATCCTAAGCAAAACAAGGTGCATAAAAAGGATTAACATCACATGCAAATCATAAGTGACATGATATGGCCATGAACTTGTGCTTTTGATCTCCATCTAGAAAGCACCGGCATGATCTCCATCGTCACCGGCACGACACCATGATCTCCATCATCTTGATCTCCATCAACGTGTCGCCATCGGGGTTGTCACGCCCTACATGCTTCTACTACTATTGCTACCCTAGCGATAAAGTAAAGCATTACATAGCGCTTAATGATTGACACGCAGGTCATACAATAATTAAAGGCAACCCTATGGCTCCTGCCGGTTGCCGTATTCAACGACATGCAAGTCGTGAAATTCTATACATCACATGATCATCTCATACATCACATATATCTCATCATGTAATTGGCCATATCACATCACAACATACCCTACAAAAACAAGTTAGACGTCCTCTAATTGTTGTTGCATGTTTTACGTGGCTGCTACGGGTATCTAGCAAGAACGATTCTCACCTACGCATAAACCACAACGGTGATACATAGATTGCTTTTCAACCTTCTCAAGGACCGCCTTTGTCGAATCCGATCCAACTAAAGTGAGAGAAACTGTCACCCGCAAGCCATCTAGGCAACAAGTTGCGTCGAGGGAACCGGTCTCTCGTAAGCGTACGAGTAATGTTGGTCCGGGCCGCTTCATCTCACAATCCCGCTGAACCAAAATACGACCAAGGGAGGAAGCAATCTAAGCATCAATGCCCACAAACCTTTTGTGTTCTACTCGAGATCTCATCGAACCATCAACCTAGCTCATGATGCCACTGTTGGGGAACGTCGCATGGGAAACAAAAATTTTCCTACGCACACGCAAACCTATCCATGGTGATGAGCATCTACGAGAGGGAGAGTGGATCTACATACCCTTGTAGATCGCTAAGCGGGAAGCGTTAAGAAACGCGGTTGGTGTAGTCGAACATCTTCGCGATCCAAATCGCCGAGCGTCCCGCGATTTCATCACGATCCGTCCCGCGATCCAATCACGATCCGTCCCGTGAACTCTTCACGATCCGTCCCGCGATCTCATCACGATCCGTCTCACAATCTTGATCACGATCTGTCCCGCGAACTCATCACGATCCGTTCTGCGATCTCATCACGAACCGTCTCGCGATCTCGATCACGGTCCTTCCGATCTAGCGCCGAATGGACGGCACCTCCGCGTTCAGCACACGTGCAGCTTGATGACGATCTCCACCGTCTCGATCCAGCGAGAGGAGGTGGAGAGGAGAGAGAGTTCACCGGCAGCGTGACGGCGCTCCGGTGATGGTGGTGGAGTGATTCCGGCAGGGCTTCGCCTAAGCGCTGCGGAAAACCGATCTAGAGGAGAAACTGTGCACCGGTGGAACGGGTAGCACGTGGCCGGAAATTCTGTCCAAAAACCACCCAATCCACTAGTATATATAGGAGGAGAGGAGAGGAGAGGCAGCCAAGGCCTTTGGGTCGGCCGAAATAGGAGGTGGGAGCAATCCTACTTCACCTCCAATCCTAGTTGGAGTAGGATTGCCTCCTATTGGCTGATTTTCCACTTTTTGCTTTAGGACTTTCTCTCCTGCGCCATGGGCCTTTGTGGCTGTTTTCCCAGCCCACTAAGGGCTGGGTAATACTCTCCCACAGACCATGGACCTCTTGGGGTCGAAGTACCCCTCCCGGAGGTCTCCCGGTACACTACCGGCACTCCCGATACACTACCGGCACTCCCGGTACACTACCGATGAGCCCGAAACTTTTCCGGAAACCAAACTGGGACTTCCTATATATGAATCTTTACCTCCGGACCATTCCGGAGCTCCTCGTGACATCCGGGATCTCATCCGGGACTCCGAACAAACTTCGGTCACCACGATACATAACTCTACACTACCGAAACGTCACCGAACCTTAAGTGTGCAGACCCTGCGGGTTCGAGAACTATGTAGACATGACCGAGACACCTCTATGGTCAATAACTAATGGCGGGACCTGGACATCCACATTGGTTCCTACATATTCTACGAAGATCTTTATCGGTCGAACCTCTATGTCAAGGATTCAGTTAATCCCGTATAACGTTCCCTTTGTTCTTCGGTATGTTACTTGCCCGAGATTCGATCGTCGGTATCTCCATACCTAGTTCAACCTCGTTACCGGCAAGTCTCTTTACTCGTTCCATAATACAAGATCCCGCAACTAAAAATTAGTCACATCGCTTGCAAGGCTTATTGTGATGTTGCATTACCGAGTGGGCCCCGAGATACCTCTCCGTTACACGGAGTAACAAATCCCAGTCTCGATCCATGCCAACTCAACAGACACCATCGGAGATACCTGTAGAGCACCTTTATAGTCACCCAGTTACGTTGCGACGTTTGATACACACAAGGCACTCCTCCGATATCCGTGAGTTGCATGATCTCATGGTCATAGGAACATATACTTGACATGCAGAAAACAGTAGCAATAAACTGACACGATCATATGCTATGTTTGTAGTTTGGGTCTTATCCATCACATCATTCTCCTAATGATGTGATCCCGTTATCAAATGACATCTCATGTCCATGGCTAGGAAACCTTAACCATCCTTTGATCAACGAGCTAGTCCATTAGAGGCATACTAGGGACATGGTTTTGTCTATGTATCCACACATGCATTTAAGTCTCCGATCAATACAATTATAGCATGGATAATAAACGATTATCATGAACAAGGAAATATGATAATAACTAATTTATTATTGCCTCTAGGGCATATTTCCAACAGCCAAGAGGGGAGAGGGGGAGGGCACAGCCCTAGTGGGCCTTAGGGTTTAGGGTTTCCCCCCTCCCACCTTTCCTATGCCTTGGGCCAGGGTGGAAGGCGCACCAGCCCACTCTGGGGCTGGTCCATTCCACTCTCGGCCCACGCAGCCCTCTAGGGCTGGTGGCACCACTTGGTGGACCCCCGGAACCCTTCCGGTGGTCCCGGTACGTTACCAGTAATTCCCGAAACACTTCCGGTGGCCAAATCCTCACTTCCTATATATCAATCTTTGTCTCCGGACCATTCCGTAACTCCTCGTGATGTTCGGGATCTCATCCGAGACTCCGAACAACCTTCGGTAACCACGTACACTATTTCCCTATAACCCTAGCGTCATCGAACCTTAAGTGTGTAGACCCTATGGGTTCGGGAGACACGTAGACATGACCGAGACACCTCTCCGGTCAATAACCAATAGCGGGATCTGGATACCCATGTTGGCTCCTACATGCTCCACAATGATCTCATCAGATGAACCACGATGTCGGGGATTCAATTAATCCCGTATACAATTCCCTTTGTCTACCGGTATGATACTTGTCCGAGATTCGATCGTCGGTATCCCTATACCCTGTTCAATCTTGTTACCGGAAAGTCTCTTTACTCGTTCCGTAATACATCATCCCGTGGCTAAATCCTTATTCACTTTGAGCTCATTATGATGATGTCTCACCGAGTGGGCCCAGAGATACCTCTCTGTCACACGGAGTGACAAATCCGAGTCTCGATTCATGCCAACCCAACAAACACTTTCGGAGATACCCGTAGTGCACCTTTATAGCCACCCAGTTACTTTATGACGTTTGGCACACCCAAAGCATTCCTATGGTATCCGGGAGTTGCACAATCTCATGGTCTAAGGAAATTATACTTCACATTGGAAAAGCTTTAGCAGACGAACTACATGATCTTGTGATATACTTAGGATTGGGTCTTGTCCATCACATCATTCTCCTAATGATGTGATCTCGTTATCAACAACATCCAATGTCCATGGTCATGAAACCATGACCATCTATTGATCAACGAGCTAGCCAACTAGAGGCTCACTAGGGACGCGTTGTGGTCTATGTATTCACACATGCATTATGGTTTCAAGTTAACACAATTATAGCATGAACAATAGACAGCTATCATGAACAAGGAAATACAATAGTAACCATTTTATTATTGCCTCTAGGGCATATTTCCAATAGTCTCACACTTGCACTACGGTCAATAATCTAGTTACATTGTGATGAATCGAACACCCATAGCATTATGGTGTTAATCATGTTTTGCTCGTGAGAGAGGTTTAGTCAACGGATCTATGACATTCAGATCCGCATGTACTTTACAAATATCTATATCTCCCTCCGAATGTAATCACAGATGGAGTTGAAGCGGCGCTTGATGTGTCTTGTCTTCTTGTGAAACCTGGGCTCCTTCGAAAGGGCAATAGCTCCAGTGTTGTCACAGAATAGAGTCATCGGGCCCGATGCATTGGGAATCACTCCTAGGTCAGTGATGAACTCCTTCATCCAGACTTCTTCCTTTGCTGCTTCCGAAGCAGCTATGTACTCTGTTTCACATGTAGATGCCGCCACGATGCTTTGCTTGCTGCTGCACCAGCTGACTGCCCCTCCATTCAAAATATACACGTATCCGGTTTTTGACTTGGAGTCGTCCAGATCTGTGTCGAAGTTTGCATCGACGTAACCCTTTACGACGAGCTCTTCGGCACCTCCATATACGAGAAACATGTCCTTTGTCCTTTTCAGGTACTTCAGGATATTCTTGACCGTTGTCTAGTGTTCCGCTCCGGGATCACTTTGGTACCTCCCTACCAAACTTATGGCAAGGTTCACATCAGGTCTGGTACATAGCATGGCATACATAATAGAGCCTATGGCTGAAGCATAGGGGATGGCACTCATCTCTTCTCTATCCTTTGTCGTGGTCGAGCATTGAGTCGTACGCAATCTCACACCCTATAACATAGGCAAGAACCCCTTCTTAGACTGATCCATATTGAACTTCTTCAATATCTTTTCAAGGTATGTGCGTTGTGAAAGACCTATGAGGCGTCTTGATCTATCTCTATAGATCTTAATACCTAATATGTAAGCAGATTCTCCAAGGTCCTTAATTGAAAAAAATTTATTCAAGTAGGCCTTTACACTTTCCAAAAGTTCTATATCATTTCCCATTATCAGTATGTCATCCACATATAATATGAGAAATGCTACAGAGCTCCCACTCACTTTCTTGTAAATACAGGGTTCTCCATAAACCTGTACAAACCCAAACACTTTAATCACCTCATTAAAGCAAATGTTCCAACTCCGAGATGCTTGCACCAGCCCATAGATGGAGCGCTGGAGCTTGCATACCTTGTTAGCATCTTTAGGATCGACAAAACCTTCCAGCTGCATCATATACAGTTCTTCCTTGAGGAAGCCATTAAGGAATGCCGTTTTGACGTCCATTTGCTAGATCTCATAATCATAAAATGCGGCAATTGCAAACATGATTCAAACATACTTCAGCATCGCTACGGGTGAGGAAGTCTCATCGTAGTCAACTCCTTGAACTTGTCGATAACCCTTAGCGACAAGCCGAGCCTTATAGACGGTCACATTACCATCCGGGTCAGTCTTCTTCTTAAAGATCCATTTATTTTCAATGGCTCGCTTATCATCAGGTAAGTCCACCAAAGTCCATACTTTGTTCTCACACATGGATTCTATCTTGGATTCCATGGCCTCAAGCCATTTGTTTGAATCCGGGCTCGCCATTGCTTGTTCATAGTTCGAAGGTTCACCGTTGTCCAACAACATGATCTCTAGGACAGGGTTGTCGTACCACTCTGGTGCGGAACGTGTCCTAGTCGACCTTCGACGTTCGATAGTAACTTGATCTGAAGTTTCATGATCATCATCATTAACTTCCTCTCCAGCCGGTGTAGGCTCCACGAAAACAGCTTCCCGTGCTGCGCTACTCTCCGGTTCGAGTGGAGGTACAATTACCTCATCAAGTTCTATTTTCCTCCCACTTACTTCTTTTGAGAGAAACTCTTTCTCGAGAAAGGATCCATTCTTGGCAACACAGAATTTGCCTTCGGATCTAAGGTATAAGGTATACCCAATAGTCTCTTTGGGATATCCTATAAAGACGCACTTTTCCGCTTTGGTTTCGAGCTTCTCAGGTTGAAGTTTCTTCACATAAGCATCACATCCCCAAACTTTTAGAAACGACAGCGTAGGTTTCTTTCCAAACCATAATTCATACGGTGTCATCTCAATAGACTTTGACGGTGCCCTATTTAAGTGAATGCGGCAGTCTCTAATGGATATCCCCAAAATGATAGCGGTAAGTCGGTAAGAGACATCATAGATCGCACCATATCCAATAGAGTGCGATTACGATGTTCAGACACACCATTTCGCTGAGGTGTGCCAGGTGGCGTGAGTTGTGAAAAAATTCCACATTTCCTTAGGTGCGTGCCAAAATCGTGACTTAAATATTCTTCGCCACGATCAGATCGTAGGCACTTTATTTTCCTGTCACGTTGATTCTCTACCTCACTCTGAAACTCCTTGAACCTTTCAAAGGTTACAGACTTGTGTTTCATTAAGTAGACATACCCATATCTGCTCAAGTCATCAGTGAGGGTGAGAACATAACAGTAGCCACCGCGAGCCTCGACGCTCATTGGACCGCATACATCGGTATGTATTATCTCCAACAAGTTAGTTGCTTGCTCCATTGTTTCGGAGAATGGAGTCTTGGCCATCTTGCCCATGAAGCATGGTTCGCACGTGTCAAATGATCCAAAATCAAGAGACTCCAAAAGTCCATTAGCATGGAGCTTCTTCATGCGTTTGACACCAATATGACCAAGGCGGCAGTGCCACATGTAAGTGGGACTATCGTTATCAACCTTACACTTTTTGGTACTCACACTATGGACATGTGTAACATCACGTTCGAGATTCATCAAAAATAAACCATTGACCAGCGGGGCATGACCATAAATCATTTCTCTCATATAAATAGAACACCCATTATTCTCAGATTTAAATGAGTAGCCATCTCGCATCAAATGAGATCCAGATACAATGTTGATGCTCAAAGCTGGTACTAAATAACAATTATGGAGGTTTACACTAATCCCGAAGGTAGATGTAGAGGTAGCATGCCGACGGCGATCACATCGACCTTGGAACCATTCCCGACGTGCATCATCACCTCGTCCTTTGCCAGTCTCCGCTTATTCTGCAGCTCCTGCTTGGAGTTACAAATGTGAGCAACTGCACCGGTATCAAATACATAGGAGCTACTACGAGCGCTGGTTAGGTACACATCAATAACAAGTATATTACATATACCTTTAACGTTGCCAGACTTCTTATCCGCTAAGTACTTGGGGCAGTTCCGCTTCCAGTGACCGATACCCTTGCAATAAAAGCACTCAGTCTCAGGCTTGGGTCCATTCTTGTTCTTCTTCTCGGCAACTTGCTTACCGGGCGTGGCAACAGCTTTGCCGTCCTTCTTGAAGTTCTTCTTACGCTTGCCTTTCTTGAAACTAGTGGTCTTATTCACCATCAACACTTGATGCTCCTTTTTGATCTCGACCTCTGCTGATTTCAGCATCGAGTACAACTCAAGAATGGACTTCTCCATACCCTGCATGTTGTAGTTCATCACAAAGCTCTTGTAGCTAGGTGGAAGTGACTGGAGGATTCTGTCAATGACCGAGTCATCCGGGAGATTAACTCCCAGTTGAGTCAAGCGGTTGTGCAACCCAGACATTTTGAGTATGTGCTCACTGACAGAACTATTCTCCTCCATCTTATAGTTGAAGAACTTGTCGGAGACATCATATCTCTCGACCCGGGCATGAGCTTGGAAAACCAGTTTCAGCTCTTGGAACATCTCATATGCTCCGTGTTGCTCAAAATGCTTTTGGATCCCCGGTTCTAAACTATAAAGCATGCCACACTGAACAAGGGAGTAATCATCGCAGCGTGACTGCCAAGCGTTCGTAACATCTTGGTCCGCTAGGAAAATGGGTGGGTCACCTAGAGGTGCATCAAGGACATAAAATCTCTTGGAAGCTATGAGGATGATCCTCAAGCTACGGACCCAGTCCGCATAGTTGCTTCCATCATCTTTTAGCTTGGTTTTCTCTAGGAACGCGTTGAAGTTGAGGGTGACATTCGTGTTGGCCATTGGATCTACAATATAGATTGTAAAGACAATTTTAGAATAACTTCATGATAATTAAGTTCACATAATAAAATTATTTAATGAACTCCCACTTAGATAGACATCTCTCTGGTCAGCCAAGTGACACATGATCCATGTCAACTAGCCCGTGTCCGATCATCACATGAGACGGACTAGTCATCCATGGTGAACATCTCCATGTTGATAGTATCTTCTATATGACTCGTGTTCGACCTTTCGGTCTTCCGTGTTCCGAGGCTATGTCTGTACATGCTAGGCTCGTCAAGCTAACCTAAGTGTTTCGCGTGTGTAAATCTAGCTTACACCCGTTGTATGTGAACGTTAGAACCTATCACACCCGATCATCGCGTGGTGCTTCGGAACAACGATCCTTAGCAACGATCCATAGTTAGGATGAACACCTTACTTGAAATTTTATTGAGAGATCATCTTATTTACTATCTCGTTCTAAGAAAATAAGATGTAAACATGATAAACATCACATGCAATCAATATAGTGACATGATATGGCCAATATCATCTTGCTCCTTTGATCTCCATCTTTGCGGCACCATGATCATCACTGTCAGCGGCACGACACCATGATCTCCATCATCATGATCTCCATCATTGTGTCTTCATGAAGTTGTCTCGCCAACTATTACTTCTACTACTATGGCTAACATTTAGCAATAAAGTAAAGTAATTACATGGCATTTATGATTGACACGCAGGTCATACAATAAAATAAGACAAGTCCTATGGCTCCTGCCGGTTGTCATACTCATCGACATGCAAGTTGTGAATCCTATTAAAAGAACATGATCAATCTCATACATCACAATGCATCACATAACATCCTTTGGACATATCACATCACAAGGCATATGCTGCCAAAATAAGTTAGACGTCCTCTAATTTGTAGTTACAAGTTTTTACGTGGCTGCTATAGGTTTCTAGCAAGAACGTTTCTTACTTACGCCAAAACCACAACGTGATATGCCAATTGCTATTTACCCTCATAAGGACCCTTTTCATCGAATCCAATCTGACAAAGGTAGGAGACACAGACACCCGCTAGCCACCTTATGCAACAAGTGCATGTCAGGCGATGGAACCGGTCTCACGTAAGCGTACGTGTAAAGTTGGTCCGGGCCACTTCATCCCACAATACCGCCAAATCAAGATAAGACTAGTAGTGGTAAGAAAATTAACAAGATCGCCACCCACAACAACTTTGTGTTCTACTCGTGCATAGATTCTACGCATAGACCTAGCTCATGATGCCACTGTTGGGAGACGTAGTAGTAAATCAAAATTTTCTATGCGTTCACCAAGATCTATCTATGGAGAAACCAGCAACGAGAGGGAAGAGATTGCATGTTCATAACTTTGAAGATAGCTAAGCGGAAGAGTTACAAGAACACGGTTGGTGGAGTCGTACTCGTAGCGATTCAGATCGCGGTGGACTCCGATCTTAGCGCCGAACAACGGCGCCTCCGCGTTCAACACACGTGCAACCCGGTGATGTCTCCTATGCCTTGATCCAGCAAGGAGGAAGGAGAGGTTGAGGGAGAGCTCCGACAGCACGATGACATGGTGACGGTGGAGCAGCATGGTCTCCGGCAGGGCTTCGGCAAGCACCATAGAGAACGAGGAAGAGGAGGGGTAGGGCTGCGCCGAGGAAGAGAGAACTTGTGTGTTGGCAGCCCCCAAAACCCCCACTATATATAGGTGGAGGGGACGAGGGTGCGCAGCCCCTAGGGTTCCCACCCTAGGGTGGTGCGACAGCCCTAGATGGCCTTTGGCCGATGGCCAAGACGGGAGAGGGGGAGGGCGCAGCCCTAGTGGGCCTTAGGCCCATCTGGGTCTAGGGTTTCCCCTTCCTCCCACCTTTCCTGCGCCTTGGGCCAGGGTTGAGGGCGCACCAGCCCACTGTAGGTGTGACAGCCCGAGACTGACGTTCCAGAAGATTCCAGAAGATTCCCCTGTGTTTCCGTTCTCGTCATGTGTTCGTCTGGGTGTTGCATTCATCATCGCATCATTTGCATCATCTGCATTGCATCGTCACCCGTTTCGAAAACTTGCATCCGTTCGTAGTCGCTGGTTCTCGTCGTTCTTGCCGTTGCCCGTTTCGAGACCAGCCACACATGCACACGCCCGCGGCACCATTTAAATAAAAGCGTTTTTAAGCGCGCGCAAAAATATTCTCGGATCGAGTTGAAACTTGTCGTGCGGTCTTGTTATAGCTTAGGTAGACCGCCCGTCGATTTCCGTCGCGTTCTGAGTTCGTTAGATGCCCCGTCGGTCATCCGTAGAAGTGAGGTTATCGGTAGTTTGTCGGACGTTTCTCGGTGTTTTCAACTTCGTGCCACGGGTCACCGCTTCCCTATCATCTCCTCCTAGTCCCTCTGCACAGCCTATCCGTAACCCCTCTCCGCTTCCAGACCGTCGGGTCGACACCCGACAGTCCGAAAACGGACAGTGTCGTAAACCCTAGCCTCCCTTTCCTATTTAAGCCCCCCTAGCTCCCCCTTGTTCCGTGTGCTAACCCTAACCACCAGCCCATCCTTCTCCCTCCTCCAGCCAGGCCCGCCCGAGCCCATCTGGGCCCGTTCGAGTCGTTCCGGGCCCGAATCGGCCGTTCCGGAGCTCTCCTGGAGCTCCTCCCGAGCTCCCATGGTGGCTTCTTCCTTCCCGTAGCTTCCCCGGCCACAGCTCACCGGAGCCAGCCCGCCGGTGGTCGGATCCCCCGCGCCACCGCCTCGCCGGCCGGACCTCCTCCTTCTCCCCTTCTCTCTTCCCTTCCCTCTCCCTTCTCTTCCTCCCTGACCCGGCCTTCCTCTCTTCCCACAGGTGGAGCTCGCCGCCCCAAGTCGTCCCAGCCAGCCGCCGGATCCGGTGCCCCGCCGCCGGTTTCTCCCTTCCCTGGCGTCCCTGCCGCCCCTCGCCGGTCGGCCATGCCCAGCCGCCGCCATGGCTGCGCTCAGGAGGACGAGCCTTGCCCCGTTGACCGAGCGTCCCCGCTCGTGCGTAGCCCCGCATGGGCCGGCTCCCTCCTCGGCCCAGCTGCCCCCAGATCCCCCCTGTGCACCGACCTGGGCCCAGGTCCGGCCCAAAGTGAGCCCAGCTTCCCCCCTGCTGTTTTTTTTCTTCCTTTTGTTTTTTTATTTTATTTGCAGATTTATTAATTGCATTATATAATTAACCGTGTACCATTTCGAAATACTTCCAACATGTAAAATGTTTAGAATTAATCGTAGAATATTAATATGCCATTTGCACCCATGCCTAATATGTTTAACATGTCATTTCCTGCATTATTGCATATTTGTCATATTATTGCATTTCATACTTAATTACCGTGCATCGAAATTAATCATATCACATATTAAAAATGTTCACCCCATTCGCACCGCATTTTCATGCATGATAAAATTGTTGGTTTGTTGGTTACATTTAATTTTGCATAAATGGGTTGCTATTAGGTGAATAGGCCTAACACCCGCATATTTAATTGTGATTAATTTTCTACATGAACATAACCATATTATATATGTTTCCGGGGTAGAAAAATACATAGAAATTATCTGTGCATTTAGTTTTGCCATTTGAGCATGTTTGTGTGCATGTCATTTATGCCGTGATGCCCTTTTGTCATTTTCGTAGGAATTAATCCGTGCATGATATGAATTTATTTTCAACATGAAAGTTGCTCTTTGATATGTGTCTTAGCCCATGGACATTTTGTTTGTCATGGAAAAGCATGTTTAGGTGTTGTTTTGTTGTTGTCGACTTGCTATAAAAATCTGTTATTTTGAGGGTCCAAAATATTTCTAAGTCTGGAATCTGTTATATTTTGTTGCTGCCTTGCCATGTGATTTGCTAGTGATCTAGACCTCTTTTGTGGTAGGTTTAATGGAGTTATTTGTTGTTGATATTGCCCTCTAGCATTCTGTTAAGTTTCATGCCATTTCATGATTTGTAGCATATAATTTTACTGCTGTCAATATGCCTTCGTGATAAAAACTGCACCGTCAAAAACTGCTATTTTTACTAAGTCTGAAACTGTTTTCAAGTAGCCTTCTTATGAGCTTCCTACCATGTGATCCATGCTTGTTTTGCTTATGATTTGTGAAGATGAAATGAAGTGGATGTTGTATGCTATTGCTCCATGCTTAGTTTGTGCATTTTAGATTATTGTAACCTGTTGTTTTCATGTGTTCAAAATGCTAAGTTGCTGTTTTTGGCAGATTTCAACAAAAACTTGTTTTGATGATTGTGGTTGAACCGTAGCTCCGTTTTGGTCATTTCATATATGAAACTTGCTTAGAATATTATGTAGTTTCATAATAACTTGTTGTATTCATGATTTTAGATGGTTGTGATTGTTTTCCCATGCATTTGCATTCATGTCATATGCATCTTGTGTTGCTCGTATCTTTTGAACCGTAGCTCCGTTTGAGATGTTCTATATATGTAAATCGACTAGAATGACATGTAGAATAACATGGTAGGCTTTATTCCGTGGTTTAACTAATATAAAATGTGTTTAGTTCAGATCTGGACCAATTTCTAAATTAACATATGGGGTCATTTCGGAAATACTATAAGTTGTTTCCGACCTCATTTAAGATGCCTAGATAGTATAGTTTACTTATGCTTGACCTCTTTCCATGCTTAACAAAATTTAATATTGTCGTGTACCTAACGAGAGTGAACTAAATAATTCGAATGTGGAGTTTCGTCAATATGCAACTCGTTGCATATTGAGCTTCACTAAATTTGTAGTATTTGATTGTTGTGAATTGTCTTGCATTGCATATTTAACTGGACATGCATCATATTTGTTGTGCATCGTGTTTTGCATATGTTGTGGTGTATCTTGTGTTGATTATTTGTTTCGGATTGCTTCTTCTCGATAGAGTTCCGAAAGCGTTCGGAGTGTGAGGATTCGTTCGACTACGTTGGTTCGTCTTCTTCATGGACTCGATCTTCTTCCGAGCAGGACCTCAGGCAAGATGACACATTTCCCTGGATACCATTACTATCATTGCCATGCTAGTTGTCTCGTCTTTTATCGTTATGTCTCGCTACCTACCACTTGTTTGATAAGCCTCTCAACACTGCCATGATAAGCCTCTAACCCCTCCACATCCGAGCAAAACTTTGTTTGGCTATGTTACCGCTTGCTCAGACCTTCTTATAACATTGCTAGCTGCAGGTGCAATTGCTTCCATGTGTCAACATGGACCTTCTTTTGTTATATCACAATATTGCTGCTACTTAATTTAATGCACATATACACTTGGTAAAGGGTGGAAGGCTTGGCCTTTTTCTCAGTGTTTTGTTCCACTCTTGCCGCCCTTAGTTAATTGTGAACCGGTGTTATGTTCTAGAAATGAGCGCTCCTAACATGCTCGGGGTTGTTATGGGGACCCCCTTGATTTTCGGGTTAGATTAAAACTTGTCTGGCAAGGCCCAACTTTGGTACTACATTTTCCCATCATAATAAAACTGATCACCTTTTAAATGCATAGAGGGTCGCCCCCTCGTGGATTAATTTAACATAATACAGGGGGGCCAGTGCTGCTGGTGCTGGTCCAAACTCGAGCACCATGCGGGCTACCTGGGGCAACCCGGGACTTCAGTTACTGTACGCGTAGCTCATCCGCCGTGTCCTGAGAACGAGATATGCGGCTCCTATCGGGATTGTCAACACGCCGGGAGGCCTTGCTGGATTTGTTTTACCTTTCTCGAACGTCTTGAGTGAGGAACTCTGATTTTCTTCGGGCAAACTCGAGGTGTTGGACTTCCTTTGGAATTGCCTAGGAAGATCACGAGATCCGTGGTTGAGGTGATTCCCGCTGTGTGTGGTTAATTTGTGATGGATAAGTTGGAGCACCCCTGCAGGGTTAAATCTTTTCGAGAAGTCATGCCCGCGGTTATGTGGCAAACTTGGATACTTTGTTTAATACCCGGTCATAGAAAACTTGAAGTAAACTCTAATAAAATACACCAACCGTGTGAGTAAGTGTGACTGTCTCTTCTCGTGAGTCCTTACCCGGAAGAGAACACGGTGGGTTATGATTGACGTAAGTAGGTGTTCAGGATCAGTTAGTGATCATTACTAGTTCACGTCCGTTATGCGTAGACCACCATACTTTATTTTCTATGCTCGTAAGTTAGCCACTCAAATATATGCTTAGTCGCTTGCTGCAACCTCACCACTTAACCATGCCTTACCTATTAAGCTTTAATAGTCTTGATACCCTTGGAAATGAGATTGCGAGTCCCTGTGGCTCACAGATTACTACAACACCAGTTGCAGGTACAGGTAATGTGATGATTTGACGTGAGCGTGTTGCTTGATTTGACTTGGAGTTCTTCTTCTTCTTCTTATTCCTCAATCTTGGATGGGTTCCAGGCGGCAACCTGGGATAGCAAGGGTGGATGTCATTTTATCGTTTGTTTTTGTCCGTAGTCGGACCCTGCTCTTATGTTTGATGTTTGAGATGTTATTGTATTGATGTGACTCTGATGTAGCTTGTGGCGGGTGTAAGCCAAATCCATATACTCATCTCTTCTATACATGTACTTGTAATGATATCCATTCTTGCGAACGCATCGAGATGTGCTTCTATCCCTGTCGAGGCCCTTGTGCCCAAATAAGGATAGGACCGCATCTTGGGCGTGACACTAGGGCTGGTCCCTTCCACTCTTAGCCCATGCAGCCCTCTGGGGCTGGTGGCCCCACTTGGTGGACCCTCGGAACCCTTCCGGTGGTCCCGGTACGTTACCGGTAATTCCCTAATAACTTTCGGTGGCCAAATCCTCACTTCCTATATATCAATCTTTGTCTCCGGACCATTCCAGAACTCCTCGTGATGTTCGGGATCTCATCCAGGACTCCTAACAACCTTCGGTAACCACGTACACTATTTCCCTATAACCCTAGCATCATCGAACCTTAAGTGTGTAGACCCTATGGGTTCGGGAGACACGTAGACATGACCGAGACACCTCTCCGGTCAATAACCAATAGCGGAATCTGGATACCCATGTTGGCTCCTACATGCTCCACGATGATCTCATCGGATGAACCACAATGTCGGGGATTCAATTAATCCCGTATACAATTCCCTTTGTCTACCGGTATGATACTTGCCCAAGATTCGATCGTCGGTATCCCTATACCATGTTCAATCTCGTTATCGGCAAGTCTCTTTGCTCGTTCCGTAATACATCATCCCATGGCTAACTCCTTAGTCACTTTGAGCTCATTATGTTGATGTCTTACCGAGTGGGCCCAGAGATACCTCTCCGTCACACGGAGTGACAAATCCTAGTCTCGATTCGTGCCAACCCAACAAACACTTTAGGAGATACCCATAGTGCACCTTTATAGCCACCCATTTACGTTGTCACGTTTGGCACATCCAAAGAATTCCTACGGTATCCGGGAGTTGCATAATCTCATGGTCTAAGGAAATGATACTTGACATTGGAAAAGCTTTAGGAGACGAACTACACGATCTTGTGCTATGCTTAGGATTGGGTCTTGTCCATCACGTCATTCTCATAATGATGTGATCTCATTATCAACGACATCCAATGTCCATGGTCATGAAACGTGACCATCTATTGATCAACGAGCTAGCCAACTAGAGGATCACTAGGGACACGTTGTGGTCTATGTATTCACACATGCATTATGGTTTCAGGTTAACACAATTATAGCATGAACAATATACAATTATCATGAACAAAGAAATACAATAATAACCATTTTATTATTGCCTCTAGGGCATATTTCCAACATAGGTTTCTTGTGATGGAACCAACTCGCCATGATTTAAGTCATAAACTTGACACTGGTGGTCGTATTTTTCTGGATTTATTTCAGCCCTTTCGATGATGTACGTTCAGTACGAGGAGACCTTTCCGTCAACTACAAAGACGCATGTGGCAATTTGTTGGCTTAGTATCTCGAAGATTCTCATGAGATATTGTGTGTGCATGCATTTATAGGGTAATGTATGCGCATATGTATAAGCGTCTGCATCCTCTCACTCAAATATACCTGAATGTGTCACAATATTGGACTCTGTTGGAAATATGCCCTAGATGCAATAATAAATTGTTATTATCGTATTTCCTTGTTCATGATAAGTGTTTATTATTCATGTTAGAATTGTATTGACAATAAATTTAAATACATGTGTGGATATATAAACAACACTGTGTCCCTAGTGAGCATCTACTAGACTAGCTCCTTGATTGATTAAAGATGGTTAAGGTGTCCTAACCATAGACATGAGTTGTCATTTCATAACGGGGTAACGTCATTAGGAGAATGGTGTACTGGACAAGACCCAACCATAAGCTTAGCCTATGATCGTGTCATTAAAGTTTATTGCTATAGCTTTATTTATGTCAAGTGTCTGTTCCTTAGACCATGAGATCATGCAACTCCCGCTAGTAGAAAACTGGCCTTTAGTCCTGGTTCCAGAGGGCCTTTAGTCCCGGTTCTGGAACCGAGACTAAAGGGTCAGGACTAAAGCCTCCACCCTTTAGTCCTGGTTGTGTTACGAACCGGGACTAAAGGCCCTCCACATGGCAGCTTTCTGGAGCGGGACCTTTAGTCCCGGTTGGTGTTACAAACCGGGACTAATGGTATTTTTTAAAATAATTTTTTTATTTTTTTTCATTTTTTCTTCTAATTTTCAAATATGTGAATTATCTGACAATTTAATCTTTAATCACCCCTTCTCATTGCTTTTGAATTATTCGACAATTTAATCTCTAATCACCACTCATTCCAAATCATGTATCCAGCTGGTCACCCATCCTCTCACTGCTCTAACCCGAGCACGCTTAACTTTCGAGTTCTATCACCCTTTGTTTCCAAGTCTGCACTTGTTGTTTTCTTGACAATAGTAAGCTATCAATCCTATTAACCCTTAGGTCTTGATGTCACATTATTTAATTTTTTGAATTCCAAACAATTATTAAAATAACAAAATAAATAATAATAATATTGAATTTCTATGAAAATAAAATAAGTAATATTATTATTTTATTCATTTTTTTGCCATATATTCAATTCATATGGCATAATTAATATCTTTAAATCTGTAAATGGAAATTCAACAAATAATAGATCCATTATTATCACAAAAATGTGAGGAATCCAAATATGACATCATTTATTTATTTTTAAATAAAATTATTTTTTAAAATTATTATTTTTGATTTTGTAGGAAAAAATCTTCTTTTTGAAATAACTTTTTTTACTTTTGGAATTTCGAGAATCTGAGAAAACTTCACCGGGTAAACATCAATAACAAGTCTATCACATATACCTTTAACGTTGCCGGCCTTCTTATCCACTAAGTACTTGGGGCAGTTCCGCTTCTAGTGACCGGTACCCTTGCAATAAAAGCACACAGTCTCAGGCTTGGCTCCATTCTTGTTCTTCTTCCAGGTAACTTGCTTACCGGTTGCGGCAACAGCTTTGCCGTCCTTCTTGAAGTTCTTCTTACGCTTGCCTTTCTTGAAACTAGTGGTCTTATTCACCATCAACACTTGATGCTCCTTTTTGATCTCGACCTCTGCTGATTTCAGCATCGAGTACAACTCAGGAATGGACTTCTCCATACCCTGCATATTGTAGTTCATCACAAAGCTCTTGTAGCTAGGTGGAAGCGACTGGAGGATTCTGTCAGTGACCAAGTCATCCGGGAGATTAACTTCCAGCTGAGTCAAGCGGTTGTGCAACCTAGACATTTGAGTATGTGCTTACTGACAGAACTATTCTCCTCCATCTTACAGCTGAAGAACTTGTCGGAGACGTCATATCTCTCGACCCGGGCATGAGCTTGGAAAACCAGTTTAAGCTCTTGGAACATCTCATATGCTCAATAAAATAAGTAATATTATTATTTTATTCATTTTTTTGACATATATTCAATTCATATGGCATAATTAATATCTATAAATCTGTAAATCGAAATTCAACAAATAATAGATCCATTATTATAAGAAAAATGTGAGGAATCCAAATATGACATCATTTATTTATTTATTTTAAAAAATATTTTTTAAAAATATTTTTTTTGATTTTGTAGGAAAAAATCTTCTTTTTGAAATAACTTTTTTTACTTTTGGAATTTCGAGAATCTGAGAAAACTTCACCGGGTAAACCCGGGTGAAATCGAGTCCCAATTTTTCTCTAGTTTTTTTATATATTAAACTTTTTTTTCGACATCGTATCCAAAATTATGGCCGTTTTACATTTTTTTGCAAAAACGGTCAAAATTCATATTTCAAAATTTCTATACCAACTAGACACTAAAACCTAACTACATCTCAAAGGATTTTATTTTTTGAAGATTTTATCATTTTTGTTTATTTTCTAGAAAACTCAAAAAGGCGGTCCATAGGGGGGGTAGAGTTTGGAAATTTCAGAACCCCTTTAGTCCGGGTTGGTGTCCATCCAATCATATCGTCGACTACATATGCTAGCATCGTCCTAGCCAGAGTCACAACTAAGGTTAACCAAGACAGAGTTAACCCATTTCTAACTTCATTTGCTATTTTTCATGCATTTAATGTTTTTTTTGAGCTAAATGACCCTGAAATTGAAAAACACTACAAATGAACTCTGAAAAAGTTGAAACTTGGCATGGTATTATTATTTCACCCACATAGCATGTGCTACAAAGTTGAGAGGCTTACTGTAAAAACTAGATGCACTTTGTGTACAAACTGGACAATCCTTTCGAAGTATCAGGGTTTGGGACGAAAACTCATCTGTTACAAAGGCATTTCATTTTTTAAACTTATTCCAACTCCATACTTTTTGTGTGTTCAACATGCACCATCTAACATGTGCCTAGGAGCAAAAAGAATTAAATTAGAAACTATTTTTAAATTCAAGTTATTCACAATTTAGGGTTTGAAGAAAATTTGAACAAATTCACATTTAAACCATTCAAATTTGAAAACTAATTGCACAAACACAAACTAGACAAAATTTTGAATCTAATGCAAAAAGAATCACTCAAAAACATCAAATATCCTAAATGATATAAGCAATTTAAAACAGAAACTAAAAACAGAAAACAAATAGAAAAAACAAAAAAAAACTTTCAAAACCCTTTAGTACCGGTTGGTATCTCTAACCGGGACTAAAGGTCTAGCCTTTAGTCCCGGTTGGAGATACGAACCGGGACTAAAGCCCCAACCCCTTTAGTCCCGGTTCATGTCTCCAACCGGGACTAAAGGCTTCACCTTTAGTCCCGGTTGGAGACACGAACCGGGACTAAAGGGTATCGGCCCCTTTAGTCCCGGTTGGTGTCTCCAACCGGGACTAAAGGTCTCGCTCGAACCAGGACTAATGCCCGATCGGCGCCCTAGCTGCTCGAACCGGGACTAATGCTCACATTAGTCCCGGTTCGTAAGGCAACCGGGACTAATGTGTAGATCGAGCTATGACGAATGCCCCGTTTTCTACTAGTGTCCTTGACACCGAAGGAATACCTTGTGAACTATCAGACCTCACTTCATAACAGGGTGATCATAAAGGATCTATTCAGGTATCGCCAAAGGTGTCTGTTGGGTTGGCATGGATCGAGACTGGGATTTTATCACTCCGTGTATTGTAGAGATATCTCTAGGCCATCTCGGTAATACAACATCACAAGAAGATTGCAAGCATATGACTAAGGAGTTTAGTCATGGGATCTTGTATTGCGGAATGAGTAAAGAGACTTGCAGGTAATGAGATTGAACTAGGTATGGAGATACCGACGATCAAATCTCGAACAAGTAACATATTGCCGGACAAAGGGAATTGCATACGGGATTAGCGAATCCTCGACGCCGTGATTCAACCCATAAAGATCTTCATGGAATGTAGGAACCAATATGGACATCCAGGTCCCGCTTTTGGTTATTGACCGGAAAGGTGTCTCGGTCATGTCTACATGATTCTCGAACATGTAGGGTCCGCACGCTTAAAGTTTGATGACGCTAGACAAGTATTTAGATATGTACATTGATGATTGAATGTTGCTCGGGATCCCGGATGAGACCTCAGTCGTCACGAGGAGTTCTTGAACCTTCCGGATGTAAAGATTCATATATGGAAAGTCGTATTTGTGCTACCAATTTTTTTTTGGGTTTTACGGGCAAAGTGTCGGGAGTGCGAGAAGGGTTATGGGGCTCCACGCGGGGGCTGGGGGGTCCACCTCCCCTGGTGGGCCATATGTGCTGTAGAGGTGGCGCACCAGCCCCTAATGGGTTGGGCGCCACTCTCCGCAAGGGCTCATGTGTCCTAGGGTTTGGGAAACCCTAAGGGGGCGCCTTCCCCTTGCCTTGGGGGCAGGGCACCCCTTGCCCGCCGCCCCCTCCTTGGAGGAGGGGTTAGATGGGTCGGCGCCCCTCCCCCTGCCCCTATATATGGTGAGGGGGTGGGAGGGTTGTGCGAGCTATCATACCCTTGCCACGACACAACCCTCCCCCCGTCTCTCCCGTTTCTTCCTCGTTCGTTGCCCCAACAATGCATGACGAAGCCATGCCGGCGCCACACCACCACCATCGTCGTCATGTCGTCGTGTTGGCCGAGATCTCATCTACCTTTTCACCTTTGTTGCTGGATCAAGGAGGATGAGATGTCACCGAGCCGCACATGTGCTGGACGCGAAGATGTCGTTCGTTCGGCGTTAAATCGGATTGGATCGTGAAGAATATGCCTACGACGTTATATACACTTCCGCTTAATAGTCTATAAGGATACATAGACACTCTCTCGTTGTTGTGAATCTCGATAGATAGACTTTGCATCTGCGTAGATTTTTTTTGTTTTTGTTTTCATGTTCCATCCCTATCAAACTTTACACGACTTTGCAGTTCTGTAGTCGTGGATGAATTCTTTTTAATTGTCATTCCCATTAACTTATTCACCTCAATATGCGAACATGCCAGACACGCTACACCATTTGCCACGCATGGAAAAAATCCATTAAATTATTCTATTTAAATACGTAGAATAAGTTATATTTGAAATTTTGGTTCTCAGCCAAATTTTCATCAATCAATCCCGCCGTGACGCCCGGGTATCCTCTAGACTATTGTTTCCGTAATTGTTGGATCGATTATAGTCTTCCATAAATAAGAAGAAAATGAGCGGTAATTCTTTCTTATGTGATGAGACCACGAGATCCCCGGCCTCCATGGAGCACAGCGATGGGTATTCCGCCCCCAAGCGGGCGAAGCTCGCCGGCGGCGGCAACGAGGACCGCCTCAGCGCGCTGCGCGACGACGTTCTTCTCGACATCCTTCTCAAGACCCGCAACGCCGCCGACGCCGTTCGGACCAGCCTCCTCTCCACCCCCTGGCGCCGCCTCTGGGCCTTCCTCCCGGAGCTGCACTTCTCAGACGGCACCGACCCTCGCGGCATACGCCCCGCCCTCGCCGCCCATGAAGCGCCGGACCTCCGCCGCCTAGTTGCCATCGTCCGTGGCGCCTGCGCCAAATCCATGGCGGGCTGGCTCCCCGTCGCCGCGCGCCGCCTCTCCGGCGATCTCGTCTTCCACAACACGGCGAGTAGCGAGGAGGGGGCAAGAGGCGCCTTTCAGTTGCCATGCTTCGAGAACGCCACCTCCCTCAGCCTCGACCTGGATTTTCTGGGCCTCGCCATGCCGGCTTCTGGTGTATTCGTCCGGCTCACCGATCTCTCCCTGGTTCACGTCCAGCTAAATCGTGTGAACCGGCTCGGTGACGCCATCTCTTCGCCGCGGTGCCCAGCCTTGCGGAGACTCACCGTCAGCCATGCCCGAGGTCTGCGCACATTCACCATCCACTCGGTGTCCCTACTGCAACTGAAGCTGACTAATCTGCATACTTTAATGAAGCTAACTGTAGTGGCTCCTGCACTTGAAGAGTTAACTGTGAGCTCCTGCTTTGCTAGTGTCATGGATCCAAGCCAACTGGTTGTCAGCATTTCAGCTCCTGAGCTGTTGGTGCTCAAGTGGAAAGATACTTACAATCCAAGCTTTTTCGAGCTTGCCGAGATGGCGCATCTTCAGTGTCTGGACATTGGCACTTTGGTTCTATATGGATCTGGTAAATTTGTGTACAGTCCCAACACCCGGGTACTCTTACAGTGCTGTGAGACCATACACAAGCTAAAACTCAAAGTGTTCCATCTGTCGGTGAGTGCATTCTTCTCTTATGTGGAGCTATTCCATCATTGTAACATGCTAGCAAGTCAATAGATAACAATGTTGTTCAAGTAAAGAAAAATCTGTCAGTTGGGTATTTGATAATTGCCATGCATTTTTTTTATCTGTATTGAACCCTACATATTATCATTTATCAGACTAGCTTGTTAGCATTTTGGTGTGCTAATCACTCCGTAAATAAGATGTTTGTGTCCTTTTCCAACTGCTGTATGTGATCTTTTCTATGTGGCTTCCTACAAAATGACAGAGCATGGCTTACAATCAACACTTGTCGGAAGACAAGACAAGGCTCCCAGAAGTTACATTCCTGAACCTGGTGGTAACGGCATGGTCGCATTCCTTTGGAGCCTGCTTATTCAATATTCTCAGGATGTGCACTAGTGTAACAAAGCTTGCTATTGATATGTCTTGCAACTATGAAGTAAGCCTATACTCTTTTTGGTTATTTGTCTTTTGCAAAGTGCTTGTTGAGTGATGCCACATAATTTGATTTGTTGGCACAACTAGGTGTGCTATGCTAGCTGCCCTACTCCTGGTGTGAGTTTGATGCGGATACTCTGTTGTAAATAGGCTTATTTATCACGTGCTTACAGTACCTTGCTCTTCAAATTTGAAGAAACGGTATACCACTTGGGCTGCTAGTAGGTTTAATTTTTGTTAAATGTAAGTCTACTGGATAGCACTACATAGCAAGTTGACGAGTTATTGGTCGGCTGCCTCAATCTTGACAGAGCTGTTAGCTCAGATTTGCATAGGTGATTTTTTCGCGAATACGCGCGACGCGTATTAATCCATTGATATTGGGTAGAAAGTACAAAGTAGCAGTCCCCATGATGAGTACGCTAGAAGGCGCATACGGGACGCGTTCGAGCAGCAGAGGATGGGGTTGCTCAGCCCCTACAGTTCTGGTTTCATGTTACTGTCAGGATAATGCTAAGCCCTCTAGCATCGGCTTTCGCCCCAGTACGAGCTTCCTCCTGGATGGTGTGCACCAGGTGGGTATGTGATGGAGTAATGCCATCGAAGACGCAGGCGTTGCGATGCTTTCAGATCATCCAAGCGGTTAGCACAATCAACGAAGCAAGGCCCTTACGGTGACTGGCTGGGGGAGTCCTACATGGCCAAGGTCCACCACTTGAAGAAGTTCAGGGATCCGTTGGGTCGCTGGATGGTAAGGCGGCACCAGGAGAGGATGGCATGCCTGACAATGCGGGATACGACGCAGCCAACGGGAAGATGTTGGATGGTCCCCCCCTTCTTGGTCGCAGAGAGCGCACACGGCTTCATGAGGTAGCCCATGGCAGGCAAGGCACGCCACGGTCCAGCACCGGTCAAGCCCAGCCAGCCATAAGAAGAACTTGATGCCCATCAGTGCCCAATGCTTCCAGGTGAGGCGTGATGTTGTGGATCCATGAAAGACGGCTAGATGATTTGGCGGTATAGACACCGGATTCCATCCACCGCCATCGGATGGAGTCTGACCGATTGTACTAAACGTAGTGCATACACTTCTTTAAAAGTTCCATGGCTAATGAAACTTGAGGGTCCATTGAACACCTTGAATATGCGCTATCCACAGCATGATACCCGAGGATTGTGCCAATTTCATTATAATACGTGTAATACTCGGGTATCTTTTTCTCCTTGCGCACGACAATCATATTTTTTGCCATAGGCAAACTAATTTCCATGTTATTCTAATATCGTAGCGACATATCTTGAGTATTTAGTTGGTTTGATAGTTTCCAGTTTGCTCTTATTTTACTCAGTATACTCTTACTAGATTGATATGCCGTTTCAGGAGGAATGCCCATCTAATTGCTTTTGTGACCATCCACCAAACTGGAAATTCAAGGAAATCGTGCTCGATCGCCTCCAAGAGGTAGAAATCAGCAACTCGGGAGGAACTAGACATGAAGCTGCTTTTGCCGAGCGGTTGTTCAGTTGGGCAACGACGCTAGAACAAATGACAGTAACTTTTGACGAGTCGATCACTGAAAGCATGGCCATGAAGGCGTTCTGCCAGAAGTTACTAAGCTTCTCCAGGCCAGAGATATGCATGAGATTCTTTGTGTACCGTTGTTCCGAGAAGGTTCTGTATGTGCCAGAAGACTAGCTCGGCACTGGCTTGTCACTTGCACTGTATACTGTAGTTTTCTTCTTGGTATGAGCTGTGCTCTATGCGCAACACCGTAATGCTAGATTCTGAAATTTTGTGTTGCCATCATCGTCATGGTTATGCAATTTGCTAGTACTTTTTACAATTTGTATGCTGGTTATGCAATTTGCCAATACTTTTTACAGCAGAAGAAATGATGTCACTTTTGCCCCAAATTTGCAAGATCTCAACTATTTTTCAGATTTGCTACTTTGAAGTTTCTAAAAATAGCCTGGAGCACTATATTGTTAATTTTTTTAATAGTCAGATTTATCAAAACTTTGAAATATTGTCCATTTGACCACTGTCAATCCCGTTGACTCTTGCTAGTACTATTACTACTAGAATGGTAATAAAATGGTTAACTAGTAGTACTACTAAAAACCAACATAATGAAGTCACACGACAAACACAGAAACCAATATGCATTCCGTCAACGTTGGATCCTAGACGTGAGGCACGGAAACTTCACTCAAATCATCCCACAGATCGTCTCTTTGCTGCGTACGATCCGCGACGCCAACATTGCTATGTGTGAAGACTCCGCCCGTCATGCAATATCCTGGTGGTCTAATGGCGAATACACGGCAAGATCGTCCTATGACATGTAGTTCAACGACCAGCCCAGGTGCACGCTCAAAACCCTGATTTGGAAGATTCGGCGTCGGGGAAGATCAAGTTCTTCATGTGGCTACTCCACCACGACAATCTTCAGAGGAGAGGCTAGGAGAAAAATGAAAAATACTACACCTACAACTAAGTTACAAAGTCTTACTTAACTTTCCTTCACCACATTCTCGTCACCCCCCTCCCTGCGATTCCACGGAGTGTGGCCCATCACGCTTTGCCACCTGGTTATTTATGTTAAACTTCACACAAGCCTTAGTAGACTAGTAGAACGCCCATGCGTCGGTATGGACATTAGAATTTTTGTAAGTTGTTGCATAAAACTCGATGATCATGTATCCCTACACACTAAACACGAACACTCATGCCACTCGTCTCGCCATCCCCCCCCCCCCCCCGCACACACATGTAACGGTTGCTCCACTCATGAACATGGCAACTCCCACTGCCAGGGGCGCTGTCCACCATCCATACCATTCTGTGACCATCCAAAGACCTTGCCTTTGGCCTGATTGGCAACCCATGACCGAAGGAGCAGCCAATAAATTCCCTGCCCTGAACATCGCAAGAACTGCGACGGCTAGTACGTGGTCAGAGAAAGGGGAAGGAGAAGGAGGAGGAGCGGACACATCCATAAACATTGCACCCTTGCGTCGGTGACGGGTGGTCGGACCACGTCGGAGACATCCATGCTTCCTTTCAACCTCCCCACAAACACACCCCTATAACACCCCACCACATCCATCAGCACAGATCCATGCGAGGCATCCGACGGTCGTCCGCGCATCAATGGAAGAGACCAAATTGACCATAGCACACAGTCAAGAGAGCTCATCGAAGCCAGACCCGAAAGATCCAGATCGGATCTCGCCAGCACAAACCACCACATCCATATCTCGTGAAGTCGTCGCGCCGCCATATGGTGTCCAGATCGCCATCACCCCGCCAACATAGGTCGTCGTCGTTGGACAGAATGCCCAACGTCGCACTGCCGCCCTCACGCAAGCACCGCTTGCACAAGCCATCCCACACTAGCTGGGAGGTACGAGTGAAGGGTAGAGGAGGACCCGCCGCCACCAATATTGGTCGGGCGAGAAGCTCGATGGCGCATGTCGGCTCTAGCGTGGGGGCAGGAGAGGCGGGAGGAGTTGGGTTGGGCGGCAGTCGCCAACACAGATCCTGCGAGGTCATCGACGCCTCTATGCCCATCGATGGGAAAGACTAAATTGACCACAACCTATAGTCAAGAGTTATCACCGGAAGGTCACCCCACGCCGCCCGTCGTTGTCTACGAGCCAAAGCCAGAAGGTCCAGATCGGATCTCGGCCAACATGCACCACCACAACCAGATCTCATGAATCCACCGAACCACCAAATGTTGTTTAGTCCGCCGCCGTGCCGCCTACACAGGTCATCGCCACCGGCCCAAACACATGTCGTCGCGTCGCCGCCCTCAAGGAAGCATGGTGCCGTCGCTTGCAAAGTATTCCTCCACTAGCTGGGAGGTATGAGCGAAGGGTAGCAGAGGACCCGCTAAAACCGATGGCGGCCGAGCTTGCCAAGCGCCAAGTGACACTACAAGAAATATGCTATCGTGTGACCTTCACTATTGGTCACTGAATGGTCACTATTTTCCGTTTGTGAACTTTTTGTGACCAAAAACTGATGGTCAAAAGCTGAGAGTCAAGAATGGAAATTAAGGACCTTCCTTCTGAAAAGGTCATAGATGTTTATGACCAAAAAAGGTCATAGGCTCAACGACCAATTTTTTTGGTCACTAGCTATCCGCTCATGCCACGTCAGATCCACCGTGGCAAGCTGACGTGGCAGCATTATGACCAAATGAGAAGGTCATAAATTAGAATCAGCCCGATCCATTTCGAACGTCTACATGGGCCAAGCCCAATAATTCAACCCATTTTATGTTTTTTCCTCTTTATTTTGCTTAGCTGCATGGGCCTGGCCCAATAATTTGGCCTTTTATTTTCTGGGTTGTAGCCTTTTGCAGTCCACTTTTTTTCCTAATCAACTAGTTTTTTGGGCCACAACCTTTTTAAGTCTAGTTCTTGTTTGGGCCCTGGCCTTTTATTTTCTAGGATGCAGCCCTTTATAGACTAGGTTTTTTTATAGTCAACTCTTTTTTAGTCCCAAGCCATTTCAGTCTAATTCTGGTTTGGGCCTCGGCCTTTTTGCGGTCCAACTAAGGTTAGAGCCCAATTCAATAATTATCCTGTAAACCAGGTGCTCAGCTTCACAAAATGGTCCAAAAAAACTCAAATAATTCACACAAAATGCATAACTTCATAGTTTCACAAACTGCATAACTTCACAGGTTCACAAACTACATAACTTCACAGTTTCACCAAAATGAGCCATCTATCTAAAACAGGTCCTATGACAGGTTTAACTTCACAGGTTCTCATCCTGTTCAACTTCACAGGTCCTACGACCGGTTAAACTTCACAAGTTCACCAAAATGAGCATAGAGCTTCGACGATGCTTCAGCCATCATAATGCTTTAGCTCCAAAGAGAGCCATCAAGTGGGCTAACTTCTCATCCTGTTCTTGAGCCTTCTTGCGCAGCAGCTCAAGTTCCTTGTCACGTGCAACTTCAGCTTCCTCCGCCTTCATCTTGATTGCTGCCACTTCTTCTTGCATCAATTCAACTTGAAGCTCTGACCTCTCCAACTTCTACTCAAGATCACGAACATGAGCAGCCATAACAGCACTTGCTTTGGCCGATTTGTTCGTAGATGACTGGAGCCCAACATTCCTGAGGAATGTGCTTCGCTTTACTTCGGTCTTGAGCACTTCGTCAACAATTTCAACAGCAGACTTTGGCTCTTCACCATCTGGTACCGGCGTGTCCTTCTTTTTTTCAATCTCAAGCTAGCATATTGAGGAAAATGATAGACATTAGTGGCAGATCTATTTCACATTTTGCAAACCAAAGCAAGCAAGAGAAACCAAACAAGAATGCCACCAAACCAGCACACAAAGTGAATTATTTGAACTAACCAAACCAGCACACAAAATCTATACATAGATATTTTACCATATCATAAAAAATGCAACAAATAGCTACAGCAAATTCTGTTATCTTTGTTTAGAACTATACAACAAATTCTGATATCTTTGTTGAGATACCAAACCTATCTTAGGCAGTAGCAAACAACATCAAAGCATGGAACATAGTTTGTGTTCTTGCTGGTTGTGAGTCAAATAGTACATGACAAAAGTTTAAACTGGCTGGAGAAACCAGTCAAACAGCATCAAACCTATCTTAGGCTCTAGAAGTTTGAACTGGCTGGACAAACCAGTCAAACAACATCAAACAGGGCATGACAGAAGTTTGAACTGGCTGTGAATCAAAACAGGGCATGACAGAATTGTGAATCAAACAACATCAAACCTATCTTAGGCTCTAGCAAACAACCTCAAAGCATACCAAATCTAAGACAAAAGTTTGAACTGGCTGGACAAAGCATGGAGTGACTTACTATAGCTTTCTTTACTGGCTTCGACAACCCGTGCTTCTTGCTATTGTGGGTGGCCTTGAACAAGTCAATCGCAGACAGCTGCTCACCCTTCCGCTCTTCTTTCTGAAATGATTTTCAACAAAAATCAAAATGTTATTCCCCAAGAATAAAAAATGTTATTCAACGAGGATCAAACGGTCAGGTCTCTAGACATAAGTTCTCACAGTGGCAAAAATGTGTGCTATGTAGTGCCTGGAACCAGTTGTCTGATGGTACACAACCTTTTCTCGATTCATCTTGTTCGACAGACAGGTTTCCTACAAAAAAGTATACTGTCAGCATGATCTAGCACTAGCATATCATGTGCAAAACATAAAGCAGCAAACAAAGTAGAGACAAACCTTGTGTCTTGGCATAGACCACATCTCCACCAGAGCTTGCCATTCATGGTCTGTCAGATCCGACACCGAAGACTTGATGCTGACTTTGTTTGCTGCTACGGTATCAAAATACTTCTTGATCTGATGGCGTTTGTTCTTTGAATTTTTCTACAGAATATCTTTGCAAGCGGTCTTGATGGTCTCTGAGTCGGTGTTCATCTCAAAATTTGCCTACCAAGATAGCAAACAAGGTAGGAACAATATTAGTGATCATACATATATAGGTGTAACAGAAAAAAGATACCACATCAACTACAAAACAAGTATCTTACAACAACTTTCCCAATGTAGTCCGCCATTAGACTAGAGTTTTTTTATATTCCTTGAAGTGAGGAAGAACTGGCAGATGGGTTCTTGCAACGAGTCCACACTCAGAAGAGAGCTTTGCTGCCTGCAGGGGCTTCTGTGGACTCTTCATCCCTTCGGCAATTTGGATAGACACCTTGCTACCAAGCGACTTGGTGATTTTCTCTAGCCCTTTGCCCTTTCTTTGTCTAAGCTTGGTAGTCAGTTCTGATATCCCAAGTGATGTCCCTACCTTATTTGGCATGTAACCCCATGTATGAACCTTGTGTCATGAGCTATGATATGTGTTTGCACCTTGTCATCATGTGTTGTGGCATTGATGCATCATTCCATTCATCATAGCATCCATCTTGCATGCTTGCTTGCCTCCTTGTGCCTTGTATGATGTGTTGGTCATGAGTGTCTGGTGTGTGTTGGTGCTTGTATGTGGGTGGATCCATGTGTGCAACCCTCTTCCTCCCCCTCTCTTCTATCTTTCAAAACTACCCTCTCTTCCCCTCTCTTCCTATTAATAATATGAGCAGAATTAACTTTTGTTTTAATTAATTAAAAATGTCCAAAAGGTGGCCCCATTAATCTTATGAATTTTGAGCTTGGTGTTTTGTCATTTGGAGTTGTTTGGGTTTTAAATTTCTTTTAAACAGGGGCTGCCCTTTTATTAATTATTTAAATAACTTGTGCAATAATTCAACCTATTATTTTTATTAAATAGAGCACATTATTCCCTCTGCAAAGTATATTTATTTTTCTCGAAAACCCCCTTTTGGTTCTCTGTGGTTTTTCTTGAGACTTGTTGTTTGAAATATTAAAAAAAACCTTTTATTTATTAGAGAAGGGAGCTGTGCAGGGCACTTGGCCTTCCTTGGCCCAAGCGAGCGCCTCTGGCTCGGCCCAGCCCAGGTGAACAGGATGTCTACCTGCTCCCGTTTTCCCCCTCCGTCAGTTCAGTGAGAGAGGCAGAGCTCCACCGTCGCCTTTTTCGTCGACCGTCGCCGTTAGCCTGAGGCTATAAAGCCCCTCGGCATGCGTGCCCGCTCCTCGCCTAGGGTTCCTCTCTCTCCCTCCGCTGCCGCAACCCTCTTTCTTCCTCTCCATCTCTCTCCCTCCTCTCTGTTTCTCCCCTGCCAAGTAAGCTCCTGTGAGGTTCAGAGAGTTCAGGCTCGTCGTCGCCGCGTCTTTGGTGGGCGGCGCCCTTGGAGGTGATGGCGTGGAGCTCGGGGCTGGTCTCGCCGTTCCATTCCCGGTGCTAGGAGGTCCCAGGAGGCCCTCTTCTTCCTCCTCGTCGCCGTAGCGGAACCGGTCTTCTTCCTCTCCGTCGCCACCGCATCCCCGAGCGTCTTCTTCCCCTTCTTCCCCTCCGACGAGCTCGTCCTGCACCGTTCGAGCCCTCGGTGAGTAGCCGGTCGCCGTTGCCCCCTCTCATTGCCGTAGCTCGTAGAAGCTCGTCGCAAAAGTTGTCGCCGCCAAGAGCAAATCGAGCACCCGCCGCTCATCTCCTTCCCCATCGTCGCGAGACGAACCGAGGAATGGATCCCCCGTGCTCCCCGTAGTCGCTGCCGCACCTTGCCTTTGCAAAAGTTGCCCTGTAGCCGCCGTGTGCTCGCCGGAGATCCGTGTACACCGTTGCTCTGTTCGTTTTTCAGTTTTGTCAGAGCATGCTCGTGTGTGTATTAGTGCAGTAGGCACCCCCCTTCTGTTAGCATCAGGCGCCGTAGCGCAGTGGTAGTGTGGTGTGGTGAGACCGAGAGGTCAGGGGTTCGACCCCCTAAACCCCCCTTTTCTTTTTTTGTTTATTTTCTTTCTTTTCTTCCTTGTTTTTCTTTCTCTTGATTATACATGTGTGTGTGTGCATTTCAGCATATATATGTATGTGTGTTGGACTCCTTGCCATGTGGTGTGCTTGCACATGTGTATGGTGGTGTGTGTATGTACCAAGTGGTACATGTGCACATGTATGCATATATGTGAGATATGTTTGTGTGTGTGTTTAGTGCTTACATCTACATGCTTGTGATGTGAGCATGGTTGTGTGTGTGTGTGTTTCTTGTCATGAGAGTGTGTGTGTTGCACATATGCATGGGTGCACATGTGAGTGTGTGTGCTATGCATACATACCCACATGTGTGCTTATGAAGATGTGAGTGTGTGTGTGCATGTAGGTGTGTGGTGCACATGCATGACACATGTGTGTGTGTGCTCTTTGCACACCCATACATGTGTGTGTCTTGTGGGTGTATGTGTAGTGAGAGGTGTGTGTATGTTATACATACACACACATGTGCTTGTGAGTAGATGGCCATGTGTAGTTATGCATGTATAGGTGTGTTGAGTTCTTATTCTTGCTTGTTGCTGCCATGTTTAGTGTAGAGGAGTAAGGAGTGGATGCTAGACCTTGTGCATGTGTAGGTCTATGTGTATGTGAGAGCTCTCATATGTACATGTGCATGTATGTCTCTCCTAGCTTGTTTTCTTTTCTTGTTCTTGATGCTATGCCATGTTATCATGTACCTAATATGTTAATTAACCACTTCCATCATGTATATATGGAGCACATGTCATTTTGGGGCATTTTCATTGAGTTTCATAAGTGACATAAGTCACCCATGCCTTGGGAGGCTTAATTTTGACCTAGGGTTTCTCCCTCTTGCTCCATGCATGCATATGGGTATGAGTAATGATTTTGGGATAGAATCAACCGGTATATGCACCTGTGAAGTCAGATTTGACTTTGAGGCAACTTGACAAAACTGCATTTTTATGCTAAGATGCCCTTTTGTCTTTTTCATATGAATTAATCTATGCATGCAATTAAGTTCTTGCCAACATGAGTTTGTTAGTTAAAGTTGTTGGGAATGTCCTAGTATTTTTGTTATCTATGTTAAGTTCGTAGATAAGTGGGAACCATGCTGTTTAGTAAGCTACTTTCTGTTTCTGCCAACCTGCTTGAAGAATGGCTGTCGGGAGTCTGCTGTTATTGTTTTTCCATGTTGAGAGGATGGTATCTTGTAATGTGTTGTGAATTTGACCATGCTCACTGCTAGTTATTTGTAGTATATATTGTCATCTACCATCCTATCAGTTTTCATGCCAATAGGAGCTTTCTAGCATATTTAACCTGTGCTGTCAACTTGCTACTTTTTAATCACACTCCAGAAATATGTAATTTTCACTAAGTGCCAGAAAACTGTTTCATCATGCCATCTTGGTTGCTTCTTGCTTATTGATGTGTGGCTCCTTTGCTGGTGGTGTAATTGGATGAATTGTTGTGTGTGTTGAGTAGAGTCTGTCCATGTCTTGTTTGTGGCTGTAGGCTTCCTGTAGATAAAGTTGTGGGCTTGTGTTGGTCTTGTGTGATTGATTTTTCATCACCTATCCAGTGGCTACCTTGGAATGCCAAGATTCAGCCAAGGTATTGGTGGTCTTGTGTTTTGCCTCCGTACCTTGTCGTGAGCGTATCGTGAGAACCGTAACTCCGTTTCTTGCGATCTTTATATGCATTTCTATCAATTTTGCATGATGCATCCATATTTTCCATGTTCATGCATGTCTAAAAAACTTTACATGAGGTTCTGTCCAGATTCATTAATAAACAACTTTGCATCTAAAACATGACTAGTTTTGGATTGCCATGTTAGAAATCTTCATAAGTGGTCATGCATCATTTTGATTGTGCATTGAACCTTGGTTGAATGTTTATTGTTGCTGTTTCTCTTGGGTAGCCGCGAGTGTTGATACTGAGTACGAGGACTGAGGAGAGTACCACTACGAGGATCCCGCTACTTGTTTCACTGAAGAACCAACATGCAAGATGATCGTACCCGGATCCCGATACTATTTTTGCTTGCTAGTTTCTTGATCTTATCGTTACAATGGCGTTACCTACCACTTGAAATCAGCCCCCATGTTGCCATGACAGCCTCTAACCTCCACATCCCAGCAAACCTTTGATTGGCTAAGATACCGCTGCTCAGTCCTCTTATAGCATTTTAGTTGCAGGTGCAGGTTGTTCCATGTGATAACATGGATTTGGATACCACAATATTCTGTTATTTAAATTAATGCACATATATATCTTGGTATTGGTGGGAGGCTTGGCCTTTTGCTAAGTGATTTGTTCCGCTATTACCGCCATTAGTTTCTTGTTACCGGTGTTATGTTTTCCACACTTTGCGCTCCTAACATGCTCGGGGTTGTTATGGGGACCCCCTTGTTTATTCGATTGAGATTAAAACTTGTCTGGCAAGACCCAACATTGGTACTACATTAGCTTAACAACTTAATAAAACTGCATAGGGCCTTGCAAACCCGTGGATAATTTAATCAACCCCCCCGGGCCAGTGCTCCGCATGAGTGTTAGTCCAACCCAGAGCAGCTTATTAACGCCGCCCGGGGCAACTCGGTGATTGGCATGGTAACCATCGCTCATCCGTCGTGTCCTAAGAATGAGATACGTGGCTCTCATCGGGTTCGTCGACACGTTGGGAGGTCTTGCTGGATTCGTTCTACCTTTATCGAGTGTCTTGCGTGTGGGGACTGACTTTCTTCGGGTTTACTCGAGGTGTTGGAATTCCTTTGGAATCACCTATGATGATCGCGAGATCCGCGGTCGTGGTATTCCCATGGAGTGTGGTTAATTTTGTAATGGATTAGTTGGAGCACCCCTGCAGGGTTAAATCTTTCGTAAAGCCGTGCCCACGGTTATGTGGCAACTTGGATATTATTTTAACACTCGGTTATAGCAAACTGAAGTAAACTCTAATTAAAATACACCAACTGTGTGAGTAACCGTGATCGTCTCTGCTCATGAACATGATCCGAGAGAGAACACGGTGGGGTTATGTTTGTCGTAAGTAAGTGTTCAGGATCTCATAGAGATCATACTAGATTCGATCGTTCTTTGTTGGCCACTCATATTTATTTCATGTTGCGTAAGCTAGCCACCAAACATGTTTAGTGCTGCTGCAAACTAAACATCACATTCCTAACCTTTAAGCTTGAATAGTCTCGATACCCGGGCACATGATAGCTGAGTCCTCTGTGGCTCACAGTTTACTACAACAATCCAGGTACAGGTTCAGATGAGTTCATGCAGGATGATCTTACCCAGCTCCAGTGGGAGTATGACGAGGAAAGAGGCAGGATGTATGTGACATATCCGGATGAGTAGAGGATCTGGTCATGATCTTTGGGATAGCTTGATAGTATCATTTCCAACTTCTTTTATCGTTTGATTTCATCAGTAGTTGGACCCTGTGTTCAACTTGATGTTATGATTTGAGTCACATTGTAAGTTAGCATGTGGCGAGTGTAAGCCAACTTGTATACTCTTCTCATTCAGTATTGTATGTTGTGATGATACTATTCTTGCTAACGGCAAGATGCGCCTCTATCCCTTTCGAGGCCCTCGTGCCTTAAATGGATAGGCGTGCATCTTGGGCGTGACAAGTTGGTATTCAGAGCCATACGACCATAGGAGCATTTGCTTGTTCGAACTTGGCCAAGTCGTGTCTAGTAAAAACTATTTTGAGTCTAGTTATATCGGAGAGTAGGATTCTTTTTACTCCTCTTCTATGCTCCGGTGAGGTTTCCGACTTAGGAATTTTGATTCTACTCCTCTTCTCGCTCAATTTTTTTTCCAGGATCACACGGGTATTTTGGAGTCTATATGATGGCGATGTGACAAGATTCTATCTTGGTGCCTCCTGTCCCACTTGATTTCTTCCAGGGAGTCGAGCTCCAGGGAATGTTGGCACATCGTTATCATTCAGCTTCCTTGATATCTCAGGACGGAGAATGTTCGGAATTACTTCAATACTTATCGTGGTGAGATAAGGTCGGAGTCACCCAGTACTAGGGAGGCGTCTAGGGTACCACCATGGTTTAGTATCGTTGTGAGTTCGAGGATTCGAGATTAGACGAGTTTGCGGAATTTCTTGAATTATTGTGTGGAAGGTTGCGGATGCAGTTGCAGCTGATTGCCTAGGGCAGGTTCCTGATTCCGCAACCCGAATCGCATAAACAAGAAAGTTTCCGGAAGTTCATAGGCGGGAAATCTTGTAGTCATCTAGGATCATCTTCTTCAGATGTATATGGGCATGTACATTTGTTCCGAGCGCATAGCTCAATACTTTTGTGTTATTGCAAGTGGCTTCTAATTTCTGATGATGTTATCATAACCGAAGAAGCATTCTTACTAATTTTTCAGTAGGAAGGCTATGTTGTTAGTTGTTCAATTTCTTTCAAGCATTTGATTCAGCTTATGTTCATCTTTTCTATGAAGTGCTGATGCGTTTTGTCCATCTTCAGGATGGCTCCACCAACTCGCAGCAATCCGGGTCATAGTGAGGAGTAGAGTGATGTTCCACCACCACCCCCACCACCGCCTCCTCCTCCTCCTCCTCCAGAAGCTTGGCAAGCTGTGATGGCCACGACCAATGCAAACACCTAGATGTTGCTCAGGCTGTTGCAAGAAAGGGAGCAGGGTCAGCAAGGTTTTCAAGGCAATTTTCAGAATCAACTGCAGTTTGCGACTCTTAATCAGTTCCTTGCCAACCAGCCCAAGACTTTCACCTGTTGTGAGCAGCCTCTTGATGCTGATGATTGGCTTCATGATATGAGTAAGCATTTTGAGTGCAGCAATGTCAGGCCAGAGGACTTTGTCAGGTTTGCATCATTCCAGCTAAAGGGTCAAGTAGCTGACTGGTGGCAACAGTACAAGGATTCCAGGGGTGATCGTTTTGTTACTTGGGACGATTTCCGTCATGACTTTAGGGCTCATTACATTCCGACAAGCTTTGTTGAGGAAATGCGTGAGAAGTTCAGGCACCTGAAGCAGGGAAGCAAGTCAGTCTACCAGTACAACGTCGAATTCTAGAATCTAGCTTGTTATGCCAAGCAAGATGTTCCTGACGACAAAGCTATGATCTATCAGTTCAGAGGTGGTCTCAAGGATGAGCTTCTTCTAGGATTAGTTCTTCAGGAGCCTCGTGATTTTGATCAGTTCTATAACATGGCTTTCAAGATTGAAGCAGCTCAGCTCAAGTTGGTGAACTCTAAGAAGCGTTCAAGGGATTCATATTCTTCTTCTTCCGGCTCTTAGATGGTTCCAAAGCAGCAGAAGTATTGGGCGCCAAATCCTCTTCCGTTTCGTCCTCCTCAGCAGCAGAAGCAGTTTGGTGGTCGTGGTTCTTCCCACCCACCCAACCCAGGTTTCTAGCAGAAGAACCAGGCATCCAAGGTTGTTCTTGTTCCTCCTCTAGGCAATGTTTGTCCGCTTTCTGAGGTGACTTGTCACAAGTTTGGTCAGAAGGGCCACTATGCAAACAAGTGCAACCAGCGGCATCTTCTGCCTCCTCCTATTGTCAAGCCTCCAGGCAATGCTATGGTGAAGCATAATCCTAAGTCAGTCAGGGTGAATATGGTGAATGCAGCAGAAGCAGAGAGTCCAATGATGTGATTATGGGTAATCTCTTAGTTAATGATTTTCCTGCTAAAGTCTTATTTGATTCTGGTGCTTCGGATTCATTCATATCCAAGCCTTTTGTCTCTATGCATGAGTTTTCTGTGGAGCATTTAGCTAGTCCGTTTCGTGTGGTTTCTCCGGGGATGCGCATGAGTTCGCATATGATCGTTCCAGATGCTTCTATCAAGATGGGGAATTATTCTTTTCTAGCTTCCCCAATTGTTCTCGGGAATTCTGATATTGATCTCATTTTGGGCATGGACTTCTTGGCTATGAATAAGGCTCATATTGATTGCAAAGCCAAAGAAGTCAAGCTGACTCATCCTTCAGAAGACATGATTATTTTCGCGGCTTGCGATGATGCAGTCCGTCTCTTTGCTCTTAATGAGAAGGGTGAAATCTCGGTGATTTCTCAAATTCCGGTGGTTTGTGAGTATGAAGATGTCTTTCCAGAAGAATTGCCAGGAATGCCTCCGCACCGGCCAGTCGAGTTCGTAATTGATCTCGAGCCCGAAACTGAACCGGTCTGCAAGCGCCCGTATAAACTTGGCCCCAAAGAGCTGAAAGAGTTGAAGAAGCAGCTAGATGAGCAAGAACGTCTGGGTCTGATCAGACCAAGTTCTTCTCCATGGGGTTGTGGTGTTTTGTTTGTCAAGAAGAAAGATGGCACGGATCGTCTTTGTGTGGATTACCGGCCATTGAACAAGAAGACAATCAGAAACAAGTACCCACTTCCCAACATCAATGAGTTGTTTGAGCAACTGAAAGGTGCCAAGGTTTTCTTGAAGCTTGATCTTCGCATGGGTTATCATCAGATTCGCATTCGCGAAGAAGACATTCCCAAGACCGCTTTCAGGACGAGTTTTGGCTCTTATGAGTACACCGTTATGTCGTTTGGTCTTGCGAATGCTCCTCCAACCTTCTCAAGAATGATGAATTTCATTTTCTCTCCTTTCAAGAATGAATTCGTCTTGGTCTATTTGGATGATATCCTTGTGTTCTCGGAGACAAAAGAAGATCATGCAGAGCATCTTTGCCTTGTGCTTGACAAGTTAAGAGAGCATCGGTTCTATGCCAAGTTTTCCAAATGTGAGTTCTGGCTCAATGAAGTGGTGTACCTCGGGCATGTCATCTCTGCCGAGGGAATTAAAGTGCACCCTGAGAAAGTTGAGGCAATCTTGAAGTGGGAACCTCCTCAAAATGTGAAGCAGCTTCGGAGCTTCCTCAGGCTTGCTAGTTATTGCAGAAGATTCGTGGAGAACTTCTCTCAAATTGCTAAGCCTCTGTCCAATCTCCTCTAGAAGAGCGTCAAGTATGTTTGGTCTCCTGAGTGTGATGTGGCATTCAATACACTCAAGCAGAGACTGACTTCAGCTCCAGTTCTTGTTCCTCCTGAGCAGTCCAAGCCTTTCCAAGTTTTCTGTGATGCTTCTCTCCAAGGTCTTGGTGGTGTTCTTATGCAAGACAAGAAGATTGTTGCTTATACCTCACGTCAGTTGAAGCCTGCCGAGAAGAACTACCCGACTCATGATCTTGAGTTGGCGGCATTTGTGCATGCTATAATGACTTGGAGGCATTTGTTGTTGGGTATACCAGTTGAGGTGTACACCGATCACAAGAGCTTGAAGTACATTTTCACTCAACCCAATCTCAATCTTCGGCAGTCTCGTTGGGTGGAGATGCTTGAGGACTTCAATCCAAGCATTGAGTATACTCCGAGGAAAGCAAATGTCATTGCCGACGTGCTCAGCCGTAAGGCGTACTGCAATAGTCTCATCTTGAAGCCTCTTCAACCCGAGCTTTGTGAAGCCTTCCGCAAGCTCAACCTTCAGATGATTCCGCAAGGATTTCTTGCCAATCTCCAAGTCTCTCCGACTCTAGAAGATCAGGTTCGCCAAGTGCAGCTTCTTGACACTATGGTGAAGAAAGTGAAGAAAGGTGTGGCCAAGAGCATTACAAAGTATAAGTGCTTTCGTATTGATGACAAAGATACCTTGTTCTTTGAGGACCGTCTTGTGATTCCAAAAGGCGATCTCAGAAAGGTTATCATGGACGAAGCACATAATTCTCTGCTATCCATTCATCCAGGCAGTTCAACGATGTATCAGGATCTCAAGCAAACCTTCTGGTGGACTCGCATGAAACGTGAAATTGCTCAGTTCGTGAACGAGTGTGATGTTTGTCGCGGAGTGAAGGCGGAACATCAACGTCCAGCAGGTCTTCTTTAGCCTTTGCCTATCCCAGAGTGGAAATTCGATCATGTGGAGATGGATTTCGTAACTGGGTTCCCCAAGTCCAAGAGGGGAAACGATGCCATCTTTGTGGTTATCGACAAGCTGTCGAAAGTTTCTCATTTCCTGCCAGTCAAAGAATCTATCTCGGCAGCTCAGCTTGCAGAGTTGTATACGTCAAGGATAGTGTCTTTGCATGGTATTCCTCAGCTCATCTCTTCTGACAGTGGAAGTCTCTTTACTTCCAAGTTTTGGGAGTCCTTCTAGACTGCTATGGGTACCAAGATCCGTTTCAGCATGGTGTTCCATCCGCAGACAAGTGGTCAAGTTGAGAGAGTTAATTAGATCCTTGAAGATATGCTCAGAGCCTGTGTGATTTCGTTCAGCATGAAGTGGGAAGACTGCCTTCCTTATGCTGAATTCTGATACAACAATAACTTTCAAGCAAGCTCAGGCAAGGCCCCTTTCGAGATTCTCTACGGCAGAAAGTGTCATACCCCGCTTAACTGGTCTCAAACCGGTGAGCGTCAGATATTGGGCAATGACATGATCACTGAAGCAGAAGAAATGTGCCATGTCATTCGTGAGAACCTCAAAGCAGCTCAGTCCTGACAGAAGAGTTATTATGATAACAAACATTGGGATGTTTCTTTCCAAGTGGGTGATCTAGTCTATCTCAGAGTCTCTCCCATGAAGGGCACTCAGCGGTTTGGAATAAAAGGGAAGCTAGATCCTCGTTTTGTTGGTACTTTCAAAGTTGTGGGCAAGAGAGGTGGTCTTGCATATCAACTAGAGCTTCCTCCAAATTTCGCAAATGTGCACGATGTCTTCCATGTTTCTCAGCTCCGGAAATGTTTCAAGACTCCTAAGCGGACCATTGACCTCCAAGACATCGATCTTCAAGAAGATCTCTCTTATCGTGAGCACCCAGTTGCTATTCTTGAAGAAACTGAGCATAAGACTCACAACAAGTCTATCAAGTTCCTCAAGGTGAAGTGGTCTCATCATTCCGACAAATAAGCTACTTGGGAACGCGAGGACCTTCTCCGTTCCGAATTTTCAGACTTCTTTCGTTCCTAGATCTCGGGTCGAGATCCTCTTGTAGTGTGGGAGAGTTGTGACATCCCAAGTGATGCCCCTACCTTATTTGGCATGTAACCCCATGTATGAACCTTGTGTCATGAGCTATGACATGTGTTTGCACCTTGTCATCATGTGTTGTGGCATTCATGCATCATTTCATTCATCATAGCATCCATCTTGCATGCTTGCTTGCCTCCTTGTGACTTGTATGATGTGTTGGTCATGAGTGTCTCGTGTGTGTTGGTGCTTGTATGTGGGTGGATCCATGTGTGCAACCCTCTTCCTCCCCCTCTCTTCTATATTTCAAAACTACCCTCTCTTCCCCTCTCTTCCTATTAATAATATGAGCAGAATTAACTTGCTGTTTTAATTAATTAAAAATGTCCAAAAGGTGGCCCCATTAAGCGTAGATAAGCTTAGTTTGAAGGAGGGTGGCGGGGTGACGTTCTAGTGAGATGGTGTGACGGACGCATGCGATAGGAAGGGTGGCGGCTCGGGAGGCCATACTGTGACTATGGATCCTCATCGTGCTCGGAGCTGCGCTCATGGTCAATATGGAAGACGAGCATGGCACCAGCAATGATGATGGCAAGATCCGCCATGGGATAGGTGAAATCAATGTTGACGTTGTTGGGAAACATAGTAGGAAACAAAAAAAGTTTGCCCTATGATCAAGCAAGAACACTATGAAGATACAATAATGGTTGGCATCACGATGGCTACCATCACCGAGTTACAACGAAAGAAGAACATGTTGATGTAGATCTTACTTGGAGTCCCTCGAACCATAGATGAATGATCCCTCGAATTGAAGATCGAAAGCATGACCTCTCCACTTGGTTGCAAGCATACGGTCTTCATGATCCAACAGCGCTTCGCTGTCTAAAGCTAATCGTCGTTGGAGAATTAGAGGGAGGAGATTAGAACCACACTGGGCTTCTAATTATGAGGATTATAGGAACTAGACCTAGGAGTGTGAAGTTTTGGAGGACGGGACATTGAAGGACTTTATTTCAAAAGATTCAAAAATGATATTTCTACGTTTCATAAAATTCCGATTTTTTTGTGAAAACTTATACATATTCGCAATGGATCTATAAAAATTTCATTGAAAAATATTATTGTTTGCAAGCTGCACAAAAAGAACAAAATCCCATCCCAAGAACAACAAAAAGGGGCCCATTTTCATTAATGTATTTGTTTTTTGTATACGCCACATATGAAAGTATATTGTTATGAATTTTTTCCTCAACGTGTTATATATGTATTTGTGAATGTATAAAAAAATTCATTTTTTGTAATGTGGAAATATGTTTTTTTAAGTCCTCCCTAGAGCCAGTGCTCCATTTGCAATTTTCCCTAGACCTAGCTCTAATTAGTCACCTATGACAAACTAGAACTAGGACTAGAAGAACTAGAGGAGGCTCCAAAACTTGTGTGTTTCAAAGGGGCCAATACCTCAAGTATATATAGGTTGAAGGGGGAGGGAGAGGCAGGAAACAAGGAGGGAAACCCTCCTTGGGGCGCCGGTCAAGGGGAGGAGGAGTTGGACTCCTTCCCTACCCCCCCCCCCCACAAGGAAAGGGGGTGCCTCCTCCACTTGGGCCCTTGTGGCCCAAGTTGCCTTCCACCTCTTGGCCTTTTTAGATCCGTTAATATTTCATTAAATATTAGTGTTCTAAATAACTTTAGACCATTTTGTAACATCTCTAGAAACATTTTCCACCTACATATATTTATCTGTAATACCCGCTATTACCCGATACTTCTCTAAAACCCTTCGAGTGACCCCAGAACGCTTCCAAATCGTGTCAAAACTATTCTGAATATTAATGAAACAACTCCACAAATAAATCCTCGATACTCTCATCCTACTAACACTTATAAGATTGAGATTGCCTTAAGCTTGTGACCCCGTAGGTTCGGTAACACATAGACATGAATGAAACTCCTTCGTTCAATGGCTGATGGTGGAACGTGGGCGTCCATATCGATCCCTATGGTTACAGGAATGATATTCGAGTGAACCATTGGTTACCATGTGAGATTCCATTTGCTTCGCGATACTTTACAAGACCCCATAATCATCGGTATCCCCTCGAGTCATCAACATGCCCGTTATACCGTTATTATCGTTACTGGTTTTGTTGTTCTTTCTCATTGATGTGTTTCGGCATCCCCGTGACATAGTCACCTGTGTCTGGTTAGACGATGACGGATGTCATCACACTGAAAGGGCCCTAAGAATATCTCTCCATCATCAGAGGAGAAAATCCCACTCTCGAGCTATCTAGTCCCTTGTCAAACTTTTCGATGAACCTATAAATTGTCGTTATGATCATCTAGTTACAGGTGACGTTTAAGAAACCCTAAATCTCATTGTACGGTACGAACTGACTATGATATTATCATGGTCTAAGGAACATGAAACACATGCTAATACTCCATTCTATAACAATTGATTTCAAACGATATTATCTCAAAGTATAACAAACAAGGTTGGGTTGATTCAATATGATCGTTCTTCTAACATTATAATCTTAATGTTGTTTTAAGACTATGGTTACACTCAATGATATCGTAAGATATGGAAAACATGATCACTAACAACACCTGAGCTAGTCATATAGGCAAGACTAGGAATCTTTGTTTTACCGTTTATCATTGCACACATGCATATGTGTTTTCCACCGAGTCGCATATTCTACAATCATAGTGATAACCCACAAGTATAGGGGATTGCAACAGTCTTTGAGGGTAGTATTTCACCCAAATTTATTGATTCGACACAAGGGATCCAAATAATATTTATGAGCCTTATCAGTTGAGTTTTCAGTTCAACCACACCTAGAAATATCTTTTCTGCAACAAAGTTTTTAGTAGCACAACAACAATAGTAATGGAAGCAACGAAAAATAGCAGATTGTAGTGATTGTAACAACAATAGTAGCAAAAGTATCTTAACGAAGATGAGTATCTGAAAAGCATATGCATTGGATCAGTGATGGATATTTGATTTGGTTGACATTCGTCATTTAACAATCACAAACTAGAGCGATATAGAACTAGCTTCAATTCATCAATATAATGTAGGCATGTATTCTGTATATAGTCATACATGCTTATAACAAGAACTTGCATGACATCTTTTGTCCTAACCTCCCATGGCATCAAGGTCCAAAAGGAAACTAAGGTATATGAAGGCATCCTTTTAATAGAGAACTGGAACAAAGCATTAACACATGGTGAATACATGAACTCCTCAAACTCTGGCCATCACGGGAGATGATCCCAATTTTTGTCACTTTGGGGTCTACAGATCATAGCTCATAATAGGTGCATACAACTTGCAATATAGGATCCAAAAAACACTTTCATATTCATAGAAACATAATAGGTTAATATATGAAATCATGGCACTCGGGCCTTAGTGACGAGCATTAAGCATAACAAAGTCATAGCAACATCAATCTCAGAACATAGTGGATACTAAGGATCAAGCCCTAAAAAATTGACTCGATTACATGAAAAATATCATCCAATACTATCGCCATCCAACAAGCCTACAAAGGTGCAAGAGGAACATGGATTTTTTTATGGAGAAGGGTTGCTGATGACGACGGCGACAAATTCCCCTCTATAAAGCCCTAAATGGACTCCAGATCAACCCTTATGAGGAAGAACAGGAGGTGGTGGCGGCTCCATCTCATAAAAAGCAATGAAAAATTATTCTTTATTTTTTCTCGGGGAAGAGGAATTTATAGGCTTGAGATTAGGGTCAGCGAAGCAACGTGGGCCTCACAAGGAAACTGGGCGCTCCCTGGGGGGTGGTTGCGCCCTATTGCCTTGTGGGCAACTGGTGGCCCTTGGTGGATCTTTGGTCCAATATTTTTTTATAAATTACGAAAATAATCTCCGAAAATATTGTTCCAATTCCGAGAACTTCTATTTCTGCACAAAAAACAACACCATGGTAGTTCTACTAAAAACAATGCCAGTCTAGGTTAGTTCCATTAAAATCATGCAAATTAGAGTCCAAGATAAGAGCAAAAGTCTTTGGAAAAGTAGATACGTTTGTGACGTGTCAACTCCCCCAAGGTTAAGTCATTGCTTGTCCTCAAGCAATTCAGTTGACAAACTGAAAGTGATAAAGAAAACTTGTAAAAACTCGTTTGTTCTTGTTGCTGTATATATGCTTAAGTCATCGTTTAGGCTTTCAGCAAAGATCATAAACTAACCATGTCAATCATAACCCTTCGGTCTCATATATACTCATGACAATAACATAACTAACTAGTGAGAAATAATAATATATCTCTGATCCCAACAATTTATCAAAAAATCATGATATAATATGATAACATGGTATCTCGCTAGCCCTTTCTGAGACCACAAAACATAAATGCAGAGCACCTATGAGGTTCAAGCAGCGACTAAACATTGTAATTTAGGGTAGAAGATATCCAGTCATGTTCACATCCAACATTAACTAGACTCAATGCATAGAAATGACAATAGCGCTCTCAGGGCTAGTGCTTTCGATAAGAAGATGATGACTCCTCAATAAAAGTAAATAACATGAAAGTAATAGAAAGGCCCTTCACAAAGGGAATCATTGATTTGCAGAGGTGCAAGAGCTCATGGTTTAAAATAGAGATGAATGTATAATTTTGGATGGTATGCTTTTCCTGTCAACTTCATGACGACGGATTTTGGTATCTTCCATGCTAAACACATGATAAGCGTTTCCCAAACGGAATTGTAAAGATTACTCCCCTCCACCATACATACACAAGCCATGGATGACCAAATCCATGGGTGCCCTCCAATATTCATCTTTCCAGGGGAATTCTTTTATTATTTTTTTATTATGCAGGACTCGGCATCCTTTTTACTAGCCTCTCTCGTGTAATCACAAGTGAATAAACACCATCGTGAGAATAACCCACTTCATGGAAGATACTGACTGCCCCGTCACTCCAAGAGCGGTACGAGCACACAAAACAGATATTTATTTCATTATTAGAGGTGGCACATACAAATTTACTTGGAGTGCTAGGGTAATACCACATATAGGTAGATATGGTTAACTCATATGGAACAACTTTGTTTAAGGATTTTGGCACGAGAAGCATTCTCGCTTTGTACAGATGAAGGGCAGCAAATAGACTGGGAAGCGACCAGCTTGAGAGAAACAACGGTCCTAGTCATGCATTGCGAATAATAACATCGAACATTATCATGAGTAGGATACAAACACTCTGAACATAAATATCATTAAGGCTGCATTGGTTTTGAATCAACTACATGTTTGCCCATGTGCCAAATCAAGCTACTCAAATTACTCAGAGGAGGATACCATGCTAACATACTACATCATAATCATTTTAATGCATGTTGACACACAAGATAAATCATTATCCACTCCCAGCTATTTAAGCATGGCATGAGCAACTATAACCTCTAATTGTCATCATGGACATGTCTACCCATAATATGTTGAATCAAGAGAGACCGAGCTAAACATATTTACAAAAATGGAAAACAAGAAGAGTTCATACCAGCTTCCTTTACCACAATCACTTCATCAAATTATGGCCATTACTGCCTTTCACTTGCACGAACGAATGATGTGAAAATAATAATAGCGCAAATGTGTTCTGGACTAAGGTCGAATCTATAAACATTTATTCAAAGGAGAAGACAAGGTAACATTATCTCTTTGTTAGATCAATAATATAGCATATGAGCCATTTAAAAAATATAGCACCATCTTCTCCTTATGAAAACTCAAGGAAAAGGAAAGGATTTCAGAGAAACACACTGAAATATTTTTGTAGTTTTTAGTTTTTTTTTGAAAAAACCAAATTAAAGAATGATAAACGAAAAGCAAGAAAAACTATTTACAAGGGAGAGCTCCCAACAAGCAAAAGAAGAAAAGATAAATACTTTTGGGTTGTCTTCTTGATACTACAAACTAATTAGACAAGAAAGAAAAACCAAAAAGAAGCGAGAAATATTTTTAGATTTTCAAAGTTTTTTCAAACACACAAGAAGAAATCAAAAATAAAACTATCATGGATATACAATGAAAAAGGATGAGCACTAACAGTTGGAATGAAATGTGTGAACATGAATATAATGTCGGTGAGAAAACATACTCCCCCAAGATTAGGCTTTAGACCTAGCTTGGTAATTGTAAGTGCATCTATAGTGCCACCCTTTGTCGTTTTTGGAGTATTGAAAACAAATGTGGTTGAGGGACTAATGTTTTTGTGAGAGTTCATCGGATCACATGGATAGAAGTCCGTGGAGATTTGGTTTAACCGTCGAAGTCGACCCCTAAAAATGTTCGAAGACATTGATGATGGCCAAAGCCATTGGTGGTGCTTGAAGATAGTCGCTTTATGATAATGAAACACGAAGACGTAGTCTTTTGGTTGTTTTGTTTCTTCTTTCCCAAGTCATAGGAACCATTGTACTGTTAAGTGGGGTTGATGCGATCAAAGTCAGATGCTGACGTGATGCTCAACCCATAAACCTATGTCTTCCAGTGAAGACAATGAGAGGAAATCTCTTCCCGAGTTGGTTGAGTCAGCATTACTTGTAGCCCAAGGAATGTTGTCGCGTGAGTCATTGAAATCCGACCGTTGTAACACATGTCATTTGTCCATTGACCCAGGGTTATTTTGTTCATATCATGTCGAGTTGCATGTTGGATATACATAGCCCACCCCCTCCTCTATAAGTTGGTGGCTACTCAGAGTGAGATACATTTGTTGTCGTTTTGGAGCAACCCACCTTGAAGACATTGAGGGAGAACTATCCCATGAGGATAAACCCAAACACCTGGAGCTAGTGTGTTTGAGCATCACCGAAGTCGTTCTGTTCTAAAAGAACTGAATACTTATTACACTTGAAGATTAAGATCTTCCAGACGGTTAGACGTTTGGTTATAGAGCATCCAGGAGTCATTGTTGATTGCCAGGTGACCAAGTTTGTATGGGTTTGAGAAGTCTCCCCTGAAGACTTACCAGAGTGATTGGGCATGGTCTAAGTGTGTTTGGCTCAAGGGGAACAAGGTGAAGACGAGGTCTTCTGAGTTAAATCTCAGCCTCCCCCACCAGATGTATAGTTGTCATAGCAACTGGAACTGGTCCAACAAATCCCGTGTCTTCGTCGAGGAACTAGTTCTATCCTTTCACTCATTTACATACAGTTCTGTACTGTGAAGCCATTTCTTGGCTGCTCTTGCCCGAAGACATTCACCCAATTTGCATTTGTTTTCATACTACTCTAGTTTATCTTTGACACACTTTTGTTGTGTGATGACTATGCTTTACTTGCTTGAATATCTTCATGCCATGCCTATATCCTTGACTGTTAACCCTACCTAATCATGAATCATTTCCTCTCACTCCGAAGACATCTACTATTTTGAAGCTTTTCATAAAAATCACCTATTCACCCCCTCTAGTGGATAACTAGCACCTCTAATTTGTATCTGAGCAAGGGTACTCCCTTGTTTTGTGTTTCGATTTGACCACCTAGAGTTTAACTATGTTGACTGCAGGGATAATCAAGGTCTCGGCTGTGTATCGTGTCTTCGATGGCACTGACTACCCCTACTGGAAGAACAAGATGCGCATGCATCTCCAAGATATTGACAACGACCTATGGTATGTCGTCATGGCTGGCATTCCCAAAGTTGGCGAAGGTGTTATTGGTCCTGATGTGAAGAGATTTTCTCAAGTGGACTCAAGTCCAAAGAATATCATCTGTGGTCATCTGACTAAAGGACGGTATGACCGTGTGTGTGCTCTACAAACTCCGAAGCAAATCTGGGAATGGCTATCCAAGGTCAATGAAGGCGTTTCATCTCATAGAGACTCATGTGTTGATGTGCTTTGGAATCTGTTCAACCGCTTCAAGAGGCTTGACAATGAAAATGTCCAGCTCACATTTGATCGATACACCGATATCTCAAATGAGTTAAATGCTCTTGGTGCCACTAGTATCACCAAACATGAAGTTGTGAAGAAGCTATTGAGACCCCTTGATAATTCCTTTGACACTCTCGCTCTAATGATCCAAGAACACCCTGATTTCAAGGAATTGGATCCTACCGATATCCTTGAGAGGTTAAACACCCATGAGTTCTGAGAAGCTGAGAAGAGGGAAATCTATGGTTCCAGTTATGGTCTTTCTCGTGACCTGAAGGCAAAAGTTGTATCTTCATCTAAAGAAGAAGAATCTGAATGTAGTTCCTATGATGTTGAAGACATTGGCAGAGAACTTGCTCTGCTCGTGAGGAAGTTTCATAAATTCACCAAGTACAAACGCTTTGGAAAATCTTCAAGGCGTGATTCCAAGAAGCCTGGAGAAATGTCTTTGCGCAAAAACAAGAAGCAAAAATTTCACAAGTGCAAGAAAGCTAGCCACTTCAGTTCTGATTGTCCTCAATGGGAGAAGAAACCAAAGAAGAAGAGCAAGGACTATGATTCTGATGATAAGAAGAAGAAGAAGAAGAAGCATCACAAGTCTTTATCACATAAGAAGAGTTCATCTGGCAAAGTTCATGGTTTTATTGGCAAGGAAATGGACTCTCACGCTGAATCTGAGTCTGAAGTTGAAGAGAAATTTAAGGAGGAGTTTTCTTTTTAAGTTCTTGGTCTTGCTATGGCTTCTGCATTTGTTGCCACATATGCCTTCGAACCCAAAAATAATGGCCCCTTCATCAACACTGAAGCCGGTGATAACGAATATGCTCCAGCCTACTGCTTCATGGAAAAAGGCTCCAAGGTATCCTCAAAATCTTCATGTCATGACTCTATTGACAAAGATGAATTTGATGATAACTCGAAACCTAGCTATTCTATGCTTGTCAATATTGCCACTAAACAACAAAATGCTATCGAGGAAATGCTAAATGAAACTATGGCTAAAAACATGCAAAGTCTTCGTTCAAGATTTGAGGATCTCCAAAGTCGTCATGATATTCTCACAACTGAACATTAGAAGGCTTCTGTTGAATATCTTCAAAGAAAGCTTGATCTAGAGAAGTCGAGAGAAGCTCATGAGGACCTTCGGAAAGAAAATGAGTCACTCCTAGCAGAAGAGATCAACACCGCTCATGATGAATTTAATGCTCCATGCTCAAAATGTCTTGCACGTGAAGCTAATGATTCCAATACTAAATGTTAAAATGATTCTGAAAATGCAATATCTTCAACTGTATTTGTGGTATCTAACCCCTCATCTGAGGAAACCACTACTATTACTGATGACAAAGACAGGTTGAAGACATTGCTTGAAACAGACATGTACAAAAGTCTAAAGGGACATCAGATTCTTTGTGATGTACCGAAGAAGAGAATCTTGCACAAAAACCCTAGGAAAGAGGGTGTGGGTTTTGAAAGAAACATCAATGTTAATGGATCCAACTAGAAGCCTGAGCAGTATCCCAAAACCACATGGGTTGATGCAAAAGGTCCTTCAGTTGATCCATCCATATTATCAGATTTTAACTGCAATAATCATGTCATCGTTGATGAGTCATTTGACTCAAATTATAAAGTGTTCAAATCTAAGAATGGTGAAGGGTTTGCTAGATTCATTGGAACTAACTACAGGAATAGTTCTCATGTGAAGAGGATATGGGTTACCAAATGTCTTCTTGAGAAGCTTCCTGTGAATGTGATGACTACATCCCTTAGGAAGAAGACACTCCCAGATCAAAGTCTTCGAGAACACAAAGGTCTTCATATGATCATACTAAGAACTATGTTTCACAAGGAAGGACTGAATAGATCATGAGTATGAGCAATATAGCACACACTGTTATGTTCATAAAACTAAGAATTTCTTTGCATATTTTTATGAGTATTCTAACCCTTCTATGAAGCATAATGTTAGGTTTTCATTGCTTTAATTCCTTGATGCTTCTCTTAACTCATTGCTTATAAACCACACCTACAAATGTGGGTGGTTAAGAAGAACTAATATCTTCATGCAACATTAGGTATCTAGAATGAACATGGGATAACTTGAAGACTATCTCTGGAGGCCCGAAAACTTTCTTGTCTGGATGCGACATAATTAATGCAAATGGTTTTACCATTTATAACATCATGTTTCTACTATCAACAATATATTGCAATATCTTCATCAATGCATGTTACAACTGCATGCCTTAGTGAATGCTACTTCTCGAGCATGTGTTGGTTTCCCACGAAGAGGAACGGTTTGATGCAGCAAAGTAAATAAGTATTTCCCTACATTTTTTAGAACCAAGGTATCAATCCAGTAGGAGATACAAGCGAGCCACCAATAGATGTACCTGCACAAGGAAACAAACTCTTGCACCCAACGCTATAAAGGGGTTGACAATCCCTTCACGGTTATTTGCAAGGATGAGATCTAGTGGAGATAGATATAATAGGATGCTTGAACGGAAAGTAAAACTAAAAGTAAAAATAGGGCAGCAAGTATTTTTGGTATTTTTGGTTTTAGATCTGAAAATATAATATGGAAAATATACCCGGGGGCCATAGGTTTCACTAGAGGGCTTCTCTCATGATGGCAAGTATTACGGTGGGTGAACGAATTACTGTCGAGCAATTGATAGAAAAGCGAATAATTATGAAGATATCCAAGGCAATAATTATGCATATAGGCATCACGTCCGTCACAAATAGACCGAAACGATTCTGCATCTAGTACTATTACTCCACACATCGACAGACTCCTGCGTGCATCTAGAGTATTAAGTTCATGAAGAACAGAGTAACACATTAAGAAAGATGACATGATGTAGAGGGATAAACTCAAGAAATATGATGAAAACCCCATCTTTTTACCCTTGATGGAAACAATACAATACGTGCCTCGCTACCCCTACTTTGTCACTGGGTGAGGACACCGCAAGATTGAACCCAAAACTAAGCACTTCTCCTATTACAAGAATTACCAATCTAGTTGGCCAAACCAAACCAATAACTCAAAGTGACTTGAAAAGATAATAAATCATGCATATAAGAATTCAGGAAAGGCTCAAATAATATTCATGGATAATCTGAACATAAACCCACAAGTCATCGGATCTCGACAATCACACCACAAAAGAGTATTACATCGGATAGATCTCCATGAAGATCATGGAGAACATGGTATTGAGAAGCAAAGAGAGAGAAGAAGCCATCTAGCTACTAGATATGGACCCATAGGTCTGTGGTGAACTACTCGCGCATCATCAGAGGGGCAATGGAGTTGATGTAGATGCCCTCCATGATCGAATCCCCCTTCGGTAGATTACCGGAAATGGCTCCAAGATTGGATCTCTCGGGAATGGAGGCTTCTGGCGGCGGAAAACTGTTTTCCTGGCTCTCTTCGATAATGATGGAATATTTGGGAATTTATAGGCCGAAGATTAGGGTTAGGGGAGTTGCCAGGGGCCCACAAGCCGGCACGGTGCGGGTGGTCCCCCTAACCGCGACAAGCGGGCTTGTGGCCCCGTGGCAACTCCTCTGCCTTGGTTCTCAAGTCTCATGGCTTCCTTTTATTTTAGAAAAATCATTCCAAAGGTTTTATTCCGTTTGGACTCCGTTTAATATTCCTTATCTGCGAAACTCAAAAACAAGGAAAAAACAAAAAAGTGGCACTAGGCTCTAGATTAATAGGTTAGTCCCAAAAATAATATAAAATAGCATATTAATGCATATAAAACATCCAAAACATATAATATAATAGCATGGAACAATAAAAAATTATAGATACGTTGGAGACGTATCAGCATCCCCAAGCTTTATTCCTACTCGTCCTCGAGTAGGTAAATGATAAAAACAGAATTTTTGATGTGGAATGCTACCCAACATATTTATCCATGTAATATTCTTTATTGTGGGATGAATATTCAGATCCGTAAGATTCAAAACAATAGTCTAATATTGACATAAAAAAGTAATACTTCGAGCACACCAACAAGGTAGTCGTGTCCTTTCGGAATAACATGGCCTTAGAAGTTATCCCTACAAAATCATATGGTCTAGCTATGCTCCATCTTCCCCACACAACGTATCTAATTCATGCACAACCCCGATGAACAAGCCAGCCAATTGTTTCACAATTTTGGTGTTCTCAAACCTTTTCAACTCTCACGGAATACATGAGTGTGAGCCATGGATATAGCATTATAGGTGGAATAGAATATGGAGGGGGTGCATAGGAAAAAGGAGAAGATAGTCTCACATCAACTAGGCGTATCAACGGGCTATGGAGGTGCCCGTCAATAGATATCAATGTGAGTGAGTAGGGATTTCCATGTAACAAATTCACTTAGAGCTATAAGTGTATGAAATCTCAAAAAGAAAACTAAGTGGTCGTGCATAATGAATATCCACTAGTTATATGAAAGTGACAAAATAGGAGACTCTCTATCATGAAGATCATGGTGCTACTTTGAAGCACAAGTGTGGAAAAAGATAGTAGAAATTGTGCCTTCTCTCTTTCTCTCATTTTTTAAATTTTGGTGGGCTTCTTTGGCCTCTTTTATTTTATTTTTTTTGGGCTTCGCTGGTCTCTTTTATTTTTTGTAAAGTCCGGATACTCGTCCCAACTTGTGAGGGAGTCATAGCCTCCATCATCCCTTTCCCTCATGGCACAATGCTCTATTAATGAAAAATCATCACACTTTTATTTACTTATAACTCAAAGAAAAATAAATTACAACTCGATTCCTATGACAAGATCTAACTCTATATGCAATATGAAGTGATGATGCAAGTCATAGAAAAACTACATGATGGAAGTTGCATGGCAATATATCTCGGAATGGATATGGAAATGCCATAATAGGTAGGTATGGTGTCTGTTTTGAGGAATATATGGTGGCTGTTTTGAGGAAGGAGGGTTTGATGTACCGGCGAAAGTTGCACGGTACAAGAGAGGCTAGCAAAGATGGAATGGTGAGAGTGCGTATAATCCATGGACTCACATTAGTCATAAAGAACTCACATACTTATTGAAAAAGTCTATTAGTTATCAAAAAATCATTAGATGCATGCTCCTAGGGGAGAGGTTGGTAGGAGTTAACCATCGTGCGCTCCCGACCCTCACACAAAGGTCAACAATCATTAGACAAATCATGTTCCGACTTCGTTACAGAACGGTTCACCATACGTGCATGCTACGGGAATAACAAGCTTTAACACACATATCTCTTAAATTCACAACTACTCACTAGCATGACTCTCATATTAGCATCCCTATTATCTCAAAACTATATGCAAGGAATCCAACTTCTCATAGTTGTTAATGCAGTTAATATGAAAGTTTTTATTATATCCCTCTTGGATACCATTATATTAGGACTAAATTCATAACCTAAAAACATTGCCATGCTGTTTTAAGAAACTCTCAAAATAGTATAAGTGAGGAATGAGAGTTTAATAATTTCTATAAAATATAACACCACCAAGCTCTATAAGGATATAAGTGAAGCACTAGAGCAACATTGCCTAGCTCAAAACATATAAGTGAAGCACATAGAGTATTCTAACAAATTCAAGATTCAGCGTGTCTCTCTCAAAATATGTGTGCAGTAAGAATTATTGTGGAAAACTAACAAGAAAAGACTCATATCATACAAGACACTCCAAGAAAAACACATATCATGTGGTGAATAAAAATATAGCGTCAAGTAAATTTACCGATGGATTGAAGACGAAAGAGGGGATGCCTTCCGGGGCATCCCCAAGCTTAGGATTTTTGGTATACTTGAATATTACTTGGGTTTCGTGGGGAATCCCCAAGCTTAGGCTCTTTCCACTCTTTATTCCATAGTCCATCAAATCTTCACCCAAAAGTTGAAAACTTCACAACACAAAACTCAATAGAAAACTCATGAGATCCGTTAGTATAAGAAAAATAAATCACAACTTTAGGTACTATTGTGAACTCATTATTTATTTATATTTGTGTAATACATATTTTATTCTAACTTTCCATGACTCATACCCCCCCGATACGAGCCATAGATACATCAAAATAAGCAAACAACACAAAGAAAACAGAATCTGTCAAAAACAGAACAATATGTAGCAATCGGTAAACTTCGAATACTTCTGGAACTCTAAAAATTCTGAAAAATTAGGAAAGTAAGGAAAATTTGTATATAAATCTTTTGTAAAAATTTCAGATGAATTTGACTCTCTGAAAAATTTGGAAACTTCCTGGACTGAGCACAAAAGTTTCTATTTTTCAGCAGGATCAAATCAACAACTACCATAGATCACCCCAAAGGTTTTACTTGACTCAAACACTAATCAAAACACAAAAACACAATTACTATAGAAGTAATAATGTTCCAAACACACCAAAACATAAGCAAAAAGTATAAAGCAAAATAAAATTGGGTTGCCTCCCAAGAAGCGCTATTGTTTAACGCCCCTAGCTAGGCAAAACACAATAGATCTAGGTATTGTCGTCTTTGGTATGCAATCCATAAGTAGCTCTCATGATAGATTCATAAGGTAATTTTATTTTCTTTCTAGGAAATTATTACATGCCTTTCCTTAATGGAAATTGGAATCTAATATTCCCTTCCTTCATATCAATAATTGCACCAATCGTTCTAAGGAAAGGTCTACCAAGAATAATAGGACATGTAGGATTGCAATCTGTATCAAGAACAATGAAATCTGCGGGCACATAATTCCTATTTGCAAAAATAAGAACATAATTAATTCTTCCCATAGGTTTCTTTATAGTGGAATACACAAGATGCAAATTTAAGGAACAAACATTAAATTCACGGAAACCTAACACATCACATAAAGTTTTTGGAATCATGGAAACGCTAGTACCCAAATCACACAAAGCATGGAACTCATAATCTGTAATCTTAATCTTAATAGTAGGTTCCCACTCATCATATGGATTTCTAGATATAGAAACTTCCAACTCAAGTTTTTCTTCAAAATCCTTCATCATAGCATCAACAATATGTTTAGTAAAAGCCTTGTTTTGATTATAAGGGTGAGGAGAATTCAACATTGATTGTAACAAGGAAATAAAATCAATCAAAGAGCATCTACCATTATTAAATTCTTTGAAATCCAAAAGAGTGGGTTCATTGCTATTTAAAGTTTTGACCTCTTCAATCCCACTTTTATCAATCTTAGCATCAAGATCTAAACACTCCGAATCATTGGGATGCCTTTTAACTAAAGTTGACTCATCTCCAGTCCCATCCTTATCAAGATTAATAATGGAAAACAAATATTCAATAGGAGTTACATCAATCAATTTAAGATCTTCATCAATATTATCACGAGAAGATAGTTTTCAAGCCATTCACGCTTAGCACGAACTCTAGCGGTTCTTTCCTTACACTCATCAATAGAAATTATCATAGATTTTAAAGACTCATTAATATCATGCTTGGGTGGAATAGATCTAGTTTTTAAAGAATCAATCTCAAGAGAAATTCTATCAACGTTCCTAGTCAAATCATCAATCTTGAGCAATTTTTCTTCAATCATAGCATTGATACCTTTTTACGTACTAATGAATTATTTAATATTACTCTCAAAATCAGAGGTAATTTTATCATAATTTCCATAAGAATTGCAGTAGGAATTACCATAATTATTAGAGGGATTACTAGGAAACGGTCTAGCATTGAAATTACCTCTATAAGCGTTATTACCAAAATTGTTCCTACCAACAAAATTCACATCCATAGATTCATTATTATTTCCAATAAAAGAAGACAAAGTCATATCATTAGGATTAATAGGATCACTCTTACTAGCAAACAATTTCATCAACTCATCCATCTTTTCACTCAAAGTATTAATCTCTTCAATAGCATGCACTTTTTTACTAGTAGGAGATCTTTCGGTGTGCCATTGAGAGTAATTTGCCATAATATTATCTAGTAGTTTAGTAGCTTCTCCTAATGTGATTTCCATAAGACTGCCACCGGTGGCGGAGTCTAAGAGATTCCTAGAAGCAAAATTCAATCCAGCATAAAAAATCATATAATCATCCATAAACTAAAACCATGCACGGGGAAATTCCTAATCATAAGTTTCACCCTCTCCCAAGATTGTGCAACATGTTCATGATAAAGGTTTTGTTCCTAAGGGAGATGATCTTAGTGGGTAGAAAGTACTTGGAAATAAAAGCATCTTACACTTATTCCATGAATCAATACTATTTTTAGGCAAAGATGAAAACCAAGTTTTAGCACGATCTGGTATTGAGAACGGAAATAGGTTAAATTTAATAATATCAATTATCCACATATTTCTTATTTTGCATATCACATAACTCAACGAAAGTATTTAGATGGGATGCGGCATCTTCATTAGCAAGGCCGAAAAATTGTTCTTTCATAACAAGATTGAGAAAAGCAGCATTAATTTCATAAGATTCCGCACTAGTGGCGGGAGCAATCGTAGCACTAATAAAATCATTATTATTAGTATTGGAAAAGTGACACAACTTGGTATTCTCTTGAGTCATTGTGACAAAGCAAGCAATCAAGCACTCAAGGAAGCAAAAGGCAAACGGTAAGACGAACGAAGAAGGCCGAATAAAAAGGCAAATCTTTTTGGTATTTTATGAAAATTGCTTAAAAGTGGGGGAGAGTAAAACGAGAGGCAAATGGAAAATAATGTAAATGCAAGAGATGAGTTTGTGATGGGTACTTGGTATCCCTGACTTTCTATGTATCTCCTCGGCAACGGCGCCAGAAATCCTTCTTGCTACTTCTCGAGCATGCGCTGAATTCCCGTGAAGAGGAACGGTTTGATGCAGCAAAGTAGATAAGTATTTCCCTCAGTTTTTGAGAACCCAAGTATTAATATAGTAGGAGATACAAGCAAGCCACCAATAGATGTACCTGCACAAGGAATCAAACTCTTGCACCCAACGCTATAAAGGGGTTGTTAATCCCTTCACGGTTATTTGCAAGGATGAGATCTAGCAGAGATAGATATAATAGGATGCTTGAACGGAAAGTAAAACTAAAAGTAAAAATAGGACAACATGTATTTTAGGTATTTTTGGTTTTAGATCTGAAAATATAATATGGAAAATAGACCCGGGGGTTATAGGTTTCACTAGATGGCTTCTCTCATGATGGCAAGTATTACGATGGGTGAACGAATTACTGTCGAGCAATTGATAGAAAAGCGAATAATTATGAAGATATCCAAGTCAATGATTATGCATATAGGCATCACGTCCATGACAAGTAGACCGAAATGATTCTGCATCTACTACTATTACTCCACACAGCGACCGACTCCTGCCTGCATCTAGAGTATTAAATTCATGAAGAACAAAGTAACGCATTAAGAAAGATGACATGATGTAGAGGGATAAACTCTAGCAATATGATGAAAATCCCATATTTTTACCCCTGATGACAACAATACAATACATGCCTCGCTACCCCTAGTTTGTCACTGGGTGAGGACACCGCAAGATTGAACCCAAAACTAAGCACTTCTCCTATTGCAAGAATTACCAATCTAGTTGGCCAAACCAAACCAATAACTCAAAGAGACTTGCAAAGATATGAAATCATGCATATAAGAATTTGGGAAAGACTCAAATAATATTCATGGACAATCTGAACATAAACCCACAATTCTTCGGATCTTGACAAAAACACCGCAAAAGAGTATTACATTAGATAGATCTCCATGAAGATCATGAAGAACATGGTATTGAGAAGCAAAGAGAGAGAAGAATCCGTCTAGCTACTAGCTATGGACCCGTAGGTCTGTGGTGAACTACTCACGCATCATCGGAGGGGCAATGGAGTTGATGTAGATGCCCTTCGTGATCGAATCCCCCTCCGACAAATTACCGGAAAAGGTAACAAGATTGGATCTCTCGGGAACGGAGGCTTCTGGCGGCGGAAAAGTGTTTTTGTGTCTCTCTTCGATAATGATGGAATATTTGGGAATTTATAGGACGACGATTAGGGTTAGGGGAGTTGCCAGGGGCCCACAAGCCTGCCCGGCGTGGGTGGCCCCCCTGGTCGCGGCAAGCAGGCTTCTGGCCCGTGGTAGCTCCTCTGCCTTGGTTCTCAAGTCTTGTGTCTTCCTTTTATTCCAGAAAAAATCATTCCGGAGGTTTTGTTCCGTTTGTACTTCATTTAATATTCCTTATCTGCGAAACGCAAAAACAAGGAAAAACAGAAACTTGCACTAGGCTCTAGATTAATAGGTTAGTCCCAAAAATAATATAAAATAGCATATTAATGCATATAAAACATCCAAAACACATAATATAATAGCATGGAACAATCAAAAATTATAGATACGTTGGAGACGTATTAGTGAACAAGACTAATTCTGAATGCAGGAAAATGAATCCAATTCAACTGAGTGGATTATGGATATATAGTGGATGCACTAGTCACATGACTGGTGACCGAAGCCTTTTGGTGGATTCAACTCTTTGTTGTCCGACCAAAGATCACATCGTCTTTGCCGACAAAAGTAGTAGCAAAATACGGGGACTTCGTAGAGTTGCTATCACAAGGGATCGACACATGGAAAAAATGATGCTTGTCGAATCACTTGTTTACAACTTAATGTGTGTCTGGATGCTTTGTGATCTAGACATGTTTGCCATATTTGGTAGCTTTCGATGTGTTGTGCTAATGGCTTCTGAAAAAACCAAAGTCTTCGAAGGCTTTCAAAGAGGTGATCTATACATGGTAGACTTTCTGTAGGACCACATGCCGCCACTTGTCTTCTAGATTAAGCTTCAGAATGATGGTTATGGCATCGTCGGCTAGGATATGTTGACATGAGGAACTTGAACACCCTTGCCAAGAAGAATGTCATCATTGGCTCCGAGGGAGTCAAGTTCAAGAAAGACCACCCGTGTGGTGCTTGTGAAGCCGGGAAGATGACACGGGCCAAACATACCTCGAAGACAATCATGACGACCTCACTATTGGAGATATGCCCTAGAGGCAATCATATATGATGGTATTTCCTATGTATTTATGAATAAAGATAGTCCTTGGACATTATCATTGATGTGTATTAAAAAGTACATGACTTGTTTGTGAGACTATGCATTGTATGATGACTGTCCTAAATGGTCCCTAGTAAAAAGGGTTGTGTGGACGCATGGCCAATGAGACTAGCATATGACATGTTGGATGGTTTGGTCTCACTGACCATGTAGCATTGGATGCTAGCAGATGATATGGACTCAGAAAGATCTGGTTGGATTTGATGTAGTCGGATCCGAGTCGAGATAAGGTCTGAATTGGACAGACCCAACTATGAGACGGAGCGATAGGTCATTTGTGAGTCTCTAGTACAACATATGTTCTATGTCCTAAGACCTGAGGTGGCACATGTACTCGGGATGGTGACATACTGTCTTTGGTCTGACCAAATGCTACTCCATGACTGGGTAGTTACAAAGGTAGGTTTCGGGCTTGTCCAGACCCATGCTGCGAGACATGGTTGAGCAAGATGGGATTTGCCCCTCTAATCAGGAGAGATATACTCTGGGCCCCTCAGGTGATCTGACCTAGATAAGCATGACCATGCGATGAGGATTATGAGATAATACGAAGTAGGATTCACCAGAACGAGAAAGAGGTCATGCTGCAACAAGGATGACCATGATGCCTTGAGCACGACAACATATATCGTGTGGCAAAAGGAACACAAGTATGAAGTACAGGTTCGCCTAACCAGCTTCATCGGGCACTTGGAGTTGGCACACTTTGCTAGAGGCCGCTACCGACTAGCCGGGGCAGATGTGATATGACTCGTGACCAAGTGAATGAGAACCTAAGGGATCGTGCGCTTAAGGGAAGGAACACGTGGGATTTATGATCCGTGTGAGGCCCAAGAGTTGAGCCCGCGCCGGATGCCTATATATAGTGGAGGTTTGGCACATTCATTTACTTGATCGCTTTGGTGTCGTCATTAGGGCTTTTCATGTGTTGCAACTATGCATCTCCACTCGCTGCCGACTGAGTGATCAGACCTAGCAGTCCGCCGCACGGTGTTCCTCCTGCATGCGCGGATACCATTAGAGGCGGTGCACTTGCACTGCTTCGGTGGACCTGTACGTGGGATCCGCGACCGGATGTTCGAGGAAGATTGGACGAGGAGGAAATAGACCGCGTGGTTGCGCTGCCTCAACTCAACTTCCGCTGCACGACACTACGCGTCTAGTGATAACAATTTGTGTTCCATCTTCGTAGCATGTTCTTGGATGTCCTGCGCATAGGAAAATTTTAATTGGCATGCTATGCACCTACGGTAGAACCCAACACTCACGTCCCTTCAAGCTACTCCATATGGACTTATTCTGCCTTTATCATTATTCCACTTTCTCTACCACCACAAATCTATATGTCTTCGTTATTGTTGATGATTACTCTCGATATACCTGGGTGCACCTCTTACTCTACAAGACTGGAGTGTAGGACGTCTTCTAGCGCTTCGCAGATACGTGCATGACCAACTGCAACATCAAGTTCAAGCACATTAGGAGAGACAATGGCACCAAGTTCAAGAATACTGGACTTGAAACCTATCTCGATACTCTTGGTGTCACCCATGAGTTCTCTGCTCCATACACCCCTTAGCAAAATTGTGTAGTGGAATGCAAGAACTGGATGCTCATTGAGATGGCTCGTACCATGCTTGACGAATACAAGACACCTCGAAGACTTTGGCCTGAAGACATTGACACTACATGTCACATCATCAACAGGGTATATCTTCACAAGTTCTTCAAGAAAACATCTTATGAACTGCTCACTGGTGAGAAACCCAATGTAAGTTATTTCAAAGTCTTCAGTGCAAGATGTTGGATAAGGGATCCACACCACACTTCAAAGTTTGCACCAAAAGCACATGAGGGTTTCATGCTTGGTTATGCAAAGGATTCGCACACATACATGGTCTTAAACACTTATCACCACAAAGTGGTTGAGACTATAGATGTGCGGTTTGATGAAACTAATGGCTCATAAATAGGGCACCTGCCTCTTGTGATAGATGAACTTCCGCTTGAAGAAGCTATTAGGTTGATGGGCACTGGTGTAATCATACCCAATGAACCTGAAGTAGAAGAAGTCATCATTCCTCGCTCTACTCAACGCGAAGACAATGATGCTCCTGAAGATAATGTTGCCGATGAAGAAAATGCTCAGCAACAAGAACAAAGTCTTCACCCTTCTCATCCACATGCAGCTAATGAAGTTCAAATCGAGAAGATGCTCGATATGATCAACGCACAAGGTCCTCTCACTTGCTCAAGAGCTAACCAATTGGCTAAATTTTGTGGGCACTTTGCTTCTGTGTCTATCTCAGAGCCCACCAAAGTAGACGAAGCCTTCATGGAACCAAAATGGATTCAAGCTATGTAATAAGAGTTTCATCAGTTCAAGCTCAACAACATATGTGAACTTGTCAAGCATCTAGATCCATGCAAGCACAATATCGTTGGTACAAAGTGGATCTATCGCAACAAGCAAGATGTGTCTGGACAAGTTGACAGAAACAAGGCTCGGCTTGTATCTCAAGGCTACACACAAGTTGAGGGTATTGACTTCAAAGAAACATTTGCACCTTGATACGTCTCCAACGGATCTAATTTTTTTAATTGTTCCATGCTGTTATATTATAAATCTTGGATGTTTTACAAGCATTCTATAGCAACTTCATATCATTTTTTGGGACTAACCTATTGACATAGTGCCAAGTGCCAGTTGCTGTTTTTTGCTTGTTCTTTACTTCACAGAAAATTAGTCCCAAAAAAATCCCAAACACCGTGAAACTTTTTGGAGATTTTTTTGGGCCAGAAGACATCCAGTGGGCTAGAGAAGTGCCAAAGAGGAGGGTCGAGGAGAGCAAAACCCACCAGGGCGCGCCAGAGGCCCTCGGCGTGCCCTGATGGGTTGTGCCCACCTCGGGACACCTCTCATCACCTATAATCTCTATAAATACCCAAATATTCAGAAAACCCTAGGGGGTCAACGAAAAACAATTCCAACCGCCGCAAGTTCCAGAACCGCGAGATCCAATCTAACACCATCACGGAGGGGTTCATCTTCTTCGTAGGTGCCTCTTCAATGATGCGTGAGTAGTCCACCATAGACCTACGGGGCCATAGGCAGTAGCTAGATGGATTCCTCTCTCTCTCTTTTGATTCTCAATACAATGGTCTCTTGGATATCTATTTGATGTAATGACTTTTGCGGTGTGTTTGTTGGGATCCGATGAATTTTGAGTTCACAATCAATTTCTATCCATGAATATTATTTGAGTCTTCTTTGATCTTTTATATGAATGATTACTTATAGCCTCATATTTCTTCTTCGAAGCTTTGGTTTAGTTAGGCCAACTAGATTTATTTTTCTTGCCATGGTAAGAGGTGCTTTGTGATGAGTTCGATCTTGTGGTGTCCTTTCGAGTGACAGAAGGGGCAGGAAGGCACACATGTATCCTTGCCATTAAGGATAACAAGATGGGGTCTATTCCTACATGAATAGATCTTGTCTACATCATGTCACCGTTCTTATTGCATTACTCTGTTTTTTCATGAACTTAAAACACTAGATGCGTGCTGGATAGCGGTCGATGTGTGGAGTGATAGAAGTAGATGCAGAATAATTTCGGTCTACTTATCTTGGACGTGATGCCTATATAATGATCATTTCCTAGATATCGTCATGATTATTTTATCTTCTATGAATTTCCCAACATTAATTTGTTCACCCATCGTGTGCTATACTCATGAGAGAAGCCACTAGTGAAACCTATGGCCCCAGGGTATACTTTCCAACATATTGCTTTCCGATGTACTCTTTTGTCGTTTTGTTTTCGGATCTATTAATCCAAAAACCCAACAATATCTTGCTGCATTTTTTGTTTACTTCTTTTATTTCGTGTTCTAGCGAGATTTATTTTCCCAACCTATTACAATCTAATCTATCTTTTTTATTGTTCAAAGCTTGACAACCTCTCTTATGCGTCGGGTTGCAAGTATTTGTTCTTTGTGTGCAGGTGACGTTTACATAGTTGCTTGGTCTTCCTCCATGGATTGATATCTTGGTTTCTTAACTGAGGGAAATACTTACCGTAGTTGTGCTGCATCATCCCTTCCTCTTTGGGGAAATACCGACGCAGTCTCAAGCCACATCACACGTGTTGCTAGACTCGAAGCCATACATATATTGCTTTCTTATGCTAATCATCACGACATATGCTTATACAAATGGACGTCAATAGTGCATTCCTCAATGGTAAGATTTAGGAAGAAGTATATGTTGCTCAACCACCAGGGTTTGAAGATCGAAAACATCCGGACAAGGTCTACAGGATCAACAAGGCATTGTATGGCCTCAAACAAGAACCAAGGGCCTAGTATGACACACTCAAGGAATTCTTCATGAAGAAATCCTTCAAACCTGGTTCACTTGAACTTAATATCTTCACTAAATCATATGATGGTGAATTGTTTATATGTCAAATCTATGTGGATGAAATTATCTTCGACTGTACTAACACTCGATATAGTGATGAGTTCAGCTTCCTTATGCAAGAGAAATATCAGATGTGGATGATGGGACTGCTGAAGTTCTTTCTAGGGCTTCAGATTCGACAACAACCAAATGGCAGTTTATATCTCACGAGAAGTACCTCAAGGACTACCTCAAAAAGTTTGTCATGCATGAATGCAAAGGCTACAAGATGCCAATGCCAACAAACAGTCACCTCTACGCCGACGGAAATGGTAAAGATTTCGATCTGAAGGTATATCACTCCATGATTGGCTCTTTATTCTATCTATGTGCATCTAGGACAGATATAATGCTTAGCATTCGCATGTATTCCCGACTTCAAGTGGCACCAAAGGAATCACATCCCCTTGCGGTGAAGCGAATACTTTGATATTTGGCTCTCACCCCAAGGCTAGGATTATGGTATCCAAAGGGCTCGAATTTTGATCTCATTGGCTATTCGGATCCAGATTTCGCTGGCGACGGAGTTGATCACAAGTATACATCAGCACTTGTCACTTTGTGGGTCAATATCTTGTATGTTGGTATTCGAAGAATCAGAACTGTGTATCACTCTCCACTTCTGAAGCCGAATACATTGCTGCTGGCACCGGCTGCACTCAGCTTCTTTGGATGAAGCAAACCCTCAAGGACTATGGCATGAACAAGAATAAATTTCCTCTATTCCGCAACATTGAGAGTGCTATCAAGACCACCCACAACCCAGTACAACACTCGAAGATAAAGCACATTCAGATACAAAATCATTTCCTTCGTAATCATGTATTAAAGGGAGACATCGTCATCAACCACGTGAAGACAAAAGAACCATTAGTTAATATCTTCATGAATTCTTTGGATGAGAAGAGGTTTTGCAAGTTACAATGTGAGGTAAATATCTTAGAATCCTCGAATGTCCTATGAAATGACACACATCCTAACGCTTATGCACTTTGATGACTCTTATGCACAACACATGCACTAATGTATGTCTCCAGTTAATGAAGATTTACACTCTAAGTGTGAAAATATTAACGAAAAATATGATTTCAGAGCGTCACAATAATTATGCGTCGTGTCTGAGTCAAACATTGTTATACAGTGGTTAACGCCACCATCCCAACTTGAAGACATTGCTTTTATCTTCGTAGTTTTGTCTATGTATTCAAAATTTTGAGTTTACCTTCGAATTTGAATCACTTGTTAGTTGAATATTTCGTATAAATATTCTAGATTTCTATCCTCGACAACATTTTGCCTATATCTACGTCTTCAAACTTTCCCTAGGCAAATGTGATGGGACCCGAAAACCTCACATATGCTTATCTCTCATAACACTATTCACTCTAGTCATATGAATTCTACTTGTAACATGTTGATTGTCTTCAAGGCATCCTTGGCGGTCGAAGACAAATGCAACAAAATGGTTAAAATTTCAATCTTATCATTTTACCGCCGTTATCGTGAAAGTTCCCACGCTCGTCGCTACACTTCGGAGGTAGTGGGATGTCTGACGTGGTGCATGCTCTCCATGCATCCCACTAAGACGGAGGGTTGGGGGCATATCCATCCCAAAATTTCAGCTCATTCCACTTCTTACCCCCTTATAAATACTTGACCTCCCCAGCTCATTTATTAAGTTCACCTCTCCCGCTCTCGCTCTCGATCTCTCAAAACCTAGCATCGCTGCAGGATTCCATCGTCGCCAAAGGAGAAACTCTTGAGTATCGTGACCCCTTCGTCTTCGTACTCACGCCGACCGTGATTGTCTTCGCCCCGCCACTGCTGCAGTTGTCTATCACCACCAAATTAGGGAGTGGCAGATTGAACCATTTGGCCTCTCCGCCTCATCAAGTTATTCTTCGTATTCTTCACTGCGGTAAATAAAATCTGATTTTTTACCACCTGTTTGATCTGTAAAGATTCCAAATATTTTCAATTGTTGTTTTTCACATTCTTTCCGACAGTGCTCAATCATCTATCTCCTATCTGTCAAAGTGTTGTCACTTATGTTGAAAATATGGTTTGATTCCTCATTTGTGCAATTTATGCAATTTGCACAAGTTCGGAAACAACCCATCCGATACAAAAGTGAATGTCTTCGCGATATGAGGTCATTATCTCTAGACCAAGTTTTTATCTTCAAAATCTTCTGAGAATGCATATGTCCTTTTCCATTGCCTTTGCATCTCTAATTCTTTGATAGGTACATGTCCGCGGCAAAATCACTATGATGTCATACTCTGAATTCCTTTGCAGACTACTTGCGGATTCATCTGGACTCACCTGAAGCCAGTTCTAACTTGCATACTCATGTGAAGTCATTTTCAAAGTTGAACACAATGGCTACTAATAAAGCGCCCAAAAAGGGTGGAAGACAAAGATGTCAGAACACTGCAAAATACCTTCCGCCTGCACTATATGAGCGATACAAGTCTGATCCATAGGAAAATTACACTCAACGCAAGAACCGGATTCAATGGATCCGAAGATATTGGGCAGAGGAATGGTTCTACTATCTCTTTGTCACTGCAGGATATGCTGAAAAGAATGCAGAATAGGTTCCCTGGACTGATATTACATACGAGAATCTTCACCCTAAGACAAAATCTGAAGCCATCAAAATTGGTTTATATGCATGCATGGTTAGGCCACCCATGCCAAAACATCCAAATCCATCTAGCATCATAGGGTTTCCTATCACTAATGAAGCATCAAAATAAGATGCAGATCAACCTACTGCTAGTAATCTGAAGCCTTGATGACCCATAAGTATAGGGGATCAATCGTTGTCCTTTCGATAAGTAAGAGTGTCGAACCCAAGGAGGAGCAGAAGGAAATGATAAGCGGTTTTCAGCAAGGTAATTTCTGCAAGCACTGAAATTGTAAGTAGCAAGTAGTTTGATAGCAAGGTAATTTGTAACGAGCAAGTAACGGTAACAATAAGTAAGGTACAACAAGGTATCCCAATCCTTTTGTGGCAAAGGATAGGCAAAAACTATCTCTTATGATAAGCAAAGTGTTCTTGAGGGTACACTGGAATTTCATCTAGTTACTTTCATCATGTTGGTTTGATTTGTGTTCGCTACTTTGATAACTTGATATGTGGGTGACCTGTGCTAAGGTTTTTCTGTTCCTTGAACTAACAACCTACTAATGATTAAACCCCTCGCAAGCATCCGCAACTACGAGAAAAGTATTAAGACAAAGTCTAACCATAGCATTAAACATATGGACCCAAATCAGCCCCTTACCAAGTAACACATAAACCAGGGTTTATGCTTATGTCACTCTAGCAAACCATCATCTAATAACTAATCCGCAATGCATTCCCTTAGTCCCAAGGATGGTGAAGTGTCATGTACTCAACGTTCACATGACACCACTAAGGGAATCACAACATACACATCATCAAAATATCGAACACATATCAAATTCACATGCTTACTTGCAACATGACTTCTCCCGTGACCTCAAGAATAAGGGTAACTACTCACAAATAATATTCATTCTCAAGATCAGAGGGGTATTGAATAGCATAATGGAACTGAACATATAATCTCCCACCAAATAAACCATATAGTGATCAACTACACAAGTTAATCAACACTACTAGTCACCCACAGGTACCAATCTGAGGTTCCGGTACAAAGAGTGAACACAAAGATGAACTAAGGTTTGAGAGGAGATGGTTTTGTTGAATATTTTGATGAAGAATGGCCTCCCAAAGATGGGAGGGTTGTTGGTGTTGACGATGGCTTCGATTTCCCCCTCCGGGAGGGAAGTTCGCCCGGCAGAATCGCTCCCCCGGAGGGAAAAAGTGCTCCTGCCCAAGTTCCGCCTCGAGATGGCGATGCTTTGTCCTGAAAGTCCTCTCCTTAATTTTTTAGGTTTTTTGGGAATTTATACCAGAAGATGGGCTCCAGAGCTAGGCCAGGGTGAGTACGTTCCACCAGGCCGTGCTAGGGGGGGCCTGGCGTGCCCTCGTGTCTCGTGCCCACCTGGTGCCCCCCCTCTGGTAGTTTTCTGGCCTAGTATTTTTCATATATTCCACTAAAATTCTTCGTAAAATTTCAGCTTCATTTGAGGTGTGCAGAATAGGTATCTCTAACATGCTTTTTCAGGTCCCAAATTCCAGCTGCCGGTATCCTCCCTCTTTGTGCAAATCTTGCAAATTATGAGAGAAAAGGCATTAGAATTACTCCCCCAAAGCATTATTATGCATTAAAACATTATAAATAAAAATAGGAAAACATGATGCAAAATTGACATATCAACTCCCCAAGCTTAGAACTCGCTTGTCCTCAAGAGAAAGTCGATATCGAAGAAAATGTCCACATGGTTTCAGAGAGAGGTGTCGATAAAAACAAGTTACGGACATAGTAGCATCATGCTTATTATTATAAGAACAAGAAACTTTAACATATAATTCTTTCTCAAAAAACTTTTCGTTCATAACAACATCATATAACTTCTTATGAGCAAGTAACAATTCATCACAACATCAAAGTATAAAGCATAAACCTTATTGGAAACCAACAAACTATGTTCTCAGTCAACTTTGCAACTACAATTCATCATACTTCCAGGAAGGGTATCATGTAGGAGATTTTTGGCAAGTCCACATACTCAACCATCATTTAGTCTTCTATAACTGGTAACACTCACAGCATACCCATGAGCAAAAAGTTTCAACCAGACAGATAGAAAGATAGGGGCTTATAGCTTCGCCTCCCAACATATTCACCTCAAGGGTGATGTAACAATAATAACTCACGCTCACCCATATCCAACTGGATATATGTGCCTAGATCTTTCCTCACCACATGATGCTTGCCAAAGGAGAAAAATAAAAAGGAATAGGGAAGGATGCTTTGACTCTTGCATAAAGATAAACACTTAATGGTAAAAGATACGACCTTCACAGAGGGAAGCAAAGGTTGTCATGCACTTTTTAGTTTGTATACTAAATCCCTTAGCGCAAAGGACCATCATGTTGTATTGTCCCTTGTGATAGCAACCTTTATTATGTAGTCTGTCGCTTTTATTACTTTGCCATCACAAGTTCGTGCAACGCTCACTTTTCTCTCACACTAATTGATCCAACACTTTTTAGAAGCAATTTTTATTGCTTTGATGCACCGGTGACACCTTACTTCAAGGATCTTATTCAATCCATAGGTAGGAATGTCGACTCTCAAACATGAGTTTGAGTTTGGGGGGTTTTGGATGCACAAATAGTATCACTACTTAGTGCGGTATTTTTGGCTAGCAAAGATAAGGAGCAAGCACCACATGTTGAAGGATCTATGACAATATAACTTCTATGTGAATATGAACAAACATAAACCATTATGTTGTCTTCCTTGTCGAGCGTCAACAATTTTGGCATATAATAATTAATGGGGGCTCACAATCATAAAAGATGTCCATGATAGTGTATTTGCGAATCTTCTCTTCCCTAATTAATTCTTTCATGATTTTCATCATTGACCAATGGTATGTTTGTCAATCTCCAAAAAAATTTACTACTTCAACCTTTACTTATGTGATGTCATTACTCACCATAAGATTAGCATATGATATTTCTCATTTATTTTCTTTTATTAAGATTGCAACAAGAAAGTAAAAGGGAAAAGGTTAAACTAAACTTTATTATATAACTCTCACTCGATTACATAGACAGATGGATCACGAAACTAGCACTCAAAAATAGATCATACTAAACTTTTATTCGACTAGATCACAAAAAAGCTACCGGTCAAAAATAGAAAGCAAAGGTAAAAGTGGTGGTGATACAATATTGGGGCACCTCTCTGAAGCTTGGCTCAAGCCAAGGGGAGTGCCCATACCCGTGTACTCAAGTCTCCTTTTGTGGTGAATGATGGGGAATATTGCATGGGAAACAAAAAAATTCCTACGCACACGCAAGACACTAGTGCAGAACAGGCCTATAGTCTCGGTCCGGATGGTCCTTTAGTACTGGTTCCCCAACCGGTACTACTGGGTCGAGACTAAAGGTCCAGACCTTTAGTACCGGTTGGACCACGGACCGGTACTAAAGGCCCTCCACGTGCCTGCCTGCGTGGACTGGTGGTGGAAGACCTTTAGTACCGGTTGGACCACGGACCGGTACTAAAGGCCCTCCACGTGGCTGCCTACGTGGACTGGTGGTGGAAGACCTTTAGTACCGGTTGGTGATACCTGATACCAACCGGTACTAAAGAATTTTTTTTCTTTTTTTGGAATTTTTTTGTTCAATTTTGAAATTATTTGAATTTAATATTTAACTACCCCTCATCATTGCTCAATTTGATTTCTAATCTCTAATCACCCCTCATCATTCCAAATCGTCTAACTTCTTGACCGGTCACCCATCCTCTCACTACTCCAGCCTGAGCACGCTTAACTTTCGAGTTCTATTCCCCCTTGTTGTCAAGTCTGCACTTGTTGTTTTCCTGACAATAGTAAGCTGTCAATCCTATTAACCCTTAGGAGTTGAACTTGAGCATGACCATAGTTTGACCATAATCACCCCTCATTATTAAGTAACACACTAATATTTCTTGAATAAGTAGTTTGACCATAGTTTGACCAGAGTTTGACCATAGTCTGACCAGATTTGACCAAAATTCAAAAAAAGTGAAGTTTGAGCATAAGTTTTTTTCCTTTTAGAATTTTTAATAACTTATTTTAACTCCATACTTTTTGTGTGTTCAATATGCACCATTCAAAGGCACATCATCAATTTTCAACCCTTTCTGACTTCATTTGATATTTTTCAGGCATTTAATGATTTATTTTGGGCTAAATGACCCTGAATGTGAAAAGCAGTACAAATGAACTCTGAAAAGGTTGTAACTTGGCATGACATCATAATTTCACCCACATAGCAACTTCTAAAGAGTTGAGAGGGTTACGGTAAAAACTGGATGCACTTCGTGTACAAATTGGACAATCTCATAAGAAGTATGAGGGTTTCGGACGAAAACTCATCTATTACAAAGGGATTTCATTTTTAATAACTTATTTTAACTCCATACTTTTTGTGTGTTCAATATGAACCATTCAAAGGCACATCTTCAATTTTCAACCCTTTCTAACTTCATTTCATATTATTCATGCATTTAATGATTTATTTTGAGCTAAATGACCCTGAATTTGAAAAGCAGTACAAATGAACTTTGAAAAGGTTGTAACTTGGCATGAAATCATAATTTCACCCACATAGCAACTTCTAGAGAGTTGAGAGGGTTACGGCAAAAACTGGATGCACTTCGTGTACAAATTGGACAATCTCATAAGAAGTATGAGGGTTTCGGACGAAAACTCATCTATTACAAAGGGATTTCATTTTTAATAACTTATTTTAACTCCATACTTTTTGTGTGTTGAATATGAACCATTCAAAGGCACATATTCAATTTTCAACCCTTTCTGACTTCATTTCATATTTTTCAGGCATTTAATGATTTATTTTGAGCTAAATGACCCTAAATTTGAAAAGCAGTACAAATGAACTCTGAAAAGGTTGTAACTTGGCATGACATCATAATTTCACCCACATAGCAACTTCTAGAAAGTTGAGAGGGTTACGACAAAAACTGGATGCACTTCGTGTACAAATTGGACAATCTCATAAGAAGTATGAGGGTTTCGGACGAAAACTCATCTATTACAAAGGGATTTCATTTTTAATAACTTATTTTAACTCCATAATTTTTGTGTGTTCAATATGAACCATTCAAAGGCACATCTTCAATTTTCAACCCTTTCTGACTTCATTTCATATTTTTCAGGCATTTAATGATTTATTTTGAGCTAAATGACCCTGAATTTGAAAAGCAGTACAAATGAACTCTGAAAAGGTTTTAACTTGGCATGACATCATAATTTCACCCACATAGCAACTTCTAGAGACTTGCGAGGGTTACGGCAAAAACTGGATGCACTTCGTGTACAAATTGGACAATCTCATAAGAAGTATGAGGGTTTCGGACGAATACTCATCTATTACAAAGGGATTTCATTTTTAATAACTTATTTTAACTCCATACTTTTTGTGTGTTCAATATGCACCATTCAAAGGCACATCATCAATTTTCAACCCTTTCTGACTTCATTTTCATTTTTTTCAGGCATTTAATGATTTATTTTGAGGTAAATGACCCTGAATTTGAAAAGCAGTACAAATGAACTCTGAAAAGGCTGTAACATGGCATGACATCATAATTTCACCCACATAGCCACTTCTAGAGAGTTGAGAGGGTTATGGCAAAAACTGGATGCACTTCGTGTACAAATTTGACAATCTCATAAGAAGTATGAGGGTTTCGGACGAAAACTCATCTATTACAAAGGGATTTCATTTTTAATAACTTATTTTAACTCCATACTTTTTGCGTGTTCAATATGAACCATTTAAAGTCACATCATCAATTTTCAACCCTTTTTGACTTCATTTGATATTTTTCAGGCATTTAATGATTTATTTTGAGCTAAATGACCCTGAATGTGAAAAGCAGTACAAATGAACTCTGAAAAGGTTGTAACTTGGCATGACATCATAATTTCACCCACATAGAAACTTCTAAAGAGTTGAGAGGGTTACGGCAAAAACTGGATGCACTTCGTGTACAAATTGGACAATCTCATAAGAAGTATGAGGGTTTCGGACGAAAACTCATCTATTACAAAGGGATTTCATTTTTAATAACTTGTTTTAACTCCATAATTTTTGTGTGTTCAATATGAACCATTCAAAGGCACATCTTCAATTTTCAACCCTTTCTGACTTCATTTCATATTTTTCAGGCATTTAATGATTTATTTTGAGCTAAATGACCCTGAATTTGAAAAGCAGTACAAATGAACTCTGGAAAGGTTGTAACTTGGCATGACATCATAATTTCACCCACATAGCAACTTCTAGAGAGTTGCGAGGGTTACGGCAAAAACTGGATGCACTTCGTGTACAAATTGGACAATCTCATAAGAAGTATGAGGGTTTGGGACGAATACTCATCTATTACAAAGGGATTTCATTTTTAATAACTTATTTTAACACCATAATTTTTGTGTGTTCAATATGCACCATTCAAAGGCACATCATCAATTTTCAACCCTTTCTGACTTCATTTTCATATTTTTCAGGCATTTAATGATTTATTTTTAGCTAAATGACCCTGAATTTGAAAAGCAGTACAAATGAACTCTGAAAAGGTTGTAACATGGCATGACATCATAATTTCACCCACATAGCCACTTCTAGAGAGTTGAGAGGGTTATGGCAAAAACTGGATGCACTTCGTGTACAAATTTGACAATCTCATAAGAAGTATGAGGGTTTCGGACGAAAACTCATCTATTACAAAGGGATTTCATTTTTAATAACTTATTTTAACTCCATACTTTTTGCGTGTTCAATATGAACCATTTAAAGTCACATCATCAATTTTCAACCCTTTTTGACTTCATTTGATATTTTTCAGGCATTTAATGATTTATTTTGAGCTAAATGACCCTGAATGTGAAAAGCAGTACAAATCAACTCTGAAAAGGTTGTAACTTGGCATGACATCATAATTTCACCCACATAGCAACTTCTAAAGAGTTGAGAGGGTTACGGCAAAAACTGGATGCACTTCGTGTACAAATTTGACAATCTCATAAGAAGTATGAGGGTTTCGGACGAAAACTCATCTATTACAAAGGGATTTCATTTTTAATAACTTATTTTAAATCCATACTTTTTGCGTGTTCAATATGAACCATTTAAAGTCACATCATCAATTTTCAACCCTTTTTGACTTCATTTGATATTTTTCAGGCATTTAATGATTTATTTTGGGCTAAATGACCCTGAATGTGAAAAGCAGTACAAATGAACTCTGAAAAGGTTGTAACTTGGCATGACATCATAATTTCACCCACATAGCAACTTCTAAAGAGTTGAGAGGGTTACGGCAAAAACTGGATGCACTTCGTGTACAAATTGGACAATCTCATAAGAAGTATGAGGGTTTCGGACGAAAACTCATCTATTACAAAGGGATTTCATTTATAATAACTTATTTTAACTCCATACTTTTTGTGTGTTCAATATGAACCATTCAAAGGCACATCTTCAATTTTCAACCCTTTCTAACTTCATTTCATATTATTCATGCATTTAATGATTTATTTTGAGCTAAATGACCCTGAATTTGAAAAGCAGTACAAATGAACTCTGAAAAGGTTGTAACTTGGCATGACATCATAATTTCACCCACATAGCAACTTCTAAAGAGTTGAGAGGGTTACAGCAAATACTGGATGCACTTTGTGTACAAATTGGACAATCTCATAAGAAGTATGAGGGTTTCGGACGAAAACTCATCTATTACAAAGGGATTTCATTTTTAATAACTTATTTTAACTCCATACTTTTTGTGTGTTCAATATGAACCATTCAAAGGCACATCTTCAATTTTCAACCCTTTCTAACTTCATTTCATATTATTCATGCATTTAATGATTTATTTTGAGCTAAATGACCCTGAATTTGAAAAGCAGTATAAATGAACTCTGAAAAGGTTGTAACTTGGCATGACATCATAATTTCACTGAATATAATGTTAAAACGAAGTAATATTAAATAGAAGGGGAAAATAGTAAAGAAATAACATAAAAAATAGCAAAAGTGATAATAGATGCACTTACACTAAAATTTAACCCAAATTCAAAGTGTTAGTTAGGTTTTAGTCAGGCACCTAACTAACATTTTGAATTTAGGTGGAATTTCATGTCTAAGGACATCTATTTTCACTATGAGCGGAGCTCGATAGGTCAAGCGCATGGGGGCTTATAAATAGGTGTGGTTTTGCCTCGACTAGCGAGGTGGGACTAAACATTTGACACCTGCTGCGTGGAAGTCTTTAGTACCGGCTGGTGTCACCAGCCGGTACTAAAGGTGCACGCGGGGCCCAAGTCTGGCCAAAAGCCTGCCACGCCCCTTTAGTACCAGCTCGTGACACGAACCAGTACTAAAGGTCCCTCACGAGCCGGTACTAAAGGTCGCCCTGCTGGGCCGACACGAACCGGGACGAATACCCTCTTTTGTACCGGCTCGTGACCAGACTGGGACTAATGCTCGGGACGAAAGGTCTGTTTTCTACTAGTGAGATATATCCATGGTGATGAGTATCTACGAGAGAGAAAGAGTGGATCTACATTCCCTTGTAGATCGCTAAGCAGGAAGCGTTAAGCAACACGGTTGATGTAGTCGAACATCTTCGCGGTCCAAATCACCGAGCGTCTCGCGATCCAATCATGATCCGTCCCGATCTAGGGCCGAACGGACGGCACCTCCGCGTTCAGCACACGTACAGCTCGATCACGATCTTCGCCTTCTTAATCTAGCAAGAGGGAGCGAAGAGGTGGATGAGTTCTCCAGCAGTGCGACAGCGTGGCGCTGATGGTGGTGGAACCATTTTGGCAGGGTTTTGCCAAGCACCGTTGGAACAATCTAGAGGAGTAACTACGATCTAGGAGGAGAGGGTAGCACGTGGCTGTTTTCTGTATCCAAAAACCCTCAATACCTCTAGTATATATAGGAGGAGGGAGGGAGGAGGCTTGGCACCCCAAGGGGCCAGCCCTTGGTTCGGCCGAAGGTGGAGACAGGGAGTCCGCCTCCAATCCTAGTAGGATTAGGACCCTTTCCACTTGGATTCCTCCTCCACCTTTGGGTTTCTCCACCCAAGACGCATGTGCCTTTAGTGTGGTTTCGGCCATCCCACTAGGGGCTGGTTTACCTCCTCCTACAGACCATGTGTCCCCTTGGGTCGAGACACCCCTCCCGATGGTCCCCCGGTACCCTCTCGGCACTCCCGGTACACTACCGATGGGCCCGAAACTTTTCCGGTGACCAAAACAGGACTTCCGATATATCAACCTTTACCTCCACACCATTACGGAGCTCCTCGTAACATCCAGGATCTCATACAGGACTCCGAATAACCTTCGGTCACCACCGTACATAACTCTACTATGCTGAAACGTCACCGAACCTTAAGTGTGAAGACCTTGCAGGTTCGAGAACTATGTAGACATGACTGAGACACCTCCATGGTCAATAACCAATAGCAGGACTTGGATGCCCATATTGGTTCCTACATATTCTACAAAGATCTTTATCAGTTGAACCTCTATGCCAAGGATTCAGTTAATCCCGTATGTTGTTCCCTTTGTTCATTGGTATGTTACTTGCCCGAGATTCGATCATCGGTACCTGTATACCTATTTCAATCCCATTACCGGAAAGTCTCTTTACTCGTTCCGTAATACAAGATCCTGTGGCTACCACTTTATTCACATTGCTTGCAAGGCTTGTTATGATGTTGTATTACCAAGTGGGCCCTAAGATACCTCTCCGTCACACGGAGTAACAAATCCCAGTCTTGATACATACCCATTCAACAGACACTCTCGAAGATACCTGTAGAGCACCTTTCTAGTCACCCAGTTACGTTGCGACGTTTGATACACACAAGGCTCTCCTCTAGTGTCAGTGAGTTGCATGATCTCATGGTCATAGGAACAGATACTTGACATGCAAAAAACTATAGCAATAAACTGACACGATCATATGCTATGTTTATAGTTTGGGTCTTGTACATCACATCATTCTCCCAATGATGTGATCCCGTTATCAAATGACATATTATGTCAATGTCTAGGAAACCTTGACCATCCTTGATCAACGAGCTAGTATACTAGAGGCATACTAGGGACAAAGTGTTGTCTATGTATCCACACATGCAATGTGTTTCCAGTCAATACAATTATAGCATGGATAATAAACGATTATCATGAACAAGGAAATATAATAATAGCCATTTATTATTGCCTCTAGGGCATATTTCCAACAGTCTCACACTTGCACAAGAGTCAATAATCTAGCTCACATCACCATGTGATTTACATTATAATGAATCTAACACCCATACAGCTGTGGTGTTGATCATGTTTAGCCCTTGGAAGGGGTTTAGTAAATGGGTCTACAACATTCAGATTCGTGTGCACTTTGCCAATATTTATACCCTCCTCCTTGATGTACTCGCTGATGGAATTGAAGCATCGCTTTGTGTGTCTGGTCCTCTTGTGAAACCTTGGTTCCTTGGCCATGGCAATGGCACCAGTGTTATCACAGAACAGATCCACTGGATTCAGTGTTCTGGGCACTACTCCAAGATCTGTCATGAGCTCCTTCATCCAGACACCTTCCTTCACCACCTCCGCGGCTGCGATGTACTCTGCTTCACATGTAGAATCGGCTACCACGCTCTGCTTGGAATTACACCAGCTTACCGCTCCCATTAAGAATAAATACATATCCGGTTTGCGACTTAGAGTCACCCGGATCAATGACAAAGCTTGCATCGACGTAACCCTTAACGATGAGCTCTTGATCACATCCATGAGCGAGAAACATTTCCTTAGTCCTTTTCAGGTACTTAAGGATATTCTTGACCGCCATCCAGTGCTCCATTCCTGGATCACTTTGAAACCTTCCGGTCATACTTATGGCAAGGCTGACATCGGGTCTTGTGCACAACATTGTGATACGTCTCCAACGTATCTATAATTTTTGATGACGACATGCTATTATATTATCTATTTTGGATGTTTTATATGCATTAATATGCTATTTTATATTATTTTTGGGACTAACCTATTAATCTAGAGCCAAGTGCCAGTTTTTGTTTTTTCTTTGTTTTTGTGTTTTGCAGATATGGAATATTAAATGGAGTCCAAATGGAATAAAACCTTTGTAAGGAATTTTTTGGAAGGAAACAAGTCATCCAAGCTTGGAGTGCACGTCACGGGAGGTGCCAGGGCGCCACAAGCCTGCTAGGCACGGGTCCCCCCTGGCCGCTCCTAGTAGGCTTGTCATTCCCTGGGAGGTCTCCTAACCAAATTCTCTAGCCTATAAATTCCCAAATATTCCCCCAACATCAGAACAAGCCACGAAAATACTTTTCTGCTGCCGGAAGCCTCCGTTCCAGAGAGATGCAATCTTGGAGCCTTCTCCAGTAATCTGCCGAAGGGGGAATCGATCACGGAGGGCATCTACATCAACTCCACTGCCCCTCCTATGATGCATGAGTAGTCCACCAAAGACCTATGGGTCCATAGCTAGTAGCTATATGGCTTCTTCTCTCTCTTTGATGTTCAATACCATGTTCTTCATGATCTTCATGGAGATCTATCCGATGTAATCTTCTTTTGTGGTGTGTTTGTCAGGATCCAATGAATTGTGAGTTTATGTTCAGATTATCCATGAATCTTATTTGAATATCCTCTGATTTCTTATATGCATGATTTCATATCCTTGCAAGTCACGTCGAGCTATTGGTTTGGTTTGGCCAACTAGATTGGTAATTCTTGCAATGGGAGAGGTGCTTGGTTTTGGGTTCAATCTTGCGGTGTCCTCACCCAGTGACAAAGTAGGGGTAGCGAGGCACGTATTGTATTTTTGCCATCAAGGGTACCAAGATGGGGTTTTCATCATATTTCTTGAGTTTATCCCTCTACATCATGTCATCTTCCTTAATGTGTTACTCTGTTCTTCATGAACTTAATACTCTAGATGCAAGTAGGAGTCGGTCGATGTCTGGAGTAATAGTAGCAGATAGAGAATTGTTTCGGTCTACTTGTCATGGACGTGATGCCTATATGCATGATCATTTCCTTGGATAACTACATGATTATTTTCTTTTCTATCAACTCATTGGCAATAATTTGTTTACCCACCATGATATTTGCCTTGAACAGAGAAGCCTCTAGTGAAACCTATGGCTCTCGAGTCTATTTTCCAATATATTTTTTCAGATCTATACTTGCAGCAATTTATTTACCTTTTACTTTCCGCACTCATTATATCTATCTCTATCAGATCTAATCCTTGCAAATAACCATGAAGGGATTGACAACCCCTTTATAGCATTGGGTGCAAGAGTTTGATTATTTGTGTAGGTGCATCCATTGGTGACTTGCTTGTTCCTCCTACTGGATTGATACCTTGGTTCTCAAAAACTAAGGGAAATACTTATCTACTTTGCTGAATCACCCTTTCCTCTTCAAGGGAAAACCAACGCATGTTCAAGAGGTAGCACAATGCATACATGATAGAGCCTATAGTTGAAGCATAGGGGATGACAATCATCTTTTCTCTATCTTCTTAGTCACTAGGCATTGAGTCTTATTCAATTTCACACCTTGTAACACAGGCAAGAACCCCTTGTTGGATTGATCCATTTTGAACTTCTTCAAAATTTTATCAAGGCATGGGCTCTGTGAAAGTCCTATTAAGCGTCTCGATCTATCTCTATAGATCTTAATGCATAATATGAAAGCAGCTTCTCCTAGATCCTTCATTGAAAAACTCTTGTTCAAATATTCCTTCACGCTTTACAGCATTTCCATATTGTTTCCAATCAGCAATATGTCATCCACATATAATATTAGAAAACTATGGAGTTCCCACTCACTTTCTTGTAAATACAAGCTTCTCTGTAAACTTGTATAAACCCGAACGCTTTGATCACCTCATCAAAGTGCAGATTCCAACTCCGAGATGCTTGCACTAGTCCGTAAATGGATCTATCGAGTTTGCAAACTTTGTCAGCATTCTCTGGATCGACAAAACCTTTTGGTGGTATCATATACAACTCTTCCTTAAGGAAATCGTTAAGGAATGCTATTTTGACATCCATCTGCCAAATTTCATAGTCAAAATATGCAGCTATTTCTAACATGATTCTGACAGACTTAAGCATCGCTACGGTGAGAAGGTCTCATCGTAGTTAACTCTTTGAACTTGTGAAAAACCCTTTGCCACAAGTCAAGCTTTATAGACGGTGACATTACTGTCCGCGTCCGTCTTCCTCATAAATATCCATTTGTTCTGAATGGACTTTCTCCCTTCAGTTAATATTTCCAAAGTCCACACTTTGTTTTCATACATGGATCCCATCTCGTATTTCATGGCCTCTAACCATTTCTCGGAATCCGGGCCCATCATCGCTTCTCCATGGCTCATAGGTTCAACTGTTCTCTAACAACATGACCTCCAAGACAGGGTTGTCGTACCACTCAGGAGCACTACGCGCCCTTGTCGACCTACGGGGTTCAATAGTAACTTGATCCGAAGCTTCATGATCATCATCATTAACTTCCTCTTCAACTGCCGTAGGCTCCACAGAAACATCTTTCTGCGATGCGCTACTTTTTGGTTGAAACAAAGGTTCAACAACCTCATCAAGTTCTATCTTCCTCCCACTCAATTCTTTTGAGAGAAACTCTTTCTCAAGAAATGTTCCGTTCTTAGATACAAACACTTTGCCTTCGGATCTGAGATAGAAGGTATACCCAACTGTCTCTTTTGGGTATCCGATGAAGACACATTTCTCCGCTTTGGGTTCTAGCTTTTCAGGTTGAAGCTTTTTGACATAAGCATCACATCTCCAAACTTTAAGAAACGACGAATTTGGCTTCTTGCCAAACCACAGTTCATATGGCATCGTCTCAATGGATTTTGATGGTGCCCTATTTAAAGTGAATGTAGTTGTCTCTAGTGCATAACTCCAAAACGATAGTGGCAAATCGGCAAGAGACATCATAGAACGCACCATATCTAATAAGTTTCGATTACGACGTTTGGACACACCATTACGCTGCGGTGTTCGAGGCAGTGTCAATTGTGAAACAATTTCACACTATTTTAAGTGACTGCCAAACTCACAAATTAGATATTCACCTCCTTGATCAGATCGTAGGAATTTATTTTTCTTGTTATGATGATTCTAAACTTCACTCTGAAATTGCTTGAACTTTTCAAACGTTTCAGACTTGTGTTTCATTAAGTAAATATACCCATATCTTCTTAAGTCATCACTGAAGGTGAGAAAAGAAGGATATCCACCACAGGCCTCAATGCTCATCGGACCGCACACATCAGTATGTATGATTTCGAACAAGTCACTTGCCCGTTCCATTGTTCCAGATAACGGGGTCTTAGTCATCTTAATTATGAGGCATGGTTCACATGAGTCAAGTGATTCAAAATCAAGTGACTCCAAAAGTCCATCAACATGGAGCTTCTTCATGCGTTTTACACCAATATGACCCAACCGGCAGTGCCACAAGAAAGTGGTACTATCATTATCAACTCTACATCTTTTGGCATCAATGTTATGAACATGTGTATCATCACTATTGATATTTAAGATGAATAAATGATACGTCCATTTTGCATCATGATTTTATATTGATATTTATTGCATTATGGTCTGTTATTACACATTTTGATACAACACTTATGCCTTTTCTCTCTTATTTTACAAGGCTTACATGAAGAGGGAGAATGCCGGCAGCCGGAATTCTGAACTGGAAAAGGAGCAAATCTGAGATACCTATTATGCACAAATCCAAAAGTCCTGAAAATCTACGGATAATTATTTTGGAATATATAAAAAATATTGGGCGAAAGAAATACATCAGGGGGCCCACCAGGCAGCCACAAGCCTGCAGGGCACGCCCTACCCCTCTGGGCGTGCCCCTGGGGCTTGTGGCCCACCTAGCAGCCCTCCGATGCCCATCTTCTGATATATTGAGGGTTTCTACCTGGAAAAAATCAGAATAGGGCTTTCGGAACGAAGCGCCGCCGTCTTGAGGCGGAACTTGGGCAGAACCAATCTAGAGCTCCGACAGGGCGATCCTGCCGAGGAAACTTCCCTCCGGGAGGGGGAAATGGAAGCCATCGTCATCACCAACGATCCTCTCATCGAGAGGGGGTTAATCTCTATCATCATCTTCATCAGCACCATCTCCTCTCCGAACCCTAGTTCATCTCTTGTATCCGATCTTTGCCTCAAAACCTCAGATTGGTACCTGTGGGTTGCTAGTAGTGTTGATTACTCCTTGTAGTTGATGCTAGTTGGTTTACTTGGTGGAAGATCAAATGTTCAGATCCTTGATAATCATTAATACTCCTCTGATTATGAACATGAATATGCTTTGTGAATAGTTACATTTGTTCCCGAGGACATGGGATAAGTCTTGTTATAAGTAATCATGTGAATTTGGTATTCGTTCGATATTTAGATGAGATGTATGCTGTCTCTCCTCTAGTGGTGTTATGTGAACATCGACTACATAACACTTCACCATTGTTCGGGCCTACAAGAAGGCAGTGGGAAGTAATAAGTAGATGATGGGTTGCTAGAGTGACAGAAGCTTAAACCCTAGTTTATGCGTTGCTTCTTAAGGGGCTCATTTGGATCCACATGTTTCATGCTATGGTTAGATTTACCTTAGTTCTTCTTTCATAGTTCCGAATGCTTGTGGGAGGGGTTAATCATAAGTGGGAGTCTTGTCCAAGTAATGGCAGCACCCAAGCACTGGTCCACCCACATATCAAATTATCAAAGTAACGAACGTGAATCATATAGGCATGATGAAAACTAGCTTGACATAAGTTCCCATGTGTCCTCAGGAGCACCTTGCTTTATATAAGAATTTGTCCAGGCTTGTACTTTGCTATAAAAAGTATTGGGCCACCTTTCTGCACCTTTGTTACAATTGTTACTTGCTACCCATTACGAATTATCTTGTCACAAAACTATGTGTTACCGATAATTTCAGTGCTTGGAGAGAATACCTTCCTGAGAACTGCTTGTCATTTCCTTTTGCTCCTTGTTGGGTTCGACACTCTTACTTTTGAAAGGACTACGATAGATCCCCTATACTTGTGCATCATCAAGACTCTTTTATGGCGCCTTTTGTGAGTGGAACTTGGTAAGGAAAAATTTATATAGTGTGCTGAAATTTACTGTCACTTGTTAGTATGGAAAGTAATCCTTTGAGGGGTTTGTTCGTGGTATCTTCAACCTACTAAAACACAAAGAGTTTTCCCTCAACCTACTGAGCCTACTCAAAATATTTATTATGAAATTCCTTCGGGTATGATAGAGAAACTGCTCGCTAATCCTTATGCAAGAGATGGAACACTACATCCGGATTTGCATCTAATCTATGTGGATGGAGTTTGTGGATTATATAAGCTTGCAGGTTTGCCCGAGGATGTTGTCAAGAAGAAGGTATTTTATTTATCTTTGAAGGATAAGGCATTGGAATGGTACAGGCTATGTGATGATATTGGATCAAGGAACTACAAACGACTGAAAATGGAATTTCATCAGAAGTTCTATCCTATGCATCTGGTTCATCATGATCGGAATTATATTTACAATTTTTGGCCTCGTGAAGGATAAAGAATCTCTCAAGCTTGGGGGAGGCTTAAGTCAATGTTATGTTCATGGCCCAATCATGAGATCTCGAGAGAAATTATTATTCAGAATTTTTATGCTCGGCTTTGTCGTAATGATCAATCCATGCTCGATACTTCTTGTGCTGGTTCTTTTATGAAGAAAGATATTGAATTCAAATGGGATTTATTGGAAAGAATTAAACTGAACTCTGAAGATTGGGAACTCGGCGAAGGTAAGGAGTCAGGTATGAACCTTAATTTTGATTGTGTTAAATCCTTAGTAGACACCGATGCTTTTCGTTAATTTAGCACTAAATATGGACTTGACTATGAGATAGTAGCTTCTTTCTGTGAATCTTTTGCCACTCATGTTGATCTCCCTAAGGAGAAGTGGTTTAAATATCATCCTCCCATTGAAGTGAAAGTAGTTGAACCTATTAAAGTTGAAGAGGAAATTATTACTTATAATGTTGATCCTGTTATCCCTACTGCTTACATTGAGAAACCACCCTTCTCTGTTAGGACAAAGGAACATGCTAAAGCTTCGATTGTGGTTCGTAAGAGTTGTATTATAACATCTACACCCCCTGAAAAAATTAAAGTTGAACCTAGTATTGCTATGGTTAAAGATCTCTTGGTTGATAATATTGATGGGCATGTTATTCATTTCTATAATGAAGCGGCTAGAATTACTAGACCTGATACTAAGCATAAACATAGACCAGTTGTTGGCGTGCCTGTTGTTTCTATCAAAATAGGAGATCATTGTTATCATGGCTTGTGTGATATGGGTGCTAGCGTAAGTGCAATCCCCTATTCCTTATGCAAAGAAATCATGCATGATATTGCACCAATTGAATTAGTGGAAACTGATGTTACTATTAAGCTTGTTAACAGAGACACAATTGTACCGATGGGGATTGTTACCCATGTTGAAGCCTTGTGTGGGAAAATAAAATATCCTACTGATTTTCTTGTTCTTGGTTCCCCACAAGATACTTTTTGTCCCATTATATTTGGCAGACCCTTCTTGAATACTATTAATGCTAGGATTGATTGTGAGAAAGAAATAGTTACTGTGAGTTTTGGGCATATGTCTCATGAGTTTAATTTCTCTAAATTTCGTAGACAAACCCATGACAAATAATTGCCTACTAAAGATGTAATTATTGGTCCCGCTTCTATTGTTGTGCCTCCTACTGATCCTTTAGAACAATATTTCCTAGACCATGAAAATGATATGCACATGAATGAGAGGAATGAAATAGATGAAATTTTCTTTGATCAGCAGCCTATTTTGAAACACAACTTACCTGTTGAAATACTTGGGGATCCTCCTCGACCCAAGGCTGATCCCGTGTTTGAGCTCAGTCAATTACCTGATATGTTGAAATATGCTTATCTTGATGAAAAGGAGATATATCATGTTATTATTAGTGCTAACCTTTCAGAGCATGAAGAAAAGAGATTATTGAAAACTCTGAGGAAGCACTGTGCTGCTATTGGTTATACTCTTGATGATCTTAAGGGCATTAGTCGCACTCTATATGAGCATAAAATTAATATGGAGCCTGATGCCAAACCAGTTATTGATCACCAACGATGACTAAACCCTAAGATGAAAGAAGTGGTAAGAAAAGAAATACTAATGCTTCTGGAGGAAGGTATAATTTATCTTGTTGCCGATATTATATGGGTTAGTCCCGTCCATTGTGTCCCTAAGAAGGGAGGTATTAACATAGTTCCTAATGATAAAAATGAATTGATCCCGCAAAGAATGGTTACACGTTATAGAATGGTAATTGATTTTAGGAAATTAAATAAAGCTACTAAAAAGATCATTACACTTTACATTTTATTGATCAAATGCTAGAAATATTATCCAAACTTACTCATTTTTGCTTTCTAGATGGTTACTCTGGTTTCTCTCAAATATCTGTATCAAGCCAGGATCAAGAAAAAATCACTTTTACTTGCCCTTTCAGTACCTTTGCTTATAGACGTATGCCTTTTGTTTTATGCAATGCACATGCTACCTTTCAAAGATGTATGATGGCTATATTCTCTAACTTTTGTGAAAAGATTCTTGAGGTTTTCATGGATGATTTTCTACTTACAGAACTTCATTTGATGATTGTTTAAGCAACCTTGATCGAGTTTTGCAGAGATGTGAAGAAATTAATCTTGTCTAGAACTAGGAAAAGTGACACTTTATGGTTAATGAAGGTATTTTCTTGGGGCACAAGATCTCCGAAAGAGGTATTGAAGTTGATAAAGCTAAAGTTGACGCCATTGAAAAAATGACGTGCCCTACGGATATCAAAGGTATAAGAAGTTTCCTTAGTCATGCTGGTTTCTATAGGAGGTTTATCAAAGATTTCTCTAAGATTTCTAGGCCTCTCACAAATATTTTTCAAAAAGATGTCCTGTTTGTTTTTGATGATGATTATGTGGAAGCATTGGAAATTCTTAAGAATCCTCTGATTACCGCACCAGTTATTCAACCACCCGACTGGAACCTACCTTTGAAATTATGTGTGATGCTAATGATTATGCTATTGGTGCTATTCTAGGACAAAGAGTCGATAAGAAATTAAATGTTATCCATTATGCTAGTAAAACTCTAGACAGTGCTCAAAGAAACTATGCTACTACTGAAAAAGAATTTTTAGCAGTCGTGTTTGCTTGTGATAAGTTTAGACCTTATATTGTTGATTCCAAGGTGATTGTTCACACCGATCATGCTGCTATTAAGTACCTTATGGAGAAGATAGATGCTAAACCTAGACTTACTAGATGGGTCCTTTTGCTACAAGAATTTGATTTGCATATGATTGATAGAAAGGGTGCTGATAACCCCGTGGCAGATAACTTGTCTAGGTTAGAAAATGTTCTTGATGACCCACTACCTATTGATGATAGCTTTCCTGATGAACAATTAGCTGTCGTGAATGCTTCACATAATGCTCCTTGGTATGCTGATTATGCCAATTACATTGTTGCTAAATTTATACCTCCTAGTTTCACATATCAACAAAAGAAAACTTTCTTCTATGATTTAAGGCTTTACTTTTGGGGCGATACACACCTTTATAAAGAAGGAGTATATGGTATTATTAGACATTGTGTACCTGAGCATGAACAGGAACAGATCTTATGCAAGTGTCACTCCGAAGACTACGGAGGACACCATGCTGGACATAGAACTGCACATAAGGTACTACAATCTGGATTTTATTGGCATACTCTCTTCAAGGATGCTCATAAGTTTGTCTTGTCTTGTGATGAATGTCAAAGAATTCGTAATATTAGTAGATGTCAGGAAATGCCTATGAATTATTCTCTTTTTATCGAACCATTTGATGTTTGGGGTTTTGATTATATGGGGCCTTTTCCACAATCTAACGGGTATACTCATATTCTAGTTGTAGTTGAGTATGTTACTAAGTGGGTAGAAGCTATTCCAACTAGTGGCGCTGATCATAACACTTCTATTAAAATGCTTAAATAAGTTATTTTCTCTAGATTTGGAGTCCCTAGATATTTGATGACTGATGGTGGTTCACACTTTACTCATGGTGATTTCCGTAAATTGCTCGCTAAGTATGATGTTAATCCTAGAATTGCATCTTATTATCATCCTCAGACTAGTGGTCAAGTAGATTTGAGCAATAGAGAAATTAAATTGATTTTGGAGAAGACTGTTAATAGATCTATGAAGAATTGGTCTAAGAAACTTGACGATGCATCGTGGGCTTATAGAACTGCTTACAAAAACCCTATCGGTATGTCTCCGTATAAGATGGTTTTTGGTAAAGCATGTCACTTACCTCTAGAGCTAGAACATAAAGCTTATTGGGCAAACAAAGAGCTCAATTATGATTTTAAACTTGCTGGTGAGAAGAGGTTATTTGATATTAGCTCACTTGATGAATGGAGAACCCAAGCCTATGAGAATGCCAAGTCGTTTAAAGAAAAGGCTAAGAGATGGCATGATAGAAGGATACAAAAGCGTGAATTTAATGTAGGTGATCATATCTTTCTATACAATTCTCGTTTAAGATTTTTTGCAGGAAAACTTCTCTCTAAATGGGAAGGTCCTTACGTTATCGAGGAGGTATACCATTCCGGTGCCATCAAGATTAACAACGCCGAAGGCACAAACCGAAGGTGATGAATGGTCAAAGAATCAAACATTATATCTCAGGTACTCCCATAAATGTTGAAACCAATATCATCAACACCATAACTCCGGAGGAGTACATTAGGAAAACTTACCAGAACGTTTCAAACTCTGAAAAGGAATAGGTATGTGGTACGGTAAGTAAAAGACTCCAAAACTTTTCCAATAGCAATCTTTACCTGTTTTGGAATATTTAAAAAATTAGGAAAATTTAAAGTAGTCCTAATAGTGCACGAGGAGGCGACAAGCCTGCAGGGCGCGCCCTACCCCCCTGGGCATGCCCCTGGGGCTTGTGGCCACCTCGTGCACCTTCCAGACTCCATTTTCTTGTGGTATACTCCTTCAGGCCGGTAAAAATTCATTATATAATCTCCCGAAGGTTTTGACTCTCGTATCACGACAATACCTCCTGTTTTCTCTTTGAGGTATTTCTGCAGCAGATTTAGAGGAAGATGTCTTCGCAAGAGTCGGTCGGGGAGAACTGCTTCTGGCAGGCTACAGAAGAAGAGATGGAGGCCAACTTGAAAATGATAGGTGCCATGGAGGAAAACCAAGAAGTTACCTCTCATCCACAACCTGGAGCCATGCTGGGAGAACTTCAGAACTCAGCAATTCCGTTATCCCTTCCAATGCTAAATTTCTTACTTTTGAAAATATGAAACAGAGTGTTGCTTCTTCCCCCGCAGCGATGGAACATCCATGGGTTAAGGGTGCTCTAACTGTCATTGGAAAACTTCCCAAGGAAATACTGGGTCTCAAACAGCGAAATAACAAGATTGAGGAGGAGAATCGCATTCTAAAGGGCCTCATCGCCAAGTATATAGCAACGCCACCTCTGAAGACAGACAACTAAAGACATGGGTATGGGCACTCCCCTTGGCCTATGCCAAGCTTGGGGGAGGTGCCCCGGTATAGTATGACCATCACATCTTTTATTTTTATTTTTATTTTTGTTGCTATTTCTATTTTTATTTTTATCAACTTTCCTTAGTTCAATCATTTTGGTTATATGTTTATCTAGTAGAATAAAGTTTTTGTGTGATCTAGTTTTGAGTCTTTGCTTTATGATTCCTCCTATGTAAGCAAGTCCGTGAGTTATATAATAAAAATTGCTTTTGAGTTGACGGCTTTTGCTTGTTTGGCATGATCTTGATCTTGAGAAAGATGAAGTAGAAAGAAGTATAGAATAAAAGCAAAGAGTATATATGACAATCTTATGGGGAGTGATGACTTCACATACAGGAAGTATGTCGATTGAAACCGGTTGTGGGTTGACAAACAAAGTTGTTGGTCATTGGGGCAATTAAAAGGAAGTAATAAAGAAAGAGAGGTTCACATATAAATATATTATCTTGGACATCTTTTATGATTGTGAGCACTCATTAAAATACTATATGTTAAGAAGTTGATGTTGGACAAGGAAGAAAACAAAATGGTTTATGTTTGCTTATTTCCGAATAGAAGTTATATTGTTATAGATCCCTCGACATGTGTCGCTTGCTTCCACCTCATATCAGCCAAAACTTCCGCACCAAGTAGAGATACTACTTGTGCATCCAAACACCCTTAACCCAGTTTTGCCATGAGAGTCCACCATACCTACCCAAGGATAGAATAAGATCCTTCAAGTAAGTTGTCATCAGTGCAAACAATAAAAATTGATCTCTAAATATGTGTGATCTATTAATGTGAAGAAAAAAGTTATACGAACTTGTGACAGGGAAGAAATAAAAGCGACGGACTGCATAATAAAGTTCTCTATCACAAGGGGCAATATAAAGTGATGTTCTTTTGCATTAAGGGATTGTGCATCCAACTATAAAAGTGCATGACAACCTCTACTTCCCTCTACGAAGGGCCTATCTGTTACTTTTATTTTCTAGTACTTACCTTTATGCAAGTGTCGTGGTGATCTCCATCACTTTCTCTATTTTTGTCTTTATTTTCTGGCAAGCGTCACGTGTTGGGGAATGATCTAGGGACAAATATCCACTCGGAAGTGGATGAGCATGAGTTATTATTGTTGACATTACCCTTGAGGTGAATAGTTGGGAGGCAACACTATAAGCCCCTATCTTTCTCTATGTCCGATTGAAACTTTGAACTCATAGGTACCTCGTGAGTGTTAGCAACTATCAAAGACTAAGAGATGATTGAGTATGTGGGTTTGCTTTACAAGCTCTTTTAGTGACTCTTTCCTATGTTATAATAAATTGGAATTGCTTCAATGACTGAGAGCATAGTTTGTCGGTTCTCAATAGAGTTCTTGATTCATACTTTGCCACTGTGAATGAATTATTAGTTCAGCATAAGAAATTATATGTCAATATATGTTGCTATTCTAAAGATGATCATGATGCCTTCATGTCCGTATTTTATTTTATCGACACCTCTATCTCTAAACAGTGGGCATATTTATCGATTTCGGCTTTCGCTTGAGGACAAGCAAGGTCTAAGATTGGGGGAGTCGATATGTCCATTTTGCATCATGATTTTATATTGATATTTATTGCATTACAGGCTATTATTACACATTTTGATACAACACTTATGCCTTTTCTCTCTTATTTTACAAGGTTTACATGAAGAGGGAGAATGCAGGTAGCCGGAGTTCTGGACTTGAAAAGGAGCAAATCTGAGATACCTATTCTGCACAACTCCAAAAGTCCTGAAAATCTACGGAGAATTATTTTGGAATACATAAAAAATATTGGGCGAAAGAAATACATCAGGGGGCCCACCAGGCAGCCCAAGCTTGCAGGGCATGCCCCTGGGCCTTGTGGCCCACCTAGCAGCCCTCCGATGCCCATCTTCTGCTATATTGAGGGTTTCGACCTGGAAAAATCAGAACAGAGCTTTCGGGACGAAGCTCCGCCGTCTCAAGGCCAAACTTGGGCAGAACCAATCTAGAGCTCCGGCAGGGGGATCCTGTCGAGGAAACTTTCCTCCGGGAGGGGAAATCGAAGCCATCGTCATCACCAACGATCCTCTCATCGAGAGGGGGTCAAACTCCATCAACATCTTCATCAGCACCATCTCCTCTCCCAACCCTAGTTCATCTCTTGTATCCGATCTTTGTCTCAAAACCTCAGATTGGTACCTGTGGGTTGCTAGTAGTGTTGATTACTCCTTGTAGTTGATGCTAGTTGGTTTACTTGGTTGAAGATCATATGTTCAGATCCTTGATCATCATTAATACTCCTCTGATTATGAACATGAATATACTTTGTGAGTAGTTACGTTTGTTCCCGAGGTCATGGGATAAGTCTTGTTATAAGTAATCATGTGAATTTGGTATTCGTTCTATATTTTGGTGAGATGTATGTTGTCTCTCCTCTAGTGGTGTTATGTGAACGTCGACTACATAACACTTCACAATTATTTGGGCCTATAGGAAGGTATTGGGAAGTAATAAGTAGATGATGGATTGCTAGAGTGACAGAAGCTTAAACCCTAGTTTGTGCGTTGCTTTGTAAGGGGCTAATTTGGATCCACATGTTTCATGCTATGGTTAGATTTATCTTAATTCTTCATTCATAGTTACAGATGCTTGAGGGAAGGGTTAATCATGAGTGGGAGGCTTGTCCAAGTAATGGCACCACCCAAGCACTGGTCCACCCACATATCAAATTATCAAAGTAAAGAACGCGAATCATATATGCATGATGAAAAGTAGCTTGACATAAATTCCCATGCGTCCTCGGGAGCGCCTTGCTTTATATAAGAATTTGTCCCAGCTTGTCCTTTTCTATAAAAAGGATTGGTCCACCTTGCTGCACCTTTGTCACAATTGCTACTTTCTACCAGTTATGAATTATGTTGTCACAAAACTATCTGTTACCGATAATTTCAGTGCTTGGAGAGAATACCTTCCTGAGAAACGCTTGTCATTTCCTTATGCTTCTCGTTGGGTTTGACACACTTACTTATCGAAAGGACTACGATAGATCCCCTATACTTGTGGGTCATCAATAAACCCCTTACATTGGGTGCATGGCCATAAAAGATATTAATCATATAAATAGAACAACCATTATTCTCTAATTTAAATGAGTAACCATCTCGCAATAAACAAGATCCAGATATAATGTTCATGCTTAACGCAGACACTAAATAACAATTATTCAGGTTCATCACTAATCCAGATGGTAATAGAAGAGCGAGCGTGCCGACGGCAATCACATCAACCTTGGAACCATTTCCCACGCGCATCGTCACTTCGTCCTTTGCCGGCTTCTATCTATTCTGTAGCTCCTATTTTGAGTTGCAAATGTGAGCAACCGAACCGGTATCAAATACCCAGGCACTACAATGAGAGTTGGTAAGGTACACATCAATAACATGTATATCATATATACCTTGTTTGGTGTTGGCCACCTTCTTGTCGGCCATATACTTGGGACAGTTCCGCTTCCATTGACCAGTTCCCTTGCGATGGAAGCACTCAGTTTCTGGCTTGGGTCCATCCTTGGGTTTCTTCACAGGAGGGGCAACTGATTTTCCACTCTTCTTAGAGTTACCCTTCTTGCCCTTGCCATTCTTCTTGAAACTAGTGTTTTTATTGACCATCAACACTTGATGCTCCTTCTGAATCTTAGACTCAGCGACTTTTAACATCGCAAACAGCTCGGCGACTGACTTGTTCATCCCGTGCATGTTATAGTTCAACACGAAGCTCATGTAACTAAGTGGCAATGATTGAAGAACTTTGTCAGTGATCGCCTCTCCTGGAAGGGGCATCCCCAATTCAGCCAGACGGGTGGAATACCTAGACATTCTAAGTATGTGTTCACTGACAGACCCGTTCTCCTCCATTTTGCACGGATAGAACTTATCGGAGGTTTCATACCTCTCGATACGGGCATTCTTATGAAAGATAAACTTCAACTCCTAGAACATATCATATGCTCCATGACGTTCAAAAGGTCTTTGATGTCCTAATTCTAAGCCATACAACATTGCACTTTGAACCATTGAGTAATCATCAGAACATGCCTGCCAGGCATTCACAACGTTTGCAGACTCCACTGGAGTGGGTCGATCACCAAGCGGTGCATCAAGGACATAAGCCTTATGGGAAGATGTGAGGATAATCCTCAGATTATGGGCCCAGTCCACAAAGTTACTTCCATCATCTTTCAACTTAGCTTTCTCTAGGAACGCACTAAAATTCAGGGGTACTACTATGCGAGCCATTGATCTACAACATAAATATGCAAAGGCTACTAAAGCTCCCACTCAAATTGACATCCCTCAGGTCATCTGAGTGATACATGATCCAAATTCACCAACTCAAGTCCGATCATCACGTGAGTTGAGGTGGTTTCAATGGTGAACATCATCATGTTGATCATATCTACTATATGACTCATGTTGGACCTTTTGGTCTCTTGTGTTTTGAGGCCGTGTTTGTACATGATGGGATCATCAAGTTTAACCCGAGTGTTCCGCACGTGCAACACTGGCTAGCACCCGTTGTATGTGAACGTAGAGTCTATCACAACCGATCATCACATGGTGTCTCGACACAACGAACTTCCGCAACGGTGCACACTCGGGGAGAACACAATTCTTCTTGAAATTTAAGTCAGGGATTACCTTATAATGATACCTTCCTCCTAAGCAAAACAAGGTGCATAAAAGGATTAACATCACATGCAAATCACAAGTGAGATGATATGTCCATGAACTTGTGCTTCTGATCTTCATCTTCAAAGCACCGGCATGATCTCCATTGTCACCGGCATGACACCATGATCTCCATTAACGTGTCGCCAACCGGGTTGTCGCGATGACTGTTGCTTCCACGACTATTGCTAACTCATAGCGATAAAGTAAAGCAAAAACGGCGAAAATAATTAAAGACAACCCTATGGCTCCTACCGGTTATCGTACTCATCGACATTCAAGTCATGATATTCTATACAAAACATGATCATCTCATACATCACATATATCTCATCATGTAATTGGCCATATCACATCACAACATACCCTGCAAAAACAAGTTAGATGCCCTCTAATTATTGTTGCTAGTTTTACGTGGCTGCTATGGGTATCTAGGAAGAACAATTATCACCTACGCATAAACCACAATGGTGATACATAAATTGTTATTAAACCTTCTCAAGGACCGCCTTTGTCGAATCCGATCCAACTAGAGTAGGAGACATAGACACCCGCTAGTCTTTGTGCAACAAAGTTACACGCCAGTCGATGGAACCGGTCTCTCGTAAGCGTACGAGTAAGGTTGGTCCGGTCCGCTTCATCCCACAATACTGCTGAATCAAAACATGACCAAGGGAGGAAGCAATCTAAGAGTCAACGCCCACAAACTCCTTTTTGTTCTACTCATGATCTCATCTACACATAGACCTAGCTCTTGATGCCACTGTTGGGGAATGTTGCATGTAAAAAAATCCTACGCACACACAAGATCTATCCATGGTGATGAGTATCTACGAGAGATAGAGTGGATCTACATACCCTTGTAGATTGCTAAGCGGGAAGCTTAAAGAAACACGGTTGATGTAGTCGAACGTCTTCGCGATCCAAATCGACGAGCGTCCCGCGATCCAATCACGATCTGTCTCGATCTAGTGCCGAACGGATGGCACCTCCGTGTTCAGCACACGTATAGCTCGATCACGATCTCCTCCTTCTTGATCCAGCAAGAGGGAGCAAATAGGTAGGTGAGTTCTCCAGCAGCGCTACGGCGTGGCGGTTATGGTGGTGGAACTATTCCAGCAGGGCTTCACCAAGCACCGTCGGAACAATCTAGAGGACAAACAACGATCCAGAGGGAGATGGTAGTGTTGGAAATATGCCCTAGAGGCAATAATAAATTAGTTATTATCATATTTCCTTGTTCATGATAATCGTTTATTATCCATGCTATAATTGTATTGATCGGAGACTTAAATGCATGTGTGGATACATAGACAAAACCATGTCCCTAGTATGCCTCTAATGGACTAGCTCGTTGATCAAAGGATGGTTAAGGTTTCCTAGCCATGGACATGAGATGTCATTTGATAATAGGATCACATCATTAGGAGAATGATGTGATGGATAAGACCCAAACTACAAACATAGCATATGATCGTGTCAGTTTATTGCTACTGTTTTCCGCATGTCAAGTATGTGTTCCTATGACCATGAGATCATGCAACTCACAGATATCGCAGGAGTGCCTTGTGTGTATCAAACGTCGCAACGTAACTGGGTGACTATAAAGGTGCTCTACAGGTATCTCCGATGGTGTCTGTTGAGTTGGCATGGATCGAGACTGGGATTTGTTACTCCGTGTGACGGAGAGGTATCTCGGGGCCCACTCAGTAATGCAACATCACAATAAGCCTTGCAAGCAATGTGACTAATTGTTAGTCGCGGGATCTTGTATTACAGAACGATTAAAGAGACTTGCCGGTAACGAGGTTGAACTAGGTATGGAGATACCGACGATCGAATCTCGGGCAAGTAAGATACCGAAGAACAAAGGGAACGTTATACAGGATTAAGTGAATCCTTGACATAGAGGTTCGACCGATAAAGATCTTCATAGAATATGTAGGAACCAATGTGGACGTCCAGGTCCCTCCATTGGTTATTGACTGTAGAGGTGTCTCGGTCATGTCTACATAGTTCTCGAACCCGCAGGGTCTGCACACTTAAGGTTCGGTGACGTTTCGGTAGTGTAGAGTTATGTATGGTGGTGACCGAAGTTTGTTCGGAGTCCCGGATGAGATCCCGGACGTCATGAGGAGCTCCGGAATGGTCTGGAGGTAAAGATTCATATATAGGAAGTCCCAGTTTGGTTTCCGGAAAAGTTTCGGGCTCATCGGTAGTGTACCGGGAGTATCGGTAGTGTACCGGGAGTGCCGGTAGTGTACCGGGGGACCTCCGGGAGGGGTATTTCGACCCCAAGAGGTCCATGGGCTGTGGGATAATAATAACCAGCCCTTAGTGGGCTGGGAAAACAGACACAAAGGCCCATGGCGTAGGAGAGAAAGTCCTAAAGCAAAAAGTGGAAAATCAGCCAATAGGAGGCAATCCTACTCCAACTAGGATTGGAGGTGAAGTATGATTGCTCCCACCTCCTATTTCGGCCGACCCAAAGGCCTTGGCTGCCTCTCCTCTCCTCTCCTCCTATATATACTAGTGGATTGGGTGGTTTTTGGACAGAATTTCCGGCCACGTGCTACCCGTTCCACCGGTGCATAGTTTCTCCTCTAGATCGGTTTTCTGCAGCGCTTAGGCGAAGCCCTGCCGGAATTGCTCCACCACCATCACCGGAGCGCCGTCATGCTGCTGGTGAACTCTCTCTCCTCTCCACCTCCTCTTGCTGGATCAAGACGGTGGATATCGTCATCAAGCTGCACGTGTGCTGAACGCGGAGGTGCCGTCCGTTCGGCGCTAGATCGGAAGGACCGTGATCGAGATCACGAGAAGGGTCATGATGAGATCGCGGAACGGATCGTGATGAGTTCGCGGGACAGATCGTGATCAAGATCGCGGGACGGATCGTGATGAGTTCACGGGACGGATCGTGATTGGATCGCGGGACGGATCGTGATGAGATCGCGGGACGCTCGGCGATTTGGATCGCGAAGATGTTCGACTACACCAACCGCGTTTCTTAACGCTTCCCGCTTAGCGATCTACAAGGGTACGTAGATCCACTCTCCCTCTCGTAGATGCTCATCACCATGGATAGGTTTGCCTGTGCGTAGGAAATTTTTTGTTTCCCATGCGAAGTTCCCCAACAGTGGCATCATGAGCTAGGTTGATGGTTCGATGAGATCTCGAGTAGAACACAAAAGGTTTGTGGGCGTTGATGCTTAGATTGCTTCCTCCCTTGGTCGTATTTTGGTTCAACGGGATTGTGAGATGAAGCGGCCCGGACCAACATTACTCGTACGCTTACGTGAGACCGGTTCCCTCGACGCAACTTGTTGCCTAGATGGCTTGCGGGTGTCAGTTTCTCTCACTTTAGTTGGATCGGATTCATGAAAGGCGGTCCTTGAGAAGGTTGAAAATCAATCTATGTATCACAGTTGTGGTTTATGCGTAGGTGAGAATCGTTCTTGCTAGATACCCGTAGCAGCCACGTAAAACATGCAACAACAATTAGAGGACGTCTAACTTGTTTTTGCAGGGTATGTTGTGATGTGATATGGCCAATTACATGATGAGATATATGTGATGTATGAGATGATCATGTGATGTATAGAATTTCATGACTTGCATGTCGTTGAATACGGCAACCGGCAGGAGCCATAGGGTTGTCTTTAATTATTGTATGACCTGCGTGTCAATCATTAAGCGCTATGTAATGCTTTACTTTATCGCTACGGTAGCAATAGTAGTAGAAGCATGCAGGGCGTGACAACCCCGATGGCGACACGTTGATGGAGATCAAGATGATGGAGATCATGGTGTCGTGCCGGTGACGATGGAGATCATGCCGGTGCTTAGATGGAGATCAAAAGCACAAGTTCATGGCCATATCATGTCACTTATGATTTGCATGTGATGTTAATCCTCTTTATGCACCTTGTTTTGCTTAGGACGGCGGTAGCATTATAAGGTGATCCCTCACTTAATTTCAAGATAAATTGTGTTCTCCCCGAGTGTGCACCGTTGCGAAAGTTCGTCGTGTTGAGACACCACGTGATGATCGGGTGTGATAGACTCTACATTCACATACAACGGGTGCAAGCCAGTGTTGCACATGCAGAACACTCGGGTTAAACTTGACGAGCCTAGCATGTACAGACATGGCCTCGGAACACAAGAGACCGAAAGGTCGAACATGAGTCATATAGTAGATATGATCAACATGATGATGTTCACCATTGCAGCCACCTCAACTCACGTGATGATCGGACTTGAGTTGGTGAATTTGGATCATGTATCACTCTAATGATCAGAGGGATGTCAATTTGAGTGGGAGTTCTTAAGTAATATGATTAATTGAACTCATTATCATGAACATAGCCAAAGTGTCTTTGCAAATTATGTTGTAGATTACTAGCTCGCGTTGTAGCTCCCTTATATTTTTATATGTTCCTAGAGAAATAGAGTTGAAAGATGTTGGTAGCAATATTGCGGACTGGGTCCGTGATCTGAGGATTGTCCTCATTGCTGCACAGAAGGCTTATGTCCTTAATGCACCGCTCGGTGCGCCACCCCCTCTAGCGTCGTCTATAGATGTTGTGAACATCTGACAGGCACGTTTCAATGACTACTTGATAGTTTAGTGCGTCATGCATTACGGTTTAGAATTGAGGCTCGGAAACGTTTTGAACGTCACGGAACATATGAGATGTTCTAGGAGCAGAGATTGTGATCTCAGGCTCGTGCCTGTGTTGCGAGATATGAGATCTCCAACAAGATTCTTTGCCTGTAAGTTGAAGGAGAATAGCTCAATCATTGAGCATGTACTCAGATTGTCTGGGTACTACAATCGCTTGAATCAAGTGGGAGTTGATCTTCCAGATAAGATAGTGATTTATATAGTTCTCCAAGTCACTGTCACTAAAGCTACTAGAACTTAGTGATGAACTATAATACACTAGTCATAGAAGTATTGATCCCTGAGCTGTTCGCGATGTTTGACACCGCGAAGGTAGAAATCAAGAAGGAGCGTCAAGTGTTGATGGTTAATCAAACCACTAGTTTCGAAAAGGGCAAGAGCAAGGAGGGAAACTTCATGGATAGCAAGTCAGTTGCTGCTCCAGTGAAGCAACCCAAAGTTGAACTCAAACCCGAGACTAAGTGCTTCTATTATGAGGTGAGAGGTCGCTGAAGCGGAACAACCCTAGATACTTGGTAGATAAGAAGGCTGGCAACATCGACAGAAGTATATTTGATATACAAGTTATTGATGTGTACCTTGCTAGTACTCTTAGTAGCACCTGGGTATTGGATACCGGTTCGGTTGCTAAATGTTAGTAACTCGAAATAAAAGCTACGGAATAAACGGAGAACTAGCTAAGGGTGAGGTGACGATATGTGTTGGAAGTGTTTCCAAGGTTGATGTGATCAACATCGCATGCTCTCTCTACCTTCAGGATTAGTGACGAACCTAAATAAATGTTATTTGGTGTTTTGCGTTGAGCATGAACATGATTAGATCATGTTTATTGGAATACGGTTATTCATTTAAGTTAGAGAATAATGGTTATTCTGTTTACATGAATAATACCTTCAATGGTCATGCACCCAGTGAGAATGGTTTGTTGAAATCTTGATCATAGTATTACACATGTTCATAACATTGATGTTAAAAGACACAAAGTTAATAATGATAGTACCACATACTTGTGGCACTGCCGCTAAATGTCATATTGGTATAAAGCGCATGTAGAAACTCCATGCTAATGGATATTTGGACTCATTCGATTTCGAATCGGTTGAGACATGCGAACCATGCCTCTTGGGCAAGATGACTAAAGGACCCAGCTGGATGGAGCGGGCAAGTGATTCATTGGAAATGATACATGTTGATGTATGCAATCTAGTGAGTGTTGTAGCGTGCAGTGGATATCGTTATTTTCTTACCTTCACTGATGATTTGAGTAGATATAGTGTATATTTACTTAATGAAACACAAGTCTGAATCGTTTGAAAGGTTCAAGGAAATTCAGAGTGAAGTTTAAAGATCATCGTGACAAGAAGATAAAAATGACTGCGATCTGATCGTGGAGGTGAATATCTGAGTCACGAGTTTGGCATACAACTTAAGACAATGTGAAAGTTGTTTCACAACTAAACGCCACCTGGAACACCATAGTGTGATGGTGTGTCCGAACATCATAGTTATGCTCTATTGGACATGGTGCGTAATATGATGTCTCTTGTCGTTTTACTACTATAATTTTGGGGTTATGCATTAGAGACAACTCCATTCACTTTAAATAGGGCACCATCTAAATCCGTTGAGATGACACCATGTGAATTATGGTTTGATAGAAACCTAAGCTGTCATTTCTTAATATTTTGGGATGTGACACTTGTGTGGAAAATGTTTTCACCTAATGAGGTCGAACCCAAGGCGGACAAATTGCATCTTCATAGAATACCCTAAGATCAGTTGGGTGAACCTTCAATCTCAGATCCTAGTGCAAAATGTTTGTTGCTTAAACGGATCCTTTCTCGAGGAAATGTTTCTCTCGAAAGAATTGAGTGGGAGGAAGATAGAACTTGATGAGGTTGTTAAACCTTTGTTCAACCAGAGAGTAGCGCAGCGCAGAAAGATGTTTCTGTGAAGCCTACGTTAGTTGAAGAGGAAGTTAATGATGATGATCATGAAGCTTCAGGATCAAGTTACTATTGAAATTCGTAGGTCGACAAGGATGTGTACTGCTCCTAAGTGGTACGACAACTCTGTCTTGGAGATCATGTTATTGGACAACGATGAACCTACGAGCTATGGAGAAGCGATGATGGGCCCGGATTCCGACAAATGGTTAGAGGCCATGAAATCCGAGATAGGATCCATGTAAGAAAACCAAGTGTAAACTTTGGTAGACTTGCTCGTTGGACGGCAGGTCGTTGAGTACAAATGGATCTTTAAAATGAAGACAGACACTGATGGTGAATGTCACTATTTGTAAAGCTCGACTTGTTGCAAAGATGTTTGTGACAAGTTCAAGGAGTTGACTACGATGAGACTTTCTCACTCCTAGTGGTGCTAAAGTCTGTTGGAATTATGTTAGCAGTTGCTGTGTTTTCAATTATGAAATCTGGCACATGGATGTCAAAACATCGTTTCCTTAACGGTTTACTTGAGGAAAGGTTGTATGTGATACAACCAGAAGGTTTTGTCAGGCCTAAGGATGCTAAAAGGTGTGCAAGCTTCGGTGATCCTTCCATGGACTGAAGCAAGCATCTCGGAGTTGGAATATATGCTTTGATGAGGTGATCAAAGTTTTGATGTTTATACAAAGTTTACGAGAAACTTGTATTTGCAATAAAGTGAGTGGGAGCACTATAGAATTTCTGATAAGTATATGTGGATGACATATTGTTGATCAGAAATAATGTAGAGTTTCTGGAAAGAATAAAATGGTCATTTGGAAAGTGATTTTCAAAGGAAGACCTGGATAAAGCTACCTAATTGTTGAGCATCAAAATCTATAGAGATAGATCAAGATGCTTGATGAGACTTTCAATGAGTGTATACCTTGACAAGATTTTGAAAGAGTTCAAAATGGATCAGCCAGAGAAATAGTTCTCGTCTGATTTGTAAGGTGTGAAGTTGAGTGAGACTCAAAGCTCGACAATGGCAGAAGAAAGAGAAAGGACGAACGTCGTCCCCTATGCCTTAGCCATAGGCTCTATATTATGCCATGCTGTGTACCGCACCTATGTGTGCCTTGCCATGAGTCTGTCAAGGGGTACAAGAGTGGTCCAGGAGTGAATCACTGGACAGCGGTCGGAATTATCCTTAGTAACCAGAGGACTAAGGAAATGTTTCTTGATTGTGGAGGTGATAAAGAGATCATCGTAAAGAGTTACGTCAATGCAAGCTTTAACACCTATCCGGATGACTAGTAGTACCAATCTGGATACGTTTAGTGGAGCAGCCATTTGGAAATAGTACCAAGTGGAGTGTGGTAGCGGTGTTTACGGTTTGACATGGAGATTTGCAAAGTACACACGGATCTGAATATCGCAGACCCGTTGACTATAAGACCTCTCTCACATGCAAAGCATGATCGAGCCCCAAAACTCATTGGGTGTTAGATTCATAACAATGCGAATCACATGGTGATGTGAACTAGATTATTGACTCTAGTGCAAGTGGGAGACTGTTGGAAATATGCCCTACAGGCAATAATAAATTAGTTATTATCATATTTCCTTGTTCATGATAATCGTTTATTATCCATGCTATAATTGTATTGATCGGAGACTTAAATGCATGTGTGGATACATAGACAAAACCATGTCCCTAGTATGCCTCTAATGGACTAGCTCGTTGATCAAAGGATGGTTAAGGTTTCCTAGCCATGGACATGAGATGTCATTTGATAACAGGATCACATCATTAGGAGAATGATGTGATGGATAAGACCCAAACTACAAACATATCATATGATCGTGTCAGTTTATTGCTACTGTTTTCCGCATGTCAAGTATGTGTTCCTATGACCATGAGATCATGCAACTCACAGATATCGGAGGAGTGCCTTGTGTGTATCAAACGTCGCAACGTAACTGGGTGACTATAAAGGTTCTCTACAGGTATCTCCGATGGTGTCTGTTGAGTTGGCATGGACCGAGACTGGGATTTGTTACTCCGTGTGACGGAGAGGTATCTCGGGGCCCACTCGGTAATGCAACATCACAATAAGCCTTGCAAGCAATGTGACTAATTGTTAGTTGCGGGATCTTGTATTACAGAACGAGTAAAGAGACTTGCCGGTAACGAGGTTGAACTAGGTATGGAGATACCGACGATCGAATCTCGGGCAAGTAACATACGGAAGAACAAAGGGAACGTTATACGGGATTAACTGAATCCTTGACATAGAGGTTCGACCGATAAAGATCTTCGTAGAATATGTAGGAACCAATGTGGACGTCCAGGTCCCGCCATTGGTTATTGACTGTAGAGGTGTCTCGGTCATGTCTACATAGTTCTCGAACCCGCAGGGTCTGCACACTTAAGGTTCGGTGACGTTTCGGTAGTGTAGAGTTATGTATGGTGGTGACCGAAGTTTGTTCGGAGTCCCGGATGAGATCCCGGACGTCACGAGGAGCTCCGGAATGGTCCGGAGGTAAAGATTCATATATAGGGAGTCCCAGTTTGGTTTCCGGAAAAGTTTCGGGCTCATCGGTAGTGTACCGGGAGTATCGGTAGTGTACCGGGAGTGCCGGTAGTGTACCGGGGGACCTCCGGGAGGGGTATTTCGACCCCAAGAGGTCCATGGGCTGTGGGAGAATAATAACCAGCCCTTAGTGGGCTGGGAAAACAGACCCAAAGGCCCATGGCGCAGGAGAGAAAGTCCTAAAGCAAAAAGTGGAAAATCAGCCAATAGGAGGCAATCCTACTCCAACTAGGATTGGAGGTGAAGTAGGATTGCTCCCACCTCCTATTTCGGCCAACCCAAAGGCCTTGGCTGCCTCTCCTCTCCTCTCCTCCTATATATACTAGTGGATTGGGTGGTTTTTGGACAGAATTTCCGGCCACGTGCTACCCGTTCCACCGGTGCATAGTTTCTCCTCTAGATCGGTTTTCTGCAGCGCTTAGGCGAAGCCCTGCCGGAATTGCTCCACCACCATCACCGGAGCGCCTTCACGCTGCTGGTGAACTCTCTCTCCTCTCCACCTCCTCTTGCTGGATCAAGACGGTGGAGATCGTCATCAAGCTGCACGTGTGCTGAACGCGGAGGTGCCGTCCGTTCGGCGCTAGATCGGAAGGACCGTGATCGAGATCACGAGACGGGTCGTGATGAGATCGCGGAACGGATCGTGATGAGTTCGCGGGACAGATCGTGATCAAGATCGCGGGACGGATCGTGATGAGTTCACGGGACGGATCGTGATAGGATCGCGAGACGGATCGTGATGAGATCGCGGGACGCTCGGCGATTTGGATCGCGAAGATGTTCGACTACACCAACCGCGTTTCTTAACGCTTCCCTCTTAGCGATCTACAAGGGTACGTACATCCACTCTCCCTCTCGTAGATGCTCATCACCATGGATAGGTTTGCGTGTGCGTAGGAAATTTTTTGTTTCCCATGCGAAGTTCCCCAACAGGTAGCACGTGGCTGTTTTCTGTATCCAAAAACCCTCAACACCTCTAGTATATATAGGAGCAGGGAGCAAGGAGGCTTGGCACCCCAAGGGGCCAGCCCTTGGTTCGGTCGAAGGTGGAGAGAAGGAGTCCTCCTCCAATCCTAGTAGAATTAGGACTCCTTTCCATTTGGATTCCTCCTCCACCTTTGGGTTTCTCCACCTAGAAGCATGGGCCTTTAGTAGGGTTTCGGACAGCACACTAGGGGCTGGTTTACCTCCTCCCACAGCCCATGTGGCCCCTTGGGTCGAGACACCCTTCCCGATGGTTCCCTAATGCCCTCCGGGCACTCCCGATACACTACCGATGAGCGCGAAACTTTTCCGATGACCAAAATAGGACTTCCTATATATCAACCTTTACCTCCGGACCATTCCGGAGCTCCTCGTGACGTCCATGATCTCATCCGGGACTCTGGAAAACCTTCAGTCACTACCATACATAACTCTACTATACCAAAACGTCACCGAACCTTAAGTGTGCAGACCGTGTGGGTTCGAGAACTATGTAGACATGACTGAGACACCTCCACGGTCAATAACCAATAGAGGGACCTGGACGCCCATATTGGTTCCTACATATTCTACTAAGATCTTTATCGGATCAACCTCTATGCCAAGGATTTAGTTAATCTCATTTGTTGTTTCCTTTGTTCATCAGTAAGTTACTTGCCCGAGATTCGATCGTTGATATCTGTATACCTAGTTCAATCCCATTACCGGCAAGTATCCTTACTTCTTACATAATACAAGATCCCGTGGATAACACTTTAGTCACATTGCTTGCAAGGCTTGTTGTCATGTTGTATTACCGAGTGGGCCCTGAGATACCTCTCTGTCACACGGAGTAATAAATCCCAGTCTTGATCCATACCCACTCAACACACACTCTCGGAGATACCTATAGAGCACCTTTATAGTCACCCAGTTACATTGCGACGTTTGATACACACCAGGAACTCATCCAGTGTTAGTGAGTTGCATGATCTCATGGTCATAGGAACAGATACTTGACATGCAAAAAACTATAGCAATAAACTAACACGATCATATGCTATGTTTATAGTTTGGGTCTTGTCCATCACATCATTCTCCCAATGATGTGATCCCGTTATCAAATGACATCTCATTTCAATGGCTAAGAAACCTTGACCATCCTTGATCAACGAGCTAGTCTACTAGAGGCATACTAGGGACAAAGTGTTGTCTATGTATCCACACATGCAATGTGTTTCCAGTCAATACAATTATAGCATGGATAATAAATGGTTATCATGAACAAGGAAATATAATAATAACCATTTATTATTGCCTCTAGGGAATATTTCCAGTAGTGAAGATGACGAAGGAGGAAGTGGTGATGAGGCGTCACACTTCAGCTCCAGTAAATAATTCAATTTACGAATGACACTCTCTAGGGTGATGATGTGCTCCTCTAGCAAAATATGTTCACGGGTGGGGAACTTATTCTGAACGTGAACCGCTTCAAAGGACCTGAAAGCTTGAATTTCAATAGGGGTGAGATGACAATAATAAGGTTGAAGGATATCTTCTTATTCCTCCTCCTCTATGGGCATAGGTTGCCCTCCTTCTCGAGATTGATCCTTCATAGCTTCCTTGCCCTTGCCTCCATTATTGGATTCTTTTGGCTATTCTCTCTTCAGCTCCATATTCATCAACCACACATCTTCTTCTACGTTACTAGAAGAGGGAGAAGACACGATCTGCTAGGAAAACAGCACGAAACCAGAACATAGGAAAATCTCGCAATGCGGTGGTCAAAACAATCGGGGTATATATAGGGAATTTTTATTCTTGGAAATCAAGCAAATGAAAGGAGAACGGAGTCGAGAAGGTTCCCTAGGTCGTCACGTCCCACTAGGGCGTGCTAGGGATGGCAACCGCGCCCTGGTGTATAGTGCTCACCTCGGTTACCTTCCGGTTTATTTCTTATTCCCTAAAATTATAAAATATTCCAAAACTGCAAAAAAAATTGCGGATTTTTCGGAGATCATTTACTTACCGTATCACGTACCTCTTTTTTCACGATTCTGGAGTGTTCCGAGAGGTTTCTCTTATGTCTTCCTCCGATGTCGTGGTTTGGATAACATTGCTTTCAGCATTAATAGGCGTACCTGAGATAAAGCGTTTAATCCTTTGTCCATTGACCACCTTTTGGTTAGTACCTTTCGCATTATTAATTTTGATGGCTCCAGAGCGATAAACTTCTTCGATAACTGATACGTCTCCAACGTATCTATAATTTTTGATTGTTCCATGCTATTATATTATCTGTTTTGGATGTTTATATGCATTAATATGATATTTTATATTATTTTTGGACTAACCTATTAATCTAGAGCCTAGTGCCAGTTTTTGTTTTTTCCTTGTTTTGAGTTTCGCGGATAAGGAATATTAACTGGAGTCCAAACAGAATAAAACCTTCGAAAGGAATTTTTTCTGGAACAAAAGGAATCTACAAGACTTGAGAACCAAGGCAGAGGAGCCATTGTGGGGCCACAAGCCCTAGGGGCGCGGCCAGGGGGTGGCCGTGTTGGGCAGCCTTGTGGGCCCACAGCTGCTCCCCTAACCCTAATCTTCGGCCTATAAATTCCCAAATATTCCATCATTATCAAAGAGAGCCATGAAAACACTTTTCCGCCGCTAGAAGCCTCCGTTCCCGAGAGATCCAAGCTTGAAGCCTTTTCCGGTAATCTGCCGGAGGGGGATTCGATCACGGAGGGCATCTACATCAACTCCATTGCCCCTCCGATGATGCGTGAGTAGTTCACCACAGACCTACGGGTACATAGCTAGTAGCTAGATGGCTTATTCTCTCTCTTTGCTTCTCAATACCATGTTCTTCATGATCTTCATGGAGATCTATCCGATGTAATACTCTTTTGTGGTGTGTTTGTCGAGATCCGATGAATTGTGGGTTTATGTTCAGATTATCCATGAATATTATTTGAGTCTTTCCTGAATTCTTATATGCATGATTTCATATCTTTGCAAGTCTCTTCGAGTTATTGGTTTGGTTTGGCCAACTAGATTGGTAATTCTTGCAATAGGAGAAGTGCTTGGTTTTGGGTTCAATCTTGCGGTGTCCTCGCCTAGTGACAAAGTAGGGGTAGTGAGGCACGTATTGTATTGTTGCCATCAAGGGTAAAAAGATGGGCTTTTCATCATATTGCTTGAGTTTATCCCTCTACATCATGTCATCTTACTTAATGCGTTACTATGTTCTTCATGAACTTAATACTCTAGATGCAGGGGGGTGAGTCGATGTGTCGAGTAATAGTAGTAGATGCAGAATCATTTCGGTCTACTTGACATGGACGTGATGCCTATATGCATAATCATTGCCTTGGATATCTTCATAATTATTCGCTTTTCTACCAATTGCTTGATAATAATTTGTTCACCCACCGTAATACTTGCCAGCATTAGATAAGCCATCTAGTGAAACCTATGGCCCTATGGTCTATTTTCCATATTATATTTTCAGATCTAAAACCAAAAATACCAAAAATACTTGCTGCATTATTTTTACTTTTAGTTTTACTTTCCATTCAAGCATCCTATTATATCTATCTCTATTAAATCTCATCCTTGCAAGTAACCGTGAAGGGATTGACAACCACTTTATAGCTTTGGGTGCAAGAGTTTGATTCTTTGTGCAGGTACATCTATTGGTGATTCGATTGTATCTTCTATTGGATTGATACCTTGGTTCTCAAAAACTGAGGGAAATACTTATGTAATTTGTTGAATCAAACGGTTCCTCTTCACGGGAAACCAACGCATGCTCGAGAAGTAGCAAGAAGGATGTATGGGGCCATTCTTGGGGAGATACATAGCAAGTCAAGATAAGAACTCTCTCGTCAAATTGCCAATTTCTCGTTTGGTTGTGGGGAGATCTAAATCAAGCCTACCAAGTACCTATCACAAACTCATCTCTTGCATTTACATTATTTGCCATTTGCCTCTGTTTTTCCTCTCCCCCACTTCACAAATTTGTCGTTTTATTCGCCCTCTCTTTTCCGTTTGCCTTTTTCTCGTCGGATCCCTTGTTTGCTATTATTGCTTATCTTGCCATGTGCCTTCTATTTGCTTGCATCTTCGCTTGCTAAAAATCTATTGATATGGATCCTCATCCACTTGCTAATCTTTTCAAAACACCAAATTATGATGAACCAATTGCTAGTGAGTTGAGTGCACTTGATTATCTTTATGAAGTTTTGTTTGAAAATCATGAATTTAAAAGTTGGATGAAGTATTGAAAAAAGAAATTTATAACGAGATTCATTATAGTTCCTTGAATGAAAAGCCTGATTGACATGTTGTTAGTATGAATTATCTTAATATCCGTGATGCTAACGATATGCAAATCCACAAGCTTGGGGATGCTATGCTTGATGAAGATGATATTTTTTGTTTCCTAAGTTTTGGTGATGACATGGATGCTATAATTGATCATGAAAAGAATGCTTTGTGTGATAGTTATATTGTGATATTCCTTCATTATGCTACTAAAAATTATTATGAGGGAGGAACATATGCTTGTAGTAATTGCAATAATATCAAGTTTCCTCTCTATGTGTTCAAAGTTTTGAAGTTATGCTTGTTGTGCCTTCCTATGGTAGTTGATTCTTGCTCCCACAAATTGTTTGCTCAAAAAATGCCTATGCATAGGAAGTGGATTAGACTTAAATATGATTTTCATGAGATTCATGATGTTCTCTTGCATGTTTCAATTACTACTTTTTATGTGAGCATCATTGAAATCATTATGCCTAGCTAGGGGCGTTAAACAATAACGCTTGTTGGGAGGCAACCCAATTTTATTTTGCTTTCTGCTTTTTGCTTCTGTTTTGGTATGTTCGACACATTATTAGTTTATTAGTAATTGTGTTTTTGTGTTTTAATTAGTGTTTGAGCCAAGTAAAACCTTTGGGGTGATCTATGGTAGTTGTTGATTTGATCCTGCTGAAAAACAGAAACTTTTGCGCTCAGTCCAGGAATTTTTCCAGAATTTTCAGACTGTCAAATTAATATGAAATTTGTGCAAAAGAGTGGTATACAAATTTCCTGATTTTCCTAATTTTTCAGAATTTTTAGAGATATATAAGTATTCGAAGTTTACAGATTGCTACAGACTGTTCTGTTTTTGACAGATTCTGTTTTCTTTGTGGTGTTTGCTTATTTTGATGCATCTATGGGACTTATCGGGGGGTATGAGTAATGGAAAAGTTAGAATAAAGTAGGTACTACACAAATATAAATAAATAATGAGTTCACAACAGTACCTAAAGTGATGATTTATTTTTCTTATACTAACGGATCTCATGAGTTTTCTGTTGAGTTTTGTGTTGTGAAGTTTTCAAGTTTTGGGTGAAGATTTGATGCAATATGGAATAAATGTTGGAAATATGCCCTAGAGTTAATAATAAATTAGTTATTATCATATTTCCTTGTTCATGATAATCGTTTATTATCCATGCTATAATTGTATTGATCGGAGACTTAGATGCATGTGTGGATACATAGACAAAACCTAGTCCCTAGTATGCCTCTAATAGACTAGCACGTTGATCAAAGATGGTTAAGGTTTCCTAGACATGGACATGAGATGTCATTTGATAAACGGGATCACATCATTAGGAGAATGGTGTGCTGGACAAGACCCAAACTACAAACGTAGCATATGGTCGTGTTAGTTTATTGCTACTGTTTTCAGCATGTCAAGTATATGTTCCTATGACCATGAGATCATGCAACTCACGGATACCGGAGGAGTGCCTTGTGTGTATGAAACATCACAACGTAGCTGAGTGACTATAAAGGTGATCTACAGGTATCTCCGAGGGTGTCTATTGAGTTGGCATGGATCAAGACTGGAATTTGTTACTCCGTGTGACGGAGAGGTATCTCAGGGCCCACTAGGTAATACAACATCACAATAAGCCTTGCAAGCAATGTGACTAAGTGTTAGTCACGGGATCTTGTATTACGGAATGATTAAAGAGACTTGCTGGTAATGAGGTTGAACTAGGTATGGAGATGCCGACGATCGAATCTCGGGCAAGTAACATACCGAAGAACAAAGGGAACATCATACAAGATTAACTGATTCCTTGACATAGAGGTTCGACCAATAAAGATATTTGTAGAATATGTAGGAACCAATATGGGCATCCAGGTCCCGCTATTGGTTATTGACTGTAGAGGTGTCTCGGTCATGTCTAAATAGTTCTTGAACCCGCGGGGTCTACACACTTAAGGTTCGGTGACGTTTCGGTAGGATAGAGTTATGCATGGTGGTGACTGAAGGTTGTTCGGAGTCTCGGATGAGATCCCCGACATCACGAGGAGATCCGGAATGGTCTAGAGGTAAAGATCTATATATAGGAAGTCCTATTTTGATCGCCGGAAAAGTTTCGGGCTCACCGGTAGTGTACCGGGAGTGACGGTAGTGTACCGGGAGACCATCGGGAGGGGTATTTCGGCCCAAGAGGCTTCATGGGCTGTGGGAGGATGAATACCAGCCCTTAGTGGGATGGTGGAAGTCCCACACAAGGCCCATGTGTTTGGGAAGAAAAGCCCAAAAGGAAAAAGGTGGAAAAAGGCAAAAAGGGCTAAATTAGGAAGGAGTCCTAATCCTACTAGGAGTGGAGGAGGACTCCTCCCTCCTGGTTCGGCTGACCCAAGGGATGCCTCCTTGGGAGGCAAGCCTCCTCCTCCTCTCCTCCTATATATACAAGAGGGTTTTAGGGTTTTGGCACAAGATTTTCAGCCACGTGTTACCCGTTCCTCTAGTGCATAGTTTCTCCTCTAGATTGGATTTCTGCAGTGCTTAGGCTAAGCCGTACCAGAATAGCTCCACCACCATCGCCGAAGTGCCATCGAGTTGCCGGAGAACTCTTCTAACTATCCGCTCCCTCTTGCTGGATCAAGAAGGCGGAGATCGTCATCAAGTTGTACGTGTGCTGAACTCGGAGGTGCCGCCCGTTCGGCGCTAGATCAGAAGGATCGTGATCAAGAACGCGAGACGGATTGTGATGAGATCGTGAGACAGATCGCGATGAGTTTATGGGACGGATCGTGATTGGGTCGCGGGACGGATCATGATGAGATCACGGGACGCTCAGCAATTTGGATCGCGAAGATGTTCGACTACACCAACCGCGTTTCTTAACGCTTCCCGCTTAGCGATCTACAAGGGTATGTAGATCCACTCTCCCTCTCGTAGATGCTCATCACCATGGATAGATATGCGTGTGCGTAGGAAATTTTGTGTTTCCCATGCGACGTTCCCCAATGGTGGCATCATGAGCTAGGTCTATGTGTAGATGAGATCTCGAGTAGAACACAAAAGGTTTGTGGGCGTTGATGCTTAGATTGCTTCCTCCCTTGGTCGGATTTTGGTTCAGCGGTATTGTGAGGTGAAGCGGCCCGGACCAACATTACTCGTATCCTTATGAGAGACCGGTTCCCTCGACCGCAACTTGTTGCATAGATGGATTGCGGGTGCCAGTTTCTGTCACTTTAGTTGGATCGGATTCGGCAAAGGTGATCCTTGAGAAGGTTGAAAAGCAACTAGTGTATCACCGTTGTGGTTTTTGTGTAGATGAGAATTGTTCTTGCTAGATACCCGTAGCAGCCACGTAAAACCTGCAACAACAATTAGAGGACGTCTAACTTGTTTTTGTAGGGTATGTTGTGATGTGATATGGCCAATTACATGATGTGATATATGTGATGTATGAGAAGATCATGTGATGTATAGATTATCACGACTTGCATGTCATTGATTACGGCAACCGGTAGGAGCCATAGGGTTGTCATTAATTCTTGTATGACCTGCATGTCAATCATTAAGCGTTATGTAATGCTTTACTTTATCGCTAAACGGTAGCAATAGTAGTAGAAGCATGTTGGGCACGACAACCCCGATGGCGACACGTTGATGGAGATCAAGATGATGGAGATCATGGTGTCTTGCCGGTGACGATGGAGATCATGTCGGTGCTTTCTAGATGGAGATCAAAAGCACAAGTTCATGGCCATATCATGTCACTTATGATTTGCATGAGATGTTAATCCTTTTTATGCACCTTGTTTTCCTTAGGATGAAGGTAGCATTATAAGGTGATCCCTCACTTAATTTCAAGATAAATTGTGTTCTCCCCGAGTGTGCACCGTTGCGAAAGTTCATCGTGTTGAGACACCACGTGATGATGAGGTGTGATAGACTCTACGCTCACATACAGTGGGTGCAAGCCAGTGTTGCACGTGCAGAACACTCGAGTTAAACTTGACGAGCCTAGCATGTACAGACATGGCCTCGGAATACAAGAGACCGAAAGGTGGAACATGAGTCATATGGTAGATATGATCAACAAAATGATGTTCACCATTGAAGCCACCTCAACTCACGTGATGATCAGACTTGAGTTGATAAATTTGGATCATGTGACACTCAGATGACCTGAGGGATGTCAATTTGAGTGGGAGTTCTTAAGTAATATGATTAATTGAACTCATTATCATGAACATAGTCAGTAGTGTCTTTGCAAATTATGTTCTATAGATTACTAGCTCGCGCTGCAGCTCCCTTGAATTTTTATATGTTCCTAGAGAAATAGAGTTGTAAAATGATGGTAGCAATATTGCGGACTAGGTCTGTGATCTGAGGATTGTCCTCATTGCTGCTAGAAGGCTTATGTCCTTAATGCACCGCTCGGTGCGCCAACCCCTCTAGCGTCGTTTGTAGATGTTGTGAACATCTGACAGGCACGTTCTGATGACTACTTGATAGTTTAGTGCGTCATGCATTACGGCTTAGAATTGACGCTCCGAAACGTTTTGAACGTCACAAAACATATGAGATGTTCTAAGACCTGAAATTAGGATCTCAGGCTCATGCCCTTGTTCCGAGATATGAGATCTCCAACAAGATTCTTTGCCTGCAAGATGAAAGAGAATAGCTCAATTGTTGAGCATGTGCTCAGATTGTCTGGGTGCTACGATCGCTTGAATCGAGTGGGACTTGATCTTCCAGATAAGATAGTAATTGATATAGTTCTCCAAGTCACTGTCACTAAGCTACTAGAACTTGGTGATGAACTATGAAACGCCAGTGATAGAAATAATAATCCCTGAGTTGTTCGCGATGTTTGACACCGCGAAGGTAGAAATCAAGAAGGAGCGTCAAGTGTTGATGGTTAGTCAAACCACTAGTCTCGAGAAGGGCAAGAGCAAGGAGGGAAACTTCATGTATAGCAAGTCAGTTGCTGCTCCAGTGAAGCAACCCAAAGTCTAACCCAAACCCGAGACTAAGTGCTTCGATTATGAGGAGAAAGGTCGTTGAAGCGGAACAACCCTAGATACTTGGTAGATAAGAAGGCTCACAAAGTCGACAGAAGTATATTTGATATACATGTTATTGATGTGTACCTTGCTAGTACTACTAGTAGCACTAGGGTATTGGATACCAGTTCGGTTGCTAAATGTTAGTAACTCGAAATAAAAGCTACGAAATGAACGGAGAACTAGCTAAGTGTGAGGTGATGATGTGTGTTGGAAATGTTTCCAAGGTTGATGTGATCAACATTGCACTCTCTCTACCTTCGAGATTAGTGACGAACCTAAATAAATGTTATTTGGTGTTTTGCGTTGAGCATGAACGTGAGATCATGTTCATTGCAACACGGTTATTCATTTAAGTTAGAGAATAATGGTTATTCTATTTACATGAATAATACCTTCAATGGTCATGCACCCAGTGAGAATGGTTTGTTGAAACTTGATCGTAGTAATACAAATGTTCATAACTTTGATGCTAAAAGATATAAAGTTAATAATAATAGTACCACATACTTGTGGCACTGCCGCTAAATGTCATATTGGTATAAAACGCATGAAGAAACTCCATGCTGATGGATCTTTGGACTCACTCGATTTCAATTCGGTTGAGACATGCGAACCATGCCTCTTGGTCAAGATGACTACGGACCCCGTTTTCTGTTTTGATGAAGAGAGCAAGTGATTTATTGGAAATGATACATGTTGATGTATGCAATCCAATGAGTCTTATAGCGTGCGGTGGATATCGTTATTTTCTTACCTTCACTGATGATATGAGTAGATATAGTGTATATTTGCTTAATGAAACACAAGTCTGAATCGTTTGAAAGGTTCAAGCAAATTCAGAGTGAAGTTTAAGATCATCGTGACAAGAAGATAAAAATGTCTATGATATGATCGTCGAGATGAATATCTGAGTTGCGAGTTTGGCATACAACTTTAGACAATGTGAAAATTGTTTCATAACTCACGGCACCTGGAACACCATAGTGTGATGGTGTGTCCGAACGTCATAGTCATGCTCTATTGGATATGGTGCATGCTATGATGTCTGTTATCGTTTTGTTACTATAATTTTGGGGTTATGCATTAGAGACAACTACATTCACTTTAAATAAAGCACCATCGAAATCCGTTGAGATGACACCATGTGAATTATGGTTTGATAGCAACCTAAACTGTCATTTCTTAATGTTTGGGGCTGCAACGCTTGTGTGGAAAATGTTTTCACCTAATGAGCTCGAACCCAAAGCGGGCAAATGCATCTTCGTAGAATACCCTAAGAACAGTTGGGTGAACCTTCTACCTCAGATCCAAGCATAAAATGTTTGTTGCTAAAACTGGGTCCTTCTCGAGAAAAGTTTCTCTTGAAAGAATTGAGTGGGAGGAGGATAGATCTTGATGAGGTTATTGAACCTCTGTTTCAACCAGAGATTAGCGCAGCGCAGGAAGTTGTTTCTGTGAAGCCTACGTTAGTTGAAGAGGAAGTTAATGATGATGATCATGAAGCTTAGGATCAAGTTACTATCGAACCTCGTAGGTCGAGAAGGACGTGTACTGCTCCTGAGTGGTGCGGCAACCCTGTCTTAGAGGTCAAGTTGTTTGACAACGATGAACCTACGAACTATGGAGAAGTGATGATGGGCCCGGAAACCAACAAATAGTTAGAGGCCATGAAATCTGAGAAAGGATCCATGTATGAAAACCAAGTATAGACTATGGTGTACTTTCTTGTTGGACGGCAGGTCGTTAAGTACAAATGGATCTTTGAAATGAACACGGACGCTGATGGTAAATGTCACCAATTGTAAAGCTCGACTTGTTGCAAAGAAGTTTACGACAAGTTCGAGGAGTTGACTATGATGAGACTTTCTCACTCGTAGCGATGCTAAAGTCTGTTGGAATTATGTTAGCAGTTGCTGCACTTTCAATTATGAAATATGGCGGATGGATGTCAAAACATCGTTTCCTTAAATGTTTACTTGAGGAAAGGTTCTATGTGATACAACCAGAAGGTTTTGTCAGTCCTAAGGATGGTAAAAGGTGTGCAAGCTTCAGTGATCCATTTATAGACTGAAGCAAGCATCTCGGAGTTGGAATGTACACTTTGATGAGGTGATCAAAGTTTTTGAGTCTATACAAAGTTTATGAGAAACTTGTATTTGCAATAAAGTGAGTGGGAGCACCATAGAGTTTATGATAAGTATATGTGGATGACATATTGCTATTCGGAAATAATGTGGAATTTCTGGAAAGCATAAACGGTTGTTTGAAAAGTGATTTTCAAAGGAAGACCTGATTAAAGCTACCTAATTGTTGAGCATCAAGATCTATAAAGATAGATCAAGATGTTTGATAAGACTTTCAATGAGTACATACCTTGAAAAGATTTTGAAAGAGTTCAAAATGGATTAGTCAGAGAGAAGTGTTCTCGCCTACTTTGTAAGGTATGAAGTTGAGTGAGACTCAAATCTCGACCACGGTAGAACAAAGAGAAAGGACGAATGTCGTCCCCTATGCCTTAGCCATAGGCTCTGTATAGTATGCCATGCTGTGTACCGCACGTGTGTGTGACTTGCCATGAGTCCGTCAAGGGGTACAAGAGTGATCCAGGAGTGGATCACTGGACAGCGGTCAAGATTATCCTTAGTAACTAAAAGACTAAGGAGATGTTTCTCAATTATGGAGGTGATAAAGAGTACGTCGTAAAGAGTTACGTCGATGCAAGCTTTAACGCCAATCCGGATGACCCGTAGTAGCAATCTGGATACATATACTGGAGCAGCCATTTGGAATAGTACCAAGTGGAGTGTGGTAGCAGTGTTTACGATTTGACATAGAGATTTGCAAAGTACACATGGATCTGAATGTCGCAGACCCGTTGACTATAAGACCTCTCTCAAATGCAAAGCATGATCGAGCCCCAGAACTCATTGGGTGTTAGATTCATAACAATGCGAATCACATGGTGATGTGAACTAGATTATTGACTCTAGTGCGAGTGGGAGACTGTTGGAAATATGCCCTAGAGGCAATAATAAATTAGTTATTATCATATTTCCTTGTTCATGATAATCATTTATTATCCAAGCTATAATTGTATTGATCGGAGACTTAGATGCATGTGTGGATACATAGACAAAACCAAGTCCCTAGTATGCCTCTAATAGACTAGCTCGTTGATCAAAGATGGTTCAGGTTTCCTAGCCATGGACATGAGATGTCATTTGATAAACGGGATCACATCATTAGGAGAATGGTGTGATGGACAAGACCCAAACTACAAATGTAGCATATGATCGTGTCAGTTTATTGCTACTGTTTTCTCCATGTCGAGTATATGTTCCTATGACCATGAGATCATGCAACTCACGGATACCGGAGGAGTGCCTTGTGTGTATCAAACGTTGCAACGTAACTGGGTGACTATAAAGGTTCTCTACAGGTATCTCCGAGGGTGTCTGTTGAGTTGGCATGGATCAAGACTGGAATTTGTTACTCCGTGTGACGGAGAGGTATCTCAGGGCCCACTCGGTAATACAACATCACAATAAGCCTTGCAAGCAATGTGACTAAGTGTTAGTCACGGGATCTTGTATTACGGAACGCGTAAACAGACTTGCCGCTAACAAGGTTGAACTAGGTATGCAGATACCGACGATCGAATCTCGGGCAAGTAACATACCGAAGAACAAAGGGAACATCATACGGGATTAACTGAATCCTTGACACAGAGGTTTGACCGATAAAGATCTTCGTAGAATATGTAGGAACCAATATGGGCATCCGGAATGGTCTAGAGGTAAAGATTGATATATAGGAAGTCCTATTTTGGTCGCCGGAAAAGTTTCGGGCTCATCGGTAGTGTACCGGGAGTGCCGGTAGTGTACCGAGAGACCATCGGGAGGGGTATTTTGACCCAAGAGGCTACATGGGCTGTGGGAGGATGAATACCAACCCTTAGTGGGCTGGTGGAAGTCCCACACAAGGCCCATGCGGCTAGGAAGAAAATCCCAAAAGGAAAAAGGTGGAAAAAGGCAAAAAGGGCTAAATTAGGAAGGAGTCCTAATCCTGCTAGGAGTGGAGGAGGAGGACTCCTCCCTCTTGGTTCGGTGTAGCGACCTGACTCAAAACGAGTCAAGCCTCTGTGTTTTCTGTGCCATCCCTGGATCAGTATGCTGGCACACACAGTACATCAATGTATATATCAAAGTGCAATCACATGTAATTAACGTAAAACTGATATATACCTTAAAATAGCAGCGGAATACAGTCAACGGGAGTGGAGTCCCAATAACACCAACGACAAGTTGAGTGCGGATTGTAACCGTGAATCATACTCTTACCCGTCGTACAAGAGTATCTGCAACATAAGACGTTGCAGCCATGTAGGTCAGTACATTGAATGTACTGGCAAGATCACCATAGTAGAACAGAAGAATAAAGGCTATTCTATATGCAAAGGCTTTGTGGCTCTGTGTTTAAGTTTTTGCGTAAAAGCTGATTTTATTTTCCTACAACAAAGGAATATCAGGAATTTCACTATGGAGTTACCTATCATGACATGGTTCCGCCAACCAATGTCTCAATGCCCACAAGTATCTTAAGTTGCCCACAAATAGTAACAAAACAACAACAAGTAAAATATAACAAAAGGATTTTAGTAAATATTTTACTAGCAAAAAGAATTACTTTTGAAGAACAAGTAAAACTATGAGAACATCATTCTAAACAACATAATTGTTTGCCTAATGAACTTAACTACAAGCACAACCATAAACTAAGAGAAAACAAATTATGAAACAACTAAGTTAACAGAAAGTAATTAATAAAAATCTTTATTACAAAACAGAATTAGATCATCTAAAACTTTGTGAAAATAATCTCTACCAAAACTAAGTTGTTTTATAAAACATTACCTAATGATAAAGAATATAGTTTCCTATAATAATAGAGTAAAACTAAACTATTTTTGTTTAAAACATTTCTTAACAGAACGGAATTACTACAGATTTCATTTGAAAACAGAATCTAATTACTTAAAACTTTGTTAAAATTAACTATTACTAACTAGTCTGCTTTTACCAAACTATGCTTAGTTAAAAATATAATGTTCCTATAACAACATAGTAATAAACTAAGCAAACAAAAAATTTAACAGCAAGTATAAATCCTAAATTTAGAACAACAGAACTAACTGAAATCTAAAACATAATGTAAATCATATTCAGATTTTCAAAACAAAACAAAGTAAATCAATCTAATTAAACTAATAGGAAACTAAACAGATTCTGTTTTTAGTTAAAACCCTAATCAATTTTATTTTAAAAATTGTCAAGCTTTGCCTACTGATAACTAGGATCACTAGTGACAAGTGGCAAAAAGAATCAACTCAAAATTCATTTTAGAACCAAAGATATTCAGAAAACAAAATTTAAATCAAATCTGTTCAAATTCGAATTTAAATTATTCAAACATAGTCAAATTTTATATCTACAGAAACTAGGTGAAATTTGTGACCTAATGCAAAAAGAATTAAATTAAAATACCTAAAAACGTAAAATATATGATTAAAACAAAAATAGAAGTAAATCTGGTTTTGAAAAAAAAACAGAAAATGAAAATTCCCTAACTAACGGTCAGGGGGTGACGTGTCGCTCTGTGATTTGTCTAGGGTTGCGTGTGCTAGGGAGTTTCGGGCAGACGACCGGAGTTTAACGCGTACCGGTTCGGGGTTTTTTATTTGTTATAATCTGGATCGTTGGATCCAGATCCAACGCACACAGGGGGGGAGGAGCTCACAGTGGAGGGGGTCGCCGGCGATGGTTCTTCCGATGAGGCTGAGGAGGTGGGGGCGACGAGGAGGCATATCCGGTGGTCCTCCAGCGTCGGGGATGGCTCCGTTCGACGCGGGCAAGGACGTCGTCGAGGTAGGTGGCATCGGAGGGACTCGGGGATGACGGAGTCGACGTGCACGAGCTTGGGATGGTTTCGGGATGGTGGTGGCCGAGGGAAATTCCGGCGAGGGTGGTGGTGTGGCAGCTCCGGTGGGTCTCCGGCGAAGCAGAGAGGTGGGGAGGTGTGCACGAGTGCAGGGAGGTCGTCGGAGGCCTCAGGAAGGCTCGGGGACGGGTGTGGCGACGGTTGCGAGGGCAAAAGGTGCGGCGGCTACCGGTTGCTCCGGCGACGGATTCCGGCGAGGAGAGGGGCTTGGACGAGGGGGAAACTAGGGGAATGGGTAGAGGAGAGGCAGGGGGTACTTATAGGGGCTCGCGGGTGGTCGGGAAGGCATGAGGGGAGAGATCCGCGGGAGAGATCGCCGGTGGTCGTCGGACGCGTGGGAGGAGGAGGATGACCGGCGATGTTTGCGGTCGGACGGCATGTCCCACGCGTCAGAGGGAGAAGAAAAAGGGCGCGGTAAGCGGTGACCATTACGGAGAGAATTCGGGTCTTAAAGGCAGTGGGCTGGCCCGTTTTAATACACGCGTTAATTTCTCTTTTTAATAATTTCCCGAGCGTTTTCAAACACATTTAAAGCATTCAAAACATTTACAAACATAGTGAATATATATATCAAAATGACCGGAAAAAGATTTCCTAAATCATGAACATAATTTCAGAGTAAAATAAAATACTTACAAAATCATAAAAAATATCAAACAGTGCTACTGTTTTAAAAAAATGCAATTAAAACATTTTGAAAATATCAAAATGACTTCAAATTTAGATTTCTTCATTTTTATTTTGAAAGAAATCATTTTACTCTATTTTCCATATATTTTAATTTTGAAGAAAAATAAATTTTTAAAACCACTTTCAAAATGGCTTTGAAACTTAATAGAAAATATTTCAGAAATAGTTTTTTTGAGTTTTATAATTTCAAAGATGGTTCAAATGATCCCTGGTTTGGAGTGTCATATTACTCCTCTCAAATTTTTGTTAGGGGTTTGAATACTTTGAAAATTTGAATAGGAACCAAATATGAAATGATTCCAAAAGAAAATCCAGAGATTTTCACATTCACCTTTCAAAGCTTTATTTTAAACTTCCAACTCATATTTCATATAATTTGAAGAAGTCATTTTATCCTCTCTCATGAAAATCATTGAGTTGCTTAAAGTTTCTGAATTTGAAATATTTTCAAATGAAATTCAAATCATGTTCAAATCCCTTTTCATTTCTTTAAATGGAAGAAGTCATGGCATCTTCACTCTAGGGTTTTGTGATGAAAATAATTTGAATTCCCGGTGATCAAAATGCAGATTGAAAGTTTTGGGAAAGTCATTTCATTCCCTCTCATTAAACTTTCAAAAGTTTTAAAAAGTTTCAAATTTTCACTCAAATTCAATTACTAAATCAAACAAACAATCATTCTAATAGTTATTATAACATTCCAAAGTTTGGGATGTTACAAACTACCACACTTAAAATGAATCTCGTCCTCGAGATTCGGAGGGGCTAGCAAGAAAAGGTTAGGGTTTGGGGTCTTCTAACAGATCCACTGTCCTGGAAAGGTGTGGGGTCTACCACACTTAAAATGAGAGTTACTGGTCTCTCAAAATCATGGTAATCCTGTGGGTGTAGCTGTCTGTTCACATTCTTCATGATAGCTCCTTCGGTGATGCTCTTCCGTTATATCAAAATCTTGTGTCCTCATAACAACATGTATTTCCTCCGATATTGGGTCTTCTTAACTGACAAGTCTCGCGTTCATTCTAAATAACTTATCGATGATCTCATGGTGGTCTACCATTAGTGGTTATCCTGCAATGAAAAAGGGTCGTGGCTTCATTCCTCACCGTAGAAATTCCTACGTGTGACAGCAACTGCCATGTACAAGGGGTTTCATCATACCGTTCTAAGGCTTAAACAAAAGCTTCAAAGAACGTCGTCTCTTTACTATGGGTAAGTCACTCAGATTTACCATTCCATATAGCAAGAGAATGATAAGAGTAAGTCGTCATGGTGGCCAAACCATGTCGCACTGAAATCATTACCTTGTATAAGGTTTAGTGAATCTCGTATTCTAACACTTGGACTTCCTCACAAGCGTTGCAGAAATTTCTCTTGTCAACGAACAAAGTTCGGGTAAATCCATTGATTCTGCAAGCTAAACAAATAAAACATCTATCGTTTCTTTACAACTCTCAGGTTTTCGTATACTCCTAAGAAATCGTTTGTTGATCAATCGTAGCTTCTTCCAAGTTTCTTCCTTCACAAAGGTGGGGCTTGATCCTTATCAATCCTGAGATCAGTGACTTGTGGGTTCACTTGAATACTTGAATAGCTTTGTCTCACTCCTGGGGTTACTATCGATCCATATTCCAGCATTTCCTTCAGTTCACTCCATCATACTCTTCAGGTAACAAATCACAAACTTATTCTTGTCTAGATTCCACTCTACGGAATCCATTTTCCTTTCCATTGGTCTGTTTAACCTTGGGTATGGTTTCATCACAATCATTCCTTCTCTCATCATTTCAGCTTCAAGAGCACTTTGTCTCAAAGCTTATCATCTACATAGTTTGGATATGGTTCCACATTCTCTTCATCTGTATTCACTTATCCAAACTCCTTAACATGAATGGTATTTTCTTCATTCATTTATCCTTGTGGTTACTACCACACTTAAAATAAAATGTACTCATGATTGCATAGACCATATTTTCTCATATCCTCGAAAATGGTCGGAGATCTTGGGTCATAGAGTAACAACTCATAAGGTAAATCATGACACCATAAATTTCCAGTGACTCGTGAATTTATTGCAAACTCTGAGACTTCCATTACATAACTTCAAAATGATAAGGATGCTACTTATTACATTTATTACTTCAAAAATCCAAAACTCAGACTAATCATATTTAGCCATTCTTCTCTGGACAGGTATAGGAGTAGTGTCCTGTCTTCTTGCGCTGAAAACAAATGATTTCTGACATATCTCGGGGCTTCTTGATGTTGGTTTTTGCTCCTAGGAGTTCTGGTCCCTTTCTTGGGCACTTATTGGTACAGTGGCCCATATCCTTACACTTGAAACATCGAATATGTCTCAGGTCCTTCTGTTCAGGGGCTTGTCTCTTCCTGAGGTTCTTTGTTCTGATCAACACTTCAATTTCCCGTGGATCAAACTCCACTTCTTCTACCGGGAAGTTTTCCAGATACTATTTTCTTTCCTTGGTACAGTCCTGTGAGAAATGTCCTTCTTCTCCACATGTATAGCAGGCATTTGAGTAAAACCTGGTTAATCCTTCTCCATTAGGGTCTTCATCATCTTCCTTCTTCACAAGTTCTCCAAATTTTTCTCTGAAGGCTTTCTTCATGGCTTTCTTCTGCTGTTTGATGACTTCTTGTACCTTGGGGTACACTTGGCATTGAGCAGGGTAATGTGTAGTTCCTTCACACAAGAAACATGTCACTTGCCCAGTTGGGCAGTCCTCAGTAGGGTGATTCTCTTCACAGTAAGGGCATCCATCCTTGTGTTCTTCCTGGGTGTGTCCTATCTCTCCACATATCTTGCAGGCACAAATCTTATTCACACCTTTACCATGGGGCTTCTGGGTGTTGGTAACAACATGGGATCCTTGCAAGGTCATCTTGAATTATTCCCAAGTGATTGATTCCTGTCTATCATAGATATCTTCATGCATCTTCCACCAGTGTGTAGCACCTTCTGCAAAGTATCGAAGAGCATACTGGACCATCTCGTTCCTTGCAACAAGGTTCCTCCATAGGTCATCCTCCATGTTCTGAATCCATTCTTCTGTCTCCAATCGAGTCATTGATCCAGAATACACAAGTATAGCTTCACTCATCATCTATTGGGTTCAAGGTTTTGGGGATGAGATGCAAGAGAGAGAAAAGGAGGGGATACACACAATACAAACAATGGTTTTGAAAATAGATTTTTGTTGTGGCTGTCGAAAATAAAACTTACACACAAATGACATCTCACAAATCATCGTATCTAACATAAGTATACAATAGGGGTTTGGTCTTCTAGGGCATAATATCTTGGAAATTCTTCATGGTCTTCAATTTCTTCGGGTCTTCACAGTCTTCAACACGTGTAGCTTCAACTCTTCTAATGCATGGTCAAATCTTCTTTACTTTGAAGTGACCATCAGTTGTTTCCATATCTTGTCCTTCTCGAAGTGGTCTTAGTTGATCCTTAGTGTGGCCAAAAGGGGAAAAGGGGTAATTTCTAACTCTTTGAAGTAGGAGAGATCATTTGATAAAGCTAAAATAAGATGAGAAGTAAGCGTCTTTTGAAAACAAAGTTTTCGAGAAATCATTTCCTAAGGGCTTTCCAGTTTCTAGGGTCACGTCCTACAGTCAACATGTGCTCTGATACCATTTCTGTAGCGACCCGACTCAAAACGAGTCAAGCCTCTGTGTTTTCTGTGCCATCCCTGGATCAGTATGCTGGCACACACAGTACATCAATGTATATATCAAAGTGCAATCACATGTAATTAACGTAAAATTGATATATACCTTAAAATAGCAGCGGAATACAGTCAACGGGAGTGGAGTCCCAATAACACCAACGGCAAGTTGAGTGCGGACCGTAACCCTGAATCGTACTCTTACCCGTCGTAGAAGAGTATCTGCAACATAAGATGTTGCAGCCGTGTAGGTCAGTACATTGAATGTACTGGCAAGATCACCATAGTAGAACAGAAGAATAAAGGCTATTCTATATGCAAAGGCTTTGTGGCTCTGTGTTTAAGTTTTTGCGTAAAAGCTGAATTTATTTTCCTACAACAAAGGAATATCAGGAATTTCACTATGGAGTTACCTATCATGACATGGTTCCTCCAACCAATGTCTCAATGCCCACAAGTATCTTAAGTTGCCCACAATTAGTTATCAGTCCAGTGTTGAGAGTTCAGAGATAGATCCAAGTCTAGAAGCTCAAATTGTCCGTGACTGGGGACACGGCTAATCGATTAGGTTTTACTCTGCAGAGTGTTGTCTACTTTACCCACAAGATTCGTTCCCTCCTGGTAAGTCCTCGCACTGCCTGGTGTTTGAGAACAGGATGAACGAAACATGGTCTTTCAATGTGTTTCCCTGACTGGCCGACAGTGCCCATCCAATCCTAACGTCGACTACATCTCGTAGCACTGCCCAGCAGAGTCACAACAAAGATCAACCAAGCCAGAGCCCATGATGACTTGTGGCTACACATGTAAGCTTCCAGGCATGAAGTATTCATCCTTCCCTTTGAGTCTAGGTGAGGCTTTCCTTGTGAATACTGGCCATCTCCAGCAACACCTAGGCAAATCCACTGGTTTCTCCAGGGTACCGTTTCAACCATCCCTCACCCAGTAGTGTGTATTGAAAAACTTGTTTCTCGAGTCTCGAAGTCTTGAGGTCTTGAATATGCAGGTCTTGAAGAAGCCTTCATGAAGTCGTCGTTTTTACGTGGAGTCCTTCTTCACACCACTCACGAACACTCATACCAGACCCCGTCTACTTTAGCATAGCATTGCACTAACTAGCGTTCCCGGGGCTTTAGTAACAAGTGGTGGGTTCCTACCTCATGCATTCTACTCAACTACAAGAATTTCAATAACACTACGGGTGGGATTTATTGAAATGATGTCACTACATGCAATAAAACGTTGGTATGAAAAGATGGTCAAAGTGAACTTGCCTGTACTGTTGATGACGAGAAAGATCGCTCTCAAAAATAACTTGATAGACTATTCGTCACTCTCCGATGAAAAATCTATACAAACAAACATTGCATACATATAAGCAATCATACTAGCAATCAATTCTAACAATCACAAGATAACACAAGAAACAAAACAACAAGGTTGATGAAGGAAATACTTAAGACAAAACTCAAAGTCAAGAAACTTTTCATAAAAGCAACTAAAGTAGTTTTCCCCTACAAACAATTTTTTTCAAATAGTAACAAAACAACAACAAGTAAAATATAACAAAAGGATTTTAGTAAATATTTTACTAGCAAAAAGAATTACTTTTGAAGAACAAGTAAAACTATGAGAACATCATTCTAAACAACATAATTGTTTGCCTAATGAACTTAACTACAAGCACAACCATAAACTAAGAGAAAACAAATTATGAAACAACTAAGTTAACAGAAAGTAATTAATAAAAATCTTTATTACAAAACAGAATTAGATCATCTAAAACTTTGTGAAAATAATCTCTACCAAAACTAAGTTGTTTTATAAAACATTACCTAATGATAAAGAATATAGTTTCCTATAATAATAGAGTAAAACTAAACTATTTTTGTTTAAAACATTTCTTAACAGAAAGGAATTACTACAGATTTCATTTGAAAACAGAATTTAATTACTTAAAACTTTGTTAAAATTAACTATTACTAACTAGTCTGTTTTTACCAAACTATGCTTAGTTAAAAATATAATGTTCCTATAACAACATAGTAATAAACTAAGCAAAAAAAAATTTAACAGCAAGTATAAATCCTAAATTTAGAACAACAGAACTAACTGAAATCTAAAACATAATGTAAATCATATTCAGATTTTCAAAACAAAACAAAGTAAATCAATCTAATTAAACTAATAGGAAACTAAACAGATTCTGTTTTTAGTTAAAACCCTAATCAATTTTATTCTAAAAATTCTCAAGCTTTACCTACTGATAACTAGGATCACTAGTGACAAGTAGCAAAAGGAATCAACTCAAAATTCATTTTAGAACTCAAGATATTCAGAAAACAAAATTTAAATGAAATCTGTTCAAATTCGAATTTAAGTTATTCAAACATAGTCAAATTTTATATCTACAGAAACTAGGTGAAATTTGTGACCTAATGCAAAAAGAATTAAATTAAAATACCTAAAAACGTAAAAGATATGATTAAAACAAAAATAGAAGTAAATCTGGTTTTGAAAAAAAAACAGAAAATGAAAATTCCCTAACTAACGGTCAGGGGGTGACGTGTCGCTCTTTGATTTGTCCAGGGTTGCGTGTGCTAGGGAGTTTCGGGCAGACGACCGGAGTTTAACGCGTACCGGTTCGGGGTTTTTTATTTGTTATAATCTGGATCGTTGGATCCAGATCCAACGCACACAGGGGGGGAGGAGCTCACAGTGGAGGGGGTCGCCGGCGATGGTTCTTCCGACGAGGCCGAGGAGGTGGGGGTGATGAGGAGGTGTCTCCGGTGGTCCTCCGGCATCGGGGATGGCTCCGTTTGACGCGGGCAAGGATGTCGTCGAGGTAGGTGGCGTCGGAGGGACTCGGGGATGACGGAGTCGACGTGCACGAGCTCAGGATGGTTTCGGGATGGTGGAGGCCGAGGGAAATTCCGGCGAGGGTGGTGGTGTGGCAGCTCCGGTGGGTCTCCGGCGAAGCAGAGAGGTGGGGAGGTGCGCACGAGTGCAGGGAGGTCGTCGGAGGCCTCAGGAAGGTTCGGGGACGGGTGTGGCGACGGTTACGAGGGCAAAAGGTGCGGCGGCTACTGGTTGCTCCGGCGACGGATTCCGGTGAGGAGAGGGGCTCGGACGAGGGGGAAACTAGGGGAATGGGTAGAGGAGAGGTAGGGGGTACTTATAGGGGCTCGCGGGTGGTCGGGGAAGGCACGAGGGGAGAGATCCGCGGGAGAGATCGCCGGTGGTCGTCGGACGTGTGGGAGGAGGAGGATGACCGGCGATGTTTGCGGTCGGACGGCGGGTCCCACGCGTCAGAGGGAGAAGAAAAAGGGCGCGGTCAGCGGTGACCATTACGGAGAGAATTCGGGTCTTAAAGGCAGTGGGCTGGCCCGTTTTAATACACGCGTTAATTTCTCTTTTTAATAATTTCCAGAGCGTTTTCAAACACATTTAAAGCATTCAAAACATTTACAAACATAGTGAATATATATATATCGAAATGACCGGAAAAAGATTTCCTAAATCATGAACATAATTTTAGAGTAAAATAAAATACTTAGAGAATGATAAAAAATATCAAACAGTGCTACTGTTTTAAAAAAATGCAATTAAAACATTTTGAAAATATCAAAATGACTTCAAATTTAGATTTCTTCATTTTTATTTTGAAAGAAATCATTTTACCCTATTTTCCACATATTTTAATTTTCAAGAAAAATAAATTTTTAAAACCACTTTCAAAATGGCTTTGAAACTTAATAGAAAATATTTCAGAAATAGTTTTTCTGAGTTTTATAATTTCAAAGATGGTTCAAATGCTCCCTGGTTTGGAGTGTCATATTACTCCTCTCAAATTTTTGTTAGGGGTTTGAATACTTTGAAAATTTGAATAGGAACCAAATATGAAATGATTCCAAAAGAAAATCCAAAGATTTTCACATTCACTTTTCAAAGCTTTATTTTAAACTTCTAACTCATATTTCATATAATTGGAAGAAGTCATTTTATCCTCTCTCATGAAAATCATTGAGTTGCTTAAAGTTTCTGAATTTGAAATATTTTCAAATGAAATTCAAATCATTTTCAAATCCCTTTTCATTTCTTTAAATGGAAGAAGTCATGTCATCTTCACTCTAGGGTTTTGTGATGAAAATAATTTGAATTCCTGGTGATCAAAATGCAGATTGAAGTTTTGGGAAAGTCATTTCATTCCCTCTTATTAAACTTTCAAAAGTTTTAAAAAGTTTCAAATTTTCACTCAAATTCAATTACTAAATCAAACAAACAATCATTCTAATAGTTATTATAACATTCCAAAGTTTGGGATGTTACATTCGGCCGACCCAAGGCCTGCCTCCTTGGGAGGCAAGCCTCCTCCTCCTCTCGTCCTATATATACTAGACGGTTTTACGGTTTTGGCACAAGATTTTTAGCCATGTGCTACCCGTTCCTCTAGTGCATAGTTTTTCCTCTAGATCGAATTTCTGCATTGCTTAGGCGAAGCCCTGCCGGAATAGCTCCACCACCATCGCCGGAGCACTGTCGAGCTGCCCAAGAACTCTTCTACCTCTCTACTCCCTCTTGTCAAGAAGGCAGAAATCGTCATCGTGCTGTACGTGTGTTGAACGCGGAGGTGTTGTCCATTCGGCGCTAGATCGGAAGGATCGTGATCAAGATCGCGAGACGGATCGTGATGAGATCGCGGGACGGATCGCGATGAGTTTGCGGGATGCATCGTGATTGGATCGCAGGACGGATCATGATGAGATCGCGGGACGCTCAGCGATTTGGATCGCGAAGATGTTTGACTACACCAACCGCGTTTCTTAACGCTTCCCGCTTAGCGATCTACAAGGGTACGTAGATCCACTCTCCCTCTTGTAGATGCTCATCACCATGGATAGATATGCGTGTGCGTAGGAATTTTTTTATTTCCCATGCGACATTCCCCAACAATAAAGAGTGGCAAGAGCCTAATCTTGGGGATGCCCAAGGCACCCCAAGTCATATTCAAGGATACAAAAAATCCTAAGCTTGGGGATGCCCCGTAAAGCATCCCCTCTTTCATCTTGAATCCATCGGTAAATTTACTTGAGGCTATATTTTTATTCACCACATGATATGTGTTTTGCTTGGAGCGTCTTGTATGATATGAGTCTTTTCTTGTTAGTTTGTCACAATCATACTTGTTGCACACATCTTTTGAGAGAGACACGCTGAATCTTGAATTTGTTAGAATACTCTATGTGCTTCACCTATATCTTTTGAGCTAGGCAATGTTGCTCTAGTGCTTCACTTATATCTTTATAGAGCATGGTGGTGTTATATTTTATAGAAATTACTAAACTCTCATTCCTCACTTATATTATTTTGAGAGTTTCTTAAGACAGCATGGTAATTTGTTTAGGTTATGAATTTAGTCATAATACAATGGGCATACAAGAGGGATATAATAAAAACTTTCATATTAAGTGCATTAAAAACTAAGAGAAGTTTGATTCCTTGCATATAGTTTTGACATAATAGGGATAGTAGTATGAGAGTCATGCTAGTGACTAAGTTATGAATTGGAAGAGATACGTGTGTTAAAGCTTGTGATTCCCGTAGCATGCACGTATGGTGAACCGTTATGTAACGAAATCGGAGCATGGTTTGTTTAATGATTGTTAACCTTTGTGTGAGGGTTGGGAGCGCGCGATGGTTAACTCCTACCAACCTCTCCCCTAGAAGCATGTGTCTAATGATTTGTTTGATAACTAATAGAGTTTTGCAATAAGTATGTGAGTTCTTTCTAACTAATGTGAGTCCATGGATTATACGCACTCTCACCCTTCCATCTTTGCTAGCCTCTCTAGTACCGTGCAACTTTCGCCGGTACACCAAACCCTCCTTCCTCAAAATAGCCACCATACCTACCTATTATGGCATTTCATATCCATTTCGAGATATATTGCCATGCAACTTCCATCATGTAGTTTTTCTATGACTTGCATCATCACTTCATATTGCATATAGAGTTATATCTTGTCATAGGAATCGAGTTGTAATTTCCTTTTCTTTGAGTTATAAGTAAATTAAAGTGTGATGATTTTTCATTAATAGAGCAATATACCATGAGATAAAAGGATGATGGAGGCTATGACTCCCTCACAAGTTGGTAGGAGTATCCGGACTTTACAAAAAATAAAAGAGGCCAAAGAAGCCCACCAAAAAAATGAGAGAGAGAGAGAAGGGACAATTGCTACCACCTTTTTTCCACACTTGTGCTTCAAAATAGCACCATGATCTTCATGATAGAGAGTCTCCTATTTTGTCACTTTCATATAACTAGTGGATATTCATCTTGCACAACCACTTAGTTTTCTTTTGAGCATTCATACACTTATAGCTCTAAGTGCATTTGTTGCATGGCAATCCCTACTCACTCACATTGATATCTATCGATGGGCATATCCATAGGCTGTTGATACGCCTAGTTGATGTGAGACTATATTCTACTTTTTCCTTTGCACCTCCTCCGTATTCTATTCCACCAATAGTGCTATATCCATGGCTCACGCTCATGTATTGCGTGAGAGTTGAAAAGGTTTGAGAACACAAAAAGTGTGAAACAATTGCTTGACTTGTTCATCGAGGTTGTGCATGATTTAGATACTTTGTGTGAGGAAGATGGAGCATAGCCAGACCATATGATTTTATAGGGATAACTTTCTAAGGCCATGCTATTTCGAAAGGGCACGACTACCTTGTTGGTGCGCTCGAAGTATTACTATTTTTATGTCAATATTAGACTATTGTTTTGAATCTTACGGATCTGAATATTCATGCCCCAATAAATAATATTACATGGATAAATATGTTTGGTAGCATTCCACATCAAAAATTCTGTTTTTATCATTTACCTACTCGAGGACGAGCAGGAATTAAGCTTGGGGATGCTGATACGTCTCCAATGTATCTATAATTTTTTATTGTTCCATGCTATTATATTATCTGTTTTGGATGTTTTATATGCATTAATATGCTATTTTATATTATTTTTGTACTAACCTATTAATCTAGAGCCAAGTGCCAGTTTTTGTTTTCCTTGTTTTTATGTTTTGCAGATAAGGAATATTAAACGGAGTCCAAACAGAATAAAACCTTTGGAAGGAATTTTTCTGGAACAAAAGGAATCTACGAGACTTGATAACCAAGGCAGAGGAGCCACCGTGGGGCCACAAGCCCTAGGGGCGCGGCCAGGGGGGTCGCACCAAGCAGGCTTGTGGGCCCATGGCTGCTCCCCTAACCCTAATATTCAGCCTATAAATTTCCACATATTCCATCATTATCAAAGAGAGCCACGAAAAAACTTTTCCACCGCCAGAAGCCTCTGTTCCCGAGAGATCCAATCTTGGAGCCTTTTCCAGTAATCTGCCAAGGGGGATTTGATCACGGAGGGAATCTACATAAACTCCATTGCCCCTCCGATGATGCGTGGGTAGTTCACAACAGACCTACGAGTCCATAGCTAGAATCTAGATGGCTTCTTGTCTCTCTTTGCTTCTCAATACCATGGTCTTCATGATCTTCATGGAGATCTATCCGATGTAATACTCTTTTGTGGTGTGTTTGTCGAGATCCAATGAATTGTGGGTTTATGTTCAGATTATCCATGAATATTATTTGAATCTTTCCTAAATTCTTATATGCATGATTTCATATCTTTGCAAGTCTCTTCGAGTTATTGGTTTGGTTTGGACAACTAGAGTGGTAATTCTTGCAATAGGAGAAGTGCTTAGTTTTGGGTTCAATCTTGTGGTGTCCTCACCCAGTGACAAAGTAGGGGTAGCGAGGCACGTATTGTATTGTTGCCATCAAGGGTAAAAGGATGGGGTTTTCATCATATTCCTTGAGTTTATCCCTCTACATCATGCCATCTTACTTAATGTGTTACTCTGTTCTTCATGAACTTAATACTCTAGATGCAAGCAAGAGTCGGTCGATCTGTGGAGTAATAGTAGTAGATGAAGAATCGTTTTGGCCTACTTGACACGGACGTGGTGACTATATGCATAATCATTGCCTTGGATATCTTCATAATTCTTCGCTTTTCTATCAATTGCTCAACAGTAATTTGTTCACCCACCGTAATACTTGCCATCATGAGAGAAGCCATCTAGTGAAACCTATGGCCCCCAGGTCTATTTTCCATATTATATTTTCAGATCTAAAACCAAAAATACCAAAAATACTTGTTGCATTATTTTTACTTTTAGTTTTGCTTTTCATTCAAGCATCCTATTATATCTATCTCTATTAGATCTCATCCTTGCAAGTAACCGTGAAGGGATTGACAACCCCTTTATAGCGTTGGGTGCAAGAGTTCGATTCTTTGTGAAGGTACATCTATTGGTGATTCTCTTGTATCTCCTACTGGATTGATACCTTGGTTCTCAAAAACTGAGGGAAATACTTATCTACTTTGCTGCATCAAACCGTTCCTCTTCACGGGAAACCAACGCATGCTCGAGAAGTAGCAATAACATATGGTCCTTCCCATTTGGAGAGAAGTTTTCCTGCAAAAAATTTAAAACAATAATTGTACAAAAGAACCTATTCTCCAACTTTGAATTCTCGCTTTTGAATTCTTTTTTCATGCCATCTTTTAACCTTTTCTTTAAATAGCTTGGCATTTACATAAGCTTGGGTTCTCCATTCATCTAATGAGCTAGTATCAAATAACCTCTTTTCACCGACAAGTTTGAAGTCATAATTGAGTTATTTAATTGCCCAAAATGTTGTATGTTCTAACTATAGAGTCAAATGACAAGCTTTTCCATATACCATCTTATATGGATACATACCCATAGGATTTTTATAAGTTGTTCTATAGGCCCAAAGTGCATCATCTAGTTTCTTGGACCAATTCTTTTGGGTCCTATTGACAATTTTTTGTAATATCAATTTTATTTCTCTATTGCTAAGTTCAACTTGACCACTAGATTGAGGATGATAGGGTGATGCAATTCTCTAGTTAACATCATACTTAGCAAGCATTTTACGGAAAAGACCCATGATTAAAATGTGAACCACCATCAGTCATTAGATATCTAGGGACTCCAAACCTCGGGAAAATAACTTGTTTGAGAATTTTGATGGAAGTATTATGATCAACACTACTGGTTGGAATAGCTTCTACCTATTTAGTGACATAATCAACAACAACCAAAATATGAGTGTATCCATTAGAGGAAGGAAAAGGTCATATAAAATCAAAACCCCACACATCAAATGGTTCAACAACAAGTGAATAATTCATAGGCATTTCCTAACGCTTATCGATATTACCAATTCTTTGACATATATCAGAAGACAAGACAAACTTACGGGCATCCTTGAAGAGAGTAGGCCAATCAAAACCAGATTGTAATACCTTACGAGTAGTTCTATCTCCCGCATGATGCCCTCCATAAGCTTCGGAATGACATTTCTGTAGGATTTGTTCCTGTTCATGCTTAGGTACACAACGTCTAATAATACCATCTACTCCTTGTTTACAAAGATGTGGGTCATCCCAAAAGTAATGTCTTATGTCACAGAAGAATTTTTTTTCTTTTGCTGGTAATGAAGCTAGGTGGTATATATTTAGCAACAATGAATTAGCATAATCACCATACCATGGAGTGTTTTGAGAGACATTTATTGCAACTAATTGTTCATCGGGGAAACTATCATCAATAGGTAGTGGGTCATCAAGAATATTTTCCAGCCTAGACAAGTTATCAGCTATGGGGTTCTCAGCTCCTTTCCTATCAATGATATGTAAATCAAATTCTTGAAGCAAGAGGACCCACCTAGTGAGCGTAGGTTTGGCATATTTATTTTCCATAAGATATTTTATATCAGCATGAACGGTGTGAATGATGACTTTGGAATCAACGATGTAAGATCTGAATTTATCACAAGCAAACACAACTGCTAAAAATTCTTTTCCAATAGTAGCATAATTTCTTTGGGCACTGTCTAGAGTTTTGCTAGCATAATGGATAACATTTAATTTCTTATCAACTCTTTGTCTAGAACAGCACCAACAACATAATCACTAGCATCAAACATAATTTCAAAAGGCAACTCCCCATCAAGTGGTTGAACAACAGGTGCAGTGGTTAAGGCTTTCTTAAGTGTTTCAAAGGCTTCCACCCAATATCATAAAAAACAAAGGGGGTATCCTTTTGTAAAAGATTAGTAAGAGGCCTAGAAATTTTTGAGCAGTCTTTAATAAACCTCCTATAGAAACCAGCGTGACCAAGGAAACTTTGAATACCTTTGATATCTTTGGGACATGGCATTTTATCAACTTTAGCTTGATCCACCTCAATACCTCGCTCGGAAATTTTATGTCCCAAGACAATACCTTCATTAACCATAAAGTGGCACTTCTCCCAATTCAAGACGGGATTAGTTTTTCACATCTTTGCAAAACTCGATCAAGGTTGCTTAAGCAATCATCAAAAGAAGTTCTGTAAACAGAAAAATCATCCATGAGAACCTCCATAATCATTTCACAGAAATCAGAGAATATAGTAGTCATATATCTTTGAAAGGTAGCAGGTGCATTGCATAAACCAGAAGGCATACGTCTGTAAGCATAAGTTCCAAAAGGACAAGTAAAGGTGGTTTTCTTTTGATCAGATTGTGACACAGGTATTTGAGAGAAACCAGAATATCAATCCAAGAGACAAAAGTGTGTGTGCTTAGATAACCTTTCAAGCATTTGATCAATGAAAGGCATAGGGTAATGATCTTTTCGAGTAGATTTATTTAGTTTTCTAAAATCAATTACCATCTTATAGCCAGTAACAACTGTCTATGGGATAAGTTCTTTTATCTATGGGAACAACAGTGATACCTCCTTTCTTAGGGACACAATGAACGTGACTTACCCATCTACTATCAGCTATGGGATAGATTATACCTGCTTCCACAAGCTTTAATATTTCAGTTCTTACCACTTCTTTCATATTAGGATTCAATCGTCGTTGGTGATCAACAACGGGTTTAGAACCAGGTTCCGTATTGATCTTGTGCTGACATAGAGTGGGACTAACGCCCTTAAGATCATCAAGAGTATATCCAATAGCAGCCCGATGCTTCCTCGGAATTTTTAACAATCTTTCTTCTTCATATTCTGAAAGGTTAGCACTAATAATAACAGGATATATCTTTTTGTCATGAAGATAAGCATACTTCAGAGTGGCAGGCAATTGTTTTAATTGAAACACTGGATCACCTTTAGGTGGAGGAGGACCTCCAAAAGTTTCAACAGGCAAATTTTGTTTCAGTAGAGGTTGCGGTTTGAAAAAATTATCAATTTCATTTCTTTGACGCAAGTGCATATCATTTTCATGGTCTAGCAAATATTGTTCTAGTGGATCGGTAGGAGGAACAACAATAGAAGAAAGACCAATCATTTCATCCTTTCTTGGTAATTCTTTATCACGAGGTTGTCTACTATACTTGGAGAAATTAAAATCATGAGACATCACCAAACTCAACACTGACGGGTTTTTTTTTACAATCTATCTTAGCATTAATAGTGTTCAAGAATGGTCTACCAAAGATAATGGGACAAAAGTCATCTTGTGGGGAACCAAGGACTAGAAAACATGTAGGGTATTTTACTTTCCCGCACAAGACTTCAACATCTCTATTAGCAAGTTTAATAGTAACATCAATATCTTCTATTTCAGCAGGTGCTATTTCATTCATAATTTCTTGATATAAGGTAAAAGGAATAGCACTCACACTAGCACCCAAATCATACAAGACATGATAACAGTGATCTCCTATTTTAACTGAGACAACAGGCATGCCAACTATGGGTCTATGTTTATCTTTTTCATCGGGTTTAGCAATTCTAGCAGCTTCATCACAGAAGTAAATAACATGTCTATCAATATTTTCTACCAAGAGATATTTAACCATAGCAATACTAGGTTCTACTTTAATTTGTTCAAAGGGCTTAGGTGCTCTAATATTGCTCTTGTGAACCGCAGTTGATACCTTAGCATGTTCCTTTATCCTAACAGGAAAAGGTGGTTTCTCAATATAAGTAGTGGGCACAACTGGATCAACATTGTAAATAATAGTTTCTTCTTTAGCTATGCCCAATTCTTCAATTTCCTTTTTAATAGGATGATATTAAACCACTTGTCCTTAGGGAGATCAACTTGAGAAGAAAAATATTCACAAAAGGAGGCTACTATCTCAGAGTCAAATCCACATTTAGTGCTAAACTTGTGAAAAGCATCGGTATTCATAAAATATTTAACACAATAAAATTCAAGCTTGATACCTGACTATTACCTTTGTCGAGTTCCTAATCTTCAGAGTTGCATTTAATTCTTTCCAAGAGATCCCACTTGAATTCAATAGTCTTATTCATAAAAGAACCAATACAAGAAGTAATGAGCATGGTTCGATCAATATGAGAAAGTCGAGCATAATTTTTTTGAATAATAACTTCTCTTGGAATGTCATGATTGGGGCATGAATATAACATTGACTAAAGCCTCCCCCAAGCTAGAGAGATTCTTTCTCCTTAACGAGGACAAAAATTATATATATATAATTCCGATCACGATGAACTAGATGCATAGGATAAAACTTTTGGAGGAATTCCAATTTCAGTTGATTCTAGTTCCATGATCCAATATCATCACATATCTTATACCATGTCAATGTGTTTCCCTTCAAAGATAAAGGTAAAGCCTTCTTCTTAACTTCATCTTTGGATAAACCTGCAATCTTAAATAATCCACATATTTCATCCACATGTATTAAATGCATACCAGGATGTTCAATTTTGTCTCCTGCATAAGGATTAGCTAGCAGTTGTTCTAACATACCCGAAGGAATTTCATAACCAATATTTTTAGTAGGTGATGCAGGTTGAGGGGCAACTAATTGTGGTTCCGGTCGAGGTGAAGATACCTCGAACAAACACCTCAACGGATTGCTTTCCATAGTAACAATTGATAGTAAATTTCAGCATGTAGTATAAGTTTTTACTTACCGATTTCCACTTACCAAGAGCGCTTCACTCCCCGGCAACGGTGCTAGAAAATAGTCTTGATGACCTAAAAGTATAGGGGATCAATCTTAGTCCTTTAAATAAGTAAGAGTGTCGAACCCAACAGGGAGCATAAGGAAATGATAAGCGGTTTTGAGGAAGGTAATTTCTGCAAGCACTGAAATTGTAAGTACCAAGTAGTTTGATAGCAAGGTAATTTGTAACAAGAAAGTAATGGTAACAATAAGTGAGGTGCATCAAGGTAGAGCAATCCTTTTGTGGCAAAGTACAGGCAAAAACTATCTCTTATGATAAGCAAAGTGTTCTTGAGGGTACACAGGAATTTCATCTAGTCACATTCATCATGTTGGTTAGATTTGTGTTCGCTACTTTGATAATTTGATATGTGGGTGGACCGTTGCTAAGGTGTTGTTCTTACTTGAACTAACAACCTACTTATGATTAACCCCCTCACAAGCCTCCGCAACTATGAGAAAAGTATTAAGACAAAGTCTAACCATAGCATTAAACACGTGGACCCAAATCAGCCCCTTACGATGTAGCGCATAAACTAGGGTTTAAGCTTCTATCACTCTAGAAACCTATCATCTAATAACTACTCCACAATGCGTTCCGGTAGGACCAAGGATGGTGAAGTGTCATGTAGTCGATGTTCACAAGACACCACTAAGGGAATCACAGCATACATATCATCAAAATATCAAACACATATCAAATTCACATGATTACTTGCAACATGACTTCTCCCGTGACCTCAAGAACAAGGGTAACTACTCACAAATAATATTCATGCTCAGGATCAAAGGGTATTGAATAGAATAATGGATCTGAACATATAATATTCCACCAAATAAACCATATAGTGATCAACTACACAAGGTAATCAACACTACTAATCATCCACGTGTACCATTCTGAGGTTCTGGTACAAAGATTGAAACCAACAGATGTACTACGGTTTGATAGGAGATGGAGATGTTTAAGATGTTCATGAAGAATGGCCTCCCAAACATGAGAGGGTTGTTGATGATGACGATGGCTTTGATTTCCCCCTCCAGGAGGGAAGTTCCCCCGGCGAAATCGCTCCTCTAGAGGGCAAAAGTGCTCCTGCCCAAGTTCTGCCTCGAGACGGAGGCGCTTTGTCCCGAAAGTCCTCTCCTTAATTTTTTTTAGGTTTTTTGGGAATTTATACCAGAAGATGGGCTCCGGAGGTGGGACAGGGTGAGCACGTCCCACCAGGCCACGCCAGGGGGGCTGGCGTGCCCTGGTCTCTTGTGACCACCTGGTGGGGCCCCTCTAGTTGTTTTCTTGCCCAGTATTTTTCATTTATTCCACAAAAATTCTCCATAAAATTTCAGATTTATTGGAGGTGTGCAAATAGGTATCTCTGACATGCTTTTTTAGGTCCCGAATTCCAATTGCCAGTTTCCTCCCTCTTTGTGCAAACCTTGCAAATTATGAGAGAAAAGGCTTTAGAATTACTCCCCCAAAGCATTATTATGCATAAAAACATTATAAATAACAGTAGGAAAACATGATGCAAAATGAACTTATCAAGCCTCTAAAGAAGACAAAGGCTTTAAAGCCTAAGTATTCTAGGGCTTCAAAGTTGATCATCACAACACAATAGGCTTCGTGATCAAGGCCTACTAAACCAGCTAAAATAGGGGATGAATCATGCTCAACTAGAAGGCTGAAGAGAAAACAAGTTGGTGCTTGTGGAACCAAGCCACCCATCACCTTGATGGATGGCGATAACATTATTGAGCTTTCTAACGATGAGTTTGATGATGAAGCTCTCCTGAAGCTTATTCAGCAGAAGGAGGAAGAGGCCGAACATCTTGAAGACTTGCCTCTCTTTCATGCATTACAAAACCATTTTATCGATTAATGGTTTATTGATCCCTCACTCACCATTGACTCCCTTAAGCTTCCCATTGGACTCAGTGTCACCTTCCAGGGGCTGGTGAATGAAGAACAGTCTATTTCTCAGAAGGTTGTGCAGCACCATGAAAAGATTGGCAATGAAACGGCTATGTTCAAAAGGCACGTTTATATACTCAATGCCAAGGGAATCCAAGGTTATAAGAACATGATGGATGATCTAAAGACTGAGTTTGAAAGGCATCGAGGAGACATCAAAGGCACCCTGAACTGTCTGTTTCTCAGAAGGTTGTGTAGCAGCATGAAAAGATTGGCTATGAAATGGTTATGTTCAAAAAGCATGTTTATATACTCAATGCCAAGGGAATCCAAGGTTATAAGAACATGATGGGTGATCTGAAGACTGAGTTTGAAAGGCGTCGAGAAGACATGAAAGGAACCCTAGTGCATTTGAAGAAGAAATCCGCAAAGATTGTCCAAGCACACAATGACATGCTCAAGAGAAAAGCACTCGGCCGGCCTGCTCTTGACCCCCGTGTTCTTCACAAGTCAAGGCAATCTTCAATGTCTTCAAGCTAGCCTGCACCCACAAGGCAAGAAACACCAAGAATTATCTTCCCAATAGGCTTCTCTGGTTCTAGGACGCCTCCTCCTTCCTCTGTTGTGTCCAGCAAGAAGATTGTCGGTGTCAAAACCGGCGGATCTCGGGTAGGGGGTCCCGAACTGTGAGACTAGAGTCGACGGTAATAGGAGACAATGGAGGTAATACCCTACGTCCTGCTTGGTTGTATTGATGGTGTGAGGGGGTTACACAGTTGATCTACCTCGAGATCGTATAGCTAACCCTAGATGAGTCGTCTTGTACACCCCTAAACCCTCTGGCTTATATAGATACCGAGGGTGCCCTAGGTTTACACATGGTCGGTTACATGCCGAAGAGATAAACATGCCTAACTACAGCTAATAACTTGGAGAATAGTCATGGGTCCTCGAAGCTTTATTCTGGCACAGGTGGTCTTCGATCATCTGACGTCCGCCTTGCGGCCCTTGCAGTCCGGCTCCTGAAGAATAGGTCGGCCCTCCGAGGACCCCCTAATCCAGGACTCCCTCAGTAGCCCCCAGACTAGCCTTCAATGCCGATACATATCCGGTCGATCTCCATGTCTTCGTCTTTGGCTTGCGAGGCGAGTCCCTCATCTTGCTCTATTCGGCAACCGACCAGTCTTCGGTAAGATCCGAGGCATCGCTGACGTGGTACTTATTACAATAACTGCACGTGCTCTTCGACTTGCGTGTGTCATGGGGAGGCGAGTGGTCAGCGATTTTTACAATCTCACCCCTCCACAACAGAGGCACCAACCCATTTAATCAAGAGAAATCGTAGCTCAGACCACGCTCCCCTCCCTCTTCTCACAAGAAACTCCTAGCAGAAGGTCCACGCGAAATATGGCTACTATCGCCAGCTCCTCCTCACGCCCCTATGGCCAGCGCCCAGGGGACTGGACTAGCTGCTCCATCACACTCCTGTGGCTCCATAATCTAGAGACCCAGGGATACCTACCCTCATCAGATGTGGCGGCGACCCGCGCAGGTCTGCTCTCTTATGCTGACGCGGTTTTTGACGAGCGTTTCCCTAGTCCTAACAAGGGGGAGCACGTGTGCTTCGTCCCTTCCTCCTCCGGGGCCTAGGATTTCCAATCCACCCATTTCTGAGGGCGTTACTGGAGTTCTACGGGCTCCAACTCCATCATCTCACTCAAGGGTCAATCCTACATATGTCAGGCCTCGTCGCCCTCTGCGAGATGTTCTTAGGGTGCAAAGCACACTTCGATTTGTGGAGGAAATATTTTTGTCTCGTCCCCCGAACTCAGGACAAGGTGATCTTTGAGGTTGGCGGAGCCGAAATATGTCGCATAGAGGGAACGGGGTATCCGGCAGGTACTCCGAGGAAATCCGAAGAATGGACCTTGGAGTGGTTTTATATAGAAGATGTTCCCCTGTTCGAGCCAACTCGGGCAGGCCTTCCCGAATACTCCGACGTTTCCCGAAGAAGAGGTATAACTGATGGCCCAAGAGATCATCACAAGAGGAAAGCGCCGAAGTGCAGCGCCTAGCTGCGCAAGTGTGGATGCTCATCCACCACCAGCTGACCATGATCGACATCATGGCCGCCGCCATCTCCCGGTGTGTGCAGCCCCTCCAACAGAGGGTACACCCCTATGGCAATACAATGGGACAAGCAAGACTACACGCTCCAGGAAACTAGGTCCCGCCAATCCGACGGCGTTGGCCGCCGCACTTGCCGATCTGTACAAACGAGAGCAGGAACACTTTATTCGGCGGGCAACAAAAGAAGGATATTCGGCCATAATCCCATTGAATGGGTAAGTCCTTTTTCTTTTAATCATGAAGTAGTTCAGGGTTTTCCTTCTGCACTCTAGTTGACTGAGGCCTGGCATGAACAGGAATGGAGTAGCTTTATCGAGACAGTCAACTGTGTGGCTCCTCAGATTGAGAACCATTCATGTGACAACGATCTGGGTTTCAACGAGGACCCAGATCTTCTTCTTTACTTCGAAGACGAAGTCTATTTCTAGGATAGTATTGTCCAAACCCCAATGACTATCATAGTCGATTACCCCGGGTCTCTCTCCATCCCTGCTGCGGGCAACAAGAAAAGCTCCTCCCGCAAGAGGCAAGCTCCCTAGAGCACCCCGGATGCGCAAATGCCGACTCCCAAACGCCACCGATCTGCGCGCCGTATGCCAACAGCCAAAGTCGCGGCCTAGTCGGAGGCTACGGAGCCGATCATAGGGACGGATCCACCTGCCTGCTCATCTTGAAGGTACATCGTTCGGTAATCCGCTTATCGTGGCGATTAGTAGAGCCTTAAAGCAATTTGTTTTATCGAATTACTTAGGCCAAATGCCGAATCCTCTCATACTGGGTTACCCGGGTGTCTAGAGGCACCCGGAATTCCCGAGCTATGCCCCGTGCGGCTTCTACTACAGAAGCCCCCATGGCCAATCGAGTGCCCGCCGAATTTGGTGATGATGTATCCATCACCAAATCAGAGGTGGAGAGTGCCATGCATCACCGGCACCGATGGGAGGCCATGGGGCACCCAATCTTCTCCGACCAGGAGTTTGACACCCTACGCTCGGCAGATGCACACCTCAGGGCCGCCCGAACTGGATTCGGCGAAGCTATGAAGCTAATATCGACTAGCATACAGGTAAATGATCGGATTTTATAATATCCGAATACGTGTGTAAGCCTAGTAGCCCCCGAGGCTCAATTTGTTTTAGAACAAACTAATTGAGGATCTCCGCACTATATGACTGCTAACATAGGCTTCAAAGCAACAGTCCGAGCAAGTGGCCAAGGAGCTCGAGGAGAGCCGCACGGAAGTAAAATCCGAGAAGGCCGAACTAGCACAAGTAAAGATCTTCACATGAGAAGCCCATGGTGAGTATGCATTTACTGCTAATTTTTTTATATATCATCGTGCCTGACATATGGATTCCGCGTATCAGTCGAATCAATAGGACATATGGAGAGGCAGCTGGAAGAAGCCCAAGATTCTCAAAGGTATGCAGAGTCCCAACAGCAGGCTGGCTGCCTTGTTATACAAAAACAGGCCGAATAAATAAAGAGTTTAAAGACTCAATTGGCCCAAGCTCAAGAAGAGAATCTAAAGCTTCAAAGGGGTGTATTCGGTAATTAAGATTCTGCTATCAGCAAATAATTCTGATGTAGGGGATGGTAGTGACTGCGCGGTTATATTATGTGCAGGCCTCCTGTCCAGGCATCCTGAAGAGGAGATCGAATCATACCAAGGGGACCTGTTGAAGGAGCTAACCTCTCTCCATAAGCGCGTTCAAAAAGAAATGAAAGGGATGGTGAAGGCACTATGGCCCACCAAACAGCCACCTGAAGGGCTAGCCGCACTTGTGGATCGATTTAAGGGGGATCGAAATACGTTCGCGCTGTGGAAGACTTCGGCTTGCCGCGAGGGAGCATGGCAGGCGTGGGCAAAGGTCAAGACCCGTTTCACCGGACTTAACCCCGAGCATATGGCGTGGGTTGGTCCTGTGGGATCGGATGGAAAAGAAGTTCCACTCCACTTGGTATATGACCAGGTGATGCCAACCGCCCGTCTTTCGCAAGTAGACTGCCCTCTTAACGCGATAATTGACAATCTCGATCAGCAGCCGCACATGTAATTTATATGTACATGTGTACAAACAATCTGTGTTGTAAACTTTGTCTTAACCGGCCATCGGCTTCTTCCTCCCGAGAAAATAGCTTGGGAGTGTTATTCCTTATTATTCCTTCACAAAAGAATGAACTGCTTTCGGAGAACCGGGCAATCCAGCCATGTGGTGCAAACAGACAGAAAGCACACAAAGAGATATGTTATATTATGTTGAAGCGTAAGAAACATCTTCCAATGAAAATAGTACCTCTAGCAATACCTTTCATCGGGGCTCTGCGAAGAACGTAGATAGAAGTCCGCATATCTGTAGCATGCGGCGAAGTGTCCCTTGGGAAGGAAAAGACCCAAACAACGGTAATAGCGACCAGAGCCGTATTAGGTGTTTCCGTCATAGCCGACCAATTGTCTACGTAACATAGCTAGCTTTCGAATTCACCATCTAAGGTGCGTGTCCGGATGACCCAGTAGTAACAATCATAGAGGTGCTCCCTTTACTCTCTAGCCGAACAATCGGGAATGTAGAGAGTAATCACAAGAGCGAGGCAACCCAGCTTGGCCAAGTCTTAGTTCGAATTGATGCATATGATGGCTAGAACATGACAAAAGAAACATGCGTGCCCGGCAAGTGTGAGCGGATGAAAAATTGGCTAATAGAAGAAGTCCTCACGTGTTGTGTTCGGATTTAACACTTTATGGTGTATGCCAATTATCTATAGTACAACATTGGTTTAGCCGAACATAGGATAAGAAAAATCATTGGCCCTATCAAATGGCAAAGTGGGAAGGGGAAAGACAAAAATGGCAAAAAGAACAACAGAAAAAAGGAAAAATGTGGGGGAGTTTGGACAATACCGTTTTATCCGTAGAAGCGCCGAAGACGAGCCGCGTTCCATGGGTTTGGTTCAAGGCGATTATCGGATGAACTCCGCAAACGATAGGCCCCTCCCGCGAGCACTTCGTTAATGATGAAAGGACCCTCCCATTTGGGTTTGAGTTTGTGCTTCTGTTTCTCCGGGAGCCGTAGGACGAGTTCTCTAACGTTGTATGCTTTTGCCTTGACCCCCTACTTTGGTATCGCCAACCTTGCTGTTCATAAAGAGTGGACCGAGCCAGAGCTATGTCCCGATCGCCCTCCAAGGCGTTTAAGTCGTCCTGTCGATCTAACTCTACCTCCTTTTCCTCGTACATGCACACTCTTGGTGCATCGTGAATAATATCGCAGGGGAGAACTGTCTCTGCCCCATAGACCATAAAAACAGTGTGCAACCCATTGACCAGTTCGGGGTGGTGCGCAGGCCCCATAGAACGGAGTCAAGTTCCTCCACCCAATGGCAGTCAGACTCATGAAGAGAATGGACCAAACTTGGCTTGATGCCGCTCATAATGAAACCGTTTGCTCGCTCGACCTGTCCATTGGTCTGTGGATGATAGACCGATGCATAATCGAGTTTTATGACCATTTTTGCGCACCAGTCTTTGACCTCTTGGTCCATGAAGTTGGATCCATTATTCGTTAGTATACTATGCGGGACACAGTAACAGTGTACTACGCTAGATATGAATTCAATCACTGGTTCGGATTCGACTGATTTAACAGGCCTTGCTTCTATCCATTTGGTGAACTTGTAACCATGATCAGTAGGTATTTATTTTTCTTGGTTCCCCCTTTAAGGGGTCCGACCATGTCCAGCCCCCAGACCGCAAAAGGACAGGTGATCGGAATAGTTCGAAGAGTTGACACCCAATGCAATGTTGAACAAGTGACTGGGCATCTGTCCGAGCTGTAGGCCAAAAGAAACCGGCTCGGAATGCCTTACCGACAAGGGATCTTGCCACGACATGATGCTCGCCCATGCCTGCGTGGATTTCGGCGAGGAGCTTCCATCCTTCTTCCTCGGATATACACCTCTGTAATTCTCCGGTGGTGCTTTTCTTGTATAACTCACCCTCGTGTACTTTGTAGGCCTTCGATCACCGAACTATGCACCGTGCCTCAGTTTGATCTTCGGGTAGTACCTTGTGAAGAAGGTAAGCGAGGAAGGGCTCCGTCCATGGCGCAATTACTGCCATTACCTCATGAGCCGAGGGCATATCATTCATTATGGAGCCACCGATAATGCCATCATGTGGCTCGTTTATTGGGGGAATAACTTCGTCCACCGTATTCGGACCGACACCATTGTTGTTGTCCTGCCACACTACGGAGGGCTTGAAGAGCTCCTCCAGGAAGGTGTTTCTTGGGACGGGATCGCGCTTGGCTCCCATACGGGCCAATATATCAGCGGCTTGATTGTTGTCTCGAGCAACATGGTGGAATTCCAACCCCTCGAATTGAGTAGATATCTTGAGGACGGTGTTTCTATATGTCGCCATCTTCGGATTTTTGGCGTCGAATTCGCCGTTAATTTGGGATATGGCCAAGTTTGAGTCTCCCCGTATCTCTAGCCGTCGTATGCCCATTGACACCGCCATCCGAAGACCATGAAGAAGAGCTTCATATTTGGCGGCGTTGTTGGAGTCAGCATACATGATTTGCAACACGTATCTCACGTTGTTACCTATGGGGGGTCTGAGAATAACTCCAGCCCCTAGACCGGCCAAGGTCTTGGATCCATCAAAGTACATCGTCCAACGGGAGTATGCGATGTACTCCTTGGGCAGTTCGGCCTCAGTCCATTCAGCCAGGAAGTCCGGCAGTACCTGAGATTTAATGGCGCGGCGTGGCTTGTAGGTTATCTCAAAGGGAAGGAGCTCAATGTCCCATTTGTGCGTCCAGTGGCATCCATGTTGCTGATTATATCGTTCAGGGGGACCTCCGATGCCACTGTCACCGCACACTCCTGGAAGTAGTGTATGAGTTTCCTCGATGCCATAAATACTGTATAGGCTATTTTTTGGTAATGTGGGTATGTGGACTTGCATTGCGTTAGCACCTCCGACACATAATATATCGATTTCTGAGTCCGGAATTCATGTCCCTCCTCGTCACGCTCAATGACGAGCACCGCACTGATGACCTTGTTGGTGGCCGATATGTATAACAACATAGGCCCACCGGCGCCTGGTTCTGGGAGTATAGGATTGGCTGCCGGTAGTGTTTTGATTTCTTCTAACGGAATCGCTGCCTCATCGGTCCATTAGAAATTGTTGGTCCGTTTCAGCAGCTTGTAGAGCGGCAAAGCCTTTTCTCCGAGGTGGGAGATAAAGCGGCTTAACACCACAACGCACCCGGCTAGCCTCGATAGAGCACGGATTTTTGCTGGATTTGCCTCTATTCCTCTATGGGAGACGATGAATCCAAGCAGCTTTCTAGAGGGAACTCCGAATACACATTTTTCGGGATTAAACCGTATATCGTATTCGCATAGATTAGCGAAAGTTTGGTGTAGGTCGTCGATCAACTGGTCGACATGTTTGGTTTCCATTACCACATCATCCACGTATGCCTCAACAGTCTTACCGACCTGTGTCACGAGGCAGGTTTGGATCATGCGCTGGTATGTGGCCCCGACATTTTTTAGTCCGAAGGGCATCGTGTTGAAGCAAAATGGCCCGTAGGGGTGATGAACTTCATTTCAATTTGATGGTATCCGGAGTAAGCGTCGAGGAAACACAAAAAATCGAGTCCGGCTATGGCATCAATGACCTAGTCTATGCGTGGTAAGGGGAAAGGGTCCTTGGGGCATATGCCTTGTTGAGGTCTATATTTTGGAGTCTATATTCATAACTATTGCTTCACATGTATATATGAGTATGACACATGATTTTGGGGTAGAAAGACCCAAGTAATCCATTGGTACAATCAGATTTCACTTTTGAGCAAGTTTATAAAACTGTCATTTTCTGCTGTGATGCTACTTTGTCGTTTTTGCATGAATTAATCCATGCTTGTTTGGGGCATGTGCCAACATGGAAGTTCTAGTGTTTTATGTCTATAATGCCATGGTATTTTTGTTTTATATGAGAATCACCCATATAAGTGGGAAACTTGCTGCAAAGCAGCTAACTTAATGTTACTGTTTTCACCAGGCTAAATATTTCCAAGTCTGAGAATCTGCTGTTATTTTTATGCCATGAAGAGTGCGTGCTATCTTGTGATATGTGGTGAATTAGATCAAGCGCAGTGCTAGTGTTTTGAAGTAGATGTTGTCTACTATCATCCTGTTAATTTTTCATGCTATGAGGTGGTCTCTATCACCATTAGTTTCTGTTGTCAACTTGCTACCAGATTAACTCAAAATCCAGAAAACTGTTATTTTCACTAAGTCCCAGAAATCTGTTTCATCATGCCAACTTGTGAGCTTCATGCATATTGATGTGTGCCTCCTTTCCAGAATGTGTAGTTGGATAAGTTGATACGCATGTTATGTAGTTTCTGTCAATACCTTGTTTATGGTTATAGGATTCCTGTAGCTCAAGTTATTGGTTGTGAAAGTTGCTATGTTGCTGTTTTGTGGCAGATTGTTTGTTTTATTGTTTTGTGACTTGTGGGAGCTATACTCCATGGAATTTCTTGATCTTTGGCTCTATTGTGGTTGGTTTTTCATTACCTATCTAGTGGCTACCTTGGAATGCCAAGGACTAGCCCAGGTCCTTCTTGTCTTGTGTTTTGGCTTCGTATCTTGTCGTGAGCGTATCGTGAGAACTGTAGCTCCGTTTCTTACGTTCTTCATATGCATTTTTATCGGTTTTGCATGACGCATCCATATTTGCCATGTTCATGCATTTATAAATAACTTAACATAAGGTTTTGTCCAGATTCACTAATAACCAACCCTTTGCATGAGAAACATGACTAGTTAGGTTTGGCATGCTAAAACTCTTCAACTAAGCATGCATCATTCTTGCTTGTGCATTGCACCATGGCTGTTTGTTTATTCTTGCTTTTTATTTTGGGTAGACGCGAACGTTGAACTTGAGTATGAAGAGCCAGGCAAGTACAACTACGAGGATGCCGCTACTTGTTCCACTGAAGAACTAACAGGCAAGATGATCATACCCGGATCCCGATACTATTTTCGCTTGCTAGTGTCTCGCTCTTACCATTACAAATTGCGCTACCTACCACCTGAATGTCAGCCTCCTAATTGCCATGATAGCCTCTAGCCCTCCACATCCTAGCAAACCTTTGATTGGCTAAGTTACCGCTGCTCGGCCCCTCTTATAGCGTTCTTAGTTGCAGGCACAGGTTGTTCCATGTGATAACATGGATTTGGCATATCACAATATTATCTGTTATTTAATGTAATGCACATATATATCTTGGTATTGGTGGAAGGCTTGGCCTTTTGCTAGGTGTTTTTTTTCGCTGTTACCGCCATAGTTTCTTGTTACCGGTGTTATGTTTTCCATACTTTGTGCTCCTAACATGCTCGTGGTTGTTATGGGGACCCCCTTGTTTATTCGGTTGAGATTAAAACTTGTCTGGCAAGACCCAACTTTGGTACTATATTTGCCTAACAACTTAATAAAATTTGCATAGGGCTTTGCAACCCCATGGATAATTTATCAACCCCCGGGCCAGTGCTCCTCATGAGTGTTGGTCCAAACTAGAACACCGTGCGGGACCAACCCGGGGTAACTCAGGAGATTTCTATCAGGCCACCGTACGCTTTGCTTATCCGTCGTGTCCTGAGAACGAGATACGCGGCTATTATCGGGTTCGTCGACACGTTGGGAGGTCTTGCTGGATTTGTTTTACCTTTATCGAGTGTCTTGCGTGCGGGATCTGACTTTCTTCGGGTTAACTCCAGGTGTTGGAATTCCTTTCGAGTTGCCTAGGATGATCACGAGATCCGTGGTCGAGGCGATTCCCGCGGAGTATGGTTAACTTGTGATGGACTAGTTGGAGCACCCCTGCAGGGTCAAATCTTTCGGAAAGCCGTGTCCGCGGTTATGTGGCAACTTGGATATTTGTTTAACACTCGGTTATAGTAAACTTGAAGTAAACTCTAATAAAATACACCAACTGTGTGAGTAACCGTGATCGTCTCTGCTCGTGAATATGATCCGAGAGAGAACACGGTGGAGTTATGATTGACGTAAGTAAGTGCTCAGGATCTCATAGAGGTCATTCTAGATTCGATCGTTCATCGTAGGCTACTCATATTTATCTTCATGTACGTAAGTTTAGCCACCAAAATGCTTAGTGCTGCTGCAAACTAAACACATACTCCATCCCAACCTTTAAGCTTGAATAGTCTTGGTGCTCGGGCGCATGATTGCTGAGTCCTTGTGGCTCACAGATTACTACAACAATCTAGGTACAGGTACAGATGAGTACATGCAGGATGACCTGACGCAACTCCAGTGGGAATATGACGAGGAAAGAGGCACGATGTACATGACTTACCCGGATGAGTAGAGCACCATGGTCGCGATCTTTGGGATAGCGAGATAGTACCATTTGCATCTTTTTTTTATCGTTTGCTTTCGTCCGTAGGCGGACCCTGTCTTCATCTTGATGTTTGAACTCTGTGTGGAATTGTAATTTAGTATGTGGCGAGTGTAAGCCAACTCATATACTCATCTCTTTTGTAATGTATGATGTAATGATGCTATACTTGCGAACGACAAGATGCGCCTCTATCCCTTGCGAGGCCCCCGTGCCTTAATATGGATAGGCGCGCATCTTGGGCGTGACACCATCACCAGGTTTGCTAGCCACTCGGGGTGTTTAATATCCCGAATAAATCCGGCCTCGAGTAGTTTGGCTATTTCTTCACCCATGGCTTGCCGTTTGGGCTCGAAGAAGCGGCGCAGAGTCTATTTCACGGGCTTAAAGCCTGGAATAATTTTTACACTGTGTTCGGCGAGCCGACATGGGATTCCAGGCATATCGGAAGGATGCCAAGCAAAGATGTCCCAATTCTCGCGGAGGAAATTCCACAATGCTTCGTCCATGAGGGGATCCAGCTGAGCTTTGATGGACGTTGTCTTATTAGGGTCTGTTGGATGCACTTGAAATTTAATGATTTCTTCTGTGGGTTTAAAGGACGTGGACTTGGGCCTTTTTCTAAGGATCATATCGTCTCTATTAACTGTTGACCGTAGAGAGGTCAACTCTCCGGCGACAAAAGTTTCCGCTAATGCCTCGAGGGCGAGCACCGCCGTTTTGTTTTCGGCCCGAAGGGCTATGTTCGGATCACTGGCGATCGTGATTACTCCATTTGGTCCTGGCATTTTTGAGTTTCATGTACCCATAATGGGGTATAGCCTGGAACTTTGTAAAGGCATCACGTCCTAATAGGGCGTGATAGCCACTTGGGAAGGGGACGATGTGGAAGAGAAGTTATTTGCATCGGTAGTTTTCGGGCGTGCCGAACACAACGTCCAGGATGACACATCCGGAACAACGTGCCTCTTTCCCTTGGGATAATTCCCCGGAAGGTTGTGTTGCTATGTTCAATGCGAGATTGGTCAAACTACATTTTATCCAGGGTGGCCTCGTATATGAGGTTAAGGCCACTGCCGCCGTCCATTAGCACTTTATGTAGACTGTATCCGTCAATGATGGGATTTAATACTAGAGCGGCCGGTGAATGACCGGAAAGTCTAGGTGGCTGGTTAGTGTCTTCGAAAGTAATCGGTACGTCTACCCATTGGCTGGTAGCCACGTGGTAGACTTGCTCGTCCTCCCTAATAGCTCTTTTACGCCTACTTATGGAGGGGAATATTTCGTAGATCGTCAGGACTTTTGCATTAAATCCGGATGGCGGAGGAGGGCACCTATTCGACGGAGATGTGTCGACGATGGCCTCACCACTTTTTGCGACTTGTTTGACGACCCAGCAAGCTCGAAGGCTATGTGTTGGGTTCGTGTTCAACATCATGGAATGAATGGGGCAAGGTTTATCCAAAAGTCCGTTGAGGACGATGCCGGTCCCAGGAAGGGACTTGTTTCTTTTTTCGACGGGTTCATACCTCGCAGGCTGATTTGGAGGTATCCTCTTTTTCTGAGTTCCTCTAGGGCGCTCAAAGAAAGTTATCTCCGAGAACAATCGTTCGGATTGCCAGACACTCTCCATGGCACAGTACTTCCGTACCAATTCGGATAACTCCGAAAAGTCGCTTATGCGTCTGCGGGCCAGGGCATTAAGAATCCCTTTAGCGTGGTAATTGCAAACGAAACTTTCCATTACATCTTGTCGCTAAGACCTTTTACTCTGCACCTAGTGAGTAGGAGTCTTGCCCAAAAGTGGTGGACAGATTCTCCTTGTAGTTGCTTGATATCCCGAAAGTCCGAGGACATGGGCTTTAGCGCGGTACTTGGATAATCGTCTTGGGCAGTGGGTGGTAGAAAATTTGGTTCCCTATCGCCACGAGTGTTTGGTATTGCGGTTCCCGACTCGTGCGACAGATCCTGGACCGGTAACGGTCCGACTTTTAAGCGATTCCCTGCCTCTGATTCACAGACGGGTCTTGTAGGTCGAGGACTGAAGTATAGACGATTTTCAATTCCGGCTGTCGTTCGGAATCTGGAGTCGGACACTCGATGGTAGCGACAAGGTGGGTGACTGAAGGGACATGAATCTCCCTGTCATCGGGTCTGATACCGAGCCGATCATAGATCGGAACCTGGTCATTCGATATACGCATAGCTTCAATCCGATCGAACAACTCGTTTAAGAACGAGGCGACTGCAGGATGCGTGTCGCTAATATGAGTGGATTCGTTAAGCGGTGTGACGGTTCCCGAGTTACGCCGAAGCGGATCTGCGTTCCATTCCACCATGGGACGTGATGTCTCGGACGTAAAAGCATCCGGACTTACAGGTTTTTCTGAAGGTTGAGGGTTCCATTGGAACAAGTGTCCCCCATGAATCAGCCATGAACTTTAGGGTTCTGAACTTGATACTCTGATTGGGGGGAAACCTTTCGATCTGGCCAGGACGGTCGACCGGGTCGGCATGTGACCAGATGTCATTGCTGATGAAGCTCTGATCGGGGGCGAGAGTCCCCTCGATACAGATCTTGCTACTCGCGACGAGACGAGCCATCAATTCCTTCAACGCTCACAGAGGACCTCTCAATGAAAGCACCAATGTCGGTGTCAAAACCGGCTGATCTTGGGTAGGGGGTCCCCAACTATGAGACTAGAGTCGACGGTAATAGGAGACAAAGGTACACGAATTTACCCAGGTTCGGGCCCTCCTATGGAGGTAATACCCTACGTCCTGCTTGGTTGTATTGATGGTGTGAGGGGGTTACAGAGTTGATCTACCTCGAGATCGTATAGCTAACCCTAGATGAGTCATCCTGTACACCCCTAAACCCTCTGGCTTATATAGATACCGAGGGTGCCCTAGGTTTACACATGGTCGGTTACCTGCCGAAGAGATAAACATGCCTAACTATAGCTAATAACTTGGAGAATATGTCATGGGTACTCGAAGCTTTCTTCTGGCGCAGGTGGTCTTCGATCATCCAACGTCCGCCTTGAGGCCCTTGCAGTCCGGCTCATGAAAAATAGGTCGGCCCTCCGAGGACCCCCTAATCCAGGACTCCCTCAAAGACCAAGAATGCTGAGGCTGAAGCCGGAAAGCGCAAATCTATGCAAGATGCTGAAGCCCAACCAACCAAGAAGCCGAAGACAAAGAAGACAAAGTCTTCGTGTTTGGCCCAAGTGCCCAAGCCCCCCTCATGTTCCATCTGAACGTCTCCTGTTCAAGAGGATCCCATTCATGTCACATCCATCTCTTTTGCTCCTCCGGCATCGGAAAATGCTGAGTGGCAAGTCATTCTTCATGAGTCTGCTAACACACAGGCTCCTCATGCTGCTCCTGAAGCTGAAGATAGTCCAGCTATTGACTCCACTTCAGCTGAAGACATTGTTCGGGATGAGAATATGACTGAAGACAATGTGGATCAAGGTGCATAACTTGTGCCTCAACTTGATGCACCAGTGGTATTATCCCACTGCCTGAAGTCAGTGAATAAGTGGACATTGGATCTCCTGAAACACCAATTGTTCCTGATGCGTATTGGGAGGAAGCTCACACCAACACCCCCATGCAAGAAGTCATTCCTTGCACACCACCAGTACATGTTGCTACTTCATTGCTTCAAACACCAGAGTCCCCACTTGAAGACATGGAGACTGAAACTTATGAACATGTGTCACCTCTCAAAAGGCTTTGTAAAGGCCCCAGGCCCTCAGTATCCTCCATGTCAAGCATATGTGAGGAAGATGTTCATGCTAACCTGACTGCATTAGTCGAAAATCCTGTCACTAACAATGTTGAACAAGCGCTACCTGAGCTCGAAGCAAAAGTTGCCAAAGACATTGCGGCTGATACTATTGTCCCACCTGAACCCCAACCCACTGCAAATTTGGGTGAAGCTAATGCCCTATATCCTAAAGGTCCTCCTGTCTCTGCCATGCCATCGACTGACGATAATTTTGGAAATATTGTCATGGCTAGCAATCATGATAGAGAAATGTTGCCAACCAAATGGCCCAGACTTGAGCCTCCACCAAGAATGGAACCTCAGTATGAATTCAATGTTCATAATCTCCCAAAGGTCATGAAACCAATGCCTAGACTTCCAAGTCTTCGCAATCATGGCCTAGTTGATCGCATGGTTTTCAGTGAAAAAGGCTTCAAGCATGTCAATACCTTCTTTCATTTTTATCGTAATCCATATATGATTATTAGAAGGTTCAATCTGATTGCTTTTGGATCCGCCTTTAGTGAAGCTATTACATCTGTGTGCTCTATGGATAGAAACGATTTTTTTCACACAATAGGGTCAACCTTGAAGCTATGAGAAGCCTTCCTTGTTTTGATCAGGCCCTGGATTGTCTTCAAGATGTTGGATTGTTGCCCTTCGTCATTGATTATGAAGACTGGAATGAAGAATTCATTCTTCAATTTTATGCAACTCTTCACATCTCAAGTTTGAGCAGAGATTTGAAGACATGGTCTCTAGACTTCATGATCAAAGATGAGCACCTCAAGGCTCCTGCTTTGAAACTTTTTTTCTACAACACCACTTGCTACATCTAGAGAAGAGTACCATCCGCACTCTGGTTCCTATGTTGAAGCTACCAAGAGCATTTTCGAAGTGTCTGAACCCAACATGACAGAAATACTATCATTTACGAAGCCAATGGCGCCTGATGGACCATTACCTACAACTTTCTTTGTTGAAGATCTTCAGTTCCTGTCGAAGACTATCTACCATATTCTTCGTCACACCATATGGCCAATCAAAGGGCATTCATCTTCAAGCAAGCTGATTGGCGCCATGAAGACAATAGTCTACAACATGGTCTATGGCATAAGGTTCAATCTTCAAGACTTATTCTTACGTAACCTTTCTACTTTTGCTTCAGACCTCTTTGAGCCAAAAATCTATGCACCATGGATCACGGGCTTCATCAAGCATTGGACGAATACAAAGTAACTGCCTTCTTCCTGAAATAACGTTGTGTTCCTCCTAGAAGTTGAAGTCCTTCATGAAGACATTTATCCTTCTAAGGGCAAGAACCCACTGTGGAAGGCACTAGTGACACTGCTCACATTGAAGGGTTGCATCTACCAAAAGATCCTGCCAGAGCTAGAATGATTGGTGCCATTCACCGTCCATTGCCTAGTGCAACTGCAACTGAAGCCACTGCCGGCACTATGCCTCTACCAACTCGACCCCGCCGGGAACGTGCCATGACAGATAGAGAGCTTCTAGTCTCTCTTCATCAGAAGCAGGATCGACATCATGAGTAGACAAGGTGCCTAATTCAATCTGTTGTGTCAGATATCAATCCTATTCGCAACCTGGCCACCAAGAACACATATGTGGCCCATGAGACCTACAAGCGTTCGTGGAAGACACTGACCTTTATGGCTCCAGAAGATGATATTCGTGATGATGGCTTCGAGAAGAACATCTGTTTTTGTGGTAATATAAGATGGCTTATGTGCAACAGAGCATATCATGTCGCGGGGTTTGCATGCACCGGCGAAGTTCACACCGATCCTCGAGGTGAGAATGGACAATGCACGGTACCGAAGAGGCTAGCAAATATGAGGTTGTGAGAGTGCATACATCCATGGATTCACATTAGTCATAAAGAACTCACATACTTATCGTAAGGTTTTATTATCTCTCTCGAAGAAAAGTACTACTCGCATGCGCCTACGGGGAGGTTGGTAGGAGTTAACCATCATGCGCCCCCGACCTAATCAGCACAGGATTTCAACGAGGAAGAAGAATGCTCACACATTATCACCACACCATAACCAATATTTAGATGAATAGCAAATTAACACCCTTTAACTATCGATATTTCTACTAACCAACAACCATGCACTCACGCCCTTTCATATTACCACATCAATATCATTAACCAACAATTTCTCTTTTATGTGCTACATGTGGTTTTGATTATGCACTCCTTGAATACCTATTATTTTTGGACTTGTCTTATAACCCATGCAAATTACCATCACTATTAATTAAGTCTCAAACAAATTTAAGTGAAGAATAGAGTGCAATTATTTGTATAAAATCTATACGCCAGTGTGCTCTACAAGATATAAGTGAAGTACTGGAGAAACTTCTTAGCTCAAAAGATACAAGTGAAGCACAAAGACTATTCTAAAAAATCACGGTGAACATGTGTCTCTCTGAAGTAGGTGTGTCCAGCAAAAAATTATTGTGGAAAACTAAAACAAACGACACTCAAAGCAAAACTCATATCATGTGATGAATAAAACTATAGCTCCAAGTGACATACCGATAAAATGAGACGAAAGAGGGAATCCATACTGGGGCATCCTATAGTAGGTGCTATATTTTTTAGCTTAAGCTTTGAAACTCTAGTCTTACTAGAATTTGACTTGGGGTGCCTTGGGCAACCCCAAGCTCAGGCTCTTGCTGCTCCTTATTCCTTCATCCATCATGATAACACCCAAAACTTGATAACTTCACCGCACAAAACTCAACAAAAACCTTCGTGAAATCCATTAGTATAATAGGTGAACCATAAACATTAGGTACTGTTATAAATTGATTCATATTTTATTATTGCGTAAGGTGTTGTATTCTTACTTCTCCATGACTTATACCTCCCCAGATATAATCCATAGCATCATCAATATGGCTCGGATATGATTATTAGGGAGGAACTTCGTCTGATGCTTTCTGCTGAGATCGCCAAGGCTTTTCCTCCAGGTGACTCCTTGGCGGTGGTCAACTCTTTAAATGATAGTCCCCCTGAGGGGGACGTGCCTAAGGTGGGAAAAGGGGTTGCTGCCTCTTCAGCAATCACTGATGAGGTCTCCCATGCCGCGGCCAGTAATGTTGTCAAATCGGAGGCCACGTCTGGAGGATCCCGTGGATCGAAAGGGGTGGATCTTACCTCGCCATCGAGGATCCTCAACATGGACTCGGTCTCCGATGAGCCATTATCCCAGGCAGAGTTGGAAAACCTCACTGGCAGCTTGATGGTCGTTGATGAATGCATGGATGCATTTCAAGAGTTACTAGAGGAAGTAGGCCCGTAGGCCTCGGTGGCATCCCCTCCCACAACCCAGCTTTAGAGCTCTAGGATGTCCTCCGACACCCAGATGATAGAGAAAGCGATGACCCTTAAGGCATCAAAGCAGCTCAGAGTTATATTTTCCAAACCCGTCACACGTTCTATGTCCTCTTTTAAATTGCTTGTAGCAAAAAAACTTCTCCTCTTTTGAAAGTGACTAAGGATAGTACCATAATTTTCTGACCGGAGAATGGGTCTTCGGTTAAGAAAATTAACAGTAGTCAAGCTAAGGAACTAGTGCAAGTAGCACTGGCCAAGGGGGAGATTGTGCGTGCCCTACAGCGTACTCGGGCTGCTGAGGCAATGGTGGTGGCTTAGGCCACAACCTCGGGGCATGCAGAGGAGACGCATACCCTAGTAGGGGTGATCATATTTCTCCGCCAAATACTCGGGTCGCATGTGGGTGTGATCGTGGTCATGGTAGGGGTCCGGGACGACAAGGGAGCAGTAGTGCTACCAAAATCCAAGTTGATGGGGCAGGGGCCCAAATCCCATTGGGCTACATGACGGGCCTTTTCTAGAACCTCTGGGGGTTTGGACAGCTAGACCACAAACGACAATTGTCTGAATAGCGTCGGTCCAAAAAGAAGGATTTCATTGGTATCCAGGAAACAATAAAGTGCTCGTTCTCTAGTAGTGAACTTAGGAGCATTGGAGGGGATGCTTTTAAGTGGACTTGGCTCCCCTCCTTGGGGGGGGGGGGGGGGGGGTTATCCTGCTTGGGACCCGCGATGATTCTTTTGAGGTCCACAATTTGATGATTGTCCAATTGTTTGTTAGCACCGAACTGACTCGCCGCAATAATTAATTCAGGTGGGAATTGATTATAGTTCATGGTTCGGCTAATCACTAGAACTTGTTGGCATTTCTGGACGAGTTGTATTCTAACATCGCCAATGCTGACCATCCGGTTGTTTTCGGGGGTGACTTCAACCTAATTTGAGCGATGGAATACAAGAACAAGAATCATCACCTTATTTTCCAATGCATGATGGATATTTTTAATTCTTGGGTGGCGGAGTTGGAGTTGATGGAACTTAATAGGGTTGGTGCTAGCTTCACGTGGACGAACAAATAGATAAACCAAACTTGTTGCATGCTGGATCGAGTATATGTGATGACCGATTGGGAACACAAATTTCCGTTGTGCTCTCTTCGTGCCTTAACCAGGCCGGGGTCAGATCACGTCCCTTTGCTATTGGACTCGGGAGAGGCCCAGCCTCCGCAGCAATCATGGTTTTATTTTGAGGTTCAGTGGTTGGAATACCGAGGCTTTGCGGATTTGGTTTAGGCCAAGTGGTTGCAGGCATGCCGCCGTCCCTCTCATTGATATGGGCCGCTCGTGGATGCCACGAATCGATGGAAACATTGCATCAAAAAGATGCAAAATCATCTTTGGGGGTGGGGGCTAATATTGGTGGGGCACTTAAATCCCGGAAAATGGTTGTCATATCCCAAATACAAGCTCTAGACTAGATAGCTTAAGGGAAGGATTTGTCTCATGATGATTGGGCTCTGAGGTATTGCCTTGAGGTTGACATGGTGTTCATCCAACTTTGTGATCAACTATATTGGAGACAAAGAGGCTCACAAACATTGGTTCTAAAGGGCGACTTGAACACGTCGTATTTTCATGCCATTGCTAATGGTAGGCGGAGAAGATGGACGATCACTACCCTGCGGGACGACGCGAATATTATTACTGAACCGAATGAGCTTCATAGTCATATTTATGACTTTTACCAACAGTTACTAGCATCAGGGGAACGTGGTGAGGGCTGACCTTAATGCTTGGGGGATCGTAGGGCGGGTTTCAAAGGACGAGAACAACTGGCTTACAACGACGTTTTCCCCACAAGAGTTAGAGCAGGCCTTTGCCTCCACTCGCACCAATACGGCCCCCGGACCAGATGGTTCTTCAGTTCTGTTCTACAAAAAAAATTGGACCACAATGGGTCCACAAATGTATGAGCTGCTAGACGATTTTACGAAAGGGAAGATTGACATAAAGCGATTGAATTACACTATTATAAGATTGCTTCCTAAGGTACTAGGGGCGAACCTTATGAAGCAATTTCACCTTATTGCCCTAAGTAATGTTAGCTTTAGACTCCTGGTTAAGGGCTTTTCTACACGGTTGTCCTTGGTGGCTAATAGACTCATCAACGAGTGTCAGTCCGCGTTCATTAAAGGGCAGAGCATCCTTGAAGGCATCTCATTGCTCCATGAAATCCTTCATTCAGCATCCCGATCGAATGAGAGCTATTTTATTCTTAAGCTTGACTTTGAGAAAGCATATGACCGAGTTAATTGGGACTTTCTCGAGGGAGTTTTGTGCCGGAAAAGTTTCTCACCGCTATGGATTAGTTGGATTATGCAGATGGTCCGGGGAGGGCAAACGGCTATTAATACTAATGGAGAACCTGGACCTTTCTTTCGAAACTCCAGTGGGGTCAGGCAAGGAGACCCCGTATCCCCTCTATTATTTAATTTTGTAATTGATGCCCTAGCAGTCATCTTAGAGGGTGCTAAGAGGGCTGGGCACATCCAGGGTATCTTTCTAGAGATCCATGCAGGTGGCATTATGCTCCTCCAATATGCGGATGATACCCTGATCATTATTACGAATGATCCAATTAGTCTCGTGAACCTGAAGTTCCTGCTAATGTGTTTGAATCCATGTCAGGCTTAAAATAAAATTTGACAAGAGAGAAGCTTTCGTTACTAAGGGTAGTCTGGAAGAGCGTCTAAGGGCGGATCACATCATGAATTGTCAGCTGGGCACCTTCCCTCTCAAGTATATTGGCACGCCGCTCACACACAAGAACCTTACTATTGAGGACTTTATATTCCTTACGGGCAGGGTAGCTGGGAGAGTTGAGCCATGGATAGGCTGATACAAGTCTAGCGGTGGTAGCTTTACTTTGGTGAACTCGTGTCTATCGTATCTACCCATGTTTATTATGGGCTTCTTCCTCCTTCAAGACGACGTGCATGCAAAATTTGATATTGTCTGGTCTCGCTTCTTTTGGGGGTAAAGAAGGGGGAAAGCGGAAGTACCATATGGTTCATTGGACTACAATATGTGCCCCTATCAAGGTGGCGGGCCTTGGAATTCTGAACACAAAGCACATGAATTGGTGTCTCATGGCCAAGTGGGCTTGGAAAATCTTAACAAGAGAAGGAGGGTTGTGGCTAGCTGTCATTAGAATGAAATACCTTGAAACCACCACCTTGTCCACGGCCAATGGCCGCAATGGCTCGGAATTCTGGAAATCAATTATGAAGATCAAACACTTGCTCTGAGTTTGCGCAGTTCACACAATTGGTGATGGTCGAGCAATGGTGGTCTGTTTAGATGTGTGGTTGGGGCCAGTCCAGCTAGCGGGAGAGTTCCCACTATTGTTTTCCATTGCTAGGGAACCAAATGCGTTGGTCGCTACCTACTGGAGAAACGGACAATGGTGTCCTCAATTTCGAAGAACTCGGGGCCCTATGGACATCTTAGAATGGAACCGATTGCTGGATCTTCTTCGGAATGCTACTCCGTCCGAAAATCCCAACTCCTTTCGGTGGAAATTAGAACCATCGGGCCAATTTTCTACCAAGTCCTTCTACAAGGCCCTTCACGCAGGTGCAGCTCCGTTTCAAGCAATGGATATCTGAAAATCGCGTATCTCCACCAAAACTAAAATCTTCTTGTGACAATTAGTTCGTGATAGATTACCCACAAGTGTTGAGGTTCAAAAACGGCACATCCCCTGGTAATGGTCTGTGCCCTTTTTGCGACCAGGTGGAAAATACTAATCACATCTTCTTTCGATGTGTATGTGCTCAATTCCTTTGTGGATGTGTTAGAGACACCACCGGCTGCAGCCGGCGCCTGCATTGGTGGCAAATTTCCATACATTTTCCTCTAGGCTGCCGGGATCTCCTAGAAAGATAACGTGGTGGGCTTTTGTTGCTCTTGCATGGTCTTTGTTGAGCATTCTCAACAAAGCCCTTACGAAAGGAGTCTTTGTTCAACAAGCGAGTGACATTGTGTACAAAATGACTATTTTCTTACAAGTATAGAAGCCGCTGAGGAAAACATCAGAGGCATCTGTTGTTGAGGAGCTACGTATCAAGCTTAGCCACCACGCCAAGACCCTTCAACGCATTCGTTTATATAGAGAAGAGAAAGTGGATAAAATCTTTGACATTAAAATGCCTTCCAGATTTTCTTAGCTGGAACTAAAATACTATATCCATAGAAATATTGATTTTCTAGCAGGAATTGTTTGGTTTCCAAATCTGTAGTATCCTCTCTTTTTGGCAACGGCCTCTTGCCTAAATAAAATATATGTAGTATTTAATTTAGGAAGCGAATGCAAGGAAATCCTTAACGTTTTGATGCATCTTCGAAATTATTTTTTACGCCCAGAATATCTAATGTTTCATTAAAGAGGGAATATCTTGTTTCGCGCTTGCTTTGATAGGTGTTCATTCAATTCAATCACGTAAATAATAGGTAATTAAGAATTTAAAAATCGTATAATATATGCGAGATCTTCTTAAAATATAGATATAACATTTTTTTATAACCTGTCAAAACAAAATGAGATATTCTTCAATAACAAATCATTAATCCGGACACTATGTCATTTATTGTTATCATTATCTACCTTCTATTTACTAATTGGATGCACCATACGAAGCTCCACGTTAAACCTCATAACCCAAGAAAATTATCCATCCGATCAATGTAATACCTGTCTACGGCCGTCGGATGAGATTACATGTAGTCCTTGCCCAATGTCCCACGTCCTGGCTCCTGAGTTCTCCCCATAGGCTGGCGGTCAATTAGAAAAACAAATCTCCCTACAGCCTCCTTCCCTTCCTCAGCTTCATCTCTGTCATCGGCGTGTCGTCGAAGGTCCCTCACCACCACGACGTCGAGGATCCCTCACCACCAGGGCTGTTGATTCTCCTCTTCCGTGTCACACCCCCTCTCCTATCCTTCCGTTCTCAGATTCTAGATACGGGACAAGGTATATTATGATTCCACAATCTTCTAATCTTTTCAGTTTTCAAGTTCTATCCACACTAAGATCAAGCATCTATTTTATATTCCATGGACGAGTGATGGATGATGGTTGCTGCAATGGTGGAGGACGTATACTGATGTCAGTTTGTAGCAAATCAGGACAACGCCGCAGTCGGTTAGGTTGCCGAGACAAGGAACTGTGTCGGACTGGTGGTGAGGCTATTCAACTTGCCACCGTTTGAGTTCATCATATCTGGGCTATCGCTACTGCACCAACTCAGCCGTATCCACAAATTATTTGCATATTCTCCAGCCCATTGAATAATCCATGGTAAGTGGTTAAGAGTTGCATATTTTCATGTAATTTATCTCTAATCCATGGGATAAACTTTGCGAATTTGGGTGTACTACTCTTTTGTTCTTCCATCAATTCTTTTACTTCCAACATAAAATCTGACCTGATTCTCATTGGGGCAGACTTATGATGAGGCTGATGATATGACTAACGTTTGATAACAGCACTGCATGCAGGTTACATTCTGCTTTTGTCGTGCTTTATGTACTCAACTAACATGTTATTTGAGATTTGAATGAGTAGAGAAACTAAATTCCGAACCTACAGATGTTTCGTTATTCAAAGTGATTCAGTTTTCTGATGGTGCGCAGTAGTCATATTATAAGTTGTTGCGCGCTGCCACAAGAGGTGCCCGGAACTGCTCAGCCACTATCCTAATGACACAACATCGCTTCTATTTCTGGCACCACTTCCTCTTGGCAGCAGCGTAGTTGAACCCCATGAGATAAGAGACAGGTTAGCTGCCCGATGGTTGTTGGATGTTGCTATGCAGGAATAAAAGGAACATGGTAATTACAGGCATATATATCTTGGATGGTAGCGGGATGGAGCTGCTGGAACTAACAAATGCTACCTAGCAAGTAATATTATGATCTGTTTTCTCTCATACACAAGTAGTTATTCAGGTAAAACAATATTATCATTTGGGCCCAAATAGCATTTACAATAATAGTGATTTTTCTCCGAAGAAAAATATTATAGGCTGATTCCTGTTATAAGCGTACCAACTTATCTTCGAAACAGAGAAGCGCCAAGCTGGACGGCTGGACTGCTGGCCGAGGAGATGCATACGTATTGGTTGAGCAAGGATAACTTTTGTCTTCTCTAAGATCTTTCATTTCCTTTCCGTTGTCTGCAATTTTAACCTAGCCTAGAATAAATTAAGCTTATGGTGAGTGCTTTAGTTTGTTAGACATACAGTGGTTCATCGGTTATAGGAATACATGCCTTCTAATTCTGTATCTTCATTTGGATTGATATTACTATCAGTTCACATAATTTACACTTGGTAATAGCTTTAGCTGGTCATACATTCACATGCACGCATACCTCTTGCCTTCCCACAACCCTACTAGATGGCTATACCTCATCTATGAATATAGAATGTTGCCTTGGATATATGGTAACCTGTCATAAAAAAACTAAAGTAAATTATAGAAAAAGTAATTAAGAAGTAGATTAACTGCTTCGATTGCATAAGCAACACAGAGAAAATGAGAAAAAAATGTATTCGAGGCTTATAATGTGTTGCACTTTCTCTGTAATGCACCCATTGTTGAGTGTTATTTAAAGTAGCTTTATCCTATTTTACCTTGAATAGAGAGGAGAAATAAATGTCTAAGAAGCCGAAGGTATTGCTTCAGTTGATAGGTTGCCTACTCCTTTGGATACCATTCATACCGTACTTAATCAAGTGAGCAATTGAGGACTGTGTTATCTTCCATGTCTATGTAAAATAACTCACATAGTCTCACAACGCCATATGGTCCTATGTGCACCCAATATAGGGTCAACGGCACCACCGGCGTGTTCATGAAACCAATAAATATTAGATGAAGGTGTAGATATACATTTGCTTTTTTCGTCAAAGGTAGCGATGTTATACTAACAGCCCATGTTTGCATGACTTAATTTATGTCTGTACTATATCTTTTGTTGATATGTAAGTACGTATGTTCATGTTGCGCAAAGATGTTATTTTTGCATGCGTGAATTCTAAGTTCGAACATACACTTAAAGTTAGGCAACGTCTATCTCACACATCATAGAATATCAGGTACTCTCCAGCAGCTAATTCAATGCACTAATCGGGTTCCCTTTTGTTGTTAACATTCCACAAGCTTCCTTATCTTACACACTTAACAAAAGAATTGAGTTTTATTTAGCTTCTGTTGATCTATTTTATAACCACATGTGCAAAAATGCAAACTATAGCTTCAAATGAGAGTCTGTCTATGCTACTTATGAGTGGCAAATATATAGACTTTTAGTAGACAAGAACAAAAAATAAATATATATATATATGTTATCCACTATTTACACTTTCTTTTAATATAGGGCCTAATACATTTTTCAAGGTTACATTCAACCACGAGTTAGAGCAATAGTATATGACATGCATGTGACACAAAGCACACCGTCAAATTCGTATGTGAAAGGAGTTTCTAATGGTGTCATTTTTATATCATATATCGCATATATTATTAACCTTCTCAATGGTCAAATGCAACATTGAAAAATATATTAGGCCCTATATATTGGATGAAGGGAGTACCAATGTTTGTGTTGCATCCAATTAATACATAAATCTTGCCATGTTAATACACACATGTCCATAGTGTTTTACAAGGCGATGCATATAATGGAGAAGTGCCTACAATTCTTTTGATCATACACTGAAACCTTAGATTATCTAGATCAATTAAGATGATTTCACTTGCTTCACAAGTTCTCACAACCATGATTAACTTTTATACATAAAAACTAAAGGATAAACCTTGAATCTGAAGCCCTTCATCTTTACTATCCATAAGAGTAAATCTTGAATAATCATTGCCTCCTAATTTGTGTTGCAATATTTTTTTTGTCTTACAGTTAGTGCGTGAATTAGCAAGCTATAGGTAAGCAAAATAATATTAGGACAAAGTTTGGTTACTGTAAATTCGAATATTCATAACTTTCTAATGTGATGTGACTATTAGTGCAAATGTTACAACTCCTGATTGTAATGTTAAACAAGAAAAAACGAGTACTTGATTTAGTTTGGTATATCATATATTTAGTTTATAAAAGTGAAGTTCACATTTTTTGTATAAACACATAACTGACTCTGGACTACATAACACAAAATTTATTCATTTACTTGATGTGTAGTCATGATTAAGAGGATAGTTTGGTAAGGTCTTTGTATTTGGTAACTTGATAAATATTTAACTTCTAATGTCCCTGATCATACATTGGAGTTCTGGCATTTCTTTTTTATGCAAGAACTGCACCCGTCGAGTCCATGGCTAATTTTTGTCTCTTGGTCCTATATATAGAGGTATTGGTTATATCGTCGAATAAAAAATAAAGTTCGAGTACAAATATTGCACCAGTATAATCCTAAGTAAATCTATACTTTGAAGTCCTATAACTCTTTCAGGTTTACTTCGGTGTTTAAGTGCCCCATTAAACAGCTAGCCCGTGTAGTCGCACGGGTTGATGACTAGTATTATTAATTGATAATCACAAGTTTTCTAATACAATAAAATTAACATATCCTTTTTTTATGGTCATATGCATCCACGCACCCCTGCAGACTGTGTGCGCAATACCATGGAGAATGTAGTGGACGGGCCTGACGCCAGCGCTATGCTTAAGAATGTCAGGATGTGGATCATGGTGTCGAGAACGGCGGAAGGCGGGTCATCGGATCGCCATGTACATGCGTTTGTGGAGGCGGTCATATTAGATTTCTTGTCAGTCATACAAAGAGGCAGATAAACTACATTCTTAAATCAAGTATGTCCATTCAAATGTCAAGATTGTTTTTAAGGAAATGTATCCTACAGTACTTGATAGTCGACATCATTCGTAGAAGCCATTCTCATGCGTAAATATTCGAGCGTCAAATCAATTTAGAAATCTAACCATTAATTTAATTAATTAGCTAGACATTTACTTATGTATGCAATTAATTAGGTCTACTTAAATAGGAATTATTTTCGTACCGAATCAAATTGGAAACTGGGTCATTAACGTAATTAATTAATTACCCACAAATAATTAGAAATAGGGATTTTTTTCACTTAGGCATATAATTAATAGATTTGGTTGATAATTAATTTGGCATGCAAAGAATTAGATAGGCCTGTAATTATTTTTATAATTGATTAATTATTCAGCCGAATCATTTTAGAAGCGCTTATGGGGAAGGAAGATCAACAAGCTATCATCAACATGGCTGAGCACCGTTTACCAACATGGATATGGTCACCATGCGCTCGTGACGTGCATGACCTAGAATTCAAGAAGATGGATGATGACCATGCTCTGCCTGATGTCCACACACTGAAGATTGTCAAAACGTCTGCGGGTGAGAATACACTCGTGCAAAAAAACTAGTTATTGTGTGGCAAAATTAGCCTTGTTGGCGTGGACACCCTACGCCATCAATATGGCGCCAGGTTAAAATGTAGTGGTTGTGTGGAGATGACGTCAGCAATATTTTGAGTATCTACGGGCGTTGGACAGAGTTGCACGCCGACACTATCATATTTAGCTACTAAAAAATCAGCTTCACCAAAGATACTGAACATTTCAGTAATTCACAAAAGATATCAAATTCACAAAAGGAAAGTACCAATTACAAGTATGGATCTTGCCTCTCTCTCGGTCGACATTGCTATATACCTAGTTTTTTTCTAAAGACCAATTTAAGTTCACGAAGCTTATTCTTATTCATCGTCCCCTCATCGATGTAATGTGCTTTCTCCGCCTTCATCTGTCGCCTCTCAGCCTGCAGGAATTCTATCTCCTTATTGATATTAGTTATCTCAGCATCCAGCGCTGCGATCTGACGTTCGAGACTGTAAATCTTATGAAAGACAATATAATTGTCATCGATATTTTTGTCTTTCTCCTTCATCAGGGAGTCATTCAACTGCCTTCATGGTACTCCGACGTGATGCGGTCAGCTCTTGACTGAGCACATCCACATCATATGTTGGCTGCACAACGGGTGTTGGCGAAGACGGACCAGCTGGTATGTATGCCTAGAAAGGGTTTCAAATCATCAACAATGTTAATGCATATTTTCTGTAACCAGCCTAATTATCTGGTTGGTGCTCACTTCGCTTTTCTTTTCCGTAAAATCCGACCAATGCTCAGAGGAGCCTACCCAGATGCTAGAGTCGGCCATGTTATACCATCAAACAGAAAACACTTGAAAATTTTACCATCAACTATGTAATGTTTTAGCTAGAGTGTATCATGCATCAACTATTGGAATGTTTTCAAGCTCTACCATCAACTATGTATTGTTTTAGCTAAGTTGCCGCAGCTTGTTTATACACTACTCTTACATGGTCACCCTTCAATATGTGTAATGCAAAAGCTTTTTAAAATTATGGTTTGTAGTTTATTGTTACTAGTATATCACTTCTAATTAAGGTTCAGACATTGCAACTTATATACCACTTCTAATTAAGGTTTTTCATAGTTTATTGTTACTAATATGGTCTAGGCCAAAAATTCTTCATACATTGCAACTCATATACCACTTCTAATTAAGTCTATAGTCTATTGTCTAATTTAGCCTGTTGTCTAATTAAGGTTTTCCATAGTTTATTGTTACTAATTTAGTCTATAGTATATAGAAAAAATATAGCAAGTTCTTCATACATTGCAACTCATATACCACTTCTAATTAAGGTTTTACATTATAGCAAATTCTTCATATACTACTAACACTAAATATAGCAAGTATTGAAAAATGGTTTTGGGAAAAGTTCTTTCTGTACCTCTTTCGCGGGACGGTGACGGGCGGCCGGAGACAGGCGAAGACGGGCGGCGTTGGCAGGGTGGCATAGGGCGGAGACGGGCGTTGTGGGGCAGCTTTGACGGGGCGGCTTCGGGCGGGGCGGAGACGCAACACGTCAGTCGGTGACGGTGGCGGCAGCGGGCGGGGATGAAGACGCGACGCGTCAGGCGGCGGCGGCGGCGGCGAGGATCGAGAGTAGGACGGGCCGGTGGAGTTGGGGTGAACAGTAAGGATAAGATTTTTTTTTTACTGCCCCGAGAGCTGTTAAAACCAAGTACTGCTGGAGTGGGCCTAATGGGCTTAATGTGTGCAACGCCGGGCCTAATGTGCAACACCAGCGCTAACAAAATAGCCATGGCGTACGAATTCATCCCACGTCAGCACTATTTGAAAATATTAGTGTTGGCGTTGGAAAGAAATAGTGCGCCACTATAAAAAGTTATGGCTAGCCATTTCTCCACTAGTGATAACAGGACATTAAATTATGGTTCATGCTATAGTTGAAAGAGAGACTGTTCCAAGAGTAAAAAGGAAAAAGGACCAAATGGTCCATGATATTGGAGAAGGAAAGAGTATTCAGAAAAATAAAGCGCGAAACAAGAAATAAAGTATTTTAGAAAATAAGTGCAAATGGATACTAAAGTTGGTGAGAAAGAAGGAAGAATAAGATAAGGCATTGCTGACAAACACATTGATGTTGACATGGTGCTGGTTGACGCCAACAAAACGGATTGGCGAATAGGCTAGGAGTAGAAGATAAGTGAGTGGCAAGGAAAAGAAAAACTGTAATTATCCCTTCTAACAGTGAATGGTATCTGAGCTGGAGGTAGAACTTAATGATGACTAGCAATATGTTTTGCCACTCGCCTCCCATATCAGTATGCATTTGCAAAGTTGAATGAACTTTTAAGATTGATCTCTATAGTTATTTGTTGTTTTGTGTCAATCGTATGTGTTAGTTTAACCCACTCTATTATATTGTAAGTACGAAGAAAAAAAATATTACAACGCACAACGAAGATGAGGTGGACGTCATCTGGTTTTAAAAGAGGAGGCTAATGTCCTGTTGCAGCAGGAAACCAAGCAATAAGGGCATTGTGCGTTGTGGGGTGGGTTTTTTGTGTGTTGGCGGATAGTCCGAACAACCACATTTTCGCTCTATATATGGTCTGGATTTGAGGAGTTCAGACTGTTCAGACGGTTGAATCTTGAGGAGCCTACCAAGCACATATTTGATGTCTTAATCTTGGGGAGCCTACCGAACGCATGTTTGATGTCTGAACATGTACGGCATATGAAAGGAAATAAGCTTTAACCCTGAAGACGCCTTAATCCCTTGTTTGATTAATATATATATGCATTATAGTCTGTTGCAATGTACGAACGTTCCATTAGTATGTGATTCATTAGCACTGTCCTCGGAAACAAATAAAAACAGTCTAAAGCCTCACTCGCTGCATTATCTATGAGGTTACATATGTAATTGTTAAACCCCCCACCTACGGACTTCCTTTCACACTTTACCTACGGAATTCAAGTTCTCTTTGTGGCATAATTACAGTCTAGCATCCTATGTTGAACTTGTGATCCTGTATGTGCAATGCATGTTAATATTAGACAAGATACTAATTGTATTGCACATTAAGATTAGGGCTTACGAACTAAAATTGACGAGTGCATCATGAAAAGGGGACCGTAATTAACCTACGTGTGGAAGGAGTTGAACAACATGGATTCAACAACGACAAATTTGTGATGGAAAGACAAGTGGTTGTCCGCTGCCTCACATCGCTCCCCACTTGTAGCTGATGGGGCGGCCCACCATAAGTTAGTTGGCGTCCCCTTACACCGTTGATGTTGCCGGGGCCTAGTTTTCGCTCCCCGTACTAGGTATGTTGCCCGTCATCGTAACTCTCCATGTCGCTACCATAAATTGGGCTTCCCGTGTTGACGACCGTCGCATATTGGGCTTCCCGTGTCGACGATCGTCACATATGCTAACGATGTCGCCAGGGTCCTCGGGAGGATCTGAGGTGGCATAGCTCCCCCTGCCTTGGGTCCAGGGTCCTCGGGAGGATCTGACGCCGATGCGACGGTGGGCATGGCAACAATGGCTGAGACCGAGCATGAGGCATGTCATGAGGTGTGTGCGGTGTCCATACAGCTCTCGGATAGCGGCGACGGAAAGAACTACACCAACAGAGTCCAGTGTTGTGGCCGATGATGGTAGCAATGGGTGGCCCGAATGAGGGCTTCGGCTTGAAATTGATGACCGTGTGCATCATGAGAAGGGGGCAAAATGGCCTATGTATGGAACAAGTTGAACAACAGGGCTTCAGCAACGACGAAATTATGGTGGTGGCGCCAGTGTTTGTCTGTGGCCTCACATCACGCTTCACTTCTAGCCAATGGGGCGGCCGCCTAGTTTGCAACACTTGGGATGGTGATGGCCACCTCCAGCTTGACACCGATTCAATGCACGGTGTTGGACAACAGCATGGCGCCCAATACTGGAGGCTATTCTCCCAATGTCCTTCACCACCGTGTTGCAACGGTTGGAGGCGTGCAAGGCGAAAACTAGTTACTTGAGATGGACGCTAGTGCGAGAGAGGAATCAGAACCGGCGCCTCAAGAACTACTACATAATTCCGCTTTTGCTCGTGATCGCCCTTCTCTTCTATGCGATCATATCATAGCTTACATAGATGATGAAACATGAGTGTGTCCATGTGTAGTTGCATGTATTCGAGACTTGTAATAACCTGTATTGCTATTTCGAGACATGTGTTCGATCACAAGTGATTTTTTTTAGAAAAGGAGGATACATCCCCGGTCTCTGCATCTTAGTGATGCATGCAGCCATTTTATTAATTATTCATAAAGACCGTACAAAGTAATACATCAGTAAAGTTAAAGCCACCATATGGGCAACACCTGTCGTTACTCCTATTCCGTTGATGAAGGGGTGCTGAATATCCAAGCCGAATACCAAACAGATAACGCACCAAAGCCTAACATCTAAAGCCAGATGCCCCAGCCCAGCCATATACCGGGACTGTGTCACACACCAGTCCGGCGCATTCTCAGAAGCCGTCGTCGCTGTCTTCCACCGATCCATCTCCAAAGCAGATATTGACGCACCGACCTTGCCAGGCCTGCCATCCATGCCACCATGGCGCCAGACAGCGCCACCATCCTGCACGTATCCATCCGTCCGCGCCCTTCGCCGAAACTACGTAGCGCCATGCCGTCGGGATCCGCCGTCAGCCTTGCGGTAGATGAAATACCGGTCCTCCTGTAGTCCTCTCCATCCAGCACTTGCTCCAAAACGATGCCCTCAGGAGGGAGAGCGACACCAAAGGCGCTGTCATCGTCCGATCCGGAAGACCCAGATCTAGGGTTTCCCCTGGAGCATCCCGAGCCTGATGACGCAAACAGCAATGACGATGCCTCAACAAGGAAACCACATCGGAGACGTCGCCATCGTCTGCCATGACCGGAGTCGGCGCGATTTTCATCGGCAGTCGCGCCACCAAGCCGTGCGTCGCTGGTCCCTTCAGTCTGAGCAAACTCCAAAGACGATCATGAGTGATGATGATGATATGAGGTGACATGCTTACTTTTGTTCATCGATGCCGACGATTAGATATTTTTGTATCAGATTTGTTTCAATAAATATGCATGTTTTATTGTATATAAGATGTATCTGTTTAAATAGAGGAAAAAAATAAAGAAAAAGAAACATAAAACACTAGTAGTGACACGGGCCAAGGATTACCAGCAGCATGGGTTTAATAGTAGCGATGCTCCTATACACGCGCTATAAATAATTAACAATACTGCTTGGCAAAGAAGCACTACTAATATGTAATTTTATCAGTAGCTCAAAACGTGTTACGGTTAAAAATTAGTTGTTAAGCGTTTCAGGACCTTGATTTTAGTGGTATTTCATACACTTATAATAACGGACAGGATGGTGATCGGAACGTATAATAACAGTACGCCTTGATCGTGCGTGTGCGGACGAGTCTTGGCGAGACATATTCCCGACAGCTAGGGTTTTTCATCTTGCCTCGTCCTGTTCAGATCACAGGCCTCTTCTAGTGCAGCTTGAGGGCGTTCAAGAACACCGTAAGAAGAGCCACTTCCCGCGGTATGAGATCATGTGGGAGCGACATCATGCTCTTCCGGAGGTGATTGCGAAATCTTGGGCAAAAAATAAACCGACATGCAATCTGGGGTCAGTTGCATCATCACTAGGAAAGGTGATGACAGATTTGAAACAGTGGAGCAAGGTGAACTTTGTGAATGTCCTTAAGGAAATAGAGTAGCTCAGATCGCAGCTTTTTGAACTTGAACTCACTGGGGCCGATCATGCACAAATCCGTTCCAAGATGTTTCAGCTGGATGAAATGTTGTACAGGGAGGAAATGTTGTGGCTCCAACGCTCACGCATAACATGGCTGAAAGAGGGAGAGTGCAACATGCAATACTTGCACCGGAGGGCCGATTGGAGGGCTCGAAGAAACTATATTCAGCGCCTTATGAAGGCGGATGGTTCCTGGTGCAATGTTCCCACTGAGATGGAAAGGATGGCGACATCCTATTTCAAAGAGGTATATACGAAGGATCCTACTCTCGATGCAGGGGGGTCGAATGAATACTTATGTAAGCCATTCTCAGAGAAGGAGATCTCTAATGCTTTATTCCAGATTGGCCCCTTGAAGGCTCCGAGCTGTGATGGCTTTCCGGCTCGGTTCTATCAAAAAAACTGGGCTGTGCTAAAAACTGAAATTGTTGGAGCAGTCCAAGAGTTCATTAACACAGGAATCATGCCGGACGATGTTAATGATACAGCTATTCTGTTGATTCCTAAAGTTCCGCACCCCAAGGAACTCAAGGATTTCGCCCAATTAGTCTGTGTAATGTGGTGTATAAAATTGTCTCCAAATGCATGGTAAACAGGTTACGACCTTTTCTTACATAGCTTTATTTCTGAAAATCAGAGTGCTTTCAATCCAGGAAGGCTCATCTCTGATAATTCTATCATTGCCTTTGAGTGTATTCATCATATCCAATCTATAAAGGAGAACTCACCGGCCTTTTGTGTTTATAAGCTAGACCTGTCGAAGGCCTATGATCGTGTATATTGGATCTTTTTGGAGAAGGCTCTTCATAGATGGGGGTTCTCCCAGCATTGGATTTCTCGTGTTATGGAATGTGTGTCATCGGTGAAATACTCGGTAAAGTTCAATGGCAAATTGTTGGAGTCTTTCACCCCTTCAAGGGGACTTCGACAAGGTGACCCACTTTCACCCTTTCTCTTCCTATTTGTTGCTAATGCCCTTTCTGCTTTGATTTCTAAATCGATGAGGGAAGAGGGTCTAGAAGGGGTTAAAATTTGCCGAGGTGCTCCTGAAATTTCTCATCTTTTATTTGCGGATGATTCACTATTATTTTTCCAAGCTTCCGAACAACAGGCGGTTCTGGTGAAAGGTTTGTTGAACACTTACGCGGCGGCCACTGGCCAGTTGATAAACCCTTCCAAGTGCTCCATCCTTTTTTCAGACCACTGCCTGCCATCTGTTGCAATTGAAGTCAAGAGTGTGTTGGGGATTACACAGGAAGTTTTTGAGCCAAAATATCTGGGTCTTCCGGTCCCGGAAGGAAGGATGCATAAAGGAAAGTTTGAAACTATTCAGGAACGCATGAGGAAGAGGCTCATTGATTAGAGTGAGAAATACATGTCATCAGGTAACAAGGAGATTAAATCAGTTGCTCAAGCTATCCCAGCTTATGTCATGAGTGTGTTTAAGCTCCCCTCTTCGGTATGTGACGAGCTGACCCGTATGATACGTCAGTATTGGTGGGGAGTTGAGAATGGGAAGAAGAAGATGGCTTGGATGAGTTGGGATAAGATGAGATTGCCTAAATCTATGGGTGGTATGGGCTTTAGGGACATGAGAGCCTTCAACTAGGCCTTGCTGGCTAAGCAAGCTTGGAGACTTCTTGATGTTCCTACAAGTTTTTGTGCAAGGTTATTGAAAGCAAGATATCTCCCCTCAGGTCTTCTTTTGGATACTGTGTTTCCGAACAGTGGTTCTGCAGTGTGGAAAGGTATTGTGCATGGACTGGAGCAGATGAAAAAAGGAATTATATGGCGTGTTGGTGATGGGGTACAAATCAAAACGTGGTGTGACCCCTGGATTCCACGGCCATCAAACTTTCGCCCAATTACTCCGAAGGGCACTTGTCGTTTTAATCGTGTCTTTGATTTTCTGGACGCAAATGGTGCCTGGAGAGCTGAACGACTTTGTGAATTCTTCTCGGAGATGGATGTTCAATATATATTAAAGATCCGCACTTCTCCTAGGCAGCGTACAGATTTTTTGTCATGGTTTCCTGAGAAAAATGGAGTGTTCTCGGTCAGAAGTGCTTATAAGCTAGCTACATTTGATCATGACACAGCTTTCGCAGGAGGCTCTTCAAGTGTTGCTTCTAATGGCACTAGATCTCTTTGGAATTGTGTTTGGAAATCTTCAGTTCCTCAAAAGATGAAGATAACAGTGTGGAAGGTTGTTACTGGGGTGTTACCAACGAATCAGTGCAAAGTTTATAGACACATCTCCAAACGATCAACTTGTCCGCTATGTGGGGTGGATGAGGAGGGAACATACCATGCATTGGTAGCTTGTACACATGCAAGAATGTTATGGTTAAATATGCGGGCTAGATGGCCTCTTCCTTCTGATGATTTTCTGATTGACAATGGAAGTGAATGGCTCATGCACCTACTTAGCAGCTGTTCGGATGAGGTGAGAGATATGATTATAATGTTGACTTGGCGCATATGGCAGCTGCGAAATGAAGACACATGGTAAGGAAATTCTGCCAATTCCCAATACAGTGGATTTCCTTGACAGTCGTTATAAGTCCATCAAGTTAGCGGGGCATTACTCTACAGAGGAGATTATGAAAGGTAAAATGCCATCTTCGGCGTCTCACATACCCGCTCAAAGGATGGAGACCCCTGATGTGCTTTGGCCGGTCCCTAAACCGGGCATGGTCGCTCTTACTGTCGATGGTTCCTTCCGGGAGGCTGACGGCTCGGCTGCCGCTGGAATGGTTCTTCGAGATAGCGAGGGCACTATCATTTTTGCTGCCTACCGGGTCTTATTCTACCGCAACGATTCCTTGGAAGCTGAACTTCATGCGATCATGCAGGGAATGGCCTTGGCCATCCGTCATACGACCCTTCCAGTTGTCGTTCAATCGGATTCTTCAGAAGCACTTGTCAGCCTATCAAACAATGCTCTGTTTCGCTCGGCATATGGTCATCTAGTTCTAGAGATAAAGGAGTTGATGTGTACTAAGGAGTTTTTACCTCAGAAAATTCACCGTAGCCAGAATAGAGTTGCCGATCAGTTGGCCAACTATAGCCGCTCCAAGAGAACCATTGTTGTGTGGTTAAACTCGATTCCACCGTGTATTGAGGATTTGTGGCTTCTCGATTGTAACACTATATCTATGCAATAAAAACTCTCTATTACCCCGCAAAAAAATAGTTGTAACGTCAATAGCGGCGTACAACTGATACTTAAAACTCAGGCGTTTCCTAGTGAATCCAGAATCCTTCGCCCTCGACACATACGATGACAGCTTGAGGCTAGATGAGCTGGTAGGGTCGAGCCACACCCGCGAGAGCAATTGCTCGCCTATAGTGAAACCGTAGGTTGTCTACCTCTAGGCGGACAAGAGCGGGCCTATCCATATAGTGCAGTTTTCTAGTTCTCTATAGTCGCTTGTTGTATGCTCGCTTTAGATCTGGTTTTCTTCGGAGTTTTCTTGTTTTCTTTATTATTTTGTTTTTTCACCGGTTTTCTTTCTTTTTTCTTTGTTATAACTTAATTTTTTTGTTTTACATTGTTTTGTTTCTCAATTTTCATTAGTTTTTCCTTCTCTTTCTTTTCTTCTTCATTTTTCTTTATTTCTTTTCTTCGCTTTTCACGATTATTACTTTGATTTTCTTTTTTCATTCTTTACCCTTTTTATCCCAATTTTTTTGATTTTTCTTTTGTTTCTTTTATGTTTTTTATTGGGTTTCCATCAGTTTTTAGAACATTTGTTGATTGTTTCTTGTTCATTGAATCTTTTATGTTTTTCATTGTTTCTTTGTCGGTTTAAAAAATATTTTCCTTTTTCGTATAGAACGAAAACAAGTTTCAGATAAATCGGTTAATTTTATTTAATACACCCTTGTTTTCATTAATCCGCATATTGACTCTGACTGAGGTTAAACTTTTTAAAGTTTGGTCAAGTTTGTAGGAAAAATATGAATATTTACAGTAATATATTTATATGATGTGAAAATATATGCAATGATGAATCCAATGGTATTGATTTGGTGGTGTATATGTTAATATATTTTTTTAGAAACTTGTTTAGAGTATATATAAAGTTTGACTTTAGCCATGTGGAGTAAATAAAAATGAAGGGAGTACATACTTTTTGATGTCTACCTTTGTTCATATATACTGTATATTTTTTGTATACATTAGGAACAACTATATATGCTTTTAAAATACTTCATATGCGTGTTTAACATTTTTCTAATACATGATCAAAATTTAAAAATTTATATATTTTCATATCTACTTTTATAATACACATTCTATATTTTTTTATACATCAGAAACATTTTATATATACATGTTTAACATTATTCTTATGGACATTTAACATTTTTAATACATGATTAACATTTTTTATGTTTACTTTCCACATGCACCCTACTTTTTATGTATACTTAAGCGACATTTTCTATGTAAGCGTTTAATATTTTTTATATATACATTTAATATTTTTAATACATGATTAATATATTTTCTAAACATATTAATTTTATGTGCACTTTTCATACGCATTATACTATTTTTCTATACATTAGTAACATTTTTATACACTTTAAACATTTTATAATACATGATTAACATTTTTAAGATACATGATTACTTTTTAAATCGTATGTATTTTTTATGTCTAGTTTTTTCCATATGCATTGTACATTTTTAGTATACATCATAACTTGTTTTGTACTCCCTCCGTTCCTAAATATATGACCTTTTAGATATTACATTATGGACTACATACGGATGTATATAGACATATTTTAGAGTATAGATTCACTCATTTTGCTCCGTATGTAGTCTTATAGTGGAATCTCTAAATTGTCTTATATTTAGGAACGGAGGGAGTACATGTTTAATATTTTAGAACACATAATTTTTTTAAAAAAAATTACATGATTAACATTTCTGAAAGCATATATTTTTATGTCTACTTTTCCATATGCATTTTACATTTTGTATACATAAGAACCATTTTTATATACAATTAATTTTTTTAAATGCATGACTAATGTTTTCTTTTTTATATATATACAGTATTTTTTATAATAGATATAATTATAATTTTTCAAGATATAAGCAAAAGTAGAAAAGCACAAAACAAAACGGAGATGTGAAAAAAGGAAGGGAGAACTACCTAGCTGGGTCAACCCATATACGGCGATCCCTAATGCGACCGAGCGCTACAGCTCGTGTCAAGCAATACGTCTGAGCCACACTCGCCTTTACCCCCGGGAACCGCGGCGTGGCGAGGACATACAGGCTAATGCACAACTCAAGGGCAAATGTTGCGGGCTCGTGGGAGGCAATAACTCGTGCACGGCTTGCCTCTGCAAAGGCCGACACGCGCCACTTTATCATTGGAAACACTTCTAGTGTCAAGCCCCTTGACAGCTGGACAGGTTCAGCTATATGGTTCTTAGACTACGCCCATGAGAAGAAGATAAGAATTGAGCCTTTGGCATGTGGGACCTATATCTCCTCTGCACCTTAGTTGGTCAACTTATGATTTGTATTAGTTCTTTGCCACATCAGTCCAATAATTGGCTCCTGCTTCAATGTTAAACTAGCTAATCTGCGAATCGGTGCTACTTGTTACTGTTGTTGCATTTTCCGGCAAAAGAGATTTTTCTTGTTGTCCTAATCACAAGTTTGATGATTCCGACCAATTGATTCCAAATCCTCTCAACGTGCAAATTGAGCGTAGTTTAGATGATTTGGTTTTTGTGATGAAACCAGTCAAACTAGATTCAAGTCCTAAATTCAGCATGTGTGGGTCATATTTTTTGGATTTATTTCATTTCTTTCAGGGTATTCGTTTAATGAAAGGAGACGTTTTTATCTACTCCCTCCGTCCCACAATATAAGACGTTTTTGACACTATATTAGTATCAAAAAATGTCTTACATTATGAAACAGAGGGAGTCCTACATAGGCGTCGGTGGCGATTTATCAATGCCAAAATGATCCATCAGCTTAGTGTCTCAGAAATGCTCATAGAAATATTGTGTGTACATGCATTTATAGAGGATAAATATATGTGTGTATGTATAAGCGTCTGCATCCTCTCACTTAAATACACCTCACGCTGTCACAATATTGCAGGGAGAATCGAAGAAAATACTGGCGTAGAGGATCTTCTAATCTACATGGTTCTGCAGTTCTGTAGTTGACTATGAATACTTTCTAATCATGGTTTTGCAGTTCTGTAGTTGTCTATGAATACTTTCTAATTGTATATATCTAAGATAGTCATTTTCACTCACTTATTCCTTTCAACGTACACACATGCTAGCAATCATGCATGAAAAAAGACACGCTACACCATTAACCATGCATGAAAAAAAGTTCTTCATTAAATTATTTTATTTATATACAATCAATATTGTTACACTATATATGTTGATATTTTGCATATAATAAGTTATATACTTTCTCTGTTCTAAAATAAGTGACTTAACTTTATACTAAATTTAATACTCTTTTTGTCATCAATATAAGACGCAAGTCTCTAATACGTCTTATATTTATGAACAGGGATAGTACAAAATTAGTGCAATGTTGAGTCATTCTTTAAGAGCATCTCCAACAGGCGCCCAAAAAACGCCCCACGCTGTAAAATTTGCACTTTTAGTGCGCACATAACAGAACTGGGTAACTACACCACGATGAATTTATTTCCTTTGTTTTTTTATATGAATAGATACATATGGATAGCTTATATTTGGTTTGTTGTATATACTTTGTAGTTTTAGTGATGAGACCTATATGTCAACTATGGGTATTGGCTCCAACAATTTTCATTGGTCTCAAACCAATGATGAATTTGAAGGGGACGAAGATGGTGAGGGTATCTTCGATGCACTGAAAGGAAGAGCGGGCAACTACACCACGGACGAAGACAGATGGATATGCAATACATGGTTGCAAGTGTCTAGGGATGCCATCGTCGGAGGGGATCAAAGTAGAGATGCCTATTGGATCCGGATGAAGGAGAACTTTGATTTACACAACAAGAGTGGAATTGAGCGCACGAAAAGATCTCTTTGCTCTCGGTGGTCGATAATCAACAAAGGTTGTCAAAGATGGACGGCCGCACTTAAGGCGGTTGACACGCTAAACCCAAGTGGAACTAATGATAGTGATAGGATAAGTGTCATTTCTTTCATGTTCATGTTTCTTTCATGTCCATGCTCTTTCTTCGGTGTTTAAAGTGCTAACTTGCTCTTCCATGTCCATGCTTTTTGTGTAGCTCACTATTACACAAAACTTATTTCAAGGAGAGGAGAAGAAGAACAAGAAGGGGAAGCTCAAGAAAGGAAGACCATTTACCTTGCCCCATTGCTATGAAGAGTTGAAGGATGATGAGAAATGGAAGCCATGTGAAGGTGTTGATGAGGAGACCCACTAATGCAAGCGATCTATTGATTTGGATGATGATGAGGAGGAGGCATCAATCGATGACGGCAAGAGAAACCCTACACCAAACCCGGTTGCCTACTCAAAGCCAAGAAGACCAAATGGATACAAGAAAGAAATACAAGAGAAGAAGAAGAGAAAAGGAGATGATGAATTAAAAAAATTTACCGAAGTTATTGTGAATGCAAGAAAAGAAGCGAACGAGGATAGGAAGATGACAAGGAACCAAGATGTGGCGGCCGAGGAGAGGAGGTTGGCGGTCAAGGAGAGTAGGGTGGCGGACGAGGAGAGGAAGGTGGCATTGGAGGAGAATAAATTGGTCATGGAGGAGCGCACTAGATTGTTAGAATGGGAGAAGAACTTGTTCGTCATGGACACATCTACCCTCGATGAGAAGCAAAAGGAGTACATCAATCTTGCCCGTGAAGAAGTCTTGGTCCAAAAAAGAGCCATGGACATGGGAGGCATGGGAGGAATGGGAGCAACCATGGGAGGCATGGGAGCTACCATGGGAAGCATGGGAGCTACCATGGTAGGGATGGGTGGCATGGGAGCTACCGTGGGAGGGATGGGTGGCATGGAAGCTACCATGGGACGCATGAGTGGCTTTGGAGCCACCATGGGCGGCATGGGAGGCATGAGTGACTTCGGGGGTAAGATGGGAAGCATGTGAGGCATGAGTTTTGCGTCACTCATGGGAGGCATGGGAGCACCTCCAGGTGACATGGGTGGACGCATTTCTTCCGGTGTGCCTCACATACCTTCGACATCGCCGGGAGACAATGATGATGAGGAGGAAGATGAGACTTCAAATGAGGAAGAAGAATCGGAGGAAGAGGAGGACGAAGACGAGGATGCGGCATGATTGATCATGTGCCATTTGTTTGTGTGAACTTGTTTCCTATGTTAAACTTTTTTTGTGATCTTAAACTTGGTTGGATGATGAGATTATAGGATGATGTGAAATGCTTTCGAATTTACTATGTTTTTTTGTTTCATTTTTAGTCAAATAACATAAATTGCCTTTAAAATAATGCATATTACAAGCGTTGGCTGCTCGCGCGTGCTGTAGTTTAACGCGTCTGCTGGAGCGTCGCGCGGTATTTGTGGAAATATGCCCTAGAGGCAATAATAAATTAGTTATTATCATATTTCCTTGTTCATGATAATCGTTTATTATCCATGCTAGAATTTTATTGATCGGAAACTCAGATACATGTGTGGATACATAGACAACACCATGTCCCTAGTATGCCTCTAGTAGTCTGGCTCGTTGATCAAAGATGGTCAAGGTTTCCTGACCATGGACATGAGATGTCATTCGATAACGGGATCACATCATTAGGAGAATGATGGGATGGAGAAGACCCAAAACTATAAACGTAGCACATGATCGTGTCAGTTTATTGCTACAGTTTTTTGCATGTCAAGTATATGTTCCTACAACCATGAGATCATGCAACTCACGGACACCGGAGGAGTGCCTTGTGTGTATCAAACATCACAACGTAACTGGGTGAATATAAAGGTGCTCTACAGGTATCTCCGAGGGTGTCTGTTGGGTTGGCATGGATCAACACTGGGATTTGTTACTCCGTGTGGCGAAAAGGTATCTCATGGCCCACTCGGTAATAAAACATCACAACAAACCTTGGAAGCAATGTGACTAAGTGTTAGTCACAGGATATTGTATTACGGAAACAGTAAAGAGACTTGCCGATAACAAGGTTGAACTAGGTATGGAGATACCGATGATCGAATCTCGGGCAAGTAACATACCGAAGAACAAAGGGAACATTATACGGGATTAACTGAATCCTTGACATAGAGGTTCGACCGATAAAGATCTTTGTAGAATATGTAGGAATCAATATGGGAATCCAGGTCCCGCTATTGGTTATTGACCGTAGAGGTGTCTCGGTCATGTCTACATAGTTCTCGAACCCGCAAGGTCTGCACACTTAAGGTTTGGTGACGTTTCGGTAGTATAGAGTTATGTATGGTGGTGACCGAAGGTTGTTCGTAATCCCATATGAGATCCTGTACATCACGAGGAGCTTTGGAATGTTCCGGAGGTAAAGATTGATATATAGGAAGTCCTGTTTTGGTCGCCGAAAAAGTTTCGGGCTCATCGGTAGTGTATCGGGAGTGTCGGGAGGGTACCGGGGGACCATCGGGAGGGGTGTCTCGACCCAATGGGCTACATGGGCTGTGGGAGGAGGTAAACCAGCCCCTGGTGGTCTGTCCGAATCCTCCTCTAAGGGCCCATGCGGCTGGAGGTGTTTGGGAAGGAAAAAACACAAGGTGGAAAGAGTTTCCAAGTGGAAAGGAGGAGTCCTAATCCTACTAGGATTGGAGGAGGACTCCTCCTCTCCTTCTTGCGCCAAATACAAGGGCTGGTCCCTTGTGCTATAAGGCTCCTCCTGTTGGAAATATGCCCTAGAGGCAATAATAAATTAGTTATTATCATATTTCCTTGTTCACAATAATCGTTTATTATCCATGCTATAATTGTATTGATCGGAGACTTAGATGCATGTGTGGATACATAGACAAAACCATGTCCCTAGTATGCCTCTAATGGACTAGCTCGTTGATCAAAGATGGTTAAGGTTTACTAGCCATGGACATGAGATGTCATTTAATAACGGGATCACATCATTAGGAGAATGATGTGATGGACAAGACCCAAACTACAAACGTAGCATATGATCGTGTCAGTTTATTGCTACTGTTTTCTGCATATCAAGTATATGTTCCTATGACCATGAGATCATGCAACTCACGGACATCGGAGGAGTGCCTTGTGTGTATCAAACGTCGCAACGTAACTAGGTGACTATAAAGGTGCTCTACAGGTATCTCCGAGGGTGTCTGTTGCGTTGGCATGGATCAAGACTGGGATTTGTTACTCCATGTGACGGAGAGGTATCTCAGGGCCCACTCGGTAATACAACATCACAACAAGCCTTGCAAGCAATGTGACTAAGTGTTAGTCACGGGATCTTGTATTACGAAACGAGTAAAGAGACTTGCCGGTAACGAGGTTGAACTAGGTATGGAGATACCGACGATCGAATCTCGGGCAAGTAACATACCGAAGAACAAAGGGAACATCATACGGGATTAACTAAATCCTTAACATAGAGGTTCAACCGATAAAGATCATACGGGATTGACTGAATCCTGAAGTTTGTTCCGTCAGTATTCATGCATTGTGGACCGAATCCTGTAAAAATGTCAAGTGAGAGTTGATTCCAATAGATAGGAGCCAGCATTGGTTGTCCCTGTTAAGTGGTTCCAGAGACCAAAGAATCCATCCGTATGCCCTAATGCAACCAGTGGCGAGGGAGGAGAATACCGTACAACTCAATGTGGGGTATGAACCAGGCCAGGGTAGTCAAGTGGCTAACGAGATTTATGTATCCAAGTCACAGCCACCGGATGTGGATGCAAGCCAAGCCGAGAAAGAGTCAGATTATGTGCCACACAATGTTAGTGGTCATGATACTGGGCGAGTATTCAGTCGATAGTATTAGCTGCCTCTGGTGTTGCTGATGGGGATGAGGAAGGCGATGAAATGCAGAGGGTGATGGAGGAAGAGGACGAGGATGGGATTGCGGGGGATCTTGATTCTGAAAATTCCGAGGATGAAGTGGAGGTACCGATTCCTGCTGCATGGGATCAGGACATATCCGCCGACATTATTGGATGACCAAGGCCAAGTTGGTGTTCGAAGTGATGGTTGAGGAGATGGCTCTTAATAGGGTGATGAGACAGTTCAGTCTATGCCAAGAGACTGACATTCATGTTATTCCACACTTACTAGATCACGTGCACAAGTAAGTAATACTACTTTAGTTCTCATGTCTGCATTAGGCTTATAGCTAATCATGTAACGTGCATTTCAATCTCAGGTACAGTCGCATAGGAGGAAACAAGTCCCAGGCTTCTTGGTTTCGCGACATCAGGCCTTACCTCGACGAATGGACTACTGCGCCGACAAATATCTGAGATGAAGTTCGGGCCTTTGACTGGGACAAGTTTGGGTTGTATCTGCAGCGTTACTGGCAGAGCACGAGGATCTACTTGGTTCCATCATCACCTCCGGATCATATCCAAGCCCCTCTCACCAGCGATCTGTTCCCAACTGCCTCAGTTGTGGGAACCAGACACCACGCGGTTGTTGGAAATATGCCCTAGAGGCAATAATAAAATGGTTATTATTGTATTTCCTTGTTCATGATAATTGTCTATTGTTCATGCTATAATTGTGTTAACCGGAAACCGTAATACATGTGTGAATACATAGACCACAACATGTCCCTAGTAAGCCTCTAGTTGGATAGCTCGTTGATCAATAGATGGTCACGGTTTCATGACCATGGACATTGGATGTCGTTGATAACGGGATCACATCATTAGGAGAATGATGTGATGGACAAGACCCAATCCTAAGCATAGCACTAGATCGTGTAGTTCATTTGCTAAAGCTTTTCAATGTCAAGTATCGTTTCCTTAGACCATGAGATTGTGCAACTCCCGGATACCATAGGAATGCTTTGGGTGTGCCAAACGTCACAACGTAACTGGGTGGCTATAAAGGTGCACTACGGGTATCTCCGAAAGTATCTGTTGGGTTGGCACGAATCGAGACTGGGATTTGTCACTCCGTGTGACGGAGAGGTATCTCTGGGCCCACTCGGTAAGACATCATCATAATGAGCTCAATGTGACTAAGGAGTTAGCCACGGGATGATGTATTACGGAACGAGTAAAGAGACTTGCCAGTAACGAGATTGAACAAGGTATGGGGATACCGACGATCGAATCTCGGGCAAGTATCATACCGATAGACAAAGGGAATTGAATACGGGATTGATTGAATCCCCGACATCGTGGTTCATCCGATGAGATCATCGTGGAGTACGTGGGAGCCAACATGGGTATCCAGATCCCGCTGTTGGTTATTGGCCGGAGAAGTGTCTCGGTCATGTCTACGTGTCTCCCGAACCCGTAGGGTCTACACACTTAAGGTTCGATGACGCTAGGGTTATAGGGAAATGGTATACGTGATTACCGAAGGTTGTTCGGAGTCCCGGATGAGATCCCGGACGTCACGAGGAGCTCCGGAATGGTCCGGAGGTAAAGATTGATATATAGGAAGTCCAGTTTTGGTCACCGGAAAGTTTTCGGGCTCATCGGTAGTGTACCGGGAGTGCCGGGAGGGTGCCGGAGGACCCCCGGGAGGGGTGTGACGACCAAAGGACCACATGGGCTGTTAGATAAAGTGTGCCAGCCCTTATTGGGCTGGGCAAGACTTTTGCTAAAGGCCCATGCGGCTGGAGATAAGGAGATAAGGCAAAAAGGATTTAAAAGGAGGAGATCCACCTCCCTTGTGGGAGGTGGACTCTCCCTTTAATTCGGCCGGCCATCTCCTCTTTGGAGTAGAGGCCAAGCCAGCCCTCCACGTCCCTCCTCCTATATATACTTGAGGTTTTGGATGTTTTGAGATAGGATTTGATCTCTCTCTCTCACGGCGAAGCCCTACCTCTCTTCTTCCTCCTCCGCAGCGCTTAGGCGAAGCCCTGTCGGAATACCTTGCTACTCCACCACCACCACGCCGTCGTGCTGCTGTTGGAGCCCTTCCCCAACCTCTCCTTCCTCCTTGCTGGATCAAGGTGTTGGAGACGTCACCGGGCTGCACGTGTGTTGAACGCGGAGGTGCCGTCCGTTCGGCACTTGATCGGATCTACCGCGATCTGAATCGCTGCGAGTACGACTCCATCAACCGCGTTCTTGTAACGCTTCCGCTTAGCGATCTTCAAAGGTATGAAGATCCACTCTCCCCTTGCTCGTTGCTGGTTTCTCCATAGATGGATCTTGGTGAACGCGTAGGAAAATTTTTGATTTACTACTACGTCTCCCAACAGTGGCATCATGAGCTAGGTCTATGCGTAGAATCTATGCACGAGTAGAACACAAAGTAGTTGCGGGCGTCGATTTTGTTAATATGCTTGCCGTTACTAGTCTTATCTTGATTCGACGGTATTGTGGGATGAAGCGGCCCGGACCAACCTTACACGTACGCTTACGTGAGACCGGTTCCACCGCCTGACATGCACTAGTTGCATAAGGTGGCTAGCGGGTGTCTGTCTCTCCCACCTTAGTCGGATTGGATTCGATGAAAAGGGTCCTTATGAAGGGTAAATAGCAATTGGCATATCACGTTGTGGTTTTGACGTAGGTAAGAAACGTTCTTGCTAGAAACCTATAGCAACCACGTAAAAAACTTGCAACTACAAATTAGAGGACGTCTAACTTGTTTTTGCAGCATATGCCGTGTGATGTGATATGGCCAAAAGGATGTGATGTGATGCATTGTGATGTATGAGATTGATCATGTTCTTGTAATAGGGTTCACGACTTGCATGTCGATGACTATGACAACCGGCAGGAGCCATAGGAGTTGTCTTATATTATTGTATGACCTGCGTGTCAATCATAAACGCCATGTAATTACTTTACTTTATTGCTAAACGTTAGCTGTAGTAGTAGAAGTAATAGTTGGCGAGACAACTTCATGAAGACACAATGATGGAGATCATGATGATGGAGATCATGGTGTCGTGCCGGTGACAGTGATGATCATGGTGCCCCGAAGATGGAGATCGAAGGAGCAAGATGATATTGGCCATATCATGTCACTATATTGATTGCATGTGATGTTTATCATGTTTACATCTTATTTGCATAGAACGACGGTAGTAAATAAGATGATCTCTCAATAAAATTTCAAGAAAGGTGTTCACCCTAACTGTGCACCGTTGCTAAGGATCGTCGTTCCGAAGCACCACGTGATGATCGGGTGTGATAGGTTCTAACGTTCGCATACAACGGGTGTAAGCCAGATTTACACATGCGAAACACTTAGGTTGACTTGACGAGCCTAGCATGTACAGACATGGCCTCGGAACACAGAAGACCGAAAGGTCGAACATGAGTCGTATAGAAGATACGATCAACATAGAGATGTTCACCATGGATGACTAGTCCGTCTCACGTGATGATCGGACACGGGCTAGTTGACATGGATCATGTATCACTTGGAAGACTAGAGAGATGTCTATCTAAGTGGGAGTTCATTAATAATTTGATTAAGTGAACTTAATTATCATGAACTTAGTCTAAAAATGTCCTTGCAAATTATGTCGTAGATAGCTCGCGCTGTAGCTCCACAGTTTTATTGATACAATCCTAGAGAAAAGTAAGTTGAAAGTTGATGGTAGCAATAATGCGGACAGGGTCCGTGATCTGAGGATTGTCCTCATTGCTGCACAGAAAGCTTATGTTTTTGATGTACCGCTAACTGCACCACTCCCTCAAGTGTTGTCTGTAGATGTTGTGAACATATGACAGGCACTTTTTGGTGACTACGTGATAGTTCAATGCGTCATGCATTGTGGCTTAGAATTGAGGCTCCAAAACGTTTTGAACGTCACGGAACATATGAGATGTTCTAGGAGCTGAGATTGTGATCTCAGGCTCGTGCCTATGTTGAGAGGTATGAGACCTCCAACAAGATTCCTTGTCTGCAAGATAAAGGAGAATAGCTTAATCGGTGAGCGTGTGCTCAGATTGTCTGGGTGCTACAATCACTTGAATCAAGAGGGAGTTAATCTTCCAGATGAGATAGTGATTAATGCAGTTCTCCAAGTCACTGCCACCAAGCTACTAGAGCTTCGTGATGAACTATAACATGCCAGGGATGGATAAGATGATCCCTGAGTTGTTCGTGATGTTTGACACCACGAAGGTAGAAACCAAGAAGGAGCATCAAGTGTTGATGGTTAAGTTAAACCACTAGTTTCAAAAGGGGCAAGGGCAAGAAGGGAAAACTTCAGGAATGGCAAGCCAGTTGTTGCTCTAGTGAAGAAACCCAAGGTTGAGCCCGAACCCGAGACTAAGTGCTTCTGTTATGAGGAGAATGTTCGCTGAAGCGGAAAAACCCTAGATGCTTGGTAGATAAGAAGGCTGGTAATGTCAATGGAGGTATATTTGATATACGTGTTAGTGATGTGTACCTTGCTGGTACTCCTAGTAGCACCTGGGTATTGGATACCGGTTCGGTTGCTAAGTGTTAGCAACTCGAAATAAAAGCTACGGAGTAAATGGAGACTAGCTAGGTGAAAGGTGACGATGTGTGTTGGAAGTATTTCCAAGATTGATGTGATCACCATCGCACGCTCTCTCTACCTTCAGGATTTGTGATAAACCTAAATAAATGTTATTTGGTGTTTGCGTTGAGCATGAACGTGATTAGATCATGATTAGTGCGATACGGTTATTCATATAAGTTAGAGAATAATGGTTATTCTGTTTACATGGATAATGCCTTCAATGGTCATGCACCCACTCGGAATGGTTTATTGAATCATGATCGTAGTAGTACACATATTCATAACATTGGTACCAAAAGATATAAAGTTAATAATGATAGTACCACATACTTGTGGCACTGCCGCTAAATGTCATATTGGTATAAATCGCATGAAGAAACTCCATGATGATGGATTTTTGACTCACTCGATTTCGAATCGGTTGAGACATGCGAGCCATGCCTCTTGGGCAAGATGACTGAGACCCCGTCATCCAATATGATGGAGCGGGCAAGTGGCTTATTGGAAATAATACATGTTGATGTATGTGGTCCAATGAGTGTTGAAACACACAGTGGATATCGTTGTTTTTCTTTACCTTCACTGATGATTTGAGTAAATATGGGGATATTTACTTAATGAAACACGAATCTGAAATGTTTGAAAGGTTCAAGGAGTTTCAGAGTGAAGTTAAAGATCATCGTGACAAGAAGATAAATGTCTATGATATGATCATGGAGGTGAATATCTAAGTTACGAGTTTGGTATGCAATTTTAGACAATGTGGAAATTGTTTCACAGCTCACGCCTCCTGGAACACCATAGTGTGATGGTGTGTTCGAACGTCGTAGTCGTGCTCTATTGGATATAGTGAGTACTATGATGTCTCTTATCGTTTTACCACTATCATTATGGGGTTATGCATTAAAGACAAATCCATTCACTTTAATAGGGCACCATCTAAGTCTGTTGAGATGACACCGTGAGAATTATGGTTTGACAGAAGCCTAAGCTGTCATTTCTTAATGTTTGGGGCTGCGACGCTTATGTGAAAATGGGTTTTTCAGCTAGCGAGCTCGAACCCAAAGCAGACAAATGTATCTTCATAGAATACCTTAATGAGACATTGGGTATACCTTCTATTTCAGATCCAAGCGCAAAATGTGTTTGTTGCTAAGAATGGGTCCTTTCTTGAGAAAGAGTTTCTCTCGAAAGAATTGAGTGGGAGGAAGATAGAACTTGATAACATTGTTGAACCTTTGTTTCAACCAGAGAATAGCGCAACACAGAAAGATGTTTCTGTAGAGCCTACTCAGTTTAAAATGAAGTTAATGATGATGATCATGAAGCTTCGGATCAAGTCACTATTGAACCTCGTAGGTCGACAAGGACGCGTACTGCTCCTGAGTAGTACGACAACCCTGTCTTGGAAATCAGGTTGTTGGACAACGATGAACCTACGAACTATGGAGAAGCGATGGTGGGCCCGGATTCCAACAAATGGCTAGGAGCCATGAAATCCGAGAAAGGATCCATGTATGAAAACCAAGTATGGACTTTGGTAGACTTGCCTGTTGAATGGCGGGTCATTGAGTACAAATGGACCTTTGAGATAATCATAGACGCTAATGGTGAAATGTCACCGTTTATAAAGCTCGACTTGTCGCAAAGAAGTTTCCGCCAAGTTCAAGGAGTTGACTGCGATGAGATTGTCTCATCTGTAGCGATGCTAAAAGTCTATTAAAATTTTGTTAGCAGTTGCTGCATTTTTCGATTATGAAATCTGGCAGATGGATGACAAAACAAGGTTTCCGTAATGGTTTTTGTGAGGAAGAGTTGTATGTGATACAACCAGAAGGTTTTGTCAGTCCTAAGGATGCTAATAATATGCAAACTCCAGCGATCCTTCTATGGACTGGAGCAAGAATCTCGGAGTTGGAATATATGCTTTGATGAGGTGATCAAAGTGTTTAAGTTTATACAAAGTTTATGAGAAACTTGTATTTGCAAGAAAGTGAGTGGGAGCACTATGGAATTTCTTATAAGAATATGTAGTTGACATATTATTGATCGGAAATGATGTAGAATTTCTGGAAGAGCATGAAGGGTTGTTTGAAAAGTTTTTTTTAAAGGAAGACCCAGATAAAGCTACTATTTTATTGAGCATCAAGATCTATAGGGATAGATCAATTCGCTTGATAAGTTTTTCGACGAAGACATACCTTGACAAGTTTTTGAAGGAGTTCAAAATAGATGGGTCAAATAAGGAGTTCTTGACTGTATTGTAAGGTGTGAAATTGAGTAAGACTCAATACCCGACCACGGCAGAAGATAAAGAAAAGATGAGTGTCATCTCCTATGCTTTAGCCATAGGCTCTATATAGTATGCCATGCTGTGTACCGCACCTGTGTGTGCCTTGCCATGAGTCTGTCAAGGGGTACAAGAGTAATCCAAGGGTGGATCACTGGACAGCGGTCAAAGTTAGCCTTAGTAACTTGAGAACTAAGGAAATATTTCTCGATTATGGAGGTGATAAAGAGTTCATCGTAAAGTGTTACGATGATGCAAGCTTTAACTCCAATCCGGATGACTCTTAGTAGAAATCTGGCTACGTATAGTGGAGCAGCCATTTGGAATAGCTCCAAGTGGAGCGTGGGAGCAGTATTTACAACTATGACATGGAAAGTTTTCAAGGTACACACGTATGTGAATGTCGCAGACCCGCTGACTAAAAACCTCTTTCACGAGCAGAACATGAACAAACCCCAGAACTTATTGGGTGTTAATCACATGATGATATGATCACATGGTGATGTAAGTGTTAATCACATGGTGATGTGAACTAGATTATTGACTCTAGTGCAAGTGGGAGACTGTTGGAAATATGCCCTAGAGGCAATAATAAAATGGTTATTATTGTATTTCCTTGTTCATGATAATTGTCTATTGTTCATGCTATAATTGTGTTAACCGGAAACCGTAATACATGTGTGAATACATAGACCACAACATATCCCTAGTAAGCCTCTAGTTGGATAGCTCGTTGATCAATAGATGGTCACGGTTTCATGACCATGGACATTGGATGTCGTTGATAACGGGATCACATCATTAGGAGAATGATGTGATGGACAAGACCCAATCCTAAGCATAGCACTAGATCGTGTAGTTCATTTGCTAAAGCTTTTCAATGTCAAGTATCGTTTCCTTAGACCATGAGATTGTGCAACTCCCGGATACCATAGGAATGCTTTGGGTGTGCCAAACGTCACAACGTAACTGGGTGGCTATAAAGGTGCACTACGGGTATCTCCGAAAGTATCTGTTGGGTTGGCACGAATCGAGACTGGGATTTGTCACTCCGTGTGACGGAGAGGTATCTCTGGGCCCACTCGGTAAGACATCATCATAATGAGCTCAATGTGACTAAGGAGTTAGCCACGGGATGATGTATTACGGAACGAGTAAAGAGACTTGCCAGTAACGAGATTGAACAAGGTATGGGGATACCGACGATCGAATCTCGGGCAAGTATCATACCGATAGACAAAGGGAATTGAATACGGGATTGATTGAATCCCCGACATCGTGGTTCATCCGATGAGATCATCGTGGAGTACGTGGGAGCCAACATGGGTATCCAGATCCCGCTGTTGGTTATTGGCCGGAGAAGTGTCTCGGTCATGTCTACGTGTCTCCCGAACCCGTAGGGTCTACACACTTAAGGTTCGATGACGCTAGGGTTATAGGGAAATGGTATACGTGATTACCGAAGGTTGTTCGGAGTCCCGGATGAGATCCTGGACGTCACGAGGAGCTCCGGAATGGTCCGGAGGTAAAGATTGATATATAGGAAGTCCAGTTTTGGTCACCGGAAAGTTTTCGGGCTCATCGGTAGTGTACCGGGAGTGCCGGGAGGGTGCCGGAGGACCCCCGGGAGGGGTGTGACGACCAAAGGACCACATGGGCTGTTAGATAAAGTGTGCCAGCCCTTATTGGGCTGGGCAAGACTTTTGCTAAAGGCCCATGCGGCTGGAGATAAGGAGATAAGGCAAAAAGGATTTAAAAGGAGGAGATCCACCTCCCTTGTGGGAGGTGGACTCTCCCTTTAATTCGGCCGGCCATCTCCTCTTTGGAGTAGAGGCCAAGCCAGCCCTCCACGTCCCTCCTCCTATATATACTTGAGGTTTTGGATGTTTTGAGATAGGATTTGATCTCTCTCTCTCACGGCGAAGCCCTACCTCTCTTCTTCCTCCTCCGCAGCGCTTAGGCGAAGCCCTCTCGGAATACCTTGCTACTCCACCACCACCACGCCGTCGTGCTGCTGTTGGAGCCCTTCCCCAACCTCTCCTTCCTCCTTGCTGGATCAAGGTGTTGGAGACGTCACCGGGCTGCACGTGTGTTGAACGCGGAGGTGCCGTCCGTTCGGCACTTGATCGGATCTACCGCGATCTGAATCGCTGCGAGTACGACTCCATCAACCGCGTTCTTGTAACGCTTCCGATTAGCGATCTTCAAAGGTATGAAGATCCACTCTCCCCTTGCTCGTTGCTGGTTTCTCCATAGATGGATCTTGGTGAACGCGTAGGAAATTTTTTGATTTACTACTACGTCTCCCAACAGCGGTATGTGCTATTTTTCTCACATGTTACGTTTTCCCTTAACCTGAACATGTATAATTGGTTAAATTTCTATGTACAGGGTGAATTGACATCTGAGACGCTAGAGGAGGTTACCGCTTTAGTGGATCGCTTTGAGAGTGGAGAAAATATCCCACAGCGAGAGCATGTAACAAGGTTGAAGAGTCTTCAAGGGAAGCTATGTGAGATTTACGCAGCTGTTACATGTAGACGATCTTCGGATGTTGTTAACACTCGTGTAGCACATCACCCGCCACGCCCCTCTCTGCAGCGTTCAGAACCCTGAACCTCTATGTAGCGTTCGGAATCTCGACCTTCACAACCAAGGAGCTCCTCCTGGCAGCAGACACCTCCTTCGCAGCCAATGATCTCTTCCTGGCAGCAGGCACCTCCTTCGCAACCAGGTATCTCTTCCTGGCAACAGGCACCTCCTGCACAACCCGGGGGCTCCTCCTGGCAGCAGACACCTCCTTCACAACCAGGGAGCTATTTCTACTAGCATCCACCTCCTTCGCAACCCGGGGGCTCTTCTTGGCTTTATCATATGGAACCAGGTAACTTTACTTTGTACATTATTTACATGTTTTACTTTATCGCAGTCATTCTTTACATGTTTTACTTTACCGCAGTCGGCAGCCAGTCGCAACCGTTCATGGCTTCAGTTCAGTCACTTGTGTTTACTGGTCCTGGTTCGTACATACCCGACGATGGTGAGAACGATGACCGAGGTGCAAACACCCATGATATCTCGGAGATAGTTCTTGTCACTCCACCACTACCAACGACGCAGGACACACAGACATCGACGGACGAGGTGGTCTTTAGTCGTGGTCACCGTGACACTCGTCCACCGCCTCAACGCTTATCGCCTTCTGGTCCACGTCCGAAGAAGCCCAAGATTCGTCGCCGTTCCCAGCAGTGATATAGTTATCTACGTATGAGACATGATTATCTATTTATGTATAAGACATATGTCTATTTTATTTATGGGACATACTCATGTATGCAACATATTAATGTATGAGACATATTAATGTATGAGACATATTCATGTTCTATTTTAGAGGTCAATTGGTTTAGAGAGACAACACTAGTACTGCAAACTAAATGCATCCAACTTAATTAAACAGTACAACTGAATTAAACGTTACAACTAAATTAAACAGTATAAATGAATTAAACGTTACAACTTAATTAAATAGTATGACTGAAATTAAATAACACTACAGAAAAACAATACTACATGAAAAAGTACTACATGAATGCATCATCATCATCCTCCGTCGATGAAGATCTCTTGACCTTTGTTGATGCAGAACTCTTGCCCTTTAAAGATGCGGTAGTCTTAACCTTGGTTCTCGGCATGAAGATGTTGTCTTCGTCCTCCGTCGATGGTGGGAAAGAATACGTCGGGATAGTAGGGCGGGAAAAGAAAATAGGGGATAGTAGGGCAAGACAATACGATCACTGTGGCAGATAGCTGAAAAGAACAACTAGCTCCTGTTCACGCTCTTTGAAGGTTATGAGCACCAAATTGTTGACTTCAATAGACGATGCCAGCAAAAAATTACCGAAACCTTCCTTCTTCAACACCATTCTGACACCCAAGCCAATGAAGTAGGAACAAGGAATGCTCACAAATATATCATCATCTTTAGAATCCAAAGTAATTTCAAGAGTTAAAGAACCAGTCCTAGGAATTGACACAAATTCCTTCAAACTCATCACAACCATGGTAGGAATAACCTGACAAAAAACATCAAGTTATATGATATTCAGCTTACAAATTTAAAACATTATGCTACAGCAAATAACAAATAAATACAAAGTACCGGAAACCAAAGCTTATCATATGTTGAGAAATAACATTCATGGAATCCATCCTATGAACAAAAGGAGTACACAATATGTAGTTGTCATCAAAGAGCTACCGCGACATGACATACATTTGATGATAATTCAGAGTGACACCACGACTATAAAAACAACTGTCAACAAGTTCCCTCTGAGTTTCACTCAGATCCTCAAGAGCTAAAAATAATAATAATTTCACAAACTGAGCAGAATAGCAAAACGTATAAGCTGAAACAAAACTGAAAATCAGTCAAACAAAAAACTTACCAACACAGGGTAAAGGAAACAACATAACACCATCTCAACGAAAATCGACACTAATCATAGTTCCATAGTGCTCAAGCCTAACAGTCATCATGTCACGATGCTGGATACCATAATCATTCACAAGTTCCTCCCACGAAGGACCATGAAATTTACTGCTCATCCGACCATGTCTAAACAGAACATGGTATAAGTTACCCTTGCTGTTGTGAAGAGCAAGATCAATATCTGTGTCACCCATCCGAATAGCTAAAGCTCTACACTCCTCAATGTACCGAGCAAGATGTGATCTAACACTGCACGGAACATACTACAACAAGAATGGAAGAAAACATCATAATCATATAAACAAACGCATTCGAATACATTCTACCAAAACAACATCAACAATATGCCACAGTCAGATAAACAAGATATATAATCTTACAACACGCCTTGAACATCGACGATCCAGCACCACAGTGAAAACAGACGCACCAGAATCAGCTACAGAACAAGGGCCACCTGGAGCTCGGCAAAATAGGCAAGCCATTTACCTGCAAACAGACGGTGACCAATAAGAACTAAATCCACAATCGAGTTGAAAGTTGACATTTGATTGAGTTGGAACCAAAAAAATACCGTAGGCCTGTGGAGAGCGTTCTGATCTATTGTTTACACGGGTTGGATACTGATCTATTATTTACGCGGGTTGGATACGGAAATGGGTGGACGAGCGAAGAGATCGGCACGGCGATGGAAGCACCAGAGAGCAACAGGAGTGGAAGGTGAAGATGGGGAGCCTGGAGGACGGGGGAGGGTGAAAGGAGTGGTAGGAGGAGAAAGAAAACAATCCTCGGCCTTATGCAGGGGCCCATCGGCCTCCCACTGGCTGACAGGCCACTCTTCGGCCTGGTGATGGCCGACATGCCCCTCTTCGGCCTCCCTCTGGCCGACAGGCCACTCTTCGGCCTGATGGTGGCCGACAGGACCCTCTTCGGCCTCCCTGTGGCAGACAGGCCCCTCTTCGGCCCACCAGAGGCCGACGCGGTGATATTTTTGATTTTTTTTGAAAATCGACATACGTTTTTCGAATTTGGTACAAAATAGGTACTAGTTTTGAAAAAAAAAACCGTTTTGGCACACTTAGCGGGAACGAGCGGAGTATCAATTGTTGTTTAAGTTGGTGTGTACACGGTTGACGAAGGTGACAACGAAGTTTTTTACCCAACATGGATGACAACATAATCTTCGGATCGGTTCATCGTCCCTTTCGATAGGCATAGTGTCGGTCTATAGAACTTTACCATCGTTGATTTGTTGTGTTTTCTTTTTTATTATCAAACCTTCGAAATTTGGCTGTGTGTATCTTAATTATGCAAAGGCACGTAGTTAATCATAATTTACAAACGTCCTTTATCGTAAAAGCGGGACTGCTACAATGGCACAATGGCATGCATTCAACATTCAACATTTACGATCACCAGCAGATTCAACATTCAACATTTACGATCACCAGCAGAGCAGCAGCCGACCAGCTAACTAAAACGTGTGTACCTTCAGCATTCAACATTTGAAGGCTGGACGCTGGCTGAGCTGCTCCTCTCCGACTGCGCGAGATTCTCCACGTCCAACAGGAACCGGAGAAATGCCTCCCGCGACGAGCCCCCTTCCGCCAGCGCCGCCTTCGCCTCGTCCCTGAGACCCCTTAGCCGCGCCCTGAGCTGCATGACCCCCTCCTCGCCCTCCTCCATCACCAGCCGCACCTTGGCCTCCACCTCCTCCGCTCCGACGAACCCGTCCCGGTACCCCTCCAGCTCCAGCGCCACGCCCATGCCGCCGTCCCGGGCGCCGGCCGTCATCCACACCTTGTTCATCTTCTGCTCCGCGTACAGCGGCCAGCACAGCATCGGGTCCCCCGCCGCCACGGACTCCAGCACCGAGTTCCACCCGCAGTGCGTCACGAACGCGCCCGTCGCGCGGTGCCGGAGCACCTCCACCTGCGGCGCCCACGACTTGACGACCAGCCCCTTGTTCTTGTTTCGCTCCAGGAACCCCTCCGGGAGGACCGCGTCCAGGTCCGGCTCCTGCTCCCGCTCCGGGTCGCCGTGACCGGCCGCTGCTGCCGGCACGCGCACGCACCACAGGAACCGGTGCCCGGACCTCTCCAGCCCAACGGCCATCTCCCTCAGCTGCTCCGCCGAGAGCACGCCCATGCTCCCGAAGCAGAGGAACACTACGCTGCCTTCTGGCTGTGCGTCGAGCCACACGAGGCACTCGTCGACGTCGTCCTTGCCTTTGTCGTTGCCAGTGCCGGCCATCAACGGCCCGACGCAGTAGACCGGAGGCATGTTCCGGCCGGGGTCCCGGAGCGACTGCAGCGCCCGGCTCTCCAGCTGCTCGAACGTGTTCACCAGGACCCCCATGGTCTCCGTGTTGCGCCTCCAGATCTCCGTTATGGCCTTGACCACCTCGCCCTCCGGGTGCCCCAGCATCTCCTCGATGAAATGAGACGTCGGCATCGGTGGGACGCCGAGCAAATCGAGGGGCGTGTCCCCGAGATCCTTCAGGCCCGTCTGCCTGCCGGCGACCAGCGCCGGGAACTGGGTCAGGGCCGACAGGCAGGAGGCGCAGGAGGCGAAGAATGTGTACACCGGGACGCCGGCTGCGGCGACGACGTCGATGGCGTCGACGCAGAACATGTCGATGACGACGGAGTGGAGGCGTTGACGGGGGGTGGAGCGCAGGAAGGACCCCAGCGGCTCGTTGCACCGTCGCAAGTGGTCGAGCATGACCAGTAAACGGTGCCTGCTGCCGGAGCTGGCGGATGGAGGAGCAGGAGGCGGCCGGAGGACATGGAAGGTGATGGACGGGTTGGAGGCAACGATTCCCTCGATGGCCGCACGGTCGACGGCGGTGGTGCCGTAGCTGACGAGCAGCACGGTGACGTCGTAGCCGTGCTTGAGGAAGACACCGGCGAGCTTCGCCATGGGGCCGACGTGGCCGAGGAAGGCGCTCGGGTACAGGACGACTGTCTGCTTCATGACTCGCTCCTTACTGTCGACCCTGTGGAAGCTAGATGCAGAGAGTTGATTTCGTAGAACTACCATGGCTTGGATGGACATGACTAATCTGTGGCGGGCAGAATAATTGAGGAGGTGCAGCTACCGTGTCTGTGTTTAATTGCTGACAGTGAGTGACGGACTGACGGGGGCGATGGGAACGTACCTGGTTTAGAAAGATTAGAAAGAAGTGATTGTTCTTCCGAAAAAGAAAAGATAGGTAAATGGATATATCTGTAGACCTGTTTTACAGTGATTGAAATAGTACTCGGAGTACTAACCAGTACTTACCCCTTCGATTTTTATTAGCCGTCCGATCTGGTGTGGGATTATGAATAATTAAATTTAATTGTTTTATTCTGAGAAAGGCATAATGGTTTAGGACGAAATCTAGTTTTTTCAACCGATCACCTCCACGACCAGATCCACATCTACTCCTCCATCCAGATCCAGTCCTCGAACTACTGCTCATGCCCTTCAATGTCCTCGACGTGCCCGGCGAGATTCATCGTCCTCACCTCCAACAGCCCCCCCTCCCCAATAACCCCCAAGCCCCCACGCCTTCACTATCCTTTACGTGCCTGGCGACAGGAAGAAGGAGAAGGCACCACATCTACGCTGCGGGTGAATCGGCGGCGACGGCGGTGTTCGATCCCATCTCTTCGCGCCTACCATCCTTAGGTATGAATCCGGCTAGGATCCTTACTATCGTTCGGGTAGTTCTCCCCGCCCTTGCGCACATCCACCATGCATGCAATACCACCTCAACCCTACCATGATTACGTAATTTACCAGTATTTGCCATGTGAGATTTGTACCAACAAATTCAAAAGAATGGAAAGCTTCAACGAGGCATCGTTTTCGTTGAGTTAATCACATCACGTGTGTTTCACTAGGCCATTGCTTAGTACCTTTCATATCAAAGAAAAAAGTGACTTACTTGCCGTTTGAGATGAACGACTCATCACGGCATTGGAGCCTTGCTTGCCTATGCCAATAAGATGACATACTAGTTCCTTTCTTCCTACTTAGTTTACTTTATTCTACTCACCATCACTTAAGGTTTCCATAGTGCATGGAGTACAATAAATTTACTAGACGTTGATGATCGGTTGCTCTCACACGTAAAACATGTTACATGCAGGACGACATGGCGGGTGTAAGTGAGGAGTCTCTGTTTGAGTACCTAGATGTTGTCAGCAAGATGTTTGGTAGTGAGGCTGAAGGCTATGAATTCTATAACAAATATGCACTTCAGAAAGGTTTTAGTGTGAGAAAAAGCTACGTTGAGTGGGATAGATCCAATAATCATATAATTTGTAAGGAAATTAGTGTGTAGTCGTCAAGGGGTTCGCGAAGACAAACACATGAAGAGAAACATGGAAGATAGAAAGAGGAGGCCACGGAGTTTGACTCGTGTTGGGTGTAACGCTAAATTGATCATTACAAGGCAGGAGGAAACAAGTCGGTGGTTTGTCAAGGATTTCATCGATGAGCACAACCATCCTCTAGCCCCATGGGATCTTTCTTATCTTTTGCGTTCGCACAGACAAATTACCGATGAGCAGAAAGCAGACATTGTAGACATGGAAAAATCTGGGATCCGCAAGCACCATATAATGGATATTTTGTGCATGCAATACGGTGGATACGATCTTGTTGGATGCACAAAGAGGGACATTTATAATTTCTTCCATGCTAATAAGCAGGAGACGATCAGTGCCGGTGATGCTAAAACGGTTATCAGTCACATGATTGCGTGACAAGAGCAAGATCTGGATTTTTTCTTCAGGTACTTGGTTGATGAAAAAGGCCATCTGAAGGGACTGTTCTGGGCTGATAGTCAATCGCGACTTGACTACGAGTCTTTCGGAGACGTCATTATTTTTGATAGAACATACAAAACCAATAAGTATAATCTGCCATTTGTGCCATTTGTCAGGGTGAATCACCACCGCAACACTGTTATTTTTGGGCGTGGCATCATTTCCCATGAAACAAGCCAGGCATACGAGTGGATGTTGCGGACCTTTTCTGAATGCATGGGACAGAAGCATCCGATATCTGTGATCATGGACGGGGACCTTGCAATGGAGAGAGCAATCAGGGTGGTCTGGCCTGACTCCAACCATAGGCTCTGTATATGGCACATTCAGCAGAACATCGTACACCATCTGCATGATGATGAGGTAAAAGAGGAATTCAGATCTTTCATATATGATTCTTCTTCCATTGAAGAGCATGAGATAAAATGGATATAATTCTTACAACGGAATAAAGTAAGCAACGAGGAGTCCTGGCTGCATCAGATGTATCAGATGAGAAAGTTATGGTGTGCTCCATATCTCCAGGGGCGTTGTTTCCTAGGATTGAGCAGCAATCAGCGGAGTGAGAGCTTGAACTCTGTGCTACATACACATCTCGAGGGTAAGATGTCGTTGTTTGAAATGCTAGAACACTATGAGTGTTGCCTTGCGACATAACGGTTGAACGAAGCTCTCTTAGATGTCGTGGCCTTGCAGTCCGTTCCATTTACACAGGAAAATGCTTCACCGCTTGAGAAAGACGCTGCAACAGTTTTCACTCCTGCTATCTTTAAGTTGGTCTTATGGAGCATACATGCTATCAGCAAATGTGAGATCAGAGAGGTACCATATGCATCAGAAGTTTCCACCTATGTTGTGTCCAAAAAAGAAAGAATGGATATAAAGTTTGAAGTGCGCATTGAGGAGCATGAAGGTATTTTCCACAACGTCGGTTGTTCTTGTCGTAAGGTGGAATGCGCAGGTACACCATGTTCCCACATTTTGTACATACTGGAAATTCTACATCACCAACGACTTCCCAGGTGTTGTGTTCCTGCTAGGTGGACAATGAATGCAAAATGTGCATACGCACCGGCCAGAAAGAACCAGATGTATGACTAATCGGCAAGCCTACTGAGGTACCGTGAGTTGTGGAATTCTAGCCATGGCACATGCTTCAAGGCATGTCACTATGATAATGACTATAATCGTCTGAAAATGCTTTTGGATGCACACCATCATGGAAAGCAATCAACTACTGAACATGCTGACAACAAGGAATCAACTAATGCTCAGAGTAACAGCATTAGGTTTGGCCTGTTAATGCCCCAATCAAACAACATTGGTGGTGAAGTTTTGGATGAGGTTCTGGATCCTGTGCACGTACCAAGCCGAGGTGCACCAAAGAAAAGGCTACATGCAAAGGTCAAGAAGACAATATCAACGGGTAAGTGTGGCTATTGCAGCGGGCCAGGTCACAATCGATGGAAATGCATGAAATTGTTAGAGGTAGCAAATATGTTCACGATTAATTTTTTCATGTGGTTTAATCAATAAGAATGTGCATGCGATTAATTATGGTCTTCTGTGTAGGACCTGGAAGCAGAACTCTAATAGCTACAACTTTGTGGATAAAGTAAGATTCAACGATGAACCAGACATAGTCGTTTGCCATTCAACTTCGTGTCTCATGGTCTTTACATTGTGTTTTTATCTTGTCAGATACCTTTTGAATTGTGGATTTTTTATATGACTCAATGAATTGGGGCTCTATTGCCATTTCACCATATGTGTTTGGGCTATTTCGTTTCCATTTTCTATGTGATCATTTGATGTCAATCATTAAGAATCATAACGTTTATCCACCACGAATAAGGGCCGTCATGGAGCTCGTTTTACTATTGAGTAGAATATTTTGATATAGTGAGGGTAGATTTCGGTCAATTAAAAAAATAGGCCCATATTGCATGCTTTCCCAGAAAAGTGAATTCTTGGATTTAGTTGAGGAAAATTTCTCACAATAGAATATAAATAGGCCCATATTGCACGTTGTCCCACAAAATGGAAGTATTTTGGTGAAGATCTCGCTCAATGGAAAAAATAATAGGCCCACATTGCATGTTGTCCCACAAAATGGAATTATTTTGGGGGAAGATTCCGCTCATGAAAAACAAATAGGCCCATATTGCATGATGTCTCGGAAAAGGGAACATGCCCACACCTGGAGGTGGAACTGCATTGGATCGCTCAGTGGGGGGGGGGTTCCGCCTGGGATCGTGCGTGCGTAAAGATGAAATTGTCAGAAGTCCTTGTCCCACATGGCAATGCTCGCGTGCGATTTTTTTTCGACATGCTTCAGATGGACCTGCGCGCATGTGGGAGGACAGTGTGACGCGCACGCTTGTGGAATCCAGCTAAGGTGCTCTTCGCTCCTGACGCCACACCAATCCCGAAATAGATCTTGTCAAACTGCACGAATTCCCAAGAGGATCCTGCAGCATGATTTTCACGTTCAAAAAGGTCTGAGTATTTTCTGCACTGTTTTGCACCAAAAATGCTCAAAATTTTCACGTTAGCAGAATTAGTTCAAATTTTTGGTGTCGTTCTAAAGATGACCAAAATTTGACCGTGTTGAACGGAGGCGTTCGGGTAGGAGGAAAGGGTCCGTCTCCAAGGACGTTTTTTTGCGACATGCTTCAAATGGACCCAATTTTACACCCTTCTACCTACATGACAAGCATCCATCCCAATTTTCAGTGTTTTCCGACGTTGCATGCATTTTGTATGGTATCAAGATTATCCGCGTGCACATGGGAGCACCGAAACAGTTTCATAACATGTACGGTTTTAACACACTTGTGATGTGTGTGCATACTTGTGTACGTGCAAGGCTATCTCACAAACAACTGTACGGTTGGACATATACCACATCCATCATTCATGATAAAATGTTGTTCAAAAGCCTTTAACACGAATAAATTTTGCCATCATTGTGAACATATAGAGGGAAACAATAAAATGAGTTTTTCAAACAAAACAATCTAGGTCTGAAGCTTAAACCGGTTGAAAAACTATTTAGCCTACTATATATGGTCTTCTTGGTTGCCAAAATCCGGGGACCTCTTGCGTTTGTTCGTTGGAGAATTCTTCGGGATTGGCGATGGCCCATGATCTTCGATCTTTTTAGGTTTAACATCAAGGTAACCAAATAACTCAAGATGGTCTAGTTCTTCCTTTTGAATCTCCACCGACCCTATAGCAAGGCCCTTGGTCTGCTACAAGTCTAGGCGACGCAATTACTGTAAAAAAGCATAGGAACGGTATTAGGAACACCACAAAAATGATGTTGCCATAAACTTCTAATAACATGTACAACTTAAACCTCTGAATCCAAGTCGTGTTCCGGATAAGGACCCATTGTTCTATTGTACACAATATACAAGTGACATCTCTTTGTACCGTTCAGGCGAGAAAGCATTTTGGCTACATCATCTTGTCCTATAATGAAGAACATTCCTTTTGGCAGCTTCCACACAGACTCGAGTGAGAAGTAGTACAATTCTGCTCCCATTTTGTAACCAAAACTTGTTCTCATTTCATACTCAATTAGATTGTAGTCCACTATGAGCGGTTCAAAAACTCTCACTTCTGCAGGTCTACCCTCAAAGTATGCTCTCAGGACATGAGACATCTCATCATCCCTATGAACAATAAATTCCATGGCCAGCACCTATTTAAGATGAGCAGTATCTCAGATCAATAAAGGGGCAAACATATTTTCTTATGTCCATAGCAACACTGTGACCTTGTTACCTTGTTCTGTCCAGTGTAAACTTCATATGGAGAGATTGGGGATTGTGTCATCTCAAGACTCTTATCCTGCGTATGAATCATGGAGAGTGCATTTACACACAAATTTTAAAAGATCATACCATATATTTGCTATGACTACATCGCATCAGTGTGAAGTACTTACAAGGGGAGAATTGAAGATATGTTGTTGGGGTGGAGTGATGTGGCATTTAACAGGTGTCTCTTTTGCAAGGTCTCTAGTTAATGGGGATTGTTTCATCCGATGATTCCTAGCCTACAAATGGATTGCCGACATAAAGATACCCCAAAAATTAAGATGTTCATACAAAATGTACATCCTGAATAGATAGAAACGATGCAAGATACTTACAGGGGTGGAATTGAAGACATATTTTAGGGGTGGATCACTGTGGCATTGAAGTTGTGGTCGTAAGATCGCACGGTCTTCCAACATCTTTCCTTCCAAGCGGACCTGCTCCACCATGGCCTTATACTCCATGTCCGACCGCTCATGTAGCAACCAATTATCCATATTCGCACGTTCCTCCAACACCTTCGCATCCATCTTTACTTGATCCGACTGTATAATCATGTCCACCAGCTTCCGGTCCTTTTGCAGTGTTTGAGTCAAGTCCTTGCATGCAACAAAAAACTTCTTTTCCATGTCCTCACGGTCCCTCTTAAAATTTTCTTCTATCTCATCACACATCTTCTTCATCTTATTGGAAAAATCTTCATGCTCTTCCTTTATCATCCTATGAGCATACGAACGTTCTTGTTTGAGTTTCTTGTCTACCTCATCACGATCCTTTTGCACCTTCAAGTCGATCTCTCAACGCGCTTCATGCAAATACCTATCGTACTCTGCATGGCTTTTTTTCCGGTGAGACCATGGTCCCTATAGCAACAGACACAACAATGCAATTAATGACCTCTACATTGTGAAAACATATCGACAGTATGGTATGTGAGACAAAGTGGGCGATGATTTTCCAACAAAGCTCAAATGTCATGTCATTCATAGTCGTAATTTGCAATCAACAAACTCATCTATGCAAGGCACATCTAAGTGACTAAAACAAACTAAGAAAGAAAGAAAAAATAATTCTTCACGACTGTCCTAGTAAACTCAATGGCATACGACTTAGATGTACATGTGCATTAGAAAAGATTTATCCACATCCTCATCACAATAATTCCTAGCAATTCCACATAGCTCAAAGGTCTACTAGGGCCCAATTCATGTGGACGATTCTCCACGGATCTTGAGAATCGACCCTACACCCAGCTTCTCCCAAAATCTTGTATCCTAGCTGTTCACATCCTAACTAGCAAGGATTGTAAAAAAATATGGATTCAAGATTATGGGAGAAGTTGGGTGGAGGGTGGATTCTCAAGGTTATGGGAGAATCGGCCAAATGAACTGGGCCTAGAGTTACTCCAGCGACAACATACATCCCCTAACCAGATCGTATGATCAACTACTCTCATCGCAACAGACTGCGTGATCTAATCAATGGAAAAATTAATCAACAATGCAAACGAATATGGGAGGAGCCGTCGAGGAGACCTTTTTACTTCGGCGTCGGCATCGACGACTACCAATCGATGGCACGATTTCGGCGATGGCTAGGTCAGGAGAATGGGGCGGTTAAGATAGGGTAGATATGCATACAATGGATTCGTATTTAACCATGATTGTAGGGTGAGTTAGTTATTTGGAATGGAAGTAATGCACGTGGTTGCACGAAACGAGCGCGATCTGTTGTGGCTTTCCAAAACTTGTCCACTAATAGCAGGACCCACCACAGATCATAGTAGGCCAAGCCATCGCCCCGCCCATGCCAACCCTTTCCCTTGCCCCAAAAAATTGATCTATTCTGCCAACTCTAGCGGCCGGCGAAACATGAGAGATGTCCATGTCCAGCTCGGCCTCTCAGTTATCATGGCCGCAGTATGGTGCAGTGCAGATGACCAGATGCCCTAAGTGCCCACGCATCGCACCACTGAAGCGTTTGACAACAATATCAGACAAGAATGGAAACCATGGCCAAGATTTTTTGAAATATGAGAGCAAACCAGAAGTGGGGAAGGTTAAATCTATGTTTCTGTCACAACCTTTTTTATTTGAATTCTGCACACATATTTCTTGTTATTTCATCATATTTTGGATTTAGGGTTTCCCTTTGATTTTCAGAATCTGAAAACATGCAAGCATTTTGAGTGGCTGGATGAATACATTGAGAGGCTTAAACTGGATGGTGATGTTGATTTGAGGCATGGGTTAACCCAAGAGGTAGATCTGCTAATGCTGTTCCGGCGATGGAGGGTGCGGAAATCAAGGTGAATTCAAGAAGCTCAACAAGAACTTAAGGCAGTTGATCGATTTGAAGAAGCAGGCAAATATGATGGCCGAGGTATTTTATGTTTCTATGATTGTTGTGGGATTTGTTTACTTGCTGATCATCAGTCGCTAGAGGTTGCTATTAGAGTGTTTCAGTTATCTTGTGTATCCACAATGAGACATATGTTTAATGCCTTGTACGAGCAGGCCAAGGAAAATCTCAATTCAAATCTAGTGGCATGAAGAAATAAAATAAAAAAGCTAGTCTGTTGTTTCAAAAAAATAGCAAAGAGGAAAATTATTAAAATAGCATGAACATAACATCAATATAGTAGCACGAACATAAATATAGTTGCACGTACATAACATAATAGATCCGCATACATAGGTGGCGCAACAACTTAAATAAGCATAGCCTTACTACTAACAAGGCTAACACGACACACATATAGTAGGATAGGACGAAATGATAGATAAGGGGGCGCCACCAGGCCAACACCACCTTGCTCCTCCGGGGGCACGACACCTCGCTACTCCAGGCACCCTTCACTCATGGGCGATTGGGCAGGGAAGAGTGTGCATGCGCTCCGAGGTGGGGAAGATCTTAGTGAAGTTTGTGTAGATGTTGTAGGTGGTGAAAGTGATGAACTCGCACCCACACCAAAACACACGGCCTAGGAGGTGGTAGGCATCGAATCTGTTGGTGAATGTAGCAAGGAGCCCAACCACAACACCGTTGTGATTGACCTCCTCGACATGGAACATCGGTGGAGAGCCCAGGGGAGGTGACTGAAGCCGGCCTCAAGGAAGAACTTAGTGAGAGCCCTTGTGCTCCTCCTCCTTGAAATCGCCCACAACCGAAGGGTCCTCTCCACGTATACCTCGGGAGGGTGGAGCATCTCCGGCACGGTGGGGGGCAGATGGTAGGTCAGACCGTTATACCGCATGGCGTCTTGGTCTTGGATTGTTTATTGCTGGCTAAGGTGGTGAAGAAGGGCGGATGGTAGAGGATGGAGATGGAAGAGTGTGGGAGGAAGAGGAAGACGGTGCCTCTGTTAAATAGCTGACCTGCTCCCTCGTGGTTAACTAAGGCATTAAAAACATCATCGTGTGTGTACACGCATGTGAAACCAATAGCATTGTGTGTGTACACGCGTGGGAAACCGAAGGGCGGCTATGCGGCACTGCGGTGGTTGTTGTTGCATTGGGAGTGTACACGCGTGGAAACCAAAGGGCGGTTGTGCAGTGCTACGATGGTGGTCTTCAGGTCAGCGCTGATATGGCGGCTCCGTTGCCTCATCGGTCGGGTCTGGTCTTGATAGGTCAGCTCTGTTGCGGCATCTCTGTTGCGTCATCGGTCGGGTCAGGTCGGGTCGGGACTGGAGAGGATAACGCTCGGTTGGAACCTCTTTTACGTCGTTGGTCGGAGATCGTGCACATGCACCCATGCGCGCGTTCATGCATCATTGTCTAGCGCGCGTGCATGCAAGCCACGTACCCCGGGATCTATCTAATCGGGTCTTATATTTTCCCTACGACACGCATGCAGGGTTGCCCATGCCAGCAACCATGCTTTGGTCGCCACACACCAGCAAGATGACCATGCCAGCAACTATACATCAAAAAAAGGCTTGGGGATGATCATAACTAGATGAAAAGATATCAGAAAGATGCACACATCATCTCAAACAAAAGGTACCACCAAGCGTATATAATTTAAGCACCAAGCGAGTTCCGATGAATATGTTGCTAATGCTAAAACACAAACAATCATAACAAGTATCCCACGCTATATATCTTGTGCACGAACACAAAGAGTACCATGATGGTGTAGTCAAATGCATCATTACAACAAGGACTTTTAAAGCCCGCAATTTTTATTTTGCACACTGTGTTGTTGTGTAATTACTCTAGAGGCACATCAAGAACATGGGAAACAAACAGATAAATCCCATGATCTCCTAGGTACAGCAACATCAACACCTTGTCTCCTATTTTCATGACTTTTTCCCTCTTCATGAGCTCATTCCATTTGTTGATGCATACACGACCATCAATATCAGAAATGGTGTATGTGCTAGACAACCTAGTGTCTGGATGACAAACGATGGTTATGGCACCATAATCTTCCATGTCCTCGGGCACAACACGATGAGGTAGTTTCTATTTGAACAACATATTTGTTATGTTATGTTACCAAATTTGTAACTCATTGTTCTCTTATAAAGGAAGAACAATAAATTAATAACAACAATAAAATGTACTAAAATGACACAAAGTAAAAGAATATGGCTATCCCAAAGTTTTTGTGCCAATTAGACCATGTCAAGGTATGGAGAAATCCATAAGCTCTTCCTTCGCCATAGTTTCCAGCATCATTCTACTGGACTAACATTTCTAGGTTCATCACTTGACGTATGTCAGTCTCCATCATTCTCCAGTTGACATGTGTTCCCTCAATGACAGCGAGAGTGCTAATAATTTGTCTTTTCTCATTGGACAATTGGTAGTATGCTACAATATGTCAAACACAATTAAATTTAGAACATATGGTATGTGATAGAGTAATAGTACAAAAACTTGCATCAAGAAGAATGTATTTTACTTCAGTGAATGATAGGAAGATTTCAAGTTGTGACTAGGCTTGTTGCTAAAGGAGAGTTGACCATACTGAACGTAATCTCCTGGCCCACATAAAGCTTCTACACTCTAAAAAATTCATTCCAAGCATTACCAGAAATAAATGTGACACCATTTTGGTTGGTAATGTCACATGGGAATTCAAACTGTTGTGGGGTAGTGAAACTTGCATGAAAATAGCCATTCTGCTCCATAGGAATTCCGAATTTCTTCGTGAAAATTATGATAGTTAATATTTATGATCCATGTAGTAATACGCAGGGCTCGTCCAATAAATTTATGTAATTATGCCACAAATATAAAGGTAGAAGAGTAGTTTACTAGTTCATAACAGAAACATCAAAAAAACCTACAAGACTTTATTTTACATGAACACAGACAAAACCATTTGCTTAACTAACTAATGTCCATGAAATATATTTTTTTGTAGTAAACAAGACAAACAACTGGCAATAAAAATTAAGATCTCCGTCACAAAATTATTTTCTATTATTTACCTACACATAGATGTATTTAAACACTCATACTTGAGTACGTACTATATGGAGAGTCTTTCAATAAGCAAGTATGAATGTTAGCAATTAGCAGTGTTTGAAGAGTTCAAAAAAGTAGTAGTGTTTAAATACATCCGTGTGTAGGAAAGTAACACAAAATAATTTTGGCTTATTCAAAACAGGAGCAAATCAGGTATCTATACAAGACAACAATTTGGAGTACATCGTATCCAGAAAATTTTAAGCCAACAATTTCAAGACAACAATTTTTTTTTGGGGGGGGGGGGAGGCTGTTGTAAAATTCTAAATAAAGCTAATATGAGAATTTAACAATGGATCTTACTATCCCGTTCTCTAATCCCTCGCGTAGTGTGACAATGAAAGACTTCTCCGGATTATTTTCTGTTACTTTCCTACACTACGATTCGAGAAAGAGATCATCAATACTATCATACATATTGTCGGAAATATGCCCTAGAGGCAATAATAAATTAGTTATTATCATATTTCCTTGTTCATGATAACCGTATATTATCCATGCTAGAATTGTATTGATCAGAAACTCAGATACATGTGTGGATACATAGACAACACCATGTCCCTAGTATGCCTCTAATAGACTAGCTCGTTGATCAAAGATGGTTAAGGTTTTCTAGACATGGACATGAGATGTCTTTTGATAACGGGATCACATCATTAGGAGAATGATGTGATGGACAAGACCCAAACCACAAACGTAGGATATGATCATGTCAGTTTATTGCTACTGTTTTCTGCATGTCAAGTATCTGTTCCTATGACCATGAGATCATGCAACTCACTGACACCGGAGGAGTACCTTGTGTGTATCAAATGTCGCAATGTAACTGGGTGACTATAAAGGTGCTCTACAGGTATCTCCGAGGGTGTCTGTTGGGTTGGCATGGATCAAGATTGGGATTTGTTACTCCGTGTGACGGAGAGGTATCTCAAGGCCCACTCGGTAATACAACATCACAACAAGCCTTGCAAGCAATGTGACTAAGTGTTAGCCATAGGATCTTGTATTACGTAATGAGTAAAGAGACTTGCTGGTAACGAGATTGAACTAGGTATGGAGATGCCGACGATGGAATCTCGGGCAAGCAACATACCGAAGAACAAAGGGAACAACATACGAGATTAACTGAATCCTTGACATAGAGGTTCAACCGATAAAGATCTTCGTAGAATATGTAGCAACCAATATGGGCATCTAGGTCCTGCTATTGGTTATTGATCGTAGAGGTGTCTCGGTCATATCTACATAGTTCTCGAACTAGCAGGGTCTGCACACTTAAGGTTCGGTGATGTTTCGGTAGTATAGAGTTATGTATGGTGGTTACTGAAGTTTGTTCGGAGTCCCATATGAGATCTCGGACGTCACTAGGACCTCCAGAATGGTTCGGAGGTAAAGATTGATATATAGGAAGTCCTGTTTTGGTCACCGAAAAAGTTTTGGGCTCATCGATAGTGTACCGAGAGTGTCGGGAGGGTACCGGGGGACCATCGGGAGGGGTGTCACACGCCGAGGGGCTTCATGGGCTCTGGGAGGAGACAAACCAACACCTAGTGGTCTGGCATAAGCCTCCACTAAATCCCATGAGGTTTGAGAAGGAAAAAAATCCAAAGGTGGAGAGGTGGTAAGAGTTTCCAAGTGGACAGGAGGAATCCTACTCCTAATAGGATTGGAGTAGGACTCATCCACCTCCAATTTCGGCCAACTCTTGAGGGTTTGAGGCTGCCTCCTCCCCTTCATCCCTCCTATATATACTAGAGGATTTAGAGGGGAAAGTTAACCCTAATTGCCACGCGCTGCCCTCTTCTTCCTATAGATCTATTTCTCCTCTAGATTAGTTCTACGGTGCTTAGGCGAAGCCCTACAGAATTAGTTCACCACCACTGCCACCATGCCGTTGTGCTGCAACTCATCTACCTCTCCGCTCCCTCTTGCTAGATCAAGAAGGTGGAGGTCATCATCGAGCTGTACGTGTGCTGAACGCGGAGGTGCCGTCCATTCGGCACTAGATCGGAAGGACCGTGATCAAGATCGTGAGACGATTCATGATTGGATCACGAGACGGATCATGATGGGATCGCAGGATGGTTTGTGATTGGATCGCGGGCTAGATCGTGATTGGATCGCGGGGCGCTCGGCAATTTGTATCACGAAGACGTTCGACTAAATAAACCACATTTCTTAACGCTTCCCGCTTAGCAATCTACAAGGGTATGTGGATCCACTCTCCCTCTCGTAGATGCTCATCACCATGGATAGATCTTGCCTGTGTGTAGGAAAATTATGTTTCCCATGCAATGTTCCCCATCAATGGCATCATGAGCTAGGTATATGTGTAGATGAGATCACGAGTAGAACACAAAGGAGTTTATGGGCGTTGATGCTTAGATTGCTTCCTCCCTTGGTCATGTTTTGGTTCAGCGGTATTGTGGGATGAAGCGGCTCGGGCCAACCTTACTCGTATGCTTACGAGAGACCGGTTCCATCGACTGACGTGTAACTTTGTTGCACAAAGATGGCTGGCGGGTGTCTGTTTCTCCTACTTTAGTTGGATCGGATTCGACAAAGGCGGTCCTTGAGAAGGTTGAAAAGAAACTCATGTATCACCGTTGTGGCTTTTGCGTAGGTAAGAATTGTTCTTTCTAGATACCCGTAGCAGCCAAGTAAAACTTGCAACAATAATTAGAGGACGTCTAACTTGTTTTTGCAGGGTATGTTGTGATGTGATATGGCCAATTACATGATGAGATATATGTGATGTATGAGATGATCATGTATTGAATAGAATATCACGACTTGCATGTCGATGAGTACGGTAACTTGCAGGAGCCATAGGGTTGTCTTTAATTATTGTATGACCTGCGTGTCAATCATGAAGCGCTATGTAATGCTTTACTTTATTGCTAAGCGGTAGCAATAGTAGTAGAAGCATGGTGGGCATGACAACCCCGTTGGTGACACGTTGCTGGAGATCATGGTGTCATGCCGGTAACGATGGAGATCATGCCGGTGCTTTCAAGATGGAGATCAAAAGCACAAGTTCATGGCCATATCATGTCACTTATGATTTGCATGTGATGTTAATCCTTTTATGCACCTTGTTTTGCTTAGGACGACAGTAGCATTATATGGTGATCCCTCATTTAAATTTCAAGATAAATTGTATTCTCCCCGAGTGTGCACCGTTGCGAAAGCTTGTCGTGTCGAAACACCACATGATGATCGGGTGTGATAGACTCTATGTTCACATACAACGGGTGCAAGCTGTTGTTGCACATGCAAAACACTCGGGTTAAACTTGATGAGCCTAGCATGTACAGACATGGCCTCGGAACATAAGAGACCAAAAGGTCGAACATGAGTCATATAGTAGATATGATCAACATGATGATGTTCACCATTGAAACCACCTCAACTCACGTGATGATTGGACTTGAGTTGATGAATTTGGATCATGTATCACTCGAATGACCGGAGGGATGTCAATTTGAGTGGGAGTTCTTAAGTAATATGATTAATTGAACTCATTATCATGAACATAGTTAGTAGTGTCTTTGCAAATTATGTTGTAGATAGCTCGCGCTGTAGCTCCCTTGTTTTATTGATATGTTCCTAGAGAAATAGAGTTGAAAGATGATGGTAGCAATATTGCGGACAGGGTCCATGATCTGAGGACTGTCCTCATTGCTACATAGAAGGCTTATGTCCTTAATGCACTGCTCGGTGCGCCACCCCCTCGAGCATTGTCTGTAGATGTTGTGAACATCTGATAGGCACGTTCCGATGACTACTCAATAGTTCAGTGTGTCGTGCATTACGGCTTAGAATTGAGGCTCCAAAACGTTTTGAACATCACAGAACATATGAGATGTTCTAAGAACTGAAATTGGGATCTCAGGCTCGTGCCCATGTTGTGAGATATGAGATCTCCAACAAGATTCTTTGCCTGCAAGATGAAGGAGAATAGCTCAATCGTTGAGCATGTGCTTAGATTGTCTGGGTGCTACAATCACTTGAATTGAGTGGGAGTTGATCTTCCAGATAAGGTAGTGATTGATATGGTTCTTCAAGTCACTATCACTAAGATACTAGAACTTCGTGATGAACTATAATTATGCTAGGGATGGAAATGATGATCCCCAAGCCATTCATGATGTTTGACACCGCGAAGGTAGATATCAAGAAGGAGCATCAAGTGTAGATGGTTAGTAAAACCACTAGTTTCGAAAAGGAAAAGGGTAAGGAGGGAAACTTCATGGATGGAAAGTCATTTGCTGCTCCACTGAAGCAACCCAAAGTTGAACCCAAACCCAATACTAGGTGCTTCTATTATGGGGGAGCGATCGCTGAAGAAAAACAACCCTAGATACTTGGTAGATAAGAAGGCTGGCAACATCAACAGAAGTACATATGATATACGTGTTATTGATGTGTACCTTCCTAGTTCTCCTAGTAGCACCTGGGTATTGGATACCGGTTCGGTTGCTAAATGTTAGTGACTCAAAATAAAATCTACGGAATAAACGGAGACTGGCTAAGGGTGAGGTGACGATGTGTGTTGGAAGTGTTTCCAAGGTTAATGTGATCAACATCGTACGCTCTCTCTACCTTCAGGAGTAGTGACGAACCTAAATAAATGTTATTTGGTATTTGTGTTGAGCATGAACGTGATTAGATCATGTTTATTGCAATACGATTATTCATTTAAGTCAGAGAATAATGGTTATTCTGTTTACATGAATAATACCTTCAAAGGTCATGCACCCAATGAATGGTTTATTCAATCTTGATGGTAGTAATAGACATGTTCATAACATTGATGCCAAAAGATACAAAGTTAATAATGATAGTACCACATACTTGTGGCACTGCCGCTAAATGTCATATTGGTGTAAAGCGCATGAAGAAACTCCATGCTGATGGATCTTTGGATTAATTTGATTTCGAATCGGTTGAGACATGCGAACCATGCCTCTTGGGCAACATGACTAAGACCCTGTTTTCAATATGATGGAGTGGGTAAGTAACTTATTGGAAATGATACATGTTGATGTATGCGATCCATTGAGTGTTTTTGCGTGCGGTGGATGTCATTATTTTCTTAGCTTCACTGATGATTTGAGTAGATATGTGTATATTTACTTACTGAAACACAAGTCTAAAACGTGTAAAGTTCAAACAAATTACAGTGAAGTTTAAGATCATCGTGACAAGAAGATAAATTTTTTTATGATATGATCATGGAGGTGAATATCTGAGTTACGAGTTTGGCATACAACTTTAGACAATGTGAAATTTGTTTCACAACTCACGCCGCCTGGAACACCATAGTGTGATGGTGTGTCCGAACGTCATAGTCGTGATCTATTGGATATGGTGCATACTATGACGTCTCTTATCATTTTGCCACTATCGTTTTGGGCTTATGCATTAGAGACAACTACATTCACTTTAAATAGGGCGCCATCTAAATCCGTTGAGATGACACCGTATGAATTATGGTTTGATAGAAACCTAAGCTATAATTTCTCAGAGTTTGGGAATGCAAGACTTATGTTTGATAAGCTCGAACCCAGAGCAGAAAAAATGCAACTTCATAGGATATCCTAAGAACAGTTGGGTATACCTTCTATCGCAGATCCGAGTGCAAAGTGTTTGTTGCTAAAAATGGGCCCTTTCTTGAGAAAGAGTTTCTCTTGAAAGAATTGAGTGGGAGGAAGATAGAACTTGATGAGGTTGTTGAACCTTTGTTTCAACCAGAGAGTAGCACAACACATAAAGATGTTTCTTTGGAGCCTACATTAGTTGAAGAGGAATTTAATGATGATGATCATGAAGCTTCGGATTAAGTTACTATCGAACCTCGTAGGTCAACAAGGATGGGTATTGCTCCTGAGTGGTACAACAACCCTGTCTTAGAGGTCATGTTGTTGGACAACGATGAACCTACGAACTATGGAGAAGTGATGATGGGCCCGGATTCCAACAAATAGTTAGAGGCCATGAAATCCGAGAAAGGATCCATGTATGAAAACCAAGTATGGACTTTGGTAGACTTGCCCGTTGAACGACAGGTCGTTGAGTACAAATGGACCTTCATGAAAGTGCGTTATATCGACTAGAGGAGGGTGAATAGGTAATTTTTACAAATTCATCACTTGAGGAATTTCAACTTTGAGGAATTTGAAATGTGATGAATAACTAACATAGTCTTCGTGATGAAATGAAACATCCACTCATAGTAAGTAGCGTGATACATGATAAGCAGTGATGAACAAGGTAACTTGAAGAATTTGAGGTGAGGAATTTGTGAAAGTCTGCAGTCAAATTCTTCAATAGTAACAACCAATTTCATCAACAGGTATATGAGGAATAGAGGGGTTGAGGAAATAGAACTAGATAGCTCGATGAAGACAATGGTTTGATGACCCAGTTCCAACTGCTGTGACAGTTGTACGTCTGGTTTGGAGCGGCTTGGTATTTAAACCAGAGGACACACAGTCCTTACCGTATTCTCCTTGAGCTAAGGTCACCCAGTCCTCGCCCAATACTCATGGTAAGTCTTCAGGGTAGACTTCCAAAACCCTCACAAACTTGTCACCGGCGATCCACAATTTACTGCTGGATGCTCTAGACCAAGGTCACTTCGTGATCCCCAATTGACTGCAGGAGCACTAGACCATGAAGCCTAACCGTCTGGAGGATGCACAGTCCTCAAAGGTAACAAGCATTGGATCCACAAAGGAATTTCTTCAGTGATGCTCAATCACTATGGGTTTGGTGGTTTGGTTGTGGGTTTTCCTGAGTAATGATTTTCTCTCAAAGTCCTCGGAGGATGGGTTGCTCTCAAATGACAAGTGTCAGTTCTCTCTCGGAGCAGCCAACCAACTAGTGGTTTTGGGGGGTGGCTATTTATAGCCAGGGTGCAACCTGACATGATAAGACTTAAATGCCCCCAGTGATATGACCGTTATGTGGATGTTATGATTGGGGACTGCTGGCGCTAAGCACACCAACGGTCAGAATTTCGAACTATGAAAGTCCTCAGGCTTATCATCTTCCTCACTTGTAGGCAATTCGCACTGGCGAAATCCTAACTCCTCAGTGAGATCAATTTCCTCAGAGTCCAGAAGAACTTTGTCTCTATCACTGAAGAACTTGTCTGAACCATAAGAGATTTCCAAAGGCTTCACTCGAAGGATTGTATAGGTTGAGGATTTTGGAGTTGAGTATCAGTTGGAAATTTTCCTTAGTATTACCCGCCCCCTTTAACAGTATGGTGTTTCCTATGACTCAAATAAGTAAATGAAACTACAAAAACAAAAGTCTTCATGCTTCATATTCCTCGTTCATATCTTCAAGGTCACACCAACTTCTTCATTTTCAAAGTCTTCACAAAGTCTTCACCAAAGTCTTCATCAAAGTCTTCAGTTGAAGACATACATTTTTAGGGGTCGATAATCTCCGGATATATCAAACTCCTCATCGACTTATAGATCCTGTGTACACTCACAAACACATTAGTGCCTTAACCTATAAGTCTTCAATACACCAAAATCACTAAGGGGCACTAGATGCACTAACAATCTCCCCCTTTTTGGTGATTGATGACAAATAGGTTAAGTTTTCAACAGGGATAAACATATGAAGTTAAAGTACTTAGTTTGAGGAATTTGATTGCAAGATATAGAAGAACCCCCCTGAAGATGTGCATATTTGATGAATTTGCTTTGGACTACAAATGCACATGGCAGGTTAAAACATGGAGAACTCCCCCTATATCTTGTAATTCATACATGCATTTGAACATATGATATGAAGAATTTGAAATGCGTGAGGAAAATGGTGTTTGACGAAATTCAGCATGTATGCATTAAGGTACTTGAGGAAGTAAACATGCGAGGAAATATTTCAAAAGAGTCAGACCACCATCGGACTTAAGTTTACAACTCAATCAACAAAAACTTCAGAAGAGCGAGTGTTGTAACTTAAACAAAAATAGCCCATATATACAGACCCGCTTGAAGACTAACTCAAATTTTCTCCCCCTTTGTCATCGAAGACCAAAAGGGACAAAAAATGAGGATTAACGCCCCTTTGAAGAATTTCATCGTGTTGGTGAGGAAGGAGCGTCAGTGTTGTCGGGGTCGTTTGTCGATGTAGGGCCTGCCGCAGTGTCATCAATGTATTCATCCTCATCATGCTCTCGAGATGAAGAATATGAACTTATGAACATAAGAGGAACTTGGACTTTCTTGAATTTCTTCTGTGGTCGATGAGCCCGGTCAGGATGTTCATCAAGATCCAGCTCATTCAGTTCTTCAGAAGACTTGAGGTGAGACAATATGGGCCAAGAGCGGTTGAGGTTTTCATGCGCATAGTAGTGATTCCTCTTCACAGTGTTCTGCGTCACAGTCATGTTTTTCACAATATAACCAAGTTGACGCTTCACCCACTTGTGATTGCGATCGACCTTCTGATGAAGATTTATTAGGAGCTCACGATCAGTCATCACACATGGGGCAGACTCTTGAGGTTTGTGAGCTGAGTCCTTTTCTTTGGAGTCTTGAGTTGCAGTGTCATCATTGGTGGAGAAGGAAGTAGCTTTGCGAAACTGTCCATCCAATGGACGACTGCCTTCATCAATGACAGCCTTGCCTTTTCCTTCCATTGAGTCAATTGTGCTCTTGATGACTTTGATTGGAGGCAGGAAGCCAAAGTGGTTTTGGAAATCAGCCTTGAAGGGAACTGAGGACTTTGCCCTGATGAATTTTATGATCCAAGGCGCGTAAGGCTTCTGTTCAAATGGAGCTAAAGTAGCATTGGCCAATGTCCTCATGAAGAAATTGTGTAAGTCTATGGGAATCCCATGAATGATGTTGACGAGCATATTCTTCATGACTCCCTCCACTTCTTCTTCTTCAGAATTGTGGACCTTCTGAGGACATAGAGTATTTGTGAGTATGTGATAGACCGTCTGGGGCACATATAGCAAATCCTTCACAAGGAAGGTTTTCCGTTGAGGCTTTCCAGGAGGCAATGTCTTCATATCACTTGCATCAGCTGATTCGGAAGTGTAGGCTCATCAAACAGTCTGCGAGCTTCATCTGAGGGAATTGGAACTGGTACACACTGAAGCAATTCAGAAGCTTGAGCAGTGAAGTGTGTTGATCCTGTCATCCATTCCAAAACCCAGGAGTTGATGTCTGAAGTATTTCCACTGATATGCAGTGTGGCATAGAACTGAAGGATGATTTCCTCATTCCAGTCGCAGATGTCGATGCAAAAAGGAAGAATGCCTGCATCATGAAGAACTTGGAGCACCGGTGTGAACGATGGAAGTGTTTCCATGTCCACATGAGGAATTTGGTGGTGCTCGAAGACTTTCTTCTTCTCGAACAGGACTGATGCATAGTAGTTGAGTTGAGTTGCCGACCAGAATCTGCTACGACTGGCCCTTGCAGAGTCATAAGGATTTGGACCTGTGAAGAACATGCGCTCATTAAAGAAATTGCTCTTGAGGAATTTGGGGCGTGCTGGGCCTTTGAATGACATCCTTGCCTTCGGTTGAAGATTTGGTTTGAAGCGGCCCTTGATCTCCTTTGGGATGGGAGGAACTTGAACAATCTGTAGGGCTGGTTCCTCAGTTACGGGTGGAGCAGCAAAGTCATCAGCTATTGCAGCTGGAATTTCTTCAATGACTTGGGTGGTCTGATCGGCAGATTCTTCATGTATTTCTTCAGTCGGAGCAGGTGACTGAGGAATCTTTATCAGAGGAGTAGTCATTGGTGAATTTGGGTGTGCTAATTCCCAATATTCATCATTGATGACAGGCATTGTATTGCCAATGTCTACGTCCTCATCAATTTCTGCAACTCCAGCCTCTTCAGCAGTGAACTGAGGTTGGGGCGATGATACCTTTGGAGTTGAAGCAATGTCTTCAAATTCAATTTCTTCATCAATCTGCTCTGTCGAAGCAGATGAATGATCTTCATCTTCTTCATTTGGGATGACATAGTCAACCCCAAATGGTACAAGTTCATAGGCAGGTGCAAAGGAAATTGGTGTAGCATCAATTGGTCCAGTTGAAGAACTTGGCATAGTCTTCAAATTCTTCACAGCTGAGGATTCTGACATTGATGCTTTTCTCTTGAGAGTCTTTTCCTCTGCAGTTTCAGCTTCTTCAGGTATGACTGATGTAGTCGCCCTGGTGGGTTCAGGTTCTTCAGGCACAGCAAAAGCTTCAGCTAGCCTTTCAGTTTCTTCATGCACAACAGTGATGGTTGCCCTGGCATGGTCATCAGTGGTCTGAGTTTCCTTAGCAGCACTGGTCGTTGCTTCTAATGCAGAAGCATTCTCATCAACAGTCACATCGGGCTGAGCAGTTTCATCAACAGCCTGAGGAATTTCATCAGACTGAGGATTTTGTGGTTGCGATTGAGCTGCAACCCTAGTGTTATGATCCTTCACAGTAGCTTGAGCAGCCCTGACGAATCTCACCTTGGTGCCCTTCCATTCAGCATCATATCTTTCTTGATCCTCAGAGAGTGTGTGAATTTTAGACTGAACTATGACGAGTTGATTTGGGGTCAAGTTCATCACATTGTCTCTTAGAAACTTTTCTTTCCGAACCCTATTTCTCTTAGCTCTCAAAGCTTGATCTCTCTTCCATTTTTCTTCGGAGATGAAGTGGGTGAGGACATGATCCACACCAAGAGGCAGATTCACTAAAGAAAGTGGAGTGTTTGGATCTTCATGCCATATATCGATGAAGTTGAGGATCATTTTGGGATCCAGCATGAGAGGAACAGAGCTGCCCTTGGCTATAGCAGCCCTCTGCTGACTTTGCCTGATGATTTCCTCCAATTCTTCATCATCATCATCCTTAGATCCTGAGGGTATGGTTACCACAGCCTTGCTTGAGTGAGGACTTGGTCTTTGACCTCATCCAGCAGTTTTCTTCAGCTTCAACACTGTAGGGCTAGTTGAAGACTTTGCTGTAGTAGAGGGGCTTGCCGGGATCTTTGGAACTTTTCTGAATCCCTTAGTCCTCTTACATGATGCCAGATGCACTGGGTTGAATACTTTGTAGCTACAGCTGAGGACTGAGCAGCAATAGTACCAGCATCTGAGGCCTTTGTAGGTTGAGGCCTTTGGACTTGAGGAATTTGCTGCGATGGTTTTGAGGTTGAAGAGCTTGTCTTCAAAGTAGCTTTATTCATCATTGATTTCTTTGGAGCACTTGCAGAGGCTCCGACAGAGGCAGCAGCAGCAGAATCTTCATTGAATTTCTTCACTGCCTCTTTGGCTTTCCTTGCCAGCTTGGCTTGCTGCTTCTCCCACATATGAGGAAAGTTCTCACCAGTCTTGAGGCTAGTGGGATCAGCAATTTGATTTTGAGCCAGGGGAGGCCTGCTGCAAGCAGGTTTCACAACAAATTTCATCATGTATTTAGGAGTTACATAACAATAATCCTTCCATTCCCTTGCCCATCTCCTCTCAATTTTCTGTAGACGGATTTTTCTCTGCTTGGTCGTTTCATTGCCATGAGTTTCTTCATCGGGTGTGCAATATTCCTCATACAAATCATCTGGAATCTCAAAAGCAGTGTGCACATCTGGCTTCTTTCCACCTTTCTGAGGTTTCTTTCTATCAACCATTTTCTTCACCAGAGGAATTTGAACTCTTGAGGACTCTGAAGAAGTACACAATTTTTCCTCAAGGAATGCTGCAAATGAGTTAAGTGATGAGAACCTAGTGATTCATCAGCGGACATGTTGTACCTGTGAACAGAGTATATGTGTGAGGAATTTGAAGAGGTCATATGCGTTCTCTGAAATTTTTAAATGGAAATAGGTGAGGAATTTGACCATGGGTGTCTTGAGGAATTTCACTAAGTGTTCTTTGTCTTAGGTTCCAGAGTTGTGTAAATTTGGAGGATTCACACAATTGAGGAATCTTGAAGAAAATCATTACTTAGGGAAAATCATCAAGTATATGAAGATGTAAGGTGCTTTAGATTCATGAAGAAGAAACACCTTTTGAGGAATATGAAGAGCATTCGAAGATCAAACAAGGGCAGTAAAAATAAATTTTATTTACCCTGGTGAAGAACATGACGAACTGAGAGATTTGATTGGGATGTTTGTTAGTTCAGATCTCCCACACCCTAGCTTGGCAGAGGGAGACAGATACATCGGCGGAGGGATGAAGACTTCCGCGGCCGATGCGAGTACGACGACGACGAGGTCGAGGCAGTGAAGCTCTTCCACACCAACGTCGATGACGTTAGCGGCGGCGCTTGGTTGGAGCTCGGGAGAGAGTAGACATGAGGAGTAACCAAGCACTGTTGAAGGGGAGGGGGTATTTATAGTGGAAGTGAAAACCAATCCGCCCGAAGATTTTGGACAGGATGCCCCTAACCCTTGCTCTCCACGCGACAGGTGTCACCCATGTTCTGAGTAGAGGAGATTATGGGGGATCGTGGGTTATCCAGTTGTGGGAATCGGAACCGGTTGAGCGGGAACCGCTGAAAATTTTGATAGTGAAAATTTCGAACTTTTCGTTCGCAAATTCTTCAGCTGTCAAGGACACAGTGAAGACTTTGAACAAGTTTCAAAGTAGAACACATATGAAGAATTTGTGAACAGACTGGGTTGAGTTTAGCATAGAGGGGAAAGGGTCCGATCACATTCACTTAGATGAAAATCAACTTGAATAATTTAGCAATAAGTGAATGCTGCTGAGGACATTGAAAACTCATATATATAGTCAATGAAGAACATGAGTTTCAAAGTTTGAAGAATTTGAAAAGTTGAGGAATTTGAAAATTTGAAGAATTTGAAAAATGACGAAAAACTCAATTTTGAAGAATTTCAACTTTGGTTGGTGGCATGACCCACCATATAAGAATGATGATCTCAGACACCGCGTACAATTGTCGTAGGGTTCTAAGAATCAAATTCTTCATTGATTGAATAAAAGCGTTACTTCGTGTGTTGCACATCTAAGTCATCAATTTTGCATAAGTGTTAGGATGTGTGTCCTTTTTCAAAGAACATTCGAAGATTCTAAGATATTTAGCTCACACCACAACCTGCAAAATCTCTTTTCATCCAAGGGCTTTATGAAGATATCGGCCAGTTGTTCTTTAGTGGGGATGTGGTCGATAGAGATGTCGCCCTTGAGTACATGATCTCGAAGAAAATGATGATGAATCTAGATGTGCTTGGTCTTGGAGTGCTGAATTAGGTTGTAAGAAATCTTGATGGCACTCTCGTTGTCACAGTAGAGAGGCACATTCTTCAACTTGATGCCGTAGTCCTTGAGGGTTTGCTTCATCCATAGTAACTGAGCACAACATGAACCAGCAGCAATGTACTCAACTTCAACAGTAGATAGTGAGACGCAGTTCTGCTTCCTCGAGGACCAACAGACTAAGGATCGTCCAAGGAAATGACATGTCCTTGAGGTTGACTTGCGATCCACATGATCTCCAGCATAGTCAGCATCAGAGTATCCGACGAGGTGAAGATTTGAGCCCTTGGGATACCATAATCCAGGTGTTGGTGTGTGAGCTAAGTATCGAAGAATATGTTTCACAGCCTTATGTGTGATTCCTTCGGTTTTGCTTGGAATCGGGCACATATGCAAACACTCAGCATAATATCAGGCCGAGATGCACATAGATACAATAATAAACCAATCATGGAGTTGTATACCTTCTGATCGAAATCTTTACCATTTTCATTTGTGCAGAGGTGGCCTTTTGAAGGCATTGGAGTTTTGACGCCTTTGCAATCTTGCATGTCGAATTTTCTCAGAACATCTTTGAGGTATTTCTCTTGTGAGACGAAGATGCCGTTGTCTTGCTGACGAATTTCAAGACCTAGGAAGAATTTCAACTCTCCCATCATAGAAATTTGATATTCTTCACTCATCATATAGGCAAATTCATCACTGTAACTTTTGTCAGTACAACCAAAGATAATATCGTCTACATAAATTTGGCATATGAAAAATTCATTGTCATAGGATTTTGTGAAAAGAGTTGGGTCGAGTGAACCGGGTTTGAAGCCTTTCTTCACAAGGAATTCCTTCAGAGTGTCGTACCACGCCCGAGGGGCCTGCTTGAGGCCATAGAGGGCCTTGTTGGGTCTGAAGACTTTGTTAGGATGCTTAGGGTCTTCAAAACCTGGGGGTTGAGCAACATATACGTCTTCCTCAAGCTTACCATTGAGTAATGCACTTTTCACATCCATTTGATATAAGATGATATTATGATGGTTAGCATAAGCAAGCAATATGCAAATAGCTTCAAGTCTAGCAACATGTGCAAACGTTTCATCAAAGTCAATTCCTTCAACCCGTGTGTAGCCTTGAGCTACAAGACGAGCCTTATTCCTCACCACAAGGCCATTTTCATCTTTCTTGTTGCGGTAGATCCACTTGGTACCTATGATGTTATGTTTGCGAGGATCTGGCCTCTTAACAAGTTCCCACACGTTTTTGAGCTTGAACTGATGCAATTACTCTTGCATAGCTTGAATCCACTCAGGCTCCTTGAATGCTTCATCAACTTTAGTGGGCTCTATGATAGAGACAAAGGCAATGTTCCCACAAAAGTTAGTTAAATGTGAAGCTTTTGAGCGAGTGAGGGGACCTGGTGCATTGATGTCATCGATGATTTTGTCAATCTATACTTCATTTGAAACTCTAGGATGAGCAGGTTGACATGGCTGAGGACTTCCTTCAACACCATTTTCTTTAGGTGTATCAACATGAAAGTCTTAATTCGTTGGAATGACTTCCTCAGTGGGTATGATATCTTTAGTTGCCTTCAGCTTAATGGATTCCTCAGGAGACTGTTCATCAAACACAGAAGGCAGGTGCTCTCTTTGCGAGCCATCAGTTTCATTGAACCGCACATCTACAGTTTCAAAAACCTTGTGATGGTAGGTGTTAAAGACTCTGTAGGTGTGCGAGTCCTTTTCGTAACCAAGCATAAAACCTTCATGTGCTTTCGATTCAAACTTAGAACTGTGGTGAGGATCTCTGATCCAGCATTTTGCACTGAAGACTTTGAGATAACTTACATTGGGTTTCTTGCCAGTCATAAGTTCATATGAAGTCTTCTTGTGAAGATATACCCTGTTGATGATGTGGCATGCAGTATCAATTGCCTCAGGCCAGAAGTGACGAGGAGTCTTGGATTCATCAAGCATGGTGCAAGCCATCTCAACTGGTCCTGTTCTTGCGCTCCACAACGCCATTCTGCTGAGGAGTATAAGGGGCAGATAACTCAGGAGTAATACCAAGTTCATCAAGGTATTCATCAATATTAGTGTTGTTGAACTCAATCCCATTATCACTCCTAATATGCTTGATCTTGACGCCGAAGTTGGTGGAGGCCCTTGAAGCAAATCGTCCGAAGACATCCTGCACTTCATTCTTGTACAGAATAATATGCACCCAAGTGTAATGAGAGTAATCATCAACAATGACAAAGCCATACAAACTTGAAGAATTTGTTAGTATGGAGTAATGAGTGGGGCCAAAGGGATCCATGTGAAGCAATTCAAAGGGTCGAGTCGTGGTCATGATTGTCTTCAAGGAATGCTTGGATCTGGTCATCTTTCCAGATTCACATGCACCGCAGAGGTGGTCCTTGAGGAGTTTGACACCCTCGATGCCAATGACGTGCTTTTTCTTCACGAGCGTGTGCAAGTTCCTCATACCCGCATGTCCAAGTCATCGATGCCATAGCCAGCCTTCTAAAGACTTTGCAAGTAAGCATGTGACAGGTTGAGGACCTGTAGAGAAATCAACAATATACAAGTCTCCTCTCCTAAAGCCTTCGAAGACTTTGGAATTTTCAGATTCCATGATGACAACACAACGATATTTTCCAAATACGACGATCATATCAAGATCACAAGCATTAAGGAAGACATAAGGTTGAACCCAAGGGATTAAACAAGCATCACCTTATCCATGGTTTGGTCCTTTGAGATAGCAACCTTACCAAGTCCCAATACCTTGCTTTTTCCTTTGTCTTCGTAAGTGATATGCTTCAGAGGAGATGGAGTGAGTGGCAAATTCATTAGTAGATTCTTGTCACTAGTCATATGATTTGTGCATCCACTATCGAGGATCCACTCAGTAGCTTTTGGAGTATCATCCTGCAGATGAATTAGTACAACTTACGAACTCATATGCTTCAGAGTGAAGAATATGACATCAATTTCATCAGATAGGATTTCATCACACAAGATAGTAAGCAAGTAGTGTGAGGACGTGAGAAATGAGGAATTCATTTCATCATGGTTAGCTTGCGTCCTTTCAAGAATTTCCTCAGGTCTCCAACAAATTCATCAGATGTTCAGTTTCTTCTGGAGACCTGACCCTACATAAGAAATTAGTTCAATTTCTTCACCACCCACATCTGGAGGGGTGGAAAAGAGTTCATCATTCTATGAGCACCATGTGAGAAAGGAGGCATTGAAGCAAGTGCACTTTGTTTCATAGGGCAAGGGTTAGAGTACTCAAATGAATAAGCAGAGAAATTCTTCGAGGACTTATGAACATAATGGTTTGAAGAATAATGCACATATTCATAACTCTTAGGTTTTCCCAGCGAAACAAAAGCATTAGCGTGAGAATGATATTTTTGACCATTTGAGGAATTTGGTCCAAGTGAGGACTTTGATCTGGGGATCCTATTCTTCATGAGTGATGTCATGAGGACATTCACTTGAAGATTTTGTAGGTAGCTCTTCGGAACCCAGATTTTCTTCATAGGAGAACCGTTCCTGCAGTTAGTTCCAACAAATCTAGCAAATACTTCACCTTTCTGATTTTTGAAGATTTTGTAGTTGGAGTCAAGTGACTCATCACAGGAATATGAAGTTTCACAAGTAAAGCCATATAAAGTGGATGGATCTACATGAGATCCTTTCGCAGCAACCCATGAGGTTTTGGTGTACTGCTTAGGTGTCAAGTAGGATCCATCAGCATTGAGTTTCATCACAAAGGCAATATCCTCTTTCCTAGGGTTCCTGTTCAGAATCTGCTTTTTGAGGACATCGCAAAGGGTTTGATGCCCTTTGAGGCTTTTGTACATGCCTGTCACATACAATTCCTTCAACCCTGCATTGTCGTTAGTGATACTTGTGGTATCCTCAGATGAGGAATTTGAGACCATAGGAATAGCTGAAGAACTTGCAGCAATAGAAATATTTGAACATTTAGGTGAAGAATTAGCAGTTTCACGTTCAATGCATTTCAAACAAGGTGGAACAAATTCTTCCTGAGCAGTACTGATCTATTGAGCCAGTAAGGAATCGTTTTCCCTTTGGAGATCCTCATGTGACACCCTCAGTTTCTCAAGATCTAGCTTTCTTGAAGATATTCATAAGAAAGCTTCTCATGATCAGCTAAGAGGTCGTTATGATGACTCTGAAGGTTATCATACTTTTTCTAAAGACTTTTGATATCGTCAGATAGAGTTTGAGTCCGATCCACTTCATGGTTCAACAGATCATCGCTTTTGTCTAGCTTTTCAAGTGCACTTTGTTGCTTAGTGGCAAGTTTAACAAGTTTAGCATAGCTAGGTTTCACATATTCATCAGATTCACCTTCACTTGATTCAGAAGAGGAATGATGTTTGTGTACCTTTGATCCTTTTGCCATGAAGCAATAGGTGGGAGCATAATCATCATTGCTGATGTCAGAGTCGTTGGAGTAGTCATATTCTTCATCGTTGAAGATGGACTTGCTGACGAAAGCAGTAGCGAGAGCAAGGCTAGCGACACCAGATTCTGATTCCTCCTCAGATTCTTGCTCTTCTTCATATTCTTCAAATTCTTCCTCAAAATCCATTTACTTGCCGATGAATGCACGAGCCTTTCTGGAACCATTCTTCTTGTTCTTTGAGGAATTTGAAGATGAGGACTTTGCAGATGAGGACTTTGAAGATTTCTTCTTTTTCTTCGAGTCATCAGAACTATCCTCCTTGTACTTCTTCTTCTTCTTTGCATCTTTTTCCCAGAGAGGACAGTCAGAGATAAAGTGACCAGGCTTTTTGCAACGATGACAAGTTCTTTTCCTGTAGTCTTTTGAGGAATCTGATTTCCTCAAGCCACTTTTTGATGACTTCCCAAATCCACCTCTCCTTGAGAACTTTTGGAATTTCCTCACGAGCATTGCTAGTTCCTGACTTAGTTCTTCAGGATCACCAAGGCTGCTGTCAGAATCTTCTTCTTCGGATGAGGAAATTGCTTTCGCCTTTAGAGCACAGGATCTTCCATAGCTTGGCCCATAGAGGTCTCTCTTCTCAGCTTGTTGGAATTCATGAGTATTGAGTCTCTCAAGAATATTAGCAGGATCAAGTGACTTGTAGTCTCCATGTTCCTGAATCATCAAAGCCAGTGTATCGAATGAGGAGTCAGGAGATCTTAGCAGTTTCTTCACCACTTCATGGTCAGTGATATCGGTGGGACCCAGTGCTTGAAGCTCATTGGAGATATCAGTGAGACGATCAAAAATTTGCTGAACATTTTCATTGTCAAGTCTCTTGAAGCGGTTGAAGAGATTGCGAAGAACATCAACACGAGAGTCATGTTGAGTGGAAACACCTTCGTTGACTTTGAATAGCCTATCCCAGATAAGCTTCACAGTATCCAAAGCACTCACTCTGCCATACTGACCTTTGCTCAGATGGCCACATATGATATTCTTCGCTTGAGAGTCTAGTTGCTTGAATCTCTTCACATCGGCATTAGTAACAGTGGGAGTGACAGAGGGCACACCATTTTCCACAACGTACCAGAGATCGTTGTCAATAGCTTCAAGGTACGTATGCATCTTGGTCTTCCAGTAGGGGTAGTCTGTCCCATCGAAGGTAGGACACCCTGTGGAAACCTTGATCATACCTGCAGTCGACATAATTAGAACTCCAGGTGGTTAAACCAAAATCACACGGAGCGAGGGAGTAATTGCTCTGATACCAATTGAAAGTGCGTTATATCGACTAGAGGGGGGTGAATAGGTGATTTTTACAAATTGACACTTGAGGAATTTCAACCTTGAGGAATTTGAAATGTGTTGAATAACTAGCATAGTCTTCATGATGAAATAAAACATGCACTAATAGTAAGTAGCGTGATATAGGATAAGCAGTGATGTACAAGGTAACTTGAAGAATTTGAGGTGAGGAATTTGTGAAAGTCTTCAGTCAAATTCTTCAAATACTAACAATCAATTTCATCAACAGGTATATGAGGAATAGACGGGTTGAGGAAATAGAACCAGATAGCTCGATGAAGACAATGGTTTGATGACCCAGTTCCAACTGCTATGATAGTCGTACATCTGGTTTGGAGCGGCCTGGTATTTAAACCAAAGGACACACAGTCCTAGGACACACAGTCCTTACCGTATTCTCCTTGAGCTAAGGTCACACAGTCCTCGCCCAACACTCGTGGTAAGTCTTCAGGGTACACTTCCAAAACCCTCACAAACTGGTCACCCGACGATCCACAATTTACTGCTGGATGCTCTAGACCAAGGTCACTTCGTGATCCCCAATTGAATGTAGGAGCACTAGACCATGACGCCTAACCGTCTGGAGGATGCACAGTCCTCAAAGGTAACAAGCGTTGGATCCACACATGAATTTCTTTAGTGATGCTCAATCACTATGGGTTGGTTGGTTTGGTTGTGGGTTTTTCCTCATTGATGATTTTCTCTCAAAGTCCTCGGAGGATGGGCAAATGACAAGTGTCAGTTCTCTCTCGGAGCAGCCAACCAACTAGTGGTTGTGGGGGGTGGCTATTTATAGCCAGGGTGCAACCTGACATGATAAGACATAAATGCCCCCAATTATATGACCGTTATGTGGATGTTATGATTGGGGACAGCTGGCGCTAAGCACAACAACGGTCGGAATTTTGAACTATGAAAGTCCTCAGGCTTATCATGTTCCTCATTTGTAGGCAATTCGCACTGGCAAAATCCTAACTCCTTTGACAAATCAATTTCCTCAGTGACCGGAAGAACTTCGTCTCTGTCACTGAAGAACTTGTCTGAACCGTAAGAGATTTCCAAAGGCTTCACTTGAAGGATTGTATAGGTTGAGGATTTTGGAGTTAAGCATCAGTTGGAAATTTTCCTTAGTATTACCTCGCCCCCCTTTAACAGTACGGTGTTTCCTATGACTCAAATAAGGAAATGAAACTACGAAAACAAAAGTCTTCATGCTTCATATTCCTCATTCATATCTTCAAGGTCACACCAACTTCTTCATTTTCAAAGTCTTCACAAAGTCTTCACCAAAGTCTTCACAAAGTCATCAGCAAAGTCTTTAGTTGAAGACATACATTTCAAGGGGTCGATAATCTCCAGATATATCAAACTCCTCATCAACTTATAGAGCCTGTGTACAAGCACAAACACATTAGTGCCTTATCCTATAAGTCTTCAATACACCAAAATCACTAAGGGGCACTAGATGCACTGACACTTCAAGATGAAGACCGACGCGTATGGTGAATGTCACCATTTATAAATCTTGACTTGTCACAAAGAAGTTTCCGCCAAGTGCAAGGAGTTGACTGCGATGAGACTTTCTCACCCATAGCGATGCTAAAGTTGTTGGGGAACGTTGCATGGGAAACAAAAAATTTCCTACGCACATGCAGATCTATCCATGGTGATGAGCATCTATGAGAGGGAGAGTGGATCTACATACCCTTGTAGATCGCTAAGCGGGAAGCGTTAAGAAACGCGGTTGGTGTAGTCGAACGTCTTCGCGATCCAAATCGCCGAGCGTCCCGCGATCTCATCACGATCCGTCCCGTGATCCAATCGCGATCCATACCGCGAATGCACCACTATCCGTCCCATGATCCAATCACGATCCGCCCTGCAAACTCATCACGATCCGTCTCGCGATCTTGATCACAGTCCTTCCGATCTAGCGTCGAACGGACAACACCTATGCTTTCGGCACATGTATAGCTCGATGACGATCTCCGCCTTATTGATCCAGCAAGAGGGAGCAGAGAGGTAGAAGATTTCACCGGTAGCGTGACGTCACCGCGGCGATGGTGGTGGATCAATTCTGGCAGGGCTTCGCCTAAGCACTGCAGAAATCCGATCTAGAGGAGAAACTATGCACTGGAGGAATGGGTAGCACGTGGCTAAAAATTCTGTGGCAAAACCCTAAAACCTCTAGTATATATAAGAGGAAGAGAGGAGGCTTGGCACAAGGGCAAAACCCACTAGGAGGCTTCGGCCGATGCTAAGGAGGAGAGTTCTCCTTCTCCTCCAATCCTAGTAGGATTAGGACTCTTCCTTTTTTTTTTTTGCCTTTTTGCCTTTTTTCCACCTTTTCTCTTTGGGATTTTCTTCCCTAACCACATGGGCCTTGTGTGGGACTTACAACATCCCACAAAAGGCTGGTATTTATTCTCCCACAGCCCATGTAGCCTCTTGGGTCGAAATACCCCTCCCGATGGTCTCCTGGTACACTACCGGCACTCCCGGTACACTACCGATTAGGCCGGAACTTTTCCGGCGACCAAAACAGGACTTCCTATATATCAATATTTACCTCTGGACCATTTCGGAGATCCTCGTGATGTCCAGGATATCATCTGGGACTCCGAATAACCTTTGGTCACCATCATACATAACTCTATACTATCGAAACGTCACCGAACCTTAAGTGTGCAGACCCTGCGGGTTTGAGAACTATGTAGACATGACTGAGACACCTCTACGGTCAATAACCAATAGCGGGATCTGGATGCCCATATTGGTTCCTACATATTCTACGAAGATCTTTATCGGTTGAACCTCTATGTCAAGGATTCAGTTAATCCCGTATGATGTTCCCTTTGTTCTTCGGTATGTTACTTGCCCGAGATTCGATCGTTGGTATCTCCATACCTAGTTCAACCTCGTTACCGGCAAGTCTCTTTACTCGTTCCGTAATACAAGATCCCGTGACCAACACTTAGTCACATTTGCTTGTAAGGCTTATTGTGATGTTGTATTACCGAGTGGGCCCTGAGATACCTCTCCGTCACACGGAGTAACAAATCCTAGTCTTGATCCATGCCAACTCAACAGAAACCCTCGGAGATACCTGTAGAGCACCTTTATAGTCACCCAGTTAGTTGCGACGTTTGATACACACAAGGCACTCCTCCGGTGTCAATGAGTTGCATGATCTCATGGTCATAGGAACAGATACTTCACATGCAGAAAACAGTAGCAATAAACTGACATGATCATATGCTACGTTTGTAGTTTGGGTCCTTTCCATCACATCATTCTCCTAATGATGTGATCCCATTACCAAATGACATCTCATGTCCATGACTAGGAAACCATAGCCATCTTTGATCAACGAGCTAGTCTATTTAGAGGCATACTAGGGACATGGTGTTGTCTATGTATCCACACATGTATCTAAGTCTCCGATCATTACAATTATAGCATGGATAATAAACGATTATCATGAACAAGGAAATATGATAATAACTAATTTATTATTGCCTCTAGGGCATATTTCCAACAGTCTCCCACTTGCACTAGAGTCAATAACCCAGTTCACATCACCATGTGATTCACATTGTTATGAATCTAACACCCAATGAGTTTTGGGGCTCGATCATGCTTGGCATGTGAGCGAGGTCTTATAGTCAACGGGTCCGCGACATTCAGATCCTTGTGTACTTTGCAAATCTCTATGTCAAACTGTAAACACTGCTACCATGCTCCACTTGGTACTATTCCAAATGGCTGCTCCACTATACGTATCCAGATTGCTACTACGAGTCATCCAGATTGGTGTTAAATCTTGCATCGACGTAACTCTTTACGACGAACTCTTTATCACCTCCATAATCAAGAATCATCTCCTTAGTATTTTAGTTACTAAGGATAATCTTGACCGCTGTCCAGTGATCCACTCCTGGATCACTCTTGTACCCCTTGACGGACTCATGGCAAGGCACACACAAGTGCAGTACACAGCATGGCATACTATACAGAACCTATGGCTAAGGCATAGGGGACGACATTCGTCCTTTCTCTTTCTTCTACCGTGGTCAAGCTTTGAGTCTCACTCAACTTCACACCTTAGAAACCAGGCAAGAACTCTTTCTCTAACTGATCCATTTTGAAGTCTTTCAAAATCTTGTCAACGTATGTACTCATTGAAAGTCTCATCAAGCATCTTGATCTATCTCTATAGATCTTGATGCTCAACAATTAGGTAGCTTTATCCAGGTCTTCCTTTGAAAAACTCCTTTCAAACAACCCTTTATGCTTTCCAGAAATTCTACATCATTTCCGATCAACAATATGTCAACCACATATGCTTATCAGAAACTCTATAGTGCTCCCACTCACTTTATTGTAAATACAAGTTTCTCATAAACTTTGTATAGACTCAAAAACTTTGATCACCTCATCAAAGTGTATATGCCAACTCCGAGATGCTTGCTTCAGTCCACAGAAGGATCACTAAAGCTTGCTCACCTTTTAGCATCCTTAGGACTGACAAAACCTTATGGTTGTATCACATACAACATTTCCTCAAGTAAACTATTAACGAAACGATGTTTTGTCATCCATCTGCTAGATTTCATAATTGAAAAATGCAGCAACTACTAACATAATTCCAACAGACTTTAGCATCGCTACGAGTGACAAAGTCTCATCGCAGACAACTCTTTGAACTTGTTAGAAGCTTCTTTGTGACAAGTCGAGCTTTATAAATGGTGACATTTACCATCAACGTCTGTCTTCATCTCAAAGGTCCATTTGTACTCGACGACCTTCCATCCAACGAGCAAGTCTACCAAAGTCTATACTTAGTTTTCATACATGGACCCTTTCTCGGATTTCATGGCCTCTAACCATTTGTCGGAATCTGGGCCCATCATCGCTTCTCCACAACTCGTAGGTTCATCGTTGTCCAACAACATGGCCTCTAAGACAGGGTTGTCATACCACTCATGAGCAGTACATGTCCTTGTCGACCTACGAGGTTCGATAGTAACTTGATCTGAAGCTTCATGATCATCATCATTAACTTCCTCTTCAACTAACGTAGGCTTCACAGAAACAACTTCCTGTGCTGCGCTACTCTCTCATTGAAACAAAGGTTCAACAACCTCATCAAGTTCTATCTTCCTCCCACTCAATTCTTTCGAGAGAAACTCTTTCTCAAGAAAGGACCCAGTTTTAGCAACAAACACTTTATGCTTGGATCTGAGATAGAAGGTTTACCCAACTGTCTTTAGGGTATTCTATGAAGATGCATTTGTCCGCTTTGGGTTCAAACTCATTAGGTGAAAACCTTTTTCACATAAGTGTTGCAGCCCCAAACATTAAGAAATGACAGCTTACGTTTCTATCAAACCATAATTCACACGGTGTCATCTCAGCAGATTTAGATGGTTCCCTATCTAAAGTGAATTTAGTTGTCTCTAATGCATAACCCCAAAATTATAGTAGCAAAACGATAAGAGACATCATAGCAAGCACCATTTTCAATAGAGCACGACTATGACGTTCGAACACACCATCACACTATGGTGTTCTAGGTGGCATGAGTTGTGAAACAACTTTCACATTGTCTAAAGTTGTATGCCAAACTCGTAACTCAGATATTTACCTCCACGATCATATCGCAAACATTTTTATCTTCTTGTCATGATGATCTTAAACTTCACTCTGAATTTGCATAAACCTTTCAAACAATTCAGACTTGTGTTTCATTAAGTAAATATACACTATATCTACTCAAATCATCAGTGAAGGTAAGAAAATAACGATATCCACCACACGCTACAAGACTCATTGGATTGCATACATCAACATGTATCATTTCCAATAAATCATTTGCCCTCTCCATCCATCTGGAAATGGGGTCCTTAGTCATCTTGCCCAAGAGGCATGGTTCGCATGTCTCAACCGATTCGAATCGAATGAGTTGAAAGATCCATCAGCATGGAGTTTCTTCATGTGCTTTATACCAATATGACATTTAGCGACAGTGCCACAAGTATGTGGCACCATCATTATTAACTTTGTATCTTTTGGCATCAATGTTATGAACATGTGTATTACTACGATGAAGATTCAACAAACCATTCTCATTGGGTGCATGACCATTGAAGGTATTATTCATGTAAACAGAATAACCATTATTCTCTAACTTAAATGAATAACGTTCATGCTCAACGCAAAACACCAAAGAAGATTTATTTAGGTTTGTCACTAATCCCGAAGGTAGAGAGAGCGTGCGATGTTGATCATATCAACCTTGGAAACATTTCCAACACACATCGTCACCTCACCCTTAGCTAGTTCTCCGTTTATTCCGTAGCTTTTATTTCGAGTTACTAACATTTAGCAACTGAACCGGTATCCAATACCCAGGTGCTACTAGGAGTACTCGCAAGGTACACATCATTAACACGTATATCAAATATACTTCTGTCAATGTTGCCAGTCTTCTTATCTCGCAAGTATCTAGGGTTGTTCCGCTTCAGCGACTGCTCTCCTCATAATCAAAGCACTTAGTCTCGGGTTTGGGTTCAACTTTGGGTTGCTTCACTAGAGCAGCAACTGACTTGCTATCTATCAAGTTTCCCTCCTTACTCTTGCCCTTCTCGAAACTAGTGGTTTGACTAACCATCAACACTTGACGCTCCTTCTTGATTTCTACCTTCGCGGTGTCAAATATCGCGAATAGCTCATGGATCATTAATTCTATCCCTGGCATTTTATAGTTCATCACCAAGTTCTAGTAGCTTAGTGACAGTGACTTGGAGAACTATATCAATCACTATCTTATCTGGAAGATAAACTCCCACTCGATTCAAGCGATTGTAGCACCTAGACAATCTGAGCACATGCTCAACGGTTGAGCTATTCGCTTTCATCTTGTAGGCAAAGAATCTTGTTGGAGATCTCACATCTCGCAACACAGGCACGAGCCTGAGATCATAATTTCAGCTCTTAGAACATCTCATATGTTCCGTGATGTTCAAAATGTTTCAGAGCCTCAATTCTAAGCCGTAATGCATGACGCACTAAACTATCAAGTAGTCATCAGAACGTGCCTGTCAGATGTTCACAACATCTACAGACGACGCTAGAGGGATTGGTGCACCGAGGGGTGCATTAAGGACATAAGCTTTCTATGCAGCAACGAGGACAATCCTCGGATCACGGAGTCAGTCCGCAATATTGCTACCATCATCTTTCAACTCTATTTCTCTAGGAACATATAAAAATTCAAGGGAGCTACATCGTGAGCTAGTAATCTACAACATAATTTTGCAAAGACACTACTGACTATGTTCATGATAATTAGTTCAATTAATCATATTACTTAAGAACTCCCACTCAAATTGACATCCCTCCGGTCATTCGAGTGATACATGATCCAATTTCATCAACTCAAGTCCGATCATCACGTGAGTTGAGGTGGTTTCAATGGTGAACATCATCATGTTGATCATATCTACTATATGACTCATGTTCGACCTTTCGGTCTCTTGTGTTCCGAGGGCATGTCTGTACATGCTTGGCTCGTCAATTTTAACCTGAGTGTTCTGCATGTGCAACACTGGCTTGCACCCGTTGTATGTGAACGTAGAATCTATCACACCCGATCATCACCTGGTGTCTCGACACGACGAACTTTCACAACGGTGCACACTCGGGGAGAACACAATTTATCTTGAAATTAAGTGAGGGATCAACTTATAATGCTACCGTCGTCCTAAGAAAAACAAGGTGCATAAAAGGATTAACATCACATGCAAATCATAAGTGACATGATATGGCCATGAACTTGCGCTTTTGATCTCCATCTTGAAAGCACCGACATGATCTCCATCGTCACCGGAATGACACCATGATCTCCATCATCTTGATCTCCATCAACGTGTTGCCATCGGGGTTGTCGCTCCCATCATGCTTGTACTACTATTGCTACCGTTTAGCAATAAAGTAAAGCATTACATAGCGCTTAATGATTGACACGCAGGTCATACAATAATTAAAGACAACCCTATGGCTCCTGCCGGTTGCCGTACTCATCGACATGCAAGTTGTGATATTCTATACAACACATGATCATCTCATAGATCACGTATATCACATCATGTAATTGGCCATATCACATCACAACATACCCTGCAAAAACAAGTTAGACGTCCTCTAATTGTTGTTGCATGTTTTACATGGCTGCTACGGGTATCTAGCAAGAACAATTCTCATGTACGCAAAAACCACAATGGTGATACACTAGTTGCTTTTCAACCTTCTCAAGGTTCTCCTTTGTCAAATCCGATCCAACTAAAGTGAGAGAAACTGGCACCCGCAAGCCATCAATGCAACAAGTTGCGGTTGAGGGAACATGTCTCTCGTAAGCGTACGAGTAATGTTGGTCCGGGACGCTTCATCTCACAAAACCGCTGAACCAAAACATGACCAAGGAAGGAAGCAATCTAAGCATCAACGCCCACAAACTCTTTGTGTTCTACTCGAGATCTCATCTACACATAGACCTAGCTCATGATGCCACTGTTGGGGAACGTTGCATGGGAAACAAAAAATTTCCTACGCACACGCAGATCTATCCATGGTGATGAGCATCTATGAGAGGTAGAGTGGATCTACATACCCTTGTAGATCACTAAGCGGGAAGCATTAAGAAACACGGTTGGTGTACTCGAACGTCTTCGCGATCCAAATCGCCGAGCGTCCCGCGATCTCATCGCGATCCGTCCCGCGATCCAATCAAGATCCGTCCCGCGAACTCATCACGATCCGTCCCGCGATCCAATCACGATCCATCTCGCAAACTCATCACGATCTATCCTACGAACTCATCATGATCCGTCTCGTGATCTTGGTCACGGTCCTTCCGATCTAGCGTCGAACGGACGACACCTCCACATTCAGCACACATACAGCTCGATGACGATCTCCACCTTCTTGATCTAGCAAGAGGGAGCGTATAGGCAGAAGAGTTCACTAGCAGCATGACGGCACCGCGGCAATGGTGGTGGAGCAATTCCGGCAGGGCTTCGCCTAAGCATTACAGAAATCTGATCTAGAGGAGAAACTATGCACTGGAGGAATGGGCAGCACATGGCTAAAAATTCTGTGCCAAAACCCTAAAACCTCTATTATATATAAGAGTAATATAGGAGGCTTGGCACAAGGGCAAAAGACACTAGGAGGCTTCGGCCGAAGCTAACGAGGAGAGTCCTCCTCCTCCTCCAATCTTAGTAGGATTAGGACTCTTCCTTTTTTGCCTTTTTGCCTTTCTTCCACCTGTTCTCTTTGGGCTTTACTTCCCTAACCGCATGGGCCTTGTGTGGGACTTCCACCATCCCACAAAAGGCTGGTATTTATTCTCCCACATCCCATGTAGCCTCTTGGGTCGAAATACCCCTCCCGATGGTCTGCCGGTACACTACCGGCACTCCCGGTACACTACCGATTAGGCCAGAACTTTTCTGGCGACCAAAACAGGACTTCCTATATATCAATATTTACCTCCAGACCATTACGGAGCTCCTCGTGACATTCGGGATCTCATCCGGGACTCCGAATAACCTTCGGTCACCATCATACATAACTCTATACTACCAAAACGTCACCGAACCTTAAGTGTGCAGACCCTACGGGTTCGAGAACTATGTAGACATGACCAAGACACCTCTACGGTAAATAACCAATAGTGGGACCTGGAAGTCCATATTGGTTCCTACATATTCTACGAAGATCTTTATCGGTCGAACCTCTATGTCAAGGATTTAGTTAATCCCGTATGATGTTCCTTTGTTCTTCGGTATGTTACTTGCCCGAGAATCGATCGTCGGTATCTCCATACCTAGTTCAACCTTGTTACTGGCAAGTCTCTTTACTCATTCCGTAATACTAGATCCCGTGACCAACACTTAGTCACATTTGGTTGCAAGGCTTATTGTGATGTTGTATTACCGAGTGGGCCCTGAGATACCTCTTCGTCACACGGAGTAACAAATCCTAGTCTTGATCCATAACAACTCAATAGACACCCTCGGAGATGCCTGTAGAGCACCTTTATAGTCACCTAGTTACGTTGCGACGTTTGATACACACAAGGCACTCCTTCGGCGTCAGTGAGTTGCATGATCTCATGGTCATAGGAACAGATACTTGACATGCAGAAAACAGTAGCAATAAACAGACACGATCGTATGCTAAGTTTGTAGTTTGGGTCTTTTCCATCACACCATTCTCCTAATGATGTGATCCCATTACCAAATGACATCTCATGTCCATGACTAGGAAACCATAGCCATCTTTGATCAAGGAGCTAGTCTATTTAGAGGCATACTAGGGACATGGTGTTGTCTATGTATCCACACATGTATCTAAGTCTCCGTTCAATACAATTATAGCATGGATAATAAACGATTATCATGAACAAGGAAATATGATAATAAATAATTTATTATTGCCTCTAGGGCATATTTCTAACAAAAGTTTGTTGGAATTATGTTAGTAGTTGTTGCATTTTTTTATGAAATCTGGCAAATGGATGTCAAAACATCGTTACCTTAACGGTTTCCTTGAAGAAAGGTTGTATGTGATACAACCAGAAGGTTTTGTCAGTCCTCAGGATGCTAAAAGGTGTGCAAGCTCCAGTGATCCTTCTATGGGCTGGAGCAAGCATCTCAGAGTTGGAGTATATGCTTTGATGAGGTGATTAAAGTTTTTGAGTTTGTACAAAGTTTATTAGGAACTTGTATTTACAATAAAGTGAGTGGGAGCACTATAGAGTTTCTGATAAGCATATGTGGATGGCATATTGTTGATCAAAAATGATGTAGAATTTCTGGAAAGCATAAAGGGTTGTTTGAAAAGGAAATTTTCAAAGGAAAACCGGGATGAAGCTACTTAATTGTTGGGCATCGAGATCTATAAGAGATAGATCAAGACACATGATAAGATTTTTCAATGAGTAAATGCCTTGACAAGATTTTGAAAGAGTTCAAAATGGATCAATCAAAGAAAGAGTTCTTGCCTGATTTGTAAGGTGTGAAGTTTAGTAAGACTCAAAGCTCGACCACGGCAGAAGAAAGAGAAAGGACGAAGGTCGTTCCCTATGCTTTATGCATAGGCTCTATATAGTATGCCATGTTGTGTACCGCACCTGTGTGTGCCTTGCCATGAGTTTGTAAAGGGGTACAAGAGTGATCCAGGAGTTGATCACTGGACAGTGGTCAAAATTATCCTTAGTAACTAGAGGACTAAGGAAATATTTCTCGATTATGGAGGTGATAAAGAGTTCGTCGTAAAGTGTTGCGTTGATGCAAACTTCAACACCAATCCGGATGACTCTAAGTAGCAATCCGGATACGTATAGTGGAGCAGCCATTTGGAATAGTTCCAAGTGGAGTGCGGTAGAAGTGTCTATAGTATGACATAGAGATTTGCAATACACATGTATCTGAATAGAGCAGACCCATTGACTAAAACCTCTTTCACATGCAAAACATGATCGAACCCCAGATCTCATTGGGTGTGAGATTCATATAAAATCATATAGCGATGTGAGCTAGATTATTGACTCTAGTGCAAGTGGGAGACTATTGGAAATATGACCTAGAGGCAATAATAAATTTGTTATTATCATATTTCCTTGTTCATGATAACCTTTTATTATCCATGCTTGAATTGTATTGATCGGAAACTTAGATACATGTGTGGATACATAGACAACACCATGTCCCTAGTATGCCTCTAATAGACTAGCTCGTTGATCAAAGATGGTTATGGTTTCCTAGCCATGGACATGAGATGTCATTTGATAACGGGATCACATCATTAGGAGAATGATGTGATGGACAAGACCCAAACTATAAACGTAGCATATGATCGTGTCAGTTTATTGCTACAGTTTTCTGCATGTCAAGTATCTGTTCCTATGACCATGAGATCATGCAACTCACTGACACTATAGGAGTACCTTGTGTGTATCAAACGTTGCAATGTAACTGGGTGACTATAAAGGTGCTCTACAGGTATCTCCGAGGGTGTTTGTTGGGTTGGCATGGATCAAGACTCGGATTTGTTACTTCGTGTGACGGAGAGGTATCTCAGGGCCCACTCGGTAATACAACATCACAACAAGCCTTGCAAGCAATGTGACTAAGTGTTAGATACATGATCTTTTATTACGTAACGAGTAAAGAGACTTGCCGGTAATGAGATTGAACTAGGTATGGATGTGTCAATGATCGAATCTCGGGCAAGTAACATACCGAAGAACAAAGGGAATAACATACAGGATTAACTCAATCCTTGACATAGAGGTTCTACCGATAAAGATCTTCGTAGAATATGTAGGAAGCAATATGGGCATACAGGTCCTGCTATTGGTTATTGACCGTAGAGGTGTCTCGGTCATATCTACATAGTTCGCGAACCCGCAGGGTCTGCACACTTAAGGTTCAATGACGTTTCAGTAGTATAGAGTTATGTATGATGGTGACTGAAGGTTGTTCGAATTCCCGGATGAGATCCCGGACATCATGAGGAGCTCCGGAATGGTCCGGATTTAAAGATTGATATGTTGGAAGTCATGTTTTGGTCTCCAAAAAAGTTTCGGGCTCATCGGTAGTGTACCGGGAGTGTCGGGAGGGTACCGGGGGACCATTGGAAGGGGTGTCACGCCCCGAGGGGCCTCATGGGCTGTGGGAGGAGTCAAACCAGCACCTAGTGTGCTGGCTGAAGCCTCCACTAAAGACCATGAGGTTTGAGAAGGAAAAAAATCCAAAGGTGGAGAGGTGGAAAGAGTTTCCAAGTGGACAGGAGGAATCCTACTCCTAATATGATTGGAGTAGGACTCCTCCACCTCCAATTTCGGCAACTCTTGAGGATTTGAGGCTGCCTCCTCCCCTCCGTCCCTCCTATATATACTAGAGGATTTAGAGGGGAAAGTTAACCCTAATTTCCACGTGCTACCCTCTTCTTCTTCTAGATCTATTTCTCCTCTAGATTAGTTCCGCGGTGCTTAGGCGAAGCCCTATAGAATTAGTTCACCACCACCGCCACCATGCCGTTGTCCTACCGGAGAACTCATCTACCTCTCCACTCCCTCTTGCTGGATCAAGAAGGCGGAGGTCGTCATCGAGCTGTACGTGTGCTGAACATGGAGGTGTCGTTCGTTCGGTACTAGGTCGGAAGGACCATGATCAAGATCGCGAGACGATTCGTGATTGGATCGTGGGACGGATCGTGATGGGATCGCGGTAAGGTTTGTGATTGGATTGCGGGCTAGATAGTGATTAGATCGCGGGACACTCGGCGATTTGGATCACGAAGACGTTGGACTACATCAACCGTGTTTCTTAACGCTTCCCACTTAGCGATCTACAAGGTTATGTAGATCCACTCTCCCTCTCGTAGATGCTCATCATCATGGATAGATCTTGCATGTGCGTAGGAAAATTTTGTTTCCCATGCAATGTTCCCCATCACATATATTACCTTACTGAAAGCAGATCTGACTGATTGTATAGTTGAAATACCTATCGGGTTCATCTTTGTGGTCATTGTCGGTCATAGCTGAGCATCCCGAATCAATGGCCTGGAGAATGGCCGGAACAGCGCCGATAAGATTGAGGTGTGGCGATGCAGAAATATTTGAAGATTGCATAATCTAGATGAATGGGTGTGAGGACCTTTTCTTGCTAATGGTAACGAGACCGAAAGGAGGAGCATCTAAACTGCCAACTTAATGTGCGCTAGTCGCCCCGTTTGTCACGAAAAGATCATTACGAGATATTTTCGGCGCAGTTAGTGGCGTATTGGTTTGTTGCATAATAGATATTGGGTACAGATGGGTTGCATACCATTGATAGTTGTTACACGGCAAGTTTGAACCAAATTGAAAAAGTTTTGCAAGTCTTGTCACGGTTGTTTTTTTTTCCGGGCGTATTTGACCAAAAAATCCATACGAATGGTTAACTAGTCGAACCAATGTTTAGCATCGTGCATGGCTGCTTGATGTGGTCATGGGAGGCCATGAAAGTAAATGGGTGCATTCCACACCTTTAATGGAGTGGTTGGATAAGAAAGTGGACAATGTGGCACTAAGTATCTCGACCGAGGCCGCGGATGGACTGGATCGATGCTACGAGAGGGAAGCAAGTGTACAACAACATCACATAAATGTTTTGTGTGTCAACTAGATCCACCCTAAGACAAACAAAGTTGGTATCATGTGCTACCCCTTTGGATGGATGTTTAGGGGCGTAGACCGTCCGAGAACTATTTATTTGTTCTTTTTAGGCCCCAAAATGGGAAAACACTCGAATTTTTGCGCAAAATATTTGAGAATTGTGCATGCATTCTTGATGTGGTCATGGGAGGCTATGAAAGTAAAATTGACACATTTCACACCTTTAATGGAGTGGTTGCATAAGAAAGTGGACACTATGGCACTAAGTATCTCGTCTGAGGCCACGGATGGACCGGGTCGATGCTATGAGAGGGAAGCAAGTGTAGAACAACACCACATAAATGTTTTGTGTGTGACCTAGATCCACATGAAGACAAACAAAGTGTAAGGTATCATGTGCTACCCCTTTGGATGGATGTCTAGGGGGGTAGACCGTCCGAGAACTGTTTATTTGTTCTTTCTAGGCCCAAAAATGGGAAAAAACTCAGATTTTTTCCCAAAACTTTGAGCATTGTGCATCCATTCTTGATGTGGTCATAGGAGGCCATGAAAGTAAAATTGGTGCATTCCACGCCTTTAATGGAGTGGTTGCATAAGAAAGTGGACAATGTGACACTAAGTATCTCGACCAAGGCCGTGGATGGACCGGATCGATGCTACGAGAGGGAAGCAAGTGTAGGACAACAACACATGATGTTTTTTGTGTCAAATAGATCCACCATAAGACACACAAAGTGGAAGGTATCATGTGCTACCCCTTTGGATGGATGCTAGGGGGGTAGACCGTCCGAGAACTGTTTATTTGTTCTTTTTAGGCCCGAAAATGGGAAAACACTCGAATTTTTGCCCAAAATATTTGAGCATTGTGCATGCATTCTTGATGTGGTCATGGGAGGCCATGAAAGTAAAATTGGTGCATTCCACACCTTTAATGGAATGGTTTCATAAGAGAGTGGATAGTGTGGCACTAAGTATCTCAATCGAAGCCACGGATGGACCGGATCGATGCTACGAGAGGGAAGCAAGTGAAGAACAACAGCACATGAATGTTTTGTATGTCAAATAGATCCACCCTAAGACAAACAAAGTGGAAGGTATCATGTGCTACCCCTTTGGATGGATGTCTAGGGGTAGACCGTCCGAGAACTCTTTATTGGTTCTTTTTAGGCCCAAAACTGGGAAAACACACAATTTTTTGGCCAAACTTTTTACCATTGTGCATTCATGCTCTATTTGGGCATGGGATGACATGCAAACATTTGGGATCATTTGTAGATAGTATACACATTGAGGTTCTCTGAGACGTGCACTTCCGGGCTAGCCTGGCGCCGCTCGAAATCACTAGGTGGTTTATTAATCTATATGAAATGAACCCAACATTTCAATGTGACAAGTCATGGCCATGTTAGGGCTATATGCCTTGTTTGCACCATTTTCAACATTGTTTGCTAGTTTTGTCACGTGTGGATTTTTTCGGGCATATGAGACAAAAAAAACTATTTCAACAATTAGACATTGTTTTCTATACATTTTAAGAAATCGTTGTGATATTATCTATTAAATCACGCAGCCCACCCTTCCTGAAATCCCGCGATTACAACACCTTCCTTGTTACCAACCTGACCATCCGGGCCTCGTACCACCTCCCATGACCTTCGCAAGATCAAATCGGAGCCACTGAGCTCACACGCATTATCGGAGTCGCCGGACACCGCCCACCCCACTGCCAACATGACCTGAGGGGTTGGACGATAGTGTTGTTCTCTCCGCCTCATCCTCGCGTTAACGCGCCGCTTGTCCTCTTGCCGCTGTTGAGCTCAATAAATGCAGTTCTTTTTTGGGACGCACTATCCACTGGTGTCAACTAGGCACCACCGTCTCGGACACAAGGTATTAGCTTATCGTATATTTTTAATATCGTTGTCCGCCACTCCTGTAGTGTTTAAACCCACAGCCTTTTTGGTAACCAATTGGGTAGGGCAATGGGAGTTTACACCAAGGATTTTATAAAGGGGTTAGGCATGTGAAGTAGATTTGTACTCCCATTCGCTTGTTTGGTTTAAGATGGGAATTGGTGTGAGATGAAACTTTGTGCACGAATGAACAAGGTACCCTCCGGTTAAGCAATTGGAATATCCTTGTCAAACTATGCTAATTTTATGCATGACCTAATATGTTGTGTGCTAACGCTTGTATGTGGATCAAATGATTGAAAATTGTCATCCATACTAGACACAAGTATTTATTTTGTTATTGTGTACGTTGTAACTATTGTCATCAAAAATATTTTCTAAATAATCGACCCAGTTTCTATTATTGTGTACGTTGTAGCGATGGCAAGTTCAAATAACAGTGCTTTTAATGGCGAAAACCCAATCTCTGAAATTTTTGATGTGCTACGTAATTGTCTGACTGTACAATCTTTTCATACACATACTTGATTCATACTCACTAAAATTTAATGCCATGTGCCAAGAACTCTTTGCGAGGCATGGTCATATGAAGTTAGCATGCTCACCGTCAAGGTTCGCCAAAACCATGAAAGATTTGTCACCAGAGCATATAAAGTACATCATTTGACAATCTGGTCTTGCGGGTGTGACCCAGATGTAGGAACTGAATCTCCGACGTATATATAATGTTGGTAAGACTAGCCAAGACCATTGATAGTGACACGCAGTCCCTTACCGTAGGTAAAACACTAATTCCTCAAAGAAAAGGGGATGTCCACCATATATTTGGCATTCTGATTGAAGGGGAGGATATAGAGCCACACCTGGGAAAGAGACCCGACACACAATTGTTTAGTACCTATGCAAACAATGGGAAAATTTCAATTAGTGACCTTGAAAAGGCGATGGAAGCTTCCAAAACCACCGACGACGATTTCTTGAGGCAGTTCACTCTGTACGCAATTCGTACTGCACTAGCACAAACAGCACAGAATTATGTTAACTCGAAATATCTCAACCTTGTTAAGGATCTTCTGAACCTTCAGAATTTGAATTGGGGATGTTTCACACTTACTAACTTGTTCATGTCCATTGGAAAATTTAACAATCTGGATCAAGTAACTCTACAAGGAAATATAATTCTGCTCCAGGTTAGTGCTACATGACTACTTAACGTACTATAATTTATGTTCTGTTGCATATCTGTATGGTGATGAAGTAATGTATTGTGTAGTTTTGGTACTAGGAGCACGTGCAGGTGGAACATTGATGTATCCTTGTAGACCACCTCCATTGCTCGCACGATGGATGAACCCTCGGCAAAAATAAGAAGCGATGCTTACGAAAAAGGAGGTCTTTATCACAGACTCATACATTTCTAGAATTGACCTTGGTATGACCTTTATTTAGTTGGTAGTAATGAGTCATTCGAACTTATTCAAAGGTTGTCATGGAAATTTGTGTGCCACAACGACCATCCGAGAACACAAGTAATCCTTCAAGCAAAAAGTATGAAGCGGTGAATGACCATGATTCCTGTAGAGCACAATCACAAGGTCAACATATTAGTAGCCAACAACTAAGCACTCGAAAGACAATTTTATTTATTTCAAAATAGCACTAAAATGTGTCATCCAACCTCATTCATTTAGCTATTCTTATGAACGGGCTGTTATTTTGTTTACACAGATGGACATTCTTGTTGAAGCCATCAATGCACATTTTGCTGATCATGAAAAGAAGGTTGGCAAAAAATTAATGGAAATTGAGCACAGGTTTGATGCCAAATACATCACGATGAGCAAAGACTTGATCGACATAAAGAGTAAATCTAGTAGTATCCGAGGTTGTCGAAGGCCGAGGATGAAATTAAAGTATTAAGAATGGAATTGCATGTATGTCATATACTGTGCATATTATATTTTGTAATGAATATGTTGCTCCATATTAATTGTTTTTTGTTTTGTTACAAAAATTAAAAAATCAACTTGGTAGCATCCGACAGTCAGTGCCAAAGAAAGCAGGTGTGCCGGTGATCATTATGGCCCATCACCTTATGAGCTAAAATTGACAAACTTATGATTAATGACCTTTTTTGTAGGAACAAGTCTTTGTTTGCAATGCATCCTTCGCACCAAATCCTAGGTTTAGCGAATCCACTGCAGGGACTTCGACTCCATCAAGTGCAAGAAATGTGATGCAACACATGGAGGAACCATGGTTAACTCCTATGAAGCCTTCATTTTATAATGATTACAAGATGACTTATCAGGACATAGAGGCAGCCGTTTTCATCTGCTCATCATACAACCCTATTGAAGTAGCTAGAATCAGAGACATTTCTCTGACAGTTGAACACCTGAAGAGAAATTTGAGCAACAAATACATTTATGATGACATAAGCACCTTGTTCTCCACTCCACATCAATTTTTACAACTACTGTCTTATTCTTGTATGATTGAAAACTTGGCAGGTTATCATGGCATATTCTCGCATTAGCCAAATTGAGAATGATACTACATCAATCATACCCCCCATGAAACGGAAAAAATGTTACGAATGGAGGGGGTGGTTCCTGAGGGACATGGAGCCTCGTGGATTGCTACAGTAGTAGAAAAATTTGTTGGACGGCGAAAGGTGCACGTTTTCCTCGCTTTCATAGTTCCTCTACATATGGTGCACCAAACATTTCGGTTGTTACGCCAACCAAACTATCACTGCAGGTGCAAGTCCCTCTGAATGTACACAATAACCACTGAATGCTAATGGTTTTTAATATTGACAAAGAAGATATTCAGTTCCTGCACTCCTTGAAGAAACATTGTGACAAGACCAAGGAAGATTCTCTTGTAAGTGTTCTCTTGCTGTCTATTTTGCATGGCATGGCACATGAGTTCACAAAAACACCATGACCACTTTGTATAACTTATACTAGGCTAGGTGGAGTCGATTCAGCTCTGCATCGACACAACAGTCAAGAATGACTTGATAACACCAGCTAAGCCCGTCAATTTTTCGAAATGGGATAAAGTACGCCATGAAGAGATACCACAACAGACTGACGGGTACATACGGCCTCCTAAATTAGTCTTCGCCTATATGTACAAGATTATTAATCTTGACTAAACATTGCAGGTATTCCTGTGCGGTGTTCACACTGAAGTACATGTTGTCATGGGACGGGGAAAAATGATCGATACATTTGACCAGGTGATTGAATGCCTAAATTATTTTTTAACTTTGTGTGCCCTGAAAGCTATGCTGACATACATGTTGGTTATAAAATTAAGGAAAAATACATATTTTCAGCTGGAAAATAGTTACAGCCCAGCTGCATTCAAATTGCAACTTGCTTCGCCTCGAAACATACAAGTACCCTATAACGGTTAGCACTACACCAAGGATATTTCATTTGTTTCATCTCTCTAATGATTTGAACTAACACACCGCTCTCTGCTGTACAGAAGGATGTGTGCGATGCCCAACAAGCAGCGAAAGCTAAGGGTTCACAAGACGATGTACAAATAATTAATGATCCTCCTGGTTCCAACAAGAATGACACATCAAACTCCGAAAAGGATGTTGCTACACCTAGCTCCCCAAAAAAGAAGAGACCATGTGGATGCCCGAGGAAGAATGTAGATGAAGGGAAAGAAACAAAAAAAGACTTCCGACGAAGAATGTCGATGAAGGGCAAGCAGCAAAAACCAGAAGTCTTGAAGAAATCAGACATAAATATGATGCAAAGACCATACATAAATGTGTGTCTTCATTATCAGAACGGTCATGCAGGGCTTCCAAACAATCACAAGCTTTGATGAGCCCATTCAAGCCTAATGGTTATGCATATGCGCAGTGAAATCTTAGTTAGGCAACCAGTCATATTTTAGGATTTCATGTTCATTTGCATGCTCTGCTTTTTCCAACAAGGCATACATACTCAGTTCTTATCAAAAGCTGGCAATAGGCACATTTGGCAGTCATATGTGTGCTCTAATTTTATTAATGGCTAATACATGCTCATTATTTTTCTTCAAGTTGCTCTACTTTTGGTAATGGCTAAGACATGCTCACTTCTTTTGCTTGAAGTGGCAATGAAACTTCTGGTAATCCTGCACATGCTCAGTTCTTTAACCAGGACTGGCCATAGACCTTGCAACAATCATGTACATGCTCTACTTTTAGCAACGTCTGATAGATAATCATTTATTATTAGAAACTTGTAATGGATATTTTTTGCCAATCATGGGCATCATCTACTTTTTGCAATAACCAATGCATCCTCAGTACAAATTGCATGGTCTACTTATGGCAACAACTAATAGATGCTGAATTTGTACAGGTATAACTGGTCATAGATATGGTTTGAACATCTTGCATTATAAACTGAACATAATCAGTTGAAGTTATATCTTGACATAGTCATAGTATTTGAGTTCCTAACATGCATCATCGTACAATATTTAAACCACAAATTAAAAGGGCAAACATAACTAGCATGTGACCAAAGTAGCACCAAACACTAAAGTTAAACAATGGATTAAAGCACGTCTCGACATGAGACATAAGTTTTAATCACGATAGGACATAAGTTTTTAACACAACATATGATAAGTTTTAACGATGATAAAGCCAAAGACATAGATAGCACTAGGTACTGAGGCAGAAGGTAGCAAGCAAGCAGCGCATCACTTCTTCGCCTTCTTCGTCGGCGGGATGTAGAAGGGCTCATTGCCCCTCACATATTTGGTGAGGAAGACGCCGAAGGCCGCGTGTTTAGCCAGAGTACTAGCCTGCTGCTTATGAGTTGATGCATTGCCAAGCCCGACGGCATGCTGAATCAGGCTGTCGAAGCCTTTAGCTACGGCCCTGCCACAGAACGGACAAAAAATCTTGCCATAGCAACGATACTTGATTTTTCCGGCAATCAGATGCTTTAGGGTGTAGCGGCTCTGGCTATGCCTGCTGTCCATGCCATAGTCAATGTCCTCGTCATCCTCCTATGAATTAGTAAACACAGAAGAACTAAGCTAATCTGTTTTCATATCATCTTCTAATCAAATGTGTAAAAAGTATAGATGAACACTAATTAGCAGGATGTAATAGCCCTATCCACAGAGTAGAAAAGGGCAGCCAACTATTCTATCTACAGCCACTAACAAGTAATTGACATGCCTGAATACTGATTATGGAATAGTTGCATGGATAGATTACTGCACAACTAGTAAATGATTTCCACATGCATGACTTGATGGTGTGGCTTTGTTTCATGATAGTTGATGCCTGTTACAATGGTCATTCTGATTGGAATAAGAGAAAGGACTCATTACAGTCCTATATCTACCACAGGATATGCTTCACACTAGGGGAATTTCATTCTATCTATTCAAATAAGACAATGATTTTTTGTATCTAGGAAGTTTTTTTTCTACCTATAGAATCAGTAGATGAATCAGATTCAGAAACCACACACCAACAGTAAAATCGATGATAGAATCCCTAAAATCTTACATATGTACAACTAGCACGGCCTTATGAGATCGATGTTCATCTACTTTACAAATAAAATCCCAATGCCATGAAAAACAGAGTGCTTGAATGGAAAAATAAATCCACTAAAAATAGAGTAGTACCTAAGAGAGCTCGTTGATGGCATCATCGTCGAACTCGGAGCCCTTCCTAAAATCTTTGTCTAGTTCCTTGATCCAGTTCTCCTCATACAGCTCGTCGATTTCGTCATGGACGTCACGCTTGCGATTGCGCTTCTCTTGCTCCAGATCTTGTGCGACCTTCTCCCGCTGATGCTCGCCAACTGGAAGCTCGACGACAATGATGGCTGTCAGAGTAGGCAAGCAGTAGTTGCACCACCAGCCGTCGCCGCAATGGCGGTCTCAGGGGCGCTAACCGGGGCATCATCCATGGCAGTAGATTGCTCTTCCTTGATGGTTGCTACCTGCTTCTCCGCCGCTTCTTCCACATCGGGCTGCATCATCGGACTATGAAAGGAGGGGGTGGGGAGGAAGGGAGGAGGGTGGTGGCCATGGGTCATGGTATGGCTGGAGAGGGAGAGGGAGAGGAAGAGGGTTTTCTACCAAAGAGAATTTGGGAATAAGAGAAATGACTGTTGGAAAGACCGAGGGGGCAAGGGGGGTGAATTAAAAGACAGTTGTTGGATTTACTCTCTTGCCCTGGTCATTCCATGTTCCAGAGAGAGAGGACACTTCGCATGGTGGCGTCGTGCACGTCCTGCTATTCGCCGCGCGCTGCCGTTGCGTTCACTGACACGTGCATCCCATCGTCGTGTAGAACTGACTGGTGGGTCGTGCGCGTTTCCTATTTTTTGTTTTTTTTCTTTTCGTCTCCTTTTTTCTACTATTATGGCAGCAAAAAATCTACAAAAATTACATGTATTTTTTCAACACCAAGTACACATTACCTCTGGTCAAACAATAAAGAACATTTCACAATCTTTTTTTAACACATAAATTATACTTACCGGAGGTGACGCATTGTCATATCGTTGTCGGAAATTGTTGCAAATATGGGTGTACTAATGGGTTGGTCATGCACACGTCCTGGCAAATTTTTGTGTGATATGACAAAAATTGGACTGCTTCACCGGAGGCCGTTCGGGTAGGAGGTTAGGGTTCGTCCAAAACGTCGAGTTTATTTCGGCATCCTTCAAATGGAGCACAAAAAATTCCATAGACTTGTACCAACGTGACAAGCATCCATGCCAAGTTTCATACATTTTCGATGTTGTTTGGGTTTTCTAGGGTTTTATCGACATTTAAACCCAATAATACTTACCGGAGGTGAAGCAACATGCGCTCGTTGTCGGAAATCGTCCAAATTTTGCGTGTACTACTAGGGTGATCATGCACACCTCCTGGCCGAATTTTGTGTCGTTGTGAAGATGACCAAAATTTGACCTTGTTCATCGCATGGCCCGTCTCAAAGGATGTGTTTTTTTTTACATCATCCGAATGAACCTAATTTTTGGTACAGCCTTGTACCAACAAGAGAAGCATCTATGCCAAGTTTCATAGCTTTTTGAAGTTAGATGCGTTTTACATGGGTTTATCGATGTTAAAACTCTAGAAAACTTATCGTAGGTGGAGCAACATCTGCTCATTGTCGGATATCATTTGAATTTTGCGTGTACTAATGCACTAGGCATGGACACCTAGTGGCCAAATTTGATGTGATTCTGAAGATGACCATTGAACCGGTTCGTCGGAGGCCATTCGGGTAGGAGGGAAGGGTCTGTCTCAAAGGACGTGTTTTTTCGACATCCTTGGGTTGAACAAAAAATAATTATATAGCCTTGTACCAACAATTCAAGCATCCTTGCCAAATTCCATTGTTTTTCGATGTTGTATGGACTTCCTACGATTTTCACGTATAAAAACCCTTAAATACTTCCATATTGCATGAAGTAGTTTTCTAGGGTGGTTTTTGTTTTATCAACAACCAAGAGTGGAGTTTCTTTTTTTCTCAAAATATACAACAAAGATAAATAGTAGGCTGCCCCAAACTCCACCCTCACCCCAACCCACCACTGCCATAATACACGGACGATTGGGGATTTATCCATATATTTAGCCCGGTGAGATCAATCCGTAGCCACCACCAACCTCCGACCCTAGCAGCCACAGATCCATTTGTCCTCACCGTACAAGACCGCCGCATGTCCTCTCTGCGTCCATCGCGTCCCCACATGGCGTCCCGTCAACCACCGACCGCGTCCTTATTAATGTCGATTGCCGACCGCAGACAACCTTTTTCAATCCCATCAGGCGTGCTCATCCTCTTCCAGAAGGTCGCCCATCCCCATCTAGCCATCCCTCTACCCTCTCCCTGTCGGCAATAACCCTAGAAACCATGGGCAAGAACAAGGGCAAGGCCCCCACCGGCCCTTCATGAACGCTCCCTCATAACCCACAAGTATAGGGGATCGTAACAGTTTTTGAGGGTAGAGTATTCAACCCAAATTTATTGATTCGACACAAGGGGAGCCAAAGAATATTCTCGATTATTAGCAGCTGAGTTTTCAATTCAACCACACCTGAAATACTAAATATCTGCAGCAAAGTATTCAGTAGCAAAGTAGTATGGAAGTAACGGTAACGGTGGCAAAAGTGATAGTAGCAGTTTTGTAGTGTTTGTAACAGTAGCAACGGAAAAGTAACTTAACAAATATCAATATATGGAAAGCTCGTAGGTAATGGATCAGTGATGAATAATTACATCAAATGGCATTCATCATGACACGATTATAACATAGGGTGACACAGAACTAGCTCCAATTCATCAATGTAATGTAGGAATGTATTCCATATATAGTCATACGTGCTTATGAAAAGAACTTGCATGAAATCTTTTGTCCTACCCTCCCATGGCAGCGGGGTCCTATTGGAAACTAAGGGATATTAAGGCCTCCTTTTAATAGAGAACCGGACCAAAGCATTAACACTTAGTGAATACATGAACTCCTCAAACTACGGTAATCACCGGAAAGAATCCCAGTTATTGTCACCCTGGGGATGCAGATCATAACTCGTAATAGGTGTCTACAACTTGCAAGATAGGATCAAGAACACATATATATTCATGAAAACATAATAGGTTCAGATCTAAAATCATGGCACTCGGGCCCTAGTGACAAGCATTAAGCATAGCAAAGTCATAGCAACATCAATCTTAGAACATAGTGGATACTAGGGATCAAACCCGAACAAAACTAAGTCGATTACATGATAAATCTCATCCAACCCATCACCGTCTAGCAAGCCTATGATGAGATTACTCATGAACGGTGGAGAGCATCATGGAATTGGTTATGAAGGATGGTTGGTGATAACGAAGGCGTCGATTTCCCCTCTCCGGAGCCCAAAACGGACTCCAGATCTGGTCTCCCGGGGAAGAACAGGAGGTGGCGGCGGTTCCGTATCGTGAAACGCGATGAACTCTTCTCCTTGATTTTTTTCTCCCTGAATAGGAATATATAGAAGTGGAAACGAGGTCGGAGGAGCATCAGGGGGCCCACAAGCCATAGGGGCGCGCCCTAGGGGGTTGGGTGCTCTCCAGGCTTGTGGCTAGGTGGTGGGCCCCTACAATTGATTCTTTCGCCAATATTTTTTATTAATTCCAAAAATATTCTCCGTAAATTTTCAGGTCAATTCGGGAACTTTTATTTCTGCACAAAAATAACACCAAGGCAATTCTGCTGAAAACGGCGTCAGTCCGGATTAGTTCCATTCAAATCATGCAAATTAGAGTCCAAAACAAGGGCAAAAGAGTTTGGAAAAGTAGATACGTTGGAGACGTATCAACTCCCCCAAGCTTAAAACTTTGCTTGTCCTCAAGCAATTCAGTTGATAAACTGAAAGTGATAAAGAAAAACTTTTACAAACTCTGTTTGATCTTGTCGTTGTAAATATGTCTAACTTATGTTCAGATTTTCAGCAAAGACTAACCACATTCATAATAACATTTAGGTCTCACTTTTACTCATATCAATGGCCTAATCAACTAGCGAGCATTAATAATAAGTATCGGATGACAACAATTTTATCAAAACAATCATGATACAATATGACATAATGGTATCTAGCTAGCCCTTTCTGAGACCGCAAAACATAAATGCACAACACCTTTGAAGAATGAGGGGTGACTGGACATTGTAACTCATGGTAAAAAGAGATCCAGTCATACTCATACTCAATATCAATTAATATCAAAGCATACAAATGACGGTGGTGCTCTCTAACAGATGCCTTTTATAAGAGGATGATGACTCAATGGTAAAGTAAAATGGATAGGCCCTTCGTAGAGGGAAGCATTGATTTGTAGAGGTGCCAGAGCTCGAGCTTTTTTATTTAAAAACAAGGATGAATAATCATTTTGAGAGGTATGCTTTCATTGCCAACATAACAACTAAGAGATCTCGACATCTTCCATGCTAGATACATTATAGGTGGTGTTGGGGAACGTCGCATGGGAAACAAAAATTTTCCTACGCACACGCAAACCTATCCATGGTGATGAGCATCTACGAGAGGGAGAGTGGATCTACATACCCTTGTAGATCGCTAAGCGGGAAGCGTTAAGAAACGCGGTTGGTGTAGTCGAACATCTTCGCGATCCAAATCGCCGAGCGTCCCGCGATCTCATCACGATCCGTCCCGCGATCCAATCACGATCCGTCCCGTGAACTCATCACGATCCGTCCCACGATCTCATCACGATATGTCTCACGATCTTGATCACGATCTGTCCCACGAACTCATCACGATCCGTTCCGCGATCTCATCATGAACTGTCTCGCGATCTCGATCACGCTCCTTCCGATCTAGCGCCGAACGGACGGCACCTCCGCGTTCAGCACACGTGCAGCTTGATGACGATCTCCACCGTCTCGATCCAGCGAGAGGAGGTGGAGAGGAGAGAGAGTTCACTTGCAGCGTGACGGCGCTCCGGTGATGGTGGTGGAGTGATTCCGGCAGGGCTTCGCCTAAGCGCTGCGGCAAACCGATCTAGAGGAGAAACTGTGCACCGGTGAAACGGGTAGCACGTGGCCGGAAATTCTGTCCAAAAACCACCCAATACACTAGTATATATAGGAGGAGAGGAGAGGAGAGGCAGCCAAGGCCTTTGGGTTGGCCGAAATAGGAGGTGGGAGCAATCCTACTTCACCTCCAATCCTAGTTGGAGTAGGATTGCCTCCTATTGGCTGATTTTCCACTTTTTGCATTAGGACTTTCTCTCCTGCGCCATGGGCCTTTGTGGCTGTTTTCCCAGACCACTAAGGGCTGCTTATTATTCTAACACAGCCCATGGACCTCTTGGGGTCGAAATACCCCTCCCGGAGGTCCTCCGGTACACTACCGGCACTCCCGGTACACTACCGATACTCCCGGTACACTACCGATGAGCCCGAAACTTTTCCGGAAACCAAACTGGCACTTCCTATATATGAATCTTTACCTCCGGACCATTTCGGAGCTCCTCGTGACGTCCAGGATCTCATCCGGGACTCCGAACAACCTTCGGTCACCACCATACATAACTCTACACTACCGAAACGTCACCGAACCTTAAGTGTGCAGACCCTGCGGGTTCGAGAACTATGTAGACATGACCGAGACACCTCTACGGTCAATAACCAATGGCGGGACCTGGACGTCCACATTGGTTCCTACATATTCTACGAAGATCTTTATCGGTCGAACCTCTATGTCAGGGATTCAGTTAATCCCGTATATCGTTCCCTTTGTTCTTCGGTATGTTACTTGCCCGAGATTCGATCGTCGGTATCTCCATACCTAGTTCAACCTCGTTACCGGCAAGTCTCTTTACTCGTTCCGTAATACAAGATCCCGCAACTAACAATTAGTCACATTGCTTGCAAGGCTTATTGTGATGTTGCATTACCGAGTGGGCCCCAAGATACCTCTCCGTTACACGGAGTAACAAATCCCAGTCTCGATCCATGCCAACTCAACAGACACCATCGGAGATACCTGTAGAGCACCTTTATAGTCACCCAATTACGTTGCAACGTTTGATACAAACAAGGCACTCCTCCGATATCCATGAGTTGCATGATCTCATGGTCATAGGAACATATACTTGACATGCAGAAAACAGTAGCAATAAACTGACACGATCATATGCTATGTTTGTAGTTTGGGTCTTATCCATCACATCATTCTCCTAATGATGTGATACCGTTATCAAATGACATCTCATGTCCATGGCTAGGAAACCTTAACCATCCTTTGATCAACGAGCTAGTCCATTAGAGGCATACTAGGGACATGGTTTTGTCTATGTATCCACACATGCATTTAAGTCTCCGATCAATACAATTATAGCATGGATAATAAACGATTATCATGAACAAGGAAATATGATAATAACTAATTTATTATTGCCTCTAGGGCATATTTCCAACAGTCTCCCACTTGCACTAGAGTCAATAATCTAGTTCACATCACCATGTGATTCGCATTGTTATGAATCTAACACCCAATGAGTTCTGGGGCTCGATCATGCTTTGCATGTGAGAGAGGTCTTATAGTCAACAGGTCTGCGGTATTCAGATCCGTGTGTACTTTGCATATCTCTATGTCAAACCGTAAACACTGCTACCACACTCCACTTGGTACTCTTTCCAAATGGCTGCTCCACTATACGTTTCCAGATTGCTACTACTAGTCATCCGGATAGGTGTTAAAGCTTGCATCGACGTAACTCTTTACGACGAACTCTTTATCACCTCCATAATCAAGAAACATTTCCTTAGTCCTCTGGTTACTAAGGATAATTCCGACCGCTGTCCAGTGATCCACTCCTGGACCACTCTTGTACCCCTTGACAGACTCATGGCAAGGCACACATAGGTGCGGTACACAGCATGGCATAATATAGAGCCTATGGCTAAGGCATAGGGGACGACATTCGTCCTTTCTCTTTCTTCTGCCGTTGTCGAGCTTTCAGTCTCACTCAACTTCACACCTTACAAATCAGACGAGAACTATTTCTCTAGCTGATCCATTTTGAACTATTTCAAAATCTTGTGAAGGTATGCACTCATTGAAAGTCTCATCAAGCATCTTGATCTATCTCTATAGATTTTGATGCTCAACAATTAGGTAGCTTTATCCAAGTCTTCCTTTGAAAATCACTTTCCAACTAACCGTTTTATGCTTTCCAGAAACTCTACATTATTTCTGAACAACAATATGTCATCGACATATACTTATCAGAAATTCTATAGTGCTCCCACTCACTTTATTGCAAATACAAGTTTCTCATAAACTTTGTATAAACATCAAAACTTTGATCACCTCATCAAAGCGTATATTCCAACTCCGAGATGCTTGCTTCAGTCCATGGAAGGATCATCGAAGCTTGCACACCTTTTAGCATCCTTAGGCCTGACAAAACCTTCTGGTTGTATCACATACAACCTTTCCTCAAGTAAACCATTAAGGAAACGATGTTTTGACATCCATCTGCCAGATTTCATAATTGAAAACACAACAATTGCGAACATAATTCCAACAGACTTTTAGCATCGCTACGAGTGAGAAAGTCTCATCGTAGTCAACTCCTTGAACTTGTCACAAACATCTTTGCAACAAGTCGAGCTTTACAAATAGTGACATTCACCATCAGTGTCTGTCTTCATTTTAAAGATCCATTTGTACTCAACGACCTGCCGTCCAACGAGCAAGTCTACCAAAGTCTACACTTGGTTTTAATACATGGATCCTATCTCGGATTTCATGGCCTCCAACCATTTGTCAGAATCTGGGCCCATCATCGCTTCTCCATAGCTCGTAGGTTCATCGTTGTCCAACAACATGACCTCCAAGACAGAGTTGTCGTACCGCTCAGGAGCAGTACACATCCTTGTCGACCTACGAAGTTCGATAGTAACTTGATCCTGAAGCTTCATGATCATCATCATTAACTTCCTCTACAACTAACGTAGGCTTCACAGAAACATCTTTCTGCGCTGCGCTACTCTCTGGTTGAACAAAGGTTTAACAACCTCATCAAGTTCTATCTTCCTCCCACTCAATTCTTTCGAGAGAAACTGTTTCTCGAGAAAGGACCCAGTTCTAGCAACAAACACTTTGCACTCGGATCTAAGATAGAAGGCATACCCATCTATTCTTAGGGTATTCTATGAAGTTACATTTGTCCGCTTTGGGTTCTAGCTTATTATGTGAAAACATTTTCCACACAAGCATCGCAGCCCCAAACATTAAGAAATGACAGCTTAGGTTTCTATCAAACCATAATTCACACGGTGTCATCTCAACGGATTTAGATGATGCCCTATTTAAAGTGAATGTAGTTGTCTCTAATGCATAACCCCAAAAATTATAGTAGTAAAACGATAAGAGACGTCACAGTATGCACTATATCAATAGAGCATGACTATGATGTTCGGACACACCATCACACCATGGTGTTCCAGGTGGCGTTAGCTGTGAAACAAATTTCACGTTGTCTTAAGTTGTATGCCAAACTCGTAACTCAGATATTCACCTCCACGATCATATCGCGGTCATTTTTATCTTCTTGTCACGATGATCTTTAAACTTCACTCTGAATTTGCTTGAACCTTTCAAACGATTCAGACTTGTGTTTCATTAAGTAAATATACACTATATCTACTCAAATCATTAGTGAAGGTAAGAAAATAACGATATCCACTGCACGCTACAAGACTCACTAGATTGCATACACCAACATGTATCATTTCCAATGAATCACTTGCCCGCTCCATCCAACGGGGTCCTTTAGTCATCTTGCCCAAGAGGCATGGTTCGCATGTCTCAACCGATTCGAAATCGAATGAGTCCAAATATCCATCAGCATGGAGTTTCTACATGCGCTTTATACCAATATGACATTTAGCGGCAGTGCCACAAGTATGTGGTACTATCATTATTAACTTTGTATCTTTTGACATCAATGTTATGAACATGTGTACTACTACGATCAAGATTTCAACCAACCATTCTCACTGGGTGCATGACCATTGAAGGTATTATTCATGTAACCAGAATAACTATTATTCTCTGACTTAAATGAATAACCGTATTGCAACAAACATGATCTAATCATGTTCATGCTCAACGCAAAACACCAAATAACATTTATTTAGGTTCATCACTAATCCTGAAGGTAGAGAGAGCGTGCGATGTTGATCACATCAACCTTGGAAACATTTCCAACACACATCGTCACCTCACCCTTAGCTAGTTCTCCGTTTATTCCGTAGCTTTTATTTCGAGTTACTAACATTTAGCAACCGAACCGGTATCCAATACCCAGGTGCTACTAGGAGTACTAGCAAGGTACACATCAATAACTCGTATATCAAATATACTTCTGTCGATGTTGCCAGCCTTCTTATCTACCAAGTATCTAGGGTTGTTCCGCTTCAGCGACCTCTCACCTCATAATAGAAGCACTTAGTCTCGGGTTTGAGTTCAACTTTGGGTTGCTTCACAGGAGCAGCAACTGACTTGCTATCCATGAAGTTTCCCTCCTTGCTCTTGCCCTTTTCGAAACTAGTGGTTTGATTAACCATCAACACTTGACGCTCCTTCTTGATTTCTACCTTCGCGGTGTCAAACATCGCGAACAGCTCAGGGATCAATACTTCTATCCCTGGTGTATTATAGTTCATCACTAAGTTCTAGTAGCTTTAGTGACAGTGACTTGGAGAACTATATCAATCACTATCTTATTTGGAAGATTAACTCCCACTTGATTCAAGCGATTCTAGTACCCAGACAATCTGAGTACATGCTCAACGATTGAGCTATTCTCCTTCATCTTACAAGCAAAGAATCTTGTTGGAGATCTCATATCTCGCAACAAAGGCACGAGCCTGAGATCACAATCTCTGCTCCTAGAACATCTCATATGTTCCGTGACGTTCAAAACGTTTTGGATCCTCAATTCTAAGCTGTAATGCATGACGCACTAAACTATCAAGTAGTCATCGAAACGTGCCTGTTAGATGTTCACAACATCTATAGACGATGCTAGAGGGGGTGGCGCACCGAGCGGTGCATTAAGGACATAAGCCTTCTGTGCAGCAATGAGGACAATCCTCAGATCACAGACCCAGTCCGCAATTTTGCTACCAACATCTTTCAATTCTATTTCTCTAGGAACATATAAAAATACAAGGGAGCTACAGCACGAGCTAGTAATCTACAACGTAATTTGCAAAGACACTTTGACTATGTTCATGATAATGAGTTCAATTAATCATATTACTTAAGAACTCCCACTCAAATTGACATCCCTTCGATCATTCGAGTGATACATGATCCAAATTCACCAACTCAAGTCCGATCATCACGTGAGTTGAGGTGGCTGCAATGGTGAACATCATTATGTTGATCATATCTACTATATGACTCATGTTCGACCTTTCGGTCTCTCGTGTTCTGAGGCCATGTCTGTACATGCTAGGCTCGTCAAGTTTAACCCGAGTGTTCTGCGCGTGCAAATCTAGCTTGCACCCGTTGTATGTGAACGTAGAGTCTATCACACCCGATCATCACGTGGTGTCTCAACACAACGAACTTTCGCAACGGTGCACACTCGGGGAGAACACAGTTCATCTTGAAATTCAAGTGAGGGGTCACCTTATAATGCTACCGCCGTACTAAGCAAAACAAGGTGCATAAAAGGATTAACATCTCATGGAATTCATAAGTGACATGATATGGCCATGAACTTGTGTTTAAGATCTCCATCTTCGAAACACCGGCATGATCTGCATCGTCACCGGCACAACACCATGATCTCCATCATCTTGATCTCCATCAATGTGTTGCCATTGGGGTTGTCACGCCCTGCATGCTTCTACTACTATTGCTACCGTAGCGATAAAGTAAAGCATTACATAGCGCTTAATGATTGACACGCGGGTCATACAATAATTAAAGACAACCCTATGGCTCCTGCCGGTTGCCGTACTCATCGACATGCAAGTCGTGATAATCTATACATCACATGATCATCTCATACATCACATATATCTCATCATGTAATTGGCCATATCACATCACAACATACCCTGCAAAAACAAGTTAGACGTCCTCTAATTATTGTTGCATATTTTACGTGGGTGCTATGGGTATCTAGCAAGAATGATTCTCACCTACGCATAAACCACAACGGTGATACACCAGTTTGCTTTTCAACCTTCTTAAGGACCGCCTTTGTCGAATCCGATCCAACTAAAGTGAGAGAAACTGTCACCCGCAAGCCATCTAGGCAACAAGTTGCGTCGAGGGAACCGGTCTCTCGTAAGCGTACGAGTAATGTTGGTCTGGTCCGCTTCATCTCACAATCCCGCTGAACCAAAATACGACCAAGGGAGGAAGCAATCTAAGCATCAACGCCCACAAACCTTTTGTGTTCTACTCGAGATCTCATCGAACCATCAACCTAGCTCATGATGCCACTGTTGGGGAACGTCGCATGGGAAACAAAAATTTTCCTACGCACACGCAAACCTATCCATGGTGATGAGCATCTACGAGAGGGAGAGTGGATCTACATACCCTTGTAGATCGCTAAGCGGGAAGCGTTAAGAAACGCGGTTGGTGTAGTCGAACATCTTCGCGATCCAAATCGCCGAGCGTCCCGCGATCTCATCACGATCCGTCCCGCGATCCAATCATGATCCGTCCCGTGAACTCATCACGATCCGTCCCGCGATCTTATCACGATCTGTCTCACGATCTTGATCACGATCTGTCCCGCAAACTCATCACGATCCGTTCCGCGATCTCATCACGAACTGTCTCGCGATCTCGATCACGGTCCTTCCGATCTAGCGCCGAACGGACGACACCTCCGCGTTCAGCACACGTGCAGCTTGATGACGATCTCCACCGTCTCGATCCAGCGAGAGGAGGTGGAGAGGAGAGAGAGTTCACCGGCAGCGTGACGGCGCTCCGGTGATGGTGGTGGAGTGATTCCGGCAGGGCTTCGCCTAAGCGCTGCGGAAAACCGATCTAGAGGAGAAACTGTGCACTGGTGAAACGGGTAGCACGTGGCCGGAAATTCTGTCCAAAAACCACCCAATCCACTAGTATATATAGGAGGAGAGGAGAGGAGAGGCAGCCAAGGCCTTTGGGTCGGCCGAAATAGGAGGTGGGAGCAATCCTACTTCACCTCCAATCCTAGTTGGAGTAGGATTGCCTCCTATTGGCTGATTTTCCACTTTTTGCTTTAGGACTTTCTCTCCTGTGCCATGGGCCTTTGTGGCTGTTTTCCCAGCCCACTAAGGGCTGGTTATTATTCTACCACAGCCCATGGACCTCTTGGGGTCGAAATACCCCTCTCGGAGGTCCTCCGGTGCACTACCGGCACTCCCGGTACACTACCGATGAGCCCGAAACTTTTCCGGAAACCAAACTGGGACTTCCTATATATGAATCATTACCTTCGGACCATTTCGGAGCTCCTTGTGACATCCGGGATCTCATCCGGGACTCCGAACAACCTTCGGTCACCACCATACATAACTCTACACTACCGAAACGTCACCGAACCTTAAGTGTGCAGACCCTGCGGGTTCAAGAACTATGTAGACATGACCGAGACACCTCTACGGTCAATAACCAATGGCGGGACCTGGACGTCCACAATGGTTCCTACATATTCTACGAAGATCTTTATCGGTCGAACCTCTATGTCAAGGATTCAGTTAATCCCGTATATCGTTCCCTTTGTTCTTCGGTATGTTACTTGCCCGAGATTCGATCGTCGGTATCTCCATACCTAGTTCAACCTCGTTACCGGCAAGTCTCTTTACTCGTTCCGTAATACAAGATCCCGCAACTAACAATTAGTCACATTGCTTGCAAGGCTTATTGTGATGTTGCATTACCGAGTGGGCCCCGAGATACCTCTCCGTTACACGGAGTAACAAATCCCAGTCTCGATCCATGCCAACTCAATAGACACCATCGGAGATACCTGTAGAGCACCTTTATAGTCACCCAGTTACGTTGCGATGTTTGATACACACAAGGCACTCCTCCGATATCCGTGAGTTGCGTGATCTCATGGTCATAGGAACATATACTTGACATGCAGAAAACAGTAGCAATAAACTGACACGATCATATGCTATGTTTGTAGTTTGGGTCTTATCCATCACATCATTCTCCTAATGATGTGATCCCGTTATCAAATGACATCTCATGTCCATGGCTAGGAAACCTTAACCATCCTTTGATCAACGAGCTAGTCCATTAGAGGCATACTAGGGACATGGTTTTGTCTATGTATCCACACATGCATTTAAGTCTCCGATCAATACAATTATAGCATGGATAATAAACGATTATCATGAACAAGGAAATATGATAATAACTAATTTATTATTGCCTCTAGGGCATATTTCCAATAGGTGGTTGCCAAACAGAATAGTAAAGTTTTTACTCCCCCTCCACCAAATCAATCACACTCCACGGCTGGCCGAATCCACGGGTACTGTCCATACCAACACAATCCTAGGGGAGTTTTGTTTTATTATACTTTGATTTGAATTTTGAGCATGGGACTGGGAATCCCGAACACCAGCCACTTTCTCGTGAATGATAGTGAATCAACACATATCGTGAGAATAACCCACCTAGCATGGAAGATACTGACAGCCCCTAGTCACTACATGAGCGATTTGGACATACAAAACGGAATATTTATTTGAAGGTTTGGAGAATGGCAGATGCAAATTTACTTAGAATGACAGGTAAATACCATATATAGGTAGGTATGGTGGACTCATATGGAACAACTTTGGGTTCATGGAGATGGGTGCACAAGCAGTACTCCCACTTAGTACAAGTGAAGGCTAGCAAAAGACTGGGGAGCGACCAACTAGAGAGCGACACATTCATCAACATGCTTTGAGATTAACCAACATTGAATGCAAGAATGAGTAGGATATAATTCACTATGAACATAAATATCGTGGACGCTATGTTGATTTTGTTTCAACTAAATGCATGAACATGTGCCAAGTTGAGCCACTTGAATCGTTCAGAGGAGGATACCACCCCATCATACTACATCACAACCATTTTTATATGCATGTTGGCACTCAAAACAAACTATTATTAACACTCATCTAATTAAGCATGGCATGAATAACTATAATCTCTAATTGTCATTGCAAACATGTTCAACCCATAATGAGCTAAATCCCAAACGTGAGCTAATCACATTTACAAAAACAAGATAGTTAGAGTTCGTATCAGCTTTTCTCTATCTCAGTCACTTCATCATATATCGTCATTATTGCCTTTAACTTGCACAACCGAACGATGTGAATAATAAGTGTGTATGTGCATTGGACTAAGCTAGAATCTACAAGCAGTAACTCAAAGGAGAAGACAAGGTAATATGGGCTCTATGTAAGATAAACAATAATGCATATGAAAGCCACTTAACATTTCATCACAATGTTCTCCTTATGACCTAAAGAAAAGAAGTTTCAAAGCAAGAATGAGAAAAACTATTTACACGGGAAAACTCCCAACAAGCAAAAGAAGAACGAGAAATCTTTTTTTTAATGATACAACTAAACAAACTAGAGGGTAAAGCTAGAACTAAATTCTTTGTTTTCGAATTTTCTTAAAGATTAATCAAACACACAAGAAGAAAGCATAAAGAAGAAATAAACTACCATGGATAGTACAACGAAAAATTATGAACACCGACAGCTGAAATGAGTGTGTGAACATGAATGTAATGTCGGTGAGAAATACGTACTCCCCCAAGCTTAGGCTTTTGGCCTAAGTTGGTCTAGGGCCATGGCTGGCCCGGATAATATCCAAAGTCATAGTTGGGGTTGTATTGGGCTGCGGCGGCTACCGCCTAAACGACTGCAGCGTGAAGGCGAGCTGATTCCTCGTTCCTCTCCTACTCATTTGCCTCCTCTCTGGTTATAAAGTATCTCCGTTTTTCCTAAAAGTTAAAGAAGGCAGGAGCAGGAAGGGCAACATGGACAACATGTTGTCTGTCAAAAATTAGTCGCTACTGGAGGGATTGTTTGTTCCTTTCAAGAAACTGGTAGCGCACCAAAGCCTCATAATCAAGAAAAGCAAGGGGTAACTCAATATCATTCTCTCTTATGGGTACCCCAAGATACTTAGCTACACGGGTGGCACAAATTCCACCAAAGTAATCTCCATCCTTAGCATTAAGATGTAACCTCCTCGCAATAATAGCCCCCAAGTTATATTGTCTATCTACCATTACAACACTCTTAAGAATACTCAGATCAGGCACGCAAAGGTGGCTATATTCATGTTTACCATTAATACATCTACCTATGAAGAGAGCAAAATAATATATAGCCGAAAAGTGAATGCTCCCCAAGGTAGCTTGTGTAATAGTTCTAGTTTCTCCCACTTTGATGCTAGCAAGGGAATCATTATATTCATTTTTATGAGGATCGATACGGCTACCCCAATGTGGAATTTTGCATGCATCATTAAAATCCTCTAGGTCCATGGTATAGGACTTATCATAAAGATTAAATAGAACAGAATGAAAATTACGCCTGGATGAAAATTCAAACCTCTACACAAAAGAATCAGTGAGCTAATAATATTTCTTGCATCGGTCTGAAATAAAATCCTCAAGGCCAGCATTCTTATGTACGCATAAAATTCTTCCTTGAACCCGGCGTTGTCCATGAATTTATCCGACGACCATTCACAAGGCAACACTCGAGCTTCCATCGGTGGTTCAAAACCAGGCTCATGTAACGCGAGTTTCGGAGTTTTCTTGCTCGAGGAACCACCTTGGTACATTCTCCTCAAGATCTTTAATTTCTCTAAAAAAATTCTAAAATTTTTAGTGAATCAGAATAAAGGTGAACAAAACTCAACAAAACTCATAGCAACTATTCCCTCGAGTGCCTAGAGACTATATCATGCTTCAAAATTACTTGGGACCATACAAATTTGACATGCAAGCTCAAAAACAAGGTCACCACGACAGCAAAAAATTGCAATATATAAGGCACTAGAACAAAAACTAATTGGACCATTGGAGGAGTCACATATCGATGAGCAATCCCCTAAAACAGTTTTGCAAATGGAGCTTTGAGCAAGGAGATCGAAAATGGCAGCAAGATGAACTAGAAAACGGGTTTGAGCAATGGATGGATTTTTTCTGGAGGAAGATGAAGTGAATGGGTGTTGGAATAAATGGAGGAGGTCCCTGCAGGCTTGTGGCCCACTGGTGCAGCCCCCTAATGCATACTTAGCGCCAAAAATTCTTAAATATTCTAGAAAAAATCATACTCCATTTTCAGGACATTTGAAAAAGTTTTATTTTCAGGTCACTTTTTTATTGCGCGGGAAACTCGGAAAACAGAAAAATAATAACATTTTTACTTAATTTCATCTAGGTAACAGAAAGTGAAAGTTAGGTATAGGAAGTTGTGCTTTCTTAATTCATTCATCTCATGCTCATCAAAAGGAGTCCATCAATAAGGTTGATCAAGTCTTATTTGTTAGGAAATATGCAACTTGTATTTCCAGGAGGCCAAAGGCAAGTATATATACATGTACAGATGTGGCATATATGCAGGAAACCCCTTATACAATAGGGTAAATACAAAAGGTCACATGACTATATATATTACTCTAACACCCCCCCTCAAACTCATGGTGGGTGAACAACACTGAGTTTGGAGAGATAGAAGCCATGTTGCGCTCTAGTCAGGGCCTTCGTCAGAAAATCCGCCAACTGTAACTCGGAAGGCACATACTGAAGAGCAATAACCTGATCCTGCACACCAACGCGCACATAGAAAGCATCAACACCAATATGCTTGGTGAGCTCATGCTTCACAGGATCGCGTGCAATGCTAATAACACTTGTACTGCCGGATAAAGGTAGGTTAGGTGTAGTGACAGAAACACTAAAATCCTGAAGTAACCACCGTAACCAAGTCACCTCTATCATCAAAAGGGCCATAGCTCGTAACTCAGCCTCTACACTCGAATGGGAAACTGCAGTCTGTTTCTTTGTCTTCTAGGCAATGAGAGAACCACCAAGAAAAACACAGTAAGCAGAAAGTGAATGGCGATCAGAAGGATCGCTAGCCCACGTAGCATCCAAATAGGCCTGAAGCTATAAAAAATTGGAGCTAGGAAAGAATAGACGATGAGAGATCGTGCCCCGAAGATACCGGAGAACACGAAGGAGGTGACTATAGTGAACTAAAGTGGGAGCAGAGACAAACTAACTCAGAATATGAACCGGATAAGAGATATCCAGACGAGTGACAGCTAGATAGACAAGACTCTGAACAAGATAACGATAACATGTCGGGTCAGGCAAGGGGTCACCATCAGTATCACGAAGGTGAACATTGAGCTCCATGGGAGTCTCAACAATGCGCTCATCAATAAGAGCAGCACGAGCAAGAAGATCATGTATACTTTTCTTGAGATATAAAAAAATCCATCAGAGGTAGAAGAGACTTCAATCCCAAGAAAGTAGCGAAGAGGTCCAAGATCAGACATAAGAAACTGCTCACCAAGACGGGCCTTTACAAAGGCAATATAGTCGGGGTTGTCACTAGTGATGATCATGTCATCAACATAGAGAAGAAGAAGAGTATGTCCACGAGGTGAAAGGTGGACAAACAACGCTGGATCATGAGCACTTGCTGAAAAGCCAGCGGCAGTCACCACAGAGGCAAAACACTCAAACCAGGCGTGAGGGGCTTGCTTAAGGCCATAGAGAGAGCGACAAAGACGACATACCATGCCATCAGGAACAGAATACCCAGGTGGTGGTTGCATGTAAACCTCCTCACGCAGCTCACCATTAAGGAAGGCATTCTTAACATCAAGCTAAGATAAAGACCAGTGGCATGTTGAGGCCATTACAAGGAGGGTACGAATAGTGGTCATATGGGCCACATGACCAAAATTCCCGTCGTAATCACGACAATGGTCCTGCTGAAAGCCACGAGCCACAAGACGAGCTTTGTAACACTCAAGAGAACCATCAGAGTGAGTATTAACCTTGTAGACCCACTTACAAGTGATGGAACGAACACCTGGAGGAAGAGAAACAAGATCCCATGTACCAGTGCATTCAAGAGCAGCAATCTCCTCTGCCATCGCAAACTGCCATTCAGAATGAACAACAACCTGGCGATAAGAAGTCGTCTCAAGAACAGCAGCACCGGCGGTGGAAAAACCATAGCAATCAACAGGCGGAAGCGGACGAGAACGTAAGCCATAGGTAGGCTGAGATGAGGAGGAGGGCACATCAGTAGATGCATCCATAGGATGTGATCGACGAGTATAATACTGAGAAAAAGATGGAAGAATACAAGGAGGAATTGTCGAGGGAGAAGTAGGGGGTGGAGAAGAAGAAGGCACCGGGGATGAAGGTGCAGAATCCAGTGTCATGCGAGATGAGGAAATTGTGGGAGACGGTGACGACAAATCATCGGCAATAGGTGGGGAAGCAGAGTTAGGAGGACGAATAGACAAAGGCTCGGTGGGGGTGATAGGTGTGTCAGGAAAAATGAGGAAAGAGATATCCTCCACTAAAAAACTCGAGGAATATGGACGCGAATAGAAAGGACGAGACTCATTGAAAGTCACATCCCGAGAAATGTGCATCCGGCGACCAATAGGATCCTAACAATGATAGCCCTTATGCTCATCGCTATAACCTAAAAAGACACACTCAACTGACTGAGCGAATAGTTTGGTGCGTTCGCGAGGGGCAAGAAGAACATAGCAAACACAACCAAACAAATGAAGCGTCTAATAATCAGGAGAATGATCAAAAAGATGCTCAAAAGTATCACCACCCTATAGAGCAGCGGACGGCTAGACATTGATGATATAGGTGGAGGTAGAGACGGCCTCAGCCCAAAAGTGAGGCGGGAGAGAGGCGGCGATCATCAATGCACAAGCCGTCTCAAGAAGGTGACGATGCTTATGTTCAGCCACACCATTCTGAGCATGAGAACCAGGGCAAGAGAAACAAGAAAGAGTTCCTTGCTCAGCAAGAACACCACGCAACATCTTGGAAATATACTCACCAGCAGAGTCAGCACGAAACACACGAATAGGCGAACAGAACTCAGTGTGAACCATGGCAGTAAAACGCTTATATATGGATAGAACTTCACTACGAGAGGTCATGAAATATAGTCACGTGTATCGAGAGAAATCATCTATAAAAATAATATAGTATTGATGACCCCCTTTCGAAGCGAAGGGAGTCGGACCCCATACATCAGAGTGGACTAAATCAAAAGGACGGTGGGACACTGACTCACTAATAGGATACGGTAACTGAATCTGTTTGCCAAGCCGACAACCCTGACACTCTAAAGAGACATCTCCTGAGATAGACCCCAGAAGGCCTCGACGAACTAATGATGACAAACGAGAACCACAAAGATGACCAAGTCGATGATGCCACTTCTGAAAGGAGCTGGTAGCTGATGCAACAAAAGCGGATGGACTGGCGATAGTGTTGGCAATGGAAGGAACATGCAACCAGTCAAGCTCCCAAAGACCCTGAGAGTCACGACAGCGAGGGCCAACCCCAACCAAAGTGTGCGTTCGACGATCCTAGACAGAACAAGAATCAACGTCAAGGATGACGCGACAACCAGAATCAGTAAGTTGGCCAGCAGAAAAAAGATTCATGGTAAGTCGAGGAACATGAGCAACATCAGGAACTGAATAAGAAGTTGTAGTAAGATTGCCTCGACTAGCAATAGAAAGAGGAGTACCATCAGCAGTGAGTACATGAATAGGAAAATCAAGAGATTTAAGAGAAGACAAACTGGAAGAATGAGAAGACATATGAAAAGAAGTTCCAGAGTCCAGAACCCACGAGGATGTACCTGACTATGTAGAGGGTGGTTGCTCAGTGCGGGAAGCATCAGTCACAGAACCTGCAATACCCGTCAAAGAAGAATGTGAAGCGGCGAGCAGACGCTTAAGTCGTAGAATATCCTGCTTAGTGAAAGCGGCAGCTGAAGATGTCGAAGTAGAAGATGAAGTCCCGGAAGCTGGTGAGTGTGCCTTACGCAGGTGTTTCTTCTTCTAGAAGCACTAAGACTCAACATGACCATCCATGTTGTAGTACCCGCAGTGAGGACGAGAGCGACCCTGACCACCCGTAGGAGTAGGCAAGAGCGGCAAAGCACTGGGGTGGGAAGGGGTCGATGGAGCATGCGGCTGAGCAAGAAATCGGGCAGCAAGCACAGAAGGAACCTCAAGTAAACCAGCTCCACGGAGGCGAGTCTCCTCAGCACGAATCTCAGAAAGCACCTCGATGAGGGAGATACGACCATGAGTAAACAACTGAGCACGCTGAGGCTCAAACTCCTTACGGAGCTGAGATAAGAACTCGTACACGATGAAACTCCAAATCAGCCCACATAGCCTAACAGCACTAACAAGTACGACAACCAGCGGTGCGGAGAGAATCAAGCTAACGCCAGATAGCAAAACTCTATGCATAGAAATCATCAACAGTAGAGTCACCCTGCTGAAGAGCATGCTCCTGGCGAACCATAGACAGATATAAGGCATCACCAGAGTGCTGATAGCGCTGACGGAGGCGGGTCCATATCTCAAATACGGTAGGAAGGCCGAGAAACTCAGAGGCAAACTGAGGCAGAACACTAGCAGTGAGAACAACTACGGCACGAGCATCATCATCAAGCCACTCAGTGCAAGCAGAAAGAGCCTCATGATAAGTCTGAAGAGCCTCCTCGTAAGTCAAAACCTGCTCATCATAAAGAGGGATAGCAGTGTCATCTGCAATCTTAGCTAAATCCTTTGCAGCCTGATCAACATCAGAAGCAAGAACCAACATCATCAGCGAAGTAGGGGCCACAGGTGGAACCGGACACGGTGGCCAGCGGACCTCGCCAGAGAGAACACCCCATAGACGGGTGCCACGCATATGAATATGCATGAAGCCAATGAACTCGGTGTAGTTAGTGCCATCAAAAGTAACCGGACAACAAGGAATGACGGCATAGCCCGATGGTGTTGACATTTTTTTGCAGTCAACAGCAATCCACGATCAGGTCTCCAGTAGCTAAGGCTCGTGAGAAAGGTTGTCGGGCGACGGTGAGAACGACAGTTCTGATGGGACTGGCTCTCAAGCTGATGCAGGGCGATCCGATCCGGAACCGGCGCTGGCGATCCGATCTGATAGGACTGGCGATCCGAGCCGATCCGACGGAGCGTGCGATGCAATTGGGAACTTGCAGGGCGGGGTGACTCAGTCTGATCGGCGGGGCAGGGATGGGACTGGCGATCCGATCCGATCCGGCTGAGCGTGTGGGTCAATCGGGAACCGGCTGCCAAGGACTGGGCATGGGCGGGCTGATTCGATCGGGGCGAGGTGGGGCGGCTTCGATCCGCGTTGACGAGGACTCAGCGTTGGCGGGCCGATTCGATCGAGAGGAGAGTCGGACGCTCGAGCAGAAGAGGAGACTCGGGCGCTCGGGCGTTGGCGGGCCGAAGAGCGGGCGACATAGTCCAAGTAGAAGAAGGACTCGGTTGGAAGATCCGATCGGGAGCAGAGATTGGAGCGACGAGGCGGCCTTCACCGGGGACCGCCACCGGCAGGGAAAGAAATTAGATCCGAAGAAGCACGAGTTGCGCGTGCAGAAGAAAAATACCTAGGCTCTAATACCATGTTAGGAAATATGCAACTTGCATTTCTAGGAGGCCAAAGGCCAATATATATACATGTACATGTGTGGAATATATGCAGGAAACCCCTTATACAATAGGGTAAATACAAAAGGTCACATGACTATATATATTACTCTAACATTATTAACAAACTTCTTCGAATAACATGAAACCAAAGAATTTTCGAATAACACTAAGTTACCTCAATGGGGAGATGCATAACCCCAACAATAAGTATATCATATTTCTTCTTGACAGTAGGAAGAGGGAATTCAAAGTCTCCAATAATAATCGTTGGAACTTTTTCAATAGAGTTGATACTGTGAACTTGAGGTTGTTTCTTCGGAAAGTGTATCATATGCTCATTACCATTAATATGAAAAGTCACATTGCCCTTGTTGCAATCAATAACAGCCCCTACAGTATTCAAAAAGGGTCTAGCAAGGATGAGCAACATACTGTCGTCCTTCGGAATATCAAGAATAACAAAGTCCGTCAAGATAGTAGCATTTGCAACTATGACAGGTACATCCTCACAAATACTGATAGGAAGAGCAGTTGATTTATCAGCCATTGGCAAAGAGATTTCAGTAGGTGTCAACTTATTCAAGTCAAGTCTATGGTATAAAGAGAAAGGCATAACACTAACACCAGCTCCAGGATCACATAAAGCAGTTTTAACATAATTTCCTTTACTAGAGCCTGGTATAGTAGGTACTCTGGGATCTCCTAATTTCTTAGGTATTCCACCTTTAAAAGTATAATTAGCAAGCATGGTGGAAATCTCAGCTTCCGATATCTTTATTTTATTTGTCACAATATCTTTCATATACTTAGCATAAGGAGACATTTTCAAAATATCAATCAAGCACATACGCAAAAAGACAGGTCTAAGCATTTCAACAAAGCGCTCAAAATCCTCATCATCCTTTTCCTTGGATGGTTTAGGAGGAAAGGGCATGGGTTTCTGAACCCATGGTTCTCTTTCTATACCATGTTTCCTAGCAATGAAGTCTCTTTTATCATATATTTTATTCTTAGGTTGTGGGTCATCAAGATCATCAGCAGGTTCAATCTCCACATCATTATCATTACTAGGTTGAGCATCAACATGAACATCATTATTAATGTTATCACTAGGCTCATGTTTGTCACCAGATTGTGTCTCAGTATGATAAATAGAAATATCATTTGGATTCTTAGATGTATCTATAACAGGTTCACTAGCAGCATGCAAAGTACTATCATCATTCTTTTTATTACTCTTATTGGAACAAATAGGTGCATCAGCATTAACTCTCTGAGAATCTTGCTCAATTCTCTTAGGATGGCCCTCAGGATACAAAGGTTCCTGAGTCATTCTACCACCTCTAGTCACAACTTGAACAACATGATCGTTGTTCTTACTATTCATCTCATTAACTAAATCATTCCATGCCTTTAGTACTTGTTCTACTTGAGTAGTTACCATGGAAGCATGTTTACTAATAAGCTTAAGATCATTGACATATCTACTCAAATAATAACCCAAGCGATCAAGCATGTAGGCATTATGTTTCAATTCTCTACTAACATAAGCATTGAAATTTTCTTGCTTCACAATAAGATTATCAAATTCATCCAAGCATTGGCTAGCAGACTTATTATAAGGAATATTTATTTCATCAAATCTACGGAGATAATTTACCTCTACTACATGTGTCGGGTTATCAAGACCATGTATTTCTTTAATAGGTGGTAGATTCTTAACATCTTCAACTTTAGTACCCTTTTCTTTCATAGATTTCTTTGCCTCTTGCATATATTTAGGACTGAGGAATAGAATACCTCTTTTCTTCGGAGTTGGCTTTGAAGGTGGTTCAGGAATAGTCCAATCATTATCATTGCTCAATATTATTCAATAGTAATTCATCTTGTTCAATAGTTCGTTCCCTGAAAACACAACCAGCACAACTATCTAGGTGGTCCCTAGAAGCATCGGTTAGTCCATTATAAAAGATATCAAGTATTTCATTTTTCTTGAGAGGATGATCAAGCAAAGCATTAAGTAATTGGAGAAGCCTCCCCCAAGCTTGTGGGGGACTCTCTTCTTCAATTTGCACAAAGTTAAATATTTCTTCCAAGGCAGCTTGTTTCTAATGGGCAGGATTTTTTCCCATAGAAGTAATAAATCATATCCTCGGGACTACGCACACAACCAGGAGCAAGAGAATTAAACCATATCTTAGCATCACACTTTAATGAGAAAGGAAACAAGTTAAGAATATAGTAATAGCAAAAAATTTCCTGATGAGTAAATAGGGCGGCTATATCATTCAATTTGGTAAGATGTGCCACAACAGTTTCAGATTCATAACCATGGAAAGGATCACATTCAACCAAAGTACTTAACTCCGGATCAACAGAGAATTCATAATCCTTATCAGTAATAAAAATAGGTGAAGTAGCAAACTTAGGACCATATTGCATTCTAGCATTCAAAGATTTTTTTCCTTCCACTTGCGAAGCAATTTATTAAGATCATCGCTATCCTTACAAGAAAGAAAGTCCCTAGCTACCTCTCCTTCCATAACATAACCCTTGGGTATACCAGGCAATTCATATCTAGGAGAGCTAGGTCTAGCAGGTGTATCGTAGTGTTCAATTTTAATAATTTCATCAGATTCAGAAATATTATCAGTTTCAGCATTGGCTCTAGCAATTTGTTCATCAAGGAATTCACCCAGTGGCATAGTATCATCAAGCAAAGTATCATCATAAGAATCATGCATAGCAGAAGTAGCATCATCAATTACTTGCGACATATCAGAATTACTAGTAGGTGGTGGTGTCGCAAATTTGCTCATAACAGAAGGTGAATCAAGTGCAGAGCTACATGGCAGTTCCTTACCTGTCCTCGTAGTTGAGGGGTAAATCTTGGTTTTTGGATCTTTAAGATTCCTCATAGTGATCAACAGATATATATCCCAAGTGACTCAGAGAATAGAGCTATGCTCTATGCTCCCTAGCAACGGCGCCAGAAAAAGGTCTTGATAACCCACAAGTATAGGGGATTGCAACAGTTTTTGAGGGTAGAGTATTCAACCCAAATTTATTGATTTGACACAAGGGGAGCCGAAGAATATTCTCGAGTATTAGCAGCTGAGTTGTCAATTCAACCACACCTGAAAGACTTAATATCTTTAGCAAAGTATTCAGTACCAAAGTAGTATGGAAGTAACGATAACGGTGGCAAAAGTGATAGTAGCAGTTTTGTAGTGTTTGTAAGAGTAGCAAAGGAAAAGTAACTTCGGAAAGATCAATATATGGAAAGCTCGTAGGCAATGGATCAGTGATGGATAATTATGTCGGATGGCATTCATCATGCAATGGTTATAACATAGGGTGACACGGAACTAGCTCCAATTCATTGATGTAATGTTGGCATGTATTCCATATATAGTCATACATACTTATCGAAAAGAACTTGCATGACATATTTTGTCCTACCCCCCCCCCCCATGGCAGAGGGGTCCTCTTGGAAACTAAGGGATATTAAGGCCTCCTTTTAATAGAGAACCGGACCAAAGCGTTAGCACTTAGTGAATACATGAACTCCTCAAACTACGGTAATCATCGGAAAGAATCCCAGTTATTGTCACCCTGGGGGATGCGGATCATAACTCGTAATAGGTGTCTACAACTTGCAAGATAGGATCAAGAACACATATATATTCATGAAAACATAATAGGTTCAGATCTGAAATCATGGCACTCGGGCCCTAGTGACAAGCATTAAGCATAGAAAAGTCATAGCAACATCAATCTCAGAACATAGTGGATACTAGGGATCAAACCCTAACAAAACTAACTTGATTACATGATAAATCTCATCCAACCCATCACCGTCCAGCAAGCCTACGATGAGATTACTCATGACATCGATTTCCCCTCTCCGGAGCCCAAAACAGACTCCAGATCTGGTCTCCAGAGGAAGAACAGGAGGTGGCGGTGGCTCTGTATCGTGAAACACGATGAATCTTCTCGTTGATTTTTTCTCCCCGAATAGGAATATATAGAAGTGGAAACGAGGTCGGAGGAGCGTCAGGGGGCCCACAAGCCACAGGGGCGCGCCCTCCAGGCTTGTGGCCAGGTGGTGGGCCTCCTAGAGTTGATTCTTTCGCCAATATTTTTTATTAATTCCAAAAATATTCTTCATAAATTTTCAAGTCAATCCGAAAACTTTTATTTCTGCACAAAAATAACACCAAGGCAATTCTTTTGAAAACAACGTCAGTCCGGGTTAGTTCCATTCAAATCATGCAAATTAGAGTTCAAAACAAGGGCAAAAGAGTTTGGAAAAGTAGATACGTTGGAGATTTTTCACTCCCCTGCCTCTATCGTCTTCTTCTGTCCCGCGTCAGCAGTGGATAAGCGAGGAGAGGCGTCAGCGATGGGTTCAAAACGTGCCGATTGGCACCCTGCCGCCACTGGTCATGCGCGACGAGGACCAGGAGGCGGAGGCCGCCTACCAGGAAAAGGTGGCGGCTGTCCTCCGTGAAAGTGAGGAGGAACAACTGCGTAAAGAGGTGGAGGAGGAGGCGGGATTCCAAGCGTGGCTGACGGAGGCCATGACACTCTCAGCTGCCGGCGACGGTGTCGTGCCGCCGCTTGCCCCGCCGTCCCCCACCAAGACCGAGCCAGAGCCAACCTGCCTCAAGGCTGAGAGCTACTAGTGAAAAGGGATTGTGCACGAATGGGTCAGCGCGCCACCCATCTGGTTGGGGGCGACGCCAGCGCAGGAGAGGATGTATCTAGATGTCTGGCGGCAGAGAGGGCCGTGGGAGGAGAGGAGCGAGGGCGAGCGGCTCGAGCAGGTGGAGCGCGACGCTAAGGTGGAGGAGGAGCAGTGTCATGCCCTTGCTGCCGCAGCCCAGAAAGCGGCGGTACAACAATCAGCAAATGACTTAGCCGCATCCTGGGAGACGGCGTGCCCCTTGGCTGGCCCAGCGCCGACACTCGTCGACCTCACCGGCCCCAACGACAACGATGAGGATGCCTAGGGAAGCACGCGTCATAATGCAGCTTTGAGTAATTTGCTAAATAGTATGCATATTAGCTAACTTTTTTGAACTTATGGTGTTGATGCTGCATTATATTTTGATAACCCAAAGGGTGTCATGACAGCATAGTTAACACTTTGACCCATAGCAGCTGCCATGGCACCATGTTGGGCTACGAAAAGAGATGGAGCAGTCACTAGATGCTACAAAATGTGTTGAACTACCCAAACTATGTAATATTGTACTCGTTTGTAATATTAAGTGTGTGTTTCTGATGTTGTTTTCTTTGTGTTAGTTGTTCATTCAGTTCACTGAACTTTGATGATAATTTGGTTTGGGAACTGAACTAAAATGTTAATAAGTTTAGTTTGGTCACCACAAGTTTGAAGCCACTCTTTACCATTGATTACACCTGCCACCCTTGTCACATCCTGGTCTTCATGCCTTGTCAAATCTCATGAAATCATGAACTGATACACTCCACTCGACAACACTTCTCCACTACCACACTACACCTCCAATTAACTCCTCCCCTTAAATTCTCCACTTAACTGCTACCCCAACACATATCCACCACCTCACTTCTGCCACTCCTTTTAACACTCTAAACTATGTTCCTAGCTACACCAATGATCGGTTCATCCCTCACCCGGAGCCATGGATCAATCGCTTCCCAACTGGCAAGGGTTGGGTTGCCATGCTATCGTACTTGATTTTGATCCACGCATACATGCATACAAAGCAGAAAACATAAATCACATATTGATTTTGTAGGTTTTGCAAAGGTAAAATCCTATAACATTCCATAGAAAACTTACAGTAGGTGAGCAACGTCCACTCATTGTCGAAAATCGTTCAAATTTTGCGTGTACTACTAGACTAGGCATATGTACACCTACTGGCCAAATTTGATGTGGTTCTGAAGATGAATAAAAATTAAACTACTTTGCTGAAGGCCGTTCGGGTAAGAGGGAAGGGTCCGTCTCAAAGGACGTGTTTTTTTCGACAACCTTGAATTGAACCTAATTTTTTTCTATAGTCGTGTACCAACAAGAGAAGCATCCATGCCAAGTTTCATAGCTTTTCGACGTTGGATGGGTTTTCAAGGGTTTTATCGACGTTAAAACCCTTTAAAACTTACCGTAGGTGGAGCAACGTCCACTCATTGTCAGAAATCATTTGAATTTTGCGTGTACTACTAGATTAGATATGCAGACGTACTGATCAAATTTGATGTGATTCTGAAGATGACCAAAAATTGACCTTGTTCATCGGAGGCCGTTCGGGTAGGAGGGAAGGGTCCGTCTCAAAGGATTTGTTTTTTTCGAGATCCTTGAGTTGAACCTAATTGTTTTCTACAGCCTTGTACCAACAAGAGAAGCATCCATGCCAAATTTCATAGCTTATCGACGTTGGATGGGTTTTCTAGGGTTTTATCGATGTTGAAACCCTAGAAAACTTACCGTATGTGGAGCAACGTCCACTCATTGTCAGAAATCATTCAAATTTTGCATGTACTACTAGACTACGCATGCAGACATACTGGCCAAATTTTATGTGGTTCTGAAGATGACCAAAAATTGACCTTGTTCATCGGAGGCCGTTCGGGTAGGAGGGAAGGGTCCGTCTCAAAGGACGTGTTTTTTTGACATCCTTGAATTAAACCTAATTTTTTTCTACAACCTTGTACCAACAAGACAAGATTCAAGGGTTTTATCGACGTTACAACCTAGAAAACTTACCGTAGGTGGAGCAACGTTCACTCATTGTCGAAAATCGTTCGAATTTTGCGTGTACTACTAGACTAGGCATGCAGACGTACTGGCCAAATTTGATGTGTTTCTGAAGATGACCAAAAATGGACCTTGTTCATCGGAGGTCGTTCGGGTAGGAGGGAAGGGTCCATCTCAAAGGACGTGTTTTTTTCGACATCCTTGAAATGAACCTAATTTTTTCACCGACAAGAGAAGCATCCATGCCAAGTTTCATAGCTTTTCGATGTTGGATGGGTTTTCTGGGATTTTATCGATGTTAAAACCGTAGGAAACTTACCGTAGGTGGACCAATGTCCGCTCATTGTCGGAAATCGTTCGAATTTTGTGTGTACTACTAGGCTAGGCATGCAGACCTACTGTCCAAATTTGATGAGATTCTGAAGATGACCAAAAATTGACCTTGTTCATTGCAAGCCGTTCGGGTAGGAGGGAAGGGTCCGTCTCAAAGGACGTGTTTTTTCGACATCCTTGAATTGAACAAAAAACATTGTACAACCTTGTACCAACAAAATAAGCACCCATGCCAAGTTTCATAACTTTTCGACGTTGTATGGACTTCCTATGGTTTTCATGTTGAAAAAAAATTCTTTCATATTGCATTAAGTAGTTTTCTAATGTGGATTTCGTTTTATCAACAACGAAGAGTGGTTTTTTTCTCAAAATAAGCAGCAAAGTAGGCTGCCCCAAACTCCACTCACACCCAACCCACCACTGTCATAACACACCAACCCAACCCATCCAACCAACCCGCACCGGACGATTCGGGATTTATCCAAAATTTTCGCACGGCAAGATCTATCTGTAGCCGCCACCACCCTCCAACACATCCGGATAGATGCCCGCACCTGCGACTCGCATTTCCCACCTACCGCCCCCGCCACCACCACCATTGCCGCTGCCGCCACCATCGATACCAGCGCCGCCGTCGGCACCCACTACGCAGCTCCACATCGGAGTCAGGGAGTGGGGGGGCTTCTAGATGCCGCTCCCACACATCTACCAGGCATTTCTGGAGATGTTGCTGCCGATCCTATCGATTCCGGCGGCAACCTTGAGGGTGACAAGGGAGAAACAATGAAGGGAACGTGCAGTGCAGATCCGCGATGATGCCCTCTCGTGGCCGATGTGCATCAACGAATGGAGGAAGGCGGATGCGCTGGTGGATCTGGGTCAGATCGGCTCTCCCATGCACGGAGATTTTCTTAGTTTTGCTAGGATCAAGCCAACCGAGAGCTGATGAACCTGGCATGGCGGATCCACTTCGAAGGAATCGTGGAGGAGAAACGCATGATGCCTCATCCGTCGGAACCGCCAAAGGCGTTCATTAATTGGGCACAGCGAGAAGCGAAGGCAAAGGATCCAGCTCATGTAGAGAGATGGAGATGCATAGTGGGTCTGATACCCACCGAGGTTCCACCACAGCCACAACCGGTGGATCCGTTGTCGTTCCTATCCCCAACACCGGCGTCAGATATCGGTGGGAAAAGAGTACTCATTGTTTCATGCGAGTGTGTTGGCTCTGCCTTCGGTTTCGTTTATCTGTAATAGGATCTAGTTCTCATGTCCTCGTCCGCCTCAAGTTTTTGAGGTTTTAAGGTTCTAAGATTTGTTGTTTGGACTGCTACTGAGAACTCTGTTCTCCGTTTTATCCAAATCATTACAACTAAAAATTATCTGAATGATTACAATTGTAATGCATAACAACTTCTAGTGTTCAAATACATAACATGAAATACTGACACAACTAGAAATGCAAAACAACTTCCTTTCTTCATGTGAGGCCCAGCATCTTCAGCAACGTATCCATGCTCCCACCTTAAGCGTAAAAATAATTGAAAATTTCAGGTTGAATACATATAAAGGTGAAAGATGACAGTATGGTCACTTGAAGATGACAAGCCAATCTGACAGAATAACCCACCCATACTAATTTGAATACCAAGTTGTATAAGTTAATGTTGAATTAATATCACTTTTGCAAGATGCAAGAAGCACTTACATGAAGTGAAGCAAAATGCTATACAGCATTGCAACATGACCAAGCCAACATCCCTACCAAAAGTAGCCGTCCTAATATTTCAAGAAGACATGGCCTATATTTTTGTTTTTACATGCATACCTACTGAAGCAAGACACAATTGACCGTAATTCAAAAGTGAAGACAGTGGCTACAACATTAAGCAAGTGACTACAACTTGGTTGCAAAATGCCAAAATTTGTAATAAATTGAAAAATAGTTGACATCCAACTATCCTAAAACTTTTTTTATCTTAAAACTCACACCATGATTGTAAGCATGAAGAGAAGAAAAATTAGATCAAGTGCAAATCTTACTATTCATCAGCCTCAGACCTGTGCCCTGTGAGATGAGAAACAGTGAAGGAACCGTAGAGAATGGCGAGGAAGCGACGTTGGGACAAATGCTTTCTTCCTCTTGTCGTTGGTGGGCGAGGACTCCACCGGCTCTTGGATCAATGCCGCCTTCACAAACGGCACCATGATGCTTCTCTCTGGTTCTTCATCCTCCGGATGCTCGATCTTAGACCGATAACGACACCACCTCCGCTTGACGATCGCAATCAGCGAATCCGACTGCTCCATCGCCTAGAGGAGTACCTCTATGGGGTCACGCATGAGTCCACCCGGGTGGATACAAGTTCTCTCGCTATCTTTAAAATGTGTGCACATCACGTGCACTGTCCCGCTAACTGTTGCTTATTGTCAAACCAAGAACTGATCTCCCTTAGCCAGGCTAACTTTACCTCGTCTCTGCCGGAGAGCTTCACGTACTCCTCTCCAGAAAATGGGATCGCTGGTGGTGTGGCCATGGAAGAGGATATGTGGGGCAATGGAAGAAGATAGGGCTCGGCGGCGACGGGTTAGAAGAAATGATGGCAATGGATGATGATAGGGATCGGCGGTGGCGGTTTCTACCGATAGGGGCGGCGGTGTGAAGGAGAAATGATACCAATGGAATAGGATGGGGCTCGGTGGCGACATTTTTAGATTGGGCGACAGGGGCGATGGCATACATGGGGAAAATGATGGACTAATTTGTCCTTCACTTAAAAGTACCGACCCCATCGACATTAGTACTTTCGAGTACTTATGATGCAGTACTACGGAGTACTAAATATTTTACGACCCTTAGATCAACAAGAACGAACGGTCGCAAAAAAGACCAACCACGGTAAAAACTTATAATATCTATACGTATTTTATTTTTAAACACATCCATTTTTATTCATTTGTACGACAGGTAATTCCGGACGAAGGGAGTAATAAGGTAATATCATCAGTGATGGTTAAACTTGTGGTCACTTTAGTGTTGAACATGAAAAATATGTTGAAATGGTTTTGGAACTTGGCATAACCGTGCACATATCCTGATAACCCCATCCATAGGCATATAATGCACTGACATTTGGCTTTACACCTGGCATGGAACCAACTTCAAAATAAATGGATTGCTTAATATTAATCTCTATGACCAGTGGGACCCACATGTCAGCACGGAGGAAAAATTAAACGATAAAAAATATCTCCACTAAGGTTTGAACAGAGTTTTTCACGCTAGAGAACCCGGCTGTGCTAGCTACTCGGCCAGTCGTGTTCTACTGCCCAACAAAGATAAGGTGTGTTTGACGGCCGTTTGGTGTTGGGCTGGCTAGTTCAAGCCTAGTTCATTGGAGGTTGTTTGAGCAAATGTAGCCTTTAGAGCATCTTCAGCCGTTCGGCCCCCCAAGGGCATGAAATAGCGCCGCTTGGGGTAGAACCGGCGCTAAAATCGGCCTGAGGGCTTGGGTTTCCAGCCCGCTGATACGTCTCCAACGTATCTATAATTTATGAAGTATTGATGCCATGTTTACAATAATCCTATATGATTTTGGTATGATTTTATTAGAACTAACCCGGACTGACGTTGTTTTCAGTAGAACTACCATGGTGTCATTTTTTGTGCGAAATAAAAGTTCTCTGAATGGGCTGAAAATTTAGTATGATTTTTTGTGGACCAAAAGAGACCCCCGAAGCATTCGAGCTAGCCCAGAAGATCCACGAGAAGGTGACAAGCCTGCCAGGCGCGGCCAGGAGGGTGGCCGCGCCTAATAGGCTTGTGACTCCCTTGTGCCCCCCTTGACGTGAGATCGATGCAAAAAATTCCTATAAATCCATAAACCACCGAAAAGAAACCTAGATCGGAGTTTCGTAGCCGCACACCTCCAGATCCATGAAAAACCAATCTTGGCCCTCTCCGACGCCCTAGCGGAGGGGGTCACCATCACCGGAGGCCATCTTCATCGTCCCGGAGGGGCCATCAATACCATGGAGGCCAAGGACCAGAGGGATAACCTCTCCACATAGAGGGGGGAGGCCATGGAGGAGGAAGCACGAGGGGGAGAATCTCTCCCCCTCTCTCCCGGTGCTACCGGAGTGCCATCGGGGGAACCATCGCCACGGTGATCGTCTTCATCAACATCACCTTCTTCATCACCATCCTCATCTCCTTTTAGCGGTCCACTATCCCACACCCTACTGTAATCCCCTACTTGAACATTGTACTTTATGCCACATATTATGATCCAATGATGTGTTGCCATCCTATGATGTTTTGAGTAGATTTCTGTTATCCTTTGTATTGATTGATGATCCAGATTGGTTTGAGTTGTATGTTTATTTTGGTGCTGTCCAATGGTGCCTTCTATGTCGTGCACACGTGAAGGATTCCCGTGGTATGGTGTTGCAATACATTCATGATTCGCTTATAGTGGGTTGCTTGAGTGATAGAAGCATAAACCCGAGTAAGGGGTTGTTGCGTATGGGATAAAGTGGACTTGATGCTTTAATGATATGGTTGGCTTTTACCTTAATGATCTTTAGTAGTTACGGATGCTTGCTAGAATTCTAATCATAAGTGCATATGATCCAATTAGAGAAAGTATGTTAGCTTATGCCTCTCCCTCATATAAAATTGCAATAATGATTTCCGATCTTGTTAACAATTGCCTAGGATAATTCTGCACACCGACCCATCATTATTCCATTTGTAATATATTGTAATATTATGTTAACAGCAACTATTTTAATATGTTAGTTATCCTATATCATGCAAAGCTATCCTATTCATACCCACAACATAGTTATATTTCTCGTTTCTACATGGAAGCAAACGTTTGATGTACGTAGAGTCGTATCGGTGGCAGATAGGACTTGAGAGAGTATTGATCTTACCTTTAGCTCCTTGTGGGTTATACACTCCATACTTATCACTTCCACCTTTGGAAATTGCTACGACGATTCCTTGCACTTGGGGATTATCAAGCTCTTTTCTGGCGCCGTTGCTGGGGAGCAATAGCGTGGGGTTGATATTCTCGTATATGCTTGTTTGATTTCTTCACTAAATAGATTTTGTTTTCTGTTTTTACTTTCTGTAGTTGTGGGTGAAACAAACCAAAAATTTAAATAATGAAAAATACAAAAAGAGTTACTTGCCCCTTTTTCCTAAGAAGTTTTTCAAAAATAGAAGTGATTGGAAGGTTGTGCATTGGAGAAGTGAGGGTCGACCTTGAACACTTTTGTTCATGCTCACCGAAAAATGTAGATTTTTTCATGGAAGCTTCTGAAAAATAATTATCCCCTTGTATATACCCATTGTATTATAAAAATAATCTGCCAAGATTTGCTTTTCGGATGATTAGATTGCTTGTTTGGTGTGTGCAGTGCAAAAATAGAAACTTTGGCTGTAGTGCATGAATTTCAATTTTTTACTAGAACGTTAAAAGTTTCTTAAATTTTTACAAAGTACTTCCATGCAATTTTTTAATTTCTCCTAAAGTTTCAGAATTGTTTGAGTTACAGAAGTATACGAAGTTTCCATATTACTACAGACTATCCTGGTTTTGACATATTCTGTTTTCTATGCATTGTTCTCCTGTTTTGATGAATCCATGGCTTGTATCGGGGGGTATGAACCATGGTGAAGTTGTAATACAGTATATATAATGCTAATATGAATTTGTAATGAGTTCACAACAGTAATTAAAGTAGTAAGTTGATTTATTATACTAACGGATCTCACGAGGGTTTTGTTAAGTTTTGTGTGAATGAAGTGTTCAAAGATCGACGAGGTATCGATATAAGAAGCATATGGAGAGATGGGAGTTCAAGAATCCCAAGGAACCCCAATTAAATATTTCAAGGAGACTCAAGCATCCAAGCTTGTGGATGCCCTTGAAGGCATCCCATCTTTATTCTTCAACAATTATTGCTATACCTCGGTTTTTGTTTTGTTCACATAATATGTGTCTTTAGTGTTTTTCTTTTCCTTTATGCACCCTTATAGTATGAGTTAGTCCTTCATTTACTTGTATAATTATTCATGTGCTTCACTTAAATATTTTAAGTATGTTTTTATAGAATGCTCTTTGTGCTTTGCTTAAAATTTTTGAATATGGCTTTGTAGAATGCTTCGTGTGCTTCACTTAAATCTTTTGAGTATTGCTTTATAGAATGCATCATGTGCTTAAATTATTTTGAGATTGGATATTGGTTAATCTATATTAATTTTATAATTCTCTATGAACTTCACTTATATCTTTTAGAGTATGAATAAAATGATCATCGGATTTTGGCTTCATCATTAAAATGTCTTGCTTAGCTTTAAAGGAATTAAAGAAAAGCGCTTGTTGGGAGACAACCCAACACTTTTACATTCTATTTTGATGTTTTCACATGATTAAGATACTTTAGTAATCATGTTTTGTGCCTTTTATTTCAATAAATTTCCAAGTAAAGCCATTGGGATAGTGTGGATACTTGCTTATTTGATTCTGTGCAAAAACAGAAAGTTTTGTGTCCACTATATGAATTATCTGATTTTGCTGGAGAGTCAAAAAATTCTATAAATTTTTACACAATATTTATATACAAATTCTTTTATATTTTCTAATGTGTGAGAATTTTTAGAGTTAGGTAAGTTTGGTGATCATTCATATCTTTACAAATTATTCTGTTTTTGACAGATTCTGTTTTGCATGCATAGTTTGCTTGTTTCAAGTGTTCCTATAGCTTATATTGAGTAATTTAAATGATGGTAATGAGATAATACAGTAGGTATAACAGGGAAAAATTATGAATCTTGTCTTGACAGTACCTAAGTGAATGATTTATCTTTATTACACTAACCCTTCTCACGAAGTTTCGTTAAGTTTTATGTGATTGAAGTTTTCAAGTTTTGGGTGAGATACCGACATAAGGGGAATAAGGAGTGAAAATAACCCAATCTTAGGTATACCCAAGGAACCCACAAGGTAATATTCAAGGAATACTCAAGCGTCTACGCTTGGGGATGCCCCGGAAGGCATCCCCTGTTTTGTCCTCAACACTATCGGTATATCTTACTTGGAGCTATATTTTTATTCATCATATATTATGATGTTTGCTTGGATCATCATTTTATTTTATTGTTCCATGTTAGGTGTTATTTATAATTTTGTTTTTCAATAAAAATTTCCAAGAATTGCCTTAGGATGCTTGCATTACATGTTTGATGTGTGTTGTGTAAAGAAACAGAAACTTTTGCTGTAGTGTTTGAATTTTAATATTTTACTGGTATGTGGAAAGTTTCTGAAATTTTTACACAGTGTTATAATATAAATTTATTAGCGTTTCCTAAATTTTCAGAATTTTGTGAGTTACATAGGTACACTGTTATAATAAATTGCTACAGACTATTCTGTTTGGACAGATTGCTGTAATAGTTTTGTTATCTACTTATCCTATAGTTTCCATAGCCTATATTGGTAGATATAAATTGTGAAAATAATATTATACAGTACCTAATGTTTGAAAATTATTGTCCAACTTGTCTTGGAAGTACATGAAGTGTTGATTTGTTCTTATGTGTACTAACCTATCTCACGAGTTCTTTTTGAGTTTGTGTGGATGAAGTTTTTGAGAATAGGTGAAACCAGGATATGAAAGGATTGAAAAAGATACAAAATATCAATCTTGGGGATGCCCAAGGCACCCCAAGAAAATATTTCAAGAACTCTCAAGTATCTAAGCTTGGGGATGCTACGCATCTCACCTCTCTGCATCAACAATTATCGGTTAGCCTATGTTGAGCCTAAATTTTTATTCGTTCACATGATGCATGCTATTCTTGGAGTGCCATTTTTTATTTTGTTTTCTGTTTCAATAAAATCTTTGGATCTGAAATTTTGAACAAGAGAGATTCCTCACATGGCTATTTAACTAATAGACTACGCATTAATCTCCACTTATATCTTTTTGAGTAGTTTGGCATTCACTCTCGTGCTTCACTTATATCCTATGAGTAAAAGGTTCAATGAACTGAATATCATAAATCTAAAATTATATATGTTTTATATGCTTATCCCATGGGGAGTAATTAATTCACATATAAGAAGTGTAGGTGGTAAAATTTATTGAAAGTTAGCAAACACCACATTGGTCACTTGAACCATTCATGAAAGAATATTGTAGAAAAAGAGATTTAACATATAAATATACTATCTTGGATATCTTCTATGATTGTGATTACCCATTAATTATTTTCAAACTTGATAAAATTAGTTGAAGTTGGACAATGAAGACAACGTAATGAGTTATGGTTGCGTATATTTGCATACAAGTTATATTGTTATGGATCCTCCAACATGTGGTGCTTGCTTCCACCTCATAACTAGCCAAAACTTCCGCACCAAGTAGAAATACTACTTGTGCATCCAAACACCCTTAAACCCAAAGTTGTTCCACATGAGTCCACCATACCTACCTATATGCGGTATTTACCTCCCGTTCCAAGTAAATTTGCATGTGCCAAACTCTAAACCTTCAAATAATATTCTGTTTTGTATGCCCGAATCGCTCATATAGTAACTAGGGGCTGTCGGGGTACCTTCCATGCTAGGTGGGTTATTCTCACGATATGTGTTGATTCATTATCATTCACGAGAAAATGGCTGGTAATAGGGATTCCCAGTCCCGAAATAAAAAGATGCAAATAATTAAACAAAACTCCCCCTGGAATGTTGTTGGTATGGATGGTACCCGTGGATTCGGCTCGCCGTGGAGTGTGATTGATTGGTGGAGGGGGAGTAAAAACTTTACCATTCTGTTTGGGAACCGCCTATAATGTATCTATCATGGAAGATACCGAGATCTCTCGGTTGTTATGGTGACAATGAAAGCATACCGCTCAAAATCATTATTCATCTCTGTTTTAAAAAGCTTGAGCTCTGGCACATATGCAAATCCCTGCTTCCCTCTGTGAAGGGCATATCTTTTAATTTCATGTATTTACTTTTTTGCAAGAGTCAATAGTATTATTTTTTAGTTCAACCTCAATTATTCTTCAGTTGGCAAGCATCATGTGGCGGGGAAAGATCCAAGCATATATGGCCATTCAAATATATTTGATCATGAATTATTATTGTTGACAATTATCTATATGATAAATAAGTTGGGAGGCAAAACATTAAGCCCCTATATTTCTCTGTGTTCGTTGAATGATATTTGTTCTAAAAATATGCTTTGAGTGTCAGCAATCATGGAAGAATATATAATAGTTGAGTATGAGGAATTTGCTAAATAAAAGCTCTTACATAGACCCTTCCTAAAAATAAGATGAATTGTAATTGTTTGGTGACTGAAAGCATAGTTTGTTAGTCTATACTTTAACATGTGAATAGCTTGTTACTTCATCACGAGAGGTTTTATGATGTGAGCTACTTTTTATGATATATAATGATGCTAGAAAAACTGATTGGAATTATCATTGATCAAACTTGTGTACTTTCTAGCATTCACACTTCATAAATTATTTCTTTTATCATTTACCTACTCGAGGACAAGGAGGAATTAAGCCTTGAGATGCTGGTACATCTCCAACGTATCTATAGGTTATGAAGTATTCATGCCATGTTTACAATAATTCTATATGATTTTGGTATGATTTTATTAGAACTAACCCAGACTGACGCTGTTTTCAGCAGAACTACCATGATGTCGTTTTTTGTGCAGAAATAAAGTTCACGGAATGGGTTGAAAATTTAGTATGATTTTTTGTGGACCAAAAGAGACCCCCGAAGCATTGGAGCTGGGCTAGAAGAGCCACGAGGAGGCGACAAGCCTACCAAGCGCGGCCAGGGGGTGGCCCTGCCTAGCGGCTTGTGACTCCCTCGTGGCCCCCCTTGACGTGAGATCGCTGCCAAAAATTCCTATAAATCCAGAAACCACCGAAAAGATTCTAGGAGTTTCGCCTCCGCACACCTCCAAAGCCACGAAAAACCAATCTTGGCCCTCTCCGGCACCCTGGCGGAGGGGGTCACCATCACTGGAGGCCATCTTCATCGTCCCAGAGGGGTCATCAACACCATGGAGGCCAAGGACCAGTGGGAGAACCTCTCCCCACAGAGGGGGGAGGCCATGGAGGAGGAAGCACAAGGGGGAGAACCTCTCCCCATCTCTCCCGGTGGTGCAGGAGTGCCATCGGGGGAACCATCGCCGTGGTGATCGTCTTCATCAACATCAGCTTCTTCATCACCATCCTCATCTCCTTTTAGCGGTCCACTCTCCCGTACCCCGCTGTAGTCCCCTACTTGAACATGGTGCTTTATTCCACATATTATGATCCAATGATGTGTTGCCATCCTATGATGTTTTGAGTAGATTTCTTTTGTCCTTTGTGTTCATTGATGATCTAGATTGGTTTGAGTTGTATGTTTATTTTGGTGTTCTCCTATGATGCCTTCCCTGCCGCGCACATGTGAAGGATTCCCGTTGTAGGGTGTTGCAATACGTCATGATTCTCTTATAGTGGGATGCTTGAGTGACAGAAGCATAAACCCGAGTAAGGGGGTTGTTGCGTATGGGATAAAGGGGATTTGATGCTTTAATGCTATGGTTGGGATTTACCTTAATGATCTTTAGTAGTTGTGGATGCTTGCTAGAGTTCCAATCATAAGTGCATATGATCCAAGTAGAAAAAGTATGTTAGCTTATGCCTCTCCCTCATATAAAATTGCAATAATGATTTCCAGTCTTGTTAACAACTGCCTAGGATAATTCCGCACACCGACCCATCGTTATTCCACATTCGCTATTTGTAATATATTGTAATATTATGTTAACAACAACTATTTTAATATTTTACTTCTCCGATATCATGCAAATCTATCCTATTCATACCCACAACGTAGTTTTGTTTCTCCTTTCTAGATGGAAGCAAACGTTCGGTGTACGTAGAGTCGTATCGGTGCCAGATAGGACTCGAGACAATATTGATCTTACCTTTATCTCCTTGTGGGTTCGACACTCCATACGTATCACTTCCACCTTTGGAAATTGCTATGATGATTCCTTGCACTTGGGGATTATCACCCCCTCCCCCAAAGGTCGCCTCCAATGTCGTTTGTCAAACAAAAATGATTCAAATTTGTACAAACATAAGATGAATTTGGACGAAATTTAGGCGAATTCATTGAAATTTGTACAAACTTAAACAAAATACATATAAGAAAGTACTAAACTATGCCGCTGCCATCACCGTTCCGCCGCCCCTAGCCTAGTTTGTGATGGGGAGCTGGTAGAAGGCGGTGTACTCGGCGCCATCATCGTCGTCCTCGTCGCCGCCGCCGTTGTCGTCGCCGTCCTGCGCGCCGCCGTCCCTCCTACAGCCCTGCCCTGCATCGCCGATGTTGGTGGGGGCACTCTGCGCCGGCGGCTCCTCATTGTCGGAGAGGACGATGACTCTGGCCTCTTCATGGCAGCGGTACTCGGTTATCTCCTCCAGAGCGCGGCGCTGGCGCGCCATCTCCTCCCGGATGTAGTCGTCGCGCGACCACTGCTAGCCGGTGTCGAGGTCGGCAGGCATGTCGACATGCTCCTGTTTGACGGCCATTGGCGTTGCCGGCTCCTTCCTCGGGATGACGAGGCGAAGGTGGCCGCGGGAAGGCGATGTTTGGCGGCCCTAGAAGTATGCCGTCTAGAAGGAGGTGTTGTCGGCGGCGTACCTCTCCTGGTTTCGAACCTCCTTCGGCAGGGACGTCCGGATCCGCGTGATCTCGCTGTGGCGTTCCGTGGCGGATGGCAGAGGGGGGACAGGGACACCGCTAACGCTCAGCCTCCAGGCGCTCGGCGTGCACATCTCTGGCGGCACCGGGTAGTCGGCCTCGTGGAGGGCGTAGGCCTCCCACTCGTGCAGTGAGCGGCGGTTGCTCCATCTCCGGGGAACCTGTCGGCCATTGGGGGTGCGGGAGGGGAGTTTCTTTAGGGGAGAGGGGGGTTTCTGGCGACGGCGCGACGAGAGGGGGAGAGGCTGTGTGCGAGCGAGTGTGTGCGGCCACCGACGAGGAAGTTGGCCTTTTATAGCGGCTAGAGGGGCCGCATGGCGGGAGGGGGTAGGACGCGCGTCGGCGCGTCTTAACTACGCCGCCCGCGAGAAATCAATGGAAGGCTGACCGACGGCAGCCTTCACATTGATTCCCACGGCAAACCGAGGCGATGAGGATGATGAAGCGCCTGGTTGCTGACATGGCGGGTCCACGCGATTTCGCGCCAAAACGTTTCCCCCGGCGCCCCCAGTGCCTAGGGTTTGTCCTGGGTCCGCCTGCTCCAATTTTGGCCCTAACTGGCAAAAATTGGGCTCCTGGGGGCACGACTGAGCCGTTTTTCCTCAGTCGGCAAGAGAAGAAATGGAGATGGGGGGGCGAGTGGAGATGCTCTTAAAGCAATATATGTATATTGTTTGATTGTTTACATCTAGTCTTTCCATATTATAGCATCAAATTTGGCATAGCGTTTGGTTGCATGTATTGGTCCGTCTCACACAACTACACGGTGTTTTATTGTATATGTGGGATATGATTAAAAGGTAATTCTTACACTTAGCACACACATTGTGCCTCACGACTGTGGTGAACGGTGACAGTGCCGATGCCACGACGAACTAGTTGCTAGTGTCATCACCACTCAGAAAGCGCGTGCTAAGGAGCGCTAAGGCAGAGGACGGGGGAGCAGAAATTCAGTGTGTGTCGGATCATGGCGACTGAAGTGTATGGCGGTCGTGACGTCGCATCTGCCATGACAAGCACGGAGTCCCAGACAAGTGCTCATGTCGGCACTCGGCGAACTAGTTGCTAGCGTTGTCTCCGCAGAAGAAGTCCATGCGAAGAGCGCTAAGGCAGAGGACGGGAGAGGAGAAATGCAGTGTGTCAGACCATGGTGACTGCGGTGGACGATGGTAGTGGCGCCGCGTGCACGGAGTCGTGCGCGAGCGAACCCATTGGTGGCGCGGCGAACTAGTTGCTAGCCTCGTCGTCGCAAAAAAAGTCCACTCGAAGACAATGGACATAGATGAAATGCAGTGCTCGCGCCATGACAACATCAATGCAGTAAGAAGAGAGAGAGAGAAAGCCAAGATGACCAACGCCGAAAACGACTGCAGCGTAGTAGGATGCAGGCAAGGAGGTCAAGAGAAACGACGTCGACATTGAAGGGGAAGAATATGAAGGCTCTGAGACACAGGACAAAGGAGAAGAACATAGGGTGTGCGTAATTGCGATGTTAGTGTAGTAGGATCGTCGAAATGGAAAATTTACAACATGAGTGTCGTGTGGAACTGTGATATGAATCTACCGGCCAAAGGGAAATTCAAACGGTTGACCGTGGGCGATGAATTTGACCAAATTCATCTAAAATAGATTCAAACGTGAACACGAAATTGGGCATTTATGATCAACGAAACTACGAACCAATTACAAAAATGGAACCGTAACGTCGATGTGCATCTTTTTCATATAGAGCTTATATCGAATCGGATCACTGTTGTGTAGATTAGAAAGGAGAAGGAAGAAGGGAGATCAGGGAGGAGCTTAATGGATGTAAAAAAAGAAGCACATACACAACTCACATCCCTCCATACTCCTTTGGTGCAAAGGGACCATCCATGTGCATTCGTTGTGCATCGTCCGGGCCTGCCTTTGAAGAAACTGTTGATTCAAGCGTAGCTCGCAGGCCTACCTCGGGGGTGCTTTAAACTTCGTCCGATGCAGGTCCAATAGTATACACAGATAACCAAACAGTTCAGTTTCTTTTCGCACAAGTATGATTAGACCTAATGCGCGCAACCAAACACGTCATAACTGTTTTTTATAAATAATCACACCAACGGGTTAAATGATTTAAAGTCAGTCCGTCCCACTTGTTAGTTTTTTTTCTAGAATTTGTAAAAAGTGCGTAAATTATAATTATAGTATCCAAAATAAAGTTCAAACATTCGTATGGGTCATAAATCTTATACATACAAAAAGTAACTTATTTAGCAAAATGTTCAAGTAATTTTAAAAAGAGTTTACGTATTATTTTTTGGGAAATCATATACATAAAATAGTATTTCTGATTATAAGCTCTGTTGTATAGTATAAAACAAAACAAATATTCCTAAATTGTAATTAGTAAATATTATTTTAGTTATACAAACATTTTATGAATTTTATCCATATTTTTATATTCATGTGCTTATTTTTTAAGATTTTTTTATTTATAAATATTCAAAATTATGCAAAATTTAGAATTTTTTAATAAATATTTACATTTGAATGTATTTTAGTGAATATATTCCATGAGTGAAAGTTATCATAAATGAACATTTATATTTATATTTGTGATTCTGTATATTTTAAGTAATCCATGAGGTATATTTTTTACATTTACTAAACAACTAATTTTTTATTTAATAATTATTTTAAATACAATCTACACGTAAACAATGAATATGGAAATTTCGAAAATAATTTCTTTATTTGTAGATATAATATTTATAACACACACATATTTGATTTATTTATTACTTTAATTATAGTTTACAAAACTATTATAAATTTCTTTAAAATGAACATGTACAAATGGGTTGCCCGGACGCGCTCGCGGACAGTGACCAGACATGCCTCATTTTTTGTCATTTGCAACCACATATCCTATTTTCAAAACATCATATACATGCAAGCACATGCACGTCGACCATCGCGTCCGTGTTGGGTCGGTAGGACACTGAAATACTCAAAGATTTTTATATCTTTATTGGCACAGTGGGTTTTAGATATTTTTAGTCCCACCTCCACACCTTAGGAGCTAATCCACCAGCTTAAATAGCCGGGTCGTCGAAATGCGATAAGCTTCAGTCATCATTGTATCATTTGTGAAGCATATGAACTTGACTACGAATCTTCTCTGCTCATGATAGAGAAGATTCGTAGACACCGTCTATCTCCATCACAAATGAAACATTGATGTTTGCATGACTCTTTTCATTCACAAAATATACTTTCATTGCTCTTTTTAAATCACAAAATAAAAATCTCTTTCATTGTAATACGACATCAACATACATGAATGAAATGAATCTGACACAATGAGATTTGATCCACCTATGCAATTAACAAAGAAGCATGTCCCTAGCCAACGGCGCGGGCAAGAACATCTCTTCTTTGGGTGGCTGTAGGATGGACCGCTATGAGATGGAGTGAAGTGCCCGATCGCGTCCGGGCGCCCTCATATCGTCCCTACATTTTGTCCTGGTTTGGGGGGTGTCGGTTAGTCTAGGTGTATAGGACCAAATAAGGGGTTCGGCTGGGTCACCCTTGTTTTGATCGGGCACTAATTGGACGGGCGTTTGAGACATTTAAGGAGGAAGTAGGGCGTCGGGCTGTAGATGCTCCTATAGTTACTTGCTAATTCAAAGTGAATGGTGTAGTTGTTAGGTGACATTGAGCGCTAGGTTGATGTTTCTAGTTCGAATCCCAATGGGCAGTGCCAGCTATTTTTAATTTTAATTTTTTATTTGTGCTGACATGTGGGGCCTACTGATCATAGAGATAAGTCATTCATTGGAGTACCATGTGTGCATATTAGTCAAAGTACGGTGCCACGTCAACACATTATACGTCTACAGATGGGATTATCACCGTATTTGCATACTCGTGTCAAGTTCTTAAATCAATTCGACATATTTTTCAAATTTAGACACTAAAGTATACATGAAGGCAAGTTTAAGCATTGCTAGTGATATTACCTCTAAGTAAATCCACGTGCTCAGATGGCATAGTTTGCCAAAGTTGAAGCCAAAATCAACAAAACCTTTTCCCCTCCAAGTGGATATCCAACATCACATGTATGAAGCCCACAAGAGTGAAAAGGAGTCTTGCTATCATCAGATTCAGATGGTGAGGGCTTTGATGCTCCACGTTGCTAGTGGTTTTGTGAATAAGATCACTCTAGAGGCTCAGCGGATGTCCACGTATAGCACATGGGTTGAGGATGATGATGAAGAAGGTGAAGAGTCGACTGCTCGTCATCATAGATCACATCTGTATGCAAAAGGTGATGAGAGCTCCAGCGAAGCAGCTTGGTCAGAAGACGACAATGAAGAGAAGGAGGATTGGTCGCATGGGATGTTAGCATTGCTCTTTTCTTTTTTGGCATCGTTATGTCAAAAGGGGGAGAGTTCTATTAGGATTTGCTATGAGATTTGCATAGGTCTAAGTTAGAAGCTTGCATTTTATTTGATTCTTCGTGCTTGTGAACTTACATTTGTCCTTGGTCGCATTGCTCTATCACATGTTTTTTTGGCAAACTTATGCTTTTTTCATATTCTTGACTTTTTGCATGTAGTGTTGGTCTATAAATCTTGGGGGAGTGTTGGTCGTGATGTATGTGCATTTCACATTCCGAAAGAAAAATCAAATTAGTACACACCTTTAGGGGGAGGTCGTCTATATTTTCTAGACCATGTATGGGATTTATCATAATTTCTTCTTCTTTATGTTGTCATCAAACATAAAAAGGGCCAGGTTGAAAGGGAATTTTCCTCCCTAAGTGATTTTGGTGTAGATGACAAGGCAATTTACGGACTAATAGTGTGCTTGAGCTATACAAGTATATTCAAAAGTAGCAAGACAGTTAGGTTCCCCTCTAAAAGGAAAAGAGCAAAGGCGGTGTTACGACACTTATATTTCGTTTGAGTCCTAGAAAAATCGTACTATTAAGAGGGAGTCTTCTTTGGAAGGTATGTGTGGAATCAATCATGGACACAAACAAAATTGCACCGATAAAACCTTCCCAACTTTCAAGGAGTTCTACAATCTTTTTATGTTGCTCCTGAATTTTCTGAAATGGTAGCACTAGGGTAGAAAGCGGTAGTACCGCTCCTCTAGCTTGTTGTTTATTGTGAGCTTGCCATATAGGTTATCGATCTAGTTGCATATATGTATAACATATATTCTTGTTGTATCATGCCAATAGACTAAAAATTGTTATTCACCTATCCATCTCCTCCCTAGTCGACCATACTGGTCTTTTCAATAGATACACTCATCCTCTTTTTTTACCAAAGCAATTCATGATTTTAGCAAGTCTTGACTATTTCCCCCTTGATCTTGTTATTTTTGGAGGTTGAAGACTCCTAGGGGGTAGGAGTTCTCGGATCAGGAATCAACTTGTGATTTACCCCCTGAAAATTTGTGAAGCTTTGGAGGCTGCCTCAAGGTCTACCATTGGTGGTTGAGAGTCTCCTTCATGGTGATATTTCAAGAAGAATATGGTGATCCTTTGTGGTGTTTGTGTGCCTTCGTGGTAACACCTATCCCTTTGTAAAGTTTACCTGACGTCGTCTTTCGTGCTGAACCCATTTACCAAACTGACCACTATTTCTTCTTATGAAATCTTATTTTGACATTGTTAGACTCGTTATATTCATATGAGCGACGCTTATTCACATGTGGTGTTGGATTTTTAATTTGAGAACTTTAAAAATGTCATATTTCCCGAGTGTCTATGTTTGGTGCCTCGAAGTCCTCAGTATTGATCCTAACCTTGGCCTTTTCATCACGCATGATCGATGGGTTGCTCCAAAACACCTATAAATATAACAAAACAAAGGAAACTTGTAAAAACTAACAAAAAAATACAAACTATGCAAGAAATGATATATGGAAATCATGCATAATGGACATATAATTGGCTCAACAAGACATGCACTAGTAGAAAACAAGCCTTCTGTTTCAATCTTTAGTCCCGGTTATACTTTAAACAGGGACTAATGTGTCCATTAGTCCCGGTTTCAAGGTCTAGGAGCTGTCAGGAGGTACGGGCCTCATTAGTCCCGATTCATTTGGGACATATAGTCCTGGTTGTCAGGCTGGTGTCAGGCTGGGGCCCCACGAGCCCTTTTAGTCTTGGTTTGTGATACAAACCGGAACTATAAGTGGACCTTTAGCCCGGGTTTGTATAATCAATTGAGACTAAATCTTTCCCTATATAAATCCTTCGTACAGCCCGACTCATTTTTCTGTTTTCTCCATTTGAACTCCCCTCTCTGTTTCTTCCCCTAGCTCGAGCTCATCCCTCCATTTTTGCCTTAGATTTGTCAAGATTTGAGGCACCCCAATCCATGCAAGTGTTCACAAAGGTTAGCAACTTTATCCTTTATCTCTTATTGCTAGATCAGCTCGTGCAATGCTTTATAAGTATAGTGATTTGTGGGGTTTAGTTTAGATGTAATTATGTGATAGTATTTATTTATTTATATGCAATTTGAGTTTAAATTAACTCCTTAGTTTGCATATCTATAGGTGTGGTTTACTTAGTGTGCCTTCCCGTCCCTGTCCTAACCACCGTCGATCGACCGCACCGTCCGGTCGTCGACACCACCTTGTGAAACCGGGACCAATGACCTGTTTTCTACTAGTGATGATATATGAAGATAATATGCAAGAAATGACCGCTAAACAGTGTACAAAATAGAGCCATCATTGTGCAACTTCATCGGGTGATGGTTACTTTCCCGCAGATGCGTGAATTGGTATATTAAGTTATTAACCAATTGGCTATCATAATGTAGGCTTCAAAAGTCTTAAAGTTTCAGTTTTGAGGTATAGTTGTTGACTTGTTGGAGATGCCCTAAGTCATGATAGTTAGTGAAAATGAGCAATGGACGTGAACATCTATAAAATTACAAAGTTCCCAAGAATTATACTCCCTCCGATCCTAAAATAAGTGTCTTGAGCTTAGTACAATTTTATATTAAAGTTAATATAAAATTGAGACACTTATTTTGAGACGGAGGGAGTAGCTCTCTAGTGCATTAGGCTTCTAGGCAGCGTGTGGGCCAATGTTGACAGCCTTGGCATGTTGTTTACTCTTTGGACCGGGTCACTAACGTGTGGCTTCTGTGGGGATTTCCCTTAATTAAATGTGTTGGTGTGATCCTTAATCTTTCTTTTGCAACTTCTTTCTCTGCTTCTCTCATCTTTCATGTTATCTCGCCATCTTTCCGATCCATCAACCGCGTGTGAATGCAACCGTCGTTCAGGAGCTCTCCTTCCAGGCCCTTTCTCCATTCTCCCTGGATCAAGCCGAGTGTCAGCACCGCCTTGGAACGGTGATAGTTCGCTACCATTGACCCGAGGAGCAGCACCTCTGTGCGCTCCTCCCCCTCTGCGGTCTAAGCAAGCACGAGTGAGGGCTGCAAGGATCTTGCACTGGCGGACTTGTTGGAGCGAGGGGTGGGACGAAGTAGGCAGCTGGTTCTATGCTGATTAGGAATACTGGAATATTGATGTGATATAGAATCGGAGAGAGGGGGTGCATCAATGTATAGAAGACGATAGATGATATGTATGCTCTGCTATTGCTTGCTGATGTAAGAACTAGAAGATGGTGCCATGCTTGGTGGAGGTTTGATGTTAATTATGCTAATTTATTGTCTTTTGCATAGACGAAGAGACACAAAACAAAGTATCATATATTTTTAAAGGATATAGTACAACATGAATTCACACAACAATGAAAAGACGGTTGAGCGAACCAACAAGTGGTTGGATGTTTAGAAGGATGACGATATCTTGTATCCACCGGCGATCAAGTCCAGATTTGACATTGATGTTCGTATTTTTGGTGCTTGCATTTTTTCTAAATTTATTTCAGGTCTTTCAGTAGTATGCGTTCAGTATAAGTAGATGTTCTCGTGACTACAAAGGTGTCTGTGTCAATTTCATCAATCTTAAGATGATTTGTCGGTCCAGTCCTTCAAAAATGTTCATATGGATAGCATGTGTGTATATTCATACATTAAGAGTGTGTTTCATAAAGTGCATGTAGGGTGCATGAGCTCAAAAATTCTCTTTTCGATTCATTTTTGAATATTTGGTAGCCTGCGCGGGCCTCCTATACATGCACAAACTCAACCACTATACTCCCTTAGCAGCACAAAAAAGAACACCCCAACAATCGATCGTTGGTCAGCATGCACGAACGAAACAAGCAATAATGTGTTTCAAAAAATGTTAGAATTTCTAAAACATAATTTAAAATTTAGAAAACGTTCAGAATACCAAAAATTGTTTTCCTTCAAATTTTCAAAAGAATGTCTAAATTTTCAAAATTTGTCAAGATTTTCAAAATTTATTAAAATTTTCAAAAAAGAACCAAATTTCAAATTTTGTTAAAATGTTCAAAAAATGTTTGGATTTTTTGATGTATGATTCTTTTAGAAAGATCAAAATTTTCAAATTTGTTAAAATTCCAAATAAAAACTTCAGAATTTCAAAGTAAATTCGAAAAATGTTATTTTTTTCCACGTTTCAAAAAATTGTTCACATTTTTGAAATGTTTTGTTCACTTATTTAAAAATATCGGTTGCTACAGCACCGACCGACATGTTTAAACCAATACAAACTGTCAAACAAAGTCCCAACTTAACATGTCTCATCACATACATCACTACCAAACAACATAAAATGCATCTACATTCTACATGTATGAAAATAGAACCATAGTTGAAAATGCTATCAAATACACCCTGAGCGAGCGACTTCCATTATACGGTGTGAAAAGAAAAAGGCGGTTGGGTCGGGGAGTTCGCAACCGAGTCCATTTGGCGTGGCTGCTCCCGCGATCCCAACGACGCCACCACGCTCTGCTTCTCCCGTCCGCACGTGCTACCCGACGGCGACCCGGACACACTTCCCCGATCCATCTCAAATGTGAGACGCACCAAATCCAGCGCGGCAAAGAGGACCGCCTCAGCGCGCTGCCCGACGACATCCTTATACACATCCTCTTCAGGCTCCGTGACACCGCCTTCGCTGCTCGCACCAGCATCCTCTCCCGCCGCTGGCGCCGCCTCTGGGCGCCCCTCCCGGAGATCCACTTTTCCGACGCAACCGACCCTCGCCGCATACTCCCCGCCGTCGTCGCCTATGAAGTGCCGGACCTCCGCCGCGTAGTCGCCGTCGTCCTGGACGCCTCCCCATACTCCGTGGCGACCTGCCTCCAAGTCGTCGCACCCCGGCTCTCGGGGGATCTGATCTTCCGCAACGTGATGCATAGCTAGTACGAGGAGAGAGGCACCCTAGAGCTCCCATGCTTCCAGAAGGCCACCTCGATCAGGCTCGACCTAGGGTTTCTTGGCCTCACCATGCCGGCTTCTGGTGTATTCGCCCAGCTCACCGATCTGTGCCTGGATCGCGTCTGGATATACGGTCCCTGTGACTCGGTGATGTTATTTCTTCCCCGCGATGCCCAGCATTTCAGAAACTCACCATCCGTGATGCCCGATGTATGGGCAACTTCACCATCCACTCAGGGTCTCTCCATCAGATGAAGATGAGGAATCTGAAAGGCTTCAGCAAATTGACCATCCACTCGGACTCTCTACTGCAAATGGAACTGAGTGATTTGCGTGACCTGCATCAGCTAACTGTCGTGGCCCCGGCACTTGAAGAGTTAGCTTTGAGCTCCTGCTTTAGTACTGTTTTCAGTCTGAGACTTCTGATGGAACTGGCTGTGAGCATCTCAGCTCCTCAGCTGTTGATCCTCAAGTGGAGGAATACTTGATATCGCCCCTATGCCTTTTCAAGCTTGCGAAGATGGCGGATCTCCATTGTCTGGACATCGGTGTTTTTGTTGCATATGGGTCGGATTCGGATGCTATTAGGTACAACGACAGTATCCATAGGCTCTTGAAGCGCTTCAAAGTCATACACACAAGCTAAACCTCACAGTGGACTATCTGCCACCGGTGAGTTCAGCCCTCCGTTATGTGTAGCTATTCCATAATTGCAGCATGCTAGTAAGTCAGTAGATTACAAGGTAAACACAAAGTTCAAGTGAAGGAGTGTGTCATTTGGGTATAACCATGCACAATTCTCACTTGTTTTACTTTGCTCAAGTCCCTGCAACATGGCTGACTTGAGCCTAAGCGCAGCCAATCTTTATTCTGTCCCAGTTGGCATCACTTTTTTTACCCTTTTTATTTTGCTTTCGGGCAGTTAGCGATGAAGCTGCACAGCTAGTTGGTAGCTTAAAATAATTACCATTTTTGTGTGATAATCACTTGGTGAATAAGATGTTTGTACCTTTTGCAAGTGTTGTATGTGACCATTTTTCTTTTGCTCCTACGAATGTGCAGGACATGCATGACAATCAATACTTCATGTAAGACATGAAGAGGCTCCTTGAGATTACAATTTTGTCCATTGTTGTAACGACGCGTGCACATTCCTTTGGAGCCTGCTTGTTCCATGTCCTCAGGATGTGTACCGGTGTTAGAAAGCTGATGCTTGATACCCCTTGCCATTTTGATGTAAGCATATCCTTAATTGTTATTTTACCTCTAATTTGACAAATTGTTACTGGAGTGATGTCACCTAAAGCATTATGCATTGTTTTGGCACAACTAGGCATGCTATGCTAATTGCCCCACTCTAGTGTGGGTTTCATGCTGGTAATCTGTTCTTCAAGTTTATCTGTTGTAAATATTATGCTTATGTATCTCACAACACTTTGCTCTTGAGTTCGATAAAGTGGCAATGCTACTTGGGTTGGTTATATGTTTTCTGAAGATCTTCAATATTGCTAGAAATATAGAGCACTTTGTGTGAACTTGGATGAGTTATTGCTTGGCTTGCTCAGTCCTGATAACGCAGTTAGTCATGTCTTAGGAGATAATTGTACTAAGCTTAGGAAATGCATTTTTTAAAGGTTAAAGAAGCCATACAACATGTTTTTGAATAAATTGGTTATCTTATAATCTATAGCAGGATACCTGAGTATTTGTGTAATTTTGCAGTAATATGATATTTGCAGACCCCTTTCAATTTGCACAATTCAGTTGTATTTTCTGTAATAGATTCCATTTGTTATTCTCTCGTATTCCTGACGTCATATCTTGAAGTATTCAGTTGGTTTGATAATTTCCATTTTCCTATTGTTTTATGTCATCAAACCTTATGGTTCATATCCCCATAGTTTCAGGAGGAGTGCCCATCAGATTGCTTTTGTGGCCAGCCATCAAACTGGAAATCTGAGGAACTTGTGCTGGATCGCCTCCAGGAGGTAGAAATCAGTAACTTGAGAGGAACTGGGCATGAAGTTGCTTTTGGGGAGCGGTTGTTAAGTTGGTCAATGGCGCTAGAACAAATGACAGTAACTTTCGATGAGTCAATCACTGAAAGCATGGCCATGAAGGGGTTCTGCCAGAAGTTACTAAGCTTCTCCAGGCCAGGGATATGTATGAGATTCTTTGTGTACAGCCATTGCGAGAAGGTTTTGTATGTTCCGGAAGACTAGGAGTAAGACACCGGCCTGTCACTTGTGCAATATAAGGTAGTTCTCTTCTTTGTATAAGCTGCACTCCACGCGAAGACCAAAATGCTACATTCTGAAATCTTGCAATCCTGTCGTTGTCATCATTTGAACATACAAACTTTAGGCAAAAGAAAATTCTGACAGTTTGTATGTTGTGTGATGGAAAACAAGATGAAGGATAAAAAAACATCATCCATAGGTTATGCAAATTGTTACTTTTTACAGCAGAAAGATTGATGCCACTTTTGCCCTAGAGTACCAAGTTCACGCTTTATCCCACAGCAAGCATTTACATTATCAGAACTTTGAATTATGCCTTTTGAATATAGAGAAAAACCCTTGAGTTTTTCTTGTAAGGTCAGTATGATAATTTTACCTATTCGCTCTTGTTAGGATGGTAAATCCTACTATATATGCTCTGACAATTACCAAATTTGCAGTTGCATTTTGGACAAGCCCTTCAAAGTATTTTGGCAACTACATTTAGTGATGGCCTCATTTAAAATTTAAGTTTTTTTTAAGAAGCAAACGCGTTGGTTTGCAGTATTCATGGTGTTTGGGTAAAATACTGAGTTCAATGTCAAACTTCATTCTGATAAGACGAAACAACTCCATGTTATGTCCACTCATCATCAATGAATTCACTCATACATACCAAAAATGGTGAGTTTTGATGTTGTCTCTCAAGTTGGCGATCCTTTGATTGATGAAATACGTACCTCGAGTTAATTGTTGCTTCGATGATAGTGATATTTTCGAGGGTGTTTTTACGAGCTCCGTTGTGCTATTTCAGCTTTTTCAGCGCTGTCATCGTCGATTAGAGCAACTCCAACGTGTTGACCCATTTCGTACGCACGTGTCCGTTTAGGTCGGAACGGACAAAAAAGTCGGCCCAATATGCTAATCCAAACGGACGCACGTTCACATTATGCATTTTGTCTGCCGGGTGACCCATTTAGAATCCAAATTTGGTCCTCATTTGCGTTCGCGTGCGACGCCCGGCAATTTCTTCCCCGGGCTCGCTTGTCAGTTGGCCAGCCACCCCCATTTTCCTCCTTTTGCAAAATACTCCTGCTTGCTCGCGCTCCCGGCTTGTCGCCACCGACCCTCGACGCCGCTGTCGACCTCGCCTCTCTAGCCTCCTCCAACCTCACCTCCCTCGTCGCCCCCAAGGGCAAGCCCTGCGCCCCCGCAAGATGTCGGCGACGACCAAGAAGAAGCCCTTGACACCCGAGGAGCGACGCGTGCAATCGTGAAGAGGGAGGGCCGGAGGTACGCAACGGAACGCAACCTCGAAGACGCCGAGGCCGCCGCTTGGCCACCGCCGCACAGCAAGAGGAGACCAATGCCAGAGTCGCTGCGACTACGAGGGAGGCACTGACCTTCCTTGGGTTAAATCCTAGTGAGCACGGGCTGACCGCCGCCGCTGTCGTGGCCATGGCCAGCACGGGCTCGTCCACCTTCCCTCGTGTGCCGCTGCCTGAGTCACTGCACATGTTCACCTCGCCGACCATGGACGACTTCCATCATCACTACTCGCAGGTTTTGAACATGTAGACTATGTGTAACATGTCTATAGGTCTTGGTTGTATATTGCACCTGTCACGTCTCCCTCTCATTGTAATTTGAATGTAACTTGAGAGACAAGGTATGAGTTGCACCCCTTGTACCTATATATGTGCCTAGCGCACAATCAATGAGAACCATCGATGCATGCAATCCCTAACTTACATGGTATCAGATAGCACGCCGATCCTTCCTCCTCCGCTGCCCTAGCCGCCGCCTTGTGCCGCCGCCGCTACTTAGCCGCCACCGCACCCCCTTCCCCAACACCCGCGCCCTACCCGCCCACCCCAATCTCCCTCCATAGCAGCCGCCGCCGTTGGTAAAACCCTAACACCCTGCCGCTACCATCTACCTCCATCTAGCCCCAACCGCCACCACCACCGAGCTGCACCTTCCCTCCCGTTGCGCCGCTGTCATCATGTCGGTCCACTCCCCCCAAGTCGGAAACACCAACCCCTTCGCCGGACCCGATCTTGTCGACATCCGCAACCTCGACATCCATGGGCATGTTCACATCACCCTCGATCCCCATGTCTCCTTGTATTATGCATGGAAGACCTACTTCTCGCTCGTCTTTTGCGAGTACAATGTCGTGGATCACATCGAAGGCCTCGTCCACTCCATCGACATGAAGGACGACTCTCAGTGGACCGCCATCGACGCCACCCTAATCCGGTGGTTCTTTGTAACAGCCCAAGTGCCACCCTTACCATTTATGGTCATGTAACTCTGTGAACCTCTATGTTGCCATGTGTTTGAATGATTATGGTTTTGCTCATTGCCATTTCCATCTCTTGCATCATGCATCATGCTCATCATAACAGTTGCATACTTGTGTTGCTTGCTAGATTGGTCTTGTGTGATGTGGATGTGTGCAAGTGTAGTGCAACAACTCGCTCCCTTCTCCTTTTATTTTCAAAACCATGCCTTTATTTTCCTTTTGCTTTCTACATGAGATTTAACTTGATAATTAAATCTATTAAAAATGCTTTGTTATTAGAGATGTCATATTGAGTAGGAATGTGGTGCTCTCTTTGTTGTGTAAACTTTGGACTCATGGGGTTTTGCAAAATCAGTGGCTATTTATTTTAAAAGTATTTTATTTTACCTGTCCTAAAAATCATCTATTTTATTTTTATTAAATAGGACATATTTCTTTCAGTGCCAAAGTATTTTTGTTTTAACAAAAACCTTTTCTTTGACTCTGGTTTTTTTGTCTTGTGGTTTTTTATCTAAAAGGAAAAATCCTCTTCTGTTTCCTGTGAGAGAGAGCAGGAGCTGGGCCCAGTTTTCCTCGCATGGCCCAGCAAGCATAGCCGCAGCCCAGTCCGCGCGCCTGACGGACACCTGTTCGCAGTCCCCTTCCTCCGTCAGCTTCAGAGAGAGTGAGCGAACGCGCGCGTTCACGGACGTCGAGGAGCGCCATCTAGCCCTCCTTTAAAAGGCCTCGGCGTGCGTGCCTTTCCTAGGGTTTCGCGCTTCTCCTCGCGCCGCCGCCACTCATTTTCCCCTCTCCTTCTTCCTCCCCGTGCGAGAGAAATTCAGTGTGCGTTTGGGTTCAGAGAGAGAGCAGAGGTGAGCTCCGCCGTGCCCCCCTTCTCCGGCATCTCCGGTGGTCTTCCGCGGTGTCCAGGATGGCGAGGAGTGACCTGGAGCCGCCCGCGTTTGATTCCCGGCGCTAGGAGGGCCGGGGAGACTCCGCATCGTCAGGCGTCGCCGCGCCTTCTTCTTCCTCTACTCCGTCAAGCTTCGCAGCGCCCGCATCGTTGTCGTCCTTCTTCCTCTTCTTCTTTGTGAGCCGAGCCGTCATCGTCCCCCCTCATTGAGCCTCGCCGCGTCCCCTTCCTGTTGTCGTGCATAGTGCGTAGGGTCGCCACAGTGCTTGATGTCGCCGCTGGCCGGGCAAGGGATGGCCTTGAGGCCGTCACCTCTGTCCCCCTCGTCGCAAGACGAGCAGGGGAATGGGTCCTCCAAGCTTCCCGCTTCCCCCTCAGCCAGTCCGCGTCGCCGGAGAGCCCTTGTAGTCGCCGGATTTTGCTGTCGTCGTGCCCTCTGTCGCTGGTGTCGTTTTCGTCAGTTTCGTCAAAATCGAGCAGGAGTAGTACTAGTGAGGCGAGAGCCCTCTGTAGGCAGACGCCCCCGCCTAGCCCAACTGGTTATGAGCATATTTGGACATGAGCACTTTTAGTAGGTTTTAACTTATAGGAATGTCATGTTGATTTCGAGCATGTTGTTGTGAGTTTTACAAAAGCTTATATATGAGTAAGATATATGATTTTGGGGTAGAATTTCCCAATGAATCCATTCGTGCAATTGGTTTGGTCATTTGAGCAAGTTGGACAAAATGTCATTTTGTCCCAAAGTGTCATTTTGTCTTTTTAGTTGTAATTAATCCAAGCATGCTATGATAATTGTGCCAACATGGAAGTGGTAGTATTTCATGAGTAGAATGCCATGGTATTTTCATTTGACATGATAATCTTGCATATGAGTGGGAACCATGCTTCAAAGTGGCTATTAAAATGTTGCTGTTTTCAACATGCTAAATATTTCTAAGTCTGAGAATCTGTTAATATTTTTATGCCATGATGAGTGGGTGCTACCAAGTGATATGTGGTGTTTTAGCTCAAGCTGAGTGCTAGTGTTTTGAAGTAGATGTTGACCTCTACCATCCTGTTAATTTTCATGCCATGAGGTGGTATCTATCACCATTAGTTTTTGCTGTCAACTTGCTATCAGCTTAACTCAGATTCCAGAAAACTATGATTTTCACTAAGTCCCTAGAATCTGTTTCATCATGCCAACTTGTGAGCTTCATGCTTATTGATACGTGCTTCCTTTTACAGTTTGTGTAGTTAGATGATTTGATAAGCATGTTCTGTAGATTCTGTACATGTTTTGTTTGAGGTTGGAAACTTGTTGTAGCTCTAAATATCTGTTGTGAAAGTTGCTATGTTGCTCTTTGGGACAGATTGTGTGTTTTAGTGTTTTGTGACTTGTGGGAGCTATGCTCCATGGTTTTGCTTGATCTTTGGCTATAATGTGGTTGGTTTATTATTGCCTAACCAGTGGCTACCTTGGAATGCCAAGGAATAGCCCATGGCCTTCAATGTCTTGTATTTTGCCTTCGTAACTTGCCGAGAGCGTAGCGTGATATCCGTAACTCCGTTTCGTACGTTCTACATATACATTTGCATCGTTTTTGCATGAAGCGTCCATATTTTCCATGATCATGCATGTTAAAACAACTTAACATGACGTTCTGTCCAGAATTGTAAATAACTTATTTATTGCATGAGAAACATGACTAGTTTAGGATTGCCATGCTGAATACTTCAAATGAATCATGCATCATCTTGTTTGTGCATTGCACCTTGGTTGGTTGTTTATTGTTGCTATTTATCTTGGGTAGACGCGAGTGTTGAACCTAAGTACGAGGATCCGGGAGAGTACCACTACGAGGACCCCCCCTCTTTGTCCCTCTGAAGAACTAACATGCAAGATGATCGTACCCAGATCCTGACACAATTTTTGCTTTGCTAGTTATCTCATTCTTATCTTTACATATTCATTACCTACCACTTGAATGTCAAGCCTCCTACATTGCCACGAAAGCCTTTAACCCCTCCACATCCTAGCAAACCTTGTTTCGCGAAGTTACCGCTGCTTAGCCCCTCTTATTACGTTGTTAGCTGCAGGTGCAGGTTGTTTCCATGTGATAACATGGATATCTGGTATATCACAATATTAACTGCTATTTAATTTAATGCACATATATATCTTGGTATGGTGGAAGGCTTGGTCTTTTCTTGGTGTTTTGTTCCACTTTTACCGCCATAGTTTCTTGTTACCAGTGTTATGTTTTCATACTTTGTGCTCCTAACATGCTCGGGGTTGTTATGGCGACCCCCTTGATTATTCGGTTGAGATTAAAACTTGTATGGCAAGACCCAACATTGGTACTATTTGCTTAAACAACTTAATAAACTGCATAGGGCTTTCCAACCCCATGGATAATTAATCAACAACCTGGGCCAGTGCTCCTCATGAGTGTTGGTCCAAACTAGAGCACTGTGCGGGGCCAACCCGGGGCAACTCGGGAGATTTCTATCAGGCCATCATACACTAGCTTATCCGGTCGTGTCCTGAGAACGAGATATGCGGCTCTTATTGGGTTCGTCGACACATCGGGTGGTCTTGCTGGATTTGTTTTACCTTTCTCGAGTGGCTTGCGTGAGGAACTCTAATTTCCCTCGGGCTATCTCGAGGTGTCAGAATTCCTTCGGAGTTGCCTAGGATGATCACGAGATCCATGGTCGAGGTTATTCCCGCGGAGTGTGGTTAATATATGATGGACTAGTTGGAGCACCCCTGCAGGGTTAAATCTTTCGGAAAGCCGTGCTCGCGGTTATATGGCAACTTGGATATTTGTTTAACACCCGGTTATAGTTAACTTGAAGTAAACTCCAATAAAATACACCAACTGTGTGAGTAACCGTGATCGTCTCTGCTCGTGAACATGATCCGAGAGAGAACACGGTGGGGTTATGTTTGACGTAAGTAGGTGTTCAGGATCGCTTAGCGATCATGCTAGTTCTCGCTCGTTTATCGTAGACCACATATTTACATTCATGTTTTCGTAAGTTAGCCACCATAAATGCTTAGCTCCGCTGCAAACTAAACACTTATCTCCCATCCAACCTTATAAGCTTGAATAGTCTCGGTACCCGGTCGTGAGATTGTTGAGTCCCCGTGGCTCACAGATTACTACAACAAATATAGGTGCAGGTGCAGATGAGATCGTGCCAGATGATGTGATGCAGCTCTAGTGGGAGTATGACGAGGAGCGTGGCAGGATGTATGTCACGTATCCAGACGAGTAGAGTGGCCTTGGTCGTGATCTTTGGGGCTAGCAAGACAGTTTCATTGCATCTCTTTTATCGTTTGTTTTCGTCCGTAGACGGACCCTGTCTTTGGATTGATTTTAGATTAAACTGTGTGGATTGTAATTTAGCATGTGGCGAGTGTAAGCCAACTGATATACTCCTCTCTTCATAAATGTATGTGATGATACTGTACTTGCGAAACGACTAGATGTGCCTCTATCCCTGTCGAAGCCCCCATGCCTTAATATGGATAAGCGCGCATCTTGGGCATTACAAGTTGGTATTCAGAGCCATATGACCATAGGAGCCCTTTGCTTGATCGAACTTGGCCGAGTCGAGTCTAGTAAAAACTATTTTGAGTCTAGTTATATCAGAGAGTAGGGTTCTTTTTACTCCTCTTCTATACTCTGGTGAGGTATTCGACTTAGGAATTTTGATTCTACTCCTCTTCTCGCTCAAAAATTTTTTAGGATCACTCGGGTATTTTGGAAACTATATGATACCGATGTGACGAAGTTCTGTCTTGGTGCCTCCTGTCTGACTTGATTTCTTCTAGGGAGTCGAGCTCCAGGGAATTCTTGGCAATCGTTATCATTCAGCTTCCTTAATATCTTAGGACAGAGGGTATTTGGAATTACTTCAATACTTGTCATGGTGAGATAAGGTCGGAGTCGTCCAGTACTGGGGAGGCGTCCGGGGTACCACCATGGTTAGTATCGTTGTGCTTTCGAGGATCCGAGTTAGATGGACTTGCAAAAGTCTCTGGTTATGTGTTGAAGGATGGATACAGTTGGGGTGTAGGTTTGTTAGTTGTGTGAGATATTTCCTCCTTGTATCCCCAACACCGGATTGCATAACCAGAAAGTTTTCGGAAGTTCGTAGGTGGGAACTCATGTAGTTATGTAGGATCATCTTCTTCAGATGTATGAGGGCATATACATTTGTTCCGAGCAACATTAGCTCAATACTTTTGTGTTATTGCAAGTGGCTTCTAATATCTGATGATGTTATCGCAAACCTGAAGAAGGCGTTCTTACTAATTTTTTAGAAGGAAGGATGCTTGTGTTATTCGTTCAATTTCTTTCAAGTCATTTGATTCAACTAATTGATATCATCTTTGTCAATGAGGTTCTGATGTTATTGTCCATCTTCAAGATGGCTCCAACAACTCATGGGAATCGGGGTCGTGATGGGGAGCAGTCTGATCCTCCACCAGCCCCACCACCGCCTCCTCCTCCAGAAGCTTGGCAAGCTCTGATAGCCGCAACCAATGTGAATACTCAGATGTTGCTCAGTCTGTTGGAAGAAAGAGATCAGGGTTAGCAAGGCTTTCAAGGGAATTTTCAATATCAGTCTCAGCTTGCGACGCTCAACCAGTTCCTTGCCAACCAGCCCAAGTCGTTCACCTGTTGTGAGCAGCCTTTTGTTGCTGATGATTGGCTCCGTTACATGAGTAAGCATTTTGAGTGCAGCAATGTCAGACCAGAGGACTTTGTCAGATTCGCGTCGTTCTAGCTCAAGGGTCAGGCAGCAGATTGGTGGCAACAATACAAGGACTCCAGGGGCGATCATGTTGTCACTTGGGATGATTTATGTCATGACTTCAGGGCCCATTACATTCCGACAAGCTTTGTCGAGGAGATGCGTGAGAAGTGTTGGGAGACGTAGTAGTAAATCAAAATTTTCTACGTGTTCACCAAGAGATCTATCTATGGAGAAACCAGCAACGAGAGGGAAGAGATTGCATCTTCATACCTCTGAAGATCACTAAGCGGAAGCATTACAAGAATGTGGTTGGTGGATTCGTACTCATAGCAATTCAGGTCGCGGTGGACTCCGATCTTAGCGCCGAACAACGGCGCCTCCATGTTCAACACACATGTAGCCCGGTGACGTCTCCTACGCGTTGATCCAGCAAGGAGGGAGGAGAGGTTGAGGGAGAGCTCTGGCAGCACGACGGCGTGGTGGTGGTGGAGCAGCATGGTCTCCGGCAGGGCTTCGCCAAGCTCCACAGAGAACGAGGAAGAGGAGGGGTAAGGCTGCACCGAGGAAGAGAGAACTCGTGTGTTGGCAGCCCCCCAAACCCCCACTATATATAGGAGGAGGGGAGGAGGGTGCGCAGCCCCTAGGTTTCCCACCCTAGGGTGGTGCGGTAGCCCTAGATGGCCTTTGGCCTTTGGCCAAGAGGGAAGAGGGGGAGGGCGCAGCCCTAGTGGGCCTTAGGCTCATCTGGGTCTAGGGTTTCCCCTCCCTCCCACCTTTCTTGCGCCTTGGGCTAGGGTGGAGGGCGCACCAGCCCACTCTGGGGCTGGTCCCTTCCACTCTCGGCCCAAGCAGCCCTCTGGGGCTGGTGTTGTTGGAAATATGCCCTAGAGGCAATAATAAATTAGTTATTATCATATTTCCTTGTTCATGATAATCGTTTATTATCCATGCTATAATTGTATTGATCGGAGACTTAAATGCATGTGTGGATACATAGACAAAACCATGTCCCTAGTATGCCTCTAATGGACTAGCTCGTTGATCAAAGGATGGTTAAGGTTTCCTAGCCATGGACATGAGATGTCATTTGATAACGGGATCACATCATTAGGAGAATGATGTGATGGATAAGACCCAAACTACAAACATAGCATATGATCGTGTCAGTTTATTGCTACTGTTTTCTGCATGTCAAGTATATGTTCCTATGACCATGAGATCATGCAACTCACGGATATCGGAGGAGTGCCTTGTGTGTATCAAACGTCGCAACGTAACTGGGTGACTATAAAGGTGCTCTACAGGTATCTCCGATGGTATTTGTTGAGTTGGCATGGATCGAGACTGGGATTTGTTACTCCGTGTGACGGAGAGGTATCTCAGGGCCCACTCGGTAATACAACATCACAACAAGCCTTGCAAGCAATGTGGCTAAGTGTTAGTCACGGTATCTTGTATTACGGAACGAGTAAAGAGACTTGCCAGTAACGAGGTTGAACTAGGTATGGAGATACCGACGATCGAATCTCGGGCAAGTAACATACCGAAGAACAAAGGGGACGTTATACGGGATTAACTAAATCCTTGACATAGAGGTTCGACCGATAAAGATCTTCGTAGAATATGTAGGAACCAATGTGGATGTCCAGGTCCCGCCATTGGTTATTGACCGTAGAGGTGTCTCGGTCATGTCTACATAGTTCTCGAACCCGCAGGGTCTGCACACTTAAGGTTCGGTGACGTTTCGGTAGTGTAGAGTTATGTATGGTGGTGACCGAAGTTTGTTCGGAGTCCCGGATGAGATCCCGGACATCACGAGGAGCTCCGGAATGGTCCGGAGGTAAAGATTCATATATAGGAAGTCCCAGTTTGGTTTCCGGAAAAGTTTCGGGCTCATCGGTAGTGTACCGGGAGTGCCGGTAGTGTACCGGGAGTGCCGGTAGTGTACCGGGAGGCCTCCGGGAGGGGTATTTCGACCCCAAGAGGTCCATGGGCTGTGGGAGAATAATAACCAGCCCTTAGTGGGCTGGGAAAACAGCCACAAAGGCCCATGGCGCAGGAGAGAAAGTCCTAAAGCAAAAAGTGGAAAATCAGCCAATAGGAGGCAATCCTACTCCAACTAGGATTGGAGGTGAAGTAGGATTTCTTCCCACCTCCTATTTCGGCCGACCCAAAGGCCTTGGCTGCCTCTCCTCTCCTCTCCTCCTATATATACTAGTGGATTGGGTGGTTTTTGGACAGAATTTCCGGCCACGTGCTACCCGTTTCACCGGTGCACAGTTTCTCCTCTAGATCGGTTTTCCGCGGCGCTTAGGCGAAGCCCTGCCGGAATCACTCCACCACCATCACCGGAGCGCCGTCACGCTGCCGGTGAACTCTCTCTCCTCTCCACCTCCTCTTGCTGGATCAAGATGGTGGAGATCGTCATCAAGCTGCACGTGTGCTGAACGCGGAGGTGCCGTCCGTTCGGCGCTAGATCGGAAGGACCGTGATCGAGATCGCGAGACGGTTCGTGATGAGATCGCGGAACGGATCGTGATGAGTTCGCGGGACAGATCGTGATCAACATCGTGAGACGGATCGTGATGAGATCGCGGGACGGATCGTGATGAGTTCACGGGACGGATCGTGATTGGATCGCGGGACGGATCGTGATGAGATCGCGGGACGCTCGGCGATTTGGATCGCGAAGATGTTCGACTACACCAACCGCGTTTCTTAACGCTTCCCGCTTAGCGATCTACAAGGGTACGTAGATCCACTCTCCCTCTCGTAGATGCTCATCACCATGGATAGGTTTGCGTGTGCGTAGGAAAATTTTTGTTTCCCATGCGACGTTCCCCAACAGTGGTATCAGAGCTAGGTTGATGGTTCGATGAGATCTCGAGTAGAACACAAAAGGTTTGTGGGCGTTGATGCTTAGATTGCTTCCTCCCTTGGTCGTATTTTGGTTCAGTGGGATTGTGAGATGAAGCGGCCCGGACCAACATTACTCGTACGCTTACGAGAGACCGGTTCCCTCGACGCAACTTGTTGCTTAGATGGCTTGCGGGTGACAGTTTCTCTCACTTTAGTTGGATCGGATCCGACAAAGGCGGTCCTTGAGAAGGATGAAAAGCAATCTATGTATCACCGTTGTGGTTTATGCGTAGGTGAGAATCGTTCTTGCTAGATACCCGTAGCAGCCACGTAAAACATGCAACAACAATTAGAGGACGTCTAACTTGTTTTTGCAGGGTATGTTGTGATGTGATATGGCCAATTACATGATGAGATATATGTGATGTATGAGATGATCATGTGATGTATAGAATTTCACGACTTGCATGTCGTTGAGTACGGCAACCGGCAGGAGCCATAGGGTTGTCTTTAATTATTGTATGACCTGCGTGTCAATCATTAAGCGCTATGTAATGCTTTACTTTATCGCTAAGCAGTAGCAATAGAAGTAGAAGCAGGGCTGGCGCCACAACCCCAATGGCAACACATTGATGGAGATCAAGATGATGGAGATCATGGTGTTGTGCCGGTGATGATGGAGATCATGCCGGTGTTTCGAAGATGGAGATCTTAAACACAAGTTCATGGCCATATCATGTCACTTATGAATTGCATGAGATGTTAATCCTTTTTATGCACCTTATTTTGCTTAGGACGACGGTAGCATTATAAGGTGATCCCTCACTTAATTTCAAGCTAAATTGTGTTCTCCCCGAATGTGCACCGTTGCGAAAGTTCGTCGTGTTGAGACACCACGTGATGATCGGGTGTGATAGACTCTACGTTCACATACAACGGGTGCAAGCCAGTGTTGCACATGCAGAACACTCGGGTTAAACTTGACGAGCCTAGCATGTACAGACATGGCCTCGGAACACGAGAGACCGAAAGGTCGAACATGAGTCATATAGTAGATATGATCAACATAATGATGTTCACCATTGCAGCCACCTCAACTCACGTGATGATCGGACTTGAGTTGGTGAATTTGGATCATGTATCACTCGAATGATCGGAGGGATGTCAATTTGAGTGGGAGTTCTTAAATAATATGATTAATTGAACTCATTATCATGAACATAGTCAAAGTGTCTTTGCAAATTATGTTGTAGATTACTAGCTCGCGTTGTGGCTCCCTTGTATTTTTATATGTTCCTAGAGAAATAGAATTGAAAGATGTTGGTAGCAATATTGCGGACTGGGTCCGTGATCTGAGGATTGTCCTCATTGCTGCACAGAAGGCTTATGTCCTTAATGCACCGCTCAGTGCGCCACCCCCTCTAGCGTTGTCTATAGATGTTGTGAACATCTGACAGGCACGTTTCGATGACTACTTGATAGTTTTGTGCGTCATGCATTACGGCTTAGAATTGAGGCTCCGAAACGTTTTGAACGTCACAGAACATATGAGATGTTCTAGGGGCAGAGATTGTGATCTCAGGCTCGTGCCTGTGTTGCGAGATATGAGATCTCCAACAAGATTCTTTGCCTGTAAGATGAAGGAGAATAGCTCAATCGTTGAGCATGTACTCAGATTGTCTGGGTACTACAATCGCTTGAATCAAGTGGGAGTTGATCTTCCAGATAAGATAGTGATTGATATAGTTCTCCAAGTCACTGTCACTAAAGCTACTAGAACTTAAGTGATGAACTATAATACACCAGGGATAGAAGTATTGATCCCTGAGCTGTTCGCGATGTTTGACACCGCGAAGGTAGAAATCAAGAAGGAGCGTCAAGTGTTGATGGTTAATCAAACCACTAGTTTCGAAAAGGGCAAGATCAAGGAGGGAAACTTCATGGATAGCAAGTCAGTTGCTGCTCCAGTGAAGCAACCCAAAGTTGAACTCAAACCCGAGACTAAGTGCTTCTATTATGAGGTGAGAGGTCGCTGAAGCGGAACAACCCTAGATACTTGGTAGATAAGAAGGCTGGCAACATTGATAGAAGTATATTTGATATACGAGTTACTAATGTGTACCTTGCTAGTACTCTTAGTAGCACCTGGGTATTGGATACCGGTTCGGTTGCTAAATGTTAGTAACTCGAAATAAAAGCTACGGAATAAACGGAGAACTAGCTAAGGGTGAGGTGACGATATGTGTTGGAAGTGTTTCCAAGGTTGATGTGATCAACATCGCACGCTCTCTCTACCTTCAGGATTAGTGACGAACCTAAATAAATGTTATTTGGTGTTTTGCGTTGAGCATGAACATGATTAGATCATGTTTATTGCAATACGGTTATTCATTTAAGTTAGAGAATAATGGTTATTCTGTTTACATGAATAATACCTTCAATGGTCATGCACCCAGTGAGAATGGTTTGTTGAAATCTTGATCGTAGTATTACACATGTTCATAACATTGATGTCAAAAGATACAAAGTTAATAATGATAGTACCACATATTTGTGGCACTGCCGCTAAATGTCATATTGGTATAAAGCGCATGTAGAAACTCCATGCTGATGGATATTTGGACTCATTCGATTTCGAATCGGTTGAGACATGCGAACCATGCCTCTTGGGCAAGATGACTAAAGGACCCCGTTGGATGGAGCGGGCAAGTGATTCATTGGAAATGATACATGTTGATGTATGCAATCTAGTGAGTCTTGTAGTGTGCAGTGGATATCGTTATTTTCTTACCTTCACTGATGATTTGAGTAGATATAGTGTATATTTACTTAATGAAACACAAGTCTGAATCGTTTGAAAGGTTCAAGCAAATTCAGAGTGAAGTTTAAAGATCATCGTGACAAGAAGATAAAAATGACTGCGATATGATCGTGGAGGTGAATATTTGAGTCACGAGTTTGGCATACAACTTAAGACAATGTGAAAGTTGTTTCACAACTAAACGCCACCTGGAACACCATAGTGTGATGGTGTGTCCGAACATCATAGTTATGCTCTATTGGACATGGTGCGTACTATGATGTCTCTTGTCGTTTTACTACTATAATTTTGGGGTTATGCATTAGAGACAACTACATTCACTTTAAATAGGGCACCATCTAAATCCGTTGAGATGACACCATATGAATTATGGTTTGATAGAAACCTAAGCTGTCGTTTCTTAATACTTGGGGCTGCGGCACTTGTGTGAAAAATGTTTTCACCTAATGAGGTCGAACCCAAGGCGGACAAATGCATCTTCATAGAATACCCTAAGATCAGTTGGGTGAACCTTCTATCTCAGATCCGAGTGCAAAGTGGTTGTTACTAAAACGGATCCTTTCTCGAGGAAAGGTTTCTCTCGAAAGAATTGAGTGGGAGGAAGATAGAACTTGATGAGGTTGTTAAACCTTTGTTCAACCAGAGAGTAGCGCAGCGCAGAAAGATGTTTCTGTGAAGCCTACGTTAGTTGAAGAGGAAGTTAATGATGATGATCATGAAGCTTCAGGATCAAGTTACTATCGAACTTCGTGGGTCGACAAGGATGTGTACTGCTCCTAAGCGGTACGACAACCCTGTCTTCGAGGTCATGTTGTTGGACAGCGGTGAACCTACGAGCTATGGAGAAGCGATGATGGGCCCGGATTCCGACAAATGGTTAGAGACCATGAAATCCGAGATAGGATCCATTTATGAAAACCAAGTATAGACTTTGGTAGACTTGCTCGTTAGACGGCAGGTCGTTGAGTACAAATGGACCTTTAGAATGAAGACAGACACTGATGGTGAATGTCACCATTTGTAAAGCTCGACTTGTTGCAAAGTTGTTTGTGACAAGTTCAAGGAGTTGAATGCGAGGAGGCTTTCTCACTCGTAGCGATGCTAAAAGTCTGTTGGAATTATGTTAGCAGTTGCTGCATTTTCAATTACGAAATCTGGCAGATGGATGTCAAAACGTCGTTTCCTTAACGGTTTACTTAAGGAAAGGTTGTATGTGATACAACCAGAAGGTTTTGTCAGTCCTAAGGATGCTAAAAGATGAGAGAGCTTCAGTGATCCTTCTATGGACTGAAGCAAGCATCTCGGAGTTGGAATATACACTTTGATGAGGTGATCAAAGTTTTTGTAGTTTATACAAAGTTTACGAGAAACTTGTATTTGCAATAAAGTGAGTGGGAGCACTATAGAGTTTCTGATAAGTATATGTGGTTGACATATTGTTGATCGGAAATAATGTAGAATTTCTGGAAGGCATAAAAGGTTGTTTGAAAAGTGTTTTTCAAATGAAGACCTGGATAAAGCTACCTAATTGTTGAGCATCAAAATCTATAGAGATAGATCAAGATGCTTGATGAGACTTTCAATGAGTGCATACCTTGACAAGATTTTGAAAGAGTTCAAAATGGATCAGCCAGAGAAATAGTTCTCGTCTGATTTGTAAGGTGTGAAGTTGAGTGAGACTCAAAGCTCGACAACGGCAGAAGAAAGAGAAAGGATGAATGTCGTCCCCTATGCCTTAGCCATAGGCTCTATATTATGCCATGCTGTGTACCACACCTATGTGTGCCTTGCCACGAGTCTGTCAGGGGGTACAAGAGTGGTCCAGGAGTGGATCACTGGACAGCGGTCGGAATTATCCTTAGTAACCAGAGGACTAAGGAAATGTTTCTTGATTATGGAGGTGATAAAGAGTTCGTCGTAAAGAGTTACGTCGATGCAAGCTTTAACACCTATCCAGATGACTAGTAGTAGCAATCTGGATACGTATAGTGGAGCAGCCATTTGGAAATAGTACCAAGTGGAGTGTGGTAGCAGTGTTTACGGTTTGACATAGAGATTTGCAAAGTACACACGGATCTGAATATCGCAGACCCGTTGACTATAAGACCTCTCTCACATGCAAAGCATGATCGAGCCCCAAAACTCATTGGGTGTTAGATTCATAACAATGCGAATCACATGGTGATGTGAACTAGATTATTGACTCTAGTGCAAGTGGGAGACTGTTGGAAATATGCCCTAGAGGCAATAATAAATTAGTTATTATCATATTTCCTTGTTCATGATAATCGTTTATTATCCATGCTATAATTGTATTGATCGGAGACTTAAATGCATGTGTGGATACATAGACAAAACCATGTCCCTAGTATGCCTCTAATGGACTAGCTCGTTGATCAAAGGATGGTTAAGGTTTCCTAGCCATGGACATGAGATGTCATTTGATAACGGGATCACATCATTAGGAGAATGATGTGATGGATAAGACCCAAACTACAAACATAGCATATGATCGTGTCAGTTTATTGCTACTGTTTTCTGCATGTCAAGTATATGTTCCTATGACCATGAGATCATGCAACTCACGGATATCGGAGGAGTGCCTTGTGTGTATCAAACGTCGCAACGTAACTGGGTGACTATAAAGGTACTCTACAGGTATCTCCGATGGTATTTGTTGAGTTGGCATGGATCGAGACTGGGATTTGTTACTCCGTGTGACGGAGAGGTATCTCAGGGCCCACTCGGTAATACAACATCACAACAAGCCTTGCAAGCAATGTGGCTAAGTGTTAGTCACGGTATCTTGTATTACGGAACGAGTAAAGAGACTTGCCAGTAACGAGGTTGAACTAGGTATGGAGATACCGACGATCGAATCTCGGGCAAGTAACATACCGAAGAACAAAGGGGACGTTATACGGGATTAACTAAATCCTTGACATAGAGGTTCGACCGATAAAGATCTTCGTAGAATATGTAGGAACCAATGTGGATGTCCAGGTCCCGCCATTGGTTATTGACCGTAGAGGTGTCTCGGTCATGTCTACATAGTTCTCGAACCCGGAGGGTCTGCACACTTAAGGTTCGGTGACGTTTCGGTAGTGTAGAGTTATGTATGGTGGTGACCGAAGTTTGTTCGGAGTCCCGGATGAGATCCCGGACATCACGAGGAGCTCCGGAATGGTCCGGAGGTAAAGATTCATATATAGGAAGTCCCAGTTTGGTTTCCGGAAAAGTTTCGGGCTCATCGGTAGTGTACCGGGAGTGCCGGTAGTGTACCGGGAGTGCCGGTAGTGTACCGGGAGGCCTCCGGGAGGGGTATTTCGACCCCAAGAGGTCCATGGGCTGTGGGAGAATAATAACCAGCCCTTAGTGGGCTGGGAAAACAGCCACAAAGGCCCATGGCGCAGGAGAGAAAGTCCTAAAGCAAAAAGTGGAAAATCAGCCAATAGGAGGCAATCCTACTCCAACTAGGATTGGAGGTGAAGTAGGATTTCTTCCCACCTCCTATTTCGGCCGACCCAAAGGCCTTGGCTGCCTCTCCTCTCCTCTCCTCCTATATATACTAGTGGATTGGGTGGTTTTTGGACAGAATTTCCGGCCACGTGCTACCCGTTTCACCGGTGCACAGTTTCTCCTCTAGATCGGTTTTCCGCGGCGCTTAGGCGAAGCCCTGCCGGAATCACTCCACCACCATCACCGGAGCGCCGTCACGCTGCCGGTGAACTCTCTCTCCTCTCCACCTCCTCTTGCTGGATCAAGATGGTGGAGATCGTCATCAAGCTGCACGTGTGCTGAACGCGGAGGTGCCGTCCGTTCGGCGCTAGATCGGAAGGACCGTGATCGAGATCGCGAGACGGTTCGTGATGAGATCGCGGAACGGATCGTGATGAGTTCGCGGGACAGATCGTGATCAACATCGTGAGACGGATCGTGATGAGATCGCGGGACGGATCGTGATGAGTTCACGGGACGGATCGTGATTGGATCGCGGGACGGATCGTGATGAGATCGCGGGACGCTCGGCGATTTGGATCGCGAAGATGTTCGACTACACCAACCGCGTTTCTTAACGCTTCCCGCTTAGCGATCTACAAGGGTACGTAGATCCACTCTCCCTCTCGTAGATGCTCATCACCATGGATAGGTTTGCGTGTGCGTAGGAAAAATTTTGTTTCCCATGCGACGTTCCCCAACAGGTGTCCCCACTTGGTGGACCCCCGGAACCCTTCCGGTGTTCCCGGTACGTTACCGGTAATTCCCGAAACACTTCCGGTGGCCAATCCTCACTTCCAATATATCAATCTTTGTCTCCGAACCATTCCGGAACTCCTTGTGATGTCCAGGATCTCATCCGGGACTCCGAACTACCTTCGGCAACCACGTACACTATTTACCTATAACCCTAGCGTCACCGAACCTTAAGTGTGTAGACCCTATGGGTTAGGAGACATGTAGACATGACCGAGACACCTCTCCGATCAATACCAACAACGGGATCTGGATACCCATGTTGGCTCCTACATGCTCCACAATGACCTCATCGGATGAACCACTATGTCGGGGATTCAATCAATCCCGTATGCAATTCCCTTTGTCTACCAGTATGATACTTGCCCGAGATTCGATCGTCGCTATCCCTATACCTTGTTCAATCTCGTTACCGGCAAGTCTCTTTACTCGTTCCGTAACACATCATCCCGCGGCTAACTCCTTAGTCACTTTGAGTTCATAATGATGTCTTACCGAGTGGGCCCAGAGATACCTCTTCGTCACACGGAGTGACAAATCCCAGTCTCGATTCGTGCCAACCCAACAGACACTTTCGGAGATACCTGTAGTGCACCTTTATAGCCACTCAGTTACGTTGTGACGTTTGGCACACCCAAAGCATTCCTACGGTATCCGGGAGTTGCACAATCTCATGGTCTAAGGAAATGATACTTGACATTGGAAAAGCTTTAGCAAACGAACTACACGATCTTGTGCTATGCTTAGGATTGGGTCTTGTCCATCACATCATTCTCCTAATGATGTGATGTCGTTATCAATGACATCCAATGTCCATGGTCATGAAACCATGACCATCTATTGATCAACGAGCTAGCCAACTATAGGCTCACTAGGGACATGTTGTGGTCTATGTATTCACACATGCATTACGGTTTCCGGTTAACACAATTATAGCATGAACAATAGACAATTATCATGAACAAGGAAATACAATAATAGCCATTTTATTATTGCCTCTAGGGCATATTTCCAACAGTCTCCCACTTGCACTAGAGTCAGTAATCTAGTTACATTGTGATGAATCAAACACCCAAAGCATTCTGGTGTTGATCATGTTTTGCTCGTGAGAGAGGTTTAGTCAACGGATCTGCGACATTCAGATCCGTATGTCTTTTACAAATATCTATATCTCCCTCCTGAATGTAATCACCGATGGAGTTGAAGTGGCGCTTCATGTGTGTTGTATTCTTGTGAAACCTGGGCTCCTTGACAAGGGCAATAGCTCTTGTGTTATCACATAATAGAGTCATCCGGGCCGACGCGTTGGGAATTACTCCTAGGTCGGTGATGAACTCCTTCATCCAGACTCTTTCCTTTGCTGCTTCTGAAGCAGCTATGTACTCCGCTTCACATGTAGATGCCGCCATGACGCTTTGCTTGTTGCTGCACCAGCTGACTGCCCCTCCGTTCAAAATATACACGTATCCGGTTTGCGACTTGGAGTCGTCCGAATCTGTGTCAAAGCTAGGATCGGCGTAACCCTTTACGACAAGCTCTTCGGCACCTCCATATACGAGAAACATGTCCTTTGTCCTTTTGAGGCACTTCAGGATATTCTTGACCGCTGTCCAGTGTTCCGCTCCAGGATCACTTTGGTACCTCCCTACCAAACTTATGGCAAGGTTCACATCAGGTCTGGTACACAGCATGGCATACATAATAGAGCCTATGGCTGAAGCATAGGGGATGACACTCATCTCTTCTCTATAATTTGCTGTGGTCGGGCATTGAATCATACTCAATCTCACACCCTGTAACACAGGCAAGAACCCCTTCTTGGACTGATCCATATTGAACTACTTCAATATCTTTTCAAGGTATGTGCTTTGTGAAAGACCTATGAGGCATCTCGATCTATCTCTATAGTCTTAATACCTAATATGTAAGCAGCTTCTCCAAGGTACTTCATTGAAAAACATTTATTCAAGTAGGCCTTTACACTTTCCAAAAGTTCTATATCATTTCCCATTATCAGTATGTCATCCACATATAATATGAGAAATGCTACAGAGCTCCCACTCACTTTCTTGTAAATACAGGGTTCTCCATAAACCTGTACAAACCCAAACGCTTTAATCATCTCATTAAAGCGAATGTTCCAACTCCGAGATGCTTGCACCAGCCCATAGATGGAGCGCTGGAGATTGCATACCTTGTTAGCATCTTTAGGATCGATAAAACCTTCTGGCTGCATCATATACAGTTCTTCCTTAAGGAAGCCATTAAAGAATGCCGTTTTGACATCCATTTGCCAGATCTCATAATCATAAAATGCGGCAATTGCTAACATGATTCGGACAGACTTCAGCATCGCTACGGGTGAGAAAGTCTCATCATAGTCAACTCCTTGAACTTGTCGATAACCCTTAGTGACAAGCCGAGCCTTATAGACGACCACATTACCATCCGCGTTAGTCTTCTTCTTAAAGATGCATTTTTTTTCAATTGCTCGCTTATCATCAGGCAAGTCCACCAAAGTCCATACTTTGTTCTCATACATGGATCTTATCTCGGATTTCATGGCTTCAATCCATTTGTTGGAATCCTGGCCCGCCATTGCTTCCTCATAGTTCGAAGGTTCACGTTGTCCAACAACATGATCTCCAGGACAGGGTTGGCATACCACTCTGGTGCAGAACATGTCCTAGTGGACCTTCGATGTTCAATAGTAACTTGATCTGAAGTTTCATGATCATCATCATTAACTTCCTCTCCAGCCGGTGTAGGCTCCATGGAAACATCTTCCCGTGCTGCGCTACTCTCCGGTTCGAGTGGAGGTATAATTACCTCATCAACTTCTATTCTCCTCCCACTTACTTCTTTCGAGAGAAACTCTTTCTCGAGAAAGGATCCATTCTTGGCAACAAAGACTTTGCCTTTGGATCTGAGGTAGAAGGTATACCCAATAGTCTCTTCGGGATATCCTATGAAGACACACTTTTCTGCTTTGGGTTCGAGCTTCTTAGGTTGAAGTTTCTTCACATAAGCATCGCATTCCCAAACTTTTAGAAACAACATCTTAGGTTTCTTTCCAAACCATAATTCATATGGTGTTGTCTCAACGGACTTTGACGGTGCCCTATTTAAAGTGAATGCGGCAGTCTCTAATGCATATCCCAAAAATGATAGCGGTAAGTCGGTAAGAGACATCATAGATCGCACCATATCCAATAGAGTGCGATTATGACGTTCAGACACACCATTTCGCTGAGGTTGCCAGGCGGCATGAGTTGTGACACAATTCCACATTTCCTTACGTGCGTGCCAAACTCGTGACTCAAATATTCTCCGCCACGATCAGATCGTAGGCACTTTATTTTCCTGTCACGTTGATTCTCTACCTCACTCTAAAATTCCTTGAACCTTTCAAAGGTTTCAGACTTGTGTTTCATTAAGTCGACATACCCATATCTGCTCAAGTCATCAGTGAGGGTGATAACATAACGGTAGCCACCGCGAGCCTCGATGCTCATTGGACCGCATACATCGGTATGAATTATCTCCAACAAGTTAGTTGCTCGCTCCATTGTTCCTAGGAACGGAGTCTTGGTCATCTTTCCCATGAGGCATGGTTCGCACGTGTCAAATGATTCGAAATCAAGAGACTCCAAAAGTCCATCAGCATGGAGCTTCTTCATGCGTTTGACACCAATATGACCAAGGCGGCAGTGCCACATGTAAGTGGGACTATCATTATCAACCTTACACTTTTTGGTACTCACACTATGGACATGTGTAACATCACGTTCGAGATTCATCAAAAATAAACCATTGAACAGCGGGGCATGACCATAAAACATTTCTCTCATATAAATAGAACAACCATTATTCTCTGATTTAAATGAGTAGCCATCTCGCATCAAATGAGATCCAGATACAATGTTCATGCTCAAAGCTGGTACTAAATAAAAATTATTGAGGTTTAAAACTAATCCCGAAGGTAGATGTAGAGATAGCATGATGACGGCGATCACATCGACCTTGGAACCATTCCCGACGCGCATCGTCACCTCGTTCTTTGCCAGTCTCCACTTATTCCGCAGCTCCTGCTTGGAGTTACAAATGTGAGCAACTACACCGGTATCAAATACCCAGGAGCTACTATGAGGATTGGTTAGGTACACATCAATAACAAGTATATCACATATACCTTTAATGTTGCCAGCCTTCTTATCCGCTAAGTACTTGGGGCAGTTCGGCTTCCAGTGACCGGTACCCTTGCAATAAAAGCACTCAGTCTTAGGTTTGGGTCCATTCTTGTTCTTCTTCCCGGCAACTTTCTTACCGGGCGTGGCAATAGCTTTGTCGTCCTTCTTGAAGTTCTTCTTACCCTTGACTTTGTTGAAACTAGTGGTCTTATTCACCATCAACACTTGGTGCTCCTTTTTGATCTCGACCTCCACTGATTTCAGCATCGAGTACAACTCAGGAATGGACTTCTCCACACCCTTCATGTTGTAGTTCATCACAAAGCTCTTAGAGCTAGGTGGAAGCGACTGGAGGATTCTGTCAATGATCGAGTCATCCGGGAGATTAACTCCCAGCTGAGTCAAGGGGTTGTGCAACCCAAACATTTTGAGTATGTGCTCACTGATAGAACTATTCTCCTCCATCTTACAGCTGAAGAACTTGTCAGAGACGTCATATCTCTTGACCCGGCCATGAGCTTGGAAAACCAGTTTCAGGTCTTGGAACATCTCATATGCTCTGTGTTGCTCAAAACGCTTTTGGAGCCCCAGTTCTAAACTGTAAAGCATGCCGCACTGAACAAGGGAGTAATCATCGCAGCGTGACTGCCAAGCGTTCGTAACGTCTTGGTCCGCTAGGAAAATGGGTGGGTCACCTATCGGTGCATCAAGGACATAAAATCTCTTGGAAGCTATGAGGATGATCCTCAAGCTACGGACCCAGTCCGCATAGTTGCTTCCATCGTCTTTCAGCTTGGTTTTCTCTAGGAACGCATTGAAGTTGAGGGTGACATTAGCGTTGGCCATTGGATCTACAATATAGATTGTAAAGACAATTTTAGACTAAGTTCATGATAATTAAGTTCACATAATCAAATTATTTAATGAACTCCCACTTAGATGGACATCTCTCTAGTCATCCAAGTGATACATGATCCATGTCAACTAGCCCATGTCCGATCATCACGCGAGACGGACTAGTCATCCATGGTGAACATCTCCATGTTGATTGTATCTTCTATACGACTCATGTTCGACCTTTCGGTCTTCCGTGTTCTGAGGCCATGTCTGTACATGCTAGGCTCGTCAAGTCAACCTAAGTGTTTCGCGTGTGTAAATCTAACTTACACCCGTTGTATGCGAATGTTAGAACCTATCACACCTGACCATCATCATGATCTCCATCATTGTGTCTTCATGAAGTTGTCTCACCAACTATTACTTCTAATACTATGGCTAATGTTTAGCAATAAAGTAAAGTAATTACATGGCATTTATGATTGACACGCAGGTCATACAATAAAATAAGACAACTCCTATGGCTCCTGCCGGTTGTCATACTCATCAACATGCAAGTCGTGAATCTTATTACAAGAACATGATCAATGTCATACATCACAATGCATCACACCACATCCTTTGGCCATATCACATCACAAGGCATATGCTGCAAAAACAAGTTAGACGTCCTCTAATTGTAGTTGCAAGTTTTTACGTGGTTGCTATAGGTTTCTAGCAAGAATGTTTCTTACCTACGCCAAAACCACAACGTGATATGCCAATTGCTATTTAACCTTCATAAGGACCCTTTTCATCAAATCCAATCCGACTAAGGTAGGAGAGACAGACACCCGCTAGCCACCTTATGCAACAAGTGCATGTCAGGCAGTGGAACCGGTCTCATGTAAGCGTACGTGTAAAGTTGGTCCGGGCCGCTTCATCCCGCAATACCGCCGAATCAAGATAAGACTAGTAGTGGTAAGCAAATTAACAAGATCGACGCCCACAACAAATTTGTGTTCTACTCGTGCATAGATTCTACGCATAGACCTAGCTCATGATGCCACTCTTGGGAGACGTAGTAGTAAATCAAAATTTTCTACACGTTCACCAAGATCTATCTATGAAGAAACCAACAACGAGAGGGAATAGATTGCATCTTCATACCTTTGAAGATCGCTAAGCGGAAGCATTAGAAGAACGTGGTTGGTGGAGTCGTACTCGTAGCGATTCAAATCGCGTTGGACTCCGATCTTAGCGCCGAACAATGGCGCCTCCGCGTTCAACACACGTGCAGACCAGTGACGTCTCCTACACCTTGATCCAGTAAGGAGGGAGCAGAGGTTGAGGAGAGCTCCGGCAGCACGACAACGTGGCGACGGTGGAGCAGCGTGGTCTCCAACAAGGCTTCGCCAAGCTCCGTAGAGAACGAGGAAGAGGAGGGGTAGGGCTGCGCCGAGGAAGAGAGAACTCGTGTGTTGGCAGCCCCCCAAAACCCCCACTATATATAGGAGGAGGGGCGGAGGGTGCGCAAACCCTAGGGTTCCCACCCTAGGGTGGTGCGGCAGCCCTAGATGGCCTTTGGCCGGTGACCAAGAGGGGAGAGGGGGAGGGTGCAGCCCTAATGGGCCTTAGGCCCATCTAGGTCTAGGGTTTCCCCTTCCTCCCACCTCTCCCGCGCCTTGGCCCAGGGTGGAGGGCGCACCATCCCACTCTGGGGCTGGTCCCTTCCACTCTCGTACCACGCAGCCCTCTGGGGCTGGTGGCCCCACTTGGTGGACCCCCGGAACCCTTCCGGTGGTCTCGGTACATTACCGGTAATTCTCGAAACACTTCCGATGGCCAAATCCTCACTTCCTATATATCAATCTTTATCTCCGGACCATTCCAGAACTCCTCGTGACGTCCGGGATCTCATTCGGGACTCCTAACTAACTTCAGCAATGACGTACACTATTTCCCTATAACCCTAGCATCATCGAACCTTAAGTGTGTAGACCCTATGGGTTTGGGAGACACGTAGACATGACCGAGAAACCTCTCCGGTCAATAACCAACAGCAGCATCTAGATACCCATGTTAGCTCCTACAGGCTCCACGATGATCTTATCGGATGAACAATGATGTCGGGGATTCAATCAATCCTATATGCAATTCCCTTTGTCTACCGGTATGATACTTGCCCGAGATTCGATCGTCGGTATCCCTATACCTTGTTCAATCTTGTTACCGGCAAGTCTCTTTACTCGTTCTGTAACACATCATCCCATGGCTAACTCCTTAGTAACTTTGAACTCATTATGATGTCTTACCGAGTGGGCCTAGAGATACCTCTCCAACACACGGAGTGACAAATCCTAGTCTCGATTCATGCCAACCCAACAGACACTTTCAGAGATACCCGTAGTGCACCTTTATAGCCACTCAGTTACGTTGTGACGTTTGGCACACCCGAAGCATTCCTACGGTATCCGAGAGTTGCACAATCTCATGGTCTAAGGAAATGATACTTGACATTGGAAAATCTTTAGCAGATGAGCTACACGATCTTGTGCTATGCTTAGGATTGGTTCTTGTCCATCACATCATTCTCCTAATGATGTGATCTCATTATCAATGGCATCCAATGTCCATGGTCATGAAACCGTGACCATCTATTGATCAATGAGCTAGCCAACTAGAGGCTCACTAGGGACATGTTGTGGTCTATGTATTCACACATGCATTATGGTTTCTGGTTAACACAATTATAGCATGAACAATGAGCAAGGAAATACAATAATAACCATTTCATTATTGCCTCTAGGGCATATTTCCAACAAGAAGTTCAGGCACCTGAAGCATGGGAGCAAGTATGTCTATCAGTACAACATTGAGTTCCAGAATCTGGCCTGCTATGCTAAGCAAGATGTTCTAGATGACAAGTCCATGATTTATCAGTTCAGATGTGGTCTCAAGGATGAGCTTCTTCTGGGTCTGGCCCTTCAAGAGCCTCGTGAGTTTGATCAGTTCTACAACATGACTTTGAAGGTCGAGGCAAGGCAGCTCAAGTTGGAGAACTCAAGGAAGCGTTCCAGGGATTCCTATTCTTCTACTTCCAACTCTCAGATGGTCCCTAAGTAGTAGAAATATTGGGTTCCTAATCCTCCTCTGTTTCGTCCTCCTCAGCGGCAGAGACAGTTTGGTGGTCGTGGTTCAACCCACCCACCCAACCTAGGATATCAACAGAGGCCCCAGGAACCCAAGTCAGCTAATGTTCCTCCTCCAGGCAACTTTCGTCCGCTCTATGAGGTTACTTGTCATAAGTGTGGTCAGAAGGGTCACTACTCAAACAAGTGCAACCAGCGGCATCTTTTGCCTCCTCCTCCAGTCACCCTCTAGGCAATGCTATGGTGAAGCATAATCCCAAGTCAGCAAGGGTGAACATTGTGAACGCAATAGAGGCAGAGGATTCTTCTCAAGTGATCATGGGTAATCTCTTAGTTAATTCCATTCTTGCAAAAGTGTTGTTTGATACTGGTTCATCACATTCATTCATGTCTAGACCTTTTGCTATCAAGAATGATTTCTATTCCGAGATGTTGAGTAGACCTTTGGGCGTTGCTTCTCCGGGTGTGGCCATGAAAACCACCTCTGTTGTTCCGGATGTTTCTATCAAGATGGGCAACTATTCTTTCTTGGCTTCTCCTTATGTTCTCAGCAATTCCAATATTGATCTCATTCTGGGCATGGACTTTCTGGCTATGAACAAGGAGCATGTTGATTGTCAAGCCAAATAAGTCAAGTTGACTCATCCTTCAGAAGATGTGATTATTTTCGTAGCTCGCGATGACACAATCTGTCTCTTTGCTCTTATTGAGAAGGGTGAAGTCTCGGCTATTTCTCAAATTTCGGTGGTTTGTGAGTGTGAGGATGTCTTTCCAGAAGAATTGCCCGGCATGCCTCCGCACCGGCCATTCAAGTTCGTGATTGACCTCGAGCCCGGAACTGAAAGGAGAGAATATGAAGTTCATCATTCTTGGTCTATTTGGATGATATCCTCGTGTTCTTGGAGACTGAAGAAGAGCATGCAGAACATCTCCTGCTCGTGCTTGACAAGCTAAGGGAGCATCGATTCTATGCTAAGTTTTCCAAGTGTGAGTTTTGGCTCAATGAAGTGGTGTACCTTGGGCGTGTTATCTTTGCCGAGGGCATTAAAGTGCACTGTGAGAAAGTTGAGGCAATCTTGAAGTGGGAGACTCCTCAGAATGTGAAGAAGCTTCATAGCTTCCTCGGGCTTGCAAGTTATTGTAGAAGATTCGTGGAGAACTTCTCTCGAATTGCTAAGCCTCTGTCTAATCTCCTCCATAAGAATGTCAAGTATGTTTGGTCTCCTGAGTGTGATGTGGTGTTCAATACGCTCAAGCAGAGACTGACATCAGCTCCAATTCTTGTTCCTCCCGAGCAATCAAAGCCTTTCCAAGTTTTCTGTGATGCTTCTCTCCAAGGCCCTGGTGGTGTTCTCATGCAAGATAAGAAGATAGTTGCTTATACCTCGCGTCAGTTGAAGCATGCCAAGAAGAACTACCCCACTCATGATCTCGAGTTGGCGGCAGTTGTGCATGCTCTGATGACTTGGAGGCATCTGTTCTTGGGTAGGCCAGTTGAGGTGTACACCAATCACACGAGCTTGGAGTACATTTTCACTCAGCCCAATCCCAATCTTCGGTAGTCTCGTTGGGTGGAAATGCTTGAGGACTTGAATCCAAGCATTGAGTATACTCCTGGAAAAGAAAATGTCATTGCATATGCGCTCAACCGAAAGGTGTACTGCAACTGTCTGATCATGAAGCCTCTTCAACCCGAGCTTTGTGAAGCCTTCCGCAAGCTCAACCTTCAGATGATTCCGCAAGAATTTCTTGCCAATCTTCAAGTCTTTCCCACTCTGGAAGATCAGGTTCACCAAGCTCAATTTCTCGATGCAATGGTGAAGAAAGTGAAGAAATGTGTGGCCAAGGGCATTCCGAAGTATAAGTGCTTTCGCGTTGATGACAAAGATACCTTGTTCTTTGAGGACCGTCTAGTGATTCCAAAAGGTGATCTCAGGAAGGTTATCATGGACGAAGGACACAATTCTCTTCTATCCATTCATCCAGACAGTTCCAAGATGTATCAGGATCTCAAGCAAACCTTCTAGTGGACTCACATGAAACGTGAAATTGCTCAGTTCGTGAACGAGTGTGATGTTTGTCACAGAGTGAAGGTAGAACATCAATGTCCAGCAGGTCTCCTTCAGCCTTTGCCTATTCCAGAGCGGAAATTCGATCATGTGGAGATGGATTTCGTCACTGGGTTTCCCAAGTCCAAGAGGGGCAACAATGCCATCTTTGTGGTTATTGACAAGCTGACCAAAGTTGCTCATTTCCTTCCAGTCAAAGAATCTATCGTGGTAGCTCAGCTAGCAGAGTTGTATACGTCAAGGATAGTTTCTTTGCACGGTATTCCTCAGCTCATCTCATCTGACCGTGGAAGCCTCTTCACTTCCAAGTTTTGGGAGTCCTTCTAGACTGCTATGGGTACCAAGATCCGTTTTAGCACCGCATTCCATCTGCAGACAAGTGGTTAAGTTGAGAGAGTGAATCAAGTCCTTGAAGACATGCTCAGAGCGTGTGTGATTTCGTTCGGCATGAAATGGGAAGACTGCCTTCCATACACTGAATTTTCATACAACAACAACTTTCAGGCTAGCTCAGGCAGGGCGCCTTTCGAGATTCTCTACGGTAGGAAGTGCCGTACCCCGCTCAATTGGTCTGAAACCGGTGAGCGTCAAATTTTGGGCAATGACATGATCACCGAAGCAGAAGAGATGTGTCATGTCATTCGCGAGAATCTCAAAGCAACTCAATCCCAACAGAAGAGTCATTACGATAACACACATCGGGATGTCTCCTTTCAAGTTGATGATCTAGTCTATCTCAGAGTCTCTCCCATGAAGGGCACTCAACGGTTTGGAATTAAAGGGAAGCCAACTCCTCGTTTTGTGGGTCCTTTCAGAGTTATTGGCAAGAGAGGTGAACATGCATATCAACTAGAGCTTCCTACAAACTTCGCAAATGTGCATGATGTCTTGCATCATGCATCATGGTCATAATAACATTCGCATACTTGTGTTGCTTGCTAGATTGGTCTTGTGTGATGTGGATGTGTGCAAGTGTAGTGCAACAACTCCCTCCCTTCTCCTTTGATTTTCAAAACCATGCCTAACCCTTTTAGTTTCCTTTTGCTTTCTACATGAGATTTAACTTGATAATTAAATCTATTAAAAATGTTCTGTTGTTATGGGATATCATATTGAGTAGGAATGTGGTGCTCTCTTTGTTGTGTAAACTTTGGACTCATGGGGTTTTGCAAAATCAGTGGCTATTTATTTTAGAAGTACTTTATTTTACTTGTCCTAAAAATGATCTATTTTATTTTTATTAAATAGGGAATATTTCTTTCAGTGCCAAAGTATTTTTGTTTTAACAAAAATCCTTTTCGTTGACTCTAGGTTTTTTTGTCTTGTGGTTTCTATCTAAAAGGAAAAATCCTCTTCTATTTTCCTATGAGAGAGAGCAGGAGCTGGGCCCAGTTTCCCTCGCATGGCCCAGCTAGCGTAGCCGCAACCTAGTCCCGCGGCAAACGGACACCTGCTTGCAGTCCCCTTCCTCTGTCAGCTTCACCTTTGCAGTCCCCTTCGCAGTCCCCGATTCGCAGTCCCCGATTCCTGGTGCTAGGAGGGCCGGGGAGCCTCCGCATCGTCGGGCGTCGCCGCGCCTACTTCTTCCTCCGCTTCGTCAAGCTCTGCAGCGCTCGTGTCGTCATCGTCCTTCTTCCTCCTCTTCTCTGCGAGCCGAGCCGTCATCGTCCCCCCTTGGTGAGCGTTGCCGCATCCCCTTCCTGTTGTCGTGCGTTGTGCGTAGGTTTGCCGCAGTGCTCGCTGTCGCCATCGGCCAGGAAAGGCATGTCCTTGAGGCTGTCGCCTCTGTCCCCCTCGTCGGAAGACGAGCAGGGGAATAGGTCCTCCAAGCTTCCCGCTTCCCCCTCAGCCAGTCATTGTTGCCGTAGAGCCCCTCTAGTCATCGGATTTCGCCGCTGTCGTGCCCTCGGTCGCCGGTGTCGTTTTCGTCAGTTTCGTCAAAATCGAGCGGGGGTAGTACTAGTGAGGCGAGAGCCCTCTACAGGCAGATGCCCCCGCCTAGCCTGACTGGTCATGAGCATATTTGGACATGGGCATTTTTAGCAGGTTTTAACTTATAGGAATGTCATGTTGATTTCGAGCATGTTGTTGTGAGTTTTACAAAAGCTTATATATGAGTATGATATACGATTTTGGGGTAGAATTTCCCAATGAATCCATTGGTGCAATTGGTTTGGTCATTTGAGCAAGTTGGACAAAATGCCATTTTGTCCCAAAGTGCCATTTTGTCTTTTTAGTTGTAATTAATCCAAGCATGCTACGATAATTGTGCCAACATGGAAGTGGTAGTATTTCATGAGTAGAACGCCACGTTATTTTCTTTTGACATGATAATATTGCATATGAGTGGGAACCATGCTCCAAAGTGGCTATTAAAATGTTTCTATTTTCAACATGCTTAATATTTCCAAGTCTGAGAATCTGTTAATATTTCTATGCCATGATGAGTGGGTGCTACCAAGTGGTATGTTGTGTTTTAGCTCAAACTCAGTGCTAGTGTTTTGAAGTAGATGTTTCCCTCTACCATCCTGTTAATTTGCATGCCATGAGGTGGCCTCTATCACCATTAGTTTCTGCTGTCAACTTACTATCAGCTTAACTCAGATTCCAGAGAACTGTGATTTTCACTAAGTCCCTAGAATCTGTTTCATCATGCCAACTTGTGAACTTCATGCTTATTGATATGTGATTCCTTTCCAGTTTGTGTAGTTGGATGATTTGATAAGCATGTTATGTAGATTTTGTGCATGTTTTGTTTGAGGTTGGAAACTTCTTGTAGCTCTAAATATCTGCTGTGAAAGTTGCTATGTTGCTGTTTGGGACAGATTGTGTGTTTTAGTGTTTTGTCACTTGTGGGAGCTATGCTCCATGGTTTTGCTTGATATTTGGCTCTAATGTGGTTGGTTTTTCATGGCCTAACCAGTGGCTACCTTGGAATGCCAAGGAATAGCCCATGGCCTTCATTGTCTTGTATTTTGCCTTCGTAACTTGCCGAGAGCGTGGCGTGAGATCCGTAACTCCGTTTCCTACGTTCTACATATACATTTGCATCGTTTTTTGCATGAAGCATCCATATTTGCCATGATTATGCATGTTAAAACAACTTAACATGGGTTTCTATCAAGAATTGTAAATAACTTATCTATTGCATGAGAAACATGACTAGTTTAGGATTGCCATGCTAAATACTTCAAATGAATCATGCATCATCTTGTTTGTGAATTGCACCCTGGTTGCTTGTTTATTGTTTATGTTTCTCTTGGGTAGACACGAGTGTTGAACCTGAGTACGAGGATCCAGGAGAGTACCACTATGAGGACCCTGCTCTTTGCCCCTGTGAAGAACCAACAGGCAAGATGATCGTACCCAGATCCAGACACTATTTTTTCTTTGCTAGTTGTCTCGTTCTTATAGTTACATATTCGTTACCTAACACTTGAATGTCAAGCCTCCTACATTCACACGAAAGCCTTTAAAACCTCCACATCCTGGCAGACCTTGTTTTGCTAAGTTACCGCTGCTCAGACCCTCTTATAGCGTTCTTAGTTGCAGGTGCAGGTTGTTTCCATGTGATAACATGGATATCTGGCATATCAAATATTAACTGTGATTTAATTTAATGCACATATATATCTTGGTATGGTGGAAGGCTTGGCATTTTGCTCAGTGTTTTGTCCCACTTTTATCTCCATAGTTTCTTGTTACCGGTGTTATGTTTCCATACTTTGCGCTCCTAACATGCTTGGGGTTGTTATGGGGAACCCCTTGATTATTCGGTTGAGATTAAAACTTGTTTGGCAAGACCCAACATTGGTACTATTTGCTTAAACAACTTAATAAACTCCATAGGGCTTGGCAACCCCGTGGATAATTAATCAACAACCCGGGCCAGTGCTCCTCATGAGTGTTGATCCAATCTAGAGCACAGTGCGGGGCCAACCCGGGGCAACTCGGGAGATTTCTATCAGGCCACCGTACACTAGCTTATCCGGTCGTGTCCTGAGAACGAGATACACGGCTCTTATCGGGTTCTTTGACACGTCGGGTGGTCTTGCTGGATTTGTTTTACCTTTCTTGAGTGGCTTGCGTGAGGAACTCTGATTTTTCTTCGGGCTATCTCGAGGTGTCGGAATTCCTTTGGAGTTGCCTAGGATGATCATGAGATCCGTGGTCGAGGTTATTCCCGCGAAGTGTGGTTAATTTATGATGGACTAGTTGGAGCACCCCTACAGGGTTAAATCTTTTGGAAAGCCGTGCCCGCGGTTATGTGGCAACTTGGATATTTGTTTAACACCCGGTTATAGTTAACTTGAAGTAAACTCCAATAAAATACACCAACTCTGTGAGTAACCGTGATCGTCTCTGCTCGTGAACATGATTTGAGAGAGAACACGGTGGGGTTATGTTTGACGTAAGTAGGTGTTCAGGATCGCTTAGCGATCATGCTAGTTCTCGCTCGTTTATCGTAGACCACATATTTACATTCATGTTCTCGTAAGTTAGCCACCATAAATGCTTAGCGCTGCTGCAAACTAAACACTTATCCCAAATCCAACCTTATAAGCTTGAATAGTCTCGGTACCCAGTCGCGAGACTGTTGAGTCCCCGTGGCTCAGAGATTACTACAACAAATACATGTGCAAGTGCAGATGAGATCATGCCAGATGATGTGACACAGTTCCATTGAGAGTATGACGAGGAGCGTGGCAGGATGTACATCACATATCCAGATGAGTAGAGTGGCCTTGGTCATGATCTTCGGGGCTAGCAAGACAGTTTCATTGCATCTCTTTTATTGTTTGTTTTCGTCCATAGACGGACCCTGTCTTTGGATTGATGTTAGATTAAAATGTGTGGTTGTAATTTAGCATGTGGCGAGTGTAAGCCAACTCGTATACTCCTCTCTTCATAAATGTATGTGATGATACTATACTTGCGAAATGACTAGATGCGCCTCTATCCCTGTCGAGGCCCCCATGCCTTAATATGGATAGGCGCGCATCTTGGGCGTTACATTCTTCCTACCCATCTCCAAGGATCTCTTTCACACCGTCATCAGCGAGGGCGATGATGTGCATGCTGTCTGGGTCAAACTTAACGGCCTCTTCACCGACAACAAGCTTCAGCATCACATCCTCTTGTAGCAAGAGTTCTTTGGCTCTCATCAAGATGATCAGTCCATTGACGATTACAGCCACCATCTCAAGACATTGCCCGATGAACTACGCGACATCTGTGCCAAGATCGATGATGACACCCTCCTCAGCACGCTCACCGCCGGCCGCAACGAGGACTTCGGCAACGCCGCCTCCAACCTCACCTTAATGCCAGATCCCTCGTTCCCCAAGTTCGTCGCCTACCTTTGCTTGGAGGAACGACGGATGAAGCAGGTCAAGCGGTGGGTTCAGCACACCGCCCTCGCTGTGGGTCTCTCTCGTGGCACTCCGCCTCTTGCGCCTCGGGCCTTGGTACCCTCTGCACCACCGGGGTTCTTCCCCCTACCGCCCACGCCTCCCATGCCGCAACAGCCGCGGCCGCAACAAGGCGGTGGCGGTGGAGGCGGTGGCCGGTGCAATAACCGTCGTGGTAGCAGCCATCAGAAGCAGTAGCAACAACAACCGGCATACCCGGGGCCTCGTCCGCAGCAGCCTACCCCGCCTCGGACATACGTCAGGAATCCATGGACTGGAGTCATTCACACCTATTCGATGTCGTGCCGAGCCTCCTTGGGCCTCCTCCACCGCATCACCAAGCCTACCTCGGCGCGACTGGACCTGCTGGTCTATCGGCCCTGCCTGCCTCCATTCGGAGGGACCCCCTACAGTGGGACCCTTCCACAACAGGCGCCTTCGCCATTGGATCCCGCCCTACTGATGGCACTTCACTCGGCCCCCTCTCCAAAGAAGTATGGGGTGGTGGTGACTAGTACATGGACTCAGGTGCGACTGTACATATGACTTCTCATCCCGGTAACCTCATCTCCTCCACTGTAGTTCATACTCCTACTCATATCACCGTTGGTAACGGTTCATCGTTACCCATCACCCATATAGGTCATACCTCATTTCCCTCTTCGTCTACACCTATCAACATGTCTAATGTTCTCGTTTCTCCTGACTTAGTCACGAATCTTTGTTCTGTTCGTTGTCTTGCTCATGAGAATCCTCTTACTATTGAATTTGACACTGTCGGTTTTTCTGTGAAGGACACCCGTACCCGGATGGTGCTGCACTGATGTGACAACGCTGAGGATCTCTACCCGGTGCATCCCGCCACCACCTCCTCCACCCGACCCATCTCCCTCGCAGTTGGTGTCGATCTTTGGCATGCTCGCCCAAGACATCCAAAGTCCACCGTTTTGTGTCATATTCTTCAGAGTTTTTCCTTCTCATGTAACAAGGTTGATGACCACACTTGTGAGGCTTGCCGTCTTGGCAAACATGTTCGTCAACCCTTTAGTGCATCACTATTGCTACTTTTCCGTTTTGGTTAATTCATAGCGATGTCTGGACATATCCGAGTTCCAAGCAACATGGGCTATCTATATTATTTGGTGATTTTAGATTACTTTTCTGACTATGTGTGGACGTTTCCTCTTCATCGCAAGTCTGACGCACTGGCCACACTCACCGCTTTTTACTCCTATGTCACCACCCAATTTGGTCGTCCCAACCTATCACTCCAGACTGATAATGGAAAAGAGTTTGACAACGCTGCCATTCGCCACCTTCTTGCCACCCACGGTACTATTCTCTGCCTCACATGTACTTACACGTCTCAACAGAACGGTCGTGCCGAGCGCATCCTCTGCACTCTTAATGACTGCGTTCGCACATTACTCTTCCACTCTAATGTGCCTCCCCAGTTTTGGCCGGATGCGCTAGCCACCGCCACCCTTCTCATCAACATCTGCCCATGTCATCCATGTTGGAACTGCACACCTCATCAGCTTCTCTTTGGTGTGGCTCCATCTTACGATGGCCTTCACATCTTCGGGTGTCTGACGATGGCCTTCACATCTTCAGGTGTCTCTGTTATCCTAGCACCGCGTCCGCCACTCCTCATAAACTCGCACCTCGGTCTGTTCCCTGTATTTTCCTTGGCTATCCTCCTAACACCAAAGGTTACCGGTGCTATGATCTCGTGTCTCACCGGATCTATGCTTCGCGGCATGATACGTCTCCAATGTATCTATAATTTTTGATTGTTCCATGCTATTATATTACTTGCTTTAGATGTTTTATATGCATTAGTATGCTATTTTCTATTATTTTTGGGACTAACCTACTAACCTAGTGCCCAGTGCTAGTTTTTGTTTTTTTCCTTGTTTTTGAGTATTGCAGAAAAGGAATATCAAATGGAATCCAAACGGAAAAAAATTCTATGATGATTTTTATTGGACCAGAAGGAACCTAGGAGGCTTGGAGAAGAGGCCAGAAGACCTATGGGTGGGCCACAAGCCACCAGGGCGTGCCCCTAGGGGGACGCCCCTGGCTTGTGTCCCCTCATAGCTCCTCTAACCCTAATTATCCGCCTATAAGTTGAGAAATATTCCCCCAATACCATAGGGAGCCATGATAATACTTTTCCGCCGCCGCAAGCCTCTATTCCCGTGAGATCTTGGGACCTTTTCCGGTAATCTGCCGGAGGGGGATTCGATCAAGGGGGGCATCTACATCAACACCATTGCCCTTTCGATGATGCATGAGTAGTCCACCTCAGACCTTTGGGTCCATATCTAGTAGCTAGATGGCTTCTTCTCTCTCTATGTTCTTCTATACCATGTTCTCCATGATCTTCATTGGGATCTATCCGATATAATACTCTTTTGCGGTGTGTTTGTCGAGATCCAATGAATTGTGGGTGTATGATCAGATTATCTATGAATATTATTTGAATCTTCTCGAAAATCTTATATGCATGATTTCATATCTTTGCAAGTCTCTTCGAGTTATTGGTTTGGTTTGGCCAACTAGATTGGTAATTCTTGCAATGGGAAAGTGCTTAGTTTTGGGTTCAATCTTGCGGTGTTCTCACCCAGTGACAAAGTAGGGGTAGCGAGACACGTATTTGTATTGTTGCCATCAAGGATAAAAAGATGGGGTTTTCATCATATTGCTTGAGTTTATCCCTCTACGTCATGTCATCTTACTTAATGCGTTTCTCTGTTCTTCATGAACTTAATACTCTAGATGCAGGCGGGAGACGGTAGATGTGTGGAGTAATAGTAGTAGATGCAGAATCGTTTCCGTCCACTTGATACGGACGTGATGCCTATATGCATAATCATTGCCCTGGATATTGTCATAACTATGCGCTTTTCTATCAATTTCTCTATGCCTTCGTTTTATCACGGGGGGTCTCGCGAGACGGCTGATGCCATAGGTAGGCTTATCGAGGTGAGGGCAACACTGTCGTGGATGATCCGGGACGGGTATGCGAATAGCACACAGTGGTTTACCCAGGTTCGGGGCTTTTCGGAGAGATAATACCCCTACTCCTGCATATTTGTATAACTATGGTATATCTGGTACATGGTTCCTCCTGGAGCTGTTTGGGGAGGAGAGCCATGAGTCTTCTTGCCTCATACCTGAGTGTGAGAGTGGGGATGAGATGATGTGAGGGAAGCTAGCCCCCATATGTGGTGGGCATGAGGCCTCTTATATAGGCATGGAAGGGTAGCTTGGGATGTAAGCCACAGTGGGAAGCTTACATCCCAAGCAGTATGATGTGTAAGCTACCATGGGTAGCTTACATGTCAAGCCACATGTAGCTTGTGGACTAAGCTATGCCTGTCCCCTGGTGCACTTCATAAATCATTGTCCAGGGGGCAGGTTACACAGTGGATAGTACTACATGACGCACGTACAGTGCGTCGCTATTGGGGCGCAGTGAAGTGACGCGTGACGGGTGCATAGCGGGGCACTATTCGCCAATAATGCACGTCTATAGCGGGGTGGCCGGCTCAGCAGTCCGTCAGCTATAGTGTCGTCGGCTTGTGTCTGACGGGACACCTAGAACTAACTTTGTCGGGCCACAGCCGGCAGCCGGACAAGAGGATCCAACCGGGGGGAGGCTATCGAAAGGAGCCAGTCGGGGGAAGGCTGCCGGGAGGAGCCAGCCGGGCAGAGGCTGCCGAGAGGAGCCAGTCGAGGGGAGGCTGCTGGGAGGAGCCAGCCGGGGGGAGGCTGCCGGGAGGAGCTAGCCGGGGGGAGGCTACCGGGAGGAGCCACCCTGGAGGAGGTTGTTAGGAGGAGCCAGCCCGGAAGAGGCTGCCGGGAGGAGCCAGCCAGGGAAGGCTGCTGGGAGGAGCCAGTCGGGAGGAGCCAGCCAGGCCACAACTCTGTCTTCTGTCTTCACCTCTTCGTTTTTCTTATTGATTCGTGGGGCTTCACATATCGGGGGTGGGTCCCCCGGTGTTTTAAAATGTTGAGTCGTCTCCTTGATCCTACCCGGGGGTAACCCCCCCGATAGTAGCCTCCGGGCGATTAGGAGAGACGGGCGGAGGGTTTATGCCGGTGGAGTTGTTTGTTGCAGAAGTCGTTGATGACGGTAGATGGCGGGCCAGGGAAGACGCGTCTTGCTTCTAGCGGGGGCGCGCCAGCGCACCCACTGGGTGTAGCCTTCGAGCCTTCGGGCGAATCAAGAGTCAGGTGGAGGGTCTTTGCTGTTGCTGTAGTAGACGGTGGCGTCAAGGATGCCGGGCACGGACGCGGAGTCTAGTAGTTGAAGGGCACGAGGCGCTATCATGGGCAAACACGGAGTCCACCGGCTGGCGGTTTCCAGCGGGGACGCGCCAGCGCACCCGCTGGGTGTAGCCTCCGAGCCTCCGAGCGACTCGAGGAGTCGGGCAAAGGGTCTTTGCTATTGCTGAAGTAGACGATGGCATCAAGGATGCCAGGCATAGATGCAGAGTCCGCCGGCTGATGAGCATGAGGCACTGCCAAGGGCGGGCAGAGGGTCCGCTGGCTGATGAGTGCGAGGCTCTGCCGAGGCCAGACATGGGTCCACCGGCTGATGAGCGCGAGGCTCTCCCAAGGGTGGACGCGGGGTCCGCCGGCTGATGAGCATGAGGCTCTACCGAGGGCGAACATGGGGTCCGCCGACTGATGAATGCGAGGCTCTTCCAAGGGCGGACGCAGGGTCCGCCGGCTAATGAGCATGAGGCGCCGCCGAAGGCAGATGCGGGGTCCGCCGGCTGATGAGCATGAGGCTTTGCCGAGGGCGGACACGGGGTCCACTGACTGATGAGCGCGAGGCTCTACCGAGGGCGGACGAGGGGTCCGCCAGACGATGAGCACGAGGCTCTGCCGAGGGCGGACGCGGGGTCCGCCGGCTGATGAGCGCGAGGCTCTGTCGAGGGTGGACGCGGGGTCCACTGGCTGATGAGCGCGAGGCTCTGCCTTGGCGGACGCGGGATCCGCAGGCTGATGAGCGCGAGGCGCTGCCGAGGATGGACGCAGGGTCCACCGGCTGATGAGCGCGAGGCTCTGTCGAGGGCGGACGCGGGGTCCGCCGGCTGATGAGCGCGAGGCTCTGCCGAGGGTGGACATGGGGTCCGCCGGCTGATGGGCGTGGGGCCCCGCCGGGAGTAGCCTCCGGGCAAGAAGCTTCCTCATGGAAACGATCATGCAGAAGACAAGTTTAGGTCGGCACCGATATATCAAATATTTGACTTTGGTAGTTTATGTTTGTGCATAGCGTACCGGCTCGGTTTCGTCCGAGCCCCCTTAAGTCTTTTTCATGTTCCCTCTGCTCTTTGGCTTTTGCTCTTGCTAGCCCGACAGCCGGGAGCCGGTCTGTAGCTGAGACGAAGAGTGGGCCGCGGAATGGAGCGTACAGTACTCGGACTCTCGAAGCGGGCTTGACCGAGTAGATACTCATAAATGAAACAACCGGGTCGCCCAAGCCGTTTTTCTCTTGGGACGCTTTTCGCGTGAGGTGACCTCCAGCTTGTGCTCTTGCTAGCCGAACAGTTATGGTGCGATCTGTAGCTGAGACAAAGAGTGGGCCCTCGGTACTTTACACGCTACTAAACCGTCTGATGGGAACGAACGTATCGGGCCAAGCGACCAGCCCCAGGCCGAGACTAGCTGGCGCCGGGGTGAATAGTAGGGCGGTAGAATAAATGCGGGGATGGCCCCCGAGGTTTGCTCGAGGTATCTGTTTGTTTTGTGTGTACGGTGCAAGGATATGCGCGTGGAGATCTCACATTGCTTTTGGGTACCGGCGAGGCGGTTTTGTCGATGTCGGCCAACGTGGTTTGTAGCTGATGTGGTCCTGCTGATGCGCACAAGGTGCTGTCAGGCATGGACTTGGGGTCTGCCGGCTGACATGCGCGTGGCGCTGCCGGGCGCGGATGCGGGGTCCGCTGGCTGATAGGCATGGAGCCTTGCCTAGGGATGATGCGGGGTCCGCCGGCTGTCAGCGTGAGGCGCTGCCGAAGGTGGATGCGGGGTCCGCCAGCTGATGAGTGCGAGGCGCTGCCAGGCACGGACACGGGGTCCGCTGGCTAATGAGCGTGAGGTGCTGCCAGACACGGACAAAGGGTCCGCCGGCTGATGCACGCGAGGCGCTGCCGGGCGCAAACGTGGGGTCTGCCGGCTATCGAGCGCGAGGCGCTGCCGAAAGTAGCCTCCGGGCGAGGCTGTTCGTTGATTTTTGCGTAGGCGAGGTGGGTGTTGTTGAAGATTGTCGGCACGGTTTTTTACCAATGGGCGTGCCCGGCGCCCCCGCTGGGTGTAGCTTCCGGGGAGGTTGATAGAGGTGCCGGTCGGCTAGGCCCGACCGGTCAAAGTTGAAGCGGATGGGCAGCCGAAGAGCCCGCTGTCGAAGTAGGCGGGCAGCTGGAGTCGGTCGGGTGTCAGAAGCAGCCATCCATGTGACGGCGCGGGTCGGACGACTGGGTGATGATGCGGAAGGCGGGCACACTTTGCCTCTTCTCACCTTTTTTGGGACCGGCTCCACCTTTTTCGATTCCTAGTCAGCCTCCCCCTCTCCTGTTTTTTTCTTTTTCTTAGAAAAACCGGCCCCCATCCTACTTTTTCACCGCGTGGGTAGCTGACCGAGCGGGACTGGAACCGGCCGGCCAGTGGGCGGCTGGGCTGGTGGCGGGGCTGACGCGGCTGGGGGCAGGGAGGCGCATGCAGACGATGCGGGGGGACGGAGGCGACATTTTGAGGTGGCGGGAAGAGCCGGCATGGGCAGCCGGGCGGGGCTCGGGCTGGTGCGGTCAGCCGGCCCGGGCAGCAAGCCGGGGTGGCTGGAGTTGGAGCCGGCCAACGTCATCGGGGCCAGGCCGGCGTTGGTATCGCAGGGACATGCGAGCACGAGAGTGAGTGGCGCCGCGGGCGGAGCAGGGTGGAGACAGCGCCGCGCCGCGGAGCCAGTGCACACAAATGGACGGGCGTGGCGGGACCAGCAGGTGGTAAGCTAGCCGCGCAGCGCAGGCGTGGGGGAGGCGGGAGCCAGGGCGCGCAACTGCGGGGCGAGGTGGGAGCCGGTGCGCGCAGCTGCGAGGCCAGGCAGGAGCCGGCCGAGGAAGGAGCGGCCAGTCCACCGGAGCAGTGCGCTGGGGGCGGGGGCGAGCTGGCGCGCTGGAGGTCGGAGCCGGTCGGGGTGGTGCGTTTGCGTCGTCGCGACAAGGCAGCCAGCCAAGCACCTGGCGGGCAGCCGGTCATAGGATGCATGTACGTATGCATCCGGCCGTGCACGCGGGCTGGCTGCCAAACGGCCGTGGACATGGGAGGCGATCTGGAGCCGGCCGCGGGGCAGCCGAAGCCAGTTAGCGGAGCCGGTCGGGTGACGGCAAGGGAGCGAGCCAGCCCAGCGCGGAGGCAGAGCGGGCGGCCGGCGCGGCGAACCGGCAGGAATGCACGGAGCGACATGGAGGTGGCATGAGGCACGGAGCAGAGACATGTGGGAGGTGGAGCCACGGGCAGCCAAAGGGTTGGGGCAGGGTGAACGACCGGAGACGGAGAGACGCGAGGCTGGCACATGGGCGTGCTGCAGCCGGGGGCGGCACGACGTGCGAAACCGGATGGAGGCGAGGCGGGCCGGACGCCGGCGAAGACGTGCACGCAGGGGCGTGGCGAGGCAGAGTAGGACCGTGCGTGGCCGGTGGATGAGGGGATGGCCGTCCAGGCGATGCGAGTCGGGGCCGTCGCATAGAGCCCGGTGAGGACGCGGGCGTGAATAGGGAACGGGCAAGACCTACGAAGTTGGCACGGAACCCTGGCCGGCCCGAGTCTACACCGTGCGGCCGCGATCTCGAGGCTCGAGTGCAGGAGGAGAAGCCGCTCCCCGTCGGCGCAGCCCGGGTCGAGGCTTCGGGAGGAGAGGACGTAGGAGGAGAGCGACACAATGGTTGGTAGGAGTAGGTAGCGGAGGGTCGCCGCGGCATGGGTGCACAACCCGTGTGGTGGCGAAGCGAGTCCGCATGTGTGAGGGCCCATGATCGGAGCGGCACTCGGACTGTTGAAGGTGGACGAGGCCGATGGCAGGGATGCGCGGTCCCGTGTGGCCGCCCCAGGGGCATGTTGGTGTTGAGCCCTCGAGCACCACCAGAGAGACCGCGACACCGCCGTGGTGGCGATGATGAGACCGGCAGCAAGGACGCGGCGCCGTACGCACTCGCCTCGGGGGGATGTTGATGTCGAGCCCCTGAGGGGCGACGACAGCGACGCCGCGTTGGTGACGACAAAGAGGGTGTTGCCCGGACCGCGGTTCCAACAGCAGCGGGCCCCCGTGGGCACCAAGTGTCATCGTTTTCTCATGAGGGGTCTTGCATGACGGTAGATGCCATAGGTAGGCTTATCGATGTGAGGGCAAGGCTGTCGTGGATGATCCTGGATGGGTATGCGAATGGCATGTAGTGGTTTACCTAGGTTCGGGGCTCTCCGGAGAGATAATACCCCTACTCCTGCATATCTGTATAAATGGGGTATATCTAGTACATGGTTTCTCCTGGAGCTATTTGGGGAGGAGAGCCATGAGGCTTCTTGCCTCATACGTGACTGTGCGAGTGGGGATGAGAGAATGTGAGGGAAGCTAGCCCCCATATGTGGTGGGCATGAGGCCTCTTATATAGGCATGGAAGGGTAGCTTGGGATGTAAGCCACAGTGCATAGCTTACATCCCAAGCAGCTTGAGGTGTAAGCTACCATGGGTAGCTTAGATGTCAAGCCACATGTAGCTTGTGGACTAAGCTATGTCTGTTCCCTGGTGAACCTTAAAAATCAGTGTCCAGGGGGCAGGTTATGTTCGGGAACGTTGCATGGGAAACAAAATTTTCCTACGCACACGCAAGATCTATCCATGGTGATGAGCATCTACGGGAGGGAGAGTGGATCTACATGCCCTTGTAGATCGCTAAGCGGGAAGTGTTAAGAAATGTTGCTGGTGTAGTCGAACGTCTTCGCGATCCAAATCGCCGAGCGTCCCGTGATCTCGTCACGATCTGTCCCGCTATCCGATCACAATCCGTCCCGTGAACTTGGTCAGGGTCCTTCCGATCTAGCGCCAAACGGACGGCACCTCCGCGTTCAGCACACGTACAACTTGATGACAATATCCACCTTCTTGATCCAGCAAGAGGGAGCATAGAGGTAGACGAGTTCTCCGACAGCGTGACGGCGCTGTGGCGATGGTGGTGGAGCAATTCCGGCAGGGCTTCGCCTAAGCACTGCAGAAAACCGATCTAGAGGAGAAACTATGCACTAGAGGAACGGGTAGCACGTGGCTGAAAATCCCTAAAACCTCTAATATATATAAGAGGAAGAGCGGAGGAGGCTTGGCCCAAGGGCTAAGCCATCTAGGCTTCGTCCGAACCAAGGAGGAGAGGAGGATTCCTCCTCCAATCCTAGTAGGACTAGGACTCCTCATTTTGGTCTTTTTGCCTTTTTCCACCTTTTTCTCTTTGGGATTTTCTTCCCAGCTGCATAGGTCTTGTGTGGGACTTCCACAAGCCCACTAAGGGCTGGTATTCACCCTCCCACATCCCATGTAGCCTCTTGGGTCGAAATACCCCTCCCGACGGTCTCCCGGTACACTCCTGGCACTCCCGGTACACTACCGATGAGCCCGAAACTTTTCCGGCAACCAAAATAGGACTTCCTATATATAATCTTTACCTCCGGACCATTCCAGAGTTCCTTGTGACGTCCAGATTTCAACCGGGACTCCAAACAACCTTCGGTCGCCACGAGGCATAACTCTATACTACCGAAACGTCATCGAACCTTAAGTGTGCAGACCCTGCAGGTTCGAGAACTATGTAGACATGACCGAGACACCTCTACGGTCAATAACCAATAGCGGAACCTGGATGCCCATATTGGTTCCTACATATTCTAGGAAGATCTTTATCGGTCGAACCTCTATGTCAAGGATTTAGTTAATCCCGTATGATGTTCCCTTTGTTCTTCGGTATGTTACTTGCCCGAGATTCGATCGTCGGTATCTCCATACCTAGTTCAACTATGTTACCGGAAAGTCTCTTTACTCGTTACGTAATACAAGATCCCGTGACTAACACTTAGTCCCATTGCTTGCAAGGCTTGTTGTGATGTTGTATTACTGAGTGGGCCCTGAGATACCTCTCCGTCACACGGAGTAACAAATCCCAGTCTTGATCCATGCCAACCCAACAGACAGCCTCGGAGATACTTGTAGAGTACCTTTATAGTCACCCAGTTACGTTGCGATGTCTGATACACACAAGGCACTCCTCTGGTGTCAGTGAGTTGCATGATCTCATGGTCATAGGAACATATACTTGACATGCAGAAAACAGTAGCATTAAACTGACACGATCATATGCTACGTTTGTAGTTTGGGTATTGTCCATCACACCATTCTCCTAATGATGTGATCCCGTTATCAAATGACATCTCATGTCCATGGCTAGGAAACCTTAACCATCCTTTGATCAACGAGCTAGTCTATTAGAGGCATACTAGGGACATGGTTTTGTCTATGTATCCACACATGCATCTAAGTCTCCGATCAATACAATTATAGCATGGATAATAAACGATTATCATGAATAAGGAAATATGAGTCAATAATCTAATTTATTATTGCCTCGAGGGCATATTTCCAACAGTCTCCATGTGATTCGCATTGTTATGAATCTAACACCCAATGAGTTCTGGGGCTCGATCATGCTTTGCATGTGAGAGAGGTCTTATAGTCAACGGGTCTGTGACTTTCAGATCCGTGTGTACTTTGCAAATCTCTATGTCAAAGTATAAACAGTGCTACCACACTCCACTTGGTACTATTCCAAATGGCTGTTCCACTATACGTATCTAGATTGCTACTACGAGTCATCCGGATTGGTGTTAAATCTTGCATCGACGTAACTCTTAACGACGAACTCTTTATCACCTCCATAATCGATAAACATCTCCTTAGTCTTTTAGTTACTAAGGATAATCTTGACCGATGTCCAGTGATCCACTCCTGGATCACTCTTGTACCCCTTGATGGACTCATGGCAAGGCACACACAAGTGCGGTACACAGCATGCCATACTATATAGAGCCTATGGCTAAGGCATAGGGGACGACGTTCGTCCTTTCTCTTTCCTCTGCCGTTGTAGAGCTTTGAGTTTCACTCAACTTCACACCTTACAAATTAGGTGAGAACTCTTTCTCTGACTGATCCATTTTGAACTCTTTCAAAATCTTGTCAAGGTATGTACTCATTGAAAGTCTCATCAAGCATCTTGATCTATCTCTATAGATCTTGATGCTCAACAATTAGGTAGCTTTATCTAGGTCTTCCTTTGGAAAACTCTTTTCAAACAACCATTTATGCTTTCCAGAAATTTTACATCATTTCCGATCAACAATATGTCAACCACATATGCTTACCAGAAACTCTATAGGGCTCCCACTCACTTTATTGTAAATACAAGTTTCTCATAAACTTTGTATAGACTCAAAAACTTTCATCACCTCATCAAAGTTCATATTCCAACTCCGAGATGCTTGCTTCAGTTCATAGAAGGATCACTGAAGCTTGCACACCTTTTAGCATCCTTAGGACTGAGAAAACCTTCTGGTTGTATCTCATACATCCTTTCCTTAAGGAAGGAAACAATGTTTTGACATCCATCTGCCAGATTTCATAATTGAAAAATGTAGCAACTGCTAACATAATTCCAACAGACTTTAGCATCGCTACGAGTGAGAAAGTCTCATCGCACTCAACTCCTTGAACTTATCAGAAACTTCTTTGCGACAAGTCAAGCTCTATAAATGGTGACATTTAACATCAACGTGTGTCATCATATCAAAGGTCCCTTTGTTTTTCATAAATGGATCCTTTGTCGGATTTCTTGGCCTCTAACCATTTGTCAAAATCCAGGCCCATTATCGCTTCTCCATATCTCGCAGGTTCATCATTGTACAACAATATGACCTCCAAGACAGGGTTGTCGTATCACTCAGGAGCAAAACGCATCGTTGTCAACCTACGAGGTTCGATAGTAACTTGATCCGAAGCTTCATGATCATCATCATTTACTTCCTCTTCAACTGACGTAGGTTCCACAGAAACATCTTTCTACGCTACGCTACTCTCTGGTTGAAACAAAGGTTCAACAACCTCATCAAGTTCTATCTTCCTCCCACTCAGTTCTTTCGAGGGAAACTTTTCCTCAAGAAAGGACCCAGTTTTAGCAACAAACACTTTATGCTTGGATCTGAGATAGAAGGTTCACCCAACTGTTCTTAGGGTATTCTATGAAGATGCATTTGTCCGCTTTGGGTTCGAGCTTATCAGACATAAGTGTCGCATTCCCAAACTCTAAGAAATGACAACTTTAGGTTTCTGCCAAACCATATGGTGTCATCTCAACGGATTTAGATGGTGCCCCTTTTAAAGTGAATGTAGTTGTCTCCAATGCATAACCCCAAATTATAGTAGCAAAATGATAGGAGACATCATAGCATGCACCATATCCAATAGAGCACGACTATGACGTTCAGACACACCATCACACTATGGTGTTCCTTGTGGCGTGAGTTGTGAAACAACTTTCACATTGTCTAAAGGTGTATACCAAACTCGTAAGTCAGATATTCACCTCCACGATCATATCGCAGACATTTTTTATCTTCTTGTCATGATGATCTTAAACTTCACCCTGAATTTGCTTGAACTTTTCAGATGATTCAGACTTGTGTTTCATTAAGTAAATATACACTATATCTACTCAAATCATCAGTGAAGGTAAGAAAATAACAATATCCACCGCACGCTATAAGACTCATTGGATTGCATACATCAACATGTATCATTTCCAATAAATCACTTGCCCGCTCCATCAAACCAGAAAACATGGTCCTTAGTCATCTTGACCAAGAGGCATGGTTCACATGTCTCAACCGATTCGAATTGAATGAGTCCAAAGATCCATCAGCATGGAGTTTGTTCATGCGTTTTATACCAATATGACATTTAGCGGCAGTGCCACAAGTATGTGTTACTATTATTATTAACTTTGTATCTTTTGGCATCAATGTTATGAACATGTGTATTACTACGATCAAGATTCAAGAAACCATTCTCACTGGGTGCATGACCATTGAAGGTATTATTCATGTACATAGAATAACCATTATTCGCTAACTTAAATGAATAATCGTGTTGCAATAAACACGATCTAATCATGTTCATGCTCAACGCAAAACACCAAATAATATTTATTTAGGTTCTTCACTAATCCCGAAGGTAGAGAGAGCGTGCGATGTTGATCACATCAACCTTGGAAACATTTCCAACACACATCTTCACCTCACCCTTAGCTAGTTCTCCGTTTATTCCATAGCTTTTATTTTGAGTTACTAACATTTAGCAACCGAACCGGTATCCAATACCCAGGTGCTACTAGGAGTACTAGCAAGGTACACATCAATAACACGTATATCAAAAATACTTCTGTCGACGTTGCCAGCCTTCTTATCTAACAAGTATCTAGGGTTGTTCCGCTTCAGTGACCGCTCTCCTCATAATCGAAGCACTTAGTGTCGGGTTTGGGTTCAACTTTGGGTTGCTTCACTAGAGCAACAACTGACTTGCTATCCATGAAGTTTTCCTCCTTGCTCATGCCCTTCTCGAAACTAGTGGTTTGACTAACCATCAATACTTGACGCTCCTTCTTGATTTCTACCTTCATGGTGTCAAACATCGCGAACAGCTCAGGGATCATTATTTCTATCCCTGGCATTTTATAGTTCATCACCAAGTTCTAGTAGCTTAGTGACAGTGACTTGGTAAACTATATCAATCACTATCTTATCTGGAAGATCAACTCCCACTCGATTCAAGCGATTGCAGCACCTAGATAATCTGAGCACATGCTCAATGATTGAGCTATTCTCCTTCATCTTGCAGGCAAAGAATCTTGTTGGAGATCTCATATCTCGCAACAAGGGCATGAGCCTGAGATCCTAATTTCAGCTCTTAGAACACCTCATATGTTCCGTGACATTCAAAACATTTCGGAGCCTCAATTCTAAGTCGTAATGCATGATGCACTAAACTATCAAGTTGTCATCAGAATGTGCCTATCAGATGTTCACAACATCTACAGACGACGCTAGAGGGGTTGGCGCACTGAGTGGTGCATTAAGGACATAAGCCTTCTGTCCAGCAATGAGGACAATCCTCAGATCACGGACCCAGTCCGCAATATTGCTACCATCATCTTTCAACTCTATTTCTCTAGGAACATATAAAAATTCAAGGGAGCTACAACACGAGCACGTAATCTACAACATAATTTGCAAAAACACTATTAACTATGTTCATGATAATTAGTTCAATTAATCATATTATTGAAGAACTCCCACTCAAATTGACATCCCTCCGGTCATTCGAGTGATACATGATCCAAATTCACCAACTCAAGTCCGATCATCACGTGAGTTGAGGTGGCTTCAATGGTGAACATCATCATGTTGATCATATCTACTATATGACTCATGTTCGACCTTTTGGTCTCTTGTGTTTCGAGGCCATGTCTGTACATGATAGGCTCGTCAAGTTTAACCCGAGTGTTCTGCATGTGCAACATTGTCTTGCACCCGTTGTATGTGAACGTAGAGTCTATCACACCCTATCATCACGTGGTGTCTTGACACGACGAACTTTCGCAACGGTGCACACTCGGGGAGAACACAATTCATCCTGAAATTTAAGTGAGGGATCACCTTATAATGTGTCACGCCCAAGATGCACGCCTATCCATTTTAAGACACGAGGGCCTCGCAAGGGATAGAGGTGCATCTTGCCGTTAGCAAGTATAGTAACATTGCGTTGTACATTACAAAAGAGATGAGTATACAAGTTGGCTTACACTCGCCACATGCTAGATTACAATCCCACTCAGAGTTCAATCAACAAGATGAAAATAGGGTCCGGCTATGAAAAAAATCAAATGATAAAATAGATGCAAATGAAACTATCTCGCTGCCCCAAAGATCACGACCATGTCCTCTACTCATCCAGATATGTCACGTACATCCTGCCTCTTTCCTCGTCATACTCCCACTGGAGCTGGGTAAGATCATCCTACATGTACTCATCTGAACCAGTACCTGGAGTGTTGCAGTAAACTGTGAGACATAGAGGACTCAGCTATCATGTGCCCGGGTACCAAGACTATTTAAGCTTTAGGTTGGAAGGGGTGATGTTTCGTTTGCAGCAGCACTAAGCATTATATAGTGGCTATCTTACGCAATAAGAATGTAAATGTGAGTGGTCTACATTAAGCGATCGAATCTAACATAATCTCTATGAGATCCTAAACACCTGCTTACGTCTACCCTAACCCCACCGTGTTCTCTCTCGGATCATGTTCACGAGGAGAGACAATCATGGTTACTCACACAGTTGGTGCATTTTAATTAGAGTTTACTTCAAGTTTACTATAACCGGGTGTTAAACAAATATCCAAGTTGCCACATAACCGCAGGCACGGCTTTCCGAAAGATTTAACCCTGCAGGGGTGCTCCAACTAGTCCATCACAAATAACCACACTCCGCGGGAATTCCTCAATCACGGATCTTGTGGTCTTCATCGGTAATTCCAAAGGAATTCCAACACCTCGAGAAAACCCGAAGAAAGTCGGAGTCCACACGCAAGACATTCGATAAAGGTAAAACAAATCCAGCAAGACCACCCGACGTGTCGACGAACCCGATAAGAGACGCGTATCTCACTCTCAGGACACGACGGATAAGCTAGTGTATGAAGGCCTGATAGAAATCTCCCAAGTTTCCCTGGGTTGGCCCCGCATAGTGCTCTAGTTTGGACCAACACTCATGAGGAGCACTGGCCCGGGGGTTGATTAAATTATCCACGGGGTTGCAAAGCCCTATGCAAGTTTATTAAGTTATTAGTAAATGTAGTACCAATGTTGGGTCTTGCCAGACAAGTTTTAATCTCAACCGAATAAACAAGGGGGTCCCCATAACAACCCCAAGTGTGTTAGGAGCGCAAAATATGGAAAACATAACACCGGTAACAAGGAACTAATGGCGGTAATAGCGGAACAAATCACTTAGCAAAAGTCCAAGCCTTCCACCAATAATAGATATATATATGTGCATTAAATTAAATAACAGAAATTTATTGTGATATCCAATCCATGTTATCACATGAAACAACCTGGACCTGCAAATAAGAATGCTATAAGAGGGGCTGAGCAACGGTAACTTAGCCAATCAAAGTTTGCTAGGATGTGGAGGTTAGAGGCTGTCATGGCAACATGGGGGCTGATATCAAGTGGTAGGTAGCGCACTTGTAACGATAATAGCGAGAAACTAGCAAGCAAAGATAGTATTGGGATCCGGGTACGATCATCTTGCCTGTTGGTTCTTCAACGGAACAAGTAGCGGGACCCTCGTAGTGGTACTTTCCAGGGTCCTCGAACTCAGTATCGACGATCGCGTCTACTCAAGAGAAACAACAAATAAATAACCAACCAAGGTGCAGTGCATAACCAAGATGATGCATGATTCATTTTAGAAGAAACTTAACATGGCAATCACAAACTAGTCAAGTTTCACATGCAAAGTTTGTATATTAGTGAATCTGGACATAACCTCATGTTAAGTTATTTATACATGCATGAACATGTGAAATATGGATGCATCATGCAAAATCGATAGAAATGCATATAAGGATCGCAAGAAACGGAGCTACGGTTCTCGAGATACGCTGACGACAGTAACGGAGGTAAAACACAAGACAACCAAGACCTGGGCTAATTCTTGGAATTCCAAGGTATCCAATAGATAGGTGATGAAAAATCACTCACAATAGGCTCAAGGATCAATCGGTATAGCTCTCACAATATTCAAAACAATAAAACACTAAATCTGCCACTAAACAACAACATAGCAATTCGAAAAGCCCACAACTCGAGCTACAGAAATCATACAGAAACAAACAAGACATGGACAGAATCTACTCAACATATACTTCAATTTATCCAATTACATCACCAGCAAAGGATCCACACATCAATAGGCAAGAAGCAATCAAGTTGGCATGATGAATCAGTTTTTCAGGGACTTAGTGAAAATTCCAGTTTTCTAAAATCTGGGTTAATAATGTAGCAAGTTGACAGCACTGGTTAAATATGCTAGAGAGCACCTATTGGCATGAAAATTAACAGGATGGTATATGGCAATAACTAGTATAATTAACTAACATTGAGCATGAGAAAAATCCAAACATATCACTAGATACAACCCACTCTTCATGGTAAAACAATAACTACAAATCTCCAGACTTGGCCATTTCTAAGCAAGCTGAACCGAAACATAAAGTTGCTCTCTAAACAGCGTGGTTCCCACTTAGCTGGTGACTTAGCACAAATAACAAAAATTACTGGGACATACCCAGCAACTTTAACTAGCAATCTCATGTTGGCAAGAACTTAAAACCATGCATAGATTAATTCACAAATAAAAGACAAAAGAGCATCACAGCATAAAAATGCAGTTTTGTGAAGTTGCCCCAAAGTCAAATCTGACTTCATAGATGCATTCATGGGTTGATTCTACCCCAAAATCATTACTCATACACATATACTTGTTTGGAGCAAGAGGGAGTAAAGCTAGGTCTAAATTGACCCCTATAAGTCATGAGTGACTTATGACACATAAGCAACTTAATGAAAATGGGCCCAAAAGGCATGTGCTCTATTTATACATGTTGGAAATGGTTAAATAGCATCTTAGTGACAAGATATCATGGCATAGCATCCATTGCAAGGGTGAAACCAACTAGAAGATAAACTATGCTCATTATGCACATAGAGAGAAACCTACACATGGAGCTACTCATGCACACATACATCCACACATGCATATATATATGCTGTCACACATCAATACACCTATGCAAACATACACTAGCATATGTGCATGTGCAAAAGCACACACACAGACACCACACACATAGCCCACACATGTGTATATGCCTTAGGCATATACACACACACACATCTACACCACATATGTGTGCATGCATAGCATGCACACACACTACCACTACACCACGCACACTTACATACGACACACACTCACACAAGTGTGTGTATGTTTAACATACACACATACACACACTACACACATAACACTACACACACAACAGAAATAACAAAGGATTCAAATCCTACACATACACATATACACACATGTATATAGGGAGAAAGGCAAAAAAAACAAAATAACACCAAACAAAAGAAAACAGCAAAATGGGGGGTAGGGGTTCGAACCCCTGACCTCCCTGGTCTCACCCCGCACCCCACACCACTCGGCTACGGGCACGGCTGCTAACAGAAGGGGGCAACTGCATCCCTAGTACACACACGCACAAGCCATTCTGACGAAACTGAACCGAAATCGACCACCGGCGACAGGCAAACGGCGGCGGCGATTCCGGCCGCGACAGGGCCCCTCCGGCCACACCAACTAGCAGAGGAGGAAGGGGGCACAACACTGAATCCATTCCCGCACTCGTCTCGGGACGAGGAGGACGCTGGCGAGCACGATGCTCCACCTCACATAGCGGCGGCGGCGAGCAGACTACGACAACACACGCTACGGCGATGAGCAGAATGGACGGAACATGACACTCACCGAGGGGGAAGACGACGGCGAACAGAGCTCAACGGAGGGGAAGAAGCGGCTCAGGGACGCGGCGGCGACGGAGGGGAAGCAGAGGCTCGGCGATGCATCGTGGCTACGGACGACGGCGACGCGACACCGCAGAGGAGGAGCTCCTCTTCTCCTAGCGGCTGGGATGGAAGGCGGGCGGCACCAGGAAGGCGCACACCACCCTGGACATGGAGGGAACCCACCGGTGACGATCTACGACGGCGAGGCCGACCCGACGGCTCTCTGCTCTCAACTAAACCTTACTTGCACTCTCTCTGATAGGGAAGGGGAGGAAGGAGGAAGAGGGGAAATGAGAGGAAGGCGGCGGCGGCGAAGGGAAGGGGGAACCCTAGGGATCCGTGCGCTTAAATAGGGGCCGGCCTTGATGTTTGGATCTGTGAACGGCGACGGCGATGGTGCTCCTCTGCTCTCTCTACACACACACGCTCACACTGACGGAGGTCGACGGGAGACGGGGCAGATAGCCGTCGGCTACCTGCTGGGCCGAGCGAGGAGCTCGCCTGGGCCAGGGAAGGCCCAGTGCCCTGTTCTCTCTCTCACACACACACTTAACAGAGAGGTTTTCCTCTTTATAAAAACCAACACTCGAAATAAATCTCCAGAGCATTTAAGAAAGGTTTTTGGGTGAAACAAAAATATTTTTTATGTAGGAATTAATATGCACTATTTAAATAAATGCCAGGTTGATTTATTGGACAAGTAATTTTTAATACTTAAAAAATTAACAGCCCCTGTTTTAAAACAAACCAAAATACAAACAACCCCAAACAACAACAGCACCACATCCTAAATTATTAAGATTATCTGGGGCACCTCTTGAACATTTTTAAACAAATAAAATAGCAAGTTTAATCTGATCATAAAATTAATAGGAAGAGAGGGGGAAGAAGAAGGTGGTGATTGAAAGAGAGAAGAGAGGGGAAGAAAGAGGTTGCACACATGACTCCACCACTCTCAAATACCGAACCCACACAAGGCACACTCACAACCATCACCCCAAATCAAAACACAAGAAGGTAAGCATGACAAGATGAAAGAATGATGCATGATGATATGATGCATGAATGCCATTCAACATATGGGACAAAGTGCAAATCATACCTATCTCATGACACAAGGTTTATACATGGGGTTACATGCCAAATAAGGTAGGGACATCACTTGGGATGTCACATAATGCTACCGTCGTCCTAAGCAAAACAAGGTGCATAAAAGGATTAACATCACATGCAAATCATAAGTGACATGATATGTCCATGAACTTGTGCTTTTGATCTCCATCTTGAAAGCATTGGCATGATCTCCATCGTCACCGGCACGACACCATGATCTCCATCATCTTGATCTCCATCAACGTGTCGCCATCGGGGTTGTCGCACCCATCATGCTTCTACTACTATTGCTACCATTTAGCAATAAAGTAAAGCATTACATAGTGCTTAATGATTGACATGCAGGTCATACAATAATTAAAGGCAACCCTATGGCAACTACCGGTTCCCGTACTCATCGACATGCAAGTGGTGATATTCTATACAACACATGATCATATCATACATCACATATATCATATAATGTAATTGGCCATATCACATCACAACATACCCTGCAAAAACAAGTTAGACGTCCTCTAATTGTAGTTGCATGTTTTACGTGGCTGCTACGGGTATCTAGCAAGAACAATTCTCACCTACGCATAAACCACAACGGTGATACATAAGTTGCTTTTCAACCTTCTCAAGGACCGCCTTTGTCGAATCCGATCTAACTAAAGTAAGAGAAACAGGCACCCACCAACCATCTTTGTGCAACGAGGTTACACATCAGTTGATGGAATTGGTCTCTCATAAGCATATGAGTAAGGTTGGTCCGGGCCGCTTCATCCCACTATACCGTTGAACCAAAACACGACCAAGGGAGGAAGCAATCTAAGCATCAACGCCCACGAACTCTTTGTGTTCTACTCGAGATCTCATGTACACATAGACCTAGCTCATGATGCCTCTGTTGGCGAACGTTGCATGGGAAACAAAAATTTCCTACGCACATGCAAGATCTATCCATGGTGATGAGCATCTACGAGAGGGAGAGTGGATCTACATACCCTTGTAGATCGCTAAGTGGGAAGCGTTAAGAAACGCTATTGGTGTAGTCGAACGTCTTCACGATCCAAATCGCCGAGCGTCCCGCGATCTCATCATGATTCGTCCCGCGATCCAATCACGATCCGTCCCATGAACTTGATCACGGTCCTTCCGATCTAGCGCCGAACGGACGACACCTCCGCATTTAGCACACGTACAGCTTGATGACGATCTCCGCCTTCTTGATCTAGCAAGAGGGAGCAAACAAGTAGATGAGTTCTCCAGCAGCATGATGGCACCGCGGTGATGGTGGTGGAGCAATTCCGACAACGCTTCGCCTAAGCACTGTAGAGAACCGATCTAGATGGAAACTATGCACTAGAGGAACGGGTAGCACGTGGCTGAAAATCAAGTGCCAAAAACCCTAGAACCTCTAGTATATATAAGAGGAAGAGAGGAGAGGCTTGGCCCAAGGGCCAAGCCATCTAGGCTTCGGCCAAACCAAGGAGAAGAGGAGGATTCCTCCTCCAATCCTAGTAGGACTAGGACTCCTCCTTATTTTGGTCTTTTTTCCTTTTTCCACCTTTTTCTCTTTGGGCTTTTCTTCCCAGCCACATGGGCCTTTTGTGGGACTCCCACCAGCCCACTGAGGGCTGGTATTCACTCTCCAACAGCCCATATAGCCTCTTGGGTCGAAATACCCCTCCCGACGGTCTCCCGGTACACTATCGATGAGCCCGAAACTTTTCCGGCGACCAAAATAGGACTTCCTATACATCAATCTTTACCTCCGGACCATTCCTAAGCTCCTCTCTATGTCTGGGACCTTATCTAGGACTCCGAACAACCTTCGGTCACCACCATGCATAACTCTATACTACCAAAACGTCACCAAACCTTAAGTGTGCAGACCCTGCAGGTTCGAGAACTATGTAGACATGACCGAGACACCTCTACGGTCAATAACCAATAGCAGGAACTGGATGCCCATATTTGTTCCTACATATTCTACGAAGATCTTTATCGGTTGAACCTCTATGTCACGGATTCAGTTAATCCTATAAGATGTTCCCTTTGCTCTTCGGTATGTTACTTGCCCAAGATTCGATCGTCGGTATCTCCATACGTAGTTCAACCTCGTTACCGACAAGTCTCTTTACTCGTTCGGTAATACAAGATCCCATGACTAACACTTAGTCACATTGCTTGCAAGGCTTGCTGTGATGTTGTATTACCGCGTGGGCCCTGAGATACCTCTCCGTCACATGGAGTAACAAATCCCAGTCTTGATCGATGCCAACCCAACAAACCCCCTCGGAGATACCTGTAGAGTACCTTTAGAGTCACCCAGTTACGTTGCGACGTTTGATACACACAAGGCACTCCAACGGTGTCAGTGAGTTGCATGATCTCATGGTCATAGGAACAGATACTTGACATGCAGAAAACAGTAGCATTAAACTGACACGATCATATCCTACGTTTGTAGTTTGGGTCTTGTCCATCACACCATTCTCCTAATGATGTGATCCTATTATAAAATGACATCTCATGTGCATGTCTAGGAAACCTTAACCATCTTTGATCAACAAGCTAGTCTATTAGAGGCATACTAGGGACATTGTTTTGTCTATGTATCCACACATGCATCTAAGTCTCTAATCAATACAATTATAGCATGGATAATAAACGATTAACATGAAAAAGGAAATATGATAATAACTAATTTATTATTGCCTCTAGGGCATATTTCCAACAAGTTACACAGTAGATAGTACTACATGATGCGCGTACAGTGTGCCGCTATTGGGGCGCAATGAAGCAACGCGTGACGGGTGCACAGCGAGGCACTATTTGCTAATAGTGCACATCTGTAGCAGGGTGGCAGGCTCAGTAGTCTGTCAACTACAGTGTCTTCGGCTTGTGTCCGAAGGAACGCCTGGAACTAACTCTGTCGGGCCGCAGCCGGCAGCCGGACAAGAGGATCCAGCCAGGGGGAGGCTGTCGAAAGGAGCCAGCCGGGGGGAGGCTTCCAGGAGGAGCCAGCCGGGCGGAGGCTGCCGAGAGGAGCCAATCGGGGGGAGGCTTTCGGGAGGAGCCAGACGGGAGGAGGCTACCGGGAGCCAGCCGGGGGGAAGCTGCCAGGAGGAGCCAGCCAGGGGGAGGCGGCCAGGAGGAGCCAGCCGGGCCGTAGCTCTGTCTTCTGTCTTCATTTCTTCATTTGTCTTGTTGATTCGTGGGGCTTCGCATACCGGGGGTGGGTCCCCCGATGTTTTAATATGTTGAGTCGTCTCCTTGAGCCTACTCGGGGGTAATCCCCCCGACACTCGACAGTAATTTGTTCACCCACCGTATTATTTTCCTTCAAGAGAGAAGCCTCTAGTGAAACCTATGGCCCCGGGTCTATTTTCCATATTATATTTTCAGACCTAGAAACCAAAAATACCAAAAATACCTTACTGCAATTTTGTTTACTTTTATTTAATTTTACTTTTAGTAATCTTTTATATCTATCTCTATCAAATCTCATCCTTGCAAGTAACCGTGAAGGGATTGCCAACCCCTTTATAGCGTTGGGTGCAAGTGTTTGATTGTTTGTGTAGGTGCATAGATTGGGGGCTTTCTTGTACCTCCTACTGGATTGATACCTTGGTTCTCAACAATTGAGGGAAATACTTGTCTACTTTGCTACATCACCCTTTCCTCGTCAAGGGAAAACCAATGCATGCCCAAGAAGTAGCACGACACGTGTACTTCGACGAGATGGTGTTCCCTTTTCAGCATGTACCTTCTCCAGTCGAGCCACCCATGGTCTCTCAGGACGTCCTCTCATGGCACGGGAACCGGTCGCAGCCCGCCTCTACACCATCCTCTGGCTGGCTGCCGGCATTGGGTCACACCCCGGCTTCGTCATCACACGCGGCGTCTCCTGCCCCGACGGTCCCTTCGGATGTCTCAGGCTCCGCTGCGGCATCTCCTTACCCGACGGTCCCTTCGGACGTCTCGGGCTCTGCTGCCTCCTCAGGCGCTGCCTCCACCATATCTCCGGGGTCATGAACCAGGCTCGCACCGGGACGCTCCGGCCTAGCACACTCTACCCCTATGACGAGTATGCGTGTGCTGCCTCGACGTCATCACCGTCACCGCTCCCATCCTCTTCTCGCACAGCCCTTCGGGATCCAAATTGGCTTGCGGCGATGCAAGAGGAGTTTGACGCTCTTCAGCGCAATGACACATGGCAACTTGTTATGTGGCCAACTCATGCTAATGTCATCACGGGCAAGAGGGTTTTCCGCCACAAGACTCGCCCTGACGGTTCTCTTGAGTGCCATAAGGCGCGCTGGGTGGTATGCGGCTTTCGATAGCGCACTAGAGTTGACTTCACCGACACTTTCGCCCTGTTGTCAAACCGGGCACCATCTGCACTGTCCTCTAGCTGGCTGTCTCTCATGCTTGGCCCGTTCACGAGCTAGACGTCTCGAACGCCTTTCTCCACGGGCATCTTCGGGAGTAGGTGTTCTGCTAGTAGCCCACCAGGGTCATCGACGCCGCACACCCAGATCATGTGTGTTTTCTCTCTTGGTCACTATATGGACTGAAGCAGGCACCTCAAGCATGGTACCAACGCATGGCGGCCTTTCTTCAGCAGATGGGGTATCGGTCCACCCGCTCCGATCCCTCGCTCTTCATATATCATAAAGGCTTCGGTACTGCATACCTCCTCCTCTACGTCGACGACATCATCTTGACAGCTTCCTCCTCTGCGCTCCTCTAGCAGATCATTGCTCACCTCAGTGTTGAGTTTGCTCTTAAGGACTTGGGGGCTCTGTACTACTTCCTCAATGTCGAGGTCATGCGCCACTCCACCAGTTTCTTTCTACATCAACAGAAGTACGCCCATGAGATTCTGGAGTGAGTAGGCATGCTTAAGTTTAAGGCTGCTACCACGCCTATTGATACAAAGGCAAAGGTGTCCGATCTCCAGCATCCGCTGCCGCCTTCTACAGGTCCATCATTGGGGCTCTCCAATATCTCACACTCACATGGACGGATCTTCAGTATGTTGTCAGACAGGTGTGTCTTCACATGCACTCTCTGCGCGACACTCACTAGGCACTGGTGAGACGTATTCTTCGATTCATCTGTGGCACCATGGCCATGGGTCTCACCTTGATAGCTTCGTCCGCCACTGACCTCATCGCCTACTCTAACGCGGATTGGGAGGCTGCCTGGACACACGCCGCTCCACCTCTGGCTACTATGTTCACTCATGGTGTCCGCTCGAGTGCTGAGGCAGAGTATCACGCTGTGGCCAATGCTGTCATGGAGTGTTCCTAGCTACGACAGCTGCTGCAGGAGTTGTTGGTTGAGGTTCCTAAGGCCACACTTGTCTTCCATGACAATGTGTCTGCCGCCTACCTCTCGGCCAACCTAGTTCATCATCGACGCACCAAACACATTGAGCTAGACATTCACTTCATTTGTGAGCAGGTTGCGCTTGGTTGCATTCGAGTCCTACATATGCCCACCGATCAGCAGTTTGCCGATGTCATGACAAAGGGGCTACCAACCTCGACTTTTGAGGGCTTTCGATCCAGTCTCTGCGTCTCCGGTAACGCTTTGACTACGTGGGGGTGTTGAAGATGTAGACTCTACGTAACATGTCTATATGTCTTGGTTTTATATTGCACCTGTCATGTCTCCCTCTCATTGTAATCTGTATGTAACTTGGGAGACAAGACATGAGTTTCACCCCTTGTACCTATATATGTGCCTAGAGCACCATCAATGAGAACCATTGATGCATTCAATCCCTAACTTACAGTAGGCGTCTCGTTTCTCCGGGGAGTGCTTGTTGGAGGTGAGCGTTGTCGCATCGTCCATGCTCGCGCCCACTCCCATCGACCTCAACACCATGTCGGTGGCAGGTGGATCATCTTCGGGGGGGGGGCCTAGGAAACACCAGCGAGAGAAACAAGCCGACATGCTTTTTGGTGCCTGCAACCTGTTTGACAAAATGCCGACCACGGACGATGATGCGGCCAACCATTTCATCATCGAGAACATGATCTTCGAAGGTGGCAGGGGTGCCGCTTCCTTCGATCCTGAGGAAACCCAAAGCCAAGATGGGAAAACCCCCTTCATTGATGACCCTTTTGTCCATGGTGGCAAGGCCGACCCCTTCATGCAAGGCCCAGATGGCATGGCCACCTTCCCCGTTGACCACGAGTTCCTAGAGGACTATGTCCTAGAAGAAGAAGATGAAGTGGACATCGACGGGGTACCTTTGTTCAAAGAGGAGCTTTCCAACCAAGCCCAAGAAACCAAGAATCACCAAAGCAAGTGGACCAAGGCATACACAAAGGACGAGGACAAGCTCCTTTGTGAATGTTGGAGGGACATTGGACAAGACCACAAGGTCGACGTCGAGCAAAAGTCATCTACCTTTTGGGTACATGTCCATCATGAATTTCATGAATGCAAGAAGTTCGCGTTGTACCAAATGGAGAGCAAGCATGGGTGGGTGTTGTAAGAGCACATTTATCCATGTATGGTTTTGGTAATTGATGACAATCCCTATGGACTAATGATTGCCTTGAGTTATATTCGAAGGATTTGTCCGTAGGTACTTCTTGAAGTACATTTGTTGGTTTCAAGGAGTTTATATGTTGACAAAGGTGGTATCCAAGGTTTCATCCAAGGATTGGTCATGTGAGACTTGTGATTATTGCAAGCATGTCTTGAAGAAGAAGATTGTGTGAACACTCATGTTTATCTTAAAGACAACATCTTTATGAAGAGAGAAGATAAGATACAAGGTTGAAAAATACTAAGTCAAAGGGTGAACCAAGCTGATCAACACATAAAGCATACAAGATATACCGAGAGGGATCAAGTGCTCCCATGGTATGGTCTACATGAGTGTTCTTTGTAGGGTTAGGTATATTTCCATGGGATTGCATCAAGAGGAAGATCCCATACAACCCATGCAAGATGGCATCAAGTAGTGATCGTCATCAAGGTTGCGGTGTGCAAGTTCAAGTGAATCATCACGGAGAGATCGTGCTTGAAGCTTGCCATCCATTGTGGTGACAATGGACTTGTGAAGATGTGCCGAAGAGTGACTCACCCATAGTGGAGTATTGGCAAGAAATCTACTAGTCTTCATCAAGTCGACGCAATCAAGAGGGAAAAATTTGGGTGGAGACCGGTTGCAAACTTCCTCCTGTGCGTACCCGATCTAATCTACCGCCAGTTTTCCTCCCGATTCATCACACGGTTAACCCTCCCATCGCTAGCTTCAGGCTTTCTGTCGGCTCGTTCGGCTTCTCCCATAGGATCGCTCGGCTCGTTTTCTGAAAGATCTCATCTCCCAGAGAATCCCATGGCTCTTTCTCTGAAACATATGCAGCCATGGTGAGGGAGTCCTAGTTTAAGGGGTCCTCAGATGACCGACCTTTTTCTCATGGGGTGGACTATGTGGGTCGCTGGCTGAGCATTGGATAATCAAAGGCCCCGTCGCCAGGATGGAAGCTTCAAGGAGTCCTCGTGTGTTATCCAAGTTTTTGACAGTAGATAGGCATGTTTTTCCCTTCAATGTGCAACCGACCATGTGTAAATCCTAGTACCCCACCGGCGCCTATATAAGTCGAAGGGTTTTAGATTATAGGGGGAAAAACTCGTCTAGGGTTTCAGCTATTCGATCTCGAGGTAGATCAACTTTGTAACCTTCATACCATCAATATAATCAAGCAGGACTTAGGGTTTTACCTCCATAGGAGGGTTTTAACCTGGGTAAACATCGTCTCCTTTGTCGCCTGTTACCATCGATCCTAGTCTCACAGCTCGGGACCCCCTACCTGAGATCCACTAGTTTTGACACCGACATTCGTGTTTTTATTTAGAGTTCCGTTGTGATCGCCAAAGGAATCGATGGCTTGCCTTGTCACAAGCAACAAGATCTACAACCAGGATATTCTCATCCCTGATCAGCTTTTCACAAGGGTGACATCTTGTCGCACGCCGACCCGACCGGCCACCTTGTCCAGATCAAAAGATTTCCCCCTAATCAGGAATCAGATTTGGTACCCTAGATTTCGTCGCTGATTCACGGGGAGAACTCATAACCCACAAGTATAGGGGATCGCAACAGTTTTCGAGGGTAGAGTATTCAACCCAAATTTATTGATTCGACACAAGGAGAGCCAAAGAATATTCTCGAGTATTAGCGATTGAGTTCTCAATTCAACCACACCTGAAAGACTTAATATCTGCATCAAAGTATTTAGTAGCAAAGTAGTATGGAAGTAACAGTAACGATGGCAAAAGTGACAGTCGCAGTTTTATAGTGATTGTAACAGTAGCAACGGAAAAGTAACTTAGCAAAGATCAATATGTGAAAAGCTCGTAGGCAATGGATCAGTGATGGATAATTATGTAGGATGGCACTCATCATGCAACAGTTATAACATAGGGTGACATAGAACTAGCTCCAATTCATGAATGCAATGTAGGCATGTATTCCATATATAGTCATACGTGCTTATGGAAAAGAACTTGCATGACACCTTTTGTCCTACCCCCCCGTGGCAGCGGGGTCCTAAGGGAAACTAAGGTATATTAAGGCCTCCTTTTAATTGAGAACTGGACCAAAGCATTAGCACTTAGTGAATACATGAACTCCTCAAACTATGGTAATCACCGGAAAGAATCCCAACTATTGACACCCTGGGGGATACGGATCATAACTCGTAATAGGTGTCTACAACTTGCAAGATAGGATCAGGAACACACACACACAAACACACACACACACACACACATATATATATATATATATATATATATATTCATGAAAACATAATAGGTTCACATCTGAAATCATGGCACTCGGGCCCTAGTGACAAGCATTAAGCGTAGCAACATCAATCTCAGACATAGTGGATACTAGGGATCAAACCCTAACAAAACTAACTCGGTTACATGATAAATCTCATCCAACCCATCACCGTCCAGCAAGCCTACGATGGGATTACTCACGATCAACAAAGAGCATCATGGAATTGGTGATGAAGGATGGTTGGTGATGACGATGTCGTCGATTTCCCCTCTCCGAAGCCCAAAAGGGACTGCAGATCTGGCCCCCCTAAGGAAGAACAGGAGGTGGCGGTGGCTCCATATCATGAAACACGATGAACTCTTCTCCCTGATTTTTTTCTCCATGGATGTGAATATATGGAGTTGGAGTTGAGGTCGGTGGAGCTCCAGGGGCCCACAATCCTGCTAGGTGCGACTAGGGGGGTGGTCGCACCCCCTAGCTTGTGGCTTGTTGGTGGCCCCCCTCCGGTTGATTCTTTCGCCAATATTTTTTATTAATTCCAAAAATAATCTCCGTAAATTTTTAGGTCAATCCGAGAACTTATATTTCTGCACGAAAATAACACCAAGGCAATTCTGCTGAAAACAGCGTCAGTCCAGGTTAGTTCCATTCAAATCATGCAAATTGGAGTCCAAAACAAGGGCATAAGAGTTTGGAAAAGTGGATACGATGGAGACGTATCAACTCCCCCAAGATTAACCCAATGCTTGTCCACAAGAAATTTAGTTGATAAACTGAAAGTGATAAAGAAAAAGTTTTGCAAACTCTGTTTGATCTTGTTGTAAATATGTCTAACTGATGTTCAAATTTTCAGCAAAAGATTATAGACTAACCATGTTATCAATAACATCTAGGTCACATTTACTCATATCAATGGCATAATCAACTAGCAAGTAGTAATAATAACTCTCGGATGTCAACACTTTTATCAAAACAATCATGATACAATATGATATAATGGTATCTTGCTAGCCCTTTCTGAGACAGCAAAGCATAAACGCAGAGCACCCCTGAAGAACAAGGACTGACTGGAAATTGTAATTCATGGTAAAAGAGATCCAGTCACACTCATACTAAATATCAATTAATAGCAAGGCATACAAATGACGGTGGTGCTCTCTAACTGGTGTTTTTTAATAAGAGGAGGATGACTCAGCAATAAAGTAAATAGATAGGCCCTTCACAGAGGGAAGCATTGATTTCCAGAGGTGCCAGAGTTCAAGCTTTTAAAACATGGATGAATAACAATTTTGAGTTGTACGCTTTCGTTGCCGACATAACGACCAAGAGATTTCACCATCTTCCATGCTAGATACATTATAGGCAGTTCCCAAACAGAATGATAAAGTTTTTACACCCCTCCACCAATCAATCACACTCCACCGCGAGCAGAATCCAAGGCTACCATCCATACAAACAATAATCCTCAGGGAGTTTTGTTTCATTATATTTTGATTTTGAATTTTGAGCATGGAACCGGGCATCCCGAATACCAGTCACTTTCTCGTGAATGATAGTGAATCAACACATATCATGAGAATAACCCACCTAGCATGGAAAATACTAACCACCCCTAGTCGCTATATGAGCGATTCAGGCATACAAAACAGAATATTATTTGAAGGTTTAGAGTTTGGCACATGCAAATTTACTTGGAATGGCAGGTCAATACCGCATATAGGTAGGTATCGTGGACTCAGATGGAATAACTTTTGGGTTTAAGGAAGTGTATGCACAAGCAGTATTCCCGCTTAGTACAAGTGAAGGCTAGCAAAAGACTGGGGAGCGACCAACTAGAGAGCGACAACAGTCATCAACATGCCTTGAGATTAACCAACATTGAATGCAAGCATGAGTAGGATATAAATCACCATGAACATAAACATCGTGGAGCCTATGTTGATTTTATTTCAACTACATGCGTGAACATGATCCAAGTCAAGCCACTTGAATCATTCAAGGGAGGATACCGTCCTATCATACTACATCACCACCATTTTAATATGCATGTTGGCACTCAAGACAAATCATTATCCACCCTTATCTAATTAAGCATGGCATGACTAACTATAGTCTCTAATTGTCATTGTAAATATGTTTCACCCATAACGAGCTGAATTCGGAACGATGAGCTAATCATATTTACAAAAGCAAAATAGGTCGTTCCTACCAGCTTTTCTCCATCTCAATCTTTTCATCATATATCATCATTATTGCCTTTCACTTGCACGACTAAACGGTGTGAATAACAATAAAAGTGCATGTGCATTGCACTAAGTTGGAATCTACAAACAATAACTCAAAGGAGAAGGCAAGGTAATATGGGCTCTCTGATAGATAAACCATAATGCATATGAGAACCACTCAACATTTTCATTGTGGTCTTATCCTTACAACCCAAACAAAGACAAATCAAAACAAGAACAAGAAAAACTATTTACACGGGAAAGCTCCCAACAAGCAAAAGAAGAACGAAAAATATTTTTGGTTTTTATTTTAATGCTACAACTAAACATCCTAGAAGTTAAAACCATAACTAATTTTCTTATTCTCAAGGTTTATTAAGCAAACAAGAAGAAAGCGAAAAGAAGAAATAAACTACCATGGATGGTACAATGAAAAAGTATGAGCACGGACTACTAAGATGAGTGTATGAACATGAATGTAAAGTCGGTGAGAAATACGTACTCCCCCGAGCTTAAGCTTTTGTCCTAAGTTGGTCTAGGACCATGGCTGGCCCGGATAATATCCAAAGTCATAGTTCGGGTTGTACTGGGCTGGGGCGGCTATCGCTTGAATGGCTGCAGCGTGGAGGCGAGCGGCTTCCGCCTCTCTCTCGTACTCATTTGCCTCCTCTCTAGTTAGAAAATGTCTTTGTTTTTCCTGAAAGTTAAAGAAGGCAAGAGCAGGAAGGGTAATATGGACAGCACATTATCTATCAAAAATTAGTCGGTATAGGAGGGACTGTTCATTCCTCTCAATAAACTGGTAGCGCACAATAGCCTCATAATCAAGAAAAGTAGGTGGCAATTCAATATCATTCCCCCTTATGGGTACCCCAAGAGAATTAGCTACACGAGTGGCATAAATCCCACCACATAAATCTCCATCCTTAGCATTATTATGTAGCCTCCTAGCAATAATAGACACCATATTATATTGTCTATCACCCATTACCGCACTCTTAATAATACTAAGATCAGGTACACAAAGATGGCTATGATCAGTTTTACCGTTAATACATCTACCTATGAAGAGAGCAAAATAATGTATAGAAGGAAAGTGAATGCTCCCCAAGGTCGCCTTTGTAATACTTCTAGTTTCTCCCACAGTGATGCTAGCAAGAAAATCATTATATTCAGTTTTGTGAGGATCACTATGGCCGCCCCATTGTGGAATTTTGCATGCACGGTTAAAATCCACCAGGTCAATAGTATAAGATTCATCATAAAGATTTAATAAAACAGACTGCTTATTATGCCTGGATGAAAATTCAAACCTCCGCACGAAAAAATTAGTGAGTTGATAATATTGCTTGCATTGGTCTGAAACGAAATCTTCAAGGCCAACATTTTGTGTGTACGCGTAAAATTCTTCCTTGAAACCGGCATCAACCATGAATTGATTCGATGGCCATTCACAGGGCCGCACTTGAGCTTCCCTCGGTGGTTCAAGGTTGGGCTCATGTATCGCGAGTCTCGGGGACTTATTGCTCGAGGAACCCCCTTGGTAAATTTGCCTCAACATTTTTCTTGCTCTGATTTTTAAAAAAAAAATTAGTGACTCAAAATAAAGGTGAATAAGACTCAACAAAACGTATAGCAACTACTCCAATAAGTGCCTAGAGGCTATATCATGCACCAAAACTACTTGGGACCATAAATTTGACATGCAAGCTCAAGAACAAGGTCACCACAGCAAAAAATTTTGCAATATATAAATCACTAGGACAAAAACTAATTGGACCGTCGGAGGAGTCACATACCAAAGAACAATCCCCTAAAATAGTTTGCAAATGGAGCTTTGCACACGGAGATCGAAAATGGCAGCAAAATGAGCTAGAACACGGGTTTGAGCAATTTTCTGTAGGAAGACGAAGTGGATGGGCTCTGGAATAAGTGAGGGAGGCCTACATGGGACCCACAAGTCACCTGGGCATGGCTAGGGGGGTGGCTGCGCTCTGTGGGCTTCTGACCCACCGGTGGAGCCCCGTGACATGTACTCTGTGCCATATATTCTTAAATATTCTAGAAAAATCATACTACATTTCAGGGCATTTGAAGAACTTTTAATTCCAGGTCATTTTTCTAATGCTCAGAAAACTCAAAAAACTGGAAAATAATAGCATTTTTACTTTATGTACTCTAACTAACACAAAGTAAAAGTTCAGTACAGAAGGTTGTGCCTTCTAAATTCATCCATTTCATGCTCACTAAAAGGAATTCATTAACAAGGTTGATCAAGTCTTATTAACAAACTCCTTTTGAGTAAGATGAAACTGGAGAATTTTCAAATAACACTAAGTTATCTCAATGGGGATATGCATATCCCCAACAATAAGTATATCATATTTCTTCATGACAGTACGGAGAGCGAATTTAAAACTCCAATAATAATCGTTGAAATTTTTTCAATGGAGTTGATACTATGAACTTGAGGTTGTTTCTTTGGAAAGTGTATCGTTTGCTCATTACCATTAACATGAAAAGTGGCATTGCCCTTGTTGCAATCAATAACAGACCCTGCAGTACTCAAAAAGGGTCTACCAAGGATGATCGACATACTGTCGTCCTCGGGTATATCAAGAATAACAAAGTCCGTTAGGATAGAAACATTTGCAACTATGACAGGTACATCCTCACCAATACCGATGGGTAAAGCAGTTGATTTATCAGCCATTTGCAAAGAGATTTCAGTAGGTGTCAACTTATACGAATCAAGTCTACAAAATAAAGAGAAAGGCATAACACTAACACCATCTCCAAGGTCACATAAAGCAGTTTTAACATAGTTTCTTTTAATAGAGCATGGTATAGTAGGTACTCCGGGATCTCCTAGTTTCTTTTGTATTCCACCCTTAAATGTATAATTAGCAAGCATGGTGGATATCTCAACTTCCGGTATCTTTCTTTTATTTGACACAATATCTTTCATATACTTAGCATAAGGAGACATTTTCAGAATATCAGTCAAGCGCATACACAAAAAGACAGGTCCAAGCATTTCAACAAAGCGCTCAAAATCCTCATCATACTTTTTCGTGGATGCTTTAGGAGGAAAGGGCATGGGTTTGTAAACCCATGGTTTTGTTTCTTTACCGTGCTTCCTAGCAACAAAGTCTCTTTTGTCATATCTTTTATTCTTAGGTTGTGGGTTACCAAGATCGATAGCAGGTTCAATCTCCACATCATTATCATTACTAGGTTGAGCATCAACATGAACATCATCATTAATATTATCATTAGGCTCATGTTCATCACCAGATTGTGTCTCAGCATGAGAAACAGAAATGTCATTTGGGTTTTCAGGTGTATCTATAACAGGTTCACTAGCAACATGCAAAGTTATATCGTCATTCTTTTTTCTTTTATTACTAGGATGACTAGGTGCATCAGTATTAATTCTCTAAGAATCTTTCTCAATTCTCTTAGGATGGCCTTCAAGATACAAAGGTTCCTAAGTCATTTTACCACCTCTAGTCACAACTTTAACAGAATGATCATTGTTCTTACTGTTCATCTCATTAAGCAAATCATTTTGTGCCTTAAGTCCTTGTTCTACTTGAGCAGTTACCATGGAAGCATGTTTACAAATAAGCTTAAGATCATTGATAGTTCTACTCATATAATCACCTAAGCGATCGAGCATGTAAGCATTATGTTTCAATTTTCTACTAACATAAGCATTAAAATTTTGTTGCTTAACAATAAACTTATCAAACTCATCCAAGCATTATCTAGCATACTTATTATAAGGAATATCACCTTCATCAAATCTTTGCAGAGAATTTACGTCTACTACCTCTGTCGGGTTATCAAGACCTTGTATTTCTACAATAGGTGGTAGATTCTTAACATCTTCAACTTTAATACCTTTTTCTTTCATATATTTCTTTGCCTCTTGCATATCTCCAGGACTGAGAAATAGAATAGCTCTTTTCTTTGGAGTGGGCTTTGGAGGTGGTTCAGGAATAGCCCTATCATTATTATTGCTCAATATATTATTCAATAGAAGTTCAGCTTGTTCAACGGTTCGTTCCCTGAAAACACAATCAGGGTGGTCCCTAGAAGCATCGGTTAGTCCATTATACAAGATATCAAGTATTTCGTTTTTCTTGAGAGGATGATCAGGCAAAGCATTAAGTAATTGGAGAAGCCTCCCCCAAGCTTGTGGGAGACTCTCTTCTTTAATTTGCACAAAGTTAAATATTTCCTGTAAGGCAGCTTGTTTGTTATGGGCTGGAAAATATTTTTCAGACAAGTAATATATCATATCCTCGGGACTATGCACACAACCAGGAGCAAGAGAATTAAACCATATCTTAGCATCACCCTTTAATGAGAAAGGAAACAACTTAACAATATAGTAATAACGAGTTTATTCCTCACGAGTAAATAGGGTGGCTATATCATTCAATTTAGTAAGATGTGCCACAATAATTTCAGATTCATAACCATGGAAAGGATCTGGTTCAACCAAACTAATTAACTCAGGATTGACAGAGAATTCATAATCCTTATCAGTAACAAAGATAGGTGAAGTAGCAAACTTAGTATCATATTGCATTCTAGCATTCAAAGATTTTTCCTTCCACTTGCATAGCAGTTTCTTAAGATCATCTCTATCCTTACAAGCAAGAAAGTCCCTAGCTACCTCTCCCTCCATAACATAACCCTCGGGTATGTAAGGCAATTCATATCTAGGAGAGATAGGTCTAGCAGGTGTCTCATAGTGTTCAGTTTCAATAATTTCACCAGTTTCAGAAATATCATCAATTTCAGCATTGACTCTAGCAATTTGTTCGTCAAGAAATTCACCCAGTGGCACAGTATTATCCAGCAAAGTATCATCATAAGCATCATGCATAGCAAAAGTGGCATCATCAATTACTTGTGACATATCAGAATCAATAGAAGGTGGTGGTGTCGCAAATTTACTCATAACAGAAGGTGAATCAAGTGCAGAGCTAGATGACAGTTCCTTACCTCCCCTCGTAGTAGAGGGATAGATCTTGGTTTTTGGATCTCTTAGATTCTTCATAGTGATCAACACATATAAATCCCAAGTGACTCAGAGCATAGAGCTATGTTCCCCGGCAACAGCGCTGCAAAAAGGTCTTGATAACCCACAAGTATAGGGGATCGCAACAGTTTTCGAGGGTAGAGTAGTCAACCCAAATTTATTGATTCGACACAAGGGGAGCCAAAGAATATTCTCGAGTATTAGCGGCTGAGTTGTCAATTCAACCACACCTGAAAGAAGTAATATCCATAGCAACGTATTGAGTAGCAAAGTTGTATGGAAGTAACGGTAACAATGGCAAAAGTGACAGTAGCAATTTTATAGTGATTGTAACAGTAGCAACGGAAAAGTAACTTAGCAAAGATCAATATGTGAAAAGCTCGAAGGCAATGGATCAGTGATGGATAATTATGTAGGATGGCATTCATCATGCAACAGTCATAACATAGGGTGACACAAAACTAGCTCCAATTCATTAATGTAATGTAGGCATGTATGCCATATATAGTCATACGTGCTTATGGAAAAAACTTGGATGCCATATTTTTTCCTACCCTCCCGTGGCAGCTGGGTCCTAATGGAAACTAAGGGACATTAAAGCCTCCTTTTAATAGAGAACCGGACCAAAGCATTAGCACTTAGTGAATACATGAACTCCTCAAACTACGGTAATCACCGGAAAGAATCCCAGTTATTGTCACCCTAGGGGATGTGGATCATAACTCGTAATAGGTGTCTACAACTTGCAAGATAGGATCAAGAACACATATATATTCATGAAAACATAATAGGTTCAGATCTGAAATCATGGCACTCGGGCCCTAGTGACAAGCATTAAGCATAGCAAAGTCATAGCAACATCAATTTCAGAACATAGTAGATACTAGGGATCAAACCCTAACAAAACTAACTCGATTACATGATAAATCTCATCCAACCCATCACCGTCAAGCAAGACTATGATGGGATTACTCATGAACAGCGAAGAGCATCATGTAATTGGTGATGAAGTATGGTTGGTGATGACAATGGCATCGATTTCCCCTCTCCGGAGCCCAAAACGGACTCCAGATCTGGCCTCCCGAGGAAGAACAGGAGGTGGCGGCGGCTCCGTATCGTGAAACGCGATTAGCTCTTCTCCCTGACTTTTTTTCTCCGCGGATGTGAATATATGGAGTTGGAATTGAGGTTGGTGGAGCTCCAGGGTGCCCACAAGCCTGCTAGGCGTGGCTAGGGGGGTGGCCGTGCCCCTGGCTTGTGGCTTATGGGTGGCCCCCCTCCGGTTGATTCTTTTGCCAGTATTTTTTATTAATTCCAAAAATAATCTCCGTAAATTTTCGGATCAATCTGAGAACTTTCATTTCTGCACAAAAATAACACCAAGGCATTTCTGCTGAAAACACCGTAACCCCGGGTTAGTTCCATTCAAATCATGCAAATTAGAGTCCAAAACAAGGGCAAAAGAGTTTGGAAAAGTGGATACGATGGAGAGTGATACACTTCCAGCGTATCTATAATTTTTTATGATGGCATGCTATTATATTATCTGTTTTGGATGTTTTTATGCATTAATATGATTTTTATATTATTTTTGGGACTAACATATTAATCTAGTGCCTAGTGCTAGTTTCTATTTTTTCCTTGTTTTTGAATTTTGCAGATATGGAATATTAAACGGAGTCCAAACAGAATAAAACCTTCAGAAGGAATTTTTTTGGAAGGAAACAAAACATTCAAGCTTGGAGTGCATGGCAGGGGAGGTGCCAAGGATCCACAAGCCTGCTAGGCACGCCCCCCTGGCCGCGCCTAGTAGGTTTGTCGCCTCCCGGCGGGTCTCCTAACCCTAATCTCCAGCCTACAAATCCCCAAATATCCCCCCAACACCAAAAAGATCCATGCAAATACTTTCCCGCCGCCGCAAGCCTCCGTTCCCAAGAGATCCAATCTTGGAGCCTTTTCCGGTAATCTGCCGGAGGGGGTTTCGATCACGGAGGGCATCTATATCAACTCCATTGCCCCTATGATGCTGCGTGAGAAGTCCACCACAGACCTATGGGTCCATAGCTAGTAGCTAGATGGCTTCTTATCTCTCTTGGATCTTCAATACCATGTTCTTCATGATCTTCATGGAGATCTATCCGATGTAATCCTATTTTGTGGTGTGTTTGTCAAGATCCGATGAATTATGAGTTTATGTTCAGATTATCCATGAATTTTATTTGAATCTCCTCTGAATTGTTATTTGCATGATTTCATATCCTTGCAAATCTCTTCGAGTTATTGGTTTGGTTTGGCCAACTAGATTGGTAATTCTTGTAGTGGGAGAAGTGCTTGGTTTTGGGTTCAATCTTGCGGTGTCCTCACCTAGTTACATAGTAGGGGTAGCGAGGCACGTATTGTATTGTTGCCATCAAGGGTAACAATATGGGGTTTTGATCATATTGCTTGGGTTTATCCCTCTACATCATGTCATATTTATTAATGCGTTACTCTGTTCTTCATGAACTTAATACTCTACATGCAGGCAGGAGTCGATCGATGTGTCGAGTAATAGTAGTAGATGCAAAATCGTTTCGGCCTACTTGACACGGATGAGATGCCTATATGCATGATCATTTCATTGGATAACTACAAGATTATTCGCTTTTCTTTCAATTGCTTGACAGTAATTTGTTTACCCACCATGATATTTGCCTTCAAGAGAGAAGCCTGTAGTGAAACCTATGGCCCCCGGGTCTACTTTCCATAATATCCTTTCAAATCTATAAACCAAAAATACCAAAAATACTTTGCTGCATTTTATTTACCTTTTCCTTTCCGTTCTCGTTTACATCTATCTCTAATCTTTGCAAATAACCGTGAAGGGATAGACAACCCCTTTGTAGCGTTGGGTGCTAGAGTTTGATTATTTGTGTAGGTGCATCCATTGGAGACTTTCTTGTTCCTCCTACTTGATTGATACCTTGGTTCTCAACAACTGAGGGAAATACTTATCTACTTCATTGCATCACCATTTCCTCTTCAAGGGAAAAGCAACGCAAGCTCAAGAGGTAGCAAGAAGGATTTCTAACGCTGTTGCCGGGGAGGATACACATCAAGCCTACCAAGTACCCATCACAAACTCATATCTTGCATTTACATTATTTACCTTTTGCCTCTCGTTTTCCTCTCCCCCACTTCTAAAACGATTTTTTAGAAAATACAAAAAATATTTGCCTTTTTGTTCGCCATTCTTTCGTTTGCCTTTCGTTTGCTTGTGCGTTTGATTGCTTGCTTTGCCACCATGCCTGAAGCAAGGGAGGTTATCACTGAAAATCTAGAGGGGATTGCTAGTACTAATCTTGAAGAAAAATTTGAATCTTGCTCTCTAGAACATGAAACTGAATCTCCTCCTGACTATAAAACTAAAACTTTCCAAGTAGGATATGGAAATATTATTGGGAAGAGTGTTATTCAAGAGTTCTTTGATTGTACGGGGGTAATGCCTAGGAGTAAGAGGTCTATTATTCTTAGCACAAATAGTATGCGGACACTATTGTCATGCTCATTGAAAAATTGGAACGAAAATTTGTGCACATTCATCCCGCTTTGCAGAAAGTATTTTTTGAACTTCACAATATTATTCATCCTAAGGCTAAGAAGATTCCTACTATCATCCTTGTCGTGGTTTTATCACGACAGATGTCCGGGTGAAAGGACTTAGGTTTGAGGCCATCGCTAACGGGGTGGACTCAAAGGGGTTAGTCGGGACGAAAGACACGGATTTTACCCAGGTTCGGCCCCTCAAATCGAGGTAATAGCCTACGTCCTGCTTGTGTTTGTATTGCTTGTGTATCGATTACAAGGAGCTAGAAGCTTGACCTAGTTCTCGATCTCCCCCCTAAGTCGCCCCGGGTCTGCCTTTATATAAGAGGTCAGGACCACCGGGTCCTTAAAATCGCTAACCGAGTCTCTCTCTATCTTCTTGCCCAAGCCGTCCGTGAGTCAGCTTACACGCCCGGGTCTTCTCCGCCCGGGCCATCCGTACGGCCCACACCTTCAGCCGCCTATCTTCCTAGGCCACTAGTCTTACGGCTCACCTTTGGGCCAGCTCACGAGCCAGCGACATGACCCGGAGCCTCCAGGGCGGGTCATATCGTGGGGACATATCCCCAACATTAGGCCCCAGGTTGAATTGAGCTTGCTCACTTCATCCTTCTCTTCCCTTTTTGGCGAGTCGCCCGGAAATAACCCGGCATGATGTCATGAGATCTACTGACGTATCACCAAATCTTTCATTAACTGTTATCCCGAGAATCGAGGCGTCCGCCTCGGTCAAATGGTGTCATCGCCTGGATTTTCGTGCCTTCCTTAACCCCCTATTAAATATGACCTGTGCGGGTCGGAGTTTCCCATCCTCCCGCTCGTGCATCTTCTTCTTCGTCTTCTTCCTGTCATCGCCCCAGTGTCTTCGAGCTCTGCTCCAGCGCCGTCCGTACGTCGTCCCCAACTTGGCCGCTGCATCACCCTAAACGTACCAGAGATTCGTTCGCCTCTGCTGCGCCATCTTCGGTGAGTTCTCCTGCTCCTTAGATTGCCGCTGTCGTCGTAGGGTTTTCACCGGGGGCTCCGCCGCTGCCGCTCGGGCTCCGGCACCGCCATCGCTAGTGTATCTCGACGCCGCTAACGCCTTTAGAATGCGCTCTTGCTTCGCCGCCATGCGCGGGCCACGATGGCTCCAGTCCATTCCCTTTTCTTCCGCTGTTCATTGCTAGGTCAGGATAAAATTTATTTTCTCTGCTTTTGTAGATCCATAGACATAGTAATATTTTGCGGAATCTGTTTTTTAGGACTTAGCCAATTTTCAATCTTCCTTCCCCTGTATGAGTCGCTAAACCTTGTCCGGCTCTTGTCACCCGAACAGAAGCATGATATCGTAGAGTCCTTAAAATTGTAAGCCGCCGTAGATTCCTGCTTGTTCTCCATTTGCCGTCTTTATCTCCTTTGTACAGTAGTTAAGCCGCCGTCATGTCTCGTGCGTCCAACTCATGCAACTGGGTTGGATCCTGCGTCACGGAAGAATATTTAGCAGATCTTGTCGAAGTGGGCACTCTCCATCCCAAAGAGGTTCTTCACTGGCGGGCTCTAGGTAATGAGACCCGGCCTGCACCCAAAAAAGGAGAAGTAGTCACCCGGCTCTAAATTTTTCTGGGACATTCTTCATTTGTATAAGCTGCACCCTCAAGACTTGGCCCCAACTCTGTTTCAAATATATGCAACTTCCAAGTGCTCTGCGAGGCTTATCTACAGTCCAGGCCGTCTGTGGGGTTCTTTCGGGAGTTCTTTTATGCCAACTGCCAAACCGAGATGAAGGGCGGTCAAATTCTGGAGCTTGGAGGGATCTCTATTCAGCGTCGTAGAGACATCATTTTTCCGGCTATGCAAATGCCGAGTCACCCAAAGGACTAGAATAAAACCTGGTTCTACTGCAAGGATACCTCTCCTGAGAGTGAACGGCCCTTGCCGGGCTATCCTCCTTCCCGACTCAAGACAGATTCAGAGCCTCTGGGCCGGCTCACAGCCTCGGAGCGTGCCAGATTTGAAACGGCTCATACCAAGCTCAAGGCGCTCATGGCCAATGGACTAACAGGAATAGACTTGATCCGCTGCTGGGTTTCTTGGCGGGTCATGCCCTTAAGCCACAGGGGCCGGCTTATGTGTGAATACGAAGGCAAGTACGACAGTTCCTTGTGCTTCAGTAAATCAATTTTGACCGAAGATGACATCACTATGACCATCCAGAGCCTTGTCCACGAAGCCTCCGGCTCTTGCAGCGCCATCGGGCTGGCGCCTTTCTGCGTCAATCATCCGGCTCCGGACGTAAGTTAATCTCTTCCGATCCGTCTCTTGGATGTTGCTTGTACTTTGCTGATTTATTACTCCTTCCCCAGGTCACTCCTGTAGGCCGACTCAGACTTCTGGAAGAAGGAATATGTTGCCCCTCCGAAGAAATCCAAGAAGAAGGTCGTGACTAAGAAGGCTAAAAAAGATGCCTCGCAAGACAATTTGTTTGACCTGCCACCATCATCCAGCTCAGAGGTAAAGTTTTAACTGCCTTGTTTGATTTTTTACCTTCCTGCTTTATTAATGCTTGTTTTACTCGCAGGATGAAGTGGAAACCAGCCGTGCCAATGCTCTTGAGGTAAATTACATTTCTTCCGGCTTAGAATGTTTCGTCCCCCGAAAGCCGCGGCGGGTTATCAGAAAAGTTCCTCTTTCTCACCCTCTTGCTTATCTGGCCCCCGATTTTCTCTTAAAAAAGCAACAACAGGTCGAGCGTCGACAGACTCGAAGCACTGGCTCTACTGAGCTCATGTCTGGGCTACCAAACTCTCCGGCTCCAAGGAAACGCCCCGCCGAGGTTTAAGTCTCTACTTTTCTTTTGACTTTCCTTTGTAAACTTGATACTTTCTTCACCTTTCTGTTATATTCTTTTTAGAAATCCCCTTCCTCCGGCGACTCTTCGGCGTCAATTCTACCACCGCCCAAGATCAATTCGCTGTAAGCATTCCTTACCATGATACCTGGATCTCCGGCTGTTAATATGATATCAACATCTTCAACTGCTGATCCTTTTATTTGCAGTGCTCAAGCTAAACGTCGCAAAACCAACAAGCCCTCCTCCAGCCCAGTTAGCGAAGAGCCGGAGCCTGAACAACCGGAGGAGACTCAACTAGAAGAAAACCCACCGGCTGCCTCCACTGAGCTGGCCGCTGAAGATGTCATCATGGAGAGCCCTCCAAGGGCTCCTTCAAAGCCAGCGACTCCTGCCAAGACCCCTGAAACTCCCGATGTTGTTATCACCGGGTCTGGTCATCCAACGCCTTTGCCTCACGTGTTAACCAAACATACAGAGCCGACTGAAGCCTCGAAGAAGCTGAACGTTGACTCTTCGTACGAGAAGATGACAGCCGAAGAGCTCCACGCCGGGTATATAAACCGGGTTACCACCAGCTGGGATCTGGAACTTCGGTTGGTCTCTTCAATGAAGACAAAATATGAGGTACCTTTCCTTCTTACCATATCCTTACTTAGCCCCCAAGGGCCGGTTTAACATACTCAATCGTTGAGCCGGGTCTTTCTGTGACCTCTGTAGATATTGTCATGCCAAATTCCCTTAGAATTGCTTTAGCTTAGTACTGTAGATAAAGTGAACCGCCAATCGTAGCCCCCAAGGGCCGTCTCAGATTATATTTGAGTCTGGTCTTTAATATAGACAGCTTGAAGATCTCATCGTAGCCCCCAAGTTCCGGATTAGCTTCGAAGGAGATGAACCAGAACTGCATTGCATACTCTTTGAGAGATCAAATATACATTAGCCCCCAAGTGTCAAATATATTGCTTGCAATATGTTTGAGACTTGCATAAATTTGCTTTTAACACTTATCCTGTATTTTGATGTATTATAGGAAGCTTTAAATGACGCCGGTTCTCAATTGACGGATCAGAAGGCCAATCTGGCGGCTCAGCAAGAAGCCTGAAGCATTGCTGACGAAAAGTGTCGGCTTCTCTCTGAGGAGCTGGCCAATGTCACTGCTGAGCTTGCCTCTTTGAAAGAGATGGCAGAATCTGAAAAGGCCGCTCTGACCAAACGGGCAGATGACGCCGAGCAGCGGCTTACAGCTGTGGCGGAGGAACTCTAAGGCCTGAAGCGGCACATAGCAAAGATGCCAGCCGCCCTATTTGGTAAGTTTCTGTTTTACCTTGTACTTTTAACATTGCTAGTGAAAAACTGGCGACTCATTAACTTTATCCGACTTATCCAGGTCCCAGGAGCGGTTAGTTGGCTTCTGATAGCTTTCTGCCACTGAAGGCCATCTACACCTTTGCGGAACAGCTATACTGTGGCGCGATCTTCACGATCAAGAGCGTGCAATATAAGGAGAAGATCCCCACTGCTCTAAAAGGGGTCTTGGAACTCTTCTCCACAATGCCCAAGCAGATAGAAGAGCTAAAGAAGTCCGCCTTCTGTCAAGGAGTCATCGCTGGATTGAGCCGAGCTCTGGCCTTCGCCCCCGAGCTCACGCCGGCTGAAATGATGGATGGTTACCCATCTAAAAGAGATGACGGCTCAGAATTCACCGAAAACGATTACATCTGGTGTGTCAAAGAGTCGCGGTATCTGGCCTCTGTACTGGCGGATGAAGCTGACTTGAACACTTATCAGGTGGCTTAAGACGCAGGGGAGAAGAGGATCCGCGGGCCTCTCTACGAGTGGAAGGATCTGACACCCGCCCGCAGTAAGGAGCTCTTCCCTTGTGAGCTTTATGCGTCCCTGTTCCTTGAAGGGTCTTTCGCTGCCCTGGCTGACTGTAATTGGGAATTTGGAAATCTCCAGATAAAGCCAGCGGAAGAACCGGAGCGGGATGAGCCGGCCAATAGCTGAAAGTTGTTCTTTTAATCTTTTTGAGCACCGACTCATGTACTGACCCATGTAATAACCCGCCGTGAGCGGTTGAAACTTGGCAATGCCTTTTGTTCCTTCTGAGAGTAGTTTTTCTAAAGTATGACCCTGCCGTTTGGTGGCTGTATAAGTTTTTTTACCTCTCTGTGTTCACTTTCCTTCTCTCTGTGTTTCAAATTTTATGTGTTGCCGGCTCTCCATGGATATACCTTGAGCTTTTCTGATGAGGGATGTCTGTCTTTGAAGACGCCATTCCTTCTCTAGAATATTAGAGCCGGATAATCTCTTTGAAAACTGAATTTTTGTCAACCGGAGCAACAGGGCTCCGATTCTTGTTGGATGAATCCATTAAGGAGCCGGTTATCGTAGGATAGTGTAAGCTATACTTGATGGTAAGAAGCCTCTACCGACAACTGCGGCTATTGATGAACCGGAACTTTTTGAGGAGAATTGCGGTTGTATAGCCCCCAAGTGCCGGGTAGTTCTACCTGCAGCAACCTGGGACTTATAATTGCCTTTGCTCTGACCCAGCTTGATAAGCCGGCATGATGCAATATGTGATGATGATCTTTCTTTCCACAAAAAATCCATATGATGGCTCTTCTATGTGGATTCGAATGGTTGAATTCATATCCCCAACAATCCTTATGCAAGAATTTGATTTCATCATACAAGAAGTTAGGGAGATTTTTGCTTTCTATGATAAAGATGTTGAACACCCTCCAATTGAAGAAATTCTCCATGATAAAGAAACTTTGTGTAGTCTAGAAGCTAGAGACTATCAATCTTATAGTGAAAATATTAGGAGAAGATCTCCCCATGCGGAAGTCTCTCAAGCCTTGTATCCTGAGACCTACGAGGAATTCGATTGGATTACAAGGGGATTTTTTGTAGGGTATAAGGATGATTTGCTTGAAAAGATGGTTAAGGAACCCGTTAGAAATAAGATACGTGTTTTATATGATGATATCTATGGCAATGATCTAGACTACGGGTTTATGAATGTTAAAATTACTAGCCAAAGTCCTCTTCATGATTTAAGTTCATCTACTAGGAAAAAATTAAGGAAAGGATAGATCTAGTTAGAAAAGATTTTTATGGTTTGATCAAGTTTGGATTACTTACCAAAGATGACAATGCCTAGATCTATTGCGTTTTGCCTAGCTAGGTGCGTTAAACAATAGCGCTTGTTGGGAGGCAACCCAATTTTATTTTTGTGTTCTGATTTTGCTTCTGTTTTTGAGTGTTTCCCACATTATTACATCTATAGTAATTGTGTTTTGGTGTTTTAATTAGTGTTTGATCCAAGTAAAACCTTTGGGGTGACCTATGGTAGTTGTTGAGTTGATCTTGCTGAAAAATAGAAACTTTTGCGCTCAGTCCAGGAATTTTCTAAATTTTCAGAGCGTCAAATGAGTCTGAAATTTTTACACAAGATTTATATATAAATTGCAAAGGTTTTCCTAATTTTTCAGAATTGTTTGAGTTACAAAAGTATACAAAGTTTCCAGATTGTTCTGTTTTCTTTGAGTTGTTTGCCTATTTTGATGAATCTTTTGGTTGTATCATGTGGTATGAGCCATGGAGAATTTAGATTATAGTAGTTATAAAACTAATATAAATAAATAATGAATTCACAACAGTACCTAAAGTTGTGATTTATTTTCTTATACTAACGGATCTCACGAGTTTTCTGTTAAGTTTTGTGTTGTGAAGTTTTCAAGTTTTGAGTAAAGATTTGATGGACTATGGAATAAGGAGTGGCAAGTGACTAAGCTTGGGGATGCCCAAGGCACCCCAATTCATATTAAAAGATGACAAAGAGCCTAAGCTTGGGGATGCCCCGGAAGGCATCCCCACTTTCGTCTTCAATCCATCGGTAAATTTACTTGAGGCTATATTTTTATTCGCTACATGATATGTGTTTTGCTTGGAGCATCTTGTATGATATTAGTCTTTGCTTGTTAGTTTTCCAAAATCATCCTTGCTGCACACATTTTTTGAGAAGGTCATGCTGAATCGGGAATTTATTAGAATGCTCTATGTGCTTCACTTATATCTTTTGAGTTAGGCAATTTTGATCTATGTGCTTCACTTATATCTTTTAGAGTACGGTGGTGTTTGCGTTTTATAGAAATACTTGAACTTTCGTACCTCACTTATGTTATTTTGAGAGTTTCTAAAACAGCATGGTAATTGGTCTAGGTTATGAATTTAGTCCTAATATGATAGGCATCCAAAAGGGATATAATAAAAACTTCCATATTAAGTGCATTGAGTATTTATGAGAAGTTTGATTCCTTTCATAAAGTTTTGAGATATAAAGATGGTAATGTGAATAGACATGTTAGGAACTAATGGTGATCTGGTAAAATACTTGTGTAAAGGTTTGTGATTCCCGTAGCATGCACTTATGGTGAACCGTTATGTAAGGAAGTTGGAGCATGACTTGTTTATAGATTGTTGACCTTTGTGTGAGGGTCGGGGGCACGCGATGGTTAACTCCTACCAACCTCCCCCTAGGAGCATGCGTTTAATACTTTGCTTCAATGAATAATAGACTTTTGCAATAAGTATGTGAGTTCTTTATGACTAATGCTGAGTCCATGGATTATACGCACTCTCACACTTTCACCTTTGCTAGCCTCTCTATTACCGTGCAACTTTCGTCGGTATATCAAACACCTTCCTCAAAACAGCCACCATATACCTTCCTCCAAACAGCCACCATATATCTTTCCTCAAAACAGACACCAAACCTACCAATTATAGCATTTCCATAGCCATTCCGATATATATTGCCATGCAACTTCCACCGTCTCCTTTTACGACATGCACCATCACTGCCATATTGCATATAGAGTCATATTTTGTTATAGGTATCGAGTTGTAATTTTCTTTTGAGTTGTAAGTAAATAAAAGTGTGATTATATTCATTAATAGAGCATGTCCCATGTGAGGAAAGGATGATGGAAGCTATGATTCCCTCACAAGTGGGGATGTGGTTCTGGACTTAAAAAAAAGAGGCCAGCAAAGCCCAAATAAAAAATGAATAAAAGATGCCTTAGATGACCACACACGAAAAATGAGAGAAAAGAGAGAAGGGACATTGCTACTACCTCTTTCCACACTTGTGCTTAAAAGTAGCACCATGTTCTTCATGATAGAGAGTATCCTATTTTGTCAGTTTCATATAGCTAGTGGAATTTTTCTTCATGATGCACTTCCACTTAGTTCCTTTTTGACGCTTCATACACTTATAGCTCTAGTGCATCCGTTGCATGGCAATCCGTACTCGCTCACATTGATATCTATTAATGGGCATCTCCATAGCCCATTGATACGCCTAGTTGATGTGAGATTATATTCTCCCTTTCCTTGACAACCTCCACCATATTGTATTCCAACTATAGTGCTATATCCATGGCTCACGCTCATGTATTGCGTGACAGTTGAAAAACTTTGAGAAGATAAAGGTGTGAAAACAATTGCTTGACTTTTCATCGGGGTTGTGCATGATATAAATACTTTGCATGGGGAAGATGGAGCATAGCCAGACCATATTATATTAGGGGGATAACTTTCTTTTGCCATTATATTTTGAAGAGATACAATTTCTTTGCTAGTATGCTTGAAATGCTATTGTTTTTATATCAATATTAAGCTTTTGTTTTCAGTCTTACGGATCTGAATATTCATGCCACAATAAAGAATATTACATGGATAAATATGTTAGGTAGAACTCCACATAAAAATTATGTTTTATCATTTACCTACTCGAGGATGAGCAGGAATTAAGCTTCGGGATTTTGATACATCTCCAACGTATCTATAATTTTGTATGATGACATGCTATTATATTATCTGTTTTGGATGTTCTATATGGATTAATATGCTATTTTATATTATTTTTGGGACTAACCTATTAATCTAAAGCCTAGTGCCAGTTTCTGTTTTTTCCTTGTTTTTGAGTTTTGCGATATGGAATATTAAACGGAGTCCAAAAAGGATAAAACCTTCGGAAGGAATTTTTTTGGAAGGAAATAAATCAATCAAGCTTGGAGTGCATGGCAGGAGAGGTGCTAGGGAGCCACAAGCCTGCTATGCGCGCCCCCTGGCCGCGCCTAGTAGGCTTGTCGCCTCCCGACAGGTCTCATAACCCTAATCTTCAGCCTATAAATTCCCAAATATTCCCTCAACACCAAAAAGATCCACACAAATACTTTACCGCCATCGGAAGGCTCCATTCCTAAGAGATCCAATATTGGAGCCTCTTCCGGTAATTTGACGGAGGGGTTTTTGATCACGGATGGGCATCTACATCAACTCCATTGCCCCTCCGATGATGTGTGAGTAGTTAACCATAGACCTACGGGTCCATAGCTAGTAGCTAGATGGCTTCTTCTCTCTCTTTGTTCTTCAATACCATGTTCTTCATGATCTTCATGGAGATCTATCCGATGTAATCCTCTTTTGTGGTGTGTTTGTCAAGATCCGATGAATTGTGAGTTTATGTTCAGATTATCCATGAATCTTATTTGAACTCCTCTGAATTCTTATTTGCATGATTTCATAACCTTGCAAGTCTCTTCGAGTTATTGGTTTGGTTTGGCCAACTAGATTCGTAATTCTTGCAATGGGCGAAGTGCTTGGTTTTGGGTTCAATCTTGCGGTGTCCTCACCCAGTGACATAGTAGGGGTAGCAAGGCACGTATTGTATTGTTGCCATCAAGTGCAAAAAGATGGGGTTTCCATCATATTTCTTGAGTTTATCCCTCTACATCATGTCATGTTTCTTAATGTGTTACTCTGTTCTTCATCAACTTAATACTCTAGATGTAGGCAAGAGTCGGTCGATGTGTGGAGTAATAGTAGTAGATGCAGAATCGTTTCGGTCTACTTGACATGGACGTGATGCCTATATGCATGTTCATTGCCTTGGATAAATACATGATTATTCTCTTTTCTATCAATTGCTTGGTAGTAATTAGTTTACCCACCATGATATTTGCCTTCAAGAGAGAAGCCTCTAGTGAAACCTATGGCCCCCGGGTCTACTTTCCATAATATACTTTTAGATCTATATACCAAAAATACCAAAAATACTTTGCTGCATTTTATTTACGTTTTACTTTCCGTTCTCGTTTACATCTATCTCTATCAGATCTAATCCTTGCAAATAACCGTGAAGGTATTGACATCCCCTTTATAGCGTTGTGTGCAAGAGTTTGATTGCTTGTGTAGGTGCATCCGTTGGTGACTTGCTTGTTCCTCCTACTGGATTGATACCTTGGTTCTCAACAAATGAGGGAAATACTTATCTACTTCACTACATCACCCTTTACTCTTCAAGGGAAAACCAACGCAAGCTCAAGAGGTAGCAGAGACGTATCAAGAACTTGTCTTGATAGGACCCTCAACTCTTATGGAGGAGCCCGTAGATCTGGACGCCTCGATGCCAAAGTCATCGGGCCCCACCTCTGAGGAGGTCGTCACCCTTGAGCTGTCTGGAACACCCAATCCATCCATTGTGACTGGATCCACTATGGCCGAATAGGACCTGGATCCGCTTTCATGCGACTCCGGAACCGCGATGCCGCATATCGACCCCACTTGCTTTAGCGACACGCATCCTACTATTGCCTCGTTTCTAAACGAGCTATCTTATCGGATTCAGACCATGCGTATGACTGACTACTAGACCACGGTCTATAACCGGCGTGGGCTTAAACCCGACGATAGGGAGATCCTCATCCCCACAGTCATTCACTTGGTCGCCACCGTCGAGTGTCCAGCTGGAGGCTCGTCCCCCCAACGACCGGAATTAGAAACAGTTTATGCTGCAATCTTCGATCATCGAGACCTCGCTTGCAACCCAGGCCCTAGAGTTCGCTCTGGAGACATATTGGTATCGGTCCCTGATCTAGCACACAATTCAGAGCCCGTAATTCCGGACTCACATCGTGGCATGGAGTCAAAAAATTTCCCACCCACCACCAAGTCGATCACTCAAGCATCGCAGCAGAGTCCAAGTCTTCGGACTTACGAAATGTTAAACAGTTGCCAGGAGAGTCGGTTCATCATTCTTGGGCTAGACTCCACCTCGCTAGAAACAAAGTATGAGGTCTTAGTGACCAGGAGATAATGGCAACCTTCAATTGCAAATGCCATGACAAAGGGATACTCAATGCCCTGGCTTATCGACACATTCGTGACTTCATCGAGATGTCAGACTTGGTACAAAAATATTGTGCCATGGAAAGCGCTAGCAAGCCGAACGGCTATTTTCGGAACTAACCTTTACCGAGTATCCTAGAGGAGATCGGAAAAAGAGGATACCTCCAAAGCGGCCAGCCAAACTCGAACCTGCCAAAAAGAGAAATAGGCCCCTTACAAGGGTCAGAATTGTCCTTGACGGGCTTTTGGATAAACCATACACTATACATTCTGTATTGGTGAACACAAGACCAACTCATAGCCTTAGAGCTTGCTTGGTCGTCAGGCAGGTCGCAAAAAACGGTGAAGCCACTCTTGAGGCACTATCTCTAAATAGGCGCTCCACATCACCACCAGAATACAATGCCAAAGTCTTGACGATCTACGAAACGTTCCCTTAAGGAACAGGAGGAAAAGAGCTCTTAGAGAACTCGAACAGGTCTATCATGTGGCAGCAAGAACTGAAGTGATCCGAATATAGCCCTTCGAGCGGAAAACAAAACAGCAGTGCTCGCCTCGAGGCACTAGCTAAGACCTTCGCTGCAGAAGAACTGACCGCACTTCGGTCAACAGTAGACAAGGATGATGTGATCCTTAGCAAAAGGCCCAAACCCACATCCTTTAAACCTGCAGATGAAACCGTTAAATTTCAGGTACACCCGACGGACCCAATAAGAGAATTTCCATCGGAGCTCGGCTGGACCCCATAGTGGACAAAGCACTACGAGCATTCTTACAAGAAAATTGGGACATCTTTGCCTAGCATCCTTCCGATATGCCTAGAATCCCAGGCGGCTAGCAGAACATATTCTGAACATCATCGCGGGCTTTAAGCCCGTTAAGCAGACTCTGTGTCGCTTTTCCAAGCCCAAACGACAAGCTATGGGTGAAGAATTAGCCAAACTGCTAGAGGCTGGTTTCATTCGGGAGATTAAGCACCCCGAATGGTTGGCAAACCTAGTGATGGTACCAAAGAAAGAGAAATCATGGCGGCTGTGCGTCGACTTTAAAGACCTCAACAAGGCTTGCCCTAAGGACCCTTTCCCCTTACCACGTACAGGCCAGATTATTGACGCCACAGCCGGACACGACTCATTGTGTTTCCTCGATGCTTATTCCGGATACCATCAGATTAAAATGAAGGAATCCGATCAAGTGGCAACCGCATTCATCACCCCTTACAGGCCATTATATTTCAACACGGTGCCTTTCGGGCTAAAAATCGATGGGGCTATGTACCAGCGAATGATTCAGACTTGTCCCACAAAACAAGTCGATAAAACAGTCAAAGCATACGTGGACGACATGGTAATCAAAACAAAACACGTCAACCAGCTAATTGACGACCTAAGGAAAACCTTTGTCAGCCTACGCGAGTACGATATACGACTCAATCCGGAGAAATGTGTATTCGGAGTTCCCGCCGATAAACTGCTCAGATTCATCGTTTGCCATAGAGGAATAGAAGCTAATCCAGGTACGATACGTGCCCTATTGGAACTTGCAGTTCCCACAGACCTAAAACACATCTAGAGGTTGGCTAGTTGTGTGGCGGCATTAAGCCGCTTTATCTCCTGCCTTGGTGAAAAGGCTTTACCGCTCTGCAGATTTCTGAAATGGACCAACAATTTTGAATGGACTGATGAAGCAGCGGCTACGTTAGAAGAAATTAAAACACTGCCGGCAAGTAATCCCATTCTCAAAGCACCACGCACTAGTGAACCCATGTTCTTATACATACCGGCCACCAACCAACTTGTTCGTGCAGTGCTCGTCATCGAATGAGAGGAGGAGGGATACAAATTCCGGATTCAGAAGCCGGTCTATTATGTGTCACAAGTACTAATGCAGTGCAAGTCCAAATACCTGCACTACCAGAAGATAGCCTATACAATATTTATGGCATCACGAAACTAAGACACTACTTTCAAGAGTGTTCAGTTACGATGGCATCCGAAGTACCCCAGAACGATATAACCAACAACAGGGACACCACTGGCCGCATAGCCAAATGGGTATTGAGCTCCTTCCTTTAGAAATTTCCTACAAGCCACGACGAGCTATTAAATCTCAGGTGCTGGCAGATTTCCTCGTCAAATGGACAGAGGCTGAGCTCCCCAGGGAATATAGTACATACTCCCATTGGACGATGTACTTCGATGGATCCAAAACTTTGGCCAGACTGGGGGCTAGAGTTATTCTCACATCCTGCACGGGCAACAATGTTCGATACGTCTTGCAGATCATGTATGCCGATTCCAACAATGAAGCCGAATACGAAGCATTCCTGCATGGTCTTCGGATGGCAGCATCAATGGGCATACAATGGCTAGAGGTGCGGGGAGACTCCAACCTGGGCATCTCCCAAATCAACGGCAAATTTGATGCCAAAAATCCGAAGATGGCGGCATACAGAAACGCTGTCCCCAAGATATCTGCACGGTTCGAGGGGCTAGAATTCCACCATATCGCTAGACACAACAAGCAAGTTGTTGACATACTGGCCCGCATTGGGGCCAAATGAGACCCTGTCCCAAAAAACACTTTCCTAGAACGGCTCTTTAAGCCATCAGTGGTTTGGTAGGACGATAATAAGGGCGGCGGTCTCACCAGCGTGGAAGAGGTTGTTCCCCCTGCAAACGAACTAGACAACCAAATCATCGGTGGCTCCGTAATGGAAGAAACACCTTCGGCTGATGAGGTCATCACAGTAATCGCGCCATGGACTGAGCCCTTCCTCGCCTACCTTTTTCGCAAAGAACTCCCCGACGATCAGATGAAGACGCGACACATAATTCGGGATCCAAAGCCTATAAAGTCCACGAGGGTGAGTTACACAAGAAAAGCACCACCGGAATACTACAATGGTGCATATCTGAGGAAGAAGGACGGCAGATCTTAGCCGGAGTCCACGCAGGGATGGGCGGCCATCACGCCGTAGCAAGAGCCTTAGTTAGCAAGGCCTTCCGGGCTGGTTTCTTCTGGCCCACTACTCGAGTGGATGCCCAGTCACTTGTCAAACACTGCCTGGGGTGTCAACTTTTTGCAAATCAAAGCCACATGCCCCCAATAGTATAAATACCTAGCCCTTTGCAGTCTGGGGGTTGGATATGGTCGGGCCACTTAAAGGGGGGACCAAGAAGAATAAATACCTACTAGTCATGGTTGACAAATTCACCAAATGGATAGAGGCAAAACTGGACAAATCAGCCAAGTACGGACCAGTAATCGACTTTATATCCGGCATAGTACAACATTACGGCGTCCCACATAGTATAATAATGGACAATGGATCCAACTTCACAGCCCAAGAGGTCAAAGACTGGTGCGCAAAAATGGGCATCAAGCTCGATTACGCATCGGTGTATCACTCGTAGACCAATGGACAAATTGTGCGAGCAAACGGCCTCATCATGAGTGGCATTAAACCATGTTTGCTCCGATATCTTCATGAGTCCGACTAACCGCGAAAGCGGGGGTCGACGAAGCGGAAGCGAGAATGTCGGCTTGAGTAACGAAAACATTGGTGAGAATCCAATGCCCCGAAAACCATTGGGTAGAGGAGCATGACTCTGTTCTTTGGGGCCCGCACACCACCCCGAATAGATGAACGGGATACACACCGTTCTTCATGGTCTACGGGGCAGAAGCAGTCCTCCCCTGTGACATTATTCACGACGCACCATGGGTGTGCATGTATGAGGAAAAGGAGGCCGAGTTAGATCGGCAGGACGATCTGGACGCCTTAAAAGGAAAGCGCGACATAGCTCGGGCTTGCTCTACCTTTTATCAATAGCAGGCCCGACGTTACTAGAGCAGGGAGGTCAGGGCAAAAGCGTATAATGTGGGGGAACTCATCTTACGGCTCCCAGAGAAGCATAAGGATAAACTCAAACCCCAAATGGGAGGGTCCCTTCATAATCGACGAAGTACTCGCGGGAGGGGCTTACCGTCTTCGAAACCCGTCGGATAACCACCTTGAACCAAACCCATGGAACGCGGCTTTTCTTCGGCACTTCTATGGATAAACCAGTGTCGTCATACTCTTTACCCTTTACCTCCTTTTTCTTTCATTTTTGCCTTTTCTTCCCAAGTCTATGTTCGGTTCAACCGATCTTGTATTAAGATTTTCGGCACACATTCTTAACTGTTAAACCCGAACACGGAACCTGGGGGCTTCTTCCCAAAGCCAATGCTTTTATACTCTAAGCATCTATCCACATTTATTGTGTATGCATGTTTCCCTTGTCGATTTTTAAGCCATTCTATGCATCAATTCGAACTAAGATTTTTACCAAGATGGGTTGCCTCGCTCATGTGTTTACCTTCTACGTTCCCGATTGTTCGACTAGAGAGTAAAGGGAGAACCTCTATGATTGTTACGATCGGCTTATCCGGATATGTACCTCAGACGGGTGAAGCCAAAAGCTAGCTATCTTCAGTACAAAATTGGTCGGCTATGACAGAAACAAAAAAATTATGGTTATCATCGCCATTCCTCACGCTTCTTTTTTCCAAAAAAGAGCAATTAGTCACGTACTAGCAGTATGCGGCCTTATTATCTACAATTAACGTAGCCCCCTGAAGAAAGGTATCGATAGAGGTACTATTTTCTTCGGAAGATGTTTCTTATGCTAAGTAGTAATATAACATATCTCCTTGTGTGCTTTTTGTCTGTTCACACCAAATCTCCAGATTGCCTGGTTCCCCAAACACAATTCACTCTTCTCGAGTGATATTTTATATGGAACACTCCCAAGCTTTTAGCGTGGGAGGTCGAAGCCGATGGCCGGTTAAGACAAAGTTTACAACAGAAATGGAGCAATTTCTTGATTATCAGTACATAGTTACATATAATCATACATCTGGCTACTGGTCAAGATTGTCTATTAAGGCGTCCAGGGAGCAATCTTCTTGCAAGAGATGAGCGGCGGGCATCACTTGGTGGTACACCAAATGAAGCGACACTTCTTGCCCATCCGACCCTACCGGCCCAACCCAAGCCATATGCTCGGGGTTAAGGCCGGTATAACGGGTCCTAATCATCGCCCATGCCTCTTGTGCTCCCTCTCGGTAGGCCGATGTCTTCCATAGCTCGAACCGACTTCAGGCTCCCTTGAATCGATCAACCAGTTTGGCATCTCCTTTGGAGGTTGCTCGACACGCCATAGCGCTTTTATCATGCTCTTCATGGCCTTCCGAGCCCGCTCATGAGGGGTAGATAGTTCCTTCAGAAGGCTTCCCTGGTAGGATGCGATCTCTTCTTCGGGCCGCCCGGATAGGAGAGCTATACATGAGTCAAGACATGACCATTATACTTCATATATAAGAAGTATCATCCGATGTTAGAATCACACTTACCAAAGATGCCCCTCTGTAATTTGTGGTTCTCTTCTTAGGCCTGGGCCAATTGAGTCTTTAAGCTCTCAATTTCTTTGGTCTGTTGTTTGTTTTCCGCTTGGAGGCAGTTTTTATCCTCAAGGTTTCATTGCAATGAACGACAACCGACCTCATGCTGGGACTCAGCATAGCTCTAAGCTTCTCGCGCTGCATCTAAATCCTTTTGCAATTGCTCTATTGATTCAGCTGCTACAAGGTACCCTTGCGTCAGCATGGGATTATATACTAAGATCAGCAGAATAGATATACTCACCATGCGCCTCTCGAGTAAAATTCTTCAGTCGCTCAAGTTCTACCTTCACGGTCTCCACATGTGTTCGTCTCTCCTCCAATTCCTTGGACAGTTGCTCGTTCTGCTGCCTGGAGGCCTGCATCATCAGTAAAGCATTACATGGACCCTTAAATTCGGTCGTTCTGACCAATTCAAGTCTTGGGGGCTACTGGGTTTACAAGTGTGTTCGTATTCTTATAACCGATCACTCACCTACCTGCTGGACGGTATCAATTTCATGGCCACGCTGAACCCAGCTTGGGCAGCTCCAATGTATGCGTCAGCTGAGCATAGGGCATTGAACTCTTGTTCAGAGAATGCTAGGTGGTGCAGGGCTTCTCGTCGCCACTAGTGACCCATCGCGCTCTCTGCCTCAGATTTACTAACTGATACCGCGTCCCCGAAGTCTTCAGGGGCCTGATTGACCACAGGGACCTCCGTAGCGGGTTCAACATGAGCCAAAGATCTAGAGTAGTGAGCATTGCTGGACACCCTGGCAACATCCTCGGCATGAGATGGCTGAACTCGTTGCCTAAGTATTTCGACATGATATCTCCTGTGAGGTCCCATCGAGTGTAATGATAAATTAAGCAGCCGAACAAAGTACCTTTGGGCTGAGCGAGTGGTCGGGCCTGTGCCCACGACCGGCTCATTTGACGGATCCCTGTTGCTTTACGGTCCAGGCATTTCCGCCGTAGCCGATGTATGTCGCGTGGACCGACAATGCTTGGGAGCAAGAGCTGGCGCGTTTGGGTCGTTAGAGGATACTTGCCTTTTGTGGGACGAATTTTTCTAGTTCTTTCATGTAGTAGGGGAAGGGAATGATCCGGGGTAATCGGCTATGATAGCCACCTTGGAGCAGTCAAGGCTCTCTTGGTAGAATACCCCATCTTCAAACTCAACTGACAAATTTGGGTCATCATGAAATCCCGGATCATCGTCGCGAGAATAGTTCTCGGGTTGGGAAGCGGACAGTTAACTGTCTCGACAAAGCTCTGCCATTCCTATACACACAGATTAAAGGCTTCAATCAGAAAGGGATAAATGTAAAATCGGAACTCGGGTCATAGAGTTGAAAGGCTCACCTTTTCGATGGGATTGTGACTTGAGTAGCCCTCCTTGGTCGGTAGCTGAACAAAGTCTTCTTTATCTCCTTTATATATGTCGGCAAGTGCGGCTCCTAATGTGTTGGGTTCTACTATAGGTGCATCGCATGCAAATCAAAATTTTCCTATGCACAGAACAACCAAGAACATGCTATAGAGATGGATCATAGATCGTTACTACTAGACGCGTAGTGCTGTCCAGCAGAAGTAGAGTTGGGGCACTGCGTTCGTGTGGTATGTCTCCTCCTCATCCAATCTCCCTCAAACAGCCGTTCTGATCTCCCTCGAACAGCCGGTCGTCGGATTCCACGTATAGGTTCTCCAGAGCGGCGCAAGTGCACCGCCTCTAACGGTATCCGCGCGTGCAGGAGGAACACCCATTTGGCGGATTGCTAGGTCCGATCACACGGTCGGCAGCGGCGAGTGGAGGTGGCTAGTTGCAACTCCTGCAAAGCCCTAATGACAGTGCTGAAGCGATTAACCGGATGGGTGTGGCCCACCTCCACTATATATAGGCATCCGGCATGGGCTCAACTCTTGGGCCTCGCACGGATCCTAAAGCCCATGTGTACATTCCCTTAAGCGCGTGACCCTTTAGGTTCTCGTCCACTTGGTCGCGAGTCATATGACATCCGACTCGACTGGTCTGTAGCAGCCTCTAGCAAGACGTGCCGACTCCAAGTGTCCGATGAAGCTGGTTAGGCGAACCTGTACTTCACACTTCTGTTCCCTTTGCCACACGATATATGTTGTCGTGCACAAGGCGACATGGTCATCCATGTTGTAGCACGACCTCTTTCTCGTTCTTGTGAATCCGACCAACACTTCAGATTATCTCATAATCCTCATCGCATGGCCATGCTTATCCAGGTCGGATCACCCAAGGGGGCCGAGAGTATATCTCTCCTGGTAGGAGGGGCAAATCCCATCTTGCTCGACCATGTCTCGTAGCATGGGTCTGGACAAGCCCGAAACCTACCTTTGTAACTACCCAATCATGGAGTAGCATTTGGTCGGCCCAAAGCAAGTCTGTCACCATCCGGAGTACATGCGCCAGCACAGGTCATAGGACATAGAACGTATATTGTACTAGAGACTCACAGATGACCTATCATTGCGTCTCATAGTTGGGTATGTCCAACTCAGACCTTATCTCGATTCGGATCTGACTATGTCGAATCCGACCAGACCTTTCTGAGTCCATATTATCCGGCTAGCATCCAATGCTACATGGTCAGTGAGACCGAACCATCCACCGTGTCATATGCTAGTCTGATTAGTTGCACGTCCACACAACCCTTTCGACTAGGGACCATTTAGGACAATTATCATACAATGCATAGTCTCACAAACAAGTCACGTACTTATTAATACACATCACTAATAATGTCCAAGGACTATATTTATTCATAAACATATAGGAAATATCATCATACATGATTGCCTGTAGGGCATATCTCCAACATAATGTTACTTGATTGGTGGGGCCGAGCCATCAGGAGCGAATGGGGGCGCCTGTCCCGTTGTAACACCACAAAGGGTGTATTCTTTGCTGAAGGGGCTGGACACATCGGGTGATGGCGGCGGCCATCACATCTATCATGGTCAACTTATGATGAGCTAGCAACCTCACGTGGGCAGCCAAGCGTTGCACTTCAGCGCCGTCCTCTTGGGATGAGATTTTCGGTCACCAGTTGTACCTTTTCTTCAAGGGGGCGTCGAAGTATTCGGGCAAACCCCTCCGAGCTGGATCGAATAGGGGAATATCCTCGATGTATAACTATTCCGAAGACCATTCTTTGGAATCCTTCGGTGTTCCCACTAGATACCCCGTCCCCACTATGCGGCATATTTCGGCTCCTCCGACCTCTAAAATTGTCTTGTCCCGAGTGCGAGGGACAAGGCAGAAGTACTTCCTCCACAATTCAAAGTGTGCCTCGCAGCCCAGGAACAACTTGCAAAGGCAACAAAGCCCGAGATATGCAGAATGGACCTTGGGGTGAGATGATGGAGCTGGATCCCATAGAACTCCAATAATCCCCTCGAGAATGGATGAATGGGGAACCTGACACCCTACAAGAGGAAGGGCACGAAACATACATGCTCTCCGTTTTGAGGAGGGGAATTTTTCCGCGAAGGCTTCACCGTTGAATGAAGTTAAACCGACACGGGTAACTGCTAGATCTGAGGAAGGAAGATACCCTTGGGTCTCGAGGTTGCATAGTCGAAGGAGGGATACGGAGCAGCTTCTCCAATCCCCGGAACGGGAGCCGTAAGGGCACGAGGAAGAGATGGGGGTGGTCGCCATGTTCTTGTGGTGATCTCTCTCTGAGGGTTTCTTTCCGATGAGGAGGAAGAAGAGGATGTGGCCTAGACCACGATTCAGTTTGTTTAAATGGGTGGTGCCTCCTTTCTGGGAGGGGCAGTCTTGTAAAAAGCCGCTGAATTGCTCGTCTCCCCTCAGCGCGCGAGGATCGAGAAGCGCTGACAGTTATTACAATGCTCCCTACAAGTTCGTGGCGCTTGGTATTTCGCCGATGACAGGATGGTTGCCGAACAAGAAGGGATAGAAGGACTTGCCTCACAAGACGAAGACTTCGATGTGCAAGATTGTCTAGATATACCTCGGCATTGGAGGCTAGTCTGGGGGCTACTGAGGGAGTCCTAGTTTAAGCGGTCCTCGGATGATCGACCTGTTTCTCATGGGCTAGACTATGTGGGCCACTAGCTGAGCATTGGATGATCAAAGGCCCCATCACCGGGGTGGAAGCTTCAAGGAGTCATGGCGTGTCCTCCAAGTTTTTGACAGTAGATAGGCATGTTTTTTTCCTTCGATGTGCAACCGACCATGTGTAAACCCTAGTACCCCCGACGTCTATATAAGTCGGAGGGTTTTAGATTGTAGGGCAGAAAAACTCGTCTAGGGTTTTAGCTATTGGATCTCGAGGTAGATCAACTCTGTAACCTTCATACGATCAATATAATCAAGGAGGACGTAGGGTTTTACCTCCATAGGAGGGCCCGAACCTGGGTAAACATCGTCTCCTTCGTCCCGTGTTACCATCGGTCCTAGTCTCATAGCTTGGGAACCCCTATCCGAGATCCACCGGTTTTGACACTAACACATGGCGGGCGCCGCATGTCATCTTTGATGCCCATCAAACGTTGTCACCGTAGCTGCAACCAACGTCGACGCTGCATATCATCTCTAATGCCCATCCAACTATGACATTTGTTCTAACCCAAATATAGCCATGGAATCTACTGTACATCATGCATGAACTGCTTGGCGGACAGCATTCTGAAAAGACTGAAGCACTCCATAGTGTCATGGCAATAGCAGATTAGGCACGTCAACGCCCACTCGAATGACGGTTCAGATACAAGAATTAACTTTCGGTAAATCACTCAAGACCTGACATACTTCAACCCCATAGCAGACATTAGGCAATCGATCACAAGAAATAAACCTACATGAACTCCACAACAGACATGCTAATGTATCACTAAAGTAATCATCATGCACCGGCTTAGATCAATCTATAGGCTATTGGAAAAACATGTCACCAGCGATGTCAAGTACTCCACAATAGTGAATACTTAATGTGAAGTATCCGGTCAGAATAGATACATTAGTTTGAGCTAGTCATTAATTTGTTATTTGTAACAGAAGCAGTCCAGATTATGAAAGAACAAATTGTTCTTGAAAGCATATGACAAATCGTCAACCTTCAACCATGTTCCACTCACATGTAAAAACAAAAAACATGTTTTAAGTCTAGAACTACTATTTATCCAAATGTAACATTCTATCAAATGAGAACTACGTGGCTTCTTGCTGAAATCCATGTAGAAGACATGTAAATCCGCCTTGCACGAAGGGAGCAGGCATGGTTGAAGGCTGCCCATATGCATCTACTGAGAGTGTTTGAGTGGATGCATTAAAATATCCGCCTTCAATCAGCGGACAAGCCACGGTTGAGGGCTGACCATACACATCACATAAAGAATGTTGGCATTGAGGCAATTGCATATCCGCTTTGTATCAATGTAGAACCTATGGTCAAAGATTCTATGTACTCATCATGTGTCACAACATCGATGCTGCGATCATTATGATCCTACATCATGGGAAATGAAATAGTTTCAAATGAGTGATTAAGTAATAGATGAAAGGAAAAAATGAGTACAAGCTATGTCTTACAATCAAATCATTTGGATCATAATGCCCTGTCTATTTTCGGTTGCATTATTCAGATCTTCTCCTATAGTCACACATAAAAATCATAAAAATAGAAAAAATAACTACAGAAGTATGTAATGGATAATAACTTTGCTGAATTGGGTAAAATCTTTCAATACCTCTCTTTTATGAACTTGTCTTTTTATTTCTACTTGGATATTCTCCTATAGCCAGACATAAAACCGTAAATGAATCACTATAGAAGTGTGTAATAGATAATAGCTTTGCTAACTTGCGTATAATTGATCAATACCTTACTTTTTAGAATTTTTCTTTTTCTTTCCTTTCTTCTTTTCAAAAGAGATGGTTAACAGTTTACTCTCTGCGCCTTTTAATGTCTCTGTAGCATAGTCGGTCAAAACTACAGGAACCACTTTGGATTTTTCTTTCATCCTGATAAGAGAATTGTCTGCTTCCAAGTCCATCTTATTTATGGCTTTCTCAAAATCATCAAGAAGTTCTTTTCACGGCGAACACTTCAATGCAACAGATGTTGCCTTTCGTGAGATTCGGGACACATGTGTTTTCATATTTTCCTTATCGCTTTCTTGTTTCTCATTGTAGAAGCCTCTTTTTGCATATTTTCTGCATCTATTCAGTATGTATTGTGAAGGCAAAATTAAAACATCATTCTGGTTGAAGACCTTCAGGGCATGCTTGCACAATAAACCTATAGTATATGTCTTACACCCTGTGTTTGTAGCACATTGTTATGTCTGGATTTATTAAATTTGGAGCCAACTAAAACTTTTGCTATGTTGTTTGCTTGCTTGTTGATTTTGTTTTATGGCACTCCTAGATTCTATTCCACTTCATCCTCATCTTTCTTGTCCCAAACCTCTTGCCTAAGGATCATGCCATGTGAATAGTGCCCAAAACTATTTTTATCAAATTTTGTTTTAACTAAAAATGATTTATTTAAATTAACTTTCCAAAACCCCCTGAAATGAGGTTTTCAGTGCAAGTCCTCAAATCAGGTGGACCCTTCTTTCCCAAAGGCTTTATTTCAAACCTACTATATGTGTGACTTCCCAAAACCACCAAATATTATTTTCACATTTTATTTAAAGGCTTTTTCTTAAGACCAGAAATGGTTTTTTTGAGGGAAAAATTATTTAAATGCTTTAAAAATATTTGAGAAAATTTAGAGAAACTCAGTCGACATATATTTTCCATATATATGAGTTTCAACACAAGGGCATGATCAAATCATAGGCAAAACCCCTCAAAACCCTTTCTGTTCTGATCAAACTTTTGGAATATTTCTATAAGAAATATTCTCAATAAATTCCAAGAAAATTCCAGCAAGTCAACACTATCATGGGCTATGATCTTGCAAAGTTTCATTCCAATCCAAGTTGGTTTGGTTCATCAAACCATCCCAAAACCATTCCCATCCAGAATCAAATTTGAGCAACTTTACATTGTGAAGTGTTTCCCCTTGGCCTTAAACTTTGTGGGCATGCTCTAATGGCCAAATAGTGATGATACACTAAGTGGTGCATCAAGGGTTAAAGCCTAACATCAATGGATCTACAGAAATCTTATTCTGCTAAATTCTAGGGTTCATCAAATTTCCATTATCAACTTTTTCCCCTTGAGCTCAAATTTGGTGAAGCATCTCATTTCTACCTAGCCTTTGACCCTGGTAAATATCTCAGTAAGTTGGTAAACTTACCCTACCAAAAACACCACCAAACACCTTTTGGTGATTTGGTAAAACCCCTTTTTCTACCTCGTATCCTTTTACCCTTGCCCCCAACTTTTTACCACACCTTCAAGCAATGCCCAAGCACCCCCTGTAAAAATACCAACTCATTAGACCATTGTAAGGTGGGGTAAAACCCCCATTCTTCATCCTAGTAGCACCTTTTTCCATCCGTCCCTGCCCATTTCTTTTCTCCCCTAGCTCTCCTTAGCCTCTAAGGCATCCAACAGCATCTCCAGGCCCCCAGGAGCTAGTGCACAAGGTGGGCACCCCAGAGTGCGCAAGTAGCAGCAATGTCGGCCATACGCACGCTCTAGAGTGTGCCACAGTGTGCTCCCGCACTGTAGCCGCCGCCCAATGGCCGGCCCCGACCACCTTGGGCCTCCCCCGCATGTCCCCCGAGGCGCCCTCGGCGTCCATGACAGTCTAAGCTGTCGGCCCCCTCTCTCCTCTCTCCACCGCCCTCCCGCACGTGTGCCCGGCGCCACCCGGTTCGGCCAACCGGGGAGCTCACATGCATGGGCATCTCTCCCTCTCTGTTTATTCCCTCTGGCCTAGACCGACCCCAGGAACGCCCCTGGCTCGCCCTCTCTCTCTCGTGGCCTCTGGCCTCGGCCACGAGCTCGCCGGCGCACCAGCGCTCGATGGACTCGCGTCCCCCTATAAAGGGTCCTCCCCCTAGCCCTCTCTCCCCTCTGGACCCTCTCTCCCTCTCCCAATAGAGCTCATGTGGCCAGTCCCCCTCGTTCTAAGGCTCGAGCGCCCGGGATCCACCGGAGCATCGCCGCGGCATCGCCACCGTCGATCTCTAGGTAGCAAACCTCTCCGGCCCTCCTTCCACTTCGGCCGCTCCTCCTTCCTCACTCTGACTCGATTCCCCCTCGTCCTCGTCCTCTTTGCAGCATGGAGAGGCCCTTGGTGATCGCTCCCGAAGTTGCCTCCGCCGCGGGTGCGCGCCGCCGGCGACTCCGGCCACGTCCGGTGCTCCCTTCACCTCTAGAAGACCGGCAGGTCGACGCCAAGCCCATTCCCGCCTCCAGATCCCCTCAGCGCACCTCCCCTCACCGCTAGTGAGCTCTCCCCCTCCCTGTCCTGAGGTAGGAGAAGGACCCGATAGGTGGGGCCCACCTGTCGGCCTCTCATTCTCCCTCTCGCACTCTCTCTCTTCCCCCTCGTGTCGCTGATGACCGGGCCCCATGCGTCAGGCTTGATCCTGACCGCACGCGAGGCTGGCTGGCTGGCCAACTGGGCCGGCCCAGCCTTTGGCCGCCTCTGGCCTAGGTCCCAGTGGCCTTTTTCTTTCTTTCTTTTTCTATTTTCGGTGGACTTTGTAAAAAAACCACAGAAATAAATATTTGTCTTATGACAATATTTCTTCCACCAAAATTCCTAGAATAATCTATGGAATTTATTAGTGCCATTTATAAAAATGTTTGAAAATATTTCTAGTACTGTTTTATTTTAAAACCTATATATCGGCACCTTTTTGCCTCTGTTATTTTATTTCCAAAATCTTTTTCACAACAAAACCCTCGGAAAATATTTTTAGTATGACATTTAGTATTTATCAGAGTAGGTTAACATTTTTGGTGGTTGATTGAGTGCTCTATTTTGTGCAATTGCTTATTTTTATCGCTTCATTTCGCGACGATAGATTGCGCGGTTGACGAAGAAGTTGGACCCGAAGACTTCGAAGACCCCGAAGACTTTGTTGAGCCAGGCAAGCAGCCCTTTGACCATGATAAGAAACCATTTTATTGCATGTCATATGGCACTTTACTTTCCTCAAATTGATCATGTGATGTGGTGTTCCCCTTTCGGTGGTGACGGGGATATACCCGATGGTATGACCCGGCCTGGGGACTCATAGGAGACCCGGCCGAAGACATGACATCTTATTAATGACCCGGCCAGGCAACTCACAAGATGACCAAGCCCAAGACCCCGCGGGTGAGCCGGCGCCAGGCGGCTCACAAGTGAAGGCCCACAGGAGAAGGCCCACAAGAGAGAAGGATTCCCTTAAAGGAAATAAGACCCGGAGTATGATTCGTGAGAGACTAGTCCTAATCCTACTCCTAGTAGGACTCTATTTGTAAACCTACCCTCTCCACTTATATAAGGAGGGGTAGATCACCCCTAGAGGGACAAGTTCTCAAGAGACACAAGTCTACAAGTTTAGACAACACAAGAGATTAGAGGCACAAGAGATTAGAGGTAGCAATTAGCACCCTTGTAACCGAGAGATCTTCATCATCATCAATACCAGACAAGCAGGACGTAGGCTTTTACCTCCATCGGAGGGGCCGAACCTGGGTAAAACTCCGTGTCTTCTCAATTCCGATCAACCCCTTGAAACCGCCACGTAGTTGCATCTCGTCCCGAACCTAAGTCCGTTCACCCGGACATCTGCCGTGACAAATCCACGACAGTTGGCGCCCACCGTGGGGCGTGGTCTTGAAGGGAGCTCCCAAGGGATCGAGAGGATCAATTGATCTGATGAAGAAGAGTTGGCACACATGGATGTACGTCGATTCTAAGTTTGTCAGTCAAGATGGAAAGGTTTTCAGCGGTAGCAATAAACTTGCGCCGCTCCGGCCGCCGCGCGCCCGCGCCGGGTCTGCTCTGCCCTGAGATGCTGCTTCGGCCTCGCCCGCCTCCACGCACAGCTCTGGGATGCTCCCGCCCGATGTGCCGTGGCTGCTTCGCCTCGCCCAACGCCATGGCTGTGTCCGAGCCGGCCCTGTCAAGACTTGCTACCGCGGCGTTGCCTGCTCGCATCCACCATGGCTCTGCCGCTGCCTCGCCATGCGCCTCTGCCTCAAGTCAGCCTCGCCTCCGCTACTGCTCTACGCCTTAGTCGTCGTGGCCTCACCCGAGCGCTCGCCGCTGGCTTCGCGCCCGTCCATGAGCCGATGCGCTCCGCCTCGTTCCGCTCTGCTTCGCCCTGCCGCTGGCGCCGAGTCGGGCTGTCACTGGTGCTGAGCTAGGTTGTTGCTGGTTCCAAACCGGGCCGCCGTTGTCGAGCTGGACTCCGAGTTGGACTCCTTTGACCCTGCAAACTCCAGCCTAAAGCCTGACTCGGAGTCAGACTCACCTCGCCCTGCACCACATTGTGCCATGGCCGGCTCGGCCACGCCCGACCATTCGTGTCCAAGCTGGCTTCCACCTCTCCTCGCCCCCATGACCCGCTTCTCCGCTATGGTTCGCCCCGCCTCACCATGCGTGTCGTCGCCGATCTCTTCACGCCATGCGCCGCTCTCACTCGAGTTCGCTGTGGCTGGCCGCGGACCGCTCAAACCACCTACGGTTGCCCTCTGTGCCACCCTGTGTGTTGCTCCGCCTTCGTGTCATCTCCACCCAATCATGCGGTTTCGCCTTGCCCTGGTCGGGTCTGCGCTGCCGTCTGCTTGCTTCATCAAGCGCTAGCAACGTGCGATGTCTGGCCGGGCCTGTGGACTGCCAAAGGATTGGCACCTGTGTGGAGACTGGATGCTTCAGCAACGAGAAATGACTGAATGCTCCACGTCCTAAGTCAAAGGTTGTGCATGCATGTACGCCACGAGCTGCAGATACAATACAAAATACATGAATCGGTGCCATGCGGGTTTCTCCATGGTGTTTTTTCCCTTCAAAGACGGCTAATTCTCATGCACAATGGCACGATCTACAATGGAAATTTATATTTCACGAGAAGATCATAGTCAAATCACAAGGACAAGGATGTGATATCAATATTCTAGGAGACACATCGGACAACTGATGAGTTGTTTACTACGAGCGCCAGTTTTTTCTGTTGTTCGACGGACATGCGCGGAGTCCGCCGACTGGATTCTTCCGTGACCCGACTGTGCATAATTTCGGTCCCTGTCTGACGGTGGAAAATGTTGGTGGCTACTGGATCAATCTCGACAGACATACACAGGATCTGTCATCCTAAAAAATCAGGTGTCACCTGTCTAATCTATTTTATTAGCACATCTAAATTCCTTTTTAGGATAACTATATTTTTATACGCAGGAAAGTTATTCATTACAAAGGTGGGGTTATACTGCGCGTACGAAGCTCACAACAATGCCATCATGCGCCAACATTCATCCATGTCGCATTGTCTGAGAGGGACGCGTGCAGTCCACCGTCCCCGGCTGATTTGCCGACCACACTGGTTTACAACGTCACGACGCCTCTTACGGTCACACCAGCTTACAACGCCGTGGCCGTCTCTCGCCACCGCGCCGGCTTACAGCGCCGTGGCCGCCTCTCGCCACCGCGCCGGCTTGCAACGCTTTGGCCATCTCTCATCGACCGCGTGGGCTTTAGAACTCCGTGGTCGTCTCTTGCCACCGTGCCGTCTTACAGCGGCGTGGCCGTCTCTCGCCGTCGCACCGGCTTACAACACTATGGCCGTCTCTTGCCACCACGCCGGCTTACAAACGACGTGGTCGTCTCTCGCCATCGCGCCAGCTTACAATGTCGTGGCCATCTCTCGCGACAGCACCGACTTACAACGTTGTGGCCGTCTCTTGTCACCTGCGCCGGTTTACAAACGTCGTGGCGTCTGTCACAATAGCACCGGCTTACAACGCCACGGCTGATTTCAACGTCTACATCAACACGCCAGTGGCTGCGTACACCAGTACAAACCGTCCATGGTCCTACAGTCCAATTTACATCAACATCAAGTGCAGTGCTCGATGATACGAGCCGCCCAACGGATGCGCACAAGTCACCACCCACATTGTGTTCTACATCAACATATCGGTGGGTGCTCGTCGATACGAGTCGTCCAACAGACAAGCGCATCAATTGCCGCCACTACAGTTTGGTTCACTTCAAACAACCAGCCGGAACGAACCGTCGACCGGATTATTGACACAAATCATACGGGATCATCTATAACCCGCCACGGCCAACCTCAACTTTCAGTGGAGATTCTCAAGCCGCCTTTTCAAGTCAACTTGAGGCTCGGGGGCTACAGACATGGCAAGACACATTTGGTCATTTTCAATGAGAAGCCCGGGTCTTTGCAAGATGAAATTTTCCGGCTTAGAAATTTGAGTTGAAGTGGTTTGTTCACTGTCAAAACGGTTGATCTATCATCCGGCTTTATACCCTATCAAGCGTTGTTGCAGGGAGGCTTCTTGCCTTCGGGTATAGCTTACATCTCCCCTGCACAGTTTGCTTTTACGCTGTTGCAAGGAGGCTTATTGCCTTCGGGTATAGCTTACATCTCCCTTGCATAGCCGGCGTTATGCCCAATTAAGCATTGTTCAAAAGAGGCTTCTTGCCTTCGGGTATAGCTTACATCTCCTTTGCACAACCAGCTGTTATTAAACTGTTGCAAGGAGGCTTCTTGCCTTCGGGTATAGCTTACATCTCCCTCGCACAGTCGGCGTTATGCCCAATTAAGCACTGTTGCAAAGAGGCTTCTTGCCTTCGGGTATAGCTTACATCTCCTTTGCACAGCCAGCTGTTATTAAACTGTTGCAAGGAGGCTTCTTGCCTTCGGGTATAGCCTACATCTCCCTTGCATAGTTGGCTTTATGCCTAGTTTGGTTACATTAATCGCTGTTGTTGATGGAGGCTTCTTACCTTTGGTATAGCTTACATGACCCTAAGAAAACAGCGTGTACACCAAATTCCAGTTGCTTATCAACTACGGCCATCGAAGGGGGCTTCTTACCGATGGGTATCGCTTATCTCACCCTAATGGCCGGATTTATGCCACTTCCGGTTACTTATTAACCGCGGTTGTCGAAGGGGGCTTCTTACCGACGGGTTCGCTTATCTCACCCTAACAACCGGCATTTACACCAAAACTCAGTTGCTTATCAACTGTAGCTGTTGAAAGAGGCTTCTTGCCTTCGGGTATAGCTTACATGTCCTTTCAAACAGTCGGCTTTATCAGTAAGCCGTGGTTGTCGATGGAGACTTCTTGCCTTCGGGTATAGCTTACATTACCCATCGACAGTCGGCGTCCGCGCCTACAACTGTAGCTGTTGAACGAGGCTTCTTGCCTTCGGGTATAGCTTACATCTCGTTTCAAACAGCCGGCTTTATCAGTAAGCCATGGTTGTCGATGGAGGCTTCTTGCCTTCGGGTATAGCTTACATTTCCCATCGATAGCCGGCCTATGACTGTAGCTGTTGAAAGAGGCTTCTTGCCTTCAGCTATAGCTTACATCTCCTTTCAAATAGCCGGCTTTATCAGTAAGCCGTGGTTGTCGATGGAGGCTTCTTGCCTTCGAGTATAGCTTACATTACCCATCGATAGTCGGCGTTCGCGCCTACAACTGTAGCTGTTGAAGGAGGCTTCTTGCCTTCGGGTATAGCTTACATTCCCTTCCAAGAGCCAGCTTTATCAGTAAGCCGTGGTTGTCGATGGAGGCTTCTTGCCTTCGGGTATAGCTTACATTACCGTCGACAGACGGCGTCCGCGCCTAAAACTGTAGTTGTTGAAGGAGGCTTCTTGCCTTTGGGTATAGCTTGCATTCCCTTCAAACAACCGGCTTTATGCCGTTCCGGCTCATCAGTAGCCACGGATGTCGATGGAGGCTTCTTACCTTGGGTATAGCTTACATTACCCATTGACAACCGACGTTCGCGCTTACAATATTTGCTGTCAACAGGAGGCTTCTTACCTTTGGGTATAGCTTACATTACCCTAAAAACAGTCGGCTTTATGCCATTCCGGTTGACATGTCAGCCGTGGATTATTCAAGGGGGATTCCCACCTCCAGGTAACATGCCGGCTTATCAAGCCGGGTCAGAGCAAGGTTATGAAAGAAGGAGAAATGTTATAACATCTCCGGGTTGTGCTTTGTCAAAGTCGCCCTTACAACAATATAGAATATATTATGTCTTGTTCATTTTTGCAGGTTTTATCTCTTAAGATGAGCCGCCGTTAAAGTATTCTGCAAAAGCAAATAGATTTTTTAATAGCCAACATGGCTGGATCTTCATGGTTTATCATAACCAGTAATAAATGATTGGTATTTTTTCAAACCAGCTCAGAGAAATTATTATCTTTCAAGAGCCGACCTATCAGATATAATGTCGTGTCATCTAATTGGCCGGTTCTCAGATTTCTTTAATTGTGCTCTGTAGTAATCTACAACACTCACAGATGTCTCAAACTTATATTTCCGGGTTGTACCACAACGACGAGCAGGAATTTCATGTCAAAGACAAAGGAATTATTCCAGGATATTCATTCCGGGTTATATTACGACCACGGTCAAAGATTCATTCGACAAATTATGGTGAGACGTATTATTCTCACATAGTCCCAAGACGCCGTAGGCAGACGACCCGGCACTTGGGGGCTACATTATCCAAGTCCAAGTTTATATCAATTATGCAAGTCCCTTGTCGCTGCAAGCATGCACCACGACACTTGGGGGCTAATGCAAGCCGGTTTTCAAACCATTACATTGTAAGCAAGACCATATTATCTCAAAGAGATGAGCTGACCCTTCTATACTTTTCTAAAGTCCCAGCCCAGTAATTCTTACTGACCCGACACTTGGGGGCTACAGTATTCAGCTGTTCCAACAGATTAAGAGATTCAAATTGAAGACCCAGCGCATCACATTCTGATGAGCCGGCCCTTGGGGGCTACCCCCGCCGAAGCTTTCTGACGAGCCGGCCCTTGGGGGCTACACCCGCCGAAGCATTATAAGATATAAGGCAATTATAAGTCCCAGGTTGCTGTAGGCAAGACAACCCGTCCCTTGGGGGCTACACAGTCCAAAATGTTATTTGCAAAGCACCAAGTTATCATGGATAATCTCGAAGCTTGGGGGCTACAGGTAATATGGACATATCAAAAACTTTGAGGAGAATTTTCAAGATATTAAATATGGAGTTCAGTTGTTAGACCCGTCATCACCAACACTTATGACCCGGTGTTATCAAAAGATCATAACCCGCCAGAGTTTATATAAGCCGCCCTGCTTCACAACAATGGAAGTCCGGTTCTACATCAGATGGATTTTCATCCCAATATTTATCAAGTCAGCAGGATTCTAGTTATTTAACCCGGAGTGACCAACGATAATGACTCGGCATCATCAATGATTATGACCCAGCGGAGATGACCCGCCAAGAGTATTGGAAGCCGACTCAATGGCATATGGGTGTTCTACTCTCAATATTTTTCAAAAGACATTGACAAGCAAGATGATTATCAAGACGACTCATTCATATGGAGAAAATACCCAGATTTCTGAGAAGCCATTTTATAAGATGGCCAAAGGAGCAAGCCGGCCACTTAACATATTTGTTACTCTTATTTCAGGAGCTTACCATGAATAAATTCAAGCTAACCTGGGGGCTAATGATGGGGATATACCCGATGGTATGACCCGACCTGGCGACTCACAGGAGACCCGGCCGAAGACATGATATCTTATTAATGACCCGACGAGGCAACTCATAGGATGACCAAGCCCAAGACCCGGCGGGTGAGCCGGCGCCAGGCGGCTCACAAGAGAAGTCCCACAGGAGAAGGCCCACAACCCTAGTAGGACTCTGTTTGTAAACCTACCCTCTCCACTTATATAAGGAGGGGTAGAGCATGTAACACCCCGTTACTCCTGGCGGTATCTAGACTGGCCCCACAAACCAACACTAGTCTTTCCTGTGCACTTTGTCCTCACTCGTGCACACCCGGGACCAACTTCCTGTTCGGTCACCCATCCTAGAATCGCTCCAAGCCAAGCACGCTTAACTTTGGAGTTCTTTTCAAATGGGCTCCCGAAAAACAAGGAATTCCTTGTTGATATGAGTAGTCTATCATTCCTATTAAGCCAGGTTCTCACATACACCCCCACTCAAAGGAACCGACGTCCTCGTCGGCCCATCAGGAACGTTCCCTTTTGGTACACGTATGCACGTCCAGTCCGGCACATGTGCCATGCTGTGTGCCACGACGGGCGACACATGCCATGCGCCACATGCCCGTGCACCTGACCCGTGCATGCCCATGTAACCGCAAGGGGCGGCTCTGATATCAATTGTAACACCCCGTTACTCCTGGCGGTATCTAGACTGGCCCCACAAACCAACACTAGTCTTTCCTGTGCACTTTGTCCTCACTCGTGTGCACCCGGGACCAACTTCCTGGTCGGTCACCCATCCTAGAATCGCTCCAAGCCAAGCACGCTTAACTTTGGAGTTCTTTTCGAATGGGCTCCTAGAAAAGAAGGAATTCCTTGTTGATATGAGTAGTCTATCATTCCTATTAAGCCAGGCTCTCACAGAGCACCCGTAGAGGGACAAGTTCTCAAGAGACACAAGTCTACAAGTTTAGACAACACAAGATATTAGAGGTAGCAATTAGCACCCTTGTAACCAAGAGATCTTCATCATCATCAATACCAGACAAGCAGGACATAGGCTTTTACCTCCATCGGAGGGGCCGAACCTGGGTAAAACTCTGTGTCTTCTCGATTCCGATCAACCCCTTCAAATCGCCACATAGTTGCGTCTCGCTCTGAACCTAAGTCCGTTCACCTGGACATCTGCCATGACAAATCCATGATAGGTGGGATGCCTCCGTACCTTTCCATTGACACTTGCATCGTGCATGACCCTATGAGGGTTGTGCGGGTGGGTGTAGTTAGGATGATAGTAGATGCTACCCAAGTGGGATCGGGATTTATGCATAGTAATGGTATGTATGAACATGCGCTGTCTTCACAGGCACCGGGCACATCGTTGGTCCCCTCATGGATGGTATGATTAGAGCGAGCCTCGTGTGATGTACATCATGAGGGTTGGGTACCAATCGAGTGGACTCTTTGTATAGTATCGCTGGGGGAAAGGCATTGTTCGGATGCTTACCTCGGGTATGTTATATACCGCGAGTCGTGGATGACACGGAAGTTCCCCGAGTCTTGTGGGTAAAGTGTGCAACCTCTGAAGAGTGTAAAACTATTCGAATAGCCGCGTCCGCGGTCATGGACAGTTGGAGATCCTTCTTAGACTATGTCCGGATGTTTTCGTGAAATTTGGTGTGAGTATGGATGTGATGGTGACAAGAGGTCACATGAGCTAAGTCCGATGACTTAGCATGATGAGTGAATATGAGATGTTCAACCAATTCTTATGATGATATCGGTATCTTGACCATATGGATACTTGCTTATTGTTGATGCATGTTATGAGTTACTTGATAATGGCATTCGGATTCAAAATTAGCTTTCCGCAAAGTTACTTGCTTAGTGTTATACCATGCATCATTATTACCTTGTTACACAACTTGGGTTGCTTGGGAGTACATTCAAAGTACTCATTGGTTTGCCACTGGTTATTTAATTGGCCGGGCATGGAAGAACAAGAGTATGTCGAAGAGTTCGTTGGAGACGAACATGCGAACTAGGACGCTTCCCAGTCAGAATGCTTGCAGGTTAAGGCAGATGGCTTGGGTTCACGCTTTCGACCAAGATTTCCGCTGCTTGTTCTATTTTAAGTGTTTGGTCCGTGTGGCCCTATCTATGTAAGACTTGACCTTCATGGTCTTTATTTGTGTAAGACGATAAGTATGGATGTAAGACTCTTGTTATTCAGCTTCTGTGTGTTCAGTGAGCATTGATCTCTGGGATCACTGCACACGTGCATTCGGTGATCACGACTTATGAGTCGGGGTCCCCATAGAGCTGGTATCAGAGCCATCCTTACTGTAGGAAGCCCTTAGTTAGTATGGACGTTAGTTAGAATAAAATTGACTTTCAAAACAACACCTAGCATTTGTACTTAGGAATTCTGCACTGTTTACCTATTCTCACCTTCACACAACACTCTACTAACTCTCCTCCTTTCAAACCTTTGTAGACGACCGTCGTACCCGAAGCCTTCGTGACATCCGGCTTTCGCTTACTCCTTGGGGATAGCCTAGAGAAGTGCCAATTTCGCCAACCACCCATTTTTCTCTACCACGAGCACTGGGTCGATGTCGTCACGAAGGAGTACCACATAGATGTGGTCATCAAGGAAAATGACTCCCCAACCAGTTGGTTCTTTGAAGGACCACGGATGGAGATCATGATGTCTGTCGTCGAGACAGCTGCATGCAAGGCACTCCTACACCTTCAGGACATCATTCCAAAAATGGCTGACGAGCCGGCTACTCGCTACCTTACCTTTAGGAAGGATGAAAGATGGCACACCACTCAGGTTCCAGACCTACTTCAGCCTCTCTGCCGATAGTCTAGTTCACAACTTGATGAAGGAGTCTGGGAAGCTCCGTGAGGAACTTCACCACACCCGAGAGCTACTTCAACAAGCCAAGACAAAGCCAGACAAGATCAAGAAGGATGGAGCCCCCGAGGGACGACCAGCTGTCGCTTATTGAGGAGGAGTACCCCCAGCTAGCGATGCACCTACGAGTAGTCATCGCATGAGTGCGAAGGAGTACCGTGAGCTCTTCACTGACCCGCCTGCAAAGCGTCGTTGGGATGGACCTCCTCGTTCCCCGACCCCTTCGACAGGGAACAATGCCCGTTCAGATGATGAACAAGAGGAAGACCCAGAGGAGCGTGACTACGAGACCGAGCACTCCACCACCTGAGTCCGAGAACCCCTAGGGTAGGATCAGTCATATATCCCTCATGCGAAGTCGAGTCGGTGTAATGGTTCATATCAAACCATGTGTGCTTGTTTTTTGTTTTGTTGTTTGTGTTCGGATGCAAGTCGTGCTTTTGCCTTAGGCAACATGTAAGCGACTCCATCATCTATCTTAATATATGTTGTTGGTCTTTTGACCTTTGTTTCAACACACTTGCACTTGACCGACCCCCTTAGGAACGCTTTTCCGTTATTGCTTATCCTCTTGTCAATCCTAGTTGTTTGACTTGGCTGCTCCAAACAGGATGGTGACTACTACCCGCAACATCTCCTTCACCAACCCTGAAGCCGGCAACCCAAGCCAGCAACAGGGAGCTGGTGGTGTTGCTCACATTAGAAGACACCAGGAGCAGCCACAAGGCGACATTCCCCCGCCACCACCACCTCCACCGGAGAACATGACCATATCTCAGTTTCTCCAAGTTCTCCGGGAGGAATGCCAAGCCAACAATGCTGCTATCCAGCAGATGGCTCAGGCTCTCGTGAACAACCAGCGGCAAGGCAGGAACGGCAATGGCCGCTCCACGGTGTCTGAGTTCATGAGGAACTCGCCCCCAACCTTCACCAAGACTGCTGAACCATTAGATGCTGATGACTGGATCCGCATCATCGAGGACCTCCTTGCATTGGGCAACTGCAATGAGGATCGTGAGAGGGTGCTTTATGCATCTCACTGCCTCGGAGGTACCGCCCGAGCTTCATGGGATGGATTCAAGGTCATGCAAGGAGAACGTGTGATCACGTGGAATGACTTCAAGGAAGGATTCCGCACTGCCCATATTCCTTCTGGGATCATGGCTATCAAGAAGAGAGAATTCCGAGCATTGAAGCAAGGAAGTGGCTATGTCAAGGAGTACCTGCAGAAGTTCAACCTATTATCAAGGTATGCACCTCAAGACGTCAGCACAGAGGCTGCCAAGAAGGAACGCTTCATGGAAGGACTTCAACAGGTCCTGCAGTATCAGCTCATCATCTGCGACTATTGTACCTTCTTCGACCTAGTGAACAAGGCCCTCATGCTAGAAGACAAGCGTCTTGCCATTGACGACCTAGTGAGCAAGGGAAGCTCAAGCTACTAGAAGCCTCGCCCCTGGCAGCCAGCCCCAGCCAAGCCAACCTATTAGCCGCAGCAGGCTAGACCTCCTGCACCTCATCCGAGCTACTAGCCTCAGCAGTACGCCAATCCCAGGCCAGCCTACAACAACAACCCCAATAACAACAACGGTGGCAGAAACTTCAACGACAACCCTAGACAAGTCGCTTGCTTTGGATGTGGTCAGCCAAGACACATCTCTCAGCTGTGCCCCAACAAGAAACCAGATGCCCCGCGCCCCAATGCGCCAGCTCAAGGTCAAGCCCGTGGAGCACCACCAAGGAACCCCGCTCCCCACAACCAGCCCAACAACAGCAAGGGTCATGTGAATCACGTCACCGCAGAGAAAGCCTAGGAAGACCCGGACGTCATACTGGGTACGTTCCTCGTCAACTCAACCCTAGCAACAGTATGGTTTGATTGTGGATCTTCGCATTCTTTTGTCACCCAAGAGTTTGCACTAGAGAGTGGCATGAAGCCTACACCCCTGGGTAGTCGTATGTTTATACAAACCCTAGTATCAATTATGAAGTCTGGGATAGGTTGTAAGGGAGTTGAGATTAACATCAACGGGGAGACTTGTTAGCCGACCTTATCATCCTGAAGTCAGAAGGCTTGGATGTGATCGTAGGCATGGACTGGTTAACCAAGCACCAAGGCATGCTGGACTATGCCAAAAGGATTGTCACCATGACCAGTAGCCAAGGAGTGGAAATTAAGTTTGTTCCCAACCCTGCCTCCACTCAAGCCCCTCAGGCTAACTTCCTATCAGGAGTTGAGATGGATCAACTGCCAGTGGTATGTGAGTACCCGGATGTGTTTGCTGATGAGCTTCCTGGAATGTCTCCTGACCGCGACATTGAGTTCATCATTGAGCTTATACCCGGATCAAGGCCCATCTATAAGAAGGCCTACAGGATGGGATCCGAAGAGTTGTCTGAGTTGAAGAAGCAGCTGGTAGAGCAGCTCAGAAAAGGATTTATTCACCCTAGTGCCTCTCCTTGGGGATCGCCTGTTCTATTTTGGTCAAAGAGGGACGGAACTACCAGACTTTGCGTCGATTACCGTTCTCTCAATGAGGTCACGGTAAAGAACAAGTACCCACTCCCCAAGATTCAAGACCTATTTGATCAGTTGAATGGAGCCAAGGTGTTCTCCAAGATCGACCTCGGGTCTGGGTACTACCAGCTGAATATCAGACCCCAAGACATTCCAAAGACGGCATTCGTAACCTGGTATGGCCTGTATGAATACACGGTCATGTCATTCGGGTTCACTAATGCCCCTGCCTACTTCATGTACCTCATGAATAAGGTCTTCATGGAGTACTTGGACAAGTTCGTTGTCGTCTTCATTGATGACATACTCGTCTTCTCCAATACTGAAGAAGAACATGAGGAACACTTGAGATTGGTCCTAGAGAAGCTTCGAGAGCACCAACTTTATGCCAAGTTCGGCAAGTGTGAATTCTGGCTGCGTGAAGTTGGATTCTTGGGTCATGTGTTGACTGCAGAAGGACTATCACTGGATCTTGCCAAGATTGAAGTTGTGACCGAATGGCAAACCCCAACCACAGTGAAGGAAGTCAGGAGCTTCCTCAGACTCGCTGATTATTGTCGCAAGTTCATAGAAGGGTTCTCGAGCATTGCCTGACCCATGACCCAGCTTTTGAAGAAGGACAAGAAGATTGAATGGGTAGCTAAGTGCGAGGAAAGCTTCCATGAGCTCAAGAAGAGATTGACCACAACCCCAGTTTTGGCCACCCCTGATATTCACAAGGACTTTGTGATTTATTGTAAAGCATCAAGAACCGGGCTTGGAGGAGTTCTGATGCAAGAAGGCAGAGTCGTAGCATATTTGTCCTGACAGCTACGTCCTCATGAAGAGAACTACCCAACTCATGATCTCGAGTTAGCAGCCGTGGTTCATGCCTTGAAGACATGGCGACATTACCTACTGGGGAAGCGATGTGAGATATTCATAGACCACAAGAGTTTGAAGTATATCTTCACTCAAAGGGAGTTGAACATGAGGCAGTGAAGATGGTTGGAATTGAGCAAGGATTACGACCTCAGTCTTCAATACCACCCCAGAAAGGCCAATGTGGTAGCAGACGCCTTGAGTAGAAAGGCTTGTTCCTTGAATGCTATGATTAAGGAAAGGCTACCCGCCCTGTATGAAGAACTTGAGAGCTTCGGCTTGGAACTGGTTGCACCAGGATTCTCGCCAACCTCAAAGCAAATCCTACCTTGATGGATGATATCAAGGAAGCCCGGAAGGGGCACGAGAGCATTGAAGGCGTCAAGAGGAAGATCAAGGCAGGCAAGGCCCCAGGATTCTTGGTGGATGAACAAGGAGTTGTATGGTTCGAGGATCGCATTTGCGTACCCAACAAAGAAGAGCTCAAGAACCTGATCTTGCAAGAATCTCATGACACTCCCTACTCCATCCATCCTGGAGGAACCAAGATGTATTAAGACCTCAAGGCAAGATTCTGGTGGCATGGCATGAAGCGGGAGATAGGCACGTTTGTTGCTAAGTGTGACATATGCCAGAGAGTTAAAGCTGAGCACCAGCGACCCGCTGGACTATTGCAACCTCTCAAAGTGCCTGAATGGAAGTGGGATAAAATCGGGATGGATTTCATCACCGGTTTACCGAGCTCAAACAAGGGACATGACTCCATTTGGGTCATTGTTGATCACCTGACCAAGGTAGCCCACTTCGTCCTCGTCAGAACCACCTACGATGGAAGCCAGCTCGCGAACCTCTACATCAACCGGATTGTGAGCCTTCACAGAGTTCCAAAGGATATTGTGTCCGATCGAGGAACCCAATTCACCTCAAGATTCTGGAAGAAGTTCCAAGAGGCTATGGGAACCAAGCTCTCCTTCAGCACTGCTTTTCACCCCTAGACCGGTGGGCAAGCGGAGCGAGTAAATCAGATACTCGAAGATATGCTCCACGCTTGTGTTTTGGCATATGGAGCCAAGTGGGAAGATTGCCTACCGTTCGCCGAGTTCTCCTACGACAACAGCTATCAGTCGAGTCTTCAGATGGCACCATTTGAGGTGTTGTATGGACGCAAGTGATGTACTCCCCTCAACTGGTCAGAGACCGGAGAAGGATTAACTTTTGGATCGGACATCCTCCGTGAAGCCGAAGAGCAAGTTCAACTTGTCCAAGAGCGCCTTGAGACCGCAAAGTCAAGATAGAAGAGCCATGCCGACTCTCACCGCGGAGAACTGAACCTCAACGTCGGAGATTATGTCTACTTCATGTCACACCTCTAAAAGGAAACAAGTGTTTCCACGTCAAAGGGAAGCTCGCACCCAGATACATCGGCCCCTTCAAGATCATCGCAAGATGAGGAGAGGTTGCCTATCAGCTAGAGTTACCTTCCGAGCTGTCAGATGTGCACAATGTCTTTCATGTGTCACAGCTCCGGAAGTGTCTGCAAGTTCCCAACCACCCCGACCTCTACAAGGACATCGACCATCAAGCCATCGATCTTCAACCAGATCTCACTTATCGTGAGAGGCTACTTTACATTTTGGATGAAGCCAAGCGTTGCACCCGAAGCCGCACCATCAAATACTTCAAGGTCCAGTGGACCCACCACTCTGAAGCTGAAGGAACCTCGGAGCATGAAGATTATCTTAGATCAGAGTTCCCGTATCTTTTTAGGGCTTAGCCTAGGAATCTCGGGGACGAGATTCTTGTAAGGGGGGAAGGTCTGTCACACCCTATGTTTGTAGCACATTGTTATGTTTGGGTTTATAAAATTTGGAGCCAACTAAAACTTTTGCTATGTTGTTTGCTTGCTTGTTGATTGAGTTTTATGGCACTCCTAGATTCAATTCCACCTCATCCTCATCTTTCTTGTCCCAAACCTCTTGCCTAATGATCATGCCATGTGAATAGTGCCCAAAACTATTTTTATCAACTTTGGATTTAACTAAAAATGATTTATCTAAATTAAGTTTCCAAAACCCCCTGAAATGAGGTTTTCACTGCAAGTCCTCAAATCAGATGGACCCTTCTTTCCCAAAGGCTTTATTTCAAATCTAATATATGTATGACTTCCCAAAACCACCAAATACTATTTTTAACTATTATTTTCACATTATACTTAAAGGCTTTTTCTTAAGGCCAAAAATGGTTTTTCCAAGGGAAAAATTACTTAAATGCTTTAAAAATATTTGAGAAAATTTAGAGAAACTCAGTTCACATATATTTTCCATATATATGAGTTTCAACACAAGGGCATGATCAGATCATAGGCAAAACCCCTCAAAACCCTTTCTGTTCTGATCAAACTTTTGGAATATTTCTATAAGAAATATTGTCAATAAATTCCAGAAAAATTCCAGCAAGTCAACACTATCATGGGTTATGATCTTGCAAAGCTTGGCTCCAATCCAAGTTGGTTTCGTTCATGAAACCATCCCAAAATCATTCCTGTCCAGAATCAAATTTGAGCAAATCTACATTGTAAAGTGTCTCCCCTTGGCCTCAAACTTTGTGGGCATGCTCTAATGGCCAAATAGTGATGATACACTAAGTGGTGCATCAAGGGTTAAAGCCTAACATCAATAGATCTATAGAAATCTGATTCTGCTAAATTCTAGGGTTCATCAAATTTCCATTATCAACTTTTCCCCTTGAGCTCAAATTTGGTGAAGCATCTCATTTCTACCTAGCCTTTGACCCTGGTAAATATCTCAGTAAGTTGGTAAACTTACCCTACCCACACCTTCAACCAATGCCCAAGCACCCCGTGTAAAAATCCCAAGTGAGCAGACCACTGTAAGGTGGGGTAAAAACCCCATTCTTCACCCTGGCACCACCTTTTTCCATCCTCCCCTGCCCATTTCTTTTCTCCCCTAGCTCTCCTTAGCCTCTAAGGCATCCAAGAGCATCTCCAGGCCACCCCAGGAGCTAGTGGACAAGGTGGGCACCCCAGAGCATGCAGGCCGGAGCAATGCCGGCCATACGCACTCTTTGGAGCGCGCTACAGTGCGCTCCCGCACTATAGCCGCTGCCCAATGGACGGCCACGACCACCTTGGGCCTCGCCCGCGTGTCCCCAAGGTGCCCTCAACGTCCGTGACACGCCAAGCTGCTGACCCCCTCTCTCTATCCTCTCTCCTCCGCCCTCCCACATGCATGCCCGGCACTGCCTGGTTCGGCCAACCGGGGAGCTCACACGCGCAGGCATCTCTCCCTCTCTCTTTCTTCCCTCTGGCCTATACCGACCCTAGGAACGCCCCTGGCTCACCCTCTCTCTCTTTCGTGGCCTCTGGCCTCCGCCACGAGCTCACCGGTGCACCAGCGCTTGGTGGACTCGCGTCCCCCTATAAAGGGCCCTCCCCCGAGCCCTCTCTCCCCTCTGGACCCTCTCTTCCTCTCCCAATAGAGCTCCCATGGCCAGTCCCCCTTGTTCTAAGGCTCAAGCGCCCGAGATCTCGGCGTCGCCATCGTTGATCTCTCGCTAGCAAGCCTCTCCGGCCCTCCTTCCACTTAGGCTGCTCCTCCCTCAACACACTGACTCGATTCCCCCTCGTCCTCGTCCTCCTTGCAGCACGGAGAGGCCCCTAGTGATCGCTCTCGAAGCTGCTTCCGCCGCGGGTGCTCGCCGCCAGCGACTCCGTCCACCTCCGATGCTCCCTCCACCTCCAGAAGACCGACGGGTCAACGCCAAGCCCGTTACCGCCTCCAGATCCCCTCACCGTGCCTCCCCTAGCCACCGGTGAGCTCTCCCCCTTCCTGTCCCGAGGTAGGAGAAGAATCCGACAGGTGGGGCCCACCTATCGGTCTCTCATCCACCCTCCCACGGTCTCTCTTCCCCATCGTGTCACTAACGACCGGGCCCTGCGCGTCAGGCTGGCCAGCTGGGCCGACCCAGGCTCTGGCCGCCTCTGGCCCAGGTCCCAGTGGCCTTTTTCTTTCTTTTTATTTTTCTATTTTCTGTGGACTTTGTAAAAATCCCACCAAAATAAATATTTATCCTATGACAATATTTCTTCCACCAAAATTCCTAGAATAATCTATAGAATTTATTAGTGCCATTTATAAAAATGTTTGAAACTGTTTTTAGTACTGTTTTATTTTAAAACCTATATATAGGCACCTTTTTGCCTCTGTTATTTTATTTCCAAAATCTTTTTCACAACAAAACCCTAGGAAAATATTTTTAGTATGACATTTAGTATTTATCAGAGTAGGTTAACATTTTTGGTGGTAGATTGAGTGCTCTATTTTGTGTGATTGCTTATTTTTATCACTTTATTTCGCGACGATAGATTGCGCGGTTGACGAAGAAGTTGGACCCGAAGACTTCAAAGACCCCGGAGACTTTGTTGAGCCAGGCAAGCATCCCTTTGAGCATGATAAGAAACCATTTTATTGCATGTTATATAGCACTTTACTTTCCTTAGATTGATCATGTGATGTGGTGTTCCACTTTCGGTGGGATGCCTCCGTACCTTTCCATTGACACTTGCATCGTGCATGACCCTACCACCTTATGAGGGTTGTGCGGGTGGGTGTAGTTAGGATGCTAGTAGATGCTACGCAAGTGGGATCGAGATTTATGCATAGTAATAGGAGGAAAGAAATGATTTCAAAGACTTTTCGAAAACCCCGTCGGGTGCCACTAATATCCGAGGCAGATATTGATGAGATGGGCGACCACTTGAGAAAGAAGTGGTGTGCCGGAACAAGTGAGTATGTGTTTTTGAAAACGGAGAGTTCTAAGGTTTGCTGACCGTCCCAACCTTACATGCGCAACCACGATACCCCTTATGGGACGGGGCTTTGTTGATTACCTTGGTGGGTACTGGCAAGGAGCCCGCATTACTAGTGGCAGGAGTGGCGTGGTCACTCTTGATACGGGGTCGTACCGGTATGTACGATCATGCGCTGTCTTCACAAGCACCGGGCACACCGTTGATCCCCTCATGGATGGTATGATTAGAGCGAGGCTCGTGTGATGTCCATCATGAGGGCTGGGTACCAATCTAGTGGACTCTTTGTTTAGTATTCCCGGGGGAAAGGCATTGTTCGGGTGCGTACCTCGGGTATGTTATATACCGCGAGTCGCGGATGACACGGAAGTCCCCGAGTCTTGTGGGTAAAGTGTGCAACCTCTATGGAGTGTAAAACTATGCGAATAGCCGCGCCCACGGTCATGGACAGTTGGAGGTCCTTCTTAGACTACGTCCGGATGTTTTCGTGAATTTGGTGTGAGCATGGATGTGATGGTGATAAGAGGTCACATGAGCTAAGTCCGATGACTTAGCGTGAGGATTGGACTAAGTCCGATGACTTTGCGTGATGAGTGAACATGAGATGTTCAACCAGTTCTTATGATGATACCGGTATCTTGACCATATGGATACTTGCTTATTGTTGATGCATGTTACGAGTTACTTGATCATGACATTCGCATTCAAAATTAGCTTTCCGCAAAGTTACCTGCTTAGTGCTATACCATGCATCATATTACCTTGTTCCACAACTTGGGTTGCTTGCGAGTACATTCAAATTACCCATTGGCTTGCCACTGGTTATTTAATTGGCCAGGCATGGAAGAACAGGAGTATTTTGAAGAGTTCGTTGGAGACGAACATGTGAATTAGGACGCTTCCAGTCAGAATGCCTGTAGGTTAAGGCAGATGGCATGGGTTCACGCTTTCGACCAAGATTTCCGCTGCTTGTTCTAGTTTAAGTATTTGGCCCGTGTGGCCCTATCTATGTAAGACTTGACCTTCATGGTCTTTATTTGTTTAAGACGTTAAGTATGGAAGTAAGACTCTTGTTATTCAGCTTCTGTGTGTTTAGTGAGCATTGATCTGTGGGGTCACTGTACACGTGCATTCAGTGATCACGACTTATGAGTTGGGGTCCCCACAATATGCATGCCATATTTTATCAGTTTGTACTAAAAATGATATGCAACTAAAATGTGTATACATAACTATGGATTCAAACTTTTTGCAACAACATGTAACAGTCATATTCGTACTGTTGAATAAAACTCTTGCTCCATGCTCGCTATGCATATGTGTAACCATATATGTCAACACGGACCCTTCGGTCTGTACCATTTTATAGAAGAACGTAAATTTCCTTTTGAATTCTTCCTCAAATTATGAATACATCCTACTTGTATATGATTTAGTCGCAGTCTTCAACAATGGCAAACTTTGATTGTAAGCAACCGGTTTCTTTCAACGCGAACTAAAATCTTCATCCAACTCATTTTCACGAATGCTAGCGGAAACCTTCTCACATTCTACCAGGAGCTCTAAAAGACCAAGTTTCCTACAGAATCTTTTCTTGAAGACATTATTCATACCTTCACTCTTTTGAGTCGACTTCATATTAGCTGTAAATGAGTCACGATAGATAGCCTCCCACTTACCCCTCAATTCATATAGTTTTGCCATCCATTCGTTCTCCTCGAGGTTGTACTCCTGCAACAATTCTAGCCACTTCCTCTTGAATATACATTTAGATCTATCTTCATAGCCACATCTCTTAAAATCAGGAAGAAACTTCTTGGGGTGCTTATGAATTACATGCGCAAGATGTTTCGCATCATTAAGATAAATGTGCCACAAGCAAAGATGATGGCTTGTATTTCAAAATACATAAGCAATTGCTCCTTCCATGGCCTTGTCTTGATCAGTGAAAATTGTGCTTCGATGCTTGCCTGACATTGCAGTGAGAAGTGTTGCAAATAACCAAACAAATGAATAAATGGACTCATTAAATATGAATACAACCCCAAAAATTATTGTCTGCTTGTGATGGTTGTCCCCAAGGATTGGATTGAAAGTCAATTCAAACTTGTTAGTATTAAATGTGGTGTCAGATGATATGGCGTCACCAAAGCATGCATAATCCATAATAGACTGACCATCTGCCCAAAAAAGTTAGCCATCTGACCATCTGCTTCATCTATTTGAATGGCATAAAAATGTAGGATCCTCTCTCTACTTATTCTTCAAGTATTCTTATACTGTTTTCGCATCATTGGATTCTAAATACTTCTTACGTTTCTTACCAATCTCATTATTGCAATCCATTTTTGAGAATGGCACTTTGTTGGCTCCTCCTTAGAATGCTACCGTGAAGTCATAGCTTCATCCCTGCTTTAGTATCTGGCCAATTAGCGCTCTGTCCGCTTCTACACCATGTCGTTGGGACCTCAACTTGTGCGACTTATTAGGACTCGCAAGATAATGATTGTGTTCCGTTACAACCTTTTTCACTGTCCAAATCCCCTCTGTACTAACACTAAATTGAACACGATCATCAAGACGTGTCCTTGTAGTGGCCTTTGATGACTCGGTTTCTCATTGTCCTTGATAACTGCAAACTATATATTTCTGGTATATAGTTCCATCATTGCGACGCTTTGTATAACTCTTTTGGATTCTAAATCCAATCTTACCAGCATATGTGTTGTACATGTCATATGCTTTGTCCTCTAAATCGAAATACAATCCCACTTTGGGAATGATCAAAGCTTGTCCAACCTTCTCAACCACATGTAGTAAAAGGAGTTGAGAATTAAAGTTATATTGCCACAACATGAAATACAAATTGTGCTCTTCCCCACAATACATTAATTTTACATTCTATTGTGATTATCGGACAGCCCCCAATATTATGTATATACTCCCTTCATCCCAAAATTCTCATCTTAAATTTGTCTAGATAAGAATGTATCTAGTAACATTTTACTATTAGATACATCTATCTATAGACAAACCTAAGACAAGAATTTTGGGACGGAAGGAGTATATTACTTCACATTAAGTGCGTCATGAAGGAGTGCTTTCATTTGAACAAGCTACTATACTATCAAACCTAATATCAAGTATCAACAAATCATTGTGTAGAAAATTATTAGTGTGTTATACGCAAATTGTTCCCTGGAGAGAAAACATCTTATGTTGCTTCCTGGCCTAGCTTCCGGCATGACAACACACTGTACATATGCATGCAGAAATTGTTCAAAGCGGCAATTGAAGAACAAGGCAACAACCAGATCGTACCACATCGTCCTGCAGGCCTTTTTTCTCCTGTCATGGTCGCTGCATTGCATTCCTAACCTTCTGTGACCTGCGGTGGCGACAAGTCCATGACGCATGTTGCCGCATGCGCCATCATTGTTGGCAGCGAGCGGTACGCGATGGAAAAACAACCATCCTCATCTATGTGGTTTACGTGATCCAGGCCAGTGACAGTCCCAAACTTTGGCGTGGTGACTCCCGTACTTCTCGACGGAGGCGACACATTAGGCAGCGGGAACACGACCCGCGGCAGCCGTGGTTGTCATTCAGGACCGAGTTGGTCATGGGAGAGAGAGGTCGTCGAGGCATTCGGGGGCAGACGGGGTGGTGCGGCCATCGTTCTCCCTCCGTTCGCTGTAGTGAGCACCAAACAAGAAAACACATGGTGACCAGTCCGATCATGTGGATAAAACATCTTCGGTGGATCGACCATGGAAACCCTCAATGCCGGGAAGGAACTGAAGGAGGCGCGGCCGTGTGCAAGGGAGACGACGGCGCAGATCAGGTACGTTCTTTGTGGCCATTCGATCACAGAGGAGTCGAGCCGGGTGTGTTTTCTTTGGCTCACTTGTATACAACCAGATGGCTCGTTGGCTGAAGTTAGCGATGCGTGGGTTAACCGTGCGATGGATAGGGAGGACAGCTGGCGGCAGATTAGATGGGTATGCACCGGAGAAAGTTTGCAACCGGCTCCATCCAATTCTTTCCAATCAAGAGAGGAGGTCAATCTTGAGGAAGTCAAGCTCGTCATCATCTAGCTCAAGTGGACTATGTGCATGGCAAAGGTTTGTCCTTGATAGGTTTTTCTATTTTACCGGTCTCATGGTGGTAGTTGGGAGACCGGGTTATAGGATCAATAGCCGTACTATCAAGGGGGGGCTCTCGAGTGAGTAGCTTGATTGTATCGTTCGTTGAGAGCTCAAATCGTTGTATTCTTGGCATCATCATCTATCTCGGTTCTTGGTGGGATTTTCTCTATGTGGGTTCTTGAGCTTATGGTCAGCTTCATGACAAGCTCAAGTTCATCGAAAATGGAGTACATATGCATCTTCTATGATGTTTTCGATGTTGGAGTTTTTGCCGGTTCTTCATTTATAGAGGTTTCACATCTCTATATCATTGGCGTTTTCATACTGCCTCTTCTTAAGATAACCAACAAGCTTGAGTTTCCTCAGTTTGGAGCTCATATGCAAAGGTTATGGCAGTTCTTGTCAGGGATATACCCTGCGGTAGGACCCGGGAGACAGTTATAACCTGGTGACAGTTATGACCCGGCTTTAAGTTAAAGTCCTGGTTGTGAGTCCCTGAAGATGAGTCTTGAAGATAAGCCCGGTTGTAAGTCCCTGAAGATGAGTCTTGAAGATAAGTCTCGGTTGTAAGTCCCTGAAGATGAGTCTTGAAGATAAGTCATGTTTGTAAGTCCCTGAAGATGAGTCTCTGAAGATGAGTCCCTGAAGATGAGTCTTGAAGCTGTCCGGCTGTAAGCCGCCCGGTGTAAGCCGCCCGGTGACTCAAACGCCCACAATATGAAGTCATAATAAGTTAAGTCTCAATCCGACTTAGACTCTACATGTAAGCCTCCCCTTCAACTTATATAAGGAGGGGCGGGTCACCCCGAGAGGGTCAAGTTTTTAGACGTCTCAATAGACAGGTCTTAGATAGACAAGAGATTAGAGACTCTCATGATTAGAGGTAGCAAAACAACACTCTTTTAACCGAGAGATCTTCTTCATCATCAATACCATAAAAGCAGGATGTAGTCTTTTAACTCAATCGGAGGGGCCGAACCTGGGTAAACTCCGCGTCTCTCAATTCCAACCAACCCATTCAAGCCGCCACATAGTTGCGCTTCTGTCCCGAACCTAAGTCCGTTCACTCGGACATCTGCCGTGACATATCCACGACAGTTGGCGCCCACCATGGGGCGATGCACAGTGTTCTTGTTCTTGGTGGAGGCTCTCTAGGGATCAAGAAACTCGCGATTGGCCGGATGAAGAAAAACCGGGTCCAGAAGGATTTACATCAACTTCGAGTTCAGCAGCTGCGATCGGAATTCCAAGCAGTGGCATACGTCAATAAACAAAGAGATTTCTATGGTGAAGACCAAGCAATCATCAAGAGCTTTGATTTTCTAATGCGCCATCAGGATCGACCAAGTTCTTTGTTACTCGAAAACTACATTACGCTTGATTTGCCAAAGCAACATGCTCTTGGATCAAGTCCCAAGATCTCAAGCAAAATACTACTACTAGTTTAACGGTCAAGGTGTGTACGTTGACGAGCCGGTCTTTGGTATGTATGGTCTACTCTGTTGTATCACGCCGACTCGCTGCAGGAAATCTAGAAGAAGACTCGTCAAAGGAATTTGAGTCGGCCATGGAATAAAATAACGGTCAGCTTCACGATGAGATAAAAAATCAATTAATGGGATCAAGAAAAGAGTCAATTTGGCTAGTTGCCCTTGCATGGCAGGGAGAGTACTACCCACGTTCTCTTATTTCCTACCCTGGGAGGAGACTGAGAGAAGAAGAAAAACAAAGGAGTCCAGGCCATGGCAGTTCAACATGCTATGGGTTACCTCGCTGATCAGTCCACTTACAAAAAAAGGAGATGGAAGGCCACGACTTCATGGAAGAACATACACATGAAGACTCGCCGCCCCGATGGCTCGCCTACGCTCGAGCTGGCTCAGCTCCTGCTTGCCTCCCTGCTTCACGCCTCCCACGCCCGTGCTATTCGAGCCGTCTGCGATTGCACTGGCCCAGCTCCTACTTCGCCTCACCGCCGCGTTTGCCATCGCTGGACTCGCCCCTCCGCCGAGCCGGCTCTACCTCGCTTGCAACGTCATCGCCGGCTCTGTCGGGGCTGGGCGCCATCTCACTTCACCACCATCGAGTTGCACCGCACCCACCGCGCCGCCGGTCCTCCGAGCCACCGGCACGGGCCTCCGCCTCCAAGCCGCCTCGCCGTTGTGGTCGGCTCTCCCTTACTTGGCCGTGCTCTGCCTCTGTCATGGATGCGTCAGCAATCGCCGTGATGTCTCACCCGAGCCGCCGCACCATCTGACTTCTAGCTGCATCCGAGCCGCCGCACTATCTCGCTCACCTCCGTTGATGCCTCTTCGAGCTGGTTCCGCCTTGAAGTCTCTTCCAATCCTCTGGCGGCTGCCTCTGCGTCGCCCGATTCCGCTATGCTTGCGACCCGGATTCCCGCCGACCCCGCAGCCTCACCTCACCGACCCCCTTCAGCAGCTGCACCGATAGGCCGGTGCCTCTGAGTCGTGCCTTGCCTTCGTCATGGCAGTTCTGCCGCCGCGTGCCGCGTCTCCAAGACGCCCTGGTCGCGTTTGCCCTCTACCGTGGCTGAGCCAGTGCCGCGGCCTCCGCTCCTCCTCCGCCGGTGAGTCGCCCCGACAGCCTCGGCGAGCCTTGCCGGGTCGCACCCAGCCATGGCTCTGTCTTTGAGCCGTCTTGCTGCGTCTGCCTCTGCCATGGTCTCGCCCCGCACTGCCGGTTCTGCCTCCGCCAGAACTACTGCAAGCCGCCGCGGTGGCTCATCTCTGCATCGTGCATTTTCTGCTACAAGGCGCCGCCATAGCCCGCCAGGGGCTTCCTCCGAGCTGCCTCGTCGTTTCGTTGTCGGATTCGCGCTCCACTGTTGGGTCGCCATGCGCTCGCATAACACCGGCTCGCCTCCCCCTGCTGCGTCGTGGATGCCTCCTCGCCTTTGCTCCGGCTCGCCGCTTTGCGTTGGCCGGCTCTCCCGCGCTTTTGAGTCACCCGCTCCTGCCACGAGTTGCCGCTCCGCCTCCACGCTCCCCTACTCTAGCTCGCCCCACGCTGGTTCCCCACCGCGGCACCTTGCCTCCGGCCGGCTCTCCACGCTGGGGAGTAGTGGGGGATCGGTGGCTCAAAAACTCCCTTGGCCTGATGGAAAACTACACCTGTCAAAAAATATTACTATAGATCATCTGCCATTCAAGTATTCCTCAAATATACCAGGTGCTATCTATTTCATATGTTTTATTAACACATATTAATTTCTTTGAGGACAATTACTCTGGCATATAGTATTTTTTAAGCAGGGCAGTTGTTCAAAAAAAAGTGGAGCTACACCACGGGCATGAAGCGCGCTGGCATCATTCTGGACGGGTGTTCGTCTGTGTCGTGCTCCTCGACGGATGCGGACAAGACGTCGTCCCCGCGATATGGCCTGCACCAATGCACCGGTACCGCACGTGCTAAACCGGCAAGATGAGCCGCCAATGGACACTCATGAGTTGCTGCCCCGCGGCCCAGGCTACATCAACATGCCACAAAAGATCCACCCGACAGCGTCGGCTTGCAACGCCATAGCGACTCACCGTTCGTGTCAGCTTACAACATTGCAGCCGTCTATTGCGAACGCACCAGCTTACAATGCCATGATCGTCTTTTACAACAGCAGCGACTTATAAACGCCGCGACAGACTTTTACATCTACATCAACACACCGGAACTATCCAGACAAACTGCACAGCGGATGCGTGCAAGATGCCACCCACCGTCTGATTCTACATCGCCATATCGGTGTAGTGCTCGCCTGCACGAGCCGCCCAACGGACATGCGCAAGACGCCACCCGCAGTTTGATCTACATCAACATATCGGTGAGGTGGTTATCGATACGAGCCGCCCAATGGACAGGCGAACAAGTGGCCGTCATTACCGTTTGGTTCACTTCAACAACCAGCCGGGACGAACCATCGACCGGATTATTGAAACAAATCATACGGGATCATCTACAACCCGCCACGGCAAACCTCAACTTTTCAGTGGAGATTCTCAAGCCGCCTTTTCAAGTCAACTTAAGACTCGGGGGTTATAGACATGGCGAGACACATTTGGTTGTTTTCAACGAGAAACCTGGGTCTTCGCAAGAGAAAACGCAATCTAGGAGCTATTACATTATTGGAGGAAGATTAAAATTTGCCCAAGAGGACGAACCGCCGAGATACACCGTTCAAACATGGGTCCCTGGATATATATTGGATCATCACAAAGTCACTTGGAGGCTTCTGCCGTTTCTTCATACAATATGGCGACTTACAAGATGGCGACTTACAAGATGGTGGCTTACAAGATGGTGCAACAGTTGATTTCGTCAACAAAGGTCATCTAGGGGGCTTCCAACCCGTTGGGTTCAGCTTATCACACCCTATCGATTGGCTCTCAAGCCAAACAGTTGATTTCGTCAACAAAGGTCGTCTAGGGGGCTTCCAACCCGCTGGGTTCAGCTTATCACACCCTATCGATCAGCTCTCAAGCCAAACAGTTGATTTCGTCAACGAAGGTTGTCTAGGGGGCTTCCAACCCGCCGGGTTTACCTTATCACATCCTATTGATCGGCTCTCAAGCCAAACAGTTGATTTCGTCAACAAAGGTCATTTGGGGCTTCCTACCCACCGGGTTTAGCTTACATACCCTCTTGATTGTCTCTTAAGCTAGAGTTAAACCTGCCGTTTGCAACTTGCTACTCCACCAGGTGACCCGCTGAACTCTTACCAGTTAATCTCACTTAGAGACCCTAAGCCGATTCAAATAAATTGACGGCCAATCTCATTAGAGACCCTGTACTGGTTAAGGTTAAACCGACGGTTCTTGTCATGTGAGGGCTGGCTTACGGAAAGCGAGGATAAACTCTCTCATCTACTGCAGACTCTCCGCTATGTGGCCCGTTCGTACTCTTAGACAGTCAATCTTTTAAAGACACTGAACTGTTTAAGGTTAAAACGACGGATTTATGTCACGTGAGAGGCAGTTTTTGAGCTATAAGGGTACTCGTGCACTGCCATGTCTCTCTCTGGGATGCTACACTTCCTATTAGTTAATCTCGCTTAGAGACCCTGAGCCGTTCTAAGAAATTGACGACCAATATCGATAGAGACCCTGTACTGATTAGGAGTATTAATTAGCGAGTCCACCTAGAAGAACCGGCACATGAGTTGTTCAAATTTTTTGAAAAGCAAGATCATCATGCATTGCATCATACATTGCATCATACATAGCATCATACATTGCATCATATATTGCATCATATTCACATGTCATGCCGGCTTATCAAGCCGGGTCAGAGCAAGATTATGAAAGAAGGAGCAATGTTATGAAATATTTTAACATATCCAGGTTGTGCTTTTTCAAGCCGCCCTTACAGCAAGACAAAACATATTATGTCTTGTTTATTTTTGCAGGTCTTGTCTATTAACATTAGCCACCATTGGATTAGAAAATTTATTATTCTTGAACAGCAGCCCAATCAGATATAATGTCGTGTAATTGACCGGTTCTCGGATTTCTTCAATTGTGATCTATAGTAATCTACAACACTCATGGATTTATCAATATATTTGCCGGGTTGCACCGCAATCACGAGCATGGATTTCATGTCAAGGATAAAGGTATTCTTCTAGGATATTCATGCCGGGTTACAACCGCGGTCAAGGATTCATTCAACAAATTATCATGAGTCATATTATTCTCACGTAGTCCTGAGTCGCCGCTGGCAGACGACCCGGTACTTGGGGGCTACACTATTCAAGTCCAGTTTATATCAAATATGCAAGTCCCATGTCGCTGGAAGCATGCACCATGGCACTTGGGGGCTAATGCAAGCCGGTTTTAAAATCATTACATTGTCAGCAAGACCCTATTATCTCAAGGAGATGAGCCGGGTTTTCTAAATTTTTCTAAGTCCCAGCCCAGTAATTCTTACTCACCCGGCACGTGGGGGCTACACCGCTCAGGTCAAAAATTTCAAAGTCCCAAGTCGCTGCAGGCATGCGACCCGGCACTTGGGGGCTACAGTATTCAGCTGTTTAACAGATTAAGAGGTTCAACTTGAAGACCCAGTGCATTACATTCCGATGAGCCAGCCCTTGGGGTCTACACCTGGTGAAGTTTCATAAGGTATAAGACAGTTACAAGTCCCAGGCTGCAGCAGGCAAGACAACCTGGTACTTGGGGGCTACACATTCAAAGATATTATTGCAAAGCACCAAGTCATCATGGATAAACTTGGAGCTTGGGGGCTACAGGTAACATGGACATATCAAAAACTTTGAGGAACATTTTGAAGATGTTAATTATGGAGTTCAATTGTTAGACCCGGCATCACCAACATTCATGACCTGGTGTTATCAAAAGATCATAACCGCCAGAGTTCATATAAGCCACCCTACTTCACAACAATGGAAATCCGGGTCTACGTCATGAGGATTTCTTCTTTTCAAGATTTTCATTAAGCGAAAGTATTGGAAGCCAACTCAATGGCATATGGGTATTCTATTCCCAATATTTTTCAAAGGAGACTGACAAGAAAGACGATTTTCAAGACGACCCATTCATATGTAGAAAAAAACCCGGATTTCTGAGGAGCCACTTCATAAACTGACCGAAGGAGCAAGCCGGCCACTTAACATATTTACTATTCTTATTTCAGGAGGTTACCATGAATAAATTCAAGCTAACCTAGGGGCTAATGTCGGGGATATACCCCGCGGGATGACCCGGGAGACAGTTATAACCCGATGACAGTTATGACCCGGCTTTAAGTTAAAGTCCTAGTTGCGAGTCCGTGAAGATGAGTCCCTAAAGATGAGTGTTGAAGATGAGTCTTGAAGATAAGTCTCGGTTGTAAGTCCCTGAAGATGAGTCTTGAAGATAAGTCCCGGTTGTAAGTCCCTGAAGATGAGTCTTCAAGATAAGTTATGTTTGTAAGTCTCTGAAGATGAGTCTCTAAAGATGAGTCCCTGAAGATGAGTCTTGAAGCTGCCGGGCTGTAAGCCGCCCGGTGTAAGCCGCCTGGTGACTCATAAGCCCACAATAGGAAGTCATAATAAGTTAAGTCTCAATCTGACTTAGACTCTACATGTAAGCTGCCCCTTCAACTTATATAAGGAGGGGCGGGTCACCTTGAGAGGGTCAAGTTTTTAGACGTCTCAATAGATAGGTCTTAGATAGACAAGAGATTAGAGACTCTCATGATTAGAGGTAGCAAAACAACACTCTTGTAACCAAGAGATCTTCTTCAGCATCAATACCAAAAAAGTAGGACGTAGGCTTTTACCTCCATTGGAGGGGCCGAACCTGGGTAAACTCCGCGTCTCTCGATTCCAGCCAGCCCCTTCAAGATGCCACATAGTTACGCTTCTGCCCGAACCTAAGTCCATTCACCCGGACATCTGCCATGACAAATCCACGACAGTTCTAGTTTTACTGTTTCCATCTGGTTGCTCTGGTTCTTTGCTTCTCTCCCGAGGGCGGTAGTACCACTCGGGGGTTCTGTTTCCTCACGCGGGGCACCAGACACTGCTTTGTCTGTGTTTGGTGACCAACGCCACCTGAGCGGTAGTAGGGGTGGTAGTACTAAGCGGTACTAGTACTGCCCTTTCTACTATTGAGTTCTTCATGTGGGCAGTAGTACCACTCATACTACTGCTTGTGTGCGGGTTGTGGGGGTAACGGTTGGATTTTCCCCCGCCTATTTAAGGGGGTCTTCTTCCGCAATGGATCTCATCCTTTTAGCTCGAGTTTGCCCCCCAATGTTGACCTTCTTCGAGCGTGCTAACTCTCGATCCCTCCAATGATTCTTGCTAGTTCTTGAGGGAAGAGAGAGAGAGGAGATCTAGATCCACATTTCCACCAATCACTTTCTCCTCTAAGTGAGGGGAACCCCTTGGATCTAGATCTTGGAGTCCTTCGTGTTCTTCTTTGTTCTTCCTCTCATTTCCTCCATAACATTTGTTGTTCTGGTGGGATTTGAGAGAGAAATACTTGGGCACTCCGTGTGCCCTTGCCATTACATTTGGTGCATAGATTTGAGTTCTCCACGGTGATACGGGGAAATGAGAAGTTGAGAAGCTTATTACTCTTGGGTGTTGGAGCACCCTATAGCTTGTTCCTCTTGGGTGACTTGGCTCCCTAGACGGTTGGTGGTGCCTCGGAGCTCAATCATTATGGTGTAAAGCTCCAGGCTAGCATCGGGGTCTCCAATTAGGTTGTGGAGATTGCCCCGAGCAATTTGTACGGGTTTCGGTGACCGCATGATACGTCTCCATCGCATCTTGTTCTCCAAACTCTTTTGCCCTTATTTTGGACTCTAATTTGCAAGATTTGAATGGAACTAACCTGGACCAACGTTGTTTTTAGCAGAATTGCCTTGGTGTTATTTTTGCGCGGAAATAAAAGTTCTCGGATTGTCCTGAAAATTTACGGAGAATATTTTTGGATTTAATAAAAATACTAGCGCAAGAATCAACCAGAGGGGGGCACCCACAGGCCACAAGTCTGCTAGGTGCAACCACCCCCCTGGCCGCGCCTAGCAGGCTTGTGGGGCCCCCATGGCTCCTCCGACCTCATCTCCAACTCCATATAACCCTATTCATAGAGAAAAAATCAGGGAGAAGAGTTCATCATGTTTCATGATACGAAGCCACTGCCACCTCCTGGTCTTCCTAGGGAGACCAGATCTGGAGTCCCTTTTGGGCCCCGAAGAGGGGAAATCAGCGCCATCATCATCACCAATCATCCTTCATCACCAATTCCATGATGCTCTCTGCCATTCGTGAGTAATCCCATCGTAGTCTTGTTGGGCGGTGATGGGCTGGATGAGATTTATCATGTAATCGAGTTAGTTTTGTTCGGGTTTGATCCCTAGTATCCACTATGTTCTGAGATTGATGTTGCTATGACTTTGCTATGCTTAATGCTTGTCACTAGGGCCCGAGTGCCATGATTTCAGATCTGAACCTATTATGTTTTCATGAATATATATGTGTTCTTGATCCTATCTTGCAAGTTGTAGACACTTATTACAAGTTATGATCCGCATCCCCCAGGGTGACAATAACTGGGATTCTTTCTCGTGATTACCGTAGTTTGAGGAGTTCATGTATTCACTAAGTGCTAGTACTTTGGTCCGGTTCTCTATTAAAAGGAGGCCTTAATATCCCTTAGTTTCGATTAGGACCCCTCTGCCATGGGAGGGTAGGACAAAAGATGGCATGCAAGTTCTTTTCCATACGCACGTATGACTATATATGGATTACATGGCTACATTACATTGATGAATTGGAGCTAGTTCTGTGTCACCCTGTGTTATAACTGTTGCATGATGAATGCTATTCAACATAATTATCCATCACCGATCCATTGCCTATGAGATTTCCACACATTGAGCTTTGCTAAGTTACTTCTTCGTTGCTACTGTTACAATCACTATAAAACTGCTACTGTTACTTTTGCCATCATTACAGTTACTTCAATACTACTTTGCTACTAAATACTTTAGTGCAGATATTAAGTCTTTCAGGTGTGGTTGAATTGACAACTCGACTGCAAATACTCGAGAATATTCTTTGGCTCCCCTTGTGTCGAATCAATAAATTTGGGTTGAATACTCTACCCTCGAAAACTGTTGCGATCCCCTATACATGTGGGTTATCAAGACCTTTTTATGGCGCCTTTGCCATGGAGCATAGCTCTATTCTCCGAGTCACTTGGGATTTGTATCCGTTGGTCACTGTGAAGAATCTAAAAGATCCAAAAACCAAGATCTATCCCTCTACTACGAGGGGAGGTAAGGAACTTCCATCTAGTTGTGCACTTGATTCACCTTCTATTATGAGTAAGTTTGCGACACCACCACCTGCTAGTAATTTTGATATGTCGCAAGTAATTGATGATGCCACTTCTGCTATGCATGATGCTTATGATGATACTTTGCTTGATAATACTGTGCCACTTGGAGAATTTCTTGATGAACAAATTGTTGGCAATATGCCCTAGAGGCAATAATAAATTGGTTATTATCATATTTCCTTGTTCGTGATAATCGTTTATTATCCATGCTACAATTGTATTGATCGGAAACTCTGATACATGTGTGGATACATAGACAACACCATGTCCCTAGTATGCCTCTAATAGACTAGCTCATTGATCAAAGATGGCTATGGTTTCATAGTCATGGACATGATATGTCATTTGATAACGGGATCACGTCATTAGGATAATGATGTGATGGACAAGACCCAAACTACAAACATAGCATATGACCGTGTCAGTTTATTGCTACTGTTTTCTGCATGTCAAGTATTTGTTCCTATGACCATGAGATCATGCAACTCACTGACACCAGAGGAGTAGCTTGTGTGTATCAAATGTCGCAACGTAACTGGGTGACTATAAAGGTGCTCTATAGGTATCTCCGAGGGTGTCTATTGGGTTGGCATGGATCAAGACTGGGGTTTGTTACTTCATGTGACGGAACAGTATCTCAGGGCCCACTCAGTAATACAACATCACAATAAGCCTTGCAAGCAATGTGACTAAGTGTTAGTCACGGGATCTTGTATTATGGAATGAGTAAAGAGACTTGCCGGTAATGAGGTTGAACTAGGTATGGAGATACCGACGATCGAATCTCGAGCAAGTAACATACCGAATAACAAAGGGAACATCATATGGGATTGACTGAATCCTTGACATAGAGGTTTGACCGATAAAGATCTTCGTAGAATATGCAGGAACCAATATGGGCATCCAGGTCTCGCTATTGGCTATTGACCGTAGAGGTGTCTCGGTCATGTCTACATAGTTCTCGAACCCGCAGAGTCAGCACACTTAAGGTTCGGTGGCATTTAGGTAGTATAGAGTTATGTATGGTGGTGACTGAAGGTTGTTTGGAGTCCCGGATGTCACTCCCAATATGTGGTCCTATCCTTATTTCGGCATGAGGGCCTCGACAGGGATAGAAGTGCATCTCGTCGTGTTGCAAGAATGGATATCATTATAAGTACAGGTACAGAAGAGATGAGTTTCTGGAATTGGCTTACACTCGCCACAAGCTACATCAGAGTCACATCAATACAACAAAATACTCAAACATCATACAGAAGAGCAGGGTCCGACTACGGACGAAATCAAACGATAAAATGCCATCCACCCATGCTATCCCAGGCTGCCGCCACGAACCCATCATAGATTGATGAAGAAGAAGAAGAAGAACTCCAAATCAAACAAGCATCACTCTCACATGAAAGCACCGCATTACCTGTACCTGCAACTATTGTTGTACTAATCTATGAGCCACAAGGACTCAGCAATCTCATTTCCAAGGGTATCAAGACTATTAAAGCTTAATGGGTGAGGTATGGTTTAGTGGTGAGGCTGCAGCAAGCGACTAAGCATTTATTTGAGTGGCTAACTTACAAATATAGAAAATAAAGTATGGTGCTCTACGCATAACATACGGGAACTAGTAATGATCACTAACTGATCCTGAACACCTACTTACGTCAAACATAAACCCACCGTGTTCTCTTTCGGATAAGGACTCACGAGAAGAGACAGTCACGGTTACGCACAAAGTTGGTGTATTTTATTTGAGTTTACTTCAAGTTTTCTATGAACGGTGTTAAACAAAGTATCCAAGTTTGCCATATAACCACGTGCATGACTTTCCGAAAGATTTAACCCTGCAGGGGTGCTCCAACTCATCCATCATAAATTAACAACACGCAGCGGGAATAACCTTAACCACAGATTTCTTGATCTTCCTAGGCAATTCCAAAGAAAATCCGCCACCTCAAGGTAGCCCAAAGAAAAATCGGAATTCCTCACTCAAGACATCCGAGAAAGGTAAAACAAAACTAGCAAGGCCGCCCGACGTGTCGACAAACCCGATAGGAGCCACGTATCTCGTTCTTAGGACATGACAGATAAGCGAAGCGTACGGTGGCCTGATAGACATCTCCCGAGTTGCCTCGGGTTGGCCCCGCACGGTGCTTTAGTTTGGACCAACACTCATGAGGAGCACTGGCCTAGGTTGTTGATTAAAATCATCGTGTTAATTACTCCCTATGCAGGTTTATTAATTATTAGGCAAATGTAGTACCAATGTTGGGTCTTGCCAGACAAGCTTTATCCTAAAACGAAAATCAAGGGGGTCCCCATAACAACCCCGAGCATTTTAGGAGCGCTCATTTATGGAACATAACACTGGTTCACAAGTAACTAGGGCGGCAAGAGTGGAACAAAACACTGAGCAAAACGCCAGGCCTTCCATCCTTTACCAAGTGTATAAGTGCATTAAATTAAATAGCAATAATATTGTGATAACAAAAAAATGTCCATGTTGACACATGGAAGCAATTGCACCTACAGCTAGAAATGCTATAAGAAGGGCTGAGCAAGTGGTAACATAGCCAAACAATGGTTTGCTAGGCAGGTGGAGGGTTAGAGGCTTTTAATGGTAATGTTGGGAGGCTTGACAAACAAGTGGTAGGTAGCGAGACTTAACGATAAAAACGAGACAACTAGCATGGCAATGATAGTAATGGTATCCAAGGAAATGTGTCATCTTGCCTAAGATCCCGCTCAGAAGAAGAACGAGTCCATGAAGAAGACGAGCCAACGTAGTCGAATGAATCGTCACACTCCGAACGCTTTTGGAACTCTATCGAGAAGAAGCAATCCAAAAACAACAATACTCACAAGATACACCACAACATATGCATGACACGATGCGCAAACAAATGCATGTCCGGTTTAATTCTGCAAGGCATGACAATTCACATCAAACAACCACTAGGCATTAAAGTGAAGCTCAATATGCAACGAGTTGCATATTGACAAAACTCCACGTTCGAATTATTTAGTTCACTCCCATTTAGGTACTCATCAATATTAAATGTTGGTTAACATGGGTGGTCATGGCAAAAGGAGAAGATGGAATTAAGCAATTTTAAATGGAGAGGGACAACATACATATAAAAAATAATAACTCTCCATATTATGAGAAAGTGGTTAATGTTGTTTATCATAGCAAGAGGTGAAACAATAACAACTATATCATCTAAGCATTTTAAATGAGGCCGGAAGCAATATATATCATTTCTAAAACAACCCCATTCACATATTAGGAATTTGGTCCAGATCTGTTCTAACACAATTTTAGAGTTGTTAAACAGCAAAATAAATATCACCATGTGATTCTACACATTTTTCTAGCCAAGTTACATATATGGAACAATTTTATCGGAGCTACGGTTAATGAGTTATGAAGGAAATCATTTTAGCATGGCATATATGCAAAACAATGCAAACAGCAAGTTTAAATTTTATCACATGTTAGAGTTGGTTATTGTGAATCTACACGAAATTCTAGTCAAGTTTCATGTATAATTTGTTTTAATCTCATGCACGGAAGTGGAGTTATTAAATGCATGAGAATTAGGGTCTTTTCTACAAATCTGTAATTCTCTGATTAATGACCAAAATTCACAGCAGGGGAAAAACACAAATGGGCCGAATCTGTAATCCGGCCCGAATAGGTCATGGCACAGGATAGCTAAACGTTGCTCGGGCGGGAATAGGCAGCTCACCCTAGGCCTTGGGTTGGCTAGAGGCGCGGCTGGGCCAGAGGGAGGCCAGCTTGCTGGGCCGAGGCGGGGCGGCGGCCCACCTGGCCAATGCGAGTAGGAGCGCTTGTCTGGTCGGGCGTCCTCGTCCTCCCGCACGAGCGTTCCATGGCGGTGTTCAATGGCGGGGCTGGAGCCAAGGCTCCTACGGCGAGGGCCTCGGGAGGAGCAGCGGCGGCCGGATCCACGACGGGACTGCCCGGATCTGCCCATTTCTGGCAGCGATGCGGCGCCTTGGGTCCATGGCGGCAGGGTTCCTGTGATAGAAGAGAGAGGCCGAGGGTTGGAGAGAGGGAGAGGGAGAGGAAGGAGAAGAAGAGGGAAGGGGGGAGGAGAGGGGCGGCGAGGGACGGCCGGAGCCGACTCTGGTGGAGCTCCGGCGAGGGCAGCCCCGACGCGAGGCGGTGAGGAGGTCGGGCGCGGAGGCGCGACCACGGGCGCGGCGACGCTGCGAGAGGAGCTGGGGCGCTCGGGCACCTCGCCTGGTTCGGGCCCGGGTGGGCCTGGATCTGGGCCTTGGCGGGCCCACTGCGGGAGGAGGGAGATAGGAGGTGCTGGGGATTGGGGGAGGCTGGCGGCAGGGCGGATTTCGAGGAGGAGCCAGATTAGGAAGGGGAGGGGGATTAAATAGGAAAAGAGGGCTAGGGTTAGCAGTTTTTGACCGTTTTCGGACCGTTCGATGTCGATCGGACGGTCCGGAAGTGGAAGGGGGCTAGGTGGACTGCGGTGGCTGTGTAGAGGGGCTTGGTGGGGATGTGAGGGGAAGTTGCGGCCCGTGACATGAGGTTTTAAAATATCGAAAAACATCCGACGAATAAACCAATGACCGCACTGCTACGACTAACTGATGGGGTATCCAACGAACTCACAATGCGATAACATTCGACAGACGGTCTACCTACAATATAATAAGACCGCATACCAGGTTTCGACCCAATCTGAGAATATTTTTAGCGCGCCTTTTAAAACATTTTTTTAAATGATGTCGCGGGCGCGTGCGTATGTGGTTGGTGTCAAAATGGTCAGCGACGAGAACGGAGAAAACCGGCAACTACAAACGGATGCAAGTTTTGAAAATGAGTGATGATGCTATGCGGATTATGCAAATGATGCGATGATGAATGCAACACCCAAACGAAACACAGACGAGAATGGAAATAAAAGGGGAATATTTTGGAGCATCGGTCCTGGGCTGTTACAACTCTCCTCCACTACACGAGGATCTTGTCCCGAGATCTAGAATGAAAAGGGTAAGATAAAGAGCAAAAGGTAAAACTTAGTTGATTCTCTAACAAACGAGTGAAAGCAATGATGATTGAAGGTTTCAACGAAATGAAGGTTGACACAGGGAACAAGGAAGAGTTCACAAGAAATTTCGGCAGCACTTCAGTAGGATAGAGAAGAAAAATAGATATGATGAAAAGAAATTGAAAGAGATACACCAAACTTCGGTTGGATTAGAATCAAAACTTCATAAGATGGAAGGATCATGAAAAGATATCACAATACTCCGGTAAAATGAATAAGCAAAGAAAGAACATGATCTTAATCAAACTAGATGAGAGTTGAAAAGAGCAACACCACTATGCCTCTAGAACAAAAGAATAGAAGCTAGATCTTTGGAGAGAAGAGAACGGAGAAGAAAATACAACTTCTACCACCATTGAACTTGAAAAACATGGTTGAACGGATTTGATGGAGAATCAACAATGAAAATATTTAGCTTGTTATGGGCTTATGAAAAACATCTCAAAATTATGAGGTGACAACCTACCACAACAAAAACAATTGATTGCTTGAGAGCAACAAGATATGCAAAACTTCTTTCAGCAAGAGGAGGAGGAGAAAACTTGGATCTTTTATGACACCATGATAGCAACAATCCTTAGGAAATGCTTTAGGTGAAATCCAACCCAAGATAACTCCGAGAAAACAAGATGGGTTTACTTATATTATACTTGACAACTTTCCTTCGAGACTCTTCATAATCAAGAATTTAATAACACCATCTCAAAAGACAATGGAGAAGAAATTGAACTCAGAAATCCAAGATAAAGAACACTTAAGCACCTCCAACAAGAATCTTGATGAATACTTCAAGAAAGAATTACATCCTTAACCACCACCATGAAGAAGCAACAGGATGAACTTCGGAATGAAAGGACGACCAAAAGAATGCGGTTGAAAAGAACAGATTATGATGATGCAAAGATTTAAATGAAGCTTCGCAAAGAGATGCTATAAGAAAAACATGGAACTCCAGAAAAGAAACGCTGAAGAACTAGAATTGAGAATTTGGTATCATGAACAACTCCGGAAGAAAGATTTGAGATCACCTTGATGAAAAGAATAAGAATTATGGTATGCTTATCCTTCATCAAGTTAAATTGATGACAAACAACAGATTTGGCATACCACTTATCCTTTGGAAATGATAGGAAAGATAGATAGAGCACAAACTTGAACAAGTCTTGAATGATAACACCGGTTAGAATTCACAAACAAATGAGGATACAACAATTGAACAAAGATACGTGGGAACAAAGAGATCACGATCCACCTAATGGTAAACTTGAACGAAGCATCGGAATAATTGATACGAACGAAGGAACAACAATTGAGCACAATTTGAGAACGAAAGCTGAAAGCTAAGAACGAAGAAATCTTCTGAAATGATGGCCTTCGGAGGATCAAGAAATGAAAACAATTATGAAATGCATCGGATAAATATGGGAGGAATAACTCATGATCAAAACAATTTTATATGATAGCAATAAGCCGAAACCATGAATCTTGAAAAGAACAAACAAGATTTGAGAGAACTCTCCTTCGGTCTTCAATGCTGAAAACGACGACGAGAAGCAACACCCTGAATTACTGAGATACTCCGGAATAATGAATAGGAAAGGTTGAGCCAAAAACAAAAATGATTTGAAGCGATCTTGGAAGAGGAATATGACTGACAAAAATCATTCTTGCATCATATTTGAAAGAACTTGAGGACAACTTTGGAAAGCTTAGAAGAGTCAGGTAGGATCCTGGGAAAAGACTGTGGGTTATGGGCCCACTCAGAAGAAACCCCCTTTGAACAATTGATTGAAAGAGAGATTGCACCGGTACAATTAAGAAGTTGATGATATTAGACACTTGAAATAATTGAAAGGATTATGAATTGAATGAAAGTCTTGTGAGATATCTTCAGCACTCCAGATAGAATAGAGACATGAATAAGCAAGAGAGGCTTGATAAAGAATTCCAACATGGGAGAGCATTAGAGAATGAAAAGGATAAGATGAGCAACAAAGCTTGAATTGAATCCACCGGAGAAGAATAACAACAAAAACTAGGAATATGAGGATAGATCTTGAAATCAAAACTCTGAGAATCTCCACAAGGAATCACCAGATAAAATATAGAAGAAAAGACAGCGGAAGCATTGATGAAGAGAAAGGCACTTGGATGATAATTTAATCATTGACGAAAAAGGGTGGGAGGGTGGGAAAAACAAAGAAAACTTGGAATAGATGAGACAAACTCCGAAAAGAAATGAGAATTGATCTTGCAATATTGAAGAGGATAGAATTATCTTGAAGAGAATCACACCGGTAGGAAAAGAATTGATATGATAACTTGATTGAGCAAAAGAATTAGCAATCCCACAGAAATATGAGAACACTACTTCGGAGAGATATGAAATCACCACTTGACATCGAAGCAACTCGAATTGCCATATTCGAAACAAAACAAAGGATGAGACTTATGAAACAAGCCGGAACAAATACATGACATTGATCGCGTCCGATATTTTCGTGGTAAGGTTCGCACGGGCTCGATCATACATTGGATTGTCATATTGAAATGACGCTCGAATATGCTCCCTAGGCATAGCGAACTAAAAGGCTTGACGAAGCATATATGATGACACATATCGAGACTGTCCTCTGTAAGAAAGACCATGAACAAACGAATCCACTAGATATCGAACCCCAACCTCACATCATGATTTGTTAAAAGATAGCCTAGGTAACTACTTGAATTCCCACCTAAGAACTTCCGAAAACTTTCTAGTTATGCAATCCGGTGTTGGGGATACAAGGAGGAAATATCTCACACAACTAACAAACCTACACCCCAACTGTATCCATCCTTCAACACATAACCAGAGGCTTTCGCAAATCCATCTAACTCAGATCCTCGAAAGCATAACGATACTAACCATGGTGGTACCCCGGACGCCTCCCCAGTACTGGGTGACTCCGACCTTATCTCATCATGACAAGTATTGAGGCAATTCCGAACACCCTCCATCCTGAGATATCAACGAAGCTGAATGATAACGATGTGCCAACATTCCCTGGAGCTCGACTCCCCGGAAGAAATCAAGTCAGACAGGAGGCACCAAGACAGAACCCTGTCACATCGGTATCATATAGACTCCAAAATACCCGCGTCATCATAAAAAAAATTTGAGCGAGAAGAGGAGTAGAATCAAAATTCCTAAGTCGAATACCTCACCAGAGTATAGAAGAGGAGTAAAAACAAAACCTACTCTCCGATGTATAACTAGACTAAAAATAGTTTTTACTAGAGTTGACTCAGCCAAGTTTGATCAATCAAGAGGGCTCCTAGGTCGGTACAGGCTCTGATACCAACTTGTCACGTCCAAGATGTGGTCCTATCCTTATTTCAGCATGAGGGCCTCGACAGGGATAGAAGCGCATCTCGTCCTGTTGCAAGAATGGATATCATAACAAGTACAGGTACAGAAGAGATGAGTATATGGAATTGGTTTACACTCGCCACAAGCTACATCAGAGTTACATCAATACAACAACATACTCAAACATCATACAGAAGACCAGGGTCCAACTACGGACGAAATCAAATGATAAAATGACATCCACCCTTGATATCCCAGGCTGCCACCTGGAACCCATCCTAGATTGATGAAGAAGAAGAAGAACCCCAAATCAAACAAGCATTGCTCTCACGTGAAAGCACCGCATTACCTGTACCTGCAACTGTTATTGTAGTAATCTGTGAACCACAGGGACTCAACAATCTCATTTTCAAGGGTAACAAGACTATTAAAGCTTAATGGGTGAGGTATGGTTTAGTGGTGAAGCTGCAGCAAACAACTAAGCATTTATTTGAGTGGCTAACTTACGAATACAGAAAATAAAGTATGGCGGTCTACACATAACGTACGGGAACTAGTAATGTTCACTAACTGATCCTGAACACCTACTTACGTCAAACATAACCCCATCGTGTTCTCTTTCGGATAAGGACTCACGAGAAGAGACAGACACGGTTACGCACACAATTGGTGTATTTTATTTGAGTTTGCTTCAAGTTTGCTATGACCGGGTGTTAAACAAAGTATCCAAGTTTGCTACATAACCACGGGCACGGCTTTCCGAAAGATTTAACCTTGCTGGGGTGCTCGAACTCATCCATCATAAATTAACCACACGCAGCAGGAATAACCTCGACCACGGATCTCGTGATCTTCCTAGGCAATTCCAAAGAAAATCCGCCACCTCAAGATAGCCCGAAGAAAATCAGAATTCCTCACTCAAGACGTTGGAGAAAGGTAAAACAAATCCAGCAAGGCCGCCCGACGTGTCGATGAACCCGATAGGAGCCGCGTATCTCGTTCTCAAGACACGACGGATAAGCGAAGCGTACGGTGGCCTGATAGACATCTCCCGAGTTGCCCCAGGTTGGCCCCGCACGGTGCTCTAGTTTCGACCAACACTCATGAGGAGCACTGGCCCGGGTTGTTGATTAAAATCCTCGGGTTAATTACTCCCTATGCAGGTTTATTAATTATTAGGCAAATCTAGTACCAATGTTGGGCCTTGCCAGACAAGCTTTATCCTAAAACGAAAATCAAGGGGGTCCCCACAACAACCCCGATCATGTTAGGAGTGCTCATTTATGGAACATAACACCGGTTCACAAGTAACTAGGGCGTCAAGAGTGGAACAAAACACCGAGCAAAAAACCAAGCCTTCCACCCTTTACCAAGTGTATAAGTGCATTAAATTAAATAGCAATAATATTGTGATAACAAAAGAATGTCCATGTTGACACATGGAAGCAATTGCACCTGCAGCTAGAGATGCTATAAGAAGGGCTGAGCAAGCGCTAACATAGCCAAACAATGGTTTGCTAGGAAGGTGGAGGGTTAGAGTCTTTTAATGGCAATGTTTGGAGGCTTTACAAACAAGTGGTAGGTAGCGAGACTTAACGATAAAAACGAGACAACTAGCATGGCAATGATAGTAATGGTATCCAGGGAAATGTGTCATCTTGCCTGAGATCCCACTCAGAAGAAGAATGAGTCCATGAAGAAGACGAGCGAACGTAGTCGAACGAATCCTCACACTCCAAACTCTTTTGGAACTCTATCGAGAAGAAGCAATCCGGAAACAACAATACACACAAGATACACCACAACATATGCATGACACGATGCGCAAACAAATATGATGCATGTCCGATTTAATTATGCAAGGCATGACAATTCACATCAAACAACTACTACACATTAAAGTGAAGCTCAATATGCAACGAGTTGCATATTGACGATACTCCACGTTCGAATTATTTAGTTCACTCCCGTTTAGGTACACATCAATATTAAATGTTGGTTAACATGGGTGGTCATGGCATAAGGTGAAGATGGATTTAAGAAATTTTAAATGGAGAGGGACAACATACATATAAAAAATAATAACTCTCCATATTATGAGAAAGTGGTTAATGTTGTTTATCATGTAAATAGGTGAAACAATAAAACTATATCATCTAGGCAGTTTAAATGAGGCCGGAAGCAATATATATCATTTCCGAAACAACCCCAGTCGCATATTATGAATTTGCTCCAGATCTATCCTAACACAATTTTAGAGTTGTTAAACAGCAAAATTAATGTCACCATGTGATTCTACACATTTTTCTAGCCAAGTTACCTATGTGGAACATTTTTATCGGAGCTACGGTTAATGAGTTATGAAGGAAATCATTTTAGCATGGCATATATGCAAAACAATGCAAACAGCAAGTTTAAACAATTTTATCACATGTGAGAGTTGGTTATTGTGAATCTACATGAAATTCTAGTCAAGTTTCATGTATAATTTGTTTTAATCCGATGCACGGAAGTGGAGTTATTAAATGCATGAACATTAGGGTCTTTTCTGCAATTCTGTAATTCTCTGATTGATTAGCAAAATTCGCTGCAAGGAAAAAACACAAATGGGCCGAATCTGCAATCTGGCCCGAATAGATCATGGCACAGGATAGCTAAACGTTGCTCGGGCGAGAATAGGCGGCTCACCCTAGGCCTTGGGCTGGCTGGAGGGGCCGCTGGGCCAAAGGGAGGCCAACTTGCTGGGCCGAGGCAGGGCGGCGGCCCACCTGGCCAACGCGAGCGGGAGTGCTCGTCCGGTCAGGCATCCTCATCCTCCTGCACGAGGGCGTTGCATGGCGGCGGTCAACGGCGGGGCTAGAGCCAGGGCTCCTGCGGCGAGGGCCTCGGGAGGAGCAGCAGCGACCGGATCCGCGACAGGACTGCCCGGATCTACCCATTTCTGGCAGCGGTGCGGTGGCTTGGGTCCACAATGGCGGGGTTCCTGCGAGAGAAGAGAGAGGCCGGGGGTTAGAGAGAGGGAGAGGGAGATGTAGGAGAAGAAGAGGGAATGGAGGAGGAGAGGGGCGGCGAGGGACGGCAGGAGCAGACTCCGATGGAGCTCCGGCGAGGGCAGCCCTGACGCGAGGCGGCGAGGAGGTCGGGCGCGGAGGCATGGCCACGGGCGCGGCGGCGCTGTGGGAGGAGCTGGGGCGCTCGGGCGCCTCGCCTGGTTTGGGCCCGGGCGGGCCTGGATCTATGCCATGGCGGGCCCACTGCGGGAGGAGGGAGACAGGAGGCACTGGGGATTGGGGGAGGCTGGCGGCGGTGCGGATTTCGAGGAGGAGCCAGATTAGGAAGGGGAGGGGGATTAAATAGGAAAAGAGGGCGAGGGTTAGCAGTTTTTGACCATTTTCGGACCGTTTGATCTCGATCGGATGGTCCGAAAGCGGAGGGGGGCTAGGTGGACTGTGGTGGCTGTGTAGAGGGGCTAGGTGGACTATGGTGGCTGTGTAGAGGGGCTTGGTGGGGATGAGAGGGGAAGTTGCGGCCCGTGACATGAGGTTTTAAAACATCAAAAAACGTCTGACGAATAAACCGATGACCGCACTGCTATGACTGACCGATGGGGTATCAAACGAACTCACAATGCGATGACATTCGACAGACGGTCTACCTACAATATAATACGACCGCATACCAGGTTTTGACCCAATCCGAGAATATTTTTAGTGTGCCTTTTAAAACATTTTTTTAAACAATGTCACCGACGCGTGCGTGTGTGGTTGGTCTCAAAATGGTTAGCGACGAGAATGGAGAGAACCGGCAACTACAAACGGATGCAAGTTTTAAAAACAAGTGATGATGCTATGTAGATGATGCAAATGATGCGATGATGAATGCAACACCCAAACAAAACACAGACGAGAATGGAAATAAAAGGGGAATCTTTTGGAGCATCGGTCCCGGGCTATTACACCGGACGTCATGAGGAGCTCCGAAATGGTCTGGAGGTAAATATTGATATATAGGAAGTCTTGTTTTGGTCGCCGAAAAAGTTTCGGGCTCATCGGTAGTGTACCGGGAGTGCCGGTAGTGTACCGGGAGTGCCGGTAGTGTACCGGGGGACAATCGGGGGAGATATTTCGACCCAAGATGCTACATGGGCTATGGGAGGAGGTAAACCAGCCCCTGGTGGGCTGGCCGAAGCCTCCTCTAAGGGGCCATGCGGCTAGAGTGGTTTGAGAAGGAAAAAATCCAAAGGTGGAGAGGTGGAACGAGTTTCCAAGTGGAAAGGAGGAATCCTACTCCTAATAGGATTGGAGTAGGACTCCTCCACCTCCAATTTCGACCAAACCTTAAGGGTTTGAGGCTTCCTCCTCCCCTCCCTCCCTCCTATATATACTAGAGGATTTAGAGGAAAAAGCTAACCCTAATAGCCACGTGCTACCTCTCCTATAGATCGCAGTTTGTCCTCTAGATCGGTTTTCAGCGGTGCTTAGGCGAAGCCCTGCTGGAATAGCTCCACCACCATTGCCGCAACGCTGTCGTGCTGCCAGAGAACTCATCGACCTCTCCGCTCCCTATTGCTGGATCAAGAAGGTGGAGATCGTCTTTGAGCTGTATGTGTCCTGAACGCGGAGGTGTCATCCGTTCGACACTAGATCGGAAGGACCGTGATCAAGATCGCAAGATGATTCGTGATTGGATCATGGGACGGATCGTGATGATATCGCGGGACGGATCGTGATTGGATCGCGGGACAGATCGTGATGGGATCACGGGACGCTCGGCGATTTGGATCGCGAAGACGTTCGACTACATCAACCGTGTTTCTTAACGCTTCCCGCTTAGCGATCTACAAGGGTATGTAGATCCACTCTCCCTCTCGTAGATGCTCATCACCATGGATATATCTTGCATGTGCGTAGGAAATTTTTTGTTTCCCATGCAACGTTCCCCATCAGTGGCATCATGAGCTAGGTCTATGTGTAGATGAGATCTCGAGTAGAACACAAAGAGTTTGTGGGCGTTGATGCTTAGATTTCTTCCTCCCTTGGTCGTGTTTTGGTTCAGCTGTATTGTGGGATGAAGCGTCCCGGACCAACCTTACTCTTATGCTTATGGGAGACCGGTTCCATCGACTGTCGTGTAACTTCGTTGCACAAAGATGGCTGGCGGGTGTCTGTTTCTCCTACTTTAGTTGGATCGTATTCTACTAAGGCGGTCCTTGAGAAGGTTGAAAAGCAACTTATAGGTGAGAATTGTTCCTTCTAGATACCCGTAGCAGCCACGTAAAACATGCAACAACAATTAGAGGACGTCTAACTTGTTTTTGCAGGGTATGTTGTGATGTGATATGGCCAATTACATGATGAGATATATGTGATGTATGAGATATCACGTGTTGTATAGAATATCATGAATTGCATGTCGATGAGTACGGCAACTGGCAGGAGCCATAGGGTTGTCTTAAATTATTGTATGACCTGCATGTCAATCATTAAGCACTATGGCATGCTTTACTTTATCGATAAACGGAGCAATAGTAGTAGAAGCATGGTGGGCGCGACAACCACGATGGTGACACATTGATGGAGATCAAGATGATGAAGATCATGGTGTCATGCCGGTGATGATGGAGATCATGCTGGTGCTTTAAAGATGGAGATCAAAAGCACAAGCTCATGGCCATATCATGTCACTTATGATTTGCATGTGATGTTCACCCTTTTATGCATCTTGTTTTGCTTAGGATGACGGTAGCATTATAAGGTGATCCCTCACTTAAATTTCAAGATAAATTGTGTTCTCCCCGAGTGTGCACCATTTCGAAAGTTCATCGTGTCGAGACACCATGTGATGATCGGGTGTGATAGACTCTACGTTCACATACAACGGGTGCAAGCCAGTGTTGCACATGTAGAACACTTGGGTTAAACTTGACGAGCCTAGCATGTACAGACCTGGCCTCGGAACACAAGAGACCGAAAGTTCGAACATGAGTCATATAGTAGATATGATCAACATGATGATGTTCACCATTGAAACCACCTCAACTCACGTGATGGTCGGACTTGAGTTGGTGAATTTGGATCATGTATCACTCGAATGACTAGAGGGATGTCAATTTGAGTCGGAGTTCTTTAGTAATATGATTAGTTGAACTCATTATCATGAACATAGTCAGTAGTGTCTTTGCAAATTATGTTGTAGCTCATGCTATAGCTCCCTTGAATTTTTATATGTTCCTAAACAAATAGAGTTGAAAGATGATGTTAGCAATATTGCGGACCGGGTCCATGATCTGAGGATTGTCCTCATTGCTGCATAGAAGGCTTATGTCCTTAATGCACCGCTCGGTACGCCACCCGCTCTAGTGTCATCTGTAGATGTTGTGAACATCTGACAGGCACGTTTCGATGACTACTTGATAGTTATGTGCATCATGCATTACAGCTTAGAATTGAGGCTCCAAAATGTTTTGAACGTCACGGAACATATGAGATGTTCTAAGAGCTAAAATTGGGATCTCAAGCTCATGCCCGTGTTATGAGATATGAGATCTCCAAGAAGATTCTTTGCCTGGAAGATGAAGGAGAATAGCTTAATCGTTGAGCATGTTCTCAGATTGTCTGGGTGCTACAATCGCTTGAATCGAGTGGGAGTTGATCTTCCAGATAAGATAGTGATTGATATAATTCTCCAAGTCACTGTGACTAAGCTACTAGAACTTGGTGATGAACTATAAAATGTCGGGGATAGAAATAATGATCCCTGAGCTGTTCGCGATGTTTGACACCGCGAACGTAGAAATCAAGAAGGATCATCAAGTGTTGATGGTTAGTAAAACCACTAGTTTTGAGAAGGGCAAGGGCAAGGAGGGAAACTTCATGGATGGCAAGTCAGTTGCTGCTCCAGTGAAGCAACCCAAAGTTGAACCCAAAACCCGAGACTAAGTGCTTCTATTATGAGGTGAGCGGTTGCTGAAGTGGAACAACCCTAGATACTTGGTAGATAAGAAGGCTGGCAACATCGAGAGAAGTATATTTGATATACGTGTTATTAATGTGTACCTTGCTAGTAGTCCTAGTAGCACCTGGGTATTGGATACCGGTTCAATTGCTAAATGTTAGTAACTCGAAATAAAAGCTACGGAATAAACGAAGAACTAGCTAAAGGGTGAGGTGACGATGTGTGTTGGAAATGTTTCCAAGGTTGATGTGATTAACATCGCACGCTCTCTCTACCTTCGGGATTAGTGACGAACCTAAATAAATGTTATTTGGTGTTTTGCATTGAGCATGAACGTGATTAGATCATGTTTATTGCAACACGGTTATTCATTTAAGTTAGAGAATAATGGTTACTCTGTTTACATGAATAATACCTTCGACGGTCATGCACCCAGTGAGAATGGTTTGTTCAATCTTGATCGTAGTAATACACATGTTCATAACATTGATGCCAAAAGATACAAAGTTAATAATGATAGTACCACATACTTGTGGCACTGCCGCTAAATGTCATATTGGTATAAAGCGCATGAAGAAACTCCATGCTGATGGATCTTTGGACTCATTCGATTTCAAATCGGTTGAGACATGCGAACCATGCCTCTTGGGCAAGATGACTAAGGACCCCATTTTCCGGATTGATGGAGCGGGCAAGTGATTTATGGGAAATGATACATGTTGATGTATGTAATCCAATGAGTCTTGTAGAGTGCGGTGGATATTGTTATTTTCTTACCTTCACTGATGATTTGAGTAGATATAGTGTATATTTACTTAATGAAACACAAGTCTGAATCGTTTCAAAGGCTCAAGCAAATTCAGAGTGACGTTTAAGATCATCATGAAAAGAAGATAAAAATGTGTGTGATATGATCGTGGAGGTGAATATCTGAGTTACGAGTTTGGCATATAACTTTAGACAATGTGAAAGTTGTTTCACAACTCACGCCACCTAGAACACCATAGTGTGATTGTGTGTCCGAACGTCATAGTCATGCTCTATTGGATATGGTGCGTGCTATGATGTCTCTTATCATTTTGCTACTATAATTTTGGGGTTATGCATTAGAGACAAATACATTCACTTTAAATAGGGCACCATCTAAATCCATTGAGATGACACTGTCTGAACTATGGTTTGATAGAAACCTAAGCTATCATTTCTTAATGTTTGGGGCCGCGACACTTGTGTGGAAAATGTTTTTCACCTAATGAGCTCGAACCCAAAGCTGATAGATGCATCTTCATAGAATACCCTAAGAACAGTTGGGTATACCTTCTATCTCAGATCCGAAGGCAAAGTGTTTGTTACTAAGAATGGAACATTTTCTTGAGAAAGAGTTTCTCTCGAAAGAATTGAGTGGGAGGAAGATAGAACTTGATGAGGTTATTGAACCTTTGTTTCAACGAGAGAGTAGTGCAGCGCAGGAAGATGTTTCTATGAAGCCTACGTTAGTTGAAGAGGAAGTTAATGATGATGATCATGAAGCTTCGGATCAAGTTACTATCGAACCTCATAGGTCGACAAGGATGTGTACAGCTCCTGAGCGGTACGACAACCATGTCTTGGAGGTCATGTTGTTGGACAACGATGAACCTACGAGCTGTGGAGAAGTGATGATGGGCCTGAATTCCGACAAATGGTTAGAGGCCATGAAATCCGAGAAAGGATCCATGTATGAAAACCAAGTATAGACTTTGGTAGACTTGATTGTTGGACGGCAGGTCGTCGAGTACAAATGGACCTTTGAGATGAAGACAGACGCTGATGGTAAATGTCACCATTTATAGAGCTCGAATTGTCGCAAAGAAGTTTCCGACAATTCAAGGAGTTGACTGCGACGAGACTTTCTCACTCGTAGCAATGCTAAAGTCTGTTGGAATTATGTTACTAGTTGCTGCATTTTTCAATTATGAAATCTGGCAGATGGATATCAAAACATCATTTCCTTCCTTAAGGAAAGGTTGTATGAGATACAACCAGAAGGTTTTGTCAGTCCTGTGGATGCTAAAAGGTTTGCAAGCTTTAGTGATCCTTCTATTAACTGAAGCAAGCATCTAGGAGTTGGAATATACACTTTGATGAGGTGATCAAAGTTTTTGAGTCTATACAAAGTTTATGAGAAACTCTTATTTACAATAAAGTGAGTGGGAGCACTATAGAGTTTCTGGTAAGCATATGTGGTTGACATATTGTTTATCGGAAATGATGTAGAATTTCTGGAAAGCATAAACGGTTGTTTGAAAAGAGTTTTTCAACGGAAGACCTAGATAAAGCTACCTAATTGTTGAGCATTAAGAACTATAGAGATAGATCAAGATGCTTGATGAGACTTTCAATGAGTACATACCTTGACAAGATTTTGAAAGAGTTCAAAATGGATCAGTCAGAGAAAGAGTTCTCGCCTGATTTGTAAGGTGTGAAGTTGAGTGAGACTCAAAGCTCGACCATGGCAGAAGAAATAGAAAGGACGAATGTCGTCCCCTATGTCTTGGCCATAGGCTCTATATAATATGCCATGCTATGTACCGCACCCGTGTGTGCCTTGCCATGAGTCTGTCTAGGGGTACAAGAGTGATCTAGGAGTGGATCACTCGACAGTGGTCAAGATTATCCTTAATAACTAAAGGACTAAGGAAATGTTTCTCCATTATGGAGGTGATGAAGAGTTCATCGCAAAGAGTTACGTCGATGCAAGCTTTAACACTGATCTGGATGGCTCTTAGTAGCAATCCAGATACGTATAGTGGAGCAGCCATTTGGAATAGTTCCAAGTGGAGTGTGGTAGCAGTATTTACAGTATGACATAGAGATTTGCAAAGTACACACAGATCCGAATGTCGCAGACCCTTTGACTAAAAGACCTCTCTCTCACATGCAAAGCATGATCAAGCCCCAGAACTCATTGGGTGTTAGATTCATAACAATGCGAATCACATGGTGATGTGAACTAGATTATTGACTCTAGTGCAAGTGGGAGACTGTTGGAAATATGCCCTAGAGGCAATAATAAATTGGTTATTATCATATTTCCTTGTTCATGATAATCATTGATTATCCATGCTATAACTGTATTGATCGGAAACTCAGATACATGTGTGGATACATAGACAACACCATGTCCCTAGTATGCCTCTAATAGACTAGCTCGTTGATCAAAGATGGCTATGGTTTCCTAGTCATGGACATGAGATGTCATTTGAAAACGGTATCACGTCATTAGGAGAATGATGTGATGGACAAGACCCAAACTACAAACATAGCATATGATCAAGTTAATTTATTGCTACTGTTTTCTGCATGTCAAGTATTTGTTCCTATGACCATGAGATCATGTAACTCACTGACACCGGAGGAGTACCTTGTGTGTATCAAATGTCGCAACATAACTTGGTGACTATAAAGGGGCTCTACAGGTATATCCGAGGGTGTCTATTGGGTTGGCATGGATCAAGACTGGGATTTGTTACTTCGTGTGATGGAAAGGTATCTCAGGGCCCACTCGGTAATACAACATCACAATAAGCCTTGCAAGCAATGTGACTAATTGTTAGTCACGGGATCTTGTATTATGGAACGAGTAAAGAGACTTGCTGGTAACAAGGTTGAACTAGGTATGGAAATACCAACGATCGAATCTCGAGCAAGTAACATACTGAATAACAAAGGGAACATCATACGAGATTGACTGAATCCTTGACATAGAGGTTCGACTGATAAAGATCTTCGTAGAATATGTAGGAACCAATACGGGCATCCAGGTCTCGCTATTGGTTATTGACCATAGAGGTGTCTCGGTCATGTCTACATAGTTCTCGAACCCGCAGGGTCTGCACACTTATGGTTCGGTGACGTTTCGGTAGTATAGAGTTATGTATGGTGGTGACTGAAGGTTGTTCGGAGTCCCGGATGAGATCTCGGACGTCACGAGGAGCTTCGGAATGGTCCGTAGGTAAATATTGATATATAGGAAGTCTTGTTTTGGTCACGGAAAAGTTTCGGGCTCATCGGTAGTGTACCGGGAGTGCCGGTAGTGTATCGGGGGACCATCGGGGGAGGTATTTCGACCCAAGAGGCTACATGGGCTGTGGGAGGAGGTAAACCAGCCCCTGGTGGGCTGGACTCAGCCTCCTCTAAGGGCCCATGCGGCTGGAGTGGTTTGAGAAGGGAAAAATCCAAAGGTGGAGAGGTGGAAAAAGTTTCCAAGTGGAAAGGAGGAATCCTACTCCTAAAAGGATTGGAGTAGGACTCCTCCACCTCCAATTTCGACCAAACCTTGAGGGTTTGAGGCTGCCTCCTCCCCTCTATCCCTACTATATATACTAGAGGATTTAGAGGAAAAAGCTAACCCTAATAGCAATGTGCTACCTCTCCTCTAGATCGCAGTTTCTCCTCTAGATTGGTTTTCAGCGGTGCTTAGGTGAAGCCCTACTAGAATAGCTCCACCACCATTGCTGCAATGCCATCGCGCTGCTAGACAACTCATCTACCTCTCTAGTCCCTCTTGCTGGATCAAGAAGGCGGAGATCGTCATCGAGCTGTACGTGTGCTGAACGCGGAGGTGTCATCCGTTCGGCACTAGATCGGAAGGACCGTGATCAAGATCGCGAGACGATTCGTGATTGGATCACGGGACGAATCATGATGAGATCACGGGACGGATCGTGATTGGATCGTGGGACGGATCATGATGGGATCACGGGATGCTCGGCGATTTGGATCACGAAGACGTTCGACTACATCAACCGCGTTTCTTAATGCTTCCCGCTTAGCGATCTACAAGGGTATGTAGATCCACTCTCCCCTCATAGATGCTCATCACCATGGATAGATCTTGCGTGTGCGTAGGAATTTTTTTGTTTCCCATGCAATGTTCCCCAACACAAATCGGTAGAGCTAATGCTGAAAATGATGATACTTCTCAAACTAATGAAATTGTTGAAACTGAACACTTTGAGACACCTGCTAGACCTAGCTCTCCTAGGTATGAATTGCCTGATATTCCTGGGGGTTGTGTTATGGAACGAGAGGTAGCTAGGGACTTTCTTGCTGGTAAGGATAGAGATGATCTTAATAAATTACTATGCACGTGGAAAGAAAAATCTTTGAATGCTAGAATGAAATATGATCCTAAGTTTGCTAGTTCACCTATCTTTGTTACTTATAAGGATTATGAATTCTTTGTTGATCCTGAGTTAATTACTTTGGTTGAATCTGATCCTTTCCATGGCTATGAATTTGAAACTGTTGTGGCACATCTTACTAAGCTAAGTGATATAGTCACCCTATTTACGCATGCGGAAAAGATTCATTATTATTATATTCTCAAGTTGTTTCCTTTTTTGCTAAAGGGTGATGCTAAGATATGGTTTAATTATCTTGCTCCTGGTTGTGCGCGTAGTCCCCATGATATGATATATCACTTTTTTGAAGAAAAGAAAATCCTGCCCATAAGAAACAAGCTGCCTTGCAGGAAATATTTAACTTTGTGAATATTGAAGAAGCGAGTCTCCCACAAGCTTGGGCGAGGCTTCTCCAATTACTAAATGCTTTGCCTGATCATACTCTCAAGAGAAATGAAATACTTGATATCTTTTATAATGGACTAACTGATCCTTCTAGGGACCACCTAGATAGTTGTGCTAGTTGTGTTTTCAGGGAATGACCTGTTGAACAAGCTGAAATACTATTGAATAATATATTGAGCAATGATAATGATTGGAATATTGCCGAACCACCTCTGAAGCCAATTCCAAAGAAAAGAGGTATTCTATTTCTCGGTCCTGAAGACAAGCAAGAGGCAAAGAAATCTTGAAAGAAAAAGGTATTAAAGCTGAAGATGTTAAGAATCTACCACCTATTGAAGAAATACATGGTCTTGATAACCCGAATAGGTAGTAGAGGTAAATTATCTTCATAGATATGATGAAAGCGATATTCCATATAATCTTGGATGAGTTTGATAGTTTTGTTGTTAAGCAAGAAAATTTTAATGCTTATGTTAGTAGACAATTGAAACATAATGCTTTCATGCTTGATTGTTTAGGTGATTATATGAGTAAAACTATCAATGATCTTAAACTGATTGGTAAACATGCTTCCATGGTAACTACTCAAGTAGAACAAGTACTTAAGGCACAAAATGATTTGCTTAATGAGATGAATAGCAAGAACAATTATCATTATGTTAAAGTTGTGACTAGAGGTGGAAGAATGACTCAGGAACATTTGTATCCTGAGGGCCACCCTAAGAGAATTGAGCAAGATTCTCAACGGAGTAATATTGATGTACCTAGTCGTTCCAGTAATAAGAAGAACAAGGATGATGATAGAACTTTGCATGCTGCTAGTGAACCTGTTATAGATACACCTGAAAACCCATGTGATATTTCTGTTTCTGATGCTGAGACACAATATGGTGATGAACATGAGCCTAGTGATAATATTAATGATGATGTCCATGTTGATATTCAACCTAGTAATGATAATGATGTGGAGATTGAACCTGTTGTTGATCTTGATAACCCACAACCTACGAATAAAAGATATGAAAAAAGAGATATTATTGCTACGAAGCATGGTAAAGAAAGAGAACCATGGGTTCATAAACCCATGCCCTTTCCTCCTAAACCACCCAAGAAAAAGGATGATGAGGATTTGAGCGCTTTGTTGAAATGTTTAGACCTGCCTTTTTGCGTATGCGCTTGACTGATATTCTTAAAATGTCTCCTTATGCTAAGTATATGAAAGATATTGTGACTGATAAAAGGAAGATACTGGATGCTGAAATTTCCACCATTCTTGCTAATTATACTTTTAAAGGTGGAATACCAAAGAAATTGGGGGATCCAGGAATACCCACTATACCATGCTCTATTAAAGGGAATTATGTAAAACTGCTTTATGTGATTTGGGAGCTAGTGTTAGTGTTATGCCTTTCTCTCTATATCCAAGACTTGATTTGAATAAGTTGACACCTACAGAAATCTCTTTGCAAATGGCGGATAAATCAACTGCTCGACCTATCGGTATTTGTGAGGATGTACCTGTCATAGTTGCAAATGCTACTATCTTAACAGACTTTGTTATTCTTGATATTCCCGAGGACGACAGTATGTCGATCATCCTTGGTAGACCCTTTTTGAATACTGTAGGGGGTGTTATTGATTGCAACAACGGTAATGACACTTTTCATATTAATGGTAATGAGCATACGGTACACTTTCCGAAGAAACAACCTCAAGTTCACAGTATCAACTCCATTGAAAAAATTCCAATGATCATTATTGGAGACTTTGAGTTCCCTCTTCCTACTGTCAAGAAGAAATATGATACACTTATTGTTGGGGACATGCATATCCCCGTAGAGGTAACTTCGTGTTATTCGAAAATTCTTCGGTTTCATGTTATTGGAAAGAAGTTTGTTAATAAGACTTAATCAACCTTATTGATGGATTCCTTTTGATGAGCATGAGATGGATAAATTTGGAAAGCATAACTTCCTGTACCCAACTTTTACTTTCTGTTAGCTAGATGAAATAAAGTAAAAATGCTATTATTTTTTCTGTTTTCTGAGTTTCCCGTTGTCACAACCCTAGAATTTATTTGCACTTCGTTGCATCATCATTCATGCATCATGCATAATTTCAACATAAAATTTGAAATGGGGATTGCATAAAACCTAGAAGATCATCCTAACAAAAATAATTCAAATGGACTGTCTCAATGAACCCAAAATGCTTACTAAAATGTTCATCATTTTTGGAAAAAGCTTAAATGCCTCAACAAAAATGTTGCATATTTTAAAGTCATGTTTGGGCTCTAGTTTAACTCTCTAATATATTTGAATTGGAGTTATTAATTCTATAAATAATATTTACTAACTCCATATTACTCTAGAAATACATTAGTGGCTCTGGAAATAATTTAGAAGGCCACATAAATATTTTCAGGAGTTTATATAATAGTTTGATATTATTTCAAACTAGAACAAACTGCAGAAAATAGATAAGAAATAGAAAAGGAAAGGAAAGAGGCCCACGTAGCGCTTACCTGTGTAGCCCACCAAGCCGGCCAAGCCCACCATCAAGTGCCAGCCTTCTTCCACCTCCAGCCTACTAGCAGAGGCGTGTCGACACACGCTTGCCCGAGGCCTACACCTCCTCCCTGGCTGCCTGGCTCCCCCTCGACATGCCTAGACGATGCCACGCATGTCCCTGAGCCCATCCAACTCGCTCTCTCCCTCATGCCCCGCCTCTCCCTCACTCTCCACTCCAAACCCGAGAGGAACCGAGATTGCCAGCAGGAACCACTGTAGCCATCGTTTTTCCCTCGATGCATAGCCATGTCCTAGAGCCCTGTGTCAACGCCGTGAAGGTCCAAGACGAGTTCCGCAATGACTGATGCCCTGGAGCCTTGCCATCGACTTCGTCTTCGAGCTTCGACTCCGGCAGCCCTCTCCATCGGTTTGTGGCCACCTGCGCCTCCCCGAGCAAATCGACCATCCCGGAAGCCCCTCTGTGAGCCTGCCATCCCTTCCCCTCTCGCAGTCGTTGTGCCCGTGCTCTAATCCTACCTCCGCGAGATCCAAGCGCCGCCGTCTGCCATGACCGACGGGATCGAGGACCCCGTGCTCCTGTAGAGCATCAGTTGCGTCCGGCGTGCTCTTAGTTCCCCTTAGAAGCCGCCTAGCTGCTTGCTTCTCCCTCTAGCATGATGCAGCCCCGTGCCAGAGCAAGTTTGAGCCGCTGGCCGCAAAGCTCGTCGTCGTCGCCGCTGTAGTCCACCCCGCGTCCTCTCGTTGCCACAAATGAATGTGCACGAGCCTAAGCTTCGCGTAGATTGTCTCAACCGCACGAATGCTCACCGGAGGGGGTTTTCTGACGACCCCAGCCGCGGTTTTGGTCACCGTCGGCCGAACTCCCGCGAAGCCGACGTGGCACCGTCATTAACCACTAATGACACCCCTAATCAAAACCCTGACCCACTGACACTGTGACCCACCTGCTAATTTAAACCTCTAGTTAATTAGGTAAGTTAAAATAACCCCGTGATTAACACTGAGTCGATGACATGTGGGTACCACAGATCAGTTTGACCTGGAACGGTCAGCTGACCAGGATGACGTCATGCTGACGTTTAGCTGATGCAATAATTACATTTATAGGATTTAAATAAATTCTAGAAATTGTTGAAAACTTGTAAAAATCATAGAAAACAATCTGTAACTCAAATGAAAATAACTTATATATGAAAAATGATCAGAAAAATCCAATGAATCTGTGTATGCCATGATCATGCATGTTTGAGCAAGTTAAAATCACCAACTAGGACAAATGACGGTTAGGACAATTTGATAAATAGTGTTGGAGTTGGAATTTAGTATATATTGGAATTCCACTTCACTTAATATGACCATCCATTTCATTAGATCAATTCAATGCCTTAACATGCCATATCATACATAATGTTTGTTGCATTGCATTAAATGTGTTCTTTCTTGTTTTGTCGGTGTTTGTTCCTTATCGGTAGACGATGGTTCTGACATTGTGATCGTTGACTCTATGAATAGAAGTAATATCTTCAGACTTGTCAGGCAAGCAACGTCCCCTTGAGCATGCTGATATGAACCCACTCTCTTGCTCCTGCTCTGTTTTATTGCATTAGGACAATCATGATTCAACTGTTACATGTTCTCGGTAGTTTAACCCATTCCTTTGCATGATCTTTATTTGCCACAGTAAATAGTTGATACCACTTAGCATGAGTAGCAACTGCTTGAGCCTTGTTGTGCTTACTCATCCATGCTTTCTTATTGTGCCTTCTATGCTTAGAGTCGTATCGGGTATGATCCATCTGAGTGATTAATCGGAATGGATGTGTTCATGTCCTACCATGTGAGAGTTAAGTGTGTGAACACGATTTGGTAAAGGTACCAATGAGAGGCCATGTAGGCTCACATGCCAGGTTGTCTCATTGGGACCGTCCTTGGGAACTAAGTTTTGTGTATGTTATCGAAGGCAAAATACTACCGCACATTGGGATCTTGAATTGACCCTCTCGACTTATTAATCACCCTAATCTCTGTCTAGGAGTTGCAATTAGTTTCTGGCATTTGTAGGATGTGGTGGCAGCCATGCATAGCGCTGACTGGAGGGTAGGCTATGGAGCGGTAGATGCACCGTGGCCTGATGTACCAAGCGTAGTACCATTCATCGAGGTGGGCTTGGGAACCCTGTACACATCGTTTGGGGCAGTAATGGAAACTTCGGCCGGACTTCCTTGTAGGTTCAGTCTCAAATAGGCGATAAACCTGGAGTAGAGTCTTGTGTGATTGACAGTCCTGTCCGACTGTAACATCCCAAAATTCCATTTTGGAATGTTATGATTTATAGATATGCATCTATCATCATCATTGCTTGAATACATGTATTGTTGAAATGTTCTTTCTAAATTTCGGAAAGCCCTTTGTATTTTCAATGTGTTGCTTTCACCTATTTGAAATCTTGGTAAAAAGTTCAAATAAGAGAGGAGGAACATGACACTCCACACCAGGACCCATTTGGTGATCTATTTGAACAAAAATAACCAGGAGTTATTTTGAAAATATTTGGGTACAAGGCTGGAGTTCAGTACAGCTTTTCATTCGCAGACAGATGGACAGACTGAGAGAGTCAACCAGATTCTGGAAGACATGTTGAGAGCTTGTGCGCTAGATTATGGATCTAGTTGGGATGACAATTTACCTTACGCAGAATTCTCGTACAACAACAGTTATCAGACCAATCTAAAGATGGCCCCTTTCGAAGCTTTATACGGAAGGAGGTGCAGAACACCGTTGACGTGGGATGGTGTTGGAGACCGACAACTTTTTGGTCCCGACCTTATCCGAGATTCTGAAGACAAAGTTAAGCTGATTCGCGACAGACTCAAGATAGCTCAATCTCGACAGAAGAGTTATGCTGACAGCAAACGTAAAGAAGTAACGTATGAAGTGGGAGACCGAGCATATCTTCGTGTGTCCCCGCTTCGAGGAATCAAGAGGTTTGGTGTTAAAGGAAAATTAACACCCAGATTCATAGGCCCCTATAAAATTCTTGAACGAAGAGGCGAAGTTGCATACAAGCTGGAATTGCCGGAAGGATTATCCGGAGTTCATGATGTTTTCCATGTGTCCCAGCTGAAGAAATGTCATGCTGAGATGGCTGATATTCCTTTGAGAGACACAGTGCCCCTAGAGGCCATACAACTTGACAATGATCTGACTTACGAGGAGAAGCCTGTCAGAATCCTCGAGAATGCCAACAGAGTTACCCGCAGAAGGATCATCAAGTTTTGTAAGGTTTTGTGGAGTCATCACACCGAGGAAGAAGCCACCTGGGAACGCGAAGAAGATCTTCGTAGAGACCACCCGCACCTATTTTCTAGCCAACCCGAATCTCGAGGGCGAGATTCATCATAAGGTGGGTAGGTTTGTAACATCCCAAAATTCCATTTTGGAATGTTATGATTTATAGCTATGCATCTATCATCATCATTGCTTGAATACATGTATTGTTGAAATGTTCTTTCTAAATTTCTGAAAGCCCTTTCTATTTTCAATGTGTTGCTTTCACCTATTTGAAATCTTGGTAAAAAGTTCAAATAAGAGAGGAGGAACATGACACTCCACACCAGGACCCATTTGGTGATCTATTTGAACAAAAATAACCAGGAGTTATTTTGAAAATATTTGCAAAAAGGATTTAAAAACAATTAGGCAATTTCTGAAAATATTATTTTTTTCAAAGTGTTCAAATAAAAGAATAAAAATGTTCATTAAATAGAATTTATTATTCTGTTACTTTTGATATATAATACCCCTATATTTATAAAAGGTTTGAATGTTTTAAAAGCTTTTGAATATCGCTGGAAAATCATTAAGTGAAAACGGTAACGGTTTCTGTATTAAACGGGCCGGCCCACGGGCAGTTACTGGCGGATTTAATACCGACCGGTCGACCGACGCGCAACGGATGCCCCCTCTCTCATTGACACCGGGCCCCATCTCGACCGACCGTTTCGCCCGCGCGGTCGCCTCCTTCCTCTCGCCCGACCTCGTCGCCGGCAGTTACTCCCCCGGATCTCTCTCCCCTCTCCTCCCCCGCACCCCCGAGCACCCTATATAAGAGCCCCAAGTCCCCGCTCTCCATTCCCCCCCGAGCCCCCTCTCTCCCTCGCCGAGGCGCTGCCAAATTCCTCGCCGGAGTTGCTTCGACCACCGGAGCTCCCATTGCTCGTGCCCGTCGCTCCACTCTTCCCCTCGCCCATCCGACCTCACCATTCGATGCAGGACGTCCACCGCAACCGTCTGAACCCGTTCGCTGCCTCCCTCGACCACCAGAGACCCCTCCGGCAACGTCCTCGACCACCGACCGCCGCCACCATCGCCGGAGTTCCACCTCCCTCTCCGGTAAAGTCTTCGAGCTCACCCCATCCATCGGATCCCCACTCAACGGTCCCGATTAGATTGATTTTAAACCCCGAAACGTTTTCCATTAGAGATCGGTCGCCCGCTCGAAACCATCCAACACACGCGCTAGCCAACCAATAGGATCGTGCCACGTCACCCCCTGGCCGTCCGGTAGATATTTCACTTTTTCTGATTTTGTTTAGAAAACAGAACCTGTTATGATTTTGTTTTGTGAATATCTTTTGTTCTGTTTAATGTTTGGAGTTGATTCTTTTTGCAGTAGCTCACATTTTTCATGTAGTTTCACCCTGTACTTTTAAATTTCAAATTTGAACTATAATATTTGAATTGAATCAAATTTGCTCAAATCATTCAAATCTGAATAACTAGAGTTTGAAAATAGATTTTGACATGAATCTTTTTGCTACTGTTTGGTATTAGTTAGGACTATCATCATGTTTAGTTTGAGGATTTTTAGGATGATCATTGTTAGTGTTTTAGCTATAAACAGAATCTGCCTAGTATTATAGTATAGTTTTACTTACTTAGTTTTAGTTAGTTTAACTTAGATTTAGTTTTAATTTGTTTAGTAGGTTCTGTTGATTATACACCTAGTGTTTTACTTATTATTAATAAAAATATAAAATTGTTTAGTTTATTTCCTTGTTAAGATAGGAATCACAACTTCTTTTCAAATAAGTTTATTTTGATTAAAACAACTAGTTAGTAATAGTTTTGCTTTCAAACAAAGTTTTATATAATTTTATTTTATTTTCTAAAACAAGTTTATTTGTAAATTATTTTCTGTTAAGAACATGTTTTATTAATAACTAATAAGTTTTGTTTTGCTCTCTTGTTAGTAAAACTATATTTGTTCCATTTAGTGCTTATCAAAACTTTTACAAACTTTACAAAAGTTTCTCAACAAACTTAAATTGATTTTTTTTGTTTATTAATAAAATATTTTATTGTTTTCTTGCTGTCAACTATTGTTTTGGTTAATACCAATAGTTTCATTATGTTAGTAGTATTTTATCAATCACCTCCTAGTAAACAAAACTTTGTGTGTTTTCCTTATTTGTGATTTGTGCATTGTTTTGTCTTGACTGTTTACTAGTTCTTGATTGATGTTTGTGGGTTACAATATTCTGTTGTATGCTTATTGAGTGTTTGTTTGTTTCGTTAGATTATCCGGAGTGCGAAGCTTGTTACTTAGAGTCACTCACATACGAAGATCATCAATCAGGCAAGTCACTTTGACCATGTTTACCCATGTTTTATATGCATTAGTTCTACCATCTTCCCCAATTGCATGCAAGATAGGTTAGTTGGAAACTTGGTTACATTGTAGTAGTATCATGTGGTAGGTACCCCCTCAAACTCTTTGACACATTGGCCCCGGGAAACGTTGTTTTATTTTTTGCTATGTTATTAGTAGACGGGGTTGGTTGTGTGATTCATGAGAGTTGAGAGAGTTAATAATTTCAAGACCTACATAATGATCAAGATTTCAAGACTCCGAGTTTTCAACATACCTCTGGGTGGATGATGGTTGAACGGCACCCAGGAGAAACCAGTGGAATTGCCTAGGTGATGCTGGAGATGGCCAGTATTCACGCGGAAAGATCCACCCAGGCACAAAGAGATGGATGGGTGCTTCAAGACCCAAGGCTTACCTGCACAGCCACAAGTCATTATGGGCTCTGGCTTGGTTAGATATTGTGGTGACCCTGGACAGGCGGTGCTACGAGATGTAGAAGAACGGTAGGAAAGGATGGGCACCGACAGAGTCGCAGGGAAACCCTTTGGAAGACCATGTTTTGGTCATCCGTTTCTCAAACACCCTGAAGTGCGAGAAATTAAACGGAGGCGACCAAATCTTGTGGGGAACGTGTGCAAAACTCTGCAGAGTACTCAAACCTAATCGATTAGCCGTGTCCACGGTCATGGACGACTTGAGCCAAAGGAACTGAAACATTCGAAATTCTCAACACAAGTAATATGATGATGTGGGTATTTAACAATTGGGTATGAGAATTGGTTGGTGGAACCATCTCATTAATCAACCAACTTAGTAATATTTTTGCTTACCCCTCTCTTAATGTAGGAAAAATTGGCTTTACGCAAAAACTTACCACCCCACCTGCCATATAAGCATGTAGACTAGATGATTATCTTTTCACCCCTCTTTTGTGACTTTGCCGGCATATTCCATATGCTGACCTACACGGCTGCAACGTATCATGTTGCAGAGTACTTTTCCGACCAGGAGTGAGGACACGTTCTATGCTCAGTGAGATGCCCTTGGAGTCAGATGGACTCATCTACCTTCGACGCTTCCGCAAGATTTAGACATTCTCATGAGTTGGCTTTCAACCACTTTATTGTAATTTTTATTGTAATAAAGGACTCGATACGAGATTTCGATTAATATAATGTTGTGTGATTTCCCTTTGATATATACATTGATGTACTGTGTGTGTACCAGCATGATCTTGGGATGGTACGGAAACACCGGAGATTCGACCTTTCAAGTCGGGTCGCTACACCGACGCCCACGCTAGTGCTTTCTCTTGAAGATTTCCGAGATGCATGATGTGCATATGGTGATAAGTGGCAAGAGCGTGTGTGAAGAAGTATACCCCTGTAGGGTGAATTAATCTATTCGAATAGACGCATCCTTGGATATGGACTACTTGGATTGCTTATGTGGTACATAGACAAGTGAAATGGATACTCTGAAATACGCAAGATAAGTGTGAGTGCTATGGATTGCCTCCTCGTAGGGAGACGGGAGTGGATCCATAGTGGTGTATTGATTCGGAGAATATGTGGACTCGTGTGCGCTATCCCACCTGAAAGAAAGTACTCGTAGTCGTAGTATAGGTTAGCCAAGAGTCAAAGCTGGCTTGCTGCAATAAACTCCACAACCCCCTTCATTGATACTGATGCATATGTAGTTAGTTCTGATGTAAGTCTTGCTGAGTACCTTTGTACTCACGTTTTCTTAATTTATGTTTTTGTAGAGGAGACATCAGTCTCATTTGTGATTCTTGTGATGTGAAGTGCGTTGTTTACCAGATTAGTTCGGGAATCCCAGATAGAGGTCTAGTTCCTTTGGTAGGGTCGTTGTAGCTTTTCAGGCTCCTCCAGCCACTTTTAGTAGATGTGTGTACCCAAACATGTTTTGCTTCCGCTTGTTGCTTGTATGAATTGAGTGTTGGGTCATGTGACCCCTGTTTGTAACACCTTGCTATGTTGGCTCTTATGAGCCTTCTAAATAAAAGTTGTGTTGTTGTATGGTTATGTTGTGATGCCATAGTTGTATCTATGCATATCGGGCATGTCGTGCGTACGTGTGAGGTGCAACGGTATGTATGGGATTCGACACCTAGTTGTGTGCCTTTAGTAGTAGTCTTTACGAGGAACTACCTCTTTGTGCTTCCACCGAGCCTTGGTAGCTTGCTACTGCTTTGGACACATTGATTGACCGGCATGTATCCTTGTTTGTTGTTGTGTCTGTCCCATCGGGGGAATGTCTTGGAGTGTAATGGAGTCCATGTAGCCTGCCATGACTTGTCTACATGCAGTGATGGCATTTATTGTCACGCCCAAGATGCACGCCTATTCGTTTAAAAGGCATGAGGGCCTCGCAAGGGATAGAGGCGCATCTTGCCGTTAGCAAGAATAGTATCATCACAACATACAATACTGAATGAGAAGAGTATACAAGTTGGCTTACACTCGCCACATGCTAACTTACAATGTCACTCAAATCATAGCATCAAGTTGAACACTGAGTCCGACTACGGATGAAATCAAACGATAAAAGAAGTTGCAAATGATACTATCAAGCTGTCCCAACGATCACGACCAGGTCCTCTACTCATCCGGATATGTCACGTACATCCTGCCTCTCTCCTCATCATACACCCATTGGAGCTGCGTAAGATCATCCTGCACGAACTCATCTGGACCTGCACCTGGATTGTTCTAGAAAACTGTGAGCCACAGAGGACTCAGCTATCACGTGCCCGGGTACCAAGACTATTTAAGCTTTTAGGAAGGAAGGGGTGATGTTTAGTTTGCAGCAGCGCTAAGCATTTTATGGTGGCTAGCTTACGCAACATGAAATAAATATGAGTGGCCTACGAAGACGATCGAATCTAGAATGATCTCTAAGAGATCCTGAACACTTACGTCAATCATAACCCCACCGTGTTCTCTCTCGGGTCATATTCACGAGCAGAGATGATCACGGCTACTCACACAGTTGGTGTATTTTAATTAGAGTTTACTTCAAGTTTTCTATAACCAGGTGTTAAACAAATATCCAAGTTGCCACATAACCGTGGGCACGGCTTTCCGAAAGTTTTAACCCTGCAGGGGTGCTCCAACTAGTCCATCACAAATAACCACACTCTGTGGGAATAGTCTCGAACGCAGTTCTCGCAATCATCATAGACAATTCCAAAGGAAGCCAACACCTCGAGTGAACCCGAAGAAAGTCGGACCCCACACGCAAGACTTTCGATAAGGTAAAACAAATCTAGCAAGACCACCCGACGTGTCAACGAACCTGATAAGAGCCGCGTATCTTGTTCTTAGGACACGGCGGATAAGCATAGCATACGGTGGCCTGATAGAAATCTCCCGAGTTGCCCCGGGTTGGCCTTCACACGGCTCTAGTTTGGACCAACACTCACAAGGAGCACTGGCCCGGGGGGTTGATTAATTATCCACGGGTTTGCAAGACCCTATGCAAGTTCATTAGTTATTAGCAAATGTAGTACCAAAGTTGGGTCTTGCCAGACAAGTTTTAATCTCAACCGAATGATCAAGGGGGTCCCCATAACAACCCCAAGCGTGTTAGGAGCGCAAAATATGGAAAACATAACACCGGTAACAAAGAACTAATGGCGGTATGAGTGGAACAAATCACTTAGAAAAAGGCCAAGCCTTCCACCAATACCAGATATATATGTGCATTAAATTAAATAACAGAATTTATTTGTATTATCCAATCCATGTTATCACATGGAACAACCTGCAACTAAGAACGCTATAAGAGGGGCTGAGCAGCGGTAACTTAGCCAATCAATGGTTTGCTGGAATGTGGAGGTTAGAGGCTGACATGGCAACATGGGGGCTGATATGATGTGGTAGGTAGCGTAATTGTAACGATAAGAACGAGAAACTAGCAGCAAAGATAGTATTGGGATCCGGGTACGATCATCTTGCCTGTTGGTTCTTCAACGGAACAAGTAGCGGAATCCTCGTAGTGGTACTCTCCAGGGTCCTCGAACTCAGTTTTGACACTCGCGTCTACCCAAGAGAAACAGCAAATAAATAACCAACCAAGTTGCAATGCACAACCAAGATGATGCATGATCCATTTAGGGAAGTTTTACAACATGGCAATCCTAAACTAGTCATGTCTCACATGCAAAGTTGTATATTAATGGATCTGGACAGAACTTCATGTTAAGTTAATTAGACATGCATGAACATGGAAAATATGGATGCAGCATGCAAAATTGATGAAAATGCATATAAGGATCGCAAGAAACGGAGCTACGGTTCTTGAGATACGCTCACGACAAGGCATGAAGGCAAAACACAAGAACACCAAATACCTGGGCTAATTCTTGGCATTCCAAGGTAGCCACTGGATAGGTGATGAAAAAATCACTCACAATAAACTCAAGAATCACTCAATTCCATGGAGTATAGCTCCCACAACACACAAAACAACATAGCACTCAACCTGCCACAAAACAGCAACTTAGCAATTTAAGAAGCTCACAACTATTGCTATAGGAACTCTACAGCCACAAACAAGATATGAACATAAACTAAACCACACACACACACCAATTCATCCAACTATGCAATCAGCAAAATAGCTACACATCACTATGCATGGAGCTGTCAAGTAGGCATGATGAAACAGGGTTTTAGGGACTTAGTGAAAATTCCAGTTTTTCTGGAATCTGGGTTAATGAAGTAGCAAAATAACAGCACCGGTTAAATATTCTAGAAATCTCCAAATGTCATGAAAATCAACAGGATTGTAGATGGCAACATACACTAAAGTTAACTAACACTGAGCATGATCAAAAACCCACCACAGCACTTGCTACAATCCAATCTTCATGGCAAAACAATAACAACAGATTCTCCAGACTTAGCCATTTATAAAGCAGGTTGGCAGAAACAGAAAGTAGCTTGATAAACAGCATGGTTACCACTTATATACGGACTTAACATGATTAATAAAAATACTGGGGGATTCCCAACAACTTTGACTAACAACTTCATGTTGGCAAGAGCTTGAAAGCATGCATAGATTAATTCATATGAAAAAGACAAAAGGGCATCACAGCTTAAAAATGCAGTTTTGTCAAGTGACCCCAAAGTCAAATCTGACTTCACAGCTGCATACATGGGTTGATTCTACCCCAAAATCAATACTCATACCTATATTCTTGCATGGAGAAAAAGGGAGCAAAGGGGGGTCGAAATTTGACCACCCTAGGCCATGGTGACTTATGCCACTCCCTAAACTTGATGTGTCACAAAATGCTATGTGCTCCATAGATACATGTTCAGAGAGGTTACTTAGCATGCTAGGGACATGATACATGGCATAGCATCAAGAACAACAAGGTAAGCAAGCTAGGAGGGGTGAAATGATCATATGCACATAAAAGGGAACCTACACATGCATCTCTAGACTTAAGCACACACCCATCCACAACCATATGAAAACTCACCACACACACACCAAGCAACACATACACATGTGCACATGCACATGTAGGTGCATACACATGTACATACACACATGCACAAGCACTCACATACAAGGTGCACCACACACCCAACACACACACCAAACTCCCTAGCACACCTACACATGTATGTGTGTGTGAAACACACACACACAAACATACATGGCACCACACCATGCTTACACTCAACCACTACCTCATATGTGGGTATGTGCAAGGGCACATACACACATATGACCCACACAAACACACATATGTGTATGTATACACTAGGTGTATACACACATATATCCATGTAAACATGCAAGGGCACTCACACACCACCACATATACATGACAAAATAAAAACAAAACACTACCCTGAATCTACCTTACATGCATACATACATACACACAATTTCAGAAAAGAAAGAAAGAAGAAGAAAACAAAAAAAGGAAGCAAAAGGAAAAAGGGGGGAGAAGGGGATCGAACCCAGACCTGGCGCACACACACAGCACACCACACCACTGGGCTATGGGCTCAGTTCTTACTAGTATAGGCGCTGCACTCCTCTTATACACACATATCCACAAGTCCCTGACTGGCAAAACTGAAGCGAGCAGAGCAGAGCACAGCGGCGGCGACAGAGCAACGGCGACGACGCCAGCGAGCATAGGGGTCTCCGGCGACACGGATGGGCGGAATCGAAAGAGGGACTTACGGGCGCTCCATCCCGCACCTTGCCTTGCGACGAGGGGGATCGAAGGCAAGCCCAAGCAGGGAGCTTTCTAGCGGCAGCGACGGCACTACGACGAGATGGGGGGCACGCGACAGGGCTACCGAAGGCTCACCGAGGGCGGACGACGGCGACACGGGCTCGACGGAGGGGAGGAAGAGCTCGGGGACGTGACGGTGACGGAGGGGACGAATGGGAAGAAGACGACGGCGACACCTCACTGCTGCAGACAACGACGATGATGGGGCATCACTGTGGAGGAGCTAGGCTTCCCCCTAGCAGCGGGAACGGAACGGCGACGGCACCAGGGTCCTCCCCACCATCTCCGACGGCGACGAGCACCACCGGAGGTGCGGCAATGGCGAGCTTCCTCTCACTGACTTACCTAACGCTCTCCCTGAAGCCATGACAGAGGAAGAACAGAGGGGAAGAAGGAGGAGATGGCGGCGGCGAGGGAGAAGGAAGAGGGAACCCTAGCACGGGGCACGGACGCCAAGGTTTAAATAGGCCTCGACGTGCGCGCTAACGGCGACGGACGGCGACGCGACGCGCTCCTCGCTGCTGCTCTCTCTCTGCGTGCCTGACGGAGGAGGACGAGGGCAGGTAGCTGTTAGCTACCTGCTCGGCCTCGTGGGCCGTAAGCCCACACGCACCCACTTACCTCTCACACGAATCACAGTAGGGTTTTCTTTTAAAATAAACCAGCCACCCTAAAAATAATCCCTAGAGCACATAATAAGGTTTTAGAGGAAAACAAAAATAGTTTTGAGAAGAAGAAAATATGCTTATATTAAATAAAATATTAGGTTGATTTTATGAACAAGTTATTTTATTAATATATTAGAAAACAGCCCCTGTTTAAATAGTTTTCAAAAACCAAACATATTCAACTATCAAAAGATCACTTCCAATATTCATGAGAACAACAGGGCCACCTTATGAACATTTTTTGAAAGATTTTAAAACAACTTAAATCTGGTCATATATTTGTTAAAAGAAGAGAGAGGAAGATGGGGGGATGTTAAAAGATGGAAGAGAGGGGGAAGGTAGAGGGTTTTGCACACATGGACTCAACCATACACAAACCACCTCACAACACAAGCATATCACAACCAAGTCACCCAAGGACACATGAACCCAACATGGCAATTATGAAAGAAGGCATGATGAAGAAATGATGGATGCCATCATGCATGAATGCAATTCAATCACATGGGACAAGGTGCACATCATCACATAGCTCATGACACAAGGTTCATACAAGGGGGTTACATGCCAAATAAGGTAGGGACAACACTTGGGCTGTCACAACTCTCCCACATTACATGAGGATCTCGACCCGAGATCTAGGAACGGAAGAAGTCTGGAAATTCAGAACGGAATAGGTCCTCAAGTTCCCAAGTAGCTTCTTTGTCGGAATGATGAGACCACTTCACCTTGAGGAACTTGATAGACTTGTTGCGAGTCTTACGCTCAGTTTCTTCAAGGATTGCAACTGGGTGCTCACGATAAGAAAGATCAGCTTGAAGATCGATGTCTTGGAGGTCAATGTTTCGCTCTGGAGTCTTGAAGCATTTCCGGAGCTCAGAAACATGGAAGACATCGTGCACGTTCGCGAAATTTGGAGGAAGCTCAAGTTGATATGCAAGACCACCTCTCTTGTCGACAACTTTGAATGGACCAACGAAATGAGGAGCCAACTTCCCTTTGATCCCAAATCGCTGCGTGCCTCTCATTGGAGAAACTTTGAGATAGACAAGATCACCCACTTGGAAGGAAACCTCCCGATGTTTGCTATCATAATAGCTCTTCTGTCGGGACTGAGCTGCTTTGAGGTTCTCACGGATGACATGGCACATTTCTTCTGCTGTAGTGATCATGTCATTGCCCAAAATTTGATGTTCACCGGTTTCAGACCAGTTAAGCGGGGTACGACACTTTCTTCCATAGAGAATCTCAAAAGGGGCCTTGCCTAAACTAGCTTGGAAGCTATTGTTGTATGAGAATTCAGCATAAGGAAGGCAGTCTTCCCACTTCATGCCGAATGAAATCACACATGCTCTGAGCATATCTTCAAGGATCTGATTGACTCTTTCAACTTGACCACTTGTCTGCGGATGGAACGCCGTGCTGAAACGGATCTTAGTACCCATAGCAATCTGGAAAGACTCCCAAAACTTGGAAGTGAAGAGACTTCCACGGTCAGAAGAGATGAGCTGAGGAATACCATGCAAAGAGACTATCCTTGACGTATACAACTCTGCAAGCTGAGCTGCCGAGATAGATTCTTTGACTCGCAGCAAATGAGCAACTTTTGACAGCTTGTCAATAACCACAAAGATGGCATCGTTGCCTCTCTTGGACTTGGGGAACCCAGTTACGAAATCCATCAACACATGCTCGAATTTCCACTCTGGGATAGGCAAAGGCTGAAGAAGACCTGCTGGACGTTGATGCTCCGCTTTCACCCTGCGACAAACATCACACTCGTTCACGAACTGAGCAATTTCACGTTTCATGTGAGTCCACCAAAAGGTCTGCTTGAGGTCCTGATACATCTTGGAACTGCCTGGATGGATGGATAGAAGAGAATTGTGTGCTTCGTCCATGATAACCTTTCTGAGATCGCCTTTTGGAACCACAAGACGGTCCTCAAAGAACAAGGTATCTTTGTCATCAATACGAAAGCACTTATACTTCGGAATGCTCTTGGCCACACCTTTATTCACTTTCTTCACCATAGCGTCTAGCAGCTACGCTTGGCGAACCTGATCTTCCAGAGTCGGAGAGACTTGAAGATTGGCAAGAAATCCTTGCGGAATCATTTGAAGGTTGAGCTTGCGGAAGGCTTCACAAAGCTCGGGTTGAAGAGGCTTAGAGATCAGACTATTGCAGTACGCCTTACGGCTGAGCGCGTCTGCAATGACATTTGCTTTCCCAGGAGTATACTCAATACTTGGATTGAAGTCTTCAAGCATTTCCACCCAACGAGATTGCCGAAGATTGAGATTGGGTTGGGTGAAAATGTACTTCAGGCTCTTGTGATCAGTGTACACCTCAACTGGTCTACCCAACAACAAATGCCTCCAAGTCATAAGAGCATGCACAATTGCCGCCAACTCAAGATCATGAGTGGGGTAGTTCTTCTTGGCAGGCTTCAACTGACGCGAGGTATAGGCCACAATCTTCTTGTCTTGCATAAGAACACCACCAAGGCCTTGGAGAGAAGCATCACAGAAAACTTGGAAAGGCTTGGACTGCTCAGGAGGAACAAGAACTGGAGCTGAAGTCAGTCTTTGCTTGAGCGTATTGAACGTCGCATCACACTCAGGAGACCAAACATACTTGACACTCTTCTAGAGGAGATTGGACAGAGGCTTAGCAATTTGAGAGAAGTTCTCCATGAATCTTCTGCAATAGCTAGCAAGCCCGAGGAAACTCCGAAGTTGCTTGACGTTCTAAGGAGGCTCCCACTTCAAGATTGCCTCGACTTTCTCAGGGTGCACTTTAATTCCCTCGGCAGAGATGACATGCCCGAGGTACACCACTTCATTAAGCCAAAACTCACACTTGGAAAACTTGGCATAGAAACGATGTTCCCTTAACTTGTCAAGCACGAGGCGGAGATGCTCTGCATGATCTTCTTCTGTCTCCGAGAACACCAGAATATCATCAAGATAAACCAAGACAAACTCATTCTTGAAGGGAGAGAAGATGAAATTCATCATCCTTGAGAAGGTTGGAGGAGCATTCGCAAGACCAAACGACATCATGGTGTACTCATATGATCCAAAACTCGTCCTGAACACGGTCTTGGGAATGTCTTCTTCACGAATGCGGATTTGATGATAACCCATCCGGAGATCCAACTTGGAGAAAACTTTGGCACCTTTTAGTTGCTCAAACAACTCATTGATGTTGGGAAGTGGGTACTTGTTTCTGATTGTCTTCTTGTTCAATGGCCGGTAATCAACACAAAGACGATCCGTGCCATCCTTCTTTTTGACAAACAAAACTCCACAACCCCACGGTGAAGAGCTTGGCCTGATCAGACCCAGATGTTCTTGCTCATCTAGCTGCTTCTTCAACTCTTTCAGCTCTTCGGGGCCAAGTTTATACGGCCGCTTGCAGACTGGTTCAGTTCCAGGCTCGAGATCAATCACGAACTCAACTGGCCGGTGCAGAGGCATTCCTGGCAATTCTTCTGGAAAGACATCTTCATACTCACAAACCACCGGAATTTGAGAAATCGCCGAGATTTCACCCTTCTCGTTGAGAGCAAAGAGACGGATTGTGTCATCGCGAGCTGCGAAAATAATCACGTCTTCTGAAGGATGAGTCAGCTTGACTTCTTTTGCTTTGCAATCAATATGAGCCTTATTCATAGCCAGGAAGTCCATGCCCAGAATGAGATCAATATCACAATTCCCAAGAACAATTGGAGAAGCCAAAAAAGAATAATTGCCCATCTTGATAGAAACATCCGGTACCATGCAATTGGAATTCATTAACTTCCCAGGGGACACCACTGACACAGGTCTAAGGAGATCTTGACACGCAAACTCATGCATTGCAAAGAATGAACGGGACATGAAACAATGCGATGCACCAGAATCAAACAAAACTTTTGTTGGAATAGAATTGACTGAGAGATTACCCATGATCACTTGAGAACAATCCTCTGCCTCTGCTGCATTCACCATATTCACTCTTGCGGACTTGGGATTATGCTTCACCATAGCATTGCCTGGAGGCTTGACAGGAGGAGGAGGCGGAAGACGCCGCTGGTTGCACTTGTTAGAGTAGTGGCCCCTCTGGACACACTTGTGACAAGTCACTTCAGAGAGCGGACGAACATTGCCTGGAGGAGGAACAAGAACTGCCTTGGATGCCTGGTTCTTCTGCTGGAAACCTGGGTTGGGTGGGTGGGAAGAACCACGACACCAAACTGCTTCTGCTGCTGAGGAGGACGAAACGGAAGAGGATTTGGCGCCCAATACTTCTGCTGCTTAGGAACCATCTGAGAGCCGGAAGAAGAAGAATATGAATCCCTTGAACGCTTCTTGGAGTTCTCCAACTTGAGCTGAGCTGCTTCAATCTTCAAAGCCATGTTGTAGAACTGATCAAACTCACAAGGCTCTTGAAGAACAAGGCCTGGCAGAAGCTCATCCTTGAGACCACCTCTGAACTGATAGATCATAGCCTTATCATCTGGAACATCTTGCTTGGCATAATGATCTAGATTCTGGAACTCAATGTTGTACTGGTAGACTGACTTGCTTCCCTGCTTCAGGTGCCTGAACTTTTCACGCATCTCCTCGACAAAGCTTGTCGGAATGTAATGAGCCCTAAAGTCACGACGGAAATTGTCCCAAGTAACAACATGATCGCCCCTAGAATCCTTGTATTGTTGCCACCAATCAGCTGCCTGACCCTTCAGCTGGAACGATGCAAACCTGACAAAGTCCTCTGGCCTGACATTGCTGCACTCAAAATGCTTGCTCATATCACGAAGCCAATCATCAGCATCCAGAGGCTGCTCACAATAGGTGAAAGTCTTGGGCTGGTTGGCAAGGAACTGACTGAGAGTCGCAAACTGCAATTGATTCTAAAAATTGCCTTGAAAACCTTGCTGACCCTGCTCCCTTTCTTGCAACAGCCTGAGCAACATCTGAGTGATCGCATTGGTTGTGTCCATCACAGCTTGCCAAGCTTCTGGAGGAGGGGGTGGAGGAGGCGGTGGTGGGGGTGGTGGTGGAACATCAGTCTGCTCCTCACCACGACCCGGATTGCTGCGAGTTGGCGGAGCTATCCTGAAGATGGACAAAATGCATTAGCCTCATTGATAAGATGAAACATAAGTTGAATCAAATGCTTGAAAGAATTGAACCACACACATAGCCTTCCTACTGAAAAATTAGTAAGAATGCTTCTTCGGATCATGATAACATCATTAGACATAATAAGCTACTTGCAATAACACAACAAGTATTGAGCTAAGCGCTCGGAACAAATGTACATGCCCAATACATCTGGAGAAGATGATCCTACATGACTACAAGATTTCCCACCTATGAACTTTCGAAAACTTTCTTGTTTATGCGATTCAGGTTGCGGAATCAGGAACCTGCCCTAGGCAATCAGCTGCAACTGCATCCGCAACGTTCCACACCATAATTCAAGACATTTCGCAAACTCATCTAATCTCGAATCCTCGAACTCACAATGATACTAAACCATGGTGGTACCCTGGACGCCTCCCCAGTACTGGGTAACTCCGACCTTATCTCACCACGATAAGTATTGAAGCAATTTGGAACATTCTCCGTCCTGAGATATCAAGGAAGTTGAATGATAACGATGTGCCAACATTCCTCGGAGCTCACTCCCTGGAAGAAATCAAGTCAGACAGGAGGCACCAAGACAGAACCTTGTCACATCGCCATCATATAGATTCCAAAATACCCACGTGATCCTAAAAATTTTTTGAGGGAGATGAGGCGTAGAATTAAAATTCCTAAGTCGGAAACCTCACCAGAGCATAGAAGAGGAGTAAAAAGAATCCTACTCTCTGATATAAATAGACTCAAAATAGTTTTACTAGACACCACTCGGCCAAGTTCGAACAAGCAAAGGCTCCTATAGTCGTATGGCTCTGATACCAACTTGTCACGCCCAAGATGCGCGCCTATCCATTTAAAAGGCACGAGGGCCTTGCAAGGGATAGAGGCGCATCTTGTCGTTAGCAAGAATAGTATCATCACAACATACAATACTTAATGAGAAGAGTATACAAGTTGGCTTACACTCGCCACATGCTAACTTACAATGTCACTCAAATCATAGCATCAAGTTGAACACAGGGTCCGACTACGGACGAAATCAAACGATAAAAGAAGTTGCAAATGATACTATCAAGCTGTCCCAACGATCACGACCAGGTCCTCTACTCATCCGGATATGTCACGTACATCCTGCCTCTCTCCTCATCATACTCCCATTGGAGCTGCGTAAGATCATCCTGCACGAACTCATCTGGACCTGCACCTGGATTGTTCTAGAAAACTGTGAGCCACAGAGGACTCAGCTATCATGTGCCCGGGTACCAAGACTATTTAAGCTTTTAGGAAGGAAGAGGTGATGTTTAGTTTGCAGCAGCGCTAAGCATTTTATGGTGGCTAGCTTACGCAATATGAAATAAATATGAGTGGCCTACGAAGACGATCAAATCTAGAATGATCTCTAAGAGATCCTGAACACTTACTTATGTCAATCATAACCCCACCATGTTCTCTCTCGGGTCATATTCACGAGCAGAGACGATCACGGCTACTCACACAGTTGGTGTATTTTAATTGGAGTTTACTTCAAGTTTTCTATAACCGGGCGTTAAACAAATATCCAAGTTGCCACATAACCGTGGGCACGACTTTCCGAAAGTTTTAACCCTGCAGGGGTGCTCCAACTAGTCCATCACAAATAACCACACTTCATGGGAATAGTCTCGAACGCGGTTCTCGCGATCATCATAGACAATTCCAAAGGAAGCCAACACCTCGAGTGAACCCGAAGAAAGTCGGACCCCACACGCAAGACTTTCGATAAGGTAAAAAAAATCCAGCAAGACCACCCGACATGTCGACGAACCTGATAAGAGCCACGTATCTCATTCTCAGGACACGACGGATAAGCACAGGATACGGTGGCCTGATAGAAATCTCCCGAGTTGCCCCGGGTTGGCCCCGCACACGGCTCTAGTTTGGACCAACACTCATGAGGAGCACTGGCCCGGGGGGTTGATTAATTATCCACGGGTTTGCAAGACCCTATGCAAGTTCATTAGTTATTAGCAAATGTAGTACCAAAGTTGGGTCTTGCCAGACAAGTTTTAATCTCAACCGAATGATCAAGGGGGTCCCCATAACAACCCCAAGCGTGTTAGGAGCGCAAAATATGGAAAACATAACACCGGTACAAAGAACTAATGGTGGTATGAGCGGAACAAATCACTTAGCAAAAGGCCAAGCCTTCCACCAATACCAGATATATATCTCCATTAAATTAAATAACAGAATTTATTTGTATTATCCAATCCATGTTATCACATGGAACAACCTGCAACTAAGAACGCTATAAGAGGGGCTAAGCAGCGGTAACTTAGCCAATCAATGGTTTGCTAGGATGTGGAGGTTAGAGGCTGACATGGCAACATGGGGGCTGATATCATGTGGTAGGTAGCACAATTGTAACGATAAGAACGAGAAACTAGCAGCAAAGATAGTATTGGGATCCCGGTACGATCATCTTGCATGTTGGTTCTTCAGCGGAACAAGTAGCGGAATCCTCGTAGTGATACTCTCCAGGGTCCTCGAACTCAGTTTCGACACTCGCGTCTACCCAAGAGAAACAACAAATAAATAACCAACCAAGTTGCAATGCACAACCAAAATGATGCATGATCCATTTAGGGAAGTTTTACAACATGGCAATCCTAAACTAGTCATGTCTCACATGCAAAGTTGTATATTAATGGATCTGGACAGAACTTCATGTTAAGTTAATTAGACATGCATGAACATGGCAAATATGGATGCATCATGCAAAATCGATGAAAATGTATATAAGGATCGCAAGAAATGGAGCTACGGTTCTCGAGATACGCTCACGACAAGGCACGAAGGCAAAACACAAGAACACCAAATACCTGGGCTAACTCTTGGCATTCCAAGGTAGCCACTGGATAGATGATGAAAAAATCACTCACAATAAACTCAGTAATCACTCAATTCCATGGAGTATAGCTCCCACAACACACAAAACAACATAGCACTCAACCTGCCACAAAACAGCAACATAGCAATTTAAAAAGATCACAAGAATTGCTACAGGAACTCTACAGCCACAACTCTACAGCCACAAACAAGATATGAACATAAACTACACCACACACACACCAATTCATCCAACTATGCAATCAGCAAAAGAGCTACACATCACTATGCATGGAGCTGTCAAGTAGGCATCACGAAACAGGGTTTAAGGGACTTCGTGAAAATTCCAGTTTTTCTGGAATCTGGGTTAATAAAGTAGCAAATTAACATCACTGGTTAAATATGCTAGAAAGCTCCAAATGTCATGAAAACTAACAAGATTGTAGATGGCAACATACACTAAAATTAACTAACACTGAGCATGATCAAAAACCCACCACAGCACTTTCTACAATGCACTCTTCATGGGAAAACAATAACAACAGATTCTCAAGACTTAGCCATTTATAAAGCAGGTTGCCAAAAACAGAAAGTAGCTTGATAAACAGCATGGTTCCCACTTATATAGGGACTTAACATGATTAATAAAAATACTGGGGTATTCCCAACTACTTTGACTAACAACTTCATGTTGGCAAGAGCTTGAAAGCATGCATAGATTACTTCATATGAAAAAGACAAAAGGGCATCACAGCTTAAAATGCAGTTTTGTCAAGTGACCCGAAAGTCAAATCTGACTTCACAGCTGCATACATGGGTTGATTCTACCCCAAAATCAATACTCATACCTATATGCTTGCATTGAGCAAAAGGGAGCAAAGGGGGGGTCGAAATTTGACCACCCTAGGCCATGGTGACTTATGCCACTCCCTAAACTTGATGTAAGTGTCACAAAATGATATGTGCTCCATAGATACATGTTGAGAGAGGTTACTTATCATGCTAGGGACATGATACATGGCATAGCATCAAGAACAAGAAGGTAAGCAAGCTAGGAGGGGTGAAATGATCATATGCACATAAAAGGGAACCTACACATGCATCTCTACACTTAAGCTCACAACCATCCACAACCATATGAAAACTCACCACACACACTCACCAAGCAACATATACACATGTTCACATGCACATGTAGGTGCATACACATGTACATACACACATGCACAAGCACTCACATACAAAGTGCACCACACACCCAACACACACACACCAAACTCCCTAGCACACCTACACATGTATGTGTGTGTGAAACACACACACACAAACATACATGGCACCACACCATGCTTACACTCAACCACTACCTCATATGTGGGTATGTGCAAGGGCACATACACACATATGACTCACACACACACATATGTGTATGTATACACTAGGTGTATACACACATATATCCATGTAAACATGCAAGGGCACTCACACACCACCACATATACATGACAAAATAAAAACAAAACACTACCCTGAATCTACCTTACATGCATACATACATACACACAATTTCAGAAAAGAAAGAAAGAAGAAGAAAACAAAAAAAGGAAGCAAAAGGAAAAGGGGGGAGAAGGGGATCGAACCCCAGACCTGGCGCACACACACAGCACACCACACCACTGGGCTACGGGCTCAGTTCTTACTAGTATAGGCGCTGCACTCCTCTTATACACACATATCCACAAGTCCCTGACTGACGAAACTGAAGCGAGCAGAGCAGAGCACAGCGGCGGCGACGGAGCAACGGCGACGACGCTAGCGAGCACAGGGGTCTCCGGCGACGCGGATGGGCGGAATCCAAAGAGGGACTTACGGGCGCTCCATCCCACACCTTGCCTCGCAACGAGGGGGACCGGAGGCAAGCCCAAGCAGGGAGCTTTCTAGCGGCGGCGACGGCACTACGACGAGATGGGGGGCACGCGACAAGGCTACTGGAGGCTCACCGAGGGCGGACGACGGTGACACGGGCTCGACGGAGGGGAGGAAGAGCTCGGGGACGCGACGGCGACGGAGGGGACGCAAGGGAAGAAGACGACGGCGACACCTCATTGCTGCGGACGACGACGACGGGGCGTCGCTACGGAGGAGCTAGGCTTCCCCCCTAGCAGCAGGAACGGAACGGTGACGGCACCAGGGTCCTCCCCGCCATCTCCGACGGTGATGAGCACCACCGGAGGTGCGGTGACGGCGAGCTTCCTCTCACTGACTTACCTGACGCTCTCCCTGAAGCCACGATAGAGGAAGAACAGAGGGGAAGAAGGAGGAGGAAGAAGGAGGAGATGGCGGCGGCGAGGGAGAAGGAAGAGGGAACCCTAGAACAGGGCATGGACGCCAAGGTTTAAATAGGCCTCGACGTGCGTTCTAACGGCGACGGACGGCGATGCGACGCGCTCCTCGCTGCTGCTCTCTCTCCGCGCGCGTGACGGAGGAGGATGGGGGCAGGTAGCTGTTAGCTACCTGCTGGGCCTCGTGGGCCGGAAGCCCACACGCTCCCACTTACCTCTCACATGAATCACAACAGGGTTTTCTTTTAAAATAAACTAGCCACCCTAAAAATAATCCCTAGAGCACATAAAAAGGTTTTAAAGGAAAACAAAAATAGTTTTGAGAAGAAGAAAATATGCTCATATTAAATAAAATATTAGGTTGATTTTATGAACAAGTTATTTTATTAATATATTAATAAAACAGCCCCTGTTTAAATAGTTTTCAAAAACCAAACATATTCAACTATCAAAAGATCACTTCCAATATTCACGAGAACAACAGAGCCACCTTATGAACATTTTTTGAAAGATTTTAAAACAACTTAAATCTGGTCATATATTTGTTAAAAGAAGAGAGGGAAAGATGGGGTGATGTTGAAAGATGGAAGAGAGGGGGAAGGTAGAGGGTTTTGCACACATGGACTCAACCATACACAAACCACCTCACAACACAAGCATATCACAACCAAGTCACCCAAGGACACATGAACCCAACATGGCAATTATGAAAGAAGGCATGATGAAGAAATGATGGATGCCATGATGCATGAATGCAATTCAATCACATGGGACAAGGTGCACATCATCACATAGCTCATGACACAAGGTTCATACAAGGGGGTTACATGCCAAATAAGGTAGGGACAGCACTTGGGCTGTCACATTTATGTCCCACGGTGTAATGGAGTCCTTGTAGCTTGCTATGACTCGTCTACACACGCTAGAGGCCGACACCTGCATTGATGGGTTACATATGCATGTCCCTGTACGGAGGTGCCACTTGGGTTCTACGACTAGTCATGTCGACCCAGGTTCTCTATCATATGAATGCTACCGACACATTCACATACGTGGGCCAAAAGATGCAACCGGTCCCGGCCTAGGTAAGGTGGCATCCATGGAGATAACCGTGTGTGAGGCCGCAAAGTGATGTGATGTGTTACAGGGTGGGTTCTTATGACCTAGTGTCGTCGTTTTCTCACGACAGATGCCATGGGTAGGCTTATTGTAGGTGGTTGGGGCCGGAGGAGCCGACGGGCTCCGGGTCAGGGATTAGGTACAAGCGGTGGTGACACACGATGTACCTAGGTTCAGGGCCCTCCGTGGGAGGTAACACCCCTAGTCCTGCTTGGTCTAGTTTGATGGATGGGTATGTTTATAGGGTTGCTCGTGGAGCTGTGTCTAGAGGAGAAAGAGGGAGCAGTCGGCTCACCTTCCTCCATTGTGTTTAAGGGAGAGCATAGGAAGTATCATGTGGGTGTGTGCGTGAGAGTTGTCATCCCCGTTGCATGGGGGCTCGGGGGGTTTTATAGGCCAACCCCCGGGCTTACAATATTCCTGAGATATACAAGTGGGGGGACCCGGCTAGCAGCCTCTCTGGCTGACCAGGAGGTCCCGCCCTTCAAGCCGTCTCGTCACCCATAGGGTCCACTGGTTGCGCTATCCCATCGCCCGCTAGGGCCTACCAACCGGCTCCGCGATTGGCCCCCGCCCACCTGCTATGACACGGGTCGCCCGGGTGGCGTCATCTAGCGCCAGCCGGCCGAAGACTTCGGTACAGCCAGGTGCATTGTAGCCACGCCGGGGCAGGTAATCGAGTGGGCAGGGGCGTGCCGGCATAGTTCCCCCACCAGGTCACATTCACAAAGGTCAGAGGCCGGGACGGCCGAACTGTAGCCACGCGCGCCCGTGCATCAGCGGACATTGTGGCTACAATGGTGCCCGTCATGGTGGTCACGTCGTGTTGCCGTACCCATGCGCAGAGGGACGGGACGTGGCCTGTCTGCCCCGGGGTCAATGAAGGAGGTGGCCCGGAGGCAGCCGGTCACGCCCAGCCAGCAGGGGGTCAAGCCAACACCTTGACTAGCCGCTTGTGTGCCAGCCGGCTGCGCTCCAACCGGCCGTGGGCAGCCGGTCGCATACTTTTCCTTTGAAGCGGGGCGGAGAACCCCGTTGCTTTGGCCTAACCAGGGGTAATGACCCCGTCAGTAGTCCCCGAAGCCGGTGGGGGTCCACGTCCGGCAGACGGAGGGGAGCTGGCTGCTTCCCCCGGCGGTGTCCGCCTCCGGCGTGGAGCCAAAAGGTCAGCCGGGTCGGTAGCCGAACCCGACGCGACGCCCCGGGACCCGAGCCGGCCCAGCGCGCGCCACGTGGCGGGTAATGATGTCGCAGGCCCCGTGCACGTGGGCAGACGGGACGTCACCCAGGGCCTAGCCCGCTAGGCCTCGGGCGTGGCCTAGTAGGCCTTGGGGCGCAGGCCAGGATCTTCTGTGCCCCGAAGTGGCAGTTATGGCCCAAGCCGCCCACTCGTGCGCAGAGATTCCGGGGGAGTGGGCGCAGTTAATCCCCACATCCCCGGTCGTGGCCTCCCCATTTAAAAGGGGAGGAAGGGCGGAGGGCGGAAGTGTTCGCACCCCCTTTGCCCCCTTGCCTTCTTTCCTCTTGCCTCCTTCATCTCTCCCGCCCCGTTGCTCCTCTCACTTGCGACCATGCCCGCACGCCGTCCCGCCATTGCAATGGCCGATGGACACGGAGGAAGCTGGGCCAGGTCCGTGGTCACGAAGACCACAATTGCGGAACTCCACCACGTGCATATGCTGCCACCGAAGGAGCGCGTGATCGCCCGTGCACCGGGCGACGAACTGGTGCCCGACCCGTAGGCGGGCGAGTTCGTCGTCTTCGCGTGGCACTTCTCCCACAGCTTCGGGCTCCCGGTGAGCCACTTCTGCCGGTTCTTGATGGATACATTCGACCTTCAGCCACACCCCCTCGGCCCCAACGCCATCCTCTACCTCGCCGGCTTTGTGACGCTATGCGAGGGGTACTTGGGGGTTCTCACCTTCCTCGACCTCTTCAACTCTCTCTTCCACCTCAAGACACTGAAGAGCAACGCCTGCGGGGGCACGGCGGTGTGCTGTCGCGATAGCGTGCGCTTCCCTCCCTTCTCCTTCATAGAATCTGTCAAGGGGGTGGCATCGGACGTTCTTCTACGTGAAGAATGCCGACCCACATCTGGACTACATCCGGCTGCCGACGTTCATCAACGCGCAGTCCTCCGGAGCGAACTGGCCGGGAGATGCCCCGCCTAGAGTGGCTCTGGCGAAGCTCGGCCGGCTCGCGCAGCTGAAGAGGGGGAAGGGGCTGGTCACCTCCGACCTGGTGGCGGCCTTCATCTCGCGGCAGGTACTGCCCCTCCAGATGAGGCTGCATCGGATCTACGACATGTCCGGCCGTCGGGACCCCTGTCGGCTGACGACCGTCGACCTGACATCGGCTCAGGTGGCGACGCGGGTGAACGCCATCATGACGTTTGAGCTAGCGCCGACGTCGTGGACTTTCGGCATGGAGTCGTACGACCGCATCAACCGTCCCCCTGGTATGTTTTGTCGAGGCGCCTCTTCTCATTTGATTCTTCCCAGCCAGCAGCCGGCACCGCACCTCACTTCTCCATGCTGACCGTAGTTGTTCGTGTGACAGAAGATGTCGGACGGCCCGCACCCCCAAATCTTTGAGGCGGAGCATGACCCCTTTGACTCCGAATACTACGAGCGGGGAGGCCCGTCAGAAGAGGGGGTTGACACCTCGGGAGGAGTCGAGGAGCCGGCCGATCCGTGAGCTGACGGGCCCAACGGAGTCGGAGGGTCCGGCGCTGCCGGAGAGCCCAACAGAGCCGGGGAGTTCCCTATCGGTCCCACGATCAGCGACTGGACCGATCATGATGATGACAATGATGATGATCCTGAACGTGCCTCCCCCCTCAGTTCAGCAGGTTACGGGGGGATGACCCCGGGGTAGCCTCAAGCGCCCCCTTTGCCCCGGCCTTCTAACGCAATCAAAGGGCGGGCCGCCTCCCCTGCGGTCCGGCTATGCACTGCCGGTAGCGGCCTTCCTGCTAGAGCCCGCCGGCTACGCCCCGCCGGTTACGATGTGCCGGCCAGCTGGGGGCGTTGCCGGCAGGCCCCCCAGCCGGCTGCGCATTGGATACCGACGACAGGGCATGCATGGCGACAGTGGCCCCCATCCCATCGGGGGTCAACGCCGGAGTGGCCATAGTGAAGGTGTCAGGGCCTCTAACCCTGGCGGACGGTGACCAGGCTTCCACAGTGCCGGCATGCCCCCACCACTCCATTACCTGCCCCGGCATGGCTACAGGGCGGCCGACCGCACCGCTGACCTCGGCCGGTCACCGCAAGACGACGCCACAAGGGGCGGCCCGTGCCGTGATGTGACCGGCGTCGGGACCCGCCATGGGGGCCCCGACGGTTCCTGACGGAACCCTTCAGCCGGCGGGGCCTACCGGTGACATGACCCCATGGCCGGCGGCCCCCGTAGCCAGCCAGAGAGGCTGCCGGCTGGGGCCCCCTTGCCCTTATATTTGTGTTGTAATCCGGGGGTTGGCCTATAAAACCCCCGGGCCACCCCCATGCAAGGGGTCGGCTAATCTCCGAGCTCTCTTCATGTCCACTCCACACACACACGCGTAGGGAGGCAAAAGAGCGGGCTAGCTCCTTCTTCCTCCACGATCCATACAGCTCAAGGAGCGCCATTGTAATCTGACCATTGTCTCAACTAGACCAAGCAAGACTAGGGGTGTTACCTCCCACGGAGGGCCCCGGACCTGGGTACATCGTGTGTCCACCACCGCTTGTGCCTAACCCAACTCTCGGAGCCCGCCGGCGTCTTTCGGCACCTCTCGATAAGCCTACCCATGGCATCTGTTGTGACGAAATCACAATAGTTGACGCCCACCGTGGGGCCGTCCGCGGCGCCGGCCGGAGTCACGCTCCGGGCGAGGCCCTTCACCACCTCCCCCGGCTGCCTCGCGTCCAGGCGGAACCGCGTGCTCATGGGGCTTGCTCCGGCGGGTCTTGCGGGCAACACGGCCGGCATCTCTGACGAGTGCCTCGGCCGCGACCTCGCGCTCGACGTTGCCATGCTCGCTGGGCGGCTTAGCAAGCTGAGCCTTGCCGAAGAGCCGGCGGCCGATGAGTACCCTAGTTGGGTGCTCGACTGCACCGACCCTCCCTCGTCCATGGGCGCGCTCGCCACGGGCAAGGCCATCGGCCCCCACACCTGCGTGGGAGTGATGGTCACCGCCTCCTCCACCACTTCGGGCCGTGTGCGGGCGGCCAAGGCCGACGCGGCCGCCGCTCTCGCCGGCATCTCCGACCCACTCGCCGCCACCCTCCGGGGACTGGGCACTTCTATCGCTACGACGGTGGACCCAGTCACCACCAGAGCCGAGATGGAGGCGGCCCGCCGCCTGCTATTCGAAGACGCCAGCGCCCTGGTTGCCGAGCGATGCCGGATGGAGGCCGCGCAGCGGGAATACAACTCCGCGTACGGTCTCACCCCGGTAGGCCCCGAGCCCAGCCGGCGTGGTGTTGTGCGAGAACGTGGCCGCGTGGTCGCAGAAATCCTTGGCGGCCGCTTCCCCGTCTACGACACCCCCGCGGCCAACCTGCGCGCCACCAAGGTTGCCTACGAGGATTTGGCAACCTTGGACGGCGAGGAGCGGGCTGCACGCGAGCGGCACATCAAGGACCTCATCGTCACCGCCAACGCGCAACATGTCGTCCTCACCCCCGGTGGGGCCGTTTCCGAGTTTCCCCATCCCGAGGGCGAGGACACTGGGGCTGCTCACCGCCGGCCAGCTCAGCACTCCAGCACCCCTCGTCCCTCCGGCCGGAACGCCCAGGGAGCAACACTCAGCGTTCCCGTCACGGGGAAACGGGCAGCCGGCTGTGAATAGCAGGCGCAGCAACAATCCGGCTGGCAGCAACCGTCGCGACGAGGCGCCGGCAGGCGGCAGCCGGTGCACCCGCGGGCATACTCCGCCTCCACGGCAGGAGCCGACGCGGTCCATCCCACCGGTCATCCGTCCCGAGCTTGTAGCCCGGCTCAGACCACGCGTCACCCACAGCGACAACGACGCCCGACTCCGTCTTGACCGGCTGGCGTAGTCGGCTCTCCTTGAGGAGGAGGGCTCGATTGGCCCGGTCTGCTTCGGTCTGCGGATCCGCAACGAGCCTTTTCCGCCCAGCTTCATGCTCCCCCACGACACCCCGAAGTATACCGGGGCTGCCAAGCCGGAGGACTGGCTAATCGACTACACCACCGCCGTCGGCATCGCCAGGGGGATCAAGCACGTAGCCGTCCGCTACGCCCCCCTCATGCTGATCGGCTCGGCCCGCACCTGGCTGAACAGCCTGGCTGCCGGCAGCATCAACACCTGGACGGACTTCGAGGAGGCCTTCGTCCGCAACTTCACCGGCATCTACAAACGGCCTAGCCGGCCCAGCGAGCTGGCCATGTGTGTCCAGGGGGCGGAAGAGCCCCTCCGGGACTACCTCACGCGTTGGACCGAGCTCCGCAACTCTTGCGAGGGAGTGCACAAGGTACAGGCCATCCAGTACTTCATCGAAGGCTGCTGCGATGGCACCCCCTCAAGCACAAGCTCTTGTTCTCCAAGCCAACCTCCCTGGCGGACCTGATGTCCAAAGCGGACAAGTATGCCACAGCCGATTCCTCGATGGGGATGAAGGCTAAGGCACCAGCCAAGCCGGCTACGCCCCCCGCCGCGCCGCGAGCGGCGGCCGACAACCGGCAGCAGCAGAACGGCAAGCGCAAGAGCGACCAGCCTGACTCCCGCTATGGGAGCCGGCAGGTCGCCTCCATCGAGGAGGAGCAGCCGGCTGGCCAGGCCTCCGGTCAGCACTAGCGCACCGGCAAGGCTGCCTGGCAGCCCAAGCTGACTTTCGAGCAAATGCTTGAACTCCCCTGCAAAAACCACTCCGGTGCCAAGCCGGCCACGCACACGCTCCGACAGTGAGCTTATCGGAGCGATTGGCCCGAGGGGACGGCCTCCCGGCTCCCCCCGCGCAACCAGCCCACGCTCCGGCACCAGCTCCGGCTCCGGCTCCGACTCCCGGCCCGGTCCAGGCGGACCCAGCCCCGGCTTGGAACGACGGTCGGCTGCACGACCGGTACCCCGAACATGACGACTGCTACATCGTGTTCACCAATGAAGAGACGGACAAGCACGCCCAACGCCGGCTCCACCGCGAGGTGAATGCCACCATGCCCGCGAGTCCCTAGTTCATGTATTGGTCCGAGAAGCTCGTCACCTGGAGCCGGGCGGACCACCCGGCCGTGATGCCGAACCCTGGCAGCTACGCCCTCGTTCTCGATCCTACCATTGCCTCCGAGAGACGCTCGTCCCGCTTCTCGCTGGTGTTGATCGATGGAGGCAGCAGCATCAACATCCTCTACCTTGACACCCAGCTCAAGCTGGGGCTCAAGGTGGAGGATCTGAAAACAAGTCGGACCGTCTTCCATGGCATTGTGCCGGGAAAGTCCTGCACCCCTGTCGGCAAGATCAAGCTCGACATCCTCTTTGGCGATGTCGGTCACTTCCGCCGCGAGCCGGTCTTGTTCGAGGTACTGGACCTTGACAGTCCCTACCAAGCATTGCTGGGCCGGCCGGCTCTTGTCAAGTTCATGGCGATCCCCCACTACGCCTACCTCAAGCTCAAGGTGCCGGGTCCTAGGGGCATCATCACCATCGCCGGCAAATACCAGATGTCAATGGCGTGCGCGCGAGACGGCAGCCGACTGGCCGAGGCCCTGGAGATAGCGGAGGAGAAGCGGCAGCTCGACCGGCTGGTGGCCCTCGCCTCTGCCCAGCCGGCCGTGTCGGCCCCTCCATCCTAGTCGGTCGGCAAAGCCTCGTTCCAGCCATCCAAGGACACCAGGCAGGTGCCACTCGATCCGGCCAACCCCACCCAGTGCGTGACCATCGGCTCCCGCCTCGACAGCAAATAGGAAAGCGAGCTCGTCGACTTCCTCCGTGAGAATCGGGACATCTTTGCATGGTCCCCAAAGGACATGCCGGGTGTTCCGAGGAAGTTCGCCGAGCACAAGCTACATGTACGGCCAGATGCGAAGCCGGTCAAGCAACCCTTGCGCCGTTTCTCCGAGGAGAAGCGGCGTACTATAGGAGAAGAGATCACTCGGCTGCTCGCAGTCGGCTTCATCATGGAAGTATTCCACCCAGACTGGCTGGCCAACCCAGTCCTAGTGATGAAGAAAAACAAGACCTGGCGCATGTGTATCGACTACACAAGCCTGAACAAGGCATGCCCCAAGGACCCGTTCGCCCTACTGCGGATCAATCAAGTCATCAACTCCATGGCCGGCTGCGATCTATTGTCTTTCCTGGACGCCTACTCCAGCTACCACTAGATAAAGCTAGACCCGGCCGACCGGCTCAAGACCTCCTTCATCACCCTGAGGGGCCTACTGCTACATCACCATGTCCTATGACCTGAAGAATGCAGGCGCTACCCTCCAGTGTTGCATGCAGAAGTGCCTCATGCCTCAGATAGGAAAGAATGTCCACGTCTACGTGGATGACATCGTCGTCAAATCCAAGAAGCATTTCAGCCTCCTCGACGACCTCCAGGAGGGGTTCGCCAACTTGCGCGAATACAAGATCAAGCTCAACCCGGAGAAGTGTGTCTTCGGCGTCCCAGCCGGCTAGCTCCTGGGTTTCTTCGTGTCTACCTGCGGCATCGAAGCTAACCCCGAGAAGATCCGGGCGATCAAGCGCATGCCCAAGCCGGTTCGGCTCCACGACGTCCAGAAGTTCACCGGCTGCCTTGCCTCCCTCAGCCGGTTCATCAGCCGACTGGGCGAGAAGGCCTTGCCCCTCTACGAGCTCCTATGCAAGTCGGCCCTGGTCGAGCCGGGCCAGGATCTCTCGAAGAAGCCGGCCCTATTCGACTGGTCCGACGAGGCGGACACAGCGTTCTGCGACCTCAAGCGGGCTGTCACCAGCGCGCCCATCTTGGCCGCGCTGGCTGATAAGGAGCCTTTGCTCGCCTACATTGTGGCGACCACACTCGTCATCAGCGTCGTCCTGGTGGTGGAGCGAATGAAGGAAGGCAAGGCGCTGCCGATGGAGCATCCCGTCTACTACCTCAGCAAGGTCCTCTGCGCCTCCAAGCAAAACTACCCCCACTACCAGAAGATGTGCTACGACATATACTTTACTGCCTAGAAGATCAAGCAGTACTTCCAGGAGCACGTCATCACCGTCGTGAGCACGGCGCCGCTGGGCGAAATCATGGCCGGCCGGGACGCCACCAGCCGGATCGCCAAATGGCTCATCGCCCTGGCCGACTACGAAATACGGTACGAGCCACGCACCGCCATCAAATCCCAGGCAATGACCGACTTCCTCATCGACTGGGCCAAAACCCAGTCCGTGCCACCTCTGCCCGACTCCATGCACTGGCACATGCACTTCGACGGCTCGAAGATGCGAGCTGGCATCGTCTTGTCGTCTCCCAGAGGAGACCAGATCCGCTACGCCCTCCAGATCCACTTTGCCACCTCCAACAACGTGGTCGAATACGAGGCCCTCGTCCATGGCCTCCGGCTCGCCAAGGAGATCAGCATCCAGTGCATCATTTGCTTCGGCGACTCCGACCTCGAGGTGCAGCAGGTCTTTGGCGAATGGGATGCCAGGGACGCCAACATGGCTAGCTACCGCTTCCTCGTCCAGTAGCTCACAGGCTCCTTCAAGGGCTGCGAGTTCCACCACATCCCCCGTGTGGACAACGAGACGGCCGACGCGCTGGGCAAGATCGGCTCCACCCGGCAGAGCATCCTAGCCGGCGTCTCCCTCGAGCGGCTGCTGAAGCCTTCGATCAAGTCGTCTCCCGAATCGGAGTCCATCTTCGTACTGGCAAACTCGGCCGGCACCTCGGCGGAACCAGCTGCCCAACCGGCCCCGCCGGCTGCGGCACTCTGTCGGCTCCGTCACCACCAGCCGCCGGGCCGGCGCCGTCCGCCACGGCAATTAAGCCGGCCACGTCTGCGTGCGTCGGCACTGGGCCCGTCGCCGTCATGATGATGGTCGATGCTCCTGCCATCGCCTCACTCCCGGGGGCTGGCGAGCCGGTCTCGAGGGCTGACGAGCCGGTCCCGGGGGCTAAGCCGACCCTTGTCTCGGCTCCCTCATGGGCCCAGCCCATCCTGGCGTTCCTCCAGCGCGGTGAGCTCCCCTCCGACAAGGCCACTACAAGGCAAATTCAGCGGCGGGCCCCGTCCTACAGCATCATCAACCATGAGTTGGTTCATCGCAGCACCACCGGCGTCTTCCAATGCTGCGTCGAGCCAGAGAAAGGGCAAGAAATCCTCCTCGACATCCACCAGGGCGAGCGTGGGCATCATGCCGCCTCCAGGTCCCTGGTGGCCAAAGCATTCCATCATGGTTTCTACTGGCCGACTGCTCTAGACGCGGCCAAGAAACTGGTTCACAAGTGCAAGGGTTGTCCTTTGGAGCCTACAGACCATCCCCCTTTCGTGGCCCTTTGCCGTTTGGGAGATGGACATGGTGGGACCCTTCAAGACCGCATGAGGCGCCATGACACACTTGCTGGTAGCCTTCAACAAATTCACCAAGTGGATCGAGGCCCGGCCAATCAAGAAACTGGACAGCCCCATGGCCATCCGGTTCATCGAAGACATCACAGTTCACTACGGCATCCCCCACAGCATCATCACCGACAACGGCACGAACTTCGCCAAGGGCGCGCTAGCACGTTTCTGCTCGAGGCGGGGCATCCGGCTCGACCTGGCGCCCGTCGCCCACCCGCAGTCGAACGACCAGGTTGAGAGGGCAAACGGCCTGCTCCTGTCTAGCATCAAGCCCCGGCTCGTGACACCACTGGTCCGGTCGGCTGACTGTTGGGTCGAGCAGCTGCCGGCTGTCCTTCGGAGCCTCCGGACCACGCCCAACTGGTCGACCGGCTACACTCCGTTCTTTCTCGTTTATGGGTCCGAGGCGATCATCCCCGCCGACATCAAGTTCGATTCGCCTCGGGTTACCCAGTACACCGAGAAGGATGCGAGGGAGGCAAGGGAAGATGACGTCGACCTCCTCGAGGAGGCTCGCGAGCTGGCCTTGAGCTGGACATCCATCTACCAGCAGAAGCTCCGGCATTATCACAGCAAGCGGATCTGGCCACTATCCTTCCGCGAAGGAGACTTGGTGCTTAGGCGGATCCAGCGAACCGCCGGCCAGCAAAAGCTGTCCCCCCCATGGGAGGGCCCATTCATCATCAGTCGGGCGCTGCACAACAACGCGTACTATCTAATAGACGCCCAGAAGCCACAGAAGTGCAAGAGAGACGCCTCCGGCGAGGAGACGGAGCACCCATGGAATGTCGCGCTCCTCCGTCCATTTTATTGCTGAAAACCAGTGTATTCTTCCTCTTTTGGGCTTATGAATGCAATGGGGGCCCTAAGCTGGCACTTGGGGCATGCCCCTTTTTGATTCCTCCAAAGTTTTCCTGTTATTTAAGGCACGTGAACCGAGACCGGCTCCCGGGCCTAGGGGCTCGCCCGACTCCACCACCCCCCCTGAGGCGGACAAGTAGTGTGAGCAAGCAACCCTTTGCCTCCCCTCCCTAACCAGCTATAGACTGGCTCCCGGCTATCCGGCTGAAGGGATCACTGGGTGCGAAGGAACCTCTCACACTGAGGTCAGCCGACGCACGGCAGCCGGACCGGCCCAGCCGAGCTTTGTTACTCCTAGTAACCGGCCTTTGCCGGCTCAACTTAGCCCTAGCCGGTTGACGCTAAGAGCCCGCTGGTTTCCCCCCAAGGGTGAAGCCCCGTCCCTGTCCCAGACTAGCTCCCGGCTGGCTGGCAGGCGGGGCGGAAGCCGAAAGGAATCCCGGTGCACGAACACAAGTCAAAAGGCAAAAGGCGAAAGAAGAGCCGGCACGCACATTCTTTTTAAGAAAAACGGCATAAGTCATAACGATAAAAGGCCCACGGCCACGAGTTCATTACATATACACACCCAATGGGTGGAATTCTAGTCTAAAACAAAATGCAGGAAAGAAAAATCCTAAGTGGTGGCAGCTTCGGGCCGGCCCTCCTCCGGTGCTAACGCCTCTGGAGCCCGCGGTGCTCACGCCTCGGGAGCCGGTGGTGCTGGCGCCTCCAGGGCGGCTGAGGTAGAAGCCCCCGCCCCCGCATCCGGTGCCGGCTCGGACTCGGCATAGTCATGGGTGTCAGACTCTCCATCGGCCGTCTCGGCGGCGCTCCCCTCCGGGTCGTCTAGGGCGAGCCCGTACCGGTTTTGCGAGACCACCACGCCGTCCGCCCCGTGCTCCAGGACGTACTCGTCCCACGCGGAGAAGGACGCGAGGTCGCTTGCCCTCACCAACAGCTTGTTGGCCACCACCTCCAACTCTGCATCGGTGCCGGCACGCTCCTTGCACCCGCCGGGCCTCACGGTCGGCCTCCACGGTCGCCTCTGCGGCCTCCTGTTTGCCGGGGAAAAGCCATAAGAAGACGACAAGGGATGAGCGGGGAGGCAAGCCAGAAAACCCAGAAGGAAGGCGCGAGAAGAACAAGGCAACAGAAGCTTACCGTGCAGCTTCTGATCCACCTCATGCCCTTGCTCCTCTAGTTGCACCTCCCTGGCTGACCACTCCTGGCGCTGGCGCTCGTGCTCATCCTGAGCCACCTGCGCGTCCTCGGCCGACTTGGCTAGCGTGGCATCTTTGGCCTCCAGCCTCTCGCGGAGAACTTTCTCCCACTCCTCCGCCTCCCGACGAAGGGCCGCCACTTGGTCCACCAACGCTTGGCGGTGGGCTGCCTCACGCCCCTCCCGCTCCGCCTTCACCTGGTCCGCCTCCCCACAGACCCGGTCGCGCTCTGTCGTCAGGAGTTCCCGCTCCTCGTAAAGATGCACCACCTGGCGCCAGAGGTTGACCGTCTCGGCATGGGTAGCTTCACGAGAAGAAGTCGTCATTGTCAGAAAGGATTCACCCCGCCTCCGGGGCAGCCGGCCTGATTCCCGAGGCTACACCCAGTTGGTGCGCTTGCGTGCCCCCACTGAAAGATCGCAAGAGCACATACCTCGCAAATCCGCGGACCTGACGGTGAGCCGGTTTTTGGCTCCTCGGTACAACCCCAGCAGGGTGTTGTACGTGGCCACTCGACGGTCATACGCCGCCTGCAAAACAACAAGAGTACACAGCTTTAGGCTCGACCCGCCTGTGCCCCAGCCGGCTCGAGCCTCGGGGGCTACACCCAGTGGGTGCGCTGGCGTGCCCCCCACTTGAAAAGATAGAAAACGCCAAGTCAAGATAAGAAGGAAAGAAGAGAGCTCACTGTGACCGCCTACTCGAAGTTGACCAGCCGGTCGTTGGCGGCTCTAGCATCCTGCGACGTCTGGGCGTGGCAAGCGGCGAACGCATCCCCAACGGTGGACACCACTGCCCCGAGGGCGCTCGACGGGTCGCCAGGGGCCGGGCTCCATCCGCAGGTCCTCCCTGGTCGATGACCGCGATGGGACCGGCCCCTCATATCGTCGTCATGCCAGAGGCCGCTGTCGACGCACCTGCGGCGGCCGTTTCCCCTGCCGTCGCGGCCCTAACCTCCGACGCTCCTCCTCCGACGGCTTCGTCCCAACTTGCCTCCGGTGCAGGCGCCTCTAGAGCCGGCACCTCTGGAGCCGATGCCTCTGGGGCCGGCGCCTCAAGGGCTGGCACTTCCGGGGCCGGTGCTTTCGGGGCCGGCACCTCCGCCCCCGGCGGCACGTCATCTGCCATCGGCTGGGTGGCGTCGCAGTCCATCTCCGCCACGTCCTTCGCGGCCTTTGCGCCCGCCTCCGTCCATCGCCCGGGACCGTGGTGGTCCTTCGACCTCTTCTCCCGGCCACGGGGGAACGGCTCCCATGCTCCGCCAGCAGCCTTCCCGCTAGTTCCTCGGAGGCGGGGCAACGGCTCCCATGCTCCGCCAGCGGCCTCCCCGCTGGTTCCTCCCCACTTCTTCGCCGCCTCTTCCCATGGGCAGAGCTCCTCGACGCGCCGCTCCTACTCGGCCGCCTCGATGTCGAGCCACGCCTGGCGACAAAATAAGGGACTAGGGGGAAGACGGAATGGACCAAGGTGGAGGAGGAGATGGACTTACCCGGCGACGATGGGGACCGCCCTCCTCGTGGGTCCTGCCTGGGCGACCCTTTGTCTCTTGCCCCCGCCTCTGCGGCTACCGCCCGGCTGCGCAGTCGCCGCGCGCTTGGGCGCCGGCTTGGTGGCAGCCGGCCGTTTCCCCTTGCCGTCCACGTCCAGACCTCCCTGGTTGGAGCCGCCGCCGGCTCAAGGTTGGTGCCTCCGCAGCGCCATGACCTCGTCCTCCAAAGTTTCGAGCTTCTTCGGAGCCTCTGCAATACGCGACGTCTCCGCCTCAGCGTCATCATCGGTCCAGTCCCATAGGTGCGTCTGGGGAGGAGACTCACCCATCGATTCGGCCTCTTTGGCCCCCTCCATCTCTGTCTCCACGTCGTCGGCTTCGGACGCGCCGGCTCGCTCGGAGTCAGCCGGCTCCACGTCGTCGGCATCCTCGACCTCCTCGGGGTCCGACTCCGTCGTGTCGGGGGCCGGCTCCCCGTAGTTCTACAGCAGCGGGAAAATTTGTGGGCAGGCCGGGCGGCGTGCCGTCAGGCCAAAGGGGTGAGGGGTGCTACCTCTGAAAAACCTGGAGGGAAGGAGGTGGCCAGACACTTACCCGCGGTGTCGGGCAGCTCCGGCTATACGGGGTTTTTCCCCATTGCCACTTGCCCTCCACCATCTTCGCCGTCGAGATGGCGTTAACCCTTCTCGCCACGTGGGTCGGTTTCATCCCCTTGGTGGAGACCCGGCAATGTCATGGCGTCCTCACATCTGGCAGATGAGGTGTGGTCGGCGCTGCAACGGCTGCACCCGGCGCGCCACCATCGCGGCCAACAGATCGGTGGCCTTCAGCCCCTCTGTCCCGGTCATCACGAGCAGGCGCTCGCAGAGCCGGTCCACCGTCTCGGGCGCCGGAGGCGGAACCGCCCGCCAGTTCAGTATCGCGGTTAGCTGGTGGTTGGCGAAGTCGAGGAGGTTGATGTAATCCTCCTCCGGCTTCGCGTTCTTCACATAGAAGAATCCCCGCTGCCAGCGCTTCACCGACTCATGCAGCGGGAGTTTCAGGAAGCCGGTCCCCTTGCGGATATGGCTCATGGCGCCTCCGCAGGCAGTCATCACCTTCTGCTTCGTCACCGGATCCTTCGTCGTCTGTCGCTTGAGGAAGAAGAGCCGGCACCAGAGGTCAAGCCTTGGCTCAACCACAAAGTAGGTTGCAGACCAAACCACATCAGGAAACGGCGGAAAAAGGCACTCGCCGGCAGCCCAAGCCCGCAGAGGAAATGATCGGCAAAGACGACCACCTCGCCTTCTCGCGGTGCCGGGGAGTTCTCCGGCCTGGCCGGGCGTGCCTCCAAGTGTGCTTCCGCTAGAAGCTTGCGGCGATGGCGGAGGTGCTCGATGAAGGTCTCATCCACGTCGCTGCCGTCCCAGGCGCCCTTGCCCGCCATGGTCGCCGAGGGGGCGTGCGTTCACGACGACGGGCACGGGTGCTCGGCGATGGCCCGGGCTTTCTTCGGTGGCGGACGGTGGCGCAGCCTGCCCGCGTGCTCTAGCCTCCTGCTCCCTCTCTCTCTCTCTCATGGCGGGGGGAGGAAGACGACGACGACGATGTGACGATAGTGGGGGGCGAACGGGCCGTTCTGCCTCCCTCCTCACGCCATTTAAACGCTGCGCGGGTGATCGTGGGGGGCAGATTCATTATGCACGACCCCCCTGGTTCCCGTGGCATGCGGGGCGGATGTTATGGCGCTCAGGAACGCCAACCGTTCGCCCGCGGCGTAAAAGATCCCCGAGCGTGGGCCGAGGCCGCGGTCATGGAGGGCCCCGCACCGCGGCCCGGTCTTTTCCGCCACGTGGCGCGTCTTCTCTACCCAGTGGGGAACCCGAGGCAGCACACGAGGCATCGGCCGGCTGTGTAGCCAGTCGTTGTTTGCCAATGTCGCTCGTCTCTCAAGCCGGCGAGGACCACCGCGGTTCATCGGCGGGCCTCCCCGGCTTCGGGGACTACTGACGGGGGAATGACCCCGAGGTAGCCTCAAGCGCCCCCTTTGCACCGGCCATCTAACGCAATCAAAGGCCGGGTCGCCTCCCCCTACGGTCCGGCTACGCCCTGCCGGTAGCGGCCCTCCGGGTAGAGCCCGTCGGCTACGCCCCACCGTTTACGACGTGCCGGCCAGCTGGGGGCGGTCCCGGCTAGCCCCCCCAGCCGGCTGGGCATTGGATACCGAGGACAGGGCATGCGTGGTGACAGTGGCCCCCATCCCATCGGGGGTCAGCGCCGGAGTGGCCACAGTGAAGGTGTTAGGGCCTCTGACCCTGGCGGATGGTGACCGAGCTTCCAACAGTGCCGACACGCCCCAACCACTCCATTACCTGCCCTAGCATGGCTACAGGGCGGCCGACCACACCGCTGACCTCGACCGGTCGCCGCAAGACGACGCCACAAGGGGTGGCCCGTGCCGTGACGTGACCGGCGTCGGGACCCTCCATAGGGGCCCCGCCGGTTCTTGACGGGACCCTTCAGTCGGCGGGGCCTACCGGCAACAGGACCCCATGGCCGGCGGCCCCCACAACCGGCCAGAGAGGCTGCTGGCTGGGGCCCCCCTTGACCTTCTATTTGTATTGTAATCTGGGCGGTTGGCCTATAAAAAACCCCGGGCCACCTCCATGCAAGGGGTCGGCTGATCTCCGAGCTCTCTTAACGTCCACTCCACACACACGCGTAGGGAGGCAGAAGAGTGGGCTAGCTCCTTCTTCCTCCACGATCCATACAGCTCAAGGAGCGCCATTGTAATATGACCATTGTCTAAACTAGACCAAGCAGGACTAGGGGTGTTACCTCCCACGGAGGGCCCCGAAACTGGGTACATCATGTGTCCACCACCTCTTGTGCCTAACCCCGCTCCCGGAGCTCGCCGGCGTCCTTAGGCCCCTCTCGATAAGCCTACCCATGGCATCTGCTGTGATGAAGCCACGACAGCAAGGCCGGCGTGGGCGGAGCTAGGAGCGGCCGGCTCAAGCCCCGGTTTCCGGAGCCACCAGCCGGGCAAAGAAGCCAGCTCAGGAGGAGCCGGCAGCCCCATCGCCTATCCATAAGCGGGTGAAGGTGGCCGCATGGAAACCACCGGTGCGTGCCAAGCGGGCTTTGCCCGTCGTTACCGGGTAAGTGTCTTCTTTTTCTTTGCGTGTGTTTCTTTCCGAGTTGCAAGCCAACGGGTGTTTGACCCTTGTGCATCACAGGGATCCCATCAAGCTCCATGAAGGGGAGTCAGCGGTGGACCCGAAGGACGCTGGCAGTCGGCTGGCCCGCGAGCACGCGGCCACATAGCAGGAGGAGAAGAGGAGGCTCGCGGAGCTGCGAGCCTCAAAGTCCGGAACGCGAGGCGGAGCCTCGCATTCTGGGACTTTGAGCGGTGGGAGGCGGAGGAGGTCCGCGGATGCCGCGCGGGCGTCCGACTGAGCAGCAGAATCGACCCGCATGTCGAGGCCCCTATTGAGCAAGCCGTGAGGGGTGGCCACGGAGCCGGCTACGCCCCCGCCTGTGGAGGAGACGGCCCAAACGGGGGCGACTACGACGAAGCCGGCCCTCGAGGCGGCCAGGCCGGAGGTGCCGGAGGTGACGCCACCTGCGGCCGAGTCGGCTCGGGTCAACACGCCAGAGACTCTGATGGCCCTAGAAGCAGCGTCAGAGGCAGCACCGGGGGCGCCGTCCATCGCGGTCGTCGTGTCAGGCTGGCAGGAGGAGGAGGCAGCACCTGCATCGGGCGAGGGGCCAGTGGGGACCGACTCTCGGGCCCTCGCCGTCATCAACCCTCCCCCGGTGGACGGGACCATGGAGAGCATCGAGACAGGTGGCAATGGCAGCCGGGCCCAGAGGTCCATGCAGGACGTCATCCGAGAATGGGAGGCGCTAGCACGCGTCCCAACCCTTCTGGCTCCCCCGGCAGGTGGCCCGATCCCCATGTTCGGGGAGTTGGGGAGCGTCCTGGATCGGTACCGCCAGGAATTGGCCCGGTTAACAAAGGCGGACAACACCACTCTATGGTGCGCGAAGGTAAGCATCGCTATCTTTGTTAACATTTTCGGTGGGGGCACGCAAGCACACCCACTGGGTGTAGCCCCCGAGATGCAGGCCAGCTGACCGGTTGGTGGGCAGCCGGGCCGGATCTCCTTGTTCGTCCTTTGACTCTGGCTTCATGTGGCAAGAGGGAAAATCCCAGTGGCACAAGTTGTTCAAGGAGGTGGTCTCCATCCATGACCGCAGTAAGCATGGCTTCTACCGGCTGGAGGAGGAGCTGCCATGGGTGCAAGGTATGTCAAGTCTTGTGGGAGGAGCATGTATCCCCTGGGAGCCAGGCCGGCTGCCTGGCAGCCGGAGCGGGCACGAAATGACCGGTTGATGCCCGCTTTGCATTGTAGATGAGCTGACCGACGTCCGGGCGGAGAAGACCGGGGCCGTCTTCGAGCGGGACCGGCTGGTGCAAAGCGTCCAGAAGGTCACTCAGGAGAAGGACTGGCTGGCCACCCTGCTGGTGGACTAGAAGGCGGCCCAGGACCGCCTCAAGGCCGACGTGGCACGGGAGGTGACGGCCAAGGAGAAGGCCATCAAGGAGGCGGCTAACGCCGCCCAGTGGACCGCCACCCTCCAAGGCGAGGTGACCCACCTCGAGAGGATGCTCGAGGAGCTTAGGGGTTCCCTTGCCGAGGTGGAGGTAGCGCTGGCGTCGGAGAAGGACTCGTCGCTCCACTTTGCCATCGAGGTGGATGACTCCATCGAGCGTGAGTGTCTGATTTTCTTTTTTCACCCAGTTGCCTTTTTCCTTGCTGGTTCTTGTTTTTGATTCGCCTTTCTCTCCTTCTTCCCTTTCTCCTTTAGGGTGCTTCCCGAAAACCCAGTGTTGCGCTGAGCGTGCCATCGAGGAGCACCGTGAGTGTCTCTGGTCATGTGGGCGATCCGTCGAGGAGGACACTGCGTGGGATGTGGCGGAGCTTCGGCTCGCCATAGAAAACGGGTTGATCCACCTCGAGCGGAGCGTGGAGTGGCTGAAGATGGCCGGCAAGGAGATCATCGCTGCCTTGTGGCCGGGCCATGGAGGGGCTCCAGAGAACCGCGTGGCCTTGTGGCTGGAGCACGCCGTGGCCCGAATCGAGGTTTGGAAGGCGTCAGCAGCGCGAGCCAGCGCGCAGATGGCACTCCGGTTCGTAACTTTGTGGTACTGCGGCATGGACTTGGACCGGTTGGCCACCATGCGGGACGAGACGGCTGAGGAGCAGGCGGCCCGTGAGCCGGTCCTTGGCAGCCGTGCCAACGAGCTCGCATTGTACGTCAACCCGGATGAGCTGCTAGCGGCCCTTGGCGAGGACGGCGAGCCGGCGGCCGAAGACTCCTTCGGCATCCCCCATGGTTCAGAGGACGAGGAGGTTTCCGACGAGAGTATCGACTCCAGCGGCGAGATGGCTAGGACCGCGGAGGCCGCCTCAAAGGCCAAGGAAGCCGACCCAAAGGCCGCAACCACCTTTGGGACGGGATTCGAGCCGCCCAGCGATGCGTCGGTTGGAGGTGCGCCGGCTAGCGACACGCCAGTGGCCTGAGCCCCCGGTCATCTTATCTTTTTTCCTTTATTGTCTTTCCTGCATGTTAGACTTAAGTCCACCCACTGGGTGTGTAATGTAATGAACCGTGATGGCCGTGGGCCTCTTTTATCTTAAAATTCGTATTCTGAATGTTTGATGTGTTTGCCTATGACGCGTGCCTGCTCATCCTTACCCTTTTTTGGCCCTTTGGTTTCATCTATTTTGTCCCTTTTCCCCTTTTGTTTCAGCCCTGCCAGCCCGACAGTTGGGAGCCAGTCTGTAGCTGGGTCGGGGCGTCCGCCTCGAGGGAGCCGGTTCTGAACTTAGGAACCGCGAGAGCTTTTTGGGTAAGTTGAGTGGCAGATGCGAGGCGGTGGTCCGGCTGGACCTAACTGGTAACCCCTTTGCGATCGGACTTTCGTGTGTGCTAAGTTTTGCCGCCCCGAGGCCCCGTTAGCCAGACAGCCAGGAGTCGGTCTGTAGCTGGGAGGGGTGAGAGGGCTTGCTTAGCTCACACTACTTGGCCGATTTTGGGAGAAGCGACCTAGGACAAGTCGGATGCCCCCGGGCCCGGGAGTCGGGTCAGAGAGCCGATGAGTGAGGAGACTTTTGAGGGAAACGAAAAGGGCATGCCTCAAGAGCCGGCCTAGGGCACCCATTGCATTCATAAGCCCAAAAGGGGAGGGATACATACATACACTGGTCTTTTTAGTAGTAAAACAGATGGAGGAGCACCACATTCCATGGGCGCTCAGTCTCCTTGCCGGAGGCGTATTTTTTTGCGCTTCTGCGGCTTCTGGGCGTCTATTAGGTAATACGCGTTGTTGTGCAGCGCCTTGCTGACGATGAACGGGTCCTCCCATGGGGAGGACAACTTGTGTTGTCCGGCTGTCCCCTGGATCCGCCTGAGCACCAGGTGCCCTTCGCGGAAGGAGAGCGGCCAGATCCGCTTGTTGTGGTAGTGTCGGAGCTTCTTCTAGTAGATTGTCATCCGACTCAAGGCCAGCTTGCGGGCTTCTTCGAGTAAGTCGATGCCATCTTCTCTTGCCTCCTTTGCGTCCTTCTCCATGTATAGGGCGACCCGAGGCGAGTCAAACTCGATGTCGGTGGGGATGATCGCCTCAGACCCGTATACAAGGAAGAAGGATGTGTAGTCGGTTGATTGGTTGGGGGTGGTCCTGAGACTCCAAAGGATAGTTGGCAGCTCATCGACCCAGTAGACGGCTGACCTCACCAGCGGCGTTACGAGTCGGGGCTTGATGCCGGACAAGATGAGGCCGTTTGCCCTCTCGACCTGGCCGTTTGACTCTGGATGAGCGACGGAGGCCAAGTCAAGCCAGATGCCCAGAAACACGCAAGCGCGCCTTTAGCAAAGTTCGTGCCGTTGTCAGTGATGATGTTGTGGGGGACGCCGTAGCGAAATGTGATGTCCTCGATGAACCAGACGGCTGTCGGGCCGTCCAGCTTCTTGATTGGTCATGCCTCAATCCACTTGGTGAATTTGTCAACAGCCACAAGCAGATGTGTCATGCCGCCTCGTGCGGTCTTGAAGGGGCACACCATGTCCAACCCCCAAACGGAGAAGGGCCACGAGAGGGGGATGGTCTGGAGGGCCGACACTGGTAGGTGGCTCTGCGTGCTGAAGTGCTGGTAGCCCTCGCACTCGTCGACCAATTTCTTGGCCGCCTAGAGAGTAGTGGGCCAGTAGAAGCCATGGAGGAAAGCCTTGGCCACCAGGGTCCTAGAGGTGGCATGGTGCCCTCACTCACCCTGGTGGATGTTGAGGAGGATCTTCAAACCCTTTTCCGGCTGGACACACCGCTGGAAGACGCCGGTGGTGCTGCGGTGCACCAGCTCATGATTGATGATGCTGTATGCCGAGGATTGGTGCTGGATTTGTCTTGTCGTGGCCTCGTCCGGGGGGAGCTTGCTGCGCAGAAGGAAAGCCAGGATGGGCTGGGCCCATGAGGGAGCCAAGATGGGGGCCTGTTTGGGAGCCCCTAGGCCTGGATGATCAGTCCCCGAGACCGGCTCGCCAGCCCCCGAGGCCGTTTCGCTAGCCCCCGAGGCTGGCTTGTCGATTGTCATCATGGCAGCCGCGTCGTCGGAGCCGGCGGCCTTGGATGTAGCCGGCTCAACTAGTGCTGGCAAGGCGACCGAGATTGAGGGAGTCGGTGGCGAAGATGCCTAAGGGGTAACCAGAGCCGCCGATGGGCCGGCGGTGTCTGCCGGCACGAAGATGGATTCTGATTTAGGGGAAGGCTTGATCGACGGCTTGAGTAGCCGCTTGAGGGAGACGTCGTCTGGGATGGCCTGCCGGGTGGAGCCGATCTTTGCCAGTGCATTGGCCGCCTCATTGTCCGCCCGTGGGACGTGGTGGAACTCACAGCCCTCGAAGGAACCGGTGAGCTGTTGTCCGAGGAAGCGGTATCTTGCCATGTTGGCATCGCTGGCGTTCCATTCACTGGAGACCTGCTATACCACGAGGTCGGAGTCGCTGAAGCACAGGATGTGCCTGATGCCGATCTCCTTGGCGAGTTGGAGGCCGTGGATGATGGCCTCGTACTCGGCCACGTTGTTGGAGGCGGGGAAGTGGATCTGGAGGGCGTACTTGAGCTGGTCACCTTTCAGGGAGGAGAGGACTACGCCGGCACCCAGGACGGTCCTCATTTTAGAGCCGTCGAAATGCATGTGCCAATGCGTGGAGTCTGGAGGAGGCGACACGAACTCGGTCTCCGCCCAGTCGACGAGGAAGTCGGCCAACGCCTGTGACTTGATGACGGTGCAAGGTTCATACCGGATCTCGTGGTCGGCGAGGGGATGACCCATTTGGCGATCCGTTTGGTGGAGTCCCGGCCGCTCATGATCTCGCTGAGCGGGGCCATGCTCACCACGGTGATGGTGTGCTCCTGGAAGTACTACTTGACCGTCTTGGAAGCGAAGTATATGCCGTAGCACATCTTCTGGTAGTGAGGGTAGTTCTGCTTGGAGGTGGAAAGGACCTCGCTGAGGTAGTAGACGAGGCGCTAGACCGGTAGGGATTTTCCCTCCTTCGGCCGCTCGACCACCAAGACGACACTGATGACGCGAGTGGTTGCCGCGATGTAGGCGAGCAAGGGCTCCTTCTCAGCCGGCGTGGCCAAGATGGGCGCACGGGTGAGAGCTCTCTTGAGGCCGTGGAAGGCCTCGTCCGTCTCGTCGGGCCAATCGAACATGCCCGGCTTCTTGGTGTGACCCAGATTGACCAGAGCCATCTTGCGAAGGATCCCATAGAGGGGTAAGGCTTTCTCCCCCAGCCGGCTGATGAACCGGCTGAGCGAAGCGAGGCAGCCAATGAACTTCTGGACATTGCAGAGCCGGGTCGGCTTGTTCATGCGTTCGATTGCGTTGATCTTCTCTGGGTTAGCTTTGATGCCACGAGGAGACATGAAGAAACCCAAGAGCTGGCTGACTGGGACACCGAAAACACACTTCTCCAGGTTGAGCTTGATCTTGTACTCGCACAGGTTCGCGAAGGTCTCCCAGAGATCATCGAGGAGGCTAAAATGCTTCTTGGTTTTGATGATGATGTCGTCGATGTAGACGTGGACGGTCCTTCCTATCTGAGGCAGGAGGCACTTCCGTATGCACCATTGGAAGGTGGCGCCTGCGTTCTTCAGGCCGAAGGACATGGTTATATAGTAGTAGGCCCCAAAGGGTGTGATGAAGGAGGTCTTGAGCCAGTCCTTCGAATCCAGCTTGATCTGGTGGTCGTCGAAGTAGGTGTCCAGGAAGGACAACAAGTCACAGCCGGCCGTGGAGTCGATGACTTGATCGACCTATGGCAGGGCGAATGGGTCCTTGGGGCATGCCTCGTTGAGGCTGGTGTAGTCAATGCACATGCGCCAGGTCTTGTTCTTCTTCAGCACTAGGACTGGGTTGGCCAGCCAGTCCGGGTGGAAAACATCCATGATGAACCCGACTACGAGCAGCCGGGCGATCTCTTCTCCTATAGTACGTCGCTTCTCCTCAGAGAAATGGCGTAGGGGTTGCTTGACTGGCTTGACGTCTGTCCGGACGTGTAGTTTGTGCTCGGCAAACTTCCTCGGAACACCCAACATGTGTTGGAAATGTGCCCTAGAGGCAATAATAAATTAGTTATTATCATATTTCCTTGTTCATGATAATCGTTTATTATCCATGCTATAATTGTATTGATCGGAGACTTAAATGCATGTGTGGATACATAGACAAAACCATGTCCCTAGTATGCCTCTAATGGACTAGCTCGTTGATCAAAGGATCGTTAAGGTTTCCTAGCCATGGACATGAGATGTCATTTGATAATGGGATCACATCATTAGGAGAATGATGTGATGGATAAGACCCAAACTACAAACATAGCATATGATCGTGTCAGTTTATTGCTACTGTTTTCTGCATGTCAAGTATATGTTCCTATGACCATGAGATCATGCAACTCACGGATATCGGAGGAGTGCCTTGTGTGTATCAAACGTCGCAACATAACTGGGTGACTATAAAGGTGCTCTACAGGTATCTTCGATGGTGTCTGTTGAGTTGGCATGGATCGAGACTGGGATTTGTTACTCCGTGTAACGGAGAGGTATCTCGGGGCCCACTCGGTAATGCAACATCACAATAAGCCTTGCAAGCAATGTGACTAATTGTTAGTTGCGGGATCTTGTATTACGGAACGAGTAAAGAGACTTGCCGGTAATGAGGTTGAAGTAGGTATGGAGATACCGACGATCGAATCTCGGGCAAGTAACATACCGGAGAACAAAGGGAACGATATACGGGATTAACTGAATCCTTGACATAGAGGTTCAACCGATAAAGATCTTCGTAGAATATGTAGGAACCAATGTGGACGTCCAGGTCCCGCCATTGGTTATTGACCGTAGAGGTGTCTCGGTCATGTCTACATAGTTCTCGAACCCGCAGGGTCTGCACACTTAAGGTTCGGTGACGTTTCGGTAGTGTAGAGTTATGTATGGTGGTGACCGAAGGTTGTTCGGAGTCCCGGATGAGATCCCGGACGTCACGAGGAGCTCCGTAATGGTCCGGAGGTAAAGATTCATATATAGGAAGTCCCAGTTTGGTTTCCGGAAAAGTTTCGGGCTCATCGGTAGTGTACCGGGAGTATCGGTATTGTACCGGGAGTGCCGGTAGTGTACCGGAGGACCTCCGGGAGGGGTATTTCGACTCCAAGAGGTCCATGGGCTGTGGGAGAATAATAACCAGCCCTTAGTGGGCTGGGAAAACAGCCACAAAGGCCCATGGCGCAGGAGAGAAAGTCCTAAAGCAAAAAGTGGAAAATCAGCCAATAGGAGGCAATCCTACTCCAACTAGGATTGGAGGTGAAGTAGGATTGCTCCCACCTCCTATTTCGGCCGACCCAAAGGCCTTGGCTTCCTCTCCTCTCCTCTCCTCCTATATATACTAGTGGATTGGGTGGTTTTTGGACAGAATTTCCGGCCACGTGCTACCCGTTTCACCGGTGCACAGTTTCTCCTCTAGATCGGTTTTCCGCAGCGCTTAGGCGAAGCCCTGCCGGAATCACTCCACCACCATCACCGGAACGCCGTCACGCTGCCGGTGAACTCTCTCTCCTCTCCACCTCCTCTCGCTGGATCGAGACGGTGGAGATCGTCATCAAGCTGCACGTGTGCTGAACGCGGAGGTGCCGTCCGTTCGGCGCTAGATCGGAAGGACCGTGATCGAGATCGCGAGACAGGTCGTGATGAGATCGCGGAACGGATCATGATGAGTTCGCGGGACAGATCGTGATCAAGATCGTGAGACGGATCGTGATGAGATCGCGGGACGGATCGTGATGAGTTCACGGGACGGATCGTGATTGGATCGCGGGACGGATCATGATGAGATCGCGGGACGCTCGGCGATTTGGATCGCGAAGATGTTCGACTACACCAACCGCGTTTCTTAATGCTTCCCGCTTAGCGATCTACAAGGGTATGTAGATCCACTCTCCCTCTCGTAGATGCTCATCACCATGGATAGGTTTGCGTGTGCGTAGGAAAAATTTTGTTTCCCATGCGACGTTCCCCAACAGTGGCATCATGAGCTAGGTTGATTGTTCGATGAGATCTCGAGTAGAACACAAAAGGTTTGTGGGCGTTGATGCTTAGATTGCTTCCTCCCTTGGTCGTATTTTGGTTCAGCGGGATTGTGAGATGAAGCGGCCCGGACCAACATTACTCGTACGCTTACGAGAGACCGGTTCCCTCGACGCAACTTGTTGCCTAGATGGCTTGCGGGTGATAGTTTCTCTCACTTTAGTTGGATCGGATTCGACAAAGGCGGTCCTTGAGAAGGTTGAAAAGCAAACTAGTGTATCACCGTTGTGGTTTATGCGTAGTTGAGAATCGTTCTTGCTAGATACCCATAGCAGCCACGTAAAATATGCAACAACAATTAGAGGACGTCTAACTTGTTTTTGCAGGGTATGTTGTGATGTGATATGGCCAATTACATGATGAGATATATGTGATGTATGAGATGATCATGTGATGTATAGATTATCACGACTTGCATGTCGATGAGTACGGCAACCGGCAGGAGCCATAGGGTTGTCTTTAATTATTGTATGACCTGCGTGTCAATCATTAAGCGCTATGTAATGCTTTACTTTATCGCTACGGTAGCAATAGTAGTAGAAGCATGCAGGGCGTGACAACCCCAATGGCAACACATTGATGGAGATCAAGATGATGGAGATCATGGTGTTGTGCCGGTGACGATGGAGATCATGCCGGTGTTTCGAAGATGGAGATCTTAAACACAAGTTCATGGCCATATCATGTCACTTATGAATTGCATGAGATGTTAATCCTTTTATGCACCTTGTTTTGCTTAGTACGGCAGTAGCATTATAAGGTGATCCCTCACTTGAATTTCAAGATGAACTGTGTTCTCCCCGAGTGTGCACCGTTGCGAAAGTTCGTCATGTTGAGACACCACGTGATGATCGGGTGTGATAGACTCTACGTTCACATACAACGGGTGCAAGCCAGATTTGCACGCGCAGAACACTCGGGTTAAACTTGACGAGCCTAGCATGTACAGACATGGCCTCGGAACACGAGAGACCGAAAGGTCGAACATGAGTCATATAGTAGATATGATCAACATAATGATGTTCACCATTGCAGCCACCTCAACTCACGTGATGATATGACTTGAGTTGGTGAATTTGGATCATGTATCACTCGAATGATCGGAGGGATGTCAATTTGAGTGGGAGTTCTTAAGCAATATGATTAATTGAACTCATTATCATGAACATAGTCACAGTGTCTTTGCAAATTATGTTGTAGATTACTAGCTCGCGCTGTAGCTCCCTTGTATTTTTATATGTTCCTAGAGAAATAGAATTGAAAGATGTTGGTAGCAAAATTGCGGACTGGGTCCGTGATCTGAGGATTGTCCTCATTGCTGCACAGAAGGCTTATGTCCTTAATGCACTGCTCGGTGCGCCACCTCCTCTAGCGTCGTCTATAGATGTTGTGAACATCTAATAGGCACGTTTCGATGACTACTTGATAGTTTAGTGCGTCATGCATTACGGCTTAGAATTGAGGCTCCAAAACGTTTTGAACGTCACGGAACATATGAGAATGTTCTAGGAGCAGAGATTGTGATCTCAGGCTCGTGCCTTTCTTGCGAGATATGAGATCTCCAACAAGATTCTTTGCTTGTAAGATGAAGGAGAATAGCTCAATCGTTGAGCATGTACTCAGATTGTCTGGGTACTACAATCGCTTGAATCAAGTGGGAGTTGATCTTCCAGATAAGATAGTGATTGATATAGTTCTCCAAGTCACTGTCACTAAAGCTACTAGAACTTAGTGATGAACTATAATACACCAGGGATAGAAGTATTGATCCCTGAGCTGTTCGCGATGTTTGACACCGCGAAGGTAGAAATCAAGAAGGAGCGTCAAGTGTTGATGGTTAATCAAACCACTAGTTTCGAAAAGGGCAAGAGCAAGGAGGGAAACTTCATGGATAGCAAGTCAGTTGCTGCTCCAGTGAAGCAACCCAAAGTTGAACTCAAACACGAGACTAAGTGCTTCTATTATGAGGTGAGAGGTCGCTGAAGCGGAACAACCCTAGATACTTGGTAGATAAGAAGGCTGGCAACATCGACAGAAGTATATTTGATATACGAGTTATTGATGTGTACCTTGCTAGTACTCCTAGTAGCACCTGGGTATTGGATACCGGTTCGGTTGCTAAATGTTAGTAACTCGAAATAAAAGCTACGGAATAAACGAAGAACTAGCTAAGGGTGAGGTGACGATGTGTGTTGGAAATGTTTCCCAGGTTGATGTGATCAACATCGCACGCTCTCTCTACCTTCAGGATTAGTGATGAACCTAAATAAATGTTATTTGGTGTTTTGCGTTGAGCATGAACATGATTAGATCATGTTTGTTGCAATACGGTTATTCATTTAAGTCAGAGAATAATAGTTATTCTGGTTACATGAATAATACCTTCAATGGTCATGCACCCAGTGAGAATGGTTTGTTGAAATCTTGATCGTAGTAGTGCACATGTTCATAACATTGATGTCAAAAGATACAAAGTTAATAATGATAGTACCACATACTTGTGGCACTGCCACTAAATGTCATATTGGTATAAAGCGCATGTAGAAACTCCATGCTGATGGATATTTGGACTCATCGATTTCGAATCGGTTGAGACATGCGAACCATGCCTCTTGGGCAAGATGACTAAAGGACCCCGTTGGATGGAGCGGGCAAGTGATTCATTGGAAATGATACATGTTGATGTATGCAATCTAGTGAGTCTTGTAGCGTGCAGTGGATATCGTTATTTTCTTACCTTCACTGATGATTTGAGTAGATATAGTGTATATTTACTTAATGAAACACAAGTCTAAATCGTTTGAAAGGTTCAAGCAAATTCAGAGTGAAGTTTAAAGATCATCGTGACAAGAAGATAAAAATGACCGCGATATGATCGTGGAGGTGAATATCTGAGTTACGAGTTTGGCATACAACTTAAGACAACGTGAAATTTGTTTCACAACTAACGCCACCTAGAACACCATGGTGTGATGGTGTGTCCGAACATCATAGTCATGCTCTATTGATATAGTGCATACTGTGATGTCTCTTATCGTTTTACTACTATAATTTTTGGGGTTATGCATTAGAGACAACTACATTCACTTTAAATAGGGCATCATCTAAATCCGTTGAGATGACACCGTGTGAATTATGGTTTGATAGAAACCTAAGCTGTCATTTCTTAATGTTTGGGGCTGCGATGCTTGTGTGGAAAATGTTTTCACATAATAAGCTAGAACCCTAAGCGGACAAATGTAACTTCATAGAATACCCTAAGAGCAGATGGGTATGCCTTCTATCTTAGATCCGAGTGCAAAGTGTTTGTTGCTAGAACTGGGTCCTTTCTCGAGAAAAAGTTTCTCTCGAAAGAATTGAGTGGGAGGAAGATAGAACTTGATGAGGTTGTTAAACCTTTGTTCAACCAGAGAGTAGCGCAGCGCAGAAAGATGTTTCTGTGAAGCCTACGTTAGTTGAAGAGGAAGTTAATGAAGATGATCATGAAGCTTCAGGATCAAGTTACTATCGAACTTCGTAGGTCGACAAGGATGTGTACTGCTCCTGAGCGGTACGACAACTCTGTCTTGGAGGTCATGTTGTTGGACAATGATGAACCTACGAGCTATGGAGAAGCGATGATGGGCCCGGATTCCGACAAATGGTTGGAGGCCATGAAATCCGAGATAGGATCCATGTATTAAAACCAAGTGTAGACTTTGGTAGACTTGCTCGTTGGACGGCAGGTCGTTGAGTACAAATGGATCTTTAAAATGAAGACAGACACTGATGGTGAATGTCACCATTTGTAAAGCTCGACTTGTTGCAAAGATGTTTGTGACAAGTTCAAGGAGTTGACTACGATGAGACTTTCTCACTCGTAGCGATGCTAAAAGTCTGTTGGAATTATGTTAGCAGTTGTTGTGTTTTCAATTATGAAATCTGGCAGATGGATGTCAAAACATCGTTTCCTTAATGGTTTACTTGAGGAAAGGTTGTATGTGATACAACCAGAAGGTTTTGTCAGGCCTAAGGATGCTAAAAGGTGTGCAAGCTTCGGTGATCCTTCCATGGACTGAAGCAAGCATCTCGGAGTTGGAATATACGCTTTGATGAGGTGATCAAAGTTTTGATGTTTATACAAAGTTTATGAGAAACTTGTATTTGCAATAAAGTGAGTGGGAGCACTATAGAATTTCTGATAAGTATATGTGGATGACATATTGTTGTTCAGACATAATGTAGAGTTTCTGGAAAGCATAAAACGGTTATTTGGAAAGTGATTTTCAAAGGAAGACCTGGATAAAGCTACCTAATTGTTGAGCATCAAAATCTATAGAGATAGATCAAGATGCTTGATGAGACTTTCAATGAGTGCATACCTTCACAAGATTTTGAAAGAGTTCAAAATGGATCAGCCAGAGAAATAGTTCTCGTCTGATTTGTAAGGTGTGAAGTTGAGTGAGACTCAAAGCTCGACAACGGCAGAAGAAAGAGAAAGGACGAACGTCGTCCCCTATGCCTTAGCCATAGGCTCTATATTATGCCATGCTGTGTACCGCACCTATGTGTGCCTTGCCATGAGTCTGTCAAGGGGTACAAGAGTGGTCCAGGAGTGGATCACTGGACAGCGGTCGGAATTGTCCTTAGTAACCAGAGGACTAAGGAAATGTTTCTTGATTATGGAGGTGATAAAGAGTTCGTCATAAAGAGTTACGTCGATGCAAGCTTTAACACCTATCCGGATGACTAGTAGTAGCAATCTGGATACGTATAGTGGAGCAGCCATTTGGAAATAGTACCAAGTGGAGTGTGGTAGCAGTGTTTATGGTTTGACATAGAGATATGCAAAGTACACACGGATCTGAATATCGCAGACCCGTTGACTATAAGACCTCTCTCACATGCAAAGCATGATCGAGCCCCAGAACTCATTGGGTGTTAGATTCATAACAATGCGAATCACATGGTGATGTGAACTAGATTATTGACTCTAGTGCAAGTGGGAGACTGTTGGAAATGTGCCCTAGAGGCAATAATAAATTAGTTATTATCATATTTCCTTGTTCATGATAATCGTTTATTATCCATGCTATAATTGTATTGATCGGAGACTTAAATGCATGTGTGGATACATAGACAAAACCATGTCCCTAGTATGCCTCTAATGGACTAGCTCGTTGATCAAAGGATGGTTAAGGTTTCCTAGCCATGCACATGAGATGTCATTTGATAATGGGATCACATCATTAGGAGAATGATGTGATGGATAAGACCCAAACTACAAACATAGCATATGATCGTGTCAGTTTATTGCTACTATTTTCTGCATGTCAAGTATATGTTCCTATGACCATGAGATCATGCAACTCACGGATATCAGAGGAGTGCCTTGTGTGTATCAAACGTCGCAACGTAACTGGGTGACTATAAAGGTGCTCTACAGGTATCTTCGATGGTGTCTGTTGAGTTGGCATGGATCGAGACTGGGATTTGTTACTCCGTCTAACGGAGAGGTATCTCGGGGCCCACTCGGTAATGCAACATCACAATAAGCCTTGCAAGCAATGTGACTAATTGTTAGTTGCGGGATCTTGTATTACGGAACGAGTAAAGAGACTTGCCGGTAACGAGGTTGAACTAGGTATGGAGATACCGACGATCGAATCTCGGGCAAGTAACATACCGAAGAACAAAGGGAACGATATACGGGATTAACTGAATCCTTGACATAGAGGTTCGACCGATAAAGATCTTCGTAGAATATGTAGGAACCAATGTGGACGTCCAGGTCCCGCCATTGGTTATTGACCATAGAGGTGTCTCGGTCATGTCTACATAGTTCTCGAACCCGCAGGGTCTGCACACTTAAGGTTCGGTGACGTTTCGGTAGTGTAGAGTTATGTATGGTGGTGACCGAAGGTTGTTCGGAGTCCCGGATGAGATCCCGGACGTCACGAGGAGCTCCGGAATGGTCCGGAGGTAAAGATACATATATAGGAAGTCCCAGTTTGGTTTCCGGAAAAGTTTCGGGCTCATCGGTAGTGTACCGGGAGTATCGGTATTGTACCGGGAGTGCCGGTAGTGTACTGGAGGACCTCCGGGAGGGGTATTTCGACCCCAAGAGGTCCATGGGCAGTGGGAGAATAATAACCAACCCTTAGTGGGCTGGGAAAACAGCCACAAAGGCCCATGGCGCAGGAGAGAAAGTCCTAAAGCAAAAAGTGGAAAATCAGCCAATAGGAGGCAATCCTACTCCAACTAGGATTGGAGGTGAAGTAGGATTGCTCCCACCTCCTATTTCGGCCGACCCAAAGGCCTTGGCTGCCTCTCCTCTCCTCTCCTCCTATATATACTAGTGGATTGGGTGGTTTTTGGACAGAATTTCCGGCCACGTGCTACCCGTTTCACCGGTGCACAGTTTCTCCTCTAGATCGGTTTTCCGCAGCGCTTAGGCGAAGCCCTGCCGGAATCACTCCACCACCATCACCGGAGCTCCGTCACGCTTCCGGTGAAATCTCTCTCCTCTCCACCTCCTCTCTCTGGATCGAGACGGTGGAGATCGTCATCAAGTTGCACGTGTGCTGAACGCGGAGGTGCCGTCCGTTCGGCGCTAGATCGGAAGGACCGTGATCGAGATCGCGAGACAATTCGTGATGAGATCGCGGAACGGATCGTGATGAGTTCACGGGACAGATCATGATCAAGATCGTGAGACGTATCGTGATGAGATCGCGGGACGGATCATGATGAGTTCACGGGACGGATCGTGATTGGATCGCGGGACGGATCGTGATGAGATCGCGGGACGCTCGGCGATTTGGATCGCGAAGATGTTCGACTACACCAACTGCGTTTCTTAATGCTTCCCGCTTAGCGATCTACAAGGGTATGTAGATCCACTCTCCCTCTCGTAGATGCTCATCACCATGGATAGGTTTGCGTGTGCGTAGGAAAATTTTTGTTTCCCATGCGACGTTCCCCAACATGTCCGGACGTGTAGTTTGTGCTCGGCAAACTTCCTCGGAACACCCAACATGTCCTTGGGGGACCACGCAAATATGTCCCAATTCTCACGAAGGAAGTCAACGAGCTTGCTTTCCTATTTGCTGTCGAGGCGGGAGCTAATGGTGACGCACTGAGCGGGGTTAGCCGGGTCGAGCTGGATTTGCTTGGTGTCCTTGGAAGGCTGAAAGGAGGCCTCGCCGGCGGACTATGAGGGAGGATCCGGCACGGCCAGCTGGCTGGCAGCGAGGGCCATGAGCCTGTCGAGCTGCCGCTTTTCCTCGGCGATCTCTAGAGCCTCGGCCAGTCGGCTGCCGTCTCGAGCGCACTCGAGCGACATCTTGTAGTCACCTAGGATGGTGATGATTCCCTTGAGGCCCGGCATCTTGAGCTTGAGGTAGGCATAATGGGGGACCGCCATGAACTTGACAAGGGCCAACCGGCCCAACAGCGCGTGGTAGGGACTTGCGAGGTCCATGACCTCGAACAGCATCGGCTCGCAGCGGAAGTCGCCGGGTCCACCGAAGAGGACGTCGAGCGTGATCTTGCCGACAAGGAAGCAGGACTTCCCAGGCACGATGCCGTGGAAGACCGTCCGGCTCGCCTGTAGGTCTTCTATCTTCAGCCCCAGCTTGCACATCGTGTCGAGGTAAAGGATGTTGATGCTGCTGCCACCATCTATCAACACCCGTGAGAAGCGGCAGGTGCGCTTCTCGATGGCGATGGTGGGGTCAAGGACCAGGGCGTAGCTGCCGGGATTCGGCATCACGGTGGGGTGATCTGCCCGGCTCCAGGTGACCAGCTTCTCTGACCAGTGCATGAACTAGGGAGTCGCCGGCATGATGGCATTCATCTCACGATGGAGCCGGCATTGAGCATGCTTGCTCGTCTCTCACTGGTTGGAAACTGGTCATGCAGAAGGCCGTCATTTTGGGTCAGAGCTGGAGCCGGCACCGAGGCGGCAGCTAGGGCCAGGGCCGGCGCGCAGGCAGGCAGCGCGGGAGGAGCTGGGAGGTCGTCCCCTGGGGCCAATCGTTGTGAGAAGCTGCACTGCCGAAGCATGTGCGTAGAGGGCTTGGCCCCAGAGAGGTTCTTGCAGGGGAGGTCGAGCATCTGCTCGAACGTGAGCTTCGGCTGCCAGGCAGCCTTGCCACTACGCTGGCGTTGGTTGGAAGACTAGGCAGCCGGCTATTGCTCCTCGATGGTGGTGACCTACCGGCTCCCGTAGTGGGAGTTTGGCTGGTCATTCTTGCGCTTGTTGTTTTGCGGCTGCCGGTTGTCGACAGCCAGCCAGGATGTTGCTGGCATCGTCATCGTCGCCTTAGCGGGTGAGGTCGTCTTGACCCGAATGGCGGAATCAGCCGTGGCATACTTGTCCGCTTTGGTCATGAGCTCGGCAAGCGTAGCCGGCTCGGAGCACAGAAGCTTGTGCTTGAGGGGGGTGCCATCACGACAGCCTTCGATGAACTACTATATGGCCTACACCTCAAGCACCCCCTCGCAGGAGTTGCGGAGCTCGGTCCACTAGGTGAGGTAGTCGCGCAGGGACTCGTCCGGCCCCTAAAGTCACATGGCCAATTCATGGTGGCGGTCCGGTCGCTTGTAGGTGCCGGTGAAGTTGCGGACAAAGGCTTCCTCGAAGTCCGTCTAGGTGTTGATGCTGTCGGCCGCTAGCCTGTTGAGCTAGGTGCGGGCCGAACTGATCAACATGAGGGGGGCGTAGCAAACAGCCACGCGTTTGCTCCCCCGGGCGATGCCGACCGCGGTGGTGTAGTCAATCAGCCAGTCTTCGGGCTTGGCAGCCCCGTTGTACTTCGGGGTGTCTCAGGGGAGCGTGAAGCCAGTTGGGAACGGCTCGTTGCGGATCCGAGGGCCAAAACTGGTTGGGCCAATTGAGCCCTCCTCTTCGAGGAGGGCCGACTGTGCGAGCTGGTCGATGCGGGTGCGAGCGTCGTTCTCGCTGCGGGGGACACGCGGTCCGAGCTGAGCTGAGAGCTCGAGGCGGATGACGGGTGGAACCGACTGTTCTATCTCACGCTGCGGGGGCGGTGTATGCCTACGGTTGCACCAGCTGCCGACTGCCAGCGCCTCATGGCGGCGGCCGCTGCGAGGCGGGTCGTTGGTGTGCCGGTTGTTTAAAGTCGGTTGCTCATTCCCCGGCAGCTAAGAGAGTCAGAGGTCGCTTGCCCCGACCCGGCGGCCGGAACCGCGAGGGGAGCCAGAGTGCTGAGCCGGCTGACGACCAGCAGTCCCCGTGCCCTCTCGCTCGAGCTGGGGGCCTTCGAAGGCAGCACCACCCGCCGCGAGCATGTGTTGATGTGCGTCGGTGGCGTCGATGAGGTCCTTGATGTGACGCTCATGGGCAGCACGTTCTTCGCCCTCCAAGGTAGCCAAATCCTCGTAGGCTACCTTGGCGGCCCGCAGGTTGGCTGCGGGGGTGTCGTAGACGGGCATCTTGCCGCCCAAGATTTCGGCGACCACGCGACCGCGGTCGCGCACAGCCCCTCACCGGCTGGGCTTAGTGCCAGTCGGGGTGAGACCATAGGCAGAAGCTTATTCCCGCTAGGTGGCCTCCATGCGGCGCCGCATGGCCACGAGGGCGGTGGCATCCTCGAGCAGGAGGCGGCGAGCCGCCTCGAGCTCGACCGTGGCAGCGTCGGGGTTTGCTGTCGGGGAAATAGGGGTGCTCAAGCCCCAGAGGGAAGCACCGAGTGGGTCGGAGGTGCCGACACGGGCCGTGGCGGCGTCAGCCTCGGCTCGCGCACGTCTGGAGGAGGTGGAGGAGATGATGGCCATCGCTCCCACGCGATCGCGGGAGCCGCTGGACTGGGTCTTAGCAAGTGCGCCCATAGCCGTGGGCGGACCGGCGCAAACGAGCACCTGCCTAGGGTACTCGTCGGTGGCCGGAGCCTCAGCAAGGCTAAGCCTGCCAAAGCACTCGATGAGTGCATCGATGTCAACCATGAGGTCGACGAAGCTGCCCTTAGGGCCTGCCAGAGCAAGCCTCATGAGCCCGTGGTTTCTCGTGGACATGCGGCGATGGTGAGGAATGGTGAGGGGTCCCGCCCGGAGCATGAATACGGCTGGTGCCGTGTACGGCCCCACGGTGGGCGCCAACTGTCGTCGTTTTCTCACGGCAGATGCCATAGCTAGGCTTATCGTAGGTGGTTGGGGCCGGAGGATGTCGACGGGCTCCGGGTGTGGGATTAGGTACAAGCGGTGGTGACACACGATGTACCCAAGTTCAGGGCCCTCCGTGGGAGGTAACACCCCTAGTACTGCTTGGTCTAGTTTGATGGATGGGTGTGTTTACATGGTTGCTCCTGGAGCTATGTCTAGAGGAGGAAGAGGGAGCAGTCGGCTCGTCTTCCTCCGTTATGAAGTGTGTAAGGGAGAGCATAGGAAGTATCCCGTGGGTGTGTGCATGAGAGTTGTCATCCCTGTTGCATGGGGGGCTCAGGGGTTTTTATAGGCCAACCCCTCGGCTTACAATACTCCTGAGATATACAAGTGGGGGGACCCGGCTGGCAGCCTCTCCAGCTGACCAGGGGGTCCTGCCCTTCGAGCCGTCTCGTCACCCGTAGGGTCCATCGGCTGCACGGTCCCATCGCCCGCTGGGGCACGCCAGCCGGCTCCGCGGTTGGCCCCCGCTCACCCGCTACTGTTCCCCCGCCCGGTCGCGGTCGACAAGGTCAGCGGCCGGGATGGCCGAACCGTAGCCATGTGCGCCCGTGCGTCAGCGGCCATTGTGGCTACAATGGAGACCATCGTGGCGGCCACGTCGTGTCACCATACACATGCGCAAAGGGATGGGACGTTGCCTGTCTGCCCCGTGGTCAATGGAGGAGGCGGCCCGAAGGCAGCCGGTCACGCCCAGCTGGCCAGGGGTAGAGCCGACACCTTGACCAGCTGCTCGTGATCCAATCGGCGATCGCTCGAGCCAGTTGCACTCCAACCGGTCGTGGGCAGCCAGTCGCATACTTTTTCTTTGAAGCGAGGGGGAGAACCACGTTACTTTGGCCTATCCAGGGGTAATAACCCCATCACTTAGGATCGGGGTCCCAACAGAGTTGGTATCAGAGCTTGACTGCATGTAGGATTACCAAGCCAAACTGATCGATGTTGAGTCTAGAACTGCTTCAGTTATATAAAGGAATTGATTGTGGAAGGGAATGTAAGGCTCTTTTTACTCCTTTCCTCGTGTCATTCTAATTCTGAGTCACCCTCTTCTTTTCTACAAGGACTAAGAACTAGGCTTTCTCATCTATCTATCAGGATGATGAGTTACTATGCTAGAGACCTATATGAAAGTTGTTGTCTTCCTGGATTGCTGTCTCCATAAGAATTCTTTGTTATGTTGTTAGTTGTCTTGCAGGTTGTCTCACATTTCATGCCCATACGACCGTTATGCTATCCGAGTTATCCAGGGTTTCTAAATTATCTGATGCAATTGCAAAACTCTTTCATCTCGAGTCATTGTCTTTCAGGCCAGACTAAGCACACTAATTATTGTGTTGGGGTACTCCATTACCTCAGCATGTTTGTGGAAGTGTTAGGAAACCATGTTGTTTCAGTGAACCACCAAATAGTCTAGTTGTGTTTGTGTTTCCAGTGTGATAATTCTGGCCATCGTTATCAAAAGCATGTTGTGATGCAAATTAGTCAATAGGTATTCTATTTTTGGCTTCTTGAACCCAAGAGTCATTTTACTCACTCCTGTTGATAGTAATTGTTCGTTCCTTTAGGATAATTAGTAACCTTGTTATAGTCTTCAAGATCTTTGGTATGTCATTCTTCCAATACCATGAACCAACCCCGGCAGAAGTTCTTTGTGGACGAAAGATCACAACATGAGTGCTCGTGATGAGTTCTCCTTTCCATAGTTGTGACTCTGCCAATTCTACCTTTCTGCATGGATTATCTCGAAGAAACATGCTGAACTTTGTTCGATGTATTTAGTCTATGCATCTACAACTCAAAAAATCATGTGCTCTTGAGTTGCCCCTCTTCAGTTGTTTTCTGACCCTCATCTATCAGTGGATAGTTAAGAGTAGTTGTGCATTCGTGTCATCGATGCCTATTATTCTTGTGGTCTCTCAAGTCGTTATATTTCAGAATGACTAGTGGAAGCAAACTCCAGTACGCCATCCATTTCCAGGATTGGGTCAAAGTAATTGTATTCCGCAGATCAAAATGTCAATCCATCTTTTGTTCTATTCTACCTCGAAGTATTACCCCCTTTAAGTCAGGATTGTCATGGGAACTGCACCACCTCTTATGACTTCTGGATACAGTGATACTTCGCGCCATCATCATTCATTCCTCGGTCTCTGTGTTGTTGTAACTAGAACATCGACAAGTGAATCGTGATGTATGAAATCAATACTCCTAGCAACTTTGTTGCTTGGTATTTAATGGACAATAATTTCATTCTTGTTGTGTTGGTTGTTGAATCACCACTCTAAAGATTGAACGTGCTACCTAGTCCATTTCCATGGTGCACTTTTCGATCAATGAGTTGGGATTGTGTCAATCCGTCGCTATGTTGATCATATCGTCTTGCCTTGAAAAGCAAGATTGTTCTCGAGCTTGATAACATATCGGTGGATCGTGATATTTCGAATATCTTCTCGGAAGTATCACCAAGGTGTTCCTTGACCGTTATGTTGAGTACGTGGTCAAGATGGTTTCTCTATAAACCACCCCTTCTCCAAGACTCTGTGTTGGATACCCCGAGTTAGCTGGTTAAGCTAAACAACAACTTGGGGAGTTGAAAAATAAAAGGTTGATCTGACTTAGCTCATGTCAAAGGGATATCTTTGTGTTTTTGTGTTTGTGAGTTTTAAAGAAACATGATATCTTCATCGTTGATCCTTGTGATCAATTGTTGCATCTATCATCTTATACAATCTTTGATTTGAGTATGGTCTATCATCAAATCAAATTCAGAACCAAAGATCTTCATAATTTTGTTTTACTCGTGGATGTATCCTCGAGCATACACTGTTATATCTTTTGGTCTGACCAAGGCTATCACCTTGTTCTCATAGTTCTGGAATTCCATCCATAGGGATACCTTGATGAATTGTTGTTGAGCCCATCGACAACATTTTTCATGTGTACCATGATTCATGATGAACATAAAGTTAGCATTGGAAACTCTGTAGGCAATATCTTCGTGTCCAGTACATGAAGTATATGTTTGGTATAAGAAGTGACTTACTCAAAGTTCATGTGCATTTGGTGTAGTTACCATCGTGAATTCGAGAGAGTTTGTTTTGCTTCCTTGGGAATCATCCCAATTCAATCATGCACGTGCGAAGTATTCTATGGTTTGATAGGCTCGCTACCTCCATTCCATATGTATTCGCTAGCACACAAAGCCACTAATTGACTTGTTCGAGGTACAGAGGTTCTTTCTTAAGAGGTAATCATATGACTTATGCAAGGATTTTGTTACCTCCAATGATGGTTCCTAATCGGAACTCGGTGGTGTCTTGTTGTAAGAAGTCTATGTGCTCATGCTTGTCCTGGACAGTGTGTTCACATGTATCTTGCAGCCCAGCTCATGTTTTGGAGTTGGCTTCCGTGGTTCATTTCCCGAGAATCTCGCAATGCCATCTCGTCGACTTGTGTTGCAAACTTTCTTTTCAAATATGCTGAGTCTGGAATATCTTATCACCAATCAGATCTAAATCTTAGGAAGATACGATGGTTAGAACATTTCTCAAGAATTATAATATTGGTCTCAATGTAACTCAGTAAGGTGATGGCATGGCTAACACACCTAGCCGGAAGACCTATTGTTGTAATATCTTGTATCAGCAACATTAGCCATTTCCCCATGAGGAATTTGTATGACCTATTTTTGCAATTGTTCCTCATGGACCCTTTTATGCTTGCGAAGTCCGACCTTTACTTGATGTTCTAGATACCAAATGTTATCTATGTTTGGGTTATGCTAGTACATCAAGGAGAACATTAGAAGCGGAGTGCTAAATGTCTCTTGGTCGATCATCCAGATTTCGTTTCCTTGGCAGAGCCAAGGTCAAATCTGAGAAAGTGTTGTCTTCCTTTGCATCTGCATCCTCCATCATTATTCATCATGGTAGTATGACGTGTTGCAAGGATCCTTGGAATGGATGTTGGTAAAAATTTGATGAATATGGAAATGCTCAAGTTCTTGAGAGCACGCTCAGACACTAAGTTATATCCTTGGTATCATTTGGAATGTGCCTTCCATCTGCCGAGTTGCTATATAACTCTAGTTTCCATACCAATCTGGGTATGCCATTCTTTTGAATTCCTTCAAACGATCTTTGTGAAATGCCTTAGACTTGTATGAAGAGTTCCAATGATCTCGGTATCAAAAGTAATACTTTTGCCACTTAAGGGATAATCCTACAAGTCACCTTTCCTAAGGTGCCCATTATGGTATGAAGGGCAACTAACTCCTTGCTACATTGAAACCCATGCTCCATCCTAGCTAAGCATGGAATTGTTGCCCACCAATTGAACATGTGTCATCTATATCATTCCATCCCTCTTGATGTTTGTTGTGTCTCAGCTCAAGATACGTTTTTACATCTCATTCCGTGAGTTGCTCGTGAGTTGCTCGATCTTCAAGAAGATTGATTCTTGTAGGGGTTTTCTGTATCCGTTGTTAGTGTGTTTAGATGAAGATCCCGAAGCAAAGATGTCAACATGAACATGATGCAATGAATCAACATCTTTAAGAAGGATAATTGGATCATGAAGATTGTGCTAGTTTGTGTCCCCTCTGCCCTCTTACCCTATGCCTGAATCTCGGGACGAGATTCTAGTTTAGTGAGGGTGAGTTGTCACAACCATAGAATTTATTTGCATTTGGTTGCATCATAATTCATGCATCATGCATAATTTCAACATAGGGGGTGAATAGGCGATTTTTACAAATTCATCACTTGATAAATTTCAACTTGAGGAATTTGAAATGTGATGAATAACTAGCAGCGGAATAAGTACTCAAGTGCATGAGCAACACTGTGACAGCATAATCATCATGATGAAATAAAAACATGCACAGATTACAAGTAGCGTGATACAGGATAGGCATGTGAGGAACAAGGTAACTTGAAGAATTGGAGGTGAGGAAATTGTGAAAGTCTTCAGTCAAATTCTTCAAACAGTAACGATCAATTTCATCAACAAGTATATGAGGAATAGAGGGATTGAGGAAATAGAACCAGGTAGCTCGATGAATACAATGGTTTGATGACCCAGTTCCAACTGTTGTGACAGTCGTACGTCTGGTTTGGAGCGGCCTGGTATTTAAACCAGAGGACACATAGTCCTTACCGTATTATCCTTGAGCTAAGGTCACACAGTCCTCACCCAACACTCATGGTAAATCTTTAGGGTAGACTTCCAAAACCCTCACAAACTGGTCACCCGGCGATCCACAGTTGACTGCTGGATGCTCTAGACCAAGGTCACTCTGTGATCCCCAATTGACTATAGGATGCACTAGACCATGATGCCTAACCGTCTGGAGGATACACAATCCTCAAAGGTAACAAGCATCGGTTCCACACGGGAATTTCTTCAGTGATGCTGAATCACTTTGGGTTTGGTGGTTTGGATTTGGGTTTTTCCTCACTGATGATTTTCTCTCAAAGTCCTCGGAGGATGGGTTGCTCTTAAATGACAAGTGTCAGTTATCTCTCGGAGCAGCCAACCAACTAGTGATTGTGGGGGGTGGCTATTTATAGCCAGGGTGCAACCTGACATGATAAGACATAAATGCCCCCAATGATATGACCGTTATGTGGATATTTGTGATTGGGGACAGCTGGCGCTAAGCACAACAACGGTCGGAATTTCAAATTATGAAAGTCCTCAGGCTTATCATGTTCCTCACTTGTAGGCAATTCGCACTGGAGAAATCCTAACTCCTCAGTCAGATCAATTTCATTGGAGACCATAAGAACATCGTCTTTGTCACTAAAGAACTTGACTAAACTACAAGAGATTTCCAAAGGCTTCACTCGAAGGATTGGATAGGTTGAGGCTTTTGGAGTTGAGCATTAGTTGGAAATTTTCCTTAGTATTACATCGGCCCCCTTTAACAGTACGGTGTTTCCTATGACTCAAAGAAAGGAAATGGAACTACGAAAACAAAAGTTGTCATGCTTCATAGTCCTCATTCATATATTCAAGGTCACACCAACTTATTCACTTTCAAAGTCTTCAAGGAATACCAAAGTCTTCAGCAAAGTCTTCACCAAAGTGTTCAGTTGAAGACATACATTTTTAGGGGTCGATAATCTCTGAATATATCAAACTCCTCATCGACTTGTAAAGCCTGTGTACACCCACAAACACATTAGTTCCTTAACCTATATGTCTTCAATACACCAAAATCACTAAGGGGCACTAGGTGCACTAACAATCTCCCCTTTTTTGGTTATTGATGACTAATAGGTTAAGTTTTCAACGGGGATAATACTATGAAGTATGAATACTGAGTTTAAGGAATTTGATTGCAAGATATAGAAGAACTCCCCCTGAAGATGTGCATATTTGAGGAATTTGCTTTGGACTACAAATGCACATGGCAGGTTAAAAACATAGAGAACTCTCCCTATATCTTGTAATTCATACATGCATGTATCATATGATATGAAGAATTTGAAATGCATGATGAAAATGGTGTCTAACGAAATTCAGCATGCATGCATTAAGGTGCTTGAGGAAATAAGCATGCGGAAAAGCAGTTCAAAAGAGTCAGACCACCATAGGACTTAAGTTTACAACTCAACCAACAAAAGCTTCAGAAGAGCGAGAGTTGTAACTTAGACAAAAAATAGCCCATATATAGAGACCCGCTTGAAGACTAACTCAAATTTTCTCCCCATTTGTCATCGAAGACCAAAAGGGATGAAAAAGTGAGGACTAACGCCCCTTGAAGAATTTTATCTTGTTGGTGAGGAAGGAGCGCCAGCGTTGTCGGGATCGTTTGTCGATGCAGGGCCTGCCGCAGTGTCATCAACGTCCTCAGCTTCATCCATCTCACGCGATGAAGAATATGAACTTTTTACCATCAGAGGAACTTGAACCTTCTTGAATTTGTTCTGAGGAGGATGAGACCAGTAAAAATGTTGCTGAAAGTCCATTTCTTTGAGTTCCTCGGGAGTTTTGAGGTGTGCGAGTATGGCCCATGCACGATCGAAGATTTCATGCACATAGTAGTCATTTTTCCTCACAGAGTTCTATGTCACAGTCATGTTCTAAACAATGGAAGCCAATTGACGCTTTACCCACTTGTGATTGCGATCGACCTTCTGATGAAGACTTATGAGAAGCTCTCGATCAGTCATCACACGAGGGGTGGACTCTTGAGGCTTTTGTGCTGAGGCCTTTGCAGCAGAATCCTGGGTTGCGGCGTCATCATTGATGGAGAAGGATGCAGCTTTGCGAAACTGACCATCCAATGGACGAGTGCCTTCATCAATGATAGCCTTGCCTTTTCCCTCAACTGAGGCAATTGTGTTCTTGAGGACTTCAATCGGCGGCAAGAAGCCAAAGTGATTCTGGAAGTCCGCTTTGAAGGGAACTGAAGACTTTGATCTGATGAACTTCATGATCCAAGGTGCATAAGGCTTCAGTTCAAATGGGGCTAGTGCTGCACTCGCCAATGTCCTCATGAAGAAATCATGGAAGTTGATGGGAATCCCATGAATGATGTTGAATAGCATATTCTTCATGACTCCCTCTACTTCTTCTTCTTTAGAGTTGTGGCCCTTTTGAGGACATAGGGTGTCGGTGAGAATGCGGTAGACCGTCCTGGGCACATGGAGCAAATCCTTCACAAGGAAGGTTGTCCATTGAGGTTTTCCAAGAGCCAATAGTTTCATCAGCACTTCCATCAGTTGATTGGGTAGAGTAGGTTCATCAAACAGGTAGCGAGCTTCTTCTCAAGGAATTGGGACAGGGACTGACCAAAGCAATTCAGATGCTAGAGCTGTGAAGTGAGTAGATCCGGTCATCCAGTCCAAGATCCAGGAGTTGATGTCAGAGGCGTCACCTGTGATGTGCAGTGTGACATAGAATTGAAGAATTAGCTCTTCATTCCAATCGCAGATGTCCACACAAAAGGGAAGAATTCCAGCATCATGAAGAACTGAGAGCACCGGCGTGAAGGATGGAATTTTTTCTATATCAACATGAGGAATTTGATGGTGCTCGAAGACTTTCTTCTTGTCAAACAGAACTAATGCATAGTAATTCATCTGAGTTGGAGTCCAGAATCTGGTGCGACCGACCCTTGCTGAGTCATATGGATTAGGCCTAGTGAAGAAAATGTGCTCATTGAAGAAATTCGACTTGAGGAATTTGGGGCGCTTTGAGCCTTTGAATGGTATCCTTGGCTTCAGCTGAAGATTTGGCTTGAAGCGGCCCTTAATCACCTTAGGCATATGAGGAATTTCTTCACACTAAGGAATTTGCAGAGCAGCTTCCTCAGTGGTCGGTGGAGCAGCAAAGTCATCAGCTGATGCAGTTGGAATTTCTTCAGTGGCTGGAGCGGTCATGTCATCAGATTCTTCATGAATTTCTTCAGTCTGGGCTGGGGACTAAGGAATCAGTGACAGAGGAGTGGTCATTGGGGAATTTGGGTGAGAAGCTTCCCAATATTCATCATTGATGACAGGAGTTGTATTGCCAATGTCCACATCCTCATCAATTTCTTCAACGCCGGCCTCTTCAGCAGTAAACTGAGGCAGGGGCGATGATAACTATGGAGTTGAAGCATTTGCTTCCACTTCAATTTCTTCATCAATCCGCTCTGAGGTAGCAGCAGATTGATCTTCTTCATCTTCATCATCTGGGATGACATAGTCAATGCCAAATGGAATTATCTCATAGGCTGGTGCTGAGGAGATTGGAGTGGCATCTAATGGTTCAGTTGAAGGTTTTGGCAGAGTCTTCAACTTCTTCACGGCTGAGGAATCTGAAGTTGAAGCTTTTCTCTTTAGTGCCTTTTTCTCAGTAGCCTTACTTTTCTTCACTTCTGATGCAGAAGGAAGGTTGATTGTCTTCACCTTTGATGATTTGGCTGTTTCAGCTGAAGGTGAAGGTGGTACATTTTCTTTAGGCACAACTAATGCAGTCGCCCTTGAGGTATCAATTTCATCAGGCGCAGCAAAAGCTTCAGCTGGCCTATGAGTTTCTTCAGGCACAACAGTGGAGGTTGTCCTGATATGTTCTTCAGCAGTCTGACTTTCTTCAGCTGCGGTTGCATTTTCTTCAGTAGGCTGAGTTGATACATCAACCTGAGGAATTAGTGATTGCGATCGAGCTGCAACCCTCGTATTATGATCCTTAATGACTTTATCAACCACATTGATGAAGCGAACCTTGGCGCCTTGCCAATCAGCATAGTATGAATTGAATTCCTCACTGAGGTCTTTGATCTCAGACCGCATCTTCACAAGTTCCTCAGGAGACAGATTTAGAACATTTTTCTTCAAGAAATGCTCTTTCTTGTACTGTGCCTTCTTGGTTTGTTAAGACTTTTCATACTTTCATTTTTCTTCAGCTATGAAAGCTATGAGGACATGATCAGAACTAGGAGGCAGTTTCAAGTCATCAATGGGCGTTTTGGGATCCTTGTGCCAGATATCAATGAAGTTAAGCACCTGTTTTGGATCAAGCAAAAGAGGAATTTGAGTGCCTTTGCTTGAGTCACTCGTTCTTGCTTGTTTTTGATGATTGCAGCCAGTTCCTCATCATTAGATTCATCTGAGGAATCTGATGGTATTCTGAACGCCACCTTCTTGGGTTGAGGACTTGGTCGAATGCCTGGGCCAGCAATTGCTTTCATTTTCCTCAGGGGAGGACTCCTTGAGGAATGTGCTTGGGCTGAAGAACTTGCCGATGCCCCTGAAGCAATTGAGAATCCCTCTGTCCTCTGACAAGATGCAAGATGCACAGGAGTTGAGGACTTTGCAGCTGTAGTTGAGGACTGAGCAGCAACCGTACCAGCAGTTGAGGCCTTTGAGGGTTGAGGCCTTTGAGCTTGAGGAATCTGTTGTGATGATTTTGAAGTTGAAAAATTTGAATTCATAGCAGATTTCTTCATCATCGATTTCTTCAGAGCACTTGCAGAGGCTCCGGCAGAGGCAGCAGCAGCAGAATCTTTGTTGAATTTCTTCACATCCTCTTTTGCTTTCTTCGCTAGTTTGGCTTGCTGTTTCTCCCATTCATGAGGAAAGTCATTGCCAGTCTTGAGATTAGTGGGATCGGCTGTAACAGCCCGGGACCGACGCTCTAGAAGATTCCAAAAGATTCCCCTTTCTTTTCCGTTTTTGTCTGTGTTCCGTTTTGGTTCTTGCATTCGTCATCGCATCATCTGCATTGCATCATCGCCCGTTTTTGAAAACTTGCATCTGTTGTCAGTTGCCGGTTCTCTTTCGTTTTTGCCGTTGCCCGTTGAGACCAACCACACACGCACGCGCCCGCGACATCTTTTAAATAAATCCCGTTTTTAAGCGCGCGCAAAATATTCTCGGATCGAGATGAAACTTGTCGTGCGGTCTTGTTATATCATAGGTAGACCGCCCGTCGATTTTCGTCGCGATCTGAGTTCGTTAGATACACCGTCGGTCAGTCGTATCAGTGAGGTTATTGATTAACGTCGGACGTTCTCGGTGTTTTAAATCTCCGTGCCACGGATCGCCACTCTCTCTCTCTCTCTTCCCCACGTTGCCCGTCTGCACAGAAGCCGTAGCCCCATCCCTCCGCTTCCGGACATCACCCGACAGTCCGAAAACGGACAGCGCAGCTAACCCTAGCCTAAACCTATATATAGCCCCTAGACCCACCTCGTTTCGCGTGCAAACCCTAGCCAGCCCCACCTTCTCCCTCCTCCAGCCTCCAAGCCCGCCCGAGCCATCTGGGCCCGTTCGAGCCCATCCGGGCCCGAATCGCGTCCCGGAGCTCCCCGAGCTCCCATGGAGGTCCTCCTGCAACCATGGCCGATCCCCCTGGCCGGAGCCGCCGCCGCCGGCCGGAGCCCGGACCACCGTCGGCCCCCTTCTCCTCTCCCTCTTCCTCTCCTCCTTCTCCCCTGCTAGCCCTCACCCCGCCGGCCCCTTCTCCCGCAGGTAGCCACCGCCGTCGAGCTCCGTTGCCGCCACCGCAGGCCTCCCCGCTGCCAGATCCAGGCCGCCGCTGCCCGTTCCCGCCTCCTCCAGTCGTCCCCGCCGCCGGAGCCCTGCCTCCCGTCGCCTGCGCCGCCGGAGCAGCCCGCCGCCGCTGCCTGCCTCGCTCGAGAGCGAGCGGACGAGGCGAGCGCTTGAGCGCTGCATTGACCCCGCCAGCCTCTGCGCATGGGCCGGCCCAGCCGGTGCCCTACGCTTAGCCGCTCGCCCCAGCCTCTACCTCCCACCGAGCCGAATGGGCCAAGGCCCATTGGTGAGCAGCTCCTCCCCCCCCCTTCTGTTTTTTCTTTCTTTGTTGTTTTTCTTTTTAGAACCATTGTATATTTATTAACGCTAGTAATTAATTATCCGTGTCCCGTTTCGAAATAATTTGAACATGAGATATGCTTAGATTAATGTGTAGATCATTAATATGTATTTTTCATCCATGGCTAAATTATTTAACATGCCATTTCCTGCCATTTGCATATATGTCATAATATTGCATTTTCATAATTATTTTAACGTGCATCGAAATTAATAAAATTCATATATTAAAAATGCCCATCTCATTTGCATTGCATTTTCATGCACGGGATAATTGTCGGAATCTTGTTTGCATTTATTTTGCATTGTTGCATTGCTTTACCGCGAATAGGCCTATTACCCGTTTATTTAATTGTGATTAATTTTCTACATGAACATATGCATATTATATATGTTTCTGGGGTAGAAAAATCCATAGAATTTATCGGTGCATTTAGTTTTGTCATTTGAGCATGTTTGTGTGCATGTCATTTCATCGTGATGCCCTTTTGTCTTTTTCATCGGAATTAATCCGGACATGATATGAAAATATTTTCAACATGAAACTTGCTCTTTGATATGTATCCTAGCCCATGGGCATTTTGTTTGTCATAGAAATGCATGTTTAGGTGTTGTTTCGCTGTTATCAACTTGCTATGAAAATCTGTTATTTTCAGGGTCCAAAATATTTCTAAGTCTGGAGTCTGTTATATTTTGTTGCTGTCTTGCCATGTGATTTCCTAGTGATCTAGACCTCTTTTGAGGTTGATGCAATGGAGTTATTTGTTTTTGATATTGCCCTCTATTATGCTGTTAAGTTTCATCCCATTCCATGACATGTAGCTTATGTTTTCACTGCTGTCAATATGCCTTCGTGATAAAAACTGCACTGTCTGAAACTGCTATTTTCACTAAGTCTGAAACTGTTTTCAAGTAGCCTTCTTATGAGCTTCCTACCATGTGATCCATGCTTGTTTTTCTTATGATATGTGTAGATGAAATGAAGTGGATGTTGTATGCTATTGCCTCATGCTTAGTTTGTGCACTTTGGAGTCTTGTAGGTTGCTGTTTTCACATGTTCAAAATGCCATGTTGCTGTTTTTGGCAGATTCCAACTAAAACTTGTTTTGATGATTGTGGTTGAACCGTAGCTCCGTTTTGGACATTTCTTATATAAAACGTGCTTAGAATATCATGTAGTTTCATAATAACTTGTTGCATTCATGATTTGAAATGTTTGTGGTGGTTTTCCCATGCATTTGCATTCATGCCATGTGCATCTTGTGTTGCTCATATCTTTTGAAACGTAGCTCCGTTTGAGATGTTCTATATATGTAAATCGACTAGAATGACGTGTAGAATAACATGGTATGCTTTATTCTGCTGTTTAACAAATATAAAATGTGTTTAGTTCAGATCTGGACCAATTTCTAAATGAACATATGAGGTCATTTCGAAAATGCTATAAGTTGTTTCCGGCCTCATTTAACATGCCTAGATAGTTAGTTTACTTATGCTTCACCTATTGCCATGTTTAACAACATTTAATATTGTCGTGTACTTACAGGAGTGAACTAAATATTCCGAATGTGGAGTTTCGTCAATATGTAACTCGTTGCATATTGAGCTTCACTTTAGTGTGTAGAATTTGATTGTTGTGAATTGACATGCCTTGCATATTAAACCGGACATGCATCATATTTGTTGTGCTTCGTGTTTTGCATATGTTGTGGTGTATCTTGTGTTGATTGTTGTATCGGATTGCTTCTTCTCGATAGAGTTCCGAAAGCGTTCGGAGTGTGAGGATTCGTTCGACTACGTTGGCTCGTCTTCTTCATGGACTCGGTCCTCTTCCGAGCGGGATCTCAGGCAAGATGACACATTTCCCTGGATACCATTACTATCATTGCCATGCTAGTTTTCTCGTCTTTTACCGTTATGTCTTGCTACCTACCACTTGTTTGATAAGCCTCCCAACATTGCCATGATAAGCCTCTAACCCCTCCACATCCCAGCAAAACATTGTTTGGCTATGTTACCGCTTGCTCAGCCCTTCTTATAGCGTTGCTAGCTGTAGGTGCAATTGCTTCCATGTGTCAACATGGACCTTCTTTTGTTATATCAGAATATTGCTGCTATTTAATTTAATGCACATATACACTTGGTAAAGGGTGGAAGGCTTGGCCTTTTGCTTGATGTTTTGTTCCACTCTTGCCGCCCTTGGTTACTTGTGAACCAGTGTTATGTTCGAGAAATGAGCGCTTCTAACATGCTCGGGGTTGTTATGGGGACCCCCTTGATTTTCGGGTTAGATTAAAACTTGTCTGGCAAGGCCCAACTTTGGTACTACATTTGCCCATCATAATAAAACTGATCACCTTTTAAATGCATAGAGGGTCGCCCCCTCGTGGATTAATTTAACATAATACAGGGGGGCCAGTACTGATGGTGCTGGTCCAAACTAGAGCACTGTGCGGGGCCAACCCAGGGCAACTTGGGAGATTTCTATCAGGCCTTCGTACGCGTCGCTTATCCACCGTGTCCTGAGAACGAGATACGCGGCTCCTACCGGGATCGTCGACACGTCGGGAGGCCTTGCTAGATTTGTTTTACCTTTCTCGAGCGTCTTGAGTGAGGAGCTCTGATTTTCTTCGGGTTATCTCGAGGTGTTGGATTTCCTTTGGAGTGGCCTAGGAAGATCACGAGATCCGTGGTTGAGGTTATTCCCGCTGAGTGTGGTTAATTTGTGATGGATGAGTTGGAGCACCCCTGTAGGGTTAAATCTTTTCGAGAAGCCATGCCCGCGGTTATGTGGCAAACTTGGATACTTTGTTTAACACCCGGTCATAGCAAACTTGAAGTAAACTCTAATAAAATACACCAACCGTGTGAGTAACCGTGATTGTCTCTTCTCGTGAGCCCTTATCCGGAAGAGAACATGGTGGGGTTATGTTTGACGTAAGTAGGTGTTCAGGATCAGTTAGTGATCATAACTAGTTCGCGTCCGTTATGCGTAGACCACCATACTTTACTTTCTGTACTCGTAAGTTAGCCACTCAAATAAATGCTTAGTCGCTTGCTGCAGCCTCACCACTTAACCATACCTCACCCATTAAGCTTTAATAGTCTTGATATCCTTGGAAATGAGATTGCTGAGTCCCTGTGGCTCACAGATTACTACAACACCAGTTGCAGGTTCAGGTAATATGATGGTATGACGTGAGCGCGTTGCTTGATTTGATTGGGAGTTCTTCTTCTTCTTCTTCGTCTTCAATCTCGGATGGGTTCCAGGAGGTAGCCTGGGATAGCAAGGGTGGATGTCATTTTATCGTTTGATTTCGTCCGTAGTCAGACCCTGCTCTTATGTATGATGTTTGAGATGTTATTGTGTTGTCGTGACTCTGATGTAGCTTGTGGTGAGTGTAAGCCAATTCCATATACTCATCTCTTCTGTACATGTACTTGTAATGATATCCATTCTTGCGAACGCATCAAGATGCGCTTCTATCCCCTTTGAGGCCCTTGTGCCAAATAAGGATAGGACCGCATCTTGGGCATGACATCAGCAATATGATTAGGAGCCAAGGGTGGCCTGCTGCAAGGTGGCTTGATTGCGAATTTCATCATATATTTAGGAGTGACATAACGATATTCCTTCCACTCCTTTGCCCATCTTCTCTCAATTTTCTGCAGACGAATTTTTCTCTACTTTGTTGTCTCTTTGCCGTGAATTTCTTCATCGGGTGTGCAGTATTCTTCATACAAGTCCTCAGGAATCTCAAAAGTAGTCTACACATCAGGCTTCTTTCCACCTTTCTGTGGCTTCTTCCCATCTGCCATTTTCTTTGGCTGAGGATTCTGAATTCTTGAAGATTCTAAAGAAGTGCACAGTTTTTCCTCAAGAAACGCTGCAAACAATTTGATGAGAACCTAGTGATTCATGAGCGAACATGTTTGTACTTGTGAATATAGTATAGGTGCTATTAATTTGAAGAGGTCATGTGCGCTCTCCAAAGTTTTTCACTAAAATCAAGTGTGAGGAATTTGACCATGGGTGTCTTGAGGAATTTCACTAAGTGTTCTTTGTCTTAGGTTCCAGAGTTGTGAAAAATTTGGTGATTCACACAATTGAGGAATCTTGAAGAAAATCATAAATTAGGGAAATCATCAAGTGTATGAACATGTAAGGCGCTTTAGAATGAGATTCTTGAAGAATAAACACCTTTGTGAAGATTTAGGAAAACTTGAAGATCAAACAAGGGGAGTAAATATAAATTTTATTTACCCTGATGAAGAACACGACGAACTATGAGATGAGATTGAGGAAGTTTGTTAGTCCGGATCTCCCACGCCCTAGCTTGGCAGAGGGAGACAGCTATAGCGGCGGCGGGGTGAAGACTTCCACGGCCGATGCGAATACGGCGACGGCGAGGTCGAGGTAGTGAAACTCTTCCACACCGACGGTGATGATTTTAGCGGCGGCACTAGGTCGGAGCTCGGGATAGAGTAGGCGTGAGGAGTAACCGAGCACAATGAAAGGGAAGGGGGTATTTATAGCAAAGGTGAAACCAATCTGTCCGAAGAGTTTGGACAAGATTGCCCCTGACCCTTGCTCTCCATGCGACATGTGTCACCCACGTACTGAGAAGTGGTGATAGTGGGGGGTCGTGGGTTATCCAATCGTGGGGATTGGAACCGTTTGAGCGGGAAGCGCCGAACATTTTGATAGTGAAAAAAAATAAAGTTTTCATTCGCAAATTCTTTAGCTGTCAAGGACACAGTGAAGACTTTGAACGAGTTTCAAAGTAGAACGCATATGAAGAATTTGTGAACAGACTGGGTTGAGTTTAGCATAAAGGGGAAAGGATCCGATCACATTCACTTCGATGAAAATCGACTTGAAGAATTAGCAATAAGTGAATGCTGTTGAGGACATTGAAAACTCAAATATATAAGTATATAGTCAATGAAGAACATGAGTTTCATAGTTTGAAGAATTTGAAAAGTTGAGGAATTTGAAAAGTTGAGGAATTTGCAAACTTGATGAATTTGAAAATTTGAAGAATTTGCAAAATGACGAAAGACTCAACTTTGAAGAATTTGAACTATTGTTGGTGGCGTGACCCACCGTATAAGAATGATGACTTCAGACACAGCGTACAATTGTCATAGGGTTCTGAGAATCAAATTCTTCATTAATTTCTTCACACTTAGAGGGTTATTCTTCATTGATTGAAGAAAAACGTTACTTCGTGTGTTGCACATCTAAGTCATCAATTTTGCATGAGTGCTAGGATGTTTGTCCTTTTTCAAAGAACATTCGAAGATTCTAAGATATTTAGCTCACACCGCAACTTGCAAAATTTCTTTTCATCCAAGGGCTTTGTGAAGATATCGGCCAGTTGTTCTTCAGTAGGGATGTGGTCGATGGCGATGTCGCCCTTGAGTACATGATCTCGAAGAAAGTGATGACGAATCTGGATGTGCTTGGTCTTGGAATGTTGAACTGGGTTGTATGCAATCTTGATGGCACTCTCGTTGTCACAGTAGAGAGGCACATTCTTCAACTTGATGCCATAGTCCTTGAGGGTTTGCTTCATCCACAGCAACTGAGCGCAACATGAACCAGCAGCAATGTACTCGGCTTTAGCAGTAGATAGTGACACGCAGTTCTACTTCTTCAAGGACCAACATACTAAGCATCATCCGAGGAAATGACATGTGCCTGAGGTTGACTTGTGATCCACGCGATCTCCAGCATAATCAGCATCAGAGTATCAGACGAGGTGAAGATTTGAGCCCTTGGGATACCATAATCCAAGTGTTGGTGTGTGATCTAAGTATCGAAGAATATATTTCACAGCCTTATGGTGTGATTCCTTCGGTGTAGCTTGGAATCGGGCACACATGCAAACACTCAGCATAATATCAGGCCTAGATGCACATAGATATAATAATGAGCCAATCATAAAACGATATACCTTCTGATCAAAATCTTTACCATTTTCGTCAGTGCAGAGGTGGCCTTTTGAAGGCATTGGAGTTTTGACGCCTTTGCAATCTTGCATGTCGAATTTCCTCAGAACATCCTTGAGGTATTTTTCTTGAGATATGAAGATGACATTGTCTTGCTGACGAATTTGAAGACCTAAGAAGAATTTCAACTCTCCCATCATAGACATTTGATATTCTTCACTCCTCATATAGGCAAATTAATCACCGTAACGTTTGTCGGTACAGCCAAAGATAATATCGTCTATGTATATTTGGCATATGAACAGTTCATTGTCATAGGATTTGGTGAAAAGAGTTGGGTCGAGTAAACCAGGTTTGAAGCCTTTCTTCATGAGGAACTCCTTTAGAGTGTCGTACCACGCCCGAGGGGCCTGCTTGAGGCCATAGAGGGACTTGTTGAGTCTGAAGACTTTGTCAGGATGCTTAGAGTCTTCAAAACCTGGGGGTTGAGCAACATATACTTCTTCCTCAAGCTTAACATTGAGGAATGCACTTTTCACATCCATTTGATATAAGATGATATCATGATGGTTAGCATAAGCAAGCAATAAGCGATAGCTTCAAGTCCAACAACAGGTGCAAAAGTTTCATCAAAGTCAACCCTTCAACCTGTGTGTAGCCTTGAGCTACAAGACAAGCCTTACTCCTCACCACAAGGCCATTTTCATCTTGCTTATTGTGGTATATACACTTGGTACCTATGATGTTATGCTTGCAAGGATCTGGCCGCTTGACAAGTTCCCACACGTTGTTGAGCTTGAATTGATGCAATTCCTCTTGCATAGCTTGAATCCACTCAGGTCCTTGAATGCTTCATCAACTTTGGTGGGCTCTATGATAGAGACAAAGGCAAAGTGACCACAAAAGTTAGTCAAAAGTGAAGCTCTTGAGCGAGTGAGGGGACCTGGTGCATTGATGTCGTTGATGATTTTGTCAATCTGCACTTCATTGGCAACTCTTGGATGAGCAGGTTGACGTGGCTAAGGATTTTCTTCAGCACCATTTTCTTCAGGTGTATCAGCATGAATGTCTTCATTCGTTGGAATGACTTCCTCAGTGGGTATGACGTCTTCTGTAGCCTTCAGCTTAATGGATTCCTCACGAACTATTCATCTAGCACAGAAGGCAAGTGCTCTCTTTGAGATCCATCAGTTTCATCGAACCGCACATCTATAATTTCAACAACCTTGTGGTGGTAGGTGTTAAAGACTCTGTAGGTGTGCGAGTCCTTTCCGTAACCAAGCATAAAACCGTCATGTGCTTTCGGTGCAAATTTAGAACTGTGGTGAGGATCTCTAATCCAGCATTTTGCACCAAAGACTTTCAAATAACTTACATTGGGTTTCTTGCCAGTCATAATGACGAGGATATGTACCTAGGGTAGGGTCCTAGGCAAGGCCCACATACCCTACCTAAGGACACCACATGGGAGGACTTGAAGATCAAGCATGAACTTCCGAGTGGATCCCTGGAGACGTTCAAAGTCACTCGACAGTAATCCACTCGGAGACTCCCGCTCTCACTAGGCAGTCGCGTGTCACTCGACAGACCTTGCTTCACTCGACGCCAGAAGACCAGGAACCATCATCAAGAGCCCAACGGGCAGAAGCTAGCTTAATGGCCCTTAATAGCTTTTACTATGTACGTTACCTATAATGGCAGACTTTACACCCCACGACCAGACCCTTTGATGCGGGGCCATTATGAGGGGCAGCGAACTCTATATAAGCCGCCCCTCCCCTCCTGCATAAGGGTTAAGAAACTATTGTAATCTCTACATTCCACTCGACATAAAGCTCCCGAGCACAGAGACGTAGGGCTGTTACCTCCATGAGAGGGGCCTAAACTCATACATCTGTGTGTACACCCTCGCCGTAGCTAGGACTCTGCCCTCTCCATTCGTACCCCTACCATCTACTGTCAGGCTCGTTCCCACGATAGTTGACGCCCACCATGGGGCAGGCGTCTAAGCGACTTCCGGCGAGGTTGCGTTTTTCATCCTTCAACATGTATTCTGGTGGTGTTTTTTCTCTGGGCCACGAGATCCGTTTTGGAGCGCTCATTTTCATCGTTGATGATTCGGCATGGCTCCAGGAGGCGCCTCTCGATGTCGAGGCGCTCCCGGTCCATAGGGTCGTGCATTTCTGTGCGAGTCTGTGCAGCGTGTTGTTGCATCAGCCGTCGACCCCTTACGCATCGGCTCCTCTCATCGTTCACGGTCGCAAGTGGTCCGGCCGCTCATGACTCCAGCGGTGGGTCGAACACGCAGAGGCGCGTCAAGCTTCTTCGTAGGTTGCAGCAGTCGAACCTGCCGAGTCCCTTCATGGCGTGTTCGAGTCGGATCCAGATCCGTCCGACGTGCCTTCCGAGTGCGAGAGCTGTGATCCCGCAGCGGAGGTCTTGATGGCGGTCTCTCATCAGAGCTCACCGCCTGGCTTTGGTCGTGGCGAGCACAAGGCTGGTGGCCCATCGAATGTGCAGTCGCGTCGCAATGAGAAGATCCTTCATACCCTCATCGTCGGCGTGACTGCCGAGGCCCGGGCTTTGGAGGCCACGCGCGTTCATCTAGAAGAGCTCCAGGCAGAGATCGACGAGCACGCCCATCCACGCCCGCCGCGCCCCAGTCGACATCAGCGGCAGCTGTTTTCGACTGGATCTCACGATGGCGTCGAGGTATACCGAACTCCCGTGCTTAATGTTGCTAATGCGGCTAGGATAGCAGATTCCATTCAGCCGTCCCGGTCAGAGGGTGGTAGAGGGCTGTTGCAGATCAGAGCACTGTTGGATACAGCACAACGCCAGAATTCAGCAGTTTCTCAGTCTCGTCACAAGATACATAGCAATTCACCCAAGGCAGAGATCGTTCAGTCGGCACATAGTCCTGGGTCGCCCTTACATCGTCGAGGCGGCGGTTATCATGAAGGGCAAGACAGAGATCAGCATCATCGTGAAGACCACCGTCGAGTGCCCACTCCTCCGCGGAGTGGTCCGTATGCGCCCTGGCGCCAGGACGACAGGCACTCCTTCGATGACGAGCGGGACGTGGACTTTGATGCCCGCGCATACCTTCTTCAGAAGCGGATCGACAAGAGCAAAGCCTACAGAGAAGCACACGACAGAGATGTCCCGAGTGGAAGCTCTACTGCAGTGTCTGACCCAGAGTGTTTTAGCAGAGCTATATGTTCTGTGGAGATTCCCCCCAACTTTAGAATGGCGGCGGGGATCGGAAAGTTTTCTGGTGAAACAAAACCAGAGACTTGGCTAGATGATTACTGAGTGGCTATGCAGATTGGCGGCGGGAATGAAAATGTCGCAATGAAGCACCTGCCTCTTATGTTGGACGGTCCAGCTCGAGCTTGCTTGAATCGTTTGGCTCCTTCCAGCATTCATTGTTGGGAAGATCTCGCCCGAGTGTTTGTCTAGACCTTCGAGGGCACTTGCAAGCACCCCGCGGGTCTGGTCGACTTACAGCACTGCGTCCATAAGCCTAGTGAAACCTTAAGGGACTATATTCAGTGATGGTCCACCCTGCATCATACGGTGGAAAATGTGTCAGAACACCAGGTTGTTTGTGCCTTCAAGGCCGTTGTGAGATACAGAGAGTTGTACTTGAAGTTCAGATGCACTAGTGACATTTCACTCGGCAAGATGATGGAAATTTCCACTCACTATGCCAATGGCGAGGAAGAAGACCGCCTCCATAGCGGCAAAGGAAAAGCGGTCGCCAACAAGTCTGGCGGCAGCAACAATAGGAAACAAAAGCGAAAGGCTGAAGACCCATCTCCGGCAGAGGCGGCAGCACTGACGACTCAGTCGAAGAACAAGGGTAAGGCCAAAGCTCAGTACGCCCCCAAGAAGGGGAAGGGTCAGCCAGGAACCGATATCTTGGATCAGCCGTGTGTGATTCACACGAAGAAAGATGCAGAAGGCAACCTGATTTTGCCCAAGCACACCACTCGACAGTGTCGGACCCTCATCCAGCAGTTCAAGGGAGACCAGTCGAGTGGGAAATCTCCTGAAAAAGAAGATGAAGATGAAGAAAAGGAAACATTCCCGGATGTCACTGCTACACTGGTGATCTTTGCTGACATTGAGATCAAGAGCCATCTGAAAGTCATAAATAGAGAGATCAACATGGCTGTGCTAGACACCCCCCCCCACACACCTACCTCAAATGGTCTCAGTATGCTGTCACATTCGACCAGACTGACCATCCTGCCCGTGTGGCCACACCCGGTCGACAGGCTCTAGTAGTTGATCTGGTGGTGCAGGGGACTCGACTCAGAAAGGTCCTCATGGACGGCGGCGGCAGCCTGAACATTCTGTATGCGGATACCCTAAAGGGAATGGGCATTCCTATGTCCTGTCTCAGCGAAAGCAGCATGCATTTCCATGGGGTCATCCCAGGAAAGAAGGCCAAGTCACTCGGCCAGATAGCATTGGATGTGGCATTCGTAGATAACAAAAATTTCCGAAAAGAAAAGTTGACGTTTGAAGTCATGGATTTCAAGAGTGCTTACCATGCCATTTTGGGTCGACCTGCTTATGCACGTTTCATGGCCCGACCATGTTATGTGTATCTCAAGCTAAAAATGGCGGGCCCTAAGGTGTGAACACAGTCACTGGCAATCGATAGCGGGCTGAAGAGTGTCTCCAGCAAGGGTCCAAGATCGCCGATCAACAGATGGCCATGGTCGAGCTGGAGGAGTACAAGAAAACCACTGACCCTACTGATTTGCTTCGCGCAAAAAAGCTGGCTTCTGAGTCAGCATTTCAGTCGGCAGGAGAAGTGAAGAATATGCACATCCACCCGATGGATCCAACCGCTGCCCCGACTAATATCTCGACAACACTCGACAGCAAATAGGAAGCCGAGCTCATCCAGTTCCTCCGTGAGAACTGGAATATCTTTGCATGGAAGCTTGTTGACATGCCGGGGATTCTCAGGGAGCTGGCTGAGCACCGTCTGCGAGTGGATCCGAAGGACAAGCCCGTCAGGGAGCATTTGCATCGATCCGTAGCTGAGAAGCACAAGGCAATCGGAGAAGAAGTGGCCCGTCTCTTGCAAGCCAAGTTCATTCGGGAGATTTACCACTCCGAGTGGCTCTCGAATGTTGTGATGGTGCCCAAGAAAGATAAGTCGCTGCGCATGTGCATTGACTTCAAACATATTAATAAGGTGTGTCTGAAAGACCATTTTCCGCTCCCCCGCGTAGATCAGATTGTTGACTCGATAGCGGGGTGCGAGTGATTATCGTTTTTGGATGCCTATTCTGGGTACCATCAGATCCGTCTGTTTGGCCCAGATGAAATAAAAACAGCCTTCATCACCCCGTTTGGGTGTTTCTGCTACATCGCCATGCCTTTTGGTCTCAAGAATGTCGGTGCTACTTTTATGCGCATGATTCAGAAATGTTTACTCGACTAGATCCCTCGGAATGTCGAGGCGTACATGGACCATATAGTGGTCAAGTCTCGCAAAGGTTCCAACCTGCTGGCTGACTTGGCTGAGACATTCGCCAATCTGAGGCGATTTGACATAAAGTTGAATCCGACCAAATGTACCTTCAGTGTCCCTAGCGGCAAGTTACTCAGTTTTCTCGTTTCCGAACGAGGAATTGATGTCAATCCCGAGAAGATTAGCACCATTACCCATATGAAGACTCCCGTGTGAGTGCACGATGTTCAGAAGCTCACAGGTTGCTTGGCGGCATTGAGTTGATTCATTTCTCGTCTTGGTGAGAAGGCTCTGTCCTTGTATCAGTCGATGAAGAAATCAAACACATTCGACTGGACTCTTGAAGCCGAAGTAGCGTTTGTTGAACTCAAAGCCCTACTGTCCACCCAGCCGGTGCTTGCTGCTCCTGCCAGCAAAGAGCCCTTGCTCCTATACCTTGCGGCCACAAATCAGGTCGTCAGTACAGTGCTGACTATCGAGCGAGAAGAGGAAGGCAAAGCCTATAAGGCTCAGTGGCCAGTTTATTATGTCTCGGAAGTTTTGTCCCCCTCAAAGCAGAGATATCCTCATTATCATAAGTTGTTGTATGGTATTTACTTATCAGCGAAGAAGGTGGCACATTATTTCCAAGACCATTCGATCTCAGTCGTTAGTGATGCACCTTTATCAGAGATTTCAATAATCGCAATGCATTAGGTCGAGTGGCTAAATGGGCAATTGAGCTGGGACACTTCGACATTAGATTCGAGGCCAAGAAGGCAATCAAGTCCCAAGCATTGGCAGATTTCATGGACGAGTGGATCGAACAGCAATAGCAAATCCAAGTTCACTCAACGCATTGGACAATGTTCTTCGACGGCTCCAAAATGTTGAATGGGTCCGGTGCTGGCGTTGTTCTGATATCCCCCAGAGGCGACAAGCTCAGCTATGTCTTGCAAATTCACTTTGATTCCTCCAACAATGAGGTAGAGTATGAAGCACTTTTGTATGGGTTGCGCATGGCTATATCGCTCGGCGTCAAGCATTTGATGGTTTATGGCGACTCAGATTTGGTGGTGAATCAAGTGATGAAAGAGTGGGATGTTAGAAACCCTGCTATGACTAGATACTGCAAGGCAGTCCAAAAGCTGGAGAAGAAATTTGAAGGTCTGGAACTTCACCATGTTCCTCGATTGAAAAATCAGGCAGCTGATGAGTTATCCAAGATTGGTTCCACTCGATGGCCTGTCCCCGGCAGAGTGTTCCTGGAGCATTTGCACACTCCTTCGATTCAAGAGGATCCCTTCACTAAAGAGCCCCTGCAAACCTTAAGCTCCTCTGACTCGACTGAAGTCGATGTTCCTGCTGTGATTGACCTGGTCGTGGAGGTGCTAGTTATCATTCCCGACTGGACTATACCGTACATAGCCTATATCCTCAGACAGGAGCTTCCTGAAGATGAAACAGAGGCTCGACAGATTGTGTGCAGGTCCAAGGCTTTCCCTGTGATGGGAGATCAGCTATTCAGAGAAAGTGTGACTGGTGTCACCCAGCGCTGCATTTCACCCGAGGAAGGTCGAATGATTCTAGATGAAATCCACTCGGGAACTTGCGGACACCATGTGTCTTCAAGGGCAATCATCTCTAAAGCATACCGAGCGGGGTTTTATTGGCCACGGGCTAATGAAATGGCTAAGGACATTGTTGATCATTGTGAAGGATGTCAGTTCTATGCAAACCTGTCACATAAGCCAGTGTCTGCTCTGAAGACAATTCCACTCGCCTGGCCGTTTGCGGTTTGGGGGCTCGACATGGTTGGTCCTTTCCGGCCCAAAAAGAAGGATTCACCCACCTGTTGGTAGCAGTCGACAAGTTCACCAAGTGGATTGAGGCCAAGCCCATCAAGAAGCTGAATTCCCGCACGGCGGTCACATTCATGAGGGAGATCATTATCCGGTTTGGCATTCCCCACAGCATCATCATGGACAATGGCACTAATTTTGACTCGGAAGAATTCAGGAGATTCAATAACTCCCAAGGCACCCAAGTGGATTACGCTTCCGTTGCACATCCTCAAACCAATGGGCAAGTTGAGCGGGCTAATGGTCTCATTCTGCAAGGTCTGAAGCCTCGTCTCATGCGCGATTTGGATCACGCCGCTCGTGCGTGGGTAACTGAGTTGTCGTATGTTTTGTGGGGGTTGAGGACAACGCCTAATCGGTCGACTGGACGAACTCCTTTCTTCCTTGTCTATGGTGCTGAAGCTATACTGCCGAGTGACTTGGCCCACAATTCTCCTCGAGTGGAGCTGTATTCCGAAGCTGAAGCCGAGCAGGCCAGGCAAGATGGGGTAGATCTTCTGGAAGAAGAGCGTGAGATGGCTCAGATTCGGACCACAGCCTATCAGCAAGACTTGCGGCGCTTCCATGCAAGGAATGTCAGAAGCCGAGCGTTCCATGAAGGAGATTTGGTGCTCCGAGTGAATCAGCACCGACCTCACAAGCTAGCTCCTGCATGGGAAGGCCCTTTTGTAGTCACCAAGGTGCTAAACAATGGAGCCTATCACTTATATAATCTCATGAAGCAGATGGATGAGCCACGAGCTTGGAATGTAGACCTGCTTCGACGTTTTTACACTTGAGACATTAGTTTTCTGATGTAATAAGAGTTCTTCATCAATGCAATTTGTGTCTGTACAATTAATACCTCGTCGATTCCAACCGTGCAGTTATTTACTTGGGGATACTCCAACCGACGAGCAATCCTCGCACTCGGGGGATTAGCTACAAAACATGTTTTGCCTAAGTTAAAAACCCTGTTGGGTGGATAGCAGTCCATTCACTCGACGGCCTATTCGCGAATCCGTCTTCACTTGGGTTCAAAAAAATATAACTCGTCGAGACGATGGTAATCCATTCACTCGACACCTTAGATGCAAATCGACATTCACCTAAGTTCAAAATACTCCGAGTGATGAGCAATCCTCATGCTCGGGGTCTTAGCTGCGAATACAATTCGCCTAAGTTAAAAAAACTGGTTGAGACAATGGTAATGCATTCACTCGACAGCTTAGATGCGAATCAACATTCGCCTAAGTTCAAAATATTCCAAGTGATGAGCGATCCTCACGCTCGGGGGCTTAGCTGCGAATACATTTCGCCTAAGTTACAAAATTCGTCGAGGCGATGGTAATCCATCCACTCGACAGCTTAGATGCGAATCGACATTCTCCTAAGTTCAAAATACTCCGAGTGATGAGCGATCTTCATGCTCGGGGGCTTAGCTGCGAATACATTTTGCCTAAATTAAAAACCTCGTCGACTGGATAGTAATCCATCCACTCGACAGCTTAGCTGCGAATCGACATTTGCCTAAGTTCAAAATACTCCGAGTGATGAGCGATCCTCATGCTCGGGGGCTTAGCTTTGAATACAATTCGCCTAAGTTAAGAACCTCGTCGACTGGATAGTAATCCATCCACTCGACAGCTTAGCTGCGAATCGACATTCGCCTAAGTTCGAAATACTTCGAGTGATGAGCGATCCTCATGCTCGGAGGCTTAGCTGCGAATACAATTCGCCTAAGTTAAGAATCTTGTCGACTGGATAGTAATCCATCCACTCGATAGCTTAGCTGCGAATCGACATTCCCCTAAGTTCGAAATACTCCGAGTGATGAGCAATCCTCACGCTCGGGGGCTTAGCTGCGAATACATTTCACCTAACTTAAAAACCTCGTCGACTCGATAGTAATCCATCCACTCGACAGCTTAGATGTGAATCGACATTCGCCTAAGTTCAAAATACTCCGAGTGATGAGTGATCCTCACGCTCGGGGGCTTAGCTGCGAATAAATTTTGCCTAAGTTAAAAACAAAAGCAGTCGAACAGATGATTGAAAGCCAAAGCACGAGAAAAATCCAAAGGATAAAACCGCGGATAAACGTCTTGTGCAGAAGCAAATGTGCTCAGGCCTAAGGCCTGAATAAAGTTTTAAGGGATACAGTTCCACTCGGCATACCGAGGCAAATTTAACTGTTTTTTCCAAAGACTCAATTTCTAGGTAGGCGACGGACTGGTGGGCTCGACAAAAGTGTCCAGGTCGATGCCGTCGGCGATTCTGGTGGCCGCCTCGATGAAGGTTTCCATGAAGTCCTCGAACCGGAGTTTCTTCGTGTTTACCACTTGGAGCTCCTTCAGCTTCTCCTCCCTCATGTCCCTACAATGGACCCTGACTAGTGACAATGCCACGTCGGCCCCACAATGAGCAGCAGATTTTTTCCAAGCTTGCACTCGACTGGGAAGTTCGTTCATGCGAGCCATCATGGAGTTGAGGTCAAGCTAAAGAGTGTCCTCAAGCCATAGCTCCTTGTCGATTCTTTCCATGACAGATTTCAGTCGAGCGATATAGGCCTAGGCACCCTGGAGACGAAAGTTAAGCTGCAGCATGTTCATTGCCACTGCATCAGCAACTGGCGACTTGGTGGGGTCAAGCATGGGCTCAATCTCCTCTGTTTCCTTTTCAAAGTCCTGGCAGAATTTTGTTGAAGAAGGGGAATCGGTGAACTGCAACCCTCAAAGAAATTGCAAATGTCTGTCGACAAGAAATACTCACCGTCAAGCAGAAGATACATCTTCCTCGAGAATTCGCCCAGATGCCTCTCCAGGCCATTACTCCTCTTGGTTAGTTGCTCGGCCTTCTTGACAAGATCCGCACGCTCCTGCTTCAGCTTGGAGTTCTTCTCTTCCAACTTCTGGACGGCCGCCAACTTCTGCTCTACAGCTTCAGTTTTGTCCTTGGCCACTTGTTGGGCGTCAGCAAGTGCTTTGTCCTTCTCCTCCAGTGCCCTCTTCATGGAATCTAAAGAAACAACATTGTTGAGTCGTGCTTGGAGTCAACGGTTTTCATTGCGCACGTCTGTTCGAGCAAGAGCTCTCGGTTCAAAACATGAAAAGGGGAAGATGGGAATGCTGATAGTCGGCACTTATTACCTCTCAAAGACTTCAGCTCAGCTCGTGCTCGCTCCAGGGCGTTGTTGGCAACCGCCAAGTCCACCTGCAATCGGTTCTTCTCCTCCTCCATCTCCTTGTAGTGCGTCCCAAGTTCGCAAGCCATCTGGAACCAACAAAAGACAGGAGTTCAATCAGCAAATAGTTCTTGGATAGTCGACTGAGTTATTAAAACCGGTGAATGCCCATGTTGGAAGAATTCAAACAGAAAGTCCACTCGACACATCGAGTGGCTCTGGCGCTCCGCACACCGTAAACAAATTCAAACAGAAAGCTATCTCTATTAAGACCCCTGCCGACGCAAGCACTCGACATTGGTCTCAGGGACTACACCCAGTGGGTGCGCTAAGAGCGCCCCCACTGAGATGGTTAACTCTCGATCCGTCGAGCAACCTCGTCAAAAAAACACTCGACAAGGTCGGCCCTGTTGTGACACTCAACCCGTTGAGCGACGCGCCTCCCCCCCTCTATGAAGTGCAGTCGATCCCTATGCAGCGTCATATAATGGTTTCATAATAATATCCATGAAACCTGCAAGGTATCTATGGAGTGGTGTGACTCAAAGACAAAGTGTATCCTGTATACAATAGACTCTAAGACCCCTGCCGATGCAAGCAATCGACAGCGGTCTCGGGGACTACACCCAGGGGGTGCACTAAGAGCGCCCCCACTGAGACGGTTAACTCTCGATCCGTCGAGTAACTCGTCAGAAAAAAAAACTCGACAAGGTCGGCCCTGTCGTGACACTCAACCCGTTGAGCGGTGCACCTGCCCCACTCTATGAAGTGCAGTCGATCCCTATGCAGCGTCATATAATGGTTTCATAATAATATCCATGAAACCTGCAAGGTATCTATGGAGTGGTGTGATTCGAAGACAAAGTGTATCCTGTATACAATAGACTCTAAGACCCCTACCAATGCAAGCAATCGACAGCGGTCTCGGGGACTACACCTAGTGGGTGCACTAAGAGCGCCCCCACTGAGACGGTTAACTCTCGATCCGTCGAGTAACTCATCAAAAAAAACACTTGACATGTCGAGCAACAATAGTACCGCGTGTACTACCAATCCTAGTCCTACTCGACTACGATCCGATCCTTTCGACTGGTGAAAGTTCAAACATTCTACGGTGATCACCCAGTGGGTGTACGGCAGCCAAGAAAAGACAAGAATTCAATCGACAATGGACTTACAATCGAACTTACTCAAACATTGGTGCGGAGGGCTGCGCTGACGTCAAAAGCCAGTTTGCTGGCCTCGTACGCCTCCTTGGTCCTCAGCATGAGTTGCTCCGCCTGGATCATGGCTTCCTTTGCAACTCCGGTTTGGTCTTCCGGGGTGCGATGCAGAGGGAAGGCCGTCACAGGTGGGGTCGGCGTAGTCGCTGGAGCAGCTGAGGCAGCCTGAAGAGGTCCAGTCGGAGCCAACGTCACGACGGTCGAGACGGTTGGAGGAGCATGCGACAGAGGCGTTGCAGGCTCAACCTTGGGTCGCTTAGAGTCACCTCTCCTCCGGGAAGACTCTGTAGTTGAGCGCTGAGGTGCTTGCGACGATGACGCCCTTCGGGTGCGAGCGCGCGAAGTGTCCAACGGCCCCTCATCGTCCTCCACTTGAATGACCTTTGCAACAACTGACAGCATCAACATTTGCATGTGTCGAGTCCTATTCGGACAAACTAACAACTTTCTTACCTCTATGAGAAGTGGTAGCGTCAGCGGTAAACATCCATTGTGTCCTCCTCATCTCGACGAGGCGAGGTCACAGATGTTGTAGCTCTGATGGATTAGACAACTTTCACTCAGATATAACTCAAGACTTCAGTCGACAGAACAATTCAGAAATAAACACTTACGTGGAAACGATAGGTACGGCCACCCTCATACGGGGCAGTGCTTTGCGAGGCTTGGAGGTGGCTTGGTTGGGTTGCTTGGCCAGTCTTTCATTTGATTCGAGAGTTGAGGGGCGGCTTCGCTTTGGGTTCTTCTCGCTTGGGCCCGGGGCCTTGTCCTCAGTAGCTGCCGGGTCATGGAGGGCCTTAGTGCGGCCTTCGTGACGTGGGGGTGACTCAACTCCTTCCTCTTCGCCGGAATCTTCATATTCATCCTCAGAGTCGGAAAATCCGTCACAGTCCACGCTGCCGCCCTCGCTCACCACGCCTTCATGCACATGGTTCCCGTTAGGAACGGGCGAGTGCATGTTCGTCCATTCTTGCATAATTCAAACAAAGGAGTCAGACTACAAGTCAATACATCACTCGACGGTATAAATGTATCAGTCGACATCACACGTCTCACCAGGTTCTTCGGTGGGTTTTCAGCCGAGTAAGGTCGGATCCTCTTGGCTCCCGAGGGGTTGTCACAAGCCCCAGTGATGCTCCGAAGCCACTGCTCGATGGTCTCATGTGTAACTTCTTCTGGATGCGTCCTGGTCGAGTCCCCCGGACCTTCGTAGTGCCACATGGTGTGGTCTCTGGCCTAGAGTGGATGTATACATTGATCGAGGAACGTTTCAAGCAGATCCATGCCTGTCACCCCGCCCCAGATCAACTGAACCACTGCCTCGACTAGGATACCTACTTGGAGATGCTCCTCATCGGTCACCTTCAGGGACTTGGGGGCAGCGGGTCGGTCAGGTGAAAATGAGGAAAAACCAGTCGACATGTTGGGTGGCGCTACATCTTTGCAGTAGAACCAGCTCGACTGCCAGCCTCGGACAGACTCGGGAAGAGTAATGGCAGGAAAGGAACTACGTTGCCTTTTCTGGACCCCTAAACCTCCACACAACTGGAGCACATAAGTCTTCCCGTCGACGTCAAGGACTTTCTTCACAGTCTGTGATCTGACCGTGAAGAGATGCTTAAACAACCCCCAATGGGGAGAGCACCCCAGGAAACACTCGCACAAGGTGGCGAATGCAGACAAGTACACCATGGTGTTCGGCGGAAAGTGACGCAGTTGTGCACCAAGGAAATTCAGAAATCCCTAAAAGAATGGGTGGGGTGGCATGGAGAAATCTCTTTCTACATGGGAGAGGAGAAGAACCCGCTCTCCGTCGCGCGGCTCCGGCTCGCGCTCCTCCCCTGGCAGCCTCTAGGCACCGTCCGCCACCAGCCCGTCGGAGACGAGGCCCTCGAGGTTGGCGCGAGTGACAACAGAGGGGAGAAAATCCCCCTGCATCCACCCTACGGGCGCGGTGAACCGAGCAGTCGAGGGCTTCTTGCCCTTGAGCTTCGACGTCTCCTTATTTGCGCGCTCCAGCTTCTCCGTCGCGTTCTTCGTCATCGGAGCAGCGGCTCTGGTCGGAGGAGAGCGGTGCGTTGCATTGGGGAGCAGAGGAGGCAGAGGAAGAGAGGGAGAATCGGCGGAAGGTACTATGCAATCTGTGGCTCAGGAAGCTTTATACGTTGTCGAATGTCTCACTGACCAGTGGGCCTGCGAGATAACCGCACACGCCAACCGCTAACGACGCCCAGTGCATGGCAAGATAACCGGCATGAGAATCAAGGCGTCATGCCTCCACTTGCCCTGATCATGGCATCATCTTCACGCGGGCGCGCGCTTCCCAAATTTTCGTACCCCGGAAAATTCGGGCCCGTCAGACCGACCCGTCACCTCCCCAAGATGCGCTCGATTCACTCGGACACTTTTAAGTCTGAATGGATCCAGGCGAGTAAAGAAGAATTCAATCGACGTAAATTTTGTTGAAGACCCGAATATCATTCGGAAGATTTGGCGTGTCGATCCTGAATGAATGCTAAGGCTCATAGTTCAACCGACGCAAGTTTCATGGAAATCCCAAATATCATTCGGAGGATTTGATGCACTAACTCAAGGTCTACGTTGATACCTCCTTCCACCACTCAAACCCCAATCCATTCGGGGGCTAATGACGAGGATATGTACCTAGGGTAGGGTCCTAGGCAAGGCCCACATACCCTACCTAAGGACACCACATGGGAGGACTTGAAGATCAAGCATGAACTTCCGAGTGGATCCCTGGAGACGTTCAAAGTCACTCGACAGTAATCCACTCAGAGACTCCCGCTCTCACTAGGCAGTCGCATGTCACTCGACAGACCTTGCTTCACTCGACGCCAGAAGACCAGGAGCCATCATCAAGAGCCCAACGGGCAGACGCTGTCTTAATAGCCCTTAATAGCTTTTACTACGTACATTACCTATAACGACAGACTTTACACCCCATGACCAGACCCTTTGATGCGGGGCCATTATGAGGGGCAGCGAACTCTATATAAGCTGCCCCTCCCCTCCTGTATAAGGGTTAAGAAACTATTGTAATCTCTACATTCCACTCGACATAAAGCTCCCAAGCACTGAGACGTAGGGCTGTTACCTCCACGAGAGGGGCCTGAACTCATACATCTATGTGTACACCCTCGCCGTAGCTAGGACTCTGCCCTCTCCATTCGTACCCCTACCATCTACTGTCAGGCTCATTCCCACGACACATAAGTTCATACAAAGTCTTCTTGAAGAATTTGTGAAGATATACCATGTTGATGATGTGGCATGCAGTATCAATTGCCTTAGGCTAGAAGCGACGAGGAGTCTTATATTCATCAAGCATGGTGCGAGCCATCTCAACAAGAGTCCTGTTCTTGCGCTCCACGATGCCGTTCTGCTGAGGAGTATAAGGGGAGGATAACTCATGAGTAATACCAAGTTCATAAAGATTGGTGTTCTTGAACTCGGTCCCATTATCACTCCTGATATGCTTGATCTTGACGCCGAAGCTCGTGGAGGCCCTTGAAGCAAATCGTCTGAAGACATCCTGCACTACAGACTTGTACAGAATAATATGCACCCAAGTGTAGCAAGAGTAATCATCAACAATGACAAAGCCATACAAACTTGAAAAATTAGTTAGTGTGGAGTAATGAGTGGGGCCAAAGAGATCCATGTGAAGCAATTCAAAGGGTCGAGTTGTGGTCATGATTGTCTTCGAGGGATGCTTTGATCTGGTCATCTTCCCAGACTCACATGCACCACAAAGGTGGTCCTTGAGGAATTTGACACCTTCAATGCCAATGATGTGCTTTTTCTTCACGGGCGTGTGCAAGTTCCTCATACCAGCATGTCCAAGTCGTCGATGCCACAACCAGCTTTCTAAGGACTTTGCAAGTAGGCATGTGGCAGGCTGAGGACCTGTAGAGAAATCAACAATATACAAGTCTCATCTCCTAAAGCCTTTGAAGACTTTGGAATTATCAGATTCCATGATGACAACACAACGATGTTTTCCAAATATGACAACCATTTCAAGATCACAAAGCATTGAGACAGACATAAGGTTGAACCCGAGGGATTCGACAAGCATCACCTTATCCATGGTTCGGTCCTTTGAGATAGCAACCTTACCTAGACCCAATACCTTGCTTTTCTCCTTTGTTAGTGTACGTGATATGCTTCAGATGAGATGGAGCAAGTGGCAAATTCATTAGTAGATTCTTGTCACCAGTCATGTGGTTTGTGCATCCACTATCGAGGACCCACTCAGTAGCTTTTGGAGGATCATCCTGCAAATGAATTAGTACGACTTACGAACTCATATGCTTTAGATTGAAGAATATGACATCAATTTCATCAGACAGAATTTCATCACACAAGATAGTAAGCAAGTAGTGTGAGGACGTGTGAAATGAGGAATTCATTTCTACATGGTTAGCTTGCGTCTTTTCAAGCATTTCCTCAGGTCTCCAGCAAATTCATCAGATGTTCAAGTTCATCTGGAGACCTGACCCTGCATAAGAAATTAGTTCAATTTCTTTAACACCGACATCTAGAGGGGTGGCAAAGAGTTCATCATTCTGCGAGCACCATATGAGAAGGGAGACATTGAAGCAAGTACGCTTCGTTTCACAAGGCGAGGGTTAGAGTACTCATATGAATAAGCAGAGAAATTCTTCGAGGACTTATGAACATAATGATTTGAAGAATGATGCACATATTCAGAACTCTTAGATTTTCCCTGCGAAATAGATGCATTAGCACAAGAATGATATTTTTGAACATTTGAGGAATTTGGTCCAAGTGAAGACTTTGGTCCATATGAGGAATTCGATCTGGGGTTCCTGTTCTTCATGAGTGGTGTCGTGAGGACATTCACTTGAAGATTTTGTAGGTAGCTCTTGGGAACCCAGATTTTCTTCATAGGTGAACCGTTCCTGTAGTTAGTTCCAACAAATCTGGCAAATACTTCACCTTTCTGATTTTTGAAGAATTTGTAGTTGCATTCAAGTGACTCATCAGAGGAATATGAAGTTTCACATGTAAAGCCAGATAAAGTGAATGGATCTACAGGAGGTCCTTTCGCAGCAACCCATGAGGTTTTGGGGTACTGCTCGGGTGTCCAGTAAGATCCACCAGCGTTAAGTTTCCTCTCAAAGGCAATACCCTCTTTCCTAGGGTTCCTGTTCAGAATCTGCTTTTTGAGGACATCGCAAAGGGTTTCATGCCCTTTGAGACTTTTGTACATGCCTGTCACATACAATTCCTTCACCCTGCATTTTTGTCAGTGATACTTGTGGTATCCTCAGATGAGGAATTTGAGACCACTGGAATAGTTGACGAATTTGCAGCAATAGAAGCATTTGAACATTCAGGTGAAGAATTGGCAGTTTCACATTCGATGCATTTCAAACAAGGTGGAACAAATTCTTCCTGGGCGGTACTGATATGTTGAGCAAGTAAGGAATCATTTTCCCTTTGAAGATCTTCATGAGACACCTTTAGTTTCTTTCATTCTTTGAAGAAATTCATAGGAAAGCTTCTCATGATCGGCTAAGAGTGCATTACATGTCTTTGAAGGTTATCATACTTTGACTGGAGACTTTTGAGATCACCAGTCAGAGTCTGAGTCCAATCCACTTCATTATTCAACAGCTCATCGCTTTTGTCTAGCATTTTCTGAAGCTTTTCAAGTGCACTTTATTGCTTGGTGGCAAAGTTAACAAGTTTAGCATAGCTAGGTTTCACATATTCATCAGATTCACCTTCACTTGATTCAGATGAGGAATGATGTTCGTGTACCTTTGAGCCTTTTGCCATGAAGAAATAGGTGGGAGCATAATCATCATTGCTGACGTTCGAGTCACTGGAGTAGTCATTTTCTTCATCGTTGAAGATGGACTTGCCAACGAAAGCAGTGGCGAGAGCAAGGCTTGCAACACCAGATTCCGATTCCACCTCAGATTCTTCCTCTTGTTCATATTCTTCAGATTCTTCTTCAGAATCCATTTCCTTGCCGATGAACGCTCGAGCCTTTCTAGAACCATTCTTCTTGTGCTTTGAGGACTTTGAAGATGAGGACTTTGCAGATGAGGACTTTGAAGATTTCTTCTTTTTCTTCGAGTCATCAGAACAGTCATCCTTGTATTTCTTCTTCTTCTTTGATTCTTTTTCCCAGAGAGGACTGTTAGAGATGAAGTGACCAGGTTTCTTGCAACGGTGACAGGTTCTTTTCTTCTAGTCATCTGAGGAATCTGATTTCCTCAAACCACTCTTTGATGAATTTTCAAATCCACCTCTCCTTGAGAACTTCTGGAATTTCCTCACGAGCATTGTTAGCTCCTGACTTAGTTCTTCAGGATCACCAAGGCTACTATCAGAATCTTTGCCTTCGGATGAGGAAACTGCTTTTGCCTTTAGAGCACGAGATCTTTCATAGCTTGGCCCATAGAGGTCTCCCTTCTAAGCTTGTTGGAATTCATGAGTATTGAGCCTCTCAAGAATATCAGCAAGATCAAGTGACTTGTAGTCTCCATGTTCTTGAATCATCAAAGCCAGAGTATGAATGAGGAATCAAGAGATCTTAGCAGTTTCTTCACCACTTCATGGTCAATGATATCAGTGGCACCAAGTGCTTGAAGCTCATTAGAGATATCAGTGAGACGATCAAAAGTTTGTTGAACATTTTCATTGTCAAGTCTCTTGAAGCGGTTGAAGAGATTGCGAAGAACATCAACACGAGAGTCATGTTGAGTGGAAACACCTTCGTTGAATTTGGACAGCCTATCCCAGATAAGCTTAGCAGACTCCAAAGCACTCACTCTACCATACTGACCTTTGCTTAGATGGCCACAGATGATATTCTTCGCTTGAGAATCGAGTTGCTTGAATCTCTTCACATCTACAGCGTTGACCGTGGGAGTAACAGAGGGAACACCATTTTCCACAATGTACCAGAGATTGTTTTCAATAGCTTCAAGATGCATGCGCATCTTGTTCTTCCAATAGGGGTAGTCCATCCCATTGAAGGTAGGACATCCTGTGGAAACCTTGATCATACCTGTAGTCGACATAACTAGAACTCCAGGTGGTTAAACCAAAATCACACAGAACAAAGGAGTACCTTGCTCTGATACCAATTGAAAGTGCATAATATTGACTAGAGGGGGGTGGATAGGCGATTTTTACAAATTTATCACTTGAGGAATTTGAAATATGATGAATAACTAGCAGCGAAATAAGTACTCAAGTGCATGGAACACAATGACAACACAATTATCATGATGAAATAAAACATGCACAGATTACAAGTAGCGTGATACAGGATAGGCAGGTGAGGAACAAGGTAACTTGAAGAATTTGAGGTGAGGAAATTGTGAAAGTCTTCAGTCAAATTCTTCAAAAACTAACGATCAATTTCATCAGCAAGTATATGAGGAATAGAGGGGTTGAGGAAATAGAACCAGGTAGCTCGACGAAGACAATGGTTTGATGACCCAATTCCAACTGCTGTGACAGTCATACGTCTGGTTTGGAGCAGCCTAGTATTTAAACCAGAGGACACACAGTCCTAGGACATGCAGTCCTTACTGTATTCTCCTTGAGCTAAGGTCACACAGTCCTTGACCAACACTCGTGGTAAGTCTTCAGGGTAGACTTCCAAAACCCTCACAAACTGGTCCCCGGTGATCCACAATTGACTGTTGGATGCTCTAGACCAAGGTCACTCTGTGATCCCCAATTGACTATAGGATGCACTAGACCATGACGCCTAACCGTCTGGAGGATACACAGTCCTCAAAGGTAACAAGCGTCGGTTCCACACAGGAATTTCTTCAGTGATGCTCAATCACTTTGGGTTTGGTGGTTTGGATTTGGGTTTTTCCTCACTGATGATTTTCTCTCAAAGTCCTCGGAGGATGGGTTGCTCTCAAATGACAAGTGTCAGTTCTCTCTCGGAGTAGCCAACCAACAAGTGGTTGTGGGGGTGGCTATTTATAGCCAGGGTGCAACCTGACATGATAAGACATAAATGCCCCCGATGATATGACCGTTATGTGGATATTTGTGATTGGGGACAGCTGGCGCTAAGAACAACAACGGGAGGAATTTCGAACTAAGAAAGTCCTCAGGCTTATCATGTTTCTCACTTGTAGGCAATTCGCACTAGTGAAATCCTAACTCCTCAGTCAGATCAATTTCATCATAGACCAAAAGAACATCGTCTCTGTCATTGAAGAACTTGACTGAACTACAAGTGATTTCCAAATGCTTCACTCGAAGGATTGGATAGGATGAGGCTTTAGGAGTTGAGCATCAGTTGGAAATTTTCCTTAGTATTACCTCGGCCCCCTTTAACAGTACGGTGTTTCCTATGACTCAAAGAAAGGAAATGGAACTGCGAAAACAAAAGTCTTCATGCTTCATAGTCCTCATTCATATCTTCAAGGTCACACCAACTTCTTCACTTTCAAAGTCTTCAGGGAATACGAAAGTCTTCAGCAAAGTCTTCACAAAGTCTTCACCAAAGTCTTCAGTTGAAGACATACATTTTTAGGGGTCGATAATCCCCGAATATATCAAACTCCTCATCGACTTATAAAGCATGTGTACACTCACAAACACATTAGTTCCTTAACCTATAAGTCTTCAATACACCAAAATCACTAAGCGGCACTAGATGCACTAACAGGAACCGAGATCGCCGGCGGGAACCACCGTAGCCACCGTTTTTCCCTTGACGCATAGCCATGTCCCAGAACCCCGTGTCAACGCCGTGAAGGTCCAAGACGAGTCCTGTAACGACTGATGCCCTGGAGCCTCGCCATCGACTTTGTCTTCAAGCTTCGGCTCTGGTAGCCCTCTCCGTCGATTTGCGACCACATGCGCCTCCCCGAGCAAGCTGACCGTCCAGGAAGCCCCTCTATGATCATGCCTTCCCTTCCCCTCTCGCTGTCGTCGTGCCCGTGCTCTAATCCTGCCTTCACGAGATCCGAGCGCTGCTGTTTTCCATGACCGACGGGACCGAGGACCCCGTGCTCCTGTAGAGCATCTGTTGCGTCAGGCGTCCTCCTAGTGCCCCTTAGAAGCAGCCAAGCTGCTTGCTTCTCCCTCTAGCATGCTATAGCCCCGTGCCAGAGCAAGTCTGAGTTGCTTCCACCACAAAGCTCGTCGTCGCCGCCGCTGTAGTCCACCCTGCGTCCTCCCGTTGCCACAAATGGATGCGCGTGAGCCTGAGCTTCGCGTAGATGGTCTCCGTCGCGGGAATGCTCACTGGAGGGGGGTTTCCAATGACCCCCGCTGCAGTTTCCGGTGAAGCCAACATGGCACCATCATTAACCACTAATGACTCCCCTAATCAAAACCCTGACCCACTAACACTGGGACCCACCCGCTAATTTAAACCTCTAGCTAATTAGGTAAGTTAACATAACCCCCTGATTAACATTGAGTCAATGACATGCGGGCCCCATAGGTCAGTTTGACCTAGAACGGTCAGGTGACCAGGATGACGTCATGCTGACGTTCAGCTGATGCAATAATTACATTTCTAGGATTTAAATAAATTCCAGAAATTGCTAAAAACTTGTAAAAACATAGAAAATAATCTGTAAGTCAAATGAAAATAATTTATATATGAAAAATGATCAGAAAAATCCAATGAATCTGTGTATGCCATGATCATGCATGTTTGAGCAAGTTAAAATCACCAACTAGGACAAATGACGGTTAGGACAATTTGATAAATAGTGTTGGAGTTGGAATTTAGTATATATTGGAATTCCACTTCACTTAATATGACCATCCATTTCATTAGATCAATTCAATGCCTTAACATGCCATATCATACATAATGTTTGTTGCATTGCATTAAATGTGTTCTTTCTTGTTTTGTCGGTGTTTCTTCCTTATCGGTAGATGATGGTTCCGACGTTGTGATCGTTGACTCTATGAAGAGAAGTAATATCTTCAGACCTGTCAGGCAAGCACCCTCCCCTTCAGCATGCTGATATGAACCCACTCTCTCGCTCTTGCACTCTTTTATTGCATTAGGACAATCACAATTCAACTGTTACATGTTATCGATAGTTGAACCCATTCCTTTGCATGATCTGTCTTTGCCACAATAAATAGTTGAAACCACTTAGCATGAGTAGCAACTGCTTGAGACTTGTTGTGCTTACTCATCCATGCTTTCTTACTATGCCTGCTATGCTTAGAGTCGTGTCGGGTATGATCCATCTGAGTGATGAATCGGAATGGATGTGTTCATCTCCTACCGTGTGAGAGCTAAGTGTGTGAACACAATTTGGTAAAGGTAGCGATGAGAGGCCATGTAGGAGTACATGGCGGGTTGTCTCATTGGGACCGTCCTTAGGAACTGAGTTTTGTGTATGTTATCCGAGACAAGATACTATCACGCATTGGGATCCTTAATTGAACCTCTCGGCTTATTAATTGCCTTGATCTCTGTCCAGGAGTTGCAACTAGTTTCTAGTGTTTGTAGGATGTGCTGGCGGCCGTGCATAGCACTAACCAGAGGGGTAGGCTATGGTGCGGTAGATGCACCATGAACCGGTGTACCAAGCGTAGTACCATCCGTCGAGGTGGGCTTGGGAACCCTGTACACATCGTTTGGGGTCATAATGGAAACTTCGTCCGGACTTCCTTGTGGGTTCAGTCTCAAATAGGCGATAAACCTGGACTAGAGTCTTGTGTGGTTGATGGTCGTGGACGACACCCACGCTAGTGCTTCCGCTTGAAGGTTGTCGAGATGTATGACGTGCATATGGTGATAAGTGGCGAGAGCGTGTGTGAAGAAGTATACCCCTGTAGGGTGAATTAATCTATTCGAATAGCCGCGTCCTCGAATATGGACTACTTGGATTGCTTATGTGGTACATAGACAAGTGAAATGGATACTATAAAATATGCAAGATAAGTGTGAGTGCTATGGATGGCCTCCTCGTAGGAAGACGGGAGTGGATCCATAGTTGTGCATTGATGTGGAGAATATGTGGACTCGTGCGTGCTATCCCACCTCAAAGAAAGTAGTTGTAGTCGTAGTACAGGTTAGCCAAGAGTTAAAGCTGGCTTGCTACAATAAACTCCACAACCCCCTTCATTGATACTGATGCATATGTAGTTAGTTCTGATGTAATTCTTGCTGAGTACCTTTGTACTCACGTTTGCTTAATTTATGTTTTTTGCATAGGAGATGTCAGTGTCATTAGTGATTCTTATGACGTGAAGTGCAATGTTGACCGGATTAGTTTGGGAATCCCAGACAGAGGTATGGTTCCTTTGGTAGGGTCGTTGTATCTTTTCAGGATCCTCCAGCCACTTTTAGTAGATGTCTGTACCCAGACATGTTTTGCTTCCGCTTGTTGCTTGTATGAATTGAGTGCTGGGTCATGTGACCCCTATTTGTAACACCTTACTATGTTAGCTCTTCTGAGCCTTCTAAATAAAAGTTGTGTTGTTGTATGGTTATGTTGTGATGCCATAGTTGTATCTATGCATATCGAGCATGCCGTGCGTACGTGTGACGTGCAACGGTATGTATGGGATTCGACTCCTAGTTGTCTGCCTTTAGTAGTACTCTTTAAGGGGAACTGCCTCTTTGTGCTTCCATCGAGCCTTGGTAGCATGCTACTGCTCCGGACACATTGATTGACCGGCATGTATCCTTCTTTGCTGCTGTGTCTATCCCCTCGGGGGAATGTCTCGGAGTGTAATGGAGTCCATGTAGCCTGCTACGACTCATCTACGTGCAGTGATGACATTTATGTCCCACGGTGTAATGGAGTCCTTGTACCTTGCTATGACTCGTCTACACACGCTAGAGGCCGACACATGCATTGCTAGGTTATGTATGCATGTCCCTGTACGGAGGTGCCACTTGGGTTCTACAACTAGTCATGTCAACCCGAGTTCTCAGTCATTTGAATGCTAGCGACACATTCACATACGTGAGCCAAAAGACGCAAACGGTCCCGACCTAGGTAAGGTGTCAGCCATGGAAATAACCGTGCGTGAGGCGCAAAAGTTGTGTGATGTGTTACTGGCTGGGTTCTTATGACTTAGGATCGGGGTACCAACAACGTTGGTATCAGAGCTTGACTGCCTGTAGGATTACCAAGCCAAACTGGTCGATGTGGAGTCTAGAACAGCTTCAGTTATATAAGGGAATTGATTGTGGAAGGGAACGTAAGGCTCTTTTTACTCCTTTCCTTGTGTCATTCTAATTCTGAGTCAACCTCTTCTTTTCTACGGGGATTAAGAACTAGGATTTCTCATCTATCTATCAGGATGACGAGTTACTATGCTAGATACCTATAGGAAAGTTGTTGTCTTCCTGGATCGATGTCTCCATAAGAATTCTTTGTTATGTTGTTAGTTGTCTTGCAGGTTGCCTCACATTTCATGCCCGTACGACCGTTATGCTGTCCAAGTTATCCAAGGTTTCTAAATTATCTGATGCAATTGCAAAACTCTTTCATCTTGAGTCATTGTCTTTCAGGCCAGACTAAGCACACTAATTATTGTGTTGGGGTACTCCATTACCTTAGCGTGTTTGTGGAAGTGTTAGGAAACCATGTTGTTTCGGTGAACCACCAAATAGTCTAGTTGTGTTTGTGTTTCCAGTGTGATAATTCTGGCCATCGTTATCAAAAGCATGTTGTGATGCAAATTACTCAATAGGTATTCTATTTATGGGTTCTTGAACCCAAGAGTCATTCTACTCACTCTCGTTGATAGTAATTGCTCGTTCCTTTAGGATGATTAGTAACATTGTTATAGTCTTCAAGGTCCGTGGTATGTCATTCTTCCAATACCATGAACCAACCCCTGCAGAAGTTCTTTATGGACGAAAGATCACAACATGAGTTCTCGTGATGAGTTCTCCATTCCATAGTTGTGACTCTGCCAATTCTACCTTTCTGCATGGATTATCTGGAAGAAACATGTTGAACTTTGTTCGATGTATTTAGTCTATGCATCAACAACTCAGAAAATCATGTGCTCTTGAGTTGCCCCTCTTCAGTTGTTTTCTGACCCTCATCTATCAGTGGATAGTCAAGAGTAGTTGTGCATTCGTGTAATCGATGCCTATTATTCTTGTGGTCTCTCAAGTCATTCTATTTCAGAATGACTAGGAGAAGCAAACTCCAGTACCCCATCCATTTCCAGGATTGGGTCAAAGTAATTGTATTCCGCAGATCAAAATGCCAATCCAGCTTTTGCTCTGTTCTACCTCGAAGTATTACCCCCTTTATGTCAGGATTGTCATGGGAATTGCACCACCTCTTATGACTTCTAGATACAGTGATACTTCTCGCCATGATAATTTATTCCTTGGTCTCTGTGTTGTTGTAACCAGAACATCGACAAGTGAATCGTGATGTATGAAATCAATACTCCTAGCAACTTTGTTGCTTGGTATTTAGTGGACAATAATTTCATTCTTATTGTGTTGGTTATTGAATCACCACTCTAAAGATTGAACATGCTACCTACTCCATTTTCCATGGTGCACTTTTCGATCAATGAGTTGGGATTGTGTCAATCCTTTTCTATGTTGATCATATCATCTTGCCTTGAAAAGCAAGATTGTTCTCGAGTTTGATAATATGTTGGTGGATCGTGATATTTCGAATATCTTCTCGGAAGTATCACCAAAGTGTTCCTTGACTGTTATGTTGAGTTCGTGGTCAAGATGGTTTCTCTATAAACCACTCCTTCTCCAAGACTCTGTGTTGGATACCCTGAGTTAGTTGGTTAAGCTAAACAACAACCAGGAGAGTTGAAAGATAAAAGCTTGATCTAACTTAGCTCATGTCAAAGGGATATCTTTGTGTTTTTGTGTTTGTGAGTGTTGAAGAAAGCTAATATCTTCATCGATTGATCCTTGTGATCAATTGTTGCATCTATCGTCTTATCCAATCTTTGATTTGAGTATGGGCTATCGTCAAATCAAAATCAGAACCAAAGATCTTCATAATGTTGTTTTACTCGTGGATGTATCCTTGAGCATACACCGTTATATCTTTTGGTCTGACCAAGGCTATCACCTTGTTCTCATAGTTCTGGAATTCCATCCATAGGGATACCTTGGTGAATTTTTGTTGAGCCCATTGACAACAATTTTCATGTGTTCCATGATTCATGATGAACATAAAGATAGCGTTGGAAACTTTGTAGGCAATATCTTCGTGTTCAGTACATGAAGTATATGTTTGGTATAAGAAGTGACTTACTCAAAGTTCACGTGCATTTTGTGTAAGTTGCCGTAAATTCGAGAGAGTTTGGTTTGCTTCCTTTGGAATCATCCCAAGTCAATCATGCACGTGCGAAGTATTCTATAGTTTGATAGGCTCGCTACCTCCATTCCATATGTATTCCCTAGCACACAAAGCCACTGATTGACTTGTTCAAGGTAAAGAGGTTCTTTCTTAAGAGCTAATCATATGACTTATGCAAGGATTTTGTTACCTCCAATGATGGTTCCTAACCCAAACTCGGTGGTGTTTTGTTGTAAGACTTCTATGTGGTCATGCTTGTCCTAGACAGTGTGTTCACATGTATCTTGCAGTCCAGCTCATGTTTTGGAGTTGGCTTCCGTGGTTCATTTCCCGAGAATCTCGCAACGCCATCTCGTCGACTTGTGTTGCAAACTTTCTTTTCAAATATGCTGAGTCTGGAATATCTTATCACCAATCAGATCTGAATCTCAGGCAGATACGATGGTTAGAACATTTCTCAAGAATTATAATATTGGTCTCATTGTAACTCGGTAAGGTGATGTCATGGCTAACACACCTAGCTGGAAGACCTATTGTTGTAATATCTTGTATCAGCAACATTATCCATTTTCCCATGAGGACGTTGTATGACTTATTTTAGCAGTTGTTCGTCATGGACCCTTTTATGCTCGCGAAGTCCGACCTTTACTTGATGTTCTAGATACCAAATGTTATCTATGTTTGGGTTATTCTAGTACATCAAGGAGAACATTAGAAGCGTAGTGCTAAATGTCTCTTGGTCGATCATCCAGATTTCGTTTCCTTGGCATAGCTAAGGTGAAATCTGAGAAAGTGTTGTCTTCCTTTGCACCTGCATCCTCCATCATTATTCATCATGGTACTATGACGTGTTGCTAGGATCCTTAGCATGCATGTTGGTAAAACCTTGATGAATATGGAAATGCTCAAGTTCTTGAGAGCACGCTCAGACACTAAGTTATATCGTTGGTGTTGTGGGAACGAATACCTATGGGACCACGGGGGGCCCTTTCGGTTCGGCAAGGGGGCGAACTGGCACAAAGAGTCAGTCTGATGAGCTGCACACGGGGAATTTTTACCCAGGTTTGGGCCGCACGGATGCGTAAAACCCTACTCCTGCTTGGTTGTATTGGTCCTGTTCTAGGGTTCGAGCTACAGGAGCGCCATGAACGGCGGCTACGTGAACTTAGCGATTGTTCACTGCCTAACTGTCTAAAAGCTCAAAAGCCAAAGAGTCCAAAGGTCAGAAGTCCTTTTCTGTAATGCCCTGGGCCTCCTTTTATACTTAATGGAATCCCAACAGTGGCATACAATGCACACACGGGGCGCACGGTGCTGCTATAGTGCTATCATACCTAACCCTGACAAAGTAGAACAAGAGGATTAAATGCACTGTCAGGAGCCTCAGTCCGTCAGTGGGACGGGACGGGGGTCGTCCCATCGGCGTCGCTTAGCTTCCTCCAACATTGACGCCACGACACGTGTCCAGGTGGATCGACACCTGTCTTGTGTGCTAGCGGTGCTTGACGGGGCCTCGCCTTGCCGGGACCTTGCCTTGCCGGGGGCCTGGAGGCTCTATGGCCCTCCCGGCAAGGTCTTGCTGGTAGTCTTGAGTCTTTTGTGTTGGTTCTTGGTAAGTCTTCGCCGGGTCCTGCCGCCGGGGCGGCTACTACTGTCCGTGCACGAGTAAAGGCACACTAGATGGCCCAAGAACTCAGTGCACCGACAGGAGCCCCTGGGCCTGGGCCATACACGTCGCGAGGCGTTGTTGGGCTAGGCCCAAACAGTGCACGGGCACGCATGGCAGGGGCCCTACAGTAGTGATAATTGAGCTTGCTGCGCTTCCCCGTGATGCCCATTGAATGCGGGTAGTGGGATACGTGCACGGCATGACCGTCGAGTTTTTTAATTACCGCATCAGATCTTTTCTGCCATGCATGTCGCATGCATAGCAGGGGGCTAGCAATGGGCGCCCGTGATTTACAGTCTCTAAGGAAAGGCAGTAACTGCGGTGCCATAGATCGGGGCGACGGGGCGGTTGTTGTTCGCCCCGTGATCGAGGGTGCCGCTATTGGAGGAGGTGGGCAGCGTCCTTTGGAGTGGGGGAGAGCCAGCCCCCACGCTTCCTCCTATAAATTGGGGACGGCGGGGGCGGAGCTCATCCATCCTTCTTACGCCCTTTGAGTGCAAGACCTCACAGTCTGCCTCCTCCCTCGTCTTCTTGATCTTCAGGTAACACTCGCCCTTTGCCATGACCAAGGGGCCAAGGCGACCACCTTCCTCGGCTGCGAGGAGGAGCTCTCGTCAGTATCATGTCGCCGCTTCAACTGCGGAGGCGGTGGGAGGCTCGAGTTCGCGTGGAGGGGGAGGGGCGAGGGGTCACGACCGCCATGGAGGTCGAGGGAGGCGGAGCACTGCTCTACCCCCTTCTCCAACGCCAAGAATCTCCAACAAAGAGGCCCGTGCCGAGGGTCGGTGCTGGACTTCGTCCTCGAGCTGGGCGGTCCCCTCCGGAGCCACCTGCGTCTCCCATGCCCCTTCGCTAGGGCGGTGGAGAACAACCGGCCGTCCTTCCTGCGACTGCGGGTGGCAGGGTGCTGCAATGGTGCGACGCGGGTGGATGTTGATTACCCAGCGCATCGCATCATGTTCCTCAGGCGCGGTTGGAAGACCTTCACTCGTGCCCACAACATCCAGGTGGGTCACATTCTTCGTTTTAAAATGACGAAGGCCGATACACTCTCCATCAAGATTTATGGGAGCTCCGGCATCCGCCTCGGCTGCTGAAAAGAGAGCGTGAGCAGTGCTGAAAGCCTGTCCTCCAGTGAGACCGGCAGGGAGGATAGCGACGAAGACAGCAGCGATGAGTCCGGTCTTGGGCGGTCAAGTCGGAGCCCGAAGATTCGAGCTCGGACTGACCACCGGCTGCACCATCGTTGCCAGCCTCACGCCTCTCCCCCTCCTGGCAAGGTGTCCTTGTCGGGTGCTTCAGTCCCGGGCGTTGCCTCATATTCTAGCTCCAGCAGGCCCGCGGACTTTGGCTTCAGGGGTCCATCCTCCTTTCTGCCCACTCCGGCCTTCTCCTCCGCAATGTTGGTTCGGGAGGGACCAGCTCTTGCCTGCCCATCTAGCAGCCCTGCTCGTCCATGCAGTGCTGGTCCAGAGGGGTCAAGCCAGGCTTCTGTCGGGGGCCTCTCTCCATCTTTTTCTTCTTGTATCCTGACTCTCCTTTCCTTTTTTCTTCTTGTACTCTCCCCTAGGGGAGAAAGTCAAATAAAGATGTACTTAGAAAAAAGCGGTATCTTATGTAAATTTCATCCCATTTTGAATGAATGAATGTGTATTATCTTCCTTGTTAGGCTGATTCTGTGTATGGAATTTTCCCTATGCCCTTTCTGGAAAAATCTTGTCAGCGTGTGTAGTCTTACCGCAAGCGCTTTGAGGAACGAGTCCTTAGCAGCCTGCTGGCGGTGCCACTGCCGGCAAGACACCTTGGCCTCCTTGGTGCGGTCGTTCAGGGTGTCGGCCTTACTCGAAACGGGATAAGGGCACGGGCGCTGTCACTTGGATCGTTGAGCGGACTCAAAACGAAACAAGGAGCGCGAGCGAAGCCACTTAAGCCATTGAGCGGTCCCGAATGCAGTGAGGGCGCATTCAATCGTGGCAAGGTTCCCATGCATGCAGGTTTTCCATACAAAAGTCGAAACCTCTCAAGGAAAATAACTTTACAGCAAAGTTTCTCATGGGGTTTTCGCAACTTATCTTTTCGTTTCCTTTCTCCTTTTGGCAAGTTTTTTTTGTTGGAACGTCGCGCTCATAGGTATCCGTACCATCATCCCCCCGACAAAGCTGCACGCGGGGGATCTTTCTGCCCTTTTGACAAAGAAAGCAGAGAAAATATGGATATGGAACCTTGGCGGTTCATTAGTTCTTGCCAGAATTAAGCATAATGCAACTCTCTAGATAAACATGCACATAAGTAAACATGAGAGCTGAACAGGATTGCAGAACACTTATCTTTATTTATCTATGCACAGGATCTGAGCCTGGCTTTGTACCAAGGATTACATGCTTTAGCGGCAAGACTTGTACAAAAGGTCATTGCCGAGGCCGGCCCAGCAACCGTGCCTCATGGGTAGAACTTTCGAATATGTTCGATATTATAGGAGTTGCTTACTGGAACACCATCCTCGGTCTCAAGGCGGATTGCGCCAGCCCTAGTGACTCGTACTACCCAATAAGGGCCTTCCCACTTTGCCGTCAACTTGTTTGGATTCTTGGCGGACTGAACTCGCCAAAGAACAAGGTCGCCTTCCTCAAGACTTCTGGCGTTGACCTTGCGGCTATGGTAGTGGTGCAAGGTGCAAGGCTTGCTGGTAGCGTGCAGCTCTCACAGCATCTTGAAGACGGTCTTCCTCAAGGAGCATCGCGTCGTCTTGCCGCAACTGCTCTTGCTCGAGCTCATCATAAGCGAGCACTCAAGGTGATCCATATATGAGTTCCATGGGGAGAAATGCCTCCGCCCCATAGACAAGGGAGAAGGGTGTCTGGCCGGTAGCTCGATTTGGTGTCGTCTTGATTGACCAAAGAACCACCGGCAGCTCATCAATCTAGTTTCTTCCACACTTGTGCAGCCTATCAAAAGTTCTTGTCTTGAGACCTCGTAGCACTTCAGCATTAGCCCTCTCTGCTTGGTCATTGCTCCCGGGTGGGCAACAGAAGCAAAACAGATTTTGCTACCAAGGTCTTGGACATACTGCATGAAGGTGCGGCTCATGAATTGTGTGCCATTGTTGGTGATGATCCTGTTGGGAACAACGAAGCGGCAAACTATTCCCTTAAATAATTTGACGGTTGACTGTGTTGTCACCTTCCTCACTGCTTCCACTTCCGACCACTTTTTGAACTTGTCGATTGCCATGTACAAGTACTCAAAGCCCCCGGCAGCACGGGGAAAGGGGCCCAAGATGTCGAGCCTTCAGAACAAAAATGGCCAGGAGAGAGGGATTGTTTGAAGAGCTTGAGCTGGTTGATGTAGTTTCTTCGAATGAAACTGGCATGCTTCACAGTTTGTTACTAATGCAGTTGCATCCTGGAGGGCAATGGGCCAAAAGAAACCTTGCCGGAATGCCTTTCCGGCAAGTGCTCTTGATCCTATGTGGGAGCCACATATACCTTCATGTATCTCTGCCAACAGTTCCAGTCCATCCTCCTGAGAAATGCACCTGAGTTTCACGTTGTTCGATCTCTTTCTGTACAAGACGTTGTCTACGAACTGGTACATATGAGACCGGTGGGCTACTTTCTCTGCTTCCTCTTGTTCCTCGGGGAGTTCTCCTGTTTGAAGGAATTGGACAAGATGTTGTGCCCATGCTGGAGCTTGGGGCTCAACAACAAGGACCAAAGGCGTATCCTTTGTCGGGGGAGCATTTTCCTTGACAGCAAGGGCCTAAGGGCTTGTCGGAGTCTGCTGCGCCCTAGCAAGCCTGGCAGGAGTGCACGCTTCTACGGCAAGAGCTAATGGCCCTGCCGGAGCATAGCACTCACCGGCAAGCCCACCATTCTCTTCGGAAATTTTCTCGCCGGCGACTTCATGGAGCCCTGCTGAGAAATACTTGCCGGAACTTAACTTCCTTCTCTTCTCTTGCCCAGTTGATGGTGTCACGGAGGGTTGAGTTAGTTGGAGCATGAAAGTTCCTGGTTCCACAGGTAACTTAAGGGCAGCACATTTTGAAAGGCCATTGGCAATGTTGTTCTCCGCACGTGGAACGTGCTCCATTTGCAGGTTGTCGAAATGTTCTTCCAACTTCCTTACTTCATCTACATAAGCTTCCATCAACGGACTCTGGTAGTCTTTGTTTACTTGCCTGACGACAAGTTGAGAATCACCCCTGACAATAAGTTTCTTGATCCCAAGGTCCGCCGCGATCCTAAGACCGGCGAGCAGCCCTTCGTACTCAGCAGTGTCGTTCGTTGATCTCTCTCGGGGAAAGTGCATCTAGATCACATATCTGAGGTGCTCTCCGATGGGTGCGACAAGCAACACTCCGGCACCAACGCCTTGCAGCGAGAAAGCTCCATCAAAATACATGATCCACTCTTGATCAGTCTCCTTGCTGGGGAGAGTTGACTCTGGAATCTCTTCATCGGGCGTCGGGGTCCATTCTACTATGAACTCCGTCAAGGCCCTGCTCTGAATAGTAGAAGTTCTTTCAAACTTAAGACCAAATCTTGATAATTCCAGAGCCCACTCCACAATCCTAACGACAGCTTCCGGGTTCCTCAATATCCGCTGTAGCGGGAAGCGGGCGACAACGGTGATCTCATGTGCTTGGAAGTAATGGTGCAGCTTCCTCAAGGCCATAAGAAGGCCGAATAGCGACTTTTGCATGCCAGAATACCTTGATCTAGCCCTGCAACAAGGAGCTGACAAAATAGACTGGTCGCTGCACCACTATCTTCCTTTGAACTATCTCTTTCAACTGCGCAGATCCTTCCTCACCGGCACAAGACCCTGCAAAAGGCCGTCCTGGCTCATTGTTTGGCGCTTCTGCCATTGCCGTTGCTTCTTCGTCAACCTCTCTTTCAGCCACTAATGCAGCACTCACCACTTGATTCGTCTCCGCCAAGTACAGCAGCAACGGCTCTTGCGGTATTGGCGCGACTAGGATTGGCGGAGAGGAAAGGTACTTCTTCAAATCCTACACTGCTGCCTCCGCTTCCGAAGTCCATTTCATTGGACCTGCCTTCTTCAAGATTTTGAAAAAGGGCACGGCACGCTTAGCAGACTTTGAGATGAACCTACTCAGAACAGCAACACAGCCAGCAAGGTGTAGCACGTCCTTGACTCGTCTTGGTGCCTCAAACTTCTCAATTGCTTTGATCTTGTCGAGATTCGCTTCGATTCCGCATTAAGATACAAAGAACCTGAGAAGCTTGTCGGGTGGGACGCCGAACACACATTTCTTGAGATTGAGCTTCACGTTGATCTTGCACAGATTGGCGAACGTCTCTTCTAGGTCCGCGATGAGCGTGGACTTGTCCTTGGTTTTTACCACTATGTCATCCATATAAGCCTCCATATTTCTATGCAGCTGGGGCTCAAAACCTATCTGGACCGCTCTCGCAAAGGTTGAACCAGCGCTTTTCAACCCGAAAGGCATACGCAAAAAGCAGTATGTACCACATGGGGTGATAAACACGGTCTTCTCTTCGTCTTCCTTGGCCATAAAGATCTGATGATAGCCGTAATAGGCATCAAGGAAGGACAACAAGTCGCAGCCGGCGGTGGAGTCCACAATCTGGTCAATGCGCGGCAAGGGAAAAGGATCTTTGGGGCAGGCGTTGTTGATGTCCGTGAAATCGATGCATAGCCTCCACTTCCCACTCGCCTTGCCCACTACGACTGGATTGGCCAACCACGTAGGGTGGAGTACTCCTCTGATCAGACGAGTTGCCTCTAACTTCTTGATCTCTTCGGCAATAAACGGTTGCCGCTCCAAAGCTTGCTTCCGAACCTTCTGCTTGATGGGTCGTGCGTGCGGTCAGACGGCAAGGTGGTGCTCAATCACCTTTCTAGGAACGCCGGGGATATCATATGGTTGCCATGCAAACACATTAACATTCGCCTGTAGGAAGGCAACGAGCACGCTTTCCTATTTGTCGTCAAGGGTGGAAATTATGGTGAAAGTTCCCTTCGTGCCATCCTCCTTGGCGGACACCTTCTTGGTTTCTGGTAGAGCTTCCTTGGACTTCTTTATCTTGCCGGTGGAGCTCTCTGGCATATCGTCAACAGTAGCGCAACACTCCGTAGAGGTGCGCTTGCCAGAATGTGCACCAGAGGCCCTGCCCATCTTCTTTGCCGAGGGGCTTCAGTGGCAAGAGCAAGCGCCTTGGCGGTAGGTGCTGCAGCTGCACCCCGGTAGAGTTAGTCAGCGCAGATAAGCACGCTCTTCTTGTCGGAGTAGATGGTAATGACGCTCATCAGTCCGGGCATCTTCAGCACGTTGTAAGCGAAGTGAGTGGCCGCCATGAACTTGGCCAGTGTCGGACGCCCGAGAATGCCGTTGTACGGTAATGAGATCTCGGCAACATCAAAGACGATCTTCTCCGTTCTGAAGTTGATATCATTGTCGAACATCACCGGTAGCGTGACCTTGCCTTTCGGCTGAGTCCTTCCCGAATTGACCCCTTGGAAAGCGCCTGTCAGCTCGACATCTTCGTCAGGAATCTGTAGCCTCCAAATGACATCGGGTGATATTAGGTTCAAGCTGGCTCCGCTATTGACTAACATCTTCGTCACCTTGAGGTTGCGTATTGTTGGCGAGACCAACAATGGCAGGCACCCGACCACAGTTATGCGATCAAGGTGATCCTTGGTGTCGAACATGATAGGAGTGTTGGACCATTTCAGAGGTTTCTGTGCGCTGATAGAGGGCTCTGCCACATTAACCTCGGGCGCCCACTTTTTAAGTTGGCGGTGAGAGGAATGCGACGAGGATCCTCCTTCTATGCACATCGCCTCTGTAGCTTTCTGAAATTCATGCTCATGGACTCGTCGTCCTCTTCGACATCATCATCATCCCCCTTTTGTTTGTCGCGGCCGCGGGCGGGCCGATCCTTCTTTTTCTTGGGCTTGTCACGGCGACCTCCTCGGCCAACACGCTTCTTGCCGAACCCCTCAGCACCATCCTGACCCTTCTCCTTGTCACACCTTTCAAATTCAGCCCTCTGCTTCTCGGCAAGCTGCTCAACTTGTCGGCAGTCTTGGAGGTCATGGCCTTTGGTGTAATGGATCTTGCAATACTGCTTGCCAGAGTCTCCTGGCTTGCCGGCAGCCGCGAGAGCATGGCAGGAGGCGTACCCGGCAACATCGTTGATGGGGTCATCGACCTTGCCTTTCTTGGCGGCGCCGGGGTTGCCGGATCCTTTGACGGCTAGCACGGTCTTGCCCTTGTGCTTCTTCTTCCACCTCCAGCCCTTCTTTGCCGGGGAAGCGGTGTCTTCATCGGTAGAGTCGACCTCCGCACCAGCATCTTGCCAGGGAGTCTTCTCCCTTCTTCAGCGCGAGCGCATTTGTCTGCCAAAGCATAAAGCTTGGCGACGTCCCTGACTCTGTTCATCGCCAGCTCTTCTCGCATCCTGTGGTTGCGCATGTTCTGATGGAACACGCTGATAATAGCGACAGGGTGAACGTCTGGGATGTTGTGGTGCATGCGGCTAAACCTCTGGATGTACTTGCGCAGAGTTTCGCCTTCCTTCTCGGGGATGATGTGCAGGTCGCTCTCCTGGCCAGGAGCTTGATGACCCCCAATGAAGGCGCCAACGAATTCGTGACACAGGTCCATCCAGGAGGCGATGGATCTCTCTGGCAAGTGCATCAGCCATGACTTGACGTTGGGCTTAAGCACCAACGGGAAGTAGTTAGCGATCTTGTCGTCGTGGCCCTCGGCAGCCTACACCGTGATGGTGTAGACGCGCAGGAACTCTGACAGATGGGTCTTGCCGTCGTACTTCTCTGGGACTTCTGGTTTGAATGTGCGGGTGTTGGGCCACTGGACTTGCCGCAGCTCAGGGGTAAACACTAGACAACCCACCTTGTAAGGTAGGCTAACAGGGTACCCTGGCACGGACTTGCCTACAATGGGTCCCGCACGCCTGTCCGACTGGAGGTGCGCTTCCAGTTGCCGCTCGATCGCGGTTCGAGCGTCCTCCTTGCCACGTTCCTGAAGGACATGACGCTGATCATGGTGCGTCCGTGGGTCAGACAACGCCGTTGAGTAACCATCGTGGGCGTCGGTCCGTCGGGTCGGCGACCGACGATGCTGTCATGGAGGAGAGTGCGTCGAGGTCTTGCCGACCCCGGGCACCTCTCCACTGGCCTAAGGTGGCCCTTTGGGCCGAAGCTTGTCTGCGAGGCTGAGGAGGCTCTGAATGGTGGCCCTCCATTCGTCGAGCTTCTCCGCAACAGGAGGGAAGTTCAGGAGTAGCTGCGGTCGCACCATCGCTTCCTCTGCCGTGGATGACATCGAGCGGTGCGAGGAACGCGAGGTGCTCTGACTCCTAATCGTGTTAGAAGGAGCACCTCCGCAGTCCCGCATCGGCATGCCACTCCTGCTTGCATGCCGGTCCTGTGCATCTTGGGAATGATGCGCTGGAGCTTTTTCGTGGGGACGCTGGGAACTACGGGTGCCGTGGCGCGGCTCTCTGCGCGCGTCCTAAGAAGGCCACAACATATGCGCCGACGTGGGTGCCCTAGAAGACACTCTTCCGCCCCTGGAGTTCGCCGTACCACATGCAGGCGGTACTGCTCCATCCTGAGACCCAGGGGCACGGGGGTTCTCACCGTCGCCCCAAGCGTCTCCATGGCGAGTGTTGCCAACTACTTGGTCTTGGTCACCGGAGCGTCGCAGAAGTTCAGAACCTCTGCCTCCTCCTTCTCTGCCTGCGTCTACGCCATCCCCGTCCGCGGAGATATGGGAACGGCGGACGCAGAGGGGCCAACTACTGTCAGGCCCTTCTTCTTGGGAGCCATGGCGATGTTGAAGCTGGTGCGCAGATCACCAGAATGGGTTCGTAGAACCTCTCATGCCCCCCTAACTGGCGCGCCAAAGGTGTCGTGGGAACGAAGACCTATGGGACCGTGGGGGCCCCTTTCGGTTCGGCAAGGGGGCGAGCTGGCACAAAGAGCCGATCTGATGAGCTACACACGGGGAGTTTTTACCCAGGTTCGGGCCGCACGGATGCGTAAAACCCTACTCCTACTTGGTTGTATTGGTCCGGTTCTAGGGTTCGAGCTATATGAGCGCCATGAACGGATGCTACATGAACTTGGTGGTTGTTCACTGCCTAACTGTCTGAAAGCTCAAAAGCCAAAGAGTCCAAAGGTCAAAAGTCCTTTTCTCTAATGCCCTCGGCCTCCTTTTATACTTAAGGGAATCCCAATAGTGGCGTACAGTGCACGCACGGGACGCACAGTGTTGCTACAGTGCTATCATACCTAACCCTGACGGGGTAGGACAAGAGCATTAAATGCACCGTCAGGAGCCTCAGGCTGTTAGTGGGATAGGACGGGGACCGTCCCATCGGCACCGCTTAGCTCCCTTCAACGTCGCCTCTGCGACATGCGTCCAGGTGGATCGACACCTGTCCTGTGCGCTGGCGGTACTTGCCGGGGCCTCGCCTTGCCGGGACCTTGCCTTGTCGGGGGCCTGGAGGCTCTACGGCCCTCCCGGCAAGGTCTTGCCGGTAGTCTTGAGTCTTTTGTGCTGGTGCTTGGTAAGTCTTCGCCGGGTCCTGCTGCCGGGGCGGCTACTACTGCCCGTGCACGAGTAAAGGGGCACTAGATGGCCCAAGAACTCTGGTGCACCGAACACTCGGTATCATTTGGAATGTGCCTTCCGTCTGCCGAGTTGCTATATAACTCTAGTTTCCATTCTGATCTGAGTATGCCATTCTTTCGAATTCCTTCAAACGATCGTTGTGAAATGCCTTAGACCAGTATGAAGAGTTTCAATGATCTCTGTATCAAAAGTAATTCTTTTTGCCACTTAAGGGATAATCCTACGAGTCACCTTTCCGAAGGTGCCTATTATGGTATGAAGAGCAACTCACTACTTTGAAACCCATGATCCATCCTAGCTAAGCATGGAATTGTTGCCCACCAATTGAACATGTATCATCTATCTCATTCCATCCCTCTTGATGTTTGTTGTGTCTTAGCTCAAGATACGTTTTTACGTCTCATTCCGTGAGTTGCTCGATCTTCGAGAAGATCGATTCTTGTAGGGGTTTTTAGTATCCGTTGTCAGTGTGTTTAGATGAAGATCCCGAAGCAAAGATGTCAAGATCAACATGATGCAACGAATCAACATCTTTAAGAAGGACAATTGGATCGTGAAGATTGTGTTAGTTTGTATCCCCTCTGCCCTCTTACCCTACGCCTAAATCTCGGGATGAGATTCTAGTTTAGTGGGGGTGAGTTGTCACAACCCTAGAATTTATTTGCATTTGGTTGCATCATCATTCATGCATCATGCATAATTTCAACATAAAATCTTAAATGGGGATTGCATAAACCCTAGAAGATCATCCTAATAAAAATAATTCAAATGGATTGTCTCAATGAACCCAAAATTCTTACTAAAATGTTCATCATTTTTGGAAAAATCTTAAATGCCTCAACAAAAATGTTGCATATTTTCAAAGTCATGTTTGGGCTCTAGTTTAACTCTCTAATATATTTGAATTAGAGTTATGAATTCTATAAATAATATTTTATAACTCCATATTACTCTGGAAATACATTAGTGGCTCTGGAAATAATTTAGAAGGCCACATAAATATTTTCAGGAGTTTATAGAATAGTTTGATATTATTTCAAACTAGAACAAACTACAGAAAATAGAAAGAAATAGAAAAAGAAAGGAAAGAGGCCCACCTGGCGCTTACGTGTGTAGCCCACCAAGCCGGCCCAGCCCACCAGCGAGTGCCAATCGTATTCCACCTCCATCCTACTGGCAGAGGCGTGTCGATGCACGCTCGCCCAAGGCCTCCACCTCCTCCCTGGCTGCCTGACTCCCCATCGACGCGCCTAGACGATGCCACGCATGTCCCTGAGCCCATCCATGTCGCTCTCTCCCTCATGCACTGCCTCTCCCTCACTCTCCACTCTAGACCCGAGAGGAACCGAGATCGTCGGCGGGAACCACTGTAGCCACCGTTTTTCCCTATACGCATAGCCATGTCCCAGAGCCCCGTCTCAACGCCATGAAGTTCCAAGATGAGTCCCACAATGACTGATGCCCTAGAGCCTCACCATCGACTTCGTCTTCGAGCTTCGGCTCCGGCATCCCTCTCCATCGATTTGTGGCCACCTACGCCTCCCCGAGCAAGCCGACCGTTCCGGAATCCCCTCTGTGAGCCTGCCTTCCCTTCCCCTCTCGCTGTCGTCGTTCCCATGCTCTAAACCTACCTTCGTGAGATCCAAGCGCTGTCGTCTGCCATGACCGACGGGATTGAGGACCCCGTGCTCCTGTAGAGCATCTGCTGCGTCAGGCGTACTCCTAGTGCCCCTTAGAAGCCGCCTAGTTGCTCGCTTCTCCCTCTAGCATGTTGTAGCCCTGTGCCAGAGCAAGTCCGAGATGCTGCCGCCGCAAAGCTCGTCGCCGTCGCCGCTATAGTCCACTCCGCGTCCTCACATTGCCACAAATGGATGGGCGCGAGGCTGAGCATTGCGTAGATGGTCTCCGCCACGCGAATGCTCACCGGAGGGGGTTTTCCGACGACCCCCGTCGCGGTTTTGGTCGCCGTCGGCCGAACTCCGGTGAAGCCGACGTGGCACCGTCATTAACAAGTAATGACACCCCTAATCAAAACCCTAACTCATGACACTGAGACCCACCCGCTAATTTAAACCTGTAGTTAATTGGGTAAGTTAAAATACCCCCTGATTAACATTGAGTCGATGACATGTGGACCCCACATGTCAGTTTGACCTAGAATGATCAGCTGACCAGGATGACATCATGCTGACGTTTAGCTGATGCAATAATTACATTTCTAGGATTTAAATAAATTCTAGAAATTGGTGAAAACTTGTAAAAATCATAGAAAATAATCTGTAAGTCAAATGAAAATAATTTATATATGTAAAATGATCAGAAAAAACCAATGAATCTGTTTATGCCATGATCATGCATGTTTGAGCAAGTTAACATCACCAACTAGGAAAAATGATGGTTAGGACTAAATAGTGTTGGAGTTGGAATTTAGTATATATTGGAATTCCACTTCACTTAATATGACCATCCATTTCATTAGATCAATTCAATGCCTTAACATGCCATATCATACATAATGTTTGTTTCATTGCATTAAATGTGTTCTTTCTTGTTTTGTCAGTGTTTCTTCCTTATCGGTAGATGATGGTTCCGACGTTGTGATCATTGACTCTATGAAGAGAAGTAATAGCTTCAGACCTGTTAGGCAAGCAACTTCCCCTTGAGCATGCTGATATGAACCCACTCTCTTGCTCCTGCTCTCTTTTATTGCATTAGGACAATCACGATTCAACGGTTACATGTTCTCGGTAGTTGAACCCATTCCTTTGCATGATCTGTCTTTGCCATAGTAAATAGTTGAAACCACTTAGCATGAGTAGCAACTGCTTGAGCCTTGTTGTGCTTACTCATCCATGCTTGCTTACTATGCCTGCTATGCTTAGAGTCGTGTCGGGTATGATCCATTTGAGTGATGAATCGAAATGGATGTGTTCATGTCCTACCGTGTGAGAGCTAAGTGTGTGAACATGATTTGATAAAGGTAGCGATGAGAGACCATGTAGGAGTACATGGCGGGTTGTCCCATTGGGATCGTCCTTAGGAACTGAGTTTTGTGCATGTTATCCAAGACAAGATACTACCGCGCATTGGGATCCTTAATTGAACCTCTCGGCTTATTAATCGCCCTAATCTCTATCCAGGAGTTGCAACTAGTTTCTGGTGTTTATGGGATGTGCTCGCGGCCGTGCATAGCGCTGACCGAAGGGGTAGGCTATGGCGCGGTAGATGCACCGTGGCCCGGTGTAGCAAGCGTAGTACCTGTTGGGGAACGTCGCATGGGAAACAAAAAATTTCCTACGCACACGCAAACCTATCCATGGTGATGAGCATCTACGAGAGGGAGAGTGGATCTACGTACCCTTGTAGATCGCTAAGCGGGAAGCGTTAAGAAACGCGGTTGGTGTAGTCGAACTTCTTCGCGATCCAAATCGCCGAGCGTCCCGCGATCCAATCACGAACCATCCCGCGAACACATCATGATCCGTCCCGTGAACTCATCACGATCTTGATCACGATCTGTCCCACGAACTCATCACGATCCGTTCCGTGATCACATCATGAACCATCTCGCGATCTCGATCACGGTCCTTCTGATCTAGCGCCGAACGGACAGCACCTCCGCGTTCAGCACACATGCAGCTTGATGACGATCTCCACCGTCTCGATCCAGCGAGAGGAGGCGGAGAGGAGAGAGAGTTCACCGGCAGCATGACGGCGCTCCGGTGATGGTGGTGGAGCAATTCCGGCAGGGCTTCGCCTAAGCGCTGCGGAACTACGATCTAGAGGAGAAACTATGCACCGGTGGAACGGGTAGCACGTGGCCGGAAATTCTGTCCAAAAACCACCCAATCCACTAGTATATATAGGAGGAGAGGAGAGGAGAGGCAGCCAAGGCCTTTGGGTCGGCCGAAATAGGAGGTGGGAGCAATCCTACTTCACCTCCAATCCTAGTTGGAGTAGGATTGCCTCCTATTGGCTGATTTTCCACTTTTTGCTTTAGGACTTTCTCTCCTGCTCCATGGGCCTTTGTGGCTGTTTTCCCAGCCCACTAAGGGTTGGTTATTATTCTCCCACAGCCCATGGACCTCTTGGGGTCGAAATACCCCTCCCGGAGGTCCCCAAAACTTTTCCGGCGACCAAACTGGGACATCCTATATATGAATCTTTACCTCCGGACCATTCCGGAGCTCCTCGTGACGTCCGGGATCTCATACGGGACTCCTAACAACCTTCGGTCACCACCATACATAACTCTACACTACCGAAACGTCACCGAACCTTAAGTGTGCAGACCCTGTGGGTTCGAGAACTATGTAGACATGACCGAGACACCTCTACAGTCAATAACCAATGGCGGGACCTGGACGTCCACATTGGTTCCTACATATTCTACGAAGATCTTTATCGGTCGAACCTCTATGGCAAGGATTCAGTTAATCCCGTATAACGTTCCCTTTGTTCTTCGGTATGTTACTTGCCCGAGATTCGATCGTCGGTATCTCCATACCTAGTTCAACCTCGTTACCGGCAAGTCTCTTTACTCGTTTTGTAATACAAGATCCCGCAACTAACAATTAGTCACATTGCTTGCAAGGCTTATTGTGATGTTGCATTACCGAGTGGGCCCCGAGATACCTCTCCGTTACACGGAGTAACAAATCCCAGTCTCGATCCATGCCAACTCAACAGACACCATCGGAGATACCTGTAGAGCACCTTTATAGTCACCCAGTTATGTTGCGACGTTTGATACACACAAGGCACTCCTTCGGTATCCGTGAGTTGCATGATCTCATGGTCATAGGAACATATACTTGACATGCAGAAAACAGTAGCAATAAACTGACACGATGATATGCTATGTTTGTAGTTTGGGTCTTATCCATCACATCATTCTCCTAATGATGTGATCCCGTTATCAAATGACATCTCATGTCCATGGCTAGGAAACCTTAACCATCCTTTGATCAACGAGCTAGTCCATTAGAGGCATACTAGGGACATGGTTTTGTCTATGTATCCACACATGCATTTAAGTCTCCGATCAATACAATTATAGCATGGATAATAAACGATTATCATGAACAAGGAAATATGATAATAACTAATTTATTATTGCCTCTAGGGCATATTTCCAACAGTCTCCCACTTGCACTAGAGTCAATAATCTAGTTCACATCACCATGTGATTCGGATTGTTATGAATCTAACACCCAATGAGTTTTGGGGCTCGATCATGCTTTGCATGTGAGAGAGGTCTTATAGTCAATGGGTCTACGATATTCAGATCCGTGTGTACTTTGCAAATCTCTATGTCAAACCGTAAACACTGCTACCACACTCCACTTGGTACTATTTGCAAATGGCTGCTCCACTATACGTATCCAGATTGCTACTACTAGTCATCCGGATAGGTGTTAAAGCTTGCATCGATGTAACTCTTTACGACGTACTCTTTATCACCTCCATAATCAAGAAACATTTCCATAGTCCTCTGGTTACTAAGGATAATTCCGACCGCTGTCCAGTGATCCACTCCTGGACCACTCTTGTACCCCTTGACAGACTCATGGCAAGGCACACATAGGTGCGGTACACAGCATGGCATAATATAGAGCCTATGGCTAACGCATAGGGGACGACATTCGTCCTTTCTCTTTCTTCTGCCGTTGTCGAGCTTTGAGTCTCACTCAACTTCACACCTTACAAATCAGACGAGAACTATTTCTCTGGCTGATCCATTTTGAACTCTTTCAAAATCTTGTCAAGGTATGCACTCATTGAAAGTCTCATCAAGCATCTTGATCTATCTCTATAGATTTTGATGCTCAACAATTAGGTAGCTTTATCCAGGTCTTCCTTTGAAAAACACTTTTCAAACAACCTTTTATGCCTTCCAAAAATTCTACATTATTTCCGATCAACAATATGTCAACCACATATACTTATCAGAAACTCTACAGTGCTCCCACTCACTTTATTGCAAATACAAGTTTCTCGTAAACTTTGTATAAACTACAGAAACTTTGATCACCTCATCAAAGTGCATATTCCAACTCCGAGATGCTTGCTTCAGTCCATAGAAGGATCACTGAAGCTTGCTCATCTTTTAGCATCCTTAGGATAGACAAAACCTTCTGGTTGTATCACATACAACCTTTCCTTAAGTAAACTGTTAAGGAAACGATGTTTGGACATCCATCTGCCAGATTTCATAATTGAAAATGCAGCAACTGCTAACATAATTCCAACAGACTTTTAGCATCGCTACGAGTGAGAAAGCCTCATCGCAGTCAACTCCTTGAACTTGTCGCAAACAACTTTGCAACAAGTCGAGCTTTACAAATGGTGACATTCACCATCAGTGTCTGTCTTCATTCTAAAGGTCCATTTGTACTCAACGACCTTCTGTCTAACGAGCAAGTCTACCAAAGTCTATACTTCGTTTTCATACATGGACCCTATCTCGGATTTCATGGCCTCTAACCATTCATCGAAATCCGGGCCCATCATCGCTTCTCCATAGCTCGTAGGTTCATCGTTGTCCAACAACATGATCTCCAAGACAGAGTTGTCGTACCACTTAGGAGCAGTACACATCCTTGTCGACCCACGAAGTTCGATAGTAACTTGATCCTGAAGCTTCATGATCATCATCATTAACTTACTCTTCAACTAACGTAGGCTTCACAGAAACATCTTTCTGCGCTGCGCTACTCTCTGGTTGAACAAAGGTTTAACAATCTCATCAAGTTCTATCTTCCTCCCACTCAATTCTTTCGAGAGAAACTTTTTCTCGAGAAAGGACCCAGTTCTAGCAACAAACACTTTGCACTCGGATCTGAGATAGAAGGCATACCCATCTGTTCTTAGGGTATTCTATGAAGATGCATTTGTCCGCCTTGGGTTCGACCTCATTAGGTGAAAACATTTTCCACACAAGCGTCGCAGCCCCAAACATTAAGAAATGACAGGTTAGGTTTCTATCAAACCATAATTCACGCGGTGTCATCTCAACGGATTTAGATGGTGCCCTTTTTAAAGTGAATGTAGTTGTCTCTAATGCATAACCCCAAAATTATAGTAGTAAAACGACAAGAGACATCATAGCACGCACCATGTCCAATAGAGCATAACTATGATGTTCGGACACACCATCACACTATGGTGTTCCAGGTGGCATTTAGTTGTGAAACAACTTTCACATTGTCTTAAGTTGTATGCCAAACTCGTGACTCAGATATTCACCTCCACGATCATATCACGGTCATTTTTATCTTCTTGTCACGATGATCTTTAAACTTCACTCTGAATTTGCTTGAACCTTTCAAACGATTCAGACTTGTGTTTCATTAAGTAAATATACACTATATCTACTCAAATCATCAGTGAAGGTAAGAAAATAACGATATCCACTACACGCTACAAGACTCACTAGATTGCATACATCAACATGTATCATTTCCAATGAATCACTTGCCCGCTCCATCCAACGGGGTCCTTTAGTCATCTTTCCCAAGAGGCATGGTTCGCATGTCTCAACCGATTCGAAATCGAATGAGTCCAAATATCCATCACCATGGAGTTTCTTCATGCGCTTTATACCAATATGACATTTTGCGGCAGTGCCACAAGTATGTGGTACTATCATTATTTAACTTTGTATCTTTTGACATCAATGTTATGAACATGTGTATTACTACGATCAAGATTTCAACAAACCATTCTCACTGGGTGCATGACCATTGAAGGTATTATTCATGTAAACAGAATAACTATTATTCTCTGACTTAAATGAATAACCGTATTGCAACAAACATGATCTAATCATGTTCATGCTCAACGCAAAACACCAAATAACATTTCTTTAGGTTCGTCACTAATCCTGAAGGTAGAGAGAGCGTGCGATGTTGATCACATCAACCTTGGAAACATTTCCAACACACATCGTCACCTCACCCTTAGCTAGTTCTCCGTTTATTCCGTAGCTTTTATTTCGAGTTACTAACATTTAGCAACCGAACCGGTATCCAATACCCAGGTGCTACTAGGAGTACTAGCAAGGTACACATCAATAACTCGTATATCAAATATACTTCTGTCGATGTTGCCAGCCTTCTTATCTACCAAGTATCTAGGGTTGTTCCGCTTCAGCGACCGCTCACCTCATAACAAAAGCACTTAGTCTCGGGTTTGAGTTCAACTTTGGGTTGCTTCACTGGAGCAGCAACTGACTTGCCATCCATGAAGTTTCCCTCCTTTCTCTTGCCCTTCTCGGAACTAGTGGTTTGATTAACCATCAACACTTGACGCTCCTTCTTGATTTCTACCTTCGCGGTGTCAAACATCGCGAACAGCTCAGGGATCAATACTTCTATCCCTGGTGTATTATAGTTCATCACTAAGTTCTAGTAGCTTTAGTGACAGTGACTTGGAGAACTATATCAATCACTATCTTATCTGGAAGATCAACTCCCACTTGATTCAAGCGATTGTAGTACCCAGACAATCTGAGTACATGCTCAACGATTGAGCTATTCTCCTTCATCTTACAGGCAAAGAATCTTGTTGGAGATCTCATATCTCGCAACACAGGCACGAGCCTGAGATCACAATCTCTGCTCCTAGAACATCTCATATGTTCCGTGACGTTCAAAACGTTTCCGAGCCTCAATTCTAAGCCGTAATGCATGACGCACTAAACTATCAAGTAGTCATCGAAACGTGCCTGTCAGATGTTCACAACATCTATAGACGACGCTAGAGGGGGTGGCGCACCGAGCGGTGCATTAAGGACATAAGCCTTCTGTGCAGCAATGAGGACAATCCTCAGATCACGGACCCAGTCTGCAATATTGCTACCAACATCTTTCAACTCTATTTCTCTAGGAACATATATAAATTTAAGGGAGCTACAGCGCGAGCTAGTAATCTACAACATAATTTGCAAAGACACTTTGACTATGTTCATGATAATGAGTTCAATTAATCATATTACTTAAGAACTCCCACTCAAATTGACATCCTTCGGGTCATTCGAGTGATACATGATCCAAATTCACCAACTCAAGTCTGATCATCACGTGAGTTAAGGTGGCTGCAATGGTGAACATCATTATGTTGATCATATCTACTATATGACTCATGTTCGACCTTTCGGTCTTCTTGTGTTCCGAGGCCATGTCTGTACATGCTAGGCTCGTCAAGTTTAACCTGAGTGTTCTGCGCGTGCAAATCTGGCTTGCACCCGTTGTATGTGAACGTAGAGTCTATCACACCCGATCATCACGTGGTGTCTCAACACGACGAACTTTCGCAACGGTGCACACTCGGGGAGAACACAATTTATCTTGAAATTAAGTGAGGGATCACCTTATAATGCTACCGTCGTCCTAAGCAAAACAAGGTGCATAAAAGGATTAACATCACATGCAAATCATAAGTGACATGATATGGCCATGAACTTGTGCTTTTGATCTCCATCTAGAAAGCACCGGCATGATCTCCATCGTCACCGGCATGACTCCATGATCTCCATCATCTTGATCTCCATCAACGTGTCGCCATCGGGGTTGTCACACCCTGCATGCTTCTACTACTATTGCTACCGTAGCGATAAAGTAAAGCATTACATAGCGCTTAATGATTGACACGCAGGTCATACAATAATTAAAAACAACCCTATGGCTCCTGCCGGTTGCCGTACTCATCAACATGCAAGTCGTGATAATCTATACATCACATGATCATCTCATACATCACACATATCTCATCATGTAATTGGCCATATCACATCACAACATACCCTGCAAAAACAAGTTAGACGTCCTCTAATTGTTGTTGCATATTTTACGTGGCTGCTATGGGTATTTAGCAAGAACGATTCTCACCTACGCATAAACCACAACGGTGATACACTAGTTTGCTTTTCAACCTTCTCAAGGACCGCCTTTGTCGAATCCGATCCAACTAAAGTGAGAGAAACTGTCACCCGCAAGCCATCTAGGCAACAAGTTGCGTCGAGGGAACCGGTCTCTCGTAAGCGTACGAGTAATGTTGGTCCGGGCCGCTTCATCTCACAATCCCACTGAACCAAAATACGACCAAGGGAGGAAGCAATCTAAGCATCAACACCCACAAACCTTTTGTGTTCTACTCGAGATCTCATCGAACCATCAACCTAGCTCATGATGCCACTGTTGGGGAACGTCGCATGGGAAACAAAAATTTTCCTACGCACACGCAAACCTATCCATGGTGATCAGCATCTACGAGAGGGAGAGTGGATCTATGTACCCTTGTAGATCGCTAAGCGGGAAGTGTTAAGAAACGCGGTTGGTGTAGTCGAACTTCTTCGCGATCCAAATCGCCGAGCGTCCCGCGGTCCAATCACGAACCGTCCCGCGAACACATCATGATCCGTCCCGTGAACTCATCACGATCCGTCTCACGATCTTGATCACGATCTGTCCCGCGAACTCATCACGATCCGTTCCATGATCACATCACGAACCGTCTCGCGATCTCGATCACGGTCCTTCCGATCTAGCGCCGAACGGACGGCACCTCCGCGTTCAGCACACGTGCAGCTTGATGACGATATCCACCGTCTCGATCCAGCGAGAGGAGGCGGAGAGGAGAGAGAGTTCATCGGCAGCGTGACGGTGCTCCGGTGATGGTGGTGGAGCAATTTCGGCAGGGCTTCGCCTAAGCGCTGCGGAACTACGATCTAGAGGAGAAACTATGCACCGGTGGAACGGGTAGCACGTGGCCGGAAATTCTGTCCAAAAACCACCCAATCCACTAGTATATATAGGAGGAGAGGAGAGGAGAGGCAGCCAAGGCCTTTGGGTCGGCCGAAATAGGAGGTGGGAGCAATCCTACTTCACCTCCAATCCTAGTTGGAGTAGGATTGCCTCCTATTGGCTGATTTTCCACTTTTTGCTTTAGGACTTTCTCTCCTGCGCCATGGGCCTTTGTGGATGTTTTCCCAACCCACTAAGGGTTGGTTATTATTCTCCCACAGCCCATGGACCTCTTGGGGTCGAAATACCCCTCCCGGAGGTCCCCCGGTACACTACCGGCACTCCCGGTACACTACCGCCACTCCCGGTACACTACCGATGAGCCCGAAACTTTTCCGGCGACCAAACTGGGACATCCTATATATGAATCTTTACCTCCGGACCATTCCGGAGCTCCTCGTGACGTCCGGGATCTCATCCGGGACTCCTAACAACCTTCGGTCACCACCATACATAACTCTACACTACCGAAACGTCACCGAACCTTAAGTGTGCAGACCCTGTGGGTTTGAGAACTATGTAGACATGACCGAGACACCTCTACGGTCAATAACCAATGGCGGGACCTGGACGTCCACATTGGTTCCTACATATTCTACGAAGATCTTTATCGGTCGAACCTCTATGGCAAGGATTCAGTTAATCCCGTATAACGTTCCCTTTGTTCTTCGGTATGTTACTTGCCCGAGATTCGATCGTCGGTATCTCCATACCTAGTTCAACCTCGTTACCGGCAAGTCTCTTTACTCGTTTTGTAATACAAGATCCCGCAACTAACAATTAGTCACATTGCTTGCAAGGCTTATTGTGATGTTGCATTACCGAGTGGGCCCCGAGATACCTCTCCGTTACACGGAGTAACAAATCCCAGTCTCGATCCATGCCAACTCAACAGACACCATCGGAGATACCTGTAGAGCACCTTTATAGTCACCCAGTTACGTTGCGACGTTTGATACACACAAGGCACTCCTTCGATATCCGTGAGTTGCATGATCTCATGGTCATAGGAACATATACTTGACATGCAGAAAACAGTAGCAATAAACTGACACGATGATATGCTATGTTTGTAGTTTGGGTCTTATCCATCACATCATTCTCCTAATGATGTGATCCCGTTGTCAAATGACATCTCATGTCCATGGCTAGGAAACCTTAACCATCCTTTGATCAACGAGCTAGTCCATTAGAGGCATACTAGGGACATGGTTTTGTCTATGTATCCACACATGCATTTAAGTCTCCGATCAATACAATTATAGCATGGATAATAAACGATTATCATGAACAAGGAAATATGATAATAACTAATTTATTATTGCCTCTAGGGCATATTTCCAATAGTACCATCCGTCGAGGTGGGCTTGGGAACCCTGTATACATCGTTTGGGGCCGTGATGGAAACTTCGGACAGACTTCCTTGCGGGTTCAGTCTCAAATAGGTGATTAACCTAGACTAGAGTCTTGTGTGGTTGACGGTCGTGGCTGACACCCACGCTAGTGCTTTTGCTTGAAGGTTGCCGAGATGCTTGACGTGCATATGGTGCTAAGTAGCGAGAGCGTGTGTGAAGAAGTATACCCCTACAGGGTGAATTAATCTATTCGAATAGCTGCGTCCTCGGATATGGACTACTTGAATTGCTTATGTGGTACATAGACAAGTGAAATGGATACTCTAAAATATGCAAGATAAGTGTGAGGGATATGGCCTCCTCGTAGGGAGACGGGAGTGGATCCATAGTGATGTATTGACTCGGAGAATATGTGGACTCGTGTGCGCTATCCCACCTCAAAGAAAGTACTCATAGTCATAGTACAGGTTAGCCAAGAGTCAAAGCTGGCTTGCTGCAATAAACTCCACAACCCCCTTCATTGATACTGATGCATATGTAGTTAGTTCTAATGTAAGTCTTGCTGAGTACCTTTGTACTCACGTTTGCTTAATTTATGTTTTTGCAGAGGAGACGTCAGTCTCATTAGTGATTCTTATGACGTGAAGTGCGATGTTGAACGGATTAGTTTGGGAATCCCAGACAGAGGTCTAGTTCCTTTGGTAGGGTCATTGTAGCTTTTCAGGCTTCTCCAACCACTTTTAGTAGATGTCTGTACCCATACATGTTTTGCTTCCACTTGTTGCTTGTATGAATTGAGTGTTGGGTCATGTGACCCTTGTTTGTAACACCTTACTATGTTGGCTCTTCTGAGCCTTCTAAATAAAAGTTGTGTTGTTGTATGGTTATGTTGTGATGCCATAGTTGTATCTATGCATATCGGGCATGTCGTGTGTACGTGTGACGTGCAACGGTATGTATGGGATTCGACACCTAGTTGTGTGCCTTTAGTAGTACTCTTTACGGGGAACTGCCTCATTGTGCTTCCACCGAGCCTTGGTAGCTTGCTACTGCTCCGGACACATTGATTGATCGACATGTATCCTTCTTTGTTGTTGTGTCTGTCCTTTTAGGGAAATGTCTCGCAGTGTAATGGAGTCATTGCAGCCTGCTACGACTCATCTATGTGTAGTGATGACATTTATGTCCCACGGCGTAATGGAGTCATTGTAGCTTGCTATGAGTCGTCTACACAGGCTAGAGGCCGACACCTGCATTGCTGGGTTATGTATGCCTGTCCCTGTATGGAAGTGCCACTTGGTTTCTATGACTAGTCATGTCGACCCGGGTTCTCTGTCATTTGAATGCTAGCGACAGATTCACATATGTCAGCCAAAAGACGCAAAGGGTCCCGGCCTAGGTAAGGTGGCAGTCGTGGAGATAACCGTGCATGAGGCCGCAAAGTGATGTGATGTGTTACGGGTTGGGTTCTTATGACTTAGGATCGGGGTGCCAACACCCGTGCAATAAAAAAGTGACATGAAAATAAAAGTTCTTCAAATGTCCTGAAAATGGAGTATGACTTTTTCTGAAATATTTAAAAATATCTAGCACTGAGCACACTACAGGGGGCTGCACCAGTGGGCCACAAGCCCACATGGCGCGGCAACCCCCTGGCCACGCCTAGCAGGCTTGTGGGTCCCACATGCCCCCTTCACTTATTATAGCACCCATCCACTTCATATTCCTCCAGAAAAAATTCCACCATTGCTCAAACCCGTGTTCTAGCTCATTTTGCTGCCATTTTTGATCTCCTTGTGCAAAACTTCATTCGCAAAACTGTTTTGGGAGATTGTTCCTCGGTATGTGACTCCTCCAATGGTCCAATTAGTTTTTGTTCTAGTGTTTTATATATTGCAAAATTTTGCTGCTGTAGTGACCTTGTTCTTGAGATTGCATGTCAAATTTGTATGGTTCCAAGTAGTTTTGATGCATGATATAGCCTCTAGGCACTGGTGGGAGTAGTTGCTATGTGTTTTGTTGAGTTTTGTTCACCTTTATTTTGGGTCACTAATTTTTTTTCAGAAATTTTCAAAAAAAGAAAAAATGTTGAGGAAGGTGTTTCAAGGGGGTTCATCAAGATAAGAAGGCCCCGAGACTAGCGATACGTGAGCCTGACCTTTAACAACTAAGAGAAGCACAAGTACGACCTTGTGAATGGCCATCGGATCAATTCATGAGTGATGCCGGTTTCAAGGAAGAATTCTATGCATACACAAGAAATGCTGGCCTTGAGGAATTCGTGTCGAACAAATGCAAGCAATACTATCAACTCACAGATTCTTTCGTGAGGAGATTTAAATTTTCGCTCAATCATAATAAACCTTCTGTCCTATTTGACCTTTATGACAAATCATATACTTTGGACATAGAGGATTTTATTCATGCATGCAAAATTCCACAATGGGGCAGCTATAGTGATCCGCACAAAACTGAATATAATGATTTACTTGCTAGCATTACCGTCAGATAAACTAGAAATATTACACAGGCTACCATGGGGAGCATTCACTTTCCTGCCATACACTATTTTGCTCTATTCATAGGTAGATGTATTAATGGTAAAACTGAGCATAGCCACCTTTGTGGAACCGATCTTAGTATTCTTAAGAATGCAGTAATGGGCGAAAGGCGATATAACTTAGGAGCCATTATTTCTAGAAGGTTGCATAATAATGCTAAGGATGGAGATATATTTGGTGGGATTATGTCACTCATTTAGCTAATTATCTTGGGGTATCCATACGCGGAAATGATATTGAGTTACCACCTGCTTTTCTTGATTATGAGGCTTTGGTACGTTTTCAGTTTCTTGAAAGGAATGAACAATCTCTCTAGTACCGACTAATTTTTGACAGATAGTGTGCTATCCATGTTACCCTTCCTGCTCCTTCCTTCTTTAACTTTCAGGAAAAACAGAGATACTTTATAACCAGAGAGGAGGCAAACGAGTACGAGCGAAATGCGGAAACCGCTCGCCTTCCCACTGCAGTCGTTCAGGCGGTAGCCGCCGCAGCCTAGTACAACCCCGACTATGACTTCGGATATTATCCGGGCCAGCCATGGACCTAGACCAACTTAAGCCAAAATCCTAAGCTTGGGGGAGTGCGTATTTCTCACCGATTTTACATTCATGTTCACACATCCATCTTAAGCAGTCGATGTTCATACTTTTTCATTGTACTAGCCATGGTAGATTATTTCCTTGTTTCGCTTTCTTCTTGTGTGTTTAATTAACTTTGAGAAAAATATAAAAAAATAGTTCTAGCTTTATCTTCTAGTTGCTTAGTTGTAACATTAAAAAGAAAACCCAAAAAGATTTTTCGTTCTTCTTTTGTTTGTTGGGAGCTTCCCCGTGTAAATAGTTTTTCTCGTTCATGTTTTGATTTTTCTCTCTTTGGGTCATAAGGAGAAGACCACAATGAAAATTTCGAGTAGCTCTCATATGCATTATTGTTTACCTATTAGAGAGTCCATGTTACCTTGTCTTCTCCTTTGAGTTATTGTTTGTAGATTTCAGCTTAGTCCAATGCACGTGCACTCTTATTATTATCCATACTGTTCTGTTGTGCAAGTGAAAGGCAATAATGATGATATTTGATAAAAAGATTGAGATGGAGAAAAGCCGGTATGAACTCGACCTATCTTGCTTTTGTAAATATGGTTAGCTCATCGTTCTGAATTCAGTTCATCATGGGTGAAACGTATTTGCAATGACAATTAGAGATTATAATTACTCATGTCATGCTTAATTAGCTAAGAGTGGATAATGTTTGTTTTGGGTGCCAACATGCATATTAAAATGGTTGTGATGTAGTATGATGGGATGGTATCCTCCTCTGAGCGATTCAAGTGGCTCGACTTAGCACATGTTCATACATGTAGTTGAAACAAAATCAACATAGCCTCTACGATATGTATGTTCATAGTGATTTATATCCGACGCATGCTTGCATTCAATGTTGGTTAATCTCAAAGCATGTTGATGACTGTGTCGCTCTCTAGTTGGTCGCTCCCCAGTCTTTTGCTAGCATTCACTTGTACTAAGAGAGAATACTACCCGTGCATTCAATCCCTCAAACCCAAAGTTGTTTCATATGAGTCCACCATACTTACCTCTATGCGGTATTTACCTGCCGTTCCAAGTAAATTTTCATGTGCCAAACTCTAAACCTTCAAATAAACATTTTGTTTTGTATGCCCAAATCGCTCATATGGTGACTGGGGGCTATCAGTATCTTCCATGCTAGGTGGGTTATTCTCACGATATGTGTTGATTCACTATCATTCACGAGAAAGTGGCTGGTAATCGAGATGCCCAGTTCCATGCTCGAAATAAAAGCAAAATATAATTAAACAAAACTCCCCAAGAACTGTGTTTGTATGGACGGTACCCGTGAATTCGGCCCGTCGTGGAGTGTGACTGATTGGTGGAGGGAGAGTAAAAACTTTATCATTCTGTTTGTGAACCTCCTATAATGTATCTAGCATGGAAGATGTTGAAAACCTTTTGGTCGTTATGTGAGCAATGAAAGCATACCGCTCAAAAATTATTACTTACCTTTGTTTTAAAAACTCGAGCTCTGGCATCTCTGCAAATCAATGCTTCCCTCTGCGAAGGGCCTTTCCATTTACTTTATTGTTGAGTCATCTTCTTCTCATAAAAGGCACCAATTAGAGAGCACCACCGTCATTTGTATGCTTTGCTGTTAATCGATATTGAGTATGAGCATGACTGGATCTCTTTCACCGTGAATTACAATGTCTAGTCAGTCCTTGTTCTTTAGAGGTGCTCTGCATTTATGTTTTGCGGTCTCAAAAAGGGCTCACGAGATATCATTTCAGCATATTGTATCATAATTGTTTTGAAAAAGTGTTGTCATTCGAGAGTTATTATTATTGCTCGCTAGTTGATTATGTCATTGATATGAGTAAATGTGAGACCTAAATGTTATTGTGAAAGCAATGGGTTAAGCTTGGGGGAGTTGATACGTCTCCATCGTATCTACTTTTCCAAACTCTTTTGCCCTTGTTTTGGACTCTAATTTGCATGATTTGAATGGAACTAACCCGGACTGACGTTGTTTTCAGCAGAATTGCCTTGGTGTTATTTTTGTGCAAAAATAAAAGTTCTCGGGTTGTCCTGAAAATTCAAGGAGAATATTTTTGGATTTAATAAAAAATACTCGCACAAGAATCAACCAGAGGAGGGCTACCCATAGGCCACCCTGGCCGCGCCTAGCAGGCTTGTGGGGCCCCTGTGGCTCCTCCAACCTCATCTCCAACTCCATATAACCCTATTCGCAGAGAAAAAAATCAAGGAGAAGAGTTCATCGCGTTTAACGATACGGAGCCACCGCCACCTCCTGTTCTTCCTCGGGAGACCAGATCTGGAGTCCGTTTTGGGCTCCGGAGAGGGGAAATCGACGTCATCGTCATCACCAACCATCCTTCATCACCAATTCCATGATGCTCTCCGTTGTTCGTGAGTAATCCCACCATAGGCTTGCTAGACGGTGATGGGTTGGATGATATTTATCATGTAATCGAGTTAATTTTGTTAGGGTTTGATCCCTAGTATCCACTATGTTCTAAGATTGATGTTGATATGACTTTGCTATGCTTAATGCTTGTCACTAGGGGCCAAGTGCTATGATTTCAGATCTGAACCTATTATGTTTTCATGAATATATATGTGTTCTTGATCCTATCTTGCAAGTTGTAGACACCTATTACGAGTTATGATCCGCACCCCCCGGGGTGACAATAACTGGGATTCTTTTCGGTGATTACCGTAGTTTGAGGAGTTCATGTATTCACTAAGTGCTAATGTTTTGGTACGGTTCTCTATTAAAAGGAGGCATTAATATCCCTTAGTTTCCATTAGGACCCGCTGCCACGGGAGGGTAGGACAAAAGATGTCATGCAAGTTCTTTTCCATAAGCACGTATGACTATATATGGAATACATGCCTACATTACATTGATGCATTGGAGCTAGTACTATGTCACCCTATGTTATAACTATTGCATGATGAATGCTATTCAACATAATTATCCTTCACCGATCCATTGCCTACGAGCTTTCCACATATTGAGCTTTGCTAAGTTACTTCTTTCCTGCTACTGTTACAATCACTATAAAACTGCTACTGTTACTTTTGTCATCGTTACCGTTACTTCCATATTACTTTGGTACTAAATACTTTGCTGCAGATATTAAGTCTTTCGGGTGTGGTTGAATTGACAACTCAGCTGCAAATACTCGAGAATATTCTTTGGCTCCCCTTGTGCCGAATCAATAAATTTGGGTTGAATACTCTACCCTCAAAAACTGTTGTGATCCCCTATACTTATGGGTTATCACCGCCCCCAAGGGTTGCCAAAGTGTACGGGTACTGGTGACCGCCCCCAAGGATTACCATTTGTATGAGTTCGATGACCTCCCTCAAGGGTCCCTTAGTGGAATCACGTCATTTTGCATTGTGCGAGGGTGTGAGGAGATTATGGTGGCCCTAGTTGCTTCTTGGGGAGCATTGTGCCTCCACACCGCTCCGAACGGAGTTTAGCATCCGCAAGGGTGTGAAATTCGGGATACGTTGTCGTCTTCGCGTGCCTCGGTTATCTCTTACCCGAGCCCTTTACTTATGCACTTTACTTTGTGATAGCCATATTGTTTCATGTTATATATCTTGCTATCACTTAGTTGTTTATCTTGCTTAGCATAAGTTTTTGGTGCACAAAGGTGAGCCTAGTTGTTTTAGGTTTTGTGCTTGTCATATTAAACGTTAGTTTCATTCCGCGTTTGTTCAAGCCTAAACCGTAAGTATTTTAAAGCACCTATTCACCCCCCTCTAGGCGACATCCACGTCCTTTTGGTGTCCATCACCAAGCGTTTGAGGGTGATCCAATAAGAGTGCAACAAGTTTTGTGCCACCCTTGAGAGCATCAAGGGATGTCCCGTAAGTTGCCTCGACATCAAAGACATGGTAAATGTGCGTCCATCTTTGTTTCCATTGTGCTTGCATGTCCATTTGCCCATATGCTTGCATGATATACATTTGTAGGCATTTCAAGAATTGGAGGCTTTTAAGGCCCAGCATGAGAAGTCCTTCAACCTCGTCCATTGTTGGATGGTGATCAACGCGCATGAGAAGTTCAAGGTGCAATATGACGCCCTCAAGGCACGTGGAGAGATTGAAGTCGTCAAGGAGCACGATGAAGGAGAGACCCTGCGGCCGTGGGGGAAGACCAACTCCAGGAAAGAGGACAAGCGTGATGTGGCCTCGATTGCCTTGCATGCCACTTTGGAAGGCATGATGAGCAAGAAGGACACATGGGAGGAGAAGCGTTGGCAAGACAAAGAAGAGAAAATGAATGCTTTCATGGAGATCAAAAGGAAGAGGCTTGAGCTCGATGCGAAGAAGCAAGCGAAGTGGCTCGAGATGGAGGCGGAGAAACAAAGGAAGATGCTCGAGATCGAGGCCACCAATGTAAAGACCAATGCAAAAGAAGTGGCGCTCGCTAGCATGATGACGGGAGTGGAAATCATGAAGGTGGACTTGAGCATGGTTTTCCCGAGGAAGCGATCTTGGTTCGAAAATATGCAGGCCGACATACTCAAGTTCGACGACGAGTAATCTATAGTGGCAGAGAGCGCCATACTTTTTTTGTATGTCGGCATAACCACGCCCGAGATGGCGTTCTTGAACTCCCTTCCCTTTTTGTGTGCTGGCAAGTGTGTGGGCCGCTGGTAAGTGCGCCAGCATGAACTGTGTGGTGGCATTTTCTGTGTATTGGCATATATGTCGGCCGCTGACATGGCACACACATGAACTCTGGGCGATGGCATGGTCGTTGACACGATCAATGGCCGCGGGCCTTTTCACTATTATATGCGGATGATATTTGGGTTCGTTGGATACACGGTCGATCCAAATACAAAAAGGGACGAACGTGCCGACCAAACAAATAAAACAGACATAAGACACGTCCATTTAGATCGGCCCATTGAAGTTGCTCTTACAATCAAGAACGTGAGCATGTCCAACCGCAGCCCGTGAGCACCCTGAGTAGTTGTCGGGGCTCGGTGATGCTGTCCCAGAAAAGGCATATTAGAGCCATTGTGTGGTTTACATACAAAACATTTTTATATGTAGAAACAATAAAAATTGTATGAAATATGAATGTTCCACTTCACATGCATGAACAATTTTCCAAGATGGTGGGACATATTTAAAAAGGGAAGTTTCTAAGTAGCAAACGTGTGCATGCATGTCTACCAGAAGCATGCACATGAATCTTACACATCGTGCTAACGACACCACATTAATTAATTATTTTGAAATTTAAAAATGATTTATCTCGCAAACTGTCAATCTGATTAACGGCCTGTGTTTATGTGTGGGTTTGCCCTGGCAGGGCCTTGGAACAAGATACGATGTTGACATGTTACAATGGATTTTTTGTTTTGTTGTCACCGGTTGCTAGATTATATCATCATAGTTGCCATCCTAACTCTCCCACATAGGTTGTGTGTATCGAACAATACTTGTGTATGTATTTAAACGTTGTAATGTTATTATTGAATTCGAGAGTGAATATTCAAGCGTTAAAAATAAGTAAGAAGATGTATCAACCCGCATAAGTACCATGAAGCAAGTCTTTTAGTTGGGTATATCAAACATCCAACAATCTGGCAACTAGGTTAATTTTACTCTCACAAGTGGCTAATAAGATGGGAAGCAAGTGATATTAATGTGACAAGTACCTCCGAAGAAATATATCAAAACATGCCAACATGAAATCTAGTTATGAAACTCTCCCTATGAGGAAGCTAACGATGAAAGTGGATCGTAAATCGAGCCAACGGTTTGAAAAATAAATTTCTTTCTTAAATTCAAATTTGAAAGAATTGTTTCCTGATTTTATACTCATGTATCATTGAGAAAATCAACCCACATGCTAATGCTCGCAATTGTGTTAAATTTTATAGTCGCAAACTAATAGTAAGGGAAAACAAATATTCTTCTCTACTGACAGTTTACTTAAATTAGATTAACTTGATGGTGTTTGCTTGGGCTTAGTTTTGGCTACTGTAGTTTGGCTTATATTAAAAAAGACTAATTATACACTTTTGGCTTATGACTCGGTACTGTTACATGATGGCATAACCCAAAAGGCCATAGTCCATACATATATGTTTTTTGGCTTATAAAACCAAAGTTCAGAACCCAAGAATAAATCCAATCAAACACCCTTTGCTAATCAAATGGTTAATTCCTAAAACTAAGAAAACATAAGATCTTATAGCTCAAACAACTAAATTTATTCAGTCCTTCACGCCCCACGGTCCATGTATCCAGTGCTCTCTCCATTCTGTGAGTTCAAACACTCCTCACCTAAAAGTGATACTACCTCTATTCTTAAATAACAACTTAGAAACTATACAATCACAAACTTATGTACCTTATGTTGTTTCTCCAACCCTTCAACCCTAGCCGCTAGAGGGGGTCTAGCAAGAGGAAGGAGCAGATGCCTCGGACTCCGGTGCTACGAGAGAATTCCCTTGCCTCCGTTGGTGGTTCGGCTATGATGGGAGGGACGAGTGTTGGGGAACGTCGCATGGGAAACAAAAAATTTCCTACGCACACGCAAACCTATCCATGGTGATGAGCATCTACGAGAGGGAGAGTGGATCTACGTACCCTTGTAGATCGCTAAGCGGGAAGCGTTAAGAAACGCGGTTGGTGTAGTCGAACTTCTTCGCGATCCAAATCGCCGAGCGTCCCGCGATCCAATCACGAACCGTCCCACGAACACATCATGATCCGTCCCGCGAACTCATCACGATCCGTCTCACGATCTTGATCACGATCTGTCCCGCGAACTCATCACGATCCGTTCTGTGATCACATCACGAACCATCTCGCGATCTCGATCACGGTCCTTCCGATCTAGCGCCGAACGGACGGCACCTCCGCGTTCAGCAGACATGCAGCTTGATGACGATCTCCACCGTCTCGATCCAGCGAGAGGAGGTGGAGAGGAGAGAGAGATCACCGGTAGCATGACGGCGCTCCGGTGATGGTGGTGGAGCAATTCCGGCAGGGCTTCGCCTAAGCGCTGCAGAAAACCGATCTAGAGGAGAAACTATGCACCGGTGTAACGGGTAGCACGTGGCCGGAAATTCTGTCCAAAAACCACCCAATCCACTAGTATATATAGGAGGAGAGGAGAGGAGAGGCAGCCAAGGCCTTTGGGTCAGCCGAAATAGGAGGTGGGAAGCAATCCTACTTCACCTCCAATCCTAGTTGGAGTAGGATTGCCTCCTATTGGCTGATTTTCCACTTTTTGCTTTAGGACTTTCTCTCCTGCGCCATGGGCCTTTGTGGCTGTTTTCCCAGCCCACTAAGGACTGGTTATTATTCTCCCACAGCCCATGGACCTCTTGGGGTCGAAATACCCCTCCCGGTACACTACCGGCACTCCCGGTACACTACCGCCACTCCCGGTACACTACCGATGAGCCCGAAACTTTTCCGGAAACCAAACTGGGACTTCCTATATATGAATCTTTACCTCCGGACCATTCCGGAGCTCCTTGTGACGTCCGGGATCTCATCCGGGACTCCGAACAAACTTCGGTCACCACCATACATAACTCTACACTACCGAAACGTCACCGAACCTTAAGTGTGCAGACCCTGCGGGTTCGAGAACTATGTAGACATGACCGAGACACCTCTACGGTCAATAACCAATGGCGGGACCTGGACGTCCACATCGGTTCCTACATATTCTACGAAGGTCTTTACCGGTCGAACCTCTATGTCAAGGATTCAGTTAATCCCGTATAACGTTCCCTTTGTTCTTCAGTATGTTACTTGCCCGAGATTCGATCGTCGGTATCTCCATACCTAGTTCAACCTCGTTACCGGCAAGTCTCTTTACTCGTTCCGTAATACAAGATCCCGCAACTAACAATTAGTCACATTGCTTGCAAGGCTTATTGTGATGTTGCATTACCGAGTGGGCCCCGAGATACCTCTCCGTCACACGGAGTAACAAATCCCAGTCTCGATCCATGCCAACTCAACAGACACCATCGGAGATACCTGTAGAGCACCTTTATAGTCACCCAGTTACGTTGCGACGTTTGATACACACAAGGCACTCCTCCGATATCTGTGAGTTGCATGATCTCATGGTCATAGGAACACATACTTGACATGCGGAAAACAGTAGCAATAAACTGACACGATCATATGCTACGTTTGCAGTTTGGGTCTTGTCCATCACATCATTCTCCTAATGATGTGACCCCGTTATCAAATGACATCTCATGTCCATGGCTAGGAAACCTTAACCATCTTTTGATAAACGAGCTAGTCTATTAGAGGCATACTAGGGACATGGTTTTGTCTATGTATCCACACATGCATCTAAGTCTCCGATCAATACAATTATAGCATGGATAATAAACGATTATCATGAACAAGGAAATATGATAATAACTAATTTGTTATTGCCTCTAGGGCATATTTCCAACAACGAGAACCTCAAACCTTGCTCTGCATGCGTTTTCGTAGTCTATGTGTCTTAGTCAGGTCTTGTTAGTGGCTTCGTCTCCATTGGTGGTGATGAATAAATTTCCCCCAGATATCCCATCGAAGTGGTGGTTCTATTGGCTTCTCGTGTTGGGTCTCGGAGGTAGTGTCCACGCTGTCTTGGGTCCTTCGGATCTGGTCAGGTGCATCATATATCTTTGTGTTGATGACGAGGAATGATCATCGCCTCACTCTTTGCGGTGTTGTTTTTACAGGATGTTAGTGGCATCGACGATGGAAGGTCAACCCTTGGGGATCAGGGCATGTCTCCTCCCATGTTGGCTTTCTTGTGGCAATAATGAGGTTGTGAACTTCTTTTTTCCCGTGGGGCGCCTCTCGGACGTGATCGATCGCTCTCTGATGATCTGTGCTCTCTCTACGTCGTAACAACGCCCTTTCCACTATCGTTGCCAAATTGCCAAATGTTTTGTTTAGGAGATGGGTCGGCTATGAGATTTCCGATCTACGAAAGGCTTCTACGATGACGTCTTCTTCTCCGGGGTGTTGGTCCAGCTAGACTTAAGCGCAATGACTTCTCGGCCGCATGGTACAATGACAGGCCGACTCAAACGATGGACCAACAGTGGTGTCACACCTTCGCTCATGCTGGAATTTGAGTTTGTTTGATCCTCTTAGGACCTTGTTATATATTTCTTGTCTTTTCACTTGGATTTTCTTGTTTCCTGAAATGCTTTGTTTCGTTGAAAATCTTTGATTACTAACTACTCATTTTAGACTATACTTTATATTGTACCCGGTCAAAGTTGCTCTCTCTCTCTACATTTACTGTACAAAATTAGATTCATTTAATCTAGACCCCAAAAGAAATTCATTGTGAATTGGAACCATGATCATCACCGCTACTCGTGTTGTAGTGGTTTCCAACACGTTGCCATGGTCACCACCGCTACTCGTGTTGTAGTGGTTTCCAACCTTCTCTTCGGTGGATAGCTCGGTGGCAGCCAACGTGATTTTGAGGAGACATGATGAAAGCGTGATTTTTGCTGTGCATCACTGTTTGTTTCATTGCAACGACACACTAGAGCTGAGTTGCATACACTGATGCAAGGTCTGTCACCGGCGATTCAATATAGTGATGTCCCTATAATTGTTCAATCGGACTCCTCGGAGGCATTGACGTGCCTAACCGACGACAACCTGTCCCCGTCAGCATATGGATTGGTAGCTAAGATCAAGCATCTTAGAACAACTCCAATGCGGAGACCCATTTAATCCGTGCGCGTCCGTTTGGGTCCGCGCGTTGGACACACAACTGACCCAAATGTTAAAGTGAACGAACGCCACGCGGACGGCCGACCCAAACGGACAAAAAGCGGATAAATCCGCCGTCCGTTTAGGTCTTCCCGTTGGAGTTGCTCGTATGGTGCAATCTGAGTTTACTTCATAGAAGATTAAGCGTGAACATAATAAGATAACAATTCGATTGACATTGTATAGTCATACTGAAAGTACGACTGCTGCATGGCTAGATCGTGGACCATCGTGCATAGAGAAACTTTTACCATATTCTTATATGGAATATAAAACTCTTTACCCTCATGAAAATAAATTTGGAACCATGATGTGCCGGTTGCATTTGGATTTAAATTTTGGTGGTCATTCTGAGTAGTACTCCCTCTGTAAGTATAATTTTCTCGTGGTGTGGAGTAATCGTCAGCAGAAGTACCAAGTGCCGTAAACGCCGGCAGGACACATCCTCCGGCTCGCCAAGCGGGAGCGGCCGCGCCGCGCTCCGTCGACGCCCCGCCACGTCCACAGGAACGGGGCGGCCGCCGCTGCCAGGTGACCCCCACATTCTATCCTGCGACTGCGAGCTCCGAGGCCTCGGACTCCGCACCCGCACCACCACCACTCCCATCGCTCTCCCCGTCTCCCGAATCCCCCCAATCCGAGCCAAACCCCCCTGCTCCATTAAATTCATAAAACCACCACCGTCACACGCCTCAGCCTCACGCAACACGCTCGGCAGCCATGGGCACGTCGGGCTCCAAGGGGATGGACGGCGTCGGGGGCCTCGGCGCGGCGGCGCTCGCCGGCGGCGGCGGCGGCGGAATGGGCGGGGACGAGGGCGGCGGCGCCGTGACGGGGTCGTGGCACGGCGGCGCGCAGCTCTACGTGTCGCTCAAGATGGAGAACGCGCGGATCATCGGCGACCTCGTGCCGCACGTCTACGGCTCCGAGCCCATCATCGGCTCCTGGGAGCCCGCCCGCGCCGTACGGACCCCGCCACCAGCTCCTGATTACTCCTGCTCCCGTGCTTGACAGTTCCGGTTTACATTGATTCGGTTCCGGTTTCGCAGCTCGCGATGGAGAGGGAGCTGGCGTCCATGTGGGAGCTCAGCTTCGTCGTGCCGCCGGACCATGGTATGCACGCTGCACACCTACTACCTAGTCCCTACCTACCTGCGCTTGTGCCGCACTTTCCTGTTTTATCGGTTTGGTTTTGGTAATGAAATGGGCTTTCTGATCTTGTCTGGTAGACTGAACTTGGGAGAACTGAACTGAACTGCTTAGTGCTGTACTCTCAATTTGCCTTTCAGTAAACTGGAAACCTTCAGGATTTTGTATTTTCCTATAGTTTGTTTGGCTCAATTGAATGCTCAAATGTTTGATTCACTTTCGCAAACTCTGTTGTGAACTACTGCACATGTGCACTGTCCCTAACAATTTTGGCATGTGGAATTTACTGCAGAAACACTCGACTTCAAATTCTTGCTCAAGCCCAAGGACGCGGAGACCCCGTGCATCATTGAGGAAGGGCCGACACGGCTTCTCACTGGGGGCATGCTCGAGGGTGATGTGAGGCTTGCAAACTTCAGGCTTAATGGAGACGATGAGTTGCTTGAGTTCAGGGTTTTCAACAAGGCCGACATCGTGTCTCCGCTCGATCTTGCCGCGAGCTGGAGGGTATACAAGGAAAATTTCCAGCCTTCCAAGGTCCGAGGAATTCCTGATATCAGTATAAATGAAGCACCCACTCATGCGACCGAGGTGAGAACAAGAGTAAAAATGCGCCCCTGACTTCGATTTTGCAATGCTTATGCTTCACTACTAGGCTTGCATCTTGTTGTACCGTCCTTCTGCTAAAATAACTGGTATATTGGTCCTAAGTATCTCTGAAGTCAAACAGGCAGACAAAAAGGGTAACCACTTTGAATGGTTTTCTTCTTCAGTTGAAGTTCAATCTTTACGATGTCATTGGCCATGTTCTGAAATCTGGAATGCTCTTGTGCATAACACGTCTTTAGGGAAGTAAATTAAACAATTCAAAAAGGACAGGAATGGGAGCTGATCTTTTCGTATTTCCTTCCCTTTCCATACTGTTCTTGGTGCTACCTTATCTGTACTATTGCTTATTAAGATAATTTCTACACTAGCAAAATCAATTCATTTTTATCATTTCCTCATTTTAACACTTGCATGATTTTTCCACTTCAATGCTGATAGCAAGCTAATTAGTATTGCGGTTTCATGCCTTTCTGCAGGATGGATCTGGTTCTAGTTTGGAGCTTGACTTAGAGCATTATGTTGTTCCAACGCCAACTGCACCACCAACTGAATATGCAGCAAACCTTGCTGCAACCCCAGCATCCTTAGATCAACCTGAAGCACCGTGGACAAATGATATCCTTCTTAGTGATGGCATTCAGAGTCCAAGAAGTGCTGCTGCAGATTTTAAAGATGATAGTTACCATAATAAGGTAAGATCTAATCTGGAAAAGCTGGACTTCTGGAGTGAAAACGTATTTTGTTTTGTGATAGAGAAAAGTATACTTTTCGTCCCTTAACTCTTGGCAGAGTTTAGATTTGGTCCCTCAACTCCGAAACCAGACAATTTGCATCCCTAACTAGTGAAACTGGACCAGGTTCGTTCATCCCTGGTCTCGGCTTTGAGCGGTTTTGGTGCTGATTCACCCCGGTTTTGACCGGTGCTGACTTAAATACGTGTATATTTTTCAAATCCGTGAATCTTTTGAAATTCATGTACTTTTTTCAACTCTGTGTACTTCTTCATGTTTGCGTAAAATTTCAAATTCACATACCTTTTTGAAACCCACACTATTTTCAAATCCACATACTTTTTCAAGTTCACGTAATTTTTCAAATTCACATACTTTTTTCTGGTTTGCATATTTTTCTCAAATCCGCCTACTTCTTTCAAGTTCGTGTACTGCTTTCAAATCCGTATACCTTTTCCAGTTCATGAACTTCTGTAGAGAGTACGTGGATTTGAAAAAAGCACGTGAACTTGAAAATGGTATGCGGACCTGAAAAAATATATGGATTTGAAGAAAGTAAGCGAAATTGAGTTAAAACATGGTCAAAACCGGTGAAAGTCAGCACCAAAACCGTGTCCAGGGACAAACCTTGTCCGATTTTAGTAGTTGGGGGTGTAAATTGTCCGGTTTTGGAGTTGAGGGACCAAATCTAGACTCTGCCAAGAGTTGAGGGACGAAAAATATACTTTTTTCTTTGTGATATCAGCATTGCCCAAGTTATGTGCAGTAAAATATATTTATTTGATATCAGTTAGATGTTTTTGAACTTTTGGAGTGAAAACGTATTTCGTTTTGTTATATCAGCATTGCCAAGTTATCTGCATTAAAATGTTTTTATTTGATATCTATTACTACATGTTTTTGGACTTTTATAGTGAAAACGCATTTTGTTTTGTTATATCAGCATTGGCAAGTTATGCGCAGTAAAATATTTCATGCATTTCTCCAAACCAGAATTAGTTTTCTAAAAGAGCCATGCCACATTGTTTTGGTCCTTTTGTAGGATACTGAGGCTTCAGTAGCAGATTCTTCTAATTCTAAGAAGTTACAAGTTTCTGGAATGGTAGAGTCAAAATCAGTTGGTACCTTAATACAACTGCAAAAGAAGGACAGGCCACAAGGGCTTTACGTTGACAGGGGTGTTGTCTCTCCTAAGCTTGGAAAATCATTTAGTGCATGTTCCCTGGCATCTGGCCTTAATTTTGGATCAACAAAGGTCAGTATTGTTTGTATCCTCAACCAGTATGAGGTAACAAAAGAAAACTGAAATAATTAGGAAAACAGTCGATCCTAAATGGTAAATAGCTTTCTGCCAGAATCAGTCTTGAGCAAATCGTGTGGTAAGTGCCCCAATGAACAACTAGAAACTTATGTAGGCCCAGTTCAGATTGTTAAACAGGTGTGTGCGGGCTTGAATAAATTATGACGAGGTAATTGCACCGGCAGTACATGAACTTGTCGTGTGGGTTCATTATCGTACATGAACTTGCAAAATGTAACCAACTAGTCCAGAAACTTGGCTTGGGTGTTCATTTTGGTCCAAATGGCGCTAGCTCAGGCTAACTGTGTCCACATGGTTGGCAAATGATGTGCATGTGGTGCACTAACGATTTTTGGCGCGCTCTAAATTAACCGAAACTGAGCAAATCATAGATTTTTACCTGCACATGTTAGTTGTAAACTTGTAAGACATCACTGAGGTGACCTTAACCCATGATCCTTCATTGATCAAGCCCATCTCAGTACAAATTACCGCTGCGAGTACGCCACCAGGGGAGTGGAGATGGGGCAGAGGGGGAGCCAGGAGTGACAAACGGCGTCGTCTTTGATGAAGCCCCTCAGTCGCTGTTGCCGTCACCCCGAGTGGCTGCCATCACTATCGCAATTTTAGGCCCTAAGTTTCGAAACAGGAGAGTGAGATAGAGGAGAAGGACCATCTGATGCAATTCAAAGATAGAACAGGGAGTTATTTGCAAATTTCCTGGGCTGGAAGGGGTGTACAAATGGCTCTCGTGCACCAGCATGGCATGTCACGTATGCTTTGTTAGCACAAGCTAGCGTGATTTGGGTCAAAATGATACTGCAGGCTAAGTTTATTGACTACTTAGTTGCATTTTTTAAGTTGTAATAAATTGAACCCGCGTGAAAGGTTCAGATATTGCTGGTACAGTTACCTCTATTATGTCCATTTCTTCATTTATTTGGTTTGATGTAGTTGAACAAATATTTTACCAGATTACTGATTTAAGTTTATACCTGATTCTTTCTTATTGTTGACATATTTGAAGGCCATGCCAGAAGCAGCCGGAGCTGTTGCAGCTGCAGCTGTAGCTGATAGGTTGCACGGATCAAAGGAGGACCGGAAACTGGCTATTGTTCTGGTAAACTATGATCACCAGATACCATCACAAGATAAATTTTTGACTGTTGCATTGTCACTACATAGCACCTACCATTTCCTTCTATAACATCTAGTTGCCTTACTAACATAACACCTAGATGCTTACTAACAAATAAATAATTCCATGAATAAAATAAATTTATAATTATTCTGTGTTATACAGTTTAATCTTCTTATACTGTCTAATCAGGAAAACGTAATGTGGACACAGATTTTTGGCTCTTGGGATCACATGATTCCTTTTTTCACAAAATTCAAAAACCAAGGCAAAAAGTAAAAAAAAAATGAAAAAAAATCTGGTGCGTAGATATTACAGGTAACGAGTCATGTACCTGCAAGTTTTGGTAAAAAAATATTTATTTGTGGTCTGAGTGAAAAAACAGAACTGGGGAGCTGGAGTGGCATATTCAGGTTTTGAAAAAGTGCTTGGGTTTGTTATTTTTCCACTGCTCACAAATCAGTTGTGATTTTCAGGAAACTTGAAATCTGGAAACTGAGCCATTCGCATGTGAGATTTTCCTTGATTTTTTTGGACTAGTGCAATTTCTGTTAAAAGGGATCATTAGGAGTTTTTAGGCATAATGTCCGTATATTACAACAGCAATTTTGATGCCCCTTGACGGAGTATGATTTGCCTGCCACTGAGCATAATTGGCATCATGTATTAAGATTCGCTATTGTGCTGGGGCATACTCATATTGTTTTCTATGCTTCTTCGGGAAGGTCTTCTTCTGATTTTTTTTACTCCTAATTAGGTTGGTCTACCAGCTCGTGGGAAAACCTTCACAGCAGTTAAGCTTACAAGGTACCTTCGTTGGCTAGGTCATGAAACAAAACATTTCAACGTCGGAAAGGTGATTATATTCTAGTTCACATAATTATCGTGTACAACCGCTACATATTCTTGGATTATGGAAAATGAACTGAACTCTCTCTCTGTGTTGAAACTGTGTGTAGTACCGCCGTCTGAAGCATGGAGCGAATCAGGTACTAAGATCTCTCATTTGATACAATTATCTTCACACTTTTTTGTTCAAGTATATGGCATTTATATTCTTTACATGACACCGTATTTCATTTTCAGTTACCCTATCCATATTTGGCTTTATAAATCACTGATCTGTTGGTGTATTAATAATGATTGTTATCACAGCTATCTTGTTATCATGCTGTTTCATTGTTTACTAGTATAATTGTATAAAGAAAATAACTTTTAACACTTTTTTTGTATTGTGTATATAGGTCCATCAGTCTTCTCAGTAAACAATGAATGCCACCAGCTAGGCATTTATTAAATTCATTCGCACGTTGGCTGAGCAAGTTTCTTATTTTGTTCATACTTCTATCTACATTGTTACTGTACACATGAATATATGTTTGGCTCTGATTCTTGTTGTGATACTGCTTGTTCATGTCACATGCATGTCTTTATGTCTTGTTTTTTTGCAATGCAGTTATTTGAGTCTATGTTAGTAAAATTACAGTTCTTTACTGTAGAGAAATCTGACAATTTTGTAGTTTCATTGGTTCAGTCTGCAGATTTTTTCCGTCCTGATAACCAAGAGGGGATCGAGGCACGTAATGAGGTCAGCAGGCTTTATTCTACAATTTGTTTTTAAGTAGTAGAACTCTATATTCTATATAACTCTTCGTGTTCACAAATACGTCATTCTATGTTTTGAACACGAATGCCTCACATTCTTGTCATATTATACTCACATTTTCCCATTAACACATTAGGATTTGAAACTAAGATTACTCTGCCACCTTAAACTCATGCTATGTTCTTTGGCTTGGATTATTCTGAATGCTTCTCATGAAAGTTCCCATAAAAGCCATAATAATTCAAATTAGCATACTACCTCAGATGTAAAATTTGATTGGCTGACCGACAGCACCACAAGATGAATATTAACATCAAATTTTGTATAAGCAAGTTTCCACATCATCTTTCTGTCTGAAATGTTTCCAGGTGGCTGCTTTAGCAATGGAAGACATGATAGACTGGATGCACGGAGGAGGTCAGGTAAGCTGGCTTTATGCTGCGTAGTCTTCTAACAATGTAATGCTTTTCTGACCAGCTCCTGTTGTGTGTAGGTTGGTATATTTGATGCAACAAACAGCACACGGAAAAGAAGATATATGCTAATGAAGATGGCTGAAGGGAACTGCAAGGTAATTCGTAACATTTGGATTTACAGTAGACTTGGTTCTTTGACCTTTCTTCCGTGATTATCTTGAGCTAAAATTGATTCATGTGGATGAATGTTAACATATAATCACACCACTGACAGTTTGTGGGTCAGTCTAATTAATGTGCTTTTGTGCATTGGGTACATTTATATCGTTTGTCATCTTGGACCATGCTTGCTAACTGGATGCACTTTCTGCAGATAATATTTCTGGAGACAATATGTAATGATCGAAACATAATCGAAAGGAATGTCCGCCTGAAAATTCAGCAAAGCCCTGATTATGCTGACCAGTTAGAAACCGACAATCCCTCAAAATTCGCCCTGTACTACAAATATAATATGCATAACCTTATTTCTGTGTAAACTTTTGTAGGCCGGATTATGAAGCTGGATTGCAGGACTTCCTTGAACGTTTGACAAATTATGAAAAGGTCTTGATGCTCTGCGAGTGATATTCTGTTCTAGTAGTGCATGTGCTGTCAAGTAAAGTTCTTGAGCTCTCTGAACTATTTAATATTGAATCAAGTAGTATTCCTCTTGCAGGTCTACGAGCCAGTGCAGGAAGGCTCATATATCAAAATGATTGATATGGTAAAAGGGGAGGGTGGCCAGTTACAGGTAACAAAGATGATACTACTAGCTATCTCCTATTCCTGTGAAAAGGGTGGCTAGGTTTCCAGTTATACCTTCAAGTGTTCTAGGGTTGGTTCCTCTTTATAACTGGGAAAACTAGGTTCTTTACACAAAACCGAGCATTTTGGTTGAGTTTTGTCATCGTGGGCTTTTAACTTTTGAACTTGGCATTCTAAATTTGTTTGGTACCTGTTCCGTTGAATTTCTAACTTCTTGCCACCTTGTACCAGGTGAACAATATCAGTGGCTATCTCCCTGGGCGTATTGTCTTTTTCTTGGTATGTACTTCTATGCTTAGTTTCTTACACTATAAATAGTCAACTACCATTTTCGGAAGCAAGTATAATATCTTCCCATTATGGAAATGCTCATATTTTGTGGTTGCTTCAAAGTTTATTTCGAGAAGTGTTTGTTATTGGGTTAACACCGGAGTGTCATTAGTGCACTTTAATTCGTGACACATCCATCCTTAATATGCAACTGCAGGTGAATTCTCATCTTGCGCCTCGGCCTATTTTGCTTACCAGGCATGGTGAGAGTTTACACAATGTTAGAGGAAGAGTTGGTGGTGACACGGTGCTAAGGTTTGCTTCTCTAATCTGATACCTTCACATGATACTTTTATATGCTTAAGTCACCATTTTTTGGTTATTGAAGTAACAGGCAAGTGGTAACTTATATGGAAATTTTGCATTAGAAATTTTGATTATTTTATTTGTCAAGAAAACATGGACAAAATCATTTCTCTTACGGGAATTAGCCTATAGTATTTGCCTAACGAAGACCACTTCAACCTGCCTGATAATTATGCAGTGAAGACGGAGAGCTTTACTCAAAGAAACTAGCCAACTTTATTGAAAAGCGCCTCAAAAATGAGAAAACTGCAACTGTAAGTAATCCCCTTAAATTTAGTTACACTATTTTACAAGGGCAACCTAGTGTTGTCAGTATTTTACGTACTTAAGAAATAGATGATGTCTGTGATCCTATCAAGTGAGCTAACAGAGCAAGATGCTTTATGTTTTGGCTGTCCTGTTGTTTAGATTTGGACTAGCACTCTACAGAGAACAATTTTGACAGCAACTCCAATTGTTGGATTCCCAAAGGTAGTTCCTTGAAATTTTGTGAGTTGTCTTACGGACCTGTTGCTATCTATGTATACTGACATAGGTTCAACCTTGTAGATACAATGGCGTGCTCTTGATGAGATCAACTCCGGTGTATGTGATGGGATGACGTATGAAGAGATAAAGAAAATTATGCCTGAGGAATATGAGTACGTAGTAACATTTCTCTGTAATTTTTGCAATAAGTGTTCTGGAATATCTTATTGGTAGTTTATGTACAATGCCATGCCATTTTGTTAATTACCATGCTGCAAAGCTACATTGTTTTCCCTATTAATCATGCCATGCTAAAATGTGGAAGTTATATTACATTTAGACATATCTGGCTTGCTAAACTGAGCGGACCTGTATATTGCATTATTTCTTCCACACTATTTTGGCCTTTACATATTTATTGAATGTATATTTACATCCGAACACGCTGTTTATGATGGTTTTCTAATGCGTGCTGCAACTTGCAACCAGGTCACGCAAGAAGGACAAGCTGCGTTATCGATACCCGCGTGGGGAGTCTTACCTTGACGTGATTCAGAGGTTAAAAAAGCTGCTGAATTATTCTGAATGTCTTGTAGCATTACTAGACTTCACAATACATAAAGCTGGTTGGAAATCAGTTATGTTATTGCCTCCACCCTAACCAATGTGCTATACTGCCAACAATCCTCAGGCTGGAACCTGTCATCATCGAGCTTGAACGCCAGCGAGCACCAGTGGTCGTTATATCCCACCAGGTAAATTGCCACTGTTGATGAAACTCCCTCGTGCAGAAGCGCTGATCTTAAAGTGTCTGTCTTATTTATAGGCCGTACTGCGAGCGCTGTACTCGTATTTCGCCGACAGGCCTTTGAGGGAAGTTCCAGACATGGAGGTAACATGGCATTTTCGATCTTCTCTTGTTGCATCGACGATGTATTTGAAAACTTGCAAAAACATTGCTAAACCAATTGAACACATTTTGAATGTACCCTAGATGCCACTCCATACCATAATCGAGATACAAATGGGCGTCACCGGCGTCGAGGAGAAGAGGTACAAGCTCATGGACTGAGTGAGAATCTGAGGTACAGGTAGGCTCGGCACAGCAGCAGGCTCCGGATTCGCTGTTCCAGATACAACCATACAGACAGCATATACAGTTAACTCAGTACAGTAACCAGCTATCCATCTCTCCTCTCCGGACGGCGTGAAAGTAAAAAAACTAACCCCTCCGGTGTAAAATATTCGACCGAAAACACCTATTGGTCATTGTAAAAAAAAACATAAACTGCTAATAAGGAAGTGTAAAAAAAAATACTGTGCCAGAAGATGTAACTGCTGGTAATGAAGGAAAATGCAGGTTCATCTTGGAGGTAACAAGTCAAAGGATTGTTCCTTGTCCTCCTTCGGTTTCCCTGTGGCTGATGTCAGCGAAGGAAATGCACGATCACTGCTCACTTGGACTCTCGGGCCATCATCACGAGACCTGCCCACCGGAGCTGTGGACCTCCTGTGCTGTGCTGTTCCCGTATCCATGTGAGGACACGAGACGTTTCAGTTCCTTGCCCCAGAAACTCGGTGGCACGGGGCGCAGCAGCGTGCCAAAACCTCCCACGATTTCATGCGGCATCTACGAAGGCTGTAGCCTGTAGGGGCCGGACCGACGGACGTATGCCTGGCTGGCCTGGTCGCCACAAGTTGCCAATAGTTTTTTGTGCAAAAAGGTACTCCTGTGTAGGCAAGCCATAGTTTATGTGGCGAGCAAAAGGCGGCATTTGACGTCGCTGGTACGTCCATGACATGTGGGGCACGCTGGGAAAGAAACGCGGGACAGGCACGAGTTCGTTAAAGATGATTGAGAGGCGCTAATAATGAAACCAAAATCTGCAATTCGTGGGAAGAAATCGAGACGCTCGTTACCCGCTGCCTGCGTCGGATATACTTATATGGTTCGGTCGCTGGTCACTGGACTGCCATACGCATGATTGCGCACTGCACCGCGCGCGCCAGCGTCAAGCCATGTCCCCGTTCGCGCCTCCGTACAACGCCAACGTCCTCCTGGCCGCGGTGACCGCGCTCTCCGCGGCGATCGCCTTCGTCGCCGTGCTCCACCTCTACGCCCGGTGCTTCCTGCAGCGGCGTGCCAACGCCAACGCCAACGCCAACGCCACCGCCACCGCGGGGAGCAACGCTCACGCGCTGGCTCTGGCGCTGGCGCTGCAGCGGCCGCCGGACGGCTATGAGGTCGAGGTGATCACCGTCGACGCCACGTGCGCGCCGGAGCCCGCCGGGCTGGGCGCCAAGGAGCTCGGCGTGCTGCCGGTGTTCGTGTGGGAGTCTTCGTCTGCCAAGGGCAAGGTGGCGGCGGCCGCCGTCGCCGAGCATTGCGCCGTGTGCCTCGGGGAGCTGGAGGACGGCCAGCTGGGAAGGGTGCTCCCGGCGTGCAGCCATGCGTTCCACGTCGGGTGCATCGACGCGTGGCTCCGGCTGAGCTCCACGTGCCCGGTGTGCAGGTCGGCGGTGAGGACGGAGGAGGATGGGGCGGCGCCGGTGGCCTGAGCGGCCACGCTGAGCTAGCTAGAGCCGCCGAGCGCAGTGTACATGGGTAAACTATAGACGGCCAGCATGGTGTTTCTGTTCTTTTGTTTTGTCTTGTTATATCAGGTAAATTTCCGAAAATTCGTTTCGGAGCTTGAGCTCATATGCTCCCGTTGACGAAAAACATAAAAAAAAATAGTAGAAAAATTCAAAAAAATCTATTTTTTTTTGCGTGGTAGATATTTTTGTGCGTGAGGTTCACTTCAAATTTTAGCTTATTTGGACATTCGAGCAGCTCTCGACAAAAAAGACAAATCGGGAAACGTTTGTGACCCGATTTGTCTTTTTTGTCGAGAGCTGCTCAGATGTCCAAATACGTTCAAATTTGGAGCAAACCTCACGCACAAAAATATCTATCACCCAAAAAAAATTAGATTTTTTTGATTTTTTTTACTATTTATTTTGATTTTTTTCGTCGGACGGGTGCAGATGAGCCCGGGAGCCAAATAGCCGCTCTCGTAAATTTCATTTAAGTTCTGGAAATTATAAGAAACGGTACAAATCGAATAAATCTCCCAGGAAAAACCGCGTGCGCGGAACCACACTCAGACGATCTTTTTCCTGGTTCATTCCTGAATTAACTTGGGTTCTCGAGCTTCATTATGCAAAAACAATTGTGGAAAGTCCAGTTATTTTTTAAAAAATTGGGGGGGGGGGGGGGGGGTGTTCTATATTAAGGTAAACGAGAAACTACAGAGTCGAGTCTCACCACAACACCCATATACCTACAAAAGCACCCAACTAAGATGTGAAAATACAAACATCCCTGGACTGAAAACCTTTACTGCATGGAACCTACGTCTAAGATTGTAGCCCTGAACTCTTTATGATTTTTCTCTTTCTTATACTATGTTAATAACGGAGTTAAGACCAACTGAATCTTCAGACCGATTTGCCTAGCCCAGCTTGAAGATTACATCAATTGGCCATGACTGGTACTCAGAACTATAGTTTTTTCTTCTTCTCAATTTGAGTGCCTGATAACTCTGCAATTGCTGAAGCAGGCCCAGCACGGCCAGTATATGTCCATATGAAGGGAGCTGCTTCCGTTTTTCTCCGAAAATCTCCCTTGTTCCCCTTTTAATCTTTGATTGCTCGAAATCTTCAATTCTTCAGTTCCACAAATCTGGCATTTGCTACTTTTTACATAAAAAATAAGTACATCAAAGGGCTTTAGGGTATTCACCGAATGTGGCGTCCTTTTTCTCTTGATGTTAGCAACTTAGCATTTTCTAATAAGTGCTCGTATGGAGCCTTTATCATCACCCAAACTACCTTTCGTTACATGAGGTCACAAAGCAGTAAGCATAAAGAGGTCGCACTTAATTATCAGAAGAGCCCCAAGCAAACATGTTCTACTACTGTTACTAATTACAGTAGTAGCTACTAGGATGCTACCACTTGCTTATTTTGGTCATGAGCTAGCCTTTACTTCCTGTGTCCGATGCCTCAAGCCCTCTAAACCTCAACCATCTCAACCTTTCCAAGAGCAACTTCATCAACCAGGTTTCCCTTTATGTATCTGAATCTTACTCTAAGGAGCATTAGCAATCAATTTAATGACCATTTCTCACCATGCCTTAGAAAACATACGACAATTTAGAATTCTTGCATTGCGATATAACAACTTACATGGCTAGGTAATAGATCTCGAAGGGGAGAAGAAGTGGAGAGGAGCAATCAGATTTGCAAACACTTGACCTAGGTTAAACAATTTATCAAGTAATCTGAATTTCAGTCAGGTTTGAGAAACTAAACCAATGGCTCCAAGAGCTAATGGTGTTGTGCATGAAATATAAAATAAATTTACAGAGATATAGTGCAGAACAAAATAAATGGTGGGATAGTTCAAAATAAATAAATCATGGCGGGCATACTTACTGGTGGTAAAATGTTAGCCTGTAGCCTGGAGAGCAATTCTTGGGCAGAAACTTGATAATGAACATTCTTAATTAAGTGCGGTGAAATTTGCAAATTGCAGCTATACAAGGAACTTACTAACTCTGCACACAAGGATGAACCTTCCTTCTGAACATGAATTCAAAATTTGGCAACAATATAAACAGCATAGCCGGCTTCATCTTTAAGAGAAGTTCAGTCTATTACAGTGTACGGTATAAACTGAAAGGTAAATCAAGGTGTTGGTTATCCACATTAGCGTATAACAGGCATAAGTAATAATATGCAAAGTAACAGAAGCATTGGTCGATTTCCAGTTCCAGTTCCCCATAACGTGTCATTTCAGATATACACAGGGTAAGTATGAGTCCATAGATATGCACTGCAAGACGTTGGAATCTGAGAATGACCCCTCTACACTTTTCACTATGACCTATGCCCAGAGAGCTAATATCGACATAGAAGCAGATCCAAGCACCAATGCAATATAAGAGGCTTTCTTCAGTTTCAGAGATGATGACATCATCTTGTTGTGGAAGAAATCAAGAGAAATGAGGTCGACGAGAGCCATGTAGACAAGGATTCCGGCAGAGAGTGAACCAAGAAGGCCTTCAATTATTAGGGCGTTTGGACTGCTATCGTCATAACCAGTCATATGGAACACTGCCATCCCAAGAACTATTCCCAATGGTGTTGTCACTGAGAACATTATGCACATGTAACCCACTGTTGCCATTCCGAAACCAGCCTGTGAGAAATAGACAAGTACACGTTCAGTCATCAATGAACTTCACAAAACCCCTCTAGCTGGTGGTTATGTGCTGTTACAATTTCAGAGGAGAACTTCTAAAGTAGACCGTCATATGGCAAGCTTGGATGATTATAAATGAATACACATATACAGAAAGTGGTAAGGTCTACAGCTGGAAATTGCTCCACGGGGGTAGTGCCATCTAAAGTTATGACTATTTAACACACATATACAGAATGAATGTTGTAGGTGGTGGCTCTGTTTGATACATTATGGCAATGCTTTGCCGGCTCAGACTCAGAGAAAAGAATGGGAAATGCACTGGTGCCTTTGCTAAAAATGGAGATTTCAGTGGCAACCGATTGGCGATTCTACCATTTGGGCACATCTTGAAACCTCTTTCCTTTATTTATTTTCGGATTTTTTTCCTTAGCATGTCAAAGTGTTTTGTGGAATTGCTCTCCAGCACGATGCCACCAAATTAAAAAGAACTTTAAAGACCTATCAAGTGCTATTCTTCTGTCCCTTCTCCTGTGTGTGTAACACATCAGCCTCATCTAGTGCAAATCTGGAAAGACAAAATGGATACAGACATGGACGAACAGACTTGAATGGGAAGAAATGTCTAAAAAAACAGTTAGGCCTCCATGAGTATAGGTGACACAGAAAGTTGAGGCCTCAAGGCTGCTAAGGTAAATGTAACTGTGAGAAAAAAGGGCTCGCTGTACAACAGGGATTCTTCCACCAATAATCACCTCCAAAGTTACCTAGAGGGTTCAGGATAACACGAGGAGCTTAACAAATCAAATTCAACTGTAAGTATTACTTGGCTGAAAAAGTGGTACGGAGTATATGCCAAACATTCCATCTCTGAACTAAAACAATGGCATGACAGGCTTGCCCAAAGACAGAGAAAACAAACATCTAAATCAACATACGAGGGAACAAACCCTTGTCGTTTGTATGTGCAAAGCATTAGCTTAATACTGTATTAGACATCAACATAGGGTTATTATACTCAGTCTATAAAGTATGACCACAGGTCCATGATAAGCTCGTCTTTCTTAAGAAAATCAGTCAACAGGAAAGACAACGTTGACATGAATTTTTTAAAATAAGCTGCCAACTTCCTAATTCACACCATTGCAAATATGCAGCACAAAACTCACACAGAAAGTCACAATATGAACAAAATTGTACTCCCTCCATTCACAAATATAAGATGTTTTAGACATTTCAATATGGACTACATACGGACTGAAGCGAGTGAATAAACACAACTAACATGCGTCTAAATACATCTGAATCAGAAAAAAAACTAGAACATCTTATAATGTGAGCAGAGGGAGTACTAGATTAACTTTTCAATGACGAATTTCTCTTAATAAAATAACAATTCGATGATGAATTCTCCAATTGCACAGAAACATCACACCAAATTGAGCCGCATATGTTGGACTCTGACCTGTGCGATGCAGCCGCCGAGGCCCATCCCCTCGAAGACCTGGTGGAAGGAGAGCGCGACGACGAGCGGCCGGATGGCGCAGACGTCCTGCGACATCCCCAAGGTGACCCCGATGATGACGGAGTGGAACACTATCCCAATCTCCAGTACCTTGGATACCATCTTCTGCTTCTTCCTCGCCTCCTCCTCCTCCCCATCCCCGACCTCCACCACCTCATGCCCAGCCCCGTGGCACCCGATAGTTGGGGCCAGGGGCTCATCGCTGCGGGGCAAACGGGTGCCTTTCTTTGGCCCGAAGAGCGCCACGTCATCCCGGTCCGGGTCGCCGCCATTCTTGTCGGCGCGCGGCGCCGGGTCGTCGCGGTCACTCTCGTCCAGGAAAGCGCGTTTCCTGGGGCTCATTTCGCCGGTGAGCTCGAAGACGGGGGCCTTCTTGGTAGTGGGGATTGGGGAGTAGGGCTGGCCCTCCTCCTGCTGCGGCGGCTGCTGGTGGCCGTGGGCTTCCAGGTGCGACGAGGCGGAGAGGTCGACGAGGAGCGCGAGCAGCGCTCCGACGAGGCAGAGGAGCCCCGCGAAGGGGAAGTCCCTCCAGGGCCGGCGCGACGCGACGGCGCAGTCGGCGAGCGCCGCGTAGGCGTCCGGGAGGACGTGGACGAGGGAGGTGGAGAGGATGACCCCGGCCGCGTAGCACTTGACGAGGAGCAGGCCCCGCGCGTACCCTTCCCGGCCGCGGAAGTACCTGGTGAGCGCGACGGGGAGGCAGACGCCGACGGCGCTGGCGATGAGGATTGCGAGCAGGGAGCCCGTCTTGAGCCGCGCCGCCGCGGCCCCGTCGCGGCAGACCCTGGACAGCGCGTCGAGCTCGCCCGCAGGGAGGCACCCCCTGCCGGACATGGCGGCGTGCGAGGTGCTCGGCGGAGTATCGCGCCCGCGCAGGCCAGCGACGGCGACGGCGGGCGGTAGGAGACGGAAGCGAGGACTTGTGAGACTTGAGTGGTTAAGAGAAACGAGCGAGGTTTCAACGCGAGGTGGGCCCGCGGGGAGGCCGTGCGCGATGGTTTTCTTTTTCTTCGAGGAAACTTATAAGAGAGTAAAGAACGGTTTCGTACGTCTAAAAAAATCAGTCGTACTATATATATATATATATATATATATATATATATATATATATATATATATATATATATATATATACTAGCTAACAAACATGACCGTTCGTTGCAATGGGAGATAAAAAATAACACAGACACTAACTTGATAAGCATGTTCAAGACCCGTCACATGTGTATGTCCTCTATCTTAATATGTCAAACAATGGATTGATTTAGGTTCGAGTTTTTCAAGACCCAATTTGGATCATGTGATGTGGTCCCAGGTCAATTGATTCGGATGAGCGACGTTAATTTAAATTATTAGTCCATTCAGAAATTTTAAAATAAATTTGGAACAATGACATTATTAAAAGATTTGGACTTTTTTTGTGGTTGAAAAAATCAAAAGGTTTGGACCTCCTCTTCTTTTCATCCAAATTTTATAAGTAATTTTAAATAAATAACATTACCAACAAATTTAAAGTAACAAAACATAAAATAAACAACCTAGAGTAACAATCGCAGCAAGCAAAACCAACTTGTTTTTGACCATTTGCTTTGGAATTTTTTGCTTTATTCTATTAACGGAAAGAATTCATATTTCATATGGAAGGATATCATTTTTTACTTTATTCCAGAGATAAAATAAATCCGTATTTTCCACGGAGATAATGTTTGACAGTTCGCCTTTGTCAGAGTGTCCTTGTTCGAATCAATTTCCTATCTTATATGTGAGAAAGCGTGAGGTCTATTGGCCTTTTTATAGCGACAATTTTTTTTCTGACGTACATAGCCAAGCTAGGTATCCCAGATGGCCAGATATCAATCATCTTAGAATTGGCTTAGTATGCGAAGTTTCACACACTTATATTAATTGATGCAATGGGATTCAAAAGCGCGAGGTGGGACTCTTAAAAGGAATCTATCCTATTTTAGATTTCTTTTTTCAGAAAAATCCTACTTTAGATATAAAAGATCCCTTTTTTTGGCAACAGCGTGTTTTATGGGCTAAGGCCCAGAAGTTGGTAACTGCCAATTTTAAACGGATTTGTTGTTGTTGTTAGACTTTAAATGGTCTGGCCGCTTTCTAGCCATATTTACCACTCCCTCTATTCATAAATATAAGACGTTTTAGAGATGTTGGAAATATGCCCTAGAGGCAATAATAAATTAGTTATTATATTTCCTTGTTCATGATAATCGTTTATTATCCATGCTATAATTGTATTGATCGGAGACTTAAATGCATGTGTGGATACATAGACAAAACCATGTCCCTAGTATGCCTCTAATGGACTAGCTCGTTGATCAAAGGATGGTTAAGGTTTCCTAGCCATGGACATGAGATGTCATTTGATAACGGGATCACATCATTAGGAGAATGATGTGATGGATAAGACCCAAACTACAAACATAGCATATGATCATGTCAGTTTATTGCTACTGTTTTCTGCATGTCAAGTATATGTTCCTATGACCATGAGATCATGCAACTCACGGATATCGGAGGAGTGCCTTGTGTGTATCAAACGTCGCAACGTAACTGGGTGACTATAAAGGTGCTCTACAGGTATCTCCGATGGTGTCTGTTGAGTTGGCATGGATCGAGACTGGGATTTGTTACTCTGTGTAACGGAGAGGTATCTCGGGGCCCACTCGGTAATGCAACATCACAATAAGCCTTGCAAGCAATGTGACTAATTGTTAGTTGCGGGATCTTGTATTACGGAACGAGTAAAGAGACTTGCCGGTAACGAGGTTGAACTAGGTATGGAGATACCGACGATCGAATCTCGGGCAAGTAACATACCGAAGAACAAAGGAAACGTTATACGGGATTAACTGAATCCTTGACATAGAGGTTCGACCGATAAAGATCTTCGTAGAATATGTAGGAACCAATGTGGACGTCCAGGTCCCGCCATTGGTTATTGACCGTAGAGGTGTCTCGGTCATGTCTACATAGTTCTCGAACCCGCAGGGTCTGCACACTTAAGGTTCGGTGACGTTTCGGTAGTGTAGAGTTATGTATGGTGGTGACCGAAGGTTGTTCGGAGTCCCGGATGAGATCCCGGACGTCACGAGGAGCTCCGGAATGGTCCATAGGTAAAGATTCATATATAGGAAGTCCCAGTTTGGTTTCCGGAAAAGTTTCGGGCTCATCGGTAGTGTACCGGGAGTGCCGGTAGTGTACCGGGAGACCTCCGGGAGGGGTACTTCGACCCCAAGAGGTCCATGGGCTGTGGGAGAGTATTAACCAGCCCTTAGTGGGCTGGGAAAACAGCCACAAAGGCCCATGGCGCAGGAGAGAAAGTCCTAAAGAAAAAAGTGGAAAATCAGCCAATAGGAGGCAATCCTACTCCAACTAGGATTGGAGGTGAAGTAGGATTGCTCCCACCTCCTATTTCGGCCGACCCAAAGGCCTTGGCTGCCTCTCCTCTCCTCTCCTCCTATATATACTAGTGGATTGGGTGGTTTTTGGACATAATTTCCGGCCACGTGCTACCCGTTTCACCGGTGCACAGTTTCTCCTCTAGATCGGTTTTCCGCAGCGCTTAGGCGAAGCCCTGCCGGAATCACTCCACCACCATCACCGGAGCGCCGTCACGTTGCCAGTGAACTCTCTCTCCTCTCCACCTCCTCTTGCTGGATCAAGACGGTGGAGATCGTCATCAAGCTGCACGTGTGTTGAACGCGGAGGTGTCGTCCGTTCGGCGCTAGATCGGAAGGACCGTGATCGAGATCGCGAGACAGTTCGTGATGAGATCGCGAAACAGATCGTGATGAGTTCGCGGGATAGATCGTGATCAAGATCGTGAGACGGATCGTGATGAGATCGCGGGACGGATCGTGATGAGTTCACGGGACGGATCGTGATTTGATCGCGGGACGGGTCGTGATGAGATCGCGGGACGCTCGGCGATTTGGATCGCGAAGATGTTCGACTACACCAACCGCGTTTCTTAACGCTTCCCGCTTAGCGATCTACAAGGGTATGTAGATCCACTCTCCCTCTCATAGATGCTCATCACCATGGATAGGTTTGCGTGTGCGTAGGAATTTTTTTGTTTCCCATGCGACGTTCCCCAACAAGAGACCTGTTTGTTCACTCTAGAATGTCTTATATTTGTGAACAGAGGAAGTAGCTGGCTCGAGTGGTTGTCCTCATTGGAATCTAACGCGAGCTTGGGAGTTTGTATCCCACCATTGTTATTTAACTTTTTGTATTTCATTCGAAGCAAGCCTGTAAATTGACTCGGCTAGTGAAAAAACATCTGGGTTCCCGACGGACGAAAAATTAACTGGATCCGATCGTGGACGAAAAAAAAGGAGAAACAATCCTCACCCTCCACAATTCCTGGAGCGGTTTAATGTAAGAAAATGAGTAGCGATTATTTAATCTAATAAGTAAACAAACCCTCTCGTTTGGATTTAAAGGGCTTGAGGGCCAAAACTATACTATCAAGAGACATACTCATGCCAAGATTGAGTGCATCTATCTGTAGCCAGTGACCGCGTGAAGAAGCAGTTTTTACCTAAAAGCATCTCTAGCATACCCGGTATAAGTGGTCAAACCCGTAAAAAAGTTGTGTTTTATAGTTTTGGTCGAAAGAAATGTCCAAAACAAAAAACATAAAAGTGGTCCAACCCATTAATTTTTTAAGGGGCACGAAAAAGCCACACCCGAAACCCTTATGTTTGAAGGTTGGAAGGGCGAACCGAAGGGGCACCGTATACCGGTCAATTAAACCTCGTCGGAGCAAACACACCACCGTGGAGTTTGCCGGAATCCGCCCTAAACTCGCCGGAATTCATCACCGCACGCCGGAAAAGGCCGCTGGACGCCGCAAGCGATCGCCGCCGATTTGAATTGGACGAGCTCGACCTCGCCGTGGCCTCCATGACCTTAGCCTGGCTGCCGCAATCCTCCCGGCGTGGCCAGCAAACGGGCACGGCTCGGCCGACGCGGTTGGGAACAAAGCAGGACACTACTGGGGGCGACGAGGCATGGCCGGCGAGCGACAAAGCGTGGTCGGTGAGGCTGGGCCCGTCCGGCGTGGTGACGGGGCGCGGCCGACGGGGTTGGACGCGGTCGGCGTGGCCGGCACGGCCGGCTGGAGGAAGGGGCGGTGGCCGCCTGACCGGAGGAAGGAGCTCTTTATTCCAGTTTAAAGTTTTTTTTATAGTTTTTGTTTGGCCGTAGCTAAAATAGACCCTTAAAATACTTTTTTTACCTGTATCCCAGTATTACAGTTTGCGCTTTTATGGGGTTTGCTAGAGATGCTCCAAATGTTATATCTTGATTGCCACGCGGGATAATTGAGCCCACATGGAATGCGCCAATTGAAGGAAAGAAAACCCATCAGATACATCGGTTGGAGACATTAATTCAAGCATTTTTTTCGAACAACCCAAAACTAATATACATACTCATTGCAAGTGGCTTAATAATGATGGAGGAAGGTAATAGACAGAAGTACGAGCTACCCCAATTTTTAAACTCAAGCTTTTTTTTCTTTTTTTGACAAATGTCTAGAAAAACTTAAAATATGTTTGCATTTGTTTAATCAGTTTATTCTTTGAAAAAATGCATCATGTTTTCAAATTTGTCCAGAAATTCGAAAAAGTTGAGTATTCCTAAAATTGCCCACTTCTTTTCAAAAAATGTTTAAAAACTCAAAAAAGTGTAGATCTTTTGCTGCCTACAGTTTATATAATCTGAGATACAATTTTTAGACAAAAAGTTGAAGAATTATAGTGGCTAGGGACGTTGTTAACTCACGGGAGATCATGTCATTGATCCCATCCACGCACAAATTTTTGTTAGCTGTTTTCATGTTTTCGTACAGTGCCTTGTTTCTTTAACCGCAAGGCTGCTACCGTTGAAATGAAGTTAGGTAGCCTACTGGCTTGGACCGTGGGTGTAGCAGCTGCTGGTTACAGGTTCGAGTCCCACGTGGGCATCTTTTTTTCGTTGATTTTCCACCGGACGGAAAGCAAACGGACGTGAGAGGATTTGCAATGAACCGAAAATATCAGTCCCACGACGGACGAAAAAATTGGTGGTCCCACCATGGACAAAAAAATGAAGAAACAATCCTCTCTTTAATATTGGGTAAAGATATATAATTAATATATACTGTAATATATAATATGTAATATATTATATATATTATACCTCTCCGTTCCTAAATATTTGTCTTTTAAAAATTCTACTATGGACTACATACGGAACAAAATGAGTGAATCTGAACTCTAAATTATGTTTATATACATCCGTATGTAGTATTTAATGAAATCTTCACAAAAACAAATATTTAAGAACGGAGGAAGTATATTATAATATAATAATAAAGAACGGATAACTTCTGGTCATCCATCATTAAATCTACCCCGAAGTTGACACAAATTACCCACTATGCCACCTATAAGTCAGAAGGAAAAAAACGATTCGTTTTTTTATGACATGTCGCTCTATCAGATTTTGGTTTATTAAACACTGAACCCGCAAATGATCAAGTAAGCTGTCATAGCCTGATGGCTAGAGTGCCCCTGTTGTACCTGGGACACCGGGTTCGAATCCAATCTTTCAATGAATTTTATTTATTTTTTCCTTTACCTTTTCTTCTATCAGGCTGATTCAAATCAATTTTAACATGCTAAATATTTCTAAGTCTGAGAATCTGTAATTATTTTTATGTCATGTTTAGTGGTGAAAGTGCGTTATATCGACTAGAGGGGGGTGAATAGGCGAATTTTACAAATTCATCATTTGAGGATTTCAACTTGAGGAATTTAAAATGTGATGAATAACTAGCAACGGAATAAATATTTAAGTGCATGAGGAACATAGCAACAACATAGTCATAATGATGAAATAGGAGGAACATAGCAACAACATAGTCATCATGATGAAATAGAACATGCACAGATTACAGGTAGCGTGATACAGGATAAGCAGGTGAGGAACAAGGTAACTTGAAGGAATTTGAGGTGATGAAATTGTGAAAGTCTTTAGTCAAATTCTTGAAACAGTAAAGATCAATTTCATCAACAGTTATATGAGGAAATGGAAGGGTTGAGGAAATAGAACCAGGTAGCTTGATGAAGACAATGATTTGATGACCTAGTTCCAACTGGTGTGACAGTCGTACATCTGGTTTGGAGTGGCCTGGTATTTAAACCAGAGGACACACAGTCCTTACCGTATTCTTCTTGAGCTAAGGTCACACAGTCCTTGCCCAACACTCGTGGTAAGTCTTCAGGGTAGACTTCCAAAACCCTCACAAACTGGTCACCCGACGATCCACAAGTGACTGCTGGATGCTCTAGACCAAGGTCACTTCGTGATCCCCAATTGACTGCAGGATGCACTAGACCATGCCGCCTAACCATCTGGAGGATACACAGTCCTCAAAGGTAACAAGCGTCGGTTCCACACAGGAACAATTTCTTCAATGATGCTCAATCACTTTGGGTTTGGTGGTTTGGATTTGGGTTTTTCCTCACTAATGATTTTCTATCAAAGTCCTCGGAGGATGGGTTGCTCTCAAATGACAAGTGTCAGTTCTCTCTCGAAGCAAACCAACCAACCAGTGGTTGTGGGAGGGTGGCTATTTATAGCCAGGGTGCAACCTGACATGATAAGACATAAATGCCCCCAATGATATGACTGTTATGTGGATAAGAATGATTGGGACAGTTGGCGCTACGCACAACAACGGTCGGAATTTCAAACTATGTAAGTTATCAGGCTTATCATGTTCCTCACTTGTAGGCAATTTGCATTGACGAAATCCTAACTCCTAAGTCAGACCAATTTCCTCAGAGACCAGAAGAACTTTGTCTCTGTCAATAAAAGGCTTCACTCGAAGGATTGGATAGGTTGAGGATTTTGGAGTTGAGCATCAATTGGAAATTTTCCTTAGTATTACTTTGGCACCTTTAACAGTACGGTGTTTCCTATGACTCAAAGAAAGGAAATGAAACTACGAAAACAAAAGTCTTCACGCTTCATAGTCCTCATTCATATCTTCAAGGTCACACCAACTTCTTCATTTTCAAAGTCTTCAGGGAATACCAAAGTCTTCAGCAAATTCTTCAGTTGAAGACATACATTTTTAGGGGTCGATAATCTCCGGATATATCAAACTCCTCATCGACTTATAGAGCCTGTGTACACTTACAAATGCATCAGTCTCTTAACCTATAAGTCTTCAATACACCAAAATCACTAAGGGGAACTAGATGCACTCACAATCTCCCCCTTTTTGGTGATTGATGACAAATAGGTTAAGTTTCCAACGGGGATTAAAAATATGGAATGTAAGTACTGAGTTTGAGGAATTTTATTGCAAGATATAAAAGAACTCCCCCTAAAGATGTGCATATTTGAGGAATTTGCTTTGGACTGCAAATGCACATGGCAGGTTAAAAACATGGAGAGCTCCCCCTATATCTTGCAATTCATACTTAGATTTAACATATGATATGAAGAATTTGAAATGCGTGATGAAAATGGTGTGTGACGAAATTCAACATGCATGCATTAAGGTACTTGAGGAATTAAGCATGCGTAGAGCAGTTCCAAACAGTCAGACAACCATCGGACTTAAGTTTACAACTCAACCAAACAAAAGCTTCAGAAGAGCGAAAGTTGTAACTTAGACAAAAATAGCCCATATATATAGACCCGCTTGAAGACTAATTCAATTTTTCTCCCCCTTTGTCATCGAAGACCAAAAGGGACAAAAACTGAGGACTAACGCCCCTTGAAGAATTTCATCTTGTCGGTGAGGAAGGAGCGCTAGCGTTGTCGGGGTCGTTTGTCGATGTAGGGCCCGCCGCAGTGTCGTCAATGTCCTCAGCTTCATCCGTCTCACGCGATGACGAATATGAACTAGTTACCAGCTGAGGAACTTGAACTTTCTTGAATTTCTTCTGTGGCTGACGAGCCTAGTTAAGATTTTCCTCAAGATCCAGCTCCTTCAGTTCTTCAGGAGTCTTGATGCTAGATAGAATGGCCCAAGTGCGGGTGAGGATTTCATGCACGTAGTAGTGATTTTTATTCATAGAGTTCTGCGTGACAGTCATGTTCTGAAGAATTGAAGCAAATTGACGCTTGACCCACTTGTGATTGCGATCAACCTTCTGATGAAGACTTAGAAGAAGCTCATGATCGGTCATCACACGAGGGGCAGTGGCTTGAGGTTTTTGTGCTGAGGATTTTGCATAAGAATCATGAGTAGCAGTATCATCATTGGTGGAGTAAGATGCGGCTTTGCGAAACTGGTCATCCAATGGACGCGTGCCTTCATCAATGACAACTTTGCCTTTTCCTTCAATTGAGGCAATTGTGCTCTTGAGGACTTCAATCGGGGGCAAGAAGCCGAAGTGATTCTGGAAGTTAACCTTGAAGGGAATTGAAGACTTTGATCTGAGGAAATTCATGATCCAGGGAGCAAAAGGCTTTAATTCAAATGGGGCTAAAGCAACATTGGCCAAAGTCCTCATGATGAAATCGTGATAGTTGATGGGAATCCCATGAATGATGTTGAATAGCATGTTCTTCATGATTCCCTTCACTTCTTCTTCTTCTTTAGAGTTATGGCCCTTCTGAGGACTAAGGGTGTTGGTCAGAATGCGATATACTGTCCTGGGCACATATAGCAATTCCTTCACAAGGAAGGTAGTCCTTTGAGGCTTTCCAGCGGCTAATGGCTTCATCAGCACTTGCATCATTTGATTTGGCAGAGGAGGGTCATCAAATAGGCATCGGGCTTCCTCTAAGGGAATTGGAACTGGCACCGATCGAAGCAATTCAGACGCTTGAGCCATGTAGTGAGTGGATCCAATCATCCAGTCCAAGACCCAAGAGTTGATGTCAGAAGCATCACCTGTGATGTGCAAGGTGGCATAAAATTGAAGAATCAGTTCTTCATTCCAGTCACATATGTCCACACAGAATGGAAGAATTCCTGCATCGTGAAGAACTGCGAGCACTGGTGTGAAGGATGGTATAGTCTCCATATCCACATGAGGAATGTGATGATGCTCGAAGACTTTCTTCTTGTCAACCAGTACTGATGCATAGTAGTTCATCTGTGTGGGTGTCCAAAATCTGGTGCGACTGGCCCTTCCAGAGTCATATGGGTTTGGCCCTGTGAAGAACATGTGCCCATTGAAGAAATTCATCTTGATGAATTTGGGGCGCTTTGAGCCTTTGAAAGGCATCCTTGTCTTGGGCTGAAGGTTTGGCTTGAAGCGGCCCACAATCTCCTTAGCCATAGGAGGAATTTCTTCAGACTGAGGAATTTGCTGAGCATTTTCCTCAGTTGCAGTTGCAGCAGCAAGGTCATCAGCTGATGCAACTGGAATTTCTTCAGTGGCTTTAGCTGCCAAGTCATCAGATTCTTCATGGATTTCTTCAGTCTAGGCTAGGGACTAAGGAATCTATGACAGAGGAGTGGTCATCGGGGAATTTGGGTGAGCAGCTTCCCAATATTCATCATTGATGATAGGTGTTGTGTTTCCAATGTCCACATCCTCATCAATTTCTTCAACGCCGGCCTCTTTAGCAGTGAACTGAGGCAGTGGCGATGATACCTTTGGAGTTGAAGCATTTACTTCCACTTCAAGTTCTTCATCAATCTGCACTGGGGTAGCAACAGATTGATCCTTTTCTTCTTGATCATCATTTGGGATGACATAGTCCACACCAAATGGCACTATTGCATAAGATGGTGCTGAGGAAATTGGGGTAGCATCAACTGGTTCTTTTGAAGAACTTGGCAGAGTCTTCATTTTCTTTGTAGCTGAGGAATCTGAAGTTGATGCTTTCCGTTTCAGTGCCTTCTTCTCAGCAGCAGTTTTTTTAGGAACGACTGTTGCAGTCGTCCTTGTAGGTTCAGTTTCATTAGACGCACTAGTGGAGGGTGCCCTGGTAGGTTCTTCAGTGGTCTGTCTTTCTTCAGCAACACTGGTATTTTCATCAGCAGGCTGAGCAGTTTCTTTAGCCTGAGGAATTTGCGGTTGCGATCGAGCTGCAACTCTGGTGTTATGGTCCTTAGCAGCAACTTGGGCTGCCCTGACGAATCGCACCTTGGTGCCCTTTCATTCAACATCATCACGTTGAATAGTGATGAGTTGATTTGGAGTCAAATTCATCACCTTGTTCCTCAGAAATTTTTCTTTCTGAGCCTTGTTCCTCTTAGCTTTCTGAGCTTGTTCTCTTTTCCATTTTTCCTCAACAATAAAGTGAGTGAGGACATGGTCCACACCGAGAGGCAGGTTAAGTGAGGAAATTGGGGTGTTGGGATCCTCATGCCATATGTCTATGAAGTTGAGGATCATCTTGGGATCCAGCATGAGAGGAACAAAGTTGCCTTTGGCTATTGCAGCCTTTTTCTAACTTTATCTGATGATATCTTCTAATTCTTCATCATCATCCTCAGATCCTGAGGGCACAGTTACCACAGCTTTGCTTGTTTGAGGACTTGGTCTTTGACCTCGTTCAACAGTTTTCTTCAGTTTCAACACAGTTGGGCTTGTTGAACACTTTGCTTGAGCAGAGGGACTAGCTGAGGCTTTTGAAGCAATTGAAAATCCCTCAATCCTTTTGCATGATGCAAGATGCATAGGAGTTGAGGACTTTGCGGCAGCAGTTGAGGACTAAGCAGCAACCGTACCAGCGGCTGAGGCCTTCGAGCTTGAGGAATCTGCTGTGATGACTTTGAAGATGAAGAATTTGATTTGATAGCAGATTTCTTCATCATCTTTTTCTTTGGAGCACTTGAAGAGGCTCCGGCAGTGGCAGCAGCAACAGAGTCTTCATTGAATTTCTTCACGACCTCTTTTGCTTTCTTTGCCAGCTTGGCTTGTTGTTTCTCCCATTCATGAGGAAAGTCATTTCCAGTCTTGAGACTGGTGGGATCAGCAATTTGATTGAGAGCCAAGGGTGGCCTGGTGCACGGGGGTTTTACTGCGAATTTCATCATATATTTTGGAGTGACATAACGATATTCTTTCCACTCCATTGCCATCTCCTCTCAATTTTCTGCAGACGAATCTTTCTCTACTTAGTTGTCTCTTTGCCATGAGTTTCTTCATCAAGCGTGCAATATTCCTCATACACGTCCTCTGGAATCTCAAAAGTAGTCTGCACATCAGGCTTCTTTCCACCTTTCTGTGGCTTCTTCCCATCAGACATTTTCTTCAACTAAGGATTTTGAACTCTTGAAGATTCTGAAGAAGCGCACAGTTTTCCCTCAAGAAACGCTGCAAATGAGTTAAGTTGATGAGAACCTAGTGATTCATCAGCAGACATGTTTGTACCTGTGAACAGAGTATAGGTGTGAGGAATTTGAAGAGGTCATATGCATTCTCAGAAATTTTTCAATAAAATCAGGTATGAGGAATTTGACCATGGATGTCTTGAGGATTTTCACTAAGTGTTCTTTGTCTTTTGTTCTAGAGTTATGCAGATTTTTGGGGATCAACACAATTGAGGAATCTTGAAGAAATTCATTACTTAGGAAAAACATCAAGTGTATGAACATGTAAGGTGCTTTAGAATGTGATTCTTGAAGAATACCGTTGAGGAAAATTTAGGAAAACTTGAAGATCAAACAAGGGTAGTAAGATAGATTTTATTTACCCTGGTGAAGAACACGGCGAACTGAGAGATGAGATTAAGGAAGTTCGTCAGTCTAGATCTCCCATGCCCTAGCTTGGTAGAGGAAGACAGCTACATCGGCGGCGGGATGAAGACTTCCGCGGCCGATGCGAGTACGACAATGGCGAGGTCGAGGCAGTGAAGCTCTTCCACACCAGCGGCGACGATTTTAGCGGCAGCGCGAGGTCGGAGCTCGGGAGAGAGTAGGAGTGATGAGTAACCGAGCACAGTGAAAGGGAAGTGGCATTTATAGTGGAGGTGAAAACTGATCTGACCGAAGATTTTGGACAGGATTGCCCGTGACCCTTGCTCTCCACGCGACATGTGTCACCCATGTTCTGAGTAGTTGAGATGGTGGGGGATCGTGGGTTATCCAGTCGTGGGAATCGGAACGGTTTGAGCGGGAAGCGCCGAAAATTCAGATAGTGAAGATTTTAAAGTTTCCGTTCGCAAATTCTTGAGCTGTCAAGGACACAGTGAAGACTTTGAACGAGTTTCAAAGTAGAATGCATATGAAGAATTTGTGAACAGACTGGGTTGAGTTTAGCATAGAGGGGGAACGGGTCCTATCACATTCACTTAGATGAGAATCAACTTGAGGAATTAGCAATAAGTGAATGTTGTTGAGGACATTGAAAACTCAAATATATTTATATATATAGTCAATGAAGAACATCAGTTCCACAGCTTTGAAGAATTTTGAAAAGTTGATGAATTTGAAAAGTTGATGAATTTGAAAAATTGAAGAATTTGCAAAATGACGAAAAACTCAACTTTGAGGAATTTCAACTATGGTTGGTGGCATGACCCACCGTATAAGAATGATGATTTCAGACACCGCATACAATTGTCGTATGGTTCTGAGAATCAAATTCTTCATTAATTTCTTCACACTTAGAGGGTTATTCTTCATTGATTGAAGAAAAACGTTACTTCATGTGTTGCACATCTAAGTCATCAATTTTGCATAAGTGTTAGGATGTGTGTCCTTTTCAAAGAACATTCGAAGATTTTAAGATATTTAGCTCACACCGCAACTTGCAAAATCTCTTTTCATCCAAGGGCTTTGTGAAGATATCGTCTAGTTGTTCTTCAGTAGGAATGTGGTCGATGGCGATGTCGCCTTTGAGTACATGATCTCGAAGAAAGTGATGACGAATCTGGATGTGCTTGGTCTTGGAATGTTGAACTGGGTTATAAGAAATCTTGATAGCACCGTCGTTGTCGCAGTAGAGAGGCACATTCTTCACCTTGATGCCGTAGTCCTTGAGGGTTTGCTTCATCCACAACAACTGAGCGCAACATGAACCAGCAACAATGTACTCAGCTTCAGCAGTAGATAGTGATACGCAGTTCTGCTTCTTTGAGGACCAACAGACTAAGGATCGTCCGGGAAAATGACACGTGCCTGAGGTTGACTTCCGATCCACACGATCACCAGCATAGTCAGCATCTGAGTATCCGACAAGGTGGAGATTTGAGCCCTTGGGATACCATAATCCAAGTGTTGGTGTGTGAGCTAAGTATCGAAGAATATGTTTCAGAACCTTATGGTGTGATTCCTTCGGTGTTGCTTGGAATCGGGCACACATGCAAACACTCAGCATTATATGAGGCCTAGATGCACATAGATACAATAAAGAGCCAATCATGGAGCGATATACCTTCTAATCAAAATCTTTAACATTTTCGTTAGTGTAGAGGTGGCCTTTTGAGGGCATTGGAGTTTTGACGCCTTTGCAGTCTTGCATGTTGAATTTCCTCAGAACATCCTTAAGGTATTTCTCTTGAGAAATGAAGATGCCATTGTCTTGTTGACGAATTTGAAGACCACGCCCGAGGGGCTTGCTTGAGGCCACAGAGGTCTTTGTTGAGTCTGAAGACTTTGTCAGGATGCTTAGGGTCTTCAAAACCTAGGGGTTGAGCAACCTATACTTCTTCCTCAAGCTTACCATTGCGGAATGCACTTTTCACATCCATTTGATATAAGATGATATTATGATGGTTAGCATAAGCAATCAATATGCGAATAGCTTCGAGTCTAGCAACAGGTGCAAAAGTTTCATCAAAGTCAATTCCTTCAACCTGTGTGTAGCCTTGAGCCACAAGATGAGCCTTATTTCTTACCAGAAGGCCATTTTCATCTTGCTTGCTACGGTAGATCCATTTTGTACCTATGATGTTATGCTTGCGAGGATCTGGCCGCTTGACAAGTTCCCACACATTGTTGAGCTTGAATTGATGCAATTTCTCTTGCATAGATTGAATCCACTCAGGCTCCTTGAATGCTTCATCAACTTTGGTGGGCTCTATGATAGAGACAAATGCAAAGTGCCCACAAAAGTTAGTCAAATGTGAAGCTTTTGAGCAAGTGACGGGACCTGGTGCATTGATTTCATCGATGATTTTGTCAATCTGCACTTCATTTGCAACCCTTGGATGAGCAGGTTGACATGGTTGAGGATTTTCTTCAGCACCATTTTCTTCAGGTGTATCAGCATGAATGTCTTCATTTGCTGGAATGACTCCCTCAGTAGTTTGAGGATCTTCAGTAGGTACGACATCTTCAGTAGCCTTCAACTTAATGGATTCTTCAAGAGATTTTTCATCTAGCATAGAAGGCAGGTGCTCTCTTTGCGAGCCGTTAGTTTCATTGAACCGCACATCTACAGTTTCAACAACCTTTTGGTGATGGGTGTTAAAGACTTTGTAGGTGTGCGAGTCCTTTCCGTAACCAAGCATGAAACCTTCATGTGCTTTTGGTGCAAATTTAGAACTATGGTGAGGATCTCTAATCCAGCATTTTGCACCGAAGACTTTGAGATAACTTACATTGGGTTTCTTGCCAGTCATAAGTTCATATGAAGTCTTCTTGAAGAATTTGTGAAGATATACCCTGTTGATGATGTGACAAGCTGTATCAATTGCCTCAGGCCAGAAGCGATGAGGAGTCTTGTATTCATCAAGCATAGCGCGAGCCATCTCAACAAGAGTCCTGTTCTTGCGCTCCACGACGCCGTTCTGCTGAGGAGTATATCGGACAGATAATTCATGAGTAATACCAAGTTCATCAAGATATTCATCAAGATTGGTGTTCTCGAACTCAGTCCCATTATCACTCCTGATATGCTTGATCTTGACACCGAAGTTTGTAGAGGCCCTTGAAGCAAATCGTCTGAAGACATCCTGCACTTCAGACTTATACAGAATAATATGCACCCAAGTGTAACGAGAGTAATCATCAACAATGACAAATCCATACAAGCTTGAATAATTAGTTAGAGTGGAATAATGAGTGGGGCCAAAGAGGTCCATGTGAAGCAATTCAAAAGGTTGAGTAGTGGTCATGATTGTCTTCGAGGGATGCTTGGATCTGGTCATCTTCCCAGACTCACATGCACCACAAAGGTGGTCCTTGAGGAATTTGACACCTTCAATGCCAATGACGTGCTTTTTCTTCACGAGCGTGTGCAAGTTCCTCATACCAGCATGTCCAAGTCGTCGATGCCACAACCAACCTTCTGAAGACTTTGCAAGTAAGCATGTGGCAGGCTGAGGACCTGTAGAGAAATCAACAATATACAAGTCTCCTTTCCTAAAGCCTTCGAAGACTTTGTATTTTCAGATTCCATGATGACAACACATTGATTTTTTCCAAAGATGACAATCATATCAGGATCACAAAGCATTGAGACAGACATGAGGTTGAACCCGTGGGATTAGACAAGCATCACCTTATCCATGTGTCGGTCCTTTGAGATTGCAACCTTACCTAGGCCCAATATCTTGCTTTTTTTCTTTGTCAGCGTAGGTGATATGCTTCAGATGAGATGGAGCAAGTGGCAAATTCATCAGTAGATTCTTGTCACCAGTCATGTGGTTCATGCATCCACTGTCGAGGACCCACTCAGTAGCTTTTGGAGGTTCATCCTGTAGATGAATTAGTACAACTTACGAACTCATATGCTTCAGAGTGAAGAATATGACATCAAATTCATCAGGCAGAGTTTCATCACACAACATAGTAGGTAAAGCTGTGTGAGGACGAGAGAAATGAGGAATTCATTTCTGCATGATTAGCTTGCATCCTTTCAAGCATTTCCTCAGGTCTCCAGCAAATTCATCAGACGCTTACGTTCATCTAGAGACCTGACCCTGCATAAGAGGTTAGTTCAATTTCTTCACCACCGACATCTGGATGGGTGGCAAAGAGTTCATCATTCTGTGAGCACCATACGAGAAGGGAGGCATTGAAGCTAGTGCGCTTTGTTTCACAGGACGAGGGTTAGAGTACTCATATGAATAAGCAGAGAAATTCTTCGAGGACTTATGAACATAATGATTTGAAGAATAATGCACATATTTAGAACTCTTAGATTTTCCCTACGAAACAGATGCATTAGCATGAGAATGATATTTTGACCATTTGAGGAATTTGGTCCAAGTGAAGACTTTGGTCCATATGAGGAATTTGATCTGGGGTCCCTTTTCTTCATGAGTGGTGTAGTGAGGACATTCACTTGAAGATTTTGTAGGTAGCTCTTGGGAACCCAGATTTTCTTCATAGGTGAACCGTTCCTGCAGTTAGTTCCAACAAATCTGGCAAATACTTCACCTTTCGGAGTTTTGAAGAATTTGTAGTTGGAATCAAGTGACTCATCTGAGGAATATGAAGTTTCACAAGTAAATCCAGATAAAGTGGATGGATCTACAGGAGGTCCTTTTGCAGCAACCCATGAGATTTTGGGGTACTGCTCAGGTGTCCAGTAGGATCCATCAGCATTGAGTTTCCTCTCAAATGCAATACCCTCTTTCCTAGGGTTCCTGTTCAGAATCTACTTTTTGAGCACATCGCAAAGGGTTTGATGCCCTTTGAGACTTTTGTACATGCCTGTCACATACAATTCCTTCAACCCTGCATTTTCATTAGTGATACTTGTGGCATCCTCAGATGAGGAATTTGTGACCACGGGAATAGTTGAAGAATTTGCAGTAATAGAAGCATTTGAACATTCAGGTGAAGAATTGGTAGTTTCACGTTCGATGCATTTCAAACAAGGTGGAACAAATTCTTCCTGAGCGGTACTGATCTGTTGAGCAAGTAAGGAATTGTTTTCCCTTTGAAGATTTTCATGAGACACTCTTAGTTTCTCAAGATCTTGCTTTATTTGAATAAATTCATAGGAAAGCTTCTTATGGTCGGCTAAGAGTGCATTATGATGTCTTTGACGGTTATCATACTTTGACTGAAGACTTTTGAGATCATCAGTCAGAGTCTCAGTCCAATCCACTTCATCATTCAACAGATCATCGCTTTTGTCTAGCATCTTCTGAAGCTTTTCAAGTGCACTTTGTTGCTTAGTGGCAATTTTAACAAGTTTAGCATAGCTAGGTTTCACATATTCATCAGATTCACCTTCACTTGATTCAGATGAGGAATGATGTTTGTGTACCTTTGAGCCTTTTGCCATGAAGCAATAGGTGGGAGCATAATCATCATTGCTGACGTCAGAGTCATTGGAGTAGTCATTTTCTTCATCGTTGAATATGGACTTGTTGACGAAAGCTGTGGCGAGAGCAAGGCTTGCAACACCAGATTCAGATTCCACCTCAGATTCTTCTTCTTCATCATATTCTTCACATTCTTCTTCAGAATCCATTTCCTTGCCAATGAAAGCTTGGGCCTTTCTGGAACCATTCTTCTTATGCGTTGAGGACTTGGTAGATGAGGACTTTGAAGATTTATTCTTTTTCTTCGAGTCGTCAGAACTGTCATCCTTGTGTTTCTTCTTCTTCTTTGAATCTTTTCCCCAGAGAAGACAGTCAGAGATGAAGTGACCAGATTTCTTGCATCGGTGACACGTTCTTTTCTTGTACTCATCTGAGGAATCTGATTTCCTCATACCACCTTTTGATGAATTTCCAAACTTGCCTCTCCTTGTGAAGTTTTGGAATTTCCTCACGAGCATTGCAAGCTCCTAACTAAGTTCTTCAGGATCACCAAGGCTACTATCAGAATCTTTGCCTTCGGATGAGGAAATTGCTTTTGCCTTCAGAGCACGAGATCTTCCATAGCTTGGCCCATAGAGGTCTCTCTTCTCAGCTTGTTGGAATTCATGAGTACCGAGTCTCTCAAGAATATCAACAGGATCAAGTGACTTGTAGTCTCCACGCTCTTGAATCATCAAAGCCAGAGTATCGAATGAGGAATCAAGAGATCTCAGCAGTTTCTTCACTACTTCGTGATCGGTGATATCAGTGGCACCAAGTGCTTGAAGCTCGTTGGAGATATCAGTGAGGCGATCAAAAGTTTGCTGAACATTCTCATTGTCGAGTCTTTTGAAGCGGTTGAAGAGATTGCGAAGAACATCAACACGAGAGTCACGTTGAGTAGAAACACCTTCGTTGACTTTGGACAGCCTATCCCCGATAAGCTTAGCAGACTCCAAAGCACTCACTCTCCCATACTGACCTTTGCTCAGATGGACACAAATGGTATTCTTCGCTTGAGAATCGAGTTGCTTGAATCTCTTCACATCAGCAGCGTTGATCGTGGGAGTAACAGAGGGAACACCATTTTCCACAACATACCAGAGATCGTTGTCAATACCTTCAAGATGCATGCACATCTTGTTCTTCCAGTAGGGGTAGTCCGTCCCATCGAAGGTAGGACAAATTGCGGAAACCTTGATCATACCTGCAGTCGACATAACTAGAACTCTAGGTGGTTAAACCAAAATCACATAGAGCGAGGGAGTACCTGCTCTGATACCAACTGAAAGTGCGTTATATCGACTAGAGGGGGGGTGAATAGGCAATTTTTACAAATTCATCACTTGAAGAATTTCAACTTGAGGAATTTGAAATGTGATGAATAAACACCAGCGGAATAAGTATTCAAGTGCACGAGGAACATAGCAACAACACAATCATAATGATGAAATAGGAGGAACATAGCAACAACATAGTCATCATGATGAAATAGAACATGCACATATTACAGGTAGCGTGATACAGGATAAGCACGTGAGGAACAAGGTAACTTGAAGAATTTGAGGTGAGGAAATTATGAAAGTCTTCAGTCAAATTCTTGAAACAGTAAAGATCAATTTTATCAACAGTTTATGAGGAAATGGAAGGGTTGAGGAAATAGATCCAGGTAGCTTGATGAAGACATTGATTTGATGACCCAGTTGCAACTGCTGTGACAGTCGTACGTCTGGTTTGGAGCGGCCTGGTATTTAAACCAGAGGACACACAGTCCCAGGACACACAGTCCTTACCGTATTCTCCTTGAGCTAAGGTCACACAGTTCTCGCCCAACACTCGTGGTAAGTCTTTAGGGTAGACTTCCAAAACCCTCACAAACTGGTCACCCGGCGATCCACAATTGACTGATGGATGCTCTAGACCAAGGTCACTTCGTGATCCCCAATTGACTGCAGGATGCACTAGACCATGACGCCTAATCGTCTAGAGGATACACAGTTCTCAAAGGTAACAAGCGTCGGTTCCACACAGGAACACTTTCTTCAGTGATGCTCAATCACTTTGGGTTTGGTGGTTTGGATTTGGGTTTTTCCTCACTGATGATTTTCTATCAAAGTCCTCGAAGGATGGGTTGCTCTCAAATGACAAGTATCAGTTCTCTCTCGAAGCAAACCAACCAACCAGTGGTTGTGGGGGGGGGGGGGTGGTGGCTATTTATAGACAGGGTGCAACCTGACATGATAAGACATAAATGCCCCCAATGATATGACCGTTATGTGGATAAGAATGATTGGGGACAGGTGGCGCTACGCACAGCAACGGTCGGAATTTTGAACTATGAAAGTCCTCAGGCATATCATATTCCTCACTTGTAGGCAATTCGCACTGGCAAAATCCTAACTCCTTAGTCAGACCAATTTCCTTAGAGACTAGAAGAACTTCGTCTCTGTCACTGAAGAACTTGACTGAGCTGCAAGAGATTTCCAAAAGGCTTCACTCGAAGGATTGGATAGGTTGAGGATTTTGGAGTTAAGCATCAGTTGGAAATTTTCCTTAGTATTACCTCGGCCCCCTTTAAGAGTACGGTGTTTCCTATGACTCAAAGAAAGGAAACGAAACTACGAAAACAAAAGTCTTCACACTTCATAGTCCTCGATCATATCTTCAAGGTCACACCAACTTCTTCATTTTCAAAGTCTTCAGGGAATACCAAAGTCTTCAGCAAATTCTTCAGTTGAAGACATACATTTTTAGGGGTCGATAATCTCCGGATATATCAAACTCCTCATCGACTTATAGAGCCTGTGTACACTTACAAACGTATCAGTGTCTTAACCTATAAGTCTTCAATACAGCAAAATCACTAAGGGGCACTAGATGCACTTACAAGTGGATGCTACCAAGTGTTCTGTTGAGTTTTAGCTCAAGCTCAGTGCTAGTGTTTTGTAGTAGATATTGTCCTCTACCATCCTGTTAATTTTCATGCCATGAGCTGGTATCTAGCATCATTGTTTTCTGCTGTCAATTTGCTATCAACTTAACTCGGATTCCAGAAAACTATGATTTTCACTAAGTCCTAAAATCTGGTTCATTATGCCATCTTGTGAGCTTCATGCCTAGTGATCCTTGCTTCCTTTCAAGTTTGTGTAGCTAGATGATTTGTCAAGCATGTTATGTAGTTTCCGTACATGCTTTGTTTGAGGTTGGAAACATCCTGTAGCTCTAGATAATTGTTGTGGAAGTTGCTATGTTGCTGTTTTGGACAGGGTGTGTGTAGTTTTGTGTTGTGGCTTGTGGGAGCTATGCTCCATAGTTTTGCTTGATATTTGGATCCATTGTGGTTGGTTTTTCATTTCCTAACCGGTGGCTACCTTGGAATACCAAGGAATAGCCCATGGCCTTCCTTGTCTTGTATTTTGTCTTCGTATCTTGTCGTGAGCGTAGCGTGAGAACCGTTACTCTGTTTCCTACGTTCAACATATGCATTTGCATCGATTTTGCATGAAGCATCCATATTTGCCATCGTCATGCATGTTCAAACAACTTAACATGAAGTTCTGTCCAGAATTCTAAATAGCTTAACTATTGCATGAGAAACATGACTAGCTTAGGATTGCCATGTTAAATACTTCAAATGAACCATGCATCATCTTGTTTGTGCATTACACATTGTTTTTTTGTTGTTGTTTCTCTTGGGTAGATGCGAGCATTGAACCTGAGTACGAGGATCCAGGAGAGTACAACTACGAGGACCCAACTCTTTGTCCCTCTAAAGAACCAACAGGCAAGATGATCGTACCTGGATCCCGACAGTATTTTTGCTTTGCTAGTTGTCTCGCTCTTATAGTTACATTGCGTTACCTACCACTTGAATGTCCAGCCTCCTACATTGCCATGATAGCCTTTAACCCCTTCACTACCTTGCAAACCTTGTTTGGCTAAGTTACCGTTGCTCAGCCCCTCTTATATCGTTCTTAGATGCAGGTGCAGGTTGTTTCCATGTGATAACATGGATATCTGGAGATATCACAATATTTATCGTTGTTTAATTTAATGCACATGTATATCGTGGTGAGGTGGAAGGCTTGGCCTTTTGCTCGGTGTTTTGTTCCATGTTTACCGACATAGTACTTGTTACCGGTGTTATGTTTCCATATTTTGCGCTCCTAACATGCTTGGGGTTGTTATGGGGACCCCCTTGATTATTCGTTTGAGATTAAAGCTTGTCTGGCAAGACCCAACATTGGTACTATTTGCTTAACAACTTAATAAAAATGCATAGGGCTTAGCTACCCTGTGGATAATTAATCAACAACCCGGGCAAGTGCTCCTCATGAGTGTTGGTCCAAACCGAGCGATGTTCGGCGCCCCCTGGTCACTCGGGGTTTCAGCCAACCAGACGTCTAGCTCATCTGGTAGTGCCCTGGGATAGAGATACGCGCGACTCCTATTGGGATCTGGCCTGTTGGGTGGTCTTGTTGGACTTGTTTTACCTTTCTCGAATGTCTTGCGTGAAGAACTCCGACCTTCTTCGGGCTATCTCGAGGTGTCGGATTTCCTTTGGAATTGCCTAGGATGATCACGAGATCCTGGTCGAGGTTATTCCCACGGCATGTGGTTAATTTGTGATGGATTAGTTGGAGCACCCCTACAGGGTTAAATCTTTCGGAAAGCCGTGCACGCAGTTATGTGGCAACTTGAATATTTTGTTTAACACCCGGTTATAGCCAACTTGAAGTACACTCCTAATAAAATACACCAATTGTGTGAGTAACCATGATGGTCTCTACTCGTGAACATGAACCGAGAGAGAACACGGTGGGGTTATGTTTGACGTAAGTAGGTGTTCAGGGTCACTTAGCGATCATGTTAGTTTTCGACCGTCTTACGTAGACCACCATAATTATCTTCATGTTCTCGTAAGATAGCCACCAAATATGCTTAGTGCTTGGTGCAACCTCAACACTTACCCCTTTCAAACCCATAAGCTTACATAGTTTCGGTACCCGGGTTACATGATTGCTGAGTCCCCTGTGGCTCACAGATTACAACAATACAGGTGCAGGTGTTGATGAGTTCCTACCAGATGATGTGACCCAGCTCCAGTGGAAGTACGATGAAGAACGTGGCAGGATGCATGTCATGTACCTCGATGAGTAGAGAGGCCATGGTCGTGATCTTTAGGATAGCAAGGCAGCTTTTCATTGCTTCTTTTCTTCGTTTGATTTCGTTCGTAGACGGACCCTGTCTTCTGTATGATGTTTGAACAATTTTGTGAACTTGTAATTTCGCTTGTGGCGAGTGTAAGCCAACTCATATACTCATCTCTTCATACATGTATGTAATGTTTACTGCATTTGCGAAACGACGAGATGCATCTCTATCCCTGTCGAGGCCCCCGTGCCTAAATAAGGATAGACGCGCATCTTGGCCATTACAAGTTGGTATCAGAGTCATACGACTATAGGAGCCCTTTGCTTGATCGAACTTGGCCGAGTCGAGTCTAGTAAAAACTATTTTGAGTCTAGTTATATCGGAGAGTAGGTTTCTTTTACTCCTCTTCTATACTTTGGTGAGGTATTCGACTTAGGAATTTTGATTCTACTCCTCTTCTAAAAAACGATTGCCCCCATGGCCTCTGGATTAGTTCATCTTGATTTCTTCCACTCATCTACGACCAGTGCATGCGAACACAACGGCGCCCGACGTACACAACATCGGCCAGATATGCATACACGGTGGTTGCCGGATTTTGAATTTATTTTCTGCTCCCATGCGGTATATGGCCACTGAAAGAAGATTGTTTGGCAGTGCGGAGAAAGAGGCGACATGAGAGGTGATTGATCGATTAAAGCGATATTTTATTTTATTTCCCTAACGATCGTAGTGACCTAATTATTTCTTAGGAACAACTCCTTGGTTTACATTTTAGAGGGGCTGAAACACCGGGCAAAAGACTGTCTTGCCATTGACGCACGAGGAGGGGGAGTCAGAGTCGGAGTCTGGTATTTCTCCCGTTGCAACGCACGGACATTTTTGCTAGTGATGCTAAAAAACATGCTCGTGCGTTGTAACGGGAGAACAAAAATATCATACACACCTAGCCTAACTCGTATCCCATGCAAGTCCATATCATTGAATTTTATTTTATTTTTGCGAGTAGACGTCATTGATTTCAACATGATTCTTATCCGTGTCGTCACTTATCCTCCTTTCCATCCTCGTTATTGGAAAAGAAGTGTCCACATGACGACAATGCATTTAGACGACAATGCATTTAGAATTAGACATGGTCAATCCCAACATAATGTACGCATCCACCTCATATCACACATGTCATTGGACTGCCCTAGCGCAAATGAATGCTTAAGCTAATCTCTTGAGTTGGACGTGAGAACCATCCTTCGTGAGTTCCTTCTCGCACATGTTCCATACACTATCCCTTAACCGGATCCATATATCGTCTACTGTACGCCCCCCCTCCCCCCTCACCCCCTCCCGCGTTTGGTTTTGATTGTGAACTTGTTTCATGGAGGGATAGGGGTCCTCCATGTGTCCCAATATGCATTTTCCTTTCATCACGCATACTCGTAACTACTATATATTGAATAAAAGCACATTGCATTAACCACCCGAGTAGTGTCGTAATGTGTATTCTTGTCCTCGCCAATCTATTTGAACCACAGATTCACACCAAAATCATAAACTGTTATGGGGTGACCAGACACAAAAAATAAATAAAACTGCGTAAAAAAGAGAGATATTCGATCTATATACACAACCCAATGCTAGCTAATAGTTCAAGCACTTGTCATCTGTATGTACACATTCTGATGCATGTACTTGATTAATTGTTTGTTTGTTCTTGGGCATTCGTTCATGGCGGATGGCTGAACCTGGTCGTCTTCATGACCATCGGCATAATCTGTTTCTACACCGGGCTTCTAGCACCTCGTTGATGCTTTCTTTGCTTGTTCATATGGTGCCATATAGTTGTCCTGCTAGCTTTCACATGGCGGCTATATATACACTACAAGAGAACAACCAGACTTGGCAGTTTTCAGCATTCCCAGTGATATGAATAGCAACAACGATGCATAGGAACACTCCAGTCTGAAGATTTTCACAGAAAAATATTGATTAGTGAACAGATTATAGAAGGCAAAAACTGATGTATTGCATAAGTAAAAAATGATAGCACAACACTGAAATTAGAAAGCACTCAATGTAAGTAAAATTCTGTAACATAACACAGAAAATTTCAATCACTTATTGATTGGTCGAAGATTTGTTTGCAGCACCGCACAACACTAACCTCATTGGTTTGTTGGCCAAAGATTTTCGATTGCAGTAAACAACACTAACTTTATTTCTTTGCGGACTTAGCATTTTTTATTCCAGGCCAAAAATTTCAATTTACCTATGGCGGTCAGAGGCCCTCCTCCAGTGCGGAGTGACCTTCCCTCCTCTCTCCCAGAGTAGCTCGTCCAATAGACCCTCGCCTCCGTCGCATGGTGAGGGAGAACTCAATCTTGCTTCGCCTACTATACATTAATTAAATTTTGCATACAAAACCAGACGCTAGCATGGTGGTGTGTATAGCTCGTTGCTATCCCGCAGGTTGGGTGTTCGATTCCCTTGTCTCACCTCTATTTTTTTCGTCGTGGGTTGTCACTGCATCTGGGCCGGTATCAGCGTGCGGGTGGCTCCATTTGATTGGCTGAGGCCCAGCCGGGCGATGGTCTAGCGTACGGGAAGCAAAAAAATGGAAACCCTATTGGACGCATTTTGCTTCAAATAGTCGGGGCTCCGCACACCCCACCGTGAAGACTTGGGCTGGCCCAGTTTCGGTTGCACCGGTTTCGGGAACCTTCTACGAGGTTCCCTGAACCGTTTTTATCATTTTTTCCGGTTTTCGTATGTTTTTCTTTTTTCTTTTCTGTTTCTGTTTCAAAAAATGTTCTGGATTTCGAAAAAATGTCCGCGCTTTCGAAAAATTGTTCTTCAAATTCGAAAAATGTTTTTGATTTTTAGAAAATATTCTGAATTTTGGATACTCAAAAAATGTTCTTCAGATTCGTAAAATGTTTCTACTTTCTATAAAATATCCTGGATTTTCAGAAAATGTTCTGGGTTTTAAAAAAATGTTTGGGACTTTTAAAAAATGTTTGGGATTTTCAAAAAATGTTCTTGGAATCCGAAAATAACGTTTTCTAAAAATATTCTGGATTTTCATAAAATGTTCTGGATTTTCCAAAATGTTTTTTTTAAAATGTTCTTGCTTTTCGAAATTTGTTCTCAAGATTCAAAAATGTTCGTGTTTTGAAAAAATATTCGCGTTTATGAATTTGTTCAGGATTTTACAAAATTTGTTCTCAAGATTCAAAAAATGTTCGTGCTTTTAAAAAAATTGTTCACGCTTCCAAATTTGTTTGGGGTTTTTGAAAATTGTTCTCCGTTTCAAAATTTTGTTCTGAAGATTCAAAAAATGTACGTGTATTGAAAATTTGTTCACGGTCCCAAATTTGTTCACGGTCCCAAATTTGTTCAGGATTTTTAAATATTGTTCTTGGTTTTAAAAAATGTTCGTGCTTTAAAAAATTATCCGCACTTTCAAATTTGTTCTCTATTTTAAAAAAATGTTCATGTTTTAAAAAAATGATTGGCAAATTCAATATTTGTTCATTTACATAAAAAACGGAAAACAAGAAGAAAAAACGAGCCAAAAAATAAAAAATAATAAATAAGCATAAAAGGAAAAAAGAAGAAAAATTGGTTCAGCAAACCATCTAGAGGGTTTTCAAAATCGATAAAAACCGGCTTGGAACTTTAGAAGGTTCCCAAAACCGGACACCTGCTTGGCATTATAAATGGGCCGGCCCACTCGGTCGCTCAGTCGCTTCTCTCTGTGTGTGGCGATCCCAGTTGGATGCATAATGAGTCGTATAGGAGCTCCCTCAAAAAAGTGCTTTCCTTGTTTTTAGTACCACCTCAACCAGCTTATTATGATATAAAATTATTTTAAATGGGCTAAAATCAAAAATATCATCTTGCTTTATTAGTAGGTATAGATAAATAGGACACCTATTACCATAAAAAACAGAAAAATCGTGCGTGAGGATAGCATTTAAGCAACTCAAACAAGGAAATGCTATGCAATTGTCGGGCTAAGGCATAAACTTGTGGCACAAAAGAACAGTTGTCGACTTCTTATATCCAACACTCAACAATTAAGAGGATATCCTTCATTTGACAATTGTCATTATCATCCGGCCACCCTACAACATTTTTGAATAGTTGTAATTGTAGGATCGAAAGCATGTCTAGAGGGAGGGGGTGATTAGACTAGTTGACCAAATAAAAAACTAACATTTTCCCAATTTTATCGGTAGGCAAGTTTTAGCGATTTACCAAGTCTAGCACACCCTACGTTTGCAAGTCTACGAGTTGTGCAACGGAAAGTAAAGACATTGCAAGTGAATGTAATGGGAGGGATAGGAAGATCAAACACAATGAAGACATGGAGATTTTTGGCGTGGTTCCGATAGGTGGTGTTATCGTACGTCCACATTGATGAAGAATTCAACCCACGAAGGATAACGGTTGCGCGAGTTCACGAAGGGCTCCACTCACAAAGGGTCTACGAAGAAGCAACCTTGTCTATGACATCATGGCTTACGTCCACGATGGACTAACCTCAATCGGGGTAGATCTTCATGAAGTAGGCGATCTCCTTGTCCTTACAAACTTCTTGGTTCAACTCCACACGACTCGGAGGCTCCCAAGCGACATCTAACTAATCTAAGAGATACCACTCTCCAAAAGGTAATATATGTTGTGTTGAATAAACTCCTTGCTCTTGCGCTTTCAAAAGATAGTATCATGAACAATCAATCACTCTCTCAGTGAATTTTGCTTGGTAGAAGAAGATGATTGGGTGGAAATCAACATCGGGAGGCTAGAAATCAAGGATCTATTGGTTGGAGTGGAATCCCTTGATTTCGACACATGAGTAGGTGGTTCTCTTTCGAAAAATGAATGGTGGAAGTGTTGGTTCGTTCTGAGGGCTCTCTCAATGAGTGAGAGGTGGTGGAGGGGTATTTATAGCCTTCACAAAAAATCCAACCGTTACAACATTATTGCCCAACTCGGTGACACCGAAGAGAAAACTCGATGCTACCGACTAGTGGCAAAAGTCCCAACTTTTGGCTTTTCGGTGAGACCGAATGAAACTTCTCGGTGAGACCGATTCAGTTAAGCTAAGCAGTTCCATTCGAGAAATTAAATCTCGGAAATTCCAAAACTCAAAATCTCGACCACAGAAACTTGCTCACTGCTTTTCGGTTCCACGGAATGCAGTCTCGGTTACACCGAGAAATTAGGGTCTGTCTTAGGGTTTTATCTGGGACTAACTCGGTGAGACCGAAGGATGAATCTCGTTGGTACCGAATTGGCGAATTAGGGTTTTGGACATAATGCGTCATCCCATCTTAATAGTATTGGCTTTCCTATGGACTCAATGTGATCAAATCACTTAAAGCAACATGTAGAGTCTTGAAGCTTTTGCCAATATGATTCCTTTGCATCCAAGGGGTTCCTCATCACAAATCCTAGCCAATCCATTCATTGAAAATTTCCTGAAATATACTTGATAAGCATATTAGTTTAATGAGCTATATTTTATAATTAATTGCCAAAACCACCCAGGGAGAGGTTGTGCTTTCAACCTCCCCCTTTTTGGTAATTGATGACAACGTATAGATCAAGGCTTCGATAATGGATGTAATAAATGCATAATATCGTCACTTTGAGAAGTATGTGATAAGTAAGAGCTTCCCTTAATTTGTGCATTATTTTGAATTTGCATTTGAATGTAAATGTAGAATTGATTAGGATCATGGGTCACTCTTCCATATCACATACATCTTAGTGGAGCGCATAAAATGGTATGAATGGATTGCAATGCACACAACACCAAGCAAAACAATTGAATGATTATAATATATACCACATAGATAGGCAATAGTAGCATCAACCATAAAGCGCATGATCAAACACAACATAGTTCAAATCACGAGACGGGTAAAAGTAAACTAAGCGTATCAAGAATGACCAAGAGAAGAAAAGCAAAAGGCAACAAACACTCTCTCGAGGCCCTATGATCTATACAAATTCCCCCCTTTGGCAATGAGTTACCAAAAGTTTGAACCGTATAGATCTAAACGTTGCTCTACACTGGCTCTCGTCCACGTGGCGATGAAGTCCATTGACTTACTGCTCCGGTGGTCCTCGAGGGAGTCGAGAGAAGTGCATCGCTGAATGCTTCTGGCGAGGTCTGCTGGGCTCGTGGAGTGGAAACTGGAGGCACTAACAGTGTAGCCATTGTAGGGGCAGCAAGGGTAGCAGCAAGAGCAGATACTGTGGCTCTGGACTCTGGCACTGGCACGGCTGCAGATCTAGGCATAGTAGTGATCTGCCTAGTAGTGGGAATAGTCTCATCATCATTGACTCTCTCCACATCCCTCCGAAGTTGTTGTACGGTAGTCTGAATCTCCGTCACTTTAATATCAAGATCATGGATCTTTGAACGTGCATTATATTGACTAGAGGGGGTGTGTGAATAGGTGATTTTTACAAATTCGTCACTGGATAATTACTAGTTGAGGAAATTGCTAAGTGACAAAATACTAGCAGCGGAATAAGTACTCAAGTGCATGCATGAGATAGTAGTAGTAGCATAGTCATCATGATGAAATGAAATACACACACAACACAGGTAGCGTGAAAACAAGATAAGCAGGCAAAAGACAAGGTGACTAAAGAATATTGAGATGAGGAAATTGAGAAAGTATTTAGTCAAAGTATTCAAACAGTAACAATCAATTTCATGAGCAAGTTAACGAGGAAATGAAAGGGTTGAGGAAATAGAACTTGGAGCTCGGTGAAGACAATGATTTGATGACCCAGTTCCAACTGCTATGACAGTCGTACGTCTGGTTTGAAGCGGCTTGGTATTGAAAGCACAACTTCTCCCTAGGTGGTTTTGGTAATCAATAACAACATATATTTCATTGGACTAATGATTCTACCAAGTATATTTTGGGAAAAGTTCAATGAATGGATTGGCTAATGATTGTAAGGAGATCCCTAGATGCAAGGAACATATATTGGCAACAAACTTCAAGACTCTACATTTTGCATTTTGTGAGAAAACACAATTGAGTCCATAGGAAAGCAAATACTATTAAAAGGGGATAAGGTATCTATGATGATTTGGTTCCTCAAGTGCTTAGACTTAGTTGTAGGATCGAAAGTAGGTCTAGAGGGGGGGGGGGATTATACTACTTGAAAAAAATAAAAGCTAACCTTCCCCCAATTTTAGTTCTAAGCAGATTTTAGCAATTGTTGCAAATCAAATTCACCCTACACATGCATATCTACGATTTTAGCAACGAAAAGTAAAGACAAGCACATGTAATGGATGAGAGGGATAGGAAGATCAAACGCAATTGGAGACACGAAGATTTTTTCCGTGGTTCCGATAGGTGGTGCTATCGTACATCCACATTTACGGAGACTTCAACCCACAGAGGGTGATGGTCGCGGGAGTCCACGGAGGGCTCCACCTATGAAGGGTCCACGAAGTAGCAATCTTGTCTATTACATGATGGCCTATGTCCACGGAGGACTAGCCTTACTCAGGGTAGATCTTCACGAAGTAGGCGATCTCCTTTACCTTACAAACTTCTTGGTTCAACTCCACAATCACAAAGAAGGAGGCTCCCAAGCGACACCTAACCAATCTAGGAGGCACCACCCTCCAAAAGGTAATAGATGTGGTAGTATGATGAACTCCTTGCTCTTGTGCTTCAAAAGATAGTCTCCTCAACACTCAGTCACTCTCTCACATATTTGGCATGGGTAGAAGAGATTGATTGGATGGAAAGCAACTTGGGGAGGCTAGAAATGAAGATCCATATGGTTGGAGTGAGTGATCTTGATCTCAACACATGAGTAGGTGGTTCTCTCTCCGAAAATTTGATATGTCAAGTGGGTGTATGTTTCGAGTGCTTCTCTTACAAGTGAGAGTTGGTGGAGGGGTATATATAAGCATCTCAAAAAATCCAACCATTACAACATTATTGCCAAACTCGGTGAAACTGAAGTGAAAACTTGGTTGCACCGACTAGTGCAAAATGTGGCAACTTTGGCCTTTTCGATGAGATAGATATACAATTCTCGGTGGTACCGACATGGGTGACCTAGGCAGTTACCAAGTCTCGATGTCATCGATTCCTCAAACTCAGTGGGACTGATTTTATGAAATTGGTTAACATAAATTTGGTCACTGGTCGGTTGCACCGGATGGAATGTTGGTAGTACCGAGATGCTAGGGTTTGGCTTGGGTTTTGTCTAGGATAAAATTCGATGGATCCGAAATGGGAAAGTTGGTGTCGCCGAATTTTGGGTTTTGTCTCTGGACAGAAGATATTTGTGGGAGAGTGGGTGAATATTATTTATGGCTAATCTCTAAGTGTTGGGGAATGTTGCATGGGAAACAAAAAATTTCCTATGCACACACAAGATCTATCCATGGTGATGAGCATCTACGAGAGGGAGAGTGGATCTACATACCCTTGTAGATCACTAAGCGGGAAGCGCTAAGAAACGCGGTTGATGTAGTCGAACGTCTTTGCGATCCAAATCGCTGAGCGTCCCGCGATCCAATCATGATCCGTCCCGATCTATCACCGAACAGACGGCACCTCCGCATTCAGCACACGTACAACTTGATGATGATCTCCGCCTTCTTGATACAACAAGAGGGAGCAGAGAGGTAGATGAGTTCTCCGGCAGTGTGACAACATGGCGGCGGTAGTGGTGGAAGTATTCTGGCAGGGCTTCGCCTAAGCATCACCAAAAACTAGAAGGAACGATCTATCAGGGAGAGAGGGCTTCACCGTGGCTTAGAGTTTTTTGGTTCGGCTGCCCTCTCCCCCCTCCAGTATATATAGGAGGAAGGGAGGGAGGCCGGCGCCCCTAGGGTTGCCCCTAAGCTTCGGTCGAAGTGGGGAGGTGGAGGAGTCCTATTCCAATCCTACTAGGAGTAGGACTCCTCCCCCACTTGGAAACCCTTTCCACCTCTTGGGTTTTCCCACCCCTAGCCGCATGGGACTTAGTGGGGGGGTTCAGACAGCCCACCAAAGGCTGGTTTTCCTCCTCTCACAGCCCATGAGGCCCTCTGGGGCGAGAGGCCTCTCCCGATGGTCCCCCGGTACCCTCCCGGCACTCCCAATACACTATCGAAGTACCCAAAACTTTTCCGGTGACCAAAAACGGGACTTCCTATATATCAATCTTTACCTCCGGACCAGTATGGAGCTCCTCGTGACGTCCAAGATCTCATCCGGGACTCCGAACAACCTTCGTTCACCACCATACATAACTCAATACTACTGAAACATCACCGAACGTAAGTGTGCAGACCCTGCGGGTTCGAGAACTATGTAGACATGACCGATACACCTCTACGGTCAATAACCAATAGCGGGACCTGGATGGCCATATTAGTTCCTACATATTCTACGAAGATCTTTATCGGTTCAACCTCTATGTCAAGGATTCAGTTAATCCCATATGTTGTTCCCTTTGTTCTTCGGTATGTTACTTGCCCGAGGTTCGATCGTCGGTATCTCTATACCTAGTTCAATCTTGTTACCAGCAAGTCTCTTTATTCATTCCAGAATACAAGATCCCATGGCTAACACTTTAGTCACATTGCTTGCAAGGTTTTTGTGATGTTGTATTACCAAGTGGGCCCTGAGATATCTCTCCGTCACACGGAGTAACAAATCCCAGTCTTGATCCATGTCCACTCAACAGACACCCTTGGACATACATGTAGAGCATATTTATAGTCACCCAGCTATGTTGCAACGTTTGATACACACAAGGTACTCCTCTGATGCCGGTGAGTTGCATGATCTCATGGTCATAGGAACATATACTTGATATGTAGAAAAACTATAGCAATAAACTGACACGGTCATATGCTATGTTTATAGTTTGGGTCTTGTCCATCACATCATTCTCCCAATGATGTGATCCCGTTATCAAATGACATCCCATGTCTATGGCTAGGAAACCTTGACCATCTTTGATTAACGAGCTAGTCTACTAGAGGCATACTAGGGACACAGTGTTGTCTATGTATCCACACTAGGGCATATTTCCTCTAGGGCATATTTCCAACACTAAGACAGGGTTTCATGGCCTCTAACCATTTCTCAGAATCTGGACCCATCATCGCTTCTCCATAGCTCGTAGGTTCATCATTGTCCAACAACATGGCCTCTAAGACAGGGTTGCCGTACCACTCAGGAGCAGTACGTGCCCTTGTCGACCTACGTGGTTCGATTGCAACTTGATCCGAAGCTTCATGGTCATCATCATTAACTTCCTATTCAACTGATGTAGGCTCTACAGAAACATCTTTCTGCGATGTGCTACTCTCTGGTTGAAGTAAAGGTTCAATAACCTATCAAGTTCTATTTTCCTCCCACTCAATTCTTTCGAGAGAAACTCTTTCTCAAGAAATGTTCCGTTTTTAAGACAAACACTTTGCCTTCGGATCTGAGATAGAAGGTATACCCAACTGTCTCTTTTGGGTATCCTATGAAGACGCATTTCTCCGCTTTGGGTTCTAGCTTTGCAAGCTAAAGCTTTTTGACATAAGCATCACATCCCCAAACTTTAAGAAACGACAACTTTGGCTTCTTGCCAAACCATAGTTCGTATGGCGTCGTCTCAATGGATTTCGATGGTGCCCTATTTAAAGTGAATGCAACTGTATCTAATGCATAACCCCAAAACGATAGTGGCAAATCGGCAAGAGACATCATAGAACGTACCATATCTAATAAGGTTTGATTACGATGCTCGGACACACCATTACGCTGTGGTGTTCCAGGCGGTGTCAATTGTGAAACAATTTCACGCTATCTTAAGTGACTGCCAAAATCATAACTCAGATATTCTCCTCCTCGATCAGATCGTAGGAATTTAATTTTCTTGTTATGATGCTTCTCAACTTCACTCTGAAATTGCTTGAACTTTTCAAACATTTCAGACTTGTGCTTCATTAAGTAAATATACCCATATATACTTAAGTTGTCAGTGAAGGTGAGAAAACAACGATATCCATCGCGTGACTCAATGCTCATTGGACCGCACACATCAGTATGTATGATTTCCAACAAGTCACTTGCCCGTTCCACTGTTCCAGAGAACGGGGTTTTAGTCATCTTGCCCATAAGGCATGGTTCACATGTGTCAAGTGATTCGAAATCAAGTGACTCCAAAATTCCATCAGCATGGAGCTTCTTCATGCATTTTACACCAATATGACCTAAGCGGCAGTGCCATAAGAAAGTGGTACTATCATTATCAACTCTACATCTTTTGGCATCAATGTTCTGAACATGTGTATCATCACTATCGAGATTCAATAGGAATAAACCCCTCACATTGGGTGCATGACCATAAAAGATATTACTCATATAAATATAACAACCATTATTCTATGATTTAAATGAGTAACCATCTCGCAATAAACAAGATCCAGATATAATGTTCATGCTTATCGCAGGCACTAAATAACAATTATTTAGGTTCATCACTAATCCCGATGGTAGTCAAAGAGCGAGCATGCCAACGGCGATCCCATCAACCTTGGAACCATTTCCCACGCAAATCATCACTTTGTCTTTAGCCAGCCTCTGTCTATTCCGTAGGTCCTGCTTTGAGTTGCAAATGTGAGCAACCGAACCGGTATCAAATACCCAGGCACTACAACAAGAGCTAGTAAGGTACACATCAATAACATGTATATCATCCCTTGCAATGAAAGCACTAAGTTTCTAGCTTGGGTTTCTTCACGGGTGGGGCAACTGCTTTGCCACTATTCTTGGAGTTACCCTTCTAGACATTGCCATTCTTCTTGAAACTAGTGCTTTTATTGACCATCAACACTGGATGCTCTTTATGGATTTCAGACCCAGCGATTTTCAGCATCGCAAACAGCTCGACGACTGGCTTGTTCATCCCGTGCATGTTATAGTTCATCACAAAGCTCTTGTAACTAGGTGGCAGTGATTAAAGAACTCTGTCAGTGATCGCCTCTAGCGGAAGGGCAATTCCCAACTCCGTCAGACGAGTTGAATACCCAGACATTCTGAGTATATGTTCACTGATAGACCCGTTCTCCTCCATCTTGCAAGCATAGAACTTATCGGAGGTCTCATACCTCTCGATCCGGGCATTCTTCTCAAAGATAAACTTCAACTCCTGGAACATCTCATATGCTCCATAGTGTTCAAAACGTCTTTGAATTCCCAGTTCTAAGACATACATCATTGCACATTGAACTATTGAGTAATCTCTAGAACGTGCCTCCCAAACATTCTTAACGTCTTCGGACGACACGTGAGCGGGTGGATCACCAAGTGGTGCATCAAGGAGATAAGCCTTCTGGAAAGCCGTGAGGATAATCCTTAGATTATGGGCCCAGTCAACAAAGTTACTTCCATCATCTTTTAACTTGGATTTCTCTAGGAACGCATTAAAAAATTAAGGGGAACTACTCCGCGAGCCATCGATCTACAACATAAATATGCAAAGGTTACTAAGACTATTGTTCAAGATAATGAGTTTAGTTAATCAAATTACTTAAAAAACTACCACTCAAATTGACATCCCTCCGGTCATACGAGTGATACATGATCCAAATTCACCAACTCAAGTCCGATCATCACGTGAGTTTAGGCGGTTTGAATGTTGAAAATCATCAAGTTGATCATATCTACTATATGACTCATGTTCGACCTTTTGGTCTCTTGTGTTCCGAGGCCATGTATGTACATGCTAGGCTCGTCAAGTTTAACCCAAGTGTTCTGCACGCACAACACTGGCTTGCACCCATTGTATGTGAACATAGAGTCTATCACACCCGACCATCACGTGGTGTCTCTACACGACGAACTTTCACAACGGTGCACACTCGGGGAGAACACAATTTTATCTTGAAAATTTAGTGAGGGATCACCTTATAATGCTACCGTTGTCCTAAGCAAAACAAGGTGCATAAAGGGATAAACATCACATGAAAATCATAAGTGACATGATATGGCCATGAACTTGTGCTTTTGATTTCCATCTCCAAAGCACCGACATGACCTCCATCGTCACCGGCAGAACACCATGATCTCCATCATCTTGATCTCCATCAACGTGTCGCCATGAAATTGTCGCACGAACTGTTGCTTCTACGACTATTGCTAACTCACAGCAATAAAGTAAAGCAAAAACGACAAAAATAATTAAAGACAACCCTCTGGCTCCTGCCGGTTGCCGTACTCATCGACATGCAAGTCGTGATATTCTATACAAAATGTGATCATGTCATACATCACATATATCTCATCATGTAATTGTCCATATCATATCACAACATACCCTGGAAAAACAAGTTAGACGTCCTCTAATTGTTGTTGCATGTTTTATGTGGCTGCTACGGGTATCTAGCAAGAGCAATTCTCACCTATGCATAAACCACAACGGTGCTACACAAATTGCTATTCAACCTTCTCAAGGACCGCCTTTGTCGAATCCGATCCAACTAGAGTAGGAGAGACAGACACCCGCCAGCCACCTTGATGCAACAAAGTCACATGTCAGTCGATGGAACCGGTCTCTCGTAAGCGTACGAGTAAGGTTGGTCTGGGCCGCTTCATCCCACAATACCTTTGAATCAAAAAACAATTAAGGGAGGAAGAAATCTGATCATTAACGCCCAATAACTCCTTCGTGTTCTACTCGTGATCTCATCCACACATAGACCTAGCTCATGATGCCACTGTTGGGGAACGTTGCATGGGAAACAAAAAAATTCCTACGCACACGCAAGATCTATCCATGGTGATGAGCATCTACGAGAGGGAGAGTGGATCTACATACCCTTGTAGATCGCTAAGCGGGAAGCGTTAAGAAATGTGGTTGATGTAGTCGAATGTCTTCGCGATCCAAATCGCCTAGCGTCCCACGATATAATCATGATCCGTCCCGATCTAGTGCCGAATGGACGACACCTCTGCGTTCAGCACATGTACAACTCGATGATGATCTCCACCTTCTTGATCCAGCAAGAGGGACCAGAGAGGTAGATGAGTTCTCCAGCAGCGCGACGGCATGGCGGCGGCGGTGGTGGAACTATTCCGACAGGGCTTCGCCTAAGCACCGCCAAAAACTGGAAGGAACAACCTATCGGGGAGAGAGGGCTGCACGGTGGCTTAGGATTTTCTGGTGCGGCTGCCCTCTCTCCCCTCTAGTATATATAGGAGGAAGGGGAGGGAGGCAAGCCCCCTAGGGTTGCCCCTAGGCTTCGGCCGAAGTGGGGAGGTGGAGGAGTCCTACTTCAATCCTACCAGGAGTAGGATTCCTCCCCCACTTGGAAACTGTCGGTGTAAAGAACAGGGGGTGTTCGCTACCCCTGGACACGCACCGGCAAGTCGCAGCCTCCAGGCGGGAAGAGCATGGCAGAGAAGAAATCCACTTATAGGACATATCCAGGACCCCGGTTTCCGACAAGGATTACTCGTTGGGAACATGTCTACACATCACCGACAAGATCAAGGCCGGCAGTATCAAGATAGAGTTCCCGGGAAGCAAGCCTTCCTGAGAGAAGACCTGCAGACAGGTCACCGAGAAGACCCTATGTTGGCCTCCCGACAAGATGCTTGTCGGGGGAAAACTGACAGCTTAATGCAAATATAACAACATCGAGAAGGCATTCAAGTCAACAGTCGGAAGACCAAAGGCTAGGCGCCCGACAAGATCTTGTCGGGCTGGCTGCTGAGCCCCGGCAAGAAGTGCGCCTGACAAGCCCTCGCCATCCTGCTAGCGTAGAGACCAGGTGTCATCCCACCTGGGCACGTGTCGAGGCGCCGAGGATGGAAGAGGCTAAGCGACGCTGATGGGACAGGCTCCTGTCCCGTCCAGTAGAAGGTCAGGGACGCCTGACAGAGCATTAAATGCGTTTGTCTTACACCGTCAGTGTTAGGTACGATAACACTATAACACTGTGCACCCCGTGCATGCACTGTACGCCACTATTGGGATCCCCTTGGTCGTATAAAAGGAGGCCCAAGGTGTTACGAGAGAGGACTTTTAGCTCCCATCTTCTAGCTCACGCGCGTAGCAGCTCCTTGTAGCGCTCCTGTAGCTGGAACCCCAAAGACACCCACAATACAACGAAGCAGGAGTAGAGTTTTACGCATCTTTGTGGCCCGAACCTGGGTAAAATCCCACGCGCTATTCATCAGATCTGCTCTCTGTGCGAGCCTTCTTCCATGCCAAACCATAAAGGGATCCTCCCGTTCCCATAGATGTCGTTCCCCCGACATCTTTGGCGCGCCAAGTAGGGGGGAGGGTTGCATGAACCTGATCTAGCAGTCAACGCGCCAGTTTCTTCATCATCTTCATCGCCATGGCGCCCAAGAAGAAACGAGGGCAGCTAAAATTCTTTGCGAAAGCTAAGTCCTAAAACTTTAATGGCTTTTTGTTGTTTAGTTTTATCCTTGATGTTTTCTTTTGTACAACCTGTGCACGAGGGAGCGCTCTTGAAATACTCTGCGCTCCTGGTTGTTTTAGGTCCGCCCAGCAACACAAATGCAGTTGTAGATGTTTTTAGAGCGGCAAGCTCCCGAAGAGGCGGCATTCTCAATAGGCTTCTAGACATGACCCGATCCTTAGCACCGTCGACCGGAACATGCACATTCAGGGAGTATCCCAGCAAGCGTAGGGATTCATTGTACAAAAACGCAATTGTTCAAGGAGAAGGCTAGATAAGTTTTATCTTCATATTTCTACGTAAACCCATATGCTGAGGAGCCTTCCCGGGGCTAGTCACGCCTCTAATCGCTTCGAGTCTGCTCGCAATGTGAGCAGCTGCAGTAAAGCTGGGAAGGTAAGAGTTTTGCCTTCCCGGGGCTAGTCGCGCCTCTAATCGCTTCGAGTCTGCTCGGCGATGTGAGTAGCTGCAGTAAAGCTAGGAAGGTAAGATTTTCCGGCAAGCGACGTTCCCGACAAGCTGCAAGGACCCGTTCCTCAAGCACTGCCGGTTGGAGCGTGTGCACCGGAAAGTTTTCCGGCAAACTTGGGTTGTCTTGATTGATTTTTCATCCTTGTACATCAATCTGCACGCGAAAGGACCTTGCCATGGTTAGCCCACGCTTTGGTTTCTCCTCGAGTCCGCTCGGCAAACTTAGCAGCTGCGTTCTGGCCTAGCAAGTCGCCTTGCCGGTGGCGACATTTCTAGTAGGCTGCTAAGGACCTATTCCTCAAAGCGCTCGCGGCAAGTTTCCGTGCCGGCGAGGTTTCTAAACAGCGTAGGATATAGGATATATGCAAGGACGAAATTAATCAAGAGAGAAGCAAACATTCATTTAGCATAAAGAAACATGTGTCGCACACATAGAGATTGGTCTAACTAAGATAAATTGTTTCTTTATATGTGCCATTATAGCAACAGGGATGCAAAAAGTACTTCAGTCTCGGCAGTTGCTTTATTCTCAGCGGCATGCGGCAGCCGAGAAGCCAAGGACACCGTGCCGGAGCCCGACAAGATCTTGTCGGGATGGCTTACGGAGCCCCGATAGGACCCACACCCGGCAAGACCTAAGACGACAGTAAGGCATTTGCGGTAGACGGCGGCGGCAGCAGAGATGAGCGTATGAATCGAGCACTGCACCCGCAGTACCCTTTTTGGGGAAGGCTCGGGGGCTGGCTCTTCATCGCGCGGTATGGCCCTCCCTTTCGGGCACATGGCTCCTGCTGTCATCCTGCTATGTCTGCCAACGCTACCGGCAAGCCCAAGGCTCGGCAAATCGCAAGCTCTCTTACATCATTATCAACGTGCGGTTCAAAAGTCATGATTGGCGGTTACTTCTCCCCATGCGTGTACCGGTGCGTGTTTTTGGGCCTAGCCCAGACAAACAGTATGCATGCTTGTCCGGCCCAGGCCTGGGGGCTGCTGTCGGTGTAGAGAACAAGGGGGGGGGTGTTCGCTACCCCTGGACACGCATCGGCAAGTCGCATCCTCTAGGCGGGAAGAGCATGGCAGAGAAGAAATCCACTTATAGGACATATCCAGGACCCAGGTTTCTAGCAAGGATTACTCGCCGGGAACAGGTCTACACATCACCGTCAAGCTCAAGGCCGACAAGATAGATAGAGTTCTCAGGAAGCAAGCCTTCCTGAGAGAAGACCTCCAGAAAGGTCACCGAGAAGACCCGATGTTGGCCTCCCGGCAAGATGCTTGTCGGGGGACAGCTAACAGCTTAATGCAAATACAGCAACATCGAGAAGGCATTCAAGTCAACAGTTGGAAGACCGAAGGCTAGGCGCCCCGACAAGAAGTGCACCCGACAAGCCCTCTCCACCCTCCCAGCACAGAGACCAGGTGTCATCCCACCTGGGCACGTGTCGACGCGCCGGGGATGGAAGAGGTTAAGCGGCGCCGATGGGACGGGATCTTGTCCCGCCCCGTAGAAGGTTAGAGACGCCTGACGGAGCATTAAATGCATTTGTCTTACATCGTTAGTGTTAGGTACGATAACAATGTAACACTGTGCACCCCGTGCATGCACTGTACGCCACTGCTGGGATCCCCTTGGTCGTATAAAAGGAGGCCCAAGGCGTTACGAGAGATGACTTTTAGCTCCCATCTTCTAGCTCACGCGCGTAGCAGCTCCCTTTAGCGCTCCTGTAGCTGGAACCCCAAAGACACCCACAATACAACCAAGCAGGAGTAGGGTTTTACGCATCTTTGCGACCCATACCTGGGTAAAATCCCGCGCGCTATTCATCATATCTACTCTCTGTGCGAGCCTTCTTCCCAGCCGAACCATAAAGGGATCATCCCGACCCCATAGGTGTCGTTCCTCCGACAGAAACCCTTTCCACCTCTTGGGTTTTCCCACCCCTAGCCGCATGGGCCTTAGTGGGGGTGGGGGGGTGGGGGGGTTCGGCCAGCCCACCAGGGGTTGGTTTGCCTCCTCCCACAACCCATGAGGCCCTTTGGGGCGAGAGGCCCCTCCTGATGGTCCCCCGGTACCCTCCCGACACTCCCGGTACACTATCGAAGTACTCGAAACTTTTCGAAGTACCCTACCTCATCCTGGACTCTGAACAACCTTCGATCACCACCATACATAACTCAATACTACCGAAACGTCACCGAACGTTAAGTGTGAAGACCCTGTGGGTTCAAGACCTCTACGGTCAATACCCAATAGCGGGACCCAGATGCCCATATTGGTTCCTACATATTCTACGAAGATCTTTATCGGTTGAACCTCTATGTCAAGGATTCAGTTAATCCCGTATGATGTTCCTTTTGTTCTTCGGTATGTTACTTGCTTGAGATTCGATCGTTGGTATCTCTATACCTAGTTCAATCTCGTTACCGGCAAGTCTCTTTACTCGTTCCGTAATACAAGATCCTATGGCTAACACTTTAGTCACATTGCTTGCAAGGCTTGTTGTGATGTTGTATTACCGAGTGGGCCCCCAGATACCTCTCCATCACACGGAGTAACAAATCCCAGTCTTGATCCATGCCCACTCAACAGACACCCTTGGAGATACATGTAGAGCATATTTATAGTCACTCAGTTACGTTGCAATATTTGATACACACAAGGTACTCGTCTGATGCCGGTGAGTTGCATGATCTCATGGTCATAGGAACAGATACTTGACATGCAGAAAAACTATAGCAATAAACTGACACGGTCATATGCTATGTTTATAGTTTGGGTCTTTTCCATCACATCATTCTCCCAATGATGTGATCCCGTTATCAAATGACATCCCATGTCTATGGATAGGAAACCTTTACCATCTTTGATCAACAATCTAGTCTACTAGAGGCATACTAGGGACACAGTGTTGTCTATGTATCCACACTAGGGCATATTTCCTCTAGGGCATATTTCCAACACTAAGCACTTGAGCAACAAAGTCATCATAATTCCTCATCTCTTTTTAATAGTATTGGCTTTCTATGGACTCAAAAGTGATTTCTCACAATATATAAAATATAGAGTCATCAAGCTTGAAGCATGGCTAATTTTATTCCTTCCTTTCCATGGGGAGGTTCTCCACACAATCCTTTAGCCATCCCATCATTGTACTTTTTTCCTGAGATACACTTGGTGGAAACATTTGTCCAATGAAATATATGTTGTTATTAATTGCCAAAACCACATAGGGAGAATTTGTGCTTTCAATCCCCCCCTTTTAGTAGTTGATGACAACATATAGATCAAAGCTTTGATAAAATATATAATCGATGAATAACATCATCGCTTTGAGAGGTATGTGATAAGCAAGAGCTCTAATGTATCTATAATTTTAGCTTATTCCATGTTGTTATATTATCATTCTTGGATGTTTTACCATCATTTTATTACCATTTTATATCATTTTTTGGGACTAACCTATTGACATAGTGTCAAAGTGCCAGTTATTGTTTTTGCTTGTTTTTTACTTTGCAGAAAATCAATACCAAACGGAGTCCAATTGCGATGAAACTCTTTGGAGATTTTTTCTAGACCAGAAGTCACCCAATGGACCAAAGAAGTGCTGGGGGAGTGGGACTAGGAGACCACAACTCACCTGGCCGCGGTAGGGGGCCCCCGACGCGCCCTGGTGGGTTGTGCCCCCCTCGGGGCCTCTCTCCACCGCCTCTAATGCCTATAAATTCCCAAATATTCCAAAAAACCTAGGGGAGTCGATGAAACACAATTCCAGCCGCCACAAGTTCCAGAACCTCGAGATCCAATCTAAACACCATCATGGAGGGGTTCATCTTCATCATAAGTGCCTCTCCGATGATGCCTGAGTAGTCCACCATAGACCTACGAGTCCATAGACAGTATCTAGATGACTTCTTCTCTCTCTCTCTCTCTCTTATGATTCTCAATACAATGGTCTCTTGGAGATCTATTTGATGTAAACTTTTGCAGTGTGTTTTTGGGATCCGAGGAATTTTGAGTTCATGATCAGTTTCTATCCATGAATAATATTGAGTCTTCTTTGAACTCTTATATGCATGATTTCTTATAGCCTCGTACTTCTTTTTCGAATCTTTGGTTTATTTAGGCCAACTAGATCGATTTTTATTCCCATGGGAAGAGGTGCTTTGTGATGGGTTCGATCTTGCAGTGTTCTTTCCCAATGACAAAAGGGGCAGCAAGACACGCATGTATCATTGCTATTAAGGATAACAAGATGGGGTCTATTCCTACATGAATAGATCTTGGCTACATCATGTCATCATTCTTATTGCATTAGTCCATTTTTCCACGAACTTAATACACTAGATGCATGCTGGATAGCGGTCGATGTGTGGAGCAATAGTGGTAGATGCACGGAGGAGTCGGTCTACTTATCTTGGACATGATGCCTACATAATGCCCATTGCCTTGGATATCATCATGACTATTCGATTTTCTATCAATTACTCAATAGTAATTTGTTCACCCATCGTGCGCTATACTCATGAGAGAAGCCACTATTGAACCCTACGACCCTCGGGTCTACTTTTCCATCATATTGCTTTGCGATCTATGTTTTTTGCACTCTTTATTTTCATATCTACAAAACCAAAAAAAAACAAAAAATATATTGCTGCATATTTACTCTATTTATTTTGTGTTCTTGAGAGATCTATCTCTCCTATCTATCACTACCTAATCTATCTTATTACCGTAGAGAGATTGACAACCTCTCTTTCGCGTTGGGTTGCAAGTATTTGTTGTTTTTGTGTAGGTGCTGCTTATTGGATGTTGGTGATCCTCCTACTGGTTCGATAACCTTGGTTTGATAACTGAGGGAAATACTTAACGTCACTGTTCTGCATCATCCCTTCCTCTTTGGGGAAATACCGATGCAGTCTCAAGCCACCCATGTCAAAGGAATTTCTGGCGCCGTTGTTGGGGAGGAAGCATCATAATCTACCAAGTTCCTAATCACAAATCTCATCTCCTTGAAATTATAGTATTTTCCATTTGCCTCTCGTTTTCCTCTCCCCCACTTCACCAATTTGTCGTTTTATTCGCCCTCTTTTTCGTTTGCCCTTTTTCTTGCCCGATCTCTTCCTTGTTTGCAATCTTGTTTGCATAGTCAAGATGACTCAACAAAACACAAAGTTGTGTGATTTTTCCAATACTAATAACAACGATTTTATTAGTACGCCTATTGCTCCTTCCACCACTAGTGCGGAGTCTTGTGTTATTAATGCCGCTTTGTTGAATCTTGTCATGAAAGATCAACTTTCCGGTAATCCTAATGAGGATGCCACGCCCCATCTTAACACTTTCTTAGAATTGTGTGTTATCTAAAAGAAAAAAGATGTGGGCAATGATATTGTGAAGTTGAAACTATTTCCTTTTTCCTTGCGGGATCGTGCAAAAATTTGGTTTTCCTCTTGGCCTCGCAATAGTATCGATTCTTGGAATAAGTGCAAAGATTCTTTTATCACTAAGTATTTTCCGCCCGCGAAAATTATTTCCCTTAGGACGCAAATCATGAATTTTAAGCAACTTGAGCATGAACATGTTGCCCAATCTTGGGAAATAATGAAGTTGATGATAAGAAATTGTCCTACACATGGTTTAAATCTTTGGATGATCATACAACTTTTTTATGCGGGATTGAATTTTGTGTCTAGAAATCTTTTAGATTCCCTAGCGGGTGGTACTTTTATGGAGATTACTTTGGGTGAAGCTACTAAATTTCTAGATAATATCATGGCTAATTATTCCCAATGGCATACCGAAAGAGCACATACTAGTGAAAAAGTTAATTCGATAGAGGAAATTAGTACTTTGAGTGATAAAGTTGATGCTTTGATGAAGTTGGTTGCTAGTAAAAATGATCCTATTGATCTTAATGATGTATATTTGTCTAATTTTATTAAGAAAAATAGTGAATCCGTAGATGTGAATTTTGTCTCGCGCAACAATTTCAATAACAATGCTTATAGAGGTAATTTTAATCCTAGGCCTTTTCCTGGAAATTCCTCTAATAATTATGGTAATTCCTATGGTGATTCTTGTTACAATAATAATAGGAACACCTCTGATCTTGAGAGTAATATTAAATAATTTATCAATGAGCAAAAGGCTTTCAATACTACCATAGAAGAAAAGCTGAATAAGATTGATGATATGTCTAGAAGCATTGATAGAATTTCTCATGATGTTGAAAATCTCAAGTTGAAAGCTATTGTGGCTAAGATTGATGAATCTATTAAAGCTTTATATGTCTCTATGGATGAAAGTAAGAAAATAACCTCTATGCTTAGAGCTAAAAGAGAAATCTTAGAAAAACCATCTTCTAGTGATTGCCGCTATAAAAACGATGAAGATCTTAAAGTGATTGGTGTTTATTCTATCGATTCCTTGTTTATTAATATTAGAATTGATAACTGAAGGACCTAAGTAGAGTCAACTTTATCTAGAAGGTGTCCCAATAGTTTGGAGGGTGAAAATCTTGATGAAAATTTTGATAAAAGTGGGTTTGAAGAGGTCAAAACTTTAAATAGTGATGTGCCCACTATCTTGGATTGCAAAGATTTTAACTATGATAGTTGCTCTTTGATTGAGTATGTTTCTTTGCTGCAATCCATGTTGAATTCACCCCATGCTTATGAGCAAAATAAAGCTTTTACTAAACATATAGTTGACGCCATGATGAAATCTTTTGAAGAAAAGTTGGAGTTGGAGATTTATATTCCTAGAAAATTGCATGATGAGTGGGAACCTACCATTAAGGTCAATATTAAAAATTATGAATGCTTTTCTTTGTGTGATTTGTGTGCTAGTATTTCCACGATTCCGAAATCTCTATGTGATGTGCTTGGTCTTACCAACATTGAAGAATGCCCTCTTAATTTGCACTTGGTGGATTCTAATATTAAAAAGCCTTTGGGAAGAATTAATGATGTTCTTATTCTTGAAATAGGAATTATGTGCCCATTGATTTTATTGTTCTTGATATTGATTGCAATCCATCTTGTCCTATCATACTCGGTAGACCTTTTTACGCACTATAGGTGTCGTGATTGATATGAAAGAAGGCAATATTAAGTTTCAATTTTCCTTGAGAAAGGGTATGGAAAACTTCCCTAGAACAAGATTTAAGCCACCATATGAATCAATCATGAGGGCATCCTATGGATCCAAAACCAAAGATGACAATACTTGAATCTATCCATTATGCCTAGCTAGGGGCGTTAAACGATAGCGCTTGTTGGGAGGCAACCCAATGAATAAATATTTTTTGATTTGTCCTTTCTGTTTTCGTGTGTTGACACAATTATGCCTCTGTTATGATTGTGTTTTTATGTTTTATTTAGTGTTTGTGCCAATTAATGCCTTTAGGATGATTCATAGGATGTGTAGAAGCGATGCCGAATCTGAAACAGAAACTTTGCATCCAGTATATAAATTTTGTTTTTTGCTGGAACATGATATTGTGCTAAAAGTTTAACATAGTGTTGCTATAAAAATTCCTTACGTTTTACTAATTTTTCAGAATTTATAGAGATACATAAGTATGGGTATAGTATAGATTACTACAGACTGTTTTGTTTAAGACAAATTCTGTTTTCGTTGCATTGTGTGCTTGTTTTGACGAATCTATGGTTTGTATTTGGGGGTATAAGCCATGGTAAAGTTAAAATACAGTAGGTATAATGCAATATCAAAATATGAATGGGTTTGCAATAGTACCTAAAGTAGTGATTTGCTTTCTTATACTAACGCATCTCACGAAGATTTTGTTGAGTTTTGTGTGATTGACGTTTTCAAGTTTTGGGTGAGATCATGATGAATGAAGGAATAAGGAGTAGCAAAAGCCTAAGCTTGGGGATGCTAATGCAGCCCCAAGATATATCCAAATAGAAACAAGCAACTAAGCTTGGGGTTGCCCCCGAGAGGCACCCCCTCTTTCTTCTAACGACCATCGGTATTTTACTTGGAGCTATATTTTTATTCGTCACATATCATGTGTTTTTCTTGGAGCGTCTTGTATGTTTTCTTGATTTGTTTGTTAGTTTTTCCTTTGTATCATTCCTGGACACACCTATTTTAGAGAGCCAAAATTATGCGATCATTTGTTAGAATTGCTCTATGTACTTCACTTAAACTTTTTGAGCTATAGAAATTGCTCTAGTGCTTCACTGCATGGTGTGCATGGAAACATTTGTAGAAATACTCTCATGCTTCACTTAGATTAATTTGAGAGTTAGTAATTTTTTAAGAAATCCTCTCATGCTTCACATATAACTTTTTGAGAGTTGAAATCTTTATGCTCATGTGCTTCACTTACATTTATTTGAGCTTGCCAAAAAGCAATGGCAATATATGAAATTAGTGCCAAAGTGATAGATATCCAAGGAGCATATAATAAAAACTTTCACGAAGATCATTGGGCAAATTAAACATGATTCCTTGTAATAGTTTTGAAACATGATGATAATAATATGTAAGTCATGTTGATGAGTAATTATGCTTAGTAGGAATATTGGTGTTAAGGTTTTTGATTCCCTATGCATGCACGAAAGTCAATAGTTATGCAATGAAGTTACATCCTACTTGTGGTGCATTATTCGGTGTTAGTTATGTTCAATGCTCATTTATGTGAATTTTCGTTTCTTGGTTTAGTTGCTTCTAAATCTATTTGCTAGCCTTCATTTGTACTAAGTAGAAATACTACTTGTGCATACAAAATCCTTAAAGCAAGTTTTGCCTTATGAGTCCACCATACCTACCTATATGCGGTATTTCCACGTTGTTCCAAGCAAATTTGTATGTGCCATCTCTAAATTTTCAAAATAAATTTTCTCTTTTGTGTTCCCGTACCGCTCATGAAACGGTGGGGAGTATCCAACATTTTTCCATGCTAGATGTGTTATTCTCAAGATGAGTGTTTATTCACTTTTCATTGCACGAGAGTGCGGCAGTAATAGGGATGCCCATTCCCGAAATAAAAAAGCAAACAAATATTTACTTTATGTTGTCAAATAATAAATTCCTTGAAAAGTGTTGGTATGGAAGGCAACCGTGGATACGGCCCGCCATGGAAAGTGGAAGTTTGGTGAAACAAAGGAATAAACTTTATTTTCTGTTTGGGAACCGCCTATGATATATCTAGCATGAAAAGTATTGTGAGCTACTTTGTCGTTTTCGTTAAGATGAAAAGCATGTCACCCAAATTTTTTCTCTCTCTCAATTTAAACCTTGAGCTCTCGCACCTCTACAAAACCCTACTTCCCTCTGTGAAGGGCCTATCTATTTACTTTATGCAATTTTTATTTTTGCTTTGAGTCTCCATCTTCTCTTATAAGCACCAACTAGGGGGCACTATGATCGTACTTGAGCATTGGACATAGCTAATATTTGAGTGTGTTTCTTGAATGGATCAATGATTGAGCATGATGGGCTAGGGATAAATTTATTTAGTGTTGATATTTTGAAAGATATGGTTGTTTGTTGACATGCTTGAATATTGAAGTCATTATGTTAAAACTAAACTATTGCTTTGAATCATTATAAGTCCAAATGTCCATGCTATACAAAAGAAAAGAATGTGATGAACATGTTAGGCATCATTCCACATCAAAAATTCTGTTTTTTTCATTTACCTACTCAAGGACGAGTAGGAATTAAGCTTGGGGATGATGATATGTCTCCAACATATCTATACTTTTTGCTTGTTCCATGTTGTTATATTATCATTCTTGAATGTTTTACCATCATTTTATCACCACTTCATATCATTTTTTGGGACTAACCTATTGACATAGTGCCAAAGTGCAAGTTGCTGTTTTTGCTTATTTTTTACTTCGCAGAAAATCAATACCAAACAGAGTCCAATCGCGACAAAACTTGTTGGAGATTTTTTGGACCAGAAGACACCCAATGGTCGAAAGAAGTGCCGCGGGAGTGGGCCGAGGAGACCACAACCCACCAGGACGCGCGAGGGGGCCCCGACGCGCCCTGGTGGGTTGTGCCCTCCTCGGGGCCCCTCTCCACCACCTATGATGCCTATAAATTCCCAAGTATTCCAAAAACCCTAGGGGAGTAGACGAAACACAATTCCAGCCACCGCAAGTTCCAGAACCTCGAGATCCAATCTAAACACCATCATGGAGGGGTTCATCTTCATCATAGGTGCCTCTCCGATGATGCGTGAGTAGTCCACCATAGACCTACGGGTCCGTAGGCAGTAGCTAGATGGTTTCTTCTCTCTCTCTCTCTCTCTCTCTCTCTCTCTCTCTCTCTCTCTTATGATTCTCAATACAATGGTCTCTTGGAGATCTATTTGATGTAAACTTTTGCGATGTGTTTGTTCGGACCCGATGAATTTTGAGTTCATGATCAGTTTCTATCCATGACTATTATTTGAGTCTTCTTTGATCTATTATATGCACGATTTCTTATAGCCTCGTATTTATTCTTAGATTCTTTGGTTTAGTTAGGCTAACTAGATTGATTTTTCTTGCCATGGGAAGAGGTGCTTTGTGATGGGTTCATCTTGCAGTGTTCTTTCCCAATGACAAAAGGGGCAGCAAGACACGCATGTATCGTTGCTATTAAGGATAACAAGATGGGGTCTAGTCCTACATGAATAGATATTGTCTACATCATGTCATCATTCTTATTGCATTACTCCGTTTTTCCATGAAGTTAATACACTAGATGCATGCTGGATAGCGGTCGATGTGTGGAGTAATAGTGGTAGATGCAGGCAGAAGTCGGTCTACTTATCTTGGACGTGATGCCTATATAATGATTATTGCCTTGTATATCGTTATGACTATTCAATTTTGTATCAATTGTCCAACAGTAATTTGTTCACCCACCATGCACTATACTCATGAGATAAGCTGCTAGTGAACCCTACGGCCCCCGGGTCTACTTTTCCATCATATTGCTTTCTGATCTATGTTTTTTTACTCTTTGTTTTCAAATCTACAAAACCAAAAAACCCAAAAATATATTTCTGCATATTTACTATATTTATTTTGTGTTCTTGAGAGATCTATCTCTCCTATCTATCACTACCTAATCTATCTTATTACTGTAAAGAGATTCACAACCTCTCTTTCGTGTCCGGTTGCAAGTATTTGTTGTGTGTGTAGGTGCTGATTATTGGGTGTTGGTGATCCTCCTACTGGTTCGATAACCTTGGTTTCATAAACGAGGGAAATACTTACCATCGTTGTGCTGCATCATCCCTTCCTCTTTGGGGAAATACCGATGCGGTCTGAAGCCACGCTAGTGCATTATTTTAAATTTGTGTTTGAATGCAAATGCACAATCGGTTAGGATAATGGGTCACTCTTCCATGTCACATGCAACTTGGGGTGCACAATAATTAATATGAGTTAATTACATAAGCACATCACACCAAACAATATGTGAATGATCATCATATAGATATCTCAAAGATAGTAAAGTAGTAGCATCACACAACGAGTATATGATCACACATCGACAAAGTTTCAAACAAATGATTGGTAAGCCAAGTGTCTTAGAACTACAGAGAGCAACCAAAATGTAACACACTCTCTCTCGAAGCCCTATGATCTAGAACATCTCCCCCTTTGGCAACAAGTTACCAAAAAGTTCAAAGGTATAGAGATAATCGTAGCTCTAGGCTTGGTCTCCTCCATGACATGATGAAGCTACTCTTGTAGCTCTCGAAGGAGTCGAGAGAAGAGAATCCACAAACGATTCGGCTGAGGTCCTCTAAGGTGGTGGAGTAGACACTTGAGGTGCAGGAAGAACTGATAGAGCTATGGCAGGTGATGATGAAGTAGGCTTCGTCTCTGGAGCTGGCATAGTTGGAGTCTTGGCTTGGGTCTTGAACTGAGTGCTGGTCTTGATTGGTGGAGTATCATCATCATTGATTGAATGAGGTCTAGGCACTGCATCCACTTCGTTCTTGAGGTCATCCACAATCTTCGTCAGCTCATCCACCTTGTTGTTCAAAGTAGTGAACTTATCTTCCGCAATCCTTCCAAGATCTCCTTGATGTCCTTCTCCATCCCTTGGATGGTGTTGATGGGGTAAGCCATTTGCTCGCTCTTTGTCTTGGGAACCTGAGCACTAGTGGCTCTAGCTTCTTCCGCCTCTGCCTGTGCAGTAGATGAAGTGGGATGACTGGGATCCATCACCACAACATTATCTTCAAAACCTGATTGAAGTGGCATGTGAGGACGATAAAGTCCATATACATTCTTTTCCAGCTTGGAGTTGATGAGCATCTGAATGTATGGAGGATATACAAAAGATCGTTTCTGATCAGCAGTCGTCCTCATGATTGTCTCAACAATCAAATCCATCACTCTAAACCTCGTGTGGTTGTCTATGTGGTGCAGCATATTGATGGAGTACCCCTGATCATCTTATCATCTCCAGACTTGGGCATCAAGGTGTACCTCAAGATAGTGTTGGTGGTGGATAGTCCTGCTTGCAAATGATAGACAGAGCCAAACTTACGTGAATGCACATGAGTAGCACAGATTGCCTTATACATATTGGCCATTGAATTGTGACACATCTTGGCCACATCATAGACATCCAGATCTCCTTCCTCAACCCGTGGGGCTCCTAAGATGGTAGCCCACTTATCCACCGTAGACAGGTATCTAATTCCTTCACTCATCCATATGATACGCCCATCTGGATAGAAATGAGTTGTGGTGTAGAACTGCATGGTCATCTTATCATTCCAGGCAGTGATCTCTCTCCCAACAAAGTTGCCAATATCAATGCACCTGAAGTTGTCTTGCACATTGGGAAAGTAGTCCTCATTCTCCTTGACATAGGCCCAATCAACATACCTCATATCACTGACAGCTGGGCACTTGTCCAATAGGAAAGTATCATAGAAATCTTGTTGTTCCTTAGTGTAGAACCTGTCATCTACATAAATCTTCCTTTTGGAGACATAGGGGTCATTTGCTCTCTATTTCCTTAGCCCCGAGTCTCTTCTCTTCTTCATGCCTTCATCTACTAGATGAGCATCATTGTGTTCAGGCATGTGTGGCCCCAGCTTCCTCAAAATTGTCAAGTTCTCTTCCTCGGCATCTCTGGAAGTAGAACCCTTGTTCTTTGCTGCTGCTGGAATGTCTCTGGTTGTCCTCTTTGGTTTGGGTGTTGCAGGCTTCTTTGGAGTAGATTGCTTGCTTTTAGATGGAGCTTGTTTGGGCATGGCATCTGCAAGAAATTTCTTCTTCTTGGAAGGAGGAGCTTTGGCAGCAAGCTCTTCCTCCACTTCCTGTTCCTTAGCCTCAACTGGGTCTTCAAACATAGAAGTGGGCCTGCCAATGATGTGCACAATCATCTTCCTAGCTCTCTTCTTCTCACATGCCTTCTTCACTGGAGATTCAAGAGAAAAAGTCATGCTTTCTCTAGCATTCTCTAGTGCTCTCATAGCTTCAGAGCTTGCATACTTTTCCTCACTGGCCTCTGAGCTAAAGTGGCCTCAGTGGCAGATTTCTTTGTAGCCTTTTCTTTCTTGTCTTGCCGATTCTTGGCAAGAACTTCATGTGGCACAAAAACAGAGTCCTATTCATCAAAATTTAATTTCCTTATGGCCCTGGTGGCAGCCTTCGGAAACCCATGAGAGCTTGGGGTGTCTAGATCCTCTGAAGATGAGGAACTGGTATCTAGGTTTTACCTAAACTCAAGTCAACATCCCTCTCTATGAAGTCATTCTGGGTGTTGCTACTTCTCGAGCATGCATTGGTTGCCCGTTAAGAGGAACAGTTTGATGCAGCAAAGTAGATAATTGTTTCCCTCAGTTTTTGAGAACCAAGGTATCAATCCAGTAGGAGATACAAGCGAGCCACCAATAGATATACCTGCACAAGGAATTAAACTCTTGCACCCAACGCTATAAAGGGGTTGTCAATCCCTTTACGGTTATTTGCAAGGATGAGATCTATTAGAGATAGATATAATAAGGTGCTTGAACGGAAAGTAAAACTAAAAGTAAAAACAATGCAACAAGTATTTTTGGTGTTTTTGGTTTTAGATCTGAAAATATAATATGGAAAATAGACCCGGGGGCCATTGGTTTCACTAGATGGCTTCTCTCATGATGGCAAGTATTACGGTTGGTGAACAAATTACTGTCGAGCAATTGATAGAAAAGCGAATAATTATGAAGATATCCAAGGCAATGATTATGCATATAGGCATCACGTCCGTGACAAGTAGACCATAACGATTATGCATCTACTACTATTACTCCACACATCGATCGGCTCCTGCCCGCATCTAGAGTATTAAGTTCATGAAGAACAGAGTAACACATTAAGTAAGATGACATGATGTAGAGGTATAAAATCAAGCAATATGATGAAAACCCCATATTTTTACCCTTGATGGCAACAATACAATACGTGCCTCGCTACCCCTACTATGTCACTGGGTGAGTACACCACAAGATTGAACCCAAAACTAAGCACTTCTCCTATTGCAAGAATTACCAATCTAGTTGGCCAAACCAAACCAATAACTCAAAGAGACTTGCAAATATATGAAATCATGCATATAAGAATTCAGGAAAGACTCAAATAATATTCATGGATAGTCTGAACATAAACCCACAATTCATCGGATCTCAACAAACACATTGCAAAAGAGTATTACATCGGATAGATCTCCATGAAGATCATGAAGACCATGGTATTGAGAAGCAAAGAGAGAGAAGAAGCCATCTAGCTACTAGATATGGACCCGTAGGTCTATGGTGAACTACTCACACATCATCGGAGGGGCAATGGAGTTGATGTAGATGCCCTGTGATCGAATCCCCCTCCGACAGATTATCAGAAAAGGCTCCAAGATTGGATCTCTCGGGAACGGAGGCTTCTGGCAGCGAAAAAGTGCTTTCGTGGCTTGTTCTGATAATGATGGAATATTTGGGTATTTATAGGCCGAAGATTAGGTTAGGGGAGGTGCCAGGGGCCCACAAGCCTGCTCGGCGCGGGTGGCCCCCTGGCCACGGCAAGCGGGCTTGTGGCCCCGTGGTAGCTCCTCTGCCTTGGTTCTCAAGTCCCGTGGCTTCCATATTTTCCAAAAAAAAATCTTTCCGGTGGTTTTATTCCGTTTGGACTCCGTTTAATATTCCTTATCTGTGAAACTCAAAAACAAGGAAAAAACAGAAACTGGCACTAGGTTCTAGATTAATAGGTTAGTCCCAAAAATAATATAAAATAGCATATTAATGCATATAAAACATCCAAAACAGATAATATAATAGCATGGAACAATCAAAAATTATAGATACGTTGGAGACGTATCAGCATCCCCAAGCTTAATTCTTGCTCGTCCTCGAGTAGGTAAATGATAAAAACAGAATTTTTGATGTGGAATGCTTCCCAACATATTTATCCATGTAATGTTATTTATTGTGGCATGAATATTCAGATCCGTTAGATTCAAAACAATAGTCTAATATTGACATAAAAATAGTAATACTTTGAGCACACCAACAAGGTAGTCGTGTCCTTTCAAAATAACATGGCCTTAGAAAGTTATCCCTACAGAATCATATGGTCTGGCTATGCTCCATCTTCCCCACATAAACGGAATGGTGGAAGTTGCATGGCAATATATCTAGGAATGGCTATAGAAATGCCATAATAGGTAGGTATGGTGGCTGTTTTGAGTAATATATGGTGGCTGTTTTGAGGAAGGAGGGTTTGATGTACCGGCGAAAGTTGTGCGGTACTAGAGAGGCTAGCAAAGATGGAAGGGTGAGAGTGCGTATAATCCATAGACTCACATTAGTCATAAAGAACTCACATACTTATTGCAAAAGTCTATTAGTCATCAAAAAAAACATTAGACGCATGCTCCTAGGGGAGAGGTTGGGAGGAGTTAACCATCGCGCGCTCCGACCCTCACACAAGGGTCGACAATCATTAGACAAATCATGCGCCGACTTCGTTACATAACGGTTTACCATACATGCATGCTACGGGAATCACAAGCTTTAACACACGTATCTCTTCATTTCCCAACTACTCACTAGTATGAATCTCATATTACCATCCCTATTATCTCAAAACTATATGCAAGGAATCCAACTTCTCGTAGTTGTTAATGCACTTAATATGAAAGTTTTTATTATATCCCTCTTGGATGTCATTATATTAGGACTAAATTCATAACCTAAACAAATTACCATGCTGTTTAAGAAACTCTCAAAATAATATAAGTGAGGAATGATAGTTCAGTAATTTCTATAAAATATAACACCACCATGCTCTAAAAATATATAAGTGAGGAATGATAGTTTAGTAATTTCTATAAAATATAACACCACCATGCTCTTAAAATATATAAGTGAAGCACTAGAGCAACATTGCCTAGCTCAAAAGATATAAGTGAAGCATATACAGTATTCTAACAAATTCACGGTTCAGCGTGTGTCTCTCTAAAGATGTGTGCAGCAAGGATGATTGCGGCAAACTAAAAAGCAAAGACCCATATCATACAAGACGCTCCAAGCAAAACACATATCATGTGGTGAATAAAAATATAGCCTCAAGTAAATTTACCGATGGATTGAAGATGAAAGAGGGGATGCCTTCCCGGACATCCCCAAGCTTAGGATTTTTGGTATCCTCGAATATGACTTGGGGTGCCATGGTCATCACCAAGCTTAGTCTCTTGCCACTCTTTATTCCATAGTCCATCAAATCTTCACCCAAAACATGAAAACTTCACAACACAAAACTCAATAGAAAACTCATGAGATCCGTTAGTATAAGAAAAGTAAATCACCACTTTAGGTACTGTTGTGAACTCATTCTTTATTTATATTTGTGTAATACCTACTGTATTCTAACTTCTCCATGACTCATACCCCCCGATACGACCCATAGATACATCAAAATAAGCAAACAACACAAAGAAAACATAATCTATCAAAAACAGAAAATTCTGTAGCAATCTATAAACTTAGAATACTTCTGGAACTGTAAAAATTCTGAAAAATTAGGAAAACCAAGTAAATTTGTATATCAATCGTTTGTAAAAATTTCATATCAATTTGAAGCTCTGAAAATTTTCTATAAATCCTGGACTGAGCGCAAAAGTTTCTGTTTTCCAGCAAGATCAAATCAACAACTACCATAGATCAGCCCAAAGGTTTTACTTGGCTCAAACACTAATTTAAACACAAAAACACAATTACTACAGAAGTAATAATGTGACAAACACACCGAAAAATAAGCAAAAAGGAAAATAAAATTGGGTTGCCTCCCAACAAGCGCTATTCTTTAACGCCCCTAGCTAGGCAAAACGCAATAGATCTAGGTAATGTCATCTTTGGTAAACAATCCAAACTTGATCAATCCATAAAAAGATTTCCTAACTAGATCCATCCTTTCCTTTATTTCTTTTCTAGTAGAATAACTTAAATCATGAAAGGGGCTGTGGTTAGTGATTTTAATATTCATAAACCCCTAGTCTAGATCATCACCATAAATATCATCATATAACACATGTATCTTATTTCTAAGAGGTTCTTTGATCACATTTTCAAGAAAATCATCCTCATACCCTTCCAAAATTCCCCTAGTAATCCAATCAAATTCCTCATAAGTTTCATGATATAGGGTGTGAGTTATTTCCGCGTAGGGAGCTCTCTTCCTAAGATTTTCACTATAAGATTGACAGTCTCTAGATTCTAGGCTACGTAAGGTTTCTTTATCATGGAGGATTTCTTCAATAGGAGGGTGTTCAACATCTTTATTGTAGAAGGCAAAAATCTCCCTAGCTTCTTGTATGATGAAATCAAATTCTCGCATAAGGATAATAGTAGCAATCTTTTTAGCTTTAGGATGATTAATATTGGGAAGTTCATAAAACACTTTCTGCAAAGCATGATGAATGTGCACAAATTTCCTTTCCATTTTTTCAATGAGCATGACAATAGCATCCTCATAACTATTCATGCTAAGAATAATAGATCTCTTACTCATAGGTATTGTTCCCGTACAATCAAAGAATTCTTGAATAACGCTCTTACCGATAATGTTTCCATCTCCAACTTGAAAAGTTTTAGTTTTATGAAGAGATTCGGTTTCATGATCTAGAGAACAAGATTCAAATTTTTCCTCAAGATTAGTACTAGTGATACCCCCCCAGATTTTTGGCGATAACCTCCTTTGTTTCAGACATGATGGCAAAGCGAGCACTCAAGCACACAAGCAAGAAGACGAACGGGAAAGGGCGAAAGGCAAATCTTTTTGGAAATCGTTTTAGAAGTGGGGGAGAGGAAAACAAGAGGCAAATGGAAAATAATGTAAATGCAAGAGATGATTTTGTGATGGGTACTTGGTATCCTTGACTTGCTATGTATCTCCCTGGCAACGGCGCCAGAAATCCTTCTTACTACTTCTCGAGCATGCGTTGGTTTCCCATGAAGAGGAACGGTTTGATGCAGCAAAGTAGATAAGTATTTCCCTTAGTTTTTGAGAACCAAGGTATCAATCCAGTAGGAGATATAAGCGAGCCACCAATAGATATACCTGCACAAGGAATCGAACTCTTGCACCCAACGCTATAAAGGGGTTGTCAATCCCTTTATGGTTATTTGCAAGGATGCGATCTAGTAGAGATAGATATAATAGGGTGATTGAACAGAAAGTAAAACTAAAAGTAAAAACAATGCAACAAGTATTTTTGGTGTTTTTGGTTTTAGATCTGAAAATATAATATGGAAAATAGACCCGGGGGCCATTGGTTTCACTAGATGGCTTCTCTCATGATGGCAAGTATTACGGTTGGTGAACAAATTACTGTCGAGCAATTGATAGAAAAGCGAATAATTATGAAGATATCCAAGGCAATGATTATGCATATAGGCATCACGTCCGTGACAAGTAGACCGAAATGATTCTGCATCTACTACTATTACACCACACATCGACCGACTCCTGCCTGCATCTAGAGTATTAAGTTCATGAAGAACATAGTAACGCATTAAGTAAGATGACATGATGTAGAGGGATAAACTCAAGCAATATGATGAAAAACCCATATTTTTAACCTTGATGGCAACAATACAATACGTGCCTCGCTACCCCTACTATGTCACTGGGTGAGGACACCGCAAGATTGAACCCAAAACTAAGCACTTCTCCTATTGCAAGAATTACCAATCTAGTTGGCCAAACCAAACCAATAACTAGAAGAGCCTTGCAAAGATATGAAATCATGCATATAAGAATTCAGGAAAGACTCAAATAATATTCATGGATAATCTGAACATAAACCCACAATTCATCGGATCTCGACAAACACACCACAAAAGAGTATTACATCGGATAGATCTCCATGAAGATCATGAAAAACATGGTATTGAGAAGCAAAGAGAGAGAAGAAGCCATCTAGCTACTAGCTATGGACCTGTAGGTCTGTGGTGAACTACTCACGCATCATCGAAGGGGCAATGGAGTTGATGTACATGCCCTCCGTGATCGAATCACCCTTCGGCAGATTACTGGAAAAGGCTCCAGGATTGGATCTCTCAGGAATGAATGCTTCTGGCGGCGGAAAAGTGTTTTCGTGGCTCGTTCTGATAATGATGCAATATTTGGGTATTTATAGGCCGAAGATTAGGGTTAGGGGAGGTGCCAGGGGCTCACAAGCCTGCCCGGTGCGGGTGGCCCCCCTGGCCATGGCAAGCGGGCTTGTGGCCCCGTGGCAGCTCCTCTGCCTTGGTTCTCAAGTCTCGTGGCTTCCATATTTTCTAGAAAAATCTTTCTGGAGGTTTATTCCGTTTGGACTCCGTTTAATATTCCTTATCTGCGAAACTCAAAAACAAGGAAAAACAGAAATTGGCACTAGGCTCTAGATTAATAGGTTAGTCCCAAAAATAATATAAAATAACATATTAATGCATATAAAACATCCTAAACAGATAATATAATAGCATGGAACAATAAAAAATTATAGATACGTTGGAGACGTATCAGCTGTCATCTCACCCTGACATGCTGACCATGTGAATAGAGTACAGATGAGCAGAGGGGATGAGCATCACAAAAATTCAGAAGGTTTTGCAAATTTGAACTCAAAACCTTAAGTTTAACTTTCTGCAAAAAGGATTTTGGTTCTGCCGAGTCATAAATTTTGGAGCCACTCCGACACACAATCTCCGTAATAGAAACTTGATAGGCTCTTCAGTTTCACCGAAAAGAGCAACTCAGTTTCACCAAGATTGTTCTCTGTAGCCCTAAAACCCAATCGGTAGAACCGATTTTTCTGACTCGATGACACCGAGGTTCAATTTGTGGACGATTAAAACTGAAAATCCTTCGTTCTCTAATCTAATGGAGATTCTAGTGGATGGAACTTGTTCAATTAGTGAGAAGATGAAGAAATCGATCTATTGCACAAGAATCGGATGGGGAGTGCAAAAGATATTGAGGCTTTAACCTAATCCGGTGACAGCCTCTTACTTTGACGACGGTGCAGACGATTGTTGTCGACGGTGGGGACCTCCTGTGGTGCAGACGCATGGGAGCTGAGGGAGAAGTCCAAAGATGCACGAGCGGGCAGCTAGGGTTTGCGGGGACCATGATTTGAAGAAGTGACTTCAAAATTGGTTCCGTTGAGAAATACCCCTTAGCTGTCAGTGACACCGGTTCTAAAATATCTATGCCACCAAGATTCTCTATTGTCAGATGACAGGAAAACTTGGTCAAGCCGAGATTATGGAATTGGTGATATCGAGGTACTTGAAACTAGATCAATCCTAGGCATCGGCGAGACCGAGATTTTTGAGTTGGTCACACCAAGTTGCACTTGGGAGGTTTTGGAAGTCAGCTCTTAACGAAATGGAACTATGGGTGCTCCTCACATAGAGGGTTTAAGAAGTGCTTTCTCAAATTTTTTGATGAAGCATGAATAGAATTTGAGATGAGAAAGCATAGATAGCTAGACGGAGGTACTTAGGCATCTTGTATATCCAATTGGCCAAATAAAAATGAAATCCAAGTAACAACAATTGGATATCCTCGAATGAGAAAAGATATGTATAAAAACATGCTCACACAATAAAATGTCAAATGAAATATGGTAAACATGCAAAACCACTCTAGTATCTATCAAGCACTTTGGCGATGACGGAGTCATCTATATATGAGTATATTGACTTAGGAGCCAAGTAAGAGTACTTGATCATAGGTCATACTCATTGTTTAAGCACAAGTAGGGTTACCACTTTTACATAAAGCGTTTAATGTGTTCACATCTTTAAGATATGCTTTAACTCAAGTCTTAGAGTAAAGCTCCCCCTTGATGTAACATCCCCCCTAAGAGGAATAAACTAACCTTGGGTTTTGCCGTAGAAGACTTGTGGGTGATGTAGTGGTGGATGCTCCATAGTTGATGAAGATCATCTTGAGTTGGGAGCAATCCTCGTTGTTTCTTACTCTTCTCACTTACATGGGTTACTCCCACACAAGAAACAAATGCAAGGATATCTATGGACATGGAGTGCAATGCATACATGATGATGTCCATGGATTCATTAATTACCTTGTCCCTTGCTTACCTATGAGGGAATGTGTGACTCCTTGAACTATTGCATAAAGTTGATGTTGATTGCAAATAGTCCTTGCAAAAAATGAATGTTAGTGAATTTTGTTAGCGGAGTCACCCCTCAAGAACTTCTCTAGTTTTTCTTCTTTGGGACCCACATCAACTTGATGGGGATCCTTGGAGTTAAAGTAGCACTTGATGATGTAGATCTAGTAGTAGCCTTGGGAACCCACTTGACCATGGCTTGGGACTCATCTTAATATGTGTCAATCTCTCCTTGAAGCTTGTCCTTGCCCTTGAGTTTGTGATCTTGTGGTGGAAGGTCATCTTGAGCTTTTGTTCCCTTGGGAAGAGTATGCTCATACTTCTCCTTTTGGGGAACAAAATTCGGCTTGGGTATTGATCTTCTTCCCATTCAACTCCATTGGTGTTGAATTAACCAATGCCATGGTTCTTCCGATATCCTCTAGGCTTGCGTACAATTTCCTTGAATTGCTTACATCCAGCAAGACTGTAGACACCTTTTTCTATAATCCCTTTCAATAGATCATTTTCTTTCTCAAGTGTAACTTGGCTAAGAGAATCATTAGTGGAATCAATAGAACTACTAGAAGCAATATCATTGGATTTATCATTTTTATTGCTATTAATTGAAGAACATTTCCTGCCTTTGTTACTAGTTTGTTTAGTCTTAACTTGTGGAATGAATGTAGACAATAGTAGTTGTTTGGCTAGATAAGAGGAAGTCTTCTTTCGAAGATCATCATTGATAGCTTTAAGAAACTCATGTTCTTTCTCCAAATTGAGCTTCTCGAAGCATAGCTTCTCATGAGTTCTTACAAGCTCTCTATGATATTCTAGAGTAGATTCATGGGCTAACTTAAGAGTGTTCAATTCTTTAGTTAGTATCTCTATTTCCTTCTTATCAGCATCAACAACTTATATTGACTAGTGTGATTACTAACAAGTTAATTTTGACTAATATCACTAGTTTTGTCAAATAGCAAGTCTTCATCTCCAAGTAAGTCATCCTCATCACTATTAAAGTCAATGTATTTGGGGTGTGATACCTTAGGGCCTTTAGCCATGAAGCAAATTCCACTCCCTTCATTTGGTGAGTCAAATATGTCATAGAAATTGGAGGAAACGAGTGCAAGTCTGGAAAAACTTCATCTAGACTATAGTCGGAGTTAGAGTGATAGCTTCCTCAGAGTGGTTGTCGGATTCGAAGTCGGAAACCCATTCACCAACATGAGCTTGATGTCTTCTTCTTGTGTAGCTCTTAGTGTACTTGTCCTTCTGCTCTGAGTCTTTACTTCTCCGGGAGGGTCTTCGTTCATAATGATCATCTCTACACCTTCTCTCTCTTCGAGGTGACTCATCTCGTGAGCTCTTTCTTCTAGGTGACTTTGTAGGGGAACAAGACAAAAAACAGAAAAAATCGGTACAACGAGCACGCCCAGGACCACTATGGAGACTGCATACAAGGTTTGATCTAATCCATAGCAACTCGAAGCGTGGCAGAAGAATAGTCGGTGGAGTTCGTTGGTGCAGATCCCTGCAGCTAGGATTTACAATCCCAATTGCGAGGCTGTACTCCCTCGTCGGACAACCCTTCGGGAGGTGGTCGGACAATCCCTCGGACGATGTCATGGACAGTCCTTCGGGAGGACCCTCGAAACTCGAACAGAAACTCTGACAGCCCTTCAGGAGGACACTCAAACAGCCCCTCAGGCAAAATATCAAAACTATGACCTCTCTACGGGGTTGGACACATACGGTGTCAGCTATCCGGTAGGGCTTCGCCGTCCAGAACTAGTTCCTATCAGAACCCAGACAACCTTTCGGTTCTACGAAACTATTTTGCTGGGAGGGAGAGAGAAGCCAGACAAGTCTATGGCATGTGTATAAGAGCAAGGATGAGAGTGGAGAGTGCCTCTCCACCTCTATTTACAGGAAAACCCAAGGGGTAAGGGGCCACATGAAAAACCCAGAATGCCCACACTTTATGTCACACATAAAGGTCATAAAGGGCATAAAGGGATGACAAGTGGAGATCCATGGAGGAGCTGCTCCCTTGAACGTCCCACCTTCATGCCCCCCCCAAAGGGGGTTCCTTGATCCTCAAGTCCTTCTAGAAGCCTTTTGGGGAAAGCCCTAAAAGGTGGCTTTCCATAAAGTAACCCAAAAAGCACTTTCACTATTCACGAAGACATTTTTGTTTGTCCGATAAATCCCAAATTATTTCTATGTGCCTAGAACAATTCCAGTACGCACTAAAACAATTTTGAATGCATTCTGAAACAATTCCGGAACAATGTTTTTCTTCAGCGAAAAGCTACTATAGCGGTTCCGGCTGCTCCGGAACATTTCCGGTTTTTATCCCGGAAAATTCCGAGAAGTTTCCAGAATAAAACTGGTACCCTCCAAGAATTATCAGGCATGTGCCGAAACCATTTTGACTTAATGGTATACCCATAAACAACTTTTCGGTTTTACCAAAACTATTCCGATGTTCTCTCTCCAAAACCTTTCCGCTAACTCCAAAACTTTTTCGGTGAATTTCTCTCAGACTCCCTGTCTGATTCAGCAGATAGATGACCCTTAAGCGTGTGACCCTATAGGTTCGGTGAACTATAGACATGACCGGAACACTTTCCAATCAATGATTAATATTGGAGCCGTGGACACCCATATTGACCCCTATACCCACACGAATGAATATTCGAGTGAACCTCCAGTTGCCGTCTGGTATTCCTGTTGCCTCACGATATATTACAAATACCCAAGGTGAGATTTACTTGCATCCCCGTGGATCAACAACTTGTCCACTATGCTAGTTACCTCATAACTGGTTTTGTTCTCTTTTCTCGTTTCCGTGTTGCGGCATCCCTGTGATCAAAGCACACTATGTCTCGCCAGAAGATGATGGATACTGTAACACCGGGAGGGCCTGAGAATATCTCTCCATCGTTAGAGGAGCAAATCCCAATCTTGAGCTATCTTGTTACTTGCCATACTTTTCCTTGAATCCATAAGCCGCCGTAATAGCCACCCAGTTATGGATGACATTTAACAAACCCAAAGTTCACGAAGCAAGCACAAAGGAACTCGATACTCTCATGGTCTAAGGAATTATGCAAACATTAACTATCTCTTTGATATTAACCTTTAACTTGTGATGAATGTGTCTCATAGAATAACACCAATTGGGTCGATTCAACACAAGTGTTCTACCAGCATTGTGCCCTCAAAATTGCGGGCATCACCATGCCCATGATCAGGAAAATAGGATCATCATGCAATACTTGAGCCAGTCTTAGAGGCAAGACCAGGAATACAATTTACTGTTTATTATACCACATGTGCACATGAGTTTCCCTCCAATCCTCGTGGTTATTTGAGACTTGAGAATCATTGCAGTTATAGCATGGAACATAAACATTCATTACTAACTTGGAGATACAAAATAACTGTTATTACTGCCTCTAGGGCATATCTCCTATAGACTCCCACTTGCACTAGAGTGATAATCCAGTTACATGGCTTCCCTAATGCCAATGGCTATCCGGTGCTGCTCATGCTTTGCTCGTGGTAGAGGCTTTGTCATCGGGTCTAACACGTTCAGATCCGTGTGAACTTTGCGTACTTTCACTAAACCCGCTTCAACATGATGTCAAATGAGTTTATATTTGCATTCAATATGTCTTGTCTTATGGTGTGAACTTGGCTCCCTTGCCTAGGCCACGATGCCACTATTATCACAATAGATCTCCACCGGGTCCAGAGCACTTGGAACAACACCAAGGTCTTCAAGAAATTTCTTGATCTATACCGCCTCCTTGGAGGCTTCTGAAGCTGGAACATGTTCCGCCTCCATCGTAGAATCTGCCACAGTCTTTTGTTTGGAACTTTTCGAATCAACTGTGACACTATTCAATATAAAACATAGCCTGATTGAGATTTGAAGTCATTTGGGTCAGTCATGAAGCCTGCATCAGTGTAACCACTTACAATGAGCTCTTCATCACCTCCGTACACAAGGAGTAAATCCTTGGTCCTTCTGAGGTGCTTAAGAATACCCTTGACTGCGGCCCAGTGTTCCAATCCTGGATCACTTTGGTACCGGCTGCTAACACTTAGCGCATAGGAAACATCCGGTCTTGTACATACCATGGCATACAGTGCCACATGAAATTGGTGGTGGTATCAGCCTTATTAAGGCATTTAGCATTCACGTTAAAGACATCATTTCCACATTGAAGGTTTAGAATGAAAAGGCCCCCAACAATGGGTGCCAATACATAAAATATATCCTTACAATAAAGTGAACAACCATTGTTCTCAGACTTGTACGAATACCCATCATGTACTAAACATGATCCAGAGATAATGTTTATACACAAAAGTGGAACAAAATAACAGTCACTTAGTTCCAAAATAAATCCTGAAGGGAGACATAGAGGCATAATGCCGACGGCTTGATCGGCGATCCCAGCGCCGTTCTCGACATGCATCACGACTTCATTCTTTGCCAGCTTGCACACCTTCTGAAGCCCCTGTATCGAGTTGCAAATGTGAGCAACTGATCCGGTATCAAATACCCAAGACTTAGAATTTTCACTAGCAAGCAAAACGTCAATGACATTAACTTGTATAACAATTATACCTTTTCCGGTTTTCCCAGACTTCTTATCTTCCAGATACTTCTTGGAGTTTCTCTTCCAGTGTCCTACGCCCTTGTAGTAGAAGCACTCACTTTCATTCTTGGCTCCGCCCTTAGAGTTGCTTTGGGAGCCGGTCTTACTAGCACCCTTGCCCTTCTTTTGCTTGCCTTTCTTTTTGAAACTAATAGTTTATTCACAAGCAACACTTCCTTGCGATTTTTCTGTAGTCCTCCTTTTGTAGTTTTCAGCATGGCGAGCACCTCTTCCGGTGGCTTCTCCATCCCTGTCATGTTGTAGTTCATGAAAAAACCATCATCAGACGGGGGAGTGAAGAAAGCAACATGTCCATCATATGCCCAGGTGGAAGTGGAAATTCCAGGGCTTTAAGCCTTTCAGGATAGCCAATCATTTTGACCACATGTTCGCCAACTGAACTACCCTCGGCCATCTTGCATTCCATCAAAGCCTTCATGATATCAAATCATTCAGACTTTGCGGTTTCCTTGTACAGAGCATCCAATTCCCGGATCATATCACTGGTTTTGTGGAATTCAAAACGTTTTTGAGGCTCTGGGCTCATGCAAGCTAGCATCAAGCACTGTACTAAGTTGTGGTCATCATCCTTAGTGGCCTAGACATTTTGTTCATCTTCCGGGGCCTCTACCGCTGGTTTAGTTGGAAGAGCAGGTTCAAGCACATACAATTTCTTAGCGCTCCTCAGGACAATCCCCAGGTTGCGGACCAAGTCCGCATAGTTATTTCCAGTCACAGCTAATTTCTCTTTTTCTAACATCGGGCCTAAGTTGAACGCGTTGTTGCGAGCCATTTGATACACAATGGAAAACGCAAGTTTCACTTAGACTTTGCTCATAATGATTTTTGCATTAGTGAATAAACAATTTTACTATAATGTGCGCTCCCACTTGAATCAATATCTCTCATAATTGATTGTGAGTGATTCACGATCTGTATTTCAATTTGACGCCATTAACGGGTTCATCACTAATGACGTGAATTTCAATCGGTAGGCCAACTTGCCAATCACATCTCTATGTGACTCTTGTCCATCTTTCGATGCATGTGTTCCGAGCTCAGGACTCTCCTGCCTGAATGTCAAGACAACCAATTGATCACGCAGTGAGGTCTGACCTTCACCCGCCTTGCACCTCTCTAATCATTCGTTCTCATGTGTACATGGCGCACCCCGAAAAGATACGTGATGTAGACAGTGCTACACTTGGGAGAACACTAACTACTTGCTATTTTTAAGTGAGAGATCACCCTAATAAAAGCGTCTACCGTGCAATCAAGAAGGGTGCATCAAGAGGATAAACATCTTAGGCAATTCATAATAGCATGATATGGTATAGCCCCTTCTGACGGAGAAGTCAAGTATTTCTTCGTCTTTGGCATTTTGTGTCAGTGTTCACCTTCGCGAAGATTGCCACCACCTTGTCGATGCACCAGACAATATTGCTATCTTTATAGATAATAAAATAAGTGCATTACTTAAGGTTGACATGCAGGTCAATAAAGTGACAATCGTATGGCTCCAGCCATCATGTCGAATCATGACATGTAGGTCATGTTAATCAAATTACATCATATAGTCATCTAATACATAATCGAATTAATATGAGACTTGCTATACCAGATCACATGCAAAACATCCTGCAAAACCAAGTTAGACGCCTCTAATCGGTTTATGAAAATTTTTATTTTACGTGGCTTCTAAGGTTTTGACTTAAACCGTAGCTACCAACGTTCATCGTCAAGTATGATTATTCAAGTCGCTAGATTAACATCGTGGGGTGTATGAAACACAACATAATAAAATCTCGATCCCCATACTAAATTTCGTCATATGCATGACCCCCCGTGCAGATTCATATCTACATTGCCCTTTCATCTACGCGATTCATCTTTCTCTCAACTACAGTGGAACCCAAAGAACTGATAGCACTTCGTTGATCAATCAGGATCGCGGATTGCCAAAACTTTATGAAATTCCACCTTGCCGTTTCAAGATCAGAAATACGCAAATTCTAGGGAAGCAACAAGAACATCGGGTAACAGATTTCATCTGGTACCCGCATAAATAATTTTTATCAATAGATCTCATCTACTCCAAAATTATATTATGCAATACCCATACATATCCATGTATTCTAGATCGTAATCTGCATGTGCGCATAGCACGACTCTTGATGCAACTATAGGGGAACGCGACATAAAACAAAAAAGTTCGATACAACGAGCACGCCCAGGACCACTATTGAGACTGCATACAAGGTTTGATCAAATCCTTACTGACTCGAAGCGTAGCGAAAGAAGAGTCAGTGGGGATCGTTGGTGCAGATCCCCCCAGCTAGGATTTACAACCTCCCAACCGCGAGGAAGTACTCCCTCGTCGGACAGCCCTTCGGGAGGCAGTCGGACAGTCCCTCGGACGATATCATGGACATCCCTTTGGGAGGACCCTCGATACTCGAACGGAAACTCGGACAGCCCTTCGGGGGGACACTCGAACAACCCCTCGGGCAAAAGATTGAAACTACGACTTCTCTACGGGGTTGGACACATACAGTGTCAGCTATCTGGCAGGGCTTCACCGTCCAGAACTAGTTCCTGCCGGAACCCAGACAGCCTTTCGGCTCTATGAAAATATTTTGCTAGGAGGGAGAGAGAAGCCAGGCAAGTCTATGGCATGTGTATGAGAGCAAGGATGAGAGTGGAGAGTGCCTCTCCACCTCTATTTATAGGAAAACCCAAGGGGTAAGGGGGCACATGAAAAACCCAAAATGCCCACACTTTATGTCACACATAAAGGTCATAAAGGGCATAAAGGGATGACAAGTCCCACCAAATGGGATTCCTTGATCCCCAAGTCCTTCTAGAAGCCTTTTGGGGAAAGCCCTAAAAGGCGGCTTTCCATAAAGTAACCCAAAAAGCACTTCCACTATTCATGAAGTCATTTTTCTGCGTTCATAAATCCCAAATTATTTCTGTGTGCCTAGAACAATTCCAATACCCAATAAATCAAATTTTAATGCATTCCAAAACAATTCCGTAAGAATGTTTTTCTTCAGCGAAAAGCTACTACAGCGGTTCCGGCTGCTCCAGAACATTTTTAGTTTTTATCCCGAAAAATTCCCATAAGTTTCCAGAATAAAACTCGTACCCTCCAAGACTTATGAGGCATGTGCCGAAACCATTTTGACTAAATGGTACACCCAAAAACTACTTTTTGGTTTTACCAAAACTATTTCGGTGTTTTCTCTCCGGAACCTTTCCGCTGACTCCAAAACTTTTTCGATGAATTTCTCTCAAACTCCATGTCTAGTATTCAGCAGATAGATGACCCTTAAGCATGTGACCCTATAGGTTCGGTGGCATATAGACATGACCGGAACACTTTCCGATCAATGATCAACATCGGAGTCGTGGACACCCATATTGACCCCTATACCCACACGAATGAATATTCGAGTGAACCTCCAGTTGTTGTGCGTTATTCCTATTGCCTCACGATATATTAAAAACACCCTAGGTGAGATTTACTTACATCCTCGTGGATCAATGACTTGTCCACTATGCTAGTTACCTCGTTATCAGTTTTGTTCTCTTTCTTGTTTCCGTGTTCCGGCATCCCTGTGATCAAATCACACTGTGTGTGGCTTTACGATGATGGATACCATAACACCGAGAGGGCCCGAGAATATCTCCGCATCGTCGTAGGAGCAAATCCCGATCTTGAGCTATCTCGTTACTTTCCATACTTTTCCTTGAACCCATAAGCCGCCATAATAGCCACCCAGATACAGATGACGTTTAACAAACCCCAAAGTTCACGAATCAAGCACAAAGGAACTCGATACTCTCATGGTCTAAGGAATTATGCAAAAATTAACTATCTCTGTGATATTAACCTTTAACTTGTGACAAATGTGTCTCATAGCATAACACCAATTTGGGTCGATTCAACACAAGTGTTCTACCAACATTGTGCCCTCAAAATTGCCCATGATTAGGAAAACAGGATCATCATGCAATACTTGAGACAGTCTTACAGGCAAGACTAGGAATACAATTTATCGTTATTATACCACACATGCACATGAGTTTCCCTCCAAGCCTCGTGGTTATTGTAGACTCGAGAATCATTGCAATTATAGCATGGAACATAAACATTCATTACTAACTTGGAGATACAAAATAACTGTTATTACTGCCTCTAGGGCATATCTCATACATACTCTTCCCTTATTTTGTCTCTGCGTGTGTGTGTGTGGGGGGGGGGGGGGTTGCACTCATTGGAATAGTGTCCCGGCCCTCCACAATTGTAACAATTTCGATCACGACTAGATAAACGCTTCTCTATATATCTTGAGTTGGAGCTTCTTTCTTTGTATCTACTCTTCTAGAACTTGTTGAATTTCCTGACCATGAGGCATATCTCTTCATTGGTTACAAGGTTGTCACTTGATGTAGCGGGCATTTCACTTGAAGCTTTGTAACCACCACTTGACTTGGTGTGAAGTTCTTATTTGTCTTTTAGTGACATCACATGAGCAACAATCCTTCCAATGACTTCCGCGGGCTTGAGATCTTTGTAGTTTGGCATCATTTGAATCAATGTGCACACGGTGTCGTACTTCCCATCCAAGGCTCTAAGTATCTTCTTGATGATGAATTTGTCGGCCATTTCTTCGCTTCCTAAGTCGGCAATCTCATTGGTGATGAGAGCAAGCCTAGAGTACATTTCCGTGACTCCTTCACCATCCTTCATCTTGAACTTATCAAGTTAAATTTGTAGCACGTCCAACTTAGATTCCCTGATGGATTTGGTACCTTCGTGCATATCAACCAAAGTATCCCAAATTTCCTTTGCATTCTCAAGATGCGTAATCTTGTTGAATTCTTTGGGGCATAGGCAGTTGAATAGAATGTCACATGCTTGAGCATTGTATTGAATCATATTCAATCCTTCCATGGTCGCTTCACAATCCGATTCCTTTCCATCACCAAAGAATTCACCTTGCAAGCCAACACAAACAACAATCCATACGACACGGTTATGACCACAAATATGCATTTTCATCTTATGCTTCCAACTAGCAAAGTTTGTACCATCAAAATATGTACCTCTACGGTGATAATTTCCCTCACTAGACGCCATACTCTCCTAGGTTGTGATACCAATGCAATGGAGAAAAATCTCTGATACCACTTGTAGGATCGAAAGTAGGTCTAGAGGGGGGTGATTAGACTACTTGACCAAATAAAAGCTAACCTTTTCCCAATTTTAGTTCTAGGAAAATTTTAGCAATTGTTGTAAATCAAGTTCACCCTACACATGCATGTCTACGAGTATAGCGGTGGAAATTAAAGACAAGCACATGTAATAGAAGATAGGGATAGGAAGATCAAATACAATTTGGGACGAGAATTTTTTTCCCGTGGCTTCGATAGGTGGTGCTATCGTACATCCACGTTTATGGAGACTTCAACCCATGGAGGGTAACGGTTGCGAGAGTCCATGGAGGGATTCTCCCACGAAGGGTCCATGGAGTAGCAACCTTGACTATTCCATGATGGCCTACATCCACGGAGGACTAGCCTTACTCGGGGTAGATCTTCATGAAGTAGGCGATCTCCTTACCCTTAAAAAGTTATTGGTTCAACTCCACAATCACGAAGGAGGCTCCCAAGCGACACCTAACCAATATAGGAGGCACCACCCTCCAAAAGGTAATAGATGTGGTAGTATGATGAACTCCTTGCTCTTGTGCTTCAAAAGATAGTCTCCTCAATACTCAATCACTCTCTCACAGATTTGGCATGGGTTGAAGAGATTGATTCGATGGAAAGCAACTTGGGGAGGCTAGAAATCAAGATCCATATGGTTGGAGTGGATGATGTTGATCTCAACACATGAGTAGGTGGTTCTCTCTCAGAAAATTGGATATGGCTAGTGGGTGTATGTTCCGAGTGCATCTCTTACGAGTGAGAGGTGGTGGAGGGGTATATATAAGCACCTCGAAAAATCCAACCGTTACAACAGTATTGCCCAACTCGGTGAAACCGAAGTGAAAACTAGGTTGCACCGACTAGTGCAAAATGTGGCAACTTTGGCCTTTTCAGTGAGACCGGTATATAATTCTCGGTGGTACCAATATAGGTGACCTAGGCAGTTACCAAGTCTCAATGTCACCGAGACCTCAAACTCAGTGGGACCAATTTTAAGAAATTGATTAACAGAAAGTTGGTCACTGGTTTCGGTTACACCGAATGGAATGTTGGTATTATCGAGATGCTAGGGTTTGGCTTGGGTTATATCTGGGTAAAACTTAGTGGATCCAAAATGGGAAAGTTGGTGTCACCGAATTTTGACTTTTGGCGTTGGACAGAAGATATTTGTGGGATAGTGGGTGAGTATTTTTTCTGGCTAATCTCTAAGCACTTGAGCAACCACATCGTCATAATTCCTCATCCCCTTTTAATAGTATTGGCTTTCTTATGGACTCAAAAGTGATTTCTCACAAAAGATAAAATGTAGAGTCCTCAAGCTTGAAGCATGGCCAATTCAATTCCTTCCTTTCCTTGGGGAGGTTCTCCACACAATCCTTTTGCCATCCATCATTAAACTTTTTCCCGAGATACACTTGGTGGAAACATTAGTCCAATGAAATATATGTTGTTATTAATTACCAAAAACACCAAGGGAGAAGTTGTGTTTTCATTAGCCACCAAAAATACTCATGAATTCTCCCATAAAAATACTCTGTCAAAACCCTAACACTCAAGTTCGGTGCCACCAACTTTTCCATTTCGGCCCTACTGAGTTTCACCCTAGACAAATCCTATGCCATACCCTATTGTCTCGGTGACACCAAGTTTGATTTTGGTTAAACCGAAACCATTGACCAACTTTCTGTTAAACCATTTCTAAGAATAGAAATTCCTTAGTTTTAGGAATCGGTGACACCGAAACTAGAACCTGCCTAGGCCAGCCAAAGTCGGACCCATCGAGATTTATATACCGGTCTCATTGAAACGCCAAAAAGTTTGCACTTTTTGCACTAGTCGGTGCAACCGAGTTTTTGCTTCGGTTTCACCGAGTTGGGCAATAATGTTGTAACGATTGTATTTTTGGAGATGCCTATATATACCCCTCCACATGCCTCTCATTCATAGAGAAAGCACTCAGAATGAACCAACACTTGTCCCATAAATTTCTTGAGAGAGAACCACCTACTCATGTGTTGAGATCAAGATATTCCACTCCAACCATATGAATCTTGATTTCTGGACTCCCCAAGTTGCTTTCCACACAATCAACCTATTCTACCTAGCCAAATCTATGAGAGAGTGATTGATTATTGATGAGACTATCTTTTGAAGCACAAGAGCAAGGAGCTCATCATTCTTACCACATATATTACATTTTGGAGAGTGGTGTCTCTTAGATTGGTTAGGTGTCGCTTGGCAGCCCCTGTCTTCATGTGGAGTTGAACAAGGAAGTTTGTAAGGGAAAGGAGATCACCTACTTCCTGAAGATCTACCCCAAGTAAGGCTAGTTATTCGTGGACGTAAGCCATGATGGAATAGAAGAGGTTGCTGCTTTGTGGACCCTTATGGGCGGAGCCCTCCGTGGAATCTCGTGACCGTTACCCTCCGTGGGTTTTTTTGAGTTGTAATCAGTAGGAGAGGCTCCTACTGCTTTAGATTAATTAAACCATGTTACAATTTACATGTTGTGGGTTTGACCGGATGGTCTCCCCACTGTCCAACCAAAACAAGAGACTGAGTGGGAGGCAAAATGAGGAAGCTCTGGATGCAACCAGAGGAATTACAATGCTAGAGCCACTAGTGTTAAATAGTCCCAAAACTTGGGATCAACCATGTGCTTCAACCAGAGAAGGTCTTCTTTTGATCTATCCTTCCAGGTAGAATATTGTGGTGGAATGTGCATGAAGATAAAGTTATTTCTTTCTTTCCATATGTTCCAAGCAACAATTCCCACCAATTCAAAGAACAGTTGACCTGTGAAGGATAGCTTAGCCTGCTGAATGGCAGAAATGGTAGATGTATCTGAATTCCAGGTAATGCCCACTCTGCTCCAGTAATGAACACTAAAAGGACACTCAAAGATAAGATGCTCAATCGTTTCTCACACCCCACCGCGCAGAGCACACATGAATAAATATTACCAATATTGAAATGTCTCCTTTTGAGCATGTTTCTGGTGTTCAACCGATCAGCTAGGAGAAGCCACATGAAAACCTTCAGCTTCATGTGCAGTTTAGATGACCAGATCCATAAGAAGGGAGCAGGAGCTGCTATCGATGCATGACAATGCATATAAAAATTCTTGGATGTGAAACTGCTGCCCTAGATATATGTCCATGAATCAGATACCGATGAATTGTCTGCAGGGAATGGACTGAGATTCAACAGAGTTTGGAATTCATCATAAGCCTCAGGAGACAGTGGTAAATGAAACTTAGAATATGGGTCTGCTTCCTGGAAGAACCTGTGAACCGAGATATCTTCCTCGATGGAAAATGAGAATAAGCATTGGAGTGAGTTGCTAAGCAAATCCTCAGTCTAACTATCATGCCACAGAGAGATATTCTTGCCAGTACCAACACAGGGTAATGCAATACCTTGAAATATGGGCATAAGCTTGATGAGCTGTCTCCACCAGAATGAACCAATCATGGGTTTTGCATGTGGGATAGAGTCACCATAGTATGAATCCCATATTAGCTGTACCCATGGAAGATCTGCCTTATTATAGAACTTGTCCAAGAATTTCAACAGGAGGGCTTGATTCTGAATTTGAATGTTTATGACCCCAAGACCTCCATGCTTCTTAGGACAACACACTCTATTCCATGCAACCAAGGAGTTACAGGATTCTCCTTGTTCAGTTTTCTTTGTCCAAATGCATCTTCTTCTTATTTTGTCAAAGTACTCTAGAAAATTGGGGGGTAGTTTTAGAGTACACATGGCATGATTGATCATGGAAGTGACAAGAGAGTTGACCAGGGTGATTCTTGATGCATGACAAAGAAGGTAGCACGTGCTGGAAAGTCTTCTTTCAACTCTGTCCACCAATGGCATCAGATCAGTCATAGTTGGTTTAGTTGTGCCTAGAGGTAAGCCCAAATAGGTAAATGGAAGCTTCCCAATTGTGCATCCAAGAATGGTGGCCAGGGATTCAGATTTTGCAGTCTCAATGTTCAAAGGGATCAAGCAGGACTTATGAAAGTTTATGTTCAGTCCAGTTGAAGCTGCAAACTGCAGGAGTATATTCTTAAGGTGTGCAATCTGATGCTCACAGGCTGGCATGATCAACAACGTGTCATCTGCATACTGAATAATTGGAAAATCCCCTTGCCTTGGGATGGGAAGAGAGAGCCTCCCTTCCGAAAATTCTTTATTAATGATACACTGCAACAATTCTACTGCCAGAACAAAAATAAGTGGGAAGAATGGGTCTCCTTGGCGAACACCCCTTTTGCAATGGAAGGATTTCCCAGGGATGCCATTTAGCAAAATAGATGAGTGGCCAGAGGAGAGAATAAGCTTTACCCAAGTAATCCAGTGATCATCAAAACCCAGACGTTGCAGCATTAAAATAATTAAATCATGCTCAACCATATCAAACGCTTTCTCGAAGTCCAGTTTGATAATAACTATCTCCCTTATTGATTGAACACATTGATGAATGTATTCAAAAGACCATGCTAGACAATCCTGGATCGACCTCCCTTTGATGAAACCATATTGATTTTTGTGACTAAGCAAAAGAATTACCTTCTGAAGACGGTCAGCTAATAGCTTTGTCAGTATTTTCATGCAGCAATTGAGTAGAGAGATTGGTCGATAATCATTAACTGTAGTTGGGGCCAGTTTCCTTGGAATAAGTGTGATCAATGAAGCATTGAGACTATCTAAGGAGATATTACCTGACCAGAATTGATTACAAATCTCATAAAAATCATGCTTGATGATCTCCCAACAATTCTTGAGAAAGCAACCATTGAATCCATCCGGTCCAGGTGCCTTGTCCAAAGGCAGTTTACGGACCACATCATCAATTTCTTTTTGGCTGAAGGGGACATAGAGACTCTCAAGATCCAGGTTTGCTGCAACTATTTGATCCATATTAAACTGAACATCAATGGGGACAAAGGATCCCAACCTGTCTCTAAAAGCATGGTAAATTGCTTCTGCCTTGTTGGTGTGGTCTTCCAACACCACTCCACTTGGAAGTGTGATCGCTGCAATCGTATTTATTTGGTGACGCTCTATTTCCATCCAATGGAAAAACTTGGTAGGTTCATCACCAAATTTGATATACCGTACCGTGCATCTCATACGCCAGTATTGCTGCTTATAAGTTAAAAGCTGGATGATGTGAGCTTAAGAATTTTCCTGAAGTTCCATTCATGAACAGCAAGTTGACGCTCATTCTCAATACTATCAAGAAACAACAATGTTTGATTGGATTTGTTAATGAGCCGAGAGAGGTTGGAGATGGATTTACTCCAATGTTTCAAAGTACCTCTAAGCGATTTTAGTTTCTCACTAATCTTTCTCGCAGGGTCAGTATATTTGGTAGCAGCATTCCAAGAAAGTTTGACCACGTCCATGAACCCTGGGTGACTGATCCAATAATTTTCAAACCTAAACATGTGAGATTGAGGTATGCATGTTTGACTGAAATGAGAAAGGGTACATGATCCGAAACCGTCCTCGCCAAGGGTTTAGCAGTTGTAATTGGGAATTTAGATGTCCAGTGATTAGAAGTAAAAACCCAGTCTAACTGCTTGAGTAACGGCTGATCTTGCATATTACTCCAAGTAAAAGATATACCTTGCAAAGTGATTTCCACAAGAGATAGCACACGAATAATATCATTGAATAAAATCATATCCGAGACATCACCGCCAGAACGATTCCTGTTATCTGGTGATCTCAAGAAATTAAAATCACCAAGTAAATCCAATCCTCCTATGAGCCAATGTTAAGATCGTATAACCAGGAGACAAAATCTGACCTAGGCGTGCCCGAGCAAGGACCATAAACGTTAACAAGAGTCCAAGTATCCGCGGATAGAACCGAGTGAAAGGAGATCACAATTGCCCACTGATGCATAGAGATCACATTACCAGTGAAAATAGCACTATTCCATATTACTATGAGCCCACCTGAATTACCCAGAGAGGGGACAAACGCAAACTGATCAAAGCGATGTGGGCAAAATTTCCATAAGAAGGAGTGGTCAAAGTGTTCGGGCTTAGTTTCCTGAAGACAGATAACCGAGCAACCACTACTGTCAATATGCGATCGTAGTGAAGATTGTTTATCATTCGAACCAATGCCACGGATATTCCAGCATCAAACGTTCCACGACCTAAACTGATTGTTCATAAGCAAATAAGGATTAAAACAACTAAGCAGAGTGATATTCAGACAAGTTCAGAGCAGAACAACCACAAACTTTGACAGCAAAAAAGCAGAATGTGAACAAGGATTGGCAGATTAAGCACAATCCTCATCCACCACCGGAGCGAGCAGCTTCTCCCTGGAGATCTCCGACGCAGGGATGCCACATTCCTCCATGTCAATCTGTTGAAGAGCCTCGATGGATACGATCTCCGGGGGGTTGGAGGGGGTGGCAGTCGACCAGGGTGCAGGGTTAGCCACCCGCATGTTTACTTTGGGAATGATGAGTGTCTTGCGAGGCCGTGCATCAGAAGTTATTGGCACTTTGAATCCCCTATACACGTTTGAGCGGGGGCTGCGACGAACCTCAGATGAGACAAGAGGAGTTGTCGCTCTCCCTCTCCTCTTTTTGGAGCCAGTAACGCTAATGGGAGGATCTGAACGTGCAGCCAGAGAGGAACTATCCTCCACCTTGACAGAGTAGCAATCTTTAGCAGAAGGCATAGTTGATACACCCTCAATGTCTGTGTCAGGAGATTCAGGAGTGGAAGTGAAAGCAACAGTGCCATCATCAACCGTGGGCAGGCAAGAAGAATCATCGAAGCAAAGCTTACGCGCCACTTTCCTGATCTCGGCCTTGGGATGAGAATGAAACCCTGTCCTGCTCTTGCTTCCAAACTTGATAAGAGAGAAGGGGATAACCGGAAGCTTGGGGTTCTTGAAACCAAAAGAACTGGACAGCCTAAGGAACGATTTGACAATCGACGAAGCAATTTAAACTGCACTGCTGTTGCTGGATGTGACAGTTGGTCTGGAATCAGACAAAAGTTAACCTGCATCCGAGAGGATTCTGCGGAAGCCACAATGTCAATATTGCCAGCAGAAGCAAATGAATCAGCCTCTAAACCCATCGTCTCGTGATAAGCCAAGAGGGGACTGTCCAGAACATTGTTCTCAGGAGCAATGCCATCAGAAAAGCGGACACCTTGATCACGGAGTACATATTGGAAATTGATTTGTCCTCTGGCTGGCAAGCGAAGCAGAGTCCTGTGAGCATTGGGAGCATGATGAACTGCTGGATTACCGCCAGCAGCCCCTCCTTGGGGTACCACCCTGTTACGTTGCAGCCACGCTTGCAACCTGACCTGGAAGGTTTGCTCCGCAGTTGTGTGCGGACCAAACAACGGATGAGCATCTCCATTCGGAGGGAAAGGATCCTCACCCTCCAACGGCACATCATCAACAAATATATTCCCTTCATCTGATCTGAGAATGATCACTGGCACTGTCCAAGACCTGTGCTGCCCACCCATCTGTCTCATCACAAAGTCTTTTGGGATCGAAGCAGGACTCATGATCCAAGCTCTGACTAAAACTCCCAAGAGAGGCTCCCTAGGACTAAACCAATTGATTAGTTTGCGAAATTGCGATACTGCCTTGTCAACCCAGAAGTTTGTCTGAAAATCCAATGGGAAGGCCAAAAAGAGAACCCAGGTATATCTCCCCAGCGATGGCATACGCATATTTATCCCTTCATCATGTCGCACAAAAGTAACCTCTATGTCCTCATAGATCATATAAGTTTTCCCTGCTGTGGCATCTCGAATCGGCGGAGTACGCATACTAAACAAAGCAATACCAAGGGGGAGTCTTCATAAAATCTAACAGAGAATCCATCGTGGTTAAGCATACCAGCAATCTCCGCTCTAGCTTCTCCCTGCAACCGAACCGGAATCGCTCTGCTCGTCTCCGCAATGAGCGCGGTGTCGTTGTTCAACGGAGGATGGCCGGACAGAGCCAACTCCGCCCGCCCCTTCCGATCGACGGGGCCATGAGCCACCGTCATGCCATGGGGTAGAAAGGCGAAGGGATTGACAGGGAAGTTGGCCATGACGGAGTTGGCAAGGGTTTTGGCGGAGTTGAGGAGAGGAGAAAAGCAGCTTGCTCGAGAAGACGAACAGAGAGCAGCGGGCGAGGGTTTTGTTGAGAGAGTACTAGTCTTTGGAATCTAGAGCATCTGCCTCCTCAAGAATCGCAACTCCTTGCAGCCCACAATTGAATGACTGTATCTAGCGCAATATTGACAACACATCATGAGACAACACTTGAGAGAATGATGGCCCACGGCCAGACATCTGACGCAGGAAAAGTCGTTGACCGAGGGGCCACAAGTCATAGACTCCAACAAGGAAGCAGCCCGGCAGCCATTATCAATAGAGGAGCACATACGTAGAACATGACCAATCTGAAAACAATTTAAACAGCGATAATCCTGTTGGCAGTTCCAGGAAATATGGCCAATCTCCAAGCAATGCGTGCATGCGCAAACGTACTTGTTCACGAATTCCATAATTCCGTTAGTGGAATAACCAGCCTGCAACAGATCCTTGACATGATCCAACGTAAAAATCTTGGCGAAGATAAGGTTCGGTTGGAGAACTCCCTCCCAAAAAGTCTGAGGCCTAAAACCCAGGGGATCTGGTGCCGTGTAATTCGAGGATAGGCAGAATTTGAAATTACCAATGCAAATCGGCTGAGAAAAAATTTCTAGATCCGATGAACATAGAACAGATTTTTGAATCGGTGACGATTTGAATGAGACGTCCAATAAATCCTTCTGATTGAATTTTGTTGCCCAATTCACCACGGTGGGATGATGATCATTCAAACCCTAGAACAACTCCGAGATTGATCTCATGTTATGCATTTTGCGATGAGTACCATTTAGCAAATGGTATGGCACATCGCGCAAGTATCGTTGAACAGAATGTTTTCGAGTAGCCGGTTTAGACCAAGATTTATCACAATCATAAGTCTCATTGCCATAGAAGAGGCAATTAGAGAAAAGCTCAAATGAGTAGGAGAACGACAGGCACTTAAACCCTCGCAGGGAACGAACAAAATGCCCAACTCCGTTGGATGCCACAGAAAATCTGAACCGATGATCAGAGAGAGCAATAACGCGGAATTTATTAATGTTGCCACCCAAGCACGAACAAAGAGCCATGGCCACCGAATCAATATCCAAGAAGAAGGACTAGGAGTGGAAAGAAGCCACCAAGAAGAACTCCGAATGGGCAAGAGATCCATGAAAGTGAACTGGAGATTTGAACCGACGACGCACCTGAGCAGCCACCCGTTGGCCATGAGAGAAATCCCAATCGATAATTGAATCCATCCTAGCAATCTATGGGAGGCCATTGAGGCCAGCCGAGGGAGGTAGGTGGGAGGTGGGAGGGGGAAGCCATCTAGCCAAGTGTCCGTATAAGGTCAGACACGTTTTACCCTCCGTGGGTTGAAGCCTCCATCAGCGTGGATGCACGATATCACCACCTATTGGAACCACATGAAAAGTCTTTTCGTGTCCCCAATTGTGTTTGATCCTCCTATCCCTTTCCTCTACTTTCATGTGCATGTCTTTACTTTCTGTTGTTATACTCTTAGACTTGCATGTGTGTGGTTGATATGTCTCCAACGTATCTATAATTTTTGCTTGTTCCATGCTGTTATATTATCATTCTTGGATGTTTTACCATCATTTTATTACCACTTTATATCATTTTTTTGGGACTAACCTATTGACATAGTGCCAAAGTGCCAGTTGCTATTTTTGCTGTTTTTTACTTCGTAGAAAATCAATATCAAACGAAGTCCAATCACGACGAAACTTTTTGGAGATTTTTTTCTGGATCAGGAGACACCAATGGACCAAATAAGTACAGGGGGAGTGGGCCAAGGAGACCACAACCCACCAGGCCGCGCCAAGGGGGCCTGCCCGTGCCCTGGTGGGTTGTGCCCTCCTCGGGACCCCTCTCCACCGCCTCTGATGCCTATAAATTCCCAAATATTCCAAAAACCCTAGGGGAGTCGACGAAACACAATTCAGCCGCTGCAATTTCCAGAACCTCGAAATCCAATCTAGACACCATCACCGAGGGGTTCATCTTCATCATAGGTGCCTCTCCGATGATGTGTGAGTAGTCCACCATAGACCTACGGGTCCATAGGCAGTAGCTAGATGGCTTTCTCTCTATCTCTCTCCCTCTCTTATGAATCTCAATACAATGGTCTCCTGAAGATCTATTTGATGTAAGCTTTTGCGGTGTGTTGATAACCCACAAGTATAGGGGATCGCGATAGTTTTCGAGAGTAGAGTATTCAACCCAAATTTATTGATTCGACACAAGGGGAGCCAAAGAATATTGTCGAGTATTGCAGCTGAGTTGTCAATTCAACCACACCTTAAACACTTAATATCTGTAGCTGACTATACCTTAATCTTTCTTTCGTAGATTTATTTGCCTCGTGCATATCTTCAGGACTAAGAAATAGAATACCTCTCTTCTTCAGAGTGGACTTTGGAGGTGGTCCGGGAATAGTCCAATAATTATCATTGCTCAATATATTATTTAATAGTAGTTCAGCTTGTTCAACAGTTTGTTCCCTGAAAACACAACCAGCACACTAGGTGGTCCCTAGAAGCATCGGTTAGTCCATTATAAAAGATATCAAGTATTTCATTTTTCTTGAGAGGATGATTAGGCAAAGCATTAAGTAATTGGAGAAGCCTCCCCCAAGCTTGTGGGAGACCCTCTTCTTTAATTTGCACAAAGTTAAATATTTCCTGCAAGGCAGCTTGTTTCTTATGGGCAGGAAAATATTTTTCAGAGAAGTAATATATCATATCCTAGGGACTACACACACAAATAGGAGCAAGAGAATTAAACCATATCTTAGCATAACCCTTTAATGAGAAGGGAAACAACTTAAGAATATAGTAATAACGAATATTTTCCTCATGAGTAAATAGGGTGGCTATATCATTCAATTTAGTAAGATGTGCCACAATAGTTTTAGATTCATAACCATGGAAAGGATCTGATTCAACCAAAGTAATTAACTCAGGATCGACAGAGAATTCATAATCCTTATCAGTAACAAATATAGGTGAAGTAGCAAACTTAGGATCATATTGCATTCTAGCATTCAAAGATTTTTCCTTCCACTTGCGTAGCAATTTCTTAAGATCATCTCTATCCTTACAAGAAAGAAAGTCCCTAGCTACCTCTCCCTCCATAACATAACCCTTAGGTACATTAGGCTATTCATATATAGGAGAGCTAGGTCTAACAGGTGTCTCATAGTGTTGAGTTTCAATAATTTCATCAGTTTCAGAAATATCATTAGTTTCAACATAGACTCTAGCAATTTGTTCATCAAGAAATTCACTAAGTGCCATAATATTATCAAGCAAAGTATCATCATAAGCATCACGCATAGTAGAAGAGGCATCATCAATTACTTGTGACATATCAGAATCAATAGCAGGTGGTGGTGCCACAAATTTACTCATAACAAAAGGTGAATCAAGTGCAGAGCTATATGGCAGTTCCTTACCTCCCCTCGTAGTAGAGGGATAGATCTTGGTTTTTGGATCTTTTAGATTCTTCATAGTGATCAACAGATATAAATCCCAAGTGACTCGGAGAATAGATCTATGCTCCCCGGCAACGGCGCTAGAAAAAGGTCTTGATAACCCACAAGTATAGAGGATCACAACCGTTTTCGAGGGTAGAGTATTCAACCCAAATTTATTGATTCGACACAAGGGGAGCCAAAGAATATTCTCGAGTATTATAGCTGAGTTGTCAATTCAACCACACCTTAAACACTTAATATCTGCAGCAAAGTATTTAGTAGCAAAGTAGTATGGAAGTAACGGTAACGATGGCAAAAGTGACATTAGCAGTTTTGTAGTGATTGTAATGGTAGCAACGGAAAAGTAACTTAGCAAGCATCAATATGTGAAAAGCTCGTAGGCAATGGACCAATGATGGATAATTATGTTGGATGGCATTCATCATGCAACGGTTATAACATAGGGTCACACATAACTAGCTCCAATTCATCAATGTAATGTAGGCATGTATTCCATATATAGTCATATGTGCTTATGGAAAAGAACTTGCATGACATCTTTTGTCCTACCCTTCCGTGGCAGTGGGGTACTAATGGAAACTAAGGTATATTAAGGCCTCCTTTTAATAGAGAACCAGACCAAAGCATTAGCACTTAGTGAATACATGAACTCCTCAAACTACGGTAATCATCGGAAAGAATCCCAGTTATTATCACCCTGGGGGTGCGGATCATAACTCGTCATAGGTGTCTACAACTTGCAAGATAGGATCAAGAACACATATATATTCATGAAAACATAATACGTTCAAATCTGAAATCATGGCACTCGGGGGCCCTAGTGACAAGCATTAAGCATAGCAAAGTCATAGCAACATCAACCTCAGAACAGAGTGGATACTAGGGATCAAACCCTAACAAAAATAACTCGATTACATGGTAAATCTCATCCAACCCATCACCATCCAGCAAGCCTATGATGGAATTACTCACGAACAGCAGAGATCATCATGGAATTGGTGATGAAGGATGGTTGGTGATGACGATGCCGTCGATTTCCCCTCTTTGAAGCCCAAAACGAACTCCAAATCTGGCCTCCCGAGGAAGAACGGGAGGTGGCGGCGGCTCCGTATCGTGAAATACGATGAACTCTTCTCTCTGATTTTTTTTTCTCCTCGAATAGGATTATATGGAGTTGGAATTGAGGTCGGTGGAGCTCTTGGGGGGCCACAAGCCACCTAGGCGCGGCCTAGGGGGCGCCCCCTTGCTTGTGGCCAATGGGTGTCCCCCCTCTGGTTGATTCTTTCACCAGTATTTTTTATTAAATCCAAAAATATTCTCCGTAAATTTTCAGGTCAATCCGAGAACTTTTATTTCTGCACAAAAATAACACCAAGGCAATTCTGTTGAAAACAACGTCAGTCCGGGTTAGTTCCATTCAAATCATGCAAATTAGAATCGAAAACAAGGCCAAAAAAGTTTGGAAAAGTAGATACGATGGAGACCTATCATGTGTTTGTTGGGATCCGATAAATTTTGAGTTCATGATCAGTTGCTATCCATGAATATTATTTGAGTCTTCTTTGATCTCTTATATGCATGATTGCTTATAGCCTCGTATTTCTTCTTCGAATATTTGGTTTAGTTATGCCAACTAGATCGATTTTTGTTGCCATGGGAAGAGATGCTTTGTGATGGGTTCGATCTTGCGGTGTTCTTTCCCAGTGACAGAAAGGGCAGCAAGACACACATGTATCGTTGCCACTAAGGATAACAAGATGGGGTCTATTCCTACATGAATAGATCTTGTCTACATCGTTTCATCGTTCTTATTGCATTACTCCGTTATTCCATGAACTTAATACACTAGATGCATGATGGATAGCGGTCGATGTGTGGAGTAATAGTGGTAGATGTAGGCAGGAGTCGGTCTAATTATCTTGGACATGATGCCTATATAATGACCATTGCCTTGGATATCGCATGACTACTCGATTTTCTATCAATTACCCAACAGTAATTTGTTCACCCACCGTGCGCTATACTCATGAGAGAAGCCACTAGTGAACCCTATGGCCCTCGAGTCTACTCTTCCATCATATTGCTTTCCGATCTACGTTTTTGCAATCTTTGTTTCAGATCTACAAAACCAAAAACCCAAAAATATATTGCTGCATATTTAATCCTTTTATTTTGTGTTCTTGAGAGATCTATCTCTCCTACCTATCATTACCTAATCTATCTTATTACTGTAGAGAGCGTGACAACCTCACTTTCGCGTCGGGTTGCAAGTATTTGTTGTTTGTGTGCAAGTGTTGTTTACGTGGGTACATGATATTCCTCTACGGATTGATACCTTGGTTTCATAACTCAGGAGAATACTTATCGTTGCTGTGCTGCATCATCCCTTTCTCTTTGGGTAAATACCGACGCAGTCTAAAGCCACGTCAGCGTATCTCTCATATATGCGGTATTTCCATGTCCTTCCAATCAAATTTGTATGTTCCATCTCTAAATTTTTAAAATAAATTTTCTCTTTTGTGTGCTCGTACCTCTCATGAAACGATGGGGAGTATCCAATATTTTTCATGCTAGATTTTTTTCCCCAAGATGATTGTTTATTCACATGTCATTGCACGAGAGTGTGGCGGTAATAGGGATGCCCATTCCTGAAAATGAAAAAGAAAAAAATATTTACTTTATGTTGTCAAATAATAAATTCCTTGGAAAGTGTTGGTATGGAAGGCAACCGTGGATACGACCTGCCATGGAAAGTGAAAGTTTGGTGGAAAAAGGAATAAAATTTATTTTCTGATTGGGAACGGCCTATGAAATATATAGCATGGAAATTATTGTGAGCTACTTTGTTATTTTCCTTGACAGGAATAGCATGCCACCCAAAATATTTTCTCTCTCTCAATTTAAACACTTGAGCTCTGGCACCTCTACATATCCCTACTTCCCTCTATGAAGGGCCTATCTATTTACTTTATGCAATTTTTATTTTTGCTTTGAGTCTCCATCTTCTCTTATAAGCACCAACTAGGGGGCACTATGATCGTACTTGAGCATTGGGCATAGCTAATATTTGAGTGTGTTTCATGAATGGAACAATGATTAAGCATGATGGGCTAGGGATAACTTTCTTTAGTGTTGATATTTTGAAAGGCATGGTTGTTTGTTGACATGCTTGAGTATTGAAGTCATTATGTTAAAACTAGACTATTGCTTCGAATCATTATAAGTCCAAATGTCCATGCTATACAAAATAAAAGAATGTGATGAACATGTTAGGCATCATTCCACATCAAAAATTCTGTTTGTTTTTCATTTACCTACTCAAGGACGAGTAGGAATTAAGCTTGGGGATGTTGATATGTCTCCAACGTATCTATACTTTTTTGCTTGTTCCATATTGTTATATTATCATTCTTGGATGTTTTACCATCATTTTATTACCACTTTATATCATTTTTTCGGGACTAACCTATTGACATAGTGCCAAAGTGCCAGTTGTTGTTTTTTGCTTTTTTTTTTTACTTTGTAGAAATCAATATCAAATGGAGTACAATCGTGACTAAACTTTTTGGAGATTTTTTCCTAGACCAGAAGACACCCAATGGACCAAAGAAGTGCCGGGGGAGTGGGCCGAGGAGACCACAACCCACCAGGCCGTGCCAGGTGGGCCTGCCCGTGCCCTGGTAGGTTGTTCCCTCCTCGGTACCCGTCTCCACCACCTCTAATGCCTATAAATTCCCAAATATTCCAGAAACCCTAGGGAGTCAACGAAACACAATTCTAGCTGCCGCAAGTTCTAGAACCTCGAGATCCAATCTAGACACCATCACGGAGGGGTTCAGCTTCATCATAGGTGCCTCTCCGATGATGCGTGAGTAGTCCACCATAGACCTACAGGTCCGTAGGTAGTATCTAGATGGATTCCTCTTCTCTCTCTTATGATTCTCAATACAATGGTCTCTTGTAGATCTATTTGATGTAAACTTTTGCGGTGTGTTTGTTGGGATCCGATGAATTTTGAGTTCATGATCAGTTTCTATCCATGAATATTATTTGAGTATTCTTTGATCTCTTATACGCATGATTGCTTATAGCCTCGTATTTCTTATTCGAATCTTTGGTTTAGTTAGGCCAACTAGATCGATTTTTCTTGCCATGGGAAGAGGTGCTTTGTGATGGGTTTGATCTTGCTGTGTTCTTTCCCAGTGACAGAAAGGGAGGAAGACACACATGTATCATTGCCATTAAGGATAACAAGACAGGGTCTATTCCTACATGAATAGATCTTGTCTACATCATGTCATCGTTCTTATTGCATTACTCTGTTTTTCCATGAACTTAATACACTAGATGCATGATGGATAGCGGTCGATGTGTGGAGTAATAGTGGTAGATGTGGGCAGGAGTCGGTCTACTTATCTTGGACGTGATGCCTATATAATGATCATTGCCTTGGATATCGTCATGACTATTTGATTTTATATCAATTGCCCAACAGTAATTTGTTCACCCACCATGCGCTATACTCATGAGAGAAGCCACGAGTGAACCCTACGAACCCCATGTCTACTTTTTGATCTACGTTTTTGCAATCTTTGTTTTCAGATCTACAAAGCCAAAAACCCACAAATATATTTCTGCATATTTACTTTTTATGTTGTGTTCTTGAGAGATCTATCTCTCCTACCTATAATTACCTAATCTATCTTATTACCATAGAGAGCGTGACAACGTCTCTTTCGCGTTGGGTTACAAGTATTTGTTGTTTGTGTGCAGGTGTTGTTTACGTGGGTGCATGATCTTCCTCTACGGATTTATACCTTGGTTTCATAACTGGGGGAAATACTTGCCATCACTGTGCTGCATCATCCCTTCCTCTTTGGGGAAATACCGACGCAGTCTCAAGCCACGTCAGCGTGTGCTTGACTTGATATAATCGCTAAAACTTGCCAACCACTAAAATTTGGAAAAGGCTAGAATTTTAATTTTGTCAAGTAGTCTAAGCAACCCCCTCTAGACATACTTCGGATCCTACAAGTGGTATCAGAGATTTGGTCTCCATTAAATTGGTTTCACAACCTAGGAGAGTATGGCATCTAGTTAGGGAAATTATCACCGTAGAGGCCCATATTTTGATGGTACAAACTTTGCTAGTTGGAAGCATAAGATGAAAATGCATATTCTTGGTCATAACCCTGCCATTTGGGTTGTTGTTCGTGTTGGATTGCAAGGTGAATTGTTTTGTGATGGAAAGGAACCGGATCGTGACGCGACCACGGAAGAGTTGAAGATGTTGCAATACAATGCTCAAGCATGTAACATTCTATTCAATTGCATATGCCCCGAAGAGTTCAACAAGATAAGCCGTCTTGAGAATGCAAAGGAAATTTGGGATACTTTGGTTGATATGCACGAAGGTACCGAGTCCTTTAGTGAATCTAAGTTGGTTGTGCTACAAAGTCAACTTGACAAGTTCATGATGAAGCATGGTGAAGGAGTTGTAGAAATGTACTCTAGGCTTGCTCTCATTACATATGAGATTGTCGTCTTAGGAAGTGAAGAGATGACCGATAAATTCATCATCAAGAAGATATTTATAGCCTTGGATGGAAAGTACGACATCATGTGCACATTGATCCAAATGATGCCAAACTACAAAGATCTCAAGCCTACGAAAGTCATTGGAAGGATTGTCGCTCGTGAAATGTCACTCAAGGACAAAGAAGAGCTTCACACCAAGTCAAGCGGTGCATACTAAGCTACAAGTGAGACTCCCGCTACCTCAAGTGACAGCCTTGTTACCAATGAAGAGATAAGCCTCATGGTCAAGAAATTCAAAAGGTTCTAACAGAATAGAGGCAAAGAGAGAAGCTCCAACTCAAGACATGAAGAGAAGTGTTCATCTAGTCGTGACCAAATTTGTTATAATTGTTGAAGGCCCAGACACTACTCAAATGAGTGCATGCCCCCCCCCCCCGTGAGAGAAGATAAGAGTCACCTAGGAGAAGAAGCTCATGAGACGAGTCACCTTGTAAAGAAAGAAGGAGTAGAGAAGATCGCTATGAACGAAGACCCTCCCGGAGAATCAAGGACTCGGCAAACAAGGACAAGTGCACCAAGATCTACACAAGAAGAAGACACCAATCTCATGTTGGTGAATGGGTATCCGGCTCTGAATCCGACAACCAATCTGAGAGAAGCTACCTCTCCAACTCCGACTATAGTCAAGATGAAGGTGTGGCTGGATTAGCACTCATATCCTCCAATTCCTATGACATATTTGATTCACCAAATGAAGGAAGTGGAATTTGCTTCATGGATAAAGGCCCCAAGGTATCACACCCCAAATACCTTGACTTTAATAGTGATGAGGATGACTTACTAGGAGATGATGACTTGCTCTTTGATAAAACTAGTAATATTAGTCAAAATGAACGTGATAATAATCATGCTAGTCAAGATAAGTCGTGTGATGATGATAAGAAGGAGATCGAGCGCCTAACTAAGGAATTAAACACTCTTAAGTTAGCTCATGAATCTACTCAAGAAGATCAAAGAGGGATTCTAAGTACTCATGAGAATTTATGCTTTGAGAAGCTAAATTTAGAGCAAGAACATGAGTTTCTTAAAGCTATCAACGATGATCTTCAAAAGAAGAGCTCTTCTTATCTAGCCAAATGACTACTTGATACTTGTGAACTGCGTTGGGTTTTCCGTGAAGAGGAACGGGTTATCGCAGCATAATGTGGGTAAGTATTTCCCTATGTTATGAAACCAAGATTTATCGAACCAATATGAATATCAATCCTCAACCGTCTTCAGCAGTTTTACACAAAAGAACAAACAACTTGCACCCAATGCGGGCAATAAGGTTGATAATCCACTTGGTCTCGTTATTTGCAAGCAAATGAGTTGTGTAGATAATTTTAGATAATTGTAAATTGCAAAATAAAATAAAAGCAAGTAAATGGCATCAAGGTATTGAAGCATTTAGGAATATATGGTGAATAGATCCGGGGGCCATAGTTTTCCCTAGCGATTGTCGGTGCACTAGAGTTTTGGGTACTCCAATACCCCTTACTCGTGCACGGGCAGTAGTAGCCACCCTGGCGGCAAGGCCCGACAAGGAGCTGCCAGTTACAAGCACAGAAGACTTCCAGACGATGAAATCTCGGCAAGACCCGGCAAGGCAAAGACCCGGCAAGGCCCCGCCAGCGCACAGGCCAGGTTTCGCCCCGCCTGGGTACGTGTCGCGGCGCTGGCGACGGAGGGGCTAAGCGGTGTCGATGGGACGGGCTCCTGTCCTGTCCCGCAGACGGACAAAGATGTCTGACGGCGCATACGCCTGTCCTACGGCGTCAGTGGTAGGTATGATAACACTATAGCTCTGTACATCTCGTGTATGCACTGTACGCCACTGTTGGGATCCCCTTGTCATATAAAAGGAGGCCCAGGGCGATACAGTAGAGGACTTTTGACTATGGACTTTTAACTTTTCAACTTTTCGCACTCGACCCCTAGCTCACACTCGTAGCAGCTATTCATAGCGCTCTTGTAACTGGAACCCTCAAAACACTGACAATACATCCATGCATGAGTAGGGTTTCATGCATTTTTGCGGCCCGAACCTCGGTAAAATCCCGTGTGTCTGTCTACTCATTCTGCTCTCTGCGCTATCCTCCTCCCCGACGAACCAAAAAGGGATCCTCCTGATCCCATAGGTGTCGTCTCCGCCAACATCTTTGGCGCGCCAGGTAGGGGGAGAGATCGCGTGGACCTGATCCGCAGATCAACGCACCAGTTCCTTCATCATCATCATCGCCATGGCCCCTAAGTGGAAGGGGTTGATGGCGGTTGGCCATCCACGTCCGCTGTCCCTGTAGCTACACAGATAGGCGACGACATAGACGCGGGTGGAGCAGGCGGAAGTTCAGAGCTTCCGCAATGCTCTGGTGATCAAGACCAAAGAAGCGGCGATGCATGCTGTGGAGACGCTCATGGCGGCGGCGAAACCCCCTACCACCGGGTCTCAGGACGGAGCCGTCCAACCTATGGGCGAAATAGTGACCTCCGGGGACAGAAGAGCCGTGCCACCCACGCCAATGCCCATGCCATGACCTTCCCAGAACGTGCGTGAAGAGCAGCGCCGTGGCGGCGCTAGCACCCAACGTCCCCATGGAAAAGCTCCTGCGCATCGTCCCCAGGATGCGTGGGGCCAGCATGCTAGTGGGAGTGGCGTGCGATCGCAGGACCGCGATGGAGCTCCTTCTAACACAGTTAGGAGTCAAAGCACCTCATGTTCCTCTCGCCGTTTGCAACCGACCACGTCAGAGGAGGCAATGGCGCGGGCGCAACTACTCCTGAATTTCCCTCCTACTGTGGAGAAGCTCGATGAGTGGAGAGCCACCATTCAAAGCCTCCTTAGCCTCGTTGACAAGTTTCGGTCCATCGAGCCGGCTCGTGCCAGTGGCGATAAAGCCGGAGGCGATGCGACCGCAGTGCACTCCCCTCCACAGCAACAACATTGGTCACCGACTAGGCGGACCGACGCTTGCGACGGCTACTCGACAGCGTCGTCCGATCCACAGACACGTCGCGATCAACGTCAGGTTCTTCGGTAACGAAGCAAGGAAGACGCTCGGACTGTGATTGAGTGGCGGCGGGAAGCGCGCCATCAATCTAATAGGCGCGTGAGGCCTACTATAGACAAGTCTGCGCTAGGGTATCCTGTCAGCCTACCTTATGAGCTGGGTTGTCTAGCGTTTACCCGTGAGCTGCGGCAAGTCCAGTGGCCCAACTCCTGCACGTTCAAGCCCGAGGTCCTAGAGAAATACGACGACAAGATTCACCCGTCGGAGTTCCTGAGCATCTACACCATTGCGGTGCAAGCTGCCGAGGCTCGCGATGATAAGATACTCGCCAACTACTTCCCGTTGGTGCTCAAGCCCAATATCAGGTCGTGGTTGATGCATTTGCCAGAGAATTCCATCACCTCCTAGGTAGACCTGTGCCATGATTTTGTTGGCGCCTTTACCGGGGGCCACCAAGCTCCTAGCCAGGAAAGCGATTTGCACATCATTCCCCAGAAGGAGGGAAAGATTTTGTGCAAGTACATCCAAAGGTTCAGCCGCGTACACCACAACATACCAGACGTTCATCCTGCCAATGTTATCAGCGCATTCCATCAGAACGTGCACAACCGCAGGATGCGGGAAGAGCTGGCGATGAACAAGGTCTGGGATGTTGCCGAGCTCTATGCTCTGGCAGACAAATGTGCTCGAGCTGAAGAAGGGAGGAGGCTCCCTGGCAAGGGCACTGGTGCAGGAGTCGACTCCGAGGATGAAGACACCGCCACCCCGGCAAGAAAGGGCCGGCGCCATAACAAGAAGCGCAAGGACAAAGTCATGCTTGCCATTGGGGGATCTAGCAACCCCGGCGCCGCCAAGAAGGCCAAAGGTGATGATCCCGGCAAAGATGTTTCCGGGTGCACATCCTGCCAGGCTTTGGCGGCCGCTGACAAGCCGGAAGGCTTCGCCAAGCAGTATTGCAAGATCCACTGCACCAAGGACCACGATCTCTAGAACTGCCGACAAATTGAGCAGCTTGCCGAGAAGCAAAAGGCTGAATACGAGAGCCGAGACAAGGAGAAGGGCCGGGATGGTGCGGAGGGGTCCGGCAAGAAACGCAGTGGCCGAGGAGGTCGCCGCGACAAGGATAAGCAACAGAAGGACCGGCCCGCTCGATGCCGCGACAAGCAAGAGAGGGATGACAATTGCAATGAAGAGGACGATGAGTCCAGCGAGGATGAGTTCCAGAAGGCTACAAAGATGATGTGCATCGAGGGAGGTGCCTCGTCGCATACCTCTCACCGCCAACTTAAACAGTGGGCGCGCGAGGTTAATGCGGCAGAGCCATCTATTGGTGCCTAGAAACCTCTGAAGTGGTCCAACACTCCTGTCATTTTCGACGCCGAGGATCACCCTGATCGCATAACTGCGGTCGGGTGCTTGCCGTTGTTGGTTTCGCTAATGATTCGCAACCTCAAGGTGACGAAGATGCTAGTCGACAGTGGGGCTAGCCTAAACCTGATCTCGCCTGACGTCATCCAGAGGCTGCAAATTCCTGACGACGATCTCGAGCCAATAGGCGCTTTCCAAGGGGTCAATTCAGGGAGAACCCAAGCAAAGGGCAAGATCACGCTGCCGGTGACGTTTGGCAGCGACATAAATTTCAGAACAGAGAAGATCGTTTTTGACATCGCCAAGATCTCGTTGCCATACAATGGTATCCTTGGTCGCCCAGCGCTGGCCAAGTTCATGGAGGCCACCCACTTCGCATACAATGTGCTGAAGATGCCCGGCCCAATGAGCGTCATCACGATCAACTCCAATAAGAAGGGCGCACTTATCTGCGCCGACTAACTCTACCAGGAGGTAGTCGCAGCACCTGCCGCCAAGGCACTTGCTCCTGCCACTGAAGCTCTCGGGGGGAAGAAGACCGAAAAGGCCTCTGGCACACATTCTGGCAAGCGCGCCTCTTTGGGGTGCTGCGCTCCCGTTGACAATGTTCCAGAGAGCTCCACCGGCAAGAGCAAGAAGTCCAAGGCAGCTCCACCAGACACTAAGAAGGTGCCCGGCAAGGAAGATGGCATGGGAGGAACTTTCACCATAAGTTCCACCCTTGACGACAAATAGGAAAGTGCGCTCGTCGCCTTCCTACGGGCGAATGTCGATGTGTTTGCATGGCAACCATATGATATCCCCGGTGTTCCCAGGAAGGTGATCGAGCACCACCTTACCGTCTACCCACACGCATGGCCCATCAAGCAGAAGGTTCAGAAGCAAGCTTTGGAGAGGCAACATTTTATTGCCGAAGAGATCAAGAAATTAGAAGAAGCTAGCTTGATCAGAGGAGTGATCCAATGTGGTTGGCCAATCCAGTTGTAGTGTGCAAGGCGAATGGGAAATGGAGGCTATTCATTGACTTCACAGATGTCAACAAGGCCTGCCCCAAAGATCCTTTTCCCTTGCCGCGCATCGACCAGATTGTGGACTCCACCATCGGCTATGACTTGTTGTCTTTCCTTGACGCCTATTCAGGCCATCATCAGATTTTCATGGCCAAGGAAGATGAAGAGAAAACTGCGTTTATCACCCCATGTGGTACGTATTGCTTTTTGTGTATGCCTTTTGGGTTGAAAAGTGTTGGTTCTACTTTCGCAAGAGCAGTCTAGATTGGTTTTGCCCCCCAGCTACATAGAAATATGGAGGCTTACATGGACAACATAGTGGTAAAAACCAAGGACAAGGCTACAATCATATCTGATTTAGAAGAAACATTCACAAATCTGCGCAAGATCTACTTGAAGCTCAATCCCAAGAAGTGCGTGTTTGGTGTCCCATCCGGCAAGCTTCTCAGGTTCTTTACATCTCAACGTGGAATTGTAGCGAATCCTGACAAGATCCAAGCAATTGAGCAAATTGAGGCACCAAGACATGTCCAGGATGTGTGTCGTCTTGCCGCCTATGTTGCTGCTTTGAGTAGGTTCATCTCAAAATCTGTTGAGCGCGCCCTGCCCTTTTTCAAAATCTTGAAGAAGGCAGGTTCGATGAAATGGACTCCGAAAGCGAAGGCAGCGCTGCAGGATTTGAAGAGGTACATCTCCTCTCCGCCAGTCCTAGTCGTGCCTAAACCACAAGAGCCATTGCTGCTATACCTAGCGGCAACTAATCAAGTGGTCAGTGCTAGGTTAGTGGTTGAAAGAAAAGTTGATGAAGCAGCAACAGCAGCGACGGGACCGTCAAGCGACAAACTAGGACATTCCCCGGCGGGGTTCGGTGCTGACAAGGAAGGATCTGCGCAGTTGAGCGAGACAATTCAGAAGAAGAAGATGGTGTAGCGCCCGGTCTATTTTGTCAGCTCCCTCCTGCAGGGGGATAGGTCAAGGTATTCTAGCATTCAAAAGATGCTCTTCGGCCTCCTCATGGCCTCAAGGAAGCTGCGGCATTACTTCCAAGCACATGAGATCACCGTTGTCACTCGCTTTCCGCTACAGCAGATTCTGAGGAACCCGGAGGCTACCAGCAGGATTGTGGAGTGGGCTTTGGAACTATCAAGCTTTGGCCTCAAGTACGAAAGCACTTCGACCATCCAGAGTAGGGCTTTGGCAGATTTCATTGTAGAATGGATCCCAACGCCAGATGAAGAAGTTCCAGAGTCAACTCTCCGCGGCGAGGAAACAAATCAAGAGTGGATCATGTATTTTGACGGAGCTTTCTCACTACAAGGCGCCAGTGCTGGAGTGCTGCTTGTCGCTCCCACCAGAGAGCACCTCAAATACATGATCTAGATGCATTTTCCCCAGGAGAGATCAACGAACAATACCGCTGAGTATGAAGGGCTGCTTGCCGGTCTCAGGATCATGGCAGACCTTGGGATCAAGAGGCTCATTGCCAGGGGTGATTCTCAGCTTGTCGTCATGCAAGTGAATAAGGATTATCAGAGTCCATTGATGGAAGCTTTTGTAGATGAAGTGAGTAAGTTGGAAGAACATTTTGATAGCCTGCGAATGGAGCACATTCCTCGTGCAGAGAATAGCATTGTCGATGGCCTGTCAAAGTGTGCTGCCCTCAAGGTACCTGTGGAACCAGGAACTTTTATGCTCCAACCGACTCAACCATCTGTTACGCCATCATGTGGACAATAAAAAAGAATAAAGTTGAGTTCCGGAAAGCATTTCCCGGCAAAGCTCCCAGAAGCCGCCGACAAGGAGGTTGCCGGAAACAATGCCAGGCTTACCAGTGAGCGTCATGCTCCGGTAGGGCCTCAGGCCCTTGCCGTGGAAGCACGCGCTCCCGCCAAGCTTGCCGGGGGCAACAGGCTCGGATAGGGTTTCGAACTTTTGCCATTGAGACAAACGCTCCCTCGGCAGAGGATATGCCTTTGGTCCTTGTTGTTGAGCCCCAGGCTCCAGCATGGGCACAACACATAGTCCATTTCCTTCAAACATGAGAACTCCCTGAGGAACAAGAGGAAGCAGAGAAAGTAGCCTGCCGGTCTAGTATGTACCAGTTCGTGGACAACGTCCTGTACAAAAAGAGGCCGAATGGTGTGAAACTTCAGTGCATTACTCGGGAGCATGGATTAGAGCTGTTGGCGGAGATACATAGAGGCATGTGTGGCTCCCACATAGGGTCAAGAGCGCTTGCTGGTAAGGCATTCCGGCAAGGTTTCTTTTGGCCCACTGCCCTCCAGGATGCAACTGCACTAGTAACCAAGTGTGAAGCATGCCAGTTTCATTCAAAGAAGTTACATCAACCAGCTCAAGCCCTTCAGACAATCCCTCTCTCTTGGCCATTTTTGGTCTGGGGGCTTGACATCTTGGGCCCCTTCCCCCGTGCTGTCGGGGGCTTCGAATACTTGTACGTAGCAATTGACAAGTTCACGAAGTGGCCGGAAGTGGAAGCAGTGAGAAAGGTGACAGCAGAGTCAGCCGTCAAATTCTTCAAAGGACTAGTCTGCCACTTTGGTGTTCCCAACATGATCATCACAGACAACGGCACACAGTTCACGAGCCGCACCTTCATGCAGTATGTCCAAGACCTTGGTAGCAGAATTTGTTTTGCTTTCGTTGCTCACCCAAGGAGCAACAGCCAGGCAGAAAGGGCTAATGCTGAAGTGTTGCGAGGCCTCAAGACAAGAACTTTCGATAAGCTGCACAAGTGCGGAAGGCGCTAGATTGATGAGTTGTCGGTGGTTCTTTGGTCGATCAGAACGACACCAAATCGAGCTACCGGACAAACACCCTTCTCCCTCGTATATGGGGCGGAAGCAGTTCTCCCCACGGAACTCATATACGGGTCACCTCTAGTGCTCGCTTATGATGAGCTTGAGCAAGAGCAGTTACAGCAAGATGACGCGACGCTCCTTGAGGAAGACCGTCTTCAGGCTGTTGTGCGAGTTGCACGCTACCAGCAAGCCTTGCGCCGCTACCATGGCCGCAAGGTTCATGCCCGAAGTCTTGAGGAAGGCGACCTTGTTCTTCTGCGCGTTCAGTCCGCCAAGAATTCAAACAAGTTGATGCCGAAGTGGAAAGGCCCTTATCAGGTAGTACAAGTCACCAGGCCCGGCGCAGTCCGCCTAGAGATCAAAGATGGCATCCGAGTGAGGAACTCCTAGAATATCGAACATCTTCGTAAGTTCTACCCATAAGGCACGGTTGCTGGGTCCCCCGACAACCACCTTTTGTACATGTCTTGCTGCTGAAGCATGTAATCCTTGGTACAAAGCCAGGCGTAGAACCTGTGCGTAGTTGAATAAAGCTAAGTGTTCCACAAATCTTGTTGATTTTCATGTTTACTTATGTACATGTTTGTCCGAGATATTGTGTTACGCTTGCTCCTGGCAAGAGCTAATGGACCGCCAAGGTTCCATATCCCTATTTTCTCTTCTTTCTTTTTCTCAAAGGACAGAAGGTTACCTTGCGTGCAACTTTGCAAGGGGGGAATGGTGGTATGGATACCAACAAGCGATGTTCAAAGAAAACACCATGCCAGAAGGAGCACAACAACGGAAAGATAAGCTACGAAAACCCCTAAGTGAATTCTTCTGAAGTTATTTTCCTTGGGCGGTTGCGAGTTTTGTATGGAAAACCTCCACGCATGGGAACCTTGCCGTAATCGATTGTGCCCTTACTTTGTTTCGAGTCCGCTCGACAGCTTAAGTGGCTACGCCCGCGCCCTTGTTTTGTTTCGAGTCCGCTCAACGACTCAAGTGGTAGCGCTCGCGCCCTTATCCTGTCTTGAGTACGATCAATGTCTTAAGTGGTTGCGCCAAGAGCGTCAAGGTACCTTGCCGGCAGTGGCACCACCCGCAGGCTGCTAAGGACTCATTCCTCAAAGCGCTCGCAATAGGGCCACGCGTGCTAACAACCTTTTTTCGAAAAAGCGTAGGGAAAGTTCCATGCAAAGAAACAGTCTAACGAGGAAGATAATATTCAGTTATTCAAATAGAGTAAAATATACATGAGATGTCACCTTTTCCTAAGTACATCCTTATTTGAATTTCTCCCCTGGGGGAGATTACAAGAAGAAAAATATGGAAACGGAAGGCGGGCTACAAGAAGAAAAAGATGGCGAGAGGCCCCCGACAGAAGCACAGCCTGACCCTCCTGGACCAACACTGCGCGGAGGGGGCAGGGCACCCAGATGGGCAGGCAAGATCCTGGCCCCTCCTCGACCAGCATTGCATGAAGGAGAAGGCCAGCGTTGTGCGGACGAGGAGGGGGGGCAGGAGGCGAGATGGAGCCGAAGTCCAAGGGCCTGCCGGAAGATCCAGCTGGAAGATGAGGCAGTGCCCGGGACAAGGAGGGGGAGAGGCATGAGGCTAACGATGATGGTGAGGCTGACGATGATGGTGCCGCCACCGATCAGTCAGAGCTCAGGTCGTCGTATTCTGACTTGACCGCCTGACGCTCGGACTCATCGTCGCCTTCACCGACTCCGTCTCTTCGTTGTTGTCGCTCGAGGAGGAGCTCTCAGTGCCGCTCGAGCTCTCTTCGCAGCAGCTTAGAAGGATGCCTGAGCACCCATAAATCTTGACGGAGAGCATATTGGCCTCCGTCATTTCAAAACGAAGAACATGCCCTTCCTGGAGGTTGTGGGCACGGGCGAAGGTCTTCCATCCGTGCCTGAGGAACATGATGTGACTCGTCGGGTACTCGACGTCCACCAGGGTCGCACCGTTACAGCAACCATGCGCCTGTAACCACAGGACGGGCGGCTCGTCGACCTCCATCACCTTGGTGAAAGGACGAGGGAGGCGCAGATGGCTCCGGACATGACCGCCCAGCTCGAGGACAAACTCCAGCATCGTCCCCTCAGTGTGGGTCTCTTCAAGGAGGAGGCCCGGCGTTGGAGGAGGAGGTGGGGCAGTGCTCCGCCTCCCCCGACCTCAGCCTCCACGACGGCCTCGACCCCTAGCGCCTCTTCCACCACGCGTGTTCGGGCCGCCCTCCGCCTTTGTGGCTGAAGCGGCGGCATGATCTCGACAAGAACTCCTCCTTGGAGCTGAGGACGATGGACGCCCTCACCCCCTGTTCATGGCTGAGGGGGAGCACCACCCGAAGGATGAGAAGACGTGGAAGGGCAAGCTGTGGAGTTTCGCACTCGATGAGGGAGGAAGGATGGATGAGCATCACCCTCGCTACCCCTCAATTTATAGAGGGAAGCGCGAGGGCTGGCTCTCCCCGCTCCAAGGGCCACCGCCCCGCTCCTCCAATAGCAGTGCCCTCGATCACAGGGCGAACAGTATCAGTCCCGTTGCTCCAATCCATGGCGCCGCATTTACTGCCTCGCCTAGGACTTTAAGTCACGGGCGTCGTTGCTAGCTCCCCGCTATGCATGCGATGCACGTGGCAGAAACGACCCGATGCAGTAATTAAAATTTTTACGGCCGCGCTACGCATGTATCCCACGTCCCGCATTCAATGGGCGTCATGGGGAGGCGCAGTAAATGCAATGATCACAACCGCAACTCCTACCACGCGTGCTCGTGCACTGTTTGGGCCTATCCCAACAACGCCTCGCACCCTGTGTGGCCCAGGCCCGGGGGCTCCTGTCCGTGCACTAGAGTTTTGGGTACTCGAGTGCCCCTTACTCATGCATGGGCAGTAGTAGCCACCCTGGCGGCAAGGCCCGGCAAGGAGCTGCCAGTTACAAGCATAGAAGACTTCCAGACGATGAAACCCCAACATGACCTGGCAAGGTGAAGACCCGACAAGGCAAAGCCCTGGCAAGGCGAAGCCCCAGCAAGGTCCCACCAGCGCACAGGCCAGGTGTCGCCTCGCCTAGGTACGTGTCGCGGCACTGGCAATGGAGGGGCTAAGCGGTGCCGATGGGACGGGCTCCTATCCCTTCCCGCAGACGGACAGAGATGCCTAATGATGCATTAAATGCGCCTATCCTACGCCGTCAGTGTTAGGTGATAACACTGTAGCTTTGTACACCCTGTGTACACACTGTACGCCACTGTTGGGATCCCCTTGTCATATAAAAGGAGGCCCAGGGCGATACGATAGAGGACTTTCGACTTTGGGCTTTTGACTTTTCGACTTTTGGCACTCGACCCCCAGCTCACACTCGTAGCAGCTGTTCATAGCGCTCCTGTAGCTGGAACCCTCAAAACATCGACAATACATCCATGCAGGAGTAGGGTTTTACGCATCTTTGCGGACCGAACCTGGGTAAAATCCCGCGCGTCTGTCTGCTCGATCTGCTCTCTGCACTATCCTTCTCCCCACTGAACCGAAAAGGGATCCTTCCGATCCCATAGGTGTTGTCTCCGCCGAAAGCGACATCTCGCATGAAAATAAGCATACGATGGGTAAATAAATTACTATTGGGCAATTGATAGAAAAGCGGATAGGATATTCACGACAATGATCATGTGTACATAGGCATCATGCCCATAAACAAATAGGCCGACTCCCGCCTGCACCTATTACTATTGCTCCACTCATCGACCGCTACCAACATGCATCTAGAGTATTAAGTAAAACATAGTAATGCATGGAGAACAATGACACGATGTAGACAAAGTAAACTCAAGCAATATGAATAAACCCAATCGTGTTATCCTTAGTAGTAGCAACACAAAGACACATCTTGTCCCCTACTTTGCCACTGGGATATAGAAACTCACCAGGTCGAACCTACCACAACACATCTCTCTCACCGAAGAAATATCAATCTAGTTGGCCAAACTACTTCAATAGACCAAAGCGAATTACGAAGCTATGATGATCATGCACATAAGAATCATATTAGATTTCAGAGAAGACTCAAATATTTATCATGAATAATCTCAACATAAACCCACAATTCATCGGATCCCAACAAACGCACCACACAAAAGTATTACATCATATGGATCAAAGCGAAGATCTGATGATCATTGTATTGAGGATCAAGAGAGAGAGAGATATTGCCATCTAGGTACTAACTACGGACCCATAGGTCTGTGGTGAACTACTCAGACATCATCATGAGGGCAGCAAGGTTGATGAAGAGGCCCTCCGTGATTGATCCCCCCTCCGACAGGGTGCCGGAACGGAGCTCCAGATGGCCTCCCATTGGAACTGAGACTTGCGTTAGCGTAAAAATTGTTTGGGGACTGCCTCTAGGGTTTTTGCAATATTAGAGAATTTATAGGCTAGAGAACGAGGTCGAAGGAGCCACGAGGAGCCACAAGCCATCATGACGCCCCCCAGGGCATATGCCCTGTTGGCTTGTGGTTCCCTTGTGCGGCTCCTGGCCTCGTTCCGAAGTTTTCAGGTCTTCTTTTGGTCCAAAAGAATCATCAAAAAGTTTCAGGGCAATTGGACTTCGTTTGGTATTGTAAACCTGAAGTGAACAACATGGAGAAAACAACAATAGGACTGGGCATTGGGTCAATAGGTTAGTGCTCAAAAATAATATAAATTGGTAAATAAATACCCAAAAACTATCCTAGAATGATAATATATCAACATGGAACAATAAAAAATTATTGATACGTTGGAGACGTATCACTACTCTCGTCTAGTTTTGTTCCAGAAGTTAAACCTAAGCAAACTGGTAACAAAGGCAGGAAAGGTTCTTCATCTAGTAGCGATAGTAAAAATGCTAAATCTAATGATGTTGCTTCTAGCAGTTCTATTGATTCCACTAATGATTCTCTTAGCCAACTTACAGTTAAGCATGAAAATGATTTATTTAAAGGGATTATAGAAAAAGGTGTATACAAGAGCCTTGCCGGAAGTAAGCAATTTGAGGAGATTGTACGCAAGCAAGGATGGCACCGAAAGAACCAAGGCATTGGCTATTTCAACGCCAATGGAGTTGAGTAGGAAAAATGTCAACAGCCTAAGACGAAGTTTGTTCCCCAAAAGGAGGAGTATGATCCTACTCTCCCCAAGGGAACAAATGCTCAAGATGACCTTCCACCACAAGACCACAAGCTCAAGGGCAAGGACAAGCTTCAAGAAGAGATTGACTCATTTGAAGAAGAATTCCAAGCCATAGTCAAGTGGGTTCGCAATGGCTATTCCTATAGGTGTCACAAACATCCCTAGAGTTCATACTAAAATAACATCAGTGATACATATCAATCAACCATAATGTAACCTAGGTACTCCAATGTCACCTCAAGTATCTGTGGGCTAATTATTCAACATGCATAATGCAATTTCAGATTCGTCATATTCAATCCAACACAAAGATCTTCAAAGAGTAGCCCAAGATTTCTATCAGGAAGGTAGGACAAGAATGTGCGATCATACCTATGCATAGATCCCCAAGGTCACTGGAATACGCAAGTTGATGCCATTACATATATCAAGTGAATCAATAGAATACTCCATTGTCACTACGGGTATCCGCATGCAAGACATAATTCAAGCATTCTCAAATCCAATATTCAATCCGACATAACAAATATCAAAGGGAAAGATTCAATTCATCACAACAAGATAGCAAGGGAAGAACACCATAGGATCCAACTATATTAACTAAGCCCGTGATACATCAAGATTGTGCCATCTCAAGAACACAAGAGAGAGAGAGAGAGATTAAACACATACCTACTTGTACAAACCCTCAGCCCCGAGGGTGAATTACTCCCTTCTCGTCATGGCCTGTGTCGAGATGACGAAGATGGCTAGCGGAGATGATTTCCCCCCTCCAGCAGGGTACTGAAAAGTCTCCATATGGGTTTTTCGTCGATACAGAAAATTGTGGTGGTAGAGCAGAAGTTCTCTACTTATTTTTGATTGTTTTCGTATATTTAGTATTTTTCAGCCTTGGAATCACGCCAGCCGGAGCCACGTGGGCCCCACGAGCTAACAGGGCGTGGCTAGGGGGGTGGTCGTGCCTTTTTTCCTCGTGGCCCACAGGTGGATCCCCTTCAGTTGTTCTTCGCTCCGATATTTTTATTTTTCTCAGAAAAATCATAAAAAAGTTTTGAGCAATTCCGAGGACTTTATTTTTTGCACAAAAACAACACCACGGTAGTTCTACTAGAAACATCATCAGTCCGGGTTAGTTCTAAATAAATCATATAAAGTGCATCAAAACCATATAAAAGTATTGTAAACATAGGCGAATATGGCATGAATACTTCATAAATTATTGATACGTTGGAGACGTATCAACATGATGAGCAGAAAGTAAATCCAATCAATATGAATAACCCCCACCATTTTCCTTAATGGCAGTAATACAATACGTGTCATGTCCCCTTATGTCATTAGGATTGAGCACCGCAAGATTAAACCCATCACAACACACCACTCCTGCTGAAGATAAATCAATCTAGTTGGCCAAACCAAACCGATAGATCGGAGAGCAATACGAAGCTATAACAATCATGCATGTAAGAATTCAGTAAAGACTCAATAAATTTTCATGAATAAACTGAAAATAAACTCACAACTCATCGGATCACAACATACACACCCCATGTTGGGGAACATTGCATGGGAAACAAAAAATTTCCTACGCACACGCAAGATCTATCCATGGTGATGAGCATCTACGAGAGGGAGAGTGGATCTACATACCCTTAGATCTCTAGGAGGGAAGCGTTAAGAAACTTGGTTGATGTAGTCGAACGTCTTCGCAATCCACATCGCCGAGCGTCCTGCGATCCCATCACGATCCGTCTCACGATCCAATCACGATCCGTCCTGCGATCAAATCACGAATCATCTCGCGGTCTTGATCACGGTCCTTCCGATATAGCGCCGAACGAATGGCACCTCCGCATTCAGCACACGTATAACTCGATGAAGATCTTCGCCTTCTTGATCCACCAAGAGGGAGTGGAGAGGTAGATGAGTTCTCCGGCAGCGCGATGACGTGGCGGTGATGGTGGTGGAACAATTTCAGCAGGGCTTCGCCTAAGCACCGCTGAAACGATCTAGAGGAGAAACAACGATCTAGAGGAGAGGGTAGCACGTGGCTGATTTCTATGTCTCAAAACCCTCAAAACCTCTAGTATATATAGGAGAAGGGAGGGAGGAGTCTTTGCGCACAAGGGGCCAGCCCTTGGCCTTGGCGCAAGGAGGAGAGGAGAAGTCCTCATCCAATCCTAGTAGGATTAGGGCTCCTCCTTCCCACTTGGAAACTCTTTCCACCTTGTGTTTTTCCTTCTCAATCCACTCCATCCGCATGGGCCCTTAGAGGAGGCTTCGTCCAGCCCACCAGGGGATGGTTTACCTCCTCCCACAGCCCATGTAGCCTCTTGGGTCGAGACACCCCTCCCGATGGTCCCCCGGTACCCTCTTGGCACTCCCGATACACTACCGATGAGCCTGACACTTTTTCGGCGACCAAAATAGGACTTACTATATATCAATCTTTACTTCCGAACCATTCCAAAGCTCGTCATGACATCCAGGATCTCATCCGGGACTCCAAATAACCTTCGGTCACCACTATACATAACTCTATACTACTGAAACATCACCGAACCATAAGTGTGCAGACCCTGCGGGTTCGAGAACTATGTAAACATGAACGAAACACCTCTACGGTCAATAACCAATAGCGGGACCTGGATGCCCATATTGGTTCCTACATATTCTACGAATATTTTTATCGGTTGATCCTCTATGTCAAGGATTCAGTTAATCTCGTATGTTGTTCCCTTTGTTCTTCGGTATGTTATCTGCCTAAGATTCGATTGTCGGCATCTCCATACCTAGTTCAATCTCGTTACCGGCAAGTCTGTTTTACTCATTCTGTAATACAAGATCCCGTGGCTAAAACTTAGTCACATTGCTTGCAAGGCTTATTGTGATGTTGTATTAACGAGTGGGCCCTGAGATACCTCTCCATCACACGGAGTAACAAATCCCAGTCTTGATCCATGCCAACCCAACAGACACCCTCCAAGATACCTATAGAGCACCTTTATAGTCACCCAGTTACGTTGCGACGTTTGATACACACAAGGTACTCCTCCGGGGTTAGTGAGTTGCATGATCTCATGGTCATAGGAATAGATACTTGACATGTAGAAAACTATAGGAATAAACTGACACGACCATATGCTACGTTTATAGTTTGGGTCTTGTCCATCACATCATTCTCCTAATGATGTGATCCCGTTATCAAATGACATCTCATGTCCATGTCTAGGAAACATTAACCATCTTTGATCAACGAGATAGTCCATCAAAGGCATACTAGGGACATGGTGTTGTCTATGTATCCACACATGTATCTGAGCTTCCGATCAATACAATTCTAGCATGGATAATAAATGATTATCATGAACAAAGAAATATGATAAGAAATAATTTATTATTGCCTCTAGGGCATATTTCCAACACCCCAAAGAAGGATTACATCGGATAGATCACCGTGGGAACCGTGGTGAACTTTGTATTGAAGACCATAGAGAGAGAGCCATCTAGGTACTAGTTATGGACCCATAAGTCTATGGTAAACTACTGACACATCATCATGGAGGCAACAAGGTTGATGTAGAGGCCCTCCGTGATCGATCCCCCCTCCGGCAAGGCACCATAACAGGGCTCCAGATGGCCTCCCATCAGAACAGAGACTTGCGATGGTGTAAAAAGTATTTTGGCTGGATATCGGGTGTTTTCCCGATTTTAGAGAATATATAGAATTGGAATTAGGTTAGGAGGTTGCGGGAGGTGGTCCCAAGCAATCAGGGCGCGACCACCCCCTCGACGTGCCCTGTTGGCTTAGCACCACCATGTGTGGCCTCTGGTCTCTCTTCAAAGCCTTCCAGGTCTCATTTTTGTCCAGAAAAAATCACCAAAAACTTTCGGGGCATTTGGACTTCATTTGGGACAGTAATCCTAAAAGGCCAAAAAACAAGCAGAAAACAACAACTGACACTAGGCACTAGGTTAATAGGTTAGTTCACAAAAATGATATTAAATAGAATATAAATGCATATAACTGTCCAAAAATGATATAATATAGTAGCATGGAACAAACAAAAATTATAGATACGTTGGAGATGTATCAAACCCCAATGTCCACCGTACGGTAAGAACAAACTATGATACTCTCATGGTGTGAGGAACTAAAGCATATGTTAACTCTCTATGTTATAACAATTGACTTGTGATGATTGTATCACAAAGTATTAAAAAACAAGTTCGGGTCGATTCAATATGATCATTCTTCCATTGTCATATTCTTGAAGATGTTTGAGGACTATCATTACACTTAACGATATCCTAAGATTCGAAAACATGATCACTAACAACACTTGCATATGAATTGTTGGGGAACGTTGCATGGGAAACAAAAAATTCCTACGCACTAAGCAAGATCTATCCATGGTGATGAGCATCTACGAGAGGGAGGGTGGATCTACATACCATTGTAGATTGCTAAACGGGAAGTGTTAAGAGGCGTGGTTGATGTGGTCGAACGTTTTTGTGATCCAAATCATTAGTCGTCCCGCGATCCGATCACGAACCGTCCCGATCTAGCACCGAATGGATGGTACCTCTTTGCACGTACAGCTCGATGACGATATCCGCCTTCTTGATCCAGCAAGAGGGAGCGGACCGATAGATGAGAAATCCGGCAGCGTGACGGCACGGCGACGGTTGTGGTGGAGCTATTCCGGCAGGACTTCGCCTAAGCACCACCAAAACTAGAGGAGGAGACGATCTAGTGTGGGGAGAGAGGGCTGCACCGCGGCTTGGGGTGCCGCTTCCCTCTCTCCCCTCCAATATATATAGGAGGGAGGGGAGGAGCTGGTGCCCTAGGATTTCCCCTAGGGTCGGCCGAACCAGGGAGGAGGAGTCCTCCCCCCACTCGGATTCCTCCTCCCACAAGGGATGTGGAGTCCTCAGAGGACTCCCCACTTGCCTTCCTTGCCTCCTCTTCGCATGGGCCCTTAGGGGATGGCTTTCCCAACCCACTAAGGGCTGGTGCGCCACCCCTAAGGCCCATGTGCCACCTGGAGTGGGTGGCCCCTCCCGATGGACCCCTGGAACCCTCCCGGCAACCCCGGTACACTACCGGAAATACCCAAAACTTTTCCGGTGACCAAAACGGGACTTCCTATATATCAATCTTTACCTCCGGACAACTCCGGAGCTCCTCGTGATGTCCGGGATCTCATTCAGGACTCTAAACAACCTTCAGTCACCACCATACATAACTCAATACTACCGAAACGTCACCGAACGTTAAGTGTGTAGACCTTGCTGGTTCGAGAACTATGTAGACATGACCGAGACACCTCTATGACCAATAACAAATAGCGGGGCCTGGATGCCCATATTGGTTCCTACATATTCTACGAAGATCTTTATCGGTTGAACCTATTTGTCAAGGATTCTGTTAATCCCGTATGTTAAGTATGTTACTTGCCCGAGATTCGATCGTCGGTATCTCTATACCTAGTTCAATCTCGTTACCGGCATGTAATACCCCCGGATTCTTGCTACAGTAATGCTTGTGTTTAAGCTATAGTGACCACGAGGATTAAGCTGATGTTTTGCTAAACCATGTTTGATCACATGGGAATCAAATCTCACTTGAATTTCCTAATGATTTTCAAACTCAGAAAAGTGGATTTGATAATTTTGTAAACCAGAAAACTAAAATCATGTTGGGTTTGAAAATAATTCACCAGGTATTTATAAGATATTCAAAAAAATTATAAAGCATTTTAGTGCCTCAAAATAATTATAACAGAGGCCAAAACAATTAATTAAATGCCTTTTTAATTATAGAAAATAAAAATCTTTTCCAATGCCTGCCAAACTTTTAGTGCCAATGCTAAATAATGCATTAGAATTATTGGGCCAGATCCCGTATTTTTTTTAAGTCAACTGATGACCAATTAAAGTAAAGACTACTGAAATAAAAGAAAGCATATTTAAACACACAGAAAAAGAGAAAGAAATGAGAGAGGATGGAGGCCCAAGTTGGACCGAGGGACGCCCATCCCACCTCCATCTATCCTTCCACCTCGCTACAGGAGGGAGAGCCATGGCGTGGCAGCCATCCACGGCACCATGGCCATGGATGCCCATCACGTCGCCTCCCTCGACCTACAAATACGCCCCCCGAAAACCCTAGCTCGCACTCGTCCAGTTCCCCCTCTTTCCCCCGTCGTCCCCTTCCTCTTCTTCGCGAATTCGAGCTCGGGAGCTCCACGGCGACCGCTGCCTCACCATCGTTACCGCGGCCACCGTTGTCGCCGTCGCGCGGGAGCACGTCCAGGAGATCCGCCGCGGCCTGCTTCGTCCGTCCCGGTGATCAGCTCAAGCCGGGACGCCCTCGAGCCGACGCCATCTTCGTCTTCTTTGTCCGGCCGCCGCATCTCATCGCCGGTCCCCGCTGCTCCGGGTCGTCCCCGGCCTCCCCAAGCGCGCCATCTGCCCCGTGGTGAGCTCCTGTACCGATTCCCCCTAGTTCCTTTCGATTCGTCGCTGTTTGCCGCCGTCCCCGAATTCGTCCGAGCGTACGTGTACGCGTACGTACGTGCGTGCGTGCGCGCCCGCGCGTGACCTCATCCGCGAGCCCTACTGCGGCTGGGGCACGCCCACACAGCCATCCGCGGCCGCCTGCCACTCGTCGCGCCTCGCCCGCTGCCCAGCGTTGCTGCTGCTGCTGTGTGATGTCGCCGCTCCGCCACGCCCTGCTGCTGCTTGCCTGTGACTGCTGCTCCGTCACGGCTGCTACTGCCGCTGCCGTCTTAGGTGCTGCTAGCCGCTCCGCACTGCCGCTGCGTGCAGCTGCCGTTGGCCATGGCCGGCTATGGCCATGGCCAAATGTGCGTGCGGCTGTGTGTGCGTGCGTGTGTGTGTGCAGCGTGTGTGCGTGAGTGTACACAACCACGACTGGCTGTGCCACCGGCCGGCCCTGGTTCAGTTAGGCTAGGCTTAATTAGTACTAGTACTAGTTTAGTGCTAAGTTAGTCTAATATTCCCCTCGTAAATTAATATAAAAGCGTTTAGCAGAGGGAATAGTAGATAAGATGTAGGCCCTCTTTAAATAAAATTAGGTTTATTTAATTGTTTAGGTGAATAGTCTATGACATGTGGGCCACACCTGTCCTTTTGACTAGTCAAATTGACTTGGTCAATTCCGATTAAACTAAATATAATAATTTTAGAATATTAATAAAATTTAAAAATTAATATAAAATAATTCGTAATCCGGATGAATAAGTTTTGAACACGAAAGTTGATCAAAAAAAATCTCACGAATCAGAATACATAGTCCGTTAGCCTGTCACGTGCTCCTAGCATAGCAAAAATGAAACTTTTTCATCGATTTCATGTGTCCGGTAATAGCCAGAGACCCGGGAAATATCGTTAGATATTCTTTCAGTCCGTCTGCGACGTGTAATATTGCGTTAGTGCATACCTAGCTCTGCATATTGCCATGTCATGCATCGTGATGCATTTGTCTGCTTTATATTTATTGTTTCTTCCCCCCTCTTCTCTTCGGTAGACCCTGAGACTAACGGTACTGCCGGGTACGACTACGCCGTTGACGATCAGTCTTTTGCCGCAGAGCAGCAAGGCAAGCAACCCCCCCCCTTGAGCATTCCGATATCGCCCATTCCTTTCCCTCTTATTCTTGCATTATATTTTGCTACTGTATTAGTTATCTCGTACTTTGATGCATAGCCTGCTTTTGTTAAACTGTTACTATACCTGCAATAATATCAACTGCTTAGTATAGGTTGATCAATGAATCCCCAGTGACCCCTTAGTCCCAGTTGCCCCTGCTTCTTCATCGACGACTCGAAGACCCGAAGACTCGGTCAACCGACCGACGAGCCAGGCCCCTCACATCATCGCACACCCCTTTAGTATGGCACTGTAGAGCTACTAATGAGTGCCGAGGGTGATACCTCACTTAGCACTTCCGGTGTTAATTCTGTAGCGTAGCTAATTGAGCGTGGGTATCGAGGGTGAGTCCTCCTTCCCATTTATCGATAGCGACTCTTGTCATACACATACCTCGAGTGGGATCCATCGAGTGTGATTCCTCGGATATCCACTTGGTGTATAAACACACAGTTACTTCAACTTGACCTTGTTTACATGTGAAAGACGGGGCTGGAGGGATAGGCGGTACCACCCTGGTTGAGGTGGACCTGAGTTCCCGACAGTCTTGAGACGGGTCGGCCCCAAGGGTACCCGTGTGTAAGATGTGGTGGGATGCGCCAGTAAGGCATCCAAAAGGGTGATGATGAGGCGTGGACTGGCGAGAGAGGCCCTTGCCACACATCCTCGAGACGGGGCGACGGGACCGCACTTTATGGGTCGCGCTTGCCCCGCATTAATAAAATTCTAATGGGTTGGGTATTTGATCTGAGTTGGTCATTTGACCTTTTACGCACCAAACCTTCACATGGAAGAAGTTATGGGTACTCAGCGTCATTGTATCAACCGAAGCTCTTCTGACGTCAGCAATGGAGCGGCGCACGCCGAATTGGGCTGGAAGGTACAACTCTTGGACTGGAGTGTGCTAGGTCTGCTTGCGGCCACATGCGCATCGTGTAGGAGTGCAAGGGCAAGTGGGCCCATGAACCTGCGCGCTTAGGATTTAGACCGGCGGGTTGGCCTCTTGGTTGAGCCTAGGTGGGGCGACGACATTTTGGATCCTGAGGCCGGGCATTACCCAGGAAAGTGTGTCCGGCCAGAGGTGATCAAGCGTGTTGGAAATGCGGTGCACCCCTACAGGGATGAATAATCTATTTGAATAGTTGTGTCCACGGTAACAGGACGACTTGAAGTTGTACTTTGACCTTCTACAACTATAATTGTGAATTTTAAATTGAAATGAATGTTGGCTCAGAGATTGCTTCCTTGCAGGGAGTCGGGGAAGAATCTCTGGGCGTGGTTACTTAATAAAATTGATGTGATAAAATTGGTTATATATGAGTTACCCGTCTACTCTCTTCTAATGCTGCAAGATGGTTGAAGATGCTAGTCTTCGATAGGACTAGGCCTCCCCCCTTTTCTTGCTTTCTACAGTCAGCCCAGATATAACCCCACCCCTTGATAATGAAGCATACTTACCATAGTTCTGATGTCAGTCTTGCGAGTACTTTGGATGAGTACTCACCACTGCTTTGCCTTCTCTTTCCCCCTCATACGATTCTGCGTTCAAACGATGGAGCCCAGGAGATGGAGTACGCCGTAGACGACTACTACACTACCGCAGGAGCCTACTACTACGTTGAGGCCGCCCCCGACTAGCAGCAGGATAGGAGGTTCCCAGGCAGGAGGCCTCGCCTCTTTCGATCCGTTGTTATGTTTGTGCTAGCCTTCTTAAGGCAAAACCTATTTAACTTATGTCTGTACCCAGATATTATTTGCTTCCGCGGACTCGTGCTTGTCGAGCTTTGCATTCGAGCACTTGAGGCCCCTCGCTTGTAATATGAAGTTGTATGACTTTAATTTGTGTCTAGAGTTGTGTTGTGATATTGATAAGTGAGTCCCCAATCTTGGTCGTACGCGTTGCGTGTATGTTTAGCGTACGGTAGAAATTGGGGGCGTCACAAGTTGGTATCAGAGCCGACTGCCTCTAGGTAACCCCCTTTCCAACTCCGTGGCCGAAGTTGAGTCTAATCATTGAAAAACTTTTACTAACATTGTTGTGTGGCTTACGGGCCCACTTCTCAATCGGGTGGTATTAGGATCTTTTATTCCTCGTCTATACTCTGGGTTCTGATCTCTCTCCTCTTTCGGGTTAAAGATTTTGCTAACTCTAACTCTAGGTTCTCGTAACTACTTTCTCCCGGAGAGTCCCTCATTCCAAACGATGATTTGATTCGTCAGAAGACTCCGAAGATACTCTCTGATATTCTCCCGAGAACATATGTTCATCGCGCTTGCGATTCCCTTCCGTCGTCAACCCTTATGGATAACTACGTAGAACTGTCGTTCATACTCATTTCTAGTTGCTCTTGTTATTACAAGGGACATCAAATTTTCTTACCGGTGATTCATTCATCCTCGGTTGTCATTGGTTTTGCAAGTCCTTCAAATTCTTATTCGATCTTTCGAAATCTGGAGTATCCTATTGCTCTTGACCTTACTCGCCTGCTTGCATTATGGTTAACTCCATATGGCTAGCAAAGTCTTTAAATCCTTTGTGTTTGTCATTTGATTTTATTGATTCCACTTGTGTGTGAATGCACGCAGTCATATGTTGTTTCTCATAAATTATCTGTCCGGCTCAGGCGTCTTTCCAAACATGAGTTGGTTCTCGACAATTCAACTTTGATTGATTGTCCATCTAAATCCATTCAACTTACTTGTATTTGATCGGAGCATCTATTTCGGGTACACCAATTTGGAAGTCTTAATTCCCTTGGTTATTTAAGCATCAAATTATTGGATGTTCTATAATTTGATGCCTTGCATTCTTTCTCCCTCTTATTGAGTACCGATACTAACATCAGGTCCTTTGTGGACCGCCAGGCCCATTGATGGGTTATTATCTGATAGCACCCTTCACATTCTAAATTATTGTGATGTTCTTCCCCTGATACATGATGCCATTGGTAAATTGTGTATTCTTCCTCTATTAAGTTGTATCATATGCTTTTTCAACCATGCTCTGTTGTCAAGCATGTGTTAAATTACTCTTGAAGCTTGTGGTATATGTTCCTAAGGTGCCCTGATGGGTTGGACCTTTGCCTTCCTTAATTCGTGTGAACCCGACAGTTTTCACGAGTCATACTTTTTCTGGTGTTTTGCCAGATAATCTTTCAAAACTATAATTTCACCAAAAGAGAGGTGTAAATGTAAGGTGATGCATTGATGAAGTGGGAGTCGACCTTGAACCCTGTGTTCATGCCCATGGAAACGATGTTGATCTTATCATAGAAGCTTCTCCTAATAATAATCTTCCCTTTGTTTGAGTTGATCTTGTATCTGTGATTTGATCCCTTACAACCATGGTTCTGACCATGATTGTTCTTCTTTGATCTCATTTTTGGACAAGTTAAAGCACTTGTCATCTGCAGGTCAATACATCGTTCCAAGCTTTAATTCTGATCTACATCCGAGCATTACCCCTGGTATCTCGAGAAAAATCATGGGACTACATGGCCTCTTATAATGCTCCTCATCAGCTATGTTTCCTTCACCGATTCCAGTTTCCCCGTGATCTAAATTGTTGGACACTCAAGGACACCGGTAACTAAATCGAGTACGTATTCCAATTCAGCAACTCTTAGTAGTCTTCTTTGCTTAAGATTTTGTACTCGACCATGTCCTTCCAAGCTGGTAGGCTACATCATCATAGTCATGTTAATGCTTGACCATGCTATCTATGTCCTTCATCCCTGAAGCACCATTCCGACAATGCATTAAGCTTACATCAAACTTTGAACGTCATGCCGGTTGTCTTGAAAGGCAAATTCTGATTCTTAGCTAGCACTCTAACATGTGGGTTCGACAACCATTCGCTTCACCATTTCTTTACTTGATGTCGTCGCTGATCGATTACATCTTCAAGAGACTTCTCGACAATTGTGTCGTGGTCATCATCAACATTCTGAACTCTCCTAGAATATCAATTAAATTCTTGATGGGAAGTAGCATCCTTGCCTTCCTTTCAAACGCAGGCTTGTCTTGTTTTGGTTGAACCTTAAGTTCCTCGTTAGCCGTATTGTGATATGTTCTATCTTGGAGTATTACCATCTTTTCCAAGAATGACGTGAAATTTGCACACGTCATAAAAATTCTTGATATAGTGATACTTCTTGCCATCACCTTTTATTTCTTAGTTTCTGTGTTGTTTCTAAATGAAATACTGACAAATGGACTATGATGTGTAAATTCAACACTTATGGCATAACAACTCTATTACCTTGGAGTTAATGAACAATAAGCCCATTCTTAGTGTGTTGTATGTTCAATCAACATTCTATCATTGGTCGTGCTGCTTAGTCCCGATCTTGGGTGCACCTTTCGGTTAATATTTAATTGTGGATGTTTTCCCTCGGGCATACCTCGATATATCATCTGGTTTGACCAATGCTATCACCTTGTTCACACAATCGTGGGAATCCATTTTTGTGGAATTCTCGACTAGTTGTTGTTGAGACCATCAGCCACCTCCTCTTCTTATTTGTGGTTCATGATGAACATTTAAGCTAGTGTTGGAAACCATGAAAGCATTATCATTGTGCCTAGCTCATGAAGAATACGTTTGATAAAAGACTCGTTTTTCTCTAAGTTCACGTGCATTTTGTCGCCGTGGTTGCGAGGAAATTTTGTTTCGCTTCCTCTGGAATCATTCCAATTCATTCATGCCTATGCGAAGCGTTCTATGGTTTGATAGATTTTCTACTTCACTCCATATGTAATTCCTAGCACGCCAAGCCTCTATTTGATTTGATCTGGGAAAAGAAGTTCTACGTAAGATCTAGCCCAGGCTTACACATGGAACTTTGATATCCGCTATGGTGGTTCCCAACCGGAACTTTTTTGCATTCCATTTTAAAAAACTTCCATGTGGGCACGAATGTCTTGACATTGTGTTCATATGTCTTGCAATCCGACTCATGATTCAAGGCTTGCTTCCGTCACTCATTACGAGATTCTTGCAACATCATCTCGTAGATTAGTGTTGCATCCCTTTCGTCTCGGGCCTGCTATGTCTAAAGTATCCTGACACCAATCAGATCTGAATCTCAATAGATATGGATCTTTTTCCAAGAATTATAATGTCGGTCTCCATGTAACCCGATTCGGTGATGTCATGGCTAGCACACCTAGCCGGGGAACCTATTGTTATAGTATCTTCCTTGGTAAGGTTAGGCATTCTCCTATGATGGAATTGTAAGACTTAGTTTATAAATTGTTCCTGATGGATCTTTTGTGTATCCAAAGTCTGACATTTACCTGGTGACCATGTCGATGCTTCCCCGAAGCATGACCGTGGTACTCCGATCCTCAAGTAAGAACATTGGAAGCTCAATGCTAAATGTTTCTTAATCAATTTCCAAACCTCATTGAATGGGTAAATGTCATGTTTCTCCTTGCCCCTTTATCCAAGGGGTTACGCATTTGCTACCCTGTCATGTATATCATGCTTTGTTTGTCTTTGGGAAAGGTATACTCAAATACTTGGGTATAAACACATTTCCCTTTCCATTGGTCTATTTAACCTTTCTTGCAATCTAACTTATCTGAACAGTGGTAATTCCCTGCTTAGGTAAACACCTCGGTGTCAACTCTGTCAGTAAGGCCATATTACTATTGTTGATAACATTCCGGTAATCGCCGGTGGACGAGAACTTTGCCTATTGGTCTGCCTCATTTCAACGAGTGGGAAAATGGTTCTATTCGTTCCCCACCTTTGGTACCAACGTTGTTGCCAACTTAACTGACAAGTTTTCCTCTGATAGGACTTGCTACCATGACTGTGCAAGATGTCATTGCTCTTCCTACTCTTTTCCCACATGGGGGCCCATAACCCACAGTTCCACAGGATCGAAACCTGACTCTCCTATACCTCTTTGATTCCAAAGTGTCCTTTGCACTTGGCTTCGTATGTAATTCCCGACCCACCGTCCAAGGAATGATTCATGTCTTCTCCCCCGAGCCACCATTAGATGCCCAATTTTGTAGAGATGCGCTCTCCCAGAGTTTTTCCTTCTTATCGCATTCGTATGATGATGGAGATCCCGAAGGAAGAATGACGACTTCATCAAGATGACCCGAGGCAGGTAATTGAAGACACCAACGAAAGGTATCAAATTCTTCAAGAAGAGCAACCAAGAACGAGAAGATCCGTTAGAATTTTGTAACCAAACTTTTTGCCTTACTTCTACCGCTTAATTCTCGGGACGAGAATTTCTTTTAGTTGGGGAGAGTTGTAACACCCCCGGATACTTGCTACAGTAATGCTTGTGTTTAAGCTATAGTGACCATGAGGATTAAGCTGATGTTTTGCTAAACCATGTTTGATCACATGGGAATCAAACCTCACTTGAATTTCCTAATGATTTTCAAACTCATTTGAAAAGTGGATTTGATAATTTTGTAAACCAGAAAACTATCATTACCAACTCTACATCTTTTGGCATCAATGTTATGAACATGTGTATCATTGCTATCTAAATTCAATAAGAATAAATCCCTCACATTGGGTGCATGACCATAAAAGATATTACTCATACAAATAGAACAACCTTTATTCTCCGATTTAAATAAGTGACCGTCTCGCAATAAACAAGATCCAAATATAATGTTCATGCTTAACGTAGGTACGAAATAACAATTATTCAGGTTCATAACTAATCCCGATGGTAATCAAAGAGTGAGCATGCCGACGGCGATCACATCAACCTTGGAACCATTTCCCACGCGCATCGTCACTTCGTCCTTTGCCAGCCTCCGTCTATTCCATAGGTCCTGCTTTGAGTTGCAAATGTGAGTAACCGAACCGGTATCAAATACCCAGGCACTACAACAAGAGTTGGTAAGGTACACATCAATAACATGTATATCATATATAACTTGTTTGGTGTTGGTCGCCTTCTTGTCGACCAGATACTTAGGGCAGTTCCGCTTCCAGTTACCAGTTCCCTTGCAATGAAAGCACTCAGTTTCTGGCTTGGGTCCAGCCTTGGATTGCTTCACGGGAGGGGCAACTGCTTTTCCACTCTTCTTGGAGTTACCCTTCTTGCCCTTGTCGTTCTTCTTGAAACTAGTGGTTTTATTGACCATCAACACTTGATGCTCCTTCTGGATTTCAGACTCAGCGACTTTCAACATCGCAAACAGCTCGGTGACTGACTTGTTCATCCCTTGCATGTTATAGTTCATCATGAAGCTCTTGTAGCTAGGTGGCAATGATTGAAGAACTCTATCAGTGATCACCTCCGACAAAAGGGGCATCCCTAACTCAGCCAGACGGTTCGAATACCTAGACATTCTGAGTATATGCTCACTGACAGGCCCGTTCTCCTCCATCTTGCAAGCATAGAACTTATCGGAGGTCTCATACCTCTCGATCTAGGCATTCTTCTCAAAGATAAAATTCAACTCCTAAAACATCCTCATATGCTCCATGACGTTCAAAACGTCTTTGAAGTCCCAGTTCTAAGTCATACAACATTACACATTGAACTATTGAATAATCTCCAGAACGTGCCTCCCAAGCGTTCACAGCGTCTTCAGACGACACTGGAACGGGTGCTTCACCGAGCGATGCATCAAGGACATAAGCCTTTTGGAAAGTCGTGAATATAATCCTCAGATTACGGGCTCAGTCTACAAAGTTACTTCCATCATCTTTCAACTTGGGTTTCTCTAGGAACGCATCAAAATTCAGGGGAACTACTGCGCGAGCCATTGATCTACAAAATAAATTTGCAAAGGTTACTAAGACTATTGTTCAAGATAATGAGTTTAGTTAATCATATTACTTAAAAAACTCCCACTCAAATTGACATCCCTCCGGTCATTCGAGTGATACATGATCCAGATTCACCAACCCAAGTCCGATCATCACGTGAGATGAGGTGGTTTCAATGGTGAACATGTTCGACCTTTCAGTCTCTTGTATTCTGAGGCCATGTTTGTACATGCTAGGCTCGTCAAGTTTAACCCGAGTGTTCCGCACGTGCAACACTGACTTGCACCTATTGTATGTGAACGTAGATTCTATCACACCCGATCATCACGTGGTGCTTCGAAACAACGAACTTTCGCAATGGTGCAAACTCGGGGAGAACACAATTTTATCTTGAAAGTTTAGTGAGGGATCACCTTATAATGCTACCGTCGTCCTAAGCAAAATAAGATGCATAAAAGGATTAACATCACGTGCAAATCATAATTGACATAATATGACCCTGAACTTGTGCTTTTGATCTCCATCTCCAAAGCACCGGCATGATCTCCATCGTCACCGACGTAACACCATGATCTCCATCATTATGTCACCATCGGGGTTGTCGCGCCCACCATGCTTCTACTACTATTTCTATCGCTTAGCGGTAAAGTAAAGTATTACATAGCGCTTAATGATTGACACGCAGATCATACAATAATTAAAGACAACCATATGGCTCCTGCTGGTTGTTGTACTCATCGACACGCAAGTCGTGATATTCTATACAAAACATGATCATCTCATACATCACATATATCTCATCATATAATTGTCCATATCATATCACAACATACCCTGCAAAAATAAGTTAGACGTCCTCTAATTGTTCTTGCATGTTTTACGTGGCTGCTACGAGTATCTAGCAAGAACGATTCTTACCTACGCAAAACCACAACAGTGATACACAAATTACTATTCAATCTTCTCAAGGATCGCCGTTGTCGAATCCGATCCAACTAAAGTGGGAGAGACAGAGACCCTCCAGCCATCTTTATGCAACAAAGTCACATGTTAGTCGATGGAAGCGGTCTCTCGTATGTGGACGAGTAAGGTTGGTCCGGGCCGCTTCATACCACAATACCGCTGAATCGAGAAAAGACCAAGGGAGGAACCAATATGAGCATCAACGCCCACAAACTCCTTTGTGTTCTACTCGTGATCTCATCTACGCATAGACCTAGCTCATGATGCCACTGTTGGGGAACGTTGCATGGGAAACAAAAAAATTCCTACGCACACGCAGGATCTATCCATGGTGATGAGCATCTACGAGAGGGAGAGTGGATCTACATACCCTTGTAGATCGCTAAGCAGGAAGCGTTAAGAAACGCGGTTGATGTAGTCGAACGTCTCCGCGATCCAAATCACTAGCCGTCCCGCGATTCGATCACGATCCTCCCGATCTAGCGCCGAACGGACGACACCTTCGCGTTCAGCACACGTACAACTGGATGACGATCTCCTCCTTCTTGATCCAGCAAGAGGGAGCGGAGAGGTAGATGAGAACTCCGGCAGCACGATGGCGCGGCGATGGTGGTGGTGGAGCTATTCCGGTAGGGCTTCGCCTAAGCACCGCCAAAACTAGAGGATGAGACGATCTAGTGTGGGGAGAGACGGATGCACCATTTCTTGTGGTGTCGCTTCCCTCTCTCCCCTCCAATATATATAGGAGGGAGGGGAGGGGCTGGCGCCCTAGGGTCTGCCGAACCAGGGAGGAGGAGTTGTGATAGCCTGGCTTATTAGGGTTGATAGACTACTCATATCAATAAGGAATTCCTTCTTTTCCGGGAGCCCATTCGAACAGAACTCCCAGGTTAAGCGTGCTTGGCTTGGAGTAGTTCTATGATGGGTGACCGACCGGGAAGTTGGTCCCGGGTGCGGATGAGTGAGCACAAAGTGCGCAGAAAAGACTAGTATTGATCTGTGATGCCAGTCTAGATCCTGTCAGGAGTAACGACTACCGGCGGGTGTGTCCGGGGCATTACAGGAGTCCTCCACCCACTCGGATTCCTCCTCCCACAAGGGAGGTGGAGTCCTCGGAGGACTCCCCACTTGCCCTCCTTGCCTCCTCTTCGCATGGGCCCTTAGGGGCTAGCTTGCCCAGCTCACTAAGGGCTCATGCGCCACCCCTAAGGCCCATGTTCCCCCCGGAGTGGGTGGCCCCTCCCGATGGACACGAGGAACCCTCCCGGCAACCCCGGTACACTACCGGAAATACCCAAAACTTTTCCGGTGACCAAAACGGGACTTCTTATATAACAATCTTTACCTTCGGACCATTCCGGAGCTCCTCGTGACGTTCGGGATCTCATTCGGGACTCCGAAAAACCTTCGGTCATCACCATACATAACTCAATACTACCGAAACGTCACTGAACGTTAAGTGTGCAGACCCTGCGGGTTCGAGAACTATGTAGACATGAACGAGACACCTCTACGGTCAATAATCAATAGCGGGGCTTGGATGCCCATATTGGTTCCTACATATTCTACGAAGATCTTTATCGGTTGAACCTCCATGTCAAGGATTCAGTTAATCCCCTATGCTGCTCCCTTTGTTCTTCGGTATGTTACTTGCCCGAGATTCGATCGTTGGTATCTCTATACCTAGTTCAATCTCGTTATCGGAAAGTCTCTTTACTCGTTTCGTAATACAAGATCTCGTGGCTAACTCTTTAGTCACTTTGCTTGGAAGGCTTATTGTGATGTTGTATTACCGAGTGGGCCTTGAGATACCTCTTCGTCACACGGAGTAACAAATCCCAGTCTTGATCCATGCCCACTCAACATACACCCTTGAAGATACCCATGGATCATCTTTATAGTCACCCAGTTACGTTGCGACGTTTGATACACACAAGGTATTCCTCCGGTGTCAGTGAGTTGCATGATCTCATGATCATAGGAACAGATACTTGACATGCAGAAAACTATAGCAATAAACTGACATGATCATATGCTATGTTCATAGTTTGGGTCTTATCCATCACCTCATTCTCCCAATGATGTGATCCTGCTATCAAATGACATCTCATGTCCATGGCTAGGAAACTTTGACCATCTTTGATCAACGAGCTAGTCTACTAGAGGCATACTAGGGACACAATGTTGTCTATGTATCCACACATGTATTTGTGTTTTCAATCAATACAATTATAGCATGGATAATAAACGATTATCATGAACAAGGAAATATAATAATAACCACTTTATTATTGCCTCTAGGGCATATTTCCAACATGAATCTCGGGAGAGACTAGGAATCTGGTTTCACAGTTTATCATTCCACATGTGCATATGAGTTTTCCACTGAATCGCACATTCGAGGATCATAGCAATTATAGCATAGAATATAAACGTTTAATTATAAACATGGCAATATAATAATACACTATTATTGCCTCTAGGAAACATTTCCAATGGATCCTTCTCCATTAGGGGTTGTCACCCCTTCAGAGTGACCCCATTTGCTAGACTTCGGTCTTGAAGTCCAATAAACCTAACTTTGACGGATTCTGAGGAGGCGAGCAGGTTCGCCAAGAGGGTAGATGCCATTAATGAGAAGGAGATTACCCATGTCCAATTGATGCACGTAGCTCTATGCTATGACATCCAATCCCTCTAATCTTGAGCTCACCCCATGTGGTTATACAGCGGGGAGGGCTACACCACCCGAGCGATCTGAGTTGGTTTTTGTGAAGGCAAATCCATGAGGGAGATGATCTCCCTATTATTCAAGGGGAGGGCCCCAAATGTCCCTAATGACCATGTGGAAAAGGCTTACTGGGCCGAGGACCTCATGAGAAGGCTATATTACCTATCCTTACAGCGAGACGAGTGTCTGTATAGTGGTCGGGATGTGTGCTGATTTGCAGCTTTGCCTGCAACCGACACTAAGGCTATAACTCGCTTATAGAGAGACCGATCATACATTCATACCCTTTTTTAGAATAATACATTCATACCCTCGCGTGAAGAATTTTACCCTTCGCATTTAAACCCGGTCGGCCCAATTCTTCTCATCCATGTCTCGCTTTTCTGGCATCGCTCACTCGACTCGCTCCATGTTGGTGGTTCGATCCAGTTTTCCTTCCCCTTTTCCTTTTCCTTTCAGTTTCCTTGTTTTCTTCACAATTTTTGTTTTTTCTATTTTATTTGATTTTTCAATGGTTTTCATAGTTTCTTTCACGGTTTTCACACGGTTTTGTCTATTCATTTATTTTTTTTCAATAGTTAAACTTAGGTTTGTTTCATTTTTCTCTTTCGTTTCCTTTTCAATTTGTGTTTTTTCATGATTTTACTGGTTTGATTTTCTTTCTCATTTTGCTTCTTTACTCTTCGTTTTTTCTTTCTTTTTTTGGTTTTTAATGGGTTTTTCTCTTTGTTTCTTTATCGACTTTCATTGTTCCACTCTATTTGCACTTGTTCCATCAATTTCTTTTTCGTTTCCTTTATTCTTAGCTTCTATTGTTTCTTTTCATGTTTTCATTTTTTTGTTTATCTTTGTTTCTTTTGCTTTCCATTCTAAATTTTTCATATACATCAATTTTTAATACATATTTAACATTTTTCAAATACAAGTTCAATAGTTTTAATACATGGTTAAAAAATATTTATGTACACAGTTTTAACATTTCAAATATTTGATTAACATTTTTCAAATACAAAGTAATATTATTTTAATACATTGTTAAATGTTATTTTAATACATTAATAATTTTTTACTATACATATTTTGACATTTTCAAATGCTTTAATAACCTTTTTAATAAAATAATATCTTTTAAATACTTGATCAACATTATTTCTATACCCACTTAGCCATTTTTAAATGCTTTATTAAAATATTTCAATACTTGTTTAATATATTTTTAAATGCGTGATTAACATTTCGTAAGTATGTCTTAAACTTTTTTAAGACACATTGTAGATTTTCTTACACATTTTTCGTTAACATTTTGAAATACGTGTATTTATATTTTTTTAAATTCCTGGTTAACATTTTTTAATATATGGATAATATGATTTATATAAACATTTTCAAAATGCTTGATTAACATTTTTTTAATACAAGATCAACATTTTTTGAATATATGGTCAACATTTTTTCTATACAAATTTTAACATTTCCAAATGGTTTATTAACATTTTTCAAAAACAAGTTTTACATTTCTTTAATTGGTACTCAACATTTTTCTATACAAATTTATGGTTTTTAAAATGCTTGATTAAAAAATTTAAATGCTTTATTAACTTTGTTTAATTATATGATCAACTTTTTGGCACATACTATACATTTTGTATGCATGAAAACATTTTTATACACATTTAAGATTTTCAAAATGCATGATTAACTTTTTTTCCAAATTTTTTATGTAATTTGTTTATTGTAATTAATTAATTTAGAATATTTGATAGTATAAACGAAGGTAAAAAAGAAAAAGAAACAAAAAACATGTAAAAATACAACGTGGTTGTGGCCTCCCGTATCCCTCGGCCAACCCATTCAGGGAGGCGCCTAACGCGGCATGGTGTTGGAAGGGAATTTGGTGCTCCTCTATGTGCAAAAGTTTTTTTTTGAAACGATACAAAAGACTTGCCATTTTCATTGATTAAGAAGAAGAGAATTGTCCGGTTAATTAACGAGAAACCGGGCTAAAACCGATACAACCCAATCCATATGACATGGGAACCACTGGCCAACCAGGCCACCCACATGAAACACGAAGCTGCAAAGAAGAAAAACATCCGCCGAGGAGTCGCAAGCGTCATCGTCATCACCGATTACCTTAAACGGGCGACTCCGACTTCACCGTAGAGCTCCATCGTCGAAGCCAACCCACAAACAGTTGTCGAAATCATGGCGGCACATGCCAACAGATGGCCACACGCGCAAGCAACCGACAACTCCGACTTTGACGACGAGCGTCGCAGGGGAAATATGCAGGACTTGCGCTGAACGTGCCCTAGAAGAGCACCTCGGACATGCCGGGAAGAACCGACTACCGAAGCCCATGCTGCGACCCAAGCTTGTCGTGACGCCATCATCGTTGCCAAACAGAAACCAACGTCCCGCCTCAACAAACCACGCAACGAAGATGCCGCCCATCCACGGCGAAGATGCTGCCTTCCACCGGTTTCCCAGTCGTTGCCGGCTCCGAGACGATGCCCCCAAGGAGGAGAAAGACGCGAAGACGCCTTCATCGCCCGATCCAGCGGATCTGAGGTTTCCCTCTAGAGCCAAAGCCGTGGGAAGGAGGAGCACACCTTCACAGTGACGCTTCCAAGAAAGAGCACGACACCTACAGGCGCCGCCGTCGCCGGCTCCGAAGAATACCGGAGCAAGGATTTCTCCTGGAGATGACCACCTGCAGCCACCGACCGCCGCCCATCGACCACCACCTGCCGAGGCCAACCTCACTCCGGCCACGGGATCCCACGATCCACCATGACCAGACACACGCACCACCTCCCTAGCCGTAGCCGCCGTCCACCACCGCAGCACCACCGCGACCACCACCACCGCAGCCACCAAAGCCGCAACGCGAAGTGTAGCACCCAGATCGAAGAGCTAGCACACACCAGATCCAGACCGGAGTCGCACAAACAGAGCAACAACGCAGACGAATAGCTCCTCCATCTGCAGCGCACCTCGCGCTCCAGAGCAGCACAACCGCCACGTCCAGCTGGTCATCGTGCCCGCCACTGCCGCGCCCGGCCGCCAAACCGCGCCCCACGCATGCATCTGGAACCGAGCGCCGCCGCGCGCACACACGCCGTCCACGCCCGAGTCATGCCGGAGCCCGAACCGAGGCCGCCGCCCCGGCGTCCCATCCGCCGCCCCCAGCCTCCACGCGCAGCCGCCACCCCTAAGACGCTGCAGCACCGCTGCCCCCGCAGCCAGCACCGAGCGCCAGCACTATCTCCCCCGCGGCCGAAGACGCGAAGGCGCAGCACCCAGGGCTACCGCGCGCAGCGCATGCTAGATCCGGGCCAAGAAGCCCCGGATCCATGCCGGACGCCGCCAGCCGGCGCGCCAAGACCAGCCATCGTAGCCGCCGCAAGAACGGCCGCCACACCCACATAGGGGGCCACCCGTGCCGACGTGAGATGAGGAAGCCCCGCGACTGCCGTCCATGCGACGAGCTTCGCCTGGCCATGTCCTCCGATGGTGGCGAGGAGGGAGGACGGAGAGGAGGGGAGGCCGACGGCGGCGATTTGGGGCTTCCGCCTGTGTCGTCCCTGGAGGAGCGACGCGGGGGACGAGAGGAGGTAGTGCGCCTATGTGCAAAAGTACTCTAGTAATTTGAAAAAAGTCAAAAATTTCAAAACTTGTTTGGAATCAACATAATTAAGTGTTGTATTTGTATAAAAAGATTCAGCATGGAATAATTTTCATTGTATCCTAGGTCAAAGATTCGATAAAATGCAATATAAAAGTACTATTCACGCTATACTGGCGTCATAGATTTTTATTGCCCTGAAGTCAATGTGAATCATTTCTTTGCCAAACTTTGTATACGAGTACAATATTTTTTCCAGAAAAGATTCAATTTTTGTTTTTTTCTGGAATTACTGAATTATTTGATGGATATAGGGTATGCGTGCACCTGGGAGTACCAAGGTATTTCCCACGCTAGCGAGACCTAGCCCTGCCCTGTAACCGACGTTATAGGCGCCGAAAAAGATTCCGCGAGATATGGTGCATCTCGCTAATTATTATTTTTGAGATCAATGTGCATCTCGTTAGAGTTGCTCTAATCTCTACTCCTAAAGGGGGAGTTGGTAGCTCCTTTCTCGGTTTATTTTCGTCCGTTTTTTCCATCCCGCCTCCCATCGTTTCCTCCCATTGATTTATTTTCCCCCTCTCGTTAGAAAACCAAATCCACCATTAAAGCGAAAGATTTTGTTTTGTACTTTCTTTGGCATGTGATGATTTGATTTAATCACATTAATTATAGGTAAATTAAGAATTCCAAAAGCATACCATATATGTGAGATCACCTTCCGAAAAACCAAATCCACCATTAAAGTGGAAGATTTTGTTTTGTGCTTGCTTTGGCAGGTGATGATTCGATTTAATCACATTAATAATAGGTAATTAAGAATTCCAAAATCATACCATATATGTGAGATCACCTTCCGAAAAACCAAATCCACCATTAAAGTGGAAGATTTTGTTTTGTGCTTGCTTTGGCAGGTGATGATTCGATTTAATCACATTAATAATAGGTAATTAAGAATTCCAAAATCATACCATATATGTGAGATCACCTTCCGAGAAACCAAATCCACTATTAAAGCGGAAGATTTTGTTTCATACTTGCTTTGGCATGTGATGATTTGATTTAATCACATTAATAATAGGTAATGAAGAATTCCAAAATCATGTCATATATGTGAGATCACCTTTCGAGAAAACAAATATAGTATTTTTTTTTGATAACTTTTCAAAACAAAATCCGAGTTGTAGCCTGGTACACTGTTTTATTTTTGCCCCTTTTTTCGACCCCCCTTCCACCACTCCTTTTCACTGATTTATCTCTTTATAAATAACCACAAAAGAAAAAAAACATTCCACCACTCCTCCCAGCCTTGATCTTTTCTTTAGGATCCCTAGGGACGCCGCCGTCGATGACACGGATCCAACAGATCCCCACGAATCATTGGGCACATCAAAATAAATGTGCTAATAAAACAAACATGTCTCAAATACCCCATTAATGTTTGGTCTACAAGTACTCTCTCTAATGTGGTCTAAAAGTACTTCCTATAATGCCATGTGCACTTAAGGCCATAAAAGTTATGTTTTGTAGGTCCAAACCCTTCAGCTGACATCAGAGATTTGTAATGAAAAAAGGAGCACCAGTAGAGATTTACATGTCCATGCCAGTTGAGCACGTTGGACTTTAAACGTGCAATACAATATGTGCATACATATACCTTTTAAGTAAGATTGATTTTCGTTGTGTGTACGGTGGACATAACAGACATCATGCATGTGTAGCTTCTAAGCAAAAATATACTCCCTTCGTCCTAAATTTCTTGTCTTAGCTTTGTCTAGGGATGGATGTATCTAAATACTAAAATGTGACTAGATACATTCATATCTACACAAATCTAAGACAAGAATTTAAGGACAGAGAAAGTAGAACCGAGCTGATTGATTTCAAATAGGATGTAAAGACCAATAGGTGGCAACAATTTCTACAGAAATGAATCATTTAGAATTTAGGGGCTCCTCTACCCCAGCCAGCCGGCCATGGTGCATTCATGTGTCCGGGCACGCGTGTTTTGCCCTGACGCGCACGCATGCGTGTCACATGTATAATACCCCCTCCGTCCGGAAATACTTGTCCTAAAAGTGGATGTATCTAGACTTATTTTAGTTATAGATACATCCATTTTATGCATTTATAAAATAAGTATTTTCGGATGGAGGGAGTAGAAAATTTACGTCGCATGCAAAAGAAAAAGGGGAACAAAGAGAGATGAACAAAACAGGTTAGTTGAGCAAGTGTACATACGTGTCAGTTTCGAAAACATCATTGGTCAATTGATGAAGAGATTACAACGTTCGGGTAAACAGCGTTTGTATGCATGCATGTACGGGAAACACAAAATTACTTTTTTTCTCGGGGGAAATACAAAATTACTAACATTGATCACCACATTAATTCAATACCTAGAAACGCAAAAAAATTCTAGGTGTGAGTAGTTAGTTGGGCACATCATCTGGATGACCGGTCTCCTCTCCCACCACACCTTTATGTTGGTTCTTATTCAATGGTTTGTTTTTCTCTTCATTTTTTCTTTGCAAACCCATACTTTTCTTAACGTATAAAAGATCATGGATCCAACTTTCCTAACATATCCAAATTAATTGATTCTTTCCATCAGTACATTTTACTTTAGGAAACAAATAAAAAAATTAAAAATAAATAAATAATGAATTTTAAGGAAACAAAATAACAGATTTTGATTAAATCAATTTCCCCCTCACCTGCCGCGCCCTCCTTCCATCCTCTCCACGCACCCCCGCAATGTCGCCCCGTGCGCCATCGCCTCTCCCGGCGCTCAGATCCGGGGCTCGCCTCAATGCCCGAGGCATCGACAGTGAGCCGTAGGGAGGAGGAGATGGTGGTGTACAAAGAATTACATGGAGGCGGAGGAGGGGACGGGCGCAACATCAACTACACGCCGAATGTGGAGGCATGGAGGACTACCGCCGGTGTGAGCACCATCCCATCAGCACTGGTGACTCATCCAAGCAGGTCACCTACATCGTCGTCGCCAATTCCTCCTCCCCATGGCTAGGGTTTTTTAATCAAGACGTCACCATAGATGCACATCTACGTGCGGATGGCTCGTGTTCAACCATGGCTAGCGACCGCGGAGGCGACATGCGCCTGATCTACGACAACATTAAGGAACAAGCAGCGGTGACGCCCGACCACGTGCTCGTCACACTCCACAAAGAGAGCCTGCTCGAGTATGCAGTCACCGGGTGGAGCCTGCAGTGAGGCGGGCGGGCTGTGTTCAGGAGTGGACTCGACATGCAGGTGCGAAGATGTTCAGTAGCGGCCACCTGCTGCCTGCACCGTGCCGTTGGGCGCCGTCGATGGGCGACATGGACAGAGTCCTCTAACGCTGATGAGGTCGAGGTGTGCAGCAGTGGTAGGTACTCCGTTGACTGCTCACCTCGCCACAGCGACGACGCCCATGTCGCATTGCCGTGCCCCTGTATCAGGGCAGCATAACTACTACTCCATGTTGGCTACTCGGATCTGAGCTCATCGAGGGACATGACGCCGGCGAGGAAGCCGGAGCAGGTTTGAGGACCGTTTCCATTTGTGTTATGTACCCTTTATTTTTATCGGTGTAAAACCCTTCACAAATTATCCTTCCTTTTTCAAAGATCATGAGGTTTTGTAGTGGACAAGCCAACATGTTTAAACAATGGGGCAGACCCTTCGACCCGTGGGTTCTGTTGTTAGACCTTATAAGGACAAGGAGGTTCCTTTTAACCTGCAGGAGCTTCGCCAATGGCAGCATGCTTTCCTTGACAATAGCATAGTACTGCACGCATGCAAGATGCATCGAGCGAAATCGGCGCAAGAGTGCATCCTGCAAGCAGCACCAAATCCGAAATTGTTGACTGTTTTTTTTGCCCCGTCATCTTATAATGTTGGGATTCTAATGTATAACTGATCCAAACAAAAAGGTGCTCGTAGCAATTGCTCTTATCCGTGCTGGTTATTTGATTAATGAATCTAATGATATTGATTTGGTATTGTGAATGTCAATACTTTGTCCTATAAGTTTGGACATATTAGAGATACTTTGATTTCAGAGAAAACTTATATGAAGACTAAACATGACCGAAAAGAATAATAACACAATGATCAAAGAGCTGAAATGAAAAGTATTATAATAGATCCATTTGTTGGCCCGTGACAACGAACTAACGGCCTATTCGGTCTAATGGTCTGGCTAGGGCAAGAGAACCCGTGTTTAGTTTGGACTGAGGCGTAGCCCATGGTTTTTTATTGTCTAAAAAAACATGATTTTTTTCCGCTCAAAAAGAGAAAGCACATGCAAAAAAAACATGATTCAGATTTAATTTTCCTTAAATAAAGGATTTAGGTTAGACTGACCCTAAAAAGGGGTTTAAGACTGAATGATCCAACGGATCGTGGGGCGTGCAATGGCGACAAAAGGTTTGGGGGATGAGGTCGTCGATGAAAGTAGCTGCTGTCTTCTACGGCGGCTTGGATCAGGTGCTGGTGGCGGCGGAGGGCGTGGATGGCAGAGAAGAACAATCGGAGTGGCGGCGCATCGTGGTTGTGATCCGCGATTGAGTACGATGCCAAGCAGGAGGATGTCCAGATTCGACCTCGACAAGGGCTACAGTACCTAGGTGCGTTGCCAAATTCCATCTACCAATGCTCTTAGTCTTTTCTTCCTTTCTGCGAGAGAGATCTACATATACCGTTTCTTACGGCAGCGCCTCCTTGGTGATCCCCGTCGCCGAGTGCCATGCGGGCGTCGTCATCGCGGCTCCAAGTTTCAGGGCACCTGTCCAGTTTACTCGACGATGCAGACATACAGCCCACAGCGGAAAACACCAGCGGGCAGACAAACAAGACATGAAAAATCAAGATTGATCGATTGATTGAATCTCTTATCACCATATCTAAAGGTCTTGCATGGCATAACACCGTACGAGAAAGCCCAATCCGTCGATATCATTGTCGCCTTATCTCTACCGGAGACAATGGTCACTTCAGTGTCCACAAGGATCAACATTGGACAGAGAAGATGAAAGAAATGGCAAAAGGCCATCCAGATAATTCTGTTCTGATTTTTGTTCTTGGTTGTTTAATTTCTTACTTCATGTCTCTCTCGCAAGCAGTAAACAACATGATCCCCTACGAGCACAGATCATACGGTCAGCATTCATTAAAAGAAAACTGGAAAACGATTTCAGTTGCTATTGCTACAGTCTATAGATTTTACCCTCACCCAAACTTACTTTGACTACTAAGACTTTACTTAAGCTTTTTTTTGCATCCATTCTTGTAGACGTCGGAACTGTGCCCTTCCCTGAAACCCTGAACGTGAAGTCAGCATTCAAAAACAACAATATTATGCTGAAAGGGGCCATTAGATGATTAATTTGGAATACTACAGAGGTAAACACAAGTGAGAACAAACACACACACATACTTCAGAAATTCCCTTCTTGCAAGAATAAAAAGGACAGAAAATGATCTCTAGACGTGAAACAAAAATAGTTTACAAATTTGGAGGTTGAAATATAACAATTAGTGGTTAACTGATAGAGCTGTCTTGTAGAAAAACTCTATGATGGTTTTATCATATAATAGCCTGTTGCATTTGAAAAGGCAATTCTCATATTGATTCGAAAGAAACACAATCTGCCACCGCTCGTAATAGGCTTGGTCGAACCAGCTAGGACCAACTAAGGATGTTATAATTAATCTAACAACCTTTCAAACAACTAGGCACAGCAGAAACTAATGGAAAAAATTTGAGATATCGATCAAAGGGATAAAACTTCTTATTGAAAGTTTCCCCATCTAGTATGGTCTTTAAATATGTTTTGCTCAGTGATTGGTAAGAACCTGACTTGAAAATGAACAGTTTATAAAGTTAGAGATTGAAAATGTAGTAATAGTGATCAATGCTATTGATATAACTGCATTGCAGAAACTACCTAAATAAGTTTCATCATACAGTAGTATATTGCATTCGAAAAGGCAGTTTTCTCATTGATTGAAAAGAAACACAATAGGCTACCAGTCATAATAGGTTTGGTCGACAAGTATTCTTAAGTCTGACTCCAGTACAACTAAATCATGACCTACTCTCTTTTCCTAATTATAATTATCTTAAACTCATAGCGCTCTCTAAGGCACACATTAGTTTTATAAAACACAAAAAGTTGAGAAGTGAGGCTGCCCTTTTCAGCAAATGTTCAGTTAGTTCTAAAATTTCGTACGAGGATTCTGTACCTCTTCAGTCGAGTTCAGTAATGCATAAAGAAACTCCAATGTGAGACACAAGACTCTCATATGTGGGAAAGCCTGACACTGGTCTGAACCTTTCCTGTCCACGCAAGACCCGTTTGCAGTCAATCTTCCACTGTGTGATGACATATCTGAAAGACTTCCAATCTGGTTGACCCTCTAGTTTCTCAGTATCATCAATTGGCACATTTTCGCCACTGTTAAACCCAAACATAATGTGCCGCGATAAGGATGGGAAACGCGTAGCTTCTGACACTGTAGCTATTGTTCTGGAGAGACCAATTTTCACCTCTTCAATGTCAATTGTTCCATAGCTTGCAATAGCATCGAGCATCTGATCCTGTCCATAGAAACCAGTCCTGAGATTGAAGTAATTTGGCTTCAACTCATTGTAATTGCAGGTGAAGGGAAGCTCTCTGGTCCACTGAGAAGAATCCGCCTCATTGACTCCAGCCAATCTGGTACCTTTGAATAACTGCCATTTATTCTTATGCATAAATCCATCAAGATACAGGTTGTGTAGTCGGAATAGGAACTTTGCTGGTTTATGCTTGCTTCTATCCTCTGCCGGATGCATCACAATGATGAAGTACTTTGTTTTTTCCATTGGCAGCATGATGGTTCTATGCATATACCCCTGTTCTGGATGGTTAGGGTCAATAGGGTTTCCATGGCCCGCATACTGAGACACACCATGGTTTTCCCTGGCAGACTCGTGGATGATGAGGAGTTTGATTTCGCTCAACATTTTCTGATATGAGCAAACCAACTTCTTTGTATTATTGCTTAATCTAAAATCTATATGTGGCACATTCTGCAAAATCAAATACCAAATGACGATAAGACAGTAATTAACTTTTCCATTGTACGATTTGCAAATTATAATGAAGTGAAATATGAGAAACATGACAGGATAATGCTCAGTGAAAAATATAATAATGACAAGACAATGATCATAGACATGTGGCGTTTACTCAGATGTTAAGCAATAGTACAACAATCTGAAATCAAATTATAGTATGCAATGATCAAATATATTTTGTTAAATCATACCGCTCTTTGCATATGAGTTTAGGCGGACAACAAAATTACATCGATGATGTAGCATTCTAATCACTACAGGTGCTTATGGATACCTACCTCTATGCATGAAAAAGAACCGCTTAAACTTAAAACAATAGAAAACAACATTGGGTTCTATATGCAGATAATGCGTCTTTGGGGCATTCTCTTAATATTTTCTTTCATTGCATAGGAACACCATCTAAAAGTGTTCGTATAAAATCCACTGAATTCTTTTGTATGGATAAATATTGGTTTGCTATTTTGCACACGCTCAAGAAGATTAGTATATGTAGTAGTGGTAGCTGCATTGCACATAGATTGTTTCATATGGCGGTCCATGTTCTCTGATGGATAATCCAAATTTATTTCTATTCAAATGTATTTTTACATGTTCACACAGTCACATTTGTATGGTTGACATATTCACTACCATTGCTGCCTCATAGTACATATCAGTCGCACGGCCATACGCTCACCAATGAATATATACCTATATGCAACATTTTTGCAGCACCAACAAACTGCACATCATGTTTGAAGCTCGCTAGCTAGACGATGATTGCAATTAGATTATATATCAGATTACAGAGGAGTTTATTTTCTTAGGCTATTGTTCTGTTCATGCTACACAAATCTGCTCCACCATGTACGACCACGATTGTTGTTGTAGTTTCCATATCTCTATTTTCTCAACAACCTCTCACAATCCTTTACTTTCTGCCTTCCAGTGGGGCAAATATTCTTTATATTTAGAAGATGAAATAATACAAGCTAGAATTCAATCTTTTGTCCTCCATCAGACCATATTTGTATAGAGCGGGGTACTGCAGCTTGAGGTCATTTTTGCTTTTGAAGCAACAGATGTTGGTATCTCTTAGTCGTGTTTCTGGACTATCATGTTTAACTAACTAAAATAGTTTTAGTTGACTGTTACAGATTATGATTTCATTAAGGGTGCTATGTACTCAATGGTATTCTACATGTAGGATGACATTCATCTTTTCATTCATGTTATCTTTTGAAGCCTTTAAGAAATTAGCCATTTTTGGTGTAATCTAAATGGCATTGAACCTAATGCAGGTATTCTCTTAGCCTTAAAAGTTTTTGGCACTTGTTCTAGATCACAGCTGTGGCATATGTCAGTAGTAAGTCGCAAGGAAGAACACATGCATTTAATTTCAGTACTACAAACGCCATCACATGAAACTCTCGTTCATACTGACATAGATAATCATAGTAAATCCAGATTTAACTCCAATACATTACAGAAACCAATCTTGAACTAATATTGTACCGTTCAACAATCTGAGTAATCATGATTGATTTATACAAATTGCACTAACTGTACCGTGCCCTAGAAATACTACTAAGAAGCAACATGACTTCTAAATCCTTATATAGGTAAATATAACTGAAAATGACACTTCACTGTCAAAATCACTGACTTGCTCAAAACCTTTGATCAAAATATGTATAGCCTGACCAAGCACTACATTATAACTCCTATCAACTAATAAAGAATCTGACATATTGCCGATGGAACATGTGTGGATGCATTTCAGTAAAATTGTTCGTGAAAGCCAATCGAGATAGCACATATGAATTAAGCGCGACCATTGCAACATTGCTCGACGCAATCTCAAGAAAAAGAACTAACAATAACGATAATGCAATACAAACTTAGTCAATCTGAAGTCTCAAGAACTCAATTGGTAACCAATGCAAACTATTGCGTAATTTTATCATCGTCTCTCGGGTAATCTGAAGATCTTCCTACATTTTAAATTGAGAGATTTTTTTTAATAAGAACATAATATCAGGGCCTGTGCAGCCACATTGGTTGAACTGACCAGTATAATAATCAAATAAATGGTTTAATCTGAGTGGCTGGCCAATTAAGTAACTTGTGTAACCGTGGGTCCAGAATCAAATGTTCTACAGATTTTCCCCTCTACAAAGCTGAGCGGCAGGCCAGTCAAGTAACTTCTGTAACCGTGTCTGCATTTCAGTCGTTCTCTAGAGAATTTTCCAAGTCCTCGCATATACAGGACAATTGCTAAAACATGAGCCCGTGTAAATAGATTTTCATTCGTTTGCATACCGCGAACAGGGGGTTCGTGTCGCCCCCTTCCATCTGATTCCGTCCGCAGCAGTTGTCGCCCTCACCTCCTTGGTGGGCCTGAGGCTGCAGACACAGCAAAAATTAACAGGATCGTCATTAGGCCGCACTACCATGGGGCTAGGCCCAAGAGCAATCTAATTAATGAAGGCAGTTTGGATAATTTGGCAGGTATCGGGTCGGGCTAAACAGATTGTCGAACAACAGATTGTCGAACGAGAGATAAAACCCCAGGACAAATCGCGATTAATTATCCTATATAAAAACCACCCCTTGACCCAACCCAGATCGCATAAAAAGGTTTAGGAAAACATGGGAAAAAGGGCTGAGGATCGGAGGTCGAGAGATTAAAACCCGAGTATAACTCACGGAGAATTACCCAAAATGCGACCCCCAAAATCACCCTGGAGCCAACCCGGACCGCACCCAAAAAAAAAAGGTCGGAAGAATCAGACACGGATGGGGGGTGGGGAGAGAGATCGGGGACGGCATGCTCACGGCGGAGTCGCATTGATGATCGGAGGCAGGAGGAGGCGGGTTGCGTCAACTTGGGGGCGGGGCAGTGCGGGTGTGGCGGAGATTGCGGTGGGAGGGGGAGGGGGCTGCTCGTCGTGTGCTCCTGCTCCGCCTTCCTTCAGCGAGAGGGGTTTGGGCTGTTGAGGGTTTTGCTCCACCGTTCGTTTCTTCCGATCCAACGGCTTAAAATCGTTTGTGCAGGCCCCGAATGCACAGAAGAGAGCAGCTGGCAGTCACGCTTTCATGAGCAGCTTAGCAGTCATCCCCTTTCGTTTTCTCTCTCTTGCTCCCTCGTTGAGAGTCCTCACCCAAAGCCAAAAGTTTAAAGTTGTGATGTTAATTTCAACTTCTGATATCAAACATCCCCTTCATCCAAATAGGCCTATATGTTTTTAAGGTTGCCTTTGACCGCCGGTTAGAGGAATAATATATGATGTGTGTGTAAATGTGTTGCAAAAATGTACTAATAAATTCGTATGTTATTAATCTTAGATCTAATGATATAAATATTTTATATCATACATCCCGTATATTCTTAATTTATGAATGGTCAAAGGCCCCGATGCACGCAGCTCTTGTTTGCGCATGGTCCGAAGAAAGGTCCATCACTTTTGGTCTTTTGTACGTGGTTTGTCCCTATATTTTTGTAAGAGGTTGTTTTCAGAAATTGAATCCATGATCTCATGGTCATAAGATAACAACTTTATCCGTATGCCAAGGTTCCCTTTCTATGAATGGTCAGACTATATATGCGGATGGAGTAAGTACATGTATTTATACACATTTCACCTTTTTTGCATTATTTTTAGTTATGCATCTTGTTTTTATCAAAATGTTGATAGCCTGGTTGAGTGTGAACGGCCCATTCCCTAACTCCTCTGACGGCAAGGTTCGCGGGAGTGGAGGAAGGAGAGTTGCCCAGAACTTCCATGTACATAGTATGTCTAAAAGTGTTGCCTTATTTGGGGGTGGGGAGGGGGGAGTGGTGCACCCCCAGAGTGTGCACGCAAGCTCCGCTTTGTGGCTAGCGACGAGCGACCGGGGCAATCTAACGCTGCCATCTTGCATAAAAAGCACGTGCAACCCCTTATCCAAAGACGACCATAAGCTTGTTCTCTGTCTTCGTGTCTTCATGGTGGTGGACGACAACCTATGGAGAAGATGAGGTCTGAGCTTTGTTGATCAAACATGCGCCCATCAATGGTGGTCTCCTAGATGGGGCTATGACGCATGCAGACGGTTGTTGCTCTGCCTTCACTGTAACGCCGCTAAATCTTCTTTGACCAAATGGTGTCTTTCTCTATCTAGCCTTGATGCCAATAGGAAGGCAACATAATGTTTGGTTGAAGTCCATGGAAGGATGTTGTGAAGACCTAGTCACCCAAGTGGCCCCGTCCCCGACGAGGGTGAGACTCTCTCAAGCGGATGCTATTTAGAACTCAGTCATGTTTCTTTATCTCAGTATAGGGTCCTCTTTAGAAAATATTTAGACGCATATGTAATTTGTAATTTCTTTTGGGTCCAAAAAAATGTTGTGCCCTCATTTTCTGGCTCTTTTTTAAGATAGGGTCAATTTTATCAGTCATAAAAGGGATAAAATGTGTTGACCAGACACCGCACCACACCATACGACTCGGGGACATAAATTATCAAAATTAAGCACCTTAATTTTGGTGACTGACATAGGCCAACTTGTTGTTTACAAGTCCATCTTACTATCACATGGATTTATGTCCAACTAGTAAAATATATTGTTCGCCTCTCTTCGTCAGTTCGGTCGTTTAGATGATTCATTAAAGTATGAATTCAATATTGTATAAGAGACAAGAAATTTCTAGTTCAAGACCCTGCTGCCATAGTATTAAAAAGATTTTATGATCTACATCTATCATGGGTTTAAAGACTAAAAGAAGATTACACGTGAGAGAATTCTGTAATGTTACCATCTCATGGTAGCCTTAAGCCTCTACATGGAGTATGTCTTGGGCACAACGAAGACGTCCAAATTTTAATGCTAACCATGTCGGTCGCAATTTGAATCCTCAGGCGCATCAAATTTTTATTGCCAACCATATCGATCGTGATTTTTAATCACCAAGATGCACCGACAACATCAATGAGTAATTAAAATAGAGTAACAAAGTCGATAATCATATACTACCCCGTTCGAAATATAAGGTGTTTTAGGTCTTTCAAAAGTCAAACATATGCATGTTTGACCAAGTTTTTTAAGAAAAATACCAAATTTATATCATTAGATTAGATTCATAATGAAAACTCTTCTCATATTTTATTTATTTTGTAGTGTAATAGTCAATATTTTATTCTATAATCTTGTTCAATCATATATAAGTTTGATTGCGAGTGGCGCCACACCTGTTCAGAGCATACACATAAGCTCCACTTTGTGGCTAGCGATGGCTATCTTTGTAGTTGTGGTTATTTGCGACCGCAAGAATCTAAGACCGACATCTTCCATAGTAAGCGTGTGCAACCCCTCATCTAAATACGACCACCGTTGTCCCTATCCTTGTGTTGTCATGGTGGTGGACGACAATAAATGAAGAAGATGAAGTCTCAGCTTTGCAGATCAGGCATGCGCTCATCAATGGTGGTCTCCGTGGTGGAGCTACGACACATGCAGACACGGTTGATGCTCGACCTTCACTGCAACGCCACTAAATCTTCTTTGGCCAAAGGGGGCCTCCATGCTTTCTAGCCTTGATGCCAATAAGAAGGCAACACAATGTTTGGTCAAAGTCCATGAAAGGATGTTGGGAAGAGCTCGTCACCCAAGTGGTCCCATCCCCGCAGAGGGTCAGATTGACTCAAGCGGAGGCTATTTAGAACTCGATCGTGTTTCTTTATCTAAGTATGGAGTCCGATTTACGAAACATGTGGAAGCATCTGTAATTCCTATTTTCTTTTGGGTTAAAAAAACCGCGTGCTCCTATTTTGTGGCGTTTTTTAAAGATAAGGTCATTTTTCCCAGTCTTAAAAAGGATAAAATGTGTTGACCAGACGCCACACCACACCATACGACTAAAGGACATAGATTATCTAAATTAAGACACTTTACTTTCGGTTACTGACATAGGTCAGCTTGATGCCCACAAGGCTATCTTATTATTGCATAGGCTTATGTCTAATTGTTAAAATATATTGTTCGTCTCTATTAATCATTCGGCCTTTGAATGAATTGACTAGAGTATGAATTCAATATTGTGGCAGAGACGAGAAATCTCTTGCTCAACACCCTGCCAACACAATAAGGTCTACATCTATCCCTCCTTTAAGAACTAAAAATACTACACATGAGGGAACTCTGTGATGTTGTCATCGCATGGTAGCCTTCAACCTCTGCATGAAGCATGTTCTGGGTACAATGAAGACGCCCAAATATTAGTGCCAACCATGTCGTCGCAATTTTGAATCATCACATAGACCAAATTTTAGTACCAACCATGTTAGTCGTAACTTTGAATCACCAAGACACTATTGAAATCTCACCGGTGACACCGATAGGATCCTCTCGGTTTCACCGAGACGTCCTTTGTGTTGTGGCCGAAACCACATCGATGATGCCGATACTTTTCAATTGGAGCGTCCATGGTGCATATTGTGAAAACCTAACCCTATTTTTTTGCTCAATGGCCTGTGCATTGCAACGGTAGAAAAAAAATGCATAATCTTCAATGGCCATGGCCACATTTTGCTGCATCACCGACATACACTATCACTCTCATTTTTCTGAAATCATGAATAATTTTTAAAAATCATAAACATATTTAAAATTATGAACATATTTGAAAGTGTGAACATTTTACAAGTTCGCGAACATTTTCTAAAATCAGGAATATTTTTTTGCATTCATGAAAATTTTAGAATATTTGCAAATATATTTTCTAAAAATATGAACGTTTTTAAAATGTTTTTCTTTAATCGGCGAATATATCTAGAGTAGACGAACATTTTTTCGAAAATTGGTGGAACAATTTTCGAAATTGATGTTTTTTTTCGAATTGCATGATCTTTTTTTAATCAGCAAACATTTTACGGATCAATAAACTATTTTTTTATTTATAAAATTTTTCTGACTTTTTAGGAAAATTTTCTATTCATGAACATTTTTTTGAATTGGCAAAAGTTTGCTCAATTTTATTAACATTTTTTAATACTTGAAATTTTTCAAAAATCAGGAACGTTTTTTTATTTCTCAAACATTTGTTAAACAAATTGTGAACATTTCTTAAATATATGAACATTATTTCAAAATCACAATCATTTTTTGAATTCACAAAGATTTATGAATTATTAGATATTTTATTTTTAAATTCTCATTTTATTAGTTTTGATACTTTTTCGAATTCCCAAATATTTTAAATTAGAGAAAAAAACGATGACAGAAAAGAAAAATGAAAAACAGAAAGCGAAATTTAAAAAACAGGGCGCTCGTACATGTGCTGGCCCAAATAGGTATGCCGTGTCTTCTCCTAGCGCACAAAGCGCGGTATAGGAGGTTCCTACTGCATCACTGCATGGGCCGGCCCAGTCAGAAATTTTTCTGCGTAAAACATTTTTTTTATTACTTATAGGTGGTATTGTTGGGTAATATTTTTCAAATTTAGGGGCAATTTCGATGACGTACGACCAGAAGCACTACGTGTTTTTATTATTAGGTAAAAATATTTTTGTAAGAGGTTGTTTTCAAAAATTGAACCCATGATCTCATGGTCATAAGATAACAACTTTATCCCTGCACCAAGGTTCCCTTTCTATGGATGGTCAGACCCTATATATGTGGATGGAGTAAGTACACGTATTTATACACATTTCACCTTTTTGCATGATTTTTAGTTATGCATCTTGTTTTTACCAAAATATTGATAGCCTGGTTGAATGTGGACGGCCCGTTCCCTATCTCCTCAGACGGCGAGGCTCGCGGGAGTGGAGAAAGGAGAATTGCTCAGAACTCCCATGCACATAATATGTCTAGAAGTGTTGCCTTATTTGGGGGGGGGTGTAACAGTCCGGGACCGACGCTCCAGAAGATTCCCTTTTGTTTTCGTTGTCATCGTGTGCTTCGTTTGGTCGTCGCATTCATCATCACATCATTTGGATCATCCGCATAGCATCATCACTTGTTTTTGAAAACTTGCTGTTCGTAGTCGCTAGTCCTCCCCATTCATGTCGTTTACCATTTCGAGACCAACCACACAGGCACGCGCCCGCGGTATCGATAAATATTGTTTTTAAAAGTGCGTATAAAATATTCTCGGATTGAGTCGAAAGTTGGCATGCGGTCTTGTTATATTATAGGTAGGCTGCCTGTCAAATTTCGTCGCAATCGGAGGTCGTTTGATTCCCCAATGTTCAACTGTAGCGTCGCCGTCATCTGTTAATTAGCGGACGTTTTCGGTATTTCAAATAATGTCACGGGTCGCACCATCTCTCTCTCATCTCAGCCCAATGCAACTACATAGCCCAACCTAGCCCACCTAACCTATCCCTATGATCGGAGCCGTCCGATCGCTATCAGAAGGGTCAAAACGACCCCAAACCCTCCAAACCCTAGCCCCACCCTATATAAACACCCCCACCTACCAAAATTAGACCTTCCCTAACCTCCAATCACACCCAGCCTCGATTTTTGTGCCCCGCCGCTCCCTTAGCGCCACTTGGTGAGCCCTGCCAGCCCTAGTGTCGCCGCAGCGACCCCTGGGGCCAATCAGGGGCCGACACGTCGCCTCCTCGTAGCCCCGCAGCCAACCACCACGTTGTTGGGGAACGTCGCATGGGAAACAAAATTTTTCCTACGCACACGCAAACCTATCCATGGTGATGAGCATCTACGAGAGGGAGAGTGGATCTACGTACCCTTGTAGATCGCTAAGCGGGAAGCGTTAAGAAACGCGGTTGGTGTAGTCGAACTTCTTCGCGATCCAAATCGCCGAGCGTCCCGCGATCCAATCACGAACCGTCCCGCGAACCAATCACGAACCGTCCCACGATCTCGTCACGATCCGTCCCACGATCCAATCACGAACGTCTCGTGGCCTTGATCACGATCCTTCCGATCTAGTACCGAACGGACGGCACCTCCGCGTTCAGCACACGTGCAGCTTGATGACGATCTCCACCGTCTTGATCCAGCAAGAGGGGTGGAGAGGAGAGAGAGTTCACCGGCAGCGTGACGGCGCTACGGTGATGGTGGTGGAGCAATTCCGGCAGGGCTTCGCCTAAGCACTGCGGAACTACGATCTAGAGGAGAAACTATGCACCGGTGGAACGGGTAGCACGTGGCCGGAAATTCTGTCCAAAAACCACCCAATCCACTAGTATATATAGGAGGAGAGGAGAGGAGAGGCAGCCAAGGCCTTTGGGTCGGCCGAAATAGGAGGTGGGAGCAATCCTACTTCACCTCCAATCCTAGTTGGAGTAGGATTGCCTCCTATTGGCTGATTTTCCACTTTTTGCTTTAGGACTTTCTCTCCTGCGCCATGGGCCTTTGTGGCTGTTTTCCCAGCCCACTAAGGGCTGGTTATTATTCTCCCACAGCCCATGGACCTCTTGGGGTCGAAATACCCCTCCCGAAGGTCCCTCGGTACACTACCGGCACTCCCGGTACACTACCGATACTCCCGGTACACTACCGATGAGCCCGAAACTTTTCCGGCGACCAAACTGGGACATCCTATATATGAATCTTTACCTACGGACCATTCCGGAGCTCCTCGTGACGTCCGGGATCTCATCCGGGACTCTGAACAACCTTCGGTCACCACCATACATAACTCTATACTACCGAAACGTCACCGAACCTTAAGTGTGCAGACCCTGCGGGTTCGAGAACTATGTAGACATGACCGAGACACCTCTACGGCCAATAACCAATGGCGGGACCTGGATGTCCACATTGGTTCCTACATATTCTACGAAGATCTTATCGGTTGAACCTCTATGTCAAGGATTCAGTTAGTCCCGTATAACGTTCCCTTTGTTCTTCGGCATGTTACTTGCTCGAGATTCGATCGTCGGTATCTCTATACCTAGTTCCATCTCGTTACCGGCAAGTCTCTTTACTCGTTCCGTAATGCAAGATCCCGCAACTAACAATTAGTCACATTGCTTGCAAGGCTTATTGTGATGTTGCATTACCGAGTGGGCCCCGAGATACCTCTCCGTCACACGGAGTAACAAATCCCAGTCTCGATCCATGCCAACTCAACAGACACCATCGGAGATACCTGTAGAGCACCTTTATAGTCACCCAGTTACGTTGCGACGTTTGATACACACAAGGCACTCCTTCGATATCCGTGAGTTGCATGATCTCATGGTCATAGGAACATATACTTTGACATGCAGAAAACAGTAGCAATAAACTGACACGATCATATGCTACGTTTGTAGTTTGGGTCTTGTCCATCACATCAGTCTCCTAATGATGTGATCCCTTTATCAAATGACATCACATGTCAATGGCTAGGAAACCCTGACCATCTTTGATCAACGAGCTAGTTCACTAGAGGCATACTAGGGACATAGTGTTTGTCTATTTATCCACACATGCAATGTGTTTCCGATCACTACAGTTATAGCATGGATAATAAACGATTATCATGAACAAGGAAATATAATAAAAACACTTTATATATTGCCTCTAGGGCATATTTCCAACAGTCTCCCACTTGCACTAGAGTCAATAATCTAGTTCACATCACTATGTGATTTACATGGTAATGAATCGAACACCCATACAGTTCTGGTGTTGATCATGTTTAGCCCTTGGAAGAGGTTTAGTCAACGGGTCTGCAACATTCAGATCTGTGTGCACTTTGCAAATATTTATGTCCTTCTCCTCGATGTAGAACCGGATGGAGTTGAAGCGTCGCTTTATGTGTCTGGTCCTCTTGTGAAACCTTGGTTCCTTGGCTAGAGCAATGGCACCAGTGTTGTCACAGAACAGATTTATTGGATTCAGTGCACTAGGCACTACTCCAAGATCTGTCATGAACTGCTTCATCCAGACACCTTCCTTCGCTGCCTCCGAGGCTGCGATGTACTCCGCTTCGCACGTAAAATCAGCTACCACGCTTTGCTTGGAACTGCACCAGCTTACCGCTCCCCCGTTAAGAATAAATACGTATCCGGTTTGCGATTTAGAATCGTCCGGATCAGTGTCAAAGCTTGCATCGACGTAACCCTTTACGACGAGCTCTTCATCACCTCCATAAATGAGAAACATGTCCTTAGTCCTGTTAAGGTACTTAAGGATATTCTTGACTGCTTGCCAGTGCTCCATTCCAGGATCACTTTGAAACCTTCCAGCCATACTTATGGCAAGGCTGACATCAGGTCTTGTGCACAGCATTGCATACATGATAGAGCCTATGGCTGAAGCATAGGGGATGACGCTCATCTTTTCTTTATCTTCTGCAGTCACTGGGCATTGAGTCTTACTCAACTTCACACCTTGCAAAACAGGCAAGAACCCCTTCTTGGCCTGTTCCATTTTGAACTTCTTCAAAACTTTATCAAGGTATGTGCTCTGTGAAAGTGCTATTAAGCGTCTCGACCTATCTCTATAGATCTTAATGCCTAATATGAAAGCAGCTTCTCCTAGGTCCTTCATTGAAAAACTCTTATTCAAATATTCCTTCACGCTTTCCAGCATTTCTATATCGTTTCCGATCAGCAATATGTCATCCACATATAACACTAGAAACGCTATAGAGCTCCCACTCACTTTCTTGTAAATACAAGCTTCTCCATAAACTTGTATAAACCCAAACGCTTTGATCACCTCATCAAAGCGTTTATTCCAACTCCGAGATGCTTGCACCAGTCCATAAATGGATCGCTGGAGTTTGCAAACTTTGTCAGCATTCTCTGGATCGACAAAACCTTCGGGTTGCATCATATACAACTCTTCCTCAAGGAAACCGTTGAGAAACGCCGTTTTGACGTCCATCTGCCAAATTTCATAGTCGAAATAAGCAGCTATTGCCAACATGATTCTGACAGACTTAAGCATCGCTACGGGTGAGAAAGTCTCATCGTAGTCAACTCCTTGAACTTGTGAAAAACCCTTTGCCACAAGTCGAGCTTTATGGACGGTGACATTACCATCCGCGTCCGTCTTCTTCTTATAGATCCATTTGTTCTGAATGGCCTTTCGCCCTTCAGGTAGTACTTCCAAAGTCCATACTTTGTTTTCATACATGGATCCCATCTCAGATTGCATGGCCTCTAACCATTTCTCGGAATCCGGGCCCATCACTGCTCCTCCATAGCTCGTAGGTTCATTGTTGTCCAACAACATGACCTCTAAGACAGGGTTGCCGTACCACTCGGGAGTAGTACGCGTCCTTGTCGACCTACGAGGTTCAATAGCAGCTTGATCCGGAGCTTCATGATCATCATCATTAACTTCCTCTTCTACCGTTGTAGGTTCCACAGAAACATCTTTCTGTGCTGCGCTACTCTCTGGTTGAAGTAAAGGTTCAATAACCTCATCAAGCTCTATTTTCCTCCCACTCAATTCTTTCGAGAGAAACTCTTTCTCAAGAAATGTTCCGTTCTTAGCGACAAACACTTTGCCCTCGGATCTGAGATAGAAGGTATACCCGACTGTCTCTTTCGGGTATCCTATGAAGACGCACTTTTCCGCTTTGGGTTCCAGCTTTTCAGGCTGAAGCTTTTTGACATAAGCATCACATCCCCAAACTTTAAGAAACGACAACTTCGGCTTTTTGCCAAACCACAGTTCATATGGCGTCGTCTCAACGGATTTTGATGGTGCCCTATTTAAAGTGAATGCAGCTGTCTCTAATGCATAACCCCAAAACGATAGTGGCAAATCGGCAAGAGACATCATAGAACGCACCATATCCAATAAGGTCCGATTACGACGTTCAGACACACCATTACGCTGTGGTGTCCCGGGCGGTGTCAACTGTGAAACAATTCCACACTGTCTTAAGTGATTGCCAAACTCATAACTCAGATATTCACCTCCTCGATCAGATCGAAGAAATTTAATCTTCTTGTTACGATGATTCTCAACTTCACTCTGAAATTGCTTGAACTTTTCAAATGTTTCAGACTTGTGCTTCATCAAGTAAATATACCCATATCTACTCAAGTCATCAGTGAAGGTGAGAAAATAATGATAACCACCGCGCGCTTCGACATTCATTGGACCGCACACATCAGTATGTATGATTTCCAATAAGTCACTCGCCCGTTCCATTGTTCCAGAGAACGGCGTTTTGGTCATCTTGCCCATAAGGCATGGTTCACATGTGTCAAGTGATTCAAAATCAAGTGACTCCAAAAGTCCATCAGCATGGAGCTTCCTCATGCGTTTTACACCAATATGACCTAAACGGCAGTGCCACAAGAAAGTGGTACTATCATTAACTATTCTACATCTTTTGGCATCAATGTTATGAACATGTGTGTCATCACTATCAAGATTCAATATGAATAAACCCCTAACATTGGGTGCATGACCATAAAAGATATTACTCATATAAATAGAACAACCTTTATTCTCTGATTTAAATGAGTAACCGTCTCGCAATAAACAAGATCCAGATATAATGTTCATGCTTAACGCAGGCACTAAATAACAATTATTTAGGTTCATCACTAATCCTGATGGTAATCGAAGAGAGAGCGTGCCGACGGCGATCACATCAACCTTGGAACCATTTCCCACGCGCATCGTCACTTCGTCCTTTGCCAGTCTTCGTTTATTCCGTAGTTCCTGTTTTGAGTTGCAAATGTGAGCAACCGAACCGGTATCAAATACCCAGGCACTACTACGAGAACTAGTAAGGTACACATCAATAACATGTATATCATATATACCTTGTTTGTCGTTGGCCGCCTTCTTGCCAGCCAGGTACTTGGGGCAGTTCCGCTTCCAATGACCAGTTCCTTTGCAATGAAAGCACTCAGTTTCTGGCTTAGGTCCATGCTTAGGCTTCTTTGTAGGAGTAGCAACTGCTTTGCCATCCTTCTTGGTTTTACCCTTCTTGCCTTTGCCTTTGCCGTTTTTCTTGAAACTAGTGGTTTTATTGACCATCAACACTTGATGTTCTTTCTGGATTTCAGACTCAGCGACTTTCAGCATCGCAAACAGCTCGGCGACTGACTTGTTCATCCCGTGCATGTTATAGTTCATCACAAAGCTCTTGTAACTAGGTGGCAGCGATTGAAGAACTCTATCAGTGATCGCCTCCGGCGGAAGGGTAATTCCCAACTCCGCTAGACGGTTTGAGTACCCAGACATTCTGAGTATGTGCTCACTAATAGACCCATTCTCCTCCATCTTGCAAGCATAGAATTTATCGGAGGTCTCATACCTCTCGATCCGGGCATTCTTTTGAAAGATAAACTTCAACTCCTGGAACATCTCATATGCCCCATGACGTTCAAAACGTCTTTGAAGTCCCGGTTCTAAGCCATACAATATTGCACACTGAACTATTGAGTAGTCTCCAGCACGAGCCTCCCAAGCGTTCTTAACGTCTTCGGAGGTCATGTCTTCTGGCTGGTCACCAAGCGGTGCATCAAGGACATATGACTTCTGGGAAGCCGTGAGGATTATCCTCAGATTACGGGCCCAGTCAACAAAGTTACTTCCATCATCTTTCAATTTAGCTTTCTCTAGGAACGCATTAAAATTCAGGGGTGCTACTGCGCGAGCCATTGATCTACAACATAAATATGCAAAGGTTACTTAGACTATTGTTCAAGATAATGAGTTTAGTTAATCAAATTACTAAAGCTCCCACTCAAATTGACATCCCTCGGGTCATCTGAGTGTCACATGATCCAAATTCACCAACTCAAGTCCGATCATCACGTGAGTTAAGGTGGCTTCAATGGTGAACATCATTATGTTGATCATATCTACTATATGACTCATGTTCGACCTTTCGGTCTCTTGTGTTCCGAGGCCATGTCTGTACATGCTAGGCTCGTCAAGTTTAACCCGAGTGTTCTGCACGTGCAAATCTGGCTTGCACCCGTTGTATGTGAACGTAGAGTCTATCACACCCGATCATCACGTGGTGTCTCGACACGACGAACTTTCGCAACGGTGCACACTCGGGGAGAACACAGTTCATCTTGAAATTTAAGTGAGGGATCACCTTATAATGCTACCGTCGTACTAAGCAAAACAAGGTGCATAAAAGGATTAACATCTCATGCAATTCATAAGTGACATGATATGGCTATCAACTTGTGTTTAAGATCTCCATCTTCGAAACACCGGCATGATCTCCATCGTCACCGGCATGACACCATGATCTCCATCATCTTGATCTCCATCAACGTGTCGCCATCGGGGTTGTCACGCCCTGCATGCTTCTACTACTATTGCTACCGTAGCGATAAAGTAAAGCATTACATAGCGCTTAATGATTGACACGCAGGTCATACAATAATTAAAGACAACCCTATGGCTCCTGCCGGTTGCCGTAATCACCGACATGCAAGTCGTGATAATCTATACATCACATGATCATCTCATACATCACATATATCTCATCATGTAATTGGCCATATCATATCACAACATACCCTGCAAAAACAAGTTAGACGTCCTCTAATTGTTGTTGCATGTTTTACGTGGCTGCTACGGGTATCTAGCAAGAATGATTTTCACCTACGTATAAACCACAACGGTGATACATAGATTGCTTTTCAACCTTCTCAAGGACCGCCTTTGTCGGATCCGATCCAACTAAAGTGAGAGAAACTGTCACCCGCAAGCCATCTAAGCAACAAGTTGCGTCGAGGGAACCGATCTCTCGTAAGCGTACGAGTAATGTTGGTCCGGGCCGCTTCATCTCACAATCCCGCTGAACCAAAATCCAACCAAGGGAGGAAGCAATCTAAGCATCAACGCCCACAAACCTTTTGTGTTCTACTCGAGATCTCATCGAACCATCAACCTAGCTCATGATGCCACTGTTGGGGAACGTCGCATGGGAAACAAAATTTTTCCTACGCACACGCAAACCTATCCATGGTGATGAGCATCTACGAGAGGGAGAGTGGATCTACGTACCCTTGTAGATCGCTAAGCGGGAAGCGTTAAGAAACGCGGTTGGTGTAGTCGAACTTCTTCGCGATCCAAATCGCCGAGCGTCCCGCGATCCAATCACGAACCGTCCCGCGAACCAATCACGAACCGTCCCACGATCTCGTCACGATCCGTCCCACGATCCAATCACGAACGTCTCGTGGCCTTGATCACGATCCTTCCGATCTAGTACCGAACGGACGGCACCTCCGCGTTCAGCACACGTGCAGCTTGATGACGATCTCCACCGTCTTGATCCAGCAAGAGGGGTGGAGAGGAGAGAGAGTTCACCGGCAGCGTGACGGCGCTCCGGTGATGGTGGTGGAGCAATTCCGGCAGGGCTTCGCCTAAGCACTGCGGAACTACGATCTAGAGGAGAAACTATGCACCGGTGGAACGGGTAGCACGTGGCCGGAAATTCTGTCCAAAAACCACCCAATCCACTAGTATATATAGGAGGAGAGGAGAGGAGAGGCAGCCAAGGCCTTTGGGTCGGCCGAAATAGGAGGTGGGAGCAATCCTACTTCACCTCCAATCCTAGTTGGAGTAGGATTGCCTCCTATTGGCTGATTTTCCACTTTTTGCTTTAGGACTTTCTCTCCTGCGCCATGGGCCTTTGTGGCTGTTTTCCCAGCCCACTAAGGGCTGGTTATTATTCTCCCACAGCCCATGGACCTCTTGGGGTCGAAATACCCCTCCCGAAGGTCCCTCGGTACACTACCGGCACTCCCGGTACACTACCGATACTCCCGGTACACTACCGATGAGCCCGAAACTTTTCCGGCGACCAAACTGGGACATCCTATATATGAATCTTTACCTACGGACCATTCCGGAGCTCCTCGTGACGTCCGGGATCTCATCCGGGACTCTGAACAACCTTCGGTCACCACCATACATAACTCTATACTACCGAAACGTCACCGAACCTTAAGTGTGCAGACCCTGCGGGTTCGAGAACTATGTAGACATGACCGAGACACCTCTACGGCCAATAACCAATGGCGGGACCTGGATGTCCACATTGGTTCCTACATATTCTACGAAGATCTTATCGGTTGAACCTCTATGTCAAGGATTCAGTTAGTCCCGTATAACGTTCCCTTTGTTCTTCGGCATGTTACTTGCTCGAGATTCGATCGTCGGTATCTCTATACCTAGTTCCATCTCGTTACCGGCAAGTCTCTTTACTCGTTCCGTAATGCAAGATCCCGCAACTAACAATTAGTCACATTGCTTGCAAGGCTTATTGTGATGTTGCATTACCGAGTGGGCCCCGAGATACCTCTCCGTCACACGGAGTAACAAATCCCAGTCTCGATCCATGCCAACTCAACAGACACCATCGGAGATACCTGTAGAGCACCTTTATAGTCACCCAGTTACGTTGCGACGTTTGATACACACAAGGCACTCCTTCGATATCCGTGAGTTGCATGATCTCATGGTCATAGGAACATATACTTTGACATGCAGAAAACAGTAGCAATAAACTGACACGATCATATGCTACGTTTGTAGTTTGGGTCTTGTCCATCACATCAGTCTCCTAATGATGTGATCCCTTTATCAAATGACATCACATGTCAATGGCTAGGAAACCCTGACCATCTTTGATCAACGAGCTAGTTCACTAGAGGCATACTAGGGACATAGTGTTTGTCTATTTATCCACACATGCAATGTGTTTCCGATCACTACAGTTATAGCATGGATAATAAACGATTATCATGAACAAGGAAATATAATAAAAACACTTTATATATTGCCTCTAGGGCATATTTCCAACACACGTGCCACGTCGCCTCCCAGGAGCCTCCCCGCGCCAGGCCCATCGTGGCCCACCCGGAGCCTGTCTGGGCCCGAGCAAGCCCCGCCGCGAGCCTGCAACCGCCGCCTTCATCCCCGAGCTCCCTAGCCACCGCGCAACCCCGCGCCCATCCTCCCGTGCCCGTTGTTGCGCCTCGCCTCAACCTCGCCGGAGCCGCGCGTCGCCGGCAATCGAGCTGCCCGGCCGCTAGGCTGGAGTCGCCGCCGCTGCTACTCGTGCTCCCCATCTTCCCCGATGCAGGCTGCCGCCGCCGCCGCCCGAGGACCGCAACCTGTCGTTGGTTCGTGCGCCCTGGCCTCCTCCTCGCCGGATCCCGCCCCTCCGCGTAAACCCTGGCCGGATATGCGCTTGCTAGGGAGCCCCACCTCCGTCCTCGCGTCGTCATGCCTCGTCGTCGCCTCGGCCTTGGCAGCAGGTCGAGGACGAGCCCGAGTGTCCGCTGACCCGCGAGGTGGGCTGGCCTCGCCCGTCTGGGCCACGCACGCGCAAGGCCCAGGGCTACATGGCCTCCTCCCCAGCCTAGCTGTGCACCGGCCCATGAGGCCCACGATGAGCATCCCGGCGAGGCCCGATTGCTCTTTGTTATTAGACACCATGGGCGTTGTTTATGTATATTGCGCACACCCTGTTTAGCCCATCAGTGCGGAGATTCGACCCATTGTAGTTTCTTTTCACGTTCTGCGATTTATCAATTACCCAGTGAATTACAGTTTTGCAGAAAAACTCGTCATTTTGCATTGCTCATAAATAATTAACCGTGCATAGTATCAAAATGCTTTATATATGAAAAATGCTTAGAATAATGTGTAGATTAATAATATCGTATTTTCATGCATGGTAAAAATCTTTAATGTGTTGTTTGCATTTAATTTGCATATAAAACTTGTTAAAACGGTTTATATTCTAATCTCACATAGATATTGTGTCATTTTTTTATAGTAAATACCCAGATATTATATATGATTTTGGGATAGAAAAATTCATAGAATTTATCTGTGCATTTAGTTTTGTCATTTGACCAATTTTGTGTGCATGTCATTTTTGCTATGATGTCTTTTTGTTTATTTTGCGTGAATTAATCCATACATGATATGAAATAATTTTGAACATGAGATATGCCCTATGACATGTGCAATAGCCCTCGGTCATTTTTTTTGCCATGATAATCCATAGTGAAAAGGTAGATGAACAAGAGATCTGACGAGAAAAAGGGCAAACAAAAAGAAGGTGAATAAAATGGCAAATTTGTGAAGTGGGGGAGAGGAAAACGAGAGGCAAATGGCAAATAATGTAAATTGAAAGGAGATGAGATTTGTGATCAGGAATATGATAGATGTTGATGATGTCTCTCCAGCACCAAGATTGGCACGCTAGAGAGACCGCTTCCTCCCTGGCAACGATGCGAGAAATTCCGTTGACGTGGCTTGTGACTACGTTGATATTTCCCCAAAGAGGAAGGGATGATGCAGCACAACGACGATAAGTATTTCCCTCAATTAGGAAACCAAGGTATCCATCCGTAGAGGAAGATCAAGCAACTATGTCAACATCTCGTGCACACAAAGAACAAATACTTGCAACCCGACACGTAAGAGAGGTTGTCAAGCTCTCAATGATAGAAACATAGATTAGGTTGTGATAGTTTTGGCAAATAGATCTCGCAAGAACACAAAATAAAAGAAGTAAATAAAAATTGCAACAAGGTATTTTTGGGTGTTTGGATTAATAGATCTGAAAACAAACACGGCAAAAAGATAGATCGGAAAGCAATATGTTAGAAAAGTAGACCCAGGTGTCGTAGGTTTTGTTGAGGAATGTTGCATGAGAAACAAAAAATTTCCTATGCACATGCAAGATCCATCCATGGTGATGAGAATCTACGAGAGGGAGAGTGGATCTACATACCCTTGTAGATCACTAAGCGGGAAGCGTTAAGAAACGCGGTTGATATAGTCGAACGTCTTCGCGATCCAAATTGCTGAGCTTCCCGCAATCTCATCATGACCCATCTCGCGATACAATCACGATCCGTCCCGCGATCTCATCACGATCCGTCCCGCGATCAAATCACGAATCGTCTCGCGATCTTGATCACAGTCCTTCCGATGTAGCGCCGAACGGATGACACCTCCGCGTTCAGCACACGTACAACTCGATGACGATCTCTGCCTTCTTGATCCAGCAAGAGGGAGCGGAGAGGTAGATGAGTTCTCCAGCAGTACGACGTGTGGCGGCAATGGCGGTGGAACAATTCCCGCAGGGCTTCGCCTAAGCACCGTTGAAACGACCTAGAGGAGAAACTACGATCTAGAGGAGAGGGTAGCACGTGGCTGATTTCTATGTCTCAAAACCCTCAAAATCTCTAGTATATATAGGAGGAGAGGAGGAGTCTTCCTCCAATCCTAGTAGGATTAGGACTCCTCTTTCCCACTTGAAAACTCTTTCCACCATGAGTTTTTCCCCTCTCAACCCACTCCAGCCGCATGGGCCCTTAGGGGAGGCTTCGGCCAGCCCACCAGGGGCTGGTTTACCTCCTCCCACAACCCATGTAGCCTCTTGGGTCGAGACGCCCCTCCCGATGGTCCCCTGGTACCCTCCCGGCACTCCCGGTACACTACCGATGAGCCCGAAACTTTTCCGGCGACCAAAACAGGACTTCCTATATATCAATCTTTACCCCAAGACCATTCTGGAGCTCCTCGTGACATCTGGGATCTCATATGGGACTCCGAACAACCTTAGGTCACCACCATTCATAATTCTATACTACCGAAACATCATCGAACCTTAAGTGTGCACACCCTGCGGGTTCGTGAACTATGTAGAAATGATCGGGACACCTCTACGGTCAATAATCAATAGCGGGACCTAGATGCCCATATTGGTTCCTACATATTCTATGAAGATATTTATCGGTTGAACCTCTATGTCAAGGATTCAGTTAATCCCGTATACTGTTCCCTTTGTTCTTCGGTATGTTACTTGCCCGAGATTCGATTGTCGGCATCTCCATACCTAGTTCAATCTCGTTACTGGCAAGTCTCTTTACTCATTCCGTAATACAAGATCCTGTGGCTAACACTTACTCACATTGCTTGCAAGGCTTATTGTGATGTTGTATTACCGAGTGGGCCTTGAGATACCTCTCCATCACACGGAGTAACAAATCCCAGTCTTGATCCATGCACACCCAACAGACACCCTTGGAGATACCTGTAGAGCACCTTTATAGTCACCCAGTTACATTACGACATTTGATACACACAAGCTACTCCTCTGGTGTCAGTGAGTTGCATGATCTCATGTTCATAGGAACAAATACTTGACACGCAGAAAACTTTAGCAATAAACTGACACGATTATATGCTATGTTTATAGTTTGGGTCTTGTCCATCACATCATTCTCTTAATGATGTGATGCCGTTATCAAATGACATCTCATGTCCATGACTAGGAAACCATAGCCATCTTTGATCAACGAGCTAGTCCAATAGAGGCTTACTAGGGACATGGTGTTGTCTATGTATCCACACATGTATCTGAGTTTCCGATCAATACAATTCTAGCATGGATAATAAGTGATTATCATGAACAAGGAAATATGATAATAACTAATTTATTAGTGCCTATAGGGCATATTTCCAACAGTCTCCCACTTGCACTAGAGTCAATAATCTAGTTCACATCACCATGTGATTCGCATTGTTATGAATCTAACACCCAATAAGTTCTTGGGCTCGATCATGCTTTGCATGTGAGAGAGGTCTTTTAGTCAACGGGTCTACGATATTCAGATTCATGTGTACTTTGCAGATCACTATGTCATACCGTAAACACTGCTACCACACTCCACTTGGTACTATTCCAAATGGCTGCTCCACTATACGTATCCGGATTGCTACTAAGAGTCATTAGGATTGGTGTTAAAGCTTGCATCGATGTAACTCTTTACGACGAACTCTTTATCACCTCCATAATCGAGAAACATTGCCTTAGTCCTCTGGTTATTAAGGATAATTTTGATCGTCGTCTAGTAATCCACTCCTAGATTACTCTTGTACCCCTTGACATACTTATGGAAAGGCACACACAGGTGCAGAACACAGACTGACATACTATATAGAGCTTATGTCTAATGCATAGGGGACGACCTTTGTCCTTTCTCTTTCTTCTGCCATGGTCGAGCTTTGAGTCTCACTCAACTTCACACCTTACAAATAAGGCAAGAACTCTTCCTTTGACTGATCATTTTGAACTATTTCAAAATCTTGTCAAGGTATGTACTCATTGAAAGTATCATTAGGCGTCTGGATCTATCTCTATAGATCTCGAAGCCCAACAATTAAGTAGGTTTATCCAGGTCTGCCTTTGAAAAACACTTTTCAAACGACCGTTTATGCTTTCCGGAAATTCTACATCATTTCCGATCAACAATATGTCATCCACATATGCTTACAGAAATTCTATAGTGCTCCCACTCACTTTATTTTAAATACAAGTTTCTCATAAACTTTGTATAGACTCAAAAACTTTGATCACCTCATCAAAGCGTATATTCCAACTCCAAGATGCTTGCTCCAGCCCATAGAAGGATTGCTGGAGCTCGCACACCTTTTAGCATCCTTAGGACTGACAAAACCTTCTGGTTGTATCACATACAATCTTTCCTCAAGTAAACTGTTAAGGAAACGATGTTTTGACATCCATCTGCCAGATTTCATAACTGAAAAATGCAGCAACTGCTAACATAATTCCAACAGACTTTAGCACCGCTATGAGTAAGAAAGTCTCATCGCAGTCAACTGTTGGAAATATGCCCTAGAGGCAATAATAAATTAGTTATTATCATATTTCCTTGTTCATGATAATCGTTTATTATCCATGCTATAATTGTATTGATCGGAGACTTAGATGCATGTGTGCTGAATGCGGAGGTGCCGTCCGTTCGGCGCTAGATCGGAAGGAACGTGATCAAGATCGCGGGACGGATCGTGATGAGTTCGCAGGATGGATCATGATGAGTTCATGGGACGGATCATGATTGGATCGCGGGACGGATCGTGATGAGTTCGCGTGACGGATCGTGATTGGATCGCGTGACGGATCGTGATGAGATCGCGGGACGCTCGGCGATTTGGATCGTGAAGACATTCGACTACACCAACCTTGTTTCTTAACGCTTCCCGCCTAGCAATCTACAAGGGTACGTAGATCCACTCTCCCTCTCATAGATGCTCATCACCATGGATAGATCTACGTGTGCGTAGGAATTTTTTTTGTTTCCCATGCAAGGTTCCCCAACAGTGGCATCATGAGCTAGGTCTATGTGTAGATGAGATCTCGAGTAGAACAGAAAGAGTTTGTGGGCGTTGATGCTTAGATTGCTTCCTCCCTTGGTCGTGTTTTGGTTTAGCGGTATTGTGAGATGAAGCGGCCCGGACCAACATTACTCGTACGCTTACGAGAGACCGGTTCCCTCAATCGCAACTTGTTGCATAGATGGCTTGCGGGTCTCAGTTTCTCTCACTTTAGTTGGATCAGATTCGACAAAGGCAGTCCTTGAGAAGGTTGAAAAGCAACTAGCGTATCACCGTTGTGGTTTTTGCGTAGATGAGAATTGTTCTTGCTAGATACCCGTAGCAGCCATGTAAAACATGCAACAACAATTAGAGGACGTTTAACTTGTTTTTGCAGGGTATGTTGTGATGTGATATGGCCAATTACATGATGTGATATATGTGATGTATGAGATGATCATGTGATGTATAGATTTTCACGACTTGCATGTCGCTGAGTATGGCAATCGGTAGGAGCCATAGGGTTGTCTTTAATTATTGTATGACCTGCGTGTCAATCATTAAGCGCTATGTAATGCTTTACTTTATCGCTAAACAGTAGCAATAGTAGTAGAAGCATGTTGGGTGCGACAAACCCGATGTCGACATGTTGATGGAGATCAAGATGATGGAGATCATGGTGTCGTGCCGGTGTCGATGGAGATCATGCCGATGCTTTCTAGATGGAGATCAAAAGCACAAGTTCATGGCCATATCATGTCACTTATGATTTGCATGTGATGTTAATCCTTTTATGCACCTTGTTTTGCTTAGGACGATGGTAGCATTATAAGGTGATCCCTCACCTAATTTTAAGATAAATTGTGTTCTCCCTGAGTGTGCACCGTTGCGAAAGTTCGTTGTGTCGAGACACCACGTGATGATCGGGTGTGATAGACTCTACGTTCACATACAACGGGTGCAAGCCAGTGTTGCACATGCAGAACACTCGGGTTGAACTTGACGAGCCTAGCATGTACAGACGTGGCCTCGGAGCACAAGAGACCGAAAGGTCGAACATGAGCCATATAGTAGATATGATCAACATGATGATGCTCACCATTGAAAACACCTCAACTCACGTGATGATCAGACTTGAGTTGGTGAATTTGGATCATGTATCACTCAAATGACCAGAGGGATGTCAATTTGAGTGAGAGTTCTTAAATAATATAATTAATTGAACTCATTATCATGAACATAGTCAGTAGTGTATTTGCAAAATTATGTTGTAGATTACTAGCTCACGCTGTAGCTCCCTTGAATTTTTTATATGTTCCTAGAGAAATAGAGTTGAAAGATGATGGTAGCAATATTGCGGACTGGGTCCGTGATCTGAGGATTGTCCTCATTGCTGCACAGAAGGCTTATGTCCTTAATGCACCGCTTGGTGCACCAACCCCTCTAGTGTCATCTGTAGATGTTGTGAACATCTGACTGGCACGTTCTGATGACTACTTGATAGTTTAGTGCGTCTTGCATTATGGCTTAGAATTGAGGCTCCGAAACGTTTTGCACGTCACGGAACATATGAGATGTTCTAAGAGCTGAAATTACGATCTCAGGCTCGTGCCCGTGTTGCGAGATATGAGATCTCCAACAAGATTCTTTGCCTGCAAGATGTAGGAGAATAGCTCAATCGTTGAGCATGTGCTCAGATTGTCTGGGTGCTATAATTGCTTGAATCGAGTGGGAGTTGATCTTCCAGATAAGATAGTGATTGATATAGTTCTCCAAGTCACTGTCACTAAGCTACTAGAACTTGGTGATGAAATGTAAAATGCCAAGGATAAAAATAATGATCCCTGAGCTGTTCACGATGTTTGACACCGCGAAGGTAGAAATCAAGAAGGAGCATCAAGTGTTGATGGTTAGTAAAACCACTAGTTTCGAGAAGGGCAAGGGCAAGGAGGGAAATTTCATGGATGGCAAGTCAGTTGCTGCTCTAGTGAAGCAACCCAAAGTTGAATCCAAACCCGAGACTAAGTGCTTCGATTATGAGGAGAGCGGTCGTTGAAGCGGAACAACCCTAGATACTTGGTAGATAAGAAGGTTGGCAACGTCAACAGAAGTATATTTGATATACGTGTTAATGTTGTGTACCTTGCGAGTACTCCTAGTAGCACCTGGGTATTGGATACCGGTTCGGTTGCTAAATGTTAGTAACTCAAAATAAAAGCTACAGAATAAACAGAGAGCTAGCTAAGGGTGAGGTGACGATGTGTGTTGGAAATGTTTCCAAGGTTGATGTGATCAACATCGCACGCTCTCTCTACCTTCGGGATTAGTGACAAACCTAAATAAATGTTATTTGGTGTTTTGCATTGAGCATGAACATAATTAGATCGTGTTTATTGCAACACGGTTATTCATTTAAGTTAGAGAATAATGGTTATTCTATTTACATGAATAATACCTTCAATGGTCATGCACCCAGTGAGAAAGGTTTGTTGAATCTTGATCGTAGTAATACACATGTTCATAACATTGATGCCAAAAGATACAAAGTTAATAATAATAGTACCACATACTTGTGGCACTGCCGCTAAATGTCATATTGGTATAAAGCGCATGAAGAAACTCCATGCTGATGGATCTTTGGACTCATTCGATTTCGAATCGGTTGAGACATGCGAACCATGCTTCTTGGGCAAGATGACTAAGGACCCCGTTTCCAGATGGATGGAGCAGGCAAGCGATTTATTGGAAATGATACATGTTGATGTATGCAATCCAATGAGTCTTGTAGCGTGCGGTGGATATTGTTATTTTCTTACCTTCACAGATGATTTGAGTAGATATAGTGTATATTTACTTAATGAAACACAAGTCTGAATCGTTTGAAAGGTTCAAGCAAATTCAGAGTGAAGTTTAAGATCATCGTGACAAGAAGATAAAAATGTCTGAGATATGATCGTGGAGGTGAATATCTGAGTTATGAGTTTGGCATACAACTTTAGACAATGTGAAAGTTGTTTCACAACTCACGCCACCTGGAACACCATAGTGTGATGGTGTGTTCGAACGTCATAGTTGTGCTCTATTGGAAATGGTGCTTGCTATGATGTCTCTTATCGTTTTACTACTATACTTTTGGGGTTATGCATTAGAGACAACTACATTCACTTTAGATAGGGAACCATCTAAATCCGTTGAGATGACACTGTGTGAATTATGGTTTGATAGAAACCTAAGCTGTCATTTCTTAATGTTTGGGGCTGTGACGCTTGTGTGGAAAATGTTTTCACCTAATGAGCTCGAACCCAAAGCGGACAAATGCATCTTCATAGAATACCCTAAGAACAGTTGGGTAAACCTTCTATCTCAAATCCAAGCATAAAGTGTTTGTTGCTAAAACTGGGTCCTTTCTCGAGAAAGAGTTTCTCTCGAAAGAATTGAGTGGGAGGAAGATAGAACTTGATGAGGTTGTTGAACCTTTGTTTCAACCAGAGAGTAGCACAACGCAGGAAGATGTTTCTGTGAAGCCTACGTTAGTTGAAGAGGAAGTAAATGATGATGATCATGAAGCTTCGGGTCAAGTTACTATCGAACCTCGTAGGTTGACAAGGATGCGTACTGCTCCTGAGTAGTACGACAACCCTGTCTTAGAGGTCATGTTGTTGGACAACGATGAACCTACGAGCTATGGAGAAGCGATGATGGGCCCGGATTCTGACAAATGGTTAGAGGCCATGAAATCCGAGAAAGGATCCATATATGAAAACCAAGTATAGACTTTGGAAGACTTACTCGTTGGACGGCAGGTCGTTGAGTACAAATGGATCTTTAAAATGAAGACATACGCTGATGGTGAATGTCACCATTTATAAAGCTCGACTTGTCGCAAAGAAGTTTTCGACAAGTTCAAGGAGTTGACTATGATGATACTTTCTCACTCATAGCGATGCTAAAGTCTGTTGGAATTGTGTTAGCAGTTGTTGCAATGTTCAATTATGAAGTCTGGCAGATGGATGCCAAAACATCGTTTCCTTCCTTAAGGAAAGGTTGTATGAGATACAACCAGAAGGTTTTGTCAGTCCTAAGGATGTTAAAAGGTGTGCGAGCTCCAACAATCCATCTAAGGGCTGGAGCAAGCATCTTGGAGTTGAAATATACACTTTGATGAGGTGATCAAAGTTTTGAGTCTATACAAAGTTTATGAGAAACTTGTATTTATAATAAAGTGAGTGGGAGCACTATAGAGTTTCTGGTAAGCATATGTGGTTGACATATTGTTGATCGGAAATGATGTAGAATTCCTGGAAAACATAAATGGTTGTTTGAAAAGAGTTTTTCAAAGGAAGACCTGGATAAAGCTACCTAATTGTTGAACATCAAGATCTATAGAGATAGATCAAGATGCTTGATGAGACTTTCAATGAGGACATACCTTGACAAGATTTTGAAAGAGTTCAAAATGGATCAGTCGGAGAAAGAGTTCTCGCCTGATTTGTAAGGTGTGAAGTTGAGTGAGACTCAAAGCTCGACAATGACAGAACAAAGATAAAGGACGAACGTCGTCCCCTATGCCTTAGCCATAGGCTCTATATTATGCCATGCTATGTACCACACCTGGTGTGTGCCTTGCCATGAGTCTGTCAAGGGGTACAAAAGTGATCCAGGAGAGGATCACTGGACAGTGGTCGAGATTATCCTTAGTAACTAAAAGACTAAGGAGCTGTTTCTCGATTATGGAGGTGATAAAGAGTTTGTCGTAAAGAGTTATGTCGATGCAAGCTTTAACACCAATCCAGATGACTCGTAGTAGTAATCTGGATACGTATAGTGGAGCAGCCATTTGGAATAGTACCAAGTGGAGTGTGGTAGCAGTGTTTACGGTTTGACATAGAGATTTGCAAAGTACACACGGATCTGAATGTCACAGACCCGTTGACTATAAGACCTCTCTCACATGCAAAGCATGATCGAGCCCCAGAACTCATTGGGTGTTAGATTCATAACAATGCGAATCACATGGTGATGTGAACTAGATTATTGACTCTAGTGCAAGTGGGAGACTATTGGAAATATGCCCTAGAGGCAATAATAAATTAGTTATTATCATATTTCCTTGTTCATGATAATCGTTTATTATCCATGCTATAATTGTATTGATCGGACACTTAGATGCATGTGTGGATACATAGACAAAACCATGTCCCTAGTATGCCTCTAATAGACTAGCTCGTTGATCAAAGATGGTTAAGGTTTCCTAGAAATGGACATGAGATGTCATTTGCTAACGGTATCACATCATTAGGAGAATGGTGTGATGGACAAGACCCAAACTACAAACGTAGCATATGATCGTGTCAGTTTATTGCTACTGTTTTCTGCATGTCAAGTATCTGTTCCTATGACCATGAGATCATGCAACTCACTAACACCGGAGGAGTGCCTTGTGTGTATCAAATGTCACAACGTAACTAGGTGACTATAAAGGTACTCTACAGGTATCTTCGAGGGTGTCTGTTGGGTTGGCATGGATCAAGACTGGGATTTGTTACTCCGTGTGACGGAGAGGTATCTAAGGGCCCACTCGATAATACAACATCACAATAAGCCTTGCAAGCAATGTGATTAAGTGTTAGTCATGGGATCTTGTATTACGGAATGAGTAAAGAGACTTGCCGGTAACAAGTTTGAACTAGGTATGGAGATACCGACGATCGAATCTCGGGCAAGTAACATACCGAAGAACAAAGGGAACATCATACGGGATTAACTGAATCCTTGACATAGAGGTTCGACCGATAAAGATCTTCGTAGAATATGTAGGAACCAATATGGGCATCCAGGTCCTGCTATTGGTTATTGACCGTAGAGGTGTCTCGGTCATGTCTACATAGTTCTCGAACCCGCAGGGTCTGCACACTTAAGGTTTGGTGACGTTTCGGTAGTATAGAGTTATGTATGGTGGTTACCGAAGGTTGTTCAGAGTCATGGATGAGATCCCGGACATCACGAGGAGCTCTGGAATGGTCCAGAGGTAAAGATTGATATATAGGAAGTCCTGTTTTGGTCGCCGGAAAAGTTTCGGGCTAATCGGTAATGTACCGGGAGTGCCGGTAGTGTACCGGGAGACAACCGGGAGGGGTATTTCGACCCAAGAGGCTTCATGGGCTGTGGGAGAATAATTACCAGCCTTTTTGTGGGCTGGTGGAAGTCCCACACAAGGCCCATGCGGCTGGGAAGAAAAGCCCAAAGGGAAAAAGGTGGGAAAAGGCCAAAAAGGGAGGAATCCTAGTCCTACTAGGATTGGAGGAGGAGTCCTCCTCTCCTCCCCACTTTGGCCGACCCAAGGAGGCTTGTCCCTTGTGCAAAGTACTCTCCTCCCTCCCTCTTATATATACTGGAGATTTTAGGGTTTTTGCACAGAATTTTTAGCCACGTGCTGCCCGTTCCTCCAGTGCATAGTTTCTCCTCTAGATCGGATTTCTGCAGTGCTTAGGCGAAGCCCTATCGGAATGGCTCCACCACCATCGCCGCGGTGCCGTCACGCTGCTGGAGAACTCTTCTACCTCTCCGCTCCCTCTTGCTGGATCAGGAAGGCGGAGATCGTCATCGAGCTGTACGTGTGCTGAACGCGGAGGTGCCGTCCATTCGGCGCTAGATCGGAAGGACCGTGATCAAGATCGCGGGACGGATCGTGATGAGTTCGTGGGACGGATCGTGATGAGTTCGCGGGACGGATCGTGATTGGATCGCGTGACAGATCGTGATGATTTCGCGGGACGGATCGTGATTGGGTCGCGGGACGGATCGTGATGAGATCGCAGGACACTCGACGATTTGGATCGCGAAGACGTTCGACTACACCAACTACGTTTCTTAACGCCTCCCGCTTAGCGATCTACAAGGGTACGTAGATCCACTCTCCCTCTCATAGATGCTCATCACCATGGATAGATCTGCATGTGCGTAGGAATTTTTTTGTTTCCCATGCAACGTTCCCCAACATCAACTCCTTGAACTTGTCAGAAACTTCTTTGCGACAAGTCGAGCTTTATAAATGGTGACATTTACCATCAGCGTCTGTCTTCATCTTAAAGGTCCATTTGTACTCAATGACCCGCCGTTCAACGGGCAAGTCTGCCAAAGTCCATACTTGGTTTTCATAGACGGATCCTTTCTCGGATTTCATGGCCTCTAATCATTTATCGGTATCCGGGCCCATCATCGCTTCTCCATAGCTCGCAGGTTCATCGTTGTCTAACAACATGACCTCTAAGATAGGGTTGTCGTACCACTTAGGAGCAGTACGCGTCCTTGTCGACCTACGAGGTTCGATAGTAACTTGATCCGAAGCTTCATGATCATCATCATTAACTTCCCCTTCAACGAACGTAGGCTCCACAGAAACATCTTTCTGCGCTGCGCTACTCTCTGGTTGAAACAAAGGTTCAACAGCCTCATCAAGTTCTATCTTCCTCCCACTCAATTCTTTCAAGAGAAACTCGAAAGGACCCGTTTTAGCAACAAACACTTTGTGCTCGGATCTGAGATAGAAGGATACCCAACTGTTCTTCGGGTATTCCATACGGTGTCATCTCAACGGATTTAGATGGTGCCCTATTTAAAGTGAATGTAGTTGTCTCTAATGCATAACCTCGAAACGATAGTGGCAAAACGATAAGAGACATCATAGTACACACCATATCCAATAGAGCACGACTATGATGTTCGAACACACCATCACACCATGGTGTTCCAGGTGGCGTGAGTTGTGAAACAACTTTCACATTGTCTAAAGTTGTATGCCAAACTCGTAACTCAGATATTCACCACCACGATCATATCATAGACAATTTTATCTTATTGTCACGATGATCTTAAACTTCACTCTGAATTTGTTTGAACTTTTCAAACGTTTCAGACTTGTGTTTCATTAAGCAAATATACACTATATCTACTCAAATCATCAGTGAAGGTAAGAAAATAACGATATCCACCGCCCGCTACAACACTCATTGGACCGTATACATCAACATGTATCATTTCCAATAAGTCACTTGCCCATTCCATCAAGCCGGAAAACGGGGTTTTAGTCATCTTGCCCATGAGGCATGGTCCGCATGTCTCAACCGATTCGAAATCGAGTGAGTCCAAAGATCCGTCAACATGGAATTTCTTCATGCGATTTATACCAATATGACATTTAGCGGCAGTGCCACAAGTATGTGGTACTATCATTATTAACTTTGTATCTTTTGGCATCAATGTTATGAACATGTGTGTTACTACGATCAAGATTCAACAAACCATTCTCATTGGGTGCATGACCATTGAAGGTATTATTCATGTAAACAAAATAACCATTATTCTCTAAATGAATAACCGTGTTGCAATAAACACGATCTAATCATGTTCATGCTTAATGCAAACACCAACTAACATTTATTTAGGTTCGTCACCAATCCCGAAGGTAGAGAGAGCGTGCGATGTTGATCACATCAACCTTGGAGACATTTCCAACACACATCATCACCTCACTCTTAGCTAGTCTCCGTTTATTACGCAACTTTTATTTCGAGTTACTAACATTTAGCAATCGAACTGGTATCCAATACCCAGGTGCTACTAGGAGTACTAGCAAGGTACACATCAATAACACATATATCAAATATACTTCTGTCGACGTTGCCAACCTTCTTATCTACCAAGTATCTAAGGTTGTTCCGCTTCAGCGACTGTTCCCCTCATAATAGAAGCACTTAGTCTCGGGTTTGGGTTCAACTTTGGGTTTCTTCATTGGAGCAGCAACTGACTTGCCATCCATGAAGTTTCCCTCCTAGCCCTTGCCCTTCTCGAAACTAGTGGTTTCACTAACCATCAACACTTGATGCTCCTTCTTCATTCCTACCTTCGCGGTGTCAAACATCGCGAATAGCTCAGGGATCATTATTTCCATCCCTGTCATTTTATAGTTCATCACGAAGCTCTAGTAGCTTAGTGACAGTGACTTGGAGAACTATATCAATCACTATCTTATCTGGAAGATCAACTCCCACTCGATTCAAGCGATTGTAGTACCCAGCCAATCTGAGCACATGCTCAACGATTGAGCTATTCTCCTTCATCTTACAGGCAAAGAATCTTGTTGGAGATCTCATATCTCACAACATGGGCACAAGCCTGAGATCCCAATTTTAGCTCTTAGAACATCTCATATGTTCCGTGACGTTCAAAACGTTTTGGAGCCTCAACTCTAAGCCATAGTGCATGACCCACTAAACTATCAAGTAGTCATCGGAACGTGCGTATCAGATGTTCACAACATCTACAGACGACGCTAGATGGGGTGGCGCACCGAGCGGTGCATCAAGGACATAAGCCTTCTGTGCAGCAATGAGGATAATCCTCAGGTCACGGACCCAGTCCGCAATTTTGCTACCATTATCTTTCAACTCTATTTCTCTAGGAATATATAAAAATTCAAGGGAGCTAAAGCGTGAGCTAGTAATCTACAACATAATTTGCAAAGACACTATTGACTATGTTCATGATAATGAGTTCAATTAATCATATTACTTAAGAACTCCCACTCAAATTGACATCCCTTTGGTCATTCGAGTGATACATGATCCAAATTCACCAACTCAAGTCCGATCATCACGTGAGTTGAGGTGGTTTCAATGGTGAACATCATCATGTTGATCATATCTACTATATGACTCATGTTTGACCTTTCGATCTCTTGTGTTCCGAGGCCATGTCTGTACATGCTAGGCTCATCAAGTTTAACCCAAGTGTTCTGCATGTGCAACACTGGCTTGCACCCATTGTATGTGAACATACAGTGTATCACACCCGATCATTACGTGGTGTCTCGACACGACGAACTTTCGTAATGGTGCACACCAGGGGAGAACACAATTGATCTTGAAATTTTAGTGAGGGACCACCTTATAATGCTACCGTCGTCCTAAGCAAAACAAGGTGCATAAAAGGATTAACATCACATGCAAATCATAAGTGACATGATATGGCCATGAACTTGTGCTTTTGATCTCCATCCTTAAAGCACCGGCATGATCTCCATCATCACCGGCATGACACCATGATATCCATCATCTTGATATCCATCAATGTGTCGCTATCGGGCTTGTCGCGCCCACCATGCTTCTACTACTATTGCTACCGCTTAGCGATAAAGTAAAGTATTACATAGTGCTTAATGATTGACACATAGGTCATACAATAATTAAAGGCAACCCTATGGCTCCTGTCGGTTGCCATACTCATCGACATGCAAGTCGTGATATTCTATACAATACATGATCATCTCATACATCACATATATCTCATCATGTAATTAGCCATATCACATCACAACATACCCTGCAAAAACAAGTTAGACGTCCTCTAATTGTTGTTGCAAGTTTTACATGGCTGCTACGGGTATCTAGCAAGAACAATTCTCACCTACGCAAAACCACAACGGTGATACATAAGTTGCTTTTCAACCTTCTCAAGGACCGCCTTTGTTGAATCTGATCCAACTAAAGTAGGAGAAACAGACACCCACCAGCCATCTTTGTGCAACAAAGTTACACGTCATATGATGGAAACGGTATCTCGTAAGCGTACGAGTAAGGTTGGTCCGGGACGCTTCATCCCACAATACCGCTGAACCAAAACACGACCAAGGGAGGAAGCAATCTAAGCATCAACGCCCACAAACTCCTTTGTGTTATACTCGAGATCTCATATACACATGGACCTAGCTCATGATACCACTATTGGGGAATGTTGCATGGGAAACAAAAAATTTCCTACGCACACGCAAGATCTATCCATGGTGATGAGCATCTACGAGAGGGAGAGTGGATCTACATACCCTTGTAGATCGCTAAGCGTGAAGCGTTAAGAAACACGGTTGATGTAGTCGAACGTCTTCGCGATCCAAATCGCCGAGCGTCCCGCGATCCCATCATGATCCGTCTCGCGATCCAATCACGACCCATTCTGCGATCTCATCACAACCCGTCCCGCGATCAAATCACGAATCGTCTCGCGATCTTGATCACGATCCTTCCGATCTAGCGCCGAACGAACGGCAGCTCCGTGTTCAGCACATGTATAGCTCGATGACAATCTCCGCCTTCTTGATCTAGCAAGAGGGAGCGGAGAGGTAGATGAGTTCTTCGGCAGCGCGACAGCGTGACGGCGATGGTGGTGGAACAATTCCAGCAGGGCTTCGCCTAAGCACCGCTGAAACGATCTAGAGGAGAAACTACGATCTAGAGGAGAGGGTAGCACGTGGCTGATTTCTATGTCTCACAACCCTCAAAACCTCTAGTATATATAGGAGGAGGGAGGGAGGAGCCTTGGCGCACAAGGGACCAGCCCTTTGCCTTGGCACAGGGAGGAGAGGAGGAGTCCTCCACCAATCCTAGTAGGATTAGGACTCCTCCTTCCCACTTGGAAACTCTTTCCACCTTGAGTTTTTTCCCTCTCAACCCACTCCAGCTGCATGGGCCCTTAGGGGAGGCTTCGGCCAGCCCACCAGGGGCTCGTTTACCTCCTCCCACAGCCCATGTAGCCTCTTGGGTCGAGGCACCCCTCCCGATGGTCTGCCGGTACCCTCCCGGCACTCCCGATACACTACCGATGAGCCCAAAACTTTTCTGACGACCAAAATAGGACTTGCTATATATCAATCATTACCTCCGGACCATTCTGGAGATCCTCGTGACATTCGGGATCTCATCCGGGACTCCGAACAACCTTTGTTCTCCACCATACATAACTCTATACTACTGAAACGTCACCGAACCTTAAGTGTGCAGACCCTGCAAGTTCGAGAACTATGTAGACATGACCGAGACACCTCTATGGTCAATAACCAATAGCGGGACCTGGATGCCCATATTGGTTCCTACATATTCTACGAAGATCTTTATCGGTTGAATCTCTATGTCAGGGATTTAGTTAATCCCGTATACTGTTACCTTTGTTCTTCGGTATGTTACTTTCCCTAGATTCAATCGTCATCATCTCCATACCTAGTTAAATCTCGTTACCGGAAACTTTCTTTACTCATTCCATAATAAAAGATTCCGTGGCTAACACTTAGTCACATTGCTTGCAAGGCTTATTGTGATGTTGTATTATCGAGTGGGCCCTGAGATACCTCTCCGTCACATGGAGTAAGAAATCCCAGTCTTGATCCATGCCAACCCAACACACACCCTCGGAGATACCTGTAGAGCACCTTTATAGTCACCCACTTACGTTGTGACGTTTGATACACACAAGGTACTCCTCCGGTGTCAGTGAGTTGCATGATCTCATGGTCATAGGAACAGATACTTGACATGGAGAAAACTATATCAATAAACTGACACGATTATATGCTATGTTTATAGTTTGGGTCTTGTCCATCACATCATTCTCCTGATGATGTGATCCCGTTATCAATTGACATCTCATGTCCATGACTAGGAAACCATAGCCATCTTTGATCAACGAGCTAGTCCAATAGAGGCTTACTAGGGACATGGTGTTGTGTATGTATCCACACATGTATCTGAGTTTTCGATCAATACAATTCTAGCATGGATAATAAACGATTATCATGAACAAGGAAATATGATAATAACTAATTTATTATTGCCTCTAGGGCATATTTCCAACATGTTTCACTAGTGGCTTCTCTCATGAGTATATCACATGGTGGGTGAACAAATTACTGTTGGGCAATTGATAGAAGATCGAATAGTCATGACGATGTCCAAGGCAATGATCATTATATAGGCATCACGTCCAAGATAAGTAGACCAAAACGATTCTACATCTACTTCTGTTACTCCACACATTGACCACTATCTAGCATGCATCTAGTGTATTAAGTTCATGAAAAACGAGGTAATGCAATAAGAATGGTGACATGATGTAGACAATATCTATTCATGTTTGAATAGACCCCATCTTGTTATCTTAGTAACAACGATACATGCGTGCCTTGCCACCCCTTCTATCACTGGGAAAGGACACCGCAAGATCGAATCCATCACAAAGCACCTCTTCCCATGGCAAGAAAAATCGATCTAGTTGGCCTAACTAAACCAAAGATTCGAAGAAGAAATACGAGGATATAAGTAATCATGAAAATAAGAGATCAAAGAAGACTCAAATCATATTCATGGATATAAACCGATCATGAACTCAAAATTCATGGGATCCCAATAAACACACCGCAAAAGTCATTACATCAAATAGATCTCCAAGGGACCATTGTATTGAGAATCAAAAGAGAGAGAGAGGAAGCCATCTAGCTACTGCCTATGTTCCCGTAGGTCTATGATGGACTACTCATGCATCATCGGAGAGGCACCCATTAAGACGATGCACCCCTTCGTGATGGTGTTAGATTGTATCTCGTGGTTCTGGAACTTGCGGTGGCTGGAATTGTGTTTCGTCGACTCTCCTAGGATTTTCTGAAAATTTGAGAATTTATAGAGGTGATAGTCGGCGGAGGGGGTCCCCGAGGTGGCAACACCCATCAGCGTGCGCCTAGGGCTTTTGGCGCGCCCTGGTGGGTTGTGGGCGGCCTGGGATCCCTCCTGGCTGCTTCTTTGGCCTATTGGCACTCTTGTGGTCCAAAAAAATCTGCAAAAAGTTTCGTCTCGATTGGACTCCGTTTGGTACTGATTTTCTGCGAAGTAAAAAAACAAGCAAAAACAACTACTGGCACTTTGGCACTATTTCAATATAAAGTTGGTATAAAATGATTATTAGACATCCAAGATTGATAATATAAAAACATGGAACAAGCAAAAATTATAGATATGTTGGAGGCGTATCAGGTGGCTCCTGAAACTACTGAGCATATTGAAAAGCATTAGGAGGCCCAAGTCGACTTGCCTCCACAGCCCGAGCCAGCAAATACTTAAACTATGGACGTTGCAGCTGACCCGACGGCAAACATAAACCCACCCAATCCTCAGGAAGCCGCTGAAGATGCTCCTTGTGACAAAAAACACGAAGATCACAATTACTGGGTCGGGTTATACCACTCGTGAGCCCTCCAAGGTGCTAGCCAAGCTTGTTACTAAGGAGGAAACATCACTGCTTGAAAAGAAAGGGCCAACCTAGAGCTCCCAAGTTATGAAACATTCGGCGCTGAAGAATTACATGCTGGTTATTTTGATCGCCTTTCTACAAGCCGACAGATGGAAGCCGGCCTTGTTAATATTATGAAAAGAAAATATGAGGTATGCTCAGCCTTGCCGTATATTCCATATATCCTTGTGTATCCCCCAAGGGTCGGCTCATCTTCTTGAGATGAGTCGGGTCTTTATTAACTTTGAAGAATTTGACATGTAGCCCCCAAGGGCCGGCCCATCTTTTTGAGATTAGTCGGATCTTTATTAAGTTTGAAGAATTAGACTTGTATCCCCAAAGGGCCGGCTCATTTATTTGAGATGAGTCGGGTCTTTATTAACTTTGAAGAATTCGACCTGTAGCCCCCCAAGGGCCGACTCATTTATCTGAGATGAGTCGGGTCGTTATTAACTTTGAAGAATTCGACCTGTAGCCCCCAAGGCCAGCTCATTTATCTGAGATGAGTCGGGTGTTCTTAATGTAACAACCCGGGACTGACACTCCAGAAAATTCCCCTTTTATTCCTTTGTTGTCGTGTGATTCGTGTGGTTGTCACATTCATCTTTGCATCATTCGCGTCATCTGCATAGCATCAACATTCATTTTTGAAAACTTGCATCCGTTCGTGTTCGTCGGTTCTCTCAGTTCGTGTCACTGTTTGTTTTGAGCCCAGCCACACACGCACGCGCCCGCGACATTGCAAAAATTATTGTTTTTAATGTGCGTCTAAAATACTCTCGGATTCGGTCAAAAGTTGGCACGGAGTCTTGTTATAGTGTAGGTAGACCACCTGCTAAATTTCGTCGCAATCAGAGTCCATTTGGTACCCGGACGATCAACAATAGCAGCGCAGTCATCGAATTATTTGTCAGACGTTTTTCGCGGTTTAAAACTCTGTCACGGGCCTCGCATTTTCCTCTCATCTTGGCCCAACACCCCTCTACAGAACCCACTAGCCTAGCCTAGCCCCTAGCCATAACCGGAGTCGTCCGATTGCGATCCTACGGTCCGAATTCGGACGAAAATTGCTAACCCTAGCCCATTAGCTATAAATAGACCCTAGCCTCGCAATCCCTAGCCTCCCCCTCGATTTCCACGCCCCTCAATCCACAGCTGCCGCCAGCCTCCTCCTCTCACCGCGCTGGGCCCGCGAAGCCCATCCAGGGCCCGTGGGCCCGAACCACGCCACCCATGCCCGAGCTCTCCGAGACCCCGCAGCTAGGAGCCTCGCATGAGCATGGACGCCCAGCCCCGTCGGAGCTGCGTGACCGGCAACGAGCCGCCGGACCACGCCGCAGGTCACCCCCACTGGCGCTCCGCCGCCCGCCGGATTTGCCGCCCGTAGGCCCCGCTCACCCTGCATCGCCGGCCACCTCCACCGCAACCTGCTTCGCCCGCCGCAGCCATGCAAGACCTTGCCGTCGTGCCGCTCGAGCATGCCGCGCCCAGATCCGACACGGAATCACCAGATCCGGTGGATCCCCACCGCCTCCTGCCGTTCACACGTCACCTCGGTCCCTCCATGTCCCGCCGCAAGTCCGGCCGCCGCCAAGCTCTCCTGCCTCCTCTGGTTCGAGGAGAGACCGAGGAGCTGCTCGTCCCTACGTTGAACCAGGTGTGGGATTCAACGTCAGCGCGGCCCAACTCGGCCTACCTCGCCCCTACACCGAATGGGCTTGGCCCATGGTGAGCAAGCCCAGCCCCCTCGCGTTGTTTTTTCCTGAGTAGGCCCATAGCATTTATTTATTTTCAGAGAGACCCTAATTTTAATTTGCTAATATATAATTAACCTTGCACCGTAAAAATGTTTTATATATGTAAATGCTTACAAAAATGCGTAGATTAACAATATGCCATTTTCATCCATGATAAAATACCTAAGCTTGCTGTTTTGCATCATTTTGCTTAATTGCCATTAATTTTCACTGTCATATTTATTTAACCATGCATTGGAATTAATCCAACAATATATTAAATATGTTCATGTTATCGGCATCGTATTTTTATGCATGACAAGCTTGTCCATTGTAACATTTGCATTTAACTTGTATTTATAATTGCTAAAAGAGGATTAGGCCATAATCTTGCATAATTAATTGTGACATATTTTCCTACATGTACCTATTATATTATATATGTTTTCGAAGTAGAAAAATCCATATAATTTAACTGTACATTTATTTTTATCATTGGAGGACGTTTGAGTGCATGTCATTTTTGCCATGATGTCCTTTTGTCTATTTTGTGTGATTTAATCCATGCATCATATGAAATAGATGTGAACATGCGAAATGCCCTTGGACATGTGCGCTAGGCCCTGGTCATTTTTATTGTTATAGAAATCCATGTTTAGGTGTTGTTTTCTTGTTGCCAACCTGCTATAAAAATGTGTTGTTTTGATATGCCCAAAATATTTCTAAGTCTAGAATCTATAACATTTTGTTGTTGTCTTGCCATGTGTTTTTCTAGTGATCTATAACCCCTTTGGGGTTGGCGTAGTGGAGTCATTTGTAACTAAAAATGTCCTTTAGCATGCTGTTAATTTTCATGGAAATAGATGCCCTGCAGCATATAGTTTTATCGCTGTCAATATGCCTTCGTGATAAAAACTGCATTGTCAAAAACTGCTATTTTCACTAAGTCTGAAACTGTTTCCAATTAGCCATGTTGTGAACTTCCTACCATATGATCCATGCCTTTTTTGAGTATGTTATGTGAAGATGAAATGAAGTGTGTTATATGATACTGTCCCATGCTTAGTTTGTGCATTTTAGAATCTTGTATCTTGTTGTTTTCATGCGTGTAATATGCCATCTTACTGTTTTGGGCAGGTTTGTATAAAAACTTGTGTTGGTTGTTGTGGTTGAACCGTTGCTCCGTTTTGAACATGTCATATATGAAACTTGCTTAGAATTTGATGTAGTATCATAATATCTTGCTGCATTCATGATTTGAAATGTTTGTGGTTGTCATTTTCATGCATTTTGCATTCATGGCATATCCATCTCGTGTTGCTCATATCTTTTAGACCGTAGCTCCGTTTGAGACGTTCTATATATGTAAATCAACTAGAATGACATGTACAATTGCATGGTATACTTTATTCTGTTGTTTAACAAATATAAAATATGGTTAGTTCAGATCTGGACCAATTTCGAAATTAACATATGGGGTCGTTTTCGGAAATACTATAAGTTGTTTCCGACCTCATTTAAGCGGCCTAGATAGATAGTTTATTTATGCTTCACCTCTTGCAATGTTTAACAACATGTAGATGTGTACCTAAATGGGAGTGAACTAAGTAATTGAAATGTGGAGTTTCGTCAATATGCAACTTGTTGCATATTGAGCTTCAGTTAATGTGTAGTATTTCATTGTTGTGATTTGCATTGCCTTGCATAGTTAAACTGGACATGCATCATAATTGTTTGTGCATCATGTCATGCATATGTTGTGGTGTATCATGTGTTGATTGTTGTTTTCGGATTTTTCCTTCTCGATAGAGTTCCGAAAGCGTTCGGGGAGTGATGATTCGTTCGACTACGTTGTCTCGACTTCTTCATGGACTCGTTGTTCTTCCAAGCGGGATCTCAGGCAAGATGACACATTTCCCTAGATATCAGTACTATCATTGCTATGCTAGTTGTCTCGCTTTTATCATTATGTCCCGCAACCTACCACTTATTTTTCAAGCTTCCCAACATTTCCATAATAAGCCTCTAACCCTCCACCTCCCAACAAACCATTGTTTGGCTATGTCACCGCTTGCTCAGCCCTTCTTATAGCGTTTCTAGCTGCAGGTGCAATTGCTTCCATGTGACAACATGGACATTCTTTTGTTATCACAATATTATTGCTATTTAATTTAATGCACTTATACACTTGGTAAAGGGTGGAAGGCTTGGCCTTTTGCTCGGTGTTTTGTTCCACTCTTGCCGCCCTAGTTACTTTTGAACTGGTGTTATGTTCCATAATTGAGTGCTCCTAACATGCTCGGGGTTGTTATGGGGACCCCTTGATTTTTGTTTTAGGATAAAGGTTGTTTGGCTAGGCCCAACATTGGTACTACATTTGCCTGATAACTAATAAACTTGCATAGGGATTTCCCGGACCCCGTGGATAATTAATCAACCCCTGGTCCAGTGCTCCTCATGAGAGTTGATCCAAGCTGAGCGATGTCCGATGCCCCCTGGTAACGCGAGGTTTCAGCCAACCCGACGCCTAGCTCATTCGGTCGTACCCTGAGAGCGAGATACACGGCTCCTATCGGGTTAGTCGGTATGTTGGGCGGCCTTGCTAGATTTGGTTTACCTTTCTTGAATGTCTTGAGTGAGGAATTCTGAAAATACTTCGGACTATCTCGAGGTTGCAGTTTTCCAATGGAATTGCCTAAGAAATCACGGGATTCGTGGTCGAGGTTATTCCTGCTGCGTGTGTTTAATTTGTGATGGACGAGTTGGAGCACCCCTGAAGGGTTATATCTTTCGGAAAGCCATGCCCGCGATTATGTGGCAACTTAGAAACTTTGTTTAACACCCCCTCATAGCAAACTTTAAGTAAACTCAAATAAAATACACCAACTATGTGCGTAACCATGACTGTCTCTTTTCGTGAGTCCTTATCCGAGAGAGAACACGGTGGGGTTATGTTTGGTGTAAGTAGGTGTTCAGGATTAGTTAGTGATCATTACTACTTCATGTCTGTTATGCGTGGACCATCATACTTTACTTTTTGTATTCGTAAGTTAGCCACTTAAATAAATGCTTAGTTGTTTGCTGTAGCCTCACCACTTAACCATACCTCACCCATAAAGCTTTAATAGTCTTTATACCCTTGGAAATGAGATTTTTGAGTCCCTATGGCTTACAAATTACTACAACAACAGTTGCAAGTATAGGTAATGCGATGCTTTGACGTGAGAGCGATGCTTGTTTGATTTGGAGTTCTTTTTCTTCTTCTTCATCAATCTAGGATGGGTTCCAGGCGGCAGCCTGGGATAGCAAGGATGGATGTCATTCTATCATTTGATTTCATCCATAGTCGGACCCTGCTCTTCTGTATGACGTTTGAATATGTTGTTGTAGTGATGTGATCTTGATCTAGCTTGTGGCAAGTGTAAGCCAATTCCATATACTCATCTCTTCTGTAATTGTACTTGTAAGGATATCCATTCTTGCAACACGACAAGATGCACTTCTATCCCTATCAAGGCCCTTGTACAAAAATATGGATAGGATCACATCTTGGGCGTGACAAGTTGGTATCAGAGCCTGTACCGACCTAGGAGCCCCCTTGATTGATCGAACTTGGCCGAGTCGAGTCTAGTGAAAAACTATATTGAGTCTAGTTATATATTGGAGAGTAGGTTTCTTTTACTCCTCTTCTATACTCTGGTGAGGAATTACGACTTAGGAATTTTGATTTTCTCCTCTTCTCGCTCAAACTTTTTTTTAGGATCACACGGGTATTTTGGAACCTCTATGATGCCGATGTGACAGAGTTATATACTTGGTGCCTCCTGTTATCTAGGAGTAGATATCTAAGGGATTCTTGGCACATTGTTATCGTTTAGTTTCCTTAGTATCTCAGGACGAAGGATGTTCGAAATTACTTCAATACTTTTCGTGGCGAGATAAGGTCGGAGTCACCCAGTACTGGGGAGGCGTCTGGGGTACTGCCATGTTTGGTATCGTTTTGTTTTTGAGGGTCCGAGATAGATGAAGTTCTGAAGCCTCTGGTTATGTGTTGACAGATGGATATAGTTGGAGTGTAGGGCTTGTTAGTTGTGTGAGATATTTTGCCTCCCTGTATCCGCAACACCCGATTGCATAACCAAAGATTTCGGAAGTTCTTAGGCGGGAATTCATGTAGGTACCTAGGATTATCTTTCCAACAAGTGCATAGTGGGTATGCATTTTTTGTAGCTTGTGTCATAAGTCTCATCCCTTGTTTGTTTTTGAATATGGTAATTCGAGTTGCTTCGATGTCAAGTGGTGATTTCATATCTTTTCTAAGTAGAGTTCTCATAATTACGGGAATGCTAATCCTTTTGTTCAACTGGAGTTGTCTTGAACTTCTTTTCAACCGGTGCGCTCCTCGTCAAGATATTCAATCATCTCCAATATTTGCAAGATCAATCCTCATGTTTCTTTCCGGAGTTTTTTTCATCCGTCCTAAGTTGTCTTTGTTTTTTCCCACCCTTCCGCCATTTCTTCGGTGATTAAATTCTCATCCAAGTGTCTTTTCTATTCATGTAATGCTTCACTATCATTTATTTCGTATTGTATCTGGTGAGTTCTTGTGGAGACTCTTAGGAGTTTCAGTTTCAAGATCTATCCTCATATTCTTTTGTCTTGTTGTTATTTTTCTCCGGTGGATTCTATTCAAGATCTCGGTGTTCATCATATCCCTTCTCATTCGTTCAATGATTGCCCATGTTGGAAATTATTATCCAAGCCTCTCTTGTTTATTCCTCTTTCTGTTCTATCTGGAGTGCTGAAGATATCTCAGAAGTTTCGTGCTTGCATTCAATAATCCTTTCAAATTATTTCGAGGTTCTCACCTCATCAAGTTTTCATTTGTAACGGTGCAATCTCTCTTTTTAAGAAATTATCTAAATGGTGGTTTCTTTGAGTGGGCCCATAACCCATAGTTTTTCCCTAGGATCTTACCTGGCCCTTCTAATCGTTTCCGGAGATGTCCTCAAGTTCTTTTTAAATATGATGTAAGAATGATTTTCATCAGTCATATTCCTTCTCCAAGATCGCTTCTAAAGATTTTTCATCGTTGGATCAATCTTTCCTTATTCATTCTTCTGGAGTATCTCAGTAATTCATGGTGTTGTTTCTCGTCATCATTCTCAGCATTGAAAACCGAAGGAGTGTTTCTCATTAATTGTTGGTCGTTCTTTCAAAGATTCATGGTTTCAGCTTGTTGCTATCATATCAAATTGTTTTTTTATCGTGAGTAATTCCATCCTTATCTATCTGGTGCATTTCAGAATTGTTTTCATTTCGATCCTCCGAAGGCCATCGTCTTAGAAGATTTCTGAGTTCTCAGCTTTCAGCTTTCACTCTCGAATTCTTCTCAATTGTTGTCCCTTCGTTCATATCTAAATTATTGCGGTGCTTAGTTCAAGATTTCTCTAGGCGGATCATGATCTCTTCATTCTCACGTGATGTATCTCCATTCATTGTAGTATCCCCATTAATTTCAAATTCTCATCGGTGTTTCGTGAAGGCTTCTTCAAGTTTGTGCTCTATCTCTCTTTCCTATCGTTTTCAAAAGAATAAGTGGTGTGCGAAATCCGTTGCTTGTCATCAATTTAACTTGACGAAGGATAAGCATAACATAATTCTTATTCTTTCATCTAGGTTATTTCAATCCTTCCTCAAGAGTTCATGATATCTAATTCTCGATTCTAAGTGGTTCTTCTTTTCTTTTCCGAAGTTCAAGTTGCTCAAATATCTCTTTTCAAAGCTTCATTTATATCATATCAAGGCCTCAATCTTGTCTTTTTGCATCCTTCAATTCCTTTCTATCATCCTTTCATTTCGGAGTTCTTCCCGATTGTTCTTCATGGTGGGTTGTTAAGGATGTAATCTTCTTGAATTGTTCTTCAAGATTCTTGTTGGAGGTGCTCAAGTGTTCTTTATCTTGGATTTCTAAGTTCAATTCCTTCTCCATTGTATTTTGAGATGGTGTTATTAAATTCTTGATCATGAGGAGTCTTGAAGGAAAATTGTGAAGAATAAGATAAGTAAACCCATCTTGTTTTCTCGGAGTTATCTTGGGTTGGATTTCACCTAAAGCATTTCCTGAGAATAGTTGCTATCATGGTGTTATAAATGATTCAAGTTTTCTCCTCCTCTTGGCGAAAGAAGTTTTATCTCTTCATTGATCTCAATCAATCAATTGTTTTCCATTTGTGGCTGGTTGTCACCTCATAATTGTGGGATGGTTTCCATAAGCCCACAAGAAAGTAATTCTTTTGTTGTTGTTTTCCCAACAGCTCCAATCAATCCTTGTTTGTAAGGACGCTTTTCAAGTTCAATGGTGGTAGAAGTGGTTATTTTCTTCTCTATTCTTTTCCTTCCATCAATCTAGTTGCTATTCTCTTGTTACGGAGGTCTTGTGATGTTGCTCTCTTCAATCTATAATGTTGCTTTGTCAAGATCATGCTCTTCCCTTGCTTGTCCATTAACCAGAGTGATGTGAAGTATTTTCATGATCCTTCCATCTTATGATGTTTTGATTCTAATCCAACCGAAGTTGGGTGCCTCTCTTTCAATTTATTTCCATCATATCAAAATTTTCCTCTCTTTTCTACTGAAGTGCTGCCCAAATTTCTTGTGAATTCTTCCTTGTTCCTATGTCATCCTTCATCTTGTTGAAACCTTAAATGATCATTGGTTTCACTCATTTGTCAGAGAAGCAACTAAGTTTACCTCTTCGTATTGCTCTTTCTCTTCCCCTTCTCATTCTTAGATCTCGGGATGAGATACTCGTGTAGTGGAGGAGAGTTGCAACAGCCCAGGACCGACACTCCAGAAGATTCCCCTTTTATTCCTTTGTTTTCGTGTGATTCGTGTGGTTGTCGCATTCATCTTTGCATCATTCGCATCATCTGCATAGCATCCACACTCATTTTTTAAAACTTGCATCCGTTCGTGTTTGCCGGTTCTCTCAGTTCGTGTCGTTGTCCGTTTTGAGCCCAACCACACACGCACATGCCCGCGGCATTGCAAAAATTATTGTTTTTAATGTGCATTTAAAATACTCTCAGATTGTGTCAAAAGTTGGCGTGCGGTCTTGTTATAGTGTAGATAGATTGCCTGCCAAATTTCGTCGCAATCAGAGTCCGTTTGGTACCCGAACGATCAACCGTAGCAGCGCAGTCATCGAATTATTTGTCGGACGTTTTTCGCGGTTTAAAACTTTGTCACGGGCCTCACATTTCCCTCTCATCGTGGCTCAACACCCCTCTACACAGCCCACTAGCCTAGCCTAGCCCCTAGCCATCGCCGGAGTCATCCGATCGCGATCCTACGGTCCGAATTCGGACGAAACTTGCTAAACCTAGTCTCATTAGCTATAAATAGACAATAGCCTCGCAATCCCTAGCCCCCCCTCGATTTCCGCGCCCCCCAATCCTTAGCTCCCGCCAGCCTCCTCCTTCACCGCGCTGGGCCCGCGAAGCCCATCCAGGGCCCGCTGGGCCCGAAACGCGCCACCCATGCCTGAGCTTTCCGAGACCCTACGGCCAGGAGCGCCAGGCTCCTCGCGTGAGCATCAACGCCCAGCCCCACAGGAGCTGCGCCACCGGCGACGAGCCTCCGACCGCGCCGCAGGTCACCCTCACTGACGCTATGCCGCCCGCCGAATTTGTCGCCCTGAGGCCACGCTCGCCCTGCACCGCCGGCCACCTCCACCGCAACCTGCTTCGGCCGCCGCCGCCATGCAATACCTTGTCGTCGCGCCGCCCAAGCATGCCGCGCCCAGATCCGACGCGGACTCGCTAGATCCGGTTGATCCCCACTGCCTCTCGCCGTTCCCGCGTTACCTCGGCCCCGCCATGTCCCGCCGCAAGTCCGGCCGCCGCCAAGCTCTCCTGCCTCCTCTAGTTCGAGGAGAGACCGAGGAGCTGCTCTTCACCGTGTTAAACGAGGCGTGGGCTTCCATGTCAGCGCGGCTCAACTTGGCCTACCTCGCCCCTACGGCGAATGGGCTCGACCCATGGTGAGTAACAGCCCCCTCGCGTTGTTTTTTCCTGAGTAGCCCCATAGCATTTATTTATTTTTAGAGAGACCCTGATTTTAATTTGCTAATATATAATTAACCGTGCACCGTAAAAAAATGTTTATATATGTAAATGCTTAGAAAAATGCGTAGATTAACAATATGCCATTTTCATCCATGATAAAATACCTAAGCTCGCTGTTTTGCATCATTTTGCATAATTGCCATTAATTTGCATTGTCATATTTATTTAACCATGCATTGGAATTAATCCAACAATATACTAAATATGTTCATGTTATCGGCATCACATTTTCATGCATGACAAGCTTGTCCATTGTAACATTTGCATTTAACTTGTATTTATAATTGCTAAAAGGGATTAGGCCATAACCCTGCATAATTAATTGTGACATATTTTCCTATATGAACCTATCATATTATATATATTTACGGGGTAGAAAAATCCATAGAATTTAACTGTGCATTTATTTTTTTCATTGGAGGATGTTTGAGTGCATGTCATTTTTGCCATGATGCCCTTTTGTCTATTTTGTGTGATTTAATCCATGCATCATATGAAATAGATGTGAACATGAGAAATGCCCGTGGATATGTGTGCTAGGCCCTGGTCATTTTCATTGCTCTAAAAATCCATGTTTAGGTGTTTTTTTCTTGTTGCCAACATGCTATAAAAATGTGCTATTTTGATATGCCCAAAATATTTCTAAGTCTGGAATCTGTAACATTTTGTTGCTGTCTTGCCATATGTTTTGCTAGTGTCTAGAACCCCTTTGGCGTTGTTGTAGTGGAGTTATTTGTAGTGAACAATGTCGTGTAGCATGCTCTTAATTTTCATGCAAATAGATGCACTAAAGCATGTAGTTTTACCGCTGTCAATATGCCTTCGTGATAAAAACTGCACTGTCAAAAACTGCTATTTTCACTAAGTCTGAAACTGTTTCCAATTAGCCATGTTGTGAGCTTCCTACTATATGATTCATGCCTCTTTTGAGTAAGTTATGTGAAGATGAAATGAAGTTTGTATTATATGCTACTACCCCATGCTTAGTTTGTGCATTTTCGACTCTTGTAACTTATTGTTTTCATGTGTGCAATATGCCATCTTGTTGTTTTGGGCAGGTTTGTATAAAAACTTGTGTTGGTTGTTGTGGTTAAACCGTAGCTCCGTTTTGGACATGCCATATATGAAACTTGCTTAGAATTTCATGTAGTCTCATAATATCTTGCTGCATTCATGATTTGAAATGTTTGTGGTTGTCATTTTCATGCATTTTGCATTTATGGCATATCCATCTTGTGTTGCTCATATCTTTTAGACCGAAGCTCCGTTTGAGACGTTCTATATATGTAAATCGACTAGAATGACATGTTTAATTGCGTGTTATACTTTATTATGTTGTTTAACAAATATAAAATACGGTTAGCTCAGATCTGGATCAATTTCAAAATTAACATATGGCGTCCTTTCGGAAATACTATAAGTTGTTTCCGACCTCATTTAAGATGCCTAGATAGATAGCTTATTTATGCTTCACCTCTTGCCATGTTCAACAACATGTAACATTGATGTGTACCTAAACGGGAGTGAACTAAGTAATTGAAATGTGGAGTTTCGTCAATATGCAACTCGTTGCATGTTGAGCTTCAGTTAATGTGTAGTATTTCATTGTTGTGATTTGACGTGCCTTGCATAGTTAAACCGGACATGCATCATAATTGTTTGCGTATCATGTCATGCATACGTTGTGGTGTATCGTGTGTTGATTGTTGTTTTCGGATTGTTCCTTCTCGATAGAGTTCCGAAAGTGTTTGGAGAGTGAGGATTCGTTCGACTACGTTGGCTCGACTTCTTCATGAGCTCTTTCTTCTTCCAAGCGTGATCTCAGGCAAGATGACACATTTCTCTGGATACCACTACTATCATTGCTATGCTAGTTCTCCTGCTTTTCTCATTATGTCCCGCGACCTACCACTTGTTTTTCAATCCTCCCAACATTTCCATAATAAGCCTCTAACCCTGCACCTCCCAACAAACCATTGTTTGGCTATGTTACCGCTTGCTCAACCCTTCTTATATCATTTCCAGATGCAGGTGCAATTGCTTCCATGTGACAACATGGACATTATTTTGTTATCACAATATTATTGCTATTTAATTTAATGCACTTATACACTTGGTAAAGGGTGGAAGGCTTGGCCTTTTGCTCGGTGTTTTGTTTCACTCTTGCCGCCCTAGTTACTTGTGAACCAGTGTTATGTTCCATAATTGAGCACTCTAACATGCTAGGGGTTGTTATGGGGACCCCTTGATTTTCGTTTTAGGATAAAGCTTGTTTGGCAAGGCCCAACATTGGTACTACATTTGCCTAGTAACTAGTAAACTTGCATAGGGAGTTTTTGGACCCCGTGGATAAATAATCAACCCCCTGGGCCAGTGCCCCTCATGAGTATTGGTCCAAAATGAGCGATGTCCAGCGCCCCCTGGTCACCCGGGGTTTCATCCAACCCGACATCTAGCTCATCCGGTCGTACCCTGAGAACGAGATACGCAGCTCCTATCGGGTTTAGTCGGTACGTCAGGCGGCCTTGCTGGATTTGTTTTACCTTTCTCGAACGTCTTGAGTGAGGAATTCCGAAAATACTTTGGGCTATCTTGAGGTTGCGGTTTTCCAATGGAATTGCCTAAGAAATCATGAGATTTGTGGTCGAGGTTATTCCCGCTGCGTGTGGTTAATTTGGGATGGACGAGTTAGAGCACCCCTGCAGGGTTAATTCTTTTGGAAAGCCGTGCCCGCGGTTATGTGGCAACTTGGAAATTTTGTTTAACACCCGTTCATAGCAAACTTGAAGTAAACTCAAATAAAATACACCAACTGTGTGCGTAACCATGACTATCTCTTCTTGTGAGTCCTTATCCGAGAGAGAACACGGTGGGGTTATGTTTGACGTAAGTAGGTGTTCACGAGAAGTTGGTGATCATTACTAGTTCACGTCTGTTATGCGTAGAGCACCATACTTTACTTTCTGTATTCGTAAGTTAGCCACTTAAATAAATGCTTAGTTGTTTGTTGTAGCCTCACCACTTAATGATACCTCACTCATAAAGCTTTAATAGTCTTGATACCTTGGAAATGAGATTGTTGAGTCCCCGTGGCTCACAGATTACTACAACAACAGTCGCAGGTACAGGTAATGCGATGCTTTGACGTGAGAGCGATGCTTGTTTGATTTGGAGTTCTTCTTCTTCTTCTTCTTCATCAATCTAGGATGGGTTCCAGGCGACAACCTGGGATAGCAAGGATGGATGTCATTTTATCGTTTGATTTCATCCATACTCGGACCTTGCTCTTCTGTATGATGTTTGATGTAGGTTGTGGCAAGTGTAAGCCAATTCCATATACTCATCTCTTCTGTTATTGTACTTGATGATATCCATTTTTGCAACACGACGAGATGCACTTCTATCCCTGTCGAGGCCCTCGTTCCAAAATAAGTATAGGATCACATCTTGGGCGTGACACTTAACAAAGTATTCTTGAAAGGAACTAATATGCATTAGCCCCCAAGTGTCAAGTATATTGCTTGCAATCTGCTTGAGACTTGTTTATAATTTATCATAGTCATGCTGCACCTTATTGTTGAATAATATGATAACTCTGAGTATGTAGGAAACTCTAAAAGCGGCCGATTTAAACGTGACCGGCTTAAAAAAGGATCTTGAGGTGGGACAAACCTCCCGAGCAGAGCTTGAACAAAAACTTCGACTATCCTTGGAAGAACTGGAGAAAATCAGAGCAGGCTTTGAAACAGAAAAGAGGTCATTTGAAACTGAGAAAGCTTCCTTGATCCAGCGTTATGAAAACGCTAAGGGTTGATTGAAGGCAGTCTTTGAAGAGTTGTCCGGGTTAAAGTGACATATTGACCACATGACCCAAGCCATCTTTGGTAAGTATCTTTATGAGCTTTTTTTGCTAAATTGTTCTAATACTCATATATGGAGATAAGTCGCTTGGCATCTCATGTAATTGAATAGCTTTGCGGGCCCTCACACTCGCAATCTCCAGGATAACAGGTTGCCGAAACTCAAGGCCATGTATGTACTGATGGAGCAACTCTATACTGGAAGCCTCTGCACAATCAAGGTTGTTATGGGGAACAAAGAGCCGGTGAAGTTCATCAACGATTTATTAAAACGCCTCCCTACAATCCTGAAACAGATTGAAGAGTTGAAAAGATCAATCGCCCGAGCCGGCGCAATGTATACTCCGATCAGGTTTATCCTAGCTCTATGTGTGATGGCTCTCACGTGACTCAAGCCAATGTTTAAACCTTAGTAAGTTCAGGGTCCATGATGGATTGACTTGTCAAGAGTACACGGGGTCACCTGATCAGACTTGCATCAAGCATATATGCAGGTTTAACCATATATCGTGGTGTTTTTGTTTTTCCGGATCAAGAGGGTGGGAAAGCTAAACTCGATGAGTTGGAAGCCCCCAAGTGACCTATGTTTCAAACAATAAAGACTCATGCTCAATTTATAGGCTGAAACGACAGAGAACCTGAGTTTCGGGGATGCCGACATTATTATATTTGAACATATGGAAGTATGTACAGAAATTGAGGGTCAGTACAAAGGTAGTGAGCTGTTGGCTCGAAGTATAATAAGGCCGAAGTTGAGCAATGTTCCAAGGCCGAGTCGTCTCTTCTTTAGATGTATATTTTCCTGGTCGCAGATCGATCATGTAGTATGAGCCATTGTTGAGGTTCTGGCTGACCATGAAAGGGCCTTCCCATTGTGGCGAAAGCTTGTGCATGCCTGTCTGATCTTGAATCAGACGGAGTACTAAGTTACCTTCTTGAAAGGTGCGGCTTGTAACTCTATGGCTATGATAGCGACGTAGGTCTTGTTGATATAGAGCTGATCTGGCTGCCGCTAAGTCACCCTCTTCCTCCAAAGGATCCAAGGAATCTTGACATTCTTGTTCACTGTCGGCCTCAACATAAGCGGCAACTCGAGGAGAGTCATGACGAATATCACTTGGCAATACTGGCTCAACACCATAAACCAGAAAGAAAGGCGTGTAACCAGTGGATCTGTTGGAGTTGTTCTAATACTCCAAAGCACTGATGGGAGTTCCTCAACCCAATAGCCTAGGGTATGCTATAGTGGAACCATAAGTCGGGGTTTGGTCCCTCTCAAAACTCTTGATTTGCTTGTTCAGTTTGTCCGTTGTATTGTGGATGTGCCACTGGTCCTAAGTCAAGCCGGATATGCTCTTTCTGGCAAAACTGCTCCATTACTCCTTTGGATAAATTGGTACCATTGTCAGTAATAATACCATGAGGATATCCAAAATGGTAGATCAACTTCTTCACAAATTTGACTTTTGTCTCCGCATCACAATTGCTGACGGCTTCTGCTTCAACCCACTTGGTGAATTTATCAACCGCCACCAACAGGTGAGCCTTTTTATCAAAAGGAATTTTGAATGGGCCAACCATATCAAGCCCCTAGACTGCAAACAGACAACTAATTGGGATCATGCGCAACTCTTGAGCCGACACATGAGCTTGTCGAGCAAACTTTGACATCCACCGCACTTGTGCACAATGTCTTCTACGTCTGGATGAGTCGTCAACCAATAAAATCAATGGTGAAAAGCTTTTTCCACCAAAGTTCTTGAGCCGGCATGGTGCCCACAATCGCTAGCGTGAATTTCATTGAGAATTTCCCGCCCTTCCTCAGCGGAAACACAACGTTGAAAAACGCCGGTGCTACTCCATCTGTGTAACTCGCCCCTAACAATAGTCATAGACTTGGATCGTGGAATTATCTGCCGGGCGTCGATTTCCTCTGCTGGGAGCTTGCCTCGGGTCAAATAAGCCAAATATGAAACTGTCCAGTCAGGGATAACATGGAGAGCCACCACCAAGTGTGATTCGGGTCAGGAATAGTTATGTCCTCCTCAGATGGCAATTTTACTGAGGGGTTGTGGAGGACGTATAAAAAGATGTTGGGAGGAACCAGCTTCCGCTGAGAGCCGAGTCGTGCCAGGGCGTCCGCCACCTCATTGAGCCAGCGATCGATATGGTCGACTTGATAGCCTTGAAAATAACCCGCCACGTCCGAGACTGCCCATCGGTAAGCCGCCATCAAAGGGTCCTTATAGTCTCAAGTCCCCGAAACTTTCCGAGCCAACAAATCTAAGTCGCCCAAACACCTGACCCGGCTAAGATTCATCTCCTTAGCCATTCCGAGTCCATGAAGGAGGGCCTCGTACTCAGCTGGATTGTTAGTACAAGGGAACATGAGCCGTAAAACATAACAAAATTTGTCACCTCGTGGAGAAGATAGAACAACTCCAGCCCCGAGCCCTCCAATTGCCTGGATCCATCAAAGTGTATAGTTTAGTATGTGTTATCTGGCCTATCTTCTGGAATATGTAGTTCTTTGCTATCATTGATGAAATCGACCAGTGCTTGAGATTTGATGGTTGTACAGGGCATGTACTTCACATGGTGAGGGCCAAGATCATTTGCCCACTTGGCGATCCAACCAGTGGCCTCTCGATTTTGTATGATGTCCCCAAGGGGTGCTGAACTGACTACAGTAATTGGATGTTCCTGAAAATAGTGCTTCAACTTCTGGCTTGCCATGAATATGCCAAAAAACCAGCTTCTGCCAATGCAGATATTGCTGCTTGGAGTTAAGACTTCGCTGACAAAGTAAACTGGCCGCTGAATTGGATATTCCTTTCCTTCCTCCTTTCGTTCAAGGACAACTACAACACTTACCACTTTTGAGTTAGCAGCAATGTACAGGAGCATGGGCTCTTTGTTGGTCGCGGTGGCTAAAACGGGCGGTTCAGCTAGCTGCTTCTTGAGGACTTCAAAAGCTTTGTTAGCCGCATCAGTCCAAACAAAGTTGTCCGTCTTCCTCAACAACTGATAAAGAGGGATTTCCTTCTCCCCAAGGCGGCTTATAAACTGGCTCAACACCATGATGCAGCTAGCCATGCGCTGGACCTGGTTTATGTTAGCCGGCTTGCCCAACAAAGTTACCACCTTGATCTTGTCCGGGTTAACTTCAATGCCTCGTTCAGAAACCAGGAATCCCAGTAGCTTTCCTATAGGAACACCAAAGACACACTTCGTCGGGTTAAGTTTTATCTGGTACACTCGATGATTATCAAACGACTCCTTGAGGTCGTCCAAGAGCATCTCCTTCTTCTGAGATTTCACCACGATATCATGGACATAAGCATAAACATTGCGCCCAATCTGTGGGTGAAGGCAATTCTGGACACAACTTTGATAAGTCGCCCCAGTGCTCTTGAGTCCAAAAGGCATAGAGACATAGCTGAAATCACCAAAAGGGGTTATGAAAGTTGTCTTCTCTTGATCCTCAGCCATCTTGATCTGTTGGTAACCATAGAATGCATCTAGGAAGCATAAACACTCGCAACCCGTTGTAGAGTCAATGATCTGATCAATATGGGGAAGAGCAAAAAGGATCTTTGGTACAAGCCTTGTTGAGATCTGTGTAGTCAACACAGATACGCCAGGTGCTGTTCTTTTTCAAGACAAGCACCGGGTTAGCCAGCCACTCAGGGTGAAAAAGTTCAACGATAAACCCGACTACTAGGAGCCGGGCTACGTCTTCTCCAATAGCCTTGCATCTCTCCTCGTTAAAACGACGGAGGCATAGCCGTACCGGCTTCATCTTTGGATCCACATTAAGGTGGTGCTCAGTGAGTTCTCTCGGTACTCCAGGCATGTCAGAAGGTTTGCATGCAAAGATGTCCCAATTCTCACGGATGGACTCGATGAGCGCGCTTTCCTATTTTGGATCCAAGCCAGTCCCAATGGTGAACTGCTTAGATGAGTTGCCTTGCACGAAATCAATTTGCTTTATAGCTTCTGCCGGCTTGAACTTGAGTGGCGATTCAGACTCGGTGGTTGGTTTCTTGAGATGACTCATATCTGCCGGGTAAACATTCGTCGTATAGAATTTTAGCTCTTCAGCGGCGCAAGCCGACTCAGAATAGGCCGCGTCACGTTCCTCACACTCTTGAGAGATCTTCCGGCTACCTCCCATAGTTATAGTACCATTGGGACCCGACATCTTGAGCTTGAGGTAGATATAGCAGGGCCAAGCCATTAAACGTGCGTAAGCCGGCCTTTCCGAAGAGAGCGTGGTAGGGGCTCTTTATCTTTACCACCTCAAAGATTAGGGGCTCGCACCTGTAGTTATGTTCATCTCCAAAAGCAATGTCGAGCTTAATCCACCCCACTGGGTATGCTGATTTTCCAGGAACAATGCCATGAAAAACCTTGGTTGAAGTTTGCAAACTACTATCTGGGAGGTTCATCCATCAAAAGGTGTCGTAGTACAATATGTTGATGTGCAACCTCCATCCATGAGGACCTTTGTGAGGGTATAGCCACCCACCTAAGGTGCCACCACCAAGGCTAGATCTCCTCGGTTGTCGACCCCGGAGGGGGGGGGGTATAACAGCCTGAGACCGACGCTCCAGAAGATTCCCTTTTTATTCCGTTGTCATCGTGTGATTCGTTGTCACATTCATCATCACATCATTCGCATCATATGCATAGCATCGGCAACTCCGTTGCCATCATTTTTTTTCAAAACTTGCATCCTTCTATAGCTCTCGGCTCTCTCCGTTTTCGTCGATGACCGTTTCGAGACCAACAACACACACATGCGCCGATGGCATCATAAAATATTGTTTTCAAAAGTGTGTATAAAACTTTCTCAGATTGGGTCGAAACTTGGCAAGCGGTCGTAATACATTGTAGGTAGACCGCCTGCCAAATTTCGTCGCAATCAGAGGTTGTTTGATACCCCAACAGTCGACTGTAGCGGTACCGTCATCGGTTAAATTAGCGGAGGTTTTCGGTGTGTTAAAAACTGCCATGGGACGCAGTCTTCCCTTTCATCCCCACCTAGCCCAACTACACAGCCCACCTAAAACTCCCCTGCGACCAGAGTAGTCCGATTGCGATCGAACAACTCGAATCGCTCCAAAACCCTCAAACCCTAGCAAAAGCTGCTATATATGGACGTTCCCCACTTCCAAAAATCATAGCCCCTAGCCCTCCATGCAACTCTAGCCGCCTCCCACCTTGTTTTCCGTGCTGGTGCAATCCCCCGCCACCACTTGGCCATGCCAGACCGGTCAACACCGCCACAGCCGCCGCCTTCGCCCAACCAGCGCCTGCCACGTCGCCCCATCCAGCTCCCACCGCCGCGGGCCCGCCCGAGCCCATCTTAGGCATGCCCGGCCTTGGACCAGCAGCCGCCGCGCCTGAGGAGCACTTGAGCTCCCGTGCCCCCGCGTGTGGAGCCGGCCCATCGCGCTGCCCGTGCGCCCCTGCATCCTCCCATCGGAGCAAGCCCACCGGAGCTTGCTGGAACCGTGCATCGCTAGACCCTGTCGCCGCCGGCGACCTCTAGGCCGGACCTCGCCCCGACCTCCTCCTCTCACAACTCTCTCTCTCCTCCTTGTCTCATTTATCTCTCTGATCCCTCCCGATGGAGGAGCTGCCGTCGCCACCATTGAATGAAGGTCGCCGCCGCCCGCTAGATCCGGTCGCCTCAAAACCGGATCCTCCCCGTGCCCCCTTCCCGGCTCCATTCCTGCCGTTCCCGCACCTACCGGAACGCCGGAACACCGTGCCGCCGCTCTGCTCTTCCTCGGTCGGGATTGAGCGAGGAGGGCGTCTGACCCATCGCATGGGCGAGGCCCAGCCCATTGTGGCCCCAACGCCAAGGCCGACCCAGCTGCCTCTGCCCGAGCCTCTCCACCAGTTGGGCTCAGCCCATGAGGTGAGCATCCCCAGCTCCTATCCCTCGCCGAGTGCGTTAGATAGCTATCCAACGCTCAGTGCCTATTTCAGCTTTCGGCCCAGGAACAATTTTTTAATGTCTGCGATTTTCCAGTATATCCAGGACATTGCAATTTTCAGAAAAATGCATGATTTTAAATTGCTAATAATTTAATAATCATGCACCAGATCAGAATGTTTTATATATGTAAAACGTGTAGAATTTTTGGATAGATTCACATTATCCCGCTTTCACAAATGATGGAATGTTTAACATGCCATTTCCTATTAATTTGCATAAATGTCCTGATTGCATTGCACACAATTATTTACCCATGCGGCAGAATTAAGCAAACCATATATGAAAAATCTGTATATTAATTGTAACACATTTTCATGCTTGATAAAAATGTTGGGTGTGATGGTTGCATTTAATTTGCATGAATAACTTGCTAATAGGTTATGCCAAAAACTTGCATAATTAATTGCGATATTTTTTATATGAATCTATACAAATTATATATGTTTTCGGGGTAGAAAATTCATAGAATTTATCTGTGTATTTAGTTTTGTCATTTGAGTAAGTTTGTGTCCATGTTATTTTGCTGTGATGCCCTATTGTTATTTTCGTGTGATTTAATCCATGCATCATATGAAATATTCTTGAACATGAGTATGCCCCTTGACATGTACACTAGCCCCTGGTCTTTTTTGTTTGCCATGATAATCCATGTTTACATGTTGTTTTCTTGTTTCCAACATGCTATAAAAAGGTTGCTGTTTTGGTATGCCCAAAATAATTCTAAGTCTGGAATCTGTAATATTTTGTAGCTGTCTTGCCATGTGGTTTGCTAATAATCTACAACCCCTTTGGGGTTTGTGTAATGGAGTTATTTGTAGTGTATAATGTCCTCTAGCATGCTGTTAAGTTTCATGCCCATATATGCCCTGTAGCATACAATTTTACTACTGCCAATATGCCTTCATGATAAAAGACTGCTATGTTAAAAACTGTGATTTTCACTAAGTCTTAATCTGCTATATCTTGTGAGCTCGTTTCCTAATGATCCATGCGTCTATACAATTTGCTGTGGTATTATGAATTGTTGTGCATCATGTAGGCTACATCACCATGTCATTGTTGTGCATTTTAGGTTACTGTAGCTTGACGATTTGTGGGTTGGAAAATGCCATGTTGCTTTTTTTGGTAGGTTATAACCAAAACTTGTATTGGTTGTTGTGGTTGAACCGTTGCTCCATTTTGAACAAGTTATATATGAAACTTGCTTAGAATTACACGTGGTTTCATAATATGTTGATGCATATATGTTTTGGAATGCTTGTGGCTGTCATTTTCATGCATTTTGCATTCATGGCATATTCATCTTGTGTGTGTCATAACTTTTAGACCGTAGCTCCGTTTTAAATATTCTATATATTTAAATCGACTAGAATGACATGTAGAATCACATGGTCTACTTTATTTTGCTGTTTAACATATATAAAATATGCTTAGGACAGATCTGGAACAAAATCATAATTTGTAAATGGGGTCATATCAGAAATACTATATGTTGTTTCCGGCCTCATTTAACATGCCTAGGTAGATAGTTTATTCATGCTTCACCTCTTGCCATGTTTAACAACATTTAATATTATCACGTACCTAAACAGGAATGAACTAAGTAATTCAAATGTGGAGTTTCGTCAAGATGCAACTTGTTGCATATCGAGCTTCACTTAATGTGTAATATTTGTTTGTTGTGATTGTTGTGCCCTGTATATTTAAACCGGACATGCATCATATTTGTTTCCGCATCATGTCATGCATATGTTGTGGTGTCATCGTGTGTTGATTGTTTGTTTTGGGATTGCTTCTTCTCGATAGAGTTCCGAAGCGCTCAGAGTGTGAGGATTCGTTCGACTACGCCCCATTCGTCTACTTCATGGATTCGTTCTTCATCCAAGCGAGATCTCAGACAAGATGATAATTTCCCTGGATACAATTACTATCATTGCTATGCTAGTTGTGTTGCTTCTGTCGTTATGTCTCGCTACCTACCAGTTGTATGTCAAGCCTCCAAACATTGCCATGATAAGCCTCTATCCGCTCCACATCCCAGCAAACCATTGTTTGGCTATGTAACCGCTTGATCAACCCTTCTTATAGCGTTGTTAGTTGCAGGTGCAGTTGCTTCCATGTGTCAACATGGATATCTTGAGATATCATAATATTATTGCTATTTAATTTAATGCACCTATATACTTGGTAAAGGTGGAAGGCTTGGCCTTTTGCTCGATGTTTTGTTCCATATTTGCCGCCCTAGTTACTTGTGTACCGGTGTTATGTTCCATATTGAGCACTCCTAACATGCTCGGGGTTGTTATGGGGACCCCCTTGATTTTTGTTATGGGATAAAACTTATCTGGCAAGGCCCAATATTGATACTACATTTGCCTAAAAACTAATAAAACTGCATAGGGACCCGCCGGCACTCGCGGATAATTAATCAACAACCCAGGTGAGTGCTCCTCATGAGTGTGGATCCAAAACAAAGCATTGTGCGGGGCCACCCCAGGGCAAATTGGGTGATTTATATCAGCCCACCGTACGTGTCGCTTATCCACTGTGTGCTAAGAACGAGATACGCGGGTCCTATTGGGATCGTCAACATGTCGGGAGGTTGCTAGATTTGTTTACCTTTCTCGAACATCTTGTGCGAGGGATTACGAGGATACTTTGGCTATCTTGAGGTTGAGGTTTTCCAAAAGAATTTCCAAGGAGATCACGAGTTTTTCCGCGGCTGAGGTTATTCGACGCAACGTGTGGTTAGTTTGTGATGGATAAGTTGGAGCACCCCTGCAGGGTTAAATCTTTTTGAGAAACCGTGCCCGCGTTTACGTGGCAACTTGGAAACTTTGTTTAACACAAGGTTATAGAAAACTTGAAGTAAACTCAAATAAAATTAACCAACTATGTGCGTAACCGTGACTGCCTCTTCTCGGGACTTCTGAATCGAGTGAGAACATGGTGGTGTTATGTTTGATCGTTAGTAGGTGTTCAGGATCACTTAGTGAGCATTACTAGTTCACGTTTGTTATGCGTAGACCACCCAACTTATTTTCTGTGGTCGTAAGTTAAATACTCAAATAAATTCTTACTGCTTGCTACAGCCTCACCACCTAACCATATCTCACCCATTAAGCTTTGTTAGTCTTGATACCCTTGGAAATGAGATTGCTGAGTCCTTGTGGCTCATGGATTACTACAACAACAGTTGCAGGTACATGTATTGCGATGATTTGACGTGAGAGCGATGTTTGTTTGATTTGGAGTTCTTCTTCTTCTTCTTCTTCTTCTTCATCAATCTAGGATGGGTTCCAGGCGGCAGCCTGAGATAGCAAGCATGGATGTCATTTTCTCGTTTGATTTCGTTTGTAGTCGGACCCCGCTCTTATGTATGATGTTTGAATATGTTGTTGTATTGATGTGACCTTAATGTAGCTCGTGGCGAGTGTAAGACAATTCCATATACTTATCTCTTCTGTAAATGTACTTGTAATGATATCCATTCTTGAGAAACGACGAGATGAACTCCTATCTCTATCGAGGCCCTCGAGCTAAAATAAGGATAGGATCACATCTTGGGCGTTAGAAGTTGGTTTCAGAGCCTGTACCGACATACGAGCCCCCTTGATTGATCGAACTTGCCCGAGTCGACTCTAGTTCTGTAACGGAGAGTAGGATTCGTTTTTACTCTTCTTCTATGATCTGGTGAGGAATCCTCACGTAGGAATTGAATTTTGCCCCTCTCCTCACTCAATTTTTTTAGGATCACGCGGGTATTCTCGAACCTCTATGTTGTCGATGTGACTGGACTTATGTTCTTGGTGCCTCCTGTCTGATTTGACTTTTGTTTCAGGGAATAGAGCTCCAGGGGATTCTTGACACATCGTTATCATTCATATTCTTTAGTATCTCAGGATGGAGGATGTTCGAAATTGCTTCAATACTATATGTGGCAAGATGAGTTTGGCGTCACCCAATACTGGGGAGAGCGTCCAGATGTACTGCCATAATTGGTATCGTTGTGATTATGAGGGTCGGAGGTAGATGAATTTCCGAGGCCTCTGGTTAGTTGTTAACAGATGTGATACATTGGAGAGTAGTATTACTGCTAGGAGTTGAGTGATGGATTTTACTCCCTGTATCCGTGGAGCCGATTGCATAACCAAAAATTTCGGAAGTTCTCAGGTGGGAATTCAAGTAGTTACCTAGGACTATCCTTCCTACAAATGCACAATGGTTATGTATTTGTTTCCAGCTTGTTTCGTAAGCCTCATCCTTTATTTTGTTTTTGAATATGGTAATTCGCGGTGCTTCGATGTCAAGTGGTGATTTTGTATCTTTCCTAAGAAGTGTGCTCATATTCCTGTGGGAATGCTATTTGTTTTTCTCAATCAAGTTGTCATATCATTTGTTTTCATCCGGTGTGCTTCTCTTCAATATAATTCTATCCTTTTCAATATTTGCAAGATCAATCCTCATATTCTTCTCCGGAGTCTGTCCCAAGTTTTCTTTGTTTTCCCCACCCTCCCACCCTTTTTCTTCAATGATTAAATTCTCTTCCAAGTGCCTTTCTTTCATTGTTGCTTCCTCTAACTTTTCTTCTGTGTTGTTTCCGGCGATTCATGTGAAGATGCTCAGGAGCTTCAATTTCATCGTTCTTCATTCTTGTTTTCTAACCCGGTGGATTCAATTCAATATTGCAGTGTTCATCATATTCTTCCCATTCGCTAAATGCTTTTCTGTGTTGGAAATTCTTATCCAAGAGTCTCTAGTTTAATCATTTCTCTCTGTTCTATGCGGAGTGGCAAATATAGCTTAGAAGCCTTGTGTTTTCATTCAAAATCCTCTGAAATTATTTCAGGTTCTCACCTCATCGAGTTCATAATTTGTACTGGTGCAAATATCTCTTTATAAGAAATTGTTTCAACGGTAGTTTTTTCAGTGGGCCCAGAACCCACATGTTTTTCCCAGGATCTTACCTGGCTCTTCTAATCTTTAGAACTCTAATTCTTTTCAAGTGTGGTCTAAGTATGGATTCCATCAGTCATATGCCTTCTCCAAGATTGTTTCGAATTATTTTCATCATTGTCTCAACCTTTCCTTATTCATTGTTTCGGAGTGCCTCAGTAATTCATGGTGGTGTTTCTCGTCATCATTCTCTGCGTTGAAGATCGAAGAAGAGTTTCTCTTAAATCCTTGTCCATTCTTTTGAATAGTCATGGTTCAAGCTTCATGCTATCCTCTCGAATTGTTTTCATTCGTGAGAAATTCCTTCTATATCTATCTGGTGCATTTCAGTGTTGTTTTCATTTCTCGATCCACCGAAAGCCATCATTTTAGAAGATTTCTTTGTTCTCAGATTTCAACATTCATTCTCAAATTCTTCTCAATTGTTATCTTTTCATTCGCCTCTTAATTATTCATGTGCCTTGTTGAAGTTTTCTATTAGGCGAATCATGGTATGTTCATTCTCATGTATCTCCATTCATTCATGGGATCCTTATTCATTTCAAATTCCTACCGGTGTTTCGTTGAAGACTTTTTCAAGTTCGTGTTATCCCTCTCCAATCTTTTCAGGAAGAACAAGTAGTATGCCAAATCCGTTGCTTGTCATCAATTTAACTCGATGAAGGATAAGCATAACACAATTCGTATTCATGTTTCATCAAGGTGATGTCAATTCTTTCTTTCAGAGTTGTTCATGATATCAAATTCTTGATTCTAAGTTGTTCATCTTTTCTTTTTCGGAGTTCCATGTTTTCTCAACTATCTCATCGCAAAGCTTCATCTAAATCATATCAAGGCCTCAATCTTAATCTTGTGCAACCTTCAATTCTTTTCTATCATCCTTTCATTTCGGTGTTCCCCAAAAGGTTCTTCATGGTGGTTCTTTAAAGATGTAATTCATTCTTGAAGTGTTCTTCAGGATCCTTGTAGGATGAACTCAAGTATTCTTATCTTGCATTTCAAAGTGCAATTCATTCTCTCTTATCTTTTGAGATGGTGTTATAGCATTCTTGATTCATGAAGAGTCTCGAAGAGAATTTATCAAGAATGAGATATTCAAACCCATCATTCCTTTCTTGGAGTTATCTTGGATTGGATTTCACCTAAAGCTTTTCCTAAGGGTAGTTGCTATTATGGTGCTCTGAGCGATCCAAGTTTTCTCCTTCTCCTCTTGGTGAAAGAAGTTTTGCATATCCTATTTCTCCCAACCATACCTTGTTTCTATTAATGGTCGGTTGTCATCTTATAATTTTGAGATGATTTCCATAAGCCCACAACAAGATTTTCTTTTCGTTGTTCATTTTCCAACAACTCCATTCAATCCTTCTTATAAGGATCATTTCCAAATTGAATGGTGGTAGAAGTTGTCAGTTTGTTCTCCGTTCTCTTCTCTCCAATGATCTAGCTTTTATTCTTTTCCGAAGGCATTGTTATGTTGCTCTTTTAGATGCATCATCTTGTTTTATCAAAGATCATGTTCTTTCCTTTGCTTATCCATTTAACCGGAGTATTATGACTTATTTTCAAGATCTTTCCATCTTATCAAATTTTGCATCTCTATCCCACTAAAGTGCTACTAGTTTTTTTTGTGAATTCTTCCTTGTTCCTTGTGTCATTTGTCATCTCGTTGAAACCTACAATGATCATTGGGTTCACTCGTTTGTCAAAGAAGCAACTAAGTTTTACATCTTCTTTTCCTCTTTCCCTTCTCATTCTAAGATCTCGGGGCGAGATCTCTTGTTAGTGGAGGAGAGTTGTGATACGTCTCCAATGTATCTATAATTTTTGATTGTTCCATGCTATTATATTATCTGTTTTGGATGTTTTATATGCATTAATATGCTATTTTAAATTATTTTTGGGACTAACCTATTCACCTAGTGCCTAGTGCTAGTTTCTATTTTTTTCCTTGTTATTGAGTATTGTAGAAAAGGAATATCAAATGGATAGCTTTCTTTTGCCATGTTATTTTGAGGAGACACAATTGCTTTGTTAGTATGCTTGAAATATTACTGTTTTTATGTCAACATTAAGCTTTTGTTTTGAGTCTTATGGATCTGAACATTCATGCCACAATAAAGAATTTTACATGGATAAATATTGGTAGCATTCCACATAAAAAATTCTAGTTTTATCATTTACCTACTCGAGGACGAGCAAGAATTAAGTTTGGGGATGCTGATACATCTCCAACATATCTATAATTTTTTATTGTTCCATGCTATTATATTATCTGCTTTGGATGTTTTATATGCATTAATATTCTATTTTATATTATTTTTGGGACTAACCTAATAACCTAGTGCCTAGTGCCAGTTTCTGTTTTTTCCTTGTTTTTGAGTATTGCAAAAAAAGGAATATCAAACGGATTCCAAACGGAATAAAATTCTACGATGATTTTTCTTGGACCAGAAGAAACCCAGCAGACTTGGAGAAGAGGCTAGAAGGCCTAGGGGGGCGCCCTTGGCTTGTGGGCCGCCCATAGCCCCTCCAACCCTAATCTTCAGCTTATAAACTCAGGATTATCCCCCCAATACCAAAAAGAGCCATGATAATATTTTTCCGCCGCCGGAAGCCTCCATTCCCGAGAGATCCAATCTTGGAGTCTTTTTCGATAATCTGCCAGAGGGGGATTCGATCATAGAGGGCCTCTACATCAACTCCATTGCCATTCCAATGATGCGTGAGTAGTTCACCACAGACCTATAGGTCAATTTGCTAGTAGCTAGATGGCTTCTAATATCTCTATGTTCTTCAATACCGTCTTCTCCATGATCTTCATGGGGATCTATCCGATGTAATGCTCATTTGCGGTGTGTTTGTCGAGATCCGATGAATTGTGGGTTTATGATCAGATTATCTATGAGTATTATTTGAATCCTCTCTGAATTCTTATATGCATGATTTCATATCTTTACACGTCTCTTTGAGTTATTCGTTTGATTTGGCCAACTAGATTGGTAATTCTTGCAAGGGGAGAAGTGCTTAGTTTCCGGTTCAATCTTGCGGTGTCCTCACCCAGTGACATAGTAGGGGTAGCGAGGCACATATTTGTATTGTTGTGATCAAGGATAAAAAGATGGGGTTTTCATCATATTGCTTGAGTTTATCCCTCTACATCATGTCATCTTACTTAATGCGTTACTCTGTTCTTCATGAACTTAATACTCTAGATGCAGGCAGGAGTCGATCGATGTGTGGAGTAATAGTAGTAGATGCAGAATCGTTTTAGTCTACTTGACACGGACGTGATGCCTATATGCATAATCTTTTCCTTGCTTATCGTCATAACTATGCGCTTTTCTATCAATTGCTCGACAGTAATTTGTTCACCCACCGTATTATTTTCCTTCAAGAGAGAAGCCTCTAGTGAAACCTATGGCCCCTGGGTCTATTTTCCATATTACATTTTCAGATCTATAAGCCAAGAATACCAAAAATTCCTTGCTGCAATTTTATTTACTTTTACTTCTAGCACTCTTTCATATCTATCTCTATCAGGTCTAATCCTTGCAAGTAACCGTGAAGGGATTGACAACCCCTTTATAGCATTGGGTGCAAGTGTTTGATTGTTTGTGTAGGTGCATAAATTGGGGCCTTGCTTGTTCCTCCTACTAGATTGATACCTTGGTTCTCAATATCCGAGGGAAATACTTATCTACTTTGCTTCATCACCCTTTCCTCTTCAAGGGAAAACCAACACAAGCTCAAGAAGTAGCAAGAAGGATTTCTGGCGCTGTTGCTAGGGAGGATACACATCAAGTCTACCAAGTACCCTTCACAAACTCATCTCTTGCATTTACATTATTTGCCATTTGCCTCTCATTTTCCTCTCCCCCACTTCTAAAACGATTTTCAGAAAAAACAAAAAAGATTTGCCTTTTTATAAGCCCTTCTTCCGTTCACCTTTTCATTTGCTTTTTGTTTGCTTGTGTGCCAAATTGCTTGCTTTGTCACGATGTCTGAGAATACCAAATTGTGTGACTTCTCCAATACTAATAATAATTATTTTATTAGAACTCCTATTACTCCCGCCACTAGTGCGGAATCTTATGAAATTAATGCCGCTTTGCTTAATCTTGTTATGAAAGAACAATTTTCCGGCCTTCCTAGTGAAGCTGCCGCATCCCATCTAAATACTTTCATTGAGTTGTGTGACATGCAAAAGAACGAAGATGTGGATAATGATATTGTTAAATTGAAGCTATTTCCGTTCTCACTACGAGATCGTGCTAAAACTTGGTTTTCATCTTTGCCTAAAAATAGTATTGATTCATGGAATAAGTGTAAAGATGCTTTTATTTCCAAGTACTTTCTGTCTGCTAATATCATCCCCCTTAGGAATGATATAATGAATTTTAAGCAACTTGATCATGAGCATGTTGCACAATCTTGGGAGAGGATGAAATTAATGATTAGAAATTGCCTCGCACATGGTTTGAGTTTATGGATGATTATACATTTTTATGCAGGATTGAGTTTTGCATCTAGGAATCTTTTAGATTCAGCCGAGGGTGGTACTTTTATGGAAATCACATTAGGAGAAGCTACTAAACTCCTATAATATTATGGAAAATTACTCTCAAGGGCATACCGAAAGATCTCCTACTAGTAAAAAAGTGCACGCTATTGAAGAAATAAATACTTTGAGTGAAAAGATGGATGAATTAATGAAATTGTTTGCTAGTAAGAGTGCTTATATTTATCCTAATTATATGACTTTGTCTTCTTTGATTGGGAATAATAATGAATCTATGGATGTGAATTTTGTTGGTAGGACCAATTTTGGTAATAACGCGTATAGAGGTAACTTCAACCCTAGGTCGTTTCCTAGTAATTCCTCTAATAATTATGGTAATTCCTACAACAATACTTATGGAAATTATAATAAGATTCCCTCCTGAGAATAATATTAAATAATTTATTAGTTTGCAAAAGGTTTTCAATGCTTCGATTGAAGAAAAATTTCTCAAGATTGATGATTTGGCTAGGAACGTTAATATAATTTCGCTTGAGATCGATTCTTTGAAAATTAGATCTAATCCACCCAAGGTTGATATTAATGATTCTTTATAATCTATGATAAATTCTATAGATGAGTGTAAGGAAAGAAACGCTAGAATGCATCCTAAGCATGAATGGCTTGAAAAGTGTGTTTTCGTGATAATAATGATGAAGATCTTAAAGTGATTGATGTGACTCCTATTGAATCTTTGTTTTCAAATATAAATATTTATAAATATGGGACTGGAGATAAGTCAACTTTAGTTAAAAGTCGTCCCAATGACTCAGAGTTTATAGATCTTAATGCTAAAATTAATAAAAGTGGGATTGAAGAAGTCAAAACTTTAAATAGCAATGAACCCACTCTTTTGGATTTCAAGGACTTTAATTATGATAGATTTTCTTTGTTTGATTGTATTTCCTTGTTGCAATCCATGTTGAATTCTTCGCATGCTTATAATCAAAATAATGCTGTTACTAAACATATCGTTGATGCTATAAAGAAATCTTTTGAAGAAAAACTTGAGTTGGAAGTTTCTATACCTAGAAAGCTTTATGATGAGTGGGAACATACTATTAATATTAAAATTTAAGATTATGAGTGCCATGCTTTGTGTGATTTGGGTGCTAGTGTTTCCATGATTCCGAAAACTTTATGTGATGTGCTAGGTTTCCATGATTCCACTATTAAGAAACCTATGGGAAGGATTAATGATGTTCTTATTGTTGCAAATAGGAATTATGTGACCGCAGATTTCATTGTTCTTGATATAGATTGCAATCCTACATATTCTATTATTTTTGGTGGACCTTTCCTTAGAACGATCGATGCAACTATTGATATGAAAGAAGGAAACATTAGATTCCAATTTCCGTTAAGGAAAGGCATGGAACACTTTTCTAGAAAGAAAATAATATTACCTTCTGATTCTATTATGAGATCTACTTATGGATTGCATACCAAAGATGACAATACCTAGATCTATTGCGTTATGCCTAGCTAGGGGCGTTAAACAATAGCGCTTGTTGGGAGGCAACCCAATTTTATTTTTATTTTTATGTTTTTTCTTCTGTTTTTGAGTATTTCACACATTATTAACTTTTTATTAATGGTGTTTTTGTGTTTTAATTAGTATTTTATCCAAGTAAGACCCTTGGGATAGTGTATGGTGATTGTTGATTTGATCTTGCTGAAAAACAGAAACTTTTGCACCCAGTCAGGGAATTTTATAAATTTACCAGGGAGACGAATTATTCTAAAAGTTTTACACATGGTGGATATACAAATTTTCCATGTTTTCCTAAATTTTCAGAATTTTTGGAGTTACATAAGTATTCGAAGTTTACAGATTGCTACAGACTGTTCAATTTTTGACAGATCCTGTTTTCTTTGTGTGGTTTACTTATTATGATGTATCTATGGGTTGTATCAGGGGGTATGAACCATGGAGAAGTTGGAATACAATATATATTATATAAATATAAATAAATAATGAGTTCACAACAGTACCTAAAGTGGTGATTTATTTTTTCTTATACTAACGGATCTCATGAGTTTTTTGTTGAGTTTTGTGTTGTGAAGTTTTCAAGTTTTGGGTAAAGATTTGATGGACTATGGAATAAGGAGTGGCAAGAGCCTAAGCTTGGGGATGCCCAAGGCACACCAAGGAATATTCAGGGATACCAAAGAGCCTAAGCTTGGGTATGCCCCGGAAGGCATCCCCTCTTTCGTCTTCAATCCATCGGTAAATTTACTTGAGGCTATATTTTTATTCACCACATGATATGTGTTTTGCTTGGAGCGTCCTGTATGATATGAGTCTTTGCCTTTTAGTTTTCCAAAATCATCCTTTCTGCACACATATTTTTAGAGACACACACATGAATCGTGAATTTATTAGAATACTCTATGTGCTTTACTTATATCTCTTGAGCTAGGCAATTTTGCTCTAGTGCTTCACTTATATCTTTTTAGAGCACGATGGTGTTTTATTTTATAGAAATAATTGAACTATCGTACCTCACTTATCTTATTTTTTGAGTCTTTAAACAACATGGTAATTAGTTTATGTTATGAATTTAGTCCTAATATAATGGGCATCCAAGAGGGATATAATAAAAACTTTCATATAAAGTACATTGAATACTATGAGAAGTTTGATTCCTTGCATAATGTTTTGAGATATAAAGATGGTGATATTAGAGTCATGCTAGTGAGTAATTGTGGATTGGTATAAATACTTGTGTTAAAGGTTTGTGATTCCCGTATCATGCACGTATGGTGAACCGTTATGTAACGAAGTCAGAGCATGATTTATTTATTGATTGTCATCCTTTGTGTGAGGGTCGGGAGCGCGCGATGGTTAACTCCTACCAACCTCTCCCCTTGGGGCATGCGTCTAATACTTTTCTTCAATAACTAATAGACTTTTGCAATAAGTATGTGAGTTCTTTATGACTAATGTGAGTCCATGGATTATACACACTCTCACCCTTCCACCTTTGCTAGCCTCTCTAGTACCGCACAACTTTCGCTGGTGCATTAAACTCACCATATACCCTCCTCAAAACAGCCACCATACCTATCTATTATGGCATTTCCATAGCCATTCCTAGATATATTTCCATGCAACTTCCACCATTCCGTTTATTATGACACACACCATCATTTTCACATTGCTTTGCATGATCGTGAGATAGCTAGCATGATCTTTTCATGGCTTGTCCGTTTCTTGATGTCATTTGCTATGCTAGATCATTGCACATCCCGGTACACTGCCGGAGGCATTCATATAGAGTCATATTTTGTTCTAGGTATCGAGTTGTAATTTGTGAGTTGTAAGTAAATAAAAGTGTGATGATCATCATTATTAGAGCATTGTCCCATATGAGGAAAGGATGATGGAAGCTATGATTCCCTCACAAGTTGGGATGAGACTCCGGACTTTATGGAAAATAAAAGAGGCCAATGAAGCCCAAATAAAAAAATAGGCCCAAGATACCCACCAAAAAAATAAAATAAAAAAATGAGAGAAAAGAGAGAAGGGACAATGCTACTATCTTTTTTTTCCACACTTGTGCTTCAAAGTAGCACCATGATCTTCATGATAGAGAGTCTCCTATTTTGTCACTTTCTTATACTAGTGGGAATTTTTCATTATATAACTTTGCTTGTATATTCCAATGATGGGCTTCCTCAAAATGCCCTAGGTCTTCATGAGCAAGCAGGTTGGATGCACACCCACTTAGTTTCTTTTTGAGCTTTCATACACTTATAGCTCCAGTGCATCCATTGCATGGAAATCCCTACTCACTCACATTGATATCTATTAATGGGCATCTCCATAGCCCGTTGATACGCCTAGTTGATGTGAGACTATCTTCTCCGTTTTTAGATATCCTCCACCATATTCTATTATACCTATAGTGCTATATCCATGGCTCATGCTCATGTATTGCATGAGAGTTGAAAAGGTTTGAGAACATAAAAGGTGTGAAACAATTGCTTGACTTGTCATCGGCGTTGTGCATGATATAAATACTTTGTGTGGGAAGATGGAGCATAGCCAGACTATATGATTTTGTAGCGATAACTTTCTTTTGCCATGTTATTTTGAAGAGACACAATTACTTTGTTAGTATGCTTGAAATTATGCTCTTTTATGTCAATATTAAGCTTTTGTTTTGAGTCCTATGGATCTGAACATTCATGCCACAATAAAGAATATTACATGGATAAATATGTTAGGTAGCATTCCACATCAAAAATTCTGCTTTTATCATTTACCTACTCGAGGACGAGCAAGAATTAAGCTTGGGGATGTTGATACGTCTCCAATGTATCTATAATTTTTGATTGTTCCATGCTATTATATTATCTGTTTTCGATGTTATATATGCATTAATATGCTATTTTATATTATTTTTGGGACTAACCTATTAACCTAGTGCCCAGTGCTAGTTTCTGTTTTTCCTTGTTTTTGAGTATTGTAGAAAAGGAATATCAAATGGAGTCCAAAGGAAATAAAATTCTACGATGATTTTTCTTAGACCAGAAGAAATCCAGGAGACTTGGAGAAGAGGCCAGAAGGTCTACAGGTGGGCCACAAGCCACCCTGGCATGGCCTGGGGGGCGCCCCCTAGCTTGTTGGCCTATAAATTCAGGAATATTCCCACAATACCAAAAAGAGCCACAATAATACTTTTCGTCGCCGGAAGCCTCCGTTCCTAAGAGATCAAATCTTGGAGCCTTTTCTGGTAATCTGTCAGAGGGGGATTCGATCATGGAGGGCCTCTATATCAACTCCATTGCCCTTCCGATGATGCATGATTAGTTCACCACAGACCTACGGGTCCATAGCTATTAGCTAGAAGGCTTGTTCGCTCTCTATGTTCTTCAATACCATGTTCTCCATGATCTTCATGGGGATCTATCCAATGTAATACTCTTTTGTGGTGTGTTTGTCGAGATCTGATGAATTGTGGGTTTATGATCAAATTATCTATGAATATTATTTGAATATTCTCTAAATTCTTATATGCATGATTTCATATCTTTGCAAGTATCTTTGAGTTATTGCTTTTGTTTGGCTAACTAGATTGGTAATTCTTGCAATGGGAGAAGTGCTTAGTTTTGGGTTTAATCTTGCGGTGTCCTCACCAAGTTACATAGTAGGGGTAGTGAGACACGTATTTGTATTGTTTCCACAAGGATAAAATTATGGGGTTTTCATCATATTGCTTGAGTTTATCCCTCTACATCATGTCATCTTACTTAATGCGTTACTCTGTTCTTCATGAACTTAATACTCTAGATGCAGGCAGGAGTCGGTCGATGTGTGGAGTAATAGTAGTATATGCATAATCGTTTTGGTCTACTTGACACGGACGTGATGCCTATATGCATAATCATTGCCTTGGATATCGTCATAACTATGCGCTTTTCTATCAATTGCTCGACAGTAATTTTTTTACCCATCGTATTATTTTCCATCAAGAGAGAAGCCTCTAGTGAAACCTATGGCCCCCGGGTCTATTTTCCATATTATATTTTCAGATCTATAAACCAAAATTACCAAAAATACCTTGCTGCAATTTTATTTACTACTTCTAGCACTATTTCATATCTATCTCTATCATATCTAATCCTTGCAAGTAACCGTGAAGGGAATGACAACCCCTTTATAGCATTGGGTGCAAGTGTTTGATTGTTTGTGTAGGTGCATAAATTGGGGCCTTGCTTGTTCCTCCTATTGGATTGATACCTTGGTTGTCAACAACTGAGGGAAATACTTATCTACTTTGTTGCATCACCCTTTCCTCTTCAAGGGAAAACAAACGCAAGCTCAAGAAGTAGCAAGAAGGATTTCTGGCGCCGTTGCCGGGGAGGATACACATCAAGCCTACCAAGTACCCATCACAAACTCATCTATTGCATTTAAATCATTTGCCATTTGCCTCTCGTTTTCCTCTCCCCCACTTCTAAAATGACTTTCAGAAAAAAACCAAAAACATTTTCCTTTTTCTTCGCCCTTCTTCTGTTTGCCTTTTCGTTTTTATGAGAATACCAAATTGTGTGACTTCTCCAACACTAATAGTAATGGTTTTATTAGTACTCCGATATCTCCCGCCACTAGTGCGGAATCTTATGAAATTAATGCCGCTTTGCTTAATCTGGTTATGAAAAGAAAAAATTTCTGGCCTTCCTAGTGAAGATGCCACATCCCATTTAAATACTTTCATTGAGTTGTGTGACATGCAAAAGAAGAAAGATGTGGATAATGATATTCTTAAATTGTGTGACACGCAAGCTCAAGAAGTAGCAAGTTGTAACAGCCCGAGACCGATGCTCGAGAAGATTCCCCTTTTATTCTGTTGTCATCGTGTGATTCATTTGGTTGTCGCATTCATCATCGCATCATTCGCATCATCTACATAGGATCGGCAACTCCGTTACCATCATTTTTTTCAAAACTTGCATTCGTCTATAGTTCTCGGTTCTCTCCATTTTTGTTGATAACCATTTCGTGATCAACCACACACGCATGCGCCCGCGGTATCACAAAATATTGTTTTCAAAAGTGTGTATAAAACTTTCTCAGATTGGGTCAAAACTTGGCGAGCGGACGTAATATATTGTAGGTAGGCCGCCTGCCAAATTTCGTCACAATCAGAGGTCGGTTGATACCACAACGGTCGACCGTAGCGGTACCATCATCGGTTAAATTAGCGGTTGTTTTCGGTGTATTAAAAACTACCACGGGACATAATCTTCCCTCTCATCCCCACATAGCCCAACTACACATCCCACCGCAGCCCACAGAAACATCCCTCGTGACGGGAGCCGTCCGATTGCGATCGAACCGCTCGAATCGCCCCAAAACCCTCAAACCCTAGCCAAAACTGCTATATATGGACGTTCCCCACATCAAAAAATGGCCAAAACACTAGCCCCTAGCCCTCCACACAGCTCCAGCCACCTCCCACCTCATTTTCTGCGCTGGTGCAATCCCCCACCACCACTTGGCCGCGCTAGACCGGTCAGTGCCGCCACACCCGCCGCCGCCTTCGCCTAACAAGCACCTGCCAAGTCGCCCCCAGCCAGCTCCCACCGCCACGGGCCCGCTCGGGCCCGCCCGGGCACTGACCATCTGCCACCGCGCCCGAGCAGCACTCGAGCTCCCATGCCCCCGCGTGTGGAGCCGGCCCCTTGCACCGCTCATGCGCCCCTGCATCCTCCCGCTAGAGCTTGCTGGAATCACCGATCGCCGGACCCGCCGCCGCTGGCAACCTCCAGGCCGGACCTCGCCCCGACCTCCTCCTCCCGCAGCTCTCTCTCTTCCTTGTCTCATTTCTCTCTCTGTGCCCTCCCGATGCAGGAGCTGCCGCCGCCGCCATCGCATGAAGATCACCTTCGCCGGCCAGATCCGGTCGCCTCCAGACCGGATCCGCCCCATGCCCCTTCCCGGCTCCATTCTGGCCGTCCCCGCGCCCGTTGGAACACCGAAACGCCACGCGGCCGCTCTGCTCTTCCCTGCTCGGGATTGAGTGAGGAGGGCGCCGACCTGTCACTTGGGCCAGGCCTAGCCCCAACATGGCCCCAGCACCAAGGCCGGCCCACCTACCTCTGCCCAAGCCTCTCCACCGATTGGGCTCAGCCCATGAGGTGAGCATCCCCAGATCCTATGCCTCGCCCAGTGCGTTAGATAGCTATCCAACTCTCAGTGCCTATTTCAGCTTTCGGCCCAGGAACGTTTTTTTAATGTCTGCGATTTTTCCAATAAATCCAGGACAATGCAATTTTTAGAAAAATGCATGATTTTAAATTGCCAATAATTTAATATCTGTGGCCGGATCAAAATATTATATATATGTGAAATGTGTAGATTCGCATTATCCCGCTTTCACTACTGGAAACAGGGAATTTGCCATCAGTCAGTTCTTTGCCATCTGCCAACGGATGGCAAAGAACATCTTTGCCATCTTGTTGCGAAAAATAGATGGCAAAGAACTGACAGACGACAACGAACCTGGTTGCCATCAAGCAATTCTTTGCCATCCGCCAGCGGATGGCAAAGAGTCTTTGCCGTCCGCTGGCAGACGACAAAGAGGTTGGTGGGGTCCAGTGGACGCCGGTGCTGTAACGGCCTATCAACCCCACCTCTTTGCCATCTGCCAGCAGATGGCAAAGAATCTTTGCCGTCCGCTAGCAGACGGCAAAGAGGTGGGTGGGGTCCAGTGGATGATGGCGATGTAACGGCCCACTAACCCCGTCTCTTTGCCATCTGCCAGCGGACGACAAAGACTCTTTGCCACCCGCTGGCGGATGTCAAAGAGGTGGGTCTATCTCCTCCTCTCTCCCAGCCCGGCCCCACCCCTCTCTCTCCTCTCTCTTCCAGCCCCGCCCAACCGACCGAGCCCCCATGATCCCCCGCTCGTTCCCGTCCCCGCCGCCCCTCTTCCCGCCGGCCGACCGGTCGACCCCCGAGGTGCTCCGGCCCCCATCCCCATGCCGTCGGCCCCCGAGGTCCATCCCGCCGCCCCCAATACTGCCAGCCGCCGAGGTCCTCTGCCCCTCGCTCCTTCGCCCCGTCGGCCCTCCACCCCGCCGCCCCTCTTCCCGCCGACTGGCTGGCCCCCGAGGTCCTCCGCCCTCATCCCCATCCCGTCGGCCCCAGAGGTCCTCCGCCCCATCCTCATCCCGCCGGCGCCCGAGGTCCATCCTGACGCCCCAATCCTGCTGGACCCCGAGATCCTCTGCCCGTCGGTGCTCCACCCAGTCGGTCCTCCGCCCCATCGGCCCTATGCGTGCCCTCCCCATCGCCCCACCACCACCTGCACCACCACCCCTCGTCGCCCGCACCACCTATGATGAGTCCCCTGTCTTTTCCCTTTTTTAATTATGTACTGTTAATTAGCTAATGTTAGTTAGTTAGGTTAGGTTAGTACTGTTAGTTAGGTAAGTTGTTAATTAGGTTAGTACTGTTAGTTAGGTTAGGCTCTTTTCCATTATGTACTGTTAGTTAGGTTAGTTGTTACTTAGGTACTCTTAATTAGGTTAGTTAGTTGTTATTAGTTAAGATGAAAAAAGAAGAGTAAGTAGAAGAACTATAGAAGAAGAAAGAAGACGAAGTGGCAGAAGAGGTCAAGAAAAGAAGAAGAAGAAGAAGTAGAAGAAGAAGAAGAAGAAGAAGAAAAAGAGGAGAAGAGGACAAGAAGAAGAGGAGGAAAAAGGAAAAGAAGGAAGAAGAAGAAGAAAAAGAAAAATAAGGAAGAAGAATAAGCAGAGGAAGAAGAAGAAGAAGAGAATAAAAAGGAAAAGAAGCCTTTACGGTAGCTTATTCAGCCGGCCCTTTGCCAACTGCTGGCAGATGGCAAAGCCCTTTGCCATCCCTTGTCCATGCCTTTGCCATCTGCCATGGTGGATGTCAAATTGCTTGATTCATGTAGTGTTTCACAAATGATGGAATATTTAACATGTCATTTCCTATTAGTTTGCATAAATGTCATGATTGCATTGCGCATAATCATTTACCCGTGCATCGGAATTAAGCAAACCATATATGAAAAATGTGTATATTAATTGTAACGCATTTTCATTCATGATAAAAATGTTGGGTGTGATGGTTGCATTTAATTTGCATGAATAACTTGCTAATAGGTTATGCCATAAACTTGCATATACATATTTTTCCTAGTGATCCATACTTCTAAACAATTTGCTGTGGTGTTATGAATTGTTGTGCATCATGTAGGATACATCACCATGTCATTTTTGTGCATTTTAGGTTGTTGTAGCTTGATGATTGGTGGGTTGCAAAATGCCATGTTGCTGTTTTTGGGCAGATTATAACCAAAACTTGTGTTGGTTGTTGTGGTTGAACCGTTGCTCCGTTTTGAACAAGTCATATGTGAAACTTGCTTAGAATTCCATGTAGTTTCATAATATATTTCTGCATATATGTTTTGGAATGCTTGTGTATGTCATTTCCATGCATTTTGCATTCATGGCATATGCATCTTGTATGTGTCATAAATTTTACACCGTAGCTCCGTTTTAAATGTTCTATATATGTAAATCGACTAGAATGACATGTCGAATGATAGGGTCTAATTTATTTTTCTGTTTAACATATATAAAATATGATTAGGACAGATCTGGACCAAAATCATAATTTGTAAATGGGGTCCTATCAGAAATACTATATGTTATTTCCGACCTCATTTAACATGCCTAGGTAGATAGTTTATTCATGCTTCACCTCTTGCCATGTTTAACAACATTTAATGTTGTCATGTACCTAAACGGGAATGAACTAAGTAATTCAAATGTCGTCAAGATGCAACTCGTTGTATATTGAGCTTCACTTAATGTTTAGTATTTAGTTGTTGTGATTGTCGTGCCCTGCATATTTAAACCGAACATGCATCATATTTGTTTGTGCATCATGTCATGCATATGTTGTGGTGTTATCGTGTGTTGGTTATTTGTTTTTGGATTGCGTCTTCTCTATGGAGTTCCGAAGCGTTCGTAGTTTGAGGATTCGTTCGACTACGCCTCATTCGTCTAATTCATGGATTCGTTCTTCTTCCAAGTGGGATCTCAGGCAAGATGATCATTTCCCCGGATACCATTACTATCATTGCTATGCTAGTTGTCTCGTTTCTATCATTATGTCTTTCTACCTACCACTTGTATGGCAAGTCTCCCAACATTGCCATGATAAGCCTCTAACCCCTCCACATCCCAGCAAACCATTGTTTGGCTATGTTACCGCTTGCTTGTCCCTTCTTATAGCGTTGTTAGTTGTAGTTGCAGTTGCTTCCATGTGTCAACATGGATATATTGAGATATCATAATATTTCTATTTAATTCAATGCACCTATATACTTGGTCAAGGTGGAAGACTTGACCTTTTTCTCAGTGTTTTGTTCCATCTTTGACGCCCTAGTTACTTGTGTACTAGTGTTATGTTCCATATTGAGCACTCCTAACATGCTCAGGATTGTTATGGGGACCCCCTTGATTTTTGTTTTGGGATAAAAATTATCTGGCAAGGCCCAACATTGGTACTACATTTGCCTAAAAACTAATAAAATTGCATAGGGACCCGCCAACACCCGCAGATAATTAATCAACAACCAGGGCCAGTGCTCCTCATGAGTGTTGGTCCAAAACAGAGCACTGTGTGGGGCCACCCTAGGGCAACTTGGGTGATTTCTATGAGGCCACCGTACGCGTCGCTTATCTGCTGTGTCCTGAGAATGAGATATGCGGCTCCTATCGGGATCGTCGACATGTCGGGAGGCCTTTCTAGATTTGTTTTAGCTTTCTCGAATGTCTTGTGCGAGGGATTCCGGGGATACTTTGGGCTATCTCGAGGTCTAGGTTTTCTAACAGAATTTCCAAGGAGATCACGGTTTTTTCCGAGGTTGAGGTTATTCGACACAACATGTGGTTAGTTTGATATGGATGAGTTGGAGCACCCCTGCAGGGTTAAATCTTTTCGAGAAGCCGTGCACGGAGTTATGTGACAACTTGGAAACTTTGTTTAACACCCGGTCATAAAAAAGTTGAAGTGAACTCAAATAAAATTCACCAACTTTGTGCGTAACCGTGACTATCTCTTCTTGCGAGTTCTAAACCAAGCAAGAACACAGTGGGGTTATGTTTGATCGTAAGTAGGTGTTCAGGATCACTTAGTGATTGTTACTAGTTCACATCTGTTATGCGTAGACCACCCAACTTATTTTCTGTACTCGTAAGTTAGACACTCAAATAAATGCTTAGTGCTTGCTGTAGCCTCACCACTTAACCATATCTCACCCATTAAGCTTTGCTAGTCTTGATACCCTTGGAAATGAGATTGCCGAGTCCTTGTGGCTCACATATTACTACAACGACAATTGCAGGTACAAGTAATGCGATGATTTGACGTGAGAGCGATGTTTGTTTGATTTTGAGTTCTTCTTCTTCTTCATCAATCTAGGATGGGTTCCAGGTGGTAGCCTGGGATAGCAAGCATCGATGTCATTTTATCATTTGATTTCATCCGTAGTCGGACCCTGCTCTCATGTATGATGTTTGAACATGTTGTTGTATTGATGTGACCTTGATGTAGCTCGTGGCGAGTGTAAGCCAATTCCATATACTCATATCTTCTGTACATGTACTTGTAATGATATACATTCTTGCGAAACAATGAGATGTGCTCCTATCCCTATCGAGGCCCTCAAGCCAAAATAAGGATAGTATCGCATCACATCTTGGGCGTTACAGGGGGGGTTGATCCTCTCTGCTTCAGATGATTGGCTGCTCAGACCAGTTAAGATATGTGGGAACCGCTGGTTCAACCATGCTGATGGCTCTATGCTTGAGTTTTTTTGTATCATCTGCAAGTATTGGTAGTGAAAACATGGTACTGACCATTACTTAGCTGCTTAGGATTACCAGGTGAGCCGGCATGAGACCCACTAGAGCCATGCTAACCCGGATGTCCTCCACCATTGGCTCCTTGGCGGTTTTGGAAAGCCTGGTTACAGAACTCTTGCATGATATAATAGTTTTCCCATGAATGAGTAGCCAGCTCATCCTGGGTACCATGCTTGGGGCAAGACGACTTGAGCGCCTCCTCATAGTCTTGCGACTTATTACCATTATAAGTCCCTCCAGAACGATTGTGTTGATGCTGGTTGCTAGCTCCTGCCACCGATGGATCTTGAGCCGTCGTGGTTCCCGTCATGTGGATAATGACCCGACAGGGCAGCTCAGCTCTTTCCCGATTGGCTTCAGCTTCCGAAAAGCCCCTAATATTCCCACCATTGAGAGGAAAAATTGACTTGGTGTTCCCTACAAAGTTGTGATGTCGACCGGTTTGATGTTGGCCGGGTTGGATGTACCGAGCCGGCTTAACAATGTCGATGCAGATGTCCGACTCGGGTACTGATGCGCCGATCTTGTCGATGAAGACATGGATCTTGCCAATGGGACCCGGTATCCGAACTCAATTGAGTCTCCCTCGGGGCCCTAGCCTGAATTGTCGATGTAGAGCTTGCCACGGCGGCTCTTGATCATATGACCAGCCAAATAGCTCCCAAACCCTGGAAGAGCTGCCTTCGGGAACTCAACTCCACCATGCGACAACCCCATGATGGGAGCCAACTGTCGTGGTTTTGTCATGACAGATGTCCTCATAGGAGAACTTAGGTGTGAGGCCATCACCACTATGTGGCGACTCGGGGGGGGGCAGGTGGTCTGGAACGAGAGATGAGTTTACGCAGGTTCGTCCCCTCCGATGGAGGTAAAAGCCTATGTCATGCTTTGTGTCTAGATTGATGATGATCTCGATTACAAGGGTGCAGAATTGCTAACCAAGCGTTTGAGGGTTTGTAACTTAAATCTATTGGCCCCAGGGGCTCGCCTTTATATAGAGGTCGAGACCCTAGGCTTACAAGACCTAGTACATCTCTAGCTCGCCTGGTCTCGCAAGCAAGGAAAACTCCTAGCGCCTTCTGCCTTCTAGGCCTTGAGCCGCCATCTTCAGGTGCTGTGCCACCATCCGGCTTACTTTGAAGTCGCCTTGTCTTCAATGGCACGGCCCATCTTGAGTATGTTTCTTAAGCCGCCAATATGTTGACCCGGCCCAATAGGCAAGTTAAACCGTGGAGTTATATCCCCGTCAGTACTTGAGAACTAGTGGCTCTGGCAGCCTGGGCCTGGGCCTCAACCTCAACCTGTGCTATAGCTGAAGTGGGATGACTAGGATCCATCACCACACCATTATCCTCGAAATCTAGCTGCACTGATAGGTGTGGACGAGCAAGTAGATAGAGGCTCTTTCCACCTTTGGAATTAGTGAGCATCTGGATAGAGGGAGCATATCCACAAGATATTTTCTGCTCAGCAGCAGTCCTTTTGACAATTTCTACAATCAAATCCATCACCCTAATCCCGGTGGCTGCCTTGGGCAAGCCAGTTGAACTGGGGGGGCCTGGGTCTGAGGAGCTGGCTTCTGGACTAGTGCCAGCATCAAGATCTGCACTTGCCTCTTTGAAGGCATTCTGACTGTCATCTGAGCCTGACATGTTGAGAGCTGACCCTGTGAATAGAAGTAGAGGAGTGGAAAAGATGAGCATCACAAAATACAACTATTTCTGCAAAATTTGAACTTAAAATCTTAGTTTTAGATTTCCACTTTATGGTTTTCGGTTCCATCGAGTTTCAATTTTCGGAGCATCCGAGACAAACATTCTTCTTAACAAAAACTTGGTCACCCTTTTCCGTTTCACCGAGAACGGTCTCAGAAATCGTAAAACCCGAATCGGTGACACCAATTCGTTTCCACTAGGTGACTCAGAGACGCGTAGGGCGGAAACCTAAGCCTAAAATCATTCGTTCGCCTAATCGTATGGGATTTTCTCATGGATAAATGCATTACAAATCATGGCAAGAAGTGGAACTCATCCTAATGCACAAGAATTGAAGCTTGGAGCACATAAGGGATCGAAATCTTACCCTAACTCGATGAAGATTTCACTGTGGCGGCAACGGGGTGATGGATTCCCATTGACGACGGCGGACTTCGGTGGCGAGGGCGCACGGGAGGCAAGTAGGACATCAGTGGACACGGACGACAGCAACAGTGGGGAGCAGGGACGGCGTTTGAAGATTTAATTTCAATGTTCGGGTCCACGGGATATATATACTCATCTGCTGTCAGTAACACCGATTCCAAAATTTTGGTTCCATCGAGATTCTTAACTGCCCGAGGACAGGGAAACTGGGTGACACCGAGATTTTGGGATTGGTAGTATATAGGTTGAAAACCAGACCAACCCTAGTGCTTAGATGGAACCGAGTTTTGACAGTTGGTTACACGAGTAGCACATGGGAGATTTTGGAAGTCAGTCCTTGTCGAGACGGAACTCCAATTGCTCCTCACACAAAGGGTCCGAGAAGTGCTTTCTCAAATTTTGTGATGAAGCATGAATAGAATTTGAGATGATAAATCATAGATAGCTTGCGGAGGTACTTAGGCATTCTTGCGCTATTCGTTGGCTGGTGTGTGCATGGAAGGTTTCCGTGCCCCACATGCAAGGAAGCTCTTCAGTTCCGTTGGCTGGAGGCGGGTCGCAAATTTTCTTGCTTCGACATGCATAGACAGTTCCTGGATCCTGACCATAAGTTCAGAAAAGACAAGAAGAATTTCATCAAAGGTAGAGTTGTCAAAAACATTGCACCACCTGCGTTGACAGGCCAATAGATCCTGGATCAGATAAACGCTCTCGAGCCGGATCCAAATCGTCCAGGGTATTTCAAAGGGTATAATACGGAACACGCCTGGACTCACAAGATATGTTTGTGGGATCTGCCTTACTTCAAAGACCTCCTTTGCCCACACAACATCGACGTGATGCACACTGAAAAGAATGTCGTGGAGGCCCTTTTTGGTACATTGTTCGGCATAGAGGGGAAGTCGAAGGATAATCCTAAGGCTAGAGTCGACCAGGAGGCTCTATGTGATAGAACGTTACAAAACATTCGACAACCGAAAGGAAAGAAGAACTAGAGAAGCCAAAGGCATGGTTCAATTTTGGAAGGCCAGCTATGAGGGAAATGATCTTGTGGGTGCAAATGCAGTTGATGTTCCCCGATGGGTATGTAGCGAATCTAAAGAGCGGAGCGAGTCTTGAAAAATTGAAAATATTTGGTCTCAAGAGTCATGATTGGCACAAATGACTTGAGCGGGTAATGCCGGTGATGTTGCGTGGCTTTATCCCTGAGGATGAATGGCTAGTACTGGCATAGCTGAGCTATTTCTTTCGTGCTCTTTGTGCGAAAGAACTATCACATGACATGCTAGACGAACTAGAAGAGTTGGCGCCGGAGTTAATCTGCAAGTTAGAAAAGATCTTTCCACCGGGCTTCTTTAATCCAATGTAGCATTTGATTTTGCATCTCCCGACCGAGGCAAGATTGGGGGGCATGCAAAATCGTTGGTGCTTCTCAACTGAGAGGATGCAGAAGACGCTTCGAGCAAAATGTAAAAATAAACTTAGAGTTGAAGCATCGATGGTCGAGGCATTCATTACTGAGGAGGCGACAAACTTTGTGACAGCACACTACACAGCCTAGAATCGTCATTTGCATAATCCGAAGCCTCGGTACAATGATGGCGACCGTGAAAAAGGTCGATCCAGCCTCAGCCTATTCAAAGGGAAGCTCGCACCAGCCGGTGTTTCGAAATCATTAGGGTTGGATGTCGAAGAATGGCGAACCATTTCGTTGTATATCCTCAACAACCTAACAGAAGTGCGGCCGTACATCGAGTAAGTTCTCGGTACATTGTTTCGCAACTTCTAATTCCTTTGAAATGCTTTTATTCCCGGATATGTGATACAGTCGATACGTCGCCAAATTCTCGGCTGGAGTGGTGATCCAAAAGGATTCCATCGAAGAGTATGAGCTTCTGGCAAAGCATGGAGGCGGCTATCCCGGTTTCATCTCTTGGTTCAAGCAAACGGTAATTTCCATTAATTAGACGATTTCATTTCTTCGCCTAGTTTGTGGCTAATGCAACAATCCTTTGGTATTAAACTTGTAGGCTAATGCAGAGTCTATGGACTCCGAATTGAGACAAGTCGCTAATGGTTTTGACTTTAAGGTCCGTTCATTTGACAAATACGACATCAATGGGCATCACTTTCGTACTTTTGGCAAAGAGCTATCTATGCCCGACCGAAAGACTACAAATTGTTGTGTCTCCGCTGTCGGGGAAGGAGGGGTCGAGTATTATGGAAGAGTTGAAGCAATTTATGAACTTATATTCTTTGGTGAAAACCCACCAAAAGTCGTAGTATTCAAATGTTATTGGTTCCAGCCGAAGGAGACTAGAAGGACTCATGAACATATAGGGCTAGTCGAAATCAAACAAAGCACCCATTTGGATGTTCCCGATGTCTATATTATGGCTCAACACGCGACCCAAGTTTTCTATCTACCATAGGCCTGCCAAACGGATCCAAATTTGAAAGGTTGGGATGTCGTTTATGATGTGCTGCCACATTTTAGACCACCTCCCCTCAATGAAGATGATTATGAACCTCACATTAACCCAGACACATATGAAGGAGAATTCTTCCAAGAAACACGTGTTTCAAAAAAACGCTTCAAGAACCGCTCTACTTCACCCCAGAACATTGAGGTCGACGGTGACAGTGAACCCGACTTCACCCGTGAGCAGGAACAAGAAGAGACGGAAGAAGAAGAGGTTACTGCTGCGGATGACCTGACAATGCTTGACCGATTACATAGAGGCCTTCCACATGTTGATGCATTTATTGATGATGCTAATGAGCACGTCATTACTAATAGTGATGATGACTATGCATTTATTGATCCCGGAGCATATATAGACGATGAAGATTAATATTAGTAATGTGAGGTATTCAATTATTATTATGTACATATCTATTATTAATTAGTTCATGTTATTAGGTATTCAATTTTTTTATGTTGAACTAATTTCATTCACTCTTTGTCATTGCAGGTGTTGACAGATGGTGGGCGGGGGTCGAGAGCGCTCTGAGCCTCCTTCCTCGACGCGTGCTGGGAGGGGTGCTATTATTCCACCCCAGCAACTCCGTAGAGCGCTGGTACACAGCATGTAGACATCGGCGGGCGCTTATTCTTCGACCGGGAGAGGTCGGGGGAAGACAAAGAGAGGTGCTAGAGGTAGGAAGGCTGCTGCGCCTTCCTCGCCGCCACCCCCAACTGATTCTCCCAACCACAGGAGTGCTCCGTCTCGGGTGGACCCGTCTGACTTGGACCCGTATCGGACTCCGGTCCACGAGCCTTGGGTCACCGAGCCTTCGTCCCAGGAGACTCGGGTCCCAGAGTCTTCGTCCCAGGAGACTCGGGTCCCAGAGTCTTCGTCCCATGTGACTCCGGAGGCTAGTGGCCATGCTGATGGTGGCGAGGACAATTACTTGTCTGAGGACACCTATAGCGAGAGCGAGCTGGTTGAGGAGGGCAAGATGGTCTACCAGCGTGGTTGTACAAATCTGCCTCCTATGCTGACGACCCGCGAGCAGAGGTGGTTGATTGCGCCTAATGCGGAGAAGTAAGTGCATTTACTCTTTTTTAACCTTTTGCCTTCATGTTTCTTCAAATTAATATCTAATGTGTTGGCCTTATCCTACTGCAGGGGTTGGAAATACGAGCGTGGTGGTGTCCGTAGGCCCAACCAGGTCCTTGGTGTGCTTCTCCGGCACCACTTCCTGGGGAAGGTCGAGTTGCTCGGTGAGGGTGAGTCTCCACAGGTAGCACTGACCTGGGAGCTGTACAAGGCTGCCCTGGCCCCGCCGAAGGAGATGGTTGACGGTGTCTTGTGCGAGACGGTGGCTGACATTGTGATCCATCGCTTTTGGGTAATTTCTCCTTTACAGAATTAAAAATCAACGAGGCGAGAGGGGCTGTTGTTCTCGAAGCCGAGTGCAAGCCCCTACTTCAGAACTTACAGCACGAGGCTCGGGTGCAGGCTATTCGAGACTACTACGCCTCGAGTAACATTAAGAGGGCCAAGAAGAAGTGCTGCGAAAATTATCTGAGTAAGGAGAAGTTTATGAAGGTAATTATCTATTCTTAAGGCCTTGTACTTAGTTTCTTTGATTTGATTCGTAGGCGTATCGCTGAAATTTCTCTTGTCTAACTTAGGTGCCCCCGAGATGGTGTGCGAATAGGATGGACTATTGGGAGGCATTGGTGGATGAGTGGTGCTCTCCCGAATGGCTAGCCGAACACAACAAGGCCAAGGAGAAGCGTGCCCAAGTGAGAGGTGTGCCACACCATCAAGGGAGCTCCAACCTGTTTGAGTACGAGGATAACTGGGTATGTGGTTTGCTTCATGATTCATGCAATTTCATTCTTCATGCTAGCTTGAGCCCTTAACTAATATTTTGTTCACCTCTTTTAGGCGCGAGAAAACAAGAAGGAGGTGCCACCTCTGTTCGACCTCTATGCCATGGCCCATACTGCCTCGTACAAGAAGGCCAAGGCATTCTCTAAGGATGACCTCGATCATCCACAGAGCTTCAGCAACATCTCCTCCCACAAAAAGCTCGTGAGGTACAGAGATGAGGGGAAGGCAAGGAAAGGGGAGGACTTCAACCCGAGCCAGAGTCCTTTTGATCTAGAGCTTGTGATGATATCTGGTGGTGGGAGGCCCCATGGCTCGATAGCCATTGGGGATGGACTGATACGTTGTCCTAGAACTCTCCCAGAGATCAAGAAGCGCTAGACGAGCTCTGATCCTGAGATAAGGCCTCGTCCACGGCCAATGGAGCTCTCCATTGAGGCTAGGGCCCAGGAGCTTCTAGCGGAGGCAAATAGGCAGGTGGCGCAGAGGGAGAGGGAGATGGAGGAGAGGACGCCTAGGCTGTTGGAGGAGGAGAGGAACCGGAACGACGCATCTCACCGGGCCCTATACGAGCTCCTCGTGGTAAGTTTCTCCTGCATATTAGCCAAAATCATGCGTGTAATGTCCATTTCATCACTAACTAATATGAATAACTCGTGAAAACAAAATGTGCAGACCGTGTGCCAGAACAATGGTCAGACCCCTCCGTCGATGCCCCATATTGCTATAGCACCCACGGTGAGTTTCATTTAAATGGTCATTAGTGACTAGTATTCACATTTGAGTTGCATCATGCTAAGGAGACATTGCAAATGATCTTTGGTGCAGCGTGCCTCCCGACAAGCATCGACCGATCCTTCTGCGTCTGCCACAACTTCGACCGGTCCTTCTACGTCTCATCCTGGCCCAAACCCTACCGGTCCTTCACCTCCATGTTGATGGTAAGTTTTCCCAAGTGTTTTCATTAACAAATGCATACTTAGCTTAAGAAATGAACTACTTAGCTCCAAAATGACCTATACTTAGCTTATTTTCATCAAAAATGACTTGATATGCTTAGTTAGCTAGAAAATGGTATATTCTACGTAGGATAGCTATAAAATGACCTATACTTAGCATTTTTTCCTCCAAAATGACTTGATATGCTTAGTTAGCTAGAAAATGGCATTAGTAGCTAGTATAGCTCAATAATGATCTATAGCTAGTTCATTTATGACATAATTAGCTCACTTAGGTACAAAATGGTGTAAATACCTAGGATAGCTCAATAATGATCTATAATTAGCTTTGTTAGTTCATTTATGACATAATATGCTCACTTACGTAAAAAATGGCATAATAACCTTGGTTTACCTCCAAAATGACCTATACTTAGCTTATTTTCCTCAAAAACACATAATAACCTTACTTACCTCCAAAATGATATATTCTACCTAGGATAGCTATAAAATGACCTATACTTAGCTTATTTTCATCAAAAATGACTTGATATGCTTAGTTAGCTAGAAAATGTTATATTCACCTAGGATAGATATAAAATGACCTATACTTAGCATTTTTCCTTCAAAATGACTTGATATGCTTAGTTAGCTAGAAAATGGCATTAGTAGCTAGTATGGCTCAATAATGATCTATAGCTTGTTCATTTATGACATAATTAGCTCACTTAGGTACAAAATTGCATAACTACCTAGGATAGGTCAATATTGATCTATAATTAGCTTAGCTAGTTCATTTATGACATAATATGCTCACTTAGGTAAAAAATGGCATAATAACCTTGGTTTACCTCCAAAATGACCTATACTTAGCTTATTTTCCTCAAAAATACATAATAACCTTACTTACCTCCAAAATGATATATTCTACCTAGGATAGCTATAAAATGACCTATACTTAGCATTTTTTCCTCCAAAATTACTTGATATGATTAGTTAGCTACAAAATGGCATTACCACCTTGGAGAAGAGGAGAGGAGAGGAGAGGAGAAAAATAAATAGAAGATAAATTCTTCTTTTTTTCCCTTCATTTTCTTCTTCTTCTTCTAGCTAGTCTTCTTCTTCTTCTAACTATATCTTTCCTACTTTGCAGATTTGCTATAGATGAGGAAGAGTGCCTTGATGGACTGTACTCTTCTACTTCTGCTACCTTTATGGTTATGGAAAACTTGTTTTGGATACATATGTATGGATATGTTGTTGGAAACCATATTGTGTGTTGTTGGAAACTTGTATATATGTTGGACTTGTATGTTGGAACTTAATTATTGGTATATATAGGCTTGTTTCAACTTATTTGGTATGCTTGTTGGAACTTATTGAATGATATGTATGTTCTGGATATGTATATGTTGGATATATATGAATATTCTGTCAAATTGAATGATTTTAAGAAAAAAGGGGCTATATAGCCACTTTGCCGTCTGCTGGCAGACGACAAAGAGCTTTGATGTCCGCCAACAGACGGCAAAGTGGCCACATGGCAGCTACCTGTGCAAACTGGGCAGGCCTAGGTGGGTTCTTTGCCGTCCGCTAGCAGATGACAAAGAATTAAGTTCTTTGCCGTCTGCCAGTGGACGGCAAAGAACCCACCTAGGCTGGCAAAAAAACAGGCACTTTGTCGTCCGCTGGCAGACGGCAAAGACCTTAAGAACTAAGGTCTTTGCCGTCTGCCAGTGGACGGCAAAGCACGCTGTTAAGCCCCCTAATGGAGCTAAATGCCCACGTGTGCCGTCCAGACTCTTTGCCGTCCGCTGGCGGACGACAATGAACCTAAGGTCTTTGCCGTTCGCCAGCGGATGGCAAAGCGGCCTTTACTGTGGATTATTCAGCCGGACGATTTGCCGTCCGCTCGCAGATGGCAAAGCCTTTGCCGTCCGGGATGGCGGACGACAAAGTACCTGTTTCCTGTAGTGTACATCCAATTGGTCAGATAAAATGAAAGCCAATAACACCAATTGGATGTCCTCAAATCAGAAAAATATGCATACCAACATGCTCACAGAATAAGATGTCAAATAAAATATGGCAAACATGCAAAACCACCCTAGTATCTACCAAGCACTTTGGCGATGATGAAGCCATCTATATATGAGTATATTGACTTAGGAGCCAAGTAAGAATACTTGATCATAGGTCATACTCATCATTTAATCACAAGTGGGATTGCCTCTTTTACATAAAGCTTTTAATGTGTTCACATCTTAAGAGATGCTTTGCCTCAAGACTTAGAGTTAAGCTCCCCCTTGATGTGACATACCCCCTAATAGGGCCAAACTAACCTTGGGTTTTGTCGTTGAAGACTTCATGTATGTGTTGTAGTAGTGAATTCTCATAGTTGATGAAGATCATCTTGAGTTGGGAGTCATCCTTGTTGTTTTGTACTCTTATCACCTACATGGGTTAGTCCCACACAAGGAACAGATTCAAGGATATCTATGGACATGGAATGAAACACATGTATTATAATGTCCATCGATTCATTAATTACCTTGTCCCTTGCTTACCTATGAGGGATTATGTCACTCGTTGAACTATTGCATAAGGTTGGAGTTGATTGCATTAGTTCTGGCCAATGATGAATGAGAGTGAATTTTGTTGGCGGAGTAACCCCTCAAAAACTTCTCTAGTTCTTCTTCTTTGGGACCCACATCAACTTGAGGTCGATCCTTGGACTTGATTGCATAAGTTCGTGCCAATGATGAATGAGAGTGAATTTTGTTGGCAGAGTCACCCCTCAAGAACTTCTCCAGTTCTTCTTCTTTGGGACCCACATCAACTTGAGGTCGATCCTTGGAGTTGAAGTAGCACTTGTTGAAGTTCAACTTGTAGTAGCTTTGGGAACCCACTTTACCATTGCTTGGGATTCTTCTTCAAATGAGTCAATGTCTTCTTGAAATTTGTCCTTTCCCTTGAGCTTGTGGTCTTTTGGTGGAAGGTCATCTTGAGCTTTTGTTCCCTTCGGGAGAGTAGGCTCATGCTTCTTCTTTTGGGCAACAAACTTTGTCTTGGGGTATTGACCTTCTTCCCATTCAACTCCATTGGCGTTGAAGTAGCCAATTCCATGGTTCTTCCGGTGCCATCCTTGCTTGCGTACAATCTCCTCAAATTGCTTACTTTCAGCAAGACTCTTGTAGACACCTTTTTCTATAATTCCATTCAATAAATCCTCTTCTTGCTCAAGTGTAACTTGTCTAAGAGAATCATTAGTGTAATCAATAGAAGTACTAGGAACAACATCATTAGATTTAGCATTAGTGTTGTTGTACTATGTTGGGGAAATGACGATCTATGGATCCAGCAAGGACCCTTTGTAATCAGGTGGGTAGGTCTCTAACACAAAGAGCATCACTCATTCCTACGTACGTAGGGGTTTAGACAGGTTCGGGCCACCGGAGCATAAAACCCTATGTCTTGTGTTCTTGTGGTTTATGGGTGCTCGTAGTGCAAGGCACAACAGCCCTGACAAGAGGTGCCTCGGGAGTGCAGCTATGGGTGTAAAATGAACAGAGTGTTGACCTTTGTAAAGGTAGCCATGGACCTCCTTTTATAGATAAGGGGTTACCACAGTAAAAAAATAGTCTTTAGATCTGGCGAACAGTGGATACTGCCTTCTGCTAGAGTGTCAGCATAGGTGGTAGTGGGAAATACCTAACTCTGATGGACTAGGACAGGCGCATTGAATGCACCGTGAGGTGTCAAGCTGACGACGTCTCGTAGCAAGGATTGCATCTCCTTCAGTGTCGTCCACCCATCTATCTTCTATTCTTTGCCATGCCATGGGACGGGTGTTGTTAAAGCTATTGTAAATCCCTCCGTGCTGCCACGCGCCCCGGCTGGTTCCACCTATCCGCCTACCCACTCTCCACCTGGTTGATGTAGACAACCAACCTAGTGACATGGAGCTTGGCCTTGGCAGGGGAGTCCTTGGCAGGTGTATGCGTCCTGGAGCACCCGACAAGGTGTCTTGTTGGGGTTTACTTGGCCTCCGCTTGTTGTTTTTGGAGGAACGCTCATGCTTGCTGGAGGCTGCGACCCCTGGTGCACAAGTCCGGGTGCTAATGTCACGCCGAAGATGCGCGCCTATCCATATTAAGACACGAGGGCCTCAACAGGGATAGAGGCGCATCTTGCCATTAGCAAGTATAAAATCATTACATACATTTAGGAAGATAAGAGTATATGAGTTGGCTTACACTTGCCACATACTAAATTACAAATCCACACAATTTATTCAATCATCCATAAAAAGGCAGGGTCCGGCTACGGACGCAATCAAACGATAAAATGCTGCAATGACACTGGCTTGCTAGCCCAAAGATCTCGACCACGACCACTCTACTCGTCTGGATAAGTGACGTACATCCTGCCACGCTCCTCGTCATACTCCCACTGGAGCCGCGTCACATCATCTGGCACGATCTCATCTGTACCTGCACCTGGATTGTTGTAGTAATCTGTGAGCCACAAGGACTCAACAATCTCGTGCCCGGGTACCGAGACTATTCAAGCTTATAGGTTGGGAAGGGGTATGTGTTTAGGTTGCAGCAGCACTAAAGCATTTATGGTGGCTAAACTGACAAAACATGAAAGTAAATATGTGGTCTATGATAAACGATCGAAAACTAGAATGACCTCTAAGAGATCCTGAACACCTACTTACGTCAATCATAACCCCACCGTGTTCTCTCTCGGTTCATGTTCTCGAGCAGAGACGATCACAGTTACTCACACAGTTGGTGCATTTCATTATAATTTACTTCAAGTTAACTATAACCGTGTGTTAAACAAATATCCAAGTTGCCACATAACCGCGGGCACGGCTTTCTGAAAGTTTAAACCCTGCAGGGGTGCTCCAACTAGTCCATCATAAATTAACCACACTCCACAGGAATAACCTCGACCACGGATCTCGTGATCATCATAGGTAGCTCGAAAGGAATTCCAACACCTCGAGATAGCCCGAAGAAGGTCAGAGTCCCACACGCAAGCCACTCGATAATGTAAAACAAGTCTAGCAAGACCGCTCGATGTGTCGATGAACCCGATAAGAGCTGCGTATCTCGTTCTTAGGACACGACCGGATTGTCCAAACTTCCGGTAGGACAAACACAGAGTTGCCCCTGGTGGCCACCGGCTGTTGACATTTTGGACCAACACTCATGAGGAGCACTGGCCTGGGTTGTTGATTAATCCACGGGGTTGCAAAGCCCTATGCAAATTTTATTAAGTTGTTTAGCAAATGTAGTACATATGTTGGGTCTTGCTAGACAAGTTTTAATCTCAACCGAATAAACAAGGGGGTCCCCATAACAACCCAGAGCATGTTAGGAGCGCAAAGTATGGAAACATAACACCGGCAACAAGAAACTATGGAGGTAAAAGCGGAACAAAACACCTAGCAAAAGGCCAAGCCTTCCACCATACCAATATATATATGTGCATTAATTAAATAGCAGATAATAATGCGATATGACAAATCCATGTTATCACATGGATACAACCTACACCTGCAACTAAGAAAGCCATAAGAGGGGCTGAGCAGCGACAACTTAGCCAAACAAGGTTTGCTAGGATGTGGAGGGGTTAGAGGCATTCATGGCAATGTAGGAGGCTTGACATTCATGTGGTAGGTAATGCATAAGTAACAATAAGAATGAGACATCTAGCAAAGCAAAAATAGTGTCGGGATCCGGGTACGATCATCTTGCCTGTTGGTTCTTCAGAGGGACAAAGAGCGGGGTCCTCGTAGTGGTACTCTCCAAGATCCTCATACTCAGTTTCAACACTCGTGTCTACCCAAGAGAAACAACAATAATAAACAACCAAACAAGGTGCAATGCACAAACAAGATGATGCATGATTCATTTGAAGAATTTAACATGGCAATCCTAAACTAGTCATGTTTCACATGCAATAGTTTGGTTATTTACAATTCTGGACAGAACCTCATGTTAAGTTATTTAAACATGCATGATCATGGCAAATATGGATGCTTCACGCAAAATCGATACAAATGCATATGTAGAACGTAAGAAACGGAGTTATGGTTCTCACGCTACGCTCATGACAAGTTACGAAGGCAAAACTCAAGACAAAGAGGGCCATGGGCTATTCCTTGGCATTCCAACGTAGCCACTGGACATGCAATGAAAAACCAACCACAATGGAGTCAAATATCAAGCAATTCCATGGAGTATAGCTCCCACAAGTCACAAAACACTAAAACAAACAATCTGCCAAAAAATAGCAACATAGCAACTTTCATAGCCAATAACTAGAGCTACAGGAAGTCTCCAATCACAAGCAAGGCATTGAAATAAATTACATATCATGCTTATAAATTATCCAACCACACAATCTGGAATGGAGGCACACGTCAATCAGCATGAAGCTCACAAGTAGGCATGATGAAACAAATTTTTAGGGACTTAGAGAAAATAACAGTTTTCTGGAATCTGAGTTAAGCTGGTAGCAAGTTAACAACAGAAACTAATGGTGATAGATACAACCTCATGGCATGAAAATTAAAAGGATGGTAGAGGACAACATCTACTTCAAAACACTAGCACTGAGCTTGAGCTAATTCTCAACATATCACTTGGTAGCATCCACTCTTCATGTCATAAAAATATTAACAGATTCTCAGACTTGAAATATTTGGCATGTTTGAAAACAACAACATTTTAGTAGCTACTTTAGAACATGGTTCCCACTTATATGCAAGTTTAACATGACAAAAATAAATACCATGGCATTCTACTCATCAAAGACTACCATATTCATGTTGGCACAAATATCATAGCATGCATGGATTAAATATAACAAAAATGACAAAATGGCACTTTGAGACAAAAATGACATTTTGTCAAACTTTCTCAAATTCCCAAACAAGTCACACCAATGGATTCCTTGGGTGATTCTACCCCAAAATCATGTATCATACTCATATGATCCATGTAGTATCATGGCAAAACATTAGATAGCAAAACATCACCCATTCCTATAAGTGAAAACTTACCTAATATGCTCATTATCAAAAATGCACATACCCAAAGTTAGCAATTATACTAGAAATGTAAGTAACCTATTATAACAATTAAATCACTAATAACAATAAAAGAAAAAACAACAATTATAGGGGGCCCACCAGGCATAGGCACCAGGGCCCCTAGTGCATGACAAGTGGGGCCTGGGCCCACTTGTCACACACACCACACACACACCACCATACCTGATCCGGTTGTTACCACACCAGATCTGAACACCACGCACTACACCAGCCAACCAAAAAAAGTAGAAACCAACGAGGGGGGGGGGCTGGGATTCGATCCCCAGACCTTGCGGTCTCGCCCCCGGTTCCCTACCACTGCACTACGCTTCGGATTACACCAGAGAGGGGTATCAAGCCCACTAGTACTAACGAATGGGACTTGACTGACGAAACTGAAGAAATCTGCACTCTCCGGCGACAGCAAATGGCGGCGACGATTCCGGCGACTACACGGGTCCGGCGACGCTAATTGGTAGAAGGGGCGCGGGGATCTACGGGGTTCCATTCGTTTGCTCGTCTCGCGACGAGGAGGACAGAGGCGAGCTCAAGGCCACACATTTCCGACCGGCGGCGACGGCACTACGGAAGAAAGGGCAACGGGGAGCAGCAGCTCACCGAGGGGTTCTCGGAGGCGCGGGGACGCAGACGACGGCGAGATGGAGGGGAAGAAGACGCCGGCGACGACCTTGCTTCCTTGTGGACGACGGCGACATGAAGTGACGCTGCAGGGAGGTGCTCTTCACCACCCTAGAGCATGGAACGGGATGAGGGCGATGACGAAGATGCCCTAGACACCACGACCAGAGGGAGGGAAGCCACCATCATGGCCGGCGACGATGGAGATGGCCGGCCCTCTTTGAACTTGCCTCTCTGCACTCTCTGATAGAGAAGAGGGAAGGGAAGGAAGGAAGAGGGAGGAGGAGATGGCGGTGGCGCGAGGGGAAAGCACGGAACCCTAGGGTGCACGCACGCCGAGGGGAGCTAAATAAGACCCGGGGCTGACGGTGACGCGACGGCGAAAGCGCACGGCAACGCGCGCTCGCTGCCCCCTGCTCTCTGAACCTGACGGACGGACGACGGGAGCAGGTAGCCGTCGCTACCTGGGCTGGGCCGCACGGAGGAAGGATCCAGCCCAGCTATCCTCTCTTTCAAACAAAACAAACAGAGGTCCTATTTATAAACAAAATAAAAACAAGAATAGACCTAGTGAAAAGAAAAAGGATTTGGTGCAAAACAAAAATACTTTTGCAAGAAAGAAAATGTGAACTATTTAATAAAATTAATAAGTGGATTTTTCAAGCAAGTATTTTTAATACTATAATTAAAGCAACACCTCTGTTATTTAAAACCCCAATATCATATAGCTCAAAACACCAAAAGAACAACACACATGGGCTCAAACTAATATTGGCTACGTCATGAACATTTAATTTTTTTATTAGCAAGATAATTCTACTGATGAATGAAAATGGGAATAAAAGGTTTTAGGTTTGATCTTTTGAAAATAATAGAGAGGGGAGGAGGTAGATGCCCACTCATGCACACACATCCACAAGAACACTCACACATCACAACAAGGTCACAAGAAGCACACCACATTATATAATGCATGCCATGATGATGAAATTATATGATGCATGATGCATGAAACAATGGCATGGGAAAACAGCAAACTCAAATACATTCATCACATGACACATGGGTCCACATAGGTTACATGCCATAAAAGGTAGGGGCAGCACATGGGCTATCACAGCTAAGGACCATGTCTCTTAGTACACCGATAGGAGCTCCCGGGCCCGGGCCACACATGCGTCTCTGACGTTTGTTGGGTTAGGCCCAAAATCAGTGCACATGCACATGCGCGGCCGCAGTCTTCTGTGGTTATGATGACTTCTACTTACCTTACCCACGACGTCCAGTAACTACAAATAGGGGGACTGGTGGAGCGGGGCGATTTCCTCGAGGAGCCGTTCCCAAAAGCCGCACCGTGCTGGACAAGGATTGACGCTTCCCTCGCGCCACGTGTTGTCACATGGGGTTGCGCATGGGGAAGGGAAACGGTCGCCCAGTAGCGTGCTTCGTAGAGGACAGTCGACTCCCGAGCTCCCTAGTGACGCTAGAGCGTCTCCAACTCATCTGTCGCGTCTCATGCGAAACGTGTCACGCGCGAGGCATGGTATTGGCTGAGAGGGATGGCCACGGGCGCTAGCTGAGGGAAAGTGCGCATCCAACCTGGGTCACGAAGAGTCGGCACCTTCCTCTTCCCTGGTCCTATAAAGAGGGGTGGGGGACTGAGGGGAAGTGTTACTCATTCGCATCCTCCAACTCTCAGCTCTTCTTCCGTCATATTCTCTTTCCCTCATCTTCTGCCACCTCCTTTGACACATCTCCCTCGAGATGGCAAGGGTCCATAGTCGTGCTTGCGGAGCAGGCAACACTGCGAGGGGCGCTTCGCAAAGCCCAATGCGGATCGTGGTGATGATGGCGGGAGTTGGGCCGAGCTCCTACAATCGGTCGCCGTCTGTGGGTCATGGGCAGGTGGCTCCGTCGGCCCGCGGGGGTCACGGAGGTCGGACGGCTCCACCAAACCGTGGCGACCGTGGCCATGGCTGTGGTGGTGTGCCCCTTCCTGAACCTCACGTGGGTATCCATGTGAGGGAGTAGGTGCTGGAGTTTGTCATGGCGGTCCCCCGTCGTCCCGGAGCTGGATGCGCCTCCCAACCCGTTCGCCTTGGCAACAGAGGGCAGCCCGCCCCAGGGGCTATGGCTGCGAGCGGATGGCTATTGCAACGGCCCCGCCTGGGTGGTTGATGACCTCTCTGTCGGCAGCGCCATGTTTCTGAGGTGGGGGTAGAAATCATTTGACCGCTCCGTGGGTTAGGCCCCGGGCATCTCCCCCACTTCAAGTTTGACGGCACTGCCACCCTCTTCGTGAAGATCTTTGGGGCGTCCGATGTCCGCTTGGACTGCTGCGCGAAGAGCTTGAGCGGCAACGACTATGATTCCGGGATTAAGGGGTCCTCGGGATGCCGACCTATCTCTACAAGGCCGTACAATGGGTCGCCTTGTGATTGTCAATGAAGGTCCAGACACCATAACCATGACGGAATCTCTCAGGTCGTGACGTGCACTCCAAGTACAATACGATGGGTTCGACATATTACTTTCCTGATGTAACCAGCATTGTGTAACCCTAGATACCCCTGGTGACTATATATAAGCCAGAGGGTTTTAGTTTGTAGGACAAGTTATGCTCATTACTCTTAGGGTTTAGACCACATCATACGATCTCGAGGTAGATCAACTCTGTACTTGATACCCCAAACCCCATCTTCAATACAATCAAAGTAGGACGTAGGGTTATACCTCCATGAAGAGGGCCCGAACCTGGGTAAATATCATCTCACTTGTCTCCTATAACCCATCAATCCAAGATCCACAATTCGGGACCCCCTACCCGAGATCTGCTGGTTTTGACACCGACATTGGTGCTTTCATTGAGATTTCCACTACGGAATCGCGAAAAGGATCGATGGCTTGTTTTGTCACCCGGGATGGGTTCCACATCAGGGACACCTTTGTCCCCGGCCAGCCCTCCATGTTCGACAATGTCATTCCACTCACCGGGGAGGCATATCACCTTGACCAGATCACCAGGTTTGCCCCGGGTCAGGGAATCAAGTTCGGCAATCTGGATTATATCACCACATCCAAGGCGATTTGGCTCTCTACAAGCTCCCAACTTTAATTGATGAGCGCGGTAGCGCCAAGGTCTTGACATCTTATCTCCTCCCCGACATAGTGTCCGGGACAACCTCCTCTTATCTGGCCTAGAGTGCGGATCCGTTTATGACATGGCGATGTCAGGGGTCAACTCTGACCAAACACACTAATTGGGCTGACATGTCTGAGTACAACTTAGCCAAAACGCCAACGGACAGTCCGGCCAACCCCTCGCCACCCAACTAGACTCTGACCTGGATCCAAGCATTGGAAATTACAGATTCCCCAGCCCCAACCTATACTCAGATTTCTCTAGAGGCCGCTCACTGGGAATTTTGCTTCCCACCCACCACCCACCTAATAGCCACCATCGAAGACTTAACCGATGTGTTGGACTTGTCTTCGGATGAGGGCGAGGAGACATATGCGGACGTCGGCACAACTGCTCCTCCCGCAACGGGGCAATGGACCACCACATCGACGTATGATGTTTACATGGTAGATACTCCCGGCGATAAGGATGTCAACATGCCCGGTTCGAGAGGCGATGACATCCCATCACAATAAGTGGTGACGACACACTCAAGCGCCATCATCAGCGTAAAAAATCAAAGGGGCGCGAGGGCAGGAAAAATAATACCGCCTTCGAAAAATTTAAATCGGACACCCCCGAAGATCTCGTTGACCTAGCCGCTCCCGAACAGTAGCATGGTGATCTTGATGGGAAGACAAATCCTGAAAACCCTGAGGACCCAGCAAATTCTGAAGACGACAACTACCTACCTCTTTCCGAAGACGATGTGTCATCGTTTTCTCACGGGGGGTGCCCCGGGACGACATATGCCATGGGATGGCTTATCGTGGATGGAGCAAGGCTATAGTGGAATATCTGGGATGGGTATGCGAATAGCCCGCGGTGGTTTACCCAGGTTCGGGGCTCTCCGGAGAGATAATACCCCTACTCTTGCATGTCTGTATATGAGGTGTATCTGTAGTACAGGGTTGCTCTTGGAGCTGTATCTGAGGAGGAAGAGGGAGTTGGCTGCTCCTTTCCATGACCTCACGTGTGAGAGTGATAGGGGAAATGAGAGGAAATGGGGGAGAGCTTGCCTGCCCGTGGTTGAGATCCCCTGGTGCCTCTTATATAGGGAGGCCCAGGGGACAAGGGGTGGACCACATGGCCCAATTACACTATTGGAGGTGACATGTGATGCGACTCATGATACAGGCTACAGTGCGTCACTATTGGAGCATAGTGAAGTGTCGCGTGACGGGAGCACAGCGGGGCACAATGAGACTGTAGCGGGGTGGCACGCTCTGTAGTTCGTCAGCTATAGTGTCGTCAACTCATGTCTGATGGGAAGCATGGAGCTGACTTCGTCGGGCCGTAGCCGGCAGCTAGCCAGTGGGATCCGGCCAGGAGGAGCTGAACTAGGGGAGCTGACCAGAAGGAGCCGACCAGGAGGAGCCGGCCAGGAGGAGCCGAACAGGAGGAGCCGGCTAGGAGGATCTAGACAAGAGGAGCTGGACAGGAGGAGCCGACCAGGAGGAGTCGGACTGGAGGAGCTGACCAGGGGGAGCCGAACTGGAGGAGCCGACTAGGAGGAGCCGGTCAGGAGGAGCCAGCAGCCTGTAGCCGGCCAGGAGGAGCTGGCAGGAGGAGCCAGCAGCCTGCAGCTGGCCAGGAGGATCTGGCCAGGAGGAGCCAGGAGCTTGCAGCTGGCCAAGAGGAGCCAGCCAGGAGGAGCCAGCAGCCTGTAACCGTCCAGGAGGAACAAGCCAGCCGGGCCGCAGCTTTGTCTTTTGTCTTCATTTCTTCAATGGTCGTGTTGATTCGTAGGGCTTGGCATATCGGGGGTGGCTCCCCCTATGTGTTAAAATTTTGATTTGTCTCAATGAGCCTACTCAGGGGTAATCCCCCCGACAGTAGCCTCCGAGCCTCCGGGTGACTGGAGGAGTCGGGCGGAGGGTTTTTGCCGTTGGAGTTGTTGTTTGCAGAAGTTGTTGATGACGGTCGATTGCGGGTCGGGGACAACGCGGCTTGCTTCCAGCGGTGCGCGCCACCAGACCCGCTGGGTGTAGCCTCTGAGCGTCCGAGCGACTCGAAGAGTCAGGCGGAGGGTCTTTGCTATTGCTGAAGCAGACGATGGCATCAAGGACATCGGGCGAGGACGCCGGGTCCGCCAACTGATGGGCGCGAGGTCCCGTCTGGCACGGATCCGGGGTCCGTTGGCCGATGGGCGCGGGGACCCTATCGGGCGTGGACGTGGAGTCCATCGTTTGGCTGTTTCTAGCGGGGCGTGCAAGCGCACCCGCAGGGTGTAGCCTCTGGGCGACTTGAAGAGTCAGGCAGAGGGTCTTTGCTATTGCTGAAGCTGACGGTAGCCTCAGGGATGTTGGGCGCGAACGCGCGATCCGTTTGCTGATGGGCGTGGAGCCTAGCAGGGGGTGGGCGCGGGATCCTTCGGTTGTCGAGCGCGTGGCGCTGCCTGGCGCGGACGCGGGGTCCGCCGGCTGATGGGCGTGGATCCATGTGGAAAGCGGACGTGGGTTCTGCCGGTTGTCGAGCGCGAGGCGTTGCCGGCCGTGGACGCAGGGTCTGTGGGCTGATGGGTGCAGAGCCCTGCCCAGGGAGGACGTGGGGTCTTCCTGTTGGAAATATGCCTTAGAGGCAATAATAAATTGGTTATTATCATATTTCCTTGTTCATGATAATCGTTTATTATCCATGCTATAATTTTATTGATCGAAAATTCAGATACATGTGTGGATACATTAACAAGACCATGTCCCTAGTATGCCTCTAATAGACTAGCTCGTTGATAAAAGATGGTCAAGGTTTCCTAGCCATGGACATGAGATGTCATTTGATAATGAGATCACATCATTAGGAGAATGATGGGATGGACAAGACTCAAACTATAAACGTAGCATATGATCGTGTCAGTTTATTGCTACCGTTTTCTGCATGTCAAGTATATGTTCCTATGACCATGAGATCATGAAACTCATGGACACCGGAGGAGTACCTTGTGTGTAACAAATGTTGCAACATAACTGGGTGACTATAAAGGTGCTCTACAGGTATCTTCGAGGGTGTCTGTTGGGTTGGCATGGATCAAGACTAGGATTTGTTACTCCGTGTGAAGGAGAGGTATCTCAGGGCCCACTCGGTAATACAACATCACAACAAGCCTTGCAAGCAACGTGACTAAATGTTAGCCACGGGATCTTGTATTATGGAACGAGTAAAGAGACTTGCCGGTAATGGGATTGAACTAGGTATACAGATACCGACGATCGAATCTCGGGCAAGTAACATACCGAAGAACAAAGGGAACATCATACGGGATTAACTGAATCCTTGACATAAAGGTTCAACCGATAAAGATCTTCGTAGAATATGTAGGAACCAATATGGGCATCCAGGTCCCGCTATTGGTTATTGATCGTAGAGGTGTCTCGGTCATGTCTACATAGTTCTCGACACCGTAGGTTCTGCACACTTAAGGTTCGGTGACGTTTCATTAGTATAGAGTTATGTATGGTGGTGACCGAAGGTTTTTCGGAGTCCCGGATGAGATCCCGGATGTCACAGGAGCTCCGGAATGGTCCGGAGGTAAATATTGATATATAGGAAGTCCTGTTTTGGTCACCAAAAAAGTTTTGGGCTCATCGGTAGTGTACCGAGAGTGCCGGGAGGGTGCTGGGGGACCATCGGGAGGGGTGTCTCGACCCAAAGGACCTCATGGGATGTGGGAGGAGTCAAAAAAGCCCCTTGTGGGCTGGTCTAGGCCCCCACTAAGGCCCATGCGGCTAGGGGTGGGAAAAACACAAAAGGTGGAGAGGTGGAAAGAGTTTCCAAGTGGAAAGGAGGAATCCTACTCCTAATAGGATTGGAGTAGGACTTCTCCACCTCCAATTTCGACCAAACCTTGAGGGTTTGACGCTGCCTCCTCCCCTCCCTCCCTCCTATATATACTAGAGGATTTAGAGGGGAAAGGCAACCCTAATTACCACGTGTTGCCTTCTTCTTCCTCTAGATCTGTTTCTCCTCTATATTAGTTCTGCGGTGCTTAGGCGAAGCCCTGCAGGATTAGTTCACCACCACCACCACCATGCCGTTGTACTACTGGAGAACTCATCTACCTCTCCGCTCCCTCTTGATGGATCAAGAAGGCGGAGATCGTCATCAAGCTGTCCGTGTGCTGAACGCGGAGGTGCCGTCCGTTCGGCGCTAGATTGGAAGGACTGTGATCAAGATCGCGAGACGATTCGTGATTGGATCGCGGGACGGATCGTGATCGGATTGCAGGACGGATTGTGATGGGACCGCGGGATGCTCGGCGATTTGGATCACGAAGACGTTCGACTACGTCAACCGTGTTTCTTAATGCTTCCCGCTTAGCGATCTGCAAGGGTATGTAGATCCACGCTCCCTCTCGTAGATACTCATCACCATGGATAGATCTTGCGTGTGCATAGGAAAATTATGTTTCCCATGCAACGTTCCCCAACAGTGGCATCATGAGCTAGGTCTATGTGTATATGAGATCTTGGGTAGAACACAAAGGACTTTGTGGGCGTTGATGCTTACATTGCTTCCTCCCTTGGTCGTGTTTTGGTTCAGCGGTATTGTGGGATGAAGGAGCCCAGACCAACCTTACTCGTACGCTTACGAGAGACCGGTTCCATCGACTGATGTGTAACTCCATTGCACAAAGATGGCTGGCGGGTGTCTGTTTATCCTACTTTAGTTGGATCGGATTTGACAAAGGCGGTCCTTGAGAAGGTTGAAAAGCCATTTATGTATCACCGTTGTGGTTTTGCGTAGGTGAGAATTTTTCTTGCTAGATACCCATAGCAGCCTCGTAAAACTTGCAACAACAATTAGAGGATGTCTAACTTGTTGTTGCAGGGTATGTTGATGTGATATGGCCAATTACATGATGAGATATATGTGATGTATGAGATGATCATGTGTTGTATAGAATATCACGACTTGCATGTCGATGAGTACGGCAACTGACAGGAGCCATAGGGATGTCTTTAATTACTGTATGACCCACATGTTAATCATTAAGTGCTATGTAATGCTTTACTTTATCGCTAAACGGTAGCTATAGTAGTATGAGCATGGCGGGAGCGACAACCCCGATGGCGACACAATGATGGAGATCATGATGATGGAGATCATGGTGTTATGCCGGTGACGATGGCGATCATGCCGGTGCTTTCAAGATGGAGATCAAAAGCACAAGTTCATGGCCATATCATGTGACTTATGATTTGCCTGTGATGTTAATCCTTTTATGCACCTTGTTTTTCTTAGGACGATGGTAGCATTATAAGGTGATCCCTCACTTAAATTTCAAGATAAATTGTGTTCTCCCTGAGTGTGCACCATTGCGAAAGTTCGTCGTGTCGAGACACCACGTGATGATCGGGTGTGATAGACTCTACGTTCACATACGACGGGTCGAAGCTAGTGTTGCACAGGCAGACCACTCGAGTTAAACTTGACGAGCCTAGCATGTACAGACATGGCCTCGGAACACAAGAGACCAAAAGGTCAAACATGACTCATATAGTAGATATGATCAACATGATGATGTTCACCCTTGAAACCACCTCAACTCACGTGATGATCGGACTTGAGTTGGTGAATTTGGATCATGTATCACTCGAATGATCAGAGGGATGTCAATTTGAGTGGGAGTTATTAAGTAATATGATTAATTGAACTCGTTATCATGAACATAGTCAGTAGTGTCTTTGCAAATTATGTTGTAGATTACTAGCTCACGCTTTAGCTCCCTTGAATTTTTATATGTTCCTAGATAAATAGAGTTGAAAGATAATGGTAGAAATATTGCGGATTGGGTCCGTGATCTGAGGATTATCCTCATTGCTGCACAGAAGGCTTATGTCCTTGATGCACCGCTCGGTGCGCCTCCCCCTCTAGCGTTGTGTGTAGATGTTGTGAACATCTGATACGCACGTTCCGATAACTACTTGATAGTTTAGTGGGTCATGCACTACGGCTTAGAGTTGATGCTCCAAAATGTTTTGAACGTCACGGAACATATGAGATGTTCTAAGAGCTGAAATTGGGATCTCAGGCTCGTGCCCATGTTGTGAGATATGAGATCTCCAACAAGATTCTTTGCCTGTAAGATGAAGGAGAATAGCTTGTCTCGGTACTACAATCGCTTGAATCAAGTGGGAGTTGATCTTCCAGATAAGATAGTGATTGATATAGTTCTCCAAGTCACTGTCACTAAGCTACTAGAGCTTCATGATGAACTATAAAATGACAGGGATGGAAATACTGATCCCTGAGCTATTCGCGATGTTTGACACCGCGAAGGTAGGAATGAAGAAGGAGCATCAAGTGTTGATGGTTAGTGAAACCACTAGTTTCGAGAAGGGCAAGGGCTAGGAGGGAAACTTCATGGATGGCAAGTCAGTTGCTGCTCCAGTGAAGAAACCCAAAGTTGAACCCAAACCCGAGGCTAAGTGCTTCTATTATGAGGGGAACAGTCGCTGAATCGGAACAACCTTAGATACTTGGTAGATAAGAAGGTTGGCAACGTCGACACAAGTATATTCGATATATGTGTTATTGATGTGTACCTTGCTAGTACTCCTAGTAGCACCTGGGTATTGGATACCAGTTCGATTGCTAAATGTTAGTAACTCAAAATAACTCGAATGGCCGAAGGGATGTCAATTTGAGTGGGTGTTCTTAAGTAATATGATTAATTGAACTCATTATCATGAACATAGTCAATAGTGTCTTTTCCAATTATGTTGTAGATTACTAGCTCAGGCTGTAGCTCCCTTGAATTTTTATATGTTCCTAGATAAATAGAGTTGATAGATGATGATAGCAATATTGCTGACTGGGTCCGTGATTTGAGGATTGTCCTTATTGCTGCCCAGAAGGCTTATGTCCTTAATGCACCGCTCGGTGCGCTACTCCCTCTACCGTCGTCTGTAGATGTTGTGAACATCTAACAAGCACGTTCTGATGAATACTTTTAAGTTTAGTGCGTCATGCATTACGGCTTAGAATTGAGGCTCCTAACGTTTTGAACGTCACGGAACATATGAGATGTTCTAAGAATTGAAATTGGGATCTCAGGCTCGTGCCCGTGTTGTGAGATATGAGATCTCCAACAAGATTCTTTGCCTGCAAGTTGAAGGAGAATAAATCAATCATTGAGCATGTGCTCAGATTGTCTGGGTGCTAAAATCGCTTGAATCGAGTGGGAGTTGATCTTCCAGATAAGAAAGTGATTGATATAGTTTTCCAAGTCCCTGTCACTAAGCTACTAGAGCTTCGTGATGACCTATAAAATGCCAGGGATGGAAATGATGATCCCCGAGCTGTACGTGATAATTGACACCGTGAAGGTAGAAATCAAGAAGGAGCACCAAGTGTTGATGGTTAGTAAAACCACTAGTTTCGACAAGGGCAAGGGCAAGGAGGGAAACTTCATGGATGGCAAGTCAGTTGCTGCTCCTGTGAAGCAACCCAAAGTTGAACCCAAACCCGAGACTAAGTGCTTCTATTATGAGGAGAGCGGTCGCGGAAGCGGAACAACCCTAGATACTTGGTAGATAAGAAGGCTGGCAACGTCGACAGAAGTATATTTGATATACGTGTTGTTGATGTGTACCTTGCTAGTACTCCTAGTAGCACCTGGGTATTGGATACCGTTTCGGTTGCTAAATGTTAGCAAATCAAAGTAAAAGCTGCGGAATAAACGGAGACTAGCTAAGTGTGAGGTGACGATGTGTGTTGGAAATGTTTCCAAGGCTGATGTGATCAACATCACACGCTCTCTCTACTTTAGGGTTTGGTGACAAACCTAAATAAATGTTATTTGGTGTTTGCATTAAGCATGAACATGATTAGATCGTGTTTATTGCAACACGGTTATTCATTTAAGTTAGAGAATAATGGTTATTCTGTTTATATAAATAATACCTTCAATGGTCATGCACCCAGTGAGAATGGTTTGTTGAATCTTGATCGTTGTAATACACATGTTCATAACATTGATGCCAAAAGATACAAAGTTAATAATGATAGTACCACATGCTTGTGGCACTGCCGCTAAATGTCATATTGGTATAAATCGCACGAAGAAACTCCATGCTGATGGATATTTGGACTATTCGATTTCGAATCGGTTGAGACATGCGAATCATGCCTCTTGGGCAAGATGACTAAGGACCCCATTTTCCGGTTTGATGGAGCGGGCAAGTGATTTATTGGAAATGATACATGTTGATGTATGCAGTCCAATGAGTCTTGTAGCGTGCGGTGGATATCGTTATCTTCTTATCTTCACTGATGATTTGAGTAGATATAGTGTATATTTATTTAATGAAACACAAGTCTGAATCGTTTGAAAAGTTCAAGCAAATTCAGAGTGAAGTTTAAGATCATCATGACAAGAAGATAAAAATGTCTGCGATATGATCGTGGAGGTGAATATCTGAGTTACGAGTTTGGCATACAACTTTAGACAATGTGAAAGTTGTTTCACAACTCACGCCACCTGGAACACCATAGTGTGATGGTGTGTTCGAACATCATAGTTGTGCTCTATTGGATATGGTGCATACTATGATGTCTCTTAACGTTTTTGCCACTATCTTTTGGGGTTATGCATTAGAGACAACTACATTCACTTTAAATAGGGCACCATCTAAATCCGTTGAGATGACACCATATGAATTATGGTTTGATAGAAACCTAAGCTGTAATTTCTTAATGTTTGGGGCTGCGAAGCTTATGTGAAAAATGTTTTCACCTAATGAGCTTGAACCCAAAGCGGAAAAATGCATCTTCATGGAATACCCTAAGGACATATGACAGCCCAAGTGATGTTCCTACCTTTTATGGCATGTAAACTCTTGTCTGAACCTTGTGTCATGAGCTTAATGAATGAATTGCACCTTGTCATCTATGTGTTGTCTTGCATTCATGCATCATGCATCATAGCATTCATCATGCCATGCCTTGTTGTGAAGTGGCCTTGTATGGTGTGGTCTTGTGTTATGTGAGGTGTTGTGGTTGGTTCATGTGTGCAACCTCCTTCTCTTCCGCTCTCTTTCTTTTCAACAAAACCCCAGCCTAATGCCTTTATTTCCCATGTTATTTTAGCAACATATTTAACATGCAAATTAAATTTCTCAAAAATGTTCAAGAGGTAGCCCTATATGTATTATTAATCTTGAGTATGGTTCTTTTGATGTTTGGAGTTTGTATGCTTGTGTGTTTTAAATAAACAGGGGCTGTTATTTTTAAAAGTATAAAAATTACTTGTCCTAAAAATCATCTTAATATTTTTATTAATTAGTGCATTTTATTTTCTTTGCAAAACTATTTTTGTTCTGCCAAATTTCCCTCTATTTTTTTTTTCTCGTGATATGTTGTTTTAAAAAGGGAAAAAACCATCTCTATTTTTGTTTTCTGAGAGAGAGAGTCAAGTGGGCCTTGCCTCTCCCGCGGCCCAGCCCACTCGAGGCAATGACCAACTGCCCCGTTCCCCTTCGTTAGGCTTTAGAGAGTAGAGGAGCTCCGCCGTCCCCCCTTTTCCGTCGCCTTCGCCGTCTGTCCCCTCCTATATATTCCCTCAGTGTCCATGCCGCCCTCCCTAGGGTTTCTCTTCTTCCTAGCGCCGCTGCCGCTCCCCTCTTTCCCCTTCTCCTCCTTCTTCCTCTCTTCTCCCTTCTTCAGGTAAGAATTCAGAGAGGAATTCAGAGCAGAGCATCTCCGGTGATCTTCGGGCCGCCATCGCCTCGCGCCTCTGGTGGACCTCATCATCGGTGGAAATGGCATGGAGAAAGGCGCCATCGTCCTCGGTCCTTTCCCGGAGCTAGGAGGCTTGGGGGGCGTCTTCTTCCTCCTCGCCGCAGGTCGTCGTCGGGTCTGCTTCCCCTTTGTCGCCGACGTCGTCTCCGCCTCTTCTTCCCCGTCGTTGCGTCATGGTCTCCGTTGTCCTCCCCTAGGTGAGAAATCGACGCACAGTCCTCCTCCCCTGATAGCCAGAGCCACCGCCGTCGTGCGCATCGCCGCCGCGCTCCTGCTCGAGCTCGAGGCGCTCCGTTGCGGGTGCCTCCTTCGCGTCCGAGTGTGGGAATGGAACCCCTACACTCCCCGCGTGCCCCGCGTCCCTGTTGCCGCTTCGCTAGACCTCCCAGTCGCCGGGATTGCCGTAGTCGCCGCTGTCTGTCGCCGGTGTGCAGTGTCGTGCTTCAGTTTTGTCAGTTTGTTTTGCGTGTGGGTGTCCTTGTGCAGTGTTCGGCCTCCTATGTTAATGATCGCGCGTGTAGCAGAGGGGTCTGGTTCGGGGGGAAGGACCTGGTGGTCATGGGTTCGAAGCCGAACCCTCCCCATTTTTTATTTTGTTTTTCTATTTTGTTTTTCTTTTGTTTTTCTTCCTTGCAATATGTATATGTGTGTGTAGATACAGATTTGAGCATGTGTAGGTGTTTGATTTAATTTCTGTAGTGTTTATTGATGTGTGCTTGTGAGAGAGAGAGAGTGTGTGTGTGGTAGTCCTATGCATATGCATAGGCATATATGCACTTGTGCATATGTGTGTGGATGAACACCCAAAGACACATGAGCATGTGTGTTGTGTCTGTATGTGCCATATGCTTATGCATACATGGTGCATGTGAGTGTGTGTGTGTGGTTGAACATTCCCCCATCATGGGTGGTATGTTCATGAGAGGGTTTGTGCTCATATGTCCTTGGGCATATATAGAATATGTGTGTGCTTGCTTGTAGTGGTGTGTGTAGAGTGTATGTGTGTGTAGGGACTAGTGGGTTTTCCCCACTTGATATACCCCTTTGCTGTATATATGCATGTTTGTGAATTGTTAGCTCTTTCCCATCTCAAACTAAGCTACCAAATCTGGTTATGTCCATTTATGCTCATGTCCATTTAGAGTAGGTTTTAACTTATAAGAGTAGGTGGTATTTTGCTAGCATAGATGGTGCCATGATGCTTCACATGAACATATGAGTATGACACATGATTTTGGGGTAGAAAAAGCCAATGAATCCATTGGTGCTTTAAGATTTCACTGGTGAGCAAGTTTATAAATCTGTCATTTTAGCTGTGATGCTACTTTGTCATTTTTGCATGATTTAATCCTTGCTTGCTTTGGGGCATGTGCCAACTAGGAAGTGCTAGTGATTTATGTCTATTATGCCATGGTATTTTTTTTAACATGAGAATCACCCATATAAGTGGGAAACATGCTGCAAATTTTCTAACTTGATGTTTCTGTTTTCAACATGCTAAATATTTTTATGCCATGAAGAGTGGATGGCATCTAGTTATATGTTGAGAATTTGCTCATGCTCAGTGTTAGTATTTTGAAGTAGATGTTGTCTACTACCACCCTATTAAATTTCATGCCAAGAGGTGGTCTTTAACCTATTTAACTACTGCTGTCAATATGCTACCAGATTAACTCAGATTCCAAAAAACTAGAATTTTCACCAAGTCCCAGAAAACTGTTTCATCATGCCAACTTGATAGCTTCATGCTTATTGATTTGTGCCTCCTTTGCAGATTGTGTAGTAGGATAAGTTGATGTTTATGTTATGTAGTTTCTGTCAATATCTTGTTTGTGACTGTGGGATTCCTGTAGCTCAAGTTGTGGGCTATGTAAGTTGCTATGTTGCTGTTTTGTGGCAGATTGTTAGTTCTATTGATTTGTGACTTGTGGGAGCTATACTCCATGGAATTGATTGATATTTGAGTCTATTGTGGTTGGTTTTTCATTGCCTAACCACTGGCTACCTTGGAATGCCAATAATTAGCCCATGGCCTGTTGTCTTATGCTTTTGCCTTCGTACCTTGTCGTGAGCGTATCGTGAGAACCGTAACTCCGTTTCTTGCGTTGTTTATATGCATTTCTATCGATTTTGCATGATGAATCCATATTTGCCATGTTCATGCATGTCTAAGTAACTTAACATGAGGTTCTGTCCAGATTCATTAATAACCAATCCTTGCATGTGAAACTTGACTAGTTTTGGATTGCCATGCTTAATTCTTCAGAAATGAATCATGCATCATCTTGGTTGTGCATTGCACCTTGGTTGGATGTTTATTGTTGCTGTTTCTCTTGGGTAGACGCCAGTGTTGATACTGAGTATGAGGACCTAGGAGAGTACCACTATGAGGATCCCGCTACTTGTTCCGCTGAAGAACCAACAGGCAAGATGATCGTACCCGGATCCCGATACTATTTTTGCTTGCTAGTGTCTCGCTCTTATCATTACAATTGCGCTACCTACCACTTGATATCAACCGCCTAATTGCCATGATAGCCTGTAACCCTCCACATCCTAGCAAACCTTTGATTGGCTAAGTTACCGCTGCTCAGCCCCTCTTATAGTGTTCTTAGTTGCAGGTGCAGGTTGTTCCATGTGATAACATGGATTGGCATATCATAATATTATATGTTATTTAATTTAATGCACATATATATCTTGGTATTGGTCGAAGGCTTCGCCTTTTGCTAGGTGTTTTGTTCCGCTGTTACCGCCATAGTTTCTTGTTACCGGTGTTATGTTTCCATACTTTGCGCTTCTAACATGCTCGGGGTTGTTATCGGGACCCCCTTGTTTATTCGGCTGAGATTAAAAATTGTCTGGAAAGACCCAACATTGGTACTACATTTGCTTAACAACTTAATAAAATTGCATAGGGCTTAGCTACCCCGTGGATAATTAATCAACAACCCGGGCCAGTGCTCCTCATGAGTGTTGGTCCAAAATGGGCTGCCTGCGGGGCCGCCTCGAGGCAACTTGAGGATTGGTTTTTCCCTCTAGCTAGTCCCATCTATCGTGTCCTGAGAACGAGATACGCGGCTCTTATCGGGTTCGTCGACATGTCGGGTGGTCTTGCTGGATTTGTTTTACCTTTATCGGGTGTCTTGCGTGTGGACTCTGACTTTCTTCGGGTTATCTCGAGGTGTTGGAATTCCTTTGGAATTACCAATGACCACGACTTTCGTGGTCAAGATTCCCGCGGAGTATGGTTCTTTGTGATGGACTAGTTGGAGCACCCCTGCAGGGTTAAATCTTTTCGAGAAACCGTGCCCGCGGTTATGTGGCAACTTGGATATTTGTTTAACACCCGGTTATAGTAAACTTGAAGTAAACTCTAATAACATACACAAACTGTGTGAGTAACCGTGATCGTCTCTGCTCGTGAACATGATCCGAGAGAGAACATGGTGGGGTTATGATTGACGTAAGTAAGTGTTCAGGATCTCTTAGAGATCATACTAGATTCGATCGCTCATCGCAGGCACTCATATATATGTTCATGTTACGTAAGCTAGCCACCATAAATGCTTAGTGCTGCTGCAAACTAAACACATACCACATCCCAACCTTTAAGCTTGAATAGTCTCGGTACCCGGGCGCGTGATTGCTAAGTCCTTGTGGCTCAAAGTTTACTACAACACTCCAGGTACAGGTTCAAATGAGTATGTGCAGGATGATCTTACCCAACTCTAGTGGGAATATGACGAGGAAAGAGGCAGGATGTACATGACGTACCCGGATGAGTAGAGGACCATGGTCGTGATCTTTGGGATAGCGAGATAGTACCATTTGCATCTGTTTTATCGTTTGATTTCGTCCGTAGTTGGACCCTGTCTTCATCTTGATGATTTGAACCCTGTGTGGAATTGTAATGTAGTATGTGGCGAGTGTAAGACAATGTTGTATACTCATCTTTTCAGTATTGTATGATGTGATGATACTATACTTGCGAATGACGAGATGCGCCTCTATCCCTTGCGAGGCCCTCGTGCCTTAATATGGATAGGTGCGCATCTTGGGCATGACAAGTTGGTATCAGAGCCATACGACCATAGGAGCCTTGCTTGATTGAACTTGGCCGAGTTGAGTCTAGTAAAAACTATTTTGAGTCTAGTTATATCGGAGAGTAGGATCTTTTTACTCCTCTTCTATGCTCTGGTGAGGTATTCGACTTAGGAATTTTGATTCTACTCCTTTTCTCGCTCAAATTTTTTTTAGGATCACGTGGGTATTTTGGAGTCTATATGATACCAATATGACAGGGTTCTGTCTTGGTACCTCCTGCCTGACTTGATTTCTTCCGGGGAGTCGAGCTCCAGGGAATGTTGGCACATCTTTATCATTCAGCTTCCTTGATATCTCAGGATGGAGAGTGTTCGAAATTACTTCAATACTTGTCGTGGTGAGATAAGGTTGGAGTCAGCCAGTACTAGGGAGGCGTCTGGGGTACCACCATGGTTTAGTATCGTTGTGAGTTCGAGGATTCGAGTTAGATGAATTTGTGAGAGCCTCTGGTTGTGTAATGAAGGATGGATACAGTTGGGTGTAGGATTGCTGGTTGAGTGAGATATTTCCTCCTTGTATCCCCCACACCGGATTGCATAACCAGAAAGTTTTTGGAAGTTCATAGGTCGGAAATCTTGTAGTTATCTAGGATCATCTTCTTCAGATGTATGTGGGCATATATATTATTCCATAGGTTACATGCCGTAACATGACATGATGATGAAATTATATGATGCATGATGCATGAAACAATGGCATGGGAAAACAGCAAACTCAAATACATTAATCACATGACACATGGGTCCACATAGGTTACATGCCATAAAAGGTAGGGGCAGCACATGGGCTGTCACAGCTAAGGACCATGTTTCTTAGTACACCGATAGGAGCTCCCGGGCCTGGGCCACACATGCGTCTGTGACGTTTGTTGGGTTAGGCCCAAAAATAGTGCACATGCACATGCGCGGCCGCAGTCTTCTGTGGTTATGATGACTTCTACTTACCTTACCCACGACGTGCAGTAACTACAAATAGGGGGACTAGTGGAGCGGGGCGATTACCTTGACGAGCCGTTCCCAAAAGCCGCACCGTGCTGGACATGGAGTGATGCTTCCCTCGCACCACGTGTTGTCACATGGGGTTGCGCATGGGGAAGGGAAACGGTCGCCTAGTAGCGTGCTTTGTAGAGGACAGTCAACTCCCGAGCTCCCTAGTGACGCTAGAGCGTCTCCACCTCATCTGTCGCGTCTCATGCGACGCGTGCCACGCGCGAGGCATGGTATTGGCTGAGAGGGGCGGCCATGGGCGCTGGCTGAGGGCAAGTGCACGTCCAACCTGGGTCACGAAGAGTCGGTACCTTCCTCTTCCCTTGTCCTATAAAGAGGGGTGGGGGACTGAGGGGAAGTGCTACTCATTCACATCCTCCAACTCTCAGCTCTTCTTCCGTCATATTCTCTTTCCCTCACCTTCTGCCACTTGCTTTGACACGTCTCCCTCGAGATGGCAAGGGTCCACGGTCGCTCTTGCGGAGTAGGCACATTGCAAGGGGCGCTTCGCAAACCCCAAAGCGGATCATGGTGATGATGGTGGGAGTTGGGCCGAGCTCCTACAATTGGTCGTCGTCTGTGGGTCATGGGCAGGTGGCTCCGTCGGCCCGCGGGGGTCACGGAGGTCGGACGGCTCCGCCAAACCGTGGCGGCCGTGGCCGCGGTTGTGGTGGTGTGCCCCTTCCTCAACCTCACGTGGGTATCCACGTGAGGGAGTAGGTGCTGGAGTTCGTCATGGCGGTCCCCGCCATGTCGGAGCTAGATGCGCCTCCCGACCCATTCGCTTGGGCAACAGAGGGCAGGCCGCCCCAGGGGCTATGGCTGCGAGCGGATGGCTATTGCAACGGCCCCTCCTGGGTGGTTGACGACCTCTCTGTTGGCAGCGCCTTGTTTCTGACGCGGGGGTCGAAATCATTCGCCCGCTCCATGGGTTAGTCCTCGGGCATCCCCCCACTTCAAGTTCAACGGCTCTACCACCCTCTTCGTGAAGATCTTTGGGGCGTCCGATGTCCGCTTGGACTGCTGCGCGGAGAGCTTGAGTGGCAATGACTATGATTCCTCCAGCGACAGTGAGGACGACGACAACACCTATGGCATCAAGCAGGAGGAGTCCAACTAGCCGCATATGGCATCGTAGCTAGAGATTTAGGGATCCGGCAACGAGGCTCCATCCTTGAGACCTCATTTCCGGATCAATTGCCACATCATAGTGTCAGATCTGTTGTCTGCGGCCGATGAGTGAGGGAGTCCGGGATTAAGGGGTCCTCAGGATGCCGACCTGTCTCTGCAAGGCCGTACAATGGGTCGCCTTGTGATTGTCAATGAAGGTCCAGACACCATAACCTAGATGGAATCTCTCAGATCGTGACGTGCACTCCAAGTACAATACGATGGGTTCGACATATTACTTTCCTGATGTAACCGACATTGTGTAACCCTAGATACCCCTGGTGACTATATATAAGACAGAGGGTTTTAGTTTGTAGGACAAGTTGTGCTCATTACTCTTAGGGTTTAGACCACATCATATGATCTCGAGGTAGATCAACTCTATACTTGATACCCCAAACCCCATCTTCAATACAATTAAAGTAGGACGTAGGGTTATACCTCCATCAAGAGGGCCTGAACCTGGGTAAATATAGTCTCACTTGTCTCCTATAACCCATCAATCCAAGATCCACAATTCCGGACCCCCTACCCGAGATCTACTGGTTTTGACACTGATATTGGTGCTTTCATTGAGATTTCCACTCTGGAATCGCGAAAAGGATCGATGGCTTGTTTCGTCACCCGGGATGGGCTCCACATTGGAGACACCTTTGTCCCCGGCCAGCCCTCCATGTTCGACGATGTCGTTCCACTCACCGGGAAGGCATATCACCTTGACCAGATCACCAGGTTTGCCTCGGGTCAGGGAATCAAGTTCGGCAATCAAGATTATATGGCCACGTCCCAAGGCGATTTGGCTCTCTCCAAGCTCTCGGCTTTAATTGATGAGCGCGGTAGCGCCAAAGCCTTGACATCTTATCTCTTCCCCGACATAGTGTCTGGGACAACTCCCTGTTATCTGGCCTAGAGTGCGGATCCGTTCATGACATGGCAATGCCAGGGGTCAACTCTGGCCAAACACACTAATTGGGCTGACATGTCTGAGTACAACTTAGCCAAAACGCCAAAGGACAGTCCGGCCAACCCCTCGCCACCAAACTAGACTCTGACCTGGATCCAAGCATTGGAAATTATAGGTTCCCCGGCCCCAACCTATACTCAGATTTCTCTGGAGGCCGGTCACTGGGAATTTTGCTTCCCACACACCACCCACCTAATAGCCACAATCGAAGACTTAACCGATGTGTTGAACATGTCTTCGAATGAGGGCGAGGAGACATATGCGAACGTCGGCACAACTGCTCCTCCCGCAACTGGCAATGGACCAGCACATCAACATATGATGTTTACATGGTAGATACTCCTGGCGATAAGGATGTTAACACGCCTGGTTCGAGAGGCGATGACATCCCATCACAATAAGTGGTGACGACACACTCAAGCGCCGTCATCAGCGTAAAAAATCAAAGGGGCGCAAGGGCAGGAAAAATAATACCGCCTTAAAAAATTTTAAATCGGACACCCCCGAAGATCTCGCTGACCCAACCGCTCCCGAACAGTAGCATGGCGATCTTGATGGGAAGACAAATCCTAAAAACCCTGAGGATCCTGCCAATTCTGAAGACAACAACTACCTACCTCTTTTTGAAGACGATGTGTCATTGTTTTCTCATGAGGGGTGCCCCAGGACGGCATATGCCATGGGATGGCTTATCGTGGATGGAGCAAGGCTACAGTGGAATATCCGGGATGGGTATGCGAATAGCCCGCGGTGGTTTACCTAGGTCGGGTTCTTCGGAGAGAAAATACCCCTACTCTTGCATGTATGTATATGAGGTGTATCTGTAGTACATGGTTGCTCTTGGAGCTGTATCTGAGGAGGAAGAGGGAGCTGGCTGTTTCTTTCCATGACCTCACGTGTGAGAGTGATAGGGGAAATGAGAGGAAATGGGGGAGAGCTTGCCTGCCCGTGGTTGAGCTCCCCTGGTACCTCTTGTATAGGGAGGCCCAGGGGACACGGGGTGGCCCACATGGCCTAATTACACTATTGGAGGTGACATGTGATGCGACTCATGATGCAGGCTAGAGTGCGTCACTATTGGAGCGTAGTGAAGTGTCGCATGACGGGTGCACAACGGGGCACAACGGGACTGTAGCGGGGTGCCAGGCTCTGCAGTCCGTGAGCTACAGTGTCGTTAACTCATGTCTGATGGGAAGCATGGAGCTGACTTCGTCGGGCCGTAGCCGGCAGCTGGCCAGGGGGAGCCGGCCAGGAGAAGCCGGACAGGAGGAGCCGAACTAGGGGAGCCGACCAGAAGGAACCGACCAGGAGGAGCCAGACAGGAGGAGCCGGCTAGGAGGAGCGAGACAGGAGGAGCCGGACAGGAGGAGCCGGACAGGAGGAGCCGACCAGGAGGAGCCAGACTAGAGGAGCCGACTAGGAGGAGCCGGCCAGGAGGAGCCAGCAGCCTGCAGCCAGCCAGGAGGAGCCGGCCAGGAGGAGCCAGCAGCCTGCAGCCGGCCAGGAGGATCTGGCCAGGAGGAGCCAGGAGCTTGCAGCCGGCCAGGAGGAGCCAGGAGGAGCCAGCAGCCTGCAACTGTCCAGGAGGAACCAGCCAGCCGGGTCACAGCTTTGTCTTGTGTCTTCATTTCTTCGATGGTGTTGTTGATTCGTGGGGCTTTGGATACCAGGGGTGGCTCCCCCGATGTTTTCAAATTTTGAGTCGTTTCAATGAGCCTACCCAGGGGTAATCCCCCCGATAGTAGCTTCCGAGCCTCCGGGCGACTCGAGGAGTCGAGCGGAGGGTTTTTGCCGTTGGAGTTGTTGTTTGCACAAGTTGTTCATGACGGTCGATTGTGGGTCGGGGACAACGCGGCTTGCTTCCAGCGGGGGCGCGCCACAGGACCCGCTTGGTGTAGCCTCCGAGACTCCGGGCGACTCGAAGAGTTAGGCGGAGGGTCTTTGCTATTGCTGAAGCAGACGATGGCATCGAGGACATCGGGCGAGGATGCCGAGTCTGCCAACTGATGGGTGCGAGGTCCCATCTAGCACGGATCTGGGGTTCGTCGGCCGATGGGCACGGGGACCCTATCGGGCGTGGACGTGGAGTCCACCGTTTGGCTATTTCTAGTGGGGCGCGCCAGCGCACCCGCATGGTGTAGCCTCTGGGCGACTTGAAGAGTCGGGCAGAGGGTTTCGTTGTTGCTAAAGCTGACAGTGGCGTCAGGGATGTTGGGCACGGACGTGCGGTCCGTTTGCTGATGGGCGTGGAGCCTAGCCGGTGGTGGGCACGGGGTCCTCCGGTTGTCGAGCGCGAGGCGCTGCCGGGCGCGGACGCGGGGTCCGCCGGCTGATGGGCGTGGAGCCCTGTGGAAAGCGGACGTGGGGTCTGCCGGTTGTCAAGCGCGAGGCGTTGCCGGGCGTGGATGCAGGGTCTGACGGCTGATGGGCGCAGAGCCCTGGCCAGGGAGGACATGGGGTCCGCCTGTTGAAAATATGCCCTAGAGGCAATAACAAATTGGTTATTATCATATTTCCTTGTTCATGATAATCGTTTATTATCCATGCTATAATTCTATTGATCGGAAACTCAGATACATGTGCGGATACATAGACAACACCATGTCCCTAGTATGCCTCTAATAGACTAGCTCGTTGATCAAAGATGGTTAAGGTTTCCTATCCATGGACACGAGTTGTCATTTGATAACGAGATCACATCATTAGGAGAATGATGGGATGGACAAGACCCAAACTATAAAAGTAGCATATGATCGTGTCAGTTTATTGCTACCATTTTCTGCATGTCAAGTATATGTTCCTATGACCATGAGATCATGCAACTCACGGACACCGGAGGTGTACCTTGTGTGTAACAAACGTCGCAACGTAACTGGGTGACTATAAAGGTGCTCTACAGGTACCTCCGAGGGTGTCTGTTGGGTTGGCATGGATCAAGACTGGGATTTCTTACTCCGTGTGATGGAGAGGTATCTCACGGCCCACTCGGTAATGCAACATCACAACAAGCCTTGCAAGCAATGTGACTAAGTATTATCCACGGGATCTTGAATTATGAAATGAGTATAGAGACTTGCCGGTAATGGGACTGAACTAGGTATACAGATACCGACGATCGAATCTCGGGCAAGTAACATATCGAAGAACAAAGGGAACATCAAACATGATTAACTGAATCCTTGACATAAAGGTTCAACCAATAAAGATCTTCGTAGAATATGTAGGAACCAATATGGGCATCCAGGTCCTGCTATTGGTTATTGATCGTAGAGGTGTCTCGGTCATGTCTACATAGCTCTCGAACCCGCAGGGTCTGCACACTTCAGGTTCGGTGACGTTTCAGTAGTATAGAGTTATGTATGGTGGTGACCGAAGGTTGTTCGGGGTCCTGGATGAGATCCCGGACATCACGAGGAGCTCCGCAATCGTCCGGAGGTAAAGATTGATATATAGGAAGTCCTGTTTTGGTCACCAGACAAGTTTTGGGCTCATCGGTAGTGTACCGGGAGTGGCGGGAGGGTGCCGGGGGACCATCGGGAGGGCTGTCTCGACCCAAAGGACCTCATGGGCTGTGGGAGGAGTCAAAAAAGCCCCTTTTGGGCTGGTATAAGCCCCCACTAAGGCCCATGTGGCTAGGGGTGGGAAAAACACAAAAGGTGGAGAGGTGGCAAGAGTTTCCAAGAGGAAAGGACGAATCCTACTCCTAATAGGATTGGAGTACGACTCCTCCACCTCCAATTTCGACCAAACCTTGAGGGTTTGAGGCTGCATCCTCCCCTCCCTCCCTCCTATATATAATAGAGGATTTAGAGGGGAAAGCCAACCCTAATTGCCATGGGTTGCCCTCTTCTTCTTCTAGATCTGTTTCTCCTCTAGATTAGTTCTGCGGTGATTAGGCAAAGCCCTGCAGGATTAGTTCACCACCACCGCCACCATGCCGTTGTGCTATTGGAGAACTCATCTACCTCTCCGCTCCCTCTTGCTAGATCAAGAAGGCGGAGATCGTCATCAAGATGTCCGTGTGCTGAACGCGGAGGTGCCGTCCGTTCGGCGCTAGATCGGAAGGACTTTGATCAAGATCGCGAGACGATTCGTGATTGGATCGCGGGACGGATCGTGATCGGATTGCGGGACAGGTCGTGATGGGATCGCGGGAAGCTCGGTCATTTGGATCGCGAAGACATTCAACTACATCAACCGCGTTTCTTAACGCTTCCCGCTCAGCGATCTGTAAGGGTATGTAGATCCACTCTCCCTCTCGTAGATTCTCATCACCATGGATAGATCTTGCATGCGCGTAGGAAAATTTTATTTCCCATGCAACGTTCCCCAAAAATGGCATGATGAGCTAGGTCTATGTGTAGATGAGATCTTGAGTAGAACACAAAGGAGTTTGTGGGTGTTGATGCTTAGATTGCTTCCTCCCTCTGTCGTGTTTTAGTTCAGCGGTATTGTGGGATGAAGCAGCCCGGACCAACGTTATTACTCGTATGCTTACGAGAGACCGGTTCCATCGAATGATGTGTAACTCCGTTGCACAAAGATGGCTGGCGGGTGTCTGTTTCTCCTACTTTAGTTGGATCAGATTCGACAAAGGAGGTCCTTGAGAAGGTTGAAAAGCCATTTATGTATCACCGTGGTGGTTTTGCGTAGGTGAGAATTTTTCTTCCTAGATACCCATAGCAGCCACGTAAAACTTGCAACAACTATTAGAGGATGTCTAACTTGTTTTTGCAGGGTATGTTTTGATGTGATATGACCAATTACATGATGAGATATATGTGATGTATGAGATGATCATGTGTTGTATAGAATATCACGACTTGCATGTCGATGAGTACGGCAATCGGAAGGAGCCATAGGGATGTCTTTAATTATTGTATGACCTGCGTGTCAATCATTAAGCGCTATGTAATGCTTTACTTTATCGCTAAACGGTAGCTATAGTAGTATGAGCATGGTGGGCGCGAAAACCCCGATGGTGACACAATGATGGAGATCATGGTGTTATACCGGTGACGATGGAGATCATGCTGGTGCTTTCAAGATGGAGATCAAAAGCACAAGTTCATGGCCATATCATGTCACTTATGATTTGCATGTGATGTTAATCCTTTTATGCACCTTGTTTTGCTTAGGACAATGGTAGCATTATAAGGTGATCCCTCACTTAAATTTCAAGATAAATTGTGTTCTCCCTGAGTGTGCACCATTGCGAAAGTTCGTCATGTCGAGACACCACATGATGATCGGGTGTGATAGATTCTATGTTCACATACGACGGGTGCAAGCCAGTGTTGCACATGCAGAACACTCGTGTTAAACTTGACGAGCCTAGCATGTACAGACATGGCCTCGGAACACAAGAGACCGAAAGGTCGAACATGACTCATATAGTAGATATGATCAACATGATGATGTTCACCATTGAAACCACCTCAACTCACGTGATGATCAGACTTGAGTTGGTGAATTTGGATTATTTATAACTCGAATGACCAAAGGGATGTCAATTTGAGTGAGAGTTCTTAAGTAATATGATTAATTGAACTCATTATCATGAACATAGTCAATAGTGTCTTTGCAAATTATGTTGTAGATTACTAGCTCACACTGTAGCTCCCTTGAATTTTTATATGTTCCTAGAGAAATAGAGTTGAAAGATGATGATAGGAATATTGCGGACTGGGTCCGTGATTTGAGGATTGTCCTTATTGCTGCCCAGAAGGCTTATGTCCTTAATGCACCGCTCGGTGTGCCACTCCCTCTAGCGCCGTCTGTAGATGTTATGAACATCTAACAGGCACGTTTTGATGATTACTTTATAGTTTAGTGCGTCATGCATTACGGCTTAGAATTGAGGCTCCAAAACGATTTGAACGTCACGGAACATATGAGATGTTATAAGAACTGAAATTGGGATCTCAGGCTCGTGCCCGTGTTGTGAGATATGAGATCTCCAACAAGATTCTTTGCCTGCAAGATGAAGGAGAATAGCTCAATCGTTGAGCATGTGCTCAGATTGTCAGGGTGCTACAATCGCTTGAATCGAGTGGGAGTTGATCTTCCGGATAAGAAAGTGATTGATATAGTTTTGCAAGTAACTATCACTAAGCTACTAGAGCTTCGTGATGAACTATAAAATGCCAGGGATGGAAATGATGATCCCTGAGCTGTACGCGATGTTTGACACCGCGAAGGTAGAAATCAAGAAGGAGCATCAAATGTTGATGGTTAGTAAAACCAGTAGTTTCAAGAAGGGCAAGGGCAAGGAGGGAAACTTCATGGATGGCAAGTCAGTTGTTGCTCTTATGAAGCGACCCAAAGTTGAACCCAAACCCGAGACTAAGTGCTTCTATTATGAGGAGAGCGGTCGCTGAAGCGGAACAACCCTAGATACTTGGTAGATAAGAAGGCTGGAAACATCGACAGAAGTATATTTGATATACATGTTGTTGATGTGTACCTTGCTAGTACTCCTAGTAGCACCTGGGTATTGGATACCGGTTCGGTTGCTAAATGTTAGTAACTCAAAGTAAAAGCTATGGAATAAACGGAGACTAGCTAAGTGTGAGGTGACGATGTGTGTTGGAAATGTTTCCAAGGCTGATATGATCAACATCACATGCTCTCTCTACTTTCGGGATTAGTGACAAACCTAAATAAATGTTATTTGGTGTTTGCATTAAGCATGAACATGATTATATCGTGTTTATTGCAACAGAGTTATTCATTTAAGTTAGAGAATAATGGTTATTCTGTTTACATAAATAATACCTTCAATGGTCATGCACCCAGTGAGAATGGTTTGTTGAATCTTGATCGTAGTAATACACATGTTCATAACATTGATGCCAAAAGATACAAAGTTAATAATGATATTACCACATACTTGTGGCACTGCCGCTAAATGTCATATTGGTATAAATCGCATGAAGAAACTCCATGCTGATGGATCTTTGGACTATTCAATTTCGAATCGGTTGAGACATGCGAACCATGCCTCTTGGGCAAGATGACTAAGGACCCCGTTTTCCAGTTTGATGGAGCGGGCAAGTGATTTATTGGAAATGATACATGTTGATGTGTGCAATCCAATGAGTCTTGTAGCATGCGGTGTATATCGTTATTTTCTTACCTTCACTGATGATTTGGGTAGATATAGTGTATATTTATTTAATGAAACACAAGTCTGAATCATTTGAAAAGTTCAAGCAAATTCAGAGTGAAGTTTAAGATCATCGTGACAAGAAGATAAAAATGTCTGCGATATCATCGTGGAGGTGAATATCTGAGTTACGAGTTTGGCATACAAGTTTAGACAATGTGAAAGTTGTTTCACAACTGATGCCACCTGGAACACCATAGTGTGATGGTGTGTTTGAACGTCATAGTCGTGGTCTATTGGATATGGTGCATACTATGATGTCTCTTATCGTTTTGCCACTATCTTTTGTGGTTATGCATTAGAGACAACTACATTCACTTTAAATAGGGCACCATCTAAATCCGTTGAGATGACACCATATGAATTATGGTTTGATAGAAACCTAAGCTTTAATTTCTTAATGTTTGGGGATGCGAAGCTTATGTGAAAAAGGTTTTCACCTAATGAGCTCGAACCCAAAGTGTACAAATGCATCTTCATGGAATACCCTAAGGAATATTGTGTATACCTTCTATCGGATTCGAGTGCAAAGTGTTTGTTGCTAAAAATGGGTCCTTTCTCGAGAAAGAGTTTCTCTCGAAAGAATTGAGTGGGAGGAAGATAGAACTTGATGAGGTTGTTGATCCTTTGTTTCAACCAGAGAGTAGCTCAACGTAGAAAGTTGTTTCTATGGAGCCTACGTTAGTTGAAGGGGAAGTTAATGATGATGATCATGAAGCTTCGGATCAAGTTACTATCAAACCTCGTAGGTCGACAAGGACGCATACTGCTCCTGAGTGGTACGGCAACCCTGTCTTAGAGGTCATGTTTTTGGACAATGATGAGCCTACGAGCTATGGAGAAGCAATGATGAGACCAGATTCCGACATGGCTAGGAGCCATGAAATCCGAGAAAGGATCCATGTATGAAAACCAAGTATGGACTTTGGTAGACTTGCCTATTGAACGACAGGTCGTTGAGTACAAATGGACCTTTAAGATGAAGACAGACGCTGATGGTGAATGTCACTATTTGTAAAGCTCGACTTGTCGCAAAGAAGTTTCCGCCAAGTTCAAGGAGTTGACTATGATGAGACCTTCTCACCCGTAGCAATGCTAAAGTCTGTTGGAGTTATGGTAGGAGTTGCTGCATTTTTCAATTATGAAATATGGCAGATGGATGTCAAAACATCATTTCCTTCCTTGAGGAAAGGTTGTATGATATACAACTATAAGGTTTTGTCAGTCCTAAGGATGCTAAAAGGTGTGCAAGCTTCAGTGATCCTTCTATGGACTGAACTAAGCATCGCGGAGTTGGAATATACACTTTGATGAAGCGATCAAAGTTTTTGAGTCTATACAAAGTTTATGAGAAACTTGTATTTACAATAAAGTGACTGGGAGCACTATAGAGTTTCTGATAAGCTTATGTGGATGACATATTGTTGATCAGAAATGATGTAGAATTTCTGGAAAGCATAAAGGGTTGTTTGAAAAGAGTTTTTCAAAGGAAGACCTGGATAAAGCTACTTAATTGTTGGGCATCGAGATCTATAGAGATAGATCAAGACGTCTGATAAGACTTTCAATGAGTACATACATTGACAAGATTTTGAAAGAGTTCAAAATGGATTAGTTAAAGAAGGAGTTCTTGCCTGATTTGTAAGGTGTGAAGTTGAGTGAGACTCAAAGCTCGACCATAGTAGAAGAAAGAGAAATGACGAATGTTGTCCCCTATGTCTTAGCCATAGGCTCTATATAATATGCCATCCTGTGTACCACACTTGTGTGTGCCTTGCCATGAGTCTGTCAATGGGTACAACAGTGATCCAGGAGTGAATCACTGGACAGCGGTCAAGATTATCCTTAGTAACTAAAGGACTAAGGAAATGTTTCTCAATTATGGAGGTGATCAAGAGCTCGCCGTAAAGAGTTACGTCGATGCAAGCTTTAACACTGATCCGGATGGCTCTTAGTAGCAATCCGGATAAGTATAGTGGAGCAGCCATTTGGAATAGTTCCAAGTGGAGTGTGGTAGCAGTATTTATAGTATGACATAGAGATTTGCAAAGTACACAAGGATCTGAATGTCGCAGACCCGTTGACTAAAAGATCTCTCTCACATGCAAATCATGATCGATCCCCAGAACTCATTGGGTGTTAGATTCATAACAATGCGAATCACATGATGTTGTGAACTAGATAATTGACTCTAGTGCAAGTGGGAGACTGTTCGAAATATGCCCTAGGGGCAATAATAAATTGGCTATTATCATATTTCCTTGTTCATGATAATGGTTTATTATCCATGCTATAATTGTATTGATCGGGAAGTCAGATACATGTCTAGATACATAGACAACACCATGTCCCTAGAATGCCTCTAATAGACTAGCTCGTTGATCAAAGATGGTCAAGGTTTCCTAGCCATGGACATGAGATTTCATTTGATAACGGGATCACATCATTATGACAATTATGGGATGGACAAGACCCAAACTATAAACGTAGCATATGATCATGTCAGTTTATTGCTACCGTTTTCAACATGTCAAGTATATGTTCCTATGACCATGAGATCATGCAACTCACGAACACTGGAGGAGTACCTTGTGTGTATCAAATGTCGCAACGTAACTGGGTGACTATAAAGGTGCTCTACAGGTATCTCCGAGGGCGTCTTTTGGGTTGGCATGAATCAAGACTGGGATTTGTTACTCCGTGTGACGGAGAGGTATCTCAGGGCCCACTCGATAATACAACATCACAACAAGCCTTGCAAGAAATGTGACTAAGTGTTAGTCACGGGATCTTGTATTACGGAACGAGTAAAGAGACTTGCCGGTAATGGGATTGAACTAGGTATACATATACCGATGATCGAATCTCGGGCAAGTAACATACCGAAGAACAAAGGGAACATCATACGGGATTAACTGAATCCTTGACATAGAGGTTCAACCGATAAAAATCTTCGTAGAATATGTAGGAACCAATATGGGCATCCAGGTCTTGCTATTGGTTATTGATAGTAGAGGTGTCTCGGTCATGTCTACATAGTTCTCCAACCCGCAGGGTCTGCATACTTAAGGTTCAGTGATGTTTCGGTAGTATAGAGTTATGTATGGTGGTGACCGAAGTTTGTTTGGAGTCCCGGATGAGATCCTGGATGTCACGAGGAGCTCCGAAATAGTTCGGAGGTAAAGATTGATATATAGGAAGTTCTGTTTTGGTCACTGGAAAAGTTTCGGCCTCATCAGTAGTGTACCAGGAGTGCCGGGGGACCATCGGGAGGGGTGTCTCGACCCAAAGGACCTCATGGGATGTGGGAGGAGTCAAAACATCCCCTGGTGGGCTGGTCTAAGCTCCAACTAAGGCCCATGCGGTTAGGCGTGGGAAAAACACAAAAGGTGGAGAGGTGGAAAGAGTTTCCATGTGGAAAGGAGGAATCCTACTCCTAATAGGATTGGAGTAGGACTCCTCCACCTCCAATTTCAACCAAACCTTGAGGTTTTGAGGCTGCCTCCTCCCCTCCCTCCCTCCTATATATACTAGAGGATTTAGACGGGAAAGCCAACCCTAATTGCCACGTGCTGCCCTCTTCTTCCTCTAGATCTGTTTCTCCTCTAGATTAGTTCTGCGGTGCTTAGGCGAAGCCCTGCAGGATTAGTTCACTACCACCGCCACCACGTCGTTGTGCTGGCGGAGAACTCATCTACCTCTCCGCTCCCGCTTGCTGGATCACGAAGGTGGAGATCGTCATCAAGCTGTACGTGTGCTGAACGCGGAGGTGTCGTCCGTTCGTGGGACGGATTGTGATCAGATCACGGGACGGATCGTGATGGGATCATGGGACGCTCGGCAATTTGGATCGCAAAGACGTTCGACTACATCAACCGCGTTTCTTAACGCTTCTCGCTTAGCGATCTACAAGGGTATGTAGATCTACTCTCCCTCTCGTAGATGCTCATCACCATGGATAGATCTTACATGTGCATAGGAAAATTTTGTTTCCCATGCAACGTTCCCCAACACCGCCGACTGTCGAGCGCAAGGCACTACCAGGCGCAGAGCCCCGTCGAGGGCAGACACGGGGTGCATTGGCTGTCGAACGCAAGACGCTGTCGGGCGCAAATGCTGGGTCCACCGGCTGATGGTTGCGGAGCCCTGCCGAGGGCGGACGAGGGGTTCGCCGGCTGTCGAGCGTGAGGCGCTGACGGGCGCGAACGTGGGTTCCGTCGGCTGATGGGCGTGGAGCCCTGCCGAGGGCGGACGCCGGGTCCGCCGGCTGTCAAGCGCGAGATGCTGCTGGGCGCGAGCGCGGGGTGCATCGGCTGATGGGTGCAGAGCCCTGTCGAGGGCGAATGCGGGGCCATCTGGCTATCGAGCGCGAGGAGCTGGCGGGCGCGGACTCAGGGGTCCGCCGACTGATGGGCGCGGAGCCCTCCCGTGGGCGGACGTGGGGTCCGCCGACTGTCGAGCACGAGGCACTGACGGGCAAGGACTCGGGGTCCGCCGGCTGATGGGCGTGGAGCCCTGCCGAGGGTGGACGCAGGTTTTGCCGGCTGTCAAGCGCAAGTCGCTACCGAGCGCGAACGTGGGGTCCGCACGCTGATGGGCATGGAGCCCTGCCGAGGGTAGCCTCTGAGCTTCCATGTGAGGAGGTTCCTCATGGACATGATCGTGCTGAAGACAATGTGTAGTCGGCGCAAGTATATCAAATATTTTATTTTGGTGGTGCAAGCTTTATGCAAAGGGTGCCAACTCTGTTTTGTCCGATTCCCCTTCAATCTTTTTCATGTGCTCTCTGCTTGCTGGATATTGCTCTTGCCAGCCGGATAGATGGGAGCTGGTGTGTGGCTGAGGCGAAGAGTGGGCTGCGAAATGGAGCATATAGTACTCGGATTTTGGGAGTAGACTCGACCGAGCAGATACTCATAAAATGAAACGACTGGGTTGCGCAAGCCATTTTCTCCTAGGCCACTTTTCACTTGGAGTGACCTCCAGCTTGTGCTCTCGCTAGCTGGACAGTTGCGGTGCGATCTATAGCTAAGACGAAGAGTGGGCCTTCGGTTCCGTACATGCTACTAAGCTGTCTCGTGGGACCGAACGCATTAGGCCAAGCGGCCAGCCCCGGGCCGAGGCTAGCTGGCGCCGGGGCGAACAATAAAGTGGCTGAAACAAATGCAGGGATGGCCCCAAGGGTCACTCGGGGTATCTGTTTTGTGTGTACGGTGCAAGGGTATGCGGGTGAAGATCTCACATTGCTTTTTGGTGCCGGCGAGGCGGTCTTTGCCGATGGCGGCCAGCACGGCTGGCCGCCGACGTGGTCCGACCGATGCGCGTGAGGCGCTACCGGGCACGGACTTGGAGTCCGCCGGCTAATGGGCGCATGGAAGCGCCATGCGCGGATGCGGAGTCTGTCGGCTGATGGGCGTGCTCTGCTGCTGGGCATGGACGCGGAGTCCACCGGCTGATGGGCATGCTTCGCTGCCGGGCACGAACGCGGAGTCCGCCGGCCGATGGGCATGCTTCGCTGCCGGGCGCGAACGCGGAGTCCGCCGGCTGATGGGTGCACGACTGTAACAGCCCGGGACCGACGCTCCTCAAGATTCCAAAAGATTCCCCTTCCTTTCCATTCTCCTGTGTGTTTCGTCTGGTTGTTGCATTCATCATCGCATCATTCGGATCATCTGCATAGCATCGTTACTCGTTTTCAAAACTTGCATTCATTCGTAGTTGTCGGTTCTCTCTGTTCTTGCCGTTGCCCGTTTCGAGACCAACCACACATGCACCCGCCCTCGGCATCGTTTTAAAAATGTTTTAAAAGGAGCACTAAAAATATTCTTGGATTGGGTCAAAACTTGGCGTGCGGTCTTATTATAGCATAGGTAGATCATCCGTCGAATTTCGTCACGTTTCGTTTTTGTTTGATATCCCGTGGGTCAACCGTAGCAGTGCGGTCATCGGTTTATTATCGGACGTTTTCGGTATTTTAAAACTTCGTGTCACTGGCCGCAAACTTCCCTCTCTTCCCCACTTAGCCCATCTACACTAGCCCACTTAGCCCCTCCTCCGTTCGTGGTCATCGGATCACGATCGGACGGACAAGGTCCAACCCCCAGCCCCTAGTGCATTCCCTATATATAACCCCATGGAGAGAGTTCCCACTCTCTCTAGGGTTTCCTCCATGTAAAATTGCTGCCACACCCCTAGAAAAACCCAACCTGCTAGCCCTCCTCCTCCAGATCCCGCAGCCCTAGCCCCCAGCAAAAATCTAGCCCTCGGATCGCGATCTAGAGGCTCAGATTCATTCATTTTCCCACCTACCAGACATGTCCGGCGGCCAACCCAGACATGTCTAGCGACCGCAGTGCAGCCCCGTTCCTCCCATGCCTCCCATGGCGACTGTAGAGCATCCTTGAGCCCGCAGCTCCCGCCGGCCGGCCCTCTCCGGAGCAACCGCCGCCACCGCCCGTCCCTCTCCTCCTTCCTCCCTTCTCCTTCCTCTTCTCCTCCTCTCCCTAACCCCCGAGCTCCTCTCTGCCGCAGGCCCCCGCCGCCATGGCCGTAGTTTGCCGCCGGCCGTGCCTCCGGCCAGATCCGACGAGGTGAGTGCCGGATCCGCTCGCCCTGGTCTGATCCCGGCCTCCGTCGCCCTCTCCGCCAGGGCCATAGCCAGCCAGCCCCGCCGCTGCCATGGCCTCGCCCTGCCTCCTGCTCAACTGCGGGAGCGAGGAGGAGGACGAGCTGCTCGCCCGCTCGTCTGTGCTGCGGCTAGGCTCGGCCCAGATCTCGACCCAGCTCGGCCTCCCCAGCCTAGCTCCCTGCCAGCCTCCTCTGCCGAATGGGCCAGGCCCATGGTGAGCCCAGGAGCCCCCCCTTTGCGTTTTTTTATTTTAGGCCCATTGCGATTTTAAAACGCCATATATAATTAACCATGCACCGTAATAAAATATTTTCATATTTGTCAAGTGCTTAGAAAATATGTGTAGTTTAATTAGATACAATTTCATCCATGCTTAAAATGTTTAACATGTCATTCTCCTGCTATTTCGCATAATTGTCATGATTTGGCATTTCGCATAATTTCTTGACGTGCATCGAAATTAAATAAAACTATATATTAAATGTTCATCTTATGGACATCGAATTTTCATGCATGATAAAAATGTTGGCATGATGTTTGCGTTTTATTTGCATAAATGACTTGCTATAAGATGATTAGGCCATACTCGCATATTTAATTGTGATTAATTTTCTACATGAACCTATGCATATTATATATGTTCTCGGGGTAGAAAAATCCATATAATTTATCTATGCATTTAGTTTTTTCACTTGAGAATTTTGTATGCATGCCATTTTTGCCGTGATGCCCTTTTGTTAATTTTGTGGGATTTAATCCATGCCTGATTTGAAATAAGTTTCAACATGAGATGTGCCCATTGATTTGTGTCCTAGCCCCTGGACATTTGTTTGTCTTAGAAATACATGTATAGGTGTTGTATTCTTGTTGTCAACATGCTATAAAAATTCTGCTGTTTCGAGATGCTAGTCTGGAATCTATAATATTTTGTTGCTGTCTTGCCATGTGTTTTGCTAGTGATCTAGAACCCTTTTGTGGGAGGTGTAATGGAGTTATTTGTAGTTGATAATGTCCTTTAGTATGCTGTTGAGTTTCATGCCATAATATGCCCCGTAGCATATAGATTAACTGCTGTCAATATGCCTTCGTGATAAAAACTGCACTGTCAAAAACTGCTATTTTCACCAAGTCTGAAACTGTTTTCAAGTAGCCATCATTTGAGCTTCCTACCATGTGATCCATGCATGTTTTGAATATGATATGTGTAGATGAAATGAAGTGTGTGTTATACGCTACTGCCCCATGCTTAGTTTGTGCATTTTAGAATAGTGTAACTTGTTGTTTTCATGGGTGCAAAATGCTAAGTTGCTGTTTTGCGCATATTTCTATAAAACTTGTTTTGGTGTTTGTGGTTGAACCGTAGCTCCGTTTTGGACATGCCACATATGAAAATTTATTAGAATCTCATATAGTTTCATAATAACTTGCTGCATTCTTGATTTGAAATGTTTGTATTGTATTTTCCATGCGTTTGCATTCATGACATGTACATCTTGTGTTGCTCATATCTTTTAGGCCGTAGCTCCGTTTGAGATGTTCTATATATGTAAATCGATTAGAATGATACGTAGAATTGCATGGTATGATTTATTCTATTGTTTAACAAATATAAAATATGATTAGTTCAGATCTGGACTAATTTCGAAATTAACATATGGGGTCATTTCGGAAGTGCTATAAGTATTTTCCGACCTCATTGAAGATGCCTAGATAGTGTAGTTTACTTATGCTTCACCTCTTGCCATGCCTAAATAAATTGAACATTGATGAGTACCTAACGAGAATGAACTAAATAATTCGAACATTAATGTGTAGTAGTTATTTGATGTGAATTGTCATGCCTTGCATATTAAACCGGACATGCATCATATTATTTGCGCATCGTGTCATGCATATGTTGTGGTGTATCTTGTGTTGATTGTTTGTTTCGGATTGCTTCTTCTCGATAGAGTTTCGAAAGCATTCGGAGTGTGAGGATTCATTCGACTACATTGGCTCTTCTTCTTCATGGACTCGTTCTTCTTCCGAGCGGGATCTCAGGCAAGTTGACACATTTCCCTGGATACGATTACTATCATTGCCATACTAGATGTCTCGTTTTCTATCGTTATGTCTCGCTACCTACCACCTGTTTGACAAGCCTCCCAACATTGCCATGAAAAGCCTCTAACCCCTCTACATCCCAGCAAACCTTTGTTTGGCTATGTTACCGCTTGCTCAGCCCTTCTTATAGCGTTTCTAGCTACAGGTGCAATTGCTTCCATGTGACATCATGGACATTCTTTTTTTATATCACCATATTGCTGCTATTTAATTTAATGCACATATACACTTGGTAAAGGGTGGAAGGCTTGGCCTTTTGCTCGGTGTTTTGTTCCACTCTTGCTACCCTAGTTTCTTGTGAACCGGTGCTATGTTCCATAATTGAGGGCTCCTAACCTGCTCGGGGTTGTTATGGGGACCCCCTTGATTTTCGTTTTGGGATAAAACTTGTCTGGCAAGGCCCAACATTGGTACTACATTTGCCTAATAACTAATAAATTGCATAGGGACCCGCCGACACCCGCGGATAATTAATCAACCCCGGGCCAGTGCTCCGCATGAGTGTTGGTCCAACCTAGAGCAGCTTATTAACGCCGCCCGGGGCAAATCGGTGATTGGCATGGTAACCATCGCTCATCCGTCGTGTCCTGAGAATGAGATACGCGGCTCTTATCGGGTTCGTCAACACGTCGGGAGGCCTTGCTGGATTTGTTTTACCTTTCTCGAATGTCTTGAGCAAGGAACTCTGATCTTCTTCGGGCTATCTTGAGGTGTCGGATTTCCTTGGGAATTGCCTAGGAAGATCACGAGATCCATGGTTGAGGTTATTCACGCTGCATGTGGTTAATTTGTGATGGATGAGTTGGAGCACCCCTACAGGGTTAAATCTTTTCAAGAAGCCGTGCCCGTGGTTATGTGGCAAACTTGGAAACTTTGTTTAACACCCGGTCATAGCAAACTGAAAGTAAACTCTAATAAAATACACCAACTAGGTGTGTAACCGTGAATGTCTCTTCTCGTGAGTTTTATCCGAAAGAGAACGCGGTGGGGTTATGTTTGACGTAAGTAGGTGTTCAGGATCAGTTAGTGATCATTGCTAGTTCACGTCCGTTATGCGTAGACCACCATACTTTACTTTCTGTACTCGTAAGTTAGCCACTCAAATAAATGCTTAGTCGCTTGCTGTAGCCTCACCACTTAACCATACCTCACCCATTAAGCTTTAATAGTCTTGATACCCTTGGAAATGAGATTGCTGAGTCCCTGTGGCTCACAAATTACTACAACAACAGTTGCAGGTATAGGTAATTGTTGATTTGACGAGAGCGCGTTGCTTGATTTGATTGGAGTTCTTCTTCTTCTTCATCAATCTGGGATGGGTTCCAGGCGGCAGCCTGGGATAGCAAGGGTGGATGTCATTTTATTGTTTGATTTCGTCCGTAGTCAGACCCTGCTCTTCTATATGATGTTTGAGTATGTTGTTGTATTGATGTGACTCTAATGTAGCTTGTGGCGAGTGTAAGCCAATTCCATATACTCATCTCTTCTGTACATGTACTTGTAATGATATCCATTCTTGCAACACGACAAGATGCGCTTCTATCCCTGTCTAGGCCCTCGTGCTGAAATAAGGATAGGACCGCATCTTGGGCATGAAAAGTTGGTATCAGAGCCTGTACCGACCTAGGAGCCCCCTTGATTGATCGAACTTGGCCGAGTTGAGTCTAGTAAAAATCTATTTTGAGTCTAGTTATATCGGAGAGTAGGTTTCTTTTTACTCCTCTTTTATGCACTGGTGAGGTATTCGACTTAGGAACTTTGATTCTACTTCTCTTCTCGCTCAAAATTTTTTAGGATCACGCGAGTATTTTGGAAACTATATGATGCTGATGTGACAGAGTTCTGTCTTGGTGCCTCCTGTCTGACTTGAATTCTTCCGGGGAGTTGAGCTCCGAGGGATTCTTGGCACATCGTTATCATTCAGTTTTCTTAGTATCTCAGGATGGAGGATGATCGAAATTGCTTCAATACTTATCATGGTGAGATAAGATCAAAGTAACCCAGTACTGGGGAGGCGTCCGGGGTACCGCTATGGTTAGTATCGTTGTGAGTTCGAGGATTCGAGTTAGATGAATTTCCGAAAGCCTCTGGTTATGTGTTGAAGGATGGATACAGTTGGGGTGTAGGATTGCTAGTTGTGCGAGATATTTCCTCCTTGTATCCCCCACACCGGATTGCATAACCAGAAAGTTTTCAGAAGTTCTTAGGTGGGAATTCAAGTAGGTACCTAGGATTATCTTTCCAACAAGTACATCATGGGTATGTATTTGTTCTGGCTTGTTTCGTAAGCCTCATCCTTTGTTTTGTTTTGAATATGGCAATTCGAGTGATTTCATTTCTTGCTAAGTAGTGTTCTCATATTTCTGCGGGAATGCTAATTATTTTCATCAATCAAGTTATCATAGCAATTCTTTTCCTACCAGTGTGCTTCTCTTCAAGTTAATTCTATCCTCTTCAATATTGCAAGATCAATTCTTATTTTGTTCTAGAGTTTGTCTCATGTGTCTCAAGTTTCTTTGTTTTTTCCCACCCTCCCACCCCTTTTTCTTGAATGATTAAATTCTCTTTCGAGTGCCTTTCTCTTCATCAATGCTTCCGCTATCATTTCTTCATATTGTAGCCGGTGATTTCTTTTGGAGATTCTCAGGAGTTTTAGTTTCAAGATCTATCTTCATTTTCATTGTTCTCGTTGTTATTCTTCTCTGGTGTTTCTTATGAAGATGCTTAGTGCTCAAGTTATCATTTATTAGCATTCATCTTTGTTTTTATTTTCCGGTGGATTCAGTTCAAGTTCTTTGTGTTCATCATATCATTTTCATTCTCTATTTGCTCTCCCATGTTGGAATTCTTATCTAAGCTTCTCTTGTTTATTCATCCCTCTCTATTCTATCCGAAGTGTTGAAGATATCTCAGAAGACATTCATTTTCATTCTTGTCCTCTTAAATTATTTCAAGGGTCTCATATCATCAAGTTCTTTATTTGTACCGGCACAATCTCTCTTTTAATAAAATGTTTCAATAGTGGTTTCTTTTGAGTGGACCATATCCCACAGGTGTTTTTCCCAGGACCTACTTGACTCTTCTAATCTTTCCGGAGATGTCCTCAAGTTCTTTCAATATGACATAAGAATGAATTTCATCAGTCATGTGCCTTCTTGAAGATTGCTTCTAAGTCCTTTTCATTGTTGGCTCAACCTTTTGTTTATTCATTATTCTAGGGTATCGTAGTAATTCGTGGTGTGGTTTCTCCTCATCATTCTCTACATTGAAGACTGAAGGAGTGTTTCTCTTAAATCGTTGTTCGTTCTTCCAAAGATTCATGGTTTCATCTTGTTGCTATCATATCAATTGTTTTCATCGGGAGCAATTCCATTCTTATCTATCCGGTGCATTTTAGAGTCGTTTTCATTTCTCGATCCTTCCGAAGGCCATCATTTCAGAAGATTTCTTTGTTCTCAGCTTTCAGCTTTCGTTCTCAAATTCTTCTCAATTGTTGTTCCTTCGTTCGTATCTCAATTATTCCGGTGCCTTGTGAAGTTTTCCATTAGGTGGGTCGTGATCTCTTTGTTTCCATGTATCTTTGTTCAATCGTTGTATCCTCATTCGTTTGTGAATTCTTACATGTGTTCTCGTGCAAGACTTCTTCAAGTTTTTGTTCTATCTCTCTCTTCAGTCTTTTTCAGAAGAATAAGTGGTGTGCGAAGTCCATTGCTTGTCATCAATTTAACTTGATGAAGGATAAACATAACATAATTCTTATTCTAGTTCCATCAAGGTGATTTCAATGCTTCTTCCAGAGTTGTTCATGATATTAAATTCCTTATCCCAAGTGGCCATCTTTCTTTTCTGGAGTTCCTAGTTTTTCTCAAGTATCTTGTCGCTAAGCTTCATCTAATTCATAGCAAGGCCTCAATCTTATTCTTTTTGAATCCTTCAATTCTTTCTATAATCCTTTCGTTTCAGAGTTCTTCCAGAGGTTCTTCATGGTGGTTCATCAAGATTTCGTTCTTTTTCAAGTGTTCTTCAAGATTCTTGTTGGAGGTGCTCAAGTGTTCTTTCTCTTGGATTTCAAGTTCAATTCCTTCTACATTTTCTTTTCATATGGTGTTATTAAATTCTTGAGTACGAGGAGTCTAGAAGGAAATTTTTCAAGAATGAGATAAGTAAACCCATCTTGTTTTTCTCGGAGTTATCTTGGATTGGATTTCACCTAAAGCATTTCCTAAGGATTGTTGCTATCATGGTGTGTTAAATGATCCAAGTTTTCTCCTCCTCTTCTTGGTGAAAGAAGTTTTGCATATCTTGTTGCTCTTAATGAATCAGGTGTTTCTGTTGTGGCAGGTTGTCACCTCACAAGTTTGATATGTTTTCCATAAGCCCATAACAAGCTATTCTTTTCATTGTTGATTCTTCATCAACTCCGTTCAACCATGCTTTCAAATTCAATGGTGGTAGAAGTTGTCATGTTCTTCTCAATTCCTTCCTTTCCAATTGTCTAGCTTCTATTCTTTTGTTTTGGAGGCATTGTGGTGTTTTCCTTTTCATCTCGCATTTAGTTTGATCAATATCATGTTCTTTCATTTCTTATTCTTTTAACCAGAGTAATGTGAAATCTTTTCATGATCCTTCCATCTTATGAAGTTTTGATCCTAATCCAACCAAGGTTTGGTGTATCTCTTTCAATTTCTTTCCATCATATCAAATTTTTCCTCTCTATCCTACTGAAGTGCTGCAGAAATTTCTTGTGAATTCTTGCTTGTTCCTCATGTAATTCTTCAACTCTTTGCATCCTTCAAGATTCATTGGTTTCATTCGTTTGACAAGAAGCAACTAAGTTTACCTATTGCTCTTTCTCTTCCCCTTCTCATTCTAGATCTCGGGACGAGATCCTCGTGTAGTGGAGGAGAGTTGTAATAGCCCAGGACGATGCTCCAGAAGATTCCAGAAGATTCCCCTTTCTTTCCATTCTTGTATGTGTTTCGTCTGGTTGTTGCATTCATCATCGCATCATTCGCATCATCTGCATAGCATCGTCACTCGTTTTCAAAACTTGCATTCGTTCGTAGTTGCCGGTTCTCTCCGTTCTTGCCATTGCCCGTTTCGAGACCAACCACACAAGCACGCGCCCGTGGCATCGTTTTAAAAATGTTTTAAAAGATGCGCTAAAAATATTATATATGTTCTCGGGATAGAAAAATCCATATAATTTATCTGTGCATTTAGTTTTGTCATTTGAGCATTTTGTGTGCATGCCATTTTTGTCGTGAAGCCCTTTTGTTAATTTTGTGGGATTTAATCCATGCATAATTTGAAACAAGTTTCAACATGAGATGTGCCCTTTGATTTGTGTCCTAGCCCCTGGACATTTGTTTGTCTTAGAAATAAATGTATAGGTGTTGTATTCTTGTTGTCAACATGCTATAAAAACTCTGCTGTTTTGAGATGCTAGTCTGGAATCTGTAATATTTTGTTGCTGTCTTGCCATGTGTTTTGCTAGTGATCTAGAACCCTTTTGTGGCAGGTGTAATGGAGTTATTTGTAGTTGATAATGTCCTTTAGTACGCTGTCGAGTTTCATGCCATAATATGCCCTGTAGCATATAGATTAACTGCTGTCAATATGTCTTCGTGATAAAAACTGCACTGTCAAAAACTGCTATTTTCACTAAGTCTGAAACTGTTTTCAAGTAGCCATCTTGTGAGCTTCCTACCATGTGATCCATGCATATTTTGAATATGATATGTGTAGATGAAATGAAGTGTGTGTTATACGCTACTGCCCCATTCTTAGTTTGTGCATTTTAGAATAGTGTAACTTGTTGTTTTCATGTGTGCAAAATGCTAAGTTGTTGTTTTGCGCAGATTTCTATAAAACTTGTTTTGGTGTTTGTGGTTGAACCGTAGCTCCGTTTTGGACATGCCACATATCAAACTTGATTAGAATCTCATATAGTTTCATAATAACTTGCTCCATTCGTGATTTGAAATGTTTGTATTGTATTTTCCATGCATTTGCATTCATGACATGTACATCTTGTCCGCAGACACGGAGTCCGCCGGCTGATGGGCACGAGGCGCTGCCGGGTGCGGACGCAGGGTCCGTCGGCTGATGGGCACAAGGTGCTGCTAGGCACGGACGCGGAGTACGTCGACGGATGGTCCCAAGCCACTGCCGGATGCGGACGCACAGTCTTTGCTAAGCCAGACGGTGGCGTCGAGGGTGTCGGGTGCGGGCGTGGAGTCCTCTAATTGATGTGCACGGGGCCCTACCATGGGTGGACGCGGAGTCCACCGACTAGCTGTTTCCAGCGAGGGTGCGCCAGTGCACCCGCTGTAGCCTCCGAGCCTCCAGGCGACTTGAAGCGTCGGGCGGAGGGTCTTTGCTGTTGCTGAAGCAGACAATGGCATTGGGGATGTCGGGTGCGGGCGCGGGGTCCGACGACAAATGGGCGCGGGGCCTAGCCAAGTGTGGACTCGGGGTCCGCTGGCTAGTGGGCGCGGGGCCCTACCGGGGGCGGACACGGGGTCCACCGACTGATGAGCCCGAGCCGCCGCCGAGGGCGGACGCGCGAGCTACCTGCTTGACGGGCGCGGGGACCTGTCGGGAGGAGCCTGCGACCCTCCGGGCTAGGAGGTTCGTTGGTTTTCATGTAGGCGAGGCGGTTGTTGTCAACGACAGCCGGGGCGGCTTTTCCCCAAGTGGAGCGCTGGCGTGTCGCCGCCCCCGCTGGGTGTGGCTGTCGATCCTTCGGCGATCATTGGGTGTGCCAGTAGCTTGGGCTGACCGGCCAGGCGTCGAAGCGGGCGGGCGACCGAGCGGGCAAGCCGGGCGTGAGGGTGGATAGGCAGCCGGTGATGCAGACGAGTGGGCAGCAGACTGAGTGTGCGCAAGGGTTTGTTTTTTCTTGTGTGTGTATGGTCGGCTCCACTTCTTTCCTTCCTAATAGCCTGGTGGTCTCCTCATCCCTGGGCGCCCGACCGCGGGCGTCTATAGAGGCGGGCAGCTATCACACCCTGTGTTTGTATCACTTTGTTATGCTTGGATTTACAAAATTTGGAACCAATTAAAACTTTTCAGTGCATGCTTGATTGGATTGTGCTTGTTTGATTACTTGTTTGATTGTGTTTGGCACTCTTAGATTCTACTCCTCTCCATATTCATCTTCCTTGAACCAAACTTCTTGCCCAATGATCATGCCATGTTAATAGTGCCCAAAACTATTTTTACCAAATATTATTTTGTCCAAAAAGGATTTATTCAAATTAGGTTTTCAAAACCCTCTGAGTTTAGGTTTGCACTGCAAGTCCTCAAATTGGGTGGATCCTTTTTCCCCAAAGGCTTTATAAATGACTTTCCAAAACCACCAAATATAAATTTTAATGATTATTTTACTATTTATTTAAAAGGCTTTTTCTTAAGGCCAGAAATGGTCTTTTATAGGGGAAAATATTTTAAATGCTTTCAAAATATGTAGGAAAATTTAGGGGAACTAAATGGACATATATTTTCCATATATATGAGTTTCAACACATGGTTATGTTTAAAATCAAGGGCAAAACTCCTCAAAACCCTTTCAATCCAAATCTAGCTTTTGAGCTATTACTACAAGAAATATTCTCAATAGATTCCAAGAAAATTTCCAGAAAGTCAATATTGTTATAGATGATGATCTTGCAAAGTGTCACCTCAATCCAAGTTGATTTGATTCATCAAACTATTCCAAAACCCTCCCTGTCCAGATTCAGATTTGAACAACTTTACATTGTGAAGTTTCTCCCCTTGACCCCAAACTTTGTAGACATGTTATAATCACCAAATAATGGTGCTACAACACGTGGTGCATCAAGGGGATTAGCTTAGCATGACTAGATTTACAAAAACCAGATTGTGTTGATTTATAGGGTTTCACAAAGTTACATTGTGAACTTTCTTCAATCAAGCTCAAACTTGGTCATCAGGCGTAATTATAATCACCATTTGATCATGTCAATTATTATGGCAAGCAAAGCCCATTTGCTTTCCCTCACCTCTATCAAACACCTTCAACATGTTTGGTAAAAACGTGTTTTGACCACCTTTTACTATTTCCCTTGGCCTAAAACTTTTACCAATGTGTCTAGGGTTCCCCCTTCACCCCCAGTAAGAATCTCAAGCCACATATCCATGGGTAAGTGGGGTAAGACCCCATTTTACCCTCTAGATAGCAGTATAACACCCCTCACTACCCCTCCCCTCTTATTCTATTAGCCTCCCAGGGCATCCAAAGCCATTGTTCCCTAGCCTAGATACCCCTAGACCACCTAGACACCTTTGGCCGCACCCACAAAGCCGTTGGCATGCCATGGCATGCCATACACGCGCTCTGGAGCATGCTACAGTGCCGATAGGCAGTGTAGCCGTTGCCCATCGCATGGCTCCGGCGGCCTCGGGCCTCCCCTCTCGCCACTTGGCCCCCCTCGGCATCCACACCACGCCACCGTGTCGGCCCCCTCCTCTCTTCCCCTCTTTCTCCCTCATATCGCGCGTGCCCAGTGCCGCCTGGCTTGGCTAGTGAGCTACCTCACACGCGCGCGCTCCTCTCCCTCTCTCTTCCCTCCCCTGGACCTAGACAACCCCAGTGTAAGAGCATATTTCTCCCTAAGTGGTTTTGGTGATTTATGACAATGCCTTTGCGAACTAATCGTGTGCATTGAGCATTTCAGATATCTCAGGTCTAGGCACAAGATGATTCAGTGCCCCTCAGAATCTCTTGAAGACAGTTGTTCTATGCGTTTCTTTTCGGCGGATTTGATTCGTAGGATCGAAAAGGTCTGGGTGGAATCAACACGTGCACATCTATTCCCTTGCACCACCTTTCCCTCTCTTCAATGAAGCCCCAACCTGTTTTCCTCTTCTATGCAAAAGTAATGCCTGCGAAGTGTTTGGGTTCAGTGGCCTGCGGTAGTACCGCTCTAGGGAGCGGTAGTATCGCAGGTGCCAGCGGTAGTACCGCTGTCTCCTGCCCTGGCCACTACACCTGCAGTAGTAGGCGCGGATGTAACTTTTTACTTCCTCCCTACTACGGTAGTACCACGATTCTCGTCCGGTACTACTGTGCGGACTGTTTCACATAGTTTCCCTCTGCGGAAAATTACTTCCGTGCCCCTCCAGTGGATGCCTCTGCCAACCATGCGGTAGTACCGCACGGGCTCGCGGTAGTACCGCTCCGGCGGTTCTATCGCTTGCTAACAGGCAGAGCTAGCTACTCCCATGCTAGTGGTAGTACCGCACAAGGCTGCGGTAGTACCGCAAGCCATCGTGGTAGTACCGTGACTTTTGCGGTAGTACCGTGATGCGCAGGGCTAAGTAAGTGGATAACGATTGGATCTTGTCCCCCACTATAAAAGGAAGGTCTTCTTCTCCAAGAAGCTCACCTCTTCCTCCCCAAAACTCCATTGTTGCTCCAAGCTCCATTTTTGCCCGATCTCTCTCCCTAGCCAATCAATCTTGTTGATTTCCTAGGGATAGGATGAGAAGGCCCCCATCTACACTTCCACCAAGAGAAATTTGATTCCCCCCACTAATCCCTTGCGGATCTTGTTACTCTTGGGTGTTTGAGCACCTTAGATGGTTGAGGTCACCTCGGAGCCACATTCTATTGTGGTGAAGCTTCGTGGTATCATTGGGAGCCTCAAATTCAGTTGTGGAGATTGCCCCAACCTTGTTTGTAAAGGTTCGGTCGCCGCCTTCAAGGGCACCAATAGTGGAATCACTACATCTCGCATTGTGTGAGGGCGTGACGAGAATACGGTGGCCCTAGTGGCTTCTTGGGGAGCATTGTGCCTCCACACCGCTCCAACAGAGACGTACTTCCTCACAAGGTAAGGAACTTCGGTAACACATCCTTGTCTCCACCCGCTCCACTTTTGGTTATCTCACATCTTTACTTATTGCAAGCATTTATTGTATCATTGTTGGGGAACGTCGCATGGGAAACAAAAATTTTCCTACGCACACGCAAACCTATCCATGGTGATGAGCATCTACGAGAGGGAGAGTGGATCTACGTACCCTTGTAGATTGCTAAGCGGGAAGCGTTAAGAAACGTGGTTGGTGTAGTCGAACATCTTCGCGATCCAAATCGCCAAGCGTCCCGCGATCTCATCACGATCCGTCCCGCGATCCAATCACGATCCGTCCCGTGAACTCATCACGATCCGTCCCGCGATCTCATCACGATCCGTCTCACGATCTTGATCACGATCTATCCCACGAACTCATCACGATCCGTTCTGCGATCTCATCACGAACCGTCTCGCGATCTCGATCACGGTCCTTCCGATCTAGCACCGAACAGACGGCACCTCCGCGTTCAGCACACGTGCAGATTGATGACGATCTCCACCGTCTTGATCCAGCAAGAGGAGGTGGAGAGGAGAGAGAGAGTTCACCGGCAGCATGACGGCGCTCCGGTGATGGTGGTGGAGCAATTCCGGCAGGGCTTCGCCTAAGCGCTGCAGAAAACCGATCTAGAGGAGAAACTATGCACCGGTGTAACGGGTAGCACGTGGCCGGAAATTCTGTCCAAAAACCACCCAATCCACTAGTATATATAGGAGGAGAGGAGAGGAGAGGCAGCCAAGGCCTTTGGGTCGGCCGAAATAGGAGGTGGGAGCAATTCTACTTCACCTCCAATCCTAGTTGGAGTAGGATTGCCTCCTATTGGCTGATTTTCCACTTTTTGCTTTAGGACTTTCTCTCCTGCGCCATGGGCCTTTGTGGCTGTTTTCCCAGCTCACTAAGGGCTGGTTATTATTCTCCCACAGCCCATGGACCTCTTGGGGTCGAAATACCCCTCCCGGAGGCCTCCCGGTACACTACCGGCACTCCCGGTACACTACCGATGAGCCCGAAACTTTTCCGGAAACCAAACTGGGACTTCCTATATATGAATCTTTACCTACGGACTATTCTGGAGCTCCTCGTGACGTCCGGGATCTCATCCGGGACTCTGAACAAACTTCGGTCACCACCATACATAACTCTACACTACCGAAACGTCACCGAACCTTAAGTGTGCAGACCTTGCGGGTTCGAGAACTATGTAGACATGACCGAGACACCTCTATGGTCAATAACCAATGGCGGGACCTAGACATCCACATTGGTTCCTACATATTCTATGAAGAGCTTTATCGGTCGAACCTCTATGTCAAGGATTAAGTTAATCCCGTATAACGTTCCCTTTGTTCTTCGGTATGTTACTTGCCCGAGATTCGACCGTCGGTATCTCCATACCTAGTTCAACCTCATTACCGGAAAGTCTCTTTACTCGTTCTGTAATACAAGATCCCGCAACTAACAATTAGTCACTTTGCTTGCAAGGCTTATTGTGATGTTGCATTACCGAGTGGGCCCCGAGATACCTCTCCGTCACACGGAGTAACAAATCCCAGTCTCGATCCATGCCAACTCAACAGACACCATCGAAGATAACTGTAGAGCACCTTTATAGTCACCCAGTTACGTTGCGACGTTTGATACACACAAGGCACTCCTACGATATCTGTGAGTTGCATGATCTCATGGTCATAGGAACATATACTTGACATGCAGAAAACAGTAGCAATAAACTGACACGATCATATGCTATGTTTGTAGTTTGGGTCTTATCCATCACATCATTCTCCTAATGATGTGATCCCGTTATCAAATGACATCTCATGTCCATGGCTAGGAAACCTTAACCATCCTTTGATCAATGAGCTAGTCCATTAGAGGCATACTAGGGACATGGTTTTGTCTATGTATCCACACATGCATTTAAGTCTCCGATCAATACAATTATAGCATGGATAATAAACGATTATCATGAACAAGGAAATATGATAATAACTAATTTATTATTGCCTCTAGGGCATATTTCCAACAATCATATCCCATGCTTGCTTGTGAGCTAGTAGTGGTTAGCATCATATAGGTTGTTCACCTAGTTGCACATCTAGCTAACTTATTTGATGCTAAACCTTAATTGTTAAAGAAAAGTAAAAAAGTGTTTGTTGCCTATTCACCCCTCTCTAGTCAACCATATCGATCCTTTCAATTGGTATCAGAGCCACGTCTCTTTATTCAGGGTTTCACCACCCGAAGAGTATGGCTGGCAAAGAGGCTCATGTGGGAGAACTTCCCGAGGCCATGGGTGTGAACACGGTCTCACGCGAGGATTTGAATGAGGCTTTGACCTTACTAAAATCCTCCATGGCTACCGAGGTTCAATCCATGTTTAAAGATTTCCTTAACACTCTTAAAATGTCTACCGATGCGGGGCAAGTGGTCAAACCCACTAACTCGTCATCGGATGCCAACTCCAATAAGGAGGGGGCTAGTACCGACAAAGAAAATCATGCTCAAAGAGTTAACGGGTTGGGGAGCTTTGCCTCTGTTCCCCCTACCATGGTCTATGGAGGACCGATGCACCCACCTCATATAGTCAATCTCGGTCCTCCTCCTAAACTTGTTAAGAATGATTTTGCTAACTGGGTTTTTAGTATCAAGTCTCATTTCGATCATAGCTCAATTCATCTCATGAGATTCATTGAAGAAGGATACTATCCTCATGATCCATGCAATCTCACTCCAAGAGAACAAGCGGATAAACAACTAAATTCTTCTGCCTTGTTCATACTCCAAGCTGCTATTCCTCCTGAAGATCTACCTCACATGCGGCCCTTCACTGTTACTAAAGAATGTTGGGAACACATCATCTCCATGTACAAGGGCAGCTCAAGTATTCAACGGTCAAACTATGAAGTTGTTCTTGATCAGTTAGATGAGTTCGTGATGATAGAGGATGAGGAACCGCGTGAGCTATATAGAAGGGTGACTGCTCTCGCTGTTTCCCTCAAGGATCATGGCAGCAAGGATGTGGATAATACTTGGATCAAGCGTAAGTTCCTGAAGGCTATCATGCCTAAAACAAGGCCATGTCCGCTGTCATTCATCAAAGGCCAGACTTTCACACCTTATCATCTGGTGATGTGTTGGATGAACTCATTGCAATGAAGATCCACAACACGACAGCCGACAATGCTCTTTCTCGTGTTCAACAATCAAGGAAGTCCTCTCCCAATCTTGCATTGAAGGCCAAGGTCAGTCAAGAGGAAGAAGAAGAAGAAGAAGAGGTTTGCCCCGAGGACACCAAATATGCTTATCATGAGCACATGGCTCTTGCGTCCAGACAATTTTGGGGCAACAAGAGAAACTCAAGACCCAACTTCTCCAAGAACAACTCAAATGGGTCAAAGGGAAAGCAACGTGTGAGAACTTGCTACAACTATGGTAATGTAAGTCACTTTGTGGTGGATTGTCCTTATGAGAAGAGGGAAGACAATGGTGGCAAGCTCATTCGCAAAGATAAAGCCAATTCCTTCCCAAACAAAAGCAACTTTGTCAAGAAGGCTCCTCACAAAGTATTGGTAGCTCAAGAAGAGTATGCCTCAGATGATGAAGTTGATGATGAAGACACAAGCGGTGAAGGAATGGCAATGGCATCCGTGGAAATTGCCTCTTCTACCCTGATAAAGGCATCACTCTTCGATGCCCCCAATGAGAACATCATCGCGAGGTGCCTCATGGCTAAAGGTATCACTAAGGTAACCTCCAACGTCATAACCTCAAACATTAAGGCTTACATTTCTTCCAATTCATCCTTAGATAGTGTGAATGAACTTGAGAAAGGAAAAGAGGATAAGAATGAGTTTGAAAAATTCATGGCCAAACTCAAGGGAGAGTCCAAGAAGCACTTCGTTGCTCTCTTGGAACAACTTGGTGAGGCCCATGACACTATTGTGTCTCAAGAAGAGTGTCTTGAGGAACTAAGAGGTCATAGTCGTGATTATGCCGACGAGATAGCAGATCTATCTATTGCTCTTGAGGAAGAGCAAGGTCTTCGTATGACTCTTGAGGAGTTACAAAATGTTAACCTTACTAAATTACGTAAATATTATGATCATGCTATTGTTCTTAACCATGCTCTCAAGTCTAAGAAGGTTGCACTTGGGGTGGATCGTGACCGTCTCAAAGTTGAGATTGACACACTTGTCAATGCTCACAAGGCATTGACGCGTGGTCATACCTCTCTTAAGGAGTCACATGATCAACTCCAAGTGAAACTCACTAAGGAAATTGCCACATGTCCTCCTCTTGTTCTAATTGATAATGCATCTGCTACTAACCCATGTTGTGATCATGCACACCTTGTGGAGGAAAATGCCAAGCTCAAAGAGCAGCTTAAAAAGGGTTTGGTGACATGTATCCAAGGTGAGAAGACACTCAATGACCTTCTGAGTTCGCAGAAGGAAGTTGTGGCAAAAGGAGTGAGGTTTGTACCCAAAACCAATGAGAAGAAGAAGGTTAACACCAATGAAGCCCCATCGCTCAAGCAAACCTTTGTAAGAGCTGGTGAAGGTCCTCATGAGAAGAAGAAAAACCAAGTTATGTTGGAAAATGCAAAGAAGTGCAAGAGCAAGAACATCCAACCCAACAAGACCGGCAACTTTAACCCCTCTTATGTGTTATGCCGTGCTAGTGATGGCCATGTTTATGCCAAATTTGTTGGTTCTTATTATGAGTACATTGAATGGTGTATTTGCATTCCTAAGACCCTTGTTGCTAACATGAAAGGACCCATTAAAGAATGGGTACCTAAAGTCAAACATTGATCTCTTGTAGGGGTTTGCTTCCGGAGGAACATCATGGTTGCTCGATAGTGGAGCGACAAATCATATGACCGGAAGCAAGGACTTGGTGGTGGACGTTCATCCTGACACATCTATGGCCACTCAAGTCTTGTTTGGTGATGATGCAATTTCAAAGGTATTGGGTCTTGGCAAGGTGGTAATATCTCCGGAACTCACCATAAAGAAGGTCATGCTTGTTGAGAGCCTCACATAAAATTTACTGTTAGTTCATCAACTTGCAACCATGGGTTTTAGTACTTTCTTTGGTATTGACTATGTGACCCTTTTGTGGAGCAAGACTCTTAAAGTAGCTTTTGTTGGGCATGTCGAGAACGGTCTCTATGTGGTGAACTTCTCGGAGCAACCCACTAAGACCGTGACTTGTTTAATGGCTAAAGTTGATGTGGGATGGCTTTGGCATTACCGGCTAGCCCACATTAATATGAGATCTTTTCAAAGTCTCCTCAAAGGGGATCACATCCTTGGACTAACAAATGTGAGTTTTGCCAAAGATCGTGCTTGTAGTGCTTGTATTGAAGGAAAGCTACATGAGAAGGCTCATTGTCCAACCACTACTATATACTCTAAGAGGACCTTAGAGCTCCTTCACATGGATCTCTTTGGTCCTCCATCTTTTGACAGTCTTGGTGGAAGAAAATATTGCTTGGTGATTGTGGATGATTACTCAAGATATACTTGGGTTTATTTCTTCAAGAAGAAGAGTGAGACCCAACAGACCGTCATCGATTTTGCAAATGAAGTCCAACACCAACATGATACAAAGATTTTTATGATTAGAAGTGACAACGGCACCGAGTTCAAGAACTATACGCTGAATGAGTTTCTCAGTGATGAAGGGATCAAGCACCAATATTCCACACCTAAACACCCCTCAACAAAATAGTGTTGCTGAGAGGAAGAACAAGACGTTGATTGATGCGGCAAGAACCATGATGGCGGAGTTTAAATCTCCGTACAACTTTTGGGCCGAAGCCATCAACACAGCGTGCCATGCATCTAACCGGCTCTATCTTCGCAAAGGGTTGAACAAGACCCTGTATGAGATTCTTACCGGGAACAAGCCCAACCTCACATACTTTCGGGTGTTCGGTTGTAAGTGTTTCATTCTCAAGAAAGGTGCTCGTTTGTCTAAATTTGAATCTAGATCCCATGAGGGCATATTTGTTGGTTATGCTGCAAACTCTCATGCTTACCGTGTCCTCAACAGGTCCACTGGACTCATTAAGGAGACGAGTAACGTAGAGTTTGATGAAAATAATGGCTCCCAAGTGGAGCAAAGTGGTCTTTGTGATCTAGGTGATGAAATTCCTCCCCAAGCCATAAGAAGAATGGGTGTGGGATACTTCCTACCCGTTGAGGAACCCCTTGTGGCCGAAGGAGAAGGACAATGTTCCACTCAAGTGGAACCATCACCGACGCAAGACCCACACACTTCCGAAGAACAAACTGAAGGTCCTCTACCACATGAACAAGATCAAGGGCAAGATCAACTCACTGATGATGGTGTCTCACCAAGTGATGCCCAAGATCAAGTTCCTGTCTCCGAGAAATCTCAAGATCAAGATCTTCTTCAAGATCAAGAGAAAGCTCAAGAAGGCGCTCAAGATCATCAAGATGATGACTCACAGATTGCAGGCCCTCAACCTTCCATGGAAGAAAACTTAGAGAGACAAGCCGCCAAGAAAGCCGCCAAGAATGACGCCAAGCTCAAAGTTAGACAACATCTATTGGAGAACGTCTATGGTGACTTGCAAAAAGGGGTAACCACTCGTAAACAATTAACAAACTTTTGTGAACATCACATGTTTGTTTCTTGCATTGAGCCTCTTAAGGTTCAAGATGCACTCGAGGATATGGAGTGGGTTGAAGCTATACACGATGAACTCACAACTTCGAGCGCAACCAAGTGTGGCGACTGGTGCCAAGACCTAAGGAGAATCACAATGTAATTGGAACGAAATGGATCTTCAAAAACAAGCAAGATGCGAATGGTATTGTCATTCGTAACAAGGCTACGGTGAAACCTTTGCTCCTATTGCTCGTCTTGAATCTATTCGCATGTTACTTGCATATTCCTCTCATCATAACTTTAAATTATATCAAATGGATGTCAAGAGTGCTTTTCTCAATGGCCCTCTTAAGGAGTTGGTATATGTGAAGCAACCCCCGGGGTTTGAGGATCCCAAGTTCCCCAATCATGTATACGTTCTCGATAAGTGTCTCTATGGCCTTAAACAAGCCCCACGTGCATGGTATGGGCACCTTATCGAGATGTTGCAAGACCGTGGGTTTGAAATTGGGAAAATCGACCCCACTCTTTTTACAAAGAGGGTCGACGGGAACTTGTTCATATTCCAACTATATTTTGATGATATTATTTTTGGTTCTCCTAACAAAGCTTTCAATGAAGAGTTTGCCACTTTGATGACAAACAAGTTTGAGATGTCCATGATGGGAGAGTTGAAGTTCTTCCTTGGTTTCGAAGTCAAGCAACAAAGTCAAGGTACCTTCATGAATCAAGCCAAATACACTCAAGACATGCTAGGGAGGTTCAAGATGGATGAGCTCAATCCTCCCAAGGTCAACACTCCCATGCCACTCAAATGCCATCTTGATAGCGATCCCAATGGTAAAGCGGTGGATCAAAAGGTATATCGCTCCATGATTGGATCCTTGCTTTACCTTTGTGCATCTTGACCGGATATCATGTTAAGTGTGGGTATTTGTGCATGATTTCAATCCGCACCAAAGGAGAGTCACCATGTGGCTGTCAAGCGAATCTTTCGATATTTGGATCATACCCCAAACTTTGGCTTATAGTATCCCAAGGGGGCTTCATTTGATCTCGTTGGATATACTGACTCGGATTGGGCGGGAGACCATGTGGATAGAAAGTCCACTTATGGAGGCTACCAATTTCTTGGTCGGTCTTTGGTAAGTTGGTCTTCAAAGAAACAAAATTGTGTTTCTCTCTCGTCCACCGAGTCCGAGTATGTAGCTGCTGCCAGTTGTTGTGCTCAGATTCTATGAATGAGGCAAACTTTAAAGGATTACAGTGTCAATTGTGAAAAAGTGCGTCTTTATTGTGATAATGAAAGTGCCATTATGATCTCCTGGAATCCAGTTCAACATTGCAAGACGAAGCATATTGATATTCGTCATCACTTTCTCCGGGAACACGTCAAGCGTGGAGACATCAATCTTATTCACATGAGCGCTAAAGAGCAACTTGCACACATTTTTACGAAGCCATTAGATGAAGCAAGATTTCGCGAGTTAAGGCATGAGCTAAATATCATTGATTCAAGCAATGTGGATTGACTTAGCGCACACCTTCCCACACTCATCGTTATGTCTTGTCTAAGTGTAGGCATGGATTTAGGGGGAGTCTAGTTCTCTCAATGAACTATTCCTCCTCCTATTATGCATAAACTAATCAAAGTCTATCACACTTGCCATTTTTGATGGTTATTGTGCTTCAAAAGACGAGTCTTGGTCATGGGCCCAATGATAATTCTTCGCGGTGCCATACCGTCTGACTCAAACATAGGTGGCTCTAGGGCCACCGCCCTCTCGTCATGTGAAGTCGAGTCTCACCAGTTGGTCCTCTTTTATTCTCTTCTCTGATGGATCATACTCGTGTTTTTATCCTAGATCATAGTTTTTCTTGTCTCGTGTGTTGTGCGGATCTTGGTGATCTCCCTCTTTCTTATTATGTTTTATTGTCGCGTTTATTCACCAAGAAGGCATCACGGTACTACCATGAAGGAGCGCAGTACTACCGCTGGAGCAGTACTAACGCTTACCGTGCAGAAGTAAAAAATTACTTGCGCCCGTTGAGCGGTACTACCGCAATGACTACGGTACTACCGTTGAGCGGTACTACCGCAATGACTGCGGTACTATGGTAACATCATGGGCAGTGGGGGTTAAGAGCGGGCAGGGGGGTTTCTTCCCCATACCCAATTTCTCTCTTCCCCTCACGTCTCTCTCTCCTCATCTCAAACTGCTGCCGGAACTCCTCGTCGGATCTCCATCTCCGGCCATCTGATTCTTATTTGCTCCAGTGGGATCGTTCCCCACATCGTCCTCTTGCAATGGACCCAGGAGTTTCCCCAATCCCATCTTGTTGTGCCTCTCTCTTTTTGAATCTAGGCTTTTGGGGCAATTTGAGATGGTCTAACTTTGTTTTGACCCGATCTATGCATGAGGAGATGTTTTGCAAGTGTTAGTATGGTAGAAGTGCGTATTGATAGGATTAAACAAGGTATTTTTTTGATCTAGGGGAGTACCAATATGATATGATCTGTGTTCTTACGAAGTTCCGCCCCGTACGATACTACCGCACCTGGGTACTACCGCTCGTAGGGCGGAAGTAAAAAATTACTTCCACTGGCGCCATGGTACTACCGCGTCGTGAGAGGTACTAATTTTTTTACTTCCACTGTCGGGGCGGCAGTAAAAAAAATTACTACCGCTCTAGTCGCGGCACTACCGCTACCAGCGGTACTACCGCGTCTGAAGCGGTACTACTTTTTGTTTACTTCCGCTATCGGGGCGGCAGTAAAAAATTACTTCCGCTCTAGCCATGGTACTACCGCTCCCAGCGGTACTACCGCGTCTGAAGCGGTACTAATTTTTTACTTCCGCTGTCGGAGCGGTAGTAAAAAATTACTTCCGCTCCAGCCACGGTACTACCGCTCCAGCGGTACTACCGTGTCCAGAGCGGTAGTAAATTTTTACTTCCGCAAGAACATATTGGTACTCTTCTCGATCCACAACTACCTCGTTTTGTCCTGTGCATTCTCTCTTCTACATGGTTTTTGTGTCTGCTTTCATCCTTGCCTTATTTTTTTGTTTGTCCTTTGTGTTTGTGTTGTGTGCCATAGGTGGTGGCTCTAGTTCCAGCTCTGCTCCACGCCGTGCCAATCCGTCTCGTGACACAGGTTCCAAGCGGCTTGGCAATCCTGATGCTCCTGAAGGCTCCAACGATCCACCCCGCCATTTCAAGAGGACCGCATCCAAGCTGAAGCAACCAGTTGAGAACTTTGATGTCATGCCACAAGCTGAGTTTCTGGCTCGAAGGTTGATTAATCCCTACGACAAGCCACGGGAAGTGTCTAAGGCATATGAATTGTTCTAGACCAAGCAGCAGTATCTTATTCACATGGATGTGATCAAGGGCAAGAAAAATCATGATGTTCCTGTCCAATACATTGATCTGGAACACATGAGGAAGCATTCGCAATACTTTGGTGAGGTTCTGGAGTTGGTGCAGCAGTTGGCTATTGCAGACATTATCTCCTTCCAACTTGACTTTGATCCAGAGCTTTTGGGTCAGTTCTTTGCCTCTGTCCACTTTCACTCTGATGCAGAGCGGACCATGACATGGATGACCCATGGCGAGCGAATGTCTGCGTCCTAGAAGGACTTCATGGACTTGCTGCATGTTCCTTAGTCCGGACTTGATGTGCCACTTGGTCTGCGCCCTCACGGCAACCCTCACCCAGCTGGTAAGGATCAGCTCGTACCTTTCCATATTCTGAAGACCTTACGATCTGGTGAGCAAATTCCTGTGCTCAACCCTTTCATTGATGTCATGCATCGGATCTTCCGCAACACTCTGTTTCCTCGCATGGGAGACAAGGACAAGGTACACTCCTATCTGGTGGATATGTTGCTGCTATGTGAGAAAGGAATGAATGAAGATATTGGCATCCTTGATGTGTCTCATGTTATGTGGTCTGAGCTTCGCACTGCTGTGTTTCATCGGAAGGTCCCCATTTATGGGCCATACTTGTTCTATTTGATTCGTGCTACTTGGGACAAGAAGTTTCTAGGTCAGGACATGCCGGAGCACACGTTACTACATGAGCCCATTCGTCTGCGTATGAAGGAAAAGTGGGCCAACACCACCACTAAGCCACCCTCTGCTCGTATGGAGGTCGATGAGGATGAGATTGAAGAGGAGGATGATAACAGTTCTAAGTCCTATGTGCCTCTGTCTTCTGAGCCATCTTGGGCCAAGAAGCTCTCTCACAAGATGAAGACTTTGTTCTGCATGCAGGCCAAGGGTCAGTATAAGGCTCACGTTGCTCAGAAGGAGAGTCACCAGCGTGACAAGCGCATTCTGAGGAAGCTTGGCGAGACCATCTCGAGTGGGTTTGGGAAGGACATCACCCCTGAGGCCACTTGGATGGCTAAGAAGCAGTTCCAGTGGGATGATTCTGAAGCGGAGTCCGTCCCACATGCTTCAGAGGAGTCCGATGACTGATCTTTCTGCATGGGAGCTACCGCCCAAGTGTTAGGTGTCCTCTCTGCCTTTTTTGGCGTCTCGATGCCAAAGGGGGAGAGAGTGTAGGATTTGCACGTATTTGTGTTTGCCTTTTCGTCTTGTGTTTGCCTTGTCGTCGTCTCTTTGCTTTCGTTGAACCTTCGTTTATGTCATTTGTGTGTGTGTGACCTGAAGACTTCCTCTATCATATGGTGTGAGACATATGCTATCACTACTACTTTATTATCGTCTAGTATGATACGTAGCTTGTGAGTCTGTCCATAACATTCCCTTATCTTTATGCTCACATGCTATGCCTAGTTTCCATACTTAGTTCTATCCATTCTGTTGCAGATATTGCATTGCCTATAAAATATAGGGGGAGTGTTGATCCTAGTGTGTGTGCCCTGCAGTCCAAAGCATATCTAGAGTATGCACACATCTAGGGGGAGCTATCCTATATTTTGTAGGTCTTGAGGTTGCATATGCTTATTTTATATTCTTATGTGCAAATCCCGTGTTGTCATCAATCCACCAAAAAGGGGGAGATTGTAAGGGCATATTTCTCCCTAAGTGGTTTTGGTGATTGATGACAATGCCTTTGTGGACTAATGTGTGCACTGACCATTTCAGATATCTCAGGTCTAGGCATAAGACGATTCAGTGCCCCTCGGGAATCTCTCGAAGACGGTTGTTCTATGCGTTTCTTTTCGGTGGATTTGATTCGTAGGAAAGCCATAGTATCAAGAGGGGCCCGCATCGGAAAGGTCTGGATGGAATCAACACGTGCACATCTATTCCCTTGCACCACCTTTCCCTCTCTTCAATGGAGCCCCAACCTGTTTTCCTCCTCTGTGCAAAAGGAATGCCTGCGAAGTGTTTGGGTTCAGTGGCCTGCGGTAGTACCGCTCCAGGGGGCGGTAGTACCATAGGTGCCAACAGTAGTACCGCTCTGTGGAGCGGTAGTACCGCTGTCTCCTGCCCTGGCCACTACACCTACAGTAGTAGGCGCGGATGTAATTTTTTACTTCTGCCTTACTACGGTAGTACCGCGATTCTCGTCCGGTACTACCGTGCGGACGGTTTCGCATAGTTTCCCTCTGCGGAGGTGGGCACGGAAGTAATTTTTTACTTCCGTGCACCTCCATTGGATGCCTCTGCCAACCGTGCGGTAGTACCGCACGGGCTCACGGTAGTATCGCTCCGGCGGTTCTACCGCTTGCTAACACGCAGGGCTAGCTACTCCCGTGCTATCGGTAGTACCGCACAAGGCTGCGGTAGTACCGCAAGCCATCGCAGTAGTACCGCGACATTTGCGGTAGTACCATGATGCGCGGGGCTGAGTAAGTGGATAACGGTTGGATCTTGTCCCCCACTATAAAAGGGAGGTCTTATTATCCAAGAAGCTCACCTCTTCCTCCCCAAAACTCCATTGTTGCTCCAAGCTCCATTTTTGCCCGATCTCTCTCCCTAGCCAATCAATCTTGTTGATTTCCTAGGGATAGGTTGAGAAGGACCCGATCTACACTTCCACCAAGAGATATTTGATCCCCCCACTAATCCCTTGTAGGTCTTGTTACTCTAGGGTGTTTGAGCACCCTAGACGGTTGAGGTCACCTCGGAGCCACATTCCATTGTGGTGAAGCTTCGTGGTATCGTTGGGAGACTCCAATTCAGTTGTGGAGATTGCGCCAACCTTGTTTGTAAAGGTTCAGTCGCCGCCTTCAAGGGCACCAATAGTGGAATCACGACATCTCGCATTGTGTGAGGGCGTGAGGAGAATAAGGTGGCCCTAGTGGCTTCTTGGGGAGCATTGTGCCTCCACACCGCTCCAACGGAGACGTACTTCCTCACAAGGGAAGGAACTTAGGTAACACATCCTTGTCTCCACCGGCTCCACTTTTGGTTATCTCGCATCTTTACTTATTGCAAGCATTTATTGTATCATATCCCGTGCTTGCTTGTGAGCTAGTAGTGGTTAGCATCATATAGGTTTTTCACCTAGTTGCACATCTAGCTAACTTATTTGATGCTAAACCTTAACTGTTAAAGAAAAGTAAAAAAGTGTTAATTGCCTATTCACCCCCCTCTAGTCAACCATATCGATCCTTTCAATTGGTATCAGAGCCACGTCTCTTTTTTAAGGGTTTCACCACCCGAAGAGTATGGCTGGCGAAGAGGTTCATGTGGGAGATCTTTTCGAGGCCATGTGTGTGAACACGGTCTCACGCGAGGATTTGAACGAGGCTTTGACCTTACTAAAATCCTCCATGGTTACCGAGGTTCAATCCATGTTTAAAGATTTCCTTAATACTCTTAAAATGTCTACCGATGCGGGGCAAGTGGTCAAACCCACTAACTCGTCATCGGATGCCAACTCCGATAAGGAGGGGCCTAGTGCCGACAAAGATAATCATGCTCAAAGAGTTAACGGGTCAGGGAGCTTTGCCTCTGTTCCCTCTCCCATGGTCTATGGAGGACCGGTGCACCCACCTCATATAGTCAATCTCGGTCCTCCTCCTAAACTTGTTAAGAATGATTTTGCTAACTGGGTTTTTAGTATCAAGTCTCATTTAGATCACAGCTCAATTCTTCTCATGAGTCATTGAAGAAGGAAACTATTCACCCCCCTCTAGTCAACCATATCGATCCTTTCACCCAGGAACGACCCAGACTCACCCCCGTTCCTTCCCATGGCCTCTGTCCTCGTCCCCAAGCTCGCCGGCGCATCCGAGCTTGGTGGACCACCGGGCGCCTATAAAAAGGGCCTCCCCGCACCTCCTCCCATCTTTGGAACTGTCATGCCCAAGATGCGCGCCTATCCATTTTAAGGCATGAAGACCTCTCAAGGGATAAATGCGCATCTTGCCGTTAGCAAGAATAGTATCATCACAACATACAGTACTGAAAGAGATGAGTATACAAGATTGGCTTACACTCTCCACATGCTAAGTTACAATGTCACTCAAATTCATATCATCAAGTTGAACACAGGGTCCGACTACGGACGAAATCAAACGATAAAACAGTTGCAAATGATACTACCAAGCTATCGCAAAGATCACGACCAGGTCCTCTACTCATCCAGATACGTCACATACATCCTGCCTCTTTCCTCATCATATTCCCACTGGAGCTGGGTGAGATCATCCTACACAAACTCATCTGAACCTGTACCTGGAGTGTTGTAGTAAACTGTGAGCCACACAAGACTCAGCTATCATGTGCCCGGGTACCAAGACTATTCAAGATTAAAGGTTGGGGTGTGGTAAGTGTTTAGTTTGCAGCAGCACTAAGCATTTTTGGTGGCTATCTTGCGCAACAAGAAAATAAATATGAGTGACCTACGATGAACGGTCGTATCAATGATCTCTATGAGATCCTGAACACTTACTTACGTCAATCATCACCCCACCGTGTTCTCTCTCGGATCATGTTCATGAGCAGAGAGTGATCACAGTTACTCACACAGTTGGTGAATTTTAATTAGAGTTTACTTCAATTTTACTATAACCGGGTGTTAAACAAATATCCAAGTTGCCACATAACCGCGGGCACGGCTTTCCGAAAGATTTATCCTTGCAGGGGTGCTCCAACTAATCCATCACAAAATCAACCACACTCCGCGGGAATAGCCTCGACCACGGATCTCGCAGTCATCATAGGTAATTCCAAAGGAATTCCAACACCTCGAGAAAACCCGAAGAAAGTCAGACTCCACACGCAAGACATTTGATAAAGGTAAAACAAATCCAGCAAGACTAATCGACGTGTCGACGAACTCGATAAGAGCCGCGTATCTCCTTCTCAGGACACGACGGATAAGCTACACGTACGGAGGCCTGATAGAAATCTCCCAAGTTGCCCTGGGTTGGCCCCGCACAGTGCTATAGTTTGGACCAACACTTATGAGGAGCGCTGGCCCGGGGGTTGATTAAATTATCCACGGGTTTGCAAAGACCCTATGCAAATTTTAGTAAGTTGTTAAGAAAATGAAATACCAATGTTGGGTCTTGCCAGAGAAGTTTTAGTCTCAATCGAATAAACAAGGGGGTCCCCATAACAACCCCGAGCATGTTAGGAGCGCAAAATATGGAAAACATAACACCGGTAACAAGGAACTAGTGGCGGTAACAGCGGAACAAATCACTTAGAAAAAGGACAAGCCTTCCACTAATACCAAGATATATATGTGCATTAAATTAATAACAGATAATATTGTGATATACAAATCCATGTTATCACATGGAACAACCTGCACCTGCAACTAAAAATGCTATAAGAGGGGCTGAGTAGCGGTATCTTAGCCAATCAAAGGTTTGCTAGGATGTGGAGCTTAGAGGATATCATGGCAACATGGGGGCTGATATCGAGTGGTAGGTAGTGCAATTGTAACGATAAGAGCGACAAACTAGCAAGGAAAAAAATAGTATCAGGATCCGGGTACGATATCCTTGTCTGTTGGTTCTTCAGCGAAACAAGTAGCGGGATCCTCATAGTTGTACTCTCCTGAGTCCTCGTACTCAGAATCAACCTCGTGTCCACCCAAGAGAAACAACAACAATAAACATCCAACCAAGGTGCAATGCACAACCAAGATAATGCATGATTCATTTATGAAGAATTAAACATGGCAATCCAAAACTAGTCCTGTTTCACATGCAAAGTTTGTTTATTAATGAATCTGGACAGTTCCTCATGTTAAGTTATTTAAACATGCATGATCATTGCAAATATGGATGCATCATGCAAAATCAATATAAATGCATATAACAAACGCAAGAAACGGAGTTACGGTTCTCACGATACGCTCACGACAAGGTACGGAGGAAAAATCACAAGACCACCAAGCCATGGGCTAATTCTTGGCATTCCAAGGTAGACACTGGATAGGTGATGAAAAACCAATCACAATAGCCTCAATAATCAATCAATTCCATGGAGCATAGCTCCCACAAGTCACAAAACAATAAAACCCACAATCTGCCACAAAACAACAACATAGCAACTTCTACAGCTCACCACTTGAGCTACAGGAACCCTACAACCACAATCAATATATGGACATAATCTAATAAGCATGAAGCAATCAAGTTGACATGATAAAATAGTTTTCTGGGACTTAGTGAAAATTCCAGTTTTCTCGAATCTGAGAATATAAAGTAGAAAGTTGACAACAGTAGTTAAATATGCTAGAGAAATCCTATTGTCATGAAAATTAACAGGATGGTAGAAGGAAATATCTACTACAAATAACTAACACTAAGCATAAGCAAATTCCCAACATGTAACTAGATGTCACCCACTCTTCATAGCATATAAATAACAGCAGATTCTCAGACTTGGTAGTTTTTAAGCATGCTGAAACAAAAACATCAAGTAGGCAACTTAACAGTTTGTTTCCCACTTATATGGGTGATTCTCATGTTAAAAAAAATACCATGGCATAATATATATAAAACACTAGCACTTCCATGTTGACATATATCCCAAAGCAAGCATGGATTAAATCATGCAAAAATGACAAAATGACATCTCAACTAAAATGACCGATTTATGAACTTGCTCAAAAGTGAAATCTGAGAGTTCCAATTAGTTCATTGGCTCTTTCTACCCCAAAACCATGGGTCATACTCGTATGCCCATGTGAAACAACAAGACACAAACAAATAGCAACATATCCACTAATCATCATGGCATAACTACTCTAGATAGAAAATGCACTTAAATGGGCATGTTGGCAACTTAGCTAAGAATGGAAAAGAGATGACAAAACCTTCATAGCAAGCACACAACCACAAGGGGTATGTCAAGTGAGAGAACCCACTAGTCCCCTACACACACACATGTCCCTATATGCTTAGAGCATATAGAACAGCACACACAAGTGCGCATGGCACTACACACCTACACTACACATGCACAAGTGTATGTATGCATAATCACACACGCACACCCACCTCTCATGCACTTACATACACACACTCTACAACATGTAGATACACACACACTACCACATCATATCCATATATGCATGTATGTATATACACATACACACTCTAGCACACACACATACACAAGCCCTACACCATACACATACACACATATGTGTGTATGCATAGCATACACACACATCACATACATATACACTCCTATATACACAACATACACATGCACACTCCACACATGCAAGTGCACCACACACCCACAAACATATGAACTAACACATACATACATACATCAACAGGAAAAAACATCTGCATATGCCAAAAGCACCTACACACACTAATAAATGAGAAAAGAGGAAGACAAAAGAAAAACAAGGAGAAAAAAACAAAAGAAAAAGGGGAGGGTTCAGGGGTCAAACCCCTGACCTCCTAGTCATCCCCACCAAGCCGGTTGCCACCACATCACACACACATATCTTAACAGAGGGGGGCACTGCCTTACTTAACACACACACACACAACGCAAACCTGTCGAAACTGAAGACAGATCAGCCTCGGTGACAAACAACGGCGACTACACGCGGCCACAGGCTACTACGCGAGGGGAACGGTGCAGGAGGCCAGCTGCACCTACGGGGGATCCATTCCTGCCACTGGACAGGATCGGCGAGGGGAAGCGGACAAGCTCCAAGCTTCCCGACCATGGCGATGGCGTGGGCAGAGCAACAGGAAGCAGCAACCTCCAGCACGACGCAACTACGCGAGACAGGGAAGGAAGAGGGGATGAGGATGCTCACAAAGGGGCGGCGATGTTGCGCTCGAGGCAAGGAAGAAGAGGCGCGACGCAGCAACAAAGGGGAAGAAGACCGGTGACGATCTGGCGGTGAGTAGGAAGAGGACGGCCTCCTAGAGCCTCCTAACACCAGAAATGGATCGCGGGCGCTGGCGGCTTGCTCCATGCCATCTCCATCGATGACGAGGCCCGCCGAAGGCGCGAAGACGACGGCGACCTCCCACTCAGGGGAAAGAAGAGCGGAGGAGGAGGAAGAAGAAGGAGGGGAGAAGGGGAGCAGCGGCGGCGAGAAGGAAGAGGAACCCTAGGGCTACGCGCTCTTTAAAAGGGGAGGCCGGCCTCGACGTTCGTGACCCCTAATGGTGATGGCGTCGGCGCTCCCTCTCACGTGCACTCTGCTCTCTCTCACAGCGCATTGACGGAGGAGGACGGGAGCAGGTAGCCGTCGGCTACCTGCTGGGCTGAGTGGGCCGGGAGTGCAGAGCCCACACACACACTCCCTCAAAACAAACGAACATGAAGCTTTTTTTATCTTTAACAAACTCAGCCACACTAAAAATAATTCCCAGAATAAAAGAAAAGGTTTTAGTGCAAAAAAACAGTATTTTTGTAAAGGAAATAATGTGCACTAATTAATAAAATTAACAAGTTGATTTATTAAACAAGTATTTTTAATATTTGTAAAAATGGCAGCTCCTGTTATTTAAAACACAAAAGCAAACAAACTACAAACATCAAAACTATCATACTCACAATTCATAAAACATATGGGGCCACCTCTTGAACATTTTAAATTTTTTTAATAAGCAAATTAATTCTGTTGTGAAAAAATATGGGAAAGAAAGGCACTATGGTGAGGTTAATTGATGAAAAGAAAGGAGGGTAAGAAGGAGGAGTTGCACACATGAATTCCACCACACTCAAACACCTCACACACACAAATCCACTCACCACCATCACATCATACCAAGACACATGAAAACCAACATGGCAAGAAGAAAGAAATGATGCATGAATGCACAACAACACATGGGAGACAAGTTGCGAAACATAACATAGCTCATGACACAAGGTTCATACAAAGGGGTTACATGCCAGAAAAGGAAGGGACAACACTTGGGCTGTCACAACTCTCCCACACTACAAGAGGATCTCGACCCGAGATATAGGAACGAAAGAAATACGGAATTCGGAACGGAGAAGGTCCTCGCGTTCCCAAGTACCTTTTTTGTCGGAATGATGAGACCACTTCACCTTGAGGAACTTGATAGACTTGTTGCGAGTCTTACGCTCGGTTTCTTCAAGAATTGCAACTGGGTGCTCACGATAAGAGAGATCTTCTTGGAGATCGATGTATTGGAGGTCAATGGTTCTCTCAGGAGTCTTGAAGCATTTCCGGAGCTGAGAAACATGGAAGACATCGTGCACGTTCGCGAAATTTGGAGGAAGCTCTAGTTGATATGCAAGACCACCTCTCTTGCCAACAACTTTGAAAGAACCAACGAAACGAGGTGCTAGCTTCCCTTTTATTCCAAACCGCTGAGTGCCCTTCATGGGAGAGACTCTAAGATAGACTAGATCATCCACTTGGAAATAAACATCCCGATGTTTGTTATCGTAATAACTCTTCTGTCGGGACTGAGCTGCTTTGAGGTTCTCACGAATGATATGGCACATTTATTTTGCTTCAGTGATCATGTCATTGCCCAATATGTGACACTCACTGGTTTCAGACTAGTTAAGTGGGATACGACACTTTCTGCCATAGAGAATCTCGAAAGGGGCCTTGCCTGAACTAGTTTGAAAGCTATTGTTGTATGAGAATTCAGCATATGGAAGGCAGTCTTCCCACTTCATGCCGAACGATATCACACAGGCTCTGAGCATATCTTCAAGGATCTGATTAACTCTCTCAACTTGACCACTTGTCTGCGGATGGAGCGCAGTGCTGAAACGGATCTTGGTACCCATAGCAGTCTGGAAGGACTCCAAAATCTTGGAAGTAAAGAGGCTTCCACGGTCAGAAGAGATGAGCTGAGGAATACCATGCAAAGACACTATCCTTGACGTATACAACTCTGCAAGCTGAGCTGCCGAGATAGATTCTTTGACTGACAGGAAATGAGAAACTTTTGATAGCTTGTCGATAACCACAAAGATGGCATCGTTACCTCTCTTGGACTTCGGAAACCCAGTGACGAAATCCATCTCAACATGATCGAATTTCCACTTTGGGATAGGCAAAGGCTGAAGAAGACCTGCTGGACGTTGATGCTCTACCTTCACTCTGCGAAAAACATCACACTCATTCACGAAGTGAGCAATTTCACGTTTCATGCGAGTCCACCAGAAGGTTTGCTTGAGATCCTGATACATCTTTGAACTGCCTGGATGAATGGATAGAAGAGAATTGTGTGCTTCGTCCATGATAACCTTTCTGGGATCACCTTTTGGAACCACAAGACGGTCCTCAAAGAACAAGGTATCTTTGTCATCAACACGAAAGCACTTATACTTAGGAATGCTCTTGGCCACACCTTTCTTCACTTTCTTCACCATAGCGTCAAGAAGCTGCACTTGGGGAACCTGATCTTCCAGAGTCGGAGAGACTTGAAGATTGCTAGAAATCCTTGCGGAATCATCTGCAGGTTGAGCTTTCGGAAGGCTTCACATAGCTCGGGTTGAAGAGGCTTCAAGATGAGGCTATTGCAGTATGCCTTACGGCTGAGCGCGTCTGCAAAGAAATTTGCTTTCCTAGGAGTATACTCAATGCTTGGATTGAAGTCCTCAAGCATTTCCACCCAACGAGATTGCCGAAGATTGAGATTGGGTTGATTGAAAATGTACTTCAAGCTCTTGTGATCGGTGTACACCTCAACTGGTCTACCCAAAAACAAATGCCGCCAAGTCATTAGAGCATGCACAACTGCCGCCAACTCAAGATCATGAGTGGGGTAGTTCTTCTCGGCAGGCTTCAACTGACGCGAGGTATAAGCAACAATCTTCTTGTCTTGCATGAGAACACCACCAAGACCTTGGAGTGAAGCATAACAGAAAACTTGGAAAGGCTTGGACTGCTCAGGAGGAACAAGAACCGGAGCTAAAGTTAGTATCTGCTTGAGCGTATTGAACGCTGCATCACACTCAGGAGACCAAACATACTTGACACTCTTCTAGAGGAGATTGGACAGAGGCTTAGCAATTTGAGAGAAGTTCTCCACGAATCTTCTGCAATAACTAGCAAGCCCGAGGAAACTCCGAAGCTTCTTCACATTCTGAGGAGGTTCCCACTTCAAGATTGCTTCAAATTTCTCAGGGTGCACATTAATTCTCTCGGCAGAGATGACATGCCCAAGGTACACCACTTCATTGAGCCAAAACTCACACTTGGAAAACTTGGCATAGTACCGATGCTCTCTTAACTTGTCAAGCACATGGCGGAGATGCTCTGCATGCTCTTCTTTTGTCTCCGAGAACACAAGGATATCATCCAGATAGACCAAGATGAATTCATTCTTGAAAGGAGAGAAAATGAAATTCATCTTTCTTGAGAAGGTTGGAGGAGCAATCGCAAGACCAAACGACATGACGGTGTACTCATAAGAGCCAAAACTTGTCCTGAAAGTGGTCTTAGGAATGTCTTCTTCGCGAATGCGAATCTGATGATAACCCATGCGAAGATCAAGCTTCTAGAAAACCTTGGCACCTTTCAGTTGTTCAAACAACTCATTGATATTAGGGAGTGGGTACTTGTTTCTGATTGTCTTCTTGTTCAATGGCCGGTAATCAACACAAAGACGAAACGTGCCATATTTCTTCTTGATAAACAAAACTCCACAACCCCATGGACAAGAGCTTGGTCTGATCAAACCCAGACGTTCTTGCTCATCTAGCTGCTTCTTCAACTCTTTTAGTTCTAAGGGGCCAAGTTTATACGGGCGCTTACAGACCAGTTCAGTTCCGGGCTCGAGATCAATCACGAACTCGACTGGCCGGTGCGGAGGCATTCCTGGCAATTCTTCTGGAAAGACATCTTCATACTCACAATCCACCGGAATTTGAAAAATCGCCGAGATTTCACCCTTCTCATTAAGAGCAAAGAGACGGATTGTGTCATCGCGAGCCGTGAAAATAATCACGTCTTCTGAAGGATGAGTCAGCTTGACTTCTTTTGCTTTGCAATCAATATGAGCCTTATTCATAGCCAGGAAGTCTATGCCCAAAATGAGATCAATATCGGAATTATCGAGAACAACTGGAGAGGACAGAAAAGAATAATTCCCCATCTTGATAGAAACATCCGTTACCCCCACATTCGAACTCATCAATTTGCCTGGGGACACAACCCGAAAAGGACTAGGGAGGACTACTGAATTCAAATCATGCTTCCAAGCAAACGGTTTAGAAATGAATGAATGTGATGCACCAGTATCAAATAACACTTTTGCAGGAAAATTATTAACTGAGAGATTACCCATGATCACTTGAGAAGAATCCTCTGCCTCTGCTGCATTCACCATATTCACTCTGACTGACTTGGGATTATGCTTCACCATAGCATTGCTTGGAGGCTTGACAGGAGGAGGAGGCGGAAGACGCTGCTGGTTGCACTTGTTTGCATAGTGACCCTTCTAGCCACACTTGTGACAAGTCACCTCAGAAAGCGGACGAACATTGCCTGGAGGAGGAACAAGAACAGCCTTGGATGTCTAGGTTCTCTATTCGAATCCTGGGTTGGGTGGGTGGGAAGAACCACGACCACCAAACGGCTTCTGCTGCTGAGGAGGACGAAACGGAAGAGGATTTGGCGCCCAATACTTCTACTGCTTGGGAGCCATCTGAGAGCCAGAAGAAGAAGAATATGAATCCGTTGAACGCTTCTTGGAGTTCTCCAACTTGAGCTGAGCTGCTTCAACCTTCAAAGCCATGTTGTAGAACTGATCAAACTCACGAGGATCTTGAAGAACTAGGCATGGCAAAAGCTCATCCTTGAGACCACCTCTGAACTGATAGATCATAGCCTTATCATCTAGAACATCTTGCTTGGCATAACGGGCTAGATTCTGGAACTCGACGTTGTACTGGTAGACAGACTTGCTTCCCTGCTTTAGGTGCCTGAACTTCTCATGCATCTCCTCGACAAAGCTTGTCGGAATGTAATGAGCCCTGAAGTCATGACGGAAATCATCCCAAGTAAAAACACGATCGCCCCTGGAATCCTTGTACTGCTGCCACCAATCAGCTGCTTGACCCTTGAGCTGGAATGATGCAAATCTGACGAAGTCCTCTAGCCTGACATTGCTACACTCAAAATGCTTACTCATATCACGAAGCCAATCATCAGCATCAAGAGGCTGATCACAACAGGTGAAAGTCTTGGGCTGGTTGGCAAGGAACTGATTGAGTGTCGCAAATTGAAGCTGATTCTGAAAATTCCCTTCAAAACCTTGCTGACCCTGCTCCCTTTCTTGCAACAGCCTGAGCAACATTTGAGTGTTCGCATTGGTTGCGGCCATCACAACTTGCCAAGCTTCTGGAGGAGGAGGCGGAGAAGGCGGTGGTGGCGGTGGTGGTGGAAGATCAGTCTGCTCCTCACCATGACCCGGATTGTTGCGAGTTGGTGGAGCCATAATGAAGATGGACAAAACGCGTCAGCACCTCATTGATAAGATGAATTCAAAGCTGAATCAGATGCTTGAAAGAAATTGAACAAATAACAACACAGCCTTCCTACTGAAAAATTAGTAAGAACGCTTCTTTGGTTCATGACAACATCATCAGATATAATAAGCCACTTGCAATAACACAAAAGTATTGAGCTAAGCGCTCGGAACAAATGTACATCCCCATACACATCTCAAGAAGATGATCCTAGATGACTACAAGATTTCCCACCTATGAACTTCCGAAAACTTTCTGGTTAGGCAATCTGGTGTGGGGGATACAAGGAGGAAATATCTCACACAACTAGCAATCCTACACCCCAACTGTATCCATCCTTCAACACATAACCAGAGGCTTTCACAAACTCATCTAATCTCGAATCCTCAAACTCACAACGATACTAAACCATGGTGGTACCCCGGGCGCCTCCCGAGTACTGGGTGACTCCGACCTTATCTCACCATGATAAGTATTGAAGTAATTTCGAACACTCTCCATCCTGAGATGTCAAGGAAGCTGAATGATAACGATGTGCCGACATTCCTTGGAGCTCGACTCCCCGGAAGAAATCAAGTCAGACAGGAGGCACCAAGACAGAACCCTGTCACATCGGTATCATATAGACTCCAAAATACCTGCGTGATCCTAAAATTTTTTGAGCGAGAAGAGGAGTAGAATCAAAATTCCTAAGTCGGAAACCTCACTAGAGCATAGAAGAGGAGTAAAAAGAATCCTACTCTTTGAAATAACTAGACTCAAAATAGTTTTTACTAGACACGACTCGGCCAAGTTCGATCAAGCAAAGGCTCCTATGGTCATATGGCTCTGAATACCAACTTGTCACGCCCAAGATGCGCGCCTATCCATTTTAAGGCACGAAGACCTCGCAATGGATAGATGCGCATCTTGCCATTAGCAAGAATAGTATCATCACAACATACAGTACTGAAAGAGATGAGTATACAAGATTGGCTTACACTCACCACATGCTAACTTACAATGTCACTCAAATTCATATCATCAAGTTGAACACAGGGTCTGACTACGGACAAAATCAAACGATAAAACAGTTGCAAATGATACTACCAAGCTATCCCAAAGATCATGACCAGGTCCTCTACTCATCCGGATATGTCATGTACATCCTGCCTATTTTCTCATCATATTCCCACTGGAGCTGGGTGAGATCATCCTACACGAACTCATCTGAACCTATACCTGGAGTGTTGTAGTAAACTGTGAGCCACAGAGGACTTAGCTATCAAGTGCCCGGGTACCGAGACTATTCAATCTTAAAGGTTGGGATGTGGTAAGTGTTTAGTTTGTAGCAGCCCTAAGCATTTTCTATGGCTAGCTTACGTAACAAGAAAATAAATATGAGTGGCCTATGATGAACGATCGTATCTAGAATGATCTCTATGAGATCATGAACACTTACTTACGTCAATCATCATCCCCACCGTGTTCTCTCTCGGATCATGTTCATGAGCAGAGACGATCATGGTTACTCACATAGTTGGTGCATTATAATTAGAGTTTACTTCAAGTTTACTATAACCGGGTGTTAAACAAATATCCAAGTTGCCACATAACCACATGCACGGCTTTCCGAAAGATTTATCCCTGCAGGGGTGCTCCAACTAATCCATCACAAAATTAACCACACTCCGCGGGAATAGCCTCGACCACGGATCTCGCAGTCATCATCGGTAATTCCAAAGGAATTCCAACACCTCGAGAAAACCTGAAGAAAGTTAGACTCCACACGCAAGACATTCGATAAAGGTAAAACAAATGCAGCAAGACTACCCGACGTGTCGTCGAACCCGATAAGAGCCGCGTATCTCCTTCTCAAAACACGACGGATAAGCTATGCATACGGAGGCCTGATAGAAATCTCCCATGTTGCCCTGGGTTGGCCCCGCATAGTGCTCTAGTTTGGACCAACGCTCATGAGAAGCGCTGGCCCGGGGGTTGATTAAATTATCCACGGGTTTGCAAAGACCCTATGGAAATTTTATTAAGTTGTTAAGCAAATGAAATACCAATGTTGGGTCTTGGCAGACAAGTTTTAATCTCAATCGAATAAACAAGGGGGGTCCCCATAACAACCCCGAGCATATTAGGAGCGCAAAATATGGAAAACATAACACCGGTAACAAGGAACTAGTGGCGGTAACAGCGAAACAAATCACTTAGCAAAAGGCCAAGCCTTCCACCAATACCAAGATATATATGTGCATTAAATTAATAACAGATAATGTTGTGATATACAAATCCATGTTATCACATGGAACAACCTGCACCTGCAACTAAAAATGCTATAAGAGGGGCTGAGTAGCGGTATCTTAGTCAATGAAAGGTTTGCTAGGATGTGGAGGTTAGAGGCTGTCATGGCAACATGGGCGCTGATATCGAGTGGTAGGTAGCGCAATTGTAACGATAAGAGCGATAAACTAGCAAGCAAAAAATAGTATCAGGATCCGGCTCCGATCATCTTGCCTGTTGGTTCTTCAGCGGAACAAGTAGCGGGATCCTCATAGTTGTACTCTCCTGGGTCCTCAAACTCAGAATCAACACTCGCATCTACCCAAGAGATACAGAAACAATAAACATCCAACCAAGGTGCAATGCACAACCAAGATGATGCATGATTCATTTAAGAAGAATTAAACACGGCAATCCAAAACTAGTCCTGTTTCATATGCAAAGTTTGTTTATTAATGAATCTGGACAGTTCCTCATGTTAAGTTATTTAAAAATGCATGATCATATAAAATATTTATTCATCATGCAAAATCTATAGAAATGCATATAAAGAACGCAAGAAACGGAGTTACGGTTCTCACGATACGCTCACGACAAGGTACGGAGGCAAAATCACAAGACCACCAAGCCATGGGCTAATTCTTGGCATTCCAAGGTATCCACTGGAAAGGTGATGAAAAACCAATCACAATAGACTCAATAATCAATCAATTCCATGGAGCATAGCTCCCACAAGTCACAAAACAATAAAACCCACAATCTGCCACAAAACAGCAACATAGCAACTTCTACAGCTCACCACTTGAGCTACAGGAACTCTACAGTCACAATCAAGATATGGACAGAATCTACTCAACACACAAATCAACTTATCCAACTACACAATCAGCAAAGTAGGCTCACATCAATAAGGATGAAGCAATCAAGTTGACATGATGAAACAGTTTTCTGGGACAGTGAAAATTCCAGTTTCTGGAATCTGAGAATATAAAGTAGCAAGTTGACAACAGTAGTTAAATATTCTAGAGAGCTCCTATTGGCATGAAAATTAACATTATGGTAGAAGGAAATGTATACTACAAATAACTAACACTGAGGATAAGCAAATTCTCAACATGTAACTAGATGTCACCCACTCTTCATGGCATAAAAATAACAACAGATTCTCTGACTTGGTAGTTTTTAAGCATGCTGAAACAGAAACATCAAGTAGGCAACTTAACAGCTTGTTTCCCACTTATATGGGTGATTCTCATGTTAAAAAAATACCATGACATAATATATATAAAACACTAGCACTTCCATGTTGACACATATCCCAAAGCAAGCATGGATTAAATCATGCAAAAATGACAATGACATCTCAGCTAAAATAACAGATTTATGAACTTGCTCAAAAGTGAAATCTGAGAGTTCCAATGAGTTCATTGGCTCTTTCTACCCAAAAACCATGGGTGATACTCATATGCCCATGTGAAACAAAGAGACACAAACAAATGGCAACCTATCCACTAATCATCATGGCATAACTACTCTAGATAGAAAATGCACTTAAAAGGGCATGTTGGCAACTTAGCTAAGAATGGAAAAGAGATGACAAAACCTTCATAGCAAGCATACAACCACAAGGGGTATGTCAAGTGAGAGAACCCACTAGTCCCCTACACACACACATGTCTCTATATGCTTAGAGCATATAGAACATCACACACAAGTGCACATGTCACTACACACCTACACTACACATGCACAAGTGTATGTATGCATAAGCACACACACACATCCACCTGTCATGCACTTATATACACACACTCTACAACATGTAGATACACACACACTACCACATCATATGCATATATGCATGTATGTATATACACATACACACTCTAGCACACACACATACACACATATGTGTGTATGCATAGCATATACACACACCACATACATATACACTCCTATATACAAAACATACACATGCAAGCTCCACACATGCAAGTGCACCACACACACACAAACATATGAACTAACACATACATACATACATCAATAGGAAAAAACATCTGCATATGCCAAAAGCACCTACACACACTAATAAATGAGAAAAGACGAAGACAAAAGAAAAACAAGGAGAAAAAAAAGAAAAAGGGGAGGGCTCGGGGGTCGAACCGCTGTCCTCTTAGTCATCCCCACCGAGCCGGTTACCACCACACCACACGCACAGATCTTAACAGAGGGGGAGGGGCACTGCCTTACTTAACAAACACACAGCGCAAAACTGTCGAAACTGAAGACAGATCAGCCTCGGCCACACACAACGATGGCAGCGGACTCCGGCGACTACATGCGGCCACAGGCTACTACCCGAGGGGGGAACGGTGCAGGAGGCCAGCTACACCTGCGGGGGATCCATTCCTGCCCCTGGACAGGATCGGCAAGTGGAAGTGGAGGCTCAAGCTCCAAGCTTCCCGGCCATGGCAACGGCGGGGCAGAGCAACGGGAAGGCGGCGACCTCGAGCATGACACAACTACGCGAGGCTGGGAAGGAAGAGGGGATGCGGATGCTCACAGAGGGGCGGCGATGTTGCGCTCGAGGCAAGGAAGAAGAGGTGCGACGCAGTGGCAAAGGGGAAGAAGACCGGCGACGATCCGGTGACAACGAGGAATAGGACGGCCTCTTGGAGCATCCTAACACCGGGAATGGATCGCGAGGGCTGGTGGCTTGCTCCACACCATCTCCGCTGATGACGAGGCCCGCCAGAGGCGCGAAGACGACGGTGACATCCCGCTCTCCGAAATCCCCTGTTTACTGAACCCTTACCGAAAGGGGAAAGAAGAGCGGAGGAGGAGGAAGAAGAAGGAGGGGAGAAGGGGAGCGGCGGAGGCGAGAAGGAAGAGGAACCCTAGGGCTATGCGCTCCTTAAAAGGGGAGGCCGGCCTCGACGTCTGTGTCCCCTAACGGCGATGGCGTCAGCGCTCCCTCTCACCTGCACTCTGCTCTCTCTCAGAGCGCACTGACGGAGGAGGACGGGAGCAGGTAGCCGTCGGCTACCTGCTGGGCTGAATGGACCGGGAGTGCACAGCCCACACGCACACACTCCGTCAAAAGAAACGAACATGAAGCTTTTTTTTATCTTTATCAAACTCAGCCACACTAAAAATAATTCCCAGAATAAAAGAAATGGTTTTAGTGCAAAACAACAATATTTTGTAAAGGAATAATTAATAAAATTAACAAGTTGATTTATTGAACGAGTATTTTTAATATTTGTAAAAATGGCATCTCGTGTTATTTAAAACACAAAAGCAAACAAACTACTAACATCAAAACTATCATACTCACAATTCATAAAACATATGGGGCCACCTCTTGAACATTTTAAAACATTTTAATAAGGCAATTAATTCTGTCGTGAAATAATATGGGAAAGAAAGGCACTATGGTGAGGTTAATTGAATAAAAGAAAGGAGGGTAAGAAGGAGGAGTTGCACACATGAATTCCACCACACTCAAACACCTCACACACACACAAATCCACTCACCACCATCACATCATACCAAGACACATGAAAACCAACATGGCAAGAAGAAAGAAATGATGCATGATGAAATGATGCATGAATGCACAACAACACATGGGAGACAAGTTGAAAACATAACATAGCTCATGACACAAGGTTCATACAAAGGGGTTACATGCCAGAAAACGAAGGCACAACACTTGGGCTGTCACAGGAACCTCCCTCTCTCTCCCATTATGCGTCTCGAGCCCCCGTTGGAGACCCCAAGCACCAGTGCTCAAGATCGACCGAGGCACCGCCGCGGCGGAGCTCCGTCGATCTCGGGACACAGGCCTGCTCCGGCGATCTTCTCTCCTCCATCAGGCCCGTAGGGTTCCCCTGACCACTTCCCCCTTCCTCCCCGTCCATTTCCAGCAAAGGAGCACCGCCAGCGATCCCCTCCCGAGGGACCTCCGGCACGGGTGCTCGTCGCCGACGAACCAGGCCTCCTCTGGCCTTCCATCCACCTCCAGAGGAATGACGACTCGACGTTGAGCCCATTCCCACCTCCAAATCCCCTCGCCACGCCTCCCTTCGCTGCCGGTGAGCACCACCGTCGAGGTTGACGATGGCCCTGGCAAGTGGGGCCCGCTCGTCAGCCTCTGCCTCGCCCGCCTCCCTCTCCTTCTCACTGTTACACAGGCCCCGCCCGTCAGGTTTGAACCTGACGAGGGCAGGCGCACTAGCTCGCATAGGGCCGCTTTGCTCTGGGCCGGCCCAGTTGCGGCCAGTTCTGGCCCAGGGCACAATGCCCGTTCCCCTTTTTTTTCTTTTCTATTATGATTTCCAAAAATCCCTCAGAACAAAATAAAAATCCAATGCCAAATATTTTTCCACCTAAAATCCTAGAATAATATGTAGAATTTAATAGTGCCATTTGTGATTTTTTTTGAAAACTTTTTATGCACTGTTTTATTCTAAAACCTGTTTTAGGCATCTTTGTGCCTCTTTTTAAATAGTTTTCATAAATGTTTTCACAACAAAACCTTACACAAATATTTGTAGAATAGTTTGTAGTATTTATCAGAGTAGGGCAACATTTTGTTAGTAGATTTTTGTGCTTTGTTTTTGTGTGATGCTTATTATTCCCGTTATTTTATCGCGACGATAGATTGCCCTATTGATGAGGGAGCTGGACCCGAAGACTTTGAAGACCCCGAAGACTTTGTTGAGCCATGCAAGGAGCCCTTTGACCATGACTATGAACCCTTTTTATTACATAGCATATAGCACTTTATTTCGTTGTATTGATCATGATGATGTGGTATTCCCCATCGGTGGGACGTCTCCGATACTTCCTTGTTGATACTTGCATCGTGCATGACCCTACCTCCTTCTGAGCGTTGTGTGGATGGGAGTAGTTAGGTTGCTAGTAGGTGCTATGCAAGAGGGATCAGGATTATGCATGGTGATGGAAACAAAATAATTTCAAAAACCTTTTCGAAAACCTCGTCGGGTGCCACTAATGCCCAAGGGGGATGGTGTTGAGTTGGGTAATCACTTGAGAAACAAGTGGTGTACCGGAGCAAGTGATTGTGTGTTTTCGAAAATGGATTAGATTTAATATTTGTCAACCGTCCCAACCTTACATGCACAATCACGATACCCATTGTGGGACGGGGCATTGTTGATTATTTTGGTACTAGCAAGGAGCCTGCATTACTAGTGGCAGGAGTGGTGTGGTCACTCTCGATACGGGGTCGTGTCGGAATGGACGATCATGCGCTGTCTTCACAGGCACCGGGCACACCATTGTGTGCCCTCATGGATGATACGTGTGATTTATATCATGAGGGTTGGCACCAACGAGTGGACTCTTCATTTACTATCGCTAGGGGAAAGGCATTGTTCGGGTGGTTACCTTAGGTATGTATTATATCGCGAGTCATGGATGACACAGAAGTTCCTCGAGTCTTGTGGGTAAAGTGTGCAACCTCTGTAGAGTGTAAAACTATTTGAATAGCCGTGTCCATGGTCAAGGACAGTTGGGTAGTGCTGCTTAGACTATGTCCAGATGTTTTCACAAAACTTTGTGTGTGTGTGTCAAAGAGACACTTGAGCTAAATTGGAAGACTTGATGAAATGATTGAACATATGATGTTCAGCCCCTTGCTTATGATGATATATATAACGTTTTCATATGGATATCTGACCAATGTTGATGCATGCTTACAAAGTTACTTGATCATGTCATTGCATACAAAATCAGCTTTCTGCAAAACATACCTACTTAGTGCTACATCATGCATTGTTATACCTTTATCCACAACATGGGCTTCTTGCGAGTACATTCAAAGTACTCATTGGCTCGCCACTAGTTATTTAATTGGCTAGGCATGGAAGAACAAGAGTCTGGTGAAGATTTCGTTGGTGATGAACATGCGAACTAGGACGCTTCCCAGTCAGAATGCCTGTAGGTTTAAGGCAGATGGCATGGGTTCACGCTTTCGACCAAGATTTCCGTTGTTTGTTATGTTCAAGTGTTTGGCCCTTGCGGCCCTATCTATGTAAGACTTGACCTCCATGGTCTTTATTTGTGTAAGACGGTATGTAAGGATGTAAGACTCTTATCATTAAGCTTCTGTGTGTTCAGTGAGCATTGATCTCTGGGATCACTATACACATGCATTTCGTTATCAAGAATTATGAGTCGGGGTCCCCATAGAGATGGTATCAGAGCCATCCTGACTGTAGGAAGCCCTTAGTTAGCATGGACGTTAGTAAGGATAAAACCGTTTTCAAAACTACACCTAGCACCTATACTTAGGAATTCTGCACTATTTACCTCTTCTATTCTTCACACAACACTCTGCTGACTCTCCTCCCTTCAAACCTTTGAACATGGTCGTTGTACCCGAAGCCCTCCTAGCATCCGGCTTTCCCTTACTCCTTGGGGATAGCCTGGAGAAGTGATAGTTTCGCCGACCACCCGTTTTCCTCTATCACGAGCACTGGGTCGATGCCGTCACGAAGGAGTACCATGTTGATTTGGTCATAGGCAAATGACTCCCTAACCAATTGGTTCTTTGAAGGACCACAGATGGAGACCCTAGCACTCACAGTCGAAACAGCTGCACGGAAGGCACTCATCCACCTTCGAGGGACCATCCCAAAGGTGGCTGACGAACCAGCTACTCGGTATCTACCCTTCAGGAGGGATGATGTCGGTGAGAGTTGGACATTGGTTCCATCCAAGGAGGATGGGACACCACTCAGATTCCAGACCTACTTCAGCCTCTTCGCCAACAGTCTGTCTCACCACTTGATTAAGGAGTCCGTGAAGCTCCACGAGGAACTTCACCACACCCGGGAGCTACTTCGACAAGCCAATACAAAGCCAGACAGGATCAAGAAGGATGGAGCCATGAGGGACGACCAGTTGCCACTTACAGAGGAGGAGTACCACCAGCTAGAGGTGCACCCACACATTGTCGTCACATGAGTGTGAAGGAGTACTGTGAGCTCTTCTTTGATCCACCGACGAAGCGTCGTCGGGATGGACCTCCTCGTTCTCCGGCCCCTTCGACCGAAAATGATGCCCGTTCAGATGATGAACAGGAGGAAGACCCAGAGGAGTGTGAGTACGAAACCGAGCACTCCACCACCTGAGTCCGAGAACCCATAGGATAGGATCAGTCATGTACCCCTCATGCGAAGTCGAGTCTGTGTAATGGTTCATATGAAACCATGTGTGCTTGTTGATTGTTTTGTTGTTTGTGTTTCGATGCAAGTCGCGCTTTTGCCTTAGGCAACATGTAAGCGACTCCATCGTCTATCTTACCTTAATATATGTGTTGGTCTTTTGACCTTTGTTTTACCACACTTGCACTCGACCAACCCCCTTAGGCGTGCTTTTCCATTGTTGTTTTCCCTCTCATCTATCCCAGTTGTTTGACTTGGCTGCTCCAAATAGGATGGTGACTGCTACTCGCAACAGCTCCTTTGCCAACCCTGAAGCTAGCAACTCAAGCCAGCAATAGGGAGCCGATGGGGCTGCTCATGATGGAGATCACCCGGAGCAGCCACAAGGCGACATTCCCCCGCCACCACCTCTACCGGAGAACATGACCATTCCTCCAAGTTCTTCCCGAGGAACACCAAGCCAACAATGCTGCTATTCAGCAGGTGGCTCAAGTCCTTGTGAACAACCAATAGCAAGGAAGGAATGGCAATGGCCACTCCACTCTGTCTGAGTTCATGAGGAATTCGCCCCCAACCTTCGCTGAGACTACTGAACCCTTGGATGCTAACGACTGGATCCGCACCATCGAGGACCTACTTGCACTGGTCAATTGCAATGAGGATCGTGAGAAGGTGCTTTATGCCTCTCACTGCCTCGGAGGTACCGCCTGACCTTGGTGGCATGGATTCAAGGTCATGCAAGGTGATCGTGTGATCACTTGGGATGACTTCAAGGAAGGATTCCGCACCGCCCACATTCCTTCTGGGATCATGGTTATCAAGAAGAGAGAATTCCTAGCGCTGAAGCAAGGAAGTGGCTCTGTCAGGGAGTACCTGCAGAAGTTCAACCTGCTATCAAGGTATGCACCTGAAGATGTTGACACGGAGGCTGCCAAGAAGGAACGCTTCATGGAAGGACTTCAGCAGACCCTGCAGTATCAACTCATTGTCTACGACTGTCGTATCTTCTTCAACCTGGTGAACAAGGCCCTCATGTTGGAAGACAAGCGTCCTGCCATAGACGACACTGGTAAGGGCAAGATGGTTAGCAAAGGTAGCTCCAGCAACCAAAAGCCTCGCCCCTGGCAGCCAGCCCTAGCCAAGCCAACCTATCAGCCGCAGCAGGCTAAAGCTCCTGCACCTCGTGCGAGGTACCAGCCTTAGCAATATGCCAATCCCAGGCCAGCTTACAACAACCCCAATAACAACAACGACGGTAGGAACTACAACAACAACCCTGGGCAAGTCACTTGTTTTGGATATGGTCAGCCTGGACACATCTCCAAACTGTGCCCCAACAAGAAGCCAGATGCCCCGCGCCCCAATGCACTGAACCAAGGTCAAGGCCGTGGAGCACCACCAAGGAACCCTGCTCCTCGCTACCAGCCCAACAATGGCAAGGGGCGTGTGAATCACGTCACCACAGAGGAAGCCCAGGAAGACCTGAATGTCATACTGGGTACGTTCCTCGTCAACTCAACCCCATCAATATCACTGTGTGATTGTGGAGCTTCACATTCTTTTGTCACCCAAAAGTTTGCTCTAGAGAGTGGCATGAAGGCTACACCCTTGGGTAGTCGTATGTTGATACAAACCCCGGGATCTGTTATGATGTCTGGGATAGGTTGTAAGGGAGTTGAGATTGACATCAACGGGGTAGATTTTCTAGCAGACCTCATCATCCTGAAGTCAGAGGGCTTGGATGTGATCCTAGGCATGGACTGGTTAACCAAGCACCAAGGCTTGCTAGACTATGCCAAGAGGATTGTCACCATGACCAATAGCCAAGGAGTGGAAGTCAAGTATGTTCCCAACCGTGCCTCCACTCAAGCCCCTCGGGCTAACTGTCTATTGGGAATTGAGTTGGATCAAGTGTCGGTGGTATGTGAATACCCGGATGTATTTCCCGATGAGCTGCGCAGAATGCCTCCTGACCGCGACATTGAGTTCATCATTGAGCTAATGCCTGGATCAAGGCCCATCTATAAGAAGCCCTATAGGATGGGATCCGAAGAGTTGGCTAAATTGAAGAAGCAATTGGCAGCGCAGCTCAAGAAAGGGTTCATTCGCCCTAGTGCCTCTCCTTGGGGGTCACCTGTTCTATTTGTGTCAAAGAGGGACAGAACTATCAGACTCTGTGTTGATTGTCGTTCTCTCAATGAAGTCACAATAAAGAACAAGTACCCACTCCCCAAGATTGAAGACCTGCTCGATCATCTGAACGGAGCCAAGGTGTTTTCCAAGATTGACCTTAGGTCTGGGTACTACCAGCTGAAGATCAGACCCCAGGACATTCCGAAGACGGCTTTTTATCCCGGTATGGCCTGTATGAATACACGGTCATGTCATTTGGGTTAACCAATGGCCCTGCCTACTTCATGTACCTCGTGGATAAAGTCTTCATGGAGTAATTGGACAAGTTTGTTGTTGTTTTTATTGATGACATACTCGTCTTCTCCAAGTCTGAAGAAGAGCATGAGCAACACTTGAGATTGGTCCTAGACAAGCTTCGAGAGCACCAGGTGTATGCCATATTTAGCAAGTGTGAATTCTGGCTGCATGAAGTTGGATATTTGGGTCATGTGTTGACTGTAGTAGGATTGTCAGTGGATCATCTGAACGGAGCCAAGGTATTACCACAAGTTCGTGGAAGGATTCTCGAGCATTGCCCGACCCATGACACAGCTTTTGAAGAAGGACAAGAAGTTTGAATAGACATCCAAGTGCGAGGAAAGCTTCCAGGAGCTCAAGAAGAGATTGACCACAGCCTCAGTTTTGACCACGCCCGATATTCACAAGGAGTTTGTGATATATTGTGATGCATCGAGAACCAGGCTTGGAGGTATTCTGATGCAAGAAGGTAGAGATGTAGCTTATCTATCCAGACAGCTACGTCCTCATGAAGAGAACTATGATACTCATGATCTTGACTTGGTAGTTGTGGTTCATGCCTTGAAGACATGGCAACATTACCTTCTGGGGAAGCAATGTGAGATAAACACATACCACAAGAGTTTGAAGTATATTTTCACCCAAAGGAAATTGAACATGAGGCAGCGAAGATGGTTGGAGTTGATCAAGGGTTATGACCTCAATGTTCAATACCACCCCGAAAAGGCCAACGTGGAAGCAGACGCCTTAAGCAGAAAGGCTTGTTCCTTGAATGCCATGATTAAGGAAAGGCTACCCGCCCTATATGAAGAGCTTGAAAACTTCATCTTGGAACTAGTTGCACCTGGATTCCTCGCCAACCTCGAAGAAAAGCCTACCTTGATGGATGATATTAAGGAAGCTCCGAAGGGACACGAGAGAATTGAAGGCATCAAGAGGAAGATCAAGGCAGGCAAGGCCCCAGGATTCTCTGTGGATGAACAAGGAGTTGTATGGTTTGGGAATCGCATCTGCGTACCCAATAAAAAGGAACTCAAGAACTTGATGTTACAAGAAGCTCATGACGCAAGAAGTTCATGACAATCCATATTCCATCCATCCTGGTGGAACCAAGATGTATCAAGACCTCAAGGCAAGGTTCTGGAGGCATGGCATGAAATGGGAGATAGGCACCTTTGTTGCCAAGTGTGATATATGCTAGAGAGTCAAAGCTGAGCATCAGCGACCTGCTGGACTGTTGCAACCTCTCAAAGTTCCTGAATGGAAGTGGGACAAAGTTGGCACGGATTTCATCACCGGATTACCAAGGTCAAGCAAAGGACATGATTCTATTTGGGTCATTGTCGACCATCTGACCAGGTAGCCCATTTCATACCTTACAGGACCACCTATGATGGAAGCCAACTCGCAAACCTCTACATCAACCGCATTGTAAGTCTTCATGGAATTCCAAAGGAGATTGTGTCGGATAGAGGAACCCAGTTCACCTCAAGATTCTGGAAGAAGTTTCAAGAAACTATGGGAACCAAGCTCTCCTTCAGCACTGCTTTTCACCCCCAGACCAGTGGGCAAACAAAACGAGTAAATTAGATACTCGAAGATATGCTCTGTGCTTGTGTTTTGGCTTATGGAGACAAGTAGGAAGATTGCCTGCCGTTTGCTAAGTTCTCCTACAACAATAGCTATCAGTCGAGTCTTCAGATGGCACCATTTGAGGTGTTGTTTGGACGCAAGTGCCATACTCCCCTCAATTGGTCGAAAATCGGAGAAGGACTAGTCTTTGGCCCAGAAATTCTCCACGAAGCAGAAGAGAAAGTTCAACTTGTCCGAGAGCGCCTTGAAACCGCCAAGACAAGACAGAAGAGCTACGCTGACTCTCACCGCCAAGAAGCGAGCTTCGACAACGGAGATCATGTCTATCTTTGAGTCACAGCTCTTAAAGGAACCAAGCGTTTCCACGTCAAAGGAAAGCTTGCACCCAGATACATCGACCCCTTCAAAGTCACAACAAGACGAGGAGAAGTTGCCTACCAGCTAGAGATACCTTCCGAGTTATTAGACGTGCACAACGTCTTTCAGATGTCACAACTTCGTAAGTGTGTTCAAGTTTCCAACCGCTCCAATCTATACAAGGACATCGACCATCAAGCCATCGATCTTCAGCCGGACCTCACTTATCGTGAGAGGCCAGTTCGCATTTTGGATGAAGCGGAGCATTGCACCCGAAGTCGCACCCTCAAGTACTTCAAGGTCAAATGGAGCAACCACACTAAAGCTGAAGTAACCTGGGAGCGTGAAGACTATCTTAGATCCGAGTTCCCTTATCTTTTTAGCGCTTAGCCTAGGAATCTCGGTGAAGAGATTCTTGTAAGGGGGTAGGTCTATCACACCATGTGTTTGTATCACTTTGTTATGCTTGGATTTCCAAAATTTGGAACCAATTAAAACTTTTGAGGGCATGCTTGATTGGATTGTGCTTGTTTGATTACTTGGTTGATTGTGTTTGGCACTCTTAGGTTCTACTCCTCTCCATATCCATCTTCCTTGAACCAAACTTGTTGCCCAATGATAATGCCATGTGAATAGTGCCCAAAACTATTTTTACCAAATATTATTTTGACCAAAAAGGATTTATTCAAATTAGGTTTTCAAAACCCCCTGAGTTGAGGTTTGCACTGCAAGTCCAAATTGGGTGGATCCTTTTTCCCCAAAGGCTTTATTTGAAACCTACTATATAAATGACTTTCCAAAACCACCAAATATAAATTTTAATGATTAGTTTACTATTTATTTAAAAGGCTTTTTCTTAAGGCCAGAAATGGTCTTTTATAGGGAAAAATATTTTAAATGCTTTCACAATATTTTGGAAAATTTAGGGAAACTCAATGGACATATATTTTCCATATATATGAGTTTCAACACATGGTCATGTTCAAAATCAAGGGAAAAACCCCTCAAAACCCTTTTCGTCCAAATCAAGCTTTTGAGATATTCCTATAAGAAATATTCTCAATAAATTCCAAGAAAATTTCTGGCAAGTCAATAGTGTCATAGATGATAATATTGCAAAGTTTCACCTCAATCCAAGTTGATTTGATTCATCCAACTATTCCAAAACCCTCCCTGTCCAGATTCAGATTTGAACAACTTTACATTGTGAAGTTTCTCCCCTTGACCCCAAACTTTGTGGACATGTTCCAATCACCAAATTATGGTGCTACAGCAACTGGTGCATCAAGGGGATTATCTTAGCATGACTAGATCTACAAAAACCAGATTCTATTGATTTGTAGGGTTTCACAAAGTTACAGTGTGAACTTTATTCAATCAAGCTCAAACTTGGTGATCAGGCCTAATTATAATCACCATTTGATCCTATCGATTCCTATGGCAAGCAGAGCCCATTCGCATGCCCTAACCGCTATCAAACACCTTCTGCATGTTTGGTAAAAACATGTTTTGACCACCTTTTACTATTTCCCTTGGTCTAAAACTTCTACCAATGTCTCTAAGGTTCCCCCTTCACCCTCAGTCAGAATCTCAAGCCTAATATCCATGGGCAAGTGGGGTAAAACCCCATTTTTACCCTCTGGACAGCAGTATAACACCCCTCTCTACCCCTCCCCTCTTATTCTATTAGCCTTCCAGGGCATCCAAAGCCTTTGTTCCCTAGCCTAGATATCCCTAGACCCCCTAGACACCTTTGGCCGCACCCAGAACGCCGTTGGCATGCCATGGCATGTCATACACGCATTCTAGAGGCACTGTAGCCATTGCCCACTACATGCCCCCTCGGGCCTTCCCCTCTCGCTACTTGCCCCCCTTAGTGTCCGCACCACACCACCGTGTCGGCCCGCTCCTCTCTCCCCCTCTTTCTCCCTCCTCCCACGCATGCCGAGCGCCGACCGGCTCGGCCAGTGAGCTGCCTCACATGCGCGCGCTCCTCTCCCTCTCTCTTCCCTCCCCTGGACCTAGACCAGCCCTAGGAACGCCCCAGACTCACCCCCGTTCCCTTCCGTGGCCTCTGTCCTCGGCCCCGAGCTCGTCGGTGCATCCGAGCATGGTGGACCATCGGGCACCAATAAAAAGGGCCTCCCCGTGCCCCCTCTCCCCTCTGGGACCTCCCTCTCTTTCCCATCAGGCCATCCTAAGCCCCCGTTGGAGCCCCTCAAGCACCAAGGCTCGAGATCGACCGAGGCGCCACCGCGGCGGAGCTCTGTCGATCTCGGGACACAGGCCCGCTCCAACGCTCTTCTCTCCTCCATCGGGCCCATAGGGTTCCGCTGACCGCTTCCCCCTTCTTCCCCATCCATTTCCAGTAGAGGAGCGTCGTCGGCGATCCCCTCCCGAAGCACCTCCACTGTGGGTTCTCGTCGCCGGTGAACCAGGCCTCCACCGGCTTTCCCTCCACCTCTAGAGGAACGGTGACTCGATGTTGAGCGTGTTCCCGCATCTAGTGCCCCTCGCCATGCCTCCCTTCGCCGCCGGTGAGCACCGCCATCTCCTAGACGAGGTTGATGATGGCCCTAGCAAGTGGGCCCGGTCGTTAGCCTCTGCCTCGCCCACCTCCCTCTCCCTCTCACTGGCACACGTGCCTTGCCCATCAGGTTTGAACCTGACGAGGGCGGGCGCACCGGCTCACCTGGGGCCGCATTGCTCTGGTCCGGCCCAGTTGCGGCCAGTTCTGGTCCAGGGCATAGTGCCCCCTCCCCTTTTTTTCTTTTCTTTTATGATTTCCAAAAATCCCTCAGACCAAAATAAAAATCCAATGCCAAATATTTATCCACCTAAAATCCTAGAATAATTTGTAGAATTTAATAGTGCCATTTGTGAAATATTTTGAAAACTTTTTATGCACTGTTTTATTCTAAAACATGTTTTAGGCATCTTTCTGCCTCTGTTTAAATAGTTTTGATAAATGTTTTCACAGCAAAACCTTAAAAAAATATTTGTAGAATAGTTTTTAGTATTTGTCAGAGTAGGGCAACATTTTTTACTAGATTTTTGTGCTTTGTTTTTGTGTAATCCTTATTATTCCTGTTATTTTATCGCGACGATAGATTGCGCTATTGACGAGGGAGTTGGACCCGAAGACTTTGAAGACCCCGAAAACTTTGTTGAGCCAAGCAAGCAACCCGTTGACCATGACTATGAACCCTTTTTATTGCATGGCATATAGCACTTTATTTCGTTGTATTGATCATGATGATGTGCTATTCCCCTTCGGTGGGATGTATGCGATACTTCCTTGTTGATACTTGCATCGTGCATGAACCTACCTCCTTATGAGGGTTGTGCGGATGGGAGTAGTTAGGTTGCTAGTAGGTGCTACGCAAGAGGGATTGGGATGATGCATGGTGATGGAAACAAAATGATTTCAAAGACCTTTTCGAAAACCTCGTCGGGTGCCACTAATGCCCAAGGGGGATGGTGTTGAGTTGGGTAACCACTTGAGAAAGAAGTGGTGTACCGGAGCAAGTGAGTGTGTGTTTTTGAAAATGGATTAGATTTAAGATTTGTCGACCTTCCCAACCTTACATGCACAACCACGATACCCCTTACGCAACGGGGCTTTGTTGATTACTTTGGTGGGTACTAGCAAGGAGCCCGCATTACTAGTGGTGGGAGTGGCGTGATCACTCTCGATATGGGGTCATACCGGAATGGATGATCATGCGCTGTCTTCATAGGCACCAGGCACACCGTTGAGTGCCCTCATGGATAATACATGTGATGTATATCATGAGGGATGGAACCAACGAGTGGACTCTTTGTTTAGTATTGCTAGGGGAAAGGCATTTTTCTGGTGCTTACCTCGGGTCTGTATTATATCGCGAGTCATGGATGACACGGAAGTTGCCCAAGTCTTGTGGGTAGAGTGTGCAACCTCTGCAGGGTGTAAAACTATTCGAATAGCCGTGTCCACGGTTAAGGACACTTGGGTGCTGCTGCTTAGACTATCTCCAGATGTTTTCACAAAACTTGGTGTGTGTATGTCAAAGAGATACTTGAGCTAAGTCGGAAGACTTGATGGAATAATTGAACATGTGATGTTCAACCCCTTGCTTATGATGATATCTATAACTTATTCATATGGATATCTGCCCAATGGTGATGCATGCTTACAACGTTACTTAATCATGTCATTGCATACAAAATCAGCTTACTGCAAAACATACCTACTTAGTGCTACATCATGCGTTGTTATACCTTTATCCACAACATGGGCTGATTGCGAGTACATTCAAAGTACTCATTGGCTTGCCACTAGTTATTTAATTGTCCAGGCATGGAAGAACAGGAGTACGGTGAAGAGTTTGTTGGTGACGAACATGCGAACTAGGACGCTTCCTAGTCAGAATGCCTGTAGGTTTAAGGCAGATGGCATGGGTTCACGCTTTTGACTAAGATTTCTGATGTTTGTTATGTTCAAGTGTTTGGCCCTTGCAGCCCTATCTACGTATGACTTGACCTCCATGGTCTTCATTTGTGTAAGACGACATGTAAGGATGTAAGACTCTTATATTCAGCTTCTGTGTGTTCAGTGAGCATTGATCTCTGGGATTACTATACACGTGCATTCGGTGATCACGGCTTATGAGTCGGGGTCCCCATAGTAGATGGCGCGTGCAGCGGCGGGCTGGAGCGGCGAGCAAGCGGCACAAGAAGAGGACCGGGTGCGGCAGCCAGCGACCTGGCAGGCGGGGTGCAGCACGCGTCACCGCCGAGACGTGGAGCCGGCCGTGTAGCGGTGCTGTGAGCATAGTCGTGACGCGAAGAAGGCAGGAGCCGGCGAGGCGGCCGACGAGCGACACACAGGCGGTAGTCGGCTACGGGGTGCGGCAGCAGGAGCCGACCCGTGAGGGAGGGCAGCGGGGGCCGGCCGGTGCGTGGAAGAGGAGCTGGTGGGAGGGTGACCACGGCGGAGCCTGTGCCGGCGCTAGCATCGGAGATGACTGGCGTCCGGGGTGGAGCTGGGGCGCAGGCGGAGCCGGAGTGCGGAACCAGCCCTGGCGGACGGTGTGGTTCCGGTGAGCCGGCAGACAGTGAGTCGGCCGGGCACGGGGGAGGCCTGGCTCGGTTAGGAGCAACGACCGTGCGGGCCTCGAGTAGCTGGTCGGTCGAGGCCAACACAGGTGCGACCAAGCGAGGGAGCGCGCATGGGGAGGGGCTAAGGCCGAGGTGAGTCTGTGCATACATGACTACGGGGACGCGGACGGGGTGTCATGAGGGTGGCGCGGAAGCGGAAGGCATGGGAGGCAGGCGCGAAGTCGGATCAGGCGGACCCAGTGGGCCGGTGCAGGCGCAGGTGCACGGGGGCGCTCACGCAGGACCACCGGCGACGCAGTCGGGGCCGAGCGGCCATGGAGGCGCACGTGGAGGCCGTGGGTGGCCGGGGCACCCAATGTGTGCTGCCTAACAGGCAACGTGTGGTCAGCAACAACCCGTGGGGATGGGATCCGGCATCCTAGAGCAGCGGACTCTACACGATGGTCGATTCTGGCCAGAGGAGATCGAGCGGGAGCTTGCATCCATGGTTAAGGTAGAATAAAAGCAAACAAGCAACAATAATAGAAATAGTTGAAGGCGGCGCAAAACTCCAGAAGCAAACACAGATCGATGGATCGATCGGGCAAAAATCAGCATGCAAACGGTATGCTACGATTGAATGAGTGGGCTGCTGAGTACAAAAGGGGGGCTTGATGCAACACACAATGGCGGGTGGAGCTGAGGTGCGTGGCAACCCGCGGACCGGAGAGTTGGGCGCAACCCACGGTCGTAGGTGGAGCAAAGCCATGCGGCACCCCGTAGCACCTGGAGGTGATGTGTTCAAGCGAGAGGGACGCGCCAACCCGCGCGGCCAACTCGTGGGCGAGTTGGTGCCGAGCCCCCCAGGTGTCACCAGAGAGACAATAGCGAGGACGTGGCGGCACACGCTTTTTCTCCGGGGCGTGTTGATGTCGAGCCCCCGAGCGCCGCTGAAGATACGGTGGCAACGTCGCTATGGTGATGACGAAGAGGGTCCGCCCGGACTGTGGTTCCAGTAGCGGCTTGCCCCACGGTGGGCGTCGACTGTCGTCATTTTCTCACGGGGGGTGCCCCGAGACGACAGATGCCATGGGATGGCTTAGCGTGGTTGGAGCAAGGCTATAGTGGAATATCTGGGATGGGTATGCTAATAGCCCGCGGTGGTTTACCCAGGTCTGGGGCTCTCCAGAGAGATAATACCCCTACTCCTACAGTCTGTATTTGAGGTGTATCTGTAGTATGGGTTTGCTCCTGGAGCTGTATCTGAGGAGGAAGAGGGAGCTGGCTGCTCCCTTCCATGGCCTCATGTGTGAGAGTGAGAGGGGAAATGAGAGGAAACGGGGGAGAGCTTGCCTGCCCGTGGTTGAGCTCCCCCGGTGCCTCTTATATAGGGAGGCCCAGGGGACAAGGGGTGGCCCACATGGCCTAATTACACTATTGGAGGTGACATGTGATGCGACTCATGATGCAAGCTATAGTGCGTCACTATTGGAGCATAGTGAAGCGTCGCGTGACGGGTGCACAATGGGAGCCGGACAGGAGGAGCCGGCCAGGAGGAGCCGCATAGGAGGAGCCGGCCAGGAGGAGCCGGACAAGAGAAGCCAGCCAGGAGGAGCCGGACAGGAGGAGTTAGACTGGAGGAGCCAACCAGGAGGAGCGAGCAGCCTGCAGTCGGCCAGGAGGAGCCGACCAGGAGGAGCCAGCAGCCTGCAACCGACTAGGAGGAGCCGGCCAGCCGGGCCGCAGCTTTGTCTTCTGTCTTCACTTCTTCGATTGTCTTGTTGATTCGTGGGGCTTGGCATACCGGGGGTGGCTCCCCCGATGTTTTACAAGGTTGAGTCGTCCCCGCTATCGAGGAAGGGAACCAGTATGGACAACAAGATCAAAATAAAGATTACTCGTGCCTCCGTTTATTGCTAGAATTCGATGATGTTGCCCTAGAGCCCACACTCCCTAGACACACCAGAGACGACCAGCCGGACCGCCCCCTCGAGGATGGGACATGCCGACTGACAAAGCGGGAGAAGTACCCGAACACCCCCACAAAGGATGGAAAGAACCAACGCGTTCTGAAGGCCCGTTCAACATATGACACACTCTAAATGCTCACGTAGGACAGATAAGATCCATTTACGGATCCAAAGGACGAATCCCTGCTAGATGGGACGGGTATCAAGCATGGCTTGACCAGAATGATAGAGTTCGAGGACAACACCAGGACCGAATTCAATCCGACCTCTAGCGCGACGTAGCCACGGTCAGCGGTATCGTCAACCTGATGTGTTTCACAAACGAGGTGATGCAGCACCCATTCCCTGAGGGGTGCAAACCCGTAAACATTGAACAATACGACGATACTACTAACCCATCTGTTTGGACTGAATATTTCCTCCTCGACATACACATGGCTCATGGTTACGACCTCCACACCATTAAGTACCTACCACTAAAGCTCAAGGGACCAGCACGGCATTGGTTGAACAGCCTATCTAAAAACTCCATCGGGAGATGGGAAGAACTCAAGGATGCCTTCCGCTCTAAACTTCACGGCACCTATGTTCGGCTGCCAGATGTTGCGAACCTAAGCCATGTCATTCAACAAGCCAGAGAATCATGTGATTCCTGACCAAGAAGAACCAAATCATTGATTGCTCTGATGCGGAAGCATTGGCCTCCTTCAGGAACAATATTCGGGTCTAATGGCTAGCCCGTCAACTCGGACAGGAACAACCTCAAACAATGTCCACCCTCACGTCACTTATGTCCCGCTTTTGAGCGGATGAAGACAGTTGGCTAGCACGTCGGAACAATCCTCCTCCAAACCCCGACGCTTCCAAAGTACGAGACAACAATATAAAGCCACGACATAACAAGAATAAACGTTGGCATAATGGCACAGAAACAGAAGACACGATGGTTAACGCTGGATTCAGTAACTCAAAGTCGTCACACATGAAGAAACACTCTAAGGGGAATAGAGATGGACCCTCTCAGCATGACAAAATAATGGACATAACCTGTCAAATTCACGGTACTCAAGACAAGCCCGCCACCCACACCAACCATAACTATTGGGCGTTTAAACAGGCAGGTAAGCTTGCAGCCGAAGACCACGGAAAGGGCACTCGCAACGAGTACAACAAAGAGCCCCACAGGCCAAACAATGGAGGTCAAAAGCAATTCCCCCTCAAGGTAAAAAGTGTGAATATGATTTACGTCACACATATACCAAAGAATGAGGGGAAGAGCACACTTCGAGATGTGTATGCCATAGAGCCTGTAGCCCCAAAATTAAACCCATGGTAGGCTTGTACGATCACCTTCGACCGCATTGATCACCCGACCAGTATTCAGCATGGTGCGTCAGCAGCCCTAGGCTCGATCCGATAGTAGATGGGTACCATTTAACAAGGGTCCTTATGGACGGAGGCAGTAGACTCAATCTGATCTATCGAGATACGGCGAAGAAAATGGGCATTCATCCATCAGGGATCCAACCGAGCAACACCACCTTTAAAGGAATAATCCCTGGTGTCGAGGCAAACTGCTCGGGCACAATAATTCTAGAAGTGGTGTTCGGCTTGCCCGATAACTTCCGCGGCGAGGACTTGATCTTTTATATCGTCCACTTTCGAAGCGGTTACCACAAACTCTTGGGACGAACAACATTTGCCGCTTCAATCATGTCCCGCATTACGCATATATGACGCTCAAGATGCCCGGAACCAAGGGGGTCATCACCGTTTGCGGCAACACGGACCATTCGCTCCTAACAGAGGAACACACCGCGACCCTAGCAGCCGAGGTCCAGCTCGGCGAATAGACGCCAAACACTCAACCTAACGTCAAAGCACGAAAGGTAAGTGAGCGGACCCGAGCTTTGTTTCAACTTTCAGAGCGTTCTCACGCACCACACGCATAGGAATATGCGCCCCATAGTGCCACCCAGTTACCTGTAAGGTACGTACCCCGGAGTCACAATTTTGCACTCAAGAGTCCATGGGTAGTTGTGAGGACAACTCCATCTGATGGGTACCTTCCATCCGATGGGATATTGTTCGGCTTAACCAAGCAGAGTCATATACGTGTTTGGACAACTCCAAGCTCCATTAAAAGGATCCTGTCAGCAGAATTAAGCTCACATAATTCAGTGACCTCTCAAGACTTTCTCTCACAAGGCCCGCTCGTCGACTACCACCTGCTCTAAAGGAGCACCCTCTAGGAGAACAAAGGCGCGGACATGCAACAGGACACAGTAAAGGACAATGAGCCATTTTTTTCAAGGTCCTGTGTAAACCTTTTTCCTGTAAATTTATTTGCGCATACTTGTAGTAGTTACTCAAGCAAACAAAAATGTACGGACGGAACACCAAGTGTCCATTGCAATAAAGCCCAAACATTATGGTCCTAGGGAAATTATTGACATTGAGCACACATTTTTCCTCCTTTCTGCTCTTCAATGCAAGTTAGTGTGGTATGTATTTTTTCAAATGCGGTTGGTCCATAAAACTGGGGGCTTGATCAACTTGTCCCACGCATCGCTCCAACACTATCCTGATATCATGTGTTCGATGTCTTGGATATTGCGTTATATGCATCGGTTCCAAATTGTGTCTTGGGTCAAATGTTGAGTTGTCCGGCTCCTGTGCTTCTTTATTTATGTTCCGCTTGTTTGGCTAAAAGGGGAAAGGGTGTACCGCTGCAATTGTACTTCTAGTTTGTCTGGTTAAGTACCTCGGTGGAGAAAGCCGAAAACTGACTGGCGTAATAAGCATGATTTGATCTGCCATGTGATGACGAGTATTAAACTAAGAATTGTTGGAGCTTCACCGTGTTAAAATAAAGGGTTTGAAGTAACACTAGCCATATGCTATGATTTTTCAACAAAGCTAAACACTAAACACCACAAATTAAAGGGGTCTAGTACTTAATCCCCTCATTTAAGCTCCTATGGTTAAGTGAAAGCAATAAAGCTGCACAGTCCGATTGCCTCCTTTTCTTACGAACTATCACCTTCGGGTACCAAGACATTGGCTAAGGATAATAGTGCGGATATCAAAAACACCCCCTTTAGTATTTATAGGGGGTTGAAGTTGATGACTAGTAACTTTCAAAATTAAAGCAACCATACATAAGCAATGTTGAGTATATCGCTTATCGTTAGCGTCTCGGTCAGCTGTTGAAAAGAGATTAATCAGAAATCGGCCGATTAATCGATTTTATCGATCAACTATTAATCTGCCTTTTTTTGCAAATCCCAGGTTCCAAACACTGAAATACGCTATATTCAACACCAAAAAAATATTGGATAGAAGTGTTACCTTCATTCCTAGCCCTTGAATCTTCGAGCAAACATCGAGCAAACAAAAGTGTACGGACGGAGCACCAAGTGTCCATTGCAATAAATCCCAAACATTACGGTCCTAGGGCAATTATTGACATTGCACACACATTTTCCTCCTTTTTGCTCTTCAATGCAAGTTACTTTGGTATGTATTTTTTCAAATGTGGCTGGTCCGTAAAACCGGGGGCTTGATCAACTTGCCCCGCGCATCGCTCCAACACTATCCTGATATCATGTGTTCGATGTCTCGGATACTGCGTTATATGCATCAGTTCCGAATTGTGTATTGGGACAAATGTTGAGTTTCCCGGCTCCTGTGCTTCTTCTTTTATGCTCCGCTTGTTCGGCTAAAAGGGGAAAGGGAGTACCGCAGCGATTGTACTTCTAGTTCGTCTGGTTAAGTACCTCAGTGGTGAAAGCCGAAAACTGACTGGCGTAATAAGCATGAATTGATCTGCCATCCGATGACGAGTATTAAATTAAGAATCATTGGAGGCTCACCGTGTTAAAATTAAGGTTTGGAGTAACAAAAGCTATATGATACAATTTGTCGACAAAGCTAAGCACCAAACATCACAAATTAAAGGGGGGCTAGTACTTACTCCTCGCGTTTAAGATCCTATGGTTAAGTGAAAGCAATAAAGCTACATAGTCTGATTGACTCCTTTTCTTATGAACTATCGCCTCCGGGTACCAAGACGTTGGCTCAGGATAATAGTGCGGATATTGAAAACACCCACTTTAGTATCTATAGGGGGTTGAAGGTGATGACTAGTAACTTTCAAAATTAAAACAACCACACATAAGAAATGTTGAGGATATCGCTTATCGTTAGCGTCTCGGTCAGCTAGGGACAAGAGATTAATGAGAAATCAGCCGATTAATCGATTTTATCGATTGACGTTTAATCGGCCATTTTTTGCAAATCCCAGGTTCCCAACAATGAAATATGCTATATTCAACACCAAAAAATTATTGGATAGAAGTGTTACCTTGATTCCTAGCCCTTTAATCCTCGTATAATGACAAAAACATAAGGAACTAAAACATATTGCATAACAAGGTCGACAAAAACACAAAAAAACATAGTTTTTTGCAAACATAGTGCTAGGGATAGGCCTAATTTATCGGTAGATTCCCGATAAATCGCTTGTCAGAGTGATAAACCGGGCCAAAAGAAAACGTTGAAGATAAGACATAATCTTGTCTGTCACCCCATGAGTAGTGTACAATCGGATGATAAATCATTGAATCGGGTGATTTTTTGAACATTGCACATAAGTTAAAATTAACAAAAGCACAACATGACATATACCATCCAAATTCGTAAGCATTAAGATACAATAAAGTTTCAACCATCAATCGGAAGGTAGAACTTTCACCCAAGAGCTACATCTTTCGGACATAAAGCTTCTATCGCCCGTGCACTGTCCATAACAACGCAAAAGTACATCTCGGGACGCCTATACTCCTTCCCAGGCGGTGGAGGACTGGTAGCCATTTCAGTGGGCTTCAGCTTCAGCCAATGCACCATTTTCTTTGCAAACGCCATCCAAACACCCTCTGTGTAGGCAGAGCGAGTTAGGGCATCAACCCGGGGCGTGGCAGCAACCAATCTTTGCACCAAGCTGAATTAGGTGCCCGGCAGTGATACGTCTCCAATGTATCGATAATTTATGAAGTATTCATGCCATATTCACCTATTTTTACAATACTTTTATATGATTTTGATGCACTTTATATGATTTATTTAGAACTAACCCGGACTGACATCGTTTTCAGCAGACTTACCGTGGTGTTGTTTTTGTGTAGAACATGAAAGTTCTTGGAATCACCAAAAACTTTTTTGTGTTTTTTTTAGAGGAAATAAGTAACATTGGAGCGAATAACCATCGGAGGGGAGCCACCTGTGAGCCACATGGCAACATTGTGTGCCCCCTTGGGGAGTGCCGTGATGGCTTGTGGAGCCCACTTGGCTCCGTTGCCCGTGATTCCAACGCAGAAAAATCCTACAAATACCAGAAACTCCAGAAATAAAGAGGCACTTTCCATTTTTCCTTCGCAACTCTCTCTATCGACGAAAAACCAATACGGAGGCATTCAGTACCCTGCCGGAGAGGAGAAACCATCACCAGTGGCCATCTTCATCATTCCAGTGGAGGCCATGACGAGGAGGGAGTAGTTCACCCTCGGAGCTGAGGGTATATACAAGTAGCTATGTGTTCAATCTCTCTATCTATATCTCTCTCTCTCCCTCTGTCTGTCTCTCTCTCATGTTCTTGAGATGTCACGATCTTGATGTATAACAGGCTTTGTTAGTTTAGTCGAACCATATGATGTGTTTCCCTTGCTATCTTGTTGTGATGAATTGAATTTTTACGTTTGAGATCTTGTTATGTTGGATTCAATATAATGGTTTGAGAACACTTTGTGTACATATTGCGTGGGATACCCTTAGTGACATTGAGGTATTTTATTGATTCCCTTGATATATGTTTAGGCATCAACTTGCAGATTCCGGTGACCTAGGGGATCTATGCATAGGGATTGATTGCATGTTTTCATACTACTTTCTCTGATAGAAATCTTGGGGTGCTCCTTGAAGTTATTTGTGTTAGATTGAATATGATAGATCTAAAATTGTTTGACGCATGTCGTATAATTTACCCACAGATACTTGAGGTGACATTGGAGTATGTAGGTGACATTAGGGTTGATTCATATGTATCATTGGTGTTATTTTACTACAAACTCTAGGGTTGTTTGTGACACTTATAGGAATAGCGCCATAGATTGATCGAAAGAGTAACTTGAGGTGGTTCTACTACCTACACCAATTTCATCTTATTGTTCTTCGCTAGATATGAACTTTGGAGTTATTCTTTGTTGCACGTTGAGGGATGATCATATGATTCAACTATGTTACCATTGTTGGGAGATTGCACTAGTGAAAGTATGGACCCATAGGCCTTATTTCCAAGCATTTATACAACATTTTGCTCATTGTATTCCACTTGTTACCTTGCTGTTTTATATTTTTAGATTACAAAAAACTATATCTACCATCCATATTGTACTCGTATCACCATCTCTTCGTCGAAGTAGTGCACCTATACAATTTGCCATTATATTGGGTGTGTTGGGGACACAAGACATTTCTTGTATTTGATTGCAGGGTTGCTCGAGAGAGACCATTTTTATCCTACACCTCCCACCGATTGATAAACCTTAGGTCACCTACTTGAGGGAAAATTCCTACTGTCCTACAAAACTCTGCGCTTGGAGGCCCAACAGAGTCTACAAGAATAAAGTTGCGTAGTAGACATCAACCAGCGGCTCCATAGGCCATATCCGGATACAGAGATCCTTCATGGACGGTTCAACTATGTGGTGCAACTCCATCAACTGTTTCAGCTGATCTGAGGCAAGGAGTGGTTGCCTAGGGGCCTGAAACTGCTCCAAGAACAGTCATTGATCACCATCCCCTTCCTGGGTGGCATAATGTTGCGCCGCATCCGCCGCACTCTTTGGTAGGTCCAAAAACGCGTCTGGAGAATGCTACACCCGAGTGAGCAACAAAACCCTTGTTCCACCAACGTGGCATTGCAGTAATTATCGCTTACCATTCACAATTTTCTTTATTTGGTGGAGTTCCTTATCATGGCATTGCACCTCCATCCGTGCCTCCTGGAGGGTTGTAGAACTCAAGGATAGCTCGGTAGCTTGCTCCTTATTCTTCTGCTCAAGGGCCTCACACTTAGAGATGGCGTCCTTGATCTCTTGTTGCACTTACGCAACCTTGGCTTCGTGATTGTTACTTTTAGATTTTGCAAAAAATGTATCGGCAGCCGCTCGTTCGACATCCGCCTTATGTTCGGTGGTCTCCTACCTCGCCTTCGACAACTTGGCCTTGAGATTCTCGATCTCGAATGACTGCATTTGGAATCAACATAGGCCATTCTTTAGGATACAATCATAAAAATTCCTCGCATATATGAGAAAAATAACGACATCAGTCCAGTTCGGACTTACCTTGTGCGTCATCAAATCACTTGTTTAGGCGGTGAAGCTCGCCTTCGGAGCTTTTCAACTTCTGATTCATCTCTGCCAACTCCACAACACTGGGAGCTGTGGTCAGCGGCACAACCTATATTGGCAATTAACACTTTTCAGATCCTTTGTCCGGATGTTTTTCACATTGCAACAAGACTCTTGGGGGTTGCTCCTAATTTCACCAAACAAAGACTTTTACCTCATGTTCATATCACATTCAACCCCCGCGTAAGTTTTTCCGAACTCACACAAGGCTCAGGGGCTACTAAGTATGGAAATTGCATATAAAACCAAGCATACTTTGAAAAATGGTGTCATACTATGTAATTTACCTTGAAGCCTGTTAGCAGGCTGCCGAAGGCTTCCTTCAATCCGCTGCTAGCGGACTGAATACCTTGTAGTGCCACTCCCAGGAGGGTGCGGTGCTCTTCGGAGATGGAGGAATCATTTAGACCCTCCTCCATCATGGCCATCCACCCGGACTGAATCCGCTTTCTTACAGGCGGCTCTGGGTGCGACATTGTGGTTTGTCCCATGGAAGAATCCTGAGCAGATGATTCTGAAACCTTTTAGGGTTCTCGAGCTAAATTTTGGGAAAGCTCGGGTTGGCCGAGATCTCCCTCCTTGTTTGACAAAAGGGATTCACCCTCCTGTTCTTCAACAGCCAAGGTATTAACCCCAGCCATAGTATCATCACCCCTGTGCCTCACCTCCTCGGTGACTGGGGGAAGGGAGTTATGGGACACAGTCCCACTCTCCACCAATGCGGCAGGCAAAGATTCTCCCTCCGAGTTTTGACCGGCAAGGAGCTCGCGCACCGGACTACAATGAGGAAAAAAATCACATACATGATCTATTATAAAACCTTTAGAAGGGATAAAAATGCCGAATTACGTGAATTCATACCTTTGCGCCTGCGGTTTGACCATGAGGGTCCTTCGAGGGACAACCTCAAAATTCTCGGACTCCTCATCAGAGTCCGGAATATCATCGAGCAATTCCACCTTGGGCCTACATGGTATTTTAGGGGAAGGAGCTGGGTCACCCTTGGAGTCTTAGGACACCACCCTCTTCTTAGTGTGGGAAGAATCGCTCTGCTCCCCATCCTGCCCCATCTCTCCTTCAAGAATTGAGGGAGTGTGCGGCTTCTCGGCTGTTGTGCCCGAGGGGGGCTTTGATTGGAGACCCCCTCGGGCCCCCTTCTTCTCTTCTTTCTTTTCCTTTCTCCTCTTCGGTGCTGCATATGGCTTTTTGGCCAATACGGTCGTGAGCAGGGGCGTTCGGGGATCCTCGGGTAGCGGAGCCATGTAGTTGATGTGATGGGATTTCTCCAGCAAGATCTATAAAGGCAAGTAGAAAAGGTCATTAGAACCTTCGAAAGGGGAAAAATCCAAACACAAGCGAAAGGAATGTTACTGGTCAAGGAGGGGTCGAGGCTTCAATGCCAAGGTCCTCCTCTTTTGCTGACCAACTTTTTGCGGCTTGAACGACACCTTCCATATTTCTTGTGGGAGATGCGGAAGAACTCTCGCATGGTGATAGGGTGGTCCGGACTGTATTCCCACATGGGGGCGGCCTGGTGTTATTAGGGGAGAATGTGGCGGCGGAGCTTGACTTGAACTACATTCAGTAGTTTGATATCCTTCTTCTCCACCAGGGTGGTGATGCACCTCTGGAAGGTCTTTACCTCCACAGCACTCCCCCAATCGAGCCCCTTCTTCATCCATGATAGTAGTCTGGTGGGAGGTCCATATATGAATCTGGGAGGTGCATCCCATCCATCGTCGCGTGGTTTGGTGATGTAGAACCACTCCCATTGCCAGACCTTGATGGTGTCTCGAAAAGAACCATCCGACCATTGAACCAAGGGGATCTTGCTAATCATCACTCCCCTGTAGTCGGCCTGCTCGCCACTAACAACTTTGGGCTTGATGTTGAATATCTTCAACCATAGGCCGAAGTGGGCTTGGACCTGAAGTAAGGCTTCATAAAAGTAATGAAGGAGGAGCATAAATGAATTTGGGGGGGGAGGGAGATCGTGAAAATCCATCCTATTGTAGAACAAAAGACCCCTCACGACAGGGTAGAGGGGCAAGCCTAATCACCAGAGAAAGTGAGGAATGAAAACTACCCTCTCGCCTTCTCTAGGCATGGGTATGGCTTGGCTCTTCTTCGAGGCTCGATGAATGCTATTCACTAACAAGTAGCCAGCGAGCTTCAGCTCCGCAATGTCCTTCTTAGTAACCCGGGAGACCTACCACTTGCCCTTAGAGCCTGCTCCGACCATGAATGAATTGAGGAAGGGTTCCAGAGGTTTGGGAGGAATGGGGAGTGGAAGCTCTGAGCCTAGGAGGGAGATGGCAATGGGGAATCTCGAAGAGCGTACTACAGGTCTTGGCAGACATTTCCTTTTATAGGCCGTCGAAATACCAAGACTCCCCAAGATGCATTGTATATCTCACCGCATCCCAATGAATCGTGCGGTTCTATACTCATGGGATAAACCAAATCATAAACCGTATCCCCGAAAAGGCGGAACACGATCTCCAGACTAATTAGACATGTTCATGAAAAGCAAAAATTGCCTCGAACCATGATTCAAGCTTTTTGGGGACTGGTCAACAATTACGTTCAAGCTGTGACCTTTCGATAGAAAGTTGTTAGTGGCAAACACTGTTGGGTGGCCGAACTGTCGTCGGTAGAATTTGAATTTGAGGTTAAACTCACCTTGCAAGCCGAAGACCAGGGAGGCAAGAAGTTGTTGGGCGTCAAGACTACGCCATTCGAGGTTAGTTCAGGGGCTACTTAGGGAGTCTGGGATTAAGGAGTCCTCGGGCTGCCGACCTATCTCTGCATGCCGGACAATGGGCCTCCTTGTGATAGTCAATGAAGGTCCAGACACCATAACCAAGACGGAATTTCTCAGGTCGTGACGTACACTCCAAGTACAAGACAATGGCTTCGGCATATTCCTTTCTTGATGTAACCAACATTGTGTAACCCTAGATACCCCTGATGACTATACATAAACTAGAGGGTTTTAGTCGATAGGACAAGTTAAGCTCATTACTCTTAGGGTTTAGACCACATCATATGATCTCGAGGTAGATCAACTCCGTACTTGATACCCCATCTTCAATACAATCAAAGCAAGACGTAGGGTTTTACCTCCATGAAGAGGGCCCGAACCTAGGTAAATATCGTCTCCCTTGTCTCATGTAACCCATCAATCCAAGATCCACATTTCGGGACCCCCTACCCGAGATATTCCGGTTTTGACACCGACAACAGGGTCGTAGAGGAAGTCATACTTCGACCTGAACCCATTGCCACCACTACCGAGCTGGCCGTCTTTCCCTTGGAAGCTGGCAGGTATGTTATAGGAAGTCGTACTCTGTCTCGTCCCTGCCACCGCCGTCGCCGGGTTTGGAGTCCTCCTTTTGTATTTAAATGGTGTCCAATGTAGCGTTGCAACAAAATGATGGGAAAATATTTGGGCAGTCTAAAAAGGAACAACAACAAGTTCGCTTTTGCATCTCATGAATATTAGCCATCCTGTTGCGATAGAGCCTCACGTTCGTATGCTTTTTAGATTCTCTCGCTCACCAAGGACACTTGACGATACACACATCCTCCCTTCGGGCGTTTCTAAGGATAAGTTCCTAAGCACCCTAATAGAGATGTCGCTTTTGGCATGGCCGCCCTGCTACCTTGCCATGACAACCCTAGTGTTGGGCATGCTTCCAGCACTCAAGGGTGCAACAAGTCTGGCGAGGGGCCTTAGCATGCAAGTTTTTACGCACGAAGAGCAAAAAGTTCGAAAACTTCTTGAAGGGGTTGTGCAACTTAGCTTTTTTCTGGGCGCATCTCTTGCCTCGGACGCTTCTGCAGGTACTTGCACCATTACTCCCCTCGGTAAGACTCGCATGCGGGCTCCCTTCTACATTTTGTGAATAAGAAAGAAAATAAAATAGAGTAGGCGAGGAACCTAGGTGGTTCAACAAACCCCTTATGCAACATGTCGTGAAAGATACACAAAATAAATATGTACTTCGATAGAGGGTTGCCGAGTACTTAGCTTTCATTAACTACGAATAGGGTCATCGCATGGCTCTGTACAAAGGATTACATGCCCTTCCAGCATAACTTGCACAAAAGTGGTTGTCAGGCGGGTCCGACAACCGCGCCTCACGGGTAGAACTTTCGAAGATGATCGATATTCCACGAGTTCTGCACTGGAGTGGCATCTTCTGTCTCTAGGCGGACTGCGCCAGGCCTGGTGACTCGTACCACCCGATAAGGGTCTTCCCACTTTGACGTCAACTAGTTTGATGCATTCGTGGATTGAATCTGTCAAAGAACAAGGTGGCCTTCTCAACAATTCTAGCGCACACCTTGCAGCTATGGTAGTGGCGCATGTACTCCTGGTACCTAGCAACACGTAGTGCGGCCTGGAGACGGTCTTACTCGAGGAGCATGATATCATCATGCCGTGGTCACTCATGCTGGTCCTCATAAAAGGCTTGCACTCTCGGTGACCAGTATGTGAGTTCAGTGAGGAGAATTGCCTCTACCCCATAAACTAGGGCGAAGGGTGTCGTGACGGTGGCTCGATTTGGCGTTGTTCTAATTGACCAAAGAACCGCTGGCAGCTCAATAATCTACCGCCTTCCATCCCTATGCAACTTGTCAAAAGTTCTCGTCTTGAGGCCCCGCATCACTTCAGCATTTGCCCACTCTACTTGCCCGTTGCTCCTCGGGTGGGCAATCAAGGCAAAGCAGACCTTGGTATTGATATCTTGATAGTATCGCATCAAAGTGCGGCCGGTGAACTGCATGCCATTATCGGTGATGATCCTATTTGGGACCTTAAAGCGGCAAATAATCTCTTTGAGGAACTTAACTGCTACCTGCGCCATCACTTTTCTCACTGGCTCAACCACAGCCCACTTCATGAACTTGTCAATGGAAGCGAACAAGAACTCGAAGCCCCCAGTAGCACGGGGGACGGGACCGACTATGTCAAGCCCCTAGACCGAGAATGGCCAGGAGAGTGGCACGGTTTGAAGGGCTTGTGCTGGTTGGTGTATCTGGTTGGAGTGATATTGGCATGCTTCACATTTTGTTACCACCACCAAGGCGTCTTGAAGGGATGTGGGCTAGTAGAAGCGTTGTCGGAATGCCTTGCCGACAAGGGCTCGTGATCTTATGTGGGAGCCATAAATCCCCTCATGTATCTCTGCCAACAGCTATTATCCTTCTTCCCGAGGGATGCATTTTAGCTTCACGCTGTTTGGTCTTCTCTTGTATAAGGTGTCATCCACAAATTGGTACATGCTTGACCACCGGGCTACTCTTTCGGCTTCTTCTTATTCCTCAGGAAGGTCTCCTGTCTAGACGTACTGGACAATATGTTGTTCCCATATCGGAGCCTGTGGCTTGACGACAAGGACTAAAGGCATTTCTTCCGGCGTGAGGGAACTAGCTTCTACCACCAGGATCCCCGGGTCTGTCGGAGCTTGTGGTTCCCTATCCCCAACGCACGGTCACTCCCGGCAACCCTCTTGGCGGCCACTAATGGCTCTGCCAGAAGATTGTTGCCGGAATCGAGTTTTCTTTTCCTGCTCCTCCGTGTCGATGGGTTGATTGAGGGTTGCGTGAGTCGGAGGAGAAAAGTGATTGGTTCCGCAGGCAACTTCTATGCAACTCTCTTTGATAGGTCATCGATAACATTTTTCTCGGCACGAGGGATGTGCTCCATTTGCAGACCATGAAATTGCACCTCCAATGTTCGCACCTCATCAACATAAGCTTCCATCAAGGGCTTTGATAATCCTTGTTCACTTGGCGAACAACAATCTATGAGTCTCCCCTTACTATTAATATTCTGATGTCAAGATCGGCTGCTACCCTTCATACTCAATTATGTTGTTTGTCGATTCTTCCCGGGGAAAGTGCATCTGGACCATGTACTTGAGATGCTCTCTAGTGGGTGAAATGAGTAGCACTTTGGAACCGTCGCCTTGCAGTGAAAAAGCTCCATCAAAGTACATGACCCATTCCTGAGGCGCTTCCTTGCCGGAGAGTCTAGTCTCAGGTACTTCTTCATCTAGCATTGGCGTCCATTCTGCTATGAACTCCGACAAGGCTCTGGTCCGAATCGTTGTTGTGCTATCGAAGCTTAAATCAATACTTGCTAGCTCCAATGCCCTCTCAACCATCCTGCCTATCACCTCTGGTTTCCTCAGGATACGCTGCATCAGAGAGCTGGTGACGACGGTGATGTGGTGTGCTTGGAAATAGTGGTGCAGCTTTCGGGAGGCCATAAGGAGGTAGAAAAGCATCTTCTACATCCCAGAGTATCTTGACCTAGCCCCCCGCGGAAGGGAGCTGACAAAACACCGGTCGCTGCACCATCTTCTTCTTTTGCATGACTTGTTGGTTCTCTGCTGGCATCATGTCCATGTCTGACTCTGGCTTGCCTCTCATCGGCTCGGTGGCCTCTGTCTTATCTCCCTCAGCTTCTCTCACCGCCAGTAGTGCGGCACTAACCATTGGTTCGTCGTCGCTAAGTACAGCAGGAACAATTCCTCAGGTTTAGGCACAACTAGGACTGGTGCTGAACAGAGGTTTTTCTTTAGGTCCTGCAACGCTGCCTCTGCCTCCGGGGTCCAAGCCATGGGGCCCACTTTCTTCAATATCTTCAGGAATGTCAAGGTACAATCTGCAGACATGGAAATGAACCTACTGAGGGCGGCAATGCATCCCTCCAGACGACATACATCCTTGACGCGCTTCGGTGCCTCCAGCTCCTCAATTGCTTCGATCTTGGTAGGGTTTGCTTCGATCCCACGCTGTGAGACGGTGAACCCGAGGAGCTTGCCGAAGGGAACTCCGAAGACGCATTTCTTAGGTTTGAGATTTAGGTTGATCTTGCACAGGTTTGCGAAGATTTCTTCTAGGTCTTGCATGAGCGTGTCCTTGTTCTTGGTCTTGACCACTATGTCATCCATGTATGCTTCTACATTCTTGTGTGGCTGTGGGCCCAACCAAATCATGACCGCTCTTGCAAATGTGGAACCCAGGCTCTTTAATCTGAATGACATGCGTCTGAAGGATTACGCGTTGGAGGGGGTGATGAACATTGTTTTCTCCTTGTCCTCCCTAGCCATGAAGATCTGGTGGTACCCAGTGTATGAGTCAAGGAAATACAACATGTCGCAGCCAGTGGTTGAGTCCACTATCTAATTGATGCATGACAAGGGGAATGTGTCCTTTGGGTAGGCCTTGTTGATGTATGCGAAGTCGATACAAAGCCTTCATTTCCCGTTTGCCTTGCGCACAACCACAGGATTTGCCAACCAAGTTGTGTGGATCAAGCCTTTAATCAAACCTGCTGCTTGTAGCTTCTTGATCTCTTCGGCAATGAAGTCTTCCCGCTATAATGCTTGTTTCCTGACCTTCTGCTTGACCAGGCATGCATGGGGGAAAATGGCAACGTGGTGCTCAATCACCTCCCTGGGAACACCGCGGATGTCTAATGGCTGCGAGGCAAAAACATCGAGATTCACCCACAGGAAGGTGATGTGCATGCTTTCCTATTTTCTATCGAGGGTGGCACTAATGGTGAAAGTGTTTCCCTCGCCGTCTTCCCATGCAGCCACTTGCCTCGTCTTGGGGATGGTCACCTTATACTTCTTGCTCCTAGTGGTGGAGGTCTCTGGTAAGTCATCCACGGGCGTGATGGACTCTGCCGCATGCTTCCCGGAGTACTTACGAGACTCGCCAGAGCTCTTATCCTTGTTCTCCCCCAGGAGCTTTGTCGGCAGGAGTGAGTGCCTAATCGGCAGACGCTATGACTACCTCCCAAAAGAGTTTGTCTATGCACAGGACCGTGTTCTTGTTGTCAGCATAGATGGTGATGACGCTCATCGGCCCCGACATTTTGAGTGTGTTGTAGGCATGGTGAGATTCCACCATGAACTTCGCCAGTGTTGATCGGCCCAGGATTCCGTTGTACGGCAGCGGCATCTTCACGATGACGAAGACAATCTTCTATGTCCTGAAATTGAGCTCGTTGCTGAATGTGAATGACAGAGTTATCTTCCCCTTTGGCTGAGACCTTACCGGGTTGACCCCTTGGAAAGATCCTGTCGGCTTAAGATCTGAGTAGGGGATCTGCATGCGCTTGATCACATCTGGTGAAATTAGGTTCAGCCTGGGCCCACTATCAACCAGCATCTTAGTGACCTTGAGGTTGTGGATTGTTGGTGATACCAACAATGGAACACACCCAACGGCAGTGATACAGTCATGGTGATCCTCAACGTCAAAGATGATGGGAGTGTTGGACCACTTGAGGGGTTTCCTTGCTTCTGCTGCTGGTTTCGTCGCGTTGACCTCACGGGCCCACTGTTTGAGTTGTCGATGAGTGGAGTGCAAAGATGCACCCGTTTCTACGCACATGGTGTCCACACCCTTCTGGAACTCAGGGTCTTCGGATTCTTCTTCGTCCATGTCGCCATCATCGTCGGATTTGTTATCTCGGCCTCTAGCAGGCTTCTCTTTCTTCTACTTGACCTTGCCATAGCGGCTGCCACTACTTTTCTTGCCAGAGCCACCCACATCGTCTTGACTCTTCTCCTTGTCGCGCCTTTCGTACTCTGGCCTCTGCTTCTCGGCAACTTCTTCTACTTGGCGACAAATTTTGATGTCATGGATCTTGGTGCGGTTGATCTTGCAGTATGGCTTGCTAGTCTTCTCCCTCGCTGCGGCCTGGTCGTCTCCGGAGCACGCAGCGATGTTCTTTCTAGACCCCCTTGGACATGGCCTTCTTGGTGCAGTCAGGGTTGCCGCCCCCTTCGACAACCATCACTGCCTTTCCCTTGCGCTTCTTGTTACGCTCTCGGCCTTTCGTCTTGGTGGTCGGCGCATTGTCGTCGTCGGAGTCGACCTCCGTGCCAGCGTCTTCTCCAGGGAGTTTCCTCCCTTGTTTAGCACGTGCATGGCCATATAGCTCGGCGATGTCTCACACCTTGTTGATGCACATCTCTTTCCGCATCTGCTGATTGCGCACGTTCGTGTGGAACCAGACAATCACGACGGCAGGGTGAATGTCTGGAATGTTGTGCTACACGCGAGTGAACCTCTAGATGTACTTGCGGAGTGTCCCACTGTCCCTCTCGAGAAGCACGTTCAAGTCGCTGGGCTGCCCTTGGAGATGGTGGCCCCCATGGTACACAATGAACGGGTTTCACAGATCTGCCCGAGATGAGATGGACCCCTCCGGCAAGTACATAGGCCAACTCCTCACATTGGGCTTTGATAGGTTTCAAATGTATCTACTTTTCCAAACACTTTTGCTCTGGTTTTGACCTCTAATTTGCATGATTTAAATGAAACTAACCCGGGCTGATGTTGTTTTCAGTAGAACTACCTTGGTGTTATTTTTGTGTAGAAATCAAAGTTCTCAGAATTGGACACAACTTTTTTTCAATTATGTCTGAGAATAATGATGAATTATGGAGCAAAGAGCTGCCGGAGGGGTGTGCCACGTGGCCACAACCAATAGGGCGCAGCCCCCATGGCCCCTCTGACCCTAATTCCAGTCCTACAAAATCACATTCATGGAGAAAAAAATAAGAGAGAAGTTTTCATCATGTTTCACAAGACGGAGCCGCCGCCACCTCAAGTTCTTCTCCGGAGGGCTGATTTGGAGCCTATTTTGGGCTCCGAAGAGGGGAAATCATCGCCGTCATCATCACCAACCCTTCTCCATCAAGACCTCCATGATGCTTGCCATCAAGAGTGAGTAATTTCTTTGTAGGATTGCTAGACGGTGGTGGGATTGGATGAGATTGATCATGTAATCGAGATAACACTAGTAGGAAAAACCTTATAGGTAGGACATAAGTAGTAGCACTGGAAAATAAAAGGCGTTGTTGCTAATTAGCAACAATGTTGTATTTTGACAGCGCTGCAAGTAAAGCCTTAGCAGTAGCGCTGGAAATATAAAAGGTGCTACAGCTAAGTGGGATCCAACGAGCCTGCCGACGCTAGCTGTAGTAGCAGCGCGACCCCGAATATAGTGCTACTGCTAAATCTTTAGCAGCAACGCTTACTGTGAGGACACTATGATACGTCTCCAATGTATCTATAATTTATGAAGTATTCATGCCATGTTTACAATAATTCTATATAATTTATGAAGTATTCACGCCATGAAGTATTCCCCTTGAAATTTTCTTATCGGATTGAGTCTTTAAGGATTTGAGAACACTTGATGTATGTGTTGCGATGGGATATTCATGGTGACAACGGGATGTTCTATTGTACCACTTTATGTATGTTTTAATGATCAACTTGTGGGTTCCGTGACCTTGGGAATCTATGCATAGGGGTTGGCACATGTTTTTTTCTTGAATCTCCAGTACAAACTTTGGGGCACTCTTTGAAGTTCTTTGTGTTGGATTGAATATGAGGAATCTGAAATTATGTGATGCATATTGTATAATCAACCCCATGGGTACTTGTGGTGACATTGGAGTATCTAGGTGACATTAGGGTTTTGGTTGATGTGTATCTTAAGGTGTTATTTTAGTACGAACTCTAGGGCTGTTCATGACACTTATAGCGATAGCTCATAAGATTGATCGGAAAAGATAACTTTGAGGTGGTTTCGTACCCTAAAATAATTTCTTTGTTAGTTCTCCTCTATTTGTAACCTTGGAGTGAACTCTTTGTCGCACGAGAGGTATTTACATATGATTTAACAATGTTAGTATTGTTCAGAGAACTTGCACTAGTGAAAGTATGAACCCTAGGCCTTGTTTTGAAGCATCTCAATCCCGTTTTTGCTCACTTTTGTTACTTGTTACCTTGCTGTTTTTATATTTTTAGATTAAAAAAACCTATATCTACCATCCATATTACACTTTTATCACCATCTCTTTGTCAAACTAGTGCACCTATACAATTTACCATTGTATTGGGTGTGTTGGCGACACAAGAGACTCTTTGTTATTTGGTTGCAGGGTTGTTTGAGAGAGACCATCTTCATCCTACATATCCCACGGACTAACAAATCTTAGGTCATCCACTTTAGGGAAAATTTCCACTGTCCTACAAAACTCTGCGCTTAGAGGCCCAACACGAGTCTACAAGAAGAAGGTTGTGTAGTAGACATCCAGCTCTTTTCTGGCGCCGTTGCCGGGGAGGTGAGTGCTTGAAGGTATATCTTTAGATCTTGCAATCAAATATGTTATTTTATTGTTTTTCACTAGTTTGGTTTTATAAAAGAAAACTACAAAAAATGGAATTGAGGTTGCCTCATATGCTTCATCTTTTTAATGTCTTTTGTGAAAATGATGGGAAGGAAAATTGCGCTCAAGTGCTAGAAGAAGAAGCTATTACAATGTTTGGCACTAAATATTTGAGTGATGAGCATGATTTCAATGTTGTTAGTACGAATTCTCTGAATATCTATGATGCTAATGATATGCAAAGCAACAACCTTGGGGATGCTATGTTTGATGAAGATGATATTTTTAGTGTCCCAAGTTTTGATGAGCAAAACTATTATGATGATGGCATGCCTCCTATATATGATGATTATTGTGATGACACGTATGCTATAAAGAGTAATGAAAACCATGAAACCTATTATCATGATTTTAATATTCAATGTGGTTACGTAAATCAAATGCCACATGATAGTTATTTTGTTGAGTTTTCTCCCACTACTTTGCATGAGAAGAATTTTGCTTGTGTGGGTAGTAATGAAAATTCTATGCTTGTGAATCATATAAATAATTCTTTATGTGTTGGTTATATTGTGGACTTCATTCATGATGGTACTGAAAATTGTTATGAGGAAGGAACATATGCTTGTAGGAATTGTAATAATATCAAGTTTCCTCTGTATGTGTTCAATGTTTTGAAGTTATGCCTGTTTTGCCTTCCTATGCTAGTTGATTCTCGCTCCCATAAAATTTTTGCTCACAAAATCCCTATGCATAGGAAGTGGGTTAGACTAAAATGTGCTTTTCTTGAGATTCAAGATGCTCTTTTGCATGTTTCAATTATTATTTCTATACAAGCATCAATGAAATCATCATGCTTAGCTAAAAGGCATAAAAGAAAGCACTTGTTGGCAGACAACCCAACACTTTTACCTTGTGTTTTTGTGTGTTCACATGATTAATATATGGTAGTAATCATTTTTTGTGTCTTTTATTTCAATAAAGTGCCAAGTAAAGCCTTTGCGATAGTGTGGATACTTGCTTGTTTGATTCTGTGAAAAAATAGAAAGTTTTGCATTTAGTATATGAATTATATGATTTTATTGGAGAGTCGAGAAATTCTGAAAATTTTACACAACATTTATGTGGAAATTCCTTGTGTTTTCCTAATTTGTAGAGTCAAGAAAGTATGGTGATCATATAGATCTTCATAGACTGTTCTGTTTTTGACAGATTCTGTTTTGCATGCATAGTTTGCTTATTTCAAAGTGTTCCTATAGCTTATATTGAGTAATATAAATTGTGGGAATGATGGAATACAGTAGGTATCATTTTGGAATAATTACGAATCTTGTCTTGATAGTACCTAAGTTAATGATTTATCTTTACTACACTAACCCTTCTCACGAAATTCCGTTAAATTTTGTGTGATTGAAGTTTTCATGTTTTGGGTGAGACACCTATATGAGGAGGATAAGTAGTGAAAAGAACCTAATACACCCCCAAGGTAATATTCCAGGAAGAATCAAGCATCTAAGCTTGGGGATGCCCCGGAAGGCATCCCCTCTTTCGTCTCCAACATTATCGGTACATCTTACTTGGAGCTATATTTTTATTCCTCACACGATATGTGTTTTTCTTGGAGCGTCATTATAATTTGTTGTTCTCTGTTAGATGTTATTTATATTCTTTTTTTAGAATAAAAAGTTCCAAGAATTGCATTAGGATGCTTGCATTGCATGTTTCGATGTGTGCTGTGTAAAAATAGTAACTTCAGCTGTAGTGTTTGAATTTTCATATTTTGCTCGAACGTGGAAAGTTTCTGAAATTGTTACAAAGCATTGTCATATAAGTTTTATAGCATGTCCTAAATTTTCTCCATTTTTTTAGTTACAGAAGTACATTGTTTTCATAAATTGTTACAGACTGTTCTATTTGGAGAGATTGTTGTCATAGTTTTGTTATGTGCTTATCCTATAGTTTCCATAGCCTATTTTGGTAGGCATAAATTGTGGAAATGATAGTATACAGTACCTAATGTTTGAAAATTATTGTGCAACTTGTCTTGGCAGTACATAAAGAGTTTATTTATTATTATGTGTACTAACCTATCTCACGAGTTCTTTTCGAGATTTGTGTGCATGAAGGTTTTGAGAATAGATGAAACCATGATATGAGAGGATTGAGGGAAATACAAAAGCTCAAGCTTGGTGTCGGTGCACGAGAGTTTCGGGTACTCCAGTGCCCCTTACTCATGCATGAGCAGTAGTAGGCACCCTGGCGGCAAGGCCCAGCAAGGAGCTGCCAGCCACAAGTACAGAAGACATCTAGACGATGAAGCCCCAGCAAGACCTGGCAAGGCGAAGCCCCAGCAAGGCAAAGCCCTGGCAAGGCCCCACCAGCGCACAAGCCAGGTGTCACCCCGCCTGGGCACGTGTCGTGGCACCGACGATGAAGAGGCTAAGAGGTGCCGATGGGACGGGCTCCTGTCCCATCACGTAGGCAGTGAGAGACGCATTAAATGCACCTGTCCTACGCCATTAGTGTTAGGTATGATAACACTGTAGCTTTGTATACCCCATGTACGCACTGTACGCCACTGTTGGGATCCCCTTAGTCAGATAAAAGGAGGCCCAGCATGATACAGTAGAGGACTTTTGACTGCTGAATCTCTCGAGGAACCCCCTAGCTCACACACGTAGTAGCTGCTCATAGCGCTCCTATAGCAGGAACCCTTAAAACACCGATAATACAACCATGCAGGACTAGGGCTTTATGCGTCTTTGCGGCCCGAACCTGGGTAAAATCCCGCGCGTTTGTTCGTCCGATCTGCTCTCTGTGCTATCCTCCTCCCCGTTGAACCGAAAAGGGATCCTCCCGATCCCATAGGCGTCGTTTCCACCGACATCTTTGGCGCGCCAGGTAGGGGGAAGAGGCCGCATGGACTGGATCTGTGGATCAGCGTGCCATTCCCTTCATCATCATCACTGCCATGGCCCCCAAGCAGAACGGGTTGACGGCGATTGGCCCATCCATGTCCGTTGTCCCTGTAACTACACGGACAGGCGATAGCGTAGACGCGGGTGGAGGAGGCGGAGGTTCAGAGCTTCCGCAACGTTCTGGTGATCAAGGCCAAAGAAGCAGCGACACCCGCCGCGGAGACGCCAATGGCGGCAGCGAAAACCCCCGCACCGCTGGGTCTCAAGATGGAGCTGTACCACCTGCGGGCGGTATGGTGACCTCCGGGGATGGAAGGGTGCCTTCCAAGATGCCCATGCCAACACCTATGCCGTGACCTTCCCAGGATGCACGCGAACAGCAGTACCGTGGTGGCACTGGTTCCCAACGTCCCCATGGAAAAGCTCCTACGCATTGCTCCCACAATACGTGGGACCAGCATGCATGCCAGCATGCTAGTGGGAGTGGCGTGCGATTGTGGGATCACGATGGAGCTCCTTCTAACACGGTTAGGAGTCAAAGCACCTCGCGTTCATCACGCCGTTCGCAGCCGACCACGTTAGAAGAGGCAATGGTGCGGGCGCAGCTACTCCTGAAATTCCCTCCTGCCATGGAGAAGCTCGATAAGTGGTGAGCTACCACTCAGAGCCTCCTCAACCTCGCTGACAAGTTTTGGTCCATCAAGCCGGCTCGCACCGGTGGCGAGAAAGCCGGAGGCGGTGTCACCACGATGCACTCTCCTCAACAGGAACAACGTCGGTCGCCGACTAGGCGAACCGACTCTTGCGACGTTTACTCGACGACGTCGTCCAATCCACGGACGCACCGCGATCAACATCATGTTCTTCGGGAACGAAGCAAGGAAGACGCTCGAACTGTGATCGAGCAGCAGCGGAAAGCGTGCCATCAATCTGATAGGCGCGCGGGGCCTACTGTGAACAAGTCTGCGCCAGGGTATCTTGTCAGCCTACCTTACGAGGTGGGTTGTCCAACGTTTACCCGTGAGCTGCGGCAAGTCCAGTGGCCCAACTCCCGCATGTTCAAGCTAGAGGTCCCGGAGAAATACGACGGCAAGACTCACCCGTCGGAGTTCCTGAGCATCTACACCATTGTGGTGCAACCTACCGAGGCTCGCGATGACAAGATACCCGACAACTACTTCCCGTTGGTGCTCAAGCCCAACGTCAGGTCGTGGTTGATGCACCTGTCGGAGAATTCCATCATCTCCTGGGAAAACCTGTGCCATGAGTTTGTTGGCGCCTTTACCGAAGGCCACCAAGCTCCTAGTCAGGAAAGCGATTTGCACATCATTCCCTAGAAGGAGGGCGAGACTTTGCGCAAGTACATCAAGAGGTTCAGTCACGTGCACCACAACATACCAGACGTTCATCCTTCCGCTGTTATCAGCGCGTTCCATCAGAACATGCGCTACCACATGATGCGAGAAGAGCTGGTGATGAACAAGGTCCAGGATGTCACTGAGCTCTATGCTCTGGCGGGCAAGTGTGCTCGGGCTGAAGAAGGGAGGAGGCTCTGCGGCGAGGACGCCCGTGCAGGGGTCGACTCTGAAGACAAAGACACCGCCGCCCCGACAAGAAAGGGCCGGCGCCGTAACAAGAAGCACAAGGACAAAGTCGTACTTGTCGTCGAGGCATCCGGCAACCCCGGCGCCGCCAAGAAGGCTAAGGGTGATGACCCCGGCAAGGATGTCGCTGGGTGCACCTCTTGTCAGGCTTTGGTGGCTGCCGACAAGCCACAAAGCACCGTCCAGCGGTATTTCTAGATCCACCGCACCAAGGGCCACGATCTCCAGGACTGCCGACAAGTTGAGCAGATTGCCGAGAAGCAAAATGCCGAATACGAGAGGCGAGACAAGGAGAAGGGCCAGGATGGTGCAGAGGGGTCTGGAAAGAAGCGCGGCAGCTGAGGAGGTCACCGTGGCAAGGACAAACAACAGAAGGACTGGCCCGCTCGAGGTCGCGCCAAGCGAGAGGGGGATGATGATGGCAACGAAGAGGACGATGAGTCCAGTGAGCATGAGTTCCAGAAGGCTACAAAGATGACGTGCTTCGAGGGAGGTGCCTCGTCGTATACCTTTGACCGTCAACTTAAATAGTGGGTGCACGCGGGTAATGCAGCGGAGCCGTATATTGGTACCTAGAGACCTCTAAAGTGGTCCAACACTTCTATCATTTTTTACGCCGAGGATCACCCTGATCGCATGACTGTAGTCGGGTGCTTGCCCTTGTTGGTTTCGCCAACGATTTGCAACCTTAAGGCGACGAAGATGCTAGTCGACAGTGGGGCCAACCTAAACCTAATCTCGCCTGATGTCATCCAGAGGCTGCAAATTCCTGATGAGGATCTCAAGCCAACAAGCGCTTTCCAAGGGATCAATTTAGGGAGGACCTAGTCGAAGGGCAAGATCATGCTGCCGGTGACGTTTGGCAGCGACATAAATTTCAGAACAGAAAAGATCATTTTTGACGTCGCCAAGATCTCATTTCCGTACGACGGTATCCTTGGTCGCCCAATGTTGGCCAAGTTCATGGCGGCCACCCACTTCATGTACAATGTGCTGAAGATGCCCGGCCCAATGAGTGTCATCATGTCAACTTCGACAAGAAAGGCGCAGTTATCTGCACCGACCAAAACTCTATCGGGAGGTAGTCACAGCACCTTCCACCAAGGCACTTGTTCCCGCCGCAGAAGCTCCCGGGGGAAGAGGACCGGCAAAGCCTCTGGCGCACATTCTAGCAAGCGTGCCTCCTCAGGGTGCTACGCTCCCGTTGACGATGTGCAAGAGAGCTCCACCGGCAAGAGCAAGAAGTCCAAGGCAGCTCCACCAGAGACTAAGAAAGTGCCCACCAAGGAAGATGGTAGGGGAGGAACTTTCACCATAAGTTCCACCCTTGACAAAAAATAGGAAAGCTTGCTTGTCGCCTTCCTTTGGGCGAACATCGATGTGTTTGCATGGCAACCATATGATATCCCCGGTGTTCCCAGGAGGGTGATTGAGCACCACCTTGTCGTTTGCCCACATGTGCGGCCCGTCAAGCAGAAGGTTCGGAAGTAGGATTTGGAGCGGCAACAGTTTATTGCCGAAGAAATCAAGAAATTAGAAGCAGCTGGCTTGATCAGAGGGGTGCTTAATCCAACATGGTTGGCCAATCCATTTGTAGTGCGCAAGGCGAATGCGAAATGGAGGCTATGCATCGACTTCACAGGTGTCAATAAGGCCTGCCCCAAGGACCCTGTTCCCTTGCCATGCATCGACCAGATTGTGGACTCCACCACCGGTTTTGACTTGTTGTCTTTCCTTGATGCCTATTCAGGTTATCATCAGATTTTCATGGCCAAGAAAGACGAAGAGAAGACCGCTTTTATCATCCCATGTGATACATATTGCTTTTTGCATATGCCTTTTGGGCTGAAAGGCGCTGGTTCTACATTTTCAAGACTAGTCCAGATTGGTTTTGGGCCCAGCTACATAGAAATATGGAGGCTTACATGGATGACATAGTTGTCTATACCAAGGACAAGACTACACTCATATCGGATTTAGAAGAGACATTCGCAAATCTGTGCAAGATCAACTTGAAGCTCAATCACGAGAAGTGCGTGTTTGGTGTCCCATCTGGCAAGCTTCTCGGGTTCTTTATATCTCAACGTGGAATTGAAGCGAATCCCGACAAGATCAAAGCGATTGAGCAAATTGAAGCACCAAGACGTGTCAAAGGTGTGCGTCGTCTTGCCGGCTGTGTTGCTGATCTGAGTAGGTTCATCTCAAAATCTGCTGAGCGCGCCCTGCCTTTTTTCAAAATCTGGAAGAAGGCAGGTCCGATGAAATGGACTCCGGAGGCGAAGGCAGCGTTGCAAGGTTTGAAGAAGTACCTTTCTTCTCCGCCAGTCCTAGTCGCGTCTAAACCACAAGAGCCGTTGCTGCTATACCTAGCGGCAACTAATCAAGCGGTGACTGCTGCGTTAGTGGCTGAAAGAGAAGTCGATGAAGAAGCTGCGGCAACGGCAGGACCACCAAGCGACAAGCCAGGACATTCCCCGACAGGGTCCGGTGCTGACAAGGAAGGATCTGTGTAGATGAACGAGACAATTCAGAAGAAGAAAATGGTGTAGCACCCAGTATATTTTGTTAGATCCCTCCTGCATGGGGCTAGGTCGAGGTATTCTGGCATGCAAAAGTTGCTCTTCGGCCTCCTTATGGCCTCGAGGAAATTGCGCCATTACTTCCAAGCACATGAGATCACCGTTGTCACTCGCTTCCCATTACAGCGGATTCCGAGGAACCCATGCTAAGCTAATCCCCTGGTTGCACCACTTAGTGTAGCATCATTATTTCGTGATTAGAACGTGTCCACAAAGTTTGGGATCAAGGGAAGAAACTTCACAATGTAAAGTTGCTCAAATTTGAATCTGGACAGGGAGGGTTTTGGAATAGTTTGATGAACCAAACAATTTTAATTGAGATGAAACTTTGCAAGATCATCACATATGACAATGTTGACTTGCTGGAATTTTTTTGGAACTTATTGAGAATATTTCTTATAGAAATATTTCAAGAAATTGATTTGGACAGAAAGGGTTTTGAGGGGTTTTGCCCATGATTTTCAATATGACCATGTGTTGAAACTCATATATATGGAAAATATATGTCCACTGAGTTTCCCTAAATTTTCTCAAATATTTTCAATCCATAAAAATATTTTTCCCTATGAAAAACCATTTATGGTCTTAACAAAAAGCCTTTTAAATAAATAGTAAAATAATCTTAAAAAAATATTTTGTGGTGTTCGAAAGTCTTATATATAGTAGGTTTCAAATAAGGCCTTTGGGGGAACAAGATCCTCCCAATTTGAGGACTTGCAGTGCAAACCTCAACTCAGGGGGTTTTGAAAACCTAATTTGAATAAATCATTTTTGGTCAGAATAATATTTGATAAAAAAAGTTTTGGGCTCTATTCACATGGCATGATCATTTGGGCAAGAAGTTTGGGCCAAGTAAGATGAATATGGAGAGGGATAGAATCTAAGAGTGCCATACACAACAACCAAACAAGTAGACAAGCAACAATTCAAACAAGCAGAAGCACTGAAAAAGTTTGAATTGGCTCCAAATTTTTTAAATCCAAGAATAACAAGGTGATACAAACACATGTTGTGACACCTGAGGCCCCGCCGGAGCATGGCACTCACTGGCAAGCCTGGCATCATTTCTAGAAACTTCCTTGTCGGCGGCTTCTGGGAGCTTTCCCAAAAAATACTTGTCGTAACTCAACTTTATTATTTTATCTTCTCCACTTGATGGTGTGACGGATGGTTGAGTTAATCGGAGCACAAAAGTTCCTGGTTCCATAGGCACTTTAAGGGCAGCACACTTTGACAGGCCATCGGGAACGCTATTCTCCGCACGGGAGACGTGCTCCATTTGCAGACTGTCAAAATGCTCTTCCAACTTTCTCAATTCATCTACATAAGATTCCATCGATGGACTCTGATAATCCCTATTCACCTGCCTGACGACAAGCTGAGAATCACCCCTAACAATGAGCTTCTTGATTCCAAGGTCCGCCACAATCATGAGACCGGCAAGCAGCCCTTCATATTCAGCAGTATTGTTCGTTGATCTCTCCAGGGGAAAATGCATTTGAATCATGTATTTGAGGTGCTCTCCGGTGGGAGCGACAAGCAACACTCCAGCACCGGCGCCTTGCAGCGAGAAAGCTCCATCAAAATACATGGTCCACTCTTGATTTGTTTCCTCGCCGGGGAGAGTGGACTCTGGAACTTCTTCATTATGCATTGGGGTCCATTTTGTAATGAACTCTACCAAGACTCTTCTCTAGATAGTCGAAGTGCTTTCGTACTTGAGGCCAAAGCTTGACAGTTCCAAAGCCCACTCCACAATCCTGCTGGTAGCCTCACTAGATCTATAGAAACCAGATTCTGTTTATTTCTAGGGTTCCACAAAGTTACATTGTGAACTTTCATCAATCAAGCTCAAACTTGGTGATTAGGCCTAATTCTAATCACCATTCGATCCTGTCAAATCTTATGGCAAGCAAAGCCCATTTGATTTCCCTAATCTCCATCAAAGACCTTCAGCCAGAATGGCAAAACCCCTGTTTGGCCCCCTTTTGCTAATCCCCTTGCCTCCAAACTTTTACCACAACTATCTAGTATTGCATTTCACCTCCAGTAATTTTCTCTGGCCAAGAGGCAATGGGTAAGTGGGGCAAAACCCACATTTCCCCCCTGGACAGCAATGGCAGGAGCAATTCTACCCTCTCCCCCACTCCATTTCTTTTCTCCCTAGCTTCCCCTAGCTCCTAGAGCATGTTCAGACCATCCAGGTGCTATTGGACAAGGTGGGGCACCCCAGAGCACGCGGGCAACAGCAATGCCGGCTATATGCACGCTCTTGGGCGCATTACAGTGCGCTCCTGCACTCGATCCAATGGCCGCCCTCGACCACCTAGGGCCTCCCCCTCGTGTCCCCCAAGATGCCCTTGGCGTCCGTGACACGCAGCGCGGTCGGCCGGCTCCTCTCTCCTCCTCCTTCTCCCTCCTCCGCGCATGCCCGACTCCGCCCGAGCCGGCCAATGCGGGAGCTCACACGTGTGCGCCTCCCCTTCTCTCTCTCTCACTCCCCCTGAACTCGACCAACCCCACGAGTGCCCCAGATACGACCTCTCTCCTTCCCATGGCCCCTGGCCTCGGCCCCGAGCTCGCCGGTGCATGGTAGCTCGGTGGACTCACCCCATTATTTAAAGCACCCAAGCTTGTCTCTGCCCTCCTCTAGCTCCCTCATCCTCCAAACCGACCACCAAATCAACCCAAGCAAGCTCCCGGGGTCCCAATCATTGGAATTGAGCCGAGGACCGCCACGGCGGCCCCACCATCGATCTCACAGTGAGGCCCCCCTCCGGTCCCCCTTCTTCTCTAGTTGCTCCTCCCTCAACTCTCTGACCCATTCCCCCATCCTCTCAGCTTGATTTGCAGCACAAGAAGGACCCGGTGACCTCCTCCTGATTTCCCTCCGCCATGGATACCTCGTCGCCGGCGAAACCTTGCTCTCCGGCGCTCCCATCCACCTCCACCTGATAGGCGGTGACTCCCTGAGCCCATTCCCGTGCTCACCTCTCCTCGCCATCGCTATTAGCCTTGCCGGTGAGCCCCACCTCCCTCTGTCTAGAGGAGGGAGACGAACCTGACAGATGGCCCCCACCTGTCGGCCTCTGTCTCGCCCGCCTCTCTCCTGCTCTCACTGGCACCCGGGCCCCGCCCGTCAGGTTTGAACCTGGCGAGCGCGGGCGCACCGGTTCGCGTAGGGGCTGATTTCTTTGGGCCGGCCCAGTTGCGACCAGATCTAGCCCAGGGCACAGTGCCCATTTTCTGTTAGCTTTTCAGAAATTCCACAAATCTAAATAGAACTCCAATGCCCAATATTTTTCCACCATAAATCTTAGACTAATATGTAGAATTTAATAGCGCCATTTGTGAAAAATGTTGAAAACCTTTTTATGCACTGTTTTATTTAAAACTTGTTTTAGGCACCTTTTTACCTATGTTTAAATAGCTTTTAAAAATGTTTTCACAGCAAAACCCTAAGCAAATATTTGTATAATAGTTTGTAGTATTTACTAGAGTAGGGTATCATTTTAGTAGTAGATTTGTGTGCACTGTTTTGTGTGATGCTTATTATTATCGTTATTTATCGCGACGATAGATTGCGATATTCACGAGGGAGTTGGACCTGAAGACTTTGAAGACTCGAAGACTTTGTTGAGCCAAGCAAGCAGCCCTTTGACCATGTTAAGAAATCTTTCGACTTAGTATAGGTGAAGGCTAGCAAATAGGTTGGAAACAACCAAACCAAGAAATGAAAATTCACATAGGTAAGCATTGAACAAAACAAACATGGAATAATGCACCATAAGTAGGATGTAACTTCAATGCATAACTACTGGCTTTTGTGCATGCATAGGGAATCACAAACCTTCACACCAATATTCCTACTAAGCTTAGTTACTCATTAACATGACTCACATATTACAATCATCATGTTTCAAAACTATTACAAGGAATCGAGTTTAATTTTTCCAATGATCTTGTTGAATTTTTTTATTATATCCTCCTTGGATATCTATCACTTTGGGACTAGTTTCATATATTGCCATTGGTTTTTGGCAAGCTCAAACAAATTTAAGTGAAGCACATGAGCATAAAGATTTCATCTCTCAAAAAGGTATAGGTGAAGCATGAGAGGATTTCATCAAAATTTATTAACTATCAAATTAATCTAAGTGAATCATGAGAGTATTTCTATGTAAGTTTCCAAGCACATCATGCTCAAAAAGATATAAGTGAAGCACTAGAGCAATTTCTATAGCTCGAAAAGTTTAAGTGAAGTAAATAGAGCAATTCTAACAAATGATAGCATAATTTTGGCTCTCTCAAATAGGTGTGCACAGCAAGGATACAATGGAAAAAACTAACTAACAAAGAAAGCAAAGACAGAAGACGCTCCAAGCAAAACTCATGATATGTGACAAATAAAAATATAGCTCCAAGTAAAATACTGATGGTCGTTAGAAGAAAGAGGGGATGCCACTCGGGCGCATCCCCAAGCTTAGTTGCTTGTTTCGCTTGGGATATATCATGGGTGTGAGGTAGCATCCCAAATCTTAGGCTTTTTCTAATCCTTATTCCTTCATCCATCGTGATCTCACCCAAAACTTGAAAACTTCAATCACACAAAAATCAACAAAATCTCTGTGAGATCCGTTAGTATAAGAAAGCATATCACTTCCTTAGGTACTGTTGCAAACTCATTCATATTTTTTTATTGCATTATACCTACTGTATTTTAAATTTACCATGGATTATACCACCCAATACAAACCATAGATTAGTCAAAACAAGCACACAATGCAACGACATAATCTGTCTTAAACAGAACAGTCTGTAGTAATCTATACTCTAACCATACTTATAGAACTCTAAAAATTCTGAAAAATTAGGAAAATGTAAACCATTTGTTTATCAATACCTTTTTAAAATTTCAGCTCAATATCACATTCCAGTGAAAAAGGAAAATTCATATACTGGACGCAAAGTTTATGTTTCAGATTCAACATCACCTCTACCCATCCTATGAATCATCTTAAAGGCTTTACTTGGCACAAACACTAAATAAACATGAAAAACACAATCATAACAGAGGCATAATTTTGTAAGCACACAAAAACATAAAGGAAAAAGAAAAATAAATATTTATTCATTGGGTTGCCTCCCAACGAGCGCTATCGTTTAACGCCCCTTGCTAGGCATAATGTATAGATTCAAGTATTGTCATCCTTCTTCATTTTCATCATAGATGATTTTTCATCAAAGGGTTTTGAGAATAAAACTTGTAACACATTATCCATAGCATTTTTGGGATTATCAAGTTGTTCATCTAGATATCCTCTTTGATTATCGGCTACGATCCAAGAGTATTGTTGATTGACATCATTAAAGGTTTGTTGGATCATATCTAAAACCGGAACTTCCTTAGTAAGATTCTCATCAAAGATTTTATTATTCCCAAGTAAATGTCTCAACATATAATCGCTTTCATAAGGTAGTTCATCTGTTATTGGTTTTTCATGACTCTTACCATAATGATAAAAAATTCCCTAGCTTCTCGTACGATGTGATCAAATTCATTCATGAGAACAAGGACGGCTAACTTCTTAGCTTTGGGATTCTTTATGACGGGTAGCTGATAAAACAATCTTTGTAGGGTCCAATGGACACGAATAAATATATTTTCATGTTTTAAACCTAGTGCCAATATAGCTTCCACATAAGATTTAGTTCTTTTCAATATATGAGTATCATCGAGAGTCAAATTCCCAACGCAACTAAAAAATTCTTGAATAGTCTCTTTTCCTATAATGTTCCCTTTCCACAAAACAAATGTTTTAGAATAAAGATCAGCATAAAGTCCAATTTTAGTATTCCTACCATCATCCGTTTTTGCCATACCAAAATCACTCATGGTGACAAGCAAACAAGAGATCTGACGAGAAGAAGGCAAACGAAAAAGAGGGCGAATAAAATGGCAAATTGGTGAAGTGGGGGAGAGGAAAACGAGAGGCAATTGGCAAATAATGTAATTGCAAGGAGATAATATTTGTGATCAGGAACCTGGTATATGAGACTGCTTCCTCCCCGGCAACGGCGCCAGAATTCCTTTGACGTGGCTTGAGACTGTATCGGTATTTCCCCAAAGAGGAAGGGATGATGCACCACAGCGATGGTAAGTATATCCATCAGTTATGAAACCAAGATATCAAACCGTAGTGGAATATCATGCACCCACATAAACAACACCTACACACAAACAAGAAATACTTGCAACCCGACGTGAAAGAGAGGTTGTCACGCTCTCTACGGTAATAAGATAGATTAGGTAATGATAGGTAGGAGAGATAGATGTCTCAAGAACACAAAATAAAAAAAGTAAATATGCAGAAATATGATTTTGGTTTTTTTGGGTTTGTAGATCTGAAAACAAAGATTGCAAAAACATAGATCAAAAAGCAATATGATGGAAAAGTAGACCCGGGGCCGTAGGGTTCACTAGTGGCTTCTCTCATGAGTATAGCGCACGGTGGTTGAACAAATTACTGTTGGGAAATTGATAGAAATTTGAATAGTCATGACGATATCCAAGTCAATGATCACTATATAGGCATCACGTCCACGATAAGTAGACTGACTCCTTCCTGCATCTACCACTATTACTCCACACATCGATCGCTATCCAGCTAGCCTCTAGTATATTAAGTTCATGGAAAAACGGAGTAATGCAATAAGAATGATGACATTATGTAGACAAGATCTATTCATGTAGGAATAGACCCCACCTTGTTATCCTTAATGTCAACAATACATGCATGTCTTGCTGCCCTTTTTGTCATTGGAAAGAACACCACAAGATCAAACCCATCACAAAGCACCTCTTCCCATGGCAAGAAAAATCGATCTAGTTGGCCTAAGTAAACGAAAGATTCGAGGAAGAAATACGAGGCTATAAGCAATCATGCATATAAGAGATTAAAGAAGACTCAAATAATATTCATGGATAGAAACTGATCATGAACTCAAAATTCATCGGATCCCAACAAACACACCGCAAAAGTTTACATTAAATAGATCTCCAAGAGACCATTGTATTGAGAATCAAAAGAGAGGGAGGAATCCATCTAGCTACTGCCTACGGACCTGTAGGTCTATGGTGGACTACTCACGCATCATCAGAGAGGCACCTATGATGAAGATGAACCCCTCCGTGATGGTGTTTAGATTAGATCTCAGGGTTCTGGAACTTGCGGCGGCTGGAATTGCATTTCGTCGACTCCACTAGGGTTTTTGGAATATTTCGGAATTTCTAGGCATCAGAGGCGCTGGAGAGGGGCAATGAGGAGGGCACAACCCACTAGGGCATGGGAAGCCCCCCCTGGTGCGGCCTGGTGGGTTGTGGTCTCCTCGGCCCACTCCCCCGGCACTTCTTTGGTCCACTGGGCTAGAAAAAATCTCCAAAAAGTTTCGTCACGATTGGACTCCATTTGATATTGATTTTCTGCAAAGTAAAAAATCAAGCAAAAATAGCAAGTGGCTCTTTGTCACTATGTCAATAGGTTAGTACCCAAAAAATATATAAAGTGGTAATAAAAAGATGGTAAAACATCCAAGAATGATAATATAACAGCATGGAACAAGCAAAAATTATAGATATGTTGGAGACGTATCAATCACACTTGGTATAGATTCAGCCTTGATACGATTACCAGTGGGAATTTCTTGATGTGCCCTTCTTTGGATGCTTATAACGCAATGGGAAATTTAGTGGGTTCCCCACCTATCATTATCAATGAAACAATTTTTACTCTTGAGCATGTTATGAAAAGGTTAGATACTATTGAAAAGAAAATGCTCACCGAGCAAAATATTTAAAATTTAGATAAAAGGATGCGTAATCTTTCTAATAAAATTAGGGCAAAGGCGGGAGATGCTCTTAAAGTACTAAAGGAAAAAAGAACACGTTGTCAATTAAAGAATGGAAGAGAGGCCCACTAGAATTTATAGGTTGGAAGAAATCTTTCGTAACATAAGTTCCGCTTTTTCTACCATTAAGACTATTAGAAACTATCATTTGTAAAAATTGAAAATCTATGCAAGTTCCTAAGAACAAGGGTACCGATTCTAGTAGAAACAATGAGGATCTTAAAAATGATTAGTATTGATCCCAATTTTCTTGAAGTGGTAAACAACCTTAATGGCAAGAACATTTTTTCAATCTTATTCCTAGAAGTATTGTCATTGAAAATATGCATGATAGATCCTTGAAAAATTCTCATTGTGTGCTTAAGGAGTTGGAAACTAAGGATGACAATACTTAAATCTATGTGTTATGCCTAGCTAGGGGCGTAAAACGATAGAGCTTGTTGGGAGGCAACCCAATGAATAAAATTTATCTTATATTTTCCTTTTTGTTTTTGAGTGTTTACACAATTATGCCTCTGTTATTATTGTGTTTTTATGTTTGATTTAGTGTTTTTACCAAGTAAAACCTTTACGATGATTCATAAGATGAGTAGAAACAATTTTGAATCTGAATCAGGAACTTTGTCTCGAGTGCCTGAATTTTTTTTACTAGAACTTGATAATGATCTGAAATATTAACACACTATTTCTATACAAATCCATTATGTTGTCCTATTTTTCAGAATTTATAGAGTTACAGAAGTATGGTTAGAGTACACATTACTACAAACTGTTCTGTCTGAAACAAATTTTGTTTTCGTTGCATTGTCTGCTTGTTTTGAGGAATCTATGGCTTGTATTGGAGGGTATAAGTCATGGTAAAGTTAGAATACGGTAGATATAATGCAATAATAAAATATGAATGGGTTTACAACAGTACTTAGAGTGGTCATTTGCTTTATTATACTAATGGATCTCACGAGAATTTTGTTAAGTTTTGTGTGATTGAAGTTTTCAAGTTTTGGGTGAGATCACGATGGATGAAGGCATAAGGAGTAAGAAGAGACTAATCTTGGGGATGCTAAAGCACCCCAATATAATATCCAAAGAGTAACAAGAAACTAATCTTGGGGATGCCCTGAGTGGCATCCCCTCTTTCTTCTAACAACCATCTGTATTTTACTTGGAACTATATATTTATTCGTCACATATCACGAGTTTTGCTTGGAGCGTCTTGTATCTTTTCTTTGTTTGCTTTTTATCCTTGATACACAAACCTATTTGAGAAAGCAAAAATTATTCTATGATTTTCTAGAATTGCTCTGTAAGCTTCACCTAAATCTATTGAGCTATGAAATTGCTCTAGTGATTCACTTATATCTTTTCGAGCACGACGTGCTTTTACTTGTTTGAAGAAATGATTTCATGCTTCACTTATATTAATTTGAGAGTTAGTAATTTTGAATAAATACCCTCATGCTTCACTTATATTATTTTGAGAGATGAAACATTTATGCTCACGTTCTTCACTTAAATCTATGTGAGCTTGTAAAAAACAATGGCAACATATGAAACTAGTCCCAAAGTGATAGATATTCAAGAGGGATATAATAAACACTTTCATGAAGATCATTGGACAAATTAAACATGATTTTTGTAATAGTTTTGAGACATGACGATAGTAATATGTGAGTTATGTTAGTGAGTAATTATGCTTAGTAAGAATATAGATGTTAAGGTTTGTGATTCCCTATGCAAGCACAAAAGTCAATAGTTGAGCTACGAAATTACATCCTACTTATGGTGCAATATGTTGGAAATATTTCCTAGATGCAATAATAAATAGTTCTTATTATATTTCCTTGTTGATGATAATCGTTTATTATCCATGCTATAATTTATTGATTGGAAACATATTGCATGTGTGGATACATAGACAATACTATGTCCCTAGTATGCCTCTAGTAAACTAGCTCGTTGATCAAAGATGGTAAAGGTTTCCTAGATTGATGTGATGGACAAGACTCGAACTATAAACATAACATGTGATCATGTCAGTTTATTGCTATAGTTTTCTGCATGTCAAGTACTTGTTCCTATGACCATGAGATCATGAAAATCACTAACACCGAAGGATTACCTTGTGTGTATCAAACATTGTAACTTAAATGGGTGACTACAAAGATGCTCTACAGGTATCTCCGAGGGTGTCTGTTGAGTGGGCATGGATCAAGACTGGGATTTGTTACTCCGTGTGATGGAGAGGTATCTCAAGGGCCACTCGGTAATACAACATCACAACAACCCTTGCAAGAAATGTGACTAAAGTTTTAGCCATGAGATCTTGTATTACGGAATCTCAGGCAAGTAACATACTAAAGAACAAAGGGAACAACATATGGGATTAACTGAATCCTTGACATAAAGGTTCGACCGATAAAGATCTTTGTAGGATATGTAGGAACCAATATGGGCATCCAGGTCCCGCTATTAGTTATTGACCATAGAGGTGTCTCGGTCATGTCTACATTGTTCTCGAACCCGTAGGGTCTGCACACTTAACGTTTGGTGACGTTTCGGTAGTATTGAGTTGTATATGTTGGTGACTAAAGGTTGTTCAGAGTCCCGGATGAGATCCACGACATCACGAGGAGCTCCGAAATGATCCGGAGGTAAAGATTGATATATAGGAAAGTGGAGTTTGAACTCCGGAAAAGTTTCGAGCATTTCAAGTAGTGTACCGGGAGGTGCGAATGGGTTCCCGGGGGCCAACAAGTGGGGACACACACCCCAAGGGGTCACATGGGCCTTAGTGGTGGCGCAACAGCCCCTGGTGGGCTGGGCATCCAGCCCAAGAAGGTCTATGTACAGAAGGAGGAGTAGGGTCCAAGTAGGAAAGGAGTCCTACTAGGAGTCCACCTCCCTTGTGGGAGGTGGACTCCTCCCCTCTAGTTTGGTCGAAGCCCTCCCTGTAGGAGGGGCTAGAATGCCTCATCTCCTCTCCCTCCTATATATACTAAGGGTTTTTGAGGGCATCACCCAACCCTAATTTCCACGTGCTTCCCTCTTCTTCCTCTAGATCGTTTCTCCTCTAGATTAGTTCATCGGAGCTCGGCGAAGCCCTGCTGGATTAGTTCACCACCACTGCCACCATGCCATTGTCCTATCGGAGAACTCATCTACCTCTACTCTCCCTATTTCTAGATCAAGAAGTTAGGGATCGTCATCGAGCTGTACATGTGCTGAATGCGGAGGTGCCATCCGTTCGGCGCTAGATCGGGACGGATCGCGATTGGATCGTGGGACGCTCAGCGATTTGGATCACGAAGACGTTCGAATACATCAACCTCGTTTCTTAACACTTCCCACTTAGCGATATACAAGGGTATGTAGATCCACTCTCCCTCTCGTAGATGCTCATCAACATGGATAGATCTTGGGTGTGCATAGGAAATTTTTTGTTTCCCATGCAACATTCCCCAACAATAGCATCATGAGCTAGGTCTATGTGTAGATGAGATCACAAGTAGAAAACAAAGGAGTTTGTGGGAGTTGGTGCTCAGATTGCTTCCTCCCTTGGTCGTGTTTTGATTCAGAGGTATTGTGGGATGAAGCGGCCCGGACCAACCTTACTCGTATGCTTACGAGAGACCGGTTCCATCGACTGACATGTGACTTTGTTGCATAAAGATGGCTGGCGGGTGTTTATCTCTCCTACTCTAGTTGGATCGGATTCGACAAAGGTGGTCCTTGAGAAGGTTGAATAGAAATTTTTGTATCATCATTTTGCTTTGTTTGCATAGGTGACAATTGTTCTTGCTAGATACCCGTAGCAACCACGCAAAACATGCAGCAACAATTAGCGGACGTCTAACTTCTTTTTGGAGGGTATGCTGTGATGTGATATGGCCAATTACATGATGAGATATATGTGATGTATGAGATGATCATGCTTTGTATAGAATATCACGACTTTCATGTCGATGAGTACGGCAACCAGCAGGAGCCATAGGATTATCTTTAATTATTGTATGACATGCATGTCAATCATTAATCGCTATGTAATGCTTTACTTTATCGCTAAGCGGTAGAAATAGTAGTAGAGGCATGGTGGGCGCGACAACCCCGATGGCGACACATTGATGGATATCAAGATGATGGAGATCATGGTGTCATGCTGGTGACGATGGACATCATACCGGTGCTTTAAGGATGGAGATCAAAAGCACAAGATCATGGCCATATCATGTCACTTATGATTTGCATGTGATGTTAATCCTTTAATGTACCTTGTTTCGCTTAGGACGATAGTAGAATTATAAGGTGATCACTCACTTAAATTTCAAGATAAATTGTGTTCTGCCCGAGTGTGCACCATTGTGAAAGTTCATCATGTCGAGACACCACGTGATGATCGGGTGTGATAGACTCTATGTTCACATATAACGGGTGCAGACCAGTGTTGCACGTGCAGAACACTAGGGTTAAACTTGACGAGCCTAGCATGTACAAACATGGCCTCAGTGCACAGGAGACCTAAAGGTCGAACATGAGTCATATAGTAGATATGATCAACATGATGATGTTCACCATTTAAACCACCTCAACTCACGTGATGATCGGACTTGAGTTGGTGAATTTGGATCATGTATCACTCAGATGACTTGAGAGATGTCAATTTAAGTGGGAGCTTTAGTGATTTGATTAACTAAAAACTCATTATCTTGAACAATAGTCTTAGTAAAGTTTGCATATTTATGTTGTAGATCGATGGCTCGCGCAGTAGTTCCCCTGAATTTTAATGCATTCCGAGAGAAAGCCAAGTTGAAAGATGATGGAAGTAACATTGTGTACTGGGCCCGTAATATGAGGATTATCCTCACGGCTTCCCAGAAGGCTTATGTCCTTGATGCACCACTTGGTGACCGACCCGCTCCCATGTCGTCCGAAGACGTTAAGAACACTTTGGAGACACATTCTTGAGATCACTCAATAGTTCAATGTGCAATGTTTTATGGCCTAGAACAGGGACTTCAAAGACATTTTGAACATCATGGAGCATATGAGATGTTCCAGGTGTTGAAGTTTATCTTTGATAAGAATGCCCAAATCGAGAGGTATGAGACCTCTGATAAGTTCTATGCTAGAAAGATGGAGGAGAACGAGTCTATCAGTGAACATATACTCAGAATGTCCGGCTATTCAAACCATCTAGATGAGTTAGGGATGCCCCTTCCGCTGGAGGCGATCACTGACAGAGTTCTTCAATCATTGCCACCTAGCTACAAGAGCTTCGTGATGAACTATAACATGCGTGGGATGAACAAGTCAGTCGCCGAGCTGTTTGCGATGCTGAAAATCGCTGAGTCTGAAATCCAGAAAGAGCATCAAGTATTGATGGTCAATAAAACCACTAGTTTCAAGAAGAATGGCAAGGGCAAGAAGGGTAACTCCAAGAAGAGTGGCAAAGCAGTTGCCCCTCCCGTGAAGAAACCCAAGACTGGACCCAAGCCAGAAATTGGGTGCTTTCATTACAAGGGAACTGGTCACTCGAAGCGGAACTGCCCCAAGTATCCGGATGACAAGAAGGCAGCTAACAACAATCAAGGTATATTTGATATACATGTTATTCATGTGTGCCTTACCAACTCTCGTTGTAGTGCCTGGGTATTTGATACTGGTTCGTTTGCTCACATTTGCAACTCAAAACAGGAGCTACGGAATAGACAAAGGCTGGCTAAGGACAAAGTGACGATGTGCGTGGGAAATGGTTCCAAGATTGATGTGATCGCCGTCGGCATGGTCGCTCTTTGATTACCATCAGGATTAGCGATGAACCTGAATAATTATTATTTGCTTCCTGTGTTAAGCATGAACATTATATCTAGATCTTGTTTATTGCGAGATGGTTACTCATTTAAATCAGAGAATAATGGTTGTTCTATTTATATGAGTAATATCTTTTATGGTCATGCACCCAATGTGAGGGGTTTATTCATACTGAATCTCGATAGTGATGATACACATGTTCATAAGATTGATGCCAAAAGATGTAGAGTTGATAATGATAGTACCACTTTCTTGTGGCACTGCCATTTAGGTCATATTGGTGTAAAACGCATGAAGAAGCTCCATGCTGATGGACTTTTGGAGCCACTTGATTTTGAATCACTTGGCACATGTGAACCATGCCTCATCGGCAAGATGACTAAAACCCTATTCTCTAGAACAATGGAATGAGCAAGTGATTTGTTGGAAATCATACATACTGATGTGTGTGGTCCGATGAGCATCGAGGCACGTGGTGGATATCGTTATTTTCTCACCTTCACTAATGACTTAAGTAGATATAGGTATATTTACTTAATGAAACACAAGTCTAAAACGGTTGAAAAGTTCAAGCAATTTCAGAGTGAAGATGAGAATCATCGTACCAAGAAGATTAAAGTCCTACGTTCTGATCGAGGAGGTGAATATCTGGGTTATGAGTTTGGTAGTCACTTAAGAGAGTGTGGAATTTTTTCACAATTGACACTGCTTGGAACACCACAGCTAATGGTGTGTCCGAACATCGTAATCGAACCTTATTAGATATGGTGCGTTCTATGTCTTTCTTCGATTTGTCACTATTATTTTGGGATTATGCATTAGAGACAGCCGCATTCACTTTAAATAGGGCACCATCGAAATCTGTTGAGACAACGCCATATGAACTGTGGTTTGGCAAGAAGCCAAAGTTGTCGTTTCTTAAAGTTTGGGTATGTTATGCTTATGTCAGAAAGCTTTAGCCTAAAAAGCCGGAACCCAAAGTGGATAAATGTGTCTTCATAGGATACCCAAAAGAGACCGTTGGGTATACCTTCTATCTCAGATCCGAAGGCATAGTGTTTGTCGCCAAAAATGGAACATTTCTTGAGAAAGAGTTTCTCTCGAAAGAAATGGGCGGGAGGAAAATAGAACTTGATGAGGTTATTGAACCTTTACTTCAACCAGAGAGTTGCACAGCACAGAAAGATGTTTCTGTAGAGCCTACATCGGTTGAAGAGGAAGTTAATGATGATGATCATGAAGCTTCGGATCAAGTTACTGTTGAACCTCATAGGTCGACAAGGGTGCATGCTTCTCCTGAGTGGTACGACACTTGGAGGTCATGTTGATAGACAATGATGAACCTACGAGCTATGGAGAAGCGATGATGGGCCCAGATTCCAAGAAATGATTAGTGGGCATGAAATCTGAGATGGGATCCATGTAAGAAAACAAAGTATGGACTTTGGAAGTATTACCTGAAGGGCGGAAGGCCATTCAGAACAAATGGATCTTTAAGAGGAAGACATACATGGACGGAAATGTCATCGTCTATAAAGCTCGACTTGTGGCAAAGGGTTTTTCACAAGTTCAAGGAGTTGACTACAATGAGATTTTCTCACTCGTAGTGATGCTTAAGTCTGTCCGAATCATGTTAGAAATAGCTGCATATTTCGACTATGAAATTTAGCAAATGGATGTCAAAACAGCATTCCTTAATTGTTTCCTTAAGGAAAAGTTATATATGCGACAACTGGAAGGTTTTGTTGATCCAAAGAATGCTAACAAAGTTTGCAAACTCGAGCGATCCATTTATGGACTGGTGCAAGCATCTCGGAGTTGGAATCTGCGCTTTGATGAGGTGATCAAAGCGTTCGGGCTTATACAAGTTTACGGAGAAGCTTGTATTTACAAGAAAGTGAGTGGGAGCTCTATAGCGTTTCTAATATTATATGTGGATGGCATATTCCTGATTGGAAACAATATAGAAATGCAGGAAAGTGTGAAGGAATATTTGAACAAGAGTTTTTCAATGAAGGAAATAGGAGAAGCTGCTTTCATATTAGGCATTAAGATCTATAGAGATAGATCAAGATGCTTAATAGGACTTTCGTAGAGCACATACATTGACAAAGTTTTGAAGAAGTTCAACATGGATCAGCCCAAGAAGCGGTTCTTGCCTGTGTTGCAAGGTTTGAAGTTGAGTAAGACTCAATGCCCAGTGACTGCAGAAGCTAGAGAAAAGATGAGTATCATCCCCTATGCTTCAGCCATATGCTCTATTATGCATGCAATGTTGTGCACAAGACCCGATGTTAGCCTTGCCATAAGTATGTCCAAAAGATTTCAAATTGATCTAGGAATGGAGCACTAGACGTTGGTCAAGAATATCCTTAAGTAACTAAAAGGACTAAGGAAATGTTTCTCGTTTATGGAGGTGATCAAGAGCTCGTCCTGATCTGGATGACTCTAAGTCGCAAACTGGATATGTATTTATTCTCAAAGGGGAAGCGGTAAGCTAGTGTAGTTCCAAGTAGGGCGTGGTAGCCGATTCTACATGCAAAGCGGAGTACATCGCAGCCTCGGAGGTAGCAAAGGAAGGTGTCCGGATGAAGGAGTTCGTGACACATCTTGGAGTAGTGCCCAGTGCACTGCATCCAATGGATCTGTTCTGTGACAACACCAGTGCCATTGCTTTGGCCAAGGAACCAAGGTTGAGGACCAGACATAGAAAGCGACGCTTCAATTCCATCCGCGAATACATCAATGAGGAGGACATAAATATTTGCAAAGTGCACACGGATCTGAATGTCGCAGACCCGTTGACTAAACCTCTTCCAAGGGCTAAACATGATCAACACCAGAACTGTATGGGTGTTAGATTCATTACAATGTAAATCAGATAGTGATGTGAGCTAGATTATTGACTCCAGTGCAAGTGGCAGACTTTGAAAATATGCCCTAGAGGCAATAATAAATGGTTAGTATTATATTTCCTTGTTCATGATAATCGTTTATTATCCATGCTATAATTGTATTGATTGGAAACACATTGCATGTGTGGATACATAGACAACATTGTGTCCCTAGTATGCCTCTAGTAGACTAGCTCGTTGATAAAACATGGTCAAGGTCTCCTAGCCATGGACATAAGATGTCATTTGATAACGGGATCACATGATTGGGAGAATGATGTCATTTACAAAACCCAAACTATAAACATAGCATGTGATCAAGTCAGTTTATTGCTATAATTTTGTGCATGTCAAGTATCTATTCCTATGACCATGAGATCATGCAACTCATTGACACCGGAGGAGTACCTTGTGTGTATCAAACATCGCAATGTAACTAGGTGACTATAAATATGCTCTATAGGTATCTCCGAGGGTGTCTGTTGAGTGGGCATAGATCAAGAATGGGTTTTGTTACTCCGTGTGATGGGGAGGTTCAAAGCACAACATGCTCCCTTGGTGGTTTTGATAATTCATGACAACATACACTGTCTCTTGGACTGACACTTTTACCTAGTGTATTTCAGATACAGTCTATAGACAGGTTTGGCAAAAGGAGATTGTGGACATACCCCAAGATGCAAGGAAATAGGTTGGCCAAGCTTCAAGCAAGAGGACTCTACATTTTATATTTGTGAGAAATCACTTTGTGTCCATAGGAAAGCCAATACTGTTAAAAGGGGGTAAGGTTTTGTTGGTGAACAATATGCTGAAACGTGCACAAGTGATAGTCGCCAAAAACATCCACAAACTCTCTGACCAAAGTCTATTCTATACCTAACACTCAAAATCGGTGCAACCCACTTTCCCATACCAGTGCCACCGATTCCAGAACCTAGACAGACTCAGCCAAACCCTAGCCACTTCGGTGCAACCGATTCCATACCGGTGCCACCGAGTTTAGGTTGCCAACTTTCTCTTATGAAAATTCACATTTTCGGTCCCACCGAGAATGTTGGATCGGAGTCACCGAGATTGGAAATCTGATCGTTGGTCACCTTATCGGTGCAACCGAGTTTCCTATATCGGTCTCACTGAGATTCAAAAGTTGCCACCTTTTGGTCACTTCGGTACCACCGAGATTAACACATCGGTGTCACCGAGTTGGTCATTTTGTGTGTAACGGTTGGATTTTTGGGGATGCCTATATATACCCTTTCACCACCACCTACTCGAAAGAGAAGCACTCAGAACTATTCCATACCTATCCTATCAGATTTTTTGAGAGAGAACCACCTACCCTTGTGTTGAGGTCAAGATCTTCCACTCCAATCATATGGATCTTGATCTCTAGCCTCCCCAAGTAGGTTTCAACCAATAACATCTCTTCCACCATGCCAAATCTGTGAGAGAGTGATTGGGTGTTGAGGAGTCTATCATCTTGAAGCACAAAAGCAAGGAGTTCATCGTCATTACCGAGCCTATTACCTTTTGGAGGGTGGTGCCTACTAGATTGGTTAGGTGTCGCTTGGGAGCCTCCTACTTCATGTTGTGGACTGAACCAAGAAGTTTGTAATCACAAGGAGATCGCCTACTTTGTGAAGATCTACCCATAGTGAGGCTAGTCCTTTGTGGATGGAAGCTGTTATGGAATAGTCAAGGTTGCTACTTCGTGGACCCTTTTGGGTGGATCCCTCCGTGGAATCTCGCGACCATTACCCTCCATGGGTTGAAGACTCCATACACGTGGATGTACGATAGAGCCACCTATCGGAACCACGGGAAATATCCATGCATCTCCAACTACGTTTGATCTACCTATCTCAACACTCTACTTCATATGCAGTGTCTTTACTTTCGGCTGCCATATTTGTTGACATGCATGTGTAGGGCTGTTAGACTTGGTAGCTTTGCTAAAACTATTAAAATCTGCCAACCAATTAACTTGGTAAAGGTTAGTTTTTAAAATTCCTACTAGTAGTCTATTCACTCCCCCACTAGACACTCTTCTAGTGATCCCTCAGAGGTATCTCAGGGCCCACACCATAATAGAACATCACAACAAGCCTTGCAATCAATGTGACTAAAGTGTTAGACACGGGATCTTGTATTACGGAATGAGTAAAGAGACTTGCTGGTAACAAGATTGAACTAGGTATAAAGATACCGATGATCGAATCTCAGGCAAGTAACATACCAAAGAACAAAGGGAACAACATACGGGATTTACTGAATCCTTGACATAGAGGTTCGACCAATAAAGATCTTCGTAGAATATATAGGAACCAACATGGGCATCCAGGTCCTGCTATTGGTTATTGACCATAGAGGTGTCTCGGTCATGTCTACATAGTTCTCGAACCCGCAGGGTCTGCACACTTAACGTTCGGTGATGTTTCGGTAGTATTGAGTTATATATGTTGGTTACTGAAGGTTGTTTGGAGTACCAGATGAGACCCAGGACGTCACGAGGAGCTCTGGAATGGTCCAGAGGTAAAGATCGATATATAGGAAAGTGGTGTTTGAAGTCCGAAAAAGTTGCGGGCATTTCCGGCAGTGTACCTGGAGTGACAAATGGGTTCCGGGGGACCACCATGTGGGGCCAACACAGCCTAAGGGGCCAAATGGGCCTTAGTGGTGGCGCACCAGCCCCTGGTGGGATGGGCAGCTAGCCCAAGAAGGCCTATGCGTAGGACGAGGAGTAGGGGCCAAGTAGGAAAGGAGTCCTACTAGGAGTCCACCTCCCTTGTGGGAGATGGACTCCTCCCCTCTAGCTTCAGCCGAAGCCCTCCTTGTAGGAGGGGCTAGGCTGCCTCCTCTCCTCTCCCTCCTATATATACTAAGGGTTTTTGAGGGCAGCCCCCAACCCTAATTGCCATGTGCTGCCCTCTTCTTCGTCTAGATCGTTTCTCCTCTAGATTAGTTCAGCGGGGCTCGGCGAAGCCCTGCCGGATTAGTTCTCAACCACCGCCACCATGCCGTTGTGCTACTGGAGAACTCATCTACCTCCTCGCTCCCTCTTGCTGGATCAAGAAGGCGGAGATCGTCATCGAGATGTACGTGTGTTGAAGGCGGAGGTGCCGTCCGTTCGGTGCTATATCGAGGCAGATCGTGATTGGATCGCGGGACGCTCGGTGATTTGGATCGCAAAGACGTTCAACTACATCAATCGTGTTTCTTAACACTTCCTACGTAGCGATTTACAAGGGTATATAGATCCACTCTCCCTCTCGTAGATGGTCATCACCATGGATAGATCTTGTGTGTGCGTCGGAAATTTTTTGTTTCCCATGCAACGTTCCCCAACACATTATTCGGTGTTAGTTATGCTTAATGCTCGCATATGTGGTTTTTTGTTTCTTGGTTGGATGCTTCTCAATGTATTTGCTAGCGTTCACTTGTACTAAGTAGAAATACTACTTGTGCATCCAGGATCCTTAAACCTAGTTTGGCCATATGAGTCCACCATACCTACCTATATACGGTATTTCCATGCCATTCCAGGCAAATTTGTATGTGGCATCTCTAATTTTCAAAATAAATTTTCCTTTTTGTGTGCTCGTACTGCTCATGAAATGGAAGGGGGTGACCAATATTTTTCCATGCTAGATGTCTTATTCTCAAGAAGAGTGTTTATTCACTTGTCATTGCACGAGAGTACGACGGTAATAGGGATGCCCATTCCCAAAATGAAATGAAAGAAATATTTTTTATTTATGTTGTCAAATAATAAATTCCTTGGAAAGTGTTGATATGGCAGGCAACCATGGATTCGGTTAGCCATGGAAAGTGAAAGTATGGTGGAAAAAGGAATAAACTTTATTTTCTATTTGGGAACGACTTATGATATATCTAGCATCGAAAGATATTGAAATCTCTCGGTCGTTTTCGTTAACAGGAAAGGTAGGCCACCCAAAATATTTTTCTCTATAAATTTAAACCTTGAGCTCTGACACCTCTACAAATCCCTACTTCCCTCTACGAAGGGCCTATCTATTTACTTTATGCAATTTTCATTTTTTAATTTGAGTCTCCATCTTCTATTATAAAGCACCAACTAGGAGGCACTATGATCGTATTTGAGCATTAGGGTTAGCTAATATTTGAGTGTGTTTCATGAATGGATCAATGATGGATCATGATGGGCTTGGGATAACTTGCTTTAGTTTTGATATTTTGAAACATGTGGTTGCTTATTCATATGCTTGAGTATTAAAGTTTTCATGTCAAAACTAGGGTATTGCTTTGAACTATCTAAAAGTCCAAATGTCCATGCTACAAAGAAAATAATATGATACGAGGCAAGCCCATGTGTGTCGATCATTCACGAATTGGAGGGGGATTCCACGAAGAATACGAAGAACACGAAGGGGAAATCACAAGATGAAACACTCAAGAACAGGTCCAATCACACATCAACTAGACTCACCACACACAAGATGCACAAGGTACATGAACAACATAGGGAAATAGGATACATGGTAGAGTTCATCCCAAATCCCATGGGGAGATGGGGCCTTCATATCCTAGAGGATCTTCCCTTGAGAGGGGCCTTGACATTCTCTATGGATCTTCTCCGGTGGAGGCCTTGATCTCCATGGGAAAGGTAGAGGAAGGAAAAAAACTCAACTAACTAAGAGCTAAACCATTGCTAACCCTAGAATGGAGCAAGAGGGGTCCTATTTAGAGTCTTAGTGCAATTCAGGGTGAAGGAGGGGGATACATGGGCCTCCAGCCCGCGTCTGCCCGCACAGGAGCCGGATGTCTGGGCCAGGAGGCCAGATGTCGGGGACTTCAGGCAGTTCAGCCAGATGTTCGGGATGGGTCTGGTCAGAGAACCTTTGGTTCTCGCATCTCCTAGCCGGATATCCGGGGTGAGGGGCCGGATTTCCAGGGCTGGCTGGATGTCCGATGTCTGGGGCCGGATGTCCAGGATCTGGAGCCAGATGTTCGGGCCCTGTATCTTCGGTTGCAGCTTGCCCTTGGCGCTTGTGTGATCTCGAGGGGCCGGATGTCCGGGCCAAGGGCCAGATGTCCGGGACCTAGAAGGTGTCCTGGATCTTCTTCGTTCTTTGGGACTCCGTCTTCTTCTGTCTCCACTTCCGAGCTTCGTTCGCAAATGGTGTAGTTGTACGTAGGTGCCGGGACTCCTTCTCGTCATCCGTGAAGCTCCGACAATACCTATGTATGCACACGAGAGGAGTGTCAAGTAGTATACATCCTCGAAGGGATCAAGTGAACATGTGTAAAGGAGATGATTCACCTTTATGTATGTGAAGTAGTTGTGGCACGTGGCACTTGCCAAACGGACTCTTGTCATGGTGATGTCCGTAAGATGATCCACATCATCCCCTCCCCCTTGGGAAAGATCCGTCCTCGGATCAAAATCCCAATCACCATGGGAAGGAGATGGTGTCGCCATGTAGAAATGGACGATCACCAAGCACTCATCATCATCAAGCACTAAAGGGGTACTCTCCAATGTGTAACCATATTGGGATACCTTCAAAAGGAGAAAATACGAAAAACACTTGGAAAAACAAATGTGGTTAGCGTTAGTGCAAAACCAAGCATTTAAGTGGTGAATCACCGCACAAGTGTCGTCATCATGCTTAATATATGGTGTGACAAGGGATTGTGCCATGGCATGTAAGCATATAAATTGAGCACACGCAATGCTATCATGGAAACAAGGATGCCTAGGTGAGGTAGGGATGCCAATATGTGAATCAATAGAACAAGCATCTACTTCAAGGTCATAGCACTCATGCACATAGCAATCAACGAAAGGTCTATCGTAGGCAGAGGAATCATTCACAACACCAAAGAAAATGACATATCTAGACACATGGGGCAAGTGAAAGACAATCCAAGCATAATGTGCACATGGTGCAGTGAAGATAGTGAGGCACTCAACACGATAGAAAGAGCAAGTGTTCAACATGTGTGAGGCAATCAATTCAAGCATATATCAAGCAATGTGGCATGGCCAGTGTAAATAATGGACATTGTTGCAACCAAGCATATGATAAGAGCAAACAATCCACAAGTTGGGTGCAACACACACGGTATATATGTCATGAGGCATGGAACAATGGCAATCACGAGTGAAAGCAATATCTCTAACATGTGTGGAAGTAAGTGGTCCAAGATGACCAATATGTGTCATGATACAAGCAACACAAGGATGAAGATTCACAATATCCATACTCAAGAAGGATGTCACCTCAAAAACTTGACCTTGTGAGTCCATCATAATGTCGATGCTCAAGCAAGTGCGGTGTAGAAACTTGTGGGTGTAGCAAGGCTCTCTCTCAAGATCTCGAATCGTTCACTCACGTGAAGTGGAAATTGACATGTAGTCGAAGTATCCTACACATACACACAACAGAGTAAATAATGTATGTGCATGGTAGATAAATAGATCATCCATCATGATGGTTCTCCTCTCTTGCACATAACCATTAGGAACAAAAGTGCATGAACAATATGATGCAATAATGGCTATATTCATGGCACTATGCATATGGTGCAAAGAAGGAAGACAAGCATGCTTCACATGAAAGATGTCAAAAGCTCCAATAACATGTGAGAAAGCTATGGGGCAATATCATTAGCAATAGTAGAAGAATTATTGCAAACAATACATGGCAGATCATTTAGCATGAGAGAGGCAACACATGGAGACATATAGTAATAAGAAATATCAATCATGTACGAAGCATGGAAATGGTTGTCATCAACCTCATAAGAGGAGCACATCGGTGATGCAACTAAACTAGTGTGCATAGTAATCAAGTCATGGAAGCTAGTAGTGCAAAGATACAACATAATAGAGGTAATCATGGCCATCATGTCATGTGTGCAAATAGTGGTGATACATAATGCGCATGACATATGACAATCATGAAAATAAAACATGAGCAAGGTATCATCATTGTATTGCCAAGACATCATATGTAAGTAGCAATGGAACATCATGACTCTCCAAACACAAAAAGAAATAGAATGGATTGTAAGGGGAACATAGCAATAGCAACGAGCATCTCCACCAAGCATGGAAGTACACATAGAAATAGTAGAATGGTGAACCATGGGTAAATGCACGCAAGGGTCACATTAGCATGCCAAAAGCATAGTAAGAGTCATAACATGCAATGTTAACATGGCAATATGGGCATAATAAGCATAATAGGAAATAAGCCATAGCCATGTAGAAGAGATGTGCGTAGTCCTAGGGGAATGGTTGGAGACACATTCCGACGAATCACAAAGCATCGTTGATCTCAAGAGCTCTGTTCGTCAACTCATGGGATTGTGAGGTTGACGAGTGTTCATGTGTACCTACACATAACAAATACAAGGGGAAAATTGTGTGCGCGTGCTATATGTACACATCATTTGTTAGGATGTGCATGTGTTTGTGTTCGTTAGCACAAAATATCCAATGCTCGAATAAATGAGATGCATGATATAGGAACATGTCATCCATCTTGAAAGGTTTGTTTTTATGTATAGAATAGGGAGACTAGAAATATGTAGTGCATCACTTGAAATATCGAGAGCATTGTTATTCATGATATGCGGATGGTGCACACAAGTAGTGGGATCATGCAATGTATGGGATGGAACAAAATCTCCAATAATATATGAGGAAACTAAGGAGGTCTCCTCATGTGCAATAGCGGAAACATAATATGGTGAATATGGACGACATCCGAAACAATGCATATTCGAAGCTAGGTGCTCATGGCATGTCATATGAAAATTATTGCGCAAATGATGCAAAGGAAGCATGGCAATATCATCACAAGAAAATCAAATGCCAATAACCACGGGCTTGTGTTAGTGCATCTAGTGCCCCTTAGTGATTTTGGTGTATTGAGGACTTATAGGTTAAGGAACTAATGTGTTTGTGAGCGTACATAGGCTCTATAAGTCAATGAGGAGTTTCATATATCCGGAGATTATCGACCCCTAAAAATTTATGTCTTCAACTGAAGACTTTGCTGAAGACTTTGTGAAGACTTTGCTGAAGACATTGTGAAGACTTTGCTGAAGACTTTGATAATTCCCTGAAGACTTTGAACATGAAGAAGTTGGTGTGACCTTGAAGATATGAACAAGGACTATGAAGCGTGAAGACTTTGTTTTCGTAGTTTCATTTCCTTTCTTTGAGTCATAGGAAACACCGTACTATTAAAGGGGGCCGAGGTAATACTAAGGAAAAGTTCCAACTGATGCTCAACTCCAAAATCCTCAACCTATACAATCCTTCGAGTGAAGCCTTTGGAAATCTCTTGCGGTTCAGTCAAATTCATCAGTGACAGAGACGAAATTCTTCTGGTCTCTGAGGAAATTGATCTAACCGAGGAGTTAGGATTTCGCCAGTGCGAATTGCCTACAAGTGAGGAACATGATAAGCCTGAGGACTTTCATAGTTCGAAATTCCGCCCGTTGCTGTTCTTAGCGCCACCTGTCCTCAATCATAACATCCACATAACGGTCATATCATTGGGGGCATTTATGTCTTATCATGTCAGGTCGCACCCTTGCTATAAATAGCCACCCCCACAACCACTAGTTGATTGGCTGCTCCGAGAGAGAACTGACACTTGTCATTTGAGAGCAACCCATCCTCTGAGGACTTTGAGAGAAAATCATTAGTGATTAAAAACCCACAACCAAACCACCAAACCCAAAGTGATTGAGCATCACTGATGAAATTCCTGTGTGGAACCGACACTTGTTACCTTTGAGGACTGCGCATCCTCTAGACGGTTAGGCGTCATGGTCTAGTGCATCCTGCAGTCAATTGGGGATCATGAAGTGACCTTGGTCTAGAGCATCCAACAGTATAATGTGGATCACCGGGTGACCAGTTTGTGAGGGTTTTGGCAGTCTACCCTGAAGACTTACCACGAGTGTTGGGCGAGGATTGTGTGACCTTAGCTCAAGGAGAATATGATAAGGACTGTGTGTCCTGGGACTGTGTGTTCTCTAGTCTAAAACCCTGGCCGCTCCAAACTAGACGTACGACTGTCACAAGAGTTGGAACTGGGTCATCAAACCATTGTCTTCATCTAGCTACCTAGTTCTATTTCCTCAACCCCTCTATTCCTCATATACTTGTTGATGAAACCGATCGTTACTATTTGAAGAATTTGACTGAAGACTTTCACAATTTCCTCATCTCAAATTCTTCAAGTTACCTTGTTCATCGCTGCTTATCCTGTATCACGCTACATGTACCTTGTGCATGTTCATTTTATCATCATGACTATGTTGTTGCTATGTTCCTCATGCACTTGAGTACTTATTCTTCTGCTAGTTATTCATCACATTTCAAATTCCTCAAAGTTCAAATTCCTCAAGTGATAAATTCGTAAAATCGCCTATTCACCCCCTCTAGTCAATATTACGCACTTTCAATTGGTACCAGAGCAGGTACTCCCTCGCTTTGTGTGATTTTAATTTAACCACCTTGAGTTCTAGTTATGTCAACTACAGGTATGATCAAGGTTTCCACGGGCTGTCCTACCTTCGATGGGACTAACTACCCCTACTTGAAGAACAAGATGCATATGCACCTTGAAGCTATTCACAACGATCTCTGGTACGTTGTGGAAAATGGTGTACCATCTGTCACTCCCACTATTACTGTTGTTGATGTGAAGAGATTCAAGCAACTCGACTCTCAAGCAAAAAATATCATCTGTGGCCATCTGAGCAAAGGTCAGTATGGTAGAGTGAGTTCTTTGGAGACTGCTAAGCTTATCTGGGATAGGCTGTCCAAAGTCAATGAAGGTGTTTCCACTCAACGTGACTCTCGTGTTGATGTTCTTCGCAATCTCTTCAACCGCTTCAAGAGGCTCGACAATGAAAATGTTTAGCAAACCTTTAACCGTCTCACTGATATCTCAAATGAACTTCAAGCACTGGGTGCCACTGATATCACCGACCATGAAGTGGTGAAGAAACTGCTGAGGTCTCTTGACTCCTCATCCGATACTCTCGCTTTGATGATTCAAGAATGTGGAGATTACAAGTCACTTGATCCTGCTGATATTCTTGAGAGACTCAATAATCATGAATTCACAAGCTGAGAAGAGAGACCTCTACGGGCCAATCTATGGAAGATCTCGTGCTCTTAAGGAAAAAGTAATTTCCTCATCCGAAGAAGAAGATTATGACAGCAGCCTTGGTGATCCTGATGAACTAAGTCAGGAGCTAGCAATGCTCATGAGGAAATTCCATAAGTTCTCAAGGAGAGGTGGATTTGGAAAGTCATCGAAAAGTAGCTTGAGGAAATCAGATTTCTCAGAAGACTACAAGAAAAGAACATGTCATCGTTGCGAGAAGCCTGGTCACTTTATCTCTGACTGTCCTCTCTGGGAAAAAGATTCAAAGAAGAAGAAGAAATACAAGGGTGATAGCTCTGATGACTCGAAGAAAAAGAAGAAATCTTCATAGTCCTCATCTTCAAAGTCCTCAAAGCACAAGAAGAATGGTTCTAGAAAGGCTCGAGCATTCATCGGCAAGGAAATGGATTCTGAGGAAGAATCTGAAGAATATGAAGAAGAGGAAGAATTTGAGGTGGAATCAGAATCTGGTGTCACTAGCCTTGCTCTCGCTACTGCCTTCGCCAACAAGTCCATCTTCAACGATCAAGAATATGACCACTCCAACGACTCTGACGTCAGCAATGATGATTATGCTCCTACCTATTGCTTCATGACAAAAGGATCAAAGGTACACAAACATCATTCCTCTTCTGAATCAAGTGAAAGTGAATCTGATCAATTTGTGAAACCTAGCTATGCTAAACTTGTTAAACATGCCACTAAGCAAGAAAGTGGACTTAAAAAGCTTCAGAAAATGGTAGAAAAAAGCGATGATCTGTTGAACAATGAAGTGGATCGGACTCAAACTCTGTCTGACGAACTCAAAAGTCTTTAGACAAAGTATGATAACCTTCAGAGTCATCATAACGACCTCTTAGCCGATCATGAGAAGCTTTCTTATGAATTTCTTCAAAGAAAGCAAGATCTTGAGAAACTGAGGGTGTCACATGAGGATCTTCAAAGGGAAAACGATTCCTTACTTGCTCAACATATCAATTCTGCTCAGGAAGAATTTGTTCCACCTTTTTTGAAATGCATCGAACGTGAAACCGCTAATTCTTTACCTGAATGTTAAAATGCTTCTATTGCTGCAAATTCTTCAACTATTCCAGTGGTTTCAAATTCCTCATCTGAGGATACCACAAGTATCATTGACGAAAATGCAGGGTTGAAGGAATTGTATGTGACAGGCATGTACAAAAGTCTCAAAGGGCATCAAACCCTTTGCAATGTCCTCAAAAAGCAGATTCTGAACAGGAACCCTAGGAAAGAGGGTATTTCCTTTGTGAGGAAACTCAACGCTGATGGATCCTACTGGACACCTGAGCAGTACCCCACAACCTCATGGGTTGCTGCGAAAGGACCTCCGGTAGATCCATCCACTTTATCTGGCTTTACTTGTGAAACTTCATATTCCTCTGATGAGTCATTTGACTCCAACTAAAAATTCTTGAAAAATCAGAAAGGTGAAGTATTTGCTAGATTTGTTGGAACTAAATGCAGGAATAGTTCTCCTATGAAGAAAATCTAGGTTCCCAAGAGATGCCTACAAAATCATCAAGTGAGTGTCCTCATGACACCACTCATGAAGAACAGGAACCCCAGATCAAATTCCTCATATGGACCAAACTCTTCACTTGGACCAAATTCTTCAAGTGGTCAAAAATATCATTCTCATGCTAATGCCTCTGTTTTGCTAGAAAAATCTAAGACTTATGAATATGTGCATTATTCTTCAAACCATTTTGTTCATAAGTCCTCGAAGAATTTCTCTGCTTATTCATTTGAGTACTCTAACCCTCTCCCTATGAAACGAAGCACACTTGCTTGAATGCCTCCCTTCTCATATGGTGCTCGCAGAATGATGAACTCTTTGCCACCCCTCCAGATGTGGGTGGTGAAGAAATTGAACTAATCTCTTATGCAGGGTCAGGTCTCCAGATGAATTTGAACGTGTGATGAATTTCCTGGAGACCTAAGGAAATGCTTGAAAGGACGCAAGCTAACCTTGTAGAAATGAATTCTTCATTTCTCACGTCCTCACACTACTTGCTTACTATCTTGTGTGATGAAATCCTATTTGATGAAATTGATGTCGTATTCTTCACTCTGAAGCATATGAGTTTGTAAGTTGTACTAATTCATCTGCAGGATGATACTCCAAAAGCTACCGAGTGGGTCCTCAACAGTAGATGCACAAACCACGTGACTGGTGACAAGAATCTACTAATGAATTTGCCACTTGCTCCATCTCCTCTGAAGCATATCACCTATGCAGAAAAAGGAAAAAAGCAAGGTATTGGGACTTGGTATGGTAGCAATCTGAAAGGACCGAACCATGGATAAGGTGATGCTTGTCTAATCCCTTGGGTTCAACCTTATGTTTGTCTCAATGCTTTGTGATCTTGATATGATTGTCGTATTTGGAAAAAAAATTGTGTTGTCATCATGGAATCTGACAATTCCAAAGTCATCGAAGGCTTTAGGAGAGGAGACTTGTATATTGTTGATTTCTCTACAGGTCCTTAGCCTGCCACATGCTTACTTAAAAAGTCCTCAGAAGGCTGGATGTGGCATCGAAGACTTGGACATGCCGGTATGAGGAACTTGCACACGCTCGTGAAGAAAAAGCACGTCATTGGCATCAAAGGTGTCAAATTCCTCAAGGATCACCTCTGTGGTGCATGTGAGTTTGGAAAGATGACCAGATCCAAGCATCTCTTGATGACAATCATGACCACAACACGACTTTTTGAATTGCTTCACATGGATCTGTTTGCTCCCACTCATTACTCGACACTAAAAAATTCTTCAAGTTTGTATGGCTTTGTCATTGTTGATGATTACTCTTGATACACTTGGGTACATATTATTATTTTCAAGACTGAAGTGCAGGATGTCTTTAGATGATTTGCTTCAAGGGCCTCCACCAACTTCGGCGTCAAGATCAAGCATATTAGGAGTGATAATGGGACTGAGTTCAAGAACACTAATCTTGATGAATACCTTGATGAACTTGGTAATACTCATGAGTTATCTGCCCCTTATACTCCTCAGCAGAATGGCATCGTGCAGCACAAGAACAGGACTCTTGTTGAGATGGCTCGCACCATGCTTGATGAATACAAGACTCCTCGTCGCTTCTGGCCTGAGGCAATTGATACTCCATGCCACATCATCAACAGGGTATATCTTCACAAATTCTTCAAGAAGACTTCATATGAACTTATGACTGGCAGGAAACCCAATGTAAGTTATCTCAAAGTCTTCGGTGCAAAATGCTGGATTAGAGATCCTCACCACAGTACAAAATTTGCATCGAAAGCACATGAAGGTTTTATGCTTGATTACGGAAAAGACTCGCACACCTACAGAGTCTTCAACACCTACCACCACAAGGTTGTTGAAATCGTAGATGTGCGGTTTTATGAAACTAATGGCTCGCAAAGAGAGCACCTGCCTTCTATGTTAGATGAACCGTCTCCTAAGGAATCCATTAAGCTGAAGGCTACTGAAGATGTCATACCCACTAAGGAAGGCATTCCAACGAATGAAGACTTTCATGCTGATACACCTAAAGAAAATGGTGTTGATGAAAATCCTCAGCCACGTCAACCTGCTCATCCAAGAGTTGCAAATGAAGTGCAGATTGACAAAATCATCGATGACATCAATGCACGAGGTCCCCTCATTCGCTCAAAAGCTTCACATTTAACTAACTTTTGTGGGCACTTTGCCTTTGTCTCTATCATAGAGCCCACCAAAGTTGATGAAGCATTCAAGGAGCTGAGTGGATTCAAGCTATGCAAGAGGAATTGCATCAATTCAAGCTCAACAACATGTGGGAACTTGTCAAGCGGCCAGATCCTCGCAAGCACAACATCATAGGTATCAAGTGGATCTACCACAACAAGCGAGATGAAAATGGCCTTTTGGTGAGGAATAAGGCTCGTCTTGTACCTCAAGGCTACACACAGGTTGAAGGAATTGACTTTGATGAAACATTTGCACCTGTTGCTAGACTTGAAGCTATTCGCATATTGCTTGCTTATGCTAACCATCATAATATCATCTTATATCAAATGGATGTGAAAAGTGCATTCCTCGATGGTAAGCTTGAGGAAGAAGTATATGTTGCTCAACCCCCACGTTTTGAAGACCCTAAGAATCCTGACAAAGTCTTCGGACTCAACAAGGCCCTCTATAGCCTCAAGCAGGCCCCTCGGGCGTGGTATGACACTTTGAAGGAATTCCTCATGAAGAAAGGCTTCAAAACCGGTTCACTCGACCCTACTCTTTTCACAAAATCCTATGACAATGAACTGTTCATATACCAAATATACGTAGATGATATTATCTTTGGGTGTACTGACAAACGTTACAGTGATGAATTTGCCTATATAATGAGTGAAGAATATCAAATGTATATGATGAGAGAGTTGAAATTCTTCTTAGGTCTTCAAATTCGTCATCAAGACAATGGCATCTTGATCTCCCAAGAGAAGTACCTCAAGGTCGTTCTAAGGAAATTCGACATACAAGATTGCAAAGGCATCAAAACTCCAATGCCTTCAAATGGACACCTCTGCACTGATGAAAATGGTAAAGATTTTGATCAGAAGGTATACCGCTCCATGATTGGATCACTATTGTATCTATGTGCGTCTAGGCCTAATATTATGCTAAGTGTTTGCATGTGTGCCCGATTCCAAGCAACACCGAAGGAATCACACCATAAGGTTGTGAAACATATTCTTCGATACTTAGCTCACACACCAACACTTGGATTATGGTATCCCAAGGGCTCAAATCTTCACCTCGTCGAATACTCTGATGCTGACTATGGAGGAGATCATGTGGATCGCAAGTCAACCTCAGGCACATGCCATTTCCTCGGACGATCCTTAGTCTGTTGGTCCTCGAAGAAGCAGAATTGCGTTTCACTCTCTACTGCTGAAGCTGAGTACATTGTTGCTAGCTCATGTTGTGCTCAGTTACTATGAATGAAGCAAACCGTCAAGGACTACGGCATCAAGTTGAAGAATGTGCCTCTTTACTGCGACAACGAGAGTGCCATCAAGATTGCTTACAACCCAGTTCAGCATTCCAAGACCAAGCACATCCAGATTCGTCATCACTTTCTTTGAGATCATGTACTCAAGGGCGACATCTCCATCGACCACATCCCCACTGAAGAACAACTGGTCGATATCTTCACAAAGCCCTTGGATAAAAGAGATTTTGCAAGTTGCGGTGTCAGCTAAATATCTTAGAATCTTCGAATGATATTTGAAAAAGGACACACATCCTTGGAGAATAGATGACTTGGATGTGCAACACACGAAGTAATGTTTTTCTTCAAATCAATGAAGAATAACCCTCTAAGTGTGAAGAAATTAATGAAGAATTTTATTCTCAGAACCCTACGACAATTGTACGTGGTGTCTGAAGTCATCGTTCTTATACGGTGGGTCACGCCACCAATCAAAGATGAAATTCCTCAAAGTTGAGTTTTTCGTCATTTTGCAAATACTTCAAATTTTCAAATTCTTCAAGCTTTGAAAATTCCTCAACTTTTCAAATTCCTCAACTTCTCAAATTCTTCAGACTTTGAAACTCATGTTCTTCACTAACTATATACATATATGTTTAAGTTTTCAATGTCCTCAACAACATTCACTTATTGCTAATACTTCAAGTTGATTTTCATCTAAGTGAATGTGATCGGACCCTTTCCCCTCTGTGCTAAACTCAACCAAGTCTATTCAAAAATTCTTCATATGCGTTCTTTGAAACTCATTCAAAGTCTTCACTGTGTCCTTGATAGCTGAAGAATTTGCGAACGGACAACTTAAAATGTTCGCCAACAAAATTTCAGCATTTCCCGCTCAAACGGTTCCGGTTCCCATGACTGGATAACCCACGATCCCCCACAATCTCCACTACTCAGAACGTGGGTGACACCTGTCGCATGGAGAGCAAGGGTCAGGGGCAATCCTGTCCAAAATCTTCGGGCAGATTGGTTTTCACTTCCACTATAAATACTGTCACAACCCTAACAAGTGTCTAGGCTAGCATTGTGTTTGCATCATCATCATCATCATTGCATCAATATGAAATGGGGAGAAAGAAAGAAACCCTAAGCATTTTATGAATTAAAGGAATTCCAAACAAATGAAATTTCAACAAATCCAAAATGCCCATCAAAAATGTTCCCTATGTCTGATAATTAAGGGCATGGATATACCAGGGACCATTCCAATTATTTGAACATTTGAAATATTTTAAATTATTGAATTAAGTCTCTGAAAATGACAAATAAAAATATTATCATTATCACTGCTTTCAAAAAAATCTGAAACTTTTGATACAAGTTTGAAATATTCAAACTAGAAGTTATAAAAAAATAGGTTTATTGAAGGGGTATTTGGACCTGCAAAGAAAATCAAACGAATGTTAGAAAACAGAAAACAGAAATAAAAATAAATAAAAGAGAGAGGAGGCCTGAGGCCTGGCACTGGGCAGCCCATCTGGCCCATGTGCCCGTCGTCTCCTACCTCTGCCAGTAGGCAGAGGCAAAGGAGGGCACGGCGAGGCCTCCACCTCCTCCCTGCCTGGTCGCCCGCCTGGAGGCCCCAGGGCGCGCCAGCACCTCGCCGTCATGCCTTCTCCTCTCTCCCTCCTGCAAGCTCTCTCCCTCTCTCGCGCTTTCTCCCCCTCGGACCCGCCATGGCCGCGCAGCTCCCCGCCGTCGTGCCGCCGTTCTAGCCAGCCCCGAGCCCCCCTGACCCAACCAGCAGCTCCGCCCTGAGCCCCTGAAGCCCCTCGATGGAGGAATTGAGCCGGGAGCCCTCTGCTTCGCCGTCATCGCCGAATCCCCTCCGTCGGTCGCCATCGGTCCTCGCCGTCGTTTGGAGCCGTCCGGTCATCCCCGAGCCTTCGGAGCCCCCCCTGCAACCTCCCAGTGAGCACCCCGTCCTCCTCCCTCTCTTCCCTAGCTTTCCTGTGCTCCCTGGCGCTCCTCACCGTAGTGGCCGATCGGGCACCGTCGTGGAAGTACTCCCCGGTGAGCCTCCGGTGATCGCTGGTCCCCCCTGACCAGCCCAATCGACGCGGTCGAGCACGGGCTTTGTTCCAGCGCCTTCCCCGCGTCGATCCGACCCCTCAAGTGGCTTCTGGTGAGCCTCCGCCGCGTCGGATGGTCGCCGGCGACCACCCTCTGGCCAGTGCCGACGTGGCTGGCCACTTAGTCGCTAATCACCCTTATTAGCTTAGCCCAGCCACTGATAGTGGGCCCCAGAGCTGGGTCAACCCTGGTCAGCGCGGGATTAGCCCCCGTGACACTGACCAGTGGGGCCCCCATGTCAGGTTTGACCCAGAGTGGTCAATTGACCAGGCTGATGTCATGCTGACGCATGGCTGACGCAGTAAATCTATTTTCTGATTTTAAATATTTCCAGAAATAGCTTAAAACTTTGAAAAATCATATAAATTAATCTGTAAGTCAGATGAAAATAATTTATATATGAAAATTTATCAGAAAAATCCAATGAATCCAATGGTACTATTATCATGCATGTTAGAGCAACCTAAATAGGTGAACATGGACATTTTAACATTAGGTCAATATATGGAATTTGAAATGAGAACAACTTTGAACCTATATTCAAATACATTTCAAATTGACATGACCAGTAGTTACATTAGCTCATCCAAGCACATCACTATGCCATGATCATGCATCGTATTGTTGCATCTGCTTGTATTGAATGTTTTTATCTGTGTTGCGGTAGGCCCTAATCCGTAGGATACTACTCCGTACCCTGACGAAGGAGAGAACTCTTCCGCAACCCAGCAAGGCAAGCAACCTCATTGATCATTCCGATAACATCCCACTCTCTCGCTCCTGCTCTCATTTATTGCATTAGGACAAATGATCACATGTCAGTTATACACAGTAGATGATCCTATTCTTATGCATGACCTGATCTTGTCACAATAAATAGCTAAACCTTGCAACCTAGCATACCTGGTAGATGCTTGTGCCATGATGTGCTTAGCTTACTTTGCCTGCTATGCTTGCTATGCTTAGAGTTGTGTCAAGTCGGGTTCATCTGGGTGATGAACTGAGTGAAACAGTGTTGTCCGATGTGATGAGCTTATAATGAATACGATTTGGTAAAGGTAGCGATGAGAGGCTATGTAGGAGTACATAGTGGGTTGTCTAATTGGGACCGTTCTTAGGAACTGGGTTCCATGTTTGTGATCCAAGACTAGATACTGCCACACATTGGGATACTTAACTGACCCTCTCGACTCATCAGTCGCTTAGTCTTTGGTCCAGGTATTGCAAGTAGTTTCTGGTGTTTATAGCATGCTGGAGGCCGTGCGTAGTGCTGACCCTCGAGGTGGGTTACGACGCGGTAGGCAGTGGCACAGTGTACTAAGGGTCACCCGAATGGTGGGCTTGGGAACCCTACGCACATCGTTTGGGACCGTAGCGGAAACTTCGGCCGGACTTCCGTGCAGGTCAGTCTCAAATAGGTGGTAGCCTGGACTAGAGGTACTATGTGATTGACGGTTGTGGCTGACTCCCTCGCTGGGCATCCGCTTGAAGGTTGCCGAGGTGCATGGTTTTATAAGCACACAATGATAAGTGGCGAGAGCGTGTGTGAAGAAGTACACCCCTGCAGGGTTATGAAGCTATTCGAATAGCCGCGTCCTCGGATATGGACTACTTGGAGAACTTATGATGTTCATAGATAATCAAATGGAGACTTCTAAAAATCTCAAGACAAGTGTGAGTACCGTGAATGGCACTCTTCCGAAAGGGGAAGGTGAATCCATGGTAGTGTATTGTGATGGAGGTAGTGGACTCGTGTGCGATAACTAAAATGGTAACAAGGAGTTAAAATTGAGTAGTGTAGGTTAGCCATGAGTCAAAGCTGGCTTTCTGCATAAACTCCGCCACCCCCGTGTTGACACATGAGCACAAATAGACTAGGTCTGTTTTAAAGACTTGCTGAGTACGAATGTACTCATCCTTGCTTAATTAATGTTGCAGAAGAGAACCAGGACCCATCAGGTGGGTTCTATCTAGACGTTGACGATGACGAATAGTTGGTGTCCCAGCTACGGTCTTGCCCGTGTGGTGGGCTGTAGATAGTCAGGCCTTGTGCCTCTTTTATATTTTGCCATCTGTACTCAGACAGCTTAAGTTTCCGCTGGCTTGTATGACTATGTTTGTATGACTTGAGTGCCGGGTCATGTGACCCCTGTCTGTATGAACATATTATGCAAGGCTCGTCTGAGCCTCTTAAATAAAAGTCATGTTATTGTATGGTTATGTTGTGATGCCATGGTTGTACCTATGCATATCGGGCATGTCGTGCGTACGTGTGATGTGCAACGGTATGTATGGAATCCGACACCTAGTCGTGTGCCTTTAGTAGTACTCTTTACGGGAAACTGCCTCTTTGTGCTTCCACCGAGCCATGGTAGCTTGCTACTGCTCCGGACACATTGATTAACCGACATGTATCCTTCTTTGCTGCTGTGTCTGTCCCTTAGGGGAAATGTCTCGCAGTGTAATGGAGTCCCTGTAGCCTGTTATGACTCGTCTAAGTGCAGTGATGACATTCGTGTCTCGCGACGTAATGGAGTCCTTGTAACTTGCTACGACTCGTCTACACACCCTTGAGGCCGACACCTGCATTGCTGGGTTATGTATGCCTGTTTCCGTACGGATGTGCTACTTGGGTTCTATGACTAGTCATGTCGGCCTGGGTTCTTTGTTGTGTGATTGCTAGCGACATGTTCACATACGTGAGCCAAAAGACGCAAACGGTCCCGGCCAAGGTAAGGTGGCAGCCGTGGAGTACCGTGCGTGAGGCCGCAAAGTGATGTGGCTTGTTACAGTATGGAATCATATAACCTAGGATCGGGGTCCCGACAAATACCCCCTCCCCTTCCACTATGCTCAGTTACTCCTCATCTCTACTCTCTCCCGAGCTCCAAACTAGCGCCACCGCTAAAGTCATCGACGCCGGTGTGGAAGAGCTTCACTGCTTCGACCTCGCCGACGTCATACTCGCATTGGCCGTGAAAGTCTTCATCCCACTGCCGCTGTAGCTGTCTCCCTCTGCCAAGCTAGGGCATGGGAGATCTGGACTGACGAACTTCCTCAATCTCATCTCATAGTTCGTCGTGTTCTTCAGCACGGTAAATAAAATTTATTTTTACTGCCCTTATTTGATCTTCAAGATTTCCCAAATCTTCAGAAAGGTGTTTATTCTTCAAGAACCTCATTCTAAAGCATCTCGCCTAATTGTACACTTGATGACTTTCTCTAAGTTATGTTTTTCTTCAAGATTCCTCAATTGTGTGAATCTTCAAAATTTGCACAACTCTGGAATCTAAGACAAAAAACACTTAGTGAAATTCCTGAAGACACCAACGGTCAAATTCCTTACACCTTTTTTTATTGAAAAAATTTTGAGACCGCATATGACCTCTTCAAATTCCTCGCACCTATACTCTATTCACAGGTACAACATGTCCGCTAATGAATCACTAGGTTCTCATCAACTTAACTCATTTGCAGCGTTCCTTGAGGAAAAACTGAGTACTTCTTCAGAGTCCTCAAGAGTTCAAACTCCTCGGGTGAAGAAAATGGCTGACAGAAAGAAACCTGAGAAAGGTGTAAAGAAGCCAGATGTGCACAGTGCTTTTGAGATTCCAGATGACTTGTATGAGGAATACTGCACACCCGATGAAGAAACTCATGGCAAAGAAACGACCAAGCAGAGAAAAATTCATCTATAGAAAATTGAGAGGAGATGGGCAAGGGAATGGAAGGAATATCATCATGTAACTCCAAAATACATGGTGAAATTCGTTGTGAAACCTCCTTGCAGTAGGCCTCCCCTGGCTCAAAATCAAATTTCTGATCCCACTAGTCTCAAGACTGGTGACTTTCCTCATATGTGGGAGAAGCAGCAAGCCAAGCTAGCGAGGAAAGCCAAGGTGGCAGTGAAGAAATTCAATGAAGATTCTACTGCTGCTGCCTCTGCTGGAGCCTCTGCAAGTGCTCCGAAGAAATCAATGATGAAGAAATCTGCTGTGAAGACAAGTTCTTCAACCTCAAAACCATCACAACAGATTCCTCAAGTCCAAAGGCCTCAATCTTCAAAGGCCTCAGGTGCTGCTATTGTTGCCGCTCAGTCTTTAGCTGCAGCTGCAAAGTCCTCAACCCCTGTGCATCTGGCATCATGTAAGAGGACTGAGGGATTGTCAAAAGTTTGAAAGATCTTGGCAAGCCCCTCTACTACAGCAAAGTCCTCAACTAGTCCTACAGTGTTGAATCTGAAGAAAACAGTTGGACGAGGTCAAACACCAAGTCCTCACACAAGCAAAGTTGTGGTAACTGTACCCTTAGGATCCGAGGATGATGATGAAGCTGATGATGAAGAATTGGAAGAAATCATCAGACAAAGTCAGCAGAAGGCTGCTATAGCCAAGGGCAGCTTTGTTCCTCTCATGCTGGATCCCAAGATGATCCTCAAATTCATTGATATATGGCATGAAGATCCAAACATCCCACTTTCTTCACTAAACCTGGCTCTTGGTGTGAACCATGTCCTCACCCACTTCATTTTTGAAGAAAATGGAAAAGAGAACAAGTTCAGAGAGCTAAGAGGAACAGGGCTCGGAAAGAAAAGTTTCTGAGAGACAATGTGATGAACTTGACCCCAAATCAACTCGTCACAGTTCAGTATGAAATTCGCACACTCTCTAAGGATCAAGAAAGGTATGGTGCTGAACGGAAGGGCACCAAGGTGAGATTGGTAAGGGCTGCTCAAGCTTCTGTGAAGGATCACAACACAAGGGTTGCATCTCGATCGCAACCACAAAATCCTCAGGCTGCTGAGATTCCTCAGGGTGATGAAATTCCTCAGGCTGCTGATGAAACTACTCAGCCTGATGAAACTGCTCAGCCCGATGTGACTGTTGATGAGAATGCTTCTGCACCAGAAGCAACAGCGAGTGCTGCTATGGAAACTCAGACCACTGATGACCATGCGAGGACAACCACCATAGTTGTGCCTGAAGAAACTGAAAGGCCAGCTGAAGCTTTTGCTGCGCCTGAAGAACCTGAACTCACCAGGGCGACTGCATGAGTCGTGGCTAAAGAAGCTAAAACTGCAGAGGAAAAGACTCTTAAGAGAAAAGCATCAGATTCAGAATCCTCAGTTGTGAAGAAGTTGAAGACTATGCCAAGTTCTTCAACTCGACCCATTGATGCTACACCATTCTCCTCTGCACCGGCTTATGAACTTGTACAATTTGGGATTGACTATGTCATACTAGATGAAAAAGATGAAGATCATTCTGCTGATACAGATTCCTCAGTCGCCTGCTGAGACTGAAGAAATACATGAAGAATCTGCTGACCAGACCACCCAAGTCACTGAAGAAATTCCAGCTGCAACAGCTGATGACTTTGCTGCTACACCTGCAACTGAGGAACCAGTCCTACAAATTGTTCGGTCTAAAGAAGTTCCACCTATGCCAAAGGAGATCAAGGGCCGCTTCAACCCAAATCTTCAACCGAAGCCCAGAATGCCATTCAAAGGCTCAGCATGCCCCAAATTCCACAAGGGCAATTTCTTCAATAAGCTCTTGTTCTTCACAGGTCCTAATCCTTATGACCTTGCAAAGGCCGGTCGTAGTAGATTCTGGACGGCAACTCAGCTCAACTCTATGCATCAGTCTCGTTCGAGAAGAAGAAAGTCTTTGAGCACCACCAAATTCCTCATGCTGACATGGAAACACTTCCATCGTTCATACCAGTGCTCCAAGTTTTTCATGATGCAGGCATTCTTCCTTTCTGCATCGACATCTGCGACTAGAATGAAGAACTCATCCTTCGGTTCTATTCCACACTACATATCAGTGGAAATGCTTCAGACATCAACTCCTAGGTTTTGGACTGGATGATAGGATCAACTCACTTCACTGCTCAAGCTTCTGTATTGCTTCAATGTGTACCAGTTCCAATTCCCTCAGATGAAGCTCGCGGACTGTTTGATGAACCTGCACTTCCGAGTAAGCTGATGCAAGTGCAGATGAATACATTGGCCCCTACAAAGCCTCAGCGGAAAACCTTCTTAGTGAAGGATTTGCTATATGTGCCAAGGACAGTCTACCGCATACTCACAAATACCCTATGTCCTCAGAAGGGCCATGATTCAGAAGAAGAAGAAGTGGAGGGAGTTGTGATGAATATTCTCTTCAACATCATACATGGGATTCCCATCAACTTCCACAATTTCTTCATGAGGACTTTGGCAAATGCTGCTCATGCCCCATTCGAACAGAAGCCTTATGCGCGTTGGATTATGAAATTCATCAGGGCAAAGTCCTCAATTCCCTTCAAGGCTGATTTCCAGAACCACTTTGGCTTCCTGCCTCCGATCGAAGTCATCAAGAGCACAATTGACTCAATGGAAGGAAAAGGCAAGGCTGTCATTGATGAGGGCACTCGTCCGTTGGATGGACTGTTTGTCAAAGCTGCTTCCTACTCCACCAATGATGACACTGCCACTTAGGACTCAGAAGCAAAGGCCTTAGCTCAAAAGCCTCAAGAGTCTGCCCCGCGTGTGATGATTGATTGTGAACTTCTAATAAGTCTTCATAAGAAAGTCGATCACAATCACAAGTGGGTAAAGCGTCAACTTGGTTACATTGTGCAAAACATGAGTGTGACTCAGAACTCTGTGAAGAGGAATCACTACTATGCATATGAAACCCTCAATCGCACTTGGGTTGTCCTGTCTCACCTCACAACTCCTGAAGAACTGAACGAGCTGAACTTTGAGGAACATCCTAACTAGGCTCGTTGACCACAGAAGAAATTCAAGAAGGTTCAAGTTCCTCTGATGGTCACAAGTTCATATTCTTCATCTCGAGAGCGTGATGAGGATGAAGACATTAACGACACTGCGGCAGGCCCTGCATCAACAAACGACTCCGACAATGCGAGCGCTCCTTCCTCACCAACACGATGAAATTCTTCAAAGGGGCGTTAGTCCTCATTTTTTCGTCCCTTTTGGTCTTCGATGACGGCGAGAAAATTTGAGTTAGTCTGCAAGTGGGTCTCTCTATATGGGCTAGTTTTGTTTAAGTTACAACTGTCACTCTTCTGAAGCTTTTGTTGATTGAGTTGTAAACTTAAGTCCGATGGTGGTCTGACACTTTTGAACTATTTCCTCGCATGTTTATTTCCTTAAGTACCTTAATGCATACATGCTGAATTTCGTCAGACACCATTTTTCTCACGCATTTCAAATTCTTCATATCATATGTTCAAATGCGTGTACGAATTACAAGATATAGGGGGATTTCTCCATGTTTTAACCTGCCATGTGCATTTGTAATCCAAAGAAAATTCCTCAAATATGCACATCTTCATGGGGAGTTCTTCTATATTTTACAATCAAATTCCTCAAACTCGGTACTTTCACTTCATATGTTTAACCCCATTACAAACTTAACCTATTTGTCATCAATCACCAAAAAGGGGGAGATTGTTAGTGCATCTAGTGCCCCTTAGTGATTTTGGTTTATTGAAGACTTATAGGTTGAGGAACTAATGTGTTTGTGAGTGTACACAGGCTCTATAAGTCAATGAGGAGTTTGATATATCCGGAGATTATCGACCCCTAAAAATGTATCTCTTCAACTGAAGACTTTGTGAAGACTTTGCTGAAGACTTTGATAATTCCCTGAAGACTTTCAACATGAAGAAGTTGGTGTGACCTTGAAGATATGAACAAGGACTATGAAGCATGAAGACTTTGTTTTCGTAGTTTCATTTCCTTTCTTTGAGTCATAGGAAACACCGTACTGTTAAAGGGGGCCGAGGTAATACTAAGGAAAAGTTCCAACTGATGCTCAACTCCGAAATCCTCAACCTATACAATCCTTCGAGTGAAGCCTTTAGAAATCTCTTTTGGTTCAGTCAAATTCATTAGTGACAGAGACGAAGTTCTTCTGGTCTCTGAGGAAATAGATCTGACTGAGGAGTTAGGATTTCGCCAGTGCAAATTGCCTACAAGTGAGGATATTGATAAGCCTGAGGACTTTCATCGTTCGAAATTCTGACCGTTGTTGTGTTTAGCACCAGCTGTCCCCAATCATAACATCCACATAACGGTCATATCATTGGGGGCATTTATATCTTATCATGTCAGGTTGCACCCTGGCTATAAATAGCCACCCCCCACAAACACTAGTTGGTTGGCTGCTCCGAGAGAGAACTGACACTTTTCATTTGAGAGCAATCCATCCTCCGAGGAATTTGAGAGAAAATCATCAGTGATTAAAAACCCACAACCAAACCACCAAACCCAAAGTGATTAGCATCACTGAAGAAATTCCTGTGTGGAACCGACGCTTGTTACCTTTGAGGACCGCGCATCCTCTAGACGGTTAGGCGTCATGGTCTAGTGCATCCTGCAGTCAATTGGGGATCATGAAGTGACCTTGGTCTAGAGCATCCAACCGTAAATTGTGGATCGTCGGGTGACCAGTCTGTGAGGGTTTTGGAAGTCTACCCTGAAGACTTACCACGATTGTTGGGCGAGGACTGTGTGACCTTAGCTCAAGGAGAATATAGTAAGGACTGTGTGTCCTGGGACTGTGTGTTCTCTGGTTTAAATACCAGGCCGCTCCAAACCAGACGTACGACTGTCATATCAGTTGGAACTGGGTGATCAAACCATTGTCTTCATCTAGCTACCTAGTTCTATTTCCTCAACCCCTCTATTCCTCGTATACTTGTTGATGAAACCGATCGTTACTATTTGAAGAATTTGACTGAAGACTTTCACAATTTCCTCATCTCAAATTCTTCAAGTTACCTTGTTCATCGCTGCTTATCCTGTATCACGCTACCTGTTCCTTGTGCATGTTCATTTCATCATCATGACTATGTTATTGCTATGTTCCTCATGCACTTGAGTACTTATTCCGCTGCTAGTTATTCATCAGATTTCAAATTCGTCAAAGTTGAAATTCCTCAAGTGATAAATTCGCAAAAATTGCCTATTCACCCCCCTCTAGTTGATATAACGCATTTTCAGCCTGTCATCTATGGCACATTCGCAAATTGGACTAATTTTCTTGGGATATGCATAGTGACTATGGTGTGATTGCAAAGATGCAATATGGGAAATTTCCCGCATAGCATATGACAAGTCAAGTAGATTATCAAACATGATGTGACCAATATAGTTTTCACATGTTATCCTATAGAGTGTAGCATCACAACTAGGTAATTCAAGATGCCCATCATCATATGCATCATAAAATGGTGTCACATCTAAGCATGAAGAAGACATAACATGTGAGGTATCCATAAGGTGATCACCATCATTTAAGCAATCAATGTCCACTAGTGGGACAAGAGCATCACCTTAACCTCTGTTACCTTTGTCATTCCACTCATGTGGTGTAGGTGAGGTGGAAAAGAACAAAATAGTGGTCATCTTAATCGTGATGGAACCATGTGGGATGTGCATCATATTCCACCATGGCCATCGTCTTGTCCAAAGGGAGGACGAAGTTGTTGAAACTATGCACTAGAGGTAATAATAAATTGGTTATTATTATATTTCCTTGTTCATGATAATCTTTTATTATCCATGCTATAATTGTATTGATTGGAAAGTCAAATACATGTGTGTATATATAGACAACACTATGTCCCTAGTATGCCTCTAGTAGACTAGCTCGTTGATCAAAGATGGTAAAGGTTTCCTAGACATGGACATAAGATGTCATTTGATAACGGGATCATATCATTAGGAGAATGATGTGATGGACAAGACCCAAACTATAAACATAGCACGTGATCATGTCAGTTTATTGCTATAGTTTTTTGCATGTCAAGTATGTGTTCCTATGACCACGAGATCATGAAAATCACTGACACCGAAGGAGTACCTTGTGTGTATCAAGCATCGCAACATAACGGGGTGACTATAAAGATGCTCTATAGGTATCTCCGAGGGTGTCTGTTGAGTGGGCATGGATCAAGACTGGGATTTGTTACTCCATGTGATGGAGAGGTATCTTAGGGCCCATTAGGTAATACAACATCACAACAAGCCTTGCAAGCAACATGACTAAAGTTTTAGCCACAGGATCTTGTATTACAGAATGAGTAAAGAGACTTGCTGGTAATGAGATTGAACTATGTATAAAGATATCGACGATCGAATCTCGGGCAAGTAACATACCGAAGAGCAAAGGGAACAACATACGGGATTAACTGAATCCTTGACGTAGAGGTTCGACCGATAAAGATCTTTGTAGGATATGTAGGAACCAATATGGGCATCCAGGTCCCGCTATTAGTTATTGACCATAGAGGTGTCTCGGTCAAGTCTACATATTTCTCGAACCCGCAGGGCCTGCACACTTAACGTTTGGTGACGTTTTGGTAGTATTGAGTTGTATATGTTGGTGACTGAAGGTTGTTCGGAGTCCCGGATGAGATCCAGGACGTTACGAGGAGCTCTGGAATGGTCCGGAGGTAAAGATTAACATATAGGAAGTCCTGTTTTGGTAACAGGAAAAGGTTCGGGTACTTCATTAGTGTACCAGGAGTGCCGGGAGGGTACCGGGGGCCATCGGGATGGGTGTCTCGACCCAAAGAACCTCATGGGCTGTTGGAGGAGTAAAACTAGTGGGCTGGTCAATCCCCCCCCCCACTAAGTCCCATGCGGCTAGGGGTGGGGAAAACCCAAAGGTGGAAAGGGTTTCCAGGTGGAGAGGAGGAATCCTACTCCTAGTAGGATCGGAGTAGGACTCCTCCACCTCCAATTTCGTCCAAACCTTGAGGGTTTGAGGCTTCCTCCTCCCCTCCCTCCCTGCTATATGTACTAGAGGATTTAGAGGGGAGAGCTAACCCTCATTGCCACGTGCTCCCTCTACTTCATCTAGATCGTTTTCTCCTCTAGTCTAGTTCGGCAGTGCTTAGGCGAAGCCTTCCCCAAATAGTTCCACCACCATCGCCGCCACGCCATCCGGCTACCAAAGAACTCACCTACCTCTCCGCTCCCTCTTGCTGGATCAAGAAGGCGGAGATTTTCATCAAGCTGTACGTATGCTGTACGCGAAGGCGCCGTCCGTTCGACGCTAGATCGGAAGGACCATGATCAGGATCGCTAGACAAATCGTGATTTGATCACGGGACGGATCTGGATGGGATCACGGGACGGATCGTGATTGGATTGCGATAAGGATCATGATGGGATCATGGGACACTCGGTGATTTGGATCGCGAAGACGTTTGACTACATCAACCGCGTTTCTTAACGCTTCCCGCTTAGCGATCTACAAGGGTATGTAGATCCACTCTCCCTCTCGTAGATGCTCATCACCATGGATAGATCTTGCATGTGCATAGGAAATTTTTGTTTCACATGCAACGTTCCCCAATAGTGGTATCAGAGCTAGGTCTATGTGTAGATGAGATCATGAGTAGAACACAAAGGAGTTTGTGGGTGTCGATGCTCAGATTGCTTCCTCCCTTGGTCGTGTTTTGATTTAGCGGTATTGTGGGATGAAGCAGCCTAGACCAACCTTACACGTATGCCTACGAGATACCGGTTCCATTGACTGACGTGTAACTTTGTTGCACGAAGATGGCTGGCGGGTGTCTTTCTATCCTACTGTAGTTGGATTGGATTCGACAAAGGTGGTCCTTGAGAAGGTTGAATAGCAATTTGCGTATCACCGTTGTGGTTTTGCGTAGGTGAGAATTGTTCTTGCTAGATACCCATAGTAGCCACGTAAAACTTGTAACAACAATTAGAGGATGTCTAACTTGTTTTTGCAGGGTATGTTGTGATTTAATATGGCCAATTACATGATGAGATATACGTGATGTATGAGACGATCATGTTTTGTATAGAATATCACGACTTGCATATCGATGAGTACGGAAACCGGCAGGAGCCACAGGTTTGACTTTAATTATTTTTGCCGTTTTTGCTTTACTTTATCGCTATGAGTTAGCAATAGCCATGGAAGCAACAGTCGGTGCGGCAACCCCAATGGCGACACGTTGATGGATAACAAGATGAGGGAGATCATCGTGTCATGCCGGTGACGATGGAGATCATGCTGGTGCTTGGGAGATGGAGATCAAAAGCACAAGTTCATGGCCATATCATGTCACTTATGATTTGCATGTGATGATAATCCTTTTATGCATCTTATATTGCTTAGGACGACAGTAGCATTATAAGGTGATCCTTCACCTAAATTTCAAGATTAGTTGTGTTCTCCCCGAGTGTGCACCATTTCGAAAGTTCGTCGTGTCGAGACACCACGTGATGATCGGGTGTGGTAGACTCTACTTCATCTAGATCGTTTTCTCCTCTAGTCTAGTTCGGCGGTGCTTAGGCGAGGCGTTCCCGGAATAGTTCCACCACCATCGCCTCCACGCTGTCCTGCTACCAAAGAACTCACCTACCTCTCTGCTCCTTCTTGCTGGATCAAGAAGACGGAGATTTTCATCAAGCTGTACGTATGCTGAACGCGAAGGCGCCGTCGGTTCGGCGCTAGATCAGAAGGACCGTGATCAGGATCGCGAGACCATTCGTGATTTGATCACGGGACGGATCTGGATGGGATCATGGGACGGATCATGATTGAATCGCGAGAAGGATCGTGATGGGATTGCGGGACAATCGGTGATTTGGATCGCGAAGACGTTTGACTACATGAACCGTGTTTCTTAACGCTTCCCGCTTAGCGATCTACAAGGGTATGTAGATCCACTCTCCCTCTCGTAGATGCTCATGACCATGGATAGATCTTGCATGTGCATAGGAAATTTTTCTTTCACATGCAACATTCCCCAATAGTGGTATCAGAGCTAGGTCTATGTGTAGATGAGATCACGAGTAGAACACAAAGGAGTTTTTGGGTGTCAATGCTCAGATTGCTTCCTCCGTTGGTCGTGTTTTGATTTAGTGGTATTGTGGGATGAAGCAGCCTGGACCAACCTTACACATACGCCTACGAGAGACCGGTTCCATTGACTAACGTGTAACTTTGTTGCACGAAGATGGCTGGCGGGTGTCTTTCTATCCTACTCTAGTTGGTTCGGATTCGACAAAGGTGGTCCTTGAGAAGGTTGAATAGCAATTTGCGTATCACCGTTGTGGTTTTGCGTAGGTTAGAATTGTTCTTGCTAGATACCCATAGTAGTCACGTAAAACTTGCAACAACAATTAGAGGATGTCTAACTTGTTTTTGCAGGGTATGTTGTGATTTGATATGGCCAATTACATGATGAGATATACGTGATGTATGAGATGATCATGTTTTGTATAGAATATCACGACTTGCATGTCGATGAGTACGGAAACCGGCAGGAGCCACAGGTTTGTCTTTAATTATTTTCGCTGTTTTTGCTTTACTTTATCACTATGAGTTAGCAATAGTCGTGGAAGCAACAGTCGGTGCGGCAACCCCGATGGCGACACGTTGATGGATAACAAGATGATGGAGATCATTGTGTCATGCCGGTGACGATGGAGATCATGCTGGTGCTTTGGAGATGGAGATCAAAAGCACAATTTCATGGCCATATCATGTCACTTATGATTTTCATGTGATGTTAATATTTTATGCATCTTATATTGCTTAGGATGACAGTAGCATTATAAGGTGATCCTTCACCTAAATTTCAAGATAAGATGTGTTCTCCTCGAGTGTGCACCGTTTCGAAAGTTCATCGTGTCGAGACACCACGTGATGATCGGGTGTGATAGACTCTACGTTCACATACAGCGGGTGCAAGCCAGTGTTGCACGTGTAGAACACTCGGGTTAAACTTGACGAGCCTAGCATGTACGTCATCGCCTTGGAACACAAGTAACCGAAAGGTCGAACATGATTCATATAGTAGATATGATCAACATGAAGATGTTCACCATTGAAACCACCTCAACTCACGTGATGATCGGACTTGTGTTGGTGGATTTGGATCATGTGACACTCAAATGAACAGAGGGATGTCAATTTGAGTGGGAGTTTTTTAAGTAATATGATTAACTAAACTCATTATCATGAACTCATTATCACGTGATTTAGATTACTAGCTCGCACTATAGCTCCCTTGAATTTTTTTTATGTTCCTAGAGAAATAGAGTAGAAAGATGATGGTAGTAATAATGCGGACTAGGTCCATGATCTAAGGATTGTCCTCATTGCTGCACACAAGGCTTATGTCCTTAATGCACCGCTCGGTGTACGACCCCCTCAAGCGTCGTCTGTAGATGTTGTGAACATCTGACATGCACGTTCTGATGACTACTTCATAGTTCAGTGCGTCATACATTACGGCTTAGAATTGAGGCTCCAAATGTTTTGAACGTCACAGAACATATGAGATGTTCTAAGAGCTGAAATTGGGATCTCAGGCTCATGCCTGTGTTGAGAGGTATGAGACCTCCAACAATATTCTTTGCCTGCAAGATGAAGGAGAATAGCTCAATCGGTGAGCATGTGCTCAGATTGTCTGGGTACTACAATAACTTGAATCGAGTGGGAGTTGATCTTCCAGATAAGATAGTGATTGATATAGTTCTCCAAGTCACTGTCTCTAAGCTACTAGAGCTTCTTGATGAACTATAAAATGCCAGGGATTGAAATAATTATCCCCGAGCTATTCGCGATGTTTGACACCGCGAAGGTAGAAATCAAGAAGGAGCATCAAGTTCTGACAGTTAGTGAAACCACTAATTTCGAAAAGGGCAACGTCTAGGAGGGTAACTTCATGGATGGCAAGTCAGTTGTTGCTCCCGTGAAGAAACCCAAGGTTAAACCCAAACCCGAGACTAAGTGCTCCTATTATGAGGAGAAAGGTCGTTGAAGCGGAACAACCCTAGATACCTGGTAGATAAGAAGGCTGGCAACGTCGACATAAGTATATTTGATATACGTGTTACTGATGTGTACCTTGCTAGTACTCCTAGTAGCACCTGGGTATTGGATACCGATTCGGTTGCTAAATGTTAGTAACTAGAAATAAATGCTACAGAATAAACGGAGGCTAGATAAGGGTGAGGTGACGATGAGTGTTGGAAGTGTTTCCAAGGTTGATGTGATAACCATCGCATGCTCTCTCTACCTTCAGGAATAGTGATGAACCTAAATAAATGTTATTTGGTGTTTGCGTTGAGATGAACGTGATTAGATCATGTTTATTGCAATACGGTTATTCATTTAAGTTAGATAATAATGGTAATTCTGTTTACATGAATAATACCTTCAATGGTCATGCACCCAATGATAATGGTTTATTGAATCTTGATCATAGTGATACAGATGTTCATAATATTGTTGCCAAAAGATACAAAGTTAATAATGATAGTACCACATACTTGTGGACCGCCGCTAAATTTCAGATTGGTGTAAAGCGCATGAAGAAACTCCATGCTGATGGATCTTTGGACTCATTTGATTTCGAATCGGTTGAGACATGCAGACCATGCCTCATGGGCAAGATGACTAAGACCCTGTTTTCCGGTATGATGGAGCGAGCAAGTGACATATTAGAAATGATACATGTTGATGTATTCGGTCCAATGAGTGTTGAAGCATGCGGTGGATATCGTTATTTTCCTACCTTCTGTCACATCCCTAGTTAGCATTGCTCTGGTTAGCATGTGTGTGCATCATGTCTCGAATTTTTGCATCAATATGAAATGGGGATCAACAGAAACCCTAACACCTCACCTGAATCAACCAATTCAAATGTTGCGAAAAATCAACAAATCCAAAATACCCATCACAAATGCCCCCATGTCTGATAAATATTGACATCATTATATCAGGGGACATTTTAAAATTTCAGAACATCTATGTTATTTTAAAATAAATATCAAAGCTTCTGAAAAGGCCAAATAAAGCAACATAAATATTTTAGTCATACAAAAATATTGAAAATTTTTGTGGAGTTTTAAATATTCAAAATAAGCTTGCAAAAAAATTCAATATAATTTGAAATAGGTTTTGAGGCCCTGACAAAAATAAAACAAATGTCAAAAAAGAAAAAGAAAACAAAAAAAGAAAAAGAAAAAGAGGGAGCTGACCTAAGGCTAGCTCTAGGCCGTCCGATCTGGCCCAGGGAGGTCTTCATCCTCCTAGCGGCCAGGAGACCGAGCGTATGGCCACCGCGTGCGCACTGCCGTGCCGCCACGCCGGCAGCTGCCTGCCTGCCTTCCCCTCGCCAATGCGACGGGGATAAGCTCGTAGAGCAGTCCCCATCACTCTCTCCCCCTCGCAACCGCTCTCTCCTCTCTCCTTTTCCCTCTGTCACCATGGCCACCAATGCTCTGCCGCCACAGTCTCGCCCCTCTGGTCACTCCCCCTCGCTCCTGAGCCCCCTAATCGTTCCGCCTCGAGGCCCTCTTCCTCCTCGCCGAGCCACGCACGACCGGAAGCCCTCCATCACCGCATCACCATCGTCTTCAACCTTCGGCCGCCGACAGGAACTTGAAGCTCGCCGCCGCTCCAGAACTTCCCCGAGCCTGCTTTCGATGCCGATGCACCCGCCGTGAGCCCCTGGTCCCGTTCCCCCTCTCCTCTCCGTCGCTAGCACGCTCTAGCTTCGTGTTGCCGTTGGCGAGGATGTTGTCATCGTCGGCGAGGATGTTGTCGTTGCTGCGGCGGCCTAAGCTCGCACCTGAGCATGTAGGCGTGCTCAGGAGGGCCCTAGGTATCTATAGGAGCCTTGAGTCGGCCCGCTCATGCTTCGGTTCGACGAGCCCGTGCTCGCCCGAGCTCCAGCAGTCGCCGCGCTCAAAGTCGGCATCGACTCCGGCCATTCCAGCCCCATGGGTGGGTCGGGCTCGACGCGCGCGAGCACGCAGGCCCGTCCGGTGCCTTCTGCCGTCCATTTGGTCGTCGCAGGAGGTTTTCTGACCTCCTCCGCCGTCCCAGACATCGTCGGCGACTCAACGCCAGCAATTTAACCCATTTGACCATGGGGTTGACCCCCTGGGTCAACTGTCAAGTGGGCCTGGCCCTATTAGTTTAGGATTAGTTTAGAAAATTAATTGATGAATTTAATTAACTTAACTGCCCACTCATAGGTGGGCCCATCCCAAATATTTAGTAATTAGTAAATTAATTAAACCTAATTAGGGTCTGGGTCACTTACTAGTGGACCCCACTTGTCAGGTTTGACCTATCAACGACCTGTTGACCTGCTGACATCATGTTGACGTCATGCTGATGCATTAAAGGAATTTCTAATTTAATTTAATTCTAGAAATTTCTAAAAACTTAGAAAAATCATAGAAATTAATGTGTAACTCAGATTGACATAAATTATATATGAAAATTGATCAGAAAAATCCGATGAATCCAATGGTGTTGTTATCATGCATGTTAGAGAAACCTATGTAGATGAACTTTGAACTTTAGCATTAGGTCAATATATAGAATATTAAATGGAGAACGATTTTGAACCTATATTCAAATCCACTCCATGTAACTTTAATAGTAGTTGCATTAGCTCATCCATTCATGTTGCCATGTCATGATCATGCATCATATTGCTGCACTTTCCATGTATTGATGGTTACCTATCTACATTGTGGTAGGTCCTGCTTCCGAGGATACCCCCGAGTATCCCATCGTAGGACAATACCTTCCCGCTTCCCAACAAGGCAAGCAACCCCATTGGTCATTCTGATATCATCCCATTCTCTCGCTCCTACTCTTGTTTATTGCATTAGGACAAATGTTCAATTATCTGTCATTTGCGGTAGTTGAATCCATTCCTCTGCATGACCTGTCATTGTCACAGTAAATAGCTAAACCTTGCAACCTAGCATATATGGTAGATGCTTGAGCCATGATGTGCTTTACCTGCTTTGCTCGCTATGCTTACATTTGTGTCAGGTCCGATTCATCTAGGTGATGACTTGGAGTGAAACAGTAATGTTCTGATGGATGAGCTAAATAATGAACCCATTTGGTAAAGGTAGCGATGAGAGGATATGTAGGAGTACATAGCGGGTTGTCTCATTGGGATCGTTCTTAGGAACTGGGTTCCATGTTTGTGATCCAATAGTAGTTACTACCACACATTGGGATACTTAATTGACACTCTCGACTTATCAACCGCCTAGTCCTTGGTCCAGGTGTTGCAAGTAGTTCCTGGTGTTTATAGCTATGCTGGAGGCCGTGAGTAGCGCTGACTCTAGGGGTGGGTTACGACGCGGTAGGCAGTGGCACGGCGTACCAAGGTTCACCTAAATGGTGGGCTTGGGAACCCTGCGCACAACATTTGGGGCCGTAGCAGAAACTTTGTCCGGACTTCTATGCGGGTTCAGTCTCAAATAGACGATAGCTTGGACTAGAGGTCTTGTGTGATTGACGGTCATGGCCGACTCCCTCGCTGGGCTTCCGCTTGAAGGTTGCCGAGGTGCCTATTTTTTATGAGCACACAACGATAAGTGGCGATAGCGTGTGTGAAGGAGTACACTCCTGTAGGGTATGAAACTGTTCGAATAGCCACGTCCTTGGATATGGACTACTTGGAAAACTTATGATGTTCATAGATAACTTGATGGTTACTCATAAAAATATCAACACAAGTGTGAGTACCATGGATGGCACTCTCGTAGGTGACGGAAGTGAATCCATGGTGGTGTATTGATGTGGTGTTAGTGGACTCATGTGCGATATCTAAAACATGAACAAGGAATTAATATGTGTAGAATAGGTTAGCCAAGAGACAAAGCTGGCATTGCAGCATTAACTACACTACCCCCTTGTTGATAGATGAGCATGAATAGACTAGGTCTGTTTTAAAGACTTGTTGAGTATGTTTGTACTCATGTTTGCTTAATAAATGTTGCAGATGAGACTCAGGACCCATCAGGTGGGTTCTACCTAGATGTCGACGATGTCGAATAGCTGGTGTCCCAGCTACAACCTTATGCCCTATGGCGGGCTGTACATAGTCAGGCCATGTGCCTTTTTACCCCTTTCATGTGTCTGTACCCAGACAGCTTTATGCTTCCGCTTGGTTTGTATGAACTTGCTTGTGTGACTTGAGTGTCGGGTCATGTGACCCCTATCTGTAAGATTATATTATGCAAGGCTCCTCTGAGCCTCTTAAATAAAAGTTATGTTGTCGTATGGTTATGTTGTGATGCCATAGTTGTATCTTTGCATACCGGGCATGTCGTGCGTATGTGTGACGTGCAACGGTATGTATGGGATGCGACACCTAGTCATGTGCCTTTAGTAGTACTCTTTACGGGGAACTGCCTCTTTGTGCTTCCATCGAGCCTTGGTAGCTTGCTACTACTCCGGACACATTGATGGACCGCCATGTATCCTTCTTTCTTGCTGTGTCTGTCCCTTCGGGGAAATGTCTCGCAGTGTAATGGAGTCCCTGTATCCTGCTATGACTCGTCTACGTGCAGTGATGACATTTTGTCCCACGACGTAATGGACTCCTTGTAGCTTGTTATGACTCGTCTACACACGCTAGAGGCCGACACCTGCATTGCTGGGTTATGTATTCCTGTTCCCATACGGATGTGCCACTTTGGTTCTATGACTAGTCATGTCAGCCCGGGTTCTCTGTCGTTTGAATGCTAGTGACATATTCACATACGTGAGCCAAAATACGCAAACAGTCCCAGCTAAGGTAAGGCTGCAGCCGTGGAGTTTATCGTGCGTGAGGCTGCAAAGTGATGTGATGTGTTATAGGCTAGATTCCTATGACTGAGGATCGGGGTCCCGACAGCGTTGGTATCAGAGCCTGACTGACTGTAGGATTACAAAGCCAAACCGGTCGAAGTTGAGTCTAGGAACAATACAGAAATATAAGGGAATTGATTGTGGAAGGGAACTTAAGGCTCTTTTACTCCTCTTCCCAAGTCATTCTATTTTGAGTCATCCTTCTCTTTCTACGGGGTTAAGAGATAGGCTTCTCATCTATTTATTAGGATGAAAAGTTACGAACCATGTACTAGTAGCTAGCCTATTTGTAAGTGAACTCCGATACTCAAGTATTGTTTGGTGTGACAATCAGTTGGATTAGAAATTTGAGTCTAGAAAGTTGAGTGGTTATGCTATCCAATCTTTTGCAATTGCCCCAAAATCTTTTTTTAGCAATTACAACCGTTATGATGTCCAATTTCCGCTAGGATCTCTAATATCTTTGCATCATCCTCTGTTTCAGATACCCCCTGGTCCTTCTCGTCAGGTGGTCCGTGTGACTAGGTGCATCGATGTACCGGGTCACACGGCCATGTTGGTTAGAGTTATAATGGAGACTGGTTACCGTTGGTACCCAGAGTATACAGTGGAGGATCAGTATCGAGACTTCAACCAGGGCCAGTACCTATGTACTCTTAGGATATATCCATCATATCCTGGAGCTGTAGAGCTGCTCCATTGGATATATGGGTTAGGTGTCACCATAGACATGGCAGTTCAGGAGCCCGCCTACACCATGTTGACTATTATGAGATCTCACCATGGACTTCCTCAGAACACTGAGTCCTATTGTGTTCCTGCTACTCTAGGAGGAGAGGATGGTTATCTTAGTGCAGCCTATTATGATCATTCTCATGAGGACCCTAGGCTTCAGGTGACCGCTCAGATGTTGGAGAACAGGGATCATCATGCACATGCCCTTCGCATGGAGCTATATGCTACCCGTGCACATCTTTGGACAACCTTGACGCAGCTAGCACCTGTCGTGCAGACAGGCTGTGGAGATTTGGAGATGCTGAACCCATCACGGACTCATATGCCAGCTTGCGTAGACTGACCCGATGTTCGAGGCATCACTCCTCTTCGAGGACTGTTGTTGCCACCAGCTAGGGGACCGAGGACACATCCATGTCCTTATGGTTTGCAGGGATCGCAAGCCAAGGTGTTCCTAGATCCTTAGGTTCAGCTCCCGGGTCACGGGGGTAACCTATATGAGGTGTTCTACGGCGATGCTTGAGTGTGTGTATGTTAGTACTAGTATTGTAGTACTCGTATTGCCACAGTCCTGCGTGTCTTGTGGGATATGACTAAGGTGTGAGTTGAGTTCCAGAGGTGTAGATAGATGATTTATAGGAAGTGGCGAGGATATGTACCTAGGATAGGGTCCTAGGCACGGCCCACATACCCTACCTAAGGACACCGCATGGGAGGACTTGAAGATAAAGCATGAACTTCCGAGTGGATCCCTGGAGACGTTCAGAGCCACTCGACAGTAATCCACTCGGAGACTCCCGCTCTAATTAGGCAGTCGCGTGTCACTCGAAAGACCTCGTTTTCACTCGACGCCAAAAGACCAGGAGCCATCATCAAGAGCCCAATGGGCAGACGCTGGTTCAATGGTCATTAATAGCTTTTATTACATACGTTACCTATAACGGCAGACTTTAATCCCACGACCAGGCCCTTTGATGCGGGGCAATTATGAGGGGCAGTGAACTCTATATAAGAAGCCCCTCCCCTCCTGCACAAGGGTTCACAACCATTGTAATATCTATACTCCACTCGACATAAAACTCCCGAGCACTCAGACGTAGGGTTGTTACCTCCACGAGAGGGGCCTGAACTAATACATCTGTGTGTACACCCTCGCCATAGCTAGGACTTTGCCCTCTCCCTTCGTACCCCTACAATCTACTGTCAGGCTCGTTCCCACGACAGTTGGCGCCGACCGTCGGGCAGGGTCTAAGCGACTTACGGCGAGGTTGTGATTTTCATCCTTCGACATGTCTTCTGGCAGTGTTTTTATTATGGGCCACGAGATCCATTTCGGAGCGCTCACCTTCATCGCCGATGATTCGGCATGGCTCCAGGAGGCGCCTCACGATTTCGAGGCGCTCTCAGTCCACGGGGCTGCGCACTTCCGCGCGAGGCCCTGTGGCGTGTGCTGCGTTAGCCATCGACCCCCTACGCGTCGGCTCCTCTCGCTATTCGCGGTTGCAAGCAGTCCGGCCGCTCACGACTCCAACGGTGGGTCGAACATGCAGCGGTGCATCAGGCTTCTCTGCAAGTTGCAGCGCTCGAGCCCGCCGAGTCTCTTCGTGTCATGTTCGAGTCAGATTCCGATCCATATGACGTGCCTTCCGAGTGTGAAAGTTGTGATCCCGCAGCCGAGGTCTTGATGGCAGGCTCTCATCAGAGTTCACCGCCTGGCTTCGGCCGTGTCAAGTGTGAGGCTGGAGGTCCGCCGAACATGCAACTGCGTCGTGATGAGGAGGTCCTTCATACCCCCATCATCGGCGTGACTACTGAGGCCCAAGCTTTGGAGGCCGCGCGCATTCCTCTAGAAGAGCCCGCCGCTAGGATAGAGGATTCTATTCAGCCATCCCGGTCAGAGGCTGGTAGAGGGCTGTTGCAGATCAGAGCGCTGTTGGATGCAGCACGACGTCAGAATTCAGCAGTTCCTTAGTCCCGTAACAGGATATACACCAATTCACCCAAGGCAAAGACCGTTCAGTCGGCACATAGCCCTGGATCGCCCTTGCATCGTCGAAGTGGCGTTTTCGTGAAGGCCAAGAGAAAGATCAGCATCACCGCAAAGACCACCGTCGAGTGCCCACTCCTCCGCAGAGTGGTCCGTACGCACCCCGGTGCCAGGATGACAGCACTCCCACGGTGACGTGCGGGATGCGGACTTTGACGCCCGCGCCTATCTGGTTCAGAAGGGGATCAACAAGAGCAGAGCCTACAGGGAATGACTCGATAGAGATGTTCCGAGTGGAAGCTCAGCTGTGGTGTCTTGTCGAGAGTGTTTTAGGAGAGCTATACGTTTTGCAGAGATTCCCCCCAATTTCAGAATGGCGGCGGGGATCGGAAACTTTTCTTGTGAAACAAAACCAGAGACTTGGTTAGATGATTACCGAGTGGCTGTGCAGATTGGCGGCGGAAATGACAATGTCGCAATGAACACCTGCCCCTCATGTTAGATGGTTCAGCTCGAGCTTGGTTGAATCGTTTAGCTCCTTCCAGCATACATTGTTGGGAAGATCTTGTTCAAGTGTTTGTCCGGACCTTTGAGGGCACTTGCAAGCGCCCCGCGGGTCTTGTCGACTTACATCATTGCATCCAGAAGCCCAACGAAACCTTAAGGGATTATATTCAGCGATGGTCCACCCTGCATGATACGGTGGAGAATGTGTCGGGACACCAGGCTGTTTGTGCCTTCAAGGCTGGTGTGAGATATAGGGAGATGTACCTGAAGTTCGGGCGCACTGGTGACATTTCACTTGGCAAGATGATGGAAATTGCCACTCTCTACGCCAATGGCGAGGAAGAAGACCGCCTCCATAGTGGCAAAGGAAAAACAGTCGCCAACGAGTCTGGCGGCGGCAACAATCGGAAACATAAGCGGAAGGCTGAAGACCCAGCTCCGGCAGAGGCAGCAGCACTGGCAACTCAGTCAAAGAACAAGGGCAAAGCCAAGGCTCAGTATGCCCCCAAGAAGGAGAAGGGTCAGTCAGGAACTGATATCTTGGATCAGCCGTGTGTAATTCACACGAGGAAAGATGTAGAAGGCAGCCTGATTTTGCCCAAGCACACCACTCGATAGTGTCGAACCCTTATCCAGCAATTCAAGGGAGACCACTCGAGTGTGAAATCTCCTGAAAAAGAAGATGAAGATGAGGAAAAGGAAACATTCCCGGATGTCACTGCTACACTGGTGATCTTTGCTGATGTCGAGAGCAAGAGTCGTCTGAAAGTCATCAATAGAGAAATCAACATGGATGTGCCAGACACCCCTACCTACCTCAAATTGTCTCAATATGTTGTCACATTCGACCAGACAGACCATCCTGCTCGTGTGGCCACTCCCGATCGACAGGCTCTGGTACTTGATCCGGTGGTGTAGGGGACTCGACTCAGAAAGGTCCTAATGGACGGCGGCAGCGGACTGAACATCCTGTATGCGGATACCCTGAAAGGGATGGGCATTCCGATGTCCCGTCTGAGCGAGAGCAGCATGCATTTTCACGGGGTCATACCAGGAAAGAAGGCCAAGTCACTTGGCCAGATAGCATTGGATGTGACATTCAGAGATAGGAAAAATTTCTGAAAAGAAAAGTTGACATTTGAAGTCGTGGATTTCAAGAGTGCTTACCACGCCATATTGGGTTGACCCGCTTAGGCACGTTTCATGGCCCTACCATGTTACGTGTATCTCAAGTTGAAAATGCCAGGCCCTAAGGGCATGATCAAGGTCACTGGCAATCGATAGCGGGCCAAAGAGTGTCTCCAGCAAGGATCCAAGATCGCCGATCAAAAAATGGCCATGGTCGAGCTAGAGGAGTACAAGAAAATCGCTGACCCTGCTGATTAGCTCCGTGCAAAAAAGCTGCAGATCCACCCGGCGGGGGAAGTGAAGAAGGTGCAGATCCACCCGACGGATCCAATAGCTGCCTCGACAAATATCTCAACAACACTCAACAGTAAATAGGAAGCCGAGCTCATCCAGTTCCTCCGTGAGAACTGGGATATCTTTGCATGGAAGCCTGCTGACATGCCGGGGATTCCTAGGGAGCTGGCTGAGCACCATCTGTGAGTGGATCAGAAAGACAAGCCCATCAGGGAGCATTTGCATCGATCCGCGATAGAGAAGCGCAAGGCAATCGGAGAAGAAGTGGCCCGTCTCTTGCAAGCCAAGTTCATTCGGGAGATTTACCACTCCGAGTGGCTCTCGAATGTTGTGATGGTGCCCAAGAAACATAAGTCGTTGCACATGTGCATTGACTTCAAACATCTCAATAAGATGTGCCCAAAAGACCATTTTTCGCTCCCTCGCATAGATCAAATTGTTGACCCGACAACGAGGTGTGAGTGTTTATCGTTTTTGGATGACTATTCTGGGTACCATCAGATCCGTCTGTATGGCCCGGACGAAATAAAGACAGCCTTCATCACCCCGTTTCGGTGCTTTTGCTACATCACCATGCCTTTTGGTCTTAAGAATGTCGGCGCCACTTTTATGCGCATGATCCAGAAATGCTTACTCGACCAGATCCCTCGGAATGTCCAGGCGTACATGGACGATATAGTGGTCAAGTCCCACAAAGGTTCCGACCTGCTGGCTGACATGGCCGAGACATTCGCCAATCTGAGGCGATTCGACATAAAGCTGAATCCGGCCAAATGTACCTTCGGTGTCCTTGGCGGCAAGTTGCTTGATTTTCTCATTTCTGAGCGAGGAATTGATGTCAATCCCGAGAAGATGAGCGCCATTACCCATATGAAGACTCCCGTGCAAGTGCATGACGTTCAGAAGGTCACAGGTTGCTTGGCAGCATTGAGTCGATTCATTTCGCGTCTTGGTGAGAAGGCTCTGCCCTTATATCAGTTGATGAAGAAGTCCGACACATTCGACTGGACTCCCGAAGTTGAAGCATCGTTTGTTGAGCTCAAAGCCCTGCTCTCCACCCAGCCGGTGCTTGCCGGTCCTACCAGCAAAGAGCCCTTGCTCCTGTACATCACGGCCACAAATCAGGTCATCAGTACAGTGTTGACTGTCGAGCGAGAAGAGGAGGGTAAAGCCTATAAAGTCCAGTGGCCAGTTTATTATGTCTCGGAAGTATTGTCCCCCTGAAAGCAAAGATATCCACACTATCAGAAGCTGGCGTATGGTATTTACCTGTCAGCGAAGAAGGTGGCACATTATTTCCAATACCATTCGATCTCCATCGTCAGTGATGCTCCTTTATCCGAGATCTTCAATAATCGCGACGCATTAGGTCGAGCGGATAAATGGGCAATTGAGGTTGGACACTTTGACATCAGATTCGAGGCCAAGAAGGCAATCAAGTCCCAATCATTGGCAGATTTGATGGCCGAGTGGACTGAATAGCAGCAGCCCATCCAAGTTCACTCGGCGCATTGGACAATGTTCTTCGACGGCTCCAAAATGTTGAATGGGTCCAGTGTTGGTGTTGTTTTGATATCCCCAGAGGCAACAAGCTCAGCTATGTCTTGCAAATTCATTTTGATTCCTCCAACAATGAGGCAGAGTATGAAGCACTTTTGTATGGGTTGCGCATGGCTATCTCACTCGGCGTCAAGCGCCTGATGGTTTATGGCGACTCAGATTTGGTGGTGAATCAAGTGATGAAAGAATGGGATGTTAGAAACCCCGCCATGACCGGATATTGCAATGCAGTCCGGAAGTTGGAGAAGAAATTTGAAGGCCTGGAACTTCACCATGTTCCTCGACTGAAAAATCAAGCTGCTGATGAGCTGTCCAAGATTGGTTCCACTCGACGGCCTGTCCCCAGCGGGGTGTTCCTGGAGCATTTGCACGCTCCTTCGATTCAAGAGGATCCCTTCACTGAAGAGCCCCCACAAGCTTTAAGCTCCTCTGACTCGACTAAAGTTGATGTTCCTGTTGTGATTGACCTAGTCATGGAGGTGCTAGTTATCATACCCGACTGGACTATGCCATATATTGCCTATATCCTCAGACAAGAGCTCCCTGTAGATGAAGCAGAGGCTCGACAAATTGTGTGCAGGTCCAAGGCTTTCACTGTGATGGGAGATCGGCTATTCAGAGAGAGTGTGACTGGTGTCACCCAGCGCTGGATTTCCCCTGAGGAAGGTCGGATGATTCTAGACGAAATCCACTTGGGAACTTGTGACCACCATGCGTCTTCAAGGGCGATCGTCGCTAAAGCATATCGAGCTGGTTTTTACTGGCCACGAGCTAATGAGATGGCTAAGGACATCGTTGATCACTGCGAAGGCTGCCAGTTCTATGCGAATCTGTCACACAAGCCGGCGTCTACTCTGAAGACAATCCCTCTCGCCTGGTCGTGTACAATTTGGGGACTCAACATAGTTGGTCCCTTTCGACCTGGAAAAGGAGGATTCACCCACCTGTTGGTAGCAGTCGACAAATTCACCAAGTGGATTGAAGCCAAGCCCATCAAGAAGCTGAATTCCCGCATGGCAGTCACGTTCGTGAGGGAGATCATTATCCGGTACGACATTCCGCACAGCATCATCACAGACAACGGCACTAATTTTGACTCGGAAGAATTCAGGAGATCCTGTAACTCCCAAGGCACCCGAGTGGATTACGCTTCTGTTGCACATCCTCAAACCAATGGGGAAGTTGAGCGGGCTAATGGTCTCATTCTGCAAGGTATGAAGCCTTGTCTCATGCGCGATTTGGATCATGTTGCCGGTGCGTGGGTAACTGAGCTACCATCTGTTTTGTGGGGATTGAGGACAACACCTAATCGGTCAACTGGACGAACTCCTTTCTTCCTTGTCTATGGTGCTGAAGCCATATTGCCGAGTGACTTGGCCCACAATTCTCCTCGAGTGGTGCTATATTCTGAGGCTGAAGCTGAACAGGCCAGACAGGATGGGTAGATCTTCTGGAGGAGGAGCATGAGATGGCTCTGTTCCGGACCACTGCCTATCAGCAAGACCTATGGCGCTTCCATGCAAGGAATGTAAAAAGCCGAGTGTTCCATGAAGTAGATTTGGTGCTGCGAGTGAATCAACACCGACCTCACAAGCTTGCTCCTGCATGGGATGGTCCTTTTGTCGTCACTAAGGTGCTAAACAACGGAGCCTATCACTTGTATAATCTCATGAAACAGATAGATGAGCCACGAGCCTGGAATGCAGACCTGCTCCAGCATTTTTACACTTGAGACAAGAGTTTTCTGATGTAATAAGAGTACTTCATCAATGCAACTCGTGTTTCTGCGATTAATACTCCGTCGATTCCAACCGTGCAGTTACATTCTTGGGGATACTTCAAGTGATGAGCAATCCTCACACTCGGGGGCTTAGCTGCGAAACATGTTTCACCTAAGTTAAAAACCCTATCGGGTGGATAGCAGTCCATTCACTCGGTGGCCTATTTGCAAATCCATCTTCGCTTGGGTTAAAAACCTCGTCGAGATGATGGTAATCCATTCACTCGACAACTTAGCTACGAATCGACATTCACCTAAGTTCAAATATACGTCGAGTGATGAGCAATCCTCACACTCGGGGGCTTAGCTGCGAACATGTTTCGCCTAAGTTAAAAACCTCGTCGAGACGATGGTAATCCATTCACTTGACAACTTAGTTGTGAATCGACATTCGCCTAAGTTCAAATATACTTCGAGTGATGAGCAATCCTCACACTCGGGGGCTTAGCTATGAACACATTTCGCCTAAGTTAAAAACCTCGTCGAGTGTATAATAATCCATTCAGTCGACAACTTAGCTGCGAATCGACATTTGCCTAAGTTCAAATATACTTCGAGTAATGAGCAATCCTCAAACTCGGGGGCTTACCTGCGAACACGTTTCGCCTAAGTTAATAACCTCATCGAGTCGATGGTAATCCATTCACTCGACAACTTAGCTGTGAATCAACATTCGCCTAAGTTCAAATATACTTCGAGTGATGAGCAATCCTCGCACTCGGGGGCTTAGCTGTGAACACGTTTCGCCTAAGTTAAAAACCTCGTCGAGTGGATAGTAATCCATTCACTCAACAACTTAGCCGCGAATCGACATTCGCCTAAGTTCAAATATACTTTGAGTGATGAGCAATCCTCACACTCAAAGGCTTGGCTGCGAAACATGTTTCGCCTAAGTTAAAATCCTCGTCGGGTAGATAGTAATACATCCACTCGACAACTTAGCTGCGAATTGACATTTGCCTAAGTTCAAAAATACTCCGAGTGATGAGCAATCCTCACACTCGGGGGCTTAGCTGCGAACACGCTTCGCCTAAGTTAAAAACAAATTGAGTCGAACATACGATCGAAAGCCAAATACGAACAAAATCCAAAGGGTAAACCACGGATTAACGTTTCGTATGAAAGCAAAATGTGCTCAGACCCAAGGACTGAACGAAGATTTTAAGGATACAAATCCACTTGGCATACCGAGGCAAATTTGACTGTTTCTTTCAAAGACAAGTTTTTCAAGCAGGAGACGGACTGGCGGGCTCGACGAAAGTGTCCAGGTCGATGCCGTCAGCGATTCTGGTGGCCGCTTCTGAAGGTCTCCATGAAGTCCTCGAACTGGAGTTTCTTCGTGGTGACCACCTGAAGCTCCTTTAGCCTCTCCTCCTTCACGTCCCTACAATGGACCCTGACAAGTGATAAAGCCACGTCGGCCCCACGACGAGCGGCAGATATCTTCCAGGCGTGCACTCGACTTGGAAGTTCGTCCAGGCGAGCCATCATAGAGTTGAGGTCAAGCTGAAGAGTGTCCTCAGGCCATAACTCTTTGTCGATTCTCTTCATCGCAGACTTCAGCCGGACAAGATACGCTTGGACGCCCTGGAGCCGGAAATTGAGTCGGAGCATGTTCATGGCCACTGCGTCTGCGACAGGAGACATGGTGGGAACCAGATTGGGCTCAACCTCCTCCATCTCCTTCTCAAAGTCTTGGCAGAATTTTGTTGAAGAATGGGGAATGGGAGGACAATTGGTGAACTGCAACCCTCAAAGATTTTACAAAGCTCAGTCGACAAAAATACTTACTGTCGAGCAGAATATACATCTTCCTCGAGAACTCGCCCAAATGCTTCTCTAGGCCATTGCTCCTCTTGTTCAGCTGCTCGGCCCTTTTGACGAGGTCCGCACGCTCCTACTTCAGCTTGGTGTTCTCCTCTTCCAGCTTCTGGGCGGCCGCCAGCTTCTGATCTGCAGCTTCAGTTTTGTCCCTGGCCACCCGTTGGGCGTCGGCGAGTGCTTTGTCCTTCTCCTCCAGTGCCTTCTTCATGGAATCTAAAGAAACAACATTGTCGAGTCGCGCTTGGAGTCAACGGTTTTCATTGCGCACGTCTGTTCGAGCGAGAGCACTCGGTTCAAAGCGTGAAAAGTGAAGATGGGAATGCGGACAGTCGACAGTAATTACCTCCCGGAGACTTCAGCTCAGCACACGCTCGCTCCAGGGCGTTGTTGGCAACCGCCAAATCCACCTGCAATCGGTTCCTCTCATCCTTCATGTCCTTGTACTGCGTCCCAAGTTTGCAAGCCATCTGGAACCAACAAAAGAAAGGAGTTCAATCAGCAAGTAGTTCCTGGACAGTCGACTGAGTTATGAACACCGGCGAATGACCATCTTGGAAGAATTCAAGCAGAAAGTCCACTCGACATGTCGAGTTGCTCTGGCGCTCCGTGCGCCATAAACAAATTCAAAAGTTGTCTCTATTAAGACCCCAGCCGATGCAAGCACTCGACAGTGGTCTCGGGGACTACACCCAATGGGTGCGCTAAGAGCGCCCCCACTGAGACGGTTAACTCTCGATCCATTGAGTAACTCATCAGAAAAAAACACTCGACATGTCGAGTGACCCCAGTACCACGCGTACGACAAGTTTTCAAGCCTACTATTTATCGTCTGTGATGAACAGTAGCCTCGGGGACTACACCCAGTGGGTGCACTTAGCATGCCCCCACTGGCTATTCAAACATTCGACAAGGTCAGTCCTGTCATAACACTCGACCTGTCGAGTGACGTGCCTCCCTACTCTATGAAGTGCAGTCTATCCTTATGCAGCGTCATATCATGGTTTGCCACTAATGTCCATGAAACCTGCAAGGTAGCTATGGAGTGGTGTGATTCAAAAGCAAAATGTATCCCGTATACAATAAACTCTAAAGACCCCTGCCAATGCAAGCATTCGACAATGGTCTCGGGGACTACATGTAGTGGGTGCGCTAAGAGCACCCCCACTGAAACGGTTAATTCTCGATCTGTCGAGTAACTCGTCAGAGAATACACTTGACATGTCGAGTGACACTAGTACCACACATACTATCAATCCCAATCCTACTCGACTACGATCCGATCTATTCGAGTGGAGAAAGTTCGAACATTCTACGGCAATCACCCAGTGGGTGTACAGCAGCCAAGAAAAGACAAGAACTCAATCGACAATGGACGTACAATTGAACTTACTCGAACATTGGTGTGGAGGGCTGCGCTGACGTCAAAAGCCAGTTTGCTGGCGTCGTATGCCTCCTTGGTCCTCAGCATGAGCTGCTCCGCCTGGATCATGGCTTCCTTCGCAGCCCTGGTTTGATCTTCCGGGGTGCGATGCAGAGAGAAGGCCGTCAAACGTGGGGTCAGCATGGTCGCAGGAGCAGTTGAGGCAGTCTGATGGGGCCCAGTTGGAGTCGACGCCACAACGGTCAAAACGGTTGGAGGAGCATGTGATAGAGGTACTGCAGGTTCAGCCCTGGGTTGTGTCGAGCCAACTCCCCCTGGGAAGACTCTGTAGTCGACCGCTGAAGTGCTTACGCAAATGACGCTCCTTGGATGCGAGGGCACGAAGTGTCAAGTCGCTCCTCATCGCCCTCCACCTGAATGACCTCTGCATCGACAACCGACGGTGTTAACACTTGCATATGTCGAGTCCCATTCGGACGAACCAAAAATATCTAACCTCTGTGAGAAGTGGCCGCGTCAGTAGTGTCAACATCCATTATATCCCCTCCATCTCGGTGAGGCGAAGACACAGATGTAGCAGCTCTGACGAATTGAGTGGCATTGGGTCAAATACAACTCCAGACTTCAGTCGACAGAACAAGTACGGAAATAAACTCTTATGTGGAGACGACATGCATTGCCACCCTCATGCGAGGCAGAGCCTTGCGAGGCTTGGTGACGACTTGCTTGGGCTGCTTAGCCAGTTTTTCGCTTGGTTCAGCGGTCGAGGGGCAGCTGCGCTTCAGGTTCTTCTCACTAGGGCCCGAAGCCCTGTCCTCAACAGTCGATGGATCTTGGCGGGACTTGGTGCGGCTTTCGTGGTGGGGAGGCGACTCGATTTCTTCCTCCTAGCTGGAGTCCTCGTATTCTTCCTCGAAGTCGGAGGAACCGTCGCCGTCCACACTGCCAGCCTCGCTCACCACACCGTCTTCAACATGGTTCCCGTTAGGAATGGGCGAGTGCATGTGTGTCCATTCCTGCATGATTCAAGCAAAGAAGTCAGTTCAATATATCACTCGACAGTATAATACATCAGTCGACATCACACAACTCACGAGGTGCTTCGGCGGGTTTTCGGCCGAAAATGGACGGATCCTCTTGGCACCCAAAGGATTGTCGCAGGCCCCGATGATTCTACGGAGCCACTACTCGACAGTTTTCTAAGGAACTTCCTCATGATGCGCCCTTGTCGAGTCCTCAGGGCCCGCGTAGTGCCACATGGTGTGGTCTCTAGCTTGGAGCAGCTGGATATGTCGACCGAGAAATGTCTCCAACAGATCCATGCCAGTCACCCCGCCCCGGATCAGTTGCACCACCGCTTCAACAAAGATGCCTATTTGGGCGTGCTCCTCTCCAGTCACCTTCAGGGACTTGGGAACAGCCGGATGGTCGGGTGTATATGGGGGAAGGCCAGTCGACATATTGGGCGATGCTACATCCTTGTAGTAGAACCAGGTCGACTGCCAACCTCTTACAGACTCATGAAAGGTCATGGCAGGGAAGGAGCTGCGAGCTCTTTTCTGAACTCCTAACCCACCGCACAGCTGGAGCACGTGGGTCTTCCCATCAGCGGGGAGGGCTTTCTTCACAGTCTAGGATCTGATCATGAAGAGGTGTTTGAACAATCCCCAATGGGGAGAGAAGCCCAGGAAACATTCGCACAGAGTGATGCATGTAGACAGATAGGTTATGGCGTTGGGCAAGAGGTGGTGTAGTTGGGCACCGAAAAATTCAGAAAGCCCCTAAAGAACGGGTGGGGTGGCAGAGAGAAATCTCGCTCCCCGTCGCGCGGCTCCGGCTCGCGCTCCTCCCCTAGCAGCCTCTAGGCGTCGTCCGACATGAGCCCGTCGGAGACGAGGCCCTCCATGTCTTTGCGGGTGACGACAGAGGGGAGAAAATCCCCCTGCATCCAGCCCGTCGGCGCGGTGAATCGGGTGGTCAAGGGCTTCTTGCACTTGAGCTTTGCCGCCCCCTTCTTCACTTGCTCCAGCTTCTCCGTCGGATTCTTCATCTTCGTCGTGGCGGCTCTCGTCGAGGGAGATCGGAGTTGGGCGCCGGGAGCGGACGAAGCGGCGGAAAAGAGAGAAAGAGCTAGTGGAGGTACTGTGCAAACCACAGCGAAGACCAATGGACCCGCGAGGTTACTGCATGTGCCAACCACTGACGGTGCTCGGTACGTGGCGATATGACCGGCATGAAAATCGAGGCATCGCGCCCCCACTTTTCCCGATCGAGGCGTAATCTTCGCGCGAGCGCGCACGCTTCCCAAATTTTCACCTCCCAAGATACTACCAACACACTCGAACCAAAACAAATGTTGAACATCCACTCGGATACCTTTACGGCTGAATGAATCCGGGCGAGCGGAGAGGAATTCAATCGACACAAGTTTCCTTGAAGCCCCGAATATCATTCGGAAGATTTTGCGTGTTGACCCTGAATGATCTTCCGAGTGGATCAAGCAAGAACTTCCGAGTGGATCCCTGGAGACGTTTAGAGCCACTCGACAGTAATCCACTCGGAGACTCCCGCTCTCACTCGGCAGTCGTGTGTCACTCGGAAGACCTCGCTTTCACTCGACGCTAGAAGACCAGGAGCCATCATCAAGAGCCCAACGGGTAGACGCTGGTTCAATGTTCATTAATAGCTTTTATTACGTACGTTACCTGTAACTGCAGACTTTAATCCCACGACCAGGCCCTTTGATGCGGGGCAATTATGAGGGGCAGCAAACTCTATATGAGCCGTCCCTCCACTCCTGCACAAGGGTTCGCAACCATTGTAATATCTATACTCCACTCGACATAAAACTCCCGAGCACTGAGACGTAGGGCTGTTACCTCCACGAGAGGGGCCTGAACTCATACATCCGTGTGTACACCCTCGCCATAGCTAGGACTCTGCCCTCTCCCTTCATACCCCTACCATCTACTGTCAGGCTCGTTCCCACGATAGGAAGCTTGTAATGCCTCCGATGAGTTGTATCATCTTTCAGTAGTTTGTACTTCAGCTTGGGCTTGTACTGAACTATGTCATGGTGTGTATGAATGATGGTGTTCATATGGCAGTTTGTTTATTACCATGTTGATTGGGTGTTTACCCATGAATGCCATGTTGTCCAGTACATTCCTGATCTCATGTCTTAGAGTTGATGTCTTCCTTGTCTAAGTTGTGGGTTTGTTTTCCCAGGATGGTGTCAACTAGGAATAACCCCGCGCCTGCCTTCGAGTAGGGCGTGGGAAGCCAGCCAAGGCAAGAGAACCTGCCGTTGCCGCCCTCTCTGGCGGAGGTGATGCTCGAAGTTGAGCGGAATAAAAGAGAGACCAACAGGCTGTTGGAACGTGTTGAGCAGAATACACCGCGTCCTTCCTGCAATGAGCGCAATGATGGTGTGTCCCTCAATGACTTCGTCATGTTGTGCCCACCTAAGTTTCATCACTCGGTCGACCCGCTCGACGCTGATGACTGGCTGACCAGCATGTCCCGCAAAATCCTAGCTGCTAATGTATCTCAAGCCAACAAGGTGACTTTTGCTGCATACTTTCTCGAAGGACCCACCAACCTGTGGTGGGAAAACTATGAAGCCATGGATCCCACAGGCCCTGCAGCAACCTAGGCAGATATTAGTGAGGCATTCCGTACCCATCACATTTCGGAAGGGCAGATGGATCGCAAGAGAGAGGAATTTTGTGCCCTTACTCAGGGTAGGCTGATAGTGGATTCCTACAGCTGTGAGTTTGGCAACCTTGCTCGTTATGCACCAGAGGAAGTGTCGACCGATGCCAAGAAGCAAGCTAGGTTCCGTAAGGGACTTAATCCTGAGCTCCATCGAGACCTGCGTCTGCATGAGTGAGCTACCTTCCAGGCCCTCGTCAACAAGGCTATCAATGCCGAAACCGGACAGACCGACTACGAGGTAACTAAGAAGCACACCTGTGACTTCAGCCCTGCATCTAGTTCAGGTTCCAGCAAACGTCGGGTGTGGGTGCCCAACACAGCTCTACCACCAAGGTACATCGCAAGGCCATCCTTCCAGGCGCTTCGCCCAGCTCAGCCCAGCCCTCCAGCCAGGACATATGGAGGTCCCCCTGCCACTGTTGCTCCCCGTGCCACCGTCGTCTGCTACAAATGTGGAGAACTAGGAGACTATTCCCGTGAGTGTCCCCAGAACAATGTCAAGTCGACCGTATGTGGGAAGCCGAGAAAGGCTTTCTATGAGAAGCCAGGTCCTGCTCGTGGACGTGTGAATTACGTCTCTACTGAAGAAGCCCTTGAGGACCCCGATGTTATCCTAGGTACGCTCCTTGTCAATAGTCATCCAGCATCTGTTCTTGTTGATACTGGAGCATCTATCTCATTCATCTCAGAAAGTTATGCACAGTTGCATAACATATCTTTTTGTGATATGCCTACTCCTTTAGTAGTTCAGACTCCTGGTTCAAAATGGCAAACTTCTAGAGTGAGCCATGACAATGAGATTCTTGTGGATAGGCTAGTCTTCCTAGCATCTTTGATATCTCTCAAGTCTTCAGACATCAACATCATCTTAGGAATGGAAAGGATGAAAGCTCATTATGCTAAGATTGATACTCATACTAGGAATGCTCAGCTTACACATCCATCGGGTGAGATAGTCATTGTCTCAACTTGAGCTGTCAAGCGCCAACTCTATTCTCTTAATGCTAGCCCTCTTCCAGAACTAGAAGATATTCCGGTAGTCAGTGACTTCCCGGATGTCTTTCCAGAAGAACTGCCAGGAATTCCACCTGTCAGAGATGTAGAGTTTGTGATAAAACTCATTCCAGGGACTGTCCCAATAGCCAGAAGACCATATAAGATGGCACCCTTAGAACTAGCCAAGCTTATGAAACAACTTCATGAGGCTTTGAAGAAAGGTTTCATCCGTCCTAGTTATTCTCCTTGGGCTTGCCCCGTCCTGTTCGTCAAGAAGAAGGATGGATCGGACCGGATCGTTGTAGATTATCGACTAGTGAATCTGGTCACCATAAAGAACAAGTATCCGCTCCCCGAGATCAATGACTTGTATGATCAACTCGCTGGATCCTCAGTCTTCTCCAAAATGGATTTGAGGTTGGGATACCATCGAATCAACATTAGAAACAAGGACATTCCAAAAATGGCTTTTGCTACTTGTTATGGCCAATACGAGTACACCGTCATGTCCTTCGGTTTAACTAATGCCCCAGCCACTTTCTCTCGCTTGATGTATTTGATCTTCATGGAATACCTAGATAAATTCGTTGTGGTTTACCTCGACTATATACTCATCTACTCGAAGAACGAACAGGAACATGCCAAGCATTTAAGGCTGGTATTGATGAAACTTCGAGAGCATCGTATGTATGCCAAATTCTCCAAGTGTGAATTTTGGTTACCGGAAGTGACCTATCTAGGCCACGTGATCTCTGGTAAAGGTATTTTTGTCAATCCCGAGAGAGTTCAGTCCATCCTTGATTGGACTCAACCTGAATCGGTTAAGCAAGTTCAGAGTTTCCTTTGCTTAGCGAGCTACTGTCGCCGCTTTGTCAAGAACTTCTCCAAGGTTACGAAGCCTTTGACAGAACTCCTCAAGAAAGATAAAAGGTTCGAGTGGACCCCACAATGCGAGCACAGCTTTCAAGAACTGAAAAGACACCTAACCTCTGCTTCTGTTAGGGTGCCACCAGATTTCTCAAAGGACTTTGTTATCTATTACAAAGCCTCGCGACAAGGATTAGGTTGCATTCTCATGCAAGATCGTCATGTGATTGCATGCGCATCTCGAAAGTTGCTTCCACATGAGGATAATTATCCAACATGTGATCTTGAGCTTGTAGCTATAGTCCATGCACTGAACACCTGGCGACATTATCTTCCGGGTAATTGTTGCGAAATATATAGTGATCACCAAAGTCTAAAATATATTTTCACCCAGACGAATTTGAATCTCAGGCAAAGATGGTGGGTTGAGTTGATTACAGATTACGACTTAGGAATAACTTACACCCCGGGGAAAGCTAATATCATGGCTGATGCACTAAGTCATAAGTCTTATTGTAAGAACCTAATGTTACAACAAAGTCAACCACTTCTCTATGAGGAATTTCGGAAGTTGAACCTTCACATTGTTCCTCAAGGATTCATTTCCAACCTGGTCGCAAAACCTACTCTCAGGGATCAAATCGTAGCTATTCACAGGTATGATAAGGGTATATCTCGGATCAAGGAGAACATTGCTAGCGGAAACGCTAAAGATTTCTCCAAAGACGATCAGGGTGTTGTGTTCTTTCAGAACCGCTTGGTCGTTCCTAAGAGCAAATGCTTACGACAGCTGATCCTTAAGGAGGCTCATGATTCTCCTCTCACAGTTCATCCTGGTAGTACCAATATGTATCAGGACCTACGCCAGAGCTTTTGGTGGACTAGTATGAAGAGAGAAATTGCTTAGTTCGTTCCTAAATGCGATGTTTGTCGTCGCATAAAGGCACAACATCAAAGGCCTGCTGGCACCCTTCAACCCTTAGCTATTCCTGAATGGGAATGCGATAATGTCGGTATGGATTTCATCATCGGATTTCCCAGGACCAAGAGAGGGAATAATGCTATCTTTGTGGTCATTGACCGTCTTTCCAAAGTGGCTCATTTTCTTCCTGTTTGGGAGAGTATAACTGCTAGACAGCTAGCGGAGTTATATGTTTCTTGAATAGTTTATGTTCATGGTGTTCCTTTGGAGATTAAGTTAGACCGTGGAAGTATCTTTACTTCCCGATTCTAGGAAAGCTTCAAAAATGCTATGGGGACCCATCTATCCTTTAGCACTACTTTCCATCTGCAGTCAAGTGGTCAAGTTGAGTGAGTCAATCATATTCTGGAAGACATGCTGAGAGCTTGTGTTATACCCTTCGCTATGAATTGGGAGAAATATCTTCCATTTGCTGAATTTGCTTATAACAATAGCTATCAGTCAAGCTTGGGCAAAGCCCCTTTTGAAGTTCTCTATGGACGAAGGTGTCGAACACCTCTTAACTGGTCAGAAACCGGAGAGAGGCAACTCTTTGGTCCGGATATGATCTAGGATGCAGAGGAGCAAGTTCACATTATTCGTGAAAAGTTGAAAACAACCCAATCTTGTCAAAAGAGCCAATATGATCACCATCATAAAGCTGTGACCTATGAAGTTGACGAGAAGGCTTACCTTCGAGTTACTCCTCTGAAGACTACCCAATAATTCGGTATCAAGGGCAAGTTGGCTCCTCGTTACATTGGTCCTTTTTGCATTCTTGCTAAACGAGGAGAAGTTGCCTACCAATTGGAAATTCCGCTGCATATTTCCAAGGTTCATGATGTCTTCCACGTCTCACAACTCAAGCGTTGCTTCTCGGACCCTGTCCGCAAAGTAGACCACGAAACGCTTGATCTCCAAGATAACCTTACATATCGAGAATACCTTGTTCGTATTCTTGATCAAGCTGAGCATATCACTCAGCGTCAAAACATCAAGTTTCTCAAGGTTCAGTGGTCTCACCAGTCCGAGAAGGAAGCCACATGGGAAAGAGAGGATCGTCTTCGACTAGAGTACCCTGCGCTCTTCTGACGACTTCCAAATCTCGGGATGAGATTCTTTTGAGTGGGGGTGAGTTGTCACATCCCTAGTTAGCATAGCTCTGGTTAGCATGTGTGTGCATCATGTCTTGAATTTTTGCATCAATATGAAACGGGGATCAACAAAAACCCTAACAGCTCACCTGAATCAACCAATTCAAATGTTGTGAAAATCAACAAATCCAAAATGCCCATCAAAAATGCACCCATGTGTGATAAATATTGACATCATTATATTAGGGAACATTTTAAATTTTCAGAACATCTATGTCATTTTAAAATAAATATCAAAGCTTCTGAAAAGGCCAAATAAAGGAATATAAATATTTTAGTCATTCAAAAATATTGAAACTTTTGTGGATGTTTGAAATATTCAAACTAAGCTTGCAAAATATTTCAATATAATTTGAAATAAGTTTTGAGGCCCTCACAAAAATAAAACAAATGTCAGAAAAGAAAAATGAAAAAATGAAAAAACAAGGGAGCTGACCTAAGGCCAGCTTCATGTCGGCCTATCTTACCCAGGGAGGTCTTCGTCCTCCTGGCAGCCAGGAGGCCGAGCGTGTGGCCACCGCGCACGCACTATCATGCTGCCACACCGGCAGCTGTCTGCCTACCTCCCCCTCGCCAGCGTGATGGGGATAAGCTCGCAAAGCCGTCCCATCGCTCTCTCCCCCTCGCAGCTGCTCTCTCCTCTCTCCTTTTCCCTCTGTCGCCATGGCCGCCGATGCTCCGCCGCCGTTGTCTCGCCGCTCCAGTCGCTCCCTCTTGCTCCCGAGCCCCCTAATCGCTCCACCTCGACGCCCTCTTCCGCCTCGCCGATTCACGCGCCGCCGGAAGCCCTCCATCGCCGCATCGCCGTCATCTTCAACCTCCGGCGATCGGTAGGAACTTGAAGCTCGCCTTCGCTCCAGACCTTCCACGAGCCCGCTTTCGACACCGCTGCACCCGCCATGAGCCCTGGTCCCATTCCCCTTCTCCTGTCTGTCGCTAGCGCTCTAGCGTAGTGTTGCCTCGTGCCCGAGAGCTCATCGCCGCTCGCGAGGACGCTGCCGTCGCTGTAGTGGCCCAAGCTCTCACCTGAGAATGTAGGCGTGCTCACGAGGGCCCTAGGTAGCTGTAGGAGCCTTGAGTCGGCCCGCTCATGCTCCGATTCGACGAGCCCGTGCTCGCTCGAGCTTTGGCAGCCGCCGCAGTCAATGCCGTCGTCGACTCCGGCCATCCCAGCCCCTGGGGTTTGTCGGGTTCGACGTGCGCAAGCACGCAGGCCCGTCCAGTGCCTTCCACCGTCCATTTGGTCACCAGGGGAGGTTTTCCGACCCCCTCCGCCGTCCCTGACGTCACCGGCGAGTCAACCCATTTGACCATGGGGTTGACCCCCTGGGTCAAATGTCAAGTGGGCCCGACCCTGTTAGTTTAGGATTAGTAGAAAATTAATTAATTAATTTAATTAACTTAACTTCCCACTAACACGTGGGCAGATCCCACATATTTAGTAATTAGTAAATTAATTAAACCTAATTAGGGTCTCGGTCACTGACCAGTGGACCCCACTGGTCAGGTTTGACCTATCAACGTCCTGTTGACCTGCTGACGTCATGCTGATGCATTATAGGATTTATAATTTAATTTAATTCCAGAAATTGCTAAAAACTTAGAAAAATCATAGAAATTAACGTGTAACTCAGATTGAAATAAATTATATATGAAAAATTATCAGCAAAATCGAATGAATCCAATGGTGTTGTTATCATGCATGTTAGAGAAACCTATGTAGATGAAATTTGACATTTAGCATTAGGTCAATATATAGAATATGAAATGGAGAACGATTTTGAACCTATATTCAAATCCACTCCATCTAACTTTTATAGTAGTTGCATTAACTCATCCATTCATGTTGCCATGTCATGATCATGCATCATATTGCTACACTTGTCGTGTATTTATTGTTACCTATCTGCATTGCGGTAGGTCTTGCTTCCGAGGATACCCCCGAGTATCCCATCGAAGGAGAGTACCTTCCACTTGAAGGTTGCCGAGGTACACCCCTGCAGGGTATGAATCTGTTCGAATAGCCACGTCCTTGGATATGGACTACTTGGAGAACTTATGTTGTTCATAGATAACTTGATGGTTACTCATAAAAATATCAAGACAAGTGTGAGTATCGTGGATGGCACTCTCGTAGGTGACGGAAGTGAATCCATGGTGGTGTATTGATGTGGTGTTAGTGGACTTGTGTGCGATATCTAAAACATGAACAAGTAATTAATATGTGTAGAATAGGTTAGCCAAGAGACAAAGCTGGCATTGGTGCATTAACTACACTACCCCCCTTGTTGATAGATGATCAGGAATAGACTAGGTCTGTTTTAAAGACTTACTGAATACGTTTGTACTCATGTTTGCTTAATAAATGTTGCAGATGAGACTCAGGACCCATCAGGTGGGTTCTACCTAGATGTCCACGACGTCGAATAGCTGGTGTGCTAGCTACGACCTTATGCCCTGTGGTGGGCTGTAGATAGTTAGGCCATGTGCCTTTTTACCCCTTTCGTGTGTCTGTACCCAGACAGCTTTCTGCTTCCGCTTGGTTTGTATGAATTTGTTTGTGTGGTTTGAGTGTCAGGTCATGTGACCCCTCTCTGTAAGAACATATTATGCAAGGCTCCTTTGATCCTCTTAAATAAAAGTTGTGTTGTTGTATGGTTATGTTGTGATGCCATAGTTATATCTATGCATACCGGGCATGTCGTGCGTATGTGTGACATGCAACAGTATGTATGGGATCCGACACCTAGTCATGTGCCTTTAGTAGTACTCTTTACGGGTAACTGCCTCTTTGTGCTTCCATCGAGCCTTGGTAGCTTGCTACTGCGCCAAACACATTGATTGACCGGCATGTATCCTTCTTTGCTACTGTGTTTGTCCCTTCGGGGCAATGTCTCGCAGTGTAATGGAGTCCATGTAGCCTGCTATGACTCGTCTATGTGCAGTGATGACATTTTTGTCCCATGGCGTAAGGGAGTCCTTGTAGCTTGCTATGACTCGTCTCCACATGCTTGAGGCCGACACCTGCATTGTTGGGTTATGTATGCTTGTTGCAGTACGGATGTGCCACTTGGGTTCTATGACTAGTCATTTTGGCACGGGTTCTCTATCGTTTGAATGCTAGCAACATATTCGTATACGTGAGCCAAAAGACACAAATGGTCCCGGCTAAGGTAAGGCTGCATCCATGGAGTTTACCGTGCGTGACTCCGCAAAGTTTTATGATGTGTTACAGGCTGGATGCCTATGACTTAGGATCGGGGTCCCGTCACCTTCAGTGATGATTTGAGTAGATATGGGGATATTTTACTTAATGAAACACAAGTCTAAAACGTTTGAAAAGTTCAAACAAAATCAGAGTGAACTTTGAGATCATCGTGACAAGGAGATAAAATGTCTACGACGTGGAGGTAAATACCTGAGTTATGAATATTGGTATACAACTTAAGACAATGTGGAATTTGTTTCTCAGCTCATGCCACCTAGTACACCATAGTATGATGGTGTGCCCGAACGTCGTAGTCATGGTGTATTGGATATGGTGCGAACTATGATGTCTCTTATCAATTTGCCACTATCGTTTTGGGGTTACGCATTAGAGACAACTACATTAACTATAAAACAGGCACCATCTCAATCCGTTGAGATCACATTGAATGAATTTTGGTTTGGTGGAATCCTAAGCTGTCATTTCTTCATGTTTGGGGCTGTGACGCTTATGTGAAAAAGGGTTTTCACCTAATGAGCTCGAACCCAAAGTGGACAAATGCATCTTCATAGAATACCCTAACATAACAGTTGGATCAAGCTTCTATCTCAAATCCAATCACAAAGTGTTTGTTGCTAAAATGGGTCCTTTCTCGAGAAAGAGTTTCTCTCGAAATAATTCAGTGGGAGGAAGATAGAACTTGATGACGTTGTTGAACCTTTGTTTCAACCAAAGAGTAGCGCATCGCAGAAAGTTGTTTCTGTGGAGCCTATGTTAGTTGAACAGGAAGTTAATGATGATGATCATGAAGCTTCGGATCAAGTTACTATCGAACCTCATAGGATGACAAGGACGCGTACTGCTCCTAAGTGGTACGGCAACCCTGTCTTAGAGGTCATGTTGTTGGAAAATGATGACCTACGAGCTATGGAGAAGCGATGATGGGCCTGGATTCCGAGAAATGGTTAGAGGTCATGCAATCCAAGATGGGATCCATGTAAGAAAACAAAGTATGGGCTTTAGAAGTATTACATGAAGGGCCAAAGGCCATTCAGAACAAATGGATCTTTAAAAGGAAGACGGATGTGAACGGCAATGTCACCGTCTATAAAGCTTGACTTGTGGCAAAGGGTTTTTCACAAGTCAAGGAGTTGACTACGATGAGGCTTTCTCACCTGTAGCGATGCTAAAGTCTGTTGGAATTATGTTAGCACTTGCTGCATTTTTCGATTATGAAATCTGGCAGATGGATGTCAAAACATCGTTTCCTTAACGATATCTACCGTGGTTTTGTCACGGCAGATGTCCATAGAGTTAGGTTCGAGGCCATCGCTAAGGCGGTGGATTTAAAGGGGTTGGACGGGACGAAAGACACGGATTTACCCAGGTTCGGCCCCTTGAGATGAGGTAAAAGCCTACGTCCTGCTTTGTGTATATTGACTAGAGTATCGATTACAAGGGAGCATATTCGCTTGACCTAGCTCTCGATTGATTGGATTTTGTCTAAGCCGTACCTGGGTCTTGCCTTTATATAGGAGGTCAATACCACGGGTTACACAAATCTCATACCGACTCTTACAACGTGTCTGACTCTGTCTCTAAGACGTCTTGCCGTCTCTAGCAGGCTGTCTTCAGGCGGCTTACACTCCCGGGTCTTGTGTCTTCTTCCTGATTCTGGGCCTCCGCCTCAGCCCATATGGCAAGCCGCCATGCGTCCTAATCTTACTCTTTCGAGCCCATACTCTACGAGCCGCCAGGTATGACCCGGCCCCTCCTGGGTGGGTCTTACCACTGGTTTATATCCCCAACATTAGGCCCCAGATTGATTTGAGCTTGCTCATATCAATCTCCACTTTTTAACAAACGGTGAGTCTCACATCCTTGTCACCTGAAAGGGAAAAACACGTAACCTGCCCTGACATCACCTTCATTTATTCGAAAAGATTCCATGATGCATGACGTAGATCCTTTCATTAAACGGTCGGCCCAAAGATCGAGGCGTCCGTCTTGGTCGGTCATTATTTTTCGCCTTGATTCTCGCTTGCCTGTTTGTCCTTCCATCCCCTTAAATAGAACAGCGAGGGATCTTTCCATTTTCTCCGCCACCACCACCCTTCTTCTTCCTCACGATGCCAACGCTTCTGAGCTCCATCGCACTAGTGAAGTCCCGTCGCCATCGTCGAACTTGGCCACTGCATCAACCTGAACGTTTCCAGACTCTCGCCCGCGTCGCCCGCATCCTTAATGTATGTTCTTCATCCTCCCTTAGATCTGTAGCTTCCCACTTGAATCCTGTCGAGTTCATCGACCCCCATTAGTGTGCATGTTCTTATTCATAATGCCAACTGATGAACAACCATTTAGATATTCTGATGTTTGCTTATCCACCACGGCCACTCATGCAAAATCAATTGTAGTCCGTCCTAGATCTATATTCGGTTCCTCTTCGTGAGCTAAACTGCTCGTTCTTCCTCGGTTCCTTCCTTGTTAGGGTTGAAAAAAATCTGATTTTTTCCTTGCCTGTAGATCTTGCAGTTTCAGCATAATATGCAAAACCCGTTTGTATGTCCTTAGAAATTTTTGCATCGTGGCCTTGTTCACTTAACTCGCCATCAAATTTCTAGCTTTTCCAATAAACCGTACCGATGGCTTAACATCATAGCATTTAATTTCATTAGTCGTCTTGGTTGTCTAGTCACTTTTTGACCCACCGCGTACTTCTACTTTTCACAGCCTTGACCAGCCATCATGTCTCGGGCATCTTCTTCTTGTAAATGGGTCGGCTCTGGAGTCTCCAAACAATTCCTATAGGATTTCGTAGAGGCGGGAACCTTGCTGGCTCACAATGTTATTCATTGGCGGGTTTTGGGTTTAGAGAAGAAACCCTTCCCACATGAGGGTGAAGTTGTTATCTTTGCCGACCACCTTATGTGTGGTTTCAACCTGCTCGGATCTAAGTTCTTCCAAGACGTCCTACATTTCTTTAAATTGCATCCTCAAGACATTGCCCCTAACTCTGTCTCCAACTTATGCAACTTCCAAGTCCTTTGTGAAGTTTACTTACAAGAATAGCCGTCAGTTGATCTTTTCTGTGACTTTTTCTATGTCAACCGCCAAACAGAAGTGGCGGCAACCCAAGCTTGGAGCTCGGCGGAGTCTCCATCCAAAGGAGACGAGATCTGGCTTACCCAACTATTAAAATGCCAAGCCATCCCAAAGATTGGAACAGAACTGGGTTCTATTGCAGAGACACGTCTCTAGAATATGAAACCCCCCTGTCGGGTTACTGTCCTACCCGACTCTGTACTTACACCGAGCTTTCGGATCGGATGTCATCCATAGCACGAGCGAAGTATGCTCCGTCTTTCACCAAAATCAAGGCCTTTCTGGCAAACGGTTTGACGGGAGTAGACCTAACCCGCTGTTGGATCACATGGAAGGTCTTACCATTGGGCCGATGTCATCCTCTTATGTGTGAGTACACAGGCTATGCAAATGATCCTATCTACTTCAACCAAACACCCTTGACAGAAGAGAACATCACCTCTACTATCAGGGGACTTCCTCGCGAATCTCAAGAAGCTTGCCATTCAGTCGGGTTAAAACCTTTCTGCCACAAACCCGGCTCCAGATGTAAGGATGGACTGCAGATGTACTTTTCTTTCTGTCGTGACCTGATGTATACACTCATCCTAACCCCTCTCGGCGGCTTTCGCTTATAGGCTAACTACAGCTTCTGGAAGAAGAAATACACTCCTCGAGTGAAGAAGAAGTCTCAGGCGGGTAATACCCGCGGCCGCAAATCAAAAACGTCAGCTCAAAACCTGCTTGAACTTGACGACTTAGAGGTAAAATTTGATCCCCTTGGTCGTCTTGTTATGCAACTTACTGACAATGACTGTACACAGGAGGAGACAGAGACGAGCCATGCTAACGCCCCCGAGTTAACTTATCTTTCTTCCGACTCAGAAACTGTAACATCCCAAATTTTCAGATTTGGAATGTTAATAGGAATCATTCTTTTTCTTCATGATTTCAATGCATATTTTAAATTTTATGGGTATTCAAAGTGTTTTCCCACTCAAGGAAAAATATTTGGAGTGGAGATAATATGACTTCTCTCCTATTAGGTATAGTTGGAAAATGCTAAGAATAGTATATTGAGTTCACAGTATTTATTTTGGGATTTTACAAACTCAGATTCATTTTTATAATTGGGTTTAGTGTTTTTTATTAGCACCTCTTGCATAAAAATATTCTTTGCAAACTTTTATTTGACTTGGAAAAATGTGTACTGTTCTATAAAATTGCTATTATATTTTTCTGTGTGACTATGGTATTCTTAGGAATTAGTGTGCTATTTTATTTCCTAGGCAGAATGTTTTTTTTTGCAAAGTATTATCTATTCGCAGATATTTACTGTTCATTTAGGCCTCCACTGCCTCGGCCTTCTCTATCCCTCGCTCTCGCGAGCAACAATAGTAGCAGGCTAGCCCAACAGCACAGCAAACCATAGCCCACCCCGCATACCCCTCTCCCTCTTTTTTTCTCTACCGCTGACCACCGGGTCCCACAATGCTATCTTCCTCCTCTTGCCGTGTTCTTCCTGGAGTCCAATCCCGATCCAAATCCTCGCCGATTCGGTCAAGTCTTTGCTTCTAGGCCACAGAGATCTCCCCACAAATATTTCCTAGCCTCTCCTCTTCCGATTTTTCCCCAAATCACCAACTCTCGTGTCTGTTTTGCCTCGCCCCGATTCCGCCGGAGTTTGATGCCCACAGAAGCTCCGTCGTCGTCGAGTTCGTCGCGTCTGGAGGTTCCCAACACCTCCTTTATTCTCTGTGATCTTCACATATATGTTACCTTCCTCCCTGACCCCTTAAATTCTCAAGATCACATCACAGCGAGCGCATGAGCTGACCCGAAGTTCACACGAGCACGCAGAGGTTTGCCGGAGTCCACGCTCGTCACCAACAACAACTAAAGGCGCCCTATCACCTCCGTCACCACCCAACGCAGCCCCTATGAACCCTATATCCGACCTCCACCACGAGTTCGCCGGACGACCGCTATGGTCGTCGCCCACATCACCACCGAGCCGACCGCACCCTGCTTCTCCAAGTCCGGCGGCTACGTCCTCTGTTCTCTGGTGAGCGAATGACGGTCGTCCGATCGGTCGTGTGCGTCCGAGACTAGATCGTCTTATTTCTTTAATTCCCGAACCACTTTAGTGGACGCTCACTCTTTAGCCACCGCAGCAAACACCTTTCGTCCAGTCACTTCGCGCCACGTGGCGACGCTACAGTAGCGCAGCAACAATTCCAACAGTTTTGGACAAATTTTGTTCAAAATTTGTTTTGCCTATATTTTGAGATCCCTAACTCCAAATTCATCGATTCATTTTCCTACGTACTCGTATTGATCAGTAGAATCCATTAGAACCAAAATTTCACACTTTTGCACTTTTTAAATTTGAATTCATTCAAATTTAATTTGAACCTCCTGGAGGCCATATCTTCCAAAAAGTTGATCCAGTTCAATTGATTCTTTTTGCATTGTGGTCGTATTAGCTTGTAGATTATAAATACCTCATGTTATGCTATTGTTGTTTGAATTTTTAAAATGATTTCCTGATGTTGGTTTTATTTGGTGTTATTTGAGTGTGATGGTTGATTTGTTGTGTTGTTTAAAACGTGTAGATTGTGCGGAGTGCGAGGCAAACTATTGTCAAAACTGCGAGTTTGAGAACCAGGAATAAGGCAAGTTACACCTTTGATCATCCTTCATTCTATTATTTTCTATGCATGTAGTTCTATGTCACACTACTATATTGCATGTGTAGGAATTGTTATGTTGGTATGATATGCTAAACCCAGCTAGGATAGCCATATGCTTAGTCTGATCCTGATAATCCTTGTCGCCATATTGGGTACCATTATATTGTAGTTATTTCTTAGCCTTTCTATGGTAGACGTCGATTGGGTTTTGTGTGTCACATGGAAGTTGTGAGTGAAGTTAAGTAATGATTAATATAACAACATGTATTTTATTATATCCTCCGAGAGGCTGTGCAATATTAGTATTTAATTAATGAATCATCTGGGTTGATTGGTATGTTGGGACCAGTCGACAAGTGTGTATCCTCCGGGAGGCTCTACATGACTCAGGAACGGTGGGGAATGCCACCCAAGTTTAGAAAGGTTGAACATGCTTCATATCAAGTAGCTTCCATGTGCGACCACTGGCTAATATGGGCTCTGGCTTAGTTGATCAGTTGTGGAAACCTTACCCGGATGTGCCAGCAGATGTAGCGGGATAGTTGGTACGGGCCTCGTTTGGGACTAGGTGACTGTTTATGAAAGACTTCGTCTCAATCTTCGGGTTGGGTATAGTGGGTAAAGCCTACTAACATCTGCAGAGTGTAAAAACTAATCATGATTAGTCGTGTCCCCGGTAATGGACAATTTTGAGCAACTAGACTTGAAACCTCTAGAAGATCTTATCATCTCAATATTAATTAAATGTGAAGTGGGCTTAGTTATACCTATGATGCTCAGAGGCTCTCATAGGTAGGTTAAATTGGAGGCGGTCCAGTTTAACAATTAATAAACTAAAGTATAGTGAATATTAAATACTTGATTAGTAGATAGAAGTAAGGTAAAATCAGCTTTCCGCAAAATCAAACCACAAGCCTTTTCTTTGTCATACCCTTGCATATAGATATGGTAGGTTTGTTATAACAATTTTGGTGTGATTTGCCAATACATTCAAAGTATTGACCCTTTGTGGCTGCAACATTTCATGGTGCAGGATTTTTATACGACGTGTGAGTGATGCGCATAGGGTTACGATGACTACACTCAGCTTTGCCAGTGGTGTTGTCGGGACTCCAGAATTATCTTTTATGCTTTTCATTGTGTTTTATTTTTAGCTAGCCTTCGAGCTAAGAAGTTTGTAATAAATTATACTCTGGATTTGCGATGTAATACTTATGACATGTGGATTATTCTTGGTATTTCATTTTGTACTGTGTGTGCTAGCTATTGATCCAGGGACTAGCACAGTAAGCACAGAGACATCGAATCTTGTCAGGTTCGGGTCGTTACAGAAATCTTACCACCAGCTAAGATACGGTGGGTCATCCAAAAAGTTCCTTTTCGCATCCTCTCGCTCATTTACATCCCGAATTTTCCTTGAAAAAACAATAGCATGACTCTCGATGTCAGACCCGGAGCACCAGGTTTGGGGATCTCATGGCCGGCTTACCTAATGCCCCGACGCCAAGGAAACGTCCTGCTATGGTACTTATAAAGAACCCAATATATGTCTTATATTTCCATAATGCTACCTTAATATTATGTCTTACTGTCATAATTTGTAGGAGTCACTTCCTTCCTCTGGCAACTCAATTGCCTCCAAACTTCCTCCCATGAAGGTCAACCAAGAGTACGTCTTCACCTTTGCCATGTATATATTACCTGTATCACCTTTATACTATGTGGTGATTCCTTTCTCTTTCAGCCGCAAGCCAAGCACAGAAAAGCCGGCGGTCTACCGCTCCTACAACTGCTCAACAGCCGGATATCGTTGAGCCGTCTCTATCTTATGTTAAACCTTCTAAAGCTACCAAAGAAACACCTGAGCAATCTCCCCCGCCCACAGAGTTGGCGGGTCATCATTTAGCGGCTTCCGATAGTCCCGTGGTTGATCCTAAGCCGCCCAATCCTTCCACTGAAGACTTGTCTTTCCCTGATGTTACCATCACTGGATGGGTTATCAATCTCCCACACACCATACTCTGACAAAAAGCACTCCAGTAAAGTTGCTACTTACTCTCCCGAGAAGCTTGATTTTGAATTCCCTGTCTTGGAGAAAATGACTGCAGATGACATACATGCTGGCTATCTGAACTGCCTGTTTGCCAATCACAACATGGAGAGCAAGCTTGTCAGTTTGATGAAAAAGAAATATGAGGTATCCTCCATCTTCTATCTTTCTCTTATATTTGTACTTAGCAACCAAGAACTGTGTTAATATTGCAAATAATAGATCGGGTCTTCCAAACATTCAATCCTACTGTATAGAGCTTTATCTGTGACCCCCCAAGTACTGGGTTAAATTGCATATAAGCCGGTACTTTATACTAAGTAATAGATCCAATTGTAGCCCCCAAGTCCGGAGCATTATGATAATGATGACCCGGATCTCTCATATGTAAGAAGTTTCGTCGAGTGTAGCCCCCAAGTCCGGAGCATTAAGATAATGATTAGCCGGAACTTTCATCACAGACTTGAAAATAAAAAACACAGACATTAGCCCCCAAGTGCCAAGTGTATTGCTTGCAATGTGCTTGGGACTTATAAGAGTAATTTCATCCTAGCGACTTAACATTGATAACCTTTCACTTGTGACATGTAGGAGGCATTGAATGCTGCTGAGTCTGAGCGGGCCAGCTTGAGGGATGATCTGTCAGCCCAACAGATTGCCCGAGCCATAACAGAAGAGAAGCTGCGGGCGGATGTTGAAAAGCTTGAGAAACTCCAGGCTGAATTTACTACATATAAGAAGACTGACGAAACTGAGCAAGCCGCCCTGGTGAAGCGTGTGAGTGATGTAGAGGAACGGCTCAATACTGCATCGGCGGAGCTGAAGACCCTCGAGAATCACATCTTTAAGATGACTACTGCTATCTTTGGTAAGTGCATACGGCTCAAAGAATATTTTCGTTAAATAAACACCCGTCGGCGGCTTATACCTTCGACCTTTTCTTGCAGGCGAAAGGAGCCACTAGATATCTTCTGATAGTGTGATGAAGTTGAAAGGAGTCTACACTTTGACGGAGCAACTGTATAGTGGGGCTCTTTGCACCATCAAGGCTATGATGACGGCCAAGTACGTCCCCAAATTTATGAAGGCCGTCATAGAGGTCTTATCAACTTTTCCCAAACAGGTGGAGGAAATAAGGCGATCAACCGCCAGAAGAGGAGCTATAGCTGCACTGAGCAGGTTCCTGGCCTTTGCTCCGGAATTAACTGCTGAAGAGATGATGAACGGCTTCCCTTCCAAGAAGGATGATAGCTCAGACTTCACCGAGCTAGATTATGCCAAGTGCATTAAGGCCTCCCGGCAGCTTGCCTCCATACTAGTTGATGAGATGGACCTGGTTCCATACCAGGCGGCTTATGACGAAGACAACCAACGGCTACGCTGCCCGACCTTTGAAGACAAAGACTTGGTCCCCGCACGTCGTAAGCCGCTCTTCGCCCCTGACGTTGATCCGTCTCCACTTTTCGATGATGCACAATTCAAAGCCTTACTAAACTACAACTGGGATGTGGATCATCTTCAGATCGAAGAGCCCAAAGACCCGATGCAGGATGACCCGCCAGCCAGTTAAATTCTTCGTCCTCGACTGATTGTAACCCGGCCAGCTGAGTCGGAACAAGTGAAAAACCTTTAAGCCTTTTGTCTTTTGAGATCTTGGAGAGCCCTGTAATATATTTTGCAATCTTCTTATGCCTTAATCGTCAAATCATCTTTAGAGATAAATCCTGCAAAAACCGAACAAAACAATTTGCAATGTTTGCCTGGGTGGCTTTAGAAAAGCATAACCCAGGGATCTTCAATATAACCTTGCTTCATCTTTCCATCTTGCTCTAGCCATACTTATAATATGAATGCAATGTATGATGCAACTATGATGCAATGTTGATGCAATATGTGATGTAATGCATGATGATCTTGCTTTCCCTTTGTTTTTTTGTTGTTTTTCGAAAAACTCATATTCCGGCCCGTCTGAGGGGGAACTGTTGCTTTGAACCGCTTAACAATGCAGGGTCTCTAACGAGAGTGACCGCCAATCTTGCACAGCTCAGGGTCTCTAGGCGAGATTAACTGTCAAGGGCGCGATAGACCAGAATTTACAACGGGGTGAGTGCCCCGGCTCATACGCTACTTCTCACGGGACATAAATCCGTCATTTGAACCTTAAAAAAGTCACTTGTTAAGAGTACGACGAGCCACTTGGAGGAGAGTATGTAGCAGATGAGAGATCTTCCATCACCACTGTATGAGGCCCTTGGAGGTGGTGAATTGACTGCTCGCTGCACCCCTGGACGAGCGGCAGCCAGATACAGGCAGGTACAACTCTACCAACAGTGGGGGGCGGTCTTCACCCACTCTGGCACTTGCTCTGGTCCACGACCCGTCTTGCATCATGGTGCCTATGTTTGAATGGCTCGCATCCTGGCGGCTCATCCTCTTTGGCACCCATGGCACACATGTTTGAACGGCTCGCATCATGGCAGCTGGCCCTCTTGAGCGACTTGGCACCCATGTTTGAGCGGCTCGCAGCATGGTGGCTCGCCCTCTTGAGCGACTTGGCACCCATGTTTGAACGGCTCACATCATGGTGGCTCGCCCTCTTGAGTGACTTGGCACCCATGTTTCAACGGCTCGCCCTCTTGAGCGTCTTGAGACTTTTCATTAATAAGGTAAGGCACCCATGTTTGAACAGCTCACAACGTGGCGGCTCATCCTCTTGAGTGACCTTAAATCCTTCATCAATAAAACGGTGCACCCATGTTTGAACGGCTTGTAATGTGGCGGCTCATCCTCTTGAGTGACCTGAAAAACTTTCGTCCATAAGGTGACACACCCATGTTTGAACGGCTCGCAACGTGGCGGCTCGTCCTCTTGGGTGACCTTAAGCCTCTCGCCATATTGCACGCCATCATCCCATGGGCCACCATTTTGTAAGCCGTCATCCTGCAGACCCCCATCTTGTGAGTCATCGCACAATGGTGCTACTTTGGCTGAAGAGCTGGCCAAAAGGGTGAGCGAGCTAAACCCGGCGGGTTGGAAGCCCCCAAGTGACCACATGGAGGTGTTCATCTTTGCACAAATCTATAATGCCAAAGAGAAAAAATGGCAGAGGCCCCGTCTTGGAGGGATGCCAACTATATTATATGAGTATAAATACAATAAAATATGCATGTACAAAAATAAGAGTCGATGACTCAAGTATAGTAAGGCCATAGATGAGCGATGTTCCACGACTGGTGAGTGTCCTGCCCAGAGGTACGTGATTTGTCTCGCACGTTGATGAGATATAAGAACCATTGTTCAGATTCCTGCTAACCAGGAAAGGTCCTTCCCATGGTGGTGATAACTTGTGCATAGCTGTCTGATCTTGAATCAAATGTAATACCAAGTCGCCTTCTTGGAACGTCCGGGTCTTGACCATGCGCCTACCGTAGCGATGTAGGTCCTGTTGATAGATCGCCGACCGAGCTACTGCAAGATCGTGTGCTTCATCCAGAGCATCCAATGCATCCTGACGCGCCGCCTCATTGTCAGCTTCCACATAGGCTGCCACAGATGGTGAATCATGACGTATGTCTCTTGGTAACACGGCCTCCGCATCGTAAACCAGGAAGAAAGGCGTGTAACCCATCGACCTGTTAGGCGTAGTATTGATGCTCCAAAGGACAGATGACAATTCTTCCATCCAAAAACCTGACGTTCTCTGTAAAGGAACCATGAGCCAGGGCTTGATACCTCTCAAGACTTCCTGATTTGCCCGTTCCGCCTGACCATTGGACTGTGGATGAGCAACAACTGAAACATCAAGTCGGATGTGCTCGCTTTCGCAGAATACCTTCATAGTACCCTTGGACACATTTCTGTCGTTATCTGTAATGATGGTATGAGGGTATCCAAAATGGTAGATCAATTTTTTGACAAACTGAACCGCCATGGTTGCATCACACTTACTGAACGGCTCAGCCTCCACCCACTTGGTGAATTTTTCCACTACCAACAAAAGGTGGGTCTTTTTATCCTTAAACCATTTGAAAGGTCAAACCATGTCAAGTCCCCACACGGCAAACGGACAAGAGATCGGTATCATCCGTAATTCTTGAGCTGGCACATGAGAACGTCGTCCGAACTTCTGACACCCGTCACACTTAGCGACCAGATCCTCCGCGTCCTTATGAGCCTTCAACCAGAAGAAGCCATGTCAGAAGGCCTCGCCCACTAAAGATTTTGACCCGACGTGGTGTCCGCAATCACTAGCATGTATATCATATAAGATTTCCTTGCCTTCCTCCGACGAGACACAATGCTGGAACACGCTGGTGACGCTGTACTTGTGAAATTCCCCTCCAATGATTGTCATGGATTTAGAACGCCTCACGATTTGCCGTGTGAGAGCCTCATCTTCAGTCAACTCGCCCAGGGTTAGCTATGCCAGATAGGGAAATGTCCAGTCTGGAATAGCGTGTAAACCCCACCACTAGCTGCCCCTCCGGGTCAGGTATAGCCAGATCCTCTTCCAACGGTAGCTTAACAGACGGATGATAAAGTACATCCAAGAAAACATTAGGAGGTACCGGCTTACGCTGAGAGCCTAGTCTTGACAATGCATCCGCCGCCTCGTTCTTGCGACGATCAATATGGTCTACCTGATAACCCTTGAAATGACTAGCAACGATATCTACCTCTTGCCGATAAGCCGCCATCCGTGGGTCCTTAGAACCCCACGTGTCTGCCACCTATTGTGCCACAAGATTGGAGTCACCAAGGCACCTAACCTGGCTCACGTTCATCTCCTTGGCCACACGAAGCCCATGAAGAAAAGCTTACTACTCAGCTGCATTGTTCGTGCAAGGAAACATCAGCCTTAATACATAAAAAAACTTGTGACCTTTGGGAGAGGTTAAGACAACTCCAGCCCCCAAGCCCTCCAACTGTCTAGACCCGTCAAATTGAATCGTCCAATACGTGTTGTCTGGATTTTCCTCCGGCGACCGACACTCCGTAAATCCACCAACGCATGAGACTTCATGGCTGTGCGAGGTGCATACTTCAAATTTACAGGCCCAAGCTCCAGCGCCCACTTAGCAATTCTACCAGTGGCTTCCCAATCCTGTATTATGTCTCCCAACGGAGCGGAGCTAACCACCATGATCTGATGTCCAAGGAAATAATACTTCAACTTACGATTCGCCAAAACACCCTGTATATTAGCTTCTGCCAGTGTGGGTATCCTTGGTTTGATTCGATAAGCACCTCGCTAACATAATAAACCGCCCCCCTGACTCTTTACGCTCCACCACAAGCACAGCACTAACCGTCCGATTATTAGTCGCCACCTAAAGGAGCAGGGGTTCCTTCTTAGCCAGAGCAGCTAAGACGGTGGCTCAACCAACTACTTTTTAAGCGTTTCAAGAGCTTTGTCTGCAGCCTTACTCCACACAAAGTCATTCATCTTTTTCATCATCTGCTACAGAGGAATAGCCTTCTCCCCCGGTCGGCTGATGAAGTGGCTTAAAGCGGCAATACGACCCGCCAAGCGCTGCACATCATTGACGCTCGCCGGCTTGGCTAGTGACGTGATGGCCTTTTTGTTCGGGTTGGCTTCGATACCTCGTTCTGAAACCAAGAAACCCAGAAGCTTGTCTACAGGAACTCCAAAAACACATTTAGCCGGGTTAAGCATCATCTTATAAACCCATAAGTTATCAAACGTTTCCTTCAGGTCGTCCAACAATGTCTCCTTCTTCCTTGACTTAACCAAAATATCGTCCACATAGGCATGAACATTACGTCCAATCTGACCGTCAAGACAATTTTGCACACAATGCTGGTAAGTCGCCTGCGCACTCTGGAGTCCGAACAGCATGGACACATAGCAGAAAGCTCCAAAAGGTGTTATGAACAAGGTCTTCTCTTGGTCTTTAACTGCCATCTTGATCTGATGATAGCCTAAATAGGCGTCCAGGAAACATAAATTCTCACAACCCACCATTGCATCCATAATCTGGTCGATACGAGGGAGAGCAAACGGGTCAACTGGACAAGCCTTATTAAGATCCGTGTAGTCTATACACATATGCCATGTGTCGTTCTTCTTGAGCACCAGCACAGTGTTGGCTAACCACTCCAGGTGAAATACCTCCATGGTGAACTCTGCTGTCAAGAGCCGAGCTACCTCTTCTCCAATTGCTTTCCACCGCTCCTCGTTGAAACGACGGAGGAATTGCTTAATCGGCTTAAACTTAGGATCCACATTGAGGTGGTTCTCAGTGAATTCTCTCGGTACACCCGGCATGTTAGATGGCTTCGATGCAAAGATGTCCCGAATCTCACGGATGAATTCGATGAGCGCGCTTTCCTATGCAAGGTCCATGTTGGCCCCGATAGTGAACTGCTTGGATGAGTCGCGCAGAGTAAAATCCACCAGCTTCATTTCACCATACGCAAACTTCAAGGGCAGCTCAGACTCTGTACTGGGCTTCTTCAACGGAGTCATATCTGTGAGGTCAATCTTATCCTTATAAAACTTAAGCTCTCCTTCTGCATAGCTTGACTCTGCATAAGACGCATCTCCTTCCTCGCATTCAATGGCTACCTTCCGATCACCATGGACCGTGATTGTTCCGTTGAGAGCCGGCATCTTGAGTTGTAGATAAACGTAACACGACCTGGCCATAAACTTTGCGAAAGCCGGCCGGCCAAACAAAGCATGATACGGGCTCTTATTCTTTACCACCTAAAACCACAAGGTCTCCACCCTGTAGTTATACTCATCTCCAAATGCCACTTCCAAGGCAATCTTCCCTACTGGGTAAGCCGACTTACCTGACACCACCCCATGGAAAACGGTTGATGATGGCTTAAGAGCCTTGTCAGTTAATTCCATCCGCTGGAAGGTGTCGTAGTATAGGATGTTGATACTGCTGCCACCGTCCATGAGCACTTTTGTGAACTTGTACCCTGCAACCTAAGGAGCGACCACTAGTGCTAAATGACCCGGATTGTCAACCCATGGCGGGTGATCCTCCTGGCTCCACGTAATCGGCTACTTTGACCATTTTAAGTATCGCGGGAGAGCCGGCCCTTACTAGGGAAAAGCCTAGTAGTAGCGCGGGTTTAGTGCCTACCAGTAGCGCGGGTTACTGCACTACTAGTAAGGCGCTATAGCTATTACTTACCAGCAATGCGTGTAAGACGCGCTAGTGCTAAGACATATAGCTGTAGCGTGTATCATACAAGCGCTACTAATAAGACAACTATTAGTAGCGTTCTTGCAAACCCGCGCTACTAGTAATTTGTTTTTCATTATTTTTAATTGTTAGTGTATTTATACGCCGTTATACAAATTTTGATATAGTACCAATTAAGAGGTTGTCAGATCATTATGTTCATGATGAATTATTATATCATTGTGAGGAAGAAACATGGATTTTATTCATACAAATGAATCAAAAGTGATCAAAAGTTGAATTAGTAGGATGACAATCCTACTAATTCAACTTTTGGTCACTTTTGATCCATCCACATGAATCTAATTCACTTTCCTTCCCCCAATGATAAAACAAATAATCATGATAATCATGCTCAACATCATCATCATATTAATATAAAAAATCTTGCATCATATCATCACCAACAACACTATAGCTAATAATCATCATAGTCATTCCCACCAAAACTATTTAATCATCATTTTCGCCAATGAGACATCATATAACAAGTTGGTCACTAGTCATAATCACAACTCATCATCATCATCATCATCATCAACTCTAACATATTGTTGCACATAATAACACATTGTACCTAGGGCCTACTCCTCTCTCATAGGACCTACTCTACCCTCTCTTAGGTACAATATCATTAAACAAGATAGGCCTGGACTCTCCATTATGGAGAATGGAGATCATCCTGTCTCCAATTCTTGGCCTACGCCCAATGTTGCTTCCAAGTAGCTCTCTACGATTGACCATACATTTTTTCCAATCTTTGATCGTCTTCATCGGTTTTAGAAATCCGGTATGGACAGGAGTGATGCATAGGCTGACCTGGCCGTTATGGCCGTAAGCTCATAACATCAACACGTGCTCTCAGAAACATCAGGTAAGGCACACAATCCCTCGGGATTTTCTATTGAAAAACATAGTAATAACTTTTTAGTTAGCAATGTAGTTTAGTTTTAGAAGAATTTATGCAAAAGATGCATGGATGTCGTAATAGTAGAAAATCTTACCATGCAATCTCCATGGATGTTACCGTAGTTCACCACGTGCACTACTGGCACGTATTGACCATAATGTGGAGGAGTTTGATAATAGCTATTGTAATTCTCAAGATCATTAAGAAATTTGATAAGATGATCTTTCTCCTTATAAGTTAATTCTGCTTCATCATTGTAGTAGTAGGTTCTGTCTACCGTATTCCATACATTTTTTGAAGAATGAAAATAAGTTGTCAATGGAAATAAGTTGTCAACTATTCTTAAATAAAAAATATAAATTAATTAATAAATATGGTTGAGAAACTCACATAATGGTAGAACTGGAGGCGTCTGCACATCGACCCAGATGTCGATATTACCTTCAATTTCGTCTTCTGGACGAATATCAAAGGTGATAAGCATATTAGGATCAAATGCATAAGCCTTGCATAGTGCTCTCCAACTTTTGCATCCAAAATAGGACTAGGTGTCTGCATTGTACAATTTTACGGCAAAAGTATAACCATGCTCGGTCCTCAAGTGAACTCTCTTTACCTCCATACTTTTTTTAGTATTGAAACCAATCTTATCCAAGACAAAAATTCTTGCATGGCAGGGGATATGCTAGTAGAATAGTAAAAAAATAAAATTATAAGTTGAAGCAAAAGAAGCAGAAGTCATGCTTAATTATGAAAAAGACTTGTCGTTGTGACTTACTGTATCCACTTCAAAGGTCTCATCCAACATGATGCCGAAGCGCCTACCATCAACTAGGTAAGGCTTGTCACACATGCCGCACTCGTCTTTGCAATATTCGCACATAGCGAATTCCCTTTCGTCGTCAGACATTTCCAATGTTCATAGTTGAAACATTTAAAATAGATCAAAGGAAACTACGAGAAAACTGATCAACACACAGATCACTATTACTCAATATGCAATAGGTCTGTCGAGTCTTTCCTTCCTAAACTTTCATCTCACGTATATGGTGGGAACTCCTTCTGATATTGCAATCGTCGGTGATGGTGGCTCCTTTCGTCCCCGAGTGCATTACACCAAAATGTCTAGCACACGAGAACAAAGGAGAAGCGACCCCCATGACAACAGTCGGGATTCTTCCTCTCTCATATATATATAAGGTGGAAACTCTCCCTTACTGGAAGACACACAAGGAGCCGAAACATACCTAAAGTCAACCCATTCCATATATCGAGCAATGACATAGAAAAAATGTCCTATGTTTTGCCGGAATGACTAGCAAATCACAAGCACTCGATATGCCCTACATTGTAGCACAAGACATTTCCTATGTTCATAGTTGAAACATACGTGCATTCAATAAGCAAAACTAAATCATAAAACAAATTAGTATTCAAATTAGCATGCATTCAATAAGCAAAACTAAATCATCTCTTGCGTCCGTACATCGTCAAATAGTATCACTAATACATCCCGAAGAGTATCATACATATAACATCACTAATACAATTAGAACCATAGAGAATGACGGGTATCGGCGCAGGCGATGGACACCCAAAGAGAAGGAACCATCACATGATCATAGCTCGGGTGAGATCCCGGAAGAACCTGCCAGGTATTAGAGAACCTGGCATCCAATGCAGCCATATAGTGTTGGACATGCCCGTCCTCTTCCCTAACACGGCGACGTATCACCTCAGTGGGGGTGGCTCCCTCTGCACCAACAGTGGCCCACGCAACCGCCACCAAATAACCTCCGGGTCGAAGACGGTCTGCCCCGTCACCAAGTTGCACGCCCCAGAAGGTAGGACCTCCCAGTACCAGCCCGGCGGAGCCCAGTCTCGGATATGGCCCCTATAATCAAGCATGCCTCCTCCACCGAATCAACGATGAGGATACGGGCCAGGCATCGTCGACGTCGAGAACAAATGATTATTTATAAAAACAAAATTAATAAACACTTAGCAGACCTAAAGTCAACCCGTTCCTTATATCGAGCAAAGACATAGAAAAAATGCTCTATGTTTTACGGGAATATCATTGAATTCCCATTGTGGCAAATCACAAGCACTCGGCATGTCCTACATTGTAGCACAAGTCATGCTAAAATTCATGAAAAAAAATCGGCATGACCTTTGCTTAAAACAGGATATAATCGAGTGCCTGAAATTTGCCGGAACGGAAACGAATCAACATTCCAGCAAAACATAGGCCACTCGGAGGTACATTGCAAACAAGAACACCAAGACATCCTCTATATTCAGAATGCATCATCATCGACATCAATGACATCAATGAGACACCAAGTTTACTAATTCATCCTAATTTGTCCTAATCTATCCTAGAGAGACAGAGAGAGAGAAGGAGGGCAGAGGACTTACAAGGAGCTAGGGGAGACATCAGTGGCGAGGTGGAGCTCGGGGGAGATGTTGGCGGCGAGGTGGAGCCCGGGAGAGACGGAGGGCGCGCGGGTAGCGAGGGATGGGTGTAGGTGGAGGAGCGGGCGACGACGAAGGGCGACGATGGACTGCGGCATGGGCAGGCGACGGAGGGCGACGATGGCGTCGGAGGAGAGGGCGGTGACGGATGGGTGCGGGTGGAGGAATGGGGGAATGGATGGAGGAAACAAGTGGAGGAGGAAGCCCGAGCGGGGGTTATGTCAAGATAGCAGTAGCGCGTTTTAGGAACGAGCGCTAGTGCTACCTGACATAGCTATAGCACGCTCCTGGGGGAGGCGCTACTTCTAAAGCTAGCCTGGCCGCAATGGTGGGGCAATATTAGTAGTAGCACATTTTTAATGATGAGCTACTGCTAAGTAGTTAGCAGTAGCGCCGTTTCTTGACGCGTGTTACTGTTATGTAGCAGTAGGGTCGCTTTTTATCCAGCACTACTGCTAAGGTCCTGTGTATTAGAGTTTCCCTAGTAGTGGGCGTGGCCGCATTAACCGCCCTCTTGTGCAACTTCTGATCTCGCTTATCCAGGCTTGTCGTGAAGACATGATATTGTCCGCCACTAAGCTGTTTCAGGTTGCTCTGATATCCTGAGTGGTTATTCTGCTGCTGACCACCATTGCTCTGCTGCTGATGACTTCCTTGATTTCCTCGATTGTGATTGTTTTGGCCTTGATGACCTAAACCCGACCCACCAGCGCCGAAGCCAGCTCCTGAGCTGCCCGGTCCTGACCCGCCTGATGGGACGTTACCATTGTTATGATTTTGAGGAAGGCTTTGCTCCCGAAATTGGCGCATAACGCTACAATCCTTCCAAGTGTGGGTGGCCTCCTTGTCTGGCCGGCTATCCACCGGGCAGGGTCTGTGCAGCGCCTCCTCCAAGGTGTAAGTCACAGGTGCCCTATTCCGGTCGAACGGCGGCCTGAAGTTCCTGTTGCCTCTAGGGCGACCGTTCCCGATCGGCTCTGCATTGGTGTTCGCCACAAACTCTGACCCACCATCTGGGTTCTTCCACTTGCCTTGGCTGCCATTCCTAGCTCCTCCATGCTGGTTCTTACCATTGCCGCCCTTCTTACCCTGACCTGACTTCTCATCATCGGAGTCTAGGTCTTTAGTGGTATGTCAATCCGCATATTTGGTGAGAGCCGTCATGAGCTCACCCATATCCTGACAAGAACGCTTCAACCACCCAAGATTCTACTTCAGGGGCACAAAACGACAGTTCCTTTCCAAAATCAGAACCACCTGAGACACCGAAATATTCTCAGATGAGTGGATCACTGTCGAGACCCGCCGCACCCAATGATGGGCCGACTCACCATCCTACTTTGCACAAAGATCCAGATCCACAATAGTCATCGGTTGCTTGAAAGTTCCCTTGAAGTTCTTGATGAATCGTGCTTTTAACTCGGCCCACTACGTGATGGTATTCGGTGGTAATCCCTTTAACCAAGTGCGAGATGGTCCTTCCAACATCATGACGAAGTATTTCGCACAAACTGCTTTGTTGACCTCCAGCATCTCCATAGCAAGCTCATAGATTTCAATCCAAGCCTCTAGGGGTAGATCTTCCATGTAATTAGGCACCTTCCGCGGCCCCTTAAAGTCCTTGGGCAAACGCGCACTCCTCAGATCCGCTTTGAGACACCGCACACAAAATCCCCTGCCTGAGATGCCGACGGGTGCTGCTAGTGCCGACTCAGGAACCTCCGGGTAATCCGTCACCGGTGTAGATCCTCGCTGAGCCCGGCCCCTATCCATAGACCCCTGAATATCCATCTCAGGCAGGTTGTTATTGGACGGGTTCCACCTCTGCTCACTGCTGGAGACCGCAGGTAACTCAATCCGCCGGCTGCAGCTACGGCTATGAACCGGTGTGGAGTGCACCCAGCTCTGGCTGTGTGTGTACCTCTCTTGTTGAGCCACTGTTGTCCGCAACAGGCTAATCGCGTTCCTCACCTCTTCGGCAAATGGCGTCGCTTCAGCCAAAGGGAGAGCATCAAGCTTGGCAGCCGCCGCTATCATATTTTCCACCGGATTAGAGTAATGGCCAGGCAGCGTCACAACGTGTCGCGACAAAGATTTGTTCCTCTATGGTGGGTCCAACTGTCGTGGCGCCTCTGCCATCCGGGTCGCCACTCGTGGCGTACTTGGTCCGGCCCCCAGAGTATTGAAAACATTCCGGGGTTGAATCGGTAAACCGACTTGAGTCCTTCTACGCTGAACCGCCTCCGACACCCGCTGGTCCAGATCAAACTAGAGTGCCTTCGCCCTCAAACGTTCTGACTCAGCATTCATCTGAGCTTGCATTGCATTGATATCCTCCAGAGCTTGAGCCTTCTGTCCTTTGATCTGGTTAATCTCGGTGTTACGCTCTGCCTAATTCTCAGCTGTCACCTCCGTGGCCATCAGAGCCGCTAGCTCCTTCATGAGCTCCAGTAAAGCCTGTGACGACACCTTAGGAGGCTCCACGTCAGGGGGGGTGCTCCAACCGCCGCTCCGGCTGTCGCACCATTGGAAACCGGTGCCAGGCCTGCCATGAACACGACGACTTGGCTTGGCGGGTCATAGGGCTCCGGAATACTGTCGCCATCAGCATAGCCCCTTAACCCACCATCATGAAGTTGATAGATCGATTCCCCATCCTCACTGGAAGGTCCTTCATCTGAGAAAGCCAAGGTCTCTCCCGATAAGGGATCTCCTCTATCTTGTGTAAAGCCAACGAAAACACTTTCGACCGGATTGAATACGGGCGGGTGTCACGCGCCAGGCTGGCTCGATGTGGTCGATGCAGATGTCCGGCCCGGGTGTAGATCCATCTAGGTTACCGATGAACACGTGCATCTTGCCAATGGGAACCCGATATCCATACTCAACTGAGTTGGCTTTAGGCCCCCATCTTGAGTCGTCGATGTAGATTTTGCTGCGGCGGCTCTTTGTCATCAAGCCGACGGCGTATCCTTTGATCCCCGAGAGAAAGCCTTTTGAGAACTCAACACCACCGCGCATCAGCCCCACAGTGGGCGCCAACTGTCGTGGTTTTGTCACGACAGATTTCCAAAGACTTAGGTTCAAGGCCATCGCTAAGGCGGTGGACTCAAAGGGGTTGGACGGGACAAAAGACACGGATTTACCCAGGTTCGGCCCCTCGAGATGAGGTAAAAGCCTACGTCCTGCTTTGTGTCTATTGACTGGAGTATCGATTACAAGGGAGCGTATTCGCTTGACCTAGCTCTCAATTGATTGGATTTTGCCTAAGCCGTCCCGAGGGCTTGCCTTTATATAGGAGGTCAAGACCATGGGTTGCACAAATCTCATACTGACTCTTACAACGAGTCTGACTCTATCTCTAAGCCGTCTTGCCGTCTCTGGCAGGCTGTCTCCGAGCGGCTTATATTGGAAATATGCCCTAGAGGCAATAATAAAATGGTTATTATTATATTTCCTTGTTCATGATAATCGTTTATTATCCATGCTGGAATTGTATTGATTGGAAACTCAGATACATGTGTGGATACATAAACAACACCATGTCCCTAGTATGCCTCTAATGGACTAGCTCGTTGATCAAAGATGGTTAAGGTTTCCTAGACATGGACATGAGATGTCATTTGATAACGAAATCACATCATTAGGAGAATGATGTGATGGACAAGACCCAAATTATAAATGTAGCATATGATCGTGTCAGTTTATTGCTACAATTTTCTACATGACAAGTATCTGTTCTTATGACCATGAGATCATGCAACTCACTGACACCGGAGGAGTACCTTGTGTGTATCAAATGTCACAACGTAACTGGGTGACTATAAAGGTGCTCTACAGGTATCTCCGAGGGTGTCTGTTGGGTTGGCATGGATCAAGACTGGGATTTATTACTCCGTGTGACGGAGAGGTATCTCAGGGCCCACTTGGTAATACAATATCACAATAAGCCTTGCAAGCAATGTGACTAAGTGTTATCCATGGGATCTTGTATTACGGAACGAGTAAAGAGACTTGCTGGTAACGAGGTTGAACAAGGTATACAGATACCGACGATCAAATCTCGGGCAAGTAACATACCGAAGAACAAATGGAATAGCATACGGGATTAACTGAATCCTTGACATAGAGGTTCAACCGATAAAGATCTTCATAGAATATGTAGGAAGCAATATGGGCATCCAGGTCCTGCTATTGGTTATTGACCGTAGAGGTGTCTCGGTCATGTCTACATAGTCCTCGGACCGGCAGGGTCTGCACACTTAAGGTTCGGTGACGTTTCCGTAGTATAGAGTTATGTATGGTGGTGACCGAAGGTTGTTCAGAGTCCCGGATGATATCCCAGACATCACAAGGAGCTCCGGAATGGTCTAGAGGTAAAGATTGATATATAGGAAGTCCTGTTTTGGTCGCCAGAAAAGTTTCGGGCTAATCCGTAGTGTACCGGGAGTGCCGGTAGTGTACCGGGGGACCATCGGGAGGGGTATTTCCACCCAAGAGGCTACATGGGCTGTGGGAGGAATAATACCAGCCCTTAGTGGGCTGGTGGAAGTCCCACAAAGGGCCCATGCGGCTGGGAAGAAAAGCCCAAAGAGAAAAAGGTGGAAAAAGGCAAAAAAGGCAAAATAAGGAAGGAGTCCTAGTCCTACTAGGATTGGAGGAGGATTCCTTCGCTCCTCCTTATGCGCCAAGATCAAAGGGCTGGACCCTTGTGCACCAGCCTCCTCCTCCTCTCTTCCTATTATATATACTAGAGGTTTTAGGGGTTTTGCACAAGATTTTCAGCCATGTGCTACCCTCTCCTCTAGTGCATAGTTTCTCCTCTAGATCGGTTTTCTGCAGTGCTTAGGCAAAGCCCTGCCGGAATAGCTCCACCACCATCACCGCAACACCGTCGCGCTGCCAGGGAACTCTTCTACCTCTATGCTTCCTCTTTCTGGATCAAGAAGGCGGAGATCGTTATCGAGCTGTACGTGTGCTGAACGCGGAGGTGTCGTCCGTTCAGTGCTAGATCGGAAGGACCGTGATCAAGATCGCGAGACGATTCATGATTGGATCATGGAACGGATCGTGATGAGATCGTGGGACGGATCGTGATGGGATCGCGGGAAGCTCGACGATTTGGATCGTGAAGAAGTTCGACTACATCAACCATGTTTCTTAAGGCTTCTCACATAGCGATCTACAAGGGTATGTAGATCCACTCTTCCTCTCCTAGATGCTCATCACCATGGATAGATCTTGTGCGTGCATAGGAATTTTTTTTGTTTCCCATGCAACGTTCCCCATCAGTGGAATCATGAGCTAGGTCTATGTGTAGATGAGATCTCGAGTAGAACACAAAGAGTTTGTGGGCGTTGATGCTTAGATTGCTTCCTCCCTTGGTCGTGTTTTGGTTCAGAGGTATTCTGGGATGAAGCGGCCCGGACCAACCTTACTCATACGCTTACGAGAGACCGGTTCCATCGATTGACGTGTAACCTCGTTGCACAAAGATGGCTGGCGGGTGTCTGTTTCTCCTACTTTAGTTGGATCGGATTCGACTAATGCGGTCCTTGAGAAGGTTGAAAAGCAACTTATGTATCACCGTTGTGGTTTATGCGTAGGTGAGAATTGTTCTTGCTAGATACCCATAGCAGCCACGTAAAATATGCAACAACAATTAGAGGACGTATAACTTGTTTTTGTAGGGTATGTTGTGATGTGATATGGCCAATTACATGATGAGATATATGTGATGTATGAGATGATCATGTTTTTGTTAGAATATCACGACTTGCATGTCGATGAGTACGGCAACCGGCAGGAGCCATAGGGTTGTCTTTAATTATTGTATGACATGCGTGTCAATCACTAAGTGCTATGTAATGCTTTACTTTATTGCTAAACGGTAGCAATAGTATTAGAAGCATGGTGGGCGTGACAACCCAGGTGGTGACACATTGATAGAGATCAAGATGATGGAGATCATGGTGTCATGCCGGAGACGATGGAGATCATGCCGGTCCTTTCAAGATGTAGATCAAAAGCACAAGTTCATGGCCATATCATGTCACTTATGATTTGCATGTGATGTTAATCGTTTTATGCACCTTGTTTTGCTTAGGACGACGGTAGCATGATAAGGTGATCCCTCACTTAAATTTCGAGATAAATTGTGTTCTCCCCGAGTGTGCACCATTGCGAAAGTTCGTCGTGTCGAGACACCACGTGATGATCGGGTGTGATAGACTCTACGTTCACATACAACGCGTGCAAGCCAGTGTTGCACATGCAGAACATTCGGGTTAAACTTGACGAGCCTAGCATGTACAGAAATGGCCTCGGAACACAAGAGACCGAAAGGTCGAACATGAGTCATATAGTAGATATGATCAACATGATGATGTTCACCATTGAAACCACCTCAACTCACGTGATGATCGGACTTGAGTTGGTGAATTTGGATCATGTATCACTCGAATGACCGGAGGGATGTCAATTTGAGTGGGAGTTCTCAAGTAATATGATTAATTGAACTCATTATCATGAACATAGTCAGTAGTGTCTTTGCAAATTATGTTGTAGATTACAAGCTCACGTTGTAGCTCCCTTGAATTTTATATGTTCCTCGAGAAATAGAGTTGAAAGATGATAGTAGCAATATTGCGGACGGGGTCCGTGATCTGAGGATTGTCCTCATTGCTGCACAAAAGGCTTATGTCCTTAATGCACCGCTCGGTGCGCCACCCCCCTCTAGCGTCGTCTGTAGATGTTGTGAACATCTGACAGGCACGTTCCGATGACTACTTGATAGTTCAGTGCGTCATGCATTACGGCTTAGAAATGAGGCTCCAAAATGTTTTGAACGTCACGGAACATATGAGATGTTCTAAGAGCTGAAATTGGGATCTCAGGCTCATGCCCGTGTTGTGAGATATGAGATATCCAATAAGATTCTTTGCCTACAAGATGAAGGAGAATAGCTCAATTGTTGAGCATGTGCTCAGATTGTCTGGCTGCTACAATCGCTTGAATCGAGTGGGAGTTGATCTTCCAGATAATATAGTGATTGATATAGTTCTCTGAGTCACTAACACTAAACTACCAGAACTTCGTGATGAACTATAATTATGCCAGGGATGGAAATGATGATCCCTGAGCTATTCGCGATGTTTGACACCGCGAATGTAGAAATCAAGAAGGAGCATCAAGTGTTGATGGTTAGTAAAACCACTAGTTTCGAGAAGGGCAAGGGCAAGGAGGGAAACTTCATGAGTGGCAAGTCAGTTGCTGCTCTCGTGAAGCAACCCAAAGTTGAACCCAAACCCGAGACTAAGTGCTTCTATTACAAGGAGAGTGGTCGCTGAAACGGAACAACCCTAGATACTTGGTAGATAAGAAGGCTGGCAACATCAACAGAAGTATATTTTGATATACGTGTTACTAATGTGTACCCTACTAGTATTCCTAGTAGCACCTGGGTATTGGATACCGGTTCGGTTGCTAAATGTTAGTAACTAAAAATAAAAGCTACAGAATAAACGGAGAACTAGCTAAGGGTGAGGTGACGCTGTGTGTTGGAAATGTTTCCAAAATTTATGTGATCAACATCGCACGCTCTTTGTACCTTCGGGATTAGTGACGAACCTAAATAAATGTTATTCGGTGTTTGCATTAAGCATGAACATGATTAGATCGTGTTTATTGCAACACGGTTATTCATTTAAGTTAGAGAATAATGGTTATTCTGTTTACATGAATAATACCTTCAATGGTCATGCACCCAGTGAGAATGGTTTGTTGAATCTTGATCGTAGTAATAAACATGTTCATATCATTGATGCCAAAAGATACAAAGTTAATAATGATAGTACCACATACTTGTGGCACTACTGCTAAATGTCATATTGGTATAAATCACATGTAGAAACTCCATGCTGATGGATCTTTGGACTCATTCGATTTCGAATCGGTTGAGACATGCGAACCATGCCTCTTGGGCAAGATGACTAATGAACCTGTTTTCCGGTTTGATGGAGTGGGCAAGTGATTTATTAGAAATGATACATGTTGATGTATGCAATCCAATGAGTCTTGTAGAGTGCGGTGGATATCGTTATTTTCTTATCTTCACTAATGATTTGGGTAGATATAGTGTATATTTACTTAATGAAACACAAGTCTGAATCGTTTGAAAAAGTTCAAGCAGAATCAGAGTGAAGTTTAAGACCATCGTGACAAGAAAATAAAAAGTCTATGATGTGATCGTGGAGGTGAATATCTAAGTTACGAGTTTGGTATACAACTTAAGATAGTGTGAAAAGTTGTTTCACAACTCACGCCACCTGGAACACCATAGTGTGATGGTGTGTCTGAATGTCGTAGTCGTGCTCTATTGGATATGGTGCGAACTATGATGTCTCTTATCGTTTTGCCACTGTCGTTTTAGGGTTATGCATTAGATTCAACTACATTCACTTTAAATAGGGCACCATCTAAATCTATTGAGATGACACCATATGAATTATGGTTTGATAGAAACCTAAACTGTCATTTCTTAATGTTTGGGGCTGCGACGCTTATGTGAAAAAGGTTTTCACCTAATGAGCTCGAACCCAAAGCGGACAAATGCATCTTCATGGAATACCCTAAGAATAGTTGGGTATACATTCTATATCAGATCCAAGTGCAAAGTGTTTGTTGCTGTAAACGGGTCCTTTCTCGAGAAAAAGTTTCTCTCGAAAGAATTGAGTGGGAGGAAGATAGAACTTGATGAGTTTGTTGAACCTTTGTTTCAACTAGAGAGTAGCACAGCGCAGAAAGATGTTTCTGTGGAGCCTACGTCAGTTGGACGAAGTTAATGATGATGATCATGAAGCTTCGGATCAAGTTACTATCAAACCTGGTAGGTCGACAAGGACGTGTACTACTCCTAAATGGTATGACAACCCTGTATTGGAGGTCATGTTGTTGGACAACGATGAACCTACGAGCTATGGGGAAGCGATGATGGGCCCGGATTCTGACAAATGGTTAGAGGCCATGAAATCCAAGAAAGGATCCATGTATGAAAACCAAGTATAGACTTTGGTAGAATTGCTCGTTGGGCGGCAGGTCGTCGAGTACAAATGGACCTTTAAGATAAAGACAGATGCTGATGGTAAATGTTGCTATTTATAAAGATTGACTTGTTGCAAAGAAGTTTACGACAAGTTCAAGGAGTTGACTGCGATGAGACTTTCTCACTCGTAGCGATGCTAAAGTCTTATGGAATTATGTTAGCAGTTGCTGCATTTTTCAATTATGAAATCTGGCAGATGGATGTCAAAACATCGTTTCCTTCCTTAAGGAAAGGTTGTATGAGATACAACCAGAAGGTTTTGACAGTCCTAAGGATGCTAAAAGGTGCTTCAGTGATCCTTCTATGGACTGAAGCAAGCATCTCGGGGTTGGAATATACACTTTGATGAGGTGATCAAAGTTTTTGAGTCTATGCAAGGTTTATGAGAAACTTGTATTTACAATAAAGTGAGTGGGAGCACTATAGAGTTTCTGATAAGCATATGTGGTTGACATATTGTTGATCGGAAATGATATAGAATTTCTAGAAATCATAAAGGGTTGTTTGAAAAGAGTTTTTCAAAGGAAGACCTGGATAAAGCTACTTAATTGTTGGGCATCGAGATCTATAGAGATAGATCAGACATCTGATAAGACTTTCAATGAGTACATACATTGACAAGATTTTGAAAGAGTTCAAAATGGATTAGTTAAAGAAGGAGTTCTTGCCTGATTTGTAAGGTGTGAAGTTGAGTGAGACTCAAAGCTCGACCACGACAGAAGAAAGAGAAAGGACGAAGGTCGTCCCCTATGCTTTAGCCATAGGCTCAATATAGTATGCCATGCTATGTACCGCACTTGTGTGTGCCTTGCCATGAGTCCGTCAAGGGGTACAAGAGTGATACAGGAGCGGATCACTGGATAGCGGTCGAGATTACCCTTAGTAACTAATAGACTAAGGAAATATTTCTCGATCATGGAGGTGATAAAGAGTTCGTCGTAAAGAGTTACGTTGATGCAAGCTTTAACGCCAATCTGGATGACTCTTAGTAGCAATCCATGTACGCACAATGGAGCAGCCATTTGCAATAGCTCCAAGTGGAGTGTAGTAGCAGTGTCTATGGTTTAACATCGAGATTTGCAAAGTACACATGGATCTGAATATCGCAGACCCATTGACTAAAAGACCTCTCTCACATGCAAAGCATGATCGAGCCCCAGAACTCATTGGGTGTTAGATTCATTACAATGCGAATCACATGGTGATGTGAACTAGATTATTGACTCTAGTGCAAGGGGGAGACTGTTGGAAATATGAACTAGAGGCAATAATAAAGTTTTTATTATTATATTTCCTTGTTCATGATAATCGTCTATTATCCATGCTAGAATTGTATTGATCAGAAACTCAGATACATGTGTGGATACATAGACAACACCATGCCCCAAGTATGCCTCTGATGGACTAGCTCGTTGATCAAAGATGGTTAAGGTATCGTAGCCATGCCCATGAGATTTCATTTGATAACAAGATCACATCATTAGGAGAATGATGTGATGGACAAGACACAAACTATAAACGTAGCATATGATCGTGTCAGTTTATTGCTACAATTTTCTACATATCAAGTATTTGTTCCTATGACCATGAGATCATGCAACTCACTGATACCGGAGGAGTACCTTGTGTGTATCAAACATTGCAACATAACTGGGTGACTATAAAGGTGCTCTACAGGTATCTCCTAGGGTGTCTGTTGGGTTGGCATGGATCAAGACTGGGATTTGTTACTCCGTGTGACGAAGAGGTATCTCAGGGCCCACTCGGTAATACAACATCACAATAAGCCTTGCAAGCAATGTGACTAAGTGTTAGCCATAGGATCTTGTATTACGGAACGAGTAAAGAGACTTGCAAATAACAAGGTTGAACTAGGTATACAGATACCGATGATCGAATCTCGGGCAAGTAACATACCAAAGAATAAAGGGAATATCATACGGGATTAACTTAATCCTTGACATAGAGGTTCAACCGATAAAGATCTTCATAGAATATGTAGGAACCAATATGGGCATCCAGGTCCCGCTATTGGTTATTGACCGTAGAGGTGTCTCGATTATGTCTACATCGTTCTCGAACCCGCGAGGTCTGCACACTTATGGTTCGGTGACGTTTCGGTAGTATAGAGTTATGTATGGTGGTGACCGAAGGTTGTTCGGAGTCCCGGATGATATCCCGTATGTCACGAGAAGCCACGGAATGGTTCGGAGGTAAAGATTGATATATAGGAAGTCCTGTTTTGGTCGCCAGAAAAGTTTCGGGCTAATCGGTAGTGTACCGGGAGTGCCGCTAGTGTACCGGGGGACCATCGGGAGGGGTATTTCGACCCAAGAGGCTACATGGGCTGTGGGAGAATGAATACCAGCCCTTAGTGGGCTTTTGGAATTCCCACAAAGGGCCCATGTGGCTGGGAAGAAAAGCCCAAAGAGAAAAAGGTGGAAAAAGGCAAAAAAGGCAAAATAAGGAAGGAGTCCTAGTCCTACTAGGATTGGAGGAGGATTACTCCTCTCCTCCTTGTGCGCCAAGATCAAAGGACTGGCCGCTTGTGCACCAGCCTCCTCCTCCTCTCTTCCTCTTATATATACTAGAGGTTTTAGGGTTTTTGCACAAGATTTTCACCCATGTGTTACCCTCTCCTCTAGTGCATGGCTTCTCCTCTAGATCGGTTTTCTGCAGTGCTTAGGCGAAGCCCTGCCGGAATAGCTCCACCACCATCCCCGTAATGCTGCCGCTCTGTCGGAGAACTCTTCTACCTCTCCACTCCCTCTTGCTGGATCAAGAAGTCGGAGATCGTCATCGAGCTGTACGTGTGCTGAACGTGGAGGTGCAGTCCGTTCGGTGCTAGATCGGAAGGACCGTGATCAAGATCACGAGACGATTCGTGATTGGATTGTGGAACGGATCATGATGAGATCGCGGGACATATTGTGATGAGATCACGGGACGGATCATGATGGAATCGCAGGAAGCTCGGTGATTTGGATCGCGAAGAAGTTCGACTACACCAACCGCATTTCTTAACGCTTCTCGCTTAGCGATGTACAAGGGTATGTAGATCCACTCTCCCTCTCATAGATGCTCATCACCATGGATATATATTGCATGTGCGTAGGAATTTTTTTTGTTTCCCATGCAACATTCCCCATCAGCTTATGCTCCCAGGTCTTGCGTCTTCTTCCTGATTATGGGCCTCCGCCTCAGCCCATATGGCAAGCCGCTGTGCAGCCCAATCTTCCTATTTCGAGCCCATACGCTACGAGCCACCAGGTATGAACCGGCCCCTCCTGGGCAGGTCTTACCATAGGGTTATATCCCCAATAGTATCCATGAGGAAAGGTTGTGTGTGATATAACCAGAAGGTTTTGTTAGTTCTAAGGATGCTGAAATATATGCAAGCTCCAGCGATCCTTCTTTGGACTAGAGCAGGCATCTTGGAGTTGGAATATATGCTTTGATGAGGTGATCAAAGTTTTTGAGTCTGTACAAAGTTTATGAGAAACTTGTATTTACAATAAAGTGAGTGGGAGCACTATAGAATTTTTGATAAGTATAAGTGGATGCCATATTGTTGATCGGAAATGATGTAGAATTTCTGGAAAGCATAAAGGGTTGTTTGAAAAGGAGTTTTTCAAAGGAAAACCTGGAATGAAGGTACTTAAATATTGGGCATCTTGATCTATAGAGGTAGATCAAGACGTCTGATAAAACTTTCAATGAGTACACGCCTTGACAAGATTTTGAAAGAGTTCAAAATGGATCAGTCAAAGAAAGAGTTCTTGCCTGATTTGTAAGGTGTGGAGTTGAGTGAGACTCAAAAATCTACCATGGAAGAAGAAAGATAAAGTATGAAGGTCGTCCCCTATCCAAAGGCTATGTATAGTATGTCATGTTGTGTACCACACCTGTGTGTGCCTTGCCATGAGTCTGTCAAGGGGTACAAGAGTGATCAAGGAGTAGATCACTGGACAACGGTCAAGATTATCCTTAGTAACTAGAGTACTAAGGAAATATTTCTCGATTATGGAGGTGAGACAGAGTTTGGTTATGTCGATGCAATCTTTAACACCGATCTGTATGACTCTGAGTAGCAATCCGAATACGTATAGTGGAGCAGCCATTTAGAATAGCTCCAAGTGGAGTGTGGTGGCAGTGTCTATAGTATGATATAAAGATTTGCAAAGTACACACAAATCTGAATGTTGCAGACCCGTTGAATAAAGACCTCGCTCACATGAAAATCATGATCAAACCCTGGAACTCATTGGGAGTTAGATTCATAAAAATGTAAATCACATGGTGATGTGAACTAGACTATTGACTCTAGTGCAAGTGGGAGACTGTTTGAAATATGCCCTAGAGTCAATAATAAATTGGTTATTACTATATTTCCTTGTTCATGAAAATCGTTTATTATCCACGATATAATTGTATCAATTGGAAACTCAAATACATGTGTGGGTACATAGACAACACTGTGTCCCTACTATGCCCCTAGTTAACTAGTTCGTTGGTCAAAGATGGTCAAAGTTTCCTGGCCATAGACATGAGATGTCATTTGATAACGGGATCACATCATTAGGAGAATGATGTGATGGACAAGATCCAAACTATAAGCATAGCATATGATCGTGTCAGTTTATTTCTATAGTTTTCTGCATGTCAAGTATCTGTTCCAATGACACCAGAGTGGGTCCTAAGATCATGCAACTCACTGACACTGGAGGAATGTCTTGTGTGTCTCAAATGTCACAACGTAACTGGGTGACTATAAAGATGATCTACATGTATCTCCGAGGGTGTCTGTTGAGTGGGCATGGATCAAGACTGGGATTTGTTACTCTGTGTGACGGAGAGGTATCTCAGGGCCCACTCAGTAATACAACATCAAAATAAGCCTTGCATGCAATGTGACTAAGTGTTAGCCATGGGATCTTGTATTACGAAACAAGTAAAGAGACTTGTTGTAACGAGATTGAACTAGGTATAGAGATACCGATGATCGAATCTCGGGCAAGTAACATACCGAAGAACAAAGGGAACATCGTACGAGATTAACTGAATCCTTGACATAGAGGTTCAACCGATAAAGATCTTCTTAGAACATGTAGGAACCAATATGGGCATCTAGGTCCCTCTATTGGTTATTGACCGTGGAGGTGTCTCGGTCATGTCTACATAGTTCTCAAACCCGCAGGGTCTGCACACTTAAGGTTTGGTAATGTTTTGGTATAGTAGAGTTATGTATGGTGGTGACCGAAGGTTGTTTGTAGTCTCGGATGAGATCCTTGACGTCACTAGGAGACCGGAATGGTCCGGAGGTAAATATTGATATACAGGAAGTCCTATTTTAGTCATCGAAAAAGTTTCGGGTACTTCGGTAGTGTACCGGGAGTGCCGGGAGGGTACCTGGGGCCATCGGGATGGGTGTCTCGATCCAAAGGACCTCATGGGATGTGGGAGAAGTCAAACCAGATGCTAGTGGGATGGAAACCCCCCCCCCACTAAGGCCCATGCGGCTATGGGTGGGGAAAACCCAAAGGTGGAAAAGGTGGAAAGGGTTTCCAAGTGGAGAGGAGGAATCCTACTCCTAGTAGGATTGGAGTAGGACTCCTCCACCTCCAATTTTGGCCAAACCTTGAGGGTATGAGGCTGCCTCCTCCCCTCCCTTCCTCTTATATATATACTTGAGGATGTAGAGGGGAGAGCTAAACCTAATTGCCACATGCTCACTCTACTTCATCTAGATCGTTTTCTCCTCTAGTCTAGTTCGGCGGTGCTTAGGCGAAGCCCCACCAGAATAGTTCCACCACCATCACCGCCATGTTGTTAGGCTGCCGGAGGACTCATATACCTCTCTGCTCCCTCTTGCTGGATCAAGAAGGTGGAGATCGTCATCGAGTTGTATGTGTGCTGAATGCGGAGGCACCGTCCGTTCGGCGCTAGATCGGAAGGATCATGATCAGGATCGCGAGACGATTCGTGATTTGATCGTGGGACAGATCGTGATGGGATCAAGGGATGGATCGTGATTGGATCGCGAGAAGGATCGTGATGGGATGGCGGGACGCTCGGCAATTTCGATTGCGAAGACGTTCGACTACATCAACCACCTTTCTTAATGCTTCTCGCTTAGCGATCTACAAGGGTATGTAGATCCACTCTCCCTCTCATAGATGCTCATCACCATGGATAGATCTTGCATGCGCATAGGAATTTTTTTTGTTTCCCATGCAATGTTCCCCAACAGAAGTCATCAAGGATCGGCGCGTCATCGTATATGGGACCTAGCACCAAAGGAGAAGACACAATAGAGGTAGATGTTAAGTTGTTAGAAACTGAAATGGCCTCACATGCCCTATCAACTACCTCACTTGCTCTATGTGGTGGTGGCTCACTCACTCCCGCTAGGTATTTGCGCTCATTGTCACATATGGTGGAGTCACTCACCTCACTCAAGTGGTGGGGGTTGAGGCTCTCGTCACATGGAAATGGGGACAACTCATCATATATGGGGCTAGTGGTCAAGTCACTCTCGCTCTCAATATGGTGGCAAAAGTCTCTCAACTCATCATCAAACGTTGCCATGGTCGAAGGGAAAATCCCATGCTCAACCAACTCGTCGTCGTTGTCGTGGATGAAGGCTGAAGATGGCGCGTCATCACTCTCCTACATGACCGAAGGTAAATTCCCATCCTCGGCCATCTTCCTTGGGATGCTTCCGAATATGGAAGGGTCATCCATGTGTGTAGTTGATCGCCTTAATCTTGGCATCGAAGCTTGTCCTTGGTGGTGATCTTGGTCTTCGCACACTTGTTTCTTCGAAGATGTGCGACTTGAGCGTCTATGCCTTGACGATGATAAAGGGGAATAAGACTTGTAGTTGGCCACCATGTGTTGAAGTTGCTCCTTGTGGGCCTCCACCATGTCTCTTTTCCAAGCTTAGGAGTGTCATATGTCGATGGCGAGTCGCTCGAGCTTTTGGATGATGTGGTGGCTCATGTCGATGTAGTCGTTGAAGACCGAAGATGATGTGCTTTGCCTAGACATCACAAGACTCGAGCAAAGATGAGTGGTAAATGAGATAAAAAATACCAAGATACTGTTCCCCAAATTTGAGGATGTATCTCATTTCATTCAATGTAAATTGAGAGAATAGTGGAATTGGTACTGGACTAGTTCACTCACACCTACAACATAAAGCTTATGTAGTGGCTTCATTAGGACAAGTGGAACAAAATTCAAGAAAAATGAAGTCCAAGATATTGTAAATGTTGAAATAAATCCAATGGACTCAAAATGTAAAGCAAGTGATCACAAATATAGAGTAGGGCAATAGATAAACACACATGGTGGGATAATGGGGCTTCTGCAACTATAGGGATGAGCAATACAAAATTGCCTAACGAAGACTAAGCTCACATTGCACAAACACAAGGAGAGATGCCAGCTTATTGCACGTTTGGGCACAATTCACCACATGGAACGAATCCTATTTTATGCAAGCAAAACTTTTCCTATTCCAAGTATCCTCATGCAGAAGTATCTCTTCATGCTCAACTCTTTGCTTATAAGATTATGATATTTCCTTCTTGCTTAGAAGCTTTTTTTCTCTTCCTTTCCACTATTCTTATTGAGCCTCAACCAACTATATGAGACAAGTATCAAAATATATGCACGGGAGCAAGCAATTTCTCGATATGATATTTCCAATGATGCAATAATATGATATGGTATCACTATGGTGCACAAGTTTTCACGAAGCCCGGCAATACTTGGATAGCTAGTCTCAATAGGTATGAAGGTAATCACAAAGATGGTGGGGCTATCAAGATATAATGGCAAGGAAGAAAAAGTGTATAATAGAATGGATACCTTCGTCACACTTAACCTTTCACAAAGTCGGGAGTAACCGGCCTTGCTTCCGGTTGAAGGTGGTCTCAAAGGATGGATGCTCGTCGTCGATGTTGAACGTTAGTGGTCGATGTAGATGATGGACCAGTAAAAGTCGTCGGTGGTTGACGATGAAGTAACCGTCCCTAAGTAGCTGAAACACCTTAGGAGACTCAAATCACAACTCAAACAACCACAAATGTAAATGGAACCAAAATGGGTTAGGTTGAGGAAGTCTATAGTGGTATTGCGGATGATATGGTGAAGGGCCTAGGAAAACTTGCCAAAATTTGAAAATATATTATGGAGTCAAATGATGATGAATCTATTTTTGTGGGAAGTAGGTTGTCAATAGCTATCCAACAAGCTAAACAACATCAAAATCAGAGTCCAGATGAATTAGTTATGGCCAAAATGATGAAACCGAAAAACTGAAACCTACAAGGGCTAGATATCCGGGGAGTGAGGCCGGAAATCTAGGACACAGTGTCCAAAATCGCCCGATTTTTGTGCTCCAGGGTTGGATGTCTGGCCTTAGGCCCGGATGTCCAGCCCGACGATTCCAGATCGAGATTTGAGGCTCAAGAACTCGATTTGGGGCGGAAATTAGTGATTCGAAAGCCAAAATTGAAGGAGGAAAAGGTGGATTTAGTGCTAGGGAACGCAAAGGGACGTAGATCCACTTACCAAACACCAAATCCATGGATCAAAATCAACAAAAACTCTCAATAACAACAAATCACAATAAAAAATTTGGGGCTATTTTTGGTGGAGATTTTTGAATTGGGATGAAATCAAACAAAATTTGGCTAGAAAATTAAGGGGAGTGAGGGAGTCCTGGATTAAGGGGTCCTTGGGAAGTCAACCTTTTCTTATGGGCCGAACTATATGGATTTTTTTTCAAAACTAGTACGGAATTTCTACCAAATTTGAAAACAGTTAGTGCAGTTGAAACAATTTCGAAAATAGTACCCCGTCGGCCAGCACCAGGCCGAATAGGGGCCCGTCGGCCAGCACTAGGCCGAAGAGGGGCCCATCGGCTAGCACCCCGCAGAAGAGCCCCCTATCGGCCAATCAGAGGCAGGGGAGAGGCCTGTCGGCCAGAGGGGGGCCAAAGAGCCACATGTCGGCCTGTGAGAGGCCGATGGGCCCCTGGATAAGGCCCGGAGCTTCTTTCTTCCTCCTCTGACCACTCGTTTCACCCTCCCCTGTCTAGTAGCCTGCCCCTCTCCACCTCTCACTCACGTTGCTCTCCGGTGCTTCCACCGCCTCGCCGATCTCTTTGCTCGACCACCCATTTTGTTATCCTACCCACGTAAACAAAAGATCAGGGCGCTCTCCACTGGCCTACGGTATTTTTTTGGCTTCCAACTCAATCGAATGAGAACTCTCAAGTCGGTAATGGATTTAGTTCTTATTGGTCACCGTCCGTCTGCAGCTAAATGGCTTGCCCATTTTGCCGAGCTCCAGGTGGCCCTTGTGCTGCCATTGATTCTAGTGCGTTTGTATTTACTGTGGTGCTGGATCGTCGATGTTCAAGACGTGTTGTAAGATTCTATGTCTTGATTATTTGAATGTGGCATATTCAAATGCCTTTGTTTATATGATTATGATATTTTCTTCCATTCTTGTTGTAGTATGTTCCGTGCAGTGTTAGATCACATCTTGTTATGTACATTGAGGAGTACAGAGCTTTAGCTATTCGGAGAGGTGACACAGATATTGATCTTGCTCTGCACAATAGTGAGGGTACCTTATACCATGTTATATTTACACATGGTAGGATGAGCAGTAAATTCCATGGTCCCTCATGGGAGGAACTTGTGAATGATTATGGTCTCCGCCATAGTGACATGATGATTGTTATGCTTGAGCACTATGGAACTTATAGTAGTGTTGAATTTCATCGGTATGGTGTTATGTTGTTTCCTTTACCCCATGTTGGTAAGATATTTGTTTGATTGATTTTCAAATTTGTTTCATCTTATACGTTTTGCTGTTCATCTCAGTTAGTGAAATCATTTTTTTGTAGCTCTTGAGGATATGAGTGAAACTCAGAGGGAACTTGTTGACAGTTGGTTTTATAGTCGTGGTGTCACTCTGAATTATCATCAAATGTATGTCATGTAGCGGCTGCTCTTTGATAACAACTACATACTGTGTACTCCTTTTGTTCGTAGGATGGATCGCATGAATGTTATTTCTCAACATATGGTAAGCTTTGGTTTTTGGTTTTTATTATTTGTTTGTTCTTTGCTGGTTCATAGGATGGATCATATAACTTGCTTGTTTTGTCAGGTTATCCCTACCATGGTTGTCAGGAGTTTGATGGAATTTGTGGCTATTCCTAGGACTGGTTCTTTAACTTTTAAAATTACTTTGGATTCAGAAGATGATGATATATTTGTGAGCATTCGTTGTTCCTATTTCAATGGCTTGGGTGATCGAATGGTGTTGAAGAAGTAAGGTTTCGGTAATTTTTTGCTGGCATCGTCTATTGAAGTCCACAATTTGGTGCTCGTAACATTCAAACATCGTGAACAAGAGCTAGCTGTTGTTTTCATCTATCTGCCATAGTGAGAAAGAAAGAAAGGGCTCGTGCAGCCCAGGCAGCAGAAGAAGCTGGGGATGGAAAGGGAAAATATCCACGTTGGACTCAGTAGATTTATATTCTTGTAACTCAATTTCAGCAAGTTGTATCTTAATTTTAGCAAGTTGTATCTTAATTTCAGCAAGATGTATCAAATTTTTGTTCCCGCCTTTCTCTTCCGCCATTCTCTCCCGCCATTATCTCTCGCCATTCTCTCCCGCCATTTTCCCCCGCCAAGTATTCCCGCCAAATTTTCCCGCCCGATTTCCCGCCATTGCTGTTGTCATCTGCCTATAAAAGGAGGCATTGTATCTTCCTTCCTCCATTGGCCACCAACACTCGGAAAAACAAGCGCGGTAGTCATTATGAGTTTGCCTTGTTTGGATAAAAGCATTAGGCCTAGCAAATGGAAGAGTGTGAAGTTGCCTCGAGGGGTGGAAGCAGTTCATTGTTGGTGCGGGGATCTCTGTAAGGTGAAGGAGGTGACGGATTTTTCAGATTGGTTGGGCATGAAGTTTTTCATGTGCGCTAATTATGAGGAAGATCCACCCGTTGGTCCTTCACCGTACATCACGCCTCCGGTATGTTTCAGTGACCCAGAATAAACACATTGTTGATATTTTTGTTGATTTGATTTTTATATTTCTGTTTTGTTTGTAGTCTCCTCCGCCCCTGTGCCAGTACTATCGTTGGATAGACACGAAAATGTCGGACTGGGCGGTGACTGAGATTCGTCAAAGAAGTCGTCGTGCATGGGCAAGTTTGGACTTGGAGGAGCGCTGCGAGAAGGCGACGGCAGAGGAGAAAGCAGAGCAGGAGAGAGATTGGCAAGAGTAGTGTGTGGAGCAGAGAGCTTTTCTTGCTGAGATGAAGAAGAAAAACCAATAAAACCAACTTCGACTCGCGGAGGTCTACCAGCAGCGAGAGGAGGCCCGTGAGGCTGGGAGGCAGAGAAAGATAGAAAGGGTTCATGCAGCCCAGGCAGCAGAAGAAGCTGGAGATGGAAAAGAAAAATATCCACGTTGGACTCAGTAGATTTATATTCTTGTAACTCAATTTCAGCAAGTTGTATCTTAATTTCAGCAAGTTGTATCTTAATTTCAGCGAGAAGAGTGATACTTGCCTCTTGTGCAACTGTATTGGTTCTCTCCCGCCACTTTCTCTCCCGCCACTTTCTCTCCCGCCATTTGTTCCCGCCATTGTCTTCCCCGCCTTTATCTCCCGACACTTTCTCTCCCGCCTATATAACCACATTCGTGGTAAGGAGGGTGAGCAGGACCTCCTTTCCCTTTCGCTCCGCCATCCTTCCGCTCTCGCCATCCTTTTGTGGAGATATCTCATCCTCACTATCCTTTTGATCGTAGTTTTCACAAGGGTATGTCCGACCATCTTCTTCGTCTAGCTGCCAATTTCAAGATGAATGATAGAGTAGTTCCATAGGAGGAACTCATTAGTAGTGACCTCATAATGAATGAGTTGGCTCGCCAATTAGCTAAGAGTGGGTGGCCCCCCAGGACTTTTGAGGAGATATAGAAAGAACTTGTGAGGTTGCACGCTAGATGGCAAAAGCAACTTCACAAGGGTGATGCTTATCTTAGGATTGCTATGAATAATTCAGGTTTATGGTCAGGAGAAAGTGAGGACGAGGATGACCTCTTCATGCCGAGCAGCAAGGTGAAGAGTTCTGCATCAAAGGGCAAGAGTTCTGCATCAACGAAGGGGAATAGTTCTGCATCAAGGAAGGGGAAGAGTTCTGCATCGACGGAGGACGAAGACGACATCTTCATGCCGAGTACCAAGGCTAAGACGACCGCATCGTCGCAGGGCAAGAGTTCTGTAGCGACAAAGGGGAAGAGATCTGCATCGACGGAGGATGATGATGATGCATTCATGTAGTATGTTTTTCATGTAGTACTATTGTCTGTAGTGGTGTTTTCTGTAGTGCTGTTTAATTAAGTTGTAACGTTTAATTCAGTTGTAACGTTTAATGCAGTCTTAATGTTTAATTCAGTTGTACTGTCTAATTCATTTGTCCGATACAGAGAGGCTACATATGTCTCTAAACCAAATAAGTCTCAACCATAAATATGTCACATACATGAATATGTCCGATACAGAGAGGCTACATATGTCTCATACATGAATATGTCCGATACATAGAGGCTACATATGTCTCATACATAAATAGATGACTGCTGGGGATGGCAACGAATCTTGGGCTTCCTCGGACGAGGACCGGAAGGAGATAAGTGTCACGATGACCACGGCCATAGAACACCTCGTCCGTTAGTGTCTATGTCTCCTGCGTCGATGGTGGTGGTGGAGTGGCAAGAACTGTCTCTGAGATACCGTAGGTACATGCAGGTGAGAACTGTCATGATGACCACAGGTCCTCGCCGTCGCCAGGTATGTACGAACCAGGACCAGTAAACAGAGGTGACTGAACTGAAGTCATGAACGGTTGCGACTGGTTGCCGCCTGCTGGTAAATTAAAACATGTAAAGAATGACTTACAAGGCTAATTTTTTAAAAGAATGTACAAAGTTAAGTTACCTAGGTCCATCTGCTGAAGCCAAGAAGAGTCCCCGGGTTGTGAAGGAGGTGGCTGCTGGTAGAAATAGCCCCCAGGTTTTGAAGGAGGTGGCTACTACTACAAATAGCCCCCAGGTTGTGAAGTAGGTGGTTGCTAGTAGAAATAACCCCCGGGTTGTGAAGGAGGTGTCTGCTGCCAGGAGGAGCTCCCTGGCTGTGAAGGAGGTGCCTACTGCCAAGAGAAGCTCCCTGGCTGTGAAGGAGATGCCTGCTACCAGGAGGAGCTCCCTGGCTACGAAGGAGGTTACTGCTGCTAGGAGGAGCTCCCTGGCTGTGAAGGTCGAGGTTCTGAACGTTGTAGAGAGAGGCGTAGCGGACAATGTGCTGCATGAGTGTGAACAACATCGGAAGATCGTCTACATGTAATAGCTGCGACGAACCCGCGTATCTTCGCCTGAAGACTCTTCAACATTGTTGCTTGCTCTCTCCGTGGGATATTTTCTCCTCTGTCAACGCGGTCCACCAAAGCGGTAACCTCCTCTAGCACCTGAGTTCCCAATTCACCCTGTATGCAGAAAGTTAACCAATTGTACATGTTCATGTATAGGGCAAACGAAGCATGTGAGAAAAACTGAGGACATACCGCGTGGTGTCTGGTTCCCACAACTGAGGAAGTTGGGAACAGATCGCTGGCGAGAGGAACTGGGATATGATCCGGAGCAGATGATGGAACCAAGTAGATCCTCGTGCTCTGTCTGTAACGCTTCAGATACAACCCAAACTTGTCCCAGTCAAAGGCACGAACTTCATCCCATATATTTGTTGGGGCAGTACTCCATTCCTCAAGGTAAGGTCTGATGTCGCGAAACCAAGAAGCATGGGACTTGTTTCCTCCTACGCGACTGTACCTGAGATTAAAATGCATGTTACATGATTAGCTATAAGTAGACCGAACAATCTCAACAACCTATTAATGCAGAGCTGAGAACCAAAGTAATATTACTTACTTGCGCACATGATCTGGTAATTGTAAAATAACCAGAATGTTAGGCTCTTGGCACAGACCGAACTGTCTCAGCACCCTATTAATAGCCATCTCCTCAACCGTCACGTCGAACACCACCTTGGCCTTGGTCATCCAATAATGCTGATCTCTAGTGCAGAATCCAGAAATCCCACTTGGGTACCTTTCTGAAATAGCCTTACGGGTGTATGGTTCCCATATAACCTGATCCTCGTGGAGACTATCAAACTACACTGTGAAGGAGGGGTAGCAGCCCCTCACCTGGCTAGGCATAAACTGTCTCTGTGCATGACAACAAACATTAGTACATAATATTGAATAGCGAGAAATAAACATTACTAATTCATATTGTTAATAGTGAAAATAACTCTCTCCGTGCCCAAACAGATCCCATAGAAGGCAAGTCACCGATAGAAGGCACGTAATGTCCAGCCATGTCCTCATTACCAAAAGGTTTGTCAACGCTGACATAGGGTCGACCAATAGGGAATCCCTCATATGACCAAAGCTTCAACAATAGTGGACATCCGAGAAGACCAGATTTTCTTGACCTCAACTAGCAAGCTTTGCACAGGCCTCTATATGTAGCTACTAACACAGCAAAACCAAAACTCCTCTACACAATGTCCTCCGGGGAACATGCGTCAGCTATCTCTCGTGCAACACTGATAAGTCGTGCATCTAAAGTGGTCACGTGGTTCTCTCTGAACATCGTCTTGCCAAAAAACACATACTATATGCCTCCAGGGACCAGTCAATCTATGCCTCTGACAACTGAACAGTGGGATATCCTAAGGCGACAATCTGAAACTGGCTCAGCCACCTGAAAAGAGGCTCGTGCCGATTTATGTCTAGCATCGTGGTAGTTGTCACCGCAGCTAGAAAACGGGAATGCATAGATGCTAGCCAACCAGTTTCTACCTCTAAAGGTCCTATGGCAACACTGGCCAGAGGTAATCCCAACAAGTAAGACACATCCTGTAAAGTAGGAGCCATCTCTCCCTAGGGAAAGTCAAACGTATGTGTCTCTGGTCTCCATCTATCTACTAAGCAGCTAAGGAGTGACCTGTCATAAGAGAAGCATGATACTTGCCTCTTGTGCAATTGCATTGGTTCACCTGCGTCATCCAAGTCTGGGTGATCAACCCACTCATCCAACGTACCCTCAACCAGTCGTGCCAAGGGTAGAAGTCCAGCCCAATTCAACCTACAAAATAAACAGAACGTAGATTACAATTAGCTTCTATCAAAGCGATGTCAAACATAGTAAGTGATTATACCGACACATACCTATCCACCCATGAAGGGTGTATCATCCAGTTAGACTTTGGGGTGCGAGTGATCAACACGTCTAGGTTCGTGCCCGATTCCATAAGTGCGCCTCGATGCCCTCTATCAATATTACCATTAAGCAACGGATACGTAGACATATCTGCAATTAGAACATAGTCCACACATATTAGAAAATAAAACATAGATGTTTGCATATTACAAATAAAAACATAGTCTCACATATAACAAATAAAATCATAGTCTCACATATAACAAATAAAAACTTAGTCTCACATATTACACATTACAGCATAGTCTCACATATTACACATAAAAACATAGTGCACACATATTACAAATAAAAACATAGTACGACATATTAAAAATTAAAAGATAGTCCCACATATTATGTAGCTTCTGAGTTTTTCATTCCTCGTCCACCCCTTCGGCCTCGAGAGCCTCGTCCACCACGACTGCCAGGACCTCCTCTTGCAATTGTTGCTGTAGTCGTCGATGTGGAAGCACTCGTCGATGTGGAAGCACCGTCTTTCTTCAGGCCAGGGCAATATTTCATCCTATGCCCGTAAGCCGCGTAGGGCAAACATTGTCTGGTTGCTCCAACAGCTTCAGATTGGTCCATATTGTTTTGGATGCACTTTACCTTATGCCTGCCCCTGCTAGTTCGTCGTAGTGCAGGATCCGGGATGTATACTCTATCACCATCGTTTACCTTGTTGAAATTGCTGATGACTCTAAACCCTGTCATCTCACCTGTCCAGACATTGAGTACTGCCTCCTTTGAGTAGTATGGAGACACGAAGGAGATAGCGTCCAACTGAATCTGGCCACAGGCAGCCAACACATGTGAGCAAGGCAGGTGCAATAACTGTGGTTTGTTGCATGTACACTCACAAGTTGGATAAAATTCTTCTCCAATTTTAACCTCATGCGTCTTCACCTCATTTGTAGAACCAAAATCATCAGTAGGAAGCTGAATCTCATACCTCCTTTCCTGATTACCTATGAGTGTGACAGTGTGCTTTTTTGCTTTCTTTATCTTCTCAGCCATGTACTCCCTGACACGGCTACAATAAGGAGTGTTCTGATTATGTGCAATATGCTTCTTTCCTAACTTGTGCCTTTCTTTGAAATATCTCATAGTGCCATGGAATACACCCTCCACAATAGCTGTCAGTGGCAATGCTCTATTCCCTTTGAGTACAAAGGGATAGATCTCTGTTAGATTGGTTGTCATGTGGCCATACCTAGCTCCGTGGGTGTCATGCAGCAAAGACCAATTCACTGGAGGCTCTTTCTCTATCCACTCAGAAAAATTCTTTATTGCCTTGCCCTTCTTTCTCTTCGTATTAGGAGGGTCAATTGCTGGCAAGTCACAAAGACCAACTGGATCCTCAAGCTCCGCAATGAGTGTTGTTAATTTAACCTAGTCTTTTTCCATTTTCTTCCTAGCAAGGACCTGCTTCTTAGTGAAATCATCTAGTTTTGACCAAATAAAATCATATTTGCGTTGCTGGTTCTACTTGCATAACTTCTTGAACAAGTTCATCAATTGTTTGTTCTTGAACTATGAGAAAAAATTAGCACCCAGATGGCGCATGCACCACCGACTTTGCAAGTCCTTCCAAGGTGTTGGCTAGTCAGTAGTTGGATTACTCAGTGTCTTAATGGCCTCCAATATACCAGGATGTCTGTCATGAATGAGACACACATTTGATCGATCCTTCACGATCGCAATTTTAACTTGCCGAAAGAACCATACCTAGCTCGGAAAGTTCTCACCCTCCACAAATGCCATGGCTAGTGGGATGATTTGGTTGTTCCTGTCCACACCAATAGCAGTCAGGATTTGCCCTTTGTACTGACCAGTCAGGAGTGTACCATCCACAAACATCACAGGAGGACAATGCCTGAAAGCTTTGATGCACATACCGAAATAGAAGAATACTCGTTTCAACACCTTGTAATCTGGTATGCTATCCAACCTCGTGTGCTAAATGTTAACATAAGTGTCGGGATTCCTCTCCTTCAGTATGTCAAGGAGATGGACAACATTATCATACGAGTCGAAGAACATCCCAAACCTTTCCTCCATAGCCTTCTACTTAGCCCTCCCCAAGCCTTCCCATAAGGAATGCCATAATTCCATCTGACCTTCACTGCTATCTGGATGTGTTTTGCTTCCATATCTTTCTTCGTCACTATCTCAGTATACATGAGTTGAGCTATGAGAGTTGAAGTAAGGTTTGGATGATGAACCAACATGTTTTTCCTAACACAATTATGTGGGACAACATTTGTCACAACCTAGTGGATGTTATACTTTGGCACATGGTCGTGCACCTTCACAGGACAACTTGATTCAACACACTTCATGGTATATTTCGTTGGACTAGATATGTGTGTCTGGAAAACCCTCTGCACAGACATAGCCCACTTTATCACCGCATACTTCATTTTCTTCTTTGTGTCAAACATAGCCCATATCTGGACTTGGTTCAGATTATATTGCCATGGAGTCTCATGGCCATCGTTGACAGTAAAGTTGGCAGATATGTCTTGCTCCCATGCAGCAGGAATTGGTACATCCTCCTCATCCTCGGAATTTTCAGAATCAAGTTCCGTTGCAATCCCATCCTCGTCCTCTTCCTCTATCAGCCTCTGCATTTCATCGCCTTCCTCATCCCCATCAGCAACACCAGAGGCGGCTAATACTATTGACTAAATACTCTGACCAGCACCATGACTACTAACATTGTGTGGCACATAATCTAACTCTTTCTCGGCTTGGCTAGCATTCACATCTGGTGGTTGTGACCCGGATACATAAATCTCGCTATCCACTTGAATACTCTGGCCTGGTTCATATCCCATGGTGGGTGGTAAGATATTATCCTCCTTCGCCACTGGTTGCACTAGGGCCTACAGATGGATTCTTCGGTCTCTACAACGACTTAACAGAGACAACCAATGCTGGCTCCTATCTATCGGAATCAAATCCCACTTGACATTTTTACAGGATATTGTCCACAAGGCATGAATATTGACGGAACAAACTTCAGGATCCAGGCCAAAACTAGTTGTCAACCAGTGCTTCAACTGCCTAATGTCCAGTCTGTCCGGGTCTGAAAGTGTCATCTCGACTTTTTTAAACTCGCTAAAATCAACCCCCAACTCATTATATCGAACATTACCAGGGCCGTAATACACAGTGAAATTTACGGATTTAGACATTTTAGCCTGTCAGACATTGTCAGCTTCTCATTATTCGCAACGAATAAATTGACACTAAAATAAAATGTACACTAAAATATACCTACGTATTCTAAATAAACCTACACTAAAATGAACTTCACAAAAATAAACCGACACTAATATGACTACACTAACTAAACCTACACTTGGAAAACATACACTAAAATCACTACACTAATAAAAGTAACCTAAAATCACTACACTAACAAAAATAACCTAAACTATTTTTACGTACATTAAAAAAACTAACAAAAAACTAACCTAAACTAACAGAAAAAAATTATACCTTTGATGCGTGAGTGCCCTTCTTCTTCCTCTCCACCTTCTTCTGCCTCTCCACCACTCCACCTTCTCACCATTCACACCTCCACCACCACACCATGTCTCCTCCACACGAACAACAAAACTACCACATTGCAAAAAATGAAACCGTAGGGCGGGGGAGACGAAGATGATCTATTGTTTCATCGGATTGAAACGGATAATGGGTGGAGGGAAAGGGATATCAAGGGGGGATTTTCGGCCGAAACTGAGAGAAGAAGAGGGAGCTGGAGGAAGAAGAAGGAGTTGGCTGCGTCAGCCTTATCCAGGGGCTCTTTGGCCTCCTGGAGGCCGACGGGCGCTCTTCGTCCTGGCGTGGGCCGACGGCCCGCTCTTCGGCCTGGCGTCGGCCGATGGGCCCATTTCGGCCTGCACTAAGCCGACGAGTGACCGGTTGGCCCAACTAAGGCTGACGGGGTGCTAGTTTCGTCATTTTTTCAACTGCTATAACTGTTTTCAAATTTGATATAAATTTTGTACTACTTTTGAAAAAAAATTGGACTATATGGGGTACTTACCGGAAACTTGGAGATTTGAAGGCCCAGTCACCAAGATGGAAGCTTTGAGGAGCACGGCTTGCACTTCACGTTTGATGTAGCAAATAGGCATGATTATCTCTTCGCCATGTAACCGACCATGTGTAAACCCTAGGCATCCTCAGCGTCTATATAAGCCAGAGGGTTTAGGGGTATAAACAGAACAACTCATCTAGGGCTATCTATTTTATCTCAAGGTAGATCAACACTGTAACCCCCCACATCATCAATACGACCAATCAAGATGTAGGGTATTACCTCCATAGGAGGGCCCGGACCTGGGTAAATCTGTGTCCCCTTTGTCTTCTGTTATCGTTGACTCTAGTCTCACAGTTCGGGACCCCTACCCGAGATCCGCCAGTTTTGACACCAACATTGGTGCTTTCATTGAGAGTTCCTCTGTGAGCAAGATGGAATCGACATCTCGCCTTGTCATCAACGAACAGGTCTGCAACATCGACACTTTTGTCCCCAGATAGAGCTTCGCCTCTGGCAGTGTTGTGCTGCATGCTGATCCCACTGGCCATCTAGGCCGCGTTGAGAGCTTCAGCCCTGATCGAGAGGTCAGGTTCGGAAACTTAGAGTTCTACATCGACTTTCGGGGTGACCTATTGTTAATCAGGCTCGCAGCTTTGCCTGTACCCCCCGAGGACTCTGAGGCTTTAACATCGAGCCCCTTCTTCGGACACGCCCATGGGGTCACCCGCGGCAATGATCCGATCTCCTACCCTGGTCCGGCCATTGAGCCAGATGACTGGACATGTGTTCTTACCGAACAATCCCCATGTCCGGACGCCTTGGAGGTTAACTCCGCAAGTTCCGAACTGTTGGATCTGATCAGACCCTCAACGTTTGATGAAGCCCTAGATCGGATCTCTTCGATGAAGATCACCAACGATCCAGCCCTGATTTATCCTCGGTTCAGTTACGGTGTGAGTCAGGACGAATTTTTTGACCCACCCACCACCCACTTCATAGCCACTGGTGAAGATTTAACCAACATGCTAGACTATGCCTCCTAGGAGGTAGAATACATGGATGAAGAAGACCGTGCTCCCACCCCCGTTAACACCGGGAGGTGGGCCGCCAGTTCCACATACGACGTCTACATGGTAAATACTCCTGCTACTAACGGCGAAAACACGCCTAACAACAATGGCGACAAATCGGGAGATGCGCCGTCAAGGCGCCGGAAACCGCATAAGCGGTCCACAGGCAAAAAGGGAAGGAAAGCTATTATTAGCTGCGGGGACGGTAGTGCCCCCACTAACCATGGCAATCCTGATATCCCCGAACACCCGTTAGAGGGTCTGGAAGGGTCTGAGGACCAGAACAACCCCGATAACGTCAACAACTCCGAAGACGATAATTACCTCCCCCCCCCCTCGTTGAGGAGGAAGATATACCGAAGGCCGATGACTTGTACATCCTTGATAACCTCGAAGATCGGGAAGAAATCAGGCAACAGCTCATAGCAACGGCTCATAGCCTGAAAGCTAAAGAATGGCAACTCAAAGCCAAACAGGATGACCTCAATGATCGATGGACGAAAGTCCTATCAGCTGAGGAAGTATACATCACCGGTCTGTTGAACAAGCCCAAAAGCTACCCACGAAGGAGGTTGTTGCCGCAATTCCATGACGAACTCACTAATACTCCGTCTCCGAACCGTACTCCATACGACAAGCCGGACCGCCCCCCTCGAGGTCGGGACAGGACGGCTGATGACACCGGTTATATACCGGCAGTGCCCCAAAGACGGGGTAAGGAGCCATTAGAGCCCAATGATAGGTTCGACCTGCGAGATGACCTAGATCATAGAGCAGGCCATACAAGATCCATCTATGGATCCAGAGAGTACTCGCCCGATAGATGGGGCGGGTACAGACCATGATTCGACCAAAACAATAGAGTCTGGGAACGCAACCGGACCCACACAGAAACCAAATACAGGCACAACACAGCACGGGTCAGAGGCGCCGCTCACCCACTGTGCTTCACAGATGAGATAATGCGACATCAGTTCCCCAAGGGGTTTAAACCCGTAAATATAGAACAGTATGATGGGACCACTGACCCAACCGTATGGATTGAGGACTTTCTCCTGCATATACACATGGCATGAGGAGACGATCTCCATGCCATCAAATATCTACCTCTTAAGCTTAAGGGGCCAGCTCGGCACTAGTAAAACAGCCTCCCCGAAAACTCCATTGAATGCTGGGAAGACTTGGAAGATGCGTTCCGCTCTAACTTCCAGGCAACCTATGTCCGCCCGCTGGACTCTTCCGATCTCAGCAACGTCGTCCAGAAGCCCGAAGAGTCTGCTCGACAATTCTGGAATCGGTTCTTGACTAAGAAGAACCAAATTGCCGACTGTCCGGATGCCGAGGCCATAGCCTCCTTCCGGCACAAACCTCGGACCATGTCTGCCCTTAGCTCCCTCCTGACCCTCTTTTGCGTGGGCGAAGACAATTGGCTGGCAAGACGCAACCACAATTCCGAAGATCCCGTAGAATCTAAAGCCCGGGATGGCAACAGAAAACCAAAGCGCAATAAGAATAAGCGCCGGCACAATAATAGCGATACCGATGACACGGCTGTAAACGCCGGATTCCGCTACTCCCAACCTAGGCAGCGCAAGAAGCCTCCTAAAGGCAATCGTGATGGACCCACTCAGCTGGAGAAGATCATGGAAAGGCCTTGCCAAATCCATGGGACTTCGAAGAAGCCTGCCAACCACACACACCGCAACTGCTGGGTGTTTAAACAGGTTGGCAAGATACCACCCGAGGACCAAGGCAAAAGCTCTTGCAGCGAGGACGAGGATGAGCCTCGGGGTCCAATTTGTGGCGGACAGAAGAAATTCCCTCACGAAGTCAATATGGTGAACAAGATATACACCACACATATACCTAGGAAGGAAAGGAAGCATGCCATTCACAAGGTCTATGTTGTGGAACCCGTAGCCCCGAAGTACAACCCATGGTCGGCATACTCGATCATCTTTGATCGGCGCGATCACTCGACCAATATCAGTCATGGGGATTTGGCGGCCCTCGTCCTAGACCCCATTATAGATGGGTACCACCTCACAAAATTCCTAATGGATGGAGGAAGTAGCCTCAACTTGATTTGCTCAGATACGGTGAAAAAGATGGGCATAGATCCGTCACACATCAAACCCGGCAGCACTACCTTCAAAGGAGTGATCCCACGCGTTGAGGCCCGATGTACGGGTTGCGTAACCCTGGAAGTTGTGTTCAGCTCGCCCGATAACTTTCGCAGTGAAGACTTGATCTTCGACATTGTGCCCTTCCGCAACGGCTATCACGCGCTGCTTGGTCGGACAGCGTTCCCTCATTTCAACGCAATCCCAGACTACACATACCTCAAGCTCAAGATGTCAGGCCCCAAGGGGGTCATTACTGTCAACTGCAATACGGAGCGCTCCCTTTGAATTGAGGAACATGCACTGGCCCTAGTGGCCGAATTCAGCTACAAAGAAGATCGACAAGTTTCGACATCCGCCATAAAGGCATACAAGGTTGGGAAGCGAGTTCGACTTCAGACCAAAAACTTAGAGCCTTCCTCCTCCCTTCAATAAGGACTCGCCCCCACCACACAACCTTAAGACCAGTAAAGTACATGCCGAGAGGCACAACTTCGCACTTAAAATTGCATGGGTGGCGGTGGGGAAATAAAGATGGGCGTTCCATTGGCCCGAACCTTTACCATCAGCACGTCTTTGGACTAAATGCAGGCACTCCCAAAAGAGCCTGCCTATGGCTTTAAGCTCACCTACAATTCGGCGGCCTCTCAAGACCTTGTTCGCAAGATCCGTCCGCCGAATACTAACACCCATCAAGGTGCATCTAAGAGCAAGAGTCAACTACCAACGGGGCATATCGAGGACATTAGGTTAACAATTGAAGACCTCTGGTACAACAACTCATGTATATTTTTATTTCTTTCACATACCTGTAAACAGTTGCTTCGGCAATCTGAGCTATAAGAGTTGTTGAGAAAAATGTAAATTGTGTGGCACAAGTTTGTCTCATCTGTCCTTTTTTTGGCGCATATTTTTCCTCTCTCCCTCTTCTCATGGACCTGTTTGGTATGATGCGAGGTAACCGGCTAATAGACCGGGGGCTCGAGTTCAAAAACAAATTGCCTTATCTACCATGTGTTCGGTGTCTTGGTGTTCGCTTTATATGAATCAGTTCTGAACTATGTATTTGGTCAATAAGTTGGGTTGCCCAGCTCCTATGCTTGCCCCCTTACGTTCCGCTTGTTTGACTAAAAGGGAAAAGGGAGCACCGTGCGATTGTGCTTCCGGATAGTCTGGCCAAGCACCTCAAGGGAGAAAGCCGAAAACATACTGTCATAGTATGCGAGATCCAGTCTGCGAACCCCGAGCTGGAAGTATTATACTTCCATCCTCGTAAGCGGTTATTCTGTGTTATACGAGTAACTTGCCCTTTGTGCAAACAATGTGATATCGGCTTTGGCCATGGTTCGTCCGAACATCACAACACTTCGGTGGCTAGTCGTACGCTTCATGTAGTCCTTTTCGTGCCCCTACGGCTAAGTGAAAGAAATAAAGCACTATAGTTTGATTGCCTAGTCTATTGCACTAGACCACCCTCAAGTTCCGATAATTTGGCTAAGGGACATAGTGCATTGGCATAGACACCCCATATAGTATCTACATGGGGGCTGAAGCCGACGACTCGCATCTTTCAGTATTAAACAGCCACATAGGAGTTATAAAGGAATGCAAAACCATATAAAAACAAATATTAATATCATCAAAAGTTTGGACAAGTCATCGTACGCGTTACAGTTCATTCAAATAATTGATGGCCCGGACACTGGGACGCTATCACCCGAGCACTCTCCATCACTCCATCAAAGTATAGCTCGGGGTGTCGATGCTCCTTCCTGGGTGGCGGCGGGTCGATGGATACCTTCATCGGATTCAGCCCCAGCCAGTGCACCTTGGCCTTGGCAAGGGCCATCCGGACTCCCTTGATACAGGTGGAGCGCTTGACGATGTCGAGGCGGGGCGAAGCAGCAATCAACCTATCCACCAGGCCAAAGTAGCTACCTGGAAGCGGCTCGCCGAGCCATAAGCGGATGCGGAGGTCCTTCATGGCCGGCTCCACCATCTGGTGCAGCTCCATCATCTGTTTTAGCTGCTCCACTAGAAGAGGAGGACGCACATGGGCTCCGAACTGTGCCCAGAATAGCCAAGCTTCATCTCGTTCTCCCCGCGAGGCGAATAGCTGATTGGCATCTGCCACGCTCTTCTGGAGATCGGAAGATGTGCCTGAGGATCGCCACACCCGGGTAAGTCATGTGAATTTGCTATCCCCGAATATGCATTTTAGTGAGTATGGCTTACCATCTGCTATGTCCTTGGCCTGGCGCACTTGGTCCTCATAGAACCGTTTGTCCATCCGCTCCTTCTGGAGTTCGGTTTTTAAGGTGGACAGTTCAGCCGAGCTCGCCTTATTCTTCTGCTCCAAGGCCTCGCATCTTTCATTGGCGTCCTTGAGCTCCTCCTGGACCTCTGCCATGCGAGCCTCATGCTTGCTGCTGGTGGCCCGCATGGTGGAAAGGGCGACAACCATTTCTTTAGCAGCTGCCCTCTCGGCGGCCGTTTCATCCTGCGCGCGCTGGAGCTCGGCCTTGAGGCTCTCTATCTCCTTCGTCGAGCTTGCGCATACATTATACAATGTGAAAAGGCTGCATTGACAGTATTCGAACGATAGAGTTCAGACAAACGCATTTGGATTCTTTTTTGGCATACCTTGAGCCTCGTCGAACCTTCGGTTAAGGGCCTCAACTTCGTCTTCGGAGCGCTTAAGCTTCCGATTTAGCTCTTCCAGCTCGGCACCATTTATTGCTGCCGCCGATAATGAAACTTGCATTACACACACAGTTGATATATTACATGGGCTATCAATTCCCGAATTATAGACAATCCGATCATATGTTGAGTTATTCTAACATGTCGGACACTGAAAGTGCATCTAGTTCGATATCGGATATAGAACTGACCCCTAGGTGAGCTTTTTCACGTCACCTAGGGCTCGGGGGCTGCCATGTATATAATAGGAATAAATAAAAACTTTGCGAATAAGAACATCGGGTGACTTACTTGAAAACCTGTAAGGAGACCTTTGAAGGCCTCCTTTAGTCCGTTGTCAACGGACTGGATGCTCTGCAATAGCACACCCATAAGGGTGCGGTGATCCTCGGGGATGGAGGTGCTCGATAGAGCCTCCTTCACGACCAACCACCTATTGGTCGGTGGTGCCGGTGATGATTGGATTCCCTGATCACCTACCGGGGATTGAACCGGTGCCTCCGGAGGTATAGTGCTCTTCGGAGATGTTCCTGGAGGTGACTGAGCGCCCGCTCGTTTGTCCTCCTCGGTGTTCGGGAGGGGTGTCACCCCCCAGTTTTCAGTGGCCGAGGCATTAGCCCCAGCCACAGTATGGTGTCCCTCGCCACCAGTGTCCGCCTTCATAGGAGTGTGCTGGGATGACACCTCCATGGCGTCCCTCATGGTGCCTGGAGTGGTGGTATGCGAGGCATCCCCGCTCTCCGCTAGTTCGGCGGGCAGGGTCTCCCCGTTCGATATCACCTAGGTGAGGATAACACGTGGGGGAACGCAAAGCCAATAACCTACATGTTAGCAAACTCTAAATCTATTCATAATGAATGGAAGGGTCTTTGGATCCTAACCTTTTCTGAGGGGGCTTGACCCGTAGGCTCCTTCGTCGAACCGCCTCGAGGTCTTCGGACACGGTGTCTGAGTGCGAACAATCGTTGGCCAGAATCACCCACGCCCAACGCGCCCTCTTTTGGGCAGGAGAAGGGACCTCCTCCGGAGCGTCCGAAGACACCGCTCTCTTCCTAGCGCAGGGGGGATTACCTTCCCCCTCACCGTCGACCTCGACCTCCTCCTCCTCCTCTTCTTCTTCTTCCTCCTCCTCTGGCTCCTCCTGATTCGAGGAGGCAGGGGTATCCTTAGATGCAGCGTCAGGCTGGTCCCTGATGCGGATGCCAGCCTGGCTTGGTTTCTTCTTCTTCTCTTTCTTCGTGAGAGCCTCATAGGGCTTTACCACGAGCATTTTCGCTAACAGCCTGGTCCTCTCATCTTCGGACTGAGGCGCTGGACTATTAATGTTGACGGCTTTCTCCAGCCATCTCTGCAAAGACAGATCGGATAAGGGGTTATGAGATCTCCTTATGTGACGAAGCCGACCAAGCTAGGGTGTATCGTACATGGGATTCGGGCTTGGTGGCATGTAGACCCTTTGTCCTCCTCCTCGGATGGCCAGATCTTCTGTGATTTGAAGAGCGCCTTCCATAACTTCTCCCGCGTAGTGCGGAAGAGATTCCGGACTATGGGCTCGGAGTCAAGCTCACGAGCCCACAAGGGAGTGTCCCGGCACTGGCAAGGGAGGATGCGTCTTCAGAGCATCACCTGGACCACATCGGTCAACTTGGTGACCTCCTCGACCATGGAGCAGATGCGCTTATGTAGGTCACTCACCTCCTTGCCCAATCCCCAAACAAGGCCCTTTTCGAGCCATGAAGCCAGTCTGGTGGGGGGACCGGCACTGAATGCGATGGCGGGATACTGACCTTCTTCTTGTGGTTCGGTAACGTAGAACCACTCCTTCTACCACCCCTTGATGGTGTCAATAAGGGTGCTCGATGGCCACCCGAAGTCGGTGAGCTTGCCGATGACGGCCTTGCCGCAATCTGCGTGCTTGCCACCGGCACACTTGGGCTTGATGTTGAACACCTGAAGCCAGAGCCCGAAGTGTGGCTCAATGCACAGGAAGGCCTCGCAGACGAGGATGAACATAGAGATGTGCATGATGGAGTTCGATGGGAGGTCATGGAAGTCGAGGCCGTAGAAGAACATCACCCCCTAACAAAGGGGTGGAGAGGAAACCTAAGCCCCCTAAGGAAGTGGGGGATGAACACCACCCTTTCTCCTGGCTTGGGGGTGGGGATCACTTGGCCCTCCTCCGCCATGCAGTGAGGGATGTCAGCGGAGAGGTAGCCGGCCTTCTTGAGGTTGAGAATGTCTCGGTTTGTGACCGAGGAGGACTCTCATTGGCCGTTGGAGCCCGTCATTGATGACATCGAAGGTGGGGGTGAAAGACCTAGATCTATGCTTCGGAGGCACCAAGGAATGGGAGGCAGAGAAGTTGAATGAAGAGCGTGTATAGCCTTCGGGGTTTTCCTCCTCTTTTTATGAGGCCTGTCGATTCGGTCTCCCCTTTCTGCGCCCTGAATCCCTCCACTTTCTGAGACATGTGAGCCGTTGCGTGAGCGTGATTAAATATATCCCGTATAAAACGAGACATGATAGGTATATTGGTAGATTGTGATGATTAAAACAGCCTCCAACCGTGAATCGAGTCCATGTAACTAGCCTAGCGATCGTGGTGGGCCATGACCTTTCGTTAGAGAGGTCATCAAAGGAACATTGTTTACCCCTGACGTTTGGCCTTCAAGGACAACCAATTTGCGGTGTTCGGATATGCCACTGTGCGGAAACTACTTATCATCGAAGGTCGAACTATTTTCGGTGGGAAGGAACTCACCTTGCAAGAAGAAGACTCTGTTCACAAAGCAATTGGAGTTGAAGACCCTTGGCGTTGGAGGCATGTTCAGGGGCTACTGAGGGAGTCCTAGATTAAGGGGTCCTCGGGAAGCCGGCCTATTCTTATGGGCTGGACTATATGGGCTACTTACCAAACACTAGGAGATTTGAAGGCCGAGTAGCCAAGATGGAAGCTTTGAGGAGCACGGCTTGCACTCCATGTTTAATGTAGCAAATAGGCATGATTATATCTTCGGCATGTAACCAACCATGTGAAAGCACATTTGCTCCCTTGGTGGTTTTGGTAAGTAATAACAACATATAAGTCATTGAACTAATGTTTCCACCAAGTATATTTCAGGAAATGTTCAATGATAGGATTGGCAAAAGGAAACTATGGAGATACCCCAAGATGCAAGGAAATAGGTTTTCCAAGCTTCAAGCAAGAGGACTCTACATTTTATATCTGTGAGAAATCACTTTGAGTCCATAGGAAAGCCAATACTATTAAAAGGGGGTAAGGTTTTGATTGGTGAACAATATGCTCAAACGTGCACAAGTGATAGTCGCCAAAAACATCCACAAACTCTCCCACCAAAGTTTGTTATATACCTAACACTCAAAATCGGTGCAACCAACTTTCCCATACCAGTGCCGCCGATTCCAGAACCTAGACAGACTCACACAAACCCTAGCCACTTCGGTGCAACCGATTCCATACCGGTGCAACCGAGTTTAGGTTTCCAACTTTCTATTACGCAAATTCACATTATCCGTACCATCGAGAATGTTGGATCGGCATCATCGAGATTGGAAATCTGACTGTTGGTCACCTTACCGGTGCAACCGAGTTTCCTATATCGGTCTCACCGAGATTCAAAAGTTGCCACCTTTTCGTCACTTCGGTACCACCAAGATTAACACACTGGTGTCACCGAGTTGGTCATTTTGTGTGTAACGGTTGGATTTTGGGGATGCCTATATATACCCCTTGACCACCACCTACTCGAATGTGAAGCACTCAGAACTATTCCACACTTGCCCCATCCAGTTTTCTGAGAGAGAGAACCACCTACCCTTGTGTTGAGGTCAAGATCTTCCACTCCAATCATAGGGATCTTGATCTCTAGCCTCCCCAAGTAGCTTTCCACCAATCCCATCTCTTCCACCATGCCAAATCCGTGAGACAGTGATTGGGTGCTGAGGATTCTATCATCTTGAAGCACAAGAGAAAGGAGTTCATCATCATTACCGAGCCTATTACCTTTTGGAGGGTGGTGCCTCCTAGATTGGTTAGGTGTCGCTTGGGAGCCTCCTAGTTCTTGTTGTGGAGTGAACCAAGAAGTTTGCAAGGGCAAGGAGATCACCTACTTCGTGAAGATCTATCCATAGTGAGGCTAGTCCTTCGTGGACGGAAGCCGTTATGGAATAGTCAAGGTTGCTACTTCGTGGACCCTTTTGGGTGGAGCCCTCCGTGGACTCTCGTGACCGTTACCCTCCGTGGGTTGAAGACTCCATAAACATGGATGTACGATAGCGCCACCTACCGGAACCACGGGAAAAATCATCGTGTCTACAACTATGTTTGATCTTCCTACCCTATCTATTCTATACATGCTTGTTGTTACTTTCCGTTGCTATATACTCTTAGACTTGCATGAGTTGGGTGTACTTGACTTGCCATGAAATGCTAAAAACAGTCAACCCTAAAACTTGGTATAGGCAAAACTTTTATTTGGTCAAGTAGTCTAATCACCCCCTGTTGGAAATATGCCCTAGAGGCAATAAATAAAGTGTTTATTATTATATTTCCTTGTTCATGATAATCATTTATTATCCATGCTATAATTGTATTAATTGGAAACACATTACATGTGTGGGTAAATAGACAACACTATGTCCCTAGTATGCCTCTAGTGAACTAACTCGTTGATCAAAGATGGTCAAGGTTTCCTAGCTATTGACATGTGATGTCATTTGATAACGGGATCACATCATTATTAGAATGATGTGATGGACAAGACCCAAATTACAAATGTAGCATATGATCGTGTCAGTTTATTGCTACTGTTTTCTGCATGTCAAGTATATGTTCCTATAACCATGCGATCATGCAACTCACGGACATTGGAGGAGTGCCTTGTGTGTATCAAACGTCGCAACACAACTGGATGACTATAAAGGTGCTCTACAGGTATCTCCGAGGATGTCTGTTGAGTTGGAATGGATCAAGACTGGGATTTGTTACTCCGTGTGACGGAGAGGTATCTCAGGGCCCACTCGGTAATACAACATCACAATAAGCCTTGCAAGCAATGTGACTAAGTGTTAGTCACGGGATTTTGTATTATGGAACGAGTAAAGAGACTTGCCAGTAATGAGGTTGAACTAGGTATGGAGATACCGACGATCGAATCTCGGGCAAGTAACATACCGAAGAACAAAGGGAACATCATACGGGATTAACTGAATCCTTGACATAGAGGTTCGACCGATAAAGATCTTCATAGAATATGTAGGAACCAATATGGGCATCCAGGTCCCGCTATTGGTTATTGACCATAGAGGTGTCTCGGTCATGTCTACATAGTTCTCAAACTCGCAGGGTCTGCACACTTAAGGTTTGGTGACATTTCGGTAGTATAGAGTTATGTATGGTGGTGACCGAAGGTTGTTTGGAGTCCCGGATGAGATCCCGTACGTCACGAGGAGCTCCATAATGGTCCGGGGGTAAAGATTCATATATAGGAATTCCTGTTTTGGTCGCCGGAAAAGTTTTCGGCTAATCGGTATTGTACCGGGAGTGCCGGTAGTGTACCGGGAAACCATCGGGAGGGGTATCTCGACCCAAGAGGCTTCATGGGCTGTGGGATAATAAATACCAGCCTTTTTTGGGCTGGTGGAAGTCCCACACAAGGCCCATGTGGCTAGGGAAGAAAAGCCCAAAGGGAAAAGGTGGAAAAAGGCCAAAAAGGAGGAATCCTAGTCCTACTAGGATTGGAGGAGGAGTCCTCCTCTCCTCTCCACTTCGTCCGAACCAAGGAGGCTTGGCCCTTGCGCCAAGTCCTCTCCTCCCTCCCTCTTATATATACTGGAGGTTTTAGGGTTTTTGCAGAGAATTTTCAGCCACGTGCTACCCGTTCCTCCAGTGCATAGTTTCTCCTCTAGATCGGATTTCTACAGTGCTTAGGCGAAGCCCTGCCGGAATAGCTCCACCACCATCGCCAGAGCGCCGTCACGCTGCCGACGAACTCTTCTTCCTCTCTGCTCCCTCTTGCTGGATCAAGATGGCGGAGATCGTCATCAAGCCGTACGTCTGCTGAACACAGAGGTGCCGTCCGTTTGGCGCTAGATCGGAAGGACCGTGATCGAGTTCGTGGGACGGATCGTGATCAAGTTCGCGGGACGGATCGTGATTGGATCGCGGGACAGATCGTGATTGGATCACGGGACGCTCGGCGATTTGGATCGCAAAGACGTTCGACTACACCAACCACGTTTCTTAACGCTTCCCGCTTAGCGATCTACAAGGGTACGTAGATCCACTCTCCCTCTCGTAGATGCTCATCACCATGGATAGGTCTTGCGTGAACGTAGGAATTTTTTTGTTTCCCATGCAACATTCCCCAATAGTGGCATCATGAGCTAGGTCTATGTGTAGATGACATCTCGAGTGGAACACAAAGAGTTTGTGGGCATTGATGCTTAGATTGCTTCCTCCCTTGGTCGTGTTTTTGTTCAGTGGTATTGTGATATGAAGCGGCCCGGACCAACATTACTCGTACGCTTATGAGAGACCAGTTCCCTCAACAGCAACTTGTTGCATAGATGGCTTGCGGGTGCCAGTTTCTCTCACTTTAGTTGGATCGGATTCGACAAAGGCGGTCCTTGAGAAGGTTGAAAAGCAACTAGTGTATCACCGTTGTGGTTTTTGCGTAGATGAGAATTGTTCTTGCTAGATACCCATAGCAGCCACGTAAAACATGCAACAACAATTAGAAGACGTCTAACTTGTTTTTGTAGGGAATGTTGTGATGTGATATGGCCAATTACATGATGTGATATATGTGATGTATGAGATGATCACGTGATGTATAGATTATCACGACTTGCATGTCGATGAGTACGGCAACCGGCAGGAGCCATAGGGTTGTCTTTAATTATTGTATGACCTGCATGTAAATCATTAAGCGATTTGTAATGCTTTACTTTATCGCTAAACGGTAGCAATAGTAGTAGAAGCATGTTGGGAGCGACAACCCCGATGGTGACATATTGATGGAGATCAAGATGATGGAGATCATGGTGTCGTGCCGGTGACGATGGAGATCATGCCGGTGCTTTCTAGATGGAGATCAAAAGCACAAGTTCATGGCCATATCATGTCACTTATAATTTGCATGTGAAGTTAATCCTTTTATGCACCTTGTTTTGCTTAGGATGACGGTAGCATTATAAGGTGATCCCTCACTTAAATTTCAAGATGAATTGTGTTCTCCCCGAGTGTGCACCGTTGCGAAAGTTTGTCGTGTCGAGACACCATGTGATGATCGGGTGTGATAGACTCTACATTCACATACAATGGGTGCAAGCCAGTGTTGCACGTGCAGAACACTCGGGTTAAACTTGACGACCCTAGCATGTACAAACATGGCCTCGGAACACAAGAGACCAAAAGGTCGAACATGAGTCATATAGTAGATATGATCAATATGATGATGTTCACCATTGAAGCCACCTCAACTCACATGATGATCGGACTTGAGTTGGTGAATTTGGATCATGAGACACTCAGATGACCTGAGGGATGTCAATTTGAGTGGGAGCTTTAGTAATTTGAATAACTAAACTCATTATCTTGAACAATAGTCTAAGTAAACCTTTGCATATTTATGTTGTAGATCAATGGCTCACGCAGTAGCACCCCTGAATTTTAATGCGTTCCTAAAGAAAGCTAAGTTGAAAGATGATGGAAGTAACTTTGTTGACTAGGCCCGTAATCTAAGGATTATCCTCATGGCTTCCCAGAAGTCATATGTCCTTGATGCACCGCTTAGTGACCAACCATAAGACATGACCTCCGAAGACGTTAAGAACGCTTAGGAGGCATATATTGGAGATTACTCAATAGTTCAGTGTGCAATATTGTATGGCTTAGAACTGGGAATTCAAAGACGTTTTGAACGCTATGGAGCATATGAGATGTTCCAGGAGTTGAAGTTGATCTTTCAGAAGAATGCTAGGATCAAGAGGTATGAGACCTCCGATAAGTTCTATGCTTGCAAGATGGAGGAGAACAGGTCTATCAGTGAACATATACTCAGAATGTCTGGGTATTCAACTCGTCTAGCAGAGTTGGGAATTGCCCTTCCTCTAGAGGCGACCATTGACAGAGTTCTTCAATCACTTCCACCTAGTTACAAGAGCTTTGTGATGATCTATAACATGCACGGGATGAACAAGTCAGTCGCCGAGTTGCTTGCGATGCTAAAAGTCACTGAGTCTGAAATTCAGAAAGAACATCAAGTGTTGATGGTCAATAAAACCACTAGTTTCAAGAAGAATTGCAAGGGCAGGGTAAGAAGGGTGAAACCAAGAAAGATGGCAAAGTAGTTGCTACACCTATAAAGAAGCCCAATCATGGACCTAAGCTAGAAACTGAGTGCTTTCATTGCAAGGGAACTGGTCACCGGAAGCGGAACTGCCTCAAGTACCTGGCTGACAAGAAGGCGGCCAACGACAAACAAGGTATATATGATATACATGTTATTTATGTGTACCTTACTATCTATCGTTGTAGTGCCTGGGTATTTGATACCAGTTTGGTTGCTCACACTTGCAACTCAAAATAGGAACTACGGAATAGACGAAGGCTGGCAAAGGATCAAGTGACAATGCGCGTGGGAAATGGTTCCAAGGTTGATGTGATCATCGTTGGCATGCTCTCTCTTTGATTAATATCGGGATTAGTGATGAACCTGAATAATTGTTATTTAGTGCATGCGTTAAGCATAAACATTATATCTAGATCTTGTTTATTGTGAGACGGTTACTCATTTAAATCAGAGAATAAAGGTTGTTCTATTTATATGAGTAATATCTTTTATGGTCATGCACCCAATGTGAGGGTTTATTCATACTGAATCTTGATAGTGATGACACACATGTTCATAACATTGATGCCAAAATATGTAGAGTTGATAATGATAGTACCACTTTCTTGTGGCACTGCCATTTAGGTCATATTGGTGTAAAACGCATGAGGAAGCTCCATGCTGATGGACTTTTGGAGTCACTTGATTTTCAATCACTTGACACATGTGAACCATGCCTCATGGGCAAGATGACTAAAACGCTGTTCTTTGGAACAATGGAACGGGCGAGTGACTTATTGGAAATCATACATACTGATGTGTGTGGTCCAATGAATGTTACAGCGCATGGTGGATATCGTTATTTTCTCACCTTCACTGATGACTTAAGTAGATATGGGTATATTTACTTAATGAAACACAAGTCTGAAACGTTTGAAAAGTTCAAGCAATTTCAGAGTGAAGTTGAGAATCATCGTAACAAGAAGATTAAATTCATGCAATCTGATCGAGGAGGTGAATATCTGAGTTATGAGTTTGGCAGTCACTTAAGACAATGTGGAATTGTTTCACAGTTGACACCGCCTGGAACACCACAGCGTAATGGTGTGTTCGAACGTCGTAATCGAACCTTATTAGATATGGTGCATTCTATGATGTCTCTTGCTGATTTGCCACTATCATTTTGGGGTTATGAATTAGAGACAGTTGCATTCACTTTAAATAGGGCACCATCAAAATCCGTTGAGACGACGCCATATGAGCTATGGTTTGGCAAGAGCCCAAAATTGTCGTTTCTTAAAGTTTGGGGATGTGATGCTTATGTCAAAAAGCTTCAGCCTGAAAAGCTGCAACCCAAAGCGGAGAAATGCGTCTTCATAGGATACCCGAAAGAGACAGTCGGGTATACCTTCTATCTCAGATCCGAAGGCAAAGTGTTTGTCGCTAAGAACGGAACATTTCTTGAGAAAGAGTTTCTCTCGAAAGAATTGAGTGGGAGGAAAATAGAGCTTGATGAGGTTATTGAACCTTTACTTCAACCAGAAAGTAGCGCAGCGTAGAAAGATGTTTCTATGGAACCTACGACGATAGAAGAGGAAGTTAATGATGATGATCATGAAGCTTCGGATCAAGATACTATTGAACCTCGTAGGTCGACAAGGGAGCTTACTACTCCTGAGTGGTACGGCAACCCTGTCTTGGAGGTCATGTTGTTGGACAACAATGAACCTACGAGCTATGGAGGAGCAGTGATGGGCCCGGATTCCGAGAAATGGTTAGAGGCCATGAAATCCGAGATGGGATCCATGTATGAAAACGAAGTATGGACTTTGGAAGTACCCGAAGGGAGAAAGGCCATTCAGAATAAATGGACCTTTAAGAAGAAGACAGACGTGTACGGTAATGTCACCATCTATAAAGCTCGACTTTTGGCAAAGGGTTTTTCACAAGTTCAAGGAGTTGATTACGATAAGACATTCTCACCCGTAGCGATGCTTAAGTCTGTCAGAATCATGTTGGCAATAGCTTCTTATTTCGATTATGAAATTTGGCAGATGGATATCAAAACGGCGTTCCTCAACGGTTTCCTTGAGGAAGAGTTGTATATGATGCAACCAGAAGGTTTTGTCGATCTAGAGAATGCAGACAAAGTTTGCAAACTCCAGCGATCCATTTATGGGCTGGTGGAAGAATCTTGGAGTTGGAATAAGCGCTTTGATGAGGTGATCAAAGTGTTTGAGTTTATACAAGTTTATGGAGAAGCTTGTATTTACAAGAAAGTGAGTGGTGTCTCTATAGCGTTTCTAATATTATATGTGGATGACATATTGCTGATTGGAAACAATATAGAAATGCTGGAAAGCGTGAAGGAATATTTTAACAAGAGTTTTTCAATGAAGGACCTAGGAGAAGCTGCTTTCATATTAGGCATTAAGATCTATAGAGATAGATCGAGATGCTTAATAGCACTTTCATAGAGCACATACCTTGATAAATTTTTGAAGAAGGTCAAAATGGATCAGTCCAAGAAGGGGTTCTTGCCTGTGTTATAAGGTGTGAAGTTGAGTAAGACTCAATGCCCAGTGACTGCAGAAGATAGAGAAAAGATGAGTGTCATCCCCTATGCTTCAGCCATAGGCTCTATCATGTATGCAATGTTGTGCACAAGACCGGATGTTAGCCTTGCCATAAGTATGGCTGAAAGGTTTCAAAGTGATCCTGGAATGGAACACTGGGCAGCGGTCAAGAATATCCTTAAGTACCTGAAAAGGACTAAGGAAATTTTTCTCGTTTATGGATGTGATGAAAATCTCGTCGTAACGGGTTACGTCGATGCAAGCTTTGAAACTGATCCGGATGACTCTAAGTCACAAACCGGATACGAATTTATTCTCAACGGGGGAGCGGTAAGCTGGTGCAGTTCCAAGCAAAGCGTGGTAGCCGATTCTACGTGCGAAGCGGAGTACATCGCAGCCTCGGAGGCGGCAAAGGAAGGTGTCTGGATGAAGCAGTTCATGACAGATCTTGGAGTAGTGCCTAGTGCACTGAATCCAATGAACATGTTTTGTGACAACACTGGTGTCATTGCTCTGGCCAAGGAACCAAGGTTTCACAAGAGGACCAGACACATAAAGCGACGCTTCAACTCCATCCACGATTACGTCAAGGAGAAGGACATAAATATTTGCAAAGTGCACACGGATCTAAATGTTGCAGATCCGTTAACTAAACCTCTTCCAAGGGCTAAACATGATCAACACCAGAACTGCATGGGTGTTCGATTCATTACAATGTAAATCACATAGTGATGTGAACTAGATTATTGACTCTAGTGCAAGCGGAAGACTGTTGGAAATATGCCCTAGAGGCAATAAATAAAGTGTTTATTATTATATTTCCTTGTTCATGATAATCGTTTATTATCCATGCTATAATTGTATTGATTAGAAACACATTACATGTGTGGGTAAATAGACAACACTATGTCCCTAGTATGCCTCTAGTGAACTAGCTCGTTGATCAAAGATGGTCAAGGTTTCCTATCCATTGACATGTGATGTCATTTGATAATGGGATCACATCATTAGTAGAATGATGTGATGGACAAGACTCAAACTACAAACGTAGCATATGATCGTGTCAGTTTATTGCTACTGTTTTCTGCAGGTCAAGTATATGTTCCTATGACCATGAGATCATGCAACTCACAGACATCGGAGGAGTGCCTTGTGTGTATCAAACATCACAATGTAACTGGGTGACTATAAAGGTGCTCTACAGGTATCTCCGAGGGTGTCTGTTGAGTTGGCATGGATCAAGACTGGGATTTGTTACTCCGTGTGATAGAGAGGTATCTTAGGGCCCACTCGGTAATACAACATCACAATAAGCCTTGCAAGCAATGTGACTAAGTTTTAGTCACGGGATTTTGTATTATAGAAGGAGTAAAGAGACTTGCCGGTAACAAGGTTGAAATAGGTATGGAGATACCGACGATCGAATCTCGGGCAAGTAACATGCCGAAGCACAAAGGGAACATCATACGGGATTAACTGAATCCTTGACATAGAGGTTCGACCGATAAAGATCTTCGTAGAATATGTAGGAACCAATATGGGCATCCAGGTCCCGCTATTGTTTATTGACCGTAGAGGTGTCTCGGTCATGTCTACATAGTTCTCGAACCCGCAGGGTCTGCACACTTAAGGTTTGGTGAAGTTTCGGTAGTATAGAGTTATGTATGGTGGTGACGGAAGGTTGTTCGGAGTCCCGTATGAGATCCCGGACGTCATGAGGAGCTCCGGAATGGTCTGGAGGTAAATATTCATATATAGGAAGTCCTCTTTTGGTCGCCGGAAAAGTTTCGGGCTAATCGGTAGTGTACCGAGAGTGTCGGTAGTGTACTGGGAGACCATCGGGAGGGGTATTTTGACCCAAGAGGCTTCATGAGCTGTGGGAGAATAAATACCATCCTTTTGTGGGCTGGTGGAAGTCCCACACAAGGCCCATGTGGCTAGGTAAGAAAAGCCCAAAGGGAAAAGGTGGAAAAAAGGCCAAAAAGGAGGAATCCTAGTCCTACTAGGATTGGAGGAGGAGTCCTCCTCGCCTCCCCACTTCGGCTAAACCTAGGAGGATTGGCCCTTGTGCCAAGTCCTCTCACCCCTCCCTCTTATATATACTGGAGGTTTTAGGGTTTTTGCACAGAATTTTCAGCCACGTGCTACCCGTTCCTCCAGTTCATAGTTTCTCCTCTAGATCGGATTTCTGCAGTGCTTAGGCACAGCCCTACCAGAATAGCTTCACCACCATGGCCGGAGCGCCATCACACTGCCAGAGAAATCTTCTTCCTCTCCGCTCCCTCTTGCTACGTCAAGACGGCGGAGATCGTCATCAAGCGGTACGTGTGCTGAACGCGGAGGTGTCGTCCGTTCGGCGCTAGATCGGAAGGACCGTGATCGAGTTCGCGGGACGGATTGTGATCAAGTTCGCGGGACGGGTTGTGATTGGATCGCAGGATGGATCGTGATTGGATCGCGGGACGCTCGGCGATTTGGATCACAAAGACGTTCGACTACACCAACCGCGTTTCTTAACGCTTCCCGCTTAGCGATCTACAAGGGTACGTAGATCCACTCTCCCTCTCGTAGATGCTCATCACCATGGATAGGTCTTGCGTGAACGTAGGAAATTTTTCTTTTCCCATGCAATGTTCCCCAACACCCGCCCCCCTCTAGACATACTTTCGGTCCTACACCATGTGTAAACCGTAGGCATCCTCGTGTCTATATAAGCCGGAGGGTTTAGGGGTATAGACACAAAAACTCATCTAGGGTTAGCTATTCGATCTTGAGGTATATCAACTATGTAACCCCCCACATCATCAATACAACCAAGTAGGACATAGGGTATTACCTCCATAGGAGGGTCCAAACCTGGGTAAATTTGTGTCCCCTTTGTCTCCTGTTACCGTTGACTCTAGTCTCACAGTTCGGGACCCGCTACCCGAGATCTGCCGGTTTTGACACAGACATGGAGGACTCCAGATTTGTGAGAAACGTGGCTCTTGGTACCAATATGATACTGGTTAATCCCGTGTGTGTCAATCTTTCACGGATTGGAGGGGGATTCCACGAATAACATGAAGAACACGAAGAGCATGAAGGGGAAATCACAAGAGGTAACACTCAATAACAAGTCCAATCACACATCCACTAGACTCACCACACACAAGATCCAAAAGGTACATGAACAACAAAGGGAAATAGGATACATGGTAGAGTTCATCCCAAATCCCATGGGTACATGGGGCCTTGATATCTCAGAGGATCTTCCCTCGAGAGGGGCCTTGACATCCTCTATGGATCTTCTCCAGTGGAGGCCTTGATCTCCATGGGAGAGGTAGAGGAAGGAGCAAAGCTCAACTAACTAAGAGCTAAACCATTGCTAACCCTAGAAAGGAGGAGGAGTGGTCCTATTTATAGTGTTAATACAAGTAAGAGTGAAGGAGGGGGATACATGGGCCTCCAGCCCACGTTTGCCCGCACAGGGGCCGAATGTCTAGGGCTTCGAGTGGGTGTTAGATGTCCGGACGGTTGGGCCGGATGTCCGGGCTGGGTCTGATCAGAGAACTTTCGGTTCTGGCATCTCTTGGCCAGATATCCGGGACGAGGGACCGGATTTCCAGGGCTGGACAGATGTCCGGAGTCTGGGGCCAGATGTCTGGGCCCTGTCGCTTCGGCTGCAGCTTGCCCTTGGCGCTTGTGTGATCTCTAGGGGCCGGATATCTGGGCCAAGGGCCGGATATCCGGGACCTGGAAGGTGCCCTGGCTCTTCCTCCTTCTTCGGGACTTCGTCTTCTTCCGTCTACGCTTCCAAGCTTCGCTCGCGGATGGTGTAGTTGTATGTAGGTGCTGGCACTCCTTCTTGTCATCCGTGAAGCTCTCGCAATACCTATGTATGCACACGAGAGGAGTGTCAAGTAGTATACCATCCTCGAAGGGGTCAAGTGAACACGTGTAAAGGAGATGATTCACCTTTATGTATGTGAAGTAGTTGTGGCACGTGTCACTTGCCAAACGGACTCTTGTCATGGTGATGTCCGGAAGATGCTCCGCATTAGAATATGTGATGAACATGTTCGGCAACATTCCACATCAAAAATTCTGTTTTTATCATTTACCGACTTGAGTACGAGTAGGAATTAAGATTGGGTATGCTGATACATCTCCAATGTATCTATAATTTTTGCTTGTTCCATGCTGTTATATTATCAATATTGGATGTTTTACAATCATTTTGTAGCAACTTTATATCAGTTTTTTGGGACTAACCTATTGACATAGTGCCAAAGTGCTAGTTGTTGTTTTTGCTTGTTTTTTACTTCGAAGAAAATCAGTACCAAACGAAGCCCAGACACCGTGAAATTTTTTGGAGAATGTTTTTGGACCAGAAGTCACTAGTTGTGCCAGACAAGTGCTAGAGAGGAGGCCCGATGTGGCGGACACCGACTAGGGTGCGCTAGAGGCCCCTAGCATGGCCTCATGGGTGGTGCCCACCTTGGCACCCTGATCCATTGACTATCGCCTCTATAAATTCACAAATATTCGGAAAACCCTAGGAGAGTCAACAAAACACAATTCCAGCCGTCGAAAGTTCCAGAACCTCGAGATCGAATTTAACACCCTCACGGAGGGGTTCATCTTCATCATAGGTGCTTCTCTGATGATGCATGAGTAGTCCACCATAGACCTACGGGTCCGTAGGAAATAGCTAGATGGCTTACTCTCTCTCTCTCTTATGATTCTCAATACAATGGTCTCTTGGAGATCTATTCGATGTAATGACTTTTGCGGTGTGTTTGTTGGGATCCGATGAATTTTGAGTTCATGCTCAGTTTCTATCCATGAATATAATTTGAGTCTTCTTTGATCTCTTATTTGCATGATTACTTATAGCCTTGTATTTCTTCTTCGAATCTTTGGTTTAGTTAGGACAACTTGATCGATTTTTCTTTCCATGGGAAGAGGTGCTTTGTGATGGGTTCGATCTTGTGGTGTACTTTCCCAGTGACAGAAGGGGCAGCAAGGCACGCATGTACCGTTGCCATTAAGGATAACAAGATGGGGTCTATTCCTACGTGAATAGATCTTGTTTACATCATGTCACCGTTCTTATTGCATTGCTCCATTTTTCCATGAACTTGATACAATAGATGCATGCTAGATAGCGGTCGATGTGTGAAGTAATAGAAGTAGTGATAGCCCACAAGTATAGGGGATCGCAACAGTTTTCGAGGGTAGAATATTCAACCCAAATTTATTGATTCGACACAAGGGGAGCCAAATAATATTATCGAGTATTCGTAGCTGAGTTGTCAATTCAACCACACCTGAAAGACTTAATATCCGCAGCAAATTATTCAATAGCAATGTAGTATGGAAGTAACGGTAATGATGGCAAAAGTAACAATAACAATTTTGTAGTGATTGTAATAGTAGCAACGGAGAACTAACTTAGCAGAGATCAATATGTGGAAAGCTCATAGGCAATGGATCAGTGATGGATAATTATGTCGGATGGCATTCATCACGCAACAGTTATAACATAGGGTGACACAGAACTAGCTCCAATTCATCAATATAATGTAGGCATATATTCCATATATAGTCATACGTGCTTATGGAAAAGAACTTGCACGACATCTTTTGTCCTACCCTCCCGTGGCAGCGAGGTCCTAATTGAAACTAAGGGATATTAAGGCCTCCTTTTAATAGAGAACCGGACCAAAGCATTAGCACTTAGTGAATACATGAGCTCCTCAAACTACGGTAATCACCGGAAAGAATCCCAGTTATTGTCACCCTAGGGGATGTGGATCATAACTCGTAATAGGTGTCTACAACTTGCAAGATAGGATCAAGAACACATATATATTCATGAAAACATAATAGGTTCAGATCTGAAATCATGCCACTTGGGCCCTAGTAACAAGCATTAAGCATAGCAACATCAATGTCACAACATAGTGGATACTAGGGATCAAACCCTAATAAAACTAACTCGATTACATGATAAATCTCATCCAACCATCACCATGCAACAAGCCTACGATGGAATTACTCACGATCGGCGGAGAGCATCATGGAATTGGTGATGAAAGATGGTTGGTGATGACGATGGCATCGATTTCCCCTTTCTAGAGCCCAAAATGGACTCGAGGTCTAGCCTCCCGAGAAAGAACATGAGGTGGCGGTGGCTCCATACATGAAACATGATGAACTCTTCTCTCTTATTTTTTCTCCGCGAATAGGAATATATAGGAGTGGAATTGAGGTTGGTGGAGCAATAGGGGCCCCACAAGCCTGCTAGGCGCAGCCAGGGGGTGGCCGCGCCTGGCAGGCTTGCCACCTATGGGTGGACCCCTCCGGTTGAGTCTTTTGCCAGTATTTTTTATTAATTCCAAAAATATTCTCCGTAAATTTTCACATCAATCCGAGAACTTTTATTTCTGCACAAAAATAACGCGAAGGCAATTCTGCTGAAAACAGCGTTAGTTCGGGTTAGTTCCATTCAAATCATGCAAATTAGAGTCCAAAACAAGGGCAAAAGAGTTTGGAAAAGTAGATACGATGGAGATGTATCAAGTCCCGAAATCTTAACACATTGCTTGTCCTCAACAATTCAGTTGATAAACTAAAAGTGATAAAGAAAAACTTTTACAAACTCCTATTGATGTTGTTGTTGTAAATATGCCTAACTGATGTTTAGATTTTCAGCAAAGATTATGGACTAACCACGTTCACAATAACCTTTAGGTTTCACATCTACTCATATCAATGGCTTAATCAACTAGCATGGAATAATAATAACTCACGGGTGACAACACTTCTATCAAAACAATCATGATACAATATGATAAAATGGTATCTCGCTAGCCCTTTCTGAGACCGCAAAACATAAATGCAGAGCACCTCTAACGACCAAGTATTGACTAGAAATTTGTTGGGTTCTACCGTAGGTGCATAGCATGCAAATTAAAAATTTCCTACGCGCAGAACATCCAAGAACATGCTACGGAGATGGATCACATATTCTTACCACTAGATGCGCAGTGCCGGGCAGCGGAAGTAGAGTTGGGGCAGCGCGTTTGTGTGGTCTTGTCTCCTCCCCGTCTGATCTCCCTCGGCCAGCCGTTCCGATCTCCCTAGAACAGTCGGTCGCCGGATCCCACGTACAGGTTCGCCGGAGCAGCACAAGTGCACCGCCTCTAACGGTATCCGCGCATGCAGGAGGAACACCCGTGCAGCGGACTGCTAGGTCCGATCACACGGTCGGCGGCAGCGAGTGGAGGTGGCTAGTTGCAACTCATGCAAAGCCCTAATGACGGTGCCGAAGCGATCAATCGGATGGGTGTGCCACACCTCCACTCTACATAGGCATCCGGCGCGGGCTCAACTCTTGGGCCTCGCACGGATCCTAAAGCCCACGTGTTCCTTCCCTTAAGCACGCGACCCTTTAGGTTCTCGTCCACTTGGTCACGAGTCAGATCACATCCGCCTCGACCGGTCGGTAGCGGCCTCTAGCAAGATGTGCCAACTCCAAGTGTCCGATGAAGCTGGTTAGGCGAACCTGTACTTCACATTTTTGTTCCCTTTGCCACACGATATATGTTGTCGTGCACAAGGTGACATGGTCATCCTTGTTGCAGCACGACCTCTTTCTCGTTCCGGTGAATCCGACCAACATTCGGATTATCTCATAATCCTCATCGCATGGCCATGCTTATCGAGGTTGGATCACCCGAGGGGCCCAGAGTATATCTCTCCTGATCGAAGGGGCAAATTCCATCTTGCTCGACCATGTCTCGCAGCATGGGTCTGGACAAGCCCGAAACCTACCTTTGTAACTACCCAGTCATGGAAAAGCATTTGGTCGGCCCAAAGCAATTCTATCACCATCCCGAGTACATGCGCCAGCTCAGGTCTTAGGACATAGAACGTATGTTGTACTAGAGACTCACAGATGACCTATCGATGCATCTCATTGTTGGGTCTGTCCAACTCAGGCCTTATCTCGACTCGGATCCGACTATGTCGAATCCGACCACACCTTTCTAAGTCCATATTATCCGGATAGCATCCAATGCTACATGGTCAGTGAGACCGAACCATCCATGTCATATGCTAGTCTGATTAGTTGCGCGTCCACACAACCCTTTCGACAAGGGACCATTTAGGACAATTATCATACAATGCATAGTCTCACAAACAAGTCACATACTTGTTAATACGCATCAATGATAATGTCCAAGGACTATGTTTATTCATAAACATATTGGAAATATCATCATACATGATTGCCTCTAGGGCATATCTCCAACAGTCTCCCACTTGCACTCGAGTCAATCAAGTAGACATCAAATGCCCATAGATCTAACGTGCCCCTCATGCTTGGGTTGTGGAAGTGGCTTAGTCAATGGATCTGCAACATTTGCATACGTATGAATCTTGCATAAATTGGTATCACCTTTCTCTATGAGCTTTCGTATCAAGTGATATTTTCGGTCTATGTGCCTGGTCTTGTGGTGTTGTCTCGGCTCCTTGGCCTGTGCGATGGCACCTGAAATACCACAATAAAGGTCCAACGTTTTTGACCAGCCTGGGAACACACCAACATCTTCCAGGAACTTTCTAATCCAAACACCTTCCTTTGCGGCTTCACAAGCCACAATGTATTCGGCCTCTGTTGTGGAGTTGGCCACCATATCTTGCTTGGAACTCGTCCAGCTCACTACTCCACCATTCATGACATACACGAATCCAGTTTGCGATCGACAATCATCCCTATCGGTTTGGAAACTAGCATCAGCATAACCCTTTACGCAGAGCTCCTCCTCACCTCCATAAACTAGGAACATCTATTTAGTCCTTTTCAGGTACTTCAAGATAGTTTTCACCGCTGCCCAGTGACTCTCACCTGGGTCAGCCTGGTATCTGCTTGTTAAGCTTATTGCATAGGCAACATCAGGCCGTGTACATAGCGTGGCATACATGATGGATCCAATTGCCGAGGCATATGGAATCCTACTCATCCTGTTTCACTTATCAGAAGTCGTAGGACTATGAGTCTTGCTTAGCCTTATACCATGTGAGATGGGCAAGAACCCTTTCTTGGCCTCACTCATGTTGAACCTCTTCAACACTTTGTCTATGTACGTGCTCTGGCTTAAGCCAAGCAGCCTCTCCAAGGTCTTGATGCCTAAAATGTACACTACCTCTCCAAGGTCTTTCATCGAAAACTTGCCATTCAGTGATTTCTTGACTGAGTTTAGCATCGAAACATCATTTCCGATCAACAGTATGTCATCCACATACAAGATCAAAAATACTACCGAGCTCCCACTAGACTTCTTGTATAAACAATAGTCCTCTTCGTTCTTAATGAAACCAAGGTCAACAATGACTTCATCAAAATGAATGTTCCAACTCCGAGCTGCTTGCCTCAATCCATAAATGGATCTCTTGAGCTTGCATATTTTACTAGCGTTAGTTGGATCGACAAAACCTTCAGGTTGTATCATGTATACATCCTCTTTTAAATTTCCATGAAGGAAAGCCGTTTTGACATCCATCTGCCATATCTCATAATCGAAATATGCAGCTATAACTAGTATGATCCTCATAGACTTTAGCATCGCTACCGGCGAGTAGGTCTCGTCGTAGTCAATTCCTTGAACTTGTCCATAACCTTTAGCGACAAGTCAAGCTTTGTGGATCTGAACATTTCCATCCACATCAGTTTTCTTATTAAAGACCCATTTGCAACCAATGGCAACTACACCAGGTGGCGGATCAACCAAGTCCCAAACTTGATTCTCATCCATGGACTTTAACTTGGATCTCAGGGCCTCGAGCCATGCCTCGGAATCTAGGCTCACCATCACTTCTGCATACGTGGTCGGCTCGTCACTTTCCAGCAACAATACATCATGCACTCTCCGCAATCTTTCCGACCTCCATGGCTCCGGTGCCGACTCCACTATGGGTTCCCTGATCAACTCTGGTATGATCTCATCACTAGTCGAGTCGTCCCTGAGTGGCTCTCGAATTTCTTCTAGTCGCATCATTCTCCCACTGGCCTCCCGATTGAGAAACTCTTTCTCTAGGAAAACCCTATTCCGAGCAACAAACACTTTGTTCTCTTCTCGGTTGTAGAAGCTATATCCCAAGGTTTCCCACGGATATCCCATGAATATGCATTTATCCAACTTGGGTGTAAGCTTGTCCGACATGAGTCACTTGACAAATTCTTCACAACCCCAACTCTTTAGAAAAGACAAACTAAGATTCTTCCCAGTCCATATCTCATGTGGTGTCTTGTCTACGGACTTAGATGGTACCCTATTAAGTGTGAAAGCTGCAATTTCTAGAGCGTATCCCTAGAATGACAAGGGTAAATCCGATTTGCTCATCATCGACTGGACCATGTCCAACAAGGTTCGATTTCTCCATTCTGACACACTGTTTCTCTGCGGCGTACTCGGAGGTGTGAGCTGAGGTACTATACCTCGGCTTTTAAGATGATTATCAAACTCCTGGCTCATGTACTCACCTCCACGATCTGACCGTAGAAGTTTTATCGTCCGAGCTGATTTTCAACCTCATTTTGAAACGCTTTGAACTTTTCAGAAGTTTCCAACTTCTGCCTCATCAAATAGATATATCCATATCTACTCAAGTCGTCGGTAAAAGTCACGAAGTACTAATAGCCACCTTTGGCCGTTGTGCTCATTGGACCACACACACACTATGTATAAGCTCCAAAAGCTCGGACGCCCTCTCGCAACTCTTTGCAAAAGGAGACTTAGTCATCTTGCCTAGCAAGCATGTTTCGCATGTCTCGAATGACCCGAAGTCAGATGAAGTTAGGAGTCCATCATCATGGAGCTTCTTCGTGCGTTTCAGACTAATGTGTCCAAGCCGGCAATGCTAGAAGTATGTCGGATTTATCTCATTAGGCTTATGCCTCTTGACATTCATGTTATAGACTGGTTTCATTTCTAGATTTAAAATAAATAACCCATCTACTATGGGTGCATAGCGATGGAACATTCGATTCAAATAAAATGAACAACCATTGTCCTTTATATTGAATTCATAACCTTGACTCATCAAACATGAGGCAGAAATAATGTTCCGACTAAGTGCGGGAATGTACTAACAATTATTCAATTCCAAAATAAATCTAGAAGGAAGCTTGAGCTGCATCGTGCCGACCTCCAATGCAGCAACTCTTGCTTTGTTGCCGACCCTGATGTCAATCTCCCCTTGTGCCACACGCCTAGTTCTTACCAGCCCCTGCATCGAGTTGCAAATATGAACAACCGATCCGGTTTCAAATACCCAAGAGCTACTAGGTATGTCAGCAAGGTAAATGTCTATAACATATGTAACAAGTGTACCTTTGCCTGAAGAAGCATCTCCAGCCTTCTTGCTGTGCTCAGCAAGCCACTTGCTACAGTTCCTCTTCCAGTGACCAACTTCCTTCCAATGAAAGCAAATGGTCTTTGAGTTCAGTCCGGACTTTGGCTCAGTGGTGGAGACAGCCTTCTCCATGCCCTTTGCCTTATCCTTTTTCTTGGACCAACTCTTCTTGAACATAGACGAGTTTTGCACCATCAACACTTGATGCGTGCCTTTCTTAATATCTTGCTCTGCTACCTTGAGCATCCCATGTAATTCAGTGAGCTTCTTATCCATGTTGTGCATATGATAGTTCGAGACGAACGTCCCATAGCTAGGTGGAAGAGAACCCAAAATTGCATCCGTGGAAAGCTCGTCCCCAAGTGGGAAGCCTAACCGATCCAAATCTTGCATGTACCCGATGATCTTGATCACATGCGGGCTTAGTGGATCACCCTCCATCAGCTTACAATCCGTTAAGGACTGCCAGACGTTGAACCTTTCGGTCCTAGCTTGTACCTGAAACATGCTCTTCAAACTCTCGATCATATCGAAAGCCTGAATGTTTTCGAAATGCTGTTGCAAATCGGGCTCCATACAAGCCAGCATGAGGTAGATGATCTCGTTTGAGTCATCAACGAGTTTCTGGTGGGCATTCTTGGTCATGGCACTAGCATTCTCAGTTGGTTCCTCTGGAAGTGGATCCTCTAGAACATGTACCTTTTTATCGTGCTTGAGAACAATTCTCAGATTTCTATACCAGGTGGTAAAGTTTGTTCCATTCAGTTTATCCTTTTCCAGAATATATTTCAATGCAAAGTCAGGTTGAGCAGGTGGTGACATTGATCTACAACAGAAAATATGCAATCACTAAGCAATGTGTTTATGTAGAGTAATTCAAGCCCTAAATAGAACTACTCCCACCGAAGTCAGCATCCCTTCGCAAACTCTCAGTGATCCAGGACCCGTCTAGCGCGAGCGACTAGTGAGCTTTAGCATCACTACTAGCCAACTTTCCTATTCGGTAAGCAACTCCTTGCTAATCGTATCTCTATACGACTCATGTCGGTTGGGTAGGTATCTCATACCCCGGCTCCCAACCTTCTCTGCCACAAGTCCCAAAACCATTTTGATAGCCTTTGTCAAGTTAACCCGATGCAGTGAAACACATGTCCGACACGAACCCTCTAGTTCAAGGACACCTAGTAGCACCTCAATTTTATGAGCCCACCACTAGACGTACTTGACGTGTGAAGGTGCAACATCCGGAATGGCAATGTGCTTGATATTAATGAGGGATCTTTCTACCATACTAACATGCATAGAAACAAGAATCAATATCAATCACATATAAACATAAATATGTGAAATAGTATGGCTCCTTCATAGACATCCTTCCAGGTTGGCTCCAACTCCGATGACCAAGGCGGAACTCCATCTTGTCCATCTCGCCAGGACGCCAAAGCCTCAAACTTGATCTTTGTCCTCCAACTACTACAACTAGTAATGAGTTTACAGAGAATCACAAGTTGACATGCAGGTCGTTCTACAATATAATGACAACACTTTGTCTCCTGTCGGCTGACAATCATGGCACGCATGTCATGTTAAATTACACACATGCATCACATACATATGAGCCATACTATTCACATCAAACCTGCAAAACAAACTTATGCATAGAATCACATTCTACCGGTTTGTGTGATCATGTACGAAATACAAGGCGGTACGCAGACGGCATACAAGGCGGTACGCACACAGCGCCTGGCATTTCAGAAATCACAGATCGCATCTGCACTCCGATCATGCCGAATTTTCTGATCTGACTGATCTCATCGATCATCGCGAACCCAATTCGGATTTATGTTTGATGGTTAACCCCGATGGCGGATACCGACCGGTAGGGGTAGGTTGTGTCACAACCTCATCGATTCCGATTGATAAAAAACATAGCCTCAACGATCCCGATGTGCAGTTGATCTCATTAACCATGCACATAGCCGATCTCATGAACGACGACAGATCACATCCGCTGCCGCCACATATCACATATGCTACTGATCTGAATCCAAAACCTATAACAGAGGCTCTGATAACACTGTTGGGTTCTACCGTAGGTGCATCGCATGCAAATTAAAAATTTCCTATGCGCAGAACATCCAAGAACACGCTACGAAGATGGATCACAGATTGTTACCACTAGACGCGCAGTGCCGTGCAGCGGAAGTAGAGTTGGGGCAGCTCATTTGTGTGGTCCTATCTCCTCCTTGTCCGATCTCCCTTCGCTAGCCGTTCCGATCTCCCTAGAATAGTCGGTCACCGGATCCCACGTACAGGTTCGCCGAAGCAGCGCAAGTGCATCACCTCTAACGGTATCCGTGCATGCAGGAGGAACACCCATGCGGCGGACTGCTAGGTCTGATCACACGGTCAGCGGCAGCGAGTGGGGGTGGCTAGTTACAACTCATGCAAAGCCCTAATGACGGTGCCGAAGCGATCAACCGGATGGGTGTGCTGCACCTCCACTCTATATAGGCATCTGGCGCGAGCTCAACTCTTGGGCCTCGCACAGATCCTCAAGCCCACGTGTTCCTTCCCTTAAGTGCGCGACCCTTTAGGTTCTCGTCCACTTGGTCGCGAGTAAGATCACATCCGACTCGACCGGTCGGTAGCGGCCTCTAGCAAGACGTGCCGACTCCAAGTGTCCGATGAAGCTGGTTAGGCGAACCTGTACTTCACACTTGTGTTCCCTTTGCCACACGATATATGTTGTCGTGCACAAGGCGACATGGTCATCCTTGTTGCAGCACGACCTCTTTCTCGTTTCGGTGAATCCGACCAACATTCAGATTATCTCATAATCCTCATCGCATGTCCATGCTTATCCAGGTCGGATCACTCGTGGGGCCCAGAGTATATCTCTCCTGATCGGAGGGGCAAATCCCATCTTGCTCGACCATGTCTCGCAACATGGGTCTGGACAAGCCTGAAACTTACCTTTGTAACTACCCAGTCACGGAGTAGCATTTGGTCGGCCCAAAGCAAGTCTGTCACCATCCCGAGTACATGCGCCAGCTCAGGTCTTAGGACATAGAACGTATGTTGTACTAGAGACTCATAGATGACCTATCGATGCGTCTCATTGTTGGGTCTGTCCAACTCAGACCTTATCTCGACTCAGATCTGACTATGTCAAATCCGACCAGACCTTTCTGAGTCCATATTATCCGGCTAGCATCCAATGCTACATGGTCAGTGAGACCGAACCATCCACCGTGTCATATGCTAGTCTGATTAGTTGCACGTCCACACAACCCTTTCGACTAGGGACCATTTAGGACAGTTATCATACAATGCATAGTCTCACAAACAAGTCACATACTTGTTAATACACATCAATGATAATGTCCAAGGACTATCTTTATTCATAAACACATAGGAAATATCATCATACATGATTGGCTCTAGGCCATATCTCCAACAACATTGTAATTCACGATGAAAGAGATCCGGTCATACTCATACTCAATATCATATAACAGTAAAGCATATAAATGACGGTGGTGCTCTCTAACTACTGCTTTCTTATAAGAGGAGAATGACTCAACAATAAAATAAATGGAAAGGCTCTTTGCAAAGGGAAGCATTGATTTGCAGAGGTGCTAGATCTCGAGCTTTTTAAAACAGAGATGAATAATAATTTTGAGCGGTATGCTTTCATTGCTCATATAACGACCAAGAGTTTTACAATCTTCCATGCTAGATACATTATAGGCGGTTCCCAAACAGAATGATCAAGTTTTTACTCCCCCTCCACCAATCAATCACACTCCACGGCGAGCCGAAGTCACGGGTACCGTCCATACAAACACAGTCCTGGGGGAGTTTTCTTTAATTATATTCCGAGCATGAAACTGAGCATCCAGATTACCATCCACTTTCACGTGAATGATAGTGAATTAAAACAAAATCATGAGAATAACCCACATAGCATGGAAGATATTGACAGCCCCAGTCGCCACATGAGCGATTTGGGCATACAAAATAGGATGTTTATTTGAAGGTTTAGAGTTTGGCACATTCAAATTTACTTGGAACGGCAGGTAAATATCGCATATAGGTAGGTGTGGTGGACTCATATGGAACAACTTTGGGTTTGAGGAATTGGATGCACAAGCAGTATTCCCGCTTAGTATAAGTGAAGGCTAGCAAAAGACTGGGGAGCGACCAACTAGAGAGCGGCACAGTCATCAACATGCTTTGAGATTAACCAACATTGAATGCAAGCATGAGCAGGATATAAATCACCATGAACATAAATACCGTAGAGGCTATGTTGATTTTGTTTCAACTACATGCATGAACATGTGCCAAGTCGAGCCGCTTGAATCGTTTAGAGGAGGATACCATCCCATCATACTACATCACAACCATTTTAATATGCATGCTGGCACCTAAGACAAACCATTATCCACTCTTAGCTAATTAAGCATGGCATGAGTAACTATAATCTCTAATTGTCATGGCAAATATGTTTCACCCATAATGAGCTGAATTTGGAACAATGAGATAATCATATTTACAAAAGCAAGATAGGTCGAGTTCATACCAAATTTTCTCCATCTCATTCTTTTCATCAAATATCGTCATTGTTTCCTTTCACTTGCACGACCGAACGGTGTGGATAATAATAAGAGTGCACGTGCATTGGACTAAGCTGGAATCTGCAAACAATAACTCAAAGGAGAAGATAAGGTAATATGGGCTCTCTGATCGATAAACAATTATGCATATAAGAGCCCCTCAACGTTTTCATTGTGGTCTTCTCCTTACGACCCAAAGAAAGAAAAATCAGAAGAGGAACGAGAAAAACTATTTACACAGGCAAGCTCCCAACAAGCAAAAGAAGAATGAAAAATCTTTTTGGGTTTTCTTTTAATGCCACAAGTAAGCGAACTAGAAGGTAAAGCTATAACTACTTTTTTTGAATTTTTCTCAAACTTAATTAAACACACAAGAACAAAGATAAAAAGAAAAAAGAAATAAACTACCATGGATGGTACAATGAAAAAGTATGAACACTGACTACTAAGGTGAGTGTGTGGACATGAATGTAATGTCAGTGAGAGATGCGTACTCCCCCAAGCTTAGGCTTTTGGCCTAAGTTGATCTAGGGCCATGGGTCGCCCAAATGATATCCAAAGTCATAGCTGGGGTTATATTGGGTTACGGCGGCAATCGCCTGAACAGCTGCAGCATGGAGGCGAGCGGCTTCCGCATTTCGCTCATACTCGTTTGCCTCCTCTCTTGTTATAAAGTATATATGTTTTTCCTGAAAGTTCAAGAAGGCAGAAGCAGGAAGGGTAACATGGGCAGCATGCTGTCTATCAAAAATTATTCGGTGCTGGAGGAATCGTTCGTTCCTTTCAAGAAACTGAAAACGTACCAAAGCCTCATAATTAAGAAAAGCAGGTGGTAATTCAATATCATTTCCCCATATGGGTAACCCGACATAATTAGCTACAGGAGTGTCATAAACCCCACCAAATAAATCTCTATCCTTAGCATTATTATGCAATCTTCTAGCAACAATGGGTCCTAAGTTATATCGCCTATAACCCATTGCTGCACTCTTAAGAATACTGAGATTGGTAGCACAAAAGTGGCTATGCTCAGTTTTACCGTTAATACATCTACCTATGAATAGAGAAAAATAATGTGTAGCAGGAAAATGAATACTCCCCACAGTAGCCTGTGTAATATTTCTAGTTTCTCCGAAGACAATGCTAGCAAGAAAATCATTATATTCAGTTTTGTGCGGATCACTATAGCTGCCCCATTGTGGAATTTTGCATGCATGATTAAAATCCTCTCTGTACAAAGTATATGATTTGTCATAAAGGTTAAATAGGATGGAAGGTTTATTACGATTGAATGAAAATTCAAACCTCTGCATGAAAGAATCGGCGAGCTGATAGGATTACTTGCATTTGTCCGAAACGAATTCCTCAAGGCTAGCATTTCTTGTGTATGCATATAATTCTTCCTTGAAACCGGCATCACTCATAAATTGATCTGATGTCCATTCGCAAGGTCGTACTTGTGCTTCCCTCGGTGGTTCAAGGTCGGGCTCACGTATCGCAAGTCTCGAGGCCTTCTTGCCCGAGGAACCCCCTTGAAATACCCTCCTCAACATTTTTCTTTTTCTGAAAAATTCTGAAATTTTTAGTGACCCAAAATAAAGGTGAAAAAATCTCAACAAAACACATAGCAACTACTCCCACAAATGCCTAGAGACTATATCATGCATCAAAACTACTTGGGACCATACAAATTCAACATGCAAGCTCAAGAACATGGTCACCACAGCAGCAAAAATTTGCAATGTATAAAGCACTAGAACAAAAACTAATTGGGCCATTGGAGGAGTCACATACCAAAGAACAATCTCCCAAACTAGTTTTGCGAATGAAGCTTTGCACAAGGAGATCGAAAATGACAGCAAAATGAGCTAGAACACGGCTTTGAGCAATGGTGGGATTTTTCTGGTGGAAGATGAAGTGGATGGGTGCTGGAATAAGTGAACGGGGGCCACGTGGGACCCACAAGCTTGCTAGGTGCGGCCAGGGGGTGGTCGTGCCTTGCGGGCTTGTGAACCACTAGTGCAGCCACCTGTTGTGTGCTCAGTGCCAGATATTTTTAAATATTCCAGAAAAATCATACTCCATTTTCAGGGTATTTGAAGAACTTTTATTTTCAGGTCATTTTTCTCTTGCACGGAAAACTCAGAAAACAGAAAAATAATGGCATATTTACTTAATTTAATCTAGCTAACAGAAAGTAAAGGTTGGGTACAGAAAGTTCTGCTTTCTAAATTCATCCATCTCATGCTTAGCAAATGGGATCCATCAATAAGGTTGATCAAGTTTTATTAACAAACTTCTTTTGAATAACATGAAACCGAAGAATTTTGTAATAACACTAAGTTACCTCAATGGGGATATGAATGTCCCCAACATTATGTATCATGTTTCTTCTTGATAGTAGGAAGAGGGAATTCAAAGTCTCCAATAATAATCGTTGGAATTTTTTCAACGGAGTTGATACTATGAACTTGAGGTTGTTTCTTTGGAAAGTGTATCGTATGCTCATTCCCATTAATATGAAAAGTGACATTGCCTTTGTTACAATCAATAACAGCCCATGTAGTATTCAAAAAGGGTCTACCAAGGATGATCGACATATTGTCCTCCTCGGGAATATCAAGGATAACAAAATCCGTTAAGATAGTAGCATTTGCAACTATCACAGGTACATCCTCAGAAATACCGATAGGTAGAGCAGATCAGCCATTTGCAAAGAGATTTCAGTAGGTATCAACTTATTCAAATCAAGTCTACGGTATAAATAGAAAGGCTAACACTAACACCAGCTCCCAAATCGCATAAAGCAGTTTTAACATAATTCCCTTTAATAGAGCATGGTATAGTTGGTATTCTTGGATCTTCTAATTTCTTTGGTACTCCACCCTTAAAAGTATAATTAGCAAGCATGGTGCAAATTTCAGCTTATGGTATGTTCCTTTTATTAGCCACAAAATCTTTCATATACTTAGCATAAGGAGACATTTCTAGAATATTGGTCAAGCGCATACGCAAAAAGATAGGTCTAAGCATTTCACAAAGTGCTCAAAATTCTCATCATCCTTTTTCTTGGATGGTTTAGGAGGAAAGGGCATGGGTTTCTAAACCCATGGTTCTCTTTCTTTACCATGCTTCCTAGCAATAAAATCTCTTTGCCATATCTTTTATTCTTAGGTTGTGGGTTATCAAGATCAACAGCAGGTTCGATCTCCACATCATTATCATGACTAGGTTGAGCACCAACATGAAAATCATCATTAATATTATCACTAGGCTCATGTTCGTCACCAGATTGTGTCTCAGCATCAGAAACATAAATATCATTTGGGTTTTTAGGTGTATCTATAACAGGTTCACTAGCAGTATGCAAAGTTCTATCATCATCCTTGTTCCTCTTATTACTGGAGCGACTAGGTGCATCAATATTACTCCTTTGAGAATCTTGCTCAATTCTCTTAGGGTGGCCCTTAGGATACAAAGGTTCTTGAGTCATTCTTCCACCTTTAGTCACAACTTTAACAGAATGATCATTGTTCTTAATATTCATCTCATTACGCAAATCATTCTGTGCCTTAAGTACTTGCTCTACTTGAGTAGTTACCATGGAAGCATGTTTACTAATCAGTTTAAGATCATTATAGTTCTACTCATATAATCACCTAAGCTATCAAGAATGAAAGCATTATGTTTCAATTATCTACTAACATAAGCATTAAAATTTTCTTGCTTAACAAAAAATTTATCAAACTCATCCAAGCATTGGCTAGCAGACTTATTATAAGGAATATCGCCTACATCAAATCTACGAAGAGAGTTTACCTCTACTACCGTGTCGGGTTATCAAGACCATGTATTTCTTCAATAGGTGGTAGAGTCTTAACATCTTCACCTTTAATACCTTTTTCTTTCATAGATTTCTTTGTCTCTTGCATATCTTCAGGACTGAGAAATAGAATACCTCTTTTCTCGGAGTTGGCTTCGAAGGTACTTTAGGAATATTCCAATCATTATCATTGCTCAATATATTATTTAGTAGTAGTTCAATTTGTTCAACAGTTCGTTCCATGAAAACACAACCAACACAACTATCTAGGTGGTCCCTAGAAGCATCGGTTAGTCCATTATAAAAGATATCAAGTATTTCATTTTTCTTGAGAGGATGATCAGGCAAAGAATTTAGTAATTGGAGAAGACTCCCTCAAGCTTGTGGGGGACTCTCTTCTTAAATTTGCACAAATTAAAATATTTCCTACAAGGCAACTTGTTTCTTATGGACAGTAAAATATTTTTCAGAGAAGTAATATATCATATTCTGGGGACTACGCACACAACCAGGAGCAAGAGAATTGAACCATATCTTAGCATCACCCTTTAATGAGAAAGGAAACAACTTGAGAATATACAAATAACGAATTTTTTCCTCATGAGTAAATAGGGTGGATATATCATTCGGTTTGGTGAGATGTGCCCAAACAATTTCAGATTCATATACATGGAAAGGATCACATTTAACCAAAGTGATTAACTCAGGATCGACAAAGAATTCATAATCCTTATCAGTAACAAAGATAGGTGAAGTAGCAAACTTAGGATCATATTTCATTATAGAATTCAAAGATTTTTCTTTCCACTTGCTTAGTAATTTCTTAAGATCATCTCTATCCTTACAAGCAAGAAAGTCCCTAGATACCTCTCCTTCCATAACTAACCCTAGGGAATATCAGGGAATTCATATCTAGGAGGGATAGGTCTAGCAGGTGTCTCATAGTGTTTAGTTTCAATAATTTCATCAGTTTCAAAAGTATTATAATTTTCAGCATTGACTCTAGCAATTTGTTCATCAAGAAATTCACCCAGTGGCATAGTATTATCAAGCAAAGTATCATCATAAGCATCATGAATAGCAGAAGTGGCATCATCAATTACTTGTGACATATCAGAATTACTAGCACGTGGTGGTGTCGCAAACTTACTAATAACAAAAGGTGAATCAAGTGCAGAGCTAGATGGAAGTCCCTTACCTCCCCTCATAGTAGAGGGATAGATCTTGGGTTTTGGATCTTTCAGATTCTTCATAGTGATCAACAAATATAAATCCCAAGTGACTCAGAGAATAGAGCTATGCTCCCCGGCAACGGTGCCATAAAAAGGTCTTGATAACCCACAGTATAGGGGATTGGAAAAGTTTTCGAGGGTAGAGTATTCAACACAAATTTATTGATTCGAGACAAGGTGAGCCAGAGAATATTCTCAAGTATTCGCAGCTAAGTTGTCAATTCAACCACACTTGAAGGACTTAATATCTGTAGCAAAGTATTTAGTAGCAAAGTAGTATGGAAGTAACAGTAACGATGGCAAAAGTAACAGTAGCAGTTTTGTAGTGATTGTAACAGTAGCAACAGAGAAATAACTTAGTAGAGATCAATATGTGGAAAGCTCGTAGGCAATGGATCAATGATGGATAATTATGTTGGATGGCATTCATCATGCAGCAATTATAACATAGGGTGACACAGAACTAGCTCCAATTCATCAATATAATGTAGGCATTTATTCCATATATAGTCATACATGCTTATGGAAAAGAACTTGCATGACATCTTTTATCCTACCCTCCCGTGGCAGTAGGGTCCTAATGGAAATAAGGGATATTAAGGCCTCCTTTTAATAGAGAATCAGACCAAAGCATTAGCACTTAGTGAATACATGAACTCCTCAAACTACGGTAATCACCGGAAAGAATCCCAGTTATTGTCACCTTAGGGTATGCGGATCATAACTCATAATGTGTGTCTACAACTTGCAAGGTAGGATCAAGAACAGAAATATATTCATGAAAACATAATAGGTTCAGATCTCAAATCATGGCACTCGGGCCCTAGTGACAAGCATTAAGCATAGCAAAGTCATAGCAACATCAATCTCAAAACATAGTGGATACTAGGGATCAAACCCTAACAAAAATAACTCGATTACATGATAAATCTCATCCAACCCATCACCTTCCAATAATCCTACAATGGAATTACCCACAAACGGCAGGGAGCATCATGGAATTGGTGATGAAGGATGGTTGGTGATGATGATGGCTTCGATTTCCCCTCTCCGGAGCCCAAAACGAACTCCAGATCTGGCCTCCCGAGGAAGAACAGGAGGTGGCGATGGCTGCATATCGTGAAACGTGGTGAACTCTTCTCTCTTATTCTATTGTTCGTGAATAGGATATATAGGAGTGGAATTGAGGTCGGAGGAGCAACGGGGGGGGGGGGGGGCACAAGCCTGCTAGGCGTGGCTAGGGGGTGGCCATGCCTGGCAGGCTTGCCACCTGTGGGTGGCCCCCCTTCGGTTGATTCTTTTGTCAATATTTTTTATTAATTCCAAAAATATTCTTCGTAAATTTTTAGATCAATCCGAGAACTTTTATTTCTGCACAAAAATAACACCAATGCAATTCTGCTAAAAACAACGCTAGTCCGGGTTAGTTCCATTCAAATCATGCAAATTAGAGTCCAAAACAAGGGCAAAAGAGTTTGGAAAAGTAGATACGATGGAGACGTATCAAGTAGATGCAGAATCGTTTCGGTCTACTTGTCTTGGACGTGATGCGTTTATAATGATCGTTGCTTGGATATCAGCATGATTATTTGATCTTCTATCAATTGCCCAACAATAATTTGTTCAACCCCCATGTGCTATACTCATGAGAGAAGCCACTAGGGAAACCTATGGCCCCAGGTCTACTTTTCCAACATATTGCTTTCCGATCTACTATTTTGCCGTTTTGTTTTCAGATCTATTAATCCAAAAAAACCAAAAATACCTTGATGTACCTTTTGTTTACCTATTTCATTTTGTGTTCTTGCGAGATCTATTTGCCAAAACTATCACGATCTAATCTATCTTTTTATCATTGAGAGCTTGACAACCTCTCTTACGCGTCGGGTTGGAAGTATTTGTTATTTGTGTGCAGGTGTCATATACGTAGGTGCTTGATCTTCCTCTATGGATTGATACCTTGGTTTCATAACTGAGGAAAATACTTATGTCGTTGTGCTGCATCATCGCTTCCTCTTTGAGAAAATACCGACGCAGTCTCAAGCCACATCACATCCCCTCATCTATGTTCAACAACTAGTAGAGAAATGGCTAGCCACAACTATGGTTGGTGGCGCGCTATTTTCGGCCGATGCCAGCACTGCATTTTTCAAATATCATTGGCGTTACGCACTTTGGTACAACATCACTAGTTACTTAGTGCTGGCGCTGGACGTACGTGGAACGCCACTTGTAAATGACCTCCAAGGTTGTGTGCAAGCGTAACTTACTATTGGCATACTAGGTTGGTAGTACGTAGGCGATATTTCATATATCTATGGCGTTAACTTAGTCCGGATGCCAGCAGTTTATTTTGTGAGTCCATTTTTTAGTCAACATTGGGTCCCATGTAACACCGGCGTAGCATACGACGACACGTCTAGAATATACATGTTAGTGTTGGCGTTCTGTTCTCTTTAAACACCAGTAATAAAGTACAATCACTACTACCATGTGTCAACCCTTGTGTGTACACTAGATTCCCCTTTCTTCTTCCTCTTCCTCTTCCTCTTCCTCCTCTCTCTTCCCTCTCCTCATCTTGAGAAACTCAATTATTTTATCATGATTCTTAATTAGGTAGTTAGATCTAGCTAGTTGATGTGTTAGTTATGTTTGCTAGCACCCTCTACGAGCAACTCATCTCTTTCATTCTTCAAATCAACTTTGTTTTCTTCGAGTTTTATGATGCACCAATCGGTCCCCTCTAATCTCCAATGATTCCACTTCTCACGTCACCCACCGATTCATTGTTGTTTGATGAATTGGCCATGCTGAATTATGTACACAAGCAAATTAAAACTTGTAATGAAACCAAGCAGACTATGTACACAAGCAAATTATAACTTGTAATTATAACTTGTACATCAAGGTTGACTATGTACACAATAGTATATCAAGATTGGGATGGACTAAAATAGGACTAAAAATTTCATCTTAATTTAGGACATCAAAATCTAGGTATTCAATTTATCTATTATCCTATTGTAGGGATATTATTCCAACTTTCCCGTGGAGAAGGAGTAAAATAGGACTAAAAATTTTATCTTAATCCACCACATCAAAATCTAGGTATTCAATTTATCTATTATCATGTGAATAGGACTAAAATACCTAAAACTGTTGGAGGGCTGAGGTTAGGCATGGCGGCGGGTCGGACGGCGTCAGGCATGGCGTTAGAGGAGCGGCGACGGGCTGCGTCAGGCACGGCAGCAGGCGGTGCGGCGGCGGGGGGGTGCAGCGACGGGCGGTGTCGGACGGGGCGCGATGTTGGGCGGCATCGGGGGCGGCGGCGGGGATCGAGAGGAGATGAGGGAGTTGGGGCTGGAGAGTGTGGGAGTGGGGGCATGATAGGTATTAGGCAGATTACTGCTGACTTAGGCCTAATGGGCCCATAGTGCGACTCCGGGGATAGTGTTCACCGCCAGCACTAATCGAATATCTATGGCGTACAAAATCAGCCAACGTTAGCACTATTTGAAAATATTAGTGCTGGTGTTGGAGAGAAATGGCACGCCACGAACAAGAGTTGTGGCTAGCCATTTCTCCACTAGTGATGTAAGTCCTGCAAAAATGGAATTTTCCATAACCCGTTCAATGGTAGAGTTCTTGCGCACTTGCTTCGTCGTGGTTTTGTTGAAGGTTATACACAATGGACAAAGCATGGTAAGGAGAATGGTGATGTACATGACGACGACGACGGAGCGGCGGATATGGCAGCGGAGAACCCTTTCAATGATGAATTAGCAGGGCCGCCAGAAGGAGGAAACAATAATGAACATGCGCCTGGAAGAGGAAATGATGAAACGCCACCTGAACATGAAGAGGATCATGTCACCCAGGATATATCATTGGCTGAAATGATGTAGGATCCCAATGTTAAAGAACAGCTTCAGAAGAAGATGCCAAATGAGAGAACTGCTATTAAGGAGGCTCTCAAGTTGACGCAGTTGGAGTTAGACGCGAATGCTCCACTGTATGAAGGTTCTAATCCCGAGCACACCCGCTTGCATGTCACGCTCAAACTTCTAGACATCAAGGCAAGATTCAAGAGCATAGATGCAAGTCTGGATGCTACATTGGAATATTCACATACAGTTTTTCCCAAGGGGAATTTGTTTCCTAAGAGTGTTGATGAGGCGAAAAAGATCGTGTGCCCTCTTGATTTGCCGCATGTAAGATATCATGCATGCATAAATGATTGCATCTTATATCGTAACGAGCACGAGAACAAAAGAGAGTGTCCAACTTGCAAGGAACCCTGATACAAGCCTGGAAAGAAGGATCCTCGAAAGGTTGTATGGCACCTTGCGTTGATTACACGCCTGCAAAGTTATTTCGCTGATGCAAAGGTAGCAAAGAACATGACTTGGCACAAGACTAGGAAATCTGAGACATATTGCGGATGGTTGTCAGTGGAAAGCACTCGACTGCATTGAACAAGAATTCACAACAGAACCGAGAAACCCCAGGTTGGGTGTTAGTAGCGATGGACTAAATCCATTTGGCAAGCAGACTAGCACACATGGTACAGGCCTATGTTTGTTTGGATGTACAACCTCCCGCCTTGCCTCTACATGAGACAAAAGTACATATACATGGTAATGCTCATTCAAGGACCGCTCCAACCAGACAACGATATCAACAGATAGCTTGAGATATTGAAGGAGGAGTTAGACATATTATGGAAGTCTGAAGGGGTCAAGACGTGGGACGCTAGCAATGGAAGCTATTTTCCAATGAGAGCAACATTGCTCACAACCGTTCATGACTATCTAGGTTACAGATATATTTCCGGACAAGCGTGTCATGGACATTGCGGATGTGTTAAATGTATGGATGACACATCTTTTCTCTAGCTATCAAAAAGGGCAGTTGCAAAATAATGTTCATGGGCCATTGAAGGTGGCTTGACAAAGACGATGAGTGGAGAAGTTGTGGTGACCTGTTCGACAACACGGATGAGGCCCGAGGGCCACCACGTAAGAGAAGTGGAGAAGAAATCCATGAGATGTTAAAGAATTGGATAGATTGCCCGAAGCCAGGAAAGAAGAAAAATAAGGCTGAGAAAATGCTGCTAAAAGTATGGAAAAGAAAGTCTGTTTTCTGGCGCTTGAAGTATTGGGAACTAATCAGTTCGCCGTATTCTCTTGATATGTTGCATATCACCAACAATATCTATGAGAGTTTGCTTGGCACACTGTTTGACATGCCAGAAAAAAAGTAAAGAAGGTACGAGGGCAAGACAAGACTTGAAACATATAGGTATTAGGGAAGAGCTCCAACCTACATCCCTTAAAAGAACCAAGGAGATGGCCAAGGGAAAAAACATCGCGATAGACTACGAGACAATGAAGGGCAAAACCATGCAAAAAAACAAAGAATATTATTTCCCCCAGCTTGCTTCACACTCAACTAGGATGAGCTTCATCAACTATTCAATTGCCTTGACGGCATTGAAGTTCCTTCTAGTTACTCGGGGCTCATACATAGATATCTTGACACAAAAAAGCAAAGGTTTAGCAACATGAAATCCCATGATTCTCATGTGATGATGACACAATTACTTCCGGTAGCCCTCAGAGGGATAATGGATGATCACGTTCGCAACACACTACTTGACTTCTGCAACATTTTCAACGTTCTCTCTCGAAATCGGCCAGTGTGCGACATCTCACTCGACTACAAGAGGGGATCATCAAAATTCTATGTGAGCTTGAGATATATTCCCCCCGCCATTCTTTGATGTGATGGTGCATCTCCTAGTTCATGTTGTTTCTGAGGTTAAAGTACTTCGACCGACATTCTTGCATACCATGTTCCCATTTGAAAGGATGAATGGAACTGTGAAGGGTTACATTCGTGACAGGGCCCGTCCGGATGGAAGCATCGTTGTAAGGATTGAGATGGACCTAGAGGGGGGTGAATAGGTACAATTCCAAATTTTAATTGTTACTTGGCAATTTTAGGAAATAAAGGAGAATATGAAATGTAGCCTAACAATTTCAAGGGTGATATGATAACCAATGAGGTATACAAGTTTAGCAACTAGAATGATAAACACACCAACAATATGAAGTAAGTGAAACACGTAAGGAAACAAGTAACCACAAGTAACAATCTAGGGTTAGAAATAACCGCAACTCCGAGAGACGAGGATGTATCCCAGTGTTCACTTCCTTGGAGGGAAGCTACATCACCGTTTAGAGAGGTGTATGTTACCACGAAGGCACACCAATGCCACGAAGGCTCACCCTATTCTCTCCTTGAGACAACACCACGAAGGAGTTTCTCAACCACTAGTGGTAGGCCTTGAGGGTGGCCTCCAAACCTTCACAAACTTTCTGGGGGGGGGGGTAATCACAATGGTTTGATTCCTCTCCGGAGAACTCCTACCGCATAGGAGTCTCCAACCTCCAAGAGTAACAAGATCAAGGGAACCGCTCAAAACTTGCTCGAATCACAAATTGCTTTGGTTGAGAGGAGGAGAGAGAGACAATCTATCTTTTGGTTGGAACAACACTCAAGAATCCTCACAAATGCTCTTGGGATCTAGGATTTGGTGAGGAGTAGTGAGAGAGAGAAAGAAAGGTGTTCTTGGGGTCTTTTGACTGTGTTGGACAACTCCCACCCGAGGTGGAAGAAGACTATATATAGTGGAGGAGGAAAATGTCCGTTGGAAGCCACTAGATATGTGTGTCCGGAAAACCCTCTGCGTAGACATAGCCCACTTTATCACCGCATACTTCATTTTCTTCTTTGTGTCAAACATAGCACCGATCTGGACTTGATTCACATTATATTGCCATGGAGTCTCATGGCCATCGTTGACTGCAAAGCCAGCGGATATGTCCTGCTCCCATGCAGCAGGAATTGGTACCTCCTCCTCATCCTCGGAATTTTCAGAATCAAGTTCCTCTGCAATCCCATCCTCGTTCTCTTCCTCCATCACCCTTTGCATTTCATCGCCTACCTCATCCCCATCAGCAACACCAGAGGCAGCTAATACTACCGACTGAATACTCTGACCAGCAGCATGACCAGTAACATAATCTGACTCTTTCTCGGCTTGGCTAGCATTCACATCCGGTGGCTGTGACCCGGATACATAAATCTCGTTAGCCACTTGACTACTCTGGCCTGGTTCATACCCCACGGTGGGTGGTACGATATTCTCCTCCTTCGCCACTGGTTGCACTAGGGCATACATATGGATTCTTCGGTCTCTGCAACGACTTAACAGAGACAACCAATGCTGGCTCCTATCTATCGGAATCAAATCCCACTTGACATTATTACAGGATATTGTCCACAAGGCATGAATACTGACGAAACAAACTTCAGGATCCAGGCCAAAACTAGTTGTCAACCAGTGCTTCAACTGCCTAATGTCCAGTCTGTCCGGGTCTGAAAGTGTCATCTCGTCTTTTTTAAACTCGCTAAAATCAACCCCCAACTCATTATATCGAACATTACCAGGGCCGTAATACACAGTGAAATTTACGGATTCAGACATTTTAACCTGTCAGACATTGCCAGCTTCTCATTATTCGCAACGAATAAATCGACACTAAAATAAAATGTACACTAAAATATACCTACGTATTCTAAATAAACCTACACTAAAATGAACTTCACAAAAATAAACTGACACTAGTATGACTACACTAACTAAACCTACACTCGGAAAACATACACTAAAATGTACCTACGTATTCTAAAAAAAACTACACTAAAATGAACTTCACAAAAATAAACCGACACTAATATGACTACACTAACTAAACCTATACTCGAAATACATACAATAAAATCACTACACTAATAAAAGTAACATAAAATCACTACACTAATAAAAATAACCTAAACTAATTTAACGTACATTAAAAAAACTAACAAAAAACTAACCTAAACTAACAGAAAAAATTATACCTTTGACGCGTGAGTGCCCTTCTTCTTCTTCTCCACCACTCCACCTTCTCACCATAGACACCTCCACCACCACACCATTTCTTCTTCACACGAACAAATCACTACCACGTTGCAAAAGAAACCGTAAGGCGGGGGAGAAGAAGTCGATCTATCGTTTCATCGGATTGAAACAAAAAATGGGTGGAGCGAAAGGGAGATCAAGAGGGGAGGGGGATTTTCGGCCGAAGGTGTGAGAGAACGAGCGAGCTGGAGGACGAAGGAGTTGGCCGCGTCGGCCTTATCCAGTGGCTCTTCGGCCTCCTGGCGGCCGACGGCCGCTCCTCAGTCTGGTGTGGGCCGACGGCCCGCCACTTCGACCTGGCTTCGGCCGATGGGCCAATTTCGGCATGCTCTAAGCCGACGGGCGGCCGGTCGGCCCAACTTCGGTCGACGGGTGCTAGTTTTGTCATTTTTTAAACTGCTAACACTGTTTTCAAATTGGGTGCAAATTTAGTATTACTTTAAAAAAATTCCAGATACCACGTCAAGCCAAGCCATTCCGTTTGCATTTATGGTGGGAGTCTACTCCACCTCAAGAAAAACAAAATGACCCACGAGGATCCAAGGCACACGTGGCACCACAGAGCATACCTGGCCAAACGGGCCGGCCCGGCACAGCCCGGCCCGCCGCGTGCCCAGGGTGCCGGCTCAGGCACGGCCCGTTTACTATTTGACGCATTAAGCGTTTTTAGTCTATTTTTACTTATTGTGCCGTATAAAAAATAAATAAAAAAAGATAATCGGGTCGTGTCGTGCCGGCCCGCGTGCTGGGAATGGCGTTCCAGGCACGGTCCAAGGCAGGCCACGGGCCTGGCACGGTCCGTTTAGTTCGTGTCGGGCCGGGCCACGTGCCGGGGTGCGCTGGGCCGGCCCGTTTGGCCAGGTATGCCACAGAGCAGAGCGAATGCTTCTACGCCGCCACGTAGAAGCATAGGCGGATGTTTCTAAGCAGCCAGATGACTGACGGAACTATTCCCGTGGAGCAGTACCAATCTACCATTGCTGCGCTGAGCTAGCAACTACTCCAGCGCCGGCCCGCCCTGTTCTTGAATGAATGGAGGAACGGGAGAAGTAAGCAGGAGGGAGGGAACGGAAGGTACGACGTCGCGAGAGGAAAAAGTGCAGCCTTGTTGCCGGGCTGCCCCCTTTTGACCCGCCATCCTCCATCTTCACCTCCCGCGGCGGCGGCCAGGAAGCGCGATGCCGGGACAGTAACGCGGCGAGTTAAATGCGTGCTCCCAGGTAACCGCTCCGTTCCGGCTCCAAGTCGCGCCGTGGAGAAAGGGCCTCCGAATCTTTATTTATTGAATCGCGTTTTTCTCTCCCATGCAGATTCCTTTGACTGCTCTGCCGCCATCACCGGGGCGAATTGATCCGTCCGGCGAGCCGCTCAAAATCGCGCCCTTTAATCCACCACCAAGATTCCCCTTGCCTTTCCGCGTCTCTTCCACGCCCCGCCGGTGGAACCCAAGCCCCCCCTGATATCCGCTGCTATCGGTTTTCATTCCTTTGGGGCAAGTGCCAGCCCTTTTGGTTCTCCCGGTTGAGGTCTTGAGCAGGACCGGATCCCTACCGAGACCGCCGTAGGCTAGCAACCCCTCCCCGGAGACGAGCGGGGGCGATGAGCAACAAGAGCGGCGGCGTGCGGTTGCAATGCGCGGAGGCGACGGCGGCGGATTGGAGCTGCTGCTTCCTCTCCCTCTCCCTGCCACCACCCCAACCTGCGGCGTCCTGTGATGCAGATAGCAATGGTGGATTCAACCTGGCATGGACCCTCCACCAGTCCTTCCACCCACCCGCCGGTCTCTTCGCCAGCGTCGGCCACAAGGTGGGGGTGGGCTTCCCGGCCTCCTCCTCCTCCTCCTCCTCCGGCGCCACATCGTCCGGAAACCCCCGAGACCCGTACAGAAAGTACGTTTCAGCGGAGGCCGTCGAAACATCCCTGCCGGCGCCGGGTGACGGAGTGGGGTTGCGGGGGAAGGGGAAGAAGAAAGCGGTGAAGATCAAGATTAAGGTTGGGAGCTCCCACCTCAAGAGGCTCATCAGCGGGGGGATTGCAGGAGCGGTGTCAAGGACAGTTGTTGCGCCTTTGGAGACGATCAGGACACATTTGATGGTCGGCAGCAATGGGAATTCATCTACGGAGGTGTTTGAGTCTATCATGAAGAATGAAGGATGGACTGGGCTGTTCCGCGGCAATTTCGTTAATGTCGTTCGAGTCGCCCCAAGCAAAGCCATCGAGGTAACAAATTCATCCATGGCTGCCCTGTTTTCTTGATTCTGCACCATTCGTTCCCTTGTTTTGGATATTGATTCCATTATTACTCTGATTTTTTTGTGATGTACTCTACTCATACATACTAGCAGGAGACTTATTTACCATAATGTTAATTGTCTTTGCCTATGCTTGTTTTCTCGATTAGCATATAAATGCACATACCCACTCACATATTAAGTTGTTACTTGTTGTAAATCAGTGTACGTTTCTGTCCAAGTTTCAGCTTTAGTCCATTTTGTTTAGGGTGTGTCATAGTTATTGCACATCTAAATGACTTAATCAAGCATAAAAAGAAACAGAAAACAGAGGGAAAAAATACACACACGAATCTTCACATAAGATCAATGATATTGGACTTAGATGTGCAATACTTATGGCACGTCTAGATGTGCTTTAGCAAAACTGTACTTCAATCTAGTTCAGAAGAGATCTGAAGCTTTGATGTACTTCATATATATTATTTCAGAATAGTTATTTCAGAAGAGCTTTCGTGATACCTGAGTTTTTATTTCAGTTTGATTCTTCTTAATATATTATTGTTCTCATTTTGTCATTAGGGACCTTTTATGTTAACCGAATCAAAGTTTAGGTTTATAAAACAAGGAGTCGTTGTAGTTTCCATAGACCATAATCCATATACCAAGAACTCACATTTGCGTTTTATTGTCATGCACCTGCAAAGTCTCGGGATGATTATGTTCATCATTTAAAGATTTTCATGCCTGAAGTGTTGAATGTGAGCAGGGATTGAAACATCAATCTTGTCTTGACCGTCCAGTCTAATCAATCTGTTCATTTAATTATAGTGCTTTACAACCTTTCAACTGAGTTGTAGATCATTAGCATTAGTTTTGCCACTTTTCTGTACCTTTATTTAACTTGATGCTAATGCTATGTACCCTTTCAATCAGTATTTTTATTGAGAATATTTCTGTGTTACCTTATGTCTCATGCAGTTATTTCCATGTATGGTTTATCTTCTTCCCTTAATGCTTGTTTAGACCCTTTTTTCCTCTTTTGTTGCAACTTTTTGCCTTTGATACAGCTAAGAAGTTCCTAACACCCAAATCTGGGGAAGAACAGAAGATCCCAATCCCTCCTTCACTAGTGGCAGGGGCTTTTGCTGGTGTCAGCTCAACTCTCTGTACATACCCTCTGGAACTAATTAAGACTCGTTTAACCATACAGGTTAGTGTGATTACGCAAGAACTGTCTGGATGCCAGAAAGATTTTTTTTTCTAGAGTTATATGACAACACACGAAGTGCATATGATGAACGCCCTCTAATTGTGCAGAGAGGTGTGTATGATAACTTCCTCCATGCATTTGTGAAAATCGTCCGTGAAGAAGGCCGTACTGAGCTATATAGAGGCTTAACCCCAAGTCTAATCGGAGTGGTGCCATATGCAGCAACCAACTACTTTGCATATGACACCCTTAAGAAGGTGTACAAGAAAATGTTCAAAACAAATGAAATGGGCAACGTTCCAACCCTGCTCATTGGGTCTGCTGCAGGAGCCATCTCAAGCACTGCCACATTTCCTCTCGAGGTTGCCCGCAAGCACATGCAAGTCGGAGCTGTTGGCGGCCGAAAGGTATACAAGAACATGCTTCATGCTCTCATGACCATTCTTGAGGATGAAGGGGTTGGCGGCCTCTACAGGGGACTGGGGCCTAGTTGCATGAAGCTGGTGCCTGCTGCTGGGATTTCGTTTATGTGCTACGAAGCTTGCAAGAAGATACTGATTGAGGAAGAGGACGAGTGAAGCTTTTCCCGATGGCGTCGCCATAAAAGGGCAGTGGCTTGAATTTTGTTTGCTGGTCCTATTAGAGCATCTCCAATGTATAGAGGCAACCTTGCCTCTAAGATAGGTCCCACATAGTTTGCCTCTTACCAAATGAAGAAGACACAATGTATGGAGACTCTAACCAGCCTCTAAAGTGGGCCCTAACATAAATTTAAAAAATATTAATTAGCAGTACATTTGTCCTACCAATCATCTTTATCTTGTACTTTATTATAGCATTCTAAGGTTGACAAGTGGGACCGAATGGATTGTTAAAATGTTAGGCAGCCTCTAAGGTTAGAGGCGACGCTAGTCATTTTTTTTATTAGAGACAGCTCATGCAATGTATGTAGGCTGCCTCTAAGAGGAGAGAGAGGGCTTAGACGCAGAAAAATCATACACTGTGGGTGCCCTTATGGATCTTATCCCGGGGCCTTCCTCCCAAGATACCAGAGCTCCAGCGGGAACTTTTGGTCGTCTTTGAATGAAGCTACCTGACTAAGCTCAATAACTGTTGCTATAAGATTTCAAATTCTTCTGTAGTCTCAGCTTGCTCTGATAAAAAGTTACAAATGTTTCCAGTTTGCTTTGCGATATACTTCTGCACAATTACCCGTCCCTGCATGAATGAAGCGTGTGTTTTTCGGAAGTCTTTGTTCGGGGGTATGAACTATGAAGCCAGTGAAATTAACTCCGGAGACATCAAACATTACATGAGTGGCATCACGATTTATCTTGTTCAGCTCATTGTGTTATGGACTTCTGATTTTGATGCCAACTCATGGCAAGTCTGGTATGGACTTTTGATTTTGATTGATGTCAACTCGTAGCAAGTCTTTCAGACCTACACTCAGCTCATGCCACAATTGCATTGCAAAATTTCATTACCAACGGCTGCAGCATGCATTTTGAATAAATCAAATATGTATATGTTTAATAAATTCTAGAGGTTCACATTAATCAAGAACTGAACACATCTTCATCCTCACTCTCTCCCCGCTCCCGGTGCAAAACCACAAGTAATAAGAAAAGAAAACAGAAGCCATCCTGTCTACATGACTAATAATTTCTAGGCCTGCTCCTCCTCGTCTTCTGCTGCTGCCTCCATTGCAGCTGTGGCCATCAGCTCATCAAACTTGTCACTCTTCCGCAGCACTATCTCAATCTGCGCAAAATATTCATTGTAATAAATATCTCCCGTGCAAGAATGTCGGGGTTAATTTGAACAACATCTGAATGATATGCTGCTAAAACCAACATTCTGATGAAATCACAATATGGATCATTCTGACCTTAGCCTTTTGGATTGGACGCCCTCTCATCTCATCCTTGATTTCCACAGTGGATGTCCTAATCCCTGCACATATTGTTCTTGGTTAGAGAAAGTTTGTATTACCATATATACAAAGAAAAGCAGGGTCTCAGTACAATCCTATCAGTATCAGCATAATGTATAATGTTAGGCAAGGGGAAAAAGTCGTTACTTGTCTCGAAAGCGAAGCCATTGTTCTTCAGAATCTCTGCCACGGTCACGACCGTCCCTATGGCTGCAAGCATATTAAAGCAGATATATTATGAACCCTCATCAGTTGTGGTGTTCATGGCTCAAATCGTCTCATGCAAATATGGCAGTACTCTTTATCCAACACTATTTATATATCATGATAGTGTGAAGCCGCCGTTGCATTTTATTCCCTATTCATCGATCCTTAAAGTAGCGGTTCATAAATTTTAAAAGGTCAATCGGAATCATGCGGCAACCGCAGGCATATTTGACAGGATGCAAGGAGGAGTAGGCGACGTACCCATGCCGAGCGCGGAGAGCTCGACCTCGCCGTGCTGCTGCATGTACCTCTGCACGGGACGCAAGGGAAAGAATCAGCGTCCACCAGGCCATGGCGTGAACAGCGAGACCCGCAGCCGATCGATGGGTCTATCGACGCGTGAACAAATATATTGAATACCTTGGCGAGGTTGACGTAGAAGAACAGGGGTTTCTTGGTGTTGGACACCTGAATCCGGTTGCTGCTCCCGCCGCTGCCGCCGCTGCCGTTGGCGGCCCTCGTCCTCTGCGCCTCCGCCGCGTCGCCCGACATTGGTGACGCCGCTGCTAATGGCAAGATCGCACGGTACGCCGGCGGTGATTCGCTGCTCGTCTCGATCGTGCGTGGGGCGGGTTCGTGGCTCCTGGTTTGAGGTCGGAGGGAGGAGGAGGGGGCGTGGTGATATTAATGGCTGCCTCAGATGATCGGATGAGAAGCTGAGTCGGATCGGGAGCGGGTCGTACGAGGAGTCGGGTACCGAGTCCGTGCCCAGCTCGAACTCCCTGCTTTGTCCTAAATCATACTCTCTCTTTTTTTTTTCAAGGAATCATACTTATTTTTTGGGATCGAAGGAGTTTCTTTTTCTCAACACTTAACATAACACTAGTTTACAAGTGTGTTTTTTAACATAACACTACTTTACAATTTTTTGTTTTGAATAAACACCTCGAGACAGGTACTCCAATGGCTCTTGCATTTTCATCTTCATGCTCGTTTTCCGCTCTTGAATCGGTCCCACTGGGCCGGCTGCGATTGTTTTCAGAGGGGAAGTGCCCCCCCCCCAAGAGCAGATTGAGGCTATTCGGGCCCGGGAGATCCTTGACGGTAGGCTTGCGGAATCTCACTCCCGCCTCCTCCGATCTACAGCTCCGGATCCGTCCTCCTCCCGCCCTCCTGTCGCGGTTGCTGTTTGGGCGGAAATTCGTGGGCGGACCCGGTCCCACACTGCAGCTCTCCGCGCCCAGAGTGCCTCCCTTGTCCCGGGGTCAAGCAGCTCCTCCATGGTTGCTTGATGCGAGTCCTCTTCTAGAACCTCCGTGATTTCGGCCAGGATGGCTGGCGCCGCCAACTCATAGAGTATATGCGCGATGAGAGAATAGACATTGTGGTTGTTCAAGAGACCATGCGTGCTGACTTCTTCCTCCAAGAGCTTGAACGCCTGAGTCCCCACCTTTTTGCTTGGCACTGGCTCCCTTCTAGTGGGATGTCTGGGGACTCAGGGGGCATCCTGCTAGGGGCGAAGGATGCCACCCTTGAGATAGGTAGCATGGACCGGGGTGAGTTCTATGTTAGTATGGAGGTGTTTGAGAGGGCCATCAACTTCAAGTGGGAGGTTGTCATTGTCTATGGCCCGGCTGATCACCGTCGTTTCGAGACCTTCCTTGCTGAGCTCCGCAGGAAGGTCGGCTCCCGCCTCTCTCCCGGTGGTGGTGGGCGACGATTTCAATCTCATCCGCTACGCTGAAGACAAGAGCAATGACTGGGTGAACTTTCCGCGAATGTAGCTCTTCAATGACTGCATTGCGGAACTTGGCCTTCGCGAGCTACATAGGGCTGGTGCCAGGTCCACCTAGACCAACCGCCAGGCGAACCCGGCGATGTCAGTCCTTGACCGGGTCTTTGTGGCCCCGGAATGGGAGCTCAAATGCCCCTGGCCTCTCTGCGCGCCGTTACTCGCGTGAGATCTGATCACGTTCCTCTTCTGTTCTCTTCGGAGACTGATAGACCGCCCCCTCCGCGCGTTTCCGCTTCGAGTTCTTTTGGCTTAGCCAGGCCGGATTCGCTGACGCTGTTTGGGCGCGCTGGGTGGCCGCACGCGGCTCCCCTCATCGCTCAGTCTTTGCCGTGGACTCTTGGCAGTTCTGTGCTAAGCTTGCCCGATGGTTTATGAAAGGCTGGAGGGCCAACCTGGGTCGTGATCTCCGCGAGCGGAAGAGGGGAATCCTAGAATCCATCCAGGCCTTAGACCTCCGGGCTGACTCCTCCGGTCTGTCCCCATATGAGTGGCTCCTTAGATATGATCTGGAGGACCAGTTGACGGTGATTTACACCGATGAGGAGGTTTTTTGGTGCCAGTGCGGCACCTAACGGTAGGTCCTGCGTGGGGATGCCAACACGGCATACTTCCAGGCCGTTGCTAATGGCCGCTGGCGTCGCAATTCCATCCCCCTCCTTTGGGATGGGGAAAACCTCCTCCAGCGTCCTACTAAGATTCGGGCTCATGTTGACGGCTTCTATAAAGCCCTCTTCTCTTCCCCCCCTCGGGGTGGGATGTCTCTTGCTCCGGCCTTTTGAGCCTCGCACCAGCGCATCTTAGATGCTGAGAACGTGGCTCTTACGACCCCCTTATCCGAGGATGAGGTGTGGGTGCCATCAAGGGGATGAACCCTTCCTCCGCCCCTGGCCTGGATGGCCTCCCCATGAAGTTTTTCTAGACCTTTTGGGATGTGATTAAGCTGGATGTGATGGCCCTGTTCGAGGAGTTCTATGTGGGCGTCATCGACCTATCCCGCCTCAATTATGGGCTCATCACCCTCATCCCCAAGGTGGCGGGGGCCTTCGACATCCGCCAGTTCCGACCGATCACGGTGATCAACGTGATCTTCCGTATTCTGGCGTAGGGGTACGCCAATAGGGTGACCCTTCTTGCTGATCGTATCACCCATCCTAATCAATCGTCCTTCATCCGAGGCCATTATATTTTGGATGGCATCCTAGTCTTCCATGAGGTCCTGCACGAGGTGCGCACTAGGCGACAACGTGCGGTGTCGTGGGAACGAGCCTAATAGTAGATGGTAGGGGTACGAAGGGAGAGGGCAGAGTCCTAGCTACGGTGAGGGTGTACACACGGATGTATGAGTTCAAGCCCCTCTTGTGGAGGTAACATCCCTATGTCTCAGTGCTCGGGAGCTTTATGTCGAGTGGAATATAGATATTACAATGGTTGCGAACCCTTGTGCAGGAGGGGAGGGGCGGCTTATATAGAGTTCGCTGCCCCTCATAATTGCCCCGCATCAAAGGGCCTGGTCGTGGGATTAAAGTCTGCCGTTACAGGTAACGTACGTAATAAAAGCTATTAATGACCATTGAACCAGCGTCTGCCCGTTGGGCTCTTGATGATGGCTCCTGGTCTTCTGGCGTCGAGTGAAAGCGAGGTCTTCCGAGTGACACGCGATTGCCGAGTGAGAGCGGGAGTCTTCGAGTGGATTACTGTCGAGTGCTTTGAACGTCTCTAGGGATCCACTCGGAAGTTCATGCTTGATCTTCAAGTCCTCACATGCGGTCTCCTTAGGTAGGGTATGTGGGCCATGCCTAGGACCCTACCCTAGGTACATATCCTCGTTATTAGCCCCCGAATGGATCGGGGTTTGAGTGGTGGAAAGAGGTATCTTCGAGGGCCTTGAGTTAGTGCATCAGATCCTCCGAATGATATTTTGGATTTTCCATGAAACTTGTGTCGATTGAACTCTGAGCATTAGCATTCATTCAGGGTCAACACGCAAAATCTTCCGAATGATATTCGGGGCTTCAACGAAACTTGTGTCGATTGAATTCCTCTCCACTCGCCTGGATCCATTCAGCCTTAAAGGTGTCCGAGTGGATGTTCAGCATTTGTTTTGGTCCGAGTGAGTTGGTAGTATCTTGGGAGGCGACGGGTCGGTCTGACAGACCCAGATTTTCCGGGATACGAAAATTTGGGAAGCGCGCACGCTCGCACGAAGATTACGCCTCGATCGGGGCAAGTGGGGGCGTGACGCCTCGATTTTTGCGCCGGTTGTATCACCACATACCGAGCGCCGTCAGCGGCTGGCGCCTGCGGTAACCTCGCGGGTCCACTCGTCAGTGAGACACTCGGCAACGTATAAAGCTGTCTTCGCTGCGGTTTGCACAGTACCTCCGCCAGTTCTTTCTCTCTTTTCCTCTGCTTCCTCCGCTCCCGGCGCCCAACTCTGATCTCCCTCGATGAGAGCCACCGCAACGAAGATGAAGAATCCGACGAAGAACCTGGAGCGAGCAAAGAAGGGGGCGGCGAAGCTCAAGGGCAAGAAGCCCTCGACCGCCCGATTCACCGCGCATACGGGCTGGATACAGGGGGATTTTCTCCCCTCTGTCATCACCCGCGAAGACATTGAGGGCCTCGTCTCTGACGGGCTCGTGGCGGACGGCGCCTGGAGGCTGCCGGGGGAGGAGCGCGAGCCGGAGCCGCGCGACGGGGAGCGGGTCCTCCCTCTCTCCCACGTCGAGCGAGGTTTTTCTCTGCCGCCCCACCGTTCTTTAGGGGCTTTCTGAATTTTTTCGGTGCCCAACTGCACCACCTCTCGCCCAACACCATAGCCCATCTGTCTGCATTCGTCACTCTGTGAATGTTTCCTGGGCTGCTCTCCCCATTGGGGACTGTTCAAACACCTCTTCACGGTCAGATCCCAGACTGTGAAGAAAGCCCTCCCCGCTGATGGGAAGACCCACATGCTCTAGCTGTGCGGTGGGTTAGGAGTTCAGAAAAGAGCTCGCAGCTCCTTCCCTGTCATGACCTTTCCTGAGTCTGTAAGAGGTTGGCAGTCAACCTGGTTCTACTGCAAGGATGTAGCATCGCCCAATATGTCGACTGGCCTTCCCCCATATACACCCGACCATCCGGCTGTTCTCAAGTCCTTGAAGGTGACTGAAGAGGAGCACGTCCAAGTAGGCATCTTGGTTGAAGCTGTGGTGTAGCTGATCCGGGGCGGGGTGACCGGCATGGATCTGTTGGAGACGTTTCTCGGTCGACGTATCTAGCCGCTCTAAGCTAGAGAGCACACCATGTGGCACTATGCGGGCCCTGAGGACTCGACAAGGGCGCATCCTGAGGAAGTTCCTCAGAAAACTGTCGAGCAGTGGCTCCGTGGCATCACCGGGGCCTGCGACAGTCCTTTGGGAGCCAAGAGGATCCGGCCATATTCGGTCGAAAACCCGCCGAAGAACCTGGTGAGTGGTGTGATGTCGACTGTATTGTACTGTCGAGTGATATATTGAACTGACTTATTTGCTTGAATCATGCAGGAATGGACGCACATGTAGTTGCTCATTCCTAACGGGAACCATGTTGAAGACGGCGTGGTGAGCGAGGGCGGCAGTGTGGACGGCGATGGTTCTTCCGACTCCGAGGAAGAATACGAGGACTCCGGCAAGGAGGAAGAAATCTAGTCACCTCCCCACCGCGAAAGCCGCACCAAGTCCCACCAAGATCTGTCGACTGTTGAGGATAGGACTCCGGGCCCTAGTGAGAAGAACTTGAAGCGCAGCCGCCCCTCGACCGCTGAGCCGAGCGAAAAACTGGCTAAGCAGCCCAAGCAAGTCATCACCAAGCCTTGCAAGGCTCTGCCTTGCATGAGGGTGGCAGTGCCTGTCGTCTCCACGTAAGAGTTTATTTCCGTACTTGTTCTGTCAACTGAAGTCTAGAGTTGTATTTGACCGAATGCCACTCAATTCATCAGAGCTGCTACATCTATGTCTTCGCCTCATCGAGATGGAGGGAATGCAATGGATGTCGACACTGCTAACGTGGCCACTTCTCATAGAGGTTAGATAGTTGTTGGTTCGTCCGAATGGGACTCGACGTATGCAGATGTTAACACCGTCGGTTGTCGATGCAGAGGTCATTTAGGTGGAGGGCGACGAGGAGCGACTTGACACTTCGCGCCCTCGCATCCAAGGAGCGTCATCAGCGCAAGCACTTCAGTGGTCGACTACAGAGTCTTCCCAGGGGGAGGTGGCTCGACACAATCTAGGGCTGAACCTGTAGTACCTTTGTCACATGCTCCTCCAACCGTTTTGACCGTTGTGGCGTCGACTCCAACTGGGCCCCCTTAGACTACCTCAGCTGCTCCTGCGACCATGCCGACCCCACCCGTGACGGCCTTGTCTCTGCATCGCACCCCGGAAGATCAAACCGGGGCTGCGAAGGAAGCCATGATCCAAGCAGAGCAACTCATGCTGAGGACCAAGGAGGCGTAATAGGCCAGCAAACTGGCTTTTGACGCCAGTGCAGCCCTCCGCACCAATGTCCAAGTAAGTTCGATTGTAAGCCCATTGTCGATTGAATTCTTGTCTTTTCTTGGCTGTTGTACACCCACTAGGTGATTGCCGTAGAATGTTTGAACTTTCTCCACTCGAATAGATCGGATCGTAGTCGAGTAGGATTGGGATTGATAGTACGCGTGGTACTAGTGTCACTCGACATGTCGAGTGTATTCTCTGACGAGTTACTCGACGGATTGAGAATTAACCGTCTCAGTGGGGGCGCTCTTAGCGCACCCACTGGGTGTAGTCCCCGAGACCGCTGTCGAATGCTTGTCGGCAGGGGTCTTTAGAGTTTATTGTATACGGGATACATTTTGCTTTTGAATCACACCACTCCGTAGGTACCTTGCAGGTTTCATGGACATTAGTGGCAAACCATGATATGACACTGCATAAGGATAGACTACACTTCATAGAGTAGGGAGGTGCGTCACTCGACGGGTCGAGTGTCATGACAGGGCTGACCTTGTCAAATGTTTGAATAGCCAGTGGGGGCATGCTAAGTGCACCCATTGGGTGTAGTCCCCGAGGCTACTGTTCATCGCAGACGATAAATAGTAGGCTTGAAAACTTGTCGTACGCGTGGTACTGGGGTCACTCGACATGTTGAGTGTTTTTTTGTGACGAGTTACTCGACGGATCGAGAGTTAACCGTCTCAGTGGGGGCGCTCTTAGCGCACCCACTGGGTGTAGTCCCCAAGACCACTATCGAGTGCTTGCATTGGCAGGGGTCTTAATAGAGACAACTTTTGAATTTGTTTATGGCGCGCGGAGCGCCAGAGCCACTCGACATGTCGAGTGGACTTTATGCTTGAATTCTTCCAAGATGGTCATTCGCTGGTGTTCATAACTCAGTCGACTGTCCAGGAACTACTTGCTGATTGAACTCCTGTCTTTTGTTGGTTCCAGACGGCTTGCTAACTTGGGACGCAGTACCAGGACATGGAGGATGAGAGGAACCGGTTGCAGGTGGATCTGGCGGTCGCCAACAATGCCCTGGAGCGAGCGTGTGCTGAGCTGAAGTCTCTGGGAGGTAATTACTGTCGACTGTCAGCATTCCCATCTTCACTTTTCACGTTTTGAACCGAGTGCTCTCACTCGAACAAACATGCACAATGAAAACCGTCGACTCCAAGCGTGACTCAACAATGTTGTTTCTTTAGATTCCATGAAGAAGGCACTGGAGGAGAAGGACAAAGCACTCGCCGACGCCCAACGGGTGGCCAGGGACAAAAACTGAAGCTGCAGATCAGAAGCTGGCGGCCGCCCAGAAGCTGGAATAGGAGAACACCAAGCTGAAGCAGGAGCGCGCGGACCTCGTCAAAAGGGCCGAGCAGCTGAACAAGAGGAGCAATGGCCTGGAGAAGCATTTGGGCGAGTTCTCGAGAAAGATGTATATTCTGCTCGACGGTAAGTATTTTTGTCGACTGAGCTTTGTAAAATCTTTGAGAGTTGCAGTTCACCAATTCTCGTCCCATTCCCCATTCTTCAACAGAATTCTGCCAAGACTTTGAGAAGGAGACGGAGGAGGTTGAGCCCAATCTGGATCCCACCAAGTCTCCTGTCGCAGACGCGGTGGCCATGAACATGCTCCGACTCAATTTCCAACTCCAGGGCGTCTAGGCATATCTTGTCCAGCTGAAGTCTGCGATGAAGAGAATCGACAAAGAGCTATGGCCTTAGGACACTCTTCAGCTCGACCTCAACTCTATGATGGCTCGCCTAGACGAACTTCCAAGTCGAGTGCAGGCCTGGAAGAAATTTGTTGCTCGTTGTGGGGCCGACGTGGCGTTATCACTCGTCAGGGTCCATTGCAGGGACGTGAAGGAGGAGAGGCTGAAGGAGCTTCAGGTGGTCAACACGAAGAAACTCCAGTTCGAGGACTTCATGGACACCTTCATCGAAGCGGCCACCAGAATAGCCGACGGCATCGACCTGGACACTTTCGTTGAGCCCGCCAGTCCGTCTCCTGCTTGAAAAACTTGTCTTTGAAAGAAACAGTTAAATTTGCCTCGGTATGCCGAGTGGATTTGTATCCTTAAAAACTTCATTCAGGCCTTGGGTCTGAGCACATTTCCTTTCATACGAAATGTTTATCCGTGGTTTACCCTTTGTATTTTGTTCGTATTTGGCTTTCAATCGCCTGTTCATCGAGTTTGTTTTTAACTTAGGCAAAGCGTGTTCGCAGTTAAGCCCCCGAGTGTGAGGATTGCTCATCACTCGGAGTATTTTCGAACTTAGGCGAATGTCGATTCGTAGCTAAGTTGTCGAGTGGATGGATTACTATCTACCCGACGAGGTTTTTAACTTAGGTGAAATGTGTTTCGCAGCTAAGCCTTTGAGTGTGAGGATTGCTCATCACTCGAAGTATATTTGAACTTAGGCGAATGTTGATTCATAGCTAAGTCGTCGAGTGAATGGATTACTATCCACTCGACGAAGTTTTTAACTTAGGCGAAACGTGTTCGCAGCTAAGCCCCCGAGTGCGAGGATTGCTCGTCACTCGAAGTATATTTGAACTTAGGCGAATGTCGATTCGCAGCTAAGTTTTCGAGTGAATGGATTACCATCGTCTCGACGAGGTTTTTAACTTAGGCGAAATGTGTTCGCAGCTAAGCCCGCTAGTGTGAGGATTGCTCATCACTCGAAGTATATTTGAACTTAGGCGAATGTCAATTCGCAACTAAGTTGTCGAGTGAATGGATTATTATACACTCGACGAGTGTTTTTTTAACTTAGGCGAAACGTGTTCACAGCTAAGCCCCCGAGTGTGAGGATTGCTCATCACTCGAAGTATATTTGAACTTAGGTGAATGTCAATTCGCAGCTAAGTTGTCGAGGGAATGGATTACCATCATCTTGACGAGGTTTTTAACTTAGGCAAAACGTGTTCGCAGCTAAGCCCCCGAGTGTGAGGATTGCTCATCACTCAACGTATATTTGAACTTAGGCGGATGTCGATTCGCAACTAAGTTGTCTAGTGAATGGATTACCATCGTCTTGACGAGGTTTAACTTAGGCAAAACGTGTTCGTAACTAAGCCCCCGAGTGTGAGGATTGCTCATCACTCGAAGATATTTGAACTTAGGCGAATGTCGATTCGCAGCTAAGTTGTCGAGTGAATGGATTACCATCGTCTCGACGAGGTTTTTAACCCAAGCGAAGACGGATTCGCAAATAGGCCGTCGAGTGAATGGACTGCTATCCACCCGACAGAGTTTTTAACTTAGGCAAAACATGTTTCGCAGCTAAGCCCCCGAGTGTGAGGATTGCTCATCACCTGGAGTATCCCCAAGAATGTAATCGCGCGGTTGGAATCGACGGAGTATTAATCGCAGAAACACGAATTGTATTGATGAAGTACTATTATTACATCAGAAAACTCTTGTCTCAAGTGTAAAAACACCGGAGCAGGTCTGCATTCCAGGCTCGTGGCTCATCTATCTGTTTCATGAGATTATACAGGTGATAGGCTCCGTTGTTTAGCACCTTAGTGATGACAAAAGGACCTTCCCATGGAGGAGCAAGCTTGTGAGGTCGGTGTTGATTCACTCAGAGCAACAAATCTCCTTCATGGAATGCTCATCTTTCGACATTCCTTGCATGGAAGCGCCGTAGGTCTTGTTGATAGGCAGTGGTCCGGATTAGAGCCATCTCACGCTCATCCTCCAGAAGATCTACCCCATCCTGTCTGGCCTGTTCAGCTTCAGCCTCTGAATATAGCTTCACTCGAGGAGAATTGTGGGCCAAGTCACTCGGCAATATGGCTTTAGCACCATAGACAAGGAAGAAAGGAGTTCGTCCAGTCGACCGATTAGGCGTTGTCCTCAATCCCCACAAAATAGACGGCAGCTCAGTTACCCACGCACCAGCGGCATGATCCAAATCGCGCATGAGACGAGGCTTCAGACCTTGCAGAATGAGACCATTAGCTCGCTCAACATGCCCATTGGTTTGAGGATGTGCAACAGAAGTGTAATCCACTCGGGTGCCTTGGGAGTTACAGAATCTCCTGAATTCTTCTGAGTCAAAATTAGTGCCATTGTCCGTGATGATGTTGTGCGGAATGCCGTACCGGATAATGATCTCCCTCATGAACGTGACTGCCGTGTGGGAATTCAGCTTCTTGATGGGCTTGGCTTCAATCCACTTGGTGAATTTGTCGACTGCTACCAACAGGTGGGTGAATCCTCCTTTTCTAGGTCAGAAGGGACCAACCATGTCAAGTCCCCAAACTGCAAACGGCCAGGCGAGAGGGATTGTCTTCAGAGCAGACGTCGGCTTGTGTGACAGATTCGCATAGAACTGGCAGCCTTCGCAGTGATCAACGATGTCCTTAGCCATCTCATTAGCTCATGGCCAGTAAAAACCAGCTCGGTATGCTTTAGCGATGATCGCCCTTGAAGACGCATGGTGGCCGCAAGTTCCCAAGTGGATTTCGTCTAGAATCATCCGACCTTCCTCGGGGGAAATGCAGCGCTGGGTGACACTAGTCACACTCTCTCTGAATAGCTGATCTCCCATCATAGTGAAAGCCTTGGACCTGCACACAATTTGTCGAGCCTCTGCTTCATCTTTAGGGAGCTCTTGTCTGAGGATATAGGCAATATATGGCACAGTCCAGTCGGGTATGATAACTAGCACCTCCATGACCAGGTCAATCACAGCAGGAACATCAACTTCAGACGAGTCAGAGGAGCTTAAAGCTTGTGGGGGCTCTTCGGTGAAGGGAACCTCTTGAATCGTAGGAGCGTGCAAATGCTCCAGGAACACCCCACTGGGGACAGGCCGTCAAGTGGAACCAATCTTGGGCAGCTCATCAGTAGCTTGATTTTTCAGTCGAGGAACATGGTGAAGTTCCAGGCCTTCAAATTTCTTCTCCAACTTCCGGACTGCATTGCAGTATCCGGTCATGGCGGGGTTTCTAACATCCCATTCTTTCATCACTTGATTCACCACCAAATCTGAGTCGCCATAAACCATCAGGCACTTGACGCCAAGTGACATAGCCATGCGCAACCCATACAAAAGTGCTTCATACTCTGCCTCATTGTTGGAGGAATCAAAATGAATCTGCAAGACATAGCTGAGCTTGTTGCCTCTGGGGATATCAAAACAACACCAGCACCGGACCCATTCAACATTTTGGAGCCGTCGAAGAACATTGTCCAATGCGTCGAGTGAACTTGGATGGGCTATTGCTGTTTAGTCCACTCGGCTATGAAATCTGCTAATGCTTGGGACTTGATTGCCTTCTTGGCCTCGAATCTGATGTCAAAGTGTCCAATATCAATTGCCCATTTAGCCACTTGACCTGATGCGTCGCGATTATTGAAGATCTCGGATAAAGGAGCATCACTGATGACTGAGATCGAATGGTCTTGGAAATAATGCACCACCTTCTTCGCTAACAGGTAAATACCATACACCACCTTCTGATAGTGTGGATATCTTTGCTTTGAGGGGGACAATACTTCCGAGACATAATAAACTGGCCGCTAGACTTTATAGGCTTTACCCTCCTCTTCTCGCTCCATAGTCAGCACTATACTGACGACCTGATTTGTGGCCGTGATGTACAGGAGCAAGGGCTCTTTACTGGCAGGAGTGGCAAGCACCGGCTGGGTGGAGAGCAGGGCTTTGAGCTCAACAAACGCTACTTCGGCTTCGGGAGTCCAGTCGAATGTGTTGGACTTCTTCATCAACTGATATAAGGGCAGAGCCTTCTCACCAAGACGAGAAATGAATCGACTCAATGCTGCCAAGCAACATGTGAGCTTCTGAACGTTGTGCACTCGCACGGGAGTCTTCATACGGGTAATGGCGCTGATCTTCTCGGGATTGACATCAATTCCTCGCTCGAAAATGAGAAAACCGAGCAACTTGCCGCCAGGGACACCGAAGGTACATTTGGCCGGATTCAGCTTTATGTCAAATCGCATCAGATTGGCGAATGTCTCGGCCAAGTCAGCGAGCAGGTTGGAACCTTTGCAGGACTTGACCACTATATCGTCCATGTATGCCTCGACATTCCGAGGGATCTGGTCGAGTAACCATTTCTGAATCATGCGCATAAAAGTGGCGCCGGCATTCTTAAGACCAAAAGGCATGGTGATGTAGCAAAAGCACCCGAACGGGGTGATGAAGGCTGTCTTTATTTCGTCCGGGCCATACAGACGGATCTGATGGTACCCAGAATAGGCATCCAAAAACGATAAACGCTCACACCCCGCAATCGAGTCAACAATATGATCTATGCGGGGGAGCGGAAAATGGTCTTTTGGGCACACCTTATTGAGATGTTTGAAGTCAATGCTCATGCACAACGACTTATCTTTCTTTGGCACCATCACAACATTTGAGAGCCACTCGGAGTGGTCAATATCCCGAATGAACTTGGCTTGCAAGAGACGGCCACTTCTTCTCCGATTGCCTTGCGCTTCTCTGCCACAGATAGATGCAAATGCTCCCTGACGGGCTTGGCTTTCGGATCCACTCGCAGACCGTGCTCAACCAGCTCCCTGGGAATCCCCGGCATGTTAGCAAGCTTCCATGCAAAGATATCCCAGTTCTCATGGAGGAACTGGATGGGCTCGGCTTCCTATTTACTGTCGAGTGTTGTTGAGATATTCGTCGGGGCAGCAGTTGGATCCGTCGAGTGGATGTGCACCTTCTTCACTTCCCCTGCCGACTGAAATGCCGACTCGGAAGCCGGCTTTTTTGCGCGGAGCAAATCAGCAGGGTTAGCGGTTTTCTTGTACTCCTCTAGCTCGACCATGGACATTTGTTGATTGGCGATCTTGGATCCTTGCTGGAGACACTCTTCGGCCCACTGTCGGTTGCCAGTGACCGTGATCACGCCCTTAGGGCCTGACATTTTCAACTTGAGATACACGTAACATGGTCGGGCCATGAAACGTGCATAAGCGGGTCGACCCAAGATGGCATGGTAAGCACTCTTGAAATCCACGACTTCAAATGTCAACTTTCTTTTCGGAAATTTTTGCTATCTCCGAATGTCACATCCAATGCTAATTGGCCGAGTGACTTGGCCTTCTTCCCTGGGATGACCTCGTGAAAATGCATGTTGCTCTCGCTCAGACGGGACATCGGAATGCCCATCCCTTTCAGGGTATCCGCATATAGGATGTTCAATTTGTTGCCGCCGTCCATGAGGACCTTTCTGAGTCGAGTCCCCTGCACCACCGGATCAACCACCAGAGCTTGTTGACCGGGAGTGGCCACACGAGCAGGATGGTCTGTCTGGTCGAATGTGACAGCATATTGAGACCATCTGAGGTAGGTGGGGGTCTCTGGCATAGCCATGTTGATTTCTCTATTGATGACTTTCAGATGACTCTTGCTCTTGACATCAGCAAAGACCACCAGTGTAGCAGTGACATCTGGGAATGTTTCCTTTTCCTCATCTTCATCTTCTTTTTTAGGAGATTTCGCACTCGACTGGTCTCCCTTGAATTGCTGGATAAGGGTTCGACACTGTCGAGTGGTGTGCTTGGGCAAAATCAGGTTGCCTTCTGCATATTTCCTCGTGTGAATTATACACGGCTGATCCAAGATATCAGTTCCTGCCTGACCCTTCCCCTTCTTGGGGGCAGACTGAGCCTTGGCTTTTCCCTTGTTCTTCGACTGAGTCGCCAGTGCTGCTGCCTCTGCCGGAGCCGGGTCTTCAGCCTTCCGCTTCTGTTTCCGATTGTTGCCGCCACCAGACTCGTTGGCGACTGTTTTTCCTTTGCTGCTACGGAGGCGGTCTTGTTCCTCGCCATTGGCGTAGCGAGTAGCAATTTCCATCATCTTGCCGAGTGAAATGTCATAGTGCGCCCGAACTTCAGGTACAGCTCCCTGTATCTCACACCGGCCTTGAAGGCACAAACAGCCTGGTGTTCCGACACATTCTCCACTATATGATGTAGGGTGGACCATCGGTGAATATAATCCCTTAAGCTTTCATTGGGCTTCTGGACGCAATGCTGTAAGTCGACCAGACCTGCGGGGCGCTTGCAAGTGCCCTCAAAGGTCCGGACAAACACTCGGGCAAGATCTTCCCAACAATGTATGCTGGATGGAGCTAAACGATTCAACCAAGCTCGAGCTGAACCATCCAACATGAGGGGCAGGTGCTTTATTGCGACATTGTCATTTCCGCCACCAATCTGCACAGCCACTCGGTAATCATCTAACCAAGCCTCTGGTTTTGTTTCACCAGAAAACTTTCCGATCCTCGCCGCCATTCTAAAATTGGGGGGAATCTCTGCAGAACGTATAGCTCTGCTAAAACACTCTGGACCAGACACCACAGCCGAGCTTCCACTCGGAACATCTCTGTCGAGTCCTTCCCTGTAGGCTCTGCTCTTGTCGATCCGCTTCTAAACCAGATAGGCGCGGGCATCAAAGTCCGCGTCCCGCTCGTCACCGTGGGAGTGCCTGTCGTCCTGGCACCGGGGCGCGTACGGACCACTCCGCGGAGGAGTGGGCACTCGATGGTGGTCTTCGCGGTGATGCTGATCTCTGTCTTGGCCTTCACGAAAACCGCCACCTCGACGACGCAAGGGCGATCTAGGGTTGTGTGCCGACTGAACGGTCTCTGCCTTGGGTGAATTGTTGTATATCCTGTTACGGGACTGAGAAACTGCTGAATTCTGACGTTGTGCTGCATCCAACAGCGCTCTGATCTGCAACAACCCTCTACCAGCCTCTGACCGGGACGGCTGAATGGAATCCGCTATCCTAGCGGCAGCAGCAACATTTAGCACAGGAGTTCGGTATACCTCAACGCCATCATGAGATCCAGTCAGAAACAATTGTCGATGACGTCCACTAGGGCACGATGGGCGCTGGCGGGCGCACTCGTCGATCTCTGCCTGGAGCTCTTCCAAACGAATGCGCGCGACCTCCAAAGCTTGGGCCTCGGTAGTCACACCAACGATGGGGGTATGAAGGACCTCCTCATCACGACGCAGCTGCACGTTCGACGGACCTGCAGCCTCGCGCTTGACACGACCGAAGCCAGGCGGTGAACTCTGATGTGAGCCCGCCATCAAGACCTCCGCTGTGGGATCGCAGCTTTCACACTCGGAAGGCACGTCGGATGGATCGGAATCCTACTCGAACACACCGCGAAGGGACTCGGTGGGCTCGAGCGCTGCAACTTGCGGAGAAGCTTGACGCGCCGCTGCGTGTTCGACCCACCGCTGGAGTCGTGAGCAGCCGGACCGCTTGCGACCGCGAACGGCGAGAGGAGCTGATGCATAGGGGGTCGACGGCTGACGCAGCAACACGCCGTAGGGACTTGCATGGAAGTGCGTGGCCCCGCGGACCGGGAGTGCCTCGACATCGAGAGGCGCCTCCTGGAGCCATGCCGAATCATCGGCGATGAAGGTGAGCGCTCCGAAACGGATCTTGTGGCCCAGAGCAAAAACACTGCTGGAAGACATGTCGAAGGATGAAAATCGCAACCTCGCCGGAAGTCGCTTAGACGCCTGCCCCACGGTGGGTGCCAACTGTCGTGGGAACAAGCCTGACAGTAGATGGTAGGGGTACGAAGGGAGAGGGCAGAGTCCTAGCTACGGCGAGGGTGTACACATGGATGTATGAGTTCAGGCCCCTCTCGTGGAGGTAACAGCCCTACGTCTTAGTGCTCGGGAGCTTTACGTCGAGTGGAGTATAGATATTACAATGGTTGCAAACCCTTGTGCTGGAGGGGAGGGGCGGCTTATATAGAGTTCGCTTCCCCTCATAATTGCCCCGCATCAAAGGGCCTGGTCGTGGGGTTAAAGTCTGCCGTTACAGGTAACGTACGTAATAAAAGCTAATAATGAGCATTGAGCCAACGTCTGCCCATTGGGCTCTTGATGATGGCTCCTGGTCTTCTAGCGTCGAGTGAAAGCGAGGTCTTCCGAGTGACACGCGACTGCCGAGTGAGAGCGGGAGTCTCCGAGTGGATTACTGTCGAGTGACCCTGAACGTCTCCAGGGATCCACTCGGGAGTTCATGCTTGATCTTCAAGTCCTCCCATGCGGTGTCCTTAGGTAGGTTATGTGGGCCATGACAAGGATCCTACCCTAGGTACATATCCTCGTCATGCGGTCTTCTTGAAGCTCGACTTTCACAAAGCCCACGACACCGTCTCCTGGGTCTTCTTGTGGGAAGTCCTTCTCCGCAAAGGCTTTGATGATCGGTGGGTCACCCGGGTTATGAAGATGGTCTCATCTGGTCAGACCGCGGTTAACATCAACGGGGAGGCTGGCCCCTACTTCCCCACGCTCTATGGGGTTAGGCAGGGTGACCCCTTCTCCCCTTTTTTGTTCAACATGGTGGTCGACACCCGTGCCACCATCTTGGATAAGGCTAAGGTGGCGGGTCATATTCGTGGGGTGGTTCCCCACTTCGTGGGAGGGGGTGGGGTCTCCCTCCTACAGTATGCCAATGACACCATCATCATGGTGGAAGGCTCTCCGAGGACATAGCCAATCTCAAGTTCCTCCTCCTATGCTTTCAGCAGATGTCTGGGCTCAAAATCAATTTCAACAAAGAGTGAAGTGATGATCCTTGGGTACTCTCTGGAGGAGTCCCAGCTCATTGCTGACCGCCTCAATTGCCACCTGGGATCCTTCCCCTCGTCGTACCTTGGGGTTCCCATTAGTGACTCGCACCTTTCAATCGCGGAGCTGCGACCCATGGTGACTAAGCTTTAGCACCGAATCGAGCCCTGGCAAGGCAGATGGCTGTCCAAGGCGGCAAGGACAGTGCTCATCAACTCCTTGCTGTCCAGCCTCCTCTTGTTCCTGATGAGCTTCTATAGTCTCCACGAGTCCTTGCACCTCGAGATTGCCAAATATCAGCCCAGATTCTACTGGGCTGGTGAGGGCGATAAGCAGAAATACCATATGGTCAGCTAGCCCGATATATGCAAACCCCACGATCAAGGGAGTCTGGGGATCATCTCTTCCAAATGCATGAACATCACGCTACTGATGAGATGGATGTGGAGGATCACCAATGGCGACGGTGGGCTTTGGCTTGACATCATTAGGAACAAATACCTTCGGGGTCAGGCGCTGGCCTTTTGCCAATGCTCTGGAGGATCACAATTATAGCAGACCATCATCAAGTTGCTCCCGGTCCTGCGCATTGGCTCTTCCATCTCGATTGGGTCTGGCTTTGCTACATTATTCTGGTTTGATCGATGGGCGGGTAATGCCCCCTTTGCTATCTGCTTCTCGGACCTCTTCTCCATCGCGGTGGATCCTAGAGTCTCCATCGAGGTCGCCCTTTCGGATCTCGGGCGCCTCGCGTTCCGCCAACCCTTCGACCCCCGGAGGTTGCTGCCTGGGAGTACATGCTTGAGTGCATCGCCCTCCACCCAACCGATGTTGACAGTGCTTTGGATCGCATTGTTTGGCACGTGGAGCCCTTGGGCCGCTCCTCCACTAAGTCCTTATACCAGGCCATCGCCCCTTCGACGGCCCTAGCTGCTCTCACGGTGGTATGGGCCATTAAACTGCCACTTAAGATTAGGATATTCCTGTGGCAGTGGATTAGAGGCCGGATACCTTCTGGGGTGGAGGTGCTCAAGCGTAATGGTCCTGGGGATGGGATGTGCCCCCCTATGTGGCACGGTGGAGGACTCGAGCCACATCTTCTTTGTGTGTGTCACGGCCAAATTCCTTTGGAGTTGCTTCCGCGAAGTCATTGGCGGTCTTTGGTGCAATACCAATGTACCCGACCTCTTCGTGGAGATCCAGTCCGTCCTCACGTCGGCCTGCCACGTTAGGTGGCTGTCCATTAGGGCGCTCGTGTGGACTCTCTGGACGGTCCGCAATAAGTTTGTGATTCAGCGTGTCCCCCTTCGACGGTCCACTAACGTTGTCTTTAAAATATGTGGTTTCTTGCAGGTCTGGCAGCCGCTTAGCCACCCTCTGACCAGGACGCCATCACCAGCATTATCGTCGACCTCCGCTCGATGGCGCTCCGTCTACCCCCTCTTCTGCCACCGCCTCCCAAGCTTTATTAGCCGCCTATGGTTGCCCGACACTGTGCTGGGTCTGGGCGTGTGTGATCTTTTAGGGCTTATTGAGTTGTGCCCTCAGCAGAACCCTCTTTGGCCATATTGTGGTACCTTTGTGTGTGTGTGTGTGGGGTGGGTGGGTTGAACTTGTGTTAGATATTGTGCTCTCGCGGTTTGTTTTATATATAAAGCGGGGCGAAAGCCTTTTTCGGTAATAAACACACAAAAAAAGAATCTTAGATCTGGTTAATATTGAAGAAAACAAAGACTATTAAAACAATAGACAACTGGACATAGAATGATTAGCATAAAATAAAAGATTTACATAATAACAAAGCACGCATTGCTTTCGGTAGGTTTAACACTGCGGCAATTTTACAAGAAAGCCCCTATGTTTTTTGATATTCAACCCACAATCTCTTTGTAAGTGGATGTGAGAAAATGTTTCTTTCTTGCAATAAGCACCTTGTGTTTTCGAGTATTCAACCCGCGATACTTTTTTAATCAGGACCAAGTCAACGCCACCGCTCGAGCGGCTTGGGGCAGTGTGGCGATTCGATGCAGGACAACGACGGTGGTTGGAGCTTGCAAGGGTGGATCCGTGCATGGTAGGGGCTGGGGAGGCAGATTCGGAGGCGGGCGACAAGGCGGGGTCGCCGGTGATGACGAGAAAGGCAGGAGTGAGGATTCCCGAGAGGATCCATGGAATTCGTGGCTCCTGGGCAGAAAGGAAGGGAGGTGTGGGAGAGAAGAAGGGACAAAGGAGTGGCAATGTGGTGACCTAGGCAGGAGCTCCCCAGAGCCGGGCGACGGCGGACATGCGTGGAACACAGAGGGATCCAACGCAGCGGCACGAAGTTGCAGGTGGCACACCTCGGCCGTCATCGAGGCCGCCGTCGTCTACCAATGCAAGATCATGTCAATGCAGTCCATCCCGCCCGCCCTCGTGTCCCCGCAGTACCCAACCTCGTTGATGGTGTCCCCCGTGCAATTGGCGCCGGCATACAACGCCATCTACCCCATGCCCCAAGGTGAGAAGGTAATAACCCCCCATTCTTGTAATCTGTTCCAGAGCTCCTCCTTGTAATTTGCTCTAGGGATGGATCCTTCCTGTAATTTGTTGATGTAGTGAGCTAAGGTGGTCGGAGATTCAGTGGTGGGAGAGGATCTGGATGTTTGGGCCTCCTTCGGTTCATAGGATAGAATTATCTTAGGAATAGGGAACTTGTAGGAAATGAAATAACATGCATCTTAAATTCTATGAGTAGGATTAGGAAAATAGATGTCATTTGTTTTACATCATAGGAACTTTTCCATTTAATCTAGGCTCTTTTTTATTTTCCTTTGAAATATGGAGGATAGGAACCAATCCTATGTAGTAATAGGAATGCATTCCTACAAACCAAAGGCAGTCCCACAAAAATCATAGTTATCACCTCTCATCGAAAGATCGGACATCCAGTTCACATCAAGTTGTATCAGTTTTCAGGTTCATGAGTGACAGATTTACAATTTATCATATTAGATCTTTTTATTTCCTATAAACCACAAAAGAGCCAAACGAAATAAGATTAGTGCATCCGTTGCACCTATCATTTTGAGCCTGCAATTTTTGCATCTATTATTTGTGTAGTTATTCTTTGTTGCATTCATCCTAGTATTAGTGATGGTTTAGATTAATTTGAGAAAAAATTCATATACTAGATCAATATTTTTTCCTTTTTTGAGTACAATCTTCTTTTGTCTACTCCCTTAATCTATCTGCCGCCGCGCACGCTGCAAGTCATTTGTCAAGTTTCGGTGTGCCATCACATCGTTCTCCATGCCGTCCGCCGCTTTCCAAGCGAACACGCTGGTCAGCCAGCCTCTTCAGGCTACTCATAGTGGGGAGTATCATACAATAGTATCATGCATATGATACTATTATATGATACAACCTTCATAGTGCATAGTATCATAAACTAGGATCATAAGTGATCTCATTTATTGACATGTATGACACAGTATTATATCATTTAACATGATAATGTATCTACCAATGTTACTCTAATCCTCTCTCTCTTCTTTATTTGTTTGCCACATCAGCATGTTTTCTAGTACCAAGTGCATGATACTATCTAAGATACCCCAGCTATGGCCAGCCTCATCTGCCCTATTCTTTTCCCATCGTATGTTGTTCTTATCTTGCGTCTAGATAGTAACCACGTCTGTTTTGCTTTGCGTAGGAAGAATCATCATCGTCAAACAAACATGCAACATCACACACGGGTTGCCTCTTGTTACATCTGCTTACACAAGTTTCAAGAATGTCCCTTGGTGTCTGTTAGGGGGTGTTTGGTTGCAAGGGACTAGACTTTTCTTAGTCCTAGGGACTAAAGCAAAAAGACCCTCCAATAGAGTCTTTTTCTAGTCCCTTAAGAAAAAGTCCCTCCGGCCTTAGTCACTTCTTGAGTCACAACTTTTCATAGTAACCGTCCAGCAAGAAAAGAGAAAAAAGAAAGAGAAAAAAAGGAAAGAAAAAATTGCAAGAAAATCATGTGCAAAGTTTTGGCCGGTTAGCATCTGCATCTGCATCGGTAAAGGGAAGATATATTACTTCTCAGGCTTTATTTTGGTGGTACGAGATTGACTAACACAATCATATTACCTATTTTGATTTTTATTATACACGCGCGTGTCTCTCGCTGCTTTGACTATCACCTATTTTCCTCCATACTTTTCACTCACTTGATTCAGTATCTGGTTGTTTTATCTCTTACTAGTCGGCTGCCAACACTCTTTAAAAGTTTAAGCAATTATTCAACTTGCATTGCATTTTTTAAAATTGTGCCATTAATATTGTGAGTTGGTAAGCCTTTGTCAAGCTACACTTTTCCCTACCAATAAGTACAGGCCCCGGCTCTACTAATTCCTGGTTATCGCTCCATCTAATCTTCATAGATTGTTTGAAGCCAACACCAATGAGCCAATCACCATCTGTTGCATTGGTTAGAACAAGTAACAATTTGATACTAAGCTTGAGTGTGAGCGTTTCTTTCCACCACGTCCTACTAGTTGTCAGGGATTATACACTGTGTATTTTTTCTCTTTCGCTAACAATGGCGGAGAATCAACCCACATTTGAGGGCCTCAAAGCGGATGTGAGGATCACCAGTGAGCATCTCGCCCAACTTGAGGGTGCTCAAATTGTGGCAGAAGAGAGGCTCAAGGCCATAGGATGCACAAGGTGTTGCCAACACTCATCTATAGAACACCTTGTCACATTTGGATAGTTTGCAGACTGCACCCGACGTCAACAAGAACGATGCTCCTGGAAACTCCATGGGTGGCGCCGCTATTTCACGAGCTCGACGTGTGCCCGTGGGTGATCCACAACACCCAGATACGGTCACTAATGTTGCCACCATAAACCAGCACCATCAACTCCATCCACACGCCAGCGAGGAACATAGGGACAACTACGAGGATTGTTATGGTGACACCAAAGACGACCAGATGGTCAACGAACACAATGATTGTGCTCATCGACAACTACGTTTCAACTGGCAAAGTATGGCACGAGGTCCACACAGGTATGGTGTTAGAGATCACAACCACTCTAGTGTTAAAATTAAATTTACTATGCCTGCTTTCAATGGTAAATATGATCCAGATGTTTATCTTGATTGGGATTGGGAACTCCTAGTTGATTTTTTTGCATGTCATGATATTTCCGAGAACCAAAGAGTTAGGGCAGCCGCTAGTGAATTTATAAACTTTGCCTCTATATGGTGGAGTGAATATTGCCATCTTAATGCGATTAATATACCTACCACTTGGGGATGCTTTAAAACGAGCTATGCGAGAATGTTATGTTCCTTCATATTATGCTCGTGGTAAAGTAAATGAATTGCAACGTTTAAAACAAGGTAGTAGTTTTGTAGAGGATTATTATCAAGAGTTGCAAACTTTCTTAATACAATGTGGATTAGTTGAAATCGAAGATGCTATGATGGCTAGATTTGAATCGTGTTCAAGATATATTGGACTATAAGGAGTACATTCTATTACTCGTTTGTTTCATTTTGCTTGCAAAGCTGAAAGGGAAGTACATGGACGATACAACAAGGAACAAGGTAAATTTTATGCAGGTCATAGTTCATCTTGGACACCCTCGTCGGCTGGTCCACCCAACATTAAGGCAACACCACCTATTTTGAACACTGGTGCACACCCAACAAGTTCAAAATCAGCTCTACAATCCTCTAAGGCTTCAAAAGAAATTTCGCTAGCACCCACCACATCGTGTGGATGTACAAGGGACCACCACATAGTTTGGATATACAACATACATGAAGTGTCATATATGCAAAGGTGACGGGCACTTGATGAAGGAGTACCCAAAGAAACATACATTTATTATGCGAGAAGATGGTGATTACTCCTCTACTAGTGATTTGGATGAAGAGACGCACACCATGCTCGCTTCTAATCATGCAGGTGGAACGGAGGAGCATGAAGAGATACACATTAATGCCAACATGACAGATCAATATCCAAGCCTTATAACCATACTGCCTAGATGGGGTATGATGAGATGCCTCAACGCCATAATATTTTTCAAGCTAAGTTTGTTGTGCAAGGGCATTCCGTTCATGTGATCATTGATGGTGGAAGCTGCAATAATTTGTCGAGTATAGAGATGGTAGAGGAGCTTTGCCTCACAACTATGAGATACCCCCATCCATATTATATACAATGGTTCAATGACTGTGGTAAGTTGAAGGTAGCACGTCATGTGAGAATATATTTCAAACTTGGTTTATATCATGATTACGTTGACTGTGATGGCATACCTATGCAAGCTTGTTTTTTATTATTAGGTCGACCGTGGCAATCTGATAATAATGTTACCCATCACGATAGAACAAATTTGTATACTCTTGTATTTCAAGGAAAAACCATAAACTTGCTTCCCATGACCCCTGATGAAATAATATATGATGAGAGGTCTAAATCAATGCATCATACTATGCATAGTATGCTTACTATGAATTTTGATAAAATTCCGTTTGAGTGCCTCAACTTCTGATCTGGACATACAGTTGGGGATACACCCCACGGGATGACCCGCCGGATGTATGACCTAGCTATCCGGAAGGCTACTCATAAGTTTGGTTATTTGGATGAACCGTGGAAGCACAGAAGCTCAAGGCCCACGAGATGGCTTACGCAAGAAGGCTGGATCATAGGCCAGGCTTGGCAGGCCGACATAACAAGGGAATCATGAGGAATATCCTTGCTTGGGAGACAGGACAAGAAGAAGTAGATTATGTCATGGGTCATAGTACGACCCAAATTCTATTGTAATCTCGGGGCCTCTACCTATATATAAAGGAGAGACCCCAAGGTGGAAGGAGGACAAGAAATCTTAGAGAGCTAGTTTAATCATTCCGCACCCTTGTAATCGAGATCATCATCAATACACACAAAGCAGGACATAGGCTTTTACCTCCATCGAAGGGGCCGAACCTAGGTAAACTCTCATGTCTCGTTCCCGATCAACCCCTTCAAGTCACCATCTAGTTGCGATGGCCTTACACCTAAGTTCTCGCATGCGGACATCTACCATGAGCAAACCATGATAGTTGGTGCCCACCATGGGGCCAGTGCACGATGGAGTTGAGTTCTTGGAGGGAGCTTGTCGGTGTCAAAACCGGTGGGTAGGGGGTCCCGAGCTGTGGATCTTGGATTAATGGGGAATAGGGGACGTAGACAAAGTGTTTTACCCAGGTTCAGCCCTCTAGAGGAGGTAAAACTCTGTGTCCTGTTTGATTGTATTGATTGGGTGTATGACGATTACATTGTCGATCTGCCACGAGATCATATGAGCTAAACCCTAGATAATGCTTTTGTCCTTCTACCGGCCAAACCCTCTGGTTTATATACACATCAGGGATACCTAAGGTTAAACATAGTCAGTTACCAATAATGGAAAAACACGCCGATCCGGCCATCTTGACTTGGAGGACACACCAAGGCACCGAAGGTTTTCCTCCTTGAATATGAGGTTGACTTGTAGTTCGGCTTCCACGTGCTGGGAACAAAGCTGCCCCACCTGTCTGGACCATAGGAAATCGGCTGGCAACCCAAGGACCCCTTAGTCCCGGACTCCCTCAATAGCCTCCAAATTGGCCTCCAACACCATGGTTCGTCATCTTTAATAGTTTGGCTTGGGAGGCGAGTTCTTCTTCCTCCCTATGTTTGGCTGCAACTAGTTCGACCGTCGATGATTTTCCGATTTTCGAAGCATCCTAGGGCCCACAATATTGACTTTTCTGCTTAAAGTTAATGACATCCTTTTATTTCTGTGCATCACCAAGAGGTTAACGGCCTGACAGTATTTTACCAGATTGCCCCTTTGTAGGAAAAAAACTCCTATTTAAACATGCCAAGCGTGCCACGAACAACGCATCTTGTTCCCCTAGCCATGGGACGACAAAAATCCAGGAGCTCAGAGACATGGCTAGCGTCACAGGCTCATCCTCACGCCCTCACGGTAACCTCCCGGGGGACTGGGCAAGCTACGTGGTTTCACAGCTTCGATTGTGTGACCCCGAGCCGCATGGATACCTCCCTGCCTCATATCTGGCACCCACCCGCTCTGGGTTATCCTTCGTGAACGGTGAGGCTTTCATCGAAAACTTCCCCTCTCCCCGCAAGGAGGAGCGGGTATTCTTTGTGTCCTTCCTTTTACGAGGCTTGGGCTTTCCAATCCACCCCTTCTTAAGGGGTCTGCTGGAATTCTAAATGATTAAACTTCATCATCTTACCCCTGGATCCATCTTGCACATCTCGGGCTTCGTCGCCCTTTGTGAGATGTTCTTCGGCTGTGAGGCTCATTTTGAATTGTGGAGAAAGTACTTTTGCCTTGTCCCCCGCTTCCGGAGGGAGACAATGTTCGAAGTTGGCGGAGCCAAAGTATGGCGTATAGCCGGGACAAGGTACCCCATAGGGACTCGGAAAAATGATCCCAAGTTTTGGAGCTCGGAATGGTTTTATATCGAGGGCGTTCCCCTTTTTGATCCATCTCGGAGGGGCCTGCCTGAATACTCAGATAATCCTTTGAAGAAAAGATTCAACTAGCCGCCGAAGAGCCTGTCCCAGGAGGAAAGTGAAGAAGTGAAGCATTTGGTCACTCGAGTGAGGCTGTTAACCCACCATGGGTTAACCATTATTGATGTGGTGGTTACTGCCAGAAATCGATGCGTCCAACCTCTACAACAGAGGATAAACCCTTTATGGCAGTACAACGGGACAAACGACACGACCCGCTATAAGCGACAAGGGTCTGCTAACCCAGCAACTTTAGCTGCCATATTGGACGATCTCTACAAAGGAGATGTCGGGACCCCGATCCTAAGTCATATGAATCCAGACTGTAACATATCACATCACTTTGCGGCCTCACACATGGTAAGTTCCACGGCTGCAACCTTACCTTAGCCGGGATCATTTGCGTATTTTGGCTCATGTATGTGAACATGTCGCTGGCAATCAGACGACAGAGAACCCGGGCCGACATATCTAGTCATAGAACCCAAGCGGCACATCCATACGGAAATAGGCATACGTAACCCAACAATGCAGGTGTCGGCCTCAAGCGTGTGTAGACGATTCGTAGCAAGCTATAGGGACTCCATTATACTGCGAGACATTTCCCGAAGGGATGGACACAACAACAAAGAAGGATACATGCCGGTCAATCAATGTGTCCAGAGCAGTAGCAAGCTACCATGGCTCGGTGGAAGCACAAAGAGGAAGTTTCTCGTAAAGAGTACTACTAAAGGCACACGACTAGGTGTCGGATCCCATACATACCGTTGCAAGTCACACGTACGCATGACATGCCCGATATGCATAGATACAACCATGGCATCACAACATAACCATACAACAACATGACTTTTATTTAAGAGGCTCAGATGAGCCTTGCATAATATGTTCTTACAGATAGGGGTCACATGACCCGACACTCAAGTCATACAAACATGTTCATACAAACCAAGCGGAAGCATAAGCTGTCTGAGTACATACAGATGAAAGGGTAAAAAGGCACATGGCCTTACTATCTACAGCCCGCCATAGGGCAAAGGTCATAGTTGGGACACCAGCTATTCGGCATCGTCGATATCTAGAAAGAACCCACCTGATGGGTCCTGGGTCTCATCTGCAACATTTATTAAGCAAACGTGAGTACAAACATACTCAGCAAGTCTTTCAAACAGACCTAGTCTATTCATGCTCATGTATCAACAAAGGGAGTGGTGGAGTTTACGTAGCAATGCCAGCTTTGGCTCATGGCTAACCTACACTACTCAATTTTAAATCTTTGTTTACATTTTAGATATCGCACACAAGTCCACTAACTCCACGACAATACACCACCATGGATTCACTTCCCTCTCCCGGGAGAGTGCCATCCATGGTACTCACACTTGTCTTGATATTTTTATGAGTATCCATTTGATTATCTATGAACAACATAAGTTCTCCAAGTAGTCCATAACCGAGGATGCGGCTATTCGAATAGTTTCATACCCTGCAGGGGTGTAGTTCTTCACACACGCTCTCGCCACTTATCGCTGTGTGCTCATAAAACCAGGCACCTCGGCAACCTTAAGGCGGAAGCCTAGCGAGGGAGTCGGCCACGACTGTCAATCACATAAGACCTCTAGTCCAGGCTATCGCCTATTTGAGACTGAACCCGCAGGGAAGTCCGGCCGAAGTTTCCGCTACGACCCCAAACGATGTGCGTAGGGTTCCCAAGCCCACCATTCAGGTGACCCTTGGTACACCGTGCCACTGCCTACCGTGTCGTAACCCACCCTTAGGGTCAGAGCTATGCACGGCCTCCAGCATACTATAACCACCAGAAACTACTTGCAACTCCTGGACTAAGGACTAAGCGAATGATAATTCGAGAGGGTCAGTTGAGTATCCCAATGTGTGGTAGTATCTTGCCTTGGATCACAAACATGGAACTCAGTTCCTAACAACGGTCCCAATGAGACAACCCACTATGCACTCCTACATAGCCTCTCATCGCTACCTTTACCAAATCGAGTTCATCATAATATCATCACATCAGAACAACATCATTTCACTCAGTTCATCACCCAGATGAATCAGACCTAACACAACTCAAGCATAGCAAGCATAGCAGGCAAAGTAAGCTAAGCACATCATGGCACAAACATCTACCAGGTATGCTAGGTTGAAAGGTTTAGCTATTTACTGTGACAATGACAGGTTATGCAGCAGAATAGGATCATCAATCGTGTATGACTGACATGTGATCGACTGTCCTAATACAATAATCAAGAGCAGGAGTGAGAGAGTGGGATGTTATCGGAATGATCAAATGGGTTTCTTGCCTTGATGGGTAGCGGAAAGGTTCTCTCCTTCGTCGGGATACTCATAGGTATCCTCAGAAGCAGGGCCTACCGCAGTGCAGATAAGAAACAATCAACACACGCAAGTGCAACAATATGATGCATGATCATGGCAAGATAGCATGTATGGATGAGCTAATGCAACTAGTGTTCATTTTGATTTGAAATGAATTTGAATATAGGTTCAAAATCGTTCTTTATTTCAAATTCCATATACTAACCTATTAGTAAATGTCAATGTTCACCTATTTATATTGCTCTAACATGCATGACAATAGCACCATTGGATTCATTGGATTTTTCTGATAAATTTTCATATATAAATTATTTTCATCTGATTTACAGATTAATTTATATGAATTTTTGAAGTTTTGAATAATTTCTGGAATTATTTTTAAACTAGAAAATAAAATATGACATCAGCGTGACGTCAGCTGGTCAGCTAACCGGGCCAGAGTCAAACCTGACATGTGGGGACCACATGTAAGTGACTTACTCACCTAACTAAAGAATTAAAACTAATCCTAATTAATTAACAGCACTAGGCCCACTGGTCAGTGACTGATTAGTTTAATTAAATTAACTAATTAATTTCTTAATTAAGATTTGACTAACAGGGGCTCGGCCCCACCTGCTAGTGACCCAGGGGTCAAACCCCTGGTGGTCAGATAGGTTGACTCGCCTGCGTTGAGCCGCCGGCGACGTCAGGGACGGAGGAGGGGGTCGGAATCCCTCCTCCGGCGACCAAATGGACGATGGAGAGCGCTGGAAGAGCCTACGCTCGACCGCGCGTCGATCTAGCCCCAAATCAGAGGTTGGAGTGGTCGGGGTCGACGCCGGTGTCGAGGGCATCGGCGGCCGGAGCTCGGGCAAGAAGGGCGCGACGTCTACGGGGCATGGGAGAGTAGGGGGAGAAGGGGAGGAGCACCAGCGGCTCACCGCAGTTCCAGCAGGGGCGACGGCGAGGTCGGAGGAGGTCCGAACGGGGTAGAATGTCGAGGCGGGGCTCTGGTGGCCGGCAGGGAGGAATGGCGCTGGCGCGGCGTAAAGGGGCTCCCGACGTCTTTTAGGATCACGGTGAGGATGAGAGGGTCGCGACGGTTCTCGGGGGCTACCTAGCGAGGCAAGGGGCGGCTAGCGCGACGGCGGCGAGCTCGAGCACGGCTCGGCCATGGCGGAGCAGGGGAGAAAGAGAGCGAGAGGAAGAGCACGCAGGGGGAGAGGGAGAGGAGGAGGAGGCCATGACGAGGAGGCCTCGCGCTAGCGCTCTCCGAGCCCTCCAGGCCAGCAGCCAGGCAGGGAGGAGGTGGCCGGCATGTGGCGACCACACGCCGGGCGTCCTTCTCGCCGGAGGTGGAAGAAGACCAGTTCGCCCCTGGTGGGCTGGGCCGGCTTCTTCTCTCGCCCAGGTAAGCTTGCCCCCTTTTCTTTTCTTTTTATTCTCTGTTTTCTATTTTCTGTCATTTGTATTATTTTATTTTGAGGTACATATATTATCTTAAAATTATCCCAAACATTTATATAATCAAGTTTGAATATTTCAAACTTATCCAAAGAGTTTCAGGATAATTTGAAAACTAAAATAATGATATTGCTTTATTTGATATTTCCAGAGGCTTTATCATTTATTTTTAAATTTCTTTAGGTGTTCAAATAATTAAAATGATCCCTGTTATAATCATGTCCAAATTTACCAGACATAGGGAACATTTTTAGTGGGTATTTTGGATTTGTTGAAATTTTCACCAAATTTGAATTGTTTTGATTCAAATTGAGCTTGGGGTTTCTTTAACTCCCCATTTCAAGTTGATGCCAAATTGAAACATGATGCAAACACATGCTGTTCGTATGACTCCTAGATAGGGATGTGACAACTCACCCCCACTCAAAAGAATCTCGTCCCAAGATTTTGAAGTCGTTGGGAAGAGCGCGGGGTACTCTAGTCGAAGACGATCTTCCCTTTCCCATGTGGCCTCCTTTTCAGAATGGTGTGACCACTGAACCTTGAGAAACTTGATGTTCTGACGCCGAGTAGTACACTCAGCTTGATCAAGGATACGAACAGGGTATTCTCGATATGTAAGGTTATCTTGGAGATCAAGCGGTACGTGGTCTACCTCACGGACAGGGTCCAAGAAGCAATGCCTGAGTTGCGAGACGTGGAAGACATCATGAACCTTGGAAAGATGCGGCGGAAGGTCCAATTGATAGGCAACCTCTCCTCGTTTAGCAAGAATGCGAAAAGGTCCAATGTAATGTGGAGCCAACTTGCCCTTGATACCGAACCGATGGGTACCCTTCAGAGGTGTAACCCGAAGGTAAGCCTGTTCGTCAACTTCATAGGTCACATCCTTATGATGACGATCATATTGGCTCTTTTGACGAGATTGGGCTGTTTTCAACTTTCCACGAATAATGCGAACTTGCTCCTCTACATCCTGGATCATATCCGGGCCAAAGAGTTGCCTCTCTCCGGTTTCCGACCAGTTAAGAGGTGTTCGACACCTTCGTCCATAGAGAACTTCAAAAGGGGCTTTGCCCAAGCTTGATTGATAAGTATTGTTATAAGCAAATTCGACTAATGGAAGACACTTCTCCCAGTTCATACCGAAAGATATAACACAAGCTCGGAGCATGTCTTCAAGGATTTGATTGACTCGCTCAACTTGACCACTTGATTGCAGATGGAAAGCAGTGCTAAAGGATAGATGAGTCCCCATAGCAGTTTGAAAACTTTCCCATAATCGGGAAGTGAAGATACTTCCACGGTCCAAGTTAATCTCCAAAGGAACACCATGAAGAGAAACTATTCGAGAAACATACAATTCCGCTAGCTGGCTAGCAGTTATACTTTCACGAATAGGAAGAAAATGAGCCACTTTGGAAAGACGGTCGATGACCACAAAATATAGCATCATTCCCTCTCTTAGTCCTGGGAAATCCGGTAATAAAATCCAAACCGACTTTATCCTATTTCCATTTAGGAATAGCTAAAGGTTGAAGGGTGCCAACAGGCCTTTGATGTTCTGCTTTCACGCGACGACAAACGTCGCAATTAGCAACGAACTGAGCAATTTCTCTCTTCATCCTAGTCCACCAGAACCTCTGGCGTAGGTCCTGATACATCTTGGTACTACCCGGATGAATTGTGAGAGGAGAATCATGAGCCTCCTTAAGGATCAGTTGTCTTAAGCGTGTGGTCTTGGGAACCACCAACCAGTTCTGAAAGAACACAACACCTTCATCGTCCTTGGAGAAATTTTTAGCGTTTCCGCTAGCAATATTCCCCTTGATCCGGGATATACCCTTATCATATTTCTGGACAACTACTATTTGATCCTTAAGATTAGGTTTCGCCACCAGGTTGGATAGGAATCCTTGAGGGACAATATGGAAGTTTAACTTCTGAAATTCCTCACGGAGAAGTGGTTAACCTTGTTGTAACATCAGGTTGTTACAATAAGACTTACGACTTAGTGCATCAACCATGACATTGGCTTTCCCCGGGGTGTAAGTTATCCCTAATTCGTAATCTGTAATCAACTCTACCCACCGTCTTTGCCTAAGATTCAAATACGGCTGGGTGAATATATATTTTAGACTTTGGTGATCAGTGTAAATTTCGCAATGATTACCTGAAGGTAATGTCGCCAGGTTTTTAGTGCATGGATTATAGCTGCAAGCTCAAGATCATGTGTTGGATAATTATCCTCATGTGGATGCAACTGTCGAGATGCGTATGCAATCACATGATGATCTTGCATGAGAATGCAGCCTAATCCTTGTCGCGAGGCGTCGCAATAGATAACAAAGTCCTTAGAGAAATCTGGTGGCACCAGAACGGGAGCAGAGGTCAGTCGTCTTTTCAACTCCTGAAAACTGTGCTCGCATTGTGGAGTCCACTCGAACTTTTTATCTTTCTTGAGGAGTTCAGTCAGAGGTTTTGCAAGCTTGGAGAAATTCTCGACAAAGCGGCGATAATAGCTCGCTAAGCCAAGGAAACTCCGAACTTGCTTAACCGATTCAGGTGGAGTCTAATCAAGGACGGCCTGAACTCTCTCGGGATTGACAGCAATACCTTTACCAGATATCCCGTGGCCCAGATAGGTCACTTCTGGCAACCAAAATTCACACTTGGAGAATTTGGCGTACATATGGTGCTCTCAAAGTTTCATCAATACCAGCCTTAGGTGCTTGGCATGTTCTTGTTCGTTCTTCGAGTAGATGAGTATATCATCGAGGTAAACCACGACGAACTTATCCAAGTAATCCATGAAGATCGAATTCATCAAGCGAGAGAAGGTGGCTGGGGCATTGGTTAAACCGAAGGACATGACAGTGTACTCGTATTGGCCATAACGAGTAACAAAAGCCGTTTTTTGGAATGTCCCCATTTCTAATTCTGATTTGATGGTATCCCAACCTAAAATCCATTTTGGAAAAGACTGAGGATCCAGAGAGTTGATCATACAAGTCGTTGATCCTGGGGAGCGGATACTTGTTCTTTATGGTGACCAGATTCACTGGCCGATAGTCCACAACCATCCGATCCGATCCATCCTTCTTTTTGATGAAGAGGACGGGACAAGCCCAAGGAGAAGAGCTGGGACGGATGAAGCCTTTCTTCAAAGCCTCATTGAGTTGAATCTTAAGTTCGGCTAGTTCTAAGGGTGCCATCTTATAGGGTTTTCTGGCTATTGGAACAGTCCCTGGGATGAGCTCTATCACAAACTCAACATCTCTGATAGGAGGAATTCCTGGCAGTTCTTCTGGAAAGACATCCGGAAAGTCACGGACTACCGAAATATCTTCTAACTCTGGAAGGGGGCTAGCATTGAGGGAATAGAGTTGGCACTTGGTTGTTCGAATGGATACATTTACTATCTCACCCGATGGATGTGTAAGTTGAACATTCCTAGAGTGAGTATAAATCTTGGCATAGTGGGCTTTCATCCAATCCATACCTAGAATGATATTGATGTCCGAAGACTTGAGGGCTATCAAAGATGCTAGGAAGACTAATCTATCCACCAGAATCTCATTATCATGGCTCACTCTAGAAGTTTGCCATTTTGAACCCGGAGTCTGCACTACTAAAGGAGTAGGCATATCACAAAAACACATGTTATGCAACTATGCATAACTTTCTGAGATGAAAGAATGAGATGCCCTGGTATCAAATAGAACAGATGCTGGATGACTATTGACAAGGAGCATACCTAGGATAACATCAGGATCCTCAAGGGCTTCCTCAGTAGACACATAGTTCACTCGTCCACGAGCAGGAGCTGGCTTCACAAAGAAGGCTTTTCCTAGCTTTCCACGTCTAGCGGGCTTAGCATTATTCTGGGGACACTCACGGGAGTAGTGTCCCGGTTCTCCACATTTATAGCAGACCACGGTGGCATGGGGAGCAACATTGGCAGGCGGCCATCCAAATGGCCTGGCTGGAGGGTTGGGCTGAGCTGGGCGAGGTGCCTGGAAGGATGGCCTCGCATTGTATGTTGGTGGCAGAGCTGCATTGGGCACCTAGACCCGGCGTTTATTGGGGCCCGAGCCAGATGCGGGGTTGAAGTCACGGTTGTGCTTTCTCGTGGCCTCATAGTCAGTCTGTCCAGTCTCGGCATTGATTGCCTTGTTAACGAGAGCTTGGAAGGTGGTGAACTCATGCAGGCGCAGATCTCGGCGGAGCTCAGGGTGAAGTCCCTTGCGGAACCTAGCCTGCTTCTTGGCATCAGTAGAAACTTCCTCAGGAGCATAGCGAGCCAGGTTTCCAAACTCACGACTATAAGCATCCACTGACAGTCTGCCCTGGGTGAAGGCACAAAATTCCTCTCTTACGATCCATCAGCCCTTTCGGGATATGATGTGTATGAAATGCTGCAATGAATTCTGCCCAAGTTGGTGCGGGGCCTGCGGGACGCATGGCCTCAAAATTTTCCCACCACAGATTGGCAGGTCCTTCTAGAAAGTAAGTTGCAAAGGTCACCTTGTTGGCCTTGGGCACATTAGCAGCCCAAATCTTGCGGTACATGCTAGTCAGCCAGTCATCCGCGTTGAGTGGGTCGACCGAATGATGATACTTGGGTGGGCACAGTCTGATGAAATCATCGATTGATACGCCATCATTGAGATCATTGCAGGGAGCACGTGTTGTGTTCTGTCAATTCGTTCCAATAGCCTGTTGGTCTCCCTCTTGTTCCGTTCAACTTCTAGCATTACTTCCGCCAGAGAAGGCACATGTGGCAGATCCTCTTGCCTTGGCTGGCTTCCCTTGCCCTACTCAGGGGTAGGCACGGGGTTATTCCTAGTTGCCACCATCCTGGAAAAACAAACCCACAACTTAATCCTAGGGAACAACAACTCTAAGACATGAGATAAGGAATGTACTGGACAACATGGCATGCAGGGTAAACACCAATCAACATGGTAAACAACTGCCATATGAACACCATGATTCATACACACCATGACATAGTTTCAGTACAAGCCAAGCTGAAATACCACTACAGAGAGATGACACAACTCATCGGAGGCATTACAAGCTTCCTATACATTATCTATCTACACCTCCGGAACTCAACTCTCAACCTCATCATATCCCACAAGACACGCAGGACTATGGCGATACGATTACTACCATACTAGAACTAACATCCACGTACTCAAGCATCGCCATAGAATGCCTCATACAGGTTACCCCCATGACCCGGGAGCTGAACCTAAGGATCTGGAAATACTCTAGCTTGTGATCCCTAGGAACCGTAAAGACACGGATGTGGCCTTGGTCCCCTTGTCGGCGGCAACAACGATCCTCGAAGAGGGGTGATGCCTCCAACATCAGGCTAGTCTATGTGTGCTGGCAGATGAGTCCATGATGGGGTCAACATCTCCAAATCTCCATAGCCTGTCTGCATGACAGGTGCCAACTGTGTCAGGGCTGTCCAAAGACGTGCACGGGTGGCATAAAGCTCCATGCGAAGGGCACGTGCATCACGATCCCTGTTCTCCAACATCTGAGCGGTCACCTGCACCCTAGGGTCCTCATGAGAATGATCATAGTAGGCTGCACTAATATAACCATCCTCTCCTCCCATAGAAGCACGAACATAGCAAAACTCTGTGTTCTGAAGCAGACCATGGTGAAACCTCATGATAGTCAGCATGGTGTAAGCGGCCTCCTGAACTGCCATATCTATGGTGACACCTAATCCATAAGTCCAGTGAAGCGGCTCTGCATCTCCAGGATATGAAGGATAAATCTTGACAGTACACAGATACTGACTCTGGTTGAAATCTCGAAACTGTTCCTCCACTATGTACTCTAGGTACCAACGGTATCCAGCCTCCATCATAACTCTAACCAACATGGCCGTGTGACCCGGTACATCGATGCACCTGGTCAGACGAACCACTTGACGGGAAGGACGAGGGGGCATCTGAAACAGAGAATGATGCAAAGCCATTAGAGACTCTAGTAGAAATTGGACAGCACAACGACTGTAATTGCTCAAAAGGATTTTGAGACAACTGCAAAAGATTGGAAAAGCATAACCACTCGATTTTCTAGACTCAAATCTCCTCTCCATCTGTTTGTCACACCAACAACACTCAAATACCGTCATACTCTTGCAAACAAGCTAGCTAGTGGTCCATGGTTAGTAACTCGGCATCCTAAGAAATGGATGAGAAGCCTAGTTCTTATCCACATAGAAAAGATGAGAATGACTCAGAACAGAATAACTTGGGAAGAGGAGTAAAAAGAGCCTTATGTTCCCTTCCACAATCAATTCCCCTACTTTTCTATTGTGTTTCTAGACTCAACTTCGACCGGTTTGGCTTGGTAGTCCTATAGTCAGTCAGGCTTTGATACCAACGCTGTCGGGACCCCGATCCTAAGTCATATGAATCCAGACTGTAACATATCACATCACTTTGCGGCCTCACGCACGGTAAGTTCCACGACTGCAGCCTTACCTTAGCCGGGACCGTTCGCGTCTTTTTGGCTCACGTATGTGAACATGTCGCTGGCAATCAATGTGTCCGGAGTAGTAGCAAGCTACCATGGCTCGGTGGAAGCACAAAGAGGTAGTTTCCCATAAAGAGTACTAATAAAGGCACACGACTAGGTGTCGGATCCCATACATACCGTTGCACGTCACACATACACATGACATGCCCGATATGCATAGATACAACCATGGCATCACAACATAACCATACAACAACATGACTTTTATTTAAGAGGCTCAGATGAGCCTTGCATAATATGTTCTTACAGATAGGGGTCACATGATCCGACACTCAAGTCATACAAACATGTTCATACAAACCAAGCGGAAGCATATGGTGTCTGAGTACATACAGATGAAAGGGTAAAAAGGCACATGGCCTGACTATCTACAGCCCGCCATAGGGCAAAGGTCGTAGCTGGGACACCAGCTATTCAGCATGGTCGACATCTAGAAAGAACCCACCTGATGGGTCCTGGGTCTCATCTGCAACATTTATTAAGCAAACGTGAGTACAAACATACTCAGCAAGTCTTTAAAACAGACCTAGTCTATTCATGCTCATGTATCAACAAAGGGAGTGGTGGAGTTTACGTAGCAATGCCAGCTTTGGCTCATGGCTAACCTACACTACTCAATTTTAACTCTTTGTTTACATTTTAGATATCGCACACGAGTCCACTAACTCCACGACAATACACCACCATGGATTCACTTCCCTCTCCTGGGAGAGTGCCATCCATGGTACTCACACTTGTCTTGATATTTTTATGATTATCCATTTGATTATCTATGAACATCATAAGTTTTCCAAGTAGTCCATTACCGAGGACGTGGCTATTCGAATAGTTTCATACCCTGCAGGGGTGTACTTCTTCATACACGCTCTTTCCACTTATCATTGGGTGCTCATAAAACTAGGCACCTCGGCAACCTTCAAGCGGAAGCCTAGCGAGGGAGTCGTCCACGACCGTCAATCACATAAGACCTCTAGTCTAGGCTATCGCCTATTTGAGACTGAACCCGCAGGGAAGTCCGGCCGAAGTTTCCGCTATGGCCCCAAACAATGTGCACAGGGTTCCCAAGCCCACCATTCGGGTGACCCTTGGTACACCGTGCCACTACCTACCGCCTCGTAACCCACCCCTAGGGTCAGTGCTACGCACAACCTCCTGCATGCTATAACCACCAGAAACTACTTGCAACTCCTGGACTAAGGACTAAGCGAATGATAAGTCGAGAGGGTCAGTTGAGTATCCCAACGTGTGGTAGTATCTAGCCTTGGATCACAAACACGGAACTCAGTTCCTAAGAACAGTCCCAATGGGACAACCCGCTATGTACTCCTACATAGCCTCTCATCGCTACCTTTACCAAATCGAGTTCATCATAATATCATCACATTAGAACAACATCGTTTCACTCAGTTCATCACCCAGATGAATCAGACCTGACACAACTCTAAGCATAGCAAGCATAGAAGGCAAAGTAAGCTAGGAACATCATGGCACAAGCATCTACCAAGTATGCTAGGTTGCAAGGTTTAGCTATTTACTGTGACAATGACAGGTTATGCAGCAGAATAGGATCATCAATCGTGTATGACTGACATGTGATCGACTGTCCTAATACAATAATCAAGAGCAGGAGCGAGAGAGTGGGATGTTATCGGAATGATCAAAGGGGTTGCTTGCCTTGCTGGGTAGCGGAAAGGTTCTCTCCTTCATCGGGATACTCGAGGGTATCCTCAAAAGCAGGGCCTACCGCAATGCAGATAAGAAACAATCAACACACGCAAGTGCAATAATATGATGCATGATCATGGCAAGATAGCGTGTATGGATGAGCTAATGCAACTAGTGTTCATGTTGATTTGAAATGAATTTGAATATAGGTTCAAAATCATTCTTTATTTCAAATTCCATATACTAACCTATTAGTAAATGTCAATGTTCACCTATTTAGATTGCTCTAACATGCATGACAATAGCACCATTGGTTTCATTGGATTTTTCTGATAAATTTTCATGTATAAATTATTTTCATCTGATTTACAAATTAATTTATATGAATTTTTGAATTTTTGAATAATTTTTGGAATTATTTTTAAACTAGAAAATGAAATATGACATCAGCCTGACGTCACTGTGACGTCAGCTGGTCAGCTAACCGGGCCAGATTCAAACCTGACATGTGGGGACCACATGTGAGTGACTCAATCACCTAACTAAAGAATTAAAACTAATCCTAATTAATTAACAGCACTGGGCCCACTGGTTAGTGACTGATTAGTTTAATTAAGTTAACTAATTAATTTCTTAATTAAGATTTGACTAACAGGGGCCCAGACCCACCTGCTAGTGACCCAAGGGTCAAACCCTTGGTGGTCAGACAGGTTGACTCGCCGGCGTTGAGCCGTTGGCGATGTCAGGGACCGCGGAGGGGGTCGGAATCCCTCCTCCGGTGACCAAATGGACGACGGAGAGCGCTGGAAGAGCCTATGCTTGACCGCGCATCGATCTAGCCCCAAACCAGAGGCTGGGGTGGTCAGGATCGACGCCGGCATCAAGGGCAGTAGTGGCCGGAGCTCGGGCAAGAAGGGCCGTCATCTACAGGGCACGGGAGAGAAGGGGGGGGAGGGGAGGAGCACCAGTGGCTCACCACAGTTCCAGCAGAGGCGTTGGCAAGGTCGGAGGAGCCCCCAACGGGGTAGAATGTCGAGGCAGGGCTCTGGTGGCCGGCGGGGAGGAATGGTGATGGCGCGGCGTAGAGGGGCTCCCGGCGTCTTTTAGGGTCACGGGGAGGATGAGGGGGTCGCGACGGTTCTCGGTGGCTACCTAGCGAGGCAAGGGGGCGGCTAGCGCGACGGCGGCGAGCTCGAGCAGGGCTCGGCCATGGCGGAGCAGGGGAGAAAGAGAGCGAGAGGAAGAGCACGCAGGGGGAGAGGGAGAGGAGGAGGAGGCCACGACGAGGAGGCCTCGTGCTGGCGCTCTCCGAGCCCTCCAGGCCAGCAGCCAGGCAGGGAGGAGGTGGCCGGCATGTGGCGACCACACGCCGGGCGTCCTTCTCGCCGGAGGTGGAAGAAGACCAGTTCACCCCTGGTGGGCTGGGCCGGCTTCTTCCCTGGCCCAGGTAAGCTTTCCCCCTTTTCTTTTCTTTTTATTCTATGTTTTCTATTTTCTGTCATTTTTATTATTTTATTTTTAGGTACATATATTATCTTAAAATTATCCCAAACATTTATATAATCAAGTTTGAATATTTCAAACTTATCCAAAGAGTTTCAGGATAATTTGAAAACTAAAATAATGATATTGCTTTATTTGATATTTCCAGAGGCTTTATCATTTATTTTTAAATTGCTTTAGGTGTTCAAATAATTAAAATGACCCCTGTTATAATCATGTCCAAATTTACCAGACATAGGGAACATTTTTAGTGGGCATTTTGGATTTGTTGAAATTTTCACCAAATTTGAATTGTTTTGATACAAAGTGAGCTTGGGGTTTCTTTAACTCCCCATTTCAAGTTGATGCCAAATTGAAACATGATGCAAACACATGTTGTTCCTATGACTCCTAGATAGGGATGTGACAGGAGAAGAATAAGAGTTTGTTCGCTAGAGTTCCAAGGTCGGTTACTCGAGCTACAATCCCATCGAATGTGTAAGTCCAACTATATTTCCATAGTCTGGGTATCATATCTGTTTTGCTAACTGAATCTCTCAGTCTCCCGAAAAGGACTGGAGGCACTAGATCGAGACAGTTAGTTGCCCCTCCTAGCCAGAGAATTATTCTTGTGATGACAAGTTAGGGTTCCATGAATATCCGAAGATGATGCTTAGTTTTGAGGATGGGGGTATTTTACTAGGAGAGTCTTGATCGCTCTTTGGTAGCCTTGTGGCCGGCCACCCTGGTTCCCTCCTTTCCTCCACGGTAAGTAGTAAAAGGACTTCTTCCTGAAAGGGGTGTTCATCTCGCACCATTCCGAGTGTGTTGACCTCTACTCCCAAGGGACGTCGCACCACACGTCGAACGTTGGTGAGGGCAGTGCTAGTCATGCCCGCACCGAATGATGGTGGAGCTTCCAAGCGCACGCGCGGGGGGGGGGGGGGAGGGGGCATAGGAACTACCTCATCCGCAGCCCCGTCAAAGAGGTAATATCTTGAACCAATAGGTTGGATTTTGTTATTGCTACAAAGAGATATTACGACTATTGCCGTCTTTTGCAGGAGATGAATAAAACCTTCTTCGTCTGAAGACATCCAAGGAGTGCCTAGTGGCTGCCCCGATCCTAGGTCATTGGCAAAGGACGGGATTAGTATGGTGGCACCTGAAGCTGAGCATCTTCATTGAGGAGGTCTCGTGTACTAATTCTGAAGTTGAAAGTATTACGAGTCACCGGCAGGGGAAGAAATCTCTGTGCCACCCCGCGTTTTCTGAACAAGAGTTCAACACTCTTAATTCGATGGATGCATATCTTGGAGAGGCCCGGGCTAGTCTTCAGGGATCTGTCAATCTTTTGTGTTCTAGACTGCAGGTGAGCGATTGGTTTCAACAATCCGAACATAAACCCTAACCCACTAGACCCCAACCCTTAAGTTGGTCAGGACGACTGAATTAAGGGTCTGAATAATATCGTACCCTGATGCAGGCCTGAAGGGAGCAAAACCAAAAGTTGTCTAAAGACCTGGAGTTGAACCGAAAAGAACTAGCGACAGTAAAGGCCGACCTAGAAGATGTCAAGAAGTTCACCAGGGAGGCACACGGTGAGTAAAAAAATCTTATCATGTAGAACTACTTTTGTTATCTTTTTTAATGAAAGATTACTTTATAGTAGTCGAGTCTATAGGTCAGCTCTAAAGAGACCTTGAGGAGGCCAGGGAAGCTCAGAGGTATGCCGAGTCGCAACACGAGACTGGCTGTCAAGTACTAAGACATAGTCTCAAAGAAAAGAACATACTCAAAGAGGCAAACCAGCGGTAGGCCGAATAAATCGAGAGTTTAAAAACTCAACTGGCACAAACCCATGAGGAGAACCAGAGATTGAAAGTTGGAATGTTCGATAAGTAGAATTTTAATTTTGACTTTCCCTATGGTGTGTGTAGTGTGATAATATAAGGAATATACCATGTCTCTTGGCAGTCCTCCTGATTGGGCGGCCCAAGGAGGAGAACAACTCATTTGGAGCGAACCTGCTCAAGGAACTGTCCATCATGCACGAGCAGGATCGGAAGTCCATGGAAAACATGGTCATTGCCTTGGGGTCATCTGAGAGGCCTCCGGAAGGGATGGTTGATATAGCGGATCGATTCAAAGGAGCTCGACGTCAATTCAAGCTATGAAAGACATCGGCTTGTCAAGAGGGAGCACGAGAGGCATGGGCGATGGTAAAGACCTACTTTACCAAACTTAATCCAGAGCATTTAGCTCGGGTTGGGCCGGTAGGGCCAGATGGTCAAGAGGTGCCGCTTCATTTGGTCTATGACCAAATGATGCTAGCCGCTCGCATCTCCCAAGAAGACTGCTCCCTAGATACCATAATAGATAGTCTTGACAAGAAGCATTGTGTTTTATTCTATGTAGCTATGTACTTTACATCAAAAGACCCCATCTGTATTGTTAACACTATCTAAATAGGCCATCGGCTTCTACCTCCTCCGCCAGTGCCCGTACAGGGAATCACTGTGAGACTAGGCAATCCAACCATTTGGTGCGAACAGACAGGACATGTATGGGGGTTCATGTTATATTACTATGTAACATAAGAAACATCTTCCGAAGAAAATAGATCCTACATGGGTTCCTTTCTTCGGGTTGCTACGTTAAGCGTAGGTGGTATAAACGAATACCTACAATATGCGGGTGTTGGTTACTTTGGGAAAAAATTGTCGGGGAACTTTGCATGGGAAACAAAAAATTTCCTACGCACACGCAAGATTTATCCATGGTGATGAGCATATACGAGAGGGAGAGTGGATCTACATACCCTTGTAGATCGCTAAGCGAGAAGCGTTAAGAAACGCGGTTGGTGTAGTCGAACGTCTTCGTGATCCAAATCGCCCAGCATCAAGCGATCTCATCACGATCCGTCACGCGATCCAATCACGATCCTTCCCGCGAACTTGTAACATCCCAAATTTTGGAATGTTATAATAAATATTAGAATGAGTGTTTTGTTTGCTTGAGTGATTGAATTGAGTGAAATTTGAAACTTTCTGAAAACTTTTGAATGAGAGGGAATAAAATGACTTTCCCCTTTGTGTTTGATTTCAAATTCAATTCCATTTCAACTCAGTGAGAGAAGATAACATGACTTCTTCATAAACAAGGAATTTGAAAAGTGGATTTTAAAATCTCTAAATTATTTTTTTGGAATTCATTTCATATTTGGTTCCATTCTAAATTTTGAAAGAATTCAAATACCCTTGACAAGATTTTGAGAGGAGCAACATGACACTCCACACCAGGGGTACCTTTGCAAAATATTTGAACCATAAAACCCAGGGGGTTATTTGAAAAATTATTTGCAAAAGGAGTTAAAAGCCATTTTAGGCATTTTCTAAAAATAATTTTTTTAAAAGGTATTTATTTTGGCCGTGGAAAAATGTTCATCTTATTGCATTTATTTCCCTGATCATTTCGGTATATTAAAATTTATTTTTTTGGAAATGTTTTGATTGCCCAAAAGTTAGTTTCCTTCTCTGTTATTTTATAAAAGGAAAACAGTTTTTATTAGGAAAGTCCACCACGGCCCACCTCTTTCGAACCGACCACCGACGCTGCGCCCTCTCTCTCTCCCTCTGACGCGCCAGCCCTACCGACCGATCGCACGATCACCACGGTCGTCCCCTTCCTTTGCTCCCTCCTTTCCAATCTCGCCGGAGCCGACCGGGTCCGCCCCGGATCTCCCTCCTCCTTCCATTTCCCGACCCCTCGAGGCCCTATTTAAAGCCCCTGCCTCGCTGCGTTCCATCCCCCCCAGAAAACCCCACTCCCCTCGCCAGAGCGTCGCACCGCACCTTGCTGGAGTTTGGCTCACCACCGAAGCTCTCCGAGCTCCTGGCCGTCGCCCCAGTCACCCCCACACCCCACCGTCACCACCCATCGACGCCGGAGACTCGCCGCCGTCTCCTAGTGCCGTCACCTCCGCTGGAGACCTTCTGGAACGCCGTAGCCACTACATTGCCGGAGTACCACCCCCTTCCACCCGAAGCTCCCCGAGCTCGTGGAGCTCAACGCCGACGCTCCCTCGCCTTGCCGTCACCACCAACGAACACCGGAGGTCCGCCGCCGCCGACATGAATCCTCGGACACCATCCCTGACCACCGCAACGCCCTCCCCGATGACCACCGAAGCCACCGCCGCCGTCGGCACATCGCCAGAGCACCATCTCCCCTGTGAGCACCCCCCTCCTCCTAGACCGTCAGATCTAGATCCAAAGCATTAGATTAGAACTTTTAATTCTCGAATCGGTATCCGTTAGCGCTCGGCCGTCCGCTCGAATCGTGAGAACGTGCACCCCCTTTAGACAATAAGAGAACACCACGTAGCACCCTGTCCGTTAGTTAGATTTTTTCTTTTTGTGTTTTCTATTTCAAAAATAAAATAGTTCTGTTTTTGTTTTCTTTATATATTTTAGGTTTTTAATTATTTTAAATTGATTCTTTTTGCATATTGTCACAAATTTCATCTAGTTTCTGTAGATATAAAGTTTGACCATATTGGAATAATTTAAAATTGAATTCAAACAGATTTGATTTAAATCTTATTTCTGGATATCTTGAGTTAAAAAATATATTTTTAGTTGATTCTTTTTTTGCTACTTGTCACTAGTGATTTATTTAACAGTAGGTATAATTTGGGAATTTTTAGAATAATTTAAATTAGTATTTTTGACAAACCAGTTTCTGTTTTAATTATTTTTAGGTTTATTTCTATTTCCTTTGTTTTAAATTGTTTTAATTTATTTTCTTCTATATTAGTTGATAGATTTATAAAGTTTTCTGTTAGATAACAGTAGCCCTTCAAACAAATATTATTTTATTAGTTGATTGCATGAAAATTAATTCTAGTTAATTATAACTTGTAATTGATTTCCATTTACTAGTTTGACTTTCTTTTGGAAAATACCTTTAAATAAAATTCGTTTTATAAAATATACTTTCTGTTAACTTAGTTGTTATATATTTTGTTTTCTATTATTTTAATATTTTATTGTTTTAATTGTTGTTAAGTTTATTAGCTAGAAAACCTATGTTGTTTAGAGTGTTGTTTTCATAATTTTTAGTTGTTCTTCAAAAGTAATTATTTTTACTAAGTAAAATATTTACTAAATACTTTTGTTATATTTGCTTTGTTTTTGTTTTGTTACCTTTGAAAATAGGATCATTTGTAGAGAAAACCAACCCTTGGTTGTGTTGATGAAGCTTTGTTGTTTTGAATTTTGTCTTAACTATTTCCTTCATCACAACCTTGTTGCTTTTGGTTTTGTGTTACTTTTTTGATTGTTAGAATTGATTGCTTATATGAATGCAATGTTTGATTATTATAGATTTTTCATCGGAGAGTGACGAATAGTTCTAACAAGTATTTGTGAGAGCGATATTATTCTTCATCAATAGTACATGCAAGTTCACTTTGACCATCTATTTCATACCTATGTTTTATTGCATGTAGTGATATCATTCAACAAATCCCTCCAGTAGTGTTATTAAAAATTCTTGTAGTCAAGTAGAATGCATGAGGTAGGAACCCACCACTTATTACTAAAGCCTCGAGAACGTTAGTTATTTTAATGCTATGCTAAAGTATACGGGGTCTGGTATGAGTGTTCGTGAGTGGTGTGAGAAGGAGGACTCTACGTCAAGACGACAACTTCATGAAGGCATATTCAAGTCCTGCATCTTCAAGACCTCAAGACTTCTTGACTCGAGAAACAAGTTTTCAATACACACTACTGGGTGAAGAATGGTTGATTGGGCATCCCTGGAGTAACCAGTGGATGGCCGGGATACATGGAGAAGCGCCATGACATCTTGAGGAAGGCTTCACCCAGACTCAAAGAGACGGATGAATACTTCATGCCCGGAAGCTTACCTATGTAGCCACAAGTCATTATGGGCTCTGACTTGGTTGATCTTGGTTGTGACTCTGGATGGGCAGTGCTACGAGATGTAGTCGACGTTAGGATTGGATGGGCACTGACAGTAGTCAGGGAAACACTTTGAAAGACCATGTTTCGTTCGTCCTGTTCTCAAACACCCGGCAGTGCAAGGACTTACCAGGAGGGAACGAATCTTGTGGGTAAAGTACACAACACTCTGCAGAGTTAAACCTAATCGATTAGTCGTGTCCCCGGTTACGGACAATTTGATCCTCTGGACTTGGATCTATCTCTGAACTCTCAACACTGGACTGATAATTAATTGTAGGCAACCATTGATACTTGTGGGCATTAAGACATCGGTTGGCGGAACCATGTCATGTTAGGTAACTCTGTAGTGAAAAATCGTGATATTCCTTTGTTTTAGGAAAAGAAAAGAAAATCGGCTTTTATGCAAAAACTCAGACACAGAGCCACAAAGCCTTACTGCATATAGAATAGTTTTTATCTTCTGTTCTACTATGGTGATCTTGCCGGTACATTCAATGTACTGACCTACATGGCTGCAACGTCTTATGTTGCAGATAAGCTCTACGACGGGTAAGAGTACGATTCAGGGTTATGGTCTGCACTCAACCTACCGTTGGTGTTATTGGGATTCCACTCTTGTTGACTGTTTCTGCTAAGATTTTTAAGGTATGTATCAGTTTTACGTTAATTACATGTGATTGCACTTTGATATATACATTGATGTACTGTGTGTGCCAGCATACTGATCTAGGGATGGCACAGAACACACAGAGGCTTGACCTTTCCAGGTCGGGTCGCTACAGAAATGGTATCAGAGCACATGTTGATTGTAGGACGTAACCCTAGGAAATGGATTAGAAATAGGAAGACCTTGATAGGAACAACTTTTTTTTACTACTCCCATAACTTCTAAATTCTTTTACTGAACCCTCCCTGTTTCAAACTATAGATGGAGAACTACACCCTGAACAAAAGAGAGGACTATGAAGATGTTCTCGGAGGCTCATTCCTCATGGAGCTAGTGCAGATGGTGATGCTGCCAATACTTGAGATCAAGGCGGCTAAGAGGAAGTCTAGATTCTGGGGCATCAAAACTAAGGTTTTTGGACGTGAAGAAGACCCCAAGACTGAAGACACCAACTATGGCACATTGAGGCATGAATGTGAGATGGGCATGAACACTGCTGTCCATGATGCCATCGCACGTTTGAGCTATTGTCATCGTGCTGAGTTGTGCAACCACTACTTTGGAAGGCTTGGATGGCAGAAGCCTGATGAAGCACTCATCGACCTGACCGACAAACAGAAGATGAAGTTTTCACCCGTACGGGTGTACAATCAAGAACTGGAGCGCTACATCAAGAACCTTCAAATGGACCTTCTCTTAGAGTTATTTGAGAACGAAGCACTTCGTGAGAGCCTCAAGAACGAGAAGCTGAAGGTAGTCAATCTGATGAAACATGATCCTGAGATTTAGAAGCTTCATCAAGACTTGAAGAATAGTCAAGCCATGGCTCATGCTAGAGACGTTGAAATTCAGAAGCTGAAGAACCAAATCCTGGAACTACAGGGACGACACCGGAAACTCCGCATCAACAGGGAAAATCTGGTGGAAGAACTTGAGAATATCAAGCATGACCAGAAGAAGCACACTGAAGACGAAGACATGATATAGACTAGCTTAGTAGCAGCCCCACCATGAGAGAATAAAGGATAAACGTTTTTACAATTTGAGTGATAGACCATACCAACCTTATGTGGGTGGCGATACTACAGTTTGATTGAACTTTATGAATGTGTGGACTTGAGTTTGATGTTTGTGTCTTTGAGTTGTTTGTATCCCTTGTCTCTCTCTGTCTCTCTCTCTCTCACCCATCTCATCCCCAAAACCTTGAACCCAATAGATCTGGACTTAAATTCTCTGGACCAATGACCCAGCTGGAGGTAGAACTATGGATTCAAAACATTCATGAAAATGAGTTGTGGATGCATAAACTGGGATTTTTGCTAAAGTACAAGGATATAATAGAATAGGGTAAATGGAATAGAAGCTTGGTTTGGATGATATGGATGCTTACCCAAGAATGAACATATGTTATTCTGAGTACTCTTTTTTGACACCTGCAGATGACCACCCTTTATGAGTCTTTTCTCAAGGGCCCGGAGACGACCATGAACCTGACTAGTGATCATGATTACCCAAGGATCTTGAAGGATATGATGAAGCACATCCACCTTGAAGGAGATGTAGTCTACAAAGGCTACCCATTCATGGAAAATGGAGTGGAACTCTAGTATGTGGAGGTACACCTCCATCGTGTGAAAGGAGTTTGGCCAAAGACTATGGGACAATAATTTTACATATCTTGTGTACCACGAGCAATTTTGTTTGATGATGTTCGTGAAGCTGCCATTGAAGCCATACGTCAGATTGGGGAAATACTTGAAGCAAGACTCCGTCATACTCAGGAATACCTACAGGAGGTGCATACGGAGATGATGGAGATGAAGCTCATGTCCACCCTGATCAATCAAAATATGGATGAATCAAGGAGCACATCGCAAAGTTCTAGTGGTACTAAAATATCTCCAAGGAGGGATAAATGAATAAAGTTGGGAGTGATGCTGGACCATGCCAAACTATGTGGATGGCAGCATTTGTAATAAATTACTTTTAGGAGTTTTAAGAAGTGATTGAGGATGTAACAAAGGAATGAATACGAGAAGAAAGCTAGAATGGAGTAGTTAAGATGGCAATAACTATATCATGAAGCACTCTTGTTTTCATGAGATTATTTTGTAATGGAAGTCTCAGAGTTTGTAATAAATTCATGAGTCAATGGAATTTATGATGTCATGTTGAATTATATGAGTTGTTACTCTAGGAACAAAGATTACTGACCATTTTCGAGGATATGAGAAAACATGGTCTATGAAGGCATGTGTACATTTCATTTTAAGTGTGGTAGTAACCACAGGGACCAATGAATAAAGAAAGTACCATTCTTGTTAAGGAGTTTGGATAAGTGAATAGAGGTGAAGAGAATGTGGAAATGTATCCAGCTATGTGGATGGCAACACCTGAAATAGTATACCTTGGATTTGAATATGATGAACCATAGCCTCTATTAGTAAACAGACCAATGGAAAGGAAAACATGTTCAAGGGATAGAACGTGTATCAAGGATGGATCTCATGGTTTCATGAAGGTTGCCCAAAGATCATGAAGCAAGAAGTTGTGATTGGATCAGCAAACGTTTCCTTAGGAGTATCCGAAATCCTGAGAGATGTGAAGAAACGATAGATGTTTTTGCTCAGCTTGCAGAATCAATGGATTTATCCGAACTTCGTTCGTTGACAAGAGAAATTTCTGAAACGCTTGTGAGGAAGCCCAAGTGTTAGAATATGAGATTCACTAAACCTTATACAAGGTAATGATTTCAGTGCGACATGGCTTGTCCACCATGACGACTTACTCTTATCATTCTCTTGCTATTCGGAATGGTAAATCTGAGTGACTTACCCATAGTAAAGAGACGACGTTCTTTGAAACTTTTGATTAAGCCTTAGAATGGTATGATGAAAACCCCTTGTACATGTCAGTTGTCCCCACACGTAGGAATTTTAGGTGAGGAATGAAGCCAAGACCCATTTCACTGTAGGATAACCACAAATGGTAGACCACCATGAGATATTCGATAAGTTATTTAGACTGATCACGAGACTTGTTAGATGAGAAGATTTAGTAACGGAAGAACAGTGTATTGACCAAGGAAACACTGGATTCTAAAGGAAACATTATGATTATAACGGAAGATCGTCACCAAGGAAGTTACTGTGAAGAATGTGGAGAGACAGATGCACCCAGAGGACTGCCATGATTTAGAGGGACCAGTAATTTTTCCTCTTTAAGTGTGGTAGACCCCACACCTTCCCAGGTCAATGGATTTGTTAGAAGACCCCAAACCCTAACCTATTTCTTTCTAGCCCTTTCGAATCTCGAGGACGGGATTCATTTTAAGTTTGGTAGATTTGTAACATCCCAAATTTTGGAATGTTATAATAAATATTAGAATGACTGTTTTGTTTGCTTGAGTGATTGAATTGAATGAAATTTGAAACTTTTTGAAAACTTTTGAATGAGAGGGAATAAAATGACTTTCCTCTTTGTGTTTGATTTCAAATTCAATTCCAATTCAAATCAGTGAGAGAAGATAACATGACTTCTTCATAAACAAGGAATTTGAAAAGTGGATTTGGAAATCTCTGAATTATTTTTTGGGAATTCATTTCATATTTGGTTCCATTCTAAATTTTGAAAGAATTCAAATACCCTTGACAAGATTTTGAGAGGAGTAACATGACACTCCACACCAGGGGTACCTTTGTGAAATATTTGAACCATAAAACCCAGGGGGTTATTTGAAAAATTATTTGCAAAAGGAGTTAAAAGCCATTTTAGGCATTTTCTAAAAATATATTTTTTAAAAAAGTATTTATTTTGGCCATGACTAAATGTTCATCTTATTGCATTTATTTCCTTGATCATTTTGGTATATAAAACTTTATTTTTGGAAATGTTTTGATTGCCCAAAAGTTAGTTTCCTTCTCTATTATTTTATAAAAGGAAAACGATTTTTATTAGGAAAGTCCACCGCGGCCCACCTCTTTCGAACCGGCCACTAACACCGCGCCCTCTCTCTCCCTCCCTCTGACGCACCAGCCCCACCAACCGATCGCGCGATCACCGCGGTCGTCCCCTTCCTTTGCTCCCTCCTTTCAAATCTCGCCGGAGCCGATCGGGTCCGCCCCGGATCTCCCTCCTCCTTCCATTTCCCGACCCCTCGAGGCCCTATATAAAGCCCCTGCCTCGCCGCATTCCATTCCCCTGAAAACCCCACTCCCCTCGCCAGAGCGTCGCCTCACACCTCGCCAGAGTTCGGCTCACCACCGAAGCTCTCCGAGCTCCTGGCCGTCGCCTAGTCACCCCCACACCCCACCGTCGCCACCCATCAACGTCGGAGACTCACCGCCGTCGCCTGGTGCCCTCGCCTCCGCTGGAGACCTTCTAGAATGCCGTAGCCACTACATCGCCGGAGTACCCCCTTCCACCCGAAGCTCCCCGAGCTCGTGAAGCTCAACGCCGACGGTCCCTCGCCTCGTCGTCGCCACCAACGAATGCCGGAGGTCCGCCGTCGACGACAAGACCCTCGGACGCCATCCCCGACCACCGCAACACACTCCTCAACGACCACCGAAGCCACCGCCCCCGTCGGGACATCGTCAGAGCACCATCTCCCCTGTGAGCACCCCCTCCCCCTCCTAGACAATCAGATCTAGACCCAACGCGTTCGATTAGAAATTTTAATTCCCGAATCGTTATCCGTTAGCGCTCGGCCGTCCGCTCGAATCGTTAAAACGTGCACCCCCTTTAGCCAATCAGAGAACGCCACGTAGCACCCTGTCCGTTAGTTAGATTTTTCTTTTTCTGTTTTCTATTTTAAAAACAGAATAGTTCTGTTTTTGTTTTCTTTATATATTTTATGTTTTTAATGGTTTTAAATTGATTCTTTTTGCATCTTGTCACAAATTTCATATAGTTTCTGTAAATATAAAGTTTGACCATATTTGAATAATTTAAATTTGAATTCAAACAGATTTGATTTAAATCTTATTTTCTGAATATCTTGAGTTTAAAAATATATTTTTAGTTGATTCTTTTTTTGCTACTTGTCACTAGTGACTTTATTTAACAGTAGGTATAAGTTGGGAATTTTTAGAATAATATAAATTAGTATTTTTAACAAAACAGATTCTGTTTTAATTGTTTTTAGGTTTATTTCTATTTCCTTTTTTTAAATTGTTTTAATTTATTTTCTTCTATATAAGTTGATAGATTTTATAAAGTTTTCTGTTAGATAACAGTAGCCCTTCAAACAAATATTATTTTATTAGTTGATTGCATGAAAATCAATTCTAGTTAATTATAACTTGTAATTGATTTCCATTTACTAGTTTGACTTGCTTTTAGAAAATACCTTTAAATAAAATTTGTTTTATAAAATATACTTTCTGTTAACTTAGTTGTTATATATTTTGTTTTCTGTTATTTTAATATTTTATGGTTTAATTGTTGTTAAGTTTATTAGCTAGAAAACCTATGTTGTTTAGAGTGTTGTTTTCATAATTTTTAGTTGTTCTTCGAAAGTAATTATTTTTACTAAGTAAAATATTTACTAAAATACTTTTGTTATATTTGCTTTGTTTTTGTTTTGTTACCTTTGAAAATAGGATCATTTGTAGAGAAAAACCAACCCTTGGTTGTGTTGATGAAGCTTTGTTGTTTTGAATTTTGTCTTAAGTATTTCCGTCATCATAACCTTGTTGCTTTTGGTTTTGTGTTACTTTTTTGATTGTTAGAATTGAGTGCTAGTATGATTGCTTATATGAATGCAATGTTTGATTATTATAGATTTTTCATCGGAGAGTGATGAATAGTTCTAACAAGTATTTCTAAGAGCGATATTATTCTTCATCAATAGTACATGCAAGTTCACTTTGACCATCTATTTCATACCTATGTTTTATTGCATGTAGTGATATCATTCAACAAATCCCTCCAGTAGTGTTATTGAAAATTCTTGTAGTCAAGTAGAATGCATGAGGTAGGAACCCACCACTTGTTACTAAAGCCCCGGGAACTTTAGTTATTTTAATGCTATGCTAAAGTAGACGGGGTCTGGTATGAGTGTTCGTAAGTGGTGTGAAGAAGGACTCCACGTCAAAACAACGACTTCATGAAGACATCTTCAAGTCCTGCATCTTCAAGACCTCAAGACTTCAAGACTCGAGAAGACAAGTTTTCCATACACACTACTGGGTGAAGGATGGTTGATTGGGCATCCCTGGAGAAACCAGTGGATGGCCGGGATGCATGGAGAAGCGCCATGACATCTTGCGGAAAGCTTCACCCAGACTCAAAGAGAAGGATGAATACTTCATGCCCGGAAGCTTACCTGTGTAGCCACAAGTCATTATGGGCTCTGGCTTGGTTGATCTTTGTTGGGACTCTGGATGGGCAGTGCTACGAGATGTAGTTGACGTTAGGATTTGATGGGCACAGACAGTAGTCAGGGAAACACTCTGAAAGACCATGTTTCGTTCGTCCTGTTCTCAAACACCCGGCAGTGCAAGGACTTACCAGGAGGGAACGAATCTTGTGGGTAAAGTACACAACACTCTGCAGAGTTAAACCTAATCGATTAGTCGTGTCCCCGGTTACGGACAATTTGATCCTCTGGACTTGGATCTATCTCTGAACTCTCAACACTGGACTGATAATTAATTGTGTGCAACCATTGATACTTGTGGGCATTAAGACATTGGTTGGCGGAACCATGTCATGTTAGGTAACTCTGTAGTGAAAACTCCTGATAGTCCTTTGTTGTAGGAAAAGAAAATAAAATCAGCTTTTATGCAAAAAATTAGACACAGAGCCACAAAGCCTTACTGCATATAGAATAGTTTTTATCTTCTGTTCTACTATGGTGATCTTGCCGGTACATTCAATGTACTGACCTACACAGCTGCAACGTCTTATGTTGTAGATAAGCTCTACGATGGGTAAGTGTACGATTCAGGGTTACGGTCTACACTCAACCTGCCATTGGTGTTATTGGGATTCCACTCCCATTGACTGTTTCCGCTGAGATTCTTAAGGTATATATCAGTTTTACGTTAATTGCATGTGATTGCACTTTGATATATACATTGATGTACTGTGTGTGCCAGCATACTGATCCAGGGATGGCACAGAACACACAGAGGCTTGACCTTTCCAGGCTGGGTCGCTACAGAACTCATCATGATCCGTCCCGTGATCTCATCAGGATCTGTCTCGCGATCTTGATCATGGTCCTTTCGATCTAGCGCCGAACGGACCGCACCTCCGCGTTCAGCACACGTATAGCTCGATGACAATCTCCGTCTTCTTGATCTAGCAAGAGGGAGTGGAGAGGTAGATGAGTTCTCTTATAGCACGACGGCGTTGCGGTGATGATGGTGGAGCTATTCCAGCAGGGCTTGGCCTAAGCACCGCTAAAAACCGATCTAGAGGAGAAACTGCGATCTAGAAGAGAGGTAGCACGTGGCTATTAGGGTTAGCTTTTTCCTCTAAATCCTCTAGTATATCTAGGAGGGAGGGAGGGGAGGAGTAAGACTCAAACCCTCAAGGTTTGGTCGAAATTGGAGGTGGAGGAGTCCTACTCCAGTCCTATTAGGAGTAGGATTCCTCCTTTACACTTGGAAACTCTTTCCACCTCTCCACCTTTGGATTTTTTCCTTCTCAAAACACTCCAGCCGCATGGGCCCTTAGAGGAGGCTTCGGCTAGCCCACCAAGGGCTGGTTTACCTCCTCCCATAGCCCATGTAGCCTCTTGGGTAGAAATACCTCTCCCGACGGTCCCCCGGTACACTACCGGCACTCCCGGTACACTACCGATGAGCCGAAAACTTTTCCGGCGACCAAAACAGGACTTCCTATATATCGAACTTTACCTCCGGACTATTCCGGAGCTCCTCGTGACGTTCGGGATCTCATACGGGACTCTGAACAACCTTCGGTCACCACCATACATAACTCTATACTACCGAAACATCACTGAACCTTAAGTGTGCAGACCCCGCGGGTTCGAGAACTATGTAGACATGACCGAGACACCTCTACGGTCAATAACCAATAGTGGGACCTGGATGCCCATATTGGTTCCTACATATTCTATGAAGATCTTTATTGGTCGAACCTCTATGTCAAGGATTCAGTTAATCCCGTATGATGTTCCCTTTGTTCTTCGGTATGTTACTTGCCCGAGATTCGATCGTCGGTATCTCCATACCTAGTTCAACCTCGTTACCGGCAAGTCTCTTTACTCCTTCCGCAACACAAGATCCCGTGACTAACACTTAGTCACATTTATTGCAAGGCTTATTGTGATGTTTTATTACCGAGTGGGCCTTGAGATACCTCTCCATCACACGGAGTAACAAATCCCAGTCTTGATCCATGCCAACCCAACAGACACCCTCGAAGATACCTATAGAGCACCTTCATAGTCACCCAGTTACGTTGCGACATTTGATACACACAAGGTACTCCTCCGGTGTCAGTGAGTTGCATGATCTCATGGTGATAGGAACAAATACTTGACATGCAGAAAACAATAGCAATAAACTGACACGATCATATGCTATGTTTGTTGTTTGGGTCTTGTCCATCACATCATTCTCCTAATGACGTGATCCTGTTATCAAATGACATCTCATGTCCATGACTTGGAAACCATAGCCATCTTTGATCAACGAGCTAGTCTATTATAGGCATACTAGGGACATGGTGTTGTCTATGTATCCACACATGTATCTGAGTTTTCGATCAACACAATTGTAGCATGAATAATAAACGATCATCATGAACAAGGAAATATGATAATAACCAATTTATTATTGCCTCTAGGGCATATTACCAACAAAAATGACCTCGGGTTTTGGTGGTGACCACTATTTATGTGCACTTCCTACGTAGCCGGCTAATTATATTCTTAAGAACACTAGGTTTCGGCTTCACCCATCTAAGGTGCATACCCGGGTGACCCGGTCGCAACAATCGCAAAGGTTCACCCCTTACCCCCTAGCCGAACAATTAGGAATGTAGAGGGTAAGCATAGAAGCGATATTGGAAGGGTGCACCTAGCTTGGCAAAATCTTAAGTCAAATTGATCTATGTGGTTGCTTGAAAACGATACTGGAAGGGTGCACACATGAGAGGAACGAATAGATGCACGAAAATATATATTGATCGGCTTCATTGAGAAGCCCCAGGTCTAACCGGGGAGTATATTTAAGGATGTATGCCGAGAAAAACCTAAAAAGAGGGAAATGCTAACCAAACATGGCCCGGGAAATGCTAACCAATCCGAGAAAGATAAAAAAGGAAAGGAAAACTAAAAAAGAGGGAAAAGAAAGACTATTGAGGGTGACGACACTGGTCTAGCCATAGAAGCGCCAAAGACGAGTTGCATTCCATGGGTTCGGTTCGAGGCGGTTGTCCTATGGGTTGCGGAGGCGATATGCTCCTCCTGTAAGTACTTCATAAATTATGAAGGGACCTCCCATTTGAGTGAGAGTTTATTCTTTTTCTTCTCCAAGAGGCATAGAACAAGTTTGCCCACATTGTATGCCTTTGCCCCAACTTCCCTACTCTGGTAGCGTCGAGCTTGTTGTTGATAGAAAGTGGAGCGGGCCTGGGCTATATCACACTCTTCCTCTAGGGCGTCTAGTTCATCATGTCGATCTAGCTCAGCTTCCTTTTCCTCGTACATGCGCACTCTGGCATGTCATGGATAATATCATGGGGAAGGACTGCTTCTACCCCGTACACGATAAAAAATTGTGTGTATCCTGTAGATCGGTTTGGGGTGGTGCGGAGGCCCCATAACACGGAGTCGAGCTTGGATCCATTGATCCTTTCGGCGATCCAACAGCGGAACTCACAATGAAAGCACCAATGTTGGTGTCAAAACCGGCAGATCTCGGGTAGGGGATCCCGAGCTGTGGATCTTGGATTAATGGGGAACATGGGACGTAGACACAGTGTTTTACCAAGGTTCAGGCCCTTTCGAGGAGGTAAAACCTTGCGTCCTTCTTGATTGTATTTATTGGGTGTATGACGATTACAGAGTCGATCTACCATGAGATCATATGAGCTAAATGTACCCTAGATAATGGTTCTGTCCTTCTACCGGTTAAATCGTCTGGTTTATATACACAGTAGGGGCACCTAGGGTTACACATAGTAGGTTACATATAATAGACAAACACGCCGATCCGACCATCTTGACTTGGAGGACACACCAAGGCACCAAAGGTTTTCCTCCTTGAATACAAAGTTGACTTGTAGTTCAGCTTCCACGTATTAGGCACAAAGCTGCCCTACCTGTTCGGCCCATAGGAAATAGGCCGGCGGCCTAAGGCTCCGTTAGTCCCGGACTCCCTAAGAGCTCTCCTAGGGTTCGAGGGATACGCGATTGGTCAAATGGCCAAGAGCCTCCGTGGCAAGCTATACATCGGTGACTCAGGCTAGGGCCCCAAGGCCGACTCAATCGAGTACGGGTACCAGGTCCCCTTCGGCACGATTCACGTCTTCATTGGTAAGGTCGGCGCGTTAGGACCCAAGATGGACACGTGCACCAACATCGTCGAGACGGCTCGGTGCGCTCAACCCATCCCGGGACAATCCGGTCGGCACCATGTCTTTCTCGTCTTCACTCAAGGAGTCGATCTCGCGAATGACGTGGCAAATAGCGAAGAAACTTTCATCAACTCCGATGGCGGGTCTTTGATGGGAGATACTGATTCGATCTTCCCACTTTTTAATGGGAGGATCGAGGGCTATTTAGGGGATGAGGCCGCTCAGGAGTCCCGAAAGCCACCCCGTCAAGCTGTCATTTTCATGGCGGGAACAGTGGCGGCTTATGCTTCTCTTGAAGGAAAATAATACAGTGGCTGAAAAAATTACTGTCGAGCAATTGATAGAAAAGCGCATAGTTATGATGATATCCAAGGCAATGATTATTCATATAGGCATCATGTCCGTGTCAAGTAGACCGAAATGATTGTGCATCTACTACTATTACTCCACACATCGACCGACTCCTGCTTGCATCTAGAGTATTAAGTTCATGCAGAACAGACTAACACATTAAGTAAGATGACATGATGTATAGGGATAAACTCAAGCAATATGATGAAAACCACATATTTTTATCCTTGATGACAACAATACAATACGTGCCTTGCTACCCCTACTATGTCACTGGGTGAGGACACCGCAAGATTGAACCCAAAACTAAGCACTTCTCCCATTGCAAGAATTATCAATCTAGTTAGCCAAACCAAACCAATAACTCAAAGAGACTTGCAAAGATATGAAATCATGATTATAAGAATTCAGAGAAGAACCAAATAATATTCATAGATAAGCTGATCATAAACCTACAATTCATCGGATCTCGACAAACACACCGCAAAAAAGTATTACATCGGATAGATCCCCATGAAGATCATGGAGAACATGGTATTGAAGAAGAAAGAGAGATAAGAAGCCATCTAGCTACTAGCTATGGACCCGTAGATCTGTGGTGGACTACTCATGCATCATGGGAGGGGCAATGGAGTTGATGTAGATGCCCTCCGTGATTGAATCCCCCTCCTACAGATTATCGAAAAAGGCTCCAAGATTGGATCTCTCGGGAACAGAGGCTTCTGGCAGCGGAAAAGTATTATCGTGGTTCTTTTTGGTATTGGGGGAATATTTGGGAATTTATAGGCCAAAGATTAGGGTTGGAGGACCTACAGGGGGGCCGTAAGCCAAGGGCGCCCCCTCACCGCGCCAGGGTGGCTTGTGACCTCCTGGCATGTCTCCTACCCTCCTATCCAAGTCTGGTAGATCTTCTGGTCCAAGAAAAATCATCGCGAAGATTTTATTCCGTTCGGACTCCACTTAATATTCTTTATCTATAATACTCAAAAACAAGGAAAAAACAGAAATTGGAACTGGGCTCTATGTTAATATGTTAGTCTCCAAAATAATATAAAATAGCATATTAATGCATATAAAACATCCAAACAGATAATATAATAGCATGGAACAATCAAAAATTATAGATACGTTGGAGACGTATCAGAGAAGTGCTTAGTTTTGGGTTCAATCTTGCAGTATCCTCACCTAGTGACATAGTAGGGGTAGCGAGGCACATATTGTATTGTTGCCATCAAGGATAAAAAGATGGGGTTTTCATCATGTTGCTTGAGTTTATCCCTCTACATCATGTCATCTTACTTAATGGGTTACTCTGTTCTTCATGAACTTAATACTCTAGATGGAGGCAGGAGTCGGTCATTGTGTGTAGTAATAGTAGTAGATGCAGAATCGTCTAAGTCTACTTGACATGGACGTGATGCCTATATGCATAATCATTGACTTGGATATCATCATAACTATGCGCTTTTCTATCAATTGCTTGACAGTAATTTGTTCACCCACCGTATCATTTTCCTTCGAGAGAGAAGCATCTAGTGAAACCTATGGCCCCCGGGTCTATTTTCCATATTATATTTTGAGATCTATAAACCAAAAATACCAAACATATCTTGTTTCAATTTTATTTACCTTTTCTTTCTCGCAATCTTTCATATCTATCTCTATCCGATCTAATCTTTGCAGGTAACCATGAAGGGATTGACAACCCCTTTTAGCGTTGGGTGCAAGTGTTTGATTGTTTTGTGCAGGTGCATAAATTGGGGTCTTGCTTGTTCCTCCTACTGGATTGATACCTTGGTTCTCAACAACTGAGTTAAATACTTATCTACTTTGCTGCATCACCCTTTCCTCTTCAAGGGAAAACCAAAGCAAACTCAAGAAGTAGAATGTTTCTGCGGGCAAATTACTGGGATTCTTGGTTTCCGAGCATGGTATTGAAGGCAACCCAGATAAAATCAAGGCAGTAACCTCGCTTGCTAAGCCGACCAACATCAACGACATTCAACGCATGGCGGGTCATATTGCAGCCTTATGCATGTTTATAAGCCGTCTTGGAGAGAAGGTCATACCTCTATACCAATTGTTGAATAAAACTAGCAATTTCATCTAGACTAATGCTACCAACGAAGCTTTCGAAGCCCTCAAGAAGCAGTTTGTCGAGCCGCACGTTCTTGCCTCCCCAATTGACAAATAGCCTATGCTCCTATACATCTCTCCAAACAATAAAGTGGTAAGTGTAGCAGTCGTTGTCGAGTGCAAGGTGGTTGGGAAAGAATATCCAATACAATGGTTTGTTTATTACGTGAGCGAAGTCTTGACTTTATCAAAGCAACGATACACACATTGGCAAAATTTGGTATTTGGCATCTTCATGGCTAGTCGTAAACTAAAACACTATTTCCAGGAACATCAAATCACCGTGGTGAGTTCAACTCCTCTAGGAGATATCATACAAAATCAGGAGACTACTGGTCGGATTGCTGAATGCATGATCAAGCTTGGTCCCCACAAAGTAAAGTATGTACCTCGAACGACCATCAAATCCTAGGCATTGGTGGACTTTATTAATTATTGGACAAAGTTACAAGTCCCTGAGGAGAGGCCGAATAACACGTACTAGACAATCACTTTGATGGCTCCACACAGTTGGAAGGCTAGGGGACTGGACTTATTTTATCTTCCCCAAGAGGTGATAAATTTTGTTATATTTTAGAGAAAAGTCCACATTTCAACCATCAACTAACCACATGGTTTGATTTTCAACCATGAACTCCAAAACTGGTCGGATTCAACCATCAACTTGTCATGGGGTCCAGATGACAACGCTCGACTCAGTTTCAAGCTGGTCAAACGGTTTTGACCCACTCAAAGCTTACCGGAAGCCTAGTCGGCATGACATGCACACATCAAATCCAACCCTATACCCATCTCTCTGTCTCTCCTTCGTTCAGTGTCTCAGTGGCATGCTGACTAGGCTGCCCAGTTAGCTTTGACTGGGTCAAAACCGCTTGACCAGCTCGAATATGAGTCGAGGGTTGTTATCCGGACCCTATGACAAGTTGAGGGTTGAAATCAACCGGTTTTGGAGTTCAGGGTTGAAAATCAAACCACGTGGTTATTTGAGGGCCAATGTTCCATTGTCCTAACTTTGCAGTTGAGTATGAGGCTCTCCTACATGGGCTCTGAATGGCTAAAGAAATGAACCTAAGCCAGGTTAGATGTTTAGGCGACTCAGACTTGGTGCCTCAACAGGTATCAGGGACTTGGGACTCAAAAGACCCCCTCATGGAGGCTTATAGGCGAGTAGTCACTAACATTGCATGTCATTTTCAAGGTTATCAGGTTGATCATATTGATCGTTGGCTCAATGTCTTGTCATGGCTTGGCTCCCAGCGTAAGCCGGTTCCTCCAAATGTGTTCCTTGATGTGCTTCATAACCCTTTTGTCAAGTTACCATCAGAGGAAGACATAGTTATTCCTGACCCAGAGGCATAGTTGGTGGCCGCTCTTCATACTATTCCTGATTGGACAATTCCATATTTGGCTTATTTGACTCGTGGCGAGCTCCCAGCTGACGAAATAATCGCCTGACACATCATAAAACGATCCAAATCTATGACTATTATTCACGACGAGTTACTCCATCGCAGCAACACTAGTGTGTTCCAACTGTGTGTTTCCCGAGAGGAAGGTTAAGTGATTCTCAATGAGATCCACACAGGAGACTGCGACCACCATGCCGGCTCACAATCCATGGTGGCAAAGGATTTTCGGCAAAGTCTTTACTGTCTTACAACTCATACAAATGCCGAAGATATTGTGTGCAAGTGTGAGGGTTGCCAAAAGTTTGCTCGTCAGGCTCATGTGGTGGCTCAAGAGTTACGAACGATTCCAATCACTTAGCCGTTTGCAGTCCGGGGCCTCAACATGGTAGGTCCGTTCAAGTCGTCTTCAGGCAAAAAGACTCACCTCCTGGCGGCAGTTGATAAGTTTACCAAGTGGGTTAAAGCCGAGCCCATCAGCAATTGTGACACTGAAACAACAGTCAAGTTCCCAAAGAAGCTGATTTATCGTTTCGGCTATCCCCATAGCATTATCACCAATAATGGCACCAATTTATCCAAGGGGGTGATGCAACAGTTTTGTCAACATGAACATATCTAGATTAATTTAGCCTTAGTTGCACATCCACAATCTTATGGACAGATGGAATGAGCTAATCAAGAGAAACTACATGGAATCAAACCACGGCTTATAATTCCCCTGGAACGGACCCTGCTACTTCTTGAGCTTGCATTGGTTTTCCCTTGAAGAGGAAAGGGTGATGTAGCAATGTAGATAAGTATTTCCCTCAGTTGTTGAGAACCAAGGTATCAATCCAGTAGGAGGAACAAGCAAGTCACCAATAGATGCGACTACACAAACAATCAAACTCTTGCACCCAACGCTATAAAGGGGTTGTCAATCCCTTCACAGTTACTTGCAAGGATTAGATCTGATAGAGATAGATATGGAAGATTGTGGAAAGTAAAAGGTAAATAAATTGCAGCAAGGTATTTTTGGTATTTTTGGTATATAGATCTGAAAGTATAATATGGAGAATAGACCCGGGGGCCATAAGTTTCATTGGAGGCTTCTCTCTTGAAGTAAAATAACACGGTGGGTGAACAAATTACTATCGAGCAATTGATAGAAAAGCACATAGTTATGACGATACCCAAGGCAATGATTATGCATATAGTCATCACGTCCGTGTCAAGTAGACAGAAACGATTGTGCATCTACTACTATTACTCCACACATCGACTGACTCATGCCTGCATCTAGAGTATTAAGTTCATGAAGAACAAAGTAACACATTAAGTAAGATGACATGATGTAGAGGGATAAACTCAAGCAATATGATGAAAACCCCATCTTTGTCACTGGTGAGGACACCACAAGATTGAACCCAAAAGTAAGCACTTCTCTCATTGCTAGAATTACCAATCTAGTTCGCCAAACCAAACCAATAACTCGAAGAGACTTGCAAAGATATGAAATCATGCATATAAGAATTCAGAGAAGAACCAAATAATATTCATAGATAAGCTGATCATAAACCCACAATTCATCGGATCTCGACAAACACACCACAAAAGAGTATTACATCAGATAGATCCCTACAAAGATCATGGAGAACATGGTATTGAAGCACAAAGGGAGAGAAGAAGTCATCTAGCTACTAACTATGAACCCGTAGGTCAGTGGTGGACTACTCACGCGTTATCGGAGGGGCAATGGAGTTGATGTAGATGCCCTCCGTGATTGAATCCCCCTCTGGCAGATTACCGGAAAAGGCTCCAAGATTGGATCTCTCGGGAACGGAGGCTTGCAGCGGCAGAAAAGTATTTTCGTGGCTCTTTTTGGTATTGGGGGAATATTTGGGAATTTATAGGCCAAAGATTAGGGTTAGGAGACCAGCTAGGGGGCCACAAGCCAGGGGCGCGGACCCCCTTGCCATGCCAGGGTGGCTTGTGGCCTCCTAGCAGGCCTCCTACCATCCTTTCCAAGTCTAGTAGATGTCTTCTGGTCCAAGGAAAATCATCGCAAAGATTTTATTCCGTTTGGACTCCGTTTAATATTCCTTATCTACAATACTCAAAACAAGGAAAAACGGAAACTGGCACTGGGCTCTAGGTTAATAGGTTAGTACCAAAAATAAAACAAAATAGCATATTAATGCATATAAAACATCTAAAACAGATAATATAATAGCATGGAACAATCAAAAATTATAGATACATTGGAGACATATCAGCATTCCCAAGCTTAATTCTTGCTCGTCCTCGAGTAGGTAAATGATAAAAACAGAATTTTTATGTGCAATGCTACTTAACATATTTGTCCATGTAATATCCTTTATTGTGGCAAGAATGTTCAGATCCATAAGACTCAAAACAAAAGCTTAATGTTGACATAAATACAATAATATTTCAAGCATACTAACAAAGAAACTGTGTCTCTTCAAAATATAATGTCAAAAGAAAGGTATCCCAACAAAATCATATAGTCTGGCTATGCTCCATCTTCCCCACACAAAATATTTATATCATGCACAACCCTGATGACAAGTCAAGCAATTGTTCCACACCTTTTATGTTCTCAAAAAAATTCAATTCTCACACAATACATGAGCATGAGCCATTGATATAGCACTATAGGTGGAATAGAATATTATGGAGGTTGTGAAGAAAAAGGAGAAGATAGTCTCACATCAAGTAGGTGTATCAACGGGCTATGGAGATGCCCATTAATAAATATCGATGTGAGTGAGTAGGGATTGCCACGCAACGGATGCACTAGAGCTGTAAGTGTATGAAAGCTCAAAAAGAAACTAAGTGGGTGTGCATCCAACTTGCTTGCTCATGAAGACCTAGGGCAATTTGAGGAATACCATCATTGGAATATACAAGCCAAGTTATATAATGAAACATTCCCACTAGTTTATGAAAGTGATAAAATAGGAGACTCTGTATCATGAAGATCATGTTGCTACTTTGATGCACAAGTGTGGAAAAAGATAGTAGCAATGTTCGTTCCCTCTTTTCTCTTTTTTGGTGAGAATCAATGGCCTCTTTTTTATTTGGTCTTCTCTAGCTCTTTTATTTTTCATAAAGTACGGAGTCTCATCCCAACTTGTGAGGGAATCATAGCTTCCATCATCTTTTCCTCACATGGGACAATGCTCTAATAATGATGGTCATCACACTTTTATTTACTTACAACTCAAGAATTACAACTCGATATCTAGAACAAAATATGACTCTATATGAATGCCTCCAGCGGTGTACCGGGATGTGCAATGATCTAGCATAGCAAATGACATAAAAAAATGGACAAGCCATGAAAACATCATGCTAGCTATCTTACAATCATGCAAAGCAATATGAAAATGATGGTGTATGTCATAATAAACGGAACGGTGGATGTTGCATGGTAATATATCTCGGAATGGCTATGGAAATGTGATAATAGGTAGGTATGGTGGCTATTTTGAGGAAGGGTATATGGTGGGTTTAATACATCGGCGAAAGTTGCGCGGTACTAGAGAGGCTAGAAAAGGTGGAAGGGTGAGAGTGCGTATAATCCATGGACTCAACATTAGTCATAAAGCACTCACATACTTATTGCAAAAGTCTATTAGTTATTTAAGAAAAGTATTAGACGCATGATCCTAGGTGAGATGTTGGTAGGATTTAACCATCGCGCTCTCCCGACCCTCACACAAAGGATGACAATCAATAAACAAATCACGCTCCGACTTCGTCACATAACGGTTCACCATACGTGCATGGTACGGGAATAACAAACCTTTACACAAGTATTTCTATCAATCCACAATTAATCACTAGCATGACTCTATTATCGCCATCTTTATATCTCAGAACTTTATGCAAGGAATCAAACTTCTCATAATATTCAATGCACTTTATATGAAAGTTTTTATTATATCCCTCTTGGATGCCCATTATATTAGGACTAAATGTTGGAAATATTCCCTAGAGGCAATAAATAAAGTGTTTATTATTATATATCCTTGTTCATGATAATCGTTTATTGTCCATGCTATAATTGTATTAATTGGAAACACATTACATGTGTGGGTAAATAGACAACACTTTGTCCCTAGTATGCCTCTAGTGAACTAGCTCGTTGATCAAAGATGGTCAAGGTTTCCTAGCCATTGACATGTGATGTCATTTGATAATGGGATCACATCATTAGGAGAATTATGTGATGGACAAGACCCAAACTACAAATGTAGCATATGATCGTGTCAGTTTATTGCTACTGTTTTCTGCATGTCAAGTATATGTTCCTATGACCATGAGATCATGCAACTCACGGATACCGGAGGAGTGCCTTGTGTGTATCAAACGTCGCAACATAACTGGGTGACTATAAAGGTGCTCTATAGGAATCTCCAAGGGTGTCTGTTGAGTTGGCATGGATCAAGACTGGGATTTGTTACTCCGTGTGACGGAGAGGTATCTTAGGGCCCACTTGGTAATACAACATCACAATAAGCTTTGCAAGCAATGTTACTACGTGTTAGTTGCGGGATATTGTATTATGGAACGAGTAAAGAGACTTGCCGGTAATGAGACTGAACTAGGTATGGCGATATCGACGATCGAATCGCGTGCAAGTAACATACCGAAAAATAAAGGGAACATCACACGAGATTAACCGAATCCTTGACATAGAGGTTCGACCGATGAAGATCTTCGTAGAATATGTAGGAACCAATATGGGCATCCTGGTCCCGCTATTGGTTATTGACCGTAGAGGTGTCTCGGTCATGTCTACATAGTTCTCGAACCCGCAGGGTCTGCACACTTAAGGTTTGGTGATGTTTTGGTAGTATAGAGTTATGTATGGCGGTGAATGAAGGTTGTTCAGAGTCCCGGATGAGATCCCGGACATCACGAGGAGCTCTGGAATGGTCTAGAGGTAAAGATTCATATATAGTAAGTCCTGTTTTGGTCGCCGAAAAAGTTTCGGGCTCATCGGTAGTGTACCGGGAGTGCCGGTAGTGTACCGAGAGACCATCGGGAGGGGTATTTCGACCCAAGAGGCTCCATGGGCTGTGGGAGAGTATTTACCAGCCCTTAGGGGGCTGGTGGAAGTCCCACACAACGCCCATGCAGTTTGGGAAAAAAGGCCCAAAGAGAAAAAGTGGAACAAGGCAAAAATAGGGTGAATCCTAGTCCTACTACGATTGGAGGTGGAGTCCACCTCCTCCACCTGGTTCGGCCGACTCCTTGGAGGCTTGGCCTTGTGCCAAGCCTCCTCCTCTCTTCCTCTTATATGTACTGGAGGTTTTAGGGTTTTTGGATAGAATTTTCAGCCACGTGCTGCCCGTTCCTCCAGTGCATAGTTTCTCCTCTAGATCGGTTTTCTGCAGCGCTTAGGCGAAGCCCTGCCGGAATAGCTCCACCACCATCACCGGAGTGCCATCACGCTGCCAGAGAACTCTTCTTCCTCTCTGCTCCTTGCTAGATGAAGATGGCAGAGATCATCATCCAGCTGTACGTGTGTTGAACGCGGAGGTGTCGTCCGTTTGGCGCTAGATCGGAAGGATCGTGATCAAGTTCGTGGGATGGATCGTGATCAAGTTCGTGGGACGGATCATGATTGGATAGCGGGACGGATCGTAATTCGATCGCTGGACGCATGGAGATTTGGATCGCGAAGACGTTCGACTACACCAACCGCGTTTCTTAACGCTTCCCGCTTAGCGAGCTACAAGGGTACGTAGATCCACTCTCCCTCTCGTAGATGCTCATCACTATGGATAGATCTACGTGTGCGTAGGAATTTTTTTGTTTGCCATGCAACGTTCCCCACCAGTGGTATAAGAGCTAGGTGTATGTGTGGATGAGATCTCGAGTAGAACACAAAAGGTTTGTGGGCGTTGATGCTTAGATTGCTTCCTCCCTTGGTCGGATTTTGGTTCAGCGGTATTGTGAGATGAAGCGGCCCGGACCAACATTACTCGTACGCTTACGAGAGACCAGTTCCCTCGACAGCAACTTGTTGCATAGATGGCTTGTGGGTGCCAGTTTCTCTCACTTTAGTTGGATCAGATTCGACAAAGGCGGTCCTTGAGAAGGTTCAAAAGCAACTAGTGTATCCCCGTTGTGGTTTTTGCGTAGATGAGATTTGTTCTTGCTAGATACCCGTAGCAGACACGTAAAACATGCAACAACAATTAGAGGACGTCTAACTTGTTTTTGAAGGGTATGTTGTGATGTGATATGGCCAATTACATGATGTGATATATGTTATGTATGAGATGATCATGTGATGTATAGATTATCACGACTTGCATGTCGATGAGTACGACAACCGGAAGGATCCATAGGGTTGTCTTTAATTATTGTATGACCTGCGTGTCAATCATTAAGCGCTATGTAATGCTTTACTTTATCGCTAAATGGTAGCAATAGTAGTAGAAGCATGTTGGGTGAGACAACCCCGATGGCGACACGTTGATGGAGATCAAGATGATGAGGATCATGGTGTGATGCCAGTGATGATGGAGATCATGTCAGTGCTTTCTAGATGGAGATCAAGAGCACAAGTTCATGGCCATATCATGTCACTTATGAATTGCATGTGATGTTAATCCTTTTATGCACCTTGTTTTGCTTAGGACGACGGTAGCATTATAAGGTGATCCCTCACTTAAATTTCAAGATGAATTGTGTTCTCCCCGAGTGTGCACCGTTGCGAAAGTTCGTCGTGTTGAGACACCACGTGATGATTGGGTGTGATAGACTCTACATTCACATACAACGGGTGCAAGCTAGTGTTGCACGTGCAGAACACTCGGGTTAAACTTGACGAGCCTAACATGTACAGACATGGCCTCGGAACACAAAAGACCGAAAGATCGAACATGAGTCATATTAGTAGATATGATCAACATAATGGTATTCACCATTGAAGCCACCTCAACTCACGTGATGATCGGACTTGAGTTGGTGGATTTGAATCATGTGACACTCACATGACCTGAGGGATATCAATTATAGTGGGAGCTTTAGTAATTTTATTAACTAAACTCATTATCTTGAACAATAGTCTAACTAAACTTTGCATATTTATGTTGTAGATCAATGGCTCACGCAGTAGCATCCCTGAATTTTAATGCGTTCCTAGAGAAAGCTAAGTTGAAAGATGATGGAAGTAACTTTGTTGACTGGGCCCGTAATCTGAGGATTATCCTCACGGCTTCCCAGAAATCATATGTCCTTGATGCACCACTTGGTGACCAACCAGAAGACATGACCTCCGAAGACGTTAAGAGCGCTTGGGAGGCACGTACTGGAGATTACTCAATAGTTCAGTGTGCGATATTGTATGGCTTAGAACCGGGACTTCAAAGACGTTTTGAACGTAATGGAGCATATGAGATGTTCCAGGAGTTGAAGTTTATCTTTTGGAAGAATGCCCGGATCGAGAGGTATGAAACCTCCGATAAGTTCTATGCTTGCAAGATGGAGGAGAACGGTTCTATCAGTGAACATATACTCAAAATGTTTGCGTATTCAACTCATCTAGCGGAGTTGGGAATTGCCCTTCCGCCAGAGGCGATCACTGATAGAGTTCTTCAATCACTGCCACCTAGTTACAAGAGCTTTGTGATGAACTATAACATGCACGAGATGAACAAGTCAGTTGTCGAGCTGTTTGTGATGCTAAAAGTCGCTGAGTCTGAAATCCAGAAAGAACATCAAGTGTTGATGGTCAATAAAACCACTAGTTTCAAGAAAAATGGCAAGGTCAAGGGCAAGGGCAAGAAGGGTAAAACCAAGAAGGATGGCAAAGCAGTTGCTACTCCTGTAAAGAAGCCCAAGCATGGACCCAAGCCAGAAACTGAGTGCTTTCATTGCAAGGGAACTGGTCACTGGAAGCAGAACTGCCCCAAGTACCTGGCTGACAAGAAGGCGGCCAACGACAAACAAGGTATATATGATATACATGTTATTGATGTGTATCTTACTAGCTCTCGTAGTAGTGCCTGGGTATTTGATACTGGTTCGGTTGCTCACATTTGCAACTCAAAGCAGGAACTACGGAATAAACGATGGCTGGCAAAGGACGAAGTGACGATGCGCGTGGGAAATGGTTCCAAGGTTGATGTGATCGCCGTCGGCATGCTCTCTCTTCGATTACCATCGGGACTAGTGATGAACCTAAATAATTGTTATTTAGTGCCTGCGTTAAGCATGAACATTATATCTGGATCTTGTTTATTGCGAGATGGTTACTCATTTAAATCAGAGAATAAAGGTTGTTATATTTATATGAGTAATATCTTTTATGGTCATGCACCCAATGTTAGGGGTTTGTTCATATTGAATCTTGATAGTGATGACACATATGTTCATAACATTGATGCCAAAAGATGTAGAGGTGATAATGATAGTACCACTTTCTTGTGGCACTGCCGTTTAGGTCATATTGGTGTAAAACACATGAGGAAGCTCCAAGCTTATGGACTTTTGGAGTCACTTGATTTTGAATCACTTGACACATGTGAACCATGCCTCATGGGCAAGATGACTAAAACGCCATTCTCTGGAACCATGGAACGGGCGAGTGACTTATTGGAAATCATCCATACTGATGTGTGCGGTCCAATGAATGTTACAACGCGTGGTGGATATTATTACTTTCTCACGTTCACGGATGACTTAAGTAGATATGGGTATATTTACTTAATGAAACACAAGTCTGGAACATTTGAAAAGTTCAAGCAATTTCAGAGTGAAGTTGAGAATCATCGTAACAAGAAGATTAAGTTCCTGCGATCTGATCAAGGAGGTGAATATCTCTGAGTTATGAGTTTGGCAGTCACTTAAGACAGTGTGGAATTGTTTCACAGTTGACACCGCCCGGAACACCACAGCGTAATGGTGTGTCTGAACGTCGTAATCGAACCTTATTAGATATGGTGCGTTCTATGATGTCTCTTGTTGATTTGGCACTATCATTTTGGGGTTATGCATTACAGACAGCTACATTCACTTTAAATAGCGCACCATCGAAATCCGTTGAGACGATGCCATATGAACTATGGTTTGGCAAGAGGCCAAAGTTGTCGTTTCTTAAAGTTTGGGGATGTGATGCTTATGTCAAAAAGCTTCAGCCTGAAAAGCTGGAACCCAAAGCGGAAAAATGCGTCTTCATAGGATACCCGAAAGGGACAGTCGGGTATACCTTCTATCTCAGATACGAAGGCAAAGTGTTTGTCGCTAAGAACGGAACATTTCTTGAGAAAGAGTTTCTCTCGAAAGAATTGAGTGGGAGGAAAATAGAGCTTGATGAGGTTATTGAACCTTTACTTCAACCTGAAAGTAGCACTGTGCAGAAAGATGTTTCTGTGGAAACTACGACGATAGAAGAGGAAGTTAATGATGATGATCATGAAGCTTTGGATCAAGCTACTATTGAACCTCATAGGTCGACAAGGCCGCGTACTACTCTTGAGTGGTACGGCAACCCTGTCTTGGAGGTCATGTTGTTGGACAATAATGAACCTACGAGCTATGGAGGAGCAGTGATGGGCCCGGATTCTGAGAAATGGTTAGAGGCCATGAAATCCGAGATGGGATCCATGTATGAAAACAAAGTATGGACTTGGAAGTATGACCTGAAGGGCGAAATGCCATTCAGAACAAATGGATCTTAAGAAGAAGACAGACGCGGACGGTAATGTCACCGTATATAAAGCTTGACTTGTGGCAAAGGGTTTTTCACAAGTTCAAGGAGTTGACTATGATGAGACCTTCTCACCCGTAGCGATGCTTAAGTCTGTCAGAATCATGTTGGCAATAGCTGCTTATTTTGACTATGAAATTTGGTAGATGGATGTCAAAACAGCGTTCCTCAACGGTTTCCTTGAGGAAGAGTTGTATATGATGCAACCAGAAGGTTTTGTCGATCTAGAGAATACTGACAAAGTTTGCAAACTCCAGCGATCCATTTATGGGCTGGTGCAAGCATCTCGGAGTTGGAATAAGCGTTTTGATGAGGTGATCAAAGCGTTTGAGTTTATACAAGTTTATGGAGAACCTTGTATTTACAAGAAAGTGAGTGGAGCTCTATAGTGCTTCTAATATTATATGTGGATGACATATTGCTGATTGGAAACAATATAGAAATGCTGGAAAGCGTGAAGGAATATTTGAACAAGAGTTTTTCAATGAAGGACCTAGGAGAAGCTGCTTTCATATTAGGCATGAAAATCTATAGAGATAGATCGAGACGCTTAATAGCACTTTCACAGAGCACATACCTTGATAAAGTTTTGAAGAAGTTCAAAATGGATTAATCCAAGAAGGGGTTCTTGCCTGTGTTACAAGGTGTGAAGTTGAGTAAGACTCAATGCCCAGTGACTGCAGAGGATAGAGAAAAGATGAGTGTCATCCCCTATGCTTCAGCCATAGGCTCTATCATGTATGCAATGTTGTGCACAAGACCCGGTGTCAGCCTTGCCATAAGTATGGCCGAAAGGTTTCAAAGTGATCCTCGAATGGAACACTAGGCAGCGGTCAAGAATATCCTTAAGTACTTGAAAAGGACCAAGGAAATGTTTCTCGTTTATGGAGGTGATGAAGAGCTCGTCGTAAAGGGTTACGTTGATGCAAGCTTTGACACTGATCCGGATGACTCTAAGTCACAAACCGGATACGTATTTATTCTCATCAGGGGAGCGGTAAGCTGGTGCAGTTCCAAGGAAAGCATGGTATCCGATTCTACGTGTGAAGCGGAGTACATCGCAGCCTCGGAGGTGGCGAAGGAAGGTGTCTGGATGAAGCAGTTCATGACAGATCTTGGAGTAGTGCCCAGTGCACTGAATCCAATGAACCTGTTCTGTGACAACACTGGTGCCATTACTCTGGCCAAGGAACCAAGGTTTCACAAGAGGACCAGACACATAAAGCAACGCTTCAATTCCATCCGCGATTACATCGAGGAGATGGACATAAATATTTGCAAAGTGCACACGGATTTGAATGTTGCAGACCCATTGACTAAATCTCTTCCAAGGGCTAAACATGATCAACACCAGAACTGCATGGGTGTTCGATTCATTACAATGTAAATCACATAGTGATGTGAGCTAGATTATTGACTCTAGTGCAAGTGGGAGACTGTTGGAAATATGCCCTAGAGGCAATAAATAAAGTGTTTATTATTATATTTACTTGTTCATGATAATCGTTTATTGTCCATGCTATAATTGTATTAATTGGAAACACATTACATGTGTGGCTAAATAGACAACACTTTGTCCCTAGTATGCCTCTAGTGATCTAGCTCATTGATCAAAGATGGTCAAGGTTTCCTAGCCATTGACATGTGATGTCATTTGATAATGGGATCACATCATTAGGAGAATGATGTGATGAACAAGACCCAAACTACAAATGTAGCATATGATCGTGTCAGTTTATTGCTACTGTTTTCTACATGTCAAGTATATGTTCCTATGACCATGAGACCATGCAACTCACGGATACCGGAGGAGTGCCTTGTGTGTATCAAATGTGGCAACGTAACTAGGTGACTATAAAGGTGCTCTACAGGTATCTCCGAGGGTGTCTGTTGAGTTGGCATGCATCAAGACTGGGATTTGTTACTCCGTGTGACGGAGAGGTATCTCAGGGCCCACTCGGTAATACAACTTCACAATAAGCCTTGCAAGCAATGTGACTAAGTGTTAGTTACGGGATCTTGTATTACGGAACGAGTAAAGAGACTTTCCGGTAATGAGATTGAACTAGGTATGGAGATACCGACGATCGAATCTCGGGTAAGTAACATACCGAAAAACAAAGGGAACATCATACGAGATTAATTGAATCCTTGACATAGAGGTTCGAGCGATAAAGATCTTCGTAGAATATGTAGGAACCAATATGGTCATCTAGGTCCTGCTATTGGTTATTGACAGTAGAGGTGTCTCGTTCATGTCTACATAGTTCTCGAATCCGCAGGGTCTGCACACTTAAGGTTTGGTGATGTTTCGGTAGTATAGAGTTATGTATGGCGGTGACCGAAGGTTGTTCGGAGTCCTAGATGAGATCCCGGACATCACGAGGAGCTTCAGAATGGTCTGGAGGTAAAGATTCATATATAGGAAGTACTGTTTTGGTTGCCAGAAAAGTTTCGGGCTCATCGGTAGTGTATCGGGAGTGCCGGTAGTGTACCGGGAGACCATCGGGAGGGGTATTTCGACCCAAGAGGATCCATGGGCTGTGGGAGAGTGTTTACCAGCCCTTAGTGGGCTGGTGGAAGTCCCACACAAGGCCCATGCGGTTTGGGAAAAAAGGCCCAAAGAGAAAAAGTGGAAAAAGGCAAACATAGGGTGAATCCTAGTCCTACTAGGATTGGAGGTGGAGTCCACCTCCTCCACCTGGTTCGGCCGACTCCTTGGAGGCTTGGCCCTTGTGCCAAGCCTCCTCCTCTCTTACTCTTATATATACTGGAGGTTTTAGGGTTTTTGGATAGAATTTTCAGCCATGTGCTGCCCGTTCCTCCAGTGCATAGTTTCTCCTCTAGATCGGTTTTCTGCAACGCTTAGACGAAGCCCTGCCGGAATAGCTCCACCACCATCGCCAGAGCACCGTCATGCTTCCGGAGAACTCTTCTTCCTATCCGCTCCTTCTTGCTGGATGAAGACGGCAGAGATCGTCATCAAGCTGTACGTGTGCTAAACGCGGAGGTGCCGTCCGTTCGGCGCTAGATCGGAAGGATCATGATCAAGTTCGTGGGATGGATCGTGATCAAGTTCGTGGGACGAATTGTGATTGGATTGCGGGACGGATCGTGATTGGATCGCGAGACGGATCGTGATAGGATCGCGGGACGCACGACGATTTGGATCGCAAAGACGTTCGACTACGCCAACCGCGTTTCTTAATGCTTCCCGCTTAGCGATCTACAAGGGTACATAGATCCACTCTCCCTCTCGTAGATGCTCATCACCATGGATAGATCTGCGTGTGCGTAGGAAATTTTTTGTTTCCCATGCAACATTCCCCAACACTAAATTCATAAAAAAAATACCATGCTGTTTAAAGACTCTCAAAATTATATAAGTGAGGTAATAGAGTTCAATTATTTCATAGTAACTTCTTATTCCATAGTCCATCAAATCTTTACCCAAAACTTGAAATCTTCACAACACAAAACTCAACAGAAAACTCGTGAGATCCCTTAGTCTAAGAAAAATAAATCACCACTTTAAGTACTATTGTGAACTCATTTTTTATTTATATTGGTGTAATATCTACTGTATTCAAACTTCTCCATGGTTCATACCCCCCGATACAACCCATAGATACATTAAAATAAGTAAACAACACAAAGAAAATAGAATCTGTAAAAAACAGAACAGTCTTTAGAAATCTGTAAACTTCGAATACTTATGTAACTTGAGAAATTCTGAACAATTAGGACAACCTAGTTAATTTGTATACCAATCTTTGATAAAAATTTCAGACTCAGTAGGCGTTCTTGTAAATTTATAAAATTCCTGGACGGAGCGCAAAAGTTTCTATTTTTCAGCAAGATCAAATCAACAATCACCATAGACCATCCCGAAGGTCTTACTTGGCTCAAACACTAATTAAAACACCAAAATACAATTACTACAGAGTTAATAGTGTCTGAAACACTCAAAAACATAAGAAAAAGCAAAAACATAAAAATAAAAATAAAATATGGTTGCCTCCCAACAAGCGCTATTGTTTAACGCCCCTAGCTGGCATAATGATTTCAATGATACTCACATAAAAAGTAATAATTGAAATATGCAAGAAACCATCGTGAATCTCATGAAAAGCACATTTAAGTCTAACCCACTTCCTATGCATAGGGATTTTGTGAGAAAACAATTTATGGGAGCAAGAATCAACTAGCATAGGAAGGTAAAAAAAGCATAACTTCAAAGCTTTGAACACATAGACACTACTGGAATCAGAACATTTGCCGTCTGCCATGTCTTTGTCATCGGCTGGCGGACGGCAAAGAAGGCGTTTGCCATCAGTTAGTGAAAAACAAACGGCAAAGGTGGGGTAGACGGCAAAGGTTTTGTTTGCCATCAGCCTGGGCAGACGGCAAAGGTCATGGCCGGGCCCCACTGCACCGTGGGTTCAGATGACAACCGTGTTGCCGTCGGGGACCTCTTTGCCATCCGCCTCATCCCTCTTTGTCGTCCTCTAGCAGACGGTAAAGAGGATGTCCCCCCTTAACGGTCACGGAGGATCCCCACCCCTCACTCTCCCCCCACACGATCCACTCCACTCTCTCTCTCCCAGCCCTGGCCGGCCCCTCCCCACGGCTCCCTCTCCCACCCGCCCGCCCCACCGCCCTGCCCCCACCACCGGAATTCCCCGCCATCGACCCTCCCGAGCGCCGCCCCTCCCCTCTCGTCGCCCCTCCCCTCTTGCTGCCCCTCCCCAGCACTGCCCCTCCCCTCTTGCCGCCCTCCCCAGCGCCGCCCCTCCCCAGCGCCGCTCCCCGCGACGAGCCCCCTCCCCGCGGCGAGCCCCGTCCCCCCTCGCCGCCCCTCCCCCATGCCGTCCCCACCACCGCGGAGAGCCCCTCACCTATGTTGCCCCCTCCCCCGCGTCGGCCCTCCTCCACCTGCGCCTCCCCGCGCCGCCCCCTCCTCGCGGCCTTCCTCCCCGCGCCGGCCCTGCTCCATCGACCCTGTAAGGTGAACTTTTTTCTCTTTTTTCTTTTCAGTTTATTTTACTATTGCTTGTTTTTTTGTTTAGTTTAGGTTAGTTCTAGTGCTAGTTTAGTTTATTTTAGTGTTCTTTTTCTTCTGTTTTTATTGTTTAGTTTAGGTTAGTGCGAGTGCTGGTTTAGTTTAGGTTAGTAGTAGTTATTAGCGTTAGTGCTAGTGCTACTGTTTAGATAATAATACGGAAAAGGAGAAGAAGGAAAAAATGAAGGTCGAGGAGGCCGAGGAGGTCATAGTTTTGTAAATTATGGGTTAGGTCACATATTTTACAATGTTTGTTACAAAAAACATCAAATTTGTGTTGATCAGGTGAATTTCAATGTGCAGTTGTTCGATGACCTCCCCGTACGTTTGACGAGCACGCCTGCTGCGTTCGTTGGTGAGCACAAATGACATCTCCTCCTTCGAACCCCTTAATTTGGTTGGTTCCGGTCTTCGTGCCGATGAAACTTGCTAGCTATAGGTGTCTTCAATCATCAATATGCGTGACCAGTATGTGTCTCCCGCTCGAAAGGGTGGTATCTATAAATATGCATGTCTTTGCCTATTTATAACCACCATCCTTTTGAATTGTCCAACGTTATCCATGGACAGCCCGAGTATGGGTTGATTGGGTTTGTTTTCCCGTATGCTCTGCTCCGGATCCGATGCGGAATTTTATTAGTGCCTCCTTGTTGTTCTCCGGATACACAACCTCTCTGCTTATTGCCGAGTAGGAGAACAATGGGGTGATGCTGCCGAAATTATGCTTCGGATCCGAAGGAGAGCATTTGGGAAAACAAACCCAATCTACACATCCTTGGGTGGGATTAGGACCTATCTCTACCTATTAGCGTGTGGGTTGCATGGACATAATAAAACTGACAAATTTGATTAACGGATGAATACAGATGATGAATTATATATGTATATATATATATATATATATATAATTCTTGTGTGTTTACTAGGTAGGCAAGATGAGTGATCGTGCTTGGATGTACATTGGTCACCCTAGTCAGAAAGAAATGACCATTGCATGGTTAACAAAAACCAAGGGGTTTCTGAGCGCCGCATTTGCAAATGGCTAGGAAATAACCTGGTGCCCCGGTGTCCGGTGCAACAACCATAGAAAGTGGACATGGGATGAAATGGGTAAACACTTGCAAAAATGGGGTTTTACGCCTGATTATACGGTGTGGAGATTTCATGGTGAGTCTACCCAACATGCCAGAGGTGAGGTTGTTCATCGTTGCACCGACGAGCATGGTACCAGGATCGAAGACATAATGCAAGACTTTGATCATGCTCGGGATTCGGACGATGAGATGGAGGAATCTGCAAAGGCCTTCTATGAAATGTTGGACTCTTCAAAATGTCCTCTCCACGAGGACACTAAGCTTTGTCAGCTAGATGCCATCGCGTAAGTAATAGCTCTAAAGGCTCAGTTCAACCTAGGCAGAGAATGCTACGACGCGATGATGACGATATTTGGACGCTTTCTACCCAAAGGCCATGTATTGCCAGCAAACCTGTACTAGTGTGACAAAATCCTATGCGCACTTAAGATGCCCTATGAGAAGATAGATGCCTATGAGCATGGATGTGCCTTATTTAGGCTTGAGTATGCGGCCTTGAACTATTGTCCCATTTGCAAGTCTTCTACGTATGTTGTGATAGACAACGGTATGGGTTAGAAGAGTTAGACCAAAATCCCAGTTAATGTTCTTCGGTATCTTCCAATCATACCAAGACTTCAACGTCTTTTCATGGTCAAATAGACGGCCAGACAAACGACATGGCATAAATTGGGCAAAAGAACCGAACTAGATGCAGATGAGAATCCGATGTTGGGACACACTTCATACGCTTTTGCATGGAAGCACTTTGATGCATTACATAAGGATAAAGTGGCGGATCCAAGGCATCCTTGAGTCGCCATCAACACGGATGGGTTCCAAGTGTTTGGTATGACGGCAACCCAATACAGTTGCTGGCCTGTATTTGTAATTCCACTCAATCTCCCCCTTGGAGAGATTATGAAAAGAAAGAACATTTTCTTGACGTTGATAATTCCAGGGCCTAACTATCCGGGGAAGAATATGAATGTGTACATGAAGCCGCTTAAGGATGAATTGCAAGAAGCTTGGGATAATGGGATCAAGACATATGACACCGCTTCCAAAAAAACTTCATAATGCTTGTGTGGTACATGTACTCGACGTATGACTTGCTGGCAGATGCGCTATTCATTGGCTGGTGTCTGCATGGAAGGTTCCCGTGCCCCACATGCAAGGCAGCTCTTGAATTCCGTTGGCTATAGGCGGGTCGCAAGTATTCTTGCTTCGAATTGCAGAGATAGTTCCTGGATCCTCGCCATAAGTTCAGAAAAGACAAGAAGAATTTCATGAAAGGATCCGATAAACGCTCTTGAGCCGGATCCAAAATGTCCAGGGTATTTTAAAGGGTATAATACAAAACACGCCTGGACTCACAAGATATGCTTGTGGGATCTGCCTTACTTTAATAACCTCCTTTGCCCACACAACATCAACGTGATGCACGCTCAAAAGAATATTGCCAAGGCCCTTTTTGGTACATTGTTCAGCATAGAGGGAAAGACAAAGGATAATCCTAAGGCTAGAGTCGATCAGGAGGCTCTATGTGATAGGCCGTTACAAAACATGCGACATCCGTTAGGAAAGAAGAACTGGAGGAAGCCAAAGGCATGGTTCAATCTTGGAAGGCCAGCTATGAGGGAAATGCTCTTGTGGGTGAAAATTCAGTTGATGTTCCTCGATGGGTATGCAGCGAATCTAAAGAGGGGAGTGAGTCTTGACAAATTGAAAATATTTGGTCTCAAGAGTCATGATTGGCACATATGGCTTGAGCAGGTAATGCCGGTGATGTTGCGTGGCTTTATCCTTGAGGATGAATGGCTAGTACTGGCAGAGGTGAGCTATTTCTTCCATGCTCTTTGTGCGAAAGAACTATCACCCGACGTGCTAGATGAACTGAAGAGTTGACGGAGGAGTTGATATGCATGTTAGAAAAGATCTTTCCACCGGGCTTCTTTAATCCAATACAACATTTGATTTTGCATCTCCCGACCGAGGCAAGATTGGGGGGCATGCAAAATCGTTGGTGCTTTGGAACTGTTAGGATGCAGAAGATGCTTCGAGCAAAATGTAAAAATAAACATAGAATTGAAGCATCAATGGCCGAGGCATTCATTACTGAGGAGGCGGAAAACTTCGTGACAGCACACTACGAAGCCAAGAATTGTCATTTGCATAATCCGAAGCCTCGGTACAATGATGGAGACCATGAAAAAGTTCGATCCAACCTCAGCCTATTCCAAGGGAAGCTCGCACCAACCGGTGCTTCGAAAGCAATAACGTTGGATGTCGAAGAATGGAGGACCATTTCGTTGTATATCTTCAACAACCTAACAGAAGTGTGGCCGTACATCGAGTAAGTTCTCGGTACATTATTTCGCAACTTCTAATTCCTTTGAACTGCTCTTATTCCAAGATATGTGATACTGCTGATATGTCGCCAAATTCTCGGATGGAGTGATGATCCAAAACAATTCCATCGAAGAGTATGAGATTTTGGCAATGCATGGAGGTGGCTATCCCGGTTTCATCTCTTGGTTCAAACAAATGGTAATTTCCATTAGACCATTTCATTTCTTCGTCTAGTTTGCGGCTAATGCAACAATCCTTTTGTATCAAACTTCTAGGCTAATTCATAGTCTATGGACGCCGAATTGAGACAAGTCGCTAATGGTTTTGACTATAAGGTCCGTTCATTTGACAAATACGACATCAATGGGTATTGCTTTCGTACTTTTGGCAAAGAGCTATCTATGACCGACCGAAAGTCTACAAATTGTTGTGTGTCCGTTGTCGGCGAATGAGGTGTCGAGTATTATGGAAGAGTTGAAGCAATTTATGAACTTATATTCTTTGGTGATAACAGACCAAACTTTGTAGTCTTCAACTGTTATTGGTTCTAGCCGAAGGAGACTAGAAGAACTCATGAACATATAGGGCTAGTCGAAATCAAACAAAGCACCCATTTAGATGTTCTCGACATCTATGTTATGGCTCAATAGGCGACCCAAATTTTCTATCTACCGTGGGCCTACCAAACTGATCCAAATCTGAAAGGTTGGGATGTCGTTTAAGATGTGCCGCCACATTTTAGATCACCTCCCCTCAATGAAGATGATTATGAACCTCACATTAACCCAGACACATATGAAGGAGAATTCTTCCAAGAAACACGTCCTTCCAAAAAACATTTCAAGAACCGCTCTACTTCACCCTAGAACATTGAGGTAGACACCGATAGTGAATCTGACTTCACCCCTGAGCCGGAACAAGAAGAGACGAAAGAAGAAGAGGTTACTGTTGCGGATGACCTCTAAATGCTTGACCGATTACATAAAGGAGGTCTTCCACATGTTTCTCGCGATAGTGATGATGATGCATTTATTAATGATAGTGATGATGAAGATGATGCATTTATTGATCCCGGAGAATATATAGACGATGAAGATTATTATTAGTTCATGTTAGGTATACATGATGATGCTACACTCAAATTATATATATACATATTGCTATTCATGCCGGTATTCAATTTTTTATGTTGTACTTATTTCGTTTACTCTTTGTCATGGCAGGTGTTGAAATATGGTGGGCACGGGTCGAGAGTGATCCGAAGATCCTTAGTCGGCGTGTGCTGGGAGGGGTACTTCCATTCCACCAACAAACTCTCTGGAGAGCGTTGTACGACAGTATTGGGTCACCCGAGGGCACTTCTTTGTCGGTGAAGTTGCCCACAGGGAGAGGAGGTCGGGGGAAGAAGAGAGATCCTAAAGCTACACGTGGTGGCCGCAGGAGTGGTACGAAGCCTGCTACGCCTTCCTCGCTGCCACCCCTAGTTGATTCACCAGAGAATAGGACTACTACGGTGGACTCATCTGAGGTGGAGGCTACAAGGACTCCTGTCCATGAGCCTCGGGTTGACGATCCTTCTGTCCCAAATGCTTCGACCCTCGAGACTCCTGTGCCATACGCCTCGTCACATGAGACTCCTGTGCCAGACACTTCATCCTACGAGACTCCACATGCTTCCACCAGATGGGATACGTGACCAGATCTGCATCATCCGGAGCCGAGTGGCCATGCTGATGGTGGCGGGGATTGGCTTTCTGATAGCAGGGATGAGGTGGTTGAGGGCACCGTCCACCAGCGTGGGTATACGCGGCTCCCACCCGTGCCGGCGACCTGCCAGTAGAGGTGGTTGATTAAGCTTGAGTCCCACAAGTAAGTGCATTTACTCTTTTTAAACCTTTTGCCTTTATGTTTCTTCACATATCTAATGCATTGGCTTTGTCATACTACAGCGGTTGGATTCACACCAAGGATGTCCGGAGGCCCAACTCTATCCTTGGTGTGATTTTACGGCATAACTTCCCGGGGCTTGTCACGTTGCCTGGAGAGGGTCAGCAAGAAGAGGTAGGATTGAAATGGGAGCACTACTTGGCTGCCCCGGCCCCGTCGGAGGATATGATCGACGGTGTGTTGTGCCACACGAGGGACGACATGGTCATCAAAAAGTTCTGGGTAATTTCTCCTTTACACAATTAAAAATCAATAATAGCTAGTTATTATACTAATCAGTGTTGTCTCTTTTGATTGCAGAACTTCTACAGGTGTGAGGACCGATATGAGGAGGCTGCGGCAAAGCTTATCAATTACGAGTACAAGCGCCTATTACAGAACTTACGACATGAGGCTCAGGTACAGGCTATTTGAGACTACTACGCCTCGCAGCATATTAAGAAAGCCAAGTCGTCGTCCTGTCGAAAGTTTCTGGACAAGGAGTAGTACGTGAAGGTAATTAACTATTCTTAAGGCCCTGTACTTAGTTTCCGTTGCTTTGATTCATAGGCATAGCTCTCAAATTCGTCTTTACTAACTTAAGTGCCCCCGAGATGGTGTGCGGATAAGATGGGTTGTTTGGATGCGTTGGTGAATGAATGGTGCTCTGACCAATGGTGAGTCATCCACGACTATGCCAAGGCACGACATGCCAAATGGAAGGTGTGCCACACCATCAAGGCAGCGCCAACATTTATCAGTTTGGGCGGAACTGTGTATGTGGTTTGCTTCATGATTCCTGCAATTCATTCTTGTAGTGCTAGGTTTACCCATTATTAATACTTTGTTCCTCTCTTGTAGGCTCATCACAATAAGACGGAGGTGTCAGAGGTGTACGACCTCTATGCCATGGCCCATACTGCCTCATACAAGAAGGTCAAGGCATTCTCTGAGTCTAACCTCGATAATCCTGAGAACTTTACCAATATCTCGTCCCACCACAAGCTCGTGAGGTACAGAGATGTGGGGAAGGTGGTGAATGGGGAGGACTTCAAACCGATCCAGCAACCACTTGATCAAGACCTGGTGATGTTAGCTAGCCATGGGAGGCCCCATGGCTCGATAGCCATTGGAGATGGACATATACGGACTTCGAGCACTTTCCGGCAGATCAAGGCATGCCAAACGAGCTCCTGTCCTGAGATGTCGCCTCGTCCACAGCTAGTCCAGATCGCCATCGAGGTTAGTCATACGGACTCAGATAGCTTTCATCCATTACATTGTTTGTGCGAACAAACATGATTACAATGCTAACGAGGAGGTGTGTTGCAGGTTGCTCTGGATAAAGAGAGAGAGGCAACCCAGTCGCTTCTAGCGGAACAGGCCCAAAAGGCTAAGTTGTTGGAGGAGGAGAGGGCATGGAACGATGCATCTCACCGGGCCATGTACGAGCTCATCGTGGTAAGTTTCTTCTTCATATTAGCCAAATGATGCACGGCATGTTCTATTCATTAATAAACAATATGATTGACTTGGCAAAACCAAATGTGCAGACTTTGTGCAAGAAGACCGGCCAAACCCCTCCACCGATGCTAGTCATTACCATTGCCGGAACGGTGTTTTTCATTTTCAACGTTCATTAGTTACTAGTCTTAACACTTTAGCGTCATCATGCTAACGCAAATGATCTTCGGTACAACATAACCCCCGAGCCGCATCGCACGACCCGAGCAACCCCAGTGCTTCACCTCCGTGATGACGAGGAGGGTAAGCCCTAATATGCCACTTACTTGGCTCGTTTTCTCAAACAAAGACAAACATAGCACTTAGACAAACTTAGCACTTAGAGAAATGTCATATTTTACGTAAGTTAGCTTTGTTTCCTCTAAAATGACATAGTTATCTTACTTACCTCCAAAATGACATATTGTACGTAAGTTAGCTCTCAAATGACATAATGTACCTAAGTTAGCTCGAAAATGACCTATACTTAGCATTGTTTCCTCCACACTGACATATTAAGCTTATTTAACTCAACAATGAGATAATATACTTGGTAATCTCATAGATGCCATGGACTTAGCTTATTTTCTTGCAAAATGACACAATAAGCTTAGTTAGGTAAAAAATGTGATAATTACCTAGGTTAGCTCTAAAATGACACAAATAAGCAATAAGAAGAAGAAAAACAAGAGAAGAAAAAAGCTTCTTCTTCTCCTTCTAGATCTTCATCTTCTTCTTGGTAACCTCATAGATGCCATATACTTACCTTATTTTCTTGCAAAATGACACAATAAGCTTAGTTAGGTCAAAAATGGCATAATTACGTAGGTTAGCTCTAAAATGGCACAAATAAGCAATAATAAGAGGAAAAACAAGAGGATAAAGAGAAAAGGAAGAAAAACACTTCTTGTTCTTCTTCATCCTCTTCTTCTTCTAGATCTTCTTCTTACTCTTCTTGGTAACGTGATAGATGCCATAGACTTACCTTATTTTCTTGCAAAATGACACAATAAGCTTAGTTAGGTCAAGAATGGCATAATTACGTAGGTTAGCTCTAAAATGGCACAAATAAGCAATAAGAAGAAGAAAAACAAGATGATAAAGAGAAAGAGAAGAAAAATACTTCTTCTTCTTCCTCTTTTTGTTCTTCTAGTTCTTCTTCTTCTTCTTCTTCATCTTCTTCTTATATTCTTCTAGTATTCTTATTATAACTTTCTGATTTTCCATTTTGCAGATTTGATTCACTTCATGGAAGCTTGCATTGATGGTGTTCTTGCGTTTACTTTCTATTTTGATTTTGTATCGATGAACATTGTGAAACTTGCTACCTATGGATGAAACTATGCATGTATGGATGAAACTTGCACTTTTGATTTCGTATGTTTGTTCGATGATCATATATATGTGCTTGCGATATGGAAGGGATATAGTTTCTCTGAATTATATATATATATATATATATATTTCATATAGGTGCTGGTGAAAATGATTGAATATAACAAAAAATAGAACAAAAAGGGATAATACGGGCACTTTGCCGTCTGCCACCGACGGCGAAGGGCTCTTTGCCTTCTGCCCCGGACGACAAAGGTGCCACGTGGCAGCCACCTGTGCAACCTAGGAAGACCAGACTGGTGCATTTGGTTTCTTTGCCGTCTACGGCAAACGGCAAAGGGTGAGGAGGCAGACGACACTACAAGAATACCCCCTGTAAATCAACACATATTCTACAACGTCTTGACTATATGTTGCAAAATTTATAATAGATACGCATATAAAGCATTGTAGCATATGCGTTGCAGAAATGTTACAACCGGCCACAAATACAAGTAAACCCCAATGCACTAGTGCGGCCCAAGTAGTTATTTGAAGTATAGAAAATGAGGTCAGCCCATCCCATGCTTATGACGCTAAGGAGTAGGTCACGTTCGCTAGAAAACAAAATGAACCAGATCACGCACCACATCTCATCGCAGCCGCCACCACCACCGCCTCCCCTATTCTCCTACAGCGTTGCCGCAGCCACTGTCTCCCCTATTCTCCTATGCCGCCACTGTATCCTTGCATGCACTAGGTCTCCTCACCGCCACCACCGCCACCGCCTCCCCTATTCTCTTGCGCCGCCGTCGGCTTCTCGCATGCATCAGGTACCCTCGCCGCCACCGGCCGCCTCCCCATCATCCTGGCTCATGCGCCACCATCTGCTCCTTCCTCGTCCCTGTCAGTCCCACAAGCACGCACGCAAGGCATAGCCCCTCGCAGACGCGGGCATCAGCCTTCCCATGACAAACAACGTGTCCACGAGCTCCAGCACCTTGAGATCTCCTTCCTCGCAGAAGAAATTTGTTGGGTTCGTCCCGAATTCGTGGTCACGGTCTCATGGATGTCAGCTTATGTACCTTTTTTGGCAGGCGAGCCAAGAAGTTGGTTAAGCTTATGATTTGTGCATTTTGTTTTCGTCTATTAGGTATATGTCTTAAAAAGATCAGACTCGTACATGATTGTCATGGTATGCAGTAGTTGTAATATCTTGGATAAGATGGACATGTTACGTTAGAGATTAAGGTTGTCATTGTCGGAAAATATGTTGTGGCTACTGAGGTTTCAAATAGGTAATACACAAATACAACTCATAAGTTTCATTTCCGTGGATGGTCACTCAAATTAGCATACCTTGTTTTTTTATCTCGACACCAAGTGTGTTGTTCAGTGCAATGCTCCCCTGGCCAAATTTAATATTGAGAAGGTTATTTCCTGTGCAGTCCAAAGAAAAAAGGTGACAACCCATTGTATCCATCAAATTTTATTCACATGCTACTAGCTAGACTCCAAGCATTGCAGGTACTCCCGTGTGATGTTCATAGTAAGTTGGGTGGAATCTCAGTGCACATTCTGAGCTACTGTTGCTTATACAATTAATGTTCACACCGTCTTCTTAATGTTCTTGTGATACATGATTCATGTATGTTACTGCAGTACTTTCCAATTCAATAAAAGGACCATCATTTATGTTCCTCTGAATAAAGATAATATTTCTACATGGTTTCTTGGTTCGGTTTTCATATCATGAACAACTTCTTTTGAAGGAACAAGTTCCATTTGCTGTCTATGAATAAGTGTCGTGGTACACCACGACACTTATTTCAGAATGGAGGGAGTCTATAGCTCATTGATTTACAGGAAATATTTAGTGTTGGTCTAACTCTCCTCTCACCCAATTATATATTATTACAAATCTTGCTTATAGCTGCAAACCTCAGTTGACTAGAAGGCTGCATGTCTCCCTATCTTTTTTCCATGCTATTGCACTTTTTTAAGTATATTGATGCTGGCATGTGATTAAGCAATGTTATGTATTGGAGACGATCAGGTTCACTATAACTTCAAACCACAACTTTTGTTTCTCTAACATCTGTTTGTTGATTGTGTTTTCTTGAATTAAACTATGCATTCAAGGCTACTTTACAATATATATATTATGCGGCACAAAAAAATACATGTCCGTCTGTTTAAATGTACAATTTGATAAGTTTACATATCTTGAATGAACTATGCGAAGGTAGTGTGTTTGGATTCTTTGGAGACGAGGGTGGGCTATACCCTTTGTTTTATCCTGCTATCTCTAAGTGGGTATCTTTCTGTTAGCTTTGCGGAGAGTGAGAGGATCCGATATCAAAATGTCTTCTCAGAAAATTAACACCATTCTTCATTTGTTCTCAGCTCGCTATGGTGACTATACTCATAATCTGGACTCAGCAAATAAGCATTAGGTGTTTTTGGATCCTTTGGTGATATAAGGGTGGCATACCCTTATTCTATCCTGCTATCTCTTAGCGGGCTTCCTGATGGGAGCATTACGAAGAGGTGAGAGAATCCAATATCAAAATGTCTTCTCGGAATAAAATACTGGTTCTCTGCTCGCTATGACGATAATACTCCTATGTACCTGGATTTTAAAAGAATAAAAAATTATTGGTAAACAAGTGCCGAACTTGGGTCAGTTTATTATTTAGGTATTTTTTGTGTTATTCTTGTACCTGTTTTCCTTATAGAAGTATGTGAATGTTTGATTGAAATGATAATCTATAGGCTGCATTGCTCTGTTTTGGTTCCTATCTATTATCATCAAATTTAATTTGAGCATAAATTTGGGTTCAGTTTTTGGAATATATTGCCCCCGGATTGTTTAGGTGACATATGGGTCTAAGTCTTCTAGATAGGGAAAATTTGCACCACTGTTTCTTTGTTGGATGAAGTGCAGTATTTACCAAACCAATAACCAGTATTGCAACTGTTTCAGTTTTGGCCTCAATTTGTTTTGTTTGACTGCAGGGATCCTTCGCCTGCCCACTTGAATATTGCCCCTTCAGCTATATAAGAAAAGATCACTTGAATCGCATATGCTTACGCATGAGGCGAAGTTGTTTACATGCCCTCTAGAAGGTTGCGGCAAGAGGTTCAACCTCAAGGCAAATATGCAGAGACATATTAAGGACATGCATGAGGATGAACATGAATGCAAAATGGATGACACTAAAAGCAACTAGAAGGTTATTTGCTAGGAGGAGGGCTGTAAAAAGTCTTTCAAGTATCCTTCACGGCTGAAGAAACACGAGGAAATGCATGGTATGACCTCCGCGAGAAGAATTTGTGTACCAAAGTGCATTCTTTATTATTTTTTGCCGGAGTTCATTCTTATGGGATTTCTTGATCTGGTAAATTGGACTATGTGGAAGTAGTATGCTGGGGAGAAACGCCTGAAGAAGAACATTAAAAGGTATTCACAATTTTCTAGTAAACTGGATAAATGACCAATGCATATATTTGTAACTTTTCAAGGGTTTGATCAGGCTAATTCAACACAAACACTGTTTATTTCCTTTATAATGGTATGAACTTTAATATGCATAGTGCAATGACCTTACAATCCTTTTTTATATAATGTTTGAAGAAAATTCTGCCTGCTATCTTGCGAAGGCTGAGAGGATGATCCTTGCGTTGTCGAAAAGCTTGTGGATTTATTTTGTATGACAATAGGAAATTAAATCGCAAATCAAATATTTGCAAGCTATAAGCTTTGCAGTGCTTTCATTGTAACAACTACAGTAATATTTGTACGTGACTAATATCTTGCCTCTATCATTACTTGCATTATGTGAATGCATTGTGTGTTAACAATTCGTTTTTGATTTGTTTGTAGATTCATTCAAAAGATAAATGGATGATTATATGGGTGCGTGGAAAGTATACTTCAATGATGATGATGAAGTTCGTTTTGATGATGATGATGATGGACACTTCCAGTTTTAGTTAAGTTGTAGGGCTGATATTCCTTGATGAATTTTAGTTAAGTTGTAGGGATGTTGATGGATCCATTCAGTTTAATTTTTGATGTCCAGAAAATATTTATATTATGCATCACATGTTGATGACATTTCTTGTGTAATATCCACTATTGTAATCAAACAGTTTTATCTCATATATAGTTTTTTTCCCATGAGTATATCCTCTTATTTTTTCTTCACTTGAAATCATAATTATCACCATTGCGTGGAGCATTAATTTAATTGCTGATAGTATATATAAAAAATAATATTATTCATATTTTATATGTACCAACAATTGAAGGGTTGCAAATTCTTCATTGATAAGCAATGGGATTTTGATTCATGTACATCAATCACCAACGTATAGAAGTGTTGCACCAATATGTTTTATGTGTTGCATTCTTGCAACGGTCCCTTTCACCAACGGTGGTATAAGCGTTGCGTTACTCGCTAGCAACACTAGATAAGGCTACGCATCCTAAACTGTTGGTAAAGACACTAACAACGTATATATGGACATTTAGATACGGAAAAAAACGTTGCTATAAGGGTGGTCCTGTTGTAGTGCGACAAAAGTTTTAGAGGGCGACGACCAGGCTGGGGACATGTTATCTATTTGCCATCTACGGTGGACGGCAAAGGGGGCGGGGAGGCAGGTGGCAAAGGAGGCAGGCAGGCAAACGACAAAGGGGGCGAGGAGGCAGACGGCAAAAAGGAGGCGGGGAGGCAGATGACAAAGGAGGCGGGGAGGCGGACGGCAAAGCGGTGGGTCCGTTAGCCACCTCTAACGGTGACGCTGTCGGTAATTGCCGTCCAATAGACTTTGCCATCTGCAAGATGACGATAACGAATCTTTTTCGTCCGCTGGGAGAAAGCAAACGGCAAAGAACCCCTTTGACGGTGCTAGCTGGGCCCAAAAATATGTCGTCTGCTAGCGGACGGCAAAGTGCTTTGCTGTCCACCTTTGTGCCTTTGCCGTCTATCATGGCAGACGGCAAAGTTCCTGATTCATGTAGTGAGAGAGAAAACTTGATATTATTGCAATATGTAAAATCTTATGTTCCTCTCTCATAGTAATTTTCAGTAGCATCATGAATCAATTCAACAATATAACTATCACATAAAGCATTCTTTTCATGATCCACATGCATAAAATTCTTACAATCTTCCAAGGTAGTGGGATTAACATTAACTAAAGTCATGACCTCCCCAAACCCACTTTCAATACTATGGTAAAAATTATTATCAATAACACATTAAACATGACGCTTAAATAAATTTTCAAGGTCATAAGAAGCACTATCACCCCAATCATGATCATTGCAATATGAAGTGGACATGATAAAATTATCATCCCCAAGCTTGTAGTTTTGCATATCATTAACATAATTGACATTAATAGCATTAATAGTAACATCATTGCAATCATGCTTTTCAATCAAGGATCTATAATGAATCACCTCATAAATTTCTTCTTTCAACACTTCATCAAAATTTCCAGATTCATGATTTTCAAACAAAAATTCATAGAGATAGTCAAGTGCACTCAACTCACTAGCAATTGCTTCATCATAATTTGGTCTTTTGAAAAGATTAACAAGTGGATGAGGACCCATATCAATAGATTTTCAGCATGCAAAGATGCAAGCAAATAGAAGGCACATGGCAACACAAGCAAACAAAAGATCTGACGAGAAAAAGGCAAACGAGAAAGAGAGGGCAAATAAAAAGGTAAATCTTTTTTTTATGAAAATCGTTTTAGAAGTGTGGGAGAGAAAACCGAGAGGAAAATGGAAAACAATCTAAATGCAAGAGATGATTTTGTGTTGGGTACTTGGTAGGCTTGATGTGTATCCTCCCCGGCAACGGCGCCAGAAATCCTCCTTGCTACTTCTTGAGCTTGCGTTGGTTTTACCTTGAAGAGGAAAGGGTGATGCAGCAAATTAGATAAGTATTTCCCTTAGTTGTTGAGAACCAAGGTATCAATCCAATAGGTGGAACAAGCAAGTCACCAATAGATGCACCTACACAAACAATCAAACTCTTGCACCCAACGCTATAAAGGGGTTGTCAATCCCTTCACGATTACTTGCAAGGATTAGATTTGATAGAGATAGATATGGAAGATTGCCAAAAGTAAAATGGTAAATAAATTGTAGCAAGGTATTTTTGGTATTTTTGGTATATAGATCTGAAAGTATAATAGGGAGAATAGACCCGGGGGGCATAGGTTTCACTAGAGGCTTCTCTCTTGAAGGAAAATAACACAATGGGTGAACAAATCAGTGTCGAGCAATTGATATAAAAGCGCATAGTTATGACGATATCCAAGGCAATGATGATGCATATATGCATCACTTCCGTGTCAAGTAGACCGAAATGATTGTGCATCTACTACTATTACTCCACACATCGATCGACTCCTGCCTGCATCTAGAGTATTAAGTTCATGAAGAACAGAGTAACACATTAAGTAAGATAACATGATGTAGAGGGATAAACTCAAGCAATATGATGAAAACCCCATCTTTTTACCCTTGATGTCAACAATACAATACATGCCTCGCTACCCCTACTTTGTCACTGGGTGAGGACACCGCAATATTGAATCCAAAACTAAGCACTTCTCCTATTGCAAGAATTACCAATCTAGTTGGCCAAACCAAACAAATAACTCGAAGAGACTTGCAAAGATATGAAATCATGCATATAAGAATTCAGAGAAGAACCAAATAATATTCTAGATAAGCTTATCATCAATCCACAATTCATTGGATCTCGACAAACACATCGCAAAAAAGTATTACATCAGATAGATCCCCATGAAGATCATGGAGAACATGGTATTGAAGCACAAAGAGAGAGAGAGAGAGAAGAAGCCATCTAGCTACTAGCTATGGACCCGTAGGTCTGTGGTGCACTACTCACGCTTCATCGGAGGGGCAATGAAGTTGATGTAGATGCCCTCCGTGATCGAATCTCCCTTCGGCAGATTACCGAAAAATGCTCCAAGATTGGATCTCTCAGAAACGAAGGCTTCCGACGACGGAAAACAATTTTCGTGGCTCTTTTTGGTAATGGGGGAATATTTTGAAATTTATAGGCCAAATATTAGGGTTAGGAGACCTACTGGGGGCCACAATACCCCTGGCTGCGCCAGGGTGGCTTGTGGCCTCCTCGCAGGCCTCCTGCCTTCCTCTCGAAGTCTGGTAGATGTCTTCTGGTCCAAGAAAAATCATCGTGAAGATTTTATTCCGTTTGGACTCCGTTTAATATTCCTTATCTACAATACTCAAAAACAAGGAAAAAAACCAAAAACTGGAACTGGGCTCTAGGTTAATATGTTAGTCCCAAAAATAATATAAAATATCATATTAATGCATATAAAACATCCAAAACAGATAATATAATAGCATGGAACAATAAAAAATTATAGATACGTTGGAGACATATCAGACCCCTGGCTACTGGGTCGAGGAACTTCCCGCGGTTCTTTGGAGTATACGGACTACTCCCAATAGGTCCACATGCTATACACTATTCCTTCTGGTCTATGGAGCAGAAGATGTTTTGCCAAGTGATATGAGACATGATTCCCCCAGGGTTACAACTTATGCAGAGGCTGATAATGAACAAGCCCATCAGGATTCCTTGGATGCATTGGAGGAGGAATGTGATCTTGTAGCTTCACGATCAGCTATTTACCAACAAGACATACATCGCTATCATAGCCATAGAGTTCGAAGCCGGACTTTACAGAAAGGCGACTTAGTGCTTCATTTGATTCAAGACCAAACATGCATGCATAAGCTTTTTCCACCATGGGAAGGACCTTTTGTCATCAGCAAGAACCTCAATAACGGGTCATATTATCAGACTGACATACGTGAGCGCAAGAAGTCACGTACCTCAGAAGAGGAGACCAACCGTCCATGGAACATCGCTCATATTTGGCCTTATTATACCTAGAGCCACCGGATCAAAATCAATGTACATACATACATATATACTTTTGTGTTCAATATAATAAATCCGGCACCCCCCAAACTCAGGGTCTCTATCGTTTCATCTCAAAAAATTGTGCAGGAGTCTTTATTTTTTGAACATAAGTCACTTGGGGGCTCCCGACTCAATGAGTTAGCCGTTAATATCCCTCTTGACCCGGCTAAATGCCGTTACAAAATTGGTTAAACCTGCTTGTTTGCAAGATACTACTCTGAAAAGGTGACCCCGTGTAATCTTGATAAGTCAATCCATATGGACCCTGAACTTACCTAGGTTAAAACAACAACTTGAGTCACGTGAGAGCCGGCTTACAAAAAGCAAGGATAAACCATCGTCTATCACGACAGCTTCATTGAAGCATGACTTGAGCCTTGAAAGTCAGTCTCAATGCTGAGCCTTAACCAGGCTTATAAATTTTCAATACTTTACATTCCATGGTTTATATATCTTTCTATCTATGTCCTAAATTACAGGAAGAAATTTCATTTTACTAGGTCAATTATAGATGTCTGGGTTATGACACTTGATCCTACGATGACCACTTATTCTTCTTGGTGAATTCATCAAGACCTAATTTTCTATATCTACGCATGATCTCATCCTGCCGACTCATGATACACAAAATAAAGACAACTTATTGGATAAAAAAGAAATGCTATGCAAAGCAAACCCATTGATATGTTGCCATATAAAAGATTACAAATCAAAGTATTACGTGCTCGATGGCATGACATGCGCATTAAGTTGCTACTCCTATTACAGGCTCATTGCATAAGACATAAAAATATCAAAGTTTTTGTCACAAGACCTAAGGACTACTCCCGCTGGACGGCTTGTGTGTCCCCTGCCTCAGCCTCCTTATGTTGGTTCTCTATGCCGATAGCTTCTGGATCCGCCTGAGCTGGCTCATCTTCGTGGATATGGAGGTCCTTTCGTACCCACTGGATTGTGTTCAGATCTTGGAAATTTGAGTCTTCAGGTACGATAAAGGTTGAGTCAATATCAGGAGCAAAATATTGCTGATGGAGAGGTGGCACAAGCTCAAAGGGATTGTCCTTTGGCTGGTCTATGTGTTTACTCTCCATCAAATAGGCGGGTTGATAGTTCACCAGATTTAGCTCGTCAGCAATTAGAGTTGACAATGGGTGGGTCTCCTTCATGCAATTGGCATAATCTTCCTCTGAAAATTTTGAGCCATCAATTTTGTATTATGGAAACTTTCCTTTTAGTGCCACTAGATCGAGCTCGGGAAAATATGCCTTTGCGGGAGCAAGGGCCATGTTAGCTCCAATGCGAGCCGCCGACCTCCTGAACTCTACAACCCATTGAGGTACTGTAGATAGTTGTTTCAACATATTTTTTAGTCCTTTAGGAGGCTGCAAAAGATTCTTTACCACCATTATGGCGAAGACGCATCCAGTGAACATCTGTTCCACATACGTGAAGATCCCTTTCAACTTTACTATTGGCTCCTGCACAAGATTGTGATGTTTTCGCCCTGCACAAAGAAGACAAGCATGAACATAAGCTGAGAATTTTGATGACCCGGAATAATACGAGGGAGAGATCAAAAATAGTACCAAAGATAGCAGCAGTCATGTCAGTAATTTGTTTCTTCAGCGTTTTCAACTCATCAGTGACTGAGCCAAGACTCTTTTCGTCCTCTTTTGATCGCGTTAGTAAGGCGGTATTTTCCTTGTCAAGATCGGCCATAACTTGATCTAGAAGATTTTTCGCTTGGCGCACAGAATCTTGAAGATGAGCCCCCAATAGTTTTGCATCAGCCTTAAGCTTCTTCTCTTCTGTAAGCCGCCTTTGCAAGTTGGCTGCGTCAGACTCGGCATCCTCCAATGATTCATGTGCAAACATATAAAGCATGAGAGAAAGTATACAAGCCCCAACCACTGTAGCCAAACGACTCGGCCCTTGGGGGCTACACCATTAAAAAATTAGTTTATATTACAATCCCCATACAGTTGCAAGTGATCCACATGGCACTTGGGGGCTAATCAAAGAGATAAGCTGGCCCTCAGGGTCTGTAGGTCTTATTTTACAAATTAGAGGTAACAAATATTTCCCTACAAGAAAGACCCAGCTATCTCAAAGAGTTAAGCCAGACCTTGGGGGCTAGAGCTGGCATTTTTATCTTTAGGTAATCCAAAAAGTATCAACTCATTATTATCATAACAATCCAGTCCTTGGGGGCTACGATTGGTTCTTAAAGATTACAACAAAGACCCAACTCACTACTTATTGTACTAAGATGGCCCTTGGGGGCTACAAGAGTATACATAATGGATGGCAAAGGATAAAATTTTACCTCATATTTTTGCTTCAAAGCATTGACCAAATTCACATCAATGTTCCGTCTCTCAGACAGAGGGGTCATATATTGTTGATATAAGCCGTCAATATCCAGAGCAGAAACCTCAGGAAGTTCCAGCTTGGATTTCCCCTTCTCTAGTATCTTGGACTCGTCTTTGGTTAGAAGTTTAGTCAAAACATTTGAAGTTCTAGGAGCCCAGAAATCCTATCCTACAATGGCTACTTCTGTATTGTTCATAGCGACTGATGGGGCGACGCTATCCATGTTGAGCATAGGGCTTGAAGGACGAGGAGGATTTGGTGGTTGAAAGGCTGGGTCATTTGACATGCCTTGATCGTCAGCCACTGTCTTTGTGATGACTGGCTCTTCAACAAGGGCCATCTCCATGTGTTGGGCCATCTCCACGTCATGGTCTGGCTCAATACCCAATGTCGGGTCATTTTGGCCAGAAGGTTCAACATGAGTTACCACCTCATCTGGCGGCGGATTTGGAATACTGCGGTCTATAGCATCAGAAGATGGCTCACCCGCCTTTTTTCTCGCGAAGGCTTTGGTTCTGTAGTCATAAAAACAAAGTAAAGGATTAAGGAAAAGGCAAGTAACAGAAAAATAGATGGAATCGGTTTAAATAGAAGCTTATCCAAGATTAATGATGAACGCTGGAAGTTGTATCACCGTTAAGTCGTCAGAAGAAGCTGGGGATTCCTGATAAAGTGAGTTAGAAGGACTGAGAGGTTGTTTAAAAATGTCGGCTTGGGGACGGAAAGCAGTTGGACTATGTGGCACCCCAACGTGTTGCTTGCGGGTGGGCGGCTCCAGAGACAAGCCAAGAGATAATTCCCATAGCTACTTCAGGTCTTGTGCTTCAATTGGCTGGTGTGTTGAGTTTTCTTCAAAAGAAAGTTCAGGTCTAATTAAGTATCTCGGTGTGAAAAATTAACTTTCCTAGAGGTTCATCTTGGCTTTCTTGGGATATACATTTCCGATGAGATGGAGGAAATTGAAATTACCTCAACACCGCCGTCTTGACAAGGTCCGGTGTTATCGTGAGAAGATGATGCGTCAGCAAGTTTAATGAATAAATAGCAAGTGAGTCGAGTTCTACCTTAGATTCTTCTCTCGAGGTAGCCTCGTGTGCCGGGTCATCCATTTGTGCGAATGGAGCAAGAACGTGGGTCCTGGCTCTGGGTCTCCACCAATCAGAATCTGCCTGCAACAATAGTACAAGCCAAAAAATGAGTATGATATGTGATAAAATTGTGACAAAGGAAAGACAAAGTTTAAAAGGATACTTACTAGAGGAGCCGGGTTGGTCAAGCAAAACGGAGGTAACCTGGTCATACTACACTTCTCCTTTGAGTCACTAAACAATTTCTTGGTGGTTTTATTGACCTCATTCTCAGACAAATCCGCCTCGCTGAAGCGTTGAGCATCTATTGCCTCACCAGTATAGTTACACATCAAGTTGCCCCTTAAGCTAAGGGGCTCTATTCGCTAGCTTATCCAGCATTGGATCAAATCTATCCCGGTGAGACCAGGAGCAATCAAAGCCCTTGGCTTTAAGAGTACGGTGCCAACAATTTTTTTATCTGCCTCATCTGGCTAACCGAGGAATTCACTGAAATCACTAAGACGGTTCAGTCTTTAACCCAACAGGGGGTTCTAACCCTCTGGATCAGTATTCTTACAATAAAACAAAGTGGCTTTACGACCTTTAGGATGAGTTGCCAGTTTTGATTCAGGAAAGGCACTGTTCTTTATTTTCTGAATCGAAATCCCACCAAGTTCTACACTAGGACCATTCTTCACTTCAGTTTGATTGGTAATGTGGAAGAATTGCCTGAAGAGAGTGACGGTTGGTTTGATTTGGAGATATACTTCGCAAAGGACTTGAACTTGATATATATTTGTCATCAAATTAGGGCTAATACCTTGTGGCCCGATCTGGAAAACATGGATCACATCTCTAAAGAATTTTGACCGGGGCGGCCGAAAGCCCCTATGAAGATGATGTGTGAAGACGACAACTTCTCCTTGTTTGGGGTGTGAGAGATTCTTCTTCAGGGGCTCGCCATTCGATCTCTCCCTAAGACGGAAATAGCCCTTGGCCTACAAGGTCTTCCAAGGTAAGCTCTGCCACTTTGGATCTGACCCAGCCACATGCCTTGTTGGTCTTAGGGGCCATTGTAATTATCCGAGAAACACTATAAGGAGGAAATAGAAAAACAAGCAGGAATGTCCAAATGAGTCAATGTATTGGAATAAGTCAGCGTACGAGGAAGAAACAGACGACCAGATAAGCTGGCAAATAAATGAGTGATCGAATGGATAGAGAAACAAACTAAGCCAACATAATAGAGAAGCGTGAGCTCTAGAACACTTCTACCAAGATAGAAAAATGGATGGATCTAATAAGACAGAAGAAAAGAAAATAAATAAATGGTCCTAACTATGGCGGAGGCACTGATATGAAAATATTATGGATTCATCAAATCCTTAAGACACATCTATGACACCGCAAAAATATTGCGGATGCAAAAACACATGTTATCAATGAAGGTCACATGGGAGGCTAGATCTATGACTACCATTAGCATGAACTCTGACAAAATTCCAATGAACTATGAAGAACACTTGAACCCTAAATGGTGGTAATGAGAGTTACCGAACTCAAGATGAAGGAGATGTAGATGTTTTCTTCTTCCTCACATCGACCGCAGATGAACCAGATTAACCACAGCGAAGACGACGGCGCGATTGAGCGTCCGTGGGTGATTTGTACTATGACACGATTGGGAAGAGCTTTGGGGGCAAGAGGAACAATAAGGAGTAAAAATTAAATCTAGGGGCCCTCGATGTCTATTTATAAGGAGGTGGAACCCGAAGCAACGCATTGAAAAATGGGCCGTTATAGTAATTCATGGCTACTAAGACGCCTCGATTCCTGTGCCAAGATTTGATTTGATGTCTGTATGAAAAGACACAATGATGTTATGCCAACATCAGAGGTTATCAAGATGATGCCATAATGATGACAGTTGAAAAAAGGCTAAGTTTCAAAGACGAAGAAAAGACCTGACAGATTATCGACCCAAACATTCAGAAGCTATGATGAAACACCGACTCAAAGATAGTGTTGAACTCTCACCTCCATTTTTCAGTTTATTTGTTTCAGGATGAAGTTTGACATGGATAAATCCAAGTCAAACTGGGGGCTAATGTTTGGGATATACCCCACGGGATGCCCCGTCAGGTGTATGACCCGGCTATCCGAAATGCTACTCATAAGTGTGGTTGTTTGGATGAACTATGGAAGCCCAAAAGCTCAAGGCCCAGGAGGCAGCTTACATAAATAGGCCAAATCATTGGCCAGGCTTGCCGGGCCGGCTGAACAAGGGAATCATGAGGAATATGCTTGATTGTGAGACGAGACAAGAAGAAATAGATTATGTCACAGGGCCGACTCATAGTCCAGGCTTAGCGGGCCGGCTGAACAAGGGAATCATGAGAAATATCCTTTATTGGGAGGTGAGACAAGAAGAAATAGATTATGTCACGGGTCATAGTACGACCCGGTTTCTATTGTAATCTCAGGACCTCAACCTATGTATAAAGGAGAGCCCCTGAGGTGAAAGGAGGACAAGAAATCTTTGAGAGCTAGGTTAGCGATTCCACACCCTTGTAATCAAGATCATCATCAATACACATAAAGCAGGAAGTAGGCTTTTACCTCCATCGGATGGGCCAAACCTGGGTAAACTCTCGTCTCTTGTTCCCGATGAACCCCTTCAAGTCTCCATCTAGTTACGATGGCCTCACACCTAAGTTCTCGCACGGGCACATCTGCCATGACCAAACCACGACACATACCGTGTGACCGGATAGTTAGTTTGCATCCCCGTAATTCATATATAGACTTTGTGTGGGATAACTAACTTGTTTACTTGATGTTTTTGGCTGGCATGAAATGGTTGATAATTTCCTTGGCATTTTGGATTCTCCAACCCATGTTTTATTTCATGAAGTTATTGGACCTAGTTCCCCAAATGAGTCTATCAATAATCTGTGCATAACTTGTTCTTTTGGTTCCATAAAGGTAAATTTCACATGTTTTCATGATAATCATCTCAATGACTCATTGTTTGTGATATTGGAATCTATGATGGTACAACATGAGAGACTTTATTATGATTTTCACTACAGTGTTATAACTTGGAATAACACGCATGAGCTAACACCTTTGCATGGAAGAATATACGTTGCATTTACTTTTGGTTTGCTCTATAATGTGTTTCACATGGGTGAAAGTTGATGACGGCTTTGTTTTCAGGAAAGGGAGATGTAAACATAGGCACCATAGACATATCTACAAATATTACATGATACATTTTTCAGGTGATCTCAATTAAAAATTACACAATATTTATTTTCTTGTTCCAGATAAAATTACAACACCATGTTTTATTTTGTACAAAATTAATGGAAAAATGTGTTGGGTTCTATCGTAGGTGCATTGCATGCCAATTAAAAAAATTCTACACGCAGAACATCGAAGAACATGCTATGGAGATGGATCACAGATGGTTACCACTAGACGCGTAGTGGCATGTAGCGGAAGTAGAGTTGGGGCAGCATGTTCGTGTGGTCCGTCTCCTCCTTGTCTGAGCTCCCTCGAACAGCCGTTCTGATCTCCCTCGAACAGTCGGTCGCCGGATCCCACATATAGGTTCGCCGGAGCGGCGTAAGTGCACCACCTCTAACGGTATCCGCGCGTGTAGGAGGAACACCCATGCGGCGGACTACTAGGTCTGATCACACGGTCGGTGGCAGCGAGTAGAGGTGGCTAGTTGCAACTCCTGTAAAGCCCTAATGACAGTGCCGAAGCGATCAATCGGATGCATGTGCCGCACCTCCACTATATATAGGCATCTGGCACGGGCTCAACTCTTGGGCCTCGCATGGATCCTAAAGCCCATGTGTTCCTTCCCTTAAGAGCGTGACCCTTTAGGTTCTCGTCCACTTGGTCGCGAGTCATATGACATCTGACTCGACCGGTCGGTAGTAGCCTCTAGCAAGACATGCCGACTCCAAGTGTCCGATGAAGCTGGCTAGGTGAACCTGTACTTCACACTTCTATTCCCTTTGCCACACGATATATGTTGTCGTGCCCAAGGCAACATGGTCATCCTTGTTGCAGCATGACCTCTTTCTCGTTTCGGTGAATCCGACCAACACTTTGGATTATCTCATAATCCTCATCGCATGGCCATGCTTATCCAGGTCGGATATCCCGAGGGGGGCGGAGTATATCTCTCCTGGTAGGAGGGGAAAATCCCATCTTGCTCGACCATGTCTCGCAACATGGGTCTGGACAAGCCCAAAACCTACCTTTGTAACTACCCAGTCACGGAGTAGCGTTTGGTCGGCCCAAAGCAAGTCTATCACCATCCCGAGTATATGCGCCAGCTCAGGTCTTAGGACATAGAATGTATGTTGTACTAGAGACTCATAGATGACCTATCGCTGCGTCTCATAGTTGGGTCTATCCAACTCAGACCTTATCTCGACTCGGATCTGACTATGTCGAATCCGACCAGACCTTTCTGAGTCCATATTATCCGGCTAGCATCCAATTCTACATGTTCAATGAGACCGAACCATCCACCGTGTCATATGCTAGTCTGATTAGTTACGCATCCACACAACCCTTTCGACTAGGGACCATTTAGGACAGTTATCATACAATGCATAGTCTCACAAACAAGTCACTTACTTATTAATACACATCACTAATAATGTCCAAGGACTATCTTTATTCATAAAAACATAGGAAATATCATCATACATGATTGCCTCTAGGGCATATCTCCAACAAAATGTTGTTCACGTCAATATAGAAAGTGAAGAAAAACATAGCTATTTGAAGGAAATAAATGATTATCATGCATGCAATGGGAAGCAGCATGTCCATCAAAGAATTGGACTCTGATCAAAGCATCACATGCACATATGTGGGCGTGTATGCATCAATGCATGCTCGGTGGGATTGTGCACGCCATCTGCAACCACATTTTCTAGGAAAACTAGAGAAACTTTATTGACCCGTCACAATGTTTACAGGGATGAAAGAAAGATCTCGTGGTTGGCCTAACCAAACATGGCGTCTAGGACCGAGAGAGAGAGCATGTTTCGCTAGGTTGTGAGCCTCCATATTGGAGCTCCTAAATTCATGAAGAAAATTACAGACATGAAAATTCAAAGAATGACCTAGGATTTCATGTAAAATTGCCCCATAGTTCGCACTTCTTCCCTTCCGAAGGTCATCAACCACCAGCTTGTAGTCGAAAGAAACATGAATGCGCCTTATATATAGATCGCCCGAGAGCGCCAAGGCTTCTCTAACCGACATTGCTTCTAATGCTTGAGGATATGTGATGTACCTGATGACCATAGTTAATGCTCGCAGATAGCTTCCATCTCAATCACGACATATAGCGGCAATAGAGCCAAAACCCCTGGCCGATACCGCAGCATCTACGTTAACTTTGGTGCACCCCACCACCGGCGGCTCCCATTGTGTAGGTTTAGGCACAGCTTGGGCAACCGGTATCGGTGGCTTGTTGTTTCTCACCTCAAGTTCAGATAAGTAGCTAGTGATGAATCCATATGTCGCGTGTGGTGACTGAAAAATTTCCTCATATATTGCCTTTCGGAGACCTCCCCAGATTGCCCATGCGGTAATAACCAAATAGACAAAGTCTTTCTCGTTTAACAGTTTATGCATAGCAAAAGGACACTCCTTCGAGTCATCATGTTGATTTTCACTGATTTTCTCAACTGGATCCTCTGGCGCTAGGGGCCAAATGCTCCTGGACATAGTACAAGCAAGAAGGGCATGTCTCCACTCATCTCTCGCTCCATAGAGCTTGCAACTATCAGCATCAGCCATATGCCTGTGGTGTAGAACTTCACGAGATGACAAAGATTTTCTTGCTAAGCGCCACACAAACATCCATAGTTTCAAGGGAACTCGGATATGCCAGATGGCACTCTCTTCGATGGAAGAGGCTCCATCTATTCCTTGCAACAAATTTTCCCGTTTGAGTTTTGTCCTTAAGATTATTTTGTAAGTTGATCTCACTATAAACATGCCCCTTGGTTCCTCATGCCAAGCCCAAAAGCCCGACACTCTGCGTGTACACAATGGAATTTTTAGAGTCGCATTAGTGTCAAATGGAGTGAACACTTTCCTGACCAAAACTTCATTCCATGTTGTGGTGGGTGCATTGATCAGTTTAGAAACTTTGTCTAGGGGAATTGGTATTAAAGATGTTATCGGGCATTTCAAGATGTCTCTCGGAATCCAGTTGTGAAGCCATATATTGGTTGTTTCACCATCCCCAATCCTTCTAGCCATGCCTTGTGTCATCATATCCCTGCCATCGAGGACCGCACACCAAATTTGGGTAGGGTGATTCCCCAACTTAGCCTCCAGCAAAGAGCAAAAAGGAAAATAGACAGCTTTTAGTACCCTTGCACTTAAAGATGTTTCCTCCGCTAAAACTCGCCAAGCTTGTCTAGCCAGAAGGGCTAGGTTGAATATTTCCATGTCCCGAAAACCAAGTCCGCCTAGATGTTTTGGTTTTGTTAGTGTATCCCATGCCACCCAACTAGGATTCCTTTTGCCATGTTTACTGCCCCACCAAAATTACCTGATTAACAATGTAATGCTCTCACATAGTCCTCTTGGTAATCGGAAGCATGACATTGAAATGACTGGAATGTCCTGTGCTACTGACTTGATCAAAACCTACTTCCAAGCAGCAGAGAGTAATTTTGCCATCCATCCTTTAACATTCTCCCACACACGGTCAGGTAAGTATTTAAATGTGCCATTCTTTGACTGTCCAACATTAGTAGGCATACCCAAGTATTGATCACTTAATGACTCATTATGTACTTAAAGAGAGGTTTTTACCGCCTCTCTAACAGCCCCTGGGCAGCCCTTGCTGAAGAAGATATAAGATTTTTCATGATTGATCCGCTTCCCTGATGCATTAGAATAGGCAACTACCATGTTTGACACTACTTCTGACCCCTCCACATTAGCCTTGAAAAGCAACATGTTGTCATCTGCAAATAGAAGGTGGTTAACTGGTGGAGCCGTCGAGGCCACCTTAATACCTACAATTGATTACTTAGAACTGGATTTGAGGAGGCACAAAAGGCCCTCTGCTGCAATCAAGAATAAGTAAGGGGAGATTGGGTCTCCCAGTCAGATCCCTCTTGTGGGTCTGAAGGACTCTAACTTCTCACCATTAAATAGAACAGAGAAAGATACTGATGATACCATGTTCATCACTGTATCAATCCATTGGTGTGCAAATCCCAGCTTAACCATTATTACCCTGAGATAACCCCACTTCGGTCTGTCATAAGCTTTCATCATGTCTAATTTTAGTGCACAATAGCTATTTGACTTGGACCTGGTTCGCTCCACGAAATGTAGGCACTCATAGGCACATATAATATTTTCTGTTATCATCCTCCCAGGTACAAAGGCTGACTGTTCCTCAGAGATTATATCAGGCAAGATCACCTTCAATCTATTTGCCACCACCTTGGAAGAAATTTTGTAGAGGACATTGCAGAGACTTATGGGTCTGTATTGAGATAGCAGGGTTTGGTTCAGTACCTTAGGGATCAGAACAAGAATTGTGTCGTTGATGCATTCAGGGCTTTCCTCCCCGCGTACAACTCGGAGTATAATCCGTGTGACCTCCTCGCCATAGATGTCCCAATGGCATTGATAGAAATACGCAAGGAACCCATCTGGACCCGAGGACTTGGTGGGGAATATCTGAAACAAAGAAAATTTAACCTCGTCACTAGTGTATTCGGCAACTAGTGTTGCATTCATCTCGTTTGTGACCTTCCTTGGGACATGATTAAGAACTTCGTCAACATTCAGTACACCCTCACTAGTGTACAATCTCTGGTAAAAATTATTTGCCATCTCAGATCACTTATTATTACTCCCAAGGAATTCTGCAGTGCCTTGATCATATTTTTCTTCCTTCGCATGCTAGCACGAAGGTGGAATTTTTTTGTATTTTTATCCCCCGGTGATAGCCATTCAATCCTCGACCATTGATGCCACATGATCTCTTCCCTGTGGTACATCTATATAAGCTTTTCATTTATCTTAAGTTCCACATGACAAGGAGCTATACGGAGTGGATCACTACGAAGCACTTCGACCACCATTTTCAGCTGCTTAATTTCCTTCCGTACACTCCCAAAGGTGTTAGTACTCCAGTTACCCAACCCCTTGGCCAGGTTAACTATTTGCCGCTTCATCTCCCATACTGAAACACAAGGTGGCACAACAGCCCAACTTTCCAGCAGCATGTCATGCAAGCCCTCGTGTGATTCCTGCATTACGTCATATTTAAAGTCACATCTCTTGCACTTCTCTAATTCCTCGTCCGAAGTCCAGCAGTAACACCTTGTGATCGGATGTTGCCTCCATCTCGTGTGTCAATGATGTTATGGGAAAAGCTCCTAGGCCCTGTCCTCGCCCTCCAGAGTGTCCAGCTCTGTGTCCACCCCTTCTATCGTGAGCCCCACCAGGACCGCGCCCCGTACGCATAAACCAGGTCGCTAGAAGATCCTTGAAGACCAAAGCCGAGGGAGGGTGAATTCCCGATCCATGTTCCTTGAAGAGGAGCCCCAACATCCTGCTGACCGCACACCAGTACGACAGCTTCTCATATTTCACCTCGTAGATCTGACAAACGCCCCCCGAATCAATGACACCGCATTTTTGAAGGGTTTGTTCACATAAATCTTGAGCTAGACAAGGTGAAAGTTACCAACGAAATCATGTGAATGAGGCTCTGTGAACAGCACTTCTCCTATCTTCGCTGCAAGCGATGGCACCAAATGGGCATAAAGATGGGAAACATAATGAGTCCACAGCCAGATCTTTGTGGTGTCGAGATGAATAGAGGAGGGTTTCATTATTCCATCATAAGGTTTTATGATCACATCGTCTCCCCCTAAAGTGCCAAGGGCTGTCCTGCATCACCCTCTCCCAATCCCCTAGACATGAAAATTGGATCGAGTACAGATTTTCCTCTAGGGGCTTGAACTTCACCTCTTGAGCAAGATCCCATACCTGTTAGGGAACACGATAGAAAACTAATAAATTCGGTACTGCATACAAGGTTTGATCGGATCCGTACCGACTCGTAGTGCAGCGGAAGTAGAGTCGATGAAGATCGGTGGTGCAGATCCTCGCAGCTAGGATTTACAACCTCCCAATCGCGAGGATGTTCTCCCTCATTGGACAACCCTTTGGGAGGCAGTCAGACAGTCCCTTGAACAATGTCATGGACATCCCTTTAGGAAGACCCTTGAAGCCCGAACAGAAACTCAGACAGCCCTACGGGAGGACCTTTGAACAACCCCTCAGCAGAAAGATCAAAACTACGACCTCTCTACAGGGTTGCACACATACGATGTCAGCTATCCGACAGGGCTTCGCCGTCCAGAACTAGTTCCTGCCAGAACCCAGACAGCCTTTCGGCTCTACGAAACTATTTCGCGGGGAGGGAGAGAGAAGGCCAGGTCATGCATGGCATTTGTATGTTGAGAAAGAGTGTGTCCATGGAGAGAACCTCTCCACCTCTATTTATAGGCCAAGCCCAAGGGGTAGAGGTCACATGGAAATACAAAAATGCCTTTAAGGTGGCTTCTCCAAGAAGCCAATAAGGGAAAATACCAAAAATCCCTCAAGGTGGCTTATCCAAGAAGCCACAAGGTGGCTTCTCCAAGAAGCCACCAAAAAGTGCTTTTCACTATTCATGAAACCAATTTTTCATGACTGATAAATCCGATAATATTTATATGGGTCTGAGAATAATTCCAGTACCCACTAAAACAATTCTGTACACGTTCCAAAACATTTTCAGATCAGTGATTTTCATCTATGAAAAGCAACCAAAGCGGTTCCGGCAGTCCGGAACATTTCCTGTTTTTGTCTCCGAATAATCTTAGAAGTTACCGGAACAATTCTAGTACCCTCCAATAATATCCAGGCTTATGTCGAAAGCAATTTGACTCAATGGTATAATTCCAAAAAAAATCGGTTTTACCGAAACTCTTCCGGTGTTCTCTCTCCGAAACTCTTCCGTTGTCCCTGAAACTTTTCCTATGATTTTCTCTCAGACTCCCTGTCTAGTATTCAACAGATAGATGACCCTTAAGCATGTGACCCTATAGGTTCGGTGAAGTATACACATGAGGGGAACACTTTCCGATCAATGATCAACATCAGAGCCGTGGACACTCATATTGACCCCTATACCCACACGAACAAATATTCGAGTGAACCTCCAGTTGTTGTGCACTATTCCTGTTGCTTCGCGATATATTACAAACACCCGAGGTGAGATTTTCTGCATCCCCGTGGATCAACAACTTTTCCACAATGCAAGTTACCTAGTTACCGGTTTTGTTCTCTTTTCTCGTTTTCGTGTTCCGGCATCCCTGTGACCAAATCACACTATGTCTGCCTAGATGATGATGGATACCGTAACACAGACAGGGCCCGAGAATATTGTTCCATCGTTCGAGCAGAAAATCCCAATCTTGAGCTATCTTGTTACTTGTCATACTTTTCTGTGAACCCGTTAGCCGCCGTAATAGCCACCCAGTAACGGATGACGTTTAACAAACCCCAAAGTTCACTAGGCAAGCACAAATGAACTCTATACTCTCATGGTCTAAGGAATTATGCAAACATTAACTATCTCTTTGTTATTAACCATTAACTTGTGACGAATGTATCTCATAACATAACATCAATGCAGGTTGATTCAACACAAGTGTTCTACCAACATTGTGCCCTCAAAATTGCCAGCATAGCCATGCCCATGATCAGGAAAACAGGATCATCATGCAATACTTGAGGCAGTCTTAGAGGCAAGACTAGGAATATATTTTACCGTTTATTATACCACACATGCAAATGAGTTTCCCTCCGGGCCTCGTGGATATTGTAGACTCAAGAATCATTGCAGTTATAGCATGGATCATAAGCATTCATTACAGACTCGAAGATACAAAATAACCGTTATTACTGCCTCCAGGGCATATCTCCTCAGACTCCCACTTGCACTAGAGTCATAATCCAGTTACATGGCTTCCCTGACACCAATGGCTATCCGGTGTTGCTCATGCTTTGCTCGAGCTAGAGGCTTGGTCATCGGGTCAGACACGTTCAGATCCGTGTGAACTTTGCGTACTTCCACTAAGCCTTCTTCGACATGATGTCAAATGAGTTTATATTTGCATTGAATATGCATTGTCTTATGGTGCGAACTTGGCTCCCTTGTCTGAGCTGTGGCGCCACTATTATCACAATAGACCTCCACCGGGTCCAACACACTTGGGACAACACCAAGGTCTTCAAGAAACCTCTTGAACCAGACCGCCTGCTTAGAGTCTTCTGAAGCTGCAACATATTCCGCCTCCATAGAATCCACCATAGTCTTTTGTTTGGAACTTTTCCAATCAACTACACCGCCATTCAATATGAAAACATAGCCTGATTGAGATTGTAAGTCATCTGGGTCAGTCATGAAGCCTGCATTAGTGTAACAACTTACAATGAGCTCTTCATCCTTGGTCCTTCCGAGGTACTTAAGAATACCCTTGACTGTGGCCTAGTGTTCCAATCCTGGACACTTTGGTACCTGCTGCTAACACTTAGTGCATAGCACAGGACCGGTCTTGTACATAGCATGACATACATAATAGAGCCAATTGCCGAAGCATATGGAACACCTTTCATTTGTACTCGCTCATCAAGGGTCCGAGGACCCTGATTCATGCAAAGCATTATGCCAGGTGACATGGGGAGTAGGCCTTTCCTGGAGTTCTCCATGTTGAACCTTTTGAACACCTTTTCAATGTACGTGCTTTGGCTAAGCGCTATCAGGCGTCTCGATCTATCTCTATAGATTCTAATGCCCAATAGATATGCCTCTTAGCTTAAGTCTTTCATTGAAAAACTCTTCTTCAAGGTGTCTTTTATTTCGCTCAGAAAATTCACGTCATTTCCAATCAACAATATGTCATCCACATACAAGATTAGAAATGCTTTTGCGCTCCCACTAAACTTCTTGTAAACACAAGATTCTTTGTCGTTCCTCATGAAGCCAAACTCTTTGACCACTTCATCAAAATGAATGTTCCAGCTCCTCCTTGATGCTTGCTTCAGACCATAAATGGCTTTCTGAAGCTCACATACCTTTCTAGAATTCTTAGGATCGATAAAACCTTCTGGGTGTATCATGTATACATCCTTTTCAAGGTTTCCAATTAGGAAAGCTGTTTTGACATCCATCTGCCATATTTCATAATCGAAATAAGTAGCAATTGCTAGTAATATACAAACAGACCTAAGCATAGCTATGGGCGAGAAAGTCTCATCATAGTCCACCCCTGGAACTTGCGTGAACCCTTTCGTGACAAGTCTAGCTTTGTGGATATAATGTTACCATCCTCTTTTGTCTTTCTTTCGAAAATCCATTTACAACCAATGGGTTTTACGCCATCTGGAAGTTCTTCCAAGTTCCAAACTTGGTTTTCATATGTGGATTCCATTTTGGATTTCATGGCCTTGTGCCATTCCCTTGAGCTAAGCCCCGCCATCGCTTCCTTGTAGTGCGCAGGTACATCATATTCAAGAATGAAGATTTCGTTATGAAACCACTCAGGTGGCTGGATAGACCTATCTGATCCGCGTGGTTCATTTACAATATTGTCTGAAGTTTCTGCATCACATGCGACAATGTGCGGCTCGGTTGTAGGGATAATTTGAGGAATTACTTCCGGTTCCTTAGCCATATCAATGGTTGCCGAAGATTCACTAATCTCATCAAGTTGTACTGTCCTCCCACTCAATTCTTTTGCGAGAAACTCTTTCTCCAGAAAGACTCCATTTTTAGCGACAAACACTTTGCACTCAGAGGGTAGGTAGAAAGAATACCCAATTGTTTCTTTTGGATAACCTACAAAGTAGCATTTGTCTGATCTGGGATCGAGTTTGCTTGGTTGTAAAAGTTTTACATAAGTTTCACAACACTGGATTTTGAGATGTGACAAATTGGTTTTCTTTCCATGCCATAACTCGTATGATGTCATCTCAACAGACTTAGACGGTGCTCTGTTTAATGTGTGAGCAGCAGTTTCTAGTGCATGACCTCAAAAATATATTGGCAGATCTATAAGAGACATCATGGACCTTACCATGTCTAACAAGGTTTGGTTACGTCATTTCGAAACTACGTTTCACTGTGGATTTCTGGGAGGTGTAAGTTGTGAAACGATTCCACGGTCACTCAGATGTTGGCCAAACTCATGACTAAGCTATTCTCCCCTGCGATCAGACCGCAGAAAGTTAATCCTTTTGTTAGAATGATTTTCTACCTCATTCTGAAAATATTTGAACTTGTCAAAAGTTTTTGACTTATGCTTCATCAAGTAGATATATCCATACCTACTTAAATCATCAGTAAATGTCACGGAGTAGAAATACCCACCATGTGGGGCTGTGCTCATTGGACCACATACATCAATATGTATCATTTCCAATAATTCACCCTCCCATTCAGGATGACCCGTGAACGGCGTCTTGGTCATTTTTTCCATCATACAATCTTCACATGTGTCAAATGATTCAAAATGAAAGGATGTTAGAACTCCATCTCTCCGGAGTCTTTGCGTGCATTTCTTTCCGATGTGGCAAAGCCGACAGTGCCACAAGTAAGTGGTAGTGGTATGAGCCTCCTTAAGGCATTTAGCGTTCACGCTAAAGAAATCATTTCCACATCAAGGTTTAGTATGAAAAGGCCCCCAACAATGGGTGGAAATACATAAAATATATCCTTACAATAAAGTGAACAAAAATGGTTCTCAGACTTGTACGAATACCCATCATGTACTAAACATGATCTAGAGGTAATGTTTCTACACAACAGCGGAACAAAATAATAATTACTTAGTTCCAAAATAAATCCTGAAGGGATACGTAGATGCATAATGCCAACGGCTTGAGCGGTGATCCCAGTGCAGTTCCCGACACGCATCATGACTTCATTCGTTGCCAGCTTGTGCACCCTCTGAAGCCCATGTATCGACTTGCAAGTGTGAGGAACCGATCCGGTATCAAATACCCAAGACTTAGAATTTTCTCTAGCAAGCAAAACGTCAATGACATTAACTTGTATAACAATTATACCTTTTCCGTCTTTCCCAGACTTCTTATCTTCCAGATACTTCTTGTAGTTTCTCTTCTAGTGTCATGTGCCCTTGCAGTAGAAGTAGTCAGTTTCATTCTTGGCTCCACCCTTAGATTTGCTTTGGGAGCCGGTCTTACCAACCCCCTTACCCTTCTTTGGCTTCGCTTTCTTTTTGGAACTTGCAGTTTTATTCACAAGCAACACTTGCTTGCGATTTTTCCGCAGTCCTCCTTCAGCAGTTTTCAGCATGGCAAGCACCTCATTGGTTGTTTTGTCCATCCCATTCATGTTGTACTTCATGATAAAACTGTCGTAATACGGGGGGAGTGAATCGAGCAACATGTCCATAACATGCTTTGGCAGAAGTGAAAATTCCAGGGTTTTAAGCCTTTCAGCGTAACCAATCACATTGACTACGTGCTCGCCCACTAAATTGCCCTCAGCCATCTTGGTTTCCGTCATCATCTTCATGATATCAAAGTGTTCAGACCGTGCATTAAACTTGTACAGAGCATCCAGTTCCTTGATCATATCAAAGGAGTTGTGGAATTCAAAATGTTTTTGAAGCTCTGAACTAATGCAAGACAGCATGAGGCACTGCACTAAGTTGAAGTCATCATCCTTAGTGGCCTAGACATTTTGTTCATTTGTCCGGGCGGTAGCCGCTGGCTTAGGTGGAATAGGTCCGTCAAGCACGTTCACTTTCTTAGCACTCCTGAGGACAATCCTCAGGGTATGGACCCAATCCTCAAAGTTTTTTCCATTCACGGCTAACTTCTCATTATCTAACATCGGGCCTAAGTTGAACGTGTTGTTGCAAGCCATTTGATCTACAACGGTAAACACAAGTATCACTTAGACTTTGTTCATAATGAATTTGCACTAGTGAATAAACAATTTTATTCTAAAGTGCACTCCCACTCAAATCAATATCTCTCAAAATTGATTATGAGTGATTCAAGATCCACATTTCAATTCAATGCCATTGATGTGGACATCACTTATGACAGGAATTTTAATCGGTAGGCAAACTGGCCAATCACATCTTTATGTGACTCTTGTTCATGTTTTGATGGGTGTGTTCTGAGCTCAGGACTGTCCTGCCTGAACGTCATAGACAACCAAGTGATCTTGCTGCAAGGTCTGACCTCATCCGCCTCATTCCTCTTGATTCGTTCGTACCCATGTGGACATCGCGCACCCCAAAAAGATAATAATTTCAGACAGTGCTACACTTGGGTGAACACTAACTACTACGATATTTTTAAAATAAGTGATCACCTAATAAAAAGCAACCACCGCACAATCAAGAAGGGTGCATTATAAGGGATAAACATCTCAGGCAATTCATAATTAGCATGACATGGTATAGCTTCTTCTAACAGAGAAGTTAAACATTTTTTCGTCTTCAACATTTGCATTGGTGTTCACCTTCACGAAGATTGCCACTACCTTGTCGATGCACCAGATAATATTGCTATCTCTATAGCTCATAAAATAAGTGCATTACATAAGGTTGACACGCAGGTCATTAAAGAGACAAGCATATGGCTCCATCCATCATGGCGAATCATGACTCGTAGGTCATGTTAATTTACATTATATACTTATCTCATACATAATCAAATTGAATATGAGAATTGTTATACCACATCTCATGCACATCCTGCAAAACCAAGTTACACACCTCTAATCAGTTTATGCAAAAATTTATTTTACGTGGCTACCAACTTTCATCATCAAGTATGATTATTTAAGCTGCTGGATTAACTTTCCAGGGTGTATGAAACACGAGATAATAAAATCTCAAGCTCCATACTAAACTTTTTCATACACATGACCCCCGTGCAAATAACATATGCATTTCCCTTTCGTCTGCAAAACATCCATCTTTCTCAACTATGGTGGAACCCAAAGACACTGAAGCACTTCGTTGATCTATCAATCAGCATACTCAGGAGCAGCCTGAAAGGATCACGGATTGCCAGAACTTTGTCAGATTCCACCATGCCGTCAAGATGAGGACAACACAAATTCATGGGAAGCAACAAGAATATCGGGTAATAGATTTCATCTACTACCCACACAAATAATTTTTAGCAATAGATCTTATCTACTACAAAATTATACTATGCAATACCCATACATCTCATGTATTCTAGATTGTAACTTGCATCTATGCATAACCTTGCTCTGATACCACTGTTGGGGAACGCGATAGAAAACAAAAAATTGGTACTGCGAGCATGCCCAGGATCACTATGGATATGCATACAAGGTTTGATCTGAACCGTACCGAATCATAGCGTAACGTAAGTAGAGTCGATGAAGATCGGTGGTGAAGATCCCCGTAGCTAGGATTAACATCCTCCCAACCGCGAGGATGTTCTCCCTTGTCGGACAGCCCTTCGGGAGGCGGTCGAACAGTCCCTCGGACAATGTCACTGATAGCCCGTCGGGAAGACCCTCGAAGCCCGTACGAAAACTCGGACAGCCCTCCGGGAAGACCTTTGAACAGCCCCTCGGACAAAAGATCGAAACTACGACCTCTCTGCAGGGTTGCACACATATAGTGTGAGCTATTCGGTAGGGCTTCGCCATCCAGAACTAGTTCCTGCCAGAACCCAGACAGCCTTTCGGCTCTACGAAACTATTTCGCAGGAAGGGAGAGAGAATGCTAGATCATGCATGGCATTTGTATGTTGAGAAAGAGTGTGTCCATGGAGAACACATATCCACCTCTATTTATAGGCCAAGCCCAAGGGGTAGAGGTCACATGGAAATACCAAAATGTCTTTAAGGTGGCTTCTCCAAGAAGCCAATAAGGGAAAATACCAAAAAAACCTCAAGGTGGCTTCACCAAGAAGCCACCAAAAAGTCTTTTTACTATTCATGAAACCAATTTTCCGCGACCAATAAATCCAAAAATATTTCTATGGGTCTTAGAATAATTCCAATACCCACTAAAACAATTATGTACATGTTCTGAAACATTTTCAGATCAGTGATTTTCATCTGTGAAATGCAACCAAAGCGGTTCCGGCAGTTCGGAACATTTCCGGTTTTTGTCTCCGAAAAATCTCAGAAGTTACCAGAACAATTCTGGTACCCTCCAATAATTTCTAGATTTATTTCGAAACCAATTTGACTCAATGGTATAATCCGAAACAACTTTTTGGTTTTACCGAAACTCTTCCGGTGTTCTCTCTCCGGGACTCTTCCATTGCCCCCGAAACTTTTCCGGTGATTTTCTCTCAGACTCATTGTCTAGTATTCAACATATAGATGACCCATAAGTGTGTGACCCTATAGGTTCGGTGAAGTATAGACATGAGGGGAACACTTTCCGATCAATGATCAACATCGGAGCCGTGGACACCCATATTGGCCCCTATACCCACACGAATAAATATTTGAGTGAACCTCCAGTTGTTGTGCGCTATTCCTGTTGCTTCGCGATATGTTACAAACACCCTCGGTGAGATTTTCTGCATGCCCGTGTATCAACAACTTGCCCACCATGCAAGTTACCTCATTACCGACTTTCTTCTCTTTTCTTGTTTTCGTGTTCTGACATCCCTGTGATCAGATCACATTGTGTCTGGCTAGACGATGATGGATACCATTGCACCGAGAGGGCCCAAGAATATCTATCCATCGTCGGAGGTGCAAATCCCAATCTTGGTCTATCTTGTTACTTGTCATACTTTTCCTTGAACCCGTAAGCCTCCGTAATAGCCACCCAGTAATAGATGACATTTCACAAACTCCAAAGTTCACGAAGCAAGCACGAAGGAACTCGATACTCTCATGGTCTAAGGAATTATGCAAACATTAACTATCTCTGTGTTATTAACCATTAACTTGTGACGAATGTATCTCATAGCATAACATCATTTCGGGTTGATTCAACGCAAGTGTTCTACCAACATTGTGCCCTCAAAATTGTCGGCATAGCCATGCCCATGATCAGGAAAACATGATCATCATGCAATACTTGAGGCAGTCTTAGAGGCAAGACTAGGAATACATTTTACCATTTATCATACCAAACGTGCAAATGAGTTTCCCTCTGGACCTCATGGATATTGCAGTCTCGAGAATCGTTGCAGTTATAGCATGGATCATAAGCATTCGTTACAAACTCGGAGATACAAAATAACTATTATTACTCCCTCTAGGGCATATCTCCTAGAGACTCCCACTTGCACTAGAGTCATAATCCAGTTACATGGCTTCCCTAACACCAATGGCTATCCGGTGTTGCTCATGCTTTGCTCGTGGTACATGCTTTGCCATCGTGTCTGACACGTTTAGATCCATGTGAACTTTGTGTACTTTCACTAAACCTTCTTTGACGTGATGTCTAATGAGTTTATATTTGCATTAAATATGCATTGTCTTATGGTGCAAACTTGGCTCCCTTGCATGAGCGATGGCACCACTATTATCACAATAGATCTCCACCGGGTCGAGCGCACTTGGGACCACACCAAGGTCTTCAAGAAACTGCTTGAACTAGACCGCCTGCTTAGAGACTTCTAAACCTACAACATATTACGCCTCCATCATAGAATCTGCCACAGTCTTTTGTTTGGAACTTTTCCAATCAACTACGCCGGCGTTCAATGTGAAAACATAGCCTGATTGAGATTTGAAGTCATCTGGGTCAGTCATGAAGCCTGCATCAGTGTAACAACTTACAATGAGCTCTTCCTCACCTCTGTACACAAGTTGTAAATCCTTGGTCCTTCTGAGGTACTTAAGAATACCCTTGAATGTGGCCCATTGTTCCAATCCTGGATCACTTTGGTACCCGCTGCTAACACTTAGTGCATAGGAAACGTCCGGTCTTGTATGTAGCATGGTATACATAATTGAACCAAATGCCAAAGCATAAGGAACATCATTCATTTGTACTCGCTCATCAAGGGTCCGAGGACTCTGATTCTTGGAAAGTCATGAACCACAAATATAGGGGATCTATTGTAGTCCTTTCGATAAGTAAGAGTGTCGAACCCAACGAGGAGCAGAAGGAAATGGCAAGCGGTTTTCAGTAAGATATTCTTCGCAAGCACTGAAATGTAGCCCAATCGTTTTTGCATCAAAGGATAGGCCTGGAAAAACTCTTATATAAAGTGAATCACTCCCAAGGACACATGGGTATTTCTGTTAAGCTAGTTTTCATCATGCTCATTTGATTCGCGTTCGTGACTTTGATAATTTGATATGTGGGTGGACCAGTGCTTGGATGCTGCCCTTACTTGGACAAACCTTCCACTTATGATTAACCTCTATCGCAAGCATCTGCAACTATGAAATGAATAATTAACATAAATCTAACCATAGCATGAAACATATGGATCCAAATCAGCCCCTTACGAAGCAACACATAATCTACGGTCTAAGCTTCTATCACTCTAGCAACCCATCATCTACTTATTACTTCCCAATGCCTTCCCCTAGGCCCAAATAATGGTGAAGTGTTATGTAGCCAACGTTCACATAACACCACTAGAGGAGAGAAAACATACATCTCATCAAAATATCGAACGAATACAAAATTCACATGATTACTTATAACAAGACTTATCACATGTCCTTAGGAACAAATGTAACTACTCACAAAGCATGTTCGTGTTCATAATCAAAGGAGTATTAATTATCATAGGATTTGAACATATGATCTTCCATCAAGTAAACCAACTAGCATCAACTACAATGAGTAATCAACACTACTAGCAACCCAAAGGTACCAATCTGAGGTTTGAGACAAAGATCGGATACAAGAGATGAACTAGGGTTTGGAGAGGAGATGGTGTTGTTGAAGATGTTGATGGAGATTGACCCCCTCTCGATGAGAGGATCGTTGGTGATGACGATGGCTTTGATTTCCCCCTCCGGGGGGGAAGTTTCTCTGGCAGAACAGCTCCATCGGAGCTCTAGATTGGTTCTGCCCAAGTTCTACCTCGAGACGGCGGTGCTTTGTCCCGAAAGCTCTGTTATGATTTTTTCCAGGTTAAAACCCTTCATATAGCAGAAGATGGGCGCCGGAGACCTTCCAGGGGCCCAACAAGCCACCTAGGCGCGGCCAGGGGGTAGGCCGCGCCTGGCAAGCTTGTGACCTCCTGGTGGGCCCCCTCTGGTATTTGTTTCGCCCAATATATTCTATATATTCCAAAATAATTCTCCGTAACTTTTCAGGACTTTTGGAGTTGTGTAGAATAGATCTCTTAGATTTGCTACTTTTCCAGTCCAGAATTCTAGCTGCCGGCATTCTCCCTCTTCATGTATAGCTTGTAAAATAGGAGAGAAAAGGCATACGTATTGTACCATAAGGTGTAATAACAGCCCATAGTGCAATAAATATCAATATAAAAGCATGATGCAAAATGGACGTATCAAATCCCCCAAACTTAGACCTCGCTTGTCCTCAAGCGAAAGCCGAGATCGATAAATATGTCCACAAGTTTAGAGATAGAGGTGTCGATAAAATGAAATACAGACATGAGGGCATCATGATCATCTTGAGAAAATCAATACTTATTGATATAAAATTTCTTATACTAGAGTAACAATTCATTCACAGGATAAAGTATGAACCAAGAACTTTACTGATAACCAACAAACTATGCTCTCAGTCATTGAAGCAATTTGCAATTTATCATAACATCAGAAAGAGTCGATATAAGAGCTTGTAAAGCAAATCCACATACACAATCATCTTTTAGTTTTCATAATTGCTAACACTCACGCGGTACTCATGAGGTCGAAGCTTCAATTGAACACACAGAAAGATAGGGGCTTATAATTTTGCCTCCCAACTATTCACCTCAAGGGTGATGTCAACAATAATAACTCATGATTACCCACATCAGAGTGTATATATGTGTTTAGATCATTCCCCAACACATAATGCTTGCCAAGCGAAAAAGGCAAAATATAGGAAGTGGTGAAGATCACCATGACTCTTATATAAAGGTAAGTACTTAATAAGTAAAAGCAATAGATAGGCCCTTCGTAGAGGGAAGCGGAGGTTTTCATGCACTTTTTGTTTTTGGATGTGCGAACCCTTAATGCAAAGGAACGCCGTGTTGTATTGCCCTTTGTGATAGCAACCTTTATTATTCAGTCCGTCGCTTTTATTTCTTTACTATCACAAGTTTGTACAATGCTTATTTTCCCTTACAATAAAAGATCATACATATTTAGGAGCAATTCTTATTGCTTTTTTGCACCGATGACAACTTAATTTAAGGATCTTACTCAATTCATAGGTAGGTATGGTGGACTCTCATGGCAAAACTGGGTTGAGGGTGTTTGGATGCACTAGTAGTATCTCTACTTGGTGCGAAAGTTTTGGCTAGTATGAGGTGGAAGCAAGCACGACCTGTTGGGGGATCTATAACCATATAACTTCTATTCAAAAATAAGCAATCATAACCCATTATGTTGTCTTTCTTGTCCAACATCAACTTCTTAACATATAATATTTTAATGAGTGCTCACAATCATAAAAGATGTCCAAGATAATATATTTATATGTGAACCTCTCTTTCTTTATTACTTCCTATTAATTGCACCAATAACCAATCGCTATGTTTTTCAACTCCAAACAATTTTCAATCGACATACTTCTTATATGTGAAGTCATCACTCCTTATAAGATCATCATATATACTCTTTGCTTTTATTCTATTCTCTTTTTATCTCTTATTTATTTTTCTCAAGATCAAAGCAAGCAAGCAAAGCCCTCACATCAAATCTACTTTTTATTATATAACTCTTGGACTCACTTACATAAGGGGAACATAAGGCAAAACTTAAAGCTAGAACACACTAAGAACTTTATTCTACTAGATGAAGATATAACCAAAAGGATCGAACTAAGAAAAAAACAAAAGTAAAAGGTGTGATGGTAATACGATACCAGGGCACCTCCCCCAAGCTTGGCACAAGCCAAGGGGAGTGCCCATAACCATGTGTTTAGATGTCCTTCTTCAAAGGCGATGGTGGTGGAGAAGGATTTTCAACCTTGTTCAGTTTCCTCTTAAGCGTAAAATTATTTTCCCTCAGATTGTCAACTTCTTGCCCGAGCTTCAATATCCTTTGACATAATTCATGCTTGCTCTCCTGTAGAAAACGAGAAGGGATAATTAGAACCTTGGGTTTTCTCCTTGTGTTTGGGAGGCCTGATTTCCTGAACTCCACATGCATATCTCCTGGTTGAGGTAGAGGGATCTATTCTTCATCCGAGCTTCTTCCTCATACTTGCCTTCTACTTACTCCTCCGAGAATAATCCATAAGGATCTAGGTCCCCGTAGAGCTTGGGATTGGCAAGGTAATGCGATACATAGCTCTCCTCATGGGACTCTTGGGATGACATCTTACTCTAAATCTGCTGCAGAAACAACTCAAAACGAAAATAGGAGGTATTGTCGTGATACAAAATTCCAAACTTTCGGGAGATTATATAATGAACTTTTACCGACCCAAAGGAGTCCGGGGGTGCATGGGGTGGCCACAAGCCATAAGGGCACGACCAGGGGGTAGGTCGCGCCCTGCAGGTTTGTCACCTCCTCGTGCACCTTTCGGACTACTTGAAACTTTCCTAATTTATTAAAAATTCAAAAACTAAGAAAAATTGCAATTGGGAAAGTTTTGGAGTCAGTTTTCTTACCGTACCACATACCTATTCATTTTCGGAGTCTGAAACGTTCCGGTAGGTCTCCCTAATGTACTCCTCCGGAGTTATGGTATTGATAATATTGGTATTAACATTTATTGGGGTACCTGAGATATAATGTTTGATTCTTTACCCATTTACCACCTTCGGATTTGTGCCTTCGGTGTTGTGGATCTTGATGGCACCTGAACGATATACTTCCTCGACAATGTAAGGCCCTTCCCATTTAGAGAGAAGTTTTCCTGCAAAAATCTTAAATGGGAATTGTATAGCAAGACATGGTCAGCTACATTGAATTCGCACTTTTGTATCCTTTTATCATTCCATCTCTTAACTTTCTCTTTAAACAACTTGGCATTCTCATAGGACTGGGTCATCCATTCATCAACTGAGCTAATGTAAAATATCCTCTTATCACTAGCAAGTTTGAAATCATAATTGAGCTCTTTGATTGCCCAGTAAGCTTTATGCTCTAGTTCTAGAGGTAAGTGGCATGCTTTACCATAAACCATTTTATACAGAGACATACCCATAGGGTTTTTGTAAGCAGTTCTATAAGCCCATAATACATCGTCAAGTTTCTTAGACCAATTCTTTCTAGATCTATTAACAGTCTTTTCCAAGATCAATTTAATTTCTCCATTGCGTAATTCTACTTGACCACTAGACTGAGGGTGATAAGGAGATGCAATTCTATGATTAACGTCATACTTAGCAAGCAATTTATGGAAAGCACCATGAATAAAGTGTGAACCACCATCACTCATTAAATATCTAGGGAGAATAACTTCTTTCAGCGTTTTAATAGAGGTGTTATAATCATCACTACTAGTTGGAATAGCTTCTACCCACTTAGTAACATAATCAACAACAACTAGAATATGAGTATACCCGTTGGACTTTGGAAAATGTCCCATATAATCAAAACCCCAAACATCAAATGGTTCAATAACAAGAGAGTAATTCATAGGCATTTCCTGACGTCTACTAATATTGCCAATTCTTTGACATTCATCACAAGACAAGACAAACTTACGAGCATTCTTGAATAGAGTAGGCCAATAAAAACCAAATTGTAATACCTTGTGTGCAGTTCTATGTCCAGCGTGGTGTCCTCCATAGGCCTCAGAATGACACTTGTGTGGGATCTGTTCCTGTTCATGCTCAGGTACACAACGTCTAATAACACTATCTACTCCTTCTTTGTAAAGGTGTAGATCATCCCAAAAGTAATGTCTTAAATCATAGAAGAACATTTTGTTTTGTTGGCATGTGAAACTAGGCGGTATAAATTTAACAACAATGTAATTAGCATAATCAGCATACCATGGAGCACTACGTGAAGCATTTATGACAGCTAATTTTTCATCAGGAAAGCTATCCTCAATAGGTAGTGGGTCATCAAGACCATTTTCTAACCTAGACAAGTTATCTGCTATGGGGTTATCAGCACCTTTTCTATCAATAATATGCAAATCAAATTCTTGTAGTAGAAGAACCCATATAATAAGTCTAGGTTTAGCATCTTTCTTTTCCATGAGATATTTAATAGCAACATGATCAATGTGAATAGTTACTTTGGAATCAACAATATAAGGTCTAAGCTTATCACAAGCAAACACAACTGCTAAAAAATTCCTTTTCAGTGGTAGCATAGTTTCTTTGAGAGATGTCTAGAGTTTTACTAGCATAATGGATAACATTTAATTTCTTATCAACTCTTTGTGCTAGAATAGCACCAACAGCATAATCACAAGCATCACACATAATTTCAAAGGGTAGGTTCCAATCCTGTGGTCAAACAACAGGTGCAGAAATCAAGGCATTCTTAAGAATTTCAAATGCTTCTACACAATCATCATCAAAAACAAATGGAACATCTTTTTGCAAAAGATTAGTGAGAGGCCTAGAAATCTTAGAGAAGTCTTTAATAAACCTCCTATAGAAACCAGCATGACCAAGGAAACTTCTTATACCTCTGATATCCATAGGACACAACATTTTTTCAATAGCATCAACTTTAGCTTTATCAACTTCAATGCCTCTTTTGGAGATTTTGTGTCCTGAGAAAATACCTTCATTCACCATAAAGTGGCACTTCTCCCAATTCAAGACAAGATTAGTTTCTTCGCATCTCTGCAAAACTCGATCAAGGTTGCTCAAACAATCATCAAAAGAAGTTCCGTAACCGGAAAAATCATCCATGAAAACCTCAACAATCCTTTCACAAAAATCAGAGAATATAGCAGTCATACATCTTTGATAGGTAGCAGGTGCATTGCATAAACCGAAAGGCATACATCTATAAGCAAAGGTACCGAAAGGACAAGTAAAAGTGGTCTTCTCTTGGTCCTGTTTTGACACTCGTATTTGAGAGAAACTGAAATAACCATCTAGAAAGCAAAAATGTGTGTCTTTGGATAGTCTTTCTAGCATTTGATCAATAAAAGGTAGACGATAATGATCTTTCCTAGTAGCTTTGTTTATTTCCTAAAATCAATTACCATTCTATACCCTGTAACAATTCTTTGCGGGGTCAATTCATTTTTATCATTAGGAACTACGGTAATACCTCCTTTCTTAGGGACACAATGGACAGGACTAACCCATCTACTATCAGCAATAGGATAAATGATACCTGCCTCCAGAATCTTTAATATTTCATTTCTTACCACTTCTTTCATTTTAGGATTTAACTGTCAATTGTGACCAATAACTGGTTTAGCATCGGGCTCCATATTGTTTTATGCTGACATAGAGTGGGACTAATGCCCTTAAGGTCATCAAGAGTATATCCAATAGCAGCACTGTGCTTATTCAGAGTTCTCAATAATATCTTTTCTTCATTCTCTGAAAGGTTAGCACTAGTAATAACAAGATATATCTTCATTTCATCAAGATAAGCATATTTCAGAGTATCCGATAATTGTTTAAGCTAAAACATGGGATCACCCTTGGGTGGAGGGGGATCCCCAAGTATTTCAACAGGCAAGTTTTGTTTCAAAATAGGATGCTCATCAAAGAAAATATTATCTATTTCAATCCTTTCATTCATATGCATATCGTTTTCATGGTCTAGCAAATATTGTTCTAAGGGATCAATAGGAGGCAGAGAAATAGAGGCAAGACCAATGATTTAGTCCTTACTAGGCAATTCTTTACCATGGGGTTGTCTACGAAATTTAGAGAAATTAAAATCATGATATGCATCCCCAAAACATAGAGTATCAGTTTCCTTCTCACAGTCTATCCTGGCATTAACAGTATTCAAGAAAGGTCTACCAAATATAATGGGACAAAAATCATCTTGTGGGGAACCAAGGACAAGAAAATCAGTAGGATATTTTATTTTCCCACACAAGACTTCAACATCTCTAACAATCCCAACCGGTGCTATAGTATCTCTATTAGCAAGCTTAATGGTAACATCAATTTCCTCTAACTCAGCTGGTGCAATATCATTCATAATCTCTTGGTATAAGGTAAAGGGAATTGCACTCACACTAGCACCCACATCACATAAGCCATGATAACAATGATCTCCTATTTTAACAGAAACAACAAGCATGCCAACAATAGGTCTATGTTTATCTTTAGCATCAGGTCTAGCAATTCTAGCAGCTTCATCACAGAAATGAATAACATGCCCATCAATATTATCAACCAAGAGATCTTTAACCATAGAAATACTAGGCTCAACTTTAATTTGTTCAGGAGGTGTAGGTGTTCTAACATAGCTGTTACGAACCACAGATGAAGCTTTAGCATGTTCCTTTATGCTAATAGGGAAAGGTGGTTTCTCAATATAAGGAGCAGGAATAATAGGATCAACATTATAAGTAATAGTTTCTTCTTCAACTTTAATAGGTTCAACTACTTTCACTTCAATGGGAGGATGATATTTAAACCACTTATCCTTAGGTAGGTCAACATGAGCAGCAAAAGATTCACAGAAAGAAGCTACTATCTTAGAGTCAAGTCCATATTTAGTGCTATATTCACGAAAAGCATCGGTGTCTACAAAGGATTTAACACGATCCAACTTAAGGTTTATACCTGACTCCTTACCTTCGTCGAGTTACCAATCTTCAGAGTTGCATTTAATTATTTCCAATAAATCGCATTTGAAGTCAATATCTTTCTTCATATAGGAACCAGTACAAGCAGTATTGAGCATGGATTGATCATTACGAGAAAGTCGAGCATAAAAGTTCGGAATAATAATTTCTCTCGAGAGCTCACGATTGGGGCATGAACATAACATTAACTTAAGCCTCCCCCAAGCTTGAGATATTCTTTCTCCTTCACGAGCCCAAAAATTATAGATATAATTCCGATCATGATGAACTAGATGCATAGGATAAAACTTCTGATGAAATTCCATTTTCATTCGGTTGTAGCTCCATGATCCAATATCATCACATAACCTATACCATCTCAATGCCTTCTCCTTCAAAGATAAAGGAAATACCTTCTTCTTGACATGATCCTTGGGCAGACCTACAACCTTAAATAATCCACAAACTTCATCCACAGAGATTTGATGCAAATCAGGATGTAGTGTTCCATCTCCTGCATAAGGATTAGCCAGCAGTTTCTCTATCATACACGAAGGAATTTCATAATAAATATTTTCAGTAGGTTCAGTAGGTTAAGGAGCAACTCTTTGTGCTTCCGGTCAAGGTGAAGATAGCCCAAACAACTCCCTCAAAGGATTACTTTCCATAGTAACAAGTGACAGTAAATTTCAGCACACTATATAAAATTTTCCTTACCAGATTCCACTTACCAAAGGCGCTTCACTCCCCGGCAACGGCACCGGAAAAGAGTCTTGATGACCCACAAGTATAGGGGATCTATCGTAGTCCTTTCGATAATTAAGAGTGTCGAACCCAACGAGGAGCAGAAGGAAATGGCAAGCAGTTTTCAGTAAGGTATTCTTTGCAAGCAATGAAATTATTGATAACAGCTAGTTTTGTGATAAGATAATTTGTAACGAGTAACAAGTAACAAGTGTAGCAAATGTGCAGCAAGGTAGCCCAATCCCTTTTGTAGCAAAGGACATGCCTGGACAAACTCTTATATAAAGTGAACCGCTCCCGAGGACACATGGGTATTTCTGTCAAGCTAGTTTGCATCATGCTCATTTGATTCGTGTTCATTGCTTTGGTAATTTGATATGTGGGTGGACCGGTGCTTGGATGTAACATCCCAAATTTTGGAATGTTATAATAAATATTAGAATGAGTGTTTGTTTGCTTGAGTGATTGAATTGAGTGAAATTTGAAACTTTTAAAAAAACTTTTGAATGAGAGGGAATGACATGACTTTCCCATGTGCCTTTGAATTCAAATTCTTACATTTCAAATCAGTGAGATAAGATTACATGACTTCTTCAATATAAAAAGATTTGAAGAGTGGATTTGAAACCATCTGAAAATTTTCTAATATGGAGTTCCTTTCATATTTAAATTTCCAATTTGAAGTTTGAAAGAATTCAAACCCCTTGACCAAAATTTGAGAGGAGTAATATGACACTCCACACCAGGGCTTATTTTGTGAAGTATTTGAACCATAAAACCCAGGGGGTTATTTGAAAATTATTCACAAAAAGAATTAAACTCAATTTAGGCATTTTTTGAAAAAATATTTTTAAAGTATTTATTTTGGCCGTGGAAAAATGTTCATTAAATTGAATTTATTCCCCTGGTCCATTTAATATATAAATCTTGAGTTTTTGGCAATGCATTGATTGCCGTAAAGTAGTTTCCATTCTCTGTAAATTAGAAAAAGGAAAGGTATTAATGTATTTCCTGAAAATAATTTTTTTAAAGTATTTAGTTTGGCCGTGGAAAAATGTTCATTACATTTTATTTAATTCCCTGATCATTTTGGTATATAAGACTTCATTTTTTGGAAGTGTTTTGATTGCCATCAATGAGTTTCCTTTCATTGGAAAATTAGAAAAGGAATGGAATTAATGTGTATTAAAGAACCGGCCGGCCCACTTGCCTTAACTCCCCCCCCCCCCCCGAAATTACTCCAATCCCACTAATCCCGCGCTCGTCTCCCTCCCTTTCCTTTCTACGACCCCGAGCCACTCCTATAAATACCCGAAGCCTCCCGCACCCCGTTCCACCCCTAAGCCCCATTCCCCGTGCCCTCTCGCCGCCACGCCATTGCCATCGTGCCGCTCCACACCGACCACCACGAGCCCTCCCGAGCCCACTATCCACTTCCCCACGGCCGTGCGCACCTCCCCAACCACTCGCTCAAGCCCCGCACCCATCGGAAACGCCCCTTTGTCCAGACCCGACGTCGCCGTCCGCCATTACCGACGTCGTGCTCCAACCGGTCATCCTCGAGCCTCGCCAACGCCACCTACCTCATCGCCGTCCTTGCCTGCATCGAACGCAGAAAACCCCGATGCCAGAGGACCACCGGAGCGTCTCGCCGCATCACCTCGCCGCCTCGGACATCGTCGGAGCTTCGCCGGAGCCGTCAACCGCCGTGGTGAGCTCCTCCTCCTCCTCCTCTCCATCGTTAGATCTCAGATTGACGCGCGAGATTAGAAGTTTCAAATATGTCGAAGCATTTTCTATTAGGAGTCGGCCGTCCGCCCGAAACACTCTCTCACGCACACCCTTTGCCCAATAGAATAGCGCCACGTGTACCCCCTGTCCGCTTAGAAACGTTTTTCTTTTTTTCTGTTTTAATTTCAATTTCGAAATAGTTCTATTTTTTTCTTTATATATTATATATTTTCAATTATTTTAATTTGATTCTTTTTGCATCATGTCAAAAATTTCATCTAGTGTATGTACATATAAAGTTTGACCATATTTGAATAATTTAAAATTGAATTCAAACAGATTTGATTCAAATCGTATTTTCTGAATATCTTGAGTTTAAAATTTTATTTTGATTTGATTCTTTTTGCTACTTGTCACTAGTGACCTTAGTTATCAGTAGATATAACTTGGGAATTTTTAGAATAATTTAAGTTAGTATTTTTCATCAAAACAGATTCTGTTTTAGTTCTTTATAGGATTATTTATATTTCTTTTGTTTTAAATTGTTTTAATTTATTTTATTCTATATTAGTTGTTAGATTTTATAAAGTTTTCTCTTAGATAAAAGTAGCCCTCAAAACAAATATTATTTTATTAGTTGATTGCATGAAAATAAATTCTAGTTAATTATAACTTGTAATTGATTTCCATTTGCTAGTTTGGTTTCCTTTTTGAAAATAGTTTTATAAATAGTTTTATAAGTCTACTTTCTATTAACTTAGTTGCTTTATAAATTGTTTTATCTTATTCTATTATTTTATTTATTTTACTTGTTGTTAAGATTATTAGCTAGAAAACTTATAGTGTTTATTGTGTTATTTATCTTAGTTCTTACTTGTTCTTCAAAAGTAATTCTTTTTACTAGTAAAATATTTACTAAAATACTTTTGCTATATTTTTCTTTGTTTTGTTTTGTTACCTTTGAAAATTGGATCATTTGTAGAGAAAACCAACCCATGGTTGTGTTGATGAAGTTTGTTGTTTTGAGTTTTGTCTTAAGTATTTCCTTCATCACAACCTTGTTGCTTTTGGTTTTGTGATTACTTTTTTTTGATTGTTAGAATTGATTGCCCGTTCATGTTTATTGGGACTCCACTCCCGTTGACTGTTTCCACTGAGATTTTAAGGTATATATCAACTTTACGTTAATTACATGTGATTGCACTTTGATATATACATTGATGTACTGTGTGTGTCAGCATACTGATCCAGGGATGGCACAGAACACACAGAGGCTTGACTTGTTTTGAGTCGGGTCGCTACATTGGGTGCTACCCTTACTTGGACAAACCTCCCACTTATGATTAACCTCTCTCGCAAGCATCTGCAACTATGAAAAAAGAATAAAGATAAATCGAACCATAGCATGAAACATATGGATCCAAATCAGTCCCTTACGAAGCAACACATAAACTAGGGTTTAAGCTTTGGTCACTCTAGCAACCCATCATCTACTTATTACTTCCCAATGCCTTCCCCTATGCCCAAATAATGGTGAAGTTTTATGTAGTCTACGTTCACATAACACCACTAGAGAAGAGACATCACACTTCTCATCGAAATATCGAACGAATACCAAATTCACATGATTAGTTATAACAAGACTTATCACATGTCATTAGGAACAAACGTAACTACTCACAAGGAATGTTTTTGTTCATAACCAGAGGAGTATTAATTATCAAAAAGGATCTGAAGATATGATCTTCCACCAAGTAAACCAACTAGCGTCAACTACAAGGAGTAATCAACACTACTAGCAACCCACATGTACCAATCTGAGGTTTGAGACAAATATCGGATACAAGAGATGAACTAGGGTTTGGAGAGGAGATGGTGCTGGTGAATATGTTGATGAAGATTGACCCCCTCTAGATGAGAGGATCATTGGTGATGACGATGGCTTCGATTTCCCCCTCCGGGAGGGAAGTTTCCCCGGCAGAAAAGCTCCATCAGAGCTCTAGATTGGTTCTACCCAAGTTCCGCCTCGAGAGGGTGGCGCTTCGTCCCTAAAGATCTCTTATGATTTTTTCCAAGTCAAAACCCTTGATATAGCAGAAGATGGGCACCGGAGACCTGCCAGGGGGCCCATAAGCCACCTAGGCGCGGCTAGGGGGGTAGGCCGTGCCTGGCAGGCTTGTGACCTCCTGGTGGGCCCCCTCTAGTATTTGTTTCGCCCAATATTTTTTATATATTCCAAAATAATTCTCCGTAACTTTTTAGCACTTTTGGAGTTGTGCAGAATAGGTCTCTCAGATTTCCTCCTTTTCTAGTCTAGAATTCCAGCTGTTGGCATTCTCCCACTTCATGTAAACCTTGTAAAATAGGAGAGAAAAGGCATAAGTAATGTACCATAACATGTAATAACATCCCATAATGCAATAAATATTAATATAAAATTATGATGCAAAATGGACTTATCACAAAGCACTGTGCCAGGTGGGAGTAGGCGTTTCTTGGAGTTCTCAATGTTGAACCTTTTCAACACCTTGTCAATGTACGTGCTTTGGCTAAGCGCTATCATGTGTCTTAATCTATCTCTATTGATTCTGATGCCCAATACATATGTCGCTTCTCCTAAATCTTTCATTGAAAAACTCTTCTTCAAAGAGTCTTTTATTTCGCTAAGAAATTCACGTCATTTCCAATCAACAATATCTCATCCGCATACAAATTAGAAATGCTTTTGTGCTCCCACTAAACTTCTTGTAAACACAAGATTCTTAGTCATTCCTGATGAAGCCAAACTCTTTGACCACTTCATCAAAACGAATGTTCTAGCTCCTTGATGCTTGCTTCAGTCCATAAATGGCTTTTTGAAGCTTACATACTTTTCTAGCATTCTTAGGATCGATAAAATCTTCTAGCTATATCATGTATACATCCTTTTCAAGGTTTCCATTTAGGAAAGCCGTTTTGACATCCATCTTCCATATTTCATAATCGAAATAAGCAGCACTTGCTAGTAATATCCGAACAGACCTAAGCATAGTTACACGCGAGAGACTCTCGTCATAGTCCACCCCTAGAACTTGTGTGAACCCTTTTACAACAAGTCTAGCTTTGTGGATAGTAATTTTACCATCCGCGTCCGTCTTTCTTTTGAAAATCCATTTACAACTAATGGGTTTTACACCATCTGGAAGTTCTTCCAAGTTCCAAACTTGGATTTCGTACGTGGATTCCTTTTCGGATTTCATGGTCTTGTGCCATTCCCTTGAGCTAGGCCCCGCCATCGCTTCCTTGTAGTGCGCAGATTCATCATTTTCAAGAATGAAGATTTTGTTATGAAACCACTCAGGTGGTTGGATAGCCCTACCTAATCTGCGCGGTTCAGTTACAACATTGTCTGCAGTTTCCGCATCACATGTGACAACTTCCGGCTCGGTTTTAGGGATAATTTGCGGAATTACTTCCGATTCCTTAGCCATATCAACGGTTGCCGAAGATTCTGTTGGAAATATGCCCAGAGGAAATAATAAGTGGTTATTATTATGTTTCCTTGTTCATGATAATCGTTTATTATCCATGCTATAATTGTATTGACTAGAAACACATTGCATGTGTGGATACATAGACAACACTTTGTCCCTAGTATGCCTCTAGTAGACTAGCTCATTGATCAAAGATTGTCAAGTTTTCCTAGCCATTGACATGAGATTTTATTTGATAATGGGATCACATCATTGGGAGAATGATGTGATGGACAAGACACAAACTATAAACATAGCATATGATCGTGTAAGTTTATTGCTATAGTTTTCTACATGTCAAGTATCTGTTTCTATGACCATGAGATCATGCAACTCACTGACACTGGAGGATTGCCTTGTGTGTATCAAATTTCGCAACGTAACTGGGTGACTATAAAGGTGCTCTACAGGTATCTCCGAGAGTGTCTGTTGAGTGGGTATGGATCAAGACTGGGATTTGTTGCTCCGTGTGACGGAGAGGTATCTCAGGGCCCACCCGGTAATACAACATCACAATAAGACTTGCAAGCAGTGTCACTAAATTGTTAGCCACAAGATCTTGTATTATGGAAAGAGTAAAGAGACTTGTTGGTAATGGGGTTGAACTAGGTATGCAGATATCGACGGTCGAATCTCGGGCAAGTAACATGCCGAAGAACAAAGGGAACAACATACAGGATTAACTAAATCCTTGACATAGAGGTTCAACTGATAAATATCTTCGTAGAATATGTAGGAATCAATATGGGCATCCAGGTCACACTATTGGTTATTGATCATATAGGTGTCTCGGTCATGTCTACATAGTTCTCGAACCCGCAGGGTCTGCACACTTAAGGTTCAATGATGTTTCAGTAGTGTAGAGTTATGTATGGTGGTGACCGAAGGTTGTTCGGAGTCCCGGATGAGATCCCAAACATTACAAGGATCTCTGGAATGGTCCGGAGGTAAATATTGATATATAGGAAGTCCTGTTTTCGTCACCGAAAAAGTTTCAGGCTCATCGGTTGTGTACTGGGAGTGCCGAGAGGGTACCGAGGGACCGACGGGAGGGGTGTCTCTACCCAAGGGCCTCATAGGCTGTGATAGGAGGCAGACAAGATCCTGGTGGGCTGTCTGAAGCCTCCCCTAAGGGGCCATGCGACTGGGGTGAAGGGAGAAGGCAAAAGCCCAAAGGTGGAAAGATTTCCATGTGGGGGAGGAGTCCTACTAGGAGTAGGATTGGAGTCCAACTCCCTCTCCTCCCCACTTCGGCCAAACCAAGGGCAGCCCTAGGGTGTAGCCTCTCCTCCCCCTCCTCCTATATATACTATAGGTTTAAAGGTGAGGGCTAACCCTAATTGCCACGTGCTCCCTTTACTTCATCTAAATTGGTTTTCTCCTCTAGTCTAGTTCGGCGGTGGTTCCACCACAATCGCCGCCAGGCCGTCGCACTGCTAGAGAACTCATCTACCTCTCCACTCCCTTGCTGGATCCAGAAGGCGGAGATCATCATCAAGTTGTACGTGTGCTGAACGTAGAGGTGTCGTCTGTTCGGCGCTAGATCGGGACAAATCATCATTAGATCGCGGGACGCTCAGCAATTTGGATCACGAATACGTTCGACTACATCAACCGTGTTTCTTAACGCTTCCTTCTTAGCGATCTACAATGGTATGTAGATCCACTCTCCCTCTCATAGATGCTCATCACCATGGATAGATCTTGCGTGTGCGTAGGAATTTTTTTTTGTTTCCCATGCAACGTTCACAACAGATTCACTAATATCATAAATTTGTAATGTCCTCCCACTCAAGTCTTTAGCGAGAAACTCTTTCTCAAGAAAGAATCCATTTTTAGCGAGAAACACTTTGCACTCGGAGGGTTGGTAGAAAGAATACCCAACTGTTTCTTTTGGATAACCTAGAAACTAGCATTTGTCTAATCTGGGATCGAGTTTGTTTGGTTGTAAACATTTTACATAAGTGTCACAACCCCAGATTTTGAGATGTGAAAAATTGGTTTTCTTTCCATGCCATAACTCGTATGGTGTCGTCTCAACAGACTTAGATGGTGCTCTGTTTAATGTGTGAGCAGCAGTTTCTAGTGCGTGACCCCAAAAATATATTGGTAGATTTGTAAGAGACATCATCGACCTTACCATGTCTAACAAGGTTCGGTTATGTCATTCCGAAACTCCGTTTTGCTTTGGAGTTCCGAGAGGCTTAAGCTGTCAGATGATTCCAGGGTCACTCAGATGTTGGACAAACTCATGACTAAGGTATTCGCCCCGCGATCAGACCGCAGGAACTTAATCCTTTTGTTACGATTATTTTCTATCTCATTCTGGAAATCTTTGAAGTTTTCAAAGGTTTCCGACTTATGCTTCGTCAAGTAGATATATCCATACCTACTTAAATTATTCGTCAGTGTGATCCTCATAATCCTCTGTGTTCATCCGCTGGTTTCTAGCTCCTGGGCTCTGTCCTCACCCTCCAGAGCGTCCACCCCTTCTGCCGCGATCCCCACCAGGCTCGCGCCCCGTACGCATAAACCAGGTCGCTCGAAGATCCTTGAATACCAAAGTCGAGGGAGGGTGAATGCCCGATCCATGTTCCTTGAAGAGGTGCCCCAACATCTCGCAGACCACACGCCAGTCCAACAGCTTCTCATATTTCACCTAGTAGATCTGACGAACGCGCCCACCCCCCGAATCAATGACACCGCATTTTGTAAGGGTTTGTTCATATCAATATTGACCCAGACACAGTGAAAATTACCAACGAAATCATGCGATTGAGGCTCGGTGAACAACACTTCTCCTATCTTAGCTGCAAGCAATGGCACCAGATGGGCATAAAGATGGGGAACATCATGAATATTCACCCAGATCTCTATGGTGTCGAGTTGAATAGAGGAGGGTTTCATTATTCCATCACAAGGTTTTATGATCACAGCGTCCCCCCTAAAGTGCCAAGGGTCGTCCTTCATCACCCTCTCCTAATCCCCCAGTCATGAAAATTGGATCGAGTACAGATTGTTCTCCAAGGTCTTGAACTTCACCTCTTGAGCCAGATCCCATGGCGCCCTCATGTTACGAAAAAACCAAAATTGGCTATATGTTTTGGGCGAGTGAACCCTAGCTAGGGCTAACCATCGCACCGCATCCGGAGGAGCTTCCTTCTCATCAAAGACAACATTATCTAGATCCTCTTCTCTCAGGCCCAGTTCCTTCAACAGCTTCGCCACATCGTCAGTCTCGCTCGATCCTGGCACCGCCGAACCAGAGGCCGCTTTAGTAGCCATCTTAAACCCTAACCCGACGGTGTAAAGGATCGGATTGTAGGTGGTGACCCTAAACTCCTCGCTTCCTACTGCCTCGCTTGACAACCAGCGAGAACTATCCAGAAATTCGAGGGTGGGGAAGGGCAGATCTCGACGATGGCGAAATATCGCCTCGGGAGGAACAAAAACCCTAACGCGAGGGAAGATATATCAACACACTTAAGTTATCTCCTAATTGTTTGTTAGGACCATTGGTTGGGCTAGGGCCATGACTGGACAAAGTGAACAAGATCCTTGTCAGACAACAAATATGAACTCAGGATCCAACACGAGATTGGAGCGTTCTCAACAAACAAAAACCGTACAAATTTAGAACCAACATCCTTACAGTCTTTATGTACAACCAGATACCCCTTCCGGTGAACCATGTGGTTGGCCCTACTGCTCAACAAGTAGTTGGGCCAGGTTCAGCCAATCAAGCATGACTATTTCGATGCTGCCGTCGGGTCATCATTTGTTCACGCCTCGTCGTTCGTGTCCTTTAATAAATAGCAGTCTATCTATTAGGGACTTTATTCTAAAACATATATATTAGAGATTTGGGTTTTGTTTACAGAAGTTTAGATACTGCTAATTTTATTTGTCTCCGTTCGTAATGGCTAGTATGACCGTTAAGACATTCTATCGGAACCTCATTTTGTAAAAAATATATCATCTATCATATTCGCGATTTTAGATTGCTTGACTATTATTTTCTTGCATGTTCTTCGATTTGTGTGTAGAAAAAAATCCTTCATGGATAGGTTGATCGCGTCGTTTGTTCGGTCAATAACACCATGGAGTTGGTTCAACGATTGCCGTATATATTGGTCGCATACGATTTTCCCTATACGGTTGGTAGCCAAATCGTAAGGGTCAAGTCCCACAAAAATCGTAGTTACCATCTATCATCAAAAGTTCGGGCCCCAGTTCACATCAGCTTTTGACTCGGGAGGTAACGAGAGTTCTTAGTTGGCACCTTTGGCGTTGAGTGCTTTTCCTCACTTTCCTAATTGACACTAGTTGTGTCAAGTTGTCGACGGAACACATAGGATGAGCGAGCGGGCCAACGATTTAGCAACCATTAGTGTAGGTTTTACTGTACTAGTTTTAGGGTTCCTAGCCGGAGTTTTTCGGTTTTGAAAACCTTGGTCCGCTTTTTTTGTTCTTTTTTATTTTTATTTTACCTTTTTTTCATTTTCCGATCTTTTTTACGTCCTTTTTCAAAATGTTGGCATTTTTTTAAATGTTTAAATACATTGTATAAAAAAATTCATTTTTTCTTCTTATTTTAAATTTTGTTTAGTAATTAAAAATTGTTTGGTTTTCTCAAAAATTGTTCGATAAATTTTAAATGTATTGTGCCTTTAAAAAATGTTCACAAGTACAAAAAATGTTCTTGTATTCACTTTTTTTCACAAATTTTAAACATATTTGTGATTTTGTTCAAAAATGTTTGGCATTTCCTAATTTTGTTCGGAGCTTCAAATTCTTGTTCACAGATCACTTTTTCCACTATTATTCAAAGTTTTCAAAGATGTTCCTATTTTCCAAAAATGTTTATATTCTTCAAAATTGTTTAATTTGTCAAAAAAAAATCATGATTTTCAAGGAAAAATCGATTATAACTCAAGAAATGTTCGGGAATTTTCAAAGTAATTATAATTTTTAGTAATATTAGAATTTCTCAAAACATTGTCGCGTTTCTCAAAAAATGTTTGGAAGTCCAATAACCTGCTAAATTTTGGGGAAATTCTTCGTGATTTGTTAAGAGTGTTAAGTTTTCGTGCTGTCGTTAGCTTCTTTAAGCGTTGCGCTAAATATCTTTCACTCAAATTTGTTAGTCCCACTAGCGAGCAATGCTCGGACATCTGTCTGTGGTCAAGAGTTAGACACCCACGACACCCTGAAGCATTGGAGAGCCAAATTGCCCCCCTCCCTCGATGGGCCAGTGAATCCACACAGAATGTGGTCGCTTGCCAGGGTGCGAGTCTCCCTACTTAGTTCGCTCAGTCAATGGTTGACCGGTTGAACGTTAACAACTTAACATGCCAACCCTAGACTTTAAAAAATATATTAAAAAATCAAACAATTTTAGATATTTCAAAAAAATCGGCGAATTCAAAAAAAGTTCACGAGTTCAAAAGGTACACAAATGTCATAAAAGTTTAAATTTTAGGAAAGTTCACACATTCAAAAAAGTTCATCGATGCTAAAAAATTTCACGGATTTGGAAAAAAGTTCATCGATTTTAAAAATAAATCAAGTATTTGAAAAAAGTTTGAAAATTTTGAAATATATATGTTTATATATATTTTTAAAATTAATTGATTTTGAAAAAATTGTTCACGAATTTGAAAAAAGTGCAAGGATTTCAGAAAAAAATGCGAATTGAGAAAACTTTAAAATATTGGAAACAATTCCTGAATTTGAAGTAAGTTTTCCAAATTAAAAATTTATGTATTTATATAAAAATATATGGTTTGGGGTTGGCACTAGCTGAGATAACCGGTTCTCACGCGCGAGAGCATATCGGCCGGCCCATCTACCTTTTCTTAAATCGGTTAACTGGTGGACATGCAACAGTTGACCAATGACCTATCTGCTAGCGATCGTTGACCATAAGACACTTGGCAGTTGAATTTTTCTAAAAAATTAAAATTCAAAAATTATGGAAGACAAACATGACCACTTTGTAAACTGAGTAAATTTGGAAATCTCTGCGAAATGAGAAAAGTTCACGCATCTGAAAAAAAGTCATGATTTTGAAAAATAGTTCATAATTTGAAAGATGGTCATGAATTTAAGACAATCTCGCGGATTATAAACAATTTCACAAAAAAATGAAAAATAAAAAAGTGTAATTTTTTGTGTGAATATCTTTGAAGGAGAACATTGAAAATATATAAAAATAAATGGGAATAACCGGCAAAACCCATGTTGAGGAAAAAACCAGAAGAAATACCACCCAAGAAAACCTTCAAAAAGAAATCAATGAGAAAAGACCTACATGGGCAACCCATTTACATACGGATTGTCGAGGGGAGGGGGTGGAGGGCGGTGGTTTGCAAATTAAACTATAAACAACACTTAAGGCTCCAATTAAGAGATTTGTTAGGAAGGGCGCTAAATAGGAATTGGGCGAGTTAGCGGTTTGATCGCTTATAACAACCGTTAACTACAACGCGCTGGTCCATTAGTGGCCTCTCATGAGCTGGTCCGTTAGTGGTTTTCACGTAGATCTTTTATACCTAAAAAGCTAGTACAATCCACTACTTTGTTCTAAAAAAACTAAAACCCGTTACCTATATTTTTAGCCATGCAACCGTGACACACAAGAAATCATACATGCAAGCCATAAGTTAATATTTTTTGCAGTACTCTTTACATGCAAGGATGCCACATCATTAATTCATGCATGCTAGTTATTAGTAATCTTTTGCATAAGAGTAATCATTCACATTTTGTTAGCAATGACATTCTTTTAACTAAAATTTATTTTCTATTTTTCTTCATCTCATATTTCTTTTAAGTTTAAGTTTGCCTTTCATTAGTTGTAAATTTGTTATGAAAGTTATTTATACACTTCTTAACAAGGTTCCCGCAACAACACGAGGCATCACCTAGTTCTCAGAAACAGGTCGATCGTAGTGAGGAGGCTTCTTGCGTCAACACAAATGATGCAATACATATCTCAGCGATCGCCATGTGCATCTATATTTGGGCCCCTTGTTAGCATTGAGCGAGCGCTGCAGGAGCGGCTTTCATCGGCCGATTTTAGAAAACATCTGCAACCTCTCACCTGGTCTTGGGAACATTCTAGAAGATTTGTTCTTTCTGTTTCCTTCTACTTTGTTTTTTTGTTTTCTTTTGTAAACTTTTCTTTTCCCATATTATTCCTTGTTTTATTTTAATTTATTTATTTACTTTATTTTATGTTTTGTTTTTATAATCCCTTTTGAATCGTGAATATTTTTCTAATCCAAAAACATTTTTTCAATTCATGATTTTTTCTGAATCTCATCAGCATTTTATGAATTCGTGAACTATTTTGAATCTGCGAACATGTTTTGAATTCGGGACTTGTTTTCAAACACGTGATCTCTTTTTTAATTGTGAACATTTATTGTAATTCATCAATATTTGTTGAATTTTGTGACATTTTAAAAATTGGATTTGTTTTAAATCCAAGAACACCATTAAATTTTAGGAATTTTTTTGGAAATGAAGAACATTTTTTATTAATTCAGGATCATTCTTCTTGAATTGATGAACATTTTTTAAACGCATGAACTATTGTAAAAATCATGACTATTTTTTGAATTTGGGAACTTTCTTTCAACTTCACAAACATTGTTGACGTTCATAATTTGTTTTCGGTTCACATACATTTTTCAATTCCTGAACATTTTTTAATTGATGAATTTTTGGAACTCACGAATTTGTTGAAATTCTAGATTTTTTTTCAAATCCGGGAACATTTTCCAACTTTGCAAACTTTTTTTTAAGTTCATTTTTTTCTCAAATTCATGAATATTTCTATGAATTCATGACTAATTCTTGAACTTTCCATAATTTTTAATTCCAAAGCATTTATAAAAAAATCGTTGGCTCTTCCTCGGAACCTAGCAGTCTCTATGCTGGTGTCAGCAGACCATGCGAGCGTTGTACGTGACAGGGAGCGACACATTTGTGTGGGTCGATCCAACAACGAGATATGAAGGACCTTGTTCTGTACGAGTGACCCATATGAACAACCCCTTAAGGTATAACTTAGTTCATAAGATTTTGTGGAATTCATGAATAATATTTAAATTTCTGATTTTTTTGAATTCGTGAATAATTTTTAGTTGATGAACAGTTTTTGAATCCACGATTTTTTTAATTCATTTTTTTGTCTTTATGATTTTTTTATGAATTTGTGAACAATTTATAAATTTGTGTTTTTTTGATTATGAGGTGGTGAGAGTGCGCACATCCATGGATTCATATTAGTTATAAAGAATTCACATGCTTATTGCAAGATTTTATTAGCTCTCTCGAAGTAAAATACTACTCTAATGCTCCTAGGGAGGAGGTTAATATGAGTTAATCCTTGCGCGCCCATTATAACAACACAAAGGATTTCAATCAAGGATAAATTATGCTCCGATCTTCATCGCATAACTTGAGACTATAAGTGCATGCTTCGGGAATCACAAAGCTTAACATCAATATTCTTACTAATCCACAATCATCCACTAGCGCACTGATCTCTACTAGACAACTTGTTCTTGTAGACTCGTGTTGGGTCCCCAAGCGCAGAGTTTTGTAGGACGGTAGCAATTTTTCCTCAAGTGGATGACGTAAGGTTTATCAATCCGTGGGAGGTCTACGATGAAGATGGTCTCTCTCAAATAACCCTGCAATGAAATACAAGAAATATCTTGTGTCCCCAACACACCCAATACAATGGCAAATTGTATAGGTGTACTAATTCGGCGAAGAGATGGTGATACAAGTGCAATATGGATGATAGATATAGGTTTTTCCAATTTGAAAATATAAAAACAACAAGGTATCAAGTGACAAAAGTGAGCACAAACGGTATTGCAATGCTTGAAAACAAGGTCTAGGGTCCGTACTTTTGCTAGTGCAATCTCTTAACAATGCTAATATAATTGGTTCACATAACCATCTCTCAGCGTGCAACGAAGAATCACTCCAAAGTTCTTATCTAGCGGAGAACATAAGAAGAAATTGTTTGTAGGGTATGAAACCACCTTAAAGTTATTCTTTCCGATCAATCTATTCAAGAGTTCATACTAGAATAGCACCATATGATACACATCAACCAACTCTAATGTCACCTAGATACTCCAATGTCACCACAAGTATCTATGAGTTAATTATACAATACACATCAAACAATTTCAGATTCATAATACTCAATCCACACAAAGAACCTCAAAGAGTGCCCCAAGATTTCTATCAGAGAAGTAGGACAAGAATGTGTATCAACCCCTATGCACATATTACCCCAATGTCACTGGGGAATCCGCAAGTTGAGTACCAAAACATATATCAAGTGAATCGATAGAACACCCCATTGTCACCACGGGTATCCTCATGCAAGACATATATCAAGTGTTCTCAAATCCATAAAAGTATTCAATCCGGTAACAAAATCTCAAAGGGAAAACACAATTCATCACAACTAGATAGAGAGGGAAACACATCATATGATCCGACTATATTAACAAAGCCCGTGATACATAAAGATCATGACATCTCAAGAACACGAGAGAGAGATTGAAAACATAGCTACTAGTACATACCCTTAGCCCCGAGGAGCATTACTCACACATTATCATGGTGAGAAAGAGAGATTTTTTAACTGAGAGGTGCAACCCTGAAGAGATGGAGGCGATTGCGGCCACGACGATGGCGGCGGCGGCCCCTTGCCCCTCCTTCTTCCTTGGTATTGGTGCTACAATGGAGGAGCCTCTTCCCTTCGTGGCGGCTTCCAAGGGAGAGGCAAATTCGTGGCTCTTGGGTGGCTTTCCGAAATTAGGGTTTTCCTCTCCTTATATGTGCATCTGTGATGCTCTATGGCCCTCCGATGGATGGATCCTTGATCCAGTGGCTCTTGGGCACCTCTATAACCTTCCTAGGGTCTCCTCACAGCCCTCATGAGTCCCCAAAGTAGTTTCTTGGCCGAATATATCAGATATGGTAAGATTTGTACTCAATCACGTCATCAATTCTCGTGATCCCGTAATCAGATATTTTCCTTTAGTAAAACCGGTCTCCAGATCGCATCCGAACCCCGTTGTGGACAAATGTGTATGATAACCCACAAGTATATGGGATAAATTGTAGCCTCTTTCGATAAGTAAGAGTGTCGAACCCAACGGGGGGCTAAAGGTATAACAAATATTTCCTCAAGTTCTATCGACCATCGATACACCTCTACGCACGCTTAACGTCCGCTTTACCTAGAACAAGTATGAAACTAGGAGGACTTTGTACGTGTTGTGGGATAGGTTTGCAAGATAATAAAGAGCACGTAAATAAAAACTAGGGGCTGCTTAGAAAAAGAAACAAATAAGTTAGTCTTATTAGAGAGATTTTTGTCACAAGAAAGTTATTTGTCCCTAGGCAATCGATAACTAGACCAATAATCATTATTGAGATTTTATATGAGGGAGAGGCATAAGCTAACATACTTTCTCTACTTGGATCATATGCACTTATGATTGGAACTCTAGTAAGCATCCGCAACTACTAAATATCATTAAGGTAAAACCCAACCATAGCATTATAAGGTATCATGTCCTCTTTACTCCCATATGCAACAACCCACCTACTCGGGTTTACGCTTCTGTCACTCAAGAAACCCACCATAGTCAAATGATGAACACATTGCAACACCCTACAGCGAGGATCCCTCACGCTTGCGCGACATGGAAAGCACCATAGGATAACACCAATAATAAAACATACAACTCAAACCAACCATGATCATCAATCAACCCATAGGACAAAATGGATCTACTCAAACATCATAGGATAGCCATACATCATTGGGAAATAATATAGGGAGTTGAGCACCATGTTTAAGTATAGATTACAGCAAGGAGAAGGGGTGTTACGCCAATGCATATAGGAGGAGAGAGTTGGTGATGACAGCAGCGAAGTTCTTGGTGTAGATCGCCGTTATGATGATGGCCCCGGTGGCGTTCCGGTGCCACCGGGAGAGAGGGGGAGGGAGCCCCCTCCTTCTTATTCCTTGGCTTCCCCCTAGATGGGAGGAGGGTTTCCCCTCTGGTCCATGGCCTCCATGGAGATGGAGGGGGAGAGCCCCTCCAAGATTGGATCTCTCTCTCTGTTTCCTTCTGTTTGTGCGTTCCCAAATTCTAGCCTTTCACCGTTTCTTAAATATTCGTAGATCCGTAACTCCGATCGGGCTGAAATTTTGAGGGATTTTTATTATAAAAATATATTGATTGCAGCAAAATGAGAGATCCAACCGGCCTAAGTGCTGGCCACAAGCTACCCTGGCGTGGCGAGGGGGTAGGCCGCGCCCCTATGGCTTGTGGGCCCCCTCGGGCATCATCTCGCGTTGATTCCTTTTCCAAAAAATCACATATATTCCAAAAAAAATCTCCGTAAGTTTTGATCGCATTTGGACTTAGTTTGGTATGGATATTCTGCGAAACAAAGAACATGCAACAAACATGAACTGACACTGGGCACTGGATCAATATGTTAGTCCCAAAAACAGTACAAAAAGTTGCCAAAAGTATATGAAAGTGGTAGAATATTAGCATGAAACAATCAAAAATTATAGATATGACGGAGACATATTAGTGTAGTCCAGAATCTTTCTCATAAAATTCCCAACACTTCCCTAGTTTTCACTTTTTCGATTTGATGCCATCTTCGGGGGTCAAACTGACGATCTCTAAAAACTGTTTGTGGACAGATTCCAGGAAAGTCAGATTCCTCCTCCAACAAGGCTCCTTTTGCGTTTTCCCTAAAAATTCCTATTAATTCCTACACATAAAAGTGTGAATAAAACTTGTGTAATTTTGCAACCATTAATAGGTTAGTCCCAATAAATCATAAAACAATAGTAAAAGCATAGTCAAATATGACATGAATACTTCATAAATTATCGATGCGTTGAAGACGTATCACACACCCACATGTTACTATCTTTATGTCGCAAAACTATTGTAGGGAATCAAACATATCATATTAAGTGATCTACATGTTTTATTTAGGATTTTAGGACTAATCATATAAATGACCAATTCTTGTTGACTCTCTAAATAGGTATAAGTGAAGGATGAGAGTTTAATTCTTTCTTCAAAAGACCACGCTCTTATAAATATACGTGAAGAAAAAGAGCATTCTACAAATAACGGTTTTTATATGTAGAGAAACATGCATCCAACTTCAAATGATATAAGTGAAGCACATGAAGAATTCTATAAAGCCATACTTAAAAGATATAAGTTAAGTGCAAAGAGCATTCTATAAATTAACCATGGAGTTTCCCATACCAGAATGATGCATTGCTAAAAGGAAAATAAAAGGCACACAATGCTCCAAGAATTTACGCATATCATGTGAACAAAACAAAAACCGAGACAAACCAATAATTGTTGAAGAAGACATATGGGATGCCTTCCGAGGCATCCCAAGTTTAGTCGCTTGAGTATCCTTGAATATTTACTTGGTGTGCCTTGGGAATCCCCAAGCTTGAGTTCTTGCCTCTCCTTATTCTTCTCATATCATACCTCCGCGATCTTCAAACACTTCATCCACACGAAACTTAACAAAACATTCATTAGAAATGTTAGTACATATAACATCAAATCCCATCATGTCTTTCCATCACATTGTATAATTATAATCCAATGTTACCTACTGTATTGTATCCCAATTCTATGGCTTCCAAGTAAATGAGGCTCAACAAGAACTCAAAGATAAGCAGACAAAGCAACTATAAAAACAATCTATGAAAAACATGACGGTTTACAAAGATGCAAATTAATACCATACTTATGTAACTCAAAATATTCTGAAACATTATGCAGAGGTAAACAATTTGTATAAAAGTACCGTATATGAAATTTAGAAACTTTTGACATTCGTGTAAAATATGAAAAATCAAACACTACAGCTAAAGTTTCTGTTTTTGCATGACACATATCAAACAAGCAATTCAAACATCCTAAAGGTAAATCTTGGCACATTATTTTTTATAATACAATGGATTTGTACAAGGGGATAATTTTTTTTTGAAGAATTGCTTTAATCAAGATTCACAAAGTTTCCGTGGGCATGAACAAAGTTCAAGGCTATCCCCCACTTCAACGGTGCTCCTCCTTCTCACTTTCACTTTTCTTTTTGAAAAAGTTTTAGGTTCCCCACTTTATTTTTTGTTTTTAATTATTTTAGAAGCACACAACATAAATAAATGACCCTCTAAAACTTATGGGTTGTCTCCCTGGCAGCGCTTTCTTTAAATCTATTAAGCTAGCCATATAGTGCTCAAGTAATTGATCCACCCGGATCCCAAAGTATATCAAAGCCAATTTTAATTAACCACAATTTGTAATCAAGTAGTGAGCACAAAGTTATATATATCATGTGACAACGAAGTATAACTCTCTTCCTATGCATTGGCATGTCATAAAAGAACATTTCATTCACACAAAGTAAAGGCCTATAAGTAGCATAAGTTGTTTCTTGCAATTTTATCATACCGGGAACATAGAGAGGTGAAGATTTGGTTCCTCTCTAATAATAATTGCAAGTAGGAGAAGCAATAAAATGCATACTATATTCATCAAAATCATCATGTGTAATATTAAGACGCAACCCATCAACTTAGTCCCTAATAAGTGCAAACTTCTCCAATATAGTGCAATTGGGAGAATTCAAAAAGATAATAGAACTATCATGTGTGGGTGCAATAGCAAAAATTTCATGCTTAACATAAGGAACTATATAAAGTTCATCTCCATAAGCATAACTCACATTGGCATCATGGCCACAAGCATAGCAAGCATCAAGTTCATTAAAAAGGGATATTTCAAAAGAATCCAAGGGATCATCGCAATCATCCTATCATTCATCCTTCTGGAAGCATGAAGAGAAATTAAAAAATGTATGAGTTGAAGAGTTACTCTCATTAGAAGGTGGGCACGGGTAGCTAATCTGCTCTTCCTCCTTTTGTTCTTCGCTCTCCTCCTCATCTTTTTCATCTAATGAGCTCACAGTTTCAACAATTTCTTCTTTCATAGATTCTTGCAAAATATTAGTCTATTCCAAGGCAGTGGAAATTCTCTCAATAAATTCATTAATATTGGCATTATATTCATAATTCTCATAGCAATATTCAAGTATGGTAAAATTTTCAGATCTATAAACATCATCATCATAGTTATCATACTTTTCAAAGAATGACTAAATTTCACAAGCACACTTTAAAGCAACAAATTCTTATAGTTTTTCCACATCATAATAGTCATATATACCCTAGACATAAGAAGCCAAGGTTTCATTATCATTAAATTCACATTGTAAGGGAAGGTGTAGACCCTTAATCTTAGAGAAACAAATATAATCGCATCTCACGCATAAATCCCAAGCATACTAAAGCAACATTTTAAAGTGTTTCCCTTTTTGAGTCAAGCGATAATACCTAAAATACTCCTGTTGATCCAACGTGTGTCCCACTATCAAGTTCAATGGGGATTTCTCAGGATTATCAAATAATTATTTAATGTTTTCCACATAAACAACATCGAGGGTTTTAGGAGGTTCCCCATCTCCATGAGTAGCAAGTCTAACTAATTTTTTTGTGTTTTGTCTTCCATATCCATAACTAAACATATAAAACAACTTATGACTGAAAATAAAATTACTTAGTGATAAAGCAAACAAGCACACACAAGAATATCAACTTCTATGCAAGAAAAAGATCTTGATAACCCACACATTTAGGGGATCGTTTGTAGCCTTTTTCGATAAGTTAGAGTGTCTCTCAAGTTCTATCGATCACCAATTCAATTCTACACACGCTAATGCTTACTTTACGTAGTACAAAAACAAAACTACTTTGCTGGACGAAAACTAGAAGTACTTTGTAGGTGTTGTAAGGTAGGTTTTCAAGATAATAACGAACGTGGAAATAAAAGTTAGGTGATGTTTTAATAAAAGAACAATAAAGTAAATATAGCAAGTGTGGAAAAGTGGTGATAGGATCTGCGAGATTGTCCTAGGCTATTGATAACAAGATTGGTAATCATTATTGCGGTTTTATATGAGGGAGAGGCATGAGATAACATATTTCCATACTTGGATCATATGCACTTATGATTGGAACTCTAGCAAGAACCCATAACTACTAAATATCCTTAAGGTCAAACCCAACCATAGCATTAAACATCAAGTCCCCTTTACTCCCATGCGTAAACCCCCTTACTCAAGTGTAAGCCTCTGTCAATCTAGCCACCCACTATAAGTGAATCATGAACATATTGCAACATCCTCCAGCATGAATCCTTCACGTGTGTGCCTCACAGAAGACACCTTATGACAACACCAAAATAAACCATGCAACTCAAATCAATCAACATCATCAATCAACTGATAGGACAAAATGGATCTACTAAAATATCATATGATAGCAACAAATCATTGGATAATAATATGTAGCATAAAACATCATGTTCAAGTAGGGTTACAATGGTATGCGGGAGAGTGGACCGTTGTGAATACATGAGGGAAGGTGGTGATGATGACGGCGGTGAAGTTGTTGGTGTAGGTTGTCGTCAAGGTTGCCCTAGAGGTGCTCCGACGCCATCGGGAGAGAGGGGGAGAGAGCCCCCTACTTCTTCCTATTCCTTGGTATCCCCATATATGGGAGGAGAGTTTACCCTCTGGTCCATGGCCACCATGGCTCGCGGAGGGCAGGAGCCCCTCCGAGATTGGATCTATCTCTTTGTCTCTCTTTTGTTTTCGCGACTGTTTTTTGACCCCTTCACAGTTTCTTCAATATCCAAAGATTCGAAACTCCGCTCGGGCTGAAATTTTCAGGGTTTTTTTATCGGAGAAAGCAGGGCCCCAACTGACTTAAGGGGGAGGCACAAGCTATCAAGGTGTTCTCACCCCCCGGGCGCACATGTTGGCTTGTGCCTCCCTCGAGCACCGTGTTGCATTGATTCTAACTCTCAAAAATCACATATATTACAAAATAAATATCCGTAATTTTTTATCGCTTTTGGAGTTTGTTTCATATGGATTTTGTGCGAAATACAAACACACAAAAATAGGAACTAGCACTGGGCACTCGATAAGTAAGTTAGTCCCAAAAATGATATAAAATGTTGATTTGACACTAATTTATATTTGTTTTAAGGGTTCAATAAAAATTTAATGTTGGTTTGAAACTAATTTATTAGTACTAAATATGATATGTATGTATTGGTGGTATAAATTAAAACTTCCATAAACTATTTCTTAAAGTTATAAACAATGAAATTGGATTCTTTATCAGCTTTACCAGATATGCATTATATACCGCGTTTGTGAAACCCTTTCAAAAATTAAGAGATCCATTCGAAGAACACAAAGACTAATTTAAGGAAGAGGTCTCCTAGTTTATTTACCCTTCGATCTTTATATCATCCCTCCCTTTATCCACATCCCTTTTGTTTTGCTTCACCACAATGACTGTATGCCCGAGTAATAGACTTGTTTCATAAGCAGCGTCTCATGAAATATTCCCTCTTTACCTTTAATTACATATCAAAGTGACTCGTATACTTTACTTTTACATCACTCATTGTTTCCCATGGGATCCACCATCAAGAAGTGTATCCAATCGTTTGGGGATAATGATATATGGATATGTTAGTAAATGGTTGGCACTCAATAGTGATAGATGTTTTTAATGTTGAATCAACATGCCCTTCCTTTCATTAAACAACCTAAGTTGGTACGTTAGTTTTCACTCATGTCAATCCACATTGAAAGTCAATTTTAAGTAAACCTCCACCTGGGTTTAGGCTGGGATGTGAAACAGACTTTGGCACCACCAAGCTACCACCTGGAAGTACTTGATTGCATAGTTCTATGTTGATGTCATGTAACACTTTTAATAAATACTTGAGTTTCTTATGACTAATGTTTAGTTGGAACGTTACACATGCTTTCACTTTATCCATACTTGCTAGCCTATTTGGTATCAAGATTGCCTAATCTCACATTGAGATAAGGTTCATACATTGCTGATACATCCAAACCCCATAGGAGGACTTCCTCTTGTTCTCTGACACGTCCATTTTGCATCATGATTTCTTATTAATATTTGTGTTATTCTTGTTCATTATTCCTTATTATCATAAAATTCTTATGTCCTTCCTTCTGAATATGCAAGGTACATCACAAAGAGGGAAATATCTGGAAACTGGAATTTTCTACCGGAAAACCAAGAAAAAGGTAGAAAAATCACCAGACTCCAAATTACCTAAATATTCAAGGAGAATTTTTATGGAATATTTAAGAATTATTGGACAAAAATATACCAGACGGGGCCACCTACTGACCACAAGCCAACAGGGCATGGCCACCCCCTGGCCTCGCCCTGATGGCTTGTGGGGGCCCAGCAGGTCTCCCGACCCCTCTCTTCTCCTATATGGCATGTTTTATCCTAGAAAAAATAGTAAGAAATCTTTCGAGAGGAAGCGCCGCTATCTTGAGGCGAAAACCTGGGTAGAGGCCCTTTTGCACTCCGACAGTCAGATTCTGCAGAGGGAATTCCTCTCCGGGAGGGGGAGATCAAAGCCATGATCATCACCAACGCTTCCTCCTTTGTGGGAGGACCAATATTAATCAACATCTTCACCATGAACATCTCATCTCCAACCCTAGTTCATCTCTTGTATTCAATCTTTGTCCCAAAACCTTAGATTGGTACGTGTCGGTCATTAGTTGTGTTGATTACCTCTTGTAGTTAATGCTTGTTGGATTACTTGGTGGGAGATATTATGTTCAGATCCTTAATAATTATTATTATATCTCTTATCTTGAACATATTGATGAGGTGTGAGTAGTTACTATTGTTCCTGAGGACATGGGAGAAGTCTTGGTATAAGTAATCTTGTGAAGTTGGTATTCGTTATTTATTTTGATGATATGTTATGTTGTTAGTTCTCTTAGTGGTGTCATGTGAACGTCTACTACATGACACTTCACGATGTTATGGGCCCAAGGGAAGTCATTATGGAGTAACAAGTAGATGATGGGTTGATAGATTCATAGAAGCTTAAACCCCGGTTTATGTGTTGCTTCATGAGGGGCTGATTTGGATCCACACGTTTCATGTTATGGTTAGATTTATCTTAATCCTTCTTTCATAGTTTCGGATGCTTGCGAGAGGGGGTAATCATAAGTAGGTTATTAGTTCAAGTCATAAAAACACCTTAGCACCGGTCCACCCACAAATAAAATCATCAAAGTACCAAACGCGAGTCAACTCAACATGATGAACATGACTAGGCATAAATTCCCATGTGTCCTCGGGAGAGCTTTCTTAATATAAGTGTACTTTCAGGCCTGTCCTTTTGCTACAAAAAGGATTGAGCTACCCTGCTGCACCTTTTTTACTATTGTCACTTGTCACTTGTTAAGAATTATCTTGCTACAAAACTATCTACTATTGTTACTCACAACACTTGTAGAGAATATCTTGCTGAAAACTGCTTATCATTTCTTTCTGCTCCTCGTTGGGTTTGACACTCTTATTTATCGACAGGACCATGATTGATCGCCTATATTTTTGGGTCATCAAGACTCTTTTCTGGCGCCGTTTCCGGGGAGTGAAGCACCTTTGATAAGTGGAAATTGGTAAGGAAACATTTTCTATACGTTCTGAAATTTACTGCTGATTGTCACTATGAACAATCACCCTTCTAGTGGCTTGTTCGGAGCATCTTCGCCTTGAACAGAAGTTAAAGAAGTTATTCCTCAACCTACTGAACCTACTAAAAAAATTTATTACAAGATTCCTTCAGGTATGGTAGAGAAACTGTTTGCTAATCCTTATGATGGTTCAACTCATCTTGATTACCATTTGATATATGTCGATGAGATTTGTGGATTGTTTAATCTTTCAAGTCTGCCCGGAGACAAAGTTAAGAAGAAAGGTTTCCCTTTATCTTTGGAGGGAAAAGCGTTAATGTGGTACATGTTATTGGATGATATTGGATCATGGGACATGAATCGCTTGAAGTTGGAATTTCATCAGAAGTTTTATCCTATGCACCTAGTCCATTGTGATAGGAACTTTATTTAGAATTGATGGCCTTGTGAAGGAGAAAGTATTTCTCAATCTTGTGAGAGGCTTAAATCTATGATGCACACTTGCCCCAACCATGAGCTCTCGAGAGAAATGATTATACAAAATTTTTATGCTCGGCTTTCTCATGATGATCAATCATTACTCGATTCTTGCCCTACTCGTTCCTATATGAAGGGACTATTGAATTCAAATGGGATCTTCTGGAAAGAATTAAACTCAACTCCAAAGATTGGGAACTCGAGGAAGTTAAGGAGTCAGGTATAAAGCTTAATTTTGATTGTGTTAAATCATTTACGGGAACCAATGATTTCCATGAGTTCAACAATAAATATGGTCTTGACTCTGAGATAGTAGCTACTTTTTTGTGAAACTTTTGCCACACATGTTGATCTTACCAAAGAGAAGTGGTTTAAATATGATCCTCCCATTGAAACACCATTTGAGGGACCTGTTAAAATTGAGATGGAAGAATTAATTGTTAACCATGTTGATCTTGTTGTTCCTACTACTTACATTGAAAAACCTGCTTTTCCTATTAGAATTACGGAACATGCTTAGGCTACAACCGTAGTTAATAAAAGTCATGTTAGGACACCTAAACCTTCCAAACAAATAAATGTTGAGCCTAAGGTTGCTATGGTTAAAGATCTTTTAGTTGATAATATTGATGGTCAGGTTATTTAATTTTGTGATGAAGCTGCTAGAATTGCAAAACATGTTAGAAACGAGTGAGATGAGCTCGATAAAAAAACACTTATAGGCATGCCTGTTGTCTCAGTTAAAATTGGAGATCATTGTTACCATGGCTTGTGTGATATTTGTGCTAGTGTTATTAGTGCTATACCTTTTACATTATATCAAGAAATTATGCATGACGTAGCACCCCCTGAGATTGAAGATATTGATGTTACTATTAAACTTGCAAACCGTGATACTATTTTACCACTTTGCTACTAACCCGGCACCTTCGGTGAGTCGTTTTTATTGCTATTTGCACTTATTTCTATTTATCTTTTCTCTTTGTTTTACTTAAGAAAATGTCTCTCGAGTCACCACATCTCCCCAAGAAAACCCGGAGGATTCCCAAAATAACGAGGAGACTAAGGTAGAACTCGATTATTATAAAGTTCTAGAGGTGAGCTCCCTCCATCATGGATTCTTGACCTGGTTGTGTGAGAACTGGGACACTGAAATTATGATGGTGAATACTTTGAAGTGGAAGTATGAGGTAAAATTTCTTGCCTTGCTTCTCTTTGCATATGTTTATGTAGCCCCCAAGTCTTAAGTAGGAACAATAATGATATACTTGAGACTTCCCTTGATTGAGATTTGTTTGATAAAATCTAGGTTAATACCTTAATCTATTTGTTTGTAGTCTTTTAACATGATCAACATTTGCAGTGTAGCCCCAAAATTGCCGTGTCAAAAACTTGATTATGTCCTGGGCTTTTGAAAATCTGAGTAGAGCTAATTGTTGTAGCCCCCAAGTGTCCTGTCAAAATTTTAATTATGACGCTGGACTTTTGAAAATATGAGTAGACATAATTGTTGTGGCCCCCAAGTGTCGGGTCAAAAACTTGATTATGACCAGGGACTTTGAAAATTTGAGTAGAGCTAATGGCTATAACCCCCAAGTGCCAGGTCAAAAGCTTGGTTATGACCCGAGACTTAAAATTTTGAATAAAGCTAATTGTTTTATCCCCCAAGTGCCCGGTCAAAAGAGTGCGTCTGACCTGGGACTATCTGTAATATGTCTGACTTGTAAAATATATGCAGGACATGCTACATCAAACTGAGTGCAAAGTCGCCAGCTAAGGAAAGAGCTGGAGAAGGATAAAAAACCTCCACGAAAAAGTAGAAAGTTTATCTTCAGATTTTCAGAAATCATTACTGGCTTGCATAGATATCATGGAGAAAACCAAGACCGACTTCAGTGAAGAAAAAGTCATCTTAGAGAAAAGGGAAGAAGCATCCGAGTCAAAACTCGAGCCGGTAACCCGTGAACTCCAGACACTCACGAGCCACATAACTGGTGTGTGCATAACTATCTTTGGTAAGCAAATATTCTTCTTACATGGCAGTCTCCAAGGAAATCCGGGTTAACATCATTATCGGGTTACTAACTTGACTTATTATATGTTTTGTAGGTATAAAAAGACATAACTTGAGAGAACTTCGTCTGGCAAAACTACAAGCCTACTACAAGTTCATTGAGCAGCTATATAGGGGGCTCCAAGTGTGTGATGGCGATCAAAAACACCAGGGCATCGCTTTGTTATATCATGGATATGCTCAGTGAGCTCTCCACTGTGCCTGAATGGATTTCAGAGTTGATGAAGTCTGCTTGTCGATCAGGAGTGATGTATGCATTGACTCGGGCTCATGGTTATCACCTCGAGATGGAGCCGGCTCTGGTGGCAGAAAGATTTCCAGAATTTAACACAGACAACACTCCATTCATGGAGAAGGACTATCTTTGTTGTGAGAAGGTGACCCGGGTTGTAGCTACAAAGATTGCAGAGGAATTAGACTTGGGGAAATTACAAGCCGGCTACACTAAACCCGGAAAAAACATGGACCTTCCCCAGCCAAAACCAGTTGAGTTGGCGTTTCCACGTCCAAGTAAGCAACACTTTGCCTCTGATGTCAGTACTTCAGATGTGATCAAAGGTGACATGGTGTTTGAAGCTTTACACTCAATTAGGTGGCTGCCAGAAGACCTCCAGAATGGAATTGCGAAATATGTGGTTCATGAAGAAACTGACGAGCCGACATGTGTTGACCCGACCAGGGCTGTTGCTAAGGATATCCAAGACATCAACCCGGAGGTTGTCGCCACCGGCTTGCAATGAAATTTCTTCATTTAGTGCTTATATCCATTGAAATACTTGACAAAAAATGGCCAAGTTGTGGCTTGTAATATTTTGGGATATAAAACTCCATATCCGTGGTAATGCCATCGTGCATGAAGTACTTAGCCTATGAAATTGCTATAGTTCAAACATTGTTATTGTAATCCAATCTTTATGCACTTGGTAATGTTTGAGTTCGAATCCTTGGCCTTGACTGCAATATCGGCAAATAATTCTTCAAGAATCCAACGTGTTGTAATCTGATGCAAGCACAGAGAAAAACCTTCCCACGATCCAACTTTGCCGATGACCTAGTGTCATGATGGCCCTATTTTGTGTGTGTTTGGTGTCCCGATACCATCATGACCCGTTTTTCTTGACCCGATGTACTGATGACTCAATATTCATGAACTATACTTCGTACCTAGAAAAAACAATTTTCTCATACATGAATATATATATATATATATATATATATATATATATATATATATATATATATATCTAAAGAGCCGGCTTGCAAGGCCTCCTAAATAGATCGATTTTCAAATCTTGACTAAGTTGGTTTGTCCTTATATATCTGGAGAGCTGGCTCTTAGTTACTTAAGCCAGTTTTTTAACTTTAAATAATTTAAGGTCAACAAAGTCCATGATAGGTACTAGTGGGATTGAGTCCGCAAGCATACATTTGGTTGACCTTATGTGAGTAGCATCAAGCTAACATGCAGGTATAGACAAAATATTGGTGGCATACGCCGGATCAAAAGGGATGTTATAGCTAAACTTGATGAGTTGGAAGCCCCCAAGTGACCAAAGAAATAAAAACTCAACAAGGAGTTGATTGACAAAGTATTCTGTTGTTGAGGAAGGTCTAATTTTATTTTTTGAACTCATAATAGTATTTACATAAAAAACATAGATAACTTTAACTACACAAAATTTACTAAGTAAAATATGGACAAAGATGTGCAATGTTCCAGGATCTAGTGCTCTATTCAAAAACAAGCACGTGACTTGTCTCCCTCATGTATGTCAACCGGGTAATATAACCCGTTGTTAATATTTTTGCTAATGACGAAGGGTCCTTCCCAAGGAGTAGATAACTTATGCATGCCTGTCTGGTCTTGTAATAGACAAAGCACTACATATCCTTCCTGGAAAGTTTGGCTTCGAACCCTACGACTGTGATAGCGGTCTTGCTGACAAATTCCTGATTTTGATGCAGCAAGATCATGTTCTTCTTACAATGCATCGATTGAGTCTTGGTGAACTTGCTCATTGTAAGCTTCGACAAAAGCATCTACTCTTTGAGAGTCATGGATAATATTTCTTGGTAAGATGGCTTAAGCCCCATAAAATAGAAAACATGGTGAAGAGCCCGTTGATCTATTGGGAGTCGTCCGTATGCTCCAGAGCATAGCAGGAAATTCCTCTACCCAATATCCGGAGGTATGCTCGATGGGAACCATTAATCTTGGCTTCATTCCTCGAGGTAAGTCATGATTTGCATGTTGTTCCTAGCCACAAGATTGTGGGTGAGCGACAGAAGCGAGTTTAAGACAAATATGCTCTTTGTGCCAAAAACGCTCGATAACTCCCCTTGACAAATTGGTGCCACTTTTGGTGATGATACTATGACGATATCTGTCGTGGATTTATCACGGCAGATGTCCAGATTAACGGACTTAGGTTCGGGGTGAGACGCAACTACGTGGCGGCTTGAAGGGGTTGATCGGAATCGAGAAGACACGGAGTTTTACCCAGGTTCGGCCCCTCCGATGGAGGTAAAAGCCTACATCCTGCTTGTCTTGTATTGATGATGATGAAGATCTCTCGGTTACAAGGGTGCTAATCGCTACCTCTAATCACGAGAGCCTCTAATCTCTTGTGTTGTCTAAACTTATAGACTTGTGTCTCTTGAGAACTTCTCCCTCTAGGGGTGCTCTACCCCTCCTTATATAGGTGGAGAGGGTAGTTTTACAAATAGAGTCCTACTAGGAGTAGGATTAGGACTCGTCTCTCACGAATCCTACTCCGGGTCTTATTTCCGTTAATGGAATCCTTCTCTCTTCAGGCCTTCTCTTGTGAACCGCCTGGCGCCGGCTCACCCGCCTGGTGCCGGCTCACCCGCCGGGTCTTATCTCGTGAGCCGTCTGGCGCCGGCTCACCAGCCGGGTCTTGGGCTTGGTCGTTCTGTGGTTCGCCAGCTAGGTCATTAATAAGAATGTCATGTCTTCGGCCGGGTCTCCAGTGAGTCGCCAGGCCGGGTCATACTATGGGGTATATCCCCGTCATTAGCCCCCAGGTTAGTTTGAATTTATTCATGGTAAGCTCCTTAAATAAGAGTAACAAATATGTTAAGTGGCCGGCTTGCTCCTTTGGCCGACTTATAAAATAGCTTCTCAGAAATCCGGGTCTTTTTCTTCATATGAATGAGTCGTCTTGATAATCATCTTGCTTGTCAATGTCTTTTGAAAAATATTGAGAATAGAACACCCATATGCCATTGAGTCAGCTTCCAATACTCTTGGCGGTTCATCTCCGCCGGGTCATAATCATTGATGATGCCGGGTCATTATCGTTGGTCACTCCGGGTTAAATAACTAGAATCCTGCTGACTTGATAAATATTGGGATGAAAATCCATCTGATGTAGAACCGGACTTCCATTGTTGTGAAGCAGGGTGGCTTACAGAAGCTCTGGCGGGTTATGATCTTTTGATAACACCGAGTCATAAGTGTTGGTGACTCCGGGTCTAACAACCGAACTCCATATTTAACATCTTGAAAAATTCTCCTCAAAGTTTTCGATATGTCCATATTACCTGTAGCCCCCAAGCTCCGAGATTATCCACGATAACTTGGTGCTTTGCAATAATATTTTGGACTGTGTAGCCCCCAAGTGCCGGGTTGTCCTGCCTGCAGCAACCTGGGACTTATAATTGCTTTATACCTTATAATATTTCGGCGGGTGTAGCCCCCAAGGGTCGGCTCATCAGAAAGCTTCAGTGGGTGTAGCCCCCAAGGGCCGGCTCATTTTCTTTAGATAATATGGTCTTGATGATGATGTAATAACTTGAAAGCCGGCTTGCATTAGCCCCCAAGTGCTGTGGTGCATGCTTGCAGCGACATGGGACTTGCATATTTGATATAAAACTGGACTTGGATATTGTAGTCCCCAAGTGCCGGGTCGTCTGGCTGCGGCGACTCGGGACTATGTGAAAATAATATGACTCACCACAATTTGTTGAATGAATCTTTGACCGTGGTTGTAATATAACCCGGAATGAATATCCTGGAATAATTCCTTTGTCTTTGACATGAAATTCCTGCTCATGGTTAAGGTGCAACCCGACAAATATAAGTTTGAGAAATCCATGAGTGTTGTAGATTACTACAGAGCACAATAAAAGAAATTCAAGAACTTGCCAATTAGATGACACGGCATTATATCTGACAAATAATAATTTCTCCGAACTGGTTTGAAAAACCCCAACTGGTTATGATAACCATGAAGATCCAACCATGTTGGCTATTAAAAGATCCATTTGCTCTTGCCAAACACTTAATGGCGGCTCATCTTAAGAGATAATACCTGCAAAAAAGACAGAATATATTCTGCATTGTTGTGAGGGCGGCTTGAAGAAGCTCAACCCAGAGATGTTCATACCTTTCATAACATTGATCCTTTCTCATAATCTTGCTCTGACCCGACTTGATAAGCCGGCGTGTTATCTGGAGGTGGGAAGCTCCCTTGTATAATCCACGGCTAACATGTCAACAAGAATGGCATAAAGCCGGCTGTATGAAGGGTAATGTAAGCTATACCCGAAGGTAAGAAGCCTCCTTTTAACAGCAAATTTTGCACCTTTGTATGCGAACACCGGTTGTCGATGGGCGATGAAAGCTATACCTTGAGGCAAGAAGCCTCCATCGACAGCCGCGCCTAATGATTAGCCTAAGACGGCATAAAGCCGGCTATTTGAAAGGAGATGTAAGCTATACCCGAAGGCAAGAAGCCTCTTTCAACAGCTACAGTTGATAAGCAACTGAGTTTTGGCGTAAACGCCGGTTGTTAGGGTGAGATAAGCGAACCCGTCGGTAAGAAGCCCCCTTCGACAACCGCGCTTAATAAGTAACCGGAAGTGGCATAAAGCTGACCATTAGGGTGAGATAAGCTATACCCGTCGGTAAGAAGCCCCTTCGATGGCCACAGTTGATAAGCAACTGGAATTTGGTGTACACGCTGTTGTCTTAGGGTACTGTAAGCTATACCAAAGGTAAGAAGCCTCCATCAACAACAACGCTTAATGTAACCAAACTATGATTCGATGCTTGAATTCATACCAGTTCAGGGTCTCTAGGCGAGATTGGCCGTCAATTTCTTGAACCGGCTCAGGGTCTCTAAGCGAGATTGACCGTCAATTTCTTGAACCAGCTCAGGGTCTCTAACCGAGATTGACCGACAATTTCTTGAACCGGCTTAGGGTCTCTAAGCGAGATTGGCCGTCAATTTCTTGAACCGGCTCAGGGTCTCTAAGTGAGATTGGCTGTTAATTTCTTGAATCGGCTCAGGGTCTTTAGGCGAGATTGACTGGTAAGAGTTCAACAGGTCACCTCAATCTTAACCGGTTCAGGGTCTCTAAGCGAGATTGGCCGTCAATTTGTTTGAACCGGCTCAGGGTCTCTTAGGCGAGATTAACCGGTAAGGCAGGCGGGTCACATAGCGGAGCACCATCAATCTTGTAAGCCGCCATCTTATATGAAGAAATGACAGAAGCTCCAAATGTCTTTATGATGACCCAATGATCCGGGCACCCATGTTTGAATGGTGCATCACAACGGTCCGTCCTCTTGGGAAATCTTTTAATCATCCGCCAATAATGTAGTAGCCCCCAAGATTGGGTTTTTCTCTTGCAAAGACCCGGGTTTTTTGTTAAAAATGACCAAATGTGTCTCGCCATGTCTGTAGCCCTCGAGTCTTAAGTTGACTCGAAGAGGCGGCTTGAGAATCTCCATTGAAAGTTGAGGTTGGCTGTGACGGGTTATAGATGATCCCATATGAATTGTTTCGATGATCCGGTTGATGGTTTGTTCCGGATGTTTGCTTGAAGTGAACCAAACTATAATGGCGGCAGCTTATGCGCTTGTCCGCTGGGCGGCTCGTACAGCGAGCACTACACCGATATGTTGATGTAGACGTAGAAACCAACTGCGGCATTGTAAGCCGGCCCTATTTGTGATATATGCCACGATGTTATAAGCCGGCATGGATGATGAGAAACGGCCATGGCATTTGTAATCCGGCGCGGGTGGCGAGAGTCGGCCTCGGTGTTGTCAGCCTGCGCGGGTGGCGAGAAACAGGCGTGGCATTGTCGATGTAAACTTCACCACGGGGACAGCAACTTGAAAACGTCCATTGGGCAGCTTGTTTTCGGCGGGTGAAGAAGCGCGGTACCGGCGTGATGATGTAGACTGGACAACGAGGCAACGACTCACAAATATCGATTGATCCATCTGGTGTAGGCAAGGGCCATAGCTTGACGGTCTCTTTGTAATGCTGAATTGTTCTGCATAAGAAATTTCATGGACAAGAGTTATTGTTTCTGGAAGAAAATAAAAATATATCAATGAAAACTTGATAGGATGGACTTCACCTGATATGTTTTATCAAGAATTTAACAACTGTAGGTTTGCAGCAACGATGACAGAGGTGGCGGCTTTAAAGCGCGGCACCGAGCGGCTCAGAAAAGATCCTCCTGGTCATGTTTGACCATTTTTTTATTTTTTTTAAGAACCGGCCCTCCTCCTCTATCCACTGGGTCAACTCCCCTTTTTTCTCTCCCTTGCTCGTATGTTTAGTCCCTTGGCGGTAGAAGCAGAGGCAAGAGGGAGGTGAGATCCACAATGGGAGCGGCAGAAGCAGGGCTTGCAGGCGGCTCAAGGGCGCTGGATGCGGCGGCGGTCCGGCAAAGCGACGGTGGCAGCTCTCAGCAGGGAGGCCAGACCGGTTGGGCGCGGACGCACAGGAGCCATGGCGTCGGCAGTCGGCCAGCTGACGACCGGAGCGGGGCCAAGGAGACGGCTCGAGCGGAGGCTTGAGGTGACACCGCAAACCGGCGGGGGAGCGGCAAAGGCCTGTGCAGGGCGGCAGGGCTTAAGGTCGAGAGCCGACCATGGCTAGCGGCAACAGCGGACGGTAGCGGCGACTCGACGCACGGGCGGCAGACGGCAGCGACAAGCCGACGCGGGGGCGGACAACAGCGGCGGCTCAACGCACGTGCGACGGACAGCAGCGGCAAGCCGACGCGGGGGCGGACGACAGCGGCGACTCGATGTGCGTGCGGTGGATGGCAGCGGCAATCCAACGCGGGGCGGCGGATGGCAGTGGTGAGGCGAGCAGCCACGGCGAGTCAATTAGTGTGCTGACACTACCGTAGGACGGCGTGGCGACCTAGGCGCGGCCGTGGTCTGGCTCAAAGTGAGGTGAGGTGAGGCGAAAGAGTGGTGGTGAGGTCTGGCGAAGCCAGCTAGATGAAAGCATACGGCCCGTCCAGACGGCTCGGAGACGAGGTCACAACGACGAGGAGCTGGCATAGCGAGTCCAAGCCGGAGATGGGATCACGACCGAGATGGATTCCAAAGCAGATTTTCTCTTTATCTTATGCCTCTTGCATACTGGTTGTAACTTTGATCGGGCACTATTGCTGGTATCGGATGAATCTCCTTTGGAGATCCCGTTGTTCGTAGGAAAAAACCAAATCATCCGACGATAACTTCCGCATATGAGCGATGTTAAATTTTTTTCTCATGTTTTTGTAATCTTGAGACTATAACTGATTTGATCTCTGACGACTCCGTCAACAAAACTAATGTATGCCACATCGGTTGACTTTTGATATGATTTTTGCAATTGTTAAAACTCTTTTAATCCTTGATTGATGAATTTGGGCCCGATGTAGATTCTTCCATGCCGGCTCTTGCTGATCCGATGGGTCATAGACTTCTTGATCCCTAGGCGAGATCCCTTCAAGAACACAACAACACTCTACGTCCGCCCCATGGTGGGCGCCAACTGTCGTGGATTTATCACGGCAGATGTCTGGATTAACGGAGTTAGGTTCGGGGCGAGACGCAACTACGTGGCGGCTTGAAGGGGTTGATCGGAATCGAGAAGACACGAAGTTTTACCTAGGTTCGGCCCCTTCGATGGAGGTAAAAGCCTACGTCCTGCTTGTCTTGTATTGCAATCCCTTAGGAGTACCCTCCCGAATGAATGTGGGACAAATATTTGAAAGCTCGCTCGGATTAGCGGGGGATCTGCTAAAGAAACATTATAGAATAGCACATACAAGGGTGCTAATCGCTACATCTAATCACGAGATCCTCTAATCTCTTGTGTTGTCTATTCTTATAGACTTGTGTCTCTTGAGAACTTCTCCCTCTAGGGGTGCTCTACCCCTCCTTATATAGGTGGATAGGGTAGTTTTACAAATAGAGTCCTACTAGGAGTAGGATTAGGACTCGTCTCTCACGAATCCTACTCCGGGTCTTATTTCCTTCAATGGAATCCTTCTCTCTTCAGGCCTTCTCTTGTGAACCGCCTGGCGCCAGCTCACTCACCGGGTCTTATCTCGTGAGCCGCCTGGCGCCGGCTCACCAGCCAGGTCTTGGGCTTGGTCGTCCTGCGGTTCGCCAGCTAGGTCATTAATAAGAATGTCATGTCTTCGGCCGGGTCTCTTGTGAGTCGCCAGGCCGGGTCATACTATGGGGTATATCCCTGTCAATATCCAAAGCCAAAAAATAACATTTTCAAAAACTTGACCGCCATCTCGGCATCGAAATTACTGACATTTTTAGCTTTGACCCACTTGTTAAACTTGTCTACCGCGACAAAGAGGTACGTCTTTTTGCAACAAGGCGGTTTGAAAGTCTCAACCATGCCAAGCCCCCAGGCCAAGTGATTGGTATCATGTGAAGTTCTTGAGCTGACACATGTGCTTGTCGTGCATACCTCTAGCAACCAAAAAACTTACGGACAATGTCCTCGACATCTACATGAGCCATGTGCTAGTAAAAAAACCCATGTTGAAATGCCTTAGCAACCAATTTTATGGAGTTAGCATGATGCCCACAATCCCCAGAGTGGATTTCATTGATAATCATACGACCCTCTTCCGGAGAAACACAACGTTAAAAACGCCAAAAACACTTCGTCTATGCAACTCACCATTGACTATGGTCATAGATTAACACATCTAGATAATTTCTCGATCCATGATTTCCTCTTTCGGGAGCTCGCCTTGTGTCAGATAACCCAGGTAAGGTGTCATCCACTCTGGTATGGCATGAACTACAGCTAGCAGTGCTAACTCTAGATCAAGAATAGAGATGTCCTCGTCCATCGGCAATTTGACGAACAGGTTATGAAGAATATCCAGGAAAACATCAGGGGGGAACCTCCTTGTGCTGAGAGCCCAAACGAGACAGTGCATCTGTTGCCTCATTAAGTCATCGATCAATATTATCAACATGATATCCTTTGAAGTGTCCAACCACAAAAGTGGAGGCATGTCTATAAGCCGCCATCAGTGGATCTTTTGTACCCCAGGTCCAGAGACTTGTTGAGCCACAAGGTCCGAACCCCCAAGACAGTGAATGTGACTTATATACATTTCCCTGGCTAACCGTAGTCCTAGCAATATTGTTTCAACTTCCGGCTTGCCTTAAATACCCCAAAGACCTGCTTCTGCCAATGTGGATATGACTGCTTCGATTCGGTGAGAAACTCCCTCACATAATAAACTGGGGGTTGGCTAGGACATTCCTTGCCCTCTTCTTTGAGCTCAACATCGACTGTTACATTGATTGCCTTATTATTGATAGGAATGTATAAAAGCATTGTCTCTTTCAACTAAGGTGTTGCCAGAATAGGAGTCTCAAACAACTACTTCTTTAGTGCCTCAAAGGTTGTGTGAGCCGCATCAACCCACACAAAATTATCTCTCTTTTTTAATAGTTGATACAAGGGAATTGCCTTCTCCCTAAGTCGGCTTATAAAAAGACTCAGGGTACCATTATATCCCATACATTTCTAAATCACATTGATATTGGTTGGCTTCTTCCATGAAGTGATTGCCTGGATTTTGTCTAGTTTAGATTTAATACCATGCCCGGACACCAGGAAACCAAGCAACTTTGTTGCAGGTACACCAAATACAGATTTGTCCGGGTTGAGCTTCATCTGATAGAATGAAAGATTATCGAATGTCTGTTTTAGGTCGTCCAAGAGAGTCCCTTCTTTTTGAATTCACCACAATATCATGCACATAAGCATGAACATTGCTCCTAATATAAGTGTGCAGAAAATTCTGAACGTTGCGCTGATTAGTCGCACTTGCACTTTTTAATCCAAAGGGCATGGAAGTTTAACAGAAAGCTCCAAAAAGAAGTGAGCCTAGCTCACTTGGCTAGTGGAGTGGATATACAACCCAGCCACCCAGGTTCAAGTCCTCACGGGCGCAAATTTGGGTTCTTATTATTTTAAAAAAATCTCGTTGTGGGGTCTTCACTTATAGTTTTCCTTTCAAAAAAGAAAAACCAGAAAGCTCCAAAAGGAGTTACGAATGCGGTCTTCTCCTAGCTCCTTGGCCATCCGGATTTGATGTTAACTAGAATAAGCATCCAGGAAACACAGAATCTCATACCCAGAAGTGGAATTAATTATCTGGTCAATAAATGGAAGTGAAAACGGATCCTTGGGACATGCTTTGTTAAAGTTCAGTGTAATCAACACACATGCGCCATGTCCCAATTCTCAGAGACGAACTCGATGAGCGTGCTTTCCTATTTAGGACACATATTTCCCCCCGATGTTGAACTGCTGCGATGAATCACCTGGGGTATTATCTACATGCTTGGTTTCACGTGCTGACTTGAACTTAAGCATAGACTCAGACTCAGTGGTCCGTTTTTCGAGCGAAGTCATATCATCAGGATCAGCATTGGCTTGATAAAACTCTAGCTCTTCATCTGCACAAGCTGACTCGGCATAAACAACGCCTCCTTCCTCACACTCGATGGATATATTTCGATCCCCAGGTACAATGATGGCCCCATCAGGCCTAGGCATCTTCAACTATAGATAAACGTAACATGGTCTGGTCATGAACCTGGCATACGTCAACCATCCAAAAAAGTGCATGGTAAGGACTCTTAATCACGACTACTTCAAAGGCCAGAAACTCGGAACAGAAATAGAATTCAGTGTCGAAGGTTACTTCAAGAGAAATCCATCCAATGGGATAAGCTGATTTGCTTGGAATAATACCATAAAAACACACAATGAAGGTGTCAACTAGCTTTCTGACAAATTCATCTGCTTGAATGTGGCATAATACAGGATGTTGATAATGCTACCACTGTCCATCAATACTTTGGTTAACCTATCACCATACATTTGAGGGGCTACCACCAGGGCTAGACTCCCAATATTATCAACTCGGGGAGGATGCTTTGCTCGACTCCAAGTGATAGGATATTTAGACCAATTGAGGTATTCCGGAATAGCTGGCATCATTGCATTGATAGCACATCATTAAAACTTCATGCCCTGTTTGCTGGTATTGGTGGTGAAAACATGATACTGTCTACTATTCACCCACTTTGGATTGCTCTTAAAACCTAATGCTCCGGCCTAGTTCTGGTCCAGAGGCCCATTGCACAGATTATGCGAGCCATTGCCACTAGCCCCCTGAAACCCGGGCCTTGAGTTGTTGGCGCCTGGGAAGTTACCATTCTGCAAGCTAGCATTGGGGAAGCAAGCCCCAGAGCCGCCGGCTTGATGACCACCAGGGTGACTACCGGGACTCGCTCCATGGTCACCTCCACCAAATATGCTATTTTTAAACTCAATCATAATATAGTAGTTTTCCCATGAGTGGTTAGTCAGCTTATCCCCCTTGCTATGCTTTGGGCACGAGGTTTTTTGTTGGGTCGAAACGCCGGTATTTTGAAATTTCCATTTTGACGTTGATTCTTGAAATCTGTATTAGTCTTGGCCACGAGGTTTGATCCTCCCTTGAAGTTCTTGCACATGTTGTCATTGTGACTAATGTTTCCATTACCATTATTCTAACACTAGTGTAGCCGTGTGCTATACAAACAATTTTAACCCCTTTTTGTGACATAGTTTTAAACTGTCGCCTTGCATGTGTGGGCGATAGGGGGCCTATCCCACACAACAGGCAAAACACATCAGCGTTGGCTGCACCTGCTCGCAGACGATGGAAGAAAATATATTGTTTGTGATTGAAAGGACCATCACAAACAAAAATATCGGGGAAGATGTGTGAGATGACTTAGCATCCCACATAGGGAATCCCAAGGGCACGTTTCCATTCGTATTGCAGATCACACACAATTTTCTACATAACATCGTTTGTGATAGATGTGTTCATCACACACAATAGTTATAATTCTGTCATTTGCGTTACTCAAAACATCACTCACGGTGTCTAGAAGAAACTATTTGGCATTGGGCTGCCCATCACACACGCTAGCTATGTGAAAACGTTTGTGATTGGGTGTCCTAATGCACACAGTTGTCGACCAAAATTCTTGTGTGATTGCGCAACGATCCAACACGCAAACTTTCTAGAAACCGTGTGGGTTTGTTCATGTCATCACCCACTAATTTATCTTAGAAACCGTCTGCAACGGGAACCCCAATAATCATCTTGATTGATCAATTATTTATAATCCATTTAGTAATCAAAATTAACATTTCATATCAACCACAAAATATATTTCTTATTCATATTACGGCAACCAGGATTTCATAATTGAATTACATCAGGGTACAACCTCATATAGGCATATACTACCTAGCTACCCAATTGCACAACAAGACAAAGTTTCAAACGCAACATTTAAAACCTTTGGAAATTAAGTATCATCATAGAAGGTAAATAGGCAGATGAATCTCATCTGGAAAATTGTTAAAGCGGAAGGCGAATATTGAGCCTTCAATGATGTTGAAGGTCCTGGCAACTTTAGGCCAGTGCCTGTGGATGATTGCCCGCCCATCCTTTGTCCTGTTAAGTAAGACTTCAAGATTATACCGTGGGTGTTGTATGAATACCTTCATCACCTCTTGATCATATAGGTGGTTTGAGACATAATCATTGATGAACTGCCTTGAGAAGGACTGAAAACAAACATACGCATAAATATCTTTTCTAAACTTTGTAATGGCGCAAAGGTTAAAGGAAAAGGTGAAAGAGATGGTGACATCCTATAGTTGACTGATTTCTTTTTCATTGTGTAGTCAAACATCTTGTTGTTTTTTGTAGCTAGTTTCTTTATCTTAACAATCTTTCTGAGTTTCTTGATTTGACTGATATTCAAGGACACCCCATTTCCCCACATGCAAAAAGGGTTGAACAATGGGTATAAACCTCTTACAGTAGGACCTACATGTGCAAGAACAAATTATTAATAAAAACATTCATATTACAATGGTTTATGCAATTGCACAATAATGTGCTATTAGCCAAACGACCATCGATGTGCAAACCTCGATGGTAAACTTCAGTGTCCCCCATTGTTTCCCCTACAGCATATTTAAGACAAATATTGATCAGGTTACCAGTGATATTTGGCATACTATCACTGAAATATGTTAATGGAAAAACACATTGCGGATCCAACATATTAGTTCTAGCCACATTGAAAATCCAGTTATCTAAACCAAGCGTGCTAAGAACTAGGAAATGTAGCGATTCTATATGTTGCACATGTATTTAGTACATCTAAATTTGATTTATTCGTCACAAGCATAACAATACAAAATTGTACCAACAACAATCATACATCACATTTCATAATTGAATTAAATAGTTAAATGATCACTGCAACAAATGAACGAGACAGTTATCTAAGCACCACATTGCACAATAGAACATACTAGAAGGTCAGGTTGCAGTAGCATTACATTGTACATTTCACTAGAATTTCTAAATGAAAGGCAATAGTGGCATAGTCAATAGCTAAACGAAACGTGCTTAACCGGCGTAGCTAGCTATACATAGGTCCTAAGTGATAAAGCTAAGAAAAACCAACTATTCCTCATCGTCGGAGATATCGATGATGATGGGCTCCGCCAACTCTGAAGAGGCCGAGGCCTCCACACTTTGGGTGCACCCCTCGTAGTGGTGAGTGGCTTGATCCTGCCACGACACCAACATGCGGCTCTGGAGTTGAGGTAAGCATGGGCACACTAAGAAAACACAACAAAGTCTTCGTCGAATGCACTAGCGGTGCCCTCGAGAAAAGACCATGAGCAGTCATTTATGGCAGCCAACCATGTGGCGCGTCAGTGCGTGAGGCGTCGACAGTGGCCTCGACGGAGAGGTGATCCTCCAAGACCTGGGGGTTAGCACGCATGGAAGCCATAGCTGCCTCATCTGTGCGTGTAGCCGCGATTTGCTTCTTCGCAGCCAAATGCTCTTTGAGTTGCTGGCTATACTGCGTGCACCATGGCATTAGGCGGAGATTATTTGGAGGATGGGGTGGTGATTTGGGTGGAAGGTGTCGTGCCGGCGGTCGATGAGGGGATATTGGTGAGGTGTGGGTTACCTGACTAGATGGACGAGGCCGAGCAGCAGGAAGGAGTGTCGTCGGCAAGGAGGCGGTGCTTCAAGCAAGCAATGTAGGTTTGTACTAGGAAAGGTAGAGGAAAAGGGGGGAAATGTGGCTTTTGATTGGTACCAGGGTGCAAGGGAGGTAGATATTTCCCCGACAGCCCAAATTTTTCATTCGATTAAGCAAAAAACTGGCGTGAAAAGCACCATCGGACATAGTCCCTTATTCAGAACCATGTGCGATATCAAAACATCACAAACGAAGCCTAGTTTATACACCGTGTGTGATGAACTTGAACGTGCAATTTTTTTAGAATAGTTCTTGATATCAACACATCACAAACGAAGCCTATGATATACCCCGTGTGTGATGAACTTGGAAGTGCAAATGTTTTTCTCCAAGTTTCGGACATAAGATTGGGTACTACATTGCACACGGTTAATTCCAAAAAAGTGTGTGTGATGAACCTCAATTTCATTTTCAATTGGAAGATGGAATGGGCATATGACGGCAAATTTTTGGTCGGAATTTCCCTGGTTATAGTGGTCATCCACATCGTCGCGTAATTTAACATCAATTGTTAATTTTGGTACTGTACAAAAGAGCCTACACCACAACCCGCACTTACATAATCGAGCAATTAAACAAAGATGATTGACCAAAACATTACTCTAACAAAAGACTAGATATCTAAACAAGGACTAATGTTCCGCCTAATGCTCGCTCATCTCTACCGCATCTTCCATGACCAGCTCGTGGTCGACGACCTCGAGGGGAAGGGGATCCATGGAATCCATTGCCACATACTCTGCAAGCATCTCTCCATCCGCATCCACCATCTCTTTGGAAAAGGCTGCCACGAGTTTGGCGTGGCCGTCCGTGGTCCGGGCATTGACGACCTCCATCTTGGCAAGGGAGGCTACCGACCAAGAGACGACTGCCCAAGCGCTCTCAACTCGTCTGACATAGGTTGCCGACCGTTGTCGGAGAAGGCCGCTGCTATTCGTGCGGTGACTGCTACGAGATGGGCATGGGTGGCATAGGCATAGGCGTGGGCAGCTGCCATCAGGGCTACGACAGTCGCCAAGGAACGGACAGCTGTTGTGCCATTCTTGCCATTTGCTATCCCGGTCGCGGATGTTTCTACCACCATCTCAGATGCAGTAGCTGCCCTTTTCGCGGCCGCAGCCACCCTGTCGGAGAGTGAGGCCACCCTCAAGGATGTTTTGAGCGCGTTCATGGCTAATGTAGTCACGCTCGGGCTGGAGTGTGTAGTTGCCCTCACAACGCGGATTCACATCCCCATCTTTCACTGACGACGCTTGAACAATACAGTGGTCTTGGAGAACAAGTGTGACTATGTGGTTGACGTGCCGACGGTGGACTGAAGCTTCCATCCAAAGCCATATATGAGGATTGGCCCAAGATATTTTGATACCACATCACACACGTTTCATGATCAAGAACTGTTTGCGATGTATTTGACTTTCAAACTTCTTTGAGACTAAAAATGAAGTTACATTGGCAATTGAAGGTGTTTGGATGGCAATAACATTTATCTACAGTGAACTTGCAACTATCGAAATGTGTGTTAAATATGGAATAAATCAGGGATGTTTAGGCCCTTTAAAACATTCAAAGAGTTTTTTGGACATTTCATGTGCATAGTTCAAATTTGAACTGCACTTTATTAAGAACATACTAGAGGGCACCTGAATGGGTTGAAAATCAACTATTTGGGAGTGGATACATGTTTTGGTACCATGCAAGAAATGTAAATTAAATGAATTCCAAACCTCATGGTATTTTGGCTCGGCCGTAGTCTTTGAGAAGCCATGTTTTCAAATTCCAGTAAATTCAAATATTGTGAGAAATTCATGAAACTTGGCATGGTGTGATGTCATGGCGCATATGTGTTGTGGTAAAAACAATGCCTAGTTCGGGACAGGTTTTGGCACAAACCTCGTACAAACCAAAGATTCTCATAAGAAGTCATGTGGTTCCGGTAGGGACAGTTCACATTTTATGTGCGAAACAACATTTGATGTTGCTTCTCGCCTTGAATTTATTTCTAGAGTCGCCGTAGAGTAACGTGAATGTGTTGTGTGAAATAATGGAGTCTTACAGAGTTTGTTTGGCCTTTCAAGTACATTAATTGAGTTTTGTAGGCATTCAATTAATGTGAATATATATAATTCAAATTTGAACTACCATCACTGCATGGTCCAGCTCATGAAAACATGTCGAAAAACCAAGTACCTTTCACTGGCTGCATGTTTAGGTCCCACACAATAAATGGGAGTGAATTTTGAACATATATATCATAGTCTTGGCTCGACCGCAAACATCTGGAAACTTAATTTTTAAATTCATGTAAATGCAAACCTTGATAGAAATTCATGAAATTTGAGCATGGTGCCATCAATTGCCCTGTTGTGTGTGTTGTGGTAATTTTTTTGCCCAATTTTGTACAAGTTTTGGCACAAAGCCTCTTACAAACCGAAGGTTCTCACAAGAAAGTCATGTGTTCCGATAGGGAAAGTTCCAGGGTTCATGAGACTTGTTTAACACATTAATAGATTTCTAGTTGTCTAATGTGCACAATTCAAATTTGAACTACAATCAAAAGGTCCAACACATGAAAAATAGGTTCAAAAATATGCCTTTCAATGGATGCATGTCTAATTAGGTCCCATGCAAGAAATGGGAATGAAATTTTAACATATTGACTGTTTACTCGGCCGCAACCATTGAGATGCTTAATTTAAAATTCTCCTAAATCCAAAACTCGTCAGAAATTCATGAAACTTGGCATGGTGTCGTGACAAGGGCACACACATGCAGTGGTAAAAAACTGTCTAAATTGGACATGTTCTTGCACAATCCCCTTACAAATCAAAGCTCCTCACGAGAAGGTTTGTGGTTTCGATAGGGAACATTATATATGCATGCCACATCTGCCGGAGAAAATACATCTGATGCCTCTTCTCTCCTTGATTTTCTTGATATAAACAACATAGACATATGTACGTGTGAAGTGCAAAAATATTATTAAATATGGGATCATCTGCTTTTAAATACATTAATTGAGTTTTCGATGCATTATTTAATGTGCATAATTAAAATTTGATCTACAATCACGAGGTCCGGGGAAGGAAAATGGGTTGGAAAATCATATATGCGTCCTTGGATGTATGTGTTCGGTCACACTCAATAAATGAGAACAAATTTCAAACATCTAAGCTTGTTGGCTCAACCACAATTATCGAGAAACTTGGTTTCCGAATTCATGTAAATCCAAAACTCTGTCAAAATTTCATGAAACTTGGAATGGTGTCATGCGAAGGCACACATTTATCGCGGTAAAAAAACCAAGTTGCCATGTTTTGTAAGAAGTCTCTTACAAACATGAGGTTCCAATGGTTCTGTTAGGGAACATATATGTGCATGCCACATCTGCGGGTCAAAAACGACATCCGATGCATCTTCTCTCCTTGATTTTTTCCTAGAAACAACATAAAGCAATAGGTGTGTACTGCAAACATATTAAATTATTAATGGTTTGTATGGGTTTTTATGCATTAATTGAGTTTTATGTGCATTTAATGTACATAATTCAAATATGAACTACAGTCACAAGGTCTATGTTGGGTAGTGCCTCATCATATAAAGCATAAGTATGTTGTGCTATTTTTAGTGTTCACTATGAGAGAAAGAGCAAGCATCATTAGGGCCAGTTCTTTTGCAACTTCTAGCAGCTTATTTCAGACATAAGCTAGAAGCCCAAAAGAACTCGTTTTGGAGAAGCTAACTCAGGTTATTTCCATCCTCACTTCCTCCACAATGGAAAAAAGCTAAGGGGGCAGCTTCGCGCAGAAGCCCACCTACAATCGTAGCGATACAACGAAATGCCCCTGTTTGTCGCACATTTTGCAGTGAGAATGCCACCGTGCCTCATCCCCTTGCCCTCGCATTTGCCCACACACACAAAGGCGATATCTAGGGTTGCTCGTCACCCCCCGCCAGACCCCATCAACAGTCGCCTCACATGAACCCATCAGCAGTAGCCGTCATCGGACCCCATCAACAACTGCGGCCATCGGTCCCCTCATCAGCAGCCATCGCCGGCCCCCAATAGCAGTCGCAACCACCATCGGCCCCCATCAATAGTGGTAGCCGTCGGCCCCCATCAGCAGCCCTAGCCGCCGTCTGCCCCCATCAGAAGAGGCTGCCTCATCGCCCCCATCAGAATTCGCTACCATCGTACGTCTCCATCAGCCGCCACCGACCATCCCATGAGACGCCATGCCCGACTCCTCTCCCCCTAGGTGCTGGCCTTCGGCCCGAGGAGAAGCTCTTTCTAGGGTATTACAGACTATTCATGTGACATATGAGGAACTCAGCTGAATGACAAAAACTAAAAAGAACTGGATGGCTTATTTTAACGGGCTTATTTTCACAACACCTTATTTGGGTCTTATTTCCATAGCAGCTTATTTCCACAGAGCTACTCAAAAGAACTGGTCCTTAATAACCAAAAAAGGCATTTTCGAACAAAAATCTGTCATGTTACCATCGCAAATGGGCACATTATTTATAATTCGTGGACAGTCTACATACCATACATGCGGGCCATGTTTCTCTATCTGTATTGGCAAGGAGTTAGCATGCGGATAGGTGTTAGAGTACACGGGTGGCATGCGAGCAGTGTCATGCGCACGCTCATTAGGGTGGTGTTTGTAACCTCTCGAACATGCGTTGGTTTTCCCTTGAATAGGAAAGGGTGATGCAATGAAGTAGATAAGTATTTCCCTCAGTTGTTGATAACCAAGGTATCAATCCAACAGGAGGAACAAGAAAGTCACGAATGGATGCACCTACACAAACAATCAAACTCTTGCACCCAACGCTATAAAGGGGTTGTCAATCCCTTCACGGTTATTTGCAAGGATTAGATCCGATAGAGATAGATGTAACGAGTGTGGAAAGTAAAGGTAAATAAATTGCGGCAAGGTATAGATCTGAAAATATATGATGGAAAATAGACCAGGGGCCATAGGTTTCACTAGAGGCTTCTCTCTTGAAGGCAAATATCATGGTGGGTAAACAAATTACTGTCAAGCAATTGATAGAAACGCGAATAATCATATAGTTATCCAAGGCAATGATCATGCATATAGGCATCACATCCATGACCGGTAGACCGAAATGATTCTGCATCTACTACTATTACTCCACACGTCGACCGACTCCTGCCTGCATCTAGAGTATTAAGTTCATGAAGAAAAGAGTAAAACATTAAGAAAGATGACATGATGTAGAGGGATAAACTCAAGCAATATGATGAAAACCCCATCTTGTTACCCTTGAAGGCACCAATACAATACGTGCCTTGAAACCCCTACTATGTCACTGGGTGAGGATACCGCAAGATTGAACCCAAAATCAAGCACTTCTCCCATTGCAAGAATAACCAATCTAGTTTTCCAAACCAAACCAATAACTCGAAGAGACTTGCAAAGATATGAAATCATGCATTTAAGAATTTAGGAAAGACTCAAATAATATTCATGGATAATCTGAACATAAACCCACAATTCATCGGATCTCGACAAACACACCGCAAGAGAGTATTACATCAGATAGATCTCCATCAAGATCATGCAGAACATGGTATTGAAGAGCAAAGAGAGAGAAGAAGCCATCTAGCTACTAGCTGTGGACCCGTAGGCCTATGGTGGACTACTCACACATCATCAAAGGGGCAATGGTGTTGATGTAGATGCCCTCCGTGATTGAAACCACCTCTGGCAGATTTCCAAAAAAGGCTCCAAGATTGGATCTCTCGAGAACGGAGGCTTCCAGCGGCAGAAAAGTAGTTGTGTGTCTCTTTTTGATGTTGCGGGAATATTTGGGTGTTTATAGGCCAAACAATAGGGTTAGGACACCTGCTAGGAGGCGACAAGCGTGCTAGGCGCAGCCGGGGGGGCCTGCACCTAGCAGGCTTGTGGCACCCTCGCACCTACCATGACGTGCACTCCAAGCTTGGATAACTTGTTTCCTTCTAGAAAAATTCCTTCCATAGGTTTTATTCCGTTTGGACTCCGTTTAATATTCCATATCTGCAAAACTCAAACACAATGAAAAAATAGAAACCGACACTTGGCTGTAGATTAATAGGTTAGTCCCCAAAATAATATAAAATAGCATATTAATGCATATAAAACATCCAAAACATATAAAATAATAGCATGCCATCATAAAACATTATAGGTACGTTGGAGACATATCAGCATCCCCAAGCTTAATTCCTGCTTGTCCTCGAGTAGGTAAATGATAAAAACAAATTTTTTAATGTGGAGTGCTACCTAACATATTTATCCAAGTTATATTATTTATTGTGGCATGAATATTCAGATCCATAAGACTCAAAACAAAATCTTAATATTGATGTAGAAACAATAACATTTCAAGCATACTAGCGAAGCAATTATATCTCTTCAAAATATAATGGCAAAAGAAAGTTATCCCTACAATATCATCTGGTCTGGCTATGCTCCATCTTCCCCACACAAAGTATTTATATCATGCACAACCCCGATGAAAAGTTAAGCAATTGTTTTGACACCTTTATTTTCTCAAACTTTCTAAACTCTCACGCAATAAATGAGCGCGAGCCATGGATATAGCACTATAGGTGGAATAGAATATGGTGGAGGTTTTCAAGTAAAGGGAGAAGACAGTCTCACATCAACTAGGCATATCAACGGGCTATGGAGATGCCCATCAATAGATATCAATGTGAGTGAGTAGGAATTGCCATGCAATGGATGCACTAGATCTATAAGTGTATGAAAGCTCAAAAGGAAAGTAAGTCGATGTGCATCATGAAGAAAAATTCCACTAGCTATATTAAACTGACAAAATAGGAGACTCTCCATCATGAAGATCATGGTGCTACTATGAAGCACAAGTGTGGAAAAAGGTAGTAGCAATGTCCCTTCTCCCTTTTCTCTCATTTTTTGTGTGTGTGGGCATCTAAGGCCTCCTTTATTAATTTTTTTCCAGCTTCGCTGGCCTCTTTTATTTTTCATAAAATCTTGAATCTCATCCCCAATTGTGAGGGAATCATAGATTCCATCAACCTTTTCTCACATGGGACATGCTCTAATAATGACAATCATAACACTTTTATTTTCTTTCAACTTAAGAGAAAATTACAACTCGATACCTATGAGAAAATATGACTCTATATGCAATATGGAAGTGATGGTGCATGTCATAAAAGAAAACGGTGGAAGTTGCATGGCAATATATCTCGGAATGGGTATGGAAATGCCATAATAGGTAGGTATGGTGGTTGTTTTGAGGAAGGATATATGGTGGCTGTTTTGTGGAAGGTATATGGTGGATGTTTTTTGGAAGGTATATGGTGGCTGTTTTGATGAAGGTATACGATATACCGGCGAGAGTTGCGCGGTAAATAGAGAGGCTAGCAAAAGTGGAAGTGTGAGAGTGCGTATAATCCATGGACTCAACATTAGTCATAAAGAACTCACATAGTTATTGCAAAAGTCTATTAGTCATTGAAGGAAATCATTAAACACATGCTCCTAGGGGGGAGGTTGGTAGGAGTTAACTATCGCGTGCCCCCGACCCTCACACAAGGGTCGACAATCTATAAACAAGTCATGCTCCGACTTCCTTACATAGCGGTTCACCATACGTGCATGCTACGGGAATCAAAAACCTTTACACAAGTATTTTTACCAAATGACAGTTTACTTCCTAACATGTGTGTTAACATTACCATCTTTATATCTCAAACTTTATGCAAGTAATCAAACTTCTCATAAATACTCAATGCACTTAAGATGGAAGTTTTTATCGTATCCCTTTTGGATGCCTATCACATTAGGACTAAATTCATAACCTAGACCAATTACCATGCTGTTTTAGAAACTCTCAAAATAATAGAAGTGAGGTACGAGAGTTCAAGTATTTCTATAAAACTCAAACACCATTGTGCTCTAAAAGATATAAGTGAAGCATATAGAGCAAAATTTCCCAACTCAAAAGATATAAGTGAAGCACATAGAGTATTCTAATAAATTCACGATTCGGCGTGTCTCTCTCAAAAGATGTGTGCAGAAAGGATGATTTTGGCAAACTAACAAGAAAAGACTCATATCATACAACACACTCCAATCAAAACACATATCATGTGGTGAATAAAAATATAGCCACAAGTAAATTTACTGATGGATTGAAGACGAAAGAGGGGATGCCTTCCGGGGCATCCCCAAGATTAGGCTCTTTGGCATCCTTTAATATCAATTGGGGTGCCTTGGGAATCCACATGATTAGTGTCTTTCCTCTCCTTATTCCATAGTCCATCAAATCTTTACCCAAAACTTGAAAACTTCACAACACAAAACTTAACAGAAAACAAGTGAGATCCATTAGTATAAGAAAATAAATCACCAGTTTAGGTACTGTTGTGAACTCATTATTTATTTATATTGTTGTTATACATACTGTAATATAACTTCTCCATGGCTCATACCACATGATACAACCCATAGATTCATCAAAATAGGCAAACAACTCAAAGAAAATAGTATTTGTTAAAAACAGAACAGTCTGTAGCAATCTGGACACTTCGTCTACTTATGTAACTCAAAAAATTCTGAAAAATCAGGAAAACCTAGGAAATTTATATATCAATCTTGTGTAAAAATTCAAATCAATTCGACGCTCTGAAAAAAGTAGAAAATTCCTGCACTGAGCGCAAAAGTTTCTGTTTATTAGCAAGATCAAATCAACAACTGCCATATACCCCGAAGGTTTTAGTTGGATCAAACACTAACTAAAACACCAAAACACAATTACTACAGAAGTAATAATTTGGGAAACACACAAAAACAGAATAAAAAATAGAACACAAAAATAAAATTGGGTTGCTTCCCAACAAGCGCTATTGTTTAACGCCCCTAGCTAGGCATGATGATTTCAATGATGCTCACATAAAAAGTAGTAATTGAAACATGCAAGAGAGCATCATGAATCTCATGACAAGCACCTTTAATTCTAACCCACTTCCTACGCATAGGAATTTTGTGAGAAAACAATTTATGGGAGCAAGAATCAACTAGCATAGGAAGGCAAAACAAGCATAACTTCAAAACTTTGAACACATAGAGAGGAAACTTGATATTATTGAAATTCCTACAAGCATATGTTCCTCCCTCATAATAATTTTTAGTAGCATCATGAAGGAATCTCTCAATATAACTATCACATAAAATATTCTTTTCATGATCAATTATAGCATACGTGTCATCACCAAATCTTAGGGAACAAAAAATATCATCTTGATCAAGCATCACATCCCCAAGCTTGTGGTTTTGAATATGATTAGCCTCATGGATATTCAGAGAATTAATACTAACAACATGGCAATCATGCTTTTCATTCAAGTAACTATCATGAATCACCTTATAAATTTCTTCTTTCAACACTTCATCAAAATTTTCAGATTCATGATTTTCAAACAAAACTTCATAGAGATAATCAAGTGCACCCAACTCACTAGCAATTGGTTCATCATGATTTGGTCTGTTGAAAAGATTGGAAAGTGTATGAGGATCTATATCAATAGATTTTTAGCAAGCAAAGATGCAAGCAAATAGAAGGCACATGGCAACACAAGCAAACATAGCAAACAGGAGATATGACGAGAAAAAGGCAAATCTTTTTGGTATTTGCTGAAAATCATTTTAGAAGTGGGGGAGAGGAAAACGAGAGGCAAAAGTCAAGTAATGTAAATGCATGAGATGAGTTGGTGATGGGTACTTGGTAGACTTGATGTGTATCCTCCCCGACAACGGCGCCAGAAATCCTTCTTGCTACCTCTTGAGCATGCGTTGGTTTTCCCTTGAAGAGGAAAGGGTGATGCAGGAAAGTAGATAAGTATTTCCCTCAGTTGTTGAGAACCAAGGTATCAATCCCGTAGGAGGAACAATCAAGTCACCAATGGATGCACCAACACAAATAGTCAAACTCTTGCAACCAACACTATAAAGGGGTTCTCAATCGCTTCATGGTTATTTGCAAGGATTAGATCCAATCGAGATAGATATAACGAGTGTGGAAAGTAAAAGGTAAATAAATTGCATCAAGGTTTATATATGAAAATATATGATGGAAAATAGACCCGAGGGCATAGGTTTCACTAGAGGCTTCTCTCTTGAAGGCAAATATCATGGTGGGTAAACAAATTACTGTCAAGCAATTGATAGAAAAGCGAATAATCATCTAGTTATCCAAGGCAATGATCATGCATATAGGCATCACGTCTGTGACAGATAGACCAAAATGATTCTTCATTTACTACTTTTACTCCACCCATCGACCTACTCCTGCCTGCATCTAGAGTATTAAGTTCATGAGGAACAGAGTACCACATTAAGAAAGATTACACGATGTAGAGGGATAAACTCAAGCAATATGATGAAAACCCCATCTTGTTACCCTTGATGGCAACAATACAATACGTGCCTCGCTACCCCTACTATGTCACTGGGTGAGGACACCGCAAGATTGAACCCAAAACCAAGCACTTCTCCCATTGTAACAATTACCAAGCTAGTTGGCCAAACTAAACCAATAACTCGAAGAGATTTGCAAGGATATGAAATCATGCATATAAAAAATCAGAGGAGATTCAAATAAGATTCATGGATAATCTGAACATAAACCCACAATTCATCGGATCTTGACAAACACACCACAAAAGAGGATTACATCGGATAGATCTCCATGAAGATCATGAAGAACATGCTATTGAAGAACAAAGAGAGAGAATAAGCCATCTAGCTACTAGCTATGGACCCGTAGGTCTGTGGTGGACTACTCATGCATCATCATAGGGGCAATGGAGTTTATGTAGATGCCCTCTGTGATCAAACCCCCCTCTGGCGGATTACCGGAAAAGGCTCTGAGATTGGATCCCTCGAGAACGGAGGCTTCCGGCGGAGGAAAAGTATTTGCGTGGCTGTCTTTGATGTTGCGGGATTATTTGGGTATTTATAGGACAAAGAATAGGGTTAGGAGACCTGCCAGGAGGTGACAAGCCTACTAGGCGCGGCCAGGGGGGGCCCGCGCCTAGCAGGCTTGTGACACCCTCGCACCTCCCCTGACGTGCACTCCAAACTTGGATGACTTGTTTCCTTCCAGAAAAATTTCTTTTGCAGGTTTTATTCTGTTTGGACTCCGTTTAATATTCCATATATGAAAAACTCAAAAACAAGGAAAAAAAACTGGCACTTGGCTCTCGATTAATAGGTTAGTCCCAAAAATAATATAAAATAGCATATTAATGCATATAAAACATCCAAAACAGATAATATAATAGCATGCCATCATAAAAAATTATAGATACATTGGAGACGTATCAGTGTGTCCTTTGCCAGTCGTCAAAGACGTTTCAGACTGAATACCTGTATGCAAACTGAGGGCAATTGTTCCTTCCCTACTAAGCCAAGCAAAAATCTGGCGCGAAGGAATTTTTCCATTACGTCATCGCAAACGGTTGTGAATGATGACCGATGTGCCCTTCCCAATGCTACAACTTCTACTAGTGCTAACTGCTGAGGTTGGCATGTATGCAAAATAATCTAATGTGGGGAGATAATTAAGGAGAGATATGAGTTTGGTGACCACATGAAGAAGCAATGCCAGGCGCGTGAACCTTGGCAAAACAATTAAATGAAAGAAACTCACCAATCCATGCAAGAGTTTAGTTGCCAAATCATTAAATGATGGGACCTTAGCAACAATGCATTGTGGACTTGAGTTGCTAAGACATTTAATACACTAAGAACCCCATGTAAGCACCGATCGATACATTGGCAGTAGGAGTCGGGTAAGATCCGAATCTGTCATATTGGGTAAATTTTTATTTGTCAAATTGGAAATGCTGGGATTTTTCAAATTTTGCAGGAACAAAATCACTATTACGATGCAATTTTGCAACTCAAATTCAGTAAACATAGATTTTATTCATAGATCAAGCATTGGTCTTTGTACAAAATAGTTCAACTCGATAGCCGAATCGAACAAACTTTTCCCCATTTGTTGCCAACCACGTACTGAAATAGCTAGTTCAACTATATATACTAGCTAATTTAAAGTACGTGGTATAGTTCAACCATATCTATAGTTAGATGAACTAAATAAAATAGCCCCTAAATACTACTCTAGAGGGGCTTCATGGTACTGCCAGCAGCCTTCTCCTCTACCGAGCGCGTTTAGTAAGAGGCAGAGGAGGAGAAGCCTACCGACGAGCTAGAGGAGTCGAATTCGTCGGCTACCGCTGCTGCCCTCCGCCGCTCCTGACGCACCTTCTCTAAGTGACGAGACTCGGCATAGATTTCCTCATGTCGTGCCATACCTACGACATCTGCTATGGCCACGGCGGTGGTGAGCCTCTGTATGCTCGACCTGGCGCTCCTCCTTCTCATGTAGGAAGTTGATGTAGCATGCTAGTCCACTAACGCAAAAGCCAAGCGACTGTGCTTAGGCGGTGGCCTCCTCCTCCCTCATTTGGTCTGCGATGGCGGAGCGAGTGATGGCCCCGGCGGCTGGTCGTGGGGTGGCTGCCAAGGCCGACACTGATGTGGTGGCAGCCAAGGAGGCAGCTGGTGGGGTGGAGAAAACAGTGGCCGGCAATGGGGTGAGGGGCGATGGCGGTCACTGACAGCAGCTGACTTCGGGCAAATGTGGAGGAGAGTGTGGTGGGTGCCTTTCACAAAGCCAACAAGGACGCCACACGCACTACATGCTTCCGGGTACTACGCAACCGACGTGGTGCAGCCTCCCAGCTGGAGCTGCCCTTTGGCTGGGTGGCAGAGCGACGACGACGGACAGGTGCCATTAGAAATTGGGGGAGAAGCAAACTTGGGAAGCTACGAGAAGGGAGGACATGAATGCAACATTGAGAGGCCGGCCGTGAGGATTTATAAAGCAGGAGGCCAAGGTGAGCCGGGCGGGAAACTTGCGCGCGTTCATGCGCGGGAACGGGAAGCTTGCGCGTGTTCCTGCGCGGTTTTACGAGAACGGGAAGCCCCAAAGAAATGTTGTGCGCTCTGATGACCCACAAGCGTAGGGATCGTTTCTAGCCTTTTTCGATAAGTAAGAGTGTCGAACCCAATAAGGAGGTAAAGGTAGAACAATTATCCCTCAAGTTCTATGGAAAACCGATACAACTCTACGCACGCTAATGCTTGCTTTACCTAAAATTAGTATGAAACTACTTTACGGGAAGTAAACGAGAAGTACTTTGAGAGGAAGTAAACTTAGTATTGACGTAGCAAGCTTCTTGTCATGCAAGAGAAAGATTGTCCTGAGGCAATTGAATATGGTACGATAGATACTTGTTATATGCAATGAGGGAGAGGCATGAGCTAACATACTTTCTCTACTTGGATGATATGCACTTATGATTGGAACTCTAGCAAGCATCTGCAACTACTAAAGATCATTAAGGTAAAACCCAACTATAGAATTAAGTATCAAGTCCTCTTTACTCCCATAAGCCATAACCCACCTACTCGGGTTTGTGTATTCTGTCACTCACGCAACCCACCATAGGCAAATCATGAACATATTGCAACACCCTACAACGTGGATCCCTCCGCTTGAGCGACACGGAGGGCACCAGAGGATAGCACCATATCAACATACAGCTCACATCCATAACATCATACCACAATTAACCCATAGGACAAAAGAGATCTACTCAAACATCATAGGATAGACAAATATTATTGGGAAATAATATATGGAGTTGAGCACCATGTTTAAGTAGAGATTACAACAGGGAAGAGATGTGTTACACCGCTGCAAAGAGGGGGAGAGAGTGTGTGTTGACAGTGGCAAGATTATTGATGTAGATTGTTGTCACGATGCTTGCCCCGGCGACGTTCCGATGCCGTCGGGAGAGAGGGGAGAGAGCCCCTCCTTATTCTTGTTACTTGGCCTCCTCCTATATGGGAGGAGAGTTCCCCCTCTGGTCCATGGCCGCCATGGCGTTGGAGGGGCAGGAGTCCCTTCGAGATTGGATCCCCCTCTCTGTTCTCTTCTGTTCCGCGTTCCCGTTTTCTCCCCAAAAACCGTTTCTTATATTCTCGGAGATCCGTAACTCCGATCGGGCTGAGATTTTGAGGGGATATTTATCCAGAAATTAACCCCCTTGCACCCGAAGGAGAGCTCGAACCGACTTACGACTTGGGCAAAACCCACAAGGTCGCCCCTGGCCCCCCCTGGTCGTGCCCTGGTGTCTTGTGGGGGTTGTGGGCCTCCATTTGCGTTGATTCCACTTCTCAAAATTCAAAAATATTCCAAATAAAAATCTCTGTATATTGTTATCACGTTTGGAATTTGTTTGATATGGATATTCTACGAAACAAAAAACACGCAACAAACATGAACTGACACTAGGCACTGGATCAATAGGTTAGTCCAATAAATCATATAAAATGTTGCCAAAAATATGTGAAAGTTGTATAATATTTGCAGGAACCAATCAAAAATTATAGATACGACGGAGATGTATCGACATCCCCAAGCTTAATTGTTGCTCGTCCTCGAGTAGCTAAATGATAAAAAAGGTAATTTTTGATGTGAAATGCTACCTAGTATAATCTTGATCATATATCTAATCATGGCATGAATATTAAGATACAAGTGATTCAAAGAGATAGTCTAGTTTTGACATAAAGACAATGATACTCAGGCATCCCAACAAACAATCATGTCTAAAGAATGCTATCCCTACAAAATCATATAGCCTTGTCATGCTCTATCTTCTTAACACAAAGTATAAATTAGGTACTACCCCGCTGTCAGACAAGAAATTGGTTCATACTTTTTAATGCGCTTTAGCATTTTCAACTCTCACTCAATACATGAGTGCAAGCCATGGATATAGCACTATGGGTGGAATAGAATATGGTGGTAGGTTTCAAAGGGGTAAAAGTGGAGTAGAAAGTCTTGCATCAACTCAGCGTATCAACGGGCTATGGAGATGCCCATCAATAGATATCAACGCGAGGAGTGGGATTGCCATGCAAGGGATGCAGTAGGAGTTATAAGTGTATGAAATCTCAATATGAAAACTAAGTGGGTGTGCATCTATAATCAAAAAATCCCACTAGTATATGAAAGTGACAACATAGGAGACTCTCTACATGAAAAACATGGTGCTACTTTGAAGCACAAGTGTGGAATTGGCATGCCCCTTCTCTCTTTCTCTCATTTTCTTTTTTCTTCCTTTTTTCGTTTTTTAGTTTTCTCCTTTTTCCTTTTTTCCTTTTTTTCCTTGTTTTATTCATCGCCCGGAGTCTCATCCCGACTTGTGGGGGAATCATAGTCTCCATCATCCTTTCCTCACTGGGACATGCTCTAATAAGGAATAACGATGATCATCATACTTTTATTTACTTATAACTCAACATTCCAACTCGATACCTAGAACAAAATAAGACTCTATATGAATGTTGTGTAGTGATCTATCATAGAAAAGATATTAAAAGATGGACAAGCCATGGAAACATCATGCAAGCTATCTTATGACCATGCAAAGCAATATGACAATGAATTCTCATGTCATCAAAACGAAAACCGTGGAAGTTGCATGTCAATATATCTTGAGGCTATGGAAATGCCATAATAGGTACGTATGGTGGATTTTTTGAGGAAGATATAATAAGTCTTATGTGTGATAGAGTGTATCATATCATGGGTTTTGGATGCACCAGCGAAGTTTGCACCGACTCTCGAGGTGAGAAAGAGCAACGCGTGGTACCCTAGAGGCTAGCAAATTGCGGAAAGATGAAAGTGCGTATAATCCATGGGATCACATTAGTTATACAGAACTCACATACTTATTGCAATAGTTTTATTTGCTCTCTTGAAGCAAAGTATTACTACGCATGACCCTAGGGTGGAGGTTGGTAGAAGTTAACCATCGCGCGCCCCCGACCTTCACACAAAGATAAACAATCAAGGATAAATTGTGCTCCAACTTCCTAGCATAATGGGAGACTATACGTGCATTCTTCGGGAATCATAAACCTTAACACAAATATCTTACTATACACGATCATCCACTAGTACATCCCACATATTATCATCTCTATATCGCAAAACTATTGCAAGGAATCAAACATATCTTATTCAGTGATCCCTAAGTTTTATGTAGGATTTTATGACTAACCATGCATATGACCAATTCTTGTCGACTCTCTAAATAGAGATAAGTGAAGCAAGAGAGTTTAATTCTTTCTAGAAAATACCATGCTCTAATAAATATAAGTGAAGCAAGAGAGCATTCTATGAACAATTTTCTATGTGAAGAGAAATAGGCAATCCAAACTTAAAATGATATAAGTGAAGCACATGAAGCATTCTATAAAGCCATGCTAAAAAGATATAAGTGAAGTGCAATGAGCATTATATAAGTCAAGCATGGACTATTTTATACTAGCATGGTGCATAAAATAAAAGGGAAAATACAAAAGACACTCCAAGATTTACACATATCACATGAATGAAACGAATCCGAAAACATACGGATACTTGTTCAAGAAAGATGGGATGCCTTCCAAGGCACAAGCTTAGACACTTGAGTATCCTCGGATATTTACTTGGGGTGCCTTGGGAATTCCCAAGCTTTAACTCTTTCCTCTCCTTCTTCTCCTCATATCAAGACCTCCTCGATCTTCAAACACTATATTCACACAAAACTAAACAGAAGACTGGTAAGATCCGTTAGTATAATAACCAAAGTACTACTTTAAGTACTATTGGAAACCAATTCATATTTTATATTTTCATTATCCCTGCTGTATTATAACTTTTGTATGGGTTAGACCACCGTTAAAATCAATAGTTTCATCAAAACAAGCAAAACAATGCATCAAAAACAGAATCTGCCTTAAACAGGACAATCTGTAGTAATCTGAACTTTAGCCATACTTATGTAAGTACACAAATTCTGAAACATTAGTATGAATTAAAAAATTGTATGGAAATACTATGTTAGAATTTCTTCTCATTCTCACGTTCCAATGAAAAATGAAAATTCGTGCACTTGGAACAAAGTTTCTGATTCAGATTCAGCATTGTTTCTACTCATCTTATGGATCATCCTAAAGGCAAATCTTGGCACAAAAATTTATTAAATAACTCAACAGAAATAAATGACTCTCTAAAACTTCCAGGTTATTTCCTAGGCAACACTTTCTTTAAAGCCATTAAGCTAGGCATAAAGTGCTCAAGTAATGGATTCACCCGGATCCAAGGTATATCAAAGCCAATTTAAATTAGCAAGGATTTGTAATTAAGTAGTGAGCACAAAGTGATATGTATCATATGACAACGAAGTCTAACTCTCTTCCTATGCATCAGCATGTCATACAAGAACAATTCATTCACACCAAGTAAAGGCCAATGCATAGCATAAGTAGTTTCTTGGAATTTTATCGTATTGGAAACATAGAGAGGTGAGATGTAGTTCCTCTCTCATAATAATTGCAAGTAGGAGCAGCAAGCACATGCATATTATATTTATCAAAGTCATCATGTGTAACAGTAAAACACAACCCATCAATATAATCCTTAATAAGAGCAAACTTCTCCGATATAGTATAGTTGGGAGAATTCAAAAATATAATAGGACTATCACGTGTGGGTGCAATAGTAATAATTTCATGCTTAACATAAGGAACTATAACTAGTTCATCTTCATAAGCATAATTTATATTGGCATCATGGCCACAAGCATAGGAAGCATCAAGTTCATCAAAAAGGGATATTTCAAATGAATCTAAGGGATCATAGCAATCATCACAGTATTCATCTTTCAGTATGTGCAAAGGGTAATTAAACAATGTATGAGTTGAAGAGTTACTCTCATTAGAAGGTGGGCATGGGTGATCAATCCGCTCTTCCTTCTTTTTCTTCGCTCTCCTCCTCATCATTTTCATCTAATGAGCTCACATTTTCAGCAACTTCTTCGTCAATAGGTCCCTACAAAATATTAGTCTCTTCCAAGGTAGTTGAATTTATCTCAATAAATTCAATAATATCAACATTGTATTCATAATTATCATAGCAACATTTAAGTATCGCATAAATTTCAGATTTGTAACAAACATCATAATAGTTTTCAAGCAAAGAAGCAATTTCATAAGCACCCTTAAAAGCAACAAATTCTTTTATTCGTTCCACATCATAGTATTCATATATACCATTAGCATAAGAAGCTAAGGTTTAATTATCATTAAATTCACATGAAAAGGGAAGGTGTGGAGCGTTCATCCTAGAGCAGCAAGTAATATCATATCTCAAGCATAGCTCCCGAGCACACCAATGCAACAACTGAATTTGATCCCATAACAATTTCCCTTTTTGAGTCAAGCGATAATCCCTAAAGTATTCACGTTGATCCAACATTACTCCCATTATCAAGCTGAATGGGATTTTTCTCAGGATTATCAAATTAGTATTTAATACTTCACACATAACTAGCATCGAGGGTTTTAGGAGGTTCCCCATCTCCATGAGTAGCAGGTAACACTAATTTTTTTGTGTTTCGTGTTCCATATCCATAATTAAAGATATAAAAAAAATAACAGAAAATAAAAATTACTTAGTGATCAAGCAAACAAGCACATACGAGAATATTCACCCACGCTATTCCTCCCCAGCAACGGTGCTGGAACAAGGTCTTGATTACCCACAAGTGTAAGGGATCATTTGTAGCCTTTTTCGTTAAGTAAGACTGTCAAACCCAACGTGGATCTAAAGGTAGAACAAATATTCCCTCAAGTTCTATTGACAACCTATACAACTCTATGCATGCTAATGCTCGCTTTAACTAGAATTAGTATGAAACTACTTTGCGGGAAGTAAACGAGAAGTACTTTGAGAGGAAGTAAACTTAGTAGTGACGTAGCAAGCTTTTTGTAATCCAGGAGAAAGACTATCCCTAGGAAATTGAATATGATACAATAGATACTTTTTGTATGCAATGAGGGAGAGGCATGAGCTAACGTACTTTCTCTACTTGGATCATATGCACTTATGATTGGAACTCTAGCAAGCATCCACAACTACTAAAGATCATTAAGGTAAAACCCAACCATAGCATTAAGTAACAAGTCCTATTTACTCCCATACGCCATAACCCACCTTCTCGGGTTTGTGTATTCTGTTACTCACGCAACCCACCATAGGCAAATCATGAACATATGGCAACACCCTACAAAGTGGATCCCTCCATTTGCACGACAAGGAGGGCACCATAGGACATCACCATATCAACATACAACTCACATCCATAACACCATACTAAAATTAACCCATAGGACAAAAGAGATCTACTCAAACATCATAGGATAGCCAAATATCATTGGGAAATAATATATGGAGTTGAGCACCATGTTTAAGTAGAGATTACAGTAGGGAAGAGAGGTGTTACGCCGCTGCAAAGAGGGGGAGAGAGTTGGTGTTGACGGCGGCAAGATTGTTGATGTACATCATCGTCATGATGCTTGCTCCGACGGCGTCCTGGCACCACCGAGAGAGGGGGAGAGAGAGCCCCCTCCTTCCTCTTATTCCTTGGCCCCCCTATATGGGAGGAGAGTTCCCCCTCTAGTCCATGGCCGCCATGGCAATGACGGGGCAGGACCCCCCCGAGATTGGATCTCCCTTTCTATTCTCTTCTATTTTGCGTTCCCGTTTTCTAGCCGTAAACCATTAATTATATTCCCAGCGATCCGTGACTCTAACCGGGCTGAGATTTTGATGGAATTTTTATCCAAAATTTAGCTTCCTTGCACCGTAAGGAAAGATCCAACCGACTTATGAGATGGGCACAACCCACCAGGCCGCGCCTGGGCCCCTGGCCATGCCCTGGTGTCTTGTGGGGGTTGTGGTTCCCCATTTGCATTGATTCCACTTCTCAAAATTCACAAATATTCCAAAAAAATCTCCGTACATTTTTATCGCGTTTGGACTTCATTTGATATGGATATTCTATGAAACGAAAACATGCAACAAACAGGAACTGGCACTGGGCACTGGATCAATAGGTTAGTCCAATAAATCATTGAAAATGTTGCCAAAAATACTTTAAAGTTGTATAATATTGGCATGAAACAATAAAAAATTATAGATACGATGAAGACGTATCATGCTCTCGAAGCATTGGGTGTTTGGGGCATTTCGTCGCACCGTGCGGGAAACTTGCGTGCTCCCGAAGCGTGCACTGGAATCCTTGTGGGGTAATGCGGTGACAAGACATGACGGAGGTGGGAGAAATGACAAGTACGTAGACGGTTAATAATAAACAACCGTTTTCATTTTATTACAAAGCAAACGGTCGTTCCGTATGCACCGTCACGAATGAATGTACGCATGAGGCAGTTGATGCGGCCTCGGCGCGCTGTGTTCGCGTCCGTGCGCTCCCAGACACTCTACTAGCGTCTAGGCGCAAACGACCAGGCACGTTCGGAGAGCCATATCCAAGCGGTTGCGCTGCTCCCGGCGCCACCATGCAGTTAAGTGCTGGAAAAAAACTACCATGCGGTTGATGCAGCCATTTACCTTCGCCTCTTCCACCTTCTGATCGCACCACACAACCCAAGTAGCACACCCACGGCGGCAAATAACATAGAGAGGATGCACTTCTTTTCATTGCTTCAACATTCCCATGCAGATCCAATGGCGGCTACCGGCATCTTGCACCAGTTTGCCACTATTGTCTAAGTGGACACACACAATAGGAAGACAGACCTCTCAGTGGTGTACACCAATCCCTCGGCCATGGTGGTGAACTTCATCGACATGTTGGAGCAGCTACTTGCTAAGGATGACAAGTACAAAGTGGTCGGCTTCGACCTCGCGTATACCGGCGGTCATGCCGAGCATGATTAGAAAGTTGTCGTCGCCCAGTTGTGCATGTTCCATCACATTCTCGTCTACCACCACTACCTGGCCACAAGGCCTTGCGAGTGTTTTGCCAGGTTTGTCAACAGCCCCGACTACAGGTTCGCAATGGTGGACACCCCAACAATCTAAAGGTGCTCAAGACTTAGGGCTTGTCCTTCCAGAAGCTTGTCAACATCCAAGGTCAGTACAGGGTCTAGGTCGGCGAGAATAAGAAGTAGAAGGACTCCCTAATTGACCTTGCCGCGGGCATCATCGACCCCTACTATAGAGACATGAAGGCTGAGTTCCACAAGGACAAGACTGCCTGGCACACGGCCTAGGTGGACGAACTGGATGAAGAACACATCAACTACACGGCCAAGGACACGTATACCAGCTACGAGATGTACATGAGGATCATTGACATGAGGAAGTGCCTCCTTCCTACAGACGACGAGGGATAGCCACAAAGTAGTGTTGACAACTATCGTTAGAAGAACAATATGATTTGGTGATCACCTACTTCTTGTAAATTTATATTGAGAAATGTACATGTCTTGTGTAGTCACTTATGGAATTGTATGTTCAAGTTGGTTATGCAACAATAATGTTGGTGCTGTGTAGACAAAGCATATAGATGTTCTGCAAACAAAGAAAATCACATCTCATAAAATTATTAGTAGCAATCGAGTGCCTAGAACACACACAGGTTGTCAGGATGAATCATTTGGGTTACTATTGATCTTCCCATACATGTTTGATGAATGAACTGTTTGCCGGGTACCCACAAGACAAACGGTTGTTAGGATGAATCGTTTGGGTTATTATTGGTCTTCACATACAATTCTGATGAATGAACTGTTTGCCGGGTATCACACACACCTTCTTAGGCTAACTCGTTTGTGTTCTGCTAGATCAGCGCAAACAGTTTGTCCGAGTGAACTGTATGTTGAACTATGCACACGTATGTATTTTGTTAACCATTTTTGTTATCTTCCATAATCACAAACAGTTCATAAGAACAAACTATATGCAACGCATCACACACACAACTTTTTTTGAACCGTATTTGCTCGTTCCTTCATTGTGCACGGTTTTCGTAATTGGAGGCGGATCTTGAACTATACCATTTGCAATTGATGGATCGCACACAGTTTCGTCGAAGGGTCTCTGATTGATGTGTCGTGTTTGGACCATCCCACAGTAGTGTAATGACAATTGATTTTATCCCTTTTTCCCTTGCCAGACTTCTCGTAATCGAAATACGAATCCTTGGTGTTATAAGACTTGGCATACCTAGCCAAAACTTCCATGAGTTCGGTCGTATCCTTGACCTACCACTTCATATGCCAAAATTTTTGTACCAAGGGCTGAAACTGACAGTTTTGCTCCATGACGAGGACTGCGTCTATGATGTAATGTTGTTAGATGTGTGAACTATCTCGGAAATCATCCTTCCCCAATGATGATCTGATTCACCATCCTGATGAAAACAATGCTCCAAGTCAATGATGGTAGTTGGACACTTGGACGTCCCTTGGAAATTCTTGATGAACGGCTCTTTCAACTCTTTCCATGAATTGATTGAATTCAGCTGCAAGGTTTTCAACCAAGTACGCATTGGGCCTGATAACATCGCTAATGAACATGTCGATCTTGCCGGTCGGGACCCAAAACCTAACTGGATTGATCTGGCCTCGGGGATCTAGGTCACTCATCAATGTAGAGCTTTCCACGCCAGCTTTTCATCTTCCGGTTAAATTGCGTAGCTGCCAACCTGAGGAAGGGCTCCCTTCAAGAACTCAACACCACCGTGCGCTAGCCCCATGGTGTGTGCCCACTGTCGTGGTTTTTTCATGACAAATGTCCTTGTGAGAGAACTAAATCATGAGGTGATCGCCGCTAAGTGATTGCTTGACCAGGGGTGATCGGAAATGAGAGACATGAGTTTCTCCAAGTCCGTCCCCTCTAGAAAGAGGTAAAAGCCTATGTCCTGCTTGATTGCTATTGATGATGGTGATATCGATTACAAGGTATTTCTTTTGCTACCTAGCCCTCGAGGGTTTCTTACTTGATGTTTACAGTAGAATCCGGGTCATACTATCTTCCCTTCTCCTAGTCCAATTCATACTCCTCTTGTCTCCCAGGATAGGAAACTTCTCATCTTAGCTTTCCCCATAAGCTGGCCCGTGGGGTTCCACCTCAGGCCGGCTTGTTGACAGATGTTGCGTGGGCTCTACAGTCTTCCACTAGTGCCATGTTGACCCGGATGTGAGGCTACCCATAATGCCTTCAACCTCTTTGGCTGGGTCATACCATGGGCCGAGTCATAATCGTGGGGAACACCCCCCAATGGATTACATAGAACTTTTACAATTCTCCTGAGACACCTAGATTATCAGCCTCGGTAGAGATGCTCCATCACAATGAATCCTGTGTCGCCATACTGAAGCAGATGCTGGAGTGGGATGCATGGGGCCTTGTCTCAGTGGGGCCCGTGAAGCCCGAGATGTCGAACCCCTTTTTGCCTCAAGAGGCCCAGGAGGACACGGTAGGTCAAAGTGAGGTGGAGAAATATGATGCCGAAAGCGATTCCAAAAGCTCCTACAATACCCCGGCTAGGGGCACACATCCACCGCCTGGCTAAAAGCGTGCCCCATCTTTCGAAGCACCCGACCCTACTACCTGAGCCCCGCAACAATATCGTGCTGTCGATGTTGGTTAAATGCAAATTTTATTCTCTTGGTTATAGGCACATACTTCACTCAATGTTGATTTTGTTTGTAGCCTGTTAGCCGTAGTTGACGACTTGGAGGCGGTCCCCTCCTTAACCACAAACTCGTCCTCGGGGGACTTGGTGGGGGAGCACCCCACCCCTGAGCCTAGGCAAATGTGCACCATGTGAGGGCCCACCAAAGGACCTGTCTAAGGGTGCAAGCTTCGCCATTCACTACGTTTCCCTGAAGGGTACGTGGACGTCCAGGGATGAGTAAGCAACTCGTGAATCGAGAGCATAGGTATCGCTAGCTTCATGTTGTTTTTAAGAGTCGCCCCGCCATGCATGCAGCCTGCCTCGCTTTGGTTTCCCTTTGAAGAACGTGAAGTAGTTGGCCATGAAAGACAGGACCTGTGCGGACCTGCGTGACAATGACATCGGAGGAGTTGATGATGACAGGCGAGGGGTGGCCCGCCCAACCGAGGACGCTAAGGTTCCCCGAGAGGATGCCTGTGAAGCCTGGAGTGAGGCAGATTCCGTAGGATTACCCCCACCCTAGGAGCCCTCCGTTATTGGGTATACAGAGGTCTCCCAGATTATCGGTGTCAAAACGGGCGGATCTTGAGTAGGGGGTCCCGAGCTGTGAGACTAGAATCGATAGTAACAAGGGACGAAGGAGATGATGTTTACCCAGGTTCGGGCCCTCCTATGTAGTAAAACCCTACTTTGTTCTTGATTATATTGATGGTATGAAGGTTATAGAGTTTATATACCTCGCGATCGAATAGTTAAACCCTAGATAAGTTTCTCTGCCCTACAATCTAAAACCCTCTCGGTTTATATAAATACCGAGGGGGTACCTAGGGTTTACACATGGCAGGTCTCCTCTCAAGGATGGAGATGTCAATTTCCTCATCTTGACTTGGAGTGCACGACGTGCCTTCGGGACTTCCATCTAGAATGAGGGCTCTCAATGTATCTGGCCCCTCCTGTGATGATTAGAATGCGGCCCATCAAGCCGGCCTATTAGGAGATAGGCCGACGCCCTGAGGACCCCTTAATCCAGGACTCCCTTAGTTGCCTCCGAACTAGCCCCCAACACCAAGGGTCTCCGCTCTAGAAGCTTCATGTGATTAGAATCTTCGGCTTGCGGGGTGAGTTCTTCTTTCCACTAATGATCGGCTAAGACTAGTTTGGCTTCTGGTGACGCATAATGTTTCCGATCGTACGACCATCCGGACACCATGAATTTCTTAATCCTGAAGGCCAAACATCAAGGTGTAAAAAATGTTTCCTGATGACCTTTCTAACGAAGTGTCGTGGCCTCCCATGACCGCTCAACCAGTTATGAAAACTCGATTCGTGGTTCAAGGCTGTTTTTTCATTGGCACGACTCATCAATGCTTAAATCGTGCTTCGTTTCACACGGGATATGATTAATATCTCGACTTACTTCATGTGCGTATAATGGTACACACGTCTTGGGAAGCGGAGAAATTCATGGTGCAGTAAGGGAGGCTAATCGGCGGCACGCCCCATAAAAAGGGAAAAAACCAAAGCCTATTAACTCTTCCATTCGCATCCTCTGCTTCCACAATCTCTTCAAGATCCCAGAGCCCAGATCTAGTTCTTCCTCGACTTCTCCTCCGAGCTCAGCATGTCGGGTTCGGGCTCCAACGACAAGTGGGAGGCCTCCACAGTCACAGACCAGGACATCCGGGACCTGAAGCAGGCCGGCTACCTCCCCGCCAACGTCTTCCACCATGATCCGGAGAAGAACTAGGTGATCCCACCCCTAAGCCAGGCGAGAGGGTGGTGTTCGTCCCCCACTTTATCCGGGGAATGAGCTTTCCACTCCACCCCTTTGTCAGGGGTCTCATGTTCTTCTATGGACTGGACTTCCATGATCTTCCCCCGAACTCCTTCATGCACATATCGACAATTATCATCATTTGTGAGGCCTTTCTGCGGGTCGAACCGCACTTCGGCATGTGGCTCAAGGTCTTCAACATCAAGCCGAAGACTATTGTGGGCGAGCACGTAGACTGCACACGGTAATCAGCAAACTCCCCCACGTCGGATGGCTGGTCGACACCTTCATTGACACCATCAAGATCTGGCAGAAGGAGTGGTTTTATATCACCGAGACAAGGGAAGAAGGTCAGGTTGCTCCATTCGAGTTCAGATCTGGACCCCCCACAAGATTGATCTCATGGCTTTGGAAGGGCCTTGACAGGGGGTTAGATGCAGAGGTGGACAAGCTGCAAAAGCACATCACCTCGATGATGAAGGCCAAGATCGAGCTGGTTAATGTGGTCCAGATCATGCTTTGACACCGCATCCTTCCCTGCCAGTGCCGGGATTCCATCATGTGGGCTTATTAGATTGACGATGAGCCTACCATATGTCAGCTCTTCCGCACCACTCCGGAGAAACTGTGGAAGGCGTTGTTCAAGCCACGGAAGAGTTGTCCAGCCAAGAAGGAGGATTTGGGGCTACACGCCGATAACCCTACTACCTAGGTATGATATAATTTCAACTAATCAGCTCTGTTTTCTGACAAAAGGATTGAACGCCTTTCCCCTCATCTTTGTAGAAATGGTTGAGAAAAGCCACAAGAATCAAATTCCCGGCAACACAACCCGAAGACCCCAGGTCAAAGGCGTTGTCCGAGATGCTCGTCGTGGCGCCGTACAAGGCGCCATAAAAGAAAGAGAAGAAGAAGAGCAGAGAAGGTCTCCGCATAAGGGACCAGCTGAACCCTGCGTCCGAGGAAACCCGTGCATACTCTAACCATGAGGAAGAGCATTAGGACGAGGAGGAGGGGGATTCCACCCTCACAAGAAATACGGCGGGGTCACCGAACATCGCGGAGGAGGTACCTCCTCTTTCCCCGAAGCAGGCATGTCGGCTGATGTTGGTCCTACCCTATGACAGTTCGGACTCGGATGCCGAGTCCGAGGATTTCGAGAAGGTTCCTCAAAGGAACCTAAGGGTCAAGCCCCCAGCTTGAAGGTAAGAATCCGAAGACTCCTTGAGCTATATGACAAGTTTTTAATGTTATTAATGTCTGAGCGCCTTTTGATCCGCAGCCCACCACACGTTCTCTCCGACCAAGTTTCGGATGGGGAGACTCCCCCTGCCGAGCTGGTGGCGAGTGGGGCCGCGTCGCATCCCACACCTCTAGGGGTCGTTGTCGGTGTCAAAACCGGTGGATGTCTAGTATGGGGTCTCGATCTGTGGAAATAGGATCGATGGTAACAGCAGACGAAGGGGACGATGTTTACTCAGGTTCGGGCCCTCCTATGGAGGTAAAACTGTACGTCCTGCTTGATTGTATTGATGATATGTAGGTTACAGAGTTGATCTACCTCAAGATCGAATAGCCAAAACCCTAGATGAGTTGTTCTCCCCTACAACCTAAAACTCTCCGGCTTATATAGACGCCAAGGGTACCTAGGGTTTACACATGGTTGGTTACACATCAAAGGAAAAACATGCCTATCTACTATCGAAAATTTGGAGGACACGCCACGGCTCCTTGAAACTTCCACCCTGGCGACGGGGCCTTTGATCATCCAATGCTTATCCAGCATCCCACATAGTCCGGCCCATGAGAAACAGGTCGGCTATCCGAGGACCCCTGAAACCAGGACTCCCTCGGTAGCCCCTGAACTAGCCTCCAACACCAAGGTATTCTCGGACAATCTTCACGTGTCAAAGTCTTCAACTTGCAAGGCGAGTCCCTCTATCTCTTCTTGTTCGGAAACCAACCAGTCATCAGTGAAATCCCAAGCATCACGAGCTTGCCAGGTCCATTGTACCAACCATCAGCGGTTCTTGATTTTCGCGTGTCATGGGGAGACGAGCGGTTCAGCGGCCTTTTACAAGACTACCCCTCTGCAATGGACGCACCACCCATTTAAACAATCTGAAGAATGGTCTAGGCCACATCCTCCTCTTCCTCCTCATGCATCGAAAAAACTTCTAGCGAAAGTTCACCACTAACACATGGCGAGTGCCCCCAGCTCTTCCTCGCGCCCTTACGACTCCCGACCTGGGGATTGGACAAGCTGTTCCGTCTCCCTTCTTCGACTATGCAAGCTCGAGACCCAAGTGTACTTTCCCTCCTCGGATCTGGTGGTTGTCCATGTCAGCTTATCTTCATTCAAAGGGGGAGCCTACGCGGAAAATTTCCCCAATCCACAAAAGGGGGAGCGTGTATGTTTTGCGCCCTTCCTTTTGCAGGGTCTTGGGTTTCCCATTCATCCATTCTTGATGGGGTTATTAGAGTTCTATGGGATCCAGCTTCATCACCTCACCCCATGGTCTATCCTGCACATCTCGGGCTTCGTTGCCCTTGTGAGATGTTCCTAGGCTGCAAGGCACATATTGAACTGTAGAGGAAGTACTTCTGCCTCGTCCCTCGTACTCGGGACAACACAATCTTGGAGGTTGAAGGAGCCAAAATATGCCACATAGAGTGGACAGGGTATCTAGTGGGAACACCGAAGGAGTTCGAAGAATGGTCCTCGAAATGGTTTTATATCGAGGACGTCCCCCTATTTGACCTAGCTCGGAGGGGTTTGCCCGAATACCCCGATGCCCCCTTGAAGAAGAGGTACAACTAGCAACCGAAGAGCTCGTCCCAAGAAGACATCGTCGAAGTGCTACGCTTGGCAGCCCACATGAGGGTACTATCCCATCACAACTTGACCATGATAGACGTCATGGCTGCCGCCATCACCCGGTGTGTCCAGCCTCTTCAGCAGAGAATATACTCTTTGTGATGTTAGACTGGACAAGCGACACCACTTGCTACCGACGACTTGGCCCTGTGAATCAATAAACATTGGCCGTCGTACTTGCTGACCTATACAAAGGAAAGCAAGAAGATTTTGTTCGGCTACCGGCCTAAGAGGGCTATTCTAGTCATAATCCCATCGAAAGGTGAGCCTTTCAATTTAGTGACTACAATTCGGGCTTTTCATTTTATCCCTTCCTGAACGAAGCCTTTAACTTATGTGAACAGGAATGGAGGAGCTTCATCGAGACAGTTAACTATCTGGCCCCCCAACCCGAGGACTATTCCCGTGATGATAATCTAGGCTTTCATGATGACCCGGATCTGACAATTGAGCTTGAAGACGGGATTTTCTACCAGGAGAGCCTTGATCGCTCCAAGGTGGACATTATAATAGATTATCTTGGATATTCCCTTCCTCCGTGATAAGCAAGAAGAAGAAAAACTCGTCCCGCAAAAGACATGTATCCGCCACCGATCCAAACGTACCGTCCCCTACTCCCAAGCATCATCGGTCTGCGAGAAACGCATCGGCTACGGCGGCAATGCCCGAGCCGGAGAGTAACAGGGAGCCATGGAACGAGCCGGCCATGGGGACAAGCCCGCCCATCCGCTCAACTCAAAGGTACTATGCTTGGCTATTGTATTTTATTATCACGACTAATAGAGCCTCACAAGAGACCTTATGTTGAAACACTTAGGCAAAGATTTCAGCCTTCTTCTATCGAGGAGGTTGCCAGGGTGTCCGGCAGCGCTCAAAATTCCCGAGGTTCGACTCATGCCAAATCTGCTATGAAGGTCCCTATAGTCAATCCGGCCCTTGAAGACTCTAGGAGGCAATGTTAGTTACCAAGTCCGAGGTAGAGAGTGCTATGAATCATCGGCGGCGACGAGAAGCCCTACTCTACCCAATGCTCTCCGAGCAAGAGTTCAATGCTCTACGCTTAGTGGATGCCCACATCGGAGCTGTCCTAGCTAGATTCGGGGAGGCAATGAAACTGATATCATCAAGCATGTAGGTGAGTAATCGGCTATAAGAGTCTGATCACTCGTCTAGACCCAGAAGCCCCTGAACCTTAAGTTGGTCGGAAAGACTGAATTAAGTGTCATCGTAATGTATTATTGCTAACGCAGGCCTCGAGGCAGCAGAGCGAACAACTGGCCAAGGAGCTGGAGACAAGCCGAACACAGGTGGAAACCGTGAAGGCCAAGTTGGAGCAAGTGAAGATCTTTACCGGGGAGGCACATGGTGAGTGTGCCTATTCTGCTGTCCTTAGTACATATTCCCATGCTAACGCAGGGGCACTTTGTAGTAGCTGAATCAATAGGGCAACAGGAAATAGATTTAGCAGTAGCTCGAGAATCTCAGCAGTACGCCGAATCTTAGCATGAGGCGGCTACCACAATATGGAGGAGAAGAACCACAATCAGGTGGAAAACAAACAGAATGCCGAAAAATTGAGAGCTTTAAAGCTCAATTGGCCCAAGCCCAAGAAGAGAACCAAAAATTACAGAGGGGCAAGTTTGGTAAATGTAATTCTAACACCAGTCAATACTTCTTATGTATGAAGTATAATAATCATGCCTTGACTGGTGTATAGGTCTCCTATCCGGGTGGCTCGAAGAAGAGATCGGATCTTATCGCGGAAACCTTCCAAAGGAGTTGTCCGCCCTTCGTGAGCAGGCTCAGAAGGCCATGAAGAGCATGGCGAAAGCATTATGGCCTGATACGTGTCCAACGTATCTTTAATTTTTGATCGTGTCATGCTATTATATTATCTGTTTTGGATGTTTTAAATGCACTAATATAGTATTTTATATTATTTTTGGGACTAACCTATTAATCTAGATCCTAGTGCTAGTTTCTGTTTTTCCTTGTTTCTGAGTATTGCAGATATGGAATATTAAGCGGAGTCCAAACGGAATATAATCTTTGGAATGAGTTTTTCTGGAACGAATTGATCTACCAGGCTTGGAGTGCAAGGCAAGGACCTTGCCAGGAGGTCACAAGCCAGGGGGGTGCGGCCACCCCCCTGGCCGCGCCTAGCAGGCTTGCCACCTCCTGGCAGCTCTCCTAGCCCTAATCTTCATCGTATAAATACCCAAATATTCCCCTCATACCAAAAAGGGCCACACAAAAACTTTTCCGTCGTGAGAAGCCTCCGTTCCGAGAAATCCAACTTTGGAGCCTTTTCCAGTAATCTACCGGAGGGGAATCCGATCATGGAGGGCATCTACATCAACTCCATTACCCCTCCGATGATGCATGAGTAATCCACCACAGACCTACAGGTCCATAGCTAGTAGCTAGATGGATTCTTCTCTCTCTTTGCGCTTCAATACCATCTTCTTCATGATCTTCATGGAGATCTATCCGATGTAATACTCTTTTGCGGTGTGTTTGTCAAGATCCGATGAATTGTGGGTTCATATTCAGATTACCATGAATATTATTTGACTTTTTTCTGAATTCTTATATGCATGATTTCATATCTCCGCAAGTCTCTTCAAGTTATTGGTTTGGTTTGGCCAACAAGATTGGTAATTCTTGCAATGGGAGAAGTGCTTAGTTTTGGATTCAATCTTGCGGTGTCCTCACCCAGTGACAAAGTAGGGGTAGCAAGTCATGTATTGTATTGTTTCCATCAAGGGTAAAAATATGGGGTTTTCATCATATTGCTTGAGTTTATCCCTCTACATCATGTCATCTTACCTAATGCGTTACTCTGTTCTTCATGAACTTTATACTCTAGATGCATGCAGGAGTTGGTCGATGTGTGGAGTAATAGTAGTAGATACAGAATTGTTTCGGTCTACTTGACATGGACGTTATGCCTATATGCATAATCATTGCCTTGGATATCTTCATAATTATTTTCTTTTCTATCAATTTCTTGACACTAATGTTTTCACCCACCGTGATACTTTCCTTCAAGAGAGAAGCTTCTAGTGAAACCTATGGCCCTGGGTCTACTTTCCAAAATATATTTTCAGATCTATAAATCAAAAATACCAAAAATATCTTTATGTAATTTATTTACTTTTTTTACTTTCCGCAATATTTTACATTTATCTCTATCAAATCTAATCCTTGCAAATAATCGTGAAGGGATTGACAACCCCTTTATAGCGTTGGGTGCAAGAGTTTGATTGTTTGTGTAGTTACATCCATTGGTGACTTGCTTGTTCCCCCTATTGTACTGATACCTTGGTTCTCAACAACTGAGGGAAATACTTATCTACTTTGCTGCATCACCCTTTCCTCTTCAAGGGAAAACCAATGCACGCTCAAGAGGTAGCAAGAAGAATTTCTGGCGCTGTTGCCAGGGAGGATACACATCAAGCCTACCAAGTACCCATCACAAAGTCATCTCTTGCATTTATATTATTTTCCATTTGCCTCTCGTTTTCCTCTCCCCCACTTCTAAAATGATTTTCTGAAAATACCAAAAAGATTTGCCTTTTTATTCACCCTTCTTCCGTTCGCCTTTTCATTGCTATGTTTGCTTGTGTTGCCTTGTGCCTTCTATTTGCTTGCATCTTCGCTTTCTAAAATCTATTAATATGGATCCTCATACACTTTCTAATATTTTAATAGACCAAATGATTAACCAATTGCTAGTGAGTTTAGTGCACTTGATTATCTCTATGAAGTTTTGTTTGAAAATCATGAATCTGAAAATTTTGATGAAGTGTTGAAAGAAGAAATTTATAAGGTGCTTCATGATAGTTCCTTGAATGAAAAGCATGATTGCCATGTTGTTAGTATGAATTCTATAAATATCCATGATGGTAATGATATGCAAAACCACAAGCTTGGGGATGCTATGCTTCATGAAGATGATATTTTTTGTACTGTTTTGAAGTTATGCTTGTTTTGCCTTCCTATGATAGTTGATTCTTGTTCCAATAATTTTTTTGCTCACAAAATCCCTATGCATAGGAAGTGGCTTAGACTTAAAAGTGTTTTTCATGCTATTCATTATGATCTTTTGCATATCTAAATTACTACTTTTTATGTGAGCATCATTGAAATCGTTTTTCCTAGCTAGGGGCGTTCAACAATAGCGCTTGTTGGGAGGGAACCCAATTTTATTTTTATGTTATGTTTTTTGATTCTGTTTTTGAGTGTTTCACACATTATTAATTCTGTTGTAATTGTGTTTTGGTCTTTTAATTAGTGTTTGATCGAAGTAAGACCTTTGGGATGGTTTATGGTGGCTGTTGATTTGATCTTGTTGAAAAACAGAAACTTTTGCGCCCAGTCCAGGAATTTTATAACTTTTTCAGAGCGTCGAATGAGTATGAAATTTTAACATAAGGTTGATATACAAATGTTACAGGTTTTAATAATTTTTCATAATTATTTGAGATACAGAAATATACGAAGTTTTTAGATTGCTATAGACTGTTCTGTTTTTGGCAGATTCTATTTTCTTTGAGTTGTTTACTTATTTTGATGTATCCATGGCTTGTATCGGGGGGTATGAACCATGGAGAGTTTATAATACAGTAGGTATTAAACAAATATAAATAAATAATGAGTTCACAATAGTACCTAAAATGGTGATTTATTTTCTTATACTAACGGATCTCACGAGTTTTCTAATAAGTTTTGTGTTGTGAAGTTTTCAAGTTTTGGGTAAAGATTTGATAGAGTATGGAATAAGGAGTGTCAAGAGCCTATGTTTGGGGATTACCAAGTCATTCAAAGTCATATCGAAGGATATCAAAGATCCTAATCTTGGGGATGTCCCGGAAGGCATCCCCTCTTTCGTCTTCAATCCATCGGTAAATTTACTTGAGGCTATATTTTTATTCACCACATGATATGTGTTTTGCTTGAAGCGTCTTGTATGATATGAGTGTTTTATTTTTGGTTTGCCACAATCATCCTTTCTGCACACATATTTTGAGAGAGACACACATTAATCGTGAATTTATTAGAATACTCTATGTGCTTCACTTATACCTTTTGAGATAGGCAATTTTGCTCTAGTGCTTCACATATACATTTTTAGAGCACGATGGTGTCTGCTTTTATAGAAATAATTGAACTCTCATACCTCACTTATATTATTTTGAGAGTCTTTAAACAACATGGTAATTGGTTTAGGTTATGAATTTAGTCCTAATATAATAGGTATCCAAGAGGGATATAATAAAAACTTCCATATTAAGTGCATTGAGTATTATGAGAAGTTTGATTCCTTGCATAAAGTTTTGAGATATAAAGATGGTAATGTTAAGAGTAATGTGAGGAATTAATTGTGAATTGGTAAAATACTTGTGTAAATATTTGTGATTCCCGTAGCATGCACGTATGGTGAACCATTATGTAAGGAAATCAGAGCATGATTTGTTTATAGATTGTCAACCTTTGTGTGAGGGTCGACAGCACGCGATGGTTTACTCCTACCAACCTCTACCTTAGGGGAATGCGTCTAATGCTTTGCTTCGATGACTAATAGAATTTTGCAATAAGTATGTGAGTTCTTTATGATGAATGTGAGTCCATGGATTGTACGCTCTCTCACCCTTCCACCTTTGCTAGACTTTCGAGTACCCCGTAACACTCGCCGGTGCGATAAACCTATCTACCTCAAAACAGCCACCATATATATTTCCTCAAAACAGCCACCATACCTACCTATTATGGCATTTACATAGCCATTATGATATATATTTCCATGCAACTTCTAACGTTTCGTTTATTATGACACGCACCATCATTTTTATATTGCTTTGCATGATCGTAAGATAGCTAGCATGATGTTTTCATGGCTTGTCTATTTCTTGATGTCATTCACTATGCCAGATAATTGCACATCCCGGTACACCGCCGGAGGTATTCATATAGAGTCATAATTTGTTCTAGTTATTGAGTTGTAATTCTTGAATTGTAAGTAAATAAAATTGTGATGACCATCATTATTAGAGCATTGTCCCATGTGACGAAAGGATGATGGAAGCGATGATTCCCTCACAAGTGGGGATGAGACTCCAAAATTTATGAAAAATAAAAGAGGCCTGCGAATCCCAAAAAAATAAAAAGAGAGGCATTAGATGACCACCAAAATAAATAAAAATGAGAGAAAAGAGTGAAGGGACAATGTTAGTATATTTTTTCCACAGTTGTGCTCCAAAGTAGCACCATGATCTTCATGATAGAGAGTCTCCTATTTTGTCACTTTCATATACTAGTGGGAATTTTTCATTATATAACTTGGCTTGTATATTCCAATGATGGGCTTCCTCAAATTTCCCTAGGTCTTCATTAGTAAGCAAGTTGGATGCACATCCACTTAGTTTGCTCTTGAGCTTGCATACACTTACAGCTCTAGTGCATCCGTTGCATGGCAATCCCTACTCACTCACATTGATATCTATAAATGGGCATATCCATAGCCAGTTGATACGGCTAGTTGATGTGAGACTATATTCTCCTTTTCTCTCACAACCTCCACCATATTCAATACCACCTATAGTGCTATATCCATGGCTCATGCTCATGTATTGCATGAGAGTTGAAAAAGTGTGAGAAAATAAAAGTGTGAAACAATTGCTTGACTTTTCATCGGGGTTGCGCATGATATAAATACTTTGTGTGGGGAAGATGGAGCGCAGCCAGACTATATGATATTGTAGGGATAACTTTTTTTGCCATTATATTTTGAAGAGATACAATTGCTTTGCTAGTATGCTTGAAATATTATTGTTTTTATTTCAACATTAAGCTTTTGTTTTGAGTCTTACGGATCTGAATATTCATGCCACAATAAAGATTATTACATGGATAAATATTTTAGGTAGCACTCCACATAAAAAATTCTGTTTTTATCATTTACCTACTCGAGGACGAGCAGGATTTAAGCTTGGGGATGTTGATACGTCTCCAACGTATCTCTAATTTTTTATCGTGTCATGCTATTATATTCTCTGTTTTGGATGTTTTATATGCATTAATATGTTATTTTATATTATTTTTCGGTCTAACCTATTAATCTAGGCCTAGTGCCAGTTTTTGTTTTTCCTTGTTTTTGAGTATTGCGGATATGGAATATTAAACGGAGTCCAAACAGAATAAAATATTCAGAATGATTTTTTTAGAATGAAAGAGATCTAATAGGCTTGGAGTGCAAGGCAAGGACCTTGCCAGGAGGTCACAAGCTAGGGGGCTCGGCCACCCCCCTGGCCGTGCCTGGCAGGCTTGCCACCTCCTGGCAGGTCTCCTAACCCTCATCTTCGTCCTATAAATACAAAAATATTCCCCCAGTACCAAAAAGGGCCACGCAAATACTTTTCCGCTGCCAGAAGCCTCCGTTCCCAAGATATCCAATCTTGGAGCCTTTTCCGGTAATCTGCCGGAGGGGGGATGTGATCATAGAGGGCATCTACATAAACTCCATTGCGCCTCCGATGATGTGTGAATAGTCTACCACAGACCTACGAGTCCATAGCTAGTAGCTAGATACCTTCTTATCTCTCTTTGTGCTTCAATATCATGTTCTTCATGATCTTCATGGAGATCTATCCGATCTAATATTCTTTCGCGGTGTGTTTTTCGAGATCCGATGAATTATCGGTTTATGTTCAGATTATCCATGAATATTATTTGAGTCTTTTCCTTTTCCGGTAATCTGCCGGAGGGGGATTCGATCACGGAGGGCATCTACATCAACTCCATTGCCCCTCCGATGATGTGTGAGTAGTCCACCATAGACCTACGGGTCCATAGCTAGTACCTAGATGGCTTCTTCTTCTCTCTCTCTCTCTTTGTGCTTCAATATCATGTTCTTCATGATCTTCATGGAGATCTATCCGATGTAATGCTCTTTTGCGATGTGTTTGTCGAGATCCGATGAATTGTGGGTTTATGTTTAGATTATCCATGAATATTATTTGAGTCTTTTCTGAATTCTTATATGCCCGATTTCATAACTTTGCAAGTCTCTTTGAGTTATTGGTTTGGTTTGGCCAACTAGATTGGTAATTCTTTAAATGGGAGAAGTGCTTAGTTTTGGATACATTGTTGCGGTGTCCTCACCCAGTGACAAAGTAAGGGTAGCGAGGCACGTATTGTATTGTTTCCATCAAGGTTAACAAGATGGGGTTTTCATCATATTGCTTGAGTTTATCCCTCTACATCATGTCATCTTACCTAATGCGTTACTCTATTCTTCATGAACTTAATACTCTAGATGCAGGGAGGAGTCGGTCTATGTGTGGAGTAATAGTAGTAGATGCAGAATCGTTTCGGTCTATATGACACGGATGTGATGCCTATATGCATAATCATTTTCTTGGATATCTTCATAATTATTCACTTTTCTATCAATTGCTCGACAGTAATTTGTTCACCCACTGTGATACTTTCCTTCAAGAGAGAAGCCTCTAGTGAAACCTATGTCCCCCGGGTCTACTTTCCATAATATATTTTCAGATCTATAAACCAAAAATACCAACAATACCTTGTTGCAATTTATTTACTTTTTTAGTTTCCACAATCTTTTACATCTATCTCTATCATATCTAATCCTTGCAAATCACCGTGAAGGGATTGACAACCCCTTTATAGCGTTCAGTGAAAGAGTTTGATTGTTTGTGTAGGTGCATCCATTGGTGACTTGCTTGTTCCTCCTACTGGATTGATACCTTGGTTCTCAACAACTGAGGGAAATACTTATCTACTTTACTGCATCACCCTTTCCTCTTCAAGGAAAAACCAACGCATGCTCAACAGGTAGCATGGCCTGCCGAGCAAACGCGGGAGGAGATGACGGAATTGTTTGATCGATTCAAGGGAGACCGAACTAGGTTCGAGCTATGGAAGACATCGGCTTGCCGAGAGGGAGCGTGAGAGGCATGGGAGATGATCAAGACTCATTATACCGTCCTTAACCCCGAGCGTATAGCCCGGGTTGGGCCGGTAGGATCGGATGGGCAGGAAGTGCCACTTTACTAGGTATACGACCAAGTGATACCCGTCGCCCGTATCTCGCAATAAGATTGCTCCCTGCACACCTTAATAGATAATCTCGAGCAACAACGAGATGTATGAATATTTGTAACTATGTACCAATAATTAGGGAATTGCTCTGTCAGTGTCATAAAGTTTGTCTTAACCGGTCAAAGGCTTCAATGTCCCGCGCTAAGAGCTTGGGAGTGTTCCTTCTAAAATATCACTCAAGAGGAGCGAATTATGTTCAGGGAACCAAGGAATCCGGCCATTTGGTGCGAACGGACAGAAAGCACATAGGGAGATATGTTATATTACAGCTTGGCGTAAGAAACATCTTCCAAAGAAAATAGTACCTCTATTGATACCTTTCCTCAGGGGGCTACATAAATCGTAGGTAGTAAGGTCGTATACTGCTAGTATGCGACTAATTTCTCTTTGTGAAAAAACAAACCCGAGTCATGGTGCTAACGACCATAGTCTTATTAGTTGCTTCCGTCATAGCCGATCAATTGCCTGCTGAAGATAGCTAGCTTTTGGCTTCACCCATCTGAGGTATGTATCTGGATAAGCCGGTCGTAACAATCGCAGAGCTGCTCCCTTTACCCTCTAGCCGAATAGCCGGGAACGTAGAGGGTAAACACAGGAGTGAGGCAACCAAGATTGGCAAAGTCTTAGTTCAAATTGATGGATATGATGGCTTAAACACGATAAGGGAAACATGCGTACACAATAAATGTGAATAAATTCTTATAATATAAAATCATTGGCTTCAGAAAGAAGCCCTCAGGTGTTGTGTTCGGATTTGACACTTAAGGGTGTAAGCCAAAAATCTTAGTACCAGATCGGTTGAACCGAACATAGATTTGGGAAGAAAAGAAAAAAAAATTCAAATCTACCGAAGAACAAGGTGGGAGGGGAAGGAAAAAGTAAATAAAAAGGAAAGAAGAAGGAGGTAAAGGGTAAAGAATGTGACGACACCGGTTTACCCATAGAGGCGCCGAAGATGAGCTGTGTTCCATGGGTTAGGTTCAAGGCAATTGTCCGACGTGTTTCGAAGATGGTAAACCCCTCCCGCAAGTACTTCGTCGATTATGAAGGGGCCCTTCCATTTGCGGTTGAGTTTATGCTTCTGCTTCTCCGGGAGCCGTATGACGAGTTCACCCATGTTATATGCTTTTGCCCTGACCTCCCTACTCCGGTAACGTCAGACTTGCTGTTGATAAAAAGTAGAGCGAGCCCGAGCTATGTCGCTCTCCTTCTAAAGTGTCCAGGTCGTCTTGCAGATCTAACTTGGCTTCATTTTCCTTGCACATGCGCACCCTTGGTGCATCGTGAATAATATCACAAGGGAGGACCTCTTCTGCCCCATAGACCATGAAGAACGGTGTGTATCCAGTTGATCTATTCAGGGTGGTGCGTAGGCCCCATAGAATGGAGTCGAGCTCCTCTACCCAATGACAGTAGGACTCATGAAGAGATCAGACCCAACGTGGCTTAATGCTGCTCATTACGAGGTCATTTGCTTGTTCGACTTGTCCATTGGTCTGTGGATGATACACCGATGCGTAATCAAGCTTGATGCCCATTTTTGCGCACCAGTCTTTGACCTCTTGGGCCGTGAAGTTGGATCCATTGTCCGTTATTATACTGTGCGGGACGCCATAACGGTGTACCACGCTGAATATAAAGTCGATTACTGGTCCAGACTTGCCTGATTTGACATGTTTTGCCTCTATCATTTAGGTGAACTTGTCAACCATGACCAGTAGGTATTTATTCTTCCTTGTCCCCCCTTTACATGGTCCGACCATATCCAGCCCCAGACCGCAAAAGGCCATGTAACCGGAATAGTCGGAAGAGCTGTTGGGGGCATGTGGCTTTGATTTACAAAAAGTTGACACCCCATGCAGTGTTTGACAAGTGATTGGGCGTCCGCCCGAGCAGTGGGCCAAAAGAAACCAGCTCGGAAGGCCTTGCTAACTAAGGCTCTTGTTGCGGCGTGGTGGCCGCCCATCCCTGCGTGGACTTCAGCTAAGAGTTGTCGTCCTTCTTCCTCAGATATGCACCGTTGTAATATTCCGGTGGTGCTTTTCTTATATAACTCACCCTCATGTACTTTGTAGGCTTTGGATCTCCAAATTATGCACTGCGCCTCCATCTGATCATCGGGGAGTTCTTTGCAAAGAAGGTAGGCGATGAAGGGCTCGGTCCATGGCACGATTACTGCCATGACCTCATGAGCCGAAGGCGTTTCATCCATTACGGAGCCACCAATGATTTGGTCATTTGGTTCATTTATAGGGGGAACAATCTCTTCTGCAATATTTAGACCAGCACCCTTATGATTGTCCTGCCAAACCATTGATGGCTTATAGAGCCATTCCAGGAAAGTGTTTTGGGGGACAGGGTCGCGTTTATCCCCCATGCGGGCCAGTATGTTAACGGCCTGGTTGTTGTCTCGAGCGACATGGTGAAATTCCAGCCCCTCGAACCATGCGAATATCTTGAGGACAACGTTTCTGTACGCTGCCATCTTTGGGTTTTCAGCATCGAATTCGCCATTGATTTGAGAGATGACCAAGTTGGAGTGTCCCCGTACCTCCAGCCGTCGTATGCCCATTTATACTGCCATCAGAACACCGTGCAAGAGTGCTTCGTATTCGGCTGCATTGTTGGAATCGGCATACATGATCTGCAACACGTACCGAATGTTGTCGCCTGCGAGGGATGTGAGGATAACTCTAGCCCCCAGTCCGGCCAAAGTTTTAGATCCATCGAAGTACATCGTCCAATAGGAGTATGTACTATATTCCCTAGGGAGCTCGGCCTCTGTCCACTCGGCAAGGAAATTTTCCAGTACATGAGATTTTATAGCTCGTCGTGGCTTGTAGGCAATTTCAAAGGGAAGTATCTCAATAGCACACTTGGCTATGTGGCCGGTGGCGTCCCTGTTGTTGATTATGTCGTTCAGGGGTACTTTGGATGCCACCGTAACTAAACACTCTTGGAAGTAGTGCTCGAGTTTCCATGATGTGATAAATACTACATAGGTTATCTTTTGGTAGTGCGGGTATCTGGACTTGCAGTGCGTTAGTACTTCTGACACATAATAGACTAGTTTTTGTGTCTAGGATTTGTGTCCCTCCTCCTCTCGTTCGATGCTGAGCACTACGCTAACGACTTGGTTGGTAGCCTATATGTATAATAACATGGGTTCACGAGCGCCTGGTGCTGTGAGTATGGGATTGCTTGCCAATAGTGTTTTAATTTCTTCTAACGCAGCCGCTGCTTCATCGATCCACTCGAAATTGTTGGTCCATTTTAGCAGTCTATAGAGCGGTAAAGCCTTTACCCTATGGTAGGAGATAAAGCGGCTTAGTGCTACTATGCATCCAGCCAACCTCTAGACATGATTTAGCTCCGTGGTTATTGCAAGTTCTGATAGAGTGTGGATCTTAGCCAGATTCGCTGCTATTCCTCTATGGGAGACGATGAATCCGGGTAGTTTACCAACCGGAACTCCGAATACACATTTCTCCGGATTGGGCCATATGTCATACTCGCGTAGGCTGGCAAAGGTTTGTCGTAGGTCGTCGATCAACTGGATGACATGTTTGGTTTTGATTACCACGTCGTCCACGTATGCCTCGACTGTTATACTAACTTGTTTTGCGAGACAAGTCTGGATCATGCGCTGGTACGTAGCCCCAGCGTTTTTAGCCTGAAGGGCATCATGTTTATGCAGAATGGCTCGTACGGGGTGATGAATGTGGTTGCACCTTGGTCGGATTCCTTCATTTTAATCTGATGATATCTGGAATAGGCGTTGAGGAAACACAAGGAGTCGTGTGTGGTAAGGGGAAAGGGTCCTTAGGGCAGGCCTTGGTGAGGTCTTTAAAGTCGACGCACAACAGTCGGGATCTGTCTTTCTTTGGTACCATCACCAGGTTTGCCAACCATTCGGGGTGCTTAATCTCCCCAATAAATCCGGCCTCTAGCAGTTTAGCTAATTATTCGCCCATAGCTTGTCGTTTAGGCTCGGAAAAGTAGCACAGAGTCTACTTAACATGCTTGAAGCCTACAATGATGTTCAGACTATGTTTTGCTAGCCACCGCGGGATTCTGGGCATATTGGATGGATGACAAACGAAGATGTCCCAGTTTTCCCATAGAAATGTCCGTAGTGCCTCGTACACTACGGGATCGAGCTGAGCTCCGATGGACGCTGTCTTGTTGGGGTCCGTCGGGTGCACCTAAAATTTAACGATTTCTTCTGCAGGTCCAAAGGACGTGGGTTTGGGATTTGCTAAGGATCACATTGTCCTTGTCAACAGTTGACCAAAGTGCAGTCAGTTTTTCTGCAGCGAAGGTCTCAGCTAGTGCCTCGAGGGCGAGTGTCGCTGTTTTGTTTTTGGCCCGAAGGGCTATGTTCGGATCATTGGCGATTGTGATTACCCCGTTTGGTCCTCGCATCTTGAGTTTCATGTACCCTTAGTGTGGTATAGCCTGGAATTTTGCGAAGGCGTCATGTCCCAATAGGACGTGGTAGCCGCTGGGGAATGGCACGATTTGGAAGAGGACTTCTTCGGGTCGGTAGTTTTCGGGCGTGCCGAACACTATGTCCAGGACGATATGTCCTGAATAACGCGCCTCTTTCCCTGGAATGATTCCCCAGAAAGTTGTTTGTTGCTATGCTTGATACGAGATCGGTTGAACTGCATTTTTCCAGGGTATCTTCGTAGATCAGGTTTAAACCACTGTCGCCGTCCATTAGCACCTTGTGTAACCCGAAGCCATCAATGATGGGGTAGGTTGTGAGTCGGGCTTGTGTTCAGCAATACGGAATGTATATGGCATGGTTTGTCGAACAACCCGTCAAGGATAGTACTGACCACTGTAAGGGGCCTATTTCTCTTTTCGACGGGTTCGATACTGGAAGGCCGCTTTGGAGGTATCCTCCTCTTATGATCTCCTCTAGGGTACTCGGTGCAGGTTGGTTCTGAAGATAGTCGTTCGGCTTGCCACGCACTGTCCATGGCACAATATTTTTGTACCAAGTCTGACAGCTCGATAAAGTCACGAATGTGCCGACGAGACAGGGCATTGAGAATCCCTTGGTTATGGCAGTTGTGATTGACGGTTGCCATTATCTCCTGATCACTAAGGCCTCGTACTTTGTTTCTAGCAAGGGGGTGTCTAGCCCAATAATGATGGACCGACTCTCCTGGTAACTGCTTAACATCCTGTAAGTCCGAAGACTTGGCCTTTGCTACGATGCTTGAGTGTTCGGTTTGGGTGGTGGGTGGGAAAAAATCTGACTCCACGCCACGGTGTGATTCAGAATCGCGGGCTCCGAACTGTGTGCTAGATCATGGACCGATACCGGTCTGTCTCCGGAGCGAACTCCTATGTCTAGGTTGCAAGCGAGGTCTTTGTGATTGGAGACCGGGATATAAACCGTTTTTAATTCCGATCGCTGGGGGGACGAGCCCCCAGCCGGACACTCGACGGTGGTCACTAGGTGGGTGATTGTGGGGATATGGATCTCCCTATCATCGGGTTTAAGCCCGAGCCTATCATAGACTGGAACCTGGTCATCAGACATACGCATGATCTCAACCCGATCGAATAGCTCGTTTAAAAACGAGGCGATGGTAGGATGCATGTCGCTAAAGCGAGTGGAGTCGATATGTGGCGTCATAGTTTCGGAGCCACGCGAAAGCGGATTCAGGTCCTGTTTAGCCGTGGTGAATCCGGTCACAACAACCGGATTGGGCATTCTAGACAGCCCAAGCATGACAACTTCATCAGAAGCGGGGCCCGATGTCCTCGGCGTCGGGATCTGCGGGCTCCTTCTTAGCAGTCGAGGGTTCTATCCAGACAAGTTCTCCCCGTGAATCAGCGATGAACTCTCGGGATTCGAACCTGATTCCTTGATCGGGGTAAAATTTTTCGATCTGGCCAAGGTGGCCGATCGGGTCAGCGTGCGGCGAGGCATCACAACTTGTAAGGATCTAATTAGGGATGAGAATACCCTAGCTGCAGATCTTGCAGCTTGTGAAAAGGTGAGCCATTGATTACTTTGGCGATCACAGCGGAACTCTCAATGAAACCACCAATGTCGGTGTCAAAATCGGTGGATCTCGAGTAGGGGGTCCCGAGCTGTGATACTAGGATGGATGGTAATAGGAGATGAATGAGACGATGTTTACCTAGGTTCGGGCCCTCCTATGGAGGTAAAACCCTACGTCCTACTTGATTGTATTGATGATATGTAGGTTATGGAGTTGATCTACCTCGATATCGAATAGCCAAAACCCTAGATGAGTTGTTCTCCCCTACAACCTAAAACCCTCTGTCTTATATAGACGCTGAGGGTACCTAGGGTTTACACATGGTCGGTTACACATCGAAGGAAAAACATGCCTATCTACTGTCGAAAACTTGGAGGACACGCCACAACTCCTTGAAACTTCCACCCTAGCAACGAGGACTTTGATCATCCAATGCTCATCCAGAAGCCCACATTGTCCAGCCCATGAGAAATAGGTCGGTTATCTGAGGACCCCTGAAACTAGGACTCCCTCAGTATGGAAGGATGTCGCGGAGGTGTCATCCCGCTAGGATCCCTTGGAGACGAACACAGGCTATGGGGGTGACGATATCATGGCCGAGGTTAATGCCTCTGCAGTCGTAGACCGAGAGGAGGAGCCCCTCCCGACCACTGAGGAGACTGGACAAAGGGATGCCCAGTCCCCTCTAAGGTCATCTTTGGAGCGCACCATGCCTCCGGAGCCTTCGGTTCAATCCCTGGTTAGAGATCGAACTAACCGATCACCATCAGCGCCACCAATAACTGGGTGGTCGGTCATGGAGGAGTCTCTCTCGAGCGCCTCCATCTTCGAGGATCACCGCACCCTTATGGGTGCAGTTTCGCAAGGCATTTAGTCTGTTAATAGGGGACTAAAGGAGGCCTTCAATGATCTCCTGACGGGCTTCTAGGTGAGCCACGTACTGTTCTTTTCCTAAAATTTTACTTTATTAGGTTTGTGTTATCGTTGTATATAGCAGCCCCGAGCCCAGGTTGAGTTTAGAAAAAACTCACCAAGTGGCCAAATACAAAGAAATGACCGAACAATGTATGAGACATTATTCATCACATAATGTTCTAACAGCCCTTAAGAGGACTGAACACAGGGTCATGGTCTTGACAGTTCGGGGGTTTGAACCCATATAAACTAAAAAATATGTGTTGTTTGAAGGCTTCGTCATCAGCGATGGCTGTGAATGCCGTAGAGCTTGACGAGCTAAATCGGAAGCTCAAGATCTCTGAAGAGGAGCTTGACGCTCTGAAGAAGAGGTTCGATGAGGCGCAAGGTAAGCTAAATTCTAATATCCGAGTTATTCGTTATTAGTGATTCAAACTGTTGACTAAATATAATTATGTGTTTATTGCTTACACAACTTCAGCAAAGGAGGTCGAGAAGCTCAAGGCTGAGCTGCGACAAATGAAGCAAGAGGCCTCGGACGAGAAGGCAGTAGCCGAACGGGTAGTAGCTGCGCTCTCCACCTTAAAGACCGCGAGCGATAAGCATGAGGCTCGGGTGGGGAAGGTTCAGCGGGAGCTAAAGGACGCTAGCCAAAAATGTGAGTACGTTGAGGAGAAGGCCAAAGAACAAGCCTTCGAGCCATCCGCACTGAAAGCCGATCTCCAGAAGGAGCGGGTGGACAGGCGGTTCTTTGAAAAACATATTCGCCAAGTCAAGGTTATCACAGATAGTAAGACATATTTACTATAGTGTGCCTTTGGTGATAACAGGTTTGCATTGCTCACCCAGGTGTTGCGTAGCTCAGGTGCCTGTTCGGACCTCCCGAAGAGTGTAGCGGAAGCAAACTAGTTCCACGCTTCGCGAGAAGAGGGAGATGATGCTTGGCTCTTTTGGGTGCAATTTGAAGCCCCCGAGCACTCCCTCTCCTCATCGAGCAGATGAAGCAGCTGATGGAGGTACACTGGGTGGCAGAGGTGATCATGAAGGATCTCTGCATCCGGCTATGGCTCGACAAGCCGTTGCCGAGCAGCTACTTCATCCTGGTGCGGAAGCTGAGCGACGCTGCACCTCGGATTGATGCGCTAGGGCGTTGTTCCTGCTCGGGCGATAGAGGCTCAATGCTCGAAGGATAAATTTTATGAATAAGTGCATTGTAATATGTCCAAAGACTTTTTAATGCTTTGTGGTTATGATGCATGCTTAATTATGTCTCTTAAGTTTTGCACTCTCTATGACTCCCATGTGGCCATTTAAACTGAAAGTTGTGAGTCGTCGACTTCAACACCCATGTAGATATTACGCGAGGTGTCTCTGCCTCTGCACTGTGATCCTTAGCCGAGCTATCGGTACCCGAAGGCGGTAGTGTGAGGGGGACAACGCAATCAGAATATAATGCTTTATTGCTTTCACTTAGCCATAGGAGCGTAAAAAGGAACGCGGGGGCTGATGACTAGCCCCCAGTGGTTTTTGATGTTCAGATGAACCATGGGTAAATCCAGCATCACATAGTATGACACGGAATAACCTCTAACAAAGTTTTTTATATAACACTTACGCTCGGATTCGCAGACCGGTTCTCGTGTACTATGACAGTCAGTTTTCGGCTTTCTCCCCTGAGGTGCTTGACCATGGTAGCTGGAAACACAATCACAATGTCTATTCCTTTGCCTTTTTATCCAAACGAGCGGAACGTAAAGGGGCAAGCACAGGAGCCAGGCAACCTAACTATTGACCCAAGACATAGTTCGGAACCAATGCATATAAAGCGAATTCCGAGATGCCGAACACATTATCAATTGTGCTTAGGGTGATATTTGAAATTTGAGCCCCCGATCTATTAGCTGGTTGTGTCGTAATGTGTACCGAACAGTTTTGCGAGAAGCGTCGAGGAGGGAATAAATAGTGTATTTAACCAAAAAAGACAGCAAAGCACCCATGCATAATGGTCTTATATTTTCTTAGTAACTCTTATAACTCAAATTACCGAAGCCATTGTTTACAGGTACTGCAAGACGCAATATAAAATTTACACGAGGGGTTGTACTAGCGATCTTTGATGGGTGGCCTAACGTCCTCGATGTGCTCTGTCACTTATCCGCTCCTGTGCCTCCTAGGGAGTTGCATTCCTTTATGGGTGATGCTGTCGACGAGGAGACCTTGGAAGAAAAGCCTTGAGATGTCACTGAAGTATGGATAAACTTTACATTTTAGCAGGTCCTTGATGGTACCTATAGTATGTCCGAAGACATGCATTGGTGGTAGTTCAGTCCAGCAGAACACTTACGCTTTCATGGTTGTTCCCCATTGCTTCCCATGGAATCATGAGTGCAATGTTGTGCCTTCTGGGCACGTGTTTTGCTGGCATTAGGGCTACGCAGTGGGGGGCGTCTCCCTATTTCTGGGAGGAAGAAGGCTCTGGGAGTTTGGGCTGAAATCGAGCTCGCTTGTCAAACTTACGTGCCTTTATGGCAGATGGCGGCGTTTGCCGATCACCATCATAATGGAATTCGGCCGCTAGGGCCAATGCATGTTCTTCAGTTCAGAGGGAGCGCTCTATGTTGCCATTGACAGTAATGACCCCCTTGGGCCCGGGCATTGATACTTCTCCAATGTATCTACTTTTCCAAACTCTTTTGCCCTTGTTTTGGACTCTAATTTGCATGATTTGAATGGAACTAACCCGGACTGACGCTGTTTTCAGCAGAATTGCCTTGGTGTTATTTTTGTGCAGAATGAAAGTTCTCGGATTGACCTGAAAATCTATGGAGAATATTTTTGGAATTAATAAAAAATACTGGCGAAAGAATCAACTACAGGGGGCCCACCACCTGGCCACAAGCCCGGAGGGCGCGCCCACCCCGTAGGGCGCGCCCCTGTGGCTTGTGGGCCCCCTGACGCTCCTCCGACCTTGTTTCCACTTCTATATATTCCTATTCGGGGAGAAAAAATAGGGGAGAAGAGTTCATCAAGTATCATGATACGAAGCCGCTGCCACCTCTTGTTCTTCCTTGGGAGACCAGATCTGGAGTCCGTTTTGGGCTCCAGAGAGGGGAAATCGATGCCTTCGTCATCACCCACCAACCTTCATGACCATGATGGTCTCCACCGTTTGTGAGTAATCTCATCGTAGGCTTGCTGGACGGTGATGGGTTGGATGAGATTTATCATGTAATCGAGTTACTTTTGTAAGGGTTTGATCTCTAGTATTCACTATGTTCTGAGATCGATGTTGCTATGACTATGATATGCTTAATGCTTGTCACTAGGGCCCGAGTGCCATGATTTCAGATCTGAACCTATTATGTTTTCATGAATATATATGTGTTCTTGATCCTATCTTGCAAGTTGTAGACACCTATTACGAGTTATGATCCGCATCCCCCAGGCTGACAATAACTGGGATTCTTTCCGGTGATTACCATAGTTTGAGGAGTTCATGTATTCACTAAGTGCTAATTCTTTGGTCCGGTTCTCTATTAGAAGGAGGCCTTAATATCCCTTAGTTTACAATAGGACCCCGTTACCACATGAGGGTAGGACAAAACATGTCATGCAAGTTCTTTTCCAGAAGCATGTATGGGTATATATGGAATACATGCCTACATTACATTGATAAATTGGAGCTAGTTCTGTGTCACCCTATGTTATAACCGTTGCATTATGAATGCCATCCGACATAATTATCCATCACTGATCCAGTACCTACGAGCTTTCCATATATTGATCTTTACTAAGTTACTTTTCTGTTGCTATTGTTACAAACATTACAAAACTGCTACTATCACTTTTGCTACCGCTATCGTTACTTCCATACTACTTTTCTACTGAATAGTTTGCTGCAGATATGAAGTCTTTCAGGTGTGGTTGAATTGAACTCAGTCGCAAATACTCGAGAATATTCTTTGGCTCCCCTTGGGTTGAATCAATAAATTTGGGTTGAATACGCTACCCTCAAAAACTGTTGCGATCCCCTATACTTGTGGGTTCTCAAGACCTTTTTCTGGCGCCATTGCCGGGGAGCATAGCTCTATTCTCTAAGTCACTTGGGATATATATCTGTTGATCACTATGAGGAATCTTAAAGATCCAAAAACCAAGATCTACCCCTCAACTACGAGGACATGTAAGGAACTGCCATCTAACTCTGCACTTGATTCACCTTCTGTTATGAGTAAATTTGTGACACCACCACCTTCTCGTAATTCTGATATGTGGCATGTAATTGATGATGCTACTTCTTCTATGCATGATGCTTATGATGATACTTTGCTTGATGATACTGTGCCACTAGGTCAAGGTTATGTTATGGAAGGAGAGGTAGCTAGGGACTTTCTTGCTTGTAAGGATAGAGATGATCTTAAGAAATTGCTTCGCTAGTGGAAGGAAATATTTTGAATGCTAGAATGCAATATGATCCTAAGTTTGCTACTTCACCTATCTTTTTTATTGATAAGGATTATGAATTCTCTGTCGATCCTGAGTTAATACTTTGGTTGAATCTGATCCTTTCCATTGTAATGAATCTGAAACTGTTGTGGCACATCTTACTAAATGGAATGATATAGCCACCCTATTTACTCATCAGGAAAAAATTCGCTATTACTATATTCTTAAGTTGTTTCTTTTCTCATTAAAGGGTGATGCTAAGATATGGTCTAATTCTCTTTCTCCTAGTTGTGTGTGTAGTCCCCGGGATATGATTTATCACTTCTCAGAAATATATTTGCCTACCCATAAGAAACAAGTTGCCTTGCAGGAAATATTTAACTTTGTGCAAATTGAATAAGAGAGTCTCCCACAAGCTTGGGGAGGCTTCTCCAATTACTTAATGCTTTGCCTAATCATCCTCTGAAGAAAAATGAAATACTTGATATCTTTTATAATGGACTAACCGATGCTTCTAGGGACCAACTAGATAGTTGTGTTGGTTGTGTTTTCAGGGAATGAACTATTGAACAAGATGAATTACTATTGAATAATATATTGAGCAATGATAATGATTGGACTATTCCTGAACCACCTTCAAAGCCAACCCCAAAGATAAGAGGTATTCTATTCCTTAGTCCTGAAGATATGCAAGAGGCAAAGAAATCTATGAAAGAAATGGGTATTAAAGCTGAAGATGCTAAGAATCTACCACCTATTGAAGAAATACATGGTCTTGATAACCCGACATAGGTAGTAGAGGTAAATTCTCTCCATAGGTTTGATGAAAGACATATTCTTTATAATAAGTCTGCTAGCCAATGCTTGGATGAATTTGGTAATTTTATTGTGAAGAAAGAAAATTTCAATGCTTATGTTAGTAGACAATTGAAACATAATGCTTACATGCTTGATCGCTTGGGTGATCATTTGAGTAGAACTATTAATGATCTTAAGCTTATTAGTAAACATGCTTCCATGGTAACCACTCAAGTAGAACAAGTACTAAAGGTGCAGAATGATTTACTTAACAAGATGAATAGTAAGAACAATGATTATTCTGTTAAAGTTGTCACTAGAGGTGGTAGAATGACTCGGGAACCTTTGTATCCTGAGGGCCACCCTACGAGAATTGAGCAAGATTCTCAGAGAGTTAATGCTAATGCACCTAGTCGTTCCAATAAGGGCAGGAAAAAGAATGTTGATGGTACTTTGCATGCTGCTAGTTTACCTGTTATACATACATCTGAGACTCCAAATGATATTTCTATTTCTGATACTGAGATACAATCTGGTGATGAACATGAGACTAGTGATAACATTACTAATGATGTTCATGTTTATGCTCAACCTAGTAATGATAATGATGTGGAGATTGAACCTGCTGATGATCTTGATAACCCACAACCTAAGAATAAAAGATACGATAAAAGAGACTTCATTGCTAGGAAACATGGTAGAGAAAGAGAACCATGGGTTCAGAAACCCATCCCCTTTCCTCCTAAACCATCCATGAAAAAGGATGATGAGGATTTTGAGCGCTTTCCTGAAATGCTTAGACTTGTCTTTTTGCGTATGCGCTTGATTGATATTTTGAAAATATCTCCTTATGCTAAGTATATGAAAAATATTGTGACAAATAAAAGAAAGATACCAAAAGCCGAGATTTACACCATGCTTGCTAATTATACTTTGAAAGGTGGAATACCTAAGAAATTAGGAGATCTCGGAGTACCTACTATACCATGCTCTATTAAAGGAAGTTATGTTAAAACTGCTAGATGTGATCTTGGAGCTGGTGTTAGTGTTATGCCTTTCTCTTTATACCTTAGACTTGATTTGAATAAGTTGACACCTACTGAAATCTCTTTTCAAATGGCCAATAAATCAACTGCTCTACCTATCGGTATTTGTGAGGATGTTCCTGTCGTAGTTGCAAATGCTACTATCTTGACGGACTTTGTTATTCTTGATATTACCTAGGACGACAGTATGTCGATCATCCTTGGTAGACCCTTTTTGAATACTACAGGGGCTGTTATTGATTGAAACATGGGCAATGTCACTTTTCATATTAATGGTAATGAGCATACGGTACACTTTCCAAAGAAACAACCTGAAGTTCATAGTATCAACTCTATTGAAAAAATTCCAACGATTATTATTGGAGACTTTGAATTCCCTCTTCCTACTATCAAGAAGAACTATGATATACTTATTGTTGGGGATATGCATATCCCCATTGAGGTAACTTAGAGTTATTAAAAAATTCTTCGGTTTCATGTCATTCGAAAGAAGCTTGTTAGACTTGATCAACCTTATTGATGGATTCCTTTCGATGAGCATGAGATGGATGAATTTAGAAGGCACAACTTCCTGTACCTAACTTTTACTTTTTGTTAGCTAGATGAAATTAAGGAAAAATGCTATTGTTTTTCTGTTTTGTGAGTTTCCCGTGCAATAAAAAAAGTGACCTAAAAATAAAAGTTCTTCAAATATCCTGAAAATGGAGTATGATTTTTTTGGAATATTAAGATTTTTTGGCACTAAGTATACATCAGGGGGCCACACCAGCGGGCCACAAGCCTGCAGGGCGCGCCCACCGCTTGGGTGCGCCCTGGTGGCTTGTGGGTCCCATGGCGCCCTCCTCCAATTATTCCACCAACCATTCACTTCATATTCCTGTAGAAAATATCCCACCATTGCTGAAACCCATGTTCTAGCTCATCTTGCTGCCATTTTTGATCTCCTTGCTCAAAGCTCCATTTGCAAAACTGTTTTAGGGGATTGCTCATTCGTATGTGACTCCTCCAATGGTCCAATTATTTTTTGTTCTAGTGCCTTATATATTGCCATTTTTTTCTGTTGTGGTGACCTTGTTTTTGAGCTTGCATGTCAAATTTGTATGGTTCCAAGTAGTTTCGATGCATGATATAGTCTCTAGGCACTTGAGGGAGTAGTTGCTATGAGTTTTGTTCACCCTTATTTTAGGTCACTAAAATTTCAGAATTTTTCAGAAATGTTGAGAAGATTATTAAGAGGTTCTTCAAGTCGGGGTTTTAAGGAAGATGAAAATGAAAAAAAGGAGAAACCCAAATATAATCTTCCTCGCATCGCAGAAGTTCGACCATGTGAATGGTCGTGTGATACATTCTTGAGGGCGGCCGGAATTTATGAAGATTTCTATTATTTGGCCGAGAATGCAGGCATCACCGATTTCCTCAACGAAAAGTGTGACCAGTACCTCTTGCTCACGAATACCTTTGTGCAAATTTTTCACTTTCGTCCTAGGGAAGACCATCCTACAGTAGAATTTCACTTATATGATGTGCCTAAGAAAATGAACCTTTATGATTTTTGCAAAGTTTGTAAGATACCCTATGAGGGCAGCATCAGGGAACCATGTCCTCGAGACATGGAAGATTTTATTGCCACAGTCACTATAGGGAAGAGAGAGGCGTGTCAAAGGCAAGAGAAGCTAGTTTACATTTTCCTGTGCTACGCTATTATTCATTATCTGTGGGAAGATGTTTAGTTGGTCGCTTGGAGAGTGGAAGCCTTAGTGCCCCTGACCTTGCTATTTTGTGCCATGCTCTATTTGCTAATAGAACCTTTAGCCTGGGCGGTATGGTGGCCCAACAGTTGAACACCAACTGTTCGAAGGGGGCCATATTCGGAGGTATCTATGCATCTCGTTTAGCTAAACATTTTGAGATACCCATTAAGCTTTACGAGAAATATGAGAGGCTGCTACCCACGAAGTTTTTAGATTATGACCGTATGGTAGCCCATGATGTTATTATGAAGAATGATGATAGGAGGTTGCTTTACAACTAAGTATTTAGTCAGTGTACTTGTGAGATTATTACTCTGCCTGCTTCTTCTCTGTTCGATATTCATTCAGGCAGGTAAACTGTTATGCTCGATGACACCTACCAATATTGGGGTTTATCGCAACCCCCAGCACCTGAGCCGGCACCGACCCTTGATCCATATCAGGCCCCGGTTTTTCAGTGGGAGCCACAGGAGGTTGCTAATCAGTGGAACCCTCAGTGTCCTTCGGAGTATCCCGGAGAAGGTTATTTCCAGCCATGGCCCTAGACCAACTTAGGGAGTTTTCTCGTGTAAATAGTTTTCTTGTTCTTGCTTTGAAACTTCTTTTCTTTGGGTGGTAAGGAGAAGACTATGATGAAATGTTAAGTGGCTCTCATATGCATTATTTTTTATTTTACATAGATACCATATTGCCTTGTCTTCTCCTTTGAGTTACTGCTTGCAGATTCCAGCTTAGTCCAATGCACGTACACTATTATTATTCACATCGTTCGGTCGTGCAAGTTAAAGGAAATAATGATGATATATGATGAAGTGATCGAGATGGAGAAAAGCTGGTATGAACTCTAACTATCTTATTTTTGTAAATATGATTAGCTTGTCGTTCGGGATTTAGCTCATTATGGGTTGAACATGTTTGCAATGACAATTAGAGATTATAGTTATACATGCCATGCTTAATGAGGTGAGAGTTAATAATGGTTTGTTTTGAGTGCCAACATGCATATAAAAATGGTTGTGATGTAGTATGATGGGGTGGTATCCTCCTCTGAATGATTCAAGTGGCTTGACTTGGCACATGTTCATGCATGTAGTTGAAGCAAAATAAACATAGCCTCCAAGATATTTATGTTCATAGTGAATTATATCCTACTCATGCTTGCATTCAATGTTGGTTAATCTCAAAGAATGTTGACGACTGTGTCGCTCTCTAGTTGGTTGCTCCCCAGTCTTTTGCTAGCCTTCACTTGTACTAAGCGGGAATACTGCTTGGGCATCCATCTCCATAAACCCAAAGTTGTTCCATATGAGTCCACCATACCTACCTATATACGGTATTTACCTGCCGTTCCAAGTAAATTTTCATGTGCCATTATCCAAACCTTCAAATAAATATTCCGCTTTGTATACCCAAATCACTCATGTAGTGATAGGGCTATCAGTATCTTCCATGCTAGGTGGGTTATTCTCACGATATGTGTTGATTCACTATCATTCACGAGAAAGTGGCTCGTATTCGGGATTTCTAGTACCATGCTCAAAATTCAAATCAAAGTATAATAAAACAAAACTCCCCCAAGATTGTGTTTGTATGGATGGTACCCGTGGATTCGGCCCGCCGTGGAGTGTGATTGATTTGGTGCAGGGGGAGTAAAAACCTTACTATTCTGTTTGGGAACAGCGTATAATGTATCTAGCATGGAAGATATCGAGATCTCTTGGTTGTTATGTTGGCAATGAAGCCATACCTCTGAAAATGATTATTCATCCTTGTTTTAAAAGCTCGAGCTCTGGCACCTCTGCAAATCAATGCTTCCCTTTGGGAAGGGCCTATCTATTTTACTTTACCATTGAATCATCATCCTCTTATAAAAAGCACCTGTTAGAGAGCACAACCATCATTTGTATGCTTTGCTATTAATTGATATTGGGTATGAGTATGACAGGGTCTCTTTCACCATGAATTACAATGTCCAGTCAACCCTCGTTCTTTAGAGGTGCTCTGCATTTATGTTTTGCGGTCTTAGAAAGGACTAGCGAGATACCATTATGTCATATTGTATCATGATTCTTTTGACAAAATTGTTGTCATCCGAGACTTATTATTATTGCTTGCTAGTTGATTATGCCATTGATATGAGTAAATGTGAGACCTAAATGTTATTGTGAATGTGGTTAGTCTATAATCTTGGCTGAAAATCTGAACAAAAATGTTAGACATATTTACAATAGCAAGATCAAACAGAGTTTGTCAAAGTTTTTCTTTATCACTTTCAGTTTATCAACTGAATTTCTTGAGAACAAGCAAATGTTTAAGCTTGGGGGAGTTGATACGTCTCCAAGGTATCTACTTTTCCAACCTCTTTTGCCCTTGTTTTGGACTCTAATTTGCATGATTTGAATGGAACTAACCTGGACTGACGTTGTTTCCAGCAGAATTGCCTTGGTGTTATTTTTGTGTTGAAATAAATGTTCTCGGATTGACCTGAACATTTACAGAGAATATTTTTGGAATAAATAAAAAATATTGGCGAAAGAATCAACTACAGGGGGGCCATCACCTAACCACAAGCCTGGACGGCGCGCCCACCCCACTAGGGCGCGCCCATGTGGCTTGTGGGCCCCCTGACGCTCCTCCGACCTCGTTTCCACTTCTATATATTCCTATTCGGGGAGAAAAATAGGAGAGAAGAGTTCATCACATTTCACGATACGGAGCCGCCGCCACCTCCTGTTCTTCCTCGGGAGACCAGATCTGGAGTCCGTTTTGGGATCCGAAGAGGGGAAATCGACGCCTTCGTCATCACCAACCATCCTTCATCACCAATTCCATGATGATATACACCATTCGTGAGAAATCTCATTGTAGGCTTTCTGGACGGTGATGGGTTGGATGTAATCGAGTTAGTTTTGTTAGGGTTTGATCCCTAGTATCCACTATGTTCTGATATAGATGTTGCTATGCTCAATGCTTCTCAGTAGGGCCCGAGTGCCATGATTTCAGATCTGAACCTATTATCTTTTCATGAATATATATGTGTTCTTGATCCTATCTTGCAAGTTGTAGACACCTATTACGAGTTATGATCTGCATCCCCCAGGGTGACAATAACTGGGATTCTTTCCGGTGATTACCGTAGTTTGAGGAGTTCATGTATTCACTAAGTGCTAATGCTTTGGTCCGGTTCTCTATTAAAAGGACGCCCTAGTATCCCTTAGTTTCCAATAGGACCCTGCTACCACGGGAGGGTAGGACAAAAGATGTCATGCAAGTTCTTTTCCATAAGCACGTATGACTACATATGGAATACATGCCTACATTACATTGATAAATTGGAGCTAGTTCTGTGTCACTCTATGTTATAACCATTGCATGATGAATGCCATCCGACATAATTATCCATCACTGATCCAGTACCTACGATCTTTCCATATATTGATCTTTACTAAGTTACTTTTCTGTTGCTATTGTTACAAACATTACAAAACTGCTACTATCACTTTTTCTACCGTTATCGTTACTTCTATACTACTTTTGTACTGAATAGTTTGCTGCAGATATGAAGTCTTTCTGGTGTGGTTGAATTGAACTTAGCCGCAAATACTCGAGAATATTGGTTGGCTCCCCTTGTGTCAAATCAATAAATTTGGGTTCAATACTCTAACCTCGAAATCTGTTGCGATCCCCTATACTTGTGGGTTATGAGGCATCTTGAGCTTGAGGTATGCGTAGTGTGGGACAACGTTAAAGCGAGCGAACGGTGTACGTCCAAGTAGGGCGTGATAACCACTGCAGAAAGGTATAATGTCGAAGATCAATTCCTCGCTTCGGAAGTTATCGGGTGAACCGAACACTACTTCCAAGCTCACAGAGCCCGTGCACCGGGCTTCCACGCTTGGGATCACTCCTTTAAAGGTAGTGTTGCTAGGTTTGATACTTGATAGATCTATACCCATGTTTTTCACCGTGTCTGAGTAAATCAGATTAAGGCTACTTCCTCCGTCCATTAGCACTTTAGTGAGGTGATACTCATCTATAATGGGATCAAGAACGAGGGCTCCTGAACCCCCATGACTGATACTAGTCGGGTGGTCTCGTCAATCGAAGGTGATCGAGTACGCCGACCATGGGTTATACTTCGAGGCTATAGGCTACATCATAGACCTCTCAAAGGGCGCGCTTCCTCTCCTTTTTGGGTATATTAGTGGCATATATCATATTCACCATTTTTACCTCTGGAGGGAACTCCTTTTGTCCGCCATTGATCGCACCGTGGGGCTCATCATCGTCCATGCTGTGTGGGCCCTTGCCTTGCTCCTCGGCTGCGAGTTTGCTGGTCTGTTTGAACACCCAATAGTTACGGTTAGTGTGGTTGGCAGGCTTGTCTTGAGTGCCATGGATCTAGAAAGGCCTCTTCATGATTTTATCCAGCGGATTAGGTTCGTCGCGATTGCCTTTAGGAGGCTTCTTTTGCTACTCGGTTTGGGAATTGCATAAGTCATTGTTAACGGCCGTGTCATCGGCATCACTATTGTTGTGCCGACGCTTATTTTTGTTGCGTCTTGGTTTCTCGTTTGCATCTTGAACTTCGAAGGTTCCAGGGTCTTCAGGGTTGTGGCTCTGTCTTGCTAGACAGTTATCCTTGCCCGCGCAAAAGCGGGTCATGAGTGATATAAGGGAGGACATTGTCCTAGGTTTATCCTGACCTAGCTGACGAGCCAGCCATTGATCCCGGATAATGTGCCTGAAGGAGGCTATTACCTCGGCATCCGAGCAATCAACGATCTAGTTTTTCTTGGCAAGAACCGATTCCAGAATTTCCGAGCGGACTCTCCTGCCTTCTGGACGACGTTGTTTAGGTCGGTGGAGTCCGTCAGCCGTACATAGGTGCCTTGGAAGTTAGATCAGAATGCATCTTCTAGATCCTCCTAGCACCCTTGGAATTTTTGGGGAGGCTGTTTAACTAGTGTCGAGTTGGCCCCTTTAGTTTTAGGGGTAGTTACTTGATGGCATGGAGATCATCTCCTCGTTCCATGTGGATGTAGAGGAGGAAATCCGTGATCCATACTGTTGGGTCAGTTGTCCCATCGTATTGCTCTATGTTCACGAGATTAAATCCTTCCGGGAACTGATGCTGCATCACCTCGTCGGTGAAGCATAGTAGGTGGGCAGTGCCTCTGACCCGAGCTATCTCGCACCGGTAATCAGCGTTTGTTCTGGCCCAGTTTTGTTCCCGACCTCTATTGTTGCAGTCGAGCCAAGGACGGTACCCATCCCGTCTATTGGTTGAGTACCCTTTGGGTCTGTAGATGGATCTCGCACAACCTGTTCTATAGTCCAGGTCATGTCACAGGTCAAACCTGTCATCGGGCTCTATTGGCTCTTTTCCCCTTCTTGTGGGAATCGTCGGCCTATAACCGGTGTCGTCGACTGTACTATATCGTCCTCGAGGGGGCGGTCTGGCTTGTCATATGGAGTATGTCTGGGAGACGGCATATCAGTAAGCTCATCATCAAATTGTGGAAGCAGCCGTCGGCGTGGGTAGCTCTTGGGTTGGTACAATAGACCGGTACCGTATCCTTCCTCAGCTGATAGGATCCTCGTCCATCTATCGTTGAGATTGTCCTATTCGTCCTTAAGCTGTCGTTCTTTTATCTTTAGGCTTCAGGCCGTGGCTATAAGCTGTTGCCTGAACTATTCCTAATCTTCGAGGTTTTCGGGGACGACAAAGTCTTCGGATTCCGGGATGTCCTCCTCCTCGGCACGGGGGATGTAGTTGTCATCCTCGGAATCGTTTAGACCATCAGGGTTTCGCTGATCGTCTGGCCTGTCCTGGTCCTCTAGATGATGTTTGGGGATATCTAGATCGCCAAGGTCTTCTGGGGTATCTCCATCCCTGGTGCCAGCAATAGCTTCCCTTTCCTTTTTTAGCCTTTGATTGTTTGCGCGGCTTTCGGCACCTTGACGGTGCTTCACCCGATTTCGGATGGAGTGTCCACCATGTAGACGTTGTAGGTGGAGGTGGCAGCCCATCATTCGGTGTTAACAGGGGTGGGAGCGCAATCTTCCTCATCCATATCTTGTGCCTCCTCGGAGGCGTAGTCCAACATGTCGGTTAAGTCTTCGATAGTGGCTACCAAGTGGGTGCTGGGTGGGATGAAACATTCTTCTTGACCCGCCTTAAGACTGATCTGAGCATGGATCGGGGTTGGGTCATCGGTATTTTTTATCGACAAGATCCCATCTAGGGCCTCATTGAGTCTCGAGAGCTCGATCGGGTCAACTTACTCAGAGCTTTCGGAGTTAACCTTTGATGCGTCCGCACGAGGAGAGCGTTCGGCAGGAACTGGTCCCCGGCCATCTGGCCCTATGGCCAGAATCGGACTAAAAGCCAGGTCGTCACCGGGGTGGATCCCATGGATGAGACCGAAAGCAGAATCCAACGTTAAGGCCTCGGGGTCTTCGGGCGCGACATGTGAGATTGTGACCCCAGTTAGCAAAAGATCGCCCCAAGAGTCTAGGGAGAACTCTAGGTTCCCGAATCTGACCTCTTGATCAGGGGCAAAACTCCTGACCCGGCCAAGACGACCGGTTGGGTCAGCGTGCAGTACAAAGCTACCGAAAGCGAAGATCTGCCCTGGGACAAAGGAGTCCGTGTTGTGGACTTCTTCATTGATGACAACGCAAGCCATCGATTCCTTTGGCGATCACAGGGCAACTCTCAATGAAAGTACCAATGTCAGTGTCAAAACCGATGGATCTCGGGTAGGGGGTCCCGAGATGTGCAACTAGAATCGATGGTAACAAGGGATGAAGGAGACGATGTTTACCCAGGTTCGGGCCCTCCTATGGAGATAAAACCCTATGTCCTTCTTGATGTAGGCCTAGTCTACATATCTCATGTCACTGACAGCAGGGCTCTTATCATGGAGAACGGTCTCATAGAAATCTTCGTGCTCCTTGGTGTAGAATCTATAGTCTCACCTTGTAATCGATAGAACAAGCAATACAAACACAAGCAGGACGTAGGCTATTACCTCACCTTGAGGGGCCAAACCTAGGTAAACTCATGTCCTTCGTCCCTGTTAACCCCTTTGAGTCCATCACGTTAGCGATAGCCTCAAATCCAAGTCGGTTAACCCGGACATCTACCGTGATAAATCCACGACAACAATAGTCTTTCTCCTATGAGAATAAGGATCTATGGCACTCCACTCTCTCAGCCCTGAGTCCTTCCTCTTCTTCACATCCTCAGCAAGTGGATAGTTGTCATTGTGTTGTGGGAGGTGAGGTCTTAGCTTCCTCAGAACTATCATATCCTCATCTTCAGCAACAGTTGTAAAGGAGGATCCCTTGTTCTTGGCTGCATCTGGAAAATCCTTAGTAGTCCTCTTGGACTAAGGAGTTGTGGGCTTCTTGGGAGGAGGAGCTGCCTTGCTTTTGGGAGGGTCCGGAGAAGTCATGGCATCAACACGCTTCCTTTCTTCTTATTAGGAGGACCTGGATAGCTGGCTCTTCCTCGCCCTCAGCATCCGCTGGATCTTCATACATGGAAGTTGGTCTTCCAACATCATGTACTATCCTATTCCTACTTCTCTTATTGTCAGTAGGCTTCTTGGCCATAGAGATTCTGGCTGGATCTATTTGCATGGAATCCCTATCACTCTCTGGTGATCTTATAGCCTCTGAGCTGACTTACTTCTTCCTGAAAGGCCGCCTAGATGAGGTAGCCTCAGGTGCACACTTGGCAGCTTTGTTTGCTTTGTCCTGCCTTTGCTTGGGAAGAACCTCATCTTGCACAAAATTAGAGTTCTCCTCATCTGAGTTCAATTTTCTCATGGCTCTAGTTGCAGGCTTGGGCAAACTATGGGTGCTAGGTGTGCCTGGATCTTGTGATGATGAGCTAGGGTCAGGACTAGTGCCTGGATCAGCATCAATTATAGGCTCTCTGGAGTCATTCCGACTATCAACTAAAGCTAACACACTGTCCCTGCGAATGGAGTATAGAAGAGCAGAAAAGTTGAGTATCACAAAAACACATACATTTTTCAAAATTCTAACTGAGAAACTTTGGGTATGAACTACTGCAAAATATATTTCGGTAGCACCGGGTTGAGGTTTTCGGAGTCACCGAGACTGACCACTGCCTTAAAGAGAAACTTGGCAGCCCTTCTCGGTGTAACCAAAAAGGACTACTCAATCTCACTGAAGTGGTTCTCAGTAACCCTAAAACTTGACTCGGTGGAACCGATTCTTCCAACTCGGTGTCACTGAGATGCATATTGCGGGAGTTTAGATCTAGAATTCCTTCGTTTTCTAATGTATGGATGGTTTTTGTGGGATAGAAGTATTTCACACTATGGAATATAGATAAAATATTCCTAATGTGCTAGAGTTGGACAGGGAACGTGTAAGGAAATCAGAGTCATACCCTAACTTGGTGGTGGTCCGACTACGGCGGTGACGACAGTGACGATTTTCGTCGGCGGCATGAATCCCAATGGCGAAGGCGCTTGGGGAGGCAAAGGCAACGACCAAGGGGTCCTGGTGTGGCAGCTCAGGGTTAGGGACTTGGCATTTGTCGATTGAATTTCCAAACGTCGGGTCCACCGGCTTAAGTACCTGTCACTGTCGATGTTACTGATATTAAAATTTCAGTGTCATCGAGTTCCTCTACTATCAGTTGGTAGGGAAACTCAGTGCAACCGAGATTATGTACTGAGCTGCAAAATCAGATCAACCCTAGGCTTTCAATGGAACTGAGATTTTCTGGTTGGTTACACTGAGTTGCACTTTAGGGTGGTTTTGGAGGTGAGCCTTGATGAAACGGTACTCCGAGTGCTCCTCACACAAAGGGTTTGACAAGTGCTTGTTCAAGTTTTTGTGATGTAGTATGAATAGAACTTGAGATGAGAAAGCATAGATATCTAGAAGAGGGTCCTATGCATTCTTGTGTATCCAATTGGCAAAATAAAACCAAAAGCCAAATAAATACAATTGGATATCCTCGAATGAGTAAAGAAATGCAGACCAACATGCTCACACAATAAGATATCAAATGAAATCATGGCAAACATGCACAAACAATCTAGCATCTATCAAGAACTTTGGCGATGACGTAGTCATCTATATATGAGTATATAGACTTAGGAACCAAGTAAGAATACTTGATCATAGGTCATACTCATCATTTAAGCACAAGTGGGGTTACCACTTTTACATAAAGCTTGTTAATGTTGCCACATTCAAAGAGATATTTTGACTCAAGTCTTAGAGGAAAGCTCCCCCTTGATGTGAAATCCCCCCTAAGAGGGATAAAATAACCTTGGGTTTTGTCGTAGAAGACTTCATGTGGGTGATGTAGTGGTGGATGCTCATAGTTGATGAAGATCATATTGAGTTGGGATGAATCCTTTTTGTTTGTTACTCTCCTCACCTACATTATTTAGTACCAAACACAATATACAAATACAAGGATATCTATGGACATGGAGTGCAAATCATGCATGATGATGTCCATGGATTCATTAATTACCTTGTCCCTTGCTTACCTTTGCGGGAATGTGTGACTCCTTGAACTATTGCATAATGTTGACGTTGATTACAACTAATGCTTGCCAATAATGAATATGATTGAATTTCATTCGTGGAGTCACCCCTCAATAACTTCTTTAGTTCTTGTTCTTGGGGATGCACATCAAGTTGTTGGGAATCATTGGTGTTGAAGTGGCACTTGTAGAAGTTGGGCTTGTAGAAGCCTTGGAAACCACTTGACCAATGCTTGGGATTCATATTTATATGATTCAATCTCCTCTTTAAGATTGTCCTTGCCTTTAACCTTGTGATCTTGCGGTGGAAGGTCATTGTCGGATTTCGGGCTCCACAAAACCAATAAGATTTGAACATAGGGGCGTGTGCGAAGATCCCCTACAGCCTCGTCCTACCTATCTCGCTACTCGATGAACACAACAAAAAAGTCGCACAATGACGAGGAATAAGATGAACCCATAGTTTATCCACGTTCGGGCTGCTATAAAGCATAATACCCTACTCCTACTTTGGTGGATTGCCTCTCAAGGAGGTGGTGTGGATGAACTTGTACAGTGTTCTAGGGCCTCATGAGGGCTCCATTTGAGGTGTTAGGGGCTCTCCATGGCCCGGTTGTGGATGGATGGTGGAATGGATCAGGGATCCCCCTCTAGTGTGCAACCTATCCTCTATATATCGTGGAGGCTAGGGTCCTCATCCTATCGGGGTCAAAACCGGCGGATCTTGGGTAGGGGGTTCCGAACTGTGAGACTAGGATCGACGGTAACAGGAGACAAAGGGGACACAAGTTTACCCAGGTTCAGGCCCTCCAATGAAGGTAATACCCTACGTCCTGCTTGATTGTATTGATGGCGTAAGGGGTTACAAAGTTGATCTACCTCGAGATCGTATGTCTAATCCTAGATGAGTTGTTCTATCCCTATGCCCTAAAACCCTCCGGTTTATAAAGATGTCGGGAGTGTCCTTGGCTTACACATGGTCGGTTACATGCCGAAGAGCTAACATGCCTAACTATAGCTAATTGACTCGTCTCCAACATATCTATAATTTATGAAGTATTCATGCTGTTATTTTATCATTCTTGGATGTTTTACAATCATTTTATAGCAACTTTATATCATTTTTGGGACTAACCTATTGACCCAGTGCCCAGTGCTAGTTGTTGTTTTTTGCTTGTTTTTGACATCAAAGGAAATCAATATCAAACTGAGTCCAAAGACCATGAAACTTTTGGAGATTTTTTGGACCAGAAGGAACCCAATGGGCCAGATCTAGCTGCACCTGGGGGGTGCCCCGAGGGGGGCACAACCCACCAGGGTGCGCTAGGGCCCCCTGGCGTGCCCAGGTGGGTTGTGCCCACCTCTGTGGCCTCCCACACCCCCTCTTTGCACTATAAATTCCCAAATATTCAGAAACCCATTGGGGTAGCCCCAGATCAGAAGTTCCGTCACCGCAAGCCTCTATAGACACCGAAAACCAATCGGGAGCCCGTTCCGGCACTCTGCCGGAGGGGGAGATCATCACTGGTGGCCACCTTCATCATCCTGACGGCCACCACGATGAGGAGGGAGTAGTCCACCCTCGGGGCTAAGGGTTTGTACCAGTAGCTATGCGTTTAATATATGTCTCTCTCGTGATCTTGAGATGTCACGATCTTGATATATCATGGGCTTTGTTAATATAGATGGATCATATGATGTTTCTCCCCTCTATACTCTTGTTGGGATGAATTAAATATTTACCCTTTGAAGTTTTGTTATGTCGGATTGAATGTTCAGATTTGGGAACACATGCTGTATGTCTTGCGGTATGAATACTTGAGGTGACATTGGGGTATCTTATTGGTTCACTTGCTATACGTTATGGCACTCAACTTGCGGATTCCCGCGGTGAAATTGGGATAATCTATGCATAGGGGTTTATGCATGTTTTATTATCTTTTCTTTGATAGAAACTTTGGGGAACCATTGTAGGTCTTTGTGTGGATTGAGTATTATGAATAGGAATTTGCTTTTGTCTTATTCTAGTACGAACTCTTGAGTAGATCGATCAGAAAGAATACCTTGCATTATTTTAGCACGAACTCTAGGATAGATCGAACAGAAAGAATAGCTTTGAAGTGGACTCCGTCAGTAACCCCCGGACTATCCTTCAACACCGATATATATTCTGTCAATCTCTTCATGTCGTCGTCTTCGGCTTGCAAGGCGAGTCCCTCATCCTTCTTCGTTTGGCAACCGACCAGTCTTCGGTAAGATCCCAAGCGTCACGGGCACGGGTTTATTACAATAACAGCACGAGTTCCTCGACTTTCGCGCATCGTGGGGAGGTGAGTGGCCAGCAATTTTTACAATCTTACCCCTCAGCAACGGAGGTACCAACCCATTTAATTAAACAAAATTGTGGTTCAGGCAACATCTTCTTATTCCCTGTCAGCGAAAACTCCTAGCGGAAGCTCATCGCAAAACATGGCTAATGCTCCCAGCTCCTCAGCATGCCCTTATGGCCTACGCCCAGGGGACTGGACCAGCTTCTCTGTCACACTCCTGAGGCTCCGTAATCTGGAGACCCAGGGATATCTCCCATCATCAGATGTGGCGGAGACCCGCGCATGTTTGCTCTCTTATGGTGATGAGGTTTTTAACGAGCGCTTCCCTAATACAAACAAGGGGGAGCACGTATGCTTCGTCCCCTTCCTCCTCTGGGGCCTTGGGTTTCCAATCCACCCATTCCTGAGGGGGTTACTGGAGTTCTACAGGATCCAACTCCACCATCTCACCCTAGGATAAATTCTACACATATGGGGCTTTGTCGCCCTCTTCGAGATGTTCTTAGGGTGTGAAGCCCATTTGATCTGTGGAGGAAATACTTCTGCCTCGTCCCCCAAACTCCGGACAAGACAATCTTAGAGGTCGGTGGGGCCGAAGTATGCCGCACAACGGGAACGGGGTATCCGGCTGGCACATCGAGGAAATCTGAAGAATGGACCTCAGAGTGGTTCTATATTGAAGATGTCCCCCTGTTTGAGCCAACTCAGATAGGTCTGCCCGAATACTCCGACCTCCTCTCAAAGAAAAGGTATTACTAGCTACCCAAGAGCTCATCTCAGGAGGAAAGCGTCAAGTTGTGACGCCTGGCCGCACAGGTGCGGATGCTTGCTCACAACAACTGACCATGATTGATGTCATGGACGCCGCTATCTCCCAGTGCGTGTAGCCCCTCCAACAAAGGTTACACCCCTTATGGTGGTACAATGGGACAAGTGATCCCATGTGCTCCCTAAAACAAGGTCGCGGCAATCCAACAGTGTTGGCCGCCACAATTTCCAACCTATACAAAGGATAGCAAGAAGACTTCATTCGACGGTCAACCAAGGAAGGGAATTCGGCCCATAATCCGATCGAGAAGGTAAACCTTTCTTTTTAAATCATGAAATAGTTTGGGGCTTCATTCCGCACTCTATTTGACCGAGCTCTTGGCGTGAACAGGAATGGAGGAGCTTCGTCGAGACAGACAGCTGTCCAGCTCCTCAGGACGAGAACCATTCACGTGACAACGATCCGGGCTTCAACTAGGACCCAGATCTTCTCTTCATCTTCAAAAACGGAGTCCATTACCAGGATAACATCGTCCATACCCTGGCGGCTGTCATAATTGATTACCCTGAGTCATTATCCATTCCATCCGTGGGCAAGAAGAGAAGTTCCTCCCACAAGAGGTCCGCTACCAAGATCGCCCCAGACGCACCGGTCCCGACCCCAAGCGCCGCCAATCAGCATGCCATGCGCCATCAGCCGAAGCAACGGGCAGGTCAGAGGCCCACCGGGACCCCACGAACAAGCTGGACATGGGGACGAATCCTCCCGTCCGCTCATCCCGAAGGTACATTGTTCGGATATCCGTTTTATCGTTGTAGTCAGCAGAATCTCATAGCTGCTCATTTTATACCTAGGCGAAACACCCAATCATCTCCTACCGAGGGGGCTGCCCGGGTGTCAGAAGACGCCCGAAGCTCCCGAGCCACGACCCATGCGGCTTCCGCTATGGAAGCCCCCATGGCCGATCCGGTGCCCGCTGAATCTAGCGACGGAGTATCCGTCACCAAATCGGAGGTGGAGAGTGCCATGCATCATCGGAACCGATGGGAGGCCATGGGCACCCAATTTTCCCTGAACAGGAGTTTGGCACCCCATGCTCAGTGGATGCACACCTCGGGAAGCTATGAAGCTGATAACAACTAACATTCAGGCCATCGGAACTGGATTCAGCGAAGCTATGAAGCTGATAACTACCAACATTCAGGTAAGAGATCGGATTTTATAGAATCCACATACTTGTGTAAGCCTAGTAGCCCATGAGCCTTAATTTGATTTGGGAAAACGACTTAAGGATCTCCACACTATTTAACTCTTGACGCAGGCCTCAAAGCAACAGTCCGTGAAGGCCCTCAAGAAGAGCCGCAGTGAAGTGCAATCCGTGAAGGCCGAACTAGCACAAGTGAAAAGCTTCATGCGAGAGTCCCATGGTGACTATGTTTTTACTGCTGATTTTATTACATCATCGTGCATGACATATGGATTCCATGTAGCAGCTGGAAGAAGCACGGGATTCTCAAAGGCATGCAGAATCCTAGCATCAGGCTAGATGCCTTGTTATACAAAAACAGGCTGAGGAAATAAAGAGTTTAAAGACTCAATTGGCCCAAGATCAAGAAGAGAATCGAAAGCTTCAGAGGGACATATTTGGTAAATACAATTCCACTATGAGTAAGTATTTCCGATGTAGGAAATGATAGTAATCGCACTTGTTATCTTGTGCGCAGGTCTCCTGTCCGGACAACCTAAAGAGGAGATCGGATCGTACCAAGGGGACCAGATGAAGGAGCTAATCTCTCTCCATAAACCCATGTAAAAAGCGATGAAAGGGGTGGTTAAGGCACTATGGCCCACCAAACAGCCACCTGAAGGGCTAGCCACACTTGTGGATTGATTTAGGGGGGCTCAGGATATGTTCGAGCTATGGAAGACTTCAACCTGCCATGAGGGAGCACGGGAGGAGTGGGATATGGCCAAGACCCACTTCACCGGACTTAACCCCGAGTATATGGGGTGGGTTGGTCATGTGGAATCGGACGGAAAAGAAGTGCCACTCCACTTAGTATATAACTAGGTGATGCCAGCCGCCCGTCTTTCAAAAGCAGACTACACCCTCAACACTATAATTGATGATGTCGATCAACAACCGCACATGTAATTTATATATACCTATGTAAAACAATCCTTGTTGTAAACTTTGTCTTAACTGGCCATCGGCTTCTCCCTCCCGTGCGAAGAGCTCGGGAGTGTTCCTTTTTATTATTCCTTCGCCAAAGAGAGAACTGTATTTGGGGAACCTGGCAATCCGGCCATGTGGTTCGAACAGATAGAAAGCACAGAGAAAGATATGTTATATTACGACGTATCATAAGAAACATCTTCCGATGAAAATAGTACCTTTATCGATATCTTTCGCTAGGGTTCTACGAAGAGCGTAGATAGGAATCCGCAAACTTGCAATGCAACCGGAGCCATATAAGGTCTTTCTGTCATGGTCGACCAATTGTCTACGTAAGATAGCTAGCTTTTGCCTTCACCCGTGTGAGGTACGTGTCTGGATGACCCGGTCGTAACAATTACAGAGGTGCTCCGTTTAATCTCTAGACAAACAATCGGGAACGTAGAGAGTAACCATAGCAGCGAGGTAACCCAGCTTGGCAAAGTCTTAGTTCGAATTGATGCATATGATGGCTAAAACATGACAAAAGAACATGCGCGCCCGGTAAGTATAAGCAAATAAAATCTTGGATATAGAAAGAAGCCCCCACGTGCTATGTTCGGATTTAACACTTTATCGTGTATGCTGATTATCTGTAGTACAAGATTGTTTTGGCCGAACATAGGGTAGGAAAAGGAATTGTCCCTATCAGACAGCAAAGTGGGAAAGGAGAAGGAAAAAATGGCAAAGAATAACGGAAAGGAAAAAATGTAGGGGAGTCTAGACAACACCGGTTTATTCGTAGAAGCACCGAAGACGAGCTGTGTTCCATGGGTTTGGTTTAAGGCGGTTATCGGATGGACTCCGCAAATGATAGGCCCCTCCCGCAAGCACTTCAACAATGATGAAAGGACTCTCCCATTTGGGTTTGAGTTTGTGCTTATGTTTCTCCGGGAGCCATAGGATGAGTTCTCCTATGTTGTATGCTTTTGCCCTGACCTCCCTACTTTGGTACCACCAAGCTTGCTGTTGATACAGAGTGGATCGGGCCAGAGCTATGTCTCACTTCCCCTCCAAGGCGTCCAAGGCGTCCTACCGATCTAACTCGGCCTCCTTTTCCTCGTACATGCACACTCTTGGTACGTCATGGATAATATCGCAGCGAAGGACTGCCTCTGACCCATGGACCATAAAAATTGGTGTGTAACTCGTTGATCTGTTCGGGGTAGTACGCAGGCCCCATAGAACGGAGTCAAGTTCCTGCACCCAATGACAGTCAGACTCGTGAAGAGATCGGACCAAACATGGCTTGATGCCGCTCATAATGAAACTGTTTGCTCGCTCGACCTGTCCATTTGTCTGCAGATGATAGACCAATGCATAATCAAGCTTTATGCCCATTTTTGCACCCAGTCCTTGACCTCTTCAACCGTGAAGTTGGATCCATTATCTGTTATTATACTATGCGGGACACCATAACGGTGTACTATGCGGGATATAAATTCAATCACTGGTCTGGATTTAGCCGATTTAACAGGCTTTGCTTCTATCCATTTGGTGAACTTGTCAACCATGACTAGTACGTATTTATGTTTCTTGGTTCCCCCTTTGAGGGGTCCGACCATGTCCAGCCCCCAGACCTCAAAACGCCAGGTGATCGAAATAGTCTGAAGAGCTGTTGGGGGCATGTGACTTTGATTTGCAAAGAGTTGACACCCAACGCAATGTTGAACAAGTGAGTGGGCATCCGTCCGAGCTGTAGGCCAAAAGAAACCGGCTCAGAAGGCTTTGCCGACAAGGGATCTTGCCGTGGCATGATGCCCGCCCATGCCTGCATGGATTTTGGTGAGGAGCTCCCGTCCTTATTCCTCGGATATACACCTCTATAATACTCTATTGGTGCTTTTCTTGTATAACTCACCCTCGTGTACTTTGTAGGCCTTGGATCGTCGAACTATGCACCGTGCCTTAGTTTGATTGTTGGGGAGTTCCTTGTGAAGGAGGTAAGCGAGGAAGGGCTCTGTCCATGGCGTAATTACTGCCATTACCTTGTGAGCCAAGGAGTCTCATTCATCGTTGAGCCACCGATAATGCTGTCATATAGTTTGTTTATAGGGGGAACAACTTCGTTCGCCGTATTCAGACCGGTGCCATTTACATCGTCCTGCCACACTACGGAGGGCTTGAAGAGCTGCTCCAGGAAGGTGTTTCTCGGGACGGGGTCACTCTTGGTTCCCATATGAGCCAGTATATCAGCGGCTTGGTTGTTGTCTTGAGCGATATGGTGGAATTCCAACCCCTCGAACCGAGGAGATACATTGAAGATGGCATTTCTATATGCCGCCATCTTCCGATTTTTGGCGTCAAACGCGCCGATAATTTGGGATATGGCCAGGTTTGAGTCTCCCCATACCTCTAGCCGTTGTATGCCCATTGACACCGCCATCCGAAGACCATGAAGAAGAGCTTCATATTTGGCAGCATTGTTGGAGTTGGCATACATGATTTGCAACACGTATCTTACATTGTCGCCTATGGGGGATGTGAGGATAACTCCAACCCCTAGACCGGCCAAGGTCTTGGATCTATCAAAGTACATTGTCCAATGGGAGTATGCACTATACTCTTTGGGGAGCTCGGCCTCTGTCCATTAAGCCAACAAGTCCGCCAGTACCTGAGATTTCATGGGGTGGCGTGGTTTGTAGGTTATTTTAAAGGGAAGCAGATCGATTGCCCATTTGGCTATGCAACCGGTGGCGTCCTTGTTGTTGATTATATCATTCAGGGGGACTTCCGATGCCACCGTTACCACACACTCCTGGAAGTAGTGTCTGAGTTTCCTCAATGCCATGAATATTGTATAGGCTATTTTTTGATAATGTGGGTATCTGGACTTGCACTGCGTTAGCACTTTTGACACATAATATACCGGCTTCTGAGTCTAGAATTGATGTCCCTCCTCATCTCGTTCAATGATGAGCACCGCAATGACGACTTTCTTGGTGGCCGATATGTATAACAACATGTGAGTATGGGGTTGGTTGCTAGTAGTGTTTTAATTTCTTCCAACGCAGCAGCTGCTTGATCGGTCCATTCGAAATTGTTGGTCCATTTGAGCAGCTTACAGAGCGGCAAAGCTTTTTCTCTGAGGCGGGAGATAAAGAGGCTTAATGTGGCTACGCACCCGGCTAGCCTCTGGACCTACTTCAGCTCAGTGGGGATTGCAAGTTCTGATAGAACATGGATTTTAGTTGGATTTGCCTCTATTCCTCTATGGGAGACAATGAATCCAAGTAGCTTACCGGAGGGAACTCCGAATACACATTTTTCGGGATTGAGTCATATATCATATTCACGCAAATTAGCGAAAGTTTGATAAGTCATCGGTCAACTGATTGATGTGTTTGGGTTTGATTACCACATCATCCACGTATGCCTTGATAGTCTTTCCGACCTGTGTAGCGAGGCAGGTTTGGATCATGCACTGGTATATGGCCCCAGCGTTTTTTAGCCCGAAGGGCATCGTGTTGAAGAAAAATGGCCGTTGGGGGTGATGAATGCAGTAGCTGCTTGATTGGATTCGTTCATTTTAATTTTATGGTATCCGGAGTAAGCGTCAGGGAAACACAACAGATCGTGTCCGGCTGTGGCATCAATGATCTGGTCTATGCATGGTAAGGGGAAAGGGTCCTTGGGGCATTTTTGTTGAGGTCCTTGAAATCGACACATAGCCGCCAGGACTTGTCTTTCTTAGGTACCATCATCAGGTTTGCTAGCCACTCGGGGTGTTTTATATCCCGAATAAATCCGTCCTCGAGCAACTTGGCTAGTTCTTCACCCATGGCTTACCGTTTGGGCTCGAAGAAGTGGCACAGGGTCTGTTTCACGGGCTTAAAGCCTGGAATAATGTTCAAGCTGTGTTCGGCGAGCTGACGTGGGATTTTGGGCATATCGGAAGGATGCCAAGCGAAAATGTCCCAATTTTCGTAGAGGAAATTCCACAACACTTCATCCATAAGGGGATCGTGTTGAGCTCTGGTGGACGCTGTTTGGGGTCCGTTGGGTGCACCTAAAATTTGACGATTTCCTCTACAGGTTTAAAGGACATGGACTTGGACCTTTTGCTAAGGATCACATCGTCCCTATTAATTGTCGACCGTAGGGCGGTCAACTCCTCGGCGGCGAAAGTTTCCGCTAATGCCTCGAGGGCGAGCGCTGCCGTTTTGTATTCGGCCCGAAGGGCTATATTCGGGTCACTGGCGATCGTGATCACTCCATTTGCTCCTGGCATTTTGAGTTTCATGTACCCGTAATAGGGTATATCCTGGAACTTTGTAAAGGCTTTGCATCCCAATAGGGCGTGATAGCCAATGGGGAAGGGGACGATTTGGAAGAGAAGTTCTTCGGATCGTTAATTTTCGGACATGCCGAACACAACGTCCAAGATAATACATCCGGAACAATGTGCCTCTTTCCCTGGGATAATTCCGTGGAATGTTGTGTTGCCATGTTCGATGTGAGATCGGTCGAGCTGCATTTTTTCCAAAGTGGCCTCGTATATGAGGTTAAGACCACTGCCGCCGTCGATGATGGGATTCAATACTAGAGCGGCCGGTGAATGGCCGGGAAGGATGGGTGGCTGGTCAGGTTCTCCAAAAGTAATCACAACGTCTGCCCATGGGATAGTAGCTACCACGTGGTAAACTTGCTCGTGCTCCCTAAGAGCTCTTTTACACCTGCTCCTAGAGGGGAAGATCTCATAGACTATCAGGACTTCGTCATTAAATCCGGGTGGAGAAGAAGAGTGCCTGTTTGACGGAGGTGTGTCGAGGATGGCCTTGCCACTTTTTGCGACTTGTCTGATAGCCCAGCAAGCTCGAAGGCTATGTGTATGATTTGTGTTTAACGACACGGAATGAATGGGGCACGGTTTATCCAAAAGTTCATCAAGGACGGTGCCGGTCCCAAAAATGGACTTGTGTCTTTTTTCTATGGATTCATACCTGGCAGGCCGATTTGGAGGTATCCTCTTTTTCTGAGCTCCTCTAGGGTGTTCGGAGAAAATTGGTTCTGAGAACAACCATTCGGATTGCCAGACACTCTCCGCACAGTACTTCTGTACCAATTCGGACAATTCCGAAAATTTGCTTATGCGTCGGCGGGCCAGGGCATTAAGAATCCCTTCATCATGGCAATTGCGAATGAAAATTGCCATTACATCTTGGTCACTAAGACCTTTTACTCTGCTCCTAGCGAGTAGGAGTCTTACCCAAAAGTGGTGGACTGATTTTCCTTGTCTTTTCTTGATATCCCGAAAGTCTGAAGATATGGGTTCTGGCATGGTTCTTGGATAATCGTCTTGGGCGGTGGGTGGGAATAAATTTGGTTCCTTGTCGCAACGAGTGTTCGAAATGGCAGTTTCCCGATCATGCGATGGATCCTGGAATAGTCATGGTCCAGCTTTAAAGTGATTCCCCGCCTCTGATTCATCGACGGGGTCTTGGAGATCATGGATGGGGGTATAGATGGTTTTCAATTCTAGCCGTCGGGCAGAATCCATGGCTCGACACTCGTTGGTAGCGACAAGGTGCGTGACCGGAGGGACATGAATCTCCCTTTCATCGAGTCTGATACCGAGCCGATCATAGATCGGAACCTGGTCATCTGATATACGCATAGATTCGATACGATCGAACAACTCGTTGAAGAACGAGGCGATGGCAAGATGCGTGTGGCTGATACGAGTGGATTCATCAAGTGGTGTGACGGTTCTAGAGTTACGCCGAAGCGAATCTGTGTTTCATTCCATTGTGGGATCTGATGTATTGGACGTCAAAGCATCCGGACTTACAGGTTTTTCTTCAAAGGTTGAGGGTTCCATTGGAACGAGTGTTCCCCGTGAATCAGCCACGAACTCGAGGGTTCTGAACTTGATACTCTGATTGAGGGGAAACCTTCCGATCTGGCCATGACGGCCGACCAGGCCGGCATGTGACAAGATGTCGTTGCCGGTGAACCTCTGATCGGGGCGAGAGTCCCCTCGATACAGATCTCGCTATTTGCGATGGGGCAAGCCATCGATTCCTTCGGTGCTCACAGAGGAACTCTCAATGAAAGCACCAATGTCGGTGTCAAAACTGGCGGATCTCGGGTAGTGGTTCCGAACTATGAGACTAGGATCGACGGTAATAGGAGACGAAGGGAACACGAGTTTACCCTGGTTTCGGCCCTCCAATGGAGGTAATACCCTACGTCATACTTGATTGTATTGATGATGTAAGGGGTTACAGAGTTGATCTACCTCGAGATCGTATGTCTAATCCTAGATGAGTTGTTCTATCCCTATGCCCTAAAACCCTCTGGCTTAGAGCATCTCCAGCCGTTGGCCCCCCTAGGGGCCGATTTTAGTTCCGCCTAGGGGGCAGCCGACGCTAAAATTGACCTAGGGCGGCTCAGCTTCCCAGCCGCGTCCCCGGGGTCGCCCCCCAACCGCTGCTTTCAGCCCATTATGGGCATAGAATCGGCCCAAAAACGTTAAAAAGTTTCAATTTTTTATTGAAATATAATACAAAAGATAAAATAAAAAAAGACTACGTAGCCATCCCGCCGCCGCCGTCCCGTGGACGCGCGCCGCATTCTACAAGCCGAGGAGCTTGTAGAAGTCGGTGTAGTCGCCGCAGTCGTCCCCGTCCCCGTCGCTGTCGTCGCTGTTCGGCAAGCCGCGGCCGCCGTCCCTGCGGCAGCCCTGCCCTGCGTCGCCAAAACGGTGCAGGTCGGGGTTGGAGGGCCCGGGCGCCACTTCGTCGCTGTCGTCGCCAAGGATGATGAGGCCGGCGATATCCTCCTCGCCGCGGGCACAGTGGCAAGCCTCGATCTCCTTGAGGGCCCGGCGCTGCTGCTCCACCTCCTCCTGGACATAGTCGTCCTGCGCCCACTTCAGGGCGGCGTCATCGTTGGCAGTGGCCATGTCCAAGTGCTCCTGCTTGACCACTGCCGGCGTGCCAGGCTCCGTCTTTGGCCTGACAAGGCGGAGGTGGCCACGGGAAGGCGAGGGCTCGCGGCGACGGCCCTCGTTGATCGTGATGCCGTCGTGGCTGCGTTTGTTGCTGCGTCCGGTGCGTCAGAGCGGCGACAACAAGTCGGGCTCGGCCTTAACGGCGACGAGCGGCATGCGCGTTGCGCCGGAGGAGTGGGAGGACTGGGAGGAGTTCGAGGCCGACGACGACTACGCCTCCATACGCCGTGGAAGCCACGACGAGCCCCTTCGACAGGAGACGCACGTCGCCTCCGGGTACCCGAGGCACGGCTCGTTGCCGCCCTCGATGTTCTCGAGGACGGCCTCGAGAGTGCGTCCAGGGATGCCCCACCAAAGACGGTGTCCCTCGCTGTTGTTACGGCCGAGAGTGGGGCCGCCATTGGCGAAGGCGAGCTACTCCTCGCGGCGGCGCTCGAAGTAGGCCGTCTAGAGGGAGGTGTTGTCCGGGGCGTACCTCGGCTGCCGGCGATGCTCCTCGGATAGGGAGGACCGGATCCGGGCGATCTCGGTGCGCCGCTCGGCTCCGATGGGCACTGGTGGCACGGGGACGCCGCCCGCGCTAAGCCTATAGGCGTCGGGCGCTCGCATGTCTGGCGGCGTCAGGTACTCCGCCTCGAACAGCAGGCGGGCCTCGTCCTCGTGGAGTTGTTGGCGGCCGAAGCTGTTGTGGACCGTGCCGTCACCAGGGTAGCGCTCGGCCATTGCGGGGGGAGAGGGAGAGAGGAGATCGCCGGGAAGAGAGAGGGCATCACTGGTGGGATTGGGGGCAGGCGACGAGGTGTGGCGAACATCGGCGAGGTCGCCTTTTATAGCAGGCGAGTGGGCGGTATGGACACATAGGAGACGAGGTGTGGACGCACGTCGCCCCATACTAGCTGTGCCACCCGTGATCGCCGGCTCGTGAAGGCGCGGCATTAATGGAAGGCTGACCGGCGGCAGCCTTGCATTGATTCCCCACGAGAAACCAGAAACCGAGGCGATGAGGACGCCGCCGCCGATCGGTCGCTGACTCAGGGGACCTACCCCCGTTTTCACGCCAAATCGTTTTGCCTAGCGCCCCCAGGCGCCCCCAGCATGTCGGGTTCGGCCTGGGTATGCCGACGCTAAATTAGGCCCTAGCCGGCGAAAAATGGGCTCGTGAGGGCGCGACTGGGCCGATTTTTGACCGCCGGCGCAAAAAAATGGCTTTCAGGGGGCCTGTTGGGGGCGCGGCGGGAGATGCTCTTATATAGATGCCAGGGGTGTACTTGGCCTACACATGGTCGGTTACATGTCGAAGAGATAACATGCCTAACTACAGCTATTAACTTGGAGAACACATCATGATTCCTTGAAGCTTCCGTCTGGCGTAGGTGGTCTTCGATCATCTGATGCCTGCATTACGACCCATATAGTCCAACCCATGAATAATGGGTGGGCTATTAGAGGACCCCGTAATCAAGGACTCGCTCACTTCGCTCATCACAATGGCGGGAAGGGATCGCACAATGCTCAATTTTGAAGGGGGACAGGATTACGTGCTCCTCCTGCCCAAAGGCGGTGTTTGCCTACAACGTAGCTATCAATGGCCCAGGAATGGGCTCAGCGATGACATCCACCCTGTGGGGCGGGTTGTTGTGGTCTAGTAGCACTAGAATGGAAACCTTTGGGGGGTGCTTTGGGAACCCGCATACGTCCTTGCCCCACTTTACACCAAAGGGGAAACTGCACCACCTGGCATGCTAGCGCCCGCCTGTCCTTCCTTGCGTCACCCTTGACTCCCGAGGCCGGGCCGTGCATAGAGATCGCCGCTGCTATAGAGGGGGCCTGAGGAGGCCCAACCCTTGCCGGTCCTGATGTCGTTCTTGCTCGTGAGGCAAGGGCCCTCGTGACGGCCTTGTCTTGTGTGTGGCCACGCCTGGCCACACTTGGTCGATGAACTGGGCCATGCCCTAGGCCGCAGGCAGGCAGGTCTAGGTACCCCCATTCCCAGAACGCCGACAGTAGCCCCTAGGCCCAAGGCGCGCTCGAGCTGGCTTATGGGTGAAGCTCGAGCATGCACCGAACGCCCTAGCAGCGGTGCCTCCGTTCCCTGAGGGCATCTGAAACCACTCTCAGTCAACCTGACGCGATGTTTGGGTGTAATGAGGGCTATCATTGCTTCCCATTAAATGTTGTTGCTGCTTCAGACCACGCAGATGTGACCCTTCAACGGGTCGGGCGCCCCCGCAACGAGAGGGGGCGCCGAGCGGTCTTTGGCTGTATAAAAACTGGCGAGGACGAGAAAACCCTCACCCATCTTCGTCTTCTTTGTCTCCACACATCTCGAACCGTCCCCTTCCAGCAATGGTGCCGATGAGGAAGTTTTTTGCTACCGAGAAGGGGAAGGCTCCCAGGGATGACCTTGCCGCTCCGCCGCCCCGGAGGGTCTGCGGTCGCCCCCGGAAATATGCCATGATGCCGGCAGCGGCTCCCTGCGAGCGCACATGTGCCCAAGCGGGCTGCGGTGGCCGTGGTTGAAGAATGTCTAGCGCGGGCAGCCGTGGCGATGGAAGCGGTGGAAGCCAAGGTGGGAGGTCAGACGTGACCACCCGGATGCCACGCCCATGGCTCCAATTGTCCAACACGACCCAGGAGTTCGTGATGTGGGAGGACATGCCGAAGGCTGCTTGGTTCCAACTCCCAAACTTCTTCATGAAGGCCCTGCCGGCCGGTGGGCCTGCTAGCCATTGGCTATAGGCAGACGGATGCTGCAACGGGGCTTCTTTGGTGGAGGTCGAGGTCACCCCCAGAGTTTGTGTGTACCTGAACCGTGGGTGACAAGCGTTTTCCCACGTCCGAGGTGTGAAGGGGAGGTGCACCTTCCACTTCAAGTACGACGGTATGGCGATGCTCTTCATCAAGATCTTCGGGAATGAGGGCGAGGGCCTGGGGTGCTTCCCGGAGGACGTTAGCCGCGGTGATCCTGCAGATGAGCTTGCCCTTCATGACGAGGGTCGCGCCTCCAGCAGCGGCGACACCCCCTCCAAGGAGATCCCGAGCAACAAAAGCTATGGCGTGCCGCCACATCGATGCGCCCGGGTCTTAGGGGGTAGCCTGCCACCACGGCGTCGTTCTCCCGCTACGGGGGCATCCGTCCCGGCGTGCTTCCACGGGGCCGTGAAGGAGGAGGACACCGACTGAACGTCAGTGTGCCGACACCGGGGATCCTAAGGCGATAGCCCCCACATGGCTTTTCACTTTCTTTATCCTCCTTTTCTTTTGTACCTACAACACAAGAACTAAGGGAGGCCCTGTGGGTGTGTAACGTACTCGGGTGCCTGCCCCTTTTGTTTAGTACCTTCTGCATTCCATCAACTAGAGTTGTCTTCCGTTCGCAATTAGGATACTTAGCTTGATAGGCCCGCGGTAGGCTTTCGGGTTGTGGAGGCACAGATGTGGTGCCCGGAGGGTCCATTCGCCCGGCCAGCTTCTTCTTCTTGCAATTGAGGGAAGTTGGGAGCTCTGTCGGCGCTCTGTGTCTGTAGGTCCCCGTCCCACGCATTTCTCTACCATCGCAAGGTACGACCATGTACCTTGGACGTCCCTCAGGAGGCAGGGCCCTGACTCCCGTAATGTCGGGCGGAAACCAAGGACGACATCACGGGGGCCGAGTGGCCTTATGATCGGTAAAGCTCCTGAGGCGCGATGCTCAGGATCCCCCTTCGACACTCAACTAGGTCTACGTAGGCAAGTCCCAGTCCCGCGCATTTCCCTACCATCGCAAGGTATGGCCACTTACCTTGGACGTCCCTCACGAGGCAGGGCCCCAACCCTCCTGATGCGGACAGGAAACCAAGGACGATGGCAGGGGGTCGGGTGGCCTTATGACCGGTAAGGCTCCTGAATCGCGATGCTCAGGAGCCCCCTTAGACGCTCAAGTGGCTCCCGAAAATTCCGCTTCTTGAGGCTTCCTGAGGCTTCGAGTTTTCATTCGAGTAGCCCTGCGTCAACAGGTCCCAGTCCCGCGCATTTACCCACCACCATTAGGTACGACCGGAAACCAAGGACGCCCTTCACCGGGAAAGGCCTCGATACACCTGATGCCAACCAGAAACCAAGGATGGCAACAGGCGGTCGAGTGGCCTGATGATTTGTAAGGCTCCTACAGCGTGATGCTTAGGAGCCCCCTCAGACGCTTAAGCCGTCTGAAGAAAAATCTGAAGAAAATTTTTGTTTCCTTTCCAAGATGGCACTTCAGACCGAGAATAGGGCCTCTGGGCGATTATGAGGCGTCATGCACCTGCTAACTCACCCGTGAGTGCCATGGGAGGATCCGGGAGCCAAGACCTTGGCGAGGTGTAAGCACAGGCCCCCTAGCCCCCGCTCAAGGGGTACGAGCAGGAGTGGAGCAGGCGAGTGCTTTACTTGTCGAGAGAGAAAGAGACATACAAAATGGCAATGAAAACAAATCTTTGACCTTTCTGAACAAAACGTGATTTGGAAAAAACACGAGCTTAATTTCATAAAGGCCGTCAAATCCAAATAAGAGGAAGGCAAACAACGGGCGGGTCCGGCACTTAGATTGGTCTTCGTCTTCCCCCAGCGTTGAGCGTAGGCCATCCATGTTGAATGGGCATAGCGATTAATGGGCAGTCTTGTCTTCTATGCTAGCTCTGGGCTGTGGCTGCTGCATTGCATGGAAGGAATCCCTCCGCATTCTCGGGGGGCTCCGGGCGTATATAGCCCGCTCATTATTACGTGAGAGTGTCACGGGTAGAACTTCTGTAGGTGCTGCATGTTCCAGGTGTTTTGCATGGGGACCCCGTACTGAGTCTCCAAGTGCACGACGCCAGTCCTGGAGACAGGAACGACCTTGAACGGTCCCTCCCACATGGACGGGAGCTTATGCAAGCCCTCCCTAGAGAGAACCCGCCTCAGGACGAGGTCTCTGACTTCAAGGGTCCCAGAGCGAATGTTGCGGCAGTCGTAGCACCGTAGGGCTTGCTGGTACCGCGCAGCTCAGAGCGAGGCCCGACGTCGCGCCTCCTCTTCGAGCAGGAGGTCTATTACATGCTCAGCATCCTGACGCTCCTCATCAAATGCCAATACCCGCGGGGACCGGTGCTTGATCTCGTGGGGGAGGACAACTTCGGCTCCATAGACGAGGAAGAACGGGTTTTTGTTTGGTGGGTTTAGTCGGGGTGGTTGTTGGAAATATGCCCTAGAGGCAATAAATAAAGTGTTTTTTTATTATATTTCCTTGTTCACGATAATCCTTTATTATCCATGCTATAATTGTATTGTTTGGAAACACATTACATGTGTGGGCAAATAGACAACACTATGTCCCTAGTATGCCTCTAGTGAACTAGCTCGTTGATCAAAGATGGTCAAGGTTTCCTAGCCATTGACATGTGATGTAATTTGATAATGGGATCACATCATTAGGAGAATGATGTGATGGACCAGACCCAAACTACAAACGTAGCATATGATCATGTCAGTTTATTGCTACTTTTTCTGCATGTCAAGTGAATGTTCCTATGACCATGAGATCATGCAACTCACGGATACCGGAGGAGTGCCTTGTGTGTATCAAATGTCGCAACGTAACTGGGTGACTATAAAGGTGCTCTACAAGTATCTCCGTGGGTGTCTGTTGAGTTGGCATGGATCAAGTCTAGGATTTGTTACTCCGTGTGATGGAGAGGTATCTCAGGGCCCACTCGGTAATACAACATCACAATAAGCCTTGCAAGCAATGTGACTAAGTGTTAGTCACGGGATCTTGTATTACGGAATGAGTAAAAAGACTTGTCGGTAACGAGGTTGAACTAGGTATGGAGATACCGACGATCGAATCTCGGGCAAGTAACATACCGAAGAACAAAGGGAACATCATACGGGATTAACTGAATCCTTGACATAGAGGTTCGACCGATAAAGATCTTCATAGAATATGTAGGAACCAATATGGGCATCCAGGTCCCGCTATTGGTTATTGGCTGTAGAGGTGTCTCCGTCATGTCTACATAGTTCTCGAACCCGCAGGGTCTGCACACTTAAGGTTCAGTGACGTTTCGATAGTATAGAGTTATCTATGGTGGTGAATGAAGGTTGTTCAGAGTCCCGTATGAGATACCAGATGTCACGAGGAGCTTCGGAATGGTCCAGAGGTAAAGATTGATATATAGTATGTCCTGTTTTGGTCTCCGGAAAAGTTTCGGGCTAATCGGTAATGTACCGGTAGTGCCGCTAGTGTACCGGGAGACCACTGGGAGGGGTATTTCGACCCTAGAGACTTCATGGGATGTGGGAGAATAATTACCAGCCTTTTGTGGGCTGGTGGAAGTCCCACACAAGGACCATGCCGCTGGGAAGAAAAACCCAAAGGGAAAAAGGTGGAAAAAAGGCCAAAAAGGAGGAATCCTAGTCCTACTAGGATTGGAGGAGGAGTCCTCCTCTCCTCCCCACTTCGGCCGAATCAAAGGAGGCTTGGCCCTTGCGCCAACCCTCTCCTCCCTTCCTCCTATATATACTGGTGGGTTTTAGTGTTTTTGCACAAAATTTTAGCCACGTGTTGCCCGTTCCTCAAGTGCATAGTTTCACCTCTAGATCAGATTTCTGCAGTACTTAGGCGAAGCCCTGCCGGAATAGCTCCACCACCATCGCCGGAGCACCATCATGCTGCCGGAGAACTCTTCTTCCTCCCTGCTCCCTCTTGCTGGATCAAGACGGTGGAGATCGTCATCAAGCCGTACGTGTGCTGAACGCGGATTTGTCGTCCGTTCGGCGCTAGATCGGAAGGACCGTGATCAAGTTCACGGGACGGATCGTGATTGGATTGTGGGATGGATCGTGATTGGATCGCGGGATGCTAGGCGATTTGAATCACGAATACGTTCGACCACACCAACCGCGTTTCTTAACGCTTCCCGCTTAGCGATCTACAAGGGTACGTAGATCCACTCTCCCTCTCGTAGATGCTCATCACCATGGATAGGTCTGGCGTGAAAGTAGGAATTTTTTTGTTTCCCATGCAACGTTCCCCAACAGTGGCATCATGAGCTAGGTCTATGTGTAGATGAGATCTCAAGTAGAACACAAAGAGTTTGTGGGCATTGATGCTTATATTGCTTCCTCCCTTGGTCGTGTTTTGGTTCAGCGGTATTGTGAGATGAAGCGGCCCGGACCAACATTACTCGTATGCTTACGAGAGACCGGTTCACTCAACCGAAACTTTTTGCATAGATGGATTGCGGGTGCCAGTTTCTCTCACTTTAGTTGGATCAGATTCGACAAAGGCGGTCCTTGAGAAGGTTGAAAAGCAACTAGTGTATCACCATTGTGGTTTTTGCGTAGATGAGAATTGTTCTTGCTAGATTCCCGTAGCAGCCACGTAAAACATGCAACAACAATTAGAGGATGTCTAACTTGTTTTTGTAGGGTATGTTGTGATGTGATATGGCCAATTACATGATGTGATACATGTGATGTATGAGATGATCATGTGATGTATAGCTTATCACGACTTGCATGTCATTGAGTACGGCAACCGGCAGGAGCCATAGAGTTGTCTTTAATTATTGTATGACCTATGTGTCAATCATTAAGCGCTATGTAATGCTTTACTTTATCGCTAAACGGTAGCAATACTAGTAGAATCATGTTGGGCACGACAACCCCGATGGCGACACGTTGATGGAGATCAAGATGATGGAGATCATGGTGTCGTGCCGGTGACGATGGAGATAAGGCCGGTGCTTTTTAGATGGAGATCAAAAGCACAAGTTCATGGCCATATCGTGTCACTTATGAATTTCATGTGATGTTAATCCTTTTATGCACCTTGTTTTGCTGAGGACGATGGTAGCATTATAAGGTCATCCCTCACTTAAATTTCAAGATGAATTGTGTTCTCCCCGAGTGTGCACCGTTGCGAAAGTTCGTCGTGTCGAGACACCATGTGATGATCGGGTGCGATAGACTCTACGTTCACATACAACGGGTGCAAGCTAGTGTTGCACGTGCAGAACACTCGGGTTAAACTTGACGAGCCTAGCATGTACACACATGGCCTCGGAGCACAAGAGATCGAAAGGTCGAACATGAGTCATATAGTAGATATGATCAACATGATGATGTTCACCATTGAAGCCACCTCAACTCACGTGATGATCAGACTTGAGTTGTTGAATTTGGATCATGTGACACTCATATGACCTGAGGGATGTCAATTTGAGTGGGAGCTTTAGTAATTTGATTAACTATACTCATTATCTTGAACAATAGTCTAAGTAAACCTTTGCATATTTATGTTGTAGATCAATGGCTCGCGTAGTAGCATGCTTGAATTTTAATGCGTTCCTAGAGAAAGCTAAGTTGAAAGATGATGGAAGTAACTTTGTTGACTGGGCCCGTAATCTGAGGATTATCCTCACGGCTTCCCAGAAATCATATGTCCTTGACGCACCACTTGGTGACCAACAAGAGAACATGACCTCCAAAGACGTTAAGAACGCTTGGGAGGCACGTACTGGAGATTACTCAATAGTTTAGTGTGCAATATTGTATGGCTTAGAACCGGTCTTCAAAGATGTTTTCAACGTCATGGAGCATATGAGATGTTCCAGGAGTTTAAGTTTATCTTTCAGAAGAATGCCCGGATCGAGAGGTATGAGACCTCCGATAAGTTCTATGCTTGCAAGATGGAGGAGAACGGGTCTATCAGTGAACATATACTCAAAATGTCTGGGTATTCAACTCGTCTAGCAGAGTTGGGAATTGCCCTTCCGCCAGAAGCGATCACTGACAGAGTTCTTCAATCACTGCCACCTAGTTACAAGAGCTTTGTGATGAACTATAACATGTTAAAAGTCGCCGAGCTGTTTGCGATGCTAAAAGTCGCTGAGTCTGAAATCCAGAAAGAACATCAAGTGTTGATGGTCAATAAAACCACTAGTTTCAAGTAGAATGGCAAGGGTAAGGGCAAGAATGGTAAACCCAAGAAGGATGGCAAAGCAGTTATTACTCCTGTAAAGAAGCCCAAGCATGGACGTAAGCCAGAAACTGAGTGCTTTCATTGCAAGGGAACTGGTCACTGGAAGCGAAACTGCCCCAAGTACCTGGCTGACAAGAAGGCGGCCAACAACAAACAAGGTATATATTATATACATGTTATTGATGTGTACCTTACTAGCTCTCGTTGTAGTGCCTGGGTATTTGATACCTGTTCGGTTGCTCACATTTGCAACTCAAAATAGGAACTATGGAATAGACGAAGGCTGGCAAAGGATGAAGTGACGATGCACGTGGGAAATGGTTCCAAGGTTGATGTGATCGCCGTCGGCATGCTCTCTCTTCGATTACCATCGGGATTAGTGATGAACCTGAATAATAGCTATTTAGTGCCCGCGTTAAGCATGAACATTATATCTGGATCTTGTTTATTGCGAGGCGGTTACTCATTTAAATCAGAGAATAAAGGTTGTTCTATTTATATGAGTAATATATTTTATGGTCATGCACCCAATTTGAGGGGTTTATTCATATTGAATCTTGATAGTGATGACACACATGTTCATAACATTGATGCCAAAAGATGTAGAGTTGATAATGATAGTACCACTTTCTTGTGGCACTGCCGTTTAGGTCATATTGGTGTAAAACGCATGAGGAAGCTCCATGCTAATGGACTTTTGGAGTCACTTGATTTTGAATCGCTTGACACATGTGAACCATGTCTCATGGGCAAGATGACTAAAATGTCGTTCTCTGGAACAATGGAGTGGGCGAGTGACTTATTGGAAATCATACATACTGATGTGTGCGGTCCAATGAATGTTATAACACGTGGTGGATATCGTTATTTTATCACCTTCACTCATGACTTAAGTAGATATGGGTATATTTACTTAATGAAACACAAGTATGAAACATTTGAAAAGTTCAAGCAATTTCAGAGTGAAGTTGAGAATCATCATAACAAGAAGATTAAATTCCTGCGATCTGATCAAGGAGGTGAATCTCTGAGTTATGAGTTTGCCAGTCACATAAGACAATGTAGAATTGTTTCACAGTTGACACCGCCTGGAACACCACGACGTAATGGTGTGTCCGAACGTCGTAATCGAACCTTATTAGATATGGTGCATTCTATGATGTGTCTTGCTGATTTGCCACTATCGTTTTGGGGTTATGCATTAGAGACAGCTGCATTCACTTTAAATAGGGCACCATCAAAATCCATTGAGACGATGCCATATGAGCTATGGTTTGGCAAGAGGCCAAAATTTTCGTTTCTTAAAGTTTGGGGATGTCATGCTTATGTCAAAAAGCTTCAGCCTGAAAAGCTGGAACCCAAAGCGGAGAAATGCGTCTTCATAGGATACCCGAAAGAGACAGTCAGGTATACCTTCTATCTCAGATCTGAAGGCAAAGTGTTTATCGCTAAGAATGGAACATTTCTTGAGAAAGAGTTTCTCTCGAAAGAATTGAGTGGGAGGAAATTAGAGCTTGATGAGGTTGTCAAACCTTTACTTCAACCAGAAAGTAGCACAGCGTAGAAAGATGTTTCTGTGGAACCGACGACGGTAGAAGAGGAAGTTAATGATGATGATCACGAAGCTGTGGATCAAGCTACTATTGAACCTCGTAGGTCGACAAAGGCGCATACTACTCCTGAGTGGTACGGCAACCCTGTCTTGGAGGTCATGTTATTGGACAACAATGAACCTACGAGCTATGGAGGAGTAGTGATGGGCCCGAATTCCAAGAAATGGTTAGAGGCCATGAAATCCAAGATGGGATCCATGTATGAAAACAAAGTATGGACTTTGGAAGTATTACCTGAAGGGCGAAAGGCCATTCAGAACAAATGGATCTTTAAGAATAAGATAGACGCGGATGGTAATGTCACTGTCTATAAAGCTCGACTTGTGGCAAAGGGTTTTTCACAAGTTCAAGGAGTTGACTACGATGATACATTCTCACCCGTAGCGATGGTCAAGTCTGTCAGAATCATGTTGGCAATAGCTTCTTATTTCGATTATGAAAATTTGGCAGATGGATGTCAAAACGGCATTTCTCAATGGTTTCCTTGAGGAAGAGTTGTATATGATTGAACCAGAAGGTTTTTTTCGATCCAGATAAAGCTAACAAAGTTTGCAAACTCTAGTGATCTATTTATGGGCTGGTGCAAGCATCTCGGAGTTGGAATAAGCGCTTTGATGAGGTGATCAAAGCGTTTGAGTTTATACAAGTTTATGGAGAAGCTTGTATTTACAAGAAAATGAGTGGGAGCTCTATAGCATTTCTAATATTATATGTGGATGACATATTGCTGAGTGGAAACAATATAGAAATGCTAGAAAGCGTGAAGGAATATTTGAACAAGAGTTTCTCAATGAAGGACCTAGGAGAAGCTGCTTTCATACTAGGCATTAAGATCTATAGAGATAGATCGAGATGCTTAATAGCACTTTCACAGAGCACATACCTTGATAATGTTTTGAAGAAGTTCAAAATGGATCAGTCCAAGAAGGGGTTCTTGCCTGTGTTACAAGGTGTGAAGTTGAGTAAGACTCAATGCCCAGTGACTACAGAAGATAGAGAAAAGATGAGTGTCATCCCCTATGCTTCAGCCATAGGCTCTATCATGTATGCAATGTCGTGCATAAGACCGGATGTCAGCCTTGCCATAAGTATGGCCGGAAGGTTTGAAAGTGATCCTGGAATGGAACACTGGGCAGCGGCCAAGATTATCCTTAAGTACCTGAAAAGGACTAAGGAAATGTTTCTTGTTTATGGAGGTGATGAAGAGCTCGTCGTAAAGGGTTACGTCGATGCAATCTTTGACACTGATCCAGATGACTCTAAGTTGAAAACCGGATACGTATTTATTCTCAACGAGGGAGCGGTAAACTGGTGCAGTTCCAAGCAAAGCGTGGTAGCCGATTCTACATGTGAAGCGGAGTACATCGCAGCCTCGAAGGCGGCAAAGGAAGGTGTCTGGATGAAGCAATTCATGACATATCTTGGAGTAGTGCCCCATGCACTGAATCCAATGAACCTATTCTGTGACAACGCTGGTGCCATTGCTCTGGCTAAGGAACCAAGGTTTCACAAGAGGACCAGACACATAAAGCGACGCTTCAACTCCATCCGCCATTACATCAAGGAGAAGTACATAAATATTTGCAAAGTGCACAAGGATCTGAATGTTGCAGACCCATTGGCTAAACGTCTTCCAAGGGCCAAACATGATCAACACCAGATCTCCATGGGTGTTCGATTCATTACAATGTAAATCACATAGTGACGTGAACTAGATTATTGACTCTAGTGCAAGTGGGAGACTGTTGTATATATGCCCTAGAGGCAATAAATAAAGTGTTTATTATTATATTTCCTTGTTCATGATAATCGTTTATTATCCACGCTATTTTTGTATTGTTTGGAAACACATTACATGTGTGGGTAAATAGACAACACTATGTCCCTAGTATGCCTGTAGTGAACTAGCTCGATGATCAAAGATGGTCAAAGTTTCCTAGCCATTGACATGTGATGTCATTTGATAACGAGATCACATCATTAGGAGAATGATGTGATTTACAAGACCCAAACTACAAACGTAGCATATGATTGTGTTAGTTTATTGCTATTGTTTTCTGCATGTCAAGTATATGTTCCTATGACCATGAGATCATGCAACTCACGAATACCGGAGGAGTGCCTTGTGTGTATCAAACATCGCAATGTAACTGGGTGACTATAAAGGTGCTCTACAGGTATCTCCGAGGGTGTCTCTTGAGTTCGCATGGATCAAGACTGGGATTTGTTACTCCGTGTGACAGAGAGGTATCTTAGGGCCCACTCGATAATACAACATCACAATAAGCCTTGCAAGCAATGTGACTAAGTGTTAGTCACGGGATCTTGTATTATGGAACGAGTAAAGAGACTTGCCGGTAACGAGGTTGAACTAGGTATGGAGATACCGATGATCGAATCTCGGGCAAGTAACATACCAAAGAACAAAGGGAACATCATACGGGATTAACTGAATCCTTGACATAGAGGATCTCATGAGGAGCTCCAGAATGGTCCGGAGGTAAATATTGATATATAGGAAGTCCTGTTTTGGTCTCCGGAAAAGTTCCAGGCTAATCGGTAATGTACCGGGAGTGCCGGTAGTGTACCGGGAGACCATCGGGAGGGGTATTTCGACCCTAGAGGCTTCATGGGCTGTGGGAGAATAATTACCAGCCTTTTGTGGGCTGGTGTAAGTCCCACACAAGGCCCATGCGGCTGGGAAGAAAAACCCAAAGGGAAAAAGGTGGAAAAAAGGCCAAACAGGAGGAATCCTAGTCCTACTAGGATTGGAGGAGGAGTCCTCCTCTCCTCCCCACTTCGGCCGAACCAAAGGAGGCTTGGCCCTTGCGCCAAGCCTCTCCTCCCTTCCTCCTATATATACTGGCGGGTTTTAGGGGTTTTGCACAGAATTTTAGCCACGTGCTGCCCGTTCCTCCAGTGCATAGTTTCTCCTCTAGATCAGATTTCTACAGTGCTTAGGCGAAGCCCTACTGGAATAGGTCCACCAGCATCGTTGGAGTGCCGTCACGCTGCCGAAGAACTCTTCTTCCTCTCCGCTCCCTCTTGCTGGATCAAGACGGCAGAGATCGTCATCAAGCCGTACGTGTGCTGAACGCGGAGGTGCCGTCCGTTCGGCGCTAGATCAGAAGGACCGTGATCAAGTTCGCGAGACGGATCGTGATCAAGTTCGCGGGACGAATCGTGATTGGATCGCGGGACGGGTCGTGATTGGATCATGGGATGCTAGGTGATTTGGATCGCGAATACGTTCGACTACGCCAACCGCGTTTCTTAACGCTTCCTGCTTAGCGATCTACAAGGGTACGTAGATCCACTCTCCCTCTCGTAGATGCTCATCACCATGGATAGGTCTTGAGTGAATGTAGGAAATTTTTTGTTTCGCATGCAACGTTCCCCAATAGTGGTGCGGATGGACCACAACAACGACTGAAGCTCATCGATCCAACCCCTGACACAAGCTTCAAGCTTCTTGTTGAAGCTCCTTTCCTTGAGGCCCCGCGGGACTTCCGCGTTGGCACGCTCTGCCTGGCTATTGCTCCTTGGACGGGCAACCAAGGCATAACATATCTACATACCAATGTTATCACAATATGTCTTGAAGAGGTTACTTGTGAACTGTGACCCATTGTCGGTGATGATGCGGTTGGGGACGCCGAAGCGGCTTACGAGGCCTTTGATGAACTTGACGGCCGACCCGGCCGGGATGGTGCGAACGGGCTCCACCTCCGCCCATTTGGTGAACTTGTCGACGGCAACATAGAGGTAGTGGTACCCGCCCGCTGCTCGTGGAAAGGGCCCCAAGATATCCAGCCCCCAAAATGCAAAGGGACATGAGAGGGGAATGTTTTGGAGGCCCTGCGTGGGTTGTTGGATCTACTTGGCAAGAAAGTGACATGCCTCGCAAGACCGGACCTTCTCGATGGCTTCGTCAAGCGCCCAGGTCCAGTAGAGGCCCGATCAGCACGCCTTACCTGCGAGCGTGTGCGAAGAGGAGTGATGCCCATAGTCTCCTCCGTGGATGTCGGCCAATAGTTTGCACCCTTGCTCCTTGGAGATGCACCGCAGCATGACGTTATTCGGGTGCCTACGATACAAGTCATTGTCTTGCAAGAAGTAGGTTGTGGCCTGTCGAGCCACACGCTCTGCATCTTCCTCCTTTTCCGACAGCGTGTCATGAAGTAGATACGCCTTGAAATCATGCATCCAGTTGTTGTCCTGAGGCTCTAGAGCCAGGAGTAGTCGGGCTCCTAAGGGTTGGTCGCAGTCCGGAGCCCCCAAGGTCACTGCTGGGGGAGCTCCTCACCTTGTGGCGCGAGGTCCTCAGCATGCGTCGCCGTGGAGGGCTTGAAGAGCCGCTCTTCAAAGACACCTAGCTCCTAGGGCTCGCAGCACAAGGCCCTTTTGGCGATGTTGTCAGCCTCCTTATTCACGCTGCACGGGATATGTTGCAACTCCAAGTCCTAAAATCGTTTTTCGATCTTACTTACCTCTTCCAAATATGCCTCTGTGTGCTCGTCCTTGGGCGTATATTCCTTGTTGGAGAAGTTGACGAGGAGCTGGGATTCGCCCATGACGGTGAGGCACCGGATTCCCAAGGTTGTCGGCACCCTAAGGCCGGTGATGAGGCCCTCGTATTCCGCGATATTGTTGGAGACCTTCTCCCCATGTTGGAAGCATAGTTGAACAACATACCGGAGCTTATCTCTTGTAGGGGAAGTGAGCACGACCCCAGCTCCAGCCCCCTTGCGCGTGAAGGCTCCGTCGAAATGCATGATCCATCCTTCTGGTGCCTCGTCACCAGGGGCGAGGGACTGGCTTCCGTCCAGCCCCCTGTCCGGGGCGTGTGTCCACTCCGCCACAAAATCTGCTAGAGCCGCCCCTTTGATAACCTTGCTCGTGCTGAACTGGATGTTGAAGGCCTGCAGCTCGATGTTCCATTCGGCAGCCCTCCCTGTCGCGTTGGGGTTACGCGAGGTTTTATCCAAGGGGTAAGTGAAGACGACCTTGATGGGATACCCCTGGAAGTAATGGCACAATTTCCTTGAAGCAACAAGGAGTGCTAGGAGGAGCTTTTGCTGAATGGGGTCGCGCAAGTGCACGTCCCGTGGCACTGTGCTGACATAATACACCGGGTGCTCAACGGCAGTTTGGCCCTCTCCGGTGTCTTGCCCTGTTGTGGGCTCTAGAGGCCCGAGCGCCTCAGGGGCCATCAGCGCGGAGGAAACCTCACGAGGGCCAAGCATTGTTGAGGCAGTTGGAGCTGCTTGGGCCTCAGGAGGGTGGAGTGCTTCACGGACCATTGGAGCATCTTGGGACTCAGGTGCATCGTCTTTGGGGGAAACAGGCTCCTAAGGATCCTGCGAGCCCCCTGGCTTCGCATTTGGGGGCCCGCCAACACCTTCTGTCTTGGTGCGCGCGATGACCTGCTCCTTCCTGACTGCCACTAGTGCAGCGCTAGCAGAGTGGGGGATGGTAGCCAGGTACAGCATCAAGGGCTCCCGAGGGTGAGGTGCTACCATCACCGGCGGGCTCATGAGGTATTGCTTGAGTTCCTCAAAGCCACGTTCTTCTTAGGGGTCCATTTGAAGGGACCCTTCCTTTTCATGATCTTGAAGAATGGCAAGGCCCGCTCGCCCAACTTGGAGATGAAACGCCCCAAGGAGGTTACACATCCCGCCAACTTCTGCATTTCCTTAAGGGTCTGGGGCGGGCTCATCTTGCCTATGGCCTTGACCTTCTTCGGGTTCTCATCGATTCCCCGGTGCGACACTAGGAAACCAAGAAGTTTGCCCAAGGGGACCCCGAAGACACATTTTTCGGGGTTGAGCTTGAGGTTCACTTCCTTCGGGCTGGAGAACGTCTCCTCCAAGTCTTCGACCAGGGTCTTAGCCACCTTGGACTTGACAACGATGTTGTTAATGTAAGCTTCCGCATTCCTCCCTAGATGTGCCCCAAGGCGATGTGCATCAGTCGCTGGAAGGTTGCCCCAGTGTTCCGCGGCCCGAAGGGCATGCACGTGTAGCAGAAGACCCCACACAAAGTAAGAAATGTCGTCTTCTTGATGTCCTCCACCGCCATCTTGATCTAGTGGTAACCCGAGAGGGCGTCCAAGAAACATAGGAGGTCACACTCCACGATGGAGTCAGCGATCTCATCGATATGCAGCAGCAGGAACGGGTCCTGGGGGCAGGCTTTGTTGAGGCTCGTGAAGTCGACGCACTTACGCTCCCGCCCGCGTTTCTTCGGGACGACCACTGGGTAGCGCACCTCCCGAATGACCCCCGCCTTATTGAGCTTGCCGACCTCCTGGGCAATGAACGCCTGCTTCTCCGGAGCTTGCCCCCTTCCCTTTTGCTTCACCGGATGCACGTTCGGACACACCATGAGATGGTGCTCGATCACGTCCCTTGGTACTCCCACCAGGTCGGAGGCGCTCCATGCGAATGCGTACTTGTTTGCCCAGAGGAAGGCCGCCAATGCCTCCTCTTGATCTTGAGGCAAGTTCGCGCCGATGGTGAAGGTGGGGCCAGGGTTCTCTTCGTCCACCAGCACCCACTTCGTCCCCGCCCCATTCTGGGAGAATAGCCGCCTCTTCTTCACAGGCGCGATGTCTGGGAGGACGGCCCCATGGTCCTCTATGGCTTGCACGGCGTCCCCGGCACACGTGTGCGCCATGGATCTGGTTTTGTAGGAGAGCTCGAGCACGTGGGATGTGTCCCCGACGTCCCCCACGACGTTGAGGATGACTCCGCTCCTAGGCATCTGGATGATGTTGTAGCCCGGGTGCGTTGCCGCCATGAACTGAGCGAGCACCGGGTAGCCGAGTGATACGTATCCAACGTATCTATAATTTTCGATTGTTCCGTGCTATTATATTATCTGTTTGGGATGTTTTATATGCATTAATATGTTATTTTATATTATTTTTGGGACTAACCTATAAATCTAGACCCTAGTGTCAGTTTCTGCTTTTGCTTGTTTTTGATATTTGCAGATAAGGAATATTAAATGAAGTCCAAACGGAATAAAACCATTGGAATGAGTTTTTCTGGAACAAAAGGAAACCAGGAGACTTGAGAACCAAGGGAGGAGAGCCACCATGGGGCCACAAAGCCCTAGGGGCGCGCCGAGGGGGTAGGTCGCCCGAGCAGGCTTGTGGGCCCACGACATCTCTCCCAACCCTAATCTTCAGTCTATAAATTCCTAAATATTCCATCATATTCAGAAAGAGCCATGGAAACACTTTCCCGCTGCTAGAAGCCTCCAATCCCAAGAGATCCAATCTTGGAGCCTTTTCCGGTAATCGGCCGGAGGGGGATTCGATCATGAAGGGCATCTACATCAACTCCATTGCCCCTCCGATTATGCGTGAGTAATTCACCACAGACCTTCAGGTCTATAGATAGTAGCTAGATGTCTTCTTCTCTCTCTTTGCTCTTCAATACCATGTTCTTCATGATCTTCATGGAGATCCATCCGATGTAGTACTCTTTTGTGGTGTGTTTGTCGAGATCCGATGAATTGTGGGTTTATGTTCATATTATCCATGAATATTATTTGAGTCTTTCCTGAATTTTTATATGCATGATTTCATATCTTTGCAAATCTCTTCGAGTTATTGGTTTGGTTTGGCCAACTAGATTGGTAATTCTCGCAATATGAGAAGTGCTTAGTTTTGGGTTCAATCTTGCGGTGTCCTCACCCAGTGACAAAGTAGGGGTAGCAAGGGACGTACTGTATTTTTGCCATGAAGGATAACAATATGGGGTTTTCATAATATTGTTTAAGTTTATCCCTTTACATCATGTCATCTTACCTAATGCATTACTCTGTTCTTCATGAACTTAATACTCTATATGCAGGTAGGAGTCGGACGATGTGTGGAGTAATAGTAGTAGATGCAGAATCGTTTCGGTCTACTTGACATGGACGTGATGCCTATATGCATAATCAATGCCTTGGATATCCTCATAATTATTCGCTTTTCTATCAATTGCTCAACAATAATTTGTTCACCCACCGTAATACTTGCTATCATGAGAGAAGCCTCTAGTGAAACCTATGGCCCAAGGGTCTATTTTCCATATTATACTTTGAAATATAAAACCAAAAATACTTTGTTGCATTACTTTTACCTTATGTTTTACTTTCTGGTCAAGCAATCTATCTCTATCAAATCTCATCCTTGCAAGTAACCTTAAAGGGATTGACAACCCCTTTATAGCGTTGGGTGCAAGAGTTTGATTCTTTGTGTAGGTACACCTATTGGGGACTTGCTTTTATCTCCTACTGGATTTATACCTTGGTTCTCAACAACTAAGGGAAATACTTATCTACTTTTTTGCATCACCCGTTCCTCTTCACGGAAAGCAACGCATGCTCGAGAAGTAGCAAGAAGGATTTCTAGTGCCGTTGCCAGGGAGATCTACATCAAGCCTACCAAGTACCAATCACAAACTCATCTCTTGCATTTACATTATTTTCCATTTGCCTCTCATTTTCCTCTCCCCCACTTATAAAACAATTTTCAAAAAATACCAAAAAGATTTGCCTTTTTATTCGCCCTTTTTCGTTCGTGTTTTCGTTTGCTTTTTTGCTTGCTTGCGTGTTAGACCGCTCAAATTCATGGCTAGCCTTGCTACTATTGCTATTACTCCCGAGAACGAAGTTCTTAATATTAAGCAAAGGGAGGGAGAAAACTTAAAGGATGCTTGGTATAGAATTCAAAATGCTCAAAATAGATCTATTCGTAAGCAATCTAATACCGTTCTCCTTCGCAATTTTTATGTGGGTGTTTCTCATTGGAATAGATATGTTATGGATACCAGTATAGGAGGAAATTTCTTGGGAAGAAAATACCTTTGATTCCTATAATGCTATGATAAATTTGGTAGGCTCACCCCCTCTCATTTTTAATGAAACAATCTTAACTTTGGAACATGTTATGCGAAGGCTAGATATCACTGAAAATAAAGTTGCTACTATAGAGCTCATTGAAAACTTGGATAAAAAGATCCATAATCATATCACTCAATATGGATCTAAGGTAGGGGTTACTCTAAAAGGAACCTATAGTTAATGAAAAATTGGACCAAGATTCCTCTATAATAGGAAAGCTAGAGGACATCATTTCCAACTTGGGTTCCACTTTTGCCTCTGTTCAAACCACTCCTAAATTTCCACTTTCTAAGGCTGTCAAGTTTTATTACGTTCCCAAGAATAAGGGTGAATCCTCTAGTAAAAGAGATGAAGAACTTAAGATGATAAGTGTTCACCCTAACTTTATCAACTAGGTGATACCCTGTGCGTTCTTGCAGAGATTTTGTATTGGACACATGATGCAATGATCAATATGAAAAGTGATGGAAGGAATATATTTATTTGAACCATGTATGGAACGATGCATATTGTTTATTAATTTAAGCTAGAGATGTTGTTTGGTGCTTGTTGGATGCATGTTATGGTCTATAAGTATTTAGTTGGCGATCCATTGGATTGTTGTAGTATTATGGAACCTGTTGCATCTTTTGTTAATATAGATGACACATTAGCTTGCAAATAATTTGACCAATTGTTTTGACATGGAATAGTCTTACTTTTTTATTATTTCCACATGTCATGGGGAGAAACCATATATTTAGAAAAGTCAAATTATTGAGACGGATTGAAAGCAATATCGACATAATCAGCTAATCAAAGTTTGCATGTAATTCTACTATAAAATTTGACATGACCTATCTTTATTTTTATAGCATTTGAATATGTGAGAGGAGGATAGTATATACTAAGAAAAAATGGAAGTTAAAGCATTGAGACCAATTAGAAGCAAAACTGACATAGTTAGGTAAATAAAAGTGCATACGAATCCATAGATTTCACAATTCATACTTATTACATAAACTGAGTCGATATCTGACGACATGCTTAGGGTGCTCATGAAGTAGTTGTAATGACAGTTTGGAAGTAATTTTAAATAGAAGGTGGTGCAGTCTGTAGGTGGTTTTCGTGCGTCTTGAGATGCCTTGGTGCTTGCATGGTTGTTGACGATGCCCTAGATGCTAAAATAATAACATTGTTGTAAGGTTAGTATTGTGGTTAAGCGCAACAAAACTTTGTCTAATTTTGTTTGGATATGAGAACTGATAGTACCTATGTGTGTTGACTATTGCCATCCTCTTGTCCTTCGGAGTCATTCATTTTCACATTGTTATCTGCAATGCTGTTTGATTGATGATAGAAAGTTATAATTGTGGATCTCATATTTGTATGTGAGATGAGAAGAAGCACGTACTCTTGCTTCTGATTTTTGAAAACCTGAAGATGAACTTGTGTACCCTGAGTATGCCCCTGTTCATGTTCGTGTTGTTGCCTGACATGTAAACATGAAATTTTGTTATCAATGAATACCTCTCTTTGTTGGTGGTTCCATCCTCTGTAAATTCAATGCTTCTTTTCGCTGAAGAGTACCTGTAACCAAAAACCGCCATTTGAATTCCATATTGAATTTAAGCTAACTATTCTTTAGTAGAACTTCAATAGTATTACCTATTTAAGTTTTTGTCGGTGTCAATAGTTGTAGATTGGCTATAGGGAGGCATAGCAATGTCCAAGTGTTCTTGTGTTAGGCTCCCTGGACTTCAAATATGAAAAGGTTGGTAAACATTGTGTAGACAGAGGTAATAGCTTATATTCTGTGATTGCTGCCCAACCTTTGGATGCTCTTTGATGAAGATGGAGTGTTCATCAGTTGTTTTCTTGGAGTTGACTGGAAGTACTTAATGGTTCAAGTTAAATATTTGTAGGTAATACAATTTTAATTGGGAAGGAGAAACCTCTTGAATAAATGGAAACTGTCTAACCTTTGTAGAGGGTAACATTTGTGCATGGTCCACTGGGAACTTTTCTTTATGACATAACTTATGGGGAATCTGGATACCAAATCCACCTTCATTCCTATACAGAACAATCTGGTTTTACCAATGTCATTATCTAGAGCGGTCACATGTTTTGTAGTATCAACTTTCATGTTTTGCAAAGCTAGGATGGCATCTTGCTCAACCAACTCTTTAGCAATTTTAGAGAAAGCAATGGCATCTAAATCACCCAAGTCATCTGTAAGTGTAATTGGTAGCTTGTACCTAGAGAAATTGATAGTTGACTATATGGAACAAAATATCTAAATGAAGGCAAATGTTGTATAAAAAACAGGGATCGTACAATGGCTTTGGAGATGAATTTGTGCAAAGGCATGTTGGTGTATCAGAATTGTTGTTGTTTCCTTTGTCACAATATTTACATCCTTTGTAGTACCATTTAGTTGAAGGTACAATAGATTTAAGTTTAGCAATGGTGTTATAGGTAGATCCTTCATAAGAGTTTGCAAAAAGTTTTCACTGAGAATCTTCTTTAGAAATTCAGTGATATGGAAATAATAAGGTGGGTAAGATGATGTTGACCTAAAAATTTGAATTTGGCATATCTGATATTTGTTGAAGTATGTAGATTTTCCCCATAGCTTGAATTGGAGATAAATGCATAACCTGAAATAATTGTTGGCGTGGACTTGGGGATTCCCATTTATAACTTGAAAAGAAAAATGTCAGCATTTTAGATTTTTCAGAAAGAAGGTAGCCAAGGAGAAAGGAGAATGGCTGGCCTGGTTTGGTAGTTTTTAACTTCGCATGTATCCAAGTCAAAGTAAAATTTTGTTGCAGAGGTTGAGGATGCATGTAGGGCTCCTATATGTATATATGATTGTATTAGTTTTGGCTCTTATAGTTATATTAATAGATAATATTTGAGTGGTTACCTAGAAAGGTCCCTGCTGTGAGACCCGCAAAAATACCTGCTACAATGCCTTCTTGTGATTTTTTGAGTACCACTTCTTCATCAAATGTTTCACCATGCTGGCCCCAAAGACGTATTTGTTGTGTCTGTTCACTGCATATGTGAAACAAATATTTGTTGACAAAAATCTATAGGGATGGCAAAGTTATAACACACTTTAGTAGTAGGAGAAACATACTCTAGGTTCCGAATTTTGATTTTCCTGAGTTTATTTGTAGATGTCTGACTTGCATAATCAAATGGTCCAACGTGGCTAATGAACCTTATTATATATAGAGAGATAAAGAACATAGAATATATTTTTTAATATTAGTATGAAAGGTAAAAAGGAATAGAAAGGAAATTCAACATTTACCTTGAAGTGGTTTTGCAAAAGTATCTTTTTCTGGTAGATTATCAAATGGACAAAATTTGAAGGATAACTTTGGTATATTTGTTCCCCTGGTTTCAAGGTGGTGAACCTTAGTGGTGTGAATTGCAACATATAATTTTGGTGGTGATATATATGTGTTTTTTATATCAACAGCCGCAATATCTATGAAAATGTAGACATGTCCTTCTGTGAGTAAGGGACGAAATTGTCTTTGAAACTTTTTGGGTACACTGATCTGTGCCATATCGCCTTGCCATAATATTTGATGAGGATATGAAAATCAGTAATACATTTGTGCAATATTATTATTATTATTATGTTTGAAATTGAAATATCAATAATGGAATTACATCTTCATCTAAAAGCACACCATAAATGCTGATGAGAGGATCCGCAAAGTTGGATTTCATGTTTATTGCATCCCATAGGCATAAGAGTCGTCCAAATACTTTACATCTCTATTGACCAAGAGTGATGGTTTTTAGGGCTGTAGTGGATTCCATTGATGTGATATTCCTGAAAGGGAAGCAAGCTATTGCAGAACAATGGTGTATGAATTGAAGAGAGAATGGTGTAGGGTAAACACAATCGAATGTATGAAATTCCTTTATTCAGTTTCATAGACTATTAATTTGACTAAAAACTTCAGCATAAACTACATTGTGGGTGCAATTCTGATAAGAATTTGGACTATTTTCGATTAGAAATCTCAACCCTTTTGGTGAAGTAACTCTTGATAATGCTGCATAAATTTGACCATGAGAGAACACTAGAGATGGCAAATAGACTCCAACTCTATTTAAGGTTTGCCCTTGACTTTTGTTTATTGTCATTGCATATGAAAGGCGGACTAGAAATTGGCATCGTCTCAATTAGAAGGGCCACCTAGAGTGAGTTGACATTGTGACAATGCGTGGGGTATAGACTTTTGAACCTGTAGCCTTCCCTGTTATGATTTCACTCTTAATCACACGATGTGTCAATTGGGTCACCATCAGCCTAGTACCATTACAGAGTCCCCTTGATGGATCAAGATTGCGCAAAAGCATAATTGGAACACCAATCTTCAAGTGCAACTTATGGCCAGGAAGTCCTGGCGGAGGAATTGTGTTTAGAAACTCTATTGGGTATAATGCTTCAAGAAGGGAATGATTAGTAGTCCTATCGTCAATTGAATCAGAACTATAGTAAGATATTTGAGATGTTGTTAGCTGAGCAATCATTCTGGTATTTATATCTGAAACCACCTCGTTTGTAGGTGCTAAAATTGCACGTTGACACAAATATGATGAAATATTTGCTGGCTCAGAACCTAAGTCATAGACAAATGATATCAATCCATCAAGGTTCCTACAATCTGATGATAGAAGCAACGAATCTGGAATCTCTATAAATGAGTTGCTAGAATCATTTGGGACAAAAAAAATAGGTTCAGTTCCATTGCCCACTCTAAGAAGCCAATCAGCAAACTTACTTAGCTCATCTCTGTCTGAGATGGAGAGATTCCCTGAGTTCAGCCTCATGTTTTCTGTTAACTCGAGAAGCTTACATTGTCTCCATAAATAAGAATTAACAATGCACGACCTCATAATTTGGGGTTTTCTTGCATTCAGTATTACTCGAAGTGTTTGTCTAAAATCTCCACCAAGAACAACAATGATACCTCCAAATTGCTTATTTTTTGCATTTTGCCTTGTTTCTTATAATATATCACTAAGTGTACGGCCCAATGCGTCAAAACAATATCTATGATTAATAGGGGCCTCGTCCCAAACAATAAGAGAAGTTTTTTGTTTAAGTTCTGCCAAGTGCGTATTTTTCTTTATACTACACATGGAACTCTGAGAAATGTCTAATGGAATTTTAAAACGGGAATGGGGGGTTCGACCCCCTGGTAGTAGTAGGGAAGCAACGGGAATGGGGGATGCAACTGCTAATGCAATTTTCCCTTTGCATCTTACCGAATTAAGCAAAGTAGTCTATAAGAAAGTTTTTCCAGTTCCTCCATATCCATAAACAAAAAATATTTCACCTTCACCATTCATCATAGAATTGTAAATAGCATCGAAAACATCTTTAAGGTTGTTGTTCAACATTGAAATATTGTCATTTAAAGTGGTAGTCATAGCAGGCACATCGTAATTAAGCTCATCCAGTAGTAGCCTATTTTGTCCAGAAATATTGGCAGTATCATCAGGTAGTGGCAAATTAAAATGGTATAAGCAATATCCTACATCTCTTAGCAATTTATCCAATTCATTCAAAAGATAAGATGAAATATATATATATATATATATATGCTAAGTGATTGCTAGCTTGACAAAGTTTGTGATTCAATTTATGGGCTGCATCTTCACACATTTTTTACGTGCGGTCATCAAAAAAGTTTTCTAGGATTTTCTTCATCACAAAAAAGAAGAACTGTGACAAACAACTGGCATAACTCATAAGGCATGGCCCATTGAGTCGCATCCTTTAAAGTGTCGGACCATTCTTGGTCATCACCAAGGAGACCTAAAGCCTCACATGCAACACCAAATGTAGGATATTCATGGCCATTTATAGTTTTGATTTCAGCGAAGGAGGTTGGACCTTTGACAATGTTGAGTAACAAACGTAGATAGTGAAGGTCTCCTTGGGAAGGTTTGACATAAGCAATTCTGCCAATTCTTCTAGAACCACGACGATAATCCCAGTATTTGCCATCTGAGTTGGAGTGCCATGTAGAATATTCAGGAAATTGTATGTAGGTATATTGTTTAGCCAGAGGGTGTTGCATATTAGCTTCTAACCATGTAGTCAACTTAGTTGTCATATTCCTTGGATTTTCAATAACTTCGTCAAGGTCATCATCTTATGAGTCAATAACATGATTCTCAAATGGAAGATGAACCGAAAGTTTTTCTATGGAAGGGTCTGCATAGTGAATATCATACTCTAGCATACGTCAAGCTGCCTCATGTGGTGTGATACAATGACATTCTTGATAATTTTCTATTTCATTGACAGTTTCACTTGATGAATTTGAGGATCCAGAATTAGAATGGATTTTAGTTCTGTCAAAATCAAATCCTTTTGTCACATACTTGAAAAGATATTTGTGCATGCCATCATGATTAACCTTCTCTACATTTATGTGAGCTTGATATTAAACTACCAAGCCAACATTGTGAGGAATGAGAAATTTGTTATCAATGTCAACTCCATTTTTTTACAGTTATTCCATTGTTTGGCCGAGCATATTGTGTGAAACCATTCTCCAATATAGTTGTTTGCTCACAGAACTCTTTAGAATAGAATTTTGTGCATTTTCCTTCAGACATACAGGGAGATTTAGTATTCAGATTTCCACAAGGTCCATGTATCATGAATGAAGATACATCATCATAACCTATTGGCTCATTTTTAGGATCTGGCAACTGAGCTGAAATAAGAAAATCTATATTTTTTGCATCTAGGGGTTCATCTTTGGATAACCATATGATGATATGGACGTGAGGAAGTCCATGTTTCCGACATTCAATGGTGTAGATAACTACAGAATATAGACAAGTTATTTACATAAACGAAATGTTGGATTGAGGCTACATAAAATCCATTAATGTTTTAGAAATGACAAATTACCTGAATTTGTTGGTCCGAAGAATTTTTTCTTTTTAATATCATCCATTAGCATATTTAGCTTCATTTTGAATACCCTATTGACAATATCTGGACAGTCAGAAGGTTGTTGCCCCGAAATGGATGGTAGAGCCTCTACTATTTCAGGCCAAGCTACATTTAAGGTGAATGTGACAAAGAGATCTGGGCAGCCATATTTCTAACATATAGCAATAGAGTCTTGATAGTTTTGGTACATATACCGTGGGCCTCCTGTGAATGAAGATGGTAATATAATCCTCTGGCCAACCGATGAACTGGATGTAGTACCTCTTGAGACGGAATTGGCCAACTCATTATATGGTGATGATCTACATTTTTCTCAAACCCAGGCTTGCGATAGAATGCAATACGATATTCTTCAACACATCAATAACTATCCACTTGATAAGCTTGTGTCAATCTTTTACCTCTGAATGGCGTGTTGAAATCACATGGTCTATCATGTAACCTATATGCATAATACTCTAGCATAGTTTCTTTCTGACGTCCTATAGCTTTATTTTGTGGAGAGTTGCGATACATGAGGTCATCATGTTAACCATACTATCCATATGGAAATAATAGAGGATACTGCATAGACATAAACTTGCAATGTTTTTCATTGATTTGTTGTAAACATGATGAATGATTATCTATTATAATGTCCCGCCCAACATCAGTTGACCCAATATCAACAACAACCAACCCTACAACCTCAGATGCGACCGGAGCACAATAGATGTCCCCATCTGCGTCAGGATTGCCATATAATCTAATAAAGAATTGATCAGGAGCATCTGCATTCAATCTTTCACGTGTTGTTCTAAATACTTTCACTATGGGATTATGGGTGTTAAGCATTGATATAAGGGACTGGACATTATCTTCATTAGCATTGAAAGAAGGGTGGGCAGACGAAGAGCGTGATGAGGAAGGGACAGAAGATGCAGTAATATTTATGCGGTTTCTAACCTCATGCTCTGTATCATAGATGTACAATTGTGCATATTCTGGTCGACGATGTTCAGGCCGCATGAGAGAACCGATACAATGGCAGACTTGACCACTAATCTTGAAAACATAGGGTTCTCGGCCATCATTTATCGATTCAATAACTTTAGAGCCCATTGAAGTCATCGCAAACATGGTATTATACTGCCGAATATGATCAAAAAAGTGGTTTGAAATTGTAGTATTCTATGAGGTGAATAAATCCAATAAAGGTCGGGGAGGAGCATCATATGGTCTCAGCAAGATTTTCCGTCCTTTACAACACAAATTATATGTTGGATCAGAAGTCTGTCTCTCTCTACGAATACGCTCTTCATACCAAAACAAAGAACCACAATGTCTGCCTGAATGTGTAGGTCCCCCAAGGTTTAAGGGGTGAAAGTTAGTTCCTGAAAGATAGGTCTTGTATGTTTCTCTTAATTTGTACAAAAAGGAGACTTCAATCTGCAATACACTAATTGGTAAATAATAAGAGCTTATGATTATTGATTAATGCCAAATTTGGTGTTTGCAAAGCTGACGTAGAGGACTCTCTAGTTAATTGTTGATGTACTGAACGTTCATGTGTACATGTTGTTGCTGGTTGATATAAAGGAGATGTTGATGGAATAAGCTGGACGCTATACATGTATCAAAGCATATATAAGGGACATAATTATCCTAACTAACCTCAATTCCTAAGTTGTGTACGCCACCGACTATTATCGGAAGAATATGATTGGTTTATTTCAGGTGTGACAACTTGTTGTGACTGACGACGGGGGCGTCCACGGCTTCGTGAGACTGTATGGATACCATGATTTGTAGAAGAATTTGCATTGCTATCCATCTTTGCAAAGCATGTGTAAAAAATTTCCTTAAATGAAAAAACAATCGAGGGAGTGTGTACCTACCACTACAGAAAACAATCTAGGGAGTACTAATATAAGTGACTTGAAAAAGAGATCTAATGCATGAAAAGAAATGGATGGTGCATATGTTCGCATACCAATGCAAGAATCAGGAGATTGCTGCAAATATGAAATGAAGCCAATCCGAGGAGTAGGAGACCTAGTAAGCAGAAGTTGAAGGAACTTTTGATCCGGAGAGCAATCTGCAATACTTTTACACGTAAGTTGGGGGATAGGAGAAATCCCAGGTGACTAAAAACAGGAAGGGTGCATCAGTAGAACAAATAAATTAGTAAAAGGATGATCTCCTAAATAAAAATATGTGTAGGTCGTATCTCTAACCAATTTGTGTAAGCATGTATCATATTGAATAACAATCTTATGAAATAAGAATCTGAAAGACATGCACAGAGCAAGCAACCTATGAAGAGAAGCAAAAGACCTACACGCTCAGCATCCCTTTATCCCTAGTAGAGCCTGAGAAATTAGAAAGCATAATCTTGTGAGGATAGAAATAGTAAGAGAGGGCTGAAAAGAGGCAGTGTGCACCTACCATGGAAAAAGTTGATTCCCAAGCGTGGATGTGAGGAGGCGTTCGTGGTGCATAAGTATGTCCGTATAGAGGGGCTATAAATACAACTTTGCCCGCATTTGTAGGGCAATGAAGCGGAAGATAATAAAGGCGTTTCATGTGTATCTTTATAACGGAGGTGGAAGAATTTTTGACATTAAAGCAGGGAATAGGAAAGAATTTGGAATTAATGCTAATATATGGAGCAGCGAAAGGGCCACACACTGCTGTCACTAGCAGGGGGCACTGGATGTGGTGGCAAAAATCGCATGCGATGGCTGGCCATGATCGAGTGCCATGGAGTGTGGCGACAACGCTCATACAGCGTGAACATGGCGGCGAAATCCATGGTGGCGGCGGCTGGATCCCGCATCTCTAGAGAGATTGGTCGCCAAACGTCCGATAGTTGGCGGTTGTTGCGACCTACGAGAGCATGAGGGAGCGCGTCAGCTGGCCGGGATGGGTAGGCGCACATCCGACGGAAGGGCTGTTGGAGCGGCGGTGGCTTCACGAAAGGGGATTTCTTGAGAAAACAATACTTGACGGAAGGGTGTGGTTCGTACGTGGGTTGGTACCATCCCGATAGATGCATATGGGCTTGGAATGGGCCTTTTAGTGAACACACAGCCCAGAAAATAGAATCGGAGGGCAGCAGCAAGAGATATTGCTGGAGGACGAAACGGTATGATCACTTAGCGATGGAAGCTTCTTGTAAATTTGGCAAATACTTGATCGGACGGCTTCAGACCACAGATCTATGATGCATCAATGGCTAGAACAATTTGGGTGATGTGGCTCCATGGGAAGGCAGGAAAATCAACTAATGGGGCGCCCCTATTTAGATATAGAAGATATTGTTCAGAAACCGATTGCTACAAAATAATTTCTTGAATTTTTTCCTAGAGGTATGGTTATTGATATAACCAAGGAACGTCCTGATTTGAGAAGGTCCTCACAAAATTTTCCAATACCAAAGATGACAATACCTAGATCTATTGTGTTTTGCCTAGCTAGGGGCATTAAACAATAGCGCTTGTTGGGAGGCAACCCAATTTTATTTTGCTTTATGCTTTTTGATTATGTTTTGGTGTGTTTGGCACATTATTAAAAATGTAGTAATTGTGTTTTTGTGTTTTAATTAGTGTTTGATCCAAGTAAAACCTTTGGGGTGATCTATGGTGGTTGTTGATTTGATCTTGCTGAAAAACAGAAACTTTTGCGCTCACTCCAGGAATTTTATAAATTGTTCAGATCGTAGAATTTGGTCTGAAGTTTTGACACAAGATTTATATACAAATTTCCCTGATTTTTGATAATTTTTCAGAATTTTTAGAGTTCCAGAAGTATTCGAAGTTTACAGATTTCTACACTGTCTTGTTCTTGACAGATTCTGTTTTCTTTGTGTTGTTTGCTTATTTTGATGTATCTATGGGTCGTATTGGGGGGTATGAGTCATGAAAAATTTAGAATATAGTAGGTATTACATAAATATAAATAAAGAATGAGTTCACAGTAGTACCTAAAGTGGTGATTTATTTTTCTTATACTAACGGATCTCATGAGTTTTCTGTTGAGTTTTGTGTTGTGAAGTTTTCAAGTTTTGGGTGAAGATTTGATGGACTATGGAATAAAGAGTGGCAAGATACTAAGCTTGGGGATTCCCAAGGCATCCCAAGTCATATTAAGGGATACCAAAAATCCTAAGCTTGGGGATTCCCCAGAAGGCATCCCCTCTTTCGTCTTCAATCCATCGGTAAATTTACTTGAGGCTATATTTTTATTCACCACATGATATGTGTTTTGTTTGGATCATCTTGTATGATATGAGTATTTGCTTTTTAGTTTGCCACAATCATCATTGCTGAACACATATTTTGAGAGATACACGCTGAATCATGAATTTATTAGAATACTCTATGTGCTTCACTTATATCTTTTGAGCTAGGCAATGTTGCTCGAGTGCTTCACTTATATCTTTATAGGGCATGGTGGTGTTATATTTTATAGAAATTATTCAACTCTCATTCCTCACTTATATTATTTTGATAGTTTCTTAAAACAGCATGGTAATTTGTTTATGTTGTGAATTTAGTCGAGATAATAGAGATGGTAATATGAGAGTCATGCTAGTGAGTAGTTGTGAATTGGAAGAGATACTTGTGTTAAAGCTTGTGATTCCCATAGCATGCACGTATGGTCAACCGTTATGTAACGAAGTCAGAGCATGATTTGTTTAATGATTGTCGACCTTTGCGTGAGGGTTGGGAGCGTGCGATGGTTAACTCCTACCAACCTCTCCCCTAGGAGCATGCGTATAATGCTTTGTTTGATAACTAATAGACGTTTACAACAAGTATGTGAGTTCTTTATGACTAATGTTGAGTCCATGGATTATACGCACTCTCACCCTTCCATCTTTGCTAGCCTCTCTAGTACCGTGCAACTTTCGCCGGTACACCAAACTATCCTTCCTCAAAACAGCTACCATGTATTCCTCAAAACAGCCACCATACCTACCTATTATGGCATTTCCATAGCTATTCTGAGATATATTGCCATGAAACTTTCACCATGTAGTTTTTCATGACTTGCATCATCACTTCATATTGCATATAGAGTCATACTTTGTCATAGGTATCGAGTTGTAATTTTCTTTTTGAGTTATAAATAAATAAAAGTGTGACGGTTTTTCATTAATAGAGCATTGTCCCATGAGAGAAAAGGACGATGGAGGCTATGACTCCCTCACAAGTTGGGATGAGTATCCGGACTTTACAAAAAATAAAAGAGGCCAGCGAAGCCCAAACAAAAAAAATAAAAGAGGCCAAAGAATCCGACAAAAAATAAAAAAAAAGGAAAAAAAATGAGAGAAATAGAGAAGGGACAATTGATACAACCTCTTTCCACACTTGTGCTTCAAATTAGCATAATGATCTTCATGATAGAGAGTCTCCTTTTTTTTCAATTCCATATAACTAGTGGATATTCATTTTTCACGACCACTTAGTTTTCTTTTTGAGCTTTCATACACTTATATCTTTAAGTGCATTTGTTGCATGGCAATCCCTACTCACTCACATTGATATCTATTGATGGGCATCTCCATAGCCCGTTGATACGCCTAGTTGATTTGAGACTATCTTCTCCTTTTTCTCCTTGCGCCTCCTCCATATTCTATTCCACCTATAATTCTATATCCATGGCTCACGCTCACGTATTACGTGAGAGCTGAAAACGTTTGAGACACCAAAAGTGTGAAACAATTGCTTGACTTGTTCATCAGGGTTGTGCATTATTTAGATACTTTGTGTGGGGAAGATGGAGCATAGCCAGACGATATGATTTTGTAGGGATAACTTTCTAAGGCCATGTTATTTCGAAAGGACGCGACTACCTTGTTGGTGTTCTCGAAGTATTACTGTTTTTATGTCAATTTTTGACTATTGTTTAGAACCTTACGGATCTGAATATTCATGCCACAATAAAGAATATTACATGGATAAATATGATAGGTAGCATTCCACATCAAAGATTCTGTTTTTATCATTGACCTACTCAAGGACGAGTAGGAATTCAGCTTGCGGATGCTGATACGTCTCCAACGTATCTATAATTTTTTATTGTTCCATGCTATTATATTATATGTTTTGGATGTTTTATATGCATTCATATGCTATTTTATATTATTTTTGGGACTAACCTATTAATCTAGAGCCTAGTGCCAGTTTCTATTTTTTCCTTATTTTTGAGATTTGCAGATAAGGAATATTAAACGGAGTCCAAACAGAATAAAACCTTCGGAATGAATTTTTCTAAAACGAAAGGAAACCAGGAGACTTGAGAACCAAGGAAGGAGAGCCACTATGGGGCCACAAGCCCTAGGGGCGCACCCAGGGGGGTAGGGCACGGGGGTAGGCTTGTGGGCCTATGACAGCTCTCGCAACCCTAATCTTCAGCCTATAAATTACCAAATATTCCATCATTCTCAGAACGAGCCACGAAAACACTTTTCTGCCGCCAGAAGCCTCCGTTGCCAAGAGATCCAATCTTGGAGCCTTTTCCGGTAATCTACCGGAGGGGGATTCGATCACGGAGGTCATCTACATCAACTCCATTGCCCCTCCGATGATTTGTGAGTAGTTCACCACAGACCTTCAGGTCCATAGCTAGTAGCTAGATGGCTTCTTCTCTCTCTTTGCTCTTCAATACCATGTTCTTCATGATCTTCATGGAGATCCATCTGATGTAATAATCTTTTGCGGTGTGTTTGTCGAGATCCGATGAATTGTGGGTTTATGTTTAGATTATCCATGAGTATTATTTGAGTCTTTCCTGAATTCTTATATGGATGATTTCATATCTTTGCAAGTCTCTTCGAGTTATTAGTTTGGTTTGGCCAACTAGATTGGTAATTCTTCCAATAGGAGAAGTGCTTAGTTTTGGGTTCAATCTTGCGGTGTCCTCACCCACTGACAAAGTAGGGTTAGCGAGGCACGTATTGTATTGTTGCCATCAAGGATAAAAAGATGGGGTTTCATCATATTGCTTCATTTTATCCCTCTACATCATGTCATCTTACCTAATGCGTTACTCTGTTCTTCATGAACTTAATACTCTAGATGCAGGCAGGAGTTGGTTTATGTGTGGAGTAATAGTACTACATGTAGAATCGTTTCGGTCTACTTGACACGGACGTGATGCCTATATGCATAATCATTGCCTTGGATATCCTCATAATTATTCACTTTTCTATCAATTGCTTGACAGTAATTTTTTCACCCACCATAATACTTGCTATCATGAGAGAAGCCTCTAGTGAAACCTATGGCCCCGGGGTCTATTTTCGATCTTATACTTACATATCTAAAACCAAAAATACTAAAAATACCTTGCTGCATTACTTTTTTCATTTTGTTTTACTTTCCGTTCAAGCAATCTATCTCTATCAGATCTCATCCTTGCAAGTAACGTTAAATGGATTAACAACCCCTTTACAGCGTTGGGTGCAAGAGTTTGATTCTTCGTGTAGGTACACCTATTGGGGACTTGCTTGTATCTCCTACTGGATTGATACCTTGGTTCTCAACAACTGAGGGAAATACTTACCTACTTTGCTGCATCACCCGTTCATCTTCACGAAAACCAATGCATGCACGAGAAGTAGCACCGAGTATCGCATTGTACGGGAGGTGGATGTGGGCGATGTCGAAGTCGATCTGCTGGGTGCGGGAGTTGGAGCGAGTGCCGAAGGTGACGGGGAGTTGCACCCGCCCCACGGGGACGACGGATCTGCCAGCCACCCTAGAGAAGGGCCTTGAAGGCGTGAGCTGGTCACGGGGTAGCTGCAGCAAGTCGAAGGCGTCCATGAAGGTTGGGGCTGGCGCCACCATATATGAGGGTATTGAAGACGGTGACGCCACGTATGGTTGGTGTGCACACGATGGGAAGCGTTCCAGCAGCCGCTGTTGTCTTGGGGTGGTCGTCGGGGCCGAAGGTGATTTTGATCTCCGGCCATGCACGGTGCTGCGCGGACTCGGGCTGCGGCCGAGCCACTCCTATGTGGCATAGGAAATTCTTGATGCGGCGGTCGGAGGACGGTGCGTGCGATCCGCCAAGGTTGCAAGCGACCGTCGGGGCGGCCCCGCTACCGGGAGGAGCTTGTTGTGTGCCGGCCATCGGAGTAGCAAAGCTTGGGAAGAACGGAGCTTGGAGAAGACCTCGACGTGCCCCCTACCTCGTGCACCAAATGCTGGATTTCGGGCTCCGCAAAACCTTTAAGATTCGAACGCATGGGCGTGTGCGAAGATCCCGTTCAGCCTCGTCCTACCTAGCTCGCTACTCTACGAACACAACAACAAACTCGCACGATGACAAGGAAGAAGATGAACACATAGTTTACCCAGGTTCGGGCCACTGCGAAGCATAATACCCTACTCCTGCTTTGGTGGATTGCCTCTCGAGGAGGTGGTGTGGATGAACTTGTACAGTGTTCTAGGGCCTCATGAGGGCTCCCTTTGAGGTGTTAGGGGCTCTCCGTGGCCCGGTGGTGGATCGATGGTGGAATGGATCAGGGATCCCCCTCTACGGTGCAACTTATACTCTATATATTGTGGAGTCTCGGGTCCTCTTCCCTTATCACAATGGCGGGAAGGGATCCCACAACACCCAATTTTCAAGGGGGACAGGAGTATGTGCTCGTCCTGCCCAAAGGCAGTCTTTGCCTGCAAAGTAGCTGTCGACAACATAGGGATGGGCAAAGCGATGATATCCGCCCTGCGGGGCGGGTGGTTGTGGTCTAGTAGCACCGGAATGGAAACCTTGGGGGGTGCTTTGGGAACACACGTAAGTTCTTGCCCCCTTTACACCAAAGGGGAAACTGCACCGCCTGACGCACTGGCGCCCGCCTATCCTTCCTTGCGTCACATTTGACTCCCGAGGCCGGGCCTTGCATAGAGATCTCCGCCACTCCGGAGGGGCCTAAGGAGGCCCACCCCTTGCCGGTCCTGACGCCGTTCTTCCTCGCGATTCAAGGGCCCTTGCGAGGGCCTTGTCTCGAGTCTGGCCATGCCTAGCCGCACATGGTCGATGAAGTGGGCCATGCCCTGGGCTGCAGACAGGCAGGTCTGGGTACCCCCATTCCTAGAACGTCGACAGTCATCTTAAGTTCTGTTCCCTTGGGAGGACTATGTTAATACATCTCACTTTGAGTAACAAACTTGGGCTTGGGGTACGGAACTTGTTCCCATTCAACTCCATTTGTGTTCAAGTAGCCAATGCCATGGTTCTTCCGGTATCCTCCATGCATGCATACAATATCCTCAAATTGCTTACATTCGCCAATACTTTTGTAGATAACTTTCTCTATAATCCCTTTCAATAGTTCATTTTATTTCTCAACTATAACTTGGATAAGAGAGTCGTTAATCGGATCAATAGAACTACTAGAAGCAATATCATTGATTTATTATTTTTATTGCTACTAGTCGAAGAACCTTTCTTTCCTTTGTTACTAGTTTGCTTAACCTTAACTAGTGGAATGAATGTAGACAAGAGAATTTGTTTGGCTAGATAAGAGAAGTCTTCTTTTTAAGATCATAATTGATAGCTTTAAGGAATTCATGCTCTTGCTCCAAATTGAGCTTCTCGAAACGGAGCTTCTCTTGTGTCCTTACAAGCTCTCTATGATCTTGTAGAGCAGACTCGTGGGCTAACTTAAGAGTATTTAGTTCTTGAGTTAGTCTCTCTATTTCACACTTATCATCATCACACGACTTATCTTGACTAGAGTGATTACTAACAAGTTCATTTTAACTAGTATCACTAGATCTGTCAAATAGCAAGTCATCATCTCCCGGTAGGTCATGCACATCACTATTGAAATCAAGATACTCGGTGTGTGATACCATGTGCGCATTTAGCCATGAAGCAATTTCCACTCCCTTCATTTGGTAAATAAAATACGTCATAGGAGTTGGAGGAAACGAGTGCAAGTCCGGCAACACCTTCATCTTGACTATATTCGGAGTCAGAGTGATAGATTCTCTCAGAGTGGCGGGCGGATTCGGAGCCGGAAACCCATTCACCAACATGAGCTTGATGGCTTCTTCTTGAGTAGCTCTTGGTGTACCTGCTCTTCTTCTTTGAGTCCCTACTTATAATTGAGGGTCTTCGTTGATAACGATCATCACTACTCCTTCTTTCTCTTCGAGGTAACTCATCTCTTGAGCTCTTTCTTCTAGGTGACTCTTCCCTTATTTTGTGGGGGGTCGTGCACTCACTAGAGTAGTGTCCGGGTCTTCCACAGTTGTAAAAATTCCGTTCACGACTAGATGAACGCTTTTCTTCATATCTTGAGTAGGAGTTCCTCTCTTTGCCTCTACTCTTGTAGAACCTGTTGAATTTCTTTACCAGTAGGCTTATCTCTTCATTGGTAACAAGGTTGTCGCTGAAGTAGCGGGAGCATCACTTGTGGCTTTGTAAGCACCGCTAGACTTGTTGTGAAGTTCTTCCTTGTCTTTGAGTGACATCTCATGAGCAACAATCCTTCCAATCACTTCTGTAGGCTTGAGATATGTGTAGTTCGACATCTTTTGGATTAAGGTGCACACGGTGTCATACTTTCCATCCAGAGCTCTTAGTATCTTCTTGATGATGAATTTGTCGATCATTTCTTTGCTTCCTAAGCCGGCAATATCATTGGTAATGAGAGCTAGCCTAGAGTACATCTCTGTGACTCCTTCACCATCCTTCATCTTGAACCCGTCAAGTTGACTTTCAAGCACATCCAACTTAGATTCTCTAACGTAATCGGTACCTTCGTGCATATAACCCAAAGTATCCCAAATTTCATTTGCATTCTCAAGACGGCTGATTTTGTTGAATTGTTCGGGGCATAGGCAGTTGAAAAGAATGTCACATGCTTGAGAATTGTATTGCAACATCTTCAATTCTTCCGCGACCAGTTCACAATCTGGTTCCTTTCCATCACCAAAGAATTCACCTTGCAAGCCAACACGAACAACAGCCCAAACAGCGGGGTTATGACCTAGAATATGCATTTTCATCTTATGCTTCCAACTAGCAAAATTTGTACCATAAAGTAAGGACCTCTACGTTGATAATTTCCCTCGCTAGATGCCATACTCTCATAGGCTGTGAAACCAATGCAATGTAGACCAATGCTCTGATAACACTTGTAGGATCGAAAGTGAGTCTAGAGGGGGGGTGATTAGAATACTTGAGCAAATAAAAATTCTACCTTTTCGCAATTTTAGTTGTGGTCAGATTTTAGAAATGACAACAAGTCAAGCACACCCTACACATGCAAGTATAAGAGTATTGCAACAGAAAGTAAAGAAAAGCACATGTAATAGAGGTAGGGTTAGAAGGTCAAACGCAATTGTAGACACGGATATTTTTCCCATGGTTCCGATAGTTGGCGCTATCGTACATCCACGTTTATGGAGTCTTCAACCCACAGAGGGTAACGGTCGCGAGAGTCCACGAAGGGCCCCACCCAAAAGGGTCCATGAAGTAGCAACCTTGACTATTCCATAACAGCTTCCGTCCATGAAGGACTAGCCTCACTATGGGTACATCTTCACAAAGTAGGCGATCTCCTTACCTGTACAAACTTCTTGGTTCAACTCCACAACACGAAGTAGGAGGTTACCAAGCAAGACCTAACCAATCTAGGAGGCACTACCCTCCAAAAGGTAATAGGCTTGATAGTGGTGATGAACTCCTTGAGCTTGTACCTCAAGATGATAGACTCCTCAACACTCAATAACTCTCTCATAGATTTGGCTTGGTAGAAGAGATTGACTGGGTGGAAAGCAACTTGGGGAGGCTAGAAATCAAGATCCATATGGTTGGAGTGGACGATCTTGATCTCAACACAAGGGTAGGTGGTTCTCTCTCAGAAATTTGGATATGGGAAGTGGGGAACTGTTCTGAGTGCTTCTCTTGCGAGTGGGATGTGGTGGAGGGGCATATATAGGCATCTCCAAAAATCTAACCATTACAACATTATTGACTAACTCGATGAAACCGATGCAAACTCGGCTGTATCGATCTTTTCAAAATGTGGCAACTTTCGGAATCTCGGTGAGACCAATATAGGAATCTCGGTGGTACCGAAACCAGTGGCCGAGGGCAGTTCCCAAAACTCGGTGAAATTGAAGCATAAACTCAGAATTTCCGATTCTATGTAAACAGTCAACCGAATCGTGGTCACCAAAACTCAGTTGCGTCGATGCAGTCTCGGTTGTATCGAAAAGCTAGGGTTCTATCCTAGGTAGAAAATCGGTAGAGCCAAATGGAAACCTGGTGGCACCGATTTTGTGAAGTTGGGTTTTGACTGAGTATTTTGTGAGAGAGCTTGTGGGTGTTTTTGGTGTCTAGCACTTATGCACGTGGCGCAGTTTGTTCACCAGCAATACCTTCCCCGTTTTAATAGTATTAGCTTTCCTATGGAATCAAAGTGATTTCTCACAAAGTAAAAAGAAGTCTTCTAACTTGAAGCTTTGTCAATCCAATTCTTGCATCTTGGGGTATCTCCTCACAAAGTAAAAATATGATCGGTGGAAAACATGAGTCCAATGACATATATGTTGTTATTAATTACCAAAACCACCAAGGGAGCAAATGTTCTTTTAATGGGATCCTCTCAAACATGTGTAACAATCTGGCTACTATTACCTTGTGCAAGCTAGATGTTTTTTCATTGTTGTTTCGAGACTTTCATCTAAATGATTAACTGTATCAACGCTTCCTCACGGCATGGGGTTATCCTCAAAGATGACATGTGACCTTTTCATAGGTGAAGAATTGGAGAATGACCATGTCGACCTAATTTGCCATCGCATAGTACCAATCAAGCTGAGAAAAATATTACCTATTCAGCAACTACCCGAAAGCCGGACGGATTTGGCATCACCTCATCTTCGCACCTACCCATTCCTTTCTGGATCTTTGTAATGCCCATGTGCCTCCACACCTAGACTATGTGATCTCACTAGAAGTTATACTATATGTACTTTGGAAAGAACCAGATGATATTGTCTGAAGACGACGACGTTGCTCGAGTACCAAATTTGCATTGATGTTGACTTATGGTCTTACCGATTGGACGATCTGGATGATAAGGTCTCTAACTTCTCACGCGGGATTACCTTTCTACACACATTGGCACGAATCTTGTAATTCTCAACCTAAAAGTTGCTTTGAGTAATATATTCTAGTGGGACTCACTGGGTTCCTCAAAACAAGAAAACTTTAAGCATCTTCGACGATCACTGCTCGCTGCCAAGTTTGGCTTAGTCATGATAGATGGGGATGCTGATTTTAAAAATATCATCATAACTTGCAGTTTAGTAGTGAATACTTCCCTAAAGGTCTTATACCACTTGTAGCCACACTCATTTGTCCTCTTCTATTTAGTTGGATAGATCACTTTAATATTCAAATTTAACTAAAGAATCTAAAATAAATTAATTGTATATTTTTAAGGTTAAACCAATGTGATGTTGTTTGTCTAGTAAATAAACATGACGGTGGTTCCAATTTAAATAAAAAGTTGTGTTCTGGTATTTGTGGCATCCCCTTGTGTGAGGCTTTAGGACATGAACGAGTGATACCATTCTTCAAATGCTCCCGTGCTTCCAATTTTTGAAAATCTCATTCAATTATTTATAAACAATCTGGAAATAATTTATTATTGGTCACAAGAAACGTGTCTATAAATCTTTAAGAATACAGATCCAAATATAAAATACAACAATGAGAAACAGAAAAAACAAACCTAGCATGAATAGTGTCAAAAGAAGACAAAATGTGAATAACGTAAAAAAATGTCACTATTTACATCTGGATTTGTCTTTTTTCCTTTCTCAACGTGTGTTTGGAATAAGGATCTTGATTTCTTTAGGGGTTATTTATAGACACATATTTGGTGAATATGCACAAAACCATCCGAATTTTTTGAACCATTTAAATATAATTCTTATAATTTCGGAGCATGGAAGCATGTAAAGGCTGGTATCAGTTGATACTCTCCTCGGGAAGGACTACGACCCTGTCGATTGCAGCCTCTCACGCCATGACAACACCAGACGAGACATGTATAAGTGGAACCCAATAAACATATGCATCCCGAGTCATTCAGGCCGGTATCAACTATGAAGTTTCACTTTACTTCACGTCAAAATAGAACCCGGTCAGTGGACTGACCAACCTGTCCATAAAACCACAAAGCATGCAAGGCACGCGGTTATAATTGGAACGAACGTAGTACGTTGATCAAGCTGGAGGACACCTTGCTAGCTGCACATGGATAGGGATACATGCATGATCCAGTTAGGTATATGTCCCCACTAGAAGCCAAATGAAGGAAAAACAATGTTAGTTAATAGGTTGATTCCGTTACCATGCATGTTCTTTTCCCTTCCTGTGTGCCACGCCGGTGTGGTTTTCCCATCGGTGAAGCGGTGACTCTTCATGTCGAGTACGTGTACCACATACTCAGCAGCTAGCCAACTTTAATGACCTCACAATCAAAGAGGGGGAAAGTGACCTAACATCTTGCTTAGCCCAAAGGTCATTTAGCCCGTTAACTAGCCTATCAACTTGATCGTATGATGGATGTCAAAACTAAATAAAAAAACTCGATCGCATGACGAAAAAGGGGCTGGCAAGATGGCATGTTCCTCGCTATATTATGATGATACAAACGAACGTCAATTCGAGGATGGTATAAAATTTTTTAACTTGGGGATGATCTTTCTTAATGCGGTACACAGATTGTTTTTAGTGCTGTCCCAGGCTGCAACCTCCAACGATAGGAACTGATATTTTAGTTGATTCCATAGCAAAGTCGAAACGCCACATTTGCGCCCGTCCAAAAATTGCTCAGTTGATTGGTGCATAGGAAAGCTGCCCTTGACACTACGATCGTCTAAACCAAAGCTTAAAAAGGGAAAGATAGAGACCAGGATGATAACCACTGCGGAGCCATGGATAAATTTAATTTTGACACGCTGGACAAGTTGCTATCCACACCCGGGAGCCGATGTGTCATCGACCTACATTTAAAGAAATGTACACGGCACAACTAAATATCAACATCCCACGTGATATTTATCTTTTTATTTGCGTGGCTAGATGGGGGCGTCTTGTTCTTCCTGTTTCTAGCTGGAATATTCAAAACGGGACTCAAATGCACAAAATGTGTTGAACATGTTGACCGTATGCATGTTGTATACCATGGCTTATCACGGAAACTCGTAGGGGCACGCACCTGCCTCGGCAGGCCGATTGCTTAGCGATCTGCGACGATATTTGATTCCGCATAAGGGCACAACAAGTTTTAAGGTTTAGTTTTCGAAACTTATGATTTTGTCAGTCACGGATTCTGAAATTTATGAATTTTTCTGTAGCTCGTACCAAGTTTCAGACACTTAACGGAGTTTTCTTTAACTCATCAAAACATATTCAATGGATCTCATTTTGAAAGCCTTCGTCGCCAGAAACTCAAATATGCAAACGGTACATAATTCAGTTTTTCCCCTCCAAAATACATGAAAGATTGAAAATTGGAAGCCAAAAGTAAACCCCCCCCCCCCGCGCCGTTTGCTACAAATCCCCTCCCGGGTTTCTAATCATGCCTTTCTTTTGTCTTCTGTGGAAAAACCACTCTATGTTGTAGTGGAACTAGCGGTGAACCTTCCTTGCGACGTAATATTGAAATATGCATGTATTTCGTGTGTATTGTTATGAGTTGATGTAAACTATGGTTCGATGCTTGTTAGGATATCTGGCTCTATTTGTATAGCTAGCTTGGCCGTCAACACAGGCCACATTCGAACCTTATCACGTGTAATTAATCTCTCTCTATCTCTCTGTTATATTGACGCGCACAAGTCCTTGCCTGAGCTACGACAAACTAATCCACGAACTTTACTATGGTATTAGAGTCATCTCCATTCCTCACACATCTCATGTGAACCATGGTGCTGTCTTCCTCCTCCTTTATGATGCCGACCAATCCTTTTCGTTAGCAGGTAATGGAGCGCCTCACCAGGGATAACTTCCTCCTCTAGAAAGCTCACGTGTTGCTCACATGCTTGTCTATCTCGCAGAACCATCGTCGCACCATCTGAGCAGCTCGAAGTCCAGAAGGCAGATAAGAGTGGCACAAAAGAAATTTCAAACCCTATAAGCTCTCCCGACAAGTGCTAGCCTACGCATGGGTCTCTCTCTGAATCTAGCCCAAGTCATCGACGTCACGTCTCCCTTTACGCTATGGAACGCCATAACCGAGATGTTTTCTCCTCAATCCCGGACGTGAGTGATTTAAATCCACACCCAGCTCGTGAACACAAAGCAGCTTACTTCACCAATATGAAGGGTACCACTCATGACATTGCTACCATCCGTAAGAAAACTCGAGGATCACGATTTGATTCCACAGATTTCTCTCTTGATCAGATAAGGACTACAACTCATTCAGCATCGCCATCTCTAAGACCTTTACATTTGCGGTGACGAGTCGTCGATCTGCATTTGTGATCTCTACGGGTAGTTTCTCACGGGGGAGGGGCGGCTCGAGTTGTAGAATCCTGAATAGTCGGCGATTCATGTGAGCAATGGGTTTGTGGCTCCAACAAAATCACATGCTAGGATGCCAGTGGCTATGACAACCTCGACTATGGTGCCTCTTGTCGGTGTCAAAACCGGCGGATCTCGGGTAGGGGGTCCCGAGCTGTGAGACTAGGATCGATGGTAACAGGGGACGAAGGGGACGATGCTTACCTAGGTTCATGCCCTGCTATGGAGGTAAAACCCTACGTCCTGCTTGATTATATTGATGATCTGTAGGTTATAGAGTTGATCTACCTCGAGATCGAATAGCTAAACCCTAGATGAGTTGGCCTCTTACAACTTAAAACCCTACGGCTTATATAGACGCTGAGGGTACCTAGGGTTTACACATGGTCGGTTACACATAGAAGGAAAACATGCCTATTCACTATTCCAATCTTGGAGGACACCCCACGATTCCCGAAGCTTCCTTCCTGGAGACAGGGCCTTTGATCAATCCAATGCTTGATAATCGTCCCATATACTCCGACCATGAGAAACAGGTCGGCCACCCGAGGACCCCTTAAACCAGGACTCCCTCACCTCTATCCAACAAGTGGCAACGTCTACCCCTCTAGCAATAATCAGCCCAAGCAGGACACCGGCGACTATCAAAGCGATGGAGGCGGCAATGGTGCGGTTGGTGAAAAGTGCCAAATTTTCCGTCAAGAGGGACATGAGGCATATCGTTGTTGGAAATGGTATGACATGCGCTTATGTACACCAAAGAACACGGTAAAGAATGTGGTGGCATCCTATGGTAATGACAGGAATAGGGATGTTGACACCATGCCGAGTGATCACATTATTAGAAAGCTAAGAAAGCTCGTCATACATGATCGCTACACCAGGCACGGTTAATTTCAAGAAGTAAATGGGGCATTATGGCAATAGCACACATCGGTCAAATGGAATATAATATATATTGTCATCCTGTTTATCTTAAGAATATTTTGCATGTTCCATCCTGAACAAAAATAATGTTTTCCCTATAAACTTGCCAATCATAGTCTTTCTCAACTAGAATTTTGGCATGAATTTCTTTCTATCAAGGATGCGGTAACGGGGAAGTTCTTACAGCATGCCCAAAGTAGGGGTGACCTCTATCCCCTATTATGCAAGTCGTCGGTCCATGGACGACAAGCTCCTTCCACAAGAAAATCAGCTTTCTCTGGGTGGCATAAGCGTCTAGGGCATCCCTCTTGTGTGTTGGTCGAGAAAGTTCTTAAATAAAATGGTCTTCATTTTTCCAATAAAACCGTAAGTCAGTTTATGATGCCTCTCAAAGATGCCTCTCAAATCACAAAGAGCCATCAACTCCATTATCCTAGTTTAACTAGCGTTTCCAATGCTCCTTTAGAGCTCATTGTCTTAGTTGTTTAGGGTCCTGCCACACATTCAGTGGGAAGAAATAATTTATGTCTGCTTTATTGATAACTTTAGTAAGTTTACATGGATATATTTGCTCAATAACAAATATGATGGTTTTGAAAAGCTTCATGATTTTCAGCATCATATAGAACAATTGTTTGATAAGAATATCCTTGCAATGCAAAGTAATTGGGGAGGTGAATAACAAGTGCTAGATTCTTTCTTTTATATGTCTGCTCCTCTGATGTTTTCTCAACGTCGGTTCTGGACTCTAATAGAAAGAAGCAAAGCACCATAAACATATATTCATAGTTTATGCGCAAACATATGCACGCATGACATATTTAAGAGGATGTAATAGTAGCTTAACACTCTAGGCAAGTTTAAACTGAGTTTGGAAACAAGTGCAATGATTTCCATGTCCAACTCCATAGGAAATTATTAAGTTAAAAGATATAATGGAAAGAACAATATGTTCATGTAGTTTAGCATGCATGAAGATGGGATAAACATATTACTTAAATGGTGTAACATAGTTGCATGTGAAATTTATACAAATTGGATTTACAAAGCTCAAGTTATGGTTGAAACAAGTTTGGAGGGTTTTGAACAAAACAGAAAATAATTTAAATTATGTGAATCAACATGCAAATCCAAGAACATTCTGGATTTATTGTCTTCAGCTGATCAAAATGGACCTACGATTTTCTACGACTAGATATAGGATGTTCAATATATGAATATGAACATTTTAAGGGTCATATTTGTAAAACGTGACAAAACTGAATTTTGGGTTTCCAAAACTTAAATCCAAGTCCAGGAATGGGTGCCTCGCATCTTTATTATTGAAAAACATATAATTTTGTTCAAAAAAGACTTATATATCTCAAGGTATGAAATATCCAGGTTTTAAAGGTTTTTGAAACAAGTTTAACTTGAATTTACAATCTATAGCTCAAATTTGAAAACTAATGACAAAATTGGGATGTTCGTAATTTTCCAATCAAAATAGGTCTAAGATTTGTCAAATTTGACAAGGAATTTAAGAGATATATGTTTTTGAAATTTGGATGGATTTTAAATGATTCTAGATTTGAATTATTTTGAAAAGAACAAATCCAAGGATGTGCAGGCGAGGGTGTAGTGAGGCATAGTTCTTTGCTCATCATGTTGAAATATGCCCTAGAGGAAAAATATTGTATTATTCATTTCCACGTTTATAATTAAGAGTTTATATTCTATGTTATAAATGTTATGATTCTAGAATATGCGATCCAGTGGAAAACACATAAGCATGTGTGGAATGTAAATGGTAAAACTTGATTCCTAGTCTTGCCTCTAGGACTAGACCAAGTGTTGTTGTGATCATGTTTTCCAGACCTTGGAAACAACTCTTAGATTATGATATTAGAAGAAAGATCATATCATATTGGCACAACTTCTTTATTATACTTTGACATACTATCATCATAAGTCAATCGATATAACACAAAGAGTTAACATATGCTTTAGTTCCTTGGACCATGAGAGTGTCGTTGTCACTTTTTATCGTACGATGGACTTTGGAGTTGCTCAAACATCATCTATAACACTATGATCATAACAACAAATTATAGGTTCACTGGAAATTTTAACAAGGGGCTCGATAGCTCAAAAGTCGGATTTGTTCCTCCGACGATGGAGAGAAATTCTTAGGGCCCTCTAGGTGTGATTGCATCCATCATCATGCGGGTTAACACAATGACTAGGTCACGGGGATGCCGAAACATGTCAATGAGAAAGAAGAACAAAACAATTAGTGAGGAGAGCGGTATAGTGAGCATGAGAATGGCTCAAGAGGATACCGATATAACTCACTGATACGTCCATTTTGTATCATGTTTTTCCATTGTTATTTATTATGTTTTAGATCTATATTTCACTTTATGATGCAATTCCGATGCATTTCCCATGAGATATAATAGTTGCATGTCGAAAAGGATTGGCGTGAGATGGAAATAGAACAAGGATTGTATATATGATATGTTCCAAGGTAATTTTGTCAATCCATAGGAGGATAGTAAGTGTGCAAACTACGAGAGATCCTATAATGGATTGAAGCAAGCATAGTAGAGTTGACATATTTGTTCTGATGAAATAGTTAAATAAATTGATTACATCAAGGAAAGTGAAGATGCTTGTATTTACAAGAAATTAAATGGGAGCATGGTAATATTTCTAAACAATATGTGTGCATGATACTGTTGATTGGAAATTATATAAATTTCTTGACATGAATTAGGACTTCATTGAAACATGTTTTTCCAGTAAAGTACTTAGGCAATATAGCCTTGTTATTAGGCATAATAATGTATGGAGATGGTAGAGCCTAATCCGGGTTAGCCGAATGTCATGGGAACGAATCTGACATTAAGAGAGGGTTAGAAGATGGAGCGTGGTCTAGCTATATCGGAGGTGTGGCACAAGGAGTTTTACGAGTTGAGGCCTCTCTTAAAAGAGGTAAAGACCCTATGTCTCGAGATGTTGGAGTGGTTTTCTTATGGCTAGATGGTTAAAAAGTATTGTGAAGCCCTGTCTAAGTGCTACGGGGGCGGCGTATATAGAGTGTGTCGCCCCTTCGTGTAGCCGCATTAAATAAAGGACTTGATCATGATAATTACTGGCATTACTACCGGTAACTCACCCTCATGATGGCTAGTAAACCCTGGTGTTATGCAACCTTGGGAGCATCATGTCCAATGTGACCTTTTGTCTGCTTCATCCAAGTGCTCACGTCGCATCCGAATGGATTGATGACCACTCAAGTGCATTGTCATTGTCCGAGTGTTTGATTGGCTTCTGAGTGAAGCATACTTAGTGGTGTGTCTGAGTGCATCCTAGATCAGGATCCTTAATGACAAGCGGCATGGGGACCTAGGGTTTCCCACTTTGTGACCCTACCTATATTAGGTGACCATGTTTTGTAGGATGAACTTGTTAAATACATGATTTGGACCAAACACTGCATGAGCGTTCGGGATCCATCATGAAGCTTTGACTAACCATAGCCTGAACTAAACCACAACGGATTATGTACTAAGTCTTCCCGACTAATCGCAATATGTTGATTGTGGGGAAAAACTTGGTGGCACTCGTATGTCTTTTCGGAGAAAGGGGTTAGCGATCCTAGTGAGGGCATGCCATGAAAATCCAAGTGGCGATGCTAGCGCATGGACTGATTCTTTGGAGAGATGTCACTCATTATCACGGAGGAATGCCGGCACAAGCTATCTTTGAGTCCAAGTTTGTGAAATCTATGCCTTGGATCCTACAAAAAGGGCCAAGTATATTCGTAGAGGAGCATCAATCTCATCTCACCGCAATCCTGAAGATGACTTCAGTCGGAATAGACAACACCAATCCGAATGGATGAAAGTGTTTTACAGATCTGAGTGGAACGAATGAAATATCTTTGGAAATATATCATGAAGATCAATTCGGTCGATATGCGACAAAATTTGTGTGATTCAATATCCCACATTTGTGCCCTAGCAAAATTACCACGTTCAAGCAGGGAAGGTGGAGCATGAGGCCTTGGCTTTCATACCAAAACGTTGCTACCTATCCCACTTTCCCATTCACAACAGATACCATGAATCGCACGGGCATTGTTGGATCTCGGATTACCGGTGATAGATTGATTTTGGCAAATTTACCCAGGGGTATAAAACATGGAGGCCTTGGGGGTGAAATAAAAATCCCCTTCTTCCCCTTCGCATTTCCCTTCCAAATTCCACTTTTCTCTCCGCTTGACTCCTCTGTCGTCTCCGAAGATGGTGAGAGACAAGACCATATTATTGGATAATAAGAAGAAAATGGTGGGGCAGAAGGGATCGACGTCAACCTCTACTCCTTCGCCCGGATGGATCCAAGGAAACTGGCTCCCGTCCAAGGTGATCAAGCAACAATTGCACGAGCTCGTTGATACTTGTGATCTGCGTTGGGTTTTCTGTGAAGAGGAACGGGTGATGCAACACAATATAGGTAAATATTTCCCTCGGTAGAGAACCAAAGTTTATTGAACCAATAGGAGTATACACACAAAGGAGCAAACACTTGCGACCAACGCGGGCAAGAGGGTTGTCAATCTACTTGGGGTCATTATTTGCAAGCTTATAAGTAGTGTCATTGGTAGTAGATAATTATAAGTTGAAAAATGAAATAAAAATTAAATAAGAACAAGAAGCTATTGTAGCATTTTTAAACTTATAAGTTAACAGACCCGAGGGCAATAGTTTTCTCTAGTGGCATCTCTCATGAAATTGAGAATACGGTGGGTAAACAAATTAATGTTGGGCAATTGATAGAAAAGCACATAGTTATGTGATATTCACGACAATGATCATGTGTATATAGGCATCACGTCCATAGGCAAACACGCCAACTCCTGCCTGCACCTATTACTATTACTCCACCCATCGACCGCTATCCAGCATGCATCTAGAGTATTAAGTAAACTAGAGTAATGCTTGGAGAACGATGACACAATGTAGACAAATAGAATTCGATTAATATGAACTAACCCCATCGTTTTATCCTTAGTGGAAACAATACAAAGACATATATTGTCCCCTTCTGTCACTGGGATATAGAATCCAGCTAGATTGAACCCACTACAATGCACCCCTCTAACTGAAGATAGATCAATCTACTTGGCCAAAGCAAATCAATAGATCGGAGAGATTTACAAAGCAATGATGATCATGCACATAAGAATCAAAAACATTTCTAAGAAGACTCAAATATTTTTCATGAATAATCTGAACATAAACCCATAGTTCATCAGATCCCAACAAATGCACCGCACAAAAGAATTACATCGGATAGATCAAAGAGAAGATGCTATTGTATTGAAGATCAAGAGAGAGAGATATAGCAATCTAGGTGCTAAATACGGACCCGTAGGTCTAAGGTGAACTACTCACACATCACCATGGGAGCAGAAAGGATGTGTAGAGGCCCCCCGTGATCGATCCCCGCTCTGGTAGGGCACTGGAACAGGGCTCCAGATGGGCACATGGAGGAACAGAGACTTGCGGTGGCAGAAAAAGTGTTTCATGAGACTCTTTAGGGTTTTTGGAATATATGTGAATTTATAGTCCAGAGAGGGGTGTCAGGAGGCAGCCGAGGAGAGCATGAGGGAACCAGGCACGCCCTACCCCCATGGTCACACCTGGTTGGCTCGTGCCACCCTCGTGTGGCTTCTAACCTTCTCCTGAAGCTTCCAGGTCTTCTTTTGGTCTAGAAAAAATCACCAAAAAGTTTCATGGCAATTGGACTTCGTTTGGTACCTGTAACTTGAAAGGCCAAAAACATGTAGAAAACACCAATTGGAAGTGGGCACTGGGTTAATAGGTTATTGCTCAAAAATAATATTAATATGTAAATAAACACCCAAAAGGCATCCTAGAATTATAATTTAATAGCATGGAACAATCAAAAATTATATATACATTGGAGACATATCGACATCCCCAAGCTTAATTCATGCTCGTCCTCGAGTAGGTAAATGATAAAAACAGAATTTTTGATGTGACATGCTACCCAACATGTAATCTTGTTTAGTTCGATCATTGTGAAACGATGAATTAATATCAACATAGTAATACTTATAAACATAAGCAGCATAATCATCAAATTTCAAAGCATATGATCCTTAAAGAATGTTCACCCCTATTCATTTTATCATATAAATATAGCATGGCACTGTCCTCACCACATAAATACAAATGTTAATCACCACAATATCAAGTCAAGCAATTGGATAGTACTTTTTAACGCACTTCAACTTTTTATTACTTGCGCAATATATTAGCATTAACCATGGATATAGCATAATGGTGGAATAGAATATGGTGGCAGGTTTCAAAGGGATGAAAGTGGAGAAAAAAATCTCACATCAACTAGGCATATCAATGGTCTATGGGGAATCCCATAAATAGATATCAATGTGATGAGTAGGGATTGCCATGCAATGGATGCACTAGAACTATAAGTGTGTGAAAGCTCAACTAAAGCTAAGTGGGTGTGCATACAACTTGCTTGATCATGAAGACCTCGGGCATTTGAGGAAGCCCGTCAAAGGAATATACAAGCCAAGTTCTATAATGGAAAATTCCCACTAGCGTATGGAAGGGACAAAGCAAGAGACTCTCTATATGAAGAACACGGTGCCACTTTGAGGCACAAGTGTGGAATAAGAGGTAGTAGCACTGTCCCTTCTCTCTTTTCTCTCATTTATTTATGTGTTTTCTTTTTGTTTTTTTCTCTTTTTTTATTTTTTGTCTGGAGTCCCTTTCCGAAGTTTGGGGGAATCATAGACTCCATCATCCTTTCCTCACCGAGACAATGCCTTAAATAATGATGATCATCACAATTTTATTTACTTACAACTAGATATGAAATACTGATAGGATGATATGACTATATGAATGCCTCTAGAAGTGTACCAGGATGTGCAATGATCTAGCGTAGCAGAATATATCAAGAAATGGACAAGCCATGTAAATATCATGCTAGCTATCTTATGATCATGCAAAACAATATGACAATGAAAGTATAAGTCATATGATGTGACGATGTAAGTTGCATGACAATATATCTTAGAATGGCTATGGAAATGCCATGATAGGTAGGTATGGTGGCTGTTTTGAGGAATATATAATGAGGCTTATGTGCAATAGAGTGTGTCATGTCACGGGGTTCGGATGCACCGACGAAAGTTGCACCTATCCTCGAGGTGGGAATGGGCAATGCACGTTACCGAAGAGGCTAGCAAATATGTAAAGGTGAGAGTGCGTATATCCATGGATTCACATTATTCAAAAAGAACTCACATACTTATTTCAATATTTTATTAGCTCTCTCTAAGCAAAGCACTACTCACATGCCCCTAGGGAGGAGGTTGGTAGGAGCTAACAATCGCGCGCCCCGACTTAAACAACACTCAGATTTCAACAAGGAATAAGTATGCTCACACATCATCACCATGCCATAAAATTATTTGGATGAAGGACAAGTTAACAACCTCTAATTCAAAATACCTTTATTAACCAATGATCATGCACTCATGTTATTTCATATTACCACATTGATATCATTAACCATGATTTCTCTTTTATGTGCTACGTGTTGTTTTGATTATGCACTCATTGAATACCTATTATTTTTCGACTAGTCTTATGACCCATGCAAATTATCATCACTATTTACTAACTCTCAAACAAATATAAGTGAAGAATGAGAGTACAATTATTTCGATAAAATCTATACGCCACCGTGCTCTAAAGGATATAAGTGAAGTACTAGAGCAACTTCTAAGCTCAAAATATATAATTGAAGCACATAGAGTATTCTAACATCATGGTGATGGTGTGTCCCTCTCAAGTGGGCGTGTCCATCAAACAATTATTCTGGGAAACAAGCAAAAATCATATCATGTGACGAATAAAAATATAGCTCCAAGTGACATACCTATGAATTGAGATGAATTAGGGGATGCCTTCTGGGGCATCCCCAAGCTTAGAAGCTTGAATCTTCCTATATTAGAACCTTTGGGTGCCTTGGGCATCCCCAATATTAGGGTCTTTCCGCTCCTTATTCCTTCGTCCATCGTGATAACACCCAAAACTGGAAAACTTTAGCGGACAGAACTCAACAAAAACTCCGTGAGATCCGTTAGTATAATAAACGTATCAAAAACTTTAGGTACTGTTATAAATTGATTAACAGACGGGACGAGGCGTAATGATGCCGTGGGACCCACCCACGGGGGTAGACGTGACGTCGCCTTGGGCCTAGCCCGCTAGGCTACGGTTGTAGCCCAGTAGGCCTCGGGGCGAAGGCCGAGATCCTTTGCGCCTGGATCTCAGCGGTTGCGCCCCGAGGTACCACGATCCTGTAGATTCCCCGGGGAGTGGGAACAATTAATCCCCACCTCTATCAGGCATCGCCCCCTTATTTAAGGGGGAAGGGCGAGGGGTGGAGGCGGTTGCGCTCTCCCATCCCCGTCGTCTTCTTTCTGTCGCCCTTGCTGCTTGACTCGCGCCGCTGTTCCGTTTGCACAATTTGCGCCACCATTTCGTTCTTTCGCCGCTTCGCGCCGCCCACCACAAAAGATGGCCGACAGACCCTACAGTCGTTGCTGCAGCTCCGTCGTCACGGTGTACGACATCGCACGGCTCTGCCGCGCCCGAATGTTGCCGTCGGAGGACCACGTGATAGTCTGCACACCAGGCGAGAGGTGGTCTATGAGCCCCAGGAGGGGGAGTACGTCAGCTTCACCTGGCACTTCCTGCATGGCTTTGACCTGCTGGTGAGCTACTTCTTCCATCTCCCGATGGACACTTTTGACCTCCAGCCGCACCATCTCGGCCCCAACGCCATTCTCTACCTCGCGAGCTTTGTGACCTTGTGCTAGGGTTGTCTTGGGATGCCCCATTCATGGAGCTCTTCAGAAAGCTCTTCTACCTTAAGGCCCTCAAGAACGACGACGAACCATATGCCTGTAGGGGCACGGTGGTATGTTGCTGCAGCCCGTAGTTTCCCGCTTCACCCTTATTGACTTCGTTAAGAAGTGGAATCAGATGTTCTTCTACGTGAAGAATACCGACCCACAGTGGGATTACATCTAGCTGCGGGTGTTCGTCAACGCCTCGTCCTCCGAAGTGAATTAGATGGGGACAGGCCCACCCTGGGTCGTGGTTGGAGAGCTCGACGGCTCCAGGCCATAAGGAGTGGAGAGGGGTTGGTCGGGTCCGACCTGGTGGCCGCCTTCATCGCGCGCCGGGTCCTGCCCCTCCAGTTGAGGCCGCACCGGACCGGCGACATGTCCGGCCGGCGGGACCCCTGCCGTCTATCCACCTTTGAGCTGCCACCGGCTCGAGTGGAAATGCACGTGAACACCATCACGAACTTCAGGTTGGTGTCGGGGACCTGGTCATTCGGCAAAGAGCCAAACAGCCAGAGCAACCGGGCACCCCTAGTACGCCCTGTTGAGGTGACTTTTCTTTCCCTTTGTATTTTTCCAGCCGACCCCCTTGCTCACATGCCATGCTGACCACAACTTTTCGTTTGACAGAACACGCCGGACGGCCCCACCCCTAGATTTTTGAAGCGGAACGTGACGAATCCGACTCTTAGGACTTCAATCTGAGAGGTGGAGCCAAAGAGGGGGTTGATTCCTCGGGAGAGGTCGAGACGACCAAGGTGGTGGGTGACCTGGTAGCCGGCAGGTCCTGAGCGGCCGGTGAGTTCCCCTCCGGCCCCTCGATCAAAGATTGGACCGATGATGATGATGATGATGATGATTACGTCCGGATCCTGGATGCGCCCCCCATGGCTCAGCTGGGGCCACACGGTTGGAGCGAGGATCAGTCGGCGCACAACCAGGAGGCCGAGACCTCCTGCCGGGGGAAGAGGCCGGCTCAAGGGGAGCCGGAGCCCAACCACCGGCTCGTAAATGGGTGAAGGCAGTTGCAATGAAGCCGCCGGCGCAGGCCAAGCGGGCCCTTCCTATTGTCGCCGGGTAAGTACTTTGATTCTTGTGGGTATTTCTCTCTGTAAGTCATGTGCCGACAGGTGTTTGAGTGTTTGCTCGTTCCAGGGACCCCATCGAGCTCCACGATGTGGAGTCGATAGCCAACCCGGTGGATCCCACCAACCGGCAAGCTCAGGAGCACGCAGCCATGCCGCGTGAGGATAAGAGGAGGCTCGCGGAGATATGAGCCTCAAAGTCAGGGGTGAAGGGAGGACCCTCGCGCTCGGGGGCCTCGAGTGACGGGGGGCAGACACAGCCCGCGGATCCCACCGGGCGTCAGATACGATGGCGGAGTCGACTCGCATGCTGAGACCACCATCGAGCGAGCCGCAACGGGCAGAAGAGGCCCGCCCGGGAGAGGAAGCCCCCGAGCTGGCCCGGCAGGCAGAGCCGGAGGTGACACCGCCCGCCGCCGAGCCGGCCGCGGTCGGTGTGCCGGAGGCCCCAGGGGTGCCGAAGGAGGCACCGGAGGTGCCGACCAAGGAGGGGAACGCGCTGGCTTCCGCGACCGTCATGTCAAGCCGGACGGGGGAGGAGGTGATGGTGGCGGACGTGGGGCAGGCGGGAACTGATTGCCGTGCTCTTATGGTCATCAACTGTCCCCTGGTAGCCCACACCGCGGTGGATGCCGGAGCGAGTGGCGGGGCGAGCCGTTCCTAGAGGACCATGCTGGATGTGATCCAAGACTGGGAGGCTTTGGCTCGCATCCCAGCCGTCCTGCCTCCGCCGGCCTACGGCCTGGTCTCGGCGCTCTAGGAGCTAGGCAGCATCCTGACGCGGTGCCGTGAGGAACTGGCCCGGTTCGCAAAGGCGCCTGACAGCGCCCTTTAGCATGCAGAGGGAAACCTTTTTTTGCCTTTGTTGAATTTTCAGTGAGGGTGCGCGGGCGCACCCACTGGGTGTAGCCCTGAAGATGCGGGCCGGCTGACCTGCTGCCAGGCAGCCGAGCCGGATCTTCATTTGCCTGTTTTGAACTTTGGTCTCCTGCAGCACGTAGGGAGTGCCAGGCGGCAGGAGCTCTTCGACGAGGCGGTTTCCATCCACAACCGCGACAAGCATGGCTTCTGCCGGCTGGAGGAGGAATTGAAGAGAACCCAAGGTACGTTTGATCTAGTGGGGGCGCGCAAGCGCACCCACTGGGGGTAGCCCCAGAGAGCCGAGCCAACTGCTCGCCAGGCGGGGCGGGTCTTGTGCATTTTTTTCATCGTTGCTGGTTTTTCTCACAGGAGAGCTGAACGCCCTTTGGGAGAAGAATGACGAGTTGGTCTCCGAGCGAGACCGGCTGGCATAGGGCGCCCAGGTGATCACTTTGGAGCGGGGCCGGTTGGTCGGCCTGCTGGTGAACGGGCAGGCCGCTCAGGAGCGCCTGAGCGTGGAGCTACAGCGGGAGGTGGCGGCCAAGGAAGATGCCGTCAAGCAGGCGGCTGATGCCGCCCAGCGGACCACCACCCTCCAAGGCGAGGTGACCCGCCTCGAGAAAGCACTTGAGGCACGCGGAGCCGCCCTTGCCTAGGCGGAGGCGTCGGTGGCAAGGGAGAAGAACATGGCGCTGCATTTCACCATCGAGATCGATGATTCCTTTCAGCGTAAGCCTTGACTTTTTTCTCAGCCGGCTGTCTTTTTCTTGCCCTTGACCGATTCCCTTTCTTTCTTCAGAGCGGTTCCTGGAGACCCAGCGCCGCGCTGAGTGGCCCATGGTGGACTACTGGGAGTATCTGCGGCAGCGCGGGCGTGAGCTTGAGGAGAACGCCGGCTGGGACGTGGTGGAGCTTGGGCTGGCCATGGAGAACCGGCTGATCCACCTGCAGCTCAGTGTGGAGTGGATGAAGACAGCCGGCAAGGAGGTGATTGCCGCACTATATCCGGGCCATGGGGCCCTGGAAAACTGCGTGGCGTTGTGGCTGGAGAACATCGTGGCCTGGCTCGAGGTTTGAAAGGCATCGGCGGCTCGAGCCGGTGTGCAAATGGCCCTCTGGTTTGTCACGTCATGGTATTCTAGTATCAACTTGGACCAGCTGGCCATGATGTGTGACATCCCGGAGGCGGAATGGGCGGCCCATGAAGGTGCCCTTGTCGGCCGGGCCAACTACCATGCCTCGTATGTTGACTCGGACGAACTTCTGCCGGCTCTTGGCGAGGATGGTGAGCAGGTTACCAAGGACTCCTTCGGCAACCCCCAAGGCCCAAAGGATGAGGAGGTCACCGACGAGAGCACCGCCTCCAGCACCGACGGTAGCACCGAGGCCATAGAGACCTTGGAGGCGGACTCGAAGGCTGCAGCTTGTCCTAGGAGAACCGTTGAGCCAACTGGTGACATGCCGACGGCCTGAGCCGCCCTGCAGATTACCTGTTTCTGCCTTTTGCTGCAAGACTTTGTTTAAGACGCATTTCCACCCACTCGGGGTGTATTGTAATGAACCTCTGGCCTGTGGCCTTTTATCGTTTTAACTTGTGTTTCGTTAGAAATGTATGTGTGCCGGCTCTTCCTTTGTCTTTTTCTTTTCGACTTGTGTTTCACATCGGGATTCTTTCTGGCTTCCGCCTTGCCTGCCAGCCAGCCGGGAGCCAGTCTGGGATAGGAATGGGGCATCGTCCTTGGGAAAATCTATGGGCTTTTAGAGTCTTCTGGCTAGGTCTAGGTCGATCCGATAGTGGCTGGTTTGTTAGAAACAACATGGTCTGATTGGACCAGTCCAAATGCCACTCGCTGGACGGCCTTTGTGTGAGAAGTTCCTTCCTACCCCGTGGTCCCATCACCTGGACAGCCGGGAGCCGGTCTGTGGCTGGTTAGGGCCAGGAGCTAAGGATTGCTTGCTCACATTACTTGTCCGCCTCGGAGAAGAGCCGGAGAGCCCCTGGGCCCGGGTGCCGTGCTTAGATAATGAGAAACCTTTGAAGGGATGGAAATGGGGCCTGCCCCAGGTGGCGGCCTGGGGCCCCCATTGCATTCATAAACCCAAAAGGGAAAGATAAATACATACACTAGTCTTTGCAGTAAAACGGACGGAGGAGCTCCTCGTTCCGTGGGCGCTCTGTTTCTTTGCCAGAGATGTCCCTCTTGCGCTTTTGTGGCTTTCGAGCATCTATTAGGTAGTATGCGTGTAGGACCGAAAGTATGTCTAGAGGGGGGTGATTAGAGTACTTGACCAAATAAAAGTTTTGCCTTTTCCCAAATTTTAGTGTTTGCAGTTTTAGCTAGCATTCATGGCAAGTCAATTTCACCCTACACATGCAAGTCTAAGAGTATAGAAACGGAAAATAACAACAAGCATGAGTAAAAGGGATAGGGTAGGATGGTCAAACACAATTGTAGACACGATGATTTTTCCCGTGGTTCCGATAGGTGGCGCTATCATACATCCATGTTTATGAAGTATTCAACCCACGAAGGGTAACGGTCACGAGATTGCACGGAGGTCTCCACCCATAAGGGTCCATCCATGTTTATGAAGTAGCAACCTTGACTATTCCATATGGCTTCTGTCCACGAAGGACTAGCCTCACTATGGGTAGATCTTCACAAAGTAGGCATCTCCTTGCCCTTACAAACTTCTTGGTTCACTCCACACGAAGTAGGTGTTGGGGAACGTTGCATGGGAAACAAAAAATTTCCTACGCACACGCAGATCTATCCATGGCGATGAGCATCTACGAGAGGGAGAGTGAATCTACATACCCTTGTAGATCGCTAAGCGAGAAGCATTAAGAAACGCGGTTGGTGTAGTCGAACATCTTCGCGATCCAAATCGTCGAGCGTCCTGCGATCACATCACGATCCATCCAGCGATCCAATCACGATCCGTCCCGCGAACTCATCACGATCCGTCCCGCGATCTCATCACAATCCGTCCCGTGAACTCATCACGATCCGTCCTATGAACTCATCCCGATCTGTCCCATGAACTCATCACGATCCGTCCCGTGAACTCATCACGATCCGTCCCGCGAACTCATCACGAAACGTCTCGCGATCTTGATCACGGTCCTACCGATCTAGCGCCGAACGGACGGCACCTCCACGTTCAGCACACGTAAAGCTTGATGACGATCTCCACCGTCTTGATCTGGCAAGAGGAAGTGGAGAGGAAGGAGAGTTCACCGGCAGCGTGACGGTGCTCCGGCGATGGTGGTGGAGCAATTCCGGCAGGGCTTCGACAAAGCACTGCGGAAATCCGATCTAGAGGAGCACCGGTGGAACGGGTAGCACGTGGCCGTAAAATCTAGTGCAAAACACCCAATACCACCAGTATATATAAGAGGGAGGGAGGAGGAGGGCTGGCGCACAAGGCAGACCTTGTGCAAGGAGGAGAGGAGGAATCCTCCTCCAATCCTATTAGGACTAGGATTCCTCCTTTCCTACTTGGAATCTCTTTCCACCTTGGCCTTTTTTCTCTCTTTCTCAAGTCCAGCCACATGGGCCTCTTAGAGGACTTCCACCAGCCCACTAAGGGCTGGTTTACACCCTCCCACAGCCCATGTAGCCTATTCGGTCGAAATACCTCTCCCGATGGTCCCCCGATACACTACCGGCACTCCCGGTACACTACCAATGAGCCCGAAACTTTTCCAGCGACCAAAATAGGACTTCCTATATATGAATCTTTACCTCCGGACCATTACGGAGCTCCTCGTGACATCCGGGATCTCATCCAGGACTCCGAACAACCTTCGGTCACCACCATACATAACATTATACTACCGAAACGTCACCAAACCTTAAGTGTGTAGACCCTGCGGGTTCGAGAACTATGTAGACATGACCGAGACACCTCTACGGTCAATAACCAATGGCGGGACCTAGATGTCCACATTGGTTCCTACATATTCTACGAAGATCTTTATCAGGCAAACCTCTATGTCAAGGATTCAGTTAATCCCGATGAAGTTCCCTTTGTTCTTCGGTATGTTACTTGCCCAAGATTCGATCGTCGGTATCTCCATACCTAGTTCAACCTCATTACCGGCAAGTCTCTTTACTCGTTCCGTAATACAAGATCCCGTGACTAACACTTAGTCACATTGCTTGCAAGGCTTATTGTGATGTTGTATTACCGAGTGGGCCCTGAGATACCTCTCCGTCACACGGAGTAACAAAGCCTAGTCTTGATCCATCCCAACTCAACAGACACCCTAGGAGATACCTGTAGAGCACCTTTATAGTCACCCAGTTACGTTGTGACGTTTGATACACACAAGGTACTCCTCCGATGTTAGTGAGTTGCATGATCTCATGGTCGTAGGAACACATACTTTGACATGCAGAAAACTATAGCAATAAACTGACACAATCATATGCTACGTTTGTAGTTTGGGTCTTGTCCATCACATAATTCTCCTAATGATGTGATCCCATTATAAAATGACATCACATGTCAATGGCTAGGAAACCTTGACCATCTTTGATCAACGAGCTAGTTCACTAGAGGCATACTAGGGACAGAGTGTTGTCTATTTACCCACACATGTAATGTGTTTCTATTCAATACAATTATAGCATGGATAATAAACGATTTATCATGAACAAGGAAATATGATAATAACTAATTTATTATTGCCTCTAGGGCATATTTCCAACAGTAGGAGGCTCCCAAGCGACACCTAACCAATCTAGGAGGCACCACCCTCTAAAAGGTAATAGGCTCAGTAATGACGATGAACTCCTTGCTCTTGTGCTTCAAGATGATAGACTCGTCAACACACAATCACTCTCTCACAGATTTGGCTTGGTGGTAGAGATGGGATTGGTGGAAAGCAACTCGGGGAGGCTAGAAATCAAGATCCATATGGTTGGAGTGGACGATCTTGATCTCAACACAAGGGTAGGTGGTTCTCTCTCAGAAAATCTAATAGGATAGGTATGGAATGGTTCTGAATGCTTCTCTCTCGAGTAGGTGGTGGAGGAGGGGTATATATAGGCATCCCCAAAAATCTAACCGTTACACACAAAATGACCAAATCGGTGAAACCGGTGTGTTAATCTCGGTGGTACCGAAGTGATCAAAAGGTGGCAACTTTTGAATCTCGGTGGGACCGATATATGAAACTCGGTTGCACCCATAAGGTGACCAACGGTCAGATTTCCAATCTCGGTGACACCGATCCAACAACCTAAAATGTGAATTCGCGTAATAGAAAGTTGGCAACCTAAACTCGGTGGCACCGGTATGGAATTGGTTGCACCGAAGTGGCTAGGGTTTGGCTGAGTTTGTCTAGGTTCTAGAATCGGTGGCACCGGGATACGAATATTGGTTGCACCGATTTTGAATGTTTGGCTATAGACAGACTTTGGTGGGTGAGCTTGTGGATGCTTTTGGTGACTATCACTTGTGCACGTATGAGCATTTTGTTCACCAACAAAACCTTACCCCCTTTTAATAGTATTGGCTTTGCTTTGGAATCAAAATGATTTCTCACAAATGTAAAATGTAGAGTTCTGTTGCTTGAAGCTTGGCCAACCTATTTCCTTGCATCTTGGGGTAATTCCACAATCCTTTTTCCATCCCTATCATTGAACTTTCCGTGAAATATACTTGGTGGAAACGTTAGTTCAATGACTTATATGTTGTTATTAATTACCAAAACCACCAAGGGAGCAAATGTGCTTTCAATCTCCCCCTTTTTGGTAATTGATGACAACATATAGATCAAATCTTCGACAAAGGTATAATCAATGAATATAATCGTTGCTTTGAGAAGTATGTGATAAGCAAGAGCTCCCACTAAATTTGTGCATTATTTTAAATTTTCATTTGAATGCAAATGCACAATCGATTAGGTACATGGGTCACTTCTTACATTTCACATACAACTTGGTGGTGTGTGAGAATAATTAGAATGAACATCGTAGCACAACACAACCAAGAAAATATGAATGATCATCACATAAGCATTAAGATGATAGCATATGATCAAACATAATCAAACGTGTATCACAAGAAACCAAAAGAAGTTGTCAAAGCAAAACAATTACAAGCAACCAAAATAAGTTGTCAAAGCAAAACAATTGTATTTTGAAAAAGCAATAAACACCAAAACGCTCTCTCACTCGAAGCCTAAAGATCTATATACAGTTCTCCCCCTTTGGCAACAAGTTACCAAAAAGTTCAAAGGCATATATCTAAGCGTTCTTGGGATGATCTCCTCCGGTTGTTGATGAAGGAGTCGAGAGAACAGCATCGGCGAAGATCTCTATAGATGTCGTGGATGGAGTTGGATTGGTAGCTGAAGGAACTGGAGTTGATGGAGTAGGAGCTGAGGTGACAGCAGCAAGAGCTGATGAAGTGGGCCTCAAGTCTGGAGCAGGCACAATGGCTGATTTGGCCTAAGTAGGAAACTATGTGCCTTTCCTAAGAGGTGATCCATCCTCCTCCTCCTCATCCTCCTCCTCATCATCATCATCTGAAGAAGTGGTGTGAGGAAGTGGCACTGAGTCAACTTCCTTATAGAGCTCTATGACTGTCTTAGTAAGCATGTCCACCTTATCATTAAGGGTCTGGATCCTAGTTTCAAAGATCCTCACAAGACCGTTCTAGTTGTCCAGAATCCCCTTAATGTCCTTCTGCATGCCCTGAACTGATGATATCAATAGATCCATTTGCTCATTTTTGGATCTAGAGACTTGAGCACTAGTGGCTTGAGCTGCCTCTGCCTCTGCGTGAGTTGTAGCGGATGTGGGATGATCTGGGTCCATCACCATGATGTTATCCTCAAGCTCTGGCTGTAGGGGCAAATGGGGACTATCAAGAGCAAATATGTGCTTCTCAATCTGAGAGTTGATAAGCATCTGGATATAGGGTGCATAGCAACAAGAGCGCTTCTGATCAGCAGCAACCCTCTTAACTGTCTCAACAATTAAGTCCATGACTCTGATTCTGGTGTGACTGTCAAGGTGGATCAACATGTTGATGGAGTAGCCTCAGATCATCTTGTCATCTCCTGACTTGGGCATCAAAGTGTTCCTTAGAATGGTGTTCATGGTGCGGAGGGCAGCTTGAATATAGTAGATGGATCCTAGCTTGTGAGATTGCACTTTGTCTGCAGGGATAGGACTATACATCTCCTTCGTGGCATTGTGGCTCGCCTTGGCTTCCGTGTAGATATCCAAGTCTCCATCTTGAACCTCAGGGACTCGTCGAAGTGCAGACCATTCATCAACAGTGGACTCATATCTTCTCCTTTAGTCATACATACAATCCTACCATCTCCATAGAAATGTGCAGTGGAGTAGAATTACATGATCATTTCATCATTCCATGCTGTAAGTTCTCTGCCAACAAACTCATCCAAACCAATATAGTGGAAATTGTCTTGGGCACTTGGAAAATAGTATTTATTTTCCTCAATGAATTTCCAGTCAACATACCCCATGTCACTCACAGCTGGTCTCTTGTCAAGAAGCACAGTCTCATAGAAATTCGGTTGCTCCTTGGTGTAGAATCTATAGTCCACAGTTGTTTTCTTCCTCTAGGTATATGGATCAGAAACTCTCCAAGTCCTCAAACCAAGATCCTTCCTCTTCTCCATATCCTCAGCAAGTGGGTAGCTGGCATTATGTACTAGAAGGTGTGGCCTAAGCTTCATCAAAGCAGACATAGCATCTTGATCCTCAAATCTGGAGGTGGTTCCCTTGTTCTTTTCAGAAGATGGAATCTGCCGAGATGTCCTCTTAGGCTTTTCAGTAGCAGCCTTCTAGGATTTTGTGCTATTGGATGTACTAGACTTGGGCATAACATCAACTAGAAGTTTCTTAGCCTTCTTCTTGGGAGGATCCTGTGCATTTGGCTCATCCTCCTCTGTAGCAGCAGCTGCCTCCTCTAGATCTTCATACATAGATGTAGGCCTACAATTCACATGGATTATCCTCTTTCTGGCTCCTTCTCCCCTGCCTTATTAGGCATAGACTTCCTTCAGGGATCAATGGTCCTGTAGCCCTATCACTCTCATGTGATCTCATAGCTTCAGAGCTAGCATAGACTTTGCTCATAACTCTCCTGAAAGAAGTGGCTTTAGTAGCGGACTTCTTAGCAGCCTTCTCTTGCTTCTTGAAAAGAATCTCCTCAGGGAAAAGTCTGAATCCTCCTCATCTGAATTCAGCTTGTTCCTAGCCGTAGTAGCAGCCTTGGGCAACCCATGGGAGCTGGGGGTTCCTGGAGCTAAAGATGTACTAGGCTCAGCGCTAGTGCCTGAACTCATGTCAACACCCTGCTCTGGCAAATTCTGACTGTACTCGGCATCTAACATACTGACCCTGTGAATAGAGTATAGAAGATCAAAAGAAGATGAGTTATCAAAAAATGAGGCTGGTTTTTGAAAGATTGAACAGAAGATTTCCAAGGTTTTGCATTCCGCCACATGAAAATCGGTACAGCCGAAGCAAGGTTTTCGGTGCTACTGAGATTGACTATCCCATTAACAGAAACTTTGCACTCTTTTCAGTGAGACCGAAAAGAAGTACTCGGTTTCACCGAGAAATTTCTTAGCAACACAAAAAGACAAATCAGTGAAACCGATTTGTTTGCTTTGGTTCCACCGAGTTCCATCGGGCGGAAGGCAAACCCTAGTAAATATATCATTTGCTAGACTATAGGAATTTCTTGTGGATAGGAAGACGTGCAATAGGTGGCTCATAGAGAAAAACAAATCCAATGTGGAAGAATCACATGGGGAGCACAAAGGAGGCCGAATTCGTACCCTAAGTCGGTGACAGATCGGCTACGGCGGCGACGATGGAGAAGATTTTGTCGACGGCGTCGATTCCCAGTGGTAGAGGAGCGTATGGGGACAAGGGCGATGACCAAGGGTCTAAAAAATGACATCTTAGGGTTCTGAGGCACGATGGTTTGAGGATGAATTTCAAAGCGTCGGGGTCCACAGTATATATACCCACCACTATCGGTGACGCCGATTCTATATTGTCGGTGTCACCGAGTACCTCAACTGTCAGTTGACAGGGAAACTCAATGTAACCGAGAATATGGAATCGATAGTACCGAGATATAAAACCAAATCAACCTTAGGCATTTGGTGCAACTGAGATTTTGGGGTAGGTTCCACCGAGATGCACTTGGGAGGTTTTAATGGTCAGTCCTTGTCGATATGGAACTCCAAGTGCTCCACACACAGAGGGATCGAAAAGCACTTGTTCAAATTTTGTGATGCAACATGAATAGAGTATGAGGTGAGAAAGCATAGATAGCTAAATAGAGGTTCTAGGCATTCTTGTCCATCCAATTGGCAAAAGATAAATCAAAGACCAAATAGCAACAATTGGATGTCCTTGAATGAGAAAATAAATGCAGACCAACATGCTCACACAATAAGATGTCAAATGAAGGCATGACAAACATGCACAAACACTCTAGCATCTAACAAGTACTTGGACGATCACGAAGTCATCTATATATGAGTATTTGACTTAGGATCCAAGTAAGAATACTTGATCATAGGTCATACTCATTGTTTAAGAACAAGTGGGGTTACCACTTTTACATAAAGCATTTAATGTTGTCTCATACTAAGAGATGCTTTCACTCAAGTCTTAGAGTAAAGTTCCCCTTGATGTGACATCCCCCCATAAGAGGGATAAACTAACATTGGGTTTTCTCGATGAAGACTTCATGTTGGTGAGGTAGTGGTGGATGATCAAAGTTGATGAAGATCACCAAGAGTTGGGAGCATCCTTGTTGTTTCCTTACTCTTCTCACCTACATGGTTTAGTCCCACCACACAAGAGACAAATACAAGGATATCTATTGACATGGATGTAGGATCGAGAGAAGGGTGTCTAGAGGGGGGGTGAATAGACTTCTAGCAGAAATTTAAAACCTAACCTTTTCCTAAGTTAATTGGTTGGCAGCTTTTAACTATTTTAGCGAGTCTAGCAAGTCTAATAGCCCTAGCCATGCATGTACAAGTATGGCAGCGGAAAGTAAAGACATTGCACATGTAAGTAAAGAGATAGGGTAGGATTATCAAACACAAGAGGAGACACAAGGATTTTTCTACGGTTCCAATAGGTGGTGTTATCGTACGTCCACGTTCATGGAGTCTTTAACCCAGGGAGGGTAACGGTCGCGAGAGTCCATGGAGGGCTCTACCCACAAAGGGTTCCATGAAGAAGCAACCTTGACTATTCCATGTTGCTTCCGTCCACGAAGGACTAGCCTCACTATGGGGAGATCTTCACAAAGTAGGCATCACCTTGCCCTTACAAACTTCTTGGTTCACTTGAAAACAGGAAGTAGGAGGCTCCCAAGTGACACCTAACCAATCTAGGAGGCACCATCCTCCACAATTTAATAGGCTTGGTAATGACGATGAACTCCTTCCTCTTGTGCTTCAACATGATAGACTCCTCAACACACAATAACTCTCTCATAGATTTGCCTTGGTAGAAGAGATGGGATTGGTGGAAAGCAACTTGGGGAGGCTAGAAATCAAGATCCATATGGTTGGAGTGGAAGATCTTGACCTCAACACAAGGGTAGGTGGTTCTCTCTCAAAAAACTGAGTAGGATATGTATGGAGTAGTTCTGAGTGCTTCCATTTCAAGTGGGTGGTGGTGAAGGGGTATATATAGGCATCCCCAAAAATCCAACCATTACACACAAAATGACCAACTCGGTGACACCGATGTGTAAATCTCGGTGGTACCGAAGTGACCAAAAGTGGCAACTGTTGAATCTCGGAGGGACCGATATACAATTCTTGGTTGTACCGATAAGGTGACCAATGGTCACATTTACCAATCTCGGTAATGCCGTTTCACCGTTTTCGGTCGGACCCACAATGAGAACTTGCGTAACAGAATCTTGGCGACCCAACTCGGTGGCACCGAGTGCAGTGTCGGCTGCACCGAAGTGTTAGGGTTTGGCTGAGTGTGTCTATGGATTGGAATCGGTGGCACCGGGATAGGAATGTTGGTTGCATCGATGTTACATATTTGGCTTAGGACAGACTTTGGTGGGAGAGTTTGTGGGTGTTTTGGTGACTGTCACTTGTGCATGTTTGAGCATATTGTTCACCATCAAAACAATACCCCCTTTTAATAGTATTGGCTTTCCTATGGACTCAGAGTGATTTCTCACAAATGTAAAATGTAGAGTCCTCTTGCTTGAAGCTTGTCCAACCTATTTCCTTGAATCTTGGGGTACTGCCACAATATCCTCAATCCTTTTGCCAACTCAACTCTCCATGGACTATTATCTGAAATACACTAGATAGAAGTGTTAGTCGAAGAGACAATGTATGTTGTCATGAATTATCAAAACCATCAAGGGAGCATGTTGTTCTTTCAATCTCCCCCTTTTTGGTATTTCATGACATCATACAATCAAAGCTTCAATTAAAGATATGCATGGATGCAATGAAGACTTTGAGAAACACATGATCTAGATTCGCTCCCCCTAAATGTGTGTAGTGTTTAAATGATATTTGCTTTGGAATGCATGGACACTCATATGGATGAAAGGGACGTAAGAGTCAGGTGTATCTTGGCCATATGCATCGATATATGTGAATGAAATGTATATCCATGATCAAGACTTCACTCTTGCAAACAATATGTGCAAGAACCAAGAGATCATGTTGATCAAACATATGATGCATATACTTACCTTGAGTTCTTGAGCATTCTAGTAGTAGAGACACACTTGAGAAAACAATGTTAGGAAACACAAGAGTATCCTACTAAACAAAAGCAATAGAACTCAACAACTACAAAGATGTGGAGAACATATAAAATATGATAATCATTAAGATTGATATTTCTCCACCTTTAGCATAAATCTATTATATCTTTTCTCCCCTTTGATATGAAAATGGTAGTACATCATGTCCCGCTGAATCTCAGCATGTAGATATTGAGAACGGATAGGATGAGAAAAGTAATCCTTTGTTCACTTGAGACTTTTCTCGAAAAGTAGTTTTCTCCCCCTACATTGTTGTTCCTCTTCTTGATTATATAAGTGTGAACTATTGATATATTTCTCTCCCCCTAAATCATATCTCCCCCTTTGTATAAGCATGTAACTCTCCCTTTGGCATGAAGCTTTAACATTATCCCCCTTTGGCATAAAGTACCAAAAGGTTAAACTTGGGAGTAGTGACAGGGATCATTGACAAGGAAGGGATCCTGGAAATCAAGGATCATTGAAACCAATGTTCATTGAATGTAACTTCTCTTCCTTTGGTAAATTTTGAGTTTTCTTCTCCTTGGACCTAGGGATCCTTAAAAAAACAATTTCTCCCCCGAGTGTTGTTTGTTCTTCTACCCCTAAATATATATATATATATATATATTTGAAAAAATGGGTCATCGAAGGAACAACAATATCACAAGAATAGAAACAAATAAACAATATTGAAGAAACATAGATTTTGAAAGATATTAAAATCGGTGACTCCGGGATAGATAAATCGATGATACCGAGATTCTGTAGTGCAACTTATATGCGAATTCGGTAGAACCGAGTTATCTATATTGGTGACGCCAAATGATAAACCAAGTTTCTATTTCAGAGAGATAAACGAAATAGTTTCAAAAAGAAAAATGCGAAAGATTTACAAAGGACATCAAATAGATAAGATTTGAGTGGTTACGAGAGATCATGCAAATAGAGAGCAAACCATGCAAGATTCTTAACTAAATGATGGGTGGTGACTAGATCACCTATATTAGAGTATACTGACTTAGGAGCCAAGCAAGAATGCTTGATCATAGGTCATACTCTCGTTTAAGCTTGAAATGAGGTTACCATTTTTCCATTAAGCATTTTGATGTCTTCATATCTCTTGAGTTGCTTTAGCCCATGACTTGGAGTAAAGCCTTTTCAAGGATATGAGTACATACCTTTGAGTGATGTTGATGACGTTGCTCATAGGTGAACTTGTTAAGGATGCTCGAGGTTGATGAAGATCATCTTGAATTTGGAGCTATCCTTCTCGTTCTAGTACACTAGTCATCTACAAAGGTTAGTCATGCAAGGAAGAACAGTGGATATATCGAACTGACATTATACTACTTAAGATTTTGAAACTAAGATCAAGTATATGTCAAGGTTATGTTTTTGTTGTATTCTTCCTTCCATCATCAAGAGGAGTTGTGGATACTTGGTAATGACAAGATTGCTTATGATTGGAGTTGATGGCAATCTTGTGGAATGGAGTTCTTCCAAGTACCTACAAAAGGTTAGATGCAATACAAGGGAGCATAGAATTCCATGGCATATTATAACGAGTTACGAGAACATGGAAATAATAAGAAGGCTCATGCCCTTGCTTGCAACCGAGTGAGTCTAGCTCAAGTTTGAAGCATCAATGATGTTCAACTCACTCCTCAAATGACAAAATATTTTCTCATCAAGTGGTTTGGTGAATATATCGGCTAATTGTCTGTTAGTACGGACATGCTTAAGATTGATATCTCAATGGCAACATGATCATGAATGAAATGATGTCGAACTTGAATATGCTTGGTTCGAGAATGTTGCATAGGATTATGTCCAATTTTAATTGCACTTCCATTGTCGCAAAGTAATTGAACATTTTTAACATGAATACCATAATCCTTAAGCGTTTGTGTCATCCATAGTAATTGCGCACAACAAGATCCAACAACAATATACTCAGCTTAGGAAGTACATAGAGATACCGAGTTTTGTTTCTTGGAGGACCAGGACACAAGAGATCTACCAAAAAATTGACAAGTACCCGAGGTTGATTTTCTATCAACCTTGTCACCAAAACAGTCCGAATCGGAATAGCCAACAAGATTAAAACAAGATCCCTTGGGATACCAAATGCCAAAGTTTGGTGTTTGTATCAAGTATCTCACAATATGTTTCACAGCCAAAAGATGACACTCTTTAGGTGTAACTTGATATCTAGCACACATGCAAACACTAAGCATAATATCGGGACGAGATGAACATATATATAACAACGAACCAATCATAGATTGATACCTTTTGATCAACCGGTTCATCTTCCCTGGTAAGGTCAACATGTCCACTAGTGGGCATAGGAGTTTTCATACCTTTGCAGTCCTGCATATTGAACTTCTTGATCAAGTCCTTGGTATACTTAGTTTGAGATATGAAAGTTCCTTCTCTTGATTGCTTGATTTGGAATCCAAGAAATAATTTCATCTCACACATCATAGACATCTCATAGTTCTCAGACATCAACCCTTCCAAATCATTCACTAAATTTAGGGTTACTGGAACCAAAGATAATATCATCCACATAGATTTGGCACACAAATAATTCTCCATTAACTCTCTTAGTGAACAAGGTTGCATCAATTTTACCAATATCAAAACCTTTCTCAATGAGAAACTTCGTTAAGCATTTATACCAAGCACGAGGGGCTTGCTTAAGACCATAAAGAGCTTTGTGAAGCTTGTAAACATGATTAGGTTTCTTAGGATTCACAAAACCAGGTGGTTGATTAACATAAACTTCTTCCTCAATTTCACCATTTAATAATGCACTTTTGGTGTCCATTTGATAAAGAGAGTTATCATGGTGATTAGCATAAGCAACAAGAATATGAATAGCTTCAAGTCTAGCAACGGGGGAATAAGTCTCACCGTAGTCCATACCTTCGACTTGTGTATATCCTTGAGCTACGAGACGAGCCTTGTTGCGTACGAATTGACCATCTTTGTCTTGTTTGTTCCAAAACACCTATTTGGTTCCGATGATGTTGTGCTCATCTTCGGGCTTCTCCACAAGTGTCCACACTTCATTCCTTTTGAAGTTATGTAGCTCTTCATGCATTTTGTTCACCGAATCCGCATCTTCAAGAGCTTGTTCTACCTTTAAAGGCTCAATGCTAGAGATGAAAGAATAATGCTCACAAAAGTTAGCTAGACAGGTTTTAGAGCAAGTGATTCTCCCTGTTTGTATATCCCCAAAGATTTGGTTTAGGGGATGGTTCTTGGTCACTTGAGCTCGAACTCGGGTCAAATTGCGATTGTTGGATGGTGGAGCTTCTTCTTCTTCATCATCATCTCGTTCATCTTTATTGTTGTTGAAGGTGTCGTTCCCTTGAGGTGGTGGTGAAGGTGGTTGTGGTGGATCTTCATGATGCACTTCCTCTTCTTCATCATCTTGTCGTGTACCGCTTGTGGATACCTCCATGTCGTGTTGAGGTTCACCTTGACATGAGGTAGGGGCTTCCACTTGAGTTGATGAAGTACTCTCCTTCACCTCCATGGGACGAATCTTGCCGATGAGTAGATCTAGTATGGCTTCCGAAGGATCCTTATAACCTACATCATTTGGCAATTGTTCAACTTGCGAACCATTAGATTCATCAAACTTCACATCTAACGTCTCTTCAACTTTTTGAGTGAAGTTGTTGTAGACACGGTACATGTGAGAGTTCGATCCGTAACCAAGTAGGAATCCTTCATGAGATTTAGGAGCAAATTTAGTACGATGATGCTTATCAAGAATGTAGCACTTTGAGCCAAATACCTGAAAGTATCCGACTTGTGGTTTGTTACCGGTGAGTATCTCGTATGCCGTTTTACCGAGAAGCTTGTGCAAGTAAAGTTGGTTTGTGGCATGACATGCTGCTTCAACGGCTTCTGCCCAGAAGCGTCTTGGCGTCTTGTATTCATCAAGCATAGTTCTTGCCATCTCAATGAGCATCCGGTTCTTCCTCTCAACAACTCCATTTTGTTGAGGTGTGTACGTAGCCGAGAACTCATGTGAGACACCTTCTTCGTCAAGAAATGTAGCGACCCGACTGGAAAGGTCGAATCTCCGGTGTTTCCGTACCATCCCAAGATCATGCTGGTACACACACGGTACATCAATGTATATATCAAAGGGAAATCACACAACATTATATTAATCAAAATCTCATATCGAGTCCTTTATTACAATAAAAATTACAATAAGGTGGTTGAAGGCCAACTCATGAGAATAACTAAATCTTGTGGAAGCTTCAAAGGTAGTGAAGTCCATTTGACTCCAAGGGCATCTCACCGAGCATAGAGCATATCCTAACTCCTGGTCGGAAAGGTACTCTGCAACATGATACGTTGCAGCTGTGTAGGTCAGCATAAGGAATATGCCGGCAAAGTCACAAGAGAGGGGGGGGGTAAAGTAATCATCTAGTCTATATGCAAAATATGGCAGGTGGGTTAGTAAGTTTTTGCATAAAGCCAATTTTTTCCTACAACAAGAGAGGGCACAGGCATAATTACTACAATGTTGGTTGATTAATGAGATGGTTCCACCAACCAATTCTCATACCCAAGTTATTAATACCCACATCATCATATTAATTGTGTTGAGAGTTCCGGAAGTTTCAGTTCCTTTGGCTCAAGTCGTCCATAACCGTGGACACGGCTAATCGATTAGGTTTGAGTATTCTGCAGAGTTTTGCACATGTTCCCCACAATATTTGATCGCCTCTGTTGGATTCCTCGCACTTCAGGGTGTTTGAGGAACGGATGACCAAAACATGGTCTTCTAAGGGGTCCCACTGAGACTATGTCGGTGCCCATCCTTTCCTACCGTTCTTCTACATCTCGTAGCACTACCTGTCCAGTGTTGCCACAATATCCAACCAAGCCAGAGCCCATAATGGCTTATGGCTGTGCAGGTAAGCCTTGGGTCTTGAAGCGTCCATCCATCTTTTTGTGCCTGGGTGGACCTTTCCGCATGAATACTGGCACATCTCCAGCATCACCTAGGCTAACCACTGGTTTCTCCAGGGCGCCGTTCAACCATCATCCACCCAGAGGTATGTTGAGAAGTTGGAAATCTTGAAGTCTTGATCATAGTAGGTCTTGAAATTATTATCTCACACTCTCATGAATCACACATCCAACCCCGACTACTAATAGCATAGCACAATTAATTGAACGTTCCCAGGGCCAAAGTGTCAAAGGTTGAGGGGTGCCTACCACATGATACTACATCAAGTAACCAAAATTTCCAACTAACCTACTTTGCATGCAATTGGGGAGATGGAAAAACTAATGCAATAAAACATAGGTATACATGGTCAAAGTGACTTGCCTGATTGACGATCTTCGTACTCGAGGGACTCCAGGTAACAAGCCTCGCACTCCGGATGATCTATCGAATCAAACAAGAGCACTCAATAAGTATACAACAAAAATTATAACTCACAAAATCAGGAATGAACTAGAATCACTCAAGACAAAACAGGGCACAATCACAAGAAAAGAAATCAACACATAGTTTTGTTTTCTAATGGATGATGGGTGAACTACTACTAAGAAATAGAACTATTAGTATTAATAAAACCATAGTTGACAGAAAAGAACAATAGAAATATTTTAATTAAAAAGAATTAAATCCATTTAAAGTTTTGTTAAGAAAAAATCTTAGTAGGGTTTTAAATATTTTCATAAACACTACTACATGAAGTGGGCTAGGGTTTTCTAGCAAAAGAGTAAAACTAAACTTATTATTTTATTGACATAAAACTATCTTAACAGAAAGGTATTTACTAAAAACTTTTCTTAGAAAACAGAATTTAATTATTTAAAACTTTGTTAAAAGAATCTATTACTAAACTAGTTGGTTTTAATCAAATTATACCTAGTTGAAAAGGAGTAGAGTTCCTATAACAATATAGAAATAAACTAAGCAAATTACATTTTTATTAACAGCAAGTAAATCACTTAAAGTTGAAACAATATAACCTACTAAAACAAAATATAACTAACTCAAATTTAAACTAACTAAAATTCAAACTAACTAAACTATATAAATACTAGACAGATTCTATTTATAGCTAAAACACTAAACAAATTTATCTTAAAAATCTTCAAACTAAGCATGATGATAGTCCTAACTAATACCAAGCCATAGCAAAAGGATTCATACAAAAATCTATTTTTAAACTCTAGTTATTCAGATTTGAGTAGTTTGAGAAAATTTGATTAAATTCAAATTTTCGAGTTCAAATTTAAAATCTAAGACTACGGGGTGAAACTACATGAAATATGTGACCTAATGAAAAAGAATTAACTAAAAACACTAAATAGTTTAAAAGATATAAGCAAAACAAAATCAGAAAACCTTCTGTTAACTAAAAACAGAACAGAAAAGAAAAAAAACTAACGGACGGTCGAGGCTACGTGGCAAGCGGTGATTGGCTGTGCTAGCGTGTGTGTGGGAAGCTAGCGAGCGATGGCCGAATCTTAAAAGAAAATGGTTCACGTTATAAAACAATCTAATCTGGATCATTGTCTACAGATCTGACGATCCAGAGAGGTTCGGTGGCTTACACGGATGGTCGAGGTGGTCTCCGGCGAGGACGGCGGCGGCCGGTGGTCGAAGTTGGTCGGGGAGGTCGCTCCGGTGGTCGAGGAAGACGTCGGAGGGCTCCAGACGACGGCAGTGAACCTCCGACGATGATTGGTGGCGACGGTGGGGCGAGGGGATGAGGGAGGCGACGGCAAGGTGTGGTTGATGGGTTCGGGAGTGGGAGGAACTCCGGGGAGCTTTGGCACAACGCTCTGGCAAGGGAGAGAGAGGGGTTTGGGGGGGATGGAGTGCGGAGGGTGGCCGCCTTTATATAGGGCCGCGGTGGAGCGAGGGAAGGCAAGAGGAGAGAGATCCGGCAAGGATGGATCACCGGCGATGGTCGCGGGCGCGAAGGAAGAAGGTGACCGCGCGGATCTCGCTAATGTTCGGGTGGGGTCCGCTTGCCAGAGAGAGGGAGGGCGGCGTCTGCCCGTCGGTCGGCCGGTAAAAAGGAAAGTCGGGAGGGGCTTAAATGCAGATGGGCCGACCGGCTATTAAACGCTTTAAAGTTTTTCCTATTTTCAAATGCCAGCGTAGTAAAATTCATTTAATGCCTTCGATTATATTCCAAATATAGGAAAAGTATATATCAAAATAGACAGAAGAATAAATTCCATTTATTGAACATTTTTATTCTGTCATTTGAATACTTTGAAAAAAATATTTTTTGAAATTGCCTATTTGGTTTTAAAAGCTTTTGCAAATATTTTTCAAAATAACCCCTGGTTTTATTGTTCAAATAAATCACCAAGAAGTCCCTGGTGTGGAGTGTCATATTCCTCCCTCTTATTTTGAACTTTTTCCAAGGTTTTCAATTAGGTGAAAGCAACATATTGAAAATTGAAAGGGACTTTCAGAAAGTCAGAAGAAGCATTTCAACTAATTCATATATTCAAGCAATGATGATGGTGATGCATAGCTATATTTCATAACATTCCAAATGGAATTTTGGGATGTTACAAACCTACCCACCTTAAGATGAATCTCGCCCTCGAGATTCGGTTTGGCTAGAAAATAGGTGCGGGTGGTCTCTACGAAGATCTTCTTCGCGTTCCCAGGTGGCTTCTTCCTCGGTGTGGTGACTCCACAAAACCTTACAGAACTTGATGATCCTACTACGGGTAACTCTGTTGGCAGTCTCGAGGATCCTGACAGGCTTCTCCTCGTAAGTCAGATCACTGTCAAGCTGTATGGCCTCTAGGGGCACGGTGTCTCTCAATGGAATATCAGCCATCTCAGCATGGCATTTCTTCAGCTGGGACACATGGAACACATCATGAACTCCGGACAATCGTTCCGACAATTCCAGCTTGTATGCAACTTTGCCTCTACGTTACAGAATTTTGTAGGGGCCTATGAATCTGGGTGCTAACTTTCCTTTAACACCAAACCTCTTGATTCCTCGAAGTGGGGACACACGAAGATATGCTCGGTCTCCCACTTCATACGTCACTTCCTTGCGTTTGCTATCAGCATAACTCTTCTGTCGAGATTAAGCTATCTTGAGTCTGTCACGAATCAGCTTGACTTTCTCTTCAGAATCACGGATAAGGTCGGGACCAAAAAGTTTTCGGTCTCCAACACCATCCCACATCAACGGTGTTCTGCACCTCCTTCCGTATAAAGCCTCGAAAGGGGTCATCTTCAGACTGGTTTGATAACTGTTGTTGTACGAGAATTCTGCGTAAGGCAAGTTGTCATCCCAACTAGATCCATAATCTAGTGCACAAGCTCTGTACATGTCCTCCAGAATCTGGTTGACTCTCTCAGTCTGTCCATCGGTCTGCGGATGAAAAGTTGTACTGAACTCCAGCCTCGTACACAAAGTTTCATGTAACTGATGCCAAAACTTTGAGGTAAATTGTGTTCCTCTATCTGACACGATACTCCTCGGAACTCCATGCAGACACACGATCCTGGTCATGTATATCTTGGCTAACTTAGCACTGGTATAGGTGGTCTTCACCGGTATGAAATGAGGCACCTTGGCCAAACGATCAACCACCACCCAGATGGAATCATAACATGAACGGGTCCTAGGCAATCCTATGATGAAGTCCATACCAAGCTTTTCCCATTTCCACTCGGGTATCGGCAAAGGTTGGAGTAATCCTGCTGGTTTCTGATGTTCCGCCTTTACTCGCTGACAAACATCACATACCGCCACATGTTCGGCAATATCCTTTTTCATACCTGTCCACAAGTAACTTTCCTTCAAATCCAGGTACATCTTGGTGTTTCCTGGGTGTATCGAGTAAGGGGAATCGTGGGCTTCTTGAAGTATCAACTTCCTGTGCTCTGGGTCATTGGGCACATAGATTCGGTTCTCGAACCACAAAGTTCCGTGTTCATCCTCACGAAAACCTTTAGCTTTACCATCTTTCATTCTCTGCTTAATCTCAGCTTTCTCCTTGTCCGACTTCCGGGCTTCACGAATTCTTTCGGTCAAGGGGGCCTGGATCTCTAGTGTGGCAACATATCCTCTTGGAACTATCTCTAGCCGGAGCTCTCTGAGATCATCGGCTAACTCCTGAGGTAATCCTCCCGCTGTGAGTGTGTTCACATAACTCTTCTGACTCAAAGCATCTACCACAACATTTGCCTTTCCTGGATGGTAATGTAATCTCATGTCATAGTCCTTGATTAACTCTAACCATCTCCTCTCTCTAAGGTTCAACTCCTTCTGCGTGAAGATATAATTCAGACTCTTATGATCAATGTACACATCACAACTATTTCCGATAAGGAAATGTCTCCAAGTCTTGAGTGCGTGCACTACGAATGCTAGCTCCAAATCATGGGTGGCATAATTCAACTCATGGGGTCGTAGTTGTCTGGATGCATAAGCTACAACCTTTCCATCTTGCATGAGTACCCCTCCAAGTCCTTGACATGAAGCATCACAGTAACCTGGAAGTCCTTCCGAATATTTGGCAGAATCAACACTGGGGCTGTGACCAAACATTTCTTCAACTCATGGAAACTGGCTTCACATTCCTCAGTCCAAATATACTTAGACTCTTTCTTCAATAACTCCGTCATGGGCTTGGCAATCTTTGAGAAATTCTCAATGAACCTCCGGTAATATCCGGCAAGTCCGAGGAAACTGCGGATCTCCTTAACTGAGGTGGGTGACTTCCACTCGGTGACGGCTTCAACCTTAGCGGGGTCCACTGCTATTCCATCTCCAGAAATAACGTGTCCAAGGAATCCGACTTCCGTCAGCCAAAATTCACATTTACTGAACTTGGCATACAACTGATGCTCTCTAAGCTTCTCCAGTACTAAACGCAAGTGTTCCTTGTGTTCTTCCTCGCTCTTGGAGAATATCAAAATTTCATCAATGAACACCACGACAAACTTGTCCAAGTATTCCGTAATTTGCTTCTTGATTTCCACTAGATCATTTGCGGGCATCCGATAGGTTCTCTTGGAAATTGGGGCTGTCCCTGGTATTAGCTCAATTAGAAACTCAATCTCCCTATCTGGTGGCATGCCTGGTAATTCCTCCAGGAATACGTCTGGAAAGTCTCGTACAACCGGTACTTCCTCCTGAACAACTCCTGTGAGGGAATTTAACCGAGCACTCATCTGTGTGCGTTGGGATACATACTTAATCCTCTTGTTCTCCGGAGTGGTGAGTGAAATAGACTTGCTAGGGCTATCAAGGTTTCCTTCATACTTGGTCATCCAATCCATGCCTAGGATTACATCCAATCCCTAGGATTCTAAGACGATGAGGTCGGTAGAAAAAACATGGTTTCCTATGTGGAGTTTCAAGGCGTGGCATCCTATTCCTGCCGTCATTGTTCCTCCTGGGGAATTTACTTTAATGGGCTGACTAAGGGTTCTGGTGGGTAAACCATACTTTTCCACAACTACCCTTGATATGAATGAATGAGTTGCACCAGAATAAAGAAGTACCATAACTGGACGTGAATGCAATAAAAACTTACCAACCACAGTCTCCGGCTGATCATAGACTTCTTCCACATCGAGGTGGTTCACCTGAGCATGAGGAAAAGGGTTGGGCTTCCTAGGTGTTGAGTTGCCGTTGTTGTTGCCGTTTCCATTTCCCTGCTTGCTCTGGGGACACTCAGTAGCATAGTGCCCTGTCTTCTGACACTTGAAACAGGTGATGTGGCTCAGATCCTTCTGAGTAGCAGCGTGATGGTGATGGTTGTTGTTCCCATTACCATTGTCATTCTTGAAGTTGCCACTGGTGGAACGGTTATTTCCATTTCCTCCACGGTTGTGGCTTCCATGGTTGTGCACGGCATGAGTGTGCCTTCCAAACTTACCGGTCCCTGATCCGATATTCCCTGAGTAAGGGGAGTAGCGGGGCTTCTGATGAGCTCCAGAGTTGAACTTCCCCTGAGTATACTTCCTCTTGTGGTTCTCAATTTGTTGCTGTTTTCCCTCCAAGATGAGGGCCTTGTCCACCAACTCTTGGTAGTTGTTGAAGGTAGCCACTACCAGCTGCATGCTCAACTCGTCGTTGAGTCCTTCTAGAAACTTCTCCTGCTTGGCCGCATCGTCGGCCACATCTCCTAGTGCATAACGGGCCAACATGCTGAATTCGTCCACATATTGGGCCATGGAGCGATTACCCTGGCGCAAGTTGCCAAACTCACGCTTCTTCAGACTCATGGCTCCAGCTGAGACATGAGCGGTGCGGAAAGCAAGCTTGAATTGTTCCCAAGTCACACCAGCAATAGGATATGTGGTGGTGTAGTTCTCCCACCATGAAGTTGCTGGTCCTTCAAGTTGATGTGCGGCAAAGCGCACCTTCTCAGCATCAGTACATCCAGCGGTGACGAGTTCCCTCTCCATCTTGCGGAGCCAATCATCTGCCACAATGGGCTCTGTGCTGCTGGAGAAGGTTGGGGGATTCAGTCTCAGAAAACGGGTGAGGTTGTCGCTTTGTGGTGGAGGGTGGTTGTTGTGGTTGTTGGTCTGATTCTGAATCAACAGTTGCATTAGGGCGTTCTGCTGCTGAAGAAGTTGGGTTAGCTCTGGAGGGAAAGTGAAGTTGGGCTCACGTCGCGGAGGCATCTTGCTGTTTTCAGAGGGGTGAGAATTAGAATAGAACAATGACCTAAAAGGGGAATTCACTACCCATATGCAATGCAACAAACATATCACACCAAACACTCATTCATTTATTCAACTCAAAGTCAAACATCGAGATACAAATCTCCATTCAAACTAAACATCGACCTACGCTTTAACAACGAAAATGAAGATACATGGGGTCATAACTAAAGTTTTCCTCAAAAGTACATGGTGACGGAGCCTCCTCCAGTGGTGCTCTCCTCATAGTCATCATCGTTTCTAATCAAAGGAGCCATGTCTCCCTCGAGATGAAGATTTTCACCCATGTCCATCTATTCCTCCAGAGTTGTGATACGAGTGTTAAGCTTGTCGATCCTCTCTAAGAAATCCTTCACCTCATACTCATGCTCGTACTCGGCTTCCCGTAAGTCAGCTTCGAGGTTAATCTCACGGTTCATCAGCCTCTTGATCGTCTTCGTGTCGGCACGTACTCGAAGCTCCAAGGTCCTGACGTGCGTCTCCAAGGTCTTGATATAGGAAATGGTGGTGTCTTCAGTGGGAGTGGTTATGATGTTTCCATGGGCATCCCTGCGACAAACCATGCTGAGTCCTGGTGAAATGGTTCCACCTCTGTATTCCTCCTGAATACGTCCAAGGGCACGATGAATGGCCATGTCTCTCCCAAGTATCCAGCTAGGTGCCACAAACTTGAAGTTGATGGGTTCCTTCCGATTCCCAAAGGTCTTCCGCGGAATGTGCACCTCAATCTTGTAGCGTCCATCTTGGGGAAAAGACATGATAGGAGTCCCGGTGATGCTCGGCAAAGCAATCCTCACGTCCCTGACGATCCTCATCAGCTCCTTGCCAAAGGGCATCGTTGCGTCAGGCTGGCAAAACTCCGTGAGCAAAACTGGGATGAAGGTGGCCATCTATAAATTTTGAAATAATTGGAGGGAAGTTAGAAGCGAGTAGATGAGACTATAAGAATTTTAAAGACAAAAGAGAAAATAAATCCTCAGGCTTTTCCAATCCTAGAGGTTACGTCCTACGGTCAGCGTGTGCTCTGATACCATTTCTGTAGCGACCCGACCGGAAAGGTCGAATCTCCGGTGTTTCCGTACCATCCCAAGATCATGCTGGTACACACACGGTACATCAACGTATATATCAAAGAGAAATCACACAGCATTATATTAATCAAAATCTCATATTGAGTCCTTTATTACAATAAAAATTACAATAAAGTGGCTGAAGGCCAACTCATGAGAATCACTAAATCTTGCGGAAGCTTCAAAGGTAGTGAAGTCCATTTGACTCCAAGGGCATCTCACCGAGCGTAGAGCGTATCCTCACCCCTGGTCGGAAAGGTACTCTACAACATGATACGTTGCAGCTGTGTTGGTCAGCATAAGGAATATGCCGGCAAAGTCACAAGAGAGGGGGGTAAAGTAATCATCTAGTCTATATGCAAAATATGGCAGGTGGGGTAGTAAGTTTTTGCATAAAGCCAATTTTTTTCCTACAACAAGAGAGGGCAAAAGCATAATTACTACAATGTTGGTTGATTAATGAGATGGTTCCACCAACCAATTCTTGTACCCAAGTTATTAATACCCACATCCTCATATTAATTGTGTTGAGAGTTCCGGAAGTTTCAGTTCCTTTGGCTCAAGTCGTCCATGACGATGGGCACGGCTAATCGATTAGGTTTGAGTATTCTGCAGAGTTTTGCACACGTTCCCTACAATATTTGATCGCCTCCATTGGATTCCTCGCACTTCAGGGTGTTTGAGGAACGGATGACCAAAACATGGTCTTCTAAAGGGTCCCACTGAGACTCTGTCGGTGCCCATCCTTTCCTACCGTTCTTCTACATCTCGTAGCACCGCCTGTCCAGTGTCGCCACAATATCGAACCAAGCTAGAGCCCATAATGGCTTGTGGCTGTGCAGGTAAGCCTTGGGTCTTGAAGTGTCCATCCATCTCTTTGTGCCTCGGTGGACCTTTCCGCATGAATACTGGCACATCTCCAACATCACCTAGGCTAACCACTGGTTTCTCCAGGGTGCCGTTCAACCATCATCCACCCAGAGGTATGTTGAAAAGTTGGAAATCTTGAAGTCTTGATCATACTAGGTCTTGAAATTATTATCTCACATTCTCATGAATCACACATCCAACCCTGTCTACTAATAGCATAGCACAATTAATTGAACATCTCCCGGGGCCAAAGTGTCAAAGTTGAGGGGTGCCTACCACATGATACTACATCAAGTAACCAAAATTTCCAACTAACCTACTTTGCATGCAATTGGGGAGATGGAAGAACTAATGCAATAAAACATAGGTATACATGGTCAAAGTGACTTGCTTGATTGACGATCTTCGTACTCGAGGGACTCTAGGTAACAAGCCTTGCACTCCGAATGATCTAACGAATCAAACAAGAGCACTCAATAAGTACACAACAAAAATTGTAACTCACAAAATGAGGAATGAACTAGAATCACTCAAGACAAAACAGGGCACAATCACAAGAAAAGAAATCAACACATAGTTTTGTTTTCTAAAAGATGATGGGTGAGCTACTACTAACAAATAGAACTATTAGTATTAATAAAACCATAGTTGACAGAAAAGAACAATAGAAATATTTTAATTAAACAGAATTAAATCCATTTAAAGTTTTGTTAAGAAAAAATCTTAGTAGGGTTTTAAAAGTTTTGATAAACACTACTACATGAAGTGGGCTAGGGTTTTCTAGCAAAAGAGTACAACTAAACTTATTATTTTATTGACATAACACTATCTTAACAGAAAGGAATTTACTAAAAACTTTTCTGAGAAAACAGAATTTCATTATTTAAAACTTTGTGAAAAGAATTTATTACTAAACTAGTTGGTTTTAATCAAATTATACCTAATTGAAAAGGAGTAGAGTTCCTATAACAATATAGAAATAAACTAAGCAAATTACATTTTTATTAACAGCAAGTAAATCACTTAAAGTTGAAACAACAGAACCTACTAAAACAAAATATAACTAACTCAGATTTAAACTAACTAAACTTCAAACTAACTAAACTATATAAATACTAGACAGATTCTGTTTATAGCTAAAACACTAAACAAATTTATCTTAAAAATCTTCAAACTAAGCATGATGACAGTCCTAACTAATACCAAGCCATAGCAAAAAGATTCATACAAAAATCTATTTTTAAACTCTAGTTATTCAGATTTGAGTAGTTTGAGAAAATTTGATTAAACTCAAATTTTAGAGTTCAAATTTAAAATCTAAGACTACGGGGTGAAACTACATGAAATATGTGACCTAATGAAAAAGAATTAACTAAACGCACTAAATAGTTTAAAAGATATAATCAAAACAAAATCAGAAAACGGTTCACATTATAAAACGATCTAATCTGGATCGTTGTCTACAGATTCGACAATCCAGAGAGGTCCGGTGGCTTACAGGGATGGTCGAGGTGGTCTCCGGCGAGGACGGAGGTGACCGGTGGTCGAAGTTGGTCGAGGAGGTCGCTCCGGTGGTCGAGGGAGACGTCGGAGGGGTCCAGACGATGGCGGTGAACCTCCGGCGATGATTGGTGGCGACGGTGGGGTGAGGGGATGAGGGAGGCGACGGCGAGGTGCGGTGGATGGGTTCGGGAGTGGCAAGAACTCCGGCGAGCTTTGGCACAGTGCTCTGGCAAGGGAGAGAGAGGGGTTTGGGGGGGATGGAGTGTGGAGGGTGGCCGCCTTGATATAGGGCCGTGGTGGAGCGAGGGAAGGCAAGAGGAGAGAGATCCGGCGAGGATGGATCACCGACGATGGTCGCGGGCGCGAAGGAAGAAGGTGACCGCGCGGATCTCGCTAATGGTCGGGTGGGGTCTGCTTGCCAGAGAGAGGGAGGGCGGCGTCTGCCCGTCGGTCGGCCGGTAAAAAGGAAAGTCGGGAGGGGCTTAAATGCAGATGGGCGGACCGGCTATTAAACGCTTTAAAGTTTTTCCTATTTTCAAATACCAGCACAGTAAAATTCATTTAATGCCTTTGATTAAATTCCAAATATAGGAAAAGTATATATCGAAATTGACAGAAGAATAAATGCCATTTATTGAACATTTTTATTCTATCATTTGAATACTTTGAAAAAAATATTTTCAGAAATTGCCTATTTGGTTTTAAAAGCTTTTGCAAATATTTTTCAAAATAACCTCTGGTTTTATTGTTCAAATAAATCACCAAGAAGTCCCTGGTGTGGAGTGTCATGTTCCTCCCTCTTATTTTGAACTTTTTCCAAGGTTTTCAATTAGGTGAAAGCAACATATTGAAAATTGAACGGGACTTTCAGAAAGTCAGAAGAAGCATTTCAACAAATTCATATATTCAAGCAATGATGATGGTGATGCATAGCTATATTTCATAACATTCCAAATGGAATTTTGGGATGTTACAATAAAGGTATTCACATGGGTGTTTTTGAACTCCGATCCATTATCGCTCCCAACCTTCTTTATCTTCACTTCAAACTGATTTTGTGTTTTGCGAGCGAAGTTCTTGAAGATCTTTTGAACCTGCGACTTATCATCAAAAAGTAATACCCACATAAATCTGGAAAAATCATCAACTATAACTAGACCATAAAAATTCCATCGAGACTCTTGTAAGCATTTGGACCAAAAAGATCCATGTGAAGTAACTCGAGTGGTCTCCTAGTAGTAATGATATTCTTAACGGGATGACTTCCACCTACTTGCTTTCCATCTTGACAAGCACTACAAAATCTATCTTTGTCAAATATAACATCTTTAACTCCAAGTATATGATTACCTTTGATTAGCTTATGTATATTGTGCATGCTTACATGTCCAAGACTTCTATGCCAAAGCCAACCTTTAGAAGATTTTGCAATTAAACAAGTGCGAGGCTTGGATCTTTTAGTGTAATCAACAATGTATAGATCACCTCTACGGAAACTAGTAAAAACCATTTTATGATTATCTTGATGAAACACTTGGCAATCTACATTCGTGAATAGAACATTTAAACCAAAGTCGGCAAGTGTAGATACGGAAAGAAGATTGTAGCCAAGGAATTCAACAAGCATAACATTTTGAATAGAGCTATCATGGGATATGGCCACCTTACCAAGGCCATGTACCTTACCCTTAGAGTTGTCTCCAAAGGTCACATACCGTCGAGGACCTTGATTAGGCGTGATCTCTTGGAACATGACTTTATCACCAGTCATATAATCTGTACATCCACTGTCAAGAATCCACTCTTTTCCTCCGGACATCTAATCCTTAAAGTTTTCCATAAGACTCAGATTCTTCATGATCTTCTCATACTCGATGTCGAATAGCTCATCTTCTTCACAATAGCCATGTTCCACATTGTCATCATCAAGTGGGAAATCCTCGTCATAAAGAGCAAGAGATTCGTTAGAGTAGTGATCATGACAATGTTCAAGTTTATGAATGTGAATGGCTTCAAATATAATGTTGTTGATAGTGGTGACATCTCCTTTAACACCCATAAGATCACGGAGCTCAAATAGGCATTTATCAAAGTTTGGATCACTAGGCTTCATTTTGTGAAAAGCAATGGCTTTATGAAGAATTTCATCAAGATATCCTAAGGAAATATTTGAATATCGTTTCTCCAAATCAGTCCATAAGGAAGAACATGCAAAGTTCTTCATTTGAGAAATACAAAATCTTGGTAAACCTCTAACAATAAGATTGACAGTTCTTAGGTTACCAAGCATGTTAATTTCCTCTTCATGTGTGGGATGCTATTCATCAATAGGGAGAACATAGGGATTTTCAATATATTTAGTCAAATGGAATCTATTTAATAGATAAATAATGGCATTCTTCCATTGACTACAGTACTCTCCATCAAGAATGGGCACTCTAAAACTCAAGCTCTCTACTGTAGACACATCCATCTTCCTCCATGGTGACTAAACCGAAGCAATGTAGACCAAAGCTCTCATACCACTTGTAGGATCGAGAGAAGGGTGTCTAGAGGGGGGTGAATAGACTACTAGCAGAAATTTAAAACCAAACCTTTTCCCAAGTTAATTGGTTGGTACATTTTAACTATTTTAGCAAGTCTAGCAAGTCTAACAGCCCTACACATGCATGTCTACAAGTATGGCAGCGGAAAGTAAAGACATTGCACATGTAAGTAAAGAGATAGGGTAGGAAGATCAAACGCAATAGGAGACGCAAGGATTTTTCCCATGCTTCCGATCGGTGGTGCTATCGTACGTCCACGTTCATGGAGTCTTCAACCCATGAAGGGTAACGGTCGCGAGAGTCCACAGAGGGCTCTACCCACGGAGGGTTACACGAAGAAGCAACCTTGACTATTCAATGCGCCTTGTGTCCATGAAGGACTAGCCTCACTATGGGTAGATCTTCATGAAGTAGGCGATCTCCTTGCCCTTACAAACTTCTTGGTTCACTCCATAACACGAAATAGGAGTCTCCCAAGCGACACCTAACCAATCTAGGAGGCACCACCCTCCAAAAGGTAATAGGCTCAGTAATGACGGTGAACTCCTTGCTCTTGTGCTTCAAGATGATAGACTCCTCAACACACAATCACTCTCTCACAGATTTGGCTTGGTACGATAGATGGGATTGGTGGAAAGCAACTTGGGAAGTCTATAAATGAAGATCCATATGGTTGGAGTGGATGATCTTGAACCCAACACAAGGGTAGGTGGTTCTCTCTTAGAAAACTGAGTAGGATAGGTATGGAATAGTTCTGAGTGCTTCTCTTTTGAGTGGGTGGTGGTGAAGGGGTATATATAGGCATCCCCAAAAATCCAACTGTTACACACAAAATGACCAACCCAGTGACACCGATGTGTAAATCTCAGTGGTACCGAAGTGACCATAATTGGAAACTTTTGAATCTCGGAGGGACCGATGTACAATTCTCGGTTGTACCGACAAGGTGACCAATGGTCAGATTTACCAATATCGGTGACATTGATTCACCATTTCCGGCCAGCTCGAAAATGAGAACTTGCATAATAGAATCTTGGCAACCCAACTCGGTGGCACCGAGTGTAGTGTCGGCGGCACCGAAGTGTTAGGGTTTGGCTGAGTCTGTCTAGGGTTTGGAATCGGTGGCACCGGGATAGGAATGTTGGTTGCATCGATTTTCCATATTTGGCTTAGGATAGACTTTGGTGGGAGAGTTTGTGGATGTTTTGGTGACTGTCACTTGTGCACGTCTAAGCATATTGTTCACCATCAAAACATTACCCCTTTTTAATACTATTGGCTTTCCTATCGACTCAGAGTGATTTCTCACAAATGTAAAATGTAGAGTCCTCTAGCTTGAAGCTTGGCCAACCAATTCCCTTGAATCTTGGTGTAATTCCACAATCTCCTCAATCCTTTTGCCAACTCAACTCTCAATGGACTATTATCTAAAATACACTAGATAGAAGTGTTAGTCCAAGAGACAATGTATGTTGTCATGAATTATCAAAACCACCAAGGGAGCATGTTGTGCTTTTAATGGAGCGCAAAGCATGTGCGATGATGTCCATTAATTTGTTTATTACCTTGTCCCTTGCTTACCTTTGAGGGAATGTGTGAATCCTTGAACTATTGCATAGGGTTGATGTTGATTGCAAATAGATCTTTCCAATAATGAATGTGAGTGAATTTCATTGGCGACCCACATCAAGTTGATGGGGATCCTTGGTGTTGTAGTAGCCTTTGTAGACATTGAACTTGAAGTAACCCTGGGAACCCACTCCACAATAGCTAGGGATTCATCTTCGTATGAGTCAATGTCCTCTTGAAGCTTGTTCTTGCCCTTGATCTTGTGGTCTTGTGGTGGAAGGTCATCTCAAGTGTTTGTCCCCTTGGGAAGAGTATTTTCATACTTCTCCTTTTGAGGAACAAACTTGGGTCGGGATATTGACCTTCTTCCCATTCAACTACATTAGCATTGAAGTAGCCAACACCACGATTCTTCCGGTATCCTCCGTGCTTGCGTACAATTTCCTCAAATTGCTTACACCCGACAAGACTCTTGTATATAACTTTCTCTATAATTCCTTTCAATAAAGCATTTTCTTGATCAAGTGTAACTTGGCTAAGAGAATAATCATTAGTGGAAGCAATAGAACTACTAGGAGAACATCATTGGGTTTAGCATTTTTATTGTTGCTACTAGATGAAGAACCTTTCTTGCCTTTGTTACTAGTTTGCTTAGATTTAACTTGTGGCATGAATGTAGACAAGAGATGTTCGGAAAGATAAGGTGAAGTCTTCTTTCAAAGATCATCATTGATAGATTTAAAAAATTCATGTTCTTGCTCCAAATTGAGCTTCTTGAAGCGTAGCTTCTCATGAGTTCTTACAAGCTCTCTATGATCTTGGATAGTAGATTCAGGGGCTAACTTAAGAGTGTTAATTTCTTTAGTTAGTTCTTCTATTTGCATCTTATAATCGTCAATCGACCTATCTTGACTAGCATGAGAAATATCAAGTTCATTTTGATCAACATTACTAGTTTGTCACATAGCAAGTCATCATCACAAAGCAAATCATCTTCATCACTATTGACATCAACATATTCGGGGTGTCATACCTTGGGGCATTTAGCCATGAAGCAACTTCCATTCCCTTTGTTTGGTGAATCAAATAGATCAAAGGAGTTGGTAGTCACTAGAGCAATTCCGGTAACACCATCATCTTGACTATAATCGGAGTCGGAGTTATAGCTTCTCTCGGAGCTGTTATCGGAGTTGGAGCTGGAAACCCATTCACCAACATGAGGTTGATGTTTTCTTCTTGTGTAGATCTTGGTGTACTTGCCCTTCTTCTCTAAATCTCTACTTGTCCTTGAGGGTCTTCATTCATAACGACCATCTCTACTCCTTCTCTCTCTTTGAGGTGATTCATTCCTTGAACTTCATCTTCCAGGGGACACTTCTCTTCGTTTGTAGGGAGCCATGCACTCATTTAAGTAGTGCCCGGGCTTCCCACAATTGTAGCAATTGCGGTCACGACTTGACGAACGCTTCTCATCATATCTTGAGTTGGAGTTTCTTTCTTTGCCTCTATTCTTGTAGAACTTGTTGAATTTCTTGACCATGAGGCTTATTTCGTCATTGGTGACAAGGTTGTCGCTTGAAGTTGCGGGAGCATCACATGTGGTCTTGTAAGCACCACTAGACTTGTTGCGGAGCTCTTCTTTGTCATTGAGTGTCGTCATGATCAACAATCCTTCCAATGACTTCCGTAGGCTTGAGATCTTTGTTGTTGGGCATCATTTGAATCAATGTGCACACGGTGTCATATCTCTCATCCAAAGCTCTGAGTATCTTCTTGATGATGAATTTGTTGGTCATTTCATTGCTTCCAAAGCCCGCAATCTCATTGGTGATGAGAGCTCGCCTAGAGTATATCTCTATGACTCCTTCACCACCCTTCATCTTGAACTTGTCAAGCTGACTTTAGGGAACATCTAACTTGGATTCTCTCAAGGACTCGGTTCCTTCGTGCATATCAACCAAAGTATCCCAAATTTCTTTTGCATTGTCAAGACGGCAGATTTTGTTGAACCCTTTGGGGCATAGGCTCTTGAGGAGAATGTCGCATGCTTGAGCATTGAGTTGCAATATCTTAAATTCATCCATAGTCGCTTCACGATCTGGTTCTCTTCCATCACCAAAGAATTCACCTTGCAAGCCAACATGAACAACAACCCAAACGGCAGGGTTATGACCAAGAATATGCATTTTCATTTCGTGCTTCCAACTAGCAAAATTAGTACCATCAAAGTATGGACCTCTACAGTGATAATTACCCTCACTAGACGCCATACTCTCCTAGGTTGTGAGACCAATGCAATCGAGACCAAAGATGTGATACCACTTGTAGGACCGGAAGTATGTCTAGAGGGGGGTGATTAGACTACTTGACCAAATAAAAGTTTTGCCTTTTCCCTAATTTTAGTGTTTGCAGTTTTAGCATTCATGGCAAGTCAATTTCACCCTACACATGCAAGTCTAAGAGTATAGTTGCGGAAAATAACAACAAGCATGAATAAAAGGTATAGGGTAGGAAGATCAAACGCAATTGTAGACACGATGGTTTTTCCTGTGGTTCCGCTAGGTGCCACTATCGTACATCCATGTTTATGGAGTCTTCAACCCACGAAGGGTAACGGTCGCGGGAGTCCATGGAGGGCTGCACCCATAAGTGTCCACAAAGTAGCAACCTTGACTATTCCATATGGCTTCCGTGCACGAAGGACTAGCCTCACTATGGGTAGATCTTCACGGAGTAGGCGATATCCTTACCCTTACAAACTTCTTGGTTCACTCCACAACACGAAGTAGAAGGCTTCCAAGTGACACCTAACCAATCTAGGAGGCACCACCCTCCAAAAGGTAATAGGCTCGGTAATGACGATGAACTCCTTGCTCTTGTGCTTCAAGATGATAGACTCCTCAACACACAATCACTCTCTCGCAGATTTGGCTTGATGGAAGAGATGGGATTGGTGGAAAGCAACTCGGGGAGGCTAGAAATCAAGATCCATATGGTTGGAGTGGAAGATCTTGATCTCAACACAAGGGTAGGTGGTTGTCTCTTAGAAAATCTAATAGTATAGGTATGGAATAGTTCTAAGTGCTTCTCTCTCGAGTAGGTGGTGGTGGAGGGTTATATATAGGCATCCCCAAAAATCCAACCGTTACACACAAAATAACCAACTTGGTGACACAGATGTGTTAATCTGGGTGGTACAGAAGTGATCAAAAGGTGGCAACTTTTGAATCTCGGTGGGATCAATATATGAAACTCGGTTGCACCGATAAGGTGACCAACGGTCAGATTTCGAATCTCGGTGACGCCGACCCAACAATCTCGGTGGTATAAAAAATGTGAATTTGCGTAACATAAAGTTGGCAACCTAAACTTGGTGGCACCGGTATGGAATCGGTTGCAGTGAAGTGGCTACGGTTTGGCTGAGTCTGTCTAGGTTCTGGAATCGGTGGCACCGGGATAGAAATGTTGGTTGCACCAATCTTGAATGTTTGGCTATAGGCAAACTTTGGTGCGAGAGCTTGTGGATGTTTTGGTTACTATCACATGTGCACATATGAGCATTTTGTTCACCAACAAAACCTTACCCCCTTTTAATAGTATTGGCTTTCTCTTGGACTCAAAATGATTTCTCACAAATGTAAAATGTAGAGTCCTCTAGCTTGAAGCTTGGCCAACCTATTTCCTTGCATCTTGGGGTAATTCCACAATCCTTTTGCCATCCCTATCATTGAACTTTTCCTGAAATATACTTAGTGGAAACATTAGTTCAATGACTTATATGTTGTTATTAATTACCAAAACCACCAAGGGAGCAAATGTGCTTTCAATGCATTGTTGTGTAACGCCTTGCTGACGATTAACGGGCCCTCTCAATGGGAGGATAGCTTGTGTTAGCCGGCAGTTCGCTAGATCCGCTTGAGCACCAAGTCCCCTTCGCAAAAGGAGAGTGGACAGATCCGCTTGCTATGGTAGTGCCGAAGCTTCTGCTGGTAGATGACCATCCGGCTCAGAACCAGTTCGCATGCTTCTTTGAGTAGGTCGACACCGTATTCTCTTGCTTCCTTCGCATCCTTGTCCGTATATAGGGCAACCCGAGGCGAATCGAACTCGATGTCAGTGGGGATGATTGCCTCGGATCCTTATATGAAAAAGAAAGGGGTGTAGCCGGTCGACCGGTTGGGGGTGGTCCTGAGGCTCCAGAGGATAGCCAATAGCTCCTCAACCCAACAGCCGACTGACCTGAACAGCGGTGCCACGAGCAAGGGCTTGATGCTAGCCAGGATCAGGTTGTTCGCCCTCTTAACCTAGTTGTTTGAATGTGGGTGGGCGACGGACGCCAAGTCGAGCCGGATACCCTGCTTGGCGCAGAAACGTGCTAGCGCGCCCTTGGCAAAGTTCGTGCCATTATCGGTGATGATGCTGTGGGGGACGCCATAGCGGACCGTGATGTCCTTGATGAACTAGACGACCGTGGGGGCGTCCAGCTTCTTGATTGGCCTGGCTTCAATCCACTTGGTGAATTACTCGACGACTACCACTAAATGTGTCATTTCGCCTCGTGCCGTCTTGAATGGTGCCACCATGTCCAGCCCCTAGACAGCAAAGGTCCACGAGAGGGGGATGATTTGGAGGGGAAAGGTCCACCATGTCTGTGTGCGGAAGCACTGGCACCCCTTGCCCTTGCCGACCAGCCGCTTGTCCTCCTCCAAAGCGGTCGACCAGTAGAAACCATGGATGAATACCTTTGCCACCAGGTTCTTGGAGGTAGCATGGTGCCCACACTCTCCCTGGTGGATGTCGAGGAGGATCTCTTGCCCTTTCTCCGGCTCGACACAACATTGGAAAACGCCGGTGGTGCTGCGATGAACCAGCTCGTGGTTGATAATGCCGTAGTTCGGGGCTCGGCATTGGTTCTACCTTGTTGTGGCCTCGTCAGGAGGGAGATCTCCATGTAAGAGGTATGCCAGGATGGGCTGGGCCCATGAGGTAGCCGAGATGGGAGCCGGCTTGGGCCCAAGTGGGGCATTGGAACCGGCAAGATTCCTTAGGTCTAGGTGACCAGTGCCCGGGACCGGCTCTCTAGCCCTCGGGGCTGGCTCGCCAGTCCCCGAGACGAATGCAGTGGGAGGAGCGTCGATTGCCATCATGACGGACACGGTCTCGGGGCCGGCCGGCTCGGACGCGGCCGACTCGATAGGCGGAGGTGGTTATGCTGGCTGGGCAGCTGGTGGTGGTGGTGCCGGTTGGGCAGCCGGGGTTGATGGCGGCGGTGGTGCAGCCAGTATTGATGGTGCCGGCTGGGCAGCCGGATCTGCCTATGGGCCATCTGCATTAGCCAGTACGAAGATGGACTCCGATTCGGGGAAGGGCTTGATTGACGGCTTGAGCATCCGTTCGAGGGAGTTGTCGGTTGGGATGGCCTGCCAGGTGGAGCCGATCTTTGCCAGCGTATCGTCCGCCTCGTTGTCTGCTCGGGGGACGTGGTGGAACTCACAACCCTCAAAGGAGCCGGTGAACTGTTGGATGAGGACGCGATATCTGGCCATGTTTGCGTCCCTGGCATCCCATTCACCAGAGACTTGTTGTACCACGAGGTCAGAGTTGCTGAAGCAGAGGATGCGTCGGATCCCAATTTCCTTGCTGAGACAGAGGCCATGGACGAGCGCTTCATACTCGACCACGTTGTTGGAGGCGGTGAAGAGGATTTGGAGTGCATAGTTGAGCTGGTCTCCCTTCGGGGACAGAGGACGATGCCGGCTCCCAAGTCGGTCCACATCTTTGAGCCGTCGAAGTGCATGCGCCAATGTGTGGAGTCTGGGGGAGGCGGCACGAACTTGGTTTCCTCCCAGTTGACGAGGAAGTCTTCCATCGTCTATGAATTGATGGCGGTGTGTGGCTCGTATCGGATCTCATGCTCGGCGAGGGCGATGGCCCATTTGGCGATCTGGTCCGTTGCGTCCTGGCCGCTCATGATTTCTCTGAGCGGGGCCGTGCTCACCATGATTATGGTGTGCTCCTGGAAGTACTACTTGACCTTCTTCACGATGAAGTATATTCCGTAGCACATCTTCTGGTAGTGGGTGTAGTTCTGCTTGGAGGCGAAGAGGACCTCGTTGAGGTAGTAGACGGGGCGTTGGACTAGCAGCATTTTGCCCTCCTCTAGCCGCTCCACCACTAGCATGACGCTGATCATGCGGGTGGTAGCCACAATGTATGTGAGTGTAGGCTCCTCCTTGGGAGACGCCAAGACGGGAGCGATGGAGAGCGCCTTCTTGAGGTCGCGTAACACCTTGTCCGCCTGGTCAGCCCACTCAAACTTGGTCGTCTTCCTCATGAGCTAGTAGAGGGGCAGGGCCTTTTCCCCCAGCTGGTTCACAAAGTGGTTGAGCGAGGCGAGGCAGTCGGCGAACTTCTGGATGTCTTAGAGCTTGTCCGCCTTCTCCATGCGCTCGATGGCTTTGATCTTTTCTGGGGTTAGCTTTGATGTCGCGAGTGAACATGAAGAAACCCAGGAGCTGGCCGACCGGCATGCTAAAGGCACACTTCTCCGGGTTGAGCTTGATCTTGTATTCACGCAAGTTCACGAATGTCTCTCAGAGATTATCGAGGAGGCTGAAGTGCTTCTTTGTCTTGACCACGAGGGGTCCTAGAAGGGGTGATGAAGGAGGTCTTTAGCCAGTCAGCTGGGTCCAGCTTGATCTGGTGGTAGCCGGAGTAGGCGTCCAGGAAGGACAACAGGTCACAATTGGCCGTGGAGTCGATGACCTAATCGATCCGCGGCAGGGCGAACAAGTCCTTGGGGCACGCCTTGTTCAAGCTTGTGTAGTCGATGCACATGCGCCAGGTCTTGTTCTTTTTCAGCACCAGGATTGGGTTGGCCAGCCAGTCCGGGTGGAAAACTTCCATGATGAAAATGGCTGCGAGCAGCCGGCCGATCTCTTCTCCTATAGTATGCCACTTCTCCTCCGAGAAATGACATAGGGATTGCTGGACTGGCTTCGCATCCGGCCGTACGTGAAGCTTGTGCTCGGCAAACTTCCTCGGAACACCTGGCATGTCCTTGGGAGACCATGCAAAGATGTCCCAATTCTCACAGAGGAAGTCGACAAGCTCGCTTTCCTATTTGCTGTCTAGGTGGGAGCCGAAGGTGACGCACTGCTTGGGGTTGGCCGGGTCGAGCGGCACTTGTCTGGTGTCCTTGGACGGCTGGAACGAAGCATCGCCGACCGACTAGGATGGAGGAACCGACACAGCCAGTTGGCTAGTGGCGTGAGCCACGAGCCGGTCGAGATTCCACTTCTCCTCTGCTATCTCAAGGGCCTCGGCCAGCTGGCTACCGTCTCGCGCGCATGTGATTGACATCTTGTAGTCGCCAGCGATGGTGATGATGCCCTTGAGGCCCGGCATCTTGATCTTGAGGTAGGTGTGGTGGGGAACCGCCATGAATTTGACGAGAGCCGGCCGGCCCAGTAGCGGGTGGTATGGACTATCGAGGTCGACCACCTCGAACCATATCGGTTTGCGGCGGAAGTGGTTGTGGTCACCGAAGAGAACATCGAGCTTGATCTTGCCGATGAGGGTGCAGGACTTTTCCGGCATGATGTCATGGAAGACTATCTGGCTCACATGCAGATCCTTTGCCTTGAGCTCTAGTTTAAGCATCGTATCAAGGTAGAGGATATTGATGCTGCTACCCCCATCGATCAACACCCGTGAGAAGTGGTAGGTGCGCCTCTCGGAGGATATGGTGGGGTCGACGACGAGGGCGTAGCTGCCGAGGTTTGGCATCATGGATGGGTGGTCAGCCCTGCTCTAGGTAACCAGCTTCTCAGACTAGTGCGCGGACTGGGGAGTCGTGGGCATGCTGGCATTCTCCTCCCGGTGGAGCCGACGCTAGGTGTGCTTGTCCGTCTCTTCACTAGTGAAAACAATGTAAGAATCGTCTTGGTTGGGGAATTGGTTGAGCAGGCGACCGTCATTCTAGGACGGGGCCAGAGCAGGCGCCAGAGCGGGATCCAAAGCCGGTGCCGGTGCATGAGGCGCGGCACGGGAGGAGCCAGAAGGCCCTCCCCCCGGGCCAATCACTGTGAGAAGCTGCACCGATAGAGCGTGTGCATGGAGGGCTTGGCCCCGGAATGATTCTTGCAGGGGAGGTCGAGCATCTGCTCGAGCGTGAGCTTGGGCTGCCAAGCAGCCTTGCCGGTGCGTTGACACTGACCAAAAGACTGGGAAGCCGGCTGCTCTTCCTCAATAGTAGCGTCCTACTGGCTCCCATAGTGGGAGTCAAGCTGGTCGGCCTTGCGCTTGTTGTTCTTGTTGGGGAACGTCACATGGGAAACAAAATTTTTCCTACGCACACGCAAACCTATCCATGGTGATGAGAATCTACAAGAGGGAGAGTGGATCTACATACCGTTGTAGATTGCTAAGCGGGAAACGTTAAGAAACGCGAATGGTGTAGTCGAACATCTTCGCGATCCAAATCGCCGAGCGTCCCGCGATCCAATCACGATCCGTCCCGTGAACTCATCACGATCCGTCCCGCGATCTCATCACGATCCATCTCACGATCTTGATCACGATCTGTCCCACGAACTCATCACGATCCGTTCCGCGATCTCATCACGAACTGTCTCGCGATCTCGATCACGGTCCTTCCGATCTAGCGCCGAACGGACGGCACCTCCGCGTTCAGCACACGTGCAGCTTGATGAAGATCTCCACCGTCTCGATCCAGCGAGAGGAGGTGGAGAGGAGAGAGAGTTCACCGGCAGCATGACGGCGCTCCGGTGATGGTGGTGGAGTGATTCCGGCAGGGCTTCGCCTAAGCGCTGCGGAAAACCGATCGAGAGGAGAAACTGTGCACCGGTGAAACGGGTAGCACGTGGCCGGAAATTCTGTCCAAAAACCACCCAATCCACTAGTATATATAGGAGGAGAGGAGAGGAGAGGCAGCCAAGGCCTTTGGGTCGGCCGAAATAGGAGGTGGGAGCAATCCTACTTCACCTCCAATCCTAGTTGGAGTAGGATTGCCTCCTATTGGCAGATTTTCCACTTTTTGCTTTAGGACTTTCTCTCCTGCGCCATGGGCCTTTGTGGCTGTTTTCCCAGCCCACTAAGGGCTGGTTATTATTATCCCACAGCCCATGGACCTCTTGGGGTCGAAATACCCCTCCCGGAGGTCCTCCGGTACACTACCGGCACTCCCGGTACAATACCGATACTCCCGGTACACTACCGATGAGCCCGAAACTTTTCCGGAAACCAAACTGGGACTTCCTATATATGAATCTTTACCTCCAGACCATTCCGGAGCTCCTCGTGACTTCCGGGATCTCATCCGGGACTCCGAACAACCTTCGGTCACCACCATACATAACTCTACACTACCGAAACGTCACCGAACCTTAAGTGTGCAGACCCTGCGGGTTCGAGAACTATGTAGACATGACCGAGACACCTCTACGGTCAATAACCAATGGCGGGACCTGGACGTCCACATTGGTTCCTACATATTCTACGAAGATCTTTATCGGTCGAACCTCTATGTCAAGGATTCAGTTAATCCCGTATATCGTTCCCTTTGTTCTTCGGTATGTTACTTGCGCGAGATTCGATCGTCGGTATCTCCATACCTAGTTCAACCTCGTTACCGGCAAGTCTCTTTACTCGTTCCGTAATACAAGATCCCACAACTAACAATTAGTCACATTGCTTGCAAGGCTTATTGTGATGTTGCATTACCGAGTGGGCCCCGAGATACCTCTCCGTTACACGGAGTAACAAATCCCAGTCTCGATCCATGCCAACTCAACAGATACCATCGGAGATACCTGTAGAGCACCTTTATAGTCACCCAGTTACGTTGCGACGTTTGATACACACAAGGCACTCCTCCGATATCCGTGATTTGCATGATCTCATGGTCATAGGAACATATACTTGACATGCAGAAAACAGTAGCAATAAACTGACACGATCATATGCTATGTTTGTAGTTTGGGTCTTATCCATCACATCATTCTCCTAATGATGTGATCCCGTTATCAAATGACATCTCATGTCCATGGCTAGGAATCCTTAACCATACTTTGATCAACGAGCTAGTCCATTAGAGGCATACTAGGGACATGGTTTTGTCTATCTATCCACACATGCATTTAAGTCTCCGATCAATACACTTATAGCATGGATAATAAACGATTATCATGAACAAGGAAATATGATAATAACTAATTTATTATTGCCTCTAGGGCATATTTCCAACAGTCTCCCACTTGCACTAGAGTCAATAATCTAGTTCACATCACCATGTGATTCACATTGTTATGAATCTAACACCCAATGAGTTCTGGGGCTCGATCATGCTTTGCATGTGAGAGAGGTCTTATAGTCAACGGGTCTGCGATATTCAGATCCGTGTGTACTTTGCATATCTCTATGTCAAACCGTAAACACTGCTACCACACTCCACTTGGTACTATTTCCAAATGGCTGCTCCACTATACGTATCCAGATTGCTACTACTAGTCATCCGGATAGGTGTTAAAGCTTGCATCGACGTAACTCTTTACATCGAACTCTTTATCACCTCCATAATCAAGAAACATTTCCTTAGTCCTCTGGTTACTAAGGATAATTCCAACCGCTGTCCAGTGATCCACTCCTGGACCACTCTTGTACCCCTTGACAGACTCATGGCAAGGCACACATAGGTGCGGTACACAGCATGGCATAATATAGAGCCTATGGCTAAGGCATAGGGGACGACGTTCGTCCTTTCTCTTTCTTCTGCCGTTGTTGAGCTTTGAGTCTCACTCAACTTCACACCTTACAAATCAGACGAGAACTATTTCTCTGGCTGATCCATTTTGAACTCTTTCAGAACCTTGTGAAGGTATGCACTCATTGAAAGTCTCATCAAGCATCTTGATCTATCTCTATAGATTTTGATGCTCAACAATTAGGTAGCTTTATCCAGGTCTTCCTTTGAAAATCACTTTCCAAATAACCGTTTTATGCTTTCCAGAAACTCTACATTATTTCTGAACAACAATATGTCATCCACATATACTTATCAGAAATTCTATAGTGCTCCCACTCACTTTATTGCAAATACAAGTTTCTCATAAACTTTGTATAAACATCAAAACTTTGATCACCTCATCAAAGTGTATATTCCAACTCTCCGAGATGCTTGCTTCAGTCCATGGAAGGATCACCGAAGCTTGCACACATTTTAGCATCCTTAGGCCTGACAAAACCTTCTGGTTGTATCACATACAACCTTTCCTCAAGTAAACCATTAAGGAAACGATGTTTTGACATCCATCTGCCAGATTTCATAATTGAAAACACAGCAACTGCTAACATAATTCCAACAGACTTTTAGCATCGCTACGAGTGAGAAAGTCTCATCGTAGTCAACTCCTTGAACTTGTCACAAACATCTTTGCAACAAGTCGAGCTTTACAAATAGTGACATTCACCATCAATGTATGTCTTCATTTTAAACATCCATTTGTACTCAACGACCTGCTGTCCAACGAGCAAGTCTACCAAAGTCTACACTTGGTTTTAATACATGGATCCTATCTCGGATTTCATGGCCTCCCACCATTTTTCGGAATCCGGGCCCATCATCGCTTCTCCATAGCTTGCAGGTTCATCGTTGTCCAACAACATGACCTCCAAGACCGAGTTGTCGTACCACTTAGGAGCAATACACATCCTTGTCGACCTACGAAGTTTGATAGTAACTTGATCCTGAAGCTTCATGATCATCATCATTAACTTCCTCTTCAACTAACGTAGGCTTCACAGTAACATCTTTCTGCGCTGCACTACTCTCTGGTTGAACAAAGGTTTAACAACCTCATCAAGTTCTATCTTCCTCCCACTCAATTCTTTCGAGAGAAACTTTTTCTCGAGAAAGGACCCAGTTCTAGCAACAAACACTTTGCACTCGGATCTGAGATAGAAGGCATACCCATCTGTTCTTAGGGTATTCTATGAAGATACATTTGTCCGCTTTGGGTTCTAGCTTATTATGTGAAAACATTTTCCACACAAGCATCGCAGCCCCAAACATTAAGAAATGACAGCTTAGGTTTCTATCAAACCATAATTCACACGGTGTCATCTCAACGGATTTAGATGATGCCCTATTTAAAGTGAATGTAGTTGTCTCTAATGCATAACCCCAAAACTTATAGTAGTAAAACGATAAGAGACATCACAGTATGCACTATATCAATAGAGCATGACTATGATGTTTGGACACACCATCACACCATGGTGTTCCAGGTGGCGTTAGTTGTGAAACAAATTTCACGTTGTCTTAAGTTGTATGCCAAACTCGTAACTCAGATATTCACCTCCACGATCATATCGCGGTCATTTTTATCTTCTTGTCACGATGATCTTTAAACTTCACTCTGAATTTGCTTGAACCTTTCAAACGATTCAGACTTGTGTTTCATTAAGTAAATATACACTATATCTACTCAAATCATCAGTGAAGGTAAGAAAATAACGATATCCACTGCACGCTACAAGACTCACTAGATTGCATACATCAACATGTATCATTTCCAATGAATCACTTGGTCGCTCCATCCAATGGGGTCCTTTAGTCATCTTGCCCAAGAGGCATGGTTCGCATGTCTCAACCGATTCGAAATCGATGAGTCCAAATATCCATCAACATGGAGTTTCTACATGCGCTTTATACCAATATGACATTTAGCGGCAGTGCCACAAGTATGTGGTACTATCATTATTAACTTTGTATCTTTTGACATCAATGTTACGAACATGTGTACTACTACGATCAAGATTTCAACAAACCATTCTCACTGGGTGCATGACCATTGAAGGTATTATTCATGTAACCAGAATAACTATTATTCTCTAACTTAAATGAATAACCGTATTGCAACAAACATGATCTAATCATGTTCATGCTCAACGCAAAACACCAAATAACATTTATTTAGGTTTGTCACTAATCCTGAAGGTAGAGAGAGCGTGCGATGTTGATCACATCAACCTTGGAAACATTTCCAACACACATCGTCACCTCACCCTTAGCTAGTTCTCCGTTTATTCCGTAGCTTTTATTTCGAGTTACTAACATTTAGCAACCGAACCGGTATCCAATACCCAGGTGCTACTAGGAGTACTAGCAAGGTACACATCAATAACTCGTATATCAAATATACTTCTGTCGATGTTGCCAGCCTTCTTATCTACCAAGTATCTAGGGTTGTTCCGTTTCAGCGAGCTCTCACCTCATAATAGAAGCACTTAGTCTCGGGTTTGAGTTCAACTTTGGGTTGCTTCACTGGAGCAGCAACTGACTTGCTATCCATGAAATTTCCCTCCTTGCTCTTGCCCTTTTAGAAACTAGTGGTTTGATTAACCATCAACACTTGACGCTCCTTCTTGATTTCTACCTTCGCGGTGTCAAACATCGTGAACAACTCAGGGATCAATACTTCTATCCCTGGTGTATTATAGTTCATCACTAAGTTCTAGTAGCTTTAGTGACAGTGACTTGGAGAACTATATCAATCACTATCTTATCTGGAAGATCAACTCCCACTTGATTCAAGCGATTGTAGTACCCAGACAATCTGAGTACATGCTCAATGATTGAGCTATTCTCCTTCATCTTACAAGCAAAGAATCTTGTTGGAGATCTCATATCTCGCAACAAAGGCACGAGCCTGAGATCACAATCTCTGCTCCTAGAACATCTCATATGTTCCGTGACGTTCAAAACGTTTTGGAGCCTCAATTCTAAGCCGTAATGCATGACGCACTAAACTATCAAGTAGTCATCGAAACGTGCCTGTTAGATGTTCACAACATCTATAGATGACGCTAGAGGGGGTGGCGCACCGAGCAGTGCATTAAGGACATAAGCCTTCTGTGCAGCAATGAGGACAATCCTCAGATCACGGACCCAGTCCGCAATTTTGCTACCAACATCTTTCAATTCTATTTCTCTAGGAACATATAAAAATACAAGGGAGCTACATCGCGAGCTAGTAATCTACAACATAATTTGCAAAGACACTTTGACTATGTTCATGATAATGAGTTCAATTAATCATATTACTTAAGGACTCCCACTCAAATTGACATCCCTCCGATCATTCGAGTGATACATGATCCAAATTCACCAACTCAAGTCCGATCATCAGGTGAGTTGAGGTGGCTGCAATGGTGAACATCATTATGTTGATCATATCTACTATATGACTCATGTTCGACCTTTCAGTCTCTCGTGTTCCGAGGCCATGTCTGTACATGCTAGGCTCGTCAAGTTTAACCCGAGTGTTCTGCGCGTGCAAATCTGGCTTGCACCCGTTGTATGTGAACGTAGAGTCTATCACACCCGATCATCATGTGGTGTCTCAACACGACGAACTTTCGCAACAGTGCACACTCGGGGAGAACACAGTTCATCTTGAAATTCAAGTGAGGGATCACCTTATAATGCTACCGCCGTACTAAGCAAAACAAGGTGCATAAAAGTATTAACATCTCATGCAATTCATAAGTGACATGATATGGCCATGAACTTGTGTTTAAGATCTCCATCTTCGAAACACCGGCATGATATCCATCGTCACCGGCACAACACCATGATCTCCATCATCTTGATCTCCATCAATGTGTTGCCATTGGGGTTGTCACGCCCTGCATGCTTCTACTACTATTGCTACCGTAGCGATAAAGTAAAGCATTACATAGCGCTTAATGATTGACATGCAGGTCATACAATAATTAAAGACAACCCTATGGCTCCTGCTGGTTGCCGTACTCATCGACATGCAAGTCATGATAATCTATACATCACATGATCATCTCATACATCACATATATCTCATCATGTAATTGGCCATATCACATCACAACATACCCTGCAAAAACAAGTTAGACGTCCTCTAATTGTTGTTGCATATTTTACGTGGCTGCTATGGGTATCTAGCAAGAACGATTCCCACCTACGCATAAACCACAACGGTGATACACTAGTTTGCTTTTCAACCTTCTCAAGGACCGCCTTTGTCGAATCCGATCCAACTAAAGTGAGAGAAACTGTCACCCGCAAGCCATCTAGGCAACAAGTTGCGTCGAGGGAACCGGTCTCTCGTAAGCGTACGAGTAATGTTGGTCTGGTCCGCTTCATCTCACAATCCGTTGAACCAAAATACGACCAAGGGAGGAAGCAATCTAAGCATCAACGCCCACAAACCTTTTGTGTTCTACTCGAGATCTCATCGAACCATCAACCTAGCTCATGATGCCACTGTTGGGGAACGTCGCATGGGAAACAAAAAATTTCCTACGCACACGCAAACCTATCCATGGTGATGAGCATCTAAGAGAGGGAGAGTGGATCTACATACCTTTGTAGATCTCTAAGCGGGAAGCGTTAAGAAACGCGGTTGGTGTAGTCGAACATCTTCGCGATCCAAATCGCCGAGCGTCCCGCGATCTCGTCACGATCCGTCCCGCGATCCAATCATGATCCATCCCGTGAACTCATCACGATCCGTCCCGCGATCTCATCACGATCCATCTCACGATCTTGATCACGATCTGTCCCGTGAACTCATCACGATCCGTTCCGCGATCTCATCACGAACTGTCTCGCGATCTCGATCACGGTCCTTCCGATCTAGCGCCGAACGGACGGCACCTCCGCGTTCAGCACACGTGCAGCTTGATGACGATCTCCACCGTCTCGATCCAGTGAGAGGAGGTGGAGAGGAGAGAGTTCACCGGCAGCGTGACGGCGCTCCGGTGATGGTGGTGGAGTGATTCCGGCAGGGCTTCGCCTAAGCGCTGCGGAAAATCGATCTAGAGGAGAAACTGTGCACTGGTGAAACGGGTAGCACGTGGCCGGAAATTCTGTCCAAAAACCACCCAATCCACTAGTATATATAGGAGGAGAGGAGAGGAGAGGCAGCCAAGGCCTTTGGGTCGGCCGAAATAGGAGGTGGGAGCAATCCTACTTCACCTCCAATCCTAGTTGGAGTAGGATTGCCTCCTATTGGCTGATTTTCCACTTTTTGCTTTAGGACTTTCTCTCCTGCGCCATGGGCCTTTGTGGCTGTTTTCCCAGCCCACTAAGGGCTGGTTATTATTATCCCACAGCCCATGGACCTCTTGGGGTCGAAATACCCCTCCCAGAGGTCCTCCGGTACACTACCGGCACTCCCGGTACAATACCGATACTCCCGGTACACTACCGATGAGCCCGAAACTTTTCCGGAAACCAAACTGGGACTTCCTATATATGAATCTTTACCTCCAGACCATTCCGGAGCTCCTCGTGACTTCCGGGATCTCATCCGGGACTCCGAACAACCTTCGGTCACCACCATACATAACTCTACACTACCGAAACGTCACCGAACCTTAAGTGTGCAGACCCTGCGGGTTCGAGAACTATGTAGACATGACCGAGACACCTCTACGGTCAATAAACAATGGCGGGACCTGGACGTCCACATTGGTTCCTACATATTCTACGAAGATCTTTATCGGTCGAACCTCTATGTCAAGGATTCAGTTAATCCCGTATATCGTTCCCTTTGTTCTTCGGTATGTTACTTGCCCGAGATTCGATCGTCGGTATCTCCATACCTAGTTCAACCTCGTTACCGGCAAGTCTCTTTACCCGTTCCGTAATACAAGATCCCGCAACTAACAATTAGTCACATTGCTTGCAAGGCTTATTGTGATGTTGCATTACCGAGTGGGCCCCGAGATACCTCTCCGTTACACGGAGTAACAAATCCCAGTCTCGATCCATGCCAACTCAATAGACACCATCGGAGATACCTGTAGAGCACCTTTATAGTCACCCAGTTACGTTGCGACGTTTGATACACACAAGGCACTCCTCCGATATCCGTGATTTGCATGATCTCATGGTCATAGGAACATATACTTGACATGCAGAAAACAGTAGCAATAAACTGACATGATCATATGCTATGTTTGTAGTTTGGGTCTTATCCATCACATCATTCTCCTAATGATGTGATCCCGTTATCAAATGACATCTCATGTCCATGGCTAGGAAACCTTAACCATCCTTTGATCAACGAGCTAGTCCATTAGAGGCATACTAGGGACATGGTTTTGTCTATGTATCCACACATGCATTTAAGTCTCCGATCAATACAATTATAGCATGGATAATAAAATATTATCATGAACAAGGAAATATGATAATAACTAATTTATTATTGCCTCTAGGGCATATTTCCAATAGTTCTGTGGATGCTGGTTGTCTGCAGCCAGTCATGACACAGCCGGTGACGGAGCCACCTTGGCGGGCGGGCTGCCCTTGAACCGGATCGTGGAGTTAGCCGTGGCGTACTTGTCCGCCTTGGCCATGAGGTCTTCCAACGTAGCCTGATCGGAGCATAAGAGCTTGTGCTTAGGTAGGTGCCATCACGGCAACCTTATATGAACTACCGGATGGCCTGCACCTCGTGCACTCCTTCGGAGGAGTTGTGAAGCTCGATCCATCGGGTGAGGTAATCACAGAGGGCCTCGTGTGGGCACTGAACACATATGACAAGTTCACAAGGGTGGCCGGGGCGATTGTCCATGCCGGTGAAGTTGCGAACGAACGCCTCTTCAAAGTTCATCTAGTTGTTGATGCTGTCGGCCGCCAGGCTGTTAAGCCAGGTGCGGTCTGAGCCGATCAACATGAGGGGGGCATAGCGGACAGCTACGCGCTTGTTCCCCCTGGCGATGCCAACTACGGTGGTGTAGTCAATCATCTAGTCCTCTAGCTTGGTGGACCCATTGTACTTCGAAGTGTCATGGGGAAGCGTGAAGCCGGTTGGGAATGGCTCCTTGCAGATCCAGGGGCTGAAGCACGCCGGACCAATCGAGCCCTCCAACTTGAGGTGAGCCGACCGCGCCAGCGTGTTGATGTGGAGACGTGCGTCGTTCTCGCTGTGGGGGACCCGTGATCCAAGTCAGGCCGCGAGGTCAGGGCGGACGACTGGTCGGACAGACCGCGCCTGATCCTGTCGCGGGGGTAGAGTGTGCCCATCGTTGCGCCGGCTGTTGCCAGCCAGCGCCTCGTTGGGGTGGTTGCTGCCAGCTGGATTGTTGCTGCGTTGGCTGTTAAGAGCCGGCTTCTTGTTCCCGGGCAACTAGGAACACCGAACGTCGCCTCCCTCCACCCACAGGCCGGAGATGTGAGGGGAGCAAGAGTGCTGAGCTGACTAATGGCCAGAAGCCCCAGCGCCCTCACCCTTGGAATGAGAAGCCTCCAAGACGGCTCCACCGGGGGTGAGCAGAAGTCGTTGCGCATTAGCGGTGTCTATGAGATCTTTGATGTACCGCTCGCGTGACGCGTGCTCTTCGCTTTCCAAGGTAGCTAGATCCTCATAGGCTACCTTGGCGGCCCGCAAGTTGGCTTTGGGGGTGTCGTAGACGGGCAGGTTGTCGCCGAGGATTTTCATGACCACGCGGCCACGATCACACACAGCCCCACGCCGGCTAGGCTCGGTGCCAGCTGGGGTGAGACCGTAGGCGAGGATCTACTCCCGCTGGGAAGCCTCCATCCAGCGCCTTCGACTATGAGGGCATTGGCATCTTCAAATAGCAGGCGGCGGGCCACCTCCAGTTCAGTTGTGACGGCGGATGGGTTCGTCATTGGAGCGATGGGGGTGCTCCGACACCGAAGGGTAGCACCGATCGGTTCTGAGGTGCCGGCACGGGCAGCGGCCACGTTGCCCTCGGCCCGCGCTTGGCCAGAGGAGGTGGAGGAAACGGTGACCATCACTCCCACACGGACGCGGGAGCCATAGGCCCCGCCCACGACGAGTGCGCCCATGGGCGTGGGCGGGTCGGTACAATTGAGCACCTGGCTAGGGTACTCGTCGGCCGCTGGCTCATCCGCGAGACTCAGCTTACCGAAGCGCTCTGTGAGTGCGGCAATGTCGAGCGCGAGGTCGCTGTCGAGGCACTCATTGAGGAGGATGCCTGCCTGTCAGAGCAAGCCCGATGCGCGTGAGGTTCCGCCCGAACGCGGGAAAGCTGAGGGAGGTGGTGAAGGGTCCCGCCAGGACCGTGACTCCGTGTACGGCCCCACAGTGGGCGCCAACTATCGTTGTTTTCTCATGACAGATGCCATGGGTAGGCTTATCGAAGGTGGTTGGGGCCGGAGGATGCCAATGGGCTCCGGGAGCGGGATTAGGCACAAGCGATGGTGGACACACGATGTACCCAGGTTCAGGGCCCTCCGTGGAAGGTAACTCCCCTAGTCCTGCTTTGTCTAGGTTGATGGATGGATGTGGTTACAATGGTGATCCTTGAGCTGTTGTCTAGGGGTGGAAGAAGGAGCAGCCGACTCCTCTCCCTTTGGTACGGGAGTGAATGTGGGGAGAAGGGTTCCCGTGTGTGTCTCCCTCTATGCATGGGGGGCTCGGGGGTTTTTATAGGCCAACCCCCGGCTTACAATATCTCTAAAGTACTGGTTGGGGGGACCCAACTAGTAGCCTCTCCGGCTGGCCAGGGGGACCGCCTGTCGAGCCGTCTCATCACTTGTAGGGCCCGCCGGCTGCGTGGTCCCATCGCCCACTATGGTCTGCCAGCCGGTTTTGAGATTTGCCCACGCTCACCTGCCGCGGCACGGGCTGCCACAAGTGATGTCGCCTTGCGCTAGCCGGCCGGGGTCTTCAGTATGGCCGGCAGCACTGTAGCCACATAGGGGCAGGTAATGGAGTGGGTGGAGACGTGTCGGCACCGTCGCCTCGCCAGATCGCGGTCAACCAAGGTCAGCGGTACGATCGGCTGGACTATAGCCATGTGCAGCCCTGAGTCAGTGGTCACTGTGGCCATGCTAGGACCCGTCGTGGGGGTATTGTCAAGTCGTCGTACCTGCGCGCAGAGGGAATGGACGGGAGCTTGTCCGTCCCAAGGTTAGCAGAAGTGCCGACCTAGAGGCGGCTGGGCGTAGGTCGGCTGGGGGTCAGACGGCCGGCTCCTTGACTAGCCGACCATGAGCCCACTGGCAACGGGCCTGTCGGCCATTCGCTAGCCATGCTTGAGACAGCCAGCGGGCCACCAGCCGGCCGTCGCCCAGCCGGCCATGGATGAGCTGGCAGCACGATTTTTCTTGAGACAAGGGGAGAACCCTTTAGCTTTGGCCTACCTGGGGGTAATAACCCCATCAAGGACAATGAATAGAGTGATGGGGTGGGGGAAGTGTTCGAGTCCGCTCCTTTCGATGATACTGTTAAGGAGACCCGTTCCAATAAAGTCCAAGAGTTGAATGCTCACACTCCAAGTGCCTTGGTGCCAACTGCACAGAACCCAAAGTGTTGCCGAGATGAGGGTACTCAACCATCGAGAAAAGCGCCCAAGCACATGAAGGAATCGGCCGTGAAACCTCGAAAGGTTGGGTCTTTCTCGAAAATCAAGATGATTGTGCCGATTGCTTCAACATAAGCTTCGAGATCCGATCCCTCTTTAATATGAATCTACTTCATTTTATCACCGAGTGGTATTTATTGTGAAACATTGTGACTTCGACAACCTCACCTGATCTGAACACCGCGAAGAAGGACCAAGTTGAGGCTGACACAGCAAACGCCACTACTTCCAAAGGTATTGTTTCATCTGCTTTCAAATTTCAATTAAGTGACTTGATGGCTAACGTTTTATCATATGAACTTCTAGTAGTGCCATAAATAATCCATGTGGAGCATGATGATAAGTTCATGGATGAAAGTGACGCCATTGATCCACCAAGCGTGAAGGGAGGGGAGGAGTTGGCCACCGTTCAAAAAATTGTCCCAGAAATTCTCAAGAGCCTACTTGGTGTAACACCCCCTGCAATTAAGCAATAGTGGACTCGCCCTAATGATGCCTTGTTATCTTATTTTCTAAGCTTAATTTTCACTTAGTTCAAATCTGTGTCTAATCCAAGTCAAATTATTATTTCCTCAATCAACAAAATAAAAATGTTAGTTGGGTTGTAATTAATCATTAAGTAATTTTCATTTAGGAACCAACATCAGTTGAAATGTTTAAATGCCATTAACCTATCTAAAAGACAACTAGCAACATTATATTGAGCCAAATTTATTTAAATAGATACTTATACATTTCAAAATAAATTGAAATGTGTTGGTCTAGCTGAAAATGTTGCTTAATATTTATGTGCCAAATTTCATAGTCAACTAAATTCATTTAATAGCAAGAAGAAATACAAAACAAAGACTATAATATAAAACAGAAAAGAATAAAGAAAAGAATAGAAACACCTCTGCAATTGGGCCTCTAGTGCATAGTGCACATATGACCCAACCCAGTCGCACCTCTTCCTTAACCTCTAGCTATAGTGGGAGGCAGGGGAGTCGTTGCGACCATCCTTCAACCATAGCCACGTGCCTACCATCCCCTCCCGACCTACAAAACCGATGCCCCCAGCCCCAAACAAACCCTAGACTGACATGCCCTTGTCCTTGTGCCGCACCCTTCCCCACAACAACTGATGTCGTCATCGCCATGGTCGTTGTCACCCTCGCGCCCACTAAGGTCCCTGATGCCTAGGAGCTTGTCATGTTGCTTCTTCTATGTTGCCTACGAGGTGAAGATCGATGGGACATTCACTAGCACAAGCGAATCAACCTCTACTTCGTCTTCAGACAACGGAGCTCCGCCGTGCCGATCCATTACTCTTCCACTCCTAAGCTTTCATTGGGTCGCATGTGCCTTCGCGGTGAGATCCTCTCCTGGTTCTTCTCCCCCCTTCAATTAGACGATGTAGGACGTTGCTATCATTGCACCCGAAGCTATGTGCACCCTCTAGCCACGCGACGAGCCCCTGGCCACCTCGGCCTCACCCAATTATGTATGTTGTGCTCCCACCTGCACCCGGGCAACACCCTACGAGCCTGTCGCTTCTCCTGGTTGCCCTCTAGGTGCCACCCCCTACACTCTTGCTTCCTGCTTCTGTTAGCACTGTTGCTTGTACTGTTGTCACCGCCTACAGCTCGGCCCACTGCACCCATCTCTACTAGCCCTGCTCGCCACGTCTTGGCTGCGCCGTGGTCGGCAACTGCCTCCATGCTCGTTGATACTCGTGATCTGCGTTGAGCTTTCCGTGAAGAGGCACGGGTTATGGCAACACAAAGTGGGTAAGTATTTCCCCAAGTTATGTAAGCAAGGTTTATCGAACCAGTAGGAATACATATCCTCAACCGTCTTCAATGTCTACAGACAAAAGAAATAAGAACTTGCACCCAACGCCGGCAAGACGATTGTCAATCCCCTTGATATCGTTATTTTTAAGGAAGAGAGTTGTGTACATAATTGTAGATAACTGTAAATTATAAAATAAAATAAAAGCAAATAAATAGCAACAAGGTAATGAAAGTGTTTGTGAATATATAAGTGAATAGACCTAAGGGCCTTAGAGTTCTCTAGTGGCATCTCTCATAGAAATAGGATACGGTGGGTAAACAAATTACTGTTGGGCAATTGATAGAAAAGCGAATAGTTATGCGATTTTCACGGCAATGATCATGTGTATATAGGCATCATGTCCATAAGAAAATAGGATGACTCCTGCCTGCACCTATCACTATTACTCCACTCATTGACCGCTATCCAACATGCATCTAGAGTATTAAGTAAAACAAAGTAATTCTTGGTGAACAATGACATGATGTAGAAAAAGTAAACTCAATCAATAGGAATAAACCCTATCGGTTATTTATCCTTAGTAGAAGAAACACAAAGACGCAACTTGTCCCCTTCTGTCACTGGGATATAGATGTTGGAAATATGCCCTAGAGGCAATAATAAATTAGTTATTATCATATTTCCTTGTTCATGATAATCGTATATTATCCATGCGATAATTGTATTGATCGGAGACTTAGATGCATGTGTGGATACGTAGACAAAAAAATGTCCTAGTATGCCTCTAATTGACTAGCTCATTGATGAAATATGGTTAAGGTTTCCTAGCCATGGACATGAGATGTCATTTGATAATGGGATCACATCCTTAGGAGAATGGTGTGATGGACAAGACCCAAACTACAAATGTAGCATATGGTCGTGTCAGTTTATTGCTACTATTTTCTGCAGGTCAAGTATCTGTTCCTATGACAATGAGATCATGCAACTCACTGACACCGGAGGAGTGCCTTGTGTGTATCAAACATCGCAACATAACTAGATGACTATAAAGGTACTATATAGGTATCTCCGAGGGTGTTTGTTGGGTTGGCATGGATCAAGACTAGGATTTGTCACTCCGTGTGACGGAGAGGTATCTCAAAGCTCACTCGGTAATACAACATCATAATAAGCCTTGCAAGCAATGTGACTAAGTGTTGGTCATCTTGTATTACGGAACGAGTAAAGAGACTTGCTAGTAACGAGGTTGAACTAGGTATGGAGATACCGACGATCGAATCTCGCGCAAGTAACATACCGAAGAACAATTGGAACATCATACGGGATTAACTGAATCCTTGACATAGAGGTTCGACTAATAAAGACCTTCGTATAATATTTAGGAACCAATATGGGCATCCAGGTCCCACTATTTGTTATTGACCGTAGAGGTGTCTCGGTCATGTCTACATAGTTCTCGAACCCGCAGGGTCTGCACACTTAAGGTTCGTTGACATTTTGGTAGTGTAGAGTTATGTATGGTGGTGACCAAAGGTTGTTCGGAGTCCAGGATGAGATCCCGGACATCACAAGGAGCTCCGGAATGGTCCGGAGGTAATGATTGATATATAGGAAGTCCTGTTTTGGCCGTCGGAAAAGTTTCGGGCTCAGCGGTAGTCTATCGGGAGTGCCGGTAGTGTACCGGGGGACCATCGGGAGAGGTATTTCGACCCAAGAGGCTACATGGGCTATGGGAGGAGGTCAACCAGCCCCTGGTGGGCTTTCCGAAGCCTCCTCTAAGGGCCCATGCGGCTGGAGTGGTTTGAGAAGGAAAAAATCCAAAGGTGGAGAGGTGGAAAGAGTTTCCAAGTGGAAAGGATGTATCCTACTCCTAATAGGATTGGAGTAGGACTCCTCCACCCCCAATTTCGACCAAACCTTGAGGGTTTGAGTCTTCCTCCTCCCCTCCCTCCCTCCTATATATACTAGAGGATTTAGAGGAAAAAGCTAACCCTAATAGCCACGTGCTACCTCTCCTCTAGATCACAGTTTCTCCTCTAGACCGGTTTTCAGCGGTGCTTAGGCGAAGCCCTACTGGAATAGCTCCACCATCAATGCCGCAACGCCGTTGCACTGCCGAAGAACTCATCTACCTCCCCGCTCCCTCTTGCTGGATCAAGAAGGTGAGATTGTCATCGAGCTGTACGTGTGCTGAACACGGAGGTGCCGTCCGTTTGGCGCTACATCGGAAGGACCGTGATCAAGATCGCGATACGGATCATGATGAGTTCGCGGGACGGATCGTGATTGGATTGCAGGACTGATCGTGATGAGATCACGGGATGCTCAGCGATTTGGATCGCGAAGACGTTCGACTACACCAACCGCGTTTCTTAACGCTTCCCGCTTAGCGATCTACAAGGGTATGTAGATCCACTCTCCCTCTCGTCGATGCTCATCACCATGGATAGATCTTGCGTGTGCGTAGGAATTTTTTTATTTCCATGCGACGTTCCCCAATAGTGGTATCAGAGCCAGGTTTATGTGTAGATTAGATCTCGAGTAGAACACAAAGAGTTTGTGGGCGTTGATGCTTAGATTGCTTCCTCCCTTGGTCGTGTTTTGGTTCATCGGTATTGTGGGATGAAGTGGCCCGGACCAACCTTACTCAAACGCTTACGAGAGACCGGTTCCATCGACTGACGTGTAACTTCATTGCACAAAGATGGCTGGCGGGTGTCTATTTCTCCTACCTTAGTTGGATCGGATTCGACAAAGTCGGTCCTTGAGAAGGTTGAAAAGAAATTTATGTATCACCGTTGTGGTTTTGCGTAGGTGAGAATTGTTCTTGCTAGATACCCGTAGCAGCCACGTAAACCTTGCAACAACAATTAGAGGACGTCTAACTTGTTTTTGCAGGGTATGTTGTGATGTGATATGGCCAATTACATGATGAGATATATGTGATGTATGATATGATCATGTGTTGTATAGAATATCATGACTTGCATGTCGATGAGTACGTCAACTGACAGGAGCCATAGGGTTGTCTTTAATTATTGTATGACATGCGTGTCAATCATTAAGCGCTATGTAATGCTTTACTTTATCACTAAACGGTAGCTATAGTAGTATGAGCATGGTGGGCGCGACAACCCCGATGGCGACACAATGATGGAGATCATGATGATGGAGATCATGGTGTTATGCCGGTGACGATGGAGATCATGACGGTGCTTTAAGGATGGAGATCAAAAGCACAAGTTCATGGCCATATCGTGTCACTTATGATTTGCATGTGATGTTAATCCTTTTATGCACCTTGTTTTTCTTAGGACGACGGTAGCATCATAAGGTGATCCCTCACTTAAATTTCAAGATAAATTGTGTTCTCCCTGAGTGTGCACCGTTGCGAAAGTTCGTCGTGTCGAGACACCACGTGATGATCGGGAGTGATAGACTCTACGTTCACATACAATGGGTGCAAGCCAGCGTTGCACATGCGGAAGATTCGGGTTAAACTTGACGAGCCTAGCATGTATAGACATGGCCTCGGAACACAAGAGACCGAAAGGTCGAACATGAGTCATATTTTAGATACGATCAACATGATGATGTTCACCATTGAAACCACCTCAACTCACGTGATGATCGGACTTGAGTTGGTGAATTTGGATCATGTATCACTCGAATGACCGGATGGATGTCAATTTGAGTGGGAGTTCTTAAGTAATATGATTAATTGAACTCATTATCATGAACATAGTCAGTAGTGTCTTTGCAAAACTATGTTGTAGATCACTAGCTCCCGCTATAGCTCCCTCAAATTTTTATATGTTCCTAGAGAAATAGAGTTGAAAGATGATGGTAGCAATATTGCGGACTAGCTCCATGATCTGAGGATTGTCCTCATTGCTGCACAGAAAGCTTATGTCCTTAATGCACCGCTTGGTGCGCCAACCCCTCTAACGTTGTTTGTAGATGTTGTGAACATCTGACATGCATGTTTTGATAATTATTTGATAGTTTAGTGCGTCATGCATTACGTCTTAGAATTGAGGCTCCGAAACATTTTGAACGTCACAGAACATATGAGATGTTCTAAGAGCTAAAATTAGGATCTCAGGATCATGCCCGTGTTGCGAGATATGAGATCTCCAACATGATTCTTTGCCTGTAATATGGAACAGAATAGCTCAATCGTTGAGCATGTGCTCAGATTATCTGGGTGCTACAATTGCTTGAATCGAGTGGGATTTGATCTTCCAGATAAGATAGTGATTGATATAGTTCTCCAAGTCACTGTCACTAAGCTACTAGAACTTGGTGATGAACTATAAAATGCCAGGGATAGAAATAATGATCCCTGAGCTGTTCGCGATGTTTGATACCGTGAAGGTAGAAATCAAGAAGGAGCGTCAAGTGTTGATGGTTAGTTAAACCACTAGTTTCGAGAAGGGCAGGAGCAAGGAGGGAAAACTTCATGGATAGCAAGTCAGTTGCTGCTCCAGTGAAGCAAGCCAAAGTTGAACCCAAACCCGAGACTAAGTGCTTCGATTATGAGGAGAGCGGCCGCTGAAGCAGAACAACCCTAGATACTTTGTAGATAAGAAGGCTGGCAACGTCGACAGAAGTATATTTCATATACGTGTTATTTATGTGTACCTTGCTAGTACTCCTAGTAGCACCGGGGTATTGGATACCGGTTCAGTTGCTAAATATTAGTAACTTGAAATAAAAGCTACGGAATAAATGGAGCACTAGCTAAGCGTGAGGTGACGATGTGTGTTGGAAATGTTTCCAAGGTTGATGTGATCAACATCGCACGCTCTCTCTACCTTCGGGATTAGTGATGAACCTAAATAAATGTTATTTGGTGTTTTGCATTGAGCATGAACGTGATTAGATCGTGTTTATTGCAACACGGTTATTCATTTAAGTTAAACAATAATGGTTATTCTATTTACATGAATAATACCTTCAATGGTCATGCACCCAGTGAGAATGGTTTGTTGAATCTTGATCGTAGTAATACACATGTTCATAACATTGATGCCAAAAGATACAAAGTTAATAATGATAGTACCACATACTTGTGGCACTGCCGCTAAATATCATATTGGTATAAAGCGCATGAAGAAACTCCATGCTGATGGATCTTTGGACTCATTCGATTTGGAATCGGTTGAGACATGCGAACCGTGCCTCTTGGGCAAGATGACTAAGGACCCCATTTTCTGGTTTGATGGAGCGGCAAGTGATTTATTGGAAATGATACATGTTGATGTATGCAATCCAATGAGTCTTGTAGCATGCGGTGGATATCGTTATTTTCATACCTTCACTGATCATTTGAGTAGATAATAGTGTATATTTACTTAATGAAACGGAAGTCTGAATTGTTTGAAAAAGTTCAAGCAAATTCAGAGTGAAGTTTAAGATCAATGTGACAAGAAGATAAAATGTCCGCGATATGATCGTGGAGGTGAATATCTGAGTTACGAGTTTGGTATACAACTTAATACAATGTGAAAGTTGTTTCACAAATCACGCCACCTGGAACACCATAGTGTGATGGTGTGTCCGAACGTCATAGTCGTGCTCTATTGGATATGGTGCGAATTATGATGTCTCTTATCCTTTTACCACTATCATTTTGGGGTTATGCATTAGAGACAACTACATTCACTTTAGATAGACCACCACCTAAATCCGTTGAGATGACACCGTGTGAATTATTGGTTGATAGAAACCTAAGCTGTCATTTCTTAATGTTTGGGGCTGCAACACTTATGTGAAAAAGGGTTTTCACCTAATGAGCTCGAACCCAAAGCGGACAAATGCATCTTCATAGAATACCCTAAAGACAGTTGGGTAAACCTTCTATCTTAGATCCAAGCATAAGATGTTTGTTGCTAAAACTGGGTCCTTTCTCGAGAAAGAGTTTCTCTCGAAAGAATTGAGTGGGAGGAAGATAGAACTTGATGAGGTTGTTGAACCTTTGTTCAACCAGAGAGTAGCGGAGTGCAGGAAGATGTTTCTGTGAAGCCTATGTTAGTTGAAGAGGAAGTTAATGGTGATGATCATGAAGCTTCGGATCAAGTTACTATCAAACCTCGTAGGTCGACAAGGACATGTACTGCTCCTGAGCGGTATGACAACTCTGTCTTGGAGGTCATGTTGTTGGACAACGATGAACCTACGAGCTATGGAGAAGCGATGATGGGCCCGGATTCCAACAAATGGTTAGAGGCCATGAAATCCGAGAAAGGATCCATATATGAAAACCAAGTATACAGTTTGGTAGACTTGCTCGTTGGACGGCAGGTCGTTGAGTACAAATGGATCTTTAAAACAAAGACAGACGTTGACGGTGAATGTCACCATTTATAAAGCTCGACTTGTCGCAAAGAAGTTTCCGGCAAGTTCAAGGAGTTGACTACGATCAGACTTTCTCACTCGTAGCGATGCTAAAATCTGTTGGAATTATGTTAGCAGTTGCTGCATTTTTCCATTATGATCTCTGGCAGATGGATGCCAAAACATGGTTTCCTTCCTTAAGGAAAGGTTGTATGAGATACAACCAGAACGTTTTGTCGGTCCTAAGGATGCTAAAAGGTGAGAAAGTTCAGTGATCCTTGTATGGACAGAAGCAAGCATCTCGGAGTTGGAATATACACTTTGATAAGGTGATCAAAGTTTTTAAATCTATACAAAGTTTATGTGAAACTTGTATTTTCAATAAAGTGAGTGGGAGCACTATAGAGTTTCTGATAAGTATATGTGGATGACATATTGCTATTCGGAAATGATGTAGAATTTCTGGAAGCATAAAAGGTTGTTTGAAAAGAGTTTTTCAAAGGAAGACCTGGATAAAGCTACCTAATTGTTGAACATCAAGATCTATAGAGATAGATCAAGATGCTAGATGAGACTTTCAATGAGTACATACCTTGACAAGATTTTGAAAGAGTTCAAAATGAATCAGTCAGAGAAAGAGTTCTCGCCTGATTTGTAAGGTGTGCAGTTGAGTGAGACTCAAAGCTCGACAATGGCAGAAGAAAGAGAAAGGATGAACATCGTCCCCTATGCCTTAGCCATAGGCTATATATTATGCCATGTTGTGTACCGGACCTGGTGTGTGCCTTGCCATGAGTCAGTCAAGGGGTACAAAAGTGATCCAGGAGTGGATCACTGGACAGCGGTCAAGATTATCCTTAGTGACTAAGAGACTAAGGGGATGTTTCTCGATTATGGAGGTGATAAAGAGTTCGTCGTAAAGAGTTACGTTGATGCAAGCTTTAACACCAATCTGGATGACTCGTAGTAGCAATCTTGATACGTATAGTGGAGCGGCCATTTGGAGTGTGGTCTGAGTGTTTATGGTTTGACATAGAGATTTGCAAAGTACACTCGGATCTGAATGTCGCAGACCCGTTGACTATAAGACCACTCGCACATGCAAATCATGATCGAGCCCCAGAACTCATTGGGTGTTAGATTCATAACAATGCGTATCACATGGTGATGTGAACTAGATTATTGACTCTAGTGCAAGTGGGAGACTGTTGGAAATATGCCCTAGAGGCAATAATAAATTAGTTATTATCAAATTTCATTGTTCAGGATAATTGTTTATTATTCATGCTATAATTGTATTGATCGGAGACTTAGATGCATGTGTGGATACATAGACAAAACCATGTCCCTAGTATGCCTCTAATAGACTAGCTCATTGATGAAAGATGGTTAAGGTCTCCTAGCTATGGACATGAGATGTCATTTGATAACGGGATCACATCATTAAGAGAATGTTGTGATGGACAAGACCCAAACTACAAACATAGCATATGATTGTGTGAGTTTATTGCTACTGTTTTTTGCATGTCAAGAATCTGTTCCTATGACCATGGGATCATGCAACTCACTGTCACCGGAGGAGTACCTTGTGTGTATCAAACGTCGCAACGTAACTGGATGACTATAAAGGTACTCTACAGGTATCTCCGAGGGTGTTTGTTGGGTTGGCTTGGATCAAGACTGGGATTTGTTACTCCGTGTGATGGAGAGGTATCTCAGGGCCCACTCGGTAATACAACATAACAATAAGCCTTGCAAGCAATGTGACTAAGTGTTGGTCATCTTGTATTACGGAACGAGTAAAGAGACTTGCCGGTAACGAGGCTGAACTAGGTATGCAGATACCGACGATCGAATCTCGCGCAAGTAACATACCGAAGAACAAAGGGAACATCATACGGGATTAACTGAATCCTTGACATAGAGGTTCAATTGATAAAGATCTTCGTAGAATATGTAGGAACCAATATGGGCATCCAGGTCCCGCTATTGGTTATTGACCATAGAGGTGTCTCGGTCATGTCTACATAGTTCTCGAACCCGCAGGGTCTGCACACTTAAGGTTCGTTGACGTTTTGGTAGTGTAGAGTTATGTATGGTGGTGACCGAAGGTTGTTCGGAGTCCCGGATGAGATCCCGGACGTCACGAGGAGCTCCGGAATGGTCTGGAGGTAAATATTGATATATAGGAAGTCCTGTTTTGGTCGCCGGAAAAGTTTCGGGCTCAGCGGTAGTGTATCGGGAGTGCCGGTAGTGTATCGGGGGACCATCGGGAGAGGTATTTCGACCCAAGAGGCTACACGGGCTATGGGAGGAGGTAAACCAGCCCCTGGTGGGATGGCTGAAGCCTCCTCTAAGGGCCCATGTGGCTGGAGTGGTTTGAGAAGGAAAAAATCCAAAGGTGGAGAGGTGGAAAGAGTTTCCAAGTGGAATGGAGGAATCCTACTCCTAATAGGATTGGAGTAGGACTCCTCCACCCCCAATTTTGATCAAACCTTGAGGGTTTGAGGATTCCTCCTCCCTGTCCTCCCTCCTATAAATACTAGTGGATTTAGAGGAAAAAGCTAACCCTAATAGCCACGTGCTACCTCTCCTCTAGATCGTAGTTTCTCCTCTAGATCGGTTTTCAGCGGTGCTTAGGCGAAGCCCTGCTGGAATAGCTCCACCATCATTGCTGCAATGCCGTCGCGCTACTCGAGAACTCATCTACCTCTCCGCTCCCTCTTGCTGGATCAAGAAGGCAGAGATCGTCATTGAGCTGTACGTGTGCTAAATGCAGAGGTGTCGTCCGTTCGGCGCTAGATCGGAAATATCGTGATCAAGATCGCGAGACGGATCGTGATGAGATCGCGGGATGGATCGTGATGAGTTCGCGGGACGGGTCGTGATTGGATCGCAGGACGGATCGTGATGAGATCATGAGATGCTCAGCAATTTGGATCGCGAAGACGTTCGACTACACCAACTGTGTTTCTTAACGCTTCCCGCTTAGCGATCTACAAGGGTATGTAGATCCACTCTCCCTCTCGTAGATGCTGATCACCATGGATAGATCTTGCGTGTGCGTAGGAATTGTTTTGTTTCCCATGCGACGTTCCCAACAATATAAACTTGTGAGGTTTAACCTACTACAACGCACCACTCCCACCGAAGAAATATCAATCTAGTTGGCCAAACTATCTCAATAGATCTAAGAGCATTCCAAAGCTATATGATCATACAAATAACAATCTTAGTATTCATGTTTGTCTCAAATTCTCTACAGGAATAGTGTGAATATTAAACTCACAATTCATCGGATCCCAACAAACACACCATACAAAGGGATTACATCAGATAGATCAAGGCAAAGATGCGATGAACATTGTATTGAAGAGAGAGAGAGAGAGAGAGAGATTTCCAGGTACTACCTACGGACCCGTAGGTCTATGGTGAACTACCCACGCATCATGGTGAGGGCAGCAAGGTTGATGAAGAGGCCCTCCGTGATTAATCATCGCTCCGGTAGGGTGCCGGAACGGAGGTGTAGATAGCCTCCCATCGGAACAGAGACTTGCGGCAGCGGAAAATGTGTTTCGGGAGCGCTTCTAGGGTTTTTAAAATATATGTGAATTTATAGGCCAGAGAAGGGCGTCGGGAGGCGCCCGAGGGAGGCACAAGCCATCAGGGCGCCCCCTGGTGGCGTGCCCTATTTGCTTGTGGGTCCCTCATGGCTCTCCCGGCCTCCTCCCATAGCTTCCAGGTCTTCTTTTGGTCCATAAAAAATCATCAAAAAGTTTCATGGCCATTGGACTCCGTTTGGTACTGTAAACCTAAAAAGTCAAACACATGTAGAAAACAACAACTAGCACTAGGGACTGGGTCAATAGGTTAGTGCCCATAAATATTATAAATTGGTAAATAAATGCCCCAACAGTATCCTAGAATGTTAATATATTAGCATGGAACAATCAAAAATTATAGATACATTGGAGACATATCAGCATCCCCAAGCTTAATTCATGCTCGTCCTCGAGTAGCTAAATGATAAAAAAGAATATTTAATTTGACATGCTACCCATTATGTAATCTTTTGTATGTATTCTCATTGAGAAATGATGAATTAACAAACAACAACATAGTAATATTTATAAGTATAAGAAACAAAATCATTGATTTTTCAAAGTATACGATCCTAAAAGAATGTTTACCCCTATTCATCTTATTATATTGGCAAGGCGTAACTACGTCTTCACCACGTCAATGCAAATATTAAGCACCATGGTGTCCAAGTGAGGCAATTGCATCATAATTTTTCAATATGCATCAAAAATTTATTCTTCATGCGATACATGTGGATGAACCATTAGACATAGCATATAGGAGGAACATAATATGATGGTAGATATCCAAGGGTAAAAAGTGGAGAAGATAGTCTTGCATCCACTAGGTGTACCAACGAGCTATGGAGATGCTCATCCATAGATGTCAATGAGAGGAGTAGGGATTGCCATGCAAATGATGCACTAGAGCTATAAATGTATGAAATCTCAAGTAAAGCTAAGTGGGGTGTGCATCCAACTTTTTTGCTCATGAAGAACTCGGGCATTTGAGGAAGCCCGTCATCGAAATATACAATCCATGTTTAGTATATGAAATGGTAATTCCCACTATCATATGTAAGTGACAACATGGGAGACTATCTATATGAAGAACATGGTGCCACTTTGAGGCACAAGTGTGGTAAAGGATAGTAGAAAAGTACCTTCTCTCGTTTTCTCTCATTTTTTCATGGGGGCTTATCTCTTTTTTTGCCTCCACCATTCATTTATATGGTGGGCTCATTTGGCCTCCCCCATTTTTATTTTATTTTTCGTCTAGAGTCTCAACCCGACTTATGGGGCAATCATAGTCTCCATCATCCTTTCCTCACTGGGTCAATGCTCTAATAAGGATGATCATCACACTTTTATTTACTTACAAATCAATTTAAAAACTGATAGGAAGATATGACTCTATATGAATGCCTCCGGCAATGTACCAGGATGTGGAATGATCTAGTGTGACACACATCAACAATATGATGAACGGTGGGCTTTCCACAAATACTATGTCAGCTCTATATGATCATGCAAAGCAATATGATGATGAATGAATTAGTCATGTGAAGTGATGATGGAATTTGCATGGAAATATATCTCGGAATGGCTATGGAAATGCCATAATAGGTACGTATGGTGGCTGTTTTGAGGAAGATATTATGAGGCTTATGTGCAACAGAGCGTATCATGTCACGGGGTTTGGATGCACCGGCGAAAGTTGCACCGATCCTCGAGGTGAGAATGGGCTATCCATAGTACCGAAGAGGCAAGCAAATATGAGAAGGTGAAGATACATATGTCCATGGTTTCACATTAGTCATGAAGAACTCACATACTTATTGAAAAGTTTCATTAGTTTTATCACAAATCAAAGTACTCCTCGCATGCCCCGAGGGAGGAGGTTGGTAGCAGTTAACCATCGCGGGCCCCCGACTCGAAACAACACTAGGATTTGAACTAGGAATAAAAATTCTCACATATCATCACCATGCATTTTTTATTTTTAGATGAATAACAAGTTAACACCTCTTAATCTCAACACTTCTATGAATGAACAATTTTGGACACACACCTTTTTCATATTACCACATCAATGTTATTAACCCACAACTTCTCTATATGTGTTACATGTTGGTTTTGATTATCATCAATTGAATACCTATTATTTTTGGACTAGTCCTATGACCCACGCAAATTACCGTCACTATTTATTCACCTCTCAAACAAATATATGTGAAGAATGAGAGCATATTATTCCTATAAATCTACACACCACCGTGCTTAAAAAGATATAAGTGAAGCAGTAGAGCAACTGCCAAGCTCAAAAGATATAAGTTAAGCACATAGAGTATTCTAGAAAATTATCATGAAGGTGTGTATCTCTAAAATAGGTGTTTCTATCAAATGATGATTGTGACAAACTGAAAGTAAAAAAGCAAACAAAATCAAGCGACTCTCCAAGCAAAACACATGTGATGTGATGAATAAAAATATAGCTCCAAGTGAAATACCAATGGATTGAGAGGAAAGAGGGGATACCTTCTGGGCCATCCCCAAGCTTAAACGCTTGAGTCTCCTTAGAATTTTACTTGGGTTGCATTGGAACCCCCAAGCTTAGGCTCTTGCTACTCCTTATTTTGTGGTCCATCTTGATCACACCCAAAACGTGAAAAATTCAATCACACAAAACTCAACAAAACTTTGTGAGATCCGTTAGTATAAGCACCATATTGCATACTTTAGGTACTATGATAAATTGATTATTAATTCATTTTTTCATAATAGGTACTATAATCTAACTTCTCCATGGTTTATACCCCCCGTTATAATTCATAGCATAATCAAAACAAGCAAAACAGAATATGTTTAAAACAGAAGAGCCTGTAGCAATCTGTAAAGAGCCCATACTTCTGTAACTCTAAAAATTATGAAAACTTAGGACAATGTAAAGAATTTATATACAAACACTGTGTAAACATTTCATATTATTATCACACCCTAGTCAAAAAATAAAATTCATGTACTAGAGTTAAAAAATATGTTATGTTTTAGCATCGTTTCTACTCATCTTGCGAGTCATCCCAAAGGCTTTACTTGGCACAAACACTAACTAAAACATAAAAACATAATCATTGCACAGGAAGAAATCATGTTATCACAAAATAATAGAAAGTAAAAAATAAAAAATAAGATACATATTGGGTTGCCTCCCAACAAGCGCTATTGTTTTATGCCCCTAGCTAGGCATAATGCATAGTTTCAAGTGTTGGACCCCTTCATGTCCTTCACTACTAGCTCTTACGAAATCTTACTTAATAAATCACCCTTCTCAAACATGGTGGAATATCCCAAGCGTCCAAATGAATTTATAAATTCCTTACTAACATCATTAATAACATCATTTTCATCATAAGGATCCTCATAAAGAGCATGGATTTTGTCACTAATAGGTTCTTTAACAATATTTTCATGCCAATCTCACCCTTCATTAATTATCTTAGCAATCCATTCAAATTTATCATGAGTGTGGAGGAATAGGGATTGTTTCAATTCTCCGATAAGGACATTCCTTCTCATCAAATCCTTGATTTTCATTAGATTCCAGCCTACGCAAAGCATCCCTATTATGAAGGATTACTTCTATAGGAGGATGTTCAGGTTTTATTCTGTAGAAGGCAAAATAATCTGTAGCTTCCCTTACAATATAATCAAATTCATGCATAAGGGTATTGGTAGTAGTTTTCTTATTATCGGGATTATATATGCTAGGAAGTCCCAAGAATATCTTTTGAAGCATAGGATGGAGATGCACAGACTTTCTTTCTAATTTCAATATAAGCATGGTAATAGCATCCTCATAAAAATTTGTTTCATAAAGTATGGATCCTTTAATAAGCAGAGAAACTATTGAATGTTAAAAAATTCTTGAATAACATGCTTTCCAATAATGTTCCCACTACGCACTTGATAAATTCTGGAATTTAGGACAGTGTGAGTGTTGCTAATGGGGACTTGAATTTTTAGAAGGATCATAACTGCAAAATTATCAAGTTTTTCCTTAGAAACTTCATAAAAATTTCTTTTAGCATTATTATCACAAGGTCAAGTTGTGAGCACAAGGGCTTCTGCACTAGTGGTGGAGACACCACTAATTTCAAAATCAAACATGATAGCAACTTTCAAGCTCAACACGCAAAGTACTAAACTAGTAACTAGCAAATGTAAATTTTTTTGTATTTTTGATTTTTATGCGAGAAACTAAATATAACATCAAATAAAAATAAGAACAAGTGAATGAAAATTTGTGGGAAATTACTTGATAGTTGGTGATGGTATTCCCCGGCAACAGCACCAGAAATCCTTCTTTATATTCATGATCTGCGTTGGGTTTTCTGTGAAGAGGAACGGGTTATCACGGCACAAAGTAGGTAAGTATTTCCGTCAGTTATGAAATCAAGGTTTGTCGAACCAATAGGAATACCAATCATCAACCATCTTCAGTGGCTGCACACAAAAGAACAAACAACTTGCACCCAATGCTGTCAATAGGGTTGTCAATCCCCTTGATCTCGTTATTTGCAAGAAAGTGAGTTTTGTAGATAATTGTAGACAATAATAAATTGCAAAATAAAATAAATAAAATAAAGGTAATGAAAGTGTTTTTGAAAATAAATAACAACAAGGTAGAGTTCTCTAGTGGCATCTCTCGTAGAAATAGCATACAATGGGTAAACAGATAACTATTGGGGACTTGATAGAAAAGCGAATAGTTATGTGATTTTCACGATAATGTTCATGTGTATATAGGCAACACTTCCATAACCAAATAGGACAACTCCTACCAGCACCTATTACTATTACTCCACTCATCGACCGCTATCCCGCATGCATCTAGAGTATTAAGTAAAACAGAGTAATGCTTGGAGAACAATGACATGATGTAGACAAACTAAACTCAATCAATATGAATAAACCCCATCATTTTATCCTCAGTAGAAGCAACACGAAGACGCAATGTGTGCACTTCTGTCACTGCCATATAGAAACTTGTCATGTTGAACCTACTACAACGCACCACTCCCACCGAATATATATCAATGTAGTTGGCCAAACTATCTCAATAGATCGGAGAGCATTACGAAGTAATCATGATCGTGCAAATAATAATCTTAGTATTCAGGTTTGACTCAAATACTTTTCATGAATAATTTGAACATAAATAACAATTCATCGGATCCTAAGAAACACACCATACAAAGGTATTACATCGGGTAGATCAAGACAAAGGTGTGATGAACATTGTATTGAAGATCGAGGGAGAGAGAGAGAGATATTGCCATATAGGTAGTACCTATGGATCTGTAGGTCTGTGATGAACTACTCACACATCATGGTGAGGGTACCATGGTTGATGAAGAGGCCCTCCATGATCGACCTCCCCTCCGATAGGGTGCCGGAATGAAGGTGTAGATGGCCTCTCATCAGAATAGAGATTTGCGGTGGCAGAAAAAGTGTTTTGGGAGTGCTTCTAGGGATTTTGGAATATATGTGAATTTATAGGCCAGAGAGGGGCGTCAGGAGGCACCCGAGTGAGGCACAAGCCATCAGGGCGCCCCCTAGTGGCGCGCCCTGCTGGCTTGTGGGTCCCTCATGGCTCTCTTGGCCTCCACCCGAAGCTTCCAAGTTTTCTTTTGGTCCGGAAAAAATCATCAAAAAATTTCGTGGCAATTGGACTTCATTTGGTATTGTAAACCTAAAAAGTCAAAACATACAAAAAACAGCAACTGGCACTTGGCACTAGCTCAATAGGTTAGTGCTCAAATATATTATAAATTGGTAAATAATGCCCAAAAAGTATCCTAGAATGATAATATACTAGCATGGAACAATCAAAAATTATAGATACTTTGGATATGTATCACTCGTGCGCAACCCCCGTGTCGGTTGTGTTCATGCCAGATCAGGTCGACCTTCTTAATTGGGGATTAGCCCCCTGTTAGATTATTTGTATTTGTTCTATTAGCTAGACCCTATGACATGTTCCCCCCTATTAACCCCATATAACTATTCTATTAACTATGAGCCATTCACACATGGGCCCCACGTGCTAGTTGACCAGTCAATGTTGACACAGTCAACTCCTAACTTGGCTCATGACTAAGCCCACTAGCCCCACTATCAGCCTCGGAGCCCTTCTGTTGTGTACACTTTCTGTGTGCACTTACCAAATAAAACTAAATGATTTTCGAAATTAAATTCCAAAAATTTCCAAAAATCACTAAAACGTTGAAAAATCTTATAAAAGAATCTGTAAATTGGATGACGATAATTTATACATGAAAGTTGATAAAAAATATACGAATCCAGATATGCCTTCCACATATTTGTCAGACCCCTCTAACATAATGAACATGGACATTTCGCTTTGGGATCATCTAACCGAATAATACTTGGAGCTAGGAAAATATCTGGTAATATTTTCTGAGCTACATGCATTATTCGGTTAGATGATGATGATGCAAAATGTCTAGGTTCATATGTGTTGACATGACATGATTAGTGATGCATTAGAGCGTATCATCATCACATATTGACATGACATGCATATGTGTTGCATTTGATATTTATTTTGTTCCCCTCTCATCTATTCTTTTGGTAGACCCCGAGACTGACGACAACGCCGAGTACAACTACGTCGACGATGACCCATTGATGGTGTCCTGGACTAGGGTGTACTCACCATGTCGTCTCTCGGCCAGTGGGTCAGGCCGAGGACCCCCAGGGCGATTCACTAATGGGCCAGTTTGGAGAGCCCGTGATGCATACAAGGGATATTCCACAAGACTTGGCGCACAAGACAAGGACTCCTCTAAACCCTAGGCCTATGGTGCATTATATAAACCGAGGTCAGGCTAGTCAATAGACAATCTCAATCTCAATCTCATACTCATTAATACAATCTCGTAGTAGATACCTGTACGATGTACTATCCCCCATATAAATACAATCAAAAGCAGGACATAGGGTATTATCTCCACGAGAGAGCCCGAACCTGGGTAAAATCCAATGTCCATGTTACCATCGCTCCGAGACGCCTAGCTTAGGACCCCTACTATGAGATATGCCAGATTTGACACCGACATTAGTGCTTTAATTGAGAGCCTATTGGGTAGTCGCTGCGGTATGATGGGAGATCAGATCGGCTCCATCGCGAGCTACGTCGTCAACGTCGGCATCTTCGTTGCCGGCTTGACCGGTCACCTCGGCTATGCCGAGGACTGCGCTCCACGTCGGATCATATAGATCCTATGGGTGTGTTCATCAACATCAACTCCAATGTCAACCAAGATCATGGAAGAATCCTCCATGGTGCTCGGGGGCTCAATGTCAACATTGCCCTCACATGATCATGCAGTTTTTCTGGACAGCGGATTCATGTTCATCGTTCCCGCCTCCTTGGGTGTCATTCTAACGATTTCTTCAGTGGAATTGATAGGAATTGAGTCTAGAACAACCCTAGAAATTTTCGTCACGTTCTGGTGGAGGAAATATCCGACGATCTACAAAATACTGGTGCCCTATCAAATCTGGACGTGAATCTGGACGACTTTAGGGCGAGGAGTCCAGCGCCCAACTCGTTCATCCTTTGGAAGATCCAACCGTTGATCCTTTAAGGAATTCCTATATAGATAACTCCTAATTTTTTTAGCAAGATCTGACCGTTCAAACTCCGGGAACAGCCCTATGAGTGCGTCAATTTTTAGATTTGTTTCCTACGCGAAAACGAATCTGACCCGAATTCATCTTTCTTCATGAACGGGATATTGGACATCCTTTTTGAAGGATTTTTTAGGGTATTGTGTTTTTCTCAAACACGTACCCACAAAATTTAAGTCTTTTTAAGGCAATTTTCACCCTCGTGCCGATGTCAAACAGGCCCGACAACATTGCTCGATGGCTGCCGACCTGCGCTAGAACGTCGCTTTGTCGAGTCGAGGTCAACCTCTTCAGATTCGTCACCTAGGCAAGCCAACCAAGGGTTTGGCAAGCCAACCAAGAGTTCAGCATCAACGCCCCACCAATTGCACGGGGCTGGCACACTGGAATCACCGCGCGGTCACTTCATCAAGCTGGCATCAACCGAGTCACAATTTTTGACCTGCGTGAGCACCGACGTGCCTCCTTTTCTTCAAGCCAATAACCACCACGCTGACCTGCTTTACCACATTGGCTGACATGGAGCCTCCAACATCCCGACTAGACTGGGGGCTTCTCCATCTCTTCATCAAGCTACTCTGGGGACTTTCATCTCCTCGGCTGGACCTTCGGCTTCGCATCATCACATCGACCGTGCTGCATCTCCACTTCATCAGGCCGAGATTTCCCGCCCGGGTGCCTCAGAACCGACTTGGGGGCTGGGACCATGATCCGCTGCAAGCTCGGACCACGTCATCAACACCCAGCACAGTAATCAGCTAAGTCGCTTTCATGCTCAACTTTTTTAAATTTTGAATTTTTTTGGTTAGACCAAGCATTACATTTATGTTAAATAAAAATTTTGTTTGTTAAAAACACTTCCTTTTCCCATGATAACTGGGGGCTTCGCGATCACGGTGTCAAACTATTGTATCTCCTCGGCTGGCCCAGGGGCTTCGCCTCGTCGCATCAACTGTGTTGCATCGCCACGTCTCAACCGGAGCTCTTCGCTCGATTACCTCAGGCGTGGGGGCTGGGACCTCGTCCAGGCTGAGGACTACGTCTCCATCCTGCCACAACCCTAGATTGCACCTAGCACATTAACAAGCTAAGTCGTTTTCTTGCTTAGCTCTCTTTGAAAATTCATTTTTTGTTCGGTTCAACCAAACATTATATTTTTTGTTAAACAACAAAAAAATCTTTGTTAAAACATTTGCTTGTTAAAAATTTCTTTACCCAATTTAATTGGGGGCTCTGTAATTTGTATGAGATGTTTTATATGTTTTCTTCTTGGTCGTTGCAAAGTCTTTTTCTACTACTCCTTTTTTCGACACTAGTTTGTGGCCAATAACCGGATAGCCTAGTTTCTTTCTAAAACCGCTCGAGTTTAATTTGTTAAACAGGTCTACAATAAACGCTCCGCCTTCGGGATATGGAGGTTCAAGCCAAAGGATGGCCCACTTGGAGCCCGGAGATCGGATGTATCATGTTAAAGGACGACCGAAGCACATATTAATTTTAAGACCAGTTTCTGATTGGCACAATTTTATTTTATCTAAAAAAAGTTTTTTGCATAATTTTTTGTTTTTTCCGAGCATAACTCTCGCAGTACACTTTTAAATCATCGGCAATATCGACAGGGGGCTATGACTTGAGCCGAACCCACTAAAAGCGAAGGCACTCTAAGGAGTCCTCGGCAAAACGTTCTCGGATATTGCTCTATATGCACCAGTTTCGAATTGTGTCTTCGGTCAATAGTTGGGTTGCCCGGCTCCTATTCTTGCCTCGTACGTTCCACTTTGTTTGGCTAGGAGTGCAAAGGGAGAACCACTACGATTGTACTTCCGGTTTAACTTGTAAAGTGCCTTAGTGGAGAAAGCTGAAAATTGACTGTCACAATGAGCGTAAACTAGTCGGATATCCGATGACCATATTAAACAATGGGCCTTTCATAAAATTAGATGGAGTGTTAACGACTTGACCTCGGCTGACGTCGAACACTAACCGAGGGCTAGTAACTTGCCTCCTAAACTTTAAGTTCCCATGACCAAGTGAAAGTTATAAAGCCTAGATATCTGATTGCCTCGTTTCCACTAAACACAACCGCCTCCGGGCACTAAGACATCGGCTAAGGGTTGTCTTGTTACCGCGGAAACACCCTGCATAGCATCTACAATGGGGTAGAAGCCGACGATGGGCCACTCTCAAGTGATAAAGGGTCACAAAGGAGTCAAAATAGCATATAGCATAAAAGCATTTGTATTCAAAATACGAGTGCTGCCTTCCGTAATTATCGTTATAAAGCCATAAATATACATCAATTTGACTTAAGATTTAGGCCAAGCTGGGTTGCCTTGCTCCTATGCTTATCCCCTATGTTCCCGATTGTTTCGCTAGGGGGTAAAGGGAGCACCTCTGCGATTGTTACTTATGGGTCACCCGTGATAGTACCTCAGATTGTGTGAAGTCAAAAGCTAGCCATCTTAAGAATATTTGGGCGGCAACGACGAAAGTAAAAAAATTAGGTTCACTAAGGACAACAGAGTTCGGGAACTTTCCCCGAACTAAATCCTCAATATTTTCCTCCCACATTGATCGGAGTTGAGGTTTCACGATCATGGTCAACATGATAGCCTGGGAAAAGGAACTTATAAAGGAACTATTTTTCCCAAAAGATGTTTCTTACATCAAATAGTAATATAACATATCTCTCCGCGTACCTTTGTTTATAAAACCGTATGGACAGATTGCCTTGTTCGTTGTAAATCTTTGCCCTTATAAAGGCTTTATAAAGTAGGACAAACACTCCTCGACTACTGGCTGAGGAGGCTGAAATCGATGGTCGGTCAACAAAGTCGTGTACAATGTGGATCCGAGCATTAATGATGTAAAGTACTTGGATACACAGAATCATTACACAAAAATTGTGTCAAACGTAACAAAGTTTGTGTCACATAAATATCAATCCTTAATTAGACACCCATGCCCAAGCTAAGGCTCGAGGGCTAATGCACTGCCTATTGAATGCAGCAAATTCAAAATGCAATACAGTTTCCTAGGAGATTCGATCCTCAGGTTGGTCGGCCACACACAACCTGAGTCTCGGGAACTACTGCACACCGCGTTTCAAATCCTAATGCATGTTGTCGAGCAAGGAATCGATCCTCGTGCCGATTTTGCAAATGAGCCTGAGTCTCAGGGGCTATTAGGATTAGTGGTCTTATGTGTACCTTCAGGTGCATCTCGGGTTTTAGACTGACACACACCTTGAGGACTACTGGCTATATATCTCGACAGAGAATAAATTGCACTAATCGAAAATATTCACAAAAAATCAGCCCATGGTCTGGGTGGTGCACCACCTCGGAAGCAATCGGGCATAAAGGTTGGGCACAAGTGGGTGGCTCCATAGTGGGCATTTCCAACATTAATCTCAGATGCAGTTCGGCGGTGGAGCTCGAAAGCAGTCTGCCATAAAGCTCAAGATCAGAGACACCTCCAAAGCAGTCCAGCATAAAGCTCCGATGCGAATGGCTAGCTCCATAAAAGACTATTCCGGCAATTAACCTCTGATAAAGTCCTTCAAATTTTTAGATATTGAGATAATCTATTACACCTCAGATGCCGACCAACGTTGGAGCTTGGACACAGAGCGGCGTTGGAGCTCAGATGCAAAAAGATACCTCATACACAATCCATCGTTGGAGCTCGGACACAGCTCGTCATTGGCACTCAAATGCCGATCAGCGTTGGAGCTCGGCTACAAAAAGACACCTTAGATGCAGTTCGGCGTTGGAACTTGGACGCAAGAGGACATCGCCACGTGGGAAACACTTCGACCTCGAGATGTGGCATAAAAAATAACAAGGCATGGATAATGGCCGAGAACTTAAAGGGTACCTCGGATGCCTGACGTGTGAACTCTTTAGATACACCTCGGCGATCCTCAAGATTGGAGATGGGAAGATTTGTTGAACTAGTTTTCAAGACCAACGGCTGAAGATGAAGAACAGGTCAGAATAATCAAGGAGCATCCCCAACATGAAGACCGGTTCCGGGGGCTACTAACGGTGTCCTGGACTAGGGGGTACTCACCAAGTCGTCTCCCGACCAATGGGTCGGGCCGAGGACCCCCAGGAAGATTCACTAATGGGGCAGTTCAGAGAGCCCATGATGCATACAAGGGAGATTCCACAAGACTTGGAGCACAAGAGAAGGACTCCATTAAACCCTAGGCCTATGGTGCATTATATAAATCGAGGCCAGGCTAGTCAATAAACAATCTCAATCTCAATCTCATACTCATTACTACAATCTCATAGTAGATACTTGTACTATATACTATCCCCCATATGAATACAATCAAAAGCAGGACGTAGGGTATTATCTCCTCGAGAGAGCCCGAACCTAGGTAAAATCCTGTGTCCATGTTACCATCGCTCTGAGACGCCTAACTTAGGAACCCTAGTACGAGATATGCCGGATTTGCCACCGACACCTGTCCTTATTGGCAGAGCTTCCAGGAAAGCAAATCCCCTTGACCATTCTGATATAGCCTATTCTTTCTCTCTACTTCTTGTATTAGAGAGTCGGAGTTTAGTAGGTATCTTTATCGGTAGATCATATGTTGTCGCATAGAATCTATGAAGTAGATTAGCGTTCCAAGCATGGGGTTCTACCCTTTTCTCAAAGTTGTAGACCCAATAGGCTCCATTATTTAACACATTTGAAACCGAAAAGGATCATTTCCACGGAGGGGCTAGCTTGTGGGGCTTCTGTTGATCCAGTTGGAGGACAAATCACCTTCCTAAAAGGGACGTCCTCTAACCTGCAGGTCATGGTACCATCGTAAATCTTGTTGATAGACAACATAAATTATGATACCTAGCTCTTGCTATTCCCCGAGGAGGTCTCGACCATCTTGACACACCACCTCATATTCATCCTCCGAGTACAATTCCACTCGCGGGGGGTGGGGTGAAGTAAATTACTGGGGAGGACAACCTCTACAGCGTAAACCATGAAGAAATGAGACTAGTTCGTAGATATGTTAGGAGTTGTCCATTGGCCCCATAAGACCGATGACATCTCAGAAACCCATGCTCCTGTATCATGTTTTATATTACACCTGAGGCGTGGCTTCAGCCCTTGGAGTATCACTCCATTTCCTCTTTCTTCTTAACAATTCGACCACGGATGAGCCAAGTAGGCGTACTCGACCCGAGTGCCTTGAGTATAACAAAAATATTAGAATTCGTCTGAGTTGATATTCGACCTATTATTAGTAATGATACTATGGGGGGGACTCCAACCGGAAGATTATTTCTTTCATAAACTTGACATGTGTTGTCGTGTCTAGCTTCTTTATGGGCTTAACTTCTATCTACTTGGTAGGTTTGTCACACGGCTACTACTAAGTGAGTGAATCAATGAGTGCCCATTCACAGTGACTTGACCATATCTAGGCCCTGGACAACAAAGGGACATGTAAGAGGAATTGTCTTCAACGTAGACGTTGGCTTATGTGATTGGTTAGCATCGAATTGGCATCCAATGCACCACACCACTATATCTTTAGCATCTTCATTTGCACATGGCCAGAATAAACCTGCACAAAATGCTTTCGAAACCAGTGTCTTAGAGGAGGCTTGGTGCCCATAAGTTCCTGAGTCGGTCTCTTGCAAAATTTGTTGTCCCTCATCTCATGAAATGTAAAGCTGCAACACACGAGAGATACTTTTCTTGTAGACTTGATCTCCTCAAGCGGTGTAGGCTTTTGATCAACGGAAGGTCTACTTGGCCTCAACTTCATCCTTGGGGAGTTATTTTCTTAACAAATATGCAATTTAAGGAACAATCCACTCGTGGATAACTATTAAAACTTTTTGAATCAGATCAATTACTGCTGGAATTTCAATCTCAGTTGGATTCTCCAGTCTGACTGGTTGCCTGGGATCCTCTAAGAAAAAGATCTTCTTTGATTGTGGGAGAGTGTAAGTGTTCGAGAAACACATTCTTGGGAATCTCTTTCCGAGTGGAACCTAACTTGGCTACATCATTAACTTCTTGGTTATTGGCAGGAACAATGGAGGATATGTTGTCACTTTAGAAGGAACAATGGAGGGTGATGAATCAAAAGTTCATTTATGAACTTGGTATAGCTACAAAATGGTTTATGCCAATGGACCACTATTCTTACTAGTGGGTCCATAGTTTAGTCTAAGGAATGAATGGTCCTGCCAGTGATTCAGTATATACAAAGTTACACACAAATTATGAATTATTGTGAAAGCATGATGGATGCATAGTAATGCAAAAGATACACTCAGATTTGAACTTGTCATATTCGATAAGATGAAGGATATACCACAAGCATAGCATGGATTAACACCGAAGTGCCATTAGTGTAAAAGTAAAATGTGCTAACAAGATTATTGACTCCAGTGCAAGTGGGAGTCTATTGGAAATACGCCCTATAGGCAATAATATTGTATTACTTCTTTCCACTTATAACTAAAAGTATATATTCTATTTGATAACTGTTATGATTCTAGAATATCTGATTCAGTGGAGAACACATAGGCACGTGTGAAATGATAAACAACAAAACTTGCTGCCTAGTCTTGCCCCTAGGACTAGCTCAAGTGTTGTTTGTGATGATGCTTTATAGATCTTGGGATATCGTTAAGTGTAATGATAGTCCCGAATCAACTTTGAGAGTATGACGTTAGAAGAACGGTCATATTGGATTGACCTAAATTATTTGTTATACTTCGAGGTACTTTTGTCCTAAGTCAATCGATATAACACTGAGAGTTAACATGTGTTAGTTCCTTAGACCATGAGCATGTCATAGTCACTTCTTACTGTATGATGGCCTTTGGGGTTGATCCAACGTCATTTCTAACACGGTGATCATAATGATAACACGATGATCATAATGGCCTTTGGGGAGTTGATGCTCAAGAGTGGGATTTGCTCCTCCGATGATGGAGATATATTCTTAGGCCCCTCTCAGTGTTACGACATCCATCATCATTTGACCATACACGGGTGACTAGGTCACAGGGATTCCAAAACATGTTAACAAGAAAGAAGCTAAACTGGTAATGAGGAGAGCAATATAGTAAGCATGAGAATGACTCGAGAGGATACCAATACATCTCACCTCGGGTTTTGTAAAGTACCACGAAGCAAAGGAAATAGCACATAACTAAAGGTTAACTCGCATATCATTCGTGTATTCATTGGGATCAATATGGACGACCACGGCTCTGGTATTGGTTATTGAATGAAAGGGGTTTTGTTCATGTCTATGTTTTGCCGAATCTATAGGGTCATAAGCTTGAGGGAATCATGATTTCTTGAGTGTTAGTGGAGTAAGAGTTATGAGAAAATATTCAAAAAATAGTTTTGCCAATATTAGAAATAGTTACGAGAGAAACCAGAAGTATTTGGGGGTTATCGGAAGTGTTTTAGGGAATATTCGATAATACCGAAAAATTATATATATGCAGAATTTTTTTCCGGAGATATAATAAAAAAATAAAGGGCTCTAATAATGATTAAGAGCTCCTAGGATTTATTTATATACTATGGGCTAATAGAAATTGCTAAAAGCCTTATAGGGGAGAGTTAATGGGCCTATTGGGCCCAATAGGGATGTGGCGTCTCCTTAGCTTGTTGGACAAGCTTGAGGCGAATCCTAGTGGGAGAGGGACTCCCTCTCCCCTTGCGGGGCGCACAAAGGCATGATTCCTCCCCAAGTTGGATGCCCACGTCCACCTATATATACATGAGGGGGGCGCTGATACGTCTCCAACGTATCTATAGTTTATGGAGTATTCATGCAATGTTTTCAACAATTTTATATGGTTTTCATATGATTTGATTAGAACTAACCCGTACTGACGCTATTTTCAGCAGAACTGTCGTGGTGTCCTTTTTTGTGGAGAAATAAAAGTTCTCGGAATGGGCTAAAAAATTTACTGTGATTTTTTATGGACCAAAAGAGACCCCCGAAGCACAAGATCTGGGCTAGGATGTGGACGAGGAGGCCACAAGCCCTCTAGGCCCTCCCTACCACCTAGGGATGGTTCTTCAGACTTGTGGGCCCCTCGGGCACCCCCTTGACGTGAGACCGACGCCAAAAATTCTTATAAGTACCCAAACCTCTGAAAAGAACCCTAGATCGGCCGCAAGCCTCTGTAGCCATGAAAAACCAATCGAGAGCACGTTCCGGCACCCTGTCGGAGGGGGAAACCATCACTGGTGGCCACGACGAGGAGGGAGTAGTTCACCCTCGGGGCTCAGGGTATGTACTAGTAGCTATGTGTTTGATCTCTCTCCCTCTCGTGTTCTTGAGATGACACGATCTTGATGTACCACGAGCTTTATTAATATAGATGAATCATATGGAGTTTGCCCCTCTCTATCTTCTTGTGATGAATAGAGTTTTCCCTTTGAAGTTTTCTTATCGGATTGAGTCTTTAAAGGATTTGAGAACACTGGATGTATGTCTTGCGTTGGGATATCTGTGGTGGCAATGGGATGTTCTATTGGTCCACTTGATGTATGTTTTGGTGATCAACTTGCGGGTTCCATGACCATGGGAATCTATGCATAGGGGTTGGCACACGTTTTTTTCTTGACTCTCCGGTAGAAACTTTGAGGCACTCTTTGAAGTTCTTTGTGTTGGATTGAACCTGATGAATCTGAAATTGTGTGATGCATATCGTATAATCAAGCCCATGGGTACTCGTGGTGAGATTAGGGTTTTGGTTGATGTGTATCTTAAGGAGTTATTTTAGTACGAACTCTAGGGTTGTTCGAGACTCTAATAGTGATAGCTCATACGATTGATTGGAAAAGATAACTTTGAGGTGGTTTCGTACCCTACAATAATATTGTTTCATTTGTTCTCTACTATTTGTGACGTTGGAGTGAACTCTTTGTCGCACATGAGGGATTTACATTTAATTTAACTATGTTAGTATTGTTGAGAGAACTTGCACTAGTGAAAGTATGAACCCTAGGCCTTGTTTTCTATGCATTGCAATACCGTTTGTGCTCACTTTTATCATTAGTTACCTTGATTTTTTTTCAGATTATAAAAACCTATATCTACCATCCATATTACACTTATATCTCCATCTCTTCGCCGAACTAGTGCACCTATACAATTTACCATTCTATTGGGTGTGTTGGGGACACAAGAGACTCTTTGTTATTTGGTTGCAGGGTTGTTTGAGAGAGACCATCTTCATCCTACGCCTCCCGCGGATTGATAAACCTTAGGTCATCCACTTGAGGTAAATTAGCTACAAGAAGAAGGTTGTGTAGTAGATATCATGCACCCCTTAGAGGTCATTGTTTTCTCCTGTTGTCTTGGGTGCCCCCTCTATCGCTCTGTAGTTCTAATCTTTTTGTAGACTTGATCTTGAGAAAGTTCTAGTTCTCTAATTCCTCATAATAGAGAAGCCTTGTGCGGTTCTCCTCTTCTCCCTCTAATTCTCGTGTGATGATTAGCCCTGGATGACGAAGCATTGCCAGATTGTAAAGCTTGTATGCTTGCAATCTGTAGAAAGGTCATGCTCTCGGTCTTTTGTTCGAGGGATCGTCGTGGATGGTTCGAGGGACTTCAAGAAATATCTACACCAAGTTGGTAACTATCCTATATAACATTGTAGCATCATCATAGTGATCCAGGACCTTGATCGTAGTGCAAAAAAATGTTTTCTACAAGGCTTCCCTTCACACCAAGTTGGAGGCTAGCTCTTGTGAATAATAGCTGGCACTAACGACCATGTGAGTTCTTGAGGTAGTGATTGTTTTGGCAAATAGATCTCGTAAGAACACAAAATAAAATAGGTAAACAAATAGTGAAGCAAAGTATTTTTGGTTTATTTGGATTAATAGATCTGAAAACAAAAAGGAAAAACAGTAGATCGGAAAGCAATATGTTGGAAAAGTAGACCCGGGGGCCGTAGGTTTCACTAGTGGCTTCTCTCATGAGTATAGTGCACGGTGCATGAAACAATTACTGATGGGCAATTGATAGAAAATCAAATAATCATGACTATATCCCATCAATGATCATTATATAGGCATCACATCCAAGATAATTAGACCAAAATGATTCTGCATCTACTTCTATTACTCCACACATCGACCGCTATCCAGCGTGCATCTAGTGTATTAAGTTTATGGGAAAACCGTGTAATGCAATAAGAATGGTGACATGACATAGACAAGATCTATTCATGTAGGGTTAGACCCCATCTTGTTATCCTTAATGGCGACGATACATGCGTGCCTTGCTACCCCTTCTGTCACTGGGAAAGAACACCACAAGATCGACCTAGTTGGCCTAACTAAACCAAAGATTCGAAGAAGAAATACGAGGCTACAAGTAATCATGAAAATAAGAGATCAAAGAAGACTCAAATCATATTCATTGATAGAACTGATCATGAACTCAAAATTTATCGAATCCCAACAAACAAACCACAAAAGTCATTACATAAAATAGATCTCCAAGAGACCATTGTATTGAGAATCATAAGAGAGAGAGAGAGAGAGGAAACCAACTAGCTAAGGCCTATGGGCCTGTAGGTCTATGGTGGACTACTCACGCATCATCGGAGAGGCACCTAGGATGAAGATGAACCACTCCATGATGGTGTTAGATTGGATCTCAAGGTTCTGGAACTTGCGGCGACTAGAATTGTGTTTCGTTGACTCCTCTAGGGTTTTCCGAATATCTGTGAATTTATAGAGGCAATACTAGGTGTAGGGATGTCCCGAGGTGGGCACCACCCCCAGGCCACACTAGGGGCCTCTGCCACGCCCTGGTGGGTGTTCCCTACTTCGGGCCTCCTCTCTGGCACTAGTCTGGCCCATTTGGTGTCTTCTGGTCGAAAAACAATTCTCCCAAAAATTCCTGGTGTTTGGGCTTCGTTTGGTACTGATTTTCCGCGAAGTAAAAAATAAGCAAGAACAACAACTGTTACTTTGGCACTATGTCAACAGGTTAGTACCAAAAATGATATAAAGTCCCTATAAAATTATTGTAAAACATCCAAGATAGATAATATAATAGCATAGAACAAGAAAAAAATATAGATACGTTGGAGACGTATCACGTAGCAACTAAATCACATGAGGCATTGCCTTTATAGTTAATAATTGTGATCTTTATAGTCGGTTATGAACCATACTTTCTTTTCCTAGGAATAGAGATATGTCTTGTTCAAGTTTTTCGTCCCTCAATTTCAAGAGAACTTTATCATGTGTCGAGTAGATACTTTATCTTCCTCAAGGACATTCGGTGAATCCGATATAATGTCTAAAACCATAATGACTTTAGTAATAGAATGATCATTATAATCAAGAGTCTTTTCATACAAATCGTCGAGATACTCACTAGCTGAAGTCTTGATCTCTCACTACTACAAAATGGTCCAAAGACGACACATCAATGAGAGACCCTTCGACAAAACTGTGTGCGATGACCAAATCGCAAACGATATAGTTATAGCTTTATCGCTAATGGCGTTAACTGTGTATGAGGGAGTTTCCATCAAATACGATCTAAAAACTAGTTGCGCATGCGATGTTTGGAAAAGAGTTGGCCTAGATAAACTATTTGCAATTGGATAATATAACGCAAACAATTGTAAAAATACAAGTAAGTGCGATTTACGACATACAGTTCACCCCAATAAACTATTTGCGTTGATCAAGCAGAACACAAACGATTGTCCAGATGATCACGTGTGCGATAGACGACATACAGGTCACTCGAATGAACTGTTTGTGATAGGATAAAACAACAAAAACGGTTACATACATCAAGATGTGTGTGATAGACAACATACAAGCCATTGGAATGAACTGTGTGAGATAAGCCCAAATAACAGAAACGGTTTCTGAGATCAAGATATGTGTGATGTACATAGCCCACTCTGATGTGTTGTAGGCAAACGGTTCCAGATAAAGAACTGTCAGGGACTGATGAAATGTGAGATCATGGCTTCGGAATGATAGACTACTCATATCAACAACGAATTCCTTCTTTTCCGGAAGCCCACTTGAAAAGAACTCCAAAGTTAAGCGTGCCTGGCTTGGAGTGATTCTAGGATGGGTGACCGACCGAGAAGTTGGTCCTGGGTGCGCACGAGTGAGGAAAAAATGCGTAGGAAAGACTAGTGTTGGTCTGTCGGGCCAGTCTAGATCCCGCCAGGAGTAACGGGGTGTTACAATTCGTATCAGAGCAGACCCTTGCGGTTACACGGGCATGCGAGTGTCAGGTGCACAGGCATGTGGTGTATGGCTTGTGTGGCCCGTCATGGCACACAACATGGCACATGTGTCGGAATGGACGCGCATATGTGTGCCAAAAGGGAACGTTCCTGATAGGCCGACAAGGACGTGGGTTCCTTTGAGTGGGGGTGTATGTGAGAGCCTGGCTTAATAGGAATGATAGGCTACTCATATCAACAAGGAATTCCTTCTTTTCTGGAAGCCCACTCGGAAAGAACTCCAAAGTTAAGCGTGCTTAGCTTGGAGCGATTCTAGGATGGGTGTTGGTCTGTGGGGCCAGTCTAGATCCCGCCAGGCGTAACGGGGTGTTACATGAAATCATCATCGACGGATTTGGTTGTTTATTCCGTATGCGATGTGATTTGCTCAATCTACACACAAACATCTATGCTCTATTTAGAAGAACGTGATTGCATAACCAAATTAAGCTTAGAAATACATACATAACATTGGCGCACACCTTAATAAACTATTACATGCATAATAAACTTATCCCTAGAAATTTATGAATATTTCGACATAGAGGGAGTATTATAACTGAGAAACGATCATCAAACCATCTACTTCTGATGATGCTTTCTGCTAATGCTTTGCTTGTGGCTCGATCCCTCATTGTCTTTAGGTAGGAGGCGCTTCCTCATGTCAAGGAAGCGCCTAAACATCTCGTAGCATGTGTATGCTTCCTTGGCCACGGTCTAGAGGTGATACTCATCCATTTTCTTCACCTAAGCCATTTGCTAGACAGGCTTGTTCTTGTCGGACTTGCCTTCATGTCAGCATAGTAGGAGTCGATGATGGCCTCAGCCAGGTCAACATGGTAGTCCATGTTCTTCTTGCTACCCCAGACCCTGTAGTAGTCGCGGATGTCGACAAGCTTCTGGTAGGACAATCCTGAAGTCTTGAGCACCTTTGGATCGTTTGTGGTGTCCACCATAGCGAACTTATAGTTGGGGCTGTTGGCAAACCTGGTGAAACGCTCGCAAGGAACTGTGTCCAGGCAGTAGTGGTAGAGGAGGACGTGATGGCCCATGCACAAATGGGTGACGACAACCTTCTAATCATGCCCGCCACGAACACTGGTGTCAGCGAGGTCAAAGCCGCCACTTTGTACTTTTCATTCGCATCAAGCACCCACTCCAAGGTGTCGATGGAGTCCTCCACCATGCCCGGGTCGTTGGTGTACACCACCGTGAGGTCGACCTTCCACATGTGGGTCTCCACATGATGCACACTGAACTCCATTGGACCGCCGCTGGACATCCTCTCTGTATGCGTTGTCCAGGGTGTGCTTATTTTGTTGTGCGACGCGATCAAAAGCGTAAAGAGACTATGGTTAATGGTTGTGGGTATAAATGGGGGTCGTACGTCTTGGAAAAGCAGCACGTCCGGATGGCAGATTTTGTAGCGCGTGATTCAGTCGTGCAACAAGTAACTGCATGGGGTGATGCGCGAGGCGCAACCGTATGCATATGGAACCCCTGAAGTGATAGTGTTCCAGCCCCAACCGCTGGCAAAGTGCACACGGAGGGGCGCGAGAGCATAGCACGCGCAGGAACGCGAGAGCAAAGCACGCGGTGGGACATGAGGTTGAACCAGACCACTCTATAGTTGTCCTCGTCAAGTAACTGGTCCATGACATTGGAGTTCTCCACCCAGATCGGATGTTTGGTGTACACCACCAAGAGCCCCGCGAACTGACGGGGCATGTCCACCAAGGCATGCATGGTGAACTGGCGCTCGTCGTCGATAGCCACTAGGAGCGCCATTGGAGCCGTCTAGGATACCCTTGATCGTGGTTCTGCTTCTTAAGGTCCTGCTATTAATCGTCAACTTCATATTAATGTCCACATATTAATCGTCCATTGCATACTAAGAAAACATAGTACTACCAAAATAAGAGTCTCCCCCATAAGATGCCATTTGCATGGTTGTATCACAAATTGCAGAAATAATACAAAGGTTAAAATTCCATCATTACAAGGCTCAAATTCAAAGATTAAAAGGTTAAAACCGATAATAGAAATGATATTCAGCTTATGCAGAAACTTTGTCATGCAGCTCTAGACGCCCGCGCTGATCAGCTAAACTTGAACATATATGATAGGTCCATACTGATATTACTACTACTTTGGCAACTTCAATATTTCTACAAAGGGATCTGCCACTGACATGTCATTTATGGGCTTGGCATTAGGACATATGAATAGTCTGTGAACTAAAGTTACAAAAAAAATTGAGCTTCTGCATAGAGTTTTCCATTCTGTCCTAGTCGCCGGAGCTAATCATGAAACCATTCTTTTTTGCGCAATAAATGTAGGCAAAATCTCATTATTTTTGCAAACTTGCTCTCACAACAAAGAACCTGGTGAATATAATCTTCGATAAGGTCCCTCAATAGAATTTCAAAGTAATTTCGGAGAGATGGATATCAAGGCATTCAATGGGATTGTTATATTGTATCACATTATCCACTATTGGGCCTAACCGTATCTGCAAAAGAAGAGAATGTATTAATGCTTGGACACACAACGGGCCTCTTACGATTCGTAGGGTTTCAAAAATTGAACTCCCTTGTGGTTAAAATTTAACATTGAAGAGCATCACCTGCATATGTAGCTTCTCGAGGCACGGAAAGCATCTCAGCAATGCCATAACTTGGTCCAGGTTGAGGCCGATAGATTCTACTGCAAAGACCTTCACTATGCGTAGATACGGTGTCAAGCTTGTCGATATGATTTTCTGGATGACACACGAACATACATCTTGAGTAGAGAAAAAATGTTAATTCAAGAATGAGAAGAGGGCGGCTGCTGTACCTGGATGGTTATGGATCCATAAACAAGTTTAGATAAGTTGACGGGCGAGTATCCAAACACTTTCAATTTCAGCGCATGAATGAACATGATTCTTGTTGGACCTTGTTGATCAACAACAAGTAACCTCTCAAGTAAAGGCATGTCCACAATCACCATTTGGTGATTCACCTTGTGCGATCTCCTATTGCAGCACCAGCAATAAACAAAAATTGCCCAGAGAATCTTGGAGGTGATGTGGAGGCTACTCAACCCTTTGATCACTTGAATGTGAATGTGGAGGCCTAGTTACAGCCGCGGAGTAGGCAATCTATGTCGTCGTTGGGGATGCAGACGGCGACGATATCAAGGTGCTTCAGTCAAGGTAGCAAAAGAGTAGGATTGGCGTTAATCTGGGGGAAATGGCAATTCAAGAACCTTGCAAAGTGCAACACAGAGGGTGGTCGCGGGTGCTTATATCCATCGTTGAAACTGAGCTCCTCGAGATGATCTAGGGCTGGCGATAAGAACCACTCATCAAGCCTGGCTCGGTCCTTGCCATTGGAACAAAACTTTTCCATGGTAAGACCTTTCATTAGGCCACAGTGCATGCTAAGGATCTAGGATAATGCATCCAAATGTTTGTGATAGCCAGTGCAAAGCATGTGCTCGCTGCTAAGGCCGACAGGGGCACAACGCCATAGAGGATGCCACCATCGGGAGAGGACGGTTATGTGTATGCCATCTTTGATAGCGGGGAGGAAGATGATGACTCTCAACATATCATCGGGGAGGCGGCTGATGAAGTATAGGCTTATCGGAGGCTCTTGTGTTTTTGGTGCAGCCCGCCTCCGCTTGTTGGCAACCTCGACCTCCACCTCCGGAGAATGGCCGCCAGTGGCTCTTTCTGTCAAGAGTAGAGCAGTGGGAGGACAGTGATTATGTAGCTAGATCTAGGTACAAGAATAGTGCATTGGTAATTACAAGTTACTAGGTAGGACCAGTTTTATCAGATTAAGAAAATTAAATCCCAATTGATTGCTGAAATACTACACATTTACTTTGATATTGCTATGCAAGTCAACAAGGAATACTAGAAAGAACTCTTACTTCCAACAAAATTTGGACGGAGGATGCCGTCAGGGAAGTTAGCATTTATCGTATGGTCGGGCTCTTTTAGGTGCAACGTAATTTTAGTGCTAGCTTTCAGTACATAAAACTTAGAAATTTCTGCCCAAATTCCTTGTTCAAAATAGGAGTGAAAATCTTCATCAAGTTTTACAGAAACAACGATAGTAAAATTCATGGTTTGTTCTCAATATGACATCCCTGGAGTCATCAGTTATGTAAAGGCCAAAATTTAGCGGTACAGTTGTCGTTGCAACGCAATGGGTGTACTATAGGAATTGATAATATTGTTAGAGAACAGGGTAAGATGATAGTATGGGAGTAGTAGTTAAAATAACAACATGCACATCAGTTGATATGAAAGGACAAAAAATTACAAGTAAAGAGGTAATGTAACCATGACATCATGAAAATATATATATGAGAGTAAACAAAAGAACAATAGAACATTAATTTGCCTAATATAGAAGGAAAAGACTAAGAAGAAGAAATCACATTTGACATAAATGCTACATGTGACACCTTTTATCCAAATGTAGCAATCTATACTATAGGTTGAGAAAAAGAATAGACCATGCATGTCAACCCAGGTAGTGTGAGACTGAACATACCGTGTGCTCTGTGAAGTCATTTGGTACAGTGAGATGGAACTCTTCCATTTTTTGTCCAAGTCTACATAGCCCTAATGTGTCCTTCCACTATACACTCTATGAATGAAAACCCTCAAATCATCTAGAAGAAACATGAATCCATGGTGATTTCGGACGGGTGATTAAAAGGTGCCGTCAGACTGGAATAAGAGATGAGCGGAAATATTTGAGTAGATTAGTTACCTCGTTCTTTATGGGGAAAACTAGTATTGAAGATTCCCCAATCGGGCGAGTTGGGTCGACAGCAAGCAGCATCGAGAAAGTAAGTGCTAATAGGCCGCAACAATTAGCGGTGGCCTTTCACGGCAGCCTGCGGCAGCGACCGGCGGCGAGCTAAGTGGTTGACATGGGGATAGGCGGTGACATGCATGTAGAGTCCTGGAGTACTAGTGTTAGTGTAGGTGCTACTATGGTGGGGAGTGGGAGGGGAGGGGAGCAGGCCAGGGTTTTGTGACATGTGGGTGCTGAGGTTTTTTTTTGGAGTGGTGTTGAGGGTTTCTATCCTAGAATAATGTGCTTCGGAGGAAAAGGTTTATTAGATCCAACCGTGTGTGATAAATCCTATATAAATATTACTCTCAAGTAAACTAGCACTCCGGTGTGAAGGAGATACCGCACAATGAAAGTCGTCGCATAGTTTCAATCTCGGAAAAAATACACATGCATAGATATAATACACACAAACTAGATAGATTCAATCCAACATTTTTTAGAAACGGTCAATCCAACATCTCATATCCATGCTTGATCGATAAGATTCTGCAGGAACTGGGCGTACGCGGCATGCGCTATCCCGCGATAATACTTCTGCTTGAAGGAGCGAAAGGCTCGTCCTCTTGCATGCGCTATAATACTAGAGTATGTGTTGTTAATATTATGGTTGCAGAACGGGCATCCATAGCCCCCATTCTTCTTGACACACTTGTTATGCTTTCCATCCATAAGCTCTTTGACCATTTGCCTCTTGAACCTCTCCTGGACGTCTTCATCTTTGTTGTCCACATCGTTAGATAGCACCTATACTTAGTAAAAAATCCGATGTCTGTATATTTTATAATGCATAATCGCAAGGCAAAGTTTATGAATCATACTATATCATGCGACAATGTGAACCTTAAATCAAAGTTAATTGGTTTGATGCCCAAAGTTAGCATGCCATAGTTTAGCAACTGCCAAATGTTTGCTAGAGATTGGTTGCATACCAATTCTCATTATCAATCTCACAAAAGGTTGTGAAATGTTGCAAACTTTTGATTTTGCCAAATATTGGTAGCAAACCAATCAACTTATAATATGTATTTACCAAAAATGGTTATACATGAACAATTGGTTCTCCGTCCGAGCCGTTGTCATAGCTGGAGTGTTTGTCGGAGTCGCTGGTTCCGTTGGGGAAGCACAGCGGTGGCAACAAGGTCAAGGCCACGCTGCTGTCTATGTGACCCTTCATCTCCACTGACGGCAATCTCTATGCCCACCTTCACGCTGTGCTCGGGTGCCTCACCGACACCAACGTGATTACTCCCTCCCATGGTGCAGGAAGGCCGTTGATGACGATTGATAATGGCGGCGAGGATGCAGGGGGTGAGAAAGGATTGTGTGTAGTGAGAATATTAAAACCAGCGGCTCGGGCGTGTATAATAAAGGGGAGTTGGGACTTGAGAGAGAGACAGTTGGAGGTTTAAAGGGACGGCTCACCTCCCGGTGAGGCACCTGCGCGCTGGACTATTGCCATGCGCACTGTCAATTAACACGCCTAACGACACGTCTCCCTATGAAACTATGTAGCGAACACGCTTCCCATCAATTTGTTGGGGAACGTTGCATGGGAAAAAAAATCCTACGTTCATCCAAGACCTATCCATGGTGATGAGCATCTACGAGAGGGAGAGTGGATCTACATACCCTTGTAGATCGCTAAGCGGGAAGCGTTAACAAACGCGGTTGGTGTAGTCAAACGTCTTCGCTATCAAAATCGCCGAGCGTCCCGTGATCCAATCACGATCCGTCCCACGATCCAATCACGATCCGTCCCACGATCCAATCACGATGTGTCCCGCGAACACGATCACGATCCGTCCCGCGATCCAATCACGATCCGTCCCGCGAACACGATCACTGTCCTTCCGATCTAGCGCCGAACGGACGACACCTCCGCGTTCAGCACACGTACAGCTTGATGACGATCTCTGCCTTCTTGATCCAGCAAGAGGGATCAGAGAGTAAGAAGAGTTCTCCAGCAGCGTGACGGTGCTCCGGCGATGGTGGTGGAGCTATTCCGGCAGGGCTCCGCCTAAGCACTTTAGAAAGCCGATCTAGAGGAGAAATTATGCACTGGTGGAACGGGTAGCATGTGGCTGAAAATTCTGTGCAAAAACCCTAAACCCTCCAGTATATATAAGAGGGAGGGAGGAGAGGCCTTGTCTCAAGGACCAAGCCCTCCTTGGTTTGGCCGAAGTGGGAGGAGAGGAGGATTCCTCCTCCAATGCTAGTAGGACTAGGATTCCTCCTTTTTTGGCCTTTTTCCGCCTTTTTCCCTTTGGGATTTTCTTCCCTAGGCACATGGGACTTATGTGGGATTTCCACCAGACCACAAAGGGCTGGTATTCACTCTCCCACAGCCCATGAATCCTCTTGGGTCGAAATACCCGTCCCGAAGGTCTCCCGGTACACTATCGATTAGCCCGAAACTTTTCCGGCGACCAAAACAGGACTTCCCATATATGAATCCTTACCTCCGGACCATTCCGGAGCTCCTCGTGACATCTGGGATCTCATCTGGGACTCCAAACAACCTTCGGTCACCACCATACATAACTCTACACTACCAAAACGTCACCAAACCTTAAGTGTGCAGACCCTGCGGGTTCGAGAACTATGTAGACATGACCGAGACACCTCTACGGTCACTAGCCAATAGCGGGACCTGGATGCCCATATTGGTTCATACATATTATATGAAGATATTTATCGGTCGAACCTCTATGTCAAGGATTCAGTAAATCCCGTATAATTTTCCTTTGTTCTTCAGTATGTTACTTGCCCGAGATTCGATTGTCGGTATCTCCATACCTAGTTCAATCTTGTTACCGGCAAGTCTCTTTACTCATTCCATAATACAAGATCCCATGACTAACACTTAGTCACATTGCTTGCAAGGCTTATTGTGATGTTGTATTACCGAGTGGGGCCTGAGATACCTCTCCGTTACACAGAGTAACAAATCCCAGCCTTGATCCATGCCAACTCAACACACACCCTCGGAGATACCTGTAGAGCACCTTTATAGTCACCTAGTTAGGTTGCAACGTCACAAGGCACTCCTCCAGTGTCCGTGAGTTGCATGATCTCATGGTCTTAGGAACATATACTTGACATGCAGAAAACAGTAGCAATAAACTGACACGATCATATGCTACGTTTGTAGTTTGGGTCTTGTCCATCACATCATTCTTCTAATGATGTGATCCCGTTATCAAATTGCATCACATGTCAATGTCTAGGAAACCTTGACCATCTTTGATCAATGAGCTAGTTCACTAGATGCATACTAGGGACAAAGTGTTGTCTATTTACCCACACAAGTAATGTGTTTCCAATCAATACAATTATAGCATGGATAATAAACGATTATCATGAACAAGGAAATATAATAATAAACACTTTATTTATTGCCTCTAGGGCATATTTCCAATAGTCTCTCACTTGCACTAGAGTCAATAATCTAGTTCACATCACTATGTGATTTACATTGTAATGAATCGAACACCCATGTAGTTCTGGTGTTGATCATGTTTAGCCCTTGGAAGAGGTTTAGTAAACGGGTCTGCAACATTCAGATCCATGTGCACTTTGCAAATATTTATGCCCTTCTCCTCGATGTAATCATGGATGGAGTTGAAGTGTCGCTTTGTGTGTCTGGTCCTCTTGTGAAACCTTGGTTACTTGGCCAAAGCAATAGCACCAGTGTTGTCACAGAACAGGTTTATTGGATTCAGTGCACTGGGCACTACTCCAAGAGCTATGATGAACTGCTTCATCCAGACACCTTCCTTCGCCGCCTTTAAGGCTGCTATGTACTCCGCTTCGCATGTAGAATCGGCTACCAAGCTTTGCTTGGAACTGCACCAGCTGACCGCTCCTCTGTTGAGAATAAATACGTATCCGGTTTGTGACTTAGAGTCATCCGGATCAGTGTCAAAGCTTGCATCGACGTAACCCTTTACACGAGCTCTTCATCACGTCCATAAACGAGAAACATTTCCTTAGTCCTTTTCAGATACTTAAGGATATTCTTGACCGCTGCCCAGTGCTCCATTCCAGGTTCACTTTGAAACCTTCCGGACATATTTATGGCAAGGCTGACATCGGGTCTTGTGCACAGCATTGCATACATGATAGAGCCTATGGCTGAGGCATAGGGGATGACACTGATCTTTTCTCTATCTTCTGCAGTCACTGGGCATTCAGTCTTACTCAACTTCACACCTTGTAACACAGACAAGAACCCCTTCTTGGACTGATCCATTTTGATCTTCTTCAAAACTTTATCAAGGTATGTGCTGTGTGAAAGTGCTATTAAGCATCTCGATCTATCTCTATAGATCTTAATGCCTAATATGAAAGCAGCTTCTCATAGGTCCTTCATTGAAAAACTCTTGTTCAAATATTCCTTCACCCTTTCCAGCATTTCTATATTGTTTCCAATCAGCAATATGTCATCCACATATAATATTAGAAACGCTACAGAGCTCCCACTCACTTTCTTGTAAATACAAGCTTCTCCATAAACTTGTATAAACTCAAACGCTTTGATCACCTCATCAAAGCGCTTATTCCAACTATGAGATGCTTGCACCAGCCCATAAATGGATCGCTGGAGTTTGCAAACTTTGTCAGCATTTTCTGGATCGACAAAACCTTCTGGTTGCATCATATACAACTCTTCCTCAAGGAAACAATTGAGGAACGCCGTTTTGACATCCATCTACCAAATTTCATAATCGAAATAAGTAGCTATTGCCAACATGATTCTGACAGACTTAAGCATCGCTACAGGAGAGAATCTCACATCATAGTCAACTCCTTGAACTTGTGAAAAAACCTTTGCCACAAGTCGAGCTTTATAGACGGTAACATTACTATCTGCGTCTGTCTTCTTCTTAAAGATCCATTTTTTCTGAATGGCCTTTCTCCCTTTAGGTAATACTTCCAAAGTCCTTGAATTTGTCGATACTTTGTTTTCATACATGGATCCCATCTCGGATTTCATGGCCTCTAACCATTTCTCGGAATCCATGCCCATCACTGCTCCTCCGTAGCTCGTGGGTTCATTGTTGTCCAACAACATGACCTCCTAGACAGGGTTTCCGTACCACTTAGGAGTAGTACACGCCCTTGTCGACCTACGGGGTTCAATAGTAGCTTGATCTGAAGCTTCATGATCATCATCATTAACTTCCTCTTCTACCGTCGTAGGTTCCATAGAAACATCTTCCTGTGTTGCGCTACTTTCTGGTTGAAGTAAAGGTTCCATAACCTCATCAAGATCTATTTTCCTCCCACTCAATTCTTTCGAGAGAAACTCTTTCTCAAGAAATGTTCCATTCTTAGTGACAAACACTTTGCCTTCGGATCTGAGATAGAAGGTATACCCGACTGTCTCTTTAGGGTATCCTATGAACACGCATTTCTCTGCTTTGGGTTCCAACTTTTCAGGCTGAAGCTTTTTGACATAAGCATCACATCCACAAACTTTAAGAAACGACAACTTTGGCCTCTTGCCAAACCATAGTTCATATGGTGTCGTCTCAACAGATTTTGATGGTGCCCTATTTAAAGTGAATGCAGGTGTCTCTAATGCATAACCCCAAAACGATAGTGGCAAATCAGCAAGATACATCATAGAACGCACCATATCTAATAAGGTTCGATTACAACGTTCGGACACACCATTACGATATGGTGTTCCAGGCGGTGTCAACTTTGAAACAATTCCACACTGTCTTAAGTGACTACCTAACTCATAACTCAGATATTCACCTCCTCGATCAGATCGCAGCAATTTACTCTTCTTATTACGATGATTCTCAACTTCACTCTGAAATTGCTTGAACTTTTCAAACGTTTCAGACTTGTGTTTCATTAAGTAAATATACCCATATCTACTTAAGTCATCAGTGAAGGTGAGAAAATAACAATATCCACCACGCACTATAGCATTCATTGGACCGCACACATCAGTATGTCGGATTTCCAATAAGTCACTCGCCCGTTCCATTGTTCCAGAGAACGGCGTTTTAGTCATATTGCCCATGAGGCATGGTTCACATATATCAAGTGATTCAAAATCAAGTGACTCCAAAAGTCCATCAGCATGGAGCTTCCTCATGCGTTTTACTCCAATATGAGCTAAACGGCAGTGCCACAAGAAAGTGGTAATATCATTATCAACTCTACATCTTTTGGGATCAAGGTTATGAACATGTGTGTCATCACTATCAAGATTCAATATGAATAAACCCCTCACATTGGGTGCATGACCATAAAAGATATTACTCATATAAATAGAACAACCTTTATTCTATGATTTAAATGAGTAATCGTCTTGCAATAAACAAGATCCAGATATAATGTTCATGCTTAGCGCAGGCACTAAATAACAATTATTCAGGTTCATCACTAATCCCGATGGTAATAGAAGAGAGAGCGTGCCGAAGGCGATCACATCAACCTTGGAACCATTTCCCATGCGCATTTTCACTTCATCCTTTGCGAGCCTTCATCTATTCCGTAGTTCCTGTTTTGAGATGCAAATGTGAGCAACCGAACCGGTATCAAATACCCAGGCACTACAACGAGAGCTAGTAAGGTACACATCAATAACATGTATATCACATATACCTTGTTTATCGTTGGCCGCCTTCTTGTCAGCCAGGTACTTAGAGCAGTTCCGCTTCCAGTGACCAGTTCCCTTGCAATGAAAGCACTCAGTTTCTGGCTTAGGTCCATGCTTAGGCTTTTTTTACAGGAGTAGCAACTGCTTTGCCATCCTTCTTGGTTTTCCCCTATTGCCCTTTCCCTTGCCTTTCTTCTTTAAACTAGTGGTTTTATTGACCATCAACACTTGATGTTCTTTCTGGATTTCAGACTCAGCGACTTTTAGCATCGCAAACAGCTCAGCGACGGACTTGTTCATCCCATGCATGTTATAGTTCATCACAAAGCTCTTGTAACTAGGTGGCAGTGATTGAAAGACTCTGTCAGTGATCGCCTCTGGCGGAAGGGAAATTCCCAACTCCGCTAGACGAGTTGAATACCCAAACATTCTGAGTATATGCTCATTGATAGACCCGTTCTCCTCCATTTTGCAAGCATAGAACTTATCGGAGGTCTCATACCTCTCGGTCCAGGCATTCTTTTGAAAGATAAACTTCAACTCTTGGAACATCTCATATGCTCCATAATGTTCAAAACATCTTCGAAGTCCCAGTTCTAAGCCATACAATATTGCACACTGAACTATTGAGTAATCTCCAGTACGTGCTTCCCAAGTGTTCTTAACGTCTTCGGAGGTCATGTCTTCTGGTTGGTCACCAAGCAGTCCATCAAGGACATATGATTTCTGGGAAGCCGTGAGGATAATCCTCAGATTATGGGCCCAGTCAACAAAGTTACTTCCATAATCTTTCAACTTAGCTTTCTCTAGGAACGCATGAAAATTCAGGGGTGCTAGTGCGCGAGCCATTGATCTACAACATAAATATGCAAAGGTTACTTAGACTATTGTTCAAGATAATGAGTTTAGTTAATCAAATTGCTAAAGCTCCCACTCAAATTGACATCCGTCAGGTCATCTGAGTGTCACATGATCCACATTCACCAACTCAAGTCCGATCATCACGTGAGTTGAGGTGGCTTCAATGGTGAACATCATCATGTTGATCATATCTACTATATGACTCATGTTCGACCTTTCGGTCTCTCGTGTTCCGAGGCCATGTCTGTACATGCTAGGCTCATCAAGTTTAACCCGAGTGTTCTACACGTGCAACACTGGCTTGCACCTGTTGTATGTGAACATAGAGTCTATCACACCCGATCATCACGTGGTGTCTCGACACGACGAACTTTCACAACAGTGCACACTTGGGGAGAACACAATTCATCTTGAAATTTAAGTGAGGATCACCTTATAATGCTAGCGTCGTCCTAAGGAAAACAAGGTTCCTAAAAGGATTAACGTCACATGCAAATCATAAGTGACATGATACGGCCATGAACTTGTGCTTTTATCTCCATCTAGAAAGCACCGGCATGATCTCCATCGTCACCGGCATGACACCATGATCTCCATCATCTTGATCTCCATCAACGTGTCGCCATCGGGGTTGTCACGCCCAACATGCTTCTACTACTAATTCTATCGTTTAGCGATAAAGTAAAGCATTACATAGCGCTTAATGATTGACACACAGGTCATACAATAATTAAACACAACCCTATGGCTCCTATCGGTTGCCGTACTCATTGACATGTAAGCCGTGATAATCTATGCATCACATGATCATCTCATACATCACATATATCACATTATGTAATTGGCCATATCACATCACAACATACCCTGCAAAACAAGTTAGACGTCCTCTAACTGTTGTTGCATGTTTTACGTGGCTGCTACGGGTATCTAGCAAGAAAAATTGTCATCTACGCAAAACCACAATGGTGATACACTAGTTGCTTTTCAACCTTCTCAAGGACCGCCTTTGTCGAATCCGATCCAACTAAAGTGAGAGAAACTAGCACCTGCAAGCCATCTATGCAACAAGTTGTGGTTGAGGGAACCGGTCTCTCGTAAGCGTACAAGTAATGTTGGTCTGAGCCGCTTCATCTCACAATACCGCTGAACCAAAACACGACCAAGGAAGGAAGCAATCTAAGCATCAACGCCCACAAACTCTGTGTGTTCTACTCGAGATCTCATCTACACATAGACCTAGCTCATGATGCCACTGTTGGGGAATGTTGCATGGGAAACAAAAAAATTCCGACGTTCACGCAAGACATATACATGGTGATGAGCATCTACGAGAGGGAGAGTGGATCTACATACCCTTGTAGATCGCTAAGACGGAAGCGTTAAGAAACGCGGTTGGTGTAGTCGAAGGCCTTCGCAATCCAAATCGCCGAGCGTCCCGCAATCCAATCACTATCCGTCCCACGATCCAATCACGAACCGTTCCATGATCCAATCATGATCCGTCCCGTGAACACGATCACGATCCCTCGCGTGATCCAATCACGATCCGTCCCACGAACACGATTACGGTCCTTTCGATCTAGCGCCGAACGAACAACACCTCCGCGTTTAGCACACGTACAGCTTGATGATGTTCTCCGCCTTCTTGATCCAGCAAGAGGGAGTGGAGAGGAAGAAGAGTTCTCCGGCAGAGTGATGGCTCTCCGGCGATGGTGGTGGAGCTATTTCGGCAGGGCTTCACCTAAGCACTACAGAAATCCAATCTAGAGGAGAAACTATGCACTAGAGGAACAGGTAGCACGTGGCTGAAAATTCTGTGCAAAAATCCTAAAACCTCCAGTATATATAAGCGGGAGGGAGGAGAGGCCTTGGCGCAAGGTCCAAGCCCTCCTTGGTTCGGCCGAAGTGGGAGGAGAGGAGGATTCCTCCTCCAATCCTAGTAGGACTAGGACTAGGATTCCTCCTCCAATCCTTTGGGCTTTTCTTCCCTAGCCGCATGGGCCTTGTGTGGGAATTCCACCAGCACACAAAGGGCTGTTATGCACTCTCCCATAGCCCATGAAGCCTCTTGGCTCGAAATACCCCTCCCGGTGGTCTCCCGATACACTACCGGCACTCCCGATACACTACCGATTAGCGCAAAACATTTCCGGCGACTAAAACAGGACTTCCCATATATGAATCTTTACCTCCGGTCCATTCCGGCACTCCTCGAGATGTACAGGATCTCATTTGGGACTCCGAACAACCTTCGATCAAAACCATACATAACTCTACACTATCGAAACGGCACGAAACCTTAAGTGTGCAGACCCTGCGGGTTCGAGAACTATGTAGACATGACCGAGACACCTCTACGGTCGATAACCAATAGCAGGACCTGGATGCCCATATTGGTTCCTACATATTCTACGAAGATCTTTATCGGTCAAACCTCTATGTCAAGGATTCAGTTAATCCCGTATAATGTTCCCTTTGTTCTTCGGTATGTTACTTGCCCGAGATTCGATCGTCGGTATCTCCATACCTAGTTCAACCTCGTTACCGGCAAGTCTCTTTACTCGTTCCGTAATACAAGATCCCGTGACTAACACTTAGTCACATTGCTTGCAAGGCTTATTGTGATGTTGTATTACCGAGTGGGCCCTGAGATACCTCTCTGTTACACAGAGTAACAAATCCCAGTCTTGATCCAAGCCAACTCAACAAACACCCTCGGAGATACCTGTAGAGCACCTTTATAGTCACCCAGTTACATTGTGACATTTGATACACACAAGGCACTCCTCCGATGTGCGTGAGTTGCATGATCTCATGGTCATAGGAACATATACTTGACAGGTAGAAAACAGTACCAATAAACTGACACGATCATATGCTACGTTTGTAGTTTGGGTCTTGTCCATCACATCATTCTTCTAATGATGTGGTCTCGTTATCAAATGACATCACATGTCAATGGCTAGGAAACCTGGTCCATCTTTGATCAACGAGCTAGTTCACTATAGGCATACTGGGGACAAAGTGTTGTTTATTTACCCACACATGTAATGTGTTTCCAATCAATACAATTATAGCATGGATAATAAACGATTATCATGAACAAGGAAATATAATCATAAAAACTTTATTTATTGCCTCTAGGGCATATTTCCAACATAATTCACACACCTTCTAGCATGCGTTCCATAAAATAAAATCTGCGTGCAAGGATCACAGGGCTTGTATTGTTTTTCGGTGAAGCTACAATACTTACTCCCTCCTTTTCATTTAGTGTGCATATTAGAGTTGACTGAAGTCAAACTTGATATAGTTTGACCAACTTTAAAGAAAGAAATAGAAATAATTACCTTGACCAATATATATGATGTGAAAGTACATTCAATAAAGAATCTAATGGTAATAATGTTTAATTGTAAACGTTAACATTTTTGTCTAAATTTGGTCCAAGTTTACAAAGCTTGACTTTAACCACCACTAATACGTGGACTAAATAAAAAATGTTTGGATTAATAAACCATTTGCGATGTAAATGTGATGGCTCTGTGTTGCATCTATTAATAAGCCTCCGTTTGCAAGAACCTTTGATGAAAACTTCTCTCTCAAATTGGACGATTTGTTTACCACGACCTATAAGTTCCCTATCATGAAATCATGTCAATGTTTCATGAATTCTAGCTTAGTTGGGTGTTTGCTGAAATTGGAAAGCCAAGAGTCAATTTTTGCGGCCCCGAGATGTTCGAAATTTATTGTTTTTCCTTCCATGGGGACTAAACATGCACCCAAGACAAAAAAAATGAATTCCTAATCCATTCGGGAACACAACCGGATGTGCATATAGTTGAAATTTGAAATTTACAAATTAAATACCTAAGGAATCAATTTAAGGTATAAAATTTCTTAATGTTCTTTAAAAATCAAATGTTAACACTACACTCCTATTGTCATGTTTGGCATGCATGCCTCAAAGTGACGGTGTTATGGTGGGATGAGTGGCAGTGTGGGGTCCGACACACAATATGCATCATAGGTGTGCCATCGCGTGGGGTTGTCCGGTAAGTTAGGCATGAAGCTGACGATGGGGATTACTCAGGCGGGTATATTCGAGTCCCATACCTGTCCCATCACATCCCTCCTATTCCCGTCACCATCTCCATACCCGTGCCCGGGGATAAAAAGTTTCCCATCCTCATTGCCACTTCTTTATCCCCGCGGGGAAACCCAACATGCATTTAAGAACAACATTCGAAAGTATTTCAGTAAAAATAATATTTCAACGCAATAAAATATATGTTGTGCTAAGTTTGGGATTTCTTAGGGATATTTGGGCCAGATGGATGAGATATGTGGAAATTTGGGTGATCGAGGGCGCAAATTACTTGGGATCTACTAATTTCAGAGCCCACATGTAAGTACTTAATGGTTAAGGCGGGTAATGCTATGTATATCCCATGCCCATCCCTGTCCTGCACGCTGGGTAAGGTATTTTACTCACCATGTTCCCCATGGGAATTCAAGATGGCACTTCTACATGCCCTCGTAGAGTAAACACCCATGGGGATGCGGCTAACGGTTTGAACCATTGACAACTTCAGGTGAGGCACACGTGCCACGTCAAAAGTCATGCATTGGGTATATATCTAAAGCATCTTGATCATGACCTTTTTCATGCATATGTTTGTGTCCCATGCACGCGTTGGTGGCACTCGTACACTCACTCATGTAGTTACCACCGACACACCCATTCGTTGCCCCTGCGAGGTCTATCACCTTGGATGGAGCGCGCAAGAGGGGTTTGATCAAAGGTGGATTCATCTTAGTTTGTGTTTCGGCAAATATCATGGTGAGATTACAGACGAAAGTTTGGGTGCATGTGTGCACGCGCGTGCTCATTGTACATGTTGTGAACCTCCATTTTTTCGATTTGTGAAGGTTCCACATGAAACGTGTGCATTAGGTATTCAAAACATCACACAACACCTTCGTACATATGTTAGGGCAGTATGGAGGCGGTGGTTGTCCTCGGACACTGCCCCCTCACACAATTACTAGTGTCACTCCCATCTATGGTCTCGCGTACTTTTATACCACAATGCGAGAGGTTACCTATTGTCGATTCTTTTTTGGTCGATGTTTGCGGTAGGCCATGGGTGTGAGATTACATGGTATAATTCGAGTGCATGTAGTATAGGCATGAATGTCTCTCCCATCAGCTCGAATGGGGGGTATATATATACTATGCGTTATGAACCTCACTTTCAGTGCGGACTTTAAGATTCCTGAGGAAGGTGTGCCACGTTAAAGTTTGTGTGCAGGGTATGTAAAGATCACACAACACTTCCATGCATATGTTCGATCCACGCTAAGATGGTGATTGTATTTCGATACCCCTGTTGGAAATATGCCCTAGAGGCAATAAGAAATTGGATATTATCATATTTCCTTGTTCATTATAATCGTTTATTATCCATGCTATAATTGAGATACCTGTGTGGATACATAGACAACACTGTGTCCCTAGTGAGACTCCACTAGACTAGCTTATTGATCAAAGATGGTTAAGGTTTCCTAACCCTAGACATGAGTTGTCATTTGATAATGGGGTCACATCATTAGGAGAATGATGTGATGGACAAGACCCAACCATAAGTATAACATATGATCGTGTTAGTTTATAGCTAAAGCTTTCTCCATCTCAAGTATTTGTTCCTATGACCATGAGATCACATAACTCTCTAACACCATAGGAATGCTTTGTGTGTATCAAATGTCACAATGTAACTGGGTGACTATAAAGGTGCTCTACAGGTATCTCCGAGGGTGTGTCTTGGGTTGGCGTGGATCAATACTGGGATTTGTCACTCTGTATAATGGATAGGTATCTCTAGGCCCTCTCGGTAATACAACATCACAATAAGCTTGCAAGCAATGTGACAAAGGAGTTAGTCTTAGGATCTTGTATTACGGAACGAGTAAAGAGACTTGCCGTTAATGAGATTGAACAAGGTATGGGGATAGCAACAATCAAATCTCGGGCAAGTAACATACCGCTGGACAAAGGGAACCGAATACAGGATTGACTGAATCCTTGATATCGTGGTTCGGCCGATAATGATCTTCGTGCAATATGTGGGAACCCGTATGGGCATCTAGGTCCCATTATTGGTTGTTGACTGGAGAGGTGTCTCGGTCATGTCCACATGATTCTCGAACCCGTAGGGTCCGCATGCTTAACATTCGACGACACTAGAGTAGTATTGGTATATGTAAGTTGGTGAACGAATGTTGTTCGGAGTCCTGGATGAGATCTCAGACATCACGAGAAGCACCAGAACGGTCTGGAGGTAAAATATTTATATACGGGAAGTCATATTTAAGGTTCTTGAAAAGGTTCAGGATTTTTCGGTATTGTACTGGGAAGGCTCTAGAAGGATCCGAAGTGGGGCCCACTTGCATGTGGACCCACATGAACATGGGTAATGAGGAAAAAAACCACACCCATGGTGTAGGTGCATCATGATCCCCCTTAAAAGGAATAGGATAATATCCCGAAAGGATAAGATCAAGATCCCTAAAAAGGGGGATAGTGATTGATGGGGAAGGAAATGAGGGATTTCCTTCCTCCCCCCTTGACCAACGGTCCTAGGGGATTGGAGGGAAAGCCAACAGACCCTCCCACGCCTATATAAAGGTTGGGAAGAGCAAGGGGGTAGGTGTTCCTCCCACGGCCACGGCCCTCCTCCCGTCTCTCCCGTTTCTTCCTCGTACGTCGTTACAGAGGCGCTTAACGAAGCCATGCCGGCCTTGCCGGCAATGCAACACCATCATCAACACCCCGCCGTCGTGTTGGTTTAGATCCCACATACTTATCCTCCCTCTCTTGCTGGATCAAGAAGGATGAGATGTCATCGAGCCGCACGTGTGCTGAAACCGGAGGTGCCGTCCGTTCGGAACTAGATCGAATTGGATCGCGATTGGATGGTGAAGCATATGACTACATCAACCGCGTTATATACGCTTCTGCTTAGCTACCTAAAAGGGTATGTGGATTCACTCTCCTTCTCGTAGCTATGCATCTCCATGGATAGTTCTTGCGTGTACGTAGGAATTTTTTGTTTCCCATGCAATGTTCCCCAACATTGGCACAATGAGCTAGGTCTATGCGTAGATGAGATCACGAGTAGAACACAAAGGAGTTTGTGGGCTTTGATATTTAGATTGCTTGCTCCCTTGTCCTTTTCTTGATTCAGTGGTAAAAAAGCGGCTCGGACCAACTTTACATGCCCGTGTACATGAGACTAGTTCCATCGACTGACATGCGACTTTGTTGCATAAAGATGGTTGGAGGGTGTCTGTCTCTCCCACCTTAGTTGAATTGGATTCGACAAAGGCGGTTCTTGTAGAAGGTTGAATAGAAATTTGTGTATCATCGTTGTGGTTTTGTGTAGGTAACAACCATTCTTTATAGATACCCATAGCAGCCACGTAAAACATGCAACAACAATTAGAGGACGTCTAACTTGTTTTTGCAGGATATGTTATGATATGATATGGCCAAAGACATGATGATATGTATTTGATGTATGAGATAATCATGTTTTGTAATATTTCATATCGACTTGCATGTAGATGAATACGGCAACCGGCAGGAGCCATAGGGTTGTCTTTAATTATTGTATGACATGTGTGTCAATCATTAATCATTATGTAATGCTTTACTTTTTTGCTAAGTGGTATGAATAGTGGTAGAATCATGGTTGGCACGACAACCCTCATGGCAACATGATGATGGAGATCATGGTGTTACGCCGGTGACGATGGAGATCATGCCGATGCTTTGGAGATGGGGATCAAAAGCACAAGTTCATGCCCATATCATGTCACTTATGATTTGCATGTCATGTTAATCCTTTTATGCATCTTATTTTCCTTAGGATGAAGGTAGCATTATAAGGTGATCCCTCACTAAAATTTCAAGATAAAATTGTGTTCTCACCGAGTGTGCACCGTTGCAAAAGTTCGTCGTTTCGAAGCACCACGTGATGATCGGGTGTGCTAGACTCTACGTACACATACAATGGGTGCAAGCCAATTTTGCACATGCAGAACACTCTGGTTAAACTTGACGAGCCTAGCATGTACAGAGATGCCCTCGGAACATAGGAGACCTAAAGGTCAAACAAGATTCATAGAGTAGATATGATCAACATGGAGATGTTCACCATTGAAACCACCTCATCTCACGTCATGATCAGACTTGGGTTGGTGGATTTGGATCATGTCACACTTAGACAACCTGAGGGATGTTGATTTGAGTGGGAGTTCTCAAGTAATAATATTAATTGAACTCATTATCATGAACATAGTCTAAGTTGTCTTTGCAAATTATGTTGTAAATCAATAGATCGTGATGTAGCTCCTCTATATTTTGATACGTCCCTAGAGAAAAACTAAGTTGAAAGATGGTAGTAGCAATTATGTAGACTGCGTCCATAAACCGAGGATTGTCCTCATTGATGCATAGAAGGCTTATGTCCTTGATGCACCGCTCGATGCACCAACCCCTCAAGCATCATCTGTTTGTGTTGAGAACATCATACATGCACGTTTTATGACTACTTAATAGTTTAGTGTGCCATGCTTTATGATTTTGAATTGAGGCTTCAAAGATGTTTTGAACGTCACGAAGCATAAGAGATGTTTCAAGAGCTGAAATTGGGATTTTAGGCTCGTGCCTGTGTTGAGAGGTATGAGACCTCCAACAAGATTCTTTGCCTGCAAGATAAAGGAGAATAGCTCAATTCGTGAGTGTGTCCTCAGATTGTGTGGGTGCTACAACCGCTTGAGTCAAGTGGGAGTTAATCTTCCAGATAAGATAGTGATTGATATAGTTCTCCAAGTCACTGGCACAAAGCTACTAGAGCTTCGTGATGAACTATAAACATGTCAGGGATGGAAAAGATGATCCCTGAGCTATTCACGATGTTTGACACCGCGAAGGTAGAAATCAAGGAGGAGCATCAAATGTTATTGGTTAGTCAAACCACTAGTTTCGAAAAGGGCAAGAAGGGAAATTTCAGGAATGGCAAGCCAGTTGCTGCTCTAGTGAAGAAACCAAAGGTTGAACCCAAACCCGAGACTAAGTGCTTCTATTATGAGCAGAACCGTCACTGATGCAGAATAACCCTAGATACTTCGTAGATCAGAAGGCTGGCAACGTCAACATAAGTATATTTGATGTACGTGTTACTGATGTGTATGTTACTGGTACTCCTAGCAGCACATGAGTATTAGATATCGGTTCAGTTGCTAATGTTAGTAACTTGAAATAAAAACTACGGAATAAACGGAGACTAGCTAAGGGCGAGGAGATGATGTGCATCAGAATTGTTTCCAAGGTTGATGTGATCAACATCGCACGCTCCCTCTACCTTCGGGATTAGTGTTATACTTGAATAAATATTATTTGGTGTTTGCATAGAGCATGCACATGATTAGATCATGTTTATCGCAATACGGTTATTCATTTAAGTCACAGAATAATGGTTATTATATTTACATGAATAACACCTTCAATGGTCATGGACCCAATGTAAATTGTTTATTGAATTTCGATCGTAGATATACACATGTGCATAACATTGATGCCAAAAGATGAAAAGTTAATAATGATAGTACCATATACTTATGGCACTTTCGCCAAGGTCATATTGGTGTAAAGAACATGAAGAAGCTCCATGCTGATGGATCTTTGGACTCACTTGATTTCGAATCGGTTGAGACATGCGTACCATGCCTCATGGGCAAGATGACTCAGACCTCGCTTTTGATATGATGGAGTGGGTAAGTGACTTATTGGATATAATACGTGTTGATGTATGGGGTCCAATGAGTGTTGAAGTGTGCGGTGGATCTCGTTATTTTCTTACGTTCACTAATGATTTGAGTACATATGTGTCTATTTACATAATGAAACACAAGTCTAAAATGTTTGAAAAGTTCAAGCAATTTCAGTGTGAATTTTAAGATCATCGTGACAAGAAGATAAAATGTCTGCGATATGATCGTGGAGGTTAATTTCTAAGTTACGAGATTGGTATGCAACTTAAGACAATGTGGAAAATTGTTTCACAACTCACGCCACCTGGAACACCATAGTGTGATGGTGTGTCCGAACGTCGTAGTCGTGCTCTATTGGTTATGGTGCGCACTATGATGTTTCTTATCGTTTCGCCACTATCATTTTGGGGTTATGCATTATATACAAATACATTAACTTTAAATAGGGAACCATCTAAATCCGTTCAGATGACACCGTATGAATTACGGTTTGGCAGAAACTTAAGTTGTCATTTCTTAGAGTTTCGGAATGCGACACTTATGTCTGATAAGCTCGAACCTCAAGCAGAAAAGCGCATCTTCGTACGATACCCTAAGGAAACAGATGGGTATGTATTCTATCTTAAATCCGAGGGTAAAGTGTTTGTTCTAAAATGGGTCCTTTCTCGAGAAAGAGTTTCTCCCGAAAGAATTGAGTGGGAGGAAAGTAGAACTTGATGAGGTTGTTAAACCATCACTTCAGTTGGAGAGTAGCACGACGCAGAAAGATGTTTCTATGGCGCCTACAACAAGTGAAGAGGAAGCAACTGATGATGATCATGAAGCTTTGGATCAAGTTACTACTGAACCTCGTAGGTCATCAAGGACACATACTACCCCGAGCGATACAATGATCTTGTCTTGGAGGTCATGTTGTCAGACAATAGTGAACCTACAAGCTATCAAGAAGCGATGGTGGGCTCAGATTCCAAAGCTAGGAGCCATGAAATTCGAGATAGGATCCATGTATGAAAACCAAGTATGGATTTTGGTAAACTTGCCCAATAAACAACAGGCCGTTAAGTAGAAATGGATATTTAAGAAGAAGATAGATGCCCATGGTAAATATCACCATATATAAAGCTCGACTTGTTGCAAAGTAGTTTTCGAGAAGTTCAAGGAGTTGACTACAATGAGACTCTCTGACCCGTAGCGATGCTGAAGTTTGTTGGAATTATGTTAGCAATTGTTGCATTGTTTGATTATGAAATCTGGCAGATGGATGTCAAAACATCGTTTCCTTAACGGTTTCCTTGAGGAATGGTTGTATGTGATACAAGCAGAAGGTTTTGTTAGTCCTAAGGATGCTAAAAGGTATGCAAGCTCCAGCGATCCTTCTATGGACTGAAGTAAGCATCTCAGAGTTGGAATATATGCTTTGATGAGTTAATCAAAGTGTTTGGGTTTATACAAGGTTTATAAGAAACATGTATTTACAAGAAAGTGAGTGGGAGCACTATAGAATTTATGATAAGTATATGTGGATGACATATTGTCGATCGGGAATGATGTAGAAATTTCTGGAAAGCATGCAAGGTTGTTTGAAAGGTGTTTTTTAAAGGAAGACCTAAATAAAAGCCTACTGAAATATTGGGCATCAAGATCTATAGAGATAGATCAAGATGCCTTATAAGACTTTTAATGAGTGCATACCTTGATAAGATTTTGAAGGAGATCAAAATGGATCAGTCAAAGAAAGAGTTCTTGCCTGATTTTTGAGGTGTGAAGTTGAGCATGACTCAAAAGCTCGACCACGGCAGAAGAAAGAGAAAGGACGAAGGTCATCCCCTATGCCTTAGACGTAGGCTCTATATAGTATGCCATGCTATGTACCGCACCTGGTGTGTGCCTTGCCGTGAGACTATCAAGGGGTACAAGAGTGGTCCAGAAGTGGATCATTGGACAACGGTCAAAATTTTCCTTAGTAACTAGAGTACTAAGGAAATGTTTCTCTATTATGGAGGTGATGAAGAGTTAGTCATAAAGGGTTACGTCGATGCAAGCTTTGACACCAATCCGGATGACTCTGAGTAGCACTCCAGATATGTATAGTGGAGCAGTCATTAGGAATAGCTCCAAGTGGATCGTGGTAGCAGCATCTATAGTATGACGTAGATATTTGCAAAGTAGACAAGGATGTTAATGTTGTAGACCCATTTACTCAAACCTCTCTCACAAGCAAAACATGATCAAACCCCATAACTCATTGGGTGTAAATCACATGGTGATGTGAACTAGATTATGTACTCTAGTGCAAGTGCGAGACTATTGGAAATATGCCCTAGAGGCAATAATAAATTATTTATTATCATATTTCCTTGTTCATGATAATCGTTTATTATCCATGCTATAATTGTATTGATTGGAAACTCGGATACATGTGTGGATACATAGACAACATCGTGTCCCTAGTCAGCCTCTACTAGACTAGCTCGTTGATCAAAGATGGTTAAGGTTTCCTAACCATACAAATGAGTTATCATTTGATAACGGGGTCACATCATTAGGAGAATGATGTGATGGACAAGACCCAAACGTAAGCATAGCATATGATCGTGTTAGTTTATTGCTAAAGCTTTATCCATGTCAAGTATTTGTTCCTACGACCATGAGATCACGCAACTCCCTGACACCATACCAATGCCTTGTGTGTACCAAACGTCACAACGTAATGGGGTGACTATAAAGGTGCTCTACAAGTATCTCCGAGGGTGTCTGTTGGGTTGGCGTGGACCGAGACTAGCATTTGTCACTCCGTATGACAGAGAGGTATCTCTGGGCTCTCTCGGTAATACAACATCACAACAAGCTTGCAAGAAATGTGACTAAGGATTTATTCACGGGATCTTGTATTACAGAACGAGTAAATAGACTTGCCGGTAACGAGATTGAACAAGGTATGGGGTTACCGACGATCAAATCTCGGGCAAGTAACATACCACTGGACAAACGGAACCGAATACGGGATTGAGTGAATCCTTGACATCGTGGTTCAACCGATAATGATCTTGGTGGAATAGGTGAGAACCAGAATGGGCATCCAGGTCCCGATATTGGTTATTGACCGGAGAGGTGTCTTGGTCATCTCCACATGATTCTCGAACCCATAGGGTCCGCACGCTTAACACTCGGTGATGCTAGAGTAGTATTGGGATATGTTCATTGGTGACCGAATGTTGTCTGGAGTCCCGGATGAGATCCCGGACGTCACGAGGAGCTCCGGAATGGTCTGGAGGTAAAAATTTATATATGGTAAGTCATATTCAGGTTTTCGGAAAAAGTTCGGGATTTTCGGTATTGTACCGGGAAGGTTCTAGAAGGTTCCAGAGTGGGGCCCACTTGCATGTACACCCACATGAACGTGGATAATGGGGAAATTCCCCACACCCCTGGACTAGGTGCATCAATATCCCCCGTAAAAGGAATAGGATCATATCCCGAAAGGATAAGATCGAGATTCCTAAAAGGGGGGATAGTGATCGGTGGGGAATGAAAGGAGGGATTGCCTTCCTCGCCCCTTCACCAACTACCCTAGGGGCTTGAAGGGAAATCCACCAGCCCCTCCCACGCCTATATAAAGGTGGGCAGGCGCAAGGGGGCGGGTGTGCCTCCCACGGCCATGGCCCTCCTCCCGTCTCTCCCGTTTCTTCCTCGTACGTCGTTCCGGAGGCGCCTGGCGAAGCCCTGCCGACACTGCGATACCACCATCACCACCATGCCATCGTGTTGGTAGAGATCCCATATACTTCTCCTCCCTCTCTTGCTAGATCAATAAGGAGGATACGTCATCGAGCCGCACGTGTGCTGAACGCGGAGGTGCCATCCTTTCGGCACTAGATCGGATTGGATCACAATTGGATCGTCAATAGTACGACTACATCAACCACGTTATGTACGCTTCCTATTAGCAATCTACTAGGTTATGTGGATCCACTCTCCTTCTCGTAGCCATGCATATCCATGGATAGATCTTGTGTGTGCATAGGAATTTTTTTGTTTCCCATGCAACGTCCCCCGACAACTCCTTCGTGTGATTCTCATTGGAAAGTCCATTCTTGGGCCCGCGTGGATGTCCAGCACATTGACTGACAATGAGAGAGAGGTTACCATGGTGGAATATTCAATTGTTTTGTGTTATGGTATATATTATATATGTCATTTGAGTTTCCTTACCCAAGTCTGAGCACACGTGTACATATGCATGAATCGTTCTCATCGACCCTCGGCATACTGGTTGTATGCGTCATGAACACTCGCTCGGGGGGGGGGGGGGAGGGGGGACTTTCCGGTTCGAAAGAATGTGACACATCAAAGTTGCACATGAGGCATATATTATTAAATTCAAATGCAACACAACATTTCCGTACATATGTTTGCACCAGCAGCAGGTGATGGCTGTCTTTTACACTCCACCACGTGGTTATTGGCGTCATGCCCATTCATGGGACTTGGTGGAGGTCATCCTTTCGGCCGACAGCGGGCCAAAAGGTTTGAACAAAATGTTGATTCTTTGGTCGGGATGTCCGTGTTGCAAGGCGCATGGGCCATAGTCCACCATTGACCGGAAAAGAGTTGGTGTGGTTTGACCATGTTGGATTAATTTATATGTTTCATTTTCGTGATACGGCATGAGTGATACACAAGACCTTTTTGGGGGCCTGTATTCGTGGCTAGGAATCCCCCTCCACCGACACGAAGTGGCGACAGAGGAGACATGTGCCAGATCAAAGTTGTGCATTGGGTATTTTGAATGATCAAACCACACTATGCATACATATTTTTGTTCCACATGTAGGCATGTATGTGTTCTGACCCCTTCCTCGCAATTTTTTTGACAAAATGATCCTGTATATTATTATTCTAGGAGTAAATATCAAACGATTCGAATTTAACAACCATTTGTGATTGTACACTCAACAGAAACCATTCCATCTGTCGATGGCACATCAGCACGGTCCACTGGTGGGAGCCAAACACGATTGGGTTCCAGGAGACTTCCCTTATAAAAATATCTACCACCTTGAGACATTTGAAAATTGGCGGTTCCGCAGGTTTTTCCTATTTGATAGCACACACTTATTATGTTTCTACTGTGTGCGATGTTTATTGGTCCCTCCCTAGACGCGACGCTTCAATCCCGTAATCTAAATTTTCAGTAGCCCGGCGTCTTGGTATTCCCACCTAGTAAATTTTTTGAATAGCCACGTGGAATTTCCTCAATCACCACTTGCCCCCTCCCCACCACAAAACCTCCGTTCAGATTACGTAAAAATAGGAAAACCTCTGCTCCCGCACGCACCACTCGTCTCCCTCGCTCGAACCCTAGCTAGACCGCCGTCGCCGCCACCCCTGACTTCACCATCATCCTATGCAGGCCTTCTCGTGACTATCTCGGAGTCCTCATGAACATCCATCACAAGGGGGTTGTACTAGAGTTGTCCATGCAATCATAGTAGTGCTCCTGCATGTCGAATGCACGCGCAACTCTGGTCCACCGCGTAGTGTCGACCTATGAAGCACCCTCTTCCCTGCAGATCGCCATCCCCATCCTCACCAACACTCCAGAGCATCGCTGCCTCATCACGGCTAAGCTTCCTGAAGAGCTGGAAGAGTGAATGGCCAAAAAGAGATGTATCAAGGCCTGTCTGTTGGATGACAGCGAGGTGTTATCCTCCCTCTGTGTCATAATACAAGACACTAATACATCCAACATGTTCGTGCATTGGATTTAATTAGATCTTATATAGTGGGACGGAGAGAGCATCATGTGAGCATCTGTGTCATAATTCAGACGTCTTAAACCTATCCAATAATTGTACGATGTTGAAATTATCGTCTTAGTTAAATATCTCCAACGGTTCGTCCAATATAAGTGTTCGTGATATACCCCTTATCATACACGCTTCATAATCGTGAATTGTTTGTGATTCGGTGCATATCGTAAACGCTGAGTAACAGAATAACGTGTGCGGTGTTAGTGTGATCTCCTAGGAGTTGCAAGGATGGGCCGTATAGGAAGTCCACTATATGTCAAACGATTGATCGGTGACTCCTGTTTGTGACAGATGCAGACGTCCCATACGCTTAGTTTTGCCAAATGTTTGCGTACGTTGGACACCATAGCCGACGATCATTCTATGTCATGTGGGATGGAACTCCCCTATCGCCCACACATGCAAGACGACAGTTTCAAAATACGTCGCGGAAAGGGGTTAAAAACTATTTGTATAGCACGTCTCTGCACTAGTGTCTTTAAACCCACTTTTGACACTATTGTAACAAGATTGAACACTCTCCAAACTTGTGGGTTTTTACTACCTAATATGATGGACTCACAAACCCATTTAGTTATTATCATAACTAATATATAACAATTGACGTAATACATCTACAAAATGGGTTTCAATACTACCTAAAGTTTTGACCTCTCCAACACCCCTAACATCATAAATTTTAGCATCCTTAGCCCCCTTTCAAGTCACTCTTTGCCTCTTCTAGACCTAATCATAGCTGAAACTATGATCAACCTTAGCTTGTATTGATTTTAAGGACATATGAATTTCTTATTTAGGCATGGTTCTTATCTTAAGCATTTCAACATCATGAGCCAACTTATCAACTTTATTTGATATGGTATCTAGTTTCTCGAAATTTCCACTAACCATGGTGTTGAATTTTGTGTGTGTGGCTGTAAACTCCTTAAAAAAACTCTCAAGGTCATTAGGTATACTTTTATGGAAAAATAATTTTGACATTACTGTCTATCATAAACACATCTAAAATTGTTAACATATCATTGTTATTAAAATTGAATCTAATAATAAAGTTTAGATCCACTTGATGGTTATTTTGTTCAACAAGTGAAGCAAAAGGAACATCCTTAAGACCACTACGGATATGGTGAACAAATTACAGTTACAAATCAATTAAAATGCAGTTTGTAACTATGGTCATATATGTCAAATTTTCATATAGGCATGACATTCCTAGATGTATAGACAACTACCCAACAAGGACCTATAGCTAATACTACACCCCCAAGACAGGTATGCAGCATGCATCTCAAAGGTACTAAGTCAAACAGAGTATTGCATTAATCATTATCACGTGATGTAGAAAATATACCATGTTTACCTCGCATTCATCATAGGGACAACTATGCAACTCTATTTTATCCTTAGCAGCAACAATAGAATACAAATCTATTCCACTTCTTGTCACAACGGTCGATTACTTGCAATATCGAAGCCAACTAACATACATACCTCCCACTTAGACATTGTTCATCTAACATGGCCACTTCAAGAGTAATAAATGGGAGAGCATAAATGTCTATAAATTTTGCAATGGATAACTCATATGAATCCATCAATAAAACACATATAAATCTTATCATAAAGTGACAATTCATCACACCGCAACAACCAGACAAGAAAAATTACATCAGATGACTCACAATCTATAGAGCAGCTCATTTTATCACTGTATTTAAGAATAATGGAGAGATTTCCATATAGCTACTATTATGGAGCCATAGTCCAAGATGTACTACCCATACATATACATGGTAACAAAAAGGTTGATGTGGATGAGCTCCATGATGAATTCCTCCTATAGAGTAACGAAAAAGAAATCCAAATTGGATCTCGACAAAACAGAGAGGTCGAAACAGTGAAAAATAAAATCCTTGATAATTAATTTGGGGTTTTCAGGCAAATATAAAGGTGTGGGCTTCGAGAGGCGCTGGAGGCAATCCCTATGAGGCCCATGCGCTCCCCTTGCTGGTCACATGCGAAATTCGCGTAGGGCCCTCAGGTGCCTCCCTTGCTAGCTCCTGTGTTTGTTTACTTCATCTCTCTAAAAACTTACCGAACAATCTTTCTTATATTTTTTGGTCTCTAGAGAAGCGGCTTTATGAAAACTGTAAAAACACTATCACTTGGCATTGAATTAATAAGTCATATTAAAAAGATAATAAATTTTGGTATAAAAACTATGCCATTATAATTATAGCACGAAACCAGGAAATTTTTATAGATAAGTTTTCAGAGAAGATGGCGGCGCAATTGGCATTGTTCCTACATGGAACCAGCGGTTTTTTAAGAGAAGTTGAAGAAAAAATGTTTGGTACGACGGCGACATAATTCTCGTCGTTCCTTCATCTTCTCTGACTTGTTGGATCGGTGTCGGTGACATAATTGATGTCATTCCTTCATGGAACCAGTGGTTTTTTGGATTTGACGTCTTGGTGGAAGCACTTGGTTTGCGGTGGAGTGGTTGGTTAGGAGCTGACAGATGTGGGTGTGATGTGTGTGTGTGGTTATATGTTTGTGTGAGCCCGGTTGTTGGCCGACATTGTTGGGTTGTTAGGGCACTATGGAGATGCAAGCGGGTGAGACGGGTTGTCGGGGATATAACCCCATGGCATGACTCGCCCTTTTGGGCCAGGTCAATATGGTGGAGGCTCTGGAGTAAAGCTTAAGACAGGTCGCGCTATGAAGACAAAGGCAAAGAGGCGATTGTTGGGTAGGCCGCCAGGCAACCCAACCACGAAGAAACATGCGACTCAAGGCCCATAGGGTGGAAGACGTCGGAAGACTCCTTGGTTGCAAGACAAGGCATGTTAGAGACATCATAGGTTACACGTCATCTCATGGCTTGGATTCTGTTGTAAACCCTAGGGTCTCGACCTGTATATAAAGGCGATCCCGTAGGGTAGAAAGACTTAAGTTAGACACCCTAGAAATCTAGCTTAGTGATTCCACATCCTTGTAATCAAGATCTCCATTAATAGATACAAAGAAGGACAGAGGCTATTACCTCCATCGGAGGGGCCGAACCTGGGTAAACTCTCCTCCCGTACTCGTTCGATCCATTGGAGTCACCATCCAGCGGTGATGGCCTCAGACATAGGTCCTTGCACGAGGATATCTGTCATGAAAAAACCACGACAGTTGGCTCCCACCTTGGGGCTGGTTTTGCCTAGTGGTGTTAGGTTCTCAGAGGGAGCTCTTTCGGGCTTCGGGAGCTACATGATGGGTCGTTTGACCAGGAGTCGCCAAAGCAAGATCTACATCAACGACTCAAGCTTGGGTCTTGAGGCTGACTCAATTGAGTACGGGTACCGGGTCCCCTTTGGCAAGATCCACGTCTTCATCTGCCAGATCGGTGCGGCGGTGCCGGAGTTGGACGTGCGCACCAACCTCGTCGAGCTGGCTCGACGCACCTAACCTGTCCGGCCTCATCAAATCCAAGTCACGAGACTAAGGTTTTCGGTAAGTTTTACAAATCGCCTCTTTTGGCTGCCGCCTCAGCAACAGGGATCGAGATGGCTCGAGGCCCGCCAGTGCGTGGTGGGTCAGATCTGCCACAAGACACTCCGAGGGCTAAGTTTTGGCATCGATGCAGTAACCAGGCTCCTCCAAGCGGATCTAAGCAATTGAGTCACGACCAATATCATGTTTTCACCACTAGCACTTGCAGGTATGACAGCAAGATCAAGAGCGGGGCAGTCAATATGGCAGAGCCGATAGTACCCTGGTACCTCAACTGGTCTGAGCATCCAATCACATGAAGTAGGGAAAACCATCCTCCCCGGGTTGACAACCCTGGCGGGTTAGCTTTGATGGTAGCAACTCAAGTCAGCGGCTACACTTTGACCAAGGTCCTCATGGATGGGGGCAGCAGTATCAATATCATGTACTACAAAACCTTTCGCTGGATGAACCTGTCTGAAAGCTCATTACTTCCCTCCATGACAGTGTTTCATGGGATTGTTCCTAGAAAGTCGGCTTATCCGATCGGCCGGATCAAACTCGATGTTGCTTTTTTGCAATGAGTATGACTACAGATGCGGGCCTTTGATGTTTGAGGTAGTCAAGATAAATAGCCACTATCATGCCCTCTTTGGGCGGCCGGCTTACGCTCGCTTCATGGACAGACCTTGTTATATTTATCTCAAAATCAAAATGTCTAGGCGTAAGGGTACTATCACCGTGGAGGGAAGACGAAAGATAGCTAAGGAGTGTGAGGAAGGGGATGCAGCCTAGGCCGAGTCAGCTTGCGCACCCGAGGAGTACAATTCTACACTACCAATATTGATCCGAGTGATATGAGTCCTCTCAAGAAACCTAATACCGAGTCAAAACCCCCTCTCAAGTTCAAGCCGTCTGAAGATACTAAGTAGATGGATTCACGTCAGGCGACTCATCCAAGCAATTCACTATATGGACCAGTTTGGACCCTAAATAGGAAAGCGCGCTGATCAAGTTCATCCGTGAGAATCGAGACATCTTTGCATGGAAGCCTTCTGACATGCCTTGAGTCCCGAGAGAACTTGCTGAGCACCACCTTAACATCGATCCAAAGATGAAACCAGTATGCCAAATACCTCCGACAATTCAACAAGGAGAGGCACAAGTCTATTGGGGAAGAGGTAGCCTGGCTCCTAGTTGTCCCGTTTATCGTTGAAGTTTTTCACCCTGAATGGTTGGCTAACCCGTTGCTAGTTTTGAAGAAGAATGGCACTTGGCGCATGTGTGTTGATTACACAGATCTCAACAAGGCTTTCCCGAAGGATCCTTTTGCTCTCCCATGTATCAATCAGATCATTGATTCTACAGCGGGTTGTGAACGACTGTGTTTCTTGCACGCTTACTCCGGCTATCATCAGATCAAGATGGCCGTTGAGGACTAGGAGAAGATAGCCTTTATCACTCCTTTCAGCGCTTTCTACTATGTCTCCAAGCCCTTTGGGATTAAGAGTGTTGGGGCGACTTATCAACGGTGCGTTCAGAATTGCTTTCAACCCCGGATTGGGGGCAATGTTCATGCCTATGTTGATGACATCGTGGTGAAATATCATAAGAAGGAAACACTCTTGGAACATATCAAGGAGATGTTTGGTAATCTTCGAGTATACCAGATGAAACTTAACCTCACCAAGTGTGTTTTTGGTGTTCCCGCAGGCAAGCTATTGGGTTTTCTGGTTTCTAAGTGTGGCGTCGAAGCTAACCTAGACAAATTCGAAGCAGTAACTTCACTGGGCCTGCCAGCAAATGTTAACTAGGCTCAACACCTGGAGGGTCGCATCGCAGCTCTAAGTCATTTCATAAGCCACCTGAGGGAGAAAGCTTTCCCTTTTTATCAGGTTTTAAAGAACACAGACGACTTTAAATCGACTTTAAATCGATGGACGACTTTAAATCGACTTTATCAGGTTCTAAAGACCCCGAAATGGCCGCTTATTGACGAGCAGTCTTGGAGGTGGCGGGTCATTTTCAAGGCCATCAAGTCGACAATATAGACCACTAGATCAATGAGGCGGCTGACACCCTATCACAACTCGGCTCACAAACTAAGTCGTTTGCCCCCCAATGTATTCTTAGATGTCCTTCATAATCCTTCTGTTAAACGGTCATCTGAGGAGGATATTGCTATTCCTGACCCAGAGGCACAATTGCTGGCGGCTCTTCATGCTACCCCGGACTGGAATCTTCCTTATCTAGCCTATTTGACTCGAGGTGAGCTCCTGGTTGATGAAACTATAGCTCAACAGATAATTCGTCGGTCTAAATCTAAGACTATTGTAAATGGCGAGTTACATCGGCGAAGTAGCACAAGTGTTTTCCAGTGTTGTGTTTCCCCTGAGGAAGGTCAAGAGATCCTTAATGAGATCCATGACGGCAACTATCGGCATCATGTCGCCTCAAGATATCTAGTGGCAAAAGCTTTATGGCATGGGTTTTATTGGTTGATGGCTCATGTAGACGCAGAAGAAATAGTGCGTAAGTTCGACGGGTGTCAGAAATTTGGCTGACGGGCTCACGGTCTGCTCATGAATTATGCATGATTCCAATTACTTCCTCATTCACAGTTTGGGGACTTGACCTGGTTGGTCCGTTTAAACCATCTTACGACAAGAATACCCATCTCTTGGTGGCGGTTTATAAGTTTACCAAGTGGGTTGAGGCGGAGCCGGTCTGTAGTTGTGATGCAGAGACTGCATTTAGGTTCTTGAAGAAGTTGATTTTTTTCTTTGTCTACCCACATAACATTATCAGTAATAATGATAACAATTTATCTAAGGGAGCCATGGAGCAGCTTTCTCAGCGGGAACACATCCGGCTGGACTTGGCAGCGGGGGTGCATCCATAATCCAACAGACAAGCTGCATGAGCTAATCAGGAGATCCTTCGAGGGATTAAACCCCGGCTTATGGTACCTTGGAGTATTTGCACAACTCTAATACGTCTCCAACGTATCTATAATTTTTGGGTTGGGTCGAAGAACTCCCGGCCGTACTTTGGAGTATTCACACACCGCTGATACGTCTCCAACGTATCTATAATTTTTTATTGTTCCATGCTATTATATTATCTGTTTTAGATGTTTTAAATGTATTAATATACTCTTTTATATTACTTTTGGGATTAACCTATTAACCTAGAGCCCGGTGCCAGTTTCTGTCCTTCCCTGTTTTAGAGTTTTACAAAAGAGGAATATCAAACGGAGTCCAACCAGAATAAAACTTTCACGATGATTTCTCTTGGACCGGAAGACATCTAGAAGATCTGGAGAGAAGGTCAAAAGAACTGGAAGCAGACGACAAGCCACCAGAGCACTCCCTAGGGGCGCGCGCTCCCCTAGCTTATTGTCACCTCGTGGCCCCCCTTGACTTGATTCCAACGCCAAGTACCCCTATATATCCTAAAACCTCCCGAAAGAAAGATAGATGGGGAGTTCTAGAGCCTTAAGCCTCTGCAGCCATGAAAAAACAATTGGGAGCCCGTTTCGACACCCTGTGGAAGGGGGAAACCATCACCGGAGGCCATCTTCATCATCCTGCTGGTCTCCATGATGAGGTGGGAGTTTTTCACCCTCGGGGCTGAGGGTATGTACCAAGAGCTATGTGTTTGATCTCTCTCTCTCTCGTGTTCTTGAGATGGCACGATCTTGATGTACCGCAAGCTTTATTAATATAGATGAATCATAGGGATTTTTACCCTCTCTATCTTCTTGTGATGAATTGAGTTTTCCCTTTGAAGTTTTCTTATTGAATTGAGTCTTTAAAGGATTGAGAACACTTGATGTATGTCTTGCGATGAGATATCCGTGGTGAAAATGGGATGTCCTATTGATCCACTTGATGTATAATTTGGTGATCAACTTGTGGGTTTCGTGACCATGGGAATCTATGCATAGGGGTTGCCACACATTTTTGTCTTGACTCTCCGGTAGAAACTTTGGGGCACTCTTTGAAGTTGTTTGTGTTAGATTGAACCTGATGCATATGAAATTGTGTGATGGTAATCAAGCCCATGGGTACTCGTGGTGACATTAGAGTATCTAGGTTACATTAGGGTTTTGGTTGATGTGTATCTTAAGGTGTTATTTTAGTATGAACTCTAGGGTTGTTCGTGACACTTATATGGATAGCTCATACATTTGATAGAAAAAGATAACTTTGAGGTGGTTTCATACCCTACAATAATTTCTTTGTTTGTTCTCTGCTATTTGTGACTTTGGAGTGAACTCTTTGTCACACGTGAGGGTTTTACATATGATTCAACTATGTTAGTATTGTTGAGAGAACCTGCACTAGTGAAAGTATGAACCCTAGGCCTTGTTTTCAACCAATGCAATGCCGTTTTTGCTCACTTTCGTTACTTGCTGCCTTGCTGTTTTTATATTTTCAGATTACAAAAACTTATATCTACCATCCACATTGCACTTGTATCACCATCTCTTCGCAGAACTAGTGCACCTATACAATTTGGCATTTTATTGGGTGTGTTGGGGACACAAGAGATTTCTTGTATTTGATTCCAGGGTTGTTTGAGAGAGACCATCTTCATCCTACACCTCCCACGGATTGATAAACCTTAGTTCAATCACTTGAGGGAAGATTGCTAATGTCCTACAAAACTCCACACTTGGATGCCCAACAAAGTCTACAAGAATAAAGTTGCATAGTAGACATCAAGCTCTTTTTTGGCTCCGTTGCTGGGGAGGTGAGTGCTTGAAGGTATATATTTCGATCTTGTAATAAAATACTTTAGTTTCATGTTTTTCACTAGTTTGGTTTTATAAAAGAAAACTACAAAAATGGAGTTTAGGTTGCATCAATTGTTTTTTCTTATTAATGTCTTCCGTGAAAATGATGGTTCGGAAAATTGTGCTCAATTGTTAGTGGAAGAATTTATGGAAATACTTAATGAGAATTCCTTCAATGATGAGCATATGGAAATATTGCTAGTATGAATTCTTTGAATATCCATGATGCTAACGATATGCAACGCCACAAGCTTGGGGATGCTATGTTTGATAAAGATGAAATATTTAGTCTCCAGAGTTTTGATGAGCAAAAAATACTATGACGATAGCATGCCTCCTATGTATGATGATTATTCTGATGACATGTATGCTATAAAGAGTAATGACAACCATGAAACTTGTTATCATGATTTCAATATTAAATGTGGTTATGTCAATCAAATGTCTAATAGTAGTTATTTTGTTGAGTTTGCTCCCACTTTTATGAATGAGAAACAATTTGCTTATGTGGAGAGTGATAAAAATTCTATGCATGTGCATCTTGAAGAGAATGATTTATGTGATAGTTATATTGTTGAATTCCTTCATGATGCTACTTAAAACTATTATGAGGGAGGAACTTATGCTTGTAGGAATTGCAATAATATCAAGTTTCCTCTCTATGTGTTCAAAGTTTTGAAGTTTTGCTTGTCTTGCCTTCCTATGCTAGTTGATTCTTGCTCCCATAAATTGTTTGCTCACAAAATACCTATGCATAGGAAGTGGGTTAGACTTAAATGTGATTGTCATGTGATTCATGATGCTCTCTTGCATGTTTCAATTAATATTCCTATACGAGCATCACTGAAATCATCATGCCTAGCTAAAAGGCATTAAAGAAAAATGCTTGTTGGGACATTCCTATACTGTAGTAATCATGTTTTGTGTCTTTTATTTCAATAAATTGCCAAGAAAAGCCTTTGGGATAGTGTGTATACATGATTTTATGATTCTGTGCAAAAACAAAAAGTTTTGCATCCAGTATATGAATTATTGGATTTTACTGGAGCATCAAACAATTCTGAAATTTTTACACAAAGTTTATATACAAATTTCCTACTTTAAAAAAAAATTCAGAATTTTTGGAGTTTCATAAGTATGGTGATTGTTCACATCATTACAAATTGTTCTGTTTTTGATAGAATCTGCCTTGTCTGCGTAGTTTGCTTGTTTTAGAGTTTCCATAGATTATATTAAGTGATATAAATTTTGGAATTGATAAGTTGCAGTAGTAATTGTGTTAGAACAATTATAAATCTTATCTTTGATAGTACCCAAGTGAATGATTTTCTCTTTATCATACTAACCCATCTCATGAGGTTTCGTTAAGTTTTATGTTGTGAAGTTTTCACGTTTTGGGTAAAGATTTGATGGACTATGGAATAAGGAGTGGAAAGTGCCTAAGATTGGGGATCACCAAGTCACCTCAAGGTAATATTCATGGACAACCAAGAGCCTAAGCTTGGGGATGCCCCGGAAGGCATCCCCTCTTTCATCTTCAATCCATCGGTAAATTTACTTGAGGCTATATTTTTATTCACCATGTGATATGTGTTTTGCTTGTAGCATCTTGTATGATATGAGTCTTTTCTTTTTAGTTTTCCACAATCATACTTGATGTACACACTTTTTCAGAGGGACACACATGAACCGTGAATTTATTAGAATACTCTATCTGCTTCACTTATATCTTTTGAGCTAGGCAATATGCTCTAGTGCTTCACTTATATCTTTTTAGAGAACGGCAGTGGCTTTATTTTATAGAAATTAATGAACTTTGTTGCTTCACTTATATTATTTTCATAGTCTCTAAACAGCATGGTAATTTTTTTAAGTTATGAATATAGTCCTAATATGATGGGCATCCAAGACATATATAATGAAAACTTTCATATAAAAGTGCATTGAATACTATGAGAAGTTTGATTCCTTATGATTGTTTTGAGATATAAGATCGTAATATTAGAGACATGCTAGTGAGTAATTGTGGATTGGTATAAATACTTGTGTTAAAGTTTGTGATTCCCGTAGCATGCACGTATGGTGAACGTTATGTGATAAAGTTGGAGCATGATTAATTTATTGAATGCCTTCCTTTGTGTGGAGGTCGGGATCACGCGAAGGTTAACTCCTACCAACCCTTCACCTAGGAGCATGCATGTAGTAATTTGTTTTGATGATTAATAGAGTTTTGCAATAAGTATGTGAGTTCTTTATGACGAATGTCGAGTCCATGGATTATAAGCACTCTCACCCTTCCACCTTTGCTAGTCTCTCTAATACCGCGCAACTTTCGCGGGTGCATCAAACCCTCCTTCCTGAAAATAGCCACCATATACCTTCCTCAAAACAGCCACCATACCTACCTATTATGGTATTTCCATAGCCATTCTGAGATATATTGCCATGCAACTTCCACCGTTCCGTTTATTATGACACACACCATCATTGTCATATTGCTTAGCATGATCGTAAGATAGCTAGCATGATGATGTTATTTCTATGCTTGATCATTACATATCCTGGTACACCACCGGAGGCATTCATATAGTGTCATATCTTGTTCTAGTATCGAGTTGTAAATTTTGAGTTGTAAGTAAATAAAAGTGTGATGATCATCATTATAGAGCATTGTCCCATGTGAGGAAAGTATGATGGAAACTATGATTCCCCCACAAGTCGGGATGAGTCTCTGGACTTTATAAAAAATGAGGCCAAAGAAGCCCACCAAAAAAAGGAGATAAAACAGAGAAGGGGCAATGCTACTATCGTTTTTCCACACTTGTGCTTCAAAGTAGCACCATGATCTTCATGATAGAGAGTCTCCTATATTGACACTTTCAAACACTAGTGGAAAATTTTCATTAGAGAACTTGGCTTGTATATTCCAATGATGGGCTTCCTCAAACTTCCCTAGGTCTTCATGAGCAAGCGAGTTGGATGCACACCCATTTAGTTTCTTTTTTGAGCTTTCACACACTTATAGCTCTAGTGCATCCTTTGCCTGACAATCTCTACTCACTCACATTGATATCTATTGACGGGGATCTCCATACCCGGTTGATATGCCTAGTTGGTTTGAGACTATCTCCTTCTTTTGTCTTCTCCACAACCACCATATTCTATTACATCTATAGTGCTTTGTCCATGGCTCACGTCATGTATTGCATAAGAGTTGAATTTTTTTGAATATACTAAAGTATGAAACAATTGCTTGGCTAAAACCGGGGTTGTGCATGATTTAATACTTTGTATGATGAAGATGGAGCATAGCAAGACTACATGATTTCGTAGGGATTGCTTTGTTTGGCCATGCTATTTTGAGAAGACACGATTGCTTTATTAGTATGCTTGAAGTATTATTGTTTTTATGTCAACATTAAACATTTGTTTTGAATCTTATGGATATAATATTCATGCCACAATAAAGAAAATTACATGGATAAATATGTTAGCTAGCATTCGACATCAAAAATTCTATTTTATCATTTACCTACTCGAGGACGAGCATGAATTAAGATTGGGGATGCTTGATACGTATCCATCGTATCTATAATTTTCGATTGTTCCATGCTATTATATTATCTGTTTTGGATGTAAAATATGCATTAATATGCTATTTTATATTAGTTTTGGGACTAACCTATTAACCTAGTGCCCAGTGCCAGCTTCTGTTTTTTCCCTATTTTTAAGTTTTACGGAAAAGGAATATCAAACAGAGTCCAAATGGAATAATACTTTTGCGATGATTTTTCTTGGACTAGAAGACATCTAGAATATCTAGAGACAATGTCAAAAGACCTAGCAACAGATGAGAAGCTGCCAGGGCACTCCCCAGGGGGGGCATGGCTTGTCCTCGCCTCGTGGCCCTCTTGACTTGATTCCAACACAAAGTACCCCTATATATACAGAAACTTCCAGAAAGAAACCTAGATGAGGAGTTTTGCCGCCGCAAGCCTCTGTAGCCACGAAAAACCAATCGAGGGCCCATTCCGGCACCCTGCCGGAGGGGGAAACCATCACCGAAGGCCATCTTCATCATCCCGGCACTATCCATGACGAGGAGGGAGGAGTTCACCCTCGAGGCTGAGGGTATGTAATAGTAGCTATGTGTTTGATCAATCTCTCTCTCTCTTGTGTTCTTGAGATGACATAATCTTGATGTACCGCAAGCTTTATTAAAATAGATGAATCATATGGAGTTTTTCCCTCTCTATCTTATTGTGATGAATTGAGTTTTCCCTTTGAAGTTTTCTTATCGGATAGAGTCTTTAAAGGATTTGAGAACACTTGATGTATGTATTGCGATGGGATATCCGTGGTGACAATGGGATGTTCTATTGATCCACTTGATGTATGTTTTGGTGATGAACTTGCGGGTTCCGTGACCTTGGGAATCTATGCATAGGTGTTGGCACATTTTTTCATCTTGAATATCCGGTAGAAACTTTGGGGTACTCTTTGAAGTTCTTTGTGTTGGATTGAACCTTATGAATCTGAAATTGTGTGATGCATATCGTATAATCAAGCCTATGGGTACTCGCAGTGACATTGGAGTATCTAGGTGACATTAGGGTTTTGGTTTATGTGTATCTTAAGGTGTTATTTTAGTAAGAACTCTAGGGATGTTTGTGACACTTATAGGGATAGCTCATATGATAGATCGGAAAAGATAAATTTGAGGTGTTTTCGTACCCTACAATAATTTCTTCATTTGTTCTCCGCTATTTGTGACTTTGGAGTGAACTCTTTGTCGCATGTGAGGGATTTACATATGATTCAACTATGTCAGTATTGTTGAGAGAAATTGCACTAGTGAAAGTATGAACCCTAGGCCTTGTTTTCAAGCATTGCAATGCCGTTTTTGCTCACTTTTGTTACTTGCTACCTTGCTGTATTTATATTTTCAGATTACAAAAACTTATATCTACCATCCATATTGCACTTGTATCACCATCTCTTCGCTGAAATAGTGCACCTATACAATTTACATTGTATTGGTTATGTTGGGGACACAATTGATTTCTTGTATTTAATTGTAGGGTTGTTTGAGAGAGACCATATTCATGCTACACCTCCCACAGATTGATAGACCTTAGGTTATCCACTTGAGGGGAAATTGCTACTGTCCTACAAAACTATGTGCTTGGAAGCCCAACAAAGTCTACAATAATAAAGTTTCATAGTAGACATCAAATGCCATACAGATCCACTAGATACACACCTGTCCATTTGGTGTATGGGGCCGAGGTGGTTCTACCAAGTGATATTCGTCATGACTCGCCTCGAGTTACTGCTTATGTTGAGGCGTACAATGAGCTATCATGACAAGACTCCTTGGATGCCTTGGAAGAAAAACATGATTTGGCAGCATCTAGATCCGCCATCTATCATCAAGACTTACGCCGCTATCATAGCCGTAGAGTCCGAAGGCAAACCTTTCAAGAAGTCGACTTGGTGCTACGCCTGATTCAAGATCAGACAGGAATATATAAACTTTCTCCACATTGGGAGGGTCCTTTTGTCGTCAGCATAAACGTTAATAACGTGTCATATTATCTGGTCGACTTTTGAGAAGGAAACTACAGTTCTGAGGAGGAGACAACCCGGCCCTGGAACATCACTCAACTACGGCCTTATTATACTTAGAAGGGGCACCATCTCTCTTTATGTAATTTCCCCCTTGCAAATTATGTATATATTTCTTTATTTTCAAATATAATAAAGCCGGCACCCTCGAAAGTCAGGGTATCTATCGTTTCAACCTATATATGAGCATGAGTCTTTATTGTTTGTAACATAGGTCACCTGGGTGCTTCTAGCTCATCGAGTTTAGCTTTCTCACCCTATTGACCCGGCAAAGACGCCACAATACGTGGTTAAACTTGCATGTATGCTTCATGCGACTCCAATCAGGTGACTCCATGTACTCTTGTAAGTCAATCCTTTTTAGCACCCTAAACTTTTCAAGGTTAAAACATTGGCTGAGTCATGTGACAGCCAGCATACAAAAAGCTAGGATAAACCATGGGTTATCATACTCGCTTCATTGAAGCAAGACTTGAGCCTCGAAAGCTAGTCTCTTTTTATCGAGTCTTATTGAGATGGTCCACTGATACAATTTATATGATTTGTATCACATTGAAAATTTCAGGCACAGTATTGTCCTTATTCTAGCTCATACCTGAGTAACCGGTCTAATGAATTATGGTCATATCATGGTCAGGTTTAAATCTTATATCTTCAATACTATTGAAGATTCTGGACTTGAGTTTCGACAATCAAGCTCCATAGCCAGCTTATTCCTAGACCAGTATTTTTGTCAACAAACCAATTGAGCATAAAGGTAGAGGCACACAAGGGAAAGTAAAAGATTGGCAAAATCATATCTCAGCTACACAGTTCAAAAGGATTAAGTTTTGCACCAGCAAAGATGCATACATACACGATGGCATGACCAAGGATTTGAAGAAGTTTTTAGACTATCACTATTATAAGCCCACGATGAAGCTCCAAAATACTCAAGTTTTTCTAATTACTTGGGTCCTAGCTCCGTATGGCAACCCATTTATCCTCACAAATGCCTTCATGGTTTCCCACCGTCAGCCGCCTCTGGGTTGACACCCGCCGATTCATCATCCTCGTCAAACTGCTCACCCTTCTGTTGCCATCAAATTGAGTTCAATGATTTAAAATTTGATGTGCCCTCAATATGAGACGAAGCGCCAACTTCAGAGGCGAAAGATCCCTTATATCTTCGGGGGATAAACTTTGTTGGGTCATCCTTGGGCGGGTTAGTACTCTCATTATCACTGGTATATGCAGCATGATAGTTCATGAGATCATCCCTTCAGTTATTAAAGTCGCCAAATGACGCGTCTCTGTGATGCACTTCACATAGTCTAATTGAGTGAATACGGAGCCATCAAGTTTGAACTCAGGGAAGTCGCCTTTTAGCAGCTCCACATCTAATTCAGGCAAGTATGCCTTTGCTCAAGCCAGTGCCATGTTCGCACCTCCTCGACTAGTTGATTTTCGGGTCTTGGTCACCCATTGGGGTATGGTAGAAAGCTGCTTCAATATGTCCTTGAAATTTCTTGGAGGATACTTTAGATTTTTCACCACCATGATGGAATACATAGATCCGGTGAACAATTTCTCTACATATGTGAAAATGGCTTTCAATTTTACGGTAGGGAGCGATACAAAATTATGGTCTGCTCGCCCTGAAAGGAAAGAGAGAGAGATAGTAAGCCACCATTCAATCACAAGCCAGTACGCTATACAAAGAAGCATAACACATACCAACGATTGTTGTCAGCATTTCATTGATCTTTTTCACAAGAGTGGCATACATTTCCTTCAATAGATCAAGTTTCTTCTCTGCTTTTTCCGCATGCTTTACAAGAGCGGCCTTATTAGCTTCAAACAGCTTTACGTCTTGTTCCAGACGCTCATTTGCTTGGCATGTAGAATCCTCAAATGAGCCGCCATGAGTTTATCATTGGTTTTTTAGCTTTATCTCTTCTTTGAGCTGTCTTTGTAGTTTCACAGGAACTGATTGAGCATCCTCAACATATTCCTGGAAGATGTACAAATAGTATCAACAAGTATTCTTACAACGGCTTCAAATCGCCTTCTAACTAATAATTTTTTCAATGAAGTCCCAAGCAAACTGTAAGCAATATCCTTAACACTTGGGGGCTAATGCATATCAGTTTTTTTTTTCAAAATGATATGACAAAGACCCGACTGATCTCAAGCAGATGAGCCGGGCCTTGGGGGCTACAAGTCGAATCCTTCACAGTATAAAGTTAAGACCCGAATCATCTCAAGTAGATGAGCCGGCCCTTGGGGGCTACATGTCAAATTCTTCAAAAAGGTATAAAGTTAAGACCCGACACATCTCAAGCAGATGAGCCAGCCCTTGGGGGCTACAGGTTGAATTCTTAAAACAAGTATAAAGTTAAGACCCGACTCATCTCATAAAGATGAGCCGGCCCTTGGGGCCTACAGCTACACATCAAGTATTTCACAACCCAGTTTATCTTAGTAAACTAGTTATTGGAGGCTAATGACAGTACAAAGATAGCGGTAAAACTCATACTTCTCCTGCGTGGCATTTATCATGCTCACTTCCACTGCTCGGCTCTCAGACAGCGGGGTCAAGAATTGCTGGTGTAAATCTTCAATACCAAGCATAGACAACTCCGATTCCTCCAGAGTTGTTTTCCCTTTGTCTAAGTTAACATGTTCATCCTTAGCCACAATCTTAGCCAAGGAAGTGGATGCAATGGGAACTTGATAACTTCCATCACAATGATAACATCAGGATGGTGCATTCCTGCTGACGTCTTGGGGTCATCCAAATGAGCCGCCGAATTAGAAGAGTGAATCGGGCTTGGCTGCGTGGTAGACGAATCATCTGATGCGTCCTAAGCTTTAGTTTGTATATCCATGAAAATCGGCTCATCCGGTCTAGGCGTCTCAATGTCGTCTTCTACTTCAGCACTTACATACGGGCCCTTCTTTGCAAAAGGTTCAGTTCTTGTTCTCACTAGCAAGGAGGCTGACATGTTGTGCTTTATATTACCAGAAGATGATCTACCAGCCTTCCTTGACAAAGTGGCCGTCGCAAATCATTGCGAAGGTCAAACATTGTGCTAAGGAATATATAGCTCAAGGTTTGAAAACAGCATAAGCGGATGAGTGCAAGTTCAGGGACTTACCCGTGGTTGATAGTGAATGCGGGAAGTTGCGTTGTCGTTGAGTCATCCGAAGATGAGGGGGGCTGATAAAGTGAATTCGAAGGACTAAGAGGTTGTTTAAACAAACCGGCTCTAGGATGAGAATTGGTTGGACTTTGAGGCACCTCGAAGCGCGTTTTGTGACACGGCGGTGCATCAAACAAGACATGGTCTAAGCCGCCCGAATCAACCTAAATCTTGCGTTTTGATGAGCCAACAAATTGTGTCTTCTTCAAAAGGAAATCGGAAGCCAAGTAAGCATATATGTGTGTGTCAATTTAACATTCCAGATGACTTGCCTTGGTTTTCTTGGAACAAACGTTCCTGAATTGGAAGAAATAGGAGTTACCTCAATTTTGCCGGTTTGGCTAGATTTCGAGTCATCCCGATAGCAAGGCGTGTCAGCAAGCTCAAAAAATAGGCGGCCAAGAGAATCGGGCTCTACCTCAGATTCTTCACGAGAAGATAACATAGGGGTCGGGTTATCTTTTTTGCCCGACGAATAAACAAGGGCATGAGGTGTGATATTCTATAAGAGAGAATTCTCCTGCAAAAGCAATTGGTAAGAAACGGTGGGTCGAAGTAAATTAATAAAAGACAGCGGAAATAGTTTAAACCCGAGGAGGCGAGTTGAGCAGATAAAATGGACTCAAGCCAGTAACACTTCATTGTTCGTTTGGGTCAGAAAAGAACCTCTTTGTTTCTTTGTTAAGGGCGTCATCAGTCAGATCCTCACGAGAAAAACATTGAGGGTCAGATGAGTCGCCTGAGTAATCACACATTAATCCGTCCCTTCCACTAACAGGATGAATCCGCCACTTTAGCCAGCAACGAATCAGGCCAATTCCAGCTAAGTCGTGTGTGGTTAGAGATCTCAATTTTGCATGAAGAAGATCCGATGGAGCCCTCTCTTCATCGGTTGGCCAACCCACAAATTTTACTTTGCAATTGAGTCTCTCCAGTCTGAAACCCGACAGGGTTTTTTCTCCCCTTGTTGTATTCTTGCAGTAATACCAGGTCTTGTTCCATCCTTTGGGATAACTCACTAGTTTTGAGTCGGGAAAGGCGTCGTTCTTTCTCTTCTGAATGGTGACCTCACCAATTTCACAAGCATAACCATTCTTTACTTCAGTTTGACGGTTGATATAGAAAAACTCCCTGAAAAGGGTCACGGACGGCTCAACCTAGAGATTAACCTCACATAACACTTGAAATTGACATATGTTGGTCATCGAGTTTGGACTGATGTCTTGAGGTCTGAGCTCGAAGAAGTGCAGAAGATCTCTAAAAAAGTTTGAGCCGGGAGGACGGAAGCCTCTGCGCAGATGATTAGTAAATACAACGACCTCACCCTACTGCGGGTGTGGGAACGGCTCCTCTTCGGGAGCCCGCCATCTTATGACTTTTTGAGACGGCAAAAAACCTTTGTCCACGAGATTGTGTAAAGTGAGCTTGGATACTCTGGACTTGGCCCAGTTACATGCTTTGGAGTTCTTTGGGGCCATGGCGAGTTAGGAAGTAACTACAAAGGCAATGAAGAAAATGAGTCGGCGCGGACTTTAACTCGCCTATACTAATTTGCTGTTTTAAGCCAGACAGATCAAAGAAGGTCGAAAACATACTTCAGCAACACTTACCAAAATATATTGGTTTATAAACAGCTACCTACGAAAGTTTTCTTTCGGACAGATCTAGTAAATGAAGAAAATAAGAACCGAAACTATGACATTCAAAGGGCAGCCTTGGTATCCCATTTTTAGATCTACTTTCGAGGAAAACAAGACGGAGACCATATTGTAAGTTATAGACTAGTAAAGGATATCCAATGCGCGGATCTGCAAGATACATATCGGATGAACGCAACGAACTCGATATGAACGTTGGATCAATTAAACCCTAATGAGAGGAGGTTTGTACCAGATCTTGTTGCAGCAGAAATGGAGATGGCCTGTAACATCCCAATTTTGTTAAATTAGGATGTTAATAGAATCATCATATTGCATGTCATATTTTTATTGCATTCGGAGTCTATGATGTTCAAGTTTTCCACTCACATAAAATCATAGAGAGGGGATAAGATGACTTCCTCAAAATTATATATGTATACGAGTGGGGTAGTATTTTCTTTGCATTTGATGTTTTAAAATTTGCATTGGGAAATTATTTTTTGTTAGCCAAAAGTTAGATTTTTGCATTAAAAATATATACATAGATTTTTTCTCAAATTTTATGAGCAGGAATTAATGTTCCCTGTGCTCTATTTTAGAAATCAGGATTTTAGGAATTTGTTTTCGGGTTTTTTAGTGACTCTGATTTGGATCTAGTGGGAAAAATTCAAAAAAAAACACAACACACGCACGCACACACACCACGCATGGCCCAGCCAGGCCAGCGAAGCACGAGCGCTCGCCCAACCCCAACGCTCGGTCGCCCCAACGCACGCTCGCGCGTCTCTCTCTCCCTCGTCAACACCATCTCTCTTCTCTCTCTCTACCAGATGGGGCCAACCCAGGTCATCCCCAACCTCCCGCACGGAACGCCCGGGATAGAGCCGTAGCTCGCAGCTCCCGAACCAGCTGGCCGAGGATCTTGGGATAAGGCTTATCCCGCAGCCCCAACCCTCCAAACCGCCCCTATAAGTAGCCCTTGACCACCTCGTTCCATTCAGACGATCCGCACCTCCTCTCGCCACTCGTAGCCGATGCACCGCCCGTTCGCATCTCGCCGGAACCGAGTCGGTTCACCGGAAAACTACGACGCCGATGAGCCACCATGGCCTATTTTCTTTAAGGGAATCAGATCCCCATGCCATTGCGCACCTCCCTGACATCTTCATTTGCCCTAGGACGCCCCGGAGACGCTGCCCCGACGACATGCGTCGCTGGAGTTCACCGGAACACAGGAGCTCCGCCCGCTCCTTCCACACCCTCCGGTCGTCATGCCGTCCGCCGTCACCACCGCTCGGTTGCCCCTGCCACGCCGCACCTGCCCGACAACCTTGCCCGCGCCGGAGATCGTCGGAGTCGCCGCTCCTGTCGACGCCAAGTTCCTGCCGAGACCAGCGCCCGTTCTCTGTAAGCCTCGCTCGTTTCGTTTTTTTTTCTTTTCTTTAGATCGAATCGGTAGTTAGATCTAGATTTTTTTTTCATTTACCAAACTGGTATGCAGTTAATCGCGTTTTAATATAAACCGTGCGGTTTAATTAAACCGAACGTTGGTTTTTCTTTTTAGTTTTAGCCGAACCTGTGATTTGCCTACTTTGCGAACATTCGTCGCGTAGCAGCCGTAGAGAACATAGCCAACCAATCAGAGCCGTTCACTTCGCGCTTTATTCATGAATGTCCACACTTTAGAGTTTTCAGAAATTGTTCTAGAGCAGTTTTTTTTTCAGATTTTATTCCAAACTTCAAACACCCGTAACTTTTTAACCCTAGGTCGAAACGAGGTGAAACAAGCGGCTAAACTTTCGTCTCGAATAGCCCTAACCAGAAAACCCATAGTTGAAGATTTTTGCAAGTTCAAATTTAAGATTATTTCAGATTTGAATTTAAATTTCATTAGGCCATATCTTTCAAACGGTATACCCGTTTGAAGTGGTTCTTTTTGCTCCACGTCACACGAACTAAATCCCGTGCCATGACACTTTGCCAGTATATATTCTACACCATTAATTTCTGTTCACCATAATTTTATTAGGATGTCTTGTAGGAGCACTAGTGCACATCACAAATTTTTAACACTAGTCATACTTTGAAAATTTTCATGCTAATGACTTGTGTTGGATTTTTATTTGGCTTTTGCAAATATTTGGTTGCATGTCTTTGAATTGTATGAATGCATGTTTATGTGTGTTTTTACTTACTTTGCGATAGATTGTCCGGAGTGCGAAGCAGAGTACTACCATTCGCTAGTACTTCACTCTCAGCAAGAAGGCAAGTTGCATTTTGATCATATCAGTTTTTACCTATGTTTTATTTTTTGCACTTAGTCCTTTGATGTAGGAATGCATGATAGGAGTTTATACTTGTTGGATTTACTATCACCCAGTAGTTCATTTGAGGTAGGTCTGAACCATGCAAAGTTTGTCGCCACCGTGTTATGTTACAATGCCTCGCCAAAGTAGACGTGGATTGGGGAGTGCTATCACTCTGAGATGTGAGTGACAAAGTAGTAACTAGGACCTACTTTAATGAACTACCTAGGTGGAAATTGGTTTGTATGGTGGTGAAGTACAGTGGGAAGATTCATGGGAATCCATGGGAGTGCACACTAGTGGTCCGTCCACCCAGGCTCAAAGGGATCAACCGTATTTTCATGTCTATAAGCTTTCGTGTGCAGCCGCCAGCCAATATGGGCTCTAGCTTAGTTGAGTAGATGGTGTGACCTCTTCCGGGATAGGCTAGCAGATGTAGATGATGTAGGTATACCGTCCTATCCGTGTGTTAGGGGAAATGCTATCGAAAGACTATGTCTCGATCTTCCGATCAAGGAGGTGGTCGAGTCTTGTGGGGAAAGGTGCACAACCTCTGGAGAGTTAAAACCTAATCGATTAGCCGTATCCCCGGTCATGGACAACTTGAGCTTTCAGTAGTGGAAATGTAGGGAGATCTCATCACTCTTAATTAATCAATTGTGTATAAAATTTTGGAATGATTGAGATGGGCATCATCTCAGGCTTATGATATTTGTAGAAGTAGAGCAATCATTTCTGATAGGGAAAAACTAGCTTTATGCAAAACTAAACTTAGAGCTTTCCACCAGCCAAATTGCATGTACTATGTAGGTTCATTACACTTTATGATGTGACTTGCCAGTACATTCCATGTACTGACCTACACGGCTATAACTTATCATGTTGCAGATTTGTCCGACGACGAATAAGGTGCGATAGGTCGTTGTTCTGCACTCAGCTTGCTCATGGAGTTGATGGACTCGTTACACTTTTTGCTTCCGCATGTTTTTGTTTTACTTGGCCTTAGGCCACATTATTGTAATAAATACTCTTTGAGGATTCTCGATGTAATAAATGTGCGATTGAACTCTATTGTAAATCCTCAAGTACTGTGTGTGTCAGCATACCGATCCAGGGATGACACTTAAGCACAGAGACTCCGATCCCTTGGGATCGGGTCGCCACAAGATGGTATCAGAGCACACGTTGACTGTAGGACGCTACCCTAGAAAATGGAAAGCCATAGGATAAAAAACCATATTTTACAACACTTTTAAACCCCTGTTTCGGTCTCATACTTTTCCCTGCTTCACTACTAATTTCTCCTCTCTTTCAAACTGTAGATGTCAACCCCCATCGTTGAGTTTGCTCAGCCCGACGCAACCATGCCCTTTGGAAGACAGCTCGTGGATATCGAGGACACCTGCGCATTGCCCTACCCAGCTTCACCGGTACCTTCATGGCCACTCTACTTGAGGAGATGCGCTGGAAGATTGACGTCCACATTCCAGGGCAAACTTTTGGGAATGCCATTGAGCCGATCGACTTCTACATAGAAGTAAGATCATGCGGCATTGGCAAGGGGATCGCTGCGCTCTTTGCACTTGGGCAAATCCGCCTGGACTACTGCGAGGATCTCAGGAAGACTAACTACGTCATGTATGCGCACCGCGACCCGGATGGAGATGTGGTGTGCACTAGGGAGGACGACACCATCAACTCACACATTGAGGACCTGGAGGAGCTCATCACCAGGATGAAGGAAGAGATGGACGACTACCTCGTCACCACCCACAACCTGACTACCCGCAAGGTCAAGCTGGAAGAAGAGCTACAGAACGCCTGCGCAAAAAGCATGAGGCGGAGCTCGATGCGCTACAGGATAAGCTCGACGACTTGAAGCTTCAGCTGGAGGAAGCTGAGGAAGAGCTTGATAACGGGGAGAATCTCCAAGAGGATCACTCTTGCGGGGATTACGTCAGTCAGGACAAAGACTATGAGGACGACGATGAGGAGATTCAGAGTGATGCCGCTGGAGCCGACATCAACATGATAGATCTCTCTTCCGATGAGGAGTAGATTTAGACCACCATGAGAGGATTAGGATATCGTATTCGTTTAGTATTTGATTGATATATTTGTGGGATCCTGTCAAACCTTGTGACATGGCTCACCTTAGATTTGTTTCGTGTGAACTCTTTGATTGAATTGAATTGGAGTGATTTGAATTTTTATTGACATCATGTGCATATGGGTAGTGTTTCTCCCTTAGGCCTAATTCTATCTATACCTCATCTATGCTGACCCAACAGATGCGACCAAGGCACGACCCTTCCGGGAGTGGCTCAGGGAATGATATCCCACCCGCCTTGGAACAATTGCTTCAGACCCAGAACCAGATGATACAGTTGATGATGCAGAATATGGCCCAGAACAACAACACCAACCCGCCTCCACCTCCACCTCCACCTCCACGACAAATTGACAGCCTTACCCGTTTTCTGAGGCTGAATCCTCCAATCTTCACAAGCAGTCCAGAGCCGATTGTCGCAGATGACTGGCTTCGCAATATGGGTAGGAAGCTAGCCACAACAGGATGCACTGATTAGGAGAAGGTGAGGTTTGCCTCTCACCAACTGGATGGACCAGCAGATTCATGGTGGGAGAACTACACCTCCACGTACCCCATGGAGAATGTGACTTGGGCTCAGTTCCAGCAAGCGTTCCGCACTGCTCATGTTTCAGCAGGAGCTATGGCTCTCAAGAAGAGGGAGTTCCGCAACTTATGCCAGGGAAGTCGCTTAGTGTCTGAGTATGTTGATGACTTCAGCAAGTTGTCCCGTTATGCCCGAGGTGACGTGGGAACCGATGCAGCCAAGCAAGAGAAGTTTCTGGAGGGACTGAATGATGAGCTGGGAATTCAGTTGATGGTAGTGACTTTTGATAACTATCAAGAGTTGGTGGACAAGGCGATCACTCTAGAGGGCAAGCATCAACAGATGGAAAATCACAAGAGGAAATATGGTCAAGGCAAGTTTCAGTCTAGAGCTCAGCAGAAGCCTCGCCCGCCCCTTTCTCAGGATATACTGGTACAGGACACAGTAAGTTTGGAGGGCACAACCATCATAACCATGGTGGTCATTCTTAGCATGGAGGCAATGGACACAACCACAATGGCCATAAGAATGGCAATGGGAATGGAGGAAACGGCAATCACCATCACCCTACCCCTGCTACACCAGTGAGGAAGGATCTAACTCACATCACCTGCTTCAAGTGCAAGAAGACAGGGCACTACTCCAACGAGTGTCCCGAGCTAGAGAATGGGAATGGCAATGGAAGTTCTGGAGGCAAGAAACCCAATCCTTTCACTAAGGGGCATGTGAATCATGTCAACATGGAGGAAGTCTATGAACAACCGGATGCGGTGATTGGTAAGTTGTTGGTTAATTCATTTCCAGCACTTATTCTATTTGACACTGGTGCATCGCATTCATTCATGTTGAGGGGATTTGTGGATAAACATAAGTTGCCTATCGTAGCTCTTAAGTCACCTATTCTAGTGAGTTCCCCAGGAGCAGAGTCTATGACAAGTCAAGCATGTTTTCACTTGCCTTTGAACATAGGGGGACATGTTTTTCCCATAGATATGATCGTACTTGAGTCACAAGGATTGGATGTAATCCTAGGTATGGATTGGATGTCCAAGTATCAGGGAAGCATTGATTGTGCCAGTAGGTCAAGTTTTCTCACCACTCCAGAGCAGAAGAGGATCAAGTATGTATCCAGGCTTCAGCTTAAGAAGACTCAAGTGAACTCTCTTACGGGAGTTGTCCAGGAAGAAGTACCAGTGGTGAAGGATTATCCCAATGTATTTCCAGAGGAGTTACCCGGTATGCCACCCGATCGGGAGATTTAGTTTCTCATTGAGTTACTGCCAGGCACCGGACCTATCTCCAAGAGGCCATACTGGATGCCCTCTAATGATCTAGCGGAAGTCAAGAAACAGATTGAGGAGTTACTAGAGAAGGGGTATATTCGCCCGAGTTCTTCACCTTGGGGAGCCCCGGTACTCTTAGTGGAGAAGAAGGATGGAACCTTGAGGATGTATGTGGATTATCACTCTTTGAACGAGGTGACCATCAAGAACAAGTATCCACTACCGATGATCAATGACTTGTTCGACCAGCTAGAAGGAGCTAGTGTTTTCTCCAAGATTGACCTTCGATCGGGTTATCATCAGTTGAAGATCCATGAGAAAGATATACCTAAGACAGCTTTTACCACGAGGTATGGGCTTTATGAGTATACAGTCATGTCATTTGGTTTGACTAATGCCCCTGCCTATTTTATGAGCATGATGAATAAGGTATTCATGGAGTACTTGGATAAGTTTGTGGTGGTATTCATTGATGATATATTGGTTTTCTCCAAGAATGAGGAGCAGCACGTAGAACATCTGCGCTTAGTTCTGGAGAAGCTTAGAGAACACCAACTTTATGCCAAGTTCAGCAAGTGTGAGTTTTGGTTGAAGGAAGTCGGATTTATCCGACATGTTGTGTCAGGAGAAGGAATTGCTGTGGACCCTACCAAGGTAGAAGTAGTCACAGAATGGAAGACACCGACCACTGTTAGCGAGATCCGCAGTTTCCTTGGACTTGCAGGATATTATCGGAGGTTCATTGAGAATTTCTCCAAGATTGCAAAGACCATGACGGAGTTGTTGAAAAAGGACACCAAGTATATTTGGACTGAGGAATGTGAAGCTAGTTTCCAGGAGTTGAAGAAACGTTTGGTTACAACTCCAGTGCTAATTCTACCCAACATACACAAGGATTTTCAGGTGTATTGCGACGCTTCACGCCAAGGATTTGGAGGCGTGCTTATGCAAGCAGGAAAGGTTGTAGCTTATGCTTCACGTCAACTTCGACCTCATGAGTTGAATTATGCCACGCATGATCTGGAGTTAGCAGCAGTGGTGCATGCACTCAAAACCTGGGGACATTTCCTTATCGGGAACCAATGTGATGTTTACACCGATCACAAGAGTTTGATGTACATCTTCATGCAGAAGGAGTTGAACCTTAGGCAAAGGAGATGGTTGGATCTCATCAAGGATTATGACATGAATTTGCATTATCATCCAGGAAAAGCCAACGTCGTGGCAGATGCGTTGAGCTGTAAGAGCTATGTCAACACTCTTGTCGCAGGAGGATTACCTCGGGAGTTATGTGATGAACTTAGAGATCTCGAGTTGGAAATAGTTCCAAGAGGCTATGCTGCCGCCCTCGAAGTTCAGTCCACCTTGTTGGGAAAGATCAGAGAAGCTCAGAAGCTGGATCAAGGTATTGTTGAGATAAAGGAGAGGATCAACAAAGGAAAGGCAGAAGGATTCTGTGAGGATGAGCATGGAACCATATGGTTTGAGCAGCGTATTTGTGTGCCCAATGATCCAGAGATCAGGAAGTTGATTCTTCAGGAGGCTCGTGATTCGCCTTACTCGATAGATCCGGGAAACACCAAGATGTATTTATACTTGAAAGAAAGTTTTTGGTGGACCGGTATGAAGAGGGAAATTGCTGAGTATGTAGCAGTATGTGATGTATGTCAGAGGGTAAAGGCAGAGCATCAGAAACCAGCAGGTTTGCTTCAGCCATTGCCGATACCTGATTGGAAATGGGATAAACTTGGCATGGATTTCATCACGGGATTACCCAGGACCCGCTCAGGTTATGATTCCATTTGGGTAATAGTTGCTCGCTTGACCAAGGTTGCTCACTTCATTCCCATGAAAACTACCTATACAAGTGTCAAGCTGGCGAAGATATATATGACCAGGATTGTATGTATGCATGGAGTTTCGAGGACCATCGTATCAGATAGAGGAACATAGTTTACTTCAAAGTTTTGGCATCAGTTACACGAAACTTTGGGTACCAGGCTAGAGTTCAGTACAACCTTCCATCCACAGACAGATGGGCAGACAGAGAGGGTAAATCAGATTCTGGAGGACATGTTTAGAGCTTGTGTGCTAGACTACGGGTCTAGTTGGGATGATAACTTACCTTATGCAGAGTTCTCATACAACAACAGCTATCAAGCCAGTTTGCAGATGGCCCCTTTTGAGGCATTGTATGGGAGAAAGTGCAGAACACCGTTGATGTGGGATGGAGTTGGTAATCGTAAATTGTTTGCATCGGACATGATTCGAGATTCTGAGGAGAAGGTCAAGTTGATCCGTGATAGACTCAAGATAGCTCAGTCTAGACAGAAGAGTTATGCCGATGCTAAACGCAAGGAAGTGATTTACGAAGTGGGAGATAGAGCATATCTGCGAGTGTCTCCACTTCGAGGTATTAAGAGGTTTGGAGTCAAAGGAAAGTTAGCACCACGATTCATGGGGCCATAGAGAGTTCTGGAACACAGAGGGGAAGTTGCATACAAGTTGGAACTACCAGAGGGTTTGTCAGGAGTTCACGATGTGTTCCATGTTTCCCAACTGAAGATGTGTCATGCAGAGATGGCAGATATTCCTTTGAGAGATACAGTGCCTCTAGAAGCAATTCAGTTGGATAACGATCTAACTTATGAGGAGAAGCCTGTTAAGATTCTTGAAACTGTCGAGAGGATCACTCGTACCAAGGTCATCAAGTTCTGCAAGGTTCTGTGGAGTCACCACACCGAGGAGGAAGCTACTTGGGAACGAGAGGAAGATCTCAAGCATGACCATCCTCACCTTTTTGCTAGCCAACCCGAATCTCGAGGACAAGATTCATCTTAAGGGGGGTAGGTTTGTAACATCCCAATTTTGTTAAATTAGGATGTTAATAGAATCATCATATTGCATGTCATATTTTTATTGCATTCGGAGTCTATGATGTTCAAGTTTTCCACTCACATAAAATCATAGAGAGGGGATAATATGACTTCCTCAAAATTATATATATATATACGAGTGGGAAAGTATTTTCTTTGCATTTGATGTTTTAAAATTTGCATTGGGAAATTATTTTTTGTTAGCCAAAAGTTAGATTTTTGCATTAAAAATATATACATAGATTTTTTCTAAATTTAATGAGCAGGAATTAATGTTCCTTGTGCTCTATTTTACAAATCAGGATTTTAGGAACAAAAATTTGTTTTTTTAGTGACTCTGATTTGGATCTAGTGGAAAAAAATTCAAAAAAAAAAACACAACACAACACACGCACGCACACACACCACGCACGGCCGAGCCAGGCCAGCGGAGCATGAGAGCTCGCCCAACCCCAGCGCTCGGTCGCCCCAACGCAAGCTCGCGCGTCTCTCTCTCCCTCGTCAACACCATCTCTATTCTCTCTCTCTGCCAGATGGGGCCAACCCAGGTCATCCCCAACCTCCCGAATGGTCTCCTCGGGATAGAGCCGTAGCTCGCAGCTCCCGAACCAGCCGGCCGAGGATCTTGGGATAAGGCTTATCCCGCAGCCCCAACCCTCCAAACCGCGCCTATAAGTAGCCCTTGACCCCCTCGTTCCATTCAGACGATCCGCACCTCCTCTCGCCACTCATAGCCGACGCACTGCCCATTCGTATCTCACGGGAATCGAGTCGGTTCACCGGAAAACTACGCCGCCGGTGAGCCACCATGGCCTATTTTCTTTAAGGGAATCGGATCCCCATGCCATTGCGCACCACCCTGACATCTTCGTTTGCCCTAGGACGCCCCGGAGACGCCGCACCCTTCGTTTACCCTGCGTCGTCGGAGTTCACCGGAGCACAGGAGCTCCGCCTACGCCCTCCACACCCTCCGTTCGTCACCGCCGTCCGCCGTCACCACCGCTCGGTCGCCCCTGCCACGCCGCACCTGCCCGACAACCTCGCCCGCCCCGGAGATCGCCGAAGTCGCCGCTCCCGTCGACGCCAAGTTCCTGCCGAGGCCAGCGCCCGTTCTCTGTAAGCCTCGCTCGTTTCGTTTTTTTTCTTTTCTTTAGATCAAACCGGTAGTTAGATCTAGATTGGTTTTTTTATTTACCAAACCGGTACGCGATTAACCGCATTTTAATATAAACCGTGCGGTTTAATTAAACCGAACGTCGGTTTTTCTTTTTCTTTTTAGCCGAACCTGTGATTTGCCTAGTTTGCGAACATTCGTCGCTTAGCAGCCGTAGCGAACATAGCCAACCAATCAGAGCCGTTCACTTCGCGCTTTAGTCACGAACGTCCACACTTTAGAGTTTTCAGAAATTGTTCTAGAGCAGCTTTTTTTCAGATTTTATTCCAAACTTCAAACACCCGTAACTTTTTAACCGTAGGCCGAAACGAGGTGAAACACGCGGCTAAACTTTCATATCGAATAGCCCTAACCAGAAAACCCATAGTTGCAGATTTTTGCAAGTTAAAATTTAAGATTATTTCATATTTGAATTTAAATTTCATTAGGCCATATCTTTCAAACGGTATACCCGTTTGAAGTGGTTCTTTTTGCACCACGTCACACGAACTAAATTCCTTGCCATGACACTTTCCCACTATATATTCTACACCATTATTTTCTGTTCACCATAATTTTATTAGGATGCCTTGTAGGAGCACTAGTGCACGTCACAAATTTTTAACACTAGTCATACTTTGAAAATTTTCATGCTAATGACTTGTGTTGGATTTTTATTTGGCTTTTGCAAATATTTTGTTGCATGGATTTGAATTGTATGAATGCATGTTTATGTGTGTTTTTACTTACTTTGTGATAGATTGCTCGGAGTGCGAAGCAGAGTACTACCATTCGCTAGAACTTCACTCTCAGCAAGAAGGCAAGTTGCATTTTGATCATATCAGTTTTTACCTATGTTTTATTTTTTGCACTTAGTCCTTTGATGTAGGAATGCATGACAGGAGTTTATACTTGTTGGATTTACTATCACCCAGTAGTTCATTTGAGGTAGGTCTGAACCATGCAAACTTTGTCGCCACCGTGTTATGTTACAATGCCTCGCCAAAGTAGACGTGGATTGGGGAGTGCTATCACTTTGAGATGTGAGTGAAAAAGTAGTAACTAGGACCAACTTTAATGAACTACCTGGGTGGAAATTGGTTTGTATGATGGAGAAGTACAGTGGGAGCATTCATGGGAATCCATGGGAGTGCACACTAGTGGTCCGTCCACCCAGGCTCAAAGGGATCTACCGTATTTTCATGTCTATAAGCTTCCGTGTGCAGCCGCAAGCCAATATGGGCTCTGGCTTAGTTGAGTACATGGTGTGACCTCTTTCGGGATAGGCTAGCAGATGTAGATGATGTAGGTGTACCGGCCTATCCGTGGGTTAGGGGAAATGCTATCGAAAGACTATGTCTCGATCTTCCGATCAAGGAGGTGGTCCAGTCTTGTGGGGAAAAGTGCACAACCTCTGCAGAGTTAAAACCTAAACGATTAGCCGTGTCCCCGGTCATGGACAACTTGAGCTTTTAGTAGTGGAAATGTAGAGAGATCTCATCACTCTTAATTAATCAATTGGGTATAAAAATTTGGAATGATTGAGATGGGCATCATCTCAGGCTTATGATATTTGTAGAAGTAGAGCAATCATTTCTGATAGGGAAAAACTAGCTTTATGCAAAACTAAACTTAGAGCTTTCCACCAACCAAATTGCATGTACTATGTAGGTTCATTACACTTTATGATGTGACTTGCCAGTACATTCCATGTACTGACCTACACGGCTGCAACTTATCATGTTGCAGATTTGTCCAACGACGAATAAGGTGCGATAGGTCGTTGTTCTGCACTCAGCTTGCTCGTGGAGTTGATGGACTCGTTACACTTTTTGCTTCCGCATGTTTTTGTTTTACTTGGCCTTAGGCCACATTATGGTAATAAATACTCTCTGAGGATTCTCGATGTAATAAATGTGTGATTGAACTCTGTTGTAAATCCTCAAGTACTGTGTGTGTCAGCATACCGATTTAGGTATGACACTTAAGCACAGAGACTCCGATCCCTTGGGATCGGGTCGCTACATGGCCTCACTTGATTCGACGATTACGAAGAGATTTGGGATGTCGAAGATGGAACTGAGGGCCCCGATATTGTTTGTGGAGTTCCGGCAACATTCGGCCGAGGAAGGAGTGAGAGGAAGAAGACGATTGAAAGTTACCGCAAAGAGTCAGTGGACCTATTTACGAGGAGGAAAACAGAATGGCACGATGAAAAGGCGAAATGACAGCAGTAAATTTGTGGCTAGAAGTGCGCCTCCATTTTTGCATCGGCCTAGATTTAGCGTGGTTTTCGAAAGATTAGTTATGATGACTCTGAAGAGCTATGGTCAGCAAGAGTAACATCACTAATTGACGAACATTGGAAAAATAACAAGTCCGGAAGTGCTATGAGCCGACATTTTTGGATTCATGAAGAACATAGATGTAGCAGATGGTAAGCTGCCAAGGGAAAACAAGAGAAATTGACATGAATGAATTCAAATCAATTTGGAGCCTAATGTCGGGGATATAACCTAGTGGTATGACTCGCCCATTGGGTCGGGTTAATATGGTGGCGGCTCTCGAATAAAGCTTAACACGGGTCGCACTATGAAGACAAAGGCAACGAGACGGTTGCTGGGTAAGCCGCTAGGCGGCCTAAGCACGAAGAAACATGCGACTCAAGGCCCATAGGGCAGAAGACGTCGGACGACTCCTTGCTTGAGAGACAAGGCGTGTTAGAGACATGATAGGTTACGAGTCATGTCATGGCTTGGACTCTGTTGTAAACCCTAGGGTCTCGACCTGTATATAAAAGCGAGCCCCTAGGGTAGAAAGACTTAAGTTAGACACTCTCAAAAGCTAGGTTGCCGATTCCGCATCCATGTAATTGGATCTTCATTAATAAATATAAAGCAGGACGTAGGCTGTTACCTTTATCCGAGGGGCCGAACCTTGGTAAACTCGCCTTCCGTACTCGTTCGATCCCTTTGAGTCGCCACCCAGCGGCGATGGCCTCACACCCAAGTCCTTGCAGGAGGACATCTGTTGTGACAAAATCACGACGCGGGTCATGTTGGTCGTCCTCTCGAGACCGGAGCAACACGCCGCTCTTATCTCGGATATGTCTTCCCCTTCCGGTGTTCACGAGGTCATCGAATAGACTTGTGGAGGTCATGATCTACACGATGGAATGGTGCATGTTTGTGAAGTTGAGGTGAAGCCAAAGTTGTCTGACAATGAGTGCAATTGATGATGTACAATGACGCCGCTCTTGCCGTTGGTGTGCTTTTATATTTGTGTTGTGTTTTCTCATCCTTTGTCATCTTTGTATGTCTTGTGATGCTTGACCTAGTTTAGCTAGGCGTGTCATGTTTTTTATACAGGTTTTAGTTCAGTTTTCCTTCAAGAAAACAAACTCTGGTCCTTTTTTGTAATCAAATTTTAGCAGCTCTTCTGCTAATTTCTAAAAGTAAAAAAAAAACGTGCAGACCCAAGTGGCCAAAGTGTGAAACGTCTGCCCTTTTTGCCCCTTGGCGACTATCTTATCACGTACTCCCATGACGTATATTGTCTCCTAGCTCGAGTTCCAGACATTTCCCTAGGCGGTTGGGGGAGAAAGAGCCATTACGACTTCAGCCGCATACGAGTGCATGTATGAGACCATGTGAGTTATCTGTGTCCGTATCTTTTGTGTGACTAGCATATGCAGACAAGGATTTAAAACATTTATTTTTGGTACTTCCTATATGTAAATCACGTATATTGATCCTTCCCAATTGTTTTGTGGAACAAATGCAGTCAATACCATATTTTTGCGCAACTGAAGGCACTCATGATATGAGATGGTGGTAGCTGAGGGTTGACTATTTTCTGTCGAAGTGCAATCATCCATCTTAACGGCAATGAGAGAAATGAGGGCTGTGACTGGACCCAGATGTCCATGTACTTTAAAATAATAGTGAATGAAATACACTTTTAGGGTATCTTCAACGCTAACCTCTAACCGGACACCGTATCTATCTACCGACCCATGGATTGGGTATTCAGGTTTCATCATCTGACATATAACTCAAAAAATAAAATAACGAGCATCCCATTTGTGCAAGAATAGAATGAAGAAAACCCTTGTTGCAGAGTAATGCCAAGAGATACGGAGACGTCCTCAAAAGCAAATTTAAAGATAGACTTCTCTTCCGTAAAAAAAAAGGTGAACTTCTATGGTTACATGAGCTGTGAGGGCATCTTCACTGTTGACCCTCAATTTTTCTTCCGTGGACAGGAATGTCGGAGCCGATCATCCAATGCTATGCGCATATGATCAGTTTTATTTTGGAATTTTCTTTTAACAAATATGATTTTTTTATGCATATTTATCCATACTTGGATGACTTTAACATAAAATCGGATGCTTTTTTATCTAAACTGAAGCTAATTCATTATATTTAGACATATTTTGACTAGACCGAATTTTATACCTAGACTAAAATGACCGCTGCAGCATGCTCCATAGGTTGGAAAAAAAGATAGATATAAGCAAGGTCGTTGGCCTTCGCCTAGTGTCTAGGATGTGCTTAAGCGTCCTAGGCGGCTTTAATAGTTATTATAATCAAGGTGTATTTGTAGTTAGTATATATGTGTCTATGTTAATTGAGCACAGGTATGTTAACTACCAGCTATTGCCATTGAAATATGCCCCATTTGACATATCAGTGCAATATGGCATGATTTCTCGCTTCGTTAGAAAATTTCTTGCTTACCCTGCCTAGACTTCTATTATGCCCTCAACGAGGCTTTTGGCCATCACCTAGCGCCTAAACGTGCCTAAGCGTCTCCAAGGCACTGCCTTTTGAAATAGACTTCCACATCTCCGACTGTTGATGAGCCCCGAAAAATGAAACCCCACCACCTCCGTTGCCCTCCGCAGCCATGAGCGATGAGAACTATAGCTATCCGCCTCCATGTTGTCACTAAGTGGCTAGTCGGCCGACGATGTTGAGCCTACAAGTTTGGCTTCCATGGGAGGGACGAATGATGCAGTCGAATTCGGCAGATCTCGAGTAGGGGTCCCGAGCTATTGATCTTGGCACGATGGAAGCAGGACACATTGTTTGCCCAGGTTTGGGACGTCTCAAACAGGTAAAACCCTACGGCGTGCTTCGCTATATTGATTATTGATGGGTATAGAGTATGGGTTGATCTACCTCGAGATCGTGTATGAATGAGTTTGTCTTGATATAAGATGGTATATCGACTACCTAGCCTTGATTTATATAGTGCACTAAAGGCCTAGAATAACAAGAGTCCTAGTCAACTACGACGTTGGAGAGGAGTCCCTTGTCTTGTAAGTAAAGTCTTGTGAAATTTCTGTTGTATGCGACATGGGATGCCCGAAGTGGCGCACTAATGAACCACCATGGGGGTCCTTGGTTGGACTCTCCTAGCCGGGAGACGACATGGTGAATACCTCCTTGTTTAGGACACCATCAGTAGCCCCTAAAACGGTCTTCATGTTAGGGATGCTCCATGATTATTTCAAATTGTTCTCCGTCTTCGGTCGTTGGTTTTGAAAGTTGGTTCAACAAATATTCCCCTTTCAGATCTCGAGGATCGCCGAAGTGTATCCATAGGGTGCACATGTCACACATTCGAGGAACCATTCTAGGTTGCCTTAGCTTTTATCAGATGTCCTTTTATTTTTATGCCACAACTCAGGTTTAAGTTTTTCGCATGCACCGGTGCCTTTTTGCAGCCAAGCTCTAATGTTTGACTTCATCTCAGGTGTAATAGAAGTTTAACCAATTTATACACCAGAAAAGTCCCTTGCGCATCCTACCGGTCAGAGCTAGCTTCCATGCCGGAAAGCTTCTGAAGTAGTGCACCACCTTGATCTTGTCGTTGACATAGCTGGATGGCCGTTGTGGAAAAAAAATACACCAAGATGGTTTCCGCACGACATTTTTTCACGGAATATATCTAATTCGTGCAATTTATTCACTCTCGAGATGTATATATAGTAGCCCTAAACGTGTGTGACCGCTCAAAGTCCGGTATGCACCTAAAGGATAGCATAAAATCGCTGGTTCCAATAGCCCCCGAGAATTAGGGTGATTCAAAAAATTGCCCTGAGGATTAGTCCTTGTGTGATAGCATAATTTAGAAACATATATGCGATGTGTAGTAGCCCCCAAGGTTCGAGTCGAGTGGGGACGACCGACCTGAGGATCGTAAATACGGGGTGTGTTGTGGCAGGAGCAGTCTCCGCAAGGTGTAGCTTCCCTACCGCTAGCCGATTCCTTGTTTTGTAAATTTTGAGAATGTCTTTTTTTGTTATCTGTTGTTTCAAAAAAACTATTTGAACATATGGTGTGCCTTTTATCGTTTTCAATAAAATTAGTTGTTTCGAAAATTTTGAGAATGAAATTTGGTTATTTAAGTTGGGGAACGTCGCATGGGAAACAAAAAATTTCCTACGCACACGCAAACCTATCTATGGTGATGAGCATCTACGAGAGGGAGAGTGGATCTACGTACCCTTGTAGATCGCTAAGCGGGAAGCGTTAAGAAACGCGGTTGGTGTAGTCGAACTTCTTCGCGATCCAAATCGCCGAGCGTCCCGCGATCCAATCACGAACCATCCCGCAAACACATCATGATCCGTCCCGCGAACTCATCACGATCCGTCTCACTATCTTGATCACGATCTGTCCCGCGAACTCATCACGATCCGTTATGTGATCACATCACGAACCGTCTCGCGATCTCAATCATGGTCCTTCCGATCTAGCGCCGAACGGACGGCACCTCCGCGTTCAGCACACGTGCAGCTTGATGATGATCTCCACCGTCTCGATCCAGGGAGAGGAGGTGGAGAGGAGAGAGAGTTCACCGGCAGCATGACGGCGCTCCGGTGATGGTGGTGGAGCAATTCCGGCAGGGCTCCGCCTAAGCGTTGCAGAAAACCGATCTAGAGGAGAAACTGTGCACCGGTGAAACGGGTAGCACGTGGCCGGAAATTATGTACAAAAACCACCCAATCCACTAGTATATATAGGAGGAAAGGAGAGGAGAGGCAGCCAAGGCCGTTGGGTCGGCTTAAATAGGAGGTGGGAAGCAATCCTACTTCACCTCCAATCCTAGTTGGAGTAGGATTGCCTCCTATTGGCTGATTTTCCACTTTTTGCTTTAGGACTTTCTCTCCTGTGCCATGAGCCTTTGTGGCTGTTTTCCCAGCCCACTAAGGGCTGGTTATTATTCTCCCACAGCCCATGGACCTCTTGGGGTCGAAATACCCCTCCCGGAGGCCTCCCGGTACACTACGGACACTCCCGGTACACTACCGATGAGCCCGAAACTTTTCCGGAAACCAAACTGGGACTTCCTATATATGAATCTTTACCTCTGGACGATTCCGGAGCTCCTCGTGACGTCCCGGATCTCATCCAGGACTCCGAACAAACTTCGGTCACCATCATACATAACTCTACACTACCAAAACGTCACCGAACCTTAAGTGTGCAGACCCTGCGGGTTCGAGAACTATGTAGACATGACCGAGACACCTCTACGGTCAATAACCAATGGCGGTACCTGGACGTCCACATTGGTTCCTAAATATTCTACGAAGATCTTTATCGGTCGAACCTCTATGTCAAGGATTCAGTTAATCCCGTATAACGTTCCCTTTGTTCTTCGGTATGTTACTTGCCCGAGATTCGATCGTCGGTATCTCCATACCTAGTTCAACCTCGTTACTGTCAAGTCTCTTTACTCGTTCCGTAATACAAGATCCCATGAATAACACTTAGCCACATTGCTGGCAAAGGCTTGTTGTGATGTTGTATTACCGAGTGGGCCCCGAGAAACCTCTCCGTCACACGGAGTAACAAATCCCAGTCTCGATCCATGCCAACTCAATAGACACCATCGGAGATACCTGTAGAGCACCTTTATAGTCACCCAGTTACGTTGCGACGTTTGATACACACAAGGCACTCCTCCGATATCTGTGAGTTGCATGATCTCATGGTCATAGGAACACATACTTGACATGCGGAAAACAGTAGCAATAAACTGACACGATCATATGCTACGTTTGTAGTTTGGGTCTTGTCTGTCACATCATTCTCCTAATGATGTGACCCCGTTATCAAATGACATCTCATGTCCATGGCTAGGAAACGTTAACCATCTTTTGATCAACGAGCTAGTCTATTAGAGGCATACTAGGGACATGGTTTTGTCTATGTATCCACACATGCATCTAAGTCTTCGATCAATACAATTATAGCATGGATAATAAACGATTATCATGAACAAGGAAATATGATAATAACTAATTTATTATTGCCTCTAGGGCACATTTCCAACAATTTAAACATATAACGGGCCTTTCTAATGATTGCAATAAGGTTTGTCGCGTTCCTCATGCTGACTAATTTAACCTTGGTCCATGCATTTGAAAATTAAAAGATTTTTTTTCTTTATTTCACATACAGTGTGCATGTATTTTATTTAAAAATGGTTTATTTCAACATTTAATATTCCTTCTCAAGGACGAGCACATGGAGGCGTATTTGGAGGAGGTACGTAAGATCGAAACACGTTTTCAGGGTTCAGAATTGCAGCAAATTCCACACAAGGTGAACAAGGAAGGCGATGACATCGCGAAGAGCGTGTTGCACCACGAGCCCCAGGAGCCGGAAGTCTTCGAGGAGCATTCTCTTCAAGCCCTCCGCAGCGCCACTAACCGAGGACCTGGTGCCACGGAGTGAGGAGCTCCTCCAGTGCCACCCTTAGGGGCTCCAGACTGTGACCAGGCCTCAGGAGCTCGGCTGCTCCTGGCACTGGAGCCCCAGGCCGACGACTGGACTCAGGAGTTCAGGGCTTACCTACTTCACGGCACACTGCCGGAAAAGGAAGAAGACGCGGAGCGCATGGCACGACAGGGCATGGCTTACTGCCTGCAAGACGGCGACCTGTTGTAGGATCGAAAGTAGTGCTAGCAGGGTGATTAGACTACTTGACCAAATGAAATCTACTTATTCCCAATTTTATGTCTTGGCAGATTTTAGCATTCATAGTATGTTAAGCACACCCTACACATGCATGTCTACGAGTATAGTAGCTGAAAATAAAGACAAGCATGTAAGTAAAGAAAGGGTAGGAAGATCAAACGCAATTGGTGACACGATGATTTTTGTGTGGTTCCGATTGGTGGCGCTATCGTACATCCACGTCTATGGAGTCTTCAACCCACGAAGGGTAATGGTCGCGAGAGTCCATGCAGGGCTCTACCCATAGAAGGTTCCACGAATAAGCAACCTTGACTAAACCATGATGGCCTACGTCCATGGAGAACTAGCAAAACTCGGGGTAGTCTTCACAAAATAGGCGATCTCCTTGCCCTTACAAACTTCTTGGTTCACTCCACAACACGAAGTAGGAGTCTCCCAAGCGACACCTAACCAATCTAGGAGGCATCACCCTGCAAAAGGTAAAAGGCTCGATTGTGTCGATGAACTCCTTGTTCTTGTGCTTCAAGATGATAGACTCCTCAACACACAATCACTCTCTCACACATTTGGCTTGGTAGAAAATATTGATTGGGTGGAAAGCAAGTTTGGGAGGCTAGAGATCAAGATTCATATGGTAGGAATGGAATGGATGATCTCAACGCATGAGTAGGTTGCTCTCTCTCAGAAAATCTGTAGGTATGAGTGGCGAACTGTTTTGAGTGCTTCTCTTGCGAGTGAGTGGTGGTGGAGGGGTATATATAGGCATCTCCAAAAATCCAACCATTACACACAAAATGACCAACTCGGTGACACCGATGTGTTAATCTCGGTGGTACCGAAGTGACCAAAAGGTGGAAACTTTTGAATCTCGGTGAGACCGATATAGGAAACTCGGTTGCACCGATAAGGTGACCAACGGTCAGATTGCCCAATCTCGGTGACACCAATCCAACAATCTCGGTGGGACCGGTATTGTGAATTTGCGTAACAGAAAGTTGGCAACCTAAACTCGGTGGCACCAAAGCAGAATCGGTTGCACCAAAGTGGCTAGGGTTTGGCTGAGTCTGTCTAGGTTCTGGAATCGGTGGCACCGAGTGGAAAGTGTTGGTTGCATCGATTTTGAGTATTTGGCTTTCGACAGACTTTTGTGGAAGATTTTGTGGGTGTATGTGGTGACTATCACTTGTGCACATATGAGCATTTTGTTCACCAACAAATCCATTCCCCCTTTTAATAGTATTGTCTTACCTATGGACTCAAAGAGATTTCTCACAAATGTAAAATGTAGAGTCCTTTGCTTGAGGCTTTTCCAATCTATTTCCTTGCATCTTGGGGTATTCTACAATCCTTATGCCAACCCATCATTGAACTTTTCCTGAAACATACTTAGTGGAAACATTAGTTCAACGACATATATGTTGTTATTAATTACCAAAACCAGCAACGGAGCAAATGTGCTTTCAATCTTCCCCTTTTTGGTAATTGATGACAACATATAGATCAAAGCTTCAACATATGATATAATCAATGAATATAATCATCCCTTTGAGAAGTATGTGATAAGCAAGATCTCCCCCTAAATTTGTTCTTTATTTTAAATTTGCGTTTGAATGCAAATGCACAATCGATTAGGTACATGGGGCACTTCTTCCATGTCACATACATCTTGGTGGTGTGCGAGAGTAAGAAGAGTTAACAACATAGCATAACACATCAAGCAAAGTGAATGATCATCAGATAATCATCAAAAGATAGGAAATAGTAGCAACACATATTAAGGCGTATGATCAAACACAGTACAAAAGTATCTCACATCCAAACCAAAAGATCAAATGTTTTGTAAAACAACAAAAAAAAGACACTCTCTCACTCGAAGCCTAATGATCTGTATACAACTTGTCACCCTTTGACAAAAAGTTACCAAAAAGTTTGAAGAGATATAACTAATCGTTCTTCTACGGCTGATCTCCTCTGGTAGTCAATGCCGGAGTCGAGAGAACCATGTCGGCGAAGACTTCTGCTGAAATCCTGGATGGAGTTGGTGTAGACACTAGAGGCACTGGAGCTGATGGAGCTTATGTCATTGTGGATGGAGCAGAAGATGAAGGCCTCTTCTCTGGAGCTAGCACTGTAGGTGTCCTGGCCTTAGTCGTGAACTAGACAGTCGTCCTAACAGGTGCACTATCCTCATCATCATCAGACTCGGACTCTAAAGAGGTGTGATGGTTAGGGGCTTCATCTACCTCCTTAAGATCATTGATTGTCTTAGTCGGCCCATCAACCTTGTCATTAAGAGTTCTCACTCTATCCTCAATGATGTTCAAAAGGCTCTCCTGAGTGTCCATGATTGTTTTGATATCCTTCTTCATGTCCATGTCAGTGGTGATCAAGAGATCCATCTGCTCGTTCCTGGATCTGGGGACCTGAGCACTAGTGGCTCGAGCTACCTCTGCCTATGCCTCTTTATGTGCCTGAGCTGCAGCTATTGTGGGATGATATGTGTCCATCACCACACCGTTGTCCTCGGGATCTGGCTGAAGTGGCGAGTGGGGTCTATCCAGAGAAAAGATGTGCTTCCCAAGCTTGAAATGATAAGCATCTAAATATAGGGTGCATAGTAGCATGAGCGCTTCTGATCAACAGCAACCCTCTTCACAGTCTCTAGAATCAAATCCATCAGTCGAATCCTGGTGCGACGATCAAGATGGATGAGCATGTTGATGGACTATCCACGAATCAACTTCTCATCTTGAGACTTGGGCATCAAAGTATGCCTCGGGATGGTGTTCATGCTACGAAGGCCTGGGTGGAGGAACTGTCGGGACCCCAATCCTAAGTCATAGGAATCCAGCCTGTAACACATCACATCACTTTGCGGCCTCATGCATGGTAACTCCACGGCTACAGCCTTACGTTAGCCGGGACCGTTTGCATCTTTTGGCTCACGTATGTGAATATGTCGCTAGCATTCAAACGAAAGAGAACCCGGGCTGACATGACTAGTCATAGAACCAAAGTGGCACATCCGTATGGGAATAGGCACACATAACCCAGCAATGCAGTTGTCGGTCTCAAGCGTGTGTAGACGAGTCATAGCAAGCTACAAGGACTCCATTACATCGTGGGACATAAATGTCATCACTGCACGTAGACGAGCCGTAGCAGGCTACAGGGACTCCATTACGTGGTGGGACATAAATGTCATCACTGCACGCAGACGAGCCGTAGCAGGCTACAGGGACTCCATTACGCTGCGAGACATTTCCCCAAAGGGACAGACACATCAGTAAGGAAGGATACATGCCGGTCAATCAATGTGTCCGGAGCAGTAGCAAGCTACCAAGGCTCGGTGGAAGCACAAAGAGGCAATTCCCCATAAGGAGTACTACTATAGGCACATGGCTAGGTGTCGGATCCCATACATACCGTTGCATGTCACAACGTACGCACGACGTGCCCATTATGCATATATACAACTATGGCATCACAACATAACCATACAACAACACAACTTTTATTTAAGAGGATCATAGGAGCCTTGCATAATATGTTCTTACAGGTAGCGGTCACATGACACGACACTCAAGTACTACAAGCAAGTTCATACAAACCAAGCGGAAGCATAAAGTTGTCTGAGTACAGACAGATGAAAGGGTAAAAAGGCACATGGCCTGACTATCTACAGCCCGCCACAGGGCGTAAGGTCGTAGCTGGAACACCAGCTATTCGGCGTCGTCGACATCTAGGTAGAACCCACCTGATGGGTCCTGCGTCTCATATGCAACATTTATTAAGCAAATGTGAGTACAAACGTACTCAGCAAGTCTTTAAAATAGACCTAGTCTATTCATGCTCATGTATTAACAAGGGGAGTAGTGGAGTTTATGCAGCAATGCCAGCTTTGACTCTTGGCTAACCTAAACTACACATATTAATCCTTTGTTCAAGTTTTAGATATCGCACACGTCCACTAAATCCACATCAATACACCACCATGGATTCACTTCCGTCATCTACAAGAGTGCCATCCATGGTACTCACACTTGTCTTCAGAATTTTATGAGTATCCATCAAGTTATCTATGAATAGCATAAGTTCTCTAAGTAGTCCATATCCGAGGATGCGGCTATTCGAACAGATTCATACCCTGCAGGGGTGTACTTCTTCACACACGCTCTCGCCACTTATCGTTGTGTGCTCATAAAACCATGCACCTCGGCAACCTTCAAGCGGAAGCCTAGCGAGGGAGTCGGCGATGACCGTCAATCACAGAAGACCTCTAGTCCAGGCTATCGCCTATTTGAGACTGAACCCACATGGAAGTCCAGCCGAAGTTTCCGCTACGGCCCCAAACAATGTGCGCAGGGTTCCCAAGCCCACCATTCGGGTGACCCTTGGTACACCGTGCCACTACCTACCGTGTCGTAGCCCACCCCTGGGATTAGTGCTATGCATGGCCTCCAGCATACTATAAACACCAGAAAATACTTGCAACTCCTAGACCAAGGACTAAGCGATTGATAAGTCGAGAGGGGTCAAGTTACCGGAACCCAATGTGTGGTAGCAACTAGCCTAGGATCACAAACATGGAACTCGGTTCTTAAGAACGGTCTCAATGAGACAACCCGCTATGTACTCCGACATAGCCTCTCATCGCTACCTTTACCAAATCGGGTTCATCATTTAGGTCATGACATCAGAACAATACCGTTTCACTCCAATTCATCACCCAGATGAATCACACCTGACACAACTCTAAGCATAGCAAGCGAAGTAGGTAAAGAACATCATGGATCAAGCATCTACCAGGTATGCTAGGTTGCAAGGTTTAGCTATTTACTGTGACAATGACAGGTCATGCAGAGGAATAGGTCAATCTACCACATATGACAGGCAATTGGACATTTATCCTAATGCAATAAACAAGAGTAGGGGCGAGAGAATGGGATGATATCAAAATGATCAACGGGATTGCTTACCTTGCTGGGAAGTGGAAAGGTACTCTCCTTCGTTGGGATACTCGGGGGTATCCTCGGAAGCAGGGCCTACCGCAATACAGATAGGTAGCAATCAATACACGGCAAGTGCAGCAATATGATGCATGATCATGACATGGCAACATGAATGGATGAGCTAATGCAACTATTATTCAAGTTAGATGGAGTGGATTTGAATATAGGTTCAAAATCGTTCTCCATTTAATATTCCATATATTGTCCTATTGCTAAATGTCAATGTTCATCTACATAGCTTGCTGTAACATGCATTATAACAGTACCATTAGATTCATTGGATTTTTCTGATAAATTTTCATATATAAATTATTTCGATCTGAGTTACAGATTAATTTCTATTATTTTCCTAAGTTTTAACTATTTTCTGGAATTAAGTTCAATTAGAATTTTTTTTAATGCATCAGCATGATGTCAGCTGATCAACAGCCCGTTAACAGGTCAAACCTGACAAGTGGGGTCCACTAGTCAGTGACCCAAACTTTAATTAGATTTAATTAAATTTCTAATTAGTAATTAGTTAAGCTGGGCCCACGTGTTAGTTGGTGTTTAGGTTAACTAAAATAAATATTTAATTTCCTAAGGTAATTAAACCTGATAGGGCCAGGCCCACTTGCCAGTTGACCCAGGGGGTCAATCCCGTGGTCAAATGGGTTGACTCGCCGACGTTGAGCTGGCGGCGACGACAAGGATGGCGGAGGGGGTCGGAAACCCTCGTCCGGTGACCAAATGGACAGCGGAGGGCACCGATCGGCCCTACATGCTCGCACGCATCGTACCCGACTCACCCCAGGGGCTAGGATGGCCGGAGTCGACGCTGGTGTTGAGCATGGCGGCTGCCGGAGCTCGGGCCAGCACGGGCTCATCGAGCCGGAGCTCAAGTGAGCCAACTAATGGCTCCTAGGGCTCCCTGGGACCCTCCTGAGCACGCCTACGAGCTTAGGTGCGAGCTTGGGCCACCGCTACGATGGCCATGTCCTCGCTGGCGGCAAGAAGCTCTCGGGACCAAGGTGAAATGGTGCTAGAGCGCTATAGCGACGGGGGAAAGAGTGGGAAAGGGCCAGGGGCTCACGATGGTTGCACACGCATCGAGAGCGGGCTTGGGGAAGGCCTGGAGCGGTGGCGAGCTTCACTTCTTCGCCGGCGGCCGGAGGTTGAAGACGACGGCGATGCAGAGGTCCCGACAACGCGTGGCTCGTTGAGGAAGAAGAGTGTGTCGAGGCGTAGCGATTGGGGTGCTCAGGAGCGAGGGGTAGTGGCTTGAACGGCAGCTACGACGGCGAGAAGGCAGCGGCATGGCGAGGCAGAGGGGGAGAGAGAGAGAAGCGGGCGAAAGCGAGAGGGAGAGAGCGATGGGGACGGCTCTAGGATCTTATCCCCGTCGTGCTGGCGAGAGGGAGAGGCAAGCAGGCAGCTGCCGGCATGGTGGCACAGCCGTGTGCGCACGACGGCCACACACCCAGCCTTCTGGCCGCTAGGAGGACGAAGACCTCCCTGGGCCAGGTGGGCCGGCTTGCCTGGGCCTGAGGTCAGCTCCCTCTCTTTTTTTCTTATTTTTGTTTCTGTCTTCTTTTCTAACATTTTTTTATTTTTTGTCAGGGCCTCCACACCTAATTCAAGATATGTTGAAATATTTTGATAGGTTAGTTGGAATATTTCAAACCCACACAAAAAGTTTCAAAATATTTTGAATGGCTAAAATAATTATAATTCTTTATTTGGCCTTTTCAGTAGCTTTACTATTTATTTTAAAATGATACATAAGTTCTAAAAATTAGAATGTCCCCTGATATATTAATGTCAGCATTTATCAGACATGGGGGGCATTTTTGATGGGCATTTTGGATTTGTTGATATTTCACCATAGTTGAATTGGTTTTATTCAGGTGAGGTGCTAGGGTTGATGTTGATCCGCATTTCATATTCATGCAAAATGAAAACATGATGCACACGCATGCTAACCAGAGCAATGCTAAGTACGGATGTGAAAACTCACCCCCACTCAAAAGAATCTCGTCCCGAGATTTGGAAGTCATCGGGAAGAGTGCGGGGTACTCTAGTCGAAGACGATCCTCTCTTTCCCATGTGGCTTCCTTCTCGGAATGGTGTGACCACTAAACCTTGAGAAACTTGATGTTTCGACGTCGAGTGGTACGCACAGCTTGATCAAGAATACGAACAGGGTATTCTCGATATGTAAGGTTATCTTGGAGATCAAGCATTTCGTGATCTACTTCGCAGACAGGGTCCGAAAAGCAACGCCTGAGTTGCGAGACGTGGAAGACATCATGAACCTTGGAAAGATGCGGCGGAAGTTCCAATTGGTAGGCAACTTCTCATCGTTTAGCAAGAATGTGAAAAGGACCAATGTAACGAGGAACCAACTTGCCCTTGATACCGAATCGTTGGGTAACCTTCAGAGGTGTAACCCAAAGATAAGCCTTCTCGTCAACTTCATAGGACACACCCTTATGATGGCGATCATATTGGCTCTTTTTATGACATTGGGATGTTTTCAACTTTTCACGAATAATGCGAACTTGCTCCTCTGCATCATGGATCATATCCGGACCAAATAGTTGCCTCTCTCCGGTTTCTGACCAGTTAAGAGGTGTTCGACACCTTCGTCCATAGAGAACTTCAAAAGGGGCTTTGCCCAAGCTTGACTGCTAGCTATTGTTATAAGCAAATTTGGCGAATGGAAGACATTTCTCCCAATTCATACCGAAGGATATAACACAAGCTCTGAGCATGTCTTCAAGAATTTGATTGACTTGCTCAACTTGACCACTTGACTGCGGATGGAATGCAGTGCTAAAGGATAGATGAGTCCCCATAGCATTTCAGAAGCTTTCCCAGAATCGGGAAGTAAAGATACTTCCACGGTCTGAGTTAATCATCAAAGGAACACCATGAAGAGAAACTATTCGAGAAACGTATAATTCCGCTAGCTGGCTACCAGTTATACTCTCCCGGACAGGAAGAAAATGAGCCACTTTGGAAAGGCGGTCTATGACCACAAAGATAGCATTATTCCCTCTCTTGGTCCTAGGAAATCCGGTGATGAAATACATACCAACCTTATCCCATTTCCATTCAGGAATAGCTAAGGGTTGAAGGGAGCCAGCAGGCCTTTGATGTCCTCCCTTAACGCGACGACAAACATCGCAGTTAGCAATGAACTGAGCAATTTCTCTCTTCATCCTAGTCCACCAGAACCTCTGGCATAAGTCCTAATACATCTTGGTACTAACAGGATGAATCGTGAGAGTAAAATCATGACCCTTAGCGGGACCAGCTGCCGTAGATGTTGCTTCTTCGGGACCACCAAGCGGTTCTCAAAGAAGACAACACCCCGATCATCTTCCAAGAAGCATCTAACATTAGCCTTCCTAATGTTTCTCTTGATCCGAGATATCCCCATGCTTTTGGGCTTCTATGATTTGACCTGAAAGAATAGGTTTCGCCATCAGGTTGGAAAGGAATCCTTGAGGAACAATATGAAGGTTCAACCTCCGAAATTCCTCATAAAGAAGTGGTTGACTTTGTTGTAACATCAAGTTGTTACAAAAAGACATATGACTTAGTGCATCAGCCATGACATTGGCTTTCCCTGGGGTGCAATTTATCCCTAAGTCGTAATATGTAATCAACTCAACCCACCGTCTTTGCCTAAGATTCAAATCTGGCTGGGTGAATATATATTTCAGACTTTGGTGATCAGTGTAAATTTCGCAATGATTACCCAGAAGGTAATGTTGCCAGGTTTTCAGTGCATGGACCACAACTACAAGCTCAAGATCATGTGTTGGATAATTATCCTCACGTGGACGCAGCTGTTGAGATGCGTATGCAATCACATGACAATCTTGCATGAGAATGCAACATAACCTTGTCGCGAGGCATCACAATAGATAACAAAGTCCTTTGGGAAGTCTGGTGGCACTAGAACGGGACCAGAGGTCAAGCGTCTTTTCAGTTCCTGAAAATTGTGCTCACATGGTGGGGTCCACTCGAACTTTTTATCTTTCTTGAGGAGTTCGGTCAGAGGCTTCGCAACCTTGGAGATGTTCTTGACAAAGCGGTGACAATAGCTCGCTAAGCCAAGAAAACTCTGAACTTGCTTAACCAATTCAGGTGGAGTCCAATCAAGGACAGCCTGAACTCTCTCAAGATTGATAGCAATACCTTTTCCAGAAATCACGTGGCCTAGATAGGTCACCTCTGGTAACCAAAATTCACACATGGAGAATTTGGCATACAAATGATGCTCTCGTAGTTTCATCAATACCAGCCTTAAATGCTCGTCATGTTCCTGTTCGTTCTTTGAGTAGATGAGTATATCATCAAAGTAAACCACGACAAATTTATCTAGGTACTCCATGAAGATCGAATTCATCAAGCGAGAGAAGGTGGGTGGGGCATTGGTTTAACCGAAGGACATGACGGTGTACTCGTATTGGCCATAACGAATAACAAAAGCCGTTTTTGGAATGTCCCCATTTCTAATTCTGATTTGATGGTATCCCAACCTCAAATCCATCTTCGAAAAGACTGGGGATCCAGCGAGTTGATCATACAAGTTGTTGATCTTGGGGAGTGGATACTTGTTCTTTATGGTGACCAGATTCACTGGGCGATAATCTACAACCATCCGGTCCGATCCATCCTTCTTCTTAATGAAGAGGACGTGGAAAGCCCAAGGAGACGAACTAGGACAAACGAAACCTTTCTTCAAAGCCTCATTGAGTTGCTTCTTAAGTTCGGCTAGTTCTAAGGGTGCCATCTTATAGGGTCTTCTGGCTATTGGGACAGTCCCTGGAATGAGCACTATCACAAACTCTACCTCTCTGACAGGTGGAATTCCTGACAGTTCCTTTGGAAAGACATCCGGAAAATCACGGACTACCAGAATATCTTCTAGTTCTGGAAGAGGGCTAGCATTAATAGAATAGAGTTGGCGCTTGACAGCTCGAGTGGAGACATTAACTATCTCACCCGATGGATGTATAAGTTGAACATTCCTAGTATGAGTATCAATCTTAGCATAACGGGCTTTCATCCAGTCCATGCCTAAGATGATATTGATGTCCCAAGACTTGAGAGCTATCAAAGATGCTAGGAAGACTAGCCTATCCACAAGAATCTCATTGTCATGGCAAACTCTAGAAGTTTGCCATTTTGAACCAGGAGTCTAAACTACTAAAGGAGTAGGCATATCACAAAAAGATATGTTATGCAACTGTGCATAACTTTCTGAGATGAAAGAATGAGACGCTCCAGTATCAAACAGAATGGATGCTGGATGACTATTGACAAGGAGCGTACCTAGGATAACATCAGGATCCTCAAGGGCTTCTTCAGCAGAAACATAATTCACTTGCCCACGAGCAGGAGCTGGCTTCACATAGAAGTCTTTTCCCGGCCTCCCACGTCCAGCCGGCTTGGCATTGTTCTGGGGACACTCACGGGAATAGTGTCCTGGTTCTCCGGATTTGTAGCAGACAATGGTGGCACGGGGAGCAACATTGGCAGGGGGACCTCCAAATGTCCTGGCTGGAGGGTTGGGCTAAGCTGGGCGAGGCGCCTAGAAGGATGGCCTCGCGGTATACCTTGGCGGCAGAGCCGTGTTGAGCACCCACACCCGGAGTTTGTTGGATCCTGAGCCAGATGCAGGGCTAAGGTCATGGGTGTGCTTCTTAGTTTCCTCGTAGTCAATATGTCCAGTTTCAGCATTGATAGCCTTGTTGATGAGGGCTTGGAAGGTAGTGCACTCATGCAGACGCAGGACTCGACGGAGCCCAGGATTAAGACCCTTACGGAACCTAGCCTATTTCTTAGCATCGGTCGACACTTCCTCTGGTGCATAACGAGCAAGGTTGCTGAACTCATGGCTATAGGCATCCACTGTCAGTCTGCCTTGGGTAAAGGCACATAATTCCTCTCTCTAGCGACCCATCATCCCTTCCAGGATGTGATGGGTACGGAATGCCTCACTGAAATCTTCCCAGGTTGCTGCAGGGCCTGCGGGACGCATGGCTTCATAATTTTCCCACCACAGCTTGGACGGTCCTTCCAAAAATTATGTAGCAAAACTCACCTTGTTGGCCTCACATACATTAGCAGCTCGGATTTTGCGGGACATGCTAGTCAGCCAGTCATTAGCGTCGAGCGGGCCAACCGAGTGATGAAACTTAGGTTGGCAGAACTTGACGAAGTCATTGAGGGCACACCATCATTACGCTCAGTGCGGGGAGGATGCACTGTATTCTGCTCAATATGTTCCAATAGCCTGTTGGTCTCCCTTCTATTACTCTCGGCTTCGAGCATCACCTCCGCCAGAGATGGCAGCTGCGGCAGGTTCTCTTTCCTTGGCTAGCTTCCCTCGCCTTGCTCGAAGGCTGGCACGGGGTTATTCCTAGTTGACACCATCCTGGGAAAACAAACTCACAACTTAGACAAGGAAGACATCAACTCTAAGACATGAGATGTGGAATGTACTGGACAACATGGCATGCATGGGTAAACGCCCGATCAACATGGAATTAAACAAGCTACCATATGAACACCATGATTCATACACACCATGACATAGTTCAGTACAAGCCCAAGCTAAAGCACAAACTACTGAAAGACGATACAACTCATCGGAGGCATTACAAGCTTCCTATACATTATCTATGTACACCTCCGGAACTCAACTCACGCCTCAGTCATATCCCACAAGACATGCAAGACTGTGGCAATACGACTACTACAATACTAGTACTAACATACACGCACTCAAGCATCTCCGTAGAACACCTCATATAGGTTACCCCCGTGACCCGGGAGTTGAACCTGAGGATCTGCGAACACCCTGTTCTACGATCCCTGGAAACAATAAGGACCCAGATGTGGCCTCGGTCCCTTGGTTGGTGGCAACAACGGTCCTCGAAGAGGAGTGATGCCCCTAACATCGGGCCATCCTACGCGATCTAGAAGATGAGTCGGGGATGGGTTCAACATCTCATAATCTCCATAGCCTAGCTGCACGATAGGTGCTAGATGCGTCAAGGCTGTCCAAAGACGTGCACGAGTAGCATATAGCTCCATATGAAGGGCATGTGCATCACGATCCCTGTTCTCCAACAACTGAGCAGTCACCTGCAGCCTAGGGTCCTCATGAGAATGATCATAATAGGCTGCACTAAGATAACCATGCTCTCCTCCTAGAGTAGCAGGAACATAGAAGAACTCAGTGTTCTGAAGCAATCCATGGTGAGATCTCATAATAGCAAACATGGTGTAAGCGGCCTCTTGAACTGCCATGTCTATGGTGACACCTAACCCATATGTCCAATGGAGCGGCTCTGCAGCTCCAGGATATGATGGGTATATCCTAACACTACACAGGTACTAGGCCTGGTTGAAGTCCCGATACTGCTCCTCCACTGTATACTCTGGGTGCCAACGGTAGCCAGTCTCCATCATAACTCTAACCAACATGGCCGTGTGACCCGGTACATCGATGCACCTAGTCAGACGGACCACCTACCGAGAAGGAAGAGGGGGCATCTGAAAAAGAGAATGATGCAAAGACATTAGAGATCCTAGCATAAACTGGGCAGCATAACGGTTGTAATTGCTCAAAAAGATTTTGAGACAACTGCAAAAGATTGGATACCATAACCACTCGACTTTCTAGACTCAAATTTCTGATCCAATTGATTGTCACGCTAGCAATACTCGAGTACCAGAGTTCACTTGTGAACAAACTAGCTACTAGTCCATGGCTAGTAACTCGTCATCCTAAGAAATAGACAAGAAGCCTAGGTCTTAACCCCGTAGAGAAGAGGAGGGTGACTTAGAATAGAATGACTCAGGAAGGGGAGTAAAAAGAGCCTTACGTTCCCTTCCACAATCAATTCCCTTACATTTCTATAGTGTTTCTAGACTCAACTTCGACAGGTTTGGCTTGGTAGTCCTAAAGTCATTCAGGCTCTGATACCAACACTGTCGGGACCCCGATCCTAAGTCATAGGAATCCAGCCTGTAACACATCACATCACTTTGCGGCCTCACGCATGGTAACTCCACGGCTGCAGCCTTACCTTAGCCGGGACCGTTTGCGTCTTTTGGCTCACGTATGTGAATATGTCACTAGCATTCAAACGACAGAGAACCTGGGCTGACATGACTAGTTATAGAACCCAAGTGGCATATCCGTACGGGAACAGGCATACATAACCCAGCAATGCAGATGTCGGTCTCAAGCATGCGTAGACGAGTCATAGCAAGCTACAAGGACTCCATTACGTCGTGGGACATAAATGTCATCATTGCACGTAGACGAGTCGTAACAGGCTATAGGGACTCCATTACACTGCAAGACATTTCTCCGAAGGGACAGACACAACAGCAAAGAAGGATACATGCCGGTCAATCAATGTGTCCGAAGCAGTAGCAAGCTACCAAGGCTCGGTGGAAGCACAAAGAGGCAGTTCCCCATAAAGAGTACTACTAAAGGCACATGGCTAGGTGTCAGATCCCATACATATCATTGCATGTCACACGTACGCACGACATGCCCGGTATGCATATATACAACTATGGCATCACAACATAACCATACAACAACACAACTTTTATTTAAGAGGCTCAGAGGAGCCTTGCATAATATGTTCTTATAGGTAGGGGACACATGACCCGACAGTCAAGTCATACAAGCAAGTTCATACAAACGAAGCAGAAGCATAAAGTTGTCTAAGTATAGATAGATGAGAGGGTAAAACGGCAGATGCCTTGACTATCTACAACCCGCCATAGGGTGTAAGGTCGTAGCTGGGACACCAGCTATTCCACATCGTCGACATCTAGGTAGAACCCACCTGATGGGTCCTGAGTCTCATCTGCAACATTTATTAAGCAAACGTGAGTACAAACGTACTCAGCAAGTCTATAAAACAGACCTATTCTATTCATGCTCATGTATTAACAAGGGTAGTGGTGGAGTTTATGCAGCAATGTCAGCTTTGACTCTTGGCTAACCTAAACTACACATATTAATTCTTTGTTGAAGTTTTAGATATCGCACACGAGTCCACTAACTCCACATCAATACACCACCATGGATTCACTTCCGTCATCTACGAGAGTGCCATCCACAGTACTCACACTTGTCTTGAGAATTTTATGAGTATCCATCAAGTTATCTATGAACACCATAAGTTCTCCAAGTAGTCCATATCCGAGGGCGCAGCTATTCGAATAGATTCATATCCTGTAGGGGTGTACTTCTTCACACACGCTCTGGCCACTTATTGATGTGTGCTCATAAAACCATGCACCTCAGCAACCTTCAAGAGCAAGCCCAGCAAGGGGATCTGCCACGACCGTCAATCACACAAGACCTCTAGTCCAGGATATCGCCTATTTGAGACTGAACCCGCACGGAAGTCTAGCCGAATTTTCCGCTTCGGCCCCAAACGATGTGTGTAGGGTTCCCAAGCCCACCATTCGGGTGACCCTTGGTACACCGTGCCACTTCCTACCGCGTCATAGCCCACCCCTAGGGTCAGCGCTATGGACGCCCTCCGGCATACTATAAACACCATAAACTACTTGCAACTCCTGGACCATGGACTAAGCGATTGATATGTTGAGAGGGGTCGAGTTACTGGAACCCAATGTGTGATAGTAAATAGCCTTGGATCACAAACATGGAACTTAGTTCTTAGGAACGGTTCCAGTGAGACAACCCGCTATGTACTTCTACATAGCCTCTTATCGCTACCTTTACCAAATCGGGTTCATCATTTAGCTCATCACATCAGAACAGTACCGTTTCACTCCAGTTCATCACACAGATGAATTAGACGTGACACAACACTAAGCATAGCAAACATAGCAAGCGAAGTAGGTAAAGCACATCATGGCTCAAGCATCTACTTGGTAAGCTCGGTTGCAAGGTTTAGCTATTTATAGTGACAATGACAGGTCATGCAGAGGAATGGGTTCATCTAGCGCAAATGATAGGCAATCAAACATTTGTGCTAACGCAATAAACAAGAGCAGGACAGCGAGAATGGGATAATATCGAAATGATCAACGGGGTTGCTTGCCTTGCTGGGAAGCGGAAAGGTACCATCCTTCGTTGGGATACTCGGGGGTACCCTCGGAAGCAGGGCCTACCGGAATGCAGATAGGTAGCAATCAATACACGGCAAGTGCAACAATATGATGCATGATCATGACATGGCAACATGAATGGATGAGCTAATGTAACTAATATTCAAGTTAGATGGAGTGGATTTGAATATAGGTTCAAAATCGTTCTCCATTTAATATTCCATATATTGTCCTATTGCTAAATGTCAATGTTCATCTACATAGGTTGCTCTAACATGCATGATATCAGCACCATTGGATTCATTTGATTTTTTCTGATAAATTTTCATATATAAATTATTTCAATCTGAGTTATGGATTAATTGCTATGATTTTCCAAAGTTTTAACTATTTTCTAGAATTAATTTAAATTAGAAATTACTTTAATGCATCAGCATGACATCAGCATGATGTCAGCTGGTCAACAGCCCATTGACAGGTCCAACCTGACCAATGGGGTCCACTAGTCAGTGACCTAGACCTTAATTAGATTTAATTAAATTCCTAATTAGTAGTTAGTTAAGCTGGGCCCAAGTGTCAGTGGGTGTTTAGGTTAATTAAAATGTTTAATTGATTTCCTAAGCTAATTAAACCTGACAGGGTCAGGCCCACTTGCCAGTTGAGCTAGGGGGGTCAATCCCGTGGTCAAATGGGTTGACTCGCCGGCGTTGAGCCGCCGACGACGCCAGGGACAGCGAAGGGTGTCGAAAACCCTCCTCCAGCGACCAAATGGACGGTGGAGGGCACCGATTGGCCATGCGTGCTCACGCGCATTGAACCCGACTCGCCCCAGGGGCTGGGATGGCCGGAGTCGATGCCGCCGTTGAGCGTGGCGACTGCCGGAGCTCGTGCAAGCCTGGGCTCATTGAGACGGAGTTCGAGCGGGCCAACTAATGGCTCCTAAGGCTCCCTAGGGCCCTCCTGAGCACGCCTACATGCTCAGGTGTGAGCTTGGGCCACCACAGCGACGTCCACGTCCTCGCTGGCGGCGAGAAGCTCTCGGGCCCGAGTTGAAATGGCGCTAGAGCGCGCTAGCGACGGGGGAAAGAGGGGGAAATAGGCCAGGGGCTCACAGTGGTTGCATAGGCTTCGAGAGCGGGCTCGGGGAAGGCCTAGAGTGGCGGCAAGCTTCACTTCTTCGTCGGCGGTCGGAGGTTGAAGACGATGGCGATGCGGCGATGCAGAGCTCCCGGCAACGTGCGGTTCGGCGAGAAGGAAGAGGGCGTCAAGGTGGCGCGATTGGGGTCTCAGGAGTGAGGGGAACTGGCTAGAACTTCGGCTACGACGGCGAGAAGGCGGTGGCCATGAAGAGGCAAAGCGGGAGAGAGAGAAGCGGGCGAAAGCAAGAGGGAGAGAGCGATGGGGATGGCTCTACGAGCTTATCCCCATTACGCTGGCGAGAGGGAGCCAGCTGCCGGCGTGGCGGCACGGCCATGCACGCACAGCGGCCACACCTCCCTGGGCCAGGTGGGCTGGCCTGGCCTGGTCCTGAGGTGAGCTTCCTCCCTTTTTTCTTATTTTCATTTCTGTTTTCTTGTGTGGCATTTGTTTTTTCAGGGCCTCCACACCTAATGAAAAATATGTTTATATATTTTGCTAGGTTAGTTTGAATATGTCAAACCCACACAAAAAGTTTCAAAATATTTTGAATGGCTAAAATAATTATAATGCTTTATTTGGCCTTTTTAGTATCTTTACTATTTATTTTAAAATGATACATAGTTCTAAAAATTATAATGTCCCTTGATATATTAATGTCAACATTTATCAGACATGGGGGGCATTTTTGATGGGCATTTTGGATTTGTTGATTTTTCACCACAGTTGAATTGGTTTTATTTAGGTGAGGTGCTAGGGTTTATGTTGATCCCCATTTCATATTGATGCAAAATTCAAACATGATGCACACACATGCTAACTAGAGCAATGCCAACTAGGGATGTGACAGGAACTAAATAGATCCGAACTTGTGAGATTACACATTAGCAGCAGGGATAGGATTATACATATCCTTCATAGCATTGTGACTCTCCTTGGATTCTGAGTAGACATCCAAATCTCCATCCTGTACCTCTAGGACTCCTAAGATGGTATCCCACTCATCAAAGTAGATTCATATCTTGCTCCTTCAATCATCCAAACAATCCTACCATCTCCATAAAAATGAGCAGTGGAGTAGAACTGCATGATCATCTCATCATTCCAAGCAGTGAACTCCTTGCCAACAAATTTATCTAGCCTAATGTAGTGGGAGTTGTCTTGGACACATGGAAAGTAGTCCTTATTATCCTTGATATATCTCCACTCCACATATCTCATGTCACTGACTGCATGGCTCTTTGTCAAGCAATATCGTCTCATAGAAGTCTTGCTGCTCTTTGGTATAGAAGTTGTAGTCCACAACAGTCTTCCTCCTCTAGGCATATGGATCAATAGCTCTCCATGCCCTCAACCCTGAATCCTTCCTCTTCTTCATATCCTCAGCTCTAGGATGGCTGGCGTCATGTACAGGAAGGTGAGGTCTGAGCTTCATCAGAACTATCATAGCATCATCATCATCTGCTTCTCTGAAAGTTGATCTCTTGTTCTTCTCTATAGCAGGAATATCTCTGGTAGTCCTCTTGGACTTCTGTGCAGCAGCTTTTTTGGGAGCAGCCTTGGTGCTCTTGGAGTGACCAGACTTAGGCATAGCATCAGCCAAAAGTTTCTTAGCCTTCTTCTTAGGAGGGACCTGAGTAGTAGGTTCCTCCTCTTCCTCCTCTTTAGTAGCAGCACCAACAACCTCCTCTAGATCCTCATACATAGAGGTAGGCCTGCCCATAACATGGATGGTCCTCTTCCTAGTTGTCTTCTTCTCTTCTCCATTCTTAGGCAAAGATTTCCTTGGAATCTCAACAGACATAGTTGCCCTAGCACTCTCATGTGCTTTGAAGGTCTCTGCATGTGCATAAACTTTGCTGACCACCCTCCTAGATGAGGTGGCCTCATTGGTAGATTTCCTTGCAGCCTTCTCTTGCTTTTTAGAAAGAACATCTTCTGGAACAAAATAAGAATCTTATTCATCAGAATTTACTCTCTTCACGGTCCTTGTTGAAGCCTTAGGCAACCCATGAGAACTGGGAGTGCCTAGATTTGAGGATGAGCTAGACTCAGGACTAGTGCCTGAACTCATATCAACATTCTGCTCCTGCAGATTCTAGCTATCTTCAGCATCTGACATGTCTACCCTATTAATAGAGTATAGAAGAGTGGAATGGGATAAGTCATCACAAAATGCGGAGATTTTTGAAAGTTTGCACTAAGAATTTCCCAAGTTTTGCATTCTGTCAAATGTATTTCGCTACAGCCGAGGCAAACTTTTTGGTCACACCGAGACTAACAACCTTCTTTCTAGGAACATGACACCATTTTCGGTTGCACCGAGAATGAGCACTCGGTTCCATCGAGGTCTTCACAGTGTGGCATAAAAGAAAATCGGTGACGCCGATTATTTAACATTGGTTCTACCGAGATACAGGAGGCGGACGGCAAAACCCTAAAAATTCGGCATTCGCTATCTAATGGAATTTTCTATTGGATGGAACAATCTCAAATAGTGGCTAAACTAGGAATAAACCCTAATGCGCATGAATCGGATAATGGATCACGAGAGGGGGCCGAATCCATACCCTAATTTGGCGATGGATCCGTTATGGTGGCGACATTGGAGAAGAATGCGTCGATAGCGGCGATTCCCAGTGGCGGGGGCTATCGTCGTTTTCTCACGACAGATGCCATGGGTAGGCTTATCGAAGGTTGTTGGGACCGGATGGACACACGATGTACCCAGGTTCAGGGCCCTCCGTGGGAGGTAACACCCCTACTCCTGCTTTGTCTAGGTTGAGCTATTGTTTAGAGGTGGAAGAAGGAGTAGACGGATCTTCTTCCTTTGCTGCGTGAGTGAATGTGGGGAGAAGGGTTCCCGCGTGTGTGGATCCGTCCCCGTATGCATGGGGGGGCTCTGGGGGTTTTATAGGCCAACCGCCCGGCTTACAATTTCTCTAAAGTACTGGTAGGGGGAACCCGGTTGGCAGCCTCTCCAGCTGGCCAGGGGGATCACCCGTCGAGCCATCTCATCGCTCGTAGGGCCTGCCAGCTGCGCGGCCCACTGCCCACTAGGGCCCGCCAGTTGGCTTTGTGGTTGGCCCATGCTCACCTGCCACGGCACAAGCCGGCCGGGGTCTCCGGTATGGCCGTCAGTGCTATAGCCACGCGCGGGCAGGTAATGGAGTGGGTGGAGACATGTCGGCACTGTTGCCTCGCCTGGTCGCAGTCAGCCAAGGTTAGAGGTATGACCGGCTGGACTGTAGCCATGCGCACCCCCGAGTGAGTGGTCACTGTGGCCACGATGGAACCCTTCATGGGGGTCTTGCCACGTCACCGTACTTGCGTGCAGAGGGAAGGGACTGGAGCTTGTCCGTCGGAAGGTCAGCGAAAGAGCCAACCAGGAGGCAACTGGCTGTAGGCCGGTCGGGGGCCAAACTGTCGGCTCCTCGACCAGCCAGCCAAGAGCTAGCCGACAACGGGCTTGCCGGCCACCCACCAACCGGCCTTGAGGCAGCCAGCGGCTCTCCAGCTGACCATGGCCCAACCGGCCACGGACGAGCCGGTGGCATGGATTTTCTTGAAATGGGGGGAGAATCCCTTAGCTTTGGCCTACCTGGGGGTAATAAACCCGTCAGAGGCGCTCGGGGAAGCAGAGCGATGACCAAGGGCCTTCGAAACGGCAGCTAGGGTTGTGGAGGCGTGACATTTGAAGAATGGATTTCAAAACATGGGGTCCATGGATTATATACCCATCACTATCGGTGACACCAATTTGATATTTTTGGTGTCACCGAGTTTCACAACTGTCAGCTGACAAGGAAACTCGGTGTAACCAAGAATATGAAATTGGCAGTACCGAGATTGAAAAACCAGATCAATCCTAGGCATTCGGTGAGATAGAGAATTTGGAGCTGGTTCCACCGAGATGCACTTGGGAGATTTTAATGGTCAGTCCTTGACGATACAGAACTTCGAGTGCTCCTCACACAAAGAGATCGAGAAGTACTTGTTCAATTTTTGTGATGTAGCATGAATAGAATACGAGGTGAGAAAGCATAGATAGCTAGAGGAGTGGTCCTAGGTATTCGTGTATATCCAATTAGCAAGTGAAAATCAAAAGCCAAATTGCAACAATTGGATATCCTCGAATGAGTAAATAAATGCAGACCAACATGCTCACACAATAAGATGTGAAATGAAATCATGGCAAACATGCACAAACACAATAGCATCTAACAAGCACTTTGGCGATGATGGAGTAATCTATATATGAGTATATTGACTTAGGAGCCAAGTAAGAATACTTGATCATAGGTCATACTCATCGTTTAAGAACAAGTGGGGTTACCACTTTTACATAAAGCATTTAATGTTGTCACATTCTATGAGATGCTTTGACTCAAGTCTTAGAGTAATGCTACTCCTTGATGTGACATCCCCTCATAGGATGGATAAACTAACCTTGGGTTTTGTCGATGAAGACTTCATTTAGGTGAAGTAGTGGTCGATGCTCAAAGTTGATGAAGATCACCAAGAGTTGCAAGCATCCTTGTTGTTTCGTTACTCTTCTCACCTACATGGGTTAGTCCCAACACACAAGAGACAGATACAAGGATATCTATGGACATGAAGTGCAAAGCATATGTGATGATGTCCATTGATTTGTTGCTTACCTTGTCTCTTGATTACCTTTGAGGGAATGTGTGACTCCTTGAACTAATGCATGTTGTTGATGTTGATTGCAACTATTTCTTGCCAATAATGAATATGAGTGAACTTCATTGGCGGAGTCACCCCTCAAGAACTTCTCTAGTTATTCTTCTCGGGGACCCACATCAAGTTGATGGGGATCCTCGGTGTGTTGAAGTAGCACTTGTAGAAGTAGAGATTGTAGAAGTTGATGGGGATCCTCGGTGTGTTGAAGTAGCACTTGTAGCCTTGGCAACCTACTTCACCAAAGCTTGGGATTCATCTTCGTATGAGTCAATTATTGGAGGTATGCCCTAGAGGAAATCATCTATGATGATATTTCCCATGTGTTTATCAATAAAGATAGTCCTTGGACATTATCAGTGATGTGTATTAACAAGTAAGTGACTTGTTTGTGAGACTATGCATTTTATGATGACTGTCCTAAATGGTCCCTAGTTGAAAGGGTTGTGTGGGCGCGCAGCCAGTTAGACAAGCATATGACACGGTGGATGGTCCGGTCTCACTGACCATGTAGCATTGGATGCTAGCCGGATAATATGGACTTAGAAAGGTCTGGTTGGATTCGACATAGTCGGACCCTAGTCGAGATAAGGTCTGAGTTGGATAGACCCAACTATGAGACGCAATGCTAGGTCATCTATGAGTCTCTAGTACAACAGACGTTCTATGTCCTAAGACCTGAGCTAACGCATGTACTCGGGATGGTGAAAGACTTGCTTTGGGTCGACTAAACGCTACTCCAGACCCATGCTGCAAGACATGGTCGAGCAAGATGGGATTTGCCCCTCCGATCTGGAGAGATATACTCTGGGCCCCTCGGGTGATCTGTCCTAGATAAGCATGGCCATGCGATGAGGATTATTAGATAATCCGAAGTGTTGGTCGGATTCACCCGAATGAGAAAGAGGTCGTGCTATAACAAGTATGACCATATCGCCTTGTGCATGACAACATATATCGTGTGGCAAAGGGAACGGAAGTGTGAAGTACAGGTTCGCCTAACCAGCCTCATCGGACACTTGGAGTCGACACGTCTTCACAGAGGCTGCTACTGACCGGTCGAGTCGGATGTCATCTGACTCGCGACCAAGTGGATGAGAACCTAAAGGGTCGCGCGCTTAAGGGAACGAACACGTGGGCTTTTGGATCCGTGCGGGCCCAAGAGTTGAGCCCGCGCCGGATGCCTATATATAGTGGAGGTGCGGCACACCCATCCGGTTGATCGCTTCAGTGCCATCATTACGGTTTGCGAGTGTTGCAAATAGCCACCTCCACTCACCGCCGACCATGTGATCGGACCTAGCAGTCCGCCGCATGGGTGTTCCTCCTACATGTGCGGATATCGTTAGAGGCGGAGCACTTTCGCCTCTCCAGCGAAGCTGTATGTGGGATCTGGCAACCGGCTGTTCGAGGGAGATCGGAACGGCTGTTTGATGGAGATCGGACGAGGAGTAGACGGACCACACGAACGTGCTGTCCCAACTCTACTTCCACTGCACGACACTGCGCGTCTAGTGGTAACAATCTGTGATCCATCTCCGTAGCATGTTCTTGGATGTTTCGCGCATAGGAAAATTTTAATTTGGATGCGATGCACCTACGATAGAACCAAACAGTGGTATCAGAGCCTCTGCTATAGGTTTTGGTTTCAGATCGGTAGCATATGTGATATTTGGCGACGGCGGATGTGATCTGTCGTCGTTCATGAGATTGCCTATGTGCATGGTTGATGAGATCAACTGCACATCAGGACCGTTGAGGCTATGTTTTCTATCGATCGGAATCGATGAGGTCGTGACACAACCTACCCCTACTAGTCAGTATCTGCCATCAGGGTTAACTGTGAAACGTAAATCCGAATCGGGGACCACCGTGTGTGTAGCGCCTTGTATTTCATACACGATCACACAAACCGGTAGAATGCGATTCTATGCATAAGTTTGTTCTACAAGTTTGATGTGAATAGTATGGCTCATATGTATTTGATGCATGTGTGTAACTTAACATGACCAAAGTGCTGTCATTATATTGTATAATGACCTGCGTGTCGCCTTGTGATTCTCTGTAAATTCATTACTAGTTGTAGTAGTTGGAGGATAGAGATCAAGTTCGAGGGTTTGGTGTCCTGGCATGACGGACAAGATGGAGTTCCGCCTTGCTCATCGGAGTAGGGGTCGGAGATGGAAGAACACCCATGAACGAGCCATACTATTTCACATATTTATGTTTATATGTGATTGATATTGCTTCTTATTTCTATGCATATTATAATGGTAGAATGATCCCTCATTAATATCAAGCACATTGCCATTCCGGATGTTGCACCTTCGCACGTCAAGTACGTCTAGTGGTGGGCTCATAAAATTGAGGTTCTACTGGGTGTCCTTGAACTGGGGGGTTCATGTTGAACACGTACATGCACTGCATTAGGTTATCTTGACAAGGCTATCAAAACGGTTTTGGGCCTTGTGGAAAATAAGGTTGGGACCCGGGGTATAAGATACCTACCCAACCGACACGAGTCGTATAGAGATACAATTAGCAAGGAGTTGCTTACCGAATAGGCAAGTTGGCTAGCAGTGATGCTAAAGCTCACTAGTCGCTCGTGCTAGACGGGTCCTGAATCACTGAGAGTTTGCGGAGGGATGCTGACTTTAGTGGGAGTAGTTCTGTTTAAGGATTGAATTACTCTACATAAACACATTTCTTAGTGATTTCATATTTTTCTGTTGTAGATAAATGGCGCCACCTGCTCAACCCAACTTTGCATTGAAATCAATTTTGGAAAAGGATAAACTGAATGGAACAAACTTTACCACCTGGTATAGAAATTTGAGAATTGTTCTCAAGCACGATAAAAAGGAACATGTTCTAGAGGATCCACTTCCAGAGGAACCTTCTGAGAATGCTAACGCCACAACCAAGGATGCCCACCAAAAACTCGTTGATGAATCAAAAGAGATCAGCTGCCTCATGCTAGCTTGTATGGAGCCCGATTTGCAACAGCATTTCAAAAACATCCAGGCTTTGGATATGATCGAGAGTTTGAAGAGCATGTTTCAGGTACAGGATAGGACCGAAAGGTTCAACGTCTAGCAGTCCTTGATGAATTGTAAGCTGAAGGAGGGTGATCCACTGAGCTTGCATGTGATCAAGATGATTGGGTACGTGCAAGCTTTGGATCGGTTAGGCTTCCCACTTGGGGACGAGCTATCCACGGATGCAATTTTGAGTACTCTTCCAACTAGCTATGGGATGTTCGTCTCGAACTATCATATGCACGGCATGGATAAGAAGCTCACCGAATTGCATGGGATGCTCAAGGTGGCAGAGCAAGATATTAAGAAAGGCATTTGTCAAGTGTTGGTGGTGCAGAACTCGGCTAAGTTCAAGAATAGTTGGTCCAAGAAAAAGGGTAAGGAAAAGGGCATGGAGAAGTCTGTCTCGGCCGTTGAGCTAAAGTCCGGACCAAACTCAAAGACCATTTGCTTTAACTGCAAGGAAGCTGGTCACTGGAAGAACTGTAGAAAGTGGCTCGCTGAGCACGGCAAGAAGGCCAAAGATGCTTCTTCAGGCAAAGGTACACTTGTTACATATGTTATAGACGTTTACCTTGCTGACATACCTAGTAGCTCTTGGGTATTTGATACCGAATCGGTTGTTCATACTTGCATTTCGATGCAGGGGCTAGTAATAACTAGGCGTGTGGCACAAGGGGAGATTGACGTCAGGGTCGACAACAAAGCAAGAGTTGCTGCGTGGGAGGTCGGCACGATGCAGCTCAAGCTTACTTCTGGATTTATTTTGGAATTGAATAATTGTTATTACATTCCCGCACTTAGTCAGAACATTATTTATGCCTCATGCTTGATGAGTCAAGGTTATGAATTCAATATAAAGTACAATGGTTGTTCATTTTATTTGAATGGAATGTTCCATGGATATGCACCCATAGTAGATGGGCTATTTATTTTAAATGTAGAAACAGAACCAGTCTATAACTTGAATGTCAAGAGGCATAAGCCTAATAAGATAAATCCGGCATACTTCTCGCATTGTCGGCTTGGACACATTAGTCTGAAACGCATGAAGAAGTTCCATGATGATGGACTCCTAACTTCGTACAACTTCGGGTCGTTCGAGACATGCGAATCATGCTTGCTAGGCAAGATGACTAAGTCTTCCTCCCTTTGGTGCTTACTCGCGAGGACATCGATCTCTTGGTTTCCGACGGGCTCGTGGGCAGAAGGAGCTTGGAGGCTACCGGAGGGAGAGCGCGAGCCGGAGCCACGCGACGGGGAGCGAGTCCTCCTCCTCTCCCGTTTCAAAAGAAGTTTCTCCATGCCCCCTCATCCGTTCTTTAGAGGGTTCTTGAATTTCTTTGGCGCTCAGCTACATCATCTCCCACCGAATACCGTCGTGTACTTTCATCGTTCGTAACTTTGTGTGAGTGCTTCCTGGGGTGTCCTCCCCACTAGGGACTCTTTAAGCACATTTTTACGATTAGATCTCAAATGGTGAAGAAAGCAGACCCATCAGATGGAAAAGCTCATGTGCTGCAGCTGTGTGGGGGTTTGGAGCTTCAGAAGAGAGCGCAACGTTCTTTCCCTACCATGACTTTCCCTAAATCTGTTAGAGGCTGGCAGTTGACTTGGTTCTATTGCAAGGACACAGCTTCACCCAACATGTCAACTGGCCTTCCCCCCTACACATCTGACCGCCCGGCTGCCCCCAAGACCTTAAAGGTGACTGAAGAGGAATAGGATCAGGTGACCTTGGTGGACACCATGGTGAAATTGGTCCGGGGTGGAGTGACTGGCCTGGATCTGTTAGAGACTTTTCTCAGTCGACGGATCCAGCCTCTCCAAGCCAGAGATCACACCATGTGGCATTATGCGGGCCTAGAGGACTCAACCAGGACGCATCCAGAGGAGGTTCCGCAAAAGACTGTCGAGCAGTGGCTTCGTAGCATCACCGGGGCGTGCGACAACCCCATGGGAGCCAAGGGGATCCTACCTTACTCAGCCGAAAACCCGCCAAAGAATCTTGTAAGTTGCTCTTTGTCGACTGAAGTACTTGTATTGTCGAGTGATATACATTGATTTTTAGACTGACTTCCTTGTTGGAATTATGCAGGAATGGACAAACTTGCACTCACCAGTTCCCAATGGGAACCAACCTAAAGATGGCGTAGTGAGCGACGGTGGAAGCGTGGACGGCGACGGTCCCTCTAACTCTAAGGATGAATAAGAGAACTCCGGCAAAGAGGAAGAAGTCGAGTCACCTCCCCGGCATGAAGGACGCTCCAAGTCCCGCCAGGATCTAGCAGCTGTTGAGGACAGGGCTCTAGGCCCTAGTGAGAAGAACCTGAAGCGGAGCCGCCCTTCAACTATCGAGTCGGGTGAGCGGTCGGCCAAGCTGCCCAAGCAGATCACGACCAAACCTCGCAAGGCCCTACCTCTCATGAGGATGGTTGTACCTGTCGTCTCCATGTAAGTATTTGTTTCCTAATCCTTTCTGTCGACTATGACCTTGCGTTGTTGCTAACTGAGTGTTGTTTGATCCCTCAGAGCTGCTACTTTTGTAACATCAGCTCCTCGAGACGGAGGAGAAGCAATGGACATTGACACTGCTGATGCTGCAACTTCTCACAAAGGTAAACAAGTCTTTGACTCACTCGGATGGGATTCATCACTTGCAAAAGCTAACACTGTCGACGAACGTTGCAGAGTCATTCGACTGGAAGATGATGAGGAACACCCAGACGTCCCGCGCGTCCGCACTCAACGAGCTTCATCCGTTCAAACGGTCCAGCAGTCGACTGCAGAGTCTCCCCATGGGGTGGGTGACTCGACACGAATCATAGCTGATCCTACAGTACCTCTATCGAGTGCACCTCCAGCTGTCTCGACTATCGTTACGTCAACTCCAACCGGACCCATCCAGACTGCTTCAGCTCCTCCAGCTACTATACTGATCCCGCCTATGACGGCTTTCCCTCTGCATCTCGTCCCGGAAGATCAGACCGGAGCTGCGAAGGAGGCTATGATCCAGGCAGAGTAGACGATGCTGCAAACCAATGAGGCGTATGAGGCCAGCAAGCTGGCTTACAATGCCAGCACGGCCCTCTGCACCAATGTCCGAGTAAGTTCGATTGTAAGTACATTGCTAATGGGACTTCTGTCTTCTCTTGGCCGTACACCTAATGGGTGCTTGCTTTCCACTCTGTAGAGTGTTTTGAAATTTCTCCACCCGAGTACATCTGGTCTTAATCGAGTAGGTTTTGAATCAGTGGGGGCACTTTGAGTGCACCCACTGGGTGTAGTCCCCGAGACTACTGTCGAGTGCTTGACTTGGCAGGGTCCTTAGAGTGTGTCGTATGCTTGATACGTTTGCTCTTGATCGCACCACTCCACAGTTACGTTGTAGGTTTCATGGACATCATTGCTAAACCATGATATGACGCTACATAAGGATAGACTACACTTCACAGAGTGATGGATATTCCAGTGATGGATGTTTCAGCCACTCGACTGATCGAGAGTTGGCAGATCCAGTGCGGGCACGCTAAGTGCACCCACTGGGTGTAGTCCCCGAGACTGCTGTCGAGTGCTTGCATCGGCAGGGATCTTAGAGTTTATTGTATATGGGATACATCTCTCCTTGAATCACACCACTCAGAAGCTACCTTGTAGGTTTCATGGATATTATTGATAAACCATGATATGACGCTACATAAGGATAGATTGAACTTCACAGAGCAAGGAGGTGCATCACTCGACGAGTCGAGTGATGGGTGAATGTTCTGACACGGCTGACCTTGTCGAATGTTTCAATAACCAGTGGGGGCACTCTAAGTGCACCCACTGGGTGTAGTCCCCGAGGCTACTATTAATCGCAGATGATAAGCAATAGTCTTGAAAACTTGAAATCGGGATTTCCATCGTACGCGGAGTACTGGAGCCACTCGACATGTCGAGTGCATTTTTTTTCTGACGAGTTACTCGACAGGTCAAGTGTTAACCGTCTCAGTGGGGGCACTCTGAGTGCACCCACTGGTGTAGTCCCCGAGACTGTCGTCGAGTGCTTGCACCGGTGGGGGTCTTAATAGAGACTATTTTGAATTTGGTTACAGCATGCGGAGCGCCAGGGCCACTCGACATGTCGGGTGGACTTTTTTCTTGAATTCTTCTTCCTCTGGACATGGGCTTCATGGACATCATAGGTCAACCATTATATGACACTGTTCCAAGGTAGTAAGACACTCATTCGACGGTATTCATAGCCATGTCGACCGTCCTTGGCATTACTTGTCGATTGAATTTCTTTCTTTTGTTGGTTTGAGAGGGCTTGCGAACTTGGGACGCAGTACAAGGATCTTGAGAATGAAAGGAACCGACTGCGTGTGGATTTGGAAGCCTCCAACAATGCTCTAGAGCGAGCGTGTGCTGAGCTAAAGTCTCTAGGAGGTAATTACAGTCGACTTTTTGCATTCCCATCTTCACTTTTCATGTTTTGAACCGAGTTTTCTCACTCGAACAGTCGTGCGCAATGAAAATTGTCAACTCCAAGTGCGACTCAACAGTGTTGTTTCTTTAGATTCCATGAAGAAGGCACTGGAGGAGAAGGACAAAACACTCGCAGACGCCCAATGGGTGGCCAGGGATAAAAGCAAAGCTACAGATCGGAAGTTGGTGGCTGCCAAGAAGCTGGAGGAGGAGAACGCAAAGCTGAAGCAGGAGCGCATGGCCCTCGTCAAACGGGCCGAGCAGCTGAACAAAAGGAGCAATGGCCTGGAGAAGCACTTGAGTGAATTCTCGAGGAAGATGTACATCATGCTTGACGGTGAGTGTTTCTTGTCGACTGAAGTTTGTAAAATCTTTGAAGGTCGTAGCTCACCGATTCTCCTTTCATTCCCACTCTTCAACAAAATTCTACCAGGACTTCGAGAAGGAGACAGAGGAGGTTGAGCCCAATCTAGATCCCACAAAGTCACCTGTCACAGACGCGGTGGCCATGAACATGCTCAAACTCAATTTCCGGCTCTAGGGCATTCAGGCATATCTTGTCCGATTGGAATCTGCAATGGAGAGAATTGACAAGGAGCTATGGCCTGAGGATACCCTTCAGCTCGTCCTCAAATCCATGATGGCTCGCCTGAATGAACTTCCAAGTTGAGTACAGGCCTGGAAAAAAAATCTGCTACTCACTGCGGGGCCGATGTGGCGCTATCACTAGTCAGGGTCCATTGCAGGGACGTGAGCGAAGATAATTTGAAGGAGCTCCGGGTGGTTAACACGAATAAACTCCAGTTTGAGGACTTCATGGAAACCATCATCGAAGCAGCCACCAGAATCGCAGACGGCATCGACTTGGATACTTTTGTCGAGCCATCCAGCCCGTCAGATGTTTAAAAAACTTGAAGTTTGGAAGAAATACTTTTATTCGCCTTGGTATGCCGAGTGGAATTGTATCCCTTAAAACTTCATTCAGGCCTTAGGCCTGAGCACATTTGCTTCTTTACAAAACATTTATCCACGATTTAACCTTTGGATTTTATCCGTATTCAGCTTTAATCGCGTGTTCGACTGTATTTGCTTTTTGACTTAGGTGAAATATGTTCGTAGCTAATCCCCCGAGTATGAGGATTGATCATCACTCAGAGTAGTTTAGATCTTAGGAGAATGTAGATTCACAGCTAAGTCGTCGAGTGAATGGATTGTTATCCATCCGACAAGGTTTTCAACTTAGGCGAAACATGTTCGCAGCTAAGCCCCCGAGTGTGAGGATTTCTCATCACTCGGAGTAGTTTAGAACTTAGGTGAAAGTCGATTCACAGCTAAGCTGTCGAGTGGATGAATTGTTATCTACCTGACAAGGTTTTCAACTTAGGCGAAACATGTTCGCAGCTAAGCCCCCGAGTGTCAGGATTGCTCATCACGCGGAGTAGTTTTGAACCTAAGCGAAGACGGATTCACAAATAGGTCGTCGAGTGAATGGGCTGCTATCCACCCGACAAGGTTTTTAACTTAGGCGAAACATGTTCGTAGCCAAGCCCCGAGTGTGAGGATTGCTAATTACTCGGAGTATTTTTGAACCTAAGCGAAGACGGATTCACAAATGGGTCGTCAAGTGAATGGACTGCTATCCACCCGAAGTGGTTTTTAACTTAGGCGAAAGCATGTTCGCATCTAAGCCCCCGAGTGTAAGGATTGCTCATCACCTGGAATATTCCGAAGAATGAAACTGTACGATCGGAATCGATAATATATATTGCCGAAATGTGAATTGCATTGACGAAGTATTCTTATTACATCAGAAGATTCTTCTGTCTCAAGTATAAAAATGCCGGAGCAGATCTGCATTCTAGGCTCGTGGCTCGTCTATCTGCTTCATGAGATTGTACAGCTGATAGGCATCATTGTTAAGCACCTTAGTGACGACAAAAGGACCTTCCCATGCAGGATCAAGCTTGCGAGTTCGGTGTTGATTCACTCGAAGCACCAAGTCTCCCTCATGAAACGATCGACTCTTGACATTCTTCACATGGAAGCGTCGCAGATCCTGCTGATAGGCAGTAGTCCATATCAAAGCCATCTCTCGTTCTTTTTCTAGGAGATCTAAACCATCCTGCCTAGCCTGTTTGGCTTCAGCCTCAGAATACAGTTCCACTCGAGGAGAATTGTGAAACAAGTCACTCGGCAAGACAGCTTCAGCAACATAGACCAGGAAGAAAGGAGTCTGTCCAGTCGACCGATTAGGCGTTGTCCTCAGACCCCACAAAACACACGGCAGATCAGTTACCCAGGCTTCGACGGCATGATCCAAATCACGCATGAGATGAGGCTTCAGACCATGCAGGATGAGACCATTAGCCCTCTCGACTTGTCCATTGGTTTGAGGATGTGCAATAGATGCATAATCCACTCGGGTGCCTTGGGAGTTAGAAAAGTTCCTAAATTCTTCCAAGTCAAAATTAGTGTCGTTGTCTCTGATGATGCTATGTGGAATGTCGTATCGATAAATTATCTACCTCGTGAATGTGACCGCCGTGCGGGAGTTCAGCTTCTTGATTGGCTTGGCTTCTATCCAATTGGTGAATTTGTCGACTGCTACCAACAAGTGAGTGAATCTGCCTTTTCCGGGTCAAAAGGGACCAACCATGTCGAGTCCCCAAATATCAAACAGCCAGGCAAGAGGAATTGTCTTCGAAGCAGATGCCGGCTTGTGTGACAAGTTTGCATAGAATTGGCAACCATCACAATAATCAACGATGTCTTTAGCCATCTCCTTATCTCGTGGCCAGTAAAAAACAGCTCGGTATGCTTTAGTGACAATCGTCCTTGAGGACGCATGGTGGCCGCAAGTTCGCGAGTGAATCTCCTCCAGAATCATTCGACCTTCCTCGGGGGAAATGCAGCGCTGTGTAACACCAATCGCACTCTCTTTGAACAACTAATCTCCCATCATAGTAAAAGCCTTGGACCTGCGCACAATCTATCGAGCCTCTTTTCATCTTCGGGGAGTTCTTGTCTAAGGATATAGGCAATGTAAGGCACCATCCAATTGGGAGTGATAAGCCGAATCTCCATGACCAGATCTATTACTGCAAGGACATTGACTTATGTCGGGTCAGTGGAACTCAAAGCTTGTGGGGGCTCTTCGGTGAAAGGATCTTCTTGAACCGAAGGAGTGTGCAAGTGCTCTAAGAACACACCGCTGGGGACAGGCCGTTGAGTGGACCCAATCTTGGATAGCTCATCGGCCGCTTGATTTTTCAGTCGGGGAACATGATGAAGTTCCAGGCCTTCGAATTTCCTCTCCAACTTTCGAACTGCATTGTAGTATCTAGTCATAGCGGGGTTTCGAACATCCCACTCTTTCATCACTTGATTCACCACCAGATCTGAGTCGCCATAAACCATCAGGTGCTTGACGCCGAGTGAGATAGCCATGCGCAACCCATACAAAAGTGCTTCATATTCTGCCTCATTGTTGGAGGAATCAAAGTGAATTTGCAAGACATAGATGATCTTGTCACCCCTGGGAGAAATCAAGACAACACTAGCACCAGACCCATTCAACATTTTAGAGCCGTCAAAGAACATTGTCCAATGCGCCGAGTGAACTTGGATAGGTTGTTGCTGTTCAATCCACTCGGCCCTGAAATCTGCCAATGCTTGGGACTTGATTGCTTTTTTGGCTTCGAATCTGATGTCAAAGTGTCCAAGCTCGATTGCCCATTTAGCCACTCGACCTGATGCGTCTCAATTATTGAAAATCTCAGACAAAGGAGCATCACTAACGACTGAAATCGAGTGGTCTTGGAAATAATGCGCCACCTTCTTCGGTGATAGGTAAATACCATAAACTAGCTTCTGATAGTGTGGATGTCTTTGCTTTGAGGGGGACAAAACTTCCGAGACATAATAGACTGTCCGTTGGACTTCATAATCTTTACCCTCCTCTTCCCGCTCGATAGTTAGCATTGTACTGACGACCTGGTTTGTGGCCACGATGTATAGGAGCAATGGCTCTTTGCTGGCAGGAGCGACAAGCACCAGTTGGGTGGAGAGCAGGGCTTTGAGCTCAACAAATGCTGCTTCGGCTTCGGGAGTCCACTTGAACGTGTCGGATTTCTTCATCAATTGATATAAAGGCAGAGCGTTCTCACCAAGACGAGAAATGAATCGACTCAATGCTGCCAAGCAACCTGTGAGCTTTTGAACGTTGTGCACTCACACAGGAGTCTTCATTCGGGTAATGGTGCTGATCTTCTCCGGGTTGACATCGATCCCCCGTTCGGAAAGGAGAAAACCGAGTAATTTACCGCCAGGGATGCCGAAAGTACACCTGGCCTGATTCAACTTTATGTCGAATCGCCTCAGATTGACGAATGTCTCGGCCAAGTCAGCCAGTAGGTCGGAACCTTTGCGGGACTTGACCACTATATCATCCATGTACGCCTCGACATTCCGAGGGATCTGGTCGAGTAAACATTTCTGAATCATGCGCATAAAAGTAGCGTCGGCATTCTTGAGACCAAAAGGCATAGTGATGTAACAAAAACACCTGAATGGGGTGATGAAGGTTGCCTTTATTTTGTCCGGGCCATACAGACGGATCCGATGGTACCCAGAGTAAGCATCCAAAAACGATAAACGCTCGCACCCCGCAGTCGAGTCAACAATTTGATCTATGCGGGGGAGCGGAAAATGATCTTTTGGGCATACTTTGTTGAGATGTTTGAAGTCAATGCACATGCGCAACGACTTATCTTTTTTTGGCACCATCATAACATTCGAGAGCCACTCGGAGTGGTAAATCTCCCGAATGAACTTGGCTTGCAAGAGACGGGCCACTTCTTCTCCGATTGCCTTGCGCTTCTCCACCGGTGAGAGATGCAAATGCTCCTTGATGGGTTTGGCTTTCGGATCCACTCTGAAACGATGCTTAGCAAGATCCCTGGGAACCCCCGGCATGTCAGCAGGCTTCCATGCGAAGATATCCCAGTTCTCATGGAGGAACTGGATGAGCTCGGCTTCCTATTTACTATCGAGTGTTGATGAGATATTTGTCGGGGCAGCAGTAGGATCCATCGGCTGGATGTGCACCTTCTTCACTTCCTCCAACTCAACCATGGCCATCTAGTGATCAGCGATCTTGGAGCCTCGCTGGAGGCATTCTTCGGCCCGCTCTCGATTGTCAGTGACTGTGATCATGCCCTTAGGGCTTGGCATCTTCAACTTGAGGTACACGTAACATGGTCGGGCCATGAAACATGCATACACGGGTCAACCCAAAATGGCATGGTAAGCACTCTGGAAATCCACGACTTCAAACGTCAACTTTTCTTTTCGGATATTTTTATCATTCTCGAATGTCACATCCAATGCTATCTCGCCAAGTGACTTGGCCTTCTTTCCTAGGATGACCCCGTGAAACTGCATGTTCCTTTCACTCATATGGGACATCGGAATGCCCATCCCTTTTAGGGTATCCGCATAGAGAATGTTCAGGACGCTGCCACGGTCCCTGAGGACCTTTCTAAGTTGAGTGCCCCCCAGCACCGGATCAACTACCAGAGCTTGTCGACCGGGAGTGGCCACACGAGCAGGGTGGTCTATCTGGTCGAATGTGATAGCATATTGGGACCAGTTGAGGTAGGTGGGGGTATCTGGTACAGCCATGTTGATTTCTCTATTGATGACTTTCAGACGACCCCTTGCTCTCGACATCAGCAAAGGTCACCAGTGTAGCAGTGACATCCGAGAATGTTTCTTTATCTTCATCTTCATCACCCTTCTCAGGAGATTTATCACTCGGCGGGGCCCCTTTGAATTGCTGGATAAGCGTCCGACACTGTCGAGTGGTGTGATTGGGCAAAATCACATTGCCTTCCGCATCTTTCCTCGTGTGAATTACACACGGCTGATCCATGATATCAGTTCCTGAATGATTTTTTCCCTTCTTGGGGGCATACTGTGCTTTAGCTTTGCACTTGTTTTTTGACTGATTCGCCAATGCCACTGCTTCTGCTTGAACCCGACCTTCAGCTTTTCGCTTGTGTTTCCGATTGTTACTGCCACCAACCTCATTGGCGACTGCCTTTCCTTTGCCGCTACGGAGGCGGTCTTCTTCCTCTCCATTGGCATACCGAGTGGAGATATCCATCATCTTGCCGAGTGAAATATCACCCATTCGCCCAAACTTCAGGTACAACTCCCTGTAACTCACGCCGGCCTTGAAAGCACACATAGCCTGGTGCTCTAACACATTCTGCACTGTATGGTGCAAAGTGGACCACCGCTGAATATAGTCTCTCAAAGTTACATCAGGCTTCTGGACACAATGTTGTAAGTCGACCAGACCTGTCGGACACTTGTAGGTGCCCTCAAAGGTTCATACAAACACTCGGCAAGATCCTCCCAGCAATGTATACTAGATGGGGCCAAACAATTCAGCCAAGCTCGAGCTGGACCATCCAACATCAAGGACAAGTGCTTCATTGCGACATTTTCATTGACGCCACCAATTTGCACAGCCGCTCGGTAATCATCTAACCAAGTCTTTGGCTTTGTTTTGCCAGTCAACTTCCCGATCCCCGCCGCCAACCTGAAGTTGGGGGGAATCTCTACAGAACGGATGGCTTTGCTGAAACACTCAGGACCAGAAACCACAGCTGAGCTACCACTCGGAAAATCTCTGTCGTGTCCTTCCTTGTGCGCTCTGCCCCTGTCAATCCGCTTTTGAATGAGGAGGTCACGGGCGTCAAAACCCGCATTCCGCTCATCACCGAAGGAGCGCCTATCGTCCTGGCATTGGGGCGCGTATGGACCACTCCGTGGAGGAGTGGGCACTCATTGGTGGTCTTCGCGGTGAAACTGATCTGTGACCTTCTCTCCACGGAAACCTCCGCCTTGACGATGCAAGGGCGATCTAGGGCTGTGTGCCGACTAAACGGTCTCTGCCCTGGGTGAATTGTTGTGTATCCTGTTACGCAACTGAGACACAGCAGAGTTCTGACGCAGCGCTGCACCTAACAGATCTCTTATCTGCATCAATCCTCTACCAGCCTCTGACCGTGACGGCTGAATGGAATCTGCTATCCTAGCAACAGCTGCAACATTCAGTACAGGAGTTCAATATACCTCAATGTTGTTGTGAGATCCAGTCGGAAACAGTTGTCGCTGATGTCGACTGGGACATGGCGGGTGCTGGCGAGCGCGCTCATCAAGTTCCGCATTCTCTTCTAGACGAATGTGCATGGCCTCCAAAGCTTGAGCCTCGGCAGTCGCGCCGACAATGGGAGTATGAAGAACCTCCTCCTCGCGGCGCTGCTGCTCATTCGACGGACCGCCAGCCTCGCGCCTTCCATGGCCAAAGCCAGGCGGTGAACTCTGATGAGAGTCCGCCATCAAGACCTCCGCTACGGGATCACAACTTTCGCACTCGGAAGGCACGTCGGACGGATCGGAATTTGACTCGAACATGCCATGAAGGGACTCAGCAGGCTCGAGTGCTACAATATGCGGAGAAGAAGGTTCACGCGCCACTCGTGTTTGACCCAGCACTAAAGTCATGAGCATCCGGACCGCTTGCGACAGCGAACAACAAGGGGAGCCGGCGCGTAAGGAGTCAAGGGCTGACGCGGCAACACGCCATAGGAACTCGCGCAGAAGTGCGCGGCCCCGCGGACCGAGAGCGCCTTGACATCAAGAGGCACTTCCTGGAGCCATGTCGAATTGTTGGCAGTGAAGGTGAGCACTCCGAAACGGATCTCGTGGCCCAGAGAAAAAACACCGCCGGAAGACATGTCGAAGGATGAAAATTGCAACCTCGTCGGAAGTCGCTTAGACGCCTGCCCCATGGTGGGTGCCAAGTGCCGTGGGAACGAGCCTGACAGTAGAAGGTAGGGGTGTGAAGGGAGAGGGCAGAGTCCTAGCGACGGCGAGGCTGTACACACAGATGTCTGAGTTCAGGCACCTCTCGTGGAGGTAACAATCCTATGTCTCAGTGCCCGGGAGCTTATGTCGTGTGGAATGTTGAGATTAGAATGGTTGCGAACCCTTGTGCCAAAGGGGAGCGGCTTATATAGAGTTTGCTGCCCCTCATAAGTGCCCGACATCTAAGGGTCCGATCATGGGTTTAAAGACTGGCGTTACTTGTAACATGGATAATAAATGCTACTAATAACGAAGGACTAACGACCACCTGTTGGCCTCCTGATGGTGGCTCCTGGTCTTCTGGTGTCGACTAAGAATGAGGTCTACCGAGTGCCAGGAGACTGTCGAGTGAAGGAAGAAGACTCCGAGTGGATTGAATGTCGAGTGACTTGAACGTCTCATGGAATCCAGTCGGAAGCTTATACTTGATCTTCAAGTCTTCCAATGTAGTGTCCTTAGGTAGGGTATGTTGGCCTTCCTAGGACCCTACCCTAGGTACATATCCTCGTAAGAGGGTAACGGTCGCGAGAGTTCACGGAGGGCTCTACCCACGGAGGGTTCCACAAAGAAGCAACCTTGACTATACCATGATGGCCTACGTCCACGGAGGACTATCCTAACTCTGGGTAGATCTTCACGAAGTAGGCAATCTCCTTGCCCTTACAAACTTGTTCGTTCACTCCCGAACATGAAGTAGGAGGCTCCCAAGCGACACCTAACCTATCTAGGAGGCACCACACTCCAAAAGGTAAAAGGCTCGATTGTTTCGATGAACTCCTTGCTCTTGTGCTTCAAGATGATAGACTCCTCAACACACAATCCCTCTCTCACAGATTTGGCTTGGTAGAAGAGATTTATTGGGTGGAAAGCAACTTGGGGAGGCTAGAGATCAAGATTCATATGGTAGGAATGAAATGGCATGATCTCAACACATTAGTGGGTGGCTCTCTCTCAGAAAATCTGTCGGTATGAGTGGTAACTGTTTTGAGTGCTTCTCTTGCGAGTGAGTGGTGGTCGAGGGGTATATATAGGCACCTCCAAAAATCCAACCATTACACGCAAAACGACCAACTCGGTGACACTGATGTGTTAATCTGGATCATACCGAAGTGACCAAAAGGTGGCAACTTTTGAATCTTGGTGAGAGCGATATAGGAAACTCGGTTGCACCGATAAGGTAACCAACGGTTACATTGCCCAATCTCAGTGATGCCGATCCAACAATCTCAGTGGTACAAATATTGTTAATTTGCGTAACAGAAAGTTGGCAACCTAAACTCGGTGGTACCAAAGCAGAATCGGTTCCATCGAAGTGGCTAGGGTTTGTCCGTGTCTGTCTAGGTTCTAGAATGAGTGGCACCGAGTGGAAAGTGTTGGTTGCGCCGATTTCGAATATTTGGCTTTGGATAGACTTTTGCGGAAGATCTTGTGGGTGTATGTGGTGACTATCACTTGTGCACGTATGAGCATTCTATTCACCAACAAAACCTTACCCCCTTTTGATATTATTGGCTTTCCTATGGACTCAAAGTGAATTCTCACAAATGTAAAATGTAGAGTCCTTTTCTTGAGGCCTTGCCAATCTATTTCCTTGCATCTTGGGGTATTCCACAATCCTTATGCCAACACATCATTGAACTTTTCCTAAAACATACTTAGTGGAAACATTAGTTCAATGACATGTATGTTGTTATTAATTACCAAAATCACCAAGGGAGAAAATGTGCTTTCACCTGTACCGCGGGCCCCCGAACGACGTGGCGCTGCGGTGCATCTCCAAGGAACAGGGGTGCGAGCTGCTGGCCGACATCCATGGAGGAGACTGAGGGCACCACTCCTCGTCGCGCACCCTTGTGGGGAAGGCGTTCCAATCCGTCTATTACTAGCACATGGCGCTTAATGAGGCCATCGAGCTAGTCCGGTCTTGTGAGGCCTGCCAGTTTCACTCCAAGCAGATTCACCAGCCTGCGCAGGGCCTTCAAACCATCTGTTGGAAATATGCCCTATTGGCAATAATAAATTGGTTATTATTATATTTCCTTGTTCATGATAATCGTTTATTATCCATGCTATAATTGTATTGATTAGAAACTAAATACATGTGTGGGTATATATATAACATTGTGTCCCCAGTATGCCTCTAGTAGACTAGCACGTTGATCAAAGATGGTGAAGGTTTCCTGGCCATGGACATGAGATGTCATTTGATAACGGGATCAAATCATTAGGAGAATGATGTGATGGACAAGACCCAAACTATAAACGTAGCATGATCGTGTCAGTTTATTGCTACAGTTTTCTGCATGTCAAGTATTTGTTCCTATGACCATGAGATCATGCAACTCACTAACACCGGAGGAGTACCTTGTGTGTATCAAACGTCGCAACATAACTGGGTGAATATAAAGGTGCTCTACAAGTATCTCTGAGGGTTTCTGTTGGGTTGGCATGGATCAAGACTGGGATTTGTTACTCCATGTGACGAAGAGGTATCTCAAGGCCAACTCGGTAATACAACATCACAATGAGCCTTGCAAGCAAAGTGACTAAAGAGTTAGCCATAGGATCTTGTATTACGAAACAAGTAAAAATACTTTCCAGTAACGAGATTGAACTAGGTATAGAGATAACGACGATCGAATCTTGGGCAAATAACATAGCGAAGAACAAAGGGAACAACATCTAGGATTATCTGAATCCTTGACATAGAGGTTCGACCGATAAAGATCTTCATAGAATATGTAGGAATCAATATGGGCATCTAGGTCCCGCTATTGGTTATTGATCGTAGAGCTGTCTCGGTCATGTCTGCATTGTTCTGAACCCGTAGGGTCTGCACACTTAAGGTTCGATGACGCTTCGGTATAGTTGAGTTATGTATGTTGGTGAACGAAGGTTGTTCGGAGTCCCAGATGATATCCCGGACGTCACGACGAGCTCCGGAATGGTCTGGAGGTAAATATTGATATATAGGAAGTCCCGTTTTGGCCACCAAAAAAGTTTCGGGTATTTCCGGGAGTGTACCGGGAGTGTCGGAGGGCCATCAGGAGGGGCCACCCATGCCGGGAGGCCACATGGGCCTGAGGGGTGTTGCACCAGCCCTTAGTGGGCTGGGCAAACCATCCCTACAAGACACATGCGGCTAGGAAAGAGTGGGAAAGGAAAATCCCCAAAGAGGGGAAGGAAAATCCAAATTCGTAAGGACTCCTAATAGGATTCCACCTCGCTTATGGGAGGTGGATTCCTCCCTTGTTTGGTTCGGCTGAACCTACTTGGAGTAGGGGCCAAGGCTGCCTCCTGTCCCCTTCCTCCTATATATATTGAGGGATTTTGAGGGAAGCCCCTAACCCTAATTGCCACGTGCTGCCCTCTTCTTCCTTTGGATTTGTCTCTCCTCTAGATTAATTCTGCAGTGTTTGGCTAAGCCCTGCCGGATTAGGTCCATCGCCCCCGCCGCCGTGCCGTCGCGCTGCTGGAGAACTCATCTACCTCTCCACTCCCTCTTGCTGGATCAAGAAGGCATAGATCATCATCGATTTGTACGTGTATTGAATGCAGAGGTGTTGTCCGTTCGGCGCTAGATCGGAAGAACCATGATTGGATCACGGGACAGATCATGATGGGATCGCGGGATGGCTTGCGATTTGGATCGCGAAGACGTTGGACTACATCAACCGCGTTTCTCAATGCTTGACGCTTAGCGGTCTACAAGGGTATGTAGATCCGCTCTCCCTCTCATAGATGCTCATCACTATGGATAGATCCCGCGTGTGCGTAGGATTTTTTTTGCTTCCCATGCAACATTCCCCAATAGTGGCATCATGAGCTAGGTCTATCTGTAGATGAGATCTCGAGTAGAACACAAAGGAGTTTGTGGGGGTTGATGCTCAGATTTCTTCCTCCCTTGGTAGTTTTTTTATTTAGCGGTATTGTGGGATGAAGCGGCCCGGAACAACTGTTGACACACGAACACATCACCGTGTACCCTCGATGCCGGGGGTGATGCACCGCAACTCACATCGAGAGAGGTCCGCCCGGCAGCGGGATACGCAAGACAGCGGCAGAAGCTTTTGCAGACCCAAAACCCCGCACGCCCGGGAGGGACCCCATCAGGGCATGTGGCAGCTATGGGCTGCCCTAGGTCGACCTGATCGCCCTAGGGACTCGTGGATCGCTGCCCTCTAAGAGAAGAACGAATGAAGAACGAGGAAGAAGATATGAGGGTAGGAGATAAAACTAGATGAACACAAAAGTGTAATTGATAGATTGGTTCGATTGTGTGTTGTTCAATCGGCCGTCACCCCCAACATATATAAGAGGCGTCTGGATTTCCCGTACAAGCAAAGGATTCATCTAGGCTTTCCTTACAAGAAAATTACATCAATTCACGTCCTAGAGTCCTAGTTCTAGTTCCACTCGGATTCAGCCCAAATCTGGCCCAATCTTTGTATTGCTTCTTGCATGGGCTGTGGAATATGCATATAACCTCCGATGGAGACGGTCCAAAGATCAATTTTGTGTGCATCGACGAGGCCAACAATTCGTATGTTCGTCAATTTCCCAAATATAGTCATCTTGAATACTCCATGAGCTCATCTTTAACTTTGAATCGGACTCGGTCACGTAGTAGATTGAACTGTCCGAGTGTTGTAGCGTCTCTGCAAGCCGCATAGTATCTCAGATGATAATGACCTTAAAAGCAAAGATTGACTGTTTAGACATTACGGACAACTTTCATGTTGAACAATTTTCCATCCGAGGCCATTTTGAACTTTCAGTCGACCGGAACTTTCACTCGACCGAAACTTTCACTTGACCGGTACTTTTCACTCGACCGAAACTTTCACTCGACCGGTACTTTTCACTCGGATGGTGAATTTCACTCGGATGGAAATTGCACTGGGCCAGTACTTTCACTCAACCGGTACCCTTCACTCAGACGGCAATTTCACTAGGCCGGACGGAAAACTTTTCACTCAACCGGACGGCAAACATTTCACTCGGCCGACAAAGGGCTGATTTTGTTTTGCCTCTTCAGGTCGCATACGACCACGGATTGGGAAGAATTATATATCAAAATCAATCACCTCGATGAGGCAATTTTTTTTCATGTTGTAAGTTTTTCCATCCGAAGACATCTTGAGAGCCGACGGAATTGTGCGTCCCATCAGACACGTGTCTTGTGGGGCGCGCCATATTTTGCCTCCTGTGAGGGCTGCATTCCGATGGCTCTAACTTTTGCATACGACCTCGGATTGAGAAGATTTATCAAAATTGATCAGCTTGACAAGGTGAAGACAATCAATGTAGAATATTCCTTCATTCGAGGTTGTCTTGGAGGCATAATCGACCAAAAAGCACTCAGAACATCTATATGACAATCCAAGTGTAATTTGGCCCTGGAAATGATGTCGAATTGTGATGGCCTAAACATCAAGGTTTTTTCATTCGGTAATAAAACCTTTTTGTTTGAGTCCATCTTTACTGCATTTTGCAACGTGCCTAAATCAGGTGTCAACACACGCCCCCCTGTTTTTCGGCGAAGCATGCCGAAAAATAATTTGCACCACGTTCGTTCTAAGGACGATGTCAACACTCCATCGGCTGTGCATGCTAAGGACGACAATTATTATCGGCCATATGCTCAGGCACTCCTTGGGGATATTAGAACCGTTCGACAATACACCATTCTGGCTGTCGAACGATTATGACCATGCACCTCAAAGGAATATCGTCAACTATTCGGCAACAGAAATCATCAAAGATCAAACTTTATATTAAGGCATGTGCCGAACAATCTTGTTTCACTCGGATCCTGCAAATGACTGACACTCGGAATTCTTCCAGTTAGCTTCTTGAATAGCACTAGATCCTTCATTACTGGCTGAATCGACTAAGGAGTCAGTCACATGTAGTTTTCCTGGCCGATTCAAAGATGAGTCAGCCTTATTTTCCTCACGAGCCGAGTAAATAAATAAGTCGGCCATATGTGAATTGGCTACACCAAGCATCAGACTGTTCGGATGTGAAAAAACATGCCTCTTGTTGGATCAACTCCATCTGAAGTTATTTGAAGAGTTTTGATAGGTCCATCTTCAGTTTTATCGGTATTACCCGAGTGGCGATCCACATGGATTTGAAATCACTCGGATCGCAGCTTGATGCTTTAGGACCAGTCGGGTCATCTCAAAGATTTTCAGTCGGACATACCGACTGTATTTCACTCAGTTCGAACCTTGGCAATATTACCTAAATGATGATCCACTCGGATTCAGCTGAGATAGTAGCCTAATGCTTGTTGTACCAACATGACGAAATCTCAGGACGATAAACAAATATTGGCCATGCATTCTCATCTCAAAGGATCTGGGAAACATGCCCACCAAAGTGTGAATAGCTGAAATAATCACAAATTTTAGCTGGCGAAAAATTGTGGGGCAAAAACTTTGATGGGACGGTTGAAGAACATGGATGATGCACTGTTTGGAGTCTCGTATTGTGACATGAAAATCATTGTTTTTGCCTACCAGCTTCACGCTTGTCCTCTCTTACTCCTGCAACAGGAGCTGTCACATCATTCTTGCCTTGACGTCTTCTTTTGGGGACCCATGCCATGTTCCTCTTCTCCAGCTCATAGGCCCTAAGCCACTTTAGCTTCTTTTCTTGCGAATATGATAAGTTGAGTGGGCATCTCGGCTGTGGCTTTGTTTGATGCACTGGCAAGTTTTTCTTGGCTTTGGCAACCTCTAACTTGGCCTGTTGAAATTCGGTAATTGGATCCTTGAAAGTTACATGCTTCATCTCCTTGCCTTTAGTAGCCAATGTAGACTTAGCTGGCTTTTTGTCGTCCGGAGTCGGATCTGAAAGAGCACACTTGCATCCATCCTTTTTCACTCGGAAAATTTTCTTGACCACGTCCATCTTTTTTGCCAAGCTAGGAACCGATTCTTTTTGGTTGAGTTGGTCTTTAACATGTGGTTGTTGAACAAACAATGATCCTCTCAGAGCTGCATAATTCTGGTGAGGTGGTTTAGAATATGATGGATGGTGATCCCTCGATTTATACCTGTCCGATGATTGATATGAATAATAGCCAGCATGAGGAGGTACGTATGACATCGGCATTGGTGGCCCAAAAGGAGGATATGGAGTCAACTTCTTCCTTTGACAATCCCAGTATTCAGATTTATTCCTTGGGGGTGACTTCGATGCCTTTGTTTTACTCGCCCGATAAGCACTCTTGGCCTCACTTATCTTTTGATATTTTTCCAATAACTGCGCGAAAGTGACTTTCGCCTTTTTACCTTTGTGCTTACCACGGCCTTTGCTTTCTTTGGTTTTCAGTGCATCGGTCTTTGAATTTTCTTGTTGCCCCCAGTGCTAGATGTGTCAGTTGTAACCTTGATGGAATTCCGGTATTTAACATTATTGCTAATGCATTTTTGAATAAATACCTCACTTGAAGATTTGATCCCATCATCATTATCGTATACCTGTCCGTCTTTGGATGAGCCAGCTTGAGGTAGCTGAGTCAACACTTGATCACCATCAAAACCAATCTGAATCATCCGGCCATATGCTTGTGCCTCAATGAGCTCCAATCGTCCTCTGTTGGCCGATTGTGTGGCTTGATGAATCACATTGTTGTCTTTGACATTCTGTTCAAACGGACATTGCACTTGTTCCTGTTTTGACAGCTCAGCATCGTGATCAATTATAATAATAGGATTAGTCAGTGATGCACCGATGATGTGATCACATATGCTCGGACGGAAGGTAGACTGCTCATCCATTAACTGATATTGTGATACCGGCTCTGAAACAAAATAGCCGAGTGGTGCCGACTTAGCTTCATCCGACTCGGCTATGCACCGATTTTCGTCCTCCTTTCCCGATGCTCTTAAATCGGCTATCTCACAAGACTTTGGACCTGGCTTTATGTTTCTGCAACCAAAATAATTACAGAATATACATCTCATCTGAGGCCAAATGTTAGCTCGACATAAAACAAACAAAGTTGTCCATATGAATATAAAGTTTAGCTGACATGACGGGAACAACTTTGGTTGTGATAAGTTGTCACTATTAGCTTCTATGAATGGTGCCATGTGTTGATCAGCATGAGCAGTGACAAGATATTCCAAACAAATAGATTACTCATCTCGACTGGTCTTTCAAAATTAATTAGAATCTTCTAACGGGTGCATCAACAATATGATTTTGACCGAATCGAAAATTGAGTAAACTGTCATCTAGGCGTACCTTTGTGAAGACATTGGGAGGAGAAGACGGTTGCATACCTGGAACAATACCTTGCTCTGTGTCTAAATAATTCTCCAATGCCCCTTCCTCTTCTTCTGGATCTCGTGCATCATCACTTGGATTTCCCGTGTAGATTTCACTCACACTATCCGAATGGATTCCACTCAGACGCCCTTTATGAGCTGAACTTTGCTTAGAAACATGTTCTTGTTCTTGATGTTCATCGTTAATTGAACTGTGTTCGGCCATATTACTCTGTTCTTGATGCTCATCAATTTCTTTAGCACGAAACTCATAGGGCGGCATGTAAGCTCCCTCACATCCAGAAAAATCGAGCACGTCCAATTTGCTGCGTTTGTCGTTCCTTTGCATGGTGAAGCTCGCATCATCTGTTTTGGTACACTCTGCAATAACTGGCTCGATGCACTCGACATTAGCCGGTGATGCACTCGGATGACTCAATGCACTCAGCTGACTTGATGCACTCGGCCTTAACTGGCTCGATGCACTCGGTTGGCTCAATGCACTCGATATTGACTCTATGCACTCGACCTTGGCCATCTCGGTGCTCAATCCTTCTTCAACCGAATCCATCATTGCCTTGGCTTGAAAGGAACCATTTGACTTGGCTGTAGACGATTTAGTCATATTTGACTCGGTTTCTACCGAATCAACCGTATTAACCGAGTGAATCCTTTTTTGTTGTTTGGCTTGCAAAGCTTCTGTTTTATCTTGCCTCAACATCGCAGAGGGACCAACATGGTTGCTGCATAAAGGAAGAGACTTGACGTATTCTTGCAAACCTTCCCCCTCACGCTTCTTCTTGAGTGCTTCATAAGCCTGTCGATATTCTGCTGGTAACTCCTCAAGAGTCGGTGTGGTAAAATTGTTGACGCATTTCCATGTGAGCTTTGGATTGACCTTGTCCATTCGGGCCACATATTTTTCTTTAAATTTGTCCCTTCTTGGATCGGCTTGACCCCCCAATGCTTTTAGGATCTTTCGGCAATGAACTTATGTTGCCGAAATTTTGCAATTGTATAGGGGGTGTATGACACGCTGCAATGATAGGTGAAGACGTATGCACTGTTGTTGAACTATATTTCCTCTCGCCAATTTGGTCAATTGGCAACACATTGTCTTCTTGCAAAACCTTAGCTCTTATTGCCTCATAATGAGGTACCAAACCCTTATCATGTTGCTCAAGGCAACGAACAGTAATCTGCTTATTCTAGGCTAAACTTTTTAAAGCAGCCAGAGCCACCTCATCTTTTGCAATATTAGACACAGATACTCCTATAGAATCTGCACTCACTCGGCAATAACCATGAAGGTGAGCTGGGTCATGAATGTTTTTCTTTGCATACGCTGCTGAAAAATTAACCACACGAGGTGTGGTATATGACGAGTGAGGATAACCGGCCAAATAGCTAATGGAAGCATGGCCGATTCCCCCATCCATCGGCATGTTTAGGGATGAACCCGCATATTGCGAGCCGGCTCCCGATGGACAAAACTATGAAACACCCTCATGTGCATGAGGTGTCTTATATTGATCACCCGAACTCGTCGTGTTGTTCACCGGCATACTGAAGGGAGTCGCCGATGCACGAAAGTTTGGATCTATAAGTTGCATGTCACAATTATGTAATTCCCAAGCTTCTCCAACAGGATACTTAGTCGGCCTTTGCTCTTTAGGGCTAGCCGACATGGTATGACCATCAAAGGATCTAGTGACAACAATATAATGGCTATTTGCATCTACATAAGCATATTTATGATACATGTTACCATGTAGATTGCAGCCGCTTGATGACGCTCTCCTCGTAGCAAGAACGGGCAGGAGACCGTTCAAAGCTTCATCCCCAGCGGAGTCGCCAAAAAGTGTGTTGACACACGAACACATCACCGTGTACCCTCGATGCCGGGGGTGATGCACCGCAACTCACGTCGTGGGAGGTCCGTCCGGCAGCACGATACGCAAGACAGCCGGCAGATGCTTTTGCAGACCCGAAACCCCGCACGCCAGGGAGGGACCCCGTCAGGGTGCGGCGGAGGCTATGAGCTTCCCTAGGTCGACCTAATCACCCCTAGGACCTCGTGGATTGCTTCCCTCCAAGAGAAGAACAAACAAAGAGCGAGGAAGAAGATAGGAGGGTAGGAGATAAAAGTAGATGAACACGAAAGTGTAATTGATAGATTGGTTCGATTGTGTGTTGTTCAATCGGCCGTCACCCCCAACATATATAAGAGGCGGCAGGATTTCCTGTACAAGCAAAGGATTCATCTAGGCTTTCCTTACAAGAAAATTACATCAATTCACGTCCTAGAGTCCTAGTTCCAGTTCCACTCGGATTCAGCCCAAATCTGGCCCAATCTTCTGTCTTGCTTCTTGCATGGGCCATGGAATCTGCATATAACCTCCGATGGAGACGGTCCAAAGATCAATTTTGTGTGCATCGACGAGGCCAACAATTCATATGTTGATCACTTTCCAAAATAAAGTAATCTTGAATACTCCACGAGGTCATCTTTAACTTTGAATCGGACTCGGTCACGTAGCAGATTGAACTGTCCGAGTGTTGGAGCGTCTCTGCAGGCCGCATACTATCTTAGATTATAATGACCTTAAAAGCAAAGATTGATCGTTAAGACGTTACAGACAACTTTCATGATGAACACTTTTCCATCTGAGTCCATTTTGAACATTCACTCGACCAGAACTTTCACTTGACCGAAACTTTCACTCGACCGGTACTTTTCACTCAACCGGTACTTTTCACTCGGATGGTGACTTTCACTCGGACGGCAATTGCACTCGGCCAGTACTTTCACTCAACCGGTACCCTTCACTCGTACGGCAATTTCACTCGGCCGGACGGAAAACTTTTCACTCGACCGGACGGCAAACATTTCATTTGGCCAGCAAACTTTCACTCGGAAGTCCCGAGTGAAACTCCAGGCTGATTTTGTTTTACCTCTCCAGGTTTCATACAACCTCGGATTGAGAAGAATTATATATCAAAATCAATCATCTCGACGATGCGAAACTTTTTCATGTTGTATGTTTTTCCATCCGAGGACGTATTGAGAGCCGAATGACTCGCACGACCCATCAGACACGTGTCTAGTGGGGCGCGCCATATTTCGCCTCTTCTGAGGGCTGCATTCCGATGGCTCTAACTTTTGCATACGACCTCGGATTCAGACAATTTATATATCAAAATTGATCAGATCGACGAGGTGAAGACAATCAATGTAGAACATTCCTTCATTAGAGGTTGTCTTGGAGGCATAATCGAACAAAAAGCACTCAGAACATCTACATGACAATCCAAGTGTAATTTGGCCCTGGAAATGATGCCGAATTGTGATGGCCTAAACATCAAGGTTTTTTCATTCGGAAATAAAACATTTTCGTTTGATTCCATCTTTACTGCATTTTTCACCGTGCCAAAATCAGGTGTCAACACCAACTTTACTGGTACGCTTACGAGAGACCGGTTCCATCGACTGACATGTGACTTTGCTGCATAAAGATGGCTGGCGGGTGTCTGTCTCTCCTACTCTAGTTGGATCGGATTCGATAAATGCGGTCCTTGAGAAGGTTGAATAGCAATTTGTGTATCACCATTGTGGTTTTGCATAGGTAAGAATCATTCTTGCTAGATAGAGCCACGTAAAACATGCAACTACAATTAGAGGACGTCTAACTTGTTCTTGCAGGGGATGTTGTCATATGATATGGCCAATTACATGATGAGATATATGTGATGTATGAGATCATGTTTTGTGTAGAATATCACGACTTGTATGTCGATGAGTACGGCAACCGGAAGGAGCCATAGGGTTGTTTTTAATTATTGTATGACCTGCATGTCAATCATTAAGCGCCTTATAATGCTTCACTTTATTGCTAAGCGGTAGCAATAGTAGTAGAAGCAAGGTGGGCGTGACAACCCCGATGGCAACACGTTGATGGAGATCAAGATGATGGAGATCATGGTGTCATGCCGGTGACGATGGAGATCATGCCGGTGTTTTATAGATGGAGATCAAAAGCACAAGTTCACAGCCATATCATGTCACTTATGATCTACATGTGATGTTAATCCTTTTATGAACCTTGTTTTGCTTAGGACAATGGTAGCATTACAAGGTGATCCCTCACTTAAATTTTAAGATAAATTGTGTTCTCCCCTAGTGTGCAGCATTGCGACAGTTCGTCGTGTCGAGACACCACGTGATGATCGGGTATGATAGACTCTGTGTTCACATACAACGGGTGCAAGCCAGTGTTGCACGTGCAGAACACTCGGGTTAAACTTGATGAGCCTAGCATGTACAGACATGGCCTCGGAACACAAGAGACTGAAGGTCGAACATGAGTCATATAGTAGATATTATCAACATGATGATGTTCACCATTGAAACCACATCAACTCACGTGACGATCGGACTTGCGTTGATGAATTTGGATCATGTATCACTCGAATGAACGGAGGGATGTCAATTTGAGTGGGAGTTCTTAGGTAATATGATTAATTGAACTCATTATCATGAACATAGTTAGAAGTGTCTTTGCAAATTATGTTGTAGATAGATCATGTTGTAGCTCCCGAGTTTTATTGGTACGTTCCTAGAGAAAAGTGTGTTGAAATATGATGGTAGCAATAATGCGGACTGGGTCCGTGATCTAAGGATTGTCCTCATTGCTACACAGAAGGCTTATGTCCTTAATGCATCGCCCGGTGCGCCACCCCCTCAAGTGTCGTCTTTAGATCTTGTGAACATCTGACAGGCACGTTCTGATGACTACTCGATAGTTCAGTGCGTCATGCATTACGACTTAGAATTGAGGCTCCAAAACGTTTTGAACATCACGGAACATATGAGATGTCCTAAGAGCTGAAATTAGGACCTCAGGCTTGTGCCCGTGTTGAGAGGTATGAGACCTCCAACAAGACTCTTTGCCTACAAGATGAAGGAGAATAGCTCAATCGGTGAGCATGCGCTCAGATTGTCTAGGTACTACAATCGCTTGAATCGAGTGGGAGTTGATCTTCCAGATGAGATAGTGATTGATATAGTTCTCCAAGTCACTATCACTAAGCTACTAGAGCTTCGTCATGAACTATAAAATGCGAAGGATGGAAATAATGATCCCTGAGCTATTCATGATGTTTTACACCGCGAAGGTAGAAATCAAGAAGGAGCATCAAGTGTTGATGGTTAGTGAAACCACTAGTTTCGAGAAGGGCAAGGGCTAGGAGGGAAACTTCATGGATGGCAAGTCAGTTGCTGCTCTAGTGAAGAAACCCAAGGTTGAACCCAAACCCGAGAATATGTTCTTCTATTATGAGGAGAACGGTCGCTGAAGCGTAACAACCCTAGATACTTTCTAGATAAGAAGGCTGGCAACGTCGACAGAAGTATATTTGATATATGTGTTTCTAATGTGTACCTTGCTAGTACTCCTAGTAGCACCTGGGTATTGGATACCATTTTGGTTGCTAAATGTTAGTAACTCGAAATACAAGTTACGGAATAAATGGAGGCTAGCTAAGGGTGAGGTGATGATGTGTGTTGGAAGTGTTTCCAAGGTTGATGTGATCACCATTGCACGCTCTCTCTATGTTTGGGGTTAGTGATAAACCTAAATAAATGTTTTTTGGTGTTTGCATTGAGCATGAACGTGATTAGATCGTGTTTACTGCAATTTGATTATTCATTTAAGTTAGAGAATAATGGTTATTCTATTTACATGAATAATACCTACAATGGTCATGCACCCAATGGGAATTGTTTATTGAATCTTGATCGTAGTAATACACATGTTCATAACATTGATACCAACAGATACAAAGTTAATAATGATATAGCCACATACTTGTGGCACTGCCGCTAAATTTCATATTGGTATAAATTGCATGAAGAAACTCCATGCTGATGGATCTTTGGACTCATTCGATTTCGAATCGGTTGAGACATGCGGACCATGCCTCATGGGCAAGATGACTAAACACCCCATTTTCGGTATGATGGAACGAGCTAGTAACTTATTGGAAATAGTACATGTTGATGTATGCGGTCCAATGAGTGTTGTAGTATGCAATCGATATCATTATTTTCTTACCTTCACTGATGATTTGAGTAGATATGGGCATATTTACTTAATGAAACACAAGTCTGAAACGTTTGAAAAGTTCAAGCAAATTCAGAGTGAAGTAAGAGATCATCGTGACATGAAGATAAAAATGTCTACGATATGATCGTGGAGGTTAATCTCTGAGTTACGAGTTCTGTATATAACTTAATACAATGTGAAAGTTGTTTCACAACTCACGCCACCTGGAACACCATAGTGTGATGGTCTGTCTGAACGTCATAATCGTGCTCTATTGGATATGGTGCGTACGATGATGCCTCTTATCATTTTGCCACTATGTTTTTGAGGTTACCCATTAGAAACAACTACATTCACTTGAAACAGGGCACCATCTAAATCCACTGAGATGACACCGTATGAATTATGGTTTGGCAGAAACCTTAGCTATCATTTCACAGTGTTTGGGAATGTGACACTTATGTTTGATGAGCTCCAACCCAAATAGGAAAGGTGCATCTTCATAGGATACCCTAAGGTAAAAGTTGGGTATATCTTCTATCTCAGAGACGAGGGCAAAAGTGTTTGTTTGTCATCATTTTCTCACGACTGATGCCATGGGTAGGCTTATCGAAGGTGGTTGGGGCCGAAGGACGCCAACGGGTGGTGACACGCGATGTAACCAGGTTTAGGGCACTCCATGGGAGGTAATACCCCTAGTCCTGCTTGGTCTAGTTAATATATGGGTATGTTACAAGGTTGCTCCTGGAACTGTTGTCTAGAGGTGGAACAGAGAGCAGCCGGCTCACCTTCCTTTTCTACGCGGGTGAGTGTGTGGGAGGTGTCCCGTTTATGTGTGTGCATGAATTCGTCGTCCCTATGCATGGGGGGCTCGGGGGGTTTTATAGGCCAACCCCCGGCTTACAATAATCTTAAGGTACCGCATGGGGGGACCCGGCTGGCAGCGTTGCCGGCCGGCCAGTGCGACCCGCCTCTTGAGCCGTCTCATCGCCTGCGAGGTCCACCAATTGTGAGGTCCCGTTGCCTGATGGGGCCCGCCAGCCAGCTTTGTGATTGGCCCGCGCTTACCTGCTACGGCACGGGTCGCCCGAGCAGCATCATCTTGTGCCAATCGGCCGAAGTCTCCGGTACAGCCGGTGGCACTGTTGCCACTTCAGGGCAGTTAATGGAGTGGCCGAAGGCGTGCCTACAGTGTTGCCTTGCCCGGTCGTGGTTAGCCAAGGTCAACGGTATGACCGGCTGAACTGTAGCCGTACGCGCCCGCGTGTCAGCGGTTACTGTGGCCACGTTGGGACCTGTCGTAGGGGTCTTGTCTTTTCGCCGTACCCATGTGTAGCGGGATGGGTCCGAAGCCTGCTCGCCCGAAGGTCAACGAGGGAGCTTCCCTTGGGGCAGCTAGGGCGGAGTCGGTTGCGAGCCAGCCGGCAACGAGCATGTCAGTTGTGCGCCAGCCGGCCGTGAGACAGTTGGTGATGTGATTTTTCTTGAAGCCAGAGAGAGAACCCCATTGCTTTGGCCTACCCAGGGGTAATAACCCCATAAGTAGTCCCCGAAGCCAGTGGGGGCCCACGTCCGCCAGACAGAGGGGAGCCGGTGGCTTCCCCCATGCGGTGTTCGCCTCCGGCATGAAGCCGAACGACCAGCCGGATCGGCGGCCGCTCCCGACGCCTCGGGTTCCGACGCGCCGCGCCAGGCCCGAGCCAGCCTACCGTGTGCCACGCGGTAAGTAATGATGCCATGGGGCCCGCGCACGTGGGTAGACGGGACGTCACCCTTGGCCTAGCCTTCCAGGCCACGGGCGTAGCCCAGTAGGCCTCGGGGCACAGGCCGAGATCTTCTACACCCCGACACGGCGGTTGTGACCCAGGGCACCCATGCACACGCGGAGATCCTGGGGGAGTGTGGGCAGTTAATACCCACCTCCCCAAGTTGTGGCCTCCTCGATTAAAAGGGAGAGAGGGCGAGGGGCGAAGGTAACTACGCCCCATTTGCCCCCTCGGTTTTCCTCTTCTTCATCTTCGCAGCTTCCCCATGCGCTGCCACTCTCCTCGCTCACTCCTCCGCCCACTTTCCTTCTCGCTCAGCCCCGATGTTGCGATGGTCGAAGGTCGCTCGTGGAGCTGGGTTGGCTCCGTCATCATGGAGGCCACCATCGCGGAGCTCCGCCACGCTCGCATGTTGTTGTCGGTGGAGCACATGGTCGCCTGTGTGCCCGGCGACAAAGTGGTGCCCGAGCCACAAGTGGGGGAGCATGTCGTTTTTGCCGGCCACTTTTCGCGTGGGTCGGGCTACCGGTCAGTCTCTTCTTTTGCCTGATGCTGCATACGTTCAACCTCCAGCCGCACCACCTCGGTCCCAATGCCATTCTTTACATTGCGGGCTTCGTGACGTTGTGCGAGGCTATTTGGGGATGCTCCCCTTCGTGGATCTCTTCAATAAACTCTTCTACCTGAAGGCATTGAAGAACGCCGAGGAGTCGTACACCATCGGGGGCGCGGTGGTGTGTTGCCGCGGATCGCGCTTCCCGCACTTCAGCCTGATTGACTCCGTCAAGGGTTGGCACCGGACGTTCTTGTACGTGAAGAACACTGACCTGCAGCGGGTCTACATCCGGCTGCCGGCATACGTCAACGTTCCGTCCTCCGGCATGAACTGGTCGGGGACCGGCTCGTGGAGATGAGGAGTGGGGAAGGGCTGGTCGCCGTGGACCTGGTGGCCGCCTTCATTGCATGTCGAGTGATGCCTCTCCAGCTGAGGCGACACTGGATCTATGACATGTCTGGCCGCTGGGACCCCTGCCGGCTGACAACCATCGACATGACGCCGACAATGGTGGCGAACCAAGTGAACGCCATCAAGACCTTCCGACTGGCGCCAGCGACGTGGACCTTCGGCAAGGAGCCATATGACCAGCACCACCAGGCACACCTGATACGTTCCATCGAGGCGACCTTCCTTTTCTAAAACCTTCTGGCCGGCTCCCGATCTTACTTTCTGTGCTGACCACAGTTGTTCGTGCGAAAGAACACGCCGGACGGCCCGCACCCCCAGATCTTCGAGGCGGAGCGTGCCCAGTCCGAATCCAAGGACTACAAGCAGGGAGGCGCGCCCAAAGAGGGGGTCGACTCCTCGGGGGAGGCCTAGGCGGCGGCCGAACCGGGAGCCAGAGGGCCCAGTGTAGCCGGTGAGTTTCCCCTCGGCCCCGCTATCAGGGATTGAACTGACGATGATGACGAGGATGATTATGACGATGTTTGGATCCTGAACACGCCTCCCCCCATAGTTCAAAAGGGCTCGTGCGGGTGGAACAAGGAGCAGCCGGCGCGTGCCCCGACGGTCGAGACATCTGGCCAGGGGAAGAGGCCGGCTCAGGAGGAGCCGGCGGCTCATCCATTGGCTCACAAGCGGGTGAAGGCGGTCACGTTGAATCTGCCGGCGCGTGCCAGGCGGTCTCTACCCATCGTCACTGAGTAAGTGTTCTATCTCGTGCGTGTGTTTCTATCTAGGTCGTGTGCCGGCAGGTGTTTGAGTCCTTTCTGCCCTAAGGACCCCATCGAGCTCCATGATGTGGAGTCGAGAGCCGACCCAGCGGAGGCCGCCACCCGACTGGCCCGCGAGCATGCGGCCACGCAGCATGAGGCGAAGAGGAGGCTCGCGGAGCTGGAGGGCTCAAAGTCTGGAAGCTCGGCAGGGCCCTCACGCTCTCGGACCTCGAGCGGTGGGAGGCGGAGGAGGTTTGCGGACCCTGCGCGAGCATCGGACTCGGCGGCAGAGTCGAATCGCATGCCAAGGCCCCCGTCGAGCGAGCCGCGTGGGGCGGCCATAGAGCCGGCCGCGCCTCCGCCTGCGGAGGAAACGGCCCGACCAGGGGCGGTGGCCATAGAACCAGCCCACGAGGAGACCCGGCCAGTGGTGCCAGATGCGACACCGCGTGCTGCCGAGCCGGCCCAGGCCGACGTGCTAGAGGCCTTGGAGGCTCCGGAGGCGACACCGGAGGTTCTCGTTGTCGAGACGGAGATGCTAGCCGCTGCAACAGTCACGCCGAGCCGACCGGAGGGGGAGGCGGTATTGGTGCCAAACGAGGGACAATCGGGGACCAATTCCCGCGCCCTCGCCATTCTCAACCCTCCCCCAGCGGCCGGTATGGTGACGAATGCCGGGGCGGGCGGCGAGGAGAGTCATCCCAGAGGTCCATGCTGGACATGATCTGGGACTGGGAGGCGCTGGTGCGCCTCCCCACTACCCTGCCTCTGCCGGCAGGCGGCCCGGTCCCGGCGTTTCAGGAGCTGCGCAACGTCCTGGCGTGGTGCCGCGAGGAGCTGGCCCGGTTCACGGTGGCGGCCGACAACACCCTGCAGCGCGTAGAGGTAAGCCTCGCTTGTCTTCATCAAAATTTTCAGTGGGGGCGCGCGATGCACCCACTGGGTGTAGCCCCCAAGATGTGGGCCGGCTGACCAGCTATGGGGCATCCGGACCGGATCTCTTCATGCATACTCTGACCTCAGCTTTCTATGGCAGGCGGGGAATGCCCGGCCGTAGGAGCTGTTCGACGAGGCGATCGCCATCCACAACCGTCGTAAGCATGGCTTTTACCGGTTGGAGGAGGAGCTGATGAATGTCCGAGGTATGCTTGGCCCAGTGGGGCTGTGTAGCCCAAGGGAGTCGGGCTGGCTACCTGGCAGTTGGACCGGGTCTGAAATGTGTTAACCGATGCCGGTTTTGCTTTGCAGGGGATCTGACCATCCTCCGGGAGGAGAAGGCCGAGGCGGTCTCCTAGCTAGACCGGCTGACGCAGAGCATCCAAGCGATCACCCTGGAAAGGGACCGACTGGGCGCCCTGCTGGTGGATGGGCACGCGGCTCAAGACTGCCTGAGGGCCGACGTGGTGCGGGAGGTGGCGAACAAGGAGTAGGCCGCCAAGGAGGCGGCTGACGCCGCCCAACGTTCCACCGCCCTCCAAAGCGAGGTGACCTGCCTCGAGAAGACGCTCGAGGAGCGCAAGGGTTCGCTTGCCGAGGCGGAGATGGCACTGGTGTCGGAGCGGGACTCGTTGTTGCACTTCCCCCTCGAGCTAAACGACTCCTTCCAACGTAAGTCTTGGTTTTTTCTTTCTCAACCGGGTGTGTTCTTCTTGGCTTTGAGTTGCCTTCTTCTGATTCTCCCCTCTCTTTTCCAGAATGCTTCCCGGAAACCCAGCGCCGCGCTGAGCGCGCCGTGACACAACACCGGCATTATCTCCGGGAGCACGGGCACGAGATTGAGGAGAACGCCGGTTGGAACATGGCGGAGCATGGGCTAGCCTTGGAGAACCGGCTAATCCATCTTGAGTGCAGCATGGAGCGGCTGAAGACGGCCGGCAAGGTGGTCATCGTCGCCCTCTGGCCGGGTCGTGGGGCTCTGGAGAGCCGTGTGGCATTGTGGCTGGAGAACGCCGTGGCCCGACTCGAGATATGGAAGGCCTATGCAGCTCGAGCTGGTGCGCATATGGCACTCCAGTTCGTCACATCATGGTATCGTGGCCTCGACTTGGACTGGTTGTCCACCATGTAGGATGCCAGGAGGAGGAGAGGGCGACCCGCGAGACCGTCCTAGTCCACTGGGCCAACGAGCTTGCCTCGTGTGTCGACCCGGACGAGCTCCTTCCGGCTCTCGGCAAGGATGGAGAGCCGGTTGCCAAGGATTCCTTCAACAACCCCCAAAGTCCGTAGGATGAGGAGGTCGTCGATGAGAGAACCGACTCCAGCACCGACAGCGGCGGCGAGGCGGTGGGAGCCACGGAAGCTGACCCGAAGGCCGCATCCTATTTTGGGCCGCACGTCAAGCCGGCTGGCGACGCGCTGGTAGCCTGAGCCCCCAGGCATTTTCACTTGTTTCTACTTTTGCTGCAAGTTAAACTCAATTCCACCCACTCGGGGTGTATGTAATGAACCTATGGTCGGTGGCCTTTTCAAGTTTTTATCAGTTTGCACTTTGATTATTGAATGTGTTGTTATCATGCGTGCCGGCTCGACTTATCCCTTTTTGCCCCCTTGGTTCCGTCTGTTTGTCCCCTTTTCCCCTTTGGTTTCGGCCCCGCTAGCTCGACAGCCGGGAGCCGGTCTGTAGCCGGGTCAGTGCGTCCTCCTCAAGGGATCCGTCTTCGGGTTTAGGAACCGTCAGGGGTTTTTCTGGTAAGGCAAGCGACACAGGCGAGAAATTGATCCGGCTAGACCTAGCCGGTGACCCCCTAGCGGTTGGTTTTCGTGTGTGCTAAGATTTGCCGCCCCAGAACCTCTTTAGTCGAATAGCCAGGAGACGGTCTATGGATGGGAGGGGTGGGAGGACTTATTCATCCCACACTACTTGATCTACTTCGAGGGAAGACGTTTAGGACTAGCCGAGGAGACCCCCGGACCGGAAGTCAGATCCGGGAGCCGGCGGATTGAATCGAAATCTTTAAAGTGAAGCGGGAAGGGACGTGTCCCAAGAGTTGGCTTCGGGCACCCATTGCATTCCTAAGCCCAAAAGGGAAGGGTACATACATATATTGGTTCTTTAGTACTAAAACGGGCGGAGGAGCGCCGCGTTCCAAGGGTGCTCCGTCTCCTTGCCGAAGGCGTCTTTCTTGCGCTTCTGCGGCTTCTAGGCGTCTATCAGGTAGTACGTGTTACTGTGCAGCGCTTTTCTGATGATGAACGTGCCCTCCCATGGGGAGGACAGCTTGTGTTGTCCGGCTGTTCAATGGATCCGCCTGAGCGCTAGGTCTCCTTTGCAGAAGGAGAGCGCCAACTCCGCTTGTTCTGGTAGTTTCGGAGCTTCTGCTGGTAGATGGTCGTTCGGCTCAAGGCCAGTTCATGTGCTTCTTCAAGTAGGTCAACACTGTCTTCTCTTTCCTCCCATGCGTCCTTCTCCATGTACAGGCCAACCCGAGGTGAGTCAAACTCAATGTCGGTGGGGATGATCGCCTCGGACCCACATATGAGAAAGAAGGGGGTGTAGCCGGTCGATCGGTTGGGCGTGGTCCTGATGCTCCAAAGGATAGCCGACAACTCGTTGATCCGGTAGCCGGCTGACCTGACTAGAGGCGTTACGAGTCGGGGTATGATGCCAGATAGGATTAGGCCGTTTTCCCTCCCAACCTATCCGTTTGACTATGGATGCGCAACGGATGCCAAGTTGAGCCAGATGCCTTGTTTGGTGCAGAAACATGCCAGCGTGCCCTTGGCGAAGTTTGTACCATTGCTGGTGATGATGTTGTGGGGGACGCCATAGCGTATCGTGATGTCTTCGATGAACCAAACGGCCATGGCGCCATCCAGCTTCTTGATTGGTCTGGCCTCGATCCACTTGGTGAACTTGCCGACGACCACCAGCAAATGTGTTATGCCGCCTCGTGCGGTCTTGAAGGGACCCACCAAGTCTAGCCCCCAGACGGCAAAGGGCCATGAGAGGGGGATGGTCTGGAGGGTCGTAGCCGGCAGGTGGGTCTGCATGCTGAAGCGCTGGCAGCCCTCGCACTCATCGACTAATTTCTTGGCCTCCTCCAAGGCGGTCAGCCAATAGAAACCGTGGCGGAAGGCCTTGGCCACCAAGGTCCTGGAGGTGGCATGGTGCCCGCACTCGCCCTGGTGGATGTCGAGGAGGATCCCCTGACCCTTTTCCAGCTCGATGCACTACTAGAAGACTCCGGTGGTGCTACGATGAACGAGTTCGCGGTTGATGATGTTGTAGGCTGGGGCTCGGTGCTGGATTTTCCTCGCCACGGCCTCGTCAGGGGGGAGCTTGCCACGTAGGAGGAAAGCCAGGATGGGTTGGGCCCATGAGGGAGCCGAGACGGGGGCCGGTTCAGGAGTCCCCCGGGTTTGGGAGTTCGGCCCCTGAGACCGGCTCATCAGTCCCTGGGACCGGCTCACCAGCCCTCAGGACAGAGACGGCGGGAGGGGCATCGATCGTCATCATGATTGTCATTGTGTCGGAGCCGGCTGCTTCGTATCCAGCCGGCTGGACTAGGGGAGCCGGTGCCGATAAGGCAGCCGAGGTCGATGGAGCCAGTAGCGAAGATCCCGGCAGGGCAGTCGGGCTTGGCGATGAACCGGCAGCGTCAGCCGGCACGAAGATGGTCTCCGATTCGAGGGAGGGACTAATTGATAGCTTGACCAGCCGTTCGAGGGAGACACCGGCTGGGATGGCCTGTCGAGTGGAGCCGATTTTTGCCAACGCATCGGCCGCCTTGTTGTCTGCCCACGAGATGTAGTGGAACTCACAGCCCTCGAAGGAGTCGGTGAGCTGCTGGACGAGGAAGCGATAGCTGGCCATGTTGGCATCTCTGGTATCCCATTCGCCAGAGACCTGCTGCACCACAAGGTTGGAGTCGCTGAAGCACAAGATGCGCCTGATGCCAATTTCCTTGGCGAGCCCGAAGCCATGGACGAGCGCCTCTTACTCGTCCACATTGTTGGAGGCGGCGAAATGAATCTAGAGGGCGTACTTGAGTTGGTCACCCTTTGGAGAGGACAGGACTATGCCGACACCCAGGCCGGTCCTCATCTTCGAGCCGTCGAAATGCATGTGCCAATGCGTGGAGTCTGGGGGAGGCAGCACAAACTCGGTCTCTTCCTAGTCGATGAGGAAGTCGGCCATCGCTTCCAACTTGATGGCGGTACGTGGATCGTACCTGATTTCATGGTCAGCGAAGGCGATGACCCATTTGGCGATCCGGCTGGTGGAGTCCCGGTCGCTCATGATCTCGCCGAGTGGGGCCGTGCTCACCACGGGGATGGTGTGCTCAAGGAAGTACTTCTTGACCTTCTTGGCGGCAAAGTAGATGCCATAGCACATCTTCTGGTAGTGGGGGTTGTTCTGCTTGGAGGCGGAGAGGACCTTGCTGAGGTAGTAGACGGATCGCTGGACCGGCAGGGGCTTGCCCTCCTCCGGCCGCTCGACCACCAGGACGACACTGATGACGCACGTGGTTGCCAAGATGTAGGCGAGCAAAGGCTCCTTCTCAGCTGGTGCGTCCAGGATGGGCGCATTGGTGAGGGCCCGCTTGAGGTTGCGGAAGGCCATGTCCGCCTCGTCGGGCCAGTCGAACATGCTCGGCTTCTTCATGTGACCCGGCTCAACCAGAGTTGTCTTGCAAAGGAGCCTATAGAGGGGCAAGGCTTTTCCCCTAGCCAGCTGATGAACTGGCTTAGGGACGCGAGGTAGCCGCTAAACTTCTGGACGTTGCGGAGCCGGGTCGGCTTGGCCATACGCTCTATCACGCTCATCTTCTCCGGGTTGGCTCCGATGCCACGAGCGGACTTGAAGAAACCCAAGAGCTGGCCGTCTGGGACGCCGAAGACACACTTCTCCGGGTTGACCTTGATCTTGTATTCCTGCATGTTCGCGAAAGTCTCTCGGAGATCGTCGAGGAGGCTTCTTGGTCTTGATGATGATGTCGTCGACGTAGACGTGGATGTTCCTACCTATCTGAGGTAGGAGGCACTTCTGCCTGCAGCGCCGAAAGCTAGCGCCAGCGTTCTTTAGGCCGAAGGACATGGTGATGTAGTAGTATGCCCCAAAGGGAGTGCTGAAGGAGGTCTTGAGCCGGTCATCTGGGTCCAGCTTGATCTGGTGGTAGCCGGAGTTGGAGTGCAAGAAGGACAACGGATCGCAACCGGCCGTGAAGTCGATGACCTGATCGATCCGCGGCAGGGCGAAGGGGTCCTTGGGGCAAGCCTTGTTCAGGATAGTGTACTCGATGCACATGCGCTAGGTCTTGTTCTTCTTCAGCACCAGGACTGGGTTGGCCAGCCAGTCCGGGTGGAAAACTTCCATGATGAAGCCGACTGCGAGCAGCTAGGCAATCTCTTCTCCTATAGTGCGTCGCTTCTCCTCAGAGAAATGGCGTAGGGGTTGCTTGACCGGTTTAGCGTCTGTTTGGACGTGAAGCTTGTGCTCGGCGAACTTCCTTGGAACACCCGGCATGTCCTTGGGGGACCACGCAAAGATGTCCCGATTCTCATGGAGGAAGTTGACGAGCTCGCATTGATATTTGTTGTCGAGGCGGGAGACGATAGTGACGCACTGCGCGGGGTTGGCCAGGTCAAGCGGGATCTGCTTGGTGTCCTTGGATGGATGGAAGGAGGCCTCGTCGAGCGACTGCGAGGGAGGAGCCGGCACGGACGGCTGGCTGGCAGCAAGGGCCACGAGCCGGTCAAGCTGCCGCTTTTCCTCGGCTATCTCCAGGGCCTCGGCCATCCGGTTGTCATCTCGAGCGCACTCGATTGACACCTTGTAGACGCCCGCGATGGTGATGACCCCCTTGGGTCCCGATATCTTTAGCATGAGGTAAGAGTAGTGGGGGATCGTCATGAACTTGATGAGAGCCGGTCGACCCAACAGCGTGTGGTAGGAACTTTCAAGGTCTACCACCTCAAACCATACCGGCTCGCGATGAAAGTGACCGGGTCCGCCGAATAGGACGTCAAGCTTGATCTTGCCAACATGGGACCAGGACTTTCCCGGCACGATGCCGTGGAAAACCGTCCGGCTCGCCTGTAGGTCCTCTATTTTCAGCCCCAGCTTGCGCATCGTGTCAAGGTAGAGGATGTTCATGCTACTGCTACCATCAATCAGCACCCGCATGAAGCGGCAGGTGCGTTTCTCGGTGGCGATGGTGGAGTCGAGAACCAGGGCGTAGCTGCCAGGACTCGGCATCATAGCCGGGTAGTCAGCCCAGCTCCAGGTGATCGGCTTCTCCGACCAGTGCATGAACTGGGGAGTTGTTGGCATGGTGGCATTCACCTCGCGACGAAGCCGACGTTGAGTATGTTTTCCCATCTCTTCACTAGTGAAGACGATGTAGCAACCGTCCTGGTTGGGGAATTGGTCATGCAAGCGACCGTCTTTCCGGACTGGAGCCGGAGCCGGCACGGGGGTAGCACCTGGTGCCGGGGCCGACACGCGGGCAGGCAGCACGGAGGGAGCCGGAAGGCCGTCCCCCCGGGCCAATCGCTATGAGAAGCTACACTGTCGGAGCGTGTGCGTAGAGGGCTTGGCCCCAGAGTGGTTCTTGTAGGGGAGGTCGAGCATCTACTCGAACGTGAGCTTGGGCTACCAGGCAGACTTGCCGGTGTGTTGGCGCTGACCGGAAGGCTCAGTAGCCGGCTCCTGCTCCTCGATGGTGGCGATTTTCTGGCTCCCATAGAGGGAGTGAGGCTGGTCATTCTTGCGCTTGTTGTTCTATGGCTGCCGGTTGTCAGTAGCCGGTCGTGACGCCGCTTGTGTCGGTGTTGCCTTGGCAGGCGGGGTCGTCTTGACCCGAATGGCGGAGTCAGCCGTGGTGTACTTGTCCGCCTTGGTCATGAGCTCGGCCAGCGTAGCTGGCTCAGAGCACAGGAGCTTGTGCTTCAGGGGAGTGCCATCGCGACAGCCTTTGATGAATTATTGTATGGCTTGCACCTCGTGCACCCCTTCACAGAAGTTGCGGAGCTCGGTCCATCGGGTGAGGTGGTCGCGGAGGGACTCATCCGGCCCCTAAACACACATGGCTAGTTCACGGGGGCGGCCGGGCCGCTTGTAGGTGCCGGTGAAGTTGCAGACAAATGCTTCCTTGAAGTTCGTCTAGGTGTTGATGCTGCCGGCCGCCTGGCTGTAGAGCCAGCTGCGAGCCGAACCAATCAGCATGAGGGGGGCGTAGCAGATGGCTACGCGCTTGTTCCCCCAGGCAATGTCGACCGCGTCGGTGTAGTCGATCAGCCAGTCCTCGGGTTTAGCGGCCCCGTTGTACTTCGGGGTGTCCTGGCGGGAGTGTGAAGCTGATAGGGAACGGCTCGTTGCGAATCCAAGGGTTGAAACACATCGGGCCAATCGACCCTCCTCCTTGAGGAGGGCCGACTGCGCGAGCCGATCGATGCGGAGACGGGCATCATTTTCGCTACGGGGGACGCGCGGTCCAAGCCGAGCCAAGAGTTCAGGGCGGATGACAGGCGGGACCGACCGTGCCGGCTGGTGCCGTGGAGGCGGTGTATGCCCACGACTTTGCCGGGTTCCGCTAGCCGGTGCCTCGTTGCGGTGGTTGCTGTGAGCTGGGTGGTTGCTTTTCCGGCTGTTCACAGCCATCTGCTCGCTCCCCGGGAGCTGGGAGCATCGAGGGTTGCTCGCCTTGAGCCAGCGGCCGGAGGCGCGAGGGGAACAGGAGTGCTGAGCCGGCTGATGGCCAACAGTCCTGACGCCCTCGCCCTCGGGACGGGGGCCTTTAGAGGCGGCTCAAGTGGGGGCGAGCAGATGTTGCTGCGCGTCGGCAGCGTCAATGTGGTCTTTGATGTGATGCTCGCGGGCAGCACGCTCTTCGCCCTCCAAGGCAGCCAGATCCTTGTAGGCTACCTTGGTGGCCCGTAGGTTGGTCGCGGGGGTGTCGTAGACGGGCAAGTTGTCGTCGAGGATTTCTGCGACCACACGGCCGTGGTCGCACACGGCCCCACGTCGTGTAACACCCCGTTACGCCTGGCGGGATCTAGACTGGCCCCACAGACCAACACTAGTCTTTCCTGTGCACTTTGTCCTCACTTGTGCGCACCCGGGACCAACTTCCTGGTCGGTCACCCATCCTAGAATCGCTCCAAACCAAGCACGCTTAACTTTGGAGTTCTTTTCGAGTGGGCTCCCGGAAAAGAAGGAATTCCTTGTTGATATGAGTAGTCTATCATTCTTATTAAGGCAGGCTCTCACATACACCCCCACTCAAAGGAACCGACGTCCTCGTCGGCCCATCAGGAACATTCCCTTTTGGTACACGTATGCGCGTCCAGTCCAACACATGTGCCATGCTGTGTGCCACGATGGGCCACACACGCCATGCGCCACATGCCCGTGCACCTGACCCATGCATGCCCATGTAACCGCAAGGGTCGGCTCTGATACCAATTGTAACACCCCGTTATGCCTGGCAGGATCTAGATTGGCCCCACAGACCAACACTAGTCTTTCCTGCGCACTTTGTCCTCACTCGTGCGCACCAGGGACCAACTTCCCGGTCGGTCACCCATCCTAGAATCGCTCCAAGCCAAGCACGCCTAAATTTGGACTTCTTTTCGAATGGGCTCCCCGAAAAGAAGGAATTCCTTGTTGATATGAGTACTCTATCATTCCTATTAAGCCAGGCTCCCACACATCGGTTGGGCTCGGAGCCAGCCAGGGTGAGGCCATAGGCGGAGGCGTACTCCCTCAAAGCAGCCTCCATGCAGCGCCGCACGGCTACGAGGGTGCTGGCATCCTCGAACATGGCGAGCCACCTTTAGCTCGACCATGGCGACATCAGGGTTCGCCATTGGAGCGATGAGGGTGCTCAGGCCTCGAAGGGCCGCGCTGAGCGGGAGGGAGGTCCTAGTGTAGGGCACGGCGGCGTCAGCCTCGGCCCGCGCCCGGCTGGAAGAAGTGGTGTAGGTGATGATGACCACTCCTGCACGACGTGGGAGCCGCAGGACTGGATTGCGGCGAGTGTTCCCACGGATGTGGGAGGGTTGGTGCAGTCGAACACCTGGCTGGGGTATTCGTTAAAGACCGGTGCTTCAACAAGGCTTCGCTTGCTAAAGCGCTCGTTGAGCACCTCGATGTCGAGCGCAAGATCGACGGAGCTACTTGCAGGGCCTACCGGAGCAAGCCCCACGAGTCTGTGGCTTCGGCCAAACGTATGGCAGCCGCAGGGAGTGGTGAAGGGTCCCGCCCGGAGCATGACTCCGGCTGGCGCCGCGTACGGACCCACGGTGGGCGCCAACTGTCGTTGTTTTCTCATGACAGATGCCATGGCTAGGCTTATCGAAGGTGGTTGAGGCCGAAGGACGCCGACGGGCTCCGGGAGCGAGATTAGGCACAGGCGGTGGTGACATGCAATGTAGCCAGGTTCAGGGCCCTCCGTGGGAGGTAATACCTGTAGTCTTGCTTGGTCTAGTTAATAGATGAGTATGGTTACAAGGTTGCTCCTGGAGCTGTTGTCTAGAGGTGGAAGAGAGAGCAACCAGCTTGCTTTCCTTTGCTACATGGGTGAGTGTGTGGGAGGTGTCCCGTGGATGTGTGTGCGTGAATCCGTCGTCCCTATGCATGGGGGGCTCAGGGGGTTTTATTGGCCAACCCGCGGCTAACAATAGTCTTAAGGTACTGCATGGGGGGACCCAGCTGGCAGCCTCTCTGGACGGCCAGTGGGACCCGCCTCTCAAGCCGTCTCATCGCCTGCGGGGTCCACCGGTTGGGTGGTCTCGTCGCCCGATGGGGCCCGCCAGCCGGCTCCGTGATTGGCTTGCGCTCACCTGCTACAGCACGGGCCGCCTGAGCGGCGGTGTCTTGCGCCAGCCAGCCGAAGTCTTCGGTATGGCTGGCGGCACTGTAGCCACGCGGGGGCAGGTAATGGAGTGGGCGGAGGTGTGCCGGCACTGTTGCCTCGCCCGGTCGCGGTCAGCCAAGGTCAGCGATACGACCGGCTGAACTGTAGCCATACACGCCCGCATGTCAGCGATTACTGTGGCCATGTTGGGACCCATCGTGTGGGTCTTGTCTTGTCACCGTACCCATGCGCAGCGGGATGGGTCGGAAGCCTGCTCGCCCAAAGGTCAACAAGGGATCCGGCCTTGGGGCAGCCGATCGCGGCCCAGCTGGCCAGGGCCGAGCTGGCAACGAGCCTGCCAGCCGTGTGTTGACCGGCCGTGAGACAGCCGACTATCTGATTTTTCTTGACGCGGGGGAGAGAACCCCGTTGATTTGGCCTACCCATGGGTAATAACCCCGTCTTTATTGCTAAAAATGGGTCATTTCTCGAGAAAGAGTTTCTCTCGAAAGAATTGAGTGGGAGAAAGACAAAACTAGATGAGGTTGTTGAACCTGTGTTTCAACCAGAGAGTAGCCCAGCGCAGAAAGATGTTTCTGTGGAGCCTACATCTGTTGAAGAGGAAGTTAATGATGATGATCATGAAGCTTCGGATCAAGTTACTATAGAACCTCGTAGGTCGACAAGAACGCGTACTACTCCTGAGTGGTACGGCAACTCTGTCTTGGAGGTCATGTTGTTGGCCAAGATGAACCTTCAAACTATGGAGAAGCGATGGTGGACCCGGATTCCAACAGATGGTTAGGATCCATGAAATCCTAGAAAGTATCCATGTATGAAAACCAAGTATGGACTTTGGTACACTTGCACATTGTACGGTAGGTCGTTGAGTATAACTAGATCTTTAAGATGAAAACGGACGCTGATGGTGAATGTCACCATTTATAATGCTCGACCTATCACAAAGAAGTTTCTGCCAAGTTCAAGGAGTTGACTGCGATGAGATTTCCTCACATGTGGTGATGCTAAAAGTCTGTTGGAATTATGTTAGCAGTTGCTGCATTTTTCAATTATGAAATCTGGCAGATGGATGTCAAAACATCGTTTCCTTAACGGTTTACTTGAGGAAAGGTTGTATGTGATACAAACAAAAGATTTTGTTAGTCCTAAGGATGCTAAAAGGTATGTACTATCCATCCATCCTTCTATGGACTGGAGCAAGCATCTCGGAGTTGGAATATACGCTTTGATGAGGTGATCAAATTTTTTGAGTTTATACAAAGTTTATGAGAAACTTGTATTTACAAGAAAGTGAGTGGGAGAACTGTAGAATTTATGATATGCATATGTGGTTGACATATTATTGATCGGAAATAATGTAAAATTTCTGGAAAGCATAAAGGGTTGTTTGAAAGGAGTTTCTTCAAAGGAAAACCAGGATAAATCTACTACTATATTAAGCATCAAGATCTATAGAGATAGATCAAGACACTTGAGAAAACTTCCAAATGAGAACATACCTTGACAAGATTTTGAAAAAGTTCAAAATGGACCAGTCAAAGAAAGGGTTCTTGCCTTATTTGTAAGGTGTGGAGTTGAGTGAGACTCAAATCTCGACCACGGCAGAACAAAGAGAAAGGACGACGGTCGTCCCCTATGCCTTATCCATTGGCTCTGTATAGTATGCCATGCTGTGTACTGCACCTGTGTGTGCCTTGCCATGAAGTCTGTCAAGGGGTACAAGAGTGATCTTGGAGTGGATCACTAGACAGCGGTCAAAATTATCCTTAGTAACTAGAGGAGTAAGGAAAAAATTCTCGATTACGGAGGTGATAAAGAGTTCGTCGTAAAGGGTTACGTCGATGCAAGATTTAACACCAATCCGGGTGACTCTGAGTAGAAATCCGGATACGTATAGTGGAGCAGCCATTTGGAATAGCTCCAAGTGGAGTGTGGTACCACTGTCTATAGTATGACATAGAGATTTGCAAAGTACACATGGATCTGAATGTCGCAAACCCGTTGACTAAAGACCTATCTCACATGCAAAGCATGATCGAACCCCAGAACTCATTGGGTGTTAGATTCATAACAATGTAAATCACATGGTGATGTGAACTAGATTATTGACTCTAGTGCAAGTGGGAGACTGTTGGAAATATGTCCTAGAGGCAATAATAAATTGGTTATTGTTATATTTCCTTGTTCATGATAATCGTTCATTATCCATGCTATAATTGTATTGATTGGAAACTAAATACATGTGTGGGTATATAGACACCACTGTGTCCCTAGTATGCATCAAGTAGACAAGCTTGTTGATCAAATATGGTTAAGGTTTCGTGGCCATGGACATGAGATGTCATTTGATAACGGGATCAAATCATTAGGAGAATGATGTGATGGACAAGACCCAAACTACAAATGTAGCATATGATCGTGTCAGTTTATTGCTATAGTTTTCTGCATGTCAAGTATCTGTTCCTATGACCATGAGATCATGCAACTCTTTGACACTGGAGGAGTACCTTTTGTGTATCAAACGTCGCAACGTAACTGGGTAACTATAAAGGAGCTCTACAGGTATCTCCGAGGGTGTCTGTTCGATTGGCATGGATCAAGAATGGGATTTGTTACTCCATGTGATGGAGAGGTATCTTAGGGCCCACTCGGTAATACAACATCACAATGAGCCTTGCAAGCAAAGTGACTAAAGAGTTAGCCACGGGATCTTGTATTATAGAACGAGTAAAGAAACTTGCCAATAATGAGATTGAACTAGGTATATAGATATCAACGATCGAATCTCGAGCAAGTAACATACCGAAGAACAAAGGGAATAGCACACGAGATTATTTGAATCCTTGACATAGAGGTTCAACCAATAAAGATCTTCGTAGAATATGTAGGAACCAATATGGGCATCTAGGTCCCGCTATTGGTTATTGACCGTAGAGCTGTCTCGGTCATGTCTGCATTGTTCTCGAACCCGTAGGGTCTGCACACTTAAGGTTCGATGACGCTTCGGTATAGTTGAGTTATGTATGTTGGTGACCAAAGGTTGTTCAGAGTCCTGTATCAGATCCAGGATGTCACGGGGAGCTCCGGAATTGTCCGGAGGTAAAGATTGATATATATGAAGTCCCATTTTGGCCAGCGGAAATGTTTCGGGTATTTCTGGTAGTGTATCGGGAGAGCCGGAGGGCCATCGGGAGGGGCCACCCATGCCGGGAGGCCACATGGGCCTGAGGGGTTTTGCACCAGCCCTTAATGGGCTGGGAAAACCAGCCCTACAATACCCATGCGGCGACAAAAGAGTGGGAAAGGAAAAACCCCAAAGGGGGGAAGGAAAATCCAAATTAGGAAGGAGTCCTAATAGGATTCCACCTCCCTTGTGCAAGGTGGATTCCTCCCTTGTTTGGTTCGGCTGAACCTACTTGGAGTAGGTGCGAAGGCTGCCTCCTCTCCCCTTCCTCCTATATATATTGAGGGATTTTGAGGGCATCCCCTAACCCTAATTGCCACGTGTTGCGCTCTTCTTCCTCTAGATCTGTTTCTACTCTAGATTGATTCTGTAGTGCTTGGCGAAGCCCTGCCGGATCAGCTCCACCACCACCGCTGTCGTGCTATCACGCTGCCGGAGAACTAATCTACCTCTCCGCTCCCTCTTGCTGGATCAAGAAGGCAGAGATCGTCATCGAGCTGTACGTGTGCTAAACATGGAGGTGTCGCCCATTCGGTGCTAGATCGGAAGGACCGTGATTGGACCACCGGACGGATCGTGATTGGATCGTGGGACTGATCATGATGGGATCGAGGAACGGCTTGCGATTTGGATCGCGAAGACATTTGACTACATCAATCGTGTTTCTCAACGCTTCCCGCTTAGCGATCTACAAGGGTATGTAGATCCACTCTCCCTCTCGTAGATGCTCATCGCCATTGATAGATCTTGCGTATGCGTAGGAAATTTTGTGTTTCCCATGCAACATTCCCCAACACCATCCCACTCTCCTGGCCCTTCGCGGTCTAGGGGATGGACATACTGGGGCCTTTTCCATGGGCGGTAGGCGGGTACCGCTACCTATAATTCACCATCGACAAGTTCACCAAGTGGGCAGAGCTGGAGCCCATCCGCACCATCCCTGCCGGATCGGCCGTCAAGTTCATCAAGGGCCTTGTGAGCCGCTTCGGCGTCCCCAACCGCATTATCACCGATAACGGTTAACAGTTCACAAGTAACCTCTTCAGGACCTATTGTGCTAACCTTGGAACACAGATTTACTATGCCTCGGTACCCCACCCATGGTGCAACGGCTAGGCAAAGCGCGCCAACACGGAGGTCCCGCGAGGCCTCAATACAAGAAGTTTCAAGAAGAAGCTTGAATCTTGTGGTAGGGGTTGGGTCAATGAGATTTAGTCCGTGTTGTGGTCCATCAACACTACTGCGACTAAGGCCACCAACGAAACCCCGCTCTTCCTTGTCTACGGAGCTGAAGTCGTCCTCCCGCACGAGGTCAAGCATCAATCCCCGAGGGTCTTTGCATTCGACGAGGAGCGTTAGGATGTCGTGCAGTGAACAGACCTCGTGCTCGAGGAGGAAGCCCGTTGCCGAGCCTCGCTTCGAGTTGTGAGGTACCAGCAGGCCCTTCGGCGTTACCATTGTCGTAAGATACGCCCTAGGACCCTCGAAGTTGGAGACCCCCAGAATAATGTTTGCAGGGGTCGTCGAGCGTATGCTCGAAGGTGAGCTTGGGCTGCCAGGTGGCCTTGCCAGTCCGCTGGTGGTGGCTGGAGGCCTGGGCAGCCGGCTGCTATTCTTCAATGGTGGTGACCTACCGGCTCCCGTAGTGGGGATCCGGCTGGTCGGGTTTGTGTTGTTGTTTTGCGGCTGTCCATTGTCGATAGACGCCCATGGCGTGGTAGACGGCAGAGTCGGTTTGGCGGGCATGGTGACCTTGACCCACATTGCAGAGTCGGTCGTGGCGTACTTATCCGCCTTGGCCATGAGGTCTGCCAGGGTAGCCGGCTCAGAGCACCGAAGGTTGTGCTTGAGGTGAGTGTCATCGTGGAAACCTTCGATGAATTACTGAATGGCATGTACCTCATGCACTCCCTCATGGGAGTTGCGGAGCTCGTTCCATCGGGTGAGGTAGTCACGAAGGGGCTCGTCCGGTCCCTGAACACACATAGCCAGCTCGCGGGGGAGGTCGGGCAGCTTTTAGGTGCTGGTGAAGTTGCGGACGAACCCCTCCTCGAAGTCCATCCAGGTGTTGATGCTGCCGGCCAATAGACTATTAAGCCACATCCTGGAAGAGCCGATCAGCATGAGGGGGGCATAGCGCACGGCTACGCGCTTGTTCCCCCTAGCGATGCCGACTGCGGTGTTGTAGTCAATCAGCCTGTCCTCCGGCTTTGCGGTGTTGTTCAACTTCGGGGTGTCGCGAGGGAGAGTGAAGCTGGTCAGGAATGGCTTGTTGCAGATCCGGGGGCTACAACACACCAGGCCAATCGAGCCCTCCTCCTCAAGGAGGGTCGACTGCGCTAGTCAGTCGATGCGGGTTTGGGCAATGTTCTTGCTCCGGGGAGCGCGCGGGCCAAGTCAAGCCATGAGCTTGGGGTGGACCGGCGGGGCAGGTAAGCACACATGCTCCCGCCACGGGGGCGGCGTGTGGGCGCGCAGGCGCCGACCGTCCCCTGCCGGCCATAGGTGCACCGGCTGGTAGCAGCCGGCGGCTCGTTCACACGTTGAGAACGTGTGGCTTGGGAATACCAGGCCGAACCGCGGGGGGGGAAGAGGCATGTTGAGACGGCCGTCGCAGGCCGGCATCCGGCGCGCCGTCTCCCTCGGGAGGCGGGACCTCAAAGGCGAGGTTGATGTGGTCGAGTTGGGCCTGCTGTGTGTTGGCAGTGTCGATGAGGTCCCGGTTGTGCTGGTCTTGTTGGGCACGCTCCTCGCCCTCCAAGCCGGCCAGGTCGGCATAAGCCACCTGGGCGGCCTTCATGTTGGTCGCCGGGGTATTGTAGGTGGGCAGCCAACCATCGAGGATTTCTGTGACCACGCGACCGTGACCGTGAATGTCGTTCCACTCGCTAGGCTCACGCCAGCAGGCGTGAGGCCATAGGTAGAGTTATACTCCCGCTGTGCAGACTCCATCCGACGCTTGGCCATAGCGAGGACGGTGGCCTGTGAGAATAGCAGCTGGCGTGCAATTTCCATCTTGTTCATGACCATAGCTGAGTCAGCCGTTGGCGCGATGGGGGTTCTGAGTCCCCAAAAGGCGGAGCCGATGGGGTCAGAGACGTCGGCGCCGGTGGCCGTGACTAATGTCAGCTGCGCTGCCCTGGCGCGATCGGAGGACGTGGAGAAGCTGGTGGTCATCACTTCCGCGGTAACGCGGATGTTGTGTGTGCCGCCCGCGGACGTTCCGTATAGGCATGGAGGCAGTCACAGCAGTTGAGCACCATGCGAGGGTACTCATTCTCTGCGGGCGCGTAGCGTTTAGAGGCCGTCGATGTCGAGCGGAGCGCCACCATGGCTCAGATCAAGGGAGGGGATGGAGGTTCCACTCGTGAGGTGTGTGGAACCGTCGCCAGGAGACACGGGAGCTTCCTCCAGGGCGGGCCCCAGGGGAAAGCTGATTAGCCGAACGCTAGGTGACCGACGGGTCCCGCCCGGAGTATGACTCCGTACGACACCGCGGACGGCCCCCGGTAGGCCCCAACTGTCGTCGTTTTCTCATGACAGATGCCATGGGTAGGCCTATCGAGAGTGGTTGGGGCCAAAGGACGCCGGTGGACTCCGGGAGCAGGATCGCTAACAAGCGGTGCGAAACACACGATGTACCCAAGATTGGGGCCCTCGTGGGAGGTAACACCCCTAGTCCTGCTTGTCTAGTTGATATACTAAGAGGGTGACAATGGTGCTCCTTGAGCTGTTAGATGGAGGAGGAAGAAGGGTGTGTCCGGCTCTTCCTACATCTCTATGCGTGTGGAAGGATCTGGGGGTTGCGTGAATGCATGCCCTTGCATGGGGGCGCCGAGGGGGTATTTATAGGTGAACCCCCCGGCTTACAATATGTATGGATAGCACTAAGTTGCGGGGCCTAGCCGACGGCCTCTCTAGCCGATCGGGGGGCGCTGTCTTGTGTCGTCTCGTCGCCTATAGGACCCTCCTGCAGCGGGGCCATGCTGGGGCCCGCCGGCGGGCTTCCGCCATTGGCTCGCATTCACCTGCTCCGGCCCGGGCCGCACCGAGCGGCGGCATCTTGTGGCAGTCGGTCGCGGTCAGCGGTACGACCGGCCACCCTCTAGCCACATGGGGGAAAATAATGGAGTGGACGGGAGGCGTGCCGGCACTGTTGCCTCGCCCGGTCATGGTCAGCCGTGGTCAGCGGTACGACCACGCGCGCTCTAGCCCTGTGGCCGCTTCTTCAGTGGTAGCTGTTACTCCGCAGAGACACATCATGAGGTTCGCGTACCATCACCGTATGCGGACACGATGGGATGGGATGGGAGTTGGTCCATCCATGAGTCAGCGGGGGAGCCGGCCATCGCCCGTCGGCTGTCTGCCCCCCTATCGGTGCAAGCCGGACTTGAGCCAGCCAGCCCCGTACCAGCCGGTCGTGAGCTAGTCAGCCCCGTACCAGCCGGTCGGGCTCCAGCTGGTCGCGGGCCAGCCGGTCGTGCGTCGTCTGGCTGGATATTGACTGGGTGTATTGTTTTTCGTCAGGAAGCCGAACCACTTTGTCTTGGCATACCCGGGGGTCATCCCCCCGCCAGGCGCACCATAGCTGTTGTAGCTCCTGTCGCTCGGGCTCTCCTCGGAGGGGGTTTCACTGCTGCTGGAGACGCGGCACCCGTTGTCAAGGGCAAGGTCATCCCCAAGATCGTCGTGGCTGTCGTCTTCTGGCCAGCACCCAAGTGCTTGCCCTCTCCCCGGAAGATCTTGACAAAGAGCATCGCCACCCCATCATACTTGAAGTGAAGGGTGCACCTCCCCTTCAAGCCACAGGCGCGGGCAAACGTTTGCCACCCACAGTTCAGATACACGTAATCCCTGGGGGTTACCTCGAACTCCACCCACGAGGCCGCGCTGTAGCAACCGTCGGCCTGGAGCCATAGGCCAGCAAGACCCCTAGCTAGCAGCGCCTCTGTGAAGAAGTATAGGAGTTGACACCAAGCGGTCGCCGACCTCTCCGCCCACACCACAAACTCCAGGGCTATGTCTGCTAAATGGAGCCGCGGGATTAGTGGCCGGGTGGCCACCTCCAGCCTCACACCACGGGCGCCACCACCACGACTACTACGGCCGCCCACACTGGACGGAGCCTCCCCGCGGCTGCCAATGGTAACCCCGGGCCGCGTTGGACCACGCCCGCGCCCACCGGGAACCACCATCAGTGTCGTGGTGTACTTCTGGGGATGACCATGGCCCCTCCTGGGCGGCGGTGAGGTAGGGCTCTCATCGAAGGCCTTCCCTTTCTCGACGGCAGAGAACCGACCCCTCCTGGGTAGCAGTGAGGCAGGGCTCTCCCTCAGAGGCCTTCCCTTTCTCGGCAGCGGAGAACTTTCTCACTAGAGCCATGACTGGGAGAGTGGTGGATCGAAGATTAGGAGGCGAAGAAGATGAAGATTTGGCGAGGGTTTTCTCGCCCTCACCCACTTATATATGACCAAGGGCCGACGAGCGCCTCCTCGCATCTCGGGCAATGATGGCATCGCTGTGCATCACAGCCCTTGTCAGTCGGAGCCTCGTGGGGTGTACGGGCATCGGGTGCTCTTCGGACGCTATGGGGCAGGCCTGGGTGGCGTGCAGCTCTCCCCCACGTCAATTCATCAGCTCCTGAAGGGTCACATCCACATGGCCCAAAGGGAGAAGGCCGAGGGAGCAGCCTCATTCAAGAAAAGGCAATGATGGTCGGCGCAGCGCGCATGCGTCACATCAGTTTGACCTGGGAGGTCCCAGCCGACCTCGGGAGTAGAGACGGCATTCACTGGGCACGCGACGCGTGTCGAGCCTAGACCGCAGGCATATTGGGCCCGTGGCGCTTCGGGACGTCCTCAATGGCTTCGCCCGGAAGCTAGCTCGAGCGTACCTTGGGCCCAGGGGCTACTATCGGCATTCCAGGAATGGGGATACCTAGAACTGCCTGCTTGCGGCCCAGGGCATGGCCCACTTTGTCATCCAGGCACGTCCTGGCGAGACTACACTCAAGACAAGGCCCTCGCAAGGGCCTAAGCTCGTGAGGCAAGCATCATCAATACCAGCAAGGACGGGCCTCCTCAGGCCCCCTCCAAAGCAGTGGAGATCTCTATGCAGCACCTGTCCTCGGGAGGCTGGGGATGACGTCAGGCAGGACAAGCGGGCGCCAGCATGCCAGGCGGTGCAGCTTCCCGTTTGGTGCAAAGGGGGTCAAGGATGGACGCAGGTTCTGAAAGCGTCCCCAAAAGGTTTCCATTCTGGTGCAACAATACCATGACCGCGAGCCAGTAGGAAGGATGTCATCGCCGAGCCCACATCTGCATCATCAACAACTACTTTGCAGGCGAAGACCACCTTTCATTAGGATAAACATGTACTCCTGACCCCCTTCGAATTTGGCTGTTGTGGGATCCCTTCCCGCCATATCTATAAGGGAATAGGACCCTGTTGGAAATATGCCCTAGAGGCAATAAATAAAGTGTTTATTATTATATTTCCTTGTTCATGATAATCGTTTATTATCCAAGCTATAATTGTATTGAATGGAAACACATTGCATGTGTGGGTAAATAGACAACACAATGTCCCTAGTATGCCTCTAGTGAACTAGCTCGTTGATCAAAGGATGGTTAAGGTTTCCTAGCCATGGACATGAGATGTCATTTGATAACGGGATCACATCATTGGGTGAATGATGTGATGGACAAGACCCAAACTACAAACGTAGCATATGATCGTGTCAGTTTATTGCTACTGTTTTCTGCATGTCAATGTATATGTTCCTATGACCATGAGATCATGCAACTCACGGATATCGGAGGAGTGCCTTGTGTGTATCAAACGTCACAACATAACTGGGTGACTATAAAGGTGCTCTACAGGTATCTCCGATGGTGTCTGTTGAGTTGGCATGGATCGAGACTGGGATTTGTTACTCCGTGTAATGGAGAGGTATCTCGGGGCCCACTCGGTAATGCAACATCACAATAAGCCTTGCAAGCAATGTGACTAATTGTTAGTTGCGGGATCTTGTATTACGGAACAAGTAAAGAGACTTGCCGGTAACGAGGTTGAACTAGGTATGGAGATACCGACGATCGAATCTCGGGCAAGTAACATACCGAAGAACAAAGGGAACGTTATACGGGATTAACTGAATCCTTGACATAGAGGATCGATTGATAAAGATCTTCGTATAATATGTAGGAACCAATGTGTACGTCCAGGTCCCGCCATTGGTTATTGACCATAGAGGTGTCTCGGTCATGTCTACATAGTTCTCGAACCCGCAGGGTCTACACACTTAAGGTTCGGCGACGTTTCGGTAGTGTAGAGTTATGTATGGTGGTGACCGAAGTTTCTTCAGAGTCCCGGATGAGATCCTGGACGTCATGTGGAGCTCCGGAATGGTCCGGAGGTAAAGATTCATATATAGGAAGTCCTAGTTTGGTTTCCGGAAATGTTTCGGGCTCATTGGTAGTGTACCGGGAGTGCCGGTAGTGTACCGGGAGTGCCGTTAGTGTATCGGGAGACCTCCGGGAGGGGTAGTTCGACCCCAAGAGGTCCATGGTCTGTGGGAGAGTATTAACCATCCCTCAGTGGGCTGGAAAAACAGCCACAAAGGCCCATGGCGCAGGAGAGAAAGTCCTAAAGCAAAAAGTGGAAAATCAGCCAATAGGAGGCAATCCTACTCCAACTAGGATTGGAGGTGAAGTAGGATTGCTTCCCACCTCCTATTTCGGCTGACCCAAAGGCCTTGGCTGCCTCTCCTCTCCTCTCCTCCTATATATACTAGTGGGTTGGGTGGTTTTTGGACAGAATTTCCGGCCACGTGCTACCCGTTCCACCGGTGCATAGTTTCTCCTCTAGATCGTAGTTCCGCAGTGCTTCGGCGAAGCCCTGCCGGAATTGCTCCACCACCATCACTAGAGCACCGTCACGCTGCCGGTGAACTCTCTCTCCTCTCCACCTTCTCTTGCTAGATCAAGACGGTGGAGATCGTCATCAAGCTGCACGTGTGCTGAACGCGGAGGTGTCGTCCGTTCGGTACTAGATCGGAAGGATCGTGATCAAGGCCACGGGACGTTCGTGATCCGATCGCGGGACGGATCGTGACAAGATCGCGGGATGCTTCATGATTAGATCGCGGTACACTCGGCGATTTGGATCGCGAAGAAGTTCGACTACACCAACCGCGTTTCTTAACGCTTCCCGCTTAGCGATCTACAAGGGTATGTAGATCCACTCTCCCTCTTGTAGATGCTCATCACCATGGATAGGTTTGCGTGTGTGTAGGAAATTTTTTGTTTCCCATGCGACGTTCCCCAAAAGTGGCATCATGAGCTAGGTTGATGGTTCGATGAGATCTCGAGTAGAACACAAAAGGTTTGTGGGCGTTGATGCTTAGATTGCTTTCTCCCTTGGTCGGATTTCGTTTCAGCGGGATTGTGAGATGACGCGGCCTGGACGAACATACTCGTACGCTTACGAGAGACCGGTTCCCTCGACGCAACTTTTTGCTTAGATGGCTTGCGGGTGACAGTTTCTCTTACTTTAGTTGGATCGGATCCGACAAAGGCGGTCCTTGAGAAGGTTGAAAAGCAACTACGTATCACCGTTGTGGCTTTGCGTAGGTGAGAATCGTTCTTGCTAGATACCCGTAGCAGCCACGTAAAACTTGCAACAACAACTAGAGGACGTCTAACTTGTTTTTGCAGGGTATGTTGTGATATGATATGGTCAATTACATGATGAGATATATGTGATGCATGAGATGATCATGTGATGTACAGAATTTCACGACTTGCATGTCGATGAGTACGGCAACCAGCAGGAGCCATAGGGTTGTCTTTAACTATTGTATGACTTGCGTGTCAATCATTAAGCGCTATGTAATGCTTTACTTTATCGCTACGGTAGCAATAGTAGTAGAAGCTTGCAGGGCGTGACAACCCCGATGGCAACACATTAATGGAGATCAAGATGATGGAGATCATGGTGTCATGTCGGTGACGATGGAGATCATGCCGATGTTTTGAAGATGGAGATCTTAAACACAAGTTCATGGCCATATCATGTCACTTATGAATTGCATGAGATGTTAATCCTTTTATGCACCTTGTTTTTCTTAGTACGACGGTAGCATTATAAGGTGATACCTCACTTAAAGTTCAAGATAAATTGGGTTCTCCCCGAGTGTGCACCGTTGTGAAAGTTCGTCGTGTCGAGACACCACGTGATGATCGGGTGTGATAGATTCTACGTTCACATACAACGGGTGCAAGCCAGATTTGCACGCGCAGAACACTCGGGTTAAAATTGACGAGCCTAGCATGTACAAACATGGCCTCGGAACACAAGAGACCGAAAGGTCGAACATGAGTCATATAGTAGATATGATCAACATAATGATGTTCACCATTGAAGCCACCTTAACTCACGTGATGATCGGACTTGAGTTGGTGAATTTGGATCATGTGACACTCAGATGACCTGAGGGATGTCAATTTGAGTGGGAGCTTTAGTAATTTTATTAACTAAACTCATTATCTTGAACAATGGTCTAAGTAACCTTTGCATATTTATGTTGTAGATCAATGGCTCGCGCAGTAGCACCCCTGAATTTTAATGCGTTCCTAGAGAAAGCTAAATTGAAAGATGATGGAAGTAACTTTGTTGACTGGGCCCGTAATCTGAGGATTATCCTCACGGCTTCCCAGAAGTCATATGTCCTTGATGCACCGCTTGGTGACCAGCCAGAAGACATGACCTCCGAAGACGTTAAGAACGCTTGGGAGGCTCGTGCTGGAGACTACTCAATAGTTCAGTGTGCAATATTGTATGGCTTAGAACCGGGACTTCAAAGACGTTTTGAATGTCATGGAGCATATGAGATGTTCCAGGAGTTGAAGTTTATCTTTCAGAAGAATGCCCGGATCGAGAGGTATGAGACCTCCGATAAATTCTATGCTTGCAAGATGGAGGAGAACGGGTCTATTAGTGAGCACATACTCAGAATGTCTGGGTACTCAAACCGTCTAGCGGAGTTGGGAATTACCCTTCCGCCGGAGGTGATCACTGATAGAGTTCTTCAATCGCTGCCACCTAGTTACAAGAGCTTTGTGATGAACTATAACATGCACGGGATGAACAAGTCAATCGCCGAGCAGTTTGCAATGCTGAAAGTCGCTGAGTCTGAAATCCAGAAAGAACATCAAGTGTTGATGGTCAATAAAACCACTAGTTTCAAGAAAAACGGCAAAGGCAAAGGCAAGAAGGGTAAAACCAAGAAGGATGGCAAAGCAGTTGCTACTCCTACAAAGAAGCCTAAGCATGGACCTAAGCCAGAAACTGAGTGCTTTCATTGCAAAGGAACTGGTCACTGGAAGCGGAACTTCCCCAAGTACCTGGCTGGCAAGAAGGCGGCCAACGACAAACAAGGTATATATGATATACATGTTATTGATGTGTACCTTACTAGTTCTCGTAGTAGTGCCTGGGTATTTGATACCGGTTCGGTTTCTCACATTTGCAACTCAAAGCAGGAACTACGGAATAAACGAAGACTGGCAAAGGACGAAGTGACGATGCACGTGGGAAATGGTTCCAAGGTTGATGTGATCGCCGTCGGCACGCTCTCTCTTCGATTACCATCGGGATTAGTGATGAACCTGAATAATTGTTATTTAGTGCCTGCGTTAAGCATGAACATTATATCTGGATCTTGTTTATTGCGAGACGGTTACTCATTTAAATCAGAGAATAAAGGTTGTTCTATTTATATGAGTAATATCTTTTATGGTCATGCACCCAATGATAGGGGTTTATTCATATTGAATCTTGATAGTGATGAGACACATGTTCATAACATTGATGCCAAAAGATGTAGAGTTGATAATGATAGTACCACTTCCTTGTGGTACTGCCGTTTAGGTCATATTGGTGTAAAACACATGAGGAAGCTCCATGTTGATGGACTTTTGGAGTGACTTGATTTTGAATCACTTGACACATGTGAACCATGCCTCATGGGCAAGATGACTAAAACGCCGTTCTCTGGAACAATGGAACGGGCAAGTGACTTGTTGTAAATCATACATACAGATGTGTGCGGTCCAATGAATGTCGGAGCGCGCGGTGGTTATCGTTACTTTCTCACCTTCACTGATGACTTGATTAGATATGGATATATTTGCTTGATGAAACACAAGTCTGAAACGTTTGAAAAGTTCAAGCAATTTCAGAGTGAAGTTGAGAATCATCGTAACAAGAAGATTAAATTTCTGCGATCTGATCGAGGAGGTGAATATCTGAGTTATGAGTTTGGCAGTCACTTAAGACAATGTGGAATTGTTTCACAGTTGACACCGCCCGGAACACCACAGCGTAATGGTGTGTCTGAACGTCGTAATCGGACCTTATTAGATATGGTGCGTTCTATGATGTCTCTTGCCGATTTGCCACTATCGTTTTGGGGTTATGCATTAGAGACAGCTGCATTCACTTTAAATAGGGCACCATCCAAATCCGTTGAGAAGAGTCAATGAACTGTGGTTTGGCAAAAAGCCGAAGCTATCGTTTCTTAAAGTTTGTGCATGTGATGCTTATGTCAAAAAGCTTCAGCCTAAAAAGCTGGAACCCAAAGCGGAGAAATGCGTCTTCATAGGATACCCAAAAGAGATAGTCGGGTATACCTTCTATCTCAGATCCGAGGGCAAAGTGTTTGTTGCTTAGAACGGAACATTTCTTGAGAAAGAGTTTCTCTCGAAAGAATTGAGTGGGAGGAAAATAGAGCTTGATGAGGTTGTTGAACCTTTGCTTCTACCAGAAAGTAGCGCAGCGCAGAAAGATGTTTCTGTGGAGCCTATGACGGTTGAAGAAGAAGTTAATGTTGATGATTATGAAGCTTCGGATCAAGTTACTAATGAACCTCGTAGGTCGACAAGAACGCGTGCTACTCCTGAGTGGTACGGCAATCCTGTCTTAGAGGTCATGTTGTTGGACAACAAAGAACCTACGAGCTATGAAGGAGCGGTGATGGGCCCGGATTCCGAGAAATGGTTAGAGGCCATGAAATCCGAGATGGGATCCATGTATGAAAACAAAGTATGGACTTTGGAAGTACTACCTGAAGGGCGAAAGGCCATTCAGAACAAATGGATTTTTAAGAAGAAGACGGACGCAGACGGTAATGTCACCGTCTATAAAGCTCGACTTGTGGCAAAGGGTTTTTCACAAGTTCAAGGAGTTGACTACGATGAGATTTTCTCACCCGTAGCGATGCTTAAGTCTGTCAGAATCATGTTGGCAATAGCTGCTTATTTCGACTATGAAATTTGGCAGATGGATGTCAAAATGGCGTTCCTCAACGGTTTCCTTGAGGAAGAGTTGTATATGATGCAACCCGGAGGTTTTGTCGATCCAGAGAATGCTAACAAAGTTTGCAAACTCTAGCGATCCATTTATGGACTGGTACAAGCATCTCGGAGTTGGAATAAGCATTTTGATGAGGTGATCAAAGCGTTTGGGTTTATACAAGTTTATGGAGAAGCTTGTATTTACAAGAAAGTGAGTGGGAGCTCTGTAGCATTTCTAGTGTTATATGTGGATGACATATTGCTGATTGGAAACGATATAGAAATGCTGGAAAGCGTGAAGGAATATTTGAATAAGAGTTTTTCAATGAAGGACCTAGGAGAAGCTGCTTTCATATTAGGCATTAAGATCTATAGAGATAGGTCGAGACGCTTAATAGCACTTTCACAGAGCACATACCTTGATAAAGTTTTGAAGAAGTTCAAAATGGAGCAGTCCAAGAAGGGGTTCTTGCCTATGTTACAAGGTGTGAAGTTGAGTAAGACTCAATGCCCAATGACTGCAGAAGATAAAGAAAACATGAGCGTCATCCCCTATGCTTCAGCCATAGGCTCTATCATGTATGCAATGCTGTGCACAAGACCCGATGTCAGCCTTGCCATAAGTATGGCCGGAAGGTTTCAAAGTGATCCTGGAATGGAGCACTGGCAAGCGGTCAAGAATATCCTTAAGTACCTTAACAGGCCTAAGGACATGTTTCTCGTTTATGGAGGTGATGAAGAGCTCGTCGTACAGGGTTACGTCGATGCAAGCTTTGACACTGATCCGGACGATTCTAAATCGCAAACCGGATACGTATTTATTCTTAACGGGGGAGCGGTAAGCTGGTGCAGTTCCAAGCAAAGCGTGGTAGTTGATTCAACGTGCGAAGCAGAATACATCGCAGCCTCGGAGGCAGCGAAGGAAGGTGTCTGGATGAAGCAGTTCATGATAGATCTTGGAGTAGTGCCAAGTGCACTGAATCCAATAAACCTGTTCTGTGACAACACTGGTGCCATTGCTCTAGCCAAGGAACCAAGGTTTCACAAGAGGACCAGACACATAAAGCGACGCTTCAACTCCATCTGGTTCTACATCGAGGAGAAGGACATAAATATTTGCAAAGTGCACACGGATCTGAATGTTGCAGACCCGTTGACTAAACCTCTTCCAAGGGCTAAACATGATCAACACCAGAACTGTATGGGTGTTCGATTCATTACCATGTAAATCACATAGTGATGTGAACTAGATTATTGACTCTAGTGCAAGTGGGAGACTTTTGGAAATATGCCCTAGAGGCAATAAATAAAGTGTTTATTATTATATTTCCTTGTTCATGATAATCGTTTATTATCCATAATATAATTGTATGGAATGGAAACACATTGCATGTGTGGGTAAATAGACAACACAATGTCCCTAGTATGCCTCTAATGAACTAGCTCGTTGATCAAAGGATGGTTAAGGTTTCCTAGCCATGGACATGAGATGTCATTTGATAACGGGATCACATCATTGGGTGAATGATGTGATGCACAAGACCAAACTACAAATGTAGCATATGATCGTGTCAGTTTATTGCTAGTGTTTTTTGCATGTCAATGTATATGTTCCTATGACCATGAGATCATGCAACTCACGGATATCGGAGGAGTGCCTTGTGTGTATCAAACATCACAACGTAACTGGGTGACTATAAAGGTGCTCTACAGGTATCTCCGATGGTGTCTGTTGAGTTGGCATGGATCGAGACTAGGATTTGTTACTCCGTGTAACGGAGAGGTATCTCGGGGCCCACTCGGTAATGCAACATCACAATAAGCCTTGCAAGCAATGTGACTAATTGTTAGTTGCGGGATCTTGTATTACGGAACAAGTAAAGAGACTTGCCGGTAACGAGGTTGAACTAGGTATGGAGATACCGACGATCGAATCTCGGGCAAGTAACATACCGAAGAACAAAGGGAACGTTATACGGGATTAACTGAATCCTTGACATAGAGGTTCGACCGATAAAGATCTTCATAGAATATGTAGGAACCAATGTGGACGTCCAGGTCCCGCCATTGGTTATTGACCGTAGAGGTGTCTCGGTCATGTCTACATAGTTCTCGAACCCGCAGGGTCTGCACACTTAAGGTTCGGTGACGTTTCAGTAGTGTAGAGTTATGTATGGTGGTGACCGAAGTTTCGTCCGAGTCCCGTATGAGATCCCGGACGTCACGAGGAGCTCCGAAATGGTCCGGAGGTAAAGATTCATATATAAGAAGTCCCAGTTTGGTTTCCGGAAAAGTTTCGGGCTCATTGGTAGTGTACCGGGAGTGTCGGTAGTGTACCGGGAGACCTCCGGGAGGGGTAGTTCGACCCCAAAAGGTCCATGGGCTGTGGGAGAGTATTAACCAGCCCTTAGTGGTCTAGGAAAACAGCCACAAAGGCCCATGGCGCAGGAGAGAAAGTCCTAAAGCAAAAAGTGGAAAATCAGCCAATAGGAGGCAATCCTACTCCAACTAGGATTGGAGGTGAACTAGGATTGCTTCCCACCTCCTATTTCGGCCGACCCAAAGGCCTTGTATGCCTCTCCTCAACTCTCCTCCTATATATACTAGTGGATTGGGTGGTTTTTGGACAGAATTTCCAGCCACGTGCTACCCGTTCCACCGGTGCATAGTTTCTCCTCTAGATCGTAGTTCCACAGTGCTTAGGCGAAGCCCTGCCGGAATTGCTCCACCACCATCACCGGAGCGCCGTCACGCTGCCGGTGAACTCTCTCTCCTCTCCACCTTCTCTTGCTGGATCAAGACAGTGGAGATCGTCATCAAGCTGCACGTGTGCTGAACGCGGAGGTGCCGTCCGTTCGGTACTAGATCGGAAGGATCGTGATCAAGGCCACGGGACATTCCTGATCGGATCGCGGGACGGATCGTGACGAGATCGCGGGACGGATCGTGATTAGATCGCAGGATGCTCGGCGATTTGGATCGTGAAGAAGTTCGACTACACCAACCGCGTTTCTTAACGCTTCTCGCTTAGCGATCTACAAGGGTATGTAGATCCACTCTCCCTCTCGTAGATGCTCATCACCATGGATAGGTTTGCGTGTGCATAGGAAAAATTTTGTTTCCCATGCAACGTTCCCCAACAGACCTGGGGCACTATAAATAGAGGCTAGGCTGCACTGTACAGAGGACAAGACAGTAGAGAGGCAACAGAAGAGAGGCAATGCCACCAGAGCACTCTCACGAGCCGACGCACCACTATACTAGTTCATCCACAAACCTCCTCGTGAGGCAATCCACCAAAGCAGGAGTAGGGTATTACGCTTCATAGCGGCCCGAACCTGGGTAACTCATCGTGTGCATCTGCTTCCTCGTCATCGTGCGAGTTCGTCGTAGAAATCATCGAGTAGCGAGCTAGGTAGGGCGAGGCAGGGGATCTTTGCACACGCCCCTGTGTTCGTACTTCTTAGGGTTTTGCGAAGCCCGAAATCTGACACTTGCCACTCCTTATTCCATAGTCCATCAAATCTTTACCCAAAACTTGAAAACTTCACAACTCAAAACTCAACAGAAAACTCGTCAGATTCGTTAGTATAAGAAGATAAAATCACCACTTTAGGTACTGTTGTGAACTCATTTTTTATTTATATTGGTGTAATATATACTGTATTCCATCTTCTACATGGTTCATACCCCCGATACTACCCATAGTTTCTCCAAAATAAGCAAACAACACATAGAAAACAGAATTTGTCTAAAACAAAACAGTTTGTAGCAATCTGTAAACTTTGAATACTTATCTAACTCTCAAAATTCTGAAAAGATAGGAAAATATGGGAAATTTATATATATATATATATCTTTTTTAAAAAATTCAGATCCAATCGATGCTTCTGTGAATTTATAAAATTCCTAAACTAGGCATCCAAGTTTCTGTTTTTCAGCAAGTTCAAATCAACTATCACAATAGACCATCCCAAAGGTCTTACTTGGCACAAACACTAATTATAACACTAACACACAATTACTACAGAGGTAATAATGTGTAATTTATTTAGGAAAATAAACATAACAAAAAACTTAAAAATAAAATTGGGTTGCTCCCAACAAGCGCTATTGTTTAACACCCCTAGCTAGGCATAATGATTTCAATGATGCTAGTATAGGAAATAGTATTTGAGACACGCAAAAGAGCATCATGAATCACATTACAAGCACATTTAAGTCTAACCCACTTCCTATGCATAGCAATTTTGTGAAAAAACAATTCATGAGAACAAGAAACAACTTGCATAGGAAGGAAAAACAAGAATATCTTCGAAAATTTGAACACATAGAGAGGAAGCTTGATATTATTGCAATTCCTACAAGCATAAGTTCCTAACTCATAATGATTTTCAGTAGCATCATGAAGGAATTAAAAAATATAACTATCACATACAATATTGTTTTCATGATGCACAAGCATATAATTTTTATCACTCTCCAAATAAGCAATTTTCTTCTCATTCATAATAGTGGGAGCAAACTCAACAAAATAATTATCATGAGGTACTTGATAGACATAACCACATTGAATATTAAAATCATGATAACAAGTTTCATGGTTACTATCACTATTTATATCATACATGTCATCATCATAATCATCATAGGTAGGAGGCATGCAATCATCATAATAGTTTTGCTCATCAAAACTCGGGGGGACTAAAAATATCATATTCATAAAACATAGCATCCCAAAGCTTGTGGCTTTGCATATCATTAGCATCATGGATATTCAGAGAATTTATACTAACAATATTTCTATCATGCTCATCATTCAAGGAATTCTCATCAAGTATTTTCTTAAATTCTTCCTCTACCAACTGAGCACAATTTTCCGAACCATCATTTTCACGAAAGACATTAAAGAGACGGAAAAAATGATGCAACCTAAACTCCATTTTTTGTAGTTTTCTTTTATAAAATAAAACTAGTGAAAAACAAGAAACTAAAAGATTTGATTGCAAGATCAAAATATATACTTTCAAGCACTCACCTTCCCGGCAACGGCACAAGAAAAGAGCTTGATGTCTACTATGGCACTTTATTCTTGTCGACTTTGTTGGGCCTCCAAGTGCAGAGTTTTGTAGGACAGTAGCAATTTTCCCTCAAGTGGATGACTTAAGGTTTATCAGTTCTTGGGGGTGTAGGTTGAAGATGGTCTCTCTCAAACAACCCTGCAATCAAATACAAGAAATCTCTTGTGTCCCCAACACACCCAATACAATGGCAAATTGTATAGGTGCACTAGTTCGGCGAAGAGATGGTGATACAAGTGCAATATGGATGGTAGATATAAGTTTTTATAATATGAAAATAGAAAAACAGAAAGGTAGAAAGTAACAAAAGTGAGCAAAAACGGTATTGTGATGCTTGAAAACAAGGCCTAGGGTTCATACTTTCACTAGTGCAAGTTCTCTCAACAATACTGACATAGTTGAATCATATGTAAATCCCTCACATGCGACAAATAGTTCACTCCAAAGTCACAAATAGCAAAGAACAAATGAAGAAATTATTGTTGGATACAAAACCACCTCAAAGTTATCTTTTTCGATCAATCGTATGAGCTATCCCTATAAGTGTCACGAATATCCCTAGAGTTCATACTAATCAACCAAAACCCTAATGTCACCTAGATACTCCAATGTCACCACGAGTACCCATGGGCTTGATTATACGATATGCATCACACAATTTCAGATTCATGAGGTTCAATCCAACACAAAGAAATTCAAAGAGTGCCCCAAAGTTTCTACCTGAGAGTCAAGACGAAAATGTGTGCCAACCCCTATGCATAGATTCCCAAGGTCATGGAACCCGCAAGTTGATCACTAAAACATACATCAAGTTGATCAATAGAACATCCCATTTTCACCACGGATATCCCATCGCAAGACATACACCGAGTGTTCGCAAATCCTTTAAAGACTCAATCCGATAAGAAAACATCAAAGAGAAAACTCGATTCATCACAAGAAGATAGAGAGGGGAGAACTCCATATGATTCATCTATATTAATAAAGCTCGCGGTACCTCAAGATCGTGTCATATCAAGAACACGAGAGAGAGAGAGAGATCAAACACATAGCTACTAGTACATACCCTCATCTCTGAGGGTGAACTACTCTCTCCTCGTCATGGAGACTGTCGAGATGATGAAGATGGCCTCCGGTGATGGTTTCCCCCTCTAGACGGTGCCAAAACGGGCTCCTGATTGGTTTGTCGTGGCTATAGAGGCTTGTGGTGGTGGACCTCCCGATATGGGGTTCTTTTCGGAGGTTTGGGTATTTATAAGATTTTTTGGCATTGGTATCATGTCAAGGGGGGCCACGAGGCGACGACAAGTCAGGGGCACGCCCCTAGGCTTGTGGCTGCCTCGTGGCTCTTCTGGCCCAACTCTGATGCCCCATGGGTCTCTTCTGGTCCATAAAAAATCACCATAAATTTTTATTCCGTTTGGACTTCGTTTGATATTCCTTTTCTGTAAAACTCAAAAACAAGGAAAAAACAGAAACTAGCACTAGGTTCTAGGTTAATAGGTTAGTCCCAAAAAATAGTATAAAATAGCATATTAATGCATGAAACATCCAGAACCGATAATATAATAGCATGGAACAATCAAAAATTATAGATACGTTGGACACGTATCACCCCTCCTACCACGCCCGTGGCCCCCTCGGCCCCCGTGTCCACGCCCGCGGCCCGGGAGCCCTACATGGCTGCTTGAGCCAGCCTGGATCAACAACCCCAAGTGCTCGTGCCCGTTGGGAGGTGCCCTGGATGGAGCGTCCAAGGAGCGGGGACATTTACACCTGTTGATTGGCCCTAGAGGGGTTGCCTTCACGATGGCCATCTTCTCCTTCTCGACTGTAGAAAACCTCCTCACAGGTGTCATTGAGGCAGTGACAGCAAGTGGAATGCGGAGAATGAATGGGGAGGAGAAGTAAGGAGGCCCTTCCCCGCACCTTACAGAACATTCGACAAGAAACTGGCTGCACCCACTCGCCTTCAATGGATGGATGCAAGGTCATAAAGCGCAATGATGACCCCACATCGCACGCAGGTCTTGCGTCAGCCCGTGCAGTTTTCAAGGCATCATGGGAAGTGGAGGCGTCTTGCGCGCCGTCATCCGCCACGCATCATGCCTGGCTCGTAGGTGGTCAGGGCCCACGTCGTTTTCGCTCCTCATGCTAGCGGACCAGGGCATGTCGTGGGGCTGGGGGATACTGTAGGGCCTTGGGACCGGGGGTACCCAGGCCTATGCGCCTGCAGCCCAGGACGGGTCGCGCATCAACCGCTCACGGAGGCCCACCAAGATTTCACGAAGCCAGGCCTTTGTGAGGGTCTAGCCTCGCGAGGCGCATAAGTGGAGTCATCAGGGACCTCGCGAGGCCACTTCCTGAGGCCATCTCCGGGCCCGCCGTTGGGCGCATCGGACACGTGAGGCTCGGCGGAGCCACCCAGCCCCATGTTTTCCCATGAGTGGCGTAAGTCGCGCCAGATAGCGCCAGGAGCCGCGCGAGCAGGCACGGATGGAGAGGTTTTCCCTTTTTGTGCTACAGGGGCAAGGCCAGCTCACCAGTTCCCAAAGCAACCACCAAAGGTTTACTCTTTGGTGAAAGAAGACCAAGCCCAGGGACTCGGCAGGATGAGGTCATCCCCGACCCCACCGGCTCGTCACGGTAGCAAGCTTTAGCAGGCTGGACTGCTTTTGTCAGGATAGCCTGTGATCTTGTCCCCCTTCAAACGGCTCTTTGTGGCAACCCTTCCCGCCTGGTAATTTCGGGGAAGACGACCATGGGCAAGTATAAGAGAGGACAGGCCTCGGCTGTAGAGAGGGATCGACCCCAGAGGAGCAAGAACACTCCTTTGTAACCTTTGATACCCACAAGCAATCCAGAAGAGCAGGAGTAGGGTCTTACACCTTTACGTGGACCAAACCTTGGTAATTGTTTTGTTCATGTTCTTCCCCCTTAGTTCGTGCTTCTAGCGTCGCTGCCGGACAATGTCGAGGTAGGATAGAGCGGGTGAACTTACGCACCCCAGAGTTTGAATCACCTTAGGTCCCGGGAGCCTCGATTCTGACAAAGTCTTTTCTGAATCATATTTGATGGGTCTGCCATCGTACATAGTACTCATTATTAGCGATGGAGATAGTATTATACCTTTTAAAATTCATGCATCGCACACAATTTGGTCGAAGGGTCTCTGATTGACATGTTGTCTTAGGACCTTCCTGTAGTAGTGATTAAAATTATTTGGAAGCATCCACGAATACTAAGAGCTTGATTAAGGTAAACCGAACCGAAACATCTCCAATGTATCTATAATTTTTTATCATTTCAGGCTATTATATTATCACTTTTATATACTTTTCATACCAATTTATAGTATTTTTGGGGCCTAACCTATGAATTTAGTGCCTAGTGCCAGTTTATGTTCTTTACACATTTTATTTTTGTAGGAAATCAATATTTGTGGAGTACAAAAAAACCTTGCCTATTTAATACAATACTTTCCGACAACAAAGGACCCAGGAAACTTCGGGGAAGATAGAGAGGAGATTTAGGGGAGCCACACAGCCACCTGGGTCACCCTGTGGTTGTAGGGCGCATACCTAAGCCTTCTACACTGCAATAAATTCCTATAAATACTGAAACCCACCCAGATATTTTAAGAATATTCTGCCGCTGCAATCTTTTCTTTTGTCAAGATCCAATCTGGAGGCCTCTTCCGAAGCTCTGCCAGGGGGAATCCATTGCCGGAGGCTCCTTCATCAAGATTATTGCCTTCATGACCATGTGTGAGCAGTTTCGTCAAAGCCTTAGGGTCCATAGTAGTAGCTAAATGTCTCTCTCTATCACTCTTTTGATCTTGAATACAAGGTTCCTGTGAGTTACCTCACATGATCGGGATCAATTCGATGTAATTTAGTGGTCAGTCTGTTGGCATACGATGAGTTGTCACTTTATGATCAGATTGTTCATTGAAATCAATTGAATATTTTGAGATTTTACTATTGTATAATTAAATTACTTTGCATTCTCTCCAATCTATCTAGCTTCTTTGGCCAAGATTGGTCATTTTTCTTCAACAAGAGTGGTGCTTTGTGGTTGGTTCAATCTTGTGGTGCTCTAACCTAGTGACAATAAGGGCCAAGACACGTATTGTATTGTTTCTACTAAGGATAAAACGATGGTGCCTTGTCATGTTGAATGATCTTTTACTATCAACATTATATCATCCTGCTTATTGTGATGCTCTGTTTCTTGCAAAATTAATACCTCAAGATGCATGCTGGATAGGGGTTTTGAGGTGGAGTATTATCAGTAGATGTAGTTGGATTATGCTTTACTTATCATAGTTGTAATGCATACATGAGATTATACCATGAATAATTGTACTAATATATATATATATTGCAATTTAAAGCCTGCTCAACGGTAATTTGTTCACCATGCCACCTGCTTTCTTTGAGAGAGATGTCACTAGTGAACATATATATATGCCCCTTGGGTGTATCTCCATTACTGAGTTCTTCTACACAATTGATAGTGTTATGTTTTCACTTTGCTACCAATTATTCTTCATTATTGGGGACAAGTTGTTTGTGTTATGCGTGAAGGTGCTGCTAACTTTGTTCGCAGGGAGAAGCTCCTACTGGATTTATAAACTTAATTATCTAACTGATGGAAATACTTTCCAATGGGATACTTCACCCATACACTTGAGGGAATCCCAACAAATCCTACAGGATCAAGCCCCTACTATAGCATTTTTATAAATTGGCCCCCCTTCATCTCATATGCACCAATTTCTATGGTGTCACGAGGTAATTCTTCACTCCATCCGGCATATTCATAGTCCTATTAACATACTACTAACACTTTGGTGTGATCCACACATACGCTCATATGAAGGACACAAAAGGACGTCAACATACCAACATGCAACTCAAACCAACCATGGCAATTCATCAATTTTCCAAAGGACTAAAATAATCTAATTAGACATAATAGAGATGGAATAGATCATCTATAAAAAGCATATAACACCAAACACCATGCTCAAGCAAGGGATTATAGAGGTTTGCGGGCGAGTGGAGCACTATATAGAGTGGGAGGAAGACAATGGAGATGTTGATGAAGATGAAGAAGTTGATGGAGATGATGGTGGTGATCTAGTTCCCCTGGCAGCATTCTGGCACCATTAGAAGAGAGGGGAGATCCCCCACCCCCTCCTTCTTCTTCCTTGGACTTCTCCATAGATGGTTCAATATTTCTCCCTATGGTCCATGGTGTTATTGGCATCCCGGGGTGAGAGCCTCCCTTGAGATTGGATCTTGGAATTTTGTATCGTCTCTCTACATTGAAATCTTGGAGGTTTCACTCTTTTATTGTGTCCGAGAGATCCGTAAGTCAGAAAAACTAAAAACTTTAGGCGGTTCCACAACTTACGAGGCAAGCTACCCTCCAAAGGGCAACCCTAACTGACCTCCAATGTCCCGACGTAGGCAAACCATGTGGTTAGGAGGTGACCGTGTGGGGCAACCGTCCGGAGCCCCTAGATCTCTTCTCCATGTGGGTCCAGGTCCTAGAGTCTATTATTTATTTAAAATAGATCTTCTAAATCCATGTGTATTTTTGAGCTTTGCAAATAAGGATTTTTGGGAAAACAAAAACATGCAGGAAACCACAACTCGCTCTGGGCACTAATTAATATGTTAGTCCAAATAAAATAATATCGAACTGCACCAAAACGATGTATAAACGAGGTTAATATAGCACGAATACTTCAGGAATTGTAGATGTGTTTGAGATGCATCAATTTCCCACACCAATCCAAGAATCGAGTTGACTGGGCCCTGCCACCCACATGGTATTAGACCTAGTGTTAATGTTTTCACCTCCTACATCCTTGTATACACCCGGTGGTTCTAGTGGCGATGTCCTTCGGGTATACCATTCCCCTTTGTGTGGTTGTAGTGCATTATAATAAAAAGTAATATTTATGGGAAAATATGTACATACAACCTGGCATAGAAGTTACCTGATTTATGAAGAAAATATTTGTTTCATCATAGATGTGACATGGTGAATTTGGAAGATGGTATGAATATTTTTGAAGAATCATCATAGAAGTGTGCTCCATGCCATCAAGGTCATGGAGCGATCCCGCATGGGCACTTCTATTGAAGTCTATGGAATATATATGATGAGGTGTCCATGATAGAAGTGACGGTCGACTTTTCCGTCAAATGCTTTGTTAATTTTGACTCATTGACTATGTCCTAGGTAACTTCGACCTAATGGGACCTAGATGTCATCCTTTATATACAAGTTGGCATGATTGTTTGAGACCCATATGTACACAAGTGGGACAATACTTTCTAAGAGTCTAGGTTGTACATGTCAGCATGGTTGGCCCTTGTTGCCTGCCCCTAAGTACATGAACCAAATGTAGAAGGATAGTTGGTGACCCTAGAATGTAATGAGTGGAACCAGGATATCAAACAAGCTTGGTCCAGACGTTAACCTGATAGGCCCATGATGCAAGCCTATCAGTACAGGAACTAACAGCTGCAAACATCATGCAATCATTGAGGACCCACATGTATACAAATGAGAGCAATATTTCAAACAAGTTGGGTACGAGATGATAGCACAATGCAACAATGATGTCGACCTACCAATAAATGAACCAACTATTGCATAAGTGACGTGATCATTAAAGACCCACATGTACACATGTGATTGGAGTTTCAAACATGTTGGGTCCCACATGATAGCTTGGTGGATCCATTGTGTGAGTTGCTCAATCCATGAACTAATGTCTACATAAATGACGATATCATTTAGGAACCGCATATACACTGGTGAGACCGAACATTTTTGGTCCCAGATATGCTGGTGGACCCAGGACAACAACCGCTCAATACATGAATATGTTAAAAAGTTAGAAACATGAAGTCGAACACGAGACCTCGCACATGTTAGACGAGCGCCTAACCAACAAGCCAACTTAATTACAATGTATCTTAGATATTTGTATTTTAAATTTCTTATACATGAACAATCAATTACTGGAACAATGTAGATATGCTATCAGTTATAAAGGAAAAAACCAAGCATGTACATCTCAATAGCAAATACTAGAGGCCGGATATAATCCGTAGATAAAGAGCACATAAGGAATCAACAAAGCAACCTTGTGGACGATCGATATCACTCCCCCAAACACTTTTTCTACTCTCTCTCTCTCTCTTCCTCATACTTATGATTTCAAGAGGTGTGGTTAAAGATGCCCACCATTCCAATCGTGTACGTGATGCATAAATGATGGGATGTAGGATTGATAAAACCTAACTAGAGAGTTGGTGTCTTCCAATGTAGGTGTACATGTATATGTATGTGTGTGTGTGTGTGTGTATATATATATATATATATATATATATATATATATATATATATATATATATATATATATATAGATAGATGGGCTATTTTGTTTCGTGTAACAGAATATTATTCTGTTACCTTACTTGAACTGGCGTGGTTTACAGATTGGACTGACGGATTCGAACGCGTGGACTCATGCTTTCATTACGCCGAACGGATCATCTTGTTTAGTTCAAAAACATAATAATCAAACATTGCAAGAAAAAATCGTCGGAACGGAGCGTGTAATATATCGTTAGAAAGCCATTGACATCTAAATTATAGTCATATAATTTGTTTTTGTACAATCATCATGGTTTAAGAGAAGTTTTGAAAAAAAATGTTTTTTTGAAAACCGAAAGCGCGAATCGTATTTTGGAGTTAATTTTCAAACGGTTTGTCGGAATTGAACAAATGAGATGGCGTTGGAAAGCAGGTAAAAATCCACATCTTCCATATGTAGATTGATTTTTCAAATTATGTATGATTTAAAAGTAATTTGGAAAATAATGAAATTCCGGGCGAAACGTATTTTTGCGATTTTTTGCAACGGCTTGTCGTATTTACGCAAATGACATGGCGTTGGATAGATATGGAAAATTCATAACTTTTGCGTATTTAAAGGATTTTCTAATACTTTACGGTTTGAAGTCGAATTCGAATTTCGTGAAATTTGGTTTCGAATGTGATTTTTCTTTAAAGTTTGTCGAAATAAGGCAAATAATATACCGATAGAAAGCTATAAAAAATGCAAAACTTAGTCATGTTGAACGTTTTTCTCAAATTCACAATCATTTAAGAGTAATTTTGAATACGGTGAGACCCATCTTGTTGTTTTCCCGTCCGAAAACAAAGTAGTCGTACTGATAAATGTGTGTGTTTGTACTGCCGTTATTCACTGACTGTACTTTACTCTGTTTTTTGTATTGTTTTCGTTAGAAATTTTCAACCATTTGTCAGAGTTCAGCAAATTATATTATTCTGATAGTATTCCCGAACTGACGATTTGGAGCAGTTGTACTGACGCTTTCCATCTCGTCGAACTGATCGTCGAGCTGGGACGGCGCGATGATTGCCTCCGACTGCAGGAGGCGGGTCGGGATGGGGCGGGTCGCAGTAGAGCACAACCTCGTACTGACGCTTTCCATCTCGTCGAACTGGTCGTCGAGTAAGGGCGGCGCGCGGAGCCGGTGGGATGGGGCGGCGCGCGAAGCAGGTGAGCTAGGGCGACGCGACGACTGCCTCCGACGGTAGGAGACGGGTCGGGTGGAGTGGGTCGCAGCAAAGTCCAGCCTCGTACATGTTAGACACGTCACTCCCTTATAGATGCCATAGTAACAAAATAATATTTTGTTACTACTAACAGAATAGTCCCGTCATAAATATATATATATATATAATTAGCAACGTGTATATATATATAATGAGCGACGCGTGTGTATATATATATAGGGAGCGACGTGCATTCCAACCCTATATATATATATATATATATATATATATATATATATAGTGTGTGGAAAAAAATATCATGTAAACTAAGAATATATTGCTATGGGAATGCAAGGATACGTGAGTACTACTAAACATGGAGGCTTGACAAGCAAGTAGAGTCATACCGTAGTTCAGATAGTATGTGGAACTAGATTGAGTAAGTCCATATGGTATCGAACACTAATTCTAGTTCCTCAATGGTTGTACATGTGTACTGGTAATAATTGCGTGATCTATCATTACAACTATATATTGTTGATTAGGTAGTAGAAATGTTTATTTGCACCAGTCCATATCATGTATCCCTACTAATGATATATAAACAAAACGATAGATACACGAAACCTCGCACCAAAGCTTTTGTGCCACATCTGTCTAGGAACTATCTAAATACAAGCCACGAATCGGGAGAGTGGTACCTTCGAAACTTCCTATCTTGGGGTCATGAACGTACGGGAGAGAAGCGATAAACGTTTGATGTTTAAGGTTGGGATGATCACATGTTGGTGTGGGACTAGTCCATTGGATGAAATAAAGTAACAAATGTGGTGGTACGTGGGCGAGCAAGAGTAAGTGACAAATCCAACCATGTGATGGCTGAGATAATCCATCACGACCAAATTGGTAACTGACACACCACTAGAATCAATTTGTTTAGTTTTTTACCCATTAATGACAGACTTGTCCAACTAAGAACATGTAAATAATTTGTTTACTAGCACACCAAGTGGGTTCATTATGTTAGCCTTGGTCAATTGGCTTATTCTCGGTAATGAATGGCACATTTATTAGGCCCGAGTAAATGTCTACCATGTTCGCGAGAACCCGACTTAATCATGCACTAGTCCAACTTAAATACGTAGCAGAATTAGTTGTACTAACATATAGGATGGATCCATCATGCCAGCCTCAATCAGTTGGCCAACATGTGAGTGACTATCACTAGGTAATTACGGTATTCTATATTGGGCCTAAGTTACTGGGCTTTGTAGAAGCAATCGAAATCCTTGTGATCTTAGAAAGGTTTGTTTCAAAGCCTCCATCAATGGAAATTGGGATCGCACTAAATATCTGAACAACGGGAAAACATCATTAAGCCCCTTGTGTTTGCATCCTCTAAATACTATCAACTTTACTTGCTTGCAATTTATCATATTTCCGCTGCCTAGTACTGTTTATACCTTGCTTGTTAAGTTGTTTACTCCTACTCTGAGTTATGCTAAAGTTGCCAACCGTAAAAACTTGGAACTACAAGTTCTTGTTTCTTCCTAGGACTATTCTCCCCATCTAGTCCATAGACCTCTATACCTAAACAATCCCCATCGATACAACCCAAGCCAGGCATGCTAGATTTTATAGTAGTAGTACTTTCCTTGTCACATGAGATCTATCGCCTTCACATGTTCTGGTGTTGTTCTAGCGAGCTGAGCACCTCACAATATTGAGAGTACTTGGAATTTCCAAAAATAGCAATCTGGGATTCTCTATGATTGGATGGCCAAGTGAGGTCAATGATGAACCAAAAATATAAGGGACATCCGATTGCAACAGTCATCGTGGATAGTATCATCCAAATTTATTGATTCGACACAAGGGAAACCAAAGAATATTTATAATCCCTAGAGGTTGATTTCACAGTTCAACCACACCTGAGAGATGCAACAATTTATTAGTAGCACATTAAAATGGTAGTAGTGATAGCAATAGTGATAAAGTAACGGTAGTAGCAACAATAGTAACAAGTTTGTAGCAAGTATAGTAGTAGTGACTTTAGCAAAGACTTTAGAAAGCGTATATATAATTTTGGATTGTTAAATGCTATTGTGTTATCACTTATGTATGCTTTATATGCCATTTAAAATATATGCCTAGAATAACCTATTAATTTAGGGTCAAGTGTCAGTTCCTACTTTTTTTGCATGTTTTCATTTCACAGATATCCATACCTAGGAAGGTTCAAACAAGATGAAAATTTATGGGGAATTTTTCTGGAATATATGCAACACCAGAAGCTTCAGAAGAGACCATAAGACCCACGAGCTCCCACAAGCCCAGTTGGCGCGTCTGCCAGGCTTGTGGTCACCACAAGCACCCGTTTGCCCTAATTCTTGGCCTATAAGTTATGTGATTTTCTGAAACCCTCATAAGCAAACCCAAAAGAATTATATCGCCACCACAAGCTTTTGTCCGAAGCGATCCTATCTTGAGTGCTTTTTCGGTGCACCTTTGGAGCGGAAAATCATTGGGAGGCCATCTCATCAACCTAGCTTGCTGCCTTCATGATGATGTGTGAGTGGTTCCACCTGGACTTATGGGCCCATAGTAGTAGCTAGATGGCTTTCTCCCTCTCCATCCCTCTCTCTCACTATCTGTCTATCTATCTTCAATAAAATGATTTTCTCCTAGAACAATACGATGTGACCTTTTTCGATGTGTTTGTTGGGATCCGATGAATTTTGGATTCATGATTGGATTATTCATTGAGTTACATTGATTCTATTAAATTATGTTAATGTCATTTATAGCTATGTATGATTTCCGGTCATAAGTCTTCTTTGACCAATTAGATGAGTATGTCTTCAGGGGAGTGGTGTATAATAGTGGGTTCAATCTTTCGGTGATCTTGCCCTGTGAAAAAGGGGGAAAGGCATGTATTGGATTGGTGATACTAAGGATAAAAGGGCATGGTTTAGTTATATATTGATCTATTCATGTCTACATTATGTCATCTTCTTTATTGTGTTACTCTGCTTATCATGAACTTAATGTTTTGAGATGCATGCTGGATAGCACTCTTCAGGGGGAGTAATAGTAGTATATGTGTTTGGATTAATGGTCTACTTGTCACAGATATAATGCCAATGATATTATGCCATGAATAATCACCACTATAACTATTTGCAATTCCATCAATTACCCAACAGTAATTTGTCTACTACAGCATTGCTACACTTTCAAGAGAGATGCCACTAGTGAAAGTATGGCCCATAGGTCAATTCTCCATTAATATCAAACCTCCTATATTTCTATTTTCACTATTTTACTTTTTATCGCTTTGCCAATCACTATTTGCTATCATTTTGTAACTGGCAAGAACAAGGGGAGTGATGACCCCCTTACCTCGTTGGGTGCAAGCATATGTTGTGTTTGTGTGTAGGTACTATTAATGTTGCTAGTGTGGTGCCTCCTATTGGTTTGATAAAACTTGCTTATTAATTGAGGGAAATACGTTCTACTCCTGTGCTACATCACCTTTCCTCTTCGGGGAGTCCAACAACTCCCATGGGAGTAGTAGAAGAATTTCTGGCGTCGTTGCCCAGGAGACATCATCTAACAAATCAGTCGCCTTTGCACAAACACTTCCCTTTTCCTTGTTTTTATTTTATTTTCTATTTTCCTTCTGCCTTTCGCCTTCTTCTTTGTTTGCCAACAATGTCCAAAATACCCAAAAATTCTTGTAATATTATTTCTGCTTGTGTTGCCATTATGTCTACTTTTGAAGAAGTTCTTATTGAAAGCACTAATGAAGATATTCCTAGCAATACTCTGGAGGAAGCACCTAACATACCTATCCTTGATAATGATCCTCATAACGATGAACCTCCTTTAACTTGGAAAAACAAAGCTTTCATATAGGAAGCGGAAATGTTATTGGAAAAAGTGTTATCCAATAATTCTTTACTTGCACGGGGGTATACCAACAAATGGGGGATCTATTGTCAAAGGAACAAACAGTTATGTGGATACGATTGCTGTGCTTGCGGTCAAACTTGAAAGAAATTTATGCATATTCATCCCACTTTACAAATAATGTTTCTTGAGCTTCCTAATATTCATAATCCTTGAGCTAAAAAGTTAGCCACCATTATCCTTATGTATGAATTTTATTATGTAATCCAAGAATCTAGGGACATCATTGCTTTTTTACAAAGTAACTTATGAATTTTCTCCTATAGAATAAATTATCCATGATCAAGATGCTATGAGTAGAATGGAATTTAAAAATTATCATGCTTTAATAAAAAATGCTAGGAAAATAGTCCCTCATTCAATTTTGGTCCACAAGTTGTCTAAATGCGCCAATGACCAATTTTAATGGATTTTTAGAGGGATTGAGGATGGATTTACAGAAGAATATTTTAAGTATATTGCTAGAATTCCCATAGACAATAAAAACTTTCATGTAGATCACGAAACAAGAAACGTATGATCAACAGTATTGAAGTTGTAAATGTAGACTTACTAGTTCGCAACATTAATTAGTAAGAATAATGGTGTTAAGGTTTGTGATTCTCTATTCATTAAAGTGTCGGTCGTGACATCAACAGGAAGTTGGGGTGTTTTGTATCCTTGATTAATGCCTTGTGTTGTCCAGGCTGGGGGGCACGATGGTTAACTCCTCCCAACCTCCCCATAGGGGCATGCGAGTAGTAATTTTATTTAAGTACTAATATATGCCACAATAAGTATCTCGATTCTTTATACTAATGTTAGTTTGTGGACTATAAGCACTTCCAATCTTTCCTTATTTTGCTAGCCTCTTCATTATCATGCATTGTCCGTTCTAACCTCGACACTGGTGTATACTTCGCCGATGCATCCAAACCCCGTGATTTTATAAACTTTATAACACATAATCCTTATTACATCTTCCTGCCACCATTCCTATATATCATGGCATTTCATAGCCATTCCGAGATATATTGTCGTGCAACTTCCACCGTTACTGTTCACATTACTTGAGCATTCATTTCCATTTTTCTTTGCATGATCACAGAGCTGACATGATATATGTGGTCAAGTCACCATTCATCATCTTTATACATGTTACGCTGGTACCATTGCACATCTAGGTACACTGCCAAAGGCATTCATATGTAGTCATATCAGTTTTAGTTTTATCGAGTTGTAAGTAAATAGAAGTGTGATGATCATCATTACTAGAGTGTTTCACCTACCTGTGAGGATATAAAAATAAGGCCAAAAAGGAGCCCGACAAAAAAATGAGAGAAAAGGAGAGGGGGGGCCACACTACTATCCTTTACCATTTGTGCTTCAAAGTAGCACCATGTTCTTCATATAGAGAGTCCTCGTGATTTCTCACTTTCATATACTACTGGAAATTTTAAATTATTAGAACTTGACTTGAATTTTAGATGACGGGTTTCCTCAAATGCCCGAGGTCTTCATGAGCAAGTAAATTGGATATGCACCCACTAATTAGTTTTAGTAGAGAGCTTTCATACACTTATAGCTCAAGTGCATCCATTGCATGACAATCCCTACTCCTCGTATTGATATCAATTGAAATACGTCTCCACGGCCTAACGATATTCCGAGTTGATGTGATAATTTCCCTATTTTTATCTTCCCTTATGAACCCCTATGATCATTCGATTCCACCTAAAGTGCTAAGTCCATGGCTCACGCTCAGGTATTAAGTGAAGTTGAAAATGATGAAGCATGTGAAAAAGTATGAGTCAATTGCTTGGTTTGGCACTATGTTGGGCCTCCAAGCATAGAGTTTTGTAGGACTATGTTGGGCCTCCAAGCACAGGGTATTGATGTCTACTAAGCAACGTTATTCTTGTAGACTATGTTGGGCCTCCAAGCATAGAGTTTTGTAGGACATTGGCAATTTTCCCTCAAGTGGATGACCTAAGGTTTATCAATCCATGTAAGGTGTAGGATGAAGATGGTCTCTCTCAAACAACCCTACAATCAAATACAAGAAATCTCTTGTGTCCCCAACACACCCAATACAATGGCAAATTATATAGGTGCACTAGTTCGGCAAAGAGATGGTGATACAAGTGCAATATGAATGATAGAAATAGGTCCTTGTAATCTGAAAATATAAAAATAGCAAGGTAACAAGTGGTAAACAACGAGCAAAATGTTGAATAAATGATTGGAAATAAGGCCTAGGGTTTGTACATTCGCTAGTACAATATCTCAACAATGCTAATATAATTGGATCACATAACTATCCCTCAATGTGCAACGAAGAATCACTCCAAAGTTCTTATCTACCGGAGAAGAAAAGAAGAAATTATTTGTAGGGCACGAAACCACCTTAAAGTTATCCTTTGCGATCAATCTATCCGAGAGTTCCTACTAAAATAACACGAAATTATCATTTCCGATCGATCTATCTAAGAGTTCATAATAAAATAACACCGTATGATACGCATCAACCAACTCTAATGTCACCTAGATACTCCAATTCCACCACAAGTATCCATGAGTTAATTATACGATACACATCAAACAATTTTAGATTCATAATACTCAATCCAACACAAAGAACCCCAAAGAGTGCCCCAAGATTTCTATCAGAGAACATGGTATGAAAATGTGCAGTCAACCCCTATGCATAGATCCCCAAGGTCACCAGAATCCGCAAGTTGATGCCATAACGTATATCAAGTGAACCACTTGAATACCCTAATGTCACTACGGGTATCCGCATGCGAGACATGCATCAAGTGCTATGGAATCCATAAAAGTATTCAATCCTGTAATTACAAAATCTCAAAGGGAAAACTCAATTAATCACAACAAGATAGAGAGGGGAAAACACCATATGATCTAACTATATTAACAAAGCATGTGATATATTAAGATTGTGCCATCTCAATAACACGAGAGAGAGAGAGAGAGAGATTGAACACATAGTTGTTGGTACAAACCGTCATCCCCGAGGGTGGACTACTCCCTCCTCATCATGGAGACCACATGGATGATTAAGATAGCCTTGGGTAATGATTTCCCCCTCTAGTAGGGTGCCAGAACAGGGTCTAGATTTGTTTTTCATGGATACAGAGACTTGCAGCGGCGGAACTTCTGGTCTAGGGTTATTTTTTATGGTTTCTGAATATATAGGATTTTTGGGTGTCAGTCTCACACGAAGATGGGCCACGAGTGGACCACAAGACACCAGGGTGCTAGAGGGGGCTGGCGCGGCCTGGTGGATTGTGCCCACCTCGTAGCTCTTCTGTCCCTCCCACAAAGCTTCTAGTGCCTCTTTTGGTCCAAAAATATCATCAAAAAGTTTTGTTGATTTGGAGAACTTTTATTTCTGCACAACAAACTACACCACGGTAGTTTTGCTGAAAATAGCATCAGTGCGGGTTAGTTCTAAATAAACCATCTAAAGTGAATCACAACCATATAAAAAGCATTGTAAACATAGGTGAATATGGCATGAATACTTCATAAATTATCGATACATTGGAGACTTTATCAGCATCCCCAATTTTAATTCTTACTCGTCCTCGAGTAGGTAAATGGTAAAATAAATATTTTATGAAGTGTGAATGCTAGCATAGTGCAGAAGTTTGATCAATGATAATTTCAACCACTTTTCCTAGCATCATAACAACAACTCTTTCTCATAAAACTCATCATGATAAAGTAGCAACCAATTCACATGTTATAGTTCAAACATTGCATTGTCTTGGAACTTAACAACCTATGTTCTTAGTCACCAAATAATTCAATTCAACTTATTGTCAACAAAGTCTAAATAAGATCTCCACATACTCAATCCTCATATAGTCTTCTATGATTGCTAGTACGCAAAGCATATTTTTAGAACTAGTGGCATCCGTCAAACACAGAGAAATACATGGGCTTCATGTTTCACCTCCCAACTCATTTATCATAAAGATAATTATCAAAAATAATGAGGCATGATCAAATATATTTGATTGGCCATATGTGCCTAGATCTTTTCGCACCACATGATGCTTGCCAAGCTGTTAGTAATTGAGGTTGAAATGAGAATGCATATTATTGAATCTTGCATAAAGTAAATACTGAAAGGTAAAAGATAGGCCCCTAGCAGAGGGAAGCAGATATTTGCAAAGGTGCCATAGCTCAAAGCTTAAATTAGAGATAAATATAATTTTGGGAGGTACACCCTTCCTGTCAATGTTACGACTAAGAGTTATCAATATCTTCCATGTTAAACACATTAGCGACGGTTCCCAAATGGTAAAAGTAAAGGTTTACTCCTCCACCACCAATAAACACACTCCACGGCTAGCCGGATCCATGGGTACCATCCATACCAACAACATTCCTAGTTTTTTAATTATTTGCATTTTTTTTTATTTTGGGACTGGTAATCCCTATTACCGCTTTTTTGTGCAAAGATGAGTGAATAAACACTCATCATGAGAATAACCCGCTTAACATGGAAGATACTGACCGCCCCCTGTCGCTCCATGAGCGGTCCAGGCACACCAAACAGATGTTCATTTGAAATTTTAGAGGTGTCACATGCAAATTTACATGGAATGGCAGTGAAATACCATATATAGGTAGGTATGGTGGACTCTCATGGAAGAATCTTGGCTCAAGGATTTGGATGAACAAGTAGTATCTCTACTTAGTACGAATTTTGGGCTAGCAAAATGTTCTCAACAAGCATCACATGTTGGATGATCCATCACAATATAACTTCTATGCGAATATACACAACCACAACTCATTATGTTGTCTTCCTTGTCCAACTGCAACTAATTTGCTCAAGTTTGAAAAATAATTAATGGGTATTCACAATCATAGAAGATGTCCAAGATAATATATTTGTATGTGAAAGTTCTCTTTCTTATACTAATCATTCATGAATTGCTTGTATGAGTAATTTGATGATTTTCAACCTTCAATGGATTTTACTTTATTAAACATATGTGAAGATATTACTGATCATAAAGCACATTGATAATTTCATATTTATGACATTTCATTAATTCGCAATTTACTCTTAGGATATGAGTGAAGCACAAGAGTAAACATCAAACTACTCTTCAATACGATATAAGTGAAGATCAATGAGTAGTGAAACAATAAAGTAGCTATGTGAGGACTCTCTCACAATAAATATTTTCCGATCTGAGTATTTTACTTAAAACATCAATAAAAAGAGAAATATCACTCCAAGAATAGCACATATCAAGTGGACAAAGAAAATTTTAGGCTCAACATAGGCTAACCGATAGTTGTTGAAGAGAGGTGGGATGTGTAGCATCCCCAAGCTTAGATGCTTGAGACTTATTGAAATATTTACTTGGAGTTCCTTGGTCATCCCCAAGATTGACCTTTTGCATCTTGTTCAATCATCTCATCTCATGGTTTCACCTATTCTCAAAAACTTCATCCACACAAAACTCGAGAAGAACTCGTGAGATAGGTAAGTACACATAAGAATAAATCCACAATTCATGTACTGCAAAGACAAGTTGCACAATAATTTTCAAACATCATCTAATTTTTACTATCGTTTCCACAATTTACATCTACCAATATATTCTATGGAAACTATAGGAGAAGTAGATAACAAAACTATGACAGCACTATGTCCAAACAGAACAGTCTGTAGCAAACTATTAAACCAGTGTATTTATGTAAATCAAACAATTCTAAAAATTTAGTACATGATAAATAATTTATATTACAATACTGTGTAAAAATTTCAGAAACTTTCCACGTTCCTGTAAAATATGAAAATGCAAACACTACAGCAAAAGTTTCTGTTTTTACTCAACACACATCAAAGCATCCAAAGCAAACATCCTAAGGTAATTCTTCGAACTTTTTATTGAAATACAAGATTATAAATAGCATATAATATAGAAAAACATAATAAAATGATGCTCCAAGAAAAACACATATCATGTGACGAATAAAAATAAAGCTCCAAGTAAGATGTACCGATAATGTTGGAGATGAAAGATGGGATGCCTTCCGGGGCAAACCCAAGCTTAGACGCTTGAGTCTTCCTTGTATATTACCTTGGGGTGCCTTGGGAATCCCCAATATTAGGTACTTGATGCTCCTTATTCACCTCATATCGGTATCTCACCCAAAACTTGAAAACTTCAATCACACAAAACTTAACGAAACTTCGTGAGATGGGTTAGTATAATAAAAATAGATCATTCACTTAGGTACTATCAAGACAAGATTCATAATTGTTATCACATAATACCTACTATATTCTAGAATTCCCATAATCTATACCACTCAAATAAGCTATGGAAACACTAAAACAAGCAAACTATGCATGCAAAACAGAATCTGTCAAAAACAGAACAGTCTATGAAGATCTGAGTAAACACCATACTTACCTGACTCTAAAAATTAGGAAAAAATAGGAAAAATCTGAGAATTTGCGTAGTAATATTTTGTGAACATTTCATAATTTTTTGATGCTCCATTAAAATCATAAAATTCATATACTGGACAGAAAACGTTCTGTTTTTGCACAGAATCAAACAAACAAGTATCCACACTATCCCAAAGGCTTTACTTGGCACTTTATTAAAATAAAAGTCACAAAACATGATTAATACAATAGCTTAATCATCTGAATGCACAAAACATAAAGTAAATGTTGGAAATATGCCCTAGAGGAAATAATAAATTAGTTATTATCATATTTCCTTGTTCATGATAATCGTTTATTATCCATGCTATAATTGTGTTGATCGGAAACTCACATACATGTGTGGATACATAGACAACACCATGTCCCTAGTATGCCTCTAATACTCGTTGATCAAAGATGGCTATCGTTTCCTAGTCATGGACATGAGATGTCATTTGGTAACGGGATCACATCATTAGGAGAATTATGTGATGGACAAGACCCAAACTACAAACGTAGCATATGATCGTGTCGGTTTATTGCTACCGTTTTCTGCATGTCAAGTATATGTTCCTATGACCATGAGATCATGCAACTCACTGACACCGAAGGAGTACCTTCTGTGTATCAAACGTTGCAACGTAACTGGGTGACTATAAAGGTGCTCTATAGGTATCTCCAAGGGTGTCTGTTGGGTTGGCATGGATCAAGACTGGGATTTGTTACTCCGTGTGACGGAGAGGTATCTCAGGGCCCACTCGGTAGTACAACATCACAATAAGCCTTGCAAGCAATGTGTTCTTCGATACATACCGAGTGGGCCCCGAGATACCTCTCCGTCACACGGAGTAACAAATCCCAGTCTCAATCCATGCCAACTCAACAGACACCATCGGAGATACCTGTAGAGCACCTTTATAGTCACCCAGTTACGTTGCGACGTTTGATACACACAAGGCACTCCTCCGATATCCATGAGTTGCATGATCTCATGGTCATAGGAACATATACATTGACATGCAGAAAACAGTAGCAATAAACTGACACGATCATATGCTACGTTTGTAGTTTCGTTCTTGTCCATCACATCATTCTCCCAATGATGTGATCCCATTATCAAATGACATCTCATGTCCATGGCTAGGAAACCTTAACCATCCTTTGATCAACGAGCTAGTTCACTAGAGGCATACTAGGGACATTGTGTTGTCTATTTACCCACACATGCAATGTGTTTCCAATCACTACAATTATAGCATGGATAATAAACGATTATCATGAACAAGGAAATATAATAATAAACACTTTATATATTGCCTCTAGGGCATATTTCCAATAGTCTCCCACTTGCACTAGAGTCAATAATCTAGTTCACATCACTATGTGATTTACATGGTAATGAATTGAACACCCATACAGTTCTGGTGTTGATCATGTTTAGCCCTTGGAAGAGGTTTAGTCAACGGGTCTGCAACATTCAGATCCGTGTGCACTTTGCAAATATTTATGTCCTTCTCCTCGATGTAGAACCGGATGGAGTTGAAGCGTCGCTTTATGTGTCTGGTCCTCTTGTGAAACCTTGGTTCCTTGGCTAGAGCAATGGCACTAGTGTTGTCACAGAATAGGTTTATTGGATTCAGTGCACTGGGCACTACTCCAAGATCTGTCATGAACTACTTCATCCAGACACCTTCCTTCGCTGCCTCCGAGGCTGCGATGTACTCCGCTTCGCACGTAGAATCAGCTACCACGCATTGCTTGGAACTGCACCAGCTTACCGCTCCCCCGTTAAGAATAAATACGTATCCGGTTTGCGATTTAGAATCGTCCGGATCAGTGTCAAAGCTTGCATCGACGTAACCCTTTACGACGAGCTCTTCATCACCTCCATAAACAGGAAACATGTCCTTAGTCCTGTTAAGGTACTTAAGGATATTCTTGAACGCTTGCCAGTGCTCCATTAAAGGATCACTTTGAAACCTTCCATCCATACTTATGGCAAGGCTAACATCAGGTCTTGTGCACAGCATTGCATACATGATAGAGCCTATGGCTGAAGCATAGGGGATGACGCTCATCTTTTCTTTATCTTTTGCAGTCACTGGGCATTGAGTCTTACTCAACTTCACACCTTGTAACACAGGCAAGAACCCCTTCTTGGCCTGTTCCATTTTGAACTTCTTCAAAACTTTATCAAGGTATGTGCTCTGTGAAAGTGCTATTAAGCGTCTCGACCTATCTATATAGATCTTAATGCCTAGTATGAAAGCAGCTTCTCCTAGGTCCTTCATTGAAAAACTCTTATTCAAATATTCCTTCACGCTTTCCAGCATTTCTATATCGTTTCCGATCAGCAATATGTCATCCACATATAACACTAGAAACGCTATAGAGCTCCCACTTACTTTCTTGTAAATACAAGCTTCTCCATAAACTTGTATAAACCCAAACGCCTTGATCACTTCATCAAAGCGCTTATTCCAACTCCGAGATGCTTGCACTAGTCCATAAATGGATCTCTGGAGTTTGCAAACTTTGTCAGCATTCTCTGGATCGACAAAACCTTCTGGTTGCATCATATACAACTCTTCCTCAAGGAAACAATTGAGGAATGCCGTTTTGACATCCATATGCCAAATTTCATAATCGAAATAAGCAGCTATTGCCAACATGATTCTGACAGACTTAAGCATCGCTACGGGAGAGAATGTCACAACATAGTCAACTCCTTGAACTTGTGAAAAACCCTTTGCCACAAGTCGAGCTTTATAGACGGTAACATTACTGTCTGCGTCTGTCTTCTTCTTAAAGATCCATTTGTTCTGAATGGCCTTTCGCCCTTCAGGTAATACTTCCAAAGTCCTTGAATTTGTCGATACTTTGTTTTCATACATGGATCCCATCTCGGATTTCATGGCCTCTAACCATTTCTCGGAATCCATGCCCATCACTGCTCCTCTGTAGCTCGTGGGTTCATTGTTGTCCAACAACATGACCTCCAAGACAGGGTTGCCGTACCACTCAGGAGTAGTACATGCCCTTGTCAACCTAATGATGTAGATCCGAAGCTTCATGATCATCATCATTAACTTCCTCTTCTACCGTCGTAGGTTCCATAGAAACATCTTCCTGTGTTGCGCTACTTTCTGGTTGAAGTAAAGGTTCCATAACCTCATCAAGATCTATTTTCCTCCCACTCAATTCATTCGAGAGAAACTCTTTCTCAAGAAATGTTCCATTCTTAGTGACAAACACTTTGCCTTCGGATCTGAGATAGAAAGTATACCCAACTGTCTCTTTAGGGTATCCTATGAACACGCATTTCTCTGCTTTGGGTTCCAGCTTTTCAGGCTGAAGGTTTCTGACCTAATCATCACATCCACAAACTTTAAGAAACGACAACTTTGGCCTCTTGCCAAACCATAGTTCATATGGTGTCGTCTTAAAAGATTTTGATGGTGCCCTATTTAAAGTGAATGCAGGTGTCTCTAATGCATAACCCCAAAACGATAGTGGCAAATCAGCAAGATACATCATAGAACGCAACATATCTAATAAGGTTCGATTACAACGTTCGGACACGCCATTACGATGTGGTGTTCCAGGCGGTGTCAACTGTGAAACAATTCCACACTGTCTTAAGTGACGGCCAAACTCATAACTCAGATATTCACCTCCTCGATCAGATCGCAGAAATTTAATCTTCTTGTTACGATGATTCTCAACTTCACTCTGAAATTGCTTGAACTTTTCAAATGTTTCAGACTTGTGTTTCATCAAGTAAATATACCCATATCTACTCAAGTCATCAGTGAAGGTGAGAAAATAACGATAACCACCGCGCGCTTCAACATTGATTGGACCGCACATATCAGTATGTATTATTTCCAACAAGTCACTCGCCCGTTCCATTGTTCCAGAGAACGGCATTTTGGTCATCTTGCCCATCAGGCATGGTTCACATGTGTCAAGTGATTCAAAATCAAGTGACTCCAAAAGTCCATCAGCATGGAGCTTCCTCATGCGTTTTACACCAATATGACCTAAACGGCAGTGCCACAAGAAAGTGGTACTATCATTAACTACTCTACATCTTTTGGCATCAATGTTATGAACATGTGTGTCATCACTATCAAGATTCAATATGAATAAACCCCTAACATTGGGTGCATGACCATAAAAGATATTACTCATATAAATAGAACAACCTTTATTCTCTGATTTAAATGAGTAACCGTCTCGCAATAAACAAGATCCAGATATAATGTTCATGCTTAACGCAGACACTAAATAACAATTATTTAGGTTCATCACTAATCCCGATGGTAATCGAAGAGAGAGCGTGCCGACGGCGATCACATCAACCTTGGAACCATTTCCCACGCGCATCGTCACTTCGTCCTTTGCCAGTCTCCGTTTATTCCGTAGTTCCTCCTTTGAGTTGCAAATATGAGCAACCAAACCGGTATCAAATACCCAGGCACTACTATGAGAACTAGTAAGGTACACATCAATAACATGTATATCGTATATACCTTGTTTGTCGTTGGCCGCCTTATTGTCAGCCAGGTACTTGGGGCAGTTCCGCTTCCAGTGACTAGTTCCCTTGCAATGAAAGCACTCAGTTTCTGGCTTAGGTCCATGCTTAGGCTTCTTTGTAGGAGTAGCAACTATTTTGCCACCCTTCTTAGTTTTACCCCTCTTGCCTTTGCCTTTGCCATTTTTCTTGAAACTAGTGGTTTTATTGACCATCAACACTTGATGTTCTTTCTGGATTTCAGACTCAGCGACTTTCAGCATCGCAAACAGCTCGACGACTGACTTGTTCATCCTGTGCATGTTATAGTTCATCACAAAGCTCTTGTAACTAGGTGGCAGCGATTGAAGAACTCTATCAGTGATTGCCTCCGGCGGAAGGGCAATTCCCAACTCAGCTAGACGGTTTGAGTACCCAGACATTCTGAGTATGTGCTCACTAATAGACCCGTTCTCCTCCATCTTGCAAGCATAGAATTTATCGGAGGTCTCATACCTCTCGATCCGGGCATTCTTCTAAAAGATAAACTTCAACTCCTAGAACATCTCATATGCTCCATGACGTTCAAAACGTCTTTGAAGTCCCGGTTCTAAGCCATACAATATTGCACACTGAACTATTGAGTAGTCTCCAGCACGAGCCTCCCAAGCGTTCTTAACGTCTTCGGAGGTCATGTCTTCTGGCTGGTCACCAAGCGGTGCATCAAGGACATATGACTTCTGGGAAGCCGTGAGGATAATCCTCAGATTACGGTCCCAGTCAACAAAGTTACTTCCATCATCTTGCAATTTAGCTTACTCTAGGAACGCATTAAAATTCAGGGGTGCTACTACGCGAGCCATTGATCTACAACAGAAATATGCAAAGGTTACTTAGACTATTGTTCAAGATAATGAGTTTAGTTAATCAAATTACTAAAGCTCCCACTCAAATTGACATCCCTCAGGTCATCTGAGTGTCACATGATCCAAATTCACCAACTCAAGTCCGATCATCACGTGAGTTAAGTTGGCTTCATTGGTGAACATCATTATGTTGATCATATCTACTATATGATTCATGCTCGACCTTTCGTTCTCTTGTGTTCCGAGGCCATGTCTGTACATGCTAGGCTCGTCAAGTTTAACCCGAGTGTTCTTCGCGTGCAAATATGGCTTGCACCCGTTGTATGTGAACGTAGAGTCTATCACACCCGATCATCACATGGTGTCTCAACACGACGAACTTTCGCAACGTCGCACACTCGGGGAGAACACAGTTCATCTTGAAATTTAATTGAGGGATCACCTTATAATGCTACCTCCGTACTAAGCAAAACAAGGTGCATAAAAGGATTAACATCTCATGCAATTCATAAGTGACATGATATGGCCATGAACTTGTGTTTAAGATCTCCATCTTCAAAACACCGGCATGATCTCCATCGTCACCGGCACAACACCATGATCTCCATCAACGTGTCGCCATCGGGGTTGTCACGCCCTGCATGCTTCTACTACTCTTGCTACCATAGCGATAAAGTAAAGCATTACATAGCGCTTAATGATTGACACGCAGGTCATACAATAATTAAAGACAACCCTATGGCTCCTGCCGGTTGCCGTACTCATCGACATGCAAGTCGTGAAATTCTATACATCACATGATCATCTCATACATCACATATATCTCATCATGTAATCGGCCATATCATATCACAACATACCCTGCAAAAACAAGTTAGACGTCCTCTAATTGTTGTTGCAAGTTTTACGTGGCTGCTACGGGTATCTAGCAAGAACGATTCTCACCTATGCATAAACCACAACGGTGATACATAGATTGCTTTTCAACCTTCTCAAGGACCGCCTTTGTCGGATCCGATCCAACTAAAGTAAGAGAAACTGTCACCCGCAAGCCATCTAAGCAACAAGTTGCGTCGAGGGAACCGGTCTCTCGTAAGCGTACGAGTAATGTTGGTCCGGGCCGCTTCATCTTACAATCCTGATGAACCAAAATCTGACCAAGGGAGGAAGCAATCTAAGCATCAACGCCCACAAACCTTTTGTGTTCTACTCGAGATCTCATCGAACCATCAACCTAGCTCATGATGCCACCGTAGTATAACGTCGCATGGGAAACAAAAATTTTCCTACGCACACGCAAACCTATCCATGGTGATGAGCATCTACGAGAGGGAGAGTGGATCTACGTACCCTTGTAGATCGCTAAGCGGGAAGCGTTAAGAAACGCGGTTGGTGTAGTCGAACTTCTTCGCGATTCAAATCGCCGAGCGTCCCGCGATCCAATCACGAACCGTCCCGCGAACTTATCACGAACCATCCCACGATCCAATCACGAACCGTCCCACGATCTCGTCACGATCCGTCCCGCGATCCAATCACGAACGTCTCGTGGCCTTGATCACGATTCTTCCGATCTAGTACCAAACGGACGGCACCTCCGCGTTCAGCACACGTGCATCTTGATGACGATCTCCACCGTCTTAATCTAGCAAGAGGGGGTGGAGAGGAGAGAGAGTTCACCGGTAGCGTGTCGGCGCTCCGGTGATGGTGGTGGTGGAGCAATTCCAGCAGGGCTTCGCCTAAGCGCTGCAGAAATCCGATCTAGAGGAGCACCGGTGAAACGGGTAGCACGTGGGCGTAAGTTGTGTGCAAAACCCTAGCTATCCACCAATATATATAGGAGGAGAAAAGGGCGAGAGGGGCCGGCGCACAAGTCCCCTTAGGGGAGTTGGCCGGCCAAGGTGGGAGCAATCCTACTCCTACTCCAATCCTAGTTGGAGTAGGATTGCTTCCTATTGGCTGATTTTTCCCTTTTCTCTTTAGGACTTCCTCTCCCTGCGCCATGGGCCTTTATGGTTGTTTCCCCAGCCCACTAAGGTCTGGTTATTATTCTCCCACAGCCCATGGACCTCTTGGGGTCGAAATACCCCTCCCGGAGGTCCCCCGATACACTACCGACACTCCCGGTACACTACCGATGAGCCCGAAACTTTTCCGGCGACCAAACTGGGACTTCCTATATATGAATCTTTACCTCTGGACCATTCCGGAGCTCCTCGTGACGTCCGGGATCTCATCCAGGACTCCGAACAACCTTCGGTCACCACCATACATAACTCTACACTACCGAAACGTCACCAAACCTTAAGTGTGCAGACCCTGCGGGTTCGAGAACTATGTAGACATGACCGAGACACCTCCACGGTCAATAACCAATGGCAGGACCTAGACGTCCACATTGGTTCCTACATATTCTACGAAGATCTTTATCGGTCGAACCTCTATGTCAAGGATTCAGTTAATCCCATATAACGTTCCCTTTGTTCTTCGGTATACTTGCCCGAGATTCGATCGTCGGTATCTCCATACCTAGTTCAACCTCATTACCAGCAAGTCTCTTTACTCGTTCCGTAATGCAAGATCCCGTGGCTAACATATTAGTCACATTGCTTGAAAGGCTTGTTGTGATGTTGCATTACCGAGTGGGCCCCGAGATACCTCTCCGTCACACGGAGTAACAAATCCCAGTCTCGATCCATGCCAACTCAATAGACACCATCGAAGATACCTGTAGAGCACCTTTATAGTCACCCAGTTACGTTGCGACGTTTGATACACACAAGGCACTCCTCCAATATCCGTGAGTTGCATGATCTCATGGTCATAGGAACATATACATTGACATGCAGAAAACAGTAGCAATAAACTGACACGATCATATGCTACATTTGTAGTTTGGGTCTTGTCCATCACATCATTCTCCCAACGATGTGATCCCGTTATCAAATGACATCTCATGTCCATGGCTAGGAAACCTTAACCATCCTTTAATCAACGAGCTAGTTCACTAGAGGCATACTAGGGACATTGTGTTGTCTATTTACCCACACATGCAATGTGTTTCCAATCACTACAATTATAGCATGGATAATAAACGATTATCATGAAAAAGGAAATATAATAATAAACACTTGATATATTGCCTCTAGGGCAAATTTCCAACAGTGATGTGATATGGCCAATTACATGATGTGATATATGTGATGTATGAGATGATCATGTGATGTATAGATTATCATGACTTGCATGTCGATGAGTACGACAACCGACAGGAGCCATAGGGTTGTCTTTAATTATTGTATGACCTGCGTGTCAATCATTAAGCGCTATGTAATGCTTTACTTTATCTCTAAACAGTAGCAATAGTAGTAGAAGCATGGTTGGCGCAACAACCCCGATGGCGACACATTAATGGAGATCAAGATGATGGAGATCATGGTGTCATGCCGGTGACAATGGAGATCATGCCGGTGCTTTCAAGATGGAGATCAAAAGAACAAGTTCATGGCCATATCATGTCACTTATGATTTGCATGTGATGTTAATCCTTTTATGCACCTTGTTTTGCTTAGGACGACGGTAGCATTATAAGGTGATCCCTCACTTAAATTTCAAGATGAATTGTGCTCTCCTCGAGTGTGCACTATTGCGAAAGTTCGTTGTGTCGAGACACCACGTGATGATTGGGTGTGATAGACTCTACGTTCACATACAACGGGTGCAAACCAGTGTTGCACATGAAGAATACTCGGGTTAAACTTGACGAGCCTAGCATGTATAGACATGGCCTCAGAACACAAGAGACTGAAAGGTCGAACATGAGTCATATAGTAGATATGATCAACATGATGATGTTCACCATTGAAACCACCTCAACTCACGTGATGATCGGACTTAAGTTGGTGAATTTGGATCTTGTATCACTCGAATGACCGGAGGGATGTCAATTTGAGTGGGAGTTCTTAAGTAATATGATTAATTGAACTCATTATCATGAACATAGTCAGTAGTGTCTTTGCAAACTGTGTTGTAGATTACTAGCTCACTCTGTAGCTCCCTTGATTTTTTTATATGTTCCTAGACAAATAGAGTTGAAAGATGATGGTAGTAATATTGCGGGCTGGCTCCGTGATCTGAGGATTGTCCTCATTGCTACAGAGAAGGCTTATGTCCTTAATGCACCGCTCTTTGCGCCAACCCCTCTAACATCGTCTGTAGATGTTGTGAACATCTGACAGGCATGTTCTGATGACTACTTGATAGTTTAGTGCGTCATGCATTACGGCTTAGAATTGAGGCTCCGAAACGTTTTGAACGTCACGAAACATATGAGATGTTCTAAGAGCTGAAATTAGGATCTCAGGCTCGTGCCCGTGTTGCGAGCTATGAGATCTCCAACAAGATTCTTTGCCAGCAAGATGAAAGAGAATAGATCAATCGTTGAGCATGTGCTCAGATTGTCTGGGTGCTACAATTGCTTTAAGCGAGTGGGATTTGATCTTCCACATAAGATAGTGATTGATATAGTTCTCCAAGTCATTGTCACTAAAGCTACTAGAACTTGGTGATGAACAATAAAATGCCAGGGATAGAAATAATGATCCCTGAGCTATTCGCGATGTTTGACACCGCGAAGGTAGAAATCAAGAAGGAGCGTCAAGTGTTGATGGTTAGTCAAACCACTAGTTTTGAGAAGGGTAAGAGCAAGGAGGGAAACTTGATGGATAGCAAGTCAGTTGCTGCTCCAGTGAAGCAACCCAAAGTTGAACCCAAACCCGAGACTAAGTGTTTTGATTATGAGGAGAGCGGTAGCTGAAGCGGAACAACCCTAGATACTTGGTAGATAAGAAGGCTAGGAACGTCGACAGAAGTATATTTGATATACGTGTTAATGATGTGTACCTTGCGAGTAGTCCTAGTAGCACCTGGGTATTAGATACCGGTTCAGTTGCTAAATGTTAGTAACTCGAAATAAAAGCTACGGAATAAACGGAGAACTAGCTAAGGGTTAGGTGACGATGTGTGTTGGAAATGTTTCCAAGGTTGATGTGAACACGCTCTCTCTACCTTCGGGATTAGTGACAAACCTAAATAAATGTTATTTGGTGTTTTGCGTTGAGCATGAACGTGATTAGATCGTGTTTATTGCAACACGGTTATTCATTTAAGTTACAGAATAATGGTTATTCTGTTTACATGAATAATACCTTCAATGGTCATGCACCTAGTGAGAATGGTTTGTTGAATCGTGATCGTAGTAATACACATGTTCATAACATTGATGCCAAAAGATACAAGGTTAATAATGATAGTACCACATACTTGTGGCACTGCCGCTAAAGGTCATATTGGTGTAAAGCGCATGAAGAAACTCCATGCTGATGGATCTTTGGACTCATTCGATTTCGAATCGATTGAGACATGTGAACCATGCCTCTTGGGCAAGATGACTAAGGACCATGTTTCCAGATGGATGGAGTGGGCAAGTGATTTATTGGAAATGATACATGTTGATGTATGCAATCCAAGGAGTCTTGTAGCGTGCGGTGGATATCGTTATTTTCTTACCCTCACTGATGATTTGAGTAGATATAGTGTATATTTACTTTATGAAACACAAGTCCGAATCGTTTGAAAGGTTCAAGCAAATTCAGAGTGAAGTTTAAGATCATCGTGACAAGAAGATAAAATTTCTGTGATATGATCGTGGAGGTAAATATCTGAGTTACGAGTTTGGCATACAACTTTAGACAATGTGAAAGTTGTTTCACAACTCACGCCACCTGGAACACCATAGTGTGATGGTGTGTTCGAACGTCATAGTCGTGATCTATTGAAAATGGTGCTTGCTATCATGTCTCTTATCGTTTTGCTACTATAATTTTGGGGTTATGCATTAGAGACAACTACATTCACTTTAGATAGGGCACCATCTAAATCCGTTGAGATGACATCGTGTGAATTATGGTTTGATATAAACCTAAGCTGTCATTTCTTAATGTTTGGGGCTGCAACACTTATGTGAAAAAGGTTTTCACCTAATGAGCTCGAACCCAAAGCGGACAAATGCATCTTCATAGAATACCCTAAAGACAGTTGGGTAAACCTTCTATCTCAGATCCAAGCATAAAGTGTTTGTTGCTAAAACTGGGTCCTTTCTCGAGAAAGAGTTTCTCTCGAAAGAATTGAGTGGGAGGAAGATAGAACTTGATGAGGTTGTTGAACCTTTGTTCAACCAGAGAGTAGCGTAGCACAGGAATTTGTTTCTCTGAAGCCTACGTTAGTTGAAGAGGAAGTTAATGATGATGATCATGAAGCTTCGGATCAAGTTACTATCAAACCTCGTAGGTCAACGAGGATGTGTACTGCTCCTGAGCGGTACGACAACCCTGTCTTGGAGGTCATGTTGTTGGACAACGATGAATCTACGAGATGTGGAGAAGCGATGATGGGCCCGGATTCCGACAAATGGTTAGAGGCCATGAAATCTGAGAAAGGATCCATGTATGAAAACCAAGTATAGACTTTGGTAGACTTGCTCATTGGACGGCAGGCCGTTGAGTACAAATGGATGTTTAAAATGAAGACAGACGCTCATGGTAAATGCCACCATTTGTAAAGCTCGACTTGTTGCAAAGAAGTTTATGACAAGTTCAAGGAGTTGACTGCGATGAGACATTCTCACTCGTAGCGATGCTAAAGTCTGTTGGAATTATGTTAGCAGTTGTTGCATTTTTCAGTTATGAAATCTGGCAGATGGATATCAAAACATAGTTTCCTTAACGATTTACTTGAGGAAAGGTTGTATGTGATACAACCAGAAGGTTTTGTCAGTCCTAAGGATGCTAAAAGGTGTGCAAGCTTTAGTGATTCTTCTATGAACTGAAACGAGCATCTCGGAGTTGGAATATACACTTTGATGAGATGATCAAAGTTTTTGAGTCTATATAAAGTTTACGAGAAACTTGTATTTACAATAAAGTGAGTGGGAGCACTATACAATTTCTGATAAGTATATGTGGATGACATATTGTTGATCAGAAATGATGTAGAATTACTGGAAAGCATAAACGGTTGTTTGAAAAGAGTTTTTTCAAAGGAAGATCTAGATAAAGCTACCTAATTGTTGAGAATCAAGATCTATAGAGATAGATCAAGATGCTTGATGAGACTTTCAATGAGTACATACCTTGACAAGATTTTGAAAGAGTTCAAAATGGATCAGTCAGAGAAAGAGTTCTCGCCTGATTTGCGAGGTGTGAAGTTGAGTAAGACTCAAAGCTCGACAACGGCAGAAGAAAGAGAAAGGACGAATGTCGTCCCCTATGCCTTAGCCATAGGCTATGTATAGTATGCCATGCTGTGTACCGCACCTGTGTGTGCCTTGCCATGAGTCCGTCAAGGGGTACAAGAGTGATCCAGAAGTGGATCACTGGACAGTGGTCAATATTATCCTTAGTGACTAAAAGACTAAGGAAACGTTTCTCGATTATGGAGGTGATAAAGGGTTCGTTGTAAAGAGTTACGTCGATGCAAGCTTTAACACTAATACGGATGACTCTTAGTAGCAATCCTGATACGTATAGTGGAGCAGCCATTTGGAATAGTACCAAGTGGAGTGTGGTAGCAGTGTTTACAGTTCGACATAGAGATTTTCAAAGTACATACGGATATGAATGTCGCAAACCCGTTGACTATAAGACCTCTTTCACATGCAAAGCATGATCGAGCCCCAGAACTCAGTGGGTGTTAGATTCATAACAATGCGAATCACATGGTGATGTGAACTAGATTATTGACTCTAGTGCAAGTGGGAGACTGTTGGAAATATGCCCTAGAAGCAATAATAAATTAGTTATTATCATATTTCCTTGTTCATGATAATCGTTTATTATCCATGCTATAATTGTGTTGATCGGAAACTCACATACATGTGTGGATACATAGACAACACCATGTCCCTAGTATGCCTCTAATATACTAGCTCGTTAATCAAAGATGGCTATGGTTTCCTAGTCATGGACATGAGATGTCATTTGGTAACGGGATCACATCATTAGGAGAATGATGTGATGAACAAGACCCAAACTACAAACGTAGCATATGATCGTGTCAGTTTATTGCTACTGTTTTCTGCATGTCAAGTATATGTTCCTATGACCATGAGATCATGCAACTCACTGACACCGGAGGAGTACCTTGTGTGTATCAAACGTCGCAACGTAACTGGGTGACTATAAAGGTGCTCTACAGGTATCTCCGAGGGTGTCTGTTGGGTTGGCAGGGATAAAGACTGGGATTTGTTACTCCGTGTGACGGGGAGGTATCTCAGGGCCCACTCGGTAATACAACATCACAATAAGCCTTGCAAGCAATGTGGCTAAGTGTTAGTCATGGGATCTTGTATTACGGAACGAGTAAAGAGACTTGCCAGTAATGAGGTTGAACTAGGTATGGAGATACCGACGATCGAATCTCGGGCAAGTAACATACCGAAGAACAAAAGGAACATCATACGGGATTAACTGAATCCTTGACATAGAGGTTCGACTGATAAAGATCTTTGTAGAATATGTAGGAACCAATATGGGCATCCAGGTCCCGCTATTGGTTATTGACCATAGAGGTGTCTCGGTCATGTCTACATAGTTCTCGAACCCGCAGGGTCTGCACACTTAAGGTTCGGTGACGTTTCGGTAGTATAGAGTTATGTATGGTGGTGACTGAAGGTTGTTCGGAGTCCCGGATGAGATCCCGGACGTCACTAGGAGCTTCGGAATGGTCTGGAGGTGAATATTGATATGTAGGAAGTCTTTTTTTGGTCGCCGAAAAAGTTTCGGGCTAATCGGTAATGTATCGGGAGTGCCGGTAGTGTACCGGGAGACCACCAGGAGGGGTATTTCGACCCAAGAGGCTTCATGGGCTGTGGGATAATAATTACCAGCCTTTTGTTGGCTGGTGGAAGTCCCACACAAATCCCATGCGGCTAGGGAAAGAAAGCCCAAAGAGAAAAAGTGGGAAAAGGCAAAAATAGGATGAATCCTAGTCCTACTAGGATTGGAGGTGGATTCCACCTCTCCCACCTGGTTCGGCCGACTCCTTGGAGGCTTGGCCCTTGGGCTGTCCAAGCCTCCTCCTCTCTTCCTCCTATATATACTGGTGGTTTTAGGGTTTTTGCACAGAATTTTAGCCACGTGCTGCCCGTTCCTCCAGTGCATAGTTTCTCCTCTAGATCGGATTTCTGCAGTGCTTAGGTGAAGCCCTGCCGGAATAGATCCACCACCATCGCCGGAGCGCCATCACGCTTCCAGAGAACTCTTCTACCTCTATGTTCCCTCTTTCTGGATCAAGAAGGCGGAGATCGTCATCGAGCTGTACGTGTGCTGAACGCGGAGGTGTCGTCCGTTCAGCGCTAGATCGGAAGGACCGTGATCAAGATCGCGAGACAGATCATGATGAGTTCGCAGGACGGATCGTGATGAGTTTGCGGGACAGATCGTGATTGGATCGCTTGACAGATTATGATGAGAACGCGGGACGCTCGGCGATTTGGATCGCGAAGACGTTCGACTACACCAACCGCGTTTCTTAACGCTTCCCGCTTAGCGATCTACAAGGGTATGTAGATCCACTCTCCCTCTCGTAGATTCTCATCACCATGGATAGGTCTTGCGTGAACGTAGCAAAAAATTTGTTTCCCATGCAACGTTCCCCAACAGTAAAAGTGTTGGGTTGTCGCCCAACTAGCGCTTTTCTTTAATTCCTTTTAACTAGGCATGATGATTTCAATGATACTCGTATAGGAATAAAAGTTGAAAATGCAAGAGAGCATCATGGATCACATGACAAGCATATTTTAAGTCTAACCAAATTCCTATGCATAGGGTTTTTGTGAGAAAACAATTTATGGGACCAAGAATCAACTAGCATAGGAAGGCAAAACAAGTGCAACTTCACAACTTTGAACACATAGAGAGGAAACTTGATATCATTGCAATTCCTACAAGCATATGTTCCTCCCTCATAATAATTTTCAGTAGCATCATGAAGTAATTCAACAATATAACTATCACATACAGCATCCTTTTCATGATCTACAAGCATAGAAAAATTATCACTCTCCACATAAGCAAACTTCTTCTCATTCATAATAGTGGGAGCAAACTCAACAAAATAACTATCATGAGGTGCTTGATAGACATAACCACTTTGAAAATTAAAATCATGATGAAAAAATTTCATGGTTACTATCAATATTTATAGAATACATGTCATCACAATAATCATCATACATAGGACTCATGCTATCATCATAATAGTTTTGCTCATCAAAACTTGGGGGACTAAAAATATCATATTCATCAACCATAGCATCCCCAAGCTTGTGGCTTTTCATATCATTAGCATCATCAATATTCATAGAACTCATACTAACAATATTTCTATCATGCTCATCATTCAAGGAATTCTCATCAAGTATTTTCATAATTTCATCCTCTACCAATTAAGCACAATTTTCTAAATCCTTGTTTTCACGAAAGACATTATAAAGAAGAAACAAATGATGCAAACCAAACTCTGTTTTTTTGTAGTTTTATTTTATATATGAAACTAGTGATAAAACAAGAAACTAAAAGATTTGATTGCAATATCTAAAGATATACCTTAAAGCACTCACCTCCCCAGCAACAGCGCTAGAAAAGAGCTTGATGTCTATGACGCAACTTTATTCTTGTAGACTATGTTGGACCTCCAAGCGCAAAGTTTTGTAGGACAGTAGCAATTTTCTATCAAGTGGATGATCTAAGGTTTATCAATCTGTGGGAGGTGTAGGATGAATATGGCCTCTCTCAAACAACCCTGCAATCAAATACAAGATATCTCTTGTGTCCCCGACACACCCAATACAATGGCAAATTGTGTAGGTGCACTAGTTCGGCGAAGAGATGGTATACAAGTGCAATATGAATGATAGAAATAGGTTTTTGTAGTCTGAAAATATAGAAAATGCAAGGTAACAAGTGGTAAACAGTGAGAAAAATGTTGTATAAATGCTTGGAAATAAGGCCTAGGGTCCGTACTTTCGCTAGTGCAATCTCTCAACAATGCTAATATAATTGGATCACATAACCATCCCTCAACGTGCAACGAAGAATCACTCTAAAGTTCTTATCTAGCAGACAACATAGGAAGAAATTGTTTGTAGTGTACAAAACCACCTTAAAGTTATCCTTTCCAATCAATCTATCCAAGAGTTCGTACTAAAATAACACCAAGTTATCCTTTTCGATCGATCTATCTAAGAGTTTGTACTAAAGTAATACCATATGATACGCATCAACCAACTCTAATGTCACCTAGATACTCCAATGTCACCACATTTATCCATGAGTTAATTATACGATACACATCAAACAATTCCATATTCATAATACTCAATCCAACACAAAGAACCTCAAAGAGTGCCCCAAGATTTCTATCAGAGAACATGGTATGAAAATGTGCAATCAGCCCCTATGCATAGATCCCTAAGGTCACTGGAATCCGCAAGTTGACGCCATAACATATATCAAGTGAATCACTTAAATACCCCAATGTCACTAAGGGTATCTGCACGCAAGACATACATCAAGTGCTATGAAATCCATAAAAGTATTCAATTTGATAATTACAAAATCTCGAAGGGAAAACTCAATTCATCACAACAAGAAAGAGAGGGGCAAACACCATATGATCCAACTATAATAACAAAGCTTGTGATACATCAAGATCGTGCCATCTCAAGAATACGAGAGAGAGAGATTGAACACGTAACTACTGGTACAAACCGTCAGCCCCGAGGGTGGACTACTCCCTCATCATCATTGTGACCATAGGGATGATGAAGATGGCCTCCAGTGATGATTTCCCCCTCCGACAGGGTGCCGGAACGGGGTCTAGATTGGTTTTTCGTGGCTACAGAGGCTTGAAGTGGCAGAACTTCTGATCTAGGGTTATTTCTGATGGTTTCTGAATATATAGGATTTTTTGGCATCGGTCTCATGCGAAGATGGGCCGCGACTGGACCACAAGACACTAGGGCGCGCTAGAGCGGGCTGGCACGGCCTGGTAGGTTGTGCCCACCTCGTGGCTCTTCTAGCCCTCCCACGAAGCTTCTAGTGCCTCTTTTGTTTAAAAACATCAAAAAGTTTTGTTGCATTCGGAGAACTTTTATTTCTACACGAAAAAAACACCACGGTAGTTTTGCTGAAAACAGCGTCAGTCCGGGTTAGTTCTAAATAAATCACATAAAGTGCATAAAAACCATATAAAAGTATTGTAAGCATAGGTGAATATGGCATGAATACTTCATAAATTATCGATACATTGGAGACATATCTGGTATTGATGATTTTGTTGGAAATATGCCCTAGAGGCAATAAATAAAGTGTTTATTATTATATTTCCTTGTTCATGATTATCGTTTATTATCCATGCTATAATTGTATTGATTGGAAACACATTACATGTGTGGGTAAATAGACAACACTTTGTCCCTAGTATGCCTCTAGTTAAGAAGCTCGTTGGTCAAAGATGGTCAAGGTTTCCTAGCCATTGACATGTGATGTCATTTGATAATGGGATCACATCATTAGGAGAATGATGTGATGGACAAGACCCAAACTACAAACGTAGCATATGATCATGTCAGTTTATTGCTACTGTTTTCTACATGTCAAGTATATGTTTCTATGACCATGAGATCATGCAAATCACAGACACCAGAAGAGTTCCTTGTGTGTATAAAACATCGCAACGTAACTGGGTGACTATAAAGGTGCTCTACAGGTATCTTTGAGGGTTTCTGTTGGGTTGTCATGGATCAAGACTGGGATTTTTACTCCGTGTGACGGAGAGGTATCTCAGGGCCCACTCGGTAATACAACATCACAATAAGCCTTGCAAGCAATGTGACTAAGTGTTAGTCACGGGATCTTGTATTATGGAACGAGTAAAGAGACTTGCCAGTAACGAGGTTGAACTAGGTATGGAGAAACCGACGATCGAATCTCGGGCAAGTAACATACCGAAGAACAAAGGGAACATCATATGGGCTTAACTAAATCCTTGACATAGAGGTTCGACCGATAAAGATCTTCGTAGAATATGTAGGAACCAATATGGACATCCAGGTCCTGCTATTGGTTATTGACCATAGAGGTGTCTTGGTCATGTCTACATAGTTTTCGAACCCGTAGGGTCTGCACACTTAAGGTTTGGTGATGTTTTGGTAGTATAGAGTTATGTATGGTGGTGATCGAAGGTTGTTCGAAGTCCCAGATGAGATCCCAGATGTCACAAGGAGCTCCGGAATGGTCCGGAGGTAAAAGATTGATATATAGGAAGTCCTATTTTGGTCGCCGGAAAGGTTTCGGGCTCATCGGTAGTGTACCGGGAGTACCGGTAGTGTACCGGGAGACCATCGGGAGGGGTATTTCGACCCAAGAGGCTACATGGGCTGTGGAAGGATGAATACCAGACCTTAGTGGGCTGGTGGAAGTCCCACACAAGGCCCATGCGGCTGGGAAGAAAAGCCCAAAAGGAAAAAAGGTGGAAAAAGGCAAAAAGGCTAAGATAAGGAAGGAGTCCTAATCCTACTAGGAGTGGAGGAGGAGGACTCCTCCCACTTGGTTCGGCCGAAGCCTAGGGCTGGCTCCTTGAGGGCCAAGCCTCCTCCTCCTCTCCTCCTATATATACTAGAGGTTTTTAGGGTTTTGGCCCAAGATTTTTAGCCACGTGCTACCCGTTCCTCCAGTGCATAGTTTCTCCTCTAGATCGGATTTCTGCAGTGCTTAGGCGAAGCCCTGCTGGAATAGCTCCACCATCATCGCCGGAGCGCCGTCACGCTGCCGGAGAACTCTTCTACCTCTCCGCTCCCTTTTGCTGGATCAAGAAGGCGGAGATCGTCATCAAGTTGTATGTGTGCTAAACGCAGAGGAGCCATCCGTTCGGTTCATGATCAAGACGGATCGTGATTGGATCGCGGGACGCTCGGCGATTTGGATCGTGAAGACGTTCGACTACACCAACCGCGTTTCTTAACGCTTCCCGCTTAGCGATCTACAAGGGTATGTAGATCCACTCTCCCTCTCGTAGATGCTCATCACCATGGATAGGTCTTGCGTGAACGTGGGAAATTTTTGTTTCCCATGCGATGTTCCCCAACAGATTTATGCTTTACGTGAGGAAGATTGAGTTATGCCATTGCTTACATGATGAAATGAGTAGGAGAACGTTGTTTAGCATTGTTATTTTGAAAGGTGGTGATTATTTTCTAGTATTCATCTATATTATCATTATGGTATTTACTACGTCATCGGTTCTTAACATTTGTACCTAAAAGATTACATGATTAAGACATGTCAGATAGCATTCAACAACAAAATTTTGTTTTATCATTTACCTACTTGAGGATGAGCAAGAATTAAGCTCGTGGATGATTATACATCTGTAATGTATCTATAATATTTGATTGTTTCATGGTATTATACTACCAATATTGTATGCTTTACACATCATTTCATATCATTTTGGGAACTAACATATTTAACCAGTGCCAAGTGCCAGTTGTTGTTTTCTACTAGCTTTTGGTTTAATAGAAAATCTATATCAAATGAAGTATGGACACCATGAAACTTTTTGACATTTTTTCTGGACCAAAATAGACCCTGGAAGCTTCGAGAGGAGTCCACACGCCGCACGAGGTGATGACAAGGCAAGAGGACGCACCTCGGGGGTAGGCTCCCCATGCCCCTGGTGGGGCCCCTGCAGGTCTGCTTGCCCTATTTCCTGGCCTATAAATTCAAATATATTTATAAACCATTGATGGAGCATCTAAAACAATTTTTATGCCATCGTAAGCTTTTGTTCTTCCGTGATACCATCTGGAGACCTTTTTCAGTACTTTGGGGAATCCATCACAGAGGTCGTATTCGTCAACCTGCTGCCTCCCCAATTATGTGTGAGTAGTTCCCTAAGGACCTACGGGTTCATAGCGGTCTCTCTCTCTCTCTCTCTCTCTCTCTTCGATTGATCTTTAATACAATGATCTCTTCGGGGACCTATTCGATGTAATCATTGTGATGTGTTTGTTGAGATCGGATGAATTGTGGGTTTATTATCAGATTATTCATTAAAAGAATTTGAATCCACTCTAAGATTTATTAGGCTTTCCAATCTATGAGCTTTCTTTGGCCAATTTGATGATTAGATCTTCAGGGGAAGTCGTCCATAGTACTAGCTTCAATCTTGCGGTGTCCTTAGTCTATGACAAGAGGAGTAGCAAGGCACGTATTTATATTGTTTGTACTAAGGGAAAACGATGGGGTCGACCCTAATAATTGAGCGTATTTTGTATATATTATGCCATCATGCATCAAGCATTACTCTGTTTGTTATGAACTTAATACGTAGAGATGTATGCATAAAAGGGATCTTGAAGTGGAGTAGATGCAGAATCGTTTTCATCTACTCACAGATGTAATGCCTATATATATGATCATGACATGAATAATATCATAATTATTCACTTTTTTATCAATTACCCAACAGTAATTTGTTCATCCATCGTTGCTACGTTCATGAGAGAGATACCTCGAGGAAAAGATATGAGCCACGGATCCATTCACCTATTATATTTGCTAAAACTACAAACATATCTTGGTTGCAATTTATATACTTTTATTTAGCTTCGCAGTTTATATTATCTATCCTCCACCAGCAGATTTGATACTTATAAATAACGAGTACAAGGGGATTGACAACCCTCTTGTCAGCGTTGGGTGTAAGTATTTTATTTGTGTAGGTGTAGGTATTGATCACCGTTCATTGCGGTAATCTTCTATTAGTTCGAATTAAATTCTAGTTTTTAACTAAGGAGAATACTTTTCGTTAGTGTACTACATCACTCTTTCTTTTCAGGAAGACCCAACGCAATCACATACACTCACGGTAGTTGTAGGCTAGCAGCTAATCTTTTCTTGTTTAGCGCACGCCACATAAACAAGTTAAGCATGCATGCCACGTGCCAAATCATAAATCGGGAGAAACTCCTACTCCTACCCGCCACGTACAAGTAGATAATCAGGAGAAATCCGATTCGCATGTGTTGATTGGCAATGTGGTGCAATCCGGTTCAAATATGCATTGATGACATCGTTGTCATCTATCAATAATAAATTATTTGGAAAATCCATAATGTTTTTGCAGAAAGGCAAAAGCATAGTCACGAGTTCATATACACAACTAACAAGTGATATGCATGTGGTGTAAAAGGGGTTAAACTTAGGCCTACACACTACCATGTGCTACCATGTCCATGAGGCATGCCACAAAAACTAATCAAGTGGGAGTTGAGAAAAAATATTCACATAAAAAGGAATAAAACACTTTACTTTGAAAATATCAGGTACACATCATGCATAGACACGTATGTACACATCCACACCGCCACAAATATATACTCATACATTGTCTACATATGTAACAATAGCCTGCAAATTAATGAAATTAAGATAATGCATCATTATCGACGGCTACATTGCTTTCCACCAATAAATTAAACATGATAAAATCAATATGAAATATACCACAACTATTCAATGTATGAGCTTGAATATCTACGCCAATGTGTAGACGAATTGAACGGTTAAAAAGATCATGTTGATAAAGAGCAAGGTTAAATTTCTATATATGGGATTAAAATTAAGTAACGAAGGAATGTCAATAATTCAGTTTTCATAAGAACTGCACATGAAATAAAACAAGAATATAATTTTTTGAAGTTGGTTGTTAAACTTTAGAACAGTAAAATTCAGAATGAAAAAGCTAACATCCGAATATAACTACCATTCTTAATAAAATGCAGGAGAGTGATTTAAGATTAGCATATATCTGAGTTAAGCAGTACAAAAAAACATTGAAATGTATATAACTACAACACATATGATTTTGTATTTTTTGGTGTACAACGCATATGAATTATCATTCACTGAGAAATATGAACTATGATTCACTTACCCATTTCACAATTGGTGAAATATGGCGCACCAGAAAGAAAATATATACACATGCATGAGGGTCATCTAGGTAAACACAACATCAGGTACGGGTAATCGTCTTTTTAACACCGATATACGATGTGCTGGAGTGAACTGGATGTGTTGTACAATGCTTAATACGAAGAATTAAATTATGTCAAGTATGTGATAAGCTATTTTAAAAACAATGGACATAATGAGAAATAACACGATAGATCAGTGAGTGAGACAAAATGTTTGAGTAGTTTCAAGTGAATATGAGGTGATAACTACAATGTCCTAGATGAATCAGTCCACCTATACAACAAGCCTAATATAAGCATACAAGGAAGCATATGAAAGTAGGGAAGCACACCAACCCAAAAGGGTAACTGCACTGTACTCAATGATGAAACAAGTCAAGAGGATAGAGATGGTTAAACATTAATTCATCACCATAAGTGAAAGATAGGTAACACGGGTATGAGATATCAAGAAACAAACATGGAGATCATGATAAAAGTCTATGATTTTGTATGCCATTAACCATGGTCCTTACCCATAAATTCAAATCATATTTTATAGATATGTTCGCCTGAACTTTATTGTCGTTTGACTTTTGTGTTCCACTAAGGAAGAAATGCCTTAAACCGAATAGCACATTACATAATGGCAAATATATGGTAGAGAAAAAACTAGCAAATGGTTATTAACAAAAAAAGCCAGCACCCCAGAACTAATATATAATATGAGAAAATATACAAGACGAATGCATATGTTCAAAGGAGTCAGATTCTCACTCGTGAGCATCCTAGGGAAACCAACAACTCAATTTCTTTCTAATGCATATGTAGTAATGGTATCAAGCAAATGATTTAGTGTACAAGCCACACCCACAATAACTTCTCCTAAATTGTTCCTAAGACGTCACCCATAGCTGTGGTATCGTCCTCATGGCAGGATGCATCCATGTTAACCTTATAGTAGCCCGGCCTCAACTTTGACCAACCAGCTTCCCGAAGGTGGTTATTGTGCATCACCGAACCATAGTTTGCGGTCAGGGCATGAATCAAAAATGTTGTGTTGGGTGGTGTCCCCACCGTCTTGCCCTACACAAGCTCCCAGTGCTGCCACCAGACAAACCAACAAGCTAGAACCACAGACTTACATGCCAAGCATTATGAGAACTGGGGAACTCTGACTCAGATTCCATAAAATGCTCTCCGACAGAATGCAACCAAAACAATAAATGATAAGTGCATGCGCAATAACTTCATCTAGCCCAGATCCTTCCATAGTTAGTTCTCAAAGTACCTTTTCCATCATCTCTCCTGCTCTAAGACCCAAACTGGTTCTCCCACTCCATATAGTATGCAAATCGCACCAAAAAGGTGCTCAACTTGGTTTTGTGTCATGCCACAAAATCCTCTGTAAAGTGAGCACTCAAAGTGATCATAAGAATTCTCTTCGCTTCAATTGGTAAAAATGTCTCCGTGATAAATATATTATCCCAAAGACCAAAGTCGGGATTGATTAATTCCTTTAACATACGCAAGATAACATGGCCCTTCGATGTCTAATCTTCCTTCTATTGTTATTCAGGATATACTGATCTTCCCAAATGTTTATCTTTTGATCCATCCCACTCTTCAAATATGACCACTCTGAAAGTTTGCAAACCAGGAACAATACCCAGTCAAGTATATGAAGAGCCTTTTTTTGGTCCATCATTTAATAGGCTACCATTAAGGAAATATTTAGCTCTAAACACTTAGGCATAGAGGGAGTCATGATTTCTTAGCAGCCTCCAAGTTTGCTTTGAAAACATAGCGAGATTAAAATAATACAAATCTCAAAAGCCCACACCTCCCTTTTTTTTAAATACACATATTTCACCATGCGCACGGGTGCATCCTTTCCTATCCTGGTCCTCCGTATCACCCCACCAGAAAGCAAACATTGCATCTTTTTTTTTGTAGAGTTATTAGGGACCTTTAAAATAGGCATGGCAAAAAACAGGGATAGATTGGATAACTGTCTTTCATAATATTTCTTTTGCACCCATAGACCAACGCTTCTACTTCCACCCCTTCAATATTTAAGCAATCCTTTTCGCAAGATGAGTAAGACTATCACTCATGTCCAACCCCCTCATAGTTGGGGACCAGTCTATTTATCAGAGATACTAGTTTCAATCATAATTTTTAGCTCTGAGCAGATTTGGGCTTTAACATCAACATTTATGTTTGGACTAAAAAGACACCGCATTTATCTTTGCTTACCAACTAGCCTGAATTTGGACAATATTCATCTAGCACTGGTCTCAACGAGAGGTTGTAGTTTTCAAACCAGCCTTCATAACTACACCCTCTATGAACTCTATGAACTTTTATAAGATCGTTTAGATAGTGAGGAGTTTTAGGCAATCATCAGCAAACTGTCCAATTTCGGAAGTTTGGAGCCTCTAAGCATAAGCACAAATAATGTTCCTTTTTTCAGCTTTTGTTCTCTTTACGGGGAGAAAAGATTTAGGTTCCATTGTCTTTTGTATCTTTAGCAAATTCCAGTGTTTGTTATTCTTTTTGAACTTTGATGGTACCTGGTGGTGTGTTAAGTAGCATATAAGTATATTGTCTGTTTCTCTTCATTAGTTTTGAACTTTTTAAGATACATATGGTAGATTCTTTTAATGAAAACTACCAGAACCTTCGCATAAACAAAAAGCGTGGGCGTCTGATCCTAAGAGAAACTTCAACGGTCGATCTAAACGGACGGCGATTTTGTCCGTTTTTTGTTCGTTTGGGTCGGCCAGGCAGACACGGATATCCGCTTTCGTTTTTGGGTCGGCGTGTGCGCTCAACGCTGGCCCGATCCATTTTGACGGCGCTAGAAAAAAACGCTTGCATATTTAAAAAATATTAATTAAACATTAAAGCCGGCCACGAAGGCTGGCGAGAGTTCACGCGTTCACATTTGCATTTAACAAAATAAAAAACAACCTAAACTACGAGGTGACGCGCTGCACTAGGCGTCATCATCATCGTCCTCGGGGTCCGTGAGAGCGATGAGCGTCGACGCCGGACCAGCACAGGGGAATGCCGTGTTCCAAAGCGCGTTCATGTTGGGCGCGGGCTGTGCCGGCGCGGGCAGTGCCGCCCCCTGGGCTGCCGCGGCCTGGCGCGCCTCCTCCTCGGCCTCGCGCTGCGCGTCCTCGGCGTCGTGCTCGAGCATCTCGAGGTGCTTGCCCTCTTCGTGCTCTTTGGCCCGCCGGATCTGGCGCCAGTGCTCGAGGTACGCCGCCTCCTGCGCCGGCGTCGCCCCCATCCAAACCGATGGCGCGGAGACCCACTCGCGCACTACTCCCTTCCAGGTGTAGCTCTCAATGGGGGACGACTCCGGCTCAGACTGCGGCTGCGGCTTCGGCTCGCCTTTGACGCGGCGTCGGGGAGGGGTCGACGGGGCTGGCGGCGGCAGCACGCAATCGCCCGCTGCGGAGAGGGCAATGGCCTGCGCCATTGTCGCCTCGTACCGAGCCTCCTCTTCCTCCGCCGCCGCCACCCCGCGCCGCTCGTCCTCCTTGCTCTCCCGGTAGACGGTAGCAAGGGCCGCCTGGTAGGCGTCCTCCTCCGCCTGGTCCTCCTCGTGGACGACGAGCGGCAGCGGCGGCACGCTGCGGTCGACCTCGCGCACGCCCCATCGCCTCGCCTCCTCGTGCTCGAAGGCGAACCACCTCGCCCAGTTGGGCGAGTCGGTTGCGTAGGCGGGGTCACGGCGCTGCTCCGGCGTTAGCAGCGCCCGCCGGCACCGCACCTCCTTCGCGTGAGCCCGAGCCGACCGCGGCACCACCGGCACTGGGATCCTATCCGGATCCAGATGCCAGTCGTGCGGCAGGGTGGCGTCGAGGTACCGGAGAGGCACGCGGTGCTGCCAGTGCCACTCCGCCTGGTGTACAGGCACGTTCACGTGCTGCCTCTGCCAGCGAGGCGTCGGCGCCGGCGGAGGCGGGAGGAACTGCGAGGGGAAAGGAATGGCGGGGGCCTTGCCCTTGCCCTTGCTGTTACTGGCGTCGGAGAAGAGCCCCATCTTGTTGCGACGGTGATGGCTAGGGTTTGCCGGCGATGGGGAAGCGGAGCTTGCTAGATGTGGATGGCGAGTTTGGATGAGGATGGCCCCGCCGCACGGTCGGCTTAAAAAAGAACGACCTCCGTCACTGACGCGTGGGCCAGTGGTCATAAATTAAGCTGATCGTGTGGGCAGCGGGTAGTTGAACGGCCGCCAGGTGGGGACGCGGCGAACACCGAGAAGGCGCGCGTGACGTCCGTTCCGCGTCCGTGCCGACGCATTTGGGACGCAAATTTAGACCGCAAATGCGTCAGCGCGAACGCGAAACAAAAATGATTTGGCTTTGAATCGACGCGTTGGGCCGTCATTTTTGTTTGCGTCGATCCAAACGGACGACGACGGACCAAATAGGTCATCCAATTAAAATTGTCTAAATATTTGGGCATGAGAAGCTAAGCCAGAATGGACGTCCTCGGAGGATGAGACGTTGCTAGCGCCGATGGGTTTTGATTTCCTGCTACTTTGGCCCTTCTTCCTCGCCACGAGACTGGCCGCGATACTGCTGGGCGTTCTATCTCCAGTCATGGATGCCGACGGCCGCCCCGGCCGAGTCTCCCGACTCCTGGAGTGCTGCATCCCATGGAGACGCCCCCGCCGGTGGCCGAAGCACCTGCCATGCTGGCCGCGGCCTAGGCCTCATCCACGAGCGAACAGGCACAAGCCGAAAACGTAGAGGGGCAAGAAGAAGGCGCATGTTCGCTCGTTGGAGTCGCTCAGCCCGAGCTCACGCCCACCACGCAACGACCCTGTAATTCTTCAGTCAAGATTTAACCTCTTTTAATTTGGCACTGATCGACGAAAGGAATGAAACAACGAACTAATTTTTGTTGGTGCAGAGCTGGAGCGGCCGGCAGTACAGGTACTGCAGGGTGGTCGTACAGACCGCCATGGCCGCGCTTCTGTTGTTGCTTGGTCGTTGTGATAGAGATCCACGAACGGTCTAGATGAGGATGACGTGGAGCCACGTGTAAGCAGGCGCTGCTCCCGCGCAGCTATATAAAGCAGCACAACTCCAGCTCATCTTTCCCATCTTGCATTCGCGACTGAAGCAACAGCCATAGCTAAAGAGAGTGGAGTGGCAGAGCAGTTCGAGTTTGCTTTCCTCTTGCTTGATTGGTTGATCGGTGCCTTCATCCATCATTGGAGGTACATATAGTTAGGGAAGAATTCTCCGGCCGGCCACCGGCGACGACCGCAAGTGATCCGTGAGGATGGTGAATACGACGACGGCTATGGTGAGCGGCGGCGGCAAGGGCGGCGTGCTGCCGTTGGCGTCCCTGAACCATATCAGCATAGTGTGCAGGTCGGTGGAGGAGTCGCTCGACTTCTACATGAACGTCCTCGGGTTCACCCCCATCCGTCGCCCTGGCTCCTTCGACTTCGACGGCGCATGGTAATCAAACCGATCAGCATCAGTATATACACATACATATATTGAATCTTTATTGCACTGCGCGCTCTGAATCTCTGATGGTCGTGTTCTTCTTGTTGCTGCGAATGAAGGCTGTTCAACTACGGCATCGGCATCCACCTGCTGCAGTCGGAGCATCCCGAGAGCTTACCGGCGAAGAAGGAGATCAACCCCAAGGATAACCACATCTCTTTCCAGGTACGTACGTAAAGTAGTTAATTTCGATTTGGTTGCGAATACACCGCAGTCTGCTGCTATGTCTCAGGTGGCCACGATAGTCGTCCGTGACTGAAAGATAGTAGCGGCTGTCTTCTTTTTTCTTGAAAAAACAGTGTAATTATATATGCCAGAAAAATGTGTTCGTTTGTCACAATCTTGATAGGTGACGTTCGCCAGATAACATTACCGATTACGCATGCTCACATGAAAACAGTATAATCGTATATGTTCACATGCACTATCTTTATGACATGCATAATCTGCTTCATGAGCACCTTTATACTTGGTGTTGACAAAGTCATCACGGATGTCTCATAATCGACGGGTCAGTCTCCTCATCTTATACCGAATAAATTTGTAACGGATGTCTTCCTACGAGAGGAATTAACTTGTTCCATACGTAGGCGAGACAGGTTCTCCGTCGTCGTTAGCTCCTTTTTATGCCCGTCACGTTTATCCAACCCTTGCTTGCACATGCGAGGGTTGCTGTCAACACAAACTTTACACGGGGTACTACGTTATGCCGACGGAAGTTGTTCGTCGGGGCCCTAGCTTAACCAAACTTTGATAGAAAAACAAGCCAATGATTAAATGATCTAACGACAACATGGCAGGATGCATGTGGTACACAGCCAGCAAATTGAAGTGGTGGTGTTCGCGACGAAGTGGCTGTGACTGTGAATCCAGTACTTGCGCGTCACATGCATGCACTGACCGTGGAAGTCGTTGTCCACGGTGACAGAGATTGATATGCATGAAGAAATGGGTGTAGAAAGTGGACATTCAATCGGTTCGTCGGTAGCCATGCTGCCTCTAGGAACCGTGAACTGGTTGGGCACGTTGGGACACAAGCTTCGCCCAACACGTGTTCCGTAGAAAGGCTATGCATGCCTACCCAGGAAAACCTACCGAATAATTCTGTAGTTGCAATTTGAGTTAGGAAAAAATATTGTTCCGATAGAGTAGCAATAATTCTAGGATCGCTAAAACCACTATTAATCTAGAAAATAAATTACTCATCATTCATAGTCTAAATACTACTTCCTCCATCTCCTAATATATATTTTCTGAAACGGGTTTGTCCCATAATATAAGACATTTTCTACACTACTCATATATATAGTGTGTGAGAAAAATAAACAATTCCCAGTGGTGTTTTCAAATATGAAAACTTTGGAGTTGAGCCATAAACAAATTCTCTTTGGAATTCTAAATATTTGATTTCAGATTTTCAGGCATGGCAAAGCGAACATGTTTTATGACAAATTACATTATAAATGGGACTTTTTTTAGCAAGCATGGCAATTGCTGGCAAAAAACCGAACATGGTCAGGATTTGTTATCCTTCATAGGAGTTGCTTGTGAAACTCTCTAGAACGCACATATGCATTCCATTGCATGTCTTATCCTAACTGGTCGCCCGTGACCAAAACCCAAAAGCATTTCGGTCATCTCCATCACCAACAGAGCAGGCGGGTGCATCTCCAAAGCCTTTTCCGACAGAAAAATCCACATGGATGATAGATTGATAGGGGATATACTTCCACAGCTTGGTCCCATCAGCAAGACAGCTCTCCCTCTCTCAGGGAAGTATTAGGGTGTGACGAAAGGGACGTCGGCGTCTGTCGCCGGCGACGGCCCACATGTGTTTCGCGAACTGGCAGTAACACTGCCGTTATGTGCGATCGATCGGTTATCTGGATCAATCATGGGTGACAGCTCATTTTACTACATCGGTGGCCGACAACTACGTGTACATGTACGTGCACGGAGCACAGATCTTTAATTTCAGGCGTTAGTTTCTTGTTCCGTCGTGATGCACGGGTTGCTCTGGCATGCACGATGGGTGCCAGGTCTAGTCACCGCTCACGACGCAGAAGCGAGTTGAATGCTGAGTCACAATGTCTCACTAGCTTCCGAATGTGGAAGTCCACTTCTGAGATCATTTTTCGTTCATCAAATGAGGAAAACCTTCTGAGACTAATGGCGGCGCAAAATGTGTGTTTGTTTGCAGTGCGAGAGCATGGTGGCTGTGGAGTGGCGGCTCAAGGAGCTGGGCATCCAGTACATCAAGCGGTGCGTGGAGGAGGGGGGCATCTACGTAGACCAGATCTTCTTCCACGACCCCGACGGCTTCATGATCGAGATCTGCAACTGCGACAACCTTCCGGTCGTCCCGCTCGCCGACCAGACTTTCGCCATGGCCGCCTGCAAGAGGGTTGTCGCCGCCAAGCAACAGCTGAAGCCCATGCCAGGGTCACAAGCGCCGCCTGCTCCGGCGGCGGCGGCGGCCACACAGTGCATTCCGGCGCCAAACCCGGCGATGCAGCGCGTTGGCGGCGAGGAGGTGGCGCATATCTCGTGCGCGTGAGGGGTGGGAGGCCGCGGGTAGACAGGCCGCTGAACTGGTGGCGCGCTCCGTGGAGTCGTGGTTTTTGTACATTGATATGACAGTGTGCTAATGAATAAAGCATGGGGAGCAGGGTGTAGTTTCAGCTTCAAAGATGCGTCTCAGGTGTCGCCGTATTGGAATCGTTGTGGCCGGAGCGGATGAGCCCTATGTTACTCTGTTTTTGTGACCGATCCTTCATACTAGTTGCCCACTCACGACACAAGCGACACACTCCGTTTGGGTTTCACGTCCCCGTTAAGGTTCAGGTCTTCGCATGGCTCCTATTCAATGATCGATTTAACTCTAACTTCAAGGCCAACCCCTTCTGCAAGACCATCGTCCCGACATCATCTATGCCCGATGCACTGCGTCATACGAGGATGTCACACATACTTTCCTGATGTTTCCACTCTGCGGTCCTTTGGGCAACCCTACAGCTCACAAGGTCCCAATGCCGGCCTCCGTCGACTATATCATGGGACATCGCCACACCGCATGGTGATCCTCGGTGGTGCTCACTAACCTTTAAAAGATCTGCGAGGACATCGCCACACCGCATGGTGATCCTCGGTGGTGCTCACTAACCTAAAGATCTGCGACTCCAGAAACTCCTTAGTCTTTGAGGAGAACCGTCACTCCATTCGTGTCACTCCATTCGTGTAACCTTACAAATATTATGCCATTAGTAAAGAACGGTCCATTTGTCTCGGTTTCAAAGGCTCATTAGCCCTGATTCTGAAACCGGGACTAAAGAGTCGGGACTAAAGCCCTAAACTTTTAGTCCCGATTCGTTTACAAACTGAGACAGAAAAGGCTTCACGTGGTAGTTGCGGGAAGCCTAAGCAGGAGGACTTTTAGTCCTGGTTGGTAACACCAACCGAGACCAAAAGGCATCCACGCGTCTGCATCTGACAGGAGCTGGGGTTTTTTTTTTAAAAGGGGGGAGGGGTGGGTTTTACGGGGGTTTTGTAGGGTTAATTTAGGGGTTTCATACTGTGTTAGCTAGCTAATAGAGAGAAGTGTCCTCTCTTTCTCCGTGCTTAGTCGACGCTAGCTATTATAGAGAGAACTCGACACGCTAGCTAGTAAGCAAATGAAGTAACCATTAAGTACAGAAGATCGTCATGATCATATAGAGAGAGAAGTGATGGACCTCTCTTTCTCCGAGAGATTGGTCGTACGACAAGTTTTCGTATATCTATCCGACACTACTAGCTACATATATACAAGATAAGATCTTTTACAATCCCTAACATGTAATGTAAAATTCCAGATGGTATTCTTCGGCTTTATTATGACGTGGTCAAGAAAGAATCCCGTCAATTCTTCTTGAATTGCTCGTATGTGATCATGTGGTAGGAGTTCATCCCACATCTGCCACATCTAATTTGAAGAAGGGGGGTCAATACATATAAATGAATGAAACTCGACAAAAATCATTGTAATAAAATAAAATTATGAGTATTATTGCTTACGCACTTCATATTGTTTTTCAGAGTAGCCCCGCTTAAGGGTCGTCGCGTTGTAGATGAACTCGCAAACGTAGTATTCACAAAAATCATTCCCAGCTTCCTGCCATAAGCATTTTACGAGAAATAGAGTTCAATCAAACTGATAATCAAACATGATAAATGGTATTGATGAAACTAGAATCAATGAGAGATGCGCGGAACTAGCTAGTAATACTTATTTTCGGGTGTGTACATCGCAGCTCCCTTGGCAGTACCGAAATAATTGCGGTGAACTCTTTCCAAACCCTGCCAGACAAAAAAAATAATTACTTGATATCAGAAAATGAACAAACTTGTCGATATGATGCGATAATGACCGATTGAACTTACTTCTGAAGCATTTCAGTCATGTCCGCATAATCCTAGGGATCTTTTTGTTTCGAGTCTAAGACGGTTACTACTTCCCGCTCAACCTTAATCTCTAGCAGAATAAAGTGGAAGCTATGCACGCATGCATAACTCATCAATTACATTACTATAACCTCGAATAATAAGGGAAACCGAATATGCACAAGACAGTAACACTCACTTGAAGTTGTAAGGAAAGAGTATTGTCTCTTTGTTTTGATTTGCAAGCAACGATTGTAGCAAGTTGTCCTCGGTTTGTGTGGCATTCTTTTTAATCGTATACTCATGTATGATATTTGGGTTAATGAACCCAATGTCATAGATTTATGCTTTTCTGCATTCGATGATCTTCAATCTGCATAATATAGTGAGGATAATTATATATACATGCAATCAAAGAGCTGAGCTATATATAGAGACTTAATTACGGAAGTAGTGCTTATAGACAGTAGGAAGTCACAATTGTTTTGTCGATGGCCTTTTGATTGTATAACTGGAATAACTCTTCAAATTCAACAGACAACTCCCCCATTTCAACGAGGTCGTGCTCCTCTTTAATTCTCATCGTCACAGTATCTGGCCCAGATTCGCTGCAGGTTTTCAGGTACCAATCATGGAATCTTCGCATCATCGTTGTTAGAGGAGGATGATCAGGTTTGACTAGAGGCTGCTCGTACCTGTATATGAATTCGTCCACCTCCAACGGCTCAAACAGTACATCATCGCTCATGTAATCAGCAGTATTGGTATCAGGCACCATCCCCGGATGATCAGCGGCGATATCGCTAGACACCTTGAGCGGGGGGCACGATTGGTTCTCCTGTTCGCCGAGCTGGGGAATTTTTTCCCACTTCTTCATTTTGCTAACCTTGCATCACTGGAAGTACTTCCCGACCGCCGCGCATCTTGATATGTCTTTTTAAGACAGCGGACGTAGTTGGAATCCAGCGGATGCGGTGGTGGTCGCTTCAGGGCATCGATAGTGTGCTTCACTTTCACTGGATCTGGCTTCTCCTTCGTAGGTGGAGTTTTCTTTGCAAAATGGTCCCTCACTTGGGCACGACATATGTTCTTGTTTTCCTGCTCGGTCCTCTCATATCGTAACTTTTTCAGAGGCTTGAGAGATGGACCGTATCTGAATTGCCTCCCGCCTCTGCTTGTACTGCTAGCCGCCGGAGCGGTGGCGTCTCTCTTCCGTTCTTGCTGACGAGGCAGAGAAGGAGGTGGAGTGCTCCGACGCGCCGGAGGAGCCGAAGCAGCGGTGTCTATCTTTCGTCATTGTCGACAAGGTGGAGGAGGAGGCGAACTGCTCGGACGCGCCGGAGTAGGCGAAGGAGGAGTTGGAGTGCCCTCACGCGCCGGAGGAGCCGTAGAAGGAGGCGGAGTGCCCTGATCACTCGCCGAAGGAGGAAGAGGAGGAGGCAGAGTACACTAATCATTCACCAGAGGAGGAGGAGGAGGAGGAGGAGGAGGCTGAGTGCCCTGACGCGTCGGAGGAGGAGGAGGAGACGGAGGCGTCCAGTTTGGAAGCTTGATGTATCCTTCAGCCATAGACATGTACTCCTCAAAGCATGAACCAGCTTCTTCTCCCCTTCACTAGTATGGTGGTCACGCTCGACATCATCAAATCCCTCCATTACTTCATCCACCAACACAACAGCATAGCCATGTGGAATCGGAAGGCAGTGAAAAGTTCCGTTGGGTTGAGGAGTTGCAACAGAGCCGAGAGCCGCCTTGAAAGTGAGGTTCTGGAATTTCTTCCAAAGCTCGCAATGTTGAGCCTCCGTGATAGTATCCACGGGGTAGCTAGGAGCCGTGAAGTCAGGATGAACGGGCTCCGTGGAAGCCATGTTGCTTCTCCATTGAGATGGCAGGGTAGCTTTTGGGGTAGCTTCGTGCCGCTGAGATGGTTGGCCGACAGCTCGCTGGCTCTCAGCTTCCTCTAGCTTTTCTAGTCTTGCATTGAGCTTCTGCATTTCGCTCAGATCCGCTTTCCTCTTTCTCTATCGGCTTCTGTAACCACCTGTGTTAGGAAACCCAACCTTCCATGAAACAAAGCCTGGTGTGCCTCGTGTTCGTCCAGGGTGCTCAGCATTCCCTAGGGCCCCAGTCAGCTCGTCCTTCTCTCTGTCGGGAATGAACGTCCCTTCCTACGCTACGGTGATATACTTCTGAAGCTTCATGATGGGTATTGCAAGTTGCTCGTTCATCCAACGACACTTCCTTGTTTCAGGGTCCAAAGTTCCCCCAACCCCGAAGAACCAAGTCCTTGAACGGTCTGGCCAGTTCAATGTCTCTGGTTCGACCCCTTTAGCAAGCAAGTCATTCTCAGCGTTGTCCCACAATGGCCGAGCTTTGAGGTAGCCACCTGACCCCGTGTGATGGTGATACTGCTTCTTTGCAGTATTGTTCTTGTTTGTCTTAGACATTTTATTACTCTTCTCCGACGTCTTGTGGGCCACAAATTCGGGCCAGTGATCTCTTATCTTCTCAAATCGGCCGACGAATTCTGGAGTCTCCCTTTGTCGACAAACTTTGATTTCAACACATTGTTCCACCTCCTGAATAGATTTGCCATCGTATTAAGAGCACACGCCTTGACTAGTGGCTCTATAACTAGGTTATTCGGATCCTCCTCTGGTGGTAGGGTGAAATTTGCCTTCAGCAAGGTCCAAAGATCATCTTTCTGTCTATCGGTGACATAAGAAATTTCAGGGTTGTTGTCCTTAGGCTTATTCCATTGGTTGATTTTGATCAGGATGTTGTCCCTAACAATAGCTCCACACTGAGCAGCAAATGCGTTCTTGGTCCGCTTTGGTTCAATCAGTAGCCCATCATCCGCGAGTGATGTGATTGTGAACCTTTCTTCCTTGCCCAACCTTCTCTTCGGGCCTCGTCTCGTTACCGAAGTTTGGCTCGATCCGGAGGGCTATATAAAAGAAGAAATAAGAGTTAATATATGTACATACCAAAACAATTAATGCATCAATTAGCTAGTCAGCACATGCTTAATTAATATATATACCTCGCCGGACTTTGCAACACCTCCCTCCTCCGTTCGGTCACCGGAGCCGTCACCATGGTCTCCTTCTTCCTTCGGCATTCGGTGACTAGAGCCATCATGATCATGTCCTTCCTCTCCTTCAAGACTATCGGTGTCGTTGAGAAACGACAAGAAATCACCTCCGCCTCTGATTATGTCCCCCAACAACTTTTCTTGTTCCAAGTCTCTTTGATCCATAGTTTCTGCAAATATTAAAACATGGCAATTAATATACTTCTCTAGGATTTGGGGTGGCCTCGACAATGCTTCTAGGGTTAGGGGTGGCCCTCGACGCTTCTAGGGTTTGGTCGGGTGAGAGGTCCGGGATTCTCTTAACCTTTTAGGGATTTAACAAAATGGCGCCATTCTGGATGTGCAGAAAATGGTCCATATTTTTCCTGATATCATCTACCCTTCTATATGTCACGTTGTCTAATGTCAAAGGATTCAAGAAAACCACGGCTCCATCATTAGCCGGAAGTAATAGGCGCATAATGGTACGAAGCTCTCCAAAATTGTTTTGGAACGGAGTCCCGGATAGGATAATTAGCTTTTTGGTACGAAGTTCAGCAAGAGCCTTCCGAATATCTCTATTTGGAAGGCCGTTGCTGAAATTAGTACCAAAAAGAGAATTATTCTATCCAGAACTCCATTCCAAAACAACTTTGAAGAGCTTCATAGCATCATACGTCGGTTACTTCCGGCTAATGATGAAGCCATGGATTTCTTCAATACTTTCACACACAACATGACATATAGAAGAATATATATATATATATATATATGGGATCAGAAAAAAATTGGATCAACTTGTGCACATCCATAATGGGGGCATTCTTGATTAGTCTATATTACCGGAGTTTTCTATATGAACATTTTACCTTAGTAACTTTAAAAAAATGTTATCGGGGAGGGGGTATATCGACAACGCTTTTTTTCTAGGGTTTGGGTGGCCTCGAGAGTTGGTTGCCCAGTATATCGAGAGGGGGTGAACATTTTACCTTAGTAACTTAGAAAAAATGTTATCGGGGAGGGGGTATATAGACAACGCTTTTTTTCTAGGGTTTGGATGGCCTCGAGAGTTGGTCGCCCGATATATCGAGAGGGGGTGAACATTTTACCTTAGTAACTTAGAAAAAAAAATTATCAGGGGGGGGAGTATATCGACAACGCTTTTTTCTAGGGTTTGGGTGGCCTCGAGAGTTGGTCGTCCGGTATATCGAGAAGGGGTGAACATTTTAACTTAGTAACTAAGAAAAAAATGTTATCAAGGAGGGGGTATATCGACCCCCCTCATGTCGAAGTTATCGGGGAGGGGGTATATGGACAACAACATACATACATGGAAAAAAATGCTATCCATCTATACATGTTGGGAACGTTGCATGGGAAACAAAGAATTTCCTACGCTTCACCAAGATCAATATAGGAGATGAGCATCTACGAGATGGGAGAGTGGATCTACATACCCTTGTAGATCGCTAAGTGGGAAGCGTTAAGAAACGCGGTTGATGTAGTTGAACGTCTTCACGATCCAAATTGCCGAGCGTCCCGCGATCCAATCACGATCCGTCCCGATCTAGCACCGAACGGACGACACCTCCGCGTTCAGCACACGTACAACTTGATGATGATTTCCGCCTTCTTGATCCAGCAAGAGGGAGTAGAGAGGTAGACGAGTTCTCCGACAGCGCGACGGCGTTGCGGCGATGGTGGTGGAGTAATTTCAGCAGGGCTTCGCCTAAACACTACTGAAACCAATCCAGAGGAGAAACTACGGACTAGAGGAAAGGGTAGCACGTGGCTGAAAATCTATCTGCAAAAACCCTAAAACCTCTAGTATCTATAGGAGGAGGAGAGGAGGAGACTTGGCCACAAGGGCAAGCCCTTTTGGCTTTGGCCGAAGTGGAGGGAGGAGTCCTACTCCTCCACTCCTAGTCGGTTTAGGACTCCTTCCTTATATTAGCCTTTTTTTCCACCTTTTCACTTTGGATTTCCTTCCCAGCCGCATGGGCCCTATGTAGGAATTCGGCCAGCCCACTAAGGGCTGGTATTCATCCTCCCATGGCCCATGTAGCCTCTTGGGTCGAAATACCCCTCCCGATGGTCCTCGGTACCCTCCCGGCACTCCCGGTACATTACCGATGAGCCCAGAACTTTTCCGGTGACCAAAACAGGACTTCCTATATATCAATCTTTACCTCTGGACCATTCCGGAGCTCCTCGTGACGTCCGAGATCTCATCCGGGACTCCGAACAACCTTTAGTCACCATCATGCATAACTCTATACTACCGAAACGTCACCAAACCTTAAGTGTGCAGAACCTGCGGGTTCGAGAACTATGTAGAAATGACCGAGACACCTCTACGGCCAATAACCAATAGCGGGACCTGGATGTCCATATTGATTCCTACATATTCTACGAAGATCTTTATTGTTCGAACCTCTATGTCAAGGATTCAGTTAATCACGTATGATATTCCCTATGTTCTTCGGTATGTTACTTGCCCGAGATTCGATCGTTGGTATCTCCATACCTAGTTCAACCTCGTTACTGACAAGTCTCTTTACTCATTTCTGTAATACAAGATCCCGTGACTAACACTTGGTCACATTGCTTGCAAGGCTTGTTGTGATGTTGGATTACCGAGTGGGCCCTGAGATACCTCTCCATCACACGGAGTAACAAATCCAAGTGTTGATCCATGCCAACCGAAAAGACACCCTCGGAGGTACCTGTAGAGAACCTTTATAGTCACCTTGTTACGTTGTGACGTTTGATACACACAAGGAATTCCTACGGTGTCCGTGAGTTGCATGATCTCATGTTCATAGGAACATATACTTGACATGTAGAAAACTGTAGCAATAAACTGACACGATCATATGCTACGTTTATAGTTTGGGTCTTGTCCATCCCATCATTCTCCTAATGATGTGATCCCATTATCAAACGACATCTCATGTCAATGGCTAGGAAACCTTGACCATCTTTGATCAACGAGCTCGTCTACTAGAGGCACACTAGGGACAAAGTGTTGTCTATATATCCAGACATGCAATGTGTTTCCAATCAATACAATTATAGCATGGATAATAAAGAATTATCATCAACAAGGAAATATAATAATAAACACTTTATTTATTTCCTCTAGGGCATATTTCCAATAGCTCCCACTTGCACTAGAGTCAATAATCTAGTTCACATCACTATGTGATTTACATTATAATGAATCGAACACTCATGCAATTCTGGTGTTGATCATGTTTAGCCCTTGGAAGAGGTTTAGTCAGCGGGTCTGCAACATTCAGATCCGTGTGCACTTTGCAAATATTTATGTCCTTCTCCTCGATGTAATCACGGATGGAATTGAAGCCTCACTTTATGTGCCTGGTCCTCTTGTGAAACCTTGGTTCCTTGGCCAGAGCAATGGCACCAGTGTTGTCACAGAACAAAGTCATTGGATTCAGTGCACTGGGCACTACTCCAAGATCTGTCATGAACTGCTTCATCCAGACACCTTCTTTGCTGCCTCCGAGGCTGCGATGTCCTCCGCCTCTCATGTAGAATCGGCTATCACGCTTTGCTTGGAACTACACCAGCTTACCGTTCCCCCGTTGAGAATAAATATGTATCCAGTTTGCAACTTAGAGTCATCTGGATCAGTGTCAAAGCTTGCATCGACGTAACCCTTTACGACGAGCTCTTCATCACATCCATAAACGAGAAACATTTCCTTAGTCCTTTTCAGGTACTTAAGGATATTCTTGACCGCCATCCAGTGCTCCATTCCAGGATCACTTTGAAACCTTCCGGCCATACTTATGGCAAGGCTGACATCGGGTCATGTGCACAGCATTGCATACATGATAGAGCCTATGGCTGAAGCATAGGGGATGACACTCATCTTCTCTCTATCTTCTGCAGTCACTAGGCATTGAGTCTTACTCAACTTCACACTTTGTAACACAGGAAAGAACCCCTTCTTGGACTGAACCATTTTGAACTTCTTCAAAACTTTATCAAGGTATGTGCTCTGTGAAAGTGCTATTAAGCGTCTAGATCTATCTCTATAGATCTTAATGCCTAATATGAAAGAAGCTTCTCATAGGTCCTTCATTGAAAAACTCTTGTTCAAATATTCCTTCACCCTTTCCAACATTTCTATATTGTTTCCAATTAGCAATATGTCATCCACATATAATATTAGAAACGCTATAGAGCTCCCACGCACTTTCTTGTCAATACAAGCTTCTCCATAAAATTGTATAAATTGATCATCTCATCAAAGTGCTTATTCCAACTCCAAGATGCTTGCACCAGTCCATAAATGGATCACTGGAGTTTGCAAAAAAATTCAGCATTCTCTGGATTGACAAAACCTTCCGGTTGCATCCTGTACAACTCTTCCTCAAGGAAACCACTGAGGAACGTTGTTTTGACATCCATCTGCCAAATTTTATAGTCGAAATATGCAGCTATTGCTAACATGATTCTGACGGACTTAAGCATCGCTACGGGTAAGAAGGTCTCTTCGTAGTCAACTCCTTGAACTTGTGAAAAACACTTTGCCACAAGTCGAGCTTTAGAGACGGTGATATTACCGTACGCGTTCGTCTTCTTCTTAAAGATCCATTTGTTCTGAATGGCATTTCTCCCTTTAGGTAATACTTCCAAAGTCCATACTTTTTTTTTCATACATGGATCCCATATCGGATTTCATGGCCTCTAACCATTTCTCAGAATCCGGGCCCATCATCGCTCCTCCATAGCTCGTAGCTTCATTGTTGTCCAACAACATGACCCCTAAGACAGGGTTGCCATACCACTCAGGAGCAGTACGCGCCCTTGTCGACCTACGAGGTTCAATAGTAACTTCATACAAAGCTTCATGATCATCATCATTAACTTCCTCTTCAACTATCGTAGGCTCCACAGAAACATCTTTCTGCGCTGCGCTACTCTCTGGTTGAAGTAAAGGTTCAATAACCTCATCAAGCTCTATTTTTCTCCCAATCAATTCTTTCGAGAGAAACTCTTTCTCAAGAAATGTTTTGTTCTTAGCGACGAACACTTTGCCTTCGGATCTGAGATAGAAGGTATACCCAACTGCCTCTTTCAGGTATCCTATGAAGACGCATTTCTCCGCTTTGGGTTCCAGCTTTTCAGGCTGAAGCTTTTTGATATAAGCATCACATCCCCAAATTTTAAGAAACGACAACTTTGGCCTCTTGCCAAACCACAGTTCATATGGCGTCGTCTCAACGGATTTTGATGGTGCCCTATTTAAAGTGAATGCAGCTGTCTCTAATGCATAACCGCAAAACGATAGTGGCAAATTGGCAAGAGACATCATAGAATGCACCATATCTAATAAGGTTCGATTACATGTTCGGACACACCATTACGCTGTGGTGTTCCAGGCGGTGTCAACTGTGAAACAATTCCACACTGTCTTAAATGACTGCCAAACTCATAACTCTGATATTCACCTCCTCGATCAGATCGTAGGAATTTAATATTCTTGTTACGATGATTCTCAACTTCACTCTGAAATTGCTTGAACTTTTCAAATGTTTCAAACTTGTGTTTCATTAAGTAAATATACCCATATCTACTTAAGTCATCAATGAAGGTGAGAAAATAACGATATCCACCGTGCGCCGCAACATTCATTGGACCGCACACATCAGTATGTATGATTTTCAACAAGTCACTTGCCTATTTCATTGTTCCAGAGAACGACATTTTAGTCATCTTGCCCATGAGGCATGGTTCACATGTGTCAAGTGATTCAAAATCAAGTGACTCCAAAAGTCCATCAGCATGGAGCTTCCTCACGCGTTTTACACCAATATGACCCAAACGGCAGTGCCACAAGAAGTGGTACTATCATTATCAACTCTACATATTTTCGCATCAATGTTATGAACATGTGTATCATCACTATCAAGATTCAATATGAATAAACCCCCTCACATTGGGTGCATGACCATAAAAGATATCACTCATATAAATAGAACAACCATTATTTTCTAATTTAAATGAGTAACCGTCTTGCAATAAACAAGATCCAGATATAATGTTCATGCTTAACGCGGGCACCAAATAACAATTATTCAGGTTCATCACTAATCCCTATGGTAATCGAAGAGAGAGCGTGCCGATGGCGATCACATCAACCTTGGAACCATTTACCACGCGTGTCACCACTTCGTCCTTTGCCATCCTTCATCTATTCTGTAGTTCCTCTTTTGAGTTGCAAATGTGAGCAACCGAACCGGTATGAAATACCCAGGCACTACAACGAGAGCTAGTAAGCTACACATCAATAACATGGATATCATATATACCTTTTTTGTTGTTGGCCGCCTTCTTGTCAGCCAGGTACTTGGGGCAGTTCCGCTTCCAGTGACCAGTTCCCTTGCAATGAAAGCACTCAATTTCTGGCTTGGGTCCAGCCTTGGGTTTCTTCACAGGAGGAGCAACTGCTTTGCCATCCTTCTTGGATTTACCCTTCTTGCCCTTGCCATTTTTCTTGAAACTAGTGGTTTTATTGACCATCAACACTTGATGTTCTTTCTGAATTTCAAACTCAGCAACTTTAAGCATCGCAAACAGCTCGGCGACTGACTTGTTCATCTGGTGCATGTTATAGTTCATCACAAAGCTCTTGTAGCTAGGTGGCAGTGATTGAAGAACTCTACCAGTGATCGCCTCTAGCGGAAGGGGCATCCCCAACTCCGCCATACGAGTCAAATACCCAGACATTCTGAGTATATGTTCACTAATAGACCCATTCTCCTCCATTTTGCAAGCATAGAACTTATCGGAGGTCTCATACCTCTCAGTCCGGGCATTCTTCTTAAAGATAAACTCCAATTCCTAGAACATCTCATATGCTCCATGATGTTCAAAACGTCTTTGAAGTCCCGGTTCTAAGCCATACAATATTGCACACTAAACTATTGACTAATCTCCAAAATGTGCCTCCCAAGCATTCTTAACTTCTTCGGATGACATGTCTTCGGATTGGTTACCAAGCGGTGCATTAAAGACATATGACTTCTGGGAAGCCGTGAGGATAATCCTCAGATTACAGGCCCAGTCCACAAAGTTACTTCCATCATCTTTCAACTTAGCTTTCTCTAGAAACGCATTAAAATTCAAGGGTGCTACTGCGCGAGCCATTGATCTACAACATAAATATGCAAAGGTTACTTAGACTATTGTTCAAGATAATGAGTTTAGTTAATCAAATTACTAAAGCTCCCACTCAAATCGACATCCGTCAGGTCATCTGAATGACACATGATCCAAATTCACCAACTCATGTCGGATCATCACGTGAGTTGAGGTGGTTTCAATGGTGAACATCATCATGTTGATCATATCTACTATATGATTCATGTTTGACCTTTCGGTCCATCATCTGGATATCCATCAACATGTCGCCATCGGGGTTGTCGCGCCCACCATGCATCTACTACTATTGCTACCGTTTAGCGATAAAGTAAAGCATTACACGGCGTTTAATGATTGACACGCAGGTCATACAATAATTAAAGATAACCCTATGGCTCCTGCCGGTTGCCGTACTCATTGACATGCAAGTCGTGATATTCTATACAACACATGATAATCTCATACATCACATATATCTCATCATGTAATTGGCCATATCACATCACAACATACCCTGTAAAAATAAGTTAGACGTCATCTAACTGTTGTTGCATATTTTACGTGGCTGCTACGGGTATCTAGCAAGAACAATTCTCACCTACGCAAAAACCGCAACGGTGATACATAAGTTGCTTTTCAACCTTCTCAAGGACTGTCTTTGTCGAATCCGTTCCAACTAAAGTAGGAGAAACAGACATCCGCCAGCCATCTTTGTGCAACAAAGTTACACATCAGTCAATGGAACCGGTCTCTCGTAAGCGTACGAGTAAGGTTGGTCCGGGCCGCTTCATCCCACAATAGCGCTGAACCAAAACACGACCAAGGGAGGAAGAAATCTAAGCATCGATGCCCACAAACTCTTTGTGTTCTACTCGAGATCTTATCTACACATAGACCTAGCTCATGATGCCAATGTTGGGGAACATTGCATGGGAAACAAAAAAAATCCTACGCTTCACCAAGATCAATCTAGGAGATGAGCATCTATGAGATGGGAGAGTGGATCTACATACCCTTGTAGATCACTAAGCGTGAAGCGTTAAGAAACGCGGTTGATGTAGTTGAATGTGTTCGCGATACAAATCACCCAGCATCCCGCGATCCAATCACGATCCGTCCCGATCTAGCACCGAATGGACGACACCTCAGCGTTCAGCACACGTAAAGCTTGATGACAATCTCCGCCTTCTTGATCCAGCAAGAGGAAGCGGAGAGGTAGACGATTTATCCGGCAGCGCAACGGTGTTGCGACGACGGTGGTGGAGTAATTCTAGCAGGGCTTCGCCTAAGCACTCCTGAAACCGATCTAGAGGAGAAACTACCGACTAGAGGAGAGGGTAGCACATGGCTGAAAATCTATCTGCAAAAACCCTAAAACCTCTAGTATATATAGGAGGAGGAGAGGACGAGGCTTGGCCGCAAGGGCAAGGCCTTTTGTCTTCGGCCAAAGTGGAGGGAGGAGTCCTACTCCTCCACTCCTAGTCGGTTTAGGACTCCTTCCTTATATTAGCCTTTTTTCCAACTTTTCACTTTGGATTTCCTTCCCAGTCGCATGGGCCCTATGTGGTACTTCGGCCAGCCCACTAAGGGCTGGTATTCATCCTCCCACAAACCATGTAGCCTCTTGGGTCGAAATAACCCTCCCGATGGTCCCCCGGTACCCTCCCGGCACTCCCGGTACTCTACCGATGAGCCCGGAACTTTTCCGCTGACCAACAGAACTTCCTATATATCAATATTTACCTCCGGGCCATTCTGCAGCTCCTCATGACATTTGGGATCTCATCCAGGACTCCGAACAACCTTCGGTCACCACCATGCATAAGTCTATACTACCGAAACGTCACCAAACCTTAAGTGTGCAGACCCTACGGGTTCGAGAACTATGTAGACATGACCGAGACACCTCCACGGTCAATAACCAATAGCGGGACCTAGATGTCCATATTGATTCCTACATATTCTATGAAGAACTTTGTCGGTCGAACCTCTATGTCAAGGATTCAGTTAATCCCGCATGATGTTCCATTTGTTCTTCAGTATGTTACTTGCCCGAGATTCGATTGTCGGTATCTCCATACCTAGTTCAACCTCGTTATTGACAAGTCTCTTTACTCGTTTCTGTAATACAAGATCCCATGACTAACACTTGCTCACATTGCTTGCAAGGCTTGTTGTGATGTTGTATTATCGCGTGGGCCCTAAGATACCTCTCCATCACACGGAGTAACAAATCCCAGTCTTGATCCATGCCAACCCAACAGACACCCTCAAAGATACCTGTAGAGCACCTTTATAGTCACCCAGTTACGTTGCGATGTTTTATACACACAAGGCACTCTTCCGATGTCCGTGAGTTGCATGATCTCATGGTCATAGGAACATATACTTGACATGCAAAAAACAGTAGCAACAAACTGACACGATCATATGTAGTTTGACTCGGTAATACAACATCACAACAAGCCTTGCAAGCAATGTGACTAAGTGTTAGTCACAGGATCTTGTATTACGGAAACGAGTAAAGAGACTTTCCGATAACGAGGTTGAACTAGGTATGGAGATACCGGCGATCGAATCTCAGACAAGTAACATATCGAAGAACAAAGGGAACATCATACAGGATTAACTGAATCCTTGACACAGAGGTTTGATCGATAAAGATCTTCGTAGAATATGTAAGAATCAATATGGGCATCCAGGTCCCGCTATTTGTTATTGACTGTAGAGGGGTCTCGGTCATGTCTACATAGTTCTCGAACCCGCGGGGTCTGCACACTTAAGGTTTGGTGACGTTTCGGTAGTATATAGTTATGCATGGTGGTGACAGAAGGTTGTTTGGAGTCCCGGATAAGATCTCGGACATCACGAAGAGCTCCGGAATGGTCCGTAGGTAAAGATTGATATATAGGAAGTCCTGTTTTGGTCACCAGAAAAGTTCAGAGGCTCATCGGTAGTGTACCGGGAGTGCCGGGAGGATACCGGGGGACCATCGGGAGGGGTATTTCGACCCAAGAGGCTACATGGGCTATGGGAGGATGAATACCAGCCCTTAGTGGGCTGGACGAAGTCCCACATAGGGCCCATACGGCTGGGAAGAAAATCCAAAGTGGAAAAGGTGGAAAAAAGGCTAATATAAGGAAGGAGTCCTAAACCGACTAGGAGTGGAGAAGTATGACTCGTCCCTCCACTTCGGCCAAAGCCAAGAGGGCTTGCCCTTGCAGTCAAGCCTCCTTCTCTCCTCCTCCTATATATACTAGAGGTCTTAGGGTTTTTGCACATAGATATTCAGCCACGTGCTACCCTCTCCTCTAGTCCTTAGTTTCTCCTCTATCGGTTTCAGCAGTGCTTAGGCAAAGCCCTGCTGGAATTACTCCACCACCATCGCCGCAACGCCATTGCGCTGCCGGAGAACTCGTCTACCTCTCCGCTCCCTCTTGCTAGTTCAAGAAGGCAGAGATCGTCATCAAGCTGTACGTGTGCTGAACGCGGAGGTGTCGTCCGTTCGGTGCTAGATCGGGACGGATCGTGATTAGATCGCGGGACGCTCGGCGATTTGAATCGCGAAGACGTTTGACTACATCAACCGCGTTTCTTAAGGCTTCCCGCTTAGCGATCTACAAGGGTATGTAGATCCACTCTCCCCTCTCGTAGATGCTCATCTCCTAGATTGATCTTGGTGAAGCGTAGGAAATTTTTTGTTTCCCATGCAACGTTCCCCAACAGAAACTGCGAGATGAAAATGAAAATTTTCACAAGTTATGCTTATATACGCACAGCATTGGTCCCGGTTGGTGGCACCAACCAGGACCAATGCCTACCTTTGGTCCCGGTTCGTGCCACCAACCGGGACCAAAGGTCGCTTTTCAACAGCCCAAAGGGCGGGAAGCAGAGACCTTTGGTCCCGGTTGGTGACACTAACAGGGACCAAAGGTTGGCATTGGTCCCGGTTGGTGCCACCAACCGGGACCAAAGGTAGGCATTGGTCCCGGTTCATGGCACCAACCGGGACAAATGGCCTTGCACAGCGGCATGGTGGGAGTTTAGTCCTACCTCGCTAGTGGAGAGAGTGCCGCACTTGTTTATAAGACGCGGTGCGCCTAAGCCTTCGAGCTCCTCTCTAAAGTTGGCTTACGGGCCTAACCACTCTCTATCTGCCTGTGGGCCTACTGGGCCTTCTGCGGGCCTGAATTCTGGCCCAACTGGCTGGTTGGATTTGTAGTCGTATTCAAGCCGTGGTGGCCCAGTAGGCGGTATTTTTTTTAATTGTTCTCCATTTTTTCTTTTCTTTTTTGCATTATTTATTTTCTTTTGTTTTTTTGCTTTATTTTTTTAATTCTTTTTGCTATTAGGTCACAAAAAGTATAAACTTTCTATTAGTGCCATTAGTTTTCAAATTTGAATAGTTTAAATTTGAATTCTCTGAAATTTGTGTGAATCACTAGTTTGTGAATAACTTTATTATAAAAATAGATTTTCGAGTGTTTCTTTTTCCTGTTATTTAATAATCCTGTGTTTTATCATTATATTCAATTTGGTAATTTTTAGGTTATTTTAAATGTCTGTTTTAATGAAAAAGGGATTTTGTTATTTTAGTTTTCTATTAAAGTTTCTAACAAAAAATTCTTTATGAAAATTCTTTTTTCTATTAATGTTTTGAACAAAATGTACTTTGATAATTTGAGTTGCATAAATATTATATAATTTTAGTTTCAAAAATACTAGAGGTTTATAGAATTTTAGTTTCAAAAATATTTTGATAGTTTTGTTTTAGTTGATCATAACAGAATATTTTAATTTGATTATTTTTAGTTCATTCCTTTTGCTATTAGAGTTTTGTACAAGCTTCTCAGTTCATTCTTTTTCCTATTAGTTAATTTTTTGAACTAAATGACCCTGAAATTGAAAAGCACTTCAAATGAACTCTAAAAAGGTTGAAAGCTGTAATGGTATCATCATTTCACCCACATAGCATGTTATAAAAAGTTGAGAGGGTTACGGCAAAAACAGGATGCTCTTCATGTACAAAATGGACAATCTCTTTCGAAGTACCACGGTTTCGGATGAAAAACTCATCTTTTACAAAGGATTTCATTTTTTGAACTTATTAGAACTCCACACTTTTTGTGTGATCAAAATGAACCATTCAAAGGCACATCACCAATTTTCAACCCTTTCTGACTTCATTTGGTATTTTTCATGCATTTACTGATTTTGTTTTTGAGCTAAATGACCCGGAAATTGAAAAGCACTGCATATGAACTCTGAAAAGGTTGAAAGTTGGCATGGTATCATCATTTCACCCATATAGCATGTTATAAAAAGTTGAAAGGGTTATGACAAAAAATGGATGCACTTCGTGTACAAAACGGACAATCTCTTTCGAAGTATCACGGTTTCGGATGAAAACTCATATGTTACAAAAGGTATTTCATTTTTTTGAACTTATTTGAACTCCAGACTTTTTGTGTGTTCAAAATGAACCATTCAGGCCAAATCATCAATTTTCAACCCTTTCTTACTTCGTTTGGTATTTTTCATGCATTTACTGATTTTTTTTTACCTAAATGACCCGGAAATTGAAAAGCACTACAAATGAAATTTGAAAAGGTTGAAAGTTGGCATGGTATCATCATTTCACCCACATAACATGTTATAAAAAGTTGAGAGGGTTACGGCAAAAACTAGATGCACTTCATGTACAAAACGGACAATCTCTTCCGAAGTATCAGGGTTTCAGACGAAAACTCATCTGTTACAAAGGTATTTCATTTTTTGAACTTATTTGAACTCCAGAATTTTTGTGTGTTCAAAATGAACCATTCAGGCCAAATCATCAATTTTCAACCCTTTGCGACTTCATTTGGTATTTTTCATGCATTTACTGATATTTTTGAGCTAAATGACCCGGAAATTAAAAAGCACTACAAATGAATTCTAAAAAGATTGAAAGTTGGCATGGTATCATCATTTCACCCACATAGCATGTTATAAAAAGTTGAGAGGGTTATGGCAAAAACTGGATACACTTCATGTACAAAACGGACAATCTCTTTCGAAGTATTAGGGTTTCGGACGAAAACTCATGTGTTACAAAAAGCATTTCATTTTTTCACATCTAACTACAATGATATAGTTATGGAGAGAAAGTCTTCACTTTTTCTTCGCTTGTGTCCTTTACTTATTGCGCCGTAACCATGATATAGTTGTAAAATAGAAATTCGTCATGACATTAAAGCCAAAGTACAATAGTTACCAAAATAAATACATACTTTTCATACATAGTTCTCATTATTGAACAAACACATAGCTCTCTAGAGCATCTAATTAAAACATACGTTGAAACTATGTAAAAAAATTAAATGCAACAACAAATGCGATCATAACCGCTACTAAGGTATCAATTGATCCAATGAAATAATGATACCAAGCCTCAGTATGAATGACATTTTTTCTAATCTTTCTAATCTTCAAGCGCATTGCATCCATCTTGATCTTGTGATCGCCGACGACATCGGCAACATGCAACTCCAACTTCATCTTCTCCTCTTCAACTCTTTGTAATTTTTCTTTCAAGTCATTGTTCTCTTTTTTAACCAAATTTAACTTCCCGACAAGAATTTCTATGTGGGTTGAAATTTCCGGTTCACATACCTCCTAAATTAAAAAATCTATTTCACGTTGGTCGGCATAATTGTCATAAACACTAAATAAAACAAATAGTTATAAAAGATAATATATACCACATCCGAATCATAGACAGGACGAGGGCCGACGGAGGTGGATACCAAAACCATCGCACTATATTATAACAAACAATAATAAAAGTCAGAAAGTTACACAAGTATCTATCTAAATAATAGAAATAAGAAAAAAAATTCTATTTTGAAAGAAGATAAGAAGAAAAGGCTAACCACGATGGTGCCGGTGTCGAGATGGGCGCGGGCGATCGACGACGGTGAGGATGGGACGGGACAAGACGGATTGCCAAACCTAGACAAATCTTGAGAAAAATGGAGCTTGGACAAGGAGCTTCGAGAGGAGAAAGTTTAAGTGTGGCTTGAGCATTTCATCGAACACCTTATGTGCATAGGAGGTGAGCTAGAGCACCACAAAGCTCTCCCACGGCCGGCCAAAAAATCAGAGCAGTGCACTGCTCTGCTCGCGGGCAGGGGGTATATATATAGGCCAAACCATTGATCTCGGTTTGTGGTTGGAACCGGGACTAAAGGGCAACATTTGGTCCCGGCTCTAGCCACAAACCGGGACCAATGGTTGTGGGCTAGGAGCGAGGCCCATTGGTCCCGGTTCGTGTCTGGAACCAGGACCAAAGGGGTCAGACGAATCGAGACCAAAGGCCCACAAGGCCTGGCCGGCGCCCTAGCCTCACGAACCGGGACCGATGCCCCCATGGGTCCCGGTTCGTGAGTGAACCGGGATTAATGGGCTTTTCAGGCTGGACCAAAGCCCTGTTTTCTACTAGTGTTCATGACTTTACTTTTTGGACTGCTAGATTTAGGATACTCTTCAAAAAGTCGGCGTCATGTCATGGTGTTAATACCTCTCTGTGTGCCCTAAGTAACTCTTTAAGCTGGTCTTTTGACATTTTAAGTAATGCATTCAGGTGGAGACCCTCTCCTCCCGACGAATGTTAAAAAAAGTAGGATTAGTATTAGAGAACACGGGATAAATGTGCATCGGAGTCGTAGAGTTCCATACACAAAATACTCATCCATTCCTTCTATAGTAAATACAAATATAATTGTTTGATAAGATTTTGAAGTATAATGTGCATTTGCCACCTCGTGATTGTTTGGACGAAAATCACAGGTTGAAATCACGAGTGGAGTTAGGGCATACTGATCTTCCCAAATGTTTATCTTTTGATCCATCCCACTCTCCAAATATGACCACGTCTGAAAGTTTGCAAACTGGAAATACTCAGCCAAGTATATGAAGAGCCTTTTCTGTCCATCATTTAATAGGCTACCATCAAGGAAGTATGTAGCTCTAAACACTTACGCATGTGTGTGGGGGGGGGGGGGGTTTCATGATTTCTTGGCAGCCTCCAGGTTTGCTTTGACAACGTAGCAAGATTAAAATAATACAAATCTCAAAAGCCCACACCTCCCATTTTTTCGGAATACACATACTTCACCATGCGTACGGGTGCATCCTTTACTATTTTGGTCCTTCGTATCACCCCATAAGAAAGCAAACATTGCATCATTAATTTCTTTGTAGAGTTATTAGGGAGCTTTAAAATAGCCATGGCAAAAACAGGGATAGATTGGATAATTGTCTTACATAATATTTCTTTTGCACCCATCCATAGACCAACGCTTCTACTTCCACCCCTTCAATATTTAAGCGATCCTTTCGGAAAATGAGTAAAACTGTCACTCATATCCAGCCCCCTCATTGTTGGGGACCAATCTATTTATCAGAGATAGCTTCGATAATAATATTTAGCTCGGAGCAGATTTAGGCTTTAACATCAACATTTATGTTTGGACAAAAAAAGACACAATATTTATTTTTGCTTACCAACTAGCCTGAATTTGTATAATATTCATCTAGCACTGGTCTCGACGAGGTTGTAGTTCTCAAACCAGCCTTCATAACTACACCCTCTGTGAACTTTTATAACACCGTATAGATAGTGAGGAGTTTTAGAGCAAATATAATAAAGCTGAGTCAGCGGGCTATAAGAGATAAAATATTATATTTTTGCTTAGGTAAAGGAAAGAGAAGAGGAAAGAGAAGGTAAGCGGGCTCTTCGTGAAGAGCTAGCTCTAGCACGTGCTCCTAGACACTTTGTGAGAGTAAAAAATGGATCACATAATAAAAAAAGTAGTACACTCTTTTAATCAACTATTGTAATATTAGCTATAAGATGAGCTATATATGACTTGGCAACAACTTATAGCCAGCAGCTGGCTATACTATTAATCTTGCTCTTAGGGAATCATCAGCAGACTGTTCAATTCCAAAAGTTTTGGAGCCCTCTAAGCATAAGGACAAATAATGGTTCTTTTTTCAGCTTTTGTTCTCTTTACGCGGAGAAAAGATTTTGGTGCCGTTGTCTTTTGTATCTTTAGCAAATTCTAGTGTTTGTTATTTCTTTTGGACTTTGATGGTAGCGGGTGGTGTGTCAAGTACTGTAGCGTGTAAGCATATTGTCTGTTTCTCTCCATTTGTTTGAACTTTTTAAGATACGTATGGTAGATTCTTTTAATGGAAACTACGAGGAACCTTCGCATAAACTAAAAGTATGGGCGTCTCTGATCTCAAATATTTGGGCATGAGACGCTAAGCCAGAACGGACGTCCTCCGAGGATGAGACGTCCAAGAACGGTCTAGATGAGGATGACGTGGAGCCACGTGTAAGCAGTCGCTGCTCCCGTGCAGCTATATAAAGCAGCACAACTCCAGCTCATCCTTTTCATCTTTGTATTCGCGACTGAAGCAACAGCCATTGCTAACGAGAGTGGAGTGGCAGAGCAGTTCGAGTGTGCTTTCCTCTTGCTTGATTGGTTGGTCGGTGCCTCGATCTATTGTCGGAGGTACATATAGTTGACGAAGAATTCTCCGGCCACCAGCGACGACCGCAAGTGATCCGTGAGGATGGTGAACACGATGGCGGCTATGGTGAGCGGCGGCGGCAAGGGCGGCGTGCTGCCGCTGGCGTCCCTGAACCATATCAGCGTAGTGTGCAGGTCGGTGGAGGAGTCGCTCGACTTCTACATGAACGTCCTCGGGTTCACCCCCATCCGCCGCCCCGGCTCCTTTGACTTCGACGGCGCATGGTAATCAAGCCGATCACGATCAGCATCAGTATATACACATACATATATTGAATCTTAATTGCACTGCTCTGAATCTCTGATGGTGGTTTTCTTCTTGTCGCTGCGCGTGAAGGCTGTTCAACTATGGCATCGGCATCCACCTGCTGCAGTCGGAGCATCCCGAGAGCTTACCGGTGAAGAAGGAGATCAACCCCAAGGACAACCACATCTCTTTCCAGGTACGTACGTACAGTAATTAATTTCGATTCGGTTGCGAATACATCGCAGTCTGCTGCTATGTCTCAGGTGGCCACGATACGTCGTCCGTGACTGAAAGATGGTAACGGTTGTCTTCCTTTTTTCTTGAAGAACAGTGTAATTGTATATGCCAAAAAATACGTTCGCTTGTCACTATCTTGATAGGTGACATTCGCCAGATAACATTACGGACTTCACATGCACTCATTTCTATGAAATGTGTAATCTATCTTCATGAGCATTTTCTTAAGATACTAAACTAATACAACATCTTAAGATTGACGAATATCTCATAATCGATAAGTCAGTCTCATCTTCTTATACTGAACAAATTTGTAACGGCTGTCTTCCTACGAGAGGAATTAACTTGTTCCATACGTAGGCGAGACAGGTTCTCCGTCGTCGTTAGCTTCTTTTTATGTCCGTCACGTTTATCCAACCCTTGCCTGCACATGCGAGGGTTGCTCTCAACACAAACTTTGCACGGACTACTACGTTATGCAGACGGAAGTTGTTCGTCGGGACCCTTAACCAAACTTTGAAAAAAAAAACGATGATTAAACGAGATATGTTTTCTTCTTTTCTTGAGTGGAAACGAGATATGACTTCTAACAAAGGCAGACAACATGGCAGGATGCATGTGGTGTTCGCGACCAAAATGGGTGTGACTGTGAGTCCAGTACTTGCACGTCACATGTTCATACAGTATGGTTTTACTTTTATTCCACGGTACATGCACTTACCGGGTCGCTGTCCACGGTGACAGAATAGATAGGCATGAAGAAATGGGTGTAGAAAGTGGGCATTCAATCGGTTCGTTGGTAGCCATGCTGGTTGGGCACGTTGCAACACAAGATTCCCCGATCTGGTGTTCGGTGGAAAGGCTAGCGAACATTCTCGAACGGTAGTTGCAGTTTGAGTTAGGCAAAATTATTCTTCCAATATAGCAGCAATAATTCTATGATTGCTAAATACCCTTTTAACCTAAAAATTAGTTGACTCGTCACTCGTAGTCTAATATACTATAATTAGGCATATACATCGTGGGTGGGAAAAAAAAGAAACAATTCCCTGTGGTGTTTTCAAATATGGAAACTTTGGAGTTGAGCAATAAACAAATTGTTTCGGGAATGCTAAATAAATTGACGTCAGATTTTCTAGACATCGGAAAAGCGTATGTTTTTATGGCAAATTACATTTGTCGGGATTCAGGAGGAGGGAATTTTCTTTAGCAAGCATGGTAATTCCGGGCAAAAAACTGAAAATGGCAAGGACTTGCCATCCTTCATAAAGGAAATTGGCATTCTGACGATAGTGTAATTTGTCATGACAGACGTTTGATTTTGGTATGCTAAAAACTCTTACGTGAGATTTAGAACGACTATTCCTCCACTATCTTCCAAAATGTTGCGGCACGCATGTGTGCTCTACTAGATTCAGAACCACCGAAACGACCTAGCTAGCCTTACGAGGGTTGCTTGTGGAACTCTCTAGAACGCACGTATGCATTTCATTGCATGTCTTTTCCTAACTGGTCGCCCGTGGCCAAAAGCAGTTCGGTCTTGTCCATCACAAACAGAGCAGGGGGGGGGGGTGCATTTTCAAAGCCTTTTCCCACAAACACAGCCACATGGATGAATGGATGATAGATAGGTATATATACCTCCACAACTTGGTCCCAGCAGCAAAGACATCTCTCTCTCTCTCTCGGACGTATTAGGGTGTGACGAAAGGGACGTCGGCGTCTTGTCGCCGGCGACGGCCCGTATGTGTTCCGCGAACGGGCAGTAACAGTGCCGTTATGTGCATGTGTGACAACTCTACAATGGTGGCCGACAACGACACATACATCAGTTGGTTCGTTGTTCCGTTGTGATGCACGGGTTGCTCTGGCATGCACGATGGATACCAGGTCTAGTCACGACTCACCACATCCAGAAACGAGTTGAATGAGTCACAATGTTTCACTAGCTTCCGAATGTGAAAGTCCACACTTCTGAGATCAATTTTCGTTCATCAAATGAGGAAAACCTTCTGACACTAATGGCGGCGCAAAATGCGTGTTTGTTTGCAGAGCGAGAGCATGGTGGCTGTGGAGCGGCGGCTGAAGGAGTTGGGCATCCAGTACATCAAGCGGTGCGTGGAGGAGGGGGGCATCTTCGTGGACCAGATCTTCTTCCACGACCCCGACGGCTTCATGATCGAGATCTGCAACTGCGACAACCTCCCGGTCGTCCCGCTCGCCGACCAGACTTTCTCCATGGCCGCCTGCAAGAGGGTCGTCGCCGTCAAGCAACAGCAGCAGCCCATGCCAGTGGCACAAGCGCCCCCTCCGGCGGCGGCAGCGGCGGCCACACAGTGCATTCCGGCGTCAAACCCGGCGATGCAGCGTGTCGGCGGCGAGGAGGTGGCGCATATCTCGTGCGCGTGAGGGGTGGGAGGCCGGGATAGACAGGCCGCCGAACTGGTGGCGCGCTCCGTGGAGTCGTGGTTTTTGTACATTGATATGACAGTGTGCTAATGAATAAAGCATGGGGAGCAGGGTGTAGTTTCAGCTTCAAAGATGCGTCTCAGGTGTCGCCGTATTGGAATCGTTGTGGCCGGAGCGGATGAGCCCTCTGTTACACTGTTTTTGCGACCGATCCTTCGGACTAGTTGCCCACTCACGAGTCATGACACCAGCGACACACTCTGTTGGGTTTCACGTCCCCCATACGAGGATGTAGTCACATGCATACACCGCATCATATGAGGATGTCACACATACTTTTCAGATTGCAGCCATTTGGGCAACCCTACAGCTCCCAGGGTCCCAATGCCGGCCTCCGTCGACGATATCATGGGATATCGCCACACCGCCTGGACATTTGGTCCTCGCTGATGCTCACTATCCTCTAAAAAATTTAGGGCTGGAATGTCCACTGCCATTTTTATCTCATAAAAACAGAAGATGGTAGGTCGTTTCTATCTCATCACAGAAAGAGCACCGGGGGTCACCCGCCCACTGCCTTTTTCATGTTGTCTCTTGCTATTCTGACAGGCTTGTCACAAGAAGATTTGAATCTTAATAGGGATCTTGGACTTCCATATCCATTTGAACCCGGATCCCACAAGATCTTTTTTTAACCACCTATACATTCAGGACTTAGTAGAGAAAATTCTCGAATTCTCGAATTTCCAGTAAATTTCATTAGAGAACTCATTTTTCCTAAGCCTCATTCAAGCTTTGAAATCTAGGCCGATATGACCGATATATAGGCCGATATATCATTTTGGGGGCTCTACCGATATAAACATAACATATCATTTTGTAAATATCATTTTCACACATATCATCCGATATGAGCCGAAATATCGACCGATATGACCGATATATGACCCGATATGTCCAGTGATATAGACCGATACGTAGATGATCAAAATTCGTTGTAAAATAGTAGTGCAAATAAGATTATGCATTTATAACTTCATCATATTATCGAACTCACACATGAAATTTTATACATATGCATATAGAACGTATTGTTTTCAATTTTATAGTATTTATTTTTTGAATATTTCTTAATAGTATCTTAATTAACAAGTTAACACACTAGGACATCATACATTTAGTTTTACTAAAAACACATGTTTTGAGTTAGAATAACAAGAAAAATTGAAATATGTTGCCTCCGATATATTGACATATCGTCCGATATATCACCCGATATCCGACATCTGATATGTCGAGGCCAAACCGATATGAACCCGGTATCCGATATTTTGAACCATGGCCTCATTGCAGCTTCTTTCATTTCTTCTCATTGTTGCATCAACTCAAGGGATAATTGATGTGGACATAGCTATCATAAAAATGTCTACAAATATTACACGACAAATTAATAATCAGGTACTTTCGCTTCTTTGTACACATGATTTAGTTGAATGAATATGATGATACACTCATTATTTGTTTTATTTTTACTCATCAGGAATAAAAGAATCAAAGGATCAATTAACTGTATGTTAAATACAAGTGAAGTAGTATGCCTTGTATCCATATTGCATGCTACGGTGTTCTGTGTCTACTACAAAGACAAGAGGAGATAAGTCTTCATGTACCAGACATAGCCACGTCAAACACCAGCCCATCTTATCAATTTAAGAAAGAATTAAGTCTACCAAGCGTACAATAGTCGGTCAATATATGGGCCGGCTCCTGATGAAAATTCTTGGAAGGAGTCCACATGGGACAAGTTCACAAGCAGCGCCAACAGCTAGCACAGCCGCCGCCGGAGGATCCTCTAATAAATAGCTAATCATGTTTAGGATTAAACTTGGTTTTGTTTAGGGAAGTTTAGCCATTGCTATTTTTATTTGTCTTTAGTTCGTAGCGACTAGTGCGACCGCCAAGACATTCTATTGAAACCCTATATCGTGAGATCTATTCATCTAGCATATTTGTAATTTCAGATTGCTTGGCTATTATTTTCTTGTGTGTTCTTCGATTTGCTTGCAGGGAAAATTCTTCGTGGATAGGTCAATCATGCCGTTGGTTCGGTTGATAACACCATGAAGTTGGTTCAGCGATTGTCGTGGATATCAGTCGTGTACGGGTCTTCCTATACGGCTGGTAGCTGGATCATGTGGGTCAAATCCCACAAAATCGTAGTTATCTTCACACTTATCAAAAAATCGGACCCCAATTCACATCAAGTGGTATCAATTTTTAGGTTTATCAATGAGAGATTTACAGTTTTATTAGATTAGATTGTTTTCCGTCGTACAACCCACAAAAAAGCCAAAAAATATATAGATTAGTTTATCCATTGCATCTATCCTTTTAGCCTTTAGCAATTTTTACATCTAGTGTTTGGATAGTTGAATTTTTGATTGCATTCATCTTAATATTAGTGATGGTTTAGATTAGTCTGAGCGAAAATTATCTACTAGAACAATCTGTTTTAGTCCAATCCCTTAATTTGTCCACCGCCACGCACCGCGAAGTCATCTGTCTAGTTTCCTGTGCCATCACATCATCACATTGTCCGCTGGGTATCAAAAAAAATTCGTTCCGCCTCGTCCTCTGTTCCGCGTGTCCATGTAGTGTTGCAGTCCATCCCATTTTCCATCCACGTAAGTTCCGCTAAACTTTTTTTCTTTGCTGCAGCAACAGTTTCCTATGTGCCACGTTTTTTCAGCAACTATTATTAGGTAAGAAGCATGTCCTATAAATAAACGGGATCAGAAAGTCCGGAGGTTTATCATGCCACACCCCACATTCCCGTCCCTCAAAACTAAAACGAGCAAGTTCATGGACACACCCATTAGCTTCACGCACACAATGACTTATAGTCACCTTGCCAAAAGCACTCATCAACTTTCGGCAAACATAAGCAATCACTGCTCCTGATGTTCGATATTCGGATGGATTCTGTATAGCCTGCACAATCTCCATAGAATCGCTCTCAGTATTAATATCGAGAATACCCACCTCCTGAGCAAGTCGTAAGCCTAGTAGCATAGCTAACGCCTCCATCATAGGAGCATCAAGAGCATGTTGCCTGAATTCCACCGCAGCAACAATAAACCCTCTTTTGCAATCTCGTAAAATTGCTCCACAAGAACCAACACCTCTGTCCACATGATATGATGCGTCCACATTCAATTTTATACATCCCGATGCCGGCCTAGACCAGCAAATATCCCTCCGAGGAACTGTCTTCTTATGTGCACCCCAATTGGCAATAATCCCTCTAATTTGTAAGGCAGATCGAGCCGTCGTTGCAACCTTCTCATCATGTGAAATCTGCCACCGTCCCACCATATACACCAACATGCAACAAGATCAGCTCCACCCATTACACTAGTAAAAAACAACCAATTTGTTCCGGTTCCAGAGGCCCATTAGTCCCGGTTCTGGAACCGGGACTAAAGGGTCGGGACTAAAACCCCAAACCTTTAGTCCTGATTCGCTTACAAACTGAGACAGAAGGGGCTCCACGTGGCCTCTGCGGGGAGCCCAGGCAGGAGGACCTTTAGTCCCGATTGGTAACACCAACCGGGACCAAAAGACATCCACGCGTCAGCATCTGGCAGTTGCTGGGATTTTTGTTTTTTTCTGAAAGGGGGTTTTGGGGGGTTTGGATGGTTAATTTAGGGGTTTTATATTGTATTAGCTAGATAATTAATAGAGAGAAGTGTCCTCTCTTTCTCCGTACTTGGTCGACGCTAGCTACCATAGAGAGAACACGACACGCTAGCTAGTAAGCAAATGAAGGAACCATTAAGTACATAAGATCGTCATGAACATATATAGAGAAGTGATCGACCTCTCTTTCTCCGAGAGATTGGTCGAACAACTCGTATATCTATCCGACGCTACTAGCTACATATATACAATATAAGATCTCTTACAATCCCTAACATCTAATCTCAAATTCCAGATGGTATTCTTCGGCTTTATTTATGACGTGGTCAAAAAAGAATCCCGCCAATTCTTCTTGAATTGCTTGTATGCGATCATGTGGTAGGAGTTCATCCTGCATCCGCCACATCTAATTTGAAGAAGGGGGTCAATACATATATATGAATGAAACTCAACACAAATCGTTGTAATAAAATAAAATTGTGAATATTATTGCTTACGCACTTCATATTGTTTTTCAAAGTAGCCCCGCTTGGGGGTCGTCGCGTTGTAGATGAACTCGCAAACGTAGTATCCACAAAAATCATTCCCGGCTTCCTGCCACAAGCACTTTATGAGAAATAGAGTTCAATCAAACTGATAATCAAGCATGATAAATGGTATTGATGAAACTAGAATCAATGGGAGATGCGTGGAACTAGCTAGTAGTACTTACTTTCGGGTGTGTAAATCGCAGCTCCCCCGACAGTGCCGGAACAATTACGGTGAACTCTTTCCAAACCCTGCCAGACAAAGAAAATAATTACTTGATATCAGGAAATGAACAAACTTGCTGATATGATGCAATAATGATCGATTGAACTTACTTCTGGAGCATTTCAGTCATGTCCGCATAATCCTGGGGATCTTTTCATTTCGAGTCTAAGACGGTTACTACTCCCTGCTCAACCTTAATCTCTAGAAGAATAAAGTGAAAGCTACGCACGCATGCATAACTCATCAATTACATTACTATAACCTCGAGTAATAAGGGAAACCGAATATGCACAAGACAATAACACTCACTTGAAGTTGTAAGGAAAGAGTATTGTCTCTTTATTTTGATTTGCAAGCAACGATTGTAGCAAGTTGTCCTCGGTTTCTGTGGCATTTTTTTGAACCGTATACTCATTTATAATATTTTAGTTAATGAATCCAATGTCATAGATTTGTGCTTTTCTGCATTCGACGATCTTCAATCGACATAATATAGCGAGGATAATTATATATACATGCAATGAAAGAGCTGAGCTGTATATAGAGACTTAATTACAGAAGTAGTACTTACAGGCAGTAGCAAGTCATGATTATTTTGTCGATGGCCTTTTGATTGTATAACTGGAATAACTCTTCAAATTCAACAGATAACAGCTCCATTCCAACGAGGTCGTGCTCCTCTTTAATTCTCATCGTCACAGTATCCATCCCAGATTAGCGACAGGTTTTCGGGTACCAATCATGCAAAATGGTCCCTCACTTGGGCACGGCATATGTTCTCGGTTTCCTGCTCGGTCCTCTCATATGGTAACTTTTCCACGGACTTGAGAGATGGACCGTATCTGAATTGCCTCCCGCCTTTGCTTGTACTGCTAGCCGCTGGAGCGGTGGCATCTCTCTTGTGTCCTTGCTGACGAGGCGGGGAAGGAGGCGGAGTGCTCCGACGCGTCGGAGGAGCCAGAGCAGCGGCGTCTGTCTTTCGCTGTTGCCGATGAGGCGGAGGAGGAGGCGGACTGCTCCGACATGCCGAAGTAGGCGAAGAAGGAGGCGGAGTGTCGTCACGCGTCAGAGGAGCCATAGAAGGAGGCAGAGTGCCCTGATCACTCGCTGGAGGAGGAGGAGGAGGCAGAGTGCCCTGATCACTCGCCGGAGGAGGAGGAGGAGGCAGAGTGCCCTGACGCACCGGAGGAGGAGGAAGAGATGGAGGCGTCCAGTTTGGAAGCTTTATGTACTCCTTCGGCCATAGGCATGTACTCCTGAGAGCATTAACCGGCTTCTTTTCCCCTTCACTAGTAAGGTGGTCAAGCTCGAGATCATCAAATCCCTTCATTACTTCATCCACCATCAGAACAGCATATCCATGTGGAATCGGACGACAATGAAAAGTTCTGTTGGGTTTAGGAGGTGCAACAGAGCCGAGAGCCGCCTTGAAAATGAGGTTCCGGAATTTCGGCCAAAGCTCGCAATTTTGAACCTCCGTGATAGTATCCACGGGATAGCTAGGAGCCGTGAAGTCAGATTGAATGAGCTCCGTGGAATCCACGCTGCTTCTTTGCTGAGATGGCGGGGTACCTTCTGGGGTAGCTTCGTGCCGCTGAGATGGTTGGCCGACAGCTCGCTGGCTCTCAGCTTCCTCTAGCTTTTCTAGTCTTGCATTGAGCTTCTGCATTTCGCCCTCTTTCTCTGTTGACTTTTGTAACCGCCTGCGTCGGGAAACCCAACCTTCCACGGAATGGAGCCTGGTGTGCCTCGTGTTCGTCCAGGGTGCTTAGCATTCCCTAGGGCCTCAGTCAGCTCGTCCTTCTCTCTGTCGGGAATGAACGTCCCTTCCTGCGTTGCGGTGATATACTCCTGAAGCTTCGTGACGGGTATTGCAAGTTGCTCGTCCGTCCAATGGCACTTCCCTGTTTCAGGGTCCAAAGTTCCCCCAACCTCGAAGAACCAAGTCCGTGAACGCTCTGGCCAGTTCAATGTCTGTTGTTGGACCTGTTTAGCAAGCAGGCCATTCTCATCTTTGTCCCATAACGGTTTGGCTTTGAGGTAGCCACCTCACCCTGTGTGATGGTGATACTGCTTCTTGGCAGCATTGATCTTGTTTGTCTTAGACATTTTCTTACTCTTCTCCGATGTCTTGTAGGCCACAAATGCGGGCAGTGATCTCTTAGCTTTTCAAATCGTCCGATGAATTCTGGAGTCTTCCCTTTGTCGACAAACCTTGATTTCAACTCATTCTTCCACCTCCTGAATAGATCTGCCATCTTCCTAAGAGCACACGCCTTCACCAGTGGCTCTATAACTGGCTTATTCGGATCCTCCTCTGGCGGTAGGGTGAAATTAGCCTTCAGCGCGGTCCAAAGATCATCTTTCTGTCTATCGGTGACATAATCACCATCATGGGCGTCGTCCTTAGGCTTATTCCATTTCTTGATGCTGATCGGGATGTTGTCCCTAACAATAGCTCCGCACCGAGCAGCAAATGCGTCTGAAAGGACGTGGATGTCGCCTAGAAGGGGGGTGAATAGGCACTTTAAAATAATTATGGTTTAGGCTTGAACAAATGCGGAATAAAACTATCGTTTAATTAGTCAAGCACAAAACCTAAAACAACTAGGCTCACCTAGGTGCACCAAACAACTTATGCTAAGTAAGATAGACAACTAAGTGATAGCAAGATATATAACAAGAAACAATATGGCTATCACAAAGTAAAGTGCATAAGTAAAGGGGCTCGGGTAAGAGATAACCGAGGCACGCAGAGACGACGATGTATCCCAAAGTTCACACCCTTGTGGATGATAATCTCCGTTCGGAGCGGTGTGAAGGCACAATGCTCCCCAAGAAGCCACTAGGGCCACCGTAATCTCCTCACGCCCTCGCACAATGCAAGATGTCGTGATTCCACTAAGGGACCCTCGAGGGTGGTCACCGAACCCATACACACAAGGTTGGGGAAATCTCCACAACTTGATTGGAGTCTCCCAACGACACCACGAAGCTTCACCACAATGGATTGTGGCTCCGAGGTGACCTCAAATGCTTGGGTAAATCTCCACAACCTAATTGGAGACCCCGAAGCTTGCTCGGAGCTTTGCACCACAATGATTGAGCTCCAAGACACCACCAACCGTCTAGGGCGCCAAAGCACCCAAGAGGAACAAGCTTTAGGGTGCTCAAACTATTGGAAATATGCCCTAGAGGCAATAAATAAAGTGTTTATTATTATATTTCCTTGTTCATGATAATCGTTTATTATCCATGCTATAATTGTATTAATTGGAAACACATTACATGTGTGGGTAAATAGACAACACTTTGTCCCCAGTATGCCTCTAGTGAACTAGCTCGTTGATCAAAGATAGTCAGGGTTTCCTGGCCATTGACATGTGATGTCATTTGATAATGGGATCACATCATTAGGAGAATGATGTGATGGACAAGACCCAAACTACAAACTTAGCATATGATCGTGTCAGTTTATTGCTATTGTTTTCTGCATGTCAAGTATATGTTCCTATGACCATGAGATCATGCAACTCACGGATACCGGAGGAGTGCCTTGTGTGTATCAAGCGTCGCAACGTAACTGGGTGACTATAAAGGTGCTTTACAGGTATCTCCGAGGGTGTCTGGTGAGTTGGCATGGATAGAGACTGGGATTTGTTACTCCGTGTGACGGAGAGGTATCTTAGGGCCCACACGATAATACAACATCACAACAAGCCTTGCAAGCAATGTGACCAAGTGTTAGTCACGGGATCTTGTATTATGGAAACGAGTAAAGAGACTTGTCGATAACGAGGTTGAACTAGGTATGGAGATACCGACGATCGAATCTCGGGCAAGTAACATACCGAAGAACAAAGGGAACATCATACGGGATTAACTGAATCCTTGACATAGAGGTTCGACCGATAAAAGATCTTTGTAGAATATGTAGGAACCAATATGGGCATCCAGGTCCCGCTATTGGTTATTGACTATAGAGGTGTATCGGTTATGTCTACATAGTTCTCGAACCCGCAGGGTCTGCACACTTAAGGTTCGGTGATGTTTCGGTAGTATAGAGTTATGTATGGTGGTGACCAAAGGTTGTTCGGATTCCCAGATGAGATCGCGGACGTCATGAGGAGCTCCGGAATGGTCCGGAGGTAAACATTGATATATAGGCAGTCCTGTTTTGGTCGTCGAAAAAGTTTCGGGCTCATCGGTAGTGTACCGGGAGTGCCGGTAGTGTACCGGGAGACCTCCGGGAGGGGTATTTCGACCCAAGAAGCTTGATGGGCTGTGGGAGAGTGAATACCAGCCCTTAGTGGGCTGGTGGAAAACTCCACACAATGCCCATGCGGCTAGAGAAGAAAATCCAAAGAGAAAAGGTGGAAAAAGGCAAAAATTGGGTGAATCCTAGTCCTACTAGGATTGGAGGTGGATTCCACCTCCACAACCTAGTTCGGCCGACTCCTTGTGGCTTGGCCCTTGGGCCAAGCCTCCTCCTCTCTTCCTCCTATATATACTGGTGGTTTTAGGGTTTTTGCACAAAAAAATTTTTAGCCACGTGCTGCCCGTTCCTCCAGTGTATAGTTTCTCCTCTAGATCGGATTTCTGCAGGGCTTAGGCGAAGCCCTGCCGAAATAGCTCCACCACCATCGCCGGAGCACTGTCACGGTGCCGAAGAACTCTTCTTCCGCTCCGCTCCTTCTTGCTGGATCAAGACGGCGGAGATCGTCATCAAGCTGTATATGTGCTGAACGCAGAGGTGTCGTCCGTTCGGCGCTAGATCGGAAGGATCGTGATCAAGTTCGTGGGACGAATGGTGATCAAGTTCGCGGGACGGATCGTGATTGGATCATGGGATGGATCGTGGTTGGACCGTGGGACGCTCGACGATTTGGATCGCGAAGACGTTCGACTACACCAACCGTGTTTCTTAACGCTTCCCGCTTAGCGATCTACAAGGGTACATAGATCCACTCTCCCTCTTGTAGATGCTCATCACCATGGATAGATCTTGCGTGTGCGTAGGAAATTTTTTGTTTCCCATGCAACGTTCCCCAACAGTGGCATCATGAGCTAGGTCTATGTGTAGATGAGATCTCGAGTAGAACACAAAAGGTTTCTGGGCGTTGATGCTTAGATTGCTTCCTCCCTTGGTCGGATTTTGGTTCAGCGGTATTGTGAGATGAAGCGGCCCGGACCAACATTACTTGTACGCTTACGAGAGACCGGTTCCCTCGACCGCAACTTGTTGCATAGATGGCTTGCGGGTGCCAGTTTCTCTCACTTTAGTTGGATCGGATTCGACAAAGGCGGTCCTTGAGAATGTTGAAAAGCAAGTAGTTCTTGCTAAATACCCATAGCAGCCACGTAAAACATGCAACAACAATTAAAGGACGTCTAACTTGTTTTTGCAGGGTATGTTGTGATGTGATATGGCCAATTACATGATATGATATATGTGACGTATGAGATGATCATGTGATGTATACATTATCACGACTTGCATGTCGATGAGTACGGCAACTGGCAGGAGCCATAGGGTTGTCTTTAATTATTGTATGACCTGCATGTCAATCATTAAGCGTTATGTAATGCTTTACTTTATCGCTAAACGGTAGCAATAGTAGTAGAAGCATGTTGGGTGCGACAACCCTGATGGCGACATGTTGATGGAGATCAAGATGATAAAGATCATGGTGTCATGCCGGTGACGATGGAGATCATTCCGGTGCTTTCAGGATGGAGATCAAAAGCACAAGTTCATGGCCATATCATGTCACTTATGAATTGCATGTGATGTTAATCCTTTTATGCACCTTGTTTTGCTTAGGACGACGGTAGCATTATAAGGTGATCCCTCACTTAAATTTCAAGATGAATTGTGTTCTCCCCGAGTGTGCACCGTTGTGAAAGTTCGTCGTGTCGAGACACCACATGATGATCGAGTGTGATAGACTCTACGTTCACATACAACGGGTGCAAGCCAGTGTTGCACACGCAGAACACTCGGGTTAAACTTGACGAGCCTAGCATGTACAGACATGGCCTCGGAACACAAGAGACCGAAAGGTCGAACATGAGTCATATAGTAAATATGATCAACATGAGATGTTCACCATTGAAGCCACCTCAACTCACGTGATGATCGGACTTAAGTTGGTGACTTTGGATCATGTGACACTCAGATGACCTGAGGGATGTCGATTTGAGTGGGAGCTTTAGTAATTTGATTAACTAAACTCATTATCTTGAACAATAGTCTAAGTAAACTTTGCATATTTATGTTGTAGATCAATGGCCCGCGCAGTAGCACCCCTGAATTTTAATGCGTTCCTAGAGAAAGCTAAGTTGAAAGATGATGGAAGTAACTTTGTTGACTGGGCCCGTAATCTGAGGATTATCCTCACGGCTTCCCGGAATTCATATGTCCTTGATGCACCGCTTGGTGACCAACCAAAAGACATGACCTCCGAAGACGTTAAGAACGCTTGGGAGGCAAGTACTGGAGATTACTCAATAGTTTAGTGTGCAATATTGTATGGCTTAGAACCATGACTTCAAAGACGTTTTGAACGCCATGGAGCATATGAGATGTTCCAGGAGTTGAAGTTTATCTTTTAGAAGAATGGCCGGATCGAGAGGTATGAAACCTCCGATAAGTTCTATGTTTGCAAGATGGAGGAGAACGGGTCTATCAGTGAACATATACTCAGAATGTCTGGGTATTCAACTCGTCTAGCGGAGTTGGGAATTGCCCTTCCGCCAGAGGCGATCACTGACAGAGTTCTTCAATCACTGCCACCTAGTTACAAGAGCTGAACTATAACATGCACGAGATGAACAAGTCAGTCGTCGAGCTGTTTGCGATGCTAAAAGTCACTGAGTCTGAAATCCAGAAAGAACATCAAGTGTTGATGGTCAATAAAACCACTAGTTTCAAGAAAAATGGCAAGATCAAGGTCAAGGGCAAGAAGGGTAAAACCAAGAAGGATGGCAAAGCAGTTGCTACTCCTGTAAAGAAGCCCAAGCATGGACCCAAGCCAGAAACTGAGTGCTTTTATTGCAAGGGAACTGGTCACTGGAAGCGGAACTGCCCCAAGTACCTGGCTGACAAGAAGGCGGCCAATGACAAACAAGGTATATATGATATACATGTTATTGATGTGTACCTTACTATCTCTCATTGTAGTGCCTGGGTATTTCATACCGGTTCGGTTGCTCACATTTGCAACTCAAAACAGGAACTATGAAATAGACGAAGGCTGGCAAAGGATGAAGTGAAGATGCGCGTGGGAAATCGTTCCAAGGTTGATGTGATCGCTGTCGGCACGCTCTCTCTTCGATTACCATTAGTGATGAACCTAAATAATTGTTATTTAGTGCCTGCGTTAAGCATGCACATTATATCTGGATCTTGTTTTGTTGTGAGACGGTTACTCATTTAAATCAGAGAATAAAGGTTGTTCTATTTATATGAGTAATATCTTTTATGGTCATGCACCCAATGTGAGCGGTTTATTCATATTGAATCTTGATAGTGATGACACACATGTTCATAACATTGATGCCAAAAGATGTAGAGTTGATAATGATAGTACCACTTTCTTGTGGCACTGTCGTTTAGGTCATATTGGTGTAAAACGCATGAGGAAGCTCCATGCTGATGGACTTTGGGAGTCAGTTGATATTGAATCACTTGACACATGTGAAGCATGCCTCATGGGCAAGATGACTAAAACGCCGTTCTCTCGAACAATGGAACGGGCGAGTGACTTATTGGAAATCATACATACTGATGTGTGCGGTCCAATGAATGTTACAACGCGTGGTGGATATCGTTATTTTCTCACCTTCACTGATGACTTAAGTAGATATGGGTATATTTACTTAATGAAACACAAGTATGAAACGTTTGAAAAGTTCAAGCAATTTCAGAGTGAAGTTGAGAATCATCGTAACAAGAAGATTAAATTCTTGTGATCTGATCGAGGAGGTGAATATCTAAGTTATGAGTTTGGCAGTCACTTAAGACAGTGTGGAATTTTTTCACATTTGACACCGCCCGGAACACCACAGCTTAATGGTGTGTCCGAACGTCGTAATCGAACCTTATTAGATATGGTGCGTTCTATGATGTCTCTTGCTGATTTGCCACTATCGTTTTGGGGTTATGCATTGGAGACAGCTGCATTCACTTGAAATAGGGCACCATCGAAATCCGTTGAGACGACGCCATATGAATTGTGGTTTGGCAAGAGGCCAAAGTTGTCATTTCTTAAAGTTTGGGGATGTGATGCTTATGTCAAAAAGCTTCAGCTTGAGAAGCTGCAACCCAAAGCGGAGAAATGTGTCTTCATAGGATACCCGAAAGAGACAGTCGAGTACACCTTCTATCTCAGATCCGAAGGCAAAGTGTTTGTCGCTAAGAACGGAACATTTCTTGAGAAAGAGTTTCTCTCGAAAGAATTGAGTGGGAGGAAAATAGAGCTTTATGAGGTTATTGAACCTTTACTTCAACCAGAAAGTAGTGCAACACAGAAAGATGTTTCTGTGGAACCTACGATGGTGGAAGAGAAAGTTAATGATGATGATCATGAGGCTTCGGATCAAGCTACTATTGAACCTCGTAGGTCGACAAGTCCGCGTACTACTCTTGAGTGGTACGGCAACCCTGTCTTGGAGGTCATGTTGTTGGACAACAATGAACCTACAAGCTATGGACGAGTAGTGATGAGCTCGGATTTCGAGAAATGGTTAGAGGCCATGAAATCCGAGATGGGATCCATGTATGAAAACAAAGTATGGACTTTGGAAGTATTACCTGAAGGGCGAAAGGCCATTCAGAACAAATGGATCTTTAAGAAGAAGACAGACACGGACGATAATGTCACCGTCTATAAAGCTCGACTTGTGGCAAAAGTTTTTTCACAAGTTCAAGGAGTTGACTATGATGAGACATTCTCACCCGTAGCGATGCTTAAGTCAGTCAGAATCATGTTAGCAATAGCTTCTTGTTTCGATTATGAAATTTGGCAGATGGATGTCAAAACGGGGTTCCTCAATGGTTTCCTTGAGGAAGAGTTGTATATGACGCAACCAGAAGGTTTTGTCGATCTAGAGAATGGTGACAAAGTTTGCAAACTCCAGCGATCCATTTATGGCCTGGTGCAAGCATCTCAGAGTTGGAATAAGCGCTTTGATGAGGTGATCAAAGCGTTTGGTTTTATACAAGTTTATGGAGAAGCTTGTAGTTACAAGAAAGTGAGTGGGAGCTCTATAGCGTTTCTAATATTATATGTGGATGACATATTGCTGATTGGAAACAATATAGAAATGTTGGAAAGCGTGAAGGAATATTTGAACAAGAGTTTTTCAATGAAGGACCTAGGAGAAGTTGCTTTCATATTAGGCATTAAGATCTATATAGATAGATCAAGACGCTTAATAGCACTTTCACAGAGCACATACCTTGATAAAGTTTTGAAGAAGTTCAAAATGGATCAGTCCAAGAAGGGGTTCTTGCCTGTGTTACAAGGTGTGAAGTTGAGTAAGACTCAATGCCCATCGACTTTAGAGGATAGAGAAAAGATGAGTGTCATCCCCTATGCTTCAGCCATAGGCTCTATCATGTGTGCAATGTTGTGCACAAGACCCGATGTCAGCCTTGCCATAAGTATGGCCGGAAGGTTTCAAAGTGATCCTGGAATGGAACACCGGGCAGCGGTCAAGAATATCCTTAAGTACTTGAAAAGGACTAAGGAAATGTTTCTCGTTTATGGAGGTGATGAAGAGCTCGTCGTAAAGGGTTACGTCGATGCAAGCTTTGACACTGATCCGGATGACTCTAAGTCACAAACCGGATACGTATTTATTCTCAACGGGGGAGTGGTAAGCGGTGCAGTTCCAAGCAAAGCGTGGTAGCCGATTCTACATGTGAAGCGGAGTACATCGCAGCCTCGGAGGCGGCGAAGGAAGGTGTCTGGATAAAGCAGTTCATGACAGATCTTGGAGTAGTGCCCAGTGCACTGAATCCAATGAACCTGTTCTGTGACAACACTAGTGCCATTGCTATGGCCAAGGAACCAAGGTTTCACAAGAGGACCAGACACATAAAGCGACGCTTCAACTCAATCCGCGATTACATCGAGGAGAAGGACATAAATATTTGCAAAGTGCACACGGATCTGAATGTTGCAGACCCATTGACTAAACCTCTTTCAAGGGCTAAACATGATCAACACCAGAACTGCATGTGTGTTAGATTCATTACAATGTAAATCACATAGTGATGTGAGCTAGATTATTGACTCTAGTGCAAGTGGGAGACTATTGGAAATATGCCCTAGAGGAAATAAATAAAGTGTTTATTATTATATTTCCTTGTTCATGATAATCGTTTATTATCCATGCTATAATTGTATTAATTGGAAACACATTACATGTGTGGGTAAATAGACAACACTTTGTCCCCAGTATGCCTCTAGTGAACTAGCTCGTTGATCAAAGATAGTCAGGGTTTCCTGGCCATTGACATGTGATGTCATTTGATAATGGGATCACATCATTAGGAGAATGATGTGATGGAAAAGACCCAAACTACAAACTTAGCATATGATCATGTCAGTTTATTGCTACTGTTTTCTGCATGTCAAGTATATGTTCCTATGACCATGAGATCATGCAACTCACGGATACCGGAGGAGTACCTTGTGTGTATCAAGCGTCGCAACGTAACTGGGTGACTATAAAGGTGCTTTACAGGTATCTCCGAGGGTGTCTGGTGAGTTGGCATGGATAGAGACTGGGATTTGTTACTCCGTGTGACGGAGAGGTATCTTAGGGCCCACACGATAATACAACATCACAACAAGCCTTGCAAGCAATGTGACCAAGTGTTAGTCCCGGGATCTTGTATTACGGAAACGAGTAAAGAGACTTGTCGATAACGAGGTTGAACTAGGTATGGAGATACCGACAATCGAATCTCGGGCAAGTAACATACCGAAGAACAAAGGGAACATCATACGGGATTAACTGAATCCTTGACATAGAGGTTCGACCGATAAAAGATCTTTGTAGAATATGTAGGAACCAATATGGGCATCCAGGTCCCGCTATTGGTTATTGACCATAGAGGTGTCTCGGTTATGTCTACATAGTTCTCGAACCCGTAGGGTCTGCACACTTAAGGTTCGGTGATGTTTCAGTAGTATAGAGTTATGTATGGTGATGACTAAAGGTTGTTCGGAGTCCCAGATGAGATCCCGGACGTCACGAGGAGCTCCGGAATGGTACGGAGGTAAAGATTCATATATAGGAAGCCTTGTTTTGGTCATCGGAAAAGTTTCAGGCTCATCGGTAGTGTACCGGGAGTGCCGGTAGTGTACCGGGAGACCTTCAGGAGGGGTATTTCGACCCAAGAGGCTTCATGGGCTGTGGAAGAGTGAATACCAGCCCTTAGTGGGATGGTGGAAAACCCCACACAAGGCCAATGCGGCTAGAGAAGAAAATCCAAAGAGAAAAGGTGGAAAAAGGCAAAACTTGGGTGAATCCTAGTCCTACTAGGATTGGAGGTGGATTCCACCTCCACAACCTGGTTCGGCCGACTCCTTGAGGCTTGGCCGCCAAGCCTCCTCCTTTCTTCCTCCTATATATACTAGTGGTTTTAGGGTTTTTGCACAGATTTTTTTAGCCACGTGCTGCCCGTTCCTCCAGTGCATAGTTTCTCCTCTAGATCGGATTTCTGCAGTGCTTAGGCGAAGCCCTACCAAAATAGCTCCACCACCATCGCCGGAGCGCCGTCACGCTGCCGAAGAACTCTTCTTCCTCTCTGCTCCTTCTTGCTAGATCAATACGGCGGAGATCATCATCAAGTTGTACATGTGCTGAACGCGGAGGTGCCGTCCGTTCGGCGCTAGATCGGAAGGATCGTGATCAAGTTCGTGGGACGGATCGTGATCAAGTTCGCGGGATGGATCTTGATTGGATCGCGGGACGGATCGTGATTGGATCGTGGGACGCTCGGTGATTTGGATCGCGAAGACGTTCGACTACACCAACCGCGTTTCTTAACGCTTCCCGCTTAGCGATCTACAAGGGTACGTAGATCCACTGCCCTTCTCGTAGATGCTCATCACCATGGATAGATCTACGTGTGCATAGGAAAAAATTTGTTTCCCATGCAACGTTCCCCAACACAAACACCCAAGAGTAATAGCTTCTCAATTTCTCACTTCCACGTGTCACCGTGGAGAACTCAAACCTATGCACCAAATGCAATGGCAAGGGCACACGGAGTGCCCAACTCCTTCTCTCCCAAATCCCACCAAAGCAACTAATGCTAGGGAGGGAAATGAGAGGAAGAACGAAGAAGAACATGAAGAACTCCAAGATATAGATCCAAGGGGTTCCCCTCACTTAGAGGAGAGAGTGATTGGTGGAAATGTGGATCTAGATCTTCTCTCTTTTCCCTCAAGAACTAGCAAGAATCATTGGAGGGATTGAGAGTTAGCAAGCTCGAAGAATGTCAACAATGGGGGAAGAACATGAGCTAAAAGGATAAGGTCCATTGGAGAAGAAGAACCCCTTTTATAGGTAGGGAAAACTCCAACCGTTATCCACTCACTCAGCCCCGCGTCTCGCGGTACTACCACAAATGTCACGGTACTACCGTGACGGCTTGCGGTACTACCGCAGCCTTGTGCGGTACTACCGCTAGCACGGGAGTAACCGGCCCTGGCCGTTAGCACGGGGCCACAAGCGGTAGAACCGTTGGAGCGGTACTACTGCGAGCCCGTGCGGTACTACCACATGGTCGGCAGAGGCAGCCACTGGAGGTGCACAGAAGTAAAAAATTACTTCTGTGCCAACCTCCGCAGAGGGAAACTCTGCGAAAAAGTCCGCACGGTAGTACCGGAAGTCATTTGCGGTACTACCGCCCGAGGGGCGGAAGTAAAAAATTACTTCCGTGCTTGCGGTACTACCGCCCTCGAGGCGGAAGTAAAAAAAATTACTTCCGTGCCACTTACGGTACTACCGCTCCGAGGAGCGGTACTACCGCAATCCACTGAACTGCAACACCTACAACTACTCGGCTAGAAGAGCGAAAGAATACAGTCAAAACCAGAACTGCCACAACTCCTGCAAATGAGCTCTGAATTGAGCAAACTCAAGCTTGTTGGATTCAGGATGACAAGAGCTATCCAACAGCAGAAATGCCAATGATATAGAGATGTGAAGCCTCTATGAATGAAGAACCGGCAAAAACTCCAACATTGTAAACATCATAGAAGATGCATATGGACTCCGTTTTCGATGAACTCAAGCTTGTCATGAAGATGACCATAAGCTATTAAACTCACAAAGAGGAAAGCCAACCAAGAACCAGTATAAAAATACCAAAGGTATAGAGATGAGAAACCTCTTTCAATGAAGAATTGGCAATAACTCCAACATCGAAAACATCATAGAATATGCATATGGATTCCATTTTCGATGAACTTGAGCTATTCATGAAGTTGACCATAAGCTCAATAAACCTAAAAGAGAAAAACCAACCAAGAACCAAGAAAGATGATGATGCCAAGAATGCAATGGTTTGAGCTCTCAACGAACGATAAGATCAAGCTACTCACTTGAGAGTCCCCTTGATAGCACGGTTACCTACCCTATAACACAGTCTCCCAACTACCAGTATGAGACCGGTGAAATAGAAAACCCTATCAAGGTCAAACCTTAGACTTGCGCATAGTCCACTTGAGCTAGATGATGACGATCTTGACTTCCTCTAGATGGACCGCCTTTCTTGATTGCGTTGGCTTGATGAAGACTAGATGATTTCTCCCTCATACTCCACTATGGGTGAGAAAAACTTCGGCACATCTTCACAAGTCCATTAACATCACAATGGGCGGCAAGCATCAAGCCCGATCTCTCCGTGATGCTTCACTTGAACTTGCACACCGCAACCTTGATAATGATCACCACTTGATGTCATCTTCCATGGGTTGTATGGGATCTTGCTCTTGATGCAATCCCATGGACATAAGCCTAACCCCACAAAGAACTCTCACAAGGAACATGGTTTAGTACACAAAGCATAATGGACAATGCTTACCATACCATGGGATCACTTGATCCCTCTCGGTATAACTAGCATGCTTTTATGTGTTGAACACTTGATTCACTCTTTGACTTAGTCTTCATCAACCTTGTATCTTATCTTTTCTCTTCATAAAGATGATTTCTTGAAGGTAATCATGAATGCTCACACAATCTCCTTCTTCAAGACATGCTTGCAATAAGCTCAACTCTCACATGACCAATCTTTGGATAAACCTTGAATACCACCTTGGTCATCATATAAACTCCTTGAAACCCAATGGATGGACTTCAAGAAGTGCTTATGGACAAACCCTTCGAATATAACTCAAGGCAACCATTAGTCCATAGGGGTGTCATCAATTACCCAAAACCACACATGGAGAAATGTGCTCTTACAGCGTCCTTGGTCCACTTTGGTTCAATCGGTAGGCCATCGTCCACGAGTGTTGTCATCGTGAACCTTTCTTCCTTGCCCAACCTTTTCTTCGGGCCTTGTCTTGTTACCGAAGTTTGGCTCGATCCGGAGGGCTATATAAAAGAAGAAATAAGAGTTAATATATGTACATACCAAAACAATTAATGCATCAATTAGCTAGTCAGCACATGCTTAATTAATATATATATACCTTGCCGGACTTTGCAACATCTCCCTCCTCCGTTCGGTGACCGGAGCCGTCACCATGGTCTCCTTCCTCCGGCGTTCGGTCACCGGAGCCATCATGATCATGTCCTTCCTCTCCTTCAAGACCATCGGTGTCGTTGAGATACGACAAGATAGCATCAGTATTGCCTGCTCGGATTATGTCCCCCAACAACTGTTCTTGTTCCATGTCTCTTTGATCCATAGTTTCTGCAAATATTGAAACATGGCAATTAACATACTTCTGTAATGATTTGGGGTGGCCTCGACAACGCTTCCAGGGTTAGGGGTGGCCCTCGATGCTTCTAGGGTTTGGTCGGGCGAGAGGGCCGATATTCTCTAATCTTTTAGGGATTTAACAAAATGGCGCCATTCTGGATGTGCAGAAAGTTCAGCAAGAGGGTTCCGAATATCGCTATTTGGAAGGCCGTTGCTGAAATCCGTAACTTAGAAAACAAATGTTATCAGGGAGGGGGTATATCAACAACGCTTTTTTTCTCGGGTTTGGGTGGCCTCGAGAGTTGGTCGCCCGATATATCGAGAGGGGGGTGAACATTTTACCTTAGTAATTTAGAAAAAATGTTATCGGGGAGGGGGTATATCGCCCCCCCCTCATGTCGAAGTTATCTGGGAGGGGGTATATCAACCCCCCCCTCATGTCGAAGTTATCGGGAAGAGGGTATATTGACCCCCCCCTCATGTCGAAGTTATTGAGGAGGGGGTATATCGACAACGACATACATACATGGAAAAAATGCTCCATCTATACATACATAGACACATACATATATTATATTTTTTCATTAACTCATGACATATTTTCATTATTTTTCTTTCTTTAACTCAACGACAACGACATACATACATGGAAAAAATGTATATCTACCCCCCTCATATCGAAGTTATCGGGGAGGGGGCGATCTCTTTCTCGTTATTTTTCTTTCTTTAACCCAGGACATATTTTCATTTATCTTTATATATACTTTTCGTGTCCCAGATGGGCTGTTTTTGGAAAATGTCGTATCTCGTGTCCCCGTTTGCGTGTCGCCGTGTCCGTGTCGCCGTATCCGAGCAGGGGACCATGGGAATGGGGGGCTCACTGGGGGCGCCGATGGGGAGGCGACGGGGCGGCGACAGGGAGGCGACGGGGGCAGCGACGGGGCGGCGAAGGGGAGGCGACGGGGATGCGATGGGGGCGGCGACGGGGAGGCAATGGGGGCGGCGACCGGGATGGGGCGGCGACGGGGAGGCGACAGGGACGGAGCGGCGACGAGGATGGGGACGACGACGGCGGGCTAGGGCGGCGAGGGGACGGGGACGACGACGGCGAGCTTGGGGCGGCATGGGGCGGCGACGGAGACGGGGATGAGGACGACGGGCTCGGCGAAGTGGCGATGAAAACTGTAAAATTTCCGAAGTGCTTCTTATATACAAGAAGCATTGGTCCCGGTTGGTGGCACCAACCGGGACTAAAGGTAGGCATTGGTCCCGATTGGTGCCACCAACCGGGACCAAAGGTAGGCATTGGTCCCGGTTTGTGGCACCAACCGGGACCAATGGCCTTGCACAACGGCGTGGTGGGAGTTTTGTCCCACCTTGCTAGTGGAGAGAGTGCCACACTTGTTTATAAGGCGCGGTGCACTTGATCCTTCGAGCTCCTCTCTAAAGCAGGCTTATGGGCCTAACCACTCTGTATGTGCTTGTGGGCCTACTAGGCCTTCTGTGGGCCAGAATCCTGGCCCAACTGGCTCGTTGTGTTTCTAGTCGTATTCAGGCCGTGGTGGCCCAGTAGGCAACATTTTGTTAAAAAAATCCATTTTTTGTTTTGTTTTTTGCATTATTTATTTTATTTTGGTTGGTCCTGGCTGTGGTGGGAGTTTAGTCCCACCTCCCCAAGCAAGGGGCGCTCGCACCGGTTTATAAGCTCACCCCTCTCTGCCTTGTTGAGATCCTCTCAAATTGAAAATAAATGCCCTTATATGGGAAATTTGACCTGAAATCAAACAGAATTTCAGTCTGATTTCAGGTCGAATTTTATCTACATAAGCGCATCTATGTTCAATTTTGCTATTTTTTATGTTATTTAAATTTTTTAAACATATTTCAACTCAAGACTTTTTCTGCATTGAATATGCACCATTCAAAGCCACATCATCCTTACTGATTTTTTTGAGCTAAATAACCATGAAATTGAGAAGTACTTCAAATGAACTTTGAAAAGGTTGAAAGTTGGCATTGTATCATCATTTGACCCACATAGCATGTTGTAAAAAGTTGAGAGGGTTACGGCAAAAACTGGATACACATCGTGTACAAAATGGACAATCTCTTTCGAAGTATCACGGTTTCGGACGTAAACTCATCTGTTACAAAGGGATTTCATTTTTTTGAACTTATTTGAACTCCATACTTTTTGTGTGTTCAAAATGCACCATTCAAATCCACATCATCAATTTTCAAACCTTTCTGACTTCATTTGGTATTTTTTTCATGCACTTACTGATTTTTTTTAGCTAAATAAACCTGTAATTGAAAAACACTTCAAATGAACTCTGAAAAAGGTTGAAAGTTGGCATGGCATCATCATTTCACCCACATAGCATATTATCAAAAGTTGAGAGGGTTACGACAAAAACTGGATGCACTTCGTGTACAAAATGGACAATCTCTTTCGAAGTATCACGGTTTTGGACGAAAACTCATCTGTTAGAACGGGATTTCATTTTTTGAACTTATTTGAACTCCATAATTTTTGTGTCTTCAAAATGCACCATTCAAAGCCACATCATCAAATTTCAACCCTTTCTGGCTTCATTTGGTATTTTCCATGCACTTACTGATTTTTTTGAGCTAAATAACCCTGAAATTGAAAAGCACTTCAAATGAACTCTGAAAAGGTTGAAAGTTGGCATTGTGTCATCATGTCACCCACATAGCATGTTGTGAAAATTTGAGAGGGTTACGGCAAAACTGGATGCATTTCGTGCACAAAATGGACAATCTCTTTCGAAGTATCACGGTTTCAGACGAAAACTCATCTGTTACAAAGGGATTTCATTTTTTCAACTTATTTGAACTCCATACTTTTTGTGTGTTCAAAATGCACCATTCAAATCCACATCATCAATTTTCAACCCTTTCTGACTTCATTTGGTATTTTTCATGCACTTATTGATTTTTTGAGCTAAATAACCCTGAAATTGAAAAGCACTTCAAATGAACTCTGGAAAGGTTGAAAGTTGGTATGATATCATCATTTCACCCACATAGCATGTTATAAAAAGTTGAGAGGGTTACGGCAAAAACTGGATGCACTTCGTGTACAAAATGGACAATCTCTTTCGAAGTATCACGGTTTTGGACGAAAACTCATTTGTTACAAAGCAATTTCAGTTTTTTGAACTTATTTGAACTCCATACTTTTTGTGTGTTCAAAATGCACCATTCAAAGCCACATCATAAATTTTCAACCCTTTATGACTTCATTTGGTATTTTTCATGCAGTTACTAATTTTTTTGAGCTAAATAACCCTGAAATTGAAAAGCACTTCAAATGAACCCTGAAAAGGTTGAAACTTGGAATGGTATCATCATTTCACCCACATAGCATGTTATAAAAATTTGAGAGGGTTACGGCAAAAACTGGATGCACTTCGTGTACAAAATGGACAATCTCTTTTGAAGTATCGTGTTTTTCGGACGAAAACTCATCTGTTACAAAGGGATTTCATTTTTTCGAACTTATTTGAACTCCATACTTTTTATGTGTTCAAATGCACCATTAAAAGCCACATTATCAATTTTCAACCCTTTCTGACTTCATTTGGTATTTTTCATGCACTTACTGAATTTTTGGGCTAAATAACTCTGAAATTGGAAAGCAGTTCAAATGAACTCTGAAAAGGTTGAAAATTGGCATGGTATTATCATTTCAACCACATAGCATGTTATAAAAAGTTGAGAGGTTTACGGCAAAAACTGGATGCACTTCGTGTACAAAATGGACAATCTCTTTCGAAGTATCACGGTTTCGAACGAAAACTCATCTGTTACAAAGGGATTTCATTTTTTTGAACTTATTTGAACTCCATAATTTTTGTGTGTTCAAAATGCACCATTAAAATCCACATCATCAATTTTCAACCCTTTCTGACTTCATTTGGTATTTTTCATGCACTTACTGATTTTTTTTGAGCTAAATAATCCTGAAATTGAAAAGCTCTTCAAATGAACTCTAAAAAGGTTGACAGTTGGCATGGTATCATCATTTCACCGACATAGCATGTTATATAGTAAAGTGTATTAAAATCCATTACAACATATCATGAATAGAGAAGTGACCAAATTAATAGAAATTCATCATCACATTAAAGCTAAAGTACAATAGTGACCAAAATAAATACATACAGTTCATACACAGTTTTCATTATTGAACAACATATAGCTCTCTAGAACATTTAATTAAAACATACATCAAAACTATTTAAAAATTTAAATGCGACAATAAATGCAATCATAACCGCTACTAAGGTACCAATTGATCTAACGGCATAACGATACCAAGCCTCAGTATGAATGGCATATTTTCTAATCTTTCTAATCTTCAAGCGCATTGCATCCATCTTGGTCTTGTGATCGTTGACGACATCAGCAACATGTAACTCCAACTTCATCTTCTCCTCTTCAACTCTTTGTAATTTTTCTTTCAAGTCATTGTTTTCTTTTTCAACCAAATTTAACTTCTCGACAAGAGTTGCTATGTGGGTTGGAATTTCCGGTTCAACTACCTCCTCCTAGATTAAAAAATCTATGTCTTGCTGGTCGGCATAATTCTCATAAACACTAAATAAATCAAATAGTTATAAAAGATAATATATACCACATCCAAATCATAGACAGGACGAGGGACGACGGAGGCGGATACGAAAACCATCGCACTATATAATAACAAACAATAATAAAAGTAAGAAAATTATACAAATATCTATCTAAATCATACAAATAAAACCTTTTTCCTTTTAGAAAGAAGATAAGAAGAAGAGGCTAACCACGATGGTGCCGGCACCGAGATGGGCGTGGGCGATCGACGGCGTTGAGGACGGGGATAGGACGGACTGCCAAACCTAGACAAATCTTGAGGAAAATGGAGGTTGGACAAGTAGCTTCGAGAGGAGAAAGCTTAAGTGTGGCTTGGGCATTTCATCAAACACCTCATGTGCATAGGAGGTGAGCTACAACACCACAAAGCTCTCACCTTGCCGATCAAAAAAAACAGAGCAATGTGGAGTGTGCTGCTCGCTGGCGAGGGGGTATATATAGGCATCTCATTGGTCTCGGTTCGTGGATGGAACCGGGACTAAAGGACCCCCTTTGGTACCGGTTCCAGCCACAAACCGGGACCAATGGTTGTGGGCCAGGAGCGAGGCCCATTGATCCCCGTTCGTGTCTGAAACCAGGACCAAAGAGGTCCTACAAACCGGGACCAATGCCCCACGTGGCCCGGCTGGTCCCCTGGCATCACGAACGGGGACCTTTGTCCCCATAGGTCCCGGTTCGTGAGTGAACCGGGACTAATGAGCTGGCCCGGCCTGAACTAATACCCTATTTTCTACTGGTGTTATCTCCAGGGACTTCCACTCCCCCTAGTAACTTTGAGCACAAAATCTTATCCAAAATCAATGATCCTGACCTGTACTGTGACGCGACAGCCGTCACACAGTCTCTTAAGACCTAATTCTTCCCATAGCTGTGAAGTTCTTTGGCAAATGAAAAGCATGTGTCTGAGATCTTCTGAATCAATTTTACACACCAGGCAAGTTACTGGTGTCTTTATATGCCTATTCGCCAAAGTACAATAACAAGGTACAATACCGTGCATCGCCCTCCAAATAAAAATAAGCACCTTGGGAGGGGCCCTCGTCTCCCATAGTATTTCTCAAACAGGATGAGAATCACTTTTACCTCCTCCTGTTACAATCCCCGCTCTGGTCCGGTACTCCGCCTTCCACTCTGCATGATATGCTGATCTCATGGTGATCTAGACTTACAAAATTGCCAAGCAATGAAATCTGGTTGATCTTGAGATGGAAGAAGAATTTGTAGTATTCTTGAAACATCAATAGGCCAGAAATTATCTTGTATAAGTTGTACCTCCCATTCACCTGTGGTAGGGTCAATTAGATCATGTACCGTCTCTAGTAGACTTTCCTGTGCGCCATGTTCTTTCTGCTACTAGACAACCAGATCAGCCGTGTCTGTCCTGCCCCCGCGCAGTTGTTCCATGATAAAACACTAGTGGCAGGGGCGTGCCTCCTGTGCGTGCTTGTGCGCACTAAACTTGTCTTAGTACATGTTAATGTCTTTGAAGGCATTTTAGTAAATTCTAAAGGACAGTATAGCTGCACTTTACAAACTGTCAAGAAGAGAACGTACATGGGCATTGTTCAATGCTTTTGGTTTGAAATCACCTATGTGTATGCATATAAAATTTAAACTGGACCTTCATTAGAAGCGTTCCACGGTTGCCAATGAATTAACCAGAAATAAGAAACCAGTCACATAATATAACAAGGCATAGGGCAATTCAACAATTCATATATACTCCCTCCATTTCTAAATATTTGTCATTTTAGAGATTTCATTATGAACTACATACGGATATATATAGACATAATTTAGAGTGTAGATTCATTCATTTTGCTTTGAAATCTCTACAAAGACAAATATCTAGGAACGAAGGGAGTATAATACAAGACCTACACCCAAATATAGTATGGAATCCAAGTCTTACAAGGTCCTACGATATACTCGACACACTGCATTATGCGTCGACATCGTCAACCACATTCACCAAATGGAGCTCATCACTTGCATTACAATGTCCCGTTTAGGTGGGGATCAATTACAGTGTGTTCTAACCAATGTGATCTTCAAAGAAAGCAATGTCCTTGTTAATTTCACTTAGGTTTGGTCTTCCTCACTTTGTCTTCAAAGCATTGGTCTCTCTTCCTTAACACTGCAACACAATGTAGAATCTGGGATAAATCCATGAAGACAAGATATGACAGATATTCCCTTTCCGAGGAGTTAGAACAGTTTCCAATGCTGAAAAAGACTACAAAGATTCATATATGGAACTAATGTTAGAACATTTTCCAAAGCTTTAGTGGATCAATAAAAACAACGTGATTCAAAATAGATAATTTATCATCAATGTTGTAGCAGTGAATTTGAACTTCACAAGAACTCAACCAGAACACAAACTTTTTTCAATGAACAAACCAAGACTATATGCAGCAGTTGTGTATGCATCAGCCGTTCCATGGATCAACTGTGACTATCACCCATCAGTCTCTGGAATCCCTTGGCATACAAGGGCAGGTTTGAGCATACACACTCGATCGATTAATCTGGATGACGGTCGTCGTCTCTTCGTCTGGGGAGGCTCTACTGTTGGGCCTTCCCTACCTACTCGATGCCAAGCTGAGACAGACACAGAACCCCTGCGCCTTGTTCACACATACACACAAAAAGAAACTACAGTTGGTTTTTGATTTTGAACAACATGATAATTCTGCTTCCATCGCAAAACTGCAAGACTATTTTATGCAAGAAAGCTATCCATTTGGAGTTACTCAATTCAGAAACAAAACGAGAAAAAAGAGACAGTTCAGAAAACTGTAAACCGGAGCAGCATGGCAATAAGCAGCAGATGTATCAAGGAAAATAAGTTTTGAGGTACATTTTCAAGCTCCTCAGGTATAAAATTTGGCACACCATTCTTCTGTAAAAAATGTTTAATGGTCTTTCTAAAATGCATTTCGCAACTGCTCCTTAGTGCTAGGTAGTAACACAAAAACCATCTAAACATTGACTTGGTTAAGAATTAGGGAACACAGGTGTGTGACTCTGAGTGATGATTAATCAGTAAGAACAAGCTCAATTTCCTGAGTACAAACAGTTTCTACCATTGCATATTTGTAGTCATATAAACTGCCATGTGGGTTAACCAAGTGTACACTACCAGAGGCACATGTACATTTCATCAAGCTCTTACCATCAATCACAGAACTACCACGGGCATTTATTTAGTACACAACCCCTTAGATGAAGTCACGAGTTTGTTGCTCTCTCAGCAATTCTCCAACAGCGAGGTTATGGCACTCTATAGTACAACAATAGGATGTTGGTGAGTTACCTGTTACTTCATATTCAAATAAGAACAGAGAAAACACCTACAAGAGTACTGTCTAGATCCTACTCAAGACCAGGAGACTTACGATCTAAATTGAAACAATGTTTTATAATACCATGGTTATCTAAGAATATCAAATAAGCTTTCCACCATAACTAAGACAACCACAATAATATTAAGATAACAAATGCCTACTTGAGAATATTAAACAAGCTTTACAAACTTAGAGCATCCACGGCATTTAGTTCATTTATAAGGTTGAACATGCTCTTACAAGTAAACAATTATTTTTGTTTGCAAGACGATGCAAACAACTACTACAATCACCAAATGATTAAAATCCAACAATTTTCATGTAAAATGTTGAACCAATTTATCTAAAATGTTAAATCAGAACAAGTTGTTGCAGATTGCAAGCATAAAGAAGCTCATCTGCAGTGAGCAGTGTTGACTGCTAACAAGCACCCGAAAGCCCAATGAACTTGTTTAAGACAGATAAACTATTTTGATGTTAGCTTTTACTTGTCCATTAATCCTAAACTGAACCTCCACGTCTCCAATACTCTTCTGGCTTCCAATTGTTCCTGAAGTAAAACAACTTCATCCAGGAAGGCAGCAAGCAGTAGTTCCTTGGGTGTTCAGTTATGGTTACCTTTTTTTTCTTGTGGAACTACAAACGAGAAAAGCCCACATGACACGTCTATGTGGACCATCCAATCGAACAAACATGTCTAGTCGAGTCTGTTAGCAGCCCCTAACCACACAGCCTCATGGCATATTTCCGTAACCGAGGGAGCTTTATCAAATGATTTGAGTAACATTCCAGTAAGCAGTGTAACTTTTTGAGGCTCACATCACAATTTTAGTGCAAAATTCAGAAACAATAGGGGCCATGGATATAGAGGAAGTTGAGGGAGAGGGGCATACCTGGCCGCAGCGGATACCACACAGGTCCTCCTGGATCCAACCGATGTTGCTCCCGTGGCCCTGCTGCGAGGAGGCCGAAGACAAGGCTATCTGGCCTTGTGGTAAGCAATCACGAGAAGAAGGTATGCAACAACTCAGGCCAAGGCATGAGGCGAACACCACAGCGAAGACCTTGCGATGCATCTAGCAACCGAACTCGGGCTCCCCATGCACGGGAAGAGAGGAGGCAACAAATGAAGTTGTTCAAGATTCCAAACAGCACGGCCATAAGTCAACCATTCTTAATATTCAATTTCAGATACGATGCGGGCTGTTGGACCTGGAGTACCCGTAGCATCTCCACCAATTACAGTTTGGCATGTCAATGTGAAATACAAAACAGAGAGAGGTGAGGAGGGAAAATATACCAGGTGAAGTAGGTGGCGAGTTAGGTTGTTGTATGGATGTTAAGGAGGATGCAGGCGGCAACAACATCTTCGTTCTTTATTTTAGCTTCAGCGATAAGATGCCTTGTGCAACGCAAAAGAGTTTTTCTGCTAGTCGTAGAGCATCATCGACTTTGTGTACTGCAAATAAAAACACATCAGAGGTTCTAAAATGACCCAAAGAATCAAAGAATGAGAAAATTGGGATTCACACATACATATGTCAAGTTGACAAGCTAAAACCAGTCACTTGGATCACAAATATTGTTCACTCAGCTTGAACCTAAAATAAAGAACCAAGATGTTGTTATAATTCATGAAACATGCACATGATTCCTCATTATTTTTCAAATCTGACATTTGTATAGAATATAGGATCTTAGACCTAAAACTTTACCTGGAGAACGACAGTGCCAGGATGAGCAGCAAAAAAGATGATTTTGGCATTGGGGAACACTTGGACAAGTTCAGCGTGCATGTAGGGGGATAAACAATAATCATCTCTTTGCACAAGGCAATCCATTGAAGCACAAACAAATCGCTAAACACAGCTTTCCCGGATAAGCCTACCTTTACATATTTTGTATTTATCAAATCACACAAAGATAAGGGACTAATATTTTGCTGGAAGCACAACTGGTAGATCCTTGGAAGAAACGCGTACCTTTCCATGGGGGAGGGTTCGAAGGAAGGACCCACCCCGGCTCCTCCCTGAGCCCTCCTCACGTCCAGCTGACAAACGACTCAGCCGACGCCTGCCGTGTTGGCCACCAAGAGTACGGTGGTGCAGCGCTGCCGTCGGGCGCTTCCCTCGTACCTGCGTCTCCGCCGATTTCACACAGATTCAGTTGGCCTCCATGCTCCCGTCGATGCCGCTGCAGTGTGGGAAGGCGAAGGCGTGTGCGTGTGGAGTGTCGGCGGCTCGCGGGTAGAGCGTGGAGCTCGGAGCCGACGTGGGCGGCGAGGGAAGGGGAGACGAGGGTGTGGCCAGAGGCGTCGGCGTCGGCGAGCGCGAGGCGGAGCCATTAGGGGAGGCGCTCGGAGGGGAATGCGAAGCGGATGAGGGCGCGGCGGCGAGGAGTCGGTTAAGGCAAGGGAAACGTGTCTGAGCGGATTGGTTGCCTTTCGTGGTAAAGACAAAATCAGGCACCCAATCGCTGGCTTCACGACGTTTTTTCTCTCGCTATTATTTTCTTCGATCACTGTTTCTATCCTAGGTGGACATCTCCAGCGCTCGCCTAGCAGTTCGCTGTTAGAGAGTGTAATCCCTTGGTTTCTTCGCATTCACGTATTTCCTCCGTTTTTAAATATAATTTTTAAGAGATTTTACTAAAAGATTACATACTGATGAATATAAACATAATTTAAAATGTAAATTCACTTATTTTACTTTGTATTTAGTCTTCTTATGAAATCTTTTAAAAGACTTATATTTAGGAACGAAGGGAGTAGTACACTACACACGTCCCATCGCTACACAAGTTGTGCATTGGCTTCTCTTCACCGGTTGCTTTTCTATCTCTAGTACCATACGGCCCGGCAATTGTAACTTATATGACAAATTTTCTGTTCTGACATTTTATGCAAACTTAGAGCAACTCCGATGGGAGAATTCATTTCGTCCGTCCATGTCTATTTGGGTTTGCACAGACAAAAACAATGGCCCAACGCAGATATCCATTTTTGTGTGTGTCCGCTTTGTGTCCGTGCGGACCCATTTCTGACTTAAATTTGTATCACATTTGGGTCGCAGACGAATACAAAGCGGACGTTTTCTGCGTCTGCGTCGTCCGCCTATGTCCCTGCAAATCCACTTGTCACCCACCCACCCACCTCTCCCTTCTTATTTAATTCGCTGGCCCACCCCCACCCACCTCTCCCTTCTTATTTAATTCGCTGGCCCACCCCCACCCACCTCTCTCCTATTATTCTATTGCCACAACCCTCCCATTCACCTGCTTCCCATTGGGTGCCCCGGCTGGCCCGTTTAAAAAAGCGGACACGAATGTGCGAACGGCCAACCCAAATGGACGAAAAGCGGACAAAACACCCATCCATTTGGCTTTTCTCGTTGGAGTTGCTCTTAATCACGAATTGACCTTGTTTTGAAAAGATTTTCATATCTAACCTTTTTTGGTCACGCCAATATCTTTGGCGTCTGGATTACACGGGAAGCCGCCAAGGTTTCTAGCGTTTGGCCATGACCCACACATGTCCAGTTGGCGCTGACAAGACAATGTGAAGACGCCATCCATCTTGGCGTTTGGTTCTATCCCATCACTTAAACAAAAAAGTCTACATGTCATTAATGGAGTTGCTTCCATGCATATTTTTCTTGATTAACTCCCATAATTAATGGTCTGCTTGATGGCCCAGCCAACGCCGGAGTAGGTGTGGTTACCTCGTTCTGATTGGGTATCATACACGCAAAAAGATAAGAAAAGGATATTTAGGAGAACGCACGGAATAATTGCCTTGAATTGTAAGGGTTACAGTTACAGTATATGAGATGATCTCTCGACGAAATCATCACTTGTTTTTTCTTTAGGAGAATTTGCAAGCAGCTAGAGCACACAAACATGCTCGATTTTTTTATTTAATTGATACTATCTTTTATTTTATTTTATTGTGCACAATGGAGCATATGAACCCGAACTCACATCTGAGCTTTCGTTTCTTGTTTGCTTTTATGTATTTTTAGCAAGAAACAGTATACAATATTATAAGTCAAGTTGATATATATCATCGCCAACTATGTGTGTTTGCCATTTGCGATTATAAAAGAAAAAGGTCATTGTTAATGCTTCGACATTTGATCTAACAAATACCTGGGTAATTCAATAATTGACAAATTATAGGAGTTAAATCATGCGATCTAACTTAAAAAATTGAGCTAGCTAATGGTCCAACTTTAGCCATATGTATTGATATAATATAATATACTCGCAAAAATTGAGCTATGAAAGGTGCATTGGAAATCTTGGCAAAAATTGCAACAACCAAAAAGTAAGGAGGGTGCAGGTTTCCATGATTATCGATTGTTCAACCAAGCCCTTCTGGCTCGGCAGGCCTGGAGACTCCTAACTAGGCCTGAGAGTTTGTGTGCAAGATTGTTGAAGAGCAAATATTACCCTAACGTCAAGCTATAGGATACAGTCTTCTCGGGTAATGCTTCATCAACTTGGACTGCTATTAGTCGTGGCCTTGATCTTCTTAAGAAAGGTTTGATATGGAGAGTGGGAAACAGACGGAGTATTCGAATATGGAGAGATGTTTGGATCCCTAGGCCTTTCTCCTATAGGCCAATTTCAGTGCAAGGTACATGCATATACCGGTGGGTTTCCCAACGCTTAAGAGAAAAGGAATAATTGTATTTGTGTCCTTAGTTGTGTCACCGTCGATAGGAATATCCCTAGTTTTCGAAAATACGCAGTCATGCCCACATCACTTTGCTCGTCTTGTGCTTTTGCCGTTTGACCGTTTGACTGTCATTTTGAAAACTTCATAACTATTTCATACTAACTCGGAAAAATGCAAATAAGATATCAAAATGTTCGGAAACATATCACCTATACGTGCATGTCATTTGCAATCATGACAAAAGTGTTGGAAAGTCCCCATCACCTATATGAGCTAAAACTTATATGGAGACTTCCCAATAATTTTCTCATGAATGCAAATGTCATACACATATATGTGATGTCTTTACGAACATTTTGAAATCTTATTTGCATTTTTTCGAGTAAGTATGAAATAGTTATGAAGTTTTCAAAATGACAGTCAAACGGTCAAAGGGCAAAAGCACAAGATGAGCAAAGTGATGTGGACATGAACGCGTGTTTTTAAAAATTAAGGGTATTCCTGTCGATGGTGGCACAACTAAGGAATCAAATGCAATTATCCAAGAGAAAATGGCTCCTGGAATGCAAACTTGCTACAGGAAGCTTTTCTCCCCTGTGATATACATGAAATTCTGAAAATAAGAGCTCCACCAAGGCTACGCAATGATGTGCTTGCTTGGGGACCAACAAAAAATGGTGCTTTTACAGTTAAGTCGACATACACTATGGCCTTTGAGGAAACCTGTAGGTTGACTAAAGAATCATCAAGCAGTGCTCCAACGGCCACTGTGCATGTTGGAAAATTATATGGAAAAGCCTTGTACCACCTACTATGAAGAACTTCGCTTGGCGTGTTGCGATTAATTCTCTTCCTACCTGGCAAAACAAACATAAACGGAAGCTAGAGCTCTCAGGAACTTGCCCGATTTGTGGGCGCGAGGAGGAGGATTCCTTCCATGTTTTATGTAGATGCCCTCTGGTGGTGCAAATGTGGAGATGTATGTCTACTGTATGGCGTTTGCTGAAGCTGGAGGAATTGACAAACACTATCACTAAGTGGTTACTTGAGGCGCTGCAGTCGCTTACTGATATTGAGCGATGCATCTAATGATGATGTTGTGGCGGGTATGGCATAACAGGAACGAGGTGACTCACAACAAGGATCATCCGCCAATGGATGTGTCCAAAAGATTCTTGGTGAGTTATTTAGACTCTCTTTTAACACTTAAGCACTCGGAGGAGGAACAGATAAAATGGAAACATGTGATATCATATGACCATATTACTTTGCCTCGTGAGAGAGTGAACTCAGCTGCTAATGCTCCATGGACGTTGCTTATGGGTGGTTGGACTAAACTTAATATAGATGGAGCCTGGACTGCTAATGGTGGTGTGGGTGCTGGTATGGTCCGCCGAGATAGTGCGGGTGAGATAATCTTTACATCATGTAGGGTGTTATTCTCTTGTAGAAATGCCTTAGAAACAGGGCTCAGTGCAATCCAAAGAACGGAGCTGCCTATACATGTGGAGATGGACTCCTTGCAAGCTGTGAGGATGATAAATGATGTGGCCATTGATAGATCAGTCTTTACCTCGCTGGTGGAGGAAATCAAGCTTCTTAGCAATCTCCGTACAACTATTTTTACTCATGTTCATCGTAGCCAAAATAATGTTAGTGATTATTTGACAAAGTTTGCTAGAACTGAGAGTAGAACCGTCGTTTGGCTTAACTCTGACTTGTCAGAGGTTATTGATCTTTGTAATAGGGACCGTGGATTTACCACTTGAGTAATACAAAGTTCACCCGCAAAAAAAAGATATAATATAATATGCAAACGATGGGGTATGTGCTAGTCTCGCTTTTGTTGTGCTACCGGATTCGGCTCGTTTTACTTACACTCAAATATTTATTGTGTAGGATGGATGTAATTTTTGGTTTTGGAAATAAGAATGGAATACATCGATCTATTGATAGCACACAATCTAATAGATGTTCATGCACTTTTTGCTAGAGTAGAGGATAGAGATGAGACTAGATGTGAAGAAGCAACGTCTATTTTTTAAGACTCAAAGAAGAAAGAATCATGCAAGATCGAGACTTCGCAGGTTAACAACGAATCCATCAAGAAGTCAATAATCCAACTTACGAAAGTAGTTATGAAAGTTGGATATCTTCTAAAATTTCTTTTTGTAGTTTTTAATTTCTTTGATCTTGTTACTCTAGTCAAAATTTGGTGATGTACTCCAATGTATCAAAAAAATTGATGATGAAAACAATAAAAATGTGTTGCAAAATGTTTATGCGAACGAGATGCAGCCGAAATACACCGTGCGCCTTCACATCCATAAATTCGGACAGACACGACCCATTATCACTTTCAAACAGATGAAAAGCGAACCAAACGGACGTCCGTTTGGGGCCGTGCATTGGAGTTGGCCTTAATTCGTATTGCATTGATGGTTAACATACTTTTATTTACATAATTAATCAAAGGATTATTAATATGAAAGAAATTCCACTAATGATGCATGCAATTTTTTTGTTCAAGTGATGGACTACTACCAAACGCCAAGGTGGATGGCGTTTCCTCAAATCGCAAAGGTGGATGGCGTCTTTTCATTGTCACGGCAGCGCCACCTGGACATGTGTGGTCCAAGGCCAAATGTCGAAGACCTTGACGTTTTTCGTGTAAACCAGACGCCAAGGATGTTGGCATGACCGAAAAAGGTTAGATATGAAAATCTTTTAAAACAAGGTCAATTCGTGATTAAGTTTGCATACAAGGTTAGAACAAAAAAATTGTCCTAGCTTACAATTTGTTTTGAAACGTTTTAGTCTTTGTATCGTTTGCTAGTAACCAGACTAGTAAAAGAATAGGAGCAACAATAAAAAAGCAAAAAAAAAAAGAAACAAAAATCAGGCCGGCTAGCATCTATTTTGGACTGCTTTGTTCTATTTGCTACTGAGGACATTAGTTTTGCTGCTACTTGATCGTCACTCCAACTATCATATATTTTGGAGCATTTATATATACTCACTTATACCCCACTTATATCTAGCTTATTAGAGCTACCACGTTTTTTCTGTCACCAATTCCACTCACTTGCTTCAGTATCTGGGCTTAGATTGTTTTGTCTCTTACTAGTCGTCTGTCAGCACTAGTTAGGAGTCTGAGCAATTATTCAACTTGCATTGCTTTTTGCTAAATTGTGTCACTAATATTGTGAGTCGAGGATCCTTTGCCAAGCTACACCTTTTCCTACCAATAAGTACAGGTCCCAGCTCTATTGATTCCTGGTTATCGCTCCCTCCAATCTTCACCGTACTGGTTGTTCGAAGCCAACACCAACGCGCCGATCATCACCTGTTGCATTGGTAACAACAAGTAAGAATTTGATACTAAGCTTGAGTATGAGAGAGTTTTTTTCCCACCACGTCCTACTAGTTGGTAGGGATTATACACTGTGTATTTTTTTCTCTCTCACTAACAATGACAGGGACTCAACCCACGCTTGAGGGCCTAAGCGCGGATGTGAATATTACCAGCGAGTGCCTCGCGCAACTTGAGGGTGCTCAGATTGTGGCAAAAAAGAGGCTCAAGTCCATAGAGGATGCACAAGGTGTTGCCAACACACATCTATAGGACATCTTGTCACGTCTGGACGGGTTGCAGAGTGCACCTCTCATCAACAACAACGCTTCTCCTCACAACTCCACGGGTGGCGCCGCTATTTCGAGAGCTCGACGTGCGCCCGTAGGTGATCCACAACACCCAACTACGGTCACCGATGCTGCCACCATAAACCAACATCAACAACCCCATCAATGCGCCATCGGGGAACATGGGGACAACTATGGGGATTATAATGGTGACACCAAAGATAACCACCGCCACAATGATAGTGCTCATCGACAACTATGTTTCAACCGTCAAGGTATGGCACCAGGTCCACATAGGTATGATGTTAGAGATCAAGGACACTCTAGTGCTAAAACTAAATTTACTATACCTTCTTTCAATGGTAAATATGATCCAGATGTTTATCTTGCTTGGGAACTTTCAGTTGAAAAAAATTGCATGTCATGATATTGCTGAGAACCAAAGAGGGAGGGCAGCCACTAGTGAATTTACAAACTTTGATTCTATTTAGTGGAATTAATATTGTCGTGTTATTGCAAACAATATACCTACTACATGGGGTGATTTAAAATGAGCTATGCAACAACCTTATGTTCCTTCATATTATGCTCGTGACAAACTCAATGAATTGCAACGTTTAAAATAAGGTAGTAGTTCTATAGAGGATTATTATCAAGAATTGAAACTCGCTTAATGAGATGTGGATTAGTTGAAGCCGAAGATGGTATGATGGCTAGATTTTTAGGTGGGCTGAATCGTGATATTCAGGATATATTGGACTATAAGGAGTAAAATTCTAGTACTCATTCATTTCAATTTGCTTGTAAAGTTGAAAGGGAAGTAGAAGGACGACAAAACAAGGGACGAGGTAAATTTTCTGCAGGTCGACGCTCATCATGGACACCCTCTTCGACTGCCCCGTTCACTACCGAGGCAAAATCACCTCTTTTTGTACAATGGTGTTGTAATGCCCAAGATGCGCGCCAATCCTTATTTAGGCACGGGGGCCTCGACAGGGATAGAGGCGCATATCGTTGTTTTGCAAGTGCAGTAAACATTACATGTATTTATGAAGAGATGAGTATATCAGTTGGCTTACACTCGCCACAAGCTAAATTACAAGTTCACACAATTATTCAAACATCATACAGAAGATAGGGTCCATCTACGGACGAAATCAAATGAAGAAAAGAAGCAATGAAAACTGCCTTGCTATCCCAAAGATCAGGACCATGGCCTCTCTACTTATCGGGGTACGTGACATACATCCTGCCATGTTCTTCATCATACTCCCACTGGAGCTGGGTCACATAATCTGGCACGGACTCATCAACACCTGCACCTGTATTGTTGTAATCTGTGAGCCACAGGGGACTCAACAATCATCTAACCCGGGTACCGAAACTATGTAGGCTTATGGGTTTGGAAGGGGTAAGTGTTGAGTTTGCAGCAAGCACTATCATTTATTTGGTGGCTATCTTACGAGAACATGAATGTAAATATGATGGTCTACGTAAGATGGTCGAAAACTAACATGATCACTAAGTGACCCTGAACGCCTACTTACGTCAAACATAACCCCACCGTATTCTCCCCCGATTCATGTTCACGAGCAGAGACGGTCATGGTTACGCATACAATTGGTGTATTTTATTAGAGTTTAGTTCAAGTTAACTATAACCGGGTGTTAAACAAAATATCCAAGTTGCCACATAACCGAGGGCACGACTTTCCAACTAATCCATCACAAATTGACCACACGCCACGGGAATAACCTTGACCACAGATCACGTGATCATCCTAGGCAACTCCAAACTAAAGCCGACACCTCGAGACAGCAAGAAGAAGATCGGAGTTCCTCACCCAAGACACTTGACAAAGGTAAAGCAAGTCCAGCAAGATCGCCCGGCGTGTCGACGAACCCGATAAGAGCCGCATATTTCATTCTCAGGACACGACCGGATAAACATTACGTACGGCGGCCTGATAGAGATCCCTCGAGTTGCCCCGAGGTGGCCCCACAAGTGGCTCTGGGTTGGACCAACACTCATGACGAGCACTGGCTCGGGTTGTTGATTAATTATCCACGGGGTAGCTAAGCCCTATGCATTTTTATTAAGTTGTTAAGCAAATATTACCAATGTTGGATCTTGCCAGACAAGCTTTAATCTCAAATGAATAATCAAGGGGGTCCCCATAACAACCCCGAGCATGTTAGGAGCGCAAAATATGGAAGCATAACACCGGTAACAAGTAACTATGGCGGTAAGAGTGGAACAAAACACCGAGCAAAAGGCCAAGCCTTCCACCTCACCAAGATATATATGTGCATTAAATTAAATAGCAGTAAATATTGTGGTATCTCCAGATATCCATGTTATCACATGGAAACAACCTGCACCTGCATCTAAGAATGCTATAAGAGGGGCTGAGCAGCGGTAACTTAGCCAAACAAGGTTTCCTAGGTAGTGGGGGGGGGGGGGTTAGAGGCTATCATGGTAATGTAGGAGGCTTGACAAATGGTAGGTAACGCAAATGTAACGATAAAAGCGAGACATCTAGCAAGCAAAAATAGTGTCGAGATCCGGGTACGACCATCTTGCCTGTTGGTTCTTCAGAGGGACAAAGAGTTGGGTCCTCGTAGTTGTACTCTCCTGAATCCTCGTACTCAGGTTCAACATTCGCTTCTACCCAAAGAGAAACAACAACAATAAACAAACAACCAAGTTGCAATGCACAAACAAGATGATGCATGATTCATTCGAAGTATTTAACATGGCAATCCTAAGCTAGTCATGTTTCTCGTACAATAGTTAAGTTATTTACAATTCTGGACAGAACCTCATGTTAAGTTGTTTGAACATACATGATCATGGCAAATATGGATGCTTCATGCAAAAAGATGCAAATGCATATGTAAAACGTATGAAACGGGAGTAACGGTTCTCACGCTACGCTCACGGCAAGGTACGAAGACAAAATACAAGGCAAGGAAGGACATGGGCTATTCCTTGGTATTCCAAGGTAGCCACTGGTTAGGAAATGGAAAAAAAATCACAATAGAGCAAAAGATCAAGCAAAACAATGGAGCATAGCTCCCACAAACCACAATGCAAAACTACACACATTCAGCCCCAAACAACAACATAGCAACTTGCACAACAAATATCTGGAGCTACGATGTTTCCAACCTCAAACAAGGCATGTAAAGAAACTACATAACATGCTTATCAAATCATCCAACTACACAAACTTGAAAGGAAGCACAGATCACTAAGCATGAAGCTAACGAGATGGCATAATGAAACATATTCTAGGGACTTAAAGTGAAAATCACAGTTCTCTAGAATCTGAGTTATCCTGATAGCTATTTGATAGCATAAAACAATGATGCTAGAGACCACTTCATGGCATGAAAATTAACAGGATGGTAGAGGACAATATGTACTACAAAAAACTAGCACTTAGCTTGAGCTAAAACTAAACAGAACACTTGGTAGCATCCACTCAACATGGCATGAAAATAAAAATATATTCTTTGACTTAGAATTATTTAGCATGTTGAAACAACAACATCTTATTAGCTACTTTGGAGCAAGAAACCCACTTATTTACAAGTTTATCATGTCAAAATAAAATACCATGGCATAATACTCACAAAACCCTACTACTTACATGTTGACACAAATATCATAGCATGCATGGATTTATTCTTACAAAAATGACAAAATGGCATATTGGAACAAAATGACATTTTGCAAAACTTTCTCAAAAGGTAAAACAAATTACACCAATGGATTCCTGGGATTTTTCTACCCCAAATCCATATATCACACTCATATGTTTGTATGGGAAAAACTCACACAATCTAGCTCGAAAGAAAATGCACCAAATCTATATGACTTATAAGTCAAAACTTTCCTATTTGGGCCACTGCCAAAATGCCTATGCCCAGATCTGAACATATTCCAAAAATGGAATTTATTTATAAAAAAATCAAAATAAATAAATAAAACAAATAAAAAACAAGAGGGGTCCACCTGGCAGTGAGCCAGGGCCCCTTTGTGGATGACAAGTGGGGCCAGGCCCACTTGTCACACACACACACACACAGGGCCACACACAAGGCCACACCACGCACACACATGAGATCCGGACGCAGCCACACCAGAACCAACGGACACACGCACACACAAGTACACGTGAAAAAGAAAAAGTTACCGGGGGGGGGGGGGGTTCGAACCCGCGACCTCTCGGTCGAATCCCTCGGCGCGCACCACTACACTACGTCGCGGCGTCTGACAGAAGGAGGGGTTGCACGCAACATAAACAGAGAAAACCCGGGGCTTCCTTCCTCCTCGAGACAAAGGAGATGGCGATGACATCGACGGCTGCTCCGGCGAAGACCATCGGGGGGTGCTGTGGGAGGCGAGGGGATGCCGTTCCCGTGGTCAACTAGCGGTTAACGCACAACAGAGAGGAGTTCGAGCACGAGCCCATGCTCGGCTCAGGCACGACGGCAATGGCGAAGGCTACGACGACTACAGAGGGGGGCTGGCTCGCTAGCGTGCTCCCAACGTGCTATTGGAGGACACTGCACATGCACGGACATGCGGGGCACGACGCAAGGCTACCTACTGACGCCTGCAGAACAAAAAAGAACGCGCTTGCTGGGGCACGGAGAGCACGAGCAGGGCGCGTCCCGATATATGTGTTCATGTAGCTAACTACGCGATAGCGAGGGGAAAGGGAAGGAGGGGCCATACCTGCTTACCAGGGACAAGGAGAAGGGGCCGAGGACGAGCCGGAGGCGACGCAGACAACGACGGCGCACGGCGACGACCGTGAACCGAAACAAAGAGGAAGAAGACTCAGGGACGGGGTCGATCTACGCCTCTGGGATCCACGGAACGGCGAGGGAGCCGAGGGCACGGCGGGCAGCTCCACCTATCGTACTAGAGCGCTGGAAGCGCGACAAGGAGGTCAACCCTGTTGGGAGACGTAGTAGTAAATCAAAATTTTCCTACGTTCACCAAGATCTATCTATGGAGAAACCAGCAACGAGAGGGGAGAGATTGCATCTTCATACCTTTGAAGATCGCTAAGCGGAAGCGTTACAAGAACGCGGTTGATGGAGTCGTACTCGCAGCGATTCAGATCGCGGTAGATCCGATCAAGTGCCGAACGGACGGCACCTCCGCGTTCAACACACGTGCAGCCCGGTGACGTCTCCAACACCTTGATCCAGCAAGGAGGAAGGAGAGGTTGGGGAAGGGCTCCAACAGCAGCACGACGGCGTGGTGGTGGTGGAGTAGCAAGGTATTCCGACAGGGCTTCGCCTAAGCGCTGCGGAGGAGGAAGAAGAGAGGTAGGGCTTCGCCGTGAGAGAGAGAGATCAAATCTTATCTCAAAACATCCAAAACCTCAAGTATATATAGGAGGAGGGACGTGGAGGGCTGGCTTGGCCTCTACTCCAAAGAGGAGATGGCCGGCTGAATTAAAGGGAGAGTCCACCTCCCACAAGGGAGGTGGATCTCCTCCTTTTAAATCCTTTTTGCCTTATCTCCTTATCTCCAGCCGCATGGGCCTTTAGCAAAAGTCTTGCCCAGCCCAATAAGGGCTGGCACACTTTATCTAACAGCCCATGTGGTCCTTTGGTCGTCACACCCCTCCCGGGGGTCCTCCGGCACCCTCCCGGCACTCCCGGTACACTACCGATGAGCCCGAAAACTTTCCGGTGACCAAAACTGGACTTCCTATATATCAATCTTTACCTCCGGACCATTCCGGAGCTCCTCGTGACGTCCGGGATCTCATCCGGGACTCCGAACAACCTTCGGTAATCACGTATACCTTTTCCCTATAACCCTAGCGTCATCGAACCTTAAGTGTGTAGACCCTACGGGTTCGGGAGACACGTAGACATGACCGAGACACCTCTCCGGTCAATAACCAACAGCGGGATCTGGATACCCATGTTGGCTCCCACGTACTCCACGATGATCTCATCGGATGAACCACGATGTCAAGGATTCAATCAATCCCGTATACAATTCCCTTTGTCTATCGGTATGATACTTGCCCGAGATTCGATCGTCGGTATCCCCATACCTTGTTCAATCTCGTTACCGGCAAGTCTCTTTACTCGTTCCGTAATACATCATCCCGTGACTAACTCCTTAGTCACATTGAGCTCATAATGATGATGTCTTACCGAGTGGGCCCAGAGATACCTCTCCGTCACACGGAGTGACAAATCCCAGTCTCGATTCATGCCAACCCAACAGATACTTTCGAAGATACCCGTAGTGCACCTTTATAGCCACCCAGTTACGTTGTGACGTTTGGCACACCCAAAGCATTCCTACGGTATCCGGGAGTTGCACAATCTCATGGTCTAAGGAAACGATACTTGACATTGAAAAGCTTTAGCAAACGAACTACACGATCTTGTGCTATGCTTAGAATTGGGTCTTGTCCATCACATCATTCTCCTAATGATGTGATCCCGTTATCAATGACATCCAATGTCCATGGCCATGAAACCGTGACCATCTATTGATCAACGAGCTAGTCAACTAGAGGCTCACTAGGGACATGTTGTGGTCTATGTATTCACACATGTATTATGGTTTCCGGTTAACACAATTATAGCATGAACAATAGACAATTATCATGAACAAGGAAATACAATAATAACCATTTTATTATTGCCTCTAGGGCATATTTCCAACAGTCTCCCACTTGCACTAGAGTCAATAATCTAGTTCACATCACCATGTGATTAACACTTACATCACCATGTGATCATATCATCATGTGATTAACACCCAATAAGTTCTGGGGTTTGTTCATGTCCTGCTCGTGAAAGAGGTTTTAGTCAACGGGTCTGCGACATTCAGATCCGTGTGTACCTTACAAACTTTCCATGTCATATTTGTAGATACTACTCCCATGCTCCACTTGGAGCTATTCCAAATGGCTGCTCCACTATACGTAGCTGGATTTCTACTAAGAGTCATCCGGATTGGTTTTAAAGCTTGCATCATCGTAACACTTTACGATGAACTCTTTATCACCTCCATAATCGAGAAATATTTCCTTAGTTCTCAAGTTACTAAGGCTAACTTTGACCGTTGTCTAGTGATCCACTCTTGGATTACTCTTGTACCCCTTGACAGACTCATGGCAAGGCACACACAGGTGCGGTACACAGCATGGCATACTATATAGAGCCTATGGCTAAAGCATAGGAGATGACACTCATCTCTTCTTTATCTTCTGCCGTGGTCGGGTATTGAGTCTTACTCAATTTCACACCTTACAATATAGTCAAGAACTCCTTCTTTGACCCATCTATTTTGAACTCCTTCAAAAACTTGTCAAGGTATGTCTTCGTCGAAAAAACTTATCAAGCGAATAGATCTATCCCTATAGATCTTGATGCTCAATAAAATAGTAGCTTTATCTGGGTCTTCCTTTGAAAAACAAAACTTTTCAAACAACCCTTCATGCTCTTCCAGAAATTCTACATCATTTCCGATCAATAATATGTCAACTACATATTCTTATAAGAAATTCCATAGTGCTCCCACTCACTTTCTTGCAAATACAAGTTTCTCATAAACTTTGTATAAACTTAAACACTTTGATCACCTCATCAAAGCATATATTCCAACTCCGAGATGCTTGCTCCAGTCCATAGAAGGATCGCTGGAGTTTGCATATTATTAGCATCCTTAGGATTGACAAAACCTTCTGGTTGTATCACATACAACTCTTCCTCACAGAAACCATTACGGAAACCTTGTTTTGTCATCCATCTGCCAGATTTCATAATCGAAAAATGCAGCAACTGCTAACAAAATTTTAATAGACTTTTAGCATCGCTACAGATGAGACAATCTCATTGCAGTCAACTCCTTGAACTTGGCGGAAACTTCTTTGCGACAAGTCGAGCTTTATAAACGGTGACATTTCACCATTAGCGTCTATGTTTATCTCAAAGGTCCATTTGTACTCAATGACCCGCCATTCAACAGGCAAGTCTACCAAAGTCCATACTTGGTTTTCATACATGGATCCTTTCTCGGATTTCATGGCTCCTAGCCATTTGTTGGAATCCGGGCCCACCATCGCTTCTCCATAGTTCGTAGGTTCATCGTTGTCCAACAACATGATTTCCAAGACAGGGTTGTCGTACTACTCAGGAGCAGTACGCGTCCTTGTCGACCTACGAGGTTCGATAGTGACTTGATCCGAAGCTTCATGATCATCATCATTAACTTCCTTTTCAACTAAGTAGGCTCTACAGAAACATCTTTCTGTGTTGCGCTATTCTCTGGTTGAAACAAAGGTTCAACAACCTTATCAAGTTCTATCTTCCTCCCACTCAATTCTTTCGAGAGAAACTCTTTCTCAAAAAGGACCCGTTCTTAGCAACAAACACCTTTTGCGCTTGGATCTGAGATAGAAGGTATACCCAATGTCTCATTAGGGTATTCTATGAAGATGCATTTGTCTGCTTTGAGTTCGAGCTCGCTAGGTGAAAAACCCATTTTCACATAAGCGTCGCAGCCCCAAACATTAAGAAATGACAGCTTAGGCTTCTGTCAAACCATAATTATCACGGTGTCATCTCAACAGACTTAGATGGTGCCCTGTTAAAGTGAATGGATTTGTCTTTAATGCATAACCCCATAACGATAGTGGTAAAACGATAAGAGACATCATAGTACTCACTATATCCAATAGAGCACGACTACGACGTTCGAACACACCATCACACTATGGTGTTCCAGGAGGCGTGAGCTGTGAAACAATTTCCACATTGTCTAAAATTGCATACCAAACTCGTAACTTAGATATTCACCTCCATGATCATATCATAGACATTTATCTTCTTGTCACGATGATCTTTAACTTCACTCTGAAACTCCTTGAACCTTTCAAACATTTCAGATTCGTGTTTCATTAAGTAAATATCCCCATATTTACTCAAATCATCAGTGAAGGTAAAGAAAAACAACGATATCCACTGTGTGTTTCAACACTCATTGGACCACATACATCAACATGTATTAATTCCAATAAGCCACTTGCCCGCTCCATCATATTGGATGACGGGGTCTCAGTCATCTTGCTCAAGAGGCATGGCTCGCATGTCTCAACCGATTCGAAATCGAGTGAGTCAAAAAACATCCATCATCATGGAGTTTCTTCATGCGATTTATACCAATATGACATTACGTGGCAGTGCCACAAGCATGTGGTACTATCATTATTAACTTTGTATCTTTTGGTACCAATGTTATGAATATGTGTACTACTACGATCATGATTCGATAAACCATTTCGAGTGGGTGCATGACCATTGAAGGCATTATCCATGTAAACAGAATAACCATTATTCTCTAACTTATATGAATAACCGTATCGCACTAATCATGATCTAATCACGTTTATGCTCAACGCAAACACCAAATAACATTTATTTAGGTTTATCACAAATCCTGAAGGTAGAGAGAGCGTGCGATGGTGATCACATCAATCTTGGAAATACTTCCAACACACATCGTCACCTTTCACCTAGCTAGTCTCCATTTACTCCGTAGCTTTTATTTCGAGTTGCTAACACTTAGCAACCGAACCGGTATCTAATACCCAGGTGCTACTAGGAGTACCAGCAAGGTACACATCACTAACACGTATATCAAATATACTTCCATTGACATTACCAGCCTTCTTATCTACCAATCATCTAGGGTTTTTCCGCTTCAGCGAACATTCTCCTCATAACAGAAGCACTTAGTCTCGGGTTCGGGCTCAACCTTGGGTTTCTTCACTAGAGCAACAACTGGCTTGCCATTCCTGAAGTTTTTCCCTTCTTGCCCTTGCCCCTTTTGAAACTAGTGGTTTTCACTTAACCATCAACACTTGATGCTCCTTATTGATTTCTACCTTCGTGGTGTCAAACATCACGAACAACTCAGGGATCATCTTATCCATCCCTGGCATGTTATAGTTCATCACGAAGCTCTAGTAGCTTGGTGGCAGTGACTTGGAGAACTGCATTAATCACTATCTCATCTGGAAGATTAACTCCCACTTGATTCAAGTGATTGTAGCACCCAGACAATCTGAGAACACGCTCACCGATTAAGCTATTCTCCTTTATCTTGCAGGCAAAGAATCTTGTTGGAGGTCTCATACCTCTCAACATAGGCACGAGCTTGAGATCACAATCTCAGCTCCTAGAACATCTCATATGTTCTGTGACGTTCAAAACATTTTGAAGCCTCAATTCTAAGCCGTAATGCATGACGCACTGAACTATCACGTAGTCATCAAAAAGTGCCTGTCATATGTTCACAACATCTACAGACAACGCTTGAGGGAGTGATGCAGTTAGTGGTACATCAAAAACATAAGCTTTCTGTGCAGCAATGAGGACAATCCTCAGATCACGGACCCAGTCCGCATTATTGCTACCATCAACTTTCAACTTACTTTTCTCTAGGATTGTATCAATAAAACTGGGGAGCTACAGCGCGAGCTATCTACGACATAATTTGCAAGGACATTTTTAGACTAAGTTCATGATAATTAAGTTCATTTAATCAAATTATTAATGAACTCCCACTTAGATAGACATCTCTCTAGTCTTCCAAGTGATACATGATCCATGTCAACTAGCCCGTGTCCGATCATCACGTGAGACGGACTAGTCATCCATGGTGAACATCTCTATGTTGATCGTATCTTCTATACGACTCATGTTCGACCTTTCGGTCTTCCGTGTTCCGAGGCCATGTCTGTACATGCTAGGCTCGTCAAGTCAACCTAAGTGTTTCGCATGTGTAAATCTGGCTTACACCCGTTGTATGCGAACGTTAGAACCTATCACACCCGATCATCACGTGGTGCTTCGGAACGACGATCCTTAGCAACGGTGCACAGTTAGGGTGAACACCTTTCTTGAAATTTTATTGAGAGATCATCTTATTTACTACCGTCGTTCTATGCAAATAAGATGTAAACATGATAAACATCACATGCAATCAATATAGTGACATGATATGGCCAATATCATTTTGCTCCTATGATCTCCATCTTCGGGGCACCATGATCATCACTGTCACCGGCACGACACCATGATCTCCATCATCATGATCTCCATCATTGTGTCTTCATGAAGTTGTCTCGCCAACTATTACTTCTACTACTATGGCTAACGCTTAGCAATAAAGTAAAGTAATTACATGGCGTTTATGATTGACACGCAGGTCATACAATAAATAAGACAACTCCTATGGCTCCTGCCGGTTGTCATAATCATCGACATGCAAGTCGTGAATCCTATTACAAGAACATGATCAATTCATACATCACAATGCATCACATCACATCCTTTGGCCATATCACATCACAAGGCACATGCTGCAAAAACAAGTTAGACGTCCTCTAATTTGTAGTTGCAAGTTTTTACGTGGCTGCTATAGGTTACTAGCAAGAACGTTTCTTACCTACGTCAACACCACAACGTGATTTGCCAATTGCTATTTACCCTTCATAAGGACCCTTTTCATCGAATCCGATCCGACTAAGGTAGGAGAGACAGACACCCGCTAGCCACCTTATGCATCTAGTGCATGTCAGGCGGTGGAACCGGTCTCACGTAAGCGTACGTGTAAAGTTGGTCCGGGCCGCTTCATCCCACAATACCGCCGAATCAAGATAAGACTAGTAGCGGCAAGCAAATTAACAAACTCGACGCCCACAACTGCTTTGTGTTCTACTCGTGCATAGATTCTACGCATAGACCTAGCTCTGATACCACTGTTGGGAGACGTAGTAGTAAATCAAAATTTTCCTACGTTCACCAAGATCTATCTATGGAGAAACCAGCAACGAGAGGGGAGAGATTGCATCTTCATACCTTTGAAGATCGCTAAGCGGAAGCGTTACAAGAACGCGGTTGATGGAGTCATACTCGCAGCGATTCAGATCGCGGTAGATCCGATCAAGTGCCGAACGGACGGCACCTCCGCGTTCAACACACGTGCAGCCCGGTGACGTCTCCAACACCTTGATCCAGCAAGGAGGAAGGAGAGGTTGGGGAAGGGCTCCAACAGCAGCACGACGGCGTGGTGGTGGTGGAGTAGCAAGGTATTCCGACAGGGCTTCGCCTAAGCGCTGCGGAGGAGGAAGAAGAGAGGTAGGGCTTCGCCGTGAGAGAGAGAGATCAAATCTTATCTCAAAACATCCAAAACCTCAAGTATATATAGGAGGAGGGACGTGGAGGGCTGGCTTGGCCTCTACTCCAAAGAGGAGATGGCCGGCTGAATTAAAGGGAGAGTCCACCTCCCACAAGGGAGGTGGATCTCCTCCTTTTAAATCCTTTTTGCCTTATCTCCTTATCTCCAGCCGCATGGGCCTTTAGCAAAAGTCTTGCCCAGCCCAATAAGGGCTGGCACACTTTATCTAACAGCCCATGTGGTCCTTTGGTCGTCACACCCCTCCCGGGGGTCCTCCGGCACCCTCCCGGCACTCCCGGTACACTACCGATGAGCCCGAAAACTTTCCGGTGACCAAAACTGGACTTCCTATATATCAATCTTTACCTCCGGACCATTCCGGAGCTCCTCGTGACGTCCGGGATCTCATCCGGGACTCCGAACAACCTTCGGTAATCACGTATACCTTTTCCCTATAACCCTAGCGTCATCGAACCTTAAGTGTGTAGACCCTACGGGTTCGGGAGACACGTAGACATGACCGAGACACCTCTCCGGTCAATAACCAACAGCGGGATCTGGATACCCATGTTGGCTCCCACATACTCCATGATGATCTCATCGGATGAACCACGATGTCAAGGATTCAATCAATCCCGTATACAATTCCCTTTGTCTATCGGTATGATACTTGCCCGAGATTCGATCGTCGGTATCCCCATACCTTGTTCAATCTCGTTACCGGCAAGTCTCTTTACTCGTTCCGTAATACATCATCCCGTGACTAACTCCTTAGTCACATTGAGCTCATAATGATGATGTCTTACCGAGTGGGCCCAGAGATACCTCTCCGTCACACGGAGTGACAAATCCCAGTCTCGATTCATGCCAACCCAACAGATACTTTCGGAGATACCCGTAGTGCACCTTTATAGCCACCCAGTTACGTTGTGACGTTTGGCACACCCAAAGCATTCCTACGGTATCCGGGAGTTGCACAATCTCATGGTCTAAGGAAACGATACTTGACATTGAAAAGCTTTAGCAAACGAACTACACGATCTTGTGCTATGCTTAGAATTGGGTCTTGTCCATCACATCATTCTCCTAATGATGTGATCCCGTTATCAATGACATCCAATGTCCATGGCCATGAAACCGTGACCATCTATTGATCAACGAGCTAGTCAACTAGAGGCTCACTAGGGACATGTTGTGGTCTATGTATTCACACATGTATTATGGTTTCCGGTTAACACAATTATAGCATGAACAATAGACAATTATCATGAACAAGGAAATACAATAATAACCATTTTATTATTGCCTCTAGGGCATATTTCCAACAAACCCCAGCACAAGCAACCGCTCGGCCGGAGCATCGCCGGTAGGGCGACGACAGGTGCTTGGCTACTTACCTGGCGGCGGCATGGCGAGAAGGAGGGAGGAATGGGGAGAGGAAACCCTAGGGATGCACGATGATAGGTTTATAAAGGGGCTCGGGGACTAACGGCGTCTTGACGTCCGTGCCAAACGGCGGGCGCGCTCGCTGCTCTCTCTGTCGCGTGATGAAGGAAAGAGACGGAGCAGGTAGGCGTCTGCGCGGGGGTGGGCTGGGCCTTGCCAGCAAGTTGGGCCAGGAAGCCCACTGCTGTCTCTCTCCCTCTCAAAAATAGAAACAACACTTAAAAAAACAGAGAAGAAAACTAAGCAAAGATTTAGAGAGAGAGGTTTTAAATAAAAATAAAAGCCTTTTTGGTCTCACGAAAATGTAAGAAATTTAATAAAAATGGTTAGGGCATTTTTAGAGCAAGCAAATATTTAACCTAAATATTTACTAAGCATTGTTGCAAAATTATTTGAGAGGGGGAGGGTTCAACCATGGCAGAAGGATTACTTTAAAAATCTTAGTAGAATATTTGGAAGATGTCCAACATTTTAAAAGGGAGAAAACAACAAGGAAATTATATTATGAGGAAAAAAATGAGTGATAGGGAAAATGTGATGGGAATAGAAATGGGAGGAGAGAAACACTTCAAGCACACATGCATTCACTCCCAACACACACACTCACAACACCACCACATCTTGGGCAGAGAAAACAAATGATGATGAATGCTTATGATGCCATGATGCAAGAATGACATGAAGCAAAATTATATATAGCACAACACATGGTGCAAACATGGAAGGTCCACATGACATACATGACCAAAATGGCAAGGGGGCACTTGGGCTGTTACAGGTGCACATCCAACAAGTTCAAAGTCTGCTCAACAATCCGCTGAGGCTTCGAAAGCAATTTCTCTAGCACCCACCACTTCGTATGGACACACAAGGGACATGAAGTGTCATATATGCAAAGGTGGCGGGCACTTGATGAAGGACTGCCCAATAAACATACATTCATTGTGCGGGAAGATGGTGAGTACTCCTCAGGTAGTGATTTGGACTAAGATACACGTGCTATACTTTCCACTAATAATGCAGGTGACACTGAGGCGCATGACATGGAGGAGATACATTGTCATGCGTACATGGCAGATCAAAACCCTAGTCTTCCCATCATGCGAGTACTAAGTGCCCAGGTGGGGCATGCTGAGATACCTCAACGCCATAATCATTTTCAAACAAAGTTTGTTGTCAAAGGGCATTCTGTTCATGTAATCATTGATGGTGGAAGCTGCAATAATTTGGCGAGTATAGAGATGGTAGAGAAGCTTTGCCTCACCACTATGAGACACCCCCATCCATATTACATCCAATGGTTCAATGACTGTGGTAAGTTAAAGGTAACACGTCATGTGAGAGTGCATTTTACACTGATTCATATCATGATTATGTTGACTGTGATGTCTTCCCTATGCAAGCTTGTTCTTTATTGTTAGGTCAACCTTGGCAATATGATAATAGTGTTACCCATCATGGTAGAACAAATTTGTATACTCTTGTGTTTGATGGAAAAAATCATTAACTTGCTTACTATGACCCCCGATGAAATAATAATTCATGAGAAAGCTAAATCAATGGACAATACTTCACATCGTCCACTTGCTATCAATTCTGAAATATTTCCGTTGAGTATCTCAACTTATGATCGGGAAATATCGTGTGCTCACCAAGTTCATTTGTGTACCCATATTCATATATTCACTTTGTGTGGGATAAAATTTATCATGATATTCATAATATTCTATCCCGACATGAGAAAATTTATCATGATATTTCTAATGATGCGATTACAAATTTCTCGCCCTCGTCATGAGCTAACGCCTTTGAAATGGCCTATATTTGTTGCAACTATTTTTGCCTTGCCCTATGATGAGTTTCAGGTAGACGAAAGTCGAGGACGACTTCATTTTCAAGGAAGAGAGGATGATGTGGGCATAACTATCATAAAAACATCTACAAATATTACACGACAAATTAATAATCACGTACTTTCTCTCCTTTGAACACACGACTTAACTAACATCAATATGATGATACACTCATTATTTGTTTTATTTTTACACATCAGGAATAAAGGAATCAAAGGATCAATTAACTGTATGTTAAATCCAAGTGAAGTAGTATGCCTCGTATCCATATTGCATGCTACATGTTCTGTGTCTACTACAAGACAAGAGGAGATTAGTCTTCATGTACCAGACATAGCCACATCAAACACCAGCCCATCTTATCAATTTAAGAAAGAATTAAGCCCACCAAGGCCGTGCAATAGTCGGTCAATATATGGGCCGGCTCGTGATGAAACTTCTTGTAAGAAGTCCACATGGGACACATTCACAAGAAGCGCCAACAACTAGGACAGCCGCTACCGGAGGATCCTCTAATAAATAACTAATCATGTTTAGGGTTAGACTTGGGTTTTATTTAGAGAAGTTTAGCTATTTTTATTTTTATTTTTATTTTTCTCATAGCGACTAGTGCGATCGTCAAGACATCCTATCGGAACCCCATATTGTGATATCTATTCATCTAGCATATTCGCAATTTCAGATTACTTGGCTATTATTTTCTTGCATGTTATTCGATTTGCTTGCAGGAAAAATCCTTGAGGTATAGGTCGATCCCGCTATAGGCTCGGTTGATAACACCGTGGAGTTGGTTCAGCGATTGCCATGGATATCAGTTGTGTACGGGTCTCCCTATACGGTTGGTAGCCGGATTGTGAGGGTCAAATCCCACAAAATCGTAGTTATCTTCACTCTCATTGAAAGATCGGACCCCAGTTCACATCAATAATCTTCTTCTAAAAGAAGACACCTGGTTCATACTATCAATCTTGTTTAGAGGACAGTGGGGATCAACACAAATATCAAACAGATTAGGGAATTTGTCTTTAAAAGTCATCCCACTGCCCAAATCATCTAGCCATAACCTAGCTATATTCCTACTATTTACTTGGACCCCTCTCCTTGCCATATAGATATCTTTCACTTTTAGTAAGGATTTCCAATAGTAGGAATCATTGGACTTTTGTTTGACCGAAGCCACATCATATTTTTTTAAGTATTTGGCTGTAACTATATCTTGCCAAACTCCTTCTTTTTTTATCAAGTTTCCCCCACCACTTGACCAGTAAGCTTATATTCTATTTCCTTAAGTCTTTCACACCTAGCCCCCCTTTTCCTTTAGATCTACACACCCTTCTCCATTTAACCATATGGTATCCCCCTTTTTCCATTCCTATGCCAAAAGAATTTTCTTCTGGGTTTATCTCATTTCTCCAAAGTTGTTTGGTTCAAGAGAAACATCGACATATAATAAGTTCGGATATGTGACAATACAACATTTACTTCGATCAGCCTCCCTACGGAGGATAGTGGCTCACTTATCCAGGACTCACTATGATTCTCAAAGTTATCCTCAACAAAAATCCAAACACTACTCTTTAGGCCAACATAACTAATTGGCATACCTAGGTACTTAATAGGAAAAGAGCTAATCTGGGAGTTAAACATAAATGCATATAGTTTCATCGTATCATCATCAGCACACACAAAGAAATCCTCACTATTTAGGAAATTAATCTTCAAGCCAGACATGATTTATAACAGATAAAGCAACAACTTAATGTGAATGGCATTTCTAGGGTTATCCTCAAAACATAAAATCGTATCATCCGCGTACTGAAGTATGGCTATCCCATCAAGGAATAATCAGTCACAAGGCCATGAAATAGGCCAACTTTTTGTGCATTAAGCACCATCTTTGTTAAACAGTCCACAACAAGGTTAAGAAAAAGGGGGAGAAAGGATCTCCCTGATGTTTCCCCTTCGCGCTTTGGAAATAAGGGCATACCTCATCACCGAGTTTCACACTAACCGTGCCACCTACCAAAATTTTCTTCACCCAGGTGATCCATTTGGAATCGAAATCTCTCATTTTATGACAATCGATAAGGGAATCCTAGTTCACTTTATCTTACGCCGTTTCAAAGTCTAGTTTAAGCAGAATGCCATTTTTCTTTCTAGCATAAGAATGGTGAATGATTTCATGTAATGACATAATTCCGTCCATGATGTCCCTTTTTTGATAAAGGCATTTTCATGACTACTAAATAATATATCAACAAACGCATAATTCAGGCGTTGGACATCTAACTTGTTGACATGGAACCACTCAAATAGTAGCATTAACTTCACAATTTCCCAACAATGTTGGAAAAACTCTATGGGAATATTGTCAAGACCAGCAGCTTTATTAGGTTTCATGGCGAAAAGAGCATTTTTTATCTCAGTTTCAGAGAAAGGTCTAGTTAGAATGAAATTATCAATATCTTTCAGTTTCTCACCCAAATCCCACATGTTATCTTTTATTTTGCAAATATTTCCATCAGCAGGACCACAAAGGTTCTTATGAAACTTTGTGGCATGTTCCAACATATACTTAGTACCCTCAATCTCTGTATCCTCGGAAGGCATCCCCTCTTTCGTCTTTAATCCATATGTAAATTTACTTGAGGCTATATTTTTATTCACCACATGATATGTGTTTTGCTTGGAGCATCTTGTATGATATGAGTCTTTGCTTCTTAGTTTACCACAATCATACTTGCTGCACACATCTTTTGAGAGAGACACGCTGAATCATGAATTTATTAGAATACTCTTTGTGCTTCACTTATATCTTTTGAGATAGGCAATTTTGCTCTATGTGCTTCACTTATATTTTTTAGAGCATGGTGGTGTTTGCGTTTTATAGAAATAATTGAACTCTCGTACCTCACTTATATTGTTTTGAGAGTCTCTAAACAGCATGTTAATTGGTCTAGGTTATGAATTTAGTCCTAATATGATAGGCATCCAAGAGGGATATAATAAAAACTTCCATATTAAGTGCATTGAATACTATGAGAAGTTTGATTCCTTGCCTAAAGTTTTGAGATATAAAGATGGTAATGTTAAGAGTCGTGTTAGGAAGTAGTTGTTATTTGGTAAAAAATACTTGTGTAAAGGTTTGTGATTCCCGTAGCATGCACGTATGGTGAAACGTTGTGTAAGGAAGTTGGAGCATGATTTGTTTATAGATTGTCGACCTTTGTTTGAGGGTCGGGAGCGCGCGATGGTTAACTCCTACCAACCTCTCCCCTAGGAGCATGCATTTAATACTTTTCTTCAATGACTAATAGACTTTTGCAATAAGTATGTGAGTTCGTTATGACTAATGTTGAGTCCATGGATTATATGCACTCTCACCTTCCACCTTTGCTAGCCTCTCTAGTACCGCGAAACTCTTGCCGGTACAACAAATCCACCTTCCTCAAAACAGCCACCATATACCTTCCTCAAAACAGACACCATATACCTTCCTCAAAACAACCACCATACCAACCTATTATGGAATTACCATAGCCATTCCGAGATATATTGCCATGCAACTTCCACCATTTCCTTTTATGACATGCACCATCACTTCCATATTGCATATAGAGTCATATTTTGTCATAGGTACCAAGTTGTAACTTTCTTTTGAGTTGTAAGTAAATAAAAGTGTGATGATTACCATTATTAGAGCATGTCCCATGTGAGGAAAGGATGATGGAAGCTATGATTCCTTCACAAGTGGGGATGAGATTCCGGACTTTATGAAAAATAAAAGAGGCCAGCGAAGCCCAAATAAAAAAAGAGGCCTTAGATGCCCACCAAAAAATAGATAAAAAATGAGAGAAAAGAGAGAAGGGACATTGGTACTATCTTTTTCCAAACTTGTGCTTCAAAGTAGCACCATGATCTTCATGATAGAGAGTCTCCTATTTTCTTTCATATACTAGTGGGAATTTTTCTTTATATAACTTGGCTTGTATATTCCAAAAATGGGCTTCCTCAAATTGCCCTAGGTCTTCATGAGCAAGCAAGTTGGCTGCACACCCACTTAGTTTCCTCTTGAGATTTCATACACTTATAGCTATAGTGCATCCGTTGCATGGCAAACCCTACTGACTCACTAAGGGAGTCCCGTATTAGGGTGTCCTCGGACGGTCGACCTATTGCTTATGGGACAAACTGTATGGGCCGCAAGGAGAACACTGGACGACCGAGTCACCCATGCCATGATGGAGACCTCAAGGAGCCATGACGTATCCTCAAAGTTGTCGACCATAGATAGGCATGTTTATCTCTTCTACATGTAACCGACCATGTGCAAACCCTAGGTACCCTCATCGTCTATATAAGATGGAGGGTTTTAGGTGGTAGGGATAGGACGACTCATCTAGGGTTAGCTATTCGATCTCGAGTTAGATCAACTCTGTAACCCCCATCATCAATACAGCCAAGTAGGATGTAGGGTATTACCTCCATTGGAGGGCCCGAACCTGGGTAAATCCATGTCCCCTTCGTCTCCTGTTACCATCGATCCCAGTCTCATAGTTCGAGACCCCCTACCCGAGATTTGCCGGTTTTGACACCAACATTGGTGCTTTCATTGAGAGTTCCCCTATGAGCGCCTAAGGACTCAATGGATCACCTTGTGGCAAGCAACGAGATCGGCATCCAAGGTATTATGTCCCCAAATCATAATCTCACGGGCGGCGACACCTTGTCGCACGCCAACCCGATCAGCCAGCCTGGCCAAATCGGGAGCTTTTCCCCTGAGCAGAGGATCAAGTTCGGAAACTTAGAGTTCGTCACTGATTCACGGGGAACACTTGTTCTAATGGAACCCTCGACCCTTGAGGAGAATCCTGCAAGTTCGGACGCCTTGACGCCGAAGACATCAGGCCCCACAGCTAAACTGAGCACGGATCCACTTTGGTGTGGCTCCGGAGCTGTCACGCTGATCGTTGAATCCACTCGCCTCAGCGACACGCATCCCACCATTGCCTCATTGTTAAACGATTTGTTCGATTGGATTGAGGCCATGTGGGTATCGAATGACCAGGTTCCGGTTTATGACTCTCTTGGGATCAAACCTGATGACAGGGAGATTCATGTCCCCCCGGTCACCCACCTTGTCGCTACCATCGAGTGCCCGGTGATAACCCACAAGTATAGGGGATCGCAACCGTTTTTGAGGGTAGAGTATTCAACCCAAATTTATTGATTTGACACAAGGGGAGCCAAAGAATATTCTCGAGTATTAGAAGTTGAGTTGTCAATTCTACCAGACCTGAAAGACTTAATATCTGCAACAAAGTATTCAGTAGCAAAGTAATATGGTAGTAACGGTAACGGTGGCAAAGTGATAGTAGCAGTTTTGTAGGGTTTGTAACAGTAGCAACGGAAAATTAGCAAAGATCAATATATAAAAAGCTCGTAGGCAATGGATCAGTGATGGATAATTATGTCGGATGGCATTCATCATGCAACAGTTATAATATAGGGTGACACAGGACTAGCTCCAATTCATCAATGTAATGTAGGCATGTATTCCATATATAGTCATACATGCTTATGGAAAAGAACTTGCACGACATCTTTTGTCCTACCCTCCCGTGGCAGAAGGGTCCTATTAGAAACTAAGGGATATTAAGACCTCCTTTTAATATAGAACTGGACCAAAGCATTAGCACTTACTGAATACATGAACTCCTCAAACTACGGTAATCATTGGAAAGAATCCCAGTTATTGTCACCCTGGGGGATGCAGATCATAACTTGTAATAGGTGTCTATAACTTGCAAGATAGGATCAAGAACACACATATATTCATGAAAACATAATAGGTTCAGATCTGAAATCATGTCACTCGGGCCCTAGTGACAAGCATTAAGCATAGGAAAGTCATAGCAACATCAATCTTAGAACATAGTGGGTACTAGGGATCAAACCCTAACCAAACAACTCGATTACATGGTAAATCTCATCCAACCCATCACCGTCCAGCAAGCCTACGATGAGATTACTCATGAACGGTGGAGAGCATCATGGAATTGGTGATGACGGATCGTTGGTGGTGCTGAAGGCGTCGATTTCCCCTCTCCGGAGTCCAAAACGGACTCCAAATCTGGTCTCCCGAGGAAGAACAGGAGGTGGCGGCGGCTCCGTATTGTGAAATGCGATGAACTCTTCTTCTTGATTTTTTCTCCCCGAATAGGAATATATAGAAGTGAAAACAAGGTCGGAGGAGCAGCAGGGGGGCACAAGCCTGCCCCGTGTGCCCTAGGGGGGAGGGCGCGCATACAAGGCTTGTGGCTAGGTGGTGGGCCCCCTGCAATTGATTCTTTCGTTAGTGTTTTTTATTAATTCAAAAAATATTCTCCATAAATTTTGAGGTCAATCTGAGAACTTTATTTCTGTACAAAAATAACACCAAGGCAATTCTGCTAAAAACAACGCCAGTCTGGGTTAGTTCCATTCAAATCATGCAAATTATAGTCCAAAACAAGGGCAAAAGAGTTTGGGAAAGTAGATATGTTGGAGACGTATCAACTCCCCCGAGCTTAAACTTTGGTTGTCCTCAAGCAATTCAGTTGATAAACTGAAAGTGATGAAGAAAAACTTTTACAAGCTCTGTTTGATCTTGCTGTTGTAAATATGTCTAACTTATGTTCAGATTTTTAGCAAGGATTATAGACTAACCACATTCACAATAACATTTAGGTCTCACATTTACTCATATCAATGGCATAATCAACTAGCGAGCAATAATATAAGTCTCAGATGACAACAATTCTATCAAAACAATCATGATACAATATGACATAATGGTATTCGCTAGCCCTTTCTGAGATTGCAAACATAAATGCAGAGCACCTCTAGTGAACAAGGACTGGCTAAACATTGTAATTCACGATGAGAGATACAACCATGCTCGTACTCAACATCAATTAATAGCAAGGCATACAAATGACGATGGCGCTCTCTAACTGGTGCTTTTTTATAAGAGGACGATGACTCCACAATAAAGTAAATGGAAAGACCCTTCGCCGAGGGAAGCATTGATTTGCAGAGGTGCCAAAGCTCAAGCTTTTGAAACAGATATAAGTAATGATTTTAGGGGCGGTATGCTTTCATTGCTCACATAACGAACAAGTGGTTTTCAATATCTTCCATGCTAGATACATTATAGGCGGTTTCCAAACAGAATGGTAAAGTTTTTACTCCCCTTCCACCAATCAATCACACTCCACGGCGGGCCGAATTCACGGGTACCGTCCATACAAACACAGTCGTGGAGGAGTTTTATTTAATTATAATTTGCTTTTTTATTCCGAGCATGGGACTGGGCATCCCGATTACGAGCCACTTTCTCGTGAATGATAGTGAATCAACACATATCGTGGGAATAACCCACCTAGCATGGAAGATACCGACAGCCCCCAGTCGCCACATGAGCAATTTGGGCATACAAAACAGAAAGTTTATTTGAAGGTTTAAAGTTTAGCACATGCAAATTTACTTGGAACGGCAGGTAAATACCACATATAGGTAGATATGGTGGACTCATATGGAACAACTTTGGGTTTATTGAGAGGGATGCACACGCAGTATTCCCGCTTAGTACAAGTGAAGTCTAGCAAAAGACTGGGGAGCGACCAACTAGAGAGCGACACAGTCATCAACATGCTTTGAGATTAACCAACATTGAATGCAAGTATGAGTAGGATATAATTCACCATGAACATAAATATTATGGAGGCTATGTTGATTTGTTTCAACTACATGCGTGAACATGTGCCAAGTCAAGCCACTTGAATCATTCAGAGGAGGATACCATTCTATCATACTACATCATTGATATTTTAATGCGCATGATGGCACTCAAGACGGACCATTATCCACTCTTAGCTAATTAAGCATGGCATGAATAACTATAATCTCTAATTGTCATTGCAAACACGTTCAACCCATAATGTACTGAATTCGGAACGCTGAGCTACTCATATTTACAAAAGCAAGATAGGTCGAGTTCATACCAGCTTTTCTCCGTCTCAATATTTTCATCAAATATCATCATTATTGCCTTTCACTTGCACGACCGAATGATGTGAATAATAATGAGAGTGCACGTGCATTGGACTAAGCTGGAATCTGCAAACAATAAACCAAAGGAGAAGACAAGGCAATATGGGCTCTATGTAAGATAAACAATAATGCATATGAGAGCCACTTAACATGTCATCATGGTCTTCTCCTTACGACCCAAAGAGAAGAAAGGAAAATTATTTACACGGGAAAGCTCCCAACAAGCAAAAAGAACGAGAAATATTTTTGGATTTTCTCTTTAATGCTACAACTAAGCAACTAGGAAATAAAGCTAGAACTAATTTTTTTGTATTTTTCTCAAAGTTAATTTAACACACAAGAAAGCAAAACAAGGAATAAACTACCATGGATAGTACAATGAAAAATTATGAACACCGACAACTGAAATGAGTGTGTGAACATGAATGTAATGTCGGTGAGAAATACGTACTCCCCCAAGCTTAGGCTTTTGGCCTAAGTTGGTCTAGGGCCATGGTGTGAAATAACCTTCTTTGGGGTATTCCAGAGGACACTGAGGGTTCCACTGATTAGCGACCTCTTGTGTCTCCCACTGAAAGACTAGGACCTGATATGGATCAAGGGCCGGTGCCTGCTCAGGTGCTGGGGGTTGCGACAAACCCCAATATCGGTAGATGTCATCGTGCATAACAGTGTACCTGCCTGAATGAATGTCGAACAGAGAAGATGCAGACAGAGTAATAATCTCACAAGTACCCTGATTTAATACTAAATTGTAAAGCATCCTCCTATCATCATTCTTCTTAATAATATCATGGGCTACCATACGGTCATAATCTAAGAACTTCGTGGGTATCAGCTTCTCATCTTGCTCGATGAAGGTGTCTAGGTCAATGCCATCGGCGATTCTGGTGGCTGCTTCGATGAAGGTCTCCATGAAATCTTCAAACTAGAGTTTCTTCGTGTTGACCACCTGAAGCTCCTTCAATCTCTCCTCCTTCACGTCCCTGCAATGGACCCTGATGAGTGACAACGCCACGTCAGCCCCGCAACAAGCGGCAGATTTCTTCCAGGCCTGCACTCGACTTGGAAGTTCATCCAGGCGAGCCATCATAGCATTGAGGTCAAGATGGAGGGTGTCCTCATGCCATAGCTCCTTGTTAATCCTCTCCATTGCAGACTTCAGTCGAACAAGGTACGCCTGGATGCCTTGGAGCCAGAAATTAAGTCGGAGCATGTTCATGGCCACCGCGTCTACGATAGGAGACTTGGTGGGATCCAGATTGCGTTCAACCTCCTCTGTCTCCTTCTCAAAGTCTTGGCATAGTTCTGTTGAAGAATGGGGAAAGGGAGGAGAATCGGTGAACTGCAACCCTCAAAGATTTTACAAAGCTCAGTTGACAAAAATACTTACCGTCGAGCAGAATATACATCTTCCTCGAGAACTCACCCAAATGCTTCTCCAGGCCATTGCTCCTCTTGTTCAGCTGCTCGGCCCTCTTGACGAGGTCCGCGTGCTCCTGCTTGAGTTTGGTGTTCTCCTCTTCCAGCTTTTGGGCGTCCGCTAGCTTCTGATGTGCAGTTTCAGTTTTGTCCCTAGCCACCTGTTGGGCGTCGGCGAGTGCTTTGTCCTTCTCCTCCAGTGCTTTCTTCATGGAATCTAATGAAACAACATTGTTGAGTCGCGCTTGGAGTCGACGGTTTTCATTGCGCACGTCTGTTCGAGTGAGAGCACTCGGTTCAAAACGCGAAGAGTGAAGATGGGAATGCTGACAGTCGATAGTAATTAACTCCCAGAGACTTCAGCTCAGCATGTGCACGCTCTAGGGCGTTGTTGGCAACCGCCAGGTCCACTTGCAACTGGTTCCTCTCCTCTTCCATCTTCTTGTACTGCGTACCAAGTTAGCAAGCCGTTTGGAATCAACCAAAGACAGGAGTTCAATCAGCAAGTGGTTCCTGGACAGTCGACTGAGTTATTAAAACCGGTGAATGACCATCTTGAAAGAATTCCAGCAAAAAATCCACTCGACATGTCGAGTGGTCCTGGCGCTCCGCGTGCCATAAACAAATTTAAATCTCTCCATAAAGACCCCTGCCGATGCAAGCATTCGACAGCGGTCTCGGGGAGTACACCCAGTGGGTGCGCTAATAGCACCCCCACTGAGACGGTTAACTCTCAATCCGCCGAGTAACTCGCCAGAAGATACACTCGACATGTCGAGTGACACTAGTACCACACGTACGACAATAAACTCGAAAGACCCCTGCCGATGCAAACACTCGACAATGGTCTTGGGGATTACACCCAGTGGGTGCGCTAAGAGCGCCCCCACGGAGACGGTTAGCTCTCGATCCATCGAGTAACTCGTCAAAAACTACACTCGACATGCCAATCCCAATCCTACTCAACTACGATCCGATCTATTCGAGTGGAGAAAGTAAAAACATTCTACGGCAATCACCCAATGGGTGTACGTCAGCCAAGAAAAGACAAGAATTCAATCAACAATGGACTTACAATCAAACTTACTCAGACATTGGTGCGGAGGGCTCTGCTAACGTCAAAAGCCAGTTTGCTGGCCTCGTACGCCTCCTTGGCCCTCAGCATGAGCTGCTCCGCCTGGATCATGGCTTCCTTTGCAGCTCCGGTTTGATCTTCCGGGGTGCGATGTAGAGAGAAGCCGTCACAGGTGGGGTCGGCGTGGTTGCAGTAGCAGCTGAGGCAGTCTGAGGGGGCCCAGTCAGAGTCAACGCCACAATGGTTGAGACGGTTGGAGGGGCATGTGACAGAGGTACTGCAGGTTCAGCCCGTGGTTGTGTCGAGCCACCTCCCCCCTGGGAAGACTCTACAGTCGACCACTGAAGTGCTTGCACCGATGACGCTCCTACGATGCGAGGGCGCGAAGTGTCCAGTCTCTCCTTGTCGTCCTCCACCTGAATGACCTCTGCAATGACAACCGACAGTGTTACCATCCGCATATGTCAAGTCCCATTCGGACGAACCAACAACTACCTAACCTCTATGAGAAGTGGCCGCGTCAGCAGTGTCGACATCCATTGCATCCCCTCCATCTCGATGAGGCGAAGACACAGATGTAGCAGCTCTGACGAATTGAGTGGCATTCGATCAAATACAATTTCGGACTTCAGTCGACAGAACAAGTACAGAAATAAATACTTATGTGGAGACGACAAGCACGACCACCCTCATGCGAGGCAATGCCTGGCGAGGCTTGGTGACGGCTGGCTTGGGATGCTTGGCCAGTTTCTCGCTCGGCTTGGCGGTCGAGGGGCGGCTGCGCTTCAGATTCCTCTCGCCGGGGCCCGGAGCCCTGTCCCCAACATCCGACAGGTCTTGGCGAGACTTGGTGTGGCTTTCATGGCGGGGAGGTGACTCGACTTCTTCCTCCTCGTCGGAGTCCTCGTATTCTTCCTCGGAGTCGGAAGAACCATCGCCGTCCACGCTACCGCCCTCGCTCGCCATGCCGTCTTCAACATGGTTCCCGTTGGGAACGGGCAACTGCATGTGCGTCCATTCCTACATGATTCGAGCAAAGAAGTCAGTTCAATATATCACTTGACAGTACAATACATCAGTCAACATCACACAACTCACCAAGTTCTTCGGCAGGTTCTCGGGCGAGACCGGCAAGATCCTCTTGGCTCCCAAGGGGTTGTCGCAGGCCCCGGTGATGCTATGGAGCCACTGCTCGACAGTTCTTGTCAAGTCCTCAGGGCCCGCGTAATGCCACATGGTATGGTCCCTGGCTTGGAGCGACTGGATGCATCGACCTAGAAACGTCTCCAACAGATCCATGCCGGTCAGCCCGCCCCGGATCAGTTGCACCACCGCTTCTACCAAGATGCCCACTTGGACGTGCTCCGCTTCAGTCACCTTTAGGGACTTGGGGACAGCCGGACGGTCGGGTGTATAGGGAGGAAGGCCAGTCAACATATTTGGTGAAGTTGCATCCTTGCAGTAAAACCAGGTCGACTGCCAACCCCTTACAGATTCTGGGAAGGTCATGGCAGGGAAGGAGCTACGAGCTCTTTTCTGAACTCCTAACCCTCCGCATAGCTAGAGTACATGGGTCTTCCCGTCAGCAGCGAGGGCTTTCTTCACGGTCTGAGATCTGACCATGAAGAGGTGTTTGAACAACCCCAATGGGGAGGACAACCTAGGAAACTTTCGCACAGAGTGACGAATGCAGATAGATAAGCTATGGTGTTGGGTGAGAGGTGGTGCAGTTGGGCACCGAAAAAATTCAAGAGGCCCCTAAAGAACGGATGGGGCGGCAGAGAGAAACCTCGCTCGACATGGGAGAGAAGGAGGACCCGCTCCCCGTCGCGTGGCTCCAGCTCGCGCTCCTCCCCCGGCAGCCTCCAAGTGCCGTCCGCCATGAGCCCGTCGAAGACGAGGCCCTCCATGTCTTCGCGGGTGACGACAGAGGGGAGCCAATCCCCCTGCATCCAGCCCGCCGGCGCGGTGAATCTGGCGGTCGAGGGCTTCCTGCCCTTGAGCTTTGCCGCCCCCCTCTTCGTGTGCTCCAACTTCTCTGTTGGGTTCTTCATCTCTAGTGCATCGGCTTTCGTTGAGGGAGATCGGAGTTGGGCGCTGAGAGCGGAGGAAGCGGAGGAAAAGAGAGAAAGAACTGGCGGAGGTACTATGCGAACCGCGGCGCTGACAGCTTTATATGTTGCCGAGTGTCTCACTGACCAGTCCACCGACGAGGTTACCGTGCATGCCAACCGCTGATGGCGCCCGGTACGTGGCGATACGACCGGCATGAAAATCGAGGCGTCACGCCTCCACTTGCCCTGATCGTGGCGTAATCATCGCGCGGGCATGCACGCTTCCCAAATTTTCGGATCCCGTAAAATTTGGGTCTGTCAGACCGGCCCGTCGCCTCCCAAGATGCTACCAGCTCACTCGGACCAAAGCGAATGCTGAACATCCACTCGGACACTTTTAAGGCTGAATGGATCCGGGCGAGCGGAGAAGAATTTAATCGACACAAGTTTCGTTAAAGCCCCGAATATCATTCGGAAGATTTTGCAAGTCGATCCGGAATGAATGCTAATGCTCAGAGTTCAATCGACACAAGTTTCTTTGAAGCCCCGAATATCATTCGGAAGATTTTGCATGTTGATCCTGAATGAATGCTAATGCTCAAAGTTCAATCGACACAAGTTTCATGGAAATCCCAAGTATCATTCGGAAGATCTGGTGCACTAACTCAAGGTCTACATAGATACCTCCTTCCACCACTCAAACCCCGATCCATTCAGGAGCTAATGATGAGGATATGTACCTGGGGTAGGGTTCTAGGCATGACCCACATACCCTACCTAAGGACACTACATGGGAGGACTTGAAGATCAAGCATGAACTTCCGAGTGGATCCCTGGAGACGTTCAAAGTCACTCGACAGTAATCCACTCGGAGACTCCCTCTCTCACTCGGTAGTCGCGTGTCACTCGAAAGACCTCTCTTTCACTCGACGCGAGAAGACCAAGAGCCATCATCAAGAGCCTAACGGGCATACGCTGGTTCAATGGTCATTAATAGCTTTTACTACGTACGTTACCTGTAACGGCAGACTTTAAACCCCACGACCAGACCCTTTTGTTGCGGGGCCATTATGAGGGGCAACAAACTCTATATAAGCCGCCCCTCCCCTCCTGCACAAGGGTTAGCAACTATTGTAATCTTAGCATTCCACGCGACATAAAGCTCCCAAGCACTAAGACGTAGGGCTGTTACCTCCACGAGAGGGGCCTGAACTCATACATCCGTGTGTACACCCTCGCCGTAGCTAGGACTCTGCCCTCTCCATTCGTACCCCTACCATCTACCGTCAGGCTCGTTCCCACGACACACGGTGCATAGTTCGGCGATCCAAGGCCTACAAAGTACACGAGGGCGAGTTATACAAGAAAATCACCACTGGAATATTATAGCGGTGTATATCCGAGGAAGAGGGATGGGAGCTCCTCGCCGAAGTTCACGCAGGCATGGGTGGCCATCACGTCGTGGCAAGAGCCTTAGTTAGTAATGCCTTCCGAGTTGGTTTCTTCTGGCCCATAGCTCGGAGGACGCCCACTTGCTTGTCAAACATTGTGTAGGGTGTCAACTCTTCGCAAACCAAAGTCACATGCCCCCAATGGCTCTTCGGACTATGCCGATCACTTGGACTTTTGTGGTCTAGGGGCTGGACATGGTTAGACCCCTTAAAGGGGGGGGACCAAGAAAAATAAATACCTACTGGTCATGGTTGACAAATTTACTAAGTGGATAGAGGCAAAACCCATCAAATCGGCCAAGTCCGGACCAGTTATCGACTTCATCTCCGGCATGGTACACTGTTACGGTGTCCCACACAGTATCATAACGGATAATGGATCCAATTTCACGGCCCAAGAGGTCAAGGACTGGTGCGCCAAAATGGGCATTAAGCTAGATTACACATCACTCTATCATCCACAGACCAATGGACAAGTCGAACAAGCCAATGGTCATATTATGAGTGGTATTAAGCAGCGTTTGGTCAAACCTCTACATGAATCCGACCGCCATTGGGTGGAGGAGCTCGACTGCGTGTTATGGGGCCTGCGCACCACCCCGAACAGATCGACGGGTTACACGCTGTTCTTCATGGTCTATGGGGCTGAGGCAGTCCTCCCATGCGACATTATTCATGACGCACCAAGAGTGCGCATGTATGAAGAAAAGGAGGCCGAGTTAGATCGGCAGGATGACCTAGATGCCTTAGAAGGAGAGCGTGACATAGCTCGGGCTTGCTCTATGTTTTACCAGCAGCAAGCACGATGCTACTAGAGCAGGGAGGTCAGGGCAAAAGCATACAACGTAGGCGAACTCGTGCTACGGATTCGAGAGAAGCAGAAGCATAAACTCAACCCCAAATGGGAGGGCCCCTTCATCATTGACGAAGTACTCGCGGGAGGAGCATATCGTCATCGGAGCCCGCTAGACAATTGCCTTGAACCAAACCCATGGAACGCAGCTCATCTTGAGCGCTTCTGCGGATAAACCGGTGTCGTCCAATCCTCTAATATTTTTTTCCTCTCGCATTTCCCTTTTTCCTTTATCTTCCTCTCCCACTTTGCTGTTCGATAGGATTGATTTTCTTTTTTCCTATGTTCGGTTAAACCGATCTTATACTAAGTCTATCGGCATACACCATAAAGTGTTAAATCCGAGTACAACACCTGGGGGCTCGAAGCCAATGTTTTTTATATTGTAATTATTTACTCACACTTATCGTGTACACACGTTTTGTTTGTCACGCTCAAGCTAGCATATGCATCAATTCGAACAAAAACTTTGCCAAGCTGGGTTGCCTCACTCCTGTGGTTACCCCCTATGTTCCCGATTGTTTGGCTAGGGGGTAAAGGGAGTAGCTCTGCGATTGTTATGACTGGGTCCTCCGGATAGGTACCTCACACGGGTGAAGCCAAAAGCTAGTTATCTTACGTAGACAATTGGTCGGCTGTGACAAAAACACCTAATGCGGCTATGGTCGTCGTTACTATTGCCTGGGTTATTTTTCTCTAAAAACCCCTTAGCCGAATACTAAAAGTGTGCCGCCTTCTATCTACAATTTTTGTAGAGTCCCAATGAAAGGTATCGATACAGGTGCTATTTTCCCCGGAAGATGTTTCTTACGCTACATAGTAATATAACACACCTCTTTGTGTGATTTTTGTCTATTCGAACCATATGGTTGGATTTCCTGGTTCCCCGAACACAAGTCTCTCTTTTTGAGCGACGAATTATGAGGAACACTCCCGAGCTCTTCGCACGTGAAGTAGAAGCCGATGGCCTGCTAAGACAAAGTTTACAACATGGATTGTTCATACAATAATGTATTGTTGGAAATATGCCCTAGAGGCAATAAATAAAGTGTTTATTATTATATCTCCTTGTTCATGGTAATCATTTATTGTCCATGCTATAATTGTATTAATTGGAAACACATTACATGTGTGGGTAAATAGACAACACTTTGTCCCTAGTATGCCTCTAGTGAACTAGCTTGTTGATCAAAGATGGTCAACGTTTCCTAGCTATTGACTTGTGATGTCATTTGATAATGGGATCACATCATTAGGAGAATGATGTGATGGACAAGACCCAAACTACAAACGTAGCACATGATCGTGTCAGTTTATTGCTACTGTTTTCTGCATGTCAAGTATATGTTCCTATGACCATGAGATCATGCAACTCACGGATACCGGAGGAGTGCCTTGTGTGTATCAAACGTCGCAACGTAATTGGGTGACTATAAAGGTGCTCTACAGGTATCTCCAAGGGTGTCTGTTGAGTTGGCATGGATTAAGACTGGGATTTGTTACTCTGTGTGACGGAGAGGTATCTCAGGGCCCACTCGGTAATACAACATCACAATAAGCCTTGCAAGCAATGTGACTAAGTGTTAGTTGAGGGATCTTGTATTACATAACGAGTAAAGAGACTTGCCGATAACGAGGTTGAACTAGGTATGGAGATACCGACGATCGAATCTCGGGCAAGTAACATACCGAAGAACAAAGGGAACATCATACGGGATTAACTAAATCCTTGATATAGAGGTTCGACCGATAAAGATCTTCGTAGAATATGTAGGAACCAATATGGGCATCCAAGTCCCGCTATTGGTTATTGACCGTAGAGGTGTCTCGGTCATGTCTACATAGTTCTCGAACCCGCGGGGTCTGCACACTTAAGGTTTGGTGATGTTTCGATAGTATAGAGTTATGTATGGTGGTGACCGAAGGTTGTTTGGACTCCCGGATGAGATCACGGACATCACGAGGAGATATGGAATGGTCCAGAGGTAAAGATTTATATATAGGAAGTCCTGTTTTGGTCGCCAGAAAAGTTTCGGGCTCATCGGTAGTGTATCGGGACTGCCGGTAGTGTACCGGGAGGCCTCCGGGAGGGGTATTTAGACCCAAGAGGCTTCATGGGATGTGGGAGAGTGAATATCAACCCTTAGTGGGCTGGTGGATACTCCCACACAAGGCCCATGTGGCTGGAGAAGAAAACCCAATAGGAAAAAGTGGAAAAAAGGGTAAAAAAAAGGAGCAATCCTAGTCCTACTAGGATTGGAGGAGGAGTCCTGCTCTCCTAGTGGGTTCGGCCGAATCCAAGGAGCCTTGGCCCTTGTGCCAAGGATCTCCTCCTGTCCTCCTATATATACTGGTGGGTTTTAGGGTTTTGCACTAGTTTTTTCAGCGACGTGCTACCCGTTCCTCCTGTGCATAGTTTCTCCTCTAGATCGGATTTCTACAGTGCTTAGGCAAAGCCCTGCCGGAAAAGCTCCACCACCATCGCCGGAGCTCCGTCACACTACCGGAGAACTCTTCTTCCTCTCCGCTCCCTCTTGCTAGATCAAGACGGCGGAGATCGTCATCAAGCTGTACGTGCGCTGAGCGCGGAGGTGCCGTCCAATCGGCGCTAGATTGGAAGGATCGTGATCAAGTTCGTGGGACGAATTGTGATCAAGTTCGCGGGACGGATCATGATTTGATCATGGGACGGATCATGCTTGGATCGCGGGACACACGGCAATTTGGATCGTGAAGATGTTCGACTACACAAACCGCGTTTCTTAACGCTTCCCGCTTAGCGATCTACAAGGGTACGTAGATCGACTCTCCCTCTCATAGATGCTCATCACCATGGATAGATCTACGTGTGCGTAGGAATTTTTTTGTTTCCCATGCAACGTTCCCCTACATGTATATCATTACACATTCGGCTGCTGATCGAGATCATCGATTATAGTATCCAGGGAGCATTCCTCTTGTGAAAGACGGGCGGCAGGCATCACCTTATCATACACCAGGTGTAGTGGTACTTATTGTCCATCCGATCCCACGGGACCAACCCGCGCCATACAGTTAGGATTAACTACGGTGTAATGGATCTTTATCACTGCCCACGCCTCCCGTGGTCCCTGCCAGCAAGTCGAAGTCTTCCACAGCTCGAACCTCCTCCGAGCTGCCTTGAATCTATCGACGAGTTAAGATAGCCCTTCGGGAGGCTGTTCGGCCACCATAGCACCTGCACCATGTTCATCATTATTTTCCGCGCACGCCCATGGAGGGCGGTCAATTCTTTCAGCAGGTTTCCCTAGTATGATCCGATCTCCTCTTCAGGATGCCCGGACAGGAGGCCTATACATGAGGCGAATGCTTACTTTTACTTTCTTCATAAGATAAACTTATGAATGATCAAATCACACTTACCGAACATGCCCTTCTGAAGTTTGTGGTTTTCTTCCTGGGCCTGGGCCAATTGAATTTTCAAATTCTTAATTTGTTCAACATGTTTTTGCACAACAAGACAACCCGCCTGATGCTCGGACTCGGTGTATCGCTGAGAGTCTCGGGCCTCCTCTAGCTGCCTTTCCATATGCCCTATTGATTCAGATGCTACACGGCCCCTTGCATCAAATATGGCGATATATTAAGATTAGCGGTAAAGGTATACTCACCATGGGCCTCCCGGGTGAAGCTATTCACTTGCTCCAATTCGTTCTTCACAGACTGCACTTCCATGCAGCTATCTTCCATCTCCTTCGCTAGTTGCCCAGTCTATTGCTTTGAAGCCTGCATTAGCAGGAACATAGAACGGAGATCCTTAATTCGGTTGTTTCGAACCAATTTAAGGCTCGGGGGCTAGTGGGTTTATATGAGTGTTCGGACTCTATAAAAACCGATCACTTACCTGCATGCTGGCCAAACCCGACTTGGGCAGCACTAATGTGTGCATCTGCCGATTGAAGGGCACCAAACTCTTGTTCGGAGAATATTGGGTGCCGCATAGCTTCCCATCATCACCGATGATTCATGGCGCTTCCCACTTCCGATTTAGTAACGGATACACCGTCACCAGAATCGGCAAGTACTGGATTGGCATGGGGGCTTCGGTAGCAGGACTAGCGTGAGCTGCGGCTCTAGCATTTTGGGGCTTACCGGACACCCCGACGACCTCTTCAACCGAAGAAGACTGAGAATTTTGCCTAAGTATTTCAATGAAATAAATATCTATAAGGCTCTGTTGATTATGATGATCAGCGAATGACCGAACAGTGTGCCTTTGGGTTGAGCGGGTAGGCTGATTCGTCCTCACGGCCGGCTCTTTGATAGGATCCCTATGGGATTCCGATTCGGCCACAATCTCGATTGCCGGCACATGGCATGCAGACTGACGGTGCTTTGGAGACGGAGCCGGCGCTTTCGGGGCGTTGGTGGTGGTTTCCCTCTTGCGAGATGAGGTCTTCTTCTTGTCCGTAGTAGGGGTAGAGAATGACCCGGGGTAATCGACTATGATAGCCACCGGGGATTGGTCGAGGCTGACCTGATAATAAACGTCGTCTTCGAAATCAATTAGAAGATCAGGGTCATCATGAAAACTCAGATCATCATCGTGTGCATAGCTTTCGGACTGAGGAGCCAGACAGTTGACTGTCTCGATGAAGCTCCTCCATTCCTATTCACGCAAGACTCCGGTCATAGAAAGTACGGAATGAAAATTCAGAACTATGTTCGTAGAGGGAAAAGGGTTTACCCATTCGATAGGATTGTGGGTTGAGTATCCTTCTTTGGTTGCGTGCCGAATAAAGTCCTCCTACTCCCTTTTATACAGGTCGACAAGGGCGATGGCCAATGCTGCCTGGTTGGCGGGCCCTAGTCTTCGGGAATGCGTGGTGTCGCTTGTCCCATTGTAGAGCCACAAGGGGTGCACCTTTTGTTGGAGGGGTTGTACACACCGGGAGACAGCAGCGGCCATGACATCGATCATGGTTAGTCGATGGTGGACAAGCATCCGCACCTGAGCCACCAGGATTTGCACTTCGACGCTTTCCACCTGGGTTGGACTCCTTGGCTGCCAGTTGTATCTTTTCTTCAAGGGGGCATTGGAGTATTCGGTAGACGTGTCCGAGCTAGCTCGAACAGGGGGACGTCTTCGATATAAAACCATTCTGAAGTGCACTCTTCGGATTCCTTCGGGGTCCCTACCGGATACCCCGTCCCCGCTATGCGACAAACTTTGGCTCCGCAGACCTCCAAAATTGTCTTGTCCCAAGTTCAGGGGACGAGACAGAAATATTTTCTCCACAATCCTAAGTGCGCCTCACAGCCTAAGAACATCTCGCAGAGGGCCACAAAGCCTGAGATGTGCAAGATGGACCCCAGCGTAAGGTGGTGGAGTTGAATACTATAGAATTTCAGCAGCCCCCTTAGAAACGGGTGGATGAGAAACCCGAGGCACCATAGGTGAAAGGGGATGAAGCATACGCGTTCCACTTATGAGGATTGGGGAAACGCTTTGCGAAGACCTCGTCATTGTAAGAAATTAAGCCTGCACGGGTCACCGTCAGATCTGAAGAGGGGATACCCCTGAGTCTCCAGATTACGGAGCCGCAGGGTTGCTACGGAGTAGCTGGTCCAGTCCCCTAGATCTGAGCCATAGGGGCACGCACAGGAGCTAGGGATGCTGGCCATGGTTTTCAAGGATCTTCCGCTGGGAATATTTTTCAATGGAGAGGAAGGGGATGTGGTCTCAACCGCAAATTTGTTTGATTAAATGGATGGTCCCTCCATTGGAGAGGGGTAAGGTTGCACTAACCACTCGCCTCCCCACGACACATGAAAATCGAGGAACCTATGCCCGTGACGCTTGGAATCTTACCAAAGATTGGTCGGTTGCCGAACAAGGAGAAGTGAGGGACTCACCTCGCATGCCGAATATGATGACACAAGGAGATTGACCGGATATATATCGGCGTTGAAGGCTAGTACGGGGGCTACTGAGGGACTCCCAGATTAGGGGATCCTCGAACGGTCGACCTATTGCTTATGGGCCGAACTGTATGGGCTGCAAGGAGAACATTGGACGACCGAGTCACCCACGCCAGGATGGAGACCACAAGGAGCCATGACGTATCCTCCAAGCCGTCGAACGTAGACAGGCATGTTTATCTCTTCGGCATCTAATCGACCATGTGTAAACCCTAGGTACCCTCAGCATCTATATAAGTCGGACAGTTTTAGGTGGTAGGGACAGAACGACTCATCTAGGGTTAGCTATTCGATCTCGAGGTAGATCAACTCTGTAGCCCCCATCATCAATACAACCAAGCATCACATAGGGTATTACATCCACTGGAGGGCCCGAACCTGGGTAAATCCGTGTCCCCTTCGTCTCCTGTTACCATCGATCCTAGTCTCACAGTTCGGGACCCCCTGCCCGAGATCTACCGATTTTGACACTAACACTCACATTGATATCTATCGATGGGCAACTCCATAGCCTGTTGTGTTGGAAATATGCCCTAGAGGCAATAAATAAAGTGTTTATTATTATATTTCCTTGTTCATGATAATCGTTTATTATCCATGCTATAATTGTATTGATTGGAAACACATTACATGTGTGGGTAAATAGACAACACTTTGTCCCTAGTATGCCTCTAGTGAACTAGCTCGTTGATCAAAGATGGTCAAGGTTTCCTAGCCATTGACATGTGATGTCATTTGATAAACGGGATCACATCATTACGAGAATGATGTGATGGACAAGACCTAAACTACAAACGTAGCATATGATCGTGTTAGTTTATTGCTACTGTTTTCTGCATGTCAAGTATATGTTTCTATGACCATGAGATCATGCAACTCACAAACACCAGAAGAGTGCCTTGTGTGTATAAAATGTCACAGCGTAACTGGGTGACTATAAAGGTTCTTTACAGGTATCATCGAGGGTGTCTGATGGGTTGGCATGGATCAAGACTGGCATTTGTTACTCCGTGTGACGAAGAGGTATCTCAGGGCCCACTCGGTAATACAACATCACGATAAGCCTTGCAAGCAATGTGACTAAGTCTTAGTCACGGGATCTTGTATCATAGAACGAGTAAAGGGACTTGCCGGTAATGAGGTTGAACTAGGTATGGAGATACCGACGATCGAATCTCGGGCAAGTAACATACCGAAGAACAAAGGGAACATCATACGAGATTAACTGAATCCTTGACATAGAGGTTCGACCGATAAAGATCTTTGTAGAATATGTAGGAACCAATATGGACATCCAGGTCCTGCTATTGGTTATTGACAGTAGAGGTGTCTCGGTCATGTCTACATAGTTCTCGAACCCGTAGGGGGTGCACACTTAAGGTTTGGTGACGTTTCGATAGTATAGAGTTATGTATGGTGGTGACCGAAGGTTGTTTGGAGTCCTGGATGAGATCCCGGACTTCACGAGGAGCTTCGGAATGGTCCGGAGCTAAAGAATGATACATAGGAAGTCCTATTTTGGTCGCCGGAAAAGTTTCGGGCTCATCGGTAGTGTACCGGGAGTGCCGGTAGTGTACCGGGAGACCATCGGGAGGGGTATTTCGACCCAAGAGGCTACATGGGCTGTGGGAGGATGAATACCAGACCTTAGTGGGCTGGAGTATGGCCCACAAATGGCCCATGTGTCTAGGAAGAAAAAGCCCAAAAGCAAAAAGGTGGAAAAAGGCAAAAGGGCTAAATTAGGAAGGAGTCCTAATCCTACGAGGAGTGGAGGAGGAGGACTCCTCCCTCCTGGTTCGGCCGACCCAAGGGCTGGCTCCTTGGGAGCCAAGCCTCCTCCTCCTCTCCTCCTATATATACTAGAGGGTTTTAGTGTTTTGGCACGAGATTTTCAGCCACGTGCTACCCGTTCCTCTAGTGTATAGTTTCTCCTCTAGATCGGATTTTTGCAGTGCTTAGGCGAAGCCCTGTCGGAATAGTTCCACCACCATCGCCGGAGTGTCGTCGCGCTGCCGGAGAACTTTTCTACCTCTCTGCTCCCTCTTGCTGGATCAAGAGGCGGAGATCGTCATCAAGCTGTACGTGTGCTGAACGCGGAGGTGTCGTCCGTTCGGTGCTTGATCGGGACGAATCGTGATTGGATCGCGGGACGCTCGGCGATTTGGATCGTGAAGACGTTCGACTACACCAACCGCATTTATTAACGCTTCCCGTTTAGCAATCTACAAGGGTACATAGATCCACTCTCCCTCTCGTAGATGCTCATCACCATGGATAGATCTTGCGTGTGCGTAGGAATTTTTTTGTTTTCCATGCAACGTTCCCCAACAATGGCATCATGAGCTAGGTCTATGTGTAGATGAGATCTTGAGTAGAACACAAAGAGTTTGTGGGCGTTGATGCTTAGATTGCTTCCTCCGTTGGTCGTGTTTTGGTTCAGCGGTATTGTATGATGAAGCGGCCCGGACCAACCTTACTCGTACGCTTATGAGAGACCGGTTCCATCGACTGACGTGTAACTTCGTTGCACAAAGATGGATAGCGGGTGCCTGTTTCTCCTTCTTTAGTTGGATCGGATTCAACAAAGGCAGTCCTTGAGAAGGTTTAAAAGCAACTTATGTATCACCGTTGTGGTTTTTGCATAGGTGAGAATTGTTCTTGCTAGATACCGTTGTAGCAACGTAGAACATGCAACAACAATTAGAGGACGTCTAACTTGAGATGTATGAGATGATCATGTGTTGTATAGAATATCACAACTTGCATGTCGATGAGTACGGCAACCAGCAGGAGCCATAGGGTTGTCTTTAATTATTGTATGACCTATGTGTCAATCATTAAGCGCTATGTAATGCTTTACTTTATCACTAAATGATAGCAATAGTAGTACAAGCATGATGGGCGCGACAACTCCGATGGCAACACGTTGATGGAGATCAAGATGATGGAGATCATGGTGTCATGCCGGTGACGATGGAGATCATGCCGGTGCTTTCAAGATGGAGATCAAAAGCACAAGTTCATGGCCATATCATGTCACTTATGATTTGCATGTGATGTTAATCCTTTTATACACCTTGTTTTGCTTAGAACGATGGTAGCATTATAAGGTGATCCCTCACTTAAATTTCAAGATGAATTGTGTTCTCCCTGAGTGTGCACCGTCGCGAAAGTTTGTCATGTCGAGACACCACGTGATGATCGGGTGTGATAGACTCTACGTTCACATACAATGGGTGCAAGCTAGTGTTGCACATGCAGAACACTCGGGTTAAACTTGATGAGCCTAGCATGTACAGACATGGCCTCGAAACACAAGAGACCGAAAGGTCGAACATGAGTCATATAGTAGATATGATCAACATGATGATGTTCACCATTGAAACCACCTCAACTCACGTGATGATCGGACTTGAGTTGGTGAATTTGGATCATGTGACACTCAGATGACCCGAGGGATGTCAATTTGAGTGGGAGCTTTAGTAATTTGATTAACTAAACTCATTATCTTGAACAATAGTCTAAGTAACCTTTGCATATTTATGTTGTAGATCAATGGCTCGCGCAGTAGCACCCCTGAATTTTAATGCGTTTCTAGAGAAAGCTAAGTTGAAAGATTATGGAAGTAACTTTGTTGACTAGGCCCATAATCTGAGGATTATCCTCACGGCTTCCCAGAAATCATATGTCCTTGATGCACCGCTTGGTGACCAACCAGAAGACATGTCCTCCGAAGACATTAAGAACACTTGGGAGGCACGTTCTAGAGATTACTCAATAGTTCAGTGTGCAATATTGTATGGCTTAGAACCGGGACTTCAAAGACGTTTTGAACGTCATGGAGCATATGAGATGTTCCAAGAGTTGAAGTTTATCTTTCAGAAGAATGCCCGAATCGAGAGGTATGAGTCCTCCGATAAGTTCTATGCTTGCAAGATGGAGGAGACGGGTCTATCAGTGAACATATACTTAGAATGTCTGGGTATTCGATTCGTCTAGCAGAGTTGGGAATTGCCCTTCCGCCAGAGGCGATCACTGACAGAGTTCTTCAATCACTGCCACCTAGTTAGATGCACGGGATGAACAAGTCAGTAGACGAGCTATTTGCGATGCTAAAAGTCACTGAGTCTGAAATCCAGAAAGAACATCAAGTGTTGATGGTCAATAAAACCACTAGTTTCAAGAAGAATGGCAAGGGCAAGGGCAAAAGGATAAAACCAAGAAGGATGGCAAAGCAGTTCTCATGGGCAAGATGACTAAAATGCCGTTCTCTGGAACAATGGAACGGGCAAGTGACTTATTGGAAATCATACATACTGATGTGTGTGGTCCAATGAATGTTACAGCGCACTGTGGATATCATTATTTTCTCACCTTCACTGATGACTTAAGTAGATATGGGTATATTTACCTAATGAAACACAAGTCTGAAACGTTTGAAAAGTTCAAGCAGTTTCAGAGTGAAGTTGAGAATCATCGTAACAAGAAGATTAAATTCCTGCGATCTGATCGAGGAGGTGAATATCTGAGTTATGAGTTTGGCAGTCACTTAAGACATTGTGGAATTGTTTCACAGTTGACACCGCCTGGAACACCACAGTGTAATGGTGTGTCCGAACGTCGTAATCGAACCTTATTAGATATGGTGCGTTCTATGATGTCTCTTGATGATTTTCCATTGTCGTTTTGGGGTTATGCATTAGAGATAGCTGCATTCACTTTAATAAGGGCACCATCAAAATCCGTTGAGACGACGCCATATGAGCTATGGTTTGGCAAGAGGCCAAAGTTGTCGTTTCTTAAAGTTTGGGGATGTGATGCTTATGTCAAAAAGCTTCAGCCTGAAAAGTTGGAACCCAAAGCAGAGAAATGTGTCTTCAGAGGATACCCGAAAGAGACAGTCGGGTATACCTTCTATCTCAAATCTGAAGGCAAAGTGTTTGTCGCTAAGAACGGAACATTTCTTGAGAAAGAGTTTCTCTCGAAAGAATTGAGTGGGAGGACAATAGAGTTTGATGAGGTTATTGAACCTTTACTTCAACCAGAAAGTAGCGCAACACAGAAAGATGTTTCTGTGGAACCTATGATGGTTGAAGAGGAAGTTAATGATGATGATCATGAAGCTTCGTACCAAGCTTCTATTGAACCTCGTAGGTCGACAAGGGTGCGTACTAATCCTGAGTGGTACGGCAACCCTGTCTTGGAGGTCATGTTGTTGGACAACAATGAACCTATGAGCTATGGAGGAGCGGTGATGGGCCCGGATTCCGAGAAATGGTTAAAGGCCATGAAATCCGAGATGGGATCCATGTATGAAAACAAAGTATGGACTTTGGAAGTATTACTTGAAGGGCGAAAGGCCATTCAGAACAAATGGATCTTTAAGAGACAGACGCAGACGGTAATGTCACCGTCTATAAAGCTTGACTTGTGGCAAAGGGTTTTTCACAAGTTCAAGGAGTTGACTGCGATGAGACCTTCTCACCTGTAGCGATGCTTAAGTCTGTCAGAATCATGTTAACAATAGCTGCTTATTTCGACTATGAAATTTGGCAAATGGATGTCGAAACAACGCTCCTCAATGGTTTCCTTGAGGAAGAGTTGTATATGATGCAACCAGAAGGTTTTGTCGATCCAGAGAATGCTGACAAAGTTTGCAAACTCTAGCGATCCATTTATGGGCTGGTGCAAGCATCTCGGAGTTGGAATAAGCGTTTTGATGAGGTGATCAAAGCGTTTGAGGTCATACAAGTTTATGGAGAAGCTTGTATTTACAAGAAAGTGTTTATTATTATATTTCCTTGTTCATGATAATCGTTTATTATCCATGCTATAATTGTATTGATTGGAAACACATTACTTGTGTGGGTAAATAGACAACACTTTGTCCCTAGTATGCCTCCAGTGAACTAGCTCATTGATCAAAGATGGTCAAGGTTTCCTAGCCATTGACATGTGATGTCATTTGATAAATGGGATCACATCATTAGGAGAATGATGTGATGGACAAGACCCAAACTACAAATGTAGCATATGATCGTGTCAGTTTATTGCTACTGTTTTCTGCATGTCAAGTATATGTTTCTATGACCATGAGATCATGCAACTTACGGACACCGGAAGAGTGCCTTGTGTGTATCAAATGTCGCAATGTAACTGGGTGACTATAAAGGTCCTCTATAGGTATGTCCGAGGGTGTCTGATGGGTTGGCATGGATCAAGACTGGGATTTGTTACTCCATGTGACAGAGAGGTATCTCAGGGCCCACTCGGTAATACAACATCACAATAAGCCTTGCAAGCAATGTGACTAAGTGTTAATCACGGGATCTTGTATTACAGAACGAGTAAAGAGACTTGTCGGTAACAAGATTGAATTAGGTATGGAGATATCGACGATCGAATCTCGGGCAAGTAACATACCGAAGAACAAAGGGAACATCATACGAGATTAACTGAATCCTTGACATAGAGGTTCGACCAATAAAGATCTTCGTAGAATATGTAGGAACCAATATGGACATCTAAGTCCCGCTATTGGTTATTGACCTTAGAGGTGTCTCGGTCATGTCTACATAGTTCTCGAACCCGTAGGGTCTGCACACTTAAGGTTTGGTGACGTTTCGGTAGTATAGAGTTATGTATGGTGGTGACCGAAGGTTGTTCGGAGTCCCGGATGAGATCCCGAACGTCACGAGGAGCTCCGTAATGGTCCAAAGGTAAAGATTGATATATAGGAAGTCCTATTCTGGTCGCCAGAAAAGTTTTGGGCTCATCGGTAGTGTACCGGGAGTGCCGATAGTGTACCGGGAAACCATCGGGAGGGTATTTCGACCCAAGAGGCTACATGGGCTGTGGGAGGATGAATACCAGCCCTTAGTGGGATGGAGGAAGTCCCACAAAGGGCCCATGCGGCTGGGAAGGAAAAGTCCAAAAGGAAAAAGGTGGAAAAAGGCAAAAGGGCTAAATTAGGAAGGAGTCCTAATCCTACTAGGAGTGGATGAGGAGGAGGACTCCTCCCTCCTGGTTCGGCTGACCCAAGGGCTGGCTCCTCGGGAGCCAAGCCTCCTCCTCCTCTCCTCCTATATATACTAGAGGGGTTTAGGGTTTTGGCACGAGATTTTCAGCCACGTGCTACCCGTTCGTTTAGTGTATAGTTTCTCCTCTAGATCGGATTTTTGCAGTGCTTAGGCGAAGCCCTGCCGGAATAGTTACATCACCATTGCCAGAGCACTGTCACGCTGTCGGAGAACTCTTCTACCTCTCCGCTCCCTGTTGCTGGATCAAGAAGGCGGAGATCGTCATCAAGCTCTACGTGTGCTGAACGCGAAGGTGCCGTCCGTTCGGTGCTTGATCGAGACGGATCGTGATTGGATCACAGGACGCTCGGCGATTTGGATCGCGAAGACGTTCGACTACACCAACCGTGTTTCTTAACGCTTCCCGCTTATCTATCTACAAGGGTACGTAGATCCACTCTCCATCTCGTAGATGCTCATCACCATGGATAGATCTTGCGTGTGCGTAGGAAATTTTTTGTTTCCCATGCAACGTTCCCCAACATGTTGATACGCCTAGTTTATGTGAGACTATCTTCTCCCTTTCCTTGACAACCTCCACCATATTCTATTCCACATATAGTGCTATATCGATGGCTCATGCTCATGTATTGCGTGAGAGTTGAAAATGTTTGAGAAAATAAAAGTGTGAAAACAATTGCTTGACTTGTCATCGTGGTGGTGCATGATATAAATACTTTGTGTGGGGAAGATGGAGCGTAGCTAGACCATATGATATTGTACGGATAAGTTTCTTTTGCCTTTATATTTTGAAGAGATACAATTGCTTTGCTAGTATGCTTGAAATGTTATTGTTTTTATATCAATATTAAGCTTTTGTTTTGAGTCTTACGGATCTGAATATTCATGCCACAATAGAGAATATTACATGGATAAATATGTTAGGTAGCACATCACATCAAAAATTCTGTTTTTATCATTTACCTACTCGAGGACGAGTAGGAATTAAGCTTGGGGATGCTGATACGTCTCCAACGTATCTATAATTTTTGATGATGTCATCCTATTATATTATATGTTTTGGATGTTTTATATGCATTAATATGCTTTTTTATATTATTTTTTTGGACTAACCTATTAATCTAGAGCCTAGTGTCAGTTTTTGTTTGTTCCTTGTTTTTGAGTTTTGCAGATATGGAATATTAAACGGAGTCCAAACGGAATAAAATCTTCAGAATGATTTTTTATCGAAGCAAACAAATCCAACAGGCTTGTTGTGCACGCCAAGGCAACTGCTAGGAGGTCACAAGCCTGATAGGTGCGGCCACTCCCTTGGTCGTGCCTGGCAGGCTTGTCGTCTCCTGGCAGGTCTCCTAACCCTATTCTTCGTCCTATAAATACCCAAATATTCCCCAACACCAAAATTAGCCGTGCAAATACTTTTCCACCGCCATAAGCCTCCGTTCTCGAGAGATCCAATCTTCGAGCCTTTTCCGGTAATCTGCCGGAAGGGGTTCCGATCACGGAGGGCGTTTACATCAACTCCATTACCCCTGTGATGATGCGTGAGTAGTCCACCACAGACCTACGGGTCCATAGCTAGTAGCTATATGGCTTCTTATCTCTCTTTGATCTTCCATACCATGTTCTTCATGATCTTCATGGGGATCCATCCGATGTAATATTCTTTTGTAGTGTGTTTGTCAAGATCTGATGAATTGTGGGTTTATGTTCAGATTATCTATGAATCTTATTTGAATCTTCTCTGAATTCTTATAAGCATGATTTAATATCCTTGTAAGTATCTTCAAGTTATTGGTTTGATTCGGTCAACTAGATTGGTAATTCTTGCAATGGGATAAGTGCTTGGTATTGGGTTTAATCTCGCGGTGTCCTCATCGAGTGACATAGTAGGGGTAGCGAGGTACGTATTGTATCGCTGCCATCAAGGGTAACAAGATGGGTTTTCATCATATTTCATGAGTTTATCCCTCTACATCATGTCATCTTACTTAATGCTTTACTCTGTTCTTCATGAACTTAATACTCTAGATGCAGGCAGGAGTCGGTCGATGTGTGGAGTAATAGTAGTAGATGCAGAATTGTTTCGGTATACTTGACACAGACGTGATGCCTACATGAATAATCATTGCCTTGGATAACTACATGATTATTGGTTTTTCTATCAATTGCTTGACAGTAATTTGTGTACCCACCATGATATTTTCCTTCAAGAGAGAAGCCTCTAGTGAAACCTATGTCCCCCGGGTCTACTTAATATAATATATTTTTCAGACTTATAAACCAAAAATACCAAAAATACTTTGATGCAATTTATTTATCTTTTACTTTCCGTTCTCGTTTATATCTATCTCTATCAGATCTAATCCTTGCAAATAACCATGAAGGGATTGACAACCCCTTTATAGCGTTGGGTGCAAGAGTTTGATTGTTTGTGTAGGTGCATCCATTGGTGACTTGCTTGTTCCTCCTACTAGATTGATACCTTGGTTCTCATGAACTGAGGGAAATATGTATCTACTTCGCTGCATCACCCTTTCCTCTTCAAGGGAAAACCAACGCAAGCTCAAGAGGTAGCAGTAGCCAAGCTACGTCCTCTTCGGCCAAGAGGCTATTAAGTTCCACTAGTATTTTAATTTTCCTGCTATATAACTCAGGGGATAAAACATCAGTTTCTTCCAGATATTCTAGATATTCCAGTTGATCATTCTGCAATTTCCTCTTTACTCTAGCTTTACCAAAAATGTTAGCACCCAATCCTTTGAAGAATTTTTTGAATCTCTTTAGTTTGATATTCAAAATATCAGTAGGATTTTTGGACTTAACGGGTTGTCCCCAAATTTTGGAAAAACAAATGGAGGAACTCAGGGATTTTTAGCCAGTTTAGATCAAATATGAAGTACCTCTTTGGCATGGGAACCGGGATCCTATCATTTGTATTTAAAATAATGGGGCAATGCTCTGAGATATATCTCACCAATTTCCTAACAGAAGTCGAAGGAAACAGACTCTCCCAAGAGCTGGACATGAGAACTATGTCCAATTTTTCATGGGTGGGGTCTTGTTGCTTATTCGACGAAGTGTATAAACCCCCATTCATGTCTACCTCCCTTAGACCGTAAGCATTGATAATATATTTGAAGAGGCCACACACTTGGGTGAGTCAAGTTTTTTTTGTTCTTCTCACCAGTCCGTCTCAGAATGTTAAAATCACCCCCACAATAAATGGATAGGTAATCACTCTACACATATCAAATAGCTCCGTTAAAATTTCAACTTTGAATTCCTCATGTGCAGCGCCATATACCACTACCACACAGTAAACCATGTTATTACTCTTATCAAAAAGCTCAACCTCGATGCTATATTTGCCCACTGCACATGATATGACATCCATAGTATCATTTCTAATGCTACAAACAATGCCACCTGCCTACCAAATAGAAGGAGCCCACTTCTAGCAAAAGAATTCACCAGGATCAAATCTCCTCAAGAACTTAGAGGAGAAATCCTTCTTCACTATCTCTTGTATGCCAATGAAATCTAAAACAATGGTCTTCTAATAAATCAGATAAGCAAGTTGCCATCCCTTTTTTACTCACTCCCCTACAATTCCAGAAAAGACTAACCATTTTTTCTTGGGTTTAGGTGAAGGAGCTTTAGTGCTAGGTTTACCAGGAGCCTTGGTCTTATCTGCAGTAGTACTCACTTTATTTTTTTGACTTCTAGTCACCGGTTTAGCAATCACCACATTCACTTTCCTCCTCTCTTTTTTCTTAGATCTCACTAAATAAAACTATCATCATCAACTTCCCCATCTTGAACCTGGGAAGTATCTAAGGGAGATTTATCTCCAGCTGCATTGGTCAATAAAAGCATTTCATTGTTTTGTTTTTCAGCTTTACTAGTTTTGTTAGCTATATTAGCTTTAGATTTTTCTGATTCCCTAATCACATCGATAACCGCAAAGTTATCATGAGGGATATCAACACTCATCATAGAAGCAGATGAGACAATTTCCATATTGGATAGTACATCAAAAGAATTACTATGAGGAACTCATTATTACGTTGCAAGTTCCTCTTCTTAGTCAATTTTTCGGCCGTGTCAACCACATGCTCCATGTTAACACCATCTGTTCCCTAGCTCAGCCTGGTCTAAACTTCTTCCATCATAGGGAGAGTAGGAATAACTTCAACATTTTCTCAAGATGTATTAGGGGACTGTACATAGTATGTTACAATGTTGTGTTAACAAGATATATCATCAGGTGCAAGCTCTGTCACAACAGCTTGCCCCAATGCAACTTCCAAGTAAGACGGGTATTGTTTGTTGATAGTGGGGCTGGGAATAATCTGCATAGTATTCACCACTATTTCCTCATAAGACACCACTTCATGTGACTGGGTATCTGTACCCTCCATTTCCTTCTTTCTACATTCAGCAACCATGGTACCAATATGAGTAATTCATTTCCAACCTCATCACTCTCCTCTTTAGATGATATTTCCTCATTGTTATTTTGCACCTTTTCATGTTCATCATTCTCCTCAATTGTTTCCATATTCACCACTCTAGTATATTTCCCTCCAACAAAGTTGGGAGGAGCAAAGGAAGTACCCACATTGCAGGAAGAAGCTCCCCATCCAATGTTTTGGGAATTCTTAGTACTGGGTCTTTTAGGAGACGCTCCTCCATCAACCTCTTGGGTCACATTAACAGATTCTCTGGGATGATTTTTCACAAGGATTTTATCCACAGGGAAGAAAAAGTCATAGAAATGTCCACCCGACACCTCTTCGGCCACTACAGGAATATCATGAGCATCTCTACACCCGAACTTAATTCTGACAGATTCAGGTATGTTGATAGTTGACTTACCAATTTCTAGTGTCACCCCTACCAAAGAACCCACATTAGCAATATTTTTTTCATGCCTTTTGTCCAAAGCAATGTTGCTAAGATTGACCCTTAGCTCCCACAGATTCAGACCATTTCCTAAGTGTGACAGCAGCCCCACAACTTTTAATCACACATTTTCAGCAAAACAAGACTTGTTCACATCTCTAGGAGAGAGAAACTGTAACAGCCCGAGACCGACGCTCCACAAGATTCCCCTTTTATTTCCATTCTCGTCTGTGTTTCGTTTGGTTGTTGCATTCATCATTGCATCATTTGCATCATCTGCATAGCATCGTCACTCATTTTCAAAACTTGCATCTGTTCGTAGTTGCCAATTCTCTCCGTTCTCGTCGCTGACCATTTTGAGACCAACCACACACGCACGCGCCCACGACACCATTTAAAAAACCATTTTTAAAGAGCGCAAAAAATATTCTTGGTGGGTCAAAACTTGGCGTGTGATCTTGTTATATTGTAGGTAGACCGCCTGTCAAATTTAGTCGTGTTCCGAGTTCGTTTGATACCTCATCAGTTAGTCCGTAGCAATGTGGTCATCGGTTATTCGTCGGATGTTTTCGGTGTTTTAATACCTCGTGTCACGGGCCGTAACTTTCCCTCTCCTCAGCCCAACCCCTCTCCACAGCCCACCTAGCCCCCTCCGCTTCCGGGCCGTCCGATCGAGATTGAACGGTCCGAAAACGGACAAAATTGCTAACCCTCACGCCCCGCTCTCCCCTCAGCCGCCAGGCCCGCCGAAGCCCATCCGGGCCCGCTTCAGGCCCGAAGCACCGCCGCCGCTCCCCGAAGGTGCACGAGCGAGCGCCCGTGCCCGCAGCTCCTCCCGTGCCCCCACGCCTCCAGCCCCGTGCCGGACTCCCTCAAGCCACCGGCCCCTCGCCGGAGAGCGGCCGCCGACGGCGAACCAGCCGCCGAACCTCCCTCCCTTCATTTCCTTCCTCTCCTCCTTATCCCTCTCTCACCTCGCCTGTCTCTTATCCCACAGGACCCCGCCGCCATGGATGCTTGCTTCCCGCCCTGAAGCTCTGGTGCCGGCCTTTGCTCGCCGTCGGCCGCCGCCGTCGCCGGATCCGGGGGGTTCCGGCCCGAATCTGCCCGTCCCCGGGCCAGCCCCGCCGCCTCAGCCGCCGGAGCTCCGGCCACGACGGGCTCCGTCGCTGTCGTGCCTTCGCCCGATCGGGATTGGGAGGGAGGCCCCGCTCACCCGTTGACCCGCGAGTGGGCCGGCCCAGTCCGCGCCTCGCCCGGTGGCCCAGCTCCAACCCTCTCCTCTGCATGGGCCAAGGCCCACTAGGTGAGCTAACACCCAGCCGCCCTATCCCGCGACCGAGGCGCTGCATTGCTATGTTGCGCCCCTGCTGACTGTTGGGCCAGTTCCCAAATTCGGCCCATAGACGTTTTTCCCAGTTCTGCGAATTTTGCTAATTAACCTATGAATTGCAGAATTATAGAAAAAACCCTCCTTTCAAAATGCTCATACATAATTAACCGTGCATCACACGTAAAAACTTCATATATGAAACTTGACTAGAATTTCGTGTAGATTCACAATATCCAACTCTCACATGTGTTTAAAATGTTCAAAATTGCTGTTTGTTTAGATTTGTGTATATGCCATGTCAAAATGACTTATTTAATAACTACTCAACCGTAGCTCCGAATTAAATGTTCCACATATGTAACTTGACTAGAAAAATGTGTAGAATCTCATGGTGACATTTATTTTGCTGTTTAGCAACTCAAAAATGTGTTTGGACAGATCTGGACCAAAATCATAATATGCTTATGGGGATGTTTCGGAAATGTTATATATTGCTTCCGGCCTCATTTAAAATGCCTAGATGTTGTAGTTGGTTGTGCTTCACCGTTTGCCATGTTAAACAACATTTAATATTGATGAGTACCTAACGAGAGTGAACTAAGTAATTCAATGTGAAGTTTCGTCAATATGCAACTCGTTGCATATTGAGCTTCACTTTAATGTGTAGTAGGTGTTTGTTGTTCTTGCCATGCCATGCCATGCGTTGCATATTAAACCGGACATGCACCATATTTGTCTGCGCATCATGTCATGCATATGTTGTGGTGTTTCTCGTGTGTTGATTGTTTGTTTCCAGTTTGCTTCATCTCGATAGAGTTCTGAAAGCGTTCGGAGTGTGAGGATTTGTTCGACTACGTTGGCTCGTCTTCTTCATGGACTCGTTCTTCTTCCGAGCGGAATCTTAGGCAAGATGACACATTTCCCTGGATACCACTACTATCATTGCTATGCTAGTTGTCCTGCTTTTATCGTTATGTCACGCTACCTACCACTTGTTTGTCAAGCCTCCCAACATTGCCATGAAAAGCCTCTAACCCTCAACCTTCCCAGCAAACCGTTGTTTGACTATGTTACCGCTTGCTCAGCCCTTCTTATAGCGTTTCTAGCTGCAGGTGCCATTGTTTCCATGTGACAACATGGACATTCTTTTGTTATCACAATATTATTGCTATTTAATTTAATTCACTTATACATTTGGTAAAGGGTGGAAGGCTTGGCCTTTTGCTCGGTGTTTTGTTCCACTCTTGCCGCCGTAGTTACTTGTGAACCAGTGTTATGTTCCATAATTGAGCGCTCCTAACATGCTCGGGGTTGTTATGGGGACCCCCTTGATTTTCGTTTTAGGATAAAACTTGTCTGGCAAGGCCCACCTTTGGTACTACATTTTCCTAATAACTAATGAATTTGCATAGGGACTTTCTGGACCCCATGGATAATTAATCAACCCCCGGGCCAGTGCTCCTCATGAGTGTTGGTCCAGAACAGAGCCACTTGCGGGGCCACCTCGGGGCAACTCGAGGGATTTCTATCAGGTCGCCGTAGTGTCCTGAGAACGAGATACGCGACTCTTATCGGGTTCGTTGACACGTCGGGAGGCCTTGCTGGATTTATTTTACCTTTCTCGAATGTCTCGCGTGAGGAAATCTGTTCTTCTTCGGGCTATCTCGAGGTGTTGGTTTTCCTTTGGAATTGCCTAGGATGATCACAAGATCCGTGGTCGAGGTTGTTCCCGCGGCGTGTGGTTAATTTGTGATGGATGAGTTGGAGCACCCCTACAGGGTTAAATATTTTCTAGAAGCAATGCTCGCGGTTATGTGGGAAACTTGGATACTTTGTTTAACACCCGGTCATAGAAAACTTGAAGTAAACTCTAATAAAATACACCAACTATGTGTGTAACCATGATTGTCTCTTCTCGTGAGTCCTTATTCGAGAGAGAACACGGTGGGGTCATCAAGATGCAAACCCTTGCATTGAAGGAAAGATCTTGTGTTGACTCTCTCATGGGCCACTAGACAAAAGAATATTTTGTGCGTAAGGCCATTGGAACTTGCCCAGATGTCCTTGAAGATAATACAACTATAAGAGGGCCCATGTAACTACGTATACATCCTCATTGATGGGTATCTACCTCCCTGGAAAAGCAATGCCATCTATCATTTTTAATTAGGATTCAAGGAAGGAGTCAAGGTAGTGAGCTAAATCAATTGGTCATGATCTTGAGTGGAGAGTGGAAGATGAAAATGGTCATTCCAGTCTTGTGTCTCAGCAAAGTCATTCCAGGCTCGTGGTTTTGAGAGGGAACTTGGGGCATGTTTGATGACGAACCACCAGTCACTAACTCTTATGGCCTTGATATTTTTAACCATTACGATGAACGAATACAGTTGTGATGCTAATATTTTAAAATTACAGGGTTCATTTGGAATTTTTAAGAAATTAAGTGGGTTTCTAGCCATTTAATGGTCACAATTCAAATTTAAACTACATGAACATGCATGACGAGCCCAAAACTGGTTGGACAGATCATATTTGTGTCCTTGTGTGCATCTTTATACCCCATGCAATAAATTGGAAGGAATTTGAAACATCTTGGAGTCATCGTTTGGACACAAACATTGAGAATCTAGTTTTTAAAATTCTAGAAAATTGAAAAATGTTGGGAAAGACATGAAAATTTGCACCATTTCATGACATCGCACCAAGATGTCGTGGTAAAAAATTGGCTTGTTTTAGATAAGCTTTGACACTTGCCTCTCACAAAACAAAGCGTCACAAGAAGGATCATCATTCCAAGAGGGAACAGGGGGCATGTTTGATGACGAACCGCACTCCCTCTCTATTTGGCCTTGATTTTTTACCGTTACAATGCATGAATACAACCATCATGCTCAAATTTGAAAAACTCAGGGTTCACTTGGCCTTTTTCATATATTAAGTGAGTCTCTAGCCATTTAATGAACATAATTGAAATTTGAACTACATGAACATGCAAGATCAAGCCAAAACTGATTGAACAAAAATCATATTTGTGTCCTTGCGTGTGTATTTATGCCCCCACACAATAAATTGGAAGGAATTTGAAACATCTTGGCTCATAGTTTGGACACAAAAATTGAGAATCTTGGTTATTAAATTCCAGATAATCAAAAAATGCTTTGAAATACATGAAAAATTGCATGATTTCATGACATGGCACCAAGATGTCGTGGTAAAAAAAATTCTTGTTTGAGATAAGCTTTGAAACATACCTCTCATCAATTGGAGTATCACAGGAAGACTAAGGCATGTTTGATGACGAACCGCCAGTTGCTTCCTCTTATGACCTTGTTTATTTTTCTAATGAACGAATACAACCATCTTGCTAAAATTGACAATTCTCAGGGTTTATTTGGCCTTTTGAAGACATTAAGTGAGTTTCTAAGCATTTAATGGCCATAATTCAAATTTGAACCTCATGCACATGCAAGATGAAGCCAAAACTGGTTGGAAAAATCATATATGTGTCCTTGTGTTTTTCTTTATGCCCCATGCAATAAATTGGGACAAATTTCAAACATCTTGGAGTATTGATTTGGACACAAACATTGAGAATCTAGGTTTTCAAATTCCAAATAATCGAAAAATTCTCTGAAACACATGGCACCAAGATGTCTTGGTATTTTTTTCTTTCAATTTGAGTAACACAAAAAATTTACTTATTACACTTTTCAATAATATCAGAGTATACTAACACTAGTGGAAAAAGTCCCATTTGTCCCGGTTCAAGAGGAATATCCCAGACATCTCATGGAACATGACATCAAGTGGTGATCGTCATCAAGGTTGCGGTGTGCAAGTTCAGGTGAAGCGTCATCGAGAGATGATGCTTGAAGCTTGTCATCCATTGTGGTGACAATGGACTTGTGAAGATGAGTTGGAGAGTAGCTCTCCCATAGTGGAGTATGGGGGAGCAATCTACTAGTTGTCGTAATAGTAGAATTAAAATCTTACCATGAAATCTCCATGGATGTTACTGTAGTTCACCACGTGCACTAGTGGCATGTATTGACCATAATGTGCAGGAGTTTGATAATAGCTATTGTAATTCTCAAGATGACTAAGAAATGTGGTAAGATGATCGTTCTCCTTCTAAGTAAATTCTGCTTCATCACTGTAGTAGTAGGTTCTGTCTACCATCTTCCGTACATATTTTGAAGAATGAAAAGAAGTTGTCAATGCAAATAAGTTGTCAACTATTTTTAAATAAACAATATAAATTACTTAATAAATATGGCTGAGAAACTCACATAATGGTAGACCTGGAGGCGTGTGCACATCGACCCAGATGTCGATATTACCTCCAATTTCATCTTCCGGACGAATATCAAAGGTGATAAGCATATTAGGCTCAAATGCATAAGCCTTGCATAGTGCTTGCCAATTTTTGCATTCAAAATAGCAATAGGTGTCTGCATGGTACAATTTTTACCAAAAAAGTAAAACCATGCTCGGTCCTCAAGTGAACTATCTTTACCTCCATATTTTTTTAGTATTGAAACCAATCTTATCCAAGACATCAATTCTTGCATGGCAAGGGATACACTAGTAGAATAGTAAAAAAATAAAATTAATTATAAGTTGAAGCGAAAGAGGCAGAAGTCATGCTTAATTACGAAAAAAGACTTGTCATTCTGACTTATTGTATCCACTTCGAAGGTCTCATCCAGCATGATGCTGAAGCGCCTACCATCAACTAGGAAAGTCTTGTCACACAGGCCGCGCTCGTCTTCGCAGTATTCGCACATACATAATTCACTTTCGTCGTCAGACATTTCCTATGTTCATAGTTGAAACATTTAAAATCGATCGAGGGAAACTACGAGAAAATTGATCAACACACAGATCACTATTACTCAATATGCAAAGGGTTGACTTTAGGTTTGTCGAGTCTTTCCTTCCTAAACTCTCATCTCACGTATATGGTGGGCACTCCCTCTGATATTGCGACCGTCGGTGATGGTGGCTCCTCCATTCATCCGAGAGTGCATGACACCAAAATGTCTAGCACACTGGAACGAAGGAGAAGCGACCCCCACGACAACAGTTGGGATTCTTCCTCTCTCATATATATATGGTGGACACTCTCCCTCACTAAAAGAAACACAATGAGTCGAAACAGACCTAAAGTCAACTCATTTCATATATCGAGCAATGACATAGAAAAAATTCCCTATGTTTTACCGGAATGACTTGCAACTCACAAATACATTTATAATGAACTTGAATATAATATCACTAATACATCATCCCAAATAATCCGGTTCAAGAATTATGGCACTCTTTGGATCCAAATGCGTGTGTGACTTTCGGTCCATCGAGGCTTTCCTTAAGTAACTCTCATATCTCATGGTGTGTTGGTGCGCTCTCTCTCATACTGATATGGTGGTGGGCACTCTCTCACAGTAATAGTTCGACCGCCGGTGATGGATGCCCCACCTCTTCTCTTCTTGTGTAATATATCGACGAGTATATCGTAAAGAAAAGAAGAAAGATGAGGCACCCCCCACAACAACAGTCGGGATTCCTCCATCAAGAACACACATGAAAGTCACACAAGGAGTAACGACAGACCGAAAGTCACACACGCATTATACTGATAAAATATCAGAAATACATTAATATTTATAATGAACTTGAATATAATATCACTAATACATCATCCCGAATAATCTAGTTAATGCATCATCAAATATTAACTAATACATCTCAAATATTATCATATAAGATCACTAATACAGATCGAATATCCTAGAATCCAAAGTGGAGGACGGTGAACTCGGTTCACTAGCAGTCTTTTAGTCCCCGGCGGTGGACACCCAAAGATAAGGAACCATCACGGGATCATAACTCAAGTGAGATCCCTGAAGGATCTGCCAGGTATTGTCGAATCGGACGTCCAACGCCGCCATGTAGCGACGGACTTGCTTGTCCTCCTCCCCGACACGGCGACGTACCACCTCCGCGAGTGCCCGCTCCCTCCGCACCGAAAGTGGCCCGCATGACCGCCACCATAGAAGGTCTAGCTCGACGACGATACCTGCATTCCTCACCAACCTCCAAGCCCGGGAAGGTAGCACCTCCCAGTGCCAGCCTGACGGAGCCCCGTCCTAGACATGGAGCCTATCAAGCAGGCTCTCGCGGACTACTCGACGACGAGGATGTAGGCCAGCCATCGTCGACAAATTCCTATGAGAACGTTTTATTATCGTTTAATCACTATTTTTTCATAAAACGCAAAAATGTGCATCATTAACATACTAATCTAACATAAACATTCATCATAAACATAATAATATAACATAAACATACTAATCTAACATAAACATTCATCATAAACATAATAATCTAACATAAACATTCATCATTAACATTCATCATAAAAAAATCTGTAATCTAACATACACATACTAATCTAACATAAACATTCATCATATAAAAAAATCAACATATATTTTAAAAAATTGCAAGGAGCCGGGGCGGCGGCGGCTCACAGCGGGGGCGGCGAAGGGGCAGTGATGGGGGCGGGGCGGCGACAGGGGCGGTAGGGGAGGGGCGGCGGGGGCGACGACAAGGGCGGGGCGGTGACATGGGCGACAGGGGAGGCTACGATGGGGGAGAGGCGGCGACGGGGGTGGCGGGGGCAGTGACGAGGGCGGGGCGGCGACAAGGGAGGCGATGGGGAAGGGGTAGCGACGAGAAGGGGGATGACGACGGCGGGGGCGGGAATGGCGACGGAAAGACGAGGAGGGCAATGAAAACTGTGAGATTTCCTAAGTGCTTATTATATAGAAGAAGCATTGGTCCCGGTTGGTGGCACCAACCGGGACCAATGTCCACCTTTAGTCCTGGTTGGTGCCACCAACCGGGACCAAAGCCCTGTTTTTAGCAGCCCAAAGGGCGGGAAACAGGGACCTTTGGTCCCGGTTGGTGGCACCAACCGGGACCAATGCCCGTCTTTGGTCCCGGTTGGTGCCACCAACCGGGACCAAAGCCCTGTTTTGAGCAGCCCAATGGGCGGGAAACAGGGACCTTTGGTCCCGGTTGGTGGCACCAACTGGGACAAAAGGGGGGAATTGGTCCCGGTTGGTGGCACCAACCGAGAACATTGGTCCCTTTTCGTCGGCCGGCAGGGAAGCAGCAGATGTTTAGTCCCACCTCGCTAGTCGAGGGGAGACAACACCTGTTTATAAGCCCCGATGCGCTTGACCTGGCAAGCTCCTCTCATAGTGAAAATAGATGCCCTAATACACGAAATTTGACCTAAATTCAAAATGCTAGTTAGGTGCCTAACTAGCACCTTGAATTTAGTTTGAATTTCAGTGTAAGCGCATCTATCTTCACTTTTTGCTATTTTTATGTTATTTCTTTGCTATTTTTCCTGCTATTTAATATTACTTTGTTTTAACATTGTATTCAATTTGGTAATTTTTAGGTTTTATATAATTTTAGTTTCAAAAATACTAGAGGTTTATAATTTTAGTTATTGATGTTTTGAGCTAAATGACCCTGAAATTGGAAAGCACTACAAATGAACTCTGAAAAGGTTGAAAGTTGGCATGGTATCATCATTTCACCCACATAGCATGTGTTAAAAAGTTGAGAGGGTTACGGCAAAAGCTGGATGCACTTCGTGTACTAAACGGATAGTCTCTTTCGAAGTATCAGGGTTCCGGACAGAAACTCATCGGTTACAAAAGGCATTTCATTTTCTTGAACTTATTTGAACTCTAGGCTTTTTGTGTGTTCAAAATGCACCATTCAAAGCCACATGATCAATTTTCAGCCCTTCCCGACATCATTTGTTATTTTTCATGCAGTTATTGATTTTTTTGAGCTAAATGACCCTGAAATTGAAAAGCACTACAAATGAACTCTGAAAAAGGTTGAAACTTGGCAAGGTATCATCATTTCACCCACATAGCATGTGCTAAAGGTTGAGAGGGTTACGACAAAAGCTGGATGCACTTCGTGTATAAAACGGACAGTCTCTTTCGAAGTATCAGGGTTCCAGACGGAAACTCGTCGGTTACAAAAGGCATTTCATTTTCATGAACTTATTTGATCTCCAGATTTTTTGTGTGTTCAAAATTATGCAGGGCCTTAATATACTTGGAGGTGCGTGGGTTACCGTACATCCATTACCGGTTCATGTGCGTGCGTTATATAATAAAGTGTATTAAAAACCATTACAACATATCATGAATAGAGAAGTGACCAAATTAATAGAAATTCATCATCACATTAAAGCCAAAGTACAATAATGACCAAAATAAATACGTACAGTTCATACATAGTTGTCATTATTGAACAACATATAGCTCTGTAGAGCATCTAATTAAAACATACAACGAAACCACGTAAAAAAATTAAATGCAACAACAAATGCAATCATAACCGCTAGTAAGGTACCAATTGATCCAACGGCATAATGATACTAAGCCTCAGTATGAATGGCATATTTTCTAATCTTTCTAAGCTTCAAGCGCATTGCATCCATCTTGTTCTTGTGATCGTCGACGATATCGACAACATGCAACTCCAATCCCATCTTGTCATCTTCAGTTCTTTTCAATTTTTCTTTCAAATGATCGATTTCTTTTTCAGCTTCTCTTAACTTCTCGAGCAGAATTGCATAGTCGGTTGGAATTTCTGGTTCAACTACTTCCTATAGATAAAAACATCTATGTCAAGTTGGTGGCATAATTAATTGTCATAGACATTACATATGTGAAATAGTTATATAAAAGATAATATAGCACATCTGAATCATAGACTGGACGAGGGCCGATGTGGGCGGATACCATAACCATGGCACTATATAGTAACAAACAATAATAAAAGTAAGAAAATCATACAAGTAAGTATATTTTCTTTTAGCAAGAAGATAAGATCAAGAGGCTCACCACGCATGGGCGATCGACGACGGTTTGAGGACGGGGACGAGACAAGACGGACCGCCAAACCTAGACAAATCTTGACGAAAATGGAGTTTGGACAAGGAGCTTCGAGAGGAGAAAGCTTAAGTTTGGCTTGGGCATTTCATCAAACACCTCATCTGCATAGGAGGTGAGCTAGAACACCACAAAGCTCTCCCCTCACCGGCCTGAAAAACAGAGCAAAGTGGAGTGCTCTACTCGCTGGTGAGGGGGTATATATAGGCATCTCATTGGTCCCAGTTCGAGGCTGGAACCGGGACTAAAGGACCCCCTTTCGTCCCGGATCCAGCCACGAACCGGGACCAATGGTTGTGGGCCAGGAGCAAGGCACATTGGTCCCGGTTCGTGTCTGGAACCGGGACCAAAGGTTCCAGACGAACCGGGACCAATGCCCCACGTGGCCCGCCCACCCCCTGGCCTCACGAACCGGGACTGTTGCCCCCATTGGTCCTGGTTTGTGACTGAACCGAGACTAATGTGCTGGCCCGGCCTGAACCAATGCCCTGTTTTCTACTAGTGTAACACAAATCTCACACATGCATTAAATTTAGAAAGATAATAAAAATATCTCATAAGACAAGTGGGTCCCACATGGTTGGCACTCCATTTTGCGTTTCGAGGCTTGGAAGGCGAGTATCACAAGCTATTAATCCCACACGGTCATGAATTGGGAATCGTTAGTGATGTGACGTCACATACGACTTTTGACTCGGAAATTGTATGCAATTGAGACCATTGAATTCTAGCGATTGGCCGTCTATTGTAGTCTCCCCCATTTAAATGTCGGTGACGATCAAGATCCTTTCCACCTATAAATGCTACCCACCAATGACATTCTCATATGCATTCTTTCCTCGGTCCACCCCTTCCCCTCTCATAAAACTCTGTCATGGCATGATCGGCCTATCCAAAAGCCGAGGAGGAGGTACCTCCCCGTGAGAACGTCATGGTGCAAAGCAACAACGAGGAGGACCCTAATACTTCTCCAACGTATTGATAATTCATGAAGTATTCATGCCATATTTATCCATGTTTACAATATTTTTATATGGTTTTGATGGAATTTATATGATTTAATTAGAACTAACCTGGACTAATGTTGTTTTCAATAGAATAACCATGGTGTTGTTATCGTGGGGGAAACGAAAGTTCTCGGAATCGCCCGGAACTTTTTGATGATTTATTTTGGAACATATGAGCAATACTGGAGCGAAGAACCACCAGAGGAGGGCCACCGGGTATCCCCAAGGAAACAAGGCGTGGCCAGAGGGTGGTCACGCCCCGTTACCTTGGGACCACCTTGTGGCTCCGTTTTGCGTGATTCCAACCCTTCAAAATCCTATAAACATAGAAACCCCTGAAGTAAACCTAGAACTTCCGCTCCACTGTCGCAACTCTCTATGCTGAAGAAATATCATATGGAACCCTTTCTAGTACCCTGCCGGAGGGGGAATCATCACCGGAGCCCATCTTCATCATCCCGGTGGTCCCCATGACGAGGAGGGTACGTACCGTTACCTATGTGTTCAATATCTCTCTCATGTGTTCTTGAGATGGCACGATCTAGATGTATCACGGGCTTTGTTAATATAGTTGGATCATATGGTGTTATTCTCTCTTTATCTTGTTGTGATGAATTGAGTATTTCCCTTTGAGATCTCGTATGTTTGATTTAATACTTTGGATTTGAGAGAACTTGGTATATGTCTTGCATGTGGATACCCGTGGTGATAATGGGGTATTATATTGATTCACTTGATATATGTTTTGGTAATCAACTTGCGGATTCCCACGGTGATATTGTGGTAATCTATGCATATGGGTTGATACATGTTCTTGTCCTACTTTCTTCGATAGAAATCATGGGGTACTCTTTGAAGTTATTTGTGTTGGATTGAATATGATGAATCTGAAATTGTTTGATGCATGTCAAATAATTAACCCATGGATACTTGTGATGACATTGGAGTATCTAGGTGACATTAGGGTTGATTGATGTGTATCATAGGTGTTATTCTAGTATGAACTCTATGGTTGTTTATGACACTTATAGAGATGGCTCAATAGATTGATCGAAAAGGATAACTTTAAGGTAGTATTTCTATATACAACAATTTCTTCTTATGTTGTCTTCTAGATAGGAACTTTGGAGTGGTTCTTTCTCGCACATTGAGTGATTGTTATATAATTCAATTCTGTTAGCACCGTTGAGATATTGCAATAGTGAAAGTATGAACCCTAGGCTTTATATCCAAGCATTTAAATAACATTTTTCTCGTTGTTTGTCACTGATCTCTACTATGCAACTTTATTCTTGTAGACTATGTTGGGCCTCCAAGCGCATAGTTTTGTAGGACAGTAGCAATTTTCCCTCAATGTGGATGACCTAAGGTTTGTCAATTCGTGGGAGGTGTAGGATGAAGATGGTCTCTCTCAAGCAACACTTAATCAAATAAAAGAAATTTCTTATGTCCCCAACACACAAATACAATGGAAAATTGTATAGGTGCACTAGTTCAGCGAAGAGATGGTGATACAAGTGCAATACGTATGGTAGATATAGGTTTTTGTAATCTAAAAATATAAAAACAGAAGGTTAGCAAGTGTAAAACAGTGAGCAAAACGATGTATAAATGCTTGGAAACAAGGCCTAGGGTTCATACTTTCACTAGTGCAATCTCCCAACAATACTAACACAGTTGAATCATATGATCATCCCTCAACATGCAACAAACAATCACTCCAAAGTTCCTATCTAGCGGAGAACAAATACATGAAATTGGTTTAGGTAGTAGAACCACCTCAAAGTTATTCTTTCCGATCAATCTTTTGAGCTATACCTATAAGTGTCACAAACAGCCCTAGAGTTCGTACTAAAATAACACCAATGATACATATCAATCGACCCTAATGTCATCTAGATACTCCAATGTCATCTCAAGTATCCATGGGTAAATTATGCGACATGCATCAAACAATTTCTGATCTATCATATTGTATCCAACACAAATAACTTCAAGGAGCACCCCAAGATTTTTATCGGAGAACATAGTATGAAAACATGCAATCAAACCTTATGCATAGTTTCCCAAGGTTACCGGAATCCACAAGTTGATGCCATGACATATATCAAGTGAATCAATAGAATACCCCATTGTCACTATGGGTATCCTCATGCAAGACATACACCAAGTCTTCTCAAACCATCATATTCAATCCAACATAACCAGATCTCAAAGGGAAAAATTCAATTCATCACAACGAGATGGCAAGGGAAGAACACCATATGATTCAATTATATTAACAAATCCCGTGATACATCAAGATCATGCCTTCTCAAGAACACGAGAGAGAGAGAGAGATTGAACACTTATCTATAGGTACATACCCTCAGCTCGAAGGGTGAACTACTCCCTCCTTGTCATGGCCACCGCTGGGATTATGAAGATGGCCACCGGTGATGGTTTTTCCTCTCCGACAGGGTATTGGAATGCCTCGAGATCGGATTTTCATCGATACAGAGAGTTGCGGCGGCAGAGTGAAGAGTCTCTCTTTATTTCTAGGGTTTCTGGGGTCTATAGGATTTTTTAGCTTGGAATCACGCGCAACGGAGCCACGTGGGCCCCAACACACATCAGAGCGCGACCTAGGGGGGCATGCCCTGATGGCTTGTGGCCCACAAGTGGCTCCCCTCTCGTGATTCTTCGCTCCAATATTGCTTATTCCCTCAAGAAAAAATCATCAAAAAGTTTTGGGCGATTCCTAGTACTTTCATTTTCTGCACAAAAACAATACTAGGTAATTCTACTGAAAACTACATCGGTCCGGGTTAGTTCTAAATAAATCATATAAAGTGCATCAAAACCATACAAGAGTATTGTAAACATAGGCAAATATGGCATGAATACTTCATAAATTATCGATAAATTGGAGACGTATCATCATCCCCAAGCTTAATACCTACTCGTCCTCGAGTAGGTAAATGATAGAAGAAATAATTTATGAAGTGTGAATGCTAGCGTAGTTAATAGTTTTGATCTTTGATAATTTCAGTCACTTTTGTATCATCATAACCACCTACTTTTTCTCATACAAATCATAATGATAGAGTATAAATCAATTCACATGTCTATTGGGGAACATTGCATGGGAAACAAAAAATTTCCAACACACACGTAGATCTATCCATCGTGACGAGAATCTACGAGAAGGAGAGTGGATCTACATACCCTTGTAGATCGCTAAGCGGGAAGCGTTAAGAAACGTGGTTGGTGTAGTCGAACGTCTTCACGATCCAAATCGCCATGCGTCCCACGATCCAATCACGATCCGTCCCGCGATCCAATCACGATCCGTCCCGCGATCCGATCATGATCTGTCCCACGAACTTGATCACGATCCTTCCGATCTAGCACCGAACGGACGACACCTCCGCGTTCAGCACACGTACAGCTTGATAACGATCTCCACCGTCTTGATCCAGCAAGAAGGAGTGGAAAGGAAGAAGATTTCTCTGGCAGCCTGACGGCGCTCCGGCGATGGTGGTGGAGCAATTCCGGCAGGGCTTCGCCTAAGCACTGCAGAAAACCGATCTAGAGGAGAAACTAAGCACTAGAGATTAGGGTTTGCACGTGGCTGAAAATCAAGTGCAAAACCCTAGAAATCCACTACTATATATAGGAGGGAGGGAGGAGGAGAGGCATCTTGGCCTCCAAGCGTTGGAGGCTTCGGCCGAAGTGGGAGGTGGAGGAAGACTCTCCTCCTCCAATCCTAGTAGGACTAGGATTGCTCCTTTTTGCCTTTTTTTCCCACCTTTTCCTATTGGCTTTTTTCCTCCAGCCACATGGGACTTGTGTGGGAGTTTCCACCAGCCCACTAGGGCTGATATTCACTCTCCCACAGCCCATGAAGCCTCTTCGGTCGAAATACCCCTCCCGGAGGCCTGCCGGTACACTACCGGCACTTTCGGTACACTACCGATGAGCCCGAAACTTTTCCGGTGACCAAAATGGGACTTCCTATATATGTATCTTTACCTCCGGACCATTCCAGAGCTCCTCGTGACGTACAGGATATCATATGGGACTCCGAACAAACTTCGGTCACCACCATACATAACTCTATACTACCAAAACGTCACCAAACCTTAAGTGTGCAGACCCTGCGGGTTCGAGAACTATGTAGACATGACCGAGACACCTCTACGGTCAATAACCAATGGCGGGACCTGGAGGTCCACATTGGTTCCTACATGTTCTATGAAGATCTTTATCGGTCGAACCTCAATGTCAAGGATTCAGTTAATCCCGTATGATGTTCCCTTTGTTCTTCGGTATGTTACTTGCCCGAGATTCGATCGTCGGTATCTCCATACCTAGTTCAACCTCGTTACCGGCAAGTCTCTTTATTCGTTCCGTAATACAAGATCTCGTAACTAACACTTAGTCACATTGCTTGTAAGGCTTATTGTGATGTTGTATTACCGAGTGGGCCCTGAGATACCTCTCCGTCACACGGAGTAACAAATCCCAGTCTTGATCCATGCCAACTCAACAGACACCCTCGGAGACACCTGTAGAGCACCTTTATAGTCACCCAGTTACGTTGCAACGTTTGATGCACACAAGGTACTCCTCCGATATCTATGAGTTGCATGATCTCATGGTCATAGGAACATATACTTGACATGCAGAAAACAGTAGCAATAAACTGACACGATCATAAGCTACGTTTTTAGTTTGGGTCTTGTCCATCACATCATTCTCCTAATGCTGTGATCTCGTTATGAAATGACATCTCATGTCCATGGCTAGGAAACCTTAACCATATTTCAATCAACGAGCTAGTTCACTAGAGGCATACTAGGGACATTGTGTTTGTCTATGTATCCACACATGTATCCGTGTTTCCAATTAATACAATTATAGCATGGATAATAAACGATTATCATGAACAAGGAAATACAATAATAAACACTTTATTTATTGCCTCTAGGGCATATTTCCAACAGTCTCCCACTTGCACTAGAGTCAATAATCTAGTTCACATCACTATGTGATTTACATTGTAATGAATCGAACACCCATGCAGTTCTGGCGTTGATCATGTTTAGCCCTTGGAAGAGGTTTAGTCAACGGGATTCAGATCCATGTGCACTTTGCAAATATTTATGTCTTTCTCCATGAGGTAATCGCGGATGGAGTTGAAGCGTCACTTTATGTGTCTGGTACTCTTGTGAAACCTTGGTTCCTTGGCCAGAGCAATGGCACCAGTGTTGTCATAGAACAGGTTCATTGGATTCAGTGCACTGGGCACTACTCCAAGATCTGTCATGAACTGCTTCATCCAGAAACCTTCCCTTGCCGCCTCCGAGGCTGCGATGTATTCCCCTTCGCACGTAGAATCAGCTACCACGCTTTGCTTGGAACTGCACCAGCTTACCGCTCCCCCGTTAAGAATAAATACGTATCCGGTTTGCGACTTAGAGTCGTCCGGATCAGTGTCAAAGCTTGCATCGACGTAACCCTTTACAACGAGCTCTTCATCACCTCCATAAACGAGAAACATTTCCTTAGTCCTTTTCAGGTACTTAAGGATATTCTTGACCGCTTGCCAGTGCTCCATTCCAGGATCACATCGAAACCTTCTGGCCATACTTATGGCAAGGCTGACATCGGGTCTTGTGCACAGCATTGCATACATGATAGAGCCTATGGCTGAAGCATAGGGGATGACACTCATCTTTTCTCTATCTTCTGCAGTTACTGGGCATTGAGTCTTACTCAACTTCACACCTTGTAACACAGACAAGAACCCCTTCTTGGACTGTTCCATTTTGAACTTCTTCAAACCTTTATCAAGGTATGTGCTCTGTGAAAGTTCCATTAAGCGTCTCGATCTATCTCTATAGATCTTAATGCCTAGTATGAAAGCAGCTTCTCCTAGGTCCTTCATTGAAAAACTCTTGTTCAAATATTCCTTCACGCTTTCCAGCATTTCCATATTGTTTCCAATCAGCAATATGTCATCCACATATAATACTAGAAACGCTATAGAGCTCCCACTCACTTTCTTGTAAATACAAGCTTCTCCATAAACTTGTATAAACTCAAACGCTTTGATCACCTCGTCAAAGCGCTTATTCCAACTCCGAGATGCTTGCACCAGTCCATAAATGGATCGCTGGAGTTTGCAAACTTTGTCAGCATTCTCTGGATCGACAAAACCTTCGGGTTGCATCTTATACAACTCTTCCTCAAGGAAACCGTTGAGGAACACTGTTTTGACATCCATCTGCCAAATTTCATAGTCGAAATAAGCAGCTATTGCTAACATGATACTGACAGACTTAAGCATCACTACGGGTGAGAAAGTCTCATTGTAGTCAACTCCTTGAACTTGTGAAAAACCCTTTGCCACAAGTCGAGCTTTATAGACGGTGAAATTAATGTCCCCTTCTGTCTTCTTCTTAAAGATCCATTTGTTCTGAATGGCCTTCGCCCTTCAGGTAATACTTCCAAAGTCCATACTTTGTTTTCATACATGGATCCCATCTCGGATTTCATGGCCTCTAACCATTTCTCGGAATCAGGGCCCATCACTGCTCCTCCATAGCTCATAGGTTCATTGTTGTCCAACAACATGACCTCCAAGACAGGGTTGTCATACCACTCAGGGGTAGTACGCGGCCTTGTCGACCTACAAGGTTCAATAGCAGCTTGATCCGAAGCTTCATGATCATCATCATTAACTTCCTGTTCTACCGTCGTAGGTTCCACAGAAACATCTTTCTGTGCTGCGCTACTTTCTGGTTGAAGTAAAGGTTCAATAACCTCATCAAGCTCTATTTTCCTCCCACTCAATTCTTTCGAGAGAAACTCTTTCTCAAGAAATGTTCCGTTCTTAGCGACAAACACTTTGCCTTCGGATGTGAGATAGAAGGTATACCCGACCGTCTCTTTCGGGTATCCTATGAAGGCACATTTCTCCGCTTTGGGTTCTAGCTTTTCAGGCTGAAGCTTTTTGACATAAGGATCACATCCCCAAACTTTAAGAAACGATAACTTTGGCTTCTTGCCAAACCATAGTTCATATGGCGTCGTCTCAATGGATTTTGATGGTGCCCTATTTAAAGTGAATGAAGCTGTCTCTAATGCATAACCCCAAAACGATAGTGGCAAATCAGCAAGAGACATCATAGAACGCACCATATCTAATAAGGTTCGATTACGACGTTCGGACACACCATTACACTGTGGTGTTCCGGGCGGTGTCAACTGTGAAACAATTCCACACTGTCTTAAGTGACTTCCAAACTCATAACTCAGATATTCACCTCCTCGATCAGATCGAAGGAACTTAATCTTCTTGTTACGATGATTCTCAACTTCACTCTGAAATTGCTTGAACTTTTCAAACGTTTCAGACTTGTGTTTCATTAAGTAAATATACCCATATCTACTTAAGTCATGAGTGAAGGTAAGAAAATAACGATATCCACCACACGCGGTAACATTCCTCGGACCGCACACATCAGTATGTATGATTTCCAATAAGTCACTCGCCCGTTCCATTGTTCCAGAGAACGGCGATTTAGTCATCTTGCCCATGAGGCATGGTTCACATGTGTCAAGTGATTCAAAATCAAGTGACTCCAAAAGTCCATCAGCATGGAGCTTCCTCATGCGTTTTACACCAATATGACCTAAACGGCAGTGCCAAAAGAAAGTGGTACTATCATTATCAACTCTACATCTTTTGGCATCAACGTTATGAACATGTGTGTCATCACTATCAAGATTCAATATGAATAAACCCCTAACATTGGGTGCATGACCATAAAAGATATTACTCATATAAATAGAACAACCTTTATTCTTTGATTTAAATGAGTAACCATCTCGCAATAAACAAGATCCAGATATAACGTTCATGCTTAACGCAGACACTAAATAACAATTATTCAGGTTCATCACTAATCTCGATGGTAATCGAAGAGAGAGCGTGCCGACGGCGATCACATAAACCTTGGAACCATTTCCCACGCGCATCGTCACCTCATCCTTTGCTAGCCTTTGTTTATTCCGTAGTTCCTGCTTTGAGTTGCAAATGTGAGCAACCGAACCGGTATCGAATACCCCGGCACTACTATGAGAGCTAGTAAGGTACACATCAATAACATGTATATCATATATACCTTGTTTGTCGTTGGCCGCCTTCTTGTCAGCCAGGTACTTGGGGCAGTTCCGCTTCCAGTGACCAGTTCCCTTGCAATGAAAGCACTCAGTTTCTAGCTTGGGTCCATGCTTGGGCTTCTTTGCAGGAGTAGCAACTGCTTTGCCATCCTTCCTCGTTTTACCCTTCTTGCCATTGCCCTTGACTTCGCCATTTTTCTTGAAACTAGTGGTTTTATTGACCATCAACACTTGATGTTCTTTTTGGATTTCAGACTCCGCGACTTTTAGCATCGCAAACAGCTCGGCGACTGACTTGTTCATCCCGTGCATGTTATAGTTCATCACAAAGCTCTTGTAACTAGGTGGCAGTGATTGAAGAAATCTGTCAGTGATCGCCTCTGGCGGAAGGGCAATTCCCAACTCCGCTAGATCAGTTGAATACCCAGACATTCTGAGTATATGTTCACTGATAGACCCGTTCTCCTCCATCTTGCAAGCATAGAACTTATCAGAGGTTTCATACCTCTCGATCCGGGCGTTCTTCTGAAAGATGAACTTCAACTCCTAGAACATCTCATATGCTCCATGACGTTAAAAACATCTTTGAAGTCCCGGTTCTAAGCCATACAATATTGCACACTAAACTATTGAGTAGTCTCCAGTACGTGCCTCCCAAGCGTTGTTAACGTCTTCGGAGGTCATGTCTTCTGTTTGGTCACCAAGCGGTGCATCAAGGACATACGATTTCTGGGAAGCCGTGAGGATAATCCTCAGATTACAGGCCCAGTCAACAAAGTTACTTCCATCATCTTTTAGTTTAGCTTTCTCTAGGAACGCATTAAAATTCAGGGGTGCTTCTGCGCTAGCCATTGATCTACAACATAAATATGCAAAGTTCACTTAGACTATTATTCAATATAATGAGTTTAGTTAATCAAATTACTAAAGCTCCCACTCAAATTGACATCCCTCAGGTCATCTGAGTGTCACATGATCCAAATCCACCAACTCAAGTCCGATCATCACGTGAGTTGAGGTGGCTTCAATGGTGAACATCATTATGTTGATCATATCTACTATATGACTCATGTTCGACCTTTCGGTCTCTTGTGTTCCGAGGCCATGTTTGTACATGCTAGGATCGTCAAGTTTAACCCGAGTGTTCTGCGCGTGCAACACTGGCTTGCACCCGTTGTATGTGAACGTAGAGTCTATCACACCCGATAATCACGTGGTGTCTCAACACGACGAACTTTCGCAATGGTGCACACTCGGGGAGAACACAATTTTATCTTGAAATTTAAGTGAGGGATCACCTTATAATGCTACCGTCGTACTAAGCAAAACAAGGTGCATAAAAGGATTAACATCACATGCAATTCATAGGTGACATGATATGGCCATGAACTTGTGCTTTAGATCACCATCTTGAAAGCACCGGCATGAAATTCATCATCACCGGCACGACACCATGATCTCCATCATCTTAATCTCCATCAATGTGTCGCCATCGAGGTTGTCACGCCCTGCATGCTTCTACTACTATTGCTACCGTTTAGCAATAAAGTAAAGCATTACATAGCGCTTAATGATTGACACGCAGGTCATACAATAATTAAACACAACCCTATGGCTCCTGCCGGTTGCCGTACTCATCGACCTACCAGTCTTGAAATTCTATACATCACATGATCATCTCATACATCACATATATCACATCATGTAATTGGCCATATCACATCACAACATACCCTGCAAAAACAAGTTAGACGTCCTCTAATTGTTGTTGCATGTTTTACGTGGATGCTACGGGTTTCTAGCAAGAACGATTCTCACCTACGCATAAACCACAATGGTGATACATAATTTGCTTTTCAACCTTCTCAAGGACCGCCTTTGTCGAATCCGATCCAACTAAAGTGAGAGAAACTGCCACCCACAAGCCATCCAGGCAACAAGTTGTGTCGAGGGAACCGGTCTCTCATAAGCGTACGAGTAATATTGGTCCGGGCCACTTCATCTCACAATACCGCTGAACCAAAATCCGACCAAGGGAGGAAGCAATCTAAGCATCAAGGCCCACAAACCTTTTGTATTCTACTTGAGATCTCATCTACACATAGACCTAGCTCATGATGCCACTATTGGGGAACGTTGCATGGGAAACAAAAAATTTCCGATGCACACGCATATCTATCCATGGTGATGAGCATCTACGAGAGGGAGAGTGGATCTACATACCCTTGTAGATCGCTAAGCGGGAATCGTTAAGAAACGCGGTTGGTGTAGTCGAACGTCTTCGCGATTCAAATCGCCATGCGTCCCACAATCCAATCACGATCCGTCCCGCGATCCAATCACAATCCGTCCCGCGATCCGATCACGATCCGTCCCACGAACTTGATCACGATCCGTCCCACGAACTTGATCACGATCCTTCCGATCTAGCATCGAACGGACGACACCTCTGCGCTCAGCACACATACAGCTTGATGACGATCTCCACCATCTTGATCCAGCAAGAAGGAGTGGAGAGGAAGAAGAGTTCTCCGGCAGCATGATGGCACTCCGGCAATGGTGGTGGAGCAATTCCGGCAGGGCTTCGCCTAAGCACTTTAGAAAACCGATCTAGAGGAGAAACTATGCACTAGAGATTAGGGTTTGCACGTGGCTGAAAATCAAGTCAAAACCCTAGAAATCCACTAGTATATATAGGAGGGAGGTAGGAGGACAGGCAGCTTGGCCTACAAGCCTTGGAGGCTTTGGCCGAAGTGAGAGGTGGAGGAGGACTCTCCTCCTCCAATCCTAGTAGGACTAGGATTGCTCCTTTTTGCCATTTTTTCCACCTTTTCCAATTGGTTTTTTTCCTCCAGCCACATGGGCCTTGTGTGGGAGTTTCCACCAGCCCACTAAGGGCTGATATTCACTCTCCCACAGCCCATGAAGCCTCTTGGGTCGAAATACCCCTCCTGGTACACTACCCGCACTCCCGGTACACTACCGATGAGCCCGAAACTTTTCCGGTGACCAAAACGGGACTTCCTATAAATGAATCTTTACCTCTGGACCATTCTGGAGCTCCTCATGATGTCCAGGATCTCATCTGGGTCTCCGAACAAACTTCGGTCACCACCATACATAACTCTATACTACCGAAACGTCACCAAACCTTAAGTGTGCAGACCCTGTGGGTTCGAGAACTATGTAGACATGACCGAGACACCTCTACAGTCAATAACCAATGGAGGGACCTGGATGTCCACAATGGTTCCTACATGTTCTACGAAGATCTTTATTGGTCGAACCTCTATGTCAAGGATTCAGTTAATCCCGTATGATGTTCCCTTTGTTCTTCGGTATGTTACTTGCCCGAGATTCGATTGTCGGTATCTCCATACCTAGTTCAACCTCGTTACTGGCAAGTCTCTTTACTCGTTCCGTAATACAAGATCCTGTAACTAACACTTAGTCACATTGCTTGCAAGGCTTATTGTGATGTTGTATTACTGAGTGGGCCCTGAGATACCTCTCCGTCACGCGGAGTAAGAAATCCCAGTTTTGATCCATGCCAACTCAACAGACACCCTCGGAGACAACTGTAGAGCGCCTTTATAGTCACCTAGCTACGTTGCGACGTTTGATGCACACAAGGTACTCCTCCGATATCTGTGAGTTGCATGATCTCAAGGTCATAGGAACATATACTTGACATGCAGAAAACAGTAGCAATAAACTAACACGATCATAAGCTACGTTTGTAGTTTGGGTCTTGTCCGTCACATCATTCTCCTAATGATGTGATCCCGTTATCAAATGACATCTCATGTCCATAGCTAGGAAACCTTAACCATCTTTCGATCAACGAGCTAGTTCACTAGAGGCATACTAGGGACATTGTGTTTGTCTATGTATCCACACATGTATCCATGTTTCCAATTAATACAATTATAGCATGGATAATAAACGATTATTATGAACAAGGAAATACAATATAAAAACTTTATTTATTACCTCTAGGGCATATTTCCAACAATGTCATGGTTCAAACAATTCATCCACTTGGTACTTAACAATATACATTCTTCAGGCATATACTCAATTATCATATAGTATTTTATGATTTCTAATACTCAAGGCACATTTTTAGAACAAAAAATATCCATCGAACACATAGAGAGATAGGGGCATAATGTTTCTCCTCCCAACATACTTATCATGAAGATACTTGTCAACAATAATGAATCATGATCAGATACAATTGACTGGATATGTATGTTTGGATCTTTCCCCACCACATGATGTTTGCCAACTAATAGACTGAGGTTGGAATAACAGTTTGACTCAACATGAATAAATAGCATGAAACTAAATAGATTGTCCCTTTGTAGAGGGAAGCATGGATTTGCATAGGTGCCAGAGCTCATTGTTTAAAACAGAGATGAATATGTAATTTTGAGTGGTGTGCTTTTCCTGCCAATGTCACAACAGAGTTTTCAATATCTTCCATGCTAATCACATCATTGGTGATTCCCAAACAGAATTGAAATTTTACCCCCCCATCCACCATTAAACACATTCCATGGCTAGCTCAATCCTTGGTTTCCCTCCAAATATTTAATTTTCTAGGGAGATTTTTTGTTTATTTATTCTTGTATTATGCAAGACTGGGCATCCTTTTTACCAGCGTCTCTCGTGCAATGACAAGTGAATAAACACTCATCTTGAGAATAACTCTCTTAGCATGGAAGATAATGACCGCCCCGTCGCTCCATGAGCGATACGAGCACACAAAACAGATGTTTATTTGAAGGTTTTACAGGTGGCACATGCAAATTTACTTGGAATGGCAGTGAAATACCATATATATGTAGGTGTGGTGGACTCTCATGGAAGAAACTTGACTCAAGGATTTGGATGCACAAGTAGTATCTCTACTTAGTATGAAGTTTTGGCTACCAAGAGGTTCTAAACAAGCACCACATGTTGGAGGATCCATAACAATAAAACTTCTATGCAAATATACCCAAATATAACCATTATGTTGTCTTACTTGTCCAACTTCAACTATTTGATCAAGTATGAAAATAATTAATGGGTATTCACAATCATAAAATATGTCCAAGATAATATATTTGTATGTGAAAGTTCTCTTTCTTATACTAATCATTCATGAATTGCTTGTATGACCAATACTATGATTGTAAAACTTCAATAGATTTTACTTTATAAACCAAATGTGAAGATACTACTAATCATAAAGAACCTGTATAATTCCAAATTTATGATATTAAATTCATTCACAATTTACTCTTAGGATATAAGTGAAGTACAAGAGTAAACAGCAAACTACTCTCAAAAGATATAAGTGAAGATCAATGAGTAGTCAAACAATTAATTAGCTATGTGAGGGTTCTCTCTCAACAAAGATTTTCATATCTGAGATTTATTTAAAACATAAAATAAAACAAGAATACATTCCAAGAGTAGCACATATCAATTGGACAAATAAAAATTTGGGCTCAAATAGGCTAACCGGTATTTGTTTGATGAAGAGAGGTGGGATGTGTAGCATGGCCAATCATAGATGCTTGATACTTCTTGAAATAATTACTTGGGTGCCTTGGGAACCCCCAAGCTTGATATTTGGTGTCTCTTTCAATCCTATCACACCACGGTTTCACCTATTCTCAAAAACTTCATCCACACAGAACTTGAAAAGAACTCATGAGAAAGGTTAGTGCACATAAGAATAAATCAACTATTTATGTACTGCCAAGACAAGTTGCATAATAATTTCCAAATATTATCTAATGTTTACTATCATTAGCATAATTTATATCTACCAATATAGGCTATGCAAACTATAGGATAAGTAGATAACAAAACTATGACAACAATCTATCCAAATAGAACAGTCTCTAGCAATCTATTAAATCAGTGTACTTATGTAAATCCCAAAATTCTGAAAGTTTAGTAAGGGATAAATAATTTATTGAAAATAATTTGTAAAAAATACATAAACTTTCCACGTTCCAACTAAATATTAAAATTAAAACACTACAACAAAAGTTTCTGTTTTTTACACAGCACACATCAACACATGCAATTCAAGCGTTCTAAAGGCAATTCTTAGAATTTTTAATGAAAAATAAGATTATAAATAACATCTATCATATGAAAACATAATAAAATTATGCTCCAAGCAAAACATATATAATGTGATAAATAAAAATGTAGCTCCAAGTAAGATATACCGATAATGTTGGAGATGAAAGAGGAGATGCCTTCTGGGGTATCCCCAAGCTTAGACGCTTGGTTCTTCCTTGGATACTACAATGGGAGTTCCTTGGTCATCCCCAAGATTAGGTTATTTCTTCTCCTTGTTCACCTCATATCGGTATCTCACCTAAAACTTGAAAACTTCAATCACACAAAACATAACGAGACTTCATGAGATGGGTTAGTATGATAAAGATAGATCATTCACTTAGGTATTGTCAATACAAGATTGATAATTGTTATCACATAATACCTACTATATTCCAACATTCCAATGATTTATATCACTCAATATAAGCTATAGAAATACTTAAAAGAAGCAAACTATGCATGCAAAACATAATCTGTCAAAAACGGAACAGTCTGTGAAGATCTGAATGGATACCATACCTCCCTGACTCTAAAAATTCTGAACAATTAGTACAATGCAGATAATTTGCATATAAACATTGTGTAAAAATTTCATAACTGTTTGATGCTCTAGTAAAATCAGAGATTCTTTACTAGAGGCAAAAGTTTGTGTTTTTGCACAGAATCATATCAACAAATATCCACACTATTCCAAAAGATTTACTCGGCACATTATTGAAATACAAGAAACAAAACATGATTATTACAGTAGCTTAATCATGTGAACACTCAAAAACAGAAAGTAGGGTTGTCTCCTAACAAGCGCTTTTCTTTAGTGCCCAAAAAGATTTTCAATATCATAGGGAGTATCATTATCTTCCGAATCATCCTCATCACAACAAGTAGTAGGCATAACAAAATAATCATTTAGTGTATCATTGTCCACACTACTTTCGTATTCATTCTTAAAGATTATAGGATCTGCATTATTTGGGAGAGATGCCTTTTTACCATTACCTTTTCTTCTTTTCTTCTTCTTCTTCTTTACCACCCTTTGTGTCGATTCAAGCAATTTTTCCGAGCTTCTTATTGAAGGGATTGGTCCGATGAGAAGCTCCTCCTTGCTATGTGATTCATTATAAGAAACAATAGGAGGGTATTGGGAAATCTTTACCCTTTCATTAGTATTCCTTTTATATTCTATTGGTGTTTCATTTTTTTCTATAGTTGGCAATATAAGCATGCAATTCATTACGCAAAACATACAGATTTCTTGTAGATTAGTTTCATTATCGTTAGTGATAATGAATATATCAAACCAATGATTTTTATATGACAATTATTCACACCCCAAAAATAAACAAAGATCATTATAGATTTCACAGGATAACAAATTATCAAAATATTTGGAAACGGTTCGATCATGAAAAAGCATGCATTGGAAATTAAGATGACCAACCCTATTGCAAAGTTCACAACTAAGGGGATGAAGAGAGTATAATCTTGTGGCAAGTTCATCTATCACTTTAAGCAACCAATTAGTTTCATCAATTTTATGCTTCTTACAAAACATATCATCCCTATATGGCACATCTTTACAAAGTATATTCACTCCACAAAAATTGACATGCTTATAGGAGATCTTTTTATCATTACTAGTGCAATAATCATTAGCATCATGGATATTCAAAGAATTCGTAGTAACAATATTGTTTTCATGTTCCTAATTCAAGGAATTCTCATTAAGTATTTTTATAAATTCTTACTCTAACAATTGAGCCCAATTTTGTGAACCATCATTTTAACAAAAGACTTTCTAAATATGAAGCATACGACACAACCTAAATTCCTTTTTTGTAGTTTTCTTTTATAAAACCAAACTAGTGAAAAACAAGAAACTAAAAGATTTAGTTACAAGATCTAAATATATACTTTCAATCACTCACCTCCCTGGCAACGGCGCCAGAAAAGAGCTTGATGTCTACTACACAACTTTATTCTTGTGGACTATGTTGGGCCTTCAAGCACCGAGTTTTGTAGGACAGTAGAAATTTTCCCTCAAGTGCTTAACCTCAGGTGTATCAATCCATGGGAGGTGTAGGATGAATATGGTCTCTCCCAAACAACCTTGCAATCACATAAAAGAAATCTCTTGTCTCCCCAACACACCCATTACAATGGCAAATTGTATAGGTGCAGTAGTTCGGCGAAGAGATGGTGATACAAGTGCAATATGGATTGTAGATATAGGATTTTGTAATCTGAAAATATAAAAACAGCAAGGTAACAAGTGTAAAACAGTGAGAAATACATTGTATAAATGCTTGAAAAGAAGGCCTAGGGTTCATACTTTTACTAGTGCAATCTCCCAACAATGCTAAAATAGTTGAATCATATATTCATCCCTCAACGTGCAACAAAGAATCACTCCAAAGTTCTTATCTAACAGAGAATAAAAGATGAAATTGGTGTACGTAGTAGAACCACCTCAAAGTTATTCTTCCAGATCAATCTTTTGAGCTATTCCTATAAGTGTCACAAACAGCCCTAGAGTTTGTACTAAAATAACACCAATGATACATATCAATCAACCCTAATGTCACCCAGATACTCTAATGTCACCTCAAGTATCCGTGCATAAATTATGCGACATGCATCAAACAATGTCAGATCTATCATATTCAATACAACACAAAGAACTTCAAGGAGTGCCCCAAGATTTCTATCGGAGAAGATAGCTAGTATGGAAACGTGCCAACAATGTTGGGGAACATTGCATGGGAAAAGAAAAATTCCTACGCACACGCAAGATCTATCCATGGTGATGAGAATCTACAAGAGGGAGAGTGGATCAACATACCCTTGTAGATCGCTAAGCGAGAAGCGTTAAGAAACACGGTTGGTGTAGTCGAACGTCTTCGCGATCCAAATCGCCAAGAATCCCGTGATCTCATCACGATCCGTCCCGCGATCCAATCATGATCCGTCCCGCAAACTCATCACGATCCGTCCCGCAATCTCATCACGATCCATCTCACGATCTTGATCACGGTCCTTCCGATCTAGCGCCGAACGGACGACACCTTCGCGTTTAGCACACATACAACTCGATGATGATCTCCGCCTTCTTGATCCAGCAAGAGGGAGCGGAGAGGTAGATGAGTTCCCCGGCAGCGTGACGGCATTGCGGCGATGGTGGTGGAGCTATTCCAGCAGGGCTTCGCCTAAGCACCACTGAAAACCGATCTAGAGGAGAAACTGCGATCTAGAGGAGAGGTAGCACGTGGCTATTAGGGTTAACTTTTTCCTCTAAATCCTCTAGTATATATAGGAGGGAGGGAGGGGAGGAGGCAGACTCAAACCCTCAAGGTTTGGTCGAAATTGGAGGTGGAGGAGTCCTACTCCAATCCTATTAGGAGTAGGATTCCTCCTTTCCACTTGGAAACTCTTTCCACCTCTCCACCTTTGGATTTTTTTCTTCTCAAACCACTCTAGCCGCATGGGCCCATAGAGGAGGCTTCGGCCAGACCACCAGGGGCTGGTTTACCTCCTCCCACAGCCCATGTAGCCTCTTGGGTCGAAATACCTCTCCCAATGGTCCCCCGGTACACTACCCGCACTCCCGGTACACTACCGATGAGCCCGAAACTTTTCCGGCGACCAAAACAGGACTTCCTATATATCAATCTTTACCTCCAGACAATTTCGGAGCTCCTCGTGACGTCCGGGATCTCATCCGGGGCTCTGAACAACCTTAGGTCACCACCATACATAACTCTATACTACCGAAACATCACCGAACCTTAAGTGTGTAGACCCTGCAGGTTCGAGAACTATGTAGACATGACCGAGACACCTCTACGGTCAATAACCAATAGCGGGACCTAGATGCCCATATTGGTTCCTACATATTCTACGAAGATCTTTATCGGTCGAACCTCTATGTCAAGGATTGAGTTAATCCCGTATGATGTTCCCTTTGTTCTTCAGTATGTTACTTGCCCGAGATTCGATCGTCGATATCTCCATACCTAGTTCAACCTCGTTACCGGCAAGTCTATTTACTCGTTCCATAATACAAGATACCATGACTAACACTTAGTCACACTACTTGCAAGGCTTATTGTGATGTTGTATTACTGAGTGGGCCCTAAGATACCTCTCCGTCACACGGAGTAACAAATCCCAGTCTTGATCCATGCCAACCCAACAGACACCCTCGGAGATACGTGTAGAGCACCTTTATAGTCACCCAGTTACATTGCAACGTTTGATACACACAAGGTACTCCTCCTCCGGTGTTAGTGAGTTGCATGATCTCATGGTCATAGGAACAAATACTTGACATGCAGAAAAGTAGCAATAAACTGACACGATCATATGCTATGTTTGTAGTTTGGGTCTTGTCCATCAGATCATTCTCCTAATGATGTGATCCTGTTATCAAATGACATCTCATGTCCATGACTAGGAAACCATAGGCATCTTTGATCAACGAGCTAGTCTATTAGAGGCATACTAGGGACATGGTGTTGTCCATGTATCCACACATGTATCTGAGTTTTCGATCAACACAATTATAGCATGGATAATAAACGATTATCATGAACAAGGAAATATGATAATAACCAATTTATTATTGCCTCTAGGGCATATTTCCAACAGTCTCCCACTTGCACTAGAGTCAATAATCTAGTTCACATCACCATGTGATTCGCATTGTTATGAATCTAACACCCAATGAGTTCTGGGGCTCGATCATGCTTTGCATGTGATAGAGGTCTTATAGTCAACGGGTCTGCGACATTTAGATCATGTGTACTTTGCAAATCTCTATGTCAAACTATAAACACTGCTACCGCACTCCACTTGGAGCTATTCCAAATGGCTGCTCTACTATACGTATCCGGATTGCTACTAAGAGTCATCCGGATTGGTGTCAAAGCTTGCATCGACGTAACTCTTTACGACTAAATCTTTCTTACCTCCATAATCGAGAAACATTTCCTTAGTCTTTTAGTTACTAAGGATGATCTTGACCGCTGCCCAGTGATCCACTCCTGGATCACTCTTGTACCCCTTGACTGACTCATGGCCAGGCACACACAGGTGCGGTACATAGCACGACATACTATACAGAGCCTATGGCTAAGGCATAGGCGACGACATTCGTCCTTTCTCTTTCTTTTGCCGTGGTCGAGCTTTGAGTCTCACTCAACTTCACACTTTACAAAGCAGGCGAGAACACTTCTCTCTGACTAATCCATTTTGAACTCTTTCAAAATCTTGTCAAGGTATGTACTCATTCAAAGTCTCATCAAGCATCTTGATCTATCTTTATAGATCTTGATGCTCAACAATTAGGTAGTTTTATCCAGGTCTTCCTTTGAAAAACTCTTTTCAAACAACTGTTTATGCTTTCCAAAAATTCTACATCATTTCCGATCAACAATATGTCATCCACATATGGTTACCAGAAACTCTATAGTGCTCCCACTCACTTTATTGTAAATACGAGTTTCTCATAAACTTTGTATAGACTCAAAAACTTTGATCACCTCATCAAAGTGTATATTCCAACTCCGAGATGCTTGCTTCAGTTCATAGAAGGATCACTGAAGCTTGCACACCTTTTAGCATCCTTAGGACTGACAAAACCTTCTGGTTGTATCTCATACAACCTTTCCTTAGGGAAGGAAATGATGTTTTGACATCCATCTGCCAGATTTCACAATGGAAAAATGCAACAACTGCTAACATAATCCAACAGACTTTACCATCGCTACGAGCGAGAAAGTCTCATCGCAGTCAACTGCTTGAACTTGTCGGAAACTTTTTTGCGACAAGTCGAGCTTTATAAATGGTGACATTTACCATCAGCGTATGTCTTCATCTCAAAGGTCCATTTGTACTTGACGACCTGCCGTCCAACGAGCAAGTCTACCAAAGTCTATACTTGGTTTTCATACATGGATCCTTTCTCGGATTTCATGGCCTCTAACCATTTGTTGGAATCCGGGCCCATCATCGCTTCTCCATATCTCATAGGTTAATCGTTGTCCAACAACATGACCTCCAAGACAGGGTTTTCGTACCACTCAGGAGCAGTACGCATCCTTGTCGACCTACGAGGTTTGATAGTAACTTGATCCGAAGCTTCATGATCATCATCATTTACTTCCTCTTCAACTGACGTAGGTTCCATAGAAACATCTTTCTGCGTTGCGCTACTGTATGGTTGAAACAAAGGTTCAACAACCTCATCAAGTTCTATCTTCCTCCCACTCAATTCTTTTGAGAGAAACTTTTTCTCAAGAAAGGACCCGTTTTAGCAACAAACACTTTATGCTTGGATCTGAGATAGAAGGTTCACCCAACTGTTCTAAGGGTAATCTATGAAGATGCATTTGTCCGCTTTGGGTTTGAGCTCATTAGGTGAAAACACTTTCCACACAAGCATCGCAGCCCCAAACATTAAGAAATGACAGCTTAGGTTTCTATCAAACCATAATTCACATCGTGTCATCTCAACGGATTTAGATGGTGCCCTATTTAAAGTGAATGTAGTTGTCTCTAATGCATAACCCCAAAACTATAGTAGCAAAACAATAAGAGGCATCATAGTCTGCACCATATCCAATAGAGCATGACTATGACATTCGGACACACCATCACACTATGGTGTTCCGGGTGGCATGAGTTGTGAAACAACTTTCACATTGTCTAAAGTTGTATGCCAAACTCATAACTCAGATATTCACCTCCACGATCGTATCGCAGACATTTCTATCTTCTTGTCATGATGATCTTAAACTTCACTCTGAATTTGCTTGAACTTTTCAAACGATTCACACTTGTGTTTCATTAAGTAAACATACACTATATCTACTCAAATCATTAGTGAAGGTAAGAAAATAACGATATCCACCACATGCTACAAGACTCATTGGATGGCATACATCAACATGTATCATTTCCAATAAATCACTTGCCCGCTCCATCAATCCGGAAAACAGGTTCCCTTAGTCATCTTTCCCAAGAGGCACGGTTCACATGTCTCAACCGATTCGAAATCGAATGAGTCCGAAGATCCATCAACATGGAGTTTCTTCATGCGCTTTATACCAATATGACATTTAGCAGCAGTGCCACAAGTGTGTGGTACTATCATTATTAACTTTGTATATTTTGGCATCAATGTTATGAACATGTGTATTACTATGATCAAGATTGAACAAACCATTCTTACTCGATGCATGACCATTGAAGGTATTATTCATGTAAACAGAATAACAATTATTCTCTAACTTAAATGAATAACCGTGTTGTAATAAACACGATCTAATCACGTTCATGCTCAATGCAAAACACCAAATAACATTTGTTTAGGTTCATCACTAATCCCGAAGGTAGAGAGAGTGTGCAATGTCGATCACATCAACCTTGGAAACATTTCCAACACACATCGTCACCTCACCCTTAGCTAGTTTCCGTTTATTCCGTAGCTTTTATTTCGAGTTACTAACATTTAGCAACCGAACTGGTATCCAATACCTAGGTGCTACTAGGAGTACTAGCAAGGTACACATTAATAACACATATATCAAATATACTTCTGTCGACGTTGCCAGCCTTCTTATCTACCAAGTATCTAGGGTTGTTCCACTTCAGTGGCCGCTCTCCTCATAATCGAAGCACTTAGTCTTGCGTTTGGGTTCAACTTTGGGTTGCTTCACTGGAGTAGGAACTAACTTGCCATCATGAAGTTTCCTGCCTTGCCGTTGCCCTTCTCGAAACTAGTGGTTTTACTAAACATCAACACTTGACGCTCCTTCTTGATTTCTACCTTCGCGGTGTCAAACATTGCAAACAGCTCAGGGATCATTATTCCTATCCCTGGCATTTTATAGTTCATCACCAAGTTCGAGTAGCTTAGTGACAGTGACTTGGAGAACTATATCATTCACTATCTTATCTGGAAGATCAACTCCCACTCGATTCAAGTGATTGTAGCACCCAGACAATCTGAGCACATGCTTAACGATTGAGCTATTCTCCTTCATCTTGCAAGCAAAGAATCTTGTTGGAGATCTCATATCTCACAACATGGGCACGAGCCCGAGATCCCAATTTTAGCTCTTAGAACATCTCATGTGTTCTGTGATGTTCAAAACGTTTTGTTGCCTCAATTCTAAGCCGTAATGCATGACGCACTAAACTATCAATTAGTCATCGGAACGTGCATGTTAGATGTTCACAACATCTACAGACGACGCTAGAGGGGGTGGCGCACCGAGCAGTGCATTAAGGACATAAGCCTTCTATTCAGCAATGAGGACAATCCTCAGATCACGGACCCAGTTCGCAATATTGCTACCATCATCTTTCAACTCTATTTCTCTAGGAACATATAGAAATTGAAGAGAGCCACAGCGTGAGCTAGTAATCTACAACATAATTTTGCAAAGACACTAGTGACTATGTTCATGATAATGAGTTCAATTAATCATATTACTAAAGAACTCCCACTCAAATTGACATCCCTTCGGTCATTCGAGTGATACATGATCCAAATTCACCAACTCAAGTCCGATCATCACGTGAGTTGAGGTGGTTTCAATGGTGAACATCATCATGTTGATCATATCTACTATATGACTCATGTTCGACCTTTGGGTCTCTTGTGTTCCAAGGCCATGTCTGTACATGCTAGGCTCGTCAAGTTTAACCCGAGTGTTCTATATGTGCAACACTGGCTTGCACCCGTTGTATGTGAACGTAGAGTCTATCACTCCCGATCATCACGTGGTGTCTCGACACGATGAACTTTCGCAATGGTGAACACTCAAGGAGAACACAATTTATCTTGAAATTTAATTGAGGGATCACCTTATAATGCTACCATTGTCCTAAGTAAAACAAGGTGCATAAAAGGATTAACATCACATTCAAATCATAAGTGACATGATATGGCCATGAAATTGTGCTTTTGATCTCCATCTTGAAAGCACTGGCATGATCTCCATCGTCACCGGCATGACACCATGATCTCCATCATCTTGATCTCCATCAACGTGTCGTCGTCAGGGTTGTCGCTCCCATCATGCTTCTACTACTATTGCTACCGTTTAGCGATAAAGTAAAGCATTACATAGCGCTTAATGATTGACACGCAGGTCATACAATAATTAAAGACAACCCTATGGCTCCTGCCGGTTGCCGTACTTATTGACATGCAAGTCATGATATTCTATACAACACATGATCATCTCATACATCACATATATCTCATCATGTAATTGGCCATATCACATCACAACATACCCTGCAAAAACAAGTTAGACGTCCTCTAATTGTTGTTGCATGTTTTAGGTGGCTGCTACGGGTATCTAGCAAGAACAATTCTCACCTACGCAAAACCACAAGGGTGATACTTAAGTTGCTTTTTGACCTTCTCAAGGACCGCCTTTGTCGAATCCGATCCAACTAAAGTAGGAGAAACACACCCTCTAGCCATCTTTGTGCAACAAAGTTACACGTCAGTCGATGGAACCGGTCGCTCGTAAGTGTATGAGTAAGGTTGGTCCGGGCCGCTTCATCCCAAAAAACCGCTGAACCAAAACACGACCAAAGGAGGAAGCAATCTAAGCATCAACACCCACAAACACTTTGTGTTCTACTCGAGATCTCATCTACACAGAGACCTATCTCTGATACCAATGTTGGGGAACGTTGCATGGGAAACAAAAAATTTCCTATGCACACGCAAGATCTATCCATGGTGATGAGCATCTACCAGAATCAGAGTGGATCTACATACCCTTGTAGATCGCTAAGCGGGAAGCGTTAAGAAACGCGGTTGGTGTAGTCGAACGTCTTCGCGATCCAAATCGCCGAGCATCCTACGATCTCATCACAATCCGTCCCGCGATCCAATCACGATCCGTCCCGCGAACTCATCACGATCTGTCCCGCGATCTCATCACATTCCGTCTCGCGATCTTGATCACGGTCCTTCCAATCTAGCGCTGAACGGACGGCACCTCCGCGTTCAGCACACATACAACTCGATGATGATCTCCGCCTTCTTGATCCAGCAAGAGGGAGCGTAGAGGTAGATTAGTTCTCCGGCAGCGCGACGATGTTGCGGCGATGGTGATGGAGCTAATCCAGTAGGGCTTTGCCTAAGCACCGCTGAAAACCGATCTAGAGGAGAAACTGCGATCTAGAGGAGATGTAGCACGTGGCTATTAGGGTTAACTTTTTCCTCTAAATCCTCTAGTATATATAGGAGGGATGGAGGGGAGGAGACAGCCTCAAACCCTCAAGGTTTGGTCGAAATTGTAGGTGGAGGAGTCCTACTCCAATCCTATTAGGAGTAGGATTCCTCCTTTCTTCTTGGAAACTCTTTCCACCTCTCCACCTTTGGATTTTTTTCTTCTCAAACCACTCCAGACTCATAGGCCCTTATAGGAGGCTTAGGAAAGCCCACCAAGGGCTGGTTTACCTCCTCCCACAGCTCATGTAGCCTCTTGGGTCGAAATACCACTCCCGATGGTCCCCCAGTACACTACCGGCACTCCCGGTACACTACCGATGAGCCCAAAACTTTTCCGGCGACCAAAACAGGATTTCCTGTATATCAATCTTTACCTACGGACCATTCCGGAGCTCCTTGCGACATCAAGGATCTCATCCGGGACTCCGAACAACCTTAGGCCACCACCATACATAACTATATACTACCAAAACGTCACCGAACCTTAAGTGTGCAGACCCTACGGGTTCGAGAACTATGTAGACATGACCGAGACACCTCTACGGTCAATAACCAATAGTGGGACCTAGATGCCCATATTGGTTCCTACATATTTCTACGAAGATCTTTATCGGTTGAACCTTTATGTCAAGGATTCAGTTAATCCCGTATGATGTTCCCTTTGTTCTTTGGTATGTTACTTGCCCGAGATTCGATTGTCGGTATCTCCATACCTAGTTCAACCTCGTTAATGGAAAGTCTCTTTACTCGTTTAGTGATACAAGATCCAGTAACTAACACTTAGTCACATTGCTTGCAAGGCTTATTTTGATGTTGTATTACTGAGTGGGCCCTGGGATACCTCTCCGTCACACGGAGTAGCAAATCCCAGTCTTGATCCATGACAACCCAACAGACACCCTCAGAGATACCTGTAGAGCAACTTTATAGTCACCCAGTTACGTTGCAACGTTTGATACACACAAGGTACTCCTTCTGTGTCAGTGAGTTGCATGATCTCATGGTCATAGGAACAAATACTTCTCATTAAGAAACAGTAGGAATAAACTGACACGATCATATGCTACGTTTGTAGTTTGGGTCTTGTCCATCACTTCATTCTCCTAATGACGTGATCCCATTATCAAATGACATCTCATGTCCATGACTAGGAAACCATAGCCATGTTTGATCAACGAGCTAGTCTATTAGAGGCATACTAGGGACATGGTGTTGTCTATGTATCCACACATGTACCTGAGTTTCCGATCAACACAATTATAGCATGGATAATAAACGATTATCATGAACAAGGAAATATGATAATAACAAATTTATTATTTACTCTAGGGCATATTTCCAACAAACAACCCCTATGCATAGATTCCCAAGGTTACCGGAATCCACAGGTTGATGCTAGGACATATATCAAGTGGATTAATAGAATACACCATTTTCAGTATGGGTATCCTCATGCAAGACGTACGTCAAGTGTTCTCAAACCATAATATTCAATCCAACATAATGAGATCTCAAAGGGAAAGATTCAATTCATCACAACAAGATGGCAAGGCAAGAACACCATATGATCCAACTATATTAACAAACCCGTGATACATCAAGATTGTGCCATCTCAAGAAGACAAGAGAGAGAGAGATTGAACACATAGCTATTGGTACATACCCTCAGCCCCAAGAGTGAACTACTCCCTTCTCGTCATGTCCTTCGCCAGGATGATGAAGATGGCCACCGGTGATGGTTTTCCCTCTCCACCAAGGTATTAGAACGCCTCCAGATTGGTTTTTTGTCGATACAGATAGTTGTAGCATCAGAGCAGAGAGTATCTATTTATTTATAGGGTTTCTGGTATTTATAGGATTCGGCATTGGAATCCCGCGCAATGGAGCCACGTGGGCCCCAGCACACATCAGGACGTGGCCTACGGGCACGCCCTAATGGCTTATGGCCCAGGGTGGCTCCCCTACGGCGGTTATTCGCTCCAATATTGGTTATTTCCTCTATAAAATGGTCATCAAGGAGTTTCGGGCAATTTTGAGAAGTTTCATTTTCTGCACAAATGCAGCTCCATGGTAATTCTGCTGAAAACAACGTCAGTCCAGGTTAGTTCTAATTAAATCATAAATTATCAATACGTTGGAGACGTATCAGTCACTTGCTACCTTTCTTTTTTTATGTTTTTTGATTACAAAAACCTATATTTACTCTCCATATTGCACTTGTATCACCATCTCTTCGCCGAACTAATGCACCTATACAATTTGCCCTTGTATTGGGTGCATTGGGGACACAAGATATTTCTTTTATTCGATTGCAAGGTTGTTTGAGAGAGACCATATTCATCCTAGAACTCCCACGGATTGATAAACCTTAGATCATCCACTTGAGGGAAAATTTCTAGTGTCATACAAAACTCTGCTCTTGGAGGCCCAACACGAGTCTACGAGAATAAGTTGTGTAGTAGACATCAAGCTCTTTTCTGGCGTTGTTGCCGGGGAGGTGAGTGCTTGATGGTATATCTTTATATCTTGAAATTAAATCTTTTAGTTTCTTGTTTTTCACTAGTTTTTTTATAAAAGAATGCTACAAAAAATAGAATTTAGGTTGCATCGTATGCTTAATCTTTATAAAGTCTTTCATTAAAATGATGGTTCACAAAATTGTGCTCAGTTGTTAGAGGAAGACTTTATAAAAATGCTTGAATTATGAGCATTATTGCAATGTTGCTATGAATTCTCTGAATATCCATGATGCTAATGATATGCAAAGCCACAAGCTTGGGGATGGTATGTTTGATGAAGATGGCATTTTTTGTCCCCCAAGTTTTGATGAGCAAATTTATTAGCATTTCTCCTATTTATGATGATTATGGTGATGATATGTATGTTATAATGTGTACTGATAATCATGAAACTTGCCATCATGATTTTAATTTTCAATTTGGTTAAGACAGTCAAGTGTCACATGATAGTTATTTTGTTGAGTTTGCTCCCACTACCATGAATGAAAAGGAATTTTCTTATCTGGAGAATAGTAAATCTTTTATGCTTGTGGATCATGAACATAGTTCTTTATGTGATACTTATATTGTTGAATTCCTTCGTGATGCTACTGAAAATTATTATCAGAGAGGAACATATGCTTATACATATTGCAATAATATCAAGTTTTCTCTCTAGGTATTGAAAGTTTTGAAGTTATGCTTGTTTTGCCTTCCTATGCTAGTTGATTATTGTGCACATAAATTGTTTGCTCAAACAATCCCCATGCATAGGAAGTGGGTTAGACTTAAATGTGCTTGTCATATGCTTCATGATGCTCCCATTGTGTTTCAGTTATTTACTTTTATGTGAGCATCATTGAAATCATCATGCGTACCTAAAAGGTTTTTAGCAAAAGCGCTTGTTTGGACACAACTAACAGTTATCATTTATTTTTGTCTGTTAACATGATTAATCTTCTGTAGTAATCATGTTTTGTGCCTTTGGTTTCAATATGTGCCAAGTAAAGCCTTTGCCATAGTGTGGATACTTGTTCATTTGATTATGTGCAAAACTGAATTTTTTTCCTCTAGTATATAATTTTTCTGATTTTACTGGAGCATCAAAATATTCTGAAATTTGTACACATAATTTCTATGAAAATTCTCTACGTTGTACTAATTTCTAGAAAATTTGGAGTCAGGGAAGTATGGTTTTCATTTTGATCTTCACAGACTCTTGTGTTTTTAACAGATTTTGTTTTGCATGTATAGTTTGTTTGTTTGTTTTACTGTTTCCATAGCTTATATTTAGTGATATAAATTGTAGGAAATATAGAATACAATAGGTATTGTGTGATAACAATTATATTTTTTTTCTTGACAGTACCTAAGTGAATTATCTATTTTTATTATACTAACCCCTATCACGAAGTTCCCTTAAGTTTTGTGTGATTGAAGTTTTCAAGTTTTGGGTGAGAAACCGATATGAGGATCATAAGAAGTGTAAAGAAACTAATGTTGGGGATTCCCAAGGCACCCCCAATGCAATATTAAAGTAATACTCAAGCGTCTAAGCTTGGGGATGCCCTAGAAGGCATACCCTCTTTCGTCTTCAATGCTATTGGTATATCATACTTGTAGCTATATTTTTATTCATCACATAATATGTGTTTTTCTTGGGGAATCATTTTATTTTGTATTTCTATATTATATGTTATTTATAATCAAGTTTTTCAATAAAAGTTTCCAAGAATTGCCTTAAGATGCCTCAGTTGCATGTTTGATGTGTGCTTTGTAAAAACAAAAACTTTTGCTATAGTGTTTGAATTTTAATATTGTATGGAACATGAAAGTTTCTGAACTTTATACATAGTGTTTTTATACAAATTATTTATCATGTCCTAAAGTTTTAGAATTTTTCGAGTTACATAGCTACAATTTTTGAATTAATTGCTATAGATTGTCCTTTTTAGAAATATTGTCATCGTAGTTTTGTTATCTACTTATCCTAGTGTTTTCATGGATTATATTGGTAAATATAAAATTGTGGAAATGATAGTAAGCAGAATATAATGTTTATTATGCAACTTTTCTTGGCAGTACATAAAGTGTTGATTTATTCTTATGTGCACTAACCTATCTCGCGAGTTCTTGTCAAGATTTGTGTGGATGAAACTTTTAAGATTTACGAAAGTGTGATATGAGAGGATTTAATGAGACACAAAAGCTAAAGCTTGGGGATGCCCAAGGCTTCCCAATTAAATATTACAACAAGTCTCAAGCATCTAAGCTTGGGGATGCTACGCACCCTGATACGTCTCCAATGTATCTATAATTTTTGATGATGGCATGCTATTATATTATCTATTTTGGATGTTTTATATGCATTAACATGCTATTAATCTAGAGCCTAGTACAAGTTTATGTTTTTACCTTGTTTTTGAGTATTGCAGATATGGAATATTAAACGGAATCCAAACGGAATAAAATCTTTGAAATGATTTTTTCTGAAAGGAAAGAGATCTACCAGACTTGGAGTGCATGATAGGGCATCTGCCATGAGGTCACAAGCCAAAGAGGCGCGGCCACCCCCCTGGCCGCGCCTGGCAAGCTTGCCACCTCCAGGCAGGTCTCCTAACCCTATTCTTTGTCCTATAAATACCCAAATATTTCCCCAACACCAAAAAGGGCCACGCAAATACTTTTTCGCCGACAGAAGCCTCTGTTCTCGAGAGATCCAATCTTGGATCCTTTTCCAATAATCTGCCAAAGGGGGATCCGATCATGGAGGGCTTCTACATCAACGCCATTGCCCCTCCGATGATGCGTGAGTAGTCCACCACAGACCTACAGGTCCATATCTAGTAGCTAGATGGCTTCTTCTCTCTCTTTGATCTTCAATACCATGTACTTCATGATCTTCATGGAGATCTATCCAATATAATACTCTTTTGAGGTGTGTTTGTCAAGATTTGATGAATTGTAGGTTTATCTTCAGATTATCCATGAATCTTATTTGAGTCTTTTCTGAATTATTATATGCATGATTTCATATCTTTGAAATTCTCTTCGAGTTATTGGTTTGCTTCGGTCAACTAGATTGGTAATTCTTGCAATGGGAGAAGTGCTTAGTTTTGGGTTCAATCTTGCGGTGTCCTCACCCAGTGACAAAGTAGGGGTAGCAAGGCACGTATTGTATTGTTTCCATCAAGGGTAATAAGATGGGTTTTCATCATATTGCTTGAGTTTATCCCTCTACATCATGTCATCTTACCTAATGCGCTGTTCTTCATGAACTTAATACTCTAGATGCATGCAGGAGTCGGTCAATGTGTGGAGAAATAGGAGTAGATGTAGAATCATTTCGGTCTACTTGACACAGACGTGATGCCTATATGCATAATTATTGCCTTGGATATCTACATGATTATTCGCTTTTCTATCAATTGCTTGAATGTTATTTGTTTACCCACTTTGATGCTTTCCTTCCAGAGAGAAGCCTCTAGTGAAATCTATGGCCCCTGGGTCAACTTTCCATAATATATTTTCATATCTATAAACCAAAAATACAAAAAATACCTTGCTGCAATTTATTTATCTTTTACTTTCCGCACTCATTAACAACTATCTCTATCAGATCTAATCCTTGCAAATAACCGTGAAGGGATTGCCAACCCCATTTATAGCGTTGGGTGCAAGAGTTTGATTGTTTCTGTAGGGGCATCAATTGGTGACTTGCTTGTTCCTCCTACTCGATTGATACCTTGGTTCTCATCAACTGAGGGAAATACTTATCTACTTCGCTGCATCATCCTTTCCTCTTCAAGGGAAACCAATGCAAGCTCAAGAGGTAGCAAGAAGGATTTCTGGCGCCATTGTTGGGGAGGATACACATCTAGCCTACCAAGTACCAATCACAAACTCATATCTTGCATTTACTTTCTCTGCCATTTGCCTCTCGTTTTTCCCTCCCCCACTTCTAAAACGATTTTCAGAAAATACCAAAAACATTTGCCTTTTTATTCGCCCTTCTTCTGTTTGCCTTTTCGATTGCCTTTTGTTTGCTCTTGTGTTGGATTGCTTGAACTCATGGCTAGCCTTACTACTATAGCTAGCACTCCTAAGAATGAAGTTGTTAATTTTAAGCAAAGGGAGGGAGAAAACTTAAAAGATGTTTGGCATAGAATTTGCAATGCTCAAAATAATCTATTTGTAAGCAATCTACTTCCATTCTCCTTCGCAATTTTTATGTAGGTATTTCCCCATGGAATAGATATGCTCTAGATATCATTATGGGAGGAAATTTTTTGGGAAGCCATACCTTTGATTCTTATAGCGCTATGATAAATTTGGTAGGTTCACCCCCAATCATGGTTAATGGAACAAACTTGACTCTGGAACATGTGATGCGAAGGCTTGATATTATTGAAAAAAAGGTTGCTACGGTTGAGCTTATTGAAAAGATTTATAATCACATCACTCAATATGGATCTAAAGGAAAAGGAACCCATAGTTAATGAACAATTGGAACAAGATTCCTCTAGAATTGGCAAGCTAGAGGACATTATTACCAACTTGGGATCTGCTTTTGCTTTGGTTCAAACTACTCCAATTCCTTCCCCTACTAAAGCTGCCAATTTTGTTTATGTTATCAAAAATAGGGTTGAATCTTGTAGTAAATGAGATGAATATCTTAAGATGATAAGTATTCACCCTAACTTTCTCAATATTATTAAGGAACCAATTGCTACCTTTGAATCTCTTGATTTTTTGCCTAGGAGTATTATTATTTATAAGAATAATGGCCCCTTAGGGCTTATAAGTTTGCAATTGAGGAGTTTCATACCAAAGATGAAAAAACAATAGCTCTTGTTGGGAGGCAACCCAATTTTATTTTTGTGTTCTCTTTTTTGCTTCTGTTTTTGAGTGTTTCCCACATTATTAGTTCTGTAGTAATTGTGTTTTGGTGTTTAATTAGTGTTTGATCCAAGTAAAACCTTTGGGGTGATCTATGGTGTTTGTTGATTTGATCTTGCTATAAAACAGAAACTTTTGCGCTAAGTCTAGGAACTTTGTAAATGTTTCAGAGCGTCAAATGAGTCTGAACCTTTTACACAATGTTGATACATGAATTTCCCAGCTTGTCCTAATTTTTCTGAATTTTTTTATTTACATAAATATACGAAGTTTTCAGATTGCTACGGACTGTTCTATTTTTGACACATTCTGTTTTCTTTGAGTTCTTTACCTATTTTAATGAATCTATGGGTTGTATCGTGGTGTAAGAACCATGGATAAGTTAGAATACAGTAGGTATTACACCAATATAAATAAATAATTAGTTCACAACATTACCTAAAGTGGTGATTTTTCTTTTCTTATACTAACGGATCTCACGAGTTTTCTCTTGAGTTTTGTGTTGTGAAGTTTTCAAGTTTTGGGTACAGATTTGATGGGCTATGGAATAAAGAGTGGAAAAATCCTAAGCTTGGGGATTACCAAGGCACACCAAGTCATATTAAAGGATGCCAAAGAGCCTAAGCTTGGGGATGTCCCGGAAGGCATCCCCTCTTTCGTCTTCAATCCATCGGTAAATTTACTTGAGGCTATATTTTTATTCACCACATGATATGTGTTTTGCTTGGAGGATCTTGTATGATATGAGTCTTAGATTTTTAGTTTGCCACAATAATCCTTTATGCATACATATGTTGAGAGAGACACACGTTAATCGTGAATTTATTATAATACTCTATTTACTTCACTTATATCTTTTGAGATAGGCAATTTTGCTCTATGTTCTTCACTTATATTTTTTAGAGCAGAGTGGTGTTTGTGTTTTATAGAAATAATTGAACTCTCGTACCTCACTTATATTATTTTGAGAGTCTTTAAACAGAATCGTAATTGGTCTTGGTTATGAATTTAGTCCTAATATGATAGGCATCCAAAAGGGATATAATAAAATCTTCCATATTAGGTGAATTGAGTATTTTTGTGAGAAGTTTGATTCCTTGCATAAAGTTTTGAGACGTAAAGATGGTAATGTTAAGAGTCATGTTATGAAGTAATTGTGATTTGGTAAAAATACTTGTGTAAAGGTTTGTGATTCCCATAGCATGCATGTATGGTGAACCGTTATGTAAGGAAGTCGGAGCATGATTTGTTTATAGATTGTCAACCTTTGTGTGAGGGTCGGGAGTGCGTGATGGTTAACTCCTACCAACCTCTCCCCTAGGTTAATGCATCTAATACTTTTCTTCGATGACTAATAGACTTCTGCAATAAGTATGTGGGTTCTTTATGACTAATGTTGAGTCCATGGATTATACGCGCTCTCACCGTTCCACCTTTGCTAGCCTCTCTACTACCGCGCAACTTTCGCTGGTGCAATAAACCCACCTTCCTCAAAATAGACACCAAATATATTTCCTCAAAAAAACCACCATACCTACCTATTATGGCATTTACATAGCCATTCTGAGATATATTGCCATGCAACTTCCACCGTTTCCTTTAAACATGACATGCACCATCACTTTCATATTGCATATAGAGTCATATTTTGTTCTAGGTATCGAGTTGTAATTTTCTTTTGAGTTGTAAGTAAATAAAAGTGTGATGACTATCATTATTAGAGCATGCCCCATGTGAGGAAGGGATGATGGAAGCTATGATTCCCTCACAAGTGGGGATGAGATTCCGGACTTTATGAAAAATAAAAGAGGCCAGCGAAGCCCGAATAAAAATAAATAAAGAGGCCTTAGATGCCCACCAAAAAATGAGAGAAAAGAGAGAAGGTACATCACTACTGTCTTTTTTCACACTTGTGATTCAAATTAGTACCATGATCTTCATGATAGAGAGTCTCCTATTTTGTCACTTTCATATAACTAGTGGAATTTTTCTTCATGATGCACATCCACTTAGTTTCTTTTTGAGATTTCATACACTTATAGCTCTTGTGCATCGGTTGCATGGCAATCCCTACTCACTCACATTGATATCTATTAATGGGCATCTCCATAGCCCGTTGATACGCCTAGGTTATGTGAGACTATCTTCTCCTTTTCCTTGACAACCTCCACCATATTCTATTGGACCTATAGTACTATATCCATGGCTCACGCTCATATATTGCGTGAGAGTTGAAAAGGTTTGAGAACATAATAAGTGTGAAACAATTTCTTGATTTGTCATCGGGGTTGTGCATGATACAAATACTTTGTGTGGGGAATATGGAGCATAGCTAGACCATATGATATTGTTGGGATAACTTTCTTTTGCCATTATATTTTGAAGAGATACATTTGCTTTGCTAGTATGCTTGAAATATTATTGTTTTTATGTCAATATTTAGGTTTTGTTTTGGGTCTTATGGATCTGAATATTCATGCCACAATAGAGAATATTACATGGATAAATATGTTACGTAGCACTCCACATCAAAAAATCTGATTTTATCATTTACCTACTTGAGGACGAGCAGGAATTAAGCTTGGGGATGCTAATACGTCTCCAACATATCTATAATTTTTGATGATGGCATGCTATTATATAATCTGTTTTGGCTATTGTATATGCATTAATATGATATTTTATATTATTTTTGGGATTAACCTATTAATCTAGAGCCCAATGTCAGTTTCTGTTTTTTCCTTGTTTTTTAGTATTGCGGATATGGAATATTAAACAAAGTCCAAATGTAATAAAATCATCGGAATGATTTTCTCTGGAAGGAAAGAGATCTACCAGACTTGGAGTGCACGGCAGGGCATCTGCCAGGAGGTCACAAGCCAGGGAGGCGCGGCCACCCCCTGGCCGCGCCTGGCAGACTTGCCACCTCCTGGCAGGTCTCCTAACCCTATTCTTCGTCCTATAAATACCCAAATATTCCCCCAACACCAAAAAGGGTCAGGCAAATACTTTTTCGTCGACAGAAGCCTTCGTTCTCGAGAGATCCAATCTTGGAGCCTTTTCCGATAATCTGTCGGAGGGGGATCCGATCACAGAGGGCATCTACATCAACTCCATTTCCCCTCCGATGATGCGTGAGTAGTCCACCACAGAAGGGTCCATAGCTAGAAGCTAGATATCTTCTTCCCTCTCTTTGATCTTCAATACCATGTTCTTCATGATCTTCATGGAGATCTATCCGATGTAATACTCTTTTGCGGTGTGTTTGTCAAGATCCGATGAATTGTGGGTTTATGTTCACATTATCCATGAATCTTATTTGGGTCTTTTATGAATTCTTATATGAATGATTTCATATATTTTCAAGTCTCTTTGAGTTATTGGTTTGGTTTCGCCAACTAGATTGGTAATTCTTGCAAAGGGAGAAGTGCTTAGTTTTGGGTTCAATGTTGCGGTGTCCTCACCCAGTGACAAAGTAGGGGTAGCGAGGCATGTATTGTATTGTTTCCATCAAGGGTAACAAGATGGAGTTTTCATCATATTTCTTGAGTTTATCCCTCCACATCATGTCATCTTACCTAATGAGTTACTCTGTTCTCCATTAACTTAATACTCTAGATGCAGGCAGGAGTCGGTCGATGTGTGGAGTAATAGTAGTAGATGCAAAATCCTTTCGGTCTACTTGACACGGACGTTATGGCTATATGCATAATCATTGCCTTGGATATCTACATGATTATTTGCTTTTCTATCAATTGCTTGACAATAATTTGTTTACCCACCGTGATACTTTCCTTCAAGAGAGAAGCCTCTAGTGAAATCTATGGCCCCTGGGTCTACTTTTCATAATATATTTTCAGATCTATATACAAAAAATACTGAAAATACCTTGCTGCAATATATTTATATTTTACTTTTTGCACTCGTTTACATCTATCTCTATCAGATCTAATCCTTGAAAATAACCGTGAAGGGATTGACAACCCCTTTATAGCGTTGGGTGCAAGAGTTTGATTGTTTGTGTAGGAGCATCCATTGGTGACTTGCTTGTTCCTCGTACTGGATTTAGACCTTGGTTCTCATAAACAGAGGGAAATACTTATCTACTTTGCTACATCAACCTTTCCTCTTCAAGGGAAAACCAACACAAGCTCAAGAGGTAGCACACCCCACCTCTACCAATATCGGTTAGCCTATGTTGAGCTTAAATTCTATTCGTTCACGTGATGTGCTATTCTTTGAGTATATATACTTTTTTGTTGTTTAAATAAAATACTCAGATTTAAAAATAGTAATATTAAGAGAGAGTCCTCACATAGCTACTGAATTGTTTGACTACTCTTTGATCTTCACTTATATATTTTCAGAGTAGTTTGATGTTCACTCTTGTGCTTCACTTTTATCCTAAGAGAAATTTTGAATGAATTGAATGTCATAAATATGAAATTATGTATGATTCATATGCTTTTCCTATGGGTAATAATGACTTCACATACAAGAAGTATAAGCGGTAAAATTTATTGGAAGTTAGCAAACATAGCATTGGTTGTTTGAACAGTTCATGAAAGAATATTGAGGGAAGAGAGATTACACATATAAATACACTATCTTGGACATCTTTTGTGCTTGTGAGCCCTCATTAATTATTTTCAATAATGATCAAGTGATTGATGTTGGACAAGGAAGACAACACAATGGTTATGTTTGTTTATATGCACATAGAAGCTATATTGTCATGGATCCTCTAACATGTGGTGCTTTCTTAGGATCTTTTTCTTGGCAAAAATTCGTACTAAGTAGAGATACTACTTGTGCATCCGAAAACCCTTAAACCCAATCTCTTTCCATGAGATTCCACCATATCTACCTATGGACTGAATAAGATCCTTCAACTAAGTTGTCATCGCTGCAAAAAGCAATAAAAACTGCTCCTAAGTATGTATGATCTTTTACTGGAAAGGAAAATAAGCTTCGTACAAATTTGTGATGGTGAAGAAATAAAAGTGAAGGACTTCATAATAAAGGTTGCTATCACAAGGGGCAATAAAGATCCAAGCACATGTATCCAGTTCAATATAGGTGATCATGATTCACTATTGTTAACATTATCCCTGAGATAAATTAGTTGGGAGGCAGAACATTAAGCCCCTATCTTTCTATGTGTTTGAATGAAATTGTTTGTTCTAAAAATGCTTTGAGTGTCAGCAATCATGGAAGACTAAATTATAGTTGAATATGTGGAATTTGCTAAATGAAAGTGATTGGAAACATAGTTTGCTAGATTTCAAGAAATTTTATGGTCTATACTTTAACATGTGAATAGCTTCCTACTTGATCATGAGAAGTTTTATGAGAAAAAAGTGATGTTGATGAGGCAAGAATAAGTGATTGGAATTAACATAGATCAAACTTACATACTATGATAGCATTCACACTTCATAAATTATTTCTTTTATCATTCATGTACTCAAGGACGAGTAGGAATTATGCTTCGGGGTGCTCATACGTCTCCAATGTATCAGCAATTTTTAAAGTATTCATGCCGTATTTGCCTATGTTTACAATATTTTGTATGGTTTTGATGCAATTTATATGATTTAATTAGAGCTAACCCGGACTGACGTTGTTTTCCACAGAATACCGTGGTGTTGTTTTTGTGCAAAAAATGAAAGTCCTCTGAATTGACCAAAACTTCTTACAATTTTTTAGAACATATGAGAAATAATGGAGTGAATAACCACAACTCGTGGCTCCATTCTGTGTGATTCCAATGCTAAAAATTCCTATAAATAACGAAACCCCTGAAATTCAACCTAGAAGTTCTGCTCCGCCACTGCAACTCCTTGTATCGAAGAAATCTCATCTCAAACCCTTTCTTGTACCCTGTGGAAGGGGGAATCATCACCGGAGGCCATCTTCATCATCCCGGTGGTCTCCATGATGAGGAGGGAGTATTTCACCCTCGGGGCTGAGGGTACATATCGGTAGTTGTGTGTTTAATCTCTCTCTCTCTCATGATCAATCTTGATGTATCATGGGCTCTGTTAATATAGTTGGATCGTATGATGTTCTTCCATCTCTATGTTGTTGTGATGAATTGAGTATTTCCCTTTGAGACCTTGTTATGTTGGATTGAATACTTTGGATTTGAGAGCACTTGATATATGTCTTGCATGTGGATACCCATGGTTAAAATGTGGTATTCTATTGATTCACTTGATATGTTTTGGTAATCAACTTTGCGGATTCTCGTGGTGATATTGGGGTAATCTGTGCATATGGGTTGATACACTTTCCTGTCCTACTTTCTCCAATAGAAATCTTGGGGTACTCTTTCAAGTTCTTTGTGTTGGATTGAATATGATGAATCTGAAATTGTTTGATGCATGTCATATAATAACCCACGGATCCTTGTGGTGACATTGGAGTATCTAGGTGACAGAAGGGTTGATTGATGCATATCATAGGTGTTATTCTAGTATGAACTCTAGGACCATTTGTGACGCTTATAGAGACGGCTCAATAGATCGATCGGAAAGGATAACTATGAGGTGGTGTTGCTACCTACAATACTTTCTTCTTATGTTCTCTGCTGGATAGGAACTTTGGAGTAATTCTTTGTCGCATGTTGAGGCATGGTTATATGATTCAATTATGTTAGCACTAATGAGAGATTGCACTAGTGAAAGTATGAAACCTAGGCCTTATTTCCAAGCATTTATATAACGTTTTGCTCTGTGTTTGTCTTGCTACCTTGCTGTTTTTTATTTTCAGATTACAAAAACCTATATTTACTATCCATATTGCACTTGTATCACCATCTCTTCCCCGAACTACTGCACCTATACAATTTTCCATTGTATTGGGTGTGTTTGGGACACAAGAGATTTCTTGTATTTTATTGCAGGGTTATTTGAGAGACCATCTTTATCCTATGCCTCCCATGGATTGATAAACCTTACGCCATCCACTTGAGAGAAAATTGCAACTGTCCTACAAAACTCTGTGCTTGGATGCCCAACACGAGCCTACAAGAATAAGTTGTGTAGTATACATCAAACCCGTAGACAAGGTCGCGCCAACCCCCCCCCCCCCCCCACCACCACCACCACCAACCGAAATAGTGGTTTTGGGGCTGGTACATCTGGTTATGTGGAAGTCGATGTCGTTGGTTAAGAGAGCCAGGCGGATGGCGTTCAAGAAGAACTTCGAGGAGGAGCACGCTAGGTACTTGGCGATCTATAATGCATGTAGTGTCCTATGGGAAAAGGAGGAGCTGGAGATTTGGTGGCAAGCACGTTAATGAGCGAAGGAGGTGGAGGCAGACGTACGGTACAACAGGATGTGGTCTAGAGGTTCTATGCACCTCATCACTGCATGGAGGTGGGCCGATAAGCTCGAGCGTGCCACCGCCAAAGAGCTCTGGTGGCGTGCAATGAAATGGCCAAATTGGTCGCGTGTGTCCGCCGGTAAGAGGCTGGTTGGCAAATCGAACATTGCGAGTCGGAGGAGGTGGAGAACTCCCTCCATCTTGGGAAGCCACCCACCAGGGAGCTGGTAGTGATCGGCTGCCGTAATACTAGCCCTTCAAGGAGGGACTATTATTAGTTTTATTACTATCATTCGTCTTTAATTTTTAAGCACTATACATAGTAGTTAAGTATCATCATGTTTATGTGATGACATATTATATCTTCAATGAACTATTTAAAAACTAATATATATAATAAATTTCAAATTTCTACCTCTTTTCCTACTTGTTTATTGCTCTAGGTGTTACACACATTGAAACATAACAATAGAACGGAAATTATCCACACATTGAAACATAGAAATATTAAGATTGTTGCGCAAACATTATGATCAACATTGAAATGATTCAGCAAAATAAACGTGACCATGACTACCACCCTTGACTACGGAATCTCTTGGCTCTTCCTGAAATCGTTCAAGTGTTCATCCAAATGGTTGACATGCTCATGGTATAGCTGTAGCGATATCTTGATGTCCAAGCTGTCTATTTCATCGGAGATATATATCTCAAGGATGTGATGGCCATGTTCTTCTACTAGACCTCGGTTGACATTTGGGCTAAGGAGGCGCTCGAGCCTACTAACCAACGTGTTGGCATCGAGGGGGATTCAGACAAGGTGAATGATACGTCTCCAATGTATCTATAATTTTTGATTGTTCCATGTTGATATATTATCATTCTAGGATAATTTTTGAGCATTTTTTTACCAATTTATAATAATTTTGAGCACTAACCTATTGACCCAGTGCCAGTTGTTATTTTCTGCATGTTTTTGACTTTTCAGATTTACTATACCAAACGAAGTCCAATTGCCACAAAACTTTTTGATGATTTTTTCTAGACCAAAGGAAGACCTGGAAGCTTCCAAAGGAGGCCTCGAGTCACATGAGGGACCCACAAGCCAATAGGGCGCGCCATAGGGGGGCACGCCCTGATGGCTTGTGCCTCCCTAGAGCGCCTCCCGACGCCCCTCTCTGGCCTACCAATTCTCTAATATTCCAAAACCCCTAAGGGAGCTCCTGAAATACTTGTTCGGCCATCGTAAGTCTCTGCCCCGATGGGAGCCCATATACAGCTCCATTCCAGCACCCTACCGGAGGGGAGATCGCTCACGGAGGGACTCTTCATCAACCTTGCTACCCTCATGATGATGTGTGATTAGTTCACCATGGACCTACGGGTCCGTAGGTGGTACCTAGATGGCAATCTATCTATCTCTCCTCTTATCTTCAATCTATCAGATGTAATCCCTTTGTATGGTGTGTTTGTTGGGATCTGATGAATTGTGAGTTTATGTTCAGATTATTCATGAAAAGTATTTGAGTCAAACCTGAATACTAAGATTCTTATTTGCATGATCATTATAGCTTTGCAATGCTCTTCGGGCTATTGAGAGATTTTGGCCAACTAGATTGATATTTCTTCGGCGGGAGTGGTGCGTGTTGTAGAAGGTTCAATCTGGCGAGTTTCTATACCCCAGTGAAACAAGGGGACAAGTTGCGTCTTTGTGTTTCTGCTAATAAGGATAAAAGGATGGGGTTTATTCATAATGATTGAGTTTACTTTGTCTACATCATGTCATCGTTCTCAAAGAATTACTCTGTTTTACTTAATACTCTGGATGCATGCTGGATAGCGGTCGATGAGTGGAGTAATAGTAATAGGTGCATGCAGGAGTCAGTCTATTTTCTTATGGACGTGATGCCTATATAAACATGATCATTGCCGTGAAAATCGCATAACTATTCGCTTTTCTATCTATTACCCAACAGTAATTTGTTTACCTATCGTATGCTATTTCTATGAGAGATGCCACTAGAGAACTCTATGGCCCTGATATTCCCCAAGTGCAAGGAATCATCGTAGAAATTTCCAAAGGTGGAAGTTATAAGTATGGAGTTTCGAACCCACAAGGAGCTAAAGGTAAGATCAATATTCTCTCAAGTCCTATCTGCCACTGATACGACTCTACGTACACCGAACGTTTGCTTCCTCTAGGAACCAGAAATAAAACTACGTTGTGGGTATGAATAGGATAGCTTTGCATGAGAATAGAGAACTAAAATATAAAAATATGTATTGTTAACATATATTACAATACATTACAAATAGTGAGTGTGGAATAATGATGGGTCGGTGTGCGAAATTATCCTAGGCAATTGTTAACAAGATCAGAAATCATTATTGCAATTTTATATGAGGGAGAGGCATAAGCTAACATACTTTCTCTACTTGTATCATATATACTTATGATTGGAACTCTAGCAAGCATCCGCAACTACTAAAGATCATTAAGGTAAAACTCGAACATAGCATTAAAGCATCAAGTCCCCTTTATCCCATATGCAACAACCACTTACTCGGGTTTATGCTTCTATCACTCAAGCAACCCACTATAAGCGAATCATGAACGTATTGAAACACCCTACAGCGGGAATCCTTCACGTGTGCACGGCACGGAAGGCACCATTGGACAGCACCAAAATAAACATACAACTCAAACCAATCTAGATCATCAACCAACCCAAAGGGCAAAAGAAATCTACTCAACACATCATAGGATGGCAACACATCATTGGATCATAGTATGTGGCATAAAGCACCATCTTCAAGCAGGGGATTACAGCAGGGTGAGGGAGAGTGGACCGCTAAAAGGAGATGAGGATGGTGATGAAGAAGGCAATGTTGATGAAGACGATCACGACGAGGAAGTGAGCCTAGCTCACTTGGCTAGTCAAGTGGATGTACAACCCAGCCACCCAGGTTCATGTCCTCATGGACGCAAATTTGGGTTCTTATTATTTTCAAAAAAAATCACTGTGGGGTGTTTCCCTTACAGTTTTCCTTCAAAAAAGACGATCACCATGGTGATTTTTCCCCGATGGCACTCCGACACCATCGGGAGAGAGGGGGAGAGGTTCTCCCCCTTGTGCTTCCTCCTCCATGGCCTTCCCCCTTTGTGGGGAGAGGTTCTCACGCTTGTTCTTGGCCTCCATGGTGTTGATGTCCCCTCCGGGACGATGAAGATGGCATCTGGTGATAGTGACCCCCTCCGGCAGGGTGCCGGAGAGGGCCAAGATTGGTTTTTCGTGGCTCTGGAGGTGTGCAGCAGCAGAACTCCTGATCTAGGTTTCTTTTCAGAGGTTTCTATATTTATAGGAATTTTTGGCGGTGGTCTTATGTCCAGAAGGTTCCCGAGCACGTGGCAAGCTCGTTAGGCGCGGCTAGGGGGGTGGCCGCGCCTGGCAGGCTTGCCGTCTACTCGTGCCTCCTCTGGCCTAGCTCCAATGCTTTGGGGGTCTCTTTTCGTCCACAAAAAATCATATTAAAGTTTCAGCCCATTCCAAGAACTTATATTTCTGCACAAAAAACGACACCATGGTAGTTCTGTTGAAAACAGCATTAGTCCGGGTTAGTTCTAATAAAATCATACCAAAATCATATAGAATTATTGTAAACATGGCATGAATACTTCATAAATTATAGATACGTGGGAGACGTATCAGCATCCCCAAGCTTAATTCCTGCTCGTCCTTGAGTAGGTAAATGATAAAAGAAATAATTTATGAAGTGTGAATGCTAGCAAGTGCACAAGTTTGACCAATGATAATTCCAAACACTTTTTCTAGCGTCATTATATATCATAAACAGTAGCTCATCTCATAAAACTTTTCATGATGAAGTAACAAGCTATTCACATGTTAAAGTATAGACCATAAAGTTTCTTGAAAACTAAGAAACTATGCTTTCAGTCACAAAACAATTGCAATTCATCCTATTTTTAGGAAGGGACTATGTAAGAGCTTTGATCTAGCAAATTCCACATAATCAACTATCATATAGCCTTCCATGATTGCTAACTCACAAAGAATATTTTTAGAGCAGATGGCATCCCTCGAACACAGAGAAAGATAGGGGCTTAGAGTTTCGCCTCCCAACTTATTTATCATATAGATAATTGTCAACAATAATAATTCACAATCAAATATATTTGGATGGCCATATATGATTGGATCTTTCCCTAGCACATGATGCTTGCCAAGAGAAAAATGTGAAATATCAGAAGTGGTGAAGATCACCTTGACTCTTGTATAAAGGTAAGTACTAGAAAGTAAAAGATAGGCCCTTCGCAAAGGGAAGCTGAGGTTTTCATGCACTTTTTGTTTTTAGATGTCCAAACTCTTAATGCAAAGGAATGTCACGTTGTATTTCCCTTTGTGATAGCAACCTTTATTATGCAGCTAGTTGCTTTTATTTCTTTACCATCACAAGTTCATACAACGCCTATTTTCCCTTACAATAAAAGATCTTACATATTTAGGAGCAATTTGTATTGCTTTTTGTACCAATGAAAACTTAATTGAAGGATATTATTCAATCCATAGGTAGGTATAGTGGACTCTCATGGCAAAACTGGTTTAAGGGTGTTTGGATGCACAAGTAGTATTTCTACTTGGTGTAGAAGTTTTGGCTAGTATGAGGTTGAAGCAAGCATCACATGTTGGAGGATCCAAAACAATATAAATTCTATACAAATATACCCAAGCATAACTCATTATGTTGTCTTTCTTGTCCAAGTTCAACTAATTTTCTCAAGTTTGAAAATAATTAATGGGTATTCACAATCATAGAAGATATCCAAGATAGTATATTTATATGTGAAATCTCTCTTCCTTTAATACTCTTTCATAGATTGTTCAAGTTACCAAATGTAGTGTTTGCTAAATTTCAATAAATTTCACCACCTATACTTATTATGTGTGAAGTCATTACTCCCCATGGGATAAGTATATGAAGCATTTTTAATTTCAGATTTATGATATTCAATTCATTCAACCATTTACTCATAGGATATAAGTGAAGCACGAGAGTGACTGACAAACTACTCCAAAAAGATATAAGTGAAGATCAATGTGTAGTCAATTAGTTAAATAGCTATGTGAGGACTCTCTCTTATTCAAAATTTCAGATCCAATGATTTTATTGAAACAACAAACAAAAGAAAGAATTTAGGCTCAACACAGGCTAACCGATAATTGTTGATGAAGAGAGGTGGGATGCGTAGCATCCCCAAGCTTAGATACTTGAGAGTTCTTTAAATATTTTCTTGGGGTGCCTTTGGCATCCCCAAGCTTGAGCTTGTGTATCTTTTTCAATCCTCTCATATCCCGGTTTCACCTATTCTCGAAAACTTCATCCACACAAAACTCAAAAACAACTCGTGAGATAGGTTAGTACACATAAGAACAAATCAACACTTCATGTACTTCCAAGATAAATTTCACAATAATTTTCAAACATTAGGTACTATACACTATCATTTCCAAAATTTATATCTACAAATATAGGCTAGGGAAACTATAGGATAAGTAGATAACAAAACTATGACAATTATCTGTCTAAACAGAACAGTCTGTAGTAATTTATTAAACTAGTGTACCTATGTAACTCTAAAAATTATTAAACTTATGACATTCTAAGTGATGTATATGAAAACACTGTGTAAAAATTCCAGAAACTTTACATGTTCCAGTAAAATATGAAAATTCAAACACTAGAGTAAAAGTTTCTGTATTTTTACACAGCACACATCAAACATGCAATGCAAGCATCCTAAGGCAATTCTTGGAACTTCTTATTGAAAAGAAAGATTATAAATAACATCTATAAGGGAACAATAAAATAAAATGATGATCCAAGCAAAACTCATATTATGTGACGAATAAAAATATAGCTCCAAGTAAGATATACCGATAGTGGTGAAGACAAAAGAGAGGATGCCTTCTGGGACATCCCCAAGCTTAGACGCTTGCGTATTCCTTGAATATTACCTTGGGGGTGCCTTGGTTATCCCCAATCTTGGGTTCTTGTCATTCCTTATTCACCTCATATCGGTATCTCACCCAAAACTTGAAAACTTCAATCGCACAAAACTTAACGGAACTTCGTGAGAAAGGTTAGTGTAATAAAGATAAATCATTCACTTAGGTACTGTCAAAAAAATATTAATAATTGTTCCCACATGATACCTACGGTATTTTATCATTCCCATAATTTATATTACTCAATATAAGCTATAGGAACACTTGAAACAAGCAAAGTATGCATGTAAAACAGAATCTGTCAAAAACAGAATAGTCTATAAAGATATGAATGATCACCAAACTTACCTAACTCTAAAAATTCTGAACCATTAGGAAATATCACATAATTTTCATATAATTTTTAAAAAAAATCAGAATTTTTTGACACTCCAGTAAAATCAGATAATTCATATACTAGACGCAAAACTTTCTGTTTTTGCATAGAATCAAACAAGCAAGTATCCACACTATCCCAAAGGATTTACTTGGCACTTTATTGAAATAAAAGGCAAAAAATGATTACTACAGTATATTAATCATGTGAACACATCAAAACAGAAAGTAAAAGTGTTGGGTTGTCTCCCAACAAGCGCTTTTCTTTAATGCCTTCTTAGCTAGGCATGATATTTCAATGATACTCTTCCAAGCCAAATTCTGATGATCATTTTATTCCTACTCTAAAATATATAAGTGAAGTTCCTAGATCATTCTACAATTAATATATATTAACCAATATCCAAGCTCAAAATATATAAGTGAAGCACACGAACCATTCTGTAAGGCCATACTCAAAAGATTTAAGTGAAGCACAAAGAGCATTCTACAAAGCCATACTCAAAATATTTAAGTGAAGCACATGAAGCATTATACAAATCAATTAAGTACTATATCATATTATAAGGGTCCATAAAGGAAAAAACACTAAAGAAGCATATCATGTGAACAAAACAAAAACCGAGGTATACCGATAATTGTTGAAAAATAAAGATGGGATGTCTTCCGGGGCATCCCCAAGCTTAGATGCTTGAGTCTCCTTGAAATATTTACTTGGGGTGCCTTGGGCATTCCCAAGCCTGAACTCTTGTCTCTCTGTATTCTTCTTATATCGATACCTCCTCGATCTTCGAACACTTCATTCGCACAAAACTTAACAAAACTCTCGTGAGATCCGTTAGTATAATAAAGCAATTTACTAATTTAAGTACTTTTGTGAACTCATTACAAATTCATATTAGAATTATATATAGTGTATTACAACTTCACCATGGTTCATACCCCCGATACAACCCATAGATTCATCAAAATAAGAGAACAATGCATAGAAAACAGTATATGTCAAAAACAGGATAGTCTGTAGTAATCTGGAAACTTCGTATACTTCTGTAACTCAAAATTTTCTGAAAATTTAGCAAAAAATAAATAAATTGAATATAAGTATAGTGTAAAAATTTCAGAAACTTTTGACGTTACAGTAAAAAATGTAAATTCACGCACTACAGACAAAGTTTCTGCTTTTGCACTGCTCACACCAAACAAGCAATCTAATCATCCTAAAGCAAATATTGGCACATTATTTTTATAATACAATGGATATATACAAGGGGATAATTATTTTTCAGAATATTCCATGAAAAATTCTACATTGTTTCCATGAGCATGAACACAAGTGTTCAAGGTCGACCCTCACTTCTCCAATGCACAACCTTCCAATCACTTCTCTTTTTGAAAAACTTTTTAGGCATAAGGCGCAAGTAAATATTTTTTGTATTATTCATTATTTAATTTTTTTCACCCACAACTAAAGAAAGAAAAAATGGAAAACAAAATCTACTTAGTGAAGAAAGCAAACAAGCACACACGGGAATATCAACCCCACGCTATTGCACCCCGGCAATGGCGGCAAAAAAGAGCTTGATAATCCCCAAGTGCAAGGAATCATCATAGAAATTACAAACGTGGAAGTGATAAGTATGGAGTGTCGAACCCACAAGGAGCTAAAGGTAAGATCAATATTCTCTCAAATCCTATCTGCCACTGATACGACTCTATGTACACCGAACGTTTGCTTACATCTAGAAACGAGGAATAAAACTACGTTGTGGGTATGAAGAGGATAGCTTTGAATGAAAAAGTGAACTTAAATATAAAAATAGGTGATGTTAACATAATATTACAATAGATTACAAATAGAGAGTGTGGAATAATGATGGGTCGGTGGTGGAATTATCCTAGGCAATTGTTAACAAGGTCGGAAGTCATTATTGCAATTTTATACGAGGGAGAGGCATAAGCTAACATGCTTTCTCTACTTGGATCATATGCACTTATGATTGGAACTCTAGAAAGCATCCGCAACTACTAAAGATCATTAAGGTAAAACCCAACCATAGCATTAAAGCATCAAGTCCCCTTTATCACATACGTAACAACCCCCTTACTCGGGTTTATGCTTTTGTCACTCAAGCAACCCACTATAAGCGAATCATGAACGTATTGCAACACCCTAGAGAGGGAATCCTTCATGTGTGCGCGGCACAGAAGGCACCATAGGACAGCACAAAAATAAACATACAACTCAATCCAATCTAGATCATCAATCAACCCAAAGGACAAAACAAATCTACTCAAAACATCATAGGATGGCAACACATCATTGGATCATAATATGTGGCATAAAGCATAATGTTCAAGTAGGGTATTATAGCGGGGTGCGGGAGAGTGTACCACTAAAAGGAGATGAGGATGGTGATGAAGAGGTGATGTTGATGAAGACGATCACCACGGCGATAGTTCCCCTGATGGCACTTCAGCACCACCAGGAGAGAGGGGAGAGGTTCTCCCCCTTGTGCTTCCCCCTCCATGGCCTTCCCCCTCTATGGGTAGAGGTTATCCCTCTTGTCCTTGGCCTCCATGGTGTTTATAGCCCCTCCGGGATGATCAAGATGGCCTCCGGTGATGGTGACCCCCTCCGGCAGGGTGCCAGAGAGGGCCAAGATTGGTTTTTCGTCGCTCTGGAGGTGTGCGGTGGCAGAACTCCCGATCTAGGTTTCTTTTCAGCGGTTTCTATATTTATAGGAATTTTTGGCATCAGTCTCACGTCGAGAAGGTTCTCGAGGAGGTGGCAAGCTTGCTAGGCATGACCAGGGGTTGGCCGCGCCTGACAGGCTTGCTGCCTCCTTGTGGCTCTTCTGGCCCAGCTCCAATGCTTTGGGGGTCTCTTTTGGTCCACAAAAAATCATACTAAAGTTTCATCCCATTCCGACAACTTTTATTTCTGCACAAAAAACGACACCATGGTAGTTCTGCTAAAAACAACGTCAGTCTGGGTTAGTTCTAATAAAATCATATCAAAATCATATAGAATTATTGTAAACATGGCATGAATACTTCATAAATTATAGATACGTTGGAGACGTATCAGGCCCTCGGGTCTATTCACTTATATGTTCACAAACGTTATCACTACCTTTCTGCTATTTATTCGCTTTTATTTTATTTTGTAATTTACAATTCTCTACAATTATATACACAACTCACTTGCTTGCAAATAACGAGATCAACGGGGATTGACAACCCTCTTGCCGGCGTTGGGTACAAGTTGTTTGTTCTTTTGTGTGCAACCTCTCAAGACGGTTGAGGATTGGTATTCCTATTGGTTCGATAAACCTTGGTTTCATAACTGAAGGAAATACTTACCCACATTGTGCTATGATAACCCATTCCTATTCATGGAAAACCCAACGTGGATCACAAGTATTAGTGAATGACGTGACCTATGCGAACGGCGCAGCCAACGTTAGGTTCAAGTACGGCGCAGACAGTTGCTCCCCATTCCTAGAGAGGAATCGGGCTACTAACGGGTCATGAACGGAGGTACAATGTCATGTGAGGTGGGACAGCGGCCAAGCGGTGTTGGATCTGCTCTTAATCTGTCGCACACCGTGCCTCTCGCTCTGCGGCGCTCCATCGGCCTTGTTGTGTGGTGTAGACCCGCCTATTTTTCTCTACGGCATACCACCGATGATCTTGTTATGCAGCGTGATGTAGTCTCTCGATGGTGACATGAATATCATGCTCCACGGCGCTGCAGTGCTGCAGCGCCAAGGGTCTACTCAACCCTGGCGACGACATGTAATATAGCGTTGTCTCGCGCGTTATCGGGGACATGCTCGACCTCGACGGGTCATTATGCTTACACCCATTCGTTTTCCTCGTCAAGGAGGTTGATTGCAGAGGTTACGCTTCATCGGGTTGGCATGCTTGGAAATGGTTGAGAGGCTATAGGATGCTCTAGATGTGCCTCCATGTGTGACATATGCCTCCTAGGCTTATGCTCAATCACTTGTGGCGAGAGATCAATGGGGAACTGGCGGCAAATGGTGGCCTGCTCGGATGACGCCATGTTTGGAAAATTTAGGAAAGAAGGAACACTAGATGGGGGTTTGGGGGGTTTTGACGAACCATGCAGGAAGCTTGCGTAGTTGTGCGCCAGCACCTGCACGATTGCGCGGGAACGGTCTCACTAACACCTCTTCAAGGAGACACGTGGCCAAGCAAAACAAATATGCGGTGCTCAAGCGTGCACTCGAATCCTCCATCAGGAACAAAGTGAGAAGACGTGCGAGAGGAGGATGGGATGACGCGCAGGTAGATAGGTAATGATAAAAATATTCCTGTGATTTATTACATAACAAATGGTCATTCCCTATGCAGCGTCGCACATAATTGTTTATTAGGTGTGCAAATGTTATTTGTAGTTGATACGTCTCCAATGTATGTATAATTTTTTATTGTTTCATGTTATTGTATTATAAATATTGGATATTTAATATGCCATTATATCATATTTTATATCATTTTTGGGACTAACCTATTAACCCAGTGCCCATTGCGAGTTCTTGTTTTTTGTGTGTTTTTGAATTTTCATAAAATCAATACCAAACAAAGTCCAAACATGATGAAACTTTACGATGACTATTTTTGGACCAAAAGAGACCCTAGAATGTTTGGAAGGAGGCCAGAAGATGTACAGGAGAGTCACAATCTAACCCAGCGTGCGCTGGGGGGAATGGTGCATCCCTTGATCTTGTGACTCCCATGCAACTCTGTTTGAGTTAATTCCACTTCTATGAATTCACATGTATTTCCAAACCAACGGATAGACACCCGAAACACCTTTTTAGCCATTGCAAGCCTTTGTTCTTCCGTCATCCCATCTGGAAGCCTTTTCTAGTACTCTGTCGGAGGGGAATCGATCGCGAAGGCCATCTACATCAACCTTGATGTCTCCATGATGATGTGTGATTGGTTCACCATAGACCTACGGGTCCATAGCTAATGGCTAGATGGCTTCTTATCTCTCTCTCTCTCTTCAATCTTCAATAACATGTTCTCCTTGATCTTCTTGGAGTTCTATCAACTGTAATCTTCTTTTGTGGTGTGTTTGTTGGGATTCGATGAATTGTGGGTTTATGATCAGATTATTCATTGAAAGTAATTGAGTCTTTTCTGAACTTCATTATGCAGGGTTGTTATTGCTTTGTATTTCTCCATTTGGTTTGGCCAACTAGATTGATTTATCTTCAGTGGATAGTGATAAACCACAAGTATGGGGGTCACAACAGTTTTCGAGGGTAGAGTATTCAACCCAAATTTATTGATTCGATACAAGGGGATCAAAGAATATTCTAGATTATTCACAGCTGAGTTGTCAATTGAACCACACCTGAAAGACTTAATATCTGCAGCAAAGTATTTAGTAGCATAATAGTATGGAAGTAACGGTAACGATGGCAAAAGTGACAGTAGCAATTTTGTAGTGATTGTGACAGTAGCAACGGAAAAGTAACTTAGCAAGGATCAGTATGTGAAAAGCTCGTAGGCAATGGATCAGTGATGGATAATTATGCTGGATGGCATTCATCATGCAACAGTTATAACATAGGGTGACACAGAACTAGCTCCAATTCATCAATGTAATGTAGGCATGTATTCCATATATAGTCATACGTGCTTATGGAAAAGAACTTGCATGACATCTTTTGTCCTACCCTCCCATGGCAGCAGGGTCCTGTTGGAAAGTAAGGGATATTAAGTCCTCCTTTTAATAGAGAATTGGATCAAAGCATTAGCACTTAGTGAATACATGAACTCCTCAAACTACGGTAATCATCGAAAAGAATCCCAGTTATTGTCACCCTGGGGGATGCGGATCATAACTCATAATAGGTGTCTACAACTTGCAAGATAGGATCAAGAACACATATATATTCATGAAAACATAATAGGTTCAGATCTGAAATCATGGAACTCGGGCCCTAGTTACAAGCATTAAGCATAGCAAAGTCATAGCAACATCAATCTCAGAATATGGTGGATACTAGGGATCAAACCCTAACAAAACTAACTCGATTACATGATAAATCTCATCCAACCCATCACCGTCTAGCAAGCCTATGATGGGATTACTCACGAATGGTGGAGAGAATCATGTAATTGTTGATGAAGGATGGTTGGTGATGACGATGGTGTCGATTTCCCCTCTCCGAAGCCCAAAATGGACTCCGGATCTGGCCTCCCGAGGAAGAACAGGAGGTGGTGGCGGATCCGTATCGTGAAACGCGATGAACTCTTCTCTTTGATTTTTTTTCTCCATGAATAGGAATATATAGGGTTGGAATTGAGGTCGGCGGAGCCACAGGGGGCCCACAAGCTTGCCAGGCGCGGCTAGGGGGTGGCCGCGCCTGGTGGGCTAGTCACCTGTGGGTGGGCCCCCTCTAGTTGATTCTTTCGCCAGTATTTTTCATTAATTCCAAAAATAATATCTGTAAATTTTCAGGTCAATCCGAGAACTTTTATTTCTGCACAACAATAACACCAAGGCAATTCTGCTGAAAACAACGCCTGTCCAGGTTAGTTCCATTCAAATCATGCAAAAGAGTTTGGAAAAGTGGATACGATGGAGACGTATCAGGTAGGTGCTTTGTAGTGGGTTCAATCTTGTGGTGCCCTATATCCAAGTGACAGAAGGGGGAAAACACGTATTTGTATTATTTCCATTAAGAATAAAAAGACAGCATTTATTCATATTGATTGGGTTTACTTTGTCTACATCATGTCATCTTGCTTAAAGCATTACTCTGTTTGTCATGAACTTAATACCAAGAGAGGCAAGCATAGAAGTGCTCTCAAAGTGGAGCAATAGTAAAAGATGCAGAATCATTTTGGTCTACTTATCACAAATGTGATGCCTATATACATGATCATTGCCATGAATAACATCATAACTACGCGCTTTTCTATCAATTGCCCAACAGTAATTTGTCTATCCATCATATGATATGTGTTCGAGAGAGAGGCCTCTAGTGAAAACTATGGCCCCAGTTCTACTTAATCATAATGGTAAAAAAACCTAATACCTTCCTGCAATTTATTTACTTTATTTTTACTTTTGTTTTTATGTTTTTATCACTATCAGAATTAATCGCAAGTAACAAGTTCAATGGGATTGACGATCCTCTTTCCCGCGTTGGGTGTAAGTGTTTGCTTTTGTGTGTATAGGTACTGATAATGAGAATTTGTGTGGTTCTCCTATTTGTTCGATAACCTTGGTTCTCATTGAGGGAAATACTTATTCACTACTATATTGCGTCACATGTATTCTTCGGGGGAAATCCCAACGCAGCTCACAAGTAACAGTAGTCGGTTATGTAATTGGATGTTTATTTTGGTTATGCAATCATGTTGTTATAAGTATATATCTTGTTGTTCTGTAGACAGAGGATATATGATGCGTTATATAGATAGAGCAAATCATATCACATATGATTAAACTAAGGAACACATCGCTGATGATTTTAGTTGCAGACAATTGTTTCGCAGCAATCGATTGCCCACAACACACAGCTTATAAGTAGGAATCGCTTTGTTATTTTTGGTCTTCGCACACGATTCTGATTACTAACATGTTTGTAGGGTATCACACACATCTTGTTATGACAAAAAAAATTAATATGTTGCATCATCAAAAATAGTTCATCCAAGTGACATGTATGTCGTCTATCGCACATATTTGGATCTGCATAGTTGTTTGTGTTATTTTGGCTCATCGCAAACAGTTCATGTGGATCAATTATATGCCATGTATCGCACATGCAACTCTTATCTGAATCATGCTTAATGGATTAGCCATCACACATAGTTCTTTTTATTGGATATGGTTTTATTATCATATCGTCTGCGATCATGCATCGCACACAGTTTGGTCGAATGGTCTCCTATACATGTGTCATCTTAGGAACTTCCTACGGTAGTGCATAATGATAGTATCATCTGCCTATTTGTAACATGTTAATTCCGTTGTCACTATATTCCTCTAGTAGTCCTTTATCAAAACATGTTTTTGCATTATTCATAATAATGGCCCGTCTATCCACTGCCAAACCAAAAGGCATGGGAGATAAAACATCTCCCTTTGAAGATTTAGAAGTAAGGCCATATCTCATTATTTATACTAATATCCATGTATCCCCCTCTGATAGTTTCCAATACCCGGCCATTCGTTTATCTGGAAATATTTTCAAAGCAAGCATTTTATAAACAAAGGGCACTTGATATTATCATATGCTTTCTCAAAATCTATCTTAAAAAGCATGGCACTTTGTTTTTTCTTGTGAATTGAGTTAAGAGCTTCATGAAGAATTATAAACCCGTCCATATCTCACTCAATATAATCTTGGTAAAACTCTTAAAGCTAACATTTAACAAACACATGGGTCTGAAATTCTGGATTTGTTTGGCATCACTAGTTTTTGGCACCAATGTAATTATTCCAAAATTCAGCCTAGAAAGATTTAAAAAAATTCCATGGAAATCATCAAGTGTAGCCTTCAGATCCCATTTAATAAACTCCTTAAATATCTGATAGAACTCTATTGAAAATCCATCAAGTCCAGGACTTTTATGTTTCATAGAAGACACCGCCTTAGGATTTCCTCAAAGGTAAATTATGTCACTAATTTTTCAGCTTGGATATCTAAAATCGTGTTAATTTCATTGATGTCAAGCCTAATATTAGATATGTCAAGTTTACCAAACATTTTTAAAGGCAATAGTATACTACCTCAAATTCTCCTCACCCTCAACCACCTCCTCCTCTTGTTCTAAAAAAATAGTTTCTTCATCCTTCTTCTACCATTAGCTTTAGCTTTGAAATACCTAGTATTAGCATATCCTTCTTTAATTTCAGTATCTTTACATCTGTGAATCGACTTAATTTTCTGTTACTTGAGGATTCTATGAATTTGAGCTCTTAAATCGCTTTGTTCTTGACTCTCCACAGCAAAGAGTCCAAAGAATTCAGCAGGCTCGTCAATTATCTCAACTTTATCAACAATCTCCTTCTTAACCTTCATGTACCAAGATCTTTCATTAGGATCCCACCCTCTTATTTTGTCCTAAGATGCCTTAATTTCTTTTGCCATTTATCAATATTGGATCAATGGAATTCATGGGCCCAAGCTTTGATGACAACCTCATCTAAACCTCCCTTATCAATCAAGGAATTTAAAATTTTAAAAATAGGAGTTTTGATGTTGGGCTCCTCTGCACCCATGATCAGTGGGGTGTGATAAGAAATTTCCCTGATAAGGGTTGTAACTATAGTAAAATCATATTTATATTACCAGTCAATACGGATTAAAATTATGTCTAATTTTTTAAAAAGTAGGATTATCTAGATTATTGGACCAAGTATAAGCCCTTCCATTAAGGGGAAACTTTCTTAAATCAGTGTCGCGGCTTGAGACTACATCGGTATTTCCCCAAAGAGGAAGGGATGATGCAGCATGGTTACTATAAGTATGTCCCTAACTTATGAAACCAAGGTTATCGAACCAGTAGGGGAACCAAGCAACACTATATAAACTGTACATCCACACAAAGAACAAATACTTGCAACCCGACGCGTAAGAGAGGTTGTCAATCTCTCCACGGTAAAAGATAGATCGATTTGTATGAGATTGGATAAAAAGATCGCACAAGAATGCAAAAAAAGATGCAAATGAAAAGTGCAGTGGTACGTACATTTTTCATCATGATTTCCTACTGACATTTGTAATGTTTTTATGCATAATAATGTTTTATGGAGTAATTCTAATGCCTTTTCTCTCATGATATGCGAGGTTTGCACAAAGAGGGAGAATGCCGGCAGTTGGAATTCTAGACCTTAAAAAGCATATCAGAGATACCTATTCCACACATCATCAGATGAGCTAAAACTTCACGAAGAATTATTTTGGAATATATAAAAAATACTGGAGCAAATAACTATCACAGGGAAGCCACCTGGTGAACACAAGATACTGATAACCCACAAGTATAGGGGATCAATTGTAGCCTTTCTCGATAAGTAAGAGTGTCGAACCCAATGAGGAGCTAAAGGTAGAACAAATATTCCCTCAAGTTCTATCAACCACTGACACAACACTACTCACGCTTAACGTTCGGTTTACCTAGAACAAGTACGAAACTAGAAGTACTTTGTAGGTGCAATAGGATAGGTTTGCAAGATAATAAAGAACACGTAAATAAAAACTAGGGGCTGCTTAGATAAAGAAACAACTAAGTTAGTTTAACGAGTGTGGAAAAGTGGTGGTAGGAGTTGCAGAATTGTCCCTAGGCAATCGATAACTAGACCGGTAATCATTATTGCAATTTTATATGAGGGAGAGGCATAAGCTAACATACTTTCTCTACTTGGATCATATGCACTTATGATTGGAACTCTAGCAAGCATCCGCAACTACTAAAGATCATTAAGGTAAAACCAACCATAGCATCATAAGGTATCAAGTCCTCTTTACTCCCATATGCAACAACCCACCTACTCGGGTTAATGCTTCTGTCACTCAAGCAACCCACCATATGAGAATCATGAAAACATTGCAACACCCTACAACGAGGATCCCTTACGCTTGCGCGACATGGAGAGCACCATAGGACAGCACCAATAATATAACATGCAACTCAAACCAATCATGATCGTCAATCAACCCATAAGACAACAAAAATCTACTTAGACATCATAGGATGGCAACACATCATTGGATAATAATATGAAGCATAAAGCACCATGTTCAAGTAGAGGATACAGCAGGTTGCGGGCGAATGGACCGTTGTAGAAAGATGGGGGGAGGTGATGGAGGTTTTGGTGAACATGATGGAGTTGTTGGAGTGGATCGTCGTCACGATAATGGTCCTGGCGGCGTTCCGGTGACACCGGGAGAGAGGGGGAGAGAGCCCCCCCTCCTTTTGTTTCTTCCTTGACCTCCTCCCTAGATGGGAGGAGGGTTTCCTCTCTGTTCCTTGGCCTCCATGGCGGCATAGGGGAGAGAGCCCCTCCGAGATTGGATCTCTTTCTTTGTTTCCTTCTGTTTCTACGCTCCTAGATTGTGGCGTTTCATCATTTCTTAAATATCCGGAAATCCGTAACTCCGATCGGGCTGAAATTTTTAGGGGGTCTTTATCCAAAAATTATCTTTCTTGTGGCCAAATGAGAGATCCAAACAACCTATGTGCTGGTCACAAGGGCCCAGGGCATGACTAGGGGGTAGGGCGTGCCCCTTGGCTTGTGGCCCCCTCGGGCACCGCCTTCTGTTGATTCCACTTCCCAAAATTCACATATATTCTAAAAAAAATCTCCATAAGTTTTTATCCCGTTTGGACTTCGTTTGATATGGATTTTCTGCGCAACAAAAAACATGCAACAAACAGGAACTCGCACTAGGCACTAGATCAATATGTTAGTCCCAAAAATAGTATAAAAAGTTGCCAAAAGTATATGAAAGTTGTAGAATATTGGCATGAAACAATCAAAAATTATAGATACGACGGAGACGTATCAGCATCCTCAAGCTTAATTCTTGCTCGTCCTCGAGTAGGTAAATGATAAAAAAGATAATTTTTGATGTGGAATGCTACCTAGCATAATCTTGATCATATAATCTAATCAGGGCATGAATATTAAGATACATGCATGCTACAAAGCAAAGTGTTAGACGCATGCCCCTAGGGGATAGGTTGGTAGGAGTAAACCATCGTGCGCTCCCGATCCATCACACAAAGGATGACAATCATTAAACAAATCATGCTCCGACTTCGTTACATAACGGTTCACCATACGTGCATGCTACAGGAATCACAAACCTTAACACAAGTATTTCTACTAATCCATAATTACTCACTAGCATAACTATAATATCACCATCTTTATATCGAAAAACTATTGCAAGGAATCAAACATATCATATTTAGTGATCTACAAGTCTTATGTAGGATTTTATGACTAACCATGTGAATGACCAACTCTTGTTAACTCTGTAAATAGATATAAGTGAAGCATGAGTTTTAATTCTTTCTAGAAAAGATATGCCCATGCTCTAACAAATATAAGTGAAGCAAAAGAGCACTCTAAAAATGGTGGTTTTCTATGGGTAGAGAAACAGGCAATCCAAACTTCAAATGATATAGGTGAAACACATGAAGCATTCTACAAAGCCATACTCAAAAGATATAAGTGAGGTGCAAAGAGCCTTAGATAAATCAACCAAGGAATTTCTCATACCAGCATGGTGCATTATTAAAAGAAAAATAAAAAGCACACGACACTCCAAGATTTACGCATATCATGTGACGAATAAAAATATAGCTCCAAGTAAAATTACCGATGGTTGTTAGAAGAAAGAGGGGATGCCTTCCGAGGCATCCCCAAGCTTAGTTTCTTGGGAGTCCTTGAATATTACCTTGGGTTGCCTCGGGCTCCCCAAGCTTAGTCTCTTTCCACTCCTTATTCCTTCATCCATCGTGATCTCACCCAAAACTTGAAAACTTCAATCACACAAAACTTAACAAAACACTCGTGAGATCCGTTAGTATAATAAAGCAAATCGCAACTTCATGTAATGTTGCCAACCAATTCATATTTTATTTTGCATTTTAGCTATTTTATTATAATTTTTCCATGGCTTATACCATCAATACAATAGATAGTTTCATCAAAACGAGCAAAACAATGCATCAAAAATAGAATCTGTCTTAAACAGGACAGTCTGTAGTAATCTGGACATTCACCATACTTATGTAACTCTAAAAATTCTGAAATAGTAGGAAAAAATAAAAAAAATTCATAGCAGTACTGTAAAAATTTCAAAAACTTTTTACATTCCAGTAAAAAATGTAAATTCACGCACTACAACCAAGGTTTCTGTTTTTGCACTGCACACACCAAACAATCAATCTAATCATCCTAAAGGCAAATCTTGGAACATTATTTTTATAATAAAATGGATTTATACAAGGGGATAATTATTTTTGTTGAAAATTTTCTGTAATTAAGATTTTTACAAAGTTTCTATGGGCATGAACAAAGTTCAAGGAGCTCCCCCACTTCAACGTTGCTCGTCCTTCTTACTTTCACTTCTCTTTTTGAAAAAGTTTTAGGTCCCCCTCTTTATTTATTTTTGTTTTTCAACTTTTTAAAAGCACACAACATAATAAAATGACTCTCTAAAACTTCCGGGTTGTCTCCCTGGCAGCGCTTTCTTTAAAGCCATTAAGCTAGGCATAATGTGCTCAAGTAATTGATCCACCCGGATCCCAAGGTATATCAAAGCCAATTTTAATTAACAATGATTTGAAGTTTAGTAGTGAGCACAATGTAACATATATCATGCAACAATGAAGTCTAACTCTCTTCTTATGCATCGGCATGTCATAAAAGAACAATTCATGCACACAAAGTAAAGTCCAATACATAGCATAAGCAGTTTCTTGCAATTTTATCAAATTGGAAACATAGAGAGGTGGAGATGTAGTTCCTATCTCATATTAATTGCAAGTAGGAGCAGCAAGCACATGCATATTATATCTATCAAAATCATCATGTGTAATAGTAAAAGGCAACCCATCTGTATAATCCTTAATAAGTGCAAACTTCTCCGATATAGTGTAGTTGGGAGAATTCAAAAAGATAATAGGACTATCATGCATGGGCACAATAGAAACAATTTCATTCTTAATATAAGGAACTATGGCAAGTTCATATACATAAGCATCTTTCATATTGGCATCATGGACACAAGCATAGCAAGCATCAAGTTCATCAAAAAGGGATATTTCAAATGAATCCAAGGGATCAGAGCAATCAACATAGCATTCATCCTTCGGTAAGCACAAAGGGAAATTAAACAATGTAGGATTTGAAGAGTTACTATCATTAGAAGGTGGGAACGGGTAGCTAATCCGCTCTTCCTCCTTTTGTTCTTCGCTCTCCTCCTCATCTTTTTCATCTAATGAGCTCACAGTTTCAGCAATTTCTTCTTCCATAGATTCCTGCAAAATATTAGTCTCCTCCAAGGCAGCAGACATTCTCTCAATAAATGCATCAATATCGGAATTATGTTCCTAATTCTCATAGCAAAATTTAAGTATAGCAAAATTTTCAGGTCTATAAACACCATCATCATTATTTTCACACTTCTCAAACAAAGATTCAATTTCATAAGCACCCTTAAAAGCAACGAATTCTTATATTCGTTCCACATCATAGTAATCATAAATACCATGAGCATAAGAAGATAAGGTTTCACTATCATTAAATTTACATCAAAAAGGAAGGTGTGGAGCCTTCATCCTAGAGCAACAAGTATAATCATATCTCTGGCATAGATTCCAAGAATACCATTTCAACATATAAATTTGATCCCATAACAGTTTCCCTTTTTGAGTCAAGCTATAATACCTAAAGTACTCATGTTGATCCAACGTGTCTCCCATTATCAAGTTGAATGGGATTTTCTCAGGATTATCAAAGTAGTGCATGATATCCTTCACATAACGAGCATCGAGGGTTTTAGGAGGTTCCCCATCTCCATGAGTAGCAAGTACACCTAATTGTTTTTGGTATTTCGTGTTCCATATCCATAACTAAAGATAGAGAACAACTTAGAACAAAAAATAAAATCTACTTAGTGATAAAGCAAAAAAGCAGACACGAGAATATTCACCCCCACGCTATTGCTCCTCGGCAACGGCGCCAGAAAAAGGTCTTGATAACCCATAAGTATAGGGGATTAGTTGTAGCCTTTCTCGATAAGTAAGAGTGTCGAACCCAACGAGGAGCTAAAGGTAAAACAAATATTCCCTCAAGTTCTGTCGACCACCGATACAACTCTAGGCACGCTTAACGTTTGCTTTACCTAGAACAAGTATGAAAATAGAAGTACTTTGTAGGTGTGATAGGATAGGTTTGCAAGATAATAAAGAACACGTAACTAAAAACTAGGGGCTGCTTAGATAAAGAAACAACTAAGTTAATTTAACGAGTGTGGAAAAGTGGTGGTAGGAGTTGCGGAATTGTCCCTAGGCAATCGATAACTAGACCGGTAATCATTATTGCAATTTCATATGAGGGAGAGGCATAAGCTAACATACTTTCTCTACTTGGATCATATGCACTTATGATTGGAAATATAGCAAGCATCTGCAACTACTAAAGATCATTAAGGTAAAACCCAACCATAGCATTATAAGGTATCAAGTCCTCTTTACTCTCATATGCAACAACCAACCTACTCGGGTTTATGCTTCTATCACTCAAGCAACCCACCATAGGCAAATCATGAACACATCGCAACACCCTATAGCAAGTATCCCTCATGCTTGCGCGACACGGAGAGGACCATAGGACAGCACCAATAATAAAACATGCAACTCAAACCAATCATGATCATTAATCAACCCATAGGACAAAAAAAATGTACTCAGACATCATAGGATAGCAAAACATCATTGGATAATAATATGAAGCATAAAGCACCATGTTCAAATAGAGGGTACAACAGGTTGCGGGAGAGTGGACCGCTGTAGATAGATGGGGGGAGGTGATGGAGGTGTTGGTGAAGATGACGGAGTTTTTGGAGTGGATCACCATCACGATGATGGCCCCGGCGGCGTTCCGGTGCCACCGGGAGAGAGGGGGAGAGAGCACCCCTCCTTCTTCTTCTTCCATCATCTCCTACCTAGATGGGAGGAGGGTTTACCCTCTGGTCCTTGGCCTCCATGGCGGCAGAGGGGCAAGATCCCCTCCGAGTTTGGATCTCTTTCTCTATTTCCTTCTGTTTCTACGCTCCCAGATTCTGGCCTTTCACCGTTTCTTAAATATCCGGAGATCCGTAACTCCGATCGGGATATTGAGGGGATCTTTATCCAAAAATTATCTTTCTTGTGGCCAAAGGAGAGCTCCAACCGACCTATGGGCTCGTCACAAGGGCCCAGGGCGCGGCTAGGGGGGTAGGGCGCGCCCCTGGCTTGTGGCCCCCTCGAGCACCGCCTTCTATTGATTCCACTTCCCAAAATTCACATATATTCCAAAAAAATCTCCGTAAGTTTTTATCCTGTTTGGACTTCGTTTGATATGCATTTTCTGTGAAACAAAAAACATGCAACAAACAGGAACTAGCACTAGGCACTGGATCAATATGTTAGTCCCAAAAATAGTATAAAAGATTGCCTAAAGTATATGAAAGTTATAGAATATTGGCATGAAATAATCAAAAAATATAGATACGACGGAGACGTATCACACACCGGGGCATGCCAGCCCCCCCCCCCAAGCGTGCCCTGGTGGGTTGTGCTCAGCCCAGCCCACCTCCGGTGCCCATCTTCTGGTACTTAAGGTCTTTTAACCTAGAAAAAATCAGGAGGGGTCTTCCGAGACGGAACGCCTCTGTCTCGAGGTGGAACTTGGGCAGGAGCACTTTTGCCCTCCGGCGGAGCAATTCCGCCGGGGGAACTTCCCTTCCGGAAGGGGAAATCAAAGCCATTGTCATCACCAACAACCCTCTCATCTTTGGGAGGCCAATCTTCATCAACATCTTCAACAGCACCATCTCCTCTCAAACCCTAGTTCATCTCTTGCGTTCAATCTTTGTACCGAAACCTCAGATTGGCACATGTGGGTGACTAGTAGTGTTGATTACATTACGTAGTTTATTACTATATGATTTATTTGGTGGAATATTATATGTTCAGATCCATTATGCTATTTATTACCTCTCTGATCTTGAGCATGAATATCATTTTTGAGTAGTTACCTTTTTTCTTGAGGTCGTGGGAGAAGTCATGTTGCAAGTAATCATGTGAATTTGATATGTGTTCGATATTTTGATGATATGTATGTTGTGATTCCCTTAGTGGTGTCATGTGAACGTCGACTACATGACACTTCACCATCTTTGGGCCTAAGGGAATGAATTGTGGAGTAGTTATTAGATGATGGGTTGCTAGAGTGAGAGAAGCTTAAACCCTAGTTTATGCACTACTTTATAAGGGGCTAATTTGGATCCACATGTTTAATGCTATGGTTAGATTCTATCTTAATACTTTTCTCGTAGTTGCCGATGCTTGCGAGGGGGTTAATCATAAGGGGGGATTGTTCAAGTAATAATAGCACCCAAGCACCGGTCCACCCACATATCAAATTATCAAAGTAGCGAACGTGAATCAAACCAACATGATGAAAGTGACCAGATGAAATTCATGTGTGCCCTCAAGAATGCTTTGCTTATTATAAGAGACCATTTTGGCCTATCCTTTGCCACAAAAGGATTGGGATACCTTGCGGCACTTTGTTTACCATTACCGTTACTTCCTCGTTACCAATTATCTTTCTATCAAACTACCTGTTACCTACAATTTCAGTGCTTGCAGAAATTACCTTGCCAAAAAATGCTTGTCATTTCCTTCTGTTCCTCGTTGGGTTCGACACTCTTACTTATCGAAAGGACTACGATTGACCCCTACACTTTTGGGTCAGCATGCAGCAAGGTATTTTTGGGTTCTTTGGAATAGTAGATCTGAAAGCATTGCGGAAAAAGTAGACCGGAAAGCAATATGTTAAAAGATAGACCCGAGGGCGTAGATTTCACTAGTGGCTTCTCTCATGAGTATATCACACTGTGGGTAAACAAATTGATGTTGGGCAATTGATAGAATATCAAATAATCATGACGATATCCAAGGCAATGATCATTATATAGGCACCAAGTCCAAGATTAGTAGACCGAAACGATTCTGCATGTACTACTATTACTCCACACATGGACCGCTATCCAGCATGCATCTAGTGTATTAAGTTCATGGAGAAATGGAGTAATGTAATAAGAACGATAACATGATATAGACAAGATCTATTCATGTAGGAATAGACCCCATCTTGTTATCCTTAATAGCAATGATACATGCATGCCTCGCTTCCCCTTCTGTCACTGGGAGAGGATACCACAAGATCGAACCCATCATAGAGCACCTCTTCCCATGGCAAGAAAAATCGATCTAGTTGGCCTAACTAAGACAAAGATTCGAATAAGAAATATGAGGCTATAAATAATCATGCATATTAGAGATCAAAGAAGACTCAAATAATATTCATGGATAGAAACTGATCATGAACTCAAACTTCATCGGATCCGAACAAACACACTGCAAAAAGTCATTACATCAAATAGATCTCCAAGAGACCGTTGTATTGAGAATCAAAAGAGATAGAGGAAGCCATATCTAATGCCTACGGACACGTAGGTCTATGGTGGACTACTCACGCATCATCACAGAGGCACCCATGAAGACGATGCACCCCTTCGTGATGGTGTTAGATTGGATCTTATGGTTCTGGAACTTCCGGCGGCTGGAATTGTTTTTTGTCGACCCTTCTAGGGTTTCTGGAATATTTGGGTATTCATAGAGCTCAGAAGCGGTGGAGGAGGGTCCCATGGTCCCCACAACCCACTAGGGCGCGCCTTGTGTCTTTTGAGCCCCACAGGCCTCCTCTCAGGTGCTTCCTTGACTCCCAAGTTGTCTTCTGGTTCAAAAACTATCTCCAAAAAGTTTTGTAGCAATTGGACTTTGTTTGGTACTGATATTCTGCGAATAAAAAACAAGCAAAAAAACAACAGCTAGCACTTGGCACTATGTCAATAGGTTAGTCCCAAAAATGATATAAAGTTGCTATATAAAGATTGTAAAACATCCAAGAATTGTAGTACAACAGCATGGAATAATCAAAAGTTATAGATACGTTGGAGACGTATCAATCAGCATATTCAATAATGTCATTAAAACAAAGGACTAATGTCCAAGAGTATTTGGTTTATTTTTTTCAGAGCTCTTGCTAATGATGTTAAAATCCCAACCCTGCCACACATGGGAGTGCATTTCTTTGATAAACCATAGATAGTTCTACCAAAAAAACAGCTTTCTTCTCACGCTATGCATCACCATATATACTGTGATAAAATTCCATGTAAAATCATGTTTGTCATGAATAAGCATTCTCACAAAATACCCTCCATTTTCAATGGCTAGAACATCAAAAACATCCATTTTAACCCCGGCCAAAATATCCACTGTTCTTCCTATGGGAGGCTCCTAGTGCCATTTAAAGTTGTTTTCCCCACACAAATATGCAGTTCATTAAGAGTAAAGGAATCTTTGATAATTTCATGCATCCCCAAGAAATCTATATGTAAATAACAAATTGATTCCTGAACAAATCTCTTTTAGTATAATCTCCAATTCTTGTAGCATTCCAGAGCATCCCTTTCTTTTTTTAATTATTTTTCTTTTGAAAGAATGAAACAAGATAGAGAATAAGAACTCAAAGGGAAGAAAATAAGATAAAGTCAGAAAACCCTTATAGATTCATATTGTTTCTTCCACTTCTTTTATTTGAGGTGATACTCTTCTTCACCCTAGCCATGCTAAGGAGTTCATGTCTGCTTTTTAGCAGAAAATATATGTTTAATTTTGTCTAAATATTTGTCTTCCGTATCTACTTCAGAGTTCTCCCCATCAGAGAGGAGATCATTTAAATATGCATCTCATGTATCTATAGGATTGGGACAATTATATTTGTCTTCATTTTATTTATTGAGGAACATGTAAAACCTAGCTACTTCCAATTTTCCCATCAAATCCACACTGGTGCCAATAATATCTAAAGTACATACCAAATCAATTCCAATTAAAGAAGTAATATCCAAAAGAGACATGTTTTTTAATTTAAGTAGATCGGGAATATTCCGTTTACCATAGGCATCCTTGCCTTCTGCCCTTTCCTTAGCAAGATATGCTCTGTTCATGTCCTCTCTGCCCATCAGTATTGTGCATCTTCAAGTTTTACCAAACTCATCTACCTTGGTTTCTACTTCCCCTCTGAATTCACACTAGCACCCTCCTCCACTCCTACCAGATATGCTTTTGGTAACTTACCAGAAAAGTAAATTAAATCTTGACTCGTATTGAAATCTATAAGCTCCTTATATTTATCAAATGCTTTTGTCTTCCCGTCGGGTGCCATCACTTTGGCATCTTGTTTCTCCTCAGAAATGTTCACAAATTCCTCACCATGTTTCTCCTCATTTTTCATGTCCAACACCTATTGTAGAAGCTGTTATAATATGACATTTTGTTTTTGCAATTCAGCTTGTTGTTTCATCATTTACATTTGCCTATTCGTCCTCTCTACATCACTATCACTCAGTCTTTTCTCATCCATAGCAATCCTTGCAGCCTTCCTAGATTTTCTTGCTCTAACCTTCTGATCTTATTAGCTTTGTCATCATTTGTTTTGTAACTTCCTCCAGGCTCTACTATTTGTGCCACTTCTCTGTTATCCTTTCCTCTCAAAATCTCCCTCTCTTTCATTGCTTTCCTATGTGCTTCATATTGTTTCAAGTATGAACTTTCTAAAGAAAATTTTGCATCCTCTTTATTAGCATCCTTGGTTCTCTTAGTTTTTACCTCATCTTTATCTTCGTTAGCCCCTTTCCCTTCTTCCTCTTCCACGTGTCTTTTTCCATTCTCATGGTACCAATCTTTTTCCACTATAAAATCAACCTCTAATGTAATTCTAAAAATAACAAGTTCTTTTGTTGCAATCTCAGCATATGATGGCATTTTATTTAGATCTCTCACTCCTATCTTGCATCTGATGTGTTGTAGAGCAATTGTGTCCATATCTACTTCTAGTACTGGTCCAAGAGAAGTGCTCAGCTCACATATCTACTTCTAGCTTGCCCACTTCCTGATTAACTCCATCTGGTGGCTCCTCCCCCTCCTTGAGCTTTGGAAGTGGGATTAATTGAACCCCATTCCTGACTAACTCCACCATCTGTCACCCCCACCTTCTTATCTTATCCAAATTTACCAAAATCTCTAGATCCGCCATTGAAATTATCTCTGGCAAATCCTCACCCATCACCACCATGCCCCCACCCCCAAAGTTCTTCCTCTGATATTGCAAATTGAATCTATCTTTGTTCTTCTCTTGGCATCCCCCCTCCCAGGGCTACCCGGCATCATCGCCGCATGTTCTTCGTCGGGACCTAGAGCTCCATGGGTACGGGGATCTCCAGCAATCAGAGATAGGAGAGGTTGGTCATCTAAAAACCTAAAAAAACCAACAGAAGTACTATTTTTTGCCCATCTATCCCCTGCACCTGGCTAGGCTCAAACTACGGCCCAAACCGATATTACCATCTAATATTGGACCCAAATGAAGCCCAGTGTCCCATTCTTCCACCTCAATCACCACAAGCGCATCGAATTTGAAAGTCAGATCAGGCGCAGCCCCATGATTTCTAACCTCCAACATGAGTGGAATCCCCTCGGGGTAATGCTCCGTAGTTTTCTCATAACATAATCACCACTAAAAATCTCATCATATGACCTCAAATCAACATGATTTGGTTGTGATTTCTCATCAGAATCGAATTTTTTCTCCTCCCCACTAAGACCGATTTTTTATGTAATTTCGTTCACAATGATCCACGGGAACTTTGTTCAATTGCCTTTCAGCTTTGGATTTGTATCTTCTACTGATTCCTACCCTCTTATCCCTCTTATCGCCATCATCTCCAATAACATGCGGAATAGAATGCAAGTATTTAGATGTGACACTGGAACTGAACAAACATACTTGTCGCGATAATCTCGTTTTCACTCCGCATTTTCCGATCCACCACCACCTCGCGGTGATCGAGCAGCTCGAGCATCCCACCTTGCCGATGAAGCACGCCCAGCCAGAATTCGAGCAAACTCGCCACCACGAGGTCAACGGTGAGCACGCACGATATTGCACATTAAACGCATGTCACTCTCCATCTCCTGATTTCAAGATTCGAGTTTCCACCTTTCAAATGATGTTGTTAGTTTGATGATTTGATAGATGACCCCATGTTAGTTACTTGCTTAATATATTGATGAATGATGGAGTATGGAACTAAGTGTTAGCAATTTAACACATAATTTTGGTTTAGGGACATTATAGACATTTCAGTACACAATTCATAGAAGAATCGCATGTTGAAATATCAGAAAACAACCGGACGACTGATTCTGTGGACAGTCTCTCAGAATCAGATTGTGAAGAATCATGGGGAGGAAAGAACTGGCCCTTCGACCTTCTTTGTTGCTAATCCAGTTGTCTGTCGTCAATTGAGAAGAACTACAACTAGTTATGACTAAATCTGGTTAGGATAAATATAGCTTTCTAATAAAACGTGCCGCTCGTGTTACATTTCCGGAGAAGTGGAACTCTCCATTTTTGTTCTTGCCCCAGCCATCCTAATTACGACCCTTTCTTGTCCTCTCCGTCCTCCGCCACATATATAATAGCAACACGGTATATATATTCATCGGCACAGCTCTAACATTTTGGGAGAGGCCACCATCTCACATTCTCACGCATGCGCGCAGGTGCATGCTGGACGATGTGCCCATTGCACCTAGATTCGCCGCTTGCAATTTCATGGGCATAGATGATAGATCGTCCCAGCAACGACAATCGACTTTGAGGCGATAGTTCAGTGTTAGCCTGATAGGTGAAGACGCGCGGTAAGCACGGCGACAGCGGCAATGGCGAGCGGCGGCGTGCTGCCATTGGCATCGCTGAACCACATCAGCATCGTTTGCAGTTCGGTAGATGAGTCGCTACGCTTCTACATGAACATCCTGGGCTTCATCCCCATCCGCCGCCCCGGATCTTTCAACTTCAACGGCGCATGGTAATTATTAATTAAACTGAATTAAATCATCATCTTTGGGATTAAGCAATTTATAACTGGTTGATGAATGAAATTAAATAGCTAGCAAACCGCATAAGTATATATCTATCAAAAGAGAAGTGATTGATGATTTTTGCCGCTGATGAAGGTTATTTAACTATGGGATCGGTATCCACCTGTTGCAATCTGAAGAGCCCCAGAGTTTGCCTGGGAAGACGGAGATCAACCCCAAGGATAACCACATCTCTTTCCAGGTACCTACGGTTGAATATTGCTCGAGGACGTGACACGAATTAACTTATGTTGTACGCTTGGTTCCACATCAACCTTGCTTGCACATGAGAGGGATTTTATGTCATGCATGATCAATTCCGATCCAAATCACCACACCAACGAGGTGTATGGAGAGTCACGTCGCAACTTCACAATGTCACACATGCATGGATATCGCGCTATTTGCTATGTGCCGAGATGAATGGCGGTGCGTGTGTGTCTGTATGTGTTTGCAGTGCGAAAGCATGGTGGCGGTGGAGCGGCGGCTGAAGGAGCTGGGCATCCCGTACATCCAGCGGTGCGTGGAGGAGGGTGGCATCTTCGTGGACCAGATCTTCTTCCACGACCCCGACGGCTTCATGATCGAGATCTGCAACTGCGACAACCTCCCCGTTATTCCGCTTGCCGACCATACCTTCACCATGGCCGCCTGCAAGAGGGTCGTCGCCGTCAAGCAACAGCAGAAGCCACTGCCGGTACAGCCTCCTCCCCTGCCGACTGCGGCAACAACCGCCGCAGCACAGTGCGTGCCGTCAGCCAACAAGGCGATGCAGCGTGTCGGCGGCGAGGAGACGGCACACGTCTCGTGCGCGTGAGATGGGAGATGTAGCATATAATGTGTGGATAGCTAACACTGCCGAAATGGTGGCGTGCGCGTCGCGGGTGAGGTGGTTCATTCGCGTCGTGGATGGGATATTAGGATGTGTGGGTCCAGTGCGAGTGTTATGTGGGGCACCCCACTAAAAACATGCAATATATCCAATATATATTGTATCACGATGTTGTCCTTGTTTGTCCCAATCTCGTCACTCCTCTGGTTTTGAGCTCGACATACCCTTGTTGCTCCGATCGGTTCTCCTACTCCATCCATCTCTTAAGTGGCGGAAATATCGTGGGTTCAAGCGACGAAGATTTAGGGCACATAAGTGCGTGGCACTCGGGTCCTTGATGCCAGCATTTTATTTTGCCTTTCAATTTTTAAAATTCTATATCTTTTAAACGAAAAATTCAAATTAAGTTTTCTTTTCATATTTATGTTTCTTGTGACCAGCGCTTTCAAATAACATTCATTTTGAATATGTTTATTTTAAAAGAAAATGTGTTAAATTTTAATGTTGAAACTTGGTACGAGCAAGCAATAAAAATCAATTATTTTGTGCCTATGATCGACAGAAAGAATTACTTCAAATTATATCTCTGAAAGTAGTTGAAACTTGATAGTTTTAGATGCAAAAAACGTATGTTTCCTAGTTGAAACTTAAAATTTATTGTGTCCTTGTGCGGACACCAACTACTGCACGAATAGTAAGGTAAATTGACCGACCGGCCGGACTTGGTGACGAGACTATGTACCTAGGGTAGGGTCCTAGGCCTGACCTACATACCCTACCTAAGGACACTATGTCGAGAGGACTTAGAGATTACAAGAAAGATTTCAACTGAAGTCGTCATGGTGCGTAACTCACTCGGCATTTAATCCACTCGGAGGTTTCTTCCTCCACTCGACAGTCTACTTTCACTCGGAAGAACCAGTGGCCAGTCGACAGCAGAAGACCAAAAGACGCCCTAGGGAGGCCAACATGCAGGCGTTCGACCAGTCGTCATTAGTAGCATTTATTGCATATGTTATCAGTAATGTATGTCTTTATTCCCACGATCGAACCCTTGGTTGTCGGGCATTCATGAGGGGCAGCGCACTCTATATAAGCCGCCCCTCCCCTCTACCACAAGGGTTCGCACCCCCTGTAACACTCATATTCCACACGACAAGAGCTCCCGAGCACTGAGACGTAGGGTTGTTACCTCCACGAGAGGGGCCTGAACTCATACATCCGTGTGTACACCCTCGTCATAGCTACGACTCTTCCCTCTCCTTACGTACCCCTACCTTCTACTGTCAAGCTTGTTCCCACGACAGTTGGCGCTCACCATGGGGCAGGCGTCTAAGCGACTTCCGGCGAGGTTGCATCTTTTCTCCTTCGTCATGTCCTCCGGCGGTGGAGTGTCCCTTGGCCACGAGATCTGTCTCGAAGTGCTCACCTTCATCGCCGACGACTCGGCATGGCTTCAGGAAGCGCCTCTAGATGTTGAGGCGCTCCCGATCCGCGGGGCGGCGCACTTCCGTGCAAGCTCCTGCGTTGTTCTTCTACGGCAGTCGTCGACTCCGTACTCGTCATCCCTCCCCACTGTTCACCGTCGTAAGTGGTCTGGTCATTCGCAGCTCCAACGCTGGGTGAGGCATGCGGCGGCTCGCCAAGCGTCATTTACGCAGATTGCGCCTATTGAGCCCGCCGAATCACTTCACGGCGTGTTCGACTCAACGTCAGATCAGTCTGATGTTCCCTCCGAGTACGAGAGCTGCGATCCTGCGATGAAGGTCCTCATGGCGGGCTCGCATCAAAGCCCGCCCCCTGGTTTCGGCCGCGGCGGACGTGAGACTGGGGGACCGTCGAGTGAGCATCAACACCGAGATGAGTAGGTCCTCCACACCCTCATCGTCGGTGCGACTGCCGAGGCTCAGGCCTTAGAGGCCACGCGCCTTCGGCTCGAAGAGATGCAGAGAGAGCTCGACGAGCACGCTCGCCAGCGTCCACCCGCTACCAGTCGACGTCAGCGACAGTTGTTTCCGAGTGTATCTCAGAACAACGTTGAGGTATTTCGTACTCCAGTTCTTAATGTTGTAGCCGCAGCTAGGATTGCAGATTTCATTCAGCCGTCGTGTTCAGAGGCTGGCAGAGGTTTGCAGCAGATTCGAGCGTTGCTTGATGCAGCACAGCGACAGAATTCGGTTGGTTCTCAGTCGCGCAATATATTACAGAGCAATTGGCCCAAGGCAGATACAGTTCAGTTGGCACATAGCCCTGGATCGCCTCTGCGTTGCAGGGGCGAAGGTTATCGTGAAGATCAGTATAGAAATCAGGGACGAGATCAGTTTGCTCCCCATTTTCACTGTGATGACCACCGTCGAGTGCCAACTCGTCCGCGGAGTGGTTTGTATGTGCCCCGACACTATGATGATAGGCGCCCGTTAGGTGATGAGCGGAATCCTGGATTCGACGCGAGGGATATCCTTGCACAAATACGGATTGACAGAGACAGGGCTCACAGGGATGGTTATGATAGAGACTATCCGAGTGGAAGGGGTGTCGTCGTCTCTGGCCCCGAGTGTTTCAGCAAAGCCATTCGGTTTGTTGTGGTTCCCCGCAACTTCAGGTTAGCGGCTGGAATCAGCAAGTTCACGGGAGAGTCTAAACCTGAAACATGGTTACACGACTACCGAGTGGCGGTACAAATTGGTGGAGAAAACGACAACATATCCATGAAGAGTTTGTCCTTGATGTTGGATGGTTCGGTCCGAGCATGGTTGAATCGACTGGCTCCTTCTAGCATCTATTGCTAGGAAGATCTTGCCCAAGTGTTCATCAGAACTTTTGAGGGCACATGCAAGCGTCCAGCTGGTTTAATTGATCTACAACACTGTGTTCAGAAGCCCAATGAAACCTTGAGGGATTATATTCAGCGTTGGTCCATCCTACATCACATAGTGGAGAATGTTTCCGAGCACCAAGCCATTTGTGCCTTCAAGGCTGGTGTTAAGTATAGAGAGCTTTACCTGAAGTTTGGTCGTATGGGAAATATTTCTTTGAGCAAGATGATGGAGATTACCACTCGGTACGCCAATGGCAAAAAGGAAGACCGCCTCCGCAACGGCAAAGGAAAAGCAGTCGACAATGATGCCGGCGGCAATTCTAGTCAGAAACAAAAGCGCAAATGGAGTCAACAGAGAAGTCAACATGGTTGTTCCTGCCACCCCCACTTACCTCAAATGGTCTCAGATCGCTATCACATTCGACCAGTCGGACCACCCTGCTCATGTCGCTACCCCCGGTCAACAAGCTCTGGTGGTGGATCTAGTTGTGGGAGACACTCGACTCCGCAAGGTTCTCATGGACAGAGGGTGTGGTTTGAACATCCTATATGCAGATACCCTGAAGGGGATGGGCATTCCGATGTCCCGTCTCAGCGAAAGCAACATGCAGTTCCACGGAGTCATTCCCAGGAAGAAGGCCAGGTCACTCGGCCAGATTGCATTGGATGTGGTGTTTGGCACTAACAAGAATTTTCGTAAGGAAAAATTGACGTTTGAAGTTGTGGATTTCCAAAGCACATATCACGCAATCCTTGGTCGCCCGGCCTATGCACATTTCATGGCCCATCCATGTTACGTGTACCTCAAGTTGAAGATGCCCGGGCCCAAGGGTGTGATCACAGTCACGGCGAATCACAGAGGGCTGAGGAGTGCCTCCAATAGGGCTCCAAAATCGCCAACCATCATATGGTTGTGGTTGAATTGGAAGAGTATAATAAGAGTGTTGATCCTGTCGACCTACTGCGGGCCAAGAAGCCCGCCTTAGAGTTTGTGGTTTAGTCGACAGGCGAAGTGAAGAAAGTACACATCCACCCGACAGATCCTAATGCTGCCTCGGCCAACATTTCGACGACACTCGACAGCAAATAGGAAGCCGAGCTCATCCAGTTCTTCCGTGAGAACCGAGACATCTTCGCATGGAAGCCTGCTGACATGCCGGGTGTACACAGGGAACTGGCTGAGCACCGTCTGAGAGTTGAACCAAAGTCCAAGCCTTTGAAGAGCACTTGCGTCGGTCGGCAGCAGAGAAGCGGAAGGCAATCGGTGAGTAGGTGGCTCGACTCTTGGCGGCCAAGTTCTTTCTGGAGATTTACCACTCCAAGTGGCTCTCGAACGTCATCATGGTCCTCAAGAAAGGTAAGTCACTCCGCATGTGTATTGACTTCAAACGTATCAATCGGGCTGCCCAAAAGATCATTTTCTGCTCCCCCGCATCGATCAGATTGTCGACTCGACTGCAGGATGCGAGCGTTTATCCATTCTCGATGCTTACTCTGGTTACCATCAGATCCATCTGTTTGGTCCAGATGAAATAAAGACAGCCTTCATCACCCCTTTCGGGTGTTTTTGTTATGTCACCATGCCTTTTGGTTTCACGAATGTCGGCGCTACTTTCATGTGTATGATTGAGAAATGCCTGCTCGACCAAATCCCTCGGAATGTCAAGGCTTGATACGTCTCCAATGTATCTATAATTTTTATTGTTCCATTCTATTATATTATCTGTTTCGGATGTATTATATGCATTAATATGCTATTTTATATTATTTTTGGGACTAACCTATTAATCTAGAGCCTAGTTCCAGTTTTTGTTTTTTCCTTGTTTTTTGAGTTTCGCAGATAAGGAATATTAAACGGAGTCCAAACGGAATAAAACCTCCAGAATGATTTTTTTCTGGAAAATATGGAAGCCACGAGACTTGAGAACCAAGGCAGAGGAGCTGCCACGGAGCCACAAGCTCGCTTGCCGCGACTAGGGGGGCCACCCGCGCCGGGCAGGCTTGTGGGCCCCTGGAAAATCCCCTAACCCTAATCTTCAGCCTACAAATACCCAAATATTCCATCATTATCAAAACGAGCCACGAAAACACTTTTCCACCGCCAGAAGCCTCCGTTCCCGAGAGATCCAATCTTGGAGCCTTTTCTGGTAATCTGCCGGAGGGGGATTCGATCACAGAGGGCATCTACATCAACTCCATTGCCCCTTTTATGATGCGTGAGTAATTCAACACAGACCTACGGGTCCATAGCTAGTAGCTAGATGGCTTCTTATCTCTCTTTGCTTCTCAATACCATGTTCTTCATGATCTTCATGGAGATCTATGCGATGTTATACTCTTTTGCGGTGTGTTTGTCGAGATCCGATAAATTGTGGGTTTATGTTTAGATTATCCATGAATATTATTTGAGTCTTTCCTGAATTCTTATATGCATGATTTCATACCTTTGCAAGTCTCTTCGAGTTATTGGTTTGGTTTGGCCAACTAGATTGGTAATTCTTGCAATAGGAGAAGTGCTTAGTTTTGGGTTCAATCTTGCGGTGTCCTCACCCAATGACAAAGTATGGGTAGCGAGGCACGTATTGTATTTTTGTCATCAAGGGTAAAAAGATAGGTTTTTCATCATATTGCTTGAGTTTATCCCTCTACATCATGTCATCTTACTTAATGTGTTACTCTGTTCTTCATGAACTTAATACTCTAGATGCAGGCAGGAGTCGATCGATGTGTGGAGTAATAGTAGTAGATGCAGAATTGTTTCGGTCTACTTGTCATGGACGTGATGCCTATATGCATAATAATTGCCTTGGATACTTCATAATTATTCGCTTTTCTATCAATTGCTCGACAGTAATTCGTTCACCCACCGTAATACTTGCCATCATGAGAGAAGCCATCTAGTGAAACCTATGGCCCTCGGGTCTATTTTCCATATTATATTTTCAGATCTAAAACCAAAAACACCAAAAATACTTTCTACATTGTTTTTTCTTTTAGTTTTACTTTCCATTCAAGCACCCTATTATATCTATCTCTACTAGACCTCATCCTTACAAATAACCGTGAAGGAATTGACAACCCCTTTATAGCGTTGGGTGCAAGAGTTTGATTCCTTGTGCAGGTATATCTATTGGTGGCTCGCTTGTGTCTCCTACTGGATTGATACCTTGCTTCTCAAAAACTGAGGGAAATACTTATCTACTTTGCTGCATCAAACCGTTCCTCTTCACGGGAAACCAACGCATGCTCGAGAAGTAGCAAGAAGGAGTTCTAGCGCCGTTGCCGGGGAGATACATAGCAAGTCAAGGATACCAAGTACCCATCACAAACTCATTTCTTGCATTTACATTATTTTCCATTTGCCTCTCGTTTTCCTCTCTCCCACTTCTAAAACGATTACCAAAAAGATTTGTCATTTTATTCGCCCTCTTTGTGGTTTGCCTTTTTCTCACCGGATCTCTTTTGTTTGCTTGTGTTGCCATGTGCTTCCTATTTGCTTGCATCTTCGCTTGCTAAAAATCTATTGTTATGTATCCTCATCCACTTGCTAATCTTTTCAAAAGACCAAAGTATGATGAACCAATTGCTAGTGAGTTGAGTGTACTTGATTATCTCTACGAAGTTTTGCTTGATATTCGTGAATCTAAAAATTGTGATGAAGTGATTCACGATGTTTCCTTGAATGAAAAGCATGATTGCAATGATATTGTTATAAATTTTATTAATGTCAATTATGTTAATGATATGCAAAACTACAAGCTTAGGGATGCTATATTGGATGAGTTTGCCATGACCAGTACTTATTGCAATGATCATGATTGGGGTGATAATGCTTCTTATGATCTTGATAATTTATTTAATATTCACGATGAATATGATATTGAAAGTGGGTTTGGAAGAGTGTCAACTTTAGGCATTATTGATCCCACTATTTTTAAGAGTGTTCAATCTTATGAAATTTTTGATAAAAGTGGGTTTGGAGAGGTCATGACTTTAGTTAATGATAATACCACTATTTTGGAAGAGTATCAACTTTGCATGCATGTGGATCATGAAGAGAAAATTTTATATGATAGTTATATTGTTGAATTCCTTCATGATTCTACTTAAATTTATTATGAGGGAGGAACATATGCTTGTAGGAATTGCAATAATATCAAGTTTCCTCTCTATGTGTTCAAAGTTTTGAAGTTATGCTTATTTTGCCTCCCTATGCTAGTTAATTCTTGTTCCCATAAATTTTTTGCCCACAAAATCCCTATGCATAGGAAGTGGGTTATACTTAAACGTGTTTTTAATACTATTCATGATGCTCTTTTGCATATCGCAACTACTACTTTTTATGTGAGCATCATTGAAATCGTTATCCCTAGCTAGGGGCATTAAACAATAGCGCTTGTTGGGAGGCAACCCAATTTTATTTTGCTTTCTGCTTTTTGCTTCTGTTTTGGTGTGTTTGGAACATTATTACTTCTGTAGTAATTGTGTTTTTGTATTTAAATTAGTTTTTGAGCCAAGTAAAACCTTTGGGGTGATCTATGGTAGTTGTTGATTTGATCTTGCTGGAAAACAGAAACTTTTGCGCTCCGTACAGGATTTTTATGAATTTTTCATAGCATCAAATTGATCTGAAATCTTTACACAGGATTGATATACCAATTTGACTGGTTTTCCTAATGTTTAAGAATTTTTATACATCCAGAAGTATTCTAAGTTTACAGATTGCTACAGACTGTTCTATTTTTGACAGATTCTGTTTTCTTTGTGTTGTTTGCTTATTTTGATGTATCTATGGGTCGTATCGGGGGGTATGAGTCATGGAGAAGTTAGAATACGGTAGGTATTACACAAATATAAATAAATAATGAGTTCACAACAGTACCGAAAGTGGTGATTTATTTTTCTTATACTAACGGATCTCATGAGTTTTCTGTGGAGTTTTGTGTTGTGAAGTTTCATGATCTGGGTGAAGATTTGATATACTATGGAATAAAGAGTGGAAAGATCCTAAGCTTGGGGATTCCCAAGGCACACCAAGTCATATTCAAGGATACCAAAAAGCCTAAGCTTGGGGATGCCCCGGAAGGCATCCCCTCTTTCGTCTTCAATCCATCGGTAAATTTACTTGAGGCTATATTTTTATTCACCACATGATATGTGTTTTGCTTGGAGCGTCTTGTATGATATGAGTCTTTGCTTATTAGTTTACCACAATCATCCTTGCTGCACACATATTTTGAGAGAGACACGCTGAATCGTGAATTTGTTAGAATACTCTATGTGCTTCACTTATATCTTTTGAGCTAGGCAATGTTGCTCTAGTGCTTCACTTATATCTTTTTACAGCATGGTGGTGTTATATTTTATAGAAATTATTGAACTCTCTTTCCTCACTTATATTATTGTGAGAGTTTCTTAAAACAGCATGGTAATTTGCTTAGGTTATGAATTTAGTCCTAATATAATGGCATCCAAGAGGGATATAATAAAAACTTTCATATTAAGTGCATTAACAACTATGAGAAGTTGGATTCCTTGCATATAGTTTTGAGATAATAGGGATGGTAATATGAGAGTCATGCTAGTGAGTAGTTGTGAATTGAAGAGATACGTGTGTTAAAGCTTGTGATTCCCTTAGCATGCACGTATGATGAACCGTTATGTAACGAAGTCGGAGCATGATTTGTTTAATGATTGTCGACCTTTGTGTGAGGGTCGAGAGCGTGCGATGGTTAACTCCTACCAACATCTCCCCTAGGAGCATACGTGTAATGCTTTGTTTGATAACTAATAGACTTTTGCAATAAGTATGTGAGTTATTTATGACTAATGTGAGTCCATGGATTATATGCACTCTCATCCTTCCATCTTTGCTAGCCTCTCTAGTACCACGCAACTTTCGACGGTACATCAAACCCTCCTTCCTCAAAACAGCCACCATATATTCCTCAAAATAGCCACCATACCTACCTATTATGGAATTTCCATAGCCATTCCGAGATATATTGCCATGCAACTTCCACCATGTAGTTTTTCTATGACTTGCATCATCACTTCATATTGCAAATAGAGTTATATCTTGTCATAGGAATCGAGTTGTAATTTATTTTTATTTGAGTTATAAGCAAATAAAATTGTGATGATTTTTCATTAATAGAGCATTATCCCATGAGAGAAAAGGATGATGGAGTCTATGACTCCCTCACAAGTTGGGACAAGTATCCAGACTTTACAAAAAATAAAAGAGGCCAGCGAAGCCCAAACAAAAAAATAAAAGAGGCCAAAGAAGCCCACCAAAAAATGAGAGAAAGAGAGAAGGGACAATTGCTACTATCTTTTTCCACACTTGTGCTTCAAAGTAGCACCATGATCTTCATGGTAGAGAGTCTCCTATTTTGTCACTTTCATATAACTAGTGGATATTCATTTTGCATGACCACTTAGTTTTCTTTTTGAGCTTTCATATACTTATAGCTCTAAGTGCATTTGTTGCATGGGAATCCCTACTCACTCACATTGATATCTATTGATGGGCATCTCCATAGCCCATTGATACGCCTAGTTGATGTGAGACTATCTTCTCCTTTTCCCTTGCACCTCCACCATATTCTATTCCACCTATAATGCTATATCAATGGCTCATGCTCATGTATTGCGTGATAGTTGAAAAGGTTTGAGAACACCAAAAGTGTGAAAAAATTGCTTGACTTGTTCATTGGGGTTGTGCATGATTTAGATACTTTGTGTGGGAAGATGAAGCATAGCCAGACCATATGATTTTGTAGGGATAACTTTCTAAGGCCATGTTATTTCGAAAGGACACGACTACCTTGTTGGTGTGCTCGAAGTATTACTGTTTTTATGTCAATATTAGACTATTGTTTTGAATCTTATGGATCTGAATATTCATACCACAATAAAGAATATTACATGGATAAATATGTTGGGAAGCATTCCACATCAAAAATTCTGTTTTTATCATTTACCTACTCGAGGACGAGCAGGAATTAAGCTTGGGGATGCTGATACGTCTCCAACGTATCTATAATTTTTTATTGTTCCATGCTATTATATTATCTGTTTTGGATGTTTTATATGCATTAATATGCTATTTTATATTATTTTTGGGACTAACCTATTAATCTAGAGCCTAGTGCCAGTTTCTATTTTTTCCTTGTTTTTTAGTTTCGCAGATAAGGAATATTAAACAGAGTCCAAACGGAATAAAACCTCCGAAATGATTTTTTTTGGAAAATATGGAAGCCACGAGACTTGAGAACCAAGGCAGAGGAGCTACCATGGGGCCACAATCCTGCTTGCCGCGGCCAGGGGGCCACCCGCGCCGGGCAGGCTTGTGGGCCCCCGGCAACTCCCTTAACCCTAATCTTTGGCCTATAAATACCCAAATATTCCATCATTATCAGAACGATCCAAGAAAACACTTTTTCGCCGCCAGAAGCCTCCATTCCCGAGAGATCCAATCTTGGCACCTTTTCCGGTAATCTATCGGAGGGGGATTCGATCACGGAGGGCATCTACATCAACTCCATTGCCCCTCCGATGATGTGTGAGTAGTTCACCACAGACCTATGGGTCCATAGCTAGTAGCTAGATGGCTTCTTCTCTCTCTTTGCTTATCAACACCATGGTCTTCATGATCTTCATGGAGATATATCCGATGTAATACTCTTCTGCGTTGTGTTTGTCGAGATCCGATGAATTGTGGGTTTATGTTCAGATTATCCATGAATATTATTTGAGTCTTTCCTAAATTCTTATATGCATGATTTCATACCTTTGCAAGTCTCTTCGAGTTATTGGTTTGGTTTGGCCAACTAGATTGGTAATTCTTGCAATAGGAGAAGTGCTTAGTTTTGGGTTCAATCTTGCGGTGTCCTCACCTAGTGACAAAGTAGGGGTAGCGAGGCACGTATTGTATTGTTGCCATCAAGGGTTAAAATATGGGGTTTTCATCATATTGCTTGAGTTTATCCCTCTAAAGCATGTCATCTTACTTAATGCGTCACTTTGTTCTTCATGAACTTAATACTCTAGATGCAGGTAGGAGTCGATCGATGTGTGGAGTAATAGTAGTAGATGCAGAATCGTTTCGGTCTACTTGTCACGGACGTGATGCCTCTATGCATAATCATTGCCTTGGATATCTTCATAATTATTCGCTTTTCTATCAATTGCTCGACAGTAATTTGTTAACCCACCGTAATACTTGCCATCATGAGAGAAGCCATCTAGTGAAACCTATGGCCCCCGAGTCTATTTTCCATATTATATTTTCAGATCTAAAACCAAAAACACCAAAAATACTTACTGCATTGTTTTTACTTTTAGTTTTACTTTCCATTGAAGCACCCTATTATATCTATCTCTACAGATCTCATCCTTGCAAATAACCGTGAAGGGATTGACAACCCCTTTATAGCGTTGGGTGCAAGAGTTTGATTCCTTGTGCAGGTATATCTATTGGTGGATTTCTTGTGTCTCCTACTGGATTGATACCTTGGTTCTCAAAAACTGAGGGAAATACTTATCTACTTTGCTGTATCAAACCAACTCATGCTCGAGAAGTAGCAAGGCCTATATGGATGATATTGTTGTCAAGTCTCGCAAAGGTTCTGACCTGCTGACTGACTTGGCAAAAACATTCGTCAATCTGAGGAAGCATGATATCCAGTTGAACCCATCCAAGTGCACTTTCGGTGTTCCAGGTGGTAAGTTGCTCGGTTTCCCCGTTTCTGAACAGGGAATCTACGTCGATCCTGAGAAGACCAGCGCCATCACCCGAATGAAAAGCCCTGAGCGTGTGCACGATGTCCAGAAGCCCACGGGTTGCCTGGCGGCGTTGAGTAGATTTATTTCTTGTCTCGGTGAGAAGGCATTGCCTTTATACCGATTGATGAAGAAGTCTGATACGTTCGGGTGGACTCCCAAAGCTGAAGCAGCGTTTGTCAAACTCAAAGCTCTGCCTTTCCACCCAGCCGGTGATTGCTGCTCCGCACAACAAAGAACCCTTGCTCATGTACATTGCGGCCACTAATCAAGCCATCGGTACAGTTCTCACTATCGAGCAGGAAGAAGAGGGCAAGGCTTATAAAGTCCAATGTACAGTTTATTATATATCTGAAGTGTTGACTCCTTCAAATCAAAGGTACCCTCATTACCAGAAACTCATCTATAGTATATATCTATCAGCGAAGAAGGTGGCACATTACTTTCAAGATCACTCAATCTCAATTGTCAGCGATGCTCCACTGTCTGAGATCCTCAACAATCGAGATACGACTGGTCGAGTGGCCAAATGGGCTATTGAGCTCCTCTACTTTGATATCAAGTTCGAAGCAAAAAAAGGCAATCAAGTCTCAAGCACTTGCTGATTTTATGGTCGAGTGGATAGAACAACAGTAGCCAACTCAAATCCACTCGGCACATTGGACCATGTTCTTTGATGGATCTAAGATGATGAATGGGTCTGGTGTCGGCGTAGTATTGGTATCTCCAAAGGGTGACAAGCTCAGTTATGTCCTCTAGATTCACTTTGATTCCTCCTATAATGAAGTTGAATACGAAGCACTCCTATACGGGTTGCGTATGGCCATCTCACTCGGCGTCCGACGCCTGATGGTATACGGTGACTCTGATTTGGTGGTTAACCAGGTGATGAAAGAGTGGGACGTCAGGAACCCTACTATGACCGGATAGTGCAACGCAGTGAGGAAGTTTGAGAAGAAGTTTGAAGGTTTGGAACTCCACCATGTTCCCCGAGTGAAGAATCAGGCAGCCGATGAGTTGGCAAAGATTGGTTCCACTCGGAAGCATGTGCCTAGGAATGTGTTTTTGGAACACCTACAGTCTCCTTCGGTGCAGGAAGATCCCTTCACCGAAGAGCCCCCACAAGCAATAAGTGCCTCTAATCCGACTGAAGTGGATGTCCTAGCAGTCATAGATCTGGTTACGGAGATTCTAGTGATCATACCCGATTGGATGGTGCCATATATTTCATACATACTAAGGCAAGAACTCCCAGAAGACGAGGTTGAAGCCCAACAGAATTTTCTACGGATCCAAGGCCGCTACAGAGATGGATGATCAACTTTACAGAGAAAGTGTAACTGGCGTGACTTAGCAAGGTATTTCCCTTGAGTAAGGTCGGTTGATTTTGGAGGAAAATCACTCGGGAACCTATGGTCATCATGTCGGACGATTGTCGCCAAAGCATATCGAGCTGGTTTCTTCTGGTCACACGCCAACGAAATGGCTAAGGAGATTGTCGATCGCTGCGAAGGATGTCAGTTCTACTCAAACTTGTCACACAAGCCTGCATCTGCCTTGAAAACTATTCCAATCGTCTAGCCGTTCGTTGTATGGGGCTTGGACATGGTCGGCCCTTTCCGAACTGGTCAGAGTGGATTTACTCACCTGCTTGTAGCAGTCGACAAGTTCACTAAGTGGATTGAAGCTAAGCCCATAAAGAAGCTGAACTCGCGCACTGCAATAAAATTCATGAGAGATTACGATCCGGTATGGAGTTCCCCACGGCATCATTACAGACAATGGCTCAAACTTCGACTCAGAAAAGTTTAGACACCTTTGCTTCACCCAAGGCAATCGGGTGGATTATGCATCCGTTGCGCACTCTCAGACTAATGGTCAAGATGAGCGAGAAAATGGCCTTATCCTGCAAGGATTTAAGCCTCGACTCATGCGGTATCTTGAACATGCAGCAGGAGCTTGGGCGACTGAATTGTCATCTGTACTATGGGGCTTGAGGACGACTCCTAATCGGTCGATGGGTTACACTCCTTTCTTCTTGGTGTATGGAGCTGAAGCAGTTTTGCTGAGTGATCTCCTTCACAATTCTCCTCGTGTAGAACTTTACTACAAGGCTGAGGCTGAACAAGCACACCAAGACGGTGTAGATCTCCTGGAAGAAGAGTGCGAGATGGCTCTAATTCAGTCGACTATGTATCAGCAAGATCTGCGTCGCTTCCACACAAAGCACGTCAAGAGTCGGTCATTCCATGAAGGTAATCTTGTGCTCCGAGTGGATCAACAGCGACCTCACGAGCTTGCCCCTATGTGGGAAGGTCCTTTCGTCATCACCAAAGTACTGAACAACGGAGCCTACCACCTCTACAACCTCAAGAAAGAAGATTGACGAGCCTCGCGCATGGAACACGGATTTATTTCGATGTTTAAGACAAAGTCGTTTTGATCTAATAAAAGTACTCCAGATAATGTTGTTTATCAAAGTTATGACTGCCTTAGTCTTTTGTCGATTCCAATCGCACAATCCTTCATTCGAAAACAGTCCGAGTGACGAGCGATCTTCTCACTTGGGGGCTTAGCTGCGAACCAGTTTTTGCCTAAGTTAAAAACCCTGCTGAGTGGATAGCATATCATTCACTTAGAAACGTAGCTGTGAATCAGTCTCCGTCTAAGTACAAAACTTCTCTGAGTGACGAGCGATCCTCTCACTCGAGGGCTTAGCTACGAACCAGCTTTCGCCTAAGTTAAAAATACATTCCGAGTGGATAACATAATGTTCACTCAGAAACTTAGCTGTGAATCAGTCTTCATCTAAGTACAATACTTCTCCGAGTGATGAGCGATACTCTCACTCGGGGGCTTAGCTGCGAACCAGCTTTTGCCTAAGTTAAAAATCCCTTTCGGGTGGATAACATAATGTTCACTTGGAAACTTAGCTGTGAATCAATCTTTGTCTAAGTTCAAAAACTTCTCTGAGTGACGAGCGATCCTCTCACTCAGGGACTTAGCTGCGAACCAGCTTTCTCCTAAGTTAAAAACCATGTCAAGTGGATAGCATACCATTCACTCGAAAACTTAGCTGCGAATCAGTCTTCGTCTAAGTACAAAACTTCTTCGAGTGACGAGCGGTCCTCTCACTCGGGGGCCTAGCTGTGAACCGGCTTTCGCCTAAGTTAAAAATCCCTTCCGAGTGGATAACATAATGTTCACTCGGAAACTTAGCTATGAATCAGTCTTTGTCTAAGTACAAAACGTCTCCAAGTGATGAGCGATCCTCTCACTCGGGGGCTTAGCTGCGAACCAGCATTCGCCTAAGTTAAAAAGGACCTTCCGAGTGGATAGCATTCCATTCACCCGGAAACTTAGTTGTGAACCAGTCTTCGTCTAAGTTCAAAAACTTCTCCGAGTGACGAGCGATCCTCTCACTCAGGGCCTTAGCTGCGAACCATCTTTCGCCTAAGTTTAAAAAAACTGCCGAGTGGATTGCATTCCATTCACTCGGGAACTTAGCTACGAATCAGTCTTTGCCTAAGTCCAAAATTCTTCTGAGTGTTGAACATCCATTCCATTCAGGAGCAAAAAAAATTCAGCCAAACAAAGGATTGAAAGCGAAGTGTTGTTAAACCTAAAGTTCCTAACGCGGATAAAAGTTGTTCGCGCAAACAAAAGTGCTCGGGGTTAAGGCCTGAATGAAGTTTTAAACGATTACATCACCACTCGACATACCAAGGCAAATAAAGTTTTAACTAAGATCAAAGTTTTATCAAGCGTCTATGGGACTCGCGGGCTCGACAAAGGTGTCCAGATCAATCCCATCAGCAATCTGAGTGGCCGCATCGATGAAGGTCTCCATGAAGTCCTCGAATTGAAATTTCTTTGTGTTGATCACCTGGAGAGCCTTCGGTTTGTCCTGCTTTGCCTCCTTGCAATGGACTCGGATGAGTGAAAGCGCCATGTCGGCTCCGCAGCGAGCAGTAGATTTTTTCCATGCTTGCACTCGACTGGGAATCTCATTGAGACGGGTCATCATTGACTCAAGGTCAGTCTGGAGGGTGTCTTATGGCCATAGTTCTTTGTCAATCTTCTTCAGTGCAGCCCTCAGTCGAGTGATATACTCTTGAACACTTTTGAGACGAACGTCGAGGCAAAACATATTCATGGCCACAGCGTCCCCGATGGGCGACTTGGTGGGATCCAGATTTGTTCAATCTCCTCGGTCTCCTTTTCAACGTCTTGGCAGAATTCTACGCGAAGAGGGAATGGAAAGATGGTCACGCTACTATCCTATGGGAATTAAGGAAGTTCACTCGACGAAAGAAAGTTACTGTCGAGCATGCTGAACATCTTCTTCGCAAATTCTCCCATGTACTTCTCCAGACCATTGCTCCTCTTGTTCAGCTATTCGGTATTCTTGATCCAGTCAGCCCGTTCCTGCTTGAGTTTCGTGTTCTCTTATTCTAGATTCTTAGTTGTGGCAAGTTTCTTCTCGTAAGCCTCAGTTTTCTCCCTCGCAACCTTTTGAGCATCAGCGAGTGCCTTGTCCTTGTCCTCCAGCGCCTTCTTCATGGTATCTAAAGAAATAACATTGTTGATTCGCGCTTGGAGTCAGCAATTATCATCATGAACGTCTGTTTGAGTGAGGACACTCGGTTCAAAGGATGGAAGATGAAAGTGATAGTGCAGTTGGTTGACAAAGATTACCTCCCAGGGTCCTCAGCTCAGCATGTGCACGGTCCAGATTGTTCTTGGACACCTCGAGATCCAGTTGAAGTTGATTCTTCTCCATCTCCAGGTCGACGTACCGAGTCCCAAGTTCACAAGCTTTCTGAAATCAACAAAGAAGTAGTTCAGTCGACATTAAAATTTCTCCACTCCCGACTGGAAAGGAACGAGCTCAATCGACTGGTTGGCAGCTCGCCGCCCCACCCCACACCCTTGAAAAGTGTCATATCATGGTTGATGGAAAAGATGTCCATGAAACCTGCATCATATCATGATTGATGGAAATGATGTCCATGAAACATGCGGCATATCATGGTTGATAGAAATTATGTCCATGAAACCTACAGAGTAGGTTCGGACCTCTCCGTTCCTAAGACAAGCATTCAGAAGTGGAAACACTAAGTAAAAGAACTCACTCGACGAACCGAGTGACAAGCGTACTCCGCGTACGAAAAAGGACCCTGAGTCACAGTTCTTAAGACTACTGCTCATCATCAACGATCAGCAGTAGTCTCGGGGACGACACCTAGTGGGTGCACTCGGTGTGCCCTCACTGGATACAAAACCACTAGACCAGGTCCGACCTTTCCGAGCAAAAAATTGTCTCTATCAGACCCCTGCCAATGCAAGCACTCAACGGCAGTCTAAGGGAACACCTAGCGGGTGCACTCAGCGTGCCCCCGCTGGACCTGCTATCACTCTACCTATCAAGTGACAAGCAACCCAAAAAAAGTGTGCAGGCCTGCAAACATAGTCTCTATTAGACCCCCGCCGATGCAAGCACTCGACAGCGGTCTCGGGGACTACACCCAGTGGGTGCACTCGGTGTTTTAAGGCACGAGGGCCTCGCAAGGGATAGATGCGCATCTTGCCGTTAGCAAGAATAGTATCATCGCAATAAACAGTACTGAAAGAGATGAGTATACAAGATTGGCTTACACCCGCCACATGCTAACTTACAAGTCACTCAAATACACATCATCAAGTTGAACACAGGGTTCGTCTATGGACGAAATCAAACGATAAAATAGATGCAAATGATACTATCTCGCTATCGGCAAGATGCGCATCTATCCCTTGCGAGTCCCTCGTGCCTTAAAATGGATAGGCGCGCATCTTGGGCATGACAAGTTGGTATCAAAGCCATACGACCATAGGAGCCTTTGCTTGTTTGAACTTGGCTGAGTCGAGTCTAGTAAAAAAAACTATTTTGAGTCTAGTTATATCGGAGAGTAGGATTCTTTTTACTCCTTTTCTATGCTCTGGTGAGGTATCCGACTTAGGAAATTGTGACTCTACTCCTCTTCTCGCTCAAAAAAAATTTAGGATCACACGGGTATTTTGGAGTCTATATGGTACCGATGTGACAGGGTTCTGTCTTGGTGCCTCCTGTCTGACTTGATTTCTTTCGGGGAGTCGAGCTCCAAGGAATGTTGGCACATCGTTATCATTCAGCTTCCTTGATATCTCAGGACGGAGAGTGTTCGAAATTACTTCAATACTTATCGTGGTGAGATAAGGTCGGAGTCACCCAGTACTGGGGAGGCGTCCGGGGTACCACCATGGTTTAGTATCGTTGTGAGTTCGAGGATTCGAGATTAGATGAGTTTGCAAAGGCCTCTGGTTATGTGTTGAAGGATGGATACAGTTGGGGTGTAGGATTGTTAGTTGTGTGAGATATTTCCTCCTTGTATCGCCCACACCGGATTGCATAACCAGAAAGTTTTCGGAAGTTCATAGGTGGGAAATCTTGTAGTCATCTAGGATCATCTTCTTGAGATGTATATGGGCATGTACATTTGTCCCGAGCACTTAGCTCAGTACTTTTGTGTTATTACAAGTGGCTTATTATATCTGATGATGTTATCATGAACCAAGAAGCATTCTTACTAATTTTTCAGTAGGAAGGTTGTGTTGTTATTTGCTCATGTTCAATGTTAGTTATTTGTAGTAGATATTGCCTTCTACCATCCTGTTAATTTTCATGCCAATAGGAGCTCTCTAGCATATTTAATTACTACTGTCAACTTGCTACTTTATAATAGCAGGTTCCAGAAAACTGGAATTTTCACTAAGTCCCAGAAAACGGTTTCATCATGTCAACTTGATTGCTTCATGCTTATTGATGTGTGCCTCCTTTGCTGATTGTGTAGTTGGATAAGTTGATGTGCGTGTTGAGTGGGTACTGTTCATATCTTGTTTCTGGCTGTAGGGTTCCTGTAGCTCAAGTTGTGAGCTGTAGAAGTTGCTATGTTGCTGTTTGTGGCAGATTGTGGGTTTTATTGTTTTGTGACTTGTGGGAGCTATGCTCCATGGAATTAATTGATTCTTGAGGCTATTGTGATTGATTTTTCATCACCTATCCAGAGGCTACCTTGGAATGCCAAGAATTAGCCCAGGTCTTGGTTGACTTGTGTTTTGCCTCCGTACCTTGTCGAGAGCGTATCGTGAGAACCGTAGCTCCGTTTCTTGCGATCTTTCATTTCTATCGATTTTGCATGATGCATCCAGTTTTGCCATGTTCATGCATGTTTAAATAACTTAAAATGAGGTTCTTCCCAGATTCATTAATAAACAAACTTTGCATCTGAAAACATGACTAGTTTTGGATTGCCATGTTGAATTCTTCATAAATGAATCATGCATCATATTGTTGTGCATTGCACCTTGGTTGGAGGTTTATTGTTGCTGTTTATCTTGGGTAGACGCAAGTGTCGATACTGAGTACGAGGACCCAGGAGAGTACCACTACGAGGATCCCGCTACTTGTTCCACTGAAGAACCAACAGGCAAGATGGTCGTACCCGGATCCCCATACTATTTTTGCTTGCGAGTTTCTCGCTCTTATCATTACAATTGTGCTACCTACCACTTGATATCAGCCTCCCATTTACCATGACAGCCTCTAACCTCCACATCCTAGCAAACCTTTGATTGGCTAAGTTACCGCTGCTCAGCCCCTCTTATAGCGTTCTTAGTTGCAGGTGTAGGTTGTTCCATGTGATAACATGGATTTGGATATCAAAATATTAATTGTTATTTAATTTAATGCACATATATATCTTGGTATTGGTGGAAGGCTTGGCCTTTTGCTAAGTGATTTGTTCCGATGTTACCGTCGTTAGTTTCTTGGTATCGGTGTTATGTTTTCCATATTTTGCGCTCCTAACATGCTCGGGGTTGTTATGGGGACCCCCTTGTTTATTCAGTTGAGATTAAAACTTGTCCAGCAAGACCCAACATTGGTACTACATTTGCTTAAAAACTTAATAAAATTTGCATAGGGTCTTGCAAACCCATGGATAATTAATCAACCCCCGGGCCAGTGCTCCTCATGAGTGTTGGTCCAAACTAGAGCACTGTGCGAGGCCAACCCAGGGCAACTTGGGAGATTTCTATCAGGCCTCCTACGCGTCGCTTATCCGTAGTGTCCTAAGAACGAGATACGCGGCTCTTATCGGGTTCGTCGACATGTCGGGTGGTCTTGCTGGATTTGTTTTACCTTTATCGAATGTCTTGCGTGTGGAGTCTGACTTTCTTCGGGTTTCTCAAGGTGTTGGAATTCCTTTGGAATTACCTATGATGACCGCGAGATCCGTGGTCGAGGCTATTCCCACGGAGTGTGGTTAATTTGTGATGGATTAGTTGGAGCACCCCTGCAGGGTTAAATCTTTCGGAAAGCCGTGCCCGCGGTGTTGGGGAACGTTGCATGTGAAACAAAAAATTTCCTACGCACACGCAAGATCTATCCATGGTGATGAGCATCTACGAGAGGGAGAGTGGATCTACATACCCTTGTAGATCGCTAAGCGGGAAGCGTTAAGAAACGCGGTTGGTGTAGTCGGACGTCTTCGCGATCCAAATCGCTGAGCGTCCCGCGATCTCATCACGATCCGTCCCGTGAACTCATCACGATCCGTCCCACGAACTCATCACGATCCGTTTCGTGATCTTGATCACGATCCGTCCCGCAAACTCATCACAATCCGTCCCGCGAACTCGTCACGAACCGTCTCGTGATCTTGATCACGGTCCTTCCGATCTAGCGCCAAACGGACGGCACCTCCGCGTTCAGCACACGTGCAGCTTGATGACGATCTCCACCGTCTTGATCCATCAAGAGGAAGTGGAGAGGAAGAAGAGTTCACCGGCAGTATGACGATGCTCCGGCGATGGTGGTGGAGCAATTCCGGCAGGGCTTCGCCTAAGCACTTCAGAAAACCGATCTAGAGGAGAAACTATGCACTAGAGGAACGGGTAGCACGTGGCTGAAAATTCTGTGCCAAAACCCTAAAATCCTCTAGTATATATAGGAGGAGAGGAGGAGGAGTCTTGGCTGCCAAAACTCCAGCCCTTGGGTCGACCAAAGTGGGGAGGAGAGGAGGACTCCTCCTCCAATCCTAGTAGGACTAGGATTCCTCCTTTTTTTGGCCTTTTTCCACCTTTTTCCCTTTGGGCTTTTTCTCCCAGCCGCATGGGCCTTGTGTGGGACTTCCACCAGACCACAAAAGGCTGGTATTTACTCTACCACAGCCCATGAAGCCTCTTGGGTCGAAATACCCCTCCCTATGGTCTCCCGGTACACTACCGGCACTCCCGGTACATTACTGATTAGCCCGAAACTTTTCCGGCGACCAAAATGGGACTTCCTATATATCAATCTTTACCTACAGACCATTCCGGAGCTCCTCATGATGTCTAGGATCTCATCCGGACTCCAAAAAAACTTCGGTCACCACCATACATAACTCTATACTACCGAAACGTCACTGAACCTTAAGTGTGCAGACCCTGCGGGTTCGAGAACTATGTATACATGACCGAGACACCTCTATGGTCAGTAACCAATAGCGGGACCTGGATGCCCATATTGGTTCCTACATATTCTATGAAGATCTTTATCAGTCGAACCTCTATGTCAAGGATTCAGTTAATCCCGTATGATGTTCCCTTTGTTCTTCGGTATGTTTACTTGCCCGAGATTCGATCATCGGTATCTCCATACCTAGTTCAACCTCGTTACCGGCAAGTCTCTTTACTCGTTCCGTAATACAAGATCCCGTGACTAACACTTAGTCACTTTGCTTGCAAGGCTTGTTGTGATGTTGTATTACCGAGTGGGCCCTGAGATACCTCTCCGTCACACGGAGTAACAAATCCCAGTCTTGATCCATGCCAACTCAACAAACACCCTCGGAGATACCTGTAGAGCACCTTTATAGTCACCCAGCTACGTTGCGACGTTTGATACACACAAGGCACTCCTCTGATGTCCGTGAGTTGCATGATCTCATGGTCATAGGAACATATACTTGACATGCAGAAAACAGTAGCAATAAACTGACACGATCATATGCTACGTTTTTAGTTTGGGTCTTGTCCATCACATCATTCTCCTAATGATGTGATCCCGTTATCAAATGACATCTCATGTCCATGGCTAGGAAACCTTAACCATCTTTAATCAACGAGCTAGTCCATTAGAGGCATACTAGGGATATGGTTTTGTCTATGTATCCACACATGCATCTAAGTCTCTGATCAATACAATTATAGCATGGATAATAAACGATTATCATGAACAAGGAAATATGATAATAACTACTTTATTATTGCCTCTAGGGCATATTTCCAACACGCGGTTATGTGGCAACTTGGATATTTGTTTAACACCCGGTTATAGTTAACTTGAAGTAAACTCTAATTAAAATACACCAACTGTGTGAGTAACCATGATCGTCTCTACTCGTGAACATGATCCGAGAGAGAACACGGTGGGGTTATGATTGACGTAAGTAAGTGTTCAGGATCTCATAGGGATCATACTAGATTTAATCGTTCATCATAGGCCACTCATACTTATTTTCATGTTGCGTAAGTTAGCCACCATAAATGCTTAGTGCTGCTGCAGACTAAACACTTACCCCCATCCCAACCTTTAAGCTGGAATAGTCTCGGTACCCAGGCACATGATAGCTGAGTCCTCTGTGGCTCACGATTTACTACAACAACTCTAGGTACAGGTTCAGATGAGTTCGTACAGGATGATCTCACCCAGCTCTAGTGGGAATATGACGAGGGAAGAGGCAGGATGTACGTGACGTATCCGGATGAGTAGAGGACCTGGTCGTGATCTTTGGGATAGCTTGATAGTATCTTTTGCAACTGTTTTTATCGTTTATTTCATCCGTAGTCGGACGCTATGTTCAACTTGATGATATGAATTTGAGTGACACTGTAAGTTAGCATGTGGCGAGTGTAAGCCAATCTTGTATACTCATCTCTTTCAGTATTGTATGTTGTGATGATACTATTCTTGCTAACGGCAAGATGCGTAGCTAACCCTTGCGAGGCCCTCATGCCTTAAAATGGATAGGCGCGCATCTTGGGCGTGACATGATGTCATCACCATTCGATAGCGATCTCAGCGACTACACCCAGTGGGTGCACTCAGCATGCCCCCACTGGACCAGAACCGCTCGACTAAGACCTGATCTACTCGAGAGGAAAACAAGCAAATTTGCTTCAAAAGGCAAACACCCGCTGGGTGTACAATCAAGAAAGATAGGAATTCAATCAGAAATGAACTTACAATCGCACTTACTCATACATTGGTGCGAAGCACCGAGCTGACATCATAAGCCAACTTGCTGGCTTCGTACGCAGCATCATCTGCTCTGCTTGGATCATGGCCTCTTTGGCAGTTCCAGACTGGTCCTCCAGGACTCGATACATAGGAAAGGAAGACGTCGGGTGAGTTGATGTTGTGGCTGGAGTATCTGAAGTTGCTTGAGGTTGTCCAATTGGCGTCGAGGCCACAATGATCGAAGTAGCTGGCGGGGCACTTGACAGCGGAGCCGCAAGTTCAGTTCTGACTCGGGACGAGTCGCCAAGCCCTTGAGATGACACGGCAGTCGACCTACGAGGCATCTGCCCTAATGACGTTCTCCGAGCGCATACGCGTGGAGTGCCTAAGGTCACACCTTCACCCCCCCCCCCCCCGTACCCCGTGGTGGCTCTTCATCGTCCTCTAGCTGGATGACTTCTGCAACTACCAGTTGATAACATTACTTTATTCAATCGGTGAATCATTCCCAAAAAATAGAACAGAGTGAAGGTTTGTTATACCTCGTTGGGAGGTGGCCGTGTCAGCAGTGTCCACTTCCATATGTTCCTCTTCGTCCCGTGGAGGTGACGTCGTGTAGCGACCCGACCTGAAAGGTCAAGTCTCCGGTGTTTCCGTACCATCCCAAGATCATGCTGGTACACACACGGTACATCCATGTATATATCAAAGGGAAATCACACAGCATTATATCAATCGAAATCTCATATCGAGTCCTTTATTACAATAAAAATTTCAATAAAGTGGCTAAAAGCCAACTCATGAGAATATCTAAATCTTGCGGAAGCATCGAAGGTAGATGAGTCCATCTGACTCCAAGGGCATCTCACTGAGCATAGAACGTGTCCTCACTCCTGGTCGGAAAAGTACTCTGCAACATGATATGTTGCAGCCGTGTAGGTCAGCATATGGAATATGCTGGCAAAGTCACAGTAGAGGTGTGAAAATAATCAGCTAGTCTATATGCATATATGGCAGGTGGGGTGGTAAGTTTTGCGTAAAGCCAATTTTTCCTACATCAAGAAAAGGGGCTAAGCAAAATATTACTAAGTTGGTTGATTAATGAGATGGTTCCACCAACCAATTCTCATTCCCAAAATTATTAATACCCACATCATCATTATTAATTGTGTTGAGAGTTCCGGAAGTTTCAATTCCTTTGGCTCAAGTCGTCCATGACCGTGGACACGGCTAATCGATTAGGTTTAAGTACTCTGCAGAGTTTTGCACACGTTCCCCACAAGATTTGGTCGCCTCCGTTTGATTTCTCGCACTTCAGGGTGTTTGAGAAACGGATGACCAAAACATGGTCTTCCAAAGGGTTTCCCTGCGACTCTGTCGGTGCCCATCCTTTCCTACCGTTCTTCTACCTCGCGTAGCACCGCCTGTCCAGGGTCACCACGATATCCAACCAAGCCAGAGCCCATAATGACTTGTGGCTGTGCAGGTAAGCCTTGGGTTTTAAAGCATCCATCCATCTCTTTGTGCCTGGGTGGACCTTTCCGCGTGAATACTGGCCATCTCCAGCATCACCTAGGCAAATCCACTGGTTTCTCCAGGGTGCCGTTCAACCATCATCCACCCAGAGGTATGTTGAAAACTCGGAGTCTTAAATCTTGATCATTATGTAGGTCTTGAAATTATTAACTCTCTCAACTCTCATGAATCACACAACCAACCCCGTCTACTAATAGCATAGCAAAAGGTAAAACAACGTTTCCCGGGGCCAATGTGTCAAGAGGTTGAGGGGGGGTACCTACCACATGATACTACTACAATGTAACCAAGTTTCCAACTAACCTATCTTGCATGCAATTGGGGAGATGGTAGAACTAATGCATATAAAACATGGGTAAACATGGTCAAAGTGACTTGCCTGATTGATGATCTTCATACGTGAGTGACTCTAAGTAACAAGCTTCGCACTCCGGATAATCTAACGAAGCAAACAAGCACTCAATAAGCATACAACAGAATATTGTAACTCACAAACATCAACCAAGAACTAGTAAACAATCAAGACAAAACAATGCACAAATCTCAAGTAAGAAAACACACAAAGTTTTGTTTTCAAAAGGTGAGGAATGAAAACACTACTGACATAATGAAACCATTTGTAATAACAAAACAATAGTTGTCAGCAAGGAAACAATAGAATATTTTATTAATAAACAGAATATAATCAATTTAAGTTTGTTGGGAAAAGTTTAGTAAAGTTTATACAAGTTTGTGATAAACACTATATGAATCAACTATAGTTATATTAACAAAAGAATGAAAAACTAAACTTATTATTTATTTGTAAAACATGTTCTTAACAGAAAATAATTTACAATTAAATCTGTCTTAGAAAACAGAATTAAAATATACAAAACTTTGTTTGAAAGCAAAACTATTACTAGTTAGTTGTTTTAGTCAAAATAAACCTATTTGAAAATAAGTTGTGATTCCTATGTTAAATAAAATTAAACTAAGCAAATTTATATTTGTATTAACATTAAGTGAAAACACTAAATGTTTACTAACAGAACCTAATAAACAAATAAAACCAAATTCTAAAACAAACTAATTAAAATTGAGTTTATAAAACTATATTATAATACTAAGCAGATTCTGTTTATAGGTAAAACACTACTCAAATATATCCTAAAAATCTTCAAACTAAGCATGAAGGTAGTCCTAACTAATACCAAACAGTAGCAAAAAGATTCATATCAAAATCTATTTTCAAACTCTAGTTATTCAGATTTGAAGATTTTGAGAAAATTTGATTAAATTCAAATTTTATAGTTCAAATTTGAAATTTAAAAGTACAGGGTGAAACTACATGAAAAATGTGAGCTATTGCAAAAAGAACCAACTCAAAATATTAAACAGGTTAAAAGATATTCACCAAACAAAATCATAATAGGTTCTGTTTTCTAAACAAAAATCAGAAAAAAGTGAAATATCTATCGGACGGCCAGGGGGCTACGTGGCACTGTCCTAATGGCTAAGGGGTGTGCGCTCGAAGGTTTGCGGGCGGGCGACCGATCTCTAATGGAAAACGTTTCGGGGTTTAAAATCAATCTAATCGGGACCGTTGAGTGGGGATCCGATGGATGGGGTGTGTCCGGCGACTTACCGGAGGGAGAGGGGATCTCCGGCGAGTGGTGGCGGCATCCGATGGTCGTGTTCGTTGACGGAGGTGGCTCCGGTGGTCGGAACGGAGCGCGGAGAAGTCCAGACGGCGGCGGTGGTCCTCCTGCGCTGATTGGTGGTGTCGGAGAGGGGAGGGGAAGAGTGGAGCGACGGGCACGAGCAATGGGAGCTCCGGTGGTCGTGGAAACTCCGGCGAGGAATTCTGCGACGGTCTGGCGAGGGACAGAGGGGGCTCGAGGGAAAATGAAGAGAGGGGAGTGGCCGGTACTTATAGGGGGTGCGGGGAGTTAGAGGGAGTGATGGGGAGGCGAGATCTGCGGGGATGAAAGAAACGGCCGGCGAGGACGACGTCGCGTGCGGGAGGAAGGAGGCGACCGCGCGGGCGAAACGGTCGGTCGGGTGGGGCCTGGTGTCAGTGAGAGGGGAGGAGGTTAATGCGCGTCGGTCGGCCGATCGGTAGTAAAAGCGCGAATAACTGCCGTGGGCCGGCCCGTTTAATACCGGAAACGGTTACCGTTTCTTTTTAATAATTTTCCAGAGACATTCAAAAGCTTTTAAAGCATTCAAATCGTCTCTAAATATAGGGGTATTATATATCAAAATTAACAGAATAATAAATGCTATTTAATGAACATTTCTATTCTGTCATTTGAACACTTTGAAAAAAATAATATTTACAGAAATTGCCTAATTGTTTTTAAACCCTTTTTGCAAATATTTTCAAAATAACCCCTGGTTATTATTGTTCAAATAAACCACCAATTAGTCCCTGGTGTGGAGTGTCATGTTCGTCCTCTCTTATTTGAACTTTTAACCAAAATTTCAAATAGGTGAAAGCAACTTAGGGAAAAGTAGAAAGAGCTTTCTGAAATCCAGAAGAGACATTTCAACAAACACATACATTCAAGCAATGATGCTGCTAGATGCATAGCTATAATCATAACATTCCAAAATGAAATTTTGGGATGTTACACGTCGCCGAGGTAGCGGCTCTGACAGACAAATTCCACTCGGTCAGCAAAGATATGAAGTTCCACACAACAACAAAAGAAGGAAAATGAATACTCATGTTGAAGCAACGGGCACGGTGATCTTCATGCGGGGCAGAGCCTTCCGAGGTTTTGGCGCGTCGGTCTTGGGCTGTTTCGCCGCCTTTACTGTCGTCTCAGATGTTGCAGCCCGGTCGCGCTTCGGATTCCGGGTGCTCGATGCCAAAGTTTTACTCGGGGCAGCTATTGGATCTTGGTGCTCTTGGAGAGATGCTCGTTGCGAGGTGGAGACTCAACATCTTCCTCGCTCTCCTCCGAGTCCTCATAATTGCCCTCACTGTCCTCGGCATGATCAATGTCAACGCTGCCGCCCTCGCTCTCTTCCACCGTCATTGGGCTGATCTCCATTCCACACGGGCGAGTACATGTGCGTCAACTCCTGCGAGATTCAAACAGTAAAGTCACTCGACTGATGACCCAATCACTCGACGAAACATGAAAGCGCTCAACAAAGATATAACTTACCAAATTCAGCGGTGGGTTCTCAGCAAAGAAAGGCAAGATCTGCTTGGCTCCCACGGAATTGTCGTAGGCTCCGGTGATGCTCTGAAGCCACTGTGCGGCAGTTTCCTTCGAGACTTCCTATGGATGCGTCCGAGTGGTGTCCTCAGGGCCGGAATAGTGCCACATAGCATGGTCCCTCGCTTGAAGTGACTGGATTCGTCGACTGAGAAATTTTTCCAGCAGATCCATACCAGTCACTCTGCCACGAACCAGATTTACTACCGCATTCACTAAGATTCCCACTTGGACTTTCTCTCCTTTGGTCACTGATAGTGATTTGGGAGTAATGGGTCGCTCTGGTGTAAGGGGGAAGGCCAGTCGACATGTTGGGAGATGCAACGTCGTTATAATAGAACCAAGTCGACTGCCAACCCCAAACAGATTCAGGAAAAGTCATCGACGGAAAGGAGCTTCTAGCTCTCTTTTGGAGTCCCAATCCCCCACATAACTGAATGACATGGGTCTTATCATCATCTGGGTTGGCCTTTTTGACCGACTGAGATCGGATAGTGAAGATGTGTTTAAAAAAAACCCAATGGGGAGGTCAGTCCAGGAAGCACTCGCATAAGGTTATGAAAACGGCAAGGTACGAGACAACATTCGGAGGAAAGTGGTGGAGTTGAGCTCCAAAGAAGTTCAGGAAACCGCAGATGAATGGATGAGGAGGCAGAGAAAACCTCGCTCGACATGGGTGAGGAGGAGGACTCCCTCCCATTCGCGCGGCTCCGTCTCGATCTCCCCTTCGACATCCTCCATGAGCAATCGTCTATGAGCCCGTAGGCGATGAGGTTTACGATGTCCCTCACCGTGACTGTCGACGGGAGAAAATCTCCCTGGATCCACCCCGGAGGCACCGTGAATCGGGCGCCCGACGGCTTTTTCTCCTTGGCCCCTCCCTTCTTGGTGTGCTCAAGCTTCTCTGTCTTGCTCTTCGTCATCGCGATGGTGGGCGTCGGGACGGAGCTCGACGGCGCACGTCGAGTAGAGGAGGCGGAGAGAGGGGGGAATGGAGAAGGAATATGTGTTGTCCGCCGCACAATCTAATCTTATACCAACCCGAGTGAGTCACTGACCTGCGGGCCCGCTAGATCTCTGTGTATCTCGACCACAGAAGTCGCGTTGTACATGGCCTAATGGGCGGCGTGGAAATCAAGGCGTTATGCTCCCACTTGCCCTAGTCGTGGCGGCATGTTCGCGCGGCGCGCGCTTCCTAAATTTTCGAATCCCGTGAAATCCGGGCCTGACGAAGCGACCCGTCGCATCCAAAGATCTTCTTAATTCACTCAGATTTGAATATGTTCTCAAATTCACTCGAATGCTTATCAAGGCTGAATCGATCAGGGTGAATGATAAAGATTCCAGTCGACATAGATTTCCGTAAAACCCTGGAATGCATTCGGAGTTTCTGTGCTTTATCAGAACCAGCATTGATCCCTTTTTCACTCGAACCCTGATCCATTCAGGGGCTAATGACGAGGATATGTACCTAGGGTAGGGTCCTAGGCCTGACCTACATACCATACCTAAGGACAGTGTGTTGAGAGGACTTCGAGATTATAAGAGAGATTCCGACTAAAGTAACCATGGCGTGTAAGTCACTCAACATTTAATCCACTCGGAGGTTTCTCCCTCTACTCGATAATCTACTTTCACTCGGAAGAACCAGTGGCCAGTCGACAGCAGAAGACCAGAAGGCGCCCCAACGAGGCCAGCAGGCAGGCGTTCGACCAGTCACCATTAGTTGCATTTATTGCATATGTTATCAGTAATGTATGCCTTTATTCCCACGATCGAACCCTTGGTTGTCGGGCATTCATGAGGGGCAATGCACTCTATATAAGTTGCCTCTCCCCTCTGGCACAAGGGTTCACACCCCCTATAACACTCATCTTCCACACGACAAGAGCTCCCGAGCGCTAAGACGTAGGGTTGTTACCTCCACGAGAGGGGCCTGGACTCATACATCCGTGTGTACACCCTCGCCATAGCTAGGACTCTGCCCTCTCCTTACGTACCCCTAACTTCTACTGTCAGGCTTGTTCCCACGACACTTGGCAGATGAGTGCCTCCACACATGCGTGGCCCTGCAAGTATCCGCGGGTATAAGTACATTAAATTATCTAGTATGTTCAATTTTTTTGCACATATACTAACAAATTTGAGTGTGTGATAAAAAAAAAGCTGTCGGCCAGCTGACCGCACAACTTACACATGGTATTGCGTGTCCATACGATATTGCACATGAGAGAACTAGAGGAGGAGACTGGATTGCATTGAGTTTAACGATTCTTTCTCCATGTTTTAGAGAGACGAGAGAGAGAAAATCATGAATATGCAAAGATTGTGTATTATTTTTGATTGATAGAAGGAAATAGAATGAGTGCAACTAGGAATGCAACACATGACACGAATGCACATGAATATGGTGTCCGGAGCACAGAGAGAGACGGGATGCTCGACCCGAACATAGATTACACCACAACTAAACCTACCAAGCCAGAACCAAGAATGGCATGTTGAACTAGCAAGAAGTCTAAAATCGTCGAAGCCAACAACGGGGACAATCTGAGCGAGAAAGATAGTGCCTTCAAGAAGAAAGACGACGTCGAGACGATGTTTCCATACGGTCCGGAGAAACCGGATCTAGGGTTTTCCCTGAGCTCGAAGAGGGGCGTATCTGAAGGCCATGGCAGTGCCGCCAAGAAGGAAAAACAAAAACGCGCGGATGTCGCCACTGCCAGCACCAGAAAGCCAGTAAGGATTTCTCCCTGCCCTGAGGACGAGCAATCCCATAGCCTTCATATCTTACATCGGCCCCTACGTTGATGCTTAGGGGTTTTCCGCTTCATCCTTCATCCTTGGGGGTATCCATCGTGTAGGCGTCATAGGTGGAGGTAGCTTCCCACTTGCCGGTGTTGGGGTTGGCGGGCGGCAAGGTGGAATCTGACATCTCACTAATGTCTTCATCCATATTGGCTGCTTCCTCGGAGGTGTATGCCAAAAAAACGGTTAAATCATCAACATGAGCGACTAGTTGGGTTGAGGGTGGGTTGAACATTCCAGCCTCTGTAGGATTTTCCCATATTTGATCATAAACCGAGGTTTGATCGTTCGAGATAGTCAGGCTCTGAGTCCGATCTAACATCTCGTTCAGAAGCGCCTTGTTAGCTTCGTCCATGTCTTGATCGAAGGTTAGGTCTAGCTGAAGCTTCTTTGAGGTCCCATCTAGTGTGGCCTCAGTGATTTTGCTGGACAAACTAACGTTTGGTCCAATGAAGAATTGTTCGGATCTATACTTAAGGCCATATCTGAAGTGGGCATGCTATGTGGCCCTGGTCCGGGATGGAATCCGACACCGCTGAGACGACGTTAGTGGTGTCTTCGGACTGGTCTGATACCAAGCCCGAGAATACGAGTTCGCCGCGAGCATCCACGGTGTACTCCAAGTTCCCGAACCTAGTGGTTTGTCTTGGAGTGAAATTCTTGATCTGGACGAAGTGGCCAGTTGCATCAGCATGGAGTGTGACACTGCCAAAGACAAAAAATTGTCTCGGGAAGAAGGTCTTTCCATAGTCAATGTTGTCGTCAATCCGAAGATGTTCCATCTAGTGGTTTTGACCACATAGCGGGATCTGCATGGGCCACCACCAACGACGAAGCTAAATTCGGTGGATCTCGGATAGAGGGTCCTAAGATGATGATCTTAGCTTGATGGTAGCAGGCCGAACGAGAGACGTGATGTTTACCCTGGTTCGGACCCTCTCGAAAAGGTGAAGCACTACATCTTGCTTCTTATGTATTGATTGTGTTGGAGTACAAATGCAAGATGATCTACCTTGAGTACAAGATGATCTACCTTGAGATCATATGTATTAATCTAACTTAACCTAACCCTACGGACTAAACCCCACGACTTATATAGGGATCAAGAGTACCTAGCGTTACAAGATGGTTGGTTACATCTAGGGATAAACTTGTCGATGATTTGGGAATGTCTTGAAATGTGAGGTAAGTCTTCGGAGGATTCCATCTTGAATATGTCGGGGACCATGGTAAACATGGCCCATTATTCGGTTGTATGGGGTTCCTTAGCCCGGCCCATGACTGGTAGGCCGAAGTGGCTAGCACCCCTAGTCCAGTACACCCTCACTCGGGCGCATCCGCGGACAGTGACCGATCACAAGTCAAATTACCGTTTCCACAACGAGATACCTCAACTACAAATCCTCAAGTCCATACAATTCATGTACGTGAAACCTAATCTTGTGCGGAACTCGTCTGCCTCCGTCATGTCTATGTTCGGCGGCTGGTTGCGCCCCTCAAAGTGTTAGTGTGGTCGCCGACGAGGTAGGGTAGGACATGGGACACACATCGGCTCACATGACTAGAGGCGTTGTCATCTCCCATGCCTTACTCTTCCTCGCCAGAGTCCGTCGCATGCACGTTGCCAGTTGATGTGAGGTCGACGATGGATGTGACATGTCCACCACGACGCGGTTACGTCGCCTTGAGTTTCCTGCCACCCATATTGATGCATGAGTGTGACTTCGTTTCGTCGACGTCTACCACGAGGGCTGCCATGGCATCCCACACCCTCTACCTCGCACAGCACGCAAGCCACGCCATAGCCTCAATGGAAGGCCTCTGAATCGGCACGCCAACGAAGGGGCTACGCCTCTATGACGTCTAAACACTAGACAGCACACAGTGGCTCCAACGAGGCAGCGGCGACACGCCTCGCGTCGGATCCAAGCGTCATGTGGGAGGACGCTATGAATTCCCGTCGAATCGAGTTCGGCCGTTGTCGGACGTGCTCCTCACGGGCGTGGCAAAGCGCAATGTGGACGGCCATCTCCTCATTGGGCCTGACTGGAATGAGGTCTTGGTTTGCAGATTGGGTGACAGAGGACTCAGATCTCTTGCTGACAATGTCAAAGAAGACTGAAGATCGTCGGAAGGAAGTTTGGCGGCAAAGCGAAGTGGAGTGACTAAATAAACATATGAGGACGAATATATATGTGATATAGGGTGAGACAACGTAGGCCGAATACAACAATGACGGACATGCCAAAGCCTCCTCATATCCGTCCCAAATTTGAGCTAGATATAAAGAGTGTCAATCAGCCCGACTGTTTGATGCCGGTGTGCCAAATGGCAGTGTTTCAAGCATCAAAGCAAAGCTAATAGCAGCGTCCAATCTACCAAACATTATTAACTGAAATATCGCCACACAACAAATTGTGCCAAAATTTTAACCAGCACAGAGAACAATCGCAATCAAGCTAGCATCATGCAATCAGGCTGATACATGGTAAATCGCATTCCATGGCAAGGTTGACACCAAGATTGCAGAAGAGTTGATGCAACAGCTGCCTCATATAAATAGTTGGTGTCATAATGTGTATAAATACGCTCTGACATAATACTATACTCTAAGAAGAAACAACAGGTATCACAAATGAGAAAAAAAATCATGATGTACGCTGCAGGTTTCGTAGGCTTCACGGTTTGTGCTTCTCAGTACAAACGGGCAATAATTTAGATAAAACTCCTCTTCATCTACAACAACAACAACAACAAAAATCCCATCCAACCCCCTCCGGTATTTACACGAGGGGGGCAGATACTCTCCGGCGCCGATCAGCAGTTGACGCCGCACTGCCCCATGGCGACGGCTTTCTGGGTATCGGATATGAAAGGGTCGATCTTCACCCACAGGAGGGAGAAGATGGAGGCGAGGAGGATGGACCAAACAATGACGATGGTTGGCGTGCGGTTCTGCTTCCCCATGAGACCCTTGAGGAAGGGGTAGAGATGGAGGATCACCCAGATTGAGAAGAAGAGCTTTCCGAAGAGTGGACCCCAAGACTGGTAACCGCTGTTGATGGCGTATGATATGCCTGCCACCATGCCAACCAGATTAATCACAAGGACCGTGGTCGGAGGGATGAGGAGACTGGTCCACTTGAACACATATAACTCGGCGAAGTCGCCGTCCTCATCGTTCGCCTTCGAGGTAACTGTGAAGTTGGTGTCAATCCCGGCCAACACCTTCAGCAGACCTTGGAACACTGCGAAAAGATGGGCAGATGTGCCACCAATAACCCAGAACTGCTCATTTCTCCACCAGTCCTCGATGCCGACACCACTCCATCGGAGCTCCAATATACCCGTGGCAAAGATGGAGGCAAACATAAGAATAAAGAACATCCCAGCATAGTTACTGATCTGCATATCAAGAAAAAAGAAGATATGAATATCAGAAAGTTTTCTGACACGAAGACACCTGATGGTAAGGGTGTTAGCTATGCAGAGATCTAACTAGAAGGACATAGCTCTGCTGAAATATAAACTATGATCAACCAAAACATTTTCCACTCCTGGTCAATAACAACATATCAAGGGACATAATGCAGATAACAATAACGCGAAAGGGTTTCTTGTGACTAACCTCAGGAATGATAAATTTGTTGGTGAGGAGACAGATAGCAGGAAGCACACAATAGGCAATAAGCGGGAGGGATGTTATTGGATAAACAATGGTGTTGATGTAAGCCACCCTCTCCAGAAGTTTCAACCGCCCACCATAATTGTACCAGATAGGACAATGTCTGCTAAACAGAATTTCAACTGACCCAAGAGCCCATCGGAGAACTTGATTAAGACGGTCAGAGAGATTGATTGGCGCAGAACCCTTGAAACAAGGCCGTGGTGGCATGCAGTAGATTGATATCCAACCTCTTGCGTGCATTTTAAACCCAGTAAGAATATCTTCAGTAACTGAACCATAGATCCAGCCAATCTGAAATAACACAAGAAAATCTCATTTTCAATTTGGCATCTCCACATAGAGAAAAGAATGAGGGAGACTGACTCTCACACTAACCTCTTTTCCCCATTCGGTTTTGTCCTCGTATCCACAGCTGATGACATGGATGGCTTCCTTTAGTAGGGAAGCTGGGTTCGTTGAAGGTGGTATGCCTCCTTGAGTCATAAAGGTGGACGCAGTAAATATAGGAGACTGACCAAATCGTTTCTCCAATCTCTTCTGGGACATAAGCATTGACCTTTCATCCTCATAACCTGATGAGATTCAAAAAGAGTGATTAGTTGAAGCAAGACATAACTCAGAATCTCAAGAACCAAAGCGAAGACTAAATAGAAGCATAATGTTTTAGTGATGCAGTATGTACATGCCAAGAACAAATGTAAGGTAGAAATTGCAAGCACATACCTTCTATACCCTCTTCTATATCTTCCATGTTGAAGATGGGAGCTGAAGACTCGGTTCTCTTCATCATACGGTTTTTGTTATCCATATAGCTCTTGTTCTTTTTCTTTCTACCACCGCAGCAGCTCTTAACAACAATGTTAGGTTCCAAATCAGCCTCAGTTAGTACAGGATCATAGCCATACAAGGCCTGCCTATTGAAACAGCATCCTGTTCCGACATACATTGGACCCTGAATGCCATCTAAACCTTTCATGTTGATCTGCAAAGAGGAAAACCATGTAAGAGACAAGAAAACGTTGTTGTCATGATGAACACAGACAGCACCAGACTTACATCAAAGAAAACTATGTTGCGATTAGCATATCGATCGTGCAAATCAATGCCATCAAATCTTTGTGGAAATTGGACATAGCAAGTTTTCCTTCCTAGAGCGGGATCCATCATGAAGCACATTGCTTCTCTAAGAGCTTTGCTACTATTGAAGTAGTGATCACAATCCACATTAAGAAGATAGGCACCATTTGTCAACACAGCAGATACACGAATCTGCCAACCAGCAAAAGGTATGTAATTATAATTAGCAACGAACCAGATAAAATCCAATGAAATGTACACAAGTAAATTTGCGGAAGAGAACACATACCAGTGCATTCATTGCACCAGCCTTCTTGTGATGCTGGAAACCTGGTCTCTTTTCACGAGAGACATATACAAGCCGTGGCAACTCATTACCATCAGTGTCAAGGCCACCACTGTGCCCTAAGAACACCTGAATTCCATGAAAAGTAAGTTTAACATAAGATTCAAATTAGGCTGACATTATTTTCAAGCGACGGCCGCATTGAAGTAAAAGGTACCTGAATCATGCCAGGATGGTCCCTAGGGTTATTCCCAGGCCAAGCGGTGCCATCGGCCATGGTCCACCCCTCTTCAGGCACTTTTTGGGCTTTGGCAACAAGTGCATTGATTCGTATTTTAAATTCTTCATACTCTCTCTGAAATAAAGCATACACCAAAAGTTAATATCCAAGCGGAATTCGGGGAAAGAGCGATCTAAGCATGTGGCTTGTAGCTTACCTTCATTGCTCGTCTTTCCTTCACAAAAGAAGGCTGGATTTTGTCCTTGAGGTAATCTATTTTTTGCTGAAAGTAAAACTCTGGGGCCCTTGGTTCAATATTGTGCTTCTTGCAAAATGGAACCCACTTCCTAGCAAATTCTGCAGTTTCTGAGAGCGACTCAAACGTCAACATGGCCGAACCATCATCAGAAACATAGCATGATACTTTGTCGACAGGGTAATCCACAGCAAGAATGGACAGAACAGTATTTGCTGTGATCAGGGGAGGTTCCTTCAGTGGATCCACTGTACTGACAAAGATATCAATGGGACACAGCAGTGATGGCTCTCCCTCCCTATCATACCTGCAATATTAGATTATGCACCTCAGGACACATGATGTTGATGAAAGATGTTATGGTGCCAAATCATGAACAAATGTAGACCCATTTGTCGTAACTTACCTCAATGCAAGCCTGTCAAGGTATGTTTCACGGTTGATTGGATACCATTTTGGAAACTGATCTAGAAGCCAAGATAAGGCAAACCAAATCTCACAGATAACAGACACTAGCCATAATCCATAAGCATCACGCACTGGATGCGTGACACGATACTGGAAGAAGAAGCACAGGATGATAAGTCGGAGAATGATCACTATCCGGTAAAGGTTGAGCTGGTTTGCAGGAATAGGCACTATACGGCTCAGAGGTAGACGTGCATCATCAACCCTGCCAAAGACAAAAGTGCAGATATCTTAGTTTCATTGAGTCATTTCCAATCGAACATCAAACTGCAACAACACTACAGGTAAAGCATAGTCAAGACAAAAATTATAGATCCTAATCAACTCAGAAACATAACGGTATCAGAATAGCCAATTGATTATAATGGAGAAATGTTATTTATACATTTGCATATCTTCACCATTTGAGCCAGTTCCTTCCATGTCTCCTCCTCCTCCTCTTGCATCTGGATATTTATTGGTCACCTGCATCATGTTTTTGTCCTGCTTGACCCTCCAGCTTTCAACTCTTTCCTTCCAGTCAACACTGTTAAGCCCATAGGAATTCAAGTCCTTCGAAGGGTCCACAATCCTCACTGGAACTGATAACATAGAAGAGAAATGTTAATATTTTATCAGATGAGCAGACAATTTCTCCAAAAGAAGCTATTTATGATAGATAAGAATATACCTGGGACACTTGGATCGACATAGCTTGATGTTGGGCTGCGGATAGAGTGGCGATCAGGGGAAGCATCAGGGATTTCCCCAGAGATCTGAAGAAGATTTTCAATGCATTAATGCACAAGAGCAAGGAGTTCTTACAGAAACAAGTTCAGATTTCATCAATGCATGAAAAAACCAAGTGTCTGAATGATAGGTATTTACCTGTTGCCCACTTGTCAGCCGAGGAATACGATGATGAGGTTCATGGCGAGAGGATGAAGACAAATCAATGTCTTCTCCTTGACCCTGCAACTGCCACCCCGGACCTTTGCCGTTCCCTTGCTTGTAGTTGAACTCATTGTCCAGGTCATCAACATCTTCTTCCTCCTCATCTCCCGGAACTCGGGGGCTACCTGAATTTTGTCAACAAGTGATGTATACATCAATTAGCATGATTTATAAACAAAAACATAAGAATATGAGGTGGATGGGTTTAATTTTATATGTCGGGCAACAAGCAACGACCAGTATACCACGACTTTGGCTCATATAAAGCAAGCACAAAGCAGACTTCCATATGCAATTCTCATACAGATCAGATAGCAAATCAACATGTTGTATAGAAACAAACCTTTCAGCCTCTTGTATCTAGTCTTGCACTGAGGACAGCATTTGACCCCATCCTTGCGTTCATACTCGTAGCAAGGGCGGCAGACCGGGAAGGCGCACTCATTGCAGGCAACAAAGACATCACCAGTGGCCGAAACCCCAACAGTGTCACCGCATATCTGGCAGCCCTGATCACCTGCGCCTTTTACCTCCTTACCCTGCATCGGTAAGGTCAAAACAAGATCAGCACACACCCGTACGAAATTACACAGATTGCCAGGAGACACAGCAATCCCCCATGTGCCATAATCGATCAGCAGTTGATCGTCTGCTTGGCCTAAAGTTGGAACTATGATCCAATGTTGGGAATGGCATGAATTGCACGGTGTTAAGGTAAGGTAGACTGATCAGTGAATACTAAACATGGCCCCAATATATCGGTGACGTCTGGAACAGATAACCACTCGTCAATTCCTTCACATGAACAGGGCCACTGGGCCACCATTAACGGACAGGGAAATGCCGCAAATCAGCGAATCCAACGCACGAGCACCCCCACAGATGCATACGTAATCGGGGAAATTCGAGCTGTTACACCTAACACCGCAACCTAGATCCACCGACTCGCGTTTCCCGCCAGATCCACCGACGCGCACCGCATGAACGAGCTGTGACGAACAGAAATGGCGCCGAGAAATTAAGGCACTGAGGGAGGGCGGAAGAGAGATGGGGAGACAAACGTACCGGGGCGGGCGCGTCGCCGTCGTTGCGGATCATGACGAACTCATTGCGATTGTGCGACCCCGCGACCATCCCCCGGTTGGCCGCCATCTTTTGGCTCCCCGGCCGCCCTCACACCCCACCGGCGGCGGTGACGAAGGCGAGAGAGCGAGAGGGTGGGGCACGGAGAGGCCGAGCTGCCGCTCTAGATCCGAGAGGAATCGGCGGAGATCGCCACCATTCCCAGATACCCCCGCGCGCGAGCTCTCTCTCAGCTCGCTGCTGCAATGCCGCCGCTGCTGCTGCTCCTCCTCCACTCTATCTATTTCAGCGATTCCTGGAAGCCACCTTTGTGTGTGCAACTGTGCACAGCGTGGGAGCGATGGAGCGTAATAAACAGCGCAGCTCGTGCTCTGCATTAAAATAAAACTAACCCGTCTGGTAATCCGTTCTTGTCCCAATAATGGCGGTTGAGGCGCCGCTGTCAATGGCCGTCGGTGGCCTCTTTCTTTACTCCTCTGTTCCTGGTCTAACGAAATTTGATTGGGGGTCGGAATCTTCTGCCATCTCGTAGCTCCGTGCATGGAAAGGGATTTGAGATTTGTCATCACATCTCAACAACATTCATTCATTCATTTGTTTGTAATAGTGGTAGTATATCGTCGGTGACCCTTCTATATAATATCAAATTCAAAAAATATCAGAAAATTTCGAGAAAATAGGAACTTTGGGATATCAAACTTGGGTGTCATTCTACTCCTGTGTTTAGTTTCATGGAGAAATGGAACACGTACGTCGTACCGTGGTGAATAAAAGACAGTCCAACATATGGCCATCCAAACAGTTCTTTTTATGCATAAAAGAATCTTTTAACTTTTTTACTATGAGTACTACGGATATTCTTCACAAAACTTCACACCAAAGCACATTAGGCACCCAGACCTGATATCCCAAAATTTCATTTATTCTTAAAATTTGATAGTATTTTTTCTAAATTTAATATTCATAGGTGGCGTGACACCCGAGAATCACAAATCTTCTTCATATATCGTCACCGCAACACTACTAAGATACTAGGATGCACACAAAGCTCAATAGGAAGTTTGCAGTAACTGAACAGCGAAAACTCGTTAGTTAAGGCAACAGATATAGTTTACTCTAAAAAAGCAACAAATATATTTATTTGTTAAGATTTTTTTTGTCGCATCAAAATGTGCTTAAAATAAGCTTCTAACTAATTACCTGCCACGTCACTTTTTTACTTATTGGCACCTAATGTACTACTACTTGTTATGTTAGGGCATCTTCAACGCCGACGCTCAAATCGTCGCATGCGTCAAGACCGTTTTGTTCTATTGGTCGTTGTTCTATTGGTCCGTCAAGCGGTCTGAACGTACATTTTTTCACAGAACGAAAGCAAAGTGAGGGGCGCTTTGCAAGAGTTTGGACAACAACCTCGTAGGACCCCGACACCCTAGCCCACTAAGGCCACCCTTCCGATCTCATTTCTTTTCATTCCGCTCCTTCTTCACCTTGCTTTGCATCAGCTCATTCCTCCACCGACGTCGTCGTTGTACCTATCCGGCCGGCGCACGGGTATTGTTGGGCCTCCGCAACCCGCACAAACCCGCCTGATCTCCTTTCACGGCGGTGTCATCCATCCAGGACCCGTTCGTAGGCAGGTACAGCCCCCCCCCTTGTGGATGTCGTCCATGGCAAACATCACGCCTGTAGGTGTTCGGTCTAATGTCATTGAGCTTATTTTCAAATGCCATGTCGTTTTTTAGAGTACGAAGGATGACGCGGTAGTCGACCATGGAGGATGAGTTATTCTGCGATGTGTGGTTGGCCATATCTGTGTATTTAGTAGGCATGAGCACGGGGGGTCTTCTGGCAGCGCGTGCATGATCTGTTTCACATGCAACGGCACATTGCGTCCTACGATATGCACATCATCCAACAATGCAACGTGAGGTCGTTATCGTATCAATGGTACGTCATCCAAACCTCAGTCACCAGGTTTTGTGGCGCTGGTGATATGCTGGAGGCAAGGTGGTCATTGAACACGGCAGCCAAGGAGATCGTGAGTTTTGCTTCTTTTTGCTCAACTTGTTGATTGATTCATCAATTTATTCAATGTTGCTCTCAGATTATGTATCCCCCATGTGTTGTCATGATGTACCATAGGAGAGAGGGGCAACCATTTATACACATACACTGTTAGATAAAGCTGAAGGGGGCAGTATGTGTGGGACAATATGATCTGTTCATGATGAACTTGTTGAACATCTAGTTAATCTCGTTGAATTTGAAGTATTGTTGTACTAGACTTATTTGCATGTTATATATGGATGATTTGTGCTATTTTTAATTCGAAACTTTGATGAAATCTTCCATGTTTGCATGAATTTTGTCCAATTAATTAAAACTTGACTTGAAATGTATGCGGGCAATGTTGGATGGTTGGCTCCGCATCTATGTGTGCAGACATGTCCCTCTGTCCATGAACGAACGTCAAAGAAAATTTACGGGTCAGTATTGAAGATGTCATTACTCTCATTTAGGGAAGTCTAAGCTTTACCCTTACGGCATGACCAATGCTCCATGCTGGACAACTACCCCCAGTTTGCCACATCAGCCAAACCAGTCCAAATGAGCTTAATGGGCTGCTTTTGGAAGGAACCCGTCTAGAGAAACCCGCTTCTTCCACGACAAAAGATGAAGAAAAGGCGAAAGTAGTTGATAGAGAGAGGGAAAAGGGAGAATGGACCGACAGAGGTGATGAAAATGCATGAACATGAGAGCGGGGGACCAGCCATGGATGATGAAACGAAATTAAAAGGAGAGAGGAGGGGACCTAGTTGCTTCATCTACGTTGAGCATGAGGCATCACCAACATGATGCTTCCATAGTTCATGTCCTTAGAGCTTTTACAATCGGATGCCCAAAATCCACCTCAAACGCCTGGGCAGACGGTCCGGTCACTGATCGATCACAAAAATGCGACCCATACGGGTGTCTCAAACGGGTCTCAAACGCCCCGGTTGACCGGCACCCCTCATATACAGCCCAAATCTAGGGCGGATATAGGGGCGCCCGGGTGTGGCCGAGCGCGTCCGCTCAACAGGCCTACCCCACCCCCAAATTGCACCAGATTCATTAAATCCACCAATTTGCTCTCTTCTCTTCTTCCTCCTCCACGACATTCATCTCGCTGCTCCATCACCGCGCGCACTCCGCACCCATTCCGAGAATCTATGCCGACAGCATCGGCACAACACTCCCCTCTCCCATCCTCGTCGTCAGGGACATCGTCACCGGCCCGGACGCCACCGCAATACGTCCGGCAATTCCTAGGCCCCTCTTTGCATTCTATGTGTTCGACACATTGTCCGACCCGGTTTTTTGCGATTTGTTAGGTAAAACTGTGAATTCCGATGCTTCGTCAAACGAGTAGTATGGACCGACGGGGCTCGATCAAATGATTTAAGATGAGTTCTTCGATTCGTCGGACTGGGACGAAGAAGTGGACATGATCATCCTCATGAGAATGCAAGAGGAAATGGACCGGCCGTTGGATCATATTCTCAATTTCAAGGGCTCAATCAAGGAAGGAGAGTGATCAATCGGGATAGGGTCTTCGGTGCCCGGCTGTTGCAGAAGGACTATTTTGCTCCAAACCCAACTTTTTCAGATGATCCATGGTTTCGTCATCGTTTTCGCATGCGGAAACCATTGTTTTTTCACATTGTGGAGGGGTGAAGGTTTAGAGTGACTACTTCAAGCTCACAAGGGATTTGTTGCGCCAACTTTCTTTATGTGCTAAGCAAAAATGCACGACTGCTCTAAGGATTCTTGCACATGGTAGTGCCGCAAATGTCGCTGGTGATATTGTCCAGATGAGGGAGAGCACATGCCTGAAGACAACTGTCAAGTTTGCCCACGTCGTCGTGCAGGTATTTGGAGTAGAATATCTGAGAGAACCAAATGTGCAAGACACAGAAAAATTGTTGGCTATTGGAGAAGCCAAAGGGTTTCCATAAATGCTCGAATCAATTGATTTTATATATTGACAATGAAAGAACTGACCCAAAGGTTTGAGAGGAATGTATCAAGGTCCCACCCAAAAGGCCACCATCATGCTAGCAGGAGTACCATCACATGACTTATGAATTTGACATGCTTTCTTTGGAATGCCGGGTTCGTACAACAACATCAACGTGCTTCAATGATCTTCAATGTTAAGGAACCTTTGTAATGGGAAATCACCGCCGTGCAACTACACTGTCAACGGCCGTTAATATAACATGGGATACTATCTTGTCGATGGCATCTATCCTCACTGTGCGGCGTTTGTGAAGACCATATATGAACCACACGGCAACCTTAACATAAATAGTGACACGTCGCCAAGTTGCCCGCTGACAGAGATGAAAGTTGGGTTGTAAGTTGTAACGGTAAGTTAAGAGCATCTACTGCGGGTGTCGCGTCCACGGACACGTCCGAACGGTCCTCAAATCTCGTGTTTGTCATTCACATGTTGTAAATTCGGACTCTTAAATACATGTAAATATGCGCACGTCTATCATACATGTCATGTCACATGTAAAATGTTTGGTAGAGAAAATACATAGTTCTTACATAAATTTTAAAAGTGCACGATTCAATCATTGGTTATTTGGTTTTCATTGTGAGTCCACATATACTCCACAAGATCATTAAGTAGTTATGCACATACGTGATGATCTCGAAGATTCCAAAGCATATGTAGAAATTACATTCATAAGTTGATTTGCATATGGATCTTCCAGGATTTGAACTTGTTCTCCAGGCGCCTCAAAATCGTTTATTTGGGCAACGCCATCACCCTCATCTACGACAATCATGTTGTGCAAAATAACACAACATGTCATCAACTATCACAAAATTTTTAATTCTCACATCATTGCAGCTCCACGAACAATTCTCCAACGAGCTTGAAGATGAATGCCCTCTCCACATCCTTCCTAGTTGCTTCATGCATTGTTGCGAAGTTTTTTTGTTTGTTGCCGTGTGGTTCGTATATAGTCTTCACAAACGCCGCACACTGAGGATAGATACCATCGACAAGATAGTATCCCATGTTATAGTAACGACCATTGACAATATAGTTACACGACGGTGATTTCCCATTACAAATCTTCCTTAACATTGAAGACCATTGAAGCACGTTGATGTCGTTGTACGAACCCGACATTCCAAAGAAAGCATGCCAAATTCATAAGTCATGTGATGGTATTGCTGCTAGCATGATGATGGCCTCTTTGGTGGGACCTTGATACATTCCTCTCAAACCTTTGGGGCAGTTCTTTCATTGTCAATGTATAAAATCAATTGATTCGAGCATTCCTAGAAACCCTTTGGCTTCTCCAATAGCCAACAATTTTTCTGTGTCTTGCACATTTGGTTCTCTCAGATATTCTACTCCAAATACCTGCACGGCGATGTGGGCAAACTTGACAGTTGTCTTCAGACATGTGTTCTCTCCCATCCGAACAATCTCACCAACGACATTTGCGGCACTATCAAGAATCCTTAGAGCAGTTGTGCATTTTTGCTTAGCACAGAAAGAAAGTTGGCCACAACAAATCCATTATGAGCTTGAAATAGTCACTCTAAACCTTCACCCCCTCCACAATGCGAAAAAATAATGGTTTTCGCATGCGAAAACGACAACGAAACCATGAATCATCTGAAAAAATTGGATTCGAAGCAAAATAGTCCTTCTGTATCAGTAGTATGGCAAAAAAAACGAGGTTGTGTATCCTGTCGGTCTAACCAAGGTGGTTAACGTTAACTCCAGTGGTTGCCTTGCTGGATTTGGGGCAGCACCAACCGTCAATTGTTTAATCAACGTGGGCACGCTTTGCTGGTCACATGCGGCGCAGCTAATATTCAATGTAGGATGGGACAATGAACGAATATTTGGTCTCGCGTCTCGACCGACACGGCAGGCAATTGTTCACTGGAACGGCATGTATATCATCTCTGGTTCTCGGCAGGGGAATTCCCGGCAGTGACAGTGAAATTTTTGGAGGATGGCAGTGGTTAATCGGTACACACGTGCCACCTGCACTCGCAGTTGTCACTTGATTAGTGAAGATATTTTTATTAGTTTACGGTGTCTAATGGTGTGGTGCAAACTAGAAGGGTTGGAGCCCTTTGTTGCGATGTTGATGTTATTTGTTTTTATTTATACTTAATCTCTTTTAAAATATAAGGTGTATTAATTTTTTTAAAAGTTAAACATCTTTAAATTTGAACACACTTTTGTAGACATATCAATATCCGTAATATCAAATCAAATTATTAGATTCATCATGAAATGAATTTTTATATTTTATTATTTATTTTGTATTATGGATGTCGATTTTTTTTGTCTGAACTTGATCAAAGTTAAAAAAATTGTCTTTTAAATGAATTAATACATCTTAGATTTTAGAACGGACTGAGTATTAGGTCCGATTAGTGGGGAAGATGATAATTCTTTGTGTCTTTTCTTTTTTATTCATATAATGTGGTGTTTTTGTGGGGTATTGCGGTGTGATTTTGCAATTTGATAATCAACTCATGCATATGTGCAAAAATATTCTACGTCGGTGTGACTGTATGTACTATATTGATGTTACAATATCACATGTTGACGCTATTTTTTTTAGATGATGAGAGGGTGTCTAGGATTGATAATTTTTTATAGTTTAGTTGCTTTCAATTGATTTGAAAAATCGTTGACCCAGTCAAAATCATGAACAAAATACAATATTTAAGTTCTCAATAAAATAAAAGAGCATAGTTAATTAAAATAATTGAATGAGAGATTATTGACCCGGTCAAAATCGATGACCCAATTCCAAATTGCTGACCTCAATTGAATGAGAGGTCTTTGATTTTAGGGAGTTTAGTGATATAGTATATGTGCCCTTTTACTAAATGAGCCAAGTTCCACTCTTTTCAACTAAAAATTACCCTTTAGCTCTGTAGATGTGGGAGATAAATTAGGTAATTATGGAAAAGTTTGAACTTTGTTTTACATAAACTTAACTTTCTCTTGTACTTTTATAAACAAATCGCGAAGAAAAAATCCAGTCAACTTGAGTGTAAAAAGTAAAAAAAATTAAGGACGAAAAGTGTGGGTACTAACTTATATATAATATTGTTTTTTTTCAACCAAGATACCACGAAAGTTATTCCTCGCCCAAATTTTTTATACGACTACAAGAGAAGATCAAGTTTATTTTAAAAAAGGTTTTATGTTTTGTAATTACTAAAAAAAAATCATATAGGGTGTATATACTCCAAAGAGACAAACGTGATTGTCCCGGCAAAATAATACTATACTAAAAAGAATGGAAAGCTATACTAAACTAACTAACTAAACCTACAAGATTTGATCGTTGTCTTCATTTTGAGTTTTCTCGAGCCTTAAATGGATTGCCGGTCAGCCGACACGTGTAGTCTGGGGGATTTAATGGGGTAAGTTTTCATGTGCACCTTGCTTTTGCGATAATATTTGGCAGTTTAGTCGCTTCGCTTTGACTAATGAGAGATATTTCTCCTATCGATTCAAGGAGGTTCCACTGAAAACATCCCATGCTTGCGGAGGTCTCAACCTCTTTCTTCCTCCTCGCCTTCCCCTTTCTTCTCAAATCTCTTACACTCTGTTTGGATGTTTGCATTCAAAGCCTTGGCATTGCATTGTGTTGAATACCAATATCACATGATATTGATATTGAGATTGAATGCCAATATTTTTGTTTGTATGTTTAGGTATTGGGAACATGGAGTTATTGAGGTTGAATGCCCAATGATGTTTGGATGGTCAAATAATATGTTAGGGGGAGGTTGCCGAAGAGAGAGATGAGAGGGACTTCGACCTCCATTAGCGCCCCCTAGGGGTGGACATTGACCTTCGGCCAGCCCCAGAAGGACCACTCTAGGAAAAGGACTTTGAGCGAGGTGTCAACCTTTCAACAATTGAAAACGGCAGCGCGGCGGAGGTGTCCGGGTAGCCGGCAGTTGGGGTGCAAGGCGAGGCCCCGAGTAGTCGGCGTCGATGTCCGGTACGTGACTTGGGTAGCCGACTAGCATCTTTAGGACGCCTGTTGCGTGAACAGGGACCCCACCCAGGATGCACATAAGACAGAGATGAGAGTGGAATTCTCCACTAGGAGGAAGAAAAGGGCAAAAGAAGTGCAACAAGGAAGGAGGGTGGCGCTGGTCGCCGGACAAGAGGAGGATGGGATGCGCTACTTGCACCGCCGCCGTTCGTGGGCACGCGCGGGCAAGACCTCCTGTCTTGATCATTATCCTAAATACCCAGCGATGTCGAGCACATAGGCTCTCAATTGGGCTGGGATCTTTTTACCTTCGGGAGGGTCGCTCAATATCGAGCCCGAATGCCACAGCTGGATGCCAAGAACAACCAAACGTTGGTATTCGGGATATTCAACCCAGGTGAATGCCAATACCCAATGCCAAGCCCCGAGTGCAAACATCCAAATATAGCGTTATAGATCTCTAGTTACCTTTTCATCTTTGTTGTGCGACTGACAACACAACCGAGCAGTGTCTTCTCGTGGTGTGCTCCTTCAACTTGGAGGTCCGCCTTCGTCTTGGAAGTTGTCGCCATCATGTTTATTGTGGTGCTACCTAAGCCAGTTATGAGACCTAGACCGTCCTCAGTGATGACATGTCGTGACCCATTTCCCACTAACTCACCTTCGCCCCTTCAATGAGTCTCACCATAGGGGCGAGGTCACCCACATGATGGTTGCGAGGACTGGTATGGCAGGTGGAGCTCGATGGCGTGGGGAGCCGCAAGAGGTCGTCCGTACGAGAACAACAAAAACAAGTGGCCGTCAACTTGTCATAGTATGATCTCACCATGCGACCGACGGGTGACATGAAGGCTTCCTCGGTGGCGCAATCGTGTAGCCCCAGGCAGGTAGCTACAACATGTCATTGCCACTACATCCCCTTGGAGGCGCACGCCTTGGTGACCTCGATGGCGTAGTCGTGCAAGGGGGAAGGTTTCCTTTGGGAACGCCTTGTTAAGGTCGGTGTAGTAAACACACATGCTCCAGGACTTGTTCTTCTTTCAAACCATCATGTGGTTGGATAGCCACTCAGGGTGGGCTACCTCCCTAATGAATCCGCTGGCGAGGAGCCGGGCAATTTCCTCCCCGAAGACTCGTCTCTTCTCTATGGTGAAGCATCATAGGGCCTGGCGGATTGGCTAGGTGTCCTTCCAAACGTTTAATGTGTGCTCAATAATCCTTGGAGTTACCCCTGGCATGCCCATCGTTTTCTAGGCGAAAATGTCCCACCTCAGAAATTGTAGGAGGGTAGTCCCTTGCTCCGGAAGCAAGTCTTCCCCTATGTATATTGTTTTAGCTAGGTCATCAAGGTGGGCTTGGAATTTCTTTGTCTCCTCTACCGGCTTGAAGGCTGGCCCGGGTTTGGGCTTCAGTGGTAGCGTTCTTGTAGTCGGATAGATGGACTTGTTGATTTCTTTGAGCTTCGCGGAGGCTAGAGTGGCTTCTCTAAGCTCGACGCTGGCGACCTTCGTTTCAAGGACTTTTTCGGTGATGCCATGCATGGGCGGTGATCCTTACATTTGGCCTTGGTATCTTGATCTAGAGATATGCCTAGGAGGGTAGCGCCATGAACTTCACACAAATGGGTCTATCAAGGATGAGTGGTAACCCATGCTAAATGGCACGGACTGAAGGAAGACCGTTTTCGACCTGAAGTTTTCTTCATCTCCAAAGACAACCTCAAGGTTGAGTTGACCAAGGGGTTTCACCTAGTAGCCTAGTACGAAATCGTGGGCATCCTAGTACGAAGCCAATGAAGCAACTCAGTGGGTGGTGTAGATAGTACTTCTAGACCCCCATCTTTGCCAGAGTGTCTCGAAATATGATGTTGACCCTGCTGCCCCCATCCATCAGAATATTAGGGAGGCAGAAGTCGCTGATGATCGGATCTACCACTAGGGAAAATCTTCTTGTGTCAGGGATGTAGGTCGAGTAGTCTTTGCAGCCGAAGGCGGTTGTGGAGTCGGATCACTCCAGGGGCTTAGTAGCCATAAGTGTAATTGGGTAGAACGCACATCGTACGATCTTTTGGGCTCGAGTGTGTCAGTGCCCTGGAAGATCAAGTTGACCCTTTGTAGTTGGGTGGGATGATGGGTTGGAGAAGATCCATCCGTTCCAAGTTTGGCTGAAGTTGGCCTAGCCTCGAGGCACCGACGGTGATGATGGAGCATAGAGGCATATGGTGTCGCCGCGTTCGTCAAAGTGGAACTCGAGGCTTCAAAGTGGGACGATGGACTCTTGTCATAGAGAAGACCCTGGCCGTCGGCGACAAACTTGAAAGAACCAAAGATGAATGTTTCTCCCGCAAAAAAAGTCACTTGGCATAACTAGATATTTGATTTGTGATCGATCTCTGGCTGACACAATCCCTTCCTGGCGCACCAACTAATGGTACAGAAAACTGATAGTACCCTTGCTACAATGGCGAGAATGGTCAAAAGTGCCAGAAGGGAGTTCACACAAGGGGCTACCTAGGTTCGGGCCGTCATTGTGATGTAATACCCTACATCTTGCTTTGTGTTTTTTATCAATCATGGAGCCCCTCGTGTGATGGGGTTACAGGGATGATGGATATAGATACAAAGAGTCTAGTCTAGAAGAGTAGATCAAATCAACTACCCCTAGCTTCGCCTTATAAATGAGGCGGGAGCTAGGGTCTACATTCCCCCTAACCGTCCTCATGCAAAGGATTGCTTGGCGTGTACTCATCCAAGATGCTCTTCTTTCCCTGTGCTAGACCCCTAGTAATGCTTCTTGGAACCAGGCTGCTGCCAGGCCACCCAAAGATCAAGGTTGGTGAAAGCACATTTGCTCCCTTGGTGGTTTTGGTAATTAATAACAACATATATGTCATTGAACTAATGTTTCCACTAAGTATGTTTCAAGAAAAGTTCAATGATGGGTTGGCATAAGGATTCTGGAATACCCCAAGATGCAAGGAAATAGATTGGCAAAGCCTCAAGCAAAGGACTCTACATTTTATCTTTTGTGAGAAATCACCTTGAGTCCATAGGAAAGCCAATACTATTAAAAGGGGGTAAGGTTTTATTGGTGAACAAAATGCTCATACGTGCACAAGTGATAGTCACCACATACACCCATAAGCTCTCCCACAAAAGTCTGTCCAAAGCCAAACACTCAGAATCGGTGCAACCAACGATTTCCACTCGGTGCCACCGATTCCAAAACCTAGACAGACTCAGCCAAACCCTAGCCACTTCGGTGCAACCGATTCTGCTTCGGTGCCACCGAGTTTAGGTTGCCAACTTTCTGTTACACAAATTCACAATATCGGTCCCACCGAGATAGTTGCATCGGCGTCACCGGTATTGGGCAATCTGACAGTTGGTCACCTTATCGGCGCAACCGAGTTTCCTATATCGGTCTCACCGAGATTCAAAAGTTGCCACCTTTTGGTCACTTCAGTACCATCGAGATTAACACATCGTTGTCACCGAGTTGGTCATTTTGTGTGTAACGGTTGGATTTTTGGAGATGCCTATATATACCCCTCCACCAACACTCACTCGCAAGAGAAGCACTCAAAACAGTTCCCCACGCATACCTACTTATTTTTTGAGAGAGAGCCACCTGCTCATGTGTTGAGATCATGCCATTCCATTCCTACCATATGAATCTTGATCTCTAACCTCCCCAAGTTGCTTTCCACCCAATCAATCTCTTCCACCAAGCCAAATCTGTGAGAGAGGGTTTGTGTGTTGAGGAGTCTATCATCTTGAAGCACAAGAGCAAGGAGTTCATCGACACAATCGAGCCTTTTACCTTTTGGAGGCTGGTGCCTCCTAGATTGGTTAGGTGTTGCTTGGGAGCCTCCTACTTCGTGTTGTGGAGTGGACCAAGAAGTTTGTAAGGGCAAGGAGATCACCTACTTCGTGAAGATCTACCCCGAGTTAGGCTAGTACTCCGTGGACGTAGGCCATCATGGTATAGTCAAGGTTGCTTCTTCGTGGAACCCTCCGTGGGTAGAGCCCTCCGTGGACTCTTGCGACCGTTACCCTCCGTGGGTTGAAGACTCCGTAAACGTGGATGTACGATAGAGCCACCTATCGGAACCATGGGAAAAATCATCGTGTCGCCAATTGTGTTTGATCTTCCTACCCTTCCCTTACTTACATGCTTGTCTTTACTTTCCACTGCTATACTCGTAGACATGCATGTGTAGGGTGTACTTGACATACTATGAATGCTAAAATCTGCCAAGACATAAAATTTGGAAAATATAGATTTTATTTGGTCAAGTAGTCTAATCACCCCCTCTAGCACTACTTTCGATCCTACAAGTGGTATCAGAGCATTGGTCTCCATTGCATTGGTCTCACAACCTAGGAGAGTATGGCGTCTAGTGAGGGAAATTATCACCGTAGAGGTCCGTACTTTGATGGCACAAATTTTGCTAGTTGGAAGCACACAATGAAAATGCATTTACTTGGTCATAACCCCGCCATTTGGGCTGTTGTTCGTGTTGGTATGCAAGGTGAATTCTTTGCGGAAGGAAGGGAATCGGATCACAAAGTGACAGCGGATGAATTGAAGATGTTGCAACTCAATGCTCAAGCATGTGACATTTTCTTCAACTGCCTATGCCCCGAAGAATTCAACAAAATCAGCCATCTTGAGAATGAAAAAGAGATTTGGGATACTTTGATTGATATGCATGAAGGTACAACATCTATGAGAGAATCCAAGTTGGATGTTCTTCAAAGTCAACTTGACAAGTTCAATATGAAGGATGGTGAAGGAGTCGCTGAGATGGTGAAGCTGCTAACAAAGAAAGAAAGATTCTTAAACTAGTAGCAATAAAAATGATAAATCCAATGATATTGCTTCTAGTAGTTCTCTTGATCCCACTAACTCTTCTCTTAGCCAAGTTACACTTGAGCAAGAAAATGAACTCTTGGAAGGGATTATATAGAAAGGTATCTACAAGAGTATTGAAGGGTGCAAACAATTTGAGGAGACTGTACGCAAGCACGGAGGATACCAGAAGAATCTTGGTGTTGGCTACTTCAACGCTAATGGAGTTGAATGGGAAGAAGGTCAATACCCTAAACCCAAGTTTGTTCCTCAAAAGGAGAAGTATGAAAATACTCTCCCCGAGGGAACAAAAGCTCAAGATGACCTTCCACCACGAGACCCCAAGCTCAAGGACAAGAACAAGCTTCAAGAGGACATTGACTCATATGAAGATGAATCCCAAGCTTTGGTGAAGTGGGTTCCCAAGGCTACTACAAGCTCAACTTCTACAAGTGCTACTTCAACACCGAGGATCCCCATCAACTTGATGTGGGTCCCCAAGAAGAAGAACTAGATAAGTTCTCGAGGGGACTCCGCCAATGAAATTCACTCAAATTCATTATTGGCAAGAACTAGTTGCAATCAACATCAACATCATGCAATAGTTCAAGGAGTCACACATTCCCTCAAAGGTAAGCAAGGGGCAAGGTAATCAACAAATCAATGGACATCATCACATATGCTTTGCACTCCATGTCCATAGATATCCTTGTATCTGTCTCTTGTGTGTTGGGACTAATCCATGTAGGTGAGAAGAGTAATGAAACAACAAGGATGCTCCCAACTATTTGTGATCTTCATCAACTTTGAGCATCCACCACTAATTCACCTACATGAAGTCTTCATCGACAAAACCCAAGGCTAGTTTATCCCTCCTATGGGGGGATGTCACATCAAGGAGGAGCTTTACTCTAAGACTTGAGTCAAAGCATCTCATAGAATGTGACAACATTAAATGCTTTATGTAAAAGTGGTAACCCCACTTGTGCTTAAACGATGAGTATGACCTATGATCAAGTATTCTTACTTGGCTCCTAAGTCAATATACTCATATATAGATGATTCCGTCATCGCCTAAGTGCTTGTTAGATGCTATTGTGTTTGTGCATGTTTGCCATGATTTCATTTGACATCTTATTGTGTGAGCATGTTGATATGCATTTATTTACTCATTCGAGGATATACAATTGTTGCTATTTGGATTTTGATTTTCACTTGCCAATTGGATATACAAGAATGCCTAGGACCACTCCTCTAGCTATCTATGCTTTCTCACCTCATGTTCTATTCATGATGCATCACAAAATTTGAACAAGTACTTCTCGATCTCTCTGTGTGAGGAGCACTCGGACTTCCATATCGTCAAGGACTGACCATTAAAACCTCCCAAGTGCCTCTTGGTAGAACCAACTCAAAATTCTTGGTCTCACCGAATGCATAGGGTTGATCTGGTTTTTCAATTTTGGTACTGCCGATCTCATATTCTCGGTTACACCGAGTTTCCCTACCAGCTGACAGTTGTGAAACTCGATGACGTCGAAAATATCAAATCGGTGTCACCAATAGTGATGGGTATATAATCTGTGGACCTCGATGTTTTGAAATCCATTCTTCAAACATCATGCCTCCACAACCCTAGTTGCCGTTCTGAAGGCCCCTGGTAATCGCCTTGCTTCCCCGGGCGCCTCCGCCGATGGGAATCGCCGCTGTCGACGTATTCTTATCCAATGTCGCCATCGTAGCGGATCCATCACCAAATTAGGGTGTGGATTCGGCCCCCTCTTGCGCTCCACTGTCCGATTCATGCTCATTAGGGTTTATTCCTAGTCTAGCCACTTTTGAGATTGTTCCATCTAATAGAAAATTCCATTAGATAGCGAACAATGAATTTTTAGGGTTTTGTCATCCACCTTCTGTATCTTGGTAGAACCGATATGAAATAATCGGTGTCACCAATTTTCTTTTCTGCCACACTGAGAACACCTCGATGGAACCAAGTGCTCATTTTCGGTGCAGGTGCCAAGTTCTTGGAAAGAAGGTTGTTTGTCTCGGTGTGACCAAAAAGTTTGCCTCGCTGTACCGAAATACATTTGACATAATGCAAAACTTTGGAAATTCTTAGTTCAAACTTTCAAAAATCTCTGCATTTTGTGATGACTTATCCTATTCCACTCTTCTATACCCTGTTCATAGGGCCAGACATGTCAGATGCTAAAGATAGCTAGAATCTATAGGAGCAGAATGTTGATTTGAGTTCAGGCACTAGTCCTGAGTCCAGCTCATCCTCAGATCCAGGCACTCCCAGTTCTCATGGTTTGCCTAAGGCTGCAACAAGGACTAGGAAGAGATTCAATTCAGATGAGGAAGATTCTAATTTTGTGCCAGAAGATGTTCTTGCTAAGAAGCAAGAGAAGGCTGCAAGGAAATCTGCCAATGAGGCCACCTCATCTAGGAGGGTGGTTAGCAAAGTTTATGCACCTGCAGAGACCTGCAAAGCACATGAGAGTGCTAGGGTAACTATGTCTGTTGAGATTCCAAGGAAATCTTTGCCTAAAAAGACATGAGAGAAGAAGACAACTAGGAAGAGGATCATCCGTGTGATGGGTAGACCTACCTCTATGTATGAGGATCCAGAGGAGGCTGCTCATGCTGCTCCTGAAGAGGAGGAAGAGGAGGAACCTGCTGCTCAGGCCCATCCTAAGAAGAAGGCTAAGAAACTTTTGGTTGATGCTATGCCTAAGTCTGGTCCCTCCAAGAGCACCAAGGCTGCTCCCAAGAAAGCCGCTGCACAGAAGTCCAAGAGGACTACCAGAGATATTCCTGCTGTAGAGAAGAACAAGAGATCAACTTTGAGAGAAGCAGATGATGATGATGCTATGACAGTTCTGATGAAGCTCAGACCTCACCTTCCTATACATGATGTCATTCATCCTAGAGCTGAGGATATGAAGAAGAGGAAGGATCCAGGGTTGAGGGAATGGAGAGCTATTGATCCATATGCCCAGAGGAGGAAGACTATTGTGGACTACATGTTCTATACCAAAGAGCAGCAAGACTTTTATGAGACGATATTGCTTGACAAGAGCCCTGCTGTCAGTGACATGAGATATGTGGACTGGAAATATATCAAGGATAATGAGGACTACTTTCCATGTGTCCAAGACAACTTCCACTGCATTGGGCTAGATAAATTTGTTGGCAAGGAGTTCACTGCTTGGAATAATGAGATGATCATGCAGTTCTACTCCATTGCTCATTTTTATGGAGATGGCATGATTGTTTGGATGATTGAAGGAGCAAGATATGAATCTACTGTTGATGAGTGGGCTACCTTCTTAGGAGTCCCAGAGGTACATGATGGAGATTTGGATGTCTACTCAAAATCCAAGGAGAGCCACAATGCTATGAAGGATATGTATAATCCTATCGCTGCTGCTAATGTGCAATCTCACAAGTTGGGATCTATTTACTTCCTCCAGCCAGACCTCCATACCATGAACACCATCCCGAGGCATACTTTGATGCCCAAGTCTAGAGATGAGAAGATGATTCGTGGATACTCCATCAACATGTTCATCCATCTTGATCGTCACACCAGGATTCGAGTGATGGCTTTGATAGTAGAGACTGCGAAGAGGGTTGCTGCTGATCAGAAGCGCTCATGCTGCTATGCACCCTATATTCGTATGCTTATCAATTTCTAAGCTTGAGAAGCACATCTTTGCTCTGGATAGACCCCACTTGCCACTTTAGCCAGATCTCAAGGACAACATTGTGGTGATGGAGCCAGATCATCCCACATCAGCTGCAGCTCAGGCATAGGCAGAGGCATAGGCAGAGGCAGCTCGAGCCACTAGTGATCAAGTCCCCAGATCCAGGAATGAGCAGATGGATCTCTTGATCACCACTGTCATGGATATGTAGAAGGACATCAAAACAATCATGGACACTCAGGAGAGCCTTGTGAACATCATTGAGGATAGAGTGAAAACTCTTAATGACAAGGTAGATGGGCTAACTAAGACAGTCAATGAGCTTATGAAGGAGGTTGATGAAGCCCCTATCTGTCACACCTCTTTAGAGTCCAAGTCTGATGATGATGAGGATAGTGCACCTATCAGGACGACTGTCTAGTTCACGACTAAGGCCAGGACACCTATAGTGCTAGCTCTAGAGACGAGGCCTTCATTTCTGCTCCAACCACAGTGACATCAACTCCATCAGCTCCAGTGCCTCCAGTATCTACTCCAACTCCATCCAGGACTTCAGCGGAAGTCCTCGCCGATGCAATTCTCTCGACTCTAACATCGACTACCGGAGGATATCAACCACAGAAGGACGATTAGCTATATCTCTTCGAGCTTTTTGGTAACTTGTTGCCAAGGGGGGGAGTTGTATATAGATCTTAGGCTTCAAGTGAGAGAGCGTCTGCTTTTATTTGCTGTTTTTCTAAAAGACCAAATGTTCGTCCAAATATTTCTTTTGGTTTGGATGTGAGATACTTTTATTCGTGTTTGATCATACGCTTTAATGTGTGTTGCAACTATTTCCTACCTTTGGATGATTATGTGATGATCATTCACTTTGCTTGATGTGATGTGCTATGTTGTTAACTCCTATTACTCTTGCACACCACCAAGATGTATGTGACATGGAAGAAGTGCCCCATGTACCTAATCGATTGTGCATTTGCATTCAAACACAGATTTAAAATAATGCACAAATTTAGGAGGAGCTCTTGCTTATCACATACCTCTCAAAGCAACGATTATATTCATTGATTATATCATATGTCGAAGCTTTGATCTATATGTTGTCATCAATTACCAAAAAGGGGGAGATTGAAAGCACATTTTCTTCCTTGGTTGTTTTGGTAATTAATAACAATATATATGTCATTGAACTAATGTTTCCATTAAGTATGTTTTAGGAAAAGTTCAATGATGGGTTGGCATAAGGATTGTGGAATAACCCAAGATGCAAGGAAATAGATTGGCAAAGCCTCAAGCAAAGGACTCTACATTTTATCTTTTTTGAGAAATAACCTTGAGTCCATAGGAAAGCTAATACTATTAAAAGGGGGTAAGGTTTTGTTGGTGAACAAAATGCTCATACGTGCACAAGTGATAGTCACCACATACACCCACAAGCTCTTCCACAAAAGTCTGTCCAAAGCCAAACACTCAAAATCGGTGTAACCATAACTTTCCACTTGGTGCCACCGATTCCAGAACCTAGACAGACTCAGCCAAACCCTAGCCACTTTGGTGCAACCGATTCTGCTTCGGTTCCACCGAGTTTAGGTTGCCAACTTTCTGTTACAAAAATTCACAATATCGGTCCCACCGAGATAGTTGGATCGGCATCACCGATATTGGGCAATCTGACAGTTGGTCACCTTATCGGCGCAACCGAGTTTCCCATATCGGTCTCACCGAGATTCAAAAGTTGCCACCTTTTGGTCACTTCGGTACCATCGAGATTAACACATCGTTGTCACCGAGTTGGTCATTCTGTGTGTAACAGTTGGATTTTTGGAGATGCCTATATATACCCCTCCACCATCACTCACTCGCAAGAGAATCACTCAGAACAGTTCCCCACTCATACCTACTGATTTTCTAAGAGAGAGCCACCTACTCATGTGTTGAGGTCATGCCATTCCATTCCTACCATATGAATCTTGATCTTTAACCTCCCCAAGTTGCTTTCCACCCAATCAATCTCTTTCACAAAGCCAAATCTGTGAGAGAGTGTTTGCATGTTGAGGAGTCTATCATCTTGAAGCACAAGAGCAAGGAGTTCATCGACACAATCGAGCCTTTTACCTTTTGTAGGGTGGTGCCTCCTAGATTGGGTAGGTGTCGCTTGGGAGCCTCCTACTTCTTGTTGTGGAGTGAACAAAGAAGTTTGTAAGGTCAAGGAGATCGCCTACTTCATGAAGATCTACCCCGAGTTAGGCTAGTCCTCCGTGGACGTAGGCCATCATGGTATAGTTAAGGTTGCTTATTCGTGGAACCCTCTGTGTGTAGAGCCCTCCATGGACTCTCGTGAGCGTTACCCTCTGTGGGTTGAAGACTCCATAAACGTGGATGTACGATAGCGCCACCTATCGGAACCATGGGAAAAATCATCGTGTCACCAATTGCATTTGATGTTCCTACCCTTCCTTTACTTACATGCTTGTCTTTACTTTCCGCTGCTATACTCGTAGACATGCATCTGTAGGGTGTACTTGACATACCATGAATGCTAAAATATGCCAAGACATAAAATTGGGAAAAAGTAGATTTTATTTGGTCAAGCAGTATAATCACCCCCCTCTAGCACTACTTTTGATCTTACAGTTGGTCCAACACCGGGCTTCTCGACCAATGGGCCACTATTGGTGAATTCCACAATGTAGTGCGCCCACTCTTCCCAAAATCTATGTTTGACCAGAAATTTAACCAATGAGACCGATTGCGGCGAGAGTAAAAATTATATCACTGAATTCATATTCGAATGAAGTTTTCGATGGTATAATTTTTACTCCCGACGCAATTAGTCTCGTTGGTTAAATTTATAGTCAAACTTAAAGCTCGAAAACCAAGGACACACTATATTATGGAGGGAGTATTACATTGGCAATCAGGACTAAAGCTAACCAAACAGTAGGGCCCAGTGGGCACACCAGTACCATGCGACTAAGCGTGAGATGGGACAGGGAATGGCTACCTTGGCCGGCACGCCTAGCCTACCATTACCTCCATCACCCCAAACCTGCACCGGCCAGAGTGAGTGAGCACGCAGGATGACATCGACGCACAAGCATTTCCACCCGGGAGAAGATAAATTAATGTTTTGTCATCGTGTTTTGCACCTGCCCTATTAATAACCTATCATAATGAGCATGATAAGGAAAGACTGGCAAAATTGAGAAGAAAAGGATCATCCCTGGCAACTAAAATCAGAACTGAGCGCCTGCAAGTAGGAAGAAGACGGTGAGCAATCAGAGCGGGCCAGGTATAAGGAAGACAAAAATCACGCCCGAACCTTAGTCGGTGGCAAGAGAACGCCAAGAACAGGAACAACGAAAGAACAAAGTAGATTCCCGAGCAGATGTAAAAGAATGATGGGAGAGGAAATCAAATTGGCAATAGGTAAAAGCAAGGTCAGACCCGAGCCTCAGTCAACAACAAAGCAAACAACACAGTGACAAATGAAGCAAATGGAATGCCAACGAGTAGAGAAACCACCCATGAAGCCGAATGAACAAAGAAGTCATCATGAATGGTCAAAGCGCCCTCCTGAGCGAGACCTACAAAGTTAAGGGAGAGGTAGGCTAGTGTGCGTCGCATCTGACTTATAGTGTAAAACAACAAACTTAACGGAAAACGTAAATACCTCAAGGAAATGACCAAAATGTGCAAGGAACATTCCGACTAGCACAAGAAGAGCACCGCATCCGGGCATCCCCTCACGACACAACCTAGGCGGCCCGGGTCTGTTGCTCACACCCTAAGTTGGTTGAAGCAAAGGAAACAATCTCGGTGGCACGAGTCCGTTGCTCACACCCCAAGCTAGCTCGCGCAAACAAATGATGTTGCACCTGCGTGTAACAGGGTGTGGCGAACATAACATATCAACACAAAGAGAATGACGCTGGGCCCGCTCATACCTGGTTGATGAGCGCGCAAGCAACGCTGCCAGGTGAACCCACCTCCCCAACGCACGTGATCAAAAGAGCGAGAGGGCGCATGCGGGGCATGACAAAAAACACCATAGAGAGGTGGCGCTAGTCACACACTCGAACAACGCATCATGGACCCTCGAGCAAAACCAACCGAGTGGGGCGCTGTCATGGAGATCCAACGGTCGGGAGAGCGTCAAGAAGCCATCGACATGAGGCAGAACCGACCAGGCTACACGCACAAACACCTCGGCTCACGAGAGTGAACCGGCCCGGTTAAGGCCAAAGACGTTGATAGGTGGACCTGCTCACTCGTCATGCATGAGGCAACATGCGAGAGGGTGTGAAAAAACACCATAGATAGGTGGCTCTGATCGCACATGCAGCCTACGCATCAGGAACCCTTAGGAAAGGTCCCCGGATGCATGCCATTCAGGAAGATCAACAGTCTGGAGAACCCTAGGGAGCCACCCGTGTGACACTAGCCCAAAATAACCGCACGGAGGGAACTACCTAGCGAGGAGGCTCCCAAGAGCCGGATACTCCATCATCCTTTATAGGAGTAATTATCACGCTACAGCTCTGCCAAACTTTTAGGTGAAGAAAGTCGTGGGCTATTGATATGTCTCCAACGTATATATAATTTTTGATGATGGCATGCTATTATATTATCTTTTTTGGATGTTTTATATGCATTAATATGCTATTTTATATTATTTTTGGACTAACCATTAATCTAGAGCCAAGTGTCAGTTTTTGTTTTTTCCTTGTTTTTGAGTTTTGCAGATATGGAATATTAAACGGAGTCCAAACGGAATAAAACCTTCGGAGGGAATTTTTCTGGAAGGAAACAAGTCATCCAAGCTTGGAGTGCACGTCAGGGGAGGTGCCAGGGCGCCACAAGCCTACTAGGCGCGCCCCCGTGGCTGCGCCTAGCAGGCTTGTCGCCTCCTGGCAGGTCTCCAAACCCTAATTCTTGGCTTATAAATACCCAAATATCCCCCGAACATCAGAACGAGCCACACAAATACTTTTATGCCACCGGAAGCCTCCATTCCTGAGAGATCCAATCTTGGAGCCTCTTCCGGTAATCTGCCGGAGGGGGTTTCGATCATGGAGGGCATCTACATCAACTCCATTGTCCCTCTGATGATGCGTGAGTAATCCACCATAGACCTATGGGTCCATAGGTAGTAGCTAGATGGCTTCTTCTCTCTCTTTGATCTTCAATGCCATGTTCTTCATGATCTTCATGGAGATCTATCCGATGCAATCCTCTTTTGTGGTGTGTTTGTCAAGATCCGATGAATTGTGAGTTTATGTTCAGATAATCCATGAATCTTATTTGAATCTCCTCTGATTTCTTATATGCATGATTTCATATCCTTGCAAGTCTCTTCGAGTTATTGGTTTGGTTTGGCCAACTAGATTGGTAATTCTTGCAATGGGAGAAGTGCTTGTTTTGGGTTCAATCTTGCGATGTCCTCAACCAGTGAAAAAATAGGGTAGCAAGGCATGTATTTTATTGTTTCCATCAAGGGTAACAAGATGGGGTTTTCATCATATTGCTTGAGTTTATCCCTCTACATCATGTCATCTTTCTTAATGCGTTACTCTGTCCTTCATGAACTTAATACTCTAGATGCAGGCATGAGTCGGTCAATGTGTGGAGAAATAGTAGTAGATGCAGAATCGTTTCGGTCTACTTGACACGGGTGTGATGCCTATATGCATGATCATTGCCTTGGATAACTACATGATTATTCGATTTTCTATCAATTGCTTGACAATAATTTGTTTACCCACCATGATAGTTGCCTTCAAGAGAGAAGTCTAGTGAAACCTATGGCCCTGGGGTCTATTTTCCATCATATATTTTCAGATCTATACTTGCTACAATTTATTTACCTTTTACTTTCCGCACTCGTTACATCTATCTCTATCGGATCTAATCCTTGCGAATAACCATGAAGGGGTTGACAACCTCTTTATAGCGTTGGGTGCAAGAGTTTGATTATTTGTGTAGGTGCATCCATTGGTGACTTGCTTGTTCCTCCTACTGGATTGATACCTAGGTTCTAAAAAACTAAGGGAAATACTTATCTACTTCGCTGCATCACCCTTTCCTCTTCATGGGAAAACCAACACATGCTCAAGAGGTAGCAAGAAGGATTTCTGGCGCCGTTGCCGGGGAGGATATACATCAAGCCTACCAAGTACCCATCACAAAATCATCTCTTGCATTTACTTTATTTGCCATTAGCCTCTCATTTTCCTCCCCCCACTTCTAAAATATTTTTAGAAAATACCAAAAAGATTTGCCTTTTTGTTCGCCCTTCTTTCTTTTGCGTTTCGTTTGCTTGTGTGATTGATTGCTTGCTTTGCCATCATGTCTGAAGTAGGGGAGGTTATCACTAAAAATCTGGGGGTTATTGCTAGTACTAATGTTGGGGAAAAACTTGAATCTTGCTATCTTGATCATGAAACTGAATCTCCTCTTAAAACTAAAACTTTTCAAGTTGGAGATGGAAATATTATTGGTAAGAGTGTTATTCAAAAGTTCTTTGATTGTACGTGAACGATACCTATGAGTAAGAGAACTATTCTTCTTAGCACGAATAGTTATGAGGTTGCTATTTTCATGCCCATTGAAAAATTGGAAAGGAAATTTGTGCACATTCACCCACTTTGCAAAAAGTGTTTTATGAACTTCCCAATATTAATCATCCTAAGGCTAAAAAGATTGCTACTATGATCCTTATGCGAGAATTTGATTTCATCATACAAGAAGCTAGGGGTATTTTTTTGCTTTCTATGATAAAGATGTTGAACACCCTCCAATTGAAGAAATTCTCCATGATAAAGAAACCTTGAGTAGTCTAGAATCTAGAGACTATAAATCTTATAGTGAAAATCTTAGGAAGAGAGCTCCCTACGCGGAAGTCACTCATGCCTTGTATCATGAGACCTATGAGGAATTTGATTGGATTACTAGGGGAATTTTTGAAGGGTATAAGGATGATTTTCTTGAAAACATGGTTAAGGATCCCGTTAGAAATAAGATACGTGTGTTATATGATGATATATATGGCGATGATCTAGACTACGGGTTTATGAATGTTAAAATTACTAGCCAGATCCCTTTTCATGATTTAAGTTCTTCTACGAGGAAAGAAATAAAGAAAAGAATAAATCTAGTTAGGAAATATTTTGATGGTTTGATCAAGTTTGGGTTGCTTACCAAAGACGACAATACCAAGATCTATTGCATTTTGCCTAGCTAGGGGCGTTATACAATAGCGCTTGTTGGGAGGCAACCCAATTTTATTTTTGTGTTCTATTTTTGCTTCTATTTATGAGTGTTTCCTACATTATTACTTTTGTAGTAATTGTGTTTTGGTGTTTTAATTAGTGTTTGATCCAAGTAAAACCTTTAGGGTGATCTATGGTAGTTGTTGATTTGATCTTGCTGAAAAACAGAAACTTTTGCACTCAGTCCAAGAATTTTCTAATTTTTTCAGAGCTTTGAATTGATCTAAAATGTTTACAAAAGATTGATAAATAAATTTCCCAGGTTTTCCTAAGTTTTCAGAATATTTTGAGTTAAGAAGTATACGAAGTTTCTAGATTGCTATAGACTTTTCTGTTTTTGGGAGATTCTGTTTTCTTTGAGTTGTTTGCCTATTTTGATGAATCTATGGGTTGTATCATTTGGTTGTTGAAAATATGCCCTAGAGGAAATAATAAATTAGTTATTATCATATTTCCTTGTTCATGGTAATCGTTTATTATCCATGCTAGAATTGTATTGATCGGAAACTCAGATACATGTGTGGATACATAGACAACACCAGGTCCCTAGTATGCCTCTGATGGACTAGCTCGTTGATCAAAGATGGTTAAGGTTTCCTATCCATGGACATGAGATGTCATTTGATAACGGGATCACATCATTAGTAGAATGATGTGATGGACAAGACCCAAACTATAAACGTAGCATATGATCGTGTGAGTTTATTGCTACAGTTTTCTGCATGTCATGTATCTGTTCCTATGACCATGAGATCATGCAACTCACTAACACCGGAGGAGTACCTTGTGTGTATCAAACGTAGCAACGTAACTGGGTGACTATAAAGGTGCTCTACAGGTATCTCCGAGGGTGTCTGTTGGGTTGGCATGGATCAAGACTGGGATTTGTTACTCCGTGTGACGGAGAGGTATCTCAGGGTCCACTCGGTAATACAACATCACAATAAGCCTTGCAAGCAATGTCACTAAGTGTTAGCCACGTGATCTTGTATTATGGAACGAGTAAAGAGACTTGCCGGTAACGAGATTGAACTAGGTATGGAGATACCAACGATCGAATCTCGGGCAAGTAACATACCGAAGAACAAAGGGAATATTATACGGGATTAACTGAATCCTTGACATAGAGGTTCAACCGATAAAGATCTTTGTAGAATATGTAGGAGCCAATATGGGCATCCAGGTCCCACTATTGGTTATTGACCGTAGAGGTGTCTCGGTCATGTCTACATAGTTCTCGAACCCACAGGGTCTGCACACTTAAGGTTCGGTGATGTTTCGGTAGTATAGAGTTTTGTATGGTGGTGACTGAAGGTTGTTTGGAGTACCGGATGAGATCCTGGACGACCCGAGGAGCTCCGGAATGGTCCAGAGTTAAAGATTGATAAATACGAAGTCGGTATTCGGGTTCTAGAAAAGTTTTGGGACTTACCGGTTTTGTGATGGGAGTGCCGGAAGTGTTCCGGGGGTCCACCTGCCCCGGAAGGCCCCATGGGCTGTGAGAGGGGCGCACCAGCCCCTGGTGGGATGGCCGCCCCTCCCACAAGGGGCCCATGCGGCTGGAGGGGCTAGGGTTGGCTCAAAGGGGGGAACCCCACTTGCCTCTGGGCCAAGTTACCCCCCTTGGCCGCTGCCCCACCCTAGGGGAAACCCTAGGGCGCCCCCTCCCCCCTCCCTCCTATATATATGTGAGGTGAGGGAGGGCTGCAGCACCACAAGCCATGGCGCAGCCTCTCCCTCCCCCTCTAGATCAGTTCCTCCTCTAGATCTATTCGGTTGTGCTTGGCGCAGCCTTGTCGGGACAGCTCCACCACCACCGCCACCATGCTGTTGTGCTGACGGAGAACTCATCTACCTCTCCGCTCCCTCTTGCTGGATCAAGAAGGCGGAGATCTTCATCAAGCTGTACGTGTGCTGAACACAGAGGTGCCATCCGTTCGGCACTAGATCAAAAGGACCACGATGGGATCGCGGGACGGCTCGTGATGAGATCGCAGGACGGATCGTGATTGGATCATGAAGACGTTCGACTACATCAATCGCATTTCTTAACGCTTCCGCTTAGCCATCTACAAGGGTATGTAGATCCAATCTCTCCTCTCATAGATGCTCATCTCCTAGATTGATCTTGGTGAAGCGTAGGATTTTTTTTGTTTCACATGCAATGTTCTCCAACAGTGGTATCAGAGCTAGGTCTATGCATCGATGAGATGTTGAGTAGAACACAAAGAGTTTGTGGGCGTTGATATTCAGATTGCTTCCTTCCTTAGTATTTTCTTGGTTCAACGGTATCGTGGGATGAAGCGGCTCAGACTGACTTTACTCATATGTTTACGAGAGACCGTGTTCCATCGACTGACATGTGACTTCATCGTATAAAGATGGCTGGCGAGTGTTTGTCTCTCCCACTTTAGTTGGATCGGATTTGATTAAGGCTGTCCTTGTAGAAGGTTGAAAAGCAATCTTCATATCACCGTTGTGGTTTTGCGTAGGTAAGAATCATTCTTGCTAGATACCCATAGTAGCCACGTAAAACATGCAACAACAATTAGAGGACGTCTAACTTGTTTTTGCAGGGTATGTTGTGATGTGATATGGCCAATTACATGATGTGATATATGTGATGTATGAGATGATCATGTTTTTGTATAGAATATCATGACCTGCATGTCGATGAGTACTGCAACCGGCAAGAGCCATAGGGTTGTCTTTGATTATTGTATGACCTGCATGTCAATCTTTAAGCGCTATGTAATGCTTTACTTTATCTCTAAGAGGTAGCAATAGTAGTAGAAGCATCATGGGAGTGACAATCCCGATGGTGACACAATGATGAAGATCATGATGATGGAGATCATGGTGTTATGCCGGTGACGATGGAGATCATGCCGGTGCTTTCAAGATGGAAATCAAAAGCACAAGTTTATGGCCATATCATGTCACTTATGATTTGCATGTGATGTTAATCCTTTTATGCACCTTGTTTTGCTTAGGATGATGGTAGCATTATAAGGTGATACCTCACTTAAATTTCAAGGTAAAATTGTGTTCTCCTCGAGTGTGCACCATTGCAAAAGTTCGTCGTGTCGAGACACCACGTGATGATCGGGTGTGATAGACTCTACGTTCACATACAACGGGTGTAAGCCAGTGTTGCACATGCAGAACACTCGGGTTAAACTTGACGAGCCTGGCATGTATAGACATGGCCTCGAAACACAAGAGACCGAAAGGTCGAGGATGAGTCATATAGTAGATATGATCAACATGATGATGTTCACCATTGAAACCACCTCAACTCACGTGATGATCGGACTTCAGTTGGTGAATTTGGATCATGTATCACTCAAATGACCAGAGGGATGTCAATTTGAGTGGGAGTTCTTAAGTAATATGATTAATTGAACTCATTATCATGAACATAGTCAGAATTGTCTTTGCAAAATATGTTGTACATTACTAGCTCACGCTGTAGCTCCTTGAATTTTTATATGTTCCTAGAGAAATAGAGTTGAAAGATGATGGTAGCAATATTGCGGACTAGGTCCGTGATTTGAGGATTGTCCTCATTGCTGCACAGAAGGCTTATGTCCTTAATGCACCGCTCAGTGCGCCACCCCCCTCAAGCATCTTTTGTAGATGTTGTGAACATCTGACAGGCACGTTCCGATAACTACTTGATAGTTTAGTGCGTCATGCTTTACGGCTTAGAATTGAGGCTCCAAAATGTTTTGAACATCACGGAACATATGAGATGTTCTAAGGGCTGAAATTGGGATCTCAGGCTCATGCCCGTGCTGTGAGATATGAGATCTCCAACAAGATTCTTTGCCTGCAAGATGAAGGAGAATAGCTCAATCGTTGAGCATGTGCTCAGATTGTCTGGATGCTACAATCGCTTAAATCGAGTGGGAGTTGATCTCCCAGATAAGATAGTGATTGATATAGTTCTGTGAGTCACTATCACTAAGCTACTAGAACTTCATGATGAACTATAATTATGATAGGGATGGAAATGATTATCCTTGAGCTATTCGCGATGTTTGACACCATGAAGGTAGAAATCAAGAAGGAGCATCAAGTGTTGATGGTTAGTAAAACCACTAGTTTCGAGAAGGGCAAGGGTAAGGAGGGAAACTTCATGGATGGCAAGACAGCTGTTGCTCCAGTGAAGAAACCCAAAGTTGAACCCAAACCCGAGACTAAGTGCTTCTATTATGAGGAGAGCGGTCGCTGAAGTGGAACAACCCTAGATACTTGGTAGATAAGAAGGCTGGCAACGTCGACAGAAGTATATTTGATATACATGTTATTGATGTGTGCCTCGCTAGTACTCCTAGTAGCACCTGGGTATTGGATACCGGTTCGGTGCTAAATGTTAGTAACTCAAAATAAAAGCTACAGAATAAACGGAGACTAGCTAAGTGTGAGGTGACGATGTATGTTGGAAATGTTTCCAAGGTTGATGTGATCAACATCGCACGCTCTCTCTACCTCCGGGATTAGTGACAAACCAAAAATAAATGTTATTTGGTGTTTGCATTAAGCATGAACATGATTAGATCGTGTTTATTGCAACATGGTTATTCATTTAAGTTAGAGAATAATGGTTATTTTGTTTACCTGAATAATACCTTCAATGGTCATGCACCCGGTGAGAATGGTTTGTTAAATCTTGATCGTAGTAATACACATGGTCATAACATTGATGCCAAAAGATACAAAGTTAATAATGATAGTACCACATACCTGTGGCACTGCCGCTAAATGTCATATTGGTATAAATCGCATGAAGAAACTCCATGTTGATGGATCTTTGGACTCATTCGGTTTCGAATTGGTTGAGACATGCGAACCATGCCTCTTGGGCAAGATGGCTACATACCTCGTTTTTAGTATGATGGAGCGGGCTAGTAACTTGTTGGAAATAATACACGTTGATGTATGCGATCTGATGAGTGTTGTAGCATGTAGTGGATATCGTTATTTTTCTTACCTTCACTGATGATTTGAGTATATATGAGTATATTTGCTTAATGAAACACAAGTCTGAAATGTTTGAAAAGTTCAAACAAATTCAGAGTGAAGTTTAAGATCATCGTGACAAGAAGATAAATATATCTATGATATGACCGTGGAGGTGAATATCTGAGTTACAAGTTTGGCATACAACTTTAGATAATGTGAAAGTTGTTTCACAACTCACGCCACCTGGAACACCATAGTGTGATGGTGTGTCCGAACGTCATAGTCGTGCTATATTGGATATGGTGCGTACTATGATGTCTCTTATCGTTTTCCACTATCGTTTTGGGGTTATGCATTAGAGACAACTACATTCACTTTAAATAGGGCACCATCTAAATCCGTTGAGATGACACCGTATGAATTGTGGTTTGATAGAAACCTAAGCTGCCATTTCTTAATGTTTGGGGTTGCGACGCTTATGTGAAAAAAAGGTTTTCACCTAAGGAGCTCGAACCCAAAGCGGACAAATGCATCTTCATGGAATACCCTAAGAGCAGTTGGGTATGCCTTCTATCTCAGATCCGAGCACAAAGTATTTCTTGCTAAAACGGGTCCTTTCTCGAGAAAGAGTTTCTCTCGAAAGAATTGAGTGGGAGGAAGATATAACTTGATGAGGTTATTGAACCTTTGTTTCAACCAGAGAGTAGCGCAGCGCAGGAAGATGTTTTTGTGAAGCCTACATTAGTTGAAGAGGAAGTTAATGATGATGATCATGAAGCTTTGGATCAAGTTACTATCGAACCTCGTAGGTCGACAAGGACGTGTATAGAGTGGTACGACAACCCTGTCTTAGAGGTCATGTAGTTGGACAACGACGAACCTACGAGCTATGGAGAAGCGATGATGGGCCCGGATTCCGACAAATGGTTAGAGGCCATGAAATTCGATAAAGGATCCATGTATGAAAACCAAGTATAGACTTTGGTAGACTTGCTTGTTGGACGGTAGGTCGTCGAGTACAAATGGACCTTTGAGATGAAGACAGACGCTGATGGTAAATGTCACCATTTATAAAGCTCGACTTGTCACAAAGAAGTTTCTAACAAGTTCAAGGAGTTGACTGAGATGAGACTTTCTCACTCGTAGCGATGCTAAAGTCTGTTGGAATTATGTTAGCAGTTGCTGCATTTTTCAATTATGAAATCTGGCAGATGGATGTCAAAACATCGTTTCCTTAACAATTTACTTGAGGAAAGGTTGTATGTGATACAACCAGAAGGTTTTGTTAGTCCTAAGGATGCTAAAAGGTGTGCAAGCTCTAGTGACCCTTCTATGGGCTGGAGCGAGCATCTCGGAGTTGGAATATACGCTTTGATGAGGCAATCGAAGTTTTTTGGTTTATACAAAGTTTACGAAAAACTTGTATTTACAAGAAAGTGAGTGAGAGCACTATAGAATTTCTGATAAGTATATGTGGATGACATATTGTTGATCGGAGATAATGTAGGATTTCTGGAAAGCATAAAGGGTTGTTTGAAAAGAGTTTTTCAAAGGAAGACCTAGATAAAGATACTTGAGCATTGAGCATCGAGATTTGCAGAGATAGATCAAGATGCCTGATGAGACTTTTCAATGAGTACATACCTTGACAAGATTTTGAAAGAGTTCAAAATGAATTAGTCAAAGAAGGAGGTCTTGCCTGATTTGGAAGGTGTGGAGTTGAATGAGACTCAAAGCTCGACCACAACAAAAGAAAGAGAAAGGACGAAGGTCGTCCCCTATGCTTTATCCATAGGCTCTATATAGTATGCGATGTTGTGTACAACGCCTGTGTGCGCCTTGCCATGAGTCTATCAAGGGGTACAAAGAGTGATCCAGGAGTGGATCACTGGACGACAGTCAAGATTATCCTTAGTAACTAAAGGACTAAGGAAATGTGTCTCGATTATGAAGGTGATAAAAAGTTCGTTATAAAGAGTTACGTCGATGCAAGCTTTAACACCAATCCGGATGACTCTTAGTAGCAATTCGGACACGTATAGTGGAGAAGCCAATTTGAATAGTTCCAAGTGGAGTGTGGTAGCAGTATTTATAGTATAACATAGAGATTTGCAAAGTACACATGAATCTGAATATAGCAGACCCGTTGACTAAAAGACCTCTCTCACATGCAAAGCATGATCGAGCCCCAGAACTCATTGGGTGTTAGATTCATAACAATGAGAATCACATGGTGATGTGAACTAGATTATTGACTCTAGTGCAAGTGGGAGACTGTTGGAAATATGCCCTAGAGGCAATAATAAATTAGTTATTATCATATTTCCTTGTTCATGGTAATCATTTATTATCCATGCTAGAATTGTATTGATCGGAAACTCAGATACATGTGTGGATACATAGACAACACCAGGTCCCTAGTATGCCTTTGATGGACTAGCTCGTTGATCAAAGATGGTTAAGGTTTCCTATCCATGGACATGAGATGTCATTTGATAACGGGATCACATCATTAGGAGAATGATGTGATGGACAAGACCCAAAATATAAATGTAGCATATGATCGTGTGAGTTTATTGCTACAGTATTCTACATGTCAAGTATCTGTTCCTATGACCATGAGATCATGCAACTCACTAACACCGAAGGAGTACCTTGTGTGTATCAAACATCGCAACGTAACTAGGTGACTATAAAGGTGCTCTAAAGGTATCTCCAAGGGTGTCTGTTGGGTTGGCATGGATCAAGACTGGGATTTGTTACTCCGTGTGACGGAGAGGTATCTCAGGGCCCACTCGGTAATACAACATCACAATAAGCCTTGCAAGCAATGTTACTAAGTGTTAGCCATGAGATCTTGTATTACGGAACGAGTAAAGAGACTTGCCGGTAATGTGATTGAACTAGGTATGGATATACCGACGATCGAATCTCGGGCAAGTAACATACTGAAGAACAAAGGGAATATCAAATGAGATTAACTGAATCCTTGACATGGAGGTTCAACCGATAAAGATCTTCATAGAATATGTAGGAGCCAGTATGGGCATCTAGGTCCCGCTATTGGTTATTGACCGTAGAGGTGTCTCGGTCATGTCTACATAGTTCTTGAACCCACAGGGTCTGCACACTTAAGGTTCGGTGCCGTTTTGGTAGTATAGAGTTATGTATGGTGGTTACCTAAGGTTATTTGGAGTCCCGGATGATATCCCAGATGTCACGAGGAGCTCTTGAATGGTTTGGAGGTAAAGATTGATATATAGGAAGTCGGTATTCAGGTTCCGGAAAAGTTTCGGGACTTACCGGTTTTGTGACGGGAGTGTCGGAAGTGTTCCAGGGGTCCACCGGGAGGGTCCACCTGCCCCGGAGGGCCCCATGGACTGTGAGAGGGGGCGCACCATCCCCTGGTGGGCTGGCCTCCCCTCCCACAAGGGGCCCATGCGGCTGGAGGGGCTAGGGTTGGCCCAAAGGGAGGGGGGCGCCCCACTTGCCTTGGGGGCCAAGTTACCCCCCTTGGCCGCCGCCCCACCCTAGGGGAAACCCTAGGGCGCACCCTCATCCTCTCCCTCCTATATATATGTGAGGGTAGGGAGGGTTGCAGCACCACAAGCCACGGCGCAGCCTCTCCCTCCCCATCTAGATCAGTTCCTCCTCTAGATCTGTTCGGTTGTGCTTGGCGAAGCCCTGCCGGGACAGCTCCACCACCACCGCCACCATGTAGTTGTGCTGGCAGAAAACTCATCTACCTCTCCGCGCCCTCTTGCTGGATCATGAAGGCGGAGATCGTCATCGAGTTGTACGTGTGCTGAACGCGGAGGTGCCATCCGTTCGGCACTAGATCGGAAGGACCACGATGGGATCGCGGGACGGCTCATGATGAGATCACGGGACGGATTGTGACTGGATCGTGAAGACATCTGACTACATCAACCGCATTTCTTAATGCTTCCGCTTAGCAATCTACAAGGGTATGTAGATGCAATCTCTCCTTAGATGCTCATCTCCTAGATTGATCTTGGTGAAGCGTAGAATTTTTTTTGTTTCCCATGCAACGTTCCCCAATAGTGGTATGAGTCATGGAGAAGTTAGATTATAGTAGGTATAACACCAATATAAATAAAGAATGAGTTCAAAATAGTACCTAAAGTGGTGATTTTTTTTCTTATACTAACGGATCTCATGAGTTTTCTATGAAGTTTTCTGTTGTGAAGTTTTCAAGTTTTGGGTAAAGATTGGATGGACTATGGAATAAGCAGTGACAAGACCCTAAGCTTGGGGATGCCCAAGGCAACCCAAGTCATATTGAAGGATGACAAAGAGCCTAAGATTGGGGATGCACCGGAAGGCATCTCCTCTTTTGTCTTCAATCCATCGGTAAATTTACTTGAGGCTATATTTTTATTCACCACATGATATGTGTTTTGCTTGGAGAGTCTTGTATGATATGAGTCTTTGCTTGTTAGTTTGCCACAATCATCCTTGCTGCACACATATTTTGAGAGAGACACGCTGAATCATGAATTTATTACAATACTCTATGTGGTTCACTTATATCTTTTGAGTTGGGCACTTTTGCTCTATATGCTCCACTTATATCTTTTAGAGCACGGTGGTGTTTTCGCTTTATAGAAATAATTGAAATCTCGTACCTCACTTATATTATTTTGAGAGTTTCTAAAAACAACATGGTAATTGGTCTAGGTTATGAATTTAGTCCTAATATGATAGGCATCCAAAAGGGAATAATAAAATCTTCCATATTAAGTGCATTGAGTATTTATGAGAAGTTTCATTCCTTGCATAAAGTTTTGAGATATAAAGATGGTAATGTTAAGAGACATTTTAGGAAGTAAATTGTGATTTGGTAAAAATACTTGTGTAAAGGTTTGTGATTCCCGTAGCATGCACGTATGGTGAACCGCTATGTAAGGAAGTCGGAGCATGACTTGTTTATAGATTGTTGACCTTTGTGTAAGGGTCGGGGGCGCGCGATGGTTTACTCCTACAAACCTCCCCCCTACGAGCATGTGTTTAATGCTTTGCTTCAATTACTAATAGACTTTTGCAATAAGTATGTGATTTTTTATGACTAATGTTGAGTCCATGGATTATACACACTCTCACCCTTCCACTTTTGCTAGCCTTTCTAGTATCGCGCAACTTTTGCCGGTGCAACAAACACCTTCCTCAAAACAGCCACCATATAACTTCCTCAAAACAACCACCATATACCTTCCTCAAAACAGCTACCATACCTACCTATTATGGCATTTCCATAGCCATTCCGAGATATATTGACATGCAACTTCCACCGTTTCCTTTTATGACATGCACACGATCACTTCCATATTGCATATAGAGTCATATTTTGTCATAGGTATCGAGTTCTAATTTTACTTTTGAGTTGTAAGTAAATAAAAGTGTGATGATTTTCATTATAGAGCATGTCCCATGTGAGGAAAGGATGATGGAAGCTATGATTACCTTAGTAGTAGGGATGAGAGTCTGAACCTTATGAAGAATACAAGAGGCCAACGAAGCCCAAATAAAAAAATGAATAAAAGAGGCCTTAGATGCCCAATAAAAAAAGGAAAAAATGAGAGAAAAGAGAGAAGGGACATTGCTACTACCTTTTTCCACACTTGTGCTTCAAAGTAGCACCATGATCTTCATGATAGAGAGTCTCCTATTTTGTCACTTTCATATAGCTAGTGGAATATTTTTCTTCATGATGCACGTCCACTTAGTTTCTTTTTGAGGTTTCGCACACTTATAGCTCTAGTGCATCCGTTGCATGGCAATCCCTACTCACTCACATTGATATCTATTGATGGGTATCTCCATAGCCCGTTGATACGCCTAATTGATGTGAGACTATCTTCTCCCTTTTCCTTGACAACCTCCACCATAGTCTATTCCACCTATAGTGCTATATCCATGGCTCACGCTCATGTATTGTGTGAGAGTTGAAAAAGTTTGAGAAAATAAAGGTGTGAAAACAATTGCTTGAATTTTCATCGGGGGTGTGCATGATGTAAATACTTTGTGTGGGGAAGATGGAGCATAGCCAGACCATATGATATTGTAGGGATAACTTTCTTTTGCCACTATATTTTGAAGAGATACAATCGCTTTGCTAGTATGCTTGAAATGTTACTGTTTATATATCAATATTAAGCTTTTGTTTTGAGTCTTACGGATCTGAATATTCATGCCACAATAAACAATATTACTTTGGTAAATATGTTAGGTAGCACTCCACATCAAAAAATCTGTTTTTATCATTTACCTACTCGAGGACGAGCAGGAATTAAGCTTGGGGATGCTGATACATCTCCAACGTATCTATAATTTTTGATGATGGCATGCTATTATATTATCTGTTTTGGATGTTTTATATGCATTGATATGCTATTTTATATTATTTTTGGGGCTAACCTATTAATCTAGAGCCAAGTGCCAGTTTCTGTTTTTTCCTTGTTTTTGAGTTTTGGAGATATGGAATATTAAACGGAGTCCAAACGGAATAAAACCTTTGGAAGGAATTTTTCTGGAAGGTAACAAGTCATCCAAGCTTGGAGTGCACGTCAGGGGAGGTGCCAGGGCGCCACAAGCCTGTTAGGCGTGGCCCCCCTGGCCGCGCCTAGCAAGCTTGTCGCCCCCTGGCCGGTCTCCTAACCCTAATTCTTGGCCTATAAATACCCAAATATTCCCCAAACATCAGAACGAGCCACATAAATACTTTTTCACCGTCGGAAGCCTCCGTTCCCGAGAGATCCAATCTTGGAGCCTTTTCCGGTAATTTGTCGGAGGGGGTTTCGATCACGGAGGGCATCTACGTCAACTCCATTGCCCCTCCGATGATGCGTGAGTAGTCAACCACGGACATACAGGTCCATAGCTAGTAGCTAGATGGCTTCTTCTCTTTCTTTGATCTTCAATACCATGTTCTTCATGATCTTCATGGAGATCTATCCGATGTAATCCTCTTTTGTGCTGTGTTTGTCAAGATCCAATGAATTGTGAGTTTATGTTCAGATTATCCATGAATCTTTTTTGAATCTCCTCTGATTTCTTCTATGCATGATTTCATATCCTTGCAAGTCTCTTTGAGTTATTGGTTTGGTTTAGCCAACTAGATTGGTAATTCTTGCAATGGGAGAAGTGCTTGGTTTTGGGTTCAATCTTGCGATGTCCTCACCCAATGACAAAGTAGTGGTAGCGAGGCATGTATTGTATTTTTTCCAACAAGGGTAACAAGATGGGGTTTTCATCATATTGCTTTAGTTTATCCCTCTACATCATGTCATCTTTCTTAATGCGTTACTCTGTTCTTCATGAACTTAATACTCTAGATGCAGGTAGGAGTCGGTCGATGCGTGGAGTAATAGTAGTAGATGCAGATTCATTTCGGTCTACTTGTCACGGGCATGATGCCTATATGCATGAACATTGCCTTGGATAACTACATGATTATTCTCTTTTCTATCAATTGCTTGATAGTAATTTGTTTACCCACCATGATATTTGCCTTCAAGAGAGAAGCCTCTGGTGAAACCTATGGCCCACGGGTCTATTTTCCATCATATATTTTTAGATCTATATACTTGCTGCAATTTATTTACCTTTTACTTTCCACACTCGTTACATCTATCTCTATCGGAACTAATCATTGCAAATAACCGTGAAGGGATTGACAACCCCTTTATAGCGTTGTTGCAAGAGTTTGATTATTTGTGTATGTGCATCCATTGGTGATTTGCTTGTTCCTCCTTCTAGATTGATACCTTGGTTCTCAAAAACTGAGGGAAATACTTATCTACTTTGCTGCATCAGCCTTTCCTCTTCAAGGGAAAACCAACGCATGCTCAAGCGGTAACAACTATTGGGAATTCTAAATGTAAGTGAACAAAAATCTTCCCATTATTCCGTTTACAAATTGAGTTCAAGGACGATCAAGGTTTAAACTTGGGGAGGTTGATGAGTTGACTTTTCACTCAATTTTACTCTTGTTTAAACTGGATATAATCATATATTTTGAGAGAATCGCTTGGATTTACCATCTAATAATAAATATTTGCACATGATTGCAAATCTCCTTGTTTAATTTTTTCCTGCATAAACGAGCTATTTTAGATGAAAGTCAAGTCATAAAAGGGATATAATGGGTGTGAAGATCAATGACAATCAACAAGAGCCATGTAGTAGCTTCCAGAGGATAAGACGATATGTTGTATGAGCATGCACACTTGTACCTCCTGCAACCAACTCTGTGGCGTCATGCATGATAACTTGCATGAAGGGACCCAGGGTCGATTTGCATTAGAGGTGCCCTGGAACCCTATTCCTCCCATCTGCAGCATATAAATGAGAAGAACCACTATGCCGAGGGAACACCTAGCCGCCATTCATTAAGTCAAGATCTGCCTGCATGTCGTCATCACCACTCCCATCTATAGCAGCAGTCATCATCATCTCCATAGTCATCTTGTGACATCCCAAGTGATGTCCCTACCTATTTTGGCATGCAACCCATGTATGAACCTTGGTCATGAGATTAATGTATGAGTTGCACCTTGTCTCATTGTGTTGTTGCACCCATGCATCATGGCATTCATGCATCATATCATCATGCATCATTCTTTCTTCTTCCCATGCCACCTTCTTGTGTCTGTTTTGATGTGATGGTGTTGAGTGGATTGCTGTGTGGTGTGTGGGATGTTTGTGTATGTGGTTGGATCCATGTGTGACACCTATTCTTCCCCTCTCTTATTATTTTCCAACATCACCTATTCTCCCCCTCTCTTCCTATTATTTAAGTCTAGATTTTAGTTGTTGTTTTAAAATATTTAAAAATGTTCAAGAGGTGGCCCTTGCTTTCTAATGAATTGTTTGTGGTGCTATTTATGTTTGGGGTTGTTGAGTTTTTGTTTTACTTTAAAACAGGAGCTGCATTTTATATATTAAATAAATTACATGCTCTATAAATCAACTCAATATTTTACTTAAACATGTCTCATTATTTCCTCCACCAAAAGTATTTTTGCTTTCTCCAAAACCTTTCTATATGCTTGAGGGGTTTATTCTTTTGGTTGGGTTTATTAAAAAGGGAAAAGGCCTTCTGTTTTATTTCTGTGACTTTAGTGTGTGTGTGTATGTCTTGTAACACACATGCATGTGTAGGTAGAGTGTGTGTTTAGTATAGAGTGTATGTATGTGTATGTGGCACCTACATACACTTGTGAGTGTGGTTGTGTGTGTTTGTGTGTCCTAGTGTGTGTGTGTGTGTATGTTTTGGCATACACACATGCATATTTGTGTGGTGGTGTGTCAGAGTGCATGTGGGTGTGTGGTGCACCCTGCTTGGCACATGTGTGTGTGTGTGTGTGTGTCCCTTGCACACCCATACATGTGTGTGTGTTCTTGTAGGTGTAGGTTTAGTGTGTGTGTATGTGTGTGACACATACACCCACTTGTGTGAGTGTGGTGTGTGTGTATATGCCTAAGGCATATACACATGTGTGCTTGTGTGTGGGGTGTGTATGTGCCTTGCACATACATCCAAACTAGGATGTTTGAGTAGGTATTGATGGTTGTGCCTTCTTATATATACATGTATGTGAATGTGTGTGTGCTTGAGAGTAGAGATGCAGGTGTAGGTTTCTTTTATGTGCATAGGAACATGGAATTCCTTCTAGGTAGTTTCATCCTTGCATTTTGATAGTATGCCATGTATCATGTCCCTAATATGCTAATTACCCATTTCCAACATGCATCTATAGAGCCCAAGTCATTTTGGGACCATTTACATCAAGTTTCATTATGTCATAAGTCAACCATGACTTGTAGGGTCAAATTTCGACCCCCTTTGCTCCCTTTTGTTCCATGCAAGCATATGGGTATGAGTAATGATTTTGGGGTAGAATCAACCCATGAATGCACCTGTGAAGTCGGATTTGACTTTGGGGCAACTTGACAAAACTACATTTTTATGCTGTGATGCCCTTTTGCCTTTTTAATATGAATTAATCTATGCATGCTTTTAAGTTCTTGCCAACATGAGTTTGTTAGATAAAGTTGTTGGGGATGTCCCAGTATTTTTGTTATTTATGATAAGTCCCTAGATAAGTGGGAACCATGCTGTTTAGTAAGCTACTTCCTGTTTCTGCCAACCTGCTTGAAAATTGACTTTAAGTCTGGGAGACTGCTGTTATTGTTTTGCCATGTAGAGTTGGATGTGGCTAGTGATATGTTTGGAATTTGGACATGCTCAGTGCTAGTTATTTGTAGTAGATATTGCCTTCTACTATCATGTGAATTTTCATGCCAATAGGAGCTCTCTAGCATATTTAACCTGCGCTGTAAACTTGCTACTTTATAATCACAGATTCCAGAAAACTATAATTTTCTCTAAGTCCCAGAGAACTGAGTCATCATGCCAACTTGTTTGCTTATTGCATATTGACATGTGCCTCTTATGCTGATTGCATAGTTGGACAAGTTGATGTGGGTATTGAGTAGATTCTGTCCATGTCTTGTTTGTGGCTGTAGGGTTCCTGTAGCTCAAGTTGTGGGCTTTTCAAATTGCTATGTTGCTGTTTTGTGGCAGATTGGGTGTTTTTTTGTTTTGTGACTTGTGGGAGCTATACTCCATGGAATGGATTGATTCTTGATCCTATTGTGATTGTTTTTCTATCACCTATCCAGTGGCTACCTTGGAATGCCAGGAATTAGCCCAGGTATTGGTGGTCTTGTGTTTTGCCTACGTACCTTGTCGTGAGCGTATCTCGAGAACCATAGCTCCGTTTCTTGCGATCCTTATATGCATTTACATAGATTTTGCATGATGCATCCATATTTTCCATGTTCATGCATGTCTAAATAACTTTACATCAGGTTCTGTCCAGATCCATTAATAAACAACTTTGCATGTGAAACATGACTTGTTTTGGATTGCCATGTTAGAAATCTTCACAAGTGGTCATGCGTCATTTTGATTGTGCATTGAACCTTGGTTGGATGTTTATTGTTTCTGTTTATCTTGGGTAGACGCGAGTGTTGATACTGAGTACGAGGACCCAGGAGAGTACCACTACGAGGATCCCGCTACTTGTTTCGCTGAAGAACCAACATGCAAGACGATCGTACTCGGATCCCAATACTATCTTTGCTTGCTAGTTTCTCGCTCTTATCATTATAATTGCGCTACCTACCACTTGATATCAGCCCCCCATGTCGCATGACAGCCTCTAACCTCCACCTTCTAGCAAACCTTTGATTGGCTAAGTTACCGCTGCTCAGCCCCTCTTATAGCATTCTTAGTTGCAGGTGCAGGTTGTTCCATGAGATAACATGGATTTGGATATCATAATAAATTATGTTATTTAATTTAATGCACATATATATCTGATGTTGGTCGAAGGCTTGGCCTTTTGCTAAGTGTTTTGTTCCGCTGTTACCGCCATTAGTTCCTTGTTACCGGTGTTATGTTCTCCATATTTTGCGCTCCTAACACGCTTGGGGTTGTTATGGGGACCCCCTTGTTTATTCGGTTGAGATAAAACATGTCTAGCAGGACCCAACATTGGTACTACATTTACTATAACTAATAAAACTTGCATAGGGCTTTGCAACCCCGTGGATAATTAATCAACCCTGGGCCAGTGCTCCGCATGAGCGTTGGTCCACCCACCTAGCAGTCGGCGGTGCCACCTCGGGGCAACTCGAGGCATTTTCAGGCAACCGTCAACTTTGCATAGACGGATGATGCCTGTTGATAGAGAGCGCACGGCTCTAGAAGCGAACCTGGCTCACCGGGAGGTCTTGCTGGACTTGTTTTACCTTTATCGAGTGTCTTGCGTGTGGAGTCTGACTTTCTTCAGGTTTACTCGAGGTGTTGGCATCCTTGGAATTGCCTATGATGATCGCGAGATCCGCGTTCGAGGCTATTCCCACGGAGTGTGGTTATTTGTGATGGACTGGTTGGAGCACCCCTGCAAGGTTAAATCTTTCGGAAAGCCGTGCCCGCGGTTATGTGGCAACTTGGATATTTGTTTAACACCCGGTTATAGAAAACTTGAAGTGAACTCTAATTAAAATACACCAACTGTGTGAGTAACCGTGATCGTCTCTGCTCGTGAACAATCATCCGAGCGAGAACACTGTGGGGTTATGATTGACGTAAGTAAGTGTTCAGGATCTCATAGAGATTATACTAGATTCGATCGTTCTTCGTAGACCACTCATATTTACTTCATGTTGCGTAAGATAGCCATCATGTATGCTTAGTGCTGCTGCAAACTAAACATCACCCCTTCCATCCTAATGCTTAAATAGTCTTGGTACCCGGGCACATGATAGCCGAGTCCTCTGTGGCTCACAGTTTACTACACAATCCAGGTACAGGTTCAGATGAGTTCGTGCAGGATGATCTTACCCAGCTCCAGTGGGAGTATGACGAGGAAAGAAGCAGGATGTATGTGACATATCCGGATGAGTAGAGGACCTGGTCATGATCTTTGGGATAGCTTGATAGTATCATTTGTAACTTCTTTTTATCGTTTGATTTCGTCCGTAGTTGGACCCTGTGTTCAACTTGATGTTATGATTTGAGTGACATTGTAAGTTAGCATGTGGCGAGTGTAAGCCAACTTGTATACTCTTCTCATTCAGTATTGTATGTTGTGATGATACTATTCTTGCTAACGGCAAGATGCGCATCTATCCCTTGCGAGGCCCTCGTGCCTTAAATGGATAGGCGCGCATCTTGGGCGTGACAAGTTGTTATTAGAGCCATACGACCATAGGAGCCTTTGCTTGTTCTAACTTGGCCGAGTCGTGTCTAGTAAAAACTATTTTGAGTCTAGTTATATCGGAGAGTAGGATTCTTTTTACTCCTCTTCTATGCTCTGGTGAGGTATCCGACTTAGGAATCTTGGTTCTACTCCTCTTCTTGCTCAAATTTTTTTTAGGATCACGCGGGTATTTTGGAATCTATAGGATGCCGATGTGACAGGGTTCTGTCTTGGTGCCTCCTGTCTGACTTGATTTCTTCCGGGGAGTCAAGCTCCAGGGAATGTTGGCACATCGTTATCATTCAGCTTCCATGATATCCCAGGACGGAGAATGTTCAAAATTACTTCAATACTTATCGTGGTGAGATAAGGTCGGAGTCAGTCAGTACTGGGGAGGCGTCCGGGGTACCACCATGGTTTATTATCGTTGTGAGTTCGAGGATTCGAGATTAGACGAATTTGCGAAATGTCTTGAATTATGGTGTGGAAGGTTGCGGATGCAGTTGCTGCTGATTACCTAGGGCAGGTTCCTGATTCCGCAACCCGAATCGCATAAACAAGAAAGTCTTCGGAAGTTCATAGGTGGGAAATCTTGTAGTCATCTAGGATCATCTTCTCCAGATGTATTGGGCATGTACATTTGTTCCAAGCGCGTAGCTCAATGCTTTTGTGTTATTGCAAGTGGCTTCTAATTTCTGATGATGTTATCATAACCGAAGAAGCATTCTCACTAATTTTTCAGTAGGAAGGCTATGTTGTTAATTGTTCAATTTCCTTCAAGCATTTGATTCAGCTTATGATTCATCTTATCAATGAGGTGCTGATGCGTTTTGTCCATCTTCAGGATGGCTCCACCAACTCGCAACAATCCGGGTCGTGGTGAGGAGCAGACTGATGTTCCACCACCACCCCCGCCACCGCCTCCTTCGCCTCCTCCTCCAGAAGCTTGGCAAGCTGTGATGGCCGCGACCAATGCGAACACTCAGATGTTGCCCAGACTGTTACAAGAGAGAGAGCAGAGTCAGCAAGGTTTTCAAGGCAATTTTCAGAATCAACTTTAGTTTGCGACACTCAATCAGTTCCTTGCCAACCAGCCCAAGACTTTCACTTGTTGTGAGCAGCCTCTAGATGCTGATGATTGGCTTCGTGATATGAATAAGCATTTTGAGTGCAGCAATGTCAGGCCAGAGGACTTTGTCAGGTTTGCATCGTTCTAGCTAAAGGGTCAAGCGGCTGACTGGTGGCAACCGTACAAGGATTCCAGGGGTGATCGTGTTGTTACTTGGGACGATTTCCGTCGTGACTTCAGGGCTCATTACATTCCGACAAGCTTTGTCGAGGAGATGCGTGAGAAGTTCAGGCACCTGAAGCAGGAAAGTAAGTCTATCTACCAGTACAACGTCGAGTTCCAGAATCTAGCTCGTTATGACAAGCAAGATGTTCTAGATGATAAAGCTACGATCTATCAGTTCAGAAGTGGTCTCAAGGATGAGCTTCTGCCAGGCCTAGTCCTTCAGGAGCCTCGTGAGTTTGATCAGCTCTATAACATGGCTTTGAAGATTGAAGTAGCTCAGCTCAAGTTGGAGAACTCTAAGAAGCGTTCAAGGGATTCATATTCTTCTTCCAGCTCTCAGATGGTTCCCAAGCAGCAGAAGTATTGGGCGCCAAATCCTCTTTCGTTTTGTCCTCCTCAGCAGCAGAAGCAGTTCGGTGGTCGTGGTTCTTCCCACCCACCCAACCCAGGTTTCCAGCAGAAGAACCAAGCGTCCAAGGGTGTTCTTGTTTCTCCTCCAGGCAATGTTCATCCGCTTTCTGAGGTGACTTGTCACAAGTGTAGCCAGAAGGGTCACTATGCAAACAAGTGCAACCAGCGGCGTCTTCCGCCGCCTCCTCCTGTCAAGCCTCTAGGAAATGCTATGGTGAAGCATAACCCTAAGGCAACAAGAGTGAATATGGTGAATGCAGCAGAAGCAGAGCAGTCCAATGATGTGATTATGGGTAATCTCTCAGTTAATAATTTTCCTACAAAAGTGTTATTTGATTCTGGTGCATCGCATTCATTCATTTCAAGGCCATTCGTAGAGTTGCATGATGTGTGTCCGGTTAATCTATCCAAGCCATTGTTAATTTTTTCTCCCGGCAAGGTGATGAATTCTCGTTTGGTTGTTCCGGATGTTTCTATCAAAATGGGCAGTTATTCTTTTCTGGCTTCTCCAATTGTTCTTGGCAATTCCGATATTGATCTCATTTTGGGCATGGACTTCCTGGCTATGAATAAGGCTTATATCGATTGTCAAGCAAAAGAAGTCAAGCTGACTCATCCTTCAGAGGACGTGATTATATTCGTGGCTCGCGATGACACAATCCGTCTCTTTGCTCTTAATGAGAAGGGTGAAATCTCGGCGATTTCTCAAATTTCGGTGGTGAATGAGTATGAAGATGTCTTTCCAGAAGAGCTGCCAGGAATGCCTCCACACAGGCTAGTTGAGTTTGTGATTGATCTCAAGCCTGGAACTGAACCGGCCTGCAAGCGCCCATATAAACTTGGCCCCGAAGAGCTGAAAGAGTTGAAGAAGCAGCTAGATGAGCAAGAATGTCTGGGTCTGATCAGACCAAGCTCTTCTCCATGGGGTTGTGGTGTTTTGTTTGTCAAGAAGAAGGATGGCATGGATCGTCTTTGTGTGGACTACCGACCATTGAACAAGAAGAAAATCAGAAACAAATATCCACTCCCTAACATCAATGAGTTGTTTGAACAACTGAAAGGTGCCAAGGTTTTCTCCAAGTTGGATCTTTGCATGGGTTATCATCAGATTCGCATTCACGAAGAGGACATTCCTAAGACCGCTTTTAGGACGAGTTTTGGCTCTTATGAGTACACCTTCATGTCGTTTGGTCTTGCTAATGCTCCTCCAACCTTCTCAAGAATGATGAATTTCATCTTTTCTCCTTTCAAGAATGAGTTCGTCTTGGTCTATCTGGATGATATCCTTGTGTTCTCGGAGACAGAAGAAGATCATGCAGAGCATCTCCGCCTTGTGCTTGACAAGTTAAGAGAGCATCGGTTCTATGCCAAGTTTTCCAAGTGTGAGTTTTGCCTCAATGAAGTGGTGTACCTTGGGCATGTCATCTCTACCGAGGGAATTAAAGTGCACCCTGAGAAAGTTGAGGCAATCTTGAAGTGGGAGCCTCCTTAGAATGTGAAGCAGCTTCGGAGCTTCCTCGGGCTTGCTAGTTATTACAGAAGATTCGTGGAGAACTTCTCTCAAATTGCTAAGCCTCTGTCCAATCTTCTCCAGAAGAGCGTCAAGTATGTTTTGTCTCCTGAGTGTGATGTGGCGTTCAATACACTCAAGCAGAGACTGACTTCAGCTCCAGTTCTTGTTCCTCCTGAGCAGTCCAAGCCTTTCCAAGTTTTCTGTGATGCTTCTATCCAAGGTCTTGGTGGTGTTCTCATGCAAGACAAGAAGATTGTGGCCTATACCTCGCGTCAGTTGAAGCCTGCCAAGAAGAACTACCCCACTCATGATCTTGAGTTGGCGGCAGTTGTGGATGCTCTAATGACTTGGAGGCATCTGTTGTTGGGTAGACCAGTTGAGGTGTTCACCGATCACAAGAGCTTGAAGTACATTTTCACTCAACCCAATCTCAATCTTCGGCAATCTCGTTGGGTGGAAATGCTTGAAGACTTCAACCCAAGCATTGAGTATACTCCGGGGAAAGCAAATGTCATTGCAGACGCGCTCAGCCGTAAGGCGTACTGCAATAGTCTCATTCTGAAGCCTCTTCAACCCGAGCTTTGTGAAGCCTTCCGCAAGCTCAACCTTCAGATGATCCCGCAAGGATTTCTTGCCAATCTTCAAGTCTCTCCGACTTTGGAAGATCAGGTTCGCCAAGTGCAGCTTCTTGACGCTATGGTGAAGAAAGTGAAGAAAGGTGTGGCCAAGAGCATTCCGAAGTATAAGTGCTTTCGTATTGATGACAAAGATACCTTGTTCTTTGAGGACCGTCTTGTGGTTCCAAAAGGTGATCTCAGAAAGGTTATCATGGACGAAGCACATAATTCTCTGCTATCCATTCATCCAGGCAGTTCCAAGGTGTATCAGGATCTCAAGCAAACCTTCTGGTGGACTCGCATGAAACGTGAAATTTCTCAGTTCGTGAACGAGTGTGATGTTTGTCCCAGAGTGAAGGCGGAACATCAACGTCCAGCAGGTCTTCTGCAGCCTTTGCCTATCCCAGAGTGGAAATTCGATCATGTGGAGATGGATTTCGTAATGGGGTTTCCCAAGTCCAAGAGAGGCAACGATGCCATCTTTGTGGTTATCGACAAGCTGTCAAAAGTTGCTCATTTCCTGCCAGTCAAAGAATCTATCTCGGCAGCTCAGCTTGCAGAGTTGTATACATCAAGGATAGTGTCTTTGCATGGTATTCCTCAGCTCATCTCTTCTGACCATGGAAGTCTCTTTACTTCCAAGTTTTGGGAATCCTTCTAGACTGCTATGGGTACCAAGATCCGTTTCAGCACTGCGTTCCATCCACAGACAAGTGGTCAAGTTGAGAGAGTCAATCAGATCCTTGAAGATATGCTCAGAGCCTGTGTGATTTTGTTTGACATGAAGTGGGAAGACTACCTTCCTTATGCTGAATTTTCATACAACAATAGCTTTCAAGCAAGCTCAGGCAAGGCCCCTTTCGAGATTCTCTACGGCAGAAAGTGTCGTACCCTGCTTAACTGGCCCGAGACCGGTGAGCATCAGATATTGGGCAATGACATGATCACTGAAGCAGAAGAAATGTGCCATGTCATTCGTGAGAACCTCAAAGAAGCTCAGTCCCGTCGGAAGAGCTATTATGATAGCAAACATCGGGATGTTTCCTTCCAAGTGGATGATCTTGTTTATCTTAGAGTCTCTCCCATGAAAGGCACTCAGCGGTTTGGAATTAAAGGGAAGCTAGCTCCTCGTTTTGTTGGTCCTTTAAAAGTTGTTTGCAAGAGAGGTGGTCTTGCATATCAACTTGAGATTCCTCCAAATTTTGCGAACATGCACGATGTCTTCCATGTTTCTCAGCTCCGGAGATGTTTCAAGACTCCTGAGCGGACCATTGACCTCCAAGATATCGATCTTCGAGAAGATCTCTCTTATCGTGAGCACCCAGTTGCAATTCTTGAAGAAACTGAGCGTAAGACTCGCAACAAGTCTATCAAATTCCTCAGGGTGAAGTGGTCTCATCATTCCGACAAAGAAGCTACTTGGGAACGCGAGGACCTTCTCCGTTCCGAATTTCCGAACTTCTTTCGTTCCTAGATCTCGGGTCGAGATCCTCTTGTAGTGTGGGAGAGTAGTGACATCCCAAGTGATGTCCCTACCTTTTTTTGGCATTCAACCCATGTATGAACCTTGGTCATGAGATTAATGTATGAGTTGCACCTTGTCTCATTGTGTTGTTGCACCCATGCATCATGGCATTCATGCATCATATCATCATGCGTCATTCTTTCTTCTTCCCATTCCACCTTCTTGTGTCTGTTTTGATGTGATGGTGTTGAGTGGATTGTTGTGTGGTGTGTGGAATGTTTGTGTGTGTGGTTGGGTCCATGTGTGACACCTATTCTTCCCCTCTCTTATTCTTTTCCAACATCACCTATTCTCCCCCTCTCTTCCTATTATTTAAGTCCAGATTTTAGTTGTTGTTTTAAAATATTTAAAAATGTTCAAGAGGTGGCCCTTGCTTTCTAATGAATTTTGTGTGTGGTGCTATTTATGTTTAGGGTTGTTGAGTTTTTGTTTTACTTTAAAACAGGAGCTGCATTTTATATATTAAATAAATTACATGCTCTATAAATCAACTCGATATTTTATTTAAACATGTCTCATTATTTCCTCCACCGAAAGTATTTTTGCTTTCTCCAAAACCTTTCTATATGCTGTGGGGGGTTTATTCTTTTGGTTGGGTTTATTAAAAAGGGAAAATGCCTTCTGTTTTATTTCTATGACTTTAGTGTGTGTGTGCATGTCTTGCAACACACATGCATGTGTAGGTAGAGTGTGTGTTTAGTGTAGAGTGTATGTATGTGTATGTGGCACCTACATACACTTATGAGTGTGGTTGTGTGTATTTGTGTGTCCTAGTGTGTGTGTGTATGTATGTTTTGGCATACACACATGCATATCTTGTGTGGTGGTGTGTGAGAGTGCATGTGGGTGTGTGGTGCACCCTGCTTGGCACATGTGTGTGTGTGTCCCTTGCACACCCATACATGTGTGTGTGTTCTTGTAGGTGTAGGTTTAGTGTGTGTGTATGTGTGTGACACATACACCCACTTGTGTGAGTGTGGTGTGTGTGTATATGCCTAAGGCATATACACATGTGTGCTTGTGTGTGGGGTGTGTATGTGCCTTGCACATACACCCAAACTAGGATGTTTGAGTAGGTATTGATGGTTGTGCCTTCTTATATATACATGTATGTGAATGTGTGTGGGCTTGAGAGTAGAGATGCAGGTGTAGGTTTCTTTTATGTGCATAGGAACATGGAATTCCTTCTAGGTAGTTTCATCCTTGCATTTTGATAGTATACCATGTATCATGTCCCTAATATGCTAATTACCCATTTTCAACATGCATCTATAGAGCCCAAGTCATTTTGGAACCATTTACATCAAGTTTCATTATGTCATAAGTCAACCATGACTTGTAGGGTCAAATTTCGACCCCCCTTTGCTCCCTTTTGTTCCATGCAAGCATATGGGTATGAGTAATGATTTTGGGGTAGAATCAACCCATGAATGCACCTTTGAAGTCGGATTTGACTTTTGGGCAACTTAACAAAACTGCATTTTTATGCTGTGACGCCCTTTTGCCTTTTTAATATGAATTAATCTATGCATGCTTTTAAGTTCTTGCCAACATGAGTTTGTTAGATAAAGTTGTTGGGGATGTCCCAGTATTTTTGTTATTTATGATAAGTCCCTAGATAAGTAAGAGCCATGCTGTTTAGTAAGCTACTTCCTGTTTCTGCCAACCTGCTTGAAAATTGACCAAGTCTGGGAGACTGCTGTTATTGTTTTGCCATGTAGAGTTGGATGTGGCTAGTGATATGTTTGGAATTTGGACATGCTCAGTGCTAGTTATTTGTAGTAGAGATTGCCTTCTACTATCATGTTAATTTTCATTCCAATAGGAGCTCTCTAGAATATTTAACCTGTGCTGTCAACTTGCTACTTTATAATCACAGATTCCAGAAAACTGTAATTTTCTCTAAGTCCCTGAGAACTGAGTCATCATGCCAACTTGTTTGCTTCTTGCATATTGATGTGTGCCTCTTTTGCTGATTGCATAGTTGGACAAGTTGATATGGTATTGATTAGATTCTGTCCATGTCTTGTTTGTGGCTGTAGGGTTCCCGTAGCTCAAGTTGTGAGCTTTTCAAATTGCTATGTTGCTGTTTTGTGGCAGATTGGATTTTTTTTGTTTTGTGACTTGTGGGAGCTATACTCCATGGAATGGATTGATTCTTGATCCTATTGTGATTGTTTTTCCATCACCTATCCAGTGGCTACCTTGAAATGCCACGAATTAGCCCAGGTATTGGTGGTGTTGTGTTTTGCCTTCGTACCTTGTCGTGAGCCACTAGTAGAAAACAAACCTTTCATCCCGAGCTGTAGTCCCGGTCTGCTCACGAACCGGTACTAAAGATGGTATTAGTCCCGGTTCATGCCGACTACAACGGCTAGGAGCAGGGTGACCTTTAGTACTGGCTCGTGAGCAATCTTTAGTACCGGTTCGTGTCACGAGCCGGTACTAAAGGGGCGTGGCAGGCTTTTGGTCAGACTTGGGCCCTGCGTGCACCTTTAGTACCGGCTGGTGACTCCAACCGGTACTAAAGGGCAACCTTTAGTACCGGCTAGTGTCACCAGCCGGTACTAAAGACTTCCTACATATACGGTAATTATTAGGTTTTATATAATTTTAGTTTCAAAAATACTAGAGGTTTATAAAAGCTTTTAGAGTTTCTTTTTGTTATTAGAGTTTTATAAAAGATTTTTAGTTGATTCTTTTTGCTATTGAAGAATATTATTGTTCATAAAATAATATTAAATTGATTATTTTTAGTTCATTCTGTTTGCTGGATGCACTTCATGTACAAAACGGACAGTCTCTTTCGAAGTATCAGGGTTCCGGACGGAAACTCATCTGTTACAAAAGGCATTTCATTTTCTTGAACTTATTTGAACTCCAGGATTTTTGTGTGTTCAAAATGCACCATTCAAAGCCACATCATCAATTTTCAACCCTTTCTGACTTCATTTGTTATTTTTCATGCAGTTATTGATTTTTTTGAGCTAAATGACCCGGAAACTGAAAAGCACTACAAATGAACTCTGAAAAGGTTGAAAGTTGGATGGTATCATCATTTCACCCACATAGCATGTGCTAAAAAGTTTAGAGGGTTACAACAGAAGCTGGATGCACTTTGTGTACAAAACGGACAATCTCTTTCGAAGTATCAGGCTTTCGGATGGAAACTCATCGGTTACAAAAGACATTTCATTTTCTTGAAATTATTTGAACTCCAGGTTTATTGTGTGTTCAAAATGCACCATTCAAAGCCACATCATCAATTTTCAACCCCTTCTCACTTCATTTGTTATTTTTCATCCAGTTATTGATTTTTTTGAGCTAAATGACCCTGAAATTGAAAAGCACTACAAATGAACTCTGAAAAGGTTGAAAGTTGGCATGGTAACATCATTTCACCTGCATAGCATGTGCTAAACAGTTGAGAGGGTTACGACAAAAGCTGGATGCACTCTGTTTACAAAACGGACAGTCTCTTTCGAAGTATCAGGGTTTCGGACATAAACTCATCTGTTACAAAAGGCATTTCATTTTCTTGAACTTATTTGAACTCCAGGCTTTTTGTGCATTCAAAATGCACCATTCAAAGCCACATCATCAATTTTCAACCCTTTCTGACTTCATTTGTTACTTTTCATGCAGTTATTGATTTTTTTGAGCTAAATGACCCTGAAATTGAAAAGCACTACAAATGAACTCTGAAAAGGTTGAAAGTTGGCATGGTATCATCATTTCACCCACATAGCATGTGCTAAAAAGTTGAGAGGATTACGGCAAAAGCTGGATGCACTTCGTGTACAAAACGGACAGTCTCTTTCGAAGTATCAGGGTTTCGGACATAAACTCATTTGTTACAAAAGGCATTTCATTTTCTTGAACTTATTTGAACTCTAGTTTTTTTGTGTGTTCAAAATGCACCATTCAAAGCCACATCATCAATTTTCAACCCTTTCTGACTTCATTTGTTATTTTTCATGCAATTATTGAGTTTTTTGAACTAAATGACCCTGAAATTGAAAATCACTACAAATGAACTCTGAAAAGGTTGAAAGTTGGCATGGTATAATCATTTCACCCACATAGTATGTGCTAAAAAGTTGAGAGGGTTACGGCAAAAGCTGGATGCCCTTCGTGTACAAAACGGACAGTCTCTTTCGAAGTATTAGGGTTTCGGACATAAACTCATTTGTTGCAAAAGACATTTCATTTTCTTGAACTTATTTGAACTCCAGGCTTTTTGTGTGTTCAAAATGCACCATTCAAAGCCACATCATCAATTTTCAACCCCTTCCGACTTCATTTGTTATTTTTCATGTAGTTATTAAATTTTTTGAGCTAAATGACCCTGAAATAGAAAAGCACTACAAATGAACTCTGAAAAGGTTGAAAGTTGGCATGGTATCATCATTTCACCCACATAGCATGTGCTAAAAAGTTGAGAGGGTTACGACAAAAGCTGGATGCACTTCGTGTACAAAACGGACAGTCTCTTTCGAAGTATCAGGGTTTCGGACATAAACTCATCTGTTACAAAAGGCATTTCATTTTCTTGAACTTATTTGAACTCCAGGCTTTTTGTGTGTTCAAAATGCACCATTAAAAGCCACATCATCAATTTTCAACCCTTTCTGACTTCATTTGTTTTCTTTCATGCAGTTATTGATTTTTTTGAGCTAAATGACCCAAAAATTGAAAAGCACTAGAAATGAACTCTGAAAAGGTTGAAAGATGGCATGGTATCATCATTTCACCCACATAGCATGTGCTAAAAAGTTGAGAGGGTTACGACAAAAGGTGGATGCACTTCGTGTACAAAATGGACAGTCTCTTTCGAAGTATCAGGGTTTCGGACATAAACTCATCTGTTACAAAAGGCATTTCATTTTCTTGAACTTATTTGAACTGCAGGCTTTTTGTGTGTTCAAAATGCACCATTCAAAGCCACATCAACAATTTTCAACCCTTTCTGACTTCATTTGTTATTTTTCATGCAGTTATTGATTTTTTAAGCTAAATGACCCTGAAATTTAAAAACACTACAAATGAACTCTGAAAAGGTTGAAAGTTGGCATGGTATCATCATTTCACCCACATCGCATGTGCTAAAAAGTTGACAGGGTTACGACAAAAGCTGGATGCACTTCGTGTACAAAACGGACAGTCTCTTTCGAAGTATCAGGGTTTCGGACATAAACTCATCTGTTGCAAAAGGCATTTCATTTTCTTGAACTTATTTGAACTCCAGGCTTTTTGTGTGTTCAAAATGCACCATTCAAAGCCACATCATCAATTTTCAATCCTTTCTGACTTCATTTGTTATCTTTCATGAAGTTATTGATTTTTTTGAGCTAAATGACTCTGAAATTGAAAAGCACTACAAATGAACTCTGAAAAGGTTGAAAGTTCGCATGGTATCATCATTTCACCCACATAGCATGTGCTAAAATGTTGAGAGGGTTACGACAAAAGCTGGATGCACTTCGTGTACAAAACGGACAATCTCTTTCGAAGTATCAGGGTTTCGGACATAAACTCATGTGTTACAAAAGGCATTTCATTTTCTTGAACTTATTTGAACTCCAGGCTTTTTGTGTGTTCAAAATGCACCATTCAAAGCCACATCAGAAATTTTCAACCCTTTCTGACTTCATTTGTTATTTTTCATGCAGTTATTGATTTTTTGAGCTAAATGACCCTGAAATTGAAAAACACTACAAATGAACTCTGAAAAGGTTTAAAGTTGGCATGGTATCATCATTTCACACATATAGCATGTGCTAAAAAGTTGATAGGGTTACGACAAAAGCTGGATGCACTTCGTGTACAAAACGGACAGTCTCTTTCGAAGTATCAGGGTTTCGGACATAAACTCATCTGTTGCAAAAGGCATTTCATTTTCTTGAACTTATTTGAACTCCAGGCTTTTTGTGTGTTCAAAATGCACCATTCAAAGCCACATCATCAATTTTCAACCCTTTCTGACTTCATTTGTTATCTTTCATGAAGTTATTGATTTTTTTGAGCTAAATGACCCTGAAATTGAAAAGCACTACAAATGAACTCTGAAAAGGTTGAAAGTTCGCATGGTATCATCATTTCACCCACATAGCATGTGCTAAAAAGTTGAGAGGGTTACGACAAAAGCTGGATGCACTTCGTGTACAAAACGGGCAGTCTCTTTCGAAGTATCAGGGTTTCAGACATAAACTCATCTGTTGGAAAAGGCATTTCATTTTCTTGAACTTATTTGAACTCCAGGCTTTTTGTGTGTTCAAAATGCACCATTCAAAGCCACATCATCAATTTTCAACCCTTTCTGACTTCATTTGTTATTTTTCATGAAGTTATTGATTTTTTTGAGCTAGTTGACCCTGATATTGAAAAGCACTACAAATGAACTCTGAAAAGGTTGAAAGTTGGCATGGTATCATCATTTCACCCACATAGCATGTGCTAAAAAGTTGAGAGGGTTACGACAAAAGCTGGATGCACTTCGTGTACAAAACGGACAATCTCTTTCGAAGTATCAGGGTTTCGGACATAAACTCATCTGTTACAAAAGGCATTTCATTTTCTTGAACTTATTTGAACTCCAGGCTTTTTGTGTGTTCAAAATGCACCATTCAAAGCCACATCATCAATTTTCAACCCTTTCTGACTTCAGTTGTTATTTTTCATGTAATTATTGATTTTTTTGAGCTAAATGACCCTGAAATTGAAAAGCACTACAAATGAACTCTAAAAAGGTTGAAAGTTGGCATGGTATCATAATTTCACCCACATAGTATGTGCTAAAAAGTTGAGAGGGTTACGACAAAAGCTGGATGCACTTCGTGTACAAAACGGACAATCTCTTTCGAAGTATCAGGGTTTGAGACATAAACTCATCTGTTGCAAAAGGCATTTCATTTTCTTGAACTTATTTGAACTCCAAGCTTTTTGTGTGTTCAAAATGCACCATTAAAAGCCACATCATCAATTTTCAACCCTTTCTGACTTCATTTGTTATTTTTCATGCAGTTATTGATTTTTTTGAGCTAAATGACCCTGAAATTGAAAAGCACTACAAATGAACTCTAAAAAGGTTGAAAGTTGGCATGGTATCATCATTTCACCCACGTAGCATGTGTTAAAAAGTTGAGAGGGTTACGACAAAAGATGGATGCACTTCGTGTACAAAATGGACAGCCTCTTTCGAAGTATCAGGGTTTCGGACATAAACTCATCTGTTGCAAAAGACATTTCATTTTTCTTGAACTTCAGCTTCCCCCATTGCAGCATCACCGTATTCAGGGGGAGGGTATTTGTCGTCATCCTCTTCTTTGTTGTCTTCCATAATAACCTCTCTTTCTCCGTGCTTGGTACATAATAAGTTGAGATAGTTGTATGTTGTTTTATGAGATGTATGTATGAACTATAAGTATCTATTATTTGCAGTAATAATATTTGGTCACTTCTAGATCTACTTTTGGTTGTAATATGATGATGAAGTTGTATTAATTTAGTCACTTCGATGTTGTGTAGTGAACATGAGCCGACAATGGATGTACGATGACCGACTAAGTCCAGGGCTTCTTAATGGCCTGCATGATTTTATTCGTGTGGCTGAGGCAAACAAGCAGAATGGTTTCATGTGTTGTCCATGTCGTGACTGTAAGAATGATAGGAATTACTCTACCTCAAAAACCCTTCACTACCACCTGCTGAAGTCCGATTTCATGTCCGGCTATAGCTATTGGACCAAGCACGGAGAAAGAGGGGTTATAATGGAAGACAATGTAGAAGAAGAGGATGTTGACAACTATCCTTTCGCCGATACAACAATGGGGGAAGCTGAAGAAGAGGCATCAGTGGGGGAAAAGCTGGAGAAGAGGCATCAGATGAGCCTGCTGATGATTTGGGTCGGGTCATTGCTGATGCAAAGAGAAACTGCAAAAATGATAAGGAGAGGTTGAAGTTGAAACGCATGTTAGAGGATCACCGAGGTTAGTTTAATCTATCGGAAAAACTAGAGAAAAATTGGGACTCGATTTCACCGGGGTTTACCCGGTGAAGTTTTCTCAGATTCTCGAAATCCTAAAAGTAAAAAAAAAGTTATTTCAAAAAGAAGATTTTTTCCTACAAAATCAAAAAAATAAAATAAAAATAATTTTATTTAAAAATAAGTAAATGATGTCATATTTGGATTCCTCACATTTTTCTAATAATAATGGATATATTATTTGTTGAATTTCGAATTACAGATTTAAAGATATTAATTATGCCATATGAATTGAATATATGGCAAAAAATGAATAAAATAATAATATTACTTATTTTATTTTCATAGAAATGCAATATTTTTTTTTTATTTTAATAATTGTTTGGAATTCAAAAAATTAAATAATGTGACATCAAGACATAAGGGTTAATAGGATTGATAGCTTATTGTCAAGAAACCAACAAGTGCAGACTTGGAAACAAAGGGTGATAGAACTCGAAAGTTAAGCGTGCTTGGGTTAGAGCAGTGAGAGGATGGGTGACCGGCTGAGAAGTTAGATGATTTGGAGTGAGGGTGATTAGAGATTAAATTGTCAAATAATTCAAAAGCAGTGAAGAGGGGTGATTAGAGATTAAATTGTCAGATAATTCACATATTTGAAAATCAGAAAAAAATTAAAAAAACAAGAAAAACAAGAAAATTTTATGGTAAAAACCGCTTGGTAACACTTCCTCCACCACCAGCCCACGCAGGCAGCCACGTGGTGGGCCTTTAGTACCGGTCCGTGGGCCAGCCGGTACTAAAGGTCTGGACCTTTAGTCCCGACCCGTTAGTACTGGTTTGGGAACCGGTACTAAAGGTCCATCCGGCCCAGGACTATAGGCCTGTTCTGGACTAGTGAGCGTATCTCGAGAATCGTAGCTCCGTTTCTTGCGATCTTTATATGCATTTCCATCGATTTTGCATGATGCATCCATATTTTCCATGTTCATGCATGTCTAAATAACTTTACATGAGGTTCTGTCTAGATCAATAACTTTACATGAGGTTCTGTCCAGATCCATTAATAAATAACTTTGCATGTGAAACATGACTAGTTTTGGATTGCCATGTTAGAAATCTTCATAAGTGGTCATGCATCATTTTGATTGTGCATTGCACCTTGGTTGGATGTTTATTGTTTCTGTTTATCTTGAGTAGACGCGAGTGTTGATACTGAGTACGAGGACCCAGGAGAGTACCACTACGAGGATCTCGCTACTTGTTTCGCTAAAGAACCAACACGCAAGATGATCGTACTCGGATCCCAATACTATCTTTGCTTGCTAGTTTCTCGCTCTTATCATTATAATTGCGCTACCTACCACTTGATATCAGCCCCCCATGTCGCATGACAACCTCTAACTTCCACCTCCTAGCAAACCTTTGATTGGCTAAGTTACCGCTGCTTAGCCCCTCTTATAGCGTTCTTAGTTGCAGGTGCAGGTTGTTCCATGAGATAACATGGATTTGGATATCATAATAAATTCTGTTATTTAATTTAATGCACATATATATCTGATGTTGGTGGAAGGCTTGGCCTTTTGCTAAGTGATTTGTTACGCTGTTATCGCCATTAGTTCCTTGTTACCGGTGTTATGTTCTCCATATTTTGCGCTCCTAACACACTTGGGGTTGTTATGGGGACCCCCTTGTTTATTCGGTTGAGATTAACACTTGTCTGGCAAGACCCAACATTGGTACTACATTTGCTATAACTAATAAAACTTGCATAGGGCTTTGCAACCCCGTGGATAATTAATCAACCCCGGGCCAGTGCTCCGCATGAGCGTTGGTCCACCCACCTAGCAGTCGGCGGTGCCACGTCGGGGCAACTTGAGGCATTTTCAGGCAACCGTCCACTTCACATAGACGGATGATGCCCGTTGATAGAGAGCGCACGACTCTAGAAGCGGACCTAGCTCACCGGGAGGTCTTGCTGGACTTGTTTTACCTTTATCGAGTGTCTTGCGTGTGGAGTCTGACTTTCTTCGGGTTTACTCGAGGTGTTGGCATCCTTGGAATTTCCTATGATGATCGCGAGATCCGTGTTCGAGGCTATTCCCATGGAGTGTGGTTATTTGTGATGGACTAGTTGGAGCACCCCTGCAGGGTTAAATCTTTCGGAAAGCCGTGCCCGCGGTTATGTGGCAACTTGGATATTTGTTTAACACCCGGTTAAAGAAAACTTGAAGTGAACTCTAATTAAAGTACACCAACTGTGTGAGTAACCGTGATCGTCTCTGCTCGTGAACATGATCCGAGAGAGAACACGGTGGGGTTATGATTGACGTAAGTAAGTGTTCAAGATCTCATAGAGATTATACTAGATTCGATCGTTCTTCGTAGGCCACTCATATTTACTTCATGTTGCGTAAGATAGCGATCATGTATGCTTAGTGCTGCTACAAACTAAACATCACCCCTTCCATCCTAACGCTCAAATAGTCTTGGTACCCGGGCACATGATAGCTGAGTCCGCTGTGGCTCATAGTTTACTACACAATCCAGGTACAGGTTCAGATGAGTTCGTGCAGGATGATCTTACCCAACTCTAGTGGGAGTATGACGAGGAAAGAAGCAGGATGTATGTGACATATCCGTATGAGTAGAGGACTTGGTCATGATCTTTGGGATAGCTTGATAGTATCATTTGCAACTTCTTTTTATCGTTTGATTTCGTCCGTAGTTGGACCCTATGTTCAACTTGATGTTATGATTTGAGTGACATTGTAAGTTAGCATGTGGCGAGTGTAAGCCAACTTGTATACTCTTCTCATTCAGTATTGTATGTTGTGATGATACTATTCTGGCTAACGGCAAGATGCGCATCTATCCCTTGCGAGGCCCTCGTGCCTTAAATGGATAGGCACGCATCTTGGGCGTGACAAGTTGGTATCAGAGCCATACGACCATAGGAGCCTTTGCTTGTTCGAACTTGGCCGAGTCATGTCTAGTAAAAACTATTTGGAGTCTAGTTATATCGGAGAGTAGGATTCTTTTTACTCCTCTTCTATGCTCTGGTGAGGTATCCGACTTAGGAATCTTGGTTCTACTCCTCTTCTTGCTCAAAATTTTATTTATGATCACGTGGGTATTTTGGAATCTATATGATGCCGATGTGACAGGTTTCTGTCTTGGTGCCTCCTGTCTGACTTGATTTCTTCCGGGGAGTCGAGCTCCAGGGAATGTTGGCACATCGTTATCATTCAGCTTCCATGATATCTCAGGACGGAGAATGTTCGAAATTACTTCAATACTTATCGTGGTGAGATAAGGTCGGAGTCACCCAGTACTGGGGAGGCGTCTAGGGTACCACCATGGTTTAGTACCGTTGTGAGTTCGAGGATTCGAGATTAGACGAATTTGCGAAATGTCTTGAATTATGGTGTGGAAGGTTGCGGATGCAGTTGCAGCCGATTGCCTAGGGAAGGTTCCTGATTCCGCAACCCGAATCGCATAAACAAGAAAGTGTTCGGAAGTTCATAGGTGGGAAATCTTGTAGTCATCTAGGATCATCTTCTCCAGATGTATTGGGCATGTACATTTGTTGAGCGCGTAGCTCAATGCTTTTGTGTTATTGCAAGTGGCTTCTAATTTCTGATGATGTTATCATAACCGAAGAAGCATTCTCACTAATTTTTCAGTAGGAAGGCTATGTTGTTAATTGTTCAATTTCCTTCAAGCATTTGATTCAGCTTATGATTCATCTTGTCAACGAGGTGCTAATGCGTTTTGTCCATCTTCAGGATGGCTCCACCAACTCACAACAATCCGGGTCGTGGTGAGGAGCAGACTGATGTTCCACCACCACCCCCGCCACCGCCTCCTCCGCCTCCTCCTCCAGAAGCTTGGCAAGCTGTGATGGCCGCGACCAATGCGAACACTCAGATGTTGCTCAGACTGTTGCAAGAGAGAGAGCAGAGTCAGCAAGGTTTTCAAGGCAATTTTTAGAATCAGCTTCAGTTTGCGACACTCAATCAGTTCCTTGCCAACCAGCCCAAGACTTTCACCTGTTGTGAGCAGCCTCTAGATGCTGATGATTGGCTTCATGATATGAGTAAGCATTTTGAGTGCAGCAATGTCACGCCAGAGGACTTTGTCAGGTTTGCATCATTCCAGCTAAAGGGTCAAGTGGCTGACTGGTGGCAACAGTACAAGGATTCCAGGGGCGATCGTGTTGTTACTTGGGACGATTTCCGTTGTGACTTCAAGGCTCATTACATTCCGACAAGCTTTGTCGAGGAGATGCGTGAGAAGTTCAGGCACCTGAAGCAGGGAAGTAAGTCTATCTACCAGTACAACGTCGAGTTCCAGAATCTAGCTCGTTATGCCAAGCAAGATGTTCCAGATGATAAAGCCATGATCTATCAGTTCAGAAGTGGTCTCAAGGATGAGCTTCTGCCAGGCCTAGTCCTTCAGGAGCCTCATGAGTTTGATCAGCTCTATAACATGGCTTTGAAGATTGAAGTAGCTCAGCTCAAGTTGGAGAACTCGAAGAAGCGTTCAAGGGATTCATATTCTTCTTCCAGCTCTCAGATGGTTCCCAAGCAGCAGAAGTATTGGGCGCCAAATCCTCTTCCGTTTTGTCCTCCTCAGCAGCAGAAGCAGTTCGGTGGTCGTGGTTCTTCCCACCCACCCAACCCAAGTTTCTAGCAGAAGAACCAAGCGTCCAAGGGTGTTCTTGTTCCTCCTCGAGGCAATGTTCGTCCGCTTTCTGAGGTGACTTGTCACAAGTGTGGCCAGAATGGTCACTGTGCAAACAAGTGCAACCAGCGGCGTCTTCTGCCTCCTCCTACTGTCAAGCCTCCAGGCAATGCTATGGTGAAGCATAACCCCATGGCAGCAAGAGTGAATATGGTGAATGCAGCAGAAGCAGAGCAGTCCAATGATGTGATTATGGGTAATCTCTCAGTTAATAATTTTTCTGCAAAAGTGTTATTTGATTCTGGTGCATTGCATTCATTCATTTTAAGGCCATTCGTAGAGTTGCATGATGTGTGTCTGGTTAATCTATCCAAGCTGTTGTCAATTGTTTCTCCTGGCAAGGTGATGAATTCTTGTTTGGTTGTTCCGGATGTTTCTATCAAAATGGGCAGTTATTCTTTTCTGGCTTCTCCAATTGTTCTCGGTAATTCCGATATTGATCTCATTTTGGGCATGGATTTCCTGGCTATGAATAAGGCTTATATCGATTGTCAAGCAAAAGAAGTCAAGCTGACTCATCCTTCTGAGGACGTGATTATATTCGCGGCTCGCGATGACACAATCTGTCTCTTTGCTCTTAATGAGAAGGGTGAAATCTCGGCGATTTCTCAAATTCTGGTGGTGAATGAGTATGAAGATGTCTTTCCAGAAGTGCTGCCAGGAATGCCTCCGCACCGGCCAGTTGAGTTCGTGATTGATCTCGAGCCTGGAACTGAACCGGTCTGCAAGCGCCCATATAAACTTGGCCCCGAAGAGCTGAAAGAGTTGAAGAAGCAGCTAGATGAGCAAGAACGTCTGGGTCTGATCAGACCAAGCTCTTCTCCCTGGGGTTGTGGTGTTTTGTTTGTCAAGAAGAAGGATGGCACGGATCGTCTTTGTGTGGACTACCAGCCATTGAACAAGAAGACAATCAGAAACAAGTATCCACTCCCTAACATCAATGAGTCCATTTGTTGGTTTCAAGGAGTTTATGTGATGGCCAAGGTGGTATTCAAGAATTTATCCAAAGATTTAGCATGTATTAAATAAGAAGATTGTGTGAACATTCATGTTTATCTTCACGACATCACCTTTATGAAGTGACAAGATAAGATACAAGGTTATTCAAGACTAAAGCAAAGAGTGACTCAAGTTCATCATCGCACAAAGCGTAGAAGATGTACCTGTTGAAAATATGCCCTGGAGGCAATATTAAATTAGTTATTATCATATTTACTTGTTCATGATAATCGTTTATTATCCATGCTATAATTGTATTGATCGGAGACTTAGATGCATGTGTGGATACATAGACAAAACCATGTCCCTAGTATGCCTCTAATGGACTAGCTCATTGATCAACGATGGTTAAGGTTTCCTAGTCATGGACATGAGATGTCATTTGATAATGGGATCACATCATTAGGAGAATGGTGTGATGGACAAGACCCAAACTATAGACGTAGCATATGATCGTGTCAGTTTATTGCTACTGTTTTCTGCATGTCAAGTATATGTTCCTATAACCATGAGATCATGCAACTCACTGACACCGGAGGAGTGCCTTGTGTGTATCAAATGTTGCAACATAACTGGGTGACTATAAAGGTACTCTACAGGTATCTCCGAGGGTGTCTGTTGAGTTGGCATGGATCAAGACTGGGATTTGTTACTCCGTGTGACGGAGAGGTATCTCAGGGCCCACTCGGTAATACAACATCACAACAAGCCTTGCAAGCAATGTGACTAAGTGTTAGTAAAGGGATCTTGTATTATGGAACGAGTAAAGAGACTTGCCGGTAACGAGGTTGAACTAGGTATGGAGATACCGACGATCGAATCTCGGGAAAGTAACATACCGAAGAACAAAGGGAACATCATACCGGATTAACTGAATCCTTGACATAGAGGTTCGATCGATAAAGATCTTCGTAGAATATGTAGGAACCAATATGGGCATCTAGGCCCCGCTATTGGTTATTGACCTTAGAGGTGTCTCGGTCATGTCTACATAGTTCTCGAACCCGCAGGGTCTACACACTTAAGGTTTGGTGACGTTTCGGTAGTATAGAGTTATGTATGGTGGTGAACGAAGGTTGTTCGGAGTCCCGGATGAGATGCCAGACGTCACGAGAATCTCTGGAATGGTCTGGAGGTAAAGATTCGTATATAGGAAGTCCTATTTTGGTCGCTGGAAATGTTTCGGGCTCATCGTTAGTGTACGGGGAGTGCCGGTAGTGTACCGGGAGACCATCGAGAGGGGTATTTCGACCCAAGAGGCTACATGGGATGTGGGAGAGTTTTTACAAGCCCTTAGTGGGATGGTGTAAGTTCCACACAAGGCCCATGCGGTTTGGGAAAAAAGGCCCAAAGAGATAAGGTGGAAAAAGGCAAAAATAGGGTGAATCCTAGTCCTACTAGGATTGGAGGTGGAGTCCACCTCCTCCACCTGGTTCAGCTGACTCCTTGGAGACTTGGCCATCATGCCAAGACTCCTCCTCTCTTCCTCTTATATATAATGGAGGTTTTAGGGTTTTTGCACAGAATTTGTAGCCACGTGCTGCCCGTTCCTCCAGTGCATAGTTTCTCCTCTAGATCGGATTTCTGCAGTGCTTAGGCGAAGCCCTGCCGAAATAGCTCCACCACCATCGCCGGAGCGCCGTCATGTTGCCGAAGAACTCTTCTACCTCTGCGCTCCCTCTTGCTGGATCAAGAAGGCGGAGATCATCATCAAGCTGTATGTGTGCTGAACGCGGAGGTGCCTCCGTTCGGCGCTAGATCGGAACGACTGTGATCAAGATCGCGAGACGGATCGTGATGAGTTCGCGGGACGGATCGTGATGAGTTCACGGGACGGATTGTGATTGGATCGCAGGACGGATCGTGATTTGATCGTGGGACGCTCGGAGATTTGGATCGCAAAGACATTCGACTACACCAACCGCGTTTCTTAATGCTTCCCGCTTAGCGATCTACAAGGGTATGTAGATCCACTCTCCCTCTCGTAGATGCTCATCACCATGGACAGACCTACATGTGCGTAGGGATTTTTTTGTTTCCCATGCAACGTTCCCCAACAGTGGTATGAGAGCCAGGTCTATGTGTAGATGAGATCTCGAGTAGAACACAAAGAGTTTGTGGGCGTTGATGCTTAGATTGCTTCCTTCCTTGGTCGTGTTTTGGTTCAGCGGTATTGTGAGATGAAGCGTCCCGGACCAACATTACTCGTACACTTACGAGAGACTGGTTCCCTCGACCGCAACTTGTTGCATAGATGGCTTGCGGGTGCCAGTTTCTCTCACCTTAGTTGGATCGGATTCGACAAAGGCGGTCCTTGAGAAGGTTGAAAATCAACTAGTGTATCACCGTTGTGGTTTTTGCGTAGATGCGAATTGTTCTTGCTAGATACACGTAGCAGCCACATAAAACATGCAACAACAATTAGAGGATGTCTAACTTGTTTTTGCAGGGTATGTTATGATGTGATATGGGCAATTACATGATGTGATATATGTGATGTATGATATGATCATGTGATGTATAGATTATGACGACTTGCATGTCAATGAGTATGGTAACCGGCAGGAGCCATAGGGTTGTCTTTAATTATTGTATGACCTGCGTGTCAATCATTAAGCGCTATGTAATGCTTTACTTCATCGCTAAACGATAGCAAGTGTAGTATAAGCATGGTGGGCGCGACAACCCTGATGGCGACACGTTGATGGAGATCATGGTGTCATGCCGGTGACGATGGAGATCATGCCGGTGTTTCATGATGGAGATCAAAAGCACAAGTTCATGGCCATATCATGTCACTTATGATTTGCATGTGATGTTAATCCTTTTCTGCACCTTGTTTTGCTTAGGATGACGGTAGCATAATAAGGTAATCCCTCACTTAAATTCAAGATAAATTGTGTTCTCCCTAAGTGTGCACCATTGCGAAATTTCTTCGTGTCAAGACACCACATGATGATCAGGTGTGATAGACTCTACGTTCACATACAACGGGTGCAAGCCAGTGTTGCACATGCAGAACACTCGGGTTAAACTTGATGAGCCTAGCATGTACAGACATGTCCTCGGAAAACAAGAGACTGAAAGGTCAAACATGAGTCATATAGCAGATATGATCAACATGATGATGTTCACCATTGAAACCACCTCAACTCACGTGATGATCGGACTTGAGTTGGTGAATTTGGATCATTTGTCACTCGAATGACCGGAGGGATGTCAATTTGAGTGGGAGTTCTTAAGTAATATGATTAATTGAACTCATTATCATGAACATAGTCAGTAGTGTCTTTGCAAACTATGTTGTAGATTACTAGCTCACGCTGTAGCTCCCTTGTATTTTTATATGTTCCTAGAGAAATAGAGTTGAAAGATGATTGTAGCAATATTGCGGACTGGCTTCGTGATCTAAGGATTGTCCTCGTTGCTGCACATAAGGCTTATGTCCTTAATGCACCGCTCGGTGCGCCAACCCCTCTAGCGTCGTCTATAGATGTTGTGAACATCTGACAGGCACGTTCTGATGACTACTTGATAGTTTAGTGCGTCATGCATTACGGCTTAGAATTGAGGCTCCGAAATGTTTTGAACATCATAGAACATATGAGATGTTCTAAGAGCTGAAATTAGGATCTCAAGCTCATGCCCTTGTTGCGAGATATGAGATCTCCAACAAGATTCTTTGCTTGTAATATGAAAGATAATAGCTCAATCGTTGAGCATGTGCTCAGATTGTCTGGGTGCTACAATCGCTTGAATCGAATGGGAGTTGATCTTCCAGATAAGATAGTGATTGAAATAGTTCTCCAAGTCACTGTCACTAAAGCAACTAGAACTTGGTGATGAACTATAAAACACCAGGGATAGAAGTAATGATCCCTGAGCTATTCGTGATGTTTGACACCGCGAAGGTAGAAATCGAGAAGGAGCGTCAAAGTGTTAATGGTTAGTCAAAACCACTAGTTTCGAGAAGGGCAAGAGCAAGGAGGGAAACTTCATGGATAGCAAGTCAGTTGCAGCTCTAGTGAAGCAACCCAAAGTCTAACCCAAACCCGAGACTAAGTGCTTCGATTATGAGGAGAACGGTCGCTGAAGCGGAACAACCCTAGATACTTGGTAGATAAGAAGGCTGGCAAAGTCGACAGAAGTATATTTGATATATGTGTTATTGATGTGTACCTTGCTAGTACTCCTAGTAGCACGTGGGTACTGGATACTGGTTCGGTTACTAAATGTTAGTAACTCGAAGTAAAAGCTACGAAATAAACGAATACTAGCTAAGTGTGAGGTGACGATGTGTGTTGGAAATGTTTCCAAGGTTGATGTGATCAACATCGCACGCTCTCTCTACCTTCGAGATTAGTGACGAACCTAAATAAATGTTATTTGGTGTTTTTGCGTTGAGCATGAACGTGATTATGTTGGGAGACGTAGTAGTAAATCAAAATTTTCCTACGTGTCACCAAGATCTATCTATGGAGAAACCAGCAAACGAGTGGGGAGAGATTGGATCTTCATACCTTTGAAGATCGCTAAGCGGAAGCGTTACAAGAACGTGGTTGATGGAGTCGTACTCGCAGCGATTCAGATCGCGGTAGATCCGATCAAGTGCCGAACGGACGGCACCTCCGCGTTCAACACACGTGCAGCCCGGTGACGTCTCCAACACCTTGATCCAGCAAGGAGGAAGGAGAGGTTGGGGAAGGGCTCCAACAGCAGCACGACGGCGTGGTGGTGGTGGAGTAGCAAGGTATTCCGACAGGGCTTCGCCTAAGCGCTGCGGAGGAGGAAGAAGAGAGGTAGGGCTTCGCCGTGAGAGAGAGAGATCAAATCCTGTCTCAAAACATCCAAAACCTCAAGTATATATAGGAGGAGGGACGTGGAGGGCTGGCTTGGCCTCTACTCCAAAGAGGAGATGGCCGGCCGAATTAAAGGGAGAGTCCACCTCCCACAAGGGAGGTGGATCTCCTCCTTTTAAATCCTTTTTGCCTTATCTCCTTATCTCCAGCCACATGGGCCTTTAGCAAAAGTCTTGCCCAGCCCAATAAGGGCTGGCACACTTTATCTAACAGCCCATGTGGTCCTTTGGTCGTCACACCCCTCCCGGGGGTCCTCCGGCACCCTCCCGGCACTCCCGGTACACTACCGATGAGCCCGAAAACTTTCCGGTGACCAAAACTGGACTTCCTATATATCAATCTTTACCTCCGGACCATTCCGGAGCTCCTCGTGACGTCCGAGATCTCATCCGGGACTCCGAACAACCTTCGGTAATCACGTATACCTTTTCCCTATAACCCTAGCGTCATCGAACCTTAAGTGTGTAGACCCTACGGGTTCGGGAGACACGTAGACATGACCGAGACACCTCTCCGGCCAATAACCAACAGCGGGATCTGGATACCCATGTTGGCTCCCACGTACTCCACGATGATCTCATCGGATGAACCACGATGTCAGGGATTCAATCAGTCCCGTATACAATTCCCTTTGTCTATCGGTATGGTACTTGCCCGAGATTCGATCGTCGGTATCCCCATACCTTGTTCAATCTCGTTACCGGCAAGTCTCTTTACTCGTTCCGTAATACATCATCCCGTGACTAACTCCTTAGTCACATTGAGCTCATAATGATGATGTCTTACCGAGTGGGCCCAGAGATACCTCTCCGTCACACGGAGTGACAAATCCCAGTCTCGATTCGTGTCAACCCAACAGACACTTTCGGAGATACCCGTAGCGTACCTTTATAGCCACCCAGTTACGTTGTGACGTTTGGCACACCCAAAGCATTCCTACGGTATCCGGGAGTTACACAATCTCATGGTCTAAGGAAATGATACTTGACATTGAAAAGCTTTAGCAAACGAACTACACGATCTTGTGCTATGCTTAGGATTGAGTCTTGTCCATCACATCATTCTCCTAATGATGTGATCCCGTTATCAACGACATCCAATGTCCATGGCCATGAAACCGTGACCATCTATTGATCAACGAGCTAGTAAACTAGAGGCTCACTAGGGACATGTTGTGGTCTATGTATTCACACATGTATTATGGTTTCCGGTTAACACAATTATAGCATGAACAATAGACAATTATCGTGAACAAGGAAATACAATAATAACCATTTTATTATTGCCTCTAGGGCATATTTCCAACAGATTAGATCATGTTCATTGCAACACAGTTATTCATTTAAGTTAGAGAATAATGGTTATTCTATTTACATGAATAATGCCTTCAATGGTCATGCACCCAGTAAGAATGGTTTGTTGAAACTTGATCGTAGCAATACACATGTTCATAACATTGATGCCAAAAGGATACAAAGTTAATAATAATAGTACCACATACTTGTGGCACTGCCACTAAATGTCATATTGGTATAAAACGCATGAAGAAACTCCATGTTGATGGATCTTTGGACTCATTCGATATCGAATCGGTTGAGACATGCGAACCATGCCTCTTGGTCAAGATGACTGAGGACCCTGTTTTCTATTTTGATGAAGCGGGGAAGTGATTTATTGGAAATGATACATGTTGATGTATGCAATACAATGAGTCTTGTAGCATGCGATGGATATCGTTATTTTCTTACCTTCACTGATGATTTGAGTAGATATAGTGTATATTTACTTAATGAAACACAAGTCTGAATCATTTGAAAGGTTCAAGCAAATTCAGAGTGAAGTTTAAGAACATCGTGACAAGAAGATAAAAATGTTTGCGATATGATCGTGGAGGTGAATATCTGAGTTACGAGTTTGGAATACAACTTTAGACAATGTGAAAGTTGTTTCACAACTCACGGCACCCGCAACACCATAGTGTGATGGTGTGTCCGAACGTCATAGTCGTGCTCTATTGGATATGGTGCGTGCTATGATGTCTATTATCGTTTTGTTACTATAATTTCGGGGTTAAGCATTAGAGACAACTACATTCACTTTAAACAGGGCACCATCTAAATCCGTTGAGATGACACCGTGTGAATTATGGTTTGATAGAAACCTAAGCTGTCATTTCTTAATGTTTGGGGCTGCGACGCTTGTGTGGAAAATGTTTTCACCTAATGAGCTCAAACCCAAAGCGGACAAATGCATCTTCATAGAATACCCTAAGAACAGTTGGGTGAACCTTCTATCTCAGATCCAAGCATAAAATGTTTATTGCTAAAACTGGGTCCTTTCTCGAGGAAAAGTTTCTCTTGAAAGAATTGAGTGGGAGGAAGATAGAACTTGATGAGGTTATTGAACCTTTGTTTCAACCAGAGAGTAGCGCAGCGCAGGAAGTTGTTTCTGTGAAGCCTACGTTAGTTGAAGAGGAAGTTAATGATGATGATCATGAATCTTTGGATCAAGTTACTATCAAATTTTGTAGGTCGACAAGGACGTGTACTACTCCTGAGCAGTACGACAACCCTGTCTTGGAGGTCATGTTGTTGGACAACGATGAACCTACGAACTATGAAGAAGCGATGATGGGCCCGAAAACCAACAAATGGTTAGAGGCCATGAAATCCGAGAAAGGATCCATGTATGAAAACCAAGTATAGAGTTTGGTGGACTTGCTCGTTGGACGGCAGGTCGTTAAGTACAAATGGATCTTTAAAATGAAGATAGATGCTGATGGTAAATGTCACCATTTGTAAAGCTCGACTTGTTGCAAAGAAGTTTACGACAAGTTCAAGGAGTTGACTGCGATGAGACTTTCTCACTCGTAGCAATGCTGAAGTCTGTTGAAACTATGCTAGCAGTTGCTGCACTTTCAATTATGAAATCTGGCAGATGGATGTCAAGACATTGTTTCCTTAACAGTTTAATTGAGGAAAGGTTGTATGTGATACAACCAGAAGGTTTTGTCAATCCTAAGGATGCTAAAAGGTGTGCGAGCTTTAGTGATTCTTCTATGAACTGAAGCAAGCATCTCGGAGTTGGAATATACACTTTGATGAGGTGATCAAAGTTTTTGAGTCTATACAAAGTTTACGAGAAACTTGTATTTGCAATAAAGTGAGTGGGAGCACTATAGAGTTTATGATAAGTATATGTGGATGACATATTGCTATTCGGAAATGATGTAGGATTTCTGGAGAGCATAAACGGTTGTTTGAAAAGAGTTTTTCAAAGGAAGACCTGGATAAAGCTACCTAATTGTTGAGCATCAAGATCAATAAAGATAGATCAAGATGTTTGATAAGACTTTCAATGAGTACATACCTTGACAAGATTTTGAAAGAGTTCAAAATGGATTAGTCAGAGACAAGTGTTCTCGCCTGCTTTGTAAGGTGTGAAGTTGAGTGAGACTCAAAGCTCGACAACTACAGAAGAAAGAGAAAGGACGAATGTCATCCCCTATGCCTTAGCCATAGGCTCTGTATAGTATGCCATGCTATGTACCGCACCTGTGTGTGCCTTGCCATGAGTCCGTCAAGGGGTACAAGAGTGATCCAGGAGTGGATCACCAGACAACGGTCAAGATTATCCTTAGTAATTAAAAATATTAAGGAGATGTTTCTCAATTTGGAGGTGATAAAGAGTTCATCATAAAGAGTTACGTCGATGCAAGCTTTGACACCAATCCAGATGACTGGTAGTAGCAATCTGGATACATATAGTGGAGCAGCCATTTGTAATAGTACCAAGTGGAGCGAGGTAGCAGTGTTTACAGTTTGACATAGAGATTTGCAAAGTACATACAGATCTAAATGTCGCAGACCCGTTGACTATAAGACCTCTCTCACATGCAAAGCATGATCGAGCCCAAGAACTCATTGGGTGTTAGACTCATAACAATGCATATCACATGGTGATGTGAACTAGATTATTGACTCTAGTGCAAGTGGGAGACTGTTGGAAATATGCCCTAGAGGAAATAATAAATTAGTTATTATCATATTTCCTTGTTCATGATAATCGTTTATTATCCACGCTATAATTGTATTGATCGGAGACTTAGATGCATGTGTGGATACATAGACAAAACCATGTCCCTAGTATGCCTCTAATGGACTAGCTCGTTGATTAAAGATGGTCAAGGTTTCCTAGCCATGGACATGAGATGTCATTTGATAATGGGATCACATCATTAGGAGAATGGTGTGATGGACAAGACCCAAACTACAAACGTAGCATATGATCGTGTCAGTTTATTGCTATTGTTTTCTACATGTCAAGTATATGTTCCTATGACCATGAGATCATGCAACTCACTGACACCGGAGGAGTGCCTTGTGTGTATCAAACATCGCAACGTAACTGGGTGACTATAAAGGTACACTACAGGTATCTCCGAGGGTGTCTGTTGAGTTGGCATGGATCAAGACTGGGATTTGTTACTCCGTGTGACGGAGAGGTATCTCAGGGCCCACTCGGTAATACAACATCACAACAAGCCTTGCAAGCAATGTGACTAAGTGTTAGTCACGGGATCTTGTATTACGGAACGAGTAAAGAGACTTTCCGGTAACGAGGTTGAACGAGGTATGGAGATACCGATGATCGAATCTCGGGCAAGTAACATACCGGAGAACAAAGGGAACATCATACGAGATTAACTGAATCCTTGACATAGAGGTTCGACCAATAAAGATCTTCATAGAATATGTAGGAACCAATATGGGCATCCAGGTCCCGCTATTGGTTATTGACCGTAGAGGTGTCTATGTCATGTCTACATAGTTCTCGAACCCGTAGGGTCTACACACTTAAGGTTGTGACGTTTCGGTAGTATAGAGTTATGTATGTTGGTGACCGAAGGTTGTTCAGAGTCCCGGATGAGATGTCGGACGTCACGAGGAGCTTAGGAATGGTCCGGAGGTAAATATTCATATATAGGAAGTCCTATTTTGGTCGCCGGAAAAGTTTCGGGCTCATCGGTAGTGTACCAGGAGTGCCGGTAGTGTACCGGGAGACCATCGGGAGGGGTATTTCGACCCAAGAGGCTACATGGGCTGTGGGAGAGTGTTTACCAGCCCTTAGTGGGCTGGTGGAAGTCCCACACAAGGCCCATGTGGTTTGGGAAAAAAGTCCCAAAGAGAAAAAGTGGAAAAAGGCAAAAATAGGGTGAATCCTAGTCCTACTAGGATTGGAGGTGGAGTCCACCTCCTCCACCTGGTTCGGCCGACTCCTTGGAGGCTTGGCCCTTGTGCCAAGCCTCCTCCTCTCTTCCTATTATATCAATTGGAGGTTTTAAGGTTTTTGCACAGAATTTTTAGCCACGTGCTGCCCGTTCCTCCAATGCATAGTTTCTCCTCTAGATTGGTTTTCTACAGTGCTTAGGCGAAGCCCTGCCGGAATAGCTCCACCACCATCGCCGGAGCGCCGGCACACTGCCGGAGAACTCTTCTACCTCTTCGCTCCTCTTGCTGGATCAAGAAGGCAGAGATCGTCATCGAGTTGTACGTGTGCTGAACGCGGAGGTGCCGTCCGTTCGGTGCTAGATCGGAAGGACCGTGATCAAGATCGCGAGACGGATCGTGATGAGTTCGCAGGACGGATCGTGATGAGTTCACGGGACGGATCGTGGCTGGATTGTAGGACGGATTGTGATGAGATCGCGGGACGCTCGGCGATTTGGATCGCGAAGACGTTCGACTACACCAACCACGTTTCTTAACGCTTCCCGCTTAGCGATGTACAAGGGTACGTAGATCCACTCTCCCTCTCGTAGATGCTCATCACCATGGACAGATCTGCGTGTGCGTAGGAATTTTTTTGTTTCCCATGCAACGTTCCCCAATAGTACCAAGTGGTATCAAGTGATCTCATGGTATGGTAAGTACTGTCCATTATGCTTTGCGTACTAACCCATGATCTTTGTGTCCATGGGCATGCATCAGAAGGAAGATGTCATACAACCCATTAAGGATGACATCAAGTGGTGATCATCATCATGGTTGAGGTGTGCAAGTTTAAGTGAAGCATCACGAAGAGATCACATGCTTGAAGCTTGCCGTCCATTATGGTGATAATGGACATGTGAAGATGTGTGATACGTCCCAACATATCTATAATTTTTTATTGTTCCATGCTAATATATTATCATTCTAGGATACTTTTTGGGCATTTATCTACCAATTTATAATATTTTTTGGCACTAACCCATTGAACCAGTGCCCAGTGCCAGTTGCTGTTTTCTGCATGTTTTTGCCTTTTCAGAGTTAGAGTACCAAACGAAGTCCAATTGCCACGAAACTTTTTCACGATTTTTTCTGGACCAATACAAGATCTAGAAGCTTTGGTGGAAGGCCGAGAGATGCACCTGGGCCCCACCACATATCAGGCCACGCCACCAGGGGGCGGCCAGATATGTGGTGCCCCCTAGCACCTATCCCAACGTCGTTCCTTGGCCTAAAAATTCACATCTACCCTAAGAACACCAGAAGCACTCCCAAAACACTTTTTGTGCTGCCGCAAGTCTCTGTTCTGACGGGAGGGCCATCTACACCTCCGTTCCGGCACCCTGCCAGAGGGGAGATTGATCACGGTCTCACGGAGGGCCTCTTCATCAACCTTGCTGCCCTCACCATGATGTGTGAGTAGTTTGCCATAGACCTACGGGTCCGTATATAGTACCTAGATGTCAATCTCTCTCTCTCTCTCTCTATCTCTCTCTCTCTCTCGATCTTCAATACAATGTTCATCGCATCTTTGCCTTGATCTATCTTATGTAATCCCATTGTATGGTGTGTTTGTTGGGATCTGATGAATTGTGAGTTTATGTTCAGATTATTCATGAAAATTATTTGAGTCAAATATGATTACTATGATTCTTATTTGCATGATCATCATAGCTTCATAATGCTCTCCGATCTATTGAGATAGTTTGGCTAACTAGATTGACATTTCTTCAGTGGGAGTGGTGCGTTGTAGTAGGTTCAACCTGGCGAGTTTCTATATCCCAGTGATAGAAGGGGACAAGTTGCGTCTTTGTGTTGTTGCTACTAAGGATAAAACAATGGGTTTTATTCATATTGATTGAATCTACTTTGTCTACAGCATGTCAATGTTCTCCAAGCATTACTCTGTTTTTCTTAATACTCTAGATGCATGCTGGATAGCGGTCGATGGGTGGAGTAATAGTAATAGGTGTAGGAAGGAGTCAGCCTATTTGCTTATGGACGTGATGCCTATATACACATGATCATTGCCATGAAAATCGCATAACTATCCGCTTTTCTATCAATTGCGCAACGGTAATTTGTTTACCCATCGTATGCTTTGCTTATGAGAGATGCCACTAGAGAACTCTATGGCCTCCGGGTCTATTCACTTATATATTCACAAATGCTGTCATTGCCTTGCTTTTATTTATTACCTTATATTTTGTTTTGCACTTTACTACTATCTACAATTATTGACACAACTCACTTGCTTGCAAATAACGAGATCAAGGGGATTAACAACCCTCTTGCCAGTGTTGGGTGCAAGTTGTTTGTTCTTTTGTGTGCAGCTACTGAAGACGGTTGAGGATTGGTATTCCTATTGGTTAGATAAACCCTGGTTTCATAACAGGGAAATACTTACCCACTTTGTGTTGCGATTAACCATTCCTCTTAATGGAAAACTCAACGTAGATCACGAGTATCAGCAAGGATTTCTGGCGCCATTGCCGGGGAATACCATCACCAACTATCAAGTTACTTTACACAAAATTTCATTTACTTGTTCTTATTTTTATTTTCTGTCATATTTAGTGTGTCTCATAAAAATCAAAAATACAAAAATATTTCCCTTTGCTAGTCACTAGTTTGCTTCTAGTTATCTTTACTTGGTAGTTTACTTGTCTTGCTTGTTGCTTTTCTTGTGTGGTCATCGTATCTCAAGATACTACTAAGTTGTGTGATTTATCAAATACTAATAATAATTATTTTAGTAGTACTCTTATACCACCCGCCACTAGTGCAGAGGCATTTGATATTAATGATGCATTGCTGAATCTTGTCATGAAAGATCAATTTTTGGGAAGTCCTAATGAGGATCTCACGTCACATCTTAATAACTTTGTTGAATTGTTTGATGTGCAAAATAAAAAGTATATGGATAATGATATTGTGAAATTAAAATTATTTCCTTTTTCACTAAGAGATAAATCTAAAGCTTTGTTTTCATCTTTACCTCGTAGTAGTATTGGAACGTGGGATACGTGTAAAGATGCTTTTATTGCCAAGTATTTCCCCCCTGCTAAGATCATCTACCTTAGAAATCAAATGATGAATTTAATAAACCAAGATCAAGAGCATTTTGCACTCTTGGGAGATAATTAAATTTATGATAAGAAATTGTCCAACTCATGGCTTAAACTTGTGGATGATTATCCAAAATTTATATGATGGGCTAAACTTTGTGTCTAGAAATCTTCTAGATTCTGCTACAAGTGGTACCTTTATGGATGTGACCTTAGGAGAGGCCAAAAAATTCTGGACAACATTATGACAAATTATTCTCAATGGCATACCGAAAGAGCTCCAACTGGTAAGAAGCTAAATTTTGTCGAAGATATCGCTACTTTGAGTGAAAAGGTGGATGGTCTTATGAATATGGTTGCTAATAAAAAATGCTAATGTTGATCCCAATGATATGCCTTTGAATACTTTGATTGAGCAAAATAATTATGCTATTGATGTGAACTTCATCTCGCAAAATAATTTCAACAACAATGCTTATAGAGGATATTTCAATGCTAGATTGTATCCCAGTAATTCCTCTAACAACTATGGAATATCTTATGGTAATTATTCTAAAAATCCTAATGGTATACCTTCTGATTTTGAGAACACAATTAAATAATTTATTAATTCTCAAAAGGTTTTCAGCACTATGGTAGAAGAAAAGTTGCATGTGATTGATACTTTGGCTAAAATCATGGATATAATTGCTCTTGATGTTGAAACTCTTAAAACTTCTTTGCCATCCAAGCATGATTTTAATGAGACTATTAAATCTATCAAATTATCTATCAATTAATGTAATGATAAGACCGCTAAGTTGAGAACTAAGCGAGAATTCTTAGAAAAAGCTCTTCCACCTGGTTTTTACCGGAATCACGATGAAGATCTTAAAATGACAGGTGTTTCTCAGGTTGAATCTTTATTTAATTATCTGAATATTAATGATAAAGGGACTGGAGATTTGTCAACTTTAGTTAAGGAGCGTCCCGTTTGCTTGGATGTTGATCATTTTAATGCTAAAACGGAAAAAGGTGGGTTTGGAGAGGTCAAAACTTCAACTAGTGATGTGCCCACTATCTTGGATTACAAGGACTTTAATACTGATAAATTCTATTTAGTATAATGTATTTCCTTTCTGCAATCAATTATTATCTCACCCAATGCCTATGAAAAAACAAAGATTTTGCCGAACATATAGTAGAAGCTATGATAAAAGCTTATGATGAGAAACTTGAGCTTGAAATTTCTACTCCTAGAAAATTGCATGATAGTTGGGAACCTACTATCAAAATAAATAAATAAATATGAATTGAATGCTTTGTGTGACCTTGGTGCTAGTGTTTCAACTATACCTAAAATTTTATGTGATGTATTTGGTCTCACTAATATTGATGAGTGTTCCCTAAACTTGCATCTTGTGGATTCTACCATCAAGAAAACTTTAGGTAGAATTAATGATGCACTTATTATTGCAAAAAATTTTATGTGCATGTAGATTTCATTGTGCTTGATATCGATTGCATTCGTTCTTGTCCCATAATACTTGGAAGGCCATTTTTACGAACTATAGGTGCAATTATTGATATGAAAGAGGGAAACATAAGATTCCAATTCACATTAAAGAAAGGGACATAACACTTTAATAGTAAGATAATTAAACCACATTATGAATAAACCATTAGAGATACCTATGGGTTGAGTGTCAAAGATGAAAACACTTAAAACTATGCATTATACCTAGCTAGGGGCATAACACAATAGCGCTTGTTGGGAGGCAACCCAATATGTATCTTTATTTTTATTTTTCATTTCTGTTATTTTGTGATGACATTATTGTTGCCTCTGTAATTATTATGTTTTTATGTTTTAATTAGTGTTTGTGCCAAGTAAAGCCTTTGGATGACCCAAAAGATGAGTAGAAACGATGCTGAAACATAACAGAAACTTTGACTCGAGTGCAGGAATTTTTGTTTTTTACTGGAGCGTGATAATGATCTGATTTTTTTTAAATTTATACAAATTCTTTACATTGTCCTATTTTTTTCATAATTTTGGAGTTACAGAAGTATGGTCTCTTTACTGTTGCTACGGACTTTTCTGTTGTAAACATATTCTGTTTTGCTTGTTTTGATTATACCATGGACTATATCGGGGGGTGTAAGCCATGGAGAAGTTAGAATACAGTATCTATTATGCAAAAATGAATTTGAATCAATTTATCATAGTACCTCAAGTATTTAATATGTTTCTTATACTAACTGATCTCACGAAGTTTAATTGAGTTTTGTGTGATTGAAGTTTTCATGTTTTTGGTGTGATCACGATGGACTACGGAATGAGGAATAGCAAGAGCCTAAGATTGGGGATTACCAAGGCACCCCAAGTATAATTCTAAGGAGACTCCAGTGTCTAAGATTGGGGATTCCTTGGAAGGCATACCCTCTTTCGTCTCAATCCATCGGTATGTCACTTTAAGCTATATTATTATTCATCACATGATATGTGTTTTTCTTGGAGCGTTGTTTGATTTTGTTTTATTTTACTTTAAGTTTGTCACAACAATAATTTACTGGACACACCTATTTTAGAGAGACACACCTTCATGATAATTTGCTATAATACTCTATGTGCTTCACTTATATCTTTTGCGCTTGGCAGTTGGTCTAGTACTTCACTTATATCTTTTTAGCACGACGGCGTGTAGATTTTAGAGAAATAATATGCTATCATTCTTAACTTATATTTGTTTGAGAGTGTAATTAATAGTGACGGTAATTTGCATGGGTCATAAGGCTAGTCCAAGAACATTAGGTATTCAGTGAATGATAATCAAAACCATCGTGTAGCACATATAGAGAAGTTGTGGGTTAATGACATTGATGTAGTAATATGAAAAAGGTGTGAGTCCAAAATTGTTGATTCATAGAAGTCTCGAGATTAAGAGGTGTTAACTTGTTATTCATCTAAAAATTAAAGAGGAATGGTGGTGATGTGTGAGCATTTATATTCCTAGTTGAAATCCTAGTGTTGTTTCGAGTCGGGGCGCGCGATGGTTAACTCCTACCAACCTCCTCCCTTGGGGCTTGCGAGGAGTAATTTGATTGTGATAAAACTAATAAAACTTTGAAGTAGGTATGAGAGTTCATTATGACTAATGTGACACCATGGACATACGCATCTTCACCTTCTCATATTTGCTAGCCTGTTCAGTATCGTGCATAGCCCATTCTCACCTCGAGGATCAGTGCAAATATTCGCTGGTGGATCCAAACCCCGTGACATGATACACTCTGTTGCACATGGGCCTCTTCATATCTTCCTCAAAACAGCCACCATACGTACCTATCATGGCATTTCCATAGCCTTTCTGAGATATATTGCCATGCAAATTCCTTCGTCACTTCATATGACTAGTTCATTCATCATCATAATGCTTTGCATGACCACATTGAGCTGACAAGTATTTGTGGCAAAGCCACCATTCTTCATATTTTTGATACATGTCATGCTAGATCATTGCACATCCTGGTACACTACCAGAGGCATTCATACAGAGTCATATCTTCCTAGCAGTTCTTCATGTTGAGTTGTAAGTAAATAAAAGTGTGATGATCATCATCATTAGAGCATTATCCAAGTGAGGAAAGGATGATGGAGACTATGATTCTCCCACATGTCGGGATGAGACTCCTAACAAAAAAACAAAAAAAATGAGGGAGGCCAAATGAGCCCACCATATAAAAGAACATGGGAGGAAGGAAAAAAGAGAGAAAAGCCCACCATAAAAATAAAATAAAATAAATAAATGAGAGAAAAGAGAGAAGAGAATTTGCGACTATACTTTACCACACTTGTGCCTCAAAATGGCACCATGTTCCTCATATAGAGAGTCTGCTATGTTGAGACTTCCATATGCTAGTGGGAATTACATTTTCATATAATAAACTTGGCTTGTATATTCCGATGACGGGCTTCCTCAAATGCCCAAGGTCTTGATGAGCAAGCAAGTTGGATGCACACCCTACTTAGCTTTAGTTGATCTTTCATACACTTATAGCTCTAGTGCATCATTTGCATGGCAATCCCTACTCCTTACATTGACATCTATCGGTGAGCATCTCCATAGCTTGTTGGTACGCCTAGTTGATGTGAGACTGTCTTCCCCACTTTTTACCCCTTTGATACCTACCATCATATTCTATACCACCTATATGCTGTGTCCAATGGTTCACGCTCATGTATTGCATAAAGAATAAAAAGTTGATGCATATTGAAAAAGTACAATCCAATTGCCTGACTTGGACGCCGTGGTGCTTAACATTTGTATCTATGTGCTGAAGATGGAGTCATGCCTTGATAATATAATAAGATGAAAAGGGGTAAAGATTCTTGTAGGATCATATACTTTGAAAAATCAATGATTTTGTTTCGTATACTTATAAATATTACTATGTTGCTGTTTGTTAATTCATCATTTCTCAATGAGAATACATACCAAAGATTATATAATGGGTAGTATGTCAAATAAGAAATTCTGTTTTTATTATTTACCTACTCGAGGACGACTAGGAATTACGCTTTGGGATGCTGATACGTCTCCAATGTATCTATAATTATTTATTGTTCCATGCTAATATATTATCATTATATGATACTTTTTGGGTATTTATTTACCAATTTATAATATGTTTGAGCACTAACCTATTGACCTAGTGTCGAGTGCCAGTTGTTGTTTTCTGTGTGTTTTTGCCTTTTCAGAGTTACAGTACCAAACGAAGTCCAATTGCCATGAAACTTTTTGACGATTTTTGGACCAATACAAGACCTAGAAGCTTTGGAGGAACGCCGGGAGCTGCACTAGGGCCCCACCACATATCAGGCCACACCACCAGGGGGGCGACCAGATATGTGGTGGCCCCTAGCACCTCTACCGACGTAGTTCTCTGGCCTATAAATTCACATCTACCCTAAAAATACTGGAAGCACTCCCAAAACACTTTTTCCACCGCCACAAGTCTCTATTCCGTCAGGAAGCCGTCTACACCTCCGTTCTGGCACCTTGCCAGAGGGGAGATCGATCACGGAGGGCCTCTTCATCAACCTTGTTGCCCTCACCAGGATGTGTGAGTAGTTCACCACAGACCTAGGAGCCCGTAGGTAGTACCTATATGGCAATATCTCTCTCTCTCTCTCTCTCTCTCTCTCGATCTTCAACACAATATTCATCGCATCTTTGCCTTGATGTATCCAATGTAATCCCTTTGTATGGTGTGTTTGTTGGGATCTGATGAATTGTGAGTTTATGTTCATATTATTCATGAAAAGTATTTGAGTCAAATCTGATTACTATGATTCTTATTTGCATGATCATCATAGCTTCATAATTCTCTCCGATCTATTGAGATAGTTTGGCCAACTAGATTGATATTTCTTCTGTGACAGTGGTGCATTGTAGTAGGCTCAACCTGGCAAGTTTTTATATCCCAGTGACAGAAGGGGACAAGTTGTGTCTTTGTGTTGCTGCTACTAAGGATAAAACGACAGGATTTATTCATATTGATTGAATCTACTTTGTCTACATCATGTCAATGTTCTCCAAGCATTACTCTGTTTTACTTAATACTCTAGATGCATGTTGGATAGCGGTCGATGGGTGGAGTAACAGTAATAGATGCAGGCAGCAGTCTGCCTATTTGCTTATGGACGTGATGCGTATATACACATGATCATTGCCATAAAAATCGCACAACTATTTGCTTTTCTATCAATTGCCCAACAGTAATTTGTTTACCCACCGTATGCTTTGCTTATGAGAGATGCCACTAGAGAAGTCTACGGCCCCCGGGTCTATTCACTTATATATTCACAAACGCTATCATTACCTTCCTGGTATTTATTACCCCTTTATTTTATTTTGCACTTTACTATTATCTACAATTATCTACACAACTCACTTGCTTGCAAATAACGAGATCAAGGGGATTGACAACCCTCTTTTTAGCGTTGGGTGCAAGTTGATTGTTCTTTTGTGTGCAGACGCTGAACACAGTTGGGGATTGGTATTCCTATTGGTTTGATAAACCTTGGTTTGATAACTGAGGGAAATACTTACCCAGTTTCTGCTGCGATTACCCGTTCCTCTTCACGGAAAACCCAACGTAGATTATGAGTATCAATGTGCCGAATAGAGGCTCACTCATAGTGGAGTATGGGGGAGCAATCCACTAGTCTTCATCGAGCCAGTGCAATCAAGAAAGGTGGTCCATCTTGAGGAGGACAAGATCATCATCATCTAGCTCAAGTGGACTATGCGCAAGGGAAAGGTTTGACCTTGATAGGTTTTTCTATTTTATCGGTCTCATGGTGGTAGTTGGGAGACCGGGTTACAAGATCGATAGCCGCACTATCAAGGGAGCTCTCGAATGAATAGCTTGATCATACCATTCGTTGAGAGCTCAAAACATTGCATTCTTGGCATCATCATATTTCTTGGTTCTTCTTTGGATTTTCTATTTGTGGGTCTTAGAGCTTATGGTCATCTTCATGACAAGCTCGAGTCCATCAAAAACAGAGTTCATATGCATCTTCTATGATGTTTTGATGTTAGAGTTTTTGCCGGTCCTTCATTCATAGAGATCTATCATCTCTATATCATTGGCATTTTTATACTGCCTCTTCTTATTATAGCAAGCTTGAGTTTGAGTTTTCTCAATCTGGAACTCGTATGCGAAAGGTATGGCAGTTCAGGTTTTCTTGTATTCATCTGTTTTCTTTGGCATCTTTGTTGCACTCCCGTGATAGTACTACTCTGGTCAAGTGGCAGTACCACTATGAGCAAGTGTAGTACTGCATATAGATGATAGCTCCCATGTCCAGTACCGCTGCCTCTTGGAGGTCTCAACTTTCCATGTCAGTCTGCACGGTAGTGGCACAGTAGTGCGAAGCGGTAGTACCGCCTGTCCCTACCGCTCCACTTCTGCTTATAAGCAGTAGTACCTCCAGGGCGAGCGGTAGTACTGCTCCGGTGGCACTATCGCCTTATGGATCCTCGACATTGCCCTTCTCTATGGGTACTACTGTCCAAGCGGTAGTACCGCCCTCTGGAGCGGTAGCACCGCTTGTGTGGGGGCTGAGGGGGTAACGATTGGATTTGTAAAAGGGGGTCTTCTTCCCCAATGGATCTTATCCTTTAAGCTCGAGTTCTCCCCCCATTGTTGACCTTCTTCAAGCTTCCTAACTCTCAATTCCTGCAATGATTCTTGCTCCTTTTTGAGGGAAAAGAGAGAAGAGATCTATATCCACATTTCCACCAATCACTTTCTTATCTATGTGAGGGGAACCCCTTGGATCTAGACCTTGGAGTTCTTTGTGGGTCCTTGTTCTTCCTCTCATATTCCTCCATATCTTTTGTTGTTGTGGTGGGATGTGGGAGTGACATACTTGACCACTTTGTGCGTTCTTGCCATTGCATTAGTTGCATCAGTTTGAGTTCTCCACGGTGATACATGAAAGTGAAGTTTGAGAATTTTATTACTTTTGGGTGTCTGGGCACCCTAGAGCTTGTGCCTCTTGGGTGCTTTGGCGCCCTAAACGGTTGGTGGTGCCTCGTATTTCAATCATTGTGGTGTAAAGGTCCCGGCAAGCGTCGGGGTCTCCAATTAGGTTGTGGAGATCACCCCAAGCGATTTGTACGGGTTCCGATGATCGCCCCATGGGTTACCAAAGTGTACGGGTTCGGTGACCGCCCCCAAGGGTTGCTATTTGTATGGGTTTTGTGACCGCCCTCAAGGGTCCCTTAGTGGAATCACAACATTTTGCATTGTGTGAGGGCGTGAGGAGATTACGGTGGCCCTAGTGACTTCTTGGGGAGCATTGTGCCTTGCTACGTCTTGAGCATGCATTGGTTTTCCCTTGAAGAGGAAATGGTGATGCAGGGAAGTAGATAAGTATTTCCCTCAGTTTTTGAGAACCAAGGTATCAATCCAGTCGAAGGAACAAGCAAGTCACCAATGGATGCACCTACACAAATAATCAAACTCTTGCACCCAACGCTATAAAGGGGCTGTGAATCCCTTCACGGTTATTTGCAAGGATTAAATCCGATAGAGATAGATGTAACGAGTGCGGAAAGTAAAAGGTAAATAAAGTGCAGAAAGTATATATCTGAAAATATATGATGGAAAATAGACACAAGGGCCATTGGTTTCACTAGAGGCTTCTCTCTTGAAGGCAAATATCATGGTGGGTAAACAAATTACTGTCAAGCAATTGATAGAAAAGCGAATAATCATGTAGTCTCCAAGAAAATGATCATGCATATAGTTATCATGTCCGTGACAAGTAGACCGAAATAATTCTGCATCTACTACTATTACTCCACACGTCGACCGACTCCTGCTTACATCTAGAGTATTAAGTTCATGAAGAATAGAGTAACACATTAAGAAAGATGACATGATGTAGAGGGATAAACTCAAGCAATATGATGAAAACCCCATCCTATTACCCTTGATGGCAACAATACTATATGTGCCTCGCTACCCCTACTTTGTCATTGGGAGAGGACACCGCAAGATTGAACCCAAAACCAAGCACTTCTCCCATTACAAGAATTACCAATCTAGTTGGCCAAACCAAACCAATAACTCGAAGAGACTAGCAAGGATATGAAATCATGCATATTAGAAATCAGAGGAGATTCAACTAAGATTCATGGATAATCTGAACATAAACTCACAATTCATCAGATCTTTAGAAACACACCACAAAAGAGGATTACATCGGATAGATCTCCATGAAGATCAGGAAGAACATGGTATTGAAGATCAAAGAGAGAGAAGAAGCCATCTAGCTACTAGCTATGGACCCGTAGGTCTGTGGTGGACTACTCACGCACCATCGGATGGGCAATGGAGTTGATGTAGATGCCCTTCGTGATCGAAACCCCCTCCGACATATTACCGAAAAAGGCTCCAAGATGGATCTCTTGGGAACGGAGGTTTCTGGCGGAGGAAAAGTATTTGCGTGGCTCTTTCTGATGTTGGGGGAATATTTGGGTATTTATAGGCCAAGACATAGGGTTAGGAGACCTACCAGAAGGTGACAAGCCTGCTAGGCGCGACCAGGGGGCGCACCTAGCAGGCATGTGGCACCCTGGCACCTCCCCTGACGTGCACTCCAAGCTTGGATGACTTGTTACCTTCTAGAAAAATTCCTTCCGAAGGTTTTATTCCGTTTGGACTCCGTTTAATATTCCATATCTCCAAAACTAAAAAACAAGGAGAAAACAGAAACTGGCACTTGGCTCTAGATTAATAGGTTAGTCCAAAAAATAATATAAAATAGCATATTAATGCATATAAAACATCCAAAACAGATAGTATAATAGCATGCCATCATCAAAAATTATAGATACGTTGGAGACGTATCATCATACCCAAGCTTAATTCCTACTCGTCCTCGAGTAGGTAAATGATAAAAACAGAATTTTTGATGTGGAGTGCTACCTAAGATATTTATCAAAGTAATATTGTTTATTGTGGCATGAATATTCAGATCCGTAAGACTCAAAACAAAAGCTTAATATTGATATATAAACAATAACATTTCAAGCATACTAGCAAAGCAATTGTATCTCTTCAAAATATAATGGCAAAAGAAAGTTATCCCTACAATATCATATTGTCTGGCTATGCTCCATCTTCCCCACACAAAGTGTTTACATCGTGCACAACCCCGATGAAAAGTCAAGCAATTGTTTTCACACCTTTATTTTCTCAAACTTTTTCAACTCTCACGCAATACATGAGCGTGAGCCATGGATATAGCACTATAGGTGGAATAGAATATGGTGGAGGTTGTCAAGGAAAAGGGAGAAGATAGTCTCACATCAACTAGGCCTATCAACGGGCTATGGAGATGCAAATCAATAGATATCAATGTGATTGAGTAGGGATTGCCATGCAATGGATGCACTAGAGCTATAAGTGTATGAAAGCTCAAAAAGAAACTGAGGGGGAGTGCATCATGAAGAAAAATATTCCACTAGCTATATGAAAGTGACACAGTAGGAGACTCTCTATCATCAAGATCATGGTGCTACTTTGAAGCACAAGTGTGGAAAAAGGTAGTAGCAATGTCCCTTCTCTCTTTTATCTCATTTTTTATTGGGAATCCAAGGCCTCTTTTATTCATTTTTTATTTGGGCTTCGCTGGCCTCTTTTATTTTTCATAAAGTCCGGACTCTCATCTCTACCAGTAAGGGAATCATAGGTTCCATCATCCTTTCCTCACATGGGACATGCTCTATAATGAAAATCATCACACTTTTCCGAGTGAAAGGCTACTGTCGAGTGGAGGGAGAAATCTCCGAGTGGATTTTCTGTCGAGTGACTCATGCGCAATGGTGACTTCAGTCGGAGTCTTCCTTGTAATCTTTAAGTCCTCCCATGCAGTGTCCTTAGGTAGGGTATGTAGGTCAGGCCTAGGAACCTACCCTAGGTACATATCATCATCATTAGCCCCCGAATGGATCAGGGTTCGAGTCAAAAAGGGATCGATGCTGGTTCTGATAAGGCACAAAAATTCTGAATGCATTCTAGGGCTTTACGGAAAACTGCGTCGTCTGGAGTCTTTATCATTTGCCCTGATCGATTCTAGCTTTATAAGCGTCTCAGTGAACTTGAGCATAGACTCGGATCCGAGTGAACAACAAAATCTTTTGATGTGATGGGTCGCTTCGTCAGGCCCGGATTTCACGGGATTCAAAATTTGGGAATCGCGCGTCACGCGATGACAACGCAATGTTTGGGGCAAGTGGGGGCATGACACCTCGATTTCCATGCTGCCTTTTACACCACGTATATTGCTTCCTCTGCGCCCGGGATACACAGATATCCGTCAGGCCCGTAGGTCAGCGACTCATTCAAGCACATATAAGTTATGACTGCGTAGAGGCTGGCACAACGCTTTTCCCCATTCCCCTCTTTTCTTCCGCCTCCTCTGCTTCACGCGTGCCGCTCAACTCCGCCTTGACAACCGCCTCCATGGTGAGAAGAGCAAGACGGAGAAGCTCGAGCATGCCAAGAAGGGGGCCAAGGCAAAGAAGCCGTCGTGCGCCCGATTCACGGCGCTGCCGGGTTGTATCCAAGGGGATTTTCTCCCGTCGATGATCACGGCGGAGGATGTCCAGAACCTCATCGCCGACGGGCTGATAGCCGATGGGTCGTGGAGGCTGTCGGAGGGGGAGATCAAGCCAGAGCCGCGCGAAGGGTAGCGAGTCATCCTCCTCACCCACGTCGAGCGAGGTTTTTCTCTACGTCCCCATCCATTCGTCTGTGGGTTCTTGAACTTTTTCGGAGTGCAACTTCACCATTTCCCTCCGAATGCCATCTCATATCTTGCCACTTTCATAACCATGTGTGAATGCTTCTTGGGATGCCCCCCTCATTGGGGCTTGTTCAAACACATCTTCACTATCCGATCCTAGTCGGTCAAAAAGGCCAACCGAAATGATAGTAAGACCCATGTCATCTAGTTATGTGGAGGCCTGGGACTCCAAAAGAGGGCTAGGAGTGCGTTTCCGTTGATGACTTTTCCTTAATCTGTTTGGGGCTGGCAGTCGACTTGGTTTTACTGTAACGACGTTGCCTCCCCCTTCACACCAGAGCGACCCATTACTCCCAAATCACTGTCAGTGACAGTGGGAGAGAAAGTCCAGGTAGGAATTTTAGTGAACGCAGTAGTAAATCTGATTCATGGTGGAGTGACTGGTATGGACCTGCTAGAGACATTTCTCAGTCGACGATTCTAGCCCCTTCAAGCGAGGGTCCACACTATGTGGCACTATTCAGGCGCTGGGGACACCACTCAGACACATCCAGAGGAAGTCTCTGAGAACCCGCCGCCGAATCTGGTAAGTTATATCTTTGTTGAATGCTTTCATGTTTCATCGAGTATGGGGTCTTCAGTTGACTAACTTTACTGTTTGTATCTCGTAGGAGTTAAGGAACATGTATTCTCCCATGCCGAATGGAGAGCAGCCCGATGACGGAGAAGAGAGCGTGGGTGGTAGCATAGACGTTGAATATGCTAAGGACAGTGAAGGCGATTACGAGGACTCGGAGGGGAGCCAGGAAGAGGTTGTGCCTCCTCCGCGCATCAAGCATCGTTCTAAGCAGCGCCAAGACCAAGTGGCTGACCCAAGCAAAACCTTGACGTCGAGCACCAGGAAACCGAAGCGCGACCGGGCTGCAACAGTTGAGTCGACTGAACGGGCCATGAAATAGCCCAAGCCCGACGCACCCAAACCTCAAAAGGCTCTGCCCCACATGAAGATCGCCGTGCCTGTCACCTCAACATGAGTGTTCATTTTCCTTTTTCCTTTTGTTGTTGTGGAACTTCATGTCTTTGCTGACCGAGTGAAATTTATCTGCCAGAGCTGTTACCTCAGTGACGTTGCCTCCAGGAGGATGAAGAGGAGCATGTGGAAGTGGATACTGCTGATGTGGCCACCTCTCAACGAGGTATAACAAATCTTCACTCTGCTCTGTTTTTTGGAAATAATTCGTCGATTGAATAAGTTAACGTTGTCGATTGGTAGTTGCAAACATCATCCAATTGGAGGACGATGAGGAGGCACAACAAGTTACAAGGGGTGAAGGTGTGACCTTGGGCACCCCATGCGTATGTGCTCGGAGAACGTCATCAGGGCAAACGCCTCGCTGGTTGACTGATGCATCGTCTCAAGGACTTGGTGAGTCGTCCCAAGCCAGAACAGAACTTGCGGCTTCGCTGTCGAGTGCCCCGCCAGCTACTTCAACTCTTGTGGCCTCAGCACCAATTGGGAAACCTCAAGCAACCCTTGCGACCTCAGCCGCAGCACTGACTCACCCGATGTTCGTATTCCCTTTGTACAGCGTCCCAGAGGACCAGACTGCAGCTGGGAAAGAGGCTATGATCCAGGCTGAGCAAATGATGCTGTGTACGAAGGAGGCATACGTGGCCAGCAAGTTGGCTTATGATGCTAGCTCGGCACTTCACACCAATGTCTGAGTAAGTATGATTGTAAGTTCAATTCCAATTGAATTCTCATCCATCTTGACTCTACACCCACTGGGTGTTTTCTTTTGATGCATACTTGCTTGTTTTCCTCTCGAGTAGGCCAGGTCTTAGTCGAGTGGTGTCTGGTCCAGTGAGGGCACGCCGAGTGCACCCACTAGGTGTAGTCCCTGAGACCGCTGTCAAATGGTAGAGACATCGGCAGGGGTCTTAGATTTGTTTTGATAGACGCTTGTCACTCGACGCATCGAGTGATGGTAGTTCCAATGGGGGCACACTGAGTGCACCCACTGGGTGTAGTCCCCAAGACCGCCATCGAATGCTTGCATCAATGGAGGTCTGATAGAGACAATGTTTGCATGTTTGTTCCCTTTTTTATGGTCGCTTGTCACTTGACAGGTCGAGTGATAGCAGGTCTGGTGGGGGCATGCTGAGTGCATCCACTGGGTGTAGTCACCGAGACCGCCGTTGAGTGCTTGCATTGGCAGGGGTCTGATAGAGACAATTTTTTGGACATGTCGGACCTGGTGTAGTGTCCATTGGGGGCACGCTGAGTGCACCCAATGGGTGTAGTCCCCGAGACTACTTTCGGTTGTTTGCGATGGGCACTAGTCTTAAGGATTTGGACTCGGGGTCCTTTTTCGTACTTGGAGTACACTTGTCACTCGGTCGTCGAGTGTGTTCCTTTTCTTAGTGTTGTAGGGACAGAGAGGTCCGAACCGGCAAGACCGATCCTGCAGGTTTCATGGACATCATTTCCATCAGCCATGATATGACGCAGGTTTCATGGACATCATTTCCATCAACCATGATATGACGCAGGTTTCATGGACATCATTTCCATCAACCATGATATGACGCAGGTTTCATGGACATCATTTTCATCAACCATGATATGACGCCTTTTAGAGGTGCGGGGTGGGGCAGCGGGCCGCCATCCAGTCGACTGAACTTGCTCCTTTCCACTCGGGGGTGAAGAAATATTAATGTCGACTGAACTACTTCTTTGTTGATTTCAAAAAGCTTGTGAACTTGGGACTCAATATGTCGACTTGGAGAAGTTGAAAAACCAACTTTGACTGGATCTGGAGGTGACCAAGAATGACCTAGACCATGCACAGATTGAGATGAAGACTCTGGGAGGTAATCTTTGTCGACCAACTGCACGATCGCACTCATCTTATATCCTTTGAACCGAGTGTCTTCACTCGAACAGAGGTGTGTGATGAGAACCGCTGACTCCAAGCACGACTCAACAATGTTATTTCTTTAGATACCATAAATAAAGCGCTTGAAGATAAAGACAAGGCACTCGCTGATGCTCAAAAGGTGGCGAGGGAGAAAACTGAGGCTGCCGAGAAGAAGCTTGCCACAACCAAAAAGTTGGAAGAGGAAAACACCAAACTCAAGCAAGAATGTGCCGACTGGATCAAGAAGGCGGAACAGCTGAGCAAGAGGAGTAATGGTCTGGAGAAATACTTGGGAGACTTTGCGAAGAAGATATTCAGCATGCTTGAAGGTAACTTTCTTTTGCCGAGTGAATTTCCTTAATTCCTGCAGGACAGTAGCATGACCATCTTTTCATTCCCCCTTCGTATAGAATTCTACCAAGACGTTGACAAGGAAACTGAGGAGATTGAGCCAAATCTGGAACCGAACAAGTGATCCGTCAGGGATGCTATGGCCATTAACATGTTTCAGCTTGACGTTCATCTTAGAAGCATTCAAGAGTATATCACTCGACCGAGGGCTGCGCTGGAGAAGATCAACAAAGAGCTATGGCCAAAAGATTCCTTCCAGACCGACCTCGAGTCAATGATGACCTGCCTCAACGAGATTCCCGGTCAAGTGCAGGCATGGAAAAAAAATCTGCTACTCGTTGCGGAGGCAACATGGCACTTTCACTCGTCCGGGTCCATTTCAAGGAGGCCAAGGAAGAGAGGCTAAAGACTCTCCAGGTGTCCAACACGAAGAAATTTCAATTTGAGGACTTCATGGAGACCTTCATCGAAGCAGCCACTCAGATCGCTGATGGGATTGATCTGGACACCATTGTCGAGCCCGCGAGCCCTACTGGATGCTTGATAAAAACGTTGCTTGCAGTTTGAAACTTTATTTGCCTCGGTATGCCGAGTGATGGTGTACCCATTAAAAACTTCATTTAGGCCTTAAGCCTGAGAACTTCTATTTGCATAGGCAACTTCTATCCGCGCTAGGGATTCTGGATTTATCTGGATTTTGTTTTCCAATCCTTTGCTTGGCTAAGTTTGCTTGATTTCCGAATGAGTTAGGTGCTCGTTACTTGGAAGAATTTTGAATTAGGCGAAAACTTGTTCGCGGCCAAGTTCCCGAGTGAGAGGAATGCTCGTCACTCAGGAGAGTTTTTGACTTAGATGAAGACTGATTCACAGCTAAGTTTCCGAGTGAATAAGCTGATATTCACTCGGTGGGATTTTTTATTTAGGTGAAAACTGGTTCACAACTAAGCCCCCGAGTGAGAGGGTCACTTTTCACATGGAGGAGTTTTCAACTTAGATGAAGGCTGATTCGCAACTAAGTTTCCGAGTGAATAAGATGATATTCACTCAGCAGGATTTTAACTTCGGCGAAAACTAGTTTGCGGCTAAGCCCCCTGAGTGAGAGGGTCGCTCGTCACTCGGAGGAGTTTTCAACTTAGACGAAGGCTGATTCACAGCTAAGTTTCTGAGTGAATGGAATACTATCCACTCGGCAGGGTTTTAACTTAGGCAAAAAAATGGTTCGCAGCTAAGCCCCCGACTGAGAGGGTCGATTGTCACTCGGAGGAGTTTTCAACTTAGACGAAGGCTGATTCACAGCTAAGTTTCCGAGTGAATGGAATGCTATCCACTTGGCAGGGTTTTAACTTAGGCGAAAACTGGTTCGCAGCTAAGTCCCTGAGTGAGAGGGTCGCTCGTCACTCGGAGGAGTTTTCAACTTAGACGAAGGCTGATTCGTAGCTAAGTTTCCAAGCGAATGAAATGCTATCCACTCGGCAGGGTTTTAACTTAGGCAAAAACTGGTTCGCAACTAAGCCCCTGAGTGAGAGGGTCGCTCGTCACTCGGAGGAGTTTTCAACTTAGACAAAGGCTGATTTGCAGCTAAGTGTCCGAGTGAATGGAATGCTATCCACTCGGCAGGGTTTTAACTTAGGTGAAAACTAGTTCACAGCTAAGCCCCCGAGTGAGAGGATTGCTCGTCACTCAGAGTGTTTTTGAATATGAGATTATGTGATCGGGATCGACAAAAGACCGCAAGAGTCATAACTTTGATAAACAACATTGTCTGGAGTACTCTTATTACATCAAAACAACTGAGTCGTCAAGTATAAAAATGTCGAAGTAAATCCACGTTCCAGGCACGCAGCTCATCGATATTTTTCTTGAGGTTGAAGAGGTGATAGGATCCATTGTTCAGTACTTTGGTGATGACAAAAGGACTTCCCCACGCGGGGGCGAGCTTGTGATGCCGCTGCTGATCCACCCGGAGCTCCAGATCACCCTCATGGAACGACCAACTCTTGACGTGCCTTGCATGCAAGTGACACATATCTTGTTGGTACACAGTCGACCAAATGAGAGCCATCTCACATTCTTCTTCCAAGAGATCCACACCATCTTGTCGTGCTTGTTCAGCCTCAGCCTCGGAGTAAAGATCTACACAAGGAGAATTGTGAAGGAGATCACTCGGCAAAACAGCTTCGGCTCCATACGCCAAGAAGAAAGGTGTGTGTCCCGTCGACCGATTAGGAGTCGTCCTCAAGGCCCACAGTACAAATGGAAATTCATTCACCCAAGCTCCAGTTGCATGTTCAAGATCTCACATGAGTCGAGGCTCCAACCCTTGAAGGATAAGGCAATTTGCTTGCTCGGCTTGACCATTAGTCTGAGGGTGCACAACGGATGTGTAATCCACCCCGGTGCCTTGGGTGAAGCAAAAGTGTCTGAACTCTTCCGAGTCAAAGTTTGAGCCATTGTCTATAATGATACTGCGGGGAACTCCATACCGAAACATTATCTCTTTCATGAATTTTATTGCAGTGCACGAGTTCGGCTTCTTTATGGGCCTAGCCTCAATCCACCTAGTGAACTTGTCGACTGCTACAAGAAGGTAAGTAAATCCACTCTGACCTGTTCGGAAAGGGCCGACCATATCTAAACCCCATATAGAAAAATGACCAGACGAGTGGAATCGTCTTCAAGGCGGATGCGGGCTTGTGCGACAAGTTTGAGTACAACTGGCATCTGTCCCAGCGATCAACAATCTCCTTAGCCATTGTATTGGCACGCGGCCAGAAGAAACCAGCTCAGTATGCTTTGGCAACAATTGTTCGAGAGGACGCATGATGACCACAGGCCCCTGAGTGAATTTCCTACAGAATCAGTCGACCTTCCTCGGGGGAGATGCACCGCTGAATTACGCCAGTTATGCTTTCTTTGTAAAGTTGTCCATCCATCACAGTAAATGCTTTGGATCTACGGGCAATCTGTCGAGCTTCAACCTCGTCTTCTGGGAGTTCTTGCCTCTGTATGTATGCAATATACGACACCGTCAAATCGAGCGTGATCACCAGAATCTCCATGACCAGATCTACGACTGCTGGGATATCAACTTCAGTCGGATTAGAGGCGCTTATTGCTTACGGGGGCTCTTCAGTGAAAGGATCTTCCTACACCGAAGGAGAATGTAGGTGTTCCAGAAATACATTGCTAGGTACAGGCTTACGAGTGGATCCAATCTTTGCTAAATAGTCGGTTGCCTGATTCTTCACTCGGGGAATATGGTGGAGTTCCAGACCTTCAAATTTCTTCTCAAGCTTTCTCACTGCATTGCAATATCCAGTCATAGGAGGGTTCCTAACATCCCACTCTTTCATCACCTGGTTAACCACCAAATCAGAGTCACCGTATACCATCAGGCACTGTACGCCAAGTGAGATGGCCATACGCGACCCGTATAGGAGTGCTTCGTATTCAGCTTCATTATTGGAGGAATCAAACTGAATCTGAAGGACATAACTGAGCTTTTCACCCTTTAGAGACACCAATACTACGCCAACACCAGACCCATTCAGCATCTTAGATCCATCAAAGAACATGGTCTGGTGCGCCGAGTGGATTTGAATAGGCTATGGTTGTTCTATCCACTCGGCCATGAAACCAGCAAGTGCTTGAGATTTGATTGCCTTTTTTGCTTCAAACTTGATATCAAAGTAAAGGAGCTCAATAGCCCATTTGGCCACTCGACTAGTCGCATCTCGATTGTTAAGGATCTTAGACAATGGAGCATCACTGGCAACTAAAATCGAGTGATCTTGAAAGTAGTGTGCCACCTTCTTCGCTGATAGATATATACCATAGACGAGCTTCTGGTAATGTGGGTACCTTTGCTTTGAAGGAGTCAACACTTCATAGATATAGTAAACTGGATGTTGGACTTTATAAGCCTTGCCCTCTTCTTCCCGCTCGATAGTGAGAATTGTACTGACGACTTGATTAGTGACTGCAATGTACAGGAGCAAGGGTTCTTTGCTATGCGGAGCAGCAAGCACCAGTTGGGTGGAAAGCAGGGCTTTGAGCTCGACAAACACTGCTTCAGCTTCAGGAGTCCATTCGAACATATCAGACTTCTTCATCAGTCGGTATAAAGGCCATGCCTTCTCTCCGAGACGAGAAATAAATCTACTCAATGCCGCCAGCCAACCCGTGAGCTTCTGGACATCATGCACACGCTCATGGCTTTTCATTCGGGTGATGGCACCGACCTTTTCAGGATTAATGTTGATTCCTCATTCGAAAACAAGGAAACCGAGCAACTTTCCACCAGGAACACCGAAAGTGCACTTGGGTGGGTTTAACTTCTTATCATGTTTCCTCAGATTGGCGAATGTTTCTGCCAAGTCAGTCAGCAGGTCGGAACCTTCGCGAGACCTGACTACAATATTATCCATATATGCTTCGACATTCCGAGGGATCTGTTTGAGTAGGCATTTCTGAATAAGCTGCATGAAAGTAGCGCCAGTATTTTTCAGACCAAAACGCATGGTGATATAACAAAAACACCCAAAAGGGGTGATGAAGGATGTCTTTATTTCATCTGGACCAAACAGACGGATCTGATGGTAACCAGAGTATGCATCGAGAAAAGATAAATGCTCGCACCCCGCAGTTAAGTCAACAATCTGATCGATGCGGGGGAGCGGAAAATGATCTTTCGGTCAGACCCGATTGATATGTTTAAAATAAATACACATGTGGAGTGACTTGTCCTTCTTGGGGACCATGACGACGTCCAAGAGCCACTCGGAGTGGTAAATCTCACGTATGAACTTAACCGCCAAGAGTCGAGCCACCTCCTCGCCAATTGCCTTCCGCTTCCCTGCTGCCGACCGATGCAAGTGCTCTTTCACAGGCTTGGCCTTTGGGTCAACTCTGAGTCGGTGCTCAGCCAGTTCCCTGGGTACACCCGGCATGTCAGCAGGCTTCCATGTGAAGATCTCCCAGTTCTGACGGACGAACTGGATGAGCGCGAATTCCTATTTGCTGTCGAGTGTCATCGAGATGTGGGTCGAGGCAGCGTTACCATCTGTCGGTTGAATGTGCACTTGCTTCACTTCGCCTGCCGACTGAAAAGCAGACTCAGAGGCAGGCTTCTTGGCACACAACAGGTCGGCAAGATCAGCATCCCTCTTGTATTCTTCTATATCGACCACAACCATTTGATGGTCGACAATTTTGGAGCCAAAAACAACGGCACCACTTTGTCACACCCAAGATGCGATCTTATCCTCATTTTGGCACAAGGGCCTCGATGGGGATAGAAGCGCATCTCATCGTCTTGCAAGAATGGATATCATTACAAGTACATTTACAGAAGAGATGAGTATATGGAATTGGCTTACACTCGCCACAAGCTACATCAAGATCACATCAAGACAACAACATATTCAATCATCATACAGAAGAGCAGGGTCCGACTACGGACGAAACCAAACAATAAAATGACATCCATCCTTGCTATCCTAGGCTGCCGCCTGGAACCCATCCTAGATCGATGAAGAAGAAGAAGAAGAACTCCAAACGAACAAGCATCGCTCTCATGTCAAAGCATCACATTATCTGTACCTATAACTGTTGTTTAGTAGTCTGTGAGCCACAGGGACTCAGCAATATCATTTCCAAGGGTATCAAGACTATTAAAGCTTAATGGGTGAGGCATGGATAAGTGGTGAGCTTGTAGCAAGCAACTAAGCATTTATTTGAGTGGCTAACTTACGAATACAGAAAGTAAAGTATGGTGGTCTACACATAACAGACGTGAACTAGAAATGATCTCTAACTGATCCTGAACACCTACTTACATCAAACATAACCCCACTGTGTTCTCTCCCGGATAAGGACTCACGAGAAGAGACAGTCACGGTTACGCACACGGTTGGTGTATTTTATTTGAGTTTACTTCAGTTTGCTATGACCAGGTGTTAAACAAAGTTTCCAAGTTTGCCACATAACCGCGAGCACGGCTTTCCAAAAATTTAACCCTGTAGGGGTGCTCCAACTCATCCATCACAAATTAACCACACGCCATGGGAATAACCTCGACCACGGATCTCGTGATCATCCTAGGCAATTCCAAAGGAAATCCGACACCTCAAGATAGCCCGAAGAAGATCAGAGTTCCTCACGCAAGGCATTCGAGAAAGGTAAAACAAGTCTAGCAAGACCGCCCGACGTGTCGACGAATCCGATAAGAGCCGCATATCTCCTTCTCAGGACACGACCGGATTGGCTAAGTTTCCAGCTGGCACACCCGTTGGTGGCCCCGGCTACTACCATTTTGGACCAACACTCATGAGGAGCACTGGCCCGGGTTGTTGATTAATTATCCGCGGGTGCCAGCGGGTCCCTATGCATTTTATTAGGTACCGAAACAACCTCATATGCATATTATGAATTTGGTCCAGGTCTGTCCAAAGCACATTTTATAGTTGTTAAACATGAAAATAAAGTGTGGCATGTGATTCTACTCGTTTTCCTAGTCAAGTTACATATGTTGGTCATTTTTATCGAACCTACGGTATATTAGTTATGAAATAATTCATCCTAACATGACATTGACGCAAATTACATGAAAACAGCAAGTTAATCATTTTAAACAGGGTTGAAAACTGGATATTGTGAATCTACACAAAATTTTAGACAAGTTTTCGTATATGAAGTTTTTTAATTCGATGCCCGGTTGAGAAGCTATTGAATGCATGAAGTCTAGGGGGTTTTCTGCAATTCTGTAATTCCAGGATAAAATGCTAAATCGCAGGAGCTGAATGAAAAAAACATGGGCCGGATCTAAACGGTGCATTGGGCGGGGGTTAGGTGGTGTGCGCCCACCTTGCAGGCCTTGGCCTGGCTCGGTGCAGCGGCCCACGGGCGACAATGACTGGGCCTTGGATCGAGACCGGCCCATGTGGGAGTCCACAGGGACTTCGTCCCCGTCCTCCTGTCCGAGCGCAGGGAGGCAGCGGCGCGACGCCATGGCAGATCCCAACGAGGGCCATGAATGGGGAGCAGGGGGCGGCGGCGAGGTGCTGAGGAGGCGGATCCAACTGAGGGGATCCCATTCCCGGCGACAGACGGTCGAGGCGGCGCCATGGCAAGGAGATCGGCCGGCGCTGAGGCTTCTCAGGATGGCGGCTTGCAGCGGACAGGGAGGATTGAGCCAGGTAACGAGGATGCGGGGCTGGTGCGGCTCGATGGAGCTTTGGCGAGGCGGCGGCGGACGAGAGCCCCGGCATGGCGGCACGAGGGCTCCAGCAAGGTCCGGCAGCGCTCGCGCTCGGGCCTAGCTGGAGGATAAGCAGGGCGTGCTGGGCGGTGGTGGACGCTCAGGCCCGGTTGTGACTCGGGGCGGACCTCGTCCGGGCTCTGGCAGGCCTCGGCGCGGTGGGGAGCCGACTGGAGGGCGCTGGAGGCCAGGTGGCGGGAGCTTGTTGGTGGTGGCAGCTTGGGTGCCTACATGGTAGCCGCGGGTTGGGTACAGGGGCGTGGTGGCGACGCCAAGTGGAGGATGAGGGCTGACTGCACACGATTTTCGAGGTGAAGGCTATGGCTGGAGGTTAGGGACGGCTAGGGATTCCAAAATGGGTAGGGGAGGTTTCTTAAATAGGGAAGGGGCTAGGGTTTGAGGGGTTTTAGCCCGATTCAAGCCGTTCAATCTCGATCGGACGGCTCCGGACGCGGGTAGTGGCTAGGATTGGCTAGTGGGCTGTATAGGGGGGTGGGCTGAGGAGAGAGGGAGATGGTGGCCCGTGACATGATTTTGAAATACCGAACGACCGCTAATAAACCAATGACCGCACTACTATGGTTGACCGTTCGGGTATCAAACGAACTCTGACTGCGGCAAAACTTAGCAGGCGGTCTACCTACAATATAACCAGACCACACGCCAACTTTCGACATGATCCTATAATATTTTACACGCGCCTTAAAAACGTTGTTTTTTAAACGATGTCGCGGGTGCGTGCATGTGTGGTCGGTCTCGAAACGGTCGACGACACGAACGGAGAGAACCGGCAGCTACGAACGGATGCAAGTTTTCAAAAACGAGTGATGATGCCATGCAGATGATGCAATGATGAATGCAACAGCCAAACGAAACACAGACAAGAACGGAAATAAAAGGGGGATCTTCTGGAGCGTCGGTCCCGGGCTGTTACAACTCTCCTCCACTACATGAGGATCTCGTCCCGAGATCTAGAATTAGAAGGGGAAGAGAAAGAGAAAGAGGTGAAACTTTGTTGCTTATTTTACAAACGAGTGAAACCAATGAAACATGAAGGTTGTAATAGATGAAGAATGATATGAGAAACAAGCAATACTTGAAAAGAAATTTCGGCAGCACTTCGACAGGAAAGAGAGGCAAAACTTGATAAGAAGGAAAAGAACTTGAACAGATAACATAACACTCGGGACAAATGAATAAGCAAAGAAAGAATATGATCTTAATCAAACTTGATGTGAGTTGAAAATGGCAACACCACAAAGCCTCCGAAACAAAAGAGTAGAAGCTAGATCTTTGGACAGAAGAGAACGGAGAAGAAAATGACAACTTCTACCACCAATGAATATGAAAAGCATGGTTGAACGGAGTTAATGGAGAATCAACAATGAAAAAGAATAGCTTGTTATGGGCTTATGAAAAACATCTCAAAATTATGAGGTGACAACCTGCCACAACAAAAACAATTGATTGCTTGAGAGCAACAGATATGCAAAACTTCTTTCACCAAGAGGTGGAGGAGACACTTGAATTATTTATGACACCATGATAGCAACATCCTTAGGAGATGCTTTAGGTGAAATCCAACCCAATATGACTCCGAGAAGACAACATGGGTTTACTTATCTCATTATTGACAATTGCTTCGAGACTCCTCATAACCAATAATTTAGTAAAACCATCTCAAAAGACAATGGAGAAGGAATTGAACTTAGAAATCCAAGATAAAGAACACTTGAGCACCTCCAACAAGAATCTTGATGAATACTGTGAGAAAGAATTAACTCCTTGACGAACCACCATAAGGAACCTCCGGAAATGAGAGGATGATAGAAAATAAATTAAGGTTGAAAAGAACAAGAGTTGAACCCTTGCAAAGATTTATACGAAGCTTCACGAAGATACCTGAGAGACCTTGGAGCTTTCGGAAGAAAATATAGGAAACTATAATCAAGAATTTGATATCATGAAGAACTCTGGAAGAAGGATTGAAATCACTTGATGAAACAAGAATAAGAATTATGTTATGCCTATCCTTCACCCAGTTAATTGATGACAAGCAACAGATTTAGCACACAACTTATTCTTCTTGAAATATTGAAGAGATATATGCCAATCTTGAAGAAGTCTTCAATGAAACACCGATAAGAATGTGAAACGAATGAAGATAATACGAATGAATGGGAATACATGAGAACAAAGAGATCATGATCCTCATAATAGAGAGCTTGAACGAATCGCCAGAATGATTAAGATACAAACGAAGAGACACCATTGACAAGAATATGAGAACGAAAGCTGAAAGCTGAAAATGAGGAATCTTTTGAAATGATGGCCATCGAAAAATCGAGAAATGAAAAAAACTCTGCAATGCACCAGATAGATATGGAAGAAATTACTCATGATCGAAACAATTTGAGAAGATACCACGAAGCTAAGACCATGATCTTCAAGAGAATGAGCAAAGATTTAAGAGAACCACTCCTTCGGACTTCAATGCAGAGAATGATGAAGAGAAACAACACCATGAATAACCAAGACACTCCGGAACAACGAATAAAGAACGGTTGAGCCAATGATGAAAAATATTTAGACACGATCTTGGAGAAGGAATATGGCTGATGAAAATCATTCTTGTGTCATATTTAAAAACAACTTGAGGACATCTCCAGAAAGATTAGAAGAGCCAGGTAAGATCCTGGGGAAAACACCTGGGGTTATGGGCCCACTCAAAGAAACACCATTGAAACGATTGCTTAGAAAGAAAGATTGCACCTATACAAACTGAGACTTGTTAAGGTGAGAACCTCGAAATAATTGAAAACATTTTGAATGGAAACACGATTCTTCTGGGATATCTTCAGCCTCCGGATAGAACAGAGAGAGACGAATAAAAAAGAGAGGCTTGGAAAAGAAATTCCAACATGGAAACCATTGAACGAATGAGAAAGGATATGATGAACACCGAGAGCTTGAATTGAATCCACCGAAGAAGAATAACAACAAGAACTAGGAATATGAGGATAGATCTTGAAATTGAAACTCATGAGAATCTTCATAAGGGATCATCGGCAACAATACGAGAGAAAAGATAGTGGAAGCATCACTGGAATAGAAAAGGCAGTTGGATGAGAATTTAATCATTGAAGAAAAAGGGCGAGAGAGTGGGGAAAACAAAGAAAACTTGGAACAGATGAGACAAACTCCAGAACGAAAATTGAGGATTGATCTTGCAAATGTTGGAGAGGATAGAATTCACTTGAAGAGAGCACACCGGATGAAAAGAATTGATATGATAGCTTGATTGGCAGAAGAATTGTCAATCCCACAGACATATGAGAACACTTAGGAAAGATATGAAATCACCACTTGACATCGAAGCACCACGAATTACCAAACTCCAAGAAAACAAGGATGAGTCTTACGAAACAAGCCAGAACAAATTCATGATAGAGATTCCGCTTGATATTTTCGTGGTAAGGTTCACACGGGCTCGATCGTACATTGGATTTTCGTATTGAAATGACGCTCGAATATGCTCCCTAGGTGTAGCGAACTACATGGCTTGACGAAGCATATCTGATGACATATATTGATACTGTCATCTGTAAGAAAGACCGTGAACAAACGAATCCACTAGATGTCGAACCCCGACCTCACATCATGATCTGTTGGAAGATAGCCTAGGTATCTACTTGAATTCCCACCTAAGAATTTCTGAAATCTTTGGTTATGCAATCGGGTGTTGGGGATATAGGTAGGCAAAATATCTCACGCAACTAACAAGCCCTACACTCCAACTGTATCTATCTGTCAGCACATAACCAGAGGCTTCGGAACTCCATCTATCTCGGACCCTCGAAAACACAACGAGACCAAACATGGCAGTACCCCGGACACCTCCCCATACTAGGTGACTCCGACCTTATCTCGCCACGAAAAGTATTGAAGTAATTTTGAACATCCTCTGTCCTGATATACTAAGGAAAGTGAACGATAACGATGTGCCAAGAATCTTGAGCTCAACTCCCTGGAAGAAATCAAGTCAGATGACATCAAGACAGAACTCCGTCACATTGGCATCATATAGTTTCCAAAATACCCGCGTGATCCTAAAAAAATTTGGGCGAGAAGAGGAGTAGAATGAAAATTCATAAGTCGTAATTCCTCACTAGAGCATAGAAGAGGAGTAGAAAGAATCCTACTCTCCGATATAACTAGACTCAAAATAGTTTTTCACTAGACTCGACTCGGCCAAGTTCGATCAATCAAGGGGGCTCCTAGGTCGGTAACCTGGCTCTGATACCAACTTGTCATGCCCAAGATGCGATCCTATCCTCATTTTTGCACGAGGGCCGCGACAGGGATAGAAGCCCATCTCACCGTGTTGCAAGAATGGATATCATTACAAGTACATTTACAGAAGAGATGAGTATATGGAATTGGTGTACACTCTCCACAAGCTACATCAAGATCACATCAATACAACAACATATTCAAACATCATACAAAAGAGCAGGGTCCGACTATGGACGAAACCAAAAAATAAAATGACATCCATCCTTGCTATCCCAGACTGCCGCTTGGAACCCATCCTAGATTGATGATGAAGAAGAAGAACTCCAAACGACAAAGCATCGCTCTCACGTCAAAGAATCGGATTACCTATACATGCAACTATTGTTGTATTAATTTGTGAGCCACATGGACTCAGCAATCTCATTTCCAAGGGTATAAAGACTATTAAAGCTTAATGGGTGAGGCATGGTTAAGTGGTGAGGCTGCAGCAAGCAACTAAGCATTTGTTTGAGTGTCTAACTTACGAATACAGAAGTAAAGAATGGTGGTCTACGCATAACGGGCGTGAACTAGAAATGATCACTAACTGATCATGAACACCTACTTACGTCAAACATAACCCCACTGTGTTCTCTCTCGGATAAGGACTCACGAGAAGAGACAATCACGGTTACGCACACGGTTGGTGCATTTTATTTGAGTTTACTTCAGTTTGCTATGACCGGGTGTTAAAGAAAGTTTCCAAGTTTGCCACATAACCGCGGGCACAACTTTCCAAAAGATGTAACCCTGCAGAGGTGCTCCAACTCATCCATCACAAATTAACCACACGCCGCGGAAATAACCTCGACCACGGATCTCGTGATCATCCTAGGTAATTCCAAACGAAATCTGACACCTCGAGATAGCCCGAAGATCAGAGTTCTTCACGCAAGACATTCAAGAAAGGTAAAACAAGTCCAGCAAGACTGCCCGACGTCTCGACGAACCCGATAAGAGCCGCGTATCTCGTTCTCAGTACACGACCGGATTGGCTTAGTTTCCGGCTGGCACACCCGTTGTTGGCCCCGGCTACTGCCATTTTGGACCAACACTCATGACGAGCACTAGCTTGGGTTGTTGATTAATTATCTGCGGGTGCTGGCGGGTCCCTATGCATTTTATTAGTTATTATGCAAATGTAGTACCAAAGTTTGGCCTTGCGAGACAAGATTTATCCTAAAACGAAAATCAAGGGGGTCCCCATAACAACCCCAAGCATGTTAGGAGTGCTCAATAAGGAACATAACACCGGTTCACAAGTAACTAGGGGCGGCAAGAGTGGAACGAAACATCAAGAAAAATGCCAAGCCTCCCACCCTTTACCAAGTATATATGTGCATTAAATTAAATAGCAATATTACTGCGATAACAAAATAATGTCCATGTTGACACATGGAAGCAATTGCACCTACAACTAGAAACACTATAAGAAGGCTAAGCAAGTGGTAACATAGCCAAACAAAGGTTTGTTGGGATGTGGAGAGGTTAGAGGCTTATCATGGCAATGTTGGGAGGCTTGACAAACAAGTGGTATGTAGCGTGACATAGCAATAGAAAAACGAGACATCTAGCATGGCAATGATAGTAGTGGTATCCAGGGAAATGGGTCATCTTGCCTAAGATCCCGCTTGGAAGAAGAATGAGTCCATGAAGAATACGAGCCAACGTAGTCGAACGAATCCTCACACTCTAGAAGCTTTAGGTACACTATCGGGAAGGAACAATCTGAAAACAACAAGCAACACATGATACGCCACAACATATGGATGACATGATGAGCAAAAAAATATGATGCATGTCCATTTAATTATGTGAGTCATGGCAAAGCACAACAACAACTCCTACACATTAAGTGAAGCTCGATATGCAACGAGTTGTATATTGACGAAACTCCATGTTTGAATTATTTAGTTTCCTCTCATTTAAGTACTCATCAATATTAAATGTTGTTAAACATGGCAAGAGGTGAAGCATAAGCAAACTATATCACCTAGACATTTTAAATGAGGACGGAAACAACATATAGTATTTCCGAAACAACCTCATATGCATATTATGAATTTGGTACAAATATGTCCTAAGCACATTTTATACTTTTTAAACATGAAAATAAAATGTGGCATGTGATTCTACTCGTTTTTCTAGTCAAGTTATATATGTTGGTCATTTTTATCAGGCCTACGGCTTATTAGTTATGAAATAATTCATCCTAACATGACATTGATGCAAATTACATGAAAATAGAAAGTTAATCATTTTAAACAGGGTTGAAAATTGGATATTGTGAATCTACACAAAATTTTAGACAAGTTTCATATATAAAGTTTTTTAATCCGATGCCTTGTTGAGAAGCTATTGAATGCATGAAGTCTAGGGGTTTTTCTACAATTATGTAATTCCACGATAAAATGCTAAAATCGCAGGAGCTGAATGAAAAAAAACATGGGCCGGATCTAAACACTGCACTGGGTGGGGGTTAGGTGGGGTGCGCTCACCTTGCAGGCCTTGGCCTGGCTCGGTGCAGCGGCCCACGGGTGACGACGGCTGGGCCTTGGACCGAGATCGGCCCATGTGGGAGTCCACGGGGACTTCGTCCCCGTCCTCTTGCCCGAGCGCAGGGAGGTAGCAGCACATCACCGCGGCAGATCCCGGCGAGGGCCATGGATGGGGGGGCGGCGGTGAGGTGCTGAGGAGGCGGATCCAACCAAGGGGATCCGATTCCCGGCGACGGACGGTCGAGGCGGCGTCGTGGCAAGGATATCGGACGGCGCGGAGGCTTCCCGGGGCAGAGGATTGCAACGGATGGGGTGGAGCGGGCCAACCGATGAGGATGCGGGGCTGGGGTGTGTGACAGCCTAAGTGTTGTCCCTACCTTATTTGGCATGTAACCATATGTATGAACCTTGTGTCATGAGCTATGTGATGATTGCACCTTGCCCCATGTGATTGAATTGCATTCATGAATCATGGCATCCATCATTTGATCATCATGCCATTCATCATGCCTTTCATGTTATGCTTGTGTTTGTGTGTCTTGTATTGGATCATGTGCATGTGTATGTGCCTTGTGTTGTTTTGGCTTGAGAGTGGTGGATTGCTTGTGTGCATCTCTCCCTCTTCTACCTCTCTTCTCTTCCTTCTCTAAAACCCCTTCCATTGCTTTTATTCCCAATGTGAATACTTGGCAGAATTAAGTTGTTTTAAAAATCTTTTAAAAATATCCATGAGATGGCCCTGATGTTGCTACTAATATTGGGAGTGAAACTTTGGTTATTTGGATATATTTGGTTTTTGAAACCTATTCAAAATAGGATCTGCATTTTATATATTAAATAAAATACTTGCTCTATAATTCAACCTAGTATTTTTATTAAATAGGGCTCTTTATTTCTTCCACAAATATATTTTACTTTTCTCCAAAACCCTTTCTTTTCTCAGGGTTTATTTTTGCTTGGTGGCTGGTTTTACAAATAAAAAGGAAATCCTCCTGTTTTATTTAAGTGAGAGAGGGGTGTGAGCCAGGCCAGCTTCCCAACGTGGCCCATCTTCCTCTCCCGCGCGTGGCCCATCTTCCCCAGACGGCCACCTGCTCCATCCCTCCTCCTCTGTTAGTAAAGTGGTCGTCAGAGAGAGAGCGCGCACTCCGGCGTCGTGAGAAACCCTCATGGATGTCGAGGCAGCCCCCCTTTTTAAGGCGCGGCTCCGTGGCTTTCCCCTCCTTCCTCTCGTGCGCCGCCATCGCCCTCTCCCCTCTCCCTTCCCCCTCCAGGTGAGCTTCTTCAGAGCAAGGAGAAGTGAGTTGAGCGTGTCGTCAGAGAGAGCTTCGTCGCAGCGTCGTCTACGACGCGTCTCCGGTGCCACAGGTCGTCTTCTCCATGTCCAAGGGCCGCGGCAAGGTGCCCGCGCCCCGTCCCAGGTGCTAGGGGCGCGACAGCGTCGCTGGAGCGTCTTCTCCGTCGCCGTCTTGTTCCCGGCGCTGCGCTCCAACCCGGCGCGGTTTCTTCTTCCCCTTCCTCGACTCCGGCGAGTTCTCGCGTCCCCTCTGTGAGCATCCGTGCCTCCCCTTCCTTCTTGCTTCGCGTAGTTGCGGTGGCGCTCGTGGTCGCTGCCGCCCCGTCGCTCTTCTCGTGTGTCGCCATGGCCGGGCAATCTGGAAGCATGGGCCTCCGCTTCCCCTCGCAGACCCCGTCCGGGGGCGGGAATGGAACCCCGTAGGAGCCGCAATAGTCGCCAGTGTTCCGCGCCGCCGTTGCGGCCAGTCGTCGTCGGGGATCGCCATCGCCCTGCCGTTGTTGCTCTGCATGTTTGTGTGTGTAGGGTTCAGTTTCGTCAGGAACTGATCTGCGCGTGTGTGTTTAGAGAGCAGAGGTCCCTCCTCTGTTAAGATCCACTCGTGTGCTGTGGTGGCAACCGGCTCGGGGGGAGACCTGAGGTTGTGGGTTCGAGCCCAGCTTCCCCCTCCTTTTATTTTGCTGTTTCTTTTTTCCTTTGTTTTCTTTTCTCTCTTGTATACTTGTATGTATGTATGTGTAGGGTTGGCTCCTTGTGTTTTTATTTGTGGCTGGTTGTATGTGTGTGTGTATGCTTGTGATGCATACACACTTGTGGTGTAGTGTGTGTGTAATGTGTGGTGTGCATATATACCTAGTGTATATATGCATATATACACATGTGTGTGTGAGTGCTCTTATATGGATGCATGTGTGTGTGTATTGCAGCATGTGTGTGTATGCACCTATTGGTGCATATGCATATGTATGCCTACATGTTATGCACATGTGTGTGTTTGTGTGTGTGGGTGTAGAGATCACATGGTGTGGTGCCATGTATGTTTGTGTGTGTGTTTCTCACACACATCCATGTGTGAGTATGCTAGTGAGAGTGTGTGTGTGTAGGTGTGTGGTGCACCATGCCCACATACATACCTATGTATGTGTGTGCTTGGCATATATAGGTGATGCCATGTGTGTGTGTGTTGATGTGAGAGGTGTGTGTATGATCTACATACATACCCCATGTGTTGAGTAGTTCCATGTGTAGGAATCTCTCTTAGGTGCATTTGATCATAGTCTCTCTTCTAGTTAGTTTCATACTTGTTTTTGATGCTATGCCATGTTAACATGTTCCTAGGGTGCTATTTATCCATTTCCAACTTGTATGCATAGGTCTTATGCACTTTGGAGCTTTTCTCATCATGTCACTTACATGTCATAAGTCACTCATGTTTTATAGGAGCATTTTCGACCTAGGGTTTCCCCCTTTTGCTCCACACAAGTATAGGGGTATGAGTAATTCATTTGGGGTAGAATCAACCCATGTATGCACCTGTGAAGTCAGATTTGACTTTGGGGCAACTTGACAAAACTGCATTTTTATGCTGTGATGCCCTTTTATCTTTTTATTATGAATTAATCCATGCATGTTTTTAAGTTCTTGCCAACATGAGTTTGTTAGTCAAAGTTGTTGTTAATGTCCCAGTATTTTTGTTATTTATGATAAGTCCCCGGATCAGTGGGAACCATGCTGTTTAGTTGGATACTTTCTGTTACTGTTCATCCTGCTTAGAAATGGCCAAGTCTAGAGACCCTGCTGTTATTGTTTTTGCCTTCTGGAGTAGGGTGTAGCTAGTGTTGTGATTGTTATTTGATCATGCTCAGTGTTAGTCAATTGCAGTGTATGTTGCCATCTACCATCCTGTTAATTTCCATGCCATTTGGAGCTCTCTAGCATATGCAACGAGTGCTGTCAACTTGCTACTTTATTAACCCAGATTTCAGAAAACTGGAATTTTCACGAAGTCCCTAAAAACCTGATTCATCATGCCAACTTGGTTGCTCCATGCATATTGATGTGTGACCCTTTTGCTGATTGCATAGATGAATGAATTGATTTTGGCGTTGAGTAGATTCTGTCCATATCTTGTTTGTGGCTGTAGGTTTTCTGTAGCTCAAATTGTGAGCTTTTCAATTGCCTTGATGTTGTTTTGTGTCAGATTGGGTGCTATTTTGTTTTGTGAATTGTGGGAGCTATACTCCTTGGGTGATTCTTGAGTCTATTGTGATTGGTTTTTCATCACCTGTCCAGTGGCTACCTTGTAATGCCAAGAATTAGCCGAGGTATTTGGTGATCTTGTGTTTTGCCTCCGTACCTTGTCATGAGCGTATCTCGAGAATTGTAGCTCCGTTTCTCGCGATCTTTATATGCATTTCCATCGATTTTGCATGGTGCATCCATATTTGCCATGTTCATGCATGTCTAAATAAGTTAACATAAGGTTCTGTCCAGATTCACTAATAAACAAACTGTGCATGTGAAACTTGACTGTAATTGGATTGCCATGCCTAATTCTTCACTAAATGAATCATGCATCATCTTGGTTGTGCATTGCACCTTGGTTGGTTATTTATTTGCTGTTTCTCTTGGGTAGACATGAGTGTCGAAACTGAGTTCGAGGACCCTGGAGAGTACCACTACGAGGATCCCCCTACTTGTTCCGCTGAAGAACCAACAGGCAAGATGATCGTACCCGGATCCCACTTCTATCTTTGCTTGCTAGTTTCTCGTTCTTTCGTTACAATTGCGCTACCTACCACATGATATCGGCCCCCATGTTGCCATGACAGCCTCTAACCCCCACTTCCCAGCAAACCGTTGATTGGCTAAGTTACCGCTGCTCAGCCTCTCTTATAGCGTTCTTAGATGCAGATGCAGGTCGTTCCTTGTGATAACATGGGTTTGGATATCACAATAAATTCAGTTATTTAATTTAATGCACATATATATCTTGGTATTGGTGGAAGGCTTGGCCTTTTGCTAAGTGATTTGTTCCGCTATTACCGCCATTAGTTCCTTGTTACCGGTGTTATGTTTTCCATACTTTGCGCCCCTAACATGCTCGGGGTTGTTATGGGGACCCCTTGCTTATTTGGTTGAGATTAAAACTTGTCTAGCAAGACCCAACATTGGTACTACAACTGCTTAGCAACTTAATAAAATTGCATAGGGTCTTGCAAACCCGTGGATAATTTAATCAACCCCCGGGCCAGTGCTCCTCATGAGTGTTGGTCCAAACTAGAGTCGTGTGCGGGGCCAACCCGGGGCAACTCGGGAGATTTCTATCAGGCCACTGTACGCTGCGCTCATCCGGTCGTGTCCTGAGAACGAGATATGCGGCTCTTATCAGGTTCGTCGACACGTCGGGTGGTCTTGCTGGATTTGTTTTACCTTATCGAATGTCTTGCGTGTGGAGTCTGACTTCTTCGGTTTACTCAAGGTGTTCGAATTCCTTTGGAATTACCTATGATGATCGCGAGATCCGCGGTCGAGGCATTCCCACAGAGTGTGGTTAATTTTGTAATGGATTAGTTGGAGCACCCCTACAAGGTTAAATCTTTCAGAAAGCCATGCCCGCGGTTATGTGGCAACTTGGATATTTGTTTAACATCCGGTTATAGCAAGCTTGAAGTAAACTCTAATTAAAATACACCAACTGTGTGAGTAACCGTGATCATCTCTGCTCGTGAACATGATCCGAGAGAGAACACGGTGGGGTTATGATTGACGTAAGGAAGTGTTCAGGATCTCTTAAAGATTACTCTAGATTGGATCGCTTAACGTAGACCACTCAAATTTACATTCTTGTAGCATAAGTTGGCCACCATATAATGCTTAGTGCTGCTACAAACTAAACATCACCCTTCCTTCCTAAAGCTTAAATAGTCTTGGTACCCGGGCACATGATAGTTGAGTCCTCTGTGGCTCACAGTTTACTACAAACATCTAGGTACAGGTTCAGATGAGTTCGTGCAGGATGATCTTACCCAGCTCCAGTGGGAGTATGATGAGGAGAGAGGCAAGATGTATGTGACATATCCGGATGAGTAGAGGACCTGGTCGTGATCTTTGGGATAGCTTGATAGTATCATTTGCAACTTCTTTTATCGTTTGATTTCGTCTGTAGTCGGACCCTGTGTTCAACTTGATGTTATGATTTGAGTGTCATTGTAAGTTAGCATGTGACGAGTGTAAGCCAACTTGTATACTCTTCTCATTCAGTATTGTATGTTGTGATGATACTATTCTTGCTAACGACAAGATGCGCCTCTACCCCTTGCGAGGTCCCCATGCCTTAAATGGATAGGCGCGCATCTTGGGCGTGATAGGGTGGCTCGATGGAGCTTCGGCAAGGCGGTGACAGACGAGGGGCCCGGCATGGCGACACGAGGGCTCCGGCAAGGGGCGGCGGCGCTCGCGCTCGGGCCTAGCTAGAGGATCAGTGGGGCGCGTTGGGCGGCGGTAGACACTCGGTCCTGGTTGCAGCTTGGGGCGGGCCTCGTCTGGGCTCTGGCGGGCCTCGGCGCGGTGGGGAGCCGGCTAGAGGGCGCTGGAGGCCAGGTGGCGGGCGCTGGTTGGTGGTGGCGGCTCGGGTGCCTACGTGGCAGCGGCGGGTTGGCTATAGGACGTGGCGGTGACGCCAAGTGGCGGATGAGTTCTAGCTATGCGCGAATTTCGAGGTGGAGCTATGGTTGGAGGTTAGGGATGGTTAAAGCTTCCAAAATGGGAGGGGGAGGTGTTTACACAGGGATGGGGCTAGGGTTTGAGGGGTTTTAGCCCGATTCGAGCCGTTCGATCTCGATCGAACGGCTCCGGACGCGGGTAGGGGCTAGGATGGGCTAGTGGGCTATGTAGGGGGTTTGGGATGAGGATAGAGGGAGATGGTAGCCCGTGACAAGATTTTGAAATACCGAACGACCGCTAATAAATTGATTACCACACTACTACGGACCGTTCGGGTATCGAACGAACTCTGACTGCGGCGAAAGTTGGCAGGCGGTCTACCTATAATATAACAAGACCACATGCAAACTTTCAACGCGGTCTGAGAATATTTTACGCGCGCCTTAAAAACATTGTTTTTTAAACGATGTCGCGGGCACGTGCATGAGTGGTTGGTCTCGAAACGGTCGACGACACGAACGGAGAGAACCGGCAGCTACGAACGGATGCAAGTTTTCGAAAACGAGTGATGATGCCATCTAGATGATGCGAATGATGCAATGATGAATGCAACATCCAAACAAAACACACACAAGAACGGAAATAAAAGGGGAATCTTTTGGAGCGTTGGTCCCGGGCTGTTACACACTTCCACTCGGATAGTCTCTATCGTAACCATCCCTGTAAGCCTTGCCCCTGTCAATTCGCTTCTGTGAAGGGATATCCCTCGCGGTGAATCTAGGATTCCACTCATCGCTGAGCAGGAGACTATCATCATAGTCTCGGGGCACGAATGAACCACTCCACGGAGGAGTAGGCACTCGATGGTGGTCATCATGGTGATAACAAGGAGCAAACTGATCTCACCCATGATCTTGATACTGATCTTCGCGGTAACTGATACGTATCTGTAATTTATGAAGTATTCATGCCATGTTTACAATAATTCTATATGATTTTGGTAGGATTTTATTAGAACTAACCCGGACTGACGCTGTTTTTAGCAGAACTACCATGGTGTCTTTTTTTTGTAGAAATAAAATTTCTCTGAATGGGCTGAAAATTTACGGAGAATATTTTTGGAAAATATAAAAAATACTGGAGAAAAAAGATACCAGAGAGGAGTCCCGAGGGATTCACAAGCCACCAGGGCGCGACCACCTCCTGGTCGCGCCTAGCTGGCTTGTGACCTCCTCGGGAACCTTCTGGATGTGGGACCAACGCCAAATACTCCTATAAATACCCAAATCTCCGAAAATAAACCTATATTGGGATTTCTGCCACCGCAAGACTCTCGAGCCATGAAAAACCAATCGGCGGCCTGTTCTGGCACCCTGCCGGAGGGGGAAACCATCCCGGGAGGCCATCTTCATCATCCGGTGTTCTCCATGACGAGGAGGGAGTAGTTCACCCTCGGTGATGAGGGTATGTACCAATAGCTATGAGTTGGATCTCTCTCTCTCTCGTGTTCTTGAGATGGCACGATCTTGATGTACCGCGAGCTTTATTGATATAGATGAATCATATGGAGTTTCCCATCTCTATCTTCTTGTGATGAATTGAGTTTTCCCTTTGAAGTCTTCTTATCGGATTGAGTCTTTAAGGATTTGAGAACATTTGATGTATGTCTTGCGATGGGATATTCGTGGTGACAATGGGATTTTCTATTGATCCACTTGATGTATGTTTTGGTGATCAACTTGCGGCCTCTGTGACCTTGGGAATCTATGCATAGGGGTTGGCACATGTTTTCGTCTTGAATCTCCGATAGAAACTTCCGGGTACTCTTTGAAGTTCTTTGTGTTGGATTGAACATGATGAATTTGAAATTGTGTGATGTATCGTATAATCAAGACCATGGGTACTTGTGGTGATATTGGAGTATCTAGGTGACATTAGGGTTTTGGTTGATGTGTATCTTAAGGTGTTATTTTAGTAGGAACTCTAGGGTTGTTCGTGACACTTATAGGGATAGCTCATAAGATTGATCGGAAAATATAACTTTGAGGTGCTTTCATACCCTACCATAATTTCTTTGTTTGTTCTCCGCTATTTGTGACTTTGGAGTGAACTCTTTGTCACGCGTGAGAGATTTACATATGATTCAACTATGTTAGTATTGTTGAGAGAACTTGCACTAGTGAAAGTATGAACCCTATGCCTTGTTTTCAAGCATTGCAATGCCATTTTTGCTCACTTTTGTTACTTTCTACCTTGTTGTTTTTATATTTTCAAAGAACAAAAACCTATATCTACCATCCATATTACACTTGTATCACCATCTCTTCGCCGAACTAGTGCACCTATACAATTTACCATTGTATTGGGTGTGTTGGGGACACAAGAGACTCTTTGTTATTTGGTTGCAGGGTTGTTTGAGAGAGACCATCTTCATCCTACACCTCCCACGGATTGATAAACCTTAGGTATCCACTTGAGGGAAAATTGTTATTGTCCTACAAAACTTGGCGCTTGGAGGCCCAACACGAGTCTACAAGAAGAAGGTTGCGTAGTAGACATCAGTAACCTTCGCCCCTACGACGCAGAGGTGACCCTGGGCTTTGTGCCGACTGAACTGTATCTGCCTTAGATGTATTGTGTTGTAACCTATTGCGTGACTGAGAAACAGACAAATTTTGTTGTTGCGCTGCATCAAGCAACGCTCGGATCTGCTGCAAACCTCGGCCAGCTTCTGAACGTGATGGCTGAATGGAATCTGCAATCCTAGCAGCGGCTGCAACATTCTGAACTGGAGTACGGAATACCTGGACGTTGTTCTGAGATCCACTCGGAAACAATTTTCGCTGACATCGATTGGAAACTGGTGGACGCTGGCGAAGACGCTTGTCGAGTTCTTTATGTATCACTTCGAGCCGAAGGTGCGTGGCCTCCAAGGCCTGGGCCTCAGCAGTCCCACCAATGATGGGCGTATGGAGGATCTCCTCATCCTGGTGCTGATGCTCATTCGACAGTCCCCCAGCCGAAGCCGAAGCCAGGCAGTGGGCTTTGATGTGAACCCGCCATAAGAACCTCAGCCGCAGGATCGCAGCTCTAGCACTCGGAAGGAACGTCAGATTGATCTGACACCGAGTCAAACACGTCGTGAAGTGATTCGGCAGGCTCGATAGCCGCAATCTGCGGAGATGATGCTTGACGAGCTGCCACGTGCCTCACCCATCGCTAGAGCCACGAACGCCCAGATTGATTGCGGTGACGAACAACGGGGAGTGCCGATAGGTATGGAGTCGACAGCTGTCGAAGAAGAACGCCACAGGAGCTTGCACAGAAGTGTGCTGCCCCGTGGATCGGGAGCACCTCAACGTCTAGAGGCGCTTCCTGAAGCGATGCCGAATCGCCGACGATGAAGGGGAGCACGTCAAGACGGATCTCGCGGCCTAGGAACAACCCACCGCCAGAAGACATGACAAAGGAGAAAATTGCAAAATCATCGGAAGTCGCTTAGACGTCTGCCCCAAGGTGGGCGCTAACTGTTGTGGGAACGAGCCTGATAGTAGAAGGTAGGGGTATGTAAGGAGAGGGCATAGTCCTAGATATGGCGAGGTTGTACACAAGGATGTATGAGTTTAGGCCCCTCTCGTGGAGGTAACAACCCTACGTCTCATTGCTCGGGAGCTTCTGTCATGTGGAAAGTATGAGTTACAGGGGGTGCGAACCCTTGTGCCAGAGGGGAGGGGCAGCTTATATAGAGTGCACTACCCCTCATCAATACCCGACAACCAAGGGTTCGATCATGGTAATAAAGGCATACGTTAATGATAACGTACATAATAAATGCTACTAATGGTGACTAGTCAAACGCCTGTCTGTTAGCCTCCCTGGAGTGGCTTCTGGTCTTCTACGATTGACTGGCCTTTAGTTCTTCCGAGTGAAAGGCGACTGTCGAGTGGAGGGAGAAACGTCCGAGTGGATTTTCTGTCGAGTGACTCATGCGCCATGGTGACTTCAGTCAGAGTCTTCCTTGTAATCTTTAAGTCCTCCAATGTAGTGACCTTAGGTAGGGTATGTAGGTCAGGCCTAGGAACCTACCCTAGGTACATATCCTCATTAGATGCTGCTACCATGCTCCACTTGGAGCTATTCCAAATGTCTTCTCCACTATACGTTTCCGGATTGCTACTAAGAGTCATCTGGATTGGTGTTAAAGCTTGCATTGACGTAACCCTTTACAACGAACTCTTTATCACCTCCATAATCAAGAAATATTTCCTTAGTCCTCTAGTTACTAAGGATAATTTTGACTGCTGTCCAGTGATCCACTCCTAGATCAGTCTTGTACCCCTTAACAGACTCATGGCAAGGCACACACATGTGCGGTACACAGCATGGCATACTATATAGAGCCTATGGCTAAGGCATAGGGGCCGACCTTCGTCCATTCTATTTCTTCTTCCGTGGTCGATCTTTGATTCTCACTCAACTTCACACCTTACAAATCAGGCTAGAACTCCTTCTTGGACTGATCCATTTTGAACTCTTTCAAAATCTTGTCAAGGTATGTACTCATTGAAAAATCTCATCACACGTCTTGATCTATCTCTATAGATCTTGATGCTAAATATTCAAGTAGCTTTATACAGGTCTTCCTTTGAAAAACTCATTTCAAACAACCCTTTACGCTCTTCAGAAATTCTACATTATTTTCGATCAACAATATGTCATCCACATATACTTACCAGAAATTCTATAGTGCTCCCACTCACTTTCTTATAAATACAAGTTTCTCATAAACTTTGTATGAACCCAAAAACTTTGGTCACCTCTTCAAACTATATATTCCAACTCTGAGATGCTTGCTCCAGCCCATACAAGGATCGCTCGAGCTTGTATACCTTTTAGCATCCTTAGGACTAAAAAAATCTTCTAGTTGTATGACATACAACCTTTCCTCAAGGAAACCGAGGAAACGATGTTTTAACATCCATGTGCTAGATCTCATAATTGAAAAATGCAGCAACTGCTAACATAATTCCAACAAACTTTAGCATCGCTACGGGTGAGAAAGACTCATCATAGTCAACTCTTTGAACTTGTCGGAAACCTCTTTGTGACAGGTCAAGCTTTATCAATGGTGACATTTACCATCATCGTCTGTCTTCCTCTTAAAGATCCATTTGTACTTAATGACCTGCCATTCAATGGGCAAGTCTACCAAAGTTCATACTTGGTTTTCTTACATGGATCCGATCTCGGATTTCATGCCTCCTAGCCATTTGTTGGAATCCAGGCCCACCACCCCTTCTTCATAGCTCGTAGGTTCACTTTTGTCTAACAACATGACCTCCAAGACATGATTGATGCACCACTCAGGGACGGTACGAGTCCTTGTCGACCTACGAGGTTTGGTAGTATCTTGATCCGAAGCTTCATGATCATCATCATTTGCTTCCTCTTCACTTGGTGTAGGCGTCACAAAAACATCTTTTTGCGTCGTGCTACTATCTAGCTGAAGTGACGGTTCAACAACCTCATCAAGTTATACTTTCCTCCCACTCAATTCTTTCGAGAGAAACTCTTTCCTGAGAAAGGACCCATTTTAGCACTAAAAAGCAAGATTTCCTATCTTTTCTTTTAACTCAGGGGAAATACGGAAACACTTTTCCCTCAGATCTGAGATAGAAGGTATACCCAACTATTTCCTTAGGGTATCCTATGAAGATGCACCTTTCCGCTTTGGGTTTGAGCTTATCAGACATAAGCCTCGCATTCCCAAACTCTGAGAAATGACAGCTTAGGTTTCTGCCAAACCATAATTCATACGGTGTCATCTCAACGGATTTAGATGGTGCCCTATTTAAAGTGAATGTAGTTGTCTCTAATGCATAACCTCAAAACGATAGTGGCAAAACGATAAGAGACATCATAGTATGCAACATATCCAATAGAGCACGACTACGACGTTCAGACATACCATCACACTATGGTGTTCCAGGTGGCGTGAGTTGTGAAACAACTTCCACATTTTTTAAAGTTGTATACGAAACTCGTAACTTAGATATTCACCTCCATGATCATATCATAGACATTTTATCTTCTTGCCATGATGATCTCAAACTTCATTCTGAATTTGCTTGAACTTTTCAAATGATTTAGACTTGTGTTTCATTAAGTAAATATACCCATATCTACTCAAATCATTAGTGAAGGTAAGAAAATAACGATATCCACTGCATGCTACAACACTCATTGGACCACATACATCAACCTGCATCATTTCGAATAAGTCACTTACCCACTCCATCATACTGGAAAATGGGGTCTTGTCATCTTGCCTAAGAAGCATGGTCCGCATGTCTCAACCGAATCAAGTGAGTCCAAAGATCCATTAGCATGGAGTTTATTCATGCGCTTTACACCAATATGACCTTTAGCGGCAGTGCCACAATTATGTGGTACTATCATTATTAACTTTGCATCTTTTGGCATCAATATTATGAACATGTGTATTAGAACGATCGAGATTTAATACACCCTTCTCATTGGGTGCATGACCATTGAAGGTATTATTCATGTAAACAGAATAACCATTATTCTCTAACTTAAATGAATAACCGTATTGCAATAAACACGATCTAATCACGTTCATGCTGAACGCAAACACCAAATAACATTTATTTAGGTTCGTCACTAATCCCGAAGGTAGAGATAGCGTGCGATGGTGATCACATCAACCTTGGAAACACTTCTAACACACATCGTCACCTCGCATTTCGCTAGTCTCCATTTATTCCGTAGCTATTATTTCAAGTTACCAACATTTAGCAATTGAATTGGTATCTAATACCCAGGTGCTACTAGGAGCACTACTAAGGTACACATGAATAAAATGTATATCAAATATACTTCTGTTGATGTTGCCAGCCTTCTTATCTACCAAGTATCTAGGGCAGTTCCGCTTCAGTGACCGTTCTCCTCATAATAGAAGCACTCAGTCTCGGGTTTGGGTTCAACCTTGTGTTTCTTCACTAGAGTGGCAACTGGCTTGCCATTCATGAATTTTCCCTTCTTTCCCTTGACCTTCTCAAAACTAGTGGTTTTACTAAACATCAACACTTGATGCTCCTTATTGATTTCTACCTTCGTGGTGTCAAACATCGCGAATAGCTCAGGGATCATCTTTTCCATCTCTGGCATGTTTATAGTTCATCACAAAGCTCTAGTAGCTTGGTGGCAGTGACTTGGAGAACTATATCAATCATTATCTTATTTGTAAGATCAACTCCCACTCGATTCAAGCGATTGTAGCACCAGACAATCTGAGCAAATGCTCATCGGTAGAGCTATTCTCCTTCATCTTGCAGCCAGAGAATCTTGTTGGAGGTCTCATAACTCTCAACACGGGCAAGAGCCTGAAATCTCAATTCCATCTCTTGGAATGTCTCATATGCTCCGTGACATTCAAAATGTCTTTGGAGCCTCAATTCTAAGCCGTAATGCTTGACACACTGAACTATCAAGTAGTCATCACAACGTGCCTGTCAGATGTTCACAACATCCATAGACGACGCTACAGGGGGTGGCACACCAAGCGGTGCATCAAGGGCATAATCCTTATGTGCAGCAACTAAGGACAACCCTTTGATCACGGACCTAGTCTGTATAATTGCTACCATCATATTTCAACTCTATTTTCCCTAGGAAGTAAACAAAAACACAGGGGAGCTACATCACGAGCTATTGATCTACACCATAATTTTGCAAAGACAACTTAGACCATGTTCATGATAATGAGTTAAATTAATCATATTACTAAAGAACCCCAACTGGAATCAACATCCCTCAGGTTGTCTAAGTGTTACACGATCCAAATCCACCAACCCAAGTGAAAGGATCGATATGGTTGACTAGAGGGGGGTGAATAAGCAACTACACTTTTTAACTTTTCTTTAAGAATTAAGGTTTAGCATCAAATAAGTTAGCTAGATGTGCAACTAGGTTAATAACCTATATGATGCTAATCGCAACAAGTGCACAAGGAAGCAAGGGATATAACACGATAAAAGCTTGCAAGAAGTAAAGATGCGAGATAACCAAAAGTGGAGCCGGTGGAGCCGAGGATGTGTTACCGAAGTTCCTTCCCTTGTGGGGAAGTACGTCTCCGTTGGAGCAGTGTGGAGGCACAATGCTCCCCAAGAAGCCACTAGGGCCACAGTATTCTCCTCCCGCCCTCACACAATGCGAGATGTCGTGATTCCACTATTGGTTCCCTTGAAGGCGGCGATCGAACCTTTACAAACAAGGTTGGGGAAATCTCCACAACTGAATTGGAGGCTCCCAACGACACCACGAAGCTTCACCACAATGGAATGTGGCTCCGAGGTGACCTCAACCGTCTAGGGTGCTCAAACACCCAAGAGTAACAAGATCCGCAAGGAATTAGTGGGGGGAATCAAATTTCTCTTGGTGGAAGTGTAGATCGGGGCCTTCTCAACCTATCCCTAGGAAATCAACAAGATTGATTGGCTAGGGAGAGAGATCGGGCTAAAATGAAACTTGGAGTAACAATGGAGTTTGGGGAGGAAAAGGTAAGCTTCTTGGGGAAGAAGACCTCCCTTTTATAGTGGGGGACAAGATCCCACCGTTATCCACTCCCTCAGCCCCGCGCGTTGTGGTACTACTTCAAAAGTCACGGTACTACCATGACGGATTGCGGTACTACCACAGCCTTGTGTGGTACTACCGCTCACACGGGAGTAACTGGCCCTAACCGTTACCACTAGGCCACAAGCGGTAGAACCGCCGGAGCGGTACTATCATGAGCCTGTGCGGTACTACCGCACGGTTGGCAGAGGCAGCCACTGGAGGTGCACGAAAGTAAAAAATTACTTCTGTGCCTACCTCCGCAGAGGTAAACTCTGTGAAAAAGTCTGGCACAGTAGTACCGGACGAGAATCGCGGTACTACGTAGTAGGGCGGATGTAAAAAATTACATCTGCGCCTACTACCGCAGGTGTAGAGGCCAGGGCAGGAGACAGCAGTACTACCGCTCCACCGAGCGGTACTACCGCTGGCACCTGCGGTACTACCGCTTCCTGGAGCGGTACTACCACAGACCACTGAACACAAACACCTAGCAGGTGTTCCTTTTGCACAGAGAAGGAAAACGAGTTGGGACTCCATTGAAGAGAGGGAAAGGTGGTGCAAAGGAATAGACGTGTACATGTTGATTCCACCCAGACCTTTCCGAGGCGGACCCCCTCTTGATAGTACGGCTTTCCTACGATTCAAATCCACCGAAAGTAAATGCATAGAACAACCGTCTTCGAGAGATTCCGAGGGGCACTGAATCGTCTTGTGCCTAGACCTAAGATACCTGAAATGCTCAATGCACACGATTAGTCCGCAAGGGCATTGTCATCAATCACCAAAACCACTTAGGGAGAAATATGCCCTTACAATCTCCCCCTTTTTTGTTGGATTGATGACAATACGGGATTTGCACATAAGGATATAAAATGAGCATATGCAAAACTCAAGACCTACGAAATATAGAAGAGCTCCCCTAGATGTGTGCATATTCTAGATATGCTTTGGACTGCAAGGCACACACACTAGGATCAACACTTCCCCTATATTTTATTGGCAATGCAATCTTTGCAACAGAATGATAGAACTAAGTATGAAAACTAGGCATAGCACGAGAGCATTAAGATAAGGGTACGCAATAGATAGACTCACAAGCTACGAAACATACTAGACATTAATAAGGTAGCAGTGATAACATATGTCTCACACCATATGATAGAGGAAGTCTCCAGGTCACACACACACAAAGGACATAAGCCAAAGTTCAACGAAAGCAGAGAGATGATGAAAAGACAAACACAAATACGCGCAAATCCTACACTCTCCTCCCCTTTGGTATTGAGACGCCAAAAAGGCAGAGAGGACACCAAACACATAGGTGGTAGCTCCCATGTAGAAAGATCCGTCATTTGACTCCTCTAAAGCATATGGGATGGACTCCGCATCTGAATCAGCCCACTAGAACCGCTGCTTAGCCATCCAAGTGGCCTTGAGGGTGATGTCCTTCTAAGACCCACTCGAGATGGTCTCGCCAAGCTTCCTTAGAATACGCTTGTCACGCTGGTGACTCTCCTTTTGAGCAACGTGAGCCTGATACTGACCCTTGGCCTGCATGTAGAACAAAGTCTTCATCTTGTGAGAGAGCTTCTTGGCCCAAGATGGCTCAGAAGACGGAGGCACATAGGACTCAGAACTGTTATATTCCTCCTCTTTGATCTCATCCTCATCGACCTCCATACAAGAAGAAGGTGGCTTAGTGGTGGTGTTGGCCCACTTGTCCTTCATACGCAAACGAATGGGCTCATGAAGAAACAAGTGCTCCGGCATGTCCTGCCCGGAAAGGTCTTGTCCCAAGTAGCACGAATCAGGTAGAACAAGTCTGGCCCATAAATGGGGACCTTACGATGGAACACAGCAGTGCGAAGATTAGACCACATAATGTGAGACACATCAAGGATGCCAAGGTCTTCATTTCTTCCTCTCTCACATAGCAGCAACATGTCCACAAGATAGCAGTGTACCTTGTCCTTGTCTCCCATGCAAGGAAACAGAGAGTTGCGGAAGATCCGGTGCATGACATCAAGGAAAGGGTTGAGCACAGGAATTTGCTCACCAGATCATAAGGTCTTCAGAATATGGAAAGGCACGAGCTGCTCCTTACGTGTTGGCTGAGGGTTGCCGTGAGGGTGCAGTCCAATTGGCACATCAAGCCCGGAATCAGGAACATGCAGCAAGTCCATGAAGTCCTTCCAGGTGGCAGATAGTTGCTCGCCATGGGTCATCCATGTCATGGTCCGCTCCGCATCAGAGTGAAAATGGACAGAGGCAAAAAACTGACCCAATAGCTCGGGATCAAAGTCAAGGTGGAAGGAGATGGTGTTTGCTATAGCAAACTGCTGCTCCAACTCTAGAGCCTCACCAAAGTATTGCGGATGCTTTCTCATGTGTTCCAGGTCAATGTATTGGACAGGAACATAGTGATTTTTCTTGCCCTTGATAAAATCCAGGTGAATAAGATACTGCTGCTTGGACCAGAACAAGTCATTTTCCTTGGAACCCTTGGCTTGTCTTAGGGATTGATCAACCGTCGAGCCAGAAACTCAGCTTCGAGCATGACCTCATAGTTCTCAACTGGTCGATTGAGTTTGGATGCGGTTTTCTTGAAATGGCGGGGTGGATCATTGGATCCCTCAGGAGCATCAGGATTGCGGAGACGCTTGGAGCTTGTGTCACGAGATGGGTTGGACCATCTCGGGGCAGAGCTGGAACCCGAGCCACCACCTATGGCACACAACTCAAACACAATGGACAAATGGAAAAGGTAAGGCAAGGACGAAAGCAAACACAAAAACCATGTAGAAGGGAGAATAGACAGGACAAAACGAGTTAGCTTTGGATCGAGCGGTAGTACCAGCAGTTCTTGCAGAAGTAAAAATTACTACCGCTCTAGACGCGGTAGTATTGCGGAAGCGGTAGTACCGTGGCTTGTGCGGTAGTAAGATTTTACTGCCGTCCGTCGAGCTGAAGTAAAAAAATTACTACCGCTCACGACACGGTAGTACCGCAGGAGCGGTAGTACCATGGCGTCAGCGGAAGTAAAATTTTACTTCCGCCCTACAAGCGGTAGGACCGCACAAGGTGCGGTAGTACCGCACATGGCGGATTTCGCAAGAACAGATCGACAGATCATATTGGTACTATAGTAGATCGAAAACTATCCCGTTTTATCCTACCAATACGCACTTCTACTGCAAAAACACCCTCAAAACATGTCCTCATGCATAGATTGGATCAAACATAGCTAGACCATCTCATATTTCCCCAAATCCTAGATTCAAAAATAGAGAAGAAAAACAAGAGGGGATCGGGGAAATACCGGGTCCATTGCAAGAGCACGAGGTGGGGAACGATCCCACTGGAGGAAATAGGAAGAGGGTGGCCGGAGATGGAGATTCGGCGAGGTGCTCCAGCGCCGGTTGAGAGGAGGAGAGAGAGAGACGAGTGGGGAAGAGAAAGAACGGGGTATGGGGAAGATGGGAAACCCCCCTGCCGGCTCTTAACCCCCACGTCCACTCGAGTTACGGTAGTACCGCGGTCATCGCGGTAGTACCTCTCATCGGGCGGAAGTAATTTTTTACTTCTGTGCGGTAAGCGGTAGTACCGCTCCAAGTGGTAGTACTGTGGTCCTCCACGGTAGTACCGTGCTGCCCTCTTAGTGCAAATTTTTGATAAACACAAACGGGAGAGAGAGAGAGATTGCCGCACAACAACAAGAGACAGGAGAAACTATGATGCAAGATAAAAACACGAGAATGGTCCACCGTAGTAGGGAAAATAGAATAGGACCAAACAGTGAGTCTCTGCTTCACATGAAGAGAGGGCGGTGGCTCTAGAGCCACCTATGTTTGAGTCAGATGGTATGGCACCGCAAAGAATTATCCTTGGGCCCATGACCAAAACTTGTCTCTTGAAGCACAATAACCATCAAAAATGGCAAGAGTGAAAGACTTTGATTATTTTATGCATAATAGGAGGAGGGATAGTTCATTGAGAGAACTAGACTCCCCCTAAATCCATGCCTACACCTAGACAATACATAACGATGAGTGTGGGGAGGTGTGCACTAAGTCAATCCACATTGCTCGAATCAATGATATTTAGCTCATGCCTTAACTCGTGAAATATTGCTTCATCTAATGGCTTCGTAAAAATATTTGCAAGTTGTTCGCTAGTGCTAAGATGAATAAGATTGATGTCTCCACGCTTGACCTTTTCCCGAAGAAAGTGATGATGAATATTAATATGCTTCGTCTTGCAATGTTGAAGTGGGTTGCTGGAGATCATAATGGCACTTCCATTATCACATTAAAGAGGCACTTTGTGAAAAATGACATCGTAATCCTTTAAAGTTTGCCTCATCCATAGAATCTGAGCACAACAACTAGCAGCAACTACATACTCAACCTCGGTGGACGAGAGGGAAACACAATTTTGTTTCTTCGAAGACCAACTTACCAAAGACCAACCAAGAAATTGACAGCCTCCGGAAGTGGACTTTCTATCCACACGGTCTCCCGCCCAATCCGAGTCAGTATATCCAACGAGATCAAACGAAGCCCCCTTGGGATACCATAAGCCAAAGTTTGGGGTATGAGCCAAATATCGAAAGATTCACTTGACAACCACATGGTGACTCTCCTTAGGTGCGTATTGAAATCGTGCACAAATACCCACACTTAACATGATATCCGGTCTAGATGCACAAAGGTAAAGCAAGGATCCAATCATGCAGTGATATACCTTTCGATCCACCACTTTACCATTGGGATCACTGTCAAGATGGCATTTGAGTGGCATGGGAGTGTTGGCCTTGGGAGGATTGAGCTCATCCATCTTGAACCTCTTGAGCATGTCTTGAGTGTATTTGGCTTGATTGATGAAGGTACCTTGACCTTGTTGCTTGACTTTGAAACCAAGGAAGTACTTCAACTCTCCCATCATGGACATCTCAAACTTGTTTGTCATCAAAGTGTCAAACTCTTCATTGAAAGCTTTGTTAGGAGAACCAAAAATAATATAATCAACATATAGTTGGCATATGAACAAGTTCCCGTTGACCCTCTTTGTAAAAAGAGTGGGGTCGATTTTCCCAATTTCAAACCCACGGTCTTGCAACATCTCAGTAAGGTGCTCATACCACGCACGTTGCGGCGATGGTGGTGGAGGAATTCCAGCAGGGCTTCGCCTAAGCACCGCTGAAAACCGATCTAGAGGATAAACTACGATCTAGAGGAGAGGTAGCACGTGGCTATTAGGGTTAGCTTTTTCCTCTAAATCCTCTAGTATATATAGGAGGGAGGGAGGGGAGGAGGCAGCCTCAAACCATCAAGGTTTGGTTGAAATTGGAGGTGGAGGAGTCCTACTCCAATCCTATTAGGAGTAGGATTCCTCCTTTTCACATGGAAACTCTTTCCACCTCTCCACCTTTGGATTTTTTTTCCTTCTCAAACCACTCTAGCCGCATGGGCCCTTAGAGGAGGATTCGGCCAGCCCACCAGGGAATGGTTTACCTCCTCCCACAGCCCATGTAACCTCTTGGATCGAAATACCTCTCCCGATGGTCCCCTGGTACACTACCGGCACTCCCGGTACATTACCGATGAGCCCAAAAAAATTCTGGTGACAAAAATAGGACTTCCTATATATCAATCTTTACCTCCGGACCATTCCGGACCTCCTCGTGACGTCCGGGGTCTCATCCGGGACTCCGAACAACCTTTAGTAACCACCATACATAACTCTATACTACCTAAACGTCACCGAACCTTAAGTGTGCAGACCCTGCGGGTTCGAGAACTATGTAGACATGACCGAGACAAATCTACGGTCAATAAACAATAGCGGTACCTGGATGCCCATATTGGTTCCTACATACTCTACAAAGATCTTTATCGGTCGAACCTCTGTGTGAAGGATTAAGTTAATCCCGTATGATGTTCCCTTTGTTCTTCGGTATGTTACTTGCCCGAGATTCAATCATCAGCATCTCCATACCTAGTTCAATCTCATTACCAGCAAGTCTCTTTACTCGTTCTGTAATACAAGATCTCGTGGCTAACACTTAGTCACATTGCTTGCAAGGCTTATTGTGATGATATATTACCGAGTGGGCCCTGAGATACCTCTTTGTCACACCATTCTCCTAATGATGTGATCCCGTTATCAAATGGCATCTCATGTCCATGACTAGGAAAACATAGCCATCTTTGATCAACGAGCTAGTCTATTAGAGGTGTACTAGGGACATGGTGTTGTCTATGTATCCACACATGTATCTGAGTTTTCGGTTAATACAATTATAGCATGGATAATAAATGATTATCATGAACAAGGAAATATGATAATAACCAATTTATTATTGCCTCTAGGCCATATTTCCAACAGTCTCCCACTTGCACTAGAGTCAATAATCTAGTTCACATCATCATGTGATTCGCATTGTTATGAATCTAACACCAAATGAGTTCTGGGGATCGATCATGCTTTGCATGTGAGAGAGGTGTTTTAGTCAATGGGTCTACGACATTCAGATCCGTGTGTACTTTGCAAATCTCTATGTCATACTGTACACACTGCTACCACACTCCACTTGGAGCTATTCCAAATGGCTGCTCCACTATACATATCCGAATTGCTACTCAGAGTCATCCGGATTGGTGTTAAAGTTTGCATCGACGTAACCCTTTACGACGAACTCTTTATCACCTCCATAATCGAGAAATATTTCCTTAGTCCTCTAGTTACTAAGGATAATCCTAACCGCTATCCAGTGGTCCACTCCTGGATCACTTTTGTACCCCTTGACAGACTCATGGCAAGGCACACACCAGGTTTGGTACACAGCATGGCATAATATTGAGCCTATGGCTAAGGCATAGGGGACGACGTTTGTCCTTTCTCTTTCTTCTGTCGTTGTCGAGCTTTGAGTCTCACTCAACTTCACACCTTAGAAATCAGGCGAGAACTCTTTCTCTCACTTATCCATTTTGAACTCTTTCAAAATCTTGTCAAGGTATGTACTCATTGAAAGTCTCATCAAGCATCTTGATGTATCTCTATCGATCTTGATGCTCAACAATTAGGTAGCTTTCTCCAGGTCTTCCTTTGAAAAACTCTTTTCAAACAACCATTTATGCTTTACAGAAATTCTACATCATTTCCGATCAACAATATGTCAACCACATATGCTTACCAGAAACTCTATAGTGCTCCCACTCACTTTATTGTAAATACAAGTTTCTCATAAACTTTGTATAGACTCAAAAACTTTGATCACCTCATCAGAGTGTATATTCCAACTCCGAGATGCTTGCTTCAGTTCATAGAAGGATCACTGAAGCTTGCACACCTTTTAGCATCCTTAGGACTGAGAAAACCTTCTGGTTGTATCTCATACAACCTTTCCTTAAGGAAGGAAATGATGTTTTGACATCCATCTGCCAGATTTCATAATTGAAAAAATGCAGCAACTGCTAACATAATTCCAACAGACTTTAGCATCGCTACGAGTGAGAAAGTCTCATCGTAGTCAACTCCTTGAACTTGTCGGGAACTTCTTTGCGACAAGTCGAGATCTATAAATGGTGACATTTACCATCAGCGTCTGTCAACATCTCAAAGGTCCATTTGTACTCGATGACCTGTCGTCCAACAAGCAAGTGTACCAAAGTCTATACTTGGTTTTCATACATGGATCCTTTCTCGGATTTCATGGCCTCTAACCATTTGTCAGAATCTGAGCCCATCATCGCTTCTCCATAGCTCGTAGGTTCATCGTTGTCCAACAACATGACCTTCAAGATAGGGTTGTCGTACCGCTCAGGAGCAGTACACATCCTTGTCGACCTACGAGGTTCGATAGTAACTTGATCCGAAGCTTCATGATCATCATCATTAACCTCTTCAACTAACGTAGGCTTCACAGAAACATCTTCCTGCGCTACGCTACTCTCTGGTTGAACAAAGGTTCAACAACCTCATCAAGTTCTATCTTCCTCTCACTCAATTCTTTCGAGAGAAACTCTTTCTCGAGAAAGGACCCAATTTTAGCAACAAACATTTTATGCTTGGAGCTGAGATAGAAGGTTCACCCAATTGTTCTTAGGGTATTCTATGAAGATGCATTTGTCCGCTTTGGGTTTGAGCTCATTTGGTGAAAACATTTCCAACACAAGCGTCGCAGCCCCAAACATTAAGAAATGACAGCTTGGGTTTCTATCAAACCCTAATTCACACGGTGTCATCTCAATGGATTTAGATGGTGCCCTATTTAAAGTGAATGTAGTTGTCTCTAATGCATAACCCCAAAATTATAGTAGCAAAACCATAAGAGACATCATAGCATGCACCATATCCAGTAGAGTACGACTATGACATTCAGACACACCATTACACTATGGTGTTCTAGGTGTCGTGAGTTGTGAAACAACTTTCACATTGTGTAAAGTTGTATGCCAAACTCGTAACTTAGATATTCACCTCCACGATCATATCACAGGCATTTTTATCTTCTTGTCATGATGATCTTAAACTTCGCTCTGAATTTGCTTGAACCTTTCAAACAATTTAGACTTGTGTTTCATTAAGTAAATATACACCATATCTACTCAAATCATCAATGAAGGTAAGCAAATAACGATATCCACCACACGCTACAGGACTCATTGGATTGCATACATCAACATGTATCATTTCCAATAAATCACTTGCCCGCTCCATCCATCTGGAAAACGGGGTCCTTAGTCATCTTGCCCAAGAGGCATGGTTCGCATGTCTCAACCGATTCGAAATCGAATGAGTCCAAAGATCCATAAGCATGGAGTTTCTTCATGCGCTTTATACCAATATGACATTTAGCGGCAGTGCCACAAGTATGTGGTACTATAATTATTAACTTTGTATCTTTTGGCATCAATGTTATGAACATGTGTATTACTACGATCAAGATTCAACAAACCATTCTCACTGGGTGCATGACCATTGAAGCTATCATTCATGTAAACAGAATAACCATTATTCTCTAACTTAAATGAATAACCATGTTGCAATAAACACGATCTAATCACGTTCATGCTCAACGCAAAACACCAAATAACATTTATTTAGGTTTGTCACTAAACCCGAAGGTAGAGAGAGCGTGCGATGTTGATCACATCAACCTTGGAAACATTTCCAACACACATCGTCACCTCACCCTTAGCTAGTTCTCCGTTTATTCCGTAGCTTTTATTTCGAGTTACTAACATTTAGCAACCGAACCGGTATCCAATACCTAGGTGCTACTAGGAGTACTCGCAAGGTACACATCATTAACACGTATATCAAATATACTTCTGTCGATGTTGCCAGCCTTCTTATCTACCAAGTATCTAGGGTTGTTCCGCTTCAGCAACCGCTCTCCTCATAATTGAAGCACTTAGTCTTGGGTTTGGGTTCAACTTTGGGTTGCTTCACTGGAGCAGCAACTGACTTGCTATCCATGAAGTTTCCCTCCTTGCTCTTGCCCTTCTCGAAATTAGTGGTTTGACTAACCATCAACACTTGACGCTCCTTCTTGAGTTCTACCTTCGCGGTGTCAAACATTGCGAACAGCTCAGGGATCATTATTTCTATCCCTGGCATTTTATAGTTCGTCACCAAGTTCTAGTAGCTTAGTGACAGTGTGTAGCGACCCGACCCAAAACGAGTCAAGCCTCTGTGTGTTCTGTGCCATCCCTGGATCAGTATGCTAGCACACACAGTACATCAATGTATATATCAAAGTGCAACCACATGTAATTAACGTAAAACTGATATATACCTTAAAATCTCAGCGGAAACAGTCAACGGGAGTGGAGTCCCAATAACACCAACGGCAGGTTGAGTGTAGACCGTAACCCTGAATCGTACTCTTACCCGTCGTAGAGCTTATCTGCAACATAAGACGTTGCAGCCGTGTAGGTCAGTATGTTGAATATGCCGACAAGTCACAAAAGAGGGGGTGTAAAGTAATCATCTATTCTACATGCATATACAGCAAGTGGGGTAGTAGGTTTTGCATAAAGCCAAAATTTTCATACAACAAGAGAGGGCAAAAAGCATAATTACTACAATGTTGGTTGATTAATGAGATGGTTCCACCAACCAATTCTCATACCCAAGTTGTCATTAATAAACCCACATCAATACAATTAATTGTGTTGAGAGTTCCAGATAGTTTCAGTTCCTTTGGCTCAAGTTGTCCATGACCGTGGACACGGCTAATCGATTAGGTTTGAGTACTCTGCAGAGTTTTGCACACGTTCCCCACAAGATTTAATTGCATCCGTTGGATTTCTCGCACTTTAGGGTGTTTGAGAAACGGATGACCAAAACAAGGTCTTCTAAAGGGTTTCCCCGAGACTCTGTCGGTGCCCATCCTTTCCTACCATTCTTCTACATCTCGTAGCACCACCTGTCCAGGGTCACCACGATATCCAACCAAGCCAGAGCCCATAATGGCTTGTGGCTGTGCAGGTAAGCCTTGGGTCTTGAAGCATCCATCCATCTCATTGTGCCTGGGTGGACCTTTCCGCGTGAATACTGGCACTTCTCCAGCAACACCTAGGCTAACCACTGGTTTCTCCAGGGCGCCGTTCAACCATCATCCACCCAGAGGTATGTTGAAAACTCGGAGTCTTGAAGTCTTGATCATAATGCAGGTCTTGAAAATTATTAACTCACAACTCTCATGAATCACACAACCAACCCCGTCTACTAATAGCATAGCAAAATTTAAATCAATGTTTCCCGGGGCCAATGTGTCAAAGGGTTGAGGGGTACCTACCACATGATACTACATCAAGTAACCAAGTTTCCAATTTACCTACTTTGCATGCAATTGGGGAGATGGTAGAGCTAATGCAATAAAACATAGGTATACATGGTCAAAGTGACTTGCCTGTAGTGTTGATGAAGAAAAATATCGCTCTCAGAAAAATACTGACAGACTATTCGTCACTCTCTGATGAAAATCTATATAAACAAACATTGCATTCATATAAGCAATCATACTAGTAGTCAAATACTAACAATCAAAAAGGCAAAACAAAACCAAAAGCAACATGGTGGTGATGAAAGGAAATACGTAAGACAAAACTCAAATGACAAAACTACATCAACACCACTAAGATGGTGATGAAGGAAATACTTAAGACAAAAGTTAAAATCAACAAAACTTCATCAACACAACCAAAGTTGGTCTTCTCTACAAGTACATCCTATTTTCAAAGTAACAAACAAAAACAAAGTAAAATATAATAAAAGGTATTTTAGTAAATATTTTACTTAGCAAAAAGAATTACTTTTGAAGAACAACTAATAATTTAGAAAACAATACTCTAGGAACATAGGGTTTTTTAACTACTAGAACATATCAGCAGAAAATACCAAGTTAACAAATGAAAAACATTTTTTTTTAAAACAAATAATTACTAGAAAGTATTTTCTCATAAATCTTTATTTTGCAAAAAGAACTAATTGAAAAGATTTTTATAAAGATTCTTCTTTTGATATAAAACAAGGTCATCCTAGGCTTAAACCACAAACAATCTCAACTATAATACAAATTGTTTCTGGTCTAAACTTAGATTAATAGAAAATCAAACTTATAAAACAATTTGTGGAACTATTTTCAAATAGAAGATCAACATAGAAATGAAAATCCAATTGCAAGTTATAGTTGAACTAGAATTGATTTTCATGAAACCAAATAATAAAATATTATTTGTTTTTAAGGGCTACTATTATTTGACAAAAAACGTTATGAAAGTCTATCACTAAAATAAAAGAAAATAATTTAAAACAAAGGGAATAAAAATAGACCTATTAGAACTAAACAGAATGTGTTTTGCTTGAAAAGACTACTATAAAATATTCTAAAAAATTTCAAACTCTACCTACTGATAACTAAGGTCACTAGTGACAAGTAGCAAAAAGAATCAACTCAAAATATATTTTTAAACTCAAGATATTCAGAAAAAATATTTTAATCAAATCTGTTTGAAATCAATTTTAAATTATCCAAATTTGGTCAAACTTGATATCTACAGAAACTAGAACAAATTTGTGAACTAATGCAAAAAGAATCAAATTAAAACAGTTAAAACATAAAATATATAACAAAAATAAAAACAGAACCTATTCTGTGTTCTAAAACAAAAACAGAAAAAAGAAAAAAACTAAACTAACGGACAGGGTGACGTGGCAGGTTCCTATTGGTCAAAAGAGTGCGCGTGCTGGTGTTTGCGGGCGGATGACCGATCGTTAGAAGAAAACTTTTTGGTGTTTTAATGGTTCTAATTTGGATCGTTAGATCCAGATCCAACGGTTAGGAGAGGGGAAGGGGTGCTCACAGGGGAATGGCAACGCTCCGGCGATGTCAACGGCGGCCGGCGGCTCGATGGTGCTCGGGGGCGGTGCTCCAGTGGTCGGGGATGGCGTCCGAGTGGTCCAGTCGATGGCGATGGACCTCCGGCGTCCGTTGGTGGAGACGGCGAGGCGAGTGAGCGTCGGAGTTGAGCTCCACGAGCTCGGGATGGTGGTGGCCGAGGGGAACTCTGGCAAGGTAGTCGGGGAAGGTGCTCTAGGGAACTCCGGCAACGATGGAGGATTCCAGGTGATCGCGGTGGCGCTCCGGTGACGATGGGCTAGGTCAGGGGGGGGGGGTCGGGGAGGAGGGTGGTGAGCAGCACGAGCTTTGGGAGATTCGGGTGGAACGGAGCTCCGGCGAGGGATTCCGGTGAGGGGAGGGGGTCGGACGAGGGGGAATGGGGGAACGAGATGTGGGGTCGTCGGGGCTTTTATAGGCTGCCTTGGGGCGTCGGGGAATGACAGGAGGAGGGATCTCCGGCGTCCGTGGTCGCCGGCGTGGTTTGGGGAGCGAGAGGAGGGAGGTGAGCGCGCGGTGAGTGGGAGCGGTCGGTGGGGCCGGGGCGTCAGCAAGAGAGAGGGAGAAGGCGCGGTCAGCGGTGACCGTTGCGGAGAGGTTTTGGGGAGGGGTTAGAGGCGGTGGGCCGATGGGCTTTAACTCACGTTAAATAGTTTCCTATTTCTATTTTTCCAGAGTATTTAACACTCTTCAATGCATTCAAATCATCTCCAAAAATAGGGAATATATATATCAAAACGATCAGGGGATTAAATTCTATTTAATGAACATTTTTCCACGGCCAAAATAAATACTTTAGAAAAATTTATTTTCAGAAAATGCCTAAATGGCTTTATTTATTTTTGCAAATATTTTTCAAATAACCCCTTGGGTTTTATGATTCAAAAACTTCACAAAAATACCCCTGGTTTGGAGTGTCATATTACTCCTCTCAAAAACTTTGTCAAGGGCTTTGAATGCTTACAAATTCAAATAGGGAATTCAAATATGGAAGTGAAACTCCATATGAGAATTTCTCAAATAGTTTTCATATCCTTCTTTTAAACTTCCAACTCCTATTTCATATAATTTGAAGAAGTCCTTTTATCCTCTCTCATGAAAATCATTGACTTGCATAAAGTTTCTGAATTTGAACTATTTTCAAATGAAATTCAAACCATTTTCAAATCCCTTTTCATTCCTTTAAATGGAAGAAGTCATATCATCTTCACTCTGGGATTTTGTGATGAAATGAATTTGAATTCCTGCAGAGTGAAAGTTTTGGGAAAGTCATTTTATTCCCTCTCATTCGAAAGTTTTCAAAAGTTTCAAATTTTCACTCAATTTCAATCACTCAAGCAAACAAACAATCATTCTAGTATTAATTATAACATTCCAAAATTTGGGATGTTACACAGTGACTTGGAGAACTATATCAATCACTATCTTATCTGGAAGATCAACTCCCACTCGATTCAAGCAATTGTAGCACCCAGACAATCGGAGCACATGCTCAACGATTGAGCTATTCTCTTTCATCTTGCAGGCAAAGAATCTTGTTGGAGATCTCATATCTCGCAACACGGGCACGAGCCTGAGATCCTAATTTCAGCTCTTAGAACATCTCATATGTTCTGTGATGTTCAAAACGTTTTGGAGCCTCAATTCTAAGCCGTAATGCATGACACACTAAACTATCAAGTAGTCATCAGAACGTGTCTGTCAGATGTTCACAACATCTACAGACGACGCTGGAGGGGTTGGCGCACCGAGTGGTGCATTAAGGACATAAGCCTTTTGTGCAGCAATGAGGAGAATCCTCAGATCACGGACCCAGTCTGCAATATTGCTACCATCATCTTTCAACTCTATTTATCTAGGAACATATAAAAATTCAAGGGAGCTACAGCATGAGCAAGTAATCTACAACATAATTTGCAAAGACACTACTGACTATGTTCATGATAATGAGTTCAATTAATCATATTACTAAAGAACTCCCACTCAAATTGACATCCCTCCGGTCATTCGAGTGATACATAATCCAAATTCACCAACTCAAGTCCGATCATCACATGAGTTGAGGTGGTTTCAATGGTGAACATCATCATGTTGATCATATCTACTATATGACTCATGTTCGAACTTTCGGTGTCTTGTGTTCCGAGGCCATGTATGTACATGCTAGGCTCGTCAAGTTTAACCCGAGTGTTCTGCATGTGCAACACTGGCTTGCACCTGTTGTATGTGAACATAGAGTCTATCACACCCGATCATCATGTGGTGTATCAACACAATGAACTTTCGCAACGGTGCACACTCAGGGAGAACAAAATTTATCTTGAAATTAAGTGAGGGATCACCTTATAATGCTATCGTCATCCTAAGAAAAACAAGGTGCATAAAAGGATTAACATCACATGCAAATCATAAGTGACATGATATGGCCATGAACTTGTGCTTTTGATCTCCATCTTGAAAGCACCAGCATGATCTCCATCGTCACCAGCATGACACCATGATCTCCATCAACGTGTCGCCATCGGGGTTGTCGCGCCCACCATGCTTCTACTACTATTGCCACCGTTTAGCGATAAAGTAAAGCATTACATAGCGCTTAATGATTGACCCGCAAGCCATACAATAATTAAAGACAACCCTATGGCACCTGCGGTTGTCATACTCATCGACATGCAAGTCGAGATATTCTATACAAAACATGATCATCTCATACATCACATATATCTCATCATGTAATTGGCCATATCACATCGCAACATACCCTGCAAAAACAAGTTAGACGTCCTCTAATTGTTGTTGCATGGTTTACGTGGTTGCTATGGGTATCTAGCAAGAACAATTCTCACCTACGCAAAAACCACAACGGTGATACATAAGTTGCTTTTCAACCTTCTCAAGGACCGCCTTTGTCGAATCCGATCCAACTTAAGTAGGAGAAACAGACACCTGCCAGCCATCTTTGTGCAACGAGGTTACACATCAATCGATGGAACTGGTCTCTCGTAAGCATATGAGTAAGGTTGGTCCGGGACGCTTCATCCCACAATACCGCTGAACCAAAACATGACCAAGGAAGGAAGCAACCTAAGCATCAACGCCCACAAACTCTTTGTGTTCTACTCGAGATCTCATCTACACATAGACCTAGCTCTGATACCACTGTTGGGGAACGTTGCATGGGAAAAAAATCCTACGCACACGCAAGATCTATCCATGGTGATGAGCATCTACGAGAGGGAGAGTGGATCTACATACCCTTGTAGAACGCTAAGCAGGAAGCATTAAGAAACGCGGTTGGTGTATTCGAACGTCTTCGCGATCGAAATCGACAAGCATCCCGCGATCTCATCATGACCCGTCCCGCGATCCAATCACGATCCGTCCCGCGAACTCATCACGATCCGTCCCGCGATCTCATCACGATCCGTCTCCCGATCTTGATCACGGTCCTTCCGATCTAGTGCCAAACGGACGACACCTCCGCGTTCAGCACACGTATAGCTCGATGACGATCTCCGCCTTCTTGATCTAGCAAGAGGGAGCGTAAAGGTAGACAAGTTCTCTGGCAGCGCGACGGCATTGCGGCAATGGTGGGGGAGGAATTCCAGCAGGGCTTCGCCTCAGCACCGTTGAAAACCGATCTAGAGGATAAACTACGATCTAGAGGAGAGGTAGCACGTGGCTATTAGGGTTAGATTTTTCCTCTAAATCCTCTAGTACATATATAGGAGGGAGGGAGGGGAGGAGGCAGCCTCAAACCCTCAAGGTTTGGTCGAAATTGGAGGTGGAGGAGTCCTACTCCAATCCTATTAGGAGTAGGATTCCTCCTTTCCACTTGGAAACTCTTTCCACCTCTCCACCTTTGGATTATTTCCTGCTCAAACCACTCCAGCTGCATGGGCCCTTAGAGGAGGCTTCGGCCAGCCCAACAGGGTCTGGTTTACCTCCTCCCATAGCCCATGTAGCCTCTTGGGTCGAAATACCTCTCCCGATGTTCCCTCGGTACACTACCGACACTCCCGGTACATTACCGATGAGCCCGAAAATTTTCTAGCGACCAAAATAGGACTTCCTATATATCAATATTTACCTCCGGACCATTCTGGAGCTCCTCCTGACATCCGGGATCTCAGCCGGGACGCCGAACAACCTTCAGTCACCACCATACATAACTCTATACTACCTAAACGTCACCGAACCTTAAGTGTGCAGACCCTGTGGGTTCGAGAACTATGTAGACATGACCGAGACACCTCTACGGTCAATAACCAATAGCGGGACTTGGATGCCCATATTGGTTCCTACATATTCTACGAAGATCTTTATCGGTCGAACCTCTGTGTCAAGGATTCGGTTAATCCCGTATGATGTTCCCTTTGTTCTTCGGTATGTTACTTCCCCGAGATTCGATCGTCGGCATCTCCATACCTAGTTCAACCTTGTTACCAGCAAGTCTCTTTACTCGTTCCGTAATACAAGATCTCATGGCTAACACTTAGTCACATTGCTTGCAAGGCTTATTGTGATGTTGTATTACCGAGTGGGCCCTGAGATACCTCTTCGTAACACGGAGTAACAAATCCCAGTCTTGATCCATGCCAACCCGACAGACACCCTCAGAGATACCTGTAGAGCAACTTTATAGTCACCCAGTTACGTTGCGACGTTTGATACACACAAGGCACTCCTCCAGTGTCACTGAGTTGCATGATCTCATGGTCATAGGAGCAAATACTTGACATACAGAAAAGAGTAGCAATAAACTGACATGATCATATGCTACATTTGTAGTTTGGGTCTTGTCCATCACATCATTCTCCTAATGATGTGATCTCGTTATCAAATGACATCTCATGTCCATGACTAGGAAACCATAGCCATCTTTGATCAACGAGCTAGTCTATTAGAGGCATACTAGGGACATGGTGTTGTCTATGTATCCACACATGTATCTGAGTTTCCGATTAATACAATTATAGCATGGATAATAAATGATTATCATGAACAAGGAAATATGATAATAACCAATTTATTATTGCCTCTAGGGCATATTTCCAACAGCCTTGTTGTAGGGCATGATGGCCTTCAGGAACTTACGCTTGATCCAAGTATCATCCACATCCTTGCTGCCAAGATCCTTGAGGGAGACAGCGGGAGCGGTCACCCTTCTATAGAGCTCACACGGTTCCTCATCCTCTATCATCACAAACTCATCTGACTGATCAAGAACATCTTCATAGTTTGACCGTTGAATGCTTGAGCTTCCCTTGTACATGGAGATGATGTGTTCCCAACATTCTTTAACAACAGTGAATGGCCACAGGTGAGGTAGATCTTTAGGAGGAATAGCAGCTTGGAGTACGAACAAGGCAGAAGAATTTAGCTGTTTATCCGCTTGTTCTCTTGGAGTAAGATTGTGTGGATCATGAGGATAGTATCCTTCTTCAATGACTCTCATGAGATGAATTGAGCTGTGATCTAAATGAGACTTGATACTAAAAACCCAGTTAGCAAAATCATTCTTAACAAGTTTACGAGGAGGATCGAGATTAACTATATGAGGTGGGTGCACCGGTACTCCATAGACCACAGGAGGGGAACAGAGGCAAAGCTCCCCGACCCGTTAACTCTTTGAGCATGATTATCTTTGTCGGCACTAACCCCCTCCTTACCGGAGTTGGCATCTGATGACGAGTTAGTGGGTTTGACCACTTTCCCCGCATCGGTAGACAATTTAAGAGTATTAAGGAAACCTTTAAACATGGATTGAACCTCGGTAGCCATGGAGGATTTGAGTAAGGTCAAAGCCTCATTCAAATCCTCGCATGAGACCGTGTTCACACCCATGGCCTCGGGAAGTTCTCCCACACGCGCCTCTTCGCCAGCCATACTCTTCGGGTGGTGAAACCCTTAATAAAGAGACGTGGCTCTAATACCAATTGAAAGTATCGATATGGTTGACTAGAGGGGGGTGAATAGGCAACTAACACTTTTTAACTTTTCTTTAACAATTAAGGTTTAGCATCAAATAAGTTACCTAGATGTGCAACTAGGTGAATAACCTATATGATGCTAATCACAACAAGTGCACAAGCAAGCAAGGGATATAACACAATAAAAGCTTGCAAGAAGTAAAGATGCAAGATAACCAAAAGTGGAGCCGGTGGAGACGAGGATGTGTTACTGAAGTTCCTTCCCTTGTGGGTAAGTACGTCTCCGTTGGAGCGGTGTGGAGGCACAATGCTCCCCAAGAAGCCACTAGAGCCACCGTATTCTCCTCACGCCCTCTCACAATGCGAGATCTCGTGATTCCACTATTGATGTCCTTGAAGGCGGCGACCGAACCTTTACAAACAAGGTTGGGGCAATCTCCACAACTGAATTGGAGGCTCCCAACGACACCACGAAGCTTCACCACAATGGAATGTGGCTCCAAGGTGACCTCAACCGTCTAGGGTGCTCAAATACCCAAGAGTAACAAGATCCGCAAGGAATTAGTGGGGGGAATCAAATTTATCTTGGTGGAAGTGTAGATCAGGGCCTTCTCAACCTATCCCTAGGAAATCAACAAGATTGATTGGATAGGGAGACAGATCGGGCTAAAATGGAGCTTGGAGCAACAATGGAGTTTGGGGAGGAAGAGGTAAGCTTCTTGGGGAAGAAGACCTCGCTTTTATAGTGGGGGAAAAGATCCAACCGTTATCCACTCCCTCAGCCCCGCGCGTCGCGGTACTACCACAAAATTCACGGTACTACCGTGACGGCTTGCGGTACTACCGCCGCCTTGTGCAGTACTACTGCTCGCACGGGAGTAACTGGCCCTGGCCGTTAGCACTAGGCCACAAGCGGTAGAACCGCCGGAGCGGTACTACCGCAAGCCCATGCGGTACTACCGCACGATCGTTAGAGGCATCCACTGGAGGTGCACAGAAGTAAAAAATTACTTCCGTGCCTACCTCCACATAGGGAAACTCTGCGAAAAAAGTCTGACACGGTAGTACCGGACGAGAATCGCGGTACTATCATAGTAGGGAGGATGTAAAAAATTACATCCGCGCCTACTACCGTAGGTGTAGAGGCTAGGGCAGGAGACAGCGGTACTACCGCTCCACCGAGCGATACTACCGCTGGCACCTGCGGCACTACCGCTTCCTGGAGTGGTACTACCATAGACCACTGAACACAAACACCTAACAGGCGTTCCTTTTGCATAGAGAAGGAAAATGAGTTAGGGCTCCATTGAAGAGAGGGAAAGGTGGTGCAAAGGAATAGACGTGTACGTGTTGATTCCACCCAGACCTTTCTGAAGCGGACCCCCTCTTGATAGTATGAATTTCCTACGATTCAAATCCACCGAAAGGAAACGCATAGAACAACCGTCTTTGAGAGATTCCGAGGGGACTGAATCGTCTTGTGCCTAGACCTGAGATATCTGAAATGCTCAATGCACACAATTAGTCCGCAAGGGCATTGTCATCAATCACCAAAACCACTTAGGGAGAAATATGCCCTTACACCAAGTCTGGTCATCATGTGAGATGAGGTGGTTTCAATGGTGAACATCTCCATGTTGATCATATCTACTATATGACTCATGTTTGACCTTTCGGTCTCTTGTGTTCCATGGCCATGTCTGTACATGCTAGGATCATCAAGTTTAACGCGAGTGTTCCGCATGTGAAACACTGGCTTGCACCCGTTGTATGTGAACGTAGAGTCTATCGCACCCGATCATCACGTGGTGCTTCGAAACGACAAACTTTCGCAACGGTGCACACTTGAGGAGAACACACAATTTTATCTTGAATTTTTTTAGTGAGGGATTACCTTATAATGCTACCGTCGTCCTAAGAAAAATAAGATGCATCAAAGGATTAACATCACATGCAAATCATAAGTGACATGATATGGCCATGAACTTGTGCTTTTGATCTCCATCTCCAAAGCATCGGCATAATCTCCATCATCACCGGTATGACACCATGATCTCCATCACTGTGTTTCCATCGGGGTTGTTGCGCCAACCATGCTTCTACTACTATTGCTAACTTTTAGCGATAAAGTAAAGCATTACATATCGCTTAATGATTGACACGCAGGTCATACAATAATTAAAGACAACCCTATGGCTCCTGTCGGTTGCCATATGCATCGACATGCAAGTCGATATAAGCTATTACAAAACATGATCATCTCAAACATCAAATATAGTTCATCATGTCTTTGGCCATATCATATCAAAACATACCTGCAAAAACAAGTTAGATGTCCTCTAATTGTTGTTGCATATTTTACATGGCTGCTATGGGTATCTAGCAAGAGCGATTCTTATCTACGCAAAACCACAGCGGTGATACACAAATTGCTACTCAACCTTATCAAGGACCGCCTTTGTCGAATCCTATCCACCTAAGGTGGGAGAGACAGACACTTGCCAGCCATCTTTATGCAACCAAGTCACATGTCAGTAGATGGAACCGGTCTCTCGTACGTGGAAGAGTAAGGTTGGTCCGGGCCGTTTCATCCCACAATACCGCTGAATCAAGAAAAGACCAAGGGAGGAAGCAATCTGAGAATCAACACCCACAAACTCCTTTGTGTTCTAATCGTGATCGCATCTTCGTATAGACCTAGCTCATGATGCCACTGTTGGGGAACACTGCATGGGAAACAAAAAAATTCCTACGCACACACAAGATCTATCCTTGGTGATGAGCATCTACGAGAGGGAGAGTGGATCTACATACCCTTGTTGATCGCTAAGCGGAAGCATTAAGAAATGTGTTTGATGTAGTTGAACGTCTTCACGATCCAAATCGCAAGCCGTCCTGCGATCCAATCACGATCCGTCCCGCGATCCAATCACGGTCCTTCCGATCTAGCGCCGAATGGATGGCACCTCCGCGTTCAGCACACGTACAGCTCAATGACGATCTTTGCCTTCTTGATCTAGCAAGAGGGGGAGGAGAGGTAGATGAGTCCTCTGACAACGCGACAGCGTGGTGGCAATGCTAGTGGTGCTATCTCGATAGGGCTATGCCTAGCGCTACTGAAACCGCGAACACATGAGAAAATGATCTAGTGAGAGAGAGAGGGGCGCCAAGGGCTTCGTGTGTGCTCTTGAGGCGCCCCTCCCCTCTATATATAGGTGGAGGGGCGTGGAGATCAGCCCCTCCAAGCCCTAGATCGCAGCTAAGGGGGAGGAGTTGGACTCCTAGTCCAATTCCCTCCCTTTCCAAAACCAGGTGGACTTTCCACCTCTCCCAAGCCACATGGGCCTTGAGGTACTTGTGCGCCTGGCCCAATAAGACCAGGGCGCCTCCCCTCATCCATGCAAACCCTTGGAACCCTTGGTGGACTTCTGGGCTCCTCCAGAAGTTTGCAGAACCTTCTAGAAGCTTCTCAGTACAATATCAGAAAAACCGGAAACTTTTCCGGTAGACAACATATGACATCCCACATATAAATATTTACCTCCGGACCATTCCGGAGCTCCTAGTGATGTAAGGGATCTCATCCGAGACTCTGAACAACCTTTGGTCACCAACATACATAACTCAATAGTACCAAAACTTGACCGAACGTTAAGTGTACAGACCCTATGGGTTCGAGAACTATGTAGACATGACCGAGACACCACTACGGTCAGTAAACAATAGCGGGACCTAGATACCCATATCGGTTCCTACATATTCTACGAAATATTTATCAGTTGAACATCTATGTCAAGGATTCAGTTAATTCCGAATGCAGTTCCCTTTGTTCTTCGGTATGTTACTTGCCCGAGATTCGATTGTCCTATCTCTATACCTAGTTCAAAATCGTTACTGGCAATTCCCTTTACTCGTTCTGTAATACAAGATCCCGTGGCTAACTCTTTATTCACTTTGCTTGCAAGGCTTATTATGATGCTGTATTACCGAGTGGGCCCTGAGATACCTCTCTGTGACACGGAGTAACAAATCCCAGTCTTGATTCATGCCAACCCAATAGACACCCTTAGATATACCTGTAGAGCACCTTTATAGTCACCCAGTTGCGTTGCGACGTTTGATACACACATACTCCTCCGGTGTCAGTGAGTTACATGATCTCATGGTCATAGGAACAAATACTTGACATGTAGAAAACAATAGCAATAAACTGATACGATCATATACTACGTTTATAGTTTGGGTCTTGTCCATCACATCAATCTCCTAATGATGTGATCCCGTTATCAAATGACAACACATGTCTATGGCTAGGAAACCTTAACCATGTTTGATCAGCGAGCTAGTTTAGGAGAGGCTTACTAGGGACACTTTGTTGTCTATGTACCCACACATGCATCTGAGTTTCCAATCGATACAATTATAGCATGGATAATAAACGATTATCATGAATAAGGAAATTTGATAATAACTAATTTATTATTGCCTCTAGGGCATATTTCCAACACTTTCCTGTCAACATCACAACAGAGTCTTCAATATCTTTCATGCTAATCACATTATTGGGGTTCCCAAATAGAATTGAAATTTAACCCCCTTGCACCATTCAAATACATTCCATGGCTAGCCATATCCACGGGTACCAGCCAGACAATCAACTTTCTAGGGGGAGTTCTTCTTTATTTATTTTATTATTATGCAGGATTGGGCATCCTTTTTACCAGCCTCTCACGTGCAATCAAAAGTGAATAAACACTCATCTTGGTAATAACTCACTTAGCATGGAATATAATGACCGCCACGTCGCTCCATGAGCGGTACGAGCACACAAAACGCGGTGTTTATTTGAAGGTTTTAGAGGTGGCACATGAAAATTTACTTGGAATGGTAGTGAAATACCATATATAGGTAGGTATGGTGGAGTCTCATGGAAGAAACTTGGCTCAAAGATTTGGATGCACAAGAAGTATCTCTACTTAGCACGAAGTTTTTGGCTAGCAAAAGGTTCTAAACAAGCACCACATGTTGGAGGATTCATAACAATAGAACTTCTATGCAAATATACCCAAACATAACCATTACGTTGTCTTCCTTGTACAACTTCAATTATTTGATTAAGATTGAAAATAATTAATGGGTATTCACAATCATAAAAGACGTCCAAGATAATATATTTGTATGTAAAAGTTCTCTTTCTTATACTACTCATTCATGAATTGCCTGTATGACCAGTATTGTGGTTGTCAAACTTCAATAGATTTTACTTTATGAACAAAATGTGAAACTACTACTAAGAATATAGAACATTGATAATTTCATATTCTTGATATTTCACTCATTCACAATTTACTCTTAGGATATAAGTGAAGCACAAGAGTAACATCAAACTACGCTAAAAAAGATATAAGTGAAGATCGATGGGTAGTTAAACAATTAAGTTTCTATGTGAGGAATCTATCTCAATAAAGATTTGAAAATATGATATTTTTATTTAAAAACAGAAAATAAAACTAAAATACATTCCAAGAATAACACATATCATGTGGAAAAAATAAAAATTTAGGCTCAACATAGGCTAACCGATATTTGTTTGATGAAGAGAGGTGGGATGCGTTGCATCCCCACGCTTAGATGCTTGAGACTTCTTGAAATATTTACTTGGGGTGACTTGGTCATCCCCAAGCTTTATATTTTGTTTCTCTTTCAATCCTCTCATATCCCGGTTTCACCTAAGTCTCAAAAACTTCATCCACAAAAAACTCAAAAAAACTCGTGAGATAGGGTAGTACACATAAGGGTAAATCAACACTTCATCTACTACCAAGACAAGTTGGATAATAATTTTCAAATATTAGGTACTGTATACTATCATTTCCACAATTTATATCTACCAATATATGCAATGAAAACTCTAGGATAAGTAGATAACAAAACTATGACAGTAATCTGTCCAAATAGAACATTCCGTAGCATTTAATTTAAAAAGTGTACTTTTGTATCTCCAAAAATTCAGAAAATTTAGGACATGATACAAATTTTGTGTGAAAACAGTTTGTAAAAACTTCAAAAACTTTCCACGTTCCAGTACAATATGAAAATTCAAACACTACAACAAAAGTTTCTGTTTTTATACATCACACATCAAAACATGCAATTGAGGCATCTTAAGGCAATTCTTGAAACCTTTTATTGAAAAACAAGATTATAAGCAACATATAACATAAAATAGCAAAATATATCCAAGCAAAACACATATTATGTGATGAATAAAACTATAGTTGCAAGTAAGATATACCTATAGTGTTGAAGACAAAACAGGGGATGCCTTCCGGGGCATCCCCAAGCATAGACGCTTGAGTCTCCCTTGAATATTACCTTGGGGGTGCCTTGGTAATCCCCGATATTAGGTTCTTGCCACTCCTTATTCTCCTCATATCAGTATCTCACCCAAAACTTGAAAACTTCAATCACACAAAACTCAACGGAACTTCGTGAGATGGGTTAGCATAGTAAATATAGATCATTCACTTAGGTATTGTCAATACAAGATTCATAATTGTTATCACATAAAACTTAATGTATTCTATCATTTACATAATTTATATTACTAAATATAAGCTAGGGAAACGCTAAAAAGGTAAATTATGCATGCAAAACAGAATATGTCAAAAAAAGCACAGTCTGTGAAGATTTGAATGAACACCATACTTCCTTTACTCTGAAAATTCTTAAAATATAGGAAGACGCAGAGAATTTGCATAGTAAAACTTTGTAAAATTTGAGAATTTTTTTATTCTCTAGTAAAATCAGACAAATTTTGCGCTGGACATAAAAGTTTCTGTTTTTGCATAGAATCAAACTAACAAGTATCCACACTATCCCAAAGGCTTTACTTGGCACCTTATTGAAATAAAAGACACAAAACATGATTAATACAGTAGCTTAATCATGTGAACACACAAAAACAGTAGGCATAGGTATTGAGTTGTCTCCCCACAAGCGTGTTTCTTTAAAGCCTTTTAGCTAGGCATGATGATTTCAATGATGCTCACATAATAATTGAAACATTCAAAAGAGCATCATGAATCACATGACAAGAACATTTAAGTCTAACCCACTTCCTATGCATAGGGATTTTGTGCGCAAATAATTTATGGGAGCAAGAATCAACTAGCATAGGAAGACAAAACAAGCATATCTTCAAAATTTTGAACACATAGGGAGGAAACTTGGTATTGTTGCAACTCCTACAAGCATATGTTACTCCTCATAATAATTTTCAGTAGCATCATGAAGGAATTAAAAAATATAAATATGATATATAGCATTATTTTCATGACGCACAAGCATAGAATTTTTATTACTCTGCACATAAGCAAACTTCTCATTCAAAGTAGTGGGAGCAAACTCAACAAAATAATTATCTTGAGATACTTGATAGATATAATACAAATGAAAATTAACATTATGATGACAAGTTTCATGGTTATTATCATGCTTTATAGCATACATGTCATCAAAATAATCATCGTAGATAGCAACTTTGTTGTCATAGTCAATTGAAACCTCTTCCAAAATAGTGTACTCATCACTAAATAAAGTCACGACCTCTCGAAATCCACTTTAATCAATATAATCATCATAAATAGAAGACATTCTTTCATCATAATAATTTTGCTAATCAAAACTTGGGGGACTAAAAATACCATTTTCATCAAATGTAGCATCCCCAAGCTTGTGGCTTTGCATATCATTAGCATCATGGATATTCAAAGAATTCATACTAACAATATCACTATCATGCTCATCATTCAAGGAATTGACATTAAGCATTATTATAAATTCTTCCTCTAACAATTGAGCACAATTTTCCAAACAATCATTTTCATGTAAGACATTAGAAAGGCCAAGCAATTGAGGCAACCTAAATTCCATTTTTTATAATTTTCTTTTATAAACCAAACTAGTGATAAATAAGAAACTAAAAGATTTAATGGCAAGATCTAAAGATATACCTTCAAGCACTCACCTTCTCGGCAAAGGCTCCCAAAAAGAGCTTGATGTCTACTACGCAACTTTATTCTCGTAAACTATGTTGGGCCTCCAAGCGCATAGTTTTGTAGGACAGTTGCAATTTTCTCTCAAGGGGATGACCTAAGGTTTATAAATTAGTGGGAGGTGTAGGCTGAAGATGGACTCTCTCAAACAACCCCGCAATCAAATACAAGAAATCTCTTGTGTCCCCAACACACACAATACAATGGCAAATTGTATAGTTGCACTAGTTCGGCAAAGAGATGGTGCTACAAGTGCAATATGGATGGCAGATATAGGTTTTTGTAATCTAAAGATATAAAAACAGCAAGGTCGCAAAAGGAAAACAGCGAGCAAAACGTTATATAAGTGCTTGGAAATAAGGCCTAGGGTTCATACTTTCACTAGTGCAATCTCTCAACAACGCTAACATAGTTGAATCATATAACCATTCCTCAACGTGCAACAAAGAATCACTCCAAAGTTCATAAGTAGATGAGAACATAAGATGAAATTGACGTAGGTAGTATAGGCACCTGAAATTCATTCTTTCCAATCAAGATTTTGAGCTATTCCTACAAGTGTCACAAATAGCTCTAGAGTTCGTAGAAAAATAATACCAATGATACATATCAAGCAACCCTAATGTCACCTGGATACTCCAACGTCACCTCAAGTATCCGTGGGTAAATTATGCGACATGCATCAAAGAATTTTAGATCTATCATATTCAATCCAACACAAAGAACTCCAAGGAGCACACTAAGGTTTCTATCAGAGAAAGTAGGATGAAAACATGCAATCAACCCCTATGCATTGATCCCCAAGATCACCGGAATCCGCAAATTGATGCCATAACATATATCAAGTGAATAAATAGAATACCCCATTGTCACCAGGGTATCCACATGCAAGACATATATCAAGTGTTCTCAAACCCAAAATATTCAATCCAACATACAAAGAGCTCAAAGGGAAAGATTCAATTCATCACAACAAGATAGCAAGGGAAGAACACCATATGATCCAACTATATTAACAAAGACCGCGATACATCGAGATCATGCCATCTCAAGAACACGAGAGAGAGAGAGACAGATTGAACACATAACTACTGGTACATACCCTCAGCCCTGAGGGTGAACTATGCCCTCCTCATCATGGCCTCCGATGGGATGATGAAGACGGCCACCGGAGATGATTCCCCCCCTCTGATAGGGTACTGTCAAGGCCCCATATGGGTTTTTCTTGATACAAAGAGTTAGGGCAGCGAACCGGAAGTTCTTTGTTTATTTCTAAGGGTTTTGGTATATATAGGTTTTTTCAGCGTTGGAATCATGCTAGCCCGAGCCACATGGGCCCCACCACACAATAGGGCACGTTCATGGGGGTGGTCGTGCCATGTTGCCTCGTGGTCCATAGGTGGCTCCCCGCCGGTGGTTCTTCACTCCGGTATTTCTTATTTTCCCTAGAAAAAATCATAAAAAAGTTTCATGCAATTCTGAGAACTTTTATTTTCTGCACACAAAAACAACACCACGATAATTCTGCTGAAAACAATGTCAGTCCGGGTTAGTTCTAAATAAATCATATAAAGTGCATCAAAACCATATAGAAGTATTCTAAACGTAGGAAAATATGGAATGAATACTTCATAAATTACCGATACATTGGAGACTTATCGATAGTGGCGGAACCCTAACACTGACCGCATGCTCATCTGTGTGTGGGCCCTCTGGGCGCTCGTTAGGCCTCCTCGGCTCTACACGTGTCGAGACTTCGGTATGTGGGTCGGTTCCCAGGCTGGCCTCCCTTACCATACCCTACCCCTGCTCCCTGTTTCCCCTTCCTCGGCTCGTCCTTCTGGGCCCATCGGTCAGGCTGTCGAGCTGGCCCATGGCCTTTCCGCTAGGCTTGGAGGATAGAAAGTGGGTGGGTATATATGGATCCCCAAAGGGCACCGTGACCCCTCACTACGGTTTCCTGTTTCCTCTCGAGACGTGCGGTGTTATCCTTTCCCCATCCCCGTCTATCCAGATCCGCTCCGCCTCCCCCTCTCGCCCTTTCCTTCTCCGCGGTGGTTTTCATCGACAAGTTCTGTGGTTCTTTGAATGAGGATATTTCTAGCTCGAAGCGCCACCGCGAGGTCCCTACGAAGGGGGCATCGGACTTGGAGTAAGAGGTGTTGCTTCGCTCCAAGCTTGAGGCCGAGTGCATATTGCATGAGTAGGTGGCTCGGGACCGAGGCCTGGGCGGCCGGCCCTGAATGGCTTCAGTGTGATGATAGGGCTCATGTGGCAGCGATGGAGGCGGAAGGATCCACCACTACTACGGTGGGAACCAACGCGGCGGCGGGGCGGGTGCGGTTCTGGCCCCGAGGGCACCATCAGCAACAGCCTGGTGAGGGCTACTCGCAGCTCAGCAAGTCCCGCCATTTCAGTCCTTCTGACTCAGGCTCTTCCTGCACTGTCGTTGGAGATTACATTCCTCTTCCTCCTCCTCCCCTCCCACAAGGTTTCACCCCATCTGCCTCCAACTCCTTGTCCTCCTTGACCTACTTCGTCTATCACCGCTCCGAACATTTCCAATCCAAATGTGAATCCCGCCTTTCTGCCTCATCTGCCGCTCGGAGGGCCATCTCACTGTGGAGTGCCACCACCACTCCCGGCCCCTATCTTCAAACAGTTTGGCCTCAGGATCCTGGGCTAATCCTTCTTTGCATTAGAGGGTGAGGCAGTGATGACTGTTGTGACCCCCTCCCTCTCCAATGCAGCACTCATCTTCGTGTTGTCTCGAGTTGTCTCTCCGGACATCTTCTTGAGCGAACTGAAGGAGTGGGGTCTGGAGGGGTGGGACTAGTAGCTTTAGCCCCTATCTGACTCTGAGTTTGCAATCGTTTACCCCTCCAAAGAAGTCTCTGCTTGTGCGAGCTTCACCCTCCCCCTTAACCAGATCGTGATATCTGTCAAAGCTGCCGATGCGGACACCCGCCCTTCTGGTTTGTTATTAGATATTGGGGTCCTCCTTGACGACGTGCCTTCGGGGCTCCGCTATTGCTCCTTCCTGATGGCCTTCATGGAGCTCCTTGGAAAGCCAATTGAGGTGGATCTGGCTTCCTTGGATCGGCTGGGCCTGACTAAGGTTCGCATATGGTGTCTTGATCCGGCTCACCTCTCCGGCTCAATGGAGATTTTCCCCTCGGTCAAGGCGTTCCGGATTCATGTGTGTGTGGAAGGTCAAGCTACTCATCAGGCTCCCTCTCCGCCATCTTCTCAGCCCCGTGTCGTGGTGATGGGCCTGAGGACATCAATGGGGATGATGTGAGTGGAGCCAAGTTCACGTGCTCCGAATGGGAGGGTCTAGGCTTTGATCTTTGTGGTTTGCTCAAGTCCAGTGCTCCTTCGGATGCCTCGGTGGCCAAAGGCGCTTAGGCGGGGCCTACGGCCTCGGACGCATCGGCACCTGGGGATGTTGTGACTCTTGGTGGGACGGATGGTATGGCGACCAAACCCCTCGATGATCTTGGCACCCCTTTCTCTAAGGTATTCTCCAATGCCCCCGCCCGTCCCGTCTCCCCATCGCTTTCCGACATCGTGGATGTGCCTCTTCCCTAGGAACCGGAGGTCTCAAGCCTGATGTCCATTCCTAGGAAGAAATCGACCGTTAGGAAGTTTTGTGCGAGGAGCAGGGCGGCCTCACGCTCCAAACAGTCGGTGGCTGGTCTGTGTAGGAGGTTGGACGTGAATCTCAAGAAGATGGCTGCTGGGGCCTCGGGTGGGCCGGAGACTCCTTGTTCGTCTCGTCATCTACCTTCCTATTCTCCCGTCTCCACTGTTCGCAAGAGCAAGCGCTCCAAGGATGCTGGGCTATCTGTGGTTGAGAAGGTGTCACGACATGCAGAGGCCAAGCACGCCACTCTCATAGGTACTACTGGCCCCAGTTCTCCAGTCTTTTTGGTTCTTCCGTCTGCCTCTGATAGTCACCTAGTCAAGGTTCTCTCTGATTCGGGTATTGTTTTTTATGCGGGCAAAGGTTCCCCTTCCTCCCTTCTTGTGTTGATCCAAGCCAATGAATTCGCCAGAGTGACTATTGCCAAAGCCAAGGACATGGCGACAGTTGCAACGATGACGACTGCTAGTGCTAAAGCCAGGGAGGCTGGAAAATCGCCAATGTCTGGCTCTGATTGTGGGCCAGAGGAGATTGGTAGTGGCCATCCCTCCATTGTCCCTGTTAAGCGGGGCACCTTCAAACGTGCTAAATCATGTATTGCCTCATGCATGTCGAGCCTTCACATCAAAAATCTATCCTATAAATGAAAGCCCTCTTTTGGAATATTAGGGGTTTCGACGCTAGGGGACGAGACCAAATTAGGAACTATGTTAGGACGAATAAAGTTGAAATTGTGGGGTTGGTAGAGACGTTCAAAGCCTCGTTTTCTGCTAATGAACTATCCTCTAATGCGGGTGCATACCGGTTTGCTTGGAGGAGCCTTCCGGCTTCGGACCATTCTAGGGGTGATTCTTATCAGTGCTAAACTTGATATCTTCGATTTTGTGGCTTTCGACCATGGGGTGTTTTGGGCCAGCATGGTGTTTTTTCATAAACAACTTAATCTCATGTGGGAGGTGATGGTTGTTTATGGTCCTGCCGATCACTCCCTACCAGGGATCTTTCTTGATGAGTTGTCTAATAAGATTGAGTCATGTAACCCTCCGCTGCTCATTTGAGTTGATTTTAACCTTCTTCGTTGTCCGTCTGACAAGGACAACCATAATTTTTCCTAGGCCCTGGCTGAGTCTTTTAATGACTTCATTTTGGACTGCACTTTATGGGAAATTCTGCGAGTGGGGGCCCGTTTTACTTGGTCCAATCATCAATTTGATCCTACTCTCTCTGTTCTTGACAGGGTGTTTGTGGAAAACTCTTGGGACGTGGTTTTTCCTTGGGCGTCCTTTCTTGCCCTTCCTCACGTTGGCTCCGATCACTCTCCTCTCATTCTTGATGCGGAGTTGGCCCCTTCCTGCATGACTAGGCATTTCCACTTTGAAGCCTCCTGGTTCCTTATCGATGATTTCAAACCTATGGTCTCTGTTAAAACATCCTCCCTTCTTGGCTCGGTTCCTAGATCATATGGGTATGTTGATGATTGACATTTTTTCATACCAGTTGAGAAAGTTTCTGAAGGGATGGGGCCAGAATCGGACGGTTGAGGCCCACATGTCTAAAGATGATCTTCTAGTTAGGATTGCGGCTTGTGATGCTGAGGTGATTCTCTGGGCTCCCCCCTTGTTGGTTGGTAGGCCCACTACGATCTCGAATCCCTCCTCATGCAATTGCATCATCAGGAGGAGTGGTACTGGCACCAACGGGGCACTATTAACTGGATGCTGAAAGGTGACTCTCTCACTGCCTATATTTTTTTCCATCGCCAATGGTAGACGTTGTGAGTGCCTGATTGGCAAGCTTCTGGTTCATGGGGCTATGACTGTCGATCCGGGTGTGATCATGCATCATGTTCGCGACCTTTTCCACAATCTATTATCAGCTAGACTTGGCTCTAGTTTCTCCATCTCTTTCAATATTTGGGAGGGCCGGGCTAGGGTGTCTATCCTATAATGCCTTTCTCTCGGTCCCTCTTTCGGATGAGGAGGTTGAGGCCGATGTCCTCTCCTCCAACTCGATCTTCACTCCTGGCCGAGATGGATTTTCAGTTTCATTCCTCAAACACTTCTGGCATGTCCTTAAGCCTCTCATTTGCGCGATTATTCAGGGTTTCTGCTTTGGGACAACGGATATTTCTAGGCTTAATTATGCCGTCCTCTCTCTTATCCCTAAGGTCAAAGGGGCGAGGTCATCTTGGCAAAAGGGTTCGCCTCTAGACCCTCTCTGGTGGCCCACAAGGTGCTTAGTCAGACCCAGACCGCATTTGTCAAAGGTTGTTCCATCCTGGATGGCATTCTGTGCCTTCATGAGATTGTGCACGACCTCAAAGTTAGGAGCTCTGATTTGGTGAGTTCGGATTTCCTACGTAAAGTCCTTCTGGCCAAGGGCCTCGAAGGGGCTTATGTTCACCGCCTGATGCAGTTGGTAACTGGGGGCACATGGCTGTTGTTGCTGATGGGAACATCAGTAATTTCTTTGTCAATGGTAGAGGCCTACGACAACAAGACCCATCCCCCCTCCTTTTCAACTTTGTTGTGGAAGCTCTTTCCTGCATTCTTTCTCGTGCCGCCCAGGATGATCACATCAACCCGGTCTCTTCTTAGATCATCCCTCAGGGTGTTACCCACCTCCAGTATGCTAACGATCCTATCATCATGGTGGGTCTCAATGACAGTTGCCTTACCAATCTCAAATTCACCCTCCCCTGCTTTGAGGCTCTCTCCGGTCTTAAAATTAACTTCAAGAAGAGCGAGGTTCTGGTCACAGGGGTGACTAATATGTCTCCAACGTATCTATAATTTTTATGATGGCATGCTATTATATTATCTGTTTTGGATGTTTTATATGCATTAATATGCTATTTTATATTATTTGGGGGACTAACCTATTAATCTAGAGCCAAGTGTCAGTTTTTGTTTTTTCCTTGTTTTTGAGTTTTGCAGATATGGAATATTAAACAGAGTCCAAACGGAATAAAACCTTCGGAAGGAATTTTTCTAGAAGGAAACAAGTCATCCAAGCTTGGAGTGCACATTAGGGGAGATGCCAGGGCACCACAAGCCTGCTAGGCGCGCCCCTAGCTGCGCCTAGCAGGCTTGTCGCCTCTTGGCAGGTCTTCTAACCCTAATTCTTAGCCTATAAATACCCAAATATTCCCCCAACATCAGAAAGAGATACACAAATACTTTTCTGCCGCCGGAAACCTCCGTTCCCGAGAGATCTAATCTTAGAGCCTTTTCTGGTAATCTGTCGGAGGGGGAATCGATCACGGAGGGCATCTACATCATCTCCATTGCCCCTCCGATGATGTGTGAGTAGTCCATCACAGACCTACGGGTCCATAGCTAGTAGCTAGATGGCTTCTTCTCTCTCTCTGATCTTCAATACCATGTTCTTCATGATCTTCATGGAGATCTATCCGATGTAATCCTCTTTTGTTGTGTGTTTGTCAAGATCCGATGAATTTTAAGTTTATGTTCATATTATCCATGAATATTATTTGAATCTCCTATGATTTCTTATATGCATGATTTCATATCCTTGCAAGTCTCTTCGAGTTATTGGTTTGGTTTGGCCAACTAGATTGGTAATTCTTACAATGGGAGGAGTGCTTGGTTTTGGGTTCAATCTTGCGGTGTCCTCACCCAGTGACAAGGTAGGGGTAGCGAGGCACGTATTGTATTGTTGCCATCAAGGGTAACAAGATGGGGTTTTCATTATATTGCTTGAGTTTATCCCTCTACATCATGTCATCTTTCTTAATGCGTTATTCTGTTCTTCATGAACTTAATACTCTAGATGCAGGCAGGAGTCGGTCAATGTGTGGAGTAATAGTAGTAGATGCAGAATCATTTTGGTCTACTTGTCACGGACATGATGCCTATATGCATGATCATTGCCTTGGATAACTACATGATTATTTGCTTTTCTATCAATTGCTTGAGAGTAATTTGTTTACCCACCATGATATTTGCCTTCAAGAGAGAAGCCTCTAGTGAAACCTACGGCCCCCGGGTCTATTTTCCATCATATATTTTCAGATATATACTTGCTGCAATTTATTTACCTTTTAGTTTCCACACTCGTTACATCTATCTCTATCGGATCTAATCCTTGCAAATAACCGTGAAGGGATTGACAACCCCTTTATAGCGTTGGGTGCAAGAGTTTGATTATTTTTGTAGGTGCATCCATTGGTGACTTGCTTGTTCCTCCTACTGGATTGATACCTTGGTTCTCAAAAACTGAGGGAAATACTTATCTACTTCGCTGCATCACCCTTTCCTCTTCAAGGGAAAACCAATGCATGCTCAAGAGGTAGTAGTGACCAACACCGAGGCCATTTGGGTTGCTCACCTTCTTAATTGCATCTTGGGCTCCTTCTCTTTTAAGTACCTAGGCCTGCCTCCCCTTTCAAGCTGCTCCCCAAATATTTTAACCCTCTCATTGCCAAGGACGACAACCATGTTATGCCCTGGTGTGGGCGTTGTAATACTAATGCGGGTAAAGTCTTCCAGACTAACACTTGTCTATCTTCCCTCCCAATGTTCACCATGGGCTTGTACCGTCTCATGGAGGGGACACATAAGGGTTTTATATAAGCATCGGGGTGCATTTTACTGGAATGCTGCTGATAGTAAACAGAAGTACATGTTGGTTAAGTGGCAGTCCATTCTTCACCCTTAATACCACGGGGGTTTGGGCATCCTAAACACCTCAATCATGAAGACCTGTCTTATCATCGAATGGTGGTGGAATATTATGTCCTTGGGGCTAGGCACTCTCTGGTTTGATATTCTGAAAGGCAGATATTTCTCTTCTGGCAGCCCCATGTTCGCCTCTGCCTTGGGTGGATATCAATTCTTGTGCGAGTTGATCAAAGTTAGAAATATCTTTAGAGAGCACATCAAATTTGTTGTTGGCAATGGAGCTTCGGTCCAGTTCTGTCTAGACTAGTGGACTGGCGACCCCCCCTTGGCTGTCACATTTCCCACCATGTTCTCTTACTGCCCGAACCCGGAAATCTCAATCTTTGAGCTGCCCGCGGTTGGGTGGGATTTGGGCCTCAGGAGGACTCTCTCTCCCAAAGAGTTGGGAAATTGGCACCTCCTTGATGCCTGCTTCCCGGAGCTCTCGGAGGAAGGGGACTCTATCACATGGCCTCACTCTCCTTCTGGCAGATTCTCGGTTAAGTCTCTCTACCTTTGCATTATCTCTTGCTCCCCTACTAACATATTCAAATCGATCTGGCTTGCCAAGGTACCGCCTAAGATCTAAATCTTCATGTGGCAATCCACTCGTGGCAGGCTACCAGTGGCTGATCAAATCCATAAACAGAATGGGCCGGGTTCGGCCCTTGGTTCTCTCTGTCAGGCCCCGGAAAACATGGACCATATATTTTGTTGTTGTGTCCTGGCTAAGTTGGCATGGTGCGGTATCCGGTCTTGGATGGGGGTCTCCTGGGCCCCTTCCTCTTTTGCTGAGCTCCCTCCTCTCGTAGCAGGCCTTGTGGGACTCAACAAGCGTATCTTCTGGGTGGGGTTCTCCGCGTTGTAATGGGTTTTATGAACTACTAGAAATAAATTCACTATTGAACATGTGTTTCCCAACAACTAATTGCTTTTTCAATATGATCGTTTGCTTGCAGCAATGGAAATTATTGACTAAAGAGGCTGACCGGACACCTTTGGAGGAGTTCATTTCAATAGTGTGATCTTCTGCTTCTTCCCTCGCTCAGGCCTAGTCTCTGGTTGTTAGCTCATGACTTTTTTTACTCTGTGTTGTTTCCTCCTAATTCTGTAGGTTACTGGCCAGCGAACCATTGCTATTTGGCATGTGTGCCGCTCTATCCCTGTATTGTCTGCCTTTGTTGGTTTCAACTGGTTATCGTGGTTTGTGGGTGTGATAACTCTATCTGGTAACTTTATTTATAAAATCGAACGTATGTCTTTTCTCTAAAAAAAAATAAGCAGTGCTTTTCATGCTCATTCAAAAGGATCAGGCAAATAACACTTGGAAATCAAATGGGAATCACTTGCATGTAGTGTGTGGTGAGAACGTGGCAACTACTCATTCCGTTCCTCAATATAAGTCTTTTAAAAAAATTCACTACGAAATACATACAAACAAAATAGATGAATCTATATTCTAAAATATGTCTACATACATCCGTATGTAGTTCATAGTGCAATCTTTTAGGGCTTGTTCGGTTCACAAAGAAATGGAGGAGATTTGGCAGGGATTGGTGGGGATTTAATCCCCTACAAGTCAAAATCCCCTCCAATCCACCCCAATCCCTTTAGGAGGGGGTGTAACCGAACAAGACCTTAAAAGACTTATATTTAGAAACAGATGAAGTAATGTTTAAATGGTCCCTATCGAAACACAGCCCAGGCCTATACCGTGTAATAACAAGCACACGTTTGAATGATCATGCTGGAGGTTGAAGGTAGACAGGAAATTTTGGTCATGATATCCTGTGAAGATGGTGAAAAGAACTGCAAGGCGCTATGCTTGCAATCTCCTTGTGAATAGCTCACCAACTGGCACACCATTGGGAATCAAGGCGTCACCACATGTTTAAATCCAGTTTTCTAGCGGATTGGATACTTGGAATTCTGTCAACTGTCCACCCACAGATGGGCAGAGAGTATGGCCAGACATTAGTGTAAGTCCTATAATTTACTTAAAAAAAATTCTGCTACCGCGTGATCGGTCAGTTAACAGAACCAAATGTGGAAACAATCTTTCAGAAGAAAAAACTCACGACCAATCCTATGTAACACTAAGAGCATCTACAATTAGACTTGGCAAATCCGGCCTCCTATATGTCCGGGCAAGCCTGCGGACAGCGTCCGCCGGCCCCTCATTTGTTGCGCCGCACATTCACATATCTTAAATGGCAATTATCAAATTCATGCAATCTATGCACATCGATCATCCGATACAAGTTGTCCAAACTCAACAGTTTGAAACGAAGCAAATCAAATCATACTCGAACCTCTTGCCTTCGTCGTCTTGCCCTTCTTCTGCTTGCTCGGATTGGGATCGGATGTTGTCCCAACTTCAAATGCCGTGGTGGCCTCCAATTCATACTCCATTTCGGTAGGATCTTCATTGTCATTGATCATGCTTGACATGTACGCCTCCTAGATGGTTTACAAGCATTCATCAATTGCAAGCACTTAACATGTACAAATTGACCATTAGATCGGACAAAAGCAAACAAAATGTACCACCCTTGTTTTTTCATTTCATTAAACATGTCGAGTGCAGCCCGGGGGACGCCGATGCTCGTGCTCATCCACTCCCGGACGAGCTGTGGCGAGTCACATTCGTCGACCGATGACATCTGCATAGGCAGAAAGGTATCTGGAATGGCCCAGTTGGCGGTCAAATCCTCTTCTGCCCAAGGGCCACGACGTCAGCGCTCGGATGGATGGGGTGCGGGGTGTTGGAAATATGCCCTAGAGGCAATAATAAAATAGTTATTATTGTATTTCCTAGTTCATGATAATTGTCTGTTATTCATGCTATAATTGTGTTAACCGGAAACCGTAATACATGTGTGAATACATAGACCACAACGTGTCCCTAGTGAGCCTCTAGTTGGCTAGCTCGTTGATCAATAGATGGTCACGGTTTCATGACCATGGACATTGGATGTCGTTGATAACGGGATCACATCATTAGGAGAATGATGTGATGGACAAGACCCAATCCTAAGCATAGCACAAGATCGTGTAGTTCGTTTGCTAAAGCTTTTCAATGTCAAGTGTCGTTTCCTTAGACCATGAGATTGTGTAACTCCCGGATACCGTAGGAATGCTTTGGGTGTGCCAAACGTCACAACGTAACTGGGTGGCTATAAAGGTACGCTACGGGTATCTCCAAAAGTGTCTGTTGGGTTGACACGAATCGAGACTGGGATTTGTCACTCCGTGTGACGGAGAGGTATCTCTGGGCCCACTCGGTAAGACATCATCATTATGAGCTCAATGTGACTAAGGAGTTAGTCACGGGATGATGTATTACGGAACGAGTAAAGAGACTTGCCGGTAACGAGATTGAACAAGGTATGGGGATACCGACGATCGAATCTCGGGCAAGTACCATACCGATAGACAAAGGGAATTGTATACGGGATTGATTGAATCCTTGACATCGTGGTTCATCCGATGAGATCATCGTGGAATACGTGGGAGCCAACATGGGTATCCAGATCCCGCTGTTGGTTATTGACCAGAGAGGTGTCTCGGTCATGTCTACGTGTCTCCCGAACCCGTAGGGTCTACACACTTAAGGTTCGATGATGCTAGGGTTATAGGGAAATAGTGTACGTGGTTACCGAAGGTTGTTCGGAGTCCCGGATGAGATCCCGGACGTCACGAGGAGTCCCGGAATGGTCCGGAGATGAAGATTGATATATAGGAAGTGAGGTTTTGGTTACCGGAAGTGTACCGGGACCACCGGAAGGGTTCCGGGGGTCCACCAAGTGGGCCCACCTGCCCCGGAAGGTTCCATGGGCCAAGAGTGGGAGGGAGCCAGCCCCTAGGTGGGCTGGTGCGCCTCCCACCCCAGCCCAAGGCGCAGCAAGGGTGGAGGGGGCAAACCCTAGGCTTAGATGGGCCTTAAGGCCCACCCTAGGGCGCCTCCACCTTTCCCTGCCCTGGCCGCCGGCCAGATGGGTTTCTGGAGGCTGCCGCCACCCCTAGGGTGGAACCCTAGGGCGCAGCACCTCTCCTCCCCTCCTCCTATATATAGTGGAGGTATTTGGGGCTGCATAACACACGCGTTCATCTCCTCCCTGGTGCAGCCCTACTCCTCCCTCTCCTCGTTTCTCCGTAGTGCTTAGAGAAGCTCTATCGGAGTACCACGCAGCTCCACCGCCACCACGTCGTCGTGCTGCCGGAGCTCTCCCTCAACCTCTCCTCCCTCCTTGCTGGATCAAGGCGTAGGAGACGTCACCGAGCTGCACGTGTGTTGAACGCGGAGGTGTCGTCCGTTCGGCACTTGATCGGATCTACCGCGATCTGAATCGCTGCGAGTACGACTCCATCAACCGCGTTCTAGCAACGCTTCCGCTTAGCGATCTTCAAAGGTATGAAGATCCAATCTCTCCCCGCTCGTTTGCTGGTTTCTCCATAGATGGATCTTGGTGACACGTAGGAAAATTTTGATTTACTACTACGTCTTCCAACACGGGGTGTCGGTCGTGGCGTGGGAGACAACTCTTCGAGCATGTCCTCACCTCCCTGCGCCGTCGCCGCCTCCCTCTCTTGCTGTCGGTGACGCGGCAACTTCCAAGCGACGTTCTCCACCTTGCAAGACGGGGCGGAGGAAGGGACGCCGACGAACGAGGCAGACTGCATCTTCGTCGCAGTGGTCGAGGACAGGCTGGAAGACATCTACGACAGCGGATTGGAACCGGTGGTGAGGATGGGGAGGAAGGGTGACGGACAGCAAGGGCCCGGGCGTGAGAAAGGTTGGAGGCGACAAAAGGAGGAGGATGAAAGGTTTGGAGGATTTGGTGCAATTTATAGTGGGCTCAAGGTGTCGGGTCCGACGTGACGGGTGTGCCCGAGCAACCCCATATCCACCTCATATTTGGGCTAAATATGAGTAATGTCAGTCAGCATGGGCGCTTGAGCCCTGTCTAAGAAGCTCCTCTGGATCGAAATTTCATGACTGATCAGTGCCCAGGCGGCCTGTTCTGGCGTTTGAAACGGGTTTGAGAGGTCCAGTTGTAAATGCTTTTAAAAAGCTCACATTCAATCGAGGTTTCCAATTAAAATTAGGTCATCCAATTTTGACAGGGTCAACAATTTTTTTTCAAAGATCTCTCTTTCAATTCTTTTATACATGCTTCCTAATTTTTAAAGCCTCACAGTTAGTTGGTCTTCAAATTAGGACTGGATCACCCATTTTGGCCGGTCAATAATTTCATGATGAATCTGTCATACCAATTTGATATTGAATATTGATATATTTCTCTACAAATTTAATCAAACTTAAGTACTTTGATTTTTCAGAAAAATTATATACCTCATGCTTTAAAACAGAGTGCATTTTTTTGAAGAAACACAACAACACCAACAACGCAACAAAGCGCGCCTAACCTTTCTAGTATGATGATATCTCCTAACATGGACATGCTTAGACTATGTTGCGATTACCTCCCTTCATTCCAAAATAATTGAAGTTCTAGGTTTGTCCTAAATCGAATCTGTTGACCAACTCTATAGAAAAATGTGCTAAGAGTCTACAACACCAAATACACACAGTACGAAAATAATAAAGAATCTGATGAGACTAATTTGTTCTTCAGATGTTCATATATTTTTCTGTATACTTGGTCAAACTTAAACGCGACCTTCATGTATTCTGCCATCGGTACACATAATGCAAGTCTGCACCCGATCGATGTAAAAGCCAAATCTATGTGCTCTGCATATGAAAAAGTGCTACAAACTTTTAACACGTAGAAATGTGAGTTACGTGCACAGTCAGTCAGTCAACAACAAACAGGTTTCCCCTGATTTGCAGACTGTATGCGATAATAGGGCCTAACTATCAATGAAAATTCGTACAATTTTTCAAGCCAGATTCATGAACAATTCACCATAAATACGACAGGGTTCTTCCTAGATAATAATAACAGACTAACAGTGGAAGGAGCCTCTGCAATACATTCTTAAGTGGAAGGTGGGATTCGAACACGGATGGTTGATTCCAATCCCACCTTCTGCATAAGAATGTCACCGAGGAAGATCTCCTTTTCCTGGATAGTAAGAAGCAGGAACTGCGAAAGATCATAAACAACATTCAGGCAAACATTTTAGTTGAACATTACCAAGTACAAGCAACGGAAAGTTTCCAGTGTGCATGAGCTCACAAGTCGAAAGGATGACCGAAGCCAGGATTTCATAAAGATCTGAACTAAGCATTAAGAACTAATTATGAGTGAAGTGGGCAGGATGGTCCACAGATACAGTACCCTACATCACATGACAGCATTGTAAGTCTTGCTAAATAAAAGCAGTTGGGGGTGATAAGCCAAAAGTACAACTAGAAGTAGATGCACCGTTGAAAAGTTCGATTTCGACTTAGTCATGCACACAAACAAAATTATTCAGCTGGTAACTGAAACCAGCGGTGGATCCAAGCTAAAAAAAAAATCCATGATGTGATATCCTAATGGCTATATCTAACAGATTTTTCTTCATTTTTGCCTATATATAGTTTTAAGAAAGTGTTTCTCGACAAGGCACCCATATTTGAAGAAATAATAAATTGGAACAGTAAATTCACTTAGACAACTAGGAAAGTAGAGTGTGCTACAAATATACGTACAAAGTACAAAATAGTAGCCTTACAGATAAAAGACAACTTGTTACATGTAGAAGTGAACTCAGGTTGTAGCTTCAGTAGCTGAATTTGCTGGCTGATCAGAGTCATGAACAGAGACAATGATCAGCAATAAGCAATTGGTTATAAGTTTTTAACCTTGCAACGTAACACACATAGTATAATGGAGAAAAGCATCATATGCACAAACTGTACAAGGGCATGTTATTTTTTCTTACTTCCCAGATAATACTGAGAAGAAAAGGAAAGGTAGCAATGGCACACAATGAAACGTGCAAACCTATTCAAACAACCTCACATAAACCAAACATACGCTTATTGTGATACGGCTGAACTTCAAACCTATTCCCAAACACTCAAAAGTATATACACCACCCTAGTACCTTCTGGGTTCAGAAGGTTGTGAGGGACCTTCCTTCCTAAAAATTCCACAGAACATGCATCGAGCAAACTTGGGTGAAGGTGGATCAAGAGCAGGCGGAATATGCCGAGCACGAAAGGCCTGGTTGATATCGCTGGGCATGCCACCGCGCTCGGCAACATCACTGTACCTACGCTCCACAGCTCCCGTGGACCCGATGCTACGGGAGTGCCTTAGCTCCTTGAGTTCTAAGCTGTTGACCTCTGCCTCCCCAGCTGTCCCTTGATTCCTCTGGTTCTGGTCTTCAGGCATAAGCGTCTCCTGCCAGATCAGACCAGATGAACCAGACCTCCTAAATGTTTGGGAAGATCTCTGTAGCTCCGCCATCTTCCTTCCGCATTACTTCCGTCCTTCTCTACTTGTGTTCGTGGGTGTTTGTTTCAGTGTTCATACCTCAGAAGTCATATGGTGCATGATAAGGTCTGCAGTGGGGAGGAAAGTGTGTATTGACCAAACCTAATAATATACATGCATATCAAGGAAGGGTAACCATAAGAAAATCAGGATGAGTCACATGATGGTGACAACTGGAGAAGGCTCAAGACGAAGGGAGGATATAAGGTATGCATGTACAATGCATTGACACCAAGTCGTGTATTGATAGAACGGGACCCTCTGCCTGCCTCAAGTACTATTAGCTGAAACATTATCTTGTTTGTTGTGATGTATTCACGAGCTAACAGAATATTGCCTGAAGTAGCTTAACATTAAATGCAGAATCAACAGCAAATATCACCACCCCTCTCTTCTTGCCTTAATGCACTATTAATCCTTGATTGTAAAACAACTGAATGGGATATAGACTGCGTAGATATACAGAAAAATAGTAGATGACCCTGCTACAATGTTAACTGATGGTCAAAAGGACATAACAGAATCTCCAGCGAGCCCTAACTTACAGTTACGAACGTAGCAACAAGAAGTAGTAAGCTAGTTAACATCATTTACCAACTATAGCAGCTAGTTATTCTTGCATGTTGATTCCTTCCTCCTAAAATTAACCAGAATGTTAAATAATTTGCTGCAGAAGTGACACTCCATGTTCCATTCTCTTTGACAATGCTCCCAAGTTGCTAACGCAGCTGCCATAAACATCATTCTGACCAAGCTGAACAGAAAACAGACAATATTGCAGTTTATATGCACTTACTACAGTAAGGTGCGCTGACTAATTGAAATCCCACCCTTAGCCTTCATAAGCTCTGTCAGAGATTTGGGCCCTTCAAAATCATTTGAGAAAGTTCCCCCATGAGGCATGCGAGCAGCAGAGTGGCTAAAACGTGACTTGGATATACAATTATCTTCTTTTATCTGAGCTAGGGTCTTCGGCCCAGTAAAATCTGTGGTAGGGTGTTCAGAAGATCTAGCAGAAATTACATTGTGCTGTTTTCCTCTACGTTTCTTCTTATGTCCCCTGAAGGTAGCACAGATAACAGACTGAGGACACTCCTCCATCAAGGACTCTTGCCTGTAATGAGTGGATCTTGATTCAGTGCCATGGAAACCACAGACGGGTTCAAGACCCCGACGCCTCTTAGTGCGACCCTTCCTGCTCTTGGCACCTTTTCTCTTCTCAGGTCTTCTGTTTGAAGTGTGTCTTGTCTCAGTATGCTGATGAGGAAACACATCATCTGCCGCTGAGCTGATGAACCTGGAATTGAAAAGCATCATGTCATACTCATCAAAACTTGGCCTTGCAAGCTCTCTTGTATTGTGTGGTATGTGTCCCAAAGTGGTTTCAACATCAGGGTCTTGAACTCCTTCAGGATGACTAAGATAAGCATGTTGATCATCAAAGCTACAAAATGCTTGCCCATAGTACCATGAATCATAGTAATCCCGATCATAACAGACTGGATCTCCAATATCATACTTCGCAGGAGGCACCTGAGCATCTCTTTTCTGTGCCAATTGTTTCTCAAGATCATTCTTGTTAGAGAGTCCATCATCAACAAGCACATCAAATCCAGGGGAGGAATCACGACTTTCATCTTGCTCTGCATCCTCCATTGTTGAATATTCTGAGCTTTGATCTGAGTGGGTGAAACATTTTATGTATTCACCCATGTCAATTGATGTTTCAGGTGTGACGGAAATAGGACCATCAAATTCGAGATATATTGACTCAGGAGCTTCTTTTGGGTGGCATTTCTTTATGTGGCACAAGGTGTCCTGACAAGGACTCGCGTGAGCCTCCTCCGATGCCTCAACCATCTCATCTCCAGAGGAATTTTCATTGACAGCAGGATTGAAAGTAGTAGCCTCAGAAGAAATCGCTAATTCAGTGTTAGGGGTTGGCTCATGTAGGAAGGGGCAATTGTCACCTTTTTTGCACCCAGAGCTGTAGTAGAAATAACAAGGATTGGCTGTCTTGACAGAAACAGAACCATCTGATGAGGGTGGGACTGTCAAGGACTTGGTTCTGTTGAAATTTTCCATTGGCTGCAACAGGAGAAGCTCGTCAGACAAGAAGCACCAACACGCTATCAGGGCATAGAAATACCACAACCTGATATTCTATGGAATTCCATATTCTATTTGTAGAATTGGTACATGAGCATAGACAAACTCAAATCAATTAACCGCCGGGTCAAGTGAGCCCTTCTTTTCATACCTGATTTCATGGTTATAAATTTCCACCCCAAAATGGAAAGCAGGCATGCAGCAAAGCACAAAACTACACATGGAATAGTTTGTTGTCACAAACTCACAATGCATACAAACAAGAAATTCTACGAAATTCTACACCGAACTGTCGCTGAATAACAGTAGGCAGGCTCTGCGCGCAAGGTGGAAGAGAAGAATTGGGGCTAATGTATACCTAGAATAAGCCCAAGGGTGTTTGTGAATATTTTTCTAAGCAAACAGAGATACACTGTGATAATGACATATTAGGCATGCAACCCTTCTTCGCAAATTACACCACAACAGAAGCTAGCCTGGCACAAGCGTAATAATAAGACCCATCACTAACCACCAAAGCAAGCGTCCTAGGCATGCAAGCAAGCACGCAAGCATGGAAGTACACGCACTTCTTCTTTTCGCGATTACAGAAGCAAACACACATATCAATTCGAAGGTATTGAGCTCAGAGGTTACGGGTGTACGGATCACACACAGGGTGGCGAAAGGTGCAGCTTGGGTTGACGCAGCTGCCGTGGAACCAGTACCAGCAGTTCCTGGGGTTGAACCGCGCGCCCTCGCAGTGGCGGTACTCGCACTTGGACCCCTGCAACCAAAACCGCACACGAACTCCGATCAGTAAATAGACCAACCGAGGCGGCATCCGGCTGCCATTCACCGGCAAGGAAACACAGAAACCCAACGAATCGGCGGATTTGCGCTAGGGTTTTGAGTGGTACGGCACCTTGGTACAGCTGACGCGGGAGACGAGGAAGAAGACGCAGTCCGTGTTGCTCCTCCTCCAGCGCGGATCCTCGCCCTCCTCCGCCGCCGCCGAGACCATCGCTCCCCTTGTCTCTCGTCCGCTGCGTCGTCGGAGGAGGAGGCGCCGGCGGTGGCGGTGTGGGAAATGGGGAGGCGGCGGTGGACGCGACGGTTCGGGAGGAACGAAAAAGTTTTTGAATTTTACTTTTCTTGAGGGAGATAAGGGTTTTGAACTTTTTGGTGCATTGGGTCTAGGAACGAATCGCGCTCTGTTTCTTTGCAAATGCATACCAGTCCCTGGAAGTTTGATATTTACATTGCGCCAAATGTATATCGCGCGCGGACGTTCCAATTTTAGGGACCCTGTTGCCCAACCTTACTAATGTCTAGGAGTATCTTTCATCGCATAGTCATCGTACTTCTAGCAGGTGGGACATGTTTGGTTGTCCGTATAAGACTCAATCAATTTGTAATTTTTTTTCTTGATTATTTGGTCACCTAAGTTTACCGTTTGACCTGCATAGCATGACCAGGTCTGCTAGAAACAATTGAATCGACAGTTTTTTCAGAGTCAGTACCGCAGGATGCAGGTTTGCAACTGTGGCTGTACGCAAGGACGCACGCTCAAGACGTTGTGTTGTTTTTCAAAGTGTTAGCAATAATTACACTCACTTCTCTCCCTCTCTCTCCCTCACTACTCTTCTCTCTCATCTCTCCACTCTCCCACTCTCACACCGACGGCGGCGAACAGTGGATTGAAGAACAACAAGGCGACCACCGGCCTTCATCATTGGCATCAGCAATTTCCCCGCACTACTCCATCATTGGCAACAGCAACTTCCCCACACTACTTCTGCAATGGCAGTAAGCCCAATTTTCACCTCCTCACTTACGATTTCGTATTCGGTCCGCGTTTAGATTCGGTCTGTGTATTCCATTCGCATTCTAGGGGAATGGAGAATCGGGCTAGATAGCCATAAGAGTAGCAAAATCACACATAGGTAGGGAAGATGTTTTTCAATGTCTTCAGAACAACAAGTAAAATCATATATTATGCATAAATTCGAAGCATGGCAATGCAAACAATTAATTTGATGCCATAAGAGTTTCCTTTTTGAGATAAGCGACGTCGCACAAAATAAACATGCTCATTTAATGATTTTCATTCAATTAAGCTAATTGGATATTTAGCACGAGCATGAAGAGATCCAAGATGATCCAAGTAAAAAAGCTTCAGCAGTGTACTAGATTTTGGGTGGTTCCTCAACCACTGGATCACCAAGTACAACTATTTTTTGATATTTTGCATTTTATATCCATATCTAAAGATAGAAAACCAGAAATGGAAAATAAAATTACTTAGAAATAAAGAAAACAATCACACATGAAAATATTAACCCCACGCTATTGCTCCCCGGCAACGGCGTCGAAAAAAGGTCTTGATAACCCACAAGTATAGGGGGTTGTTTGTAGCCTTTTACAATAAGTAAGAATGTCAAACCCAACGGGGAGCTAAAGGTATAATTAATATTCTCTCAAGTTCTATAGACCAAACAACTCTGCGCACGCTTACTTTACCTAGAACAAAAATAAAACTACTTTGCGGGAATAAAACTAGAAGTACTTTGCAAGACTGAAACTAGAAGTACTTTGCGAGAATAAAATTACGAGTAATTTGCAATATAATAAAAAAACTATAGAAAGCTTTTTTGTAATGCGAGAGAAAGATTGTTCATAGGCAACTGAATATAATACGATAGATACTTATCATATGCAATGAGGGAGAGGCATACGCTATCATACTTTCCATACTTGGATCATCTGCACTTATGATTGAAACTCTAGCAAGCATCCGCAACTACTAAAGATTATTAAGGTAAAACTCAACCATAAAACCCAACCATAGTATTAAGTAACAAGTCCCCTTTATTCCCATACGTAAACAACCCCTTATTCGTGTGTAAACTTTTGTCACCCTATCCACCCACTATAAGCGAAACGTAAACATATTGCAAAACCCTACAACGGTAATCCCACACGCTTGCGCAACGCACAGGGCACCATAGGACAAGACCATTAACATACGACTCATATCAATCACACCATACCACAATTAAACCATAGGACAAAAAGGATCTACTCAAACATCATAGGATAGCCACACATCATTGGGTAATAATATATAGCATTAAGCACCATGTTTAAGTAGAGATTACAATGGGGAAAAGAGGTTTTACACCACTCCATACAAGGGGAGAGAGTTGGTGGTGACGGCGGCGAAGTTGTTGGTCAAGATCGTCGTCACGATAGTTGCCCCGACGGCGTTTTGGCATCACCAGGAGAGGGGGGAGAGAGCCTCCCTCCTTCTTCTTCCTCCTTGGTCTCCCCCTAGATGGGAGGAGAGTTTCCCCTCTCGTCCATGGCTGTCATGGCTCCCGATGGGCAGAAGCCCCTCCAAGATTAGATCTCTCTCTTTGTTTCCCTTCTGTTTTCATGACTGTTTTCTGACCCCTTTACCATTTCTTAATATCAGGAGATCCGTAACTCCGATTTGGCTAAAATTTTGAGGGGATTTTCCTTCAGAAACTATCTTTCTTGCGGCGAAAGAAGGGCCCCAACCAACTTACGGGGGGTCCCAAGACATCAGGGCGCCGCGTTGCATTGATTCTTCTTCAAAGCCACTGCCCTCGATCTAGATCTCGGCCCCGCGTCAAGCTTTGCTCCGACGACTTACCTCGTCGGTGAGCTCACCTTCAGTGACTCGTTCTGCTCCAATCTCCTTTTCCCCTCCTCTACTCGATCCCTAACCTCATCTTTTTCTCCCTGTTTCACTGCCGCGATGAATTGATGACCGCCGATTTCGCCTTTTGTTGCCTCCACCACCTGGATCCACATACCCATGCCCGGGACGGGTACTCCTTGAGTTCCCCTCCTTGGATTCGTGTTGGTCCACGCCAAGTTCGCCACCTGCCGCCGCCATGTCCCTGCTTCACGCCGCTGCCTCTAACCTCATGTTCGTGTTTCTATACGAAGGAGAGGCATGCCCAGGGCATGAGCACTTGTGTGGGCTTCTACGCCAAGTCGTCTTGCCCCAGATTTTGGCCCAGTGACCCTATGGTGAGCACCCATGTCTATCCACCACCCTGAGTGTTGTTCCGTTATGTTGCCCCCGTTTCCTTCTCAGACTAGTGCATCAGATCCAGCCCGTTAGAGTTTTTTTTTTCGTTCTATGATTTTAGTAAATATTCCATGCATGCATAATTACAGAAATTCCACTATTTTAAATTGCTAATAACTAAATAATCGTGCATCGTAATAATACATGTCATATATGTAACTTGGGTAGAATTTCATGTAGTTTCATAATATCCAACTTTCATCCGTGTTAAATATGTTTAAAACTAATGTTTGCATTAATTTACATAAATGTCATGCTAAAATGGTTTAATTCCTAGCTAAATAACCGCAGCTCGGAATTAAATAAATTATATATGTAACTTGACTACAAAAATGTGTAGAATAACATGGTGAACTTTATTTTCATGTTTAACAGTAATAAAAAATGTTTAGGACAAAACAGTACCTAATTCAAAAATTTGCATATGGGATCGTTTCGAAAATGCTATATGTTGTTTTGGGCCTCGTTTAAAATGCCTAGAAGGTAGTTTAATAATGCTTCACCTCTTGCCATGATAATAACATTTAAACTTGTTGGATACCTAAACAAGAATGAACTAAATAATTAGATGTGGAATTTTGTCAATATGCAACTCGTTGCGTATTGAGCTTCACTTAATGTGTAGTATTTGATTGTAGTGTTTGCCTTGCCATACATTTTTAAATGGGCATGCATTATACTTGATTGTGCATCATGTCGGGATTATGGTTGTTTGCTTACCGTGTGTGGTTTTCTTGTTTTTGGAATTGCTTCTTCTCGCTAGAGTTCCGAAACCGATTCGCGGTGTGAGGATTCGTTTGACTACGCCCATTCGTCTACTTCACAGATTTGTTTTTTTTCAAGTGGGATTACAGGCAAGATGATCGTTACCTTGAATACCACTACTATCCATGCTAAGCTAGTTGTCTCATTTCTATCACTATGTCTTGCTACCTACCACTTGTTGTCAAGCCTCCCAACTTGCCATGATCAGCCTCTAACCATCCATTGTCCTAGAAAACCATTGTTTTGGCTAAGTTACTGCTTGCTCAGCCCCTCTTATAGCGTTCTAGTTGCAGGTGCAGGTTGTTCCATGTGGAAACATGCATATCTTGGGATATCACATTATTCTTGCTAATTAATTAATGCATCTATATATTTGGTAAAGGGTGAAAGGCTTGACCTTTTGCTTAGTATTTTGTTCCACTCCTGCCACCTTAGTTTCTGATTTTCGGTGTTATCTTCCATATTAAGCGCTCCTAACATGCTTGGGGTTGTTATGAGGACCCCCCTTGATAATTCGTTTTGGGATAAAACTCTTCTGGCAAGGCCCAACATTGGTACTACATTTGCTTAACTAACAAAACTTTCATAGGGAATGATCAACTCATGGATGATTTAATCAACAAGCTGGGCCAATGCTTCTCATGAGTGTTGGTCCAAAACGGGCTGCCTGCGAGGCTGGCTCGGGGAAATTCAAGGATTGGTTTAACTTGTAGCTAGTCCCGTCTTGTAGTGCCCTGAGAATGAGATACGTGCGGCTCCTATGAGGATATGACCTGCCGAGCGATCTTGCTGGATTTGTTTTACCTTTAATGGATGTCTTGTGCACCTGGATTCTGAGGACACTTCAAGCTATCCCATGGTTGAGGTTTTCCATCGTGGCTTGTGGTTAGTTTGTTATGGGTGAGTTGGAGCACTCCTATAGGGTTAAATCTTTCTAAAAGTCGTGCCCACGGTATGTGGCAACTTGAAAACTTTATAATGCCTGGTTATAGAAAAATTGAAGTAAGCTAAATTAAAATACACCAACTATGTGCGTATATGTGACCGTCTCTTTTCGAGGGAGTTCGGGAAGAGAACACGGTGGTGTTATGTTTGACTCGTAAGTAGGTGTTTAGGATCACTTCTTGATCATTACTAGCTCACATCCGTTTAAGTGTAGATTACTCTCCTTACTCTTGTACTTGTGTTAGCCAAATAAAAATGCTTAGTGCTGCTGCAACTTCACCACCTAACCATTCATCACTCTTTAAGCTTTGCTAGTCTTGATACCCTTGGTAATGAGATTATTGAGTCCATGTGGCTCACATATTCCTACACCAACAGATGCATGTATAGGTAATGTGATGCTCAGTGCTTGCTTTGGCTTAGTGCAAGAGGTGCACCGGCCTGGGGCCCGGCCTAAAGAGGGGCCCATAGTATATATGCAGTATGTATATATCACAGATTAGAGGTAAAAAATAGGAATGACTCACGTATAGCCCCAGCCCAGCTAGCCCTAAGCCCAACAAGCAGCCATGCACGAGACCACAAGGGCCTATCAGCGGTAAAGCTATTACTTTCTTTGGTGTTGTGCAAAGAATTTATATATTGTTTTCAAGCTCTATGAGAGATATGGCAGTTATTGCTTGATCATGTTCCAAAAATGACAGTTAAGTCTTTGTGTAACACTTAGTGGGAGAGTCGAATAAAGAGTGTTCATGCTATCAGATATCAAGCACTCGAGTTAAGAAAATCATTATTGGAATTGAAGATAAATTCTACAAATGAGGCCAAGACTAAGAGCGACGCAAAATCTTTGGCTCCTGCACTTGAGAAATTTGATTTTTTTACTTGGCATGGTCATTTGGTATGATGTTTTGTTCACTGTAAACATGGTGAGTAAGAAGTTACAGTCTAAATTTGTGTGCATTGATGTTACTCTTAAACAGATTGAAGGTGCCATCTCATATTTTGAGAAGTACAAAAATGAAGGCTTTGCAACTACTTTGGATATTGCGAGATCTATTGCAATTGACATGGGTGTACAACCTTTATTTCCTATCAAAAGACGTGTTACCAAAAAAAGGACAACTTGATGAAATTAATGGCAATGACGAAAATAATCAGAATGAAGAAACACAAGCATGTGTGGTGGAATCATTTAGAGTCAAATACTTTTTGGTGATGATTAATGTTGCAATTGCTTCCATGACCACTAGATTTGAGGAACTGGAGGCATTTGGGAGCATATTTGGCTTCTTGTTCAACTTGAGAGAATTGAAGTCCTTGGTGATAATGATCTAAGAAGATGTTGCACTAATTTTGTTAACAAATTCGCTCATGGTAAGTCAGCAGATGTTGATCTAGATGATTTCATTTCTGAACTAAAAGTATTGCAGATGACATTGCCAAACACATTCATGTTAGTGGACCAGGTATTTGAGTTTCTTAGAGATGCAAATTGTTATCCAAATGTCTCAATTGCTTATCGTATCCTTTTGATCGTACTCGTGATTGTTGCATCGGCTGAAAGGAGTTTCTCAAAACTTAAGCTACTGGAAAATTATTTGAGGTCAACAATTTCTCAAGAAAGACTGAATGGTTTGGCCATGTGTTGCATTGAGAAGAATATGATGGATAGTACTGATTTTGACACTCTTATTGATGATTTTGGGTCAAAAAATGCATGAAGGTCTTGTTTCTCATGATGACTGGGGGTTAGCATGCTATTTCTATATGTTTTTGTAGGCTGTAACTTCTATGATACTTGGTTTGGAACAAAGGCATGGAAAATAACAATTTTTTAATTCTAGTAAAAATGATTACTTTTATGAATTTATAGCAATTGTACATTTTCATGTATCGAATAGGATTGTTCTCTCTATTGGGTCCATTCGTGGAGTTCGCATCGGGGCCTTTGAAAACACAAAGCCATCCCTAGCGATGCTTTGACGTGAGAGTTATGATTTTTCTAATTGGAGTTCTTCTTCTTCATCGATGATAGGATGGGTTCCCAATCGACAGCCTGGGATTAGCAGGGTGGGCATTATCTTCTTTTTCATTTGATTTCATCCATAGTCAGATCATGCTCTTCTGTATGATGATTGTTATGTATTGATGTATTGAGATATTTATGATGTAGCATGTGGCATGTATAAGCCAACTCCGTATACTCATATCTTCTTTACATGTATTGTGACGATTTCCATTCTTGCGAAGCGACCCGAAATGCACTTCTATCCTTATCGAGGCCCTCGAGTTGCCGCGAGGATAGTACGGAATTTTGGGCGTGACAAGTTGGTTTCAGAGCCATACCGACCTAGGAGCCGCCTTGATTGATCGAACTTGGCCGTTGTCGGGTCTAGAAAAAACTATATTTTAACTTTCTGAGTCTAGTTATATATCGGAGAGTAGGAATTCTGTTTTACTTCTCATTCTGTCATTGCTTTGGTGAGGAACCGTGACGTAGGAGTTTTGATTATATCCCTCTTCTGACTCAAAACTTTATAGGAAACGTGGGTATTTTGGAACCTCTATGATGTCGGTGTGACCGGAATTTTGTTCTTGGTGCCTCCTATCTATGGGTAGGGTCCGGGGGAGTTGAGATCCAAGGGGTTCTTGTCACACTCATTGTCGTTCAGTTTCCTTAGTATATAAGGATGAAGATTTTCGAAATTGCTCCAATACTATTTGGTGAGAGGATTTTGGCACCACCCAGTACTGGGGAGTGTGATCAGATGTACTACCATATTTAGTATTGTTGCAATTACAAGGGTCTGAGGTAGACGAGTTTTCGAGGTCTCTGGTTATGTGTTGGCGGATATGATACACTGGAGAGGAGTATTGTTCTAGGAGATGAGTGATGGATTTGCTACTTGTACTTGTAAACGTTGGACCAGATTGCATAAGCACAAGATTTCGAGAGTTCTTAGGTGGGAATTCAAGTAGTTATCTAGGTTTACCTTCCAACAGATGCATGATGTGAGGTTGGGGTTCGACATCTAGTGGTTCGTTCGTTCACGGTCTTTCTTAAAGTGGTTCTTGTTGCGTCTTAAAGAGCCATTGTAGCTTGCCATGATTCGAGACACTTCGTATGTCGTGTGCACTGCCTTGCACATGATGGCTACTGTAAGATCAAGCTCGTGCAGATTTTACTACGAAAACATCGAGCGGAATCTTTGTCATATATTTGTTTCCGGCTTAATTCGCAAGTCTCATCCTTTGTTTTGTTGGAGTACGATAATTCGAGTTGCTTTGATGTCAAGTGTTGATTTCATACCCCTTTCTAAATGATGTTCTCATATTGCTATGGGAGTGCAAATTATGTTAATCAATCAAAATTGTCATGTCAAGTCTTTTCCATCCGGTGCTTCCCTTCAAGTTAGGTCAACCTAATACTATTCCATTTGAAAGATCAATCCTTATTTTTTCTTCCGGATTTCTTTTCATTCGTCTTAAGTTATCTTATTATTTTTCCCACCCTCCCACTCTTTTTCTTCAACGATTAAGTTATCATCCAAGTGCCTTTTATATTCATGTGATGCTTCCACTTTGTTTTCTTTCATATTGTATCTTGTGATTCACGTGAAGATGCTCAGGTGCTAAGTTCATCATTCTTTGTTCTCATTTTATTCTCTGGTGAATTCAATCCAAGTTTTTGGTGTCATCATATCCTTTCATTCATTAAATCCTTTTCATGTTGGAAGTTATTATCCAGGCCACTCTTCTTTATTCACCCCTATCTATTCTATCCGGAGTGGCAAAGATATCTCAAAAGATTCATTTTCTTGTCCGAAATCTGTTCAAGTTAAGATTTTAATTTTTACTCGTGCAATCACTTTTTCTAAGAAGACCTTTCAACGTTGTTTAATTTGTGGGCCCATAACCGACATGTTCTTCTCTAGGATCTTACCTGAACTTGGCAATATTTTTCTGGAGTTTCTTCTCAAATCATTCTTCCAATCTGACGTAATAATGCTTTCCATCCATCATTTTCCTTCTCCAAGCTAGCCTTCAAATTATTTTCGTATTTTTCAACATTTCTTATTCATTTGTCTGGAGTAATTCAACAATTAATGGTGGTGTGCCTCGTCGTCATTCTCAGCTTCAAGACCGAAGAGAGTTCCTCTTAAATCTATATCCATTCTCATGAAGATTCATGGTTCAAGGTTAATGTTATCCTCTCAAAAAAAAATCGATTCGTGAGAATTTCTATTCTTGTCTATTTGGAGCATTTCAGAGTTGTTTTCATTCTCGATTCTTCGAAGACCATCATTTCCCCCCGAATATTTCTTCGTTCTCAACGTGCAGTCCTCATTCTCTAATTCTTCCAAGTTGATGTCTCTTCATTCATTTGAGGTTTTCCTCCTTCGTTCTCATTTCTTACCGATGGCTTGTTCAAGTTTTTCTCTTAGTCAGATCATGGTCTCTTGGTTCTCATGTATCCCAATTCATTCGGAGTATCCTCATTCATTTCAGAACCCTTACCGGTGTTTCATCAAGATTTCTCCAAGTTTATGTCATCTCTCTTTGATTCTTTCCAACAAGAATAAGTAGTATGCCAAATGTGTGGATTGTCACGAATTAAAGTTGATGAAGGATAAGCATAACATAATTCTTATTCTTGTTTTCATCGAGGTGATTCCATTCTTTCTTTTGGAGTTTGTTCATGATGAATAAATTCTTGGTTTCGAGTGTTTCATCTTCTTTTTTCCGGAGTCCCAAGTTTTCTCAAGTATCTCATCGCGAACCTCCATATAAATCCTTGCAAGTCTTCGATCTCGTTCATCTCCAACCTTCAATTCATTTTCTATCATCATTTCATTTCTAGAGTTCTTCCAAGAGGTTCTTCATGGTGGTTCGTGATGGAATTAATTCATTCTCGAGATGTTCAAAGTGCGACTCATTCTCCCTTAATTTTTGAGGTGATGTTATAACATTCTTGATTATGAGGAGTACCGAGGGAAATTTCTCAAGAATGAGATAATCAAACCCATCATCTTCTCTTTGTTCAGAAGATATTTTCAACCCATAAATTTCTTTGTTGGAGCTATCTTGGATTGGATTTCACCTAAAGCTTGTGCTAAGGATTGTTGCTATTGTGGTGGTTATCGATGATCAAAGTTTTCATTCTCATCTTGGTGAAGGAAGTTTTCATCTTTTGTGGCTCTCAAGTAATCAATTGTTTCCGTTAGTGGCCGGTTGTCACCTTGTGATCTTGAGATGTTTTCCATAATCCCACAACAAGCTTATTCTTTTCGTTGTTGATTGTCCCACAACTCCGTTCAATGTTTCTTTATAAGGATGATTTTCAAATTCATTTGTGGTATAAGTTGTCTTTTCAGTCCCTGTTGTTTTCACTCCAACGATTTAGTTTCTATTCATCTATTCCATAGGCTTTGTGATATTGGTATCTTCGAACTATCATCTTGTCCTGTCAAGATCATGCTTTTTTTCTTGCTTATCCATTTAACCAGAGTGTTGTGTCCTCTTTTCAAGTTCTTTCAAACTTATTAAGTTTTGCTTCTCTTTACAACCGAATGTTGCCCAAATTCTATCTGTCTCATTTCTTGTATATCTCCCTTAAAATTGAGTGGTTCAAATTCTTGCTTGTTTCTCATGCCATTCTTCATCTCTTCGCTACCTCCAAGGTCTGTTGGTTTCACTTGTTTGTCAGAAAGCAACTAAGTTTTACCTCTTCTTTCCTCTTCCTCCTCTCATTCTAAGATCTCGGGGCAAGATCTCTTTGTAGTGGGGGAGAGTTGTAATAGACCGACACCGATGCTCCAGATGCTTAACTTTCATTTTTTTATCACCGTGTGATTTATTTGTTTGTAACATTCATAATCACATCATCCAAATTACATCAGATTCCGTTGCCGTCATTTTTCAAAACATGAATGCATTCGTAGTTGCCGATACTCCCTATTCTCGGTGTTGACCGTTTCAAGACAAACCACACTAGCATGCTCCCGCGACATCGTTAAATACTTTTTTCTAAGTGGGAATAAAACGTCCTCGGAATAGGTTGAAAGTTAGCATGTGGTTTCTATATATTGTTGGTAGACCGTCTGCTGAATTTTGTCGCTTCGGAGTTCGTTTGATACCCCCAATGAACAACTGTAGCGACAACATTGCCGGTCAAATTGTTTGACGTTTCTCATAAATACAAAATTGTTGTCGGGCTTCCTGTTTTCCCTCTCTTCTAAATGCCTAGCCTTTCTGCATATTGCACAAACCCCTCGCATGCGCCCGATAACTTCCCCGAACTCAAAACGCCCATCTATGATCGATGGATCCGATTAGACCACGAAATACCACAAACATCTTCAATTTCTTATTTGGACTCTCCTGGCCTATTTATTCCAACCGTACGATCTCGATCTCTTGTCTGCAATGTGTCCAAAACATCTCCTCCTAATAGCTTCCTACTATAAATAGACAACTATCTCATTCCATTTATAAACATATCCCTAGGAGCAAAGCCTCCCTCATTTTCCTCTCCCTCGTTTTCCTCAGCATGCCGTCACTCCCCCACCTTCCTTCCACTTCGGGATCCTCCCAGATCCCAATCCACCAACCGCAAACCCCCACCAACTAGTGTTTGATCCAGTGGATCGAGGCAACTTCCCGAGTTCCTCTGCCCGTGACCAGAGCCCGCCATTGGGCACCTTCTTTTCCTTCATCCTCGAGCTCGTCGGAGACGCCTACCGGAGCACCACCGACAAACTAACCAATGGGCAGTGCCCATGTTCCCGAAGAGACCGCAACCATCCTCCTCCTGATCCCCTCGACTCTGCCTCCGTGGACGAGCCCCTCGCCACTAGACCTCGACCTCGTCGAACCGATCGCCGCCGGCGACCTGCACCACCAGGTCGTTCCCTCACTATGCCCATTGATACGTCTTCGACGTATTTATAATTTTTTATTGTTCCATGCTATTATATTATCACTCTAGGATACTTTTTGAGTAATAATTTACCAATTTATATTATTTTTGAGCACTAGCCTATTGACACGGTGCCTAGTGCCAGTTCCTGTTTTCTGCGTGTTTTTTACATTTCAGGTTTACAGTACCAAACGAAGTCCAATTGCCCCAATTTTTTATGATTTTTTGGTCCAAAATAAGACATGGAAGCTTTGGGATAAGACCGGAGGTCGCACGAGGGAGACACAAGCCAACAAGTGCGCCTAGGGGGTGGTCGCTCCCTAATGGCTTGTCCCTCCCTAGAAGGGCTCATGACCTCGTTCTGTCGCCTATAAATTCACATATATTCCAAATACCCTAGGGGACATCCTAAAACACTTTTCCGCTGGTGCAAGTCTCTGTTCCGCCGTGATCTCATATGGAGCTCCCTTCTGGTACCCTGACGGAGGGGGGACCGATAACGGAGGGTCTCTTCATCAGCCTTGCTGCCCTCATGATGATGTGTGAGTATTTCACCACAGACCTATGGGTCCGTAATTAGTACCTATATGGCTATCTCTCTCTATTTTGATCTTCAATACAATGATCATCGCATATTCGTTTTGATCCATCCAATGTAACTCTTTTGTGCGGTGTGTTTGTTGGGATCTGATGAATTGTGGGTTTATGTTCAGATTATTCATGAAAATTAGTTGAGTCTTCTCTAAAATTATTATGATTCTTATTTGCATAATCATTATAGCTTCATAAATCTCTCTGATCTATTGATTTTCTTTGGCCAGGTAGATTGATCTTTCTTCAGTGAGAGAGCTACGTTGTAGTGGGTTCAACCTGACGAGTTTCTATATCCCAGTGATAGAAGGGGACAAGATACGTCTTTGTGTTGTTTCCACTAAGGATAAAATGTTGGGGTTTATTCATATTGATTGATTTTACATTGTCTACATCATGTCATCATTCTCCAAGCATTACTTTGTTTGTCATGAACTTAATACGTAGAGAGGCAAGCATAGAAGTGCTCTTGAAGTGGAGTATTAGTAATAGGTGCAGGCAAGAGTTGACCTATTTGTTTTGATGTGATGCATATACACACATGATCATTCCCGCGAATATCACATAAGTATGCGCTTTTCTATCCATTGCCCAATAGTAATTTGTTTACCCACCGTATGCTTACTTTCAGGAGAGATCCCGCTAGGGAAAACTATGACCACTGAAGCTATTCACTTATATATTTACAAACACTAAAATAACTTCACTATTCTTCTTAACTTTTATTTTATTTTACAACTTACAACTGTCTACTATTATCTACACACTTCACTTGCTTGTGACTAGCGAGATCAAGGGGATTGACAATCCTCTTGCCCGTGTTGGGTGCAAGTTGTTTGCTCTTTTGTGTGCAGCCGCTGAACACGGTTGTGGATTTATATTCCTATTGGTTCGATAAACCTTGGTTTCATAACTGAAGGAAATACTTTCCCGTATTGTATTGCAAGTACCCTTTCCTCTTCACGGAAAACGCACGAGATCACAAGTATCAGGAAGGATTTTTGGTGCCGTTGCCGGGGGGTATCATCACCAACTATCAAGTGACTTCACACAAATTATCAATCACTTATTCTTCTTTTTATTTGTTGTTATATTTAGTTTGTCTCATAAAAATCAGAAAATCAAAAATATTTATCTTTGCTAGTTACTACTTTACTCCTTTACTTGCTAGTTTACTTGTCCTGCCTGTTACTTTACTTGCTCGGTCACCACGTCTCAAGATACTACTAAGTTGTGTGACTTATCAACTAATAACAATGATTTTATTAGTACTCCTATACTACCCGCCACTAGTGGGGATGCTTTTTATATTAATGCCACATTGCTAAATCTTGTGATGAAAGATCAATTTTTGGGAAGTCCTAATGAGGATCTCGCTTCTAATCTTAATACTTTTGTTGAACTATGTGATATGCAAAAGAAAAAAGACATGGATAATGATGTTGTTAAATTAAAATTATTTCCTTTTTCACTGAGAGAGAAAGCTAAGGCTTGGTTTTCATCTTTACCACGTAATAGTATTGGAACATGGGATAAGTGTAAAGATGCTTTTATTATCAAGTATTTTCCTCCTTCTAGGATCATCTCCCTTAGAAGTTAAATAATTATTTTTAAACAACATGATCAAGAACATGTTTCACAAGCTTGGGATATAATGAAATTGGTGATTAGAAATTGTCCTACTCATAGGTTAAACTTGTGGATGATTATCCAAAATTTCTATGCTCGACTAAACTTTGTGTCTAAATATAATCTAGATTCTACTCCAGGTGGTACCTTTATGAATGTGACCTTAGGAGAGGCCACAAAACTTCTCGACAACATCATGACAAATTATTCCCAATGGCATACCGAGAGAGCTCGAACTAGTAAGAAGGTAAATTCTGTCGAGGAAATCGCCACTTTGAGTGAAAAAGTGAATGCTCTTATGAATATGGTTGCTAGCAAAAATACTCATGTTGATACAAATAGTATGCCTTTTTCTACTTCGATTGATCAAAATAATGATGCTATTGTTGTGAACTTTATCTCGCAAAACAATTTCAACAACAATGCTTATAGTGGAAATTTCAATGCTAGGTCGTACCCCGATAATTCCTCTAACCACTATGAAAATTCTTATGGAAATTCTTCTAAAAATTCTAATAGGATACCCTCTGATCTTGAGAACACAATTAAAGAATTTATTGGTTCTAAAAATATTTGTAATACTCTGGTAGAAGAAAAAATGCATACAATCGATGCTTTGGCTAAAAATATGGATATAATTGCTCTTGATGTAGAAACTCTTAAAAGTAAAACTTTGCCACCCAAGAATGATTTTAATTATACTATTAAATCTATCCAAATATATATTAATGAAATTAAGGAGAGGACCGCTAAGTTGAAAGCTAAGCGAGAATTCTTAGAAAAAGCTCTTCCACCCGTTTTTTACCAGAATAATGATGAAGATCTTCAAATGGTTGGTACTTCTCCTATTGATATTTTACCTCTATGAATATAAATGATAAAGGAATTGGAGATGAGTCAACTTTAGCTACATAGTGTCCTGTTTGCTTGGAGGGTGATGATTTAGTTGATAAAACTGAAAAAGTGGGTTTGGAGAGGTCAAAACTTTAACTAGTGATGTGCCCACTATATTGGATTACGAGGACTTTAATTATTAAAGTTTCTCTTTAGTATAATTTATTTCCTTGTTGCAAACCATTATTATCTCACCCAATGCTTATGAACAAAACAAGGCTTTCACTAATCATATAGTGGAAGCGATGATACAAGCTTATGATGAGAAACTTGAACTTGAAGTTTCTATTCCTAGAAAATTGTATGATGAGTGGGAACATACTATAGAAATAAATATAGATAAATATGAATGTAAATTCTTTGTGTCACCTTGCCACTAGTGTTTCAACTATACCTAAATCTCTTTGTGATGTGTTTGGTCTCACTAATATTCAAGAGTGTTCCCTAAACTTGCATCTTGCATATTCTACCATTAAGAAACCTTTAGGTAGAATTAATGAAGTTCTTATTATTGAAAATAATAATTATGTGCCTGTATATTTCATTGTTCTTGATATTGATTGCAATCCTACTTGTCCAATAATACTTGAAAGGCCTTTCTTACGAACTTCAGGTGCAATTATTGATATGAAAGAGGGAAACATGAGATTACAATTCCCATTAAAGAAAGGTATGGAACACTTCCCTAGAAAGATAATTAAATCAACTTATGAGTCAATCATGAGATCTACTTATGGGTGGAGTGTCAAACATGACAATACTTGAAACTATGCATTATGCCTTGCTAGGGGCATAAAACAATAGCGCTTGTTGGGAGGCAACCCAATAGTTATCTTTCTTTTTGTTTTTACTTTATGTTTTAGTGTGATTAGATGATTATTTAATCTTTAATGATTTTTTTATGTTTTAATTAGTGTTTGTACCAAGTAAAGCCTTTGGGATGACTCACAAGATGAGTAGAATGGATACAATGCAAAAACAGAAACTTTAGCGTCTAGTTCAGAAATTCTCTGCTTTTATTGGAAGGTCTTTTTAATATGAATTTTTTACACAGTATTTATATACATATTCTTAAGGTTTTCATAAATTTTCAGAATTTTTAGAGTTACATAAGTATAGTTTCTTTACAGATCACTATAGACTGTTCTGTTTTAAACATATTCTATTTTTTTGCTTGCATAGTTTGCTTGTTTTGATTATGCTATGGATTGTATCGGGCCATTGAGAAGTTAGAATACAATACCTATTATTAAATAATGAAATATTGATCAATTTATAAAAGTACCTAAAGTATTTGATATGTTGCTTATACTAACGGATCTCATGAAGTTTTGTGTGGTTGAAGTTTTAAAGTTTTGGGTGTTATCACGATGGACGAAGGAATAAGGAGCGGAAAGATCCAAGCTTGGGGATTCCCAAGGCAACCCAATGTTATATTCTAGGAATACTCAAGCGTCTAAGCTTGGGGATGCCTTGGAAGATATGCCCTCTTTCGTCTCAATCCGTCGGCATGTCACTTGGAGCAATATTTTATTCGTCACATGATATGAGTTATACTTGGAGCGTCATTTGCTTTTGTTTACTTTTATTTTTATTTTGCCACAATCATAATTTTCTGGACACTCCTATTTGAGAGAGACACACCTTCAACATAATTTGTTAGAATACTCTATGTGCGTCACTTATATCTTTTGAGCTCAGCAATTGCTCTAGTATTTCACTTATATCTTTTTGAACATGGTGGCATATAGATTTTATAGAAATAATTGCACTCTCTTTGTTCACTTATATTTTTTTGAGATTTAATAAACAGTGACGGAAATTTTCATGGGTCATAATACTAGTCCAAAAATAATAGGTATTCAATGAGTGATAATCAAAACCATCATGTAGCATATAAAAGAGAAATTGCGGGTCAATGATATTGATGTGGTAATATGAAAAGGTGTGAGTGCATCATTGTTGATTCGTAGAAGTATCGGTATTAAGAAGTGTTAATTTCTCGTTTGTCTAAATATTAAAAACGCATGGTGGGGATGTGTGAGCATTTCTATTCCTCGTTAAAATCCTAGTGTTGTCTCTGGTCGGAGGCGCGTGATGGTTAAATCCTCCCAACCTCCTCCCTCGGGGCATGCTAGTGGTGCTTTGATTTGTGATAAAACTAATAAAACTTTGCAATAAGTATATGAGTTCTTCATGACTAACGTGAAACCATGAACATACGCAATCTCACCTCCTCATATTTTGTTAGCCTCTTTGGTACCGTGCCTTGCCCATTCTCACCTCGAGGATCGGTGCAAACTTCGGTGGTGCATCCAAACCCCATGGCATGATACGCTCTGTCACACATAAGACTCATTATATCTTCCTCAAAACAGCCACCATACCTACCTATTATGGCATTTTCATATCCATTCTGAGATATATTGCCATGCAAATTCCACCGTCACATCATATGATTAGTTCGTTCATCATCATATTGCTTTGGATGATCATATAGAGCTGACATAGTATTTGTGGCAATCCACCATTCATCATATTTTTACATGTCACGCTAGATCATTGAACATCCTAGTACACTGCCAGAGGCATACATAATGGGTCATAATGTTTCATAGTTCTTCATATCGACTTTCCATATTGAGTTGTAAGTAAATAAAAGTGTGATGGTCATCATTATTAGAGCATTGTCCCAACGAGGAAATAAAAACGGCGGAGGCCAAATGAGGCAACCATAATAAAAAATGAAAACGAGAGAAAAAAGAGAGAAGGGACTTTGCTAATATCCTTTATCACACATGTGCCTCAAAGTGGCACCTTGTTCTTCATACAGAGAGTCTCATGTTATGTCATTTTCATATGCTACTAGGAATAAATTTTTCATTATTATAAACTTGGCTTGTATATTCAGATGACGGGCTTCCTCAAATGCCCAAGGTCTTCATGAGCAAGCAAGTTGGATGCACACCCCACTTAGTTTCAGTTGAGCTTTCATACACTTATAGCTCTAGTGCATCATTTGCATGGAAATCCCTACTCCTTGCATTAACATCTATCGATGGGCATCTCCATAGCCTGTTGATACACCTAGTTGATGTGAGATTGTTGTCGTTTTCTCACGACAGATGCCATGGGTAGGCTTATCGTAGGTGGTTGGGGCCGGAGGACGCCGACGGGCTCCGGGTGCGAGATTAGGTACAAGCGGTGCTGACACACGATGTACCCAGGTTCAGGGCCCTCCGTTGGAGGTAATACCCCTAGTCCTGCTTGGTCTAGTTTGATGGATGGGTGTGCTTACAGGGTTGCTCCTGGAGCTGAGTCTAGAGGAGGAAGAGGGAGTAGCCGGATCGTCTTCCTCCGCTATCAAGTGTGAGAATGAGGGAAGTGTCCCGTGGGTGTGTGCGTGAGAGTAGTTCATCCCCGTTGCATGGGGAGCCCGGGGGGTTTTATAGGCCAACCCCTGGCTTAGAATATTTCTAAGGTACAAAGGTGGGGGGACCCGGCTGGCAGCCTCTCCGGCTAGCCAGGGGGTACCACCCTTCGAGCCATCTCGTCGTCTGTAGGGTCCACCGGCTAGGCGTTCTTGTCTCCCGATAGGGCCCGCCAGCCAGCTCTGTGATTGGCCCTCGCCCACCTGCCACAGGACGGGTTGCCCGGGAGGCGTCGTCTAGTGCCAGCCGGCCGATGTCTCTGGTACGGCCGGCTGCACTGTAGCCACGCGTGGGGTAGGTAATCGAGTGGGCGGGGGCGGGCCGGCACTGTTCCCCCGCTCGGTCTCTCTCGCCAAGGTCAGCGGCCTAGACGGCCGGACTGTAGCCATGCGCACCCGTGCGTCAGCGGCCATTGTGGCTATAGTGTCGCCCATCGTGGCGATCACGTCGTGTTGCCGTACCCATGCGTAGAGGGATGGGACATTGCATGTCCGTCCCGAGGTCAACGGAGGAGGCGGCCCGGAGGCAACCGACCGCGCCCAGCCTGCCGGGGGTCGAGCCGGCTCCTCGACCAGCCGCCCGTGGGCCAGCAGGCGATCGCTACAGCCAGATGCGCCCCAGCCGGTCGTGGACAGCCGACCACATACTTTTTCTTCGAAGCGGGGAGGGGAACCCCATTGCTTTGTCCTACCCAGGGGTAATAACCCCGTCGGTAGTCCCTAAAGCCGGCGGAGGCCCGCGTTCGGCAGACGAAGGGGAGCCGGTGGCTTCCCCCTAGCGGTGCCCGTCTTAGGTGTGAAGCTGAAAGGCCAGCCGGGTCGGCGGTTGGACCCGATGTCTCGGGTTCCGGCACGTCGCCACAAGACCCGAGCCGGCCCGCCGCACGCCACGCGGCGGGTAATGATGCGCAGGCCCCGCGCACGTGGGCAGACGGGACGTCACCCTGGGCCTAGCCCGCTAGGCCTCGGGGTACAGGCCAGGATCCTCGGTGCCCCGAAACGGCCGTTATGGCCTGAGCCGCCCATTCATGCGCGGAGTTTCTGGGGGAGTGGGTGCAGTTAATCCCCACGTCCCTCGATCGTGGCCTCCCCATTTAAAAGGGGAGGAAGGCCAGGAGGCGGAGATACCCGCACCCCCTTTGCCTCTTTGCTTCCTCTCTCTTTGCCTTCCTTGCCCCCTCGCGTAACACCGCTCCCGAGCTCACAAGCACGCCCATCCGCCGCCCTTGCACTGCAATGGCCGATGGGCACGGAGGGAGCTGGGTTGGATCTGTCATCACCGAGGAGGCCATCACGGACCTCCGCCGTGCGCGCATGCTGCCGCCGGCGGAGCGTGTGATCTCCCTTGCACCGGGCGACGAGGTGGTGCCGGTGCCACAGCCAGGGGAACACGTCGTCTTCCTCTAGCACTTCTCTTGTGGTTTCGGGCTCCCGGTGAGCCACTTCTTCTGGTTGCTCATGGACACCTTCGACCTTCAGCCGCACCACCTCGGCCCCAACGTGATCTTCTACCTCATCGGCTTCATGACGCTGTGCGAGGGGTACCTGGGGGTCCTCCCCTTTCTTGACTTCTTCAACGCCCTCTTCTACCTCAAGGCGCTGAAGAGCAGCGCCTGCGGGGGCATGGCATTGTGCTGCCGCGGCACCACGTGCTTCCCTTCCTTCTCTCTCATTGATTCGGTCAAGGGGTGGCACTAGACGTTCTTCTACGTGAAGAACGCTGACCCAAACCTAGACTACATCCGGCTGCCAGCGTTCGTCAACGCACAGTCCTCTGGGGCGAACTGGCCGGGAGCTGCCCCATGCGGAGTGGCTCTGGCGGAGCTCAGTCGGCTCGTGCAGCTGAAGAGTGCTGAGGGGTTGGTCGCCTACGATCTGGTGGCGGCCTTCATCTCGTGTTGTGTGCTGCCTCTCTAGTTGAGGCCGCACTGGATCTACGACATTTCCGGCCACCGGGACCCCTGCCGGCTAACGACCGTCGACCTGACGCTGGCTCAGATGGCGACGCGGGTGAATGCCATCATGACGTTCAAGCTGGCGCCGGCGTCGTGGACATTCGGCATGGAGCCATACGACCGCATCAACCGCCCCCGGTATGTTTCATCGGGACGGCTTCTTTTTATTCGATTCTTTCCAGCCGGCAGCCGGAAGCGGACCTTACTTCGCCATGCTGACCGCAACTGTTGGTGCGAAAGAACACGCCGGACGGCCTACACCCCCAAATCTTCGAGATGGAGCGCGACCACTCCGACTCTGAAGACTACGAGCGGGAAGGCCCGCCTAAAGAGGGGGTGGACTCCTCGGGAGGGGTCGAGGAGCCGGCAGACCCGCTAGCCGGTGATCCCAGCGGAGTTGGAGGGTCCGGCGCAGCTGGGGAGCCCAGCGGAGCCGGTGAGTTCCCTGTTGCTCCCATGATCAGGGACTGGACAGATGTAAATGATGATGATGACGATGATGTGATGATTCTGAATGCGCCTCCCCTCTCAGCTCAGCAAGGCCGGCATGAGCGGAGCAAGGAGAAGCCGACTCAAGCCCCGACAGCTGGAGCCGCAAGCCGAGCAAAGAGGCCGGCTCAAGAGGAGCCGGTGGCCCCGCCACCCGTCCATAAGTGGGTGAAGGTGGCCGCGTGGAAGCCTCTAGCGTGCGCCAAGCGGGCCTTGCCCGTCGTTACTAGGTAAGTTTTCCTTTTTTTGCGTGTGTTTCCTTCCGGTTCGCAAGCCGGTGGGTGATTGACCCTTGTGTACCACAGGGACCCCATTGATCTCCACGAAGGGGAGTTGGCGGTGGACCCGACGGATGCTGCCAGCTAGCTGGCTCGCGAGCATTCAGCCACCCAAAAGGAGGAGAAGAGGAGGCTCGCGGAGCTGCGAGCCTCAAAGTCCGGGACATGAGGCGGGGCCTCGCACTCCGGGACTTCAAGCGGTGGGAGGCGACGGAGGTCTACAGACCCCGCGCGGGCGTCGAACTTTGTGGCGGAATTGACCCGTCTGTCGAGGCTCCCATCGAGCGAGCCGCGAGGGGTGTCTATGGAGCCGCCTACGCCTCCGTCCATGGAGGAGGCGGCCCAAACAAGGGAGGCGGCCACGGAGCCAGCCCCCGAGGCGACCCGGCCGGAGGTGCCGGTCGTGACTCTGCCTACGGCCGAGCCGGCCCGGGTCGACGTGCCAGAGGCTCCGGTGGCCCTAGAGGCGGCGCCGGAGGTGGCATCAGAGGCAGCGCCAGAGGTGGCGGCCATGGAGACGGAGGTGCCTTCCATCGCGGTCGTCGCGTCAGAGCGGCAGAAGGAGGAGGCGGTGACGGTGCCAGACGAGGGGTCGGCGAGGGGCGACTCCCGGGACCTTGCCGTCATCAACCCACCCCCGACGTCCGGCACCGTGGCGAGCCCGGGGAAGGGCAGCAATGGCGGCCTGGCCCGAAGGACCATGAGGACTATGCAGGAAGTGCTCCAGGACTGGGAGGCGCTGGCGCGCGTCCGAACCCTTCTAGCTCCCCCGGTAGGAGGCCGAGTCCCCTCGTTCGAGGAATTAGGGAGTGTTCTGGACCGGTGCCGCCAGGAGCTGGCCCGATTCGCAGAGGCGGTCGACACCACCTTGTGGCACGCAAAGGTAAGCGTCGTCATCTTTATTGAATTTTTTCAGTGGTGGCGCGCAAGCGCACCCACTGGGTGTAGCCCCCGAGATGCGGGCCGGCTGACCGGCTAGCGGGAAGCCGGGCCGGATCTCCTTAAGCATTTTTTGACCTTGGCTTCATGTGACAGGAGGGGAATGTCGAGCGGCAGAAGCTGTTCGAGGAGGCGGTCTCCATCCACGACCGCGGCAAGCACGGCTTCTACCGGCTGGAGGAGGAGCTGGCGCGGGTGCAAGGTATGTCGAGTTTTGTGGGAGGGACACATAGCCCCCGGGAGCTGGGCCGGCTGCCTGACAGCCAGAGCAGACGTAGAAGGGCCGGCTGACGCCTGCTTTGTCTTGCAGATGAGCTGACCGCCCTCCAGACGGAGAAGATCGGTGCCGTCTTCGAGCGGGACCGGCTGCCACAAAGCGTCTAGGCGGTCATGTAGGAGAAGGATCGGCTGTCCGCACTGCTGGTGGAAGAGGTGGCGGCCTAGGACTAACTCAAGGCCGACGTGGCGCGGGAGGTGACGACCAAGGAGATGTCCGTCAAGGAGGCGGCTGACACCGCCCGGTGGACCGCCGCCCTCCAAGGCGAAGTGACCCGCCTCGAGAGGACGCTCGAGGAGCTTAAGGGTTCCCTTGCTGAGGTGGAGGCGGCGTTGGCGTCGGAGAAAGACTCATCGCTCAACCTTTCCATCGAGGTGGACGACTCCATTGAACGTAAGTGTCTATTTTTCCTTTTTCCAGCCGGTTGCCTTTTTCTTTGTTGGTTCTTGTTCTTGATTTGCCTTTCTCTCCTTCTTCCCTTTCTTCTTTAGGGCGCTTCCCGGAAACTCAGCGCCGTGCTGAGCGTGCCATCGAGGAGCACCGGGAGTGTCTTCGGGAGCGCGGGCGCTCCGTCGAGGAGGACACCGCATGGGATGTGGTGGAGCTTGGGCTCGCCATTGAAAACCGGCTGATCCACCTCGAGCGGAGCGTGGAGCGGCTGAAGACGGCCGGCAAGGAGATCATCACCGCCTTGTGGTCGGGCCGCGGAGGAGCTCTGGAGAACCACGTGGCCTTGTGGCTGGAGCATGCCGTGGCCCGGCTCGAGGTGTGGAAGGCGTCAGCGGCGCGAGCCGGAGCGCACATGGCGCTCCGGTTCGTAACTTCGTGGTACCGCAGCATGGACCTGAACCGGCTGGCCACCATGCGGGACGAGCTGGCCGAGGAGCGGGTGGACCGTGAGTCGGTCCTTGTCTGCCGCGCCAATGAGCTCGCGTCGTCCGTCGACCCGGACGAGCTCCTACCGGCCCTTGGCGAGGACGGCGAGCCGGTGGCCGAAGACTCCTTCGACATGCCCCAAGGTCCGGAGGACGAGGAGGTTGCCAATGAGAGTACCGACTCCAGCGGCGAGATGGCTGGAACTGCGGAGGCCACCTCGAAGGCCAAGGAAATCGAACCAAAGTCCGCAACCACCTATGGGATGGGGGTCGAGCTGCCCAGCGACGCGCCGGCTAGAGGCACGCCGGCAAGCGACGCGCCGGTGGCCTGAGCCCCCGGGCGTTTTGTCTTTCTTTCTCTTTCATGTATGTTAGGCTCAAGTCCACCCACTGGGGGTGTAATGTAATGAACCATGATGGACGTGGGCCTCTTTTGTCTTAAAATTCGTATTGTGAATATTTGATGTGTTTGCTATTGGGGAACGTTGCATGGGAAACAAAAAATTTCCTACGCACACGCAAGATCTATCCATGGTGATGAGCATCTACGAGAGGGAGAGTGGATCTATGTACCCTTGTGATCGCTATGCGGGAAGCGTTAAGAAGATCGGTTGGTGTAGTCGAACGTCTTCGCGATCCAAATCGCCGAGCGTCCTGCGATCCAATCACGATCCGTCCCGATCAAGCACCGAACGGACGACGCCTTCGCGTTCAGCACACGTACAGCTTGGTGACGATCTCCGCCTTCTTGATCCAGCAAGTGGGAGTGGAGAGGTAGATGAGTTCTCTGTCAGCGTGACGGTGCTGCGACGATGGTGGTGGAGCAATTTCGGCAGGGCTTCGCCTAAGCACTGCAGAAAACCGATCTAGAGGAGAAACTATGCACTAGAGGGACGGGTAGCATGTGGCTGAAAAATCAAGTGCCAAAACCCTAAAACCTCAAGTATATATAAGAGGAAGAGAGGAGGAGGCTTGTCCCAAGGGCCTAGCCATCTAGGCTTCGGCCGAACCAAGGAGGAGAGGAGGATTCCTCCTCCAATCCTAGTAGGACTAGGACTCCCCCTTATTTTGGTCTATTTATCTTTTTCCTCCTTTCTCTCTTTGGGCTTTTCTTCCCAGCCGCATGAGCCTTATGTGGGACTTCCACTAGACCACTAAGGGCTGATATCCACTCTCCCACAGCCCATGTAGCCTCTTGGGTCGAAATACCCCTCCCGATGGTCTCCCGGTACACTACCGGCACTCCCGGTACACTACCGATGAGCCCGAAACTTTTTGGCGACCAAAATAGGACTTCATATAATATCAATCTTTACCTCTGGACCATTCCGGAGCTCCTCGTGATGTCCGGGATATCATCCGGGACTCCGAACAACCTTCGGTAACCATCATACATAACTCTATACTATCGAAACGTCACCGAACCTTAAGTGTGCAGACCCTGCGGGTTCGAGAACTATGTAGACATGACCGAGACACCTCTACGGTCAATAACCAATAGCGGGACCTGGATGCCTTTATTGGTTCCTACATATTCTACGAAGATCTTTATCGGTTGAACCTCTATGTCAAGGATTCAGTTAATCCTGTATGATGTTCCCTTTGTTCTCCGGTATGTTACTTGCCTGAGATTCGATCGTCGGTATCTCCATACCTAGTTCAACCTCATTACCAGCAAGTCTCTTTACTCGTTCCGTAATATAATATCCCATGACTAACACTTAGTCACATTGCTTGCAAGGCTTATTGTGATGTTGTATTACCGAGTGGGCCCTGCGATACCTCTCCGTCACACGGAGTAACAAGTCCTAGTGTTGATCCATGCCAACCCAACAGACACCCTCGGAGATACCTGTAGAGCACCTTTATTTTCACCCAGTTACGTTGCGACGTTTGATACACACAAGGCACTCTTCCGGTGTCCGTGAGTTGTATGATCTCATGGTCATAGGAACATATACTTGACATGCAGAAAACAGTAGCAATAAACTGACACGATCATATGCTATGTTTGTAATTTGGGTCTTGTCCATCACATCATTCTCCTAATGATGTGATCCCGTTATCAAATGACATCACATGTCAATGGCTAGGAAACCTTGACCATCTTTGATCAACGAGCTAGTTCACTAGAGGCATACTAGGGACATGGTTTTGTCTATTTACCCACACATGTAATGTGTTTCCAATCAATACAATTATAGCATGGATAATAAACGATTATCATAAACAAGGAAATATAATAATAAACACTTTATTTATTGCCTCTAGGGCATATTTCCAACATTTGCCTTATTGCGCGTGCTTGCTTGTCCTTAGCCTTTTTTGCCCTTTTGGTTCCGTTTGTTTTGTCCCTTTTCCCCTTTGGTTTCGACCCCGCCAGCATGACAGCCGGGAGCCGGTCTGTAGCTGGGTCGGGGCGTCCGCCTCGAGGGATCCGGTTGTGAACTTAGGAACCGCGAGAGCTTTTTAGGGTAAGTAAAGTGGAAAAGGCGAGGCGGTGATCCGGCTGGGCCTAGCCGGCATCTCCCTTGCGATCAATCTTTCGCGTGTGCTAAGCTTTGCCGCCCCGAGGCCCCATCAGTCGGACAGCCGGGAGCCGGACCTGTAGCTGGGAGGGGTGGGAGGGCTTGCTCGGCTCACACTACTTGGTCGATTTTGGGAGAGGCGACCTAGGACCAGCCGGCGAGCCCCCAAGCCCGGGAGCCGGGTCGGGGAGCCGGTGAGTGAGGAGACCTTTGAGGGAAACGAAAAAGGGCGTGCCCCAAGAGCCGTCCTGGGGAACCCATTGCATTCATAAGCCCAAAAGGGGAGGGATACATACATACACTGGTCTTTTCAGCAGTAAAACGGACGGAGGAGCGCCTCGTTCCATGGGCGCTCGGTCTCCTCACTGGAGGCGTCTCTTTTGCGCTTCTACGGCTTCTGGGCATCTATTAGGTAGTACACATTGTTGTGCAACGCCTTGCTGATGATGAACAGGCCCTCCCATGGGGAGGACAGCTTGTGTTGTCTGGCTGTCCACTGGATCCGCCTGAGCACCAGGTCCCCTTCATGAAAGGAGAGTGGCCGGATCCGCTTGTTGTGGTAGTGCCGGAGCTTCTGCTGATAGATTGCCGTCCGGCTCAAGGCCAATTTGTGGGCTTCTTCGAGTAAGTCGACGTCATCTTCTCTTGCATCCTTTGCGACCTTCTCCGTGTATAGGGCGACTCGAGGCGAGTCGAACTCTATGTCGGTGGGGATGATCGCCTCGGACCCGTACACAAGGAAGAAGGGCGTGTAGCTTGATGATCGGTTGGGGTGGTCCTGAGACTCCAAAGGACAGCCGACAGCTCGTTGACCCAGCAGCCACCTGACCTTACCAGTGGTGTCACGAGCCGGGGCTTGATGCCGGACAGGATGAGGCTGTTTGCCCTCTCGACCTGGCCGTTTGACTGTGGATGAGCGATGGAGGCCAGGTCGAGCCGGATTCCTTGCTTGGAGCAGAAACGTGCGAGCGCGCCCTTGGCGAAGTTCGTGCCGTTGTCGGTGATGATGTTGTGAGGGACGCCGTAGCGAACCGTGATGTCATTGATGAACTGGACGGTCGTGGGGCCATCCAACTTCTTGATTGGTCGTGCTTCGATCCACTTGGTGAATTTGTCGACAACCACCAGCAAATGTGTCATGCCGCCTCGTGCAGTCTTGAAGGGGCCCACCATGTCCAGCCCCCAGACGGTGAAGGGCCACGAGAGGGGGATGATCCAGAGGGCCGATGCCGGTAGGTGGCTCTGCGTGCTGAAGTGCTGGAAGCCCTCGCACTCGTCGACCAATTTCTTGGCCACCTTGAGAGCAGTGGGCCAGTAAAAGCCGTGGCGGAAGGCCTTGGCTACCAGGGTCCTGGAGGCGGCATGGTGCCTGCACTCGCCCTGGTGGATGTCGAGGAGGATTTCCAGACCATTTCTGGCTCGATGCACCGCTGGAAGACGTCGGTGGTGCTGCGATGGATGAGCTCGTTGTTGATAATGCTGTATGCAGTGGCCCGACGCTGGATTTGCCTCACCATGGCCTCGTCCGGGGGGAGCTCGCCGCGTAGGAGGAATGCCAAGATAGGCTGGGCCCATGAGGGAGCCGAGACGAGGGGCCGGCTTGGGAGTTCCCGGGCCTGGATGGTCAGTCCCCAGGACCGGCTCGCCAGCCCCTGAGGCCGGCTCGTCGATTATCATCATGACGACTGCGTCGTTGGAGCTGGCGGCCTCGGACGCAGCCGGCTCAACTGGTGCCGGCAAGGCGGCCAAGGTCGAGGGAGCCGGTGGTGAAGATACCGAAGGGGTAGCCGGAGCCGCCGATGGGCCAGCGGCGTCTGTCGACACGAAGATGGATTCTGATTCTGGGGAAGGCTTGATCGATGCCTTGAGCAGCCGCTCAAGGGAGACGCCGGTTGGGATGGCCTGCCGGGTGGAGCCGATCTTTGCCAGCGTGTGAGCCGCCTCGTTGTCCGCCCGTGGGACGTGATGGAACTCACAGCCTTCGAAGGAGCCAGTGAGCTATTGTACGAGAAAGCGGTAGCTGGCCATGTTCGCGTCCCTGGCGTCCCCATTTGCCAGAGACCTGCTGCACCACGAGGTCGGAGTCGCCGAAGCATAGGATGCGCCTGATGCTGATCTCATAGGCGAGCCGGAGGCCATGGACGATGGCCTCATACTCGGCCATGTTATTGGAGGCGGCAAAGTGGATCTAGAGGGCGTACTTGAGTTGGTCACCTTTCGAGGAGGAGAGGACTATGCCGGCACCCAGACCGGTCCTCATATTTGAGCCGTCGAAATGCATGCACCAATGTGTGGAGTCTGGGGGAGGCGGCATGAACTCGGTTTCCGCCCAGTCGATGAGGAAGTCGGCCAACGCCTGTGACTTGATGGCGGTGCGAGGTTCATACCGGATCTCGTGATCGGTAAGGGCGATGACCCATTTGGCGATCCGGCCGGTGGAGTCCCGGCCGCTCATGATCTCGCCGAGCAGGGCCGTGCTCACCACGGTGGTGGTATGCTCCTTGAAGTACTGCTTGACCTTCTTTGCGGCGACGTATATGCCATAGCACATCTTCTGGTAGTGGGGGTAGTTCTGCCTACATGCGGAGAGGACCTCGCTAAGGTAGTAGACGGGGCGTTGGACCGGCAGGGACTTGCCCTCCTCCAGTCGCTCGACCACCAAGACGACGCTGATGACGCGAGTGGTCGCCGCGATGTAGGCCAGCAAGGGTATCTTCTCAGCCGGCACGGCTAGGATGGGCGCGTGGGTGAGAGCCTTCTTGAGGCCACGGAAGGCCTCGTCCGCCTCGTCGGGCCAATCGAACATGCTCGGCTTCTTGGTGTGACCCAGATCGACCAGAGCCGTCTTGCGAAGGAGCCCGTTGAGGGGCAAGGCTTTCTCCCCCAGCCGGCTGATGAACCGGCTGAGCGAGGCGAGGCAGCCGGTGAACTTCTGGACGTCATGGAGCCGGGTCGGCTTGGGCATGCGCTCGATTGTGCTGATCTTCTTCGGGTTAGCTTCGATGCTGCGGGAAGACACAAAGAAACCAAGGAGCTAGCCGGCGGGGACGCCGAAGACGCATTTCTCCGGATTGAGCTTGATCTTGTATTCACGGAGGTCGTCAAGGAGGCTGAAGTGGTTCTTGGTTTTGGCGACGATGTCATCGACATAGACGTGGACATTCCTGCCTATCTGAGGCAGCAGGCACTTCTGCATGCACCGCTGGAAGGTGGCGCCTGCGTTCTTCAGGCCGAAGGACATGGTGATGTAGCAGTAGGCCCCGAAGGGCGTGATGAAGGAGGTCTTGATCTAGTCTTCCGGATCTAGCTTGATCTGGTGGTAACCGGAGTAGGCATCCAGGAAGGACAGCAAGTCGTAGCCGGCCGTGGAGTCAATGACTTGATCGATCCGTGGCAAGGAGAATGGGTCCTTGGGGCACGTCTTGTTTAGGCTGGTTTAGTCAATCCACATGCGCCAGGTCTTGTTCTTCTTCAGCACCAGAACTGGGTCGGCCAGCCAGTCCGGGTGGAAAACTTCCATGATGAACCCAGCTGCGAGTAGCCGGGCGATCTCTTCTCCTATGGTATGCTGCTTCTCCTCGGAGAAACGATGTAGCGGTTGCTTGACCGGCTTGACGTCTGGCTGGACGTGTAGTTTGTGCTCGGCGAACTTCCTTGGAACACCCGACATGTCCTTGGGGGACCACGCAAAGATGTCCCGATTATCACGGAGGAATTCGACGAGCTCGCCTTCCTATTTGCTATCGAGGCTGGAGCCAATGGTAACACACTGAGCGGGGTTGGCCGGGTCGAGCGGGATTTGCTTGGTGTCCTGAGACGGCTGGAAGGAGGCCTCACCGACGGATTGCAAGGGGGGAGCCGACACGGCCGGCTGGCTGGCAGCAAGGGCCACGAGCCAGTCGAGCTGCCGCTTCTCCTCAGCAATTTCTAGGGCCTCGGCCAGCCGGCTGCCGTCTCGAGCGCACTCGATCGACATCTTGTAGTCACCCGTGATGGTGATGATTCCCTTGGGGCCCGACATCTTGAGCTTGAGGTAGGCGTAATGGGGGACCGCCATGAACTTGACAAGGGCCGACCGGCCCAACAACACGTGCTAGGGACTTGCGAGGTCCACGACCTCGAACAGCACCAGTTCGCGGCGGAAGTGGCCAGGTCTGCCGAAGAGGACATCGAGCGTGATCTTGCCGATAGGGGAGCAGGACTTCCCAGGCACGATGCCATGGAAAACCGTCCGACTCGCCTGTAGGTCTTGTATCTTCAGCCCCAGCTTGCGCATTGTGTCGAGGTACATGATGTTGATGCTGCTGCCACCATCTACCAGGACCCGTGAGAAGCGGCAGGTGTGCTTTTCGATGGCGATGGTGGGGTCGAGGACCAGTGCGTAGCTGCCGGGACTCGGCATCACGGTGGGTTGATCGTCGCGGCTCCAGGTGACCAGCTTCTCTGACCAGTGCATGAACTGGGGAGTTGCCGACATGGTGGCGTTCACCTCATGATGGAGCCGGTGTTGAGCATGTTTGCTCGTCTCTTCGCTGGTGAAGACAACGTAGCAACCGTCCTGGTTGGGGAATTGGTCGTGAAGGCGACTGTCATTTTGGGCCGGAGCTGGAGCCGGCACCGGGGTGGCAGCTGGGGCCGGGGCTGGTGCATGGGCAGGTGGCGCGGGAGGAGCCAGAAAGTCATCCCCCCAGGCCAATCGCTGTGAGAAGCTGCACTGCCGGAGCATGTGTGTAGAGGGTTTGTCCCCTGAGTGGTTCTTGCAGGGGAGGTCGAGCATATGCTCGAAGGTGAGCTTCGGCGGCCAGGCAACCTTGCCAGTGTGCTGGCACTGGCTGGAAGACTGGACAACCGGCTCCTACTCCTCGATGGTGGCGACCTGTCGGCTCCCGTAGAAAGGATCCGGCTAGTCATTCTTGCGTTTGTTGTTCTGCGGCTGCCGGTTGTCGGCAGCCGGCGGGGACGTTGCCGGTGTTGTCGTTTCCTTGGTGGGCGAGGTCGTCTTGACCCGGATGGCTAAATCAGCTCTGGTGTATTTGTCCGCCTTGGTCATGAGCTCGGCAAGTGTGGCCGGCTTGGAGCACAGAAGCTTGTTCTTAACGGGGGTGCCGTCTCAACAGCCTTCAATGAAGTACTGTATGGCTTGCACCTCGTGCACCCCCTCATAGGAGTTGCAAAGCTCGGTCCACCGAGTGAGGTAGTCACGGAGGGACTCGTCCGGCCCCTGAACGCACATGGTGAGTTCATGGGGGCAGTGAGACCGCTTGTAGGTGCCGGTGAAGTTGCAGATGAAGGCCTCTTCGAAGTCCGTCCAGGTGTTGATGCTGCCGGCCGCCAGGCTGTTGAGCCAGGCGCGGGCCGAGCCGATCAGCATGAGGGGAGTGTAGCGAACGACTACGCGCTTGTTCCCCCTGGTGATGCCGACCGCGGTGGTGTAGTCGATCAACCAGTCCTCGAGCTTGGCGGCCCTGTTGTACTTCGGGGTGTCTCGAGGGAGTGTGAAGCCAGTCGGGAATGGCTCGTTGCGGATCTGAGGGCCAAAACAGGCCGGGCCAATCAAGCCCTCCTCTTTGAGGAGGGCAGACTGCGCGAGCCGGTCGATGCGGTTGCGGGCGTCGTTCTCGCTGTAGGGGACACGCGGCCCGATCCGGGCGAAGAGCTCGGGGGATGACGGGCGGAACCGACCGTTCCGGCTAGTGCCGCGGGGGTGGAGTGTTCCCGCGGCTGCGCCAGCTGCCGGCGCTTCATGGTGGCGGCTTCTGCGAGGTGGGTTTGTTGGTGCGCCGGCTGTTAAAAGCCGTCTGCTCGCTTCTCGGCAGCTGAGAGGGCCGGGGGTTGTTTGCTTCGACCCGGCGGCCGAAGACGCGAGGGGACCAGGAGTGTTGAGCCAGTTGACGGCCAGCAGTCCCCAAGCCCTCGCGCTCGAGCCAGGGGCCTTCGGAGGTGGCTTCACCTGTCGTGAGCAGATGTTGCTGTGTGTCAGCGGCGTCAATGAGCTCCTTGATGTGACGCTTGAGGGCCTGCAGGTTGGCTACGGGGGTATCGTAGACAGGCATCTTGCCGCCCAGGATTTCGGTGACCATGCGACCGCGGTCGCGCATAGCCCCACGTCGGCTGGGCTTAGTGCCAGCCGGGTCAGACCGTAGACGGAAGCGTATTCCCGCTCGGCGGCTTCCATGCGGCGCCGCGTGGCCGCGAGGGCGGTGGCATCCTCGAACAGGACGCGGCAAACCGCCTCGAGCTCGGCCGCGGCATCGTTGTTGTTTGCCGTTGGGGCGATAGGGGTGCTCAAGGCTCGGAGGGCCGCACCGAGCGGGTCGGAGGTGCTGACGCGGGCCGCAGCAGCGTCAGCCCCGGTCCGCGCACGTCTGGAGGAGGTGGAGGAGATGATGGCCATTGCCCCCACGCGATTGTGGGAGCCGCTGGACTAGGTCGCAGCTAGTGCGGCCACAGTCGTGGGCGGACCGGTGCAAACGAGCACCTGGCTGGGGTACTCGTCAACGGCCAGAGTTTGGCGAGGCTAAGCCTGCCAAAACGCTTGGTGAGTGCATCGATGTCGAGCGTGAGGTCGATGACGCTGCCTGCAGGGCGTGCCGGAGCATGCCTCACGAGCCCGCGGTTTCGCCTGGACGTGCGGCGCCGGCGAGGAATGGTGAGGTGTCCCGCCTGGAGCATGAATCTGGCCGGCGCTGCGTACGGCCCCACGGTGGGTGCCAACTGTCGTCGTTTTCTCACGACAGATGCCATCGGTAGGCTTATCGTAGGTGGTTGGGGCCAGAGGACGCCGACGGGCTCCGGGTGCAAGATTAGGTACAAGCGGCGATGACACACGATGTGCCCAGGTTCAGGGCCCTCCATGGGAGGTAATACCCCTAGTCCTGCTTGGTCTAGTTTGATGGATGGGTGTGCTTACAGGGTTGCTCCTGGAGCTGAGTCTAGAGGAGGAAGAGGGAGCAGCCAGCTCGCCTTCCTCCGCTATCAAGTGTGAGAATGAGGGAAGTGTCTCGTGGGTGTGTGCGTGAGAGTAGTTCATCCCCGTGGCATGGGGAGCCCGGGGGGTTTTATAGGCCAACCCCCCAGCTTACAATATTCCTAAGGTACAAAGGTGGGGGGACCCAGCTGGCCAGGGGGTCCCACCCATCGAGCCGTCTCGTCGTCTATAGGTTCCACCGGCTGGGCGGTCTTGTCTCCCACTGGGGCCCGCCAGACGGCTCTATGATTGGCTCTCGCCCACCTGCCGCGACACGGGTCGCCCGGGAGACATCATCTAGCGCTAGCCAACCAAAGTCTCCGGTACGGCCGGCTGCATTGTAGCCATGCCGGGGTAGGTAATCGAGTGGGCGGGGCCGTGCCGACACTGTTCCCTCACCCGGTTGCTCTCGGCAAGGTCAGCGCCCTGGACGGCCGGACTGTAGCAATGCGCACCCGTGTGTCAGTGGCCACTATGGCTATTGTGTCGCCCGTCATGGTGGTCACGTCGTGTCGCCGTACCCGTGCACAGAAGGACGGGACGTTGCATGTCGGCCCCGGGGTCAACGAAGGAGGCGGCCTGGAGGTAGCCGGCCGCGCCCAGCCGGCCGGGGGTCGAGCGGGCTCCTCGACCAGCCACCCGTGGGCCAGCCGGCGATCACTATAGCCGACTGCGCCCCAGCCAGTCATGGACAGCCGACCGCATACTGTTTCTTCGAAGTGGGGAGGGGAAAACCGTTGCTTAGGCCTACCCAGGGGTAATAAGCCCGTCAGAGATTATCTTCTCCACCTTTACCCCTTTGATATCTACCACGATCTTCTATTCCACCCTTATGCTATGTCCCCGGTTCATGCTCATGTATTGTGTGAAGAATAAAAAGTTGATGCACTTTGAATATGGTCCAATTGCCTGACTTGGACACCGTGCTACTTCACATTTGTATTAATGTGGTGAATACAGAGCCATGCCTTCCTAATATTATAAGATGAATGGGGGTAAACATTGTTTTAGGATCGTATACTTTGAAAGATTGATGGTTTTGTTGCTTGTGCTTATAAATATTACTATTTTGATGTTTGTTAATTCATTGTTTATCAGTGAGCATACATGCAAAAGATTACATATTGTGTAGCATGTCACATCAAAAATTCTGTATTTATCATTTACCTACTCAAGGACGAGCATGAATTAAGCCTAGGGATGCTTGATATGTCTCCAACATATCTATAATTTTTTATTGTCCATGCTACTATATTATCATTCTAGGATACTTTTTGAGTAATAATTTACCAATTTATATTATTTTTTAGCACTACCCTATTGACACAGTGATAGGTGCTAGTTCATGTTTTCTGTGTGTTTTTTTACTTTTCAGGTTATAGTACCAAACGAAGTCCAATTTTCGCGAAACTTTTTTTATGATTTTTTGGGTCCAAAAGAAGATCTAGAAGCTTCGGCAGAAGAACGAAGGCCGCACGAGGGAGGCACAAGCCAACAGGGCACGCCGAGGTGGGTGGTCGCACCCTGATGGCTTATCCCTCCCTGATAGGTCTCCTGACCCCATTCTCTGGCCTATAAATTCACATATATTGCAAAAACCCTAGGTGACATCCCGAAACACATTTTTCGCCACCGCAAGTCTCTATTCCGGCATGATCTCATATAAGAAATCATGCATATAAGAAATCAGAGGATATTCAAATAAGATTCATGGATAATCTGAACATAAACTCAAGATTCATCGGATCTTGACAAACAACCACAAAAGAGTATTACATCAGATCTCCATGAAGATCATGGAAGAACATGGTATTGAAGATCAAAGAGAGAGAAGAAGCCATCTAGCTACTAGCTATGGACCCGTAGGTGTGTGATGGACTACTCACGCATCATCGGAGGGGCAATGGAGATGATGTAGATGCCCTCCATGATCGAGACCCCCTCTGGAAAATTACCGGAAAAGGCTCCAAGATTGAATCTCTCGGGAACGGAGGCTTCCGGCAGCAGAAAAGTATTTGTGTGGCTCTTTCTGATGTTGGGGGAATATTTGGGTATTTATAGGCCAAGAATTAGGGTTAGGAGGCCTGCCAGGAGGCGACAAGCCTGCTAGGTGCGGCCAGGGGGGCACGCCTAGCAGGCTTGTGGCGCCCTAGCACCTCCCCTGACGTGCACTCCAAGCTTGGATGACTTGTTTCCTTCTAGAAAATTCCTTCCGAAGGTTTTACTCTGTTTGGACTCCGTTTAATATTCCATATCTGCAAAACTCAAAAACAAGAAAAAAAGAGAAACTGGCACTTGGCTCTAGATTAATAGATTAGTCCCGAAAATAATATAAAATAGCATATTAATGCATATAAAACATCGAAAATAGATAATATAATAGCATGCCATCATCAAAATTATAGATACGTTGGAGATGTATCAGCATCCCGAAGCTTAATTCCTGCTCGTCCTCGAGTAGGTAAATGATAAAAACAGAATTTTTGATGTGGAGTGCTACCTAACATATTTATCCAAGTAATATTCTTTATTGTGGCATGAATATTCAGATCCGTAAGACTCAAAACCAAATCTTAATATTGATATAGAAACAATAACATTTCAAGCATACTAGCAAAGCAATTACATCTCTTCAAAATATAATGGTAACAGAAAGTTATCCCTACAATATCATATGGTCAGGCTATGCTCCATCTTCCCCACACAAAGTGTTTACATCATGCACAACCCCGATGAAAAGTCAAGCAATTGTTTTCACACTTTATTTTGTCAAACAATTTCAACTCTCACGCAATGCATGAGCGCGAGGCATGGATATAGCACTATAGGTGGAATAGAATATGGTGGAGGTTGTCAAGGAAAAGGGAAAAGATAGTCTCACATCAACTAGGTGTATCAACGGGCTATGGAGATGACCATCAATAGATATCAATGTGAGTGAGTAGGGATTGCCATGCAATGGATGCACTAGATCTATAAGTGTATGAAATCTCACAAAGAAACTAAGTGGTCGTGCATCATGAAGAAAAATATTCCACTAGCTATATGAAAGTGACAAAATAGGAGACTCTCTATGATGAAGATCATGGTGCTACTTTGAAGCAAAAGTATGGAAAAAAGGTAGTATCAATGTCCCTTCTCCCTTTTGTCTCTCTTTTTATTGGGCATCCAAGGCCTCTTTTATTCATTTTTTTATTTGGTCTTCGCTGGCCTCTTTTATTTTTCATAAAGTCTGGACTCTCATCCCTATTAGTAAGGGAGTCATAGCTTCCATCATCCTTTCCTCACATGGGACATGCTCTATAATGAAAATCGTCACACTTTTATTTACTTACAACTCAAAAGGAAAAATACAACTTGATACCTATGACAGAATATGACTCTATATGCAATATGGAAGTGATGGTGAGCATGTCATAAAAGCAAACAGTGGAAGTTGCATGGCAATATATCTCGGAATGGCTATGGAAATGCCATAATAGGTAGGTATGGTGGCTGTTTTGAGGAAATATATATGGTGGCTGTTTTGAGGAAGGTATATGGTGGCTGTTTTGAGGAAGGTGTTTGTTGCACCGGCGAAAGTTGCGCGGTACTAGAAAGGCTAGCAAAAGTGGAAGGGTGAGAGTGCGTATAATCCATGGACTCAACATTAGTCATAAAGAACTCACATACTTATTGCAAAAGTCTATTAGTCATTGAAGCAAAGCATTAAACACATGCTCCTAGGGGGGAGTTTGGTAGGAGTTAACCATCGCGCGCCCCCGACCCTCACACAAAGGTCGACAATCAATAAACAAGTCATGCTCCGACTTCCTTACATAGCGGTTCACCATATATGCATGCTATGGGAATCACAAAGCTTTACACAAGTATTTTTACCAAATCACAATTTACTTCCTAACATGTCTCTTAACATTACCATCTTTATATCTCAAAACTTTATGCAAGGAATCAAACTTCTCATAAATACTCAATGCACTTAATATGGAAGTTTTTATTATTCCCTTTTGGATGCCTATCATATTAGGACTATATTCATAACCTAGACCAATTACCATGATGTTTTTAGAAACTCTCAAAATAATATATGTGAGGTACGAGAGTTCAAGTATTTCTATAAAACGAAAAAACCATCGTTCTCTAAAAGATATAAGTGAAGCATATAGAGCAAAATTGCCCAACTCAAAAGATATAAGTGAAGCACATAGAGTATTCTAATAAATTCACATATCTCAAAATATGTGTGCAGGAAGGATGATTGTGGCAAACTAACAAGCAAATACGCATATCATACAAGACGCTCCAACCAAAACACATATCATGTGGTGAATAAAAATATAGCCTCAAGTAATTTTACTGATGGATTGAAGACGAAAGAGGGGATGCCTTCCGGGGCATCCCCAAGCTTAGACTCTTTTCCATCCTTGAATATGACTTGGGGTGCCTTGGGCATCCCCAAGCTTAGTCTCATTCCACTCCTTATTCCATAGTCCATCCAATCTTTACCCAAAACTTGAAAACTTCACAACACAAAACTTAACAGAAAACTCGTGAGATCCGTTAGTATAAGAAAATAAATCACCACTTTAGGTACGGTTGTGAAATCATTATTTATTTATATTGGTGTTATACCTACTGTAATCTAACTTCTCCATGACCCATACCACATGATACAACCCATAGATTCATCAAAATAGGCAAACAACTCAAAGAAAACAGGATCTGTCAAAAACAGAACAGTCTGTAGCAAACTTAAAACTTCGTATACTTGTGTAACTCAAAACATTATGTCTAATTAGGAAAACCTGGGCACTTTAGATATCAATCTTATGTAAAAATTTCATATCAATTCGACGCTCTTAAAAAATTAGAAAAATTCCTGGACTGAGCGCAAAAGTTTCTGTTTTTCAGCAAGATCAAATCAACAACTACCATAGATCACCCTAAAGGTTTTACTTGGCTCAAACACTAATTAAAACACCAAAACACAATTAATACAGAAGTAATAATGTGGTAAATACTCAAAAACAGAAGCAAAAACAGAACACAAAAATAAAATTGGGTTGCCTCCCAACAAGCGCTATTGTTTAACGCCCCTAGCTAGGCAAAACACAATAGATCTAGGTATTGTCATATTTGGTATGCAACTCCTCAATTGCACACTTATAAGACCTAGGAGGCCTTTTGTTCTTATCAATGATAATACTCCTAGGTAAAAAAATCAAGAGATTCAATGGTGGCAATTGGTTCCTTAATAATATTGAGAAAGTTGGGGTGAATACTTATCATCTTAAGATCTTCATCTTTACTAGGAGATTCACCCTTATTTTTAGGAACATAAACAAACTTGGCAGCCTTAGGAGGCAAAGGAGTTGGAGGGGTTTGTACCAAAGCAAAAGCGGATCCCAAGTTGGTAATAATGTCATCTAGCTTGCCAATTCTAGAGGAATCTTGTTCCAATTTTTCATTAACTATGGGTTCCTCTTCCTTATGATTTTTTAAGGTAACTCCTACTTTAGATCCATATTGACTAATGTGATTATGAATATTTTTATCCAAGTTTTCAATAATCTCAACCATAGCAACTCTTTTTTCAATAATTACAAGCCTTCGCACCACATGTTCCAGAGTTAAAATTGTTCCATTAACCATGATTGGGGGTGAACCTAACAAATTTATCATAGCACTATAAGAGTCAAAGGTATGACTTCCCAAAAAATTCCCTCCCATGATGGTATCTAGAACATATCTATTCCAAGGAGTAATACCACGTAAAAATTGCGAAGGAGAACGGTAGTAGAATGCTTACAAATAGATCTGTTTTGAGAATTGCAAATTCTATACTAAGCATATTTTAAGTTTTCTTCTTCCCTTTGCTTAAAATTAAGAACGTCATACTCGTGAGTATTAGTTATAGTGGAAAGGCTAGCCATGAGTTCAAGCAATCCAACACACGAGCAAACGAAAGACAAGCAAAAGAAGGGCGAACAAAAAAAAGGCAAATCTTTTTGGTATTTTCTGAAGATCGTTTTAGAAATGGGGGAGAGGAAAACAAGATACAAATGGCAAATAAAGTAAATGCAAGAGATGAGTTTGTGATGGGTACTTGGTAGGCTTGATGTGTATCCTCCCCGGCAACGGTGCCAAAAATCCTTCTTGCTACTTCTTGAGCTTTGTGTTGGTTTTCCCTTGAAGAGGAAAGGGTGATGCAGTGAAGTAGATAAGTATTTACCTCTGTTGTTGAGAACCAAGGTATCAATCCAGTAGGAGGAACAAGAAAGTGATCAATGGATGCACCTATACAAACAATCAAACTCTTGCAACCAACGCTATAAAGGGGTTGTCAATCCCTTCAAGTTAATTTGCAAGGATTAGATCTGAAAGAGATATATGTAAACGAGAACAGAAGGTAAAAGGTAAATAAAGTGCAGCAAAGTATTTTTGGTATTTTTGGTTTGTAGATCTGAAAGTATACGATGGAAAGTTGACCCAGGGGGCATAGGTTTCGCTAGAGGCTTCTCTCTTGAAGGCAAATATCATGGTGGGTAAACAAAGTACTATCAAGCAATTGATAGCAAAGCAAACAATCATGTAGTTATCCAAGGCAATTATCATGCATATAGGCATCACGTCCGTGTCAAGTAGACCGAAATGATTCTACATCTACTACTATTACTCCACACATCACCGACTCCTGCCTGCATCTAGAGTATTAAGTTCATGAAGAATAGAGTAACACATTAAGAAAGATGACATGCTTTAGAGGGATAAACTCAAGCAATATGATGAAAACCCCATCTTGTTACCCTTGATGGCAACAATAAAATACATGCCTCGCTACCCCTACTATGTCATTGGGTGAGGACACCGCAAGATTGAACCCAAAACCAAGCACTTCTCCCATTGCAAGAATTACCAATCTAGTTGGCCAAACCAAACCAATAACTCAAAGAGACTTGCAAGGATATGAAATCATGCAAATAAGAATTCAGAGGAGATTCAAATAAGATTGATGGATAATCTGAACGTAAACTCACAATTCATTGGATCTTGACAAACACACCACAATAGAGGATTACATCGGATAGATCTCCATGAAGATCATGAAGAACGTGATATTGAAGATCAAAGAGAGAGAAGAAGCCATCTAGCTACTAGATATGGACCCATAGGTCTGTGGTGGACTACTCATGCATCATCGGAGGGGCAATGGATTTGATGTAGATGCCCTCCATGATCGAAAACCCCTCCGGTAGATTACCGGAAAAGGCTCCAAGATTGGATCTCTCGGGAACGGCGGCTTCCAGTGGAGGAAAAGTATTTGTGTGGCTCTTTTTGGTGTTGGGGGGATATTTGGGAATTTATAGGCCGAAGATTAGGGTTAGGAGACCTGCCGGGAGGCGACAAGCCTGCTAGGCCTGGCCAGGGTGGCCCGCACCTAGCAGGCTTGTGGCTCCCTAGCACCTCCCCTACCGTGCACTCCAAGCTTGATCGATTTGTTTCCTTCCAAAAAATTCCTTACGAAGGTTTTATTCTGTTTGGACTCCGTTTAATATCCCATATTTGCAACACTCAAAAACAAGGAAAAAATAGGAACTGACACTAGGCTCTAGATTAATAGGTTAGTCCCAAAATAATATAAATAGCATATTAATGCATATAAAACATCCAAAACAGATAATATAATGGCATGCCATCATAAAAAATTATAGATACGTTGGAGACGTATCAGCTAGCAAGTGCAAAAGTTTGATCAATCATAATTCCAAACACTTTTTCTAGCATCATTATATATCATAAATAGTATCTCATCTCATAAACCTTCTCATGATGAAATAACAAGCTATCCACATGTTAAAGTATAGACTAACAAACTACGCTTTCAGTCACCAAGCAATTGCAATTCATCTAATTTTTAGGAAGGGTCTATGTAAGATCTTTGATTTAGCAAATTCCACATGCTCAACTATCATATAGTCTTCCATGATTGCTAACACTCAAAGCATATTTTTAGAAAAAATAGCATTCATCGAACATAGAGAAAGATAGGGGCTTAATGGTTCGCCTCCTAACTTCTTTATCATATAGATAATTGTCAACAATAATAATTCATGATCAAATATATTTGAATGGCCATATATGCTTGGATCTTTCCCCACCACATGTGCTTGCCAACTAAATAATAATTGAGGTTGAACTAAAAAGGAATACTATTGACTCTTGCATAAAAGTAAATACATGAAAGTAAAAGATATACCCTTCGCAGAGGGAAGCAGGGATTTGCATATGTGCCAGAGCTCGAGCTTTTAAAACAGAGATGAACAATAATTTTGAGCGGTATGCTTTCATTGTCACCATAGAACCCAAGAGATCTCGGTATCTTACATGCTAGATACATTATAGGCGGTTTCCAAACAGAATGGTAAAGTCTTTACTCCCCCTTCACCAATCAATCACACTCCACGGCGAGCCGAATCCACAGGTACCGTCCATACCAACAACATTCCTGGGGGAGTTTTGTTTAATTTTTAGCATTTTTTCTTTGATTTCTGGACTGGGAATCCCTATTACCAGCCACTTTCTCGTGAATGATAGTGAATCAACACATATCGTGAGAACAATCCACCTAGCATGGAAGATACTGACAGCCCCTAGTTACTATATGAGCAACTCGGGGATACAAAACAAAATATTATTTGAAGGTTTATAGTTTGGCACATGCAAATTTACTTGGAACGGCAGGTAAATACCGCATATAGGTAGGTATGGTGGACTCATATGGAACAACTTTGGGTTTGAGGGTGTTTGGATGCACAAGTAGTATTTCTACTTGGTGTGGAAGTTTTGGCTAGTATGAGGTGGAAGCAAGCACCACATGTTGGAGGATCCATAACAATATAACTTCTATAGAAATATACTCAAGCATAACTCATTTTGTTGTCTTCCTTGTCCAACTTCAACTAATTTTCTCAAGTTTGAAAATAATTAATGGGGCTCACAATCATAGAAGATGTCCAAGATAGTATATTTATATGGGAACTCTATCTTCCTTCAATATTCTTTCATGAATTGTTCAAGTGACCAATGCGGTGTTTGCTAACTTTCAATAAATTTTACCACCTATACCTATTATGTGTGAAGTCATTACTCCCCATGGGATAAGTATATGAAGCATTTTGAGTTTCAGATTTGTGATATTCAATTCATTCAGCCATTTACTCATAGGATATAAGTGAATCACGAGAGTAAATGACAAACTACTCCAAAACGATATAAGTGAAGATAAATGAGTAGCCAATAACTTTGTGAGGAATCTCTATGCTAATAATTTCAGATCCAATGATTTTATTCAAACAACAAAACAAAACAAAAATTTAGGCTCAACATAGGCTAACCGGTAATTGTTGATGAAGAGAGATGGGATGCGTAGCATCCCCAAGCTTAGATACTTGAGACTTATTGAAATATTTACTTGGGGTGGCTTGGGCATCCCCAATCTTGAGCTGTTGTACCTTGTTCAATCCTCTCATATCCCGGTTTCACCTATTCTCAAAAACTTCATCCACACAAAACTCAAAAAGAACTCGTGAGATAGGTTAGTACACATAAGAACAAATCAACACTTTATGTACTGAGAAGACAAGTTGCAAAGTAATTTTCAAACATTATTTACTGTATACTATCACTTCCACAATTTATATCCACCAATATAGGCTATGGAAACTATAGGATAAGTAGATAACAAAACTATGACAACAATCTATCTAAACAAAACAATCTATAGAAATTTATTAAACCAGCGTACCTATGTAACTGTAAAAATTATGAAACTTTATTAAAAGCTAATAAATTTATATGAAAACACTGTGTAAAAATTTCAAAAACTTTCCACGTTCCAGTAAAATATGAAAATTCAAACACTGCAGAAAAAGTTCTGTTTTTTACACAGCACACATCAAACATGCAAATCAAGCATCCTAAGGCAATTCTTGGAACTTCTTATTGAAAAATAAGATTATAAATAACACATAAAAGGTAACAACAAAATGAAATGATGATCCAAGCAAAACTCATATTATGTGACGAATAAAAATATAGCTCCAATTAAGATATACCGATAGTGTTGAAGACGAAAGAGGGGATGCCTTCCGGGGCATCCCCGAGCTTAGACGCTTGATTATTCCTTGAATATTACCTTGGGGATTCCTTGGGAATCCCCAATATTGGGTTATTGTCATTACTTATTCCCCTCATATCGGTATCTCACCCGAAACTTGAAAACTTCAATCACACAAAAACTTAACAGAACTTCGTGAGAAGGGTTAGTGTAATAAAGATAAATCATTCACTTAGGTACTATCAATACAAGATTCATAATTGTTCCCACATGATACCTAATGTATTTAATCATTCCCATAATTTATGTTACTCAATATGCTATAGGAACACTCGAAACAAGCAAACTATGCATGCAAAACAAAATCTGTCAAAAACAGAACAGTCTGTAAAGATCTGAATGATCACTGAACTTCCTTAACTCTAAAAATTCCGAAAATTAGGACATATCACAGAATTATCATAGAAATGTTGTGTAAAAATTTCCGATTTTTTTGACTCTCCAGTAAAATCAGGTAATTCATATATTAGACGCAAAACTTTCTATTTTTGCACAAAATCAAACAAACAAGGATCCACACTATCCCAAAGGCTTTACTTGGCACTTTATTGAAATAAAAGGCACAAAACATGATTACTACAGTATCTTAATCATGTGAACACATCGAAACAGAAAGTGAAAGTGTTGGCTTATCTCCCAACAAGCACTTTTCTTTAATGCCTTTTTAGCTAGGCATGACATTATAATGATACTCTTCCAAGCCAAATTCCGATGATCATTTTATTCATACTCTAAAAGATATAAGTGAAGTTCATATAGAATTCTACAATTAATATAGATTAAATATACAATCTCAGTATATATAAGTGAAGCAGACGAATCATTCTATAAAGCCATACTCAAAAGATTTAAGTGAAGCACAAAGAGCATTCTACAAAGCCATACTCAAAAGATTTAAGTGAAGCACAAAGAGCATTCTACAAAGCCATACTCAACAGATTTAAGTGAAGCACAAATATAATTCTACAAATCAATGAAGTACAAACTCATACTAGAAGGGTGCATAAAGTAAAAGAAAAACACTAAAGACACATATCATGTGAACAAAACAAAAACCGAGGTATACCGATAGTTGTTGAAGAATAAAGATGGGATGCCTTCAGGGGTATCCCCAAGCTTGGATGCTTGAGCCTCCTTGAAATATTTACTTGGGGTGCCTTGGGCATCCCCAAGCTTGAACTCTTTTCTCTTCGTATTCTTCTTATATCGATACCTTCTCGATCTTTGAACACTTCATTCACACAAAACTTAACAAAACCCTCGTAAGATCTGTTAGTATAATAAAGCAAAATACTACTTTAAGTATTGTTGTGAACTCATTCAAAATAAGTATTATCATTATATCTACTGTAGTCCAACTTCACCATGGTTCATACCCCCCGATACAACCCATAGATTCATCAAAATAAGAGAACAATGCATAGAAAACAGAATCTGTTAAAAACAGGACAATCTGTAGTAATCTGGAAACTTCGTATACTTCTGTAACTCAAAAAATTCTGAAAATTTAGGAAACATTAAAACAATTGCATAGAAGTACTGTGTAAAAATTTCAGAAACTTTTCACGTTCCAGTAACAAAATGTAAATTCACGCACTACAGCCAAAGTTTCTGTTTTTGCACTGCACACACCAAACAAGCAATCTAATCATCCTAAAAGTAAATCTTGGCACATTATTTTTATAATACAATGTATATATACAAGGGGATAATTATTTTTCAGAAGCTTCCATGAAAAATTCTATATTGTTTCCATGAGCATGAACACAAGTGTTCAAGGTCGACCCTCACTTCTCCAACGCACAACCTTCCAATCACTTCTCTTTTTGAAAAACTTCCTAGGCATAAGGGGCAAGTAACTCTTTTTGTATTTTTCATTATTTAATTTTTTTTGTTTGTTTCACCGACAACTAAAGAAAGCAAAAAAGGGACAACAAAATCTACTTAGTGAAGAAAGCAAACAAGCACACACGAGAATATCAGCCCCACGCTATTGCTCCCCGACAACGGCGCCAGAAAAGAGCTTGATAAAACCCAAGTGCAAGGAATCATCATAGCAATTTCCAAAGGTGGGAGTGATAAGTATGGAGCGTCGAACCCACAAGGAGCTAAAGGTAAGATCAATATTCTCTCAAGTCATATCTGCCACTGATACGACTCTACGTACACCGAACGTTTGCTTCCATCTAGAAACGAGAAATAAAACTACATTGTGGGTATGAAGAGGATAGCTTTGCATGATATCAGAGAACTAACATATAAAAATAGGTGTTGTTATCATAAAGTTAGAATATATTACAACATATTACAAATAGCGAGTGTGGAATAATGATGGGTCGGTGTGCGGAATTATCCTAGGCAATTGTTAACAAGATTGGAAATAATTATTGCAATTTTATGTGAGGCAGAGGCAAAGCTAACATACTTTCTCTACTTGGATCATATGCACTTATGATTGGAACTGTAGCAAGCATCCATGACTACTAAAGATCATTAAGGTAAAACCCAACCATAGCATTAAAGCATCAAGTCCCCTTTATCCCATACACAACAACCCCCTTACTCAGGTTTATGCTTCTGTCACTCAAGCAACCCACTATAAGCGAATCATGAACATATTGCAACAACCTACAACAGGAATCCTGCACGTGTGCGCGACACGGAAGGCACAATAGGACAACACCAAAATAAAAATACAACTCTAACCAATCTAGATCATCAATCAACCCAAAGGACAAAAGAAATCTACTCAAAACATCATAGGATGGCAACACATCATTGGATCATAATATGTGGCATAAAGCACCATGTTCAAGTAGGGGATTACAGTGGGGTGCGGGATAGTGGACCGCTAAAAGGATATGAGGATTGTGATGAAGAAGGTGATGTTGATGAAGACGATCACCGTGGTGATGGTTGCCCCGGTGGCATTCCGGCACCACCGGGAGAGAGGGGGAGAGGGTCTCCCCTTGTGCTTCCTCCTCCATGGCCTACCCCCTCGGTGGGGAGAGGTTCTCCCTCTGGTGCTTGGCCTTCATGGTGTTGATGACCCCTCCGGGATGATGAAGATGGCCTCCGGTGATGGTGACCCCCTCCGACAGGGTGCCGGAGAGGGCCAAGAATGGTTTTTCGTGGCTCTGGAGGTTTGCGGCAGCGGAACTCCCAATCTAGGTTTCTTTTCGGAGGTTTCTATATTTATAGGAATTTTTGGCATCGATCTCACGTCAAGGGGAGCCACGAGTCGGTGGCAAGCCTGCTCGCCCTCAGCAAGGGGGTGGCCACGCCTAGAAGGCTTGCCGTCTACTCGTGGCTCTTCTGGCCCAGCTCCAATGCTTCGGGGGTCTCTTTGGTCCACAAAAAATCATACTAAATTTTCAGCCCATTGCGAGAACTTTTATTTCTACACAAAAAACGACACCATGGTAGTTCTGCTGAAAACAACGTCAGTCCGGGTTAGTTATAATAAAATCATACCAAAATCATATAGAATTGTTGTAAACATGGTATGAATACTTCATAAATTATAGATACATTGGAGACGTATCATGAAACTATGGCCCCCGGGTCTATTCACTTATATATTTACAAACGCTACAATAACTTGTTGTTCTTATTTACCTTTCATTTTATTTTGCAATTTAAAATTATCTATATCTACACACTTCACTTGCTTGCAACTAACGAGATCTAGGGGATTAACAACTCTCTTGCGCATGTTGGGTGCAAGTTGTTTGCTCTTTTGTTTGCAGCCCCTGAAGACGGTTGTGGATTGATATTCCTATTGGTTCGATAAACCTTGCATTCATAACTGCAGGAAATACTTACCCGTATTGTGTTGTAATTATCCGTTCCTCTTCATAGAAAACCCCGTATTGTGTTGCAATTACCCGTTCCTCTTCATAGAAAACCCAACACAGATCACAAGTATCACCCATTTCCTTCTCCTCCTCCATCCGAAATCTCTCTCTTGCTCCAGCACCTCACCTCGAGTCTCTTCTTTTTCGTTTCTTTGTGAGAAGGCATGTCAGTCGGACTGTCTCGAAGCAAGCCCGCCAGCATTCTTGATCATCCTCGCGCAGTCCCTCAGCAAGACCGACCGGCTCCGTGCGTTGCCTCGACCTTCAACTGTTGGAGTCATCGTTGACCAAACCCTTGCCTCTTATTGTGACGCATTGTTCCCATGGCCTACACCATCTCGACGCCCAGTTCGCCTCGCCCAACGGCATGGATGTCAAGGCCTCGAGCAGGAGCTCAGCCACGCGTCAAGCTTCGCCGGTGAGCTCACCTTCTACGCTTCATTCTGCTCCAATCTCCTTTTTTCCCTCCTCTGGCCAATCCCTAACCTCATCTCTTTATCATTGTTTCACTGCCGCGAGGAATTGATGGCTGCCGATTCTGCCTTTTGTCGCCTCCACCGCCTGGATCCACATCCCCACACCCGAGACGAGTCCTCCTCGAGTTCCCCTCCTTGGATCTATGCTCGCCCGTGCCAAGTTTGCCACCTGCCGCCGTCATGTCCCTGCTTCACACTGCTGCTTCCAACCTCCTTTTCGTGCGTTTGTACGGAGGAGACGCACGCCTAGGGCATGAGCGCTCGCGTGGGCTTCTTTGTTCCAAGTCAGCCTGCCCCAGCTTCCAGCCCAGTGACCCTGTGGTCAGCACCCATGGCTATCCACCACCCTGAGCAATGTTCTGTTATGCAACGCCCATTTCCCGTTCAAAGCAATGCATCAGATTCATCCCATTAGAGTTTTTTCGTTCCACGATTTTCGTAAATATTCTATGCATGCATAATTATAGAAATGCCATTGTTTTAAATTGCTAATAACTAAATAACTGTGTGTCATAATAAAATATGTCATATATGTAACCTGGGTAGAATTTCATGTAGTTTCACAGTAACAAACTTTCATCCAAGTTAAAAATGTTCACAATTGATGTTTGCATTAATTTGCACAAATGTCGTGTTAAAATGGTTTCATTCCTAACTAAATAACCGCAACCTCAAATTAAATAAATTATATATGTAAGTTGACTAAAAAAATGTGTAGAATAACATGGTGAACTTTATTGTCATTTTTAACAACAATAAAAAAATGTTTAGGACATAACAATACCTAATTCGAAAATTTTCATATGGGGTCATTTCGAAAATGCTATTTATTGTTTTCGGCCTCATTTAAAATGCCTAGATAGGTAGTTTAATACTCTTGCCATGATAAATAACATTTAAAATTGTTGGGTACCTAAACAAGAGTGAACTAAGTAACTGGATATTTTCGTCAATATGCAGCTTGTTGCATATTGAGCTTCACTTAATGTGTAATATTTTATTTTAGTGTTTGCCTTGCCATGCATTTTTAAATGGACATGCATCATACTTGATTGTGCATCTTGCTAGGATTATGCTTGTTTGTTTACCGTGTGTGGTTTGCTTCTTTCCAGAATTGCTTCTCCTCGCTAGAGTTCCATAACCGATTCAGGGTGTGAGGATCCATTCGTCTACGCCCGTTCATCTACTTCACGGATCCTTTCTTCTTCCAAGTGGGACTACACGCAAGATGATCATTACCCTGGATACGAATACTATCATTGCTATGCTAGTTGTCTCATTTCTATCGACATGTCTCGCTACCTATTACTTGTTTGTCAAGCCTCCCAACTTGAAATGATTAGCTCTAACCATCCATGGCCCTAGCAAACCGTTGTTTGGCTAAGTTACCGCTTGTGCAGCCCCTCTTATAGCGTTGCTAGTGGTAGGTGCAGGTTGTTCCATGTAGAAACTTGGATATATTGGTGTATCACATTATTTTTTCTAATTATTTAATGCAACTATGCACTCAGTAGAGGGTGGAAGCTTGGTCTTTTCATTAATGTTTTGTTCCACCCTTGCCACCTTACTTTCCAATTACCAGTGTTATGTTCTATATTAAGCGCTCCTAACATGCTTGGAGTTGTTATAGGAACCCCCTTGATAATTCATTTTGGGATAAAACTCTTCCAGCAAGGCCCAATATTGGTACTACGTTTCCTTAACTAATAAAACTTTCATAGGGAATGATCAACCCATGGATGATTTAATATACAACCCGGGCCAGTGCTCCTCATGCGTGTTGGTCAAAAATGGGCTGCCTGTGGGGACGCCTTGGAGAAACTCGAGGATTGGTTTAACTCATAGCGAGTCCCATCTGGTAGTGCCCTGAGAACGAGATACGTGTAGCTCCTATCTGGATCTGGCCCGTCGTGTGGGCTTGCTAGATTTGTTTGACATTTAAAGAATTTCTCATGCATCGGGATTCCGAGGACACTTCGAGCTATCGGTGGTTGATGTTTTTCACCATAACTTGTGGTTAGTTTGTGATGGATGAGTAGGAGCACCCCTGTAGGGTTAAATCTTTCTGAAAGCCACGCCTGCGGTTATGCGACAACATGGAAACTTGATAATACCTGGGTAAAGGAAACTTGAACTAAACGCAATTAAAATACACAAACGGTGTGCATAACTATGACTGTCTCTTTTCTAGAGAGCTCGGGAAGAGAACATGATGGGTTTATGTTTGACTTGTAAGTAGGTGTTCAGGATCACTTCTTGATCATTACTAGCTCATGTCCGTTTAAGTGTAGATCACTCTTCTTACTCTTGTACTTGTAAGTTAGATAAATAAAAAATGCTTAGTGTTGTTGCAACCTCACCACTTAACAATTCCTCACCGATTAAGTTTTGCTAGTCTTGATACCGTTGGTAGTGAGATTGATAAGTCCCCGTGTGTCGGTGTCAAAACCGGTGGATTTCGGGTAGGGGTCCCGAACTATGAGACTAGAGTCGACGGTAATAGGAGACAAAGGGGACACGAGCTTACCCAGGTTTAGGCCCTCCTATGGAGGTAGTACCCTACGTTCTTCTTGGTTTTATTGATGGTGTATGGGGTTACAGAGTTGATCTACGTCGAGATATTATAGCTAACCCTAGATGAGTCGTCCTGTACACCCCTAAACCCTCCGGCTTATATAGATACCGAGGGTGCCCTTGGTTTACACATGGTCAATTACATGCTGAAGAGATAAACATGGCTAACTACAGCTAATAACTTGGAGAATATGTCATGGGTTCTTGAATCCTTCTTCTCGCGCAGGTGGTCCTCGATCATCCAACATCGGCCTTGCGGCCCTTACAGCCCGGCCCATGAAGAATAGGTTGGCCCTCCGAGGACTCCCTAATCCAGGACTCCCTCAGTAGCCCCCGGACTAGCCTTCAGTGTTGATATATATCCGATTGATCTCCATGTCGTTGTCTTCGGCTTGCGAGGCGAGTCCCTCATCTTGCTCTATTCGGCAACCGACCAGTCTTCGGTAAGATCCTAGGCATCACTGACGCGGTACTTATTACAATAACTGCATGTGCTCTTCGACTTGCGCGCGTCATGGGGAGGCGAGTGGTCAATGATTTTACAATCTCACCACTCCGTAACGGAGGCACCAACCCATTTAATCAAGCAAAATGGTGGCTCAGGCCATGCTGCCCTCCCTCTTGTCACAAGAAACTCCCAGCATAAGCTCCACGTAAATATGGCTAATGTCGCCAGGTCCTCCTCGTGCCCCTACGGCCAGCACCCAGGGGACTGGACTAGCTGCTCCATCACACTCATGCGACTCCGTAATTTGGAGACCCAGGGATACCTTCCCTCATCAGATCTGGCGGCGACCCGCGTAGGTCTGCTCTCTTATGGCGACGAGGTTTTCGATGAGCATTTCCCCAGTCCTAACAAGGGGGAGCGCGTGTGCTTCGTCCCCTTCCTCCTCCGGGGCCTAGGATTTCCAATCCACCCGTTTCTGAGGGGGTTACTAGAGTTCTATGGGCTCCAACTCCATCATCTCACTCCAGGGTCAATCTACACATCTCAGGCTTTGCCGCCCTATGCGAGATGTTCTTAGGGTGCGAAGCACACTTCGATTTGTGGAGAAAATATTTTTGTCTCGTCCCTCGAACTCAGGACAAGGCGATCTTGGAGGTCGGTGGAGCCGAAATATGTCGCATAGAGGGAACGGGGTATCCGGCAGGCACTCCGAGGAAATCCGAAGAATGGCCCTCGGAGTGGTTTTATATAGAAGATGTTCCCCTGTTCGAGCCAACTCGGGCAGGCCTTCCCGAATACACCGACATTCCCCTGAAGAAGAGGTGTAACTGGTGGCCCAAGAGCTCATCTCAAGAGGAAAGCTCCGAAGTGCGGCGCCTGGCTGCGCAGGTGCGGATGCTCGTCCACCACCAGCTGACCATGATCAACGTCATGGCCGCCGCCATCTCCCGGTGTGTGCAGCCCCTCCAACAGAGGGTACACCCCCTATGGCAATACAATGGGACAAGCGACGCTACGCGCTCCCTAAAACTAGGTCCCGCCAATCCGACGACGTTGGCCACCACACTTGACAATCTGTACAAAGGAGAGCAGGAAGACTTTATTCGGCGAGCAACCAAAGAAGTATATTCGGCCCACAATCCCATTGAACGGGTAAGTCCTTTTTCTTTTAATCGTGAAATAGTTTAGGGTTTTTGTTCCGCACTCTAGTTGACCGATGCCTGGCGTGCGCAGGAATGGAGGAGCTTTATCGAGACAGTCAACTGTCCGGCTCCTCAGCCCGAGAACCATTCACGTGACAACGATCCGGGTTTCAACAAGGACCCAGATCTTCTTCTTGACTTCGAAGACATAGTCTATTTCCAACACAGTATTTTCCAAACCCCGGTGGCTATCATAGTCAATTACTCCAGGTCTCTCTCCATCCCTGCTGCGGGCAAGAAGAAAAGCTCCTCCTGCAAGAGGCCAACCACCAAGAGCACCCCGGATGCGCCTATCCCGACTTCCAAATGCCACCGATCTGCATGCCATACGCCAACAGCCAAATCCGCGGCCGAGTCGGAGGCTACGGAGCTGGTCATAGGGACGGATCCAGCTGCCCGCTCATCCCAAAGGTGCATTTTTCGGTAATCCGCTTATCGTGACGATCAGTAGAGCCTTATAGCGGTTTGTTTTATCAAATTACTTAGCCTAAACGCCCAATCCTCTCATACTGGAGAGGTTACCCAGCGTCTGGAAGCACCCGAAATTCTCGAGCTACGGCCCGTGTGGCTTCTACTACAGAAGCCCCCATGGCTAATCCGGCGCCCGCCAAATATGATGATGGGGTATCCATCACCAAATTGGAGGTGGAGAGTTCCATGCATCACCGGCACCGATGGGAGGCCATGCGGCACCCAATCTTCTCCGACCAGGAGTTCGACGCCCTACGCTCGGCGGATGCGCACCTCGGGGACGCCCGAACTGGATTTGGCGAAGCTATGAAGCTGATAGCGACCATTATACAGGTAAATGATTGGATTTTATAATATTCGAATACGTGTGTAAGCCTAGTAGCCCCCGAGCCTCAATTTGTCTTAGAACAAACTAATTGAGGATCTCCGGACTATGTGACTACTAATGCAGGCTTCAAAGCAACAGTCCGAGCAAGTGGCCAAGGAGCTCGAGGAGAGCCGCACGGAAGTAAAATCCGTGAAGGCCGAACTAGCACAAGTAAATAGATTCACATGAGAAGCCCATGGTGAGTATGCATTGATTGCTATTTTTTTATATATCATCGTGCCTGACATATGGATTCCGTGTAGCAGCCGAATCAATAGGACATATGGAGAGGCAGCTGGAAGAAGCCTGGGATTCTCAAAGGAATTCAGAGTCCCAGCAGCAGGCTGGCTGCCTTGTTATACAAAAACAGGCCGAAGAAATAAAGAGTTTAAAGACTCAATTGGCCCAAGCTCAAGAACAGAATCGAAAGGTTCAAAGGGGCGTATTTGGTAAGTAAGATTCCGCTATCAGTAAATAATTCCGATGTAGGGGGTGGTAGTGACTGCGCGGTTATCTTATGTGCAGGTCTCCTATCCAGGCATCCTGAAGAGGAGATCGAATATACCAAGGGGACCTGCTGAAGGAGCTAACCTCTCTCCATAAGCGCGTTCAAATAGCAATGAAAGGGATGGTGAAGGCACTATGGCCCACAGAACAGCCACCTGAAGGGCTAGCCGCACTTGTGGATCGATTTAAGGGGGCTCGAAATAGGTTCGAGCTGTGGAAGACTTCGGCTTGCCGCGAGGGAGCACGAGAGGCGTGGGCAATGGTCAAGACCCGTTTCACCGGACTTAACCCCGAGCATATGGCACGGGTTGGTCCTGTGGGATCGGATGGAAAAGAAGTGCCACTCCACTTGGTATATGACCAGGTGATGCCAGCCGCTCGTCTTTCACAAGCAGACTTTGACAATCTCGATCAGCAGTCGCACATGTAATTTATATGTACATGTGTACAAACAATACGTGTTGTAAAATTTGTCTTAACCGGCCATTGGCTTCTTTCTCCCGAGCGAATAGCTTGGGAGTGTTCTACCTTATTATTCATTCACAAAAGAACAAACTGTTTTCAGAGAACCAGACAATCTGGCCATGTGGTGCGAACAGACAGAAAGCACACAGAGAGATATGTTATATTATGTCGAAGAGTAAGAAACATCTTCCGATGAAAATAGTACCTCTATTGATACCTTTCTTCGGGGCTCTACAAAGAATGTAGATAGAAGTCTACGTATATGTAGTATGCGGCGAAGTGTCCTTTGGGAAGGAAAAGACCCAAACAACGGTAATAGCGACCAGAGCCGTATTAGGTGTTTCCGTCATAGCCGACCAATTGTCTGCATAAGATAGCTAGCTTTCGGCTTCACCCGTCTGAGGTACATGTCCGGATGACCCGGTCATGACAATTGCAGTGGTGCTCCCGTTACTATCTAGCCAAACAATCGAGAACATAGAGAGTAATCAAAGGAGCGAGGCAACCTAGCTTGGCAAAGTCTTAGTTCAAACTGATGCATATGATGGCTAGAACATGACAAAATAAACATGCGTGCCCGGTAAGTGCGAGCGAATGAAAATTTGGCAAATAGAAGAAGCCCCCACGTGTTGTGTTCGGATTTAACACTTTATGGTGTATGCCAATTATCTGTAGTAGAAGATTGGTTCAGCCGAACATAGGTTAATAAAAATCATTGGCCCTATCAAACAGCAAAGTGGGAAGGGGAAAGACAAAAAAGTCAAAAAGAATAACAAAAAAAGGAAAAAATGTGGGGGAGTTTGGACGACACCGGTTTATCCGTAGAAGCGTCAAAAACGAGCCGTGTTCCATGGGTTTGGTTCAAGGCGATTATCGGATGAACTCCGCAAACGATAGGCCCCTCCCGCGAGCACTTAGTTAATGATGAAAGGACCCTCCCATTTGGGTTTGAGTTTGTGCTTCTGTTTCTCTGCGAGCCGTAGGACGAGTTCTCCAATGTTTTATTATCTTGCCCTGACCTCCCTACTTTGATACCGCCAAGCTTGCTGTTGATAAAGAGTGGACCGAGCCAGAGCTATGTCCCGCTCGCCCTCCAAGGTGTCTAAGTCGTCCTGTCGATCCAACTCGACCTCCTTTTCCTCGTACATGCACACTCTTGGTGCGTCGTGGATAATGTCGCAGGGGAGAACTGCCTTTGCCCCATAGACCATAAAAAATAGTGTGTAACTCGTTGACCTGTTCGGGTGGTGCACAGTCCCCATAGCATGGAGTCAAATTCCTCCACCCAATGACAGTCAGACTCGTGTAGAGATCGGACCAAATGTGGCTTGATGCCGCTCATAATGAGACCGTTTGCTCGCTCGACCTGTCCATTGGTTTGCACATGATAGACCAATGCATAATCGAGTTTTATGCCCATTTTTGCGCCCCAGTCCTTGACCTCTTGGGGCGTGAAGTTGGATCCATTATCCGTTATTATACTATGCGGGACACCATAACGGTGTACTACGCTAGATATGAATTCAATCACTGGTCCGGATTTGGATGATTTAACAGGCCTTGCTTCTATCCATTTGGTGAACTTGTCAACCATGACCAGTAGGTATTTATTTTTCTTGGTTCCCCCTTTAAGGGGTCCGACCATGTCCAGCCCCCAGACCGCAAAAGGCCAGGTGATCGGAATAGTTTGAAGAGCTGTTGGGGGCATGTGACTTTGATTTGTGAAGAGTTGACACCCAACGCAATGTTGAACAAGTGACTGGGCGTCCTTTCGAGGTCTAGGCCAAAAGAAACCGGCTCGGAAGACCTTACCGACAAGGATCTTGCCACAGCATGATGACCGCCCATGCCTGCATGGATTTCGGCGAGGAGCTCCTGTCCTTCTTCCTCGGATATACACCTTTGTAATACTCCGGTGGTGCTTTTCTTGTATAACTCACCCTCGTGTACTTTGTAGTCTTTCGATTGCCGAATTGTTTGTCGTGACTCAATTTGATCGTTGGGGAGTTCCTTGTGAAGAAGGTAAGCACGGAAGGGCTCTGTCCTTGGTGCAATTACTTCCATTACCTCATGAGCCGAGGGAGTCTCATTCATTATGGAGTTGCCAATAAAGCCATCATCTGACTCGTTTATAGGGGGAGAAACTTCGTCCGCCCCATTCGGACCGGCACCATTGTCGTCATCCTGCCACACTATGGAGGGCTTGAAGAGCTGCTCCAGGAAGGTGTTTCTCGGGACGGGATCGTGCTTGGCTCTCAAACAGGCCAATATATTGGCGGCTTGGTTGTTATCTCGAGCAACATGGTGGAATTCCAACCCCTCGAACCGAGCAGATATCTTGAGGATGGCATTTCTATATGCCGCCATCTTCGGATTTTTGGTGTCGGATTCGCTGTTAATTTGGGATATGGCCAAGTTTGAGTCTCCCCATACCTCTAGCTGTCGTATGCCCATTGACACCGCCATCCGAAGACCATGAAGAAGAGCTTCATATTTGGTGGCGTTATTGCAGTCAGCATACATGATTTGCAACATGTATCTCACGTTGTCGCTTGTGGGGGATGTGAGAATAACTCCAGCCCCCAGACCGGCCAAGGTCTTTGATCCATCAAAGTACATCGTACAATGGGAGTATGCATTGTACTCCTTGGGGAGTTCGGTCTCAGTCCATTCAGCCAGGAAGTCCGCAAGTACCCAAGATTTAATGGCGCAGCATGGCTTGTAGGTTATCTCAAAGGGAAGGAGCTCAATGTCCCATTTGGCTATGCGGCCAGTGGCGTCCTTATTGTTGATTATATCATTCAGGGGGACCTCTGATGCCACTATCACCGCACACTCATGGAAGTAGTGTCTGAGTTTCCTTGATGCCATGAATACTGTATAGGCTATTTTTTGCTAATGTGGGTATCTGGACTTGCACTGTGTTAGCACCTCCGACACATAATATACCGGTTTGTGAGTCCGAAATTTATGTCCCTCCTCGTCGCGCTCAACAACGAGCACCACACTAGCAACCTTGTTGGTGGCCGATATGTATAACAACATGGGCTCACCGACGGCTGGTGCTATGAGTATGGGATTGGTTGCCAGTAGTGTTTTGATTTCTTCTAACGCAGTCGCTGCCTCATCGATCCATTCGAAATTATTGGTCTGTACCATCACCAGGTTTGCTAGCCACTCGGGGTGTTTAATATCCCGAATAAATCCGGCCTCGAGCAGTTTGGCTATTTCTTCACCCATGGCTTGCCATTTGGGCTCGGAAAAGCGGCGCAGAGTCTGTTTCACGGGCTTAAAGCCTGGTAGACTGTGTTCGAAGAGCCGGTGTGGGATTCCAGGCATATCGGAAGGATCCCAAGCAAAGATGTCCCAATTCTCGCAGAGGAAATTCCACAATGCTTCATCCATGAGGGGATCCAGCTGATCTCCGATGGATGCTGTCTTATTAGGGTCCATTGGATGCACGTGAAATTTAACAATTTCTTCTGCGAGTTTAAAGGACGTGGACTTGGGACTTTTACTAAGGATCACATCGTCTCTATTAACTGTTGACCGTAGAGTGATCAACTCTTCGGCGGCGAAAGTTTCCGCTAATGCCTCGAGGGCGAGCACTACTGTTTTGCTTTCGGCCCGAAGGGCTATGTTCGGATCACTGGTGATCGTGATTACTCCATTTGGTCCTGGCATTTTGAGTTTCATGTACCCGTAATGGGGTATAGCCTGGAACTTTGTAAAGGCATCACGTCCCAATAGGGTATGATAGCCACTTGGGAAGGGGACGATGTGGAAGAGAAGTTCTTCCGATCGGTAGTTTCCGGGCGTGCCGAACACAACGTCCAGGATGACACATCCGGAACAACGTGCCTCTTTTCCTGGGATAATTCCCCAGAAGGTTGTGTTGCTATGTTCGATGCAAGATCGGTCGAACTGCATTTTATCCAGGGTGGCCTCGTATATGAGGTTAAGGCCACTACTGCCATCCATTAGCACTTTATGTAGCTTGTATCCATCAATGATGGGATTCAAGACCAGAGCGGCCGGTGAATGGCCGGGAAGGCCAGGTGGCTGGTCAGTGTCTTCAAAAGTAATCGGTACGTCTGCCCATGGGCTTGTAGCTGCCACGTGGTAGACTTGCTCGTGCTCCCTAAGAGCTCTTTTACACCTACTTCTTGAGGGGAAGATTTCATAGACCGTCAGGACTTCGGCATTAAATCCGGACAGCGGAGGAGGGTGCGTGTTCGACAAAGATGTGCCGAGGATGGCCTCGCCACTTTTTGCGACTTGCCTGACGGCCCAACAAGCTCGAAGGCTATGTGTTGGGTTCGTGTTCAACAATACGGAATGAATGGGGCAAGGTTTATCCAAAAGTTCGTCGAGGACGGTGCCAGTCCCAGGAAGGGACTTGTTTCTTTTTTCGACGGGTTCATACCTGGCAGGCTGATTTGGAGGTATCCTCTTTTTCCGAGCTCCTCTAGGGTGCTCGGAGAAAATTGGCTCCGAGAACAACCGTTCCTATTGCTAGACACTCTCCATGGCACAATACTTCTGTGCTAATTCGGATAACTCCGAAAAGTCGCTTATGCGTCTGCGGGCCAGAGCATTAAGAATCCCTTTATTGTGGCAATTGCGAATGAAAATTGCCATTACATCTTGGTCTCTAAGACCTTTTACTCTGCTCCTAGTGAGTAGGAGTCTTTCCCAAAAGTGGTCGACTGATTCTCCTTGTAGTTTCTTGATATCCCGAAAGTCTGAGGACATGGGCTTTAGCGCGGTACTTGGATAATTGTCTTGGGATGTGGGTGGGAGAAAATATGGTTCCCTATTGCAATGAGTGTTCGGTACTGCGGTTCCCGAGTCGTGCGATGGATCCTGGACCGCTAATGGTCCGGCTTTAGAGCGATTCCCCGCCTCTGATTCACCGATGGGGTCTTGGAGGTCGAGGACTAACATATAGACGGTTTTCAATTCCGATTGTAGGGCGGAATGGACACTCGATGGTAGTGAAAAGGTGGGTGACCGGAGGGACATGAATCTCCCTGTCATCGGGTCTGATACTGAGCCGATCATAGATCAGAACGTGGTCATATGATATATGCATAGATTCGATCCGATCGAACAATTTGTTTAAGAACGAGGCAATGGCAGGATGCGTGTCGCTAAAACGAGTGGATTCGTCAAGCGGTGTGATGGTTCTCGTGTTACGCCGAAGCGGATCTGCATTTCATTCCACATGGGAACTGGTGTCTCAGACATCAAAGCATCCGGACTTAGGGGTTTTTCTTTGAAGGTTGAGGGTTCCATTGGAACGAGTGTCCCCGTGAATCAGCCACGAACTCTAGGGTTCCGAACTTGATACTCTGATTGGAGGAAACCTTCCGCTCTGGCCATGACGGTCGACCGGGTCGGCATGTGACCAGACGTCATTGCCGATGAAGCTCTGGTCAGGGGCGAGAGTCCCCTCGATACAGATCTCGCTACTTGCGATGGGATAAGCCATCGATTCCTTTGGTTCTCACAGAGGAACTCTCAATGAAAGCACCAATGTCGGTGTCAAAACCGGCGGATCTTGGGTAGGGGGTCCCGAACTGTGAGACTGGAGTCGACGGTAATAGGAGACAAAGGGGACACGAGGTTACCCAGGTTCGATCCCTCCTATGGAAGTAATACCCTATGTCCTGCTTGGTTGTATTGATGGTGTATGGGGTTACAGAGTTGATCTACCTCGAGATCGTATAGCTAACCCTAGATGAGTCGTCCAGTACACCCCTAAACCCTCCGGCTTATATAGATACCGAGGGTGCCCTAGGTTTACACATGGTTGGTTAAATGCTGAAGAGATAAACATGCCTAACTATAGCTAATAACTTGGAGAATACGTCATGAGTCCTCGAAGCCTTCTTCTGGCACAGGTGGTCCTCGATCATCCGACATCCGCCTTGCGGCCCTTACAGTCCGACCCATGAAGAATAGGTCGGCCCTCCGAGGACCCCCTAATCCAGGACTCCCTCATCGTGGCTCACTAATTCCTACAACAGTAGATGTAGGTACAGGTAATGCAATTCTTTGACATGAGAGCGATGATTGTTCTAGTTGGAGTTCTTCCTCATCATCGATCATAAGATGGGTTCCCGATCGACAACATAGGAGTAGCAGTGTGGACGTCTTCTTATTTTTTGTTTGATTTCATCCGTTGTAGGATCCTCCTCTTCTGTATGATGAATGTTACCTATTGATGTATTGATATATTTAGGATGTAGCATGTGGCGAGTGTAAGCCAACTCCATATACTCATATCTTCTTTACATGTATTGTGACGATTTCCATTCTTGTAAAGCCACCCGAAATGCGCTTCTATCCTTAAAACGGCCCTCGAGCCGTTGCGAGGATAGTACCACATTTTGGGTGTGCCAGCCAACCATGGAGAAGGTCAAGGAGATGGTGGTGCCCATAGACAAGGATGTGGTGACGTGGTGCAGGAGGATCCATCTAGCAACAATCGCCAGAACTATGGGCACTGCCATGAGGAGGGTCAGCGATCTCACTTTTGCAAGGTGATCCTTGGCCCGAAGTTGGAGTGCCTGCCTATACCCCTGGACTTCACAAAGCACTTCCAGGCAGTGCCGACAGAGTTGAAGCTGAAATTGAACACCGGCTACACATGAAGGTTCATTGTTTAGTTGATGTACAATAGGGTCACCCTCCATCAGGGTTGAGCCCCCTTCGCCGTCGTCCAACGAATCAGGATCAGGTACATTGTGACCTTCAAGTTGTTAACCCCCGACACCCTAAAGGTGATCGCCTTCAATGATGACGACATTGAAGTGGTAATCAAGTGTGTAGGGCATGATGATGCCTTCGCCATGAATGTGTAGGAGAGCTCTCTGTTGTGCGTGCTGGTTTGGTTAGGACTATGTCATACTGGTTCAATTGAAAACTGCTTTGGTTTTACATGTCATACTTAGCTTGTCCGGCGAAGGTAAAAACAATTATCTGGCATACGTTTCATGGGACTCTATCATGTCTTGTGACACTAGCCAATAGACACATAGAAGTTTTGCCCATTTGCCCAACATGCTCGAATGGGCTAGAGGATACCAAACACATGTTGTTCCTCTGCCAAAAGGCAAAAGAAGTGTGGGAAAATTTGAGGTTATACGAAGTGGTTAAAAAAGTTTGGGTTGTGGACCATGTAGGAGAGGTGGTTCTTGAATTATTAATTCTTATGCCTGATTAACATCTCCCTATAATGGGCTCACGGAATGTATGGGAGCAGATCGCTATAACTGTGTGGTAGTAGAATAGACGAAAGCTAGTTCATGACGGGTCTCGAGGAGCGCCACAAACCTCGATGTGGATTCGGGATATAACAAAAAAACATGTAAATGCCTATTCATCAAAGGGAAAGGAAAAGAATGGAGGATGGACATGACTGTTGGAAATATGCCCTAGAGGAAATAATAAATTAGTTATTATCATATTTCCTTGTTCATGATAATCGTTTATTATCCATGCTATAATTGTATTGATCGGAGACTTAGATGCATGTGTGGATTCATAGACAAAACCATGTCCCTAGTATGACTCTAATAGACTAGCTTGTTGATCAAAGATGGTTAAGGTTTCCTAGCCATGGACATGAGATGTCATTTGATAATGGGATCACATCATTAGTAGAATGATGTGATGGACAAGACCCAAACTACAAACGTAGCATATGATCATGTCAGTTTATTGCTACTGTTTTTTGCATGTCAAGTATATGTTCCTATGACCATGAGATCATGCAACTCACGGACACTGGAGGAGTGCCTTGTGTGTATCAAACATTGCAACGTAACTGGGTGACTATAAAGGTGCTCTACAGGTATCTCCGAGGGTGTGTGTGGAGTTGGCATGTATCAAGACTGGGATTTGTTACTCCGTGTGACAGACAGGCATGTCAGGGCCCACTCGGTAATACAACATCACAATAAGCCTTGCAAGCAATGTGACTAAATGTTAGTCACGGGATCTTGTATTACGGAACAAGTAAAGAGACTTGCCAGTAACGAGGTTGAACTAGGTATGGAGATACCGACGATCGAATCTCGGGCAAGTAACATACCGAAGAACAATGGGAACATCATTCGGGATTAACTGAATCCTTGACATAGAAGTTCGACTGATAAAGATCTTCGAAGAATATGTAGGAAACAATATGGGCATCCATGTCCCGCTATTGGTTATTGACCGTAGAGGTGTCTCGGTCATGTCTACATAGTTCTCGAACCCGCAGGGTCTGCACACTTAAGGTTCGGTGACGTTTCGGTAGTAGAGAGTTATGTATGGTGGTGACTGAAGGTTGTTACGAGTCCCGGACGAGATCCCGGACGTCACGAGGAGCTCTGAAATGGTCCAGTGGTAAAGATTGATATATAGGAAGTCCTATTTTGGTCGTGAAAAAAGTTTTGGGCTCATCCGTAGTGTACCGAGAGTGCGGGTAGTGTACCGGGAGACCATCGGGATGGGTAGTTCGACCCAAGAGGCTACATGGTCTGTGGGAGAGTGAATACCAGCCCTTAGTGGGCTGGTGGAAGTCCCACACAAGGGCCATGCGGCTGGGAAGAAAAACCCAAAGAGAAAAAGGTGGAAAAAGGCAAAATAGGGAGGAATCCTAGTCCTACTAGGACTGGAGGAGGATTCCTCCTCTCCCACTTGGTTCGGCCGACCCAAGGGCTGGCTCCTTGGGAGACTAGCCTCCTCCTCTCCTCTTATATATACTAGAGGATTTTAGGGTTTTGGAACAGAATTTTCAGCCACGTGCTGCCCGTTCCTCCATTGCACAGTTTCTCCTCTAGATCGGATTTCTGCAATGCTTAGGCGAAGCCCTCCCGGAATTACTCCACCACCATCGTCGTAGCGCCGTCACGCTGCCGGAGAACTCGTCTACCTCTCTGCTCCCTCTTGCTAGATCAAGAAGGCAGAGATCTCCATCGAGCTGTACGTGTGCTGAATGCGGAGGTGCCGTCCGTTCGACGCTAGATCGGAAGGACCGTGATCAAGATCGCGAGATGGATCATGATGAGTTCGCGGGACGGATCATGACGAGTTCGCGGGATGGATCATGATGAGTTCGCGGTACGGATGGTGATTGGTTAGCGGGACGGATCGTGATGAGATCGTGGGATGCTCGGCGATTTGGATCGCGAAGACGTTCGACTACACCAACCGCGTTTCTTAACGCTTCCCGCTTAGCGATCTACAAGGGTATGCAGATCCACTCTCCCTCTCGTAGATTGTCATCACCGTGGATAGATGTGCATGCGCGTAGGAATTTTTTTGTTTCCCATGCAACGTTCCCCAACAGTGGCATCATGAGCTAGGTCTATGTGTAGATGATATCTCACGTAGAACACAAAGAGTTTTTGGGCGTTGATGCTTAGATTGCTTCCTCCCTTGGTCATGTTTTGGTTCAGAGGTATTGTGAGATAAAGCGGCTCGGACCAACATTACTTGTACGCTTATGAGAGAACGGTTCCCTCAACCGCAACTTGTTGTATAGATGGCTTGCGGGTGCCAGTTTCTCTCACTTTAGTTGGATCAGATTCAACAAAGGCGGTCCTTGAGAAGGTTGAAAATAAACTAGTGTATCACCATTGTGGTTTTTGCGTAGATGAGAATTGTTCTTGCTAGATACCCGTAGCAGCCACGTAAAACATGCAACAACAATTAGAGGATGTCTAACTTGTTTTTGCAGGGTATGTTGTGATGTGATATGGCCAATTACATGATGTGATATATGTGATGTATGAGATGATCATGTGATGTGTAGATTATCATGACTTGCATGTCGATGAGTACGGCAACCGGCAGGATCCATAGGGTTGTCTTTAATTATTGTATGACCTGCGTGTCAATCATTAAGTGCTATGTAATGCTTTACTTTATCGCTAAACGGTAGCAATAGTAGTAGAAGCATGTTGGGCGCGACAACCCCGATGGCGACACGTTGATGGAGATCAAGATGATGGAGATCATGGTGTCATGCCGGTGACGATGGAGATAATGCCGGTGCTTTCATGATGGAGATCAAAAGCACAAGCTCATGGCCATATCATGTCACTTATGATTTGCATGTGATGTTAATCCTTTTATGCACCTTGTTTTGCTTAGGATGATGGTAGAATTATAAGGTGACCCCTCACTTAATTTCAAGATAAATTGTGTTCTCCTCGAGTGTGCACTGTTGCGGAAGTTCATCGTGTCGAGACACCACGTGATGATCGGGTGTGATAGACTCTACGTTCACATACAACAGGTGCAAGCTAGTGTTGCACATGCAGAACACTCGGGTTAAACTTGAGGAGCCTAGCATGTACAAACATGACCTTGGAACACAAGAGACTGAAAGGTCGAACATGAGTCATATAGTAGATATGATCAACATGATGATGTTCACCATTGAAACCACCTCAACTCACGTGACGATCGGACTTGAGTTGGTGAATTTGGATCATGTATCACTCGAATGACCAGAGGGATGTCAATTTGAGTGGGAGTTCTTAAGTAATATGATTAATTGAACTCATTATCGTGAACATAGTCAGTAGTGTCTTTGCAAATTATGTTGTAGATTACTCACGTTGTAGCTCCCTTGAATTTGTATATGTTCCTAGAGAAATAGAGTTGAAATATGATGGTAGCAATATTGCGAACTGGGTCCATGATCTGAGGGTTGTCCTCATTGCTGCACAGAAGGCTTATGTCCTTAATTCACCGCTCGGTGCGCCAACCCCTCTAGCGTTGTCTGTAGATGTTGTGAACATCTGACAGACACGTTCTGATGACTACTTGATAGTTTAGTGCGTCATGCATTACGGCTTAGAATTGAGGCTCCAAAACATTTTGAACGTCACGGAACATATGAGATTGTCTAAGAGATGAAATTAGGATCTCAGGCTCGTGCCCGTGTTGTGAGACATGAGATCTCCAACAAGATTATTTGCCTGCAAGATGAAGGAGAATAGCTCAATCGTTGAGCATGTGCTCAGATTGTCTGGGTGCTACAATCGCTTGAATTGAGTGGGAGTTGATCTTCCAAATAAGATAGTGATTGATATAGTTCTCCAAGTCACTGTCACTAAGCTACTAGAACTTGTTGATGAACTATAAAACGCCAGGGATAGAAATAATGATCCCTGAGTTGTTCGCGATGTTTGACACTGCGAAGGTAGAAATCAAGAAGGAGCGTCAAGTGTTGATGGTTAGTCAAACCACTAGTTTCGAGATGGGAAAGAGCAAGGAGGGAAACTTCATGGATAACAAGTTAGTTGCTGCTCTAGTGAAGCAACCCAAAGTTGAACCCAAACCCGAGACTAAGTGCTTCAATTATGACGAGAGCGATCAATGAAGCGAAACAACCCTAGATACTTGGTAGATAAGAAGGCTGGCAACATCGACAGAAGTATATTTGATATACGTGTTATTGATGGGTACGTTGCGAGTACTCCTAGTAGCACCTGGGTATTGGATACCGGTTCGGTTGCTAAATGTTAGTAACTCGAAGTAAAAGCTACGGAATAAACGGAGACTAGCTAAGGTTGAGGTGACGATGTGTGTTGGAAATGTTTCCAAGGTTGATGTGATCAACATCGCACGCTCTCTCTATCTTCGGGATTAGTGACGAACCTAAATAAATGTTATTTGGTATTTTGCGTTGAGCATGAACGTCATTAGATCGTGTTTATTGCAACACGGTTATTCATTTAAGTTAGAGAATAATTGTTATTCTGTTTACATGAATAATACCTTCAATGGTCATGCACCCAGTGAGAATGGTTTGTTGAATCTTGATCATAGTAATACACATGTTCATAACATTGATGCCAAAAGATACAAAGTTAATAATGATAGTACCACATACTTGTGGCACTGCCGCTAAATGTCATATTGGTATAAAGCGCATGAAGAAACTCCATGTTGATGGATCTTTGGACTCATTCGATTTCAAATCGGTTGAGACATGCGAACCATGCCTCTTGGTCAAGATGACTAAGGACCCTGTTTTTTGGTTTGATGGAGCGGGCTAGTGAATTATTGGAAATGATACATGTTGATGCATGCAATCCAATGAGTCTTGTAGCGTGCGGTGGATATCGTTATTTTCTTAACTTCACTGATGATTTGAGCAGATATAGTGTATATTTACTTAACGAAACACAAGTCTGAATGGTTTGAAAGGTTCAAGCAAATTCAGAGTGAAGTTTAAGATCATCATGACAAGAAAATAAAAATGTCTGCGATATGATCGTCGAGGTGAATATCTGAGTTACAAGTTTGGCGTACAACTTTAGACAATGTGAAAGTTGTTTCACAACTCACGCCACCTGGAACACCATAGTGTGATGGTGTGTCCGAACGAAATAGTCGTGCTCTATTGGATATGGTGCGTGCTATGATGTCTCTTACCATTTTGCTACTATTATGTTGGGGTTATGCATTAGAGACAACTACATTCACTTTAAATAGGGCACCATCTAAATCCGTTTAGATGACACCGTGTGAATTATGGTTTGATAGAAACCTAACCTGTCATTTCTTAATGTTTGGGGCTGCGACTCTTGTGTGGAAAATGTTTTCACCTAATGAGCTCGAACCCAAAGCGAACAAATGCATCTTCATAGAATACCCTAAGAACAGTTGGGTGAACCTTCTATCTTATATCCAAGCATAAAGTGTTTGTTGCTAAAACGGGTCCTTTCTCGAGAAAAAGTTTCTCTCGAAAGAATTGAGTGGGAGGAAGATAGAACTTGATGAGGTTGTTGAACCTTTGTTCAACTAGAGAGTAGCGCAACGCAGGAAGATGTTTCTGTGAAGCTTGCATTAGTTGAAGAGGAAGTTAATGATGATGATCATGAAGCTTTAGATCAAGTTACTATCGAATCTCGTAGGTCGACAAGGATGTGTACTGCTCCTGAGAGGTACGACAACCCTGTCTTGGAGGTCATGTTGTTGGACAACGATGAACCTACGAGCCGTGGAGAAGTGATGATGGGCCCGGATTCTAACAAATGGTTAGAGGCCATGAAATCCGAGAAAGTATCCATGTATGAAAACCAAGTATAGACTTTGGTAGACTTGCTTGTTGGATGGCAGGTCGTCGAGTACAAATGGACCTTTAAGATGAGGACATACGCTGATGGTAAATGTCACCATTTATAAAGCTTGACTTGTTGCGAAGAAGTTTACGACAAGTTCAAGGAGTTGACTACGATGAGACTTTCTCACTCGTAGCAATGCTAAAGTCTGTTGGAATTATGTTAGCAGTTGCTGCATTTTTCAATTATGAAATCTGGCAGATGGATGTCAAAACATCGTTTCCTTAACGGTTTACTTGAGGGAAGGTTGTATGTGATACAACTAGAAGGTTTTGTCAGTCCTAAGGATGCTAAAAGGTGTGTGAGCTCTAGCAATCCATCTAAGGGCTGGAGCAAGCATCTCGGAGTTGGAATACACACTTTGATGAGGTGATCAAAGTTTTGTAGTTTATACAAAGTTTACAAGAAACTTGTATTTACAATAAAGTGAGTGGGAGCACAATAGAATTTCTGATAAGTATATGCAGATGACATATTGTTGATCGAAAATAATGTAGAATTTCTGGAAAGCATAAACGGTTGTTTGAAAAATGATTTTCAAAGGAAGACCTGGATAAAGCTACCTAATTGTTGAGCATCAAGATCTATAGAGATAGATCAAGATGTTTGATAAGACTTTCAATGAGTACATACCTTGACAAGATTTTGAAAGAGTTCAAAATGTATCAGTCAGGGAAAGAGTTCTCGCCTGATTTGTAAGGTGTGAAGTTGAGTGAGACTCAAAGATTGACAACGGCAAAAGAAAGAGAAAAGACGAACGTCGTCCCCTATGCCTTAGCCATAGGCTCTGTATATTATGGCATGATGTGTACCGCACCTGGTGTGTGCCTTGCCATGAGTCAGTCAAGGGGTACAAAAGTGATCCAGGATTGGATCACTAGACAGCGGTCAAGATTATCCTTAGTAACCAAAAGACTAAGGAGATATTTCTCGATTATGGAGGTGATAAAGATTTCATCGTAAAGAGTTACGTCGATGCAAGCTTTAACACCAATTCAGATGACTCGTAGTAGCAATCTAGATACGTATAGTGGAGCAGCACTTTGGAATAGTACCAAGTGGAGTGTGGTAGCAGTGTTTACGGTTTGTCATAGAGATTTGCAGAGTACACTTGGATCTGAATGTCATAGACCCGTTGACTATAAGACCTCTCTCACATGCAAAGCATGATCGAGCCCCAGAACTCATTGGGTGTTAGATTCATAACAGTGCGTATCACATGGTGATGTGAACTAGATTATTGACTCTAGTGCAAGTGGGAGACTGTTGGAAATATGCCCTAGAGGCAATAATAAATTAGTTATTATCATATTTCCTTGTTCATGATAATCGTTTATTATCCATGCTATAATTGTATTGATCGGAGACTTAGATGCATGTGTGGATACATAGACAAAACCATGTCCCTAGTATGCGTCTAATAGACTAGCTCGTTGATCAAAGATGGTTAAGGTTGCCTAGCCATGGACATGAGATGTCATTTGATAACGGGATCACATCATTAGTAGAATGATGTGATGGACAAGACCCAAACTACAAACGTATCATATGATCGTGTCAGTTTATTGCTACTGTTTTTTGCATGTCAAGTATATGTTCCTATGACCATGAGATCATGCAACTCACGGACACTGGAGGAGTGCCTTGTGTGTATCAAACATCGCAACGTAACTAGGTGACTATAAAGGTGATCTACAGGTATCTCCGAGGGTGTCTGTTTAGTTGGCATGGATGAAGACTGGGATTTGTTACTCCATGTGACGGAGAGGTATCTTAGGGCCCACTCGGTAATACAACATCACAATAAGCCTTGCAAGCAATGTGACTAAATGTTAGTCACGGGATCTTGTATTACGGAATGAGTAAAGAGACTTTCCAGTAACGAGGTTGAACTAGGTATGGAGATACCGACGATCGAATCTCGGGCAAGTAGCATAACGAAGAACAAATGGAACATCATACGGGATTAACTGAATCCTTGACATAGAGGTTCGACCGATAAAGATCTTCGAAGAATATGTAGGAACCAATATGGGCATCCAGGTCCCGCTATTGGTTATTGACCGTAGAGGTGTCTCGGTCATGTCTACATAGTTCTCGAACCCGCAGGGTCTGCACACTTAAGGTTCGGTGACATTTCGGTACTATAGAGCTATGTATGGTGGTGACTGAAGGTTGTTAGGAGTCCCGGATGAGATCCGGACGCCACGAGGATCTCCAGAATGGTCCAGAGGTAAAGATTGATATATAGGAAGTCCTATTTTGGTCATCGGAAAAGTTTCGGGCTCATCGGTAGTGTACCGGGAGTGCCGGTAGTGTACCGGGAGACCATCGGGAGGGGTATTTCGACCCAAGAGGCTACATGGGATGTGGAAGAGTTAATACCAGCCCTTAGTGGGCTAGTGGAAGTCCCACACAAGGCCCATGCGTCTGGGAAGAAAAACCCAAAGAGAAAAAGGCGGGAAAAGGCAAAATAGGGAGGAATCCTAGTCCTACTAGGATTGGAGGAGGATTCCTCCTCTCCCACTTGGTTCGGCCGACCCAAGGGCTGGCTCATTGGGAGCCCAGCCTCCTCCTCCTCTCCTCCTATATATACTAGAGGATTTTAGGGTTTTGGAACAGAATTTTCAGCCACGTGCTGCCCGTTCCTCCAGTGCATAGTTTCTCCTCTAGATCGGATTTCTGCAGTGCTTAGGCGAAGCCCTGCTGGAATTGCTCCACCACCATCGTTGCAGCGCCGTCACGCTGCCGGAGAACTCGTCTACCTCTCTACTCCCTCTTGCTGGATCAAGAAGGAGGAGATCATCATCGAGCTGTACGTGTGCTGAACGCGGAGGTGCCGTCCGTTCGACACTAGATCAGAAGGCCCGTGATCAAGATTGCGAGACGGATCATGATGAGTTCGCGGGACGGATCGTGATCAGTTCGTGGGACGGATTATGATTGGATCATGGGACGGATCGTGATGAGATCGCGGGACGCTCGGTGATTTGGATCGTGAAGACATTCGACTACACCAACCGCGTTTCTTAACGCTTCCCGCTTAGCGATCTACAAGGGTATGTAGATCCACTCTCCTTCTCGTAGATGCTCATCATCATGGATAGATCTGCGTGCGCATAGGAAAAGTTTTGTTTCCCATGCAATGTTCCCCAACAATGACCTCCAATGGGGTTTGTAAAACTGAATGCAGATGCTTCTTTTGATCATGATCAACTAAGGGGCACAACGGGTGTTGTTATCAGGGGCGATAAAGGAAACTTTATTGTAGGTGGAAATTGAAAGATTGAGTGTTGTGCGGATGTGCTCACGACGGAAGCGTTAGCGGTTAGGTTTGGAATATTACTCGCCAAAAGGCAGGATGCAACCGTCTCATTATCAATTCTCACAACATAGAAGTCATTGGCCCAATGATGAACTGAGGAGATTCTAAAGGAGTGACGGATGCTATCTTTGAAGGTTGTTTTTATATGGCTTGTGATTTTTCTCTTACTAGATTTGAAAATTGTAATAAAGAAGAGAATAAGGTAGCTCATGAGCTTGGTAGACTAGAAAATTGCTCCATGACTAGGGATTGCATTGGATCAATGTGCCCATGGAAAATATTGTATCTCTTTTGACAGACGATGTAACTATTATTTCTAACTAACAAAGTTAGCGTTTTTTAATGTGTATGGATGGAGTTGATGATTGAGGGAGTCCTGGTTTAAGGGGTCCTCGGATGGCCGACCTGTTTCTCATGGGTCGGACTATGTGGGCCGCTGGCCGAGCATTGGATGATCATAGGCCCCGTCGTCGGGGTGGAAGCTTCAAGGAGTCGTGGCGTGTCCTTCGAGTTTTCGACAGTAGATAGGCATGCTTTTTTCCTTCGGTGTGTAACCGACCATGTGTAAACCCTAGAACCCCCTGGCGTCTATATAAGCCGGAGGGTTTTAGATTGTAGGGTAGAGGACAACTCATCTAGGGTTTAGCTATCCGGTCTCGAGGTAGATCAACTCTGTAACCTTCCTATCATCAATATAATCAAGCAGGATGTAGGGTTTTACCTCCATAGGAGGGCCCGAACCTAGGTAAACATCGTCTCCTTCGTCCCCTGTTACCATCGATCCTAGTCTCACAGCTCGGGACCCCCTACCCGAGATTCGTTGGTTCTATCACTGACATTCGTGCTTTCATTGAGAGTTCCGTTGTGATCGCCAATGCAATCGATGGCTTTCCATGTCATAAGCAACAAGATCTGTAGCCAGGATATTCCCATCCCTGATAAGATCTTCATGAGCGGTGAAGTCTTGTCGCACGCCGACCCGACCAGCCATCTTGGCCAGATCGGAAGCTTCGCCCCCGATCAAGGAATCAAATTCAGAACCCTAGAGTTCGCCGATGATTCACGGGGAGAACTTGTCTTGATGGGACCCTCAACTTTCATGGAGGAGCCTGCTGATCCTGATGCCTCGATGTCGAAGACATCAGGACCCACCTCTAGGTGACCTTCACCCTCAGGCTGTTTGGAATGCCCAACCCAATCGTTGTGCCCAGATCCGCTATGCCCGAACAGGACCCGGATCCACTTTCAAGTGAATCGGGAGCTGCAACGCCACAGATCGACCCCCCCCTCACTTCAGCGACACGCATCCTACCGTCGCCTCGTTCCTAAATGAGTTGTTTGATCGGATTCAGACCATGCATATGACTGATGACCAGAGCCCGGTCTATGACCGTCTCGGGCTTAAACCCGACGATAGGGAGATTCTCATCCCCACGGTCACTCACTTAGTCACCACCATCGAGTGTCTGGCTGGGGTCTCATCCCCCCAATGACCGGAATTAAAAACGGTTTATACCCTAATCTCCGATCCTCGAGACCTCGGTTGCAACTCAGACCCTGGAGTTCACTCCAGAGTCAGATCGATATCGATCCCTAATCTAGCACACAATTCGGATCCCGTAATTCGGGACTCACAGCGTGGCGTGGAATCAAATATTTCCCACCCACCACCAAAATCGAGCACTTCAGCATCTCCGCAGAGTCCAAGTCTTCGGACTTATGCAATGTTAAATAGTTACCAGGAGAGTTGGTTCATCATTTTTGGGCTAGACGCCTTGCTAGAAACAAAGCATGAGGTGTTAGTGACTAGGAGATAACGGCAACCTTCAATCGCAATTGCCATGACGAAGGGATTCTCAACACCCTGGCCCGTCGGCACATTCGCCACTTCACCGAGCTATCAGACTTGGTACAAAAATATTGTGCCATGGAGAGCACCTGGCAAGCTGAACGACTACTTTTGGAACCAACCTTTACCGAGTACCCTAGAGGGGATCGGAAAAAGAGGATACCTCCGAAGCGGTTATCCAAACTCGAACCCGCCGAAGAGAGAAATAGACCCCTTACAAGGGTCAGAACTGTCCTTGACGGGCTACTGGATAAACCATGCCCCATACATTCTGTGTTGCTGAACACATGCCCGACTCACAGCCTTAGAGCTTCCTAGGTCGTCAGGCAAGTCACAAAAAGCGGTGAAGCCATCCTTGAGGCACTAACAGCGAACATGCGCTCAACATCGCCACCAGAATACAACGCTGAAGTCTTGACGATCTACGAAACGTTCCCCTCAAGGAACAGGAGGAAACGAGCTCTTAAAGAACTTGAACAGGTCTATCATGTGGCAACAACAAGTTCATGGGCAGACGTACCCATTACCTTCAGAGATACTAACCAACCCGCCATTCGTCCCGGTCATACACTGTCCGCACTGGTCCTAAACCTCATCGTCTATGGCTTTAGGTTGCATAAAGTGCAAATGGATGGCAGTAGTGGTTTAAACCTTATCTATGAAGATACCCTGGAAAAAATGCAGTTTGACCGATCTCGCATCGAGCATAGCAACACGACATTCCGAGGGATCATTCTTGGCAAAGAGGCGCGTTGTTCAGGACGTATCGCCCTGGACGTAGTGTTCGGCACGCCCGAAAACTACCGATGCGAAGAACTTATCATCCATATCGTGCCCTTCCCGAGCGGCTACTGAGGGAGTCCTGGTTTAGGGGGTCCTCACACAACCGACCAGTTGTTTATGGGCCGGACTACATGGTCTACTTGCCGAACACTGGATGGTTTGAAGGCCCGGTTTCTAGGATGGAAGCTTCGAGAAGCACGGATTGCGCTCCACGTTTGATGTAGTAAATAGGCATGTTTATCTCTTCGGCATGTAACCGACCATGTACAAAACCCTAGGCCTCCTTGGCGTCTATATAAGCCGGAGGGTTCAGGGTATAGTTATAGAACAACTCATCTAGGGTTAGACATACGATCTCGCGGTAGATCAACTTTGTAACCCCTTACACTATCAATATAATCAAGCAGGATGTAGGGTATTACCTCCATTGGAGCGCCTGAACCTGGGTAAACTCGTGTCCCCTTCGTCTCCTGTTACCGTCAATCCTAGTCTCATAGTTCGGGACCCCCTACCCGAGATCCGCCGGTTTTTACACCGGCATTGGTGCTTTCATTGAGAGTTCCTCTATGAGCGAGATGGATTCGATGCCTTGCCTTGTCATCAATGAAGAGGTCTGCAACATGGACGTTTTTTTCCCCGGGCAGATCTTCGGCCATCTAGGCCACGTTGAGAGCTTCGCCCCTGATCAAGAGGTCAGATTCGGAAACTTAGAATTTTCCGTCAACTCTCAGGGCGACTTATCACTAATCGGGCTCACGGCTTCGCCCGTAGCCCCCGAGGACTTGGAGGCTTTAACCTCAAGCCCCTTCTGCGGACATGCCAATGGGGTCACCCGTGGCGGCAGTCTGATCTCTCATCCCGGTCTGGCCATCAAGCCATATCATCGGACATGTGTTCTTTCCGAACACTCCCCAGGGGTGGGCTTCATGGGGGTTAACTCCACGAGTTCTGAACAACTGGATCCGATCAGCCCCTCAGTGTTTGACGAGGCCTTGGAGCAATTCTCGTCAATGAGGATCATCGATGATCCATCACCGATCTACATCTGGCCCAATTACAGTTCGGGCAGGGACAGATTTTTCGACACACCAACCACCCACTTAATAGCCACCATCGAGGACTTAACCGATATGCTAGACTATGCCTCCGAGGAGGCAGAATACATGGATGAAGAGGACCGTGCTCCCACCCCCATTAACACTGGGAGTTGGACCGCCACTTCCACATATGACGTCTACATGGTGGATACTCCTGCCAACAATGGGAACAACACGCCTCCTAGCGACGGCGACGAATCAGGCGACGCGACATCAAGGCGCCAGAAATCGCATAAGTGGTCCAAAAGCAAAAAGGGAAGAAGAGGTATTATCAGCAATGGGGATGATAATACCCCCGCCAATCATGGAAATCTCGATGTCCCCGAGCACTCGTTCGAGGGTCCGGATGGGCCTGAGAACCAAAACAATACCGACAACGCTAACGACCCCGTAGACGACGATTACCTTCCCCCTGTTGAGGAGGAAGGCACACTGGAAGCCGATGACCTGTACAGTCTCGATAACCTCAAAGATCAGGAAGAAATCAAGCAGCAGATCATAGCAACGGCTAGCCGGCCTAAAGGCCAAAGAACGGCAACTTAAAGCCGAACAGGCCGACCTCAATGATCGATGGACGAAAGTCCTCTCAGATGAGGAGGTATACGGCACTGGTCTATCAAGCCAGCCCAAAAGCTACCCATAGAGAAGACTGCTACCACAATTCGACGATGAGCTCACTGACACTTCGTCTCCTCGTCATACCCCATATGACAAGCCGGACCTCCCTCCTCGCGGGCGTGACAGAGCGGCCACCGACACTGGTTATTAACCAGCGATGCCCCGAAGACGGGGTAAGGAGCCATTCGAACCCAATGACAGGTTCGACCTACGCGGTGACTTAGATCACAGAGCAGGCTGCACAAGATCCATCTACGGATCCAGAGATTACTCACCGGATAGACGAAGAGAGTATACACAATAGTTCGACCAAAACCATAGAGACCGGGAACACAACCGGCCCCATACAGATGTCGAATATAGGGGTGACACAGCATGGGTCAGAGGCACCGCTCACCCACCGTGCTTTACAGATAGGGTAATGCGGCATCAGGTCCCTAAGGGGTTCAAACCCGTAAATATAGAACAGTATGACGGGACCACAAACCCAACTATATGGATCAAGGACTTCCTCCTCCATATCTAGATGGCACGAGGAGATGATCTCCATGCCATCAAATACCTACCTGTTAAGATTAAGTGGCCAACTCAGCACTGGTTAAACAACCTCGTCGAAAACTCCATTGGATGTTGGGAAGACCTGGAGGATGCGTTCCGCTCTAAATTCTAGGGAACCTATGTCCGCCCTCCGGACTCCTCCGATCTCAACAACATCGTCCAGAAGCCTGGCGAGTCCACCCGACAATTCTGGAATCGGTTCCTGACTTAAAAGAACCAAATCGTCTACTGTTTGGACGCCGAGGCTATAGCCTCCTTCCCGCAAAACATTCGGGACGAATGGCTGGCCCGCCAGCTCGGCCAGGATAAACCTCGGACCATGTCCGCCCTCACTACCCTCATGACCTGCTTCTGCGCGAGCGAGGACAATTGGCTGGCAAAACGCGACCGTAATGCCGAGGACCCCGTGGCACCTGAAGCCCAGGATGGCAACTCAAAATAAAAGTGCAATATGAATAAGCACCAGCACAATAATAGCGATGCCGATGACACGACCATAAATGCCGGATTCCGCAACTCCCGACCTAAGCAGTGGAAGAAGCCTCCCAAAGGCAACCGCGATGGACCCACCCAACTAGAGAAAATCATGGAAAGGCCTTGCCAAATCCATGGGACTTCGGACAAGCCTGCCAACCACACACACCGCAACTGTTGGGAGTTCAAACAGGCTGGCAAGATAGCATCTGAAGACCAGGGCAAAAGCTCTCGCAACGAGGATGAAGATGAACCTCAAGTCCCAATTGGTGGTGGACAGAAGAAGTTCCCTCACGAAGTAAAAACGTTGAACATGATATACGACACTCATATATTTAAGAAGGAAAGGAAGCGCGCCCTTCGGGAAGTCTACGTGGTGGAACCCATAGCCCTGAAGTACAACCCATGGTCGGCATACCCGATAACCTTTGATCGACGCGATCATCCGACCAGTATCCATCATGGGGGTTCCGCGGGCCTCGTCCTAGACCCCATTATAGATGGGTATCACCTCACAAAATTCCTAATGGACAGAGGAAGTAGCCTCAACCTGCTTTACTCAGATACGGTGAAAAATATGGGCATTTATCCATCAAGGATCAAACCCATTAGTACTACCTTTAAAGGAGTGATCCTGGGCGTTGAGGCCCTATACACAGGCTCGATAACTCTAGAGGTCGTGTTCGGCTTACCCGATAACTTTCGCAGCAAAGATTGGATCTTCGACATTGTGCCCTTTCGCAGCGGCTATCACACGCTATTTGGTCGGACTACGTTCGCTCGTTTCAATGCGGTCCCACACTATGCGTACCTCAAGCTCAAGATGTCGGGCCCCAAGGGGGTCATTACTGTCAACGGCAACACCGAGCGCTCCCTTAGAACTGAGGAACATGCATAGGCCCTAGTGGCCGAATTCAACTACAAAGAAGATCGGCAAGTTCTGACATCCGCCATAAAGGTACATAAGCCTGGGAAGCGAGTTCGGCATCAAACCTAAAACTCAGATTCTCCCCCTCCTCTGTGTATGGACTCGCGCCCCACCACAGAACCCTAGGACCAACAAAGTATGTGCTGAGGAGGCACAACTTTGCGCTTAAGATTCCATGGGTAATGGTGGGGACATTAAGATGGTGTCCGGCTTCCTCGGACTACTACCTTCAATACGTCTTTGGACAAGACACTGACCCTCCTAAAAGAGCCTGCCTACGGCGTAGCGCTCACCCACTATTTGGCGGCCTCTCAAGATTTCGTTAGAAAAATCCGTCTGCCGAACACTAATACCCATCAAGGTGCATCCAAGGGCAGGAGTCAACTAGCAAGGGGACATATAGAGGACGTCAGGTCATCAATTGAAGATCCCCGGTACATCAACTCATGTATGATTCTATTTCTTATTTTCTTTGACATACTTGTAAACAGTTGCTTCGGCAATCTGAGTTATAAGAGTTGTTGACAAAAGGCAAAACTGCGTGGCGCAAATATGCCTCATTTGTCCTGTTTTCGGAGCATACTTCTTTCTTTTCTCCCTCTTCTCGTGAACCTATTCGGTACGACGTGAGGTAACCGTCTAATAGACCGGGGGCTTGACTCGAAACACAAATTGCCTTAACTATCATGTATTCGGTGTCTTGGCGTGTTTTGCTTCATATGCATCGGTTCCGAACTATGTCTTTCGTCATTAAGTTGGGTTGCCCGCTCTTGTGCTTCCCCTTTATGTTCCGCTCATTCGGCTAAAAGGGCAAAGGGAGCACCCCTGCGATTGTGTTTCCGGATAGTCCGGTCAAGCACCTCAAGGGAGAAAGCCGATAACGGATTGTCATAGTGAGCGTGATCCGATCTATGAACCCCAAGGTAGAAGTATTATACTTCAACCCCCGTAAGCGGTTATTCTGCGTTATACGAGGAGCTTGCCCACTGTGCAAATATTATGATGTTGGCTTCGGTCTCGGTTCGTCCGAACATCACAACACTTTGGGGGCTAATCGTATGCTTCCCGCAGTCCTTTTCACGCCCCTTCAGTTAAGTGAAAGAAATAAAGCAGTATAGTTTGATTGCCTAGTCTGCCGCACTTCTCCGCCTTCGGGTTCCAATAATAGGGCTAAGGGACACAGTGCACTGGCATAGACACCCCATGTAGTATCTACGTGGGGGATGAAGCCGACGACCCGCATCTTTCAGTATTAAACAACCATACATGAGTTATAAAGGAATGCAAAACCATATAAGAGTGGATACTAATATCATTGAAAGTTATACCAAGTCTTCGGACATATCACAAGATCATTCAAATATTTTTTTTGCCTGAACACTGTGACGCTATCACCCGCGCACTCTCCATCACTCCATCGAAGTAAAGCTCAGGGCGTCGATCCTCCTTTCCGGGAGGTGGTCGGTCGATGGCGACCTTCATCGGACTAAGCCCCGGCCAGTGCACTTTGGCTTTGGCAAGGGCCATCCGGACTCCTTCGATATAGGAGGAGCACTTGACTGAGTTGAGGCGGGTTGTCGCATCAATCATCCATTGCACAAGGACGAAGTAGCTGCCTGGGAGTGGCTCACCGGGCCATAAATGGACGCAGAGATCTTCGATGTCCGGCTCTGCCATCTGGTGCATCTCCATCAGCTATTTGAGCTACTTCACCAGGAGAGGAGGATGCTCGGGGGCTCCAAACTGTGCCCAGAATGTCCAAGCTTCGTATTCCTCTCCACGTGAGGCAAGCAGCTGATTGGCGTCCGCCACGCTCTTCTGGAGATCGACGACTGCGCCTGAGGATCGCCACACCCGGGTCAGCAATTCGAATTTGCTATCCCCGAATACGCACTTTAGGGAGTACAACTTACCATTGGCTATCTCCTTGGCTTGGCGAACTTGTTCCTCGAAGAACTGCCAGTCCACCCGCTCCTGCTGGAAACCGACTTTCATGGTGGATAGTTCGGCCGAGATTGCCTTATTCTTTTGCTCGAAGGCCTCACACTTGGTGCTAGTGTCCTTGAGCTCATCTTATATCTCTGCCACACGAGCCTGGTGTTTATCACTGGTAGCTCGTGGGGTAGAGAGTGCAGTGTCCGCTTCTTTGGCCGCCGCCTTCTCCGCGGCCGCTTCACCTTTGGCATGTTGAAGCTCGGCCTTCAGCTTTTCGAGATCTTTTGACAAAGCTGCAAAATGATGCAACTCTATTTAAAAACAAATCTACATTGACAATATTTGGGGGGAACACATCCAAATTTACTTCGGACTTCCCCTGTGCTTCGTCAAACCTCTTGTTGAGGGCTTCCACCTTATCCTCGGAATGCTTGAGCTTCCGATTCAGACCGTCCATCTCGGCGCCATTCTTGGCCGCCGCTGATGACGAAGCCTACATTATACACAAAGCATACATTATATCAGCGCTCACTTACCAAATTATGGATATGACCCCTAGGCGAGCTTGTCCATCTCCCCTAGGGCTCGGGGGCTCCCATATCTACAATATGAATACATAAAAATCTTAGAGAAAACATCGGGGGACTTACTTGAAAGCCCGCAAGGAGACCTTTGAAGGCCTCCTTCAGTCCGTTGTCAACGGACTGGACGCTTTGTAGTACTACACCCATAAGGGTGCAGTGATCCTTGGGGATGGAGGCGCTTGATAGAGCATCCTCCATGGCTGACCACCGGTTGGTCGGCAGTGCCGGGGATGATCGGATTTCCCGATCACCCACCGGGGATTGGACCGGTGCCTCTAGAGGCACACTACGCTCCGGAGATGTCCTCGGAGGGGACTGATGGCCCATCCATCTGACCTCCTTAGTGTCCGGACGAGGGATTGTCCCCTGGTCTTCGGTGGCCGAAGCGTTAGCCTCGGCCACGGTAATACCTCCCTCGCCCCTGGGTCCGCCTCCATTGGAGTTGGTTGGGACGACACCTCCACGACGTCCTTCGTAGTGCCTTGAGTGGTGGGGTGCGAGGCATCCCCGCTCTCCACTAGTTCGGCGAGCAGGGTCTCCCCATTCGATACCACCTCGGTAGGGATGACGCACGGGGGGCTATAGGACCAATAACCCGCGTGTTAGCAAACTCTAAATTTACCAGTTACAAGAAGGAGAGTCTTCGGATGCTAACCTGGATGGAGGGGGCTTGTCCCTTAGGCTCCTTCGTGGAACCTACTTGGGGTCTTTGGATGCGGAGCTCGAGTCCGAGCTGTCATCGTACAAGACCACCCGCGCCTGACGTACCTTCTTCGGGGCAGGTGAAGCTACCTGCCCTGGGGCATCCGAGGACGTCGCTCTCCTCTTGGCGCGGGGGAAGTTGCCTGCCCCTCGCTCTCGACCTCCTCCTCCTCCTCCTCCTCTTATGCCTCTTCGACCTCCTTGTGATTCGAGGAGGCAGGAGTGTCTTCGGAAGTAGCATCAGGCTGGTCCTTGATGTGAAGGCCAACCTGACCTGGTTTCTTCTTCTTCTCCTTCTTCGTGGGGGCCTCGTAAGGCTTCTCCATGAGAATCTGGGCGAACAGCCCGGTCCTCTCTTCTTCGGGCTGAGGAGCCGTACTGTTGATGTTGATGGCTTTCTTCAGCCATCTCTGTGTAAACAGATCGAATACAAGGTTAAGGATCTTATGTGCAATAAGGCCGACCAAACTAAGGTGTACCATACGTCGGAATCCAGCTTGGCAGTGTGCAAGCCCTTGTCCTCCTCCTCGGTTGGCCAGCTCTTCATTGATTTGAAGAGCGCCTTCCACAGCTACTCCAGTGTAGTGCGCAAGACGGTCCTGATTGTGGGCTCGGCTTCGAGTTTCCGAGCCCATAGGTGAGTGCCCTGGCGCTGGCAGGGGAGGATGCGTCTTCGGAGCATCACCTGGACCACATGGGGCAGCTTGGTGTCATCCTCGACTAAGGAACGGATGCGCTTCTGCAGATCGGCCATCTCCTTGCTCGATCCCCAGACAAGGCCCTTTTCGAGCAATGAAACTAGCGTGATCGAGGGACCAGATCTGAATGCGGCGGCGAGGCGCTGGCCTTCTTCTTGTGGTTTAGTGACGTATGGCCACTCCTTTTGCCACCCCTTTATGGTGTCGATGAGGGTCCCCGACGGCCACCCAACGCGGGTGAGTTTGCCGATGATGGCCTCGCCGTAGTCGGCGTGCTTGCCGCCGACGCACTTTGGCTTGATGTTGAAAACCTGCAGGTAGAGACCGAAGTGCGGCTCGACATGCAGGAAGGCCTCGCAGACGAGGATGAAGGCTGAGAGGTGCATGATGGAATTGGGCGGGAGGTCATGTAAGTCGAGGCCGTAGAAGAACATTAATCCCCTGACGAAGGGGTGGAGGGGGAAGCTCAACCCCTGGATGAAGTGGGGGATGAACACCACCCTCTCGCCTGGCCTGGGGGTGGGGATCACTTGGCCCTCCTCTTTCGTGCGGTGAGGAATGTCGGTGGGGAGGTAACCGGCCTTCTTGAGGTCAAGGATATCCTTGTTGGTGACTGTGGAAGCTTCCTACTGGCCATTGGAGCCTGCCATTGCTGAGCTCGGGAGCGAAGGTGGAGAAACCTAGATCTGTGCTCTGGAGGTGCAAGGGAATAGAGGCGGAGAAGTCGAATGGAGAGCGTAAAAGGCTTTTGGGGTTTTCTTTCTCCTTTTATGAGGTCCGCCGATTCGGGCTCCCCTTGCTGCGTCGTAAATCCCTCCACTACCCAAGATGTGCGAGCCGTTGCGCACGCGTGATTAAGTTTATCCTGTATAAAACGGGACACGATTGACATATTGATAGATCGTGTAGATGGAACGGCCTCGAACTGCGCATCGAGTGCCTGTAACTGGCCTCTCGGTCGTGGTGGGCTGTGACCTTTCGTTGGAGAGGTCGTCATGAAACATTACCTTTTTCCCTAACGCTTGGCCTTCAAAGCCAACTTATCTCACAGGATTCGGACGTGCCACCATGAAAAAAGTTACTTATCATCGGAGGCCAAACTATGGTTCAGCAGGAAGGAACTCACATCGCAAGCCGAAGACTCTGTTCGTGAAGCAATTGGAGCCGAAGACCTTTGGTGTTGGAGGCAAGTTTGGAGGCTACTGAGGGATCCCTGGTTTAGGGGGTCCTCGGATAACCTACCAATTTTTTATGGGCCGGACTATATGGGCTACTTGCCGAACACTGGATGGTTTGAAGGCCCGGTTTCTAGGATGGAAGCTTAGAGTAGCACGGCTTGCCCTCCACGTTTGATGTAGTAAATAGGCATGTTTATCTCTTCGGTATGTAACCGACCATGTACAAAACCCTAGGCCCCCTTGGCGTCTATATAAGCCGGAGGGTTTCAGGGTATAGATATAGAACAACTCATCTAGGGTTAGACATACGATCTCGCGGTAGATCAACTCTGTAACCTCTTACACCATCAATACAATCAAGCAGGACGTAGGGTATTACCTCTATTGGAGGGCCCGAACCTGGGTAAACTCATGTCCCCTTCATTTCCTGTTACCATTGATGCTAGTCTCACAGTTCGGGACCCCCTACCCGAGATCCGCCGGTTTTGACACCGACAGCTACCACGCCCTATTGGGACGTAACGCCTTAACAAAATTCCAAGCTATAACACGTACAGGTTTATGAAGCTCAAGATGCCAGGACCAAATAGGGTAATCACAATCGCCATTGATCCGAATATAGCCCTTCGAGCCGAAAACAAAATAGCAGCGCTCGCCCTCGAGGCACTAGCTGAGACCTTCGCTATAGAAGAACTGACGGCACTTTGGTCAACAGTAGACAAGGATGATGTGATCCTTAGCAAAAGGCCCAAACCCATGTCCTTTAAACCTGCGGATGAAATCATTAAATTTCAAGTACACCTGACGGACCCCAATAAGACAGCGTCCATCGGAGCTCAGCTGGACACCATAGTGGATGAAGCATTGTGAGCATTCTTATGAGAAAACTAGGACATCTTCGCCTGGCATCCTTCCATATGCCTGGAATCCCACGGCGGCTAGCAGAACATAGTCTGAACATCATCGCAGGCTTCAAACCCATTAGTAGACTCCACGCCGCTTTTTCGAGCCCAAACGATAAGCTATGGGTGAAGAATTAGCCAAAGTGCTAGAGGCTGACTTCATACGGGAGATTAAGCACCCTGAATGGTTGGCAAACCTGGTGATGGTACCAAAGAAAGACAAATCCTGGCGGCTGTGCATCGACTTTAAAGACCTCAACAAGGCCTGCCCTAAGGACCCTTTCCCCTACCACGCATACACCAGATTATTGACGCCATAGCCAGACACGAGTCATTGTGTTTCCTCGACGCTTATTCCGGATACCATTAGATCAAAATGAAGGAATCCGATCAAGCCGCAACCGCATTCATCACGCCTAACAGGCCATTCTGCTTCAACATGATGCCCTTCAGGCTAAAAATGTTGGGGCTATGTACCAGCGCATGATCCAGACTTGTCTCACAAAACAAGTCGGTAAAACAGTCAAGGCATACGTGGACGATGTGGTAATCAAAACCAAACATGTTAGTCAGCTGATCGACGACCTAAGGCAAACCTTTTCCAGCCTACGTGAGTACGATATACACCTCAATCCAGAGAAATGTGTATTCGGAGTTTCCGCTGCTAAACTGCTCAGACGCATCGTTTCCCATAGAGTAATATAAGTGAATCCGGCTAAGATCTGCGCCCTGTCAGAAGTTGTAGTTCCCATAGAGGTAAAGCATGTCCAGAGGTTGGCTGGTTGCGTGGTGATACGTCTCCAATGTATCTATAAGTTTTGATGATGGCATACTATTATATTATCTGTTTTGCATGTTTTATATGCATTAATATGCTATTTTATATTATTTTTGGGAGTAACCTATTAATATAGACCCAAGTGTTAGTTTCTGTTTTTTCCTTGTTTTTGAGTTTTGCAGATATGGAATATTAAACGGAGTCCAAACGGAATAAAACCTTCAACAAGAACTTTTCTAGAAGGAAACAAGTCATCCAAGCTTGGAGTGCACGTCAGAGGAGGTGTGAGGGCGCCACAAGCCTACAGGCGCCCCCCTTGTAGCCACTGTTGGTGTCAAAACAGGCGGATCTCGGGTAGGGGTCCCGAATTGTGAGACTAGGATCGATGGTAACAGGAGACGAAGGGGACACGAGTTTACCTAGGTTCGGGCCCTCCAATGGAGGTAATACCCTATGTCCTGCTTTATTGTATTGATGGTGTAAGGGGTTACAGAGTTGATCTACCGCGAGATCATATGTCTAAACCTAGATGAGTTGTTCTATATCTATACCCTGAAACCCTCTGGCTTATATAGGCGCCAAGGAGGCCTAGGGTTTTGTACATGGTCGGTTACATGCCAAAGATATAAACATGCCTATTTACTACATCAAATGTGGAGTGCAAGCCATGCTCCTTGAAGCTTCCATCATAGAAACTAGGCCTTCAAACCATCCAGTGTTCGGCAAGTAGCCCATATAGTCCTGCCCATAAACAACAGGTCGGTTATCCGAGGACCCCCTAAACCAGGACTCCCTCAGTATCCCACGAACTTGCCTCCAACGCCAAAGGTATTCGGCTCCAATTGCTCCGCAAATAGTGTCTTCGGCTTGCAAGGTGAGTTCCTTCCTGTCGAACCACGGTTCGGCCTCTGATGATAAGTAACTCTCCGCATAGTGGCACGTACAAATCCTGTGAGATAAGTTGGCTTTGAAGGCCAAGCTTCAGGGGAAAAAGTTAATGTTTCCTAACAACCTCTCCAACGAAAGGTCACAACCCACCATGACTGATAGGCCAGTTACAAGCACTCGATGCGTGGTTCGAGGCCGTTCCATCTACACGATCTATCGATATGTTGATCGTGTCCCGTTTTATATGGGATATACTTAATCATGAGTGCACAACGGCTCGCACGTATCGAGAAGTGGAGGGACTTACGGCGCAGCAAGGGGAGCCCGAATTGGCAGACCTCATAAAAGGAGAAAGAAAACCCCAGAAGCCTTTTATGCTCTCCATTCGACGTCTCCGCCTCTATTCCCTTGCGCCTCCAGATCATAGATCTAGGTTTCTCCACCCCCGCTCCCCAGCTCAGCGATGGTAGGCTCCAATGGCCGGTGGGAAGCTTCCATGGTCACCAACAAGGAGATCCTCAGCCTCAAGAAGTCCGGTTACCTCCCCGCCGACATTCCTCACAGCGTGGCGGAGGAGGGCCAAGTGATCCCGACCCACAGGCCAGGCGAGAGGGTGGTGTTCATCCCCCACTTCATCAAGGGGTTGAGCTTCCCCCTCCACCCCTTTTGTCAGGGGATTAATGTTCTTCTACGGCCTCGACTTCCATGACCTCCCGCCAAATTCCATCATGCACCTCTTAGCCTTCATCCTCGTCTGCGAGGCCTTCCTTCATGTCGAGCCGCACTTCAGGCTCTGGCTACAGGTTTTCAACATCAAGCCGAAGTGCGTCGGCGGCAAGCACGCCGACTGCGGCGGGGCCGTCATCGGCAAACTCACCCGTGTCGGGTGGCCATCGGGCACCCTCATCGACACCATAAAGGGGTGGCAAAAGGAGTGGTTCTACGTCACCGAACCACAAGAAGAAGGCCAACGCCCCACCATCGCATTCAGATCCGGTCCCCCGACCAGGTTGGCTTCATGTCTCGAAAAGGGCCTTGTCTGGGGATCGTGCAAGGAGGTGTCCGATCTGCAGAAGTGCATCCATTCCTTAGTCGAGGACAGCACCAAGCTGCCCGATGTGGTCCAGGTGATGCTCCGAAGACGCGCCCTTCCCTGCCAGCGCCGAGGCACTCCCCTATGGGCTTGGAAACTCGATGTCGAGCCCATAGTCCGGACCCTCTTCCGCACTATGCGGGAGAAGCTGTGGAAGGCGCTCTTCAAATCAATGAAGAGTTGGCCAGCCAAGGAGGAGGACAAGGGCTTGCACGCCGCCAAGCCGGATTCCGAGGTACGGTACATCTTAGTTTGGTCGGCCTTATTGCACATAAGATCCATATCCTTGTATCCGATCTGTTTACGCAGAGATGGCTGAAGAAAGCCATCAATATCAGCACTCTAGCTCCTCAGCCCGAAGACGAGAGGACCGGGCTGCTAGCCCGGATGCTCGTGGAGAAGCCTTACAAGCCCCCCACGAAGAAGAAAAAGAAGAAGAAACTAGGTCAGGCTGGCCTTTGCATCAAGGACCAGCCTGTTGTTGCATCCGAAGACACCCCTGCCTCATCGAATCAGGAAGAGGTCGAAGAGGAGAAAGAGGAGGAGGAGGTCGAGAGCGAGGGGGAGGCAACTTCCCTCGCACCTAGAGGAGAGCGGCGTCCTCGGATGCCCCGGGGTAGGTAGCTCCACCTGCCCCGAAGAAGGTGTGTCACGTGCGTGTGGTCTTGTCCGACGACAACTCGGACTCGAGATCCGCGTCCGAAGACCCCGAGGAGGTTCCACGAAGGATCCTAAGGGACAAGCCCCTTCCATCCAGGTTAGGATCCAAAGACTCTCCTTCCCATAACTTGTAAATGCTGAGTTTTCTAACACGCGGGTTATTGGTCCTATAGACACCCGCGTGTCATCCCCACCGAGGTGGTATCCGATGGGGAGACTCTGCCCGCCGAACTAGCGGATAGCGGGGATGCCTTGCACCCCACCACTCCAGGCGCTATGAAGGATGCCGTGGATGAGTCGTCCCAACTTACTCCAATGGAGGCGGACCCAGGGGGCGAGGGAGGTATTACTGTGGCCGAGGCTAACACTTCAGCCACCGAAGACCAGGGGACAATCCCCCGTCCGAACACTGAGGAGGTCGGACGGACAGGCCATCGGTCCCCTCCGAGGACATCTCTAGAGCGTAGTGTGTCTCCGGAGGCACCGGTACAATCCCCGGTGGATGATCGGGAAATCCAATCATCCCCGGCACCGCCGACCAACCGGTGGTCGGCCATGGAGGATGCTCTATCAAGTCCCTCCATCCCCAAGGATCACCGCACCCTTATGGGTGTGGTACTACAAAGCATCCAGTCCGTTGACAACAGACTAAAGGAGGCCTTCAAAGGTCTCCTTGCGGGCTTTCAAGTAAGTTGCCCGATGTTCTTGCTAAGTTTTTGTGTATTCTTATTGTAGATATGGCAGCCCCCGAGTCCTAGGTGAGATGGACAAGCTCGCCTAGGGGTCATATCCATAATTCGGGAAGCAAGCGCCGATGTAATGTATGCTTTGTGTATAAGGTAGTCTTCGTCATCAGTGGCGGCCAAGAATGGCGCCGAGCTGGACGAGCTGAATCGGAAGCTCAAGCGTTCCGAGGATGAGGTGGAAGCCCTCAACAAGAGGTTCTACGAAGCGCAGGGTAAGTCCGAACTAAATCTGGATGCATTCCCCCCAAATACTATCAATGCAGATTTGTTTTTAAATAGAGTTGCATCGTGTTGGTGCTTTGTCTAAATAGATCGAAAAGCTGAAGGTCGAGCTTGAACATGCGAAAGATGAAGCGGCCGTGGAGAAGGCGGCGGCCAAAGAAGTGCCCACTACACTCTCTGACCTACGAGCTACTAGTGATAAACACCAGGCTCATGTGGCGGAGATACAAGATGAGCTCAAGGATGCTAGCACCAACTGCAAGGCCTTGGAGCAAAAGAATAAGGCAATCTCGGCCGAACTGTCCACCATGGAAGCCGATTTCCACCAGGAGCGGATGGCAGGCGGTTCTTCGAGGAACAAGTTCGCCAAGCCAAGGAGATAGCCGATGGCAAGCCTTACTCCCTAAAGTGCGTATTCGGGGATAGAAAATTCGAATTGCTGACCTGGTGTGGCGATCCTCAGGCGCAGCCGCCAATCTCCAGAAGAGCATGGTGGACGCCAATCACCTGCTTGCCTCGCAGGGAGAGAAAGACAAAGCTAGGACGTTTTGGGCACAGTTCGGAGCCCCCGAGCGTCCTCCTCTCTTGGTGGAGCAGCTGAAACAGCTGATGGAGATGCACCTGATGGCAGAGCCGGCCATCAAAGACCTCTGCGTCCGTTTATGGCCCGGTGAGCCACTCCCAAGCAGCTACTTCCGCCTTGTGCAACGGCTGATTGATGCGACGCTCCACCTTGTGTCACACCCTGTGTTTGTATCACCTTGACATGTTTGGGTTTATAAAATTTGGAGCCAACTAAAACTTTTTCAAGTGTTTATGCTTGTTTGAAATGATGTTTGCTTGCTTGGTGATTGTGAATTATGGCACTCCTAGATTCTATTCCACTTCATATTCATCTTCCTTGACCCAAACCTCTTGCCCAATGATCACGCCATGTGAATAGTGCCCAAAACTATTTTTATCAAATTTTATTTTGAACAAATGGGACTTATCCCAATTAGGTGTTCAAAACCCCCTAAAATGAGGTTTGCACTGCAAGACCTCAAATTGGGTGGATTCTTCTTCCCCAAAGACTTTATTTCAAACCTACTATATATAAGACTTTACAAAACCACCAAATATTCATTTTTAGGATTATTCTGATATTTTATTTAAAGGCTTTTTCTTAAGGCCAGAAATGTTTTTTCTTAGGGAAAATTATTTAAATGCTTTTAAAATATTTGAGAAAATTTAGACAAACTCAGTGGACATATATTTTCCATATATACGAGTGTTAACACAAGGGCATGACAGATCATGGGTAAAACCCCTCAAAACCCTTTCTGTTCAAATCAACTTTTGGAATATTTCTATAAGAAATATTCTCAATAAATTCCAGGAAAATTCCAGCAAGTCAACACTATCATAGGTGGTGATCTTGCAAAGTTTAATCTCAATCCAAGTTGATTTGGTTCATCAAACCATCCCAAAACCCTTTCTGTCCAGATTCAAATTTGAGCAACTTTACATTGTGAAGTTTATCCCCTTGACCCCAAACTTTGTGGGCATGCTCTAATGACCAAATAGTGATGCCACACTAAGTGGTGCATCAAGCATAAAAGCCTAGCATCACTGGATCTACAGAAACCTGATTTTGTTAATTTCTAGGGTTTACCAAGTCGACATTGTCAACTTTTCTCCCTTGGGCTCAAACTAGGTGAATCTTCTCATTTTTACCTATCCCTTGACCATGTTGAATATCTCTATAAGATGGTAATTTCTTCTTGCCCAGAACCCTATCAAACACCTTCTGGTGAATTAGTAAAGTTACTATTTCTACCCCTTCCTCTTTTACCCTTGCTCCCAAATCTTTACCACACCCTCTCGCAGTGCCCACGCACCTCCAGTAAAAACCCCAAGCCCTCAAGTCACTGGGAGGTGGGGTAAAACCCCCATTTTCACCTCAGGACAACAGCAAAACACCTCTAGTTCCCTCCTCTCTTATTCTACTAGCTTCCCAGGGCATCCAATGCTAAAAAGTCCTAGCCTAGGCCCCCTAGAGCCCATGGACACAAGTGGCCGCGCCCAAAACGCCAATGGCATGCCATGGCATGCCATTTGGGCGCTCTGGAGCGTGCTACAGTGCACTCCCACACTGTAGTTGCCCCTCATCCCGATTCCCCGACCACCTCGGACCCTGAGAGCACGCCACCGAGCCCCCTCGACGTCTGCACCTTCCTGCCAGTCGCCTCCCCCTCCTCTCTCCCTCTCCAGCGACCTCCCTAGACGCGTGATACGGCCGTCCCTCTCGGCCAGTGCCCGGGCTCGCACGCGCGATGCCCTCGCCCCCCCTCTACTTGTCCGCACGCTCCAAGGCATCTCCTGTGGACCCCTAGCACCGCCTGCGCCCCCTCCTTGGCCTGTCGTAGCTCAACGGCGAGCGCTCGAGCTCTCCTGCGCTCGCCACCTCCCCTGCCTCCGCCCTCGCCTATATATAGGCCCCCCGGACCTCCCTCTCCTCCTTTGTCGCCTCTCTCCGCACCCAGTCGAGCACCCGTTCCACCCCCGCGAGCCCCGAGGGCCCCTGCACCCGGATCGGACCCGTGCTCCGCCGTCAAGGATCGCCATCGATCTCGTGGTATGCGCATCCCCGATGCTCATTCTTCTTCCTCTATGCCTCCCTCTCCATCCTAGAGTGATCCCTCCTCCCCTCCGCTTCGTTTGCAGCTCAAGGAGGCCAGACCGTTCACTTCTCGAAGCCCCTCGCCGCGGATTCACGTCGCCAGCGAACCCCGGTCCTCCGGCAACCACCACCGTGCCCAAGCGAACAGAGCCTCCCCGTGCCTTCCTCGTGGAGACCGCCGCCGGAGGCGTCGCCGGTGAGCCTCCTCGAGCCCCTGTTCGAGAGGTAGGAGATGACAAGCGGGCCCCGCCTGTCATACTCACCTACCCCCTGTGCCATCGACAGGTAGGGCCCGCCTGTCAGGTTCGAACCTGTCAGTTGCGCGCGCGTCGTCTCAGCCTGGGCCGGTTCCCCTTTGGGCCGGCTCTGCCTCGGTGCTTTTGGCCTGAGAGGCAGAGTGCGCTTTTCTTTTTCTTTTTTCTGAATTCCACAGGGCACAAATTAAATCCAATTCCAATTCTTTTTCCACCTAAATTCTTATAATATTCCATAGAATTTATAGGTGCCACTTGTAAAAATGTTTGAAAACATTTTTTGAACTGTTTCAATTTAAAACCCCTATTTAGCACTATAAGCTCCTATTTTAAATAATTTTGAAAATCTTTTTAAATTCACAAACCTAGACAAATATTTTTAGCATAGCTTGTGATATTTATCAGAGTAGGGTAGCATTTTTTATAGTAGTTTGTGTGCTCTATTTTATGTGATGCTTATTTTTATCGTTATTTTATCGCGACGATAGATTTCGCTGTTGATGAAGAAGTTGGACCCGAAGACTTCGAAGACCCCGGAGACTTTGTTGAGCCAGGCAAGCAGCCCTTTGACCATGTTAAGAAACTTTTTCATGCATGTCATATAGCACTTGTTGTTTCGATGATTGATCATGATGAGGTGTTCCCCCTTCGGTGGGTTGCCATTGATACTTTACCGTTGACACTTGCATCGAGCATGACCCTACCACCTTATGAGGGTTATGCGGGTGGGTGTAGATAGGATGCTAATAGATTCTACACAAGTGGGTTTGGGATTTATGCATAGTGTTAAAAAGGAGGAAAATATTTCAAAGACCTTTCGAAAACCCCGTCGGGTGCCACTAATGCTGGAGGGAGATGATGAGGAGTTGGGTAGCCACTAGAGAAAGATGTGGTATGCCGGAGCAAGTGAGTGTGTGTTTTCGAAAATGGAGAGTTTTAAGGTCTGTTGGCCGTCCCAACCTTACATGTGCAACCATGATACCCCTTATGGGATGGGGCTTTGTTGATTACCTTGGTGGGTATTCGCAAGGAGCCCGCATTACTAGTGGCAGGAGTGGCGTGGTCACTCACGATACGGGGTAATACCGGTATGTACGATCATGCGCTGTCTTCACAGGCACCGGGCACACCGTTGGTCCCCTCATGGATGGTACGATTAGAGCGAGGCTCGTGTGATGTACATCATGAGGGCTGGGTACCAGTCGAGTGGAATCTTTGTCTAGTATCGCTAGGGGAAAGGCATTGTTTGGGTGCTTACCTCGGGTATGTTATATACCGCGAGTCGTGGATGACACGGAAGCTCCCCAAGTCTTGTGGGTAAAGTGTGCAACCTCTATAGAGTGTAAAACTATTCGAATAGCCGCGTCTACGGTCATGGACAGTTGGAGGTCCTTCTTAAACTATGTTCAAATGTTTTCGTGAAACTTGGTGTGAGTATGGATGAGATGGTGACAAAGAGGTCACATGAGCTAAGTCCGATGACTTAGCATGGGAATTGAACTAAGTCCGGTGACTTAGCTTGATGAATGAACATGAGGTGTTCAACCCCTGCTTATGATGATATCTATAACTTGTTCATATGGATACCTGCCTAGTGTTGATGCATGCTTACTAGTTACTTGATCATATCATTGCAATTAAAAATTAGCTTTCCGCAAATTACTTACTTAGTGCTATATCATGCATCATTATTGCCTTGTTCCATAACTTGGGTTGCTCGCGAGTACATTCAAAGTACTCATTAGCTTGCCACTGGTTATTTAATTGGCCAGGCATGGAAGAACAGGAGTATGTTGAAGAGTTCGTTGGTGACGAACATGCGAACTAGGACGCTTCCCAGTCAGAATACCTATAGGTTACGACAGATGGCATGGGTTCATGCTTTCGATCAAGATTTCCACTTCTTGTTTTATTTAAGTGTTTGGTCCTTGTGGCCCTATTTATGTAAGACTAGACCTTCATGGTATTTATTTGTGTAAGACACTAAAAGTGGATGTTAGACTCTTGTTATTTAGCTTCCGTATGTTCAGTGAGCATTAATCTCTCGGATCAGTGTACACGTGCATTCGGTGATCACGACTTATGAGTCGGGGTCCCCACAGAGTTGGTATCAGAGCCATCCTGACTATAGGAAGCCCTTAGTTAGCATGGACGTTAGTCAGGATAAAACCATTTTCAAAACTACACCTAGCATTTGTACTCAGGAATTCTGCACTAGTTACCTCTTCTATTCTTCACACAACACTCTACTGACTCTCCTCCTTTCAAACCTTTGTAGATGGCCGTCGTACCCGAAGCCTTCCTAACATCCGGCTTCCCCTTACTCCTTGGGGATAGCCTGGAGAAGTGCTAGTTTCGCGAACCACCCATTTTCTTCTACCACGAGCACTGGGTCGATGCCGTCATGAAGGAGTACCACGTGGATGTGGTCATGAAGGCAAACGACTCCCCGCCTAGTTGGTTCTTTGAAGGACCACGGATGGAGACCATGATACTTGCAGTCGAGATAGCTGCACGCAAGGCACTTCTTCACGTTGGAGACATCATTCCAGAGATGGCTAATGAGCGGGCTACTCGCTACCTTCCCTTCAGGAAGGATGACCTTGGCGAGAGTTGGACGCTGATTCCAACCAAGGAGGATGGAACACCGCTCAGGTTCCAGACCTACTTCAGTCTCTCCGCCGATAGTCTGGTCCATAACCTGATGAAGGAGTCCATGAAGCTCCATGAGGAACTTCACCACGCCCGAGAGCTACTTCGGCAAGACAAGACGAAGCCAAACAAGATCAAGAAGGATGGAGCCCCCGAAGGACGACCAGTTGTCGCTTATCGAGGAGGAGTACCCCCAGCTAGTGATCCACCCACACGTTATCATCACATGAGTGCAAAGGAGTACCATGAGTTCTTCACCAACCCGCCTGCAAAGCATCATCGGGATGGACCTCCTTGTTCCCAAACCCCTTCGACCGAGAATGATGCTCATTCAGATGACGAACAGGAGGAAGACCCAGAGGAGCGTGACTACGAGACCGAGCACTCCACCACATGAGTCCAAGAACCCCTAGGGTAGGATCAGTCATGTACCCCTCATGCAAAGTCGAGTCCGTGTAATGGTTCATATGAAACCATGTCGCTTGTTGTTTGTTTTGTTGTTTGTGTTCCGATGCAAGTCGTGCTTTTGCCTTAAGCAACATGTAAGCGACTCCATCGTCTATCTTAATATATGTTGGTCTTTCGAACTTTGTTTCAACACACTTGCACTCGGCCAACCCCCTTAGGTGCGCTTTTCCGTTATTGTTTTTCCTCTCGTCTATCCCAGTTGTTTGACTTGGCTACTCCAAACAGGATGGTGACTGCTACCCGCAATAGCTCTTTCGCCAACCCTAGAGTCGGCAACTCAAGCCAACAACAGGGAGCTGGTGGGGCTGCTCACGCTGGAGAACACCAGGAGCAGCCACAAGGCGACATTCCCCCGCCACCACCTCCACCGGAGAACATGACCATAGCTTAGTTTCTCCAAGTTCTCCGGGAGGAGGGCCAAGCCAACAATGCTGCTATCCAACAGATGGCTCAGGCCCTTGTGAACAACCAGCAGCAAGGCAGGAACGACAATGGCCACTCCACTCTGTTTGAGTTCATGAGGAATTCGCCCCCAACCTTCACCGAGACTGCTGAACCATTGGATGATGATGACTGGATCCGCACCATCGAGGACCTCCTTGCACTGGTCAATTGCAATGAGGATCATGAGAAGGTGCTTTATGCCTCTCACTGCCTCGAAGGTACCGCCCGAGCTTGGTGGGATGGATTCAAGGTCATGCAAGGAGAAGGTATGATCACTTGGAATGACTTCAAGGAAGGATTTTGCACTGCCCATATTCCTTTTGGGATCATGGCTATCAAGAAGAGAGAATTCCGAGCGCTGAAGCAAGGAAGTGGCTCTATCAAGGAGTACATGCAGAAGTTCAACCTGCTGTCAAGGTATGCACCTCAAGATGTCAGCACAGAGGCTGCCAAGAAGGAACGCTTCATGGAAGGACTTCAACAAATCCTGCAGTATCAGCTCATCGTCTGCGACTGTCGTACCTTCTTTGACCTGGTGAACAAGGCCCTCATGCTAGAAGAAAAGCGTCATGCCATAGACGACACTCGCAAGCGCAAGATGATCAACAAGGGTAGCTCAAGCAACCAGAAGCCTCGCCCCTGGCAGACGGCCCCAGCCAAGCCGACCTATCAGCCACAACAAGCTAGACATCCTGCACCTCGTCCGAGCAACCAGTCTCAGTAGTATGCCAATCCCAGGCCAACTTACAACAACAACCCCAATAACAACAATGGTGGCAGAAACTTCACCAACAACCCTGGGCAAGTCGCTTGCTTTGGATGTGGTTAGCCAGGACACATCTCAAGGCTGTGTCCCAACAAGAAGCCAGATGCACTGCGCCCCAATGCACCCGCTCAAGGTCAAGGTCGTGGAGCACCCCCAAGGAACCCCACTCCCCGCAACCAGCCCAACAATGGCAAGGGTCATGTGAATCATGTCACCGCAGAGGAAGCCCAAGAAGACCTGGACGTCATTGTTGGGGAACGTTGCATGGGAAACAATAAATTTCCTATGCACACGCAAGATCTATCCATGGTGACGAGCATCTACGAGAGGGAGAGTGGATCTACATACCCTTATAGATCGCTAAGCAGGAAGCATTAAGAAACGCGGTTGGTGTAGTCGAACGTCTTTGCAATCCAAATCGTCGAGCGTCCCGCGATCTCATCACGATCCGTCCTGCGATCCAATCACGATCCGTCCCGCTAACTCATCACGATCCATCCCACGATCTCAGCATGATCCGTCTTGCGATCTTGATCACGGTCCTTCCGATCTAGCGCCAAACGGACGACACCTTCGCGTTCAGCACACGTACAGCTCGATGACGATCTCCGCCTTCTTGATCTAGCAAGTGGGAGCGGAGAGGTAGAAGATTTCTCTGGCAGCGTGACGGTGCTGCGACAATGGTGGTGGAGCTATTCTAGCAGGGCTTCGCCTAAGCACTTCAGAAATCCGATCTAGAGGAGAAACTATGCACTAGAGGAGAGGGTAGCACGTGGCAGAAAATCTAGTGCAAAAACCCTAAAACCTCTAGTATATATAAGAGGAAGAGAGGAGGAGGCTTGGCCCTCAAGGGGCCAGACCTAGGCTTCGGCCGAACCAAGGAGGAGAGGAGGATTCCTCCTCCAATCCTAGTAGGACTAGGACTCCTCCTTATTTTGGTCTTTTTGCCTTTTTCCACCTTTTTTCTCTTTGGGTTTTTCTCTCCCAGCCGCACGGGCCTTGTGTGGGACTTCCACCAGCCCAGTAAGGGCTGGTATTCACTCTGCCACAGCCCATGTAGCCTCCTGGGTCGAAATAACCCTCCCGTTGGTCTCCCGGTACACTACCGGCACTCACGGTACACTACCGATGAGCCCGAAACTTTTCCGGCGACCAAAATAGGTCTTCCTATATATCAATCTTTACCTCCGGACCATTCCGAAGCTCCTCGTGATGTCTGGGATCTCATCCGGGACTCCGAACAACCTTCGGTAACCACCATACATAACTCTATACTACCGAAACGTCATCGAACCTTAAGTGTGCAGACCTTGCGGGTTCGAGAACTATGTAGACATGACCGAGACACCTCTACGGTCAATAACCAATAGCGGGAACTATATGCCCATATTGGTTCCTACATATTGTATGAAGATCTTTATCGGTCGAACCTCTATGTCAAGGATTCAGTTAATCCCATATGATGTTCCTTTTGTTCTTCGGTATGTTACTTGGCCGAGATTCGATCGTCGGTATCTCCATACCTAGTTCAACCTCATTACCGGCAAGTCTCTTTACTCGTTCTATAATACAAGATCCCGTGACTAACACTTAGTCACATTTCTTGCAAGGCTTTTTGTGATGTTGTATTACCGAGTGGGCCCTGAGATACCTCTCCGTCACACGGAGTAACAAATCCTAGTCTTGATCCATTCCAACCCAACAAACACCCTCGGAGATACCTGTAGATTAACTTTATAGTCACCCAATTATGTTGTGACGTTTGATACACAGAAGGCACTCCTCCGGAGTCAGTGAGTTGCATGATCTCATGGTCATAGGAACAGATACTTGACATGCAGAAAACAGTAGCAATAAACTGACATGATCATATGCTTCGTTTGTAGTTTGGGTCTTGTCCATCCCATCATTCTCCTAATGATGTGATCCCGTTATTAAATGACATCTCATGTCAATGGCTAGGAAACCTTAGCCATCTTTGATCGACGGGCTAGTCTATTAGAGGCATACTAGGGACATGGTGCTGTCTATTTATCCACACATGTATCTGAGTTTCCGACCAATATAATTATAGCATGGATAATAAATGATTATCATCAACAAGGAAATATGATAATAACTAATTTATTATTGCCTCTAGGTCATATTTCCAACAGTCATACTGGGTATGTTCCTCGTCAACTCAACCCCATCAACAATATTGTTTGATTGTGGGGCTTCACATTCTTTTGTCACCCAAAGGTTTGCAATAAAGAGTGGCATGAAACCTACACCCCTGGTAGTCGTATGTGGATACAAACCCCGGGATCAGTTATGAAGTCTGGGATAGGTTGTAAGGGAGTTGAGATTAACATCAACGGGGTAGACTTCCTAGCAGATCTTATCATCCTGAAGTGAGAAGTCTTGGATGTGATCCTAGGCATGGATGTGTTAACCAAGCACCAAGTCTTGTTAGAATGCGCCAAGAGGATTGTCACCATGACTAATAGCCAAGGAGTGGAAGTCAAGTATGTTCCCAACCCTACCTTCACTCAATCCCCTCAGGCTAACTGCCTATCGGGAGTTGAGTTGGATCAAGTGCCAGTGGTATGTGAGTACCCGGATGTGTTTCCTGATGAGCTACCCGGAATGCCTCCTGACCGTGACATTGAGTTCATCATTGAGCTTATGCCCGGGTCAAGGCCCATTCTATAAGAAGGCCTACAGGATGGGATCCGAAGAGTTGGCTGAGTTGAAGAAGCAACTGGCTGAGCAGCTTAGGAAAGGATTTATTCGCCCTAGGGCCTCTCTTTGGGGATTGCCTGTTCTATTTGTGTCAAAGAGGGATAGAACTATCAGACTCTGTGTCGATTACCATTCCCTCAATGATGTCATGATAAAGAACAAGTACCCACTCCCCAAGATTGAAGACCTGTTTGATCAGTTGAACGGGGCCAAGGTGTTCTCCAAGATCGACCTCAGGTCTGGGTACTATCAGCTGAAGATCAGACCCCAAGACATTCCGAAGACGACATTTGTAACCTGGTATGGCCTGTATGAATAGAGGGTCATGTCATTTGGGTTAACTAATGCCCCTGCCTACTTCATGTATCTCATGAATAAGGTCTTCATGGAGTACTTGGACAAGTTCATTGTCGTCTTCATTGATGACATACTTGTCTTCTCCAAGTCTGAAGAAGAACATGAGGAACACTTGAGATTGGTCCTAGAGAAGCTTCGAGAGCACCATATTTATGCCAAGTTCAACAAGTGTGAATTCTGGCTACATGAAGTTGGATTCTTGGGACATGTGTTGACTGCAGAAGGATTATCAGTGGATCCTGCCAAGATTGAAGTCGTGACTGAATGGCAAACCCCAACAACTGTGAAGGAAGTCAGGAGCTTCCTCGGACTCGCGGGTTATTACCGCAAGTTCGTGGAAGGGTTCTCAAGCATTGTACGACCCATGACCCAACTTTTGAAGAAGGACAAGAAGTTTGAATGGACGGCTAAGTGCGAGGAAAGCTTCCAGGAACTTAAGAAGAGATTGACCACAACCCCTATTTTGGCCACCCCCAATATTCACAAGGAGTTTGTGATATATTGTGATGCATCAAGCACTAGGCTTGGAGGCGTTCTGATGCAAGAAGGCAGAGTTGTAGCATATGTATCCGGACAGCTACGACCTCATGAAGAGAACTACGCAACTCATGATCTCGAGTTGGCAGTCGTGGTTCATGCCTTGAAGACATGGTGACATTACCTTCTAGGGAAGTGATGTGAGATATTCACAGACCACAAGAGTTTGAAGTATATCTTCACTCAAAGGGAATTGAACACGAGGCAGCAAAGATGGTTGGAACTTATCAAGGATTACGACCTCAGTGTTCAATACCACCCCGGAAAGGCCAACGTGGTAGCAGACGCCTTAAGCAGAAAGGCTTGTTCCTTGAATGCTATGATTAAGGAAAGGCTACCCGCCCTGTATGAAGAACTTGAGAGCTTCGACTTGGAACTGGTTGCACCAGGATTACTCAGAAACCTCGAAGCGAAGCCTACCTTGATGGATGATATCAAAGAAGCCCACAAGGTACATGAGAGCATTGAAGGCATCAAGAGGAAGATCAAGGCAGGCAAGGCCCCAGGATTCTGGGTGGATGAGCAAGGAATAGTATGGTTCGGGAATTGCATCTGCGTACCCAACAAAGAGGAGCTCAAGAACCTAATCTTGCAAGAAGCACATGACACTCCCTACTCCATCCATCCTAGAGGAACCAAGATGTATCAAGATCTCAAGGCAAGATTCTGGTGGCATGGCATGAAACAGGAGATAGGCACGTTCGTCGCCAAGTGTGACATATGCCAGAGAGTCAAGGCTGAGCATCAGTGACCTGCTGGACTATTGCAACCTCTCAAAGTGCCTGAATGGAAGTGGGACAAAGTCGGGATGGATTTCATCACCGGCTTGCCAAAGTCAAGCAAAGGACATGATTCCATTTGGGTCATTGTCGACCACCTGACCAAGGTAGCCCATTTCATTCCCGTCAAGACCACCTATGATGGTAGCAAGCTAGCCAGTCTCTACATCGAGTGTATCGTGAGCCTTCACGGAGTTCCAAAGGAGATCGTGTCGGATTGAGGCACCCAATTCACCTCAAGATTCTAGAAGATGTTCCAAGAAGCTATGGGAACCAAGCTCTCCTTCAACACTACTTTTCACCCTCAGACCAGTGGACAAAGAGAGCGAGTAAATCAGATACTCGGAGATATGCTCTGCGCTTGTGTTTTTGTATATGGAGCCAAGTGGGAAGATTGCCTACCGTTCGCCGAGTTCTCCTACAACAACAGTAGTCAAGTCTTTAGATGGCACCATTTGAGGTGTTGTATGGACGCAAGTGTTGTACTCCCCTCAACTGGTTAGAGATCGGAGAAGGATTAATTTTTGGACCAGACATCCTCCGTGAAGCTGAAGAGCAAGTTCAACTTGTTCGAGAGCGCCTTGAGACCGCCAAGTCAAGACAGAAGAGCCACACAGACTCTCACCGCCGAGAAGTGAACTTCTGTGTCGGAGATCATGTCTACCTCCGAGTCACGCCTCTCAAGGGAACTAAGCGTTTCCATGTCAAAGGGAAGCTTGCACCAAGGTACATCGGCCCCTTAAAGATCACCACTACGCACAGAGAAGTTGCCTACCAGCTAGAGCTACCTTCCGAGTTGTCGGATGTGCACAACGTCTTCCATGTGTCATAGCTCCGGAAGTGTCTGCAAGTTCCCAACCGCCCCGACCTCTACAAGGATATCGACCATCAAACCATCAATCTTCAGCTAGACCTCACTTATCGTGAGAGGCCAGTTCACATTTTGGATGAAGCCGAGCATTGCACCCGAAGCCGCACCATCAACTACTTCAAGGTCCAGTGGAGCAACCATACTGAAGCTGAAGCAACCTGGGAGCAACCAAGACTATCTTAGATCGGACTTCCCCTTATCTTTTTAGTGCTTAGCCTAGGAATCTCGGGGACGAGATTCATGTAAGGGGGGAAGGTCTATCACACCCTGTGATTATATCACCTTGACATGTTTGGGTTTATAAAATTTGGAGCCAACTAAAACTTTTTCAAGTGTTTATGCTTGTTTGAAATGATGTTTGCTTGCTTGGTGATTGTGAATTATGGCACTCCTAGATTCTATTCCACTTCATATTCATCTTCCTTGACACAAACCTCTTGCCCAATGATCATGCCATGTGAATAGTGCCCAAAACTATTTTTATCAAACTTTATTTTGACCAAATGGGATTTATCTCAATTAGGTGTTCAAACCCCCCTAAAATGAGGTTTGCACTGCAAGACCTCCAATTGGGTGGATTATTCTTCCCCAAAGACTTTATTTCAAACCTACTACATATAAGACTTTCCAAAACCATAAAATATTTATTTTTGAGATTAATCTTATATGTTATTTAAAGGCTTTTTCTTAAGGCCAAAAACGGTTTTTCTTAGGGAAAAAATATTTAAATGCTTTTAAAATATTTGTGAAAATTTAGAGAAACTCACTGGACATATATTTTCCATATATATGAGTTTCAACACAAGGGCATGATCAAATAATGGGAAAAACCCATCAAAACCTTTTCTGTTCAAATCAAACTTTTGGAATATTTCTATAATAAATATTCTCAATAAATTCCAGGAAAATTCCAGCAAGTCAACACTATCATAGGTGATGATCTTGCAAAGTTTCATCTCAATCCAAGTTTATTTGGTTCATTAAACCATCCCAAAACCCTTCCTGTCCAGATTCAAATTTGAGCAACTTTACATTGTGAAGTTTCTCTCCTTGACCCCCAAACTTTGTGGGCATGCTCTAATGACCAAATAGTGATGCCACACTAAGTGGTGCATCAAGGGTAAAAGCCTAGCATCACTGGATCTACAAAAACCTGATTCTGTTAATTTCTAGGGTTTACCAAGTCTACATTGTCAACTTTTCTCACTTGGGCTCAAACTTGGTGAATATTGTCATTTTTACCTAGCCCTTGACCCTGTTGAATATCTCAGTAAGATGGTAATTTCTTCTTGCCCAGAACACTACCAAACACCTTCTGGTGAATTAGTAAAGTTACTATTTCTACCCCTTCCTCTTTTACCCTTGCTCCCAAATCTTTACCACGCCGTCTAGCAGTGCCCATGCACCTCCAGTAAAAACCCCAAGCCCTCAAGTCACTGGGAGGTGGGGTAAAACCCCATTTTCACCTCTGGACAGCAGCAAAACACCTCTAGTTCCCCTCCTCTCTTATTCTACTACCTTCCCAAGGAATCCAATGCTAAAAAGTCCTAGCCTAGGCCCCCTAGAGCCCCTGGACACAAGTGGCCATGCCCAAAACGCCAATGGCATGCGATGGCATGCCATTTGGGCGCTCTGGAGCACGCTATAGTGCACTCCTGCACTGTAGTTGCCCCCCATCCCGATGCCCCGACCACCTCGGGCCCTGAGAGCACGCCACCGAGCTCCCTCGACATCTGCACCTCCCTGTCGGTCGCCTCCCCCTCCTCTCTCCCTCTCCAGCGACCTCCCCGCATGCGCGACACGACCGCCCCTCTTGGCCAGTGCCTAGGCTCGCATGCGTGACGCCCTCACCCCCTTTGCTTGTCTGCACCCTCTAGGGCATCTCCTGTGGACCCCTAGCACCGCCTGCGCCCCCTCCTTGGCCTGTCGTGGATCAACGGCGGGCGCCAGAGCTCTCTTACGCTCGCCACCTCCCCTGCCTCCACCCTCGCCTATATATAGGCCCCTGGACCTCCCTCTCCTCTTGTGTCGCCTCTATCCGCACCCAGTCGAGCACCCATTCCACCCCCACGAGCCCCAAGGGCCCCTGCACCCGGATCGAATCCTTGCTCCGTCGTCAAGGATCGTCATCGATCTCGTGGTATGCGGCGTCCCCGGTGCTCATTCTTCTTCTTCTGTGCCTCCCTCTCCATCCTAGAGTGATCCCTCCTCCCCTCCGGTTCGTTTGCTGCTCAGGGCGGCCGAACCGTCCACTTCCCAAAGCCCTCTACCACGGATTCACGTCGCCGGCAAACTCCGGTCCTCCGGCGACCACCACCGTGCCCAAGTGAACGTCGGAACCTCCCTGAGCCTCCCCATGCCTTCCTCGTGGCGAACGACCATTGGAGTCGCCACCGGTGAGCCTCCTCGAGCCCCTATTCGAGAGGTAGGAGATGACAGGCGGGCCCCGCCTGTCATACTCACCTACCCCTTGTGCTATCGACTAGTAGGGCCATCCTGTCGGGTTTGAACCTGTCAGCTACGCGCGCGCCGTCTCAGCCTGGGACGGTTCCCCTTTGGGCCGGCTCTACCTCGGTGCTTTTGGCCCGAGAGGCACAATGCGCTTTGCTTTTTCTTTTTTTCTATTTGATTCCAAAAATCCCACAGGGCACAAATTAAATCCAATTCCAATTCTTTTTGCACCTAAATTCTTATAATATTCCATAGAATTTATAGGTGCCACTTGTAAAAATGTTTGAAAACATTTTTTGAACTGTTTTAATTTAAAACCCCTATTTAGCACTATAAGCTCTTGTTTTAAATAATTTTGAAAATCTTTTTAAATTCAAAAACCTAGACAAATATTTTTAGCATAGCTTGTGGTATTTATCAGAGTAGGGTAGCATTTCTGATAGTAGTTTGTGTGCTCTGTTTTATGTGATGCTTATGTTTATTGTTATTTTATCTCGACGATAGATTATGCTGTTGACGAAGAATTGGATCCGAAGACTTCAAAGACCCCGGAGACTTTGTTAAGCCAGGCAAGCAGCCCTTTGACCGTGTTAAGAAACTTTTTCATGCATGTCATATAGCACTTGTTGTTTCGATGATTGATCATGATGTGGTGTTCCCCCTTCGGTGGGTTGCCTTTGATACTTTACCATTGACACTTGCATCGAGCATGACCCTACCACCTTATGAGGGTTATGCGGGTGGGTGTAGATAGGATGCTAATAGATTCTACGCAAGTGGGTCTGGGATTTATGCATCGTGTTAAAAAGGAGGAAAATATTTCAATGACTTTTCGAAAACCCCGTCGGGTGCCACTAATGCCCGAGGGAGATGATGAGGAGTTGGGTAACCACTTGAGAAAGAAGTGGTATGTCGGAGCAAGTGAGTGTGTGTTTTCGAAAATGGAGAGTTTTATGGTCTGCTGACCATCCCAATCTTACATGCGCAACCATGACACCCCTTATGGGACGGGGCTTTGTTGATTAACTTGGTGGGTACTGGCAAGGAGCCCGCATTACTAGTGGTGGGAGTGGCGTGGTCACTCTCGATACGGGGTCGTACCGGTATGTACGATCATGCGATGTCTTCACAGGCACCGGGCACACTGTTGGTCCCCTCATGGATGGTACGATTAGAGCGAGGCTCGTGTGATGTACATCATGAGGGTTGGGTACCAGTCGAGTGGAATCTTTGTCTAGTATCGCTAGGGGAAAGGCATTGTTCGGGTGCTTACCTCGGGTATGTTATATACCGCGAGTCGTGGATGACACAGAAGCTCCTCGGGTCTTGTGGGTAAAGTGTGCAACATCTGCATAGTGTAAAACTATTCAAATAGCCGCGTCCGCGGTCATGGACAGTTGGAGGTCCTTCTTAAACTACGTCCGGATGTTTTCGTGAAACTTGGTGTGAGCATGGATGAGATGGTGACAAAGAGGTCACATGAGCTAAGTTCAATGACTTAGCATGGGAATTGAACTAAGTCCGGTGACTTAGCTTGATGAATGAACATGAGGTGTTCAACCCCTACTTATGATGTTATCTGTAACTTGTTCATATGGATACCTGCCTAGTGTTGATGCATGCTTACTAGTTACTTGATCATATCATTGCAATTAAAAATTAGCTTTCCGCAAATTACTTACTTAGTGCTATATCATGCATCATTATTGCCTTGTTCCACAACTTGGGTTGCTTGCGAGTACATTGAAAGTACTCATTGGCTTGCCATTGGTTATTTAATTGGCCAGGCATGGAAGAACAGGAGTATGTTTAAGAGTTCGTTGGTGACGAACATGCGAACTAGGACGCTTCCCTGTCAGAGTGCCTGTAGGTTAAGGCAGATCGCATGGGTTCACGCTTTCGATCAAGATTTCCACTGCTTGTTTTCTTTAAGTGTTTGTCCCTTGTGGCCCTATTTATGTAAGACTAGACCTTCATGGTCTTTATTTGTGTAAGACGCTAAAAGTGGATGTAAGACTCTTGTTATTCAGCTTCTGTGTGTTCAATGAGCATTGATCTCTGGGATCACTGTACACATGCATTCGGTGATCACGGCTTATGAGTCCGGGTCCCCACACCTTGACGCCATCAAGTGCTCCTCTTGTATCGAAGGAGTCCGGATGGCCCTTGCCAAAGCCAAAATGCACTTGCTGGGGCTCAATCTGATGAAGGTCGCCAGCGACCCACCGCCACCCGGAAAGGAGCATTAACGCCCCGAGCTTTACTTCGATGAGTGATGGAGAGTGCGCGGGTGATAGCATCACGGTGTTCGGGCGAAAAATATATTTGAATGAGCTTGTGATATGTCCGAAGACTTGGTATAACTTTCAATGATATTAGTATCCGCTCTTATATGGTTTTGCATTCCTTTATAACTCTTGTATGGTTGTTTAATACTGAAAGACGCGAGTCGTCGGCTTCAGCCCCCACGTAGATACTACATGGGGTGTCTATGCCAATGCACTGTGTCCCTTTGCCATATTATTGGAACCCGAAGGTGGAGAAGTGTGGCAGACTAGGCAATCAGACTATACTGCTTTATTTCTGTCACTTAATCGAAGGAGCACAAATAGGACTGCGGGAAGCGTACGATTAGCCCCCAAAGTGTTGTGATGTTTAGACGGACCGAGGCCAAAGCCAACATCATAATATTTGCACAAAGGGCAAGCTCCTCATATAACACGGAATAACCGCTTACGAGGGTTGAAGTATAATACTTCTACCTTGGGATTCATAGATCGAATCATGCTCACTATGACAGTCCGTTATCGTCTTTCTCCCCTGAGGTGCTTGACCGGACTATCTGGAAACATAACCGCATGGGTGCTCCCTTTGCCCTTTTAGCCGAACGAGCGGAACATAAAGCAGCAAGCACAGGAGCTGGGCAACCCAACTTAATGACCAAAGACATAGTTCAGAACCGATGCATATGAAGTGAAACACCAAGACGCCGAATACACGATAGTTAAGGCAATTTGTGTTTCGAGTCGAGCCCCCGGTCTATTAGTCGGTTACCTCGCGTCATACCGAACAGGTTCACGAGAAGAGGGAGAAAATAAAAAAGTATGCTCCGAAAATAGGACAGATGAGGCATATTTGCGTCGCGCAATTTTGCCTTTTCTCAACAACTCTTATAACTCGGATTACCGAAGCAACTGTTTACATGTATGTGAAAGAAAATAAGAAATAAAATCATACAGGAGTTGTTGTACCGGGGGTCTTCAATTGATGACCTGACGTCCTCGATATGTCCCCTTGCTAGTTGACTCCTGCTCTTGGATGCACCTTGATGGGTATTAGTGTTCAGCGGACGGATTTTGCTAACGAAATCTTGAGAGGCCACCAAATTGTGGGTGAGCATTACACCGTAGGCAGGCTCTTTTAGGAGGGCTTGTGTCTTGTCCAAAGACATATTGAGGGTAGTAGTTCAGGGAAGCCGAACACCATCTTAATGTCCCCACAATTACCCATGGAATCTTAAGCGCGAAGTTGTGCCTCCTCGGCACATAATTTGCTGGTCCTAGGGTTGTGTGGTCAGGCGTGAGTCCCTATATAGGGGAGAGGGGAGAATCTGGGTTTTCGTTCTAACGCCGAACTCGCTTCCCAACCTTATTTGTCCTTATGGCGGATGTTGGAACTTGCCGATCTTCTTTATCACTGAATTCGGCCGCTAGGAACAATGCATGTTCCTCAGTTCTAAGAGAGCGCTCGGTGTTTCCGTTGACAGTAATGACCCCCTTGGGGCCCGGCATCTTGAGCTTGAGGTACGTGTAGTGTGGGACCATGTTCAAACAAGTGAACGTAGTCCAACCAAGCAACGCGTGATAGCTGTTGCGGAAGGGCACAATGTCGAAGATCAAATCTTTGCCATGAAAGTTATCGTGTGAGCCGAACACGGTCTCTAGAGTTACCAAGCCCATGCATCGGGCCTCAACGCCCGGGATCACTCCTTTAAAGGTAGTGCTGCTGGGTTTGATCCTTGATGGATCAATGCCCATCTTTTTCACCGTATCTGAGTAAATTAGGTTAAGGCTGCTTCCTCCGTACATTAGGAATTTTATGAGGTGATACCCATCTATAATGGGGTCTAGGACGAGGGCCATTGAACCCCCGTGCCGGATACTGGTCGGATGATCGCACTGATCAAAGGTTATCGGGTATGCCGACCATGGGTTGTACTTCGGGGCTACGGGTTCCACCGCGTAGACTCCCCGAAGGGCGCTCTTCCTTTCCTTCTTAGGTATATGAGTGGCGTATATCATGTTCACCATTTTGACTTCTGGAGGGAATTTCTTCTATCCGCCACCAATTGGACCCCGAGGTTCACCTTCGTCCTCGCTGCGAGAGCTTTTTCCCTGGTCTTCAGATGCTATCTTGTCGGCCTGTTTGAACACCCAACAATTGCAGTGTGTGTGGTTGGCAGGTTTGTCCAAAGTCCCATGGATTTGGCAAGGCCTTTCCATGATTTTCTCTAGCTGGGTGGGTCCGTCGCGGTTGCCTTTGGGAGGCTTCTTCCACTGCTTAGGTCGGGAGTTACAGAATCCGGCATTTACGGTCGTGTCATCGGCATCGCTATTATTGTGCTGGTGCTTATTCATATTGCACTTTTATTTTGAGTTGCCATCTCGGGCTTCAGGTGCCATGAGGTCCTCGGCATTATGGCCGCGTTTTGCCAGCCAATTGTCCTCGCTCGCGCAGAAGCGGGTCATGAGGGTAGTGAGGGCGGACATGGTCCAAGGTTTATCCTGGCCGAGCTGGCGGGTCAGCCATTTGTCCTGAATGTTTTGCCGGAAGGAGGCTATAGCCTCGGCGTCTGAACAGTCGACGATTTGGTTCTTTTTAGTCAGGAACTGATTCCAAAATTGCCGGGCGGACTCGCCGGGCTTCTGGATGACGTTACTGAGATCGAAGGAGTCCGGAGGGCGGACATAGGTTCCCTGGAAGTTAGAGCGGAACGCGTCCTCCAGGTCTTCCCAGCATCCAATGGAGTTTTCAGGGAGGCTTTTTAACCAGTGTCGAGCTGGCCCCTTAAGCTTAAGAGGTAGGTATTTGATGGCATGGAGATCATCTCCTCGTGCCACGTGGATATGGAGGAGGAAGTCCTCGATCCATACAGTTGGGTCAGTGGTCCCGTCATACTGTTCTATATTTATGGGTTTGAACCCCTCGAGGAACTGATGCCACATTACCCTATCTGTGAAGCACGGTGGGTGAGCGGCACCTCTGACCCGTGCTATGTCATGCCTGTATTCGGCGTATGTATGGGGCCGGTTGTTTTCCCGGTCTCTATGGTTTTGGTCGAACCATGGTCTATACTCTTCCCGTCTATCCGGTGAGTAATCTCTGGATCCGTAGATGGATCTTGTGCGACCTGCTCTGTGATCTAAGTCACCACGAAGATCGAACCTGTCATTGGATTCAAATGGCTCCTTACCCCGTCTTCGGGGCATCGCCGGTTCATAACTTGTGTTAGTGGTCGCTCTATCACGCCTGCGAGGAGGGCAATCTGGCTTGTCATATGGGGTATGATGCGGAGATGAAGTGTTAGTGAGCTCATCATCGAATTGTGGTAGCAGTTTTCTCTAAGGGTAGCTTTTGGGCTGGCTTGACGGACCGGTGCCATATACCTCCTCGGCTGAGAGGACTTTCGTCCATCGATCATTGAGGTCGGCCTGTTCGGCTTTAAGTTGTCGCTCTTTGGCCTTTAGGCTGCGAGCCATTGCTATGAGCCACTGCCTGATTTCTTCGTAATATTCGAGGTTATCGGGAATGTACAGGTCATCGGCTTCCGGTGTGCCTTCCTCCTCAATGGGGGGAAGGTAATCATCGTCTACGGGGTCGTTTGCGTTGTCGGTATTGATTTGGTCCTTAGGCCCATCCGGACCCTCCAACGGGTGCTCGGGGACATCGGGATTGCCATGATTGGCGGGGGTATTATCATCCCCATTGCTGATAATAGCTCTTCTTCCCGTTTTGCTTTTGGACCGCTTATGCGATTTCTGGTGCCTTGATGGACGTGTCGCCCGATTCGTTGCCGTCGCCGGGAGGCGTGTTGTTCCTATTGGTGGCAGGAGTATCCACCATGTAGACGTCGTATGTGGAAGTGGCGGTCCAACTCCCGGTGTTAACAGGGGTGGGAGCACGGTCCTCTTCATCCGTGTATTCTGCCTCCTCGGAGGCATAGTCTAGCACGTCGGTTAAGTCCTCGGTGGTGGCTATTAAGTGTGTGGTGGGTGGGTCGAAAAATCAGTCCCTACCCGAACTGTAACTGGGCCAGACGTAGATCGGGGTTGGATCGTCGATGATCCTCATCGACGAGAATTGCTCCAAGGCCTCGTCGACCGCTGAGGGCCCGATCGGATCCAGCTGTTCGAAACTCGTGGAGTTAACCCCCATGATGCCCACCCCTGGGGAGTGTTCAGAAAGAACACTTGTCCGGTCATATGGCTTGATGGCTAGACTGGGATGAGAGATCGGACTGCCACCATGAGTGATCCCATTGGCATGTCCATAGAAGGGGCTCGAGGTTAAAGCCTCAGAGTCCTTGGGGTCTACGGGCGAAGCCGTGAGCCCGATTAGTGAGAAGTCGCCCCGAGAGTCAACGGGAAATTCTAAGTTTCCGAATCTGACCTCTTGATCAGGGGCAAAGCTCTCAACGCGTCCTAGATGGCCGGTTGAATCAGCATGCAGCACAACGCTACCGAAGGCGAAGATCTGCCCATGGACGAAAACGTCTGTGTTGCGAACCTCTTCGTTGATGACAAGGCGAGGCGTCGAATCCATCTTTGTCACAAAGGAACTCTCAATGAAAGCACCATTGGTGACTTTGTAACAGTTCGGGACCGACGCTCTAGAAGATTCCCCTTTATTTCCATTGTCATCGTGCGTTTCGTTTGGTTGTCGCATTCATCATCGCATCATATGCATGACATCATCACTCGTTTTCGAAACTTGCATCTGTTCGTAGTTGCCGGTTCTCTCCATTCTTGCCGTTGTCCATTTCGAGGCCAACCACGCATGCACGTGCCTGCGACATCGTTTAAAAAACCATTTTTAAAGCGCGCGAAAAATATTCTCAAATTGGGTCGAAACTTGGCGTGCGCTCTTGTTATATTATAGGTGGACTGCCTGCGAAATTTCGTCGCATTTCGAGTTCGTTTAATGCCAGAACGATTAACCGTAGCAGTGCGATCATTGATTTAATTATCAGTCATTTCGGTGTTTTAAAACCTCATGTCACGGGTCGCAAACCTCCCTCTCATCTCCACCTAGCCTATCTACACAACTGAACACCAACCCACCTAGCCCCACAACCTGAGCCGTCCGATCATGATCGGAGGGTCTAAAAACGGGCTAAAACCCCTAACCTAGCCCCTACCTAATCCCACGTTGATATATAACAGCCTAACCGTAAAACCTAGGCCTCCTGTCCAATCCGTCTCCTCAGCCACCACCAAGCACATCTTCCTAGTTTTCCCATTCGAGCCAACCATCTCCTCCCTCCGACCAGCTCCCTGGTTTTTCGCGTCGCCCAAATCTCCATAGCCAACCTTCATGGACGCGTCTAGCGACCGCAGGCCATAAAATCCCATGGCGCCTCGCACTCCAACCCCTGCCTCGACCTGGTCTGGGTTAGACCCGCCTTCGCCTGGACGAGGTTCGGCAAGCAGCAGCAGGAGAGCCGTCATCCCCTGCCTCCTCCCTCGATCTTTCTCGTCCTCGAGCTCACACAATGACCCCGATGCGAGCAAGCATTAACAGGCCAGAGCCTAGCCCCGTTCCTTCTCCTTTCTTTTCTCTTCTCACCTTCCTTCTCAACTCTCTGTTTTTCTTCGTCAGGAAACGCCATGGCTGAAGCTTCGACCCTGCTGCTCGCTCGTCCTCGACCACACGAGCGCCTACCTCCCCCAACCTCCTTCCAGCTCCGGCACCGGCGCCCCATCCCCGACCTCCGGCCTCGACCCTGCCATCGGATCCACTCCTGCCAGCCTCCTCATGTAGTGCAGCACCGCCATGGCAGGCGCTCGAGCTCCCTGCCTCAAGCGAGCAGTCAAGCTCGGCGCCAGCGTGAGCCCAGCGTGTCCATGGCCCTGCCTTGTCCTCGTTGAAATCTGAGAATGGGCTTTACACCCATAAGACAATTTAAGAAAATCTCTAGGGGTTCATGTAGGTGACATGACAAGGGGAGTGAAAAGTTTGGTCCCACTTTCTTAGTGAAGAGGGAGTTACACCTCTTTATAAGGGTCTTTCTTTCACATGCCATTGGAGCATGAGAAAAGAAGAGGCCCTCGCGCATTCCTCCTCCTCCGCCCGCCTCGTCACGTATCTCCGCGGGTTGCGGGAATGAGCGGAGCTCATACCTACGCGCTTATTTTTACCCCCGCCAACTCCGAAATCACGCCTCTCCGGGTCCTGTACGATTTTTGCCGCCGCCAACTACAAAACCACGCCTCTTCGGGTCCTGTACGGAGAGAGGGGCAATTAGGTTTTTGGGGAGCGACTACGCGACTCCTCGCTTCCGTTTGTCTACCTCGTCTACGTCCGAGTCACCTCCATCGTCTTCGCCATGTCATCCCCAACCGACGTCAACCACGCTGTTGTCGAGAAGGCCGAAGCTGACAAGAAGGCGGCTGAGGACGTTGTCGCCGCCAACTCTACTATTACGGCCAACTGGCCTATTGAAGGGTATAACACGTTTATCCCTCTCCTGTTTATGTTAGTTCTAGCACTGCTAGCGTTATACGTAGATACATCTATTATTACCGTAGTATGTGCCTGCATGTTTGAATATCAGTATGTTTGCGCTTATTTCAATGCCATGCTAGTTGTTATTTCGTGGATTAATCTGATCAAAAAATTGCCTATATTCTCAACAATCCAAAAACCTAATTTGTGTAGGAATTTTTCGAGTAATGGTTTTGCTGCTGCACTAAAACCGGACAAGTTTACAGGTACATACTTTAAGCGTTGGCAGACCAAAACCACCTTATGGCTCACGACTATGAATGTGTTTTGGGTAGCCGGTGTCACTCCCACAGGAATGATCACTCCTGAAAAGGAGAAGGCGTTCAAGGAGACCACTGTCTACTTTATTGGAGCAGTCCTTAGCGTGATCGGAGATAAGCTAGTTGACGCATATTTACATGTGGGGGTCGCCAAGGACTTGTGGGAGGCGCTCGAATCTAAATTTGGGGCCACCGATGCTGGGAGCGAGATGTATGTTATGGATCAGTTCCATGATTACAAAATGGTTGACAACTGTTCTGTGTTGGAACAAGCTCATGAGATAATATGCATTGCCAAGGAACTAGAGGTACTTAAGTGCAATTTACCGGGCAAATTTGTCGCAGGATGTATAATTGCTAAGCTCCCTAATTCCTGGAGGAACTTTGCTACCACTTTGAAACATCAGAGGCGTGAATTCTCGGTAGAGGATATCATCGGCCATCTGAGTGTTGAGCAGAACTCGAGAGCAAAGAACTCGCATGGAAAAGCGATTGAAGGCCCTTCGGTTACCAATATGGTACAACGAAAGAACTTCAATTCCCACAAGCTCAAGGGAAAGAATTTTGTCCAACAGAATAACGACTTCAAGAAGAAGGGAAAGAAGACCTTCAAGAGGAATAAGAAGGACGATGGCTGCTTCAACTGTGGTTCAGAGGAACATTGGGCCAACAAGTGCCCAAATAGGTACAAAAAGCCAGCGCAGGACAATAAGTCTGCCAATATGATTGTGGGAAACAATGAAAGTGGTGCATCTGGGTACGGTAATTTATTTACTGTATTTTCAGTTTGTCAGTCCACCGAATGGTGGGTGGACACAGGTGCAAATATTCATGTGTGTGTTGACATCTCATTGTTCTCTTCTTATCAGGCCACAGACCGAGGGTCCGTATTGATGGGGAATGGCGCGAGTGCTTCTGTTCTTGGTGTTGGCATGGTCGATCTGAAGTTTACTTCGGGAAGGATTGTGCAGCTAGAGAACATGCAGCATGTCCCCGCCATCAAGAAGAACCTCGTTAGTGGCTCCCTTCTGTGTAGAGAAGGGTTTAAGTTGGTTTTCGAGTCTAATAAAGTAGTTGTTACGAAATATGGACTTTTCGTTGGATAAGGTTATGAATGCGGAGGTCTGTTCCGCCTTTCCCTTGCAGATTTTTGTAATAAAGTCGTGAACAATATTCATTTGAATGTTAATGAATCTGAAGTTTGGCATTCACGTCTTTGTCACATTAGTTTTGGTGTTATGACGCAGCTAGCAAAACTGAATTTAATCCCGAGTTTCACTTTAGCCAAAGGTTCTAAGTGCCATTCGTGTGTGCAAGCAAAGCAACCTCGCAAGCCCCACAAGGTTGCTGAGGAGAGACACCTGGCGCCCCTAGAACTCATACATACAGATCTCTGTGAGATGAATGGTGTGTTGACTAAAGGTGGAAATAAATACTTCATGACATTGATAGATGATTCCACTAGATATTGCTATGTGTATCTGTTAAATACTAAAGATGAGGCTCTACACTACTTTAAAATCTATAAGGCAGAAGTTGAGAACCAACTTGAAAAGAAAATTAAACGATTCCGGTCTGATCGTGGTGGAGAGTACTTCTCAAATGACTTTGATTATTTCTATGCGAACCATGGCATTATACATGAGAGGACGCCTCCCTATTCCCCCTAGTCAAACGGGGTTGCCGAGTGGAAAAACCGTACTCTAACTGATTTGGTTAACGCCATGTTAGATACATCGGGTTTATCCAAGGCATGGTGGAGGGAGGCTATATTGACTTCGTGTCATGTCCTGAATAAAGTTCCGACAAAAGATAATGAGATCACTCCCTATGAGCAATGGTCGAAGAGAAGGACGACGCTCTCCTACTTACGTACTTGGGGTTGTTTGGCGAAAGTCAACGTGTCGATCCCCAAAAAGCGTAAGCTTGGACCAAAGACCGTGGACTGTGTTAATTTGGGCTATGCTAAGAATAGCGTTGGCTATAGATTTCTAGTAATGAAATCTGAGGTACCTGACGTGAAGGTCGGTACAATTATGGAGTCTAAGGATGCTACATTCTTTGAGGATATATTCCCCATGAGAGATATCCAAAGCACTTCTAGACAGGAATCAGAGGAGACTCCTGAGCTAGCCATTCCTATGGAATATTATGAACAAACACATGATGAAAATCCTGAGGAGGATGACGAGGAAACCCTTGGTAGGGGCAAGAGACAAAGGACTGCAAAGACCTTTGGTGATGACTTCCTTGTGTACCTCGTGGATAATAACCCCACTACTATTTCAGAAGCCTATGCATCTCCTGATGCTGACTTTTGGAAAGAAGCGGTCCGTAGTGAGATGGATTCCATCATGGCTAACGAAACATGGGAAATAACTGAGCGTCCCTATGGGTGCAAACCATTGGGATGTAAGTGGGTGTTCAAAAGAAAGGTTAGGCCCGATGGTACAATTGAAAAGTATAAGGCTAGGCTTGTGGCCAAGGGCTATGCCTAGAAAGAAGAAGAAGAAGATTTGTTTGATACTTAGTCACTTGTGTCCAGACTGACCACCATTCGAGTACTACTCTCGTTGCCGGCCTCACATGGTCTTCTCGTCCATCAAATGGACCTCAAGACGGCTTTCCTTAATGGAGAGCTAGAGGAGGAAATTTATATGCAACAACCTGATGGCTTTGTGATAGATGGTCAGGAAGGAAAGGTGTGTAAGTTGCTGAAGTCTTTATATAGCCTGAGACAAGCACCTAAGAAATGGCATGAGAAGTTTAATACAACTCTGACATCTGTTGTCTTTGTTGTTAATGAAGCTGAAAAATGTGTATACTACGTCATGGTGGGGGCGAAGGAGTTATATTGTGCTTGTATGTTGATGACATACTGATATTCGGAACCAATCTCAAAGTGATTGAGGAGGTTAAGTCTTTTCTGTCTCAGAACTTTGAGATGAAGGACCTTGGAGTGGATGATGTTATCTTCAACATCAAGCTACTGAGAGATGATAAGGGTGGGATTACACTTCTGCAATCCCATTACGTTGAGAAGATTTTGAGTCGTTTTGGATATTTGGACTGCAAAGTTTCTCAAACACCATATGATCCCAGTGTGCTGGTTCGAAAGTTCAAAGGCACAGCTAAAGATCAATTGAGATACTCTCAAATCATTGGTTCACTCATGTATCTAGCCAGCGCAAGGAGGCCTGACATCGCGTTTTTTGTGAGCAAACTGAGCCGGTTTGTTGCCAATCCGGGTGATGTTCATGTTGGGGAACGTTGCATGGGAAACAAAATTTTTCCTACGCACACGCAGATCTATCCATGGTGATGAGCATCTATGAGAAGGAGAGTGGATCTACGTACCCTTGTAGATTGCTAAGCGGGAAGCATTAAGAAGCGCGGTTGGTGTAGTCGAACGTCTTCGCGATCCAAATCGCCGAGCGTCCCGCGATCTCATCACGATCTGTCCCACGATCCGATCACGATCCGTCCCGTGAACTCATCACGATCCGTCCCGCGAAATCATCACGATCCATCTCGTGATCTTGATCACGATCCGTCCCGTGAACTCATCACGATCCGTCCTGTGAACTCATCACGATCTGTCTCGTGATCTTGATCACGGTCCTTCCGATCTACCGCCAAACGGACGACACCTCCGCGTTCAGCACACGTACAGCTCGATGACGATCTCCGCCTTCTTGATCCAGTAAGAGGGACCAGAGAGGTAGAAGAGTTCTCCGGCAGCGTGACGGCGCTCTGGAGATGGTGGTGGAGCTATTCCGGCAGGGCTTCGCCTAAGCACTGCAGAAATCCGATCTAGAGGAGAAACTATGCACTAGAGGAATAGGTAGCACGTAGCTGAAAATTCTGTGCCAAAACCCTAAGATCCTCTAGTATATATTGGAGGAGAGGAGGAGGAGGCTTCGCTGCCAAATAGGCAGCCCTTGGGTCGGCCGAACCTAGTGGGATTGGAGGATTTCTCCTCCAATCCTAGTAGGAAGGACTCCTCCTTATTTTTGCCTTTTTTGCCTTTTCCACCTTTTTATCTTTGGGATTTCTCTCCCAGCTGCACGGGCCTTGTGTGGGACTTCCACCAGCCCACTAAGGGCTGGTGTTCACTCTCCCACATCCCATGTAGCCTCTTGGTTCGAAATACCCCTCCCGATGGTCTCTCGGTACACTACCGGCACTCCCAGTACACTACCGATGAGCCCGAAACTTTTCCGGTGACCAAAATAGGACTTCCTATATATGAATATTTACCTCCGGACCATTCTGGAGCTCCTCGTGACTTCCGGGATCTCATCGTAGACTCTGAACAACCTTCGGTCACCACCATACATAAATCTATATTACCGAAACGTCACCAAACCTTAAGTGTGCAGACCCTACGGGTTTAAGAACTATGTAGACATGACCGAGACACCTCTACGGTCAATAACCAATAGCGGGACCTGGATGCCCATATTGGTTCCTACATATTCTACGAAGATCTTTATTGGTCGAACCTCTATGTTAAGGATTCAGTTAATCCCGTAAGATGTTCCCTTTGTTCTTCGGTATGTTACTTGCCCAAGATTCGATCGTCGGTATCTCCATACCTAGTTCAACATCGTTATCGAAAAGTCTCTTTACTCGTTCCGTAATACAAGATCCTGTGACTAACACTTAGTCACATTGCTTGCAAGGATTGTTGTGAGGATGTATTACCGAGTGGGCCCTGAGATACCTCTCCGTCACACGGAGTAACAAATCCCATTCTTGATCCATGCCAACTCAACAGACACCCTCGAAGATACCTGTAGAGTACCTTTATAGTCACCCAATTACGTTGTGACGTTTGATACACACAAGGCACTCCTCCAGTGTCAGTGAGTTGCATGATCTCATGGTCATAGGAACATATACTTGACATGCAGAAAACAGTAGCAATAAATTGACACGATCATATGCTACGTTTTTAGTTTGGGTCTTGTCCATCACACCATTCTCCTAATGATGTGACCCCGTTATCAAATGACATCTCATGTCCATGGCTAGGAAACCTTAACCATCTTTGATCAACGAGCTAGTCTATTAGAGGTATACTAGGGACATGGTTTTGTCTATGTATCCACACATGCATCTAAGTCTCCGATCAATACAATTATAGCATGGATAATAAACGATTATCATGAACAAGGAAATATGATAATAACAAATTTATTATTGCCTCTAGGGCATATTTCGAACAGTCTCCCACTTGCACTAGAGTCAATAATCTAGTTCACATCACCATGTGATACGCATTGTTAAGAATCTAACATCCAATGAGTTCTGGGGCTCGATCATGCTTTGCATGTGAGAGAGGTCTTATAGTCAACGGGTCTGCGACATTCAGGTCCGTATGTACTTTGCAAATCTCTATGTCAAACTGTAAACACTGCTACCACACTCCACTTGGTACTATTCCAAATGGCTGCTCCACTATATGTATCCAGATTGCTACTACGGGTCATCCGGATTTGTGTTAAAGCTTGCATCGACGTAACTCTTTACGATTAACTCTTTATCACCTCCATAATCGAGAAACATCTCCTTAGTATTTTTAGTTACCAAGGATAATCTTGACCACTGTCCAGTGATCCACTCCTGGATCACTCTTGTACCCCTTGATGGACTCATGGAAAGGCACACACAGGTGCGGTACATAGCATGGCACACTATACAGAGCCTATGGCTAAGGCATAGGGGACGACATTCGTCCTTTCTCTTTCTTCTGCCATGGTCGAGCTTTGAGTCTCACTCAACTTCACACCTTACAAAGCAGGCGAGAACACTTCTCTCTGACTAATCCATTTTGAACTCTTTCAAAATCTTGTCAAGGTATGTACTCATTGAAAGTCTTATCAAACATCTTGATCTATCTTTATAGATCTTGATGCTCAACAATTCGGTAGCTTTATTCAGGTCTTCCTTTGAAAATCACTTTTCAAACAACCGTTTATGCTTTCCAGAAATTCCACATTATTTCCGAATAGCAATATGTCATCCACATATACTTATCAGAAACTCTATGGTGCTCCCACTCACTTTATTGCAAATACAAGTTTCTCATAAACTTTGTATACACTCAAAAAACTTTGATCACCTCATCAAAGTGTACATTCCAACTCTGAGATGATTGCTTCAGTCCATAAAAGGATCACTGAAGCTTGCACACCTTTTAGCATCCTTAGGACTGACAAAACCTTCTGGTTGTATCACATACAACCTTTCCTCAAGTAAACCGTTAAGGAAACGATGTTTTGACATCCATCTGCCAGATTTCATAATTGAAAGTGCAGCAACTGCTAACATAATTTCAACACACTTTAGCATTGCTACGAGTGAGAAAGTCTCATCGCAGTCAACTCCTTGAACTTGTCGTAAACTTCTTCGCAACAAGTCGAGCTTTACAAATGGTGACAATTACTATCAGCGTCTGTCTTCATTTCAATGATCCATTTGTACTTAACGACCTGCCGTCCAACGAGCAAGTCCACCAAACTCTATACTTGGTTTTCATAGATGGATCCTTTCTCAGATTTCATGCCCTCTAACCATTTGTTGGTTTCCGGGCCCATCATTGCTTCTCCATAGTTTGTAGGTTCATCGTTGTCCAACAACTTGACCTCTAAGACAAGGTTGCTGCACCACTCAAGAGCAGTACACGTCCTTGTCGACCTACGAGGTTTGATAGTAACTTGATCCGAAGCTTCATGATCATCATCATTAACTTCCTCTTCAACTAACGTAGGCTTCACAGAAACAACTTCTTGCGTTGCGCTACTCTCCGGTTGAAACAGAGGTTCAATAACCTCATCAAGTTCTATCTTCCTCCCACTCAATTCTTTCAAGAGAAACTTTTCCTCGAGAAAGGACCCAGTTTTAGCAATAAACATTTTATGCTTGGATCTGAGATAGAAGGTTCACCCAACTGTTCTTAGGGTATGCCATGAAGATACACTTGTCCGCTTTGGGTTCGAGCTCATTAGGTGAAAACATTTTCCACACAAGCGTCGCAGCCCCAACATTAAGAAATGACAGCTTAGGTTTCTATCAAACCATAATTCACACGGTGTCATCTCAACTGATTTAGATGGTGCCCTATTTAAAGTGAATGTAGTTGTCTCTAATGCATAACCCCAAAATTATAGTAATAAAACGATAATAGACATCATAGCACGCACCATATCCAATAGAGCACGACTATGACATTCGGACACACCATCACACTATGGTGTTCTAGGTGGCATGAGTTGTGAAACAACTTTCACATTGTCTAAAATTGTATATCAAACTCGTAACTCAGATATTCACCTCCACGATCATATCGCAAACATTTTTATCTTCTTGTCACGATGATCTTAAACTTCACTCTGAATTTTCTTGAACTTTTCAAACGATTCAGACTTGTGTTTCATTAAGTAAATATACACTATATCTACTCAAATCATCAGTCAAGGTAAGAAAATAACGATATCCACCGCACGCTACAAGACTCATTGGATTGCATACATCAACATGTATCATTTCAAATAAATCACTTGCCTGCTTCATCAAAACAGAAAATGGGGTCCTTAGTCATCTTGACCAAGAGGCATGGTTCGCATGTCTCAACCGATTCGAAATCGAATGAGTCCAAAGATCCATCAGCATGGAGTTTCTTCATGCGTTTTATACCAATATGACATTTAGCGACAGTGCCACAAGTATGTGGTACTATTATTATTAACTTTGTATCTTTTTGGCATCAATGTTATGTACATGTGTATTACTACGATCAAGTTTCAACAAACCATTCTTACTGGGTGCATGACCATTGAAGGTATTATTCATGTAAATAGAATAACCATTATTCTCTAACTTAAATGAATAACCGTGTTGCAATGAACATGATCTAATCATGTTCATGCTCAACACAAAAACACCAAATAACATTTATTTAGGTTCACCACTAATCTCGAAGGTAGAGAGAGCGTGTGGTGTTGATCACATCAACCTTGGAAACATTTCCAACACACATCATCACCTCACACTTAGCTAGTATCCGTTTATTCCATAGCTTTTACTTCGAGTTACTAACATTTAGCAACCGAACCGGTATCCAATACCCAGGTGCTACTAGGAGTACTAGCAAGGTACACATCAATAACACGTATATCAAATATAGTTTTGTCGACTTTGCCAGCCTTCTTATCTACCAAGTATCTAGGGTTGTTCCGCTTCAGCGACCGTTCTCCTCATAATCGAAGCACTTATTCTCGGGTTTGGGTTAGACTTTGGGTTTCTTCACTGGAGCTGCAACTAGCTTGCTATCCATGAAGTTTCCCACCTTGCTCTTGCCCTTCTCGAAACTAGTGGTTTTGACTAACCATCAACACTTTGATGCTCCTTCTCGTTTTCTACCTTCCCGGTGTCAAACATCGCGAATAGCTCAGGGATCATTACTTCTATCCTTGGCGTTTTATAGTTCATCACCAAGTTCTAGTAGCTTTATGACAGTGACTTGGAGAACTATATCAATCACTATCTTATCTGGAAGATGGACTCCCACTCGATTCAAGCGATTGTACCACCCAGACAATCTGAGCACATGCTCAACGATTGAGCTATTCTCGTTCATCTTGCAGGCAAAGAATCTTGTTGGAGATCTCATATCTCGCAACACGGGCACGAGCCTGAGATCCTAATTTCAGCTCTTAGAACATCTCATATGTTCCGTGACGTTCAAAACGTTTCGAAGCCTCAATTCTAAGCCGTAATGCATGACGCACTAAACTATCAAGTAGTCATCAAGTAGACACCACTGACTATGTTCATGATAATGAGTTCAATTAATCATATTACTTAAGAACTCCCACTCAAATTGACATCCCTCCGGTCATTCGAGTGACACATGATCCAAATTCACTAACTCAAGTCCGATCATCACGTGAGTTGAGGTGGTTTCAATGGTGAACATCATCATGTTGATCATATCTGCCATATGACTCATGTTCGACCTTTCGGTCTCTTGTGTTCCGAGGCCATGTAAGTACATGCTAGGCTCGTCAAGTTTAACCCGAGTGTTCTGCACGTGCAACACTGGCTTGCACCCGTTGTATGTGGACGTAGAGTCTATCACACCCGATCATCACGTGGTGTCTCAACACGACGAACTTTCGCAACGGTGCACACTCGGGGAGAACACAATTTATCTTGAAATTAAGTGAGGGATCACCTTATAATGCTACTGTCGTCCTAAGCAAAACAAGGTGCATAAAAAGGATTAACATCACATGCAAATCATAAGTGACATGATATGGCCATGAAACTTGTGCTTTTGATCTCCATCTAGAAAGCACCGGCATGATCTCCATCGTCACCGGCAAGACACCATAATCTCCATCATCTTGGTCTCCATCAATGTGTCGCCATCGGGGTTGTCGCGCCCAACATTCTTCTACTACTATTTCTACCGTTTAGAGATAAAGTAAAGCATTACATAGCGCTTAATGATTGACATGCAGGTCATACAATAATTAAAGACAACCCTATGGCTCCTGCCGGTTGTCGTACTCATCGACATGCAAGTTGTGATAATCTATACATCACATGATCATCTCATACATCACATATATCACATCATGTAATTGGCCATATCACATCACAACATACCCTGCAAAACAAGTTAGACGTCCTCTAATTGTTGTTGCATGTTTTACGTGGCTGCTACGGGTATCTAGCAAGAACAATTCTCATCTACGCAAAAACCACAACGGTGATACACTAGTTGATTTTCAACCTTCTCAAGGACCGCCTTTGACGAATCCGATCCAACTAAAGTGAGAGAAACTGGCACCTGCAAGCCATCTATGCAACAAGTTGCGGTCAAGGGAACCGGTCTCTCGTAAGCGTACGAGTAATGTTGGTCCGGGCCGCTTCATCTCACAATACCGCTGAACCAAAATCCGACCAAGGGAGGAAGCAATCTAAGCATCAACGCCCACAAACCTTTTATGTTATACTCGAGATCTCATCTACACATATACCTAGCTCATGATGCCACTGTTGGGGAACATTGCATGGGAAACAAAAAATTTCCTACGCACACGTAGATCTATCAATGGTGATGAGCATATACGATAAGGAGAGTGGATCTACGTACCCTTATAGATCGCTAAGCGGGAAGCGTTAAGAAATTGCCGAGCGTTCCGCGATCTCATCACGATCTGTCCTGCGATCCGATCACGATCCGTCACGTGAACTCATCACGATCCCTCCCGCGAACTCATCGCGATCCGTCTCGCGATCTTGATCACGGTCCTTCCGATCTAGCGCAGAACGGACGACACCTCCGCGTTCAGCACACGTACAGCTCGATGACGATCTCCGCCTTCTTGATCCAGCAAGAGGGAGCGGAGAGGTAGAAGAGTTCTCTGGCAGCGTGACGGCGCTCTGGAGATGGTGGTGGAGCTATTCCGACAAGGCTTCGCCTAAGCACTGCAGAAATCCGATCTAGAGGAGAAACTATGCACTAGAGGAACGGGTAGCACGTGGCTGAAAATTCTTTGCCAAAACCCTAAAATCCTCTAGTATATATTGGAGGAGAGGAGGAGGCTTGTTTGCCAAATAGGCAGTCCTTGGGTCAGCCGAACCTAGTGAGATTGGAGGATTCCTCCTCCAATCCTAGTAGGACTAGGACTCCTCCTTATTTTCTCCTTTTTTGCCTTTTTCCACCTTTTTCTCTTTGGGCTTTCTCTCCCAGCCGCATGGGCCTTTTGTGGGACTTCCACCAGCCCACTAAGGGCTTCTATTCACTCTCCCACAGCCCATGTAGCCTCTTGGGTCGAAATACCCCTCCCGATGGTCTCCCGGTACACTACCGACACTCCCGGTACACTACCGATGAGCCCGAAACTTTTCTGGCGACCAAAATAGGTCTTCCTATATATGAATCTTTACCTCCGGACCATTCCGGAGCTCTTCATGACGTCCGGGATCTCATTCGGGACTCCGAACAACCTTCGGTCACCACCATACATAACTCTATACTTCCGAAACGTCACCAAACCTTAAGTGTGCAGACCCTGCGGGTTCGAGAACTATGTAGACATGACCAAGACACCTCTACGGTCAATAACCAATAGTTGGACCTGGATGCCCATATTGGTTCCTATATATTCTATGAAGATCTTTATCGGTTGAACCTCTATGTCAAGGATTCAGTTAATCCCATAACATGTTCCCTTTGTTCTTCGGTATGTTACTTGCCCGAGATTCGATCGTCGGTATCTCCATACCTAGTTCAACATCGTTACCGGCAAGTCTCTTTACTCGTTCCATAATACAAGATCCCATGACTAACACTTAGTCACATTGCTTGCAAGGCTTGTTGTGATATTGTATTACCGAGTGGGCCCTGAGATACCTCTCCATCACACAGAGTAACAAATCCCAGTCTTGATCCATGCCAACTCAACAGACACCCTTGGAGATACCTGTAGAGTACCTTTATAGTCACCCAGTTACGTTGCGACGTTTGATACACATAAGGCACTCCTCCGGTGTCAGTGAGTTGCATGATCTCATGGTCATAGGAACATATACTTGACATGCAGAAAACAGTAGCAATAAACTGACACGATCATATGCTACGTTTGTGGTTTGGGTCTTGTCCATCACACCATTATCCTAATGATGTGATCCCGTTATCAAATGACATCTCATGTCCATGGCTAGGAAATCTTAACCATCTTTGATCAATGAGCTAGTCTATTAGAGGCATACTAGGGACATGGTTTTGTCTTTATATCCACACATGCATCTAAGTCTCCGATCAATACAATTATAGCATGGATAATAAACGATTATCACGAACAAGGAAATATGATAATAACAAATTTATTATTGCCTCTAGGGCATATTTCCAACAGTTCATTGGCGTGTTGTTGAGAGTGTTATGCGCTATTTGAAACGTACTATGAATCACGGGCTGCACTATAATGGATACCCATCGGTACTTCAAGGGTATAGTGATGCAAATTGGATCTCTGATGCTGATGAGATGAAGGCCACTGCTGGGTATATGTTTACCCTTGGAGGTTGTGCTGTTTCCTGGAAGTATTGCAAGCAAACGATCTTAACGAGATCGACAATGGAAGCAGAATTAATAGCATTAGACACCTCTGGGGTCGAAGCGGAATTTCTTCCAGATCTCTTGATGGACTAGCCAGTGGTTGAAAAGCCGGTTCCAGCTATCCTTATGAACTGCAATAACCAGACAGTCATTGTCAAAGTGAAGAGTTCAAAGGACAACAGGAAGTCCAACAAACATATAAGAATGAGATTAAAAGTTGTCAGATGTTTAAGAAACTCCGGAGTGATAGCGTTGGATTACATCCAAACGGCTAAGAATCTGGTAGACCCTTTTACTAAAGGGCTATCACGTGCTGTGATAGATAATGCATCGTGGGAGATGGGTTTGAGACCCACATGAGTTGCCATGGCAGTAACCCAACCTATGTGATCGGAGATCCCATGAAGTATGACCTGGGAAAACAAGCCAGTGGTGAACTGTGGAGAGTAACCTTAATAACCCACTCCGTTGGAGATGCAATACTCTCGGATACTGTATGGTAGGATGACTACTGCCTTAATGTGTTCTTAAGCTTATGTGTAAGCAAGATGCTATCCTATAGAGCAATCTTTGGAGGAACACACCTATATGAGCCCAACTGCTCGTCACGGTCCATGAGATTGGGGTGATCTCTAGTAAGCTCACGTATAGGCCAGGAGTGTGACTAATATGCTCCACCCGAGGGGTCAGCCTTTGGCAGCCTAGTACAAGTAGGACTTGTGGTGAAACTTCTTGACGCCAAACTGACAATTCAAGGCATAGTCCATTGTTCAATTGTGAAGGAGTGTAGCTACTTGTTCTAGGTGAAGCTCAACCTTAACAGGTCTTCACTGAAATACTGGTATATCAAAACAGTAATTGGAACAGAGGACGAAATGGGCCCTTGAGATCTGGTGGGGGATTGTTGAAATCTGAGAATGGGCTTTAGGCCTGTAAGACAATTTAAGAAAAATCTCTAAGGGCCCATGTAGGTGGTATGACAAGGGGAGTGGGAAGTTTAGTCCCACCTTGCTAGTGGAGAGGGAGTTGCACCTCTTTATAAGGGTCTTTCTTCCACATGCTATTGGAGCATGAGAAGAGAAGAGGCCCTCGTGCACTCCTCCTCCTCCGCCCGCCTCGCCACGCCACGACGCGCCGCGGGTTGCGGGAATGAGCCGAGATGAGCTCATACCTACGCGCTTATTTTTGCCGGTTGGGGACGGAGAATACATAACGCCACGATATGAGACGTTGGATCGTGGGCTACCGACTCAAACATGGATTTAGCCCACGTCTCTCCACCCGAACGCCGCCTACATAAGCAGGGCTTCGGCCAACCCTAGCCACCACAGAAAACAGATCACATCTGCCTCCAAGCGCTTCGCCCGTGTCGTTCCTTTTGCTGCTGCTTCCACCAGCGACTCTGTCCTGTTCACCGCGTACACGGTCTACGGGAGAACAGGCCTCTGAAACCACGCCTCTCCGGGTCCTGTACGGGGAGAGGGGCAATTAGGTTTTTGGGGAGCGACTACGGGATTGCTCGCTTCCGTTCGTCTACCTCGTCTACGTCCGAGTCACCTCCATTGTCTTCGCTATGTCATCCCTGACCGATGTCAACCGTGCTGCTACCGAGAAGGCCGAAGATGACAAGAAGGCGGTCGAGGACGTTGCCGCCGCCAACTCTACTGCTACGGCTAACTGGCCTATTGGAGGGTATAACACGTTTATCCCTCTCCAGCTTATGTTAGTTCTAGCACTGCTAGCGTTATACGTAGATATATCTACTATCAGCATAGTACGTGCCTGCATGTTTGAATATCAGTATGTTTGCGCTTATGTCAATGTCATGCTAGTTGTTATTTCGTGGATTAATCTGATCGAAAAATTGCCTATATTCTCAACAGCCCTGCCCGACCATCCTCAACTAGTCCCTTCCCGCCATAGGTCAGTAGCAGCGATCCACCATGTTTGCTTTCTGTTGTTGCCGGCAGCCACCATATGCTCGTGGAGGAGAAGACCCGTTGTTGTATCAATATGTGTAGAAATCCCTGATTACCTATCACACGAACAAGCCAGCCCAGCTAGCTAGTGCCACTCGGTTTCAACCAAGGGCTCCGAGCCTCACATTTTGTTCCTCTGTTTTCTTCTTCTTCTTAAAACGTTGTCCCACACGCGCTTGGCATTTGCTGTTGGGTTGCACTATGCTTCCAGATTTGGTCCAGTTAGATTTTTTTCTTGCCTCTACGAATTTCAACAATATCCACCCATTGCATACTTATAGAAAGACCATTGATTTGAATTGCTAATAAGTAATTAATCATACATCCAAATAAAACATGTCATATATGTACAATGTTTAGAATTTTGTCTAGTTTCACAATTTGCAACTTTCACTCATGTTAATACATGTTTAACATACTGTTATCATGTATTTGCATAAATGTCATGCTAAAATGATTTATTTCATAACTACAAAACCATAGCTCCGATAAAAATGTTCCACATATGTAACTTGGCTAAAAAAATATGTAGAATCTTATGGTGACATTTATTTTGTTGTTTAACAACTCTAAAATATGGTTAGTTCAGATCTGGACCAAATTCATATTATGCTTATGCGGATGTTTCGGAAATGCTATATGTTGCTTCAGGCCCCATTTAAAATGCCTAGATGATATAGTTGTTCACATCTTGCCATGATAAACAACATTAACCACTTTTCTCATAATATGGAGAGTTATTATTTTGTTATATGTATGTTGTCCCTAGATACCACTTTTCCCTGGATGACACATTCCTTGGATACCACTACTATCATTGCTATGTTAGTTGTCCTGCTTTTATCGTTATGTCTCGCTACCTACCACTTGTTTTTCAAGCCTCCCAACATTGACATTAAAGCCTCTAACCCCTCCATATCCTAGCAAACCTTTGTTTGGCTATGTTACCGCTTGCTCAGCCTTCTTATACCGTTTCTAGCTGCAGGTGCAATTGCTTCCATGTGTCTACATGAACATTCTTTTGTTATCACAATATTATTGCTATTTAATTTAATGCACTTATACACTTGGCAAAGGGTGGAAGGCTTGGCCTTTTTCTTGGTGTTTTGTTCCACTCTTGCCGCCCCTAGTTACTTGTGAACCGGTGTTATGTTTCATAATTGAGCGCTCCTAACATGTTCGGGGTTGTTATGGGGACCCCCTCGATTTTCATTTTAGGATAAAGCTTATGTGGCAAGGCCCAACATTGGTACTACATTTGCCTAATAACTAATAAAATTGCATAGGGACCCGTCGGCACCCGCGGATAATTAATCAACCCCCGGACCAGTGCTCCTCATGAGTGTTGGTCCAAAATAGAGCACTGTGCAGGGCTAACCCAGGGCAACCCGGGAGATTTCTATCAGGCCACTGTACGTGTCGCTCATCTGTCATGCCCTGAGAACGAGATACGCGGCTCCTATCGTGATTGTCGGCACGTCGGCCGACCTTGCTGCATTTGTGTTACCTTTCTCGAACGTCTTGAGTGAGGAATTTTGTTTTTTCCTTTGGGCTATCTCGAGGTGGAGGATTTCCTATGGATTTGCCTAGGAAGATCACGAGATCTGTGGTCAAGGTTATTCCCGCTGCGTGTGGTTAATTTGTGATGGATGAGTTGGAGCACCCCTGGAGGGTTAAATCTTTCGGAAAGCCGTGCCCGTGGTTATGTGGCAGACTTGGATACTTTGTTTAACACCAGGTCATAGCAAACTTGAAGTAAACTCCAATAAAATACACCAATCGTGTGCGTAAAAATGACTGTCTCTTCTCGTTAGTCCTTATCCGAGAGAGAACACGGTGGGGTTATGTTTGACGTAAGTAGGTATTCAGGATCAGTTAGTGATCATTACTAGTTCACATCCGTTATGCGTAGACCACTATACTTTACTTTCTGTATTCGTAAGTTAGCCACTCAAATAAATGCTTAGTTGCTTGTTGCAGCCTCACCACTTAACCATACCTCACCCATTTAGCTTTAATAGTCTTGATATCCTTGGAAATGAGATTGTTGAGTCCCTGTGGCTCACAGGTTACTACAACAACAGTTGCAGGTACAGGTAAAGCGATGATTTGACGTGAGCGTGATGCTTGTTTTTGATTTGGAGTTCTTCTTCATCATCATCAATCTAGGATGGGTTCCAGGCGGCAGCCTGGGATATCAAGGATGGATGTCATTTTATCGTTTGATTTCGTCCGTAGTCGGACCCTGCTCTTCTGCATGATGTTTGACTATATTGATGTATTGATGTGTTATTGATGTAGCTTGTGGCGAGTGTAAGCCAATTCCATATACTCATCTCTTATGTACATGTACTTGTAATGATATCCATTCTTGCAACACGACGAGATGCGCTTCTATCCCTGTCGAGGACCTCGTGCCAAAATAAGGATTGGACCACATTTTGGGCGTGACAGACTTGCTCGTTCCTCCTACTATATTGATACCTTGGTTCTCAATAACTGAGGGAAATACTTATCTACTTTGCTGCATCAGCCTTTCCTGCTCAAGGGAAAACCAACGCATGCTCAAGAGGTAGAACGTGGCGGCGCTAAGACGTTTTATCTCTCGCCTCGGGGAAATGCTTTACCGCTCTATAGATTGCTGAAACAGACAAAAAATTTCGAATGGACCGATGAAGCAACAGCTGTGCTAGAAGAAATTAAAACACTACTGGCAAGCAATCTCATACTCACAGCACCAGGCAGGGGTGAACCCATGTTATTATACATATCGGCCACCAACCAAGTTGTTAGCGCAGTTCTCATCGTCGAACGAGAGGAGGAGGGACACAAATTCCGGATACATAAGTCGGTCTATTACGCGTCAGAAGTACTAAGGCAGTGCAAATCCAGATACCCGCACTACCGGAAGATAGCCTATACAGTATTTATGGCATCATGGAAACTTAGACACTATTTTCAACAGTGTTCGGTTACGGTGGCATCCGAAGTACCCCTGAACGATATAATCAACAACAGGGACGCTACCGGCCGCATAGCCAAATGGGCCATTGAGCTCCTTCCCATTGAAATTGCCTACAAGCCACGACGAGCTATCAAATCTCAGGTGCTGGCAGATTTCCTCGCCGAATGGACAGAGGCCGAGCTCCCCAGGGAATATAGTACATACTCCCATTGGATGATGTACTTCGATGTATCCAAAACTTTGTCTAGATTGGGGGCTGGAGTTATCCTCACATCCCGCATAGGCGACAACCTTCGATACATGTTGCAGATCATGTATGTCGATTCCAACAATGCAGCCGAATACAAACCACTCTTGCACGGTCTTCGGATGGCAGCATCAATGGGCATACGACGGTTGGAGGTACGGGGGGACTCCAACTTGGCTATCTCCCAAATCAACGGCGAATTCGATGCCAAAAATCCAAAGATGGCGACGTACAAAAATGTTGTCCTCAAGATATCCGCATGGTTCGAGGGGCTACAATTCCACCATGTCGCTAGACACAACAACCAATCCGCTGACATACTGGCCCGTATGGGGGCCAAACGCGACCCTGTCCCAAAAAACACTTTCCTGGAATGGCTCTTTAAGCCATGAGTGGTTTGGTAGGATGATAATAAGGGTGTCGGTCTCACCAGCGCGGAAGAGGTTTTCCCCCCTGCAAACGAACCAGACGACAAATCATCGGTAGCTCCATAATGGACGAAATGCCTCCGGCTCATGAGGTCATGGTAGTAATCGCGCCATGGAACGAGCCCTTCCTTGCCTACCTTCTTCGCAAAGTACTCCCTGGCGATTACACAGTGGTGTGATGCATAATTTAGTGATCCAAAGCCTATAAAGTCCATGAGGGTGAGTTATACAAGAAAAGTACCACCGGAATACTACAGCGGTGCATATCTGAGGAAGAAGGACGGCAGCTCTTAGCCGAAGTCCACGCAAGGACGGGCGGCCATCACGCCGCAGCAATAGCCTTAGTTAGCAAGGCCTTCCGGGCTGGTTTCTTCTGGCCCACTCCTCGAGCGGATGCCCAGTCAGTTGTCAAACACTGTGTAGGGTGTCAACTTTTTGCAAATCAAAGTCACATGACCCCAACATATCTTTGGACTATTCTGATTACCTGGCCCTTTGCGGTCTGGGGGCTCGATATGGTCGGACCACTTAAAGGGGGACCAAGAAGAATAAATACCTTCTAATCGTGGTTGACAAATTCACCAAATGGATAGAGGAAAAACTTGTCAAATCAGCCAAGTCCGGACCAGTAATCGACTTTATATCCAGCGTGGTACACCGTTACGACGTCCCTCAAAGTATAGTAACGGACAATGGATCCAACTTCACAGCCCAAGAGGTCAAAGACTGGTGCGCAAAATGGGCATCAAGCTCGATTATGCACCAGTGTATCATCCACAGACCAATGGACAAGTCGAATGAGCAAATGGCCTCATCATGAGTGGAATTAAACCAGTTTGGTCTGATCTCTTCATGAGTCCGACTGTCATTGGGTAGAGGAGCTTGACTCCGTTCTGTGGGGCATGCGCACCACCCCGAACAGATCAACGGGATACACACCGTTCTTCATGGTCTACGGGGCAGAAGCAGTGCTCCCCTATGACATTATTCACGACGCACCAAGGGTGTGCATGTACAAGCAAAAGGAGGCCGAGTTAGATCGGTAGGACGACCTGGACACCTTAGAAGGAGAGCAACACATAGCTCGGGCTCGCTCTACTTTTTATCAACAGCAGGCCCGACGTTACCAGAGTAGAGAGGTCAGGGCAAAAGCTTATAATGTGGGTGAAGTCATCTTACGGTTCCCTGAGAAGCAGAAGCATAAACTCAACCCCAAATGGGAGGGGGCCTTCATAATTGACGAAGTACTCGCGGAAGGGGCTTACCGTCTTTGAAACCCGTCAGATAACCGCCTTGAACCAAACCCATGGAATGCAACTCATCTTCGGTGCTTCTATGGATAAACCGGTGTCACCATACTCTTTACCCTTTACCTCCTTTTTTCCTTTTTCTTTATTTTTTCCTTTCCCTCCCACCTTGATTTTGGGCAGGTTTGAATTTTTTCCTTTTCTTCCCAAGTCTATGTTCGGTTCAACCGATCTTGTATTAAGATTTCTGCCGTACATCCTTAATTGTTAAATCCGAACACATCACCTGGGGGCTTCTTGCCGAAGCCAATGATTATATACTCTAAGCATCTATTCACATTTATTGTGTATGCGTGTTTTCCTTGTCGATTTTAAGCCATTATATGCATCAATTCAAATTAAGATTTTTGCGAAGATGGGTTGCCTCGCTCATGTGCTTACCCTCTATGTTCCCGATTGTTTGGCTAGAGGGTAAAGGGAGCACCTCTGTGATTGTTACGACCAGGTCATTTGAATACGTACCTCAGATGGGTGAAGCCAAAAGCTAGCTATCTTCAGCAAAAAAATGGTCGGCTAGCAGTATAGAGCCTTACTATCTACGATTTATATAGCAGCCTGAAGAAAGGTATCGATAGAGGTACTATTTTCTTTAGGAGATGTTTCTTACACTAAGAAGTAATATAACATATCTTCATGTGTGCTTGTTGTCTGTTCGCACCAAATGTCCAAATTGGCTGGTTCCCTGAACATAATTCACTCTTCTCGAGTGATATTTTAAGGAACACTCCCAAGCTCTTAGCATGGGAGGTCAAAGCCGACGGCCGGTTTAGACAAAGTTTACAACACAGGCAGAGCAATTTTTTGATTATTAGTACATAGTTACATATAACATACATCTGGCTGCTGGTCGAGATTGTCTATTAAGGCATCCAGGGAGCAATCTTCCCGCAAGAGACGAGCGGCTGGCATCACTTGGCCATACACCAAGTGAAGCGGCACTTCTTGCCCATCAGGCCCTCCTGGCCCAACCCGAGCCATATGCTTGGGATTAAGGCCGGTATATCGCGTGTTGATCATTGCCCGCGCCTCTCATGCTCCCTCTCGGCATGTTGATGTTTTTCATAGCTCGAACCAACTTCGGGCTCCCTTGAATCGATCAACCAGTTCGGTCATATCCTCTGGAGGTTTCTCGACAGGCCATAGCGCTTTTATTATGCTCTTCATGGCCTTCCGAGCCCACTCATGAAGGGCGGATAGTTCCTTGAGAAGGCTTCCTCGGTAGAATCCGATCTCTTCTTCGGGCCGCCCGGATAGGAGACCTATACATGAGTCAAGGCAAGTCCATTATACTTCATATATAATAAGTACCATCCGATATTATAATCACACTTAGCGAACATGCCCCTATGTAATTTCTGGTTCTCTTCTTGGGCCTGGGCCAATTGAGTCTTTAAGCTCCCAATTTCTTCGACCTGCTGTTTGTTTTCCTCCTGGAGGTGGTTCTTCTCCTCAAGGTTTCCTTGCAATGAACGACAGCCGTCCTCATTGGGACTCAGAGTACCTCTGATATTCTCGCGCTGCATCTAAATCTTTTTGCAATTTCCCTATTGATTCAGCTGCTACAAAGTACCCTCGCGTCAGGATGGGATTATATACTAAGATCAGCAGAACAGATATACTCACCATGTGCCTCTTGGGTAAAATTCTTCACTTGCTCAAGTTCGGCCTTCACAGTCTCCACCTGTGTTCGGCTCGCCTCCAATTCCTTGGATAGTTGCTCGTTAAGCTGCCTGGAGGCCTGCATCATCAGTAAAGCATTACGCGGACCCTTAAATTCATTCGCTCCGGCCAATTCAAGTCTCGGGGGCTACTGGGTTTATAGGTGTGTTCGGATCCTTATAACCGGTCACTCACCTGCAGGCTGGACGATATTAGTTTCATGGCCTCCCCGAACCCAGCTCAGGTAGCTCCAATGTATGCGTTAGCCGAGTGTAGGGCATTGAACTCTTGTTCGGAGAATGCTGGGTGGCGCAGGGCTTCTCGTCGCCACCGATGACCCATCGTGCTCTCTACCTCGGATTTACTAACTGATACCGCGTCCCCGGAGTCTTAAGGGGCCTGATTGACCATAGGGACCTCCACAGCGGGTTCAACATGAGCCGAAGATCTGGAGTCGTGAGCATTACCGGACACCCTAGCAACGTCCCCGGCATGAGATGGCTGAACTTGTTGCCTAAGTATTTTGACATGATATCTCTTGTGAAGGTCCTATCGATTGTAATGATAAATTAAGCAGCCGAACAAAGTACCTTTGAGTTGAGCAAGTGGTCAGGCTTGTACCCATGATTGTCTCATTTGACAGATCCCAGTTGCTTTCCGGTCCAGGCATTGCCGCCGTAGCCGATGTATGTCGCACGGACCAACAACGCTTGGGAGCAGGAGCTGACGCGTTTGGGTCATTGGAGGATACTTGCCTTTTGCGGGATGAATTTTCTTCTTCTTGCTTGTAGCGGGGGAAGGGAATGATCTGGGGTAATCGACTATGATAGCCACCTTGGAGCACTCGAGGCTCTCCTGTTAAAAGACCCCGTCTTCAAACTCAACTGACAGATCCGGGTCATCATGAAAGCCCGGATCGTCGTCATGAGAATAATTCTCGGGGTGGGGGCCGGACAGTTAACTGTCTCTATGAAGCTCCTTCATTCCTGTTCACACAAATTAAAGGCTTCGATAAGAAAGGGATAAATGTAAAATCGGAAGTCGGGTCACAAAGTTGAAAAGCTCGCATGTTCGATGGGATTGGCTCGCATGTTCGATGGGATTGTGACTTGAGTAGCCCACCTATGTTGGTAGCCGAGCAAAGTCCTGTTTCTCCCCTTTGTATAGGTCGGCAAGTGCGGCTGCTAATGCTGCTTGATTGGCGAGGCCCAGCTGTCGGGAGCGAGTGGAGTCGCTTGTTCCGTTGTAACACCACAAATGGTTTATTCTTTGCTGAAGGGGCTGGACACATTGGGTGATGGTGACGGCCATCACATCTATCATGGTCAACTTATGTAGAGCCAGTTGCCTCACGTGGGCAGGCAAACGTTGCACTTCGGCGTCGTCCTCTTGGGATGAGCTTTTCGGTCACCATTTGTACCTTTTCTTCAAGGGGGCGTCGGAGTATTCGGGCAAACCCCTTCGAGATGGATCGAATAGGGGAACGTCCTCGATATAGAACCATTCCAAAGACCATTCTTCAGACTCCTTCGGTGTTCCCACTGGTACCCCGTCCCCACTATGCGGCATATTTCGACTCCCCCGACCTCTAAAATTGTCTTGTCCTGAGTGCGAGGGCCAAGGCAAAAGTACTTACTCCACAATTCAAAGTGTGCCTGCAGCCCAGGGACATCTCGCAAAGGGTGATGAAGCTCGAGATATGAAGACTGGACCTTGGGGTGAGATGATGGAGCTGGATCCAAGAGAACTCCAATAATCCCCTTAGGAATTGATGAATGGGGAACCCGAGACCCCGCAAGAGGAAGGGCACGAAACATACACGCTCTCCTTTTTGAGGATTGGGGAAGTTTTCCGTGAAGTCTTCGTCATTGAATGAACTCAAGCCGGTACGAGTAACTGCTAGATCCGAGGAAGGAAGATACCCTTGGGTCTCGAGGCTTGCTCAGTCGAAGGAGGTATACGAAGCAGCTTGTCCAATCCTCGGGATGGGAGCCATAAGGGCGCGAGGAAGAGTTGGGGTGCTCGCCATGTTCTTATGGTGATCTCTCGCTGAAGGTTTTTTCCGATGAGGAGGAAGAAGAGGATGTGGCTTAGACCATGATTCAGTTTGTTTAAATGGGTGGTGCCTCCTTTGTGGGAGGGACAGTCTTGTAAAAAAACATTGAACCGATCGTCTCCCCTTGGCGCGCGAGGACCGAGAAGCGCTGACAGTTATTACAATAGGACCTTGCAAGTTCGTGACGCTTGGGATTTCGCCGATGATAGGATGGTTGCCGAAAAAGAAGGGATAGAGGGACTTGCCTCGCAAGCTGAAGACTTCGATGCGCAAGATTGTACAGATATACCTCGGCGTTGGAGGCTAGTCTGGGGGCTACTGAGGGAGTCCTGGTTTAAGGGGTCCTCGGATGGCCGACCTGTTTCTCATGGTCCGGACTATGTGGGCCGCTGGCTAAGCATTGGATGATCAAAGGCCCAGTCACCGGGGTGGAAGCTTCAAGGTGTCGTGGCGTGTCCTCCGAGTTTTCGACAGTAGATAGGCATGATTTTTCTTTCGATGTGTAACCAACCATGTGTAAACCCTAGTACCCCCCGTCGTCTATATAGGCCGGAGGATTTTAGATTGTAGGGCAGAGGACAACTCATCTAGGGTTTAGCTATTCGATTTCGAGGTAGATCAACTCTGTAACCTTCATATCATCAATATAATCAAGAAGGACGTAGGGTTTTACCTCCATAGGGTTTTACCCCCTACCCGAGATCCGCCAGTTCCGACACCAACAATGATTGCTATAGATTGTTGCCGTCTAAGGGTATTTCTAACCGGTACCCTAAAAATACTGGAGTATCCGGTGGAGTAAAACCTCAGTGGGGTCTATTTACCACTAAGTTTTGGCCGAACCTAACAGATCCCTTATATTTAACGGAGTATATTTAAGTTTTGTTTTAACTTTGAAATTGTAGTATACATTAGCAAACATATAGAAAATAAACATAAATTTGAATGTTCAAATAAATTGTGAATATAGTTTACAAACCGAATTAAAAGTTTACAAATCGAATTATTCAAATTTAAACACACCGAATGGTCCAAATGTAGTAAATAGCATTTGATAGAACAACTAGGACTCACTAATACATTCCCAGTGATGCTCAATAGGATCTTGTTAGCTGAGCATAAACTTGTCGGTTCTCTATCTTGCGATGCTCCTCAAGGAATTCTAGGATCCTGTTTGTATCATGATTTGCATCAACTGAAGTCCCATTGGTGATGTACCGAAAGTTCTTAGGCACATCCCTCTCGTCTTCAATGATCATGTTATGCAATATGATGCAACAAGTCATGATCCGCTATAGAAACTTGGAGCTCCAGTACTCAGCAGGGCCACGAACAATTGCAAAGCGCTTCTGAAGTACACGGAAGGCTCTCCCAACATCTTTCCTAGCAGCTTCTTGACATTGGGCAAAGCGAATGTTTTTGTTACATTTTGGAAGAGGAATTGCTTTGACCAAGGTGGACCAGGGTGGATTGATGCCATTCGCAAAGTAGTAGCTGTTGGGGAACGTTGCATGGGGAACAAAAAATTTCCTACGCGAACGCAAGATCTATCCATGGTGATGAGCATCTACGAGAGGGAGAGTGGATCTACATACCCTTGTAGATCGCTAAGTGGGAAGCGTTAATAAACGTGGTTGATGTAGTCGAATGTCTTCATGATCCAAATCGCCGAACGTCCCACGATCCCATCACGATCCGTCCCGTGATCTCATCACGATCCGTCCCGCGATCTCATCACGATCCGTCCCGCGATCCAATCATGAATCGCTTCGCGATCTTGATCACGGTCCTTCCAATCTAGCACCGAACGGACGGCACCTCCGCGTTCAGCACACGTATAGATCGATGATGATCTCCGCCTTCGTGATCCAGAAAGAGGGAGCGGAGAGGTAGATGACTTCTCCTGCAGCGCGACAGCGTTACGGCGATGGTGGTGGACCTATTCCAGCAGGGCTTCGCCTAAGCACCGCTGAAAATCGATCTAGAGGAGAAACTACAATCTAGAGGAGAGGCAACACGTGGCAGTTTTTCTGTGTCTCAAAACCTCTACTGTATATAGGAGGAGAGAGGGAGGAGGATGGCGCACAAGGGCCATCCCTTTGGCCTCTTGCGAAAGGAGGATAGGAGGAATCCTCCTCCAATCCTAGTAGGACTAGGACTCCTTCCTTATTTAGCCTTTTTGCCCTTTTCCGCCTTTTTCTCTTTGGGCTTTTCTTCACAGCCGCATGGGCCCTTTGTGGGACTTCCCCATCCCACTAAGGGATGGAATTCATCCTCCCACAGCCCATGTAGCCTCTTGGGTCAAAATACCCCTCCCGATGGTCCCTCGGTACACTACCGGCACTCTCGATACATTACCGATGAGCCCGAAACTTTTTCGGCGACCAAAACAGAACTTCCTATATATCAATCTTTACCTCCGGACCATTCCGAAGCTCCTCATGACATCCCGGATCTCATCCAGGACTTCGAAAAACCTTTCGGTCACCACCATACATAACTCTATACTACCGAAACGTCACCGAACCTTAAGTGTGCAGACCTTGCGGGTTCGAGAACTATGTACACATGACTGAGACACCTCTACGGTCAATAACCAATAGCGGGACCTGGATGCCCATATTGGTTCCTACATATTCTACGAAGATCTTTATCGGTCGAACCTCTATGTCAAGGATTCAGTTAATCCCGTATGATGTTCCCTTTGTTCTTCGGTATGTTACTTGCCCGAGATTCGATCGTCGGTATCTCCATACCTAGTTCAACCTCGTTACCGGAAAGTCTCTTTACTCGTTCCTTAATACAAGATCCCGTGACTAACACTTAGTCACATTTCTTGCAAGGCTTATAGTGATGTTGTATTACCGAGTGGGCCCTGAGATACCTCTCCATCACACAGAGTAACAAATCCCAGTCTTGATCCAAGCCAACCCAATAGACACCCTCGGAGATACATGTAGAGCACCTTTATAGTCACCCGGTTACGTTGCGACGTTTGATACACACAAGGTACTCCTCCGGTGTCAGTGAGTTGCATGATCGCATGGTCATAGGAACAGATACTTGACATGCAGAAAACTATAGCAATAAACTGACACGATCATATGCTACGTTCATAGTTTGGGTCTTGTCCATCAAATGATTCTCCTAATGATATGATCCCATTATCAAATGACATCTCATGTCCATGACTAGGAAACCATAGCCATCTTTGATCAACGAGCTAGTCTATTAGAGGCATACTAGGGACATGGTGTTGTCTATGTATCCACACATGTATCTGAGTTTTCGATCAATACAATTATAGCATGGATAATAAACGATCATCATGAGCAAGGAAATATGATAATAACCAATTAATTATTGCCTCTAGGGCATATTTCCAACAATCCCGCACTTGCACTAGAGTGAATAATCTAGTTCACATCACCATGTGATCCGCATTGTTATGAATATAACACCCAATGAGTTCTGGGGCTCCATCATGCTTTGCATGTGAGAGAGGTATTTTAGTCAATGGGTCTGCGACATTCAGATCCGTGTGTACTTTGAAAATCTCTATGTTAAATTGTAAATACTGCTACCACACTCCACTTGGAGCTATTCCAAATGGCTGCTCTAGTATACGTATCCAGATTGCTACTAAGAGTCATCTGGATTGGTGTTAAAGCTTGCATCGACGTAACTCTTTATGACGAACTCTTTATCACCTCCATAATCGAGAAACATTTCCTTAATATTTTAGTCACTAAGGATAATCTTAACCGCTATCCAGTGATCCACTCCAGGATCACTCTTGTACCCCTTGACGGACTCATGGCAAGGCACACACAGGTGCGGTACACAGCATAGCATACTATACAGAGCTTATGGCTAAGGCATAGGGGACGACGTTGCTCCTTCCTCTTTCTTCTGTCGTGGTCGATCTTTGAGTCTCACTCAACTTCACACCTTACAAAGCAGGCGAGAACACTTCTCTCTGACTGGTCCATTTTTAAATCTTTCAAAATCTTGTCAAGGTATGTACTCATTGAAAGTCTCATCAAGCATCTTGATCTATCTCTATAGATCTTGATGCTCAACAATTAGGTAGCTTTATCCAGGTATTCCTTTGAAAAACTCTTTTCAAACAACCCTTCATGCTTTCCAGACATTCTATACCATTTTCGATCAACAATATGTCAACCACATATGCTTATGAGAAACTCTGTAGTGATCCCACTCACTTTATTGTAAATACAAGTTTCTCATAAACTTTGTATAGACTCAAATACTTTGATCACCTCATCAAAGTGTATATTCTAACTCCGAGATGCTTGCTTCAGTCCATAGAAGGATCATTAAAGCTTGCACACCTTTTAGCATCCTTAGGACTGACAAAAACTTTATGGTTGTATCACATACAAACTTTTCTCAAGTAAACCGTTAAGGAAACGATGTTTTGACATCCATCTGCCAGATTTCATAATTGAAAAATGCAGCAACTGCTAACATAATTCCAACAGAGTTTAGCATCTCTACGAGTGAGAAAGTCTCATCGCAGTTAACTCCCTGAACTTGTCGTAAACTTCTTTGAAACAAGTTGAGCTTTACAAATGGTGACATTTACCATTAGCGTCTCTCTTCATTTTAAAGATCCATTTGTACTCAACGACCTGCCGTCCAACGAGCAAGTCTACCAAAGTCTATACTTGGTTTTCATACATGGATCCTATCTCGGATTTCATGGCCTCTAACCATTTGTCGGAATCCGGGCCCATCATCCCTTCTCCATAGTTCGTAGGTTCATCGTTGTCGAATAACATGACCTCTAAGACAGGGTTGCTGTACCACTCAGGAGTAGTACGTGTCCTTGTCAACCTACTAGGTTTGATAGTAACTTGATCCTAAGTTTCATGATCATTATCATTAACTTCTTTTCAACTAACGTAGGCTCCATAGAAAACATCTTTCTGTGCTGCACTACTCTCTGGTTGAAACAAAAGGTTCAACAACCTCATAAAGTTCCATCTTCCTCCCACTCAATTCTTTCGAGAGAAACTCTTTCTCGAGAAAGGACCCAGTTTTAGCAACAAACACTTTATGCTTGGATGTGAGATAGAAGGTTTACCCAACTGTTCTTAGGGTATTCTATGAAGATGCATTTGTACGCTTTGGGTTCGAGCTCATTAGGTGAAAACCTTTTTCACATAAGCGTCACATCCCCAAACATTAACAAATGACAACGTAGGTTTCTATAAAACCATATGGTGTCATCTCAATGGATTTAGATGGTGCCCTATTTAAAGTGAATGTGGTTGTCTCTAATGCATAACCCCAAAATGATAGTGGCAAAACGATAAGAGACATCATAATTCGCACCATATCCAATAGAGCACGACTGCGACGTACGGATACACCATCACAGTATGGTGTTCCAGGTGGCATGAGTTGTGAAACAACTTTCACATTGTCTTACGTTGTATACCAAACTCGTAACTCAGATATTCACCTCCACGATCATATCATAGACATTTTATCTTCTCGTCATGATGATCTCAAACTTCACCCTGATTCTGTTTGAACTTTTCAAACGCTTCAGACTTGTGTTTCATTAAGTAAATATACACCATATCTACTCAAATCATAAGTGAAGGTAAGAAAATAACGATATTCACCGCATGCTACAACACTCGTTGGATTGAATACATCAACATGTTTCATTTCCAATAAGTCAATTGCCCGCTCCATCAAACCGGAAAATGGGGTCCTTAGTCATCTTGCCCAAGAGGCATGGTTCGCATGTCTCAACCGATTCGAAATCGAATGAGTCCAAAGATCCATCAGCATGGAGTTTCTTCATGAGATTTATACCAATATGACATCTAGTGGCAGTGCCACAAGTATGTGGTACTATCATTATTAACTTTGTATCTTTTGGCATCAATGTTATGAACATGTGTATTACTATGATCAACATTCAACAAACCATTCTTAGTAGGTGCATGACCATTGAAGGTATTATTCATGTAAACAGAATAATTTTATTCTCTAACTTAAATGAATAACCGTGTTGCAATAAACACGATCCAATCATGTTCATGCTCAACGCAAACACCAAATAACATTTATTTAGGTTCGTCACTAATCCCGAAGGTAGAGAGAGCATGTGATTTTGATCACATCAACCTTGAAAATATTTCCAACACACATCGTCACCTCACAATTAGCTAGTCTCCGTTTATTCTGTAGCTTTTACTTCGAGTTACTAACATTTAGCAACCGAACCGGTATCCAATACCCAAGTGCTACTAGGAGTACTAGCAAGGCATACATCAATAATATGTATATCAAATATACTTTTGTTGACGTTGCCAGCCTTTTTAACTACCAAGTATCTAGGGTTGTTCCGCTTCAGCGTCCGCTCTCCTCATAATAGAAGCACTTAGTCTCGGTTTTGGGTTCAACTTTGGGTTGCTTCATTGGAGCAGCAACTGACTTGCCATCCATGAAGTTTCCCTCCTTGTCCTTGCCCTTCTCGAAACTAGTGGTTTTGCTAGCCATCAACACTTGATGATCCTTCTTGATTTCTACCTTCGCGGTGTCAAACATCGCGAACAGCTCAGGGATCATCATTTCCATCCCTGGTATAGTTATAGTTCATCACAAAGTTCTAGTAGCTTAGTGATAGTGACTCAGAGAACTATATCAATCACTTTCTTATCTGGAAGATCAACTCCCACTCGATTCAAGCTACTGTAGCACCCGGATAATCTGAGCACATGATCAACGATTAAGCTATTCTCCTTCATCTTGCAGGCAAAGAATCTTGTTGGAGATCTCATATCTCACAACACGGGCACGAACCTAAGATCCTAATTTCAGCTCTTAGAACATCTCATATGTTCCGTGATGTTCAAAACATTTTTGGAGCATCAATTCTAAGCCATAATGCATGATGCACTAAACTATCAAGTAGTCATCAGAACGTGCCTATCAGATGTTCACAACATCTACAAACGACGCTAGAGGGGGTGGCGCACCGAGCGGTGCATTAAGGACATAAGCCTTATAGGCAGCAATGAGGACAATCCTCACATCACGGACCCCGTCTGCAATATCGCTACCATCATCTTTCAACTCTATTTCTCTAGGAACATATAAAAATTCAAGGGAGCTACAACGTGAGCTAGTAATCTGTAACATAATTTGCAAAGACACTATTGACTATGTTCATGATAATGAGTTCAATTAATCATATGACTTAAGAACTCCCACTAAAATTGACATCCCTATGGTCATTCGAGTGATACATGATCCAAATTCACAAACTCAAGTCCGACCATCACGTGAGTTGAGGTGGTTTCAATGGTGAATATCATCATGTTGATCATATCTACTATATGACTCGTGTTCAACCTTTCGGTCTCTCATGTTCCGAGGCCATGTCTGTACATGCTAGGCTCGTCAAGTTTAACGCGAGTGTTCTGCATGTGCAACACTGGCTTGCACCCATTGTATGTGAACGTAGAGTCTATCACACCCGATCATCACGTGGTGTCTCGACACGACGAACTATCGCAACAGTGCACACTCGGGGAGAACACAATTTATCTTGAAATTTAAGTGACGGGTCACCTTATAATGCTACCGTCGTCCTAAGCAAAACAAGGTGCATAAAAGGATTAACATCACATGCAAATCATAAGTGACATGATATGGCCATGAACTTGTGCTTTTGATCCCCATCTTGAAAGCACCGGCATGATCTCCATCGTCACCGCCATGACACCATGATCTCCATCAATGTGTCGCCATTGGGGTTGTCACGCTCACCATGCTTCTATTACTATTGCTACCGTTTATTGATAAAGTAAAGCATTACATAGCGCTTAATGATTGACACACAGGTCATACAGTAATTAAAGACAACCCTATGGCTCCTACCGGTTGCCATACTCATCAACATGCAAGTCATGATATTCTATACAACACATGATCATCTCATACATCACATATATCTCATCATGTAATTGGCCATATCACATCACAACATACCCTGCAAAAACAAGTTAGACGTCCTCTAATTGTTGTTGCATGTTTTACGTGGCTGCTATGGGTATCTAGCAAGAACAATTCTCACCTATGCAAAACCACAACGGTGATACATAAGTTGCTTTTCAACCTTCTCAAGGACTGCCTTTGTCGAATCTGATCCAACTAAAGTAGAAGAAACAGACACCCGCCAGCCATCTTTGTGCAACGAAGTTACACGTCAGTCGATGGAACCGGTCTCTCGTAAGCGTACGAGTAAGGTTGGTCCGGGTCACTTCATCCCACAATACCGCTGAAGCAAAACACGACCAAGGGAGGAAGCAATCTAAGCATCAACGCCCACAAACTCGTTGTGTTCTACTCGAGATCTCATCTACACATAGACCTAGATCATGATGCCACTGTTGGGGAACATTGCAAGGGAAACAAAAAATTTCCTACGTGCACGCAAGATCTATCCATGGTGATGAGCATCTACGAGAGGGGGAGTGGATCTACATACCCTTGTAGATCGCTAAGCGGGAGCGTTAAGAAACGCGGTTGATGTAGTCGAACGTCTTCACGATCCAAATCGCCGAGCATCCCGCGATCCCATCACAATCCGTCCCGCTATCTCATCATGATCTATCCCGCGATCCAATCACGAATCGTTTTGTGATCTTGATCATGGTCCTTCCAATCTAGCACCGAACGGACAGACCTCCGCGTTCAGCACACGTACAGATCGATGACGATCTCCGCCTTCTTGATCCAACAAGAGGGAGCGGAGAGGTAGATGAGTCCTATGGTAGCGCGACGGTGTTGCAGCGCTGGTGGTGGAGCTATTCTAGCAGGGCTTCGTCTAAGAACCACTGAAAATCGATCTAGAGGAGAAACTATGATCTAGAGGAGAGGCAGCACGTGGTTGTTTTTCTGTGTCTCAAAGCCCTCAAAACCTCTACTATATATAGGAGGAGAGAGGGAGGAGGCTAGCGCACAAGGGCCAACGCTTTGGCCTCTTGCGCAAGGAGGAGAAGAGGAATCCTCCTCCAATCCTAATAGGACTAGGACTCCTTCCTTATTTAGCCTTTTTGCCTTTTTCCACCTTTTTCTCTTTGGACTTTTCTTCCCAGCCGCATGGGCCCTTTGTGGGACTTCCACCAGCCCACTAAGGGCTGGTATTCATCCTCCCACAGCCCTGTAGCCTCTTGGGTCGAAATACACCTCCCGATGGTCCCTCGGTACACTACCGGCACTCCATGTACACTACCGATGAGCCCGGAACTTTTTCGGCGACCAAAACAGGACTTCCTATATATCAATATTTACCTCCGGATCATTCCGGAGCTCCTCGTGACATCCGGGATCTCATCCGGGACTCTGAACAACCTTTTGGTCTCCACCATACATAACTCTATACTACCGAAACGTCACTGAACCTTAAGTGTGCAGACCCTGCGGGTTCGACAACTATGTAGACATGACCGAGACACCTCTACGGTCAATAACCAATAGCGGGACCTGGATGCCCATATTGGTTCCTACATATTCTACGAAAATCTTTATTGGTCAAACCTCTATGTCAAGGATTCAGTTAATCCCGTATGATGTTCCCTATGTTCTTCGGATGTTACTTGCCCGAGATTCGATCGTCGGTATCTCCATACCTAGTTCAACCTCGTTACCGGCAAGTATCTTTACTCGCTCCGTAATACAAGATCCCGTGACTAACACTTAGTCACATTGCTTGCAAGGCTTGTTGTGATGTTGTATTACCGAGTGGGCCCTGAGATACCTCTCTGTCACACGGAGTAACAAATCCCAGTCTTGATCCATGCCAACCCAACAGACACCCTCGAAGATACCTGTAGAGTACCTTTATAGTCACCCAGTTATGTTGTGACGTTTGATACACACAAGGCACTCCTCCAATGTCAGTGAGTTGCATGATCTCATGGTCATAGGAACAGATACTTGACATGCAGAAAACAGTAGCAATAAACTGACACGATCATATGCTACGTTTGTAGTTTGGGTCTTGTCCATCACACCATTCTCCTAATGATGTGATCCCGTTATCAAATGACATCTCATGTCCATGGCTAGGAAACCTTAACCATATTTGATCAACGAGCTAGTCTATTAGAGGCATACTAGGGACATGGTTTTGTCTATGTATACATACATGCATCTAAGTCTCCGATCAATACAATTATAGCATGGATAATAAATGATTATCATGAACAAAGAAATATGATAATAACTAATTTATTATTGCCTCTAGGGAATATTTTCAACACTAGTCCTTTGAGTAGTTGTGCCCATTGCGGAGTAGTTGTAAGCAGGAACTTCACTTGGAATAAGCCTTGAAAACAGTGGTGATCTTGATAGCACATTCAAGTTATTGTGAGAGCCAGGCAAACCAAAGAATGAATGCCATATCCAAAGATCCTTAGATGCAGTTGCCTCAAGAATGATTGTTGGATTGTTGGTGTGGCCAATTTGTATTGATCCTTCGACCCTGTAGGACAATTCTTCCATGCCTAATGCATACAGTCAGGTGATCCAAGCATCCGTGACCATCCTCTTGCTTCACTCTCCGTCATTAGCCTCTGAGTGTCTTCCTCAGTTGGTGCTCTCAACTACTCCGAGCCAAAGACAACGATCACTGCTTAGTGAGCCTTCGAACAACCTCCAATATTGTGTCTTCACCAGTGTGGACGTAGTCATCAATTGCATCACCCGAACACCCATATGCCAAGACTCGAGCATCCACAACGCACTTCATCAAAGGGCATGCACTTATCTCCCCACATGCATTTCTAGGAGCTTGAACCATTCATCATATCTCTCAATGGCTTTTGCAATGGTCAAAAAAAGACTTGTGCACACACGAAAGCGTCGGCGAAAGTACTTCTTTGGAGAGGTTGGCCTTGGATCAAAGTAGTCTCTCATGATCTTTGCATGACCCTCCGCTCTATCACCATTGATGTGTATGCGACCAAATTGTGATCCTCTCCTAGGCCGTCGAACATCATAATTGAAAATCATGCCTAAAATGGTGTCAAAGTCATTGCCATCTTCTTCCTTTTCGAATGACGACGAGTCCTGCAAGACCATCTCCCTCAACCTCTTCATCTATAATCTAAACGGCTAGGTTCAATCCAAACGACTCCGTTCAAATAGAAATGACCAACAAAACTCACCTAGGCAATTCCTTGAACAATTGCGGTGCGGTGGTGGTGCACCGGTTAGCCAATGTCATTTAGATCAAAACGGCGGCCAATGATGTGAGAAAATGACCTGTGATGGTGTGCAAGCAAGGTGAGATGCGGCGGCTGACAGAAAAATAAGATGCTACAAGACTAATCAACAATGGTGACAATAGCGGTGTTTCACCTTGATTCTGGTGATGGTAATGGGGACCGAACAGTCTCGACGTTGGGAAGAAGGGCGGAAGGGGGGCAAGGGAGGCAACAAGATAACGACAGGGCCGACGGGTGGTCGCCGGGAGGTGCACCAGCGAAGATGCATGGGCAGGGGGTGACGTGAGGGAGAGGCGCAACTTTTTATTTAGCCGCAGAACGATGGAGTATATTCAAAGATAAGGTTGGGGCCGGAATATAATTATTACTCCCTTACGAACGACTGAGGATCGGTTAGGTGCGTGTTAGAGAAGTAAAACAAACTTTTTACTCCCGTGATGCCGGATAGGGGATCGGTTAGAAATGCCCTAGCCTAATGTACATGCCCCTAGATTTCCTCTCTCTCTCTCTCTCTCTGCTCTGCTCTGCTCTATGCTCCGCTCGCTGAGTCTGCCGCTGGCCACTCCGGCCACGGCGTCCACCTCTCCGCCGCCGACCGTTCTGGTCGCGGCGTCCACCCCGCTCTTCTGAGCGATGTCTTCCAGCCCACCATCGATCTCCTCCACTTTCCGCAGGACGCAGCCCGTGGTTTCAGGTTTGGGACTTTTGGGCTCATGTGGATTTGGCCACTCCTCCTCTTTGGGCAGCGAGGGGGGCGCCTCAGGTGGCTGTAGCGGATGGGCCTACTACCCTGACTGACGGCTATCGGCAGCCGTGACCATCCTGCAAAGCCCTCTGGCGCCGCCATCGGGCGCTCAAGCGGCTGGGGGAGGCCGGACCGTCAGCTCGCCATGCACCGGTTTCTCCTTCTTCCTCGTTGGAGCGGCAGGAGTTCTTGGTGGAGCTGCATGGTCTTTTTTTCAAATGCTTTAGAGATGACCATCGTAAGAAGGACTGCACCAATGCCCCATGTGCTATTGGTACGGCACCGTTGGCCATGAATCTTTTTAATGCAAGAGACCTCGGAGCCCGGCATCGGAGCGCGAGCTCATCTGAGTGGTGTTGACCAAGATGGGTTGCTCTTCCCCTCCGGTTGCTGCGGCGGCTGCGGTGAGGCAGCGCTCGTTGGAGCCCAGGCAGGACGTGCAGTTGCCACGGTCCTCGTCAGTTGTGCCTAAGCCCCTGCTTTCGCCCCATCCATCTGCCTCGCTGGCTGCGGGTGGCATCTGCATCCTACGCCGCTCACCGGAGATGGAAGACATGGAGCGCCGGCTTCGTCTGGCGGTGGTGACCTGCATTGGAGGATCCAGGCCGGCGGTTTCCTGTGTTGAGGCCTCTGAAGCCATCGCGGCTCAACTCAACATCCCCCGCCACCGCTTCTCGGTGCATCGCTTCCATAAGGAGGATTTCTTGATCGTCTTTGCTACTCTGGACCTCTGCAACTAAGCTCTATGCTCTAGCTCGGTGTACAACGGAAGCTTCAAGCTTTTCTTCAAGCCTTGGCTCTGGCAAGCGCAAGCTAAATCTAAGGCGATGAGGGTGCAAGTGGATCTTATGATCAAGGGAGTTCCATCACATGCCTGGTCGAAGGAGACCACGGAGGAAATTCTGGGTGTGTCATGCTTGATCGACAGTTTGGCGCCTGAGACAGCTGACAGATCTGATCTTTCACTGTTCAAGGTCCGTACTTGGTGCGTGCAGCCGGACGACATTCTTGTGGAAAAATTGCTCTAGGTCCCAGAACCAGAGATGCATGATGAGCGGTAGCGGCGTGCTTCGTTCCGCTAGTTTCTGGAGTATTCCACTCTCACTCACATTGGTCGTATTGGGATTTCAACGCTCTGGATAACTGGTACCGGGCATTTAGCTCGGATGGCAGTGGCCAAAGTGGTCTACCTGAGGATTCCAATGATTTCGTCGGTGGTGGAGAGAGACAGGTCTTGCCTTGGACCCACGGCAAGAGAGATGATCGCGGTAGCTCGACGGACGTGGCCGGCGTTGGCCACACGGGCAGGACTTACAGGCAGGTGCTAGAGGGCCGCTTGGGAGAGTCCAACTAGAGGCTTCCAACCATGGGCAGGGCTTGCAGGGACTAGGGGTCGGCGGTTCGTTCGACCATGGCCGCCACAATGGTGGCAAACTCGGTTCCGGTGATGATGGTGCAAGCAGCTGATGCTGGCACACCTGATCCCTGTGACCGGCCTGTGGCCACCCCAGGACCTATCATGGCCGCACCCCCGGAGACTCTGGCTATATTGGATCCTCCTGTCCCCACTGAGTTGGCAACTGATCCGCTGCAAAAGGAGTTGCAGCCTGTTGCCTCAGGTCCCAAGGGAGATACGGTCCTTGCGTCTGTGGCAGTGGGGCCGACTGCTTCCTTTTGCCCGTCGCTGGCCAATCGGACAACACTGGTGCCCGCATTGGTCCGTGGTGCCAGACTGACCATTTTGGAAGATAGCGGCGACAACGGGTCTTTAGACCCCGACCAGGGCGTTGGTGGCGGATCAGGAGTGGGCTGCATGGATCACGTAGAACTGCATGTGGGACATCCAGACCTGGGAATTGCTTCTTTTGGCAAAGACAGTATGCCCGCCCTGGGGTGGGACCCGGTCCTAGAAATTCTGTCGGATCCCGTGATTGATTGTGAGTTGCCATTGGTGGACACGCTTCCCTCCTCCATGGTGGGTTCCACTTTCATACAGGAAGATCAGGAGAGAGAATCTGTGGATTCTGGGCAGGTTTCTTCGCCCAGTTATTTCTAGGTTAGCCTATCAAGTGAAGACGGCCCGCTAACAGCCCATGAGGCTCGGCCACATCCGATTGCTGCGACGACTCAGGAGGAGCCCAACCCTGGTGCTGGCCTTGCTAGGAGAGAACTGGTGGCCATGGCAAACTTGAAATCTTTCTGCACCGGTCTCCTGAAGAAACTAGCGCCACCAATTCTGAAAGATATGTATGATGTGTGCAAAGCCAATGTCAAGCAAGCTACTCCACAGCGCGCTACCAAGGCCTCGGCTGCTACACTGATCACCAATCGGGCATCCAAGGGCAAAGCCACGACTGTAGTATCGGTCCTTCTCAAGGCACTTGGAATCTCGCCTGATGAGTTTACTGTCTAGGATGAGACACTAAGACAGTTGCGCGCCATGTTTGACTCTCCGGTGCAAGAGCCACAGCTACGTGCCATGGCGGCGATCTTTGGGAAGTCCATACCCATTGATCTAGAAGGGGGAGGTTTGCTGGACAGGGCCATCACGGCCTAGGTTCAGCTCATTGGTGTGACCTGTTTTCCAATGTCGCACAACAACTTGGAGTTAATTAGCTGGAATGTTCGTGGTTTAAACAGTCCGGCTCGTAGAAAGGCGTTGAGAGAATTTGCGGATACGGCACAGCCGTCCATTTTTTTTATTCAGGAAACTAAACTCGATGTTTTAGACCAGTTTGTTGTTATGCAATGTCTTGGCCCGTCTTATGACGGCTTTGTCTTTTTGTCGACGGTGCATATGAGGGGGGGATTCTGATTGCTTGGAACCCTGCTTTGGCTGACATCTCAAATTGTGTATCTGATGCAAACTTCATCTCCGGATACATGGTGCCGCGAGATGGGCAGCCGTGGTGGCTGTCTGTGGTATACGGGCCTCAGGAGGACGGGGACAAGATCAATTTCCTACTGGATTTCTTTGAGAGGCGTGCCCTTTGCCCGGGTCCGTGGATGATTATTGGCGACTTCAACCTCATCATGTAGGCTTCTGACAAAAGCAACAACAATATTGGTAGGAGAATGATGGGAAGGTTCAGGCGATTTGTGGATGACCATGAGCTGAAGGACCTGTTTCTCCACGACCGTTTATACACTTGGAGCAATGAGCGGGAGTCTCTAACCCTGACCAAGATTGACAAGGCTTTAGTCTCAGTTGACTGGGAGTTGGAGCATTCGAATTGCCTGTTGCAGGCCCTCTCTTTGAGCTTCTCAGATCACTGTCCACTACACCTTTCGATGGATGAGCCGATGCATATGAAGCGGAGGTTCAGATTTGATATTTTTTAGACTAGACTGCCGGGTTTTGAAGATGTAGTTAGGGAGGCCTGGACTTGTGATCCGGAGGTGTTCGACCCCTTCAAACGGCTGGACTTGTTGTTCTATAACACGACAAGATACTTAGCGGCTTGGGGGTAGAAGCGTGTTGGCCACATCAAGATCCAAATTGTAGTTGCCAATTGGATCATTCTTCGGCTTGATAAGGCCCAAGAGTCGAGGACTTTGACACCACATGAGCGCTGGTTCAGAATTACCCTGAAGCACACGCTGCTAGGTTTGGCATCCTTGGAGCGAACGATTGCCAGACAGCGTTCCAGGATCAGGTGGCTTAAGGAGGGCGATGCATGTACCAAATTGTTCTTCCTTGTTGCGAATGGCACAAAGACTAAAAACTCCATCCCCGCCATACATCACGGCAACAGAATCATCACTGATCAAGCTTCCAAGGAGGAGGTGTTCTTTGAGGCCTTTTCCCAATCTTTCGGCTCGGCAAATGCGAGAGGACATACCATCAATCTTGATTTCCTAGAAATCCCGGCCATTGATCTCACCGATCAAGATGTAATTTTCTCAGAGGAGGAGGTACAGTCAGTCATCAAAGAAATGCCAGCTGAGCGCACCCCCGGTCCGGATGGATTCATCAGCCTTTTCTTTCCCCTTACTTGGAATATCATCAAAGGATATATACTCGCTGCTATCCACAAGTTGTTTGTTGGAAATGGAAGGGGTTTCGAGAGACTTAATCAGGCCCTCATCACGCTCATCCCCAAGTCAGCGGATGCTTGCTCAATCGGAGATTTTAGGCCTATAAGCCTTGTGCACAGCCTTCCAAAGATATGCTCCAAACTGCTTGCAACCAAGTTGTGTCCTAGAATGGGGGAGTTGGTTCAGCTAAACCAATCGGCCTTTATAAGAGGAATAACCTTGCATGATAACTCCATGTTGGTTAAGCATATGGCCAGGATGCTGCACAAACGCAAGGCCAAAGGGGTGCTTCTAAAGTTGGACATATCCAAGGCTTTTGACTCCCTTTCCTGTCCATTTTTGTTTGAAGTGCTATGCGCGAAAGGGTTCTCGGAAGCTTGACTGTCCCGGCTAGCCATTATTCTGTCCACGGCTAGCTCCAGAGTTATTATGAATGGATGTGTGGGTCGCAAGTTTATGCATGCTTGCGGTCATCGTCAAGGTGATTTCGTCTCGCCCTTGCTATTCATTATTGCTATGGATGTGCTATCATCCATTCTTATCAAGGCACATGAAGTTGGAGTGTTGAGCCCACTCCCAGGATGCTCTCCTTTGCAAAGGTTGTCTATACATGCTGATGATGTGGTGTTATTCATTAGACCATGCTTGGCTGATCTGATGTTTGTCAAAGAATCTCTTCAAATCTTTGGTGCTGCTACTGGTCTTCATGTCAAATTCTCAAAATCATCTGCCATCATGATCCGTGGCGAGGAAGAGGATGAGGCTCTAGTAGCAGCCACACTTCCATGAAGGATGGATAAGTTTCCTTGCAAATATTTGGGCCTCCAGCTTTCAATCAAACAATTGACAAGATCCGAGTGGCAGCCTATTGTGGATAAGGTGCTCAAATTCATGTCCGGTTGGCAGAAGGGTTTGGTCACGCGGCCAGGAAGATTGATACTGGTGAACAATGTCGTTCGAGCCAGACCAACACATCATTTACTGGTTGCTGATGCTCCCAATTGGGCTCTAGAAAAAGTTGACAAAAGATGTCGTGCATTCTTTTGGGATGGAGCAGAGGAGATCCATGGGGGCAAATGCTTGGTATCTTGGAAACGTGTTCGTCGGCCTAAACATTTGGGCGGTCTGGGAGTGATTGATCTCAAGTTGCATGGGCTTGCTCTCAGACTTTGATGGGAGTGGTTGCGAAGATCAGATGACTCCCGGCCCTGGCATGGGCTCCAGCTTGGCATGGACCGGCAGGTGCAGCAAGTTTTCAATAGTTTTGTGCACTGGCAGGTGGGTGCCGGGGACAAAGCACTGTTTTGGAAGGACCACTAGATCAATGGGTCAACCATGCAGGAGATTGCACCTTTAGTGGTGGGTACGGTGCGCACCCAGGTTATCAACAGGAGAACTGTGCGGGAAGGGCTGTTGAATCATCGTTGGGCCTCTAATATTGTGAAGGATTTAGACATTGATGGGTTAGTACAGCTTATTGAGGTCTGGGACAGGATGATACGGATGGTTCTCATCCCATCGCAGAGTGACATGATTTGGTGGAAATGGCAAGTCAATGGTGTGTATTCTGCGGCATCTACATACAAGATGCTCACAGAAGGCGGGATTGCTGTGGCCTACGACAAGATGATCTGGAAGTGTTGGGCCTCCCTGTCTTGCAAGATATTCATGTGGCTCGCCATTCAATATCGGGTATGGACTGCTGATCGTCGCTACAAGCATGGGCTACAAGACGACAAATCACCATGCTTCTTCCGCGATCAAGAGGAGGATACGGTGGATCACATCCTTCTCACATGTGTCTACACGCGACAAGTCTGGACTACGTGCATAGGCAAAGCAAGATTACAGTCGCAGCTCATCCCTTCCCCTACTAATCGGCTCGAGCAATGGTGGTGCTCGACAAGGATGGGTGCTCCTACTGGTCATAGGAGGGCTTTTGATTCTTTTGTGATCTTGGTGTTTTGGAACCTGTGGAAACAGCGAAATGCTAGGGTGTTCGACAGGCGACATAATATCTTGCCGGCAGATGGCCTGGTGCACATGATCCTTGATGAGCTCAAGTCATGGGTACTAGCAGGAGCTAGAGGAGTTGAAATCTGGTGTGAGTAGTTGCTTTGTATTGGGAGTGGTGTGCGAGCAGATCACCGAATGCGTGACTGTAAACTTTAAACTCTTGTAATTATCTCTTTCTTTTATAAAGCTAAGGTACATCATTGGCGTACTCTCGAAAAAAAAATGTACATGCCCTAATGGCACACGAGGTAAAAAAATCTGAAATGCAACATTATGGATGAAAGTTGAACCCACGCCCTGAGACAGGACCAAGTGGCGTTTTGACAAGTAGGACAAAACCTAATTGTGTGCAATTGTAGCTGATTGCATTTAGTTCAATGATTCCACGCGATCAGGCCACTGTATAGGTGCGTGACCAAGCGATCCCGAGAGTATATTGCATTTTTCTCGTAAAGTTCAGCTTGCATACTGTTCCGAAGATGTATATATGTGCAAGAGCTCAAGACCACAAATATATGCATCATGGCTGGGTGTTTAACATTACCAACATAGACACAAAAGAGTACTTTGTATTCTAATGGTCAGCATGCGTTGCATCTTCCCCTAGCATTGTTTGTTACTCCCTCCATTCCATAATATAGTGCATATAGATTTTCTTAAAAGTCAAACGTTACAAACTTTGACCAAGTTTATAGAGAAAAATATCTATACTTATAATACCAGATATATACAATATGAAAGTACATCTTGTGATGAATCTAATGATGTGTATTTGGCATTCTGGATGTATATATATTTTTCTACAAACTTGATCAAAGTTCATAAAATTTGACTTTTTAAAAAATTTATATGCACTACATTATGGAATGGAGAAAGTATATGTTAGTTGAACGCATTTTGAAATATTGTCTGAATCTTTAAGGTGTCATATGTTCTGTCCGCTTCAACATCTTGCACAACGGTCTTAATGGTCCTACTGGCTAGCAAACCCCTTGGTCCAGTCTAAGGGCGTGTGCTCAACTCCCATGCAGAGCGTTTCATTAAAAAAAATCCTCCATAGACATTAGCTAGGCTATAAAAAAACTGTCACTTTGCAAAAAGATCCCGGTAAAAGAACAGTTAGTTCATTCACGAACAATCAGGCTACGCTTTTTTACCTTTCAGGTTGTTTTGGACTTATTTGATCAAATAATGCGTTTATGGACTAAATTCGATCACTTTCCAAGTTGTTCACCAGGCGTCGGACACGTTATTGTTTCAAAACAGAGAGCATATTGCGTAATAGAAATCAGAATACAACCTGACACACGAATCTCTAGGAAGATGGACTGTGCATATTTCAGTAGCACATAGACCATGAGCCAAAACGAACATCCACATCTTAAAAGACAGAATATAGGAAGAGAAACTCGTCTAAAGAGATTGCACTATACAAAATCAGCGTGTGGTTCAAAAAACGCACACTAAAGTGGGATGTACACACGTGCAATAATAAATTTGAGCTTTTTACGGTACCTGTACTGCTCAGGGGCGAGGCAGCAGTATAAATCAATCGGACCATCGATTTTCTAAGGATAGGATAGGCAAAAAAATAAAGGGCGATGTGTTTTCTTTTTATCACGGGCCTAAGCTTTGAGCCCACTTTGAATGCAACACCTCATTCGCCTTCTTCTCCATGTCGTCGCCGCTACCGCCGCCGCCACTCTCCCACGCTCCCGCAGAGCCCTGCTCCTATGGCCGCACCACCCTAGTCGCCTCGTTCATCCTGCTGTTGTCGCCGCCGCCGCCACTCGACGTAGCTGGCCCCGCCCTCGTGGACCTCCACGGCGCGTCCTTGTTTCTTGACCTGATAAGGACTGCTGTTGTGACGCATGTTGATGTAGTGTTTTTCTGGCAGCAGTTTCATAGTTCATACATTAGTTTATACATTCATCGCACGGAAAAACTAGAATTGGCATGTATTCAGTTCATGAACAAATCATGTTCAGTACTGCATCATGATGGGAAAAATCACAGTTAGATCTTGAAGTGCACGCTCGCGAAAACAAGTGTTGTTATGGATGACATTGTCATCTGGCACATGGTGTTTATCAGTGGGCAATTTGTGCTGGATAGTAGTTTTCATTCAGTCTATGCACTATGGTTGTTGACTTGTGCTCAGCTGAATGTTGGATAGTAGTTTTCATTCAGTCTATGCACTGAATGCTGAATGTTGAATGTTGCTGATGCACAAACCTCTGTATTGAATGCTGAATGCTGAATGTTGCTGATGCATAAACCTCTGTTATTTAATGCGGTTCTGGTTGGTGATCTTTGTTTTTTATGCATATTCCTACTAGTTTGACCTCCGGCCAAATCTGCGGATAGTACAAAATTGTTTTTGGGTCTTTTTGAATCCGTAAGACATCACTGGGGTTTGTGCCTTTGTGCCTTTGTGGGTAAATCACTCTTCTACGGTGCTGCTTCTGTTGGTGCAAATTAGGAAGTGATTACTAGAGTATATGTAATGTTTCTGTTTGATTATATACACGAGCATTGTTACTGATACGTGTTTTAGTTTCATGAGTGGAATTCAATAATTTAGATTTGATTCTCTATTAATTGCAGGGTTTGACATGGAATATGGGAGTTCCACCATGGAGGACATTGCAGAATATGACATGGTGATCAGTCAAATTTTGGCAACGAGGAAGAAGGTTACAATTACTATAATGTGTATGCTCGGTCGAAGGGTTTTGGTATTAGAAAGGAAGAACTGACCAGGAAGTCCGACACGAACATAGCTTTTCGTTGCCTCTATGTCCGCTGTAAAGAAGGATACCGAGCAAGGAAGCACTTTGAAAAAACTAATCGGGTGCGAACTCCTAGGCCGTTGTCACGTTGTGGATGTGGCGCTCGGATGGAGATCGAGCTACGTATGGATAATGGTGAATGGTTTGTAAAAGATTTTGTGGACGAACATAACCATCCACTCGCTAAGCCTGACCAGACAGCTTTCATAAGGTCACATTAACACATCAAATAATGGAAGTAATGGAGAAGGATAGTGGTGGTTACACCAAGGTAGGCTTTATTCCTCGGGACCTGTATAATTTTGTTGCCAAGTACAAGAAGGAAAGGATAGAAGGCCGTGATGCGGAATTTGTACTCCGTTATATGGCAGCGTGAAAAGACATAGATGGCGATTTTTTTACAAGTAGACCACTGATAGTGAAGGGCATTTGCTGAACATCTTTTGGGCAGACGCACAGCCTCAGATTGATTACGATGCCTTTGGTGGCGTTGTGATATTTGATAGCACTTACCGTGTGAACAAATACAACCTGCCATTTGTCCCCTTCATAGGAGTGAATCACCATCGTAGCACAACCGTGTTTGGCTTCGGTATTGTCTCGGCTGAGACCGAGGCATCTTTTGTGTGGTTGCTTGAAGCATTTTTGGAGTCAACGCACACTACTAGAAAAAGGGCTATAGCTAATATAGACATTAGTGACGCACTATGTATGTGGTGCGCCACTGCTAAATAGCAATGGTGCATCACACATGGGTGCGCCACTAATGTTTATATTACTAATGGCGCATCTTGTGTGTGGTGCGTCACTGCTAAGTTTCTCCTGGGCACACCCCCCTCCCCAGACTTACCAGTGGCGCACCTGGGTTTGGTGCGCCATTACTAGTTTTAACTAGTAATGGCACACCTCACCCACGGTGCGCCACTACTAACAATTTTTTTCAAAACTAGTAATGGCGCACCACACACCAGGTGCGCCATTAGTAACCCTGGTTACTAGTGGCGCATTCTTAGGAGGTGCGCCATTGGTAACCTGAGAACAGCTAGATATTTTTGACAGCCACTGACCACACTCACTTTCTCCACTTTATTCTCTCGACCTCTATCAAGCTTGGTCTCGACTGCCTCCTCCTCCTCACCTCATTTGCACCATAGATTCACCCAAATTAAGTGGTTAAATTTCCTTTTTTTATAGGTAAGTAAGGGGAAAGCTTTCTTTATGTTCTAGATCTACTTTTTTCTCCCTCCAACGTACACACTTTTTATGGCCTAGATCTACACTTTTCTCATTGAGCTAGATCTACGTATGTTTGTGGTGTTGCATATGTTTGTGTTTGCAGGTACCGGTATTTGAAATGCGATAGTTGCCAATATTTTGCCGGAATGTTGATTCATTTCCGTTTCGGCTAAAATTTTGCACTATGCATTCTTTTTGGTCCTATTTTTAGGCAAAGTCATGCCAAATTTTTTGGTTCTAAAATATCGTTTTGCTCTACCCCGTAGGCGACCATGGTCCGCACGATGACCGAAGGCATCGTGAATAGGTTTTTGAGCTCCGCAGAGGCCGAGATGCTTCAAAAGAACGAGACGGAGATAAGATGTCCGTGTCGAAGATGCAAGCTGAAGAGCCTTACGGACCCGGATTCCAGACAGGTGCGGGACCACCTGCTCATGCGTGGTTTCATGGATGGCTATCGGTGGCAAGGTGATGAAGATGATTATGAAGTCGTCCATGGGGGTCGGGCAAGAAATAAGGAAGGGCAGCAAGACAATAGCGGCGAGGGCGGGCGAGAATACGAAGAATCTCTAGGACATGATCACGAAGTAGATGCAGGACACAGTCATCATGTAGAAGATGCCAGACATGATGATGAGGAAGATCGAGACGAAGGGCATGATCATGACGATGAACATGCCGGAGCAGACGATGATGGACCATCGATTGGCTGGGTGCAGGACCCTCATATTCAAGAGTTGCTTCTCAAGCAGACGGGAAACGCAAGAGCTGCCACGCGAGAGAAAGCCAAGCTGGATCAACTGGAGATAGACGCGGTTAGTCCATTGTATGAAGGATGCAGGCCCGAGGATACTCGCCTGAAAGTAACGCTCATGGCTCTGGAGATGAAGGTAAAACACAAAATGACCGACGCATGCTTCAACGAGAACATGTCATTCTGGCACGAACGTCTTCCCAAAGTTAACAAGTGCCCGACCAGTTTCGAGGAGGCGAAGAAAATCGTGTGTCCTTTGGATTTACCGCACGTGAAATACCACGTGTGCATGAACGATTGCATCATTTATCGGGACGAGCACGCGGAGTCTACCATATGTCCGGTGTGCGGCGTCACTCGATACAAGAAGAGGAAGAAAGCTCCTCGAAAAGTGGTGTGGTACTTTCCGATCACTCCTCGTCTGCAGCGGTATTTTGCGGACCCTAAGCTAGCAAAGCTCCTGCGTTGGCACACGGATAGGGAGGAGAAGAAGCGAGAAGATGACGGAAATGATCCGGAGATAAATAAAAAAGACAAGATGCTGAGTCACCCTAAGGATGCGAGCCAGTGGCAAGCGTTGAACTTCGAACACCCAGAATTTGGGGACGATCCAAGGAACATCGTGCTGGGCGCGAGCACCGATGGAGTCAATCCATTTGGCAGCCAGAGAAGCACACATAGCACCTGGCCTCTGTTTGTGTGGATGTACAACCTTCCCCCCTGGATGTGCATGAAGAGGAAGTACATTCACATGAGTATGCTAATTGAAGGGCCGAAACAACCAGGGAACGACATCAAATTGTATCTGAGGCTGCTGAAAGGGGAGCTAGACATGCTATGGAAATAGCCAGCCAATACGTGGGACGCCGCAGCGAAACAATATTTCCCTATGAGAGCCACACTGCTCACGACGGTGCATGACTATCTCGGTTACGGATATGTCGCGGGGCAGGTGGTCCACGGATTTTCTGCATGCGTCAGGTGCATCGATGACACAACGTATCGCCAGCTAGATAGAGATCCCGGGTCTTCAAAAACCATGTTCATGGGACATTGAAGGTAGCTTCGCGATGATGATGCATGGAGAAAATGCAAGGATCTATTCGATGGTGAAACCGAACCCCGAAGACCCCCATGTACGAGGAGCGGCAAGCAAATAGACGAGCTGTTGAAAAATTGGAAAGAGTGCCCACCGGCGGGAAAGAAGCGAAAGGCGCCAGAGCCGCTGCTGAAGGTATGGAAAACGAGGTCTATTTTCTGGGACTTGCCGTACTGGAAGATCCTCCGTGTGTCTCACAGCCTTGATGTCATGCATATCACAAAGAACGTGTGCGAGAGTCTGCTTGGTACCCTTCTCAACATGACAGAGAGGACCAAAGATGGGCCGAAAGCAAGGGCAGACTTGCAATCAATGGGCATCAGGGAGGAGCTTCATGCAAAACGCCCTAATGATGATGATGAGGCAAAGGACACGGAAAGTCGTCGCAAAGGCAAAAAGGCCAAGAAGATCGAATATGACTGCCCTCCCGCGTGCTTCACTCTAAGTCAGAAGGAGATCGAGCAGTTTTTCACCTGCCTCGTAGGAGTAAAACTTCCTTACGGTTACGCGGGGAAGATAAGAAGATACCTAGACTCAGCAAAGTAGAAGTTCAACGGGATGAAGTCTCACGACTATCACATGCTGATGACGCAGATACTTCCAGTTGCAATCCATGAGATCATGGACGCGCACATCCGTGAAACGCTATTTAGCCTATGCAACTTTTTCGACGTCATCTCTCGGAAGTCGATTGGCGTGAGGCAACTCAGAAGGCTACAGGAAGAGATCATGGTGATACTGTGCGAGCTTGAGATGTACTTCTCGCCCGCATTCTTCGATGTTATGGTGCGTCTGCTGGTCCATATCATGGAGGATATCATCCAACTCGGGCCGACGTTCCTGCACAACATGATACCGTTCGAAAGGATGAATGGTGTCATCAAAGGATACGTTCGCAACAGGGCACGTCCAGATGGAAGCATAGCCAAGGGCTTTCTGACCGAAGAGTGCATCTCCTTCTGCACGAATTATCTACGCATCGAGAACCCCGTTGGTCTGCAGAGGCCAACAGAGGACGGACGGAGATATAATCAAAGAGCAAAACTCATGTTTCACGTGTTGGCTCAAGGACAAGCTTCTATCGTACCCTTTACATGAGGATTCTTCCGTGGAAGAAAAACTCATACTCGCCTTGTCACAGGGCGCCAAGCACAACCTGATAACCTATGAGGCGTACGATATCAATGGCTACACATTCTACACCGAGGAAAAGGACATGAAGAGCGATTATCAGAACTCCGGGGTAACGATGGAATCCTACACCGGTAACGACAAGCACAAATACTATGGAAGGATCGAGGAGATCTGGGAGCTAAGCTACACTGGAGAGAAGGTCCCGATGTTCCGTGTCAGATGGGCCAAGAGCGTCCTAAAAGAAGACCAGTATTTCACCACCATGGTTATACCCGAAGCCAAATCCAAGACCGCGGGCGCAAACATCATCGTGAAAAATGAGCCATGGGTACTGGCTTGCCAAGTGTACCAATGCTTCTTCATTACCGACCTGTCAAAGCCCGGTCGTGTTGTCATGAGGAGAGGCAAAAGGAACATCATCGGAATGGATGGAGTTGCCAATGAGCAAGACTTTCACAAGTACAGCGACCCAAAGATGGAAGATGACAACGACGATGAAGTACCATACACGACAAGAAGAAGCAGGACCACCCTACCTAAAGGACGTCCGTTCAAGAGAAGAATTCAAGGGGTTCTGGGGCTAAATTATTCAACCGCGAGAAAGAAGGGCAAGAAAATTGTGAAAATATAGCTAAGATCGAATCACGACGTGTCGGCCGCGTGTGTGTGTCAGTGGCAAGCTCAATCTTTGATGACTGTTATTTCATGTCACTTGATTTCAACCATGTCATCTAATTCTAAATCTTTGCACAATGGTTTTATCACTCCATTTGCATTTTCCTTTTCTTTTATCTCAAATCTTAAATTATTACATGCAACTAAAAATCCAAAAAATAAAAAAAGTTAGTAATGGCGCACCAGGAGAAGGTGCGCCATTGCTATCACGGTGTTTATGGCGCACCCCTAAAAGGTGCGCCATTGATATATCAATAAAAAAGTTAGTAATGGCGCACCAGGAGAAGGTGTGCCATTGCTATCACGGTTTTTATGGTGCACCCCTAAAAGGTGCGCCATTGCTAACCATCCCCCACTATGGCCTTCCCTTCCTCCCCTCCTGCCTCCCGGCTTCCCCTTCTTTCAGAACCGGCTAGGGTTTCGCCCTCCCACCCCCGCTCCGCCGTCGCCTCCCACCCCTGCCCTCGCCGCCCTCGCCTCCCGCCTCCCGCCTCCCCCGCCGCCACCTGCTGGAGCCCGCCTCGCCGCCTCATCCAGGTGCAGGAGGCCTACGAGACGCTCTCTGACTCCAGCCGCCACACCAGCTACGACCGCACCCTCGCCCACAGCTTGCCGGTGTTCCTCCCGACGCCGCCCGCCTGCCGCCACAGTGCCACTCTGAGTCCGTCCGGAGCTCCTCCTCCCGTCGCCTCTCCCGTGATCGCCTGCGCACCGCTGTCGGACGCCTCTCCTGACCCGCCTTGCTGAGCTCGGCCACGGCTCGCCGGTGCTCCTCCGGCAACGACTCGCCGGAGATACACCAGCCCTGACCCAGCTGACCCGGCTCCTCCGGATTGGTGAGCTCCTCTTCCTCCTCACTTCCCTGTCTCCTCCTCTGTCAATGGTCAATGGATGAATTGATGAACAATGGTATAGCCGTAGTGATGTTAATCAGCCCTGTCATTTCAATTCCTTTGAAACGAGCAAAGAAAACACACAATTTTTTGCTTGACAACTCTTAGTACGGCTCCAGTGCTCGCCCTTCCAGATTTCTCTCAGACTTTCGTTGTTGAAACTAATGCATCCGAGATGGGCATGGGAGCAGTTCTCATGCAACGGCACCATCCGATTGTGTTCCTCAGTCAGGCATTAGGGTCGCGGCAGAGAGCACTCTCAACATATGAGAAGGAGTATCTTGCTATTCTCTTGGCAGTGGAAAAGTGGCGCTCCTACTTACTCCTATCGGAATTCACCATCGGCACTGATCACAGGAGTTTGTCGTGCCTCGACGAACAATGGCTGACCACAAGGCGTTCTCCAAACTCCTTGGCCTGCAGTACAAGATTGAGTACCGTAAAGGTGCCACCAACTTAGCAGTCGACGCACTATCCAGACGCCCAGAGGGAGTAGTGGCAGCAGTTTTAGAGTGTGTGCCAGTGTGGTTAACTGAAGTAAAGCAAGGATACAAAGATGACAGTGCTCGGTCGATTTCCATTCCTTGTTATGTTTCCGTACCAGCATAAAGCACGTGGGTGTGCCAGCTAGCCATTAGGCTGGACCAGATTGGTTTTAGGTTGTACTGTACGTACATGTGGTGGTAACCGTGGTTGACCCGTATGTTATAACCATAGTTCATAACCATGGTTTTAGTTCAGTTTAGGTGGAGATGGCACATGGTTTAGTTTGGGTTTGGTTTGAATACATTTCTCAATAGGCAAGTTTGGTTTGGTTTGCTTACATGTAGCACGTGGGTTCAGTTAAAGTTTGGTTTGGTTACCTAACCATTCTGAGATTTACATATCATGCATGTGGCATCCAGCCTGGCTTCAGATGACTGGCTGGTTAATCGAGGAGTATCCTACTACCAGGGAGCTGGAGATCATCTAGTTTAGAACTTAATATTTGGCGCTTGACGCCTAACTACTCTATATACTTGATGTATCACGTTTCACTCACAAATATACAGACTGAGAAATACAGAACACCTCCCTTATGCGATGTTATATACTACAAATCTGAATGAATTCAACGAATGTAAAATATATTATGTGGCATGATCATGATTGATGCCTATTCAGAAGGGCTTAGAGAAGTCATTTTCATGTTGATAATTTGGAGAAGAAAAGTAAGAATCGCATGAGTGAGATTTGTTAATTTGGTGTTGTCAGATTTGACAAGAAATCTAAAATGATTTGGGAACGACCAATTCATGTGTAGCCCATGTTTATCCGGAAGGTGGCTAGCCCCTATTTTTTTAATGGAAGGAGTGTCTGGAGCGCTGGATGCATAGGCCTGTCAATATTTTAAATTGCTAAGCACCCGTGTGTCCTCGGATGTTAACGCCAAGACAAATAGTTACCCCTTTCTCCTGAAATATTGATTAATTTCTGTTTCGGTTGAGAATGGGGCACTCCTAGGTCAAGAAAATTAGCAAAGGTCATGCCCAATTTTCTTGACCTAGAAGGTGCCCGATTCACAACCGAAACAAAAATTAATCAACATTTAGAGACAATGTTACTTCTACAAAGCAAATATTTCTAAGTGGCTTTTATAGTTTTCCCTTAAGTTGAAATGCAAACTATTTTTTCTTCCATACATATGCCATGCTTTGTTTGTATGCTTGGTAATAAAAATGGAGGGATAGCAAGTTTTGAATCACATGGAAAGTAAAATAAACCAAGAAAAGGAGATCTTACATATGGGTGTGCATCAATTTGCATGTTGTATTCTCAGTTTTCCTCTAAATCTGAGAAGAATAGATACTACCCTAATCTCATCCAATAACTCTAGTAGCCTTTTTTCCTATTTAGAGCAAACATGGCCGACAACGATGAGGCCGGCGGTTCGGGCAAGCCATTCTGGGAGCTGTCCCAGGAGATGGAGGAAGAACCTCACCGCTATGAGGATGCCACGGAAGACACCGATCCCGACTACACAACCCCTAGTGGCGTCGGGGATGACACCACTGATGGTGCCGCCGGGGATGCCACCGCTGATGATGGCAGCGAACGCATAGATGGCAGCCAACCGAAGAGGCAATGGAAGGACCGACGCCCGAACGTGCTCGGCACCGTCAAGGAGGAATTTACTGAAGTGTCCTCCAATGGGCATCCAACGGCGCCCAAAGAATTAGTCTGTGGGTATGCGGGACAACTCGGGTGCATTCTCCGGAGCACCGTCTCGATCAACACCGAGAACCTAAGGCATCGTGACCGAGGGAATTTGCGCAACCTCCTCTTCATGAAGCTGTACGAACGATACAAGTTCCCCGGTGACTTCGCAAACACACGCCTCTCAGGGAATAAAGTGAACAATGCCGCCCTCACGAAGATGCGCACGACCCTAGCTACTTGGAGAGCCGCGGTGAAGAGAAGGATTCTAAGTGGTGATAGTTATGAGAAGATCAAGAAGACAAATCCTTCGATCAGTGAAGCTGACTACCTGGAGTTCAAGATCAAGTGCGAGAGCAACGCATCCGTGGAATCAAGTCAGTGAGGGAAAGATATGCGGGACTTGAACTTAGGGGTCCACAAAATCGGTCCCGACGGTTATAGAGTGGCAGAATCTAAATGGGACAAGGAGGACGCGGAGCGTGCCAAGCAAGGCCTACCGCCCCTCTTCGATAAATACCATGAAAAGCAGACCAGGAACCACGTCAGGGCCCGGTACAAGGTGGACCCGGTAACAGGGGAGCTTACCACGGATCCGAAGGTGAAGGAGCTTGAGCATGTTCTGGTAAGGAATACACCCCCACGTAATTAGCTCCATATGGTTGCATTCTAATTAATGAAGCCAAATTTCTAAATGGTTCACGTTCCTTCCGTAGGAAACTGAAAGCAGTAGCGCGGGGTCTCAGAGCTCCCCGTCTGCCCCTTGGGACACCACTTTAAATAGGGCATTGAACGTAATGAAACACAAGGATAAGTTCAATAAGCCGTCGTCAGCTGGTCGTGTGGCTGGCGAAGGCTTGTCCACAAAATGGTCAGAATACTATAAGGCTGGGCGAAAGGAGAGAAAGACCAGCTCGGAAAGCCAGGAGCACGAGGTTAAAGAACTCAAGGCACACGTGGCGTGGATTCCGGAGATAGTCCAAGAGCAAGTGCGAGACCAACTAGGAGCGACGATCACCGCCATTATGCCTTCCTTGGTTGAGGGGCTGCGGGGGTGGATTGCGAGCGGCCAACAGGGGCCGCCCCCGATTCCCAGCTTCACGGGCAGCAACTCGCACAACGCGCCAGCATTGGTGTCTCCGGCAGAGGCGGCATTGGTGTCTCCGGCATCGGCCCCGGTATTGGAGCTTAATGCACCCGGGTGTGGGAAGAATACGCTGGCCGGCACCTCGGCAGCAAGCGGCCCTTCCATCACTTGCACGCCCGCCATTGGCGGTGCCTCGACATTAGCCGAGCTCGACGCCATCACGGTAACTAAGCCTCGGCCGATGACTTCATCTCCTTGCCTTTGACTAGGTATTCCTGACGCCCTACATGTTTTCGCAGGGCGCCGCCAACATTCCATGCACTCTCCTGCACTTCGTGGATGGCGAGTTGATCGATGTCGCTAAGGCCAAAATCGTTGAACCGGGCAACTGCGTGTTCCACGGTAATTCGATGCCACCCACCGTGTATAGGATTCAACTGGTTCGGGTGCTGCAGGGCTGCGATGACTTGTTACCTCCGTATCAACCCCCTAGGGCCGACGAAGATGATGTGATGACCCTCAGCGCCTGCTTAAACTGGTCCATGCTTTGGCTGAAGAGCCAGATTCATTTGGGGGCAGGGGACACCACCCCACAGACAACACCGCCAGTCATGCCGACGCCAAGCCATGGCAAGACCGCCGCAATGCTACCGCCGTCAGCTGATCCGGACATGCATATGGCACAGGATCCGGACGACGACGACGGTACATTTTCCAACGTCGATAAGTACATCAAAGAAGATGGGTACGGTGACAAATTCTTGGGGCCTCCTTCTCAAGAACCCAACCCTGCAAAAGACGATCGCGATCTAGCTGGTACCATGGAGAAACCCAATTGCAACAGGCGTCGTCTGTTCAGTTCTCAGGAGACACCTCCAGCTACTGCCTTCACCGAGACTCAAATAGCCGAGGTGCGAAATATTATCAGCCCCAACACACTCAAGAAGGTGGTCTCTGAGCAGAAATCGATCCCATTACAGCAGAAGAAGCAGAAGGGATGGAAAAGAAAAAATAACAAGGGTGCGAGCCAGCCGGCACCGAGTACGATCCGTGCTCAGGACGGGCCAGCAATACCTAAGGATATCTCGAGGAGGGTGCATGTGGCGGGTAGGGCGATGCTACCGACTAATCTACTCAATGTTGCAACCGGTGCTATGCGGAGTCTGCATGACGGTGTTCTTTCTATGGAGAAGAGGCGTCTCTCCGAGAATCATGTGGCATAGCCGGTTTTCGTGGCCAAGGTGCCAGAGGGCAAGGGCTTTGTCGATAGCACCATCGGGCGTATGATCGTCCTGAGGTTTGATGACATCTTCGCTATGTTTAACCTTTATCTGCTGCACTACACCTTTGTTCGGCTATTTTCGCTCAGTATGGAGATGCGGATCATTAGAGACAAGACCCCGGACATCGTGATAGTCGACCCCTTCTACATGCGTGCCAACATCTTGGGCAGCGCTGGGGACCGGCAAGTCGCGAGTTCATACCTCGAAGGCGTCACTCTGGCAAACCCAGATAAGGATAACTTTCTTGTGCCTTACTTTTCCGAGTAAGTCATCCCCTCACCGCCCCATAACATATGATTTCTTAGATTTCGATCGTTCTTTTTTCTAACATTCCGCGTTTTGTGCAGTGACACACATTGCACACTCATCCTCTGTAGCGACCCGACTCAAAACGAGTCAAGCCTCTGTGTTTTCTGTGCCATCCCTGGATTAGTATGCTGGCACACACAGTACATCAATGTATATATCAAAGTGCAATCACATGTAAATAGCGTAAAACTGATATATACCTTAAAATAGCAGCGGATACAGTCAACGGGAGTGGAGTCCCAATAACACCAACGGCAAGTTGAGTGCGGACCGTAACCCTGAATCGTACTCTTACCCGTCGTAGAAGAGTATCTGCAACATAAGACGTTGCAGCCGTGTAGGTCAGCATTTTGAATATGCTGGCAAGATCACCATAGAAGAACAGAAGAATAAAGACTATTCTATATGCAAAGGCTTTGTGGCTCCGTGTCTGAGTTTTTTTGCGTAAAAGCTGATTTTGTTTTCCTACAACAAAGGAATATCAGGAATTTCACTATAGAGTTACCTATCATGACATGGTTCCGCCAACCAATGTCTTAATTCCCATAAGTATCATTAAGTTGCCCACAATTAGTTATCAGTCCAGTGTTGAGAGTTCAGAGATAGATCCAAGTCTAGAAGCTCAAATTGTCAGTAACCGGGGACACGGCTAATCGATTAGGTTTAACTCTGCAGAGTGTTGTGTACTTTACCCACAAGATTCTTTCCCTCTTGGTAAGTCCTCGCACTGCCTGGTGTTTGAGAACAGGATGAAAGAAACATGGTCTTTCAGAGTGCTTCCCTGACTGTCCGACAGTGCCCATCCCAATCCTAACGTCGACTACATCTCGTAGCACTGCCCAGTAGAGTCACAACAAAGATCAACCAAGCCAGAGCCCATAATGACTTGTGGTTACACAGGTAAGCTTCCGGGCATGAAGTATTCATCCTTCTCTTTGAGTCTGGGTGAAGCTTTCCGCAAGATGTCATGGCGCTTCTCCATGCATCCCGGCCATCCACTGGTTTCTCCAGGGATGCCCAATCAACCATCCTTCACCCAGTAGTGTGTATTGAAAACTTGTCTTCTCGAGTCTTGAAGTCTTGAGGTCTTGAAGATGCAGGACTTGAAAATGTCTTCATGAAGTTGTCATCTTGACGTGGAGTCCTTCTTCACACCACTCACGAACACTCATACCAGACCCCGTCTACTTTAGCATAGCATTGCACTAACTAGCGTTCCCGGGGCTTTAGTAACAAGTGGTGGGTTCCTACCTCATGCATTCTACTCAACTACAAGAATTTCAATAACACTACGGGAGGGATGTGCTGAATGATGTCACTACATGCAATAAAACATAGGTATGAAAAGATGGTCAAAGTGAACTTGCATGTACTGTTGATGAAGATAAAGATCGCTCTCAGAAATAACTTGATAGACTATTCGTTACTCTCCGATGAAAAATCTATAACAAACATTACATACATATAAGCAATCATACTAGCAATCAATTCTAACAAAAAGTAATACAAAATAAAAGCAACAAGGTTGATGGAAGAAATACTTAAGACAAAGTTGAAACACAAAACTCCAACAATTTCAAAAGTAACACAAAACCCAAAACAAAGTAAAATATAATAAAAGATTTTTGTAAATATTTTTCTAGAAAAAAAAATGAATCACTTTTGAAAGACAACTAGAACTATAAAAACAACCTTCTAAACAATGTAAGTGTTTGCCTAATGAACTTAACAACAAGCAAACATAAACTAAGAGAAAACATATTGTAAAACAACTAAGTTAACATAAAATAATTAAATAAAATCTTTATTACAAAACAGAATTAAATCATATGAAACTTTGTGAAAATAGTTTCTATGAAAAACTAAATTGTTTTATAAGACATTACCTAATGATTAAGGATATAGTTTTCCTATCATAATAGAGCAAAACTAAATTATTTTATTAACAAAACATTACTTAACAGAAAGGAATTACTACAAATTTTATTTGAAAACAGAATCTAATTATATAAAACTTTAGTTAAAAGTACTAGTACTAACTAATTTGTTTTAAATAAACTATACCTATTTGAAAGAGGGTATAGATCCCTACAACAAAATTTATAACTAAACAAATTAACTTTTGTTAACAGCAAGTAAATTACTAAGGTTTGGAACAACAAAACTAAATGAAATCTGAAACTAAATATAAATCATATTCAGATTTTCAAAAATAAAACAAGGTAAATAAACTAATATGAAACTAAACAGATTCTGTTTGGTTTGAAAACACTATTTAAAATTATTATAAAATTCTCAAACTCTACCAAATTATAGCTATGGTCACTAGTGACAAGTAGGAAAAAGAATCATTCAAAAATTCATTTTAGAACTCAAGATATTCAGGAAACAAAATTTAAATCAAATCTGTTCAAATTCAAATTTAAATGTTCAAACATGGTCAAACTTGGCATATACAGAAACTAGAATAAAATTGTGACCTAATGCAAAAAGAATCAATTTAAAATATTTAAAAACATAAAAGATATACTAAAAACAAAATCAGAACTATTTCTGTTTTTTTAAACAAAACAGAAAAAAGAAAAACTAATACTAACGGACAGGCGGGCTACGTGGCATGCTCTGGTTGGTCCAGGTGTGTGCGTGCGGAGTGTTATGGGCGGTCGACCGAACTATAACGCGTACCGGTTCGGTTTTAAGTTGGATCTAATCCTACGCGTAGATCTACGATCGGACGGTCCAGGGAGAGGAGGAGCTCACAGTGGGGATGGGGTCAACGGCGATGGCTTCTCCGGCGAGTCCGAACGGCGAGGATGATGTGGGCGTTGCTCCGGTGGTCGAGGGGGTCGTCGAAGGGCTCCAACTGACGGCGGCGAGGTCCCGGCGACGGGTGATGGTATTGGAGGGGCGCGGGGATGACCGTGGCGACGTCCACGAGCTCGAGAAAGATCCGGTGGGGATTCGAATCTCCGGCGAGGTCCATTTGCGGTGTACTGGCGGTCTCCGATGGGGGTGAGGAGTCGGGGAGATGCGCACGGTGGTGGGGAGGTGAATGGCAGGCTTTGTGGCGCTCGGGGAGGTAGGAGTGGAGTGCCTGGACGGCAATGGTGTGGCGGCGACAGGGTACTCCGGCGAGCGATTCCGGCGTAGAGAGGCGATGGGAGAAAGGGAAAAGCGGGGGAATGGGGAGAGGGGTCTGGCGGCTTCTTATAGGGGGCTTAGAGGGCCGGGGAATAAGGAGGGAGGGGGTCCGCGGCGAGGGAACCGGCGACGGCGTCGGGCGCGTGGGAGGAGGAAGGCGACCGAGCGAGGCTAACGGTCGGTCGGGTGGGACCCGGTGGCAGCGAGAGGGAGGGCGAGGTTTCCGCGTCGGTCGGCCGGCGCGTATTGAATTCGCGAAATAAAGCCTGTGGGCCGGCCCGTTTTAATTCTAAAACCATTACCGTTTCTATTTAATGTTTTTCCGGAGCGTTTCAAAAACCTTTAAAGCATTCGAATAGATTCCAAATATAGTCAAAATTTATATCAAAATTAACAGAATAATAAATTCCATTTAATGGACATTTTTATTCTGGCATTTGAATACATTAAAAAAATCATTTTTCAGAAAATGCCTTAATTGGTTTTATTTACTTTTGCAAATATTTTTCAAATAACTTTTTGGGTTTGATGATTCAAAAAAAACTTCAAAAATTACCCCCTGGCTTGGAGTGTCATGTTACTCCTTTCAAATTTTTGTCAGGGGTTTGAATACTTTGAAAATTTTGAATAGGGACCAAACATGAAATGGATTTTCAAAATAATCCAGAAGTTTTCAAAAGCTCTTTCAATTCCTTCTTTTAACTTCCAACTCATATTTCATATAATTTGAAGAAGTCATATTATTTTCTCTCATGTAAATCATTGAGTTGCATAAAGTTTTCTGAATTTGAAATATTTTCAAAATGGAAATTCAAATCATTTTCAAATCCCTTTTCATTTCTTTAAATGGAAGAAGTCATGTCATCTTCACTCTAGGGTTTTGTGATGAAATGAATTTGAATTCCTGGTGATCAAAATGCAGATTGAAAATTTTGGGAAAGTCATTTCATTCCCTCTCATCAAACTTTCAAAATTTTCAAAAGTTTCAAATTGCACTCACTTTCAATCATTCAAGCAAACAAACAATCATTCTATAATTATTATAACATTCCAAAATTTGGGATGTTACATCCTCTTAAGCCCGAAATATTCTATGGCCACGTATTTCGACTCGGACCGTCAGAATAAAGACTACACAAATATCAAGAAAGTTTTTGATGATGCTCTCCCCGGCTAAGCCAAATCTGGAGGCACACTCAGGAGGCCAATTTGTCGGTACGGCAAGCACGTGTTCACCCACATAACGACGTTCCCCTGCGTCAAGCAGCCGCCTGGCAGTCACAAGGATGCCTACTACGCCCTCCATCACATGCGGGCGATCGTACGCGACCTTCATTACCTTATGCTACCAAATAATCTCAAAGAATGGGCCGCACGCTTGTCGACAATCCAGGACGCGGATACCAGACAAGAATTCTTTCGCATCCAGTCGGAGTTTGCGGAAATCATCTATCAAGATGTCCTTCGTACCTCGGGGCAGTTTTACCTCAAATATCAACCGTCCAACAGTGAAATAGAAACAACGCTACAAATGCAGGCTGACAACGACCGCACATTCATGACCATCACGAAAGATGGCGGCTTCATCCACGCTTCGGTCCCTGAGTCGAGTCGAAAGTATTGATGCTATGTAGTTCTGAAATGTCGATTAGCTCATGTTGTAATTAAACTTTAATAAACTTGTATGTCTCTTTAGTTTGGACAGTCGTTCAACTTATATGTAATCGATGCTATTTATTAGTAGGACCATGAATCATGCTATTAATGTGTTACTTTTCTCTTCCGTTCCTTTTGTTGCATACTTATATATTGCTTATATATTATCTGTGAATTGCTACTAACGTTTTGTTTGTCTAGTGCATAGAGATGTCGTCGTATGTCGTGTACAAGGGTGAGGTTCCCGGAATCTACGACGACTGGGAGGAGTGTCGGAGACAGGTTCACCGTTTCAGCGGTAACAGTTACAAAGGGTACACCACTAGGGCGGAGGCGGAAGCTAGATATGCGCGCTATCTAGCGGGAGAGAGGAGGGAGCGGAGGAGGAATCGGATGAAGACCAGTTTCATCGCGATGATGCTCATCGTGACCGCAGCTCTCTTCTATGTGATGGTAGTTTAGATGATCGATATTGACTTTGTAATGTGACGACAAACTCGGCTAATATGATAAACTTTGCTAATGTCTCGAGACCTAAACTTGGCTAATGTTTGAACTTTGTTCGCTATTTCGAATTTGGAGACTAATATGATGAATTCTATTGTGTGATGTTTATATTCTGTGTTGTAACGTATTTTGTAACCTGTGCAAATACCAGAAAAGCAAAAAATAATAATTCCTAATATTCATAGTAGTGGCGCACCATATTGAGCATTAGTGACGCACCAAGATAAATACCAGTGGCGCATTATTGGGCATAGTAATGGCGCTCTTGGGGCATATGTGAAGGCAAATATGGCCTCCAGTAATGGCGCACCATATTGAGCATTAGTGACGCACCAAGGCTAAATACCAGTGGCGAATTATGGGGCATAACAATGGCGCACTTGGGGGCATAGGTGAAGGTAAATATGGCCCCCTAGGAGGCATAGTAATGGCGCACTGTTGGACACAGTAATGGTACACTATGTGGTGCGCCACTATTATATGGGATACTAATGGCGTACCAGAGGTGCGCCATTACTATTTGTTACTAGTGACGTGTTAATAGTGGTGCACCTATAGTGCGTCATTAATAGCAAAAACAGGTGCGCCACTAATAGCCTTTTTTCTAGTAGTGATAGCAGAAACATCCTAGATCAGTAATCACCGATGGTGACCATGCAATGGCGAAGGCAATAGCGGCGATTTTACCCAATACAGATCACCGGTTGTGCAGCTGGCACATCGAGCAAAACATGATACGAAACCTACGGAAGCAAAAGCTCAAGGATTTTAGGAAATTTGTTTATCACATCTGGGATGTCGATGAGTTTGAGAGACGTTGGGTTGAGTTTATGATGGATTATGATATCTCTGAAAAAGATGCTTGGATTATGAGGATGTACGAGCTGAGGAAGAAGTGGTCTAGGGCCTATATGAAAGGTAGATATTTCCTTGGCATGCAGAGCAATCAGCGTAGTGAAAGCCTAAACTCTAGGCTTCATAAGAATCCGGATAGGAGAATGTCACTTGTTGATTTGCTAGAGCACTCGGATCACTGTTTATCGCGTATCCGCAAGAATGAGGCTGAGTTGGATGCTAGAGCTTCAGAGACAGTACCATTTACTGAATTAGCAGCTGAACCACTTGAGAGAAGTGCTGCTCTCATTTATACTCCAGTGATGTTCAAGAAGGTAAAACATCAAATCGTGCAGTTGTCAAAATGGGAAGTAGCAGAAATGACTAAGAATGACATTTTTGTTCTGTATACAGTTGCTCGCAAAGAGAGTAGGCATGTGACGTATGATGTGAGGTTTGACATGGTAGGCCCGTTGCTTCAGAGTGTGAATTGCCGTTGTCTGAAGATGGACTCGGAGGAGATCCCGTGTGCACACATTTTTTCTGTTCTAAAATACCTTGGCTTAGTCAGCATTTCTAGGTGTTGTGTCTCGACAAGATGGACAATGATCGGCAAGTCCGTATTTGACTCAGACAGGAATGGTAATATGCACGATTGGTCTGAGCGGATGGGTCGTTACCATGAACTCCGTAACATTTGTAGTATGTATTTATTCAAAGCCTCAAACAGCCCGGACATGTCACAGAAGGTGGTGGATTTTCTTAAGGGTATTATAGGTGAAGGCGGCGAAGATGATGGGAAAAATGAGGCGGCATCACTGGGCCCTCTTCTAGCATATTTTTCAGGGTCAAGCGAAGCATGTCTAGGAAATGTCCGGAATCCAACAAAAATTAAATCGAAAGGTGCTCCATCCAAGACATCCAACAAGAGGTGGAAGCCATTTAACGAGATTTGGAAAGAAAAAAATGTTGCGCACAATTGAATTTTAGTTTTATAATGCCAGATATTTTTATGAATTGAATTTTTAGTGTGCTGCCACTCATGTAGTCATGCTATTGATGCATCTCCTGAAACTTTTATTTTGTTGCATTGTGTGACAGAACATTTATTGTAGTGGCGTTTCGTTCGTGGTTAATCTTTCTGTATGAAGGTCATTGTATTGGGTGAGTTTTATTCTGTTATTCGGCTGAAAAGTTGGCTATGGCGGTATCTGTAGGGATGATTCCACATCTAAGCAAACTATATACCGGAAAGAAGGGAATGGGTGAAAATCACAAATGAAATATTGTTTCGGGCTACAGATAATAATAAATAATTAAAGGCAAAACATAAAAAAGGCCCATAAGGGAATCCGAATCAATGACCTTGAGGATATTAGTGCGCAACCAAACCAGCTGAACAAATATTTGTGTTGTAATTTTTAGGTATATAGTTTTTTACTTCACTTAAGGGAGGTTGGAATAAAAAATGAAAAATATATACTAGGGTCGCAAAAAATAATTCTTTTGTACAGATAAGTCGAGTCATAAACACTTAGAGCATCTACAAGCCGGCAGTGACACAACATGCATACGATCTCGAAATTCGTTCAAATTTTGAATAGACGAGTAGCATGGGCATGCACATGTACTGGACAAAGTTTGTTTGATTTCATGCATGGCCAAAATTAGACCATGTTCTTAGGAGGGCGTTCGGATACAAACAAGAAGGGTGAGTCTCCTAGCATGCTTCTTTTAAATTTCTTTAACTGGACCCAACTTTTTTCTACTGCATTGTATCATAATGGAATGAATGAACTCCAAGTTTCATTGTTTTATGACATATTATGTATTTTCTACGTTTTTTCGATGAAAACCCCCTAAAATACAACGTGGCAAGACAACTTTCGTTCAAATTTTGCATAGACGACTAGAATGGACATGCACATCTACTGGCCAAATTTTGTTTGATTTCATGCATGGCCGAAAATAGACCATGTTCATAGTGGGGCGTTCGGGTACAAGCCGAAAGGATGAGTCTCCTAGCATGTTTCTTTTCACTTTCTTCGATTGGACCCAAGTTTTTTTACTGCATTGTATCATAATGGAAAGAATGAACGTCAAATTTCATTGTTTTATGACATATTATGTATTTTCTGCGTTTTATCGATGAAAAAAACCTAAAATACAGGTCGGACGTGACGCAACGTGCATACGGTGTCGAAATTCATTCAAATTTTGCATAGACGACTAGAATGGGCATGCACATCTACTGGCCAAATTTTGTTTGATTTCATGCATGGCCTAAAATAGACCATGTTCATAGTGGGGCGTTCGGGTACAAGCCGAAAGACTGAGTCTCCTAGCATGTTTCTTTTCACTTTCTTCGATTGGACCCAAGTTTTTTCTACTGCATTGTATCATAATGGAAAGAATGAACGTCAAATTTCATTGTTTTATGACATATTATGTATTTTCTGCGTTTTATCGATGAAAAACCCTAAAATACAGGCCGAACGTGACGCAACGTGCATACGGTATCGAAATTCGTTCAAATTTTGCATAGACGACTAGAATGGGCATGCGCATCTACTGGCCAAATTTTGTTTGATTTCATGCATGGCCGAAAATAGACCATGTTCATAGTAGGGCGTTCGGGTACAAGCCGAAAGGGTGAGTCTCCTAGCATCTTTCTTTTCACTTTCTTCGGTTGGACCCAAGTTCTTTATATTTAATTTTATCATAATGGAAATAATGAACGTCAAATTTCGTTGTTTTATGACATATTATGTATTTTTCTACATTTTATCAATGAAAAAACCCTAAAATACAGGCCGGACGTGACGCAACGTGCATACGGTGTCGAAATTCGTTCAAATTTTGCATAGACGACTAGAATGGGTATGCAAATCTATTGGCCAAAATTTATGTGATTTCATGCATGGCCGAAAACAGACCGTGTTCATAGTAGGGCGTTTGGGTATAAGCCGAAAGGGTGAGGCTCCTAGCATGTTTCTTTTCAACTTTCTTCGATTGGACCCAAGTTTTTTCTATTGCATTGTATCATAATGGAAAGAATGAACGTCAAATCTCATCGTTTTATGACATTGTATGTATTTTCTATGTTTTTTCAATGAAAAAAATCCTAAAATACAGGGCGGACGTGACACAACTGGTCAGAGTACAACTTAGTGTTGCAATTGTTTAATGGAAAATGTGTAAGAAATGAAAAAAATTACTAGATATATGAAATTGTTTAATGCAAAATTGTCTTAACCATGGAGACAGGATATATATTGGAGTTTTTATTTTTCTCTTTTTGACACTTGGGATATGCATGTATTGGAGGTTGTCGTGCACGAGGATTAGGTAGAGCTCTCGCGCAAGAAAAAGGGAGTTAGGTATTCGAAATAATAACAAACCTATTTTAGCGTCCTTATCTAACGCATCGTATTATTAATCAGGGATCATTTTCCTGCCTTCATATAAAGGACCTTCACCCTCGAAGTAATCTCCCTCCAATTGCCGCCGCCGCCATACCACATCGTTCCTGTGTGAACCCCCCCCCCCCCCCACACACACACACAAAAAGATCATGGAGAATCGTTCTTATCACCCGCCTCCAAGGAACACACCATCAGGGATTTTGCCGTCACCACTAAACCCGCCACCAGGCAATCCGACGCCGGTGGGGATGGCGCCGTCAACAGGGGACCCGTCAGCAAGCAATCCGCCGCCACCAGGCAATCTGATGCCAGCAGTGATGGCGCTGTCAATAGGGAACCCGTCAGCAAGCAATCCGACGCCACCAGGCAATCCGACACCGGCAGTGACGGCGCCGTCAACAGGGAACCCGTCAGCAAGCAATCCGACGCCACCAGGCAATCCGACACCGGCAGTGACGGCGCCGTCAACAGGGAACCCGTCAGCAAGCAATCCGCCGCCACCAGGCAATCTGCAAGACAAATCACAAGCAAAAAGGAGCAACGTAAGGAAATTCAGTACCTGGTCAGCACGACAGAGTATTTTGTTACGTACACGTGCATATTACATCAGAGTATTTTGTTTCTCAGATTTGTATATTATATATATATATATATATATGTGTGTATATATATATGTATGTATGTATGTATGTATTTTCATACATAGATGCATATTAGAGCAAACTATTTTGTTTTGTAGATTAATGACAGATTAATATCCACGCCTATGTTTCTGAAAGACTAGTTCATCATACATATTCCTGTTTGACATGTGGGCAAACTCTAATCTATCTGGCACATGTGCACGATAGATCATAGCATCTTTGGAAGCTAAATTAGTGACAGATTTGAATACTAGGCTATATGTTTCCCATAGAGTAGCAAGCATACACAAGAAGGGTTAACTTATATAGGATGACTAATTAGTCCTTATTTCATAGTTGTGAGATGTGCAATCAAAACTTGGTTGAAGGAACTCTACAGTAAAGACATATGATTTACTGCCATCATCTTTATTATGTATATAATGCTAATTGATATCCTTTCGATCCAATGATCAGGAAACACAAGCCTGTTCCCTTATAGCATATCACGGAGTAATTAAAGATTTCACCGATGACCAAAGAAAAGTCATAGCAGAGGCGGACCTAGATGGCTTACTCAGGATCCTTCCTATCCCAATACGACGCAACATGTGCAGATCGATAGCGGAGCTATACGACCCCACGTGTGACGCCTTCATCATTGATGGGGAACCACTAACCATGACCGCACGAGACGTGGAGCACATATTTGGTATTCCTGCACGGGGAACCATATGGCCTGAACCCGGAGGAAAAGTTGGAGGGGGCGGAATAACATTTGCACAACTGCAGAAAACCTTAACAACACATATAATGACAAATGAACATGGGATAGACTTTCTCCGAGCCTTCATTTTATATTCAATTGGGGTCCTGCTGTGCCCTACAACTCAAAGATATGTTAGCTCAGCTTATCTGCCAAAAGTGGTGACAATGAAAAGTATTAAGGCCACTAACTTTGCAAAGCTCTCACGTGATCATCTAATGAAGTGTATTGTCAAGTTTAATGCAGCGAAAAAAGATCTAGAAAGAGCAGCACTCCAGGGTACAGTAAACCTTGAGGGGAACCTTCTGTTGCTCCAGGTTGACCCTCATAGTAATCATATAGATGTACGATTGTATCACAATATGGTATAGTGACTAACATCCACATTTTACAGTTTTGGTTCTGGGAGAAGCGTCGTCTAGATAGATTGGACAGAACAATTGACTACAGCAAACGAGATACACCACTCGTCCAATATTGGGACGAGCCCAAGGCGCGCAAAGTCTATGCTATTTTTGATAAGCACGGCCTTGAGGCCGGAGAGGTACATAAATTATATAACATTCAACACTTGTATTTATTCTTCCATTTTTATTTTTAATATAAAAATGGGAACCAATTTCATCAATTTATTTCAGACCGTACATGACCTGAAGGAGCCTTGGGAGGTACCAAGGTCGCCAACACCTGAGATGTTTGGTGAATTGCCACCAACAGATTCGAAGGTAATTTTTTATTTTTAAGTTTTGTACTTCTTTATGCACCAGTGAATTAACATTTTTATATTTTTTGGCCTGTAGCTGGTGCTGGCGCTTCATGACCTCCTTTTAAGAACGAGAAAAGACTTGATGGAACAGCACCTTCAAATCCGCATACAAATGTTGCGCAAATTCAGGCACCTAGAAAAAAAGAATTCAGATATGAGGGACTTTTTTTACACAAACCTGAACGCTAACGTAAGTTCCCTACCATCCAAACACACACTTAATCACTCTGTCATTCCTATGTATAAATTAATGACAACCAGGCACCTATGCAGGACTATTGCAGCCGACCAGAATATGATTACAATGATAGGGACAAATTTGTTCCCTCACCCCTTCGTGTGACTTGGCTTCAGACTTTGATGTAATTTAGTAACTATATTAATTATGTGAGTTAATTTTCACATTTTACAACCTCCTTCCTCCGACTTGTAGGGTACTCAGGATTACACCACTAGTGAGCACAAGGAGTTTGACAGAGACTTGCAGGGTGCTTAGGATGACACCACTAGTGAGCACAAGGAGTTTGACAAAGACGATGCCGGAAAATCAGACGTACGTAAGTACATTAATTATGTGACGCTCTATTTTTTTAACAAACTTCTCCCTCGGACATGCAGGGCAACAGGCGGGTCTACGGTGACAGGACAAAAGAAGAGAAAAAGAAAATCCACTTTTGCGAATAACAAAGATTTTGTTTATTTTGTTGAACCCAAGAGAACTAAAAGAGACAACATAACTCCTAAAGACGCGAGTACTCCCAAAACGGGAAGGAATGACGTTCTAGATGAGAAGATAGTTGAAGAGGTCATTGACTATGTCAATGCATCCCCGTCTTCGAAAGTGTTGGTACAAATTGATGAAATTAATCTCTATCGAGTTGATCTTAGATGTTTGACAGCTCCAAGCTTTAAAAGTAGTACAGATAGATGGCTAAAATGCAAGGTACGTGGTAACTTCTTAAATAATAAACAAATTCTTATTTTCCTTTTTGAATCCTTACTACTTTTCTATTCAGATCTTGGATGCAGCAATAACATTGGTACGTCACATGCGCCCCAAACCAGATGTACGGGCCGACGGGAAGATCTACCTAGAGAGAGCATCGGTTAGCAGTGTGCTAGTCAGAGACAGGAGCGTTGCAAGATGTACCCGTAATCTACAGAACAAAACATGTGCTAGTATTCAAGGCAAAAATTACCTTTCCCATGATATGGTAAGTCACACTGCCGTAAGTCATTTTCTAAATGGTACGAAACTAATTATGTGTAAAATGCAGGTTGCTCTTCCTGTGAATATTAAGGATAAGTATTGGTACGTGTCGGTTGTCAATGCCAAAAAAGGGCAGTGCAAGTTCTTGATTCCAAGCTATGAGGAACAAAACAGTTTAAGAAAAACCAACCGAAACTAGAAAACATGGTACGTTTTCTCAATGCTTAGTACATACATACCAAGAGATAATTTTCATATTATGTCTTATATTTTTTAACTTATTATAGCTGAAAGGCATGCAACTCCGTATGGAAGCAGCATACCGGAATGGTTGCGGAAAACTTGATAGTTGGAAGGATTTTGACATCAATATTTGGACTGTTCAAGTTCTAAAAAATATACCACAACAACAAGATAGGTACTATACAGAACATTTAAAACTAGGCATTTAGTTTTGGTACTAAAAAATAGTTATAACGATCCATATGATTGCAGCATGTCATGCGGCCTCTTTTCGGTAAAGAACATGCAAACGTTTACAAGCAACGATCTAGATGGAGCCTACACAGCAGTATGTTGTCCACACTTAATTTAACCATACCATTCCCATTTTTACAACTGTGAGACTAACTCAACCTATTATGCAGGATGACATTCCCAAGTTCAGGAAACAACTCAGTGCCCTTCTAGTGGATTCTACATTCAACTCAAAAGGATGGCGAAACGACGAGGACTAGAAGATAGTCAAGATGAAGAGAGCTGAAACTTGAAAGGTTATGGATTATTATTGCATTCTAGGTTTCGTGTTGAAATTTGCTAGTTTATGGAAAGAATAAATTTTGGATTATTATTGTTTTTCAGAATTTGCTAATTTTTCTTGAATAAAGTTTGCAGAGTTGAAACTTGAAGAGAGTTGAAACTTGAAATTCATATGATGGCTAAATTTGTCTCTAAACTATTGCATTTCCAGGCTTCGTGTAATGCTCTATCATGTATTTTAAAAGCATGCCCTGGAGAAAGCTTCTATATCACCACCCTTCTCCACAGAAGCATATTCAAGTCATAAGCTAGTGTTGGTGGTGCTGTAATTCGTATGGTCAATCAGGTAATCAGTGCAAGATGCTCGTCATATGTGTCGATGCAACTGAGAGCACATATGCACATTAGATGATGCCAATAAAAGGTTGTGTGCTTGGCTAGTAATTTTAATATATGAGGCATCCATTGGCTATGTATAATATAATGTTCTCTTGCCATGTATGTGTTGGTTAACAAAATGATAATGTCAAGTGAAATTCTTCAATACCAAAAGAATTCCTTGTACAGAGTTTTTTAGTTCTATTCGATACCGATAAGAGTCTGTATACCGGTCTGCCATTGTCTCTCTTCATGAATGCGGTCCTGCTGAGCAAGCTTGAGAAGCATTTGTAATTGTTTGTGTGTTTGAGCAGTTTATACATTTCAACTGGGATAATGTGTGCAATTTCATCTTGATTGTAAAGTACATCTTTCCTTTCTAGTTGAAGTTAGATGGAGGTCAGTACACGTCAGCAGGATTGCATAGGCCAATATCCTCCCCTCTAACATAATTTTGCAAGCTATTATTGACCACACATTATTACGGGTTTTGTACGCCAAACAATGCTCTTTGTTTAATGCAAAAATTTTGTAACCCACTTCTCTGCGGTGACAATATGTTAACAGTTTTGAGGAACTAAAGTAGCTGAATCATAAGTCTATGGCATGGAGCATAGTTTAGTATAGAACCATCTTTGTGTGCCTGAGTGGGTAAAGACTTCAGCGAGTTAGAAATAACCTGAACATCCATATACGAAGCCCATATTGAATAAGTTCATGGCAGATATGTAGTACTCACTATATCAAACTTTCCATTTACCTAATTTTACATCTACCAAATTGATTCAAGCATAGAAGAAGCATGAAATTCTCATATAGTAGAATACAATCAGAGAGAGTAATTTTCTATTTCAACAATGCTCTGCTAGTTCTCAAAATCATAGGGATGTAACTCTGAGTTAATAAGATCACCGAATAAAAATTGCTAAATACTGCAACTAATTTTAACACAACTCACAGACATACTTACATGGAAATCAAGACGCCGCACATGCCGGCGACGGCTGGAATCGTATAGGGTAGGCACGGCGGCCAGCCGCCGTGGTCTCCTTTGCCTAGCACGACCAGCCTCCGTAGCGGACGAGCAGTAGACGTCGGTTCCTAGGCCCTGCACCTACCCAGCCCAACCGTCCTCGTGGGGAGAGCACCGGCGTCGGGGGTGACTCCTCCTCCTCGTGTTTCCTAAGAGGCACTGGAGCACGTCCGCTGTGGATCAGCAGCAAGAACAAAAGTCAGATAGTCCCTGTATCAAAATATCAATAAGGCAAATAAACACAAAAATTCCATTCCATTCCCTCACAACTTTTTTCACATGAGGTCGGACCAGGATAAACATTTTTCAGCGTTTGAAATGTCTTATCTATCCTACATCGATGAGGAATGGCGTGGTAATCGACGAACCGACACCCCAGGAGCCAAACAACATGGATCCACGGCAAGAACAGTCGCAGGGAGGGCAACGCACGCCGGCGATGGCCGGAACCCTAGTGAGCACGGTGGGGAACGAACTGAAAGAGTCAGGATGGGGTGGGCTAGTTCGACAGGGGAGATGGGCCAGTTCGACTCGGTCGAGGGCTTGCTGAATTTTTTTTAACTTCGTGGACGAGTTGCCAATTTTTCTTTCCAAAATACCCTCACGACTTCTTTACTGGAGGACTGAACCGACACGGTGCAGGCTATACTGCCCACGATTCCGACTCGCGAACTGGGCAGTACAGCTCATTCCAAACCATTCGTCGTGTACGATTTGACGGTCCATATTAAACCCAGGATGCCATAAAGTATATAAACAATTTATAGTAAACTATAAGAAAATTTCAAGTCACGCCTCCAAGTTACATCCCATAAATCCACAATGCATAACCACGGATCAATCTAGAAAAGAAAAAATTGTCACCTAATATCTACAACCTATACTTGACCTGCGAGACAACTAATCTACACAAACTATGGAAAGATACAGATTGCACTTTACACAAAGCTAAATTAGTACGTAAGTACTTTTCTATTCGATTGCGACTTAAAAAATTCTCAGCCCATGGCCACCTTAGGACTGAACGCGGGTACGAGGATGATCGTCGGCTGGTGGATTATGACCTGCGGCATTACTGGCACCAAGAATACTGGAGCCGCCTGGCACACCGGAATACTCTGCTCTGCTGGCCAGAACGCCGCCGCGTGGGGTGGTGTATGTTGGGTAGCTCTGACTGCTGATATCGACGTGGTGGTGGTCAAAGAAGCCGTGTCATCTGTCGAGTCTGTCGTTAACAGAGACGACGACGCTATCCGCCGTGGGCGAGCGGGGGCGAGCGGCGGCTTGGAGGGCGCTGCGCTAGCCGTCGACGTCTCCCACAACGTATTCGGCGACGTCGCGATCCGCCGCACGACAGAGGGAGCGGGAGTGGGAGCGGCCAAGCGCTCGGAGGGCCGCCCGTCGTCGACATGGGTCGGCTTCGCCGGCAACAGGGCCGGCGCCGTCGCGCTACGCCGCATGGGAGCTGGTTTTCCGAGGGCCTGGGAGGTCGGAGACGGAGCGGCGGCGGCGTCGCGGAACAGGTAGACCCGGAACCGGCGCGTGTTCATCTCGTTGAACAGCCGGACCTGCAGGTCCCGGTAGAGCACCAGGTCCAGCATGTCCCGCAGGTCCTCGTCCGTGTCCACGTCGCAGAGCGAGTCCAGCCCCTCGCTGGAGTAGCAGTACTTGACGGAGAAGTCGGAGAAGCCCGCGCGCGCCGCCAGCTGGTCGCGGAAGCCCCTCGGCGAGACGGACGAGACGACGTTGAGGAGCAGGTGCTCGCCGCCGAGGTACCTCGGCGGCCGGCCCTGGGAGCGCTCGATCCTCCCGCCGTAGCTAACCATCAGCTTCATGCAGCGCTGCCGATCGGCTGCCATGGCGATCTTCTCGCGAACGGGATTCCGATGATCCGGTGGGTGGAGGGAGATAGACTGGAGGAGAGAGTAGTATGGTGCACGGGGAAAGCCGCGCTACTGCCGTCGACGCAGCTATATTGGTTCACATTTGGCCCTTCCAACGAGAGACGGACCCGGACTCATGACCGATCGAGATACTATGTCTGAATTCGATCAGAACCCGCCAAAACGGGGCGACAGGTTTTAGCCGTCCGATGCTTCACCTCTGAGATCCACCGTGGATCACAATAGAGCAAATCGTGTGCCAGAGTTTCCACCAGAAACTCGGTTTGACCGTCAACGGTAGGAGTAAATCCACCGTCCAACCTGACATCAAGATGCGTGTTCTTGCTAACTTTTCATTCACACATTTTTACTATACGAAAACTATACCTGCCAAAATACAGCTAATTGACACTCAAAAAAAAATACAGCTAATTGAGTCCCACTATTGTCCTTCACATGGCATGCATGCTTTATCTAATAAAGCTCTCTAAATTCCCCGCAAAAAAAACATGGCATGCATGGCAGTGGTGGCAGAAAATTGACACCCCGCGCTCTTTTCTCTCACACAATAATCCTAACCTTTTGTGACATCTTTGCTAAATTGAATCATTCATATATTTTAAAGCATGAGTTTGTTTTTGAAATAAATTATATATTTGAACTCCTGGTGTCAAGACCTTTAGAACTAAATCAATCTTGGATACATTTGAAACACATTTAAATCTTAACGTTTCACATTTCATATATGGAATAAATCCATTTCACTTGAAAAATCTCTACAACTTATTTAAAAAAAGTGTAATATGTTACTTCAAAATTGTGCATTTAAAATAGATATGATTATTGTGAAACAAGTCAATGGAATGTAAAATGTATGTTCCAAAAGTGAAAACCAATATGAAACTGAAATGTCATCTTGTGAAACCGATTATCTGAAATTTGTGTAATAGTTTATTTAAAAATTGTGAAATATGTTATTTTAAAATTTACAATTGAAATATAAATGATTCTTGTGAAACAAGTCAGTGAAATGTGAAATGTAATTTTTGAGTGTGAAAAATATGAAACTGGTTATTTGGAAATGTGTAACAGATTATTACAAAAGAGTGAAATATGTTATTTAAAAAATGTGCGTTTGAAATAGATTTATTTTTTGTGAAACAAGCCGGAAGTGAAATGCATGTTCCGAAAGTGAAAACCAATATGAAATTGAAATGTCAATATGTGTAACAGTTTGTTTCAAAATTATGAGATATGTCATTTCAAAAAATTACAATTGAAATAAAAAATTATTTGTGAAACAAGCTAGGCAAAAGTGAAATATAGGTTATGAATTGTGAAATAACAGCTACAGAAAGTGAAATTGTAATATATCATTGTGAAACTGATTTTTTAAAATGTCAAATATGTGTTTGAATTTATGTGGTTGAAAACTATCCTAAATTGATCTCATTTAAAAAGTTTTGGAGCAAGAAGTTCAAATATAAAAAAAGTTTCAAAAACAAAAATATGGTTTAGAAGATATAGATGTTTTAATTTAGACAAGATAAAAGAAATGGTTGGATTTATTGTGTGGGAGAAGAGGGAGAGTGCGTCGCCATATTACTGTCATGCATGCATATGAAGTACAGTGATGAGACCAGCTACTGAAATACCAACAATCTTTAAATACATGAAAATACTTGTACAACATAAAAAAGAAATATATGATGTTAGGTGGCACGAGCTGACTGGCTGGAGTGTTTCCGGTACCCAACGGTACCGCGCAATTTTCTGCTTTGGAGTTTCCACCTCACTTATCACTTCTTGTCAACAACCTGCCCCATGCCGCATTAGACGTGCGGGGAGGTAGTGAAGAACCCAACAAGAATTTGAGAGTCCCGATGGTCTACAATTCTAACGACAATTACGAAATTTTCTATGGCTACCGAAACTCATGTCTCCGGGGCCACATATCACTTGCCTTGCCTGAGTTAGTCGATTTTCTAAGGATTTGCTAATTCTTGCTGTATACTCCGTCCCATAATATAAGAATATTTTTGACATAAACGTTCTTATATTATGAAACGAAGGGACTAAGAAGTAATCAGGTCTTACCTTAAGTCCTACATTACTTGATTATTAACCCAAAAAAAATGGAAAAAATATCCTCACAAATCTTCGCGTAAAATTCAATGGTGCAGGAGTTAGATGAGACATTATTATTTCTCCTCTAGATGAGAGCCAGACACGTTCATTTTTAAAATATTGGATTGCGATGCTTCTTTCTCCTTCAGTTACTCACTCCACGTGACCTCCCTCCAGGCACGCCTCACCCTTCTCGATCCGCCTTCTCTGCTTGTCTAGTGTTGCCCCGACCATCCTCCAAATCTCACCTGACTTGGGCAGCGACAACCGTAGCCCCGCGCTACACCCGCATTGTCAACTTACTTCATATCCTCCACCGGCGAAGTAACCATGTGTCGTTGTCTCTGGCCAGGTCTAGGTCCAGTGTCGCCGAGGAGGTTGATACACCTTAAACATATCTATAATTCGTGTTTATGTTCATGTTGTTAGAGCATATTTCTCCATATGTGGTTTTGTTAATTGTTGACAATCCCTATGGACTAATGGTTGCCTTGTGCTATATTCGAAGGATTTGTCCATAGACACTTCTTGAAGTACATATGTTGGTTTCAAGGAGTTATATTGTGACCAAGGTGGTATTCAAGGTTTATCCAACAATTGGTCATGTGAGAGTTGAGCTTATTGCAAGCATGTCTTGAAGACGAAGATTGTGTGAGCATTTATGCTTACCTTCAAGACGTCATCTTTATGAAAAGAGAAGATAATATACAAGGTTGATCAAGACTAAGTCAAAGAGTGAATCAAGTTGATCAACACACAAAGCGTACAAGCTGTACCGAGAGGGATCAAGTGATCCCTTGGTATGGTAAGCATTGTCCATTACGCTTTGTGTTCTAATCCATGTTCCTTGTGAGTGTTATTTGTGGGGTTAGGTATGTTTCCATGGGCTGACATCAATAAGAGGATCCCATACAATCCATGGAGGATGACATCAACTGGTGATCGTCATCAAGGTCGCGGTGTGCAAGTTCAAGTGAAGCATCACAGAGAGATCATGCTTGAAGCTTGTCGTTCATTGTGGTGAGAATGGACTTGTGAAGATGTGCCGAAGAGTGGCTCACCCATAGTGGAGTATGGGGGATCAATCCACTAATCTTCATCAAGCCGGCGCAATCAAGAAAGATGTTCCATCTTAAGGAAGTCAAGATCATCATCATCTAGCTCAAGTGGACTATGCGCAAGGCAAAGGTTTGACCTTGATAGGGTTTTCTATTTTACATGTCTCATGGTGGTAGTTGGGAGACCGGGTTATAGGATCGATAGTCGTACTATCAAGGGGGGCTCTCATGTGAGTAGCTTGATTGTATCGTTTGTTGAGAGCTCAAACCATTGCATTCTTGGCATCGTCATATTTTTTGATTCTTGGTTAGCTTTTCTTTTTCTGGGTTCTTGAGCAAGTCAGCTTCATGACGAGCTCAAATTCATTGAAATAGAGTCCATATGCATCTTCTATGATGTTTTCGATGTTGGAGTTTTTGTCGTTTCTTCATTGATAGAGGTTTCACATCGCTGTTTGCATAGTTTGTGTCATGTGCTATCCAACAAACTTGAGTTTGCTCAATTCGGAGCTCGTATGCGAAAGTTATGGCAGTCTTAGTGCGAGAGCTGTTTTTCTCTGAACAGGCGATAGTACAGCTCGGTACCACGGTAGTACCGCTTGGGCGGTACTTCCGCTATGTACTACCATTGCTACTTCCATTTATATTACTCTCTGGTAAGATTGGTTTTCTGGACGGTAGTAGTGGCCGGTAGTAGGGCGGTAGTACCGCTGCTACTACCGCTTGTTTTTTTGTTCTGGAGTCTTATGGCTTCCGAGCGTAAGTACCGCTGGGTAGGGCGGTAGTACCGCTCGGGCGGAACTACCGCCTCGAGTTTTGCTATTTTACATACTTTTCTTGGAACTACCATGCTAAGTGGTAGTACCGCTTGTGCACGAACTGTGCACATAACGGTTGGATTTGGGGGGCCTATAAAATGGGGTCTTCTTCCTAATTGCTCCCCACCTCTAGAGCTCGTGTTCTTCCCCCATTGTTGACCTTCTTTGAGCTTGCTAACTCTCAGTCCCTCCGATGCTAGTTCTTGAGGGATAAGAGAGAGGAGATCTAGATCCACATTTCCACCAATCACATTATCCTCTTTGGGAGGGGAACCCCTTGGAGCTAGAACTTGGAGTTCTTCGTGTTCTTCTTCATTCTTCCTCTCATTTTCCTCCATAGCATTAGTTGTTGTGGTGGGATTTGGGAGAGAAGGACTTGGGTACTCCCTGTGCCCTTGCCCTTGCATTTTGTGCATAGGTTGAGTTCTCCACGGTGATATGTGGAAGTGAAGTTTGATAAGCTTATTACTCTTGGGTGTTTGAGCACCTTAGAGCTTGTTCCTCTTGGGTGCCTTGGTTCCCTAGACGGTTGGTTGTGTCTTGGAGCTCAATCATTGTGGTGTAAAGCTCCGGGAATGCGTCGGGGTCTCTAATCAGGTTGTGGAGATTGCCCTGAGCAATTTGTATGGGTACCGGTGACCGCCCCAAGGGCTGCCAATTGTACGGATTCGGTGACCGCCCTCAAGGGTCTCTTAGTGGAATCACGGTATCATGCATTATGCGAGGGCGTGAGGAAATTACGGTGGCCTTAGTGGCATCTTGGGGAGCATTGTGCCTCCACACTGCTCCGAACGGAGATCAGCATCCGCAAGGATGTGAACTTCGGGATACATCATCGCCTCCTCGTGCCTCGGTTATCTCTTACCCGAGCTCTTTACTTATGCACTTTACTTTGTGATAGCCATATTGTTTCATGCTATATATCTTGCTATCACTTAGTTGTTTATCTTGCTTAGCATAAGTTGTTGGTGCAAATAGGTGAGCCTAGTTGTTTTAGGTTTTGTACTTGACATTAAATGTTAGCTTTATTCCCCTGACGCGTTGCTGCGGGAAACTTGCTAAACATATTCATAAAAGTTTGTACAGAAACATCTATAACTAATGGGAAGATGATGTTAGCTTAAATATGAAAATAACATACAAAGAGTATAGAAAGAGAAAAGGAAATGAATTGCAGTTAAAAGAATATCAATTCAAAGAAAAATGTGAATGTGAATTACATAGGTACAATGCAAGTGACCAACACGTATATTGTCAAAATCTAATGCAAAAATAACTTTTGAGTAACATGCATGAATTTATGATGCCATGCTTGCATGCATAAAGTAATGCAAAAACAATGTAATTATGACTTGCATGCATGACTTGCTTATGTGACATAGTTACATGTCTAGGAAAAATAGCTAGTGGGTTGTAGCTATGTAGGAATAGAAGATTCCGCATTTGTTCAAGCCTAAACCGTAATTATTTTAAAGCGCCTATTCACCCCCCCCCCCCTCTAGGCGATATGCACGTCCTTTCACATGTTACTTATGTATCATTGTATATAATTTTGACATTCTTATACAATTTCATGGGACTAGTCTATTAATCCAGTGTGCAGTGTCATTTGATATTTTCTACATGTTTTGGTTTACAAGAAAATATCATCTTAGGGACTAAAAAATTGGAGACAAATATACCACAAAGATTTAAATCAGGACAGATCCAAGGGCACAAGAGTCAACATGGGGGGGCCTTGTGGATCCCTAGCAGGGTGGCCACACATCCCATGCCCTGGTGGTTTGACGGGCCTCATGGAGACCCTAGAGAACCCCTCCACCATCTGTAGGCCTCGACACTTCTATATTTCCTTAAAACCTCTAGAGAAATTTATCAAGAAAATTTTTCACCACCGCCACCTTGCGGTCCTTGGCTATCCAATCTGGCACGGCCTTTTCTGGTACTCTGCTTGAGGAGGAATTCGGCCTCAGAGCTATGTTCACCAACCTTGTTGTGATCATGTTCATGTGTGAGCCATCCTTCTTGGACTATGAGTCCATATAACAGTAACTAAATGGCATCCTTTCTCCCTTGTTTTTCAATACAAAGATCATATGAGCTACCCTACATGATTGTGATCTATCTGATGTAATATTCTCGGTGTGTTTGTTGCGGTGTGATGCATTGTTACTTTATGAACAAATTACTTATGAATTTATTTTTGATTTTTTAGTTATTTGCTACAAAATTTATAGACATGTATGCTCTTCGATCTATTAGTATGTCTTTCCCTCCCATGATTACGTTGGATGGTTTCCAAGAGGGTAGTATATATTGGTTGGGTATAATCTTGGAAATATCTACCTTTGTGACATAAAGTTAAAATGATTGTATTATATTATTGTCACTATGGGTAAAAATGTATTTGATGTCTCGGTATGAACTGGAGGAAAAAATAATACACTATGAACATTATGTCACTGACTCACTTTGCCTAATGCAATACTCTATTTTTGCTTAATACTTAAACATGCATGTCGGGTAGTTGTCTCAGGTGGAGTATTAGTCATAGATGCAGTTGGATAATGGGCTATAGATACAAGGATGTAATGCCTATATACAGTGACAATGACATATATGATCACAAATAAACATTGCAATTTAATTGATACACAATTTTAGTTTGTTTACCACACGTACACTTTCTGGAGCGACGCCACCAGGGAAATTATGGATCTCGTGCCTTTTTGTTTATTGTAATGACAAGCTCTATCACTTTCTTTCTTTCTTTTTATAATGCGAATAATTACTTTTACTTGCTCACAATCATCAATTCCAACCACACCATGTGTTAGTCCTTGTAACTAGCAAAGTTGGCGAGACTAACGATCACACTACCTAAACTAGGGACCAAGAAGAAGAGTTTTTCAGTTGTGTGTAGGTAATGATCATTGACCGCTGCAATAATTCCATAGATTGATATATTGGTTCTCAACAAGGAAAGTTGCTTCATGCTACAAACCCTTACTCTTCAGGGCCCAACATATATTCATCTAACATGCACTAGATCAATCAGGCATATCAAGAAGCAGAGATCGCGACCTCCATTTCTATGGCTCGACGCTACCCTTCTCCAACTCGAGTGACGCCAAAACTAATTTTAGACAACCGAGATTTAGCAAAACTGCGAATTTTCAGTTTAATACAAACTAAATTTGAAATCATGGTTGGTTCATCAAACTTTGATGAAAATCATTTTCAAATTTTCAAATTGTCATGTATCTGATATGTCAAAGAAAGTAATTCAAAACTTTAAATCATCCGAGACTTGCCAACATCAAAGGTGTCACGCTGGTCTATCACGTGCCACAGCACTTTCGTGCACAAGCGATGCATCCATGATAACTTCCTGCATGTGTAGAACTTGATTAAGGACTTACACCGCACATAAACTCTTGGCCTCTTCCTTAAACTTGACATCTCAAAGGCTTTCGACTCCGTGGTCTAGGCCTACCTCCTGGAGGTGCTTCCGCAACTTGGTTTTGAGCAGCGCTGGCGGGACTAGATTTGCTTGACCCTCGCATCGTCTTCCTCTAGGGTCATGTTAAATGGGGAATCTAAAACCCCTTTTGGCCATGCACGTGGTCTAAGCCAGGGCAACCCCTGTCTCCTATGCTCTTCATTCTGGCCATCGACCAATGTAGGTTACGCTTTGGGCAACTTCCCAGGTGGGGATCCTGAAGCCGATCAAGTCGCGCTCGGCTTCCTACTGAATCTCCCTCTATGCGGATGATGCTTGCATATTTTCCAATCCAGTCACGGAGGTGCTTGATGCTATTGTGGGGATCCTGGCCTAATTTGGGGAAGCATCAGACGTCATCACCAATGTGTCCAAGACGAAGGTGTTCCCTGTTCGCTTCCAAGGAATTGATATCACCGACATCCTCTTGAGCTTACCTGTCAAGATTGAATCCTTCCCCGACAAGTACCTAAGGCTCCCTCTGCATACCAGGCGGATTAGGGGGTTGACCTTAAGTCCCTTCTTAACAAGGCGTTGGGCAGTTACCTAGTTGAAAGGGAAAGAACCTTGCAAGGACTAGAAGGGTCTACTTAGCAAAGTTTGTGCTATGCGTATTGCAACACATCATCTCACATCCCTCCCCCTCCTAGCTTCGGCTAGTCATAAGCTTAGCCAGATTTCCTACAGTTTCATAGGGTGCGGCGATGGCATTTTTGGAGTTGATGTGCTAGCCTAAGGCCTTGGGTGGATTTGGAATCACTTACCTTGAGAGGTTTGGTCGAGCTCTTCGTATGCGCTTGCCTTAGCTTGTGTGGACCGACCCATATCGATAGTGGGTGGACTCTGATATGCCCTATGATGAGGCGCATATGGATTTACTCAGGCCATCCGCAACCATCTCGTTGGTCAACAATCGGAAATCCTTCTTCTAGCACGACGTCTGGAAGAGGTCCCTTGCGGTTATTGGCCCTTGGACTCTGCAGGATAGCCACCCAAAAGCAAAAGAATGGTGATGAAGGAACTACATGATGAGAACTGGATTAGATCGGTCGCCTGCTTGGCGTCCCCGGCCTAGCTGCTGGAGTTCATTGCCCTTGCATCGGCAACCTCTTAGGTTGCGCTAATCCTAGACTAGTAAGACTCCATCTCCTGACGTTAGAACCCTAGTGGCATCTACTCCGCTGCTTCGGCTTGCGTGGCCAAGTTCTCTAGATTTTTTTCCAAATTTTCCCAAACCAAGATTTAGGAGGCGCAGGCGGAACCAAAATTCAAGTTCTTCTCCTGGATCGTGCTCCACAGAAAGATCCTTACGGCGCACATGTTAGTCGTTCATAGTTGGCCACACGACCCTCGTTATCCGCTCTGCCTTGGCGCCCCGGAAATGGCAACTCATCTGTGCAAGGAATGTCTGTTCGTTGTTGTAATTTGGTCACACCTCTAGGTTTGGACTAGGGAGGCACCTGTGGACACACCAAAGCTCCCACCTCCCATGGGCAACTCCAAATAATGGGATATGTTCGTCACTCCTTTGTCCAATGAGGACATACGTCGTCATAGCAAGCGCTTCCTCTACACCACTTGGAATATATGGAAGGAGCGCAACTATTGTATCTTAAATGGAACTCATCTCACCCACATAGAGGTGGTGGCTATCGCCTTCGATGACATCAAGCAGAGGGCCCTGGCTTTCGGTCGGGCCCAAGTGGCGACCATTATTGATTGATTTGTAATACCCTGTTGGTCTTCAGTTTTTTTTGCCAGGTTTCCTCGAAAAAAACTTGACACCTTTGTACCTAAACCCTCTCTTTTGTCTGAAATGAGAAAACAATGTGCTCCAGTCGATTCCTCGGAAAAAGCTGGTTTATATTATCAACCATCATTATATGACTTAAGACCACAACATAATACCCCGTTTTATCTAACTTCTCTTGACAGAGTATGTGTGTGCATGTGTGTGTGCACGTGTGTGCTTTAAACGGAAATCTTTCATCGTGAGAGTCAAGACAAGCCGTCAATGCTTGACAATTGGCTACAAACACACCCTACTTTTTTAGAAACACATACATATGCATGCGCTCACACACACACATAACAATATATCTATGAGCACCTCCAGGATACTGAGTTGACATATCTTCAGATTGACAAAGTCGCTATAAAAGTCTCGTACTTGATGGGCACGACATACCACTGAAAGGATAGTGTGGAATCCGACTTAATATGAATGATAGATACTCATATCAATAAGGTGCACCTTTTTTCCAGAGAGCCCATCTGAAAGAAACTTCAAAGTTAAGCGTGCTTGGTTTGAAGTAATTTGAGGATGGATGACCGACTGAAAAGTTAATATTAGAGTATATTTGGTTAGTTAAGTTTGGTAGTTTGAATTGTAATATATCTTTACTATTCTCGGACTCCAAGACTTTGTATTTATATAAAAAGCCCATCGAGGCATCAATCAATACACAATCATTATCAATATTCATGGTATCAGACGCCTAGGTTTCCACCCTCGGCATGGCTCCGCCGCCAACTCCTCTGTCACTGCCGCCGCCGCGGCTCTACACCATAGCAGGAGTTAGATCTCGCGTCTTGGCAGCCTTAACAAGATCCCTGGACTGGTCTCGTTCAGGCATGGCACATGCCCTGGACTGCGTCGTCCCCATATGACACCCCTCCCGCGTATTCCGGCACCTGGAGCCCGGGTCTTCGCCCTGCTACCGACGCTCCCGGCCTCCTTGGACCGCGGCCACAACCTCACGTCTACACTGCCACGATCGCGTCATCGCCAGCTGCACAAGGATCTCCTCAAGGCTACATGACGGTACCCTATGCGCCCTACACCTACGGCCCTGATTCACCCATATTGTACGCGCACGCGCCTGTGCCCGGACCCTCAGCTCCTCCATCACAGCCATCTTGGGATCAAGCCGCCTTCATCGCTGCCATGAACAACTTTACACTCAATAACCAAGGTACGGATTGGATTTTCAATTCGGTTGCATCCTCGCATATGTCTTCAAATATGGATTCTCTGTCAGATTGTTTTCCTTCTGCTTACTCATCCATCACCATAGGCGACGGCTCTCTTGTTCCAGTTTCTTGCACCGGTCACTCTTCTATACAAACCGATCATGCCAACTTTCATCTCCGCAATGTTCTTGTTATTCTTTCTTTAATCAAAAACCTTATTTCTGTTCGCTAATTTACCATCGATAATCTTGTCATTCTAGAATTTGATCATTTTGGTTTATCTGTGAAGGATCTGACAACGGGGACACTTCTCGCTCGCTACAATAGCATGAACGGTCTCTATCCACTTCACGGCGTGCCTACATCCCCTCCATGCAACATACTTGCTTCAGTTGATCTATGGCATCGTCGACTCGGTCACCCCAATAATTCAACGCTGTCATCTATACTTCAAGAATTTTCTATTCCTAGCACTAGTGTGTCACATGATTCTTCTCTTTGTAAGGCATGCCAATGCGGCAAACATGTTCGGCTACCTTTTGGAACATCGTCTATTGTTAGCACTTTTCCATTTGAACTTTTACATTGTGATTTGTGGACCTCCCCTATTCCTAGTGTCTCTGGCTATAAGTATTATCTTGTGATTTTAGATGACTATTCTCACTACATATGGACGTTCCCTCTCCGTGCAAAATCTGATGTACAGAACCTTTTTCTCACCTTTCGCAACTACGTCCTAACACACTTTGGCCTACCTAATCGATTTATACAATGTGACAACGGGCGCGAGTTTAACAATGTTACCAACCGCACCTTTTTCCTCTCCCATGGCATTCTTCTTCGCTTTTCTTGCCCCTATACCTCCTCTCAAAACGGGAAGGCCAAGCGCTCTCTTCGTTCCATCAACGATATACTACGCACACTACTTATCCAAGCCTCTCTTCCTCCTCGTTTTTTGGGTCGAAGCTCTGCGCACTGCTACTCTCCTTCTTAACATTCGTCCAACAACAACATGTCCTCGCTATACACCTTTTAAATCCCTTCTTCTCTCTAACCTCGACTACATTTCTCTTCGAGTTTTTGGTTGCCTATGCTTTCGTAATATCACACCCATCACGGCTCACAAACTCGCCCCACAATCTCTACCCTACATATATCTTGGCCTCTCTGATGATCACAAAGGTCATTGCTATTTTGATCCCTCTTATGGACGAGTGTTTATCTTGAGACATGCCACCTTTAATGAGCACATTTTCCCCTTTGCTGTCACCACCAACGCATCTTCTTATCCCTCAACCCCCCCCACCCATAAATCGCCCCTTCTTCCCACCATCTCTGCCGCGGCAGAGAACTCCCCTTCCCCACCTGCTACCGCACCAACCAACATCCCTCTCACCCCGGCCATGGCCGATACCACATCAGCCAGTCTGCCTCCAACACCTGTCGTGGTACACACGCCACCTCATTCATCTCTCGACCCATCTTATACACTCTTGCTTCGTCTACTTCTCCTATAACTCCTATTCACACACCACTAATTCCTCATCATCATGTCCCTATTCAAGCTCCTACCAATGATCATGTCATGTGTACTCGTGGCAAACGCGATTTTCATTTCCCTACTCATCGTCTTAAACTCATGGCCACACTGACTGTCTCACCTATTCCCACTTCATATAAATGATCCCTTCTTGATCCTCTTTGGTTTTCTGCTATGCAAGATGAATTTGATGCTCTCCAGCAAAAAATTACCTGTACTTGAGTTCCCAAGCCACCTGGTGTTAATATTGTCTCTGGCAAATGGGTTTTTCGCCACAAGTTTCATGCCGATGGCTCTTTTGCTCGCTACAAAGCTCGCTGGGTTTGTCGTGGTTTTTCCCAGCAGCACGACATTGATTTTGATGAGTCCTTTTATCCTGTGGTAAAACCTAATACTATTCGTGTTGTTCTTAGTCTTGCGGTCTCCTCTTCATGGTCAATTCACCAACTGGATGTCAAAAATGCTTTCCTCCATGGAACACTAAATGAAACCATGTACTGTCAGCAACCCTCCGGCTTTGAAAATCCCTCCTCACCAAATCTTGTTTGTCTCCTTAACAAATCATTATATGGTCTCAAACAGGCTCCTCGAGCCTGGTTCCAACGCTTTCCTACTTGTGTTCAAACAATCAGTTTTGTTCCTTCTAAATCTGATTCCTCTCTCTTCGTTTCTCATTCCCCTAATCACACCGCCTATATCTTATTATATGTCGATGATATTATTCTAACCGCCTCCTGTGAGTCTTTCCTTCAACAAATAATCTACTCTCTCCATCATGAATTTTCTATGACCAGTCTTGGTACTCTTCATCATTTTCTTGGCATTAATGTTTCTTGTACTTCCTCTACTCTTTTTCCCTCCCAATGCCAATATGTTCTTTATTTTCTCTCTCGTGCCGGCATGTCTGATTGTCAACCATGCCGCACGCCTGCTGACACTGGTGCCAAATTATCTGCTGCTGGTGAACTCGTTCCTGATCCCACTGTTTATTGCAGCATCACATGCGCTCTTCAATATGCTACTCTGACTCGTCCTGATATTTCATACTCCGTTCAACAAGCCTGTATCTACATGCATGATCCTTGTGCTCCTCATCTTGCTCATGTTAGACGCATTCTTTGTTATCTCAAAGGCACTCTTGACGATGGTCTCCTTATTAATTCTTCCTCTCCAACAAGCTTGAGAGTATATTCTGATGCAGACTGGATAGGTGAAAGGATCAAGATGGACCTAGAGGGGGGTGAATAGGTAAAATTCCAAATTTTAATTGTTACTTAGCAATTTTAGGCAATAAAGCGGAATATGAAATGTAGCCTAATAATTTCAAGGGTGATATCATGACCAGTGAGGTATACAAGTTTAGCAACTAGATCGGTAAACACATCAACAATATGAAGTAAGTGAAACACGTAAGGAAACAAGTAACCACAAGTAAGAAGCTAGGGTTAGGAATAACCACAACTCTGAGAGACAAGGATGTATCCCGGTGTTCACTTCCTTGGGGGAAGCTATGTCACCGTTTAGAGAGGTGGATGTTAACACGAAGGCTTACCCTATTCTCTCCTTGAGACAACACCACGAAGGCGTTTCTCAACAACTAGTGGTAGGCCTTGAGGTGGCCTCCAAACCTTCACAAACTTTCCGGGCATAATCATAATGGTTTGATTCCTCTCCGAAGAACTCCTACCGCCTAGGAGTCTCCAACCTCCAAGAGTAACAAGATCAAGGGAATCTCTCAAAACTTGCTCGAATCACAAATTTCTTTGGTTGAGAGGAGGAGAGAGAGACGATCTACCTTTTGGTTGGAACAACACTCAAGAATCCTCACAAATGCTCTTGGGATCTAGGATTTGGTGAGGAGTAGTGAGATAGAGAATGAAAGGTGCTCTTTGGGTCTTTTGACTATGTTGGATAACGCCCATCCGGCATGGAAGAAGACTATATATAGTGGAGGAGGAAAATGGTCATTGGAAGCCACTTAAGCTGCATAGGAGCCAGACGTCCAACAGGTGTCGGTCGTCCGGACCAAGAGGAAGCACCGGACGTCCGACAGACTCGGTCGTCCAGGCCAAGTGGAGGCACCGGACGTACGACATGATTCGATCGTCTGACAGCTTTAGAGAGAGTAGGTTAGCTGCGCAGAAGGACACAGACGTCCGAAAGGGACCGGACATCCGACAGTTTTGGTTCTGGAGGGGTGCCATCGGATTTCCGACCACCCACGGACGTCCGGAGCCCGGACGACAAGAAGGACTGGAAATCCGAGCAAAACATGCTGATAAACTACTGGCTTCATTCTGGATTTCCGGAGGGTGTCGGACGTCTGGAGGCCAGATGACCGGAGATCGTCGGACATCGGGACAAGAACAGAATCAAGGCTAGAAACTCAACCAAAGGTTTTTCTCTAGATTTTGAGCAAGTCTATCGCGAGAGCCACTGATCCCCTCTTAATAGTGTGGGATCCCTATACTCAAGAGTAAACCAAAATAGATAGAACATTTTATCTTGTTTCCCCGTAGTTCAAGCATTCTCAATATGTCAGCCATGGTCCGCACCATAATATCTTGGGAACTAAACCTGAGATGCACTTGATGAAACAAATTAGCTCCCTATATGTATGTTGTCAACAATATCAAAATATGATTAAGGGCATTATTGCACTTTCAATCTCCCCCTTTTTGGTAGTTGATGACAACATACATATAGCTCTCAAAAATAAAATAGACTTAGAAAGCTTTAGGATATATTTGTTACAGAGCTCTCCCTTATTGTATGCCATGGGTGCCACTGCCTCCTGCCTCGTCAAGGAATTCAGCCCATTAAGGGCCAGAAGGGAAGCCAAAGTCGGAAGGGGGAGCCTTAGGAGGACGCTCATCCTCACTCACATCAGGTGCCCCAGTGGCTCTCAGACGAGCCTTATAGGCATTCTTAGAGGAGATCATGCGAGCAACCACATCATGCTTTTGAGCGCATTGAAAGGAGAAGGCCTTCATCATGGCAGAATGGGCCTTCCCAAGAAAACGAGCAAAGTGACCGAAAGAGGCTAACCCAGAGGGAGCAGGACGAGATCGAGCAGCAGCCCGTCGAGTAGGAGCAGAGGAGGATTTCTTGGGAGCCCAATCATCGTCCATATTAGATGGAATGACCCATTTGTCATGGACATGAGTTCGAGCAATGGGGAAAGGGGCCACATGCTCAATTAGAGCTTGGATAAAAGGAGCATGAGGAAAGGCTCGCTTGTATTGAAGACTAGCGAGGCGAATCTCATGCCATAGGAAGTGGGGGACATTGATCTTCCCTTTAGGATGATCATTAAGATGAGTCATGAGGTCAATACAATACTCGCTACAAGTCCCCTTGTCACCCATCTTGGGATAGATGGTGCGAATGACACACTAAAAGATGATGAAGAAAGGAGACCTCCAAATAGAAACTTGATTTAAATCCTTGCCCCTTTCTTCCTCATCAAGTTCAGGAAGGGTTTTTAGAAGATAGTCGCACGCCTCAATAGATTTGGGCACATGATTGGGATCATCCTTATGGATTTTGAACCCAATGTCAGGAAAACCAAGAGCGGCAACAAACTGAGAATAAGTAGTGATGAGCTCGGTGTCAGAGGTCATCCAAGTGATGGTCTTGTTAGGACCAAAGAAACATGTGGCATAGAACTGATGAATGGTAGCATGGTTGAAATCATGTTTAAAAGCAAACGGGGCAGCAAGTCCAGAAGACTCGATGAGTTCAATGGCACCCGATATTTCACCGGGTGAGTGCGAATATGCTCAAAGTCAATATAGAGATGAACAGACAGTCCCTTTGGAACAATGATAGTGGTGAAAATGTCTGCTAGAACATTTGTGCAAAAACGAGAATCCATGGAATCATGCTCAACAGCGAACTGATCAGTGTTGCAACGATACTTAAGATAAGCGGATTTAGGGACTTTGGTGTAGTACTTTATCTCACGACCAAGAGGGAGAGGAGGCTCAAGAGAGATGCGGCGAGCATCACCTTGAGGATGATCCAGAGGCAAAGGAGGCATGTACAAGGGCCTCCGAGTACCAGGCTTTGGGGCATTTGCGCGCACACCGACAAATTCAGCCCGTTCGTCATACTCCATCTCTTCCTCGTAGTCAGATCCCTCCGTAGAAGATGCAACATCACGAACGGGATGCTTGGCGAGGCGCTTCTTATGGGGACGATCCCGTTCTTGAGAGTCCCCGGAGTCATCACGACGGGAGGGATGAGCAGAGTGTCCCATGGGGGCCTTGTGACCGGTGTGCTTGACCTTGGGCATTGTGAGATGCCCTCCCTTTGAGCGAAGTGATCCACGGGAGAGAAAGATCTTAGACCCATAAGTTTCTAAAGTTTTTCAGAGAAATGGATCGGTGGAGAGGGAATAGGAGGGATGGATATACCTCGGGAAGAAGAAACAGAGGAGGAGACGGCCAGGAGGTGGCCGGAGTTGACCGGCGGCGGCCCAGCGGCGTTGGGGAGCGGGTGGAGATGGGGGTGGCTCGGTGGATTAGGGCAACTGCCCAGCCACGCGAGCCTGTCCCGTTTTATATAAGTGAGCCCGAAGGCCCGGACGATCGAGAGGTGTCGGACGTCCGAGGGCTGGAAAGTGTCCCACGACTGAGAGGTGTCGGGCGTCCGGGGACTGGAGGGTTCGCCAGCCAAGAGTAGCTAGGCCTGGGGAGTCCTAGGACACGGACGATCGAAACACATCAGACGATTGGAGGATGTTGGACGTCCGAGAAAACTATCAGAAACAGGGACCGGACAAAAGAAGATAAGAGGCAGTTCTAGTGATGCACATGGCAAATCGATGATACACGACAGTCTATATAATATAGTGCGCATGACCAAACCAAACAATGTTGACCCTAGATAATTTAGATAATTTTCTCGATCATTGTTCATAGAGGGGGAGTGGCTTAGGCCACCATGTTTGAGTAAACATGGCATGGCACTTCGAAGATATGAACCTTGAGCCCATCACCACAACTCCATCATTTAAAGTACCAAGTCACATGAGTGAGCAAGGAACACTTTGAGAGTGTTTGGTTTATTTATGCATCATATAGGGTGAGAGAACTCATGAGTTGAGTGTCTCCCCCTAAATACATGCCTACACCTAGACAAGACATGACATAAATGTATGCATGTGTGCAAGCTTTCACATAATGCTGTTGAGCTCCAAGATACCAAGTTCACGCCTAAGTTGACAGAACCTTGCTTGGTGTGAGGATGATCAATAGGGTTTTCAGCAATCTTGATAGCACTTTCATTGTCACATAAGAGAGGCACATTTCTATATGTGATACCATAATCCTTCAAATTTTGCCTCATCCAGAGTAATTGTGTTGCACCACTTGCGGTTGTAATGTATTCGGCTTCAGCTATGGATAGGGAGACACAATTTTGCTTTTTCGAGGACCAACTTACCAAGGAGCGTCCAAGAAACTGGCATGCCCCAGGGGTGGACTTCCTTCCCACCTTGTCTCCAGCCCAATCCGCATACGTGTACCCAATAAGATCAAACTTGGCATCCTTGGGGTACCATAGACCCAACTTTCGGGTGTGATCATGGTATCTCAGAATATGCTTAACCGCCTTATGATGACTTTCCCTAGGGGTAGCTTGAAATCTTGCACAAATGCCTACACTTAACATGATGTCTGGTCTAGATGCATAAAGGTAAAGCAATGAACCAATCATAGAGCAGTAAAGAGATGGGTCAAATGGAATACCGTTGGTGTCTTCGTTAAGAAAGATTTTGGTTGGCATGGGCATCTTGCATGGGCTGGCGTCTGTCATTCCGAATTTCGCAAGAATATCCTTGAGATACTTGGTTTGAGATAGGAAAAGTCCTTCTTGAAATTGTTGAATTTGAAAACCGAGAAAGAACTTCAAATCCGCATTGAGTGACATCTCAATGGTCTTGGTCATGGATTCCGCAAACTTCTTGCATAAATGAATGTTAGGAGAACCAAAAATGATATCATCTACGTAAATTGGCATAAGATCAAATCACCCTTTTCCCTTTTAGTAAAAAGAGTAGGGTCAATCACCCCTCTCACAAAACCATCATCAAGTAAAAACTTCTTAAGATGATCATACCAAGCACGAGGTGCTTGTTTAAGGCCATACACAGCCTTGTGAAGTTTGTACACATAGTCTTTGTGATTGGGATCAACGAAGCCTGGTGGTTGTGATACATAGACCTCTTCTTGTAGAGGACCATTAAGAAATGCACTCTTCACATCCATTTGATGTAAAGTAAAACAATTGAAAGCAGCATAAGCAAGTAAGATGCGGATTGATTCAAGACGGGCAACGGGAGCAAAAGTCTCATCAAAGTCCAAACCTTCAACTTGTGAGTACCCTTGTGCCACTAACCTTGCCTTGTTTCTGATGATTAAACCATAGTAATCTTGCTTGTTCTTGAAGATCCATTTTGTTCCAATAACATTTTGTTCCTTAGTTGGCCTTTTGACTAAGGAACATACCTTGTTGCGCTCGAAGCTATTCAACTCTTCTTGCATTGCAACAAGCCAGTCGTTGTCCGTCAATGCATCGTGTGCCTTGAGTGGCACAACACTAGAGACAAATGAAAAGTGAGCACAAAATTTTGCTAATTGTTTAGGAGTGGCTCTACCTTCCAATATTCAGGTATGGATTTTCTTAACGTCAACACGACGGGCCACACAAGGCATGATGGAGTTCAAGGTTTCAGGAGGTTCAATTTAGTTCCCATCATCAACATCTTCAACAAGTGGATCTATAGGTGGAAGATCTTGTTCTTCATGCATCACTTGTTGAGATTCACCTTCACTAAAGTATTCATCATCATCGACATGAGCATGTTCTTGTTCTTGTTCTGGGCGATGAACTTGTTCTTGTTCTTGTGCTTGATGAAGTTGTAGGTCCCGTGTAGGACCTAGTTCTTGTTCTTGAGTTATGGGCTCCACTTGAGGTATGGAATCTTGTGTTGGTGTTGGTGTTGCAATAGGTTAAGCATGAGTGGTGCTTGTGTCCTCATTCTCACCATCACAAGGAACATGTTCCATTGGAAGGAGAGCACCTACACCCATGGTCAAAATGTCTTGCGAAGGATCTTCTTCGCCTGCATTACTTAGATCAACTTGCTCCCCATGGGAGCAATTAAATTCATCAAACACCACGTCACAAGTTTCTACAACGCATCCAGTGGATTTGTTGTAGACCCTATAGGCATGAGAGTTTGATCCATAACCAACAAATATTCCTTCGGTTGTTTTAGATTGAAATTTTGCTAACCGTTCTCTCTTGTTTAGAATGAAGCATTTGCAACCAAATACCTGGAAATACTTGACATTTGGCTTGTTTCCGGTTATGAGCTCATATGGTGTCTTCATCAAGATCTTGCGAAGGAAAAGACGATTTGAGGCATGGCATGCGGTGTTGACGGCCTCAGCCCAAAAGCTATGAGGTGACTTGTACTCATCCAACATGGACCTTGCCATCTCCACAAGTGTGCGATTCTTCCTCTACGCAACACCATTTTGTTGTGGGGTATATGGTGCGGAGTATTGATGCTCAATTCCTTCATCACTAAGAAACTCTTAAAAGGTGTAGGTCTTGAATTTGGAGCCATTGTCACTTCTTATTGCCAAGATCTCTTTGTTAAACTTGCATTTAGCTTGCTTGGAAAAATCAATGAAAGTGATCTTTCTCTCGTCCTTGGACTTGAGGAAGAAAACTCACGTGTATCTTGAGTAATCATCAACAATAACAAACCCGTACTTCTTTCCACCAAGATTGTCCCATGAAGGAGGCCCAAAGAGATCCACATGAAGGAGCTCCAAGGGTCTTGAGGTTGATACTATATTCTTGGGGAGATGCTTTGATTGATGTTGCTTCCCGGCTATGCATGCACTACACACACGATCTTTCTCAAAAGATACATTGGTTAGTCCAAGGATGTGTTCACCTTTTAAGAGATTTTGAAGGTTTCTCATGCCGACATGGGCTAGCCGGCGATGCCATAGCCATCCCTTGTTGGCCTTGGCCATGAGGCAAGTTACATGGAATATGCTCTCTTTCGAGAAGTCAACCATGTAAAGGTTGCCATCCAATTCCCCCACAAAGGCAACTTCAAGAGTATCCCTCATAAAGACTTTCACATCCGTTAGTCCAAATAGTGTATCATAACCAACAGAAGCTAATTGACGAATGAAAAGCAAGTGATATTTAAGGGATTGGAAAAAATTGACATTTGCAAGTGACATGTCGTTGGTGATAGCCACCTTGCCCAATCCAAGTACCTGTCCTTTAGACCCTCCACCAAAAACAATGCTCATAAATGGTCGAATAGCTTCCATGAAGTCCATGAGCAAAGTGCTATCTCCGGTCATATGATTGGTGCATCCGCTATCGATCACCCATTTGACTCCACCGGAGACGACAACCTTCACACATTTCAAGTCTTGGTTAGAGGTACGCATCCGACAATGGCACCTCTCAAGTTAGTAACGAGGGTCTTCGGAACCCAAATTGCATAGAAACGGAAGGCATTTCTAGGACCAACAAATTGAGCATAAACATCACCATCTTTTGCCTTACGAAGCACATAAGATGGAGGCATAAATTCTTTTGGCTTGTTGTGAGTAGGCTTTCCCCTAGTGGCCTTCCTACTCACAACCTTATCATATTTACCCTTTCCTTTATCCTCGTGCCCTTCTTGCACAAATATATCCTTGAGGGGAGTTGTAGATTCATGTGTCACCACTTTATTCTTGCTCGTGCTTGGATCAAATCCAAGCCCTTCCTTGGCCACTACCTCCTTGTGTTGACTCAACACTTCATTGAGGTTCTTTTGTACTTGGGCACATGACATGAGCCCTTTTTCAATTTGAGCCTTTAGCAACCGGTTCTCCTCAAGTAAGCTAGCTAGGTCACCACTGGGGTTAGTAGCATAAGCATCAACATTTATAATAAGCTTTGCCAAGTGTATTGAGATAAGTAAGCTTGAGTTCATCAAACTTTTTTGTAAGGATGTTGAGCTCTTCTTCCTTTGTCTTGAGAGACAAATGTAAGAGCTCATAATCCTTAGAAATGGTAGCGTGAGACTCTTCAAGCTTACTATTGTCATTTGTTAACACATTATAAGCACTTTTAGCCTTTTTCAAGGAGGCAAGTTCTTTAGTGTGCATATCAATGTTTGCACCTATCTTTAAGCACAATTTATCATTACGTGCTTCCTCATATAGGACTTTCCGCTCAAGGATTTCACATTTTCATTTTCCTCGGTGACGAGGGTTTCGAGTTCCTTAATGGAGGCAGTGTTCTTACTCACCATCTCCATAAGCATACGAAACATAATGAGCTTCTTTCCTTTGAGAGAGCACATGACTTTCTCCATTTTAGCAAGCATGTCATCACTTATTTCATTTTCATGATCATGATCCTCGCATCAAGATATTCATCACTAGATGCAATAGGAGTAAATAGAGGGGGATTTGGACGTGGAGTTACCTTCACCTTTTTAGAAGACGCTTGACCCTCATCATCATCATCTACCATGGTCTTTGCCATGAGACAGTTGTGTGCGTTGCCCTGGTAGTCTTTCAAGTAGTTGTATGTGATGACATCCCCGGTATTGTTTACGAGTCTCAATGTGGTTTGAGTGTCTTGGGCTACACCTGCAACACCTCTAACATCATCGGGGTCGGACTCATCTTGAGCAACCATAGCCTTCCCATCTCTCTTCTTGAACTTGGAGTTCAATGGGTTGGGCAACTTCTTCACAAACGTCTTCGAAAATCTTGGTTTATCTTCTCTCTTTTCATAGGGGCACTCATTTGAGAAATATTGGTTTCTTCACAATCGTAGCAAGTCCTTACTTTCTTGTTTTGGAATCTTCCCTTGAATTTTCCTGCATTGAACTTCTTCACAAAGAGAGCCATGTATTCATATGAGGGCCCCTCATCTGAGTCAACTTTATAACCTTCATCATCATCTTCTTCTTCACTAGCATCATCATCCTTTACATGCTTGGCCTTCAAGCAAGGTTTGTCTTAGGTGATGAGGAACCATGCATGGCAAGGTGTCTTGTAGCATTGGTCTTGGATTCTTCAAATAGTTGAAAGGTTGAAATCACATCATCAGGAGACATGTCCTCGAATCCATGTTCTCTTCTTATGTCCCACACCAATTGATGGTGATATGGAGCAAGAGCATTTAGCAATTTGTCCACAAAGAAACCATTTGGTCAAGTTGAATCCATCTTGGCTCTTGTCACAATCATATGACTCAATGTTGGCGGCTAGTGTCATCAACCACTCATGAAGATTCTTAGGGTCTTCACCTTTCTCCATGCAAAAATATTGCCATGCCCCTTTTGCAATCTCATACTGTGCCAAACGAAGTGAGGACGTTCCTGTCTTGGTCATCAAAATGCTATCACGTAGCTCTTTTGCATTTGAGAGGTGAATGCAGGGCCTCTTCTTCTTGTCAGACATACCCTTTCCTATGAGCATGATTGCGGTGTCATTGAGGTGCTTGTCATATACTTCACCTGGTGTGAGATCATTGGGATTCATAGGGTTGTAGCCTTTCTCCAAGATCTCCAACATCTCATCGTTGGTGAACCTAAGATGATCCTGCATACCAACTCTCCACAAAGAAAAATCGGCAGTGTCATCAAGTAATGGGGGATTGCCCCCTGCATTATACTTAGGTTTCTCAACTCTAGTTTTTGAATATAACCATGGAACACCGGTGTGATCACCAACTTGAGGTTGTTGGCCCGAATTAGGAAGAGATGCATCTGGTGGCTTTACCACACTTACTGGGTTCTCCAGTGGTGGAGTTCGTACACCCAATGCATCCAACCTCATTTTGACCAAGGCCTTAATAGACGCATCATGCTCCTCCTTTTGCTTAGCGAGGGCCCTTTCAAGATCCTCAGAGGTAAAGGATCTATGCACTTTTGTGGAAGATTTCCCCTTCTCAAGAGGAAGTGCAACAGGGGGGTTCCCATCCGTATCCATCTCGCTCTAGGGCGGTTAAGCCACAAGATTAGAGCACGAGGCTCTGATATCAATTGAAAGGATCGAGATGGACCTAGAGGGGGGTGAATAGGTACAATTCCAAATTTTACTTGTTACTTAGCAATTTTAGGCAATAAAGCGGAATATGAAATGTAGCCTAACAATTCAAGGGTGATATGATGACCAGTGAGGTACACAAGTTTAGCAACTAGATCAATAAACACACCAACAATTTGAAGTAAGTGAAACACGTAAGGAAACAAGTAACCACAAGTAAGAATCTAGGGTTAGGAATAACCGCAACTCCGAGAGACGAGGATGTATCCCGGTGTTCACTTCCTTGGAGGGAAGCTACGTCACTGTTTAGAGAGGTGGATGTTACCACGAAGGCACACCAACGCCACGAAGGCTCACCCTATTCTCTCCTTGAGACAACACCACAAAGGTGTTTCTCAACCACTAGTGGTAGGCCTTGAGGTGGCCTCCAAACCTTCACAAACTTTCTGGGGGGTAATCACAATGGTTTGATTCCTCTCCGAAGAAATCCTACTGCCTAGGAGTCTCCAACCTCCAAGAGTAACAAGATCAAGCGAACTGCTCAAAACTTGCTCGAATCGCAAATTGCTTTGGTTGAGAGGAGAGAGAGATGATCTATCTTTTGGTTGGAACAACACTCAAGAGTACTCACAAATGCTCTTGAGATCTAGGATTTGGTGAGGAGTAGTGAGAGAGAGAAACAAAGGTGTTCTTGGGGTCTTTTGACTGTGTTGGACAATGCCCACCCGAGGTTGAAGAAGACTATATATAGTGGAGGAGGAAAATGGCCATTGGAAGCCACTTAAGCTGTGCAGGAGCCGGACGTCTGACAGGTGTCGGCCGTCCGGACCAAGAGGAAGCACCGGACGTCCGAAGGGCGTCGGTCGTCCGGGCCAAGTGGAGGCACCGGACTGTTGGGAGACGTAGTAGTCAATCAAAAATATTTCTACGTGTCACCAAGATCTATCTATGGAGAAACCAGTAACGAGCAAAGGGGGAGTGCATCTTCATAACTTTGAAGATCGCAAAGAGGAAGCGTTACAAGAACGCGGTTGGTGGAGTCGTACTCGCAGCGATTCAGATCGTGGTCGATTCCAATCTAAGCGCCGAACAACGGTGCCTCCGCGTTCAACACACGTACAGCTCGGTGACATCTCCTCCTTCTTGATCCAGCAAGGGGGGAGGAGAAGTTGAGGGAGATCTCCGGCAGCACGACGGTGTGGTGGCGATGGAGCTTGAGGTTCTCCGACACAGCTTTGCTAAGCGCTACAGAGGAGCGGGAGGTGTAGGAGGGGGAAGGGTTGCGCCAACGGAAGGGTGTCACTGCCCTCCCACCCCCAACACTATTTATAGGGGGAAGGGGACCCCCTAGATCCATCTAGAGGGGAGGCGACGGCCCCCCAGGGGGCATCGGCCCCCTAGGGTTCCCAACCCTAGAAAGGGGGGTGGCCCCCTAGGGTTTCCAACCCTAGAGAGGGGGGCATCGGCTCCCTAGTCGCCTTGGGACCTTGGGGGCCACACCAGCCCACTAAGGGGCTATTTCCCACCCAACTACATCCCATTAGGTCCTCTGGGGCAGGTGGACCCTCCCGGTGGACCCCCGGAACCCCTTCGGTGGTCCCGGTACAATATCGATAAACCCCGAAACCTTTCTGGTGACTAAAACTAGACTTCCCATATATGAATCTTCACCTTCGGACCATTCCAGAACTCCTCATGACGTCCGGGATCTCATCCAGGACTCCGAACAACTTTCGGAAACCATATACAATTCCCATTACAACTCTAGCGTCACCGAACCTTAAGTGTGTAGACCCTACAGGTTCGGGAACCATGCAGTCATGACCGAGACACCTCTCTGGACGATAACCAATAGCGGGATCTGGATACCCATATTGTCTCCCACATGCTCCATGATGATCTCATCGGATGAACCGCGATGTCGGGTATTCAATCAATCCCGTATACAATTCCCTTTGTCTACCGGTATGACACTTGCGTGAGTTTCGATCATCGGTATCCCTATACCTTGTTCAATCTTGTTAATGGGAAGTCTCTTTACTCGTTCCGCAACACATGATCCCGTGACTAACTCCTTAGTCACATTGAGCTCATTATGATGATGTATTACCAAGTGGGCCCAGAGATACCTCTCCGTCACACAAAGTGACAAATCCCAGTCTCGATTCATGCCAACCCAACAGACACTTTCGGAGATACCTGTAGTGCACCTTTATAGTCACCCAGTTAAATCATGACGTTTGATACACCCAAAGCATTCCTATGGTATCCGGGAGTTGCACAACCTCATGGTCTAAGGAAATGATACTTGACATTAGAAAAGCTCTAACAGACGAACTACATGATCTTGTGCTATGCTTAGGATTGGGTCTTGTCCATCACATCATTCTCCTAATGATGTGATCCCATTATCAACGACATCCAATGTCCATGGTCATGAAACCGTGACCATCTATTGATCAACGAGCTAGCCAACTAGAGGCTCACTAGGGACATGTTCTAGTCTATGTATTCACACATATATTATGGTTTCCGGTTAATACAATTATAGCATGAACAACAAACAATTATCATGAACAAGGAAATACAATAATAACCATTTTATTATTGCCTCTAGGGCATATTTCCAACAGTCGTCCACTTGCACTAGAGTCAATAATCTTGTTACATTGTGATGAATCGAACACCCATAGAGTTCTGGTGTTGATCATGTTTTTCTCATGAGAGAGGTTTAGTCAACGGGTCTGCGACATTCAGATTCGTATGTACTTTACAAATATCTATATCTCCTTCCTGAATGTAATCACAAATGGAGTTGAAGCGGCGTTTGATGTGTCTTGTCTTCTTGTGAAACCTGGGCTCCTTGGCAAGGGCAATAGCTCGAGTGTTGTCACAGAATAGAGTCATCGGGCCCGTCCGAAGCAGCTATGTACTCCGCTTCACATGTAGATCCCGCCACGACGATTTGCTTTCTGCTGCACCAGCTGACTGCTCCTCCGTTCAAAATATACACGTATCTGGTTTGTGACTTCGAGTCATCCGGATCTGTGTCGAAGCTAGCATCAACGTAACCCTTTACGACGAGCTCTTCGGCACCTCCATAAACGAGAAACATGTCCTTGGTGCTTTTCAGGCACTTCAGGATATTGTTGACCGTTGTCCAGTGTTCCACTCCGGGATCACTTTGGTACCTCCCTACCATACTTATGGCAAGGTTCACATCAGGTCTGGTACACAGAATCGCATACATAATAGAGCCTATGGCTGAAGCATAGGGGATGACACTCATCTATTCTCTATCCTTTGCCGTGGTTGGGCATTGAGTCGTACTCAATCTCACACCCTATAACACAGGCAAGAACCCCTACTTGGACTGATCCATATTGAACTTCTTCAATATCTTGTCAAGGTATGTGCTTTGTGAAAGACCTATGAGGCGTCTCGATCTATCTCTATAGATCTTGATGCCTAATATGTAAGCAGCTTCTCTAAGGTCCTTCGTTGAAAACACTTTTTTAAGTAGGCCTTTACGCTTTCCAAAAGTTCTATATCATTTCCCATCAACAATATGTCATCCACATATAATATGAGAAATGCTACAGAGCTCCCACTCACTTTCTTGTAAATACAAGGTTCTCCATAAACCTGTATAAACCCAAACGCTTTAATCACCTCATTAAAGAGAATGTTCCAACTCCGAGATGTTTGCACCAGCCCATAGATGGACCGCTGGAGCTTGCATACCTTGTTAGACTTTTTAGGATCGACAAAACCTTCCGGCTGCATCATATACAGTTCTTCCTTAAGGAAGCCATTAAGGAACGCCGTTTTGATGTCCATTTGCCGGATCTCATAATCATAAAATGCGGCAATTGCTAACATGATTCGGACGGACTTCAGCATCTCTATGGGTGAGAAAGTCTCATCGTAGCCAACTCCTTGAACTTGTCGATAACCCTTAGCGACAAGCCGAGCCTTATAGACGGTCACATTTGTTGGAAATATGCCCTTGATGCAATAATAAAATGGTTATTATTGTATTTGCTTGTTCATGATAATTTTCTATTGTTCATTCTATAATTGTGTTAACCGGAAACCGTAATACATGTGTGAATACATAGACCACAACATGTCCCTAGTGAGCGTCTAGTTGGCTAGCTCATTGATCAATAGATGGTCACGGTTTCATGACCATGAACATTGGATGTCATTGATAACAGGATCACATCATTAGGAGAATGATGTGATGGACAAGACCCAATCCTAAGCATAGCACAAGATCGTGTAGTTAGTCTGCTAAAGCTTTTCCAATGTCAAGTATCATTTCCTTAGACCATGAGATTGTGCAACTCTCAGATACCATAATAATGCTTTGGGTGTGCCAAACGTCACAACATAACTGGGTAGCTATAAAGGTGCACTACAGGTATCTCCGAAAGTGTCTGTTGGGTTGGCATGAATCGAGACTGGGATTTGTCACTCCGTGTGACGGAGAGGTATCTCTGGGCCAACTCGATAAGACATCATCATAATGAGCTCAATGTGACTAAGGAGTTAGCTACAGGATGATGTGTTACGGAACGAGTAAAGAGACTTTCCGGTAACGAGATTGAACAAGGTATAGGGATACCGACAATCGAATCTCAGGCAAGTATCATACCAGTAGACAAAGGGAATTGTATACATGATTGATTGAATCCCCGACATCGTGGTTCATCCGATGAGATCATCGTGGAGCATGTGGGAGCCAATATGGGTATCCACATCCCACTGTTGGTTATTGACCAGAGAGGTGTCTCGGTCATGTCTATGTGTCTCCCGAACCCGTAGGGTCTACACACTTAAGGTTCGATGACGCTAGGGTTATAGGGAAATAGTGGATGTGGTTACCGAAGGTTGTTCGGAGTCCCAGATGAGATCCCGAACGTCACGAGGAGTTTCGGAATGGTCTAGAGACAAAGATTGATATATAGGAAGTGAGGTTTTGGTTACCGGAAATGTTTCGGGCATCACCAGTAACGTACCGGGACCACCGGAAGGGTTCCGTGGGTCCACCAGGAGGGGCCACGGGACCCAGAGGGCTTCATGGGCCACAAGTGGGAGGGAACCAACCCCTAGGTGGGATGATGTGCCCCCACAAGGGCCCAAGGCGCAGCAAGGGAAGAGAGGGGGCAAACCCTAGGCTCAGATGGGCCTAAGGCCCACCTAGGGCGCCGGCCACCCCTCTCTCCCTCTAGTCGCCGCACCAGAACAGATCCGGTGGCTGCCGCACCACCCTAGGGCGGAAACCCTAGGGCACATCCCTCCCTCCTCCTCCTCCTATATATAGTGGTGCCCTTGGGGCTGTTTGAGACACGACTCTCTCTCCCTCTCGGCGCAGCCCTACCCTCCCTCTCCTCGTTATCCATAGTGCTTGGCGAAGCCCTGCCAGAGACCACGCAGCTCCACCGTCACCATGCCGTCGTGCTGCCGGAGCTCTCCCTCAACCTCTCCTTCCTCCTCGTTGGATCAATTCATAGGAGACGTCACCGGGCTGCACGTGTGTTGAACGCGGAGGCGCCATTGTTCGGCGCTAAGATCGGAGTCCACCGCGATCTGAATTGCTACGAGTACGACTCCACCAACCGCGTTCTTATAACGCTTCCTCTTAGCGATCTTCAAAGGTATGAAGATGCACTCTTCCCTTACTCGTTGTTGGTTTCTCCATTGATAGATCTTGGTGAACACGTAGGAATTTTTTTGATTTACTACTACGTCTCCCAATAGTGGCATCATGAGCTAGGTCTATGCGTAGAATCTATACACGAGTAGAACACAAAGCAGTTGTGGGCGTCGATCTTGTTAATTTGCTTAACACTACTAGTCTTATCTTGATTCGGTGGTATTGTGGGATGAAGTGGCCCGGACCAAGTTTACACGTACGCTTACGTGAGACCGGTTCCACCGCCTGACATGCACTTGTTGCATAAGGTGGCTAGCGGGTGTGTGTCTCTCCCACCTTAGTCAGATTGGATTCGATGAAAAGGGTCATTATGAAGGGTAAATAGCAATTGGCATATCACTTTGTGGTTTTGGCATAGGTAAGAAACGTTCTTGCTAGAAACCTATAGCAGCCACGTAAAAACTTGCAACTACAAATTAGAGGACGTCTAACTTGTTTTTGCAGCATATGCCTTGTGATGTGATATGGCCAAAGGATGTGATGTGATGCATTGTGATGTATGAGATTGATCATGTTCTTGTAATAGGATTCATGACTTGCATGTCGATGAGTATGACAATCGTCAGGAGCCATAGGAATTGTCTTATTTTATTGTATGACCTGCGTGTCAATCATAAACGCCATGTAATTACTTTACTTTATTGCTAAATGTTAGCCATAGTAGTAGAAGTAATTGTTGGCGAGACAACTTCATGAAGACACGATGATGGAGATCATGGTGTCATGCCGGTGACAGTGATGATCATGGTGCCCCGAAGATGGAGATCAAAGGAGCAAGATGATATTGGCCATATCATGTCACTATATTGATTGCATGTGATGTTTATCACGTTTACATCTTATTTGCTTAGAATGACGGTAGTAAATAAGATGATCTCTCAATAAAATTTCAAGAAAGGTGTTCACCCTAACTGTGCACGGTTGCTAAGGATCGTTGTTCCGAAGCACCACGTGATGATCGGGTGTCATAGGTTCTAACGTTCACATACAACGGGTGTAAGCCAGATTTACACACGGGAAACACTTAGGTTGACTTGATGAGCCTAGCATGTACACGCATGGCCTCGGAACACGGAAGACCGAAAGGTCAAACATGAGTCGTATAGAAGATACGATCAACATGGAGATCTTCACCATGGATGACTAGTCCGTCTCACATGATGATCGGACATGGGCTAGTTGACATGGATCATGTGTCACTTGGATGACTAGAGAGATGTCTATCTAAGTGGGAGTTCATTAAATAATTTAATTACGTGAACTTAATTATCATGAACTTATTTTAAAATTGTCTTTAAAATCTATATTGTAGATCCAATGGCCAACGCTAATGTCACCCTCAACTTCAACGCGTTCCTAGAGAAAACCAAGTTGAAAGATGATGGAAGCAACTATGCGGAATGGGTCCATAGCTTGAGGATCATCCTCATAGATTCCAAGAGGTTGTATGTCCTTGATGCACCGCTAGGTGACCCACCCATTTTCCCAGCGGACCAAGACGTTACGAACGCTTGGCAGTCACGTTGCGATGATTACTCCCTTGTTCAGTGAGGCATGCTTTACAGTTTAGAACCGGGGCTCCAAAAGTGTTTTGAGCAACACGGAGCATATGAGATGTTTCGAGAGCTGAAACTGGTTTTCCAAGCTCATGCCCGGGTCGAGAGATATGAAGTCTTCGACAAGTTCTTCAGCTGTAAGATGGAGGAGAATAGTTATGTCAGTGAGCACATACACAAAATGTCTGGGTTGCACAACCGCTTGACTCAGCTGGGAGTTAATCTCCCAGATGACTTGGTCATTGATAGAATCCTCCAGTCGCTCCCACCTAGCTACAAGAGCTTTGTGATGAACTACAACATGCAGGGTATGGAGAAGTCCATTCTTGAGTTGTACTCGATGCTGAAATCAGCGGAGGTCGAGATCAAAAAGGATCATCAAGTGTTGATGGTGAATAAGACCAATAGTTTCAAGAAAGGCAAGGGTAAGAAGAACTTCAAGAAGGACGACAAAGCTGTTGCCGCGCCCGGTAAGCAAGTTACCGGGAAGAGGAACAAGAATGGACCCAAGCCTGAGACTGAGTGATTTTATTGCAAGGGTATCGGTCACTGGAAGCGGAACTGCCCCAAGTACTTAGCAGATAAGAAGGCCGGCAACGTTAAAGTTATATGTGATATACTTGTTATTGATGTGTAGCTAACCAACGCTCGTAGTAGATCCAGGGTATTTGATACCGGTGCAGTTGCTCACGTTTATAACTCCAAGCAGGAGCTGCGGAATAAGCGGAGGCTGGCAAAGGACGAGGTGACGATGCGCGTCGGGAATGGTTCCAAGGTTGATGTGATCGCCATCGGCACGCTACCTCTACATCTACCTTCGAGATTAGTTTTAAACCTTAATAATTGTTATTTAGTACCAGCTTTGGGCATGAACATTGTATCTGGATGTCGCTTGATGCGAGATGGCTACTCATTTAAATCTGAGAATAATGGTTGTTCTATTTATATGAGAGAAATGTTTTATGGTCATGCCCCGCTGGTCAGTGGTTTATTTTTGATGAATCTCGAACGTGATGTTACATATGTCCATAGTGTGAGTACCAAAATGTGTAAGGTTGATAACGATAGTCCCACTTACATGTGGCATTGCCGCCTTGGTCATATTGGTGTCAAAAGCATGAAGAAGCTCCATGCTGATGGACTTTTGGAGTCTCTTGATTTTGAATCATTTGACACGTGCAAACCATGCCTCATGGGCAAGATGACCAAGACTCCGTTCTCCACAACAATGGAGCGAGCAACTAACTTGTTGGAAATAATACATGCCGATGTATGCGTTCCAATGAGTGTCGAGGCTCGCGGTGGCTACCGTTATGTTCTCACCCTCACTGATGACTTGAGCAGATATGGGTATGTCTACTTAATGAAACACAAGTCTGAAACCTTTGAAAGGTTCAAGGAATTTCAGAGTGATGTAGATAATCAACATGACAGGAAAATAAAGTGCCTACGATCTCATCGTGGCGGAGAATATTTAAGTCACGAGTTTGGCACGCACCTAAGGAAATGTGGAATCGTTTCACAACTCACGTCGCGTGGCACACCTCAGCAAAATGGTGTGTCTGAACGTCGTAATCACACTCTATTGGATATGGTGCGATCTATGATCTCTCTTACCGACTTACCGCTATCATTTTGGGGATATGCATTAGAGACTATCGCATTTACTTTAAATAGGGCACCGTCAAAGTCCGTTGAGACGACACCATATGAATTATGGTTTGGAAACAAACCTAAGCTGTCATTTCTAAAAGTTTGAGGATGCGATGCTTATGTGAAGAAACTTCAACCTGAGAAGCTCGAACCCAAAGCGGAAAAGTTTGTCTTCATAGGATATCCCAAAGAGACTATTGGGTATACCTTCTACCTCAGATCCGAAGGCAAAGTCTTTGTTGCCAATAATGGATCCTTTATCGAGAAAGAGTTTCTCTAGAAAGAAGTAAGTGGGAGGAAAATAGAACTTGATGAGGTAATTGTACCTCCACTCGAACCGGAGAGTAGCGCAGCACAGGAAGTTGTTTCTATGGAGCCTACACCGGTTGGAGAGGAAGTTAATGATGATGATCATGAAACTTCAGATCAAGTTACTATTGAACGTCAAAGGTCCACTAGGACATGTTTCGCACCAGAGTGGTACGGCAACCCTGTCCTGGAGATCATGTTGTTGGACAACGGTGAACCTTCGAACTATGAAGAAGCGATGGCGGTTCCGGATTCCAACAAATGGCTTGAAGCCATGAAATCCGAGATAGGATCCATGTATGAGAACAAAGTGTGGACTTTGGTGGACTTGCCTGATGATAAGCGAGCCTCTGAAAATAAATGTATCTTTAAGAAGAAGACTGACGCGGATGGTAATGTGACCGTCTATAAGGCTCGGCTTGTCGCTAAGGGTTATCGACAAGTTCAAGGAGTTGACTACGATGAGATTTTCTCACCCGTAGCGATGTTGAAGTCTGTCTAAATCATGTTAGCAATTGCCGCATTTTATGATTATGAGATCTGGCAAATGGACGTCAAAACAACATTCCTTAATGGCTTCCTTAAGGAAAAACTGTATATGATGCATCCGGAATGTTTTGTCGATCCTAAAGAAGCTAACAAAGTATGCAAGCTCCAGCGCTCCATCCATGGGCTGGTGGAAGCATCTCGGAGTTGGAACATTCGCTTTAATGAGGTGATTAAAGCGTTTGGGTTTGTACAGGTTTATGGAGAACCCTGTATTTACAAGAAAGTGAGTGGGAGCTCTGTAGCATTTCTCATATTATATGTGGATGACATACTGATAATGGGAAATCATATAGAACTTTTGGAAAGTGTAAAGGCCTACTTGAATAAATGTATTTCAATGAAGGACCTTGGAGAAGCTGTTTACATATTAGGCATCAAGATCTATAGAGATAGATCGAGACGCCTCATAGGTCTTTCACAAAGCACATACCTTGAAAAGATATTTAAGAAGTTCAATATGGATCAGTCCAAGAAGGGGTTCTTGCATGTATTACAAGGTGTGAGATTGAGTACGACTCAATGACCGACCATGGCAAAGGATAGATAAGAGATGAGTGGCATCCCCTATGCTTCAGCCATAGGCTCTATTACGTATGGCATGTTGTGTATCAGACCTGATGTGAACCTTGCCATAAGTATGGTAGGGAGGTACCAAAGTGATCCTAGAGCGGAACACTAGACTGCGGTCAAGAATATCTTGAAGTACCTGAAAAGGACCAAGGACATGTTTCTCGCATATGGAGGTGCCGAAGAGCTCGTTGTAAAGGGTTACGTCGATGCTAGCTTCGACACAGATCCGGATGACTCCAAGCCACAAATCGGATGCGTGTATGTTTTGAACGGAGGGACAATCAGCCGGTGCAGAAGCAAGCAAAGCGTCGTGGCAGCATCTACATGTGAAGCGGAGTACATCACCGACCTAGGAGTAATTCCCAATGCGTCGGGCCCGATGACTCTATTCCCTGACAACACTGGAGCTATTGCCCTTGCCAGACAAGACACAACAAGTGCCGCGTCAACTCCATCCGTGATTACATTCAGGAGGGAGATATAGATATTTGTAAAGTACATACGGATCTGAATGTCGTAGATCCATTGACTAAACCTCTCTCACGAGCAAAACATGATCAACACCAGAATGCTATGGGTGTTCGATTCGTCACAATGTAAATAGATTATTGACTCTAGTGCAAGTGGGAGACTGTTGGAAATATGCCCTAGAGGCAATAATAAAATGGTTATTATTGTTTTTCCTTGTTCATGCTAATTGTCTATTGTTCATGCTATAATTGTGTTAACCGGAAACCGTAATACATGTGTGAATACATAGACCACAACATGTCCCTAGTGAGCCTCTAGTTGGCTAGCTCATTGATCAATAGATGGTCACGGTTTCATGACCATGGACATTGGATGTCGTTGATAACGGGATCACATCATTAGGAGAATGATGTGATGGACAAGACCCAATCCTAAGCATAGCACAAGATCGTGTAGTTCGTCTGCTAAAGCTTTTCCAATGTCAAGTATCATTTACTTAGACCATGAGATTGTGCAACTCCCGGATACCATAAGAATGCTTCGGGTGTGCCAAACATCACAACATAACTGGGTGGCTATAAAGGTGCACTATGGGTATCTCCGAAAGTGTTTGTTGGGTTGGCACGAATCGAGATTGGGATTGTCACTCCGTGTGACGGAGAGGTATCTCTGTGTTGGAAATATGCCCTAGAGGCAATAAATAAAGTGTTTATTATTATATTTCCTTGTTCATGATAATTGTTTATTATCCATGCTATAATTGTATTGATTGGAAACACATTACATGTGTGGGTAAATAGACAACACTTGGTCCCTAGTATGCCTCTAGTGAATTAGCTCGTTAATCAAAGATGGTCAAGGTTTACTAGCCATTGACATGTGATGTCATTTGATAACGGGATCACATCATTAGAAGAATGATGTGATGGACAAGACCCAAACTACAAACATAGCATATGATCGTGTCAGTTTATTGCTACTGTTTTCTGCATGTCAAGTATATGTTCCTATGACCATGAGATCATGCAACTCACGGACACCGGAGGAGTGCCTTGTGTGTATCAAACGTCGCAACGTAACTGGGTGACTATAAAGGTGCATTATAGGTATCTCCGAGGGTGTCTGTTGAGTTGGCATGGATCCAGACTGGGATTTGTTACTCCGTGTGACGGAGAGGTATCTCAGGGCCCACTCGGTAATACAACATCACAATAAAGCCTTGCAAGCAATGTGGCTAAGTGTTAGTCACGGGATCTTGTATTACGGAACGAGTAAAGAGACTTGCTGGTAACAAGGTTGAACTAGGTATACAGATACCAACGATCGAATCTCGGGCAAGTAGCATACCGAAGAACAAAGGGAACATCATACGGGATTAACTGAATCCTTGAGATAGAGGTTCGACCAATAAAGATCTTCGTAGAATATGTAGGAACCAATATGGGCATCCAGGTCCCACTATTGGTTATTGACCGTAGAGGTGTCTCGGTCATGTCTACATAGTTCTCGAACCCGTAGGGTCTGCACACTTAAGGTTTGGTGACGTTTCGGTAGTATAGAGTTATGCATGGTGGTGACCGAAGGTTTTTCGGAGTCCCGGATGAGATCCCGGACATCACGAGGAGCTCCGGAATGGTCCAGAGGTAAAGATTAATGTATAGGAAGTCCTGTTTTGGTCGCCGAAAAAGTTTCGGGCTCATCGGTAGTGTACCGGGAGTGCCGGTAGTGTACCAGGGGACCATCGGGAGGGGTATTTCGACCCAAGAGGCTACATAGGCTGTGGGAAGGTGAATATCAGCCCTTAGTGGGCTGGTGGAAGTCCCACACAAGGCTCATGCGGCTGGGAAGAAAAGCCCAAAAGGAAAAAGGTGGAAAAAGGCAAAAAGGAACAAATAAGGAAGGAGTCCTAATCCTACTAGGAGTGGAGGAGGAGGACTCCTCCCTCCTTGGTTCGGCCGAAGCCTAGGGCTGTCCCCTTGAGGGACAAGCCTCCTCCTCCCCTACTCCTATATATACTAGTGCTTTTGAGGGGGGTTTCACAGAATTTTCTGCCACGTGCTGCCCTCTTCTCCAGTGCATAGTTTGTCCTATAGATTGGTTTTCTGTAGTGCTTAGGCAAAGCCCTGCCGGAACAGCTCCACCACCATCGCTGGAGCGACGTCACGCTGCCGGAGAACTCTTCCACCTATCCACCACCTCTTGCTGGATCAAGAAGGCAGAGATCGTCATCAAGCCGTACGTGTGCTGAACGCGGAGGTGTCATCCGTTCGGTGCTAGATCGGGACAGATCGTGATTGGATCGCGGGACGCTCGGCAATTTGGATCGCGAAGACGTTCAACTACATCAACTGCATTTCTTAACGCTTCCCGCTTAGCGATCTACAAGGGTATGTAGATCCACTCTCCCTCTCGTAGATGCTCATCACCATGGATAGGTCTTGCGCGAACGTAGGAAATTTTTTGTTTCCCATGCAACGTTCCCCAACACTCTGGGCCCACTCGGTAAGACATCATCATAATGAGCTCAATGTGACTAAGGAGTTAGCCACGGGATGATGTGTTATGGAACGAGTAAAGATACTTGCCGGTAACGAGATTGAACAAGGTATAGGGATACCGACGATCGAATCTCGGGCAAGTATCATATAGGTAGACAAAGGGACTTGTATACGGGATTGATTGAATCCCCGACATCGTGGTTCATCCGATGAGATCATCATGGAGCATGTGGGAGCTAACATGGGTATCCAGATCCCGTTGTTGGTTATTGACCGGAGAGGTGTCTCGGTCATGTCTATGTGTCTCCCGAACCCGTAGAGTCTACACACTTAAGGTTCGATGACGCTAGGGTTATAGGGAAATAGTGGACGTGGTTACCAAAGATTGTTCGGAGTCCCGGGTGAGATCCCGGACATCATGAGGAGTTCTAGAATGGTCCAGAGACAAAGATTGATATATACGAAGTGAGGTTTTGGTTACCGAAAATGTTTCGGGCGTCACCGGTAACGTACTGGGACCACCAGAAGGGTTCCGGGGGTCCACCGGGAGGGGCCACGGGCCCCAGAGGGCTTCATGGGCCACAAGTGGGAGGGAACCAGCCCCTAGGTGGGCTGGTGTGCCCCTCACAAGGGCCCAAGGCGCAGCAAGGGAAGAGAGGGGGCAAACCCTAGGCTCAGATGGGCCTAAGGCCCACCTAGGGCGCCGGCCACCCCTCTCTCCCTCTGGCCGCCGCACCAGATCAGATCTGGTGGCTGCCGCACCACCCTAGGGTGGAAACCCTAGGGCACATCCCTCCCTCCTCCTCCTCCTATATATAGTGGTGCCCTTGGGGCTGTGTGACACGACTCTCTCTTCCTCTCGGCGCAGCCCTACCCTTCCCTCTCCTCGTTATCCGTAGTGCTTGGCGAAGCCCTGCCGGAGACCACGCAGCTCCACCTTCACCACACCGTCGTGCTGCCGGAGCTCTCCCTCAACCTCTCCTTCCTCCTTGTTGGATCAAGGCGTAGGACACGTCACCGGGATGCACGTGTGTTGAACGCGGAGGCGCCGTTGTTCGGCGCTAAGACGAGTCCATCGCGATCTGAATCGCTACGAGTACGACTCCACCAACCGCGTTCTTGTAACGCTTCCGCTTAGCGATCTTCAAAGATATGAAGATGCACTCTCCCCTTACTCGTTGTTGGTTTCTCCATAGATAGATCTTGGTGAACACGTAGGAATTTTTTTGATTTACTACTACGTCTCCCAACAACATTACCATCCGCGTCAGTTTTCTTCTTAAAGATCCATTTATTTTCTATGGCTCGCTTATCATCAGGCAAGTCCACCAAAGTACATACTTTGTTCTCATACATGGATCCTATCTCGGATTTCATGGCTTCAAGTCATTTGTTCGAATCTGGGCCCGCCATCGCTTGTTCATAGTTCGAAGGTTCACCGTTGTCCAACAACATGATCTCCAGGACAGGGTTGCCGCACCACTCTCGTGCGGAACGTGTCCTAGTGGACCTTCGATTAGCAACTTGATCTGAAGTTTCATGATCACCATCATTAACTTCCTCTCCAGCCAGTGCATGCTCCACAGAAACAACTTCCTGTGCTGCACTACTCTTTGGTTCGAGTGGAGGTACAATTACCTCATCAAGTTCTATTTTCCTCCCACTTACTTCTTTCGAGAGAAACTCGTTCTCTACAAAGGACCCATTCTTGGCAACAAAGACTTTGACTTCGGATCTGAGGTAGAAGGTATACCCAACAGTTTCTTTGGGGTATCCTATGAAGATGCACTTTTCCGCTTTGGGTGCGAGCTTCTCAGGTTGAAGTTTCTTCACATAAGCATCGCATCCCCAAACTTTTAGAAACGACAGCTTAGGTTTCTTTCCAAACCATAATTCATACGATGTCGTCTCAACGGATTTAGACAGTGCCCTATTTAAAGTGAATGCGGCAGTCTCTAATGCATATCCCCAAAATGATAGCGGTAAGTCAGTAAGAAGCATCATAGATCACACCATATCCAATAAAGTGCGATTACGATGTTCAGACACACGATTTCGCTGAGGTGTGCCAGGCGGCGTGAGTTGTGAAACGATTCCACATTTCCTTAGGCACGTGCCAAACTCGTGACTCAAATATTCGCCGCCACGATCAGATCGTAGGCACTTTATTTTCCTGAGACGTTGATTCTCTACCTCACTCTGAAATTCCTTGAACCTTTCAAAGGTTTCAGACTTGTGTTTCATTAAGTAGACATACCCATATTTGCTCAAGTCATCAGTGAGGGTGAGAACATAACGGTAGCCACCACGAGCCTCGACACTCATTGGACCGCATACATCGGTATGTATTATCTCCAACAAGTCAGTTGCTCGCTCCTTGTTCCGGAGAACGGAGTCTTGGTCATCTTACCCATGGTTCGCATGTGTCAAATGATTTGGAATCAAGAGACTCCAAAAGTCCATCAACATGGAGCTTCTTCATGCGTTTGACACCAATATGACCAAGGCGGCAGTGCCACATGTAAGTGGGACTATCGTTATCAACCTTACACTTTTTGGTGCTCACACTATGGACATGTGTAACATCAGGTTCGAGATTCATCAAAAATAAACCATTGACCAGCGGGGCATGACCATAAAACATTTATCTCATATAAATAGAACAACCATTATTCTCATATTTAAAGGAGTAGCCATCTCGCATCAAGCGAGATCCAGATACAATGTTCATGCTCAAAGCTGGTACTAACTAACAATTATCCAGCATCGAGTACAACTCAGGAATGGACTTCTCCATACCCTACATGTTGTAGTTCATCACAAAGCTCTTGTAGCTAGGTGGAAGCGACTGGAGGATTCTATCAATGACCGAGTCATCCGGAAGATTAACTCCCAGCTGAGTCGGGCGGTTGTGCAACCCAGACATTTTGAGTTTGTGCTCACCGACAGAACTATTTTCCTCCATCTTACAACTGAAGAACTTGTCGGAGACTTCATATCTCTAGACCCGGGCATGAGCTTGGAAAACCAGTTTCAACTCTTGGAACATCTCATATGCTCCGTGTTTCTCAAAATGCTTTTGGAGCCCTGGGTCTAAACTATAAAGCATGCCGCACTGAACCAGGGAGTAATCATCATAGCGTGACTGCCAGGTGTTCATAACATCCTGAGCCATTGGAAAAATGGGTGTGTCACCTAGCGGTGCATCAAGGACATATAATCTTTTGGAAGCTATGAGGATGATCCTCAAGCCACGGACCCAGTCCGCATAGTTGCTTCCATCATCTTTCAGCTTGGTTTTCTCTAGGAACGCGTTGAAGTTGAGGGCAACATTAGCGTTGGACATTGGATCTACAATATAGATTGTAAAGACAATTTTAGACTAAGTTCATGATAATTGAGTTCACATAATCAAACTATTTAATGAACTCCCACTTAGATAGACATCTATCTAGTCATCCAAGTGACACATGATCCATATCAACTAGCCCGTGTCCGATCATCACATGAGACGAACTAGTCATCCATGGTGAACATCTCCATGTTGATCGTATCTTCTATACGACTCATGTTTGACCTTTCGGTCTCCCGTGTTCTGAGGCCATGTTTGTACATGCTAGGCTCGTCAAGTCAACCTAAGTGTATTGCATGTGTAAATCTGGCTTACACCCGTTGTATGCGAACGTTAGAACCTATCACACTTGATCATCACGTGGTCCTTCGGAACAACGATCCTTAGCAAGGGTGCACAGTTAGGGTGAACACATTTCTTGAAATTTTAGTGAGAGATCATCTTATTTAGCTACCGTCGTTCTAAGCAAATAAGATGTAAACATGATAAACATCACATGCAATCAATATAGTGACATGATATGGCCAATATCATCTTGCTCCTTTGATCTCCATCTTCGGGGCACCATGATCATCATTGCCACCGGCATGACACCATGATCTCCATCATCATGATCTCCATCATTGTGTCTTCATGAAGTTGTCTCGCCAACTATTACTTCTACTACTATGGCTAACGATTAGCAATAAATTAAAGTAATTACATGGCATTTATGATTGACACGCAGGTCATACAATAAAATAAGACAACTCATATGGCTCCTGCCGGCGGTCATACTCATCGACATGCAAGTCGTGAATCCTATTACAAGAACATGATCAATCTCATACATCACAATGCATCACATCACATCCTTTGTCCATATCACATCACAAGGCATATGCTGCAAAAACAAGTTAGACGTCCTCTAATTTGTAGTTGCAAGTTTTTACGTGGCTGCTATAGGTTTCTAGCAAGAACGTTTCTTACCTACGCCAAAACCACAACGTGATATGCCAATTGCTATTTACCCTTCATATGGACCCTTTTCATCGAATCCAATCCGACTAAGGTGGGAGAGACAGACACCTGCTAGCCACCTTATGCAACAAGTGCATGTCAGGCGGTGGAACCGGTCTGACGTAAGTGTATGTATAAAGTTGGTCCGGGCCGCTTCATCCCACAATACCGCCGAATCAAGATAAGACTAGTAACGGCAAGCAAATTAACAAGATCGACACCCACAACAACTTGTGTTCTAGTCGTGCATAGATTCTACGCATAAGCCTAGCTCATGATGCCACTGTTAGGAGATGTAGTAGTAAATCAAAAAAAATTCCTATGTGTCACCAAGATCTATCTATGGAGAAACCAGCAACGAGCAAAGGGGGAGTGCATCTTCATACCTTTGAAGATCGCAAAGCGGAAGTGTTACAAGAACGTGGTTGGTGGAGTTGTACTCGCAGTGATTCAGATCGCGGTCGATTTCGATCTAAGCGTTGAACAACGGCGCCTCCGCATTCAACACACGTATAGCCCGGTGACGTCTCCTCCTTATTGATCCAGCAAGGGGGAGGAGAAGTTGAGGGAGAGCTCCGACAGCACGACGGCGTGGTGACGGTGGAGGTTGCGGTTCTCCGGGAGAGCTTCGCTAAGCGCTACGGAAGAGGAGGAGGTGTAGGAGGGGGAAGGGCTGCGCCAACGGAAGGGTGTCGCTGCCCTCCCCCCACTATTTATAGGGGGAAGGGGACCCCCTAAATCCTTCTAGAGGGAGGCGGCCCCCCGGGGGCATCGACCCCCTAGGGTTTCCAACCCTAGAAAGGGGGGGGGGGCAGCGGCCCCCTAGTCGCCTTGGGCCCTTGGGGGTCGCACCATCCCACTAAGGGGCTGGTTCCCACCCAACTACATCCCATTAGGTCCTCTGGAGAAGGTGGACCCTCGGAACCCCTTCGGTGGTCCCGATACAATACCGATAAACTCCGAAACCTTTCCGAGGACTGAAACTGGACTTCCCGTATATAAATCTTCACCTCCGGACCATTCCAGAACTCCTCATGACGTCCGAGATCTCATCCGGGACTCTGAACAACTTTCGGTAAACATATACAATTCCCATTACAACTTTAGCGTCACTGAACCTTAAGTGTGTAGACCCTATGGGTTCGGGAACCATGCAGTCATGACCGAGACACCTCTCCGGCCAATAACCAATAGCAGGATCTGGATACCCATATTGGCTCCCACATGCTCCACGATGATCTCATCGGATGAACCACGATGTTGGGGATTCAATCAATCCCGTATACAATTTCCTTTGTCTACCGGGATGACACTTGCCCGAGATTCGATCGTCGGTATCCCTATACCTTGTTCAATCTCGTTAACGACAAGCCTCTTTAGTCGTTCCACAACACATGATCCCGTGACTAACTCCTTAGTCACATTGAGCTCATTATGATGATGTATTACCGAGTGGGCCCTGAGATACCTTTCCGTCACACGGAGTGAAAAATCCCAGTCTTGACTCGTGCCAACCCAACAGACACTTTCGTAGATACATGTAGTGCACCTTTATAGTCAACCAGTTACGTTGTGACGTTTGATACACCCAAAGCATTCCTATTGTATCTGGGAGTTGCAAAATCTCATGGTCTAAGGAAATGATACTTGACATTAGAAAAGCTCTAGCAGATGAACTACACGATCTTGTGCTATGCTTAGGATTGGGTCTTGTCCATCACATCATTCTCCTAATGATGTGATCCCGCTATCAACGACATCCAATGTCCATGGTCATGAAACCGTGACCATCTATTGATCAACGAGCTAGCCAACTAGAGGCTCACTAGGGACATGTTGTGGTCTATGTATTCACACATGTATTACGGTTTCTGATTAACACAATTATAGCATGAACAACAGACAATTATAATGAACAAGGAAATACAATAATAACCATTTTATTATTGCCTCTAGGGCATATTTCCAACACAGATGTCCGACAGGATTCGGTCGCCTGGCAGCTTTAAAGAGAGTAGGTCAGCTGCACAGAAGGACACGGACGTCCGAAAGGGACATGACATCAGACAGTTTTGGTTCTGGAGGGGTGTCGTCGGATTTTCGACCACCCACGGACATCCAGAGACCGGACGGCCGGAAGGACCGGAAATCTGAGGAAAACATGCTGATAAACTACTGGCTTCATTTCGGATTTTGGAGGGTGTCGGACGTCCGGACAAGAACAGAATCAAGGCTAGAAACTCAACCAAAGGTTTTTCTCTAGATTTTGAGCAAGTCTATCGCGAGAGCCACTGATCCCCTCTTAATAGTGTGAGATCCCTATACTCAAGAGTAAACCAAAATAGATAGAACATTTTATCTTGTTTCCCGTAGTTCAAGCATTCTCAATATGTCAGCCATGGTCCGCACCATAATATCTTGGGAACTAAACCTGAGATGCACTTGATGAAACAGATTAGCTCCCTATATGTATGTTGTCAACAATATCAAAATATGATTAAGGGCATTATTGCACTTTCAGCAAGTTGTCCAGACACTCAACGATCCACATCCGGCTATTGTGTTTATTTGGGTGATAATGTTGTTTCTTGGTCTTCAAAAAGGCAAGATACAGTTTCCAGGTCCTCCACCGAATCTGAGTATCGGGCTGTTGCTCATGCAGTAGCCGAGGCTGTCTGGCTCCGGCAACTCCTCGTGGAGCTTCATCGACCAATCGAGCGTGCCACCATTGTTTACTGTGACAATATTTCTGCAGTCTATATGGCATCCAATCCAGTTCAGCACCGTCGCACGAAGCACATTGAGATATATATCCACTTTGTTCATGAGAAAGTGGCTCTTGGCGAGGTTCGCGTTCTACATGTTCCAACGAGTGCGCAATTTGCTGATATCTTCACCAAGGGCTTTCCCAATGCATCCTTCATCGACATACGCTCCAGTCTCAACATCGTCACACCTGACGTTGACACTGCGGGGGGGGGGGGTATTAGAGTGTAGTTGGTTGGTTAAGTTTGGTAGTTTGAATTGTAATCTATCTCTATTATTCTTGGACTCCAAGACTTTGTATTTATATAAACAGCCCATCGAGGCATCAATCAATACACAATCATTATCAATCTTCAGTTAATCATGGGGTGCGCACGTGTGATGACAAAATGTGTAGGAAAGACTAGTGTTAGTATGTGCTTCAGTCAAGATCTCTGGCACAACGACCAGGAACCAATGGGTTTGACCAGGACATTATAGATAGCACGGAAAAAATGAAATAAATTCAAGAAAATGAGATCACATGTGACATGTGTCAAGTTTAGGACTTGAACTCACATGGACAAGTTCACCACAAAAAACCTAGTTCTTGAACTCTTAATTCGCAACGTACCCCAAAGATTGGTAAGACTTTTTTTAAATGGGGAAGGGAACCGGAAGGTCCCAGAAGTAGGCACAGAATATCAAAAGAGTTACAAAAGTGCACGAATGACACCAAAGAAAATAAAAACTACAACATGGTCCTCGCTTTATGCAACCAGGACCCAAATGATACACCAAAAGCGTAACTGAGTCCTGATGCTTCTGTTGGATTTTTGCTATTGGACCTTTGGCCCAAAGCCCATCTAGAAATCTGAAATTCTCATGGCCCATATGAGTTGGCTGTGTGTGTGGTGTGAGTGGGACTAAAGTTTAGTCCCATCCCGCTAGTGGAGAGAGAGATACACCTCTTTATAAGGTGAGCTCTTCTAACACTTGTAAGAGAGTGAGAAGAGAAGAGGCCCCCGCGCACTCCTCGTCCTCGCTCGCCTCGTCACGACGCGCCGCGGGTTGCGGGATTGAGCCGAGTCGAGCCGAGCTCATACCTACGCACGGTTAGGAACGAAGAGTCCGTAATAGACGCGCCACGATCTGAGACGTCGGATCGTGGGCTATAACCGACTCGAACGTGGGTCTATTCCACGTCTCTCCATCCTGTCGCGCATATATATACGTGAGGTCCTGTCAACCCTAGCTGTCGTCACAACATATGGTTTCACACCGTTCGAGATCATTGCGTCGCCATCCAAATCTTCTCCATCCCTCCTTCCGACGTGCACCACGAGAAGGGACAGCAGGCCTTTGGAACCCTGCCTCTTGTAATCCTGTACGGGAGAAGGGCGATCAGGTTTTTGGGGAGCGCACACGCGCGACTGCGGGCAATGACATTTTCCCATACGACGCCGACTTCTTACCCCGACCTCGGCAACCTCTTCCTCAACGACATGGGCGACAACGTCAACACTAGCGGTTCTACTCGCACTGCACCGTATGCAATCTTGTCTTCCCTGTTTGAGATCATACTAGAATTCCTATGTCTAGTTTGTGTCGTAGATTCGTTCTATTCGTTAACTATGCTAGTCTGCATGATTAATTTAATTTATACTTTTGCTGTCATGATTTATTTGCTACTTATTCAGATTAAATCTTGTAGTAATTTGCTCATGTATTCATCTGGCAACCTCGTCGGAGATGCTTTTGTCACCATCTCTGGCCAAATCCTTGACATCTTGCAAGGAGAAGAGAGCCTCCCAAATGGTGGTTGGGGTGTGGTGGACTTGGACCTGGGAGAGAGCTCATCCAGGAAGAGCTGGGCCATGGAGGTGGTCGGCCATGGGAGCTCGGTGGAAAAGAGGACATATCACATGTGTTGGTGCTCCTCATCACTTATGGGGTGTGGCATTTGGCGCAGACCATGTTGGGAGGGGACATTGGCGACGGCACGGCGGCACCAGGGTGTCGAGACTCTTGCAAGTAGCTGGTGTGCTACCTCACCTGAGGAGTATGCTACCTCTTTGATAGGATGTGGTAAAGAAATGGTTGGAGGGAAAGAGGAGTGTATACGCTGACAGGTGGACCCAATGTGCAGCTTACCGTTTCGTGTAGCGGTGTGAGGATTTTGCCACCGGTTAGGTTTGGCATCAAATGGTTCGACAACGAGGCCCACCGATCAGGTTTCACATCCAATGGCTTGATCAATGCTTTTTGCAAACTACCATACGGAAATCGTATTTTTTTTTTGCAGAAAAGAAAGGATTCAATCCTCAATTATGATGTTTTTTTGTAATTTACTCATGGTCAACCTATTAGAGACCTTTTCAACCGCTTTGGATGATCAAATAAAGCCAGGGACTAAAAGAACTATCCCGCCTCAGATGTTTTTTCCCATAAGTAAGAAGAAGTTTGAGCATTAATTGAAACAATGAACAATGGAGAATATTCTGCATCAGCGGTGGCTGCAATCTTTGAGGATTGTTTTTTTATGGCTTGTGATTTTCTTTTTACTAGATTTGAGCATTGTAATAGAAAAGCGAATAAAGTAGCTCATGAGCTTGCTAGACTAGCAAAAAGTTCAAGTACGATGGAGTGGATAGAGGAGCCTTTGAAAAATATTGTACCTATTCTTATAGACGATGTAACAATTATTTCAAATTAATAAAGTTCATGATGTTTTTTCAAAAAAGAAGTTTGACGCTAGGCCTTAATTGAATCTCCAACATAAGCAATTTGATCAAAACTTTTAATTGTATGCCACAAAAAATATACTCCATTATGCAAGTTCTTTTCTTTTCATAACAACTCAGAAAACAATACTAGTCACATTACAAATCTGAATAATTTTAAATAAATATTTTAATAGTCAAAAGTTTTACAAGTTCAACATCGCACTCAATGCAGGAGATGCGATATCCGAGCAACTTCACTATTTGATCTAAGAAGGCTAGTGTTCCAATTCGATTATTTCTGCTGCATCAAATCCATGCTGAGAATCCACTCTGTTATATTAATACATTACTACGTGACTGGATTGCAGAAAACAAGTCAACCCATATAGTATGTGTTGTCTGTCAGAGAAAAACTATCCCTCGTGCAGGAAAGAAAGGGGAAAAATAGGGCGAAACAGCCTAGAAACCGCGACGAAACAAAATTTCTCCAATGTTTAAGAAGCCATTTAATTTCATTTCTCATTTAACAAGATGGAGGCACACGCTGTTAGCGATGGCAGCTCTTCCTGCGTCGCAGCTCCAAAGCCCTGCCATCTTATCCTACCCAGGCGATCAACCAGGTATATGTACCTGCAGTACCAGAGTTGAACAACCCTGTCATAACCAGAACGTCTCCCTCTAGTTTACTAGATGTCTAAAGGGGAGGTAAACATTACCCGGTAAGAAGGTTTACAATTTGAAGCTCCTTCCTTAAGTCATAGTGATCTCCAAAGGCATAGACGACATGCCTTTGTGGATTGTTTGATTTCCTCATCGCCTTGAGGAAGACACGCCTCACGGGACTCGATGATAACAGCCATGAATCTATAAATGAGACCTGGAACATAGAGTTTTTCTTTCAGCTAGCAGCCTGGCATGATGCAAGGCATTTTTCTTCAGCCCATCAGAAGCTCTTAACTTAATTATCGCAAAAGAATTAGGTACCATCAATACTAATTTTCAAATGACGAGTCAAGACAAGTCTTCTAGCAGACACCGTGATGCAAGAATGTAAAATGACTACATGAGCGCATTTGACTCCAGAAAATAGAGATCAAATCACAATAAAGAAAGTAAGGTAATGCATATTATAAATGATAATAATAACATAAAGAGAATAACATATTTGCCGTTCAAGACCATTCCAAAGGAAAGATGAATAATTTCACTCAATTCACAAGGTGTTACATTCATTGTTTTCACGGCGGTAAGGCAAGGCAAGGTGCTGGGGGGCGCCTCATCGCCTAAGTGCTAAGGCATAGGCATAAGGCAAGGCGGCGCCTTAGAGGGCTCTAAGCAGCAGAATAGAGTAGAATTTGGTAGTCAAGTAGGCATACACACCTTGCCAGTCCTGCTGGACTGCTGGTTGCTTGCTGCTGCCTGCTCTCCTGGAGAGGAAGATCTACCAGAGAGGAGGGGAGAAGCTCCAGGAGAGGAGGGGTAGGAGGAATTGCAGGAGAGGAGGGGGAGGAACTGCAGGAGAGGAGGTGGAGGAGGATCTGCCGGAGAGGAGGGGGAGAAGCTCAGCTCCAGCAGCCAAGGTGGGGGTGGGGGAAAACTCAAACTGGTTTGAGCTCTCTCTCTCTCTCTCCTCCTGCTAGTAATTGTTGGCGCCCCAACTCTGTTTCCCACCGTATTTTTTACGGTGCTATGGCGGGCTTACGCCGGCCTGAACCAACTTCATTATAATTAAGAGTGAGATACAGCACGACGGGTACAACAGATAGCACCTGACACACACAGGAAGGAGCAAGGAAAAACAACACCCAACACACACAAGACAGAAACGAGCAACAGAAAGAGAACCGAAAGCGAGCTACGATGAGCAGCCAACACCAAGAACTTAGCACCCATGACCACCGGCAGACGGAGAAGAGCGGGAGCTAGCTTTGTTGGATCAGTCAAAGGGATATCCGCCACCGAGAAGACGTAGAGAAGAAGCCGCCTGCTGCCTTGCAATCCCTCTGCACCTTGAAGAGCTAGGAAGTCGCAGGCACTGTCGAAGGGCATCTCACTGCCTAGGGAAATTCACGACAAAGAGAGCCACAGACCGTGTTGAAGGGCAGTGTTCCGCCGAGACAGTCCAGCACCTCCTTTGGGCCACACCATAGCCACCATCACAAATAGAGAGAGCCATGCAAGGCCACCAAACCTCACACGCCGTTGAAGAGCACCGAACACCAAGACCTCACCGCCGCCACGAACCCCCAAAAAGGAAGGTCAGCTATCAGCATATGATGACCAAGGCACTGGTTGCCGCCACAACGCACCTCCACCACCGCCGCCCTGCAGTCCAACAACCAAACCAACACTCCAACCCAGACATCAATCACCAACCGCCGATCCCTTCCTTCAAAAACAACGCCCCCAAAGGGGAAAACGACATCGAAGATGCCGCCGTTGTCCGATCCAAAGAAGGATCTTAGGCTTTCCCCCGGAGCATAGAGAAATAGCGGGCAGTGGAAGCTCCCCGATGATGCCTTCATGAAGGGAAACGGCGCCCGAGGGCGTCGCCATCATCTTTGCCGACGAGGTCGACACTAGGCTTTCGCCTAAAGCATCCCAGCATGTACTACTCCGCAGACGTCGGCCACCAAGTTCGGCAACCCAAACCTCCCCCCTCCTGCCAGTCAATGGCGAGCGTCCCCGCTAGGTCCAGCAAGAGACTCCGCTATCACATCCGCTACAAGCACCTGGACCGAGAGAGTTTGGTCGGTCTCGGCTGCCACCCGCACCAAATCACTCGCTGCCGGCCACAAAACACGACCACCACATGCCTACCCCCATCGACAACAGCCACCGCCGACCCCAGAAGGGTCCAGATCTGGGTGTAGAGAGCCCCAAGACCATGCATGGCAACTCACCACGGTCACAGCATCACCTAAGACACCAGGCCGCGCTGACCACAAACTCCGCCACGCACCACCATCCCCCGGAGCGGCCACAGGGACCGCCGGCCATGGGAGCGAGCCGCCGTCCCAAGGGAGCTAGACAGGACCTGGAGCTCCCCGAGACAAAGTAGCGTCAGATCTCCCTGTTGGTTGAGCAGTCTGAGCCTCTGCGCCGCCGCATGGCGCCACCATTACCCGTGCGCACCCTCGCACACACGTGTGAGTCCCCGCCGCAAGCCGAGCACCCTGCGCCGCCACGCCTGGAGGAGATGAGGGAGAGCCGTCCTCGCCGGCGCCTGTGCCGCGCGGGCTTTGCCCGGCGACGCCCTCTGGCGGCGGCAGGAGGAGAGAAGGGAAGGTGGGGTGGGTGACGGCGGTGGCGGCTAGGGTTTCTCCCAAGCCGCTCGCGGGAGCGACACAGGAGTCCTCAAGTCAACAACAACAACAACAACAACAACAAAGCCTTTAGTCCCAAACAAGTTGGGGTAGGCTAGAGGTGAAACCCATAAGATCTCGCGACCAACTCATGGTTTCGGCACATGGATAGCAAGCTTCCACGCGCCCCTATCCATGGCTAGTTCTTTGGTGATGCTCCAATCCTTCAGATCTCTCTTTACGGACTCTTCCCATGTCAAGTTCGGTCTACCCTGGCCTCTTTTGACATTATCAGCATGCTTTAGCCGTCCGCTATGCAATGGGGCTTCTGGAGGCCTACACTGAATATGCCCAAACCATCTCAGACGATGTTGGACAAGCTTCTCTTCAATTGGCGCTAACCCAACTCTATCTCATATATCATCATTCCGGATTCGGTCCTTCCTTGTGTGGCCACACATCCATCTCAACATGCGCATCTCTGCCACACCTAATTGTTGTACATGTCGCCTTTTAGTCGGCCAACACTCAACGCCATAAAACATTGCGGGTCGAACCGCCATCCTATAGAACTTGCCTTTTAGCTTTTGTGGCACCCTCTTGTCACAGAGAATGCCAAAAGCTTGGCGCCACTTCATCCGTCCGACTTTAATTTGATGGTTCACATCTTCATCGATATCCCCATCCTTCTGCAACATTGTCCCCAAATATCGAAAGGTGTCCTTCTGAGGCACTACCTGCCCATCAAGGCTAACATCCTCCTCCTCCTCGTGCCTAGTAGTACTGAAAGCGCACCTCATGTACTCGGTCTTAGTCCTACTAAGCCTAAAACCTTTCGATTCCAAGGTTTGCCTCCATAACTCCAACTTCCTGTTGACCCCCGTCCGACTCTCATCGACTAGCACCACATCGTCCGCAAAGAGCATACACCATGGGATATCTCCTTGTATATCCCTTGTGACCTCATCCATCACCAAGGCAAAAAGATAAGGGCTCAAAGCTGACCCTTGATGCAGTCCTATCTTAATTGGGAAGTCACCAGTGTCGCCATCACTTGTTCAAACACTTGTCACAACATTATCGTACATGTCCTTGATGAGGGTAATGTACTTTGTTGGGACTTTGTGTTTCTCCAAGGCCCAACACATAACATTTCGCGGTATCTTATCATAGGCCTTCTCCAAGTCAATGAACACCATATGCAGGTCCTTTTGCTCCCTATACTCTCCATAAGTTGTCGTACCAAGAAAATGGCTTCCATGGTCGACCTCCTAGGCATGAAACCAGACTGATTTTTGGTCACGCTTGTCATTCTTCTTAAGCGGTGCTCAATGACTCTTTCCCATAGCTTCATTGTATGGCTCATCAGCTTAATTCCACGGTAATTAGTACAACTCTGAACATCCCCCTTGTTCTTGAAGATTGATACTAATATACTCCGTCTCCATTCTTCTGGCATCTTGTTTGCCCGAAAAATGAGGTTGAAAAGTTTGGTTAGCCATACAACCGCTATGTCCCCGAGGCCTCTCCACACCTCAATGGGGATACAATCAGGGAGTCCTCAAGTCAGCCTTGAACAAATAGTAGAACAATTCAGGGCATATCGATCCAATTGTTTACCGCCCAAAATTCTGTTTCCCGCCTGAACTCCCAGCCCTGTCTGAGGCGTTTTCATTTGCCTAAGGCGGGCAGATTGGCGCCTAGGCAGACGCCTTGGATGCCCTATGGACTAAGGCGGACGCCCTAGACATGCACATAAGGCAAGGCCGGCGCCTTGTAACCTGGGAGCGCCCCGATGCCTAAGGGACGCCTTAAAAACAATGGTTACATTACAAATTTGATGGAAGTTCTAGAAAAACAAATAAAGCACCATCTCATGTATATTGAAAAAAAAAGGTCAATGGTAATTTGCATGGCTTTACATCACAAACATACTTTGTAACAAACTGTGAATAATTACATAAGAATACCTCATATGCTTCAACTTTTCCAGTGGCACCAAATGCATCAAGAAAAGGTAGACTCCACGACTCTGCCATTTTCTGTTGAACCAAAAGTAATAATCTAATCAGCTACTGAACCACTCTATTGGACATCCCGTGTTCTTGAAGAGCATATATCCAAGTTGAGTAGTTGACAATGTAAAAGGATGAAACCATAGCTTAGTATGGCAAGTAAGAATTCTATACTTGTGGGAAATGACTTAATCATTGATGAATTTGCGCTATATAATTGGTTTTGTACACCTGCCCATAATTCAACTAGGAGTAACTTAATGTTGTTGTCTGTATTTTGTGAACTTGACATGGTAATTTGTAACAGTGGATACACGTAACACAGAGAAATGTGAGGCTACACAATTTTGCAGCTTGGTGAAATGGTGAGTAGTGACCATGCACATTACAGTGGATTTTTTGTTGGCACATCCTCGTATTCCTACATCTGTTTGGTATGTAATGAACATATGCAAGACAAATGGAACTTTTGGAAGTATTACACAAAGGAGCTGAATGGTGTTATTTCTATACTTCATTAAGCTCAGACATAGTTATCTTATTACCTATAAACTATTAGTTCCTAATAACAAAATGAATTATATCTAATAACCAGTAATTAACAACACTACTCGAAATAGAGGTTAGTCAAAAGAAATATATTTTGGATTTGGATCAATGAACCTTGTGTGGATTAGTAGTACACAAACAGAGCCCAAGAAACATGACTATAGTCGTAGAAAAGGGAAATATGTCATTCATCGTTTCAACTTGATTTAGTTTAGCAGTCCCAGGTGGGCTGGAGCTACACCCTTTGTGGATAAGCTTAAACCTGGCTTGGCTCAGGAAATGCTAGAGGCCCTAGTGAATTAAAAACTGAGCTAAAATGTTCACAGGGAATATGTGCTCATCTACCATTAACTCGTCAAACCATAAGCAGACATAAACAACAGCGCTTAATTGGTTATTCTCTAAATATCAAGTTGAATGTATAACATCTGACAGAATTTATCCTTCTAATTTGCATATGGCAAGTGAAAGCATGAACTCAATTGGCATCATTTACTTCTTTTTTTCATTTTCTTTGGAGATATTTGACTGCAACTCAAAGACATGTGCTAACCTTAAAGTCACTGAAAACTCCTAATAAAATATGGGAAATAGTTGAAGCGGTTAATACGGTTATTTCCGATGGTGTTCTAACTTCCAAAGAAATTTTTAATTAAATATGGAAGCACCATCCAAGTTCAACAGGTAATAGTTACATATTTACAGATGTAAGTACGGAATAGGTAGCAGTACACCACCGAATGCGCTGCAGCCACTCATACCTGCGAGCTTGCACGAAACGAAAGGCACACCAGTGCCGCATCAGGAACCACCGGCACCGTACCACCAGCCCCATGACTACCGTCTAGCGGAGGACCCGCAACAAGCGGCAGTTGCAGTGCTCTGCCAGCAGGGGACTCCAAAGCAAGATTAGGGAACTTAACGGCAGCGGCCTCTGGGATAATGGTCTTATTCGCCACCGCAATCTACGCCATTCCAGTTACAATGTTAGGATCCAAGTCGTCCATCATCCAACCTCACCAACGGTTATTGCTTACTACTCATGTCTCATAATGGAGTTCCAACTTATTGATGTCATATAGTATACCTTGCCATTGTTCTTACGGATATCAGAGATGTCCTGGAAGTACCCCCTGCTCATCTCATCAGAACTGCACTAGACCAACCAATCAAAGGTTCAGAACTAAACAATCACACAATGCACTCATAAGGCAGAGCAATATAACCAGTAGGAATGATGTGAGGAGAAGAGCCTTACAGCCTCGCCCTCGCCTTTGCCTTCTTCTCCGCATTCTCGGGGCTCTCCTTGCTCCACGGCTGATCATCCGCCCATCCCAACACCACGAGAAAACCGAATTACTAAATAAATGTTCTAATGGCTTGCAGTCGCAGGGAGTTGCATGGGTTGGGGGGCGCGTAGAGAGCAGACCGAAGCGCCTACCTTCAAGAAATCCAGGAACCCGCGGGCGAACACTGCGCGCGCGGGCGGCGCGCCGCCGCAGATCCTCTCTCCAACGGCGCCTGCGTCGGCGAGACGGAGAAGCGGCCCCGCCGCTCGCCGCGCCCTCAGCATCATCGCCGCCGCCCCCGATCGAAGCTGGTGAGGAGGAGGACTAGTTGCAAAACCGAAGCGCCGAGCCCGCCTGTGACACGACCTCTGGGAAACGTAAACGCAGCTGGGAAACGTACACGATGTTTACGTGACCGGTGCTGCGATGACGTAATAACGCAATGCCACGGCCGGAGCGCCATTAGGAAACCGCGGACTCCCAAAACCAGCAGCGCGGAACACAGGAAGCAAGACCCGCTTCCCCTCCGACTCGATTCGATCCTTCTCCGACCCCCGATCATGGCGTCCTCCTCCACCTCGCAATTCGAGTAAGTACCTGCGTTCCCAGTCTCTGTCTCGTGATCACCAGTCCAGCGCCGCTCACCGGTCGATCTCATGCACCCGTGTCGTCTCGGAGCAGCGATCCGTCGGCGAGCCGCCCGCCGCCGCCGCAGAGGAAGCCGCCGGTGCTGATGCTGCTCCCGCTCATCTACGCCCCTGTTCTGCCCCTCAGTACGCGTCCCCCCTCCCTGTCCCTGCATTCCCGTGCCGCAATTCCTCGTTCGGATCGTGTTTGCTAACTAGGGTTGTCTCGTCTGTCCCTGCGTGAGAAACAGTCAGGATCGGGCTGCGGCATAACCCGGTGTGGAGGAACCGCCTCTTCTACGGCGTCCTCGCCGGCGCATTCGTGCATGGCACCTACCTCATGTACGTCCTCTGTCCGTATATTATCCGCTTGTCCTTGCTGTGATTATTAGTATTTATCTATGATAGTTGATAGGTGAGCACTGCCAGCTGCAGTGATTGCTCTCTTGCTGGTTTGGTTAGCTAATCAATACGTATTAGGAGACTGACACTTCGACTACATGATGTATGTGTGTCGATGCATAGTCGGTATCGGTGAGACCACTAAGAGATGCTGTAATTTTATGAGGATATGACATGGAAGCTGTTATAGCGTTCAACCACCCGTAGTGTAGTATATATGCCTAGGATAGCTATGGCATGCGTTATTATCTAGTATTTGTTACTTCAATATAAAATGCTCCACGGAATTAAAAGAAAAGAATGATGTGAGGATCTGCATCTGTCAGTTCTAGTAAGTATCATATTTTAATTTTCAGTCTGTCTGATGATTGTGAAGAAACCGCATTGTGGACACCATATACATAATATTTTTATTGCTTGGACTGCGATTACTGAAAACAAAAACGAGAAGATATTTGTAGTGCTTTGACCATGATTATAAGAAAAAAATTGAAGATATATGGTACCCGGTGCAAATTTTTAGGTTGCCTTCATCTTAACTGAAAGGGATGTGATTCGACGAACCAACCATAGCCGACTGAGCACAATGCACATGAAGCATGATTTCTCTAATGGAAAATGAACTTGATTATCTTCTGTTATACTCCCTCCGTCCCAAAATAAGTACCGTTGATCTAGTATAAAATTTGTACTAATTTAGTATTAAATCTGCAACGCTTATTTTGGGACAGAGGGAGTAGTTTGCTTGCTACCATCATGGTTGGCTTTTTTTTATGGTTCCTTCCAAGTTCTTTTAGTGTATGATGTTATGCTTAGATTCATGAACGCTGCTCAAAAGGTAACAGTGGTACTCATCAGAACTCTCATGACAATATGTGAAATAAACTTTTATCCTTTATTGAAGGAAAGCTTAACAATGTTTGATGTGGTATTATAAGGAGTGTCAGATGTTAGCCCTGTAATGTATTTGGCAAGGAGCTATGTTCACATGATCCATGTCAAGGCATGGGCGGATAAGTCCACTTTCCTTCGCCAATGTTGAATTACCTGTCTTTTTTTTTACTTTTGATGCAAATGAATATATTGTGCAGTGCGAGTGATGTTACTGATGGACTGTGTGCACTTTTCTAATCCACGCTCTTGTTATGAAATGCTCCATATGTAGTTGTACGAGCTAATTTTGGTCTCAGAGTCTCCCTCCTTATACCATAAATCTGAGAGAAGAATTTTGGTGTTAAGCTACTGTAGTAGTCATGGTTATTAACATACTATAATGTTTATTGGATTTGTTTGTCTGAAAAAGGTGCCTTCAGCCTTCTTGTGGTTATTGCTTGTGCAAACTTGTCTGCAATGGTGCTGCTGGTAGTTACCTCTACTGCACTCTGGGTCATTTGATCATGCACACATCAGATCCTTGATGTTTGCTAATGCTTTGATTTTTGATCCACTTCCAAATATAGCATTGGAAAAATAGCTGGCCACTTTAACAAACCTGTCAAACTGCCATTCCTTAGGAAATGCAGTTTTTTTTTTCAAATTTGTCAGAGTCTATGCCACATTTTATCAGAGATATAGTGTCTTCATGAAGATAAGCTTATGCGGTTCTCATTGACGTTCTTTCAGATCGGAACTATATGACGTGGAGAGCAAGTGAACCATGCCCTCCAAAGCTCCAGCTATGAGTTCGCGACAGCAATTTGTGACGATTGCAAGTCCACAATTGATGAGGGGGTGACTGGTTTTTCATATTAGCATGTTTGCCCTCTACCTATTTCGCTTAATTCGATTCAAGGTTTGTGTTTGCTATACTAAATAATCTTGACTGCCAGAGCAATGCACCTGGCAACACTTGCAAATTCTCTATTCATCGCAGTCATCTATTCCTCCTTAAGCTGTTGGTCTTTTTGTTCTCATGTGTTGCCATTTGTTTTCTCCGGATCAAAACTAGAGAAGAAATGTAACACACCTGTAACGATTTGAAAGGATTTGCATTGAAGGCCAAAGAATTACCATTACCACGTGCTTAACTTTGAGCTAAAAACGAGCAGTATAATCAACCGTCCGTGCCTGATTCTTTTTGATGAAATCTATGTAGTATGAACGGTATTGTTATCTGACTTGCTGGTTATTGGATCTTTCTGATTGTCTAGCTCGTGTATTTTATATTATGCTGACGAAGGCAAAACTTCTAGCCGTTCGTTAATTGCCATCGATCCTGTCGATACCAAAGGATTGTGATTTGCGTTCTAATATTTTTTTGGATTATAAAGAATAGTTAAAGTAATGCCAATTGAGACGTGTGGTCGACACCTTGATCCCAAGACATGTTGATCATAACCTACTAACATCGGGAATGTGTATTTAACCCCTGTATTGGCCTGCTGGCTAAGACATACAAAAATTGCGTGTTTTGAGAAAGAAAATTATGAATTATGAAGTGGGTGAGCTCTCACTTTGTCTCCTACATTAGCACTTTCTGCTAGGCTTAGTTAGGTATCTGTTTTTTCCTGTCGCCAAGTAGAATCACACTCCTGATCATCTCTTTTTTTAGCGGGGGGAAATCCTGATCATGAGAGCATGTCTGGCAGACTGCTAAAATACTCGCCGGCCCTTATAATTCCGGCTGGTTTACATGTTTTGGCCTTCTTGGGGCCCGATCGTACTCCTTCTGTCTCATAATATAAGACTCTTTCCGTCTCATAATATAAGACGTTTTTTGAAACTAAATGTCTTACATTATGAGACAGAGGGACTAGATCATTGTCATGCAAGCTCGGCCAGCACGACGCGGAGGCAAGGCAGCTTCAGCCGGTCCACCGTCTCAGTCGCGGCGCTCCAATTAGGCGCGTGAACGTGGCCGCCTCTCTCACAGCGACGGTCAGGGCGCGTGGCCCCGCTTCCATGAGCTCGACGAAGCGCTTTTCCCACACACCAAGAGGCGTTGGAAAGTGAATAAGGATCTCCTCGTCACAAAGCGCACGGTGGCGGTCAGAGAAGAAGGCGTCGTCGCAAAGTAGGATCATGTGTATGCCCATGATTACCGGGGACCGGCAAAGGCGTTCTATTTCGGCGTTGACTACTAAGCCGGCCTTCCCTAGGTTTTAAATTTGTTTGATCTGTGTTGCTATATACGATGTATGATAAACTCCGGTTGTGTTGCTTCGTGAAGTTGTAGCATGAACTAGATATTAAATACACAATGCATTTTTAGCAGATCTGTTCTGTCGAGACCTTCGAGTTCTTGCGAAATTGTTTTAAGTACCGGTTTACAGCGGATATGCTACAGATGCTTTTAGTCGTCGAACAAGAATGATACCATACCATGTTATTGTTGGCCACGGGCGAAGCACAATCACGTTGTGGCATGCCCAGGCGTCCACGGCCGTTTGAGGATGTATTAGACCAGTCACAATGGGGAGTAACATAGAGCAGTAACATGCATATGTTACTAGTCTAAGTTACTACCTCCACAATGGATAATAACATATGAATAGTAACATTGAGTCTTTCATTTATTAGATTATAGATTCACTTTGCATTGGTATGCGTTATGTTACTCATAGAGATAGTAACATGTTAAGTTACTTAATTTCTCTCTCTTTTTATTAATTAGATATCACATCATACTTTTTACTTATGTGACATCTATGTTATTCCCATTGTGAGTAGTCTTACGCCCAAAGATACAAAGAGAGTCAGTGACGGCCCGGCCGGTCACCTGCTTAATCGATTTATATTAAAGGCGAGCTGAAGCTGCCGCTCCCTCCTGCGATCCATCGGCACCTACAAGCAGGGCTTATCTGGAGTATTTTTATTAACTTGATTGAGTCACACGAAGTTTCATCACTATGCACACAACCTGCCTCGCCTCAACCTCAGGTTGGTTGGTGTAGAGTACTCGTACTAGACTACACTAGGTTGATGTTCAGATTTCAGAATCATTGTAGCATCAGTGCGGGTTGATTCTCCGAATCATTATAGCATGAGCATCCTTGGGGGGTATAAGGGGATCAATGTAGCATCGTTGGGGTATTGCATTTTGTAATTGCAATTCTGATACTCCAGATCCAGAATATATCCATAGCCGTATCCCATTGCACTCAATTGACGCGCATCATCTGAAACCGAAGTCTGTAAACTCTCTCCCTCACACACACACACACACACACACACACATACATGGGGAGCTTCGACATAGTTTTTTTTAGATCTTCAGGGAGGTTACATGGAAACATTTGCACATGGTGTGTAATTACAAAAGAGTAAAAGAGAAGATCGGGGAGGAACCAATCCTAAAACCAGACCCCTCCCGTATTCACATCTAGCATCTCCTCCATGATAACAGCACGACGAGAAACATGACTATGTACAAACGCACTGAGCACCAGTTGTCCTGTCTGGTGGCGGCTGTCCTAGGTGGAGCGCGCGAGGCGGGACGCGATGGCGGAGTGGTACATGGCGTCGTGGAAGCTCTCCATCTCCGACATCTTCGCCCGCAGCTGCCGCGCCTTCTCCTCCGTCAGGCCCACGAACGTCTTCTCCCCCTCCTCGACCACCGGCGTCGGCGCCGCGACCTCCATGTAGTCCGCCCGTCCGGACCACCCTACCAGCGGCGCCCACCACTTGCCTCCCTTGGGCGCCCCGGCGCGGACGCGCCCACCAGCGCCCGCCGAGACGGAGGCGGCGCGCGGCCGGAGCGCGGCGGACGGGCGGGCGGAGAAGGAGACGGCGGATGCTGAAGGTGCCATCGTCATTGATTTGCTCGGCCTGTTGCTTCGCTAGACGCTCGTGGGCTTGCTTCGAGTTCACTGAACGAACGGTGAGACGAGACGAGACGAGGAGTGTGCTTCTGAGGTCTGTGTTGCGCTGTGAGTACGTGAGATGGGGTGGGATGGGATGGAGTTGTTCGTGGGAGGGGCGGGAGATTTTATACCGGCGCGCGGCGGGAGAGGGGAGGGGTGGATAGGGACGCCGCGTGGCCGCGTGTGGGCGGGGGCGGCATCCGCTAGGAGGGTGCCCTTCCCCGTTGCGCGTGACGTGTGACCGCGTGGACTGGCCGTTCCGGTGTGGTGCGTTCCTTGCCACGAAGGTGACGTTCTTCGGGGGCGTCGTCCGCAACGAGTTTTTGCCACCGGGACTCGTGTATTTTTTTCGGTAATGTTCCTGGCGAACGTCAGCCGGAAGAGCGGTGGCTACGGGTCAGTTTTTTTGAAAAGCTAAAGCCGGGGTTTGCAATTTGCTCATACGCCTGTATTACTATTTATTTTGTCATGTCAAATCGAATAACATCAATGAATTTTTTTGGTTTTTGGTTTAAAAATAATTTATCTTCTAACTAAAAAATTCATTTAAAAATCCGTTTTCACCATTAAATCCGTCTCGATGAGATCTTCAAAACTAGATCTCATGTTAATATTTTTCGATATTTTTTTTGGCAACAGTTACCATGATGTTACACTCTAGTTGTCATACTGTTTACATTAAAGTTGTCATGACATGTTTTATCTATTGTTTCTTTTAGATTTAGAACTATCGGTATATTTTTCAACTACTTTTTATGGCAGTTTTTATTAATTGGTCATGGCAATTTTTAGTAATTAACCACGGCAAATTTAATGCATGGATCATGGCAATTCTTTATCATCAAAATTTATTTTTAAAGATAGAAGAAAAAATACCTACACATATCATGACAACTTCAGTGTAAACACCATGACAATTCATGTGCAATAGACATGGCAATTTTTACCAAAAAAAAACGTCAAAACATATTGATACGAGATCTAGTTTCGAAGATCTCGTCGCAATGGATTTAATGGTGAAAACGGATCTTTAATAGGATTTTCATTTAAGAGATAAAACATTTTAAAACTGGAAATCAAAAAAGATCCCACATGCATGCATGCGGTGACGTGGTGCAATCTCTGTGTTATAGGCATGTGGACGAATGCTGCTTCCACCACCCGTGTGGACGTTATCACGACCCTTTTTTAACAGTTTTTTAGGATTTTTTTAAGAAAAGACATGAGCCCGACTTTATAGATAAAGCCACCGGTCAGAGTCAACAACACGACAACACACTAAATAGTAGCACGTCCACAAAGGCAGATTAGGAAAGCAAACGTACATAGCTCCCAGGCCAGCACACGGCACGCAGGCCGGAAACTCAGAGAGAGAGGACAAAAGGGACCACCAAGCTCCTAGCCACATGACTGATGTTGCAGAAGAGAAGTGGCAGTAGCTTGAATCTTGGTAGACATCGAAACAAAAGCATCACGGTCTGTCTCCTTAGTCAATAATCTCTACTGATGCAAGAATATGCATGCTTTAAATAAGCAATCAGATGGTTTAGCAGGAAAGATATGCTCGATGGTAACTTGTTCCTAGTAGTCCACAGAGTCCAGTACATAGCCGAGAATCCCACCCAGAACAATCTCCTCTCTGCCCCAACCAGGTTAGAAGCCAAAATTCGAAGTTCTCGGAAGGAAACAGGGCTCCAAGAGACATAAAGCCAGGACCTGATGCAGCACCGGAATAATTTGGCCAGAACCAAAGTATTATGGTATGTATCCTCCCTTTCACCATACAGAGCGCATCTATCGGATCCCGGTGTTGGAAATATGCCCTAGAGGCAATAATAAATTAGTTATTATCATATTTCCTTGTTCATGATAATCCTTTATTATGCATGCTATAATTGTATTGATCGAAGACATAGATGCATGTGTGGATACATAGACAAAACCATGCCCCTAGTATGCCTCTAATAAACTAGCTCGTTGATCAAAGATGGTTAAGGTTTCCTAGCCATTGACATGAGATGTCATTTGATAACGGGACCACATCATTAGAAGAATGATGGGATGGACAAGACCCAAACTACAAACGTAGCATATGATCGTGTCAGTTTAATGCTACTGTTTTCTGCATGTCAAGTATCTGTTCCTATGACCATGAGATCATGCAACTCACTGACACCGGAGGAGTGCCTTGTGTGTATCAAACGTCGCAACGTAACTAGGTGACTATAAAGGTACTCTACAGGTATCTCCGAGGGTGTCTGTTGGGTTGGCATGGATCAAGACTGGGATTTGTTACTCCGTGTGACGGAGAGGTATCTCAGAGCCCACTCGGTAATACAACATCACAACAAGCCTTGCAAGCAATGTGACTAAGTGTTAGTCACGGGATCTTGTATTACGGAACGAGTAAAGAGACTTGCGGGTAATGAGGTTGAACTAGGTATGGAGATACCGACGATCGAATCTCGGGCAAGTAACATACCGAAGAACAAAGGGAACATCATACGGGATTAACTGAATTCTTGACATCCAGGTCCCTCTATTGGTTATTGACCGCAGAGGTGTCTCGGTCATGTCTACATAGTTCTCGAACCCGCAGGGTCTGCACACTTAAGGTTCGGTGACGTTTCGGTAGTATAGAGTTATGTATGGTGGTGACCGAAGGTTGTTCGGAGTCCTGGATGATATCCCAGACATCATGAGGAGCTCCGGAATGGTCCGGAGGTAAAGATTGATATATAGTAAGTCCCATTTTGGTCGCCGGAAAAGTTTCGGGCTAATCGGTAATGTACCGGGAGTGCCGGTAGTGTACCGGGAGACCATCGGGAGGGGTATTTCGACCCAAGAGGCTTCATGGGCTGTGGGAGAGTAAATACCAGCCTTTTGTGGGCTGGTGGAAGTCCTACACAAGGCCCATGCGGCTGGGAGAAAAAGCCCAAAGGGAAAAAGGTGGAAAAAGGCCAAAAAAGGAGGAATCCTAGTCCTACTAGGATTGGAGGAGGAGTCCTCCTCTCCTCCCCACTTTGGTCGACCCAAGGGCTGGCTTTTGGGCAGACAAGCCTCCTCCTCCTCTCCTCCTGTATATACTAGAGGATTTTAGGGTTTTGGCACAAAATTTTCAGCCACGTGCTACCCGTTCCTCTAGTGCATAGTTTCTCCTCTAGATCGGTTTTCTGCAGTGCTTAGGCGAAGCCCTGCCGGAATAGCTCCACCACCATCGCCGCAGCGCCGTCATGCTGCCGGAGAACTCTTCTACCTCTCTGCTCCCTCTTGCTGGATCAAGAAGGCGGAGATCGTCATCAAGCTGTACGTGTGCTGAACGCGGAGGTGCCGTCCATTCGGCGCTAGATCGGAAGGACCGTGATCAAGATTGCGAGATGGATCGTGACGAGATCGCGGGACGGATCGTGATGAGATCGCGGGACGGATCGTGATGAGTTCGTGGGACGGATCGTGATGAGATCGCGGGACGAATCGCGATGAGTTCGCGGGACGGATCGTGATTGGATCGCGGGATGGATCGTGATGAGATCGCGGGACGCTCGGCGATTTGGATCGCGAAGATGTTCGACTACACCAACCGCGTTTCTTAACGCTTCCCGCTTAGCGATCTACAAGGGTATGTAGATCCACTCTCCCTCTCGTAGATGCTCATCACCATGGATAGATCTTGCGTGTGCATAGGAAATTTTTTGTTTCCCATGCAACGTTCCCCAACAGTGGCATCATGAGCTAGGTCTATGTATAGATGAGATCTCGAGTAGAACACAAAGAGTTTGTGGGCGTTGATGCTTAGATTTCTTCCTCCCTTGGTCGGATTTTCGTTCAGCAGTATTGTGAGATGAAGCGGCCCGGACCAACATTACTCGTACGCTTACGAGAGACCGGTTCCCTCGACCACAACTTATTGCATAGATGGCTTGCGGGTGCCAGTTTCTCTCATTTTAGTTGGATCGGATTCGACAAAGGCTGTCCTTGAGAAGGTTGAAAAGCAACTAGTGTATCACCGTTGTGGTTTTTGCGTAGATGAGAATTGTTCTTGCTAGATACCCGTAGCAGCCACGTAAAACATGCAACAACAATTAGAGGACGTCTAACTTGTTTTTGCAGGGTATGTTGTGATATGATATGGCCAATTACATGATGTGATATATGTGATGTATGAGATGATCATGTGATGTATAGATTATCACGACTTGCATGTCAATGATTACGGCAACTGGCAGGAGCCATAGGGTTATCTTTAATTATTGTATGACCTGCGTGTCAATCATTAAGCACTATGTAATGCTTTACTTTATCGCTAAACGGTAGCAATAGTAGTAGAAGCATGTTGGGCGCGACAACCCCGATGGCGACACGTTGATGGAGATCAAGATGATGGAGATCATGGTGTCATGCCGGTGACGATGGAGATCATGTCGGTGCTTTCATGATGGAGATCAAAAGCACAAGTTCATGGCCATATCATGTCACTTATGATTTGCATGTGATGTTAATCCTTTTATGCACCTTGTTTTGCTTAGGACGACGGTAGCATTATAAGGTGATCCCTCGCTTAATTTCAAGATAAACTGTGTTCTCCCGAGTGTGCACCGTTGCGAAAGTTCTTCGTGTCGAGACACCACGTGATGATTGGGTGTGATAGACTCTACGTTCACATACAATGGGTGCAAGCCAGTGTTGCACGTGCAGAACACTCGGGTTAAACTTGACGAGCCTAGCATGTACAGACATGGCCTCGGGACACAACAGACCAAAAGGTCGAACATGAGTCATATAGTAGATATGATCAACATGATGACGTTCACCATTGAAACCACCTCAACTCACGTGATGATCGGACTTGAGTTGATGAATTTGGATCATGTATCACTCGAATGACTGGAGGGATGTCAATTTGAGTGGGAGTTCTTAAGTAATATGATTAATTGAACTCATTATCATGAACATAGTCAATAGTGTTTTTGCAAATTATGTTGTAGATTACTTGCTCGCGCTATAGCTCCCTTGATTTTTTATATGTTCCTAGAGAAATAGAGTTGAAAGATGTTGGTAGCAATATTGCGGACTGGGTCCATGATATGAGGATTGTCCTCATTGCTGCACAGAAGGCTTATGTCCTTAATGCACCACTCGGTGCGCCAACCCCTCTAGCGTCATTTGTAGATGTTGTGAACATCTGACAGGCACGTTGTGATGACTACTTGATAGTTTAGTGCGTCATGCATTACGGCTTAGAATTGAGGCTCCGAAACGTTTTGAACGTCACAAAACATATGAGATGTTCTAAGAGCTAAAATTAGGATCTCAGGCTCGTGCCCATGTTGCTTGATATGAGATCTCCAACAAGATTCTTTGCCTGCAAGATGAAGGAGAATAGCTCAATCGTTGAGCATGTGCTCACATTGTCTGGGTGCTACAATCGCTTGAATCGAGTGGGAGTTGATATTCCAGATAAGATAGTGATTGATGTAGTTCTCCAAGTCATTGTCACTAAGCTACTAGAACTTGGTGATGAACTATAAAACGCCAGGCATAGAAATAATGATCCCTGAGCTATTCGCGATGTTTGACACCGCGAAGTTAGAAATCAAGAAGGAGCGTCAAGTGTTGATGGTTAGTAAAACCACTAGTTTCGAGAAGAGCAAGGAGGGAAACTTCATGGATGGAAAGTCAGTTGCTGCTCCAGTGAAGCAACCCAAAGTTGAACTCAAACCCGAGACTAAGTGCTTCGATTATGAGGAGAGCGGTCGCTGAAGCAAAACAACCTTAGATATTTGGTAGATAAGAAGGCTGTCAACGTCAACAGAAGTATATTTGATATACATGTTATTGATGTGTACCTTGCTAGTACTCCTAGTAGCACCTGGGTATTGGATACCGGTTCGGTTGCTAAATGTTAGTAACTCGAAATAAAAGCTACAGAATAAACGGAGAACTAGCTAAGGGTGAGGTGACGATGTGTGTTGGAAGTGTTTCCAAGGTTGATGTGATCGACATCGCACGCTCTCTCTACCTTCGGGATTAGTAACAAACCTAAATAAGTGTTATTTGGTGTTTTGCGTTGAGCATGAACGTGATTAGATCGTGTTTATTGCAACACGGTTATTCATTTAAGTTAGAGAATAATGGTTATTCTGTTTACATGAATAATACCTTCAATGGTCATGCACCCAGTGAGAATGGTTTGTTGAATCTTGATCGTAGTAATACACATGTTCATAACATTGATGCCAAAAGATGCAAAGTTAATAATGATAGCACCACATACTTGTGGCACTGCCGCTAAATGTCATATTGCTATAAAACGCATGAAGAAACTCCATGCTGATGGATCTTTGGACTCTTTCGATTTCGAATCGGTTGAGACATGCGAACCATGCCTCTTGGTCAAAGATGACTAAGGACCCCGTTTTCTGGTTTGACGGAGCGAGCAAGTGATTTATTGGAAATGATACATGTTGATGTATGCAATCCAATGAGTCTTGTAGCGTGCGGTGGATATCGTTATTTTCTTACCTTCACTGATGATTTGGGTAGATATAGTGTATGTTTACTTAATGAAATACAAGTCTGGATCGTTTGAAAAGTTCAAGCAAATTCAGAGTGAAGTTTAAGATCATCGTGACAAGAAGATAAAAATATTTGCAATATGATCGTGGAGGTGAATATCTGAGTTATGAGTTTGGCATACAACTTTAGACAATGTGAAAGTTGTTTCACAACACACACCACCTGGAACACCATAGTGTGATGGTATGTCCGAACGTCATAGTCGTGCTCTATTGGATATGGTGCATGTTATGATGTCTCTTATCGTTTTGCTACTATAATTTTGGGGTTGTGCATTAGAGACAACTACATTCACTTTAAATAGGGCACCATCTAAATCTGTTGAGATGACACCATGTGAATTATGGTTTGATAGAAACCTAAGCTGTCATTTCTTGATGTTTGGGGCTGCGACGCTTGTGTGGAAAATGTTTTCACCTAATGAGCTCGAACCCAAAGCGGACAAATGCATCTTCGTAGAATACCCTAAGAACAGTTGGGTGAACCATCTATCTCAGATCCAAGCATAAAGTGTTTGTTGCTAAAACGGGTCCTTTCCCGAGAAAAAGTTTCTCTTGAAAGAATTGAGTGGGAGGAAGATAGAACTTGATGTTGAACCTTTGTTTCAACCAGAGAGTAGCGCAGCGCAGAAAGATGTTTCTGTGGAACCTACGTCAGTTGAAGAGGAAGTAAATGATGATGATCATGAAGCTTCGGATCAAGTTACTATCAAACCTCGTAGGTCGACAAGGATGTGTACTGCTCCTGAGCGGCACGACAACCCTGTCTTGGAGGTCATGTTGTTGGACAATAATGAACCTACGAGCTGTGGAGAAGCGATGATGGGCCCGGATTCCGACAAATGGTTAGAGTCCATGAAATCCGAGAAAGGATCCATATATGAAAACCAAGTATAGACTTTGGTAGACTTGCTCGTTGGACGGCAGGTCGTTGAGTACAAATGGATCTTTAAAATGAAGACAGACGCTGATGGTGAATGTCACCATTTATAAAGCTCGACTTGTCGCAAAGAAGTTTCCGGCAAGTTCAAGGAGTTGACTGCGATGAGACTTTCTCTAGTAGCGATGCTAAAGTCTGTTAGAATTATGTTAGCAGTTGCTGCATTTTTCAGTTATGAAATCTGGCAGATGGATGCCAAAACATCATTTCCTTTCTTGAGGAAAGGTTGTATGTGATACAACCAGAAGGTTTTGTCAGTCCTAAGGATGCTAAAAGGTGTGAAAGCTTCAGTGATCCTTCTATGAACTGAAGCAAGCATCTCAGAGTTGGAATATACACTTTGATGAGGTGATTAAAGTTTTTGAGTCTATAAAAATTTTACGAGAAACTTGTATTTACAATAAAGTGAGTGGGAGCACTGTAGAGTTTCTGATAAGCATATGTGGTTGACATATTGTTGATCGGAAATGATATAGAATTTCTGGAAAGCATAAAGGGTTGTTTGAAAAGAGCTTTTCAAAGGAAGACCTGGATAAAGCTACCTAATTGTTGAGCATCAAGATCTATAGAGATAGATCAATATACTTGATGAGACTTTCAATATGTACATACCTTGACAAGATTTTGAAAGAGTTCAAAATGGATCAGTCAGAGAAAGAGTTCTCGCCTAATTTGTAAGGTATAAAGTTGAGTAAGACTCAATGCCCAGTGACTGCAGAAGATAGAGAAAAGATGAGTGTCATCCCCTATGCTTCATCCATAGGCTCTATCATGTATGCAATGTTGTGCACAAGACCCGATGTCAGCCTTGCCATAAGTATGGCCGGAAGGTTTCAAAGTGATCCTGGAATGGAGCACTGGACAACGGTCAAGATTATCCTTAGTAACTAAAAGACTAAGGAGATGTTTCTCGATTATGGAGGTGATAATGAGTTCGTCATAAAGAGTCACGTTCATGATAATCGTTTATTATCCATGCTATAATTGTATTGATCGGAGACGTAGATGCATGTGTCGATACATAGACAAAACCATGTCCCTAGTATGCCTCTAATAGACTAGCTCGTTGATCAAAGATGTTTAAGGTTTCCTAACAATTGACATGAGATGTCATTTGATAATGGGACCACATCATTAGGAGAATGATGGGATGGACAAGACCCAAACTACAAACGTAGCATATGATCGTGTCAGTTTAATGCTACTGTTTTCTGCATGTCAAGTATCTGTTCCTATGACCATGAGATCATGCAACTCACTGACACCGGAGGAGTGCCTTGTGTGTATCAAACGTTGCAACGTAACTGGGTGACTATAAAGGTACTCTACAGGTATCTCCGAGGGTGTCTGTTGGGTTGGCATGGATCAAGACTGAGATTTGTTACTCCATGTGACGGAGAGGTATCTCAGGGCCCACTCGGTAATACAACATCACAACAAGCCTTGCAAGCAATGTGACTAAGTGTTAGTCATGGGATCTTGTATTACTTAACGAGTAAAGAGACTTGCCGGTAACGAGGTTGAACTAGGTATGGAGATACCGATGATCGAATCTCGGGCAAGTAACATACCGAAGAACAAAGGGAACATCATACGGGATTAACTGAATCCTTGACATAGAGGTTCGACTGATAAAGATCTTCGTAGAATATGTAGGAACCAATATGGGCATCCAGGTCCCTCTATTGGTTATTGACCGTAGAGGTGTCTCGGTCATGTCTACATAGTTCTCGAACCCGCAGGGTTTGCACACTTAAGGTTCAGTGGCGTTTCAGTAGTATAGAGTTATGTATGGTGGTGACCGAATGTTGTTCGGAGTCCCGGATGAGATCCCAGACCATGAGGAGCTCCGAAATGGTCCAGAGGTAAAGATTGATATATAGGAAGTCCCATTTTGGTTGCCGGAAAACATTCGGGCTAATCGGTAATGTACCGGGAGTGTTGGTAGTGTACCGAGAGACCACCGGGAGGGGTATTTCGGCCCAAGAGGCTTCATGGGCTGTGGGAGAGTAAATACCAGCCTTTTGTGGGTTGGTAGAAGTCCCACACAAGGCCCATGTGGCTGGGAGAAAAAGCCCAAAGGGAAAAAGGTGGAAAAAGGCCAAAAAAGGAGGAATCCTAGTCCTACTAGGATTGGAGGAGGAATCCTCCTCTCCTCCCCACTTTGGTCGACCCAAGGGCTGGTTTTTTGGCAGCCAAGCCTCCTCCTCCTCTCCTCCTATATATACTAGAGTATTTTAGGGTTTTGGCACAGAATTTTCAGCCACGTGCTACCCGTTCCTCTAGTGCATAGTTTCTCCTCTAGATCGGTTTTCTGCAGTGCTTAGGCGAAGCCCTGCCAGAATAGCTCCACCACCATAACCACAGTGCCGTCACGCTGCCGGAGAACTCTTCTACCTCTCTGCTCCCTCTTGCTGGATCAAGAAGGCGAAGATCGTCATCAAGTTGTACGTGTGCTAAACGCGGAGGTGTCGTCCGTTCGGCACTAGATCGGAAGGACCGTGATCAAGATTGCGAGACGGATCGTGAGGAGATCGCGGGACGGATCATGATGAGATCGCAGGACAGATCGTGATGAGTTCGCGGGACGGATCATGATGAGATCGCGGGACAGATCGTGATGAGTTCGCGGGACGGATCGTGATTGAATCGCGGGACGGATCGTGATGAGATCGCGGGACGCTAGGCGATTTGGATCGCGTAGACGTTCGACTACACCAACCGTGTTTCTTAACGCTTCCCGCTTAGCGATCTACAAGGGTATGTAGATCCACTCTTCCTCTCGTAGATGCTCATCACCATGGATAGATCTTGCGTGTGCATAGGAATTTTTTGTTTCCCATGCAACATTCCCCAACACCCGGTCCGTTTCGCTTACGGATCTGGTCAACCACCGGTAACCGCCTTCTGAAGGCTTGCCACATAAAGACCTTAATCTTGGGTGGGATACGAGCCCGCTAGATCAACTTGAACTTGGAAGTAGTAGTATCGGAGATAAGCTTGGCGTATAACGACTTAACAGAAAAACGCCCGGACACATAATGGTGCCAAGTCACCGAATCCTCCTCCTCCGAGAGCACAGGAAAGAGAACAACGAAACACTGCCAATCCTCCAACTCTATAGGCGAAAGGGAGCGGCGAGAGCCAGGTACTAGTGAAACTTTTTAGGGTTTTTAGAAATAGCTTTTTAGAAGTCTAGTACTGGTGAAGTCTTAATTAATAGACTTCTAAAAAGTTAAGTTTGATTGGATTTTTAGAATAAGCTAGGTAGGGAGTAGTTTATAGCAAAAGAACTGGCCCTAAGCGAACTGATATGTCGCTCTAATAAAACTGTCACCCATAACTACCATCTACAACGTTCCCTAAGGTCATGGATAATGAATAGCCCTAGGGTGATGTTTCACATGTCATGTAGGATCGGATTTATGTTTGAATGATGTAGCAGGATCCTCGGCAGGAGGCGGATACTTCGGAAGAAAAGGTATGGTTCGATGCAAAAAAACCGAAAATTTGAAGTGAAAAGTAGAGATGCATGTCTATCAGAATCGTAAATTTATTTTTCTTGATGAGGCTCACTACTGGTAGCTTGCATTGAAGATAATAATGTTGGAAGACGTAGTAGTAAATCAAAAAAATTCCTACGTGTTCACCAATATCTATCTATGAAGAAACCAGCAACGAGAGCGTAGAGTGCATCTTCATACCTTTGAAGATCGCTAAGCGGAAGCATTACAAGAACGCGGTGGGTGGAGTCATACTCGCAGCGATTTAGATCACGGTGGATTCTGATCTTAGCGCCGAACAACGGCGCCTCCGCGTTCAACACACGTGCAGCCCGATGACGTCTCCTACGCCTTGATCCAGCAAGGAGGAAGGAGAGGTTGAGGGAGAGCTCCGTCAGCACGACGGCATGGTGACGGTGGAGCTGCGTGGTCTCCGGCAGGGCTTCGCCAAGCACCGCAGAGAACGAGAAAGAGGAAGGGTAGGGCTGCGCCGAGAGAGAGAGAACTCATGTGTCTAGCAGCCCCCAAAACCCCACATATATATAGGGGGAGGAGGAGGGGTGCAAAAGCCCTAGGGTTCCCTCCCCAGGGCCGGTGTCCAACCCTAGATCAATCTAGGGCGGTGGCCAAGGAGGGAGTGGGAGGGGCGGTGCCCTAGGTGGGCCTAGGGTCCATCTGCCTCTAGGGTTTGCCCCCCTTCCACCTCAAGTTGCGCCTTGGGCCCCTTGTGGGGATGCACCCGCCCACCTAGGGCTGGTTCCCTCCCACTTGTGGCCCATGCAGCCCTTCGGTGCCGATGGCCCCACTTGGTGGACCCCCGGAACCCTTCCGGTGGTCCCGGTACGTTACCGGTGATGCCCGAAACTCTTCCGGTGACCAAAACCTCACTTCCTATATATGAATATTTACCTCCGGACCATTTTGGAACTCCTCATGACGTCCGGGATCTCATCCGGGACTCCAAAAACCCTTCGGTAACCACATACACTATTTCTTTATAACCCTAGCGTCATCGAACCTTAAGTGTGTAGACCCTACGGGGTTTGGGAGGCACGTAGACATGACCAAGACACCTCTCCGGTCAATAACCAACAGCGGGATTTGGATACCCATGTTGGCTCCCACATGCTCCACAATGATCTCATCGGATGAACCACGATGTCAGGGATTCAGTCAATCCCGTATACAATTCCCTTTGTCTACCGGTATGATACTTGCCCAAGATTCGATCGTTGGTATCCCTATACCTTGTTCAATCTTGTTACCAGCAAGTCTGTTTACTCGTTCCGTAACACATCATCCCGTGGCTAACTCCTTAGTCACATTGAGCTCATTATGATGATGTCTTACCGAGTGGGCCCAAAGATACCTCTCCGTCACACGGAGTGACAAATCCCAGTCTCGATTCATGCCAACCCAACAGACACTTTAGGAGATACCCGTAGTGCACCTTTATAGCCACCCAGTTACATTGTGACGTTTGGCGCACCCAAAGCATTCCTACGGTATCCGGGAGTTGCACAGTCTCATGGTCTAAGGAAATGATACTTGACATTAGAAAAGATTTAGCAGACGAACTACACGATCTTGTGCTAGCTTAGGATTGGGTCTTGTCCATCACATCATTCTCCTAATGATGTGATCCCGTTATCAATGGCATCCAATGTTTATGGTCATGAAACCGTGACCATCTATTGATCAACGAGCTAGCCAACTACAGGATCACTAGGGACATGTTGTGGTCTATGTATTCACACATGCATTATGTTTTCCGGTTAACACAATTATAGCATGAACAATAGACAATTATCATGAACAAGGAAATACAATAATAACCATTTTATTATTGCCTCTAGGGCATATTTCCAACAGTCTCCCACTTGCACTAGAGTCAATAATCTAGTTACATTGTGATGAATCGAACACCCATAGCATTCTGGTGTTGATCATGTTTTGCTCGTGAGAGAGGTTTAGTCAATGGATCTACGACATTCAGATCCGTATGTTCTTTACAAATATCTATATCTCCCTCCTGAATGTAATCACAGATGGAGTTGAAGCGGCACTTGATGTGTCTTGCCTTCTTGTGAAACCTGGGCTCCTTCGCAAGGGCAATAGCTCCAGTGTTGTCACAGCATAGAGTCATCGGGCCCAATGCATTGGGAATCACTCCTAGGTTGGTGATGAACTCCTTCATCCAGACTCCTTCCTTTGCTGCTTCCGAAGCAACTATGTACTCCACTTCACATGTAGATGCCTCCACAACACTTTGCTTCCTGCTGCACCAGCTGACTGCCCCTCCGTTCAAAATATACATGTAGCCGGTTTGTGACTTGGAGTCGTCCAGATCTATGTCAAAGCTAGCATCGACGTAACCCTTTACGACGAGCTCTTTGGCACCTCCATATACGACAAAACATGTCCTTTGTCCTTTTCAAGTACTTCAGGATATTCTTGACCGTTGTCTAGTGTTTCGCTCCGGGATCACTTTGGTACCTCCCTACCAAACTTATGGCAAGGTTCACATTAGGTCTGGTACACAACATGGCATACATAATAGAGCCTATGGCTGAAGCATAGGGGATGACACTCATCTATTCTCTATCCTTTGCCGTGGTCGGGCATTGAGTCGTACTCAATCTCACACCCTGTAACACAGGCAAGAACCCCTACTTGGACTGATCCATATTGAACTTCTTCAATATCTTGTCAAGGTATGTGCTTTGTGAAAGACCTATGAGGCGTCTCGATCTATCTCTATAGATCTTGATGCCTAATATGTAAGCAGCTTCTCTAAGGTCCTTCATTGAAAACACTTTTTCAAGTAGGCCTTTACGCTTTCCAAAAGTTCTATATCATTTCCCATTAACAATATGTCATCCACATATAATATGAGAAATGCTATAGAGCTCCCACTCACTTTCTTGTAAATACAAGGTTCTCCATAAACCTGTATAAACCCAAACGCTTTAATCACCTCATTAAAGAGAATGTTCCAACTCCGAGATGTTTGCACCAGCCCATAGATGGACCGCTGGAGCTTGCATACCTTGTTAGACTTTTTAGGATCGACAAAACCTTCCGGCTGCATCATATACAGTTCTTCCTTAAGGAAGCCATTAAGGAATGTCATTTTGACATCCATTTGCCAGATCTCATAATCATGAAATGCGGCAATTGCTAACATGATTCGGACAGACTTCAGCATCGCTACGGGTGAGAAAGTCTCATCGAAGTCAACTCCTTGAACTTGTCGATAACCCTTAGCGACAAGCCGAGCCTTATAGACGGTCACATTACCATCCGCGTCAGTCTTCTTCTTAAAGATCCATTTATTTTCAATGGCTCGCTTATCATCAGACAAGTCCATCAAAGTCCACACTTTGTTCTCATACATGGATCCTATCTCGGATTTCATGGCTTCAAGCCATTTGTTGGAATCCGGGCCCGCCATCGCTTCTTCATAGTTCGAAGGTTCACCATTGTCCAACAACATGATCTCCAGGACAGGGTTGCCGTGCCACTCTGGTGCGAAACGTGTCCTAGTGGACCTTCGATGTTCAATAGTAACTTGATCTGAAGTTTCATGATCATCACCATTAACTTCCTCTCCAACCGGTGCAGGATCCACAGAAACAACTTCCCGTGTTGCGCTACTATCCGGTTCGAGTGTAGGTACAATTACCTCATAAAGTTCTATTTTCCTCCCACTTACTTCTTTTGAGAGAAACTCTTTCTCGAGAAAGGATCCATTCTTGACAACAAAGACTTTGCCTTCGGATCTGAGGTAGAAGGTATACCCAATAGTCTCTTTGGGATATCCTATGAAGATGCACTTTTCTGCTTTGGGTTCGAGCTTCTCAGGTTGTAGTTTCTTCACATAAGCATCGCATCCCCAAACTTTTAGAAATGAAAGCTTAGGTTTCTTTCCAAACCATAATTCATACGGTGTCGTCTCAACAGACTTTGACGGTGCCCTATTTAAAGTGAATGCGGCAGTCTCTAATGCATATCCCCAAAATGATAGAGGTGAGTCGGTAAGAGACATCATAGATCACACCATATCCAATAGAGTGTGATTACGACGTTTAGACACACCATTTCGCTGAGGTGTGCCAGGCGGCGTGAGTTGTGAAACAATTCCACATTTCCTTAGGTGCGTGCCAAACTCGTGACTTAAATATTCTACGCCACAATCAGATCGTAGGCACTTTATTTTCCTGTCACGTTGATTCTCTACCTCAATCTGAAATTCCTTGAACCTTTCAAAGTTTTCAGACTTGTGTTTCATTAAGTAGACATACCCATATCTGCTCAAGTCATCAGTGAGGGTGAGAACATAATGGTAGCCACCGCGAGCCTCGGAGCTCATTGGACCGCATACATCAGTATGTATTATGTCCAACAAGTCAGTTGCTCGCTCCATTGTTCTAGAGAACGGAGTCTTGGTCATCTTGCCCATGAGGCATGGTTCGCACGTGTCAAATGATTCAAAATCATAAGACTCCAAAAGTCCATCAACATGGAGCTTCTTCATGCGTTCTACACCAATATGACCAAGGCGGAAGTGCCACATGTATGTGGGACTATCGTTATCAACCTTACACTTTTTGGTGCTCACACTATGGACATGTGTAACATCAGGTTCGAGATTCATCAAAAATAAACCATTGACCAGCGGGGCATGACCATAAAACATTTCTCTCATATAAATAGAACAACCATTATTCTCAGATTTAAATGAGTAGTCATCTCGCATCAAGCGAGATCCAGATACAATGTTCATGCCTAAAGATGGTACTAAATAACAATTATTGAGGTTGAAAACTAATCCCGATGGTAGATATAGAGGTAGCGTGCCGACGGCGATCACATCGACCTTGGAACCATTGCCAAAGCACATCGTCACCTCGTCCTTTGCCAGTCTCCGCTTATTCCGCAGCTCCTGCTTGGAGTTACAAATGTGAGCAACTGCACCGCTATCAAATACCCAGGAGCTACTACAAGCGCTGGTTAGGTACACATCAATAACACGTATATGACATATATCTTTAACGTTGCCGGCCTTCTTATCCGCTAAGTACTTGGGGCAGTTCCACTTCCAGTGACCGGTACCCTTGCAATAAAAGCACTCAGTCTCAGGCTTGGGTCCATTCTTGTTCTTCTTCCCGACAACTTGCTTACCGGGCGCGGTAACAGCTTTGTCGTCCTTCTTGAAGTTCTTCTTACCCTTGCCTTTCTTGAAACTAGTGGTCTTATTCACCATCAACACTTGATGCTCCTTTTTTATCTCAACCTCTGTTGATTTCAGCATCGAGTACAACTCGGGAATGGACTTCTCCATACCCTGCATGTTGTAGTTCATCACAAAGCTCTTATAGCTAGGTGGAAGCGACTGGAGGATTCTGTCAATGACCGACTCATCCGAGAGATTAACTCCCAGCTGAGTCAAGCGGTTGTGCAACCCAGACATTTTGAGTATGTGCTCACTGACAGAACTATTCTCCTCCATCTTACAGCTGAAGAACTTGTCGGAGACGTCATATCTCTCGCCCCGGGCATGAGCTTGGAAAACCAGTTTCAACTCTTGGAACATCTCATATGCTCCGTGTTTCTCAAAAAGCCCCGGTTCTAAACTATAAAGCATGCCGCACTGAACCAGGGAGTAATCATCACAACGTGACTGCCAGGTGTTCATAACATCCTGAGCTGCTGGAAAAATGGGTGCGTCACCTAGCGGTGCATCAAGGACATATAATCTTTTGGAAGCTATGAGGATGATCCTCAAGCCACGGACCCAGTCCGCATAGTTGCTTCCATCATCTTTCAGCTTGGTTTTCTCTAGGAACGCGTTGAAGTTGAGGGCAACATTAGCGTTGGACATTGAATCTATAATATAGATTGTAAAGACAATTTTAGACTAAGTTCATGATAATTTAGTTCACATAATCAAAGTATTTAATGAACTCCCACTTAGATAGACATCTCTCTAGTCATCCAAGTGACACATGATCCATATCAACTAGCCCGTGTCCGATCATCACATGAGACGGACTAGTCATCCATGGTGAACATCTCCATGTTGATCGTATCTTCTATACGACTCATGTTTGACCTTTCGGTCTCCCGTGTTCTGAGGCCATGTCTGTACATGCTAGGCTCGTCAAGTCAACCTAAGTGTATTGCGTGTGTAAATCTGGCTTACACCCGTTGTATGCGAACGTTAGAACCTACCACACCCGATCATCACGTGGTCCTTCGAAACAACGATCCTTAGCAACGGTGCACAGTTAGGGTGAACACATTTCTTGAAATTTTATTGAGAGATCATCTTATTTACTACCGTCGTTGTAAGCAAATAAGATGTAAACATGATAAACATCACATGCAATCAATATAGTGAGATGATATGGCCAATATCATCTTGCTCCTTTGATCTCCATCTTCGGGGTACCATGATCATCACTGTCACCGGCACGACACCATGATCTCCATCATTGTGTCTTCATGAAGTTTTCTCGACAACTATTACTTCTACTACTATGGCTAACGTTTAGCAGTAAAGTAAAGTAATTACATGGCGTTTATGATTGACACGCATGTCATACAATAAAATAAGACAACTCCTATGGCTCCTACCGGTTGTCATACTCGTCGACATGCAAGTCGTGAATCCTATTACAAGAACATGATCAATCTCATACATCACAATGCATCACATCACATCCTTTTGGCCATATCACATCACAAGGCATATGCTGCAAAAACAAGTTAGATGTCCTCTAATTTGTAGTTGCAAGTTTTTATGTGGCTGCTATAGGTTTCTAGCAAGAACGTTTCTTACCTACGCCAAAACCACAACGTGATATGCCAATTGCTATTTACCCTTCATAAGGACCCTTTTCATCGAATCCAATCCGACTAAGGTGGGAAAGACACACACTCGCTAGCCATCTTATGCAACAAGTGCATGTCAGGCGATGGAACCGGTCTCACGTAAGCGTACGTGTAAATTTGGTCTGGGCCGCTTCATCCCACAATACCGCCGAATCAAGATAAGACTAGTAGTGGTAAGCAAATTAACAAGATCGACGCCCACAACAACTTTGTGTTCTACTCGTGCATACATTCTACGCATAGACCTAGCTCATGATGCCACTGTTGGGAGACGTAGTAGTAAATCAAAAAAATTCCTACGTGTTCACCAAAATCTATCTATGGAGAAACCAGCAACGAGAGAGGAGAGTGCATCTTCATACCTTTGAAGATCGCAAAGCGGAAGCATTACAAGAATGCGGTTGGTGGAGTCGTACTCGCAGCGATTCAGATCGCAATGGATTTCGATCTTAGTGCCGAACAACGGCGCCTCCGCGTTCAACACACGTGCATCCCGGTGACGTCTCCTATGCCTTGATCCGGCAAGGAGGAAGGAGAGGTTGAGGGAGAGCTCCGGAAGCACGACGACGTGGTGACGGTGGAGCTGCGTGGTCTCCGGTAGGGCTTCGCCAAGCACCGCGGAGAACGAGGAAGAGGAAGGGTAGGACTATGCCGAGAGAGAGAGAACTCGTGTGTGTGGCAGCCCTCAAAACCACACATATATATAGGGGGAGGAGGAGGGGTGCGGCAGCCCTAGGGTTCCCTCCCCCAGGGCCGGCGGCCACCCTAGATCAATCTAGGGCGGTGACCAAGGAGGGAGTGGGAGGGACGGTGCCCCAGGTGGGCCTAGGGCCCATCTGCCTCTAGGGTTTGCCCCCCTCCCACCTCAAGTTGCGCCTTGGGCCCCTTGTGGGGGCGCACCAGCCCACCTAGGGCTGGTTCCCTCCCACTTCTGGCACATGCAGCCCTCCGGTGCCGGTGGCCCCACTTGGTGGACCCCGGTACCCTTTCGGTGGTCCCGGTACGTTACCGGTGATGCCCGAAACTCTTCCGTTGACCAAAACCTCACTTCCTATATATGAATATTTACCTTCGGACCATTCCGGAACTCCTCGTGACGTTCGGGATCTCATCCGGGGCTCCGAACAACCTTCGGTAACCACGTACACTATTTCCCTATAACCCTAGCGTCATCGAACCTTAAGTGTGTAGACCCTACGGGTTCGGGAGGCACGTAGACATGACCGAGACACCTCTCCGGTCAATAACCAACAGCGGGATCTGGATACCCATGTTGGCTCCCACATGCTCCACGATGATCTCATCGGATGAACCACGATGTCGGGGATGCAATCAATCCCGTATACAATTCCCTTTGTCTACCGGTATGATACTTGGCCGAGATTCGATCGTCGGTATCCCTATACCTTGTTCAATCTCGTTACTGGCAAGTCTCTTTACTCGTTCCGTAACACATCATTCCGTGGCTAACTCCTTAGTCACATTGAGTTCATTATGATGATGTCTTACCGAGTGGGCTCGGAGATACCTCTCCGTCAAAGTGACAAATCCCAGTCTCGATTCATGCCAACCCAACAGACACTTTCGGAGATACCCGTAGTGTACCTTTATAGCCACCCAGTTACGTTGTGACGTTTGACACACCCAAAGCATTCCTACAGTATCCGAGAGTTGCATAATCTCATGGTCTAAGGAAATGATACTTGACATTAGAAAAGCTTTAGCAGACGAACTACACGATCTTGTGCTATGCTTAGGATTGGGTCTTGTCCATCACATCATTCTCCTAATGATGTGATCCCGTTATCAATGACATCCAATGTCCATGGTCATGAAACCGTGACCATCTATTGATCAACGAGCTAGCCAACTAGAGGCTCACTAGGGACATGTTGTGGTCTATGTATTCACACATGCATTACGGTTTCCAGTTAACACAATTATAGCATCAACAATAGACAATTATCATGAACAAGGAAATACAATAATAACCATTTTATTATTGCCTCTAGGGCATATTTCCAACAAATAAATCAATATAGATGCCTCAAGCTATATTTTTTTTATCCTGGGGCATCAATATTCATATGCCACCATTGTACATGCCCTAAATGCCATCTTCCTAATGAACATTCACCATTTAACATTGGTCTATTCATTTAGAAAGAAGGGTATCAGCCGACTTTAAATCAATGGAGTCCTTATAAAATGCAACTCAATGTCATAACAAACACAACAAATAAAGAAAATAGAATAAAGCAGCATGATATAAGATGCCGAGAAACAACCACAACCCGTCACCCCCCCCCCACACACCACCACCACCACCAAAAAAGGCCAAACTGGTGAAAGAATGAAGTGCCTCTTGAAGTTATTGGGTTTTCATCCATATCCGAAATCAAGAGCAAAGCCAGCACGACAAAGGAAGAAGCCGTCAAGGGCGCTCATGCCATTGCCATCACCTGGACGTCAATTATCACAATGCCATGCAGCTCCATTGTTGAAAAAAACATGTTCCCTCGCCTTGACTCGAAAGGGCGTCGTACCATCGGACGGTGAATATGCTCACCCGAGAGCCTAGATGGAAGCTATCGTCGAGGTCTTTTAGTGAGGATTCCGGACACGACCCCTCGCTGAAACTCACACACCTTGGGAGCATCATCACCGAGGCCACATAACCGTCAACACAAAGAGAAGAAGTTTTTGGCGGCAACATGACATTCGGTGGTGGCGACTACGTGGCAGCATAGTGCGTACGGCGCCGATGTGGCACTTTAACGGGAAAGACCATCTTCTAGTAGATGAAGGAAAACTTTAGGAGAATTTTTTGTAAAACAATTACAAGTTTACGAAAACTGTTCGAGGTTTTTTTACCTAGCTTTTCATAAACCATACTTTTTTTGCAGATACAAGAATTGTTGAAGATGCACTTAGCGTCACTATTTTTAACAATCAAAGTTACTCACATATATGAGCATACACTCATCCTTATGAACGCAACACGCACACCTTATTCCTATGAACACCTTCGAGAAACTGAGCCGGCATATCATCTTGAGATTGACGAAGTCATCACAGACGCCTTCGCAAACGACAAGAACATCTCTCAATGAACGCATATCACTGAAAGGTCTGGAATAAATCTAGACAAATACGAACAAAACATTAAGTTTAAAACTTGAACCGTAATGAACAAGGAATAAATCTATCTTTGTAACTATCCAACCGCAGATTGATTTGCACTTAACGTCACTTCTATAAAAACCGGAGCATGGAGAGGTAAAAGAAGCCTAGGCAAGAACGGACACAGAGTCAAAGAGCGCATAAAAGGTTTCTTTTGAAAGTTTAAGCTCAGCATGTACAATGGCCAAAAATGCGAACCACATCTCGTCGTACTGAGATTGCAATAGGGCTGAACTTTAGCCGGCTAACTTTGGCACAGAAGAAAAATAAGCTAATTAAACATCCTTCCTTGTGCAGTTGTACTCCTGCTAATCTGCACGCACATACACGCAACGACACGTCAGATGCGGGTGCGTGGCCACAAACACTCTTGCTCCTACCTTAGGTCACACGGATGTTTTTCAACCGCGTTCATTCATGCCCACGTATTTGCAATGCGCTGTAAAACCTTTCGTATACCTGGCCTTTGGCAACTTGCAAGAAGGAACCTGCATTACACGCCCTCATTTCCAATCTTAGTACTTGATCTTTGCCTTCGGATATTTCCAAGGGCCGGAGAAGGAATCACTTCCGAACTTCAAAGGACAAGTTTATTTCCCCAAACGTAATGAGAAAATGCCACCCCACCAGCCCTCCCGGTGGGCGGTGGAGTGTGTAAGAGCAAAATATCCATCCTTGTCACTTCCTCGTTTCTACAGCATTTCTCCAAATGTCACCTTCGACCAGCCAGCCAGCCATCTCTACACATTTTCTTATCGTACTTTCTTCATTTTAAAATAAGTGTTTCAATCTTAATACAATTTTATACTAAAGTTAATATAAAGTTAAAACATTTATTTTGAAACGAAGGAAGTATATTTTATTCGTGGTGTCACGAGAGAACCCCTTGGCATTAGCCTTGTACAGGTTCATGGCAAAATCATACAGAGAACGATGTGGGAGGTGCGTGGTTATTTCCTCTTGCTTCGTAGGCGTTCCTTTGTTGCAGAAGGCGAGTGCTGAACCATTGATGCGCAAGAAGATTGTCTGCGCGTGAGTGTGTGTGTGTGTGTGTGAAAATTACATAGTTGAAGCATGATTTGGGTCTGGAACTCTGGATGAATGATGGCCTGAAGATGGTTGAGCTTGCCTGTCAGGGCCATAACTGAACCCACTAGTGTCAATTAGCACTCTACGCTTCTTCAGTTAGCAAACGGCCCAGATTGAACGTGGCGAGCGAGGATGGACAACCCAGAACTCACAAGCTCACAAGCTACCGTTGATGTTAACTTCCCAGTTGTTATATAGTTAAGCAGTTGCTTTCAGCTTCATTGTTTGCCTTTTTGTAATTTTATTACTCCGTAACTCGAAGCCTCCGACCGATTTCCCTCTGAGTACGATTCGATCCTAAGAGCATTTTCAATAAATGATCCAAATTTAAAGATGTAAGAGCAACTACAGCAGGCCCCTAAACCCTTTTAAAACGTCCGGACAGACCGTTCGGTCACTCACCGATCATGAAATTTTAACCTAGTCGGACGCATCAAACGGGTCTCAAACGTCCGGACTGACCGGCACTTTTCATATTCAGCTCAAATATGAAGCGGATATGGGGACTCCCGGGCACCTGGGCATGTCTGCCACGTTGGCCTGGCCCGCGTTGGCCTACATCGACCCCACGTATGTTCGTCTCCATCCACTCGACGGACCAAACACTAGCCACTTCACTCCACTCTCCTCCACTCCCATCAGTCACCCAAGCTCACCTCGCTGATCTCCAGCCTTCTCCGACATGGCGGGCAGCGGATTCGAATCTTTCACCTCCAGATCCGTCGACCACGAGCTCATCCCACACGGCCCAGGGAGGAGATGACCGCCCGTCTTTCACTCCACCGCTCCCAGGAGTTGGTCGTCTGACAGCAGCGCTCGGACTCGCAACATCGGGAATCCATTGTGTCCGCACAACCGGTGCATGGATCCGGCGTCGTTGCCTTACCGGAGGCGGTGTGGTCCGTCTGGCGTCTGAACGCTCTGGCGGACATGCAACCCCTCCGTTGGCGCCCCAAGGACGCATCATGGGCATGTGCGGATGCAAACATGGCGCGGCGTACCTGTCGTGCGAGGCAGCAGGCACGGGAGGCGGTGGAGGCCCTCACGGAGGTGGACGTTGGAGAGGCGGAGTCGCACTCTCTGGCGCCCCATATCATGAACCACTACGGGCGTCGCAACCAAGTCGTGGTGGATGTCGGCTCCACTCAGGAGGGATTCATCATCGACCTCATGTCCATCGGCGCCGTCCTGGTTACGGGCTCCAATGAGGAAGAGTATGGCATGGGAGACGATGGGAGCTCGACTCCAGTGAACCGGCTAGTGTCCCATGTCCTACTCTACCTCGGCGGCGGCCGGACCGACATTACGAGGGGCGGAGCCACCCGTCGGACATGGGCACGGTGGAGCCGGACGAGCTCCACTTAAAGATTGATTTATGTTGCATGTAATAGTATGGATTTTAGGTTTCTAATTTGAGGTATCTAGTTATAGAATGCATTATTTGAGGCATGATCGGTCAATGTCCGTGGACGCATCCGTGGGCGTTTCAGGTATTGGATTTTGCCAAGTCCGGCTATAGATGCTCTAAAACAAGGAGATGTAAAATGTATAGCATTAAAAATGCATTTACATCTTAAAAAAGGAGGCAACCAATCATTTATATTGGAGATGTTTTTTTTCAATAAAGGACATTTCATTGAATTGATTTATCAACATGATACAACCGCATCGAAAGAATGCCTGACCTCTGCATAGCATGATGCACATAGCCAACAAGTCGAAAATGGTAGAAAATAAAAGTTTTTTTGTAGCAAAAATAAATTAATCCAGCCTAGGGTGGGGTAGATCCTATGTGGAGATTACACCGCCATCCATGGAGGGAGAAAACCTCCCTGGTTGTACGCTCCAGTCGGGTAGACGTCATCATAAAAAGGTCTCTGTCCTTCGGCCTTTGCAGGATAGACCAAGTACGGAGACATCACATACATGCATGAATAACCTTGCCAGTTACGTCGTGTCAGGTTATCTCTGTTGGGGAACTTTGCATGGGACACAAAATATTTTCTACGCACACGCAAGATCTATCCATGGTGATGAACATCTACGAGGGGGAGAATGGATCTACATACCTTTGTCGATGGCTAAGTGGAAGCGTTAAGAAACATGGTTGATGTAGTCGAACGTCTTCGCGATCCAATCACGATCCGTCCGATTTAGCGCTGAACGGACGACACCTCCGCGTTCAGTACACGTACAACTCGATGACGATCTCCACCTTCTTGATCCAGCAAGAGAGAGCGGAGAGGTAGATGAGTTCTCCGGCAGCGCGACGGTGCGACGGCGGCGGTGGTGGAACTATTCCGGCAAGGCTTATCCTAAGCACCTCCGGAAGTGGACTAGAGGAGAAAACCGATCTAGATGAAGTAAAGGGAGCACGTGGCAATTATGGTTAGGGCTGCCCTCAAATCCTCTAGTATATATAGGAGGTAGGGGAGGGAGGCCGACGCCCCAAGGGCTGCCCCTTTGGTGCGGTCGGAGTGGGAGGTGAAGGAGTCCTACTCCAATCCTACAAGGAGTAGGATTGCTCCTCTCCACTTGGAAACCCTTTCCACCTTTGGGTTTTTCCTTTCCTAGCCGCATGGGCTTTACTGGGGTCTTTGGACATCCCACCAGGGGCTGGCTTGTCTCCGCCCATAGCCCATGAGGCCCTTTAGGGCATGAGGCCCTTCCAATGGTCCCCCGTTACCCTCCCGGCACTCCCGGTACACTACCGAAGTGCCCGAAACTTTTTCGGTGACCAAAACGGGACTTTCTACATATCGATCTTTACATCCGGACAATTACGGAGCTCCTTGTGACATCCGGGATCTCATCCAGGACTCCGAACAACATTCGTTCACCACCATACTATACTACCGAAACGTTACCGAACGTTAAGTGTGCAGACCCTGCGGGTTCGAGAAGTATGTAGACATGACCGAGGCACCTCTACGGTTAATAACCATAGCGGGACCTAGAGGCCCATATTGGTTCCTACATATTCTACGAAGGTATTTATCGGTCAAATCTTTATGTCAAGGATTCAGTAAATCCCGTATGTTGTTTCCTATGTTCTTTGGTGTGTTACTTGCCCGAGATTCGATCGTCGGTATCTCTATACCTAGTTCAATCTTGTTACTGACAAGTCTCTTTACTTGTTCCATAATACAAGATCCCATGGCTAACACTTTAGTCACATTGCTTGCAAGGCTTGTTGTGATGTTGTATTACCGAGTGGGCCCTGAGATACCTCTCCGTCACACGGAGTAACAAATCCCAGTCTTGATCCATGCCCCCTCAACAGACACCCTCGAAGATACCTGTAGAGCACCTTTATAATCACCCAGTTACGTTGCGATGTTTGATACACACAAGGTACTCCCCCGGTGTCAATGAGTTGCATGATGTCATGGTCATAGGAACATATACTTGACATGCAGAAAACTATCGCAATAAACTGGCACGATCATATGCTATGCTTATAGTTTGGGTATTGTCCATCACATCATTCTTCCAAATGACATCTCATGTCAATAGCTAGGAAACCTTGACCATCTTTGATCAACGAGCCAGTCTACTAGAGGCATACTAGTGACACAGCATCGTCTATATATCCACACATGCAATCTGTTTCTAATCAATACAATTATAGCATGGATAATAAACAATTATCATGAACAAGGAAATATAATAATAACCATTTTATTATTGCCTCTAGGGCATATTTCCAACAATCTCTAGTTAAGATGGCCCCTCTCTTTAAATACCAGAGGAATATCTTCACTCTCAGAGGTATTTTTAGCTTCCACAATTTTTCGTTATCAATGGGAACATCACTATGAACCATTGCATCCTATAAGGACTTCACTATGAAACTACCATTCTGATGCGGCTTCCATCGAAACTTGTCCGGCTCGTTTGTCAGTTGAATATCCTCCAGACGAGAGAGTAATTCATTCCATGCTGCCAAGCGAGGGCCAAAGAGGTCCCTACGAAACCTTCAATAGATGATGTATATTTAATGATGTAAACCTTCTACTCAAACAAATAATTTTGTTAAACACGTTGTGTGCAAGTTGTAAGAAACTGGCCAACGGCGGGTCAGAGCGTTGATGGGCAACGACTGCTTCAAGAGGTTGGTCATGCGGCTGCTGGAGGACTCCACTTGTGAAGACGCAATGGAGGCGGCAACAACCGAGAAACCCTCGGCTCGACAGGTTGCAGTGGGCGCACGAGTGTCCTACTAGCTTCGGCGGCAGGCAGCGGCTACCAGGGAAGGCGGCCATGAGCTGCTACGGCCATTATGGCCACCGGAGGTCCGACGAACCTCCGAATCGGCTATGCAATCATTGGCGGGGTGTACTAAAATCGACGGGTCGGCAGTGGCTAGGGCGACGCGGCTGGCGGGGGTGGGGGAGGGAGGGAATAGGATGCGGGGTCAAGGATGGACGAACGGATGGCGGCGGCGGAGGCGGGTGGTCGTGAGCAAGGCGGACTCAAATCAACCGCACGTCACCAGCTACGGCGGCACAGCTGGCGACAGGGATGGGCGCACGGAGTCACAACTGGGTCGAAGATGGACGGACGGACGATGACGACAATGTTTCTGAGCAAAAATCGCCGGCGACGGAGGTGGACACGTGAAATGAAGTCGGTTGGCGCGCGACCGTCAGTTTTACATCTCCTATATATATATATATTTGCATCTCGAGGTGTTATACATCTTGAAAAGACATAGATGTAATTTTTTTTACATCTACATCATCTGTTGAAGGTGAGCTTTTAGCGCAACTCTAATGGGGCAACCCATTTCGTCCGCTGGCGCCCGTTTGGGTCGGCGTGGACACAAAAATCGGCCCAACACGCTGACCCAAATGGATGCGTGTCTGCTTTTCGTCCGCGGGAAACCCATTCCCGGCCCATTTTTGAGCCAGATTTGGGTCGGCGCGGACACGAGACGGACGCGCGCGCGCGTGCCTTCTCCTCCCCCGGGCCCGCTGGTCGGTGGTAGCCTCCTCCATTCCCCCAAAACCCTTCCCACCCCACCCCGCCATGGACGACGACCTCGATGCCGCCATTGGCCTCGCCTCCCTCGCTTCGTCTGCCATGACGACCGCCCCCTCCCGCAAAGGCAAGCCCCGCGCCCCACTGCAAAACCGTCGCCGCACCCAAGCCGAAGAAGACGCTGATGCCTGAAGGGTGCGCATGGGAGTCGGCCAAGAGGAATGGCTGCAGGCACGCGGCGGGCGCGAGGGATGAAGCCATCGTGGTAGCGGCCGCCGCCGCCACGCAGTAGGAGGTCACCAACGCCCGCGTCACGGTGGGAACGAGGGAGGTGCTCTATATGCTAGGGTTAAATCCTAGCCAACACGACCTCGTCAATGCCGTCGTGCCCGCGGACCACACCGGCTCATCCGCGTTCCCTCGGATGGTGCTGCCCGACTCGCCCCGCTCGTCGGCTTGCACCCCAATGCCTGGCTTCCACGTCTACCTGCAGGCCTCCCGCCTCTCCTGGGAGTGCTCGCCCGAGGTGAGCGTGGTGGCGCCTTCCACGCCCGCGCCCATGCCCATCAACCTCAATGCCACACCGGTGGCCGGTGGCTCGTCATCCGGAGGCGCGAGGAAACACGCGCGGGAGATGCCAGCGGACATGCTCCCGGGCGCATGCAACCTGTTCGATGGAATGGCGGTCGGCGGCGATGAGGACTACATGCAGAATGTGATCTTCGATGGTGGTGCACCGGCCACCGACGTTGATCCTGACGAGACGCAAAGCCAGGACGGCCGAGGGGCGTTTACGCCGTCCGCCTTTGATCAAGATCAGGGGCCTTCATGCGTGATCAGGTCGGCTTGGACCTGGACGGCTTCCCACTCGACCACGAGTTTCTAGAGGACTATGGGCAAGAGGAAGAGGACAAGTGCGACATCGAAGCAAAGCCTTTGTTCGAGGACGAGCTTGCCAACCAAGTCGCTGGGGCGGCGCAGCCGAAGCGCAAGAGCAAGCAGACTAAGGCAACGGTGTTCGAGGACAAACTTCTTTACGAGTGTTGGAGAGACATTGGGCAAGACCCCAAGATGGGCGCCGAACAAAAGCATTCAACTTTTTGGATCCGTGTTCACCGTGAATTCCATGAGCGCAAAAGGTTTCCACCATACCAAATAGTAAACACGTGTGGGTGGGTGTCTATTTCTAAGCGATGGAGGGTGACCAACAAGAGTGTAACAAGTTTTGTGCCACTCTTGAGAGCGTCAAGGCCCGTCCCGTGAGCGGCATCAGCATGCAAGACATGGTATGCTAGCAAGCCGCCCTCTTTTGTATCATCAAGTTTATGCTTACGTGTTCATTTGCATACCATTTTCCAATATGCTTGCATTAAATACATTTGTAGGCATTTCAAGATTTGGAGGCATTCAAGGTCCAACAAAATGGCAAGTGCTTCAACCTCTCCCATTGCTTTAGGGTCATCAAGGACGAGGAGAAGTTCAAGGCGCAATATCCCACCCTCAAGTCGCGTGGGGGGAAGCAAGCCATGGAGGAGTTTGGGAACGGCAAGAAGGCACGGCCGCAGGGGAAGACCAACTCCAAGAAGGAGGACAAGCGGGATGCGGCGTCGAATGCCTTGATCGCAAGCGTGGAGGGCATGATGAGCAAGAAGGACTCAAGGTAGGAGGAGCGCCGACATTACAAAGAAGAGTCCATGACTGCCTTCATGGAGATCCAAAGGAGGAGGCTTGAGATGAAGGCGAAGAAGCAAGCCAAGATGCTCGAGAGGGAGGCAGAGAAACAAGCCAAGATGCTAGAGATTGAGGCCACCAACTCTAAGACCAAGGCGAAAGAAGTGGCCCTCGTGAGCATGATGATCAGGGTGGAGATCATGAAGGTGGATCTCAACACCGTGTCGCCAAGGAAGAGGCCCTGGTTCGAGAAGATGCAGGCTAACATGCTCAAGTTCGACGACGAGTGATCTATGGTGACGACCGCCATCCTTTTTTTGTATGCCGGCGGGTGTGCTGGCATGACCACGGGGCCGTGATGGCATGGTCGAACTCAAGTCCCACCCCTTTTGTGTGCTGGCATGTGTGCCGGCCGCTGGCAAGTGCGCCAGCATGATGATGTGGTGATATTTTCTGAAACCGGCATTGTATGCTGGCGCTGTCATAGTGCCGACATGAGACATGGCCACTGACATGATCTATGATTACATTTTTTTATAAATTGTGTGCAGACATAAAATGGATCGACACATTGGGCGCACTGCCAACCCAAATTTAAAACAGGGATGATGGGTGGGCGGCCGACTTAAACGGACAAAAAGCAAACAAAAGCGTCGTCCGTTTGGATCGGCCCGTTTGGAGTTGCTCTTAGGCCTCAAAAATGTATAGTAAGTTATTTTGCACCTCTGTCGTCTATTGAAAATCTCTAACATTGCCATTCCATAGATCTAGGTTGTAGCCATTTACAAGGATGCTTCGCGAGACAGAAGAAAATAAAACACCGACACACACCGGTTAACATCACACGGTTTAGCAATGATATGCCACAGCCCATAGGTTCAGCCACCGGACCAGCCAATGCCATTTGCAAATAGTATAACTCGACAGCAGAGCACACTTGCTTTAGATTTAAGGTAAAGCTGCCGGCCTGTCGGGCACTTATACTGTATGTTTTACTACCGGGCAAACAATTGCGTAAGTGGTCGACTGAGTGAAGGCATAGTACTTTGTGCAATTAAATACGAAGATATTAAGATCATGGCATATCATGGTGGTTGGTAATTGTTGGGGATATAACCCCATGGTGAGACCCGCCCCTGAGGCTCCGGCTCACACTAGGCGGCTCGTACACCAGTCCAAAGATGGGCCGTGAAGACTTAAGCCCAGGACATTGGGTGGCTTGACAAGATGGGCCGGAGCGTGGCCCGGACAGAGAAAGTATGAAGACCCGAGCGGAGAGCCGCCTGGAGACAACTTGCTTAGGAAGGCAAGACAATGTAGAGACGGATTCAGACACGTAGTGAGAGTCGGTTACAACTTTTATGACCCGTGATCTTGACCTCCGATATAAAGGCGAGACCCGGGGCGACTTAGAGGATCAGGCTATCGAGAACTAGGTGAAGCGATAACTCCCTTGTAATCGATACACCAAGCAATATAAACACAAGTAGGACGTAGGCTATTACCTCGACTTGAGGGGCTGAACCTGGGTAAACCTGTGTATTTTGTCTCAACCCCTTTGAGTCCATCACCTTAGCGATGGCCTCGAATCCAAGTCCGTTCACCCGGACATCTTCCATGATAAAACCACAACAGTTGGCGCCCACCATGGGGCCTGCGCTCGGTGGTGTTGAGTTCTCGAAGGGCTCTCTCCCAGGGCTTGAGGGATACGTGGTCGGAAGGATGAAAAAGAGTCGCCGTGACTGGCTCTACATCGACGTCGTCGGCTGGGGTCTTGATGCCGGCTCTGTCGAGTATGGATTCCGGGTTCCCTACGGCAGGATCCATGTCTTCATCGGCAGGATCGACGGATCTACACCCAGGCCGGACATGTGCACCAGCATCGTCGAGCCGGCCCGACGCGCGCAACCCGCCCGTGATGTGCGACCCACCCGTGTCAACCCGGGCCAGAGGCACGTCTTCGTGGGCTTCACTCAAGATATGGATCTTGAAGCTTCTGCGTCGCAGGAGACTCTTGTCTGTTTAGAGGACGGATCTTCGAGTGGGGAAGCAGAGTCGATCTACCAGCTTCACAACGGTGGGCTCAGGGGCTACGACGAGCTTTACCCTGAGTCGGAGCATTCTGAGCCGGACGATTTCAGGCCGTCGGTTCATGCGGCCGTGTTCATGGAGGGGTCGGCCCCAGGTGCGAGCAACACAGCCGCCGGAGCAGCAACCTCGGGGGCTGACCCACTGCCGCCGGCTCAAGTTCTTATGGATCCGATGAACGAGCTCGCGGCCCTGATGGCCACTGAAGTCATGCCAAATAATCAAGCTGCTCGGAACATGGAGATAGTGAGACTCAAGGACCGGATGGCGGATGAGCAACAGAGAATAGCTGAGCTAAAAGTTCAGATGAAGGCGGAGGCAAAACGCATTAAGACGGATGCCTTCCGCCTTGGGCTAGAACAACAATCAGCGGCTGCGGTGCATCGGATGAGGCATCAATCCCGCTTGCCAGAACATTATGAGGCTAGGAATCTCTTCAATACGCCAGGAACGGGACGGGCAGCGGATGTACCTGGAAGTCGGTCGGTGGCTCGACCGCAGCTTAACCCGCCTCGACAAAACCAGGCCTCACCAGTGGTCTTTCCAATGTCGGCGGGTCATTATTCCAACCCGACAGAGAACATGGTGGCCGCGACCACCCATCTTGAAACAATCCCTATCCCAGATGAGGCACCTTTTGCAGAAGAGGTATGGAACGCCATTGGGTACCTTCAGACGGCGATGGCCCAGCAGGAGAAATATACTTACAACCGGAGCCGCGTTCATTCGACCCCCCTCCCTAGCCGCAGCTTTAGCCTGCGCTATGAATCAGCCGACGCTACTCCAGCAACAATTAGCACAAAGGGCCTCAAGGGGATGATCAGGCGGCTCTAGATGCACAAGCGCTCATAAACCGGGCGAGAAACCAGCAAGAGGTGGCAGCTTTGGCCACGGCGGCTCACCAAGAGCCCGGGCCCTCCGTATCAGTAGGAGTGGGAGTGACCACCAAGGCCATGGGAGTTCCATGCTTAGCAACGGCTCTGCGGAGTGAGCGGTTGCCGAAGGATTTCAAAGGACCTCGCAAGGTCCCGAATTACACTGTTGACTTACCCTTGGAGGCCTAGATCGAAAGGTATGAGCTGGCTATGGAGATGTTGGATGTCAGTGAAGCGGTGTGTGCTAAGTGCTTCATTATGATGCTTGAAGGTCTGACTCGCATGTGGCTAAAGGGTTTGCCACCCAATACCATCAATTCATGGGCTGAGTTGAGGGCAAGGTTCATCAGAATTTTCAAGGGACTTGCAAACAGCTTATGACTATTGTGGATCTCAATCATTGTGTCCAGCAGGAGAATGAGCCGGCTCATCATTGGGTCCGATAGGTGTCGACCATCATCCACTCATCTGAACAGATCACGGCGGCTCAAGCGGTGCTGATCCTAGAAAAGAACTGTCACTTCGTCCCTCTGAAGCAGAAGCTTGGCCGGCTCAAGCATACGTGTGAGGACATGGGGAGAACTCATGGCGGCTCTCACAAAGTATGCTGACTCTGATAACACGAAGGATCTAGGCTCTGATGAGGAGAAGGCCGACCAAGGTAAGAGGAGCAACAAGGGTAAGGGTGCGGCAAACAATGGTAACCAGAGCAAGCGAAAAAACTTGAATGGCCGGTCAGAACTGGTGGCCAATACGAGCACCGGCTAGAATTATTCTAAGGGCAATGGGAAGTTCAGACCGCCTTTTAACAAAAATAGGACTCCTTTCAATCTGGAGGAAATGCTCAAAAAACCCTGTCCGGAGCACAACCGGCCCGATAAACCTGCGGCGCACACATGGGGTGATTGCCATATCATGCAGAAGTTCAAGAATTACAACATGCAGCAACACAACAACCATGGTGGTGGCCCGCCCGGCGGCTCAGGACCAGGCAGTTCAGGAGACGGATTTGGATCCGGCTCCAGCGGCTCAGGGTCCGGTCATCATGGTCAGGGCAATCAAGGAGGACATCCTCAGCACTCTGTAACAACAATTTGCAATAGCATAATCAATCTGGGTATCAGAGTAATCCAAAGCAGCTCAGTTCGGGCCAGTATCATGTTTTTACGACCAACCTTAACAAGCGGGATCAGAAATTGCGCAAGCAAGCGGTTAACGCAGTCGCGCCGGCTCTGCCGCAATACTTGAAGCGGTCTGAGTATGACATAACATGGAGCCGGGAGGATCACCCGCCGCGTGTTGATGACCCGGGGCGGCTAGCCTTGGTAGTTGCCCCCAAGTGGGAGGATATATGGTGAATAAGGTACTTATGGATGATGGTAGTAGCATCAACATCATGTATTATGATACCTTTTGGCGGATGAAGCTGCTTGATGAAGACCTTAAGCCCTCATCAATCGTTTTTCATGGTGTAGTACCGGGCAAGTCAGCTTACCCGGTGGGCAGGATTTCTTTGGAAGTCACCTTTGGTGACGAGTATAACTACAGGGTGGAGTCCTTGTGGTTTGAAGTGGTCAAGATCAAGAGCCCTTATCATGCATTGTTTGGGCGGCCGGCTTATGCTAAGTTTATGGCTAGGCCCTGTTATGACTACTTACAGCTCAAGATGCCCGGATTAAAAGGCACGATTACTGTTCATGGTGATCGGAATACGACTATTGAGTGCGAAGAAGGAGACGCGGCTTACGCGGAATCCAGTTGTGCCGAGGCGGAACTCAAGTTCTATAAGGAGAATGTTGACCCGAAGGATATGACCCCGCTGAAGAAGCCTACGATGGAGGTTGAGCCGCCCCTCAAATTTTGGGCGGATGATACCAAGGCGGTGGATTTTACTCTGGGTGACTCATCCAAGCAGTTTATTATTGGGGCCAACATGGATCCCAAATAGGAAATCACGCTCATCGAATTCATCCGTGAGAATTGGGACATCTTTGCATGGAAACCTTCTGACATGCCGGGTGTATCGAGAGAGTTCGCTGAGCATAACCTTAATGTGGATCCTGAGTTTAAACCTGTCAAGCAATTTCTACGACGGTTCAACGAGGAGAGACGCAAGGCCATTGGGGAAGAGGTCGCCCGGCTCTTAGCGGCGGGTTTCATCATCGAGGTCTTTCACCCGGAGTGGCTTGCTAACCCAGTGCTTGTGCTCAAGAAGAACGACACATGGCGTATGTGTGTGGACTATACGGATCTTAACAAGGCCTGTTCGGCTGATCCTTTTGCTCTCCCTTGTATTGATCAAATCATTGATGCTATGGCGGGTTGCGAAAGTTTATGCTTCCTGGATGCTTATTCGGGATATCATCAGATCAAGATGGCGGTTAAGGACCAAGAGAAGACGGCCTTCATTACGCCTTTTGGAGCCTTCTGCTATGTGTCTATGCCTTTCGGGCTCAAGAGTGCCCAGGCGACTTATCAGCGTTGCGTGCAAAATTGTCTTCACAATCAGATTGGACGCAATGTTCATGCTTATGTGGATGATATTGTGATCAAATCAAGGAAGAAGGAGACCTTGCTTGATGACATAAAGGAAACCTTTGACAATCTACGGATCTATAAGATGATGCTTAACCCAGCAAAGTGTGTCTTTGGTGTTTCGGCTGGCAAGCTCTTGGGATTTTTGGTTTCTGAGCGTGGTATTGAAGCTAACTCGGATGAAATCAAGGCTATCACCTCCTTGGATGAGCCAGCTTGTATCAATGATGTCCAACGCCTGGCAGGGCGGATCGCCATGTTGAGCCAATTTATAAGCTGCCTTGGTGAGAAAGCCATCCCTCTATATCAAATGATGAAAAAGACAGACAATTTTGTCTAGAGTACGGCGGCGGGTGAAGCGTTTGAGGCACTCAAGAAGCAGCTTACTTAGCCGCCGGTTTTAGCTGCTCCGGCTGAGAAAGAGCCCTTGCTCCTATACGTGGCGGCTAACAACCGGGCTGTCAGCACTGTAATTGTGGTCAAGCACAAGGAAGCAGGGAAAGAGTATCCGATTCAGAGGCCAGTTTATTATATCAGTGAGGTCCTGACAGAGTCCAAACAGAGGTATACACATTGGCAGAAGTTAGTGTATGGGGTATTCATGGCCAACCGCTAGTTAAAGCATTACTTCTTAGGGCACCAGATTACCGTGGTCAGCTCTACTCCGTTGGGGGCATAATTCAGAACAGAGAAGCCATTGGTAGGATTACTAAGTGGTTATTGGAGTTGGGACCTCTCAATATGAAATACGTACCTCATACGGCTGTCAAGTCTCAAGCCCTTGTGGATTTCATAAACGACTGGACAGAGTGTCAGGCGCCTGAAAAAAAGCCGGATAACACATACTGGACAATACACTTTGATGGATCCAAGCAGCTGGAAGGATCAGGGGTAGGAGTTGTTTTAACATCTCCCAAAGGTGATAAGTTCTGTTATGTACTCCGGCTGATGTTCCCTTGCACTAATAATGCAGGTGAGTACGAAGCTCTACTTCATGGCCTCAGGGTAGCTAAGGAGATGAACTTAAGCCGGGTAAGGTGCTTCAGTGACTCAGACCTTGTGGCTTAGCAAGTTTCAGGTACTTGGGATTCCAGGGATTTGTGGATGGCGACTTATCGTCAAGCGGTGGACATCATTGCTGGTCACTTCAAGGGTTATCAGGTGGATCACATTGATCGTTGCAGGAATGAAGCGGCTGATGCCCTATCAAGGTTAGGCTCTCAACAAAAGCCTGTGCCGCCCAGTATCTTTCTCGACGCCTTATATCACCCGACTATCAAGTTACCATCATAGGAAGATTTGGCCGTTCCTGACCCGGAGGGACAATTAGTGGCGGCTCTACATGCTATTCCGGATTGGACTGTGCCCAACTTGGCGTATTTGACTCGAGGTGAGTTACCTGATGATGAAAATCTGGCCAGACAGATAACCCGGGGGTCTAAATCCATGACGATAGTCAATGACGAGTTACACAAGTGTAGTGTCACCGGAGTGTTTCAACGTTGTGTCTCACCAGAGGAGGGTAAGGAGATCTTAAATGAAATTCATGCTGGTGATTGCAGACATCACGTCGACTCAAAGTCTCTGGTGGCCAAGGCTTTCCGGCATGGTTTTTTCTGGTTGACGGCTCACAAGGATGCCGGGGATCTGGTCCGCAAGTGCGACATTTGTCAAAAGTTTGGCCGGCGTGCTCATGTTCCGGCTCAAGAATTGCGCATGATACCAATTACTTGGTCGTTTGCAGTCTGGGGGCTCAATATGGTCGGGCCTTTCAAGAGATCCAAGGATAAGAAAATGCACTTCTTGGTGGCGGTTGATAAGTTCACCAAGTGGGTAGAGGCTGAGCCGGTCAGCAAGTGTGACGCGGCTACGGCGGTTCAGTTTATCAAAAAATTGATCTACCGTTTTGGTTACCCTCACAGCATCAACACGGACAATGGCACAAACTTGTCCAAGGGGGCTATGAAAAAATTCTGCGACCTGGAACACATCCGGCTTGATGTTTCTGCGGTTTCTCATCCATAGTCCAACGGTGAGGCGGAGCATGCTAAGCAAGAAATCTTGAGAGGTATCAAGCCCCGGCTTATGGTTCCTTTACAGCGGATGCCGGGTTGTTGGCTCGAAGAGTTTCCGTCCATCTTATGGAGCATCAGAACTACCCCCAACAGATCCACAGATCATACACCTTTCTTCATGGTTTACGGTGCAAAGGCCGTGTTACCAAGTGACATCTGGCATGACTCGCCACGAGTGGCGGCTTACGTTGAGACGGACAATGAGATGGCAAGACGCGTTGGATGCTTTGGAGGAGGAACAAGAACTGGCGGCTGCTCGATCGATGGTCTATCAGCAAGACCTGCGCCGCTATCATAGCCGCAGAGTCAACACCCGGACGTTTCAAGAAGGTGACTTAGTGTTGCGGCTGATTCAAGACCAAACAAATATGCATAAGTTATCTCCTCCATGGGAAGGACCTTTCGTGGTCATTAGAAATCTCAACAACGGGTCATATTATCTCATTGACATCCGGGATGACTCAGATACCTCGGGGTAGGAGACCCGCCGGCCGTGCAACATAGCGCATCTGCGGCCTTATTATACCTGAGTTGTTGAGACTCGACATTGTACACTATCATTGTACATATCATATTTATATATGAATAAAGTAGCATCCCTGCAAGTCAGAGCCTCTGCCATTTCACATATCTTCATCTATGCAAGAAAGATCCAAAACATAGCGGTCTAAGGGGGCTTCCCACCTCCAGGTGTAGCTTATGTAACCCTAACAACCGGCTCTTAAGACAAAAAAGTTGACAAGTCAACTTGGTTGTCGAAGGGGGCTTCCCACCTTCAGGTGTAGCTTATCTAACCCTAATAGCCGACTCTTAATCCAAAAATGTTGACAAGTCAACATAGCTATCGAAGGGGGCTTCCCACCTCCAGGTGTAGCTTATCTAACCCTAACAGCCGGCTCTTAAGCCAAAAAGGTTGACAAGTCAACTTGGTTGTCGAAGGGGGCTTCCCACCTCCGGGTGTAGCTTATCTAACCCTAACAGCCGGCTATTAAGCCAAAAAATGTTGACAAGTCAACATAGCTGTCGAAGGGGGCTTCCCACCTTCGGGTGTAGCTTATCTAACCCTAACAGTCGGCTCTTAAGCCAAAAAATATTGACAATTCAACATAGCTGTCGAAGGGGACTTCCCACCTCCGGGTGTAGCTTATCTAACCCTAACAGCCAGCTCTTAATCCAAAAAAGTTGACAAGTCAACTTGATTGTCGAAGGGGGCTTCCCACCTTCGGGTGTAGCTTATCTAACCCTAACAGCTGGCTCTTAAGCCAAAAAATGTTGACAAGTCAACATAGCTGTCGAAGGGGGCGTCCCACCTCCGAGTGTAGCTTATCTAACCCTAATAGCCAACTCTTAAGCCAAAAAAGTTGACAAATCAACTTGGTTGTCGAAGGGGGCTTCCCACCTCCGGGTATAGCTTATCTAACCCTAACAGCCGGCTCTTAAGCCAAAAATGTTGACAAGTCAACATAGTTGTCGAAGGGGGCTTCCCACCTCCGGGTGTAGCTTATCTAACCCTAACAGCCGGCTCTTAAGCCAAAAAAGTTGACAAGTCAACTTGGTTGTCGAAGGGGGCTTCCCACCCTCCGGGTGTAGCTTATCTAACCCTAACAGCCGGCTCTTAAGCAAAAAATGTTGACAAGTCAACATAGCCATCCAGGGGGCTTCCCACCCTACGGGTGTAGCTTATCAAACCCTATTGGCCAGCTCTTAAGCCAAACAGTTGACTCCGTCAACACGTTAGGAATATACAACATCTTTGGGTTATGCTTTTAAGCCGCCCTCCTAACGATATAAAGATACATCTATTCTTGCAGGAAATTAAGCTGCCAAGAGCCGGTAAAGCATCCAATGAGAAGCGCAAGGAAGATGACATATATATGTTAAGCCGGACTATTTTATATGTGCATGATGGCACAATTCAAGCAAAGGCAAAGTTACTACCGGTCTATTACATGTGCTATCTGTGGAGCCCAAAAATATCTTAAATTTTTTTACACCGCTCATGGCGGGTCACAAAGAGTCAGCTATCAACAGGTGTTCATAGCGCAATCAGCTGGCCGGCGGGTCACCCTGCTCCGGGTCTTCAACTGCCCTGATGTGAAGATTTTCCAAGTCCCAATTGCAGTTGGTTAAAGCCGCAAAGGTTCCTTCTTCAAAGAAGGGGGGCAGTTCAAGTTTAGAGGCAAAAATATTCTTACTGCGGGCAGGCATCAGATCCTTGGACTCAAAGAGCGGGCCGCGGATTCTTTTCTGGTCAGCGCTGTAAGCCGCCTGGTATGTCTCAAGGTTGACTTCTTCTGCTAACATGGAGGCAAGGACTTTGGAAGCCTTTACACACCGTGCATAGTCAGCCTCTATATACTCGCAGCCATCATCTTTTTTGGAGGGAAACCCGTGCATCATATTAGATGAAGTTAACTCTAGAGCAAAAGCCAATGCCCGGCTTATGGCTGCGATCGCCCCCTAATGGGCGACTAATCTCTTCAACTCTAAAATTTGCTTTGGCAGCGTGGACAGAAGCTCTAAGACCCCTTTGATAGTTGAAGGGGTAGTATCCTTTTATAGTACAACCTTGATTGTACACACAACGCCAAAATAAAGTTGTTATGTCAGCGTATACATGGCCTTCAGGGGTAGCAAGCTGTCAGAGGCAAGTTGGTGGCTCCTAGGACCTGCATAAGACAGACGCCTCATCATGAGTCGACAGCACAAGCAAAATACACAAGTTGAGTTAAGTTATCAAATACTTACCAAGGATGTGTTGGAGAACGTCGCATGGGAAACAAAAAAATCCTACGCACACGCAGATCTATCCATGGTGATGAGCATCTACGAGAGGGAGAGTGGATCTACGTACCCTTGTAGATCGCTAAGCGGGAAGTGTTAAGAAACGCGGTTGGTGTAGTCGAACGTCTTCGCGATCCAAATCGCCGAGTGTCCCGCGATCTCATCACGATCCGTCCCGCGATCCAATCACGATCTGTCCCGTGAACTCATCACGATCCGTCCTGCGAACTCATCACGGTCCGTCCCACGAACTCATCACAATCCGTCTCGCGAATTTATAAAGATCCGTCCCGTGAACTCATCATGATCTGTCTCGCGAACTTATCACGATCCGTCTCGTGAACTCATCACGATCCGTCTCGCGAACTCATCACAATCCGTCTCGCGATCTTGATCACGGTCCTTCCGATCTAGCGCCGAACGGACGACACCTCCGCATTCAGCACACGTGCAGCTTGATGACGATCTCCACCGCCTTGATCCAGCAAGAGGAAGTGGAGAGTAGGAAGAGTTCACCGGCAGCGTGACGGCGCTCCGGTGATGGTGGTGGAGCAATTTCGGCACGGCTTCACCTAAGTACCGCGGAAATCCGATCTAGAGGAGCACCGGTGGAACGGATAGCACGTGGCCATAAAAATCTAGTGCAAAACACCCAATACCACCAGTATATATAAGATGGAGGGAGGAGGAGGGCTGGCGCACCAAGGCTGCCCTTGCACAAGGAGGAGAGGAGGAATCCTCCTCCAATCCTAGTAGGACTAGGATTCCTCCTTTCCTACTTGGAATCTCTTTCCACCTTGTGTTTTTTCTTTCTTTTTCAACTCCAGCCTCATGGGACTCTTAGAGGACTTCCACCAGCCCACTAAGGGCTGGTTTCCACCCTCCCACAGCCCATGTAGCCTCTTGGGTCGAAATACCTCTCTCGATGGTCCCCCGGTACACTACCGGCACTCCCGGTACACTACCGATGAGCCCAAAACTTTTCCGGCGACCAAAATAGGACTTCCTATATATGAATCTTTACCTTCGGACCATTATGGAGCTCCTCGTGACGTCCGGGATCTCATCTAGGACTCCGAACAACCTTCGGTCACCACCATACATAACTCTATACTATCAAAACGTCACCAAACCTTAAGTGTGCAGAACCTGCGGGTTCGAGAACTATGTAGACATGACCGAGACACCTCTACGGTCAATAACCAATAGCGGGACCTAGATGCCCATAGTGGTTCCTACATATTCTATGAAGTTCTTTATCGATCGAACCTCTATGTCAAGGATTCAGTTAATCCCGTATGATGTTCCCTTTGTTCTTCGGTATGTTACTTGCCCAAGATTCGATCGTCGGTATCTCCATACCTAGTTCAACCTCGTTACCGGCAAGTCTCTTTACTCGTTCCGTAATACAAGATCCGGTGACTAACACTTAGTCACATTGCTTGCAAGGCTTGTTGTGATGTTGTATTAACGAGTGGGCCGTGAGATACCTCTCCATCACATGGAGTAACAAATCCCAGTCCTGATCCATGCCAACTCAACAGACACCCTCGGAGATACCTGTAGAGTACCTTTATAGTCACCCAGTTACGTTGCGACATTTGATACACACAAGGCACTCCTCCGGTGTCAGTGAGTTGCATGATCTCATGGTCATAGGAACATATACTTGACATGTAGAAAATAGTAGCAATAAACTGACACGATCATATGCTACGTTTTTAGTTTGGGTCTTGTCCATCACACCATTCTTCTAATGATGTGATCCCTTTATCAAATGACATCTCATGTCCATGGCTAGGAAACCTTAACCATCTTTGATCAACGAGCTAGTCTATTAGAGGCATACTAGGGACATGGTTTTGTCTATGTATCCACACATGCATCTAAGTCTCCGATCAATACAATTATAGAATGGATAATAAACGATTATCATGAACAAGGAAATATGATAATAACTAATTTATTATTGCCTCTAGGGCATATTTCCAACAAGATGGCGGCTGTCATCTTCTTGATGTGGCGCTTCAAGGACTACAGCTCATCACACACGATCATAAGCCGCTGATCAGCGTCATCTGCCCGTTTTGTTAGGGCGGCTTGTTCAGTCTTAGCAGATTCCTTGAAGGTTGCAAAGTCGGCCTTAATCTTGGTCAGTTCTTCGGAGAGGAGCCGGCATTTTTCATCAGCTTCACTTCGGACGGCCTGCTGCGTGGCTAGATTATTTTTTAAGCCGGCCACTTCTCACCCGGCTTCGTTTAAAGCTTCCTATGACATGGCAAAGTATGGAATTAGCCGTCAGGAGGAGAATTTTGCAAGTCTCAAACAGATTGCAAGCAATATGTATGACACTTGTGTTGGAAATATGCCCTAGAGGCAATAATAAATTGGTTATTATCATATTTCCTTGTTCATGATAATCGTTTATTATCCATGCCATAATTGTATTAATCGGAATCTCAGATACATGTGTGGATACATAGACAACACCATGTGCCTAGTATGCCTCTAATAGACTAGCTCGTTGATCAAAGATGGTTAAGGTTTCCTAGCCATGGACATGAGATGTCATTTGATAAACGGGATCACATCATTAGGAGAATAGTGTGATGGACAAGACCCAAACTACAACATAGCATATGATCGTGTCAGTTTATTGCTACTGTTTTCTGCATGTCAAGTATATGTTCCTGTGACCATGAGATCATGCAACTCACGGATACGGGAGGAGTGCCTTATGCGTATCAAACGTCGCAACATAACTGGGTGACTATAAAGGTGATCTACAGGTATCTCCGAGGGTGTCTGTTGAGTTGGTATGGATCAAGACTGGGATTTGTTACTCCGTGTGACGGAGAGGTATCTCAGGGCCCACTCGGTAATACAACATCACAACAAGCATTGCAAGCAATGTGACTAAGTGTTAGTCACGGGATCTTGTATTATGGAACGAGTAAAGAGACTTGCCGGAAACGAGGTTCAACTAGGTATGGACATACCGACGATCAAATCTCAGGCAAGTAACATACCGAAGAACAAAGGGAGCATCATACGGGATTAACTGAATCCTTGACATAGAGGTTCGACCGATAAAGATCTTTGTAGAATATGTAGGAACCAATATGGGCATCTAAGTACCACTATTGGTTATTGACCGTAGAGGTGTCTCGGTCATGTCTACATAGTTCTCGAACCCGCAGGGTCTGCACACTTAAGGTTTGGTGACGTTTCGGTAGTATAGAGTTATGTATGGTGGTGATCGAAGGTTGTTTGGAGTCCCGGATGAGATCCCGGACATCACGAGGAGCTCTGGAATGGTTCAGAGGTAAAGATTCATATATAGGAAGTCCTATTTTGGTCGCCGAAAAAGTTTCGGGCTCATCGGTAGTATACCGGGAGTGCCGGTAGTGTACCGGGAGACCCTCGGGAGGGGTATTTCGACCCAAGAGGCTTCATGGGCTGTGGGAGAGTGAATATCAGCCCATAGTGGGCTGGTGGAAACTCCTACACAAGGCTCATGTGGCTGGAGAAGAAAACCCAATAGGAAAAGGTGAAAAAGGCAAAATAGGGTGAATCCTAGTCCTACTAGGATTGGAGGTGGACTCCACCTCCACCACCTGGTTCGGCCGAAGCTCTTGGCTTGGAAAGCCAAGGCTGTCTCCTCTCCTCTCTTCCTCTTATATATACTAGGGGTTTTAGGGTTTTGCACAGATTTTTAGCCACGTGCTGCCCGTTCCTCTAGTGCATAATTTCTCCTCTAGATCGGATTTCTGCAGTGCTTAGGCAAAGCCCTGCCGGAATAGCTCCACCACCATCTCCGGAGCGCCGTCACGCTTCTGGAGAACTCTTCTACCTCTCCGCTCCCTCTTGCTGGATCAAGAAGGCGGAGATCGTCATCGAGCTATATGTGTGCTGAACGCGGAGGTGCCGTCCGTTCGGCGCTAGATCGGAAGGACCGTGATCAAGATCGTGAGAAGGATCGTGATGAGTTCGCGGGACGGATCGTGATGAGTTCGTGGCACGGATCGTGATGAGTTCACGGGACGGATCGTGACGAGATCGCGGGACGGATCGTGATGAGTTCGCGGGACGGATCGTGATTGGATCGCGGGACAGATCGTGATGAGATCGCGGGACGCTCGGCGATTTGGATCGCGAAGACGTTCGACTACACCAACCACGTTTCTTAAAGCTTCCCACTTAGCGATCTACAAGGGTACGTAGATCCATTCTCCCTCTCGTCAATGCTCATCACCATGGATAGATCTTGCGTGTGCGTAGGAAATTTTTTGTTTCCCATGCGACTTTCCCCAACAGTGGCATCATGAGCTAGGTCTATGTGTAGATGAGATCTCGAGTAGAACACAAAAGGTTTGTGGGTGTTGATTCTTAGATTGCTTCCTCCCATGGTCATATTTTGGTTCAGCGGTATTGTGAGATGAAGCGGCCCGGACCAACATTACTCGTACGCTTATGAGAGACCGGTTCCCTCGACCGCAACTTGTTGCATAGATGGCTTGCGGGTGCCAGTTTCTCTCACTTTAGTTGGATCGGATTCAACAAAGGCGGTCCTTGAGAACGTTGAAAAGCAACTAGTGTATCACCGTTGTGGTTTTTGCATAGATGGGAATTGTTCTTGCTAGATACCCGTAGCAGCCACGTAAAACATGCAACAACAATTAGAGGACGTCTAACTTGTTTTTGCAGAGTTTGTTGTGATGTGATATGGCCAATTACATGATGTGGTATATGTGATGTATGAGATGATCATGTGATGTATAGATTATCACGACTTGCATGTAGATGAGTATGGCAACCAGCAGGAGCCATAGGGTTGTCTTTAATTATTGTATGACCTGCGTGTCAATCATTAAGCGCTATGTAATGCTTTACTTTATCGCTAAACGATAGCAATATTAGTAGAAGCATGTTGGGCGCGACAACGCCGATGGCGACACGTTGATGGAGATCATGGTGTCATGCCGGTGACGATGGAGATCATGCCGGTGCTTTCATGATGGAGATCAAAAGCACAAGTTCATGGCCATATCATGTCACTTATGATTTGCATGTGATGTTAATCCTATTATGCACCTTGTTTTGCTTAGGACGACAGTAGCATTATAAGGTGATCCCTCACTTAATTTCAAGAAAATTGTGTTCTCCCCGAGTGTGCACCATTGCGAAAGTTCTTCGTTTCGAGACACCACGTGATGATCGGGTGTGATAGACTCTACGTTCACATACAACGGGTGCAAGCCAGTGTTGCACATGCAGAACACTCGGGTTAAACTTGACGAGCCTAGCATGTACAGACATGACCTCGGAACACAAGAGACCGAAAGGTCGAACATCAGTCATATAGTAGATATGATCAACATGATGATGTTCACCATTGTAACCACCTCAACTCACATGATGATCAGACTTGAGTTGGTGAATTTGGATGATGTATCACTCGAATGACTGGAGGGATGTCAATTTGAGTGAGAGTTCTTAAGTAATATGATTAATTGAACTCATTATCATGAACATAGTCAGTAGTGTCTTTGCAAACTGTGTTGTAGATTATAGCTCACGCTGTAGCTCCCTTGAATTTTTATATGTTCCTAGAGAAATAGAGTTGAAAGATGATGGTAGCAATATTGCGGACTGGCTCCGTGATCTGAGGATTGTCCTCATTGCTGCACAGAAGGCTTATGTCCTTAATGCACCGCTCGGTGCGCCAACCCCTCTAGCGTTGTTTGTAGATGCTGTGAACATCTGACAGGCACGTTCTGATAACTAGTTGATAGTTTAGTGCGTCATGCATTACAACTTAGAATTGAGGCTCCGAAACGTTTTGAACGTCATGGAACATATGAGATGTTCTAAGAGATGAAATTAGGATCTGAGGCTCATGCCCGTGTTGCGAGATATGAGATCTCCAACAAGATTCTTTGCCTCCAAGATGAAGGAGAATAGCTCAATCGTTGAGCATGTGCTTAGATTGTTTAGGTGCTACAATCGCTTGAACCGAGTGGGAGTTGATCTTCCAGATAAGATAGTGATTGATATAGTTCTCCAACTCACTGTCACTAAAGCTACTAGAACTTGGTGATGAACTATAAAACGCCAGGGATAGAAATAATGATCCCTAAGTTGTTCGTGATGTTTGACACCGCGAAGGTAGAAATCAAGAAGGAGCATCAAGTGTTGATGGTTAGTAAAACCACTAGTTTCGAGAAGGGCATGGACAAGGAGGGAAACTTCATGGATAGCAAGTCAGTTGCTGCTCCAGTGAAGCAACCCAAAAGTTGAACCTAAACCCGAGACTAGGTGCTTCGATTATGAGGAGAGCGGTCATTGAATCAAAACAACCCTAGATACTTGGTAGATAAGAAGGCTGGCAACGTCGATAGAAGTATATTTGATATACGTGTTAATGATGTGTACCTTGCGAGTACTCCTAGTAGCACCTGGGTATTGGATACCGGTTCGGTTGCTAAATGTTAGTAACTCGAAATAAAAGCTACGGAATAAATGGAGAACTAGCTAAGGGTGAGGTGACGATGTATGTTGGAAATGTTTCCAAGGTTGATGTGATCAACATCGCACGCTCTCTCTACCTTCGGGATTAGTGACAAACCTAAATAAATGTTATTTGGTGTTTTGCATTGAGCATGAACGTGATTAGATCGTGTTTACTGCAACACGGTTATTCATTTAAGTTAGAGAATAATGGTTATTCTGTTTACATGAATAATACCTTCAATGGTCATGCACCCAGTAAGAATGGTTTGTTGAATCTTGATCGTATAATACACATGTTCATAACATTGATGCCAAAAGATACAAAGTTAATAATGATAGTACCACATACTTGTGGCACTGCCTCTAAATGTCATATTGGTATAAAGTGCATGAAGAAACTCCATGCTGATGGATCTTTGGACTCATTCGATTTTGAATCGGTTGAGACATGCGAACCATGCCTCTTGGGCAAGATGACTAAGGACCCCATTTTCCGGTTTGATGGAGCGGGCAAGTGATTTATTGGAAATGATACATGTTGATGTATGCAATCCAATGAGTCTTGTAGCATGCGGTGGATATCGTTATTTTGTTACCTTCACTGATGATTTGAGTAGATAATAGTGTATATTTACTTAATGAAACGCAAGTCTGAATCATTTGAAAAAGTTCAAGAAAATTCAGAGTGAAGTTTAAGATCATCATGACAAGAAGATAAAATGTCCGAGATATGATCGTGGAGGTGAATATCTGAGTTACGAGTTTGGTATACAACTTAAGACAACGTGAAAGTTGTTTCACAACTCACGCCACCTGGAACACCATAGTGTGATGGTGAGTCCGAACGTCATAGTCGTGCTTTATTGGATATGGTGCGAATTATTATGTCTCTTATCCTTTTACCACTATCGTTTTGGGGTTTTGCATTAGAGACAACTACATTCACTTTAGATAGGGTACCATCTAAATCCGTTGAGATGACACCGTGTGAATTATGGTTTGATAGAAACCTAAGCTGTCATTTCTTAATGTTTGGGGCTGCAACACTTATGTGAAAAAGGGTTTTCACCTAATGAGCTCGAACCCAAAGCGGACAAATGCATCTTCATAGAATACCCTAAAGATAGTTGGGTAAACCTTCTATCTCAGATCCAAGCATAAACTGTTTGTTGCTAAAACTGGGTCCTTTCTCGGGAAAGAGTTTCTCTCGAAAGAATTTAGTGGGAGGAAGATAGAACTTGATGAGATTGTTGAACCTTTGTTCAACCAGAGAGTAGCGCAGCGCACGAAGATGTTTCTGTGAAGCCCACGTTAGTTGAAGAGGAAGTTAATTATGATGATCATGAAGCTTCAGATCAAGTTACTATCAAACCTCGTAGGTCGACAGGGACGTGTACCGCTCCTGTGCGGTATGACAACCCTGTCTTGGAGGTCATGTTGTCGGACAACAATGAACCTACGAGCTATGGAGAAGCGATGATGGGCCCGAATTCCGACAAATTGTTAGAGGCCATGAAATCCGAGAAAGGATCCATATATGAAAACCAAGTATAGACTTTGGTAGACTTGCTCGTTGGACGGCAGGTCGTTGAGTACATATGGATCTTTAAAATGAAGACAGACACTGATGGTGAATGTCACCATTTATAAAGCTCGACTTGTCGCAAAGAAGTTTCCGGCAAGTTCAAGGAGTTGACTACGATGAGACTTTCTCACTCGTAGCGATGCTAAAGTCTGTTGAAATTATGTTAGCAGTTGCTGCACTTTCAATTATGAAATCTGGCAGATGGATGTCAAAACATCGTTTCCTTAACGATTTATTTGAGGAAAGGTTTTATGTGATACAACCAGAAGGTTTTGTCAGTCCTAAGGATGCTAAAAGGTGTGCAAGCTTCAATGATCCTTCTATGAACTGAAGCAAGCATCTCGGAGTTGGAATATACACTTTGATGAGGTGATCAAAGTTCTTGAGTCTATACAAAGTTTATGAGAAACTTGTATTTGCAATAAAGTGAGTGGGAGCACTATAGAGTTTCTCATAAGTATATGTGGATGACATATTGCTATTCGGAAATGATGTAGAATTTCTGGAGAGCATAAACGGTTGTTTGAAAAGAGTTTTTCGAAGGAAGACCTGGATAAAGCTACCTAATTGTTGAGCATCAAGATCTATAAAGATAGATCAAGATGTTTGATAAGACTTTCAATGAGTACATACCTTGACAAGATTTTGAAAGAGTTCAAAATGTATTAGTCAGAGAGAAGTGTTCTCGCCTGCTTTGTAAGGTGTGAAGCTGAGTGAGACTCAAAGCTCGACCACGACGGAAGAAAGAGAAAGGACGAATGTCGTCCCCTATGCCTTAGCCATAGGCTCTGTATAGTATGCCATGCTGTGTACCGCACCTGTGTGTGCCTTGCGATGGGTCCGTCAAGGGGTACAAGAGTGATCCAGGAGTGGATCACTGGACATCGATCAAGATTATCCTTAGTAACTAAAAGACTAAGGAGATGTTTCTCGATGATGGAGGTGATAAAGAGTTTGTCATAAAGAGTTACGTCGATGCAAGCTTTAACACCAATCCGGATGACCCATAGTAGCAATCTGGATACATATAGTGGAGCACCCATTTGGAATAGTACCAAGTGGAGGTTGGTAGCAGTGCTTATGGTTTTATATAGAGATTTGCAAAATACACACGGATCTGAATGTCGCAGGCCCGTTGACTATAAAGACCTCTCTCACATGCAAAGCATGATCGAGCCCTAGAACTCATTGGGTGTTAGATTCATAACAATGCGAATCACATGGTGATGTGAACTAGATTATTGACTCTAGTGCGAGTGGGAGACTGTTGGAAATATGCCCTAGAGGCAATAATAAATTGGTTATTATCATATTTCCTTTTTCATGATAATCATTTATTATCCATGCCATAATTGTATTAATCGGAAACTCAGATACATGTGTTGATACATAGACAACACCATGTACCTAGTATGCCTCTAATAGACTAGCTCGTTGATTGAAGATGGTTAAGGTTTCCTAGCCATGGACATGAGATGTCATTTGATAAATGGGATCACATCATTAGGAGAATAGTGTGATGGACAAGACCCAAACTACAACATAGCTATGATCGTGTCAGTTTATTGCTACTGTTTTTTGCATGTCAAGTATATGTTCCTATGACCATGAGATCATGCAACTCATGGATACCGGAGGAGTGCCTTGTGTGTATCAAACATCGCAACGTAACTGGTTGACTATAAAGGTGCTCTACAGGTATCTCCGAGGGTGTCTGTTGAGTTGGCATGGATCAAGACTAGGATTTGTTACTCCGTGTGACGGAGAGGTATCTCAGGGCCCACTCGGTAATACAACATCACAACAAGCCTTGCAAGCAATGTGACTAAGTGTTAGTCACGGGATCTTGTATTACGGAACGAGTAAAGAGACTTGCCGGTAACAAGGTTGAACTAGGTATACAGATACCAACGATCGAATCTCGGGCAAGTAACATACCGAAGAACAAAGGGAACAATATACATGATAAACTAAATCCTTGACACAGAGGTTCGACCTATAAAGATCTTCATAGAATAGGTAGGAACCAATATGGGCATCCAGGTCCTACTATTGGTTATTGACCGTAGAGGTGTGTGGGTCATGTCTACATAGTTCTCAAACCCACAAGGTCTGCACACTTAATGTTCAGTGATGTTTCGGTAGTATAGAGTTATGTATGGTGGTGACCGAAGGTTGTTTGGAGTCCCGGATGAGATCCCGGATGTCACGAGGAGCTCCGGAATGGTTCAAAGGTAAAGATTGATATATGGGATAATGGTGTTTGGTCTCCGGAAGGTTTCCGGAATTCACCGGAAATAGTTTCGGATGTTTCCCGAAATGTTCGGGGTACAAGGACACTTTATTTGGGCCAAGGGGTAAATCCCATGAGGCTTTAGGAAGGTGCAAAAGATGTTTTGCGGAGGCTAGGGGCTAGACACCGAGGACCTTGGCGTCTGGTCCTGGAGTCCGAGAAGGACTCTTGCCTTGCGGGCAAACCTACCTTGAGGAGGATTTTTCTCCAAGTTTCGACCCCAAGGCTCAGCAGATAAATAAAGGGGTGGGGCTAGCCGTTGGAACACATCAAGAAACCCTAAGCCACGTGCTGCCTCTCCTCTAGTTCGTAGTTTCTCCTCTAGATCGGTTTTAGCAGTTTTTAGGCGAAGCCCTGCTGGAATTGCTCCACCAGCATCACCGCAAAGCTATCGCGCTGCCGGAGAACTCGTCTACCTCTCCGCTTCCTCTTGCTGGATCAACAAGGCGGAGATCGTCATTGAGCTGTACGTGTGTTGAATGCGGAGGTGTCGTCCGTTCGGCGCTAGATCGGAAGGACCGTGATCAAGATCGCGAGACGATTCGTGATTGGATCGCGGGACAGATCGTGATGAGATCGTGGGACGGATCGTGATCGGATCGCGGGATGGATCATGATGGGATCGCGGGACACTCGGCGATTTGGATCGCAAAGACGTTCGACTACACCAACCGCGTTTCTTAACGCTTCCCGCTTAGCGATCTACAAGGGTATGTAGATCCACTCTCCCTCTCTTAGATGCTCATCACGATGGATAGATCTTGCGTGCGCGTAGGATTTTTTTTGTTTCCCATGTAATGTTCCCCAACAGTGGCATCATGAGCTAGGCCTATGTGTAGATGAGATCTCGATTAGAACACAAAGAGTTTGTGGGCGTTGATGCTTAGATTGCTTCCTCCCTTGGTCTTGTTTTGGTTCAGCGGTATTGTGGGATGAATCGGCCCGAACCAACCTTACTCGTACGCTTATGAGAGACCGGTTCCATCGACTGACGTGTAACCTCGTTGCACAAAGATGGCTGGCGGTTGTCTGTTTCTCCTACTTTAGTTGGATCGGATTTGACAAAGGCGGTCCTTGATAAGGTTGAAAAGCAACTTATGTATCACCGTTGTGGTTTTGCATAGGTGATAATTGTTCTTGCTAGATACTCGTAGCAGCCACGTAAAACTTGCAACAACAATTAGAGGACGTCTAACTTGTTTTTGCAGGGTATGTTGTGATGTGATATGGCCAATTACATGATGAGATATATGTGATGTATGAGATGATCATGTGATGTATAGAATATCACGACTTGCATGTCGATGAGTACGGCAACCGGCAGGAGCCATAGGGTTGTCTTTAATTATTGTATGACCTGCTTGTCAATCATTAAGCGCTATGTAATGCTTTACTTTATCGCTAAACAGTAGCTATAGTAGTATTAGCATGGTGGGCATGACAACCCTGATGGCGACACAATGATGGAGATCATGATGATGGAGATCATGGTGTTATGCCAGTGACGATGGAGATCATGCCGATGCTTTCTAGATGGAGATCAAAAGCACAAGTTCATGGCCATATCATGTCACTTATGATTTGCATGTGATGTTAATCCTTTTATGCACCTTGTTTTTCTTAGGATGAAAGTAGCATTATAAGGTGATCCCTCACTTAATTTCAAGATAAATTGTGTTCCCCCCGAGTGTGCACCGTTGCGAAAGTTCGTTGTGTCGAGACACCACGTGATGATCGGGTGTGATAGACTCTACAATCACATACAACGGGTGCAAGCCAGTGTTGCACATGCAGAACACTCGTGTTAAACTTGACGAGCCTAGCATGTACAGACATGGCCTCGGAACACAAGAGACCAAAAGGTCGAACATGAGTCATATAGTAGATATGATCAACATGATGATGTTTACCATTGAAACCACCTCAACTCACGTGATGATCGGACTTGAGTTGGTGAATTTGGATCATGTATCACTCGAATGACCGGAGGGATCATTATCATGAACATAGTCAGTAATGTCTTTGCAAATTATGTTGTAGATTACTAGATCACGTTTAGCTCCCTTGATTTTTTATATGTTCCTAGAGAAATAGAGTTGAAAGATGATGGTAGCAATATTGCGGACTGGGTCCGTGATGTGAGGATTGTCCTCATTGCTGCACAGAAGGCTAATGTCCTTAATGCACCGCTCGGTGCGCCACCCCCTCTAGCGTCATATGTAGATGTTGTGAACATCTGACAGGCATGTTCCGATGACTACTTGATAGTTTAGTGCATCATGCATTATGGCTTAGAATTTAGGCTCCAAAATGTTTTGAACGTCATAGAACATATGAGATGTTCTAAGAGCTGAAATTGGGATCTCAGGCTCGTGCTTGTGCTGTGAGATATGAGATCTCCAACAAGATTCTTTGCCTGCAAGATGAAGGAGAATAGCTCAATCATTGAGCATGTGCTTAGATTGTCTGGGTGCTACAATTGCTTGAATCGAGTGGGAGTTGATCTTCCAGATAAGATAGTGATTGATATAGTTCTCCAAGTCACTGTCACTAAGCTACTAGAACTTGGTGATGAACTATAAAATGCCAGGGATGGAAAAATAATCCCTGAGCTGTTCGTGATGTTTGACACCGCGAAGGTAGAAATCAAGAAGGAGCATCAAGTGTTGATGATTAGTAAAACCACTAGTTTCGAGAAGGGCAAGGGCATGGAGGGAAACCTCATGGATGGCAAGTCAGTTGCTGCTCCAGTGAAGCAAACCAAAGTTGAACCCAAACCCGAGACTAAGTGCTTCAATTATGAGGAGAGTGGTCGCTGAAGCGGAACAACACTAGATACTTGGTAGATAAGAAGGCTGGCAACGTCGACAGAAGTATATTTGATATACGTGTTATTGATGTGTACCTTGATAGTACTCCTAGTATCACCTGGGTATTGGATACCGATTCGGTTGCTAAATGTTAGTAACTCGAAATAAAAGCTACAGAATAAATGGAGAACTAGCTAAGGGTGAGGTGACGATGTGTGTTGGAAATGTTTCCAAGGTTGATGTGATCAACATCGCACGCTCTCTCTACCTTCGGGATTAGTGATGAACCTAAATAAATGTTATTTGGTGGTTTGTGTTAAGCATGAACATGATTAGATCGTGTTTATTTCAACACGATTATTCATTTAAGTTAGAGAATAATGGTTATTCTATTTACATGAATAATACCTTCAATGGTCATGCACCCAATGAGAATGGCTTGTTGAATCTTGATTGTAGTAATGCACGTGTTCATAACATTGATGCCAAAAGATACAAAGTTAATAATGATAGTACCACATACTTGTGGCACTACCGCTAAATGTCATATTGGAATAAATCGCATGAAGAAACTCCATGCTGATGGATCTTTGGACTCATTCGATTTTGAATCGGTTTAGACATGCAAACCATGCCTCTTGGGCAAGATAACTAAGGACTCCGTTTTCCGGTTTGATGGAGCGGGCAAGTGATTTATTGGAAATGACACATGTTGATGTATGCAATCCAATGAGTCTTCTAGCGTGCGGTGGATATCGTTATTTTCTTACCTTCACTTATGATTTGAGTAGATAATAGTGTATATTTACTTAATGAAACACAAGTCTGAATCATTTGAAAAGTTCAAGCAAATTCAGAGTGAAGTTTAAGATCATCGTGAAGAGAAGATAAGATATCTATGATATGATCGTGGAGGTGAATATCCGAGTTACGAGTTTGGTATAGAATTAAGACAATGTGAAAGTTATTTCAGAACTCACGCCACCTAGAACACCATAGTGTGATGGTGTGTCCGAACGTCATAGTCGTGCTCTATTGGATAATTCCAACAGACTTTAGCATCACTACGAGTGAGAAAGTCTCATCGCAGTCAACTCCTTGAAATTGTCGGAAACTTCTTTGCGACAAGTCGAGCTTAATTACCATCAGCGTCTGTTTTCATCTCAAAGGTCCATTTGTATTCGAGGACCTGCCGTCCAACGAGCAAGTCTACCAAAGTCTATACTTGGTTTTCATACATGGATCCTTTCTCAGATTTCATGGCCTCTAACCATTTGTCGGAATCCGGGCCCATCATCATTTCTCCATAGCTCGTAGGTTCATCGTTGTCCAACAACGTGACCTCCAAGACAGGGTTGTCATACCACTCAAGAGCAGTACGCATCCTTGTCGACCTACAAGGTTCGACAGTAACTTGATCCAAAGCTTCATGATCATCATCATTTACTTCCTCTTCAACTGACGTAGGTTCCACAGAAACATCTTTCTGCGCCGCGCTACTCTCTGGTTGAAGCAAAGGTTCAACAACCTCATCAAGTTCCATCTTCCTCCCACTCAATTCTTTCGAGAGAAACTTTTTATCGAGAAAGGACCCAATTTTGGCAACAAACACTTTATGCTTGGATCTGAGATAGAAGGTTCATCCAACTGTTCTTAGGGTATTCTATGAAGATGCATTTGTCCGCTTTGGGTTCGAGCTCATTAGGTGAAAACATTTTTTCAAACAAGCGTCGGTGCCCCAAACATTAAGAAATGACAGCTTAGGTTTCTATCAAACCATAATTCACACGGTGTCTTCTCAACGGATTTAGATGGTGCCCTATTTAAAGTGAATGTAGTTGTCTCTAATGCATAACCCCAAAACTATAGTAGCAAAATGATAAGAGACATCATATAACACGCACCATATCCAATGGAGCACGACTATGACGTTCGGACACACCATCACACTATGGTGTTCCAGGTGGCGTGAGCTGTGAAACAACTTTCACCTTGTCTAAAGTTGTATGCCAAACTCGTAACTCAGATATTCACCTCCACGATCATATTGCAGACATTTTTATCTTCTTGTCATGATGATCTTAAACTTCACTCTGAATTTGCTTGAACTTTTCAAACGATTCAGACTTGTGTTTCATTATGTAAATATACACTATATCTACTCAAATCATAAGTGAAGGTAAGAAAATAACGATATCCACCGCACGCTACAAGACTCATTGGATTGCACACATCAACATGTATCATTTCCAATAAATCACTTGCCTGCTCCATCCAATCGAAAAACGGGGTCCTTAGTCATCTTGCCCAAGAGGCATGGTTCGCATGTCTCAACCAATTCGAAATTGAATGAGTCCAAAGATCCATCTGCATGGAGTTTCTTCATGCGATTTATACCAATATGACATTTAACGGCAGTGCCACAAGTATGTGGTACTATCATTATTAACTTTGCATCTTTTGGCATCAATTTTATTAACATGTGTATTACTACGGTCAAGATTCAACAAACCATTCTCAGTGGGTGCTTGACCATTGAAGGTATTATTCATGTAAACAGAATAACCATTATTCTCTCACTTAAATGAATAACCGCATTGCAATAAACACGATCTAATCATGTTCATGCTCAACGCAAACACCAAATAACATTTATTTAGGTTTGTCACCAATCTCGAAGGTAGAGAGAGCGTGCGATGTTGATCACATCAACCTTGGAAATATTTCCAACATATCATCACCTCACACTTAGCCAGTCTTCGTTTATTCCGTAGATTTTATTTCAAGTTACTAACATTTAGCAACCGAACCAATATCCAATACCCAGGTGCTACTAGGAGTACTAGCAAGGTACACATCAATAACACTTATATCAAATATACTACTGTCGACATTGCCAGCCTTCTTATCTACCAAGTATCTAGGATTGTTCCACTTCAGCGACCGCTTTCCTCATAATAGAAGCACTTACCCTCTGGTTTGGGTTCAACTTCGGGTTGCTTCACTGGAGCAGCAACTAATTTGCCATCCGTGAAGTTTCCCTCCTTGCCCTTGCCCTTCTCGAAACTAGTGGTTTTACTAACCATCAACACTTGATGGTCCTTCTTGATTTCTACCTTCGCAGTGTCAAACATCGCGAACAGCTCAGGGATCATCATTTCCATCCCTGGCAATTTATAGTTCATCACGAAGCTCTAGTAGCTTAGTGACAGTGACTTGGAAAACTATATCAATCACTTTCTTATCTGGAAGATCAACTCCCACTCGATTCAAGCGATTGTATCACCCAGACAATCTAAGTACATGCTCAACGATTGAGATAGTCTCCTTTATCTTGCAGGCAAATAATCTTGTTGGAGATCTCATATCTCACAACACGGGCATGAGCCTGAGATCCCAATTGCAGCTCTTAGAACATCTCATATGTTCCGTGACGTTCAAAAATGTTTTGGAGCCTCAGTTCTAAGCCATAATGCATGACGCACAGAACTAGCAAGTAGTCATCGGAACGTGCCTGTCAGATGTTCACAAAATCTACATATGACGCTAGAGGGGGTGGCGCACCGAGTGGTGCATTAAGGACATAAGCCCTCTGTGCAACAATGAGGATAATCCTTAGATCACGGACCCAGTCCACAATATTGCTACCATCATATTTCAACTCTATTTATCTAGGAACATATAAAATATAAGGGAGCTATAGCATGAGTTTGTAATTTACAACATAATTTGCAAAGACACGACTGACTATGTTCATGATAATGAGTTCAATTAATCATATTACTTAAGAACTCCCACTCAAATTGACATCCCTCCGGTCATTCGAGTGACACATGATCCAAATTCACCAACTCAAGTCCGATCATCACGTGAGTTGAGGTGGTTTCAATGGTGAACATCATCATGTTGATCATATCTACTATATGACTCATGTTTGACCTTTCGGTCTCTTGTGTTCCGAGGCCATGTCTGTACATGCTAGGCTCGTCAAGTTTAACCCGAGTGTTCTACATGTGCAACACTGGCTTGTACCCATTGTATATGAACGTAGAGTCTATCACACCCGATCATCATGTGGTGTCTCGACATGACGAACTTTCGCAACTGTGCACACTCGGGGAGAACACAATTTATCTTGAAATTAAGTGAGGGATCACCTTATAATGCTACTGTCGTCCTAAGCAAAACAAGGTGCATAAAAGTATTAACATCACATACAAATCATAAGTGATATGACATGGCCATGAACTTGTGCTTTTGCTCTCCATATTAAAAGCACCGACATGATCTCCATCGCCACCGGCATGACACCATGATCTCCATCATCTTGATCTCCATCAACGTGTCGCCATCGGGGTTGTCGTGCCCACCATGCTAATACTACTATTGCTACCGTTTAGCGATAAGCGCCCACGATGAGCATCTACAAGAGGGAGAGTGGATCTACATATACTTGTAGATCGCTAAGCGGGAAGCGTTAAGAAACGCGGTTGGTGTAGTCGAACATCTTCGCGATCCAAATCGCCGAGCGTCCCGCAATCTCATCATGGTCCGTCCTGTGATCCAATCACGATCCGTCCTGCGAACTCATCACGATCCGTCCCGTGATCTTATCACGATCCGTCTCGTGATCTTGATCACGGTCCTTCCGATCTAGCGCCGAACGAATGACACCTCCGCGTTCAGCACACGTACAGCTCGATGAAGATCTCCACCTTCTTGATCCAGCAAGAGGGAGTGGAGAGGTAGACGAGTTCTCCGGCAGCGTGATGGCACTGCGGCAATGGTGGTCGAGTAATCTCAGTAGGGCTTCGCCTAAGCACAGTTGAAACCGATCTAGAGGAGAAACTATGGACTAGAGGGTAGGGTTGCACGTGGCTGAAAATCTTGTGTCAAAACCCTAAAACCCTCTAGTGTATATAGGAGGAGAGGAGGAGGAGGCTTGGCACAAGGGCCAGCCCCTCTAGGCTTCGGCCAAAGTGGAGAGGATTCCTCCTCCTCCACTCCTAGTGGGATTAGGACTCCTTCCTTATTTCCACCTTTTTGCCTTTTTCCACCTTTCTCCTTTGGAATTTCTTCCCAGCCGCATGGTCCTTGTGTGGGACTTTGGCCAGCCCACTAAGGGCTGGTATTTAGTCCTCCCACAGCCCATGTAGCCTCTTGGGTCGAAATACCTCTCCTGATGGTCCCCTGGTACACTACCGACACTCTCGGTACACTACCGATGAGCCCGAAACTTTTCCGGCGACCAAAACAGGACTTCATATATATATCAATGTTTACCTCCGGACCATTACGGAGCTCCTCGTGATGTCTGGGATCTCATACGGGACTCCGAACAACCTTCGCTCACCACCATAAATAACTCTATACTACCGAAATGTCACTGAACCGTAAGTGTGCAGACCCTACGGGTTTGAGAACTATGTAGACATGACCGAGACACCTCTACAATCAATAACCAATAGCGGGACCTGGACGCCCATATTGGTTCCTACATATTCTACGAAGATCTTTATCGGTCGAACCTCTATGTCAAGGATTCAGTTAATCCCGTATAATGTTCCCTTTGTTCTTCGGTATGTTACTTGCCCGAGATTCGATCGTTGGTATCTCCATACCTAATTCAACCTCGTTACCGGAAAGTCTCTTTACTCATTCTGTAATGCAAGGTCCCGTGACTAACACTTAGTCACATTGCTTGCAAGGCTTATTGTGATGTTGTATTACCGAGTGGGCCCTGAGATACCTCTCCGTCACACGGAGTAACATATCCCAGTGTTGATCCATGCCAACCCAATAGACACCCTCGGAGATACCTGTAGATCACCTTTATAGTCACCCAGTTACGTTGCGACGTTTGATAAACACAAGGTACTCCTCGAGTGTCAGTGAGTTGCATGATCTCATGGTTATAGGAACATATACTTGACATGCATAAAACAGTAACAATAAACTGACACGATCATATGCTACGTTTGTAGTTTGGGTCCTGTCCATCACATCATTCTCCTAATGATGTGATACCGTTACCAAATGACATCTCATGTCCATGACTAGGAAACCATAGCGATATTTGATCAACGAGCTAGTCTATTAGAGGCATACTAGGGACATGGTGTTATCTATGTATCCACACATGTATCTGAGTTTCCGATCAACACAATTATAGCATGGATAATAAATGATTATCATGAACAAGGAAATATGATAATAACCAGTTTATTATTGCCTCTAGGGCATATTTCCAACAATGATGTAGGAGACAAAGAACCTTTGGAAGCTATCCAAGACTTGTCCATTGACAAGATTCATCCCATGGAGGTGTAGGGAAGTACCTCATCCACCCAAGTGGAAGCTCCTACCTCGTGTCAAGGCGAACCTCAACACGACATGGAAGCATCCACGAGCGGTCCACGACAAGATGAAGAGGAGGAAGAAATACATCATGATGATTCACCTCAACCTCCTTCACCATCCCCAAGGAAACGACACCTTCAACAACAACAATGAAGAAGAAGATGAGGATGAGGAAGCTCCACCATCCAACAAGCGAAAGCTACCTCGATTTCGAGCAAGAGTGAACAAGAATCACCCCTTAGAGAAAATCTTTGGTGACATTCAAACCGGGAGAATCACTCGCTCTGAAACCCGCTTAGCTAACTTTTGTGAACACTACTCATAAATTTCTAGTATTGAGCCTATGAAGGTGGAACAAGCGCTTGAAGATTCTGATTGGGTGAATGCTATGCATTAAGAGCTTCACAACTTCAGGAGGAACGAAGTGTGGACACTTGTGGAGAAACCCAAGGACGAGCAAAACATCATCGGAACCAAATGGGTCTTTCGGAACAAGCAAGATGAAGATGGTAAAGTCGTTCACAATGATGACCCACAAGTATAAGGGATCTATCATAGTCCTTTCGATAAGTAAGAGTGTCGAACCCAACGAGGAGCAGAAGGAAATGACAAGTGGTTTTTAGTAAGGTATTCTCTGCAAGCACTGAAATTATCGATAATAGATAGTTTTGTGATAAGATAATTTGTAACGGGTAACATGTAACAAGTGTAGCAGCAAGGTATCCCAGTCCTTTTTGCAGCAAAGGACAGGCCTGGCCAAACTCTTATATAAAGCAAAGCGCTCCCGAGGACACATGGGAATTTCTGTCAAGCTAGTTTTCATCATGCTCATTTGATTTGCGTTCGTTACTTTGATAATTCGATATGTGGGCGAACCGGCGATTGGGTGCTGCGCTTACTTGGAAAAACCTCCCACTTATGATTAACCTCTCTCGCAAGTATCCGCAACTACAAAAGAAGAATTAAGATAAATCTAACCATAGGATGAAACATATGGATCCAAATTAGCCCTTTACGAAGCAACGCATAAACTAGGGTTTAAGCTTCTTTCACTCTAGCAACCGATCATCTACTTATTACTTACCAATGCCTTCCCCTAGGCCCAAATAATGGTGAAGTCTTATGTAGTCGACGTTCACATAACACCACTAGAGGAGAGACAACATACATCTCATCAAAATATCGAACGAATACCAAATTCACATGATTACTTATAGCAAGACTTATCCCATGTCTTCAGGAAGAAATGTAACTACTCACAAAGCATGTTCATCTTCATAATCAGAGGAGTATTAATTATCATAAAGGATCTGAACATATGATTTTCCACCAAGTAAACCAACTAGCATCAACTACAAGGAGTAATCAACACTACTAGCAACCCACAGGTACCAATCTGAGGTTTTGAGACAAAGATCGAATACAAGAGATGAACTAGGGTTTGGAGAGGAGATGGTGCTGGTGAAGATGTTGATGGACATTGACCACCACTCAATGAGAGTATCTTTGGTGATGATGATGGCTTTGATTTCCTCCTCCGGGAGGGAAGTTTCCTTGTCAAAACAGGTCCGCCGGAGCTCTAGATTGGTTCTGCCCAAGTTTCGCCTCGAGACGACGACGCTTCATCTCGAAAGCTCTCTCTTGATTTTTCCTGGTCAAAACCCTTCATATAGCACAAGATGGGTGCCATAGGCCTGCCAGGGGGCCCACAAGCCACCAGGGCATAGCCAGGGGGGTAGGCTGTGCCTAGCAGGCTTGTGACCTCCTGGTGGGTCCCCTCTCGTATTTGTTTCGCCCAATATTTTTTGTATTCCAAAATAATTCTCTGTAACTTTTCAGGACTTTTGGAGTTGAGAAGAATAGATCTCTCATATTTGCTCCTTTTCTAGTCCAGAGTTCCAGTTGCCCGCATTCTCCCTCTTCACGTAAACCTTGTGAAATAAGAGAGAAAAGGCATAAGTATTGTGCCATAACGTGTAATAACATCCCATAATGCAATAAATATCAATATAAAAGCATGATGAAAAATGGACGTATCAACTCCCCCAAGCGTAGACCTCGCTTGTCCTCAAGCAAAAACCAAGATCAATAAATATGTCCACAAGTTTAGAGATAGATGTGTCGATAAAATAGAATACAGACATGAGCGCATCATGATCATCTTTAGAACAACAATACTTATTGATATATAATTTCTTATACTAGAGTAACAATTCATCCACAAGGTAAAGTATGAACCAAGAATTCTATTGAGAACCAACAAACTATGCTCTCAGTCATTGAAGCAATTGCAATTTATCACAACATCAGAAAGAGTCAATATAAGAGCTTGTAAAGAAAATCCACATACTCAATCATCTTTTAGTCTTTCATAATTGCTAACACTCACGCGGTACTCATGAGGTCAAAGCTTCAATTGGACATAGAGAAAGATAGGGCTTATAGTTTTGCCCGCCAACTATTTACCTCAAGGGTAATGTCAACAGAAATAACTCATGATTAGCCACATCCGAGTGGATATATGTGTCTATATCATTCCCCAACACATAATGCCTGCCAATAGAGAAAGGCAAAATATAGGAAGTGGTGAAGATTACCATGACTCTTGCATAAAGATAAGTACTAGAAAGTAAAAGTAACAGATAGGCCCTTCGAAGAGGGAAGCAGAGGTTGTCATGCGCTTTTTGTTTTTGGATGTCCAAAACCTTAATGCAAAGGAACTCCGTATTGTATTGCCCTTTGTGATATCCACCTTTATTATGCAGTCCGTCGCTTTTATTTCTTTACCATCACAAGTTCGTACAACGCTTATTTCCCTTACAATAAAAGATCATACATATTTAGGAGCAATTCTTATTGCTTTTTGCACCGATGACAACTTACTTCAAGGATCTTACTCAATCCAATGGTAGGTATGGTGGACTCTCATGGCAAAACTGGGTTGAGGGTGTTTGGACGCACAAGTAGTATCTCTACTTGGTGCGGAAGTTTTGGCTAGTATGAGGTGGAAGAAAGCACTACATGTTGGAGGATCTATAACCATATAACTTCTATTCGGAAATAAGCAAACATAACCCATTATGTTGTCTTCCTTGTCCAACATCAACTTATTAGCATATAATATTTTAATGAGTGCTCACAATCATGAAAGATGTTCAATATGATATATTTATATGTGAACCTCTCTTTCTTTATTACTTCCATTTAATTGCACCAATGACCAATCACTATGTTTGTCAAATCTCAACAAATTTCAATCTACATACTTCTTATATGTGAAGTCATCACTCCCCATAAGATCATCATATATACTCTTTGTTTTTATTCTATTCTCTTCCTCTTTCTTATTTATTTTTCTCAAGATCATAGCAAGCAAGCAAATCCCTCACATCAAAATTACCTTTTTATTATATAACTCGGACTCGCTTACATAAGGGGAACATAAAGAAAAACTCAAAGCCAGATCATACTAAAACTTTATTCTACTAGATCAAGATAAAACCGAAGGGATCAAACTAGGAAAAACGAGAAAAGTAAAAGATGTGATGGTTATACGATGCTGGGCACCTCCCCCAAGATTGGCACAAGCCAATGGGAGTGCCCATACCCATGTGTTTAGTTGTCTTGCTTCGGAGGTGGTGATGTTGGAGTTGTTGATGAGGTTGGAGTCTTGTCCTTCGTCTTCCAAGTCATAGGATCACCATTGTAAAAAGATGAATGAGTCTATGGGATCCTCAAATCTGTAGCCAAACTCATTCTCTTAAATTTGTATTCATACTCACGGTTTTGGTTTTGCAGGTGATAGATCTGGGCTTGGAGATGTTTGTTTTCTCGTAAAGCTTGAAGATGTCCTCCCCGATGTCCTTTGCGTCGAGCTTGTGCTCATGAGTAAACTCTGCGATCATCATGTGATTGGCATTGAGTCCACGCTCCACCATCCCTTGGCACTTGAAGACTTGCTGCTCCATTGCTTCGAGCCTTCTTCCCACACTTCCGGTCTTCTTTGGCCCCTCAACATCATGGATGTGCAACACCCCCTCACGCATCTCAATGGTTTGAGGGTGTTGCAGCACCTCTGTAAGACAGGGGTTGATGACCTTCTCGAAGAACTTGTCCTTCGAAGTACTTGGGGACGTCATGGTGATCTAAATCTGTCCGGAAAACAACAACAAACGAGAACAGAGGATTTTTCCGTGGTGCGGTGGTCAAAACCTTCGGGAGATTATATAATGATTTTTACCGACCTAATGGAGTGTACCACAAGAAAACGGAGTCCGGAGGGTGCATGGGGTGGCCACAAGCCACAAGGGCGCGACCAGGGGGGTAGGCCACGCCCTACAGGCTTGTCACATCCTCGTGCACTATTCGAACTGCTTTAATTTTTCCTAATTTATTACATAATCCAAAACGTATAAAAATTGCTATTGGAATTTTTTTGGAGTCGATTTGCTTACCGTACCACATACCTAATCCTTTTCGGAGTCTGAAACATTCTGGTAGGTCTCCCTAATGTACTCCTCCGGAGTTATGGTATTGATAATATTGGTTTCAACATTTATGGGAGTACCTGAGATATAATGTTTGATTCTTTGCCCATTTACCACCTTCGGGTTAGTGCCATCGGCATTGTTGAGCTTGATGGCACCAGAACGATATACTTCCTTAACAATGTAAGGCCCTTCACATTTAGAGGGAAGTTTTCTTGCAAAAAATCTTAAACGCGAATTGTATAGAAAGACATGGTCACCTACATTGAATTCACGCTTTTGTATCCTTTTATCATGCCATCTCTTAACCTTTTCTTTAAACAACTTGACATTCTCATAGGCCTGGGTTCTCCATTCATCAAGTGAGCGTCAAATAACCTCTTCTCACCAACAAGTTTGAAATCATAGTTGGGATCTTTGATTGCCCACTAAGCTTTATGTTCTAGTTCAAGAGGTAAGTGAAAAGCTTTACCATAAACCATTTATACGAAGACATACCCATAGGGTTTTTGTAAGCAGTTCTATAAGCCCATAATGCATCCTCAAGTTCCTTAGACTAATTCTTTCTAGATCTATTAACAATCTTTTGCAAGATCAATTTAATTTATCTATTGCTTAATTCTACTTGACCACTAGACCGAGGATGATATGGAGATGCAATCCTATGATTAACATCATACTTAGCAAGCAATTTACGGAAAGCACCATGAATAAAATGTGAACCACCATCAGTCATTAAATATCTAGGGACTCCAAATCTAGGGAAAATAACTTCTTTAAGCATTTTAATAGAAGTGTTATGATCAACACTACTAGTTGGAATAGCTTCTACCCACTTAGTAACATAATCAACATCAACTAGAATATGAGTATACCCGTTGGACTTTGGAAAAGGTCCCATATAATCAAAATCCCAAACATCAAATGGTTCAGTAACAAGTGAGTAATTCATAGGCATTTCCTGACGTCTACTAATATTACCTATTCTTTGATATTCATCACAAGACAAGACAAACTTATGAGCATCCTTGAAGAGAGTAGGCCAATAAAAACTAGATTGTAATACCTTGTGTGTAGTTCTATTTCCAGCATGGTGTCCTCCGTAGGCCTCGGAATGACACTTGTTTAGGATCTGCTCCTGTTCATGCTCAGGTACACAACATCTAATAACTCCATCTACCCCTTCTTTATAAAGGTGTGGGTCATCCCAAAAGTAATGTCTTAAATCATAAAAGAACCTTTTTCTTTTGTTGGTATGTGAAACTAGGCGGTATAAATTTAGCAACAATGTAATTAGTATAATTAGCATACCATGGAGCATTACGTGAAGCACTTATAATAGCTAATTGTTCGTCAGGGAAGCTATCATTAGTAGGTAGTGGGTCATCAAGAACATTCTCTAACCTAGACAAGTTATCTGCTATCGGGTTCTAATCACCCTTTCTATAAATAATATGCAAATCAAATTCTTGTAGCAGAATAACCCATCTAATAAGTCTTGGTTTAGCATCTTTATTTTCCATAAGATATTTAATAGCAACACGATCAGTGTGAACAGTTACTTTGGAATCAACAATATAAGGTCTAAACTTGTCACAAGCAAACACAAGTACTAAAAATACCTTTTCAGTGGTAGCATAGTCTTTAAGCATTGTCTAGAGTCTTACTAGCATAATGGATAACATTTAATTTCTTATCAACTCTTTTTCCTAGAACAACACCAACGGCGTAATCACTAGCATCACACATAATTTCAAAGGGTAGGTTCCAATCAGGTGGTTGAATAACAGGTGCAAAAATCAAGGCATTCTTAAGGATTTCGAATGCTTCTACACAATCATCATAAAAACAAAAGGAACATCTTTTTGCAAGAGATTAGTGAGAGGCCGAGAAATTTTGGAGAAATCTTTAATAAATCTCCTATAGAAACCAACATGACCAAGGAAACTTCTTGTACCTCTGATATCCGTGGGAGACAACATTTTTCAATAGCATCTACTTTAGCTTTATCCACCTCAATACCTCTTTTGGAGATATTGTGTCCCAAGACAATGCCCTCATTAACCATAAAGTGACACTTCTTCCAATTCAAGACAAGATTAGTTTCTTCACATCGCTGCAAAACTTGATCAAGGTTGCTCAAGCAATCATCAAAAGAAGTTTCATAAATGGATAAGTCATCCATGAAAACCTCAACAATGTTTTCACAAAAGTCAGAGAATATAATAGTCATACAACTTTGAAAGGTAGCAGGTGCATTGTATAAACCAAAAGGCATACTCCTATAAGCAAAGGTACCTAAAGGGCAAGTAAAAGTTGTCTTTTCTTGATCCTCTTTTGACACATGTATTTGAGAGAAACCAGAGTAACCATCTAGAAAGCAGAAGTGTGTGTGGTTAGATAGTCTTTCTAGCATTTGATCAATAAAAGGTAGAGGGTAATGATGTTTCCTAGTAGCTTTATTTAATTTCCTAAAATCAATTACCATTCTATATCCTGTAACAATTCTCTGCGGGATCAATTCATCTTTATCATTAGGAACAACAGTAATACTCCCTTCTTAGGGACACAATGAACATGACTAACCCATCTACTATCAGCAATAGGATAAATTATACCTGCCTCCAGAAGCTTTAGTATTTCATTTCTTACCACTTCTTTAATTTTAGGATTTAAGCGTCATTGGTGATTGACAACTGGTTTAGCATCAGGTTCCAAATTTATTTAATGCCGACGTAGAGTGGGACCAATGCCCTTAAGATCATCAAGAGTATATCCAATAGCAGCACGATGCTTCTTCAGAGTTTTCAATAATCTCATTTCTTCATGCTCTGAAAAGGTTAACACTAATAATAATAGGATATATCTTATTTTCATCAAGATAAGCATATTTCAGAGTATCCGGTAATTGTTTAAGCTCAAACACGAGATCACCCTTGGGTGGAGGAGGATCCCCAAGTATTTCAACATGCAAGTTCTGTTTCAAATAGGATGCTAATCAAAGAAAATCCTATCTATTTCATTCCTTTCATTCATATGCATATCATTTTCATGGTCTAGCAAATATTGTTCTAAAGGATCAGTAGGAGGCACAACAATAGAAGCAAGACCAATAATTTCATCCTTACTAGGAATTTCTTATCATGGGGTTGTCTACGAAATTTAGAGAAATTAATCTCATAGGACACATCCCCAAAACTCACAGTAACAGTTTCTTTCTCACAATCTATCTTGGCATAAACAGTATTCAAGAAAGGCCTACCAAATATAATGGGACAAAAATTATCTTGTGGGGAACCAAGAACAAAAAAATCAGTTGGATATTTTATTTTCCCATGCAAGACTTCATCATCTCTAATAATCCCAACTGGTGCTATAGTATCTCTATTAGCAAGCTTAATGGTAACATAAATTTCTTCCAATTCACTTGGTGCAATATCATTCATAATTTCTTTATATAAGGTAAAGGGAATTGCACTCATGCTAGCACCCACATCACATAGGCCATGATAACAATGATCTATTGTTTTAACAGAAACAACAGGCATGCCAACAATAGGTCTATGTTTGTCTTTAGCATCAGGTCTAGGAATTCTAGTAGCTTCATCACGGAAATGAATAACATGCCCATCAATATTATCAACCAAGAGATCTTTAACCATAGCAATGTGAGGTTCAACTTTAATTTGCTCAGGGGGTGTAGGTGTTCTAACATAGCTCTTACGAACCAGAGTTGAAGCTTTAGCATGTTCCTTTATTTTAATAGGGAAAGGTGGTCTCTCAATATAAGCAACAGGAATAACATGATCAACATTATAAGTAATAGTTTCTTCTTCAACTTTAATAGGTTGAAGTACTTTCACTTCAATGGGAGGAGGATATTTAAACCACTTCTCCTTAGGGAGATCAACATGAGCAGCAAATGATTCACAGAAAGAAGCTACTATCTCAGAGTCAAGTCCATATTTAGTGCTAAATTCATGAAAAGCATCGGTGTCTACAAAGAATTTAACACAATCAAACTTGAGGTCTATACCTAACTCCTTACCTTCGTCGACTTACCAATCTTTATAGTTGCATTTAATTGTTTCCAATAAATCCCATTTGAAGTCAATATCTTTCTTCATATAGGAACAAATACAAGAAGTATCGAGCATGGAATGATCATTACGAGAAAGCCGAGCATAAAATTTCTGAATAATAATTTCTCTTGACAACTCATGATTGGGGCATGAATATAACATTGACTTAAGCCTCCCCCAAGCTTGAGCTATTCTTTCTCCTTCACAAGGTCAAAAATTATAAATATAACTCCGATCACGATCAACCAGAAGCATAGGATAAAACCTCTCCCATTGCAAGAATTACCAATCTAGTTGGCCAAACCAAACCAATAACTCGAAGAGACTTGCAAAGATATGAAATCATGCATATAAGAATTCAGAAAAGACTCAAACAAGATTCATGGATAATCTGAACATAAACCCACAATTCATCAGATCTTGACAAACACACTGCAAAAGAGTATTACATCGGATAGATCTCCATGAAGATCATGAAGAACATGGTATTGAAGATCAAAGAGAGAGAAGAAGCCATCTAGCTACTTTGTATGGACCCGTAGGTCTGTGGTGGACTACTCATGCATCATCGGAGGGGTAATGGAGTTGATGTAGATGCCCTTCGTGATCAGATCCCCCTCCGACAGATTATCGGAAAAGGCTCCAAGATTGGATCTCTCAGGAACGGAGGCTTCTTTCAGCGGAAAAGTATTTGTGTGGTTCTTTTTGGTATTGGGAGAATATGTGGGTATTTATAGGACGAAAATAAGGGTTAGGAGACCTGCGAGGAGGTGGCAAGCGTGCTAGGCGCGACTAGGGGGTTGGCCGCGCCTCCCTAGCTTGTGACCTCCTCGCAGATGCCTTGCCGTGCACTCCAAGTCTGGTAGATCTATTTCCTTCCAGAAAAAATCATTCCGAAGATTTTATTCCGTTTGGACTCCGTTTAATATTCCATATCCGTAATACTCAAAAAAAAGGAAAAAACAGAAACTGGCACTAGGCTCTAGATTAATAGGTTAGTCCCAAAAATAATATAAAATAGCATATTAATGCATATAAAGCATCCAAAATAGATAATATAATAGCATTCCATCATGAAAAATTATAGATACGTTGAAGACGTATCATGAGGCTAGTCCTTCGTGGGCAGAAGCTGTTAGTCAAGGTTGCTACTTCTTGGACCCTTATGGGTGGAGCCCTTTGTGGATTCTCGTGACCATTACTCTCCGTGGGTTGAAGACTCCATAAACGTGGATGTACGATAGTGCCACCTATAGGAACCACATGAAAAATCTTCGTGTCAACAATTGTGTTTGATCTTCCTTTCTCTACGCTCTTACATATGCTTGTCTTACTTTCCACTACCATATTTGTTGACTAGCATATGTAGGCTGCATTAGACTTTTCATAATTACTAAAATTTGCCAACCTATTAACTTGGGAAAAGGTTAGAATTTAAATCTTGCAACTAGTCTATTCACCCCCCTCTAGACGTCTCTTCTATCGATTCCTTCATGCCACCGTTCCTAGCCTGTGTCTCGCCAGCTCTGGCAGAGCAGTCTTATGTCCCATCCTTGCCACGGAGGATGTAGTCCATGGCCTAGAAGACACCGCAGTATGCCTGAAAACTCTCTCGCTCCGCCTTGCACTGGATGTGTTCGACACATTGTGTGACCGAATTTTTTGTTAAATTTTTAGGGAAAACGATGGATTTCGATGCTTCGTCCAGCGAGAGTATGGAACGATGGAGCTTGATCAAATGATTCAAGATGAGTTCTTCGATTCCTCGGATTTAGATGAAAAAGTGGACATGATCATGCTCATGATGTTGGGGAACGTAGTAGTAAATCAAAAATTTTCCTACGCGTTCACCAAGATCCATCTATGGAGAAACCAGCAACGAGCAAGGGGAGAGTGGATCTTCATACCTTTGAAGATCGCTAAGCGGAAGCGTTGCTAGAACGCGGTTGATGGAGTCGTACTCGCAGCGATTCAGATCGCGGTAGATCCGATCAAGTGCCGAACGGACGGCACCTCCGCGTTCAACACACGTGCAGCCCGGTGACGTCTCCTACGCCTTGATCCAGCAAGGAGGGAGGAGAGGTTGAGGGAGAGCTCCGGCAGCACGACGGCGTGGTGGCGGTGGAGCTGCGTGGTACTCCGACAGAGCTTCGCTAAGCGCTACGGAGAACGAGGGGAGGAGGAGGTAGGGCTGCACCAGAGAGAGAGGGAGAACCGTGTGTTGTGCAGCCCCAAATACCTCCACTATATATAGGAGAGAGGGAGGAGGGGTGGCTGCGCCCTAGGGTTCCACCCTAGGGGTGGCGGCAGCCACCAGATGCCATCTGGCCGGCGGCTAGGGCAAGGGAGAGGTGGGGCGCCCTAGGGTGGGCCTTAAGGCCCATCTAAGCCTAGGGTTTGCCCCCCTCCACCTTTGCCACGCCTTGGGCTGGGGTGGGAGGCGCACCAGCCCACCTAGGGGCTGGCTCCCTCTCACTCTTAGCCCACGGAACCTTCCGGGGCAGGTGGGCCCACTTGGTGGACCCCCGGAACCCTTCCGGTGGTCCCGGTACACTACCGGTGACACCCGGAACACTTCCGGTAACCAAATCCTCACTTCCTATATATCAATCTTCGTCTCCGGACCATTCCGGGACTCCTCGTGACGTCCGGGATCTCATCCGGGACTCCGAACAACCTTCGGTAACCATGTACACTATTTCCCTATAACCCTAGCGTCATCGAACCTTAAGTGTGTAGACCCTACGGGTTCGGGAGACACGTAGACATGACCGAGACACCTCTCCGGCCAATAACCAACAGCGGGATCTGGATACCCATGTTGGCTCCCACGTAATCCACGATGATCTCATCGGATGAACCACGATGTCAGGGATTCAATCAATCCCGTATACAATTCCCTTTGTCTATCGGTATGGTACTTGCCCGAGATTCGATCGTCGGTATCCCCATACCTTGTTCAATCTCGTTACCGACAAGTCTCTTTACTCGTTCCGTAATACATCATCCCGTGACTAACTCCTTAGTCACATTGAGCTCATAATGATGATGTCTTACCGAGTGGGCCCAGAGATACCTCTCCGTCACACGGAGTGACAAATCCCAGTCTCAATTCGTGTCAACCCAACAGACACTTTCGGAGATACCCGTAGCGTACCTTTATAGCCACCCAGTTACGTTGTGACGTTTGGCACACCCAAAGTATTCCTACGGTATCCGGGAGTTACACAATCTCATGGTCTAAGGAAATGACACTTGACATTGAAAAGCTTTAGCAAACGAACTACACGATCTTTGTGCTATGCTTAGGATTGGGTCTTGTCCATTACATCATTCTCCTAATGATGTGATACCGTTATCAACGACATCCAATGTCCATGGCCATGAAACCGAGACCATCTATTGATCAACGAGCTAGCCAACTAGAGGCTCACTAGGGACATGTTGTGGTCTATGTATTCACACATGTATTACGGTTTCCGGTTAACACAATTATAGCATGAACAATAGACAATTATCATGAACTAGGAAATACAATAATAACCATTTTATTATTGCCTCTAGGGCATATTTCCAACACATGACCATGCAAGAGGAAAATGGACCGTCAAGTGGAGTATATTCTCAATTTCAAGGGCTCAATCAAAGGGAGAAGAGTGATCAATTGGGAATGGATATCCGGAGCAAAGCTACTGGAGAAGGATTACTTTGCTTCGAAGTCAACTTTTCCGGATGATCCATGATTTCGTCCCCGTTTTCGCATGTGAAATCCATTTTTTTCCGCATTGTGGACGAAGTGGAGACACACGACAACTACTTCGAGATCACAAGGGATTGTTGCGGTCAACTCTCTTTCTCTGCCAAGCAAAAGTGCATGGCTACTCTGAGAATGCTTGCACTTGGTACTACGACAGATGCCTTCGGTGAGATGGTCGGGATGGGGGAGAACACATGCGTGAAGACTACTGTCAAGTTTGCCCGTGTTGCGGTGGATGTGTTTGAAGTAGAGTATTTGAGAGAACCAAATATGTAGGACATAGAGAAGTTGTTTGTTATTGAAGGGGCCAAAGGGTTTCCAGGAATGCTCGGATCAATTGATTGCATGCATTAACAGTGGAAAAACTGTCGCAAAATTTTGCGGGTCACACCAAAGAGGCCACCATCATACTAGAAGTGGTGGAATCACATGACTTATGGATTGGGCATGCTTTATTTGGAATGCAAGGTTCTCACATTGACATCAACGTGCTTCAACGATCTCTGGTGTTCAAGAGGCTTTGCAATGGGGAATCACTGATGTGCAACTACACCATCAACGACCGAGACTACAACACGGGATACTATCTTGTCGATGGCATATATCCTCAGTGGTCCGCATTTGTGAAGACCATATTCGAACCACAAGGCAACAAACAAAAGCACCTCACGACAATGCAAGAAGCACCTATGAAGGATGTGGAGAGGGCATTCTGAGTGTTGCAAGCTCGTTGGGGAGTTGTTCGTGAGGTTACAATGATGTGGAAATCAGAAACTTTGTGGCAGCCGATGACATGTTGTGTCATTTTGCACAATATGATCGTCGAGGGTAAGGTGGTAGTGTAGTTCGAACCAATGATTTTGAAGCACTTGGACAACAAGTTGAAATCCCAGAAGAACAAGATGCAGCTCATCTTATGAACTTTCTGCAAATGCATCAGAATCCCACATTATCAGGTGCACACGCAACTACTCAATGATCTAGTGGAGCATAAGTGGACCAACAATGGAAACCAAAGATCAGATGATTGATTGTGCACTTCAAATAAATTTTATGTAAAACTATTTATGTTCGATACCAACATTTCTTATTTACATGCAACAATGGCTTGTGTGATCTATGTGCATGTTTGGCATGGATTTGAGAGTCTAGGTAAGAGAAAGGTGGATGTGGGGAACGAAATATGAGGGGTCGCCCGGATGCATCCGTGGATGTGTTCGGACGCGTCCACGGACGTATAGAGGGCTGGATTTGCCCGGTCTGATTGAAGATGCTCTTAGGACTTCCACTAGGATGGCGAAAATCCATTCCAAATGAACTTTGGATGCATTTAGCATCAATACGCTATGGTACCCAGATGGTGTCATAAGAAAATCTAGGGCGGAGCACCTTGTTGCTTCGATGCCCACTTCCTTGATGCAGTAAAGTAATAGTAGTTTACTACTAGACTCATGTGATGTGTGGAGGTAACTTAGTTGTGTTGACTATTTTCATCCCTGTATGGGTCCTATTTCTTCACATGATGCAAACACTGTTGGCAAACGTTGCAAGGGAAACAAAAAAAATCCTACGCACACGCAAGATCTATCCATGGTGATGAGCATCTACGAGAGGGAGAGTGGATCTACATACCCTTGTAGATCGCTTAGAGGGAAGCATTCATAAACGTGGTTGATGTAGTTGAACATCTTTGCAATCCAAATCGCTAGCCGTCCCGCGATCCCATCACGATCCGTCCCGCGATCCAATTGTTGGGAGACGTAGTAGTAAATCAAAATTTTCCTACGTTCACCAAGATCTATCTATGGAGAAACCAGCAACGAGAGGGGAGAGATTGCATCTTCATACCTTTGAAGATCGCTAAGCGGAAGCGTTACAAGAACGCGGTTGATGGAGTCGTACTCGCAGCGATTCAGATCGCGGTAGATCCGATCAAGTGCCGAACGGACGGCACCTCCGCGTTCAACACACGTGCATCCCGGTGACGTCTCCAACACCTTGATCCAGCAAGGAGGAAGGAGAGGTTGGGGAAGGGCTCCAACAGCAGCACGACGGCGTGGTGGTGGTGGAGTAGCAAGGTATTCCGACAGGGCTTCGCCTAAGCGCTGCGGAGGAGGAAGAAGAGAGATAGGGCTTCGCCGTGAGAGAGAGAGATCAAATCTTGTCTCAAAACATCCAAAACCTCAAGTATATATAGGAGGAGGGACGTGGAGGGCTGGATTGGCCTCTACTCCAAAGAGGAGATGGCCGGCCGAATTAAAGGGAGAGTCCACCTCCCACAAGGGAGGTGGATCTCCTCCTTTTAAATCCTTTTTGCCTTATCTCCTTATCTCCAGCCGCATGGGCCTTTAGCAAAAGTCTTGCCCAGCCCAATAAGGGCTGGCACACTTTATCTAACAGCCCATGTGGTCCTTTGGTCGTCACACCCCTCCTGGGGGTCATCCGGCACCCTCCCGGCACTCCCGGTACACTACCGATGAGCCCGAAAACTTTCCGGTGACCAAAACTGGACTTCCTATATATCAATCTTTACCTCCGGACCATTCCGGAGCTCCTCGTGACGTCCGGGATCTCATCCGGGACTCCGAACAACCTTCGGTAATCACGTATACCTTTTCCCTATAACCCTAGCGTCATCGAACCTTAAGTGTGTAGACCCTACGGGTTCGGGAGACACGTAGACATGACCGAGACACCTCTCCGGTCAATAACCAACAGCGGGATCTGGATACCCATGTTGGCTCCCACGTACTCCACGATGATCTCATCGGATGAACCACGATGTCAAGGATTCAATCAATCCCGTATACAATTCCCTTTGTCTATCGGTATGATACTTGCCCGAGATTCGATCGTCGGTATCCCCATACCTTGTTCAATCTCGTTACCGACAAGTCTCTTTACTCGTTCCATAATACATCATCCCGTGACTAACTCCTTAGTCACATTGAGCTCATAATGATGATGTCTTACCGAGTGGGCCCAGAGATACCTCTCCGTCACACGGAGTGACAAATCCCAGTCTCGATTCATGCCAACCCAACAGATACTTTCGGAGATACCCGTAGTGCACCTTTATAGCCACCCAGTTACGTTGTGACGTTTGGCACACCCAAAGCATTCCTACGGTATCCGGGAGTTGCACAATCTCATGGTCTAAGGAAACGATACTTGACATTGAAAAGCTTTAGCAAACGAACTACACGATCTTGTGCTATGCTTAGAATTGGGTCTTGTCCATCACATCATTCTTCTAATGATGTGATCCCGTTATCAATGACATCCAATGTCCATGGCCATGAAACCGTGACCATCTATTGATTAACGAGCTAGTCAACTAGAGGCTCACTAGGGACATGTTGTGGTCTATGTATTCACACATGTATTATGGTTTCCGGTTAACACAATTATAGCATGAACAATAGACAATTATCATGAACAAGGAAATACAATAATAACCATTTTATTATTGCCTCTAGGGCATATTTCCAACAGTCTCCCACTTGCACTAGAGTCAATAATCTAGTTCACATCACCATGTGATTAACACTTACATCACCATGTGATCATATCATCATGTGATTAACACCCAATAAGTTCTGGGGTTTGTTCATGTCCTGCTCGTGAAAGAGGTTTTAGTCAACGGGTCTGCGACATTCAGATCCGTGTGTACCTTACAAACTTTCCATGTCATATTTGTAGATACTACTCCCATGCTCCACTTGGAGCTATTCCAAATGGCTGCTCCACTATACGTAGCTGGATTTCTACTAAGAGTCATCCGGATTGGTTTTAAAGCTTGCATCATCGTAACACTTTGCGATGAACTCTTTATCACCTCCATAATCGAGAAATATTTCCTTAGTTCTCAAGTTACTAAGGCTAACTTTGACCGCTGTCTAGTGATCCACTCTTGGATTACTCTTGTACCCCTTGACAGACTCATGGCAAGGCACACACAGGTGCGGTACACAGCATGGCATACTATATAGAGCCTATGGCTAAAGCATAGGAGATGACACTCATCTCTTCTTTATCTTCTGCCGTGGTCGGGTATTGAGTCTTACTCAATTTCACACCTTACAATACAGTCAAGAACTCCTTCTTTGACCCATCTATTTTGAACTCCTTCAAAAACTTGTCAAGGTATGTCTTCGTCGAAAAAACTTATCAAGCGAATAGATCTATCCCTATAGATCTTGATGCTCAATAAAATAGTATCTTTATCTGGGTCTTCCTTTGAAAAACAAAACTTTTCAAACAACCCTTCATGCTCTTCCAGAAATTCTACATCATTTTCGATCAATAATATGTCAACTACATATTCTTATAAGAAATTCCATAGTGCTCCCACTCACTTTCTTGCAAATACAAGTTTCTCATAAACTTTGTATAAACTTAAACACTTTGATCACCTCATCAAAGCATATATTCCAACTCCGAGATGCTTGCTCCAGTCCATAGAAGGATCGCTGGAGTTTGCATATTATTAGCATCCTTAGGATTGACAAAACCTTCTGGTTGTATCACATACAACTCTTCCTCACAGAAACCATTACGGAAACCTTGTTTTGTCATCCATCTGCCAGATTTCATAATCGAAAAATGCAGCAACTACTAACAAAATTTTAATAGACTTTTAGCATCGCTACAGATGAGACAATCTCATTGCAGTCAACTCCTTGAACTTGGCGGAAACTTCTTTGCGACAAGTCGAGCTTTATAAACGGTGACATTTCACCATTAGCGTCTATGTTTATCTCAAAGGTCCATTTGTACTCAATGACCCGCCATTCAACAGGCAAGTCTACCAAAGTCCATACTTGGTTTTCATACATGGATCCTTTCTCGGATTTCATGGCTCCTAGCCATTTGTTGGAATCCGGGCCCACCATCGCTTCTCCATAGTTCGTAGGTTCATCGTTGTCCAACAACATGATTTCCAAGACAGGGTTGTCGTACTACTCAGGAGCAGTACGCGTCCTTGTCGACCTACGAGGTTCGATAGTGACTTGATCCAAAGCTTCATGATCATCATCATTAATTTCCTTTTCAACTAAGTAGGCTCTACAGAAACATCTTTCTGTGTTGCGCTATTCTCTGGTTGAAACAAAGGTTCAACAACCTTATCAAGTTCTATCTTCCTCCCACTCAATTCTTTCGAGAGAAACTCTTTCTCAAAAAGGACCCGTTCTTAGCAACAAACACCTTTTGCGCTTGGATCTGAGATAGAAGGTATACCCAATGTCTCATTAGGGTATTCTATGAAGATGCATTTGTCTGCTTTGAGTTCGAGCTCGCTAGGTGAAAAACCCATTTTCACATAAGCGTCGCAGCCCCAAACATTAAGAAATGACAGCTTAGGCTTCTGTCAAACCATAATTCTCACGGTGTCATCTCAACAGACTTAGATGGTGCCCTGTTAAAGTGAATGGATTTGTCTTTAATGCATAACCCCATAACGATAGTGGTAAAACGATAAGAGACATCATAGTACTCACTATATCCAATAGAGCACGACTACGACGTTCGAACACACCATCACACTATGGTGTTCCAGGAGGCGTGAGGTGTGAAACAATTTCCACATTGTCTAAAATTGCATACCAAACTCGTAACTTAGATATTCACCTCCATGATCATATCATAGACATTTATCTTCTTGTCACGATGATCTTTAACTTCACTCTGAAACTCCTTGAACCTTTCAAACATTTCAGATTCGTGTTTCATTAAGTAAATATCCCCATATTTACTCAAATCATCAGTGAAGGTAAAGAAAAACAACGATATCCACTGTGTGTTTCAACACTCATTGGACCACATACATCAACATGTATTAATTCCAATAAGCCACTTGCCCGCTCCATCATATTGGATGACGGGGTCTCAGTCATCTTGCCCAAGAGGCATGGCTCGCATGTCTCAACCGATTCGAAATCGAGTGAGTCAAAAAACATCCATCATCATGGAGTTTCTTCATGCGATTTATACCAATATGACATTACGTGGCAGTGCCACAAGCATGTGGTACTATCATTATTAACTTTGTATCTTTTGGTACCAATGTTATGAATATGTGTACTACTACGATCATGATTCGATAAACCATTTCGAGTGGGTGCATGACCATTGAAGGCATTATCCATGTAAACAGAATAACCATTATTCTCTAACTTATATGAATAACCGTATCGCACTAATCATGATCTAATCACGTTTATGCTCAACGCAAACACCAAATAACATTTATTTAGGTTTATCACAAATCCTGAAGGTAGAGAGAGCGTGCGATGGTGATCACATCAATCTTGGAAATACTTCCAACACACATCGTCACCTTTCACCTAGCTAGTCTCCATTTACTCTGTAGCTTTTATTTCGAGTTGCTAACACTTAGCAACCGAACCGGTATCTAATACCCAGGTGCTACTAGGAGTACCAACAAGGTACACATCACTAACACGTATATCAAATATACTTCCATTGACATTACCAGCCTTCTTATCTACCAATCATCTAGGGTTTTTCCGCTTCAGCAAACATTCTCCTCATAACAGAAGCACTTAGTCTCGGGTTCGGGCTCAACCTTGGGTTTCTTCACTAGAGCAACAACTGGCTTGCCATTCCTGAAGTTTTTCCCTTCTTGCCCTTGCCCCTTTTGAAACTAGTGGTTTTCACTTAACCATCAACACTTGATGCTCCTTATTGATTTCTACCTTCGTGGTGTCAAACATCACGAACAACTCAGGGATCATCTTATCCATCCCTGGCATGTTATAGTTCATCACGAAGCTCTAGTAGCTTGGTGGCAGTGACTTGGAGAACTGCATTAATCACTATCTCATCTGGAAGATTAACTCCCACTTGATTCAAGTGATTGTAGCACCCAGACAATCTGAGAACACGCTCACCGATTAAGCTATTCTCCTTTATCTTGCAGGCAAAGAATCTTGTTGGAGGTCTCATACCTCTCAACATAGGCACGAGCTTGAGATCACAATCTCAGCTCCTAGAACATCTCATATGTTCTGTGACGTTCAAAACATTTTGAAGCCTCAATTCTAAGCCGTAATGCATGACGCACTGAACTATCACGTAGTCATCAAAAAGTGCCTGTCATATGTTCACAACATCTACAGAGAACGCTTGAGGGAGTGATGCAGTTAGCGGTACATCAAAAACATAAGCTTTCTGTGCAGCAATGAGGACAATCCTCAGATCACGGACCCAGTCCGCATTATTGCTACCATCAACTTTCAACTTACTTTTCTCTAGGATTGTATCAATAAAACTGGGGAGCTACAGCGTGAGCTATCTACGACATAATTTGCAAGGACATTTTTAGACTAAGTTCATGATAATTAAGTTCATTTAATCAAATTATTAATGAACTCCCACTTAGATAGACATCTCTCTAGTCTTCCAAGTGATACATGATCCATGTCAACTAGCCCGTGTCCGATCATCACGTGAGACGGACTAGTCATCCATGGTGAACATCTCTATGTTGATCGTATCTTCTATACGACTCATGTTCGACCTTTCGGTCTTCCGTGTTCCGAGGCCATGTCTGTACATGCTAGGCTCGTCAAGTCAACCTAAGTGTTTCGCATGTGTAAATCTGGCTTACACTCGTTGTATGCGAACGTTAGAACCTATCACACCCGATCATCACGTGGTGCTTCGGAACGACGATCCTTAGCAACGGTGCACAGTTAGGGTGAACACCTTTCTTGAAATTTTATTGAGAGATCATCTTATTTACTACCGTCGTTCTATGCAAATAAGATGTAAACATGATAAACATCACATGCAATCAATATAGTGACATGATATGGCCAATATCATTTTGCTCCTATGATCTCCATCTTCGGGGCACCATGATCATCACTGTCACCGGCACGACACCATGATCTCCATCATCATGATCTCCATCATTGTGTCTTCATGAAGTTGTCTCGCCAACTATTACTTCTACTACTATGGCTAACGCTTAGCAATAAAGTAAAGTAATTACATGGCGTTTATGATTGACACGCAGGTCATACAATAAATAAGACAACTCCTATGGCTCCTGCCGGTTGTCATAATCATCGACATGCAAGTCGTGAATCCTATTACAAGAACATGATCAATTCATACATCACAATGCATCACATCACATCCTTTGGCCATATCACATCACAAGGCACATGCTGCAAAAACAAGTTAGACGTCCTCTAATTTGTAGTTGCAAGTTTTTACGTGGCTGCTATAGGTTACTAGCAAGAACGTTTCTTACCTACGTCAACACCACAACGTGATTTGCCAATTGCTATTTACCCTTCATAAGGACCCTTTTCATCGAATCCGATCCGACTAAGGTAGGAGAGACAGACACCCGCTAGCCACCTTATGCATCTAGTGCATGTCAGGCGGTGGAACCGGTCTCACGTAAGCGTACGTGTAAAGTTGGTCCGGGCCGCTTCATCCCACAATACCGCCGAATCAAGATAAGACTAGTAGCGGCAAGCAAATTAACAAACTCGACGCCCACAACTGCTTTGTGTTCTACTCGTGCATAGATTCTACGCATAGACCTAGCTCATGATGCCACTGTTGGGAGACGTAGTAGTAAATCAAAATTTTCCTACGTTCACCAAGATCTATCTATGGAGAAACCAGCAACGAGAGGGGAGAGATTGCATCTTCATACCTTTGAAGATCGCTAAGCGGAAGCGTTACAAGAACGCGGTTGATGGAGTCGTACTCGCAGCGATTCAGATCGCGGTAGATCCGATCAAGTGCCGAACGGACGGCACCTCCGCGTTCAACACACGTGCAGCCCGGTGACGTCTCCAACACCTTGATCCAGCAAGGAGGAAGGAGAGGTTGGGGAAGGGCTCCAACAGCAGCACGACGGCGTGGTGGTGGTGGAGTAGCAAGGTATTCCGACAGGGCTTCGCCTAAGCGCTGCGGAGGAGGAAGAAGAGAGGTAGGGCTTCGCCGTGAGAGAGAGAGATCAAATCTTGTCTCAAAACATCCAAAACCTCAAGTATATATAGGAGGAGGGACGTGGAGGGCTGGATTGGCCTCTACTCCAAAGAGGAGATGGCCGGCCGAATTAAAGGGAGAGTCCACCTCCCACAAGGGAGGTGGATCTCCTCCTTTTAAATCCTTTTTGCCTTATCTCCTTATCTCCAGCCGCATGGGCCTTTAGCAAAAGTCTTGCCCAGCCCAATAAGGGCTGGCACACTTTATCTAACAGCCCATGTGGTCCTTTGGTCGTCACACCCCTCCCGGGGGTCATCCGGCACCCTCCCGGCACTCCCGGTACACTACCGATGAGCCCGAAAACTTTCCGGTGACCAAAACTGGACTTCCTATATATCAATCTTTACCTCCGGACCATTCCGGAGCTCCTCGTGACGTCCGGGATCTCATCCGGGACTCCGAACAACCTTCGGTAATCACGTATACCTTTTCCCTATAACCCTAGCGTCATCGAACCTTAAGTGTGTAGACCCTACGGGTTCGGGAGACACGTAGACATGACCGAGACACCTCTCCGGTCAATAACCAACAGCGGGATCTGGATACCCATGTTGGCTCCCACGTACTCCACGATGATCTAATCGGATGAACCACGATGTCAAGGATTCAATCAATCCCGTATACAATTCCCTTTGTCTATCGGTATGATACTTGCCCGAGATTCGATCGTCGGTATCCCCATACCTTGTTCAATCTCGTTACCGGCAAGTCTCTTTACTCGTTCCGTAATACATCATCCCGTGACTAACTCCTTAGTCACATTGAGCTCATAATGATGATGTCTTACCGAGTGGGCCCAGAGATACCTCTCCGTCACACGGAGTGACAAATCCCAGTCTCGATTCATGCCAACCCAACAGATACTTTCGGAGATACCCGTAGTGCACCTTTATAGCCACCCAGTTACGTTGTGACGTTTGGCACACCCAAAGCATTCCTACGGTATCTGGGAGTTGCACAATCTCATGGTCTAAGGAAACGATACTTGACATTGAAAAGCTTTAGCAAACGAACTACACAATCTTGTGCTATGCTTAGAATTGGGTCTTGTCCATCACATCATTCTCCTAATGATGTGATCCCGTTATCAATGACATCCAATGTCCATGGCCATGAAACCGTGACCATCTATTGATCAACGAGCTAGTCAACTAGAGGCTCACTAGGGACATGTTGTGGTCTATGTATTCACACATGTATTATGGTTTCCGGTTAACACAATTATAGCATGAACAATAGACAATTATCATGAACAAGGAAATACAATAATAACCATTTTATTATTGCCTCTAGGGCATATTTCCAACACCAATCACGATCTTCCGATCTAGCGCCGAATGGACGGTATCGTGGTTTTATCACGGCAGATGTCCGGGTGAACGGACTTGGATTCGAGGCCATCGCTAACGGGGTGGACTCAAAGGGGTTAGTTGGGACGAAAGACACGGATTTACCCAGGTTCGGCCCCTCAAGTCGAGGTAATAGCCTACGTCCTGCTTATGTTTGTATTGCTTGTGTATTGATTACAAGGAGCTAGAAGCTTGACCTAGTTCTCGATTCCCCCTCCTCTAAGTCGCCCTGGGTCTGCCATTATATAAGAGGCCAGGACCACCGGGTCGTTACAATTGCTAACCGAGTCTCTCTCTATCTTCTTGTCGAAGCTATCTATGAGTCGGCTTGCATGCCCGGGTCTTCTCCATCCGGGCCGTTTGTACGGCCCACACCTTGAGCTGCCTATCTTCCTGGGCCACCAGTCTTATGGATCACCTTTGGGCTGGCTCACGAGCCAGCAACATGACCCGGAGCCTCCAGGGTGGGTCATATCGTGGGTTCATATCCCCAACATTAGGCCCCAGGTTGAATTGAGCTTGCTCACTTCATCCTTCTCTTCCGTTTTTTGGCGAGTCGCCCGGAAATGACCCGGCGTGACGTCATGAGATCTGCTGACGTACCACTGAATCTTTCATTAACTGTCATCCCGAGAATCGAGGCATCCGCCTCGGTCAAACGGTGTCATCGTCTAGATTTTCACGCCTTCCTTAATCCCTTTTTAAATATGACCCGTGCGGGTCGGAGTTTTCCATCCTCCCGCTTGTGCCTCTTCTTTCTTCCTCCTGTCGCCGCCGCTCCAGTGTCCTTGTCGTCCGGCGCCGTCTTCGCCTCTGCACTGGCCGGGCCGTTGCATCACCCTGATACGGACCAGATTTCTTTCGCCGCCGCCGCAACATCTCCGGTGAGTTCTCCCCTTTCTTTAGATCGCTCACCGCCGTAGTAAGATTCCGCCATAGGAGGGTTCCGCCGTAGTAGGGCTCCGGCACCGCCACCACGAGCATATCTCGACGCCGTTGTTACTTTAAGATCGCGCTCTCGTCCCGCCGCTGCACGTGGGCCGGCCGCGTGTAATGCGTGGACCGCGATAGCCCCGCTCCATTTTCTTTCTTTCTGCTGTTCATCGCTAGGTCTGGATTTAAATCCTTATTCACCGCTTTTGTAGATCCATAGCCACGGTGATAATTTGCAGAATCTGTTTTTAGGACTTAGCCGATTTTTCAATCTTCCTTCCTTCTGTTGAGTCGCTAAGCTTCTCCGGCTCTCATCAACCGGGTCTTTCCACTTTATCCGTAGAGCCCTTAAACCTTTAAGCCATCAAAAATATTTGCTTGTGCTTTTACTCATCGTGCCTTTTATCTTGCACAACACTTAAGCCACCAATATGTCTCGTGCGTCCAACTCATGCAACTGGGTTGGTTCTTGCGTTACAGAGGAGTACTTAGCAGGCTTCATTGAATCGGGTGCTCTTCCGCCCAAAGAGGTTCTCAATTGGCGTGTTCCGGGCAACAAGACCCAACCTTCTCCCCAAAAAGGAGAAATAGTAGTCTTTACTGATCACATCGAGCGAGGGTTCGTGCCGCCCGGCTCTAAGTTTTTCCGGGATGTCCTTCATTTTTATAAGCTGCATCCTCAAGACTTGGCACCCAACTCTGTTTCCAACATCTGCAACTTCCAAGTTCTCTACGAAGCTTATCTGCTAAGTAAGCCGTCTGTGGGGTTCTTTCGAGAATTCTTCTATGCCAACCACTAAACTGAAATGAAGGGTGGCCCGAGTCTGGAGCTAGGCGGTATTTCTATTCAACGCCGCCGAGACATCATCTTTCCTGCTACTCCAATGCCGAGTCACCCAAAAGATTGGAATAAGACATGGTTCTATTGCCCAGAGACCTCTCCCGAAAAAGAGCACTCATTGGTGGGTTATCGCCCCTCCCAGCTTAGGACAGATACAGAGCTTCCCGGCCGGCTCTCAGCCTTGGAGCGTGCCAACTATGAGCCGTTCCATGCCAAGATCAAAGCACTCCTGGCCAACGGCTTAATTGGATTGGATTTGATCCGCTGCTGGATTTCCTGGCGGATCATGCCTTTAAGTCGTAGAGGTCGGCTTATGTGCGAGTATGATGGCAAATATGACAGCTCATTATGCTTCAGCGAATCAACACTGTCAAAGGATGATATTACCACTACCATCTGGAGCCTTGTCCATGAGGCCTCCGGCTCACGCAGTGCCATCGGCCTGGTGCCTTTCTGCGTCAATAATCCGGCTCCCGATGTAATTTAATCTCTTCCCATCCGTCTCTTAGACGTCGTTTGTACTTTGTTGATTTGGTATTCACTCTCCGGGTCATTCCTATAGGCCGACTCAGACTTCTGGAAGAAGGAATATGTTGCCCCTCCGAAGAAATCCAGGAAAAAGGTCGTGACTAAGAGGGCTAAAAAAGATGCCCCACAAGATAATTTGCTTGACCCGCCACCATCATCCAGCTCAGAGGTAAAATTTTAACTGCTTTGTTTGATCTTTTACCTTCCTGCTTTATTAATGCTTGTTTTACTCGCAGGATGAAGTGGAAACCAGCCGTGCCAATGCTCCTGAGGTAAATTACATTTCTTTCGGCTCAGAATGTTTCGTCCCTCAAAAGCCGCGGCGGGTTACCAGAAAATTTCTTCTTTCTCATCCTCTTGCTTATCTGGCTCCCGATTTTCTCTTAAAAAAGCAATAGCAAGTCGAGCGTCGACAGACTCGAAGCACCGGCTCTACTGAGCTCATGTCTGGGCTACCAAACTCTCCGGCTCCAAAGAAATGCCCCGCCGAGGTTTAAGTCTCTTCTTTTCCTTTGACTTTCCTTTGTAGACTTGATACTTTCTTCACCTTTCTGTTTTATTCTTTTTAGAGGTCTCCTTCCTCTGGCGACTCTTCGGCGTCAATTCTATCACCGCCCAAGATTAATCCGCTGTAAGCATTCCTTACTATGATATCTGGGTATCCGGCTGTTAATATGATAGCAACATCTTCAACTGCAGATCCTTCTATTTTGGAGTGCTCAAGCTAAATGTTGCAAGACCAACAAGCGCTCCTCCGGCCTAGTTATCCAAGAGCCGGAGCCTGAACAACTGGAGGAGGCTGAAGCAGAAGAAAATCGACCAGCTGCCTCCACAGAGCCGACTACTGCTGATACCATCATGGAGAGCCCTCCAAGGGCTCCTTCAAAACCGGCGACTCCTGCCAAGACCCCTGAAACTCCAGATGTTGTTATCACCGGGTCTGGTCATCAAACGCCTCCGGCTCATCTGTTGATCAAACATATAGAGCCGTTGAAGCCTCAAAGAAGCTGAACTTTGACTCTTCGTGCGAGAAGATGACAGTCGAAGAGCTCCACGCCGGGTATATAAACCGGGTTACCACCAGCTAGGATCTGGAACTTCGGTTGATCTCTTCAATGAAGACAAAATATAAGGTACCTTTCCTTCTTACCATATCCTTACTTAGCCCCCAAGAGCCGGCTTAACGTACTCAATCGTTGAGCCGGGTCTTTCTGTGACCTCTGTAGATATTGTCATGCCAAATTCCCTTAGAATTGCTTTAGCTTAGTACAGTAGATAAAGTGAACCGCCAATCGTAGCCCCCAAGGGCCGTCTCAGATTATATTTGAGTCGGGTCTTTAATGTAGACAACTTGAAGATCTAATCGTAGCCCCCAAGGGCCGACTCAAACTTAATCAAGTTGAGTCGGTGCTTCCATTATTAGTACGTTGAAGAGCCATAGTGTAGCCCCAAGCTCCAGATTAGCTTTGAAGCAGATGAACCGGAACTGCATTGCATACTGAAAGATCAAATATACATTAGCCCCCAAGTGTCAAATATATTGCTTGCAATCTGTTTGAGACTTGCATAAATTTGCTTTTAACACTCGTCCTGTATTTTGGCGACTTATTCTGTATTTTGATGTATTATAGGAAGCTTTAAATGAAGCCGGTTCTCAGTTGACGGATCTGAAGGCCAACCTGGCGGCTCAGCAAGAAGCTCAAAGCATTGCTGACGAAAAGTGCCAGCTTCTCTCTGAGGAGCTGGCCAATGCCACTGCTGAGCTTACCTCTTTGAAAGAGACGGCAGAATCCGAAAAGGCCGCTCTGACCAAACGGGCGGACGACGCCGACCAGCGGCTTATAGCTGTGGCGGAGGAACTCCAAGGCCAGAAGTGGCACATAGCGAAGATGTCATCCGCCCTATTTGGTAAGTTTCTGTTTTACTTTGTATGTTAACATTGCTATTGAAAAACTGGCGACTCATTAGCTTTATCCGGCTTATCCAGGTCCCAGGAGCCGGCAGTTGGCTTCGGATAGCCTTCTGCCACTGAAGGCCGTCTACACCTTTGCGGAACAACTATACTGCGGCGCCATCTTCACGATCAAGAGTGTTCAATATAAGGAGAAGATCCCCACCACTCTAAAAGGGGTCTTGGAACTCTTCTCCACAATGCCCAAGCAGATAGAAGAGCTGAAGAAGTCCGCCTTCCGCCAAGGAGCCGTCACTGGATTGAGCCGGGCTCTGGCCTTCGCCCCCGAGCTAACGCCGGCTGAAATGATGGATGGTTACCCGTTCAAAAGAGATGACGGCTCAGAATTCACTGAAGAAGATTACATCCGGTGTGTCAAAGAGTCGCGTTATCTGGCCTCTGTACTGGTGGATGAAGCTGACTTGAGCACTTATCAGGCGGCTTATGACGCAGAGGAGAAGAGGATCCGCAGGCCTCTCTACGAGTGGAAAGATCTGACACCCGCCCGCAGTAAGGATCTCTTCCCTTGTGAGCTTGACGCGTCCCCTTTCCTTGAAGGGTCTTTCGCTGCTCTGGCTGACTGTAATTGGGACTTGGGAAATCTCCAGATAAAGCCAGCAGAAGACCCGGAGCAGGATGAGCCGGCCAATAACTGAACTTTATTCTTTTAACCTTTCTGAGCACAAACTCATGTAATGACCCGCCGTGGGCGGTTGACAATGCTTTTTGCTCCTTCTGAGAGTAGTTTTTGTAATAGAGTAAACATGACCTGCCGTTTGGCGGCTGTATATATTTGCACCTCTCTGTGTGCACTTTCCTTCTCTCTGTGTTTCAATTTAATGTGTTGCCGGCTCTCCATGGATATACCTTGAGATTTTCTGATGAGAGGTGTCTGTCTTTGAAGACGCCATTCCTTCTCTAGAATATTAGAGCCAGATAATCTCTTTGAAACTCAATTTTTGTCAACTGGAGCAACATGGATCCGATTCTTGTCAGATGAATCCATTAAGGAGCCGATTGTCGTAGGATAATGTAAGCTATACCTGATGGTAAGAAGCCTCTATCGACAACTGCGACTATTGATGAACCGGAAGCGGCTTAAAGCCGGCTATATGAAGGGTAATGTAAGCTATACCTGACGGTAAGAAGCCTCCTTTTAATAGCAAATGTTGTATGTGCGAACGCCGGCTGTTGATGGGAGATGTAAGCTGTACCTTAAGGCAAGAAGCCTCCATCGACAGCCGTGGCTAATAATTAGCCTGAGACGGCATAAAGCCGACTGTTTGAAAGGAGATGTAAGCTATACCCGAAGGCAAGAAGCCTCTTTCAACAGCTACAGTTGTAGGCGTGGACGCCGGCTGTCGATGGGTAATGTAAGCTATACCCGAAGGCAAGAAGCCTCCATCGACAACCACGGCTAACTGATAAAGCCGACTGTTTGAAAGGAGATGTAAGCTATACCCGAAGGCAAGAAGCCTCTTTCAACAGCTATAGTTGATAAGCAACTGAGTTTTGGCGTAAACGCCGGTTGTTAGGGTGAGATAAGCGAACCCATCGGTAAGAAGCCCCCTTCGACAACCGTGGTTAATAAGTAACCGAAAGTGGCATAAAGCCGGCCATTAGGGTGAGATAAACGATACCCGTCGGTAAGAAGCCCCGTTCGATGGCCGCAGTTGATAAGCAACTGGAATTTGGTGTACACGCTGTTGTCTTAGGGTCATGTAAGCTATACCAAAGGTAAGAAGCCTCCATCAACAACAACGCTTAATGTAACCAAACTAGGCATAAAGCCAACTGTGCAAGGGAGATGTAAGCTATACCCGGAGGCAAGAAGCCTCCTTGCAACAATTTAATAACAGCTGGCTGTGCAAAGGAGATGTAAGCTATACCCGAAGGCAAGAAGCCTCTTTGCAACAGTGCTTAATTGGGCATAACGTCGGCTGTGCAAGGGAGATGTGAGCTATACCCGAAGGAAAGAAGCCTCCTTGCAACAACGTAAAAGCAGACTGTGCAGGGGAGATGTGAGCTATACCCGAAGGCAAGAATCCTCCCCGCAACAATGCTTGATAGGGCATAAAGCCGGATCAGCCGTTTTGACGGTGAATAAACCACCGTAACTCAAATTTTTGAGCCGGAAAAATTTCATCTTGATTGCACAAAGGTATACATAAGAGCGGAGGCCCCTGTCTTTGTGGGGATGCTAGCTTTTACTCCTGTAAGCATGATATATACAATGATAGCGGTTTTCAATGCCTGCTAAGTAAAGTATGGTCGCAAATGTGCGATATTCCATGGCCACAACGTCTCTTGACCCGCGGCTTCCGACTCATCTCGGATATCAATGAGGTAATATGACCCATTGTTAAGGTTTCTGCTAATCACAAAAGGCCCCTCCAATGGTGGAGATAACTTATGCATTCCAGATTGGTCTTGAATCAGCCGGAGCACTAGGTCACCCTCCTAGAACGTCCAGGTCTTCACCCTAGGGCTATGATAGCGTCGCAGGTCTTGTTGATAAATTGTCAACCTGGCTGCTGCCAACTCTAGGTCCAAGGCGTCCAACGCATCTTGGCATGCTACCTCATTGTCCGTCTCAACATAAGCCGCCACCCTTGGTGAGTCATGCCGGATATCGCTGGGTAGAACCGCCTCAGCACCATACACCATGAAGAAAGGCATGAAACGTGTAGATCTGTTAGGGGTAGTTCTGATGCTCCATAAGACGGAAGGCAACTCCTCAACCCAACATCCGGGTGTCCGCTTCAAAGGAACCATGAGCCGTGGTTTGACTCCTCTTAAGATTTCCTGATTGGCTCGCTCCGCCTGACCATTAGACTGTGGATGTGCCACGGCTGAAACATCAAGCCGCATATGCTCCTTCTCATAGAACGTTTTCATAGCTCCTTTGGATAGATTTGTTCCATTGTCCATAATGATACTGCGCGGGTAACCAAAGCGATAAATCAGCTTCTTAACAAATTGAACCGCTGTAGCTGCGTCACATTTACCGATCGGCTCTGCCTCTACCCACTTAGTAAATTTGTCAATTGCCACCAGAAGGTGTGTTTTCTTATCCTTGGATCTCTTGAAGGGTATTACCATATCAAGCCCCCAGACTGCAAACGGCCAAGTAATTGGTATCATCCTCAACTCTTGAGCCGGAACGTGAGCACGCTGGCCAAACTTCTGACAGCCGTCACACTTACGGACTAAGTCTTCTGCATCCTTGTGAGCCGTCAACCAGAAAAACCCATGTCGAAAAGCCTTGGCCACTAAAGATTTTGACCCGGCGTGATGTCCACAGTCGCCAGCATGAATTTCACTCAAGATCTGCCGGCCCTCCTCCGGTGAGACGCGGCGCTGAAAGACACCCGTCACACTACACTTATGTAACTCACCATAGATAATCGTCATAGACTTAGAATGCCGGGTGATCTTCCTGGCCAGATCCTCCTCCTGAGGTAACTCGCCGCGTGTCAGAGCCGCCACCAATTCCGCTTCCGGGTCAGGAATAGCCAGATCCTCCACAGAGGGTATCTTGATAGTCGGATGGTGCAATACATCTAGAAAAACATTAGGTGGTACCGTCTTTCGTCGAGAGCCTAACCGTGACAAAGCATCAGCCGCCTCATTCCTGCGACGATCAATGTGATCCACCTAGTACCCCTTGAAGTAACCGGCAATGATATCAACCGCCTATTGATAAGCCGCCATCCGAGGATCCTTGGAGTCCCAAGTACCTGGAACTTGCTGAGCCACCAGATCTGAGTAGCCTAAACATCTGACCCGACTTATGTTGGACATATGCCCTAGAGGCAATAATAAATTAGTTATTATCATATTTCCTTGTTCGTGATAATCATTTATTATCCATGCTATAATTGTATTGAATGGAAACACATTACATGTGTGGGTAAATAGACAACACTTTGTCCCTAGTATGCCTCTAATGAACTAGCTCGTTGATCAAAGACGGTCAAGGTTTCCTAGCCATTGACATGTGATGTCATTTGAATAACGGGATCACATCATTAGGAGAATGATGTGATGGACAAGACCCAAACTACAAACGTAGCATATGATCGTGTCAGTTTATTGCTACTGTTTTCTGCATGTCAAAGTATGTGTTCCTATGACCATGAGATCGCGCAACTCACTAACATCGGAGGAGTACCTTGTGTGTATCAAACGTTGCAACGTAACTGGGTGACTATACAGGTGCTCTACAGGTATCTCCGAGGGTGTCTGTTGAGTTGGCATGGATCAAGACTAGGATTTGTTACTCCGTGTGACGGAGAGGTATCTCAGGGCCCACTCGGTAATACAACATCACAATAAGCCTTGCAAGCAATGTGACTAAGTGTTAGTCGCGGGATCTTGTATTACGGAACGTGTAAAGAGACTTGCCGGTAACGAGGTTGAACTAGGTATGGAGATACCGACGATCGAATCTCGGGCAAGTAACATACCGAAGAACACAGGGAATATCATACGGGATTAACTGAATCCTTGACACAGAGGTTCGACCGATAAAGATCTTCGTAGAATATGTAGGAACCAATGTGGACATCCAGGTCCCGCCATTGGTTATTGACCGTAGAGGTGTCTCGGTCATGTCTACATAGTTGTCGAACCCGCAGGGACTGCACACTTAAGGTTTGGTGACGTTTCGGTAGTGTAGAGTTATGTATGGTGGTAACCGAGGGTTGTTCGGAGTCCCGGATGAGATCCCGGATGTAATCAGGAGTTCCAGAATGGTCCGGAAATGAGATTGATATATAGGAAGGTGGTGTTTGGACTCCGGAAAGATTTCAGGCACTTTCGGTAGTGTACCGGGAGTGACGAATGGGTGCCGGGGGTCCACCTATGGGGCCAACCCACCCCATGGGCCAAAGTGGCGACCCACCAGCCCCTAGTGGGCTGGTGGGGTCGGACAAGGTGGCCTAGGCGCAGGGAAAGAGGCCCAAACCAAATTGGGGTGGAGTCCTCCCCAAGTTCCACCTCTCGTGTGAGAGGTGGACTCCCAATTGGAGGAGGACTCCCCCTCCACCAGTTCGGCCAAAGCCAAGAGGGAGCCCTCCCCTTGGGCGTAGCCTGCTCTCCCCTCCTCCTATATATACTAGTGGATATCTAGGGTTTTGGCACTGAATTTTTACGGCCACGTGCTACCCGTTCCACCAGTGCTCCTCTAGATCGGATTTCGGCAGTGCTTAGGCAAAGCCGTGCCGGAATTGCTCCACCACCATCACCGGAGCGCCGTCACGCTGCCGGTGAACTCTTCTCCCTCTCCACTTCCTCTTGCTGGATCAATACGGTGGAGATTGTCATCAAGCTGCACGTGTGCTGAACGTGGAGGTGTCGTCCGTTCGGCGCTAGATCGGAAGGACCATGAACAAGATTGCGAGACGGATCGTGATGAGATCGCGGGACGGATCGTGATGAGATCGTGGGACGAATCGTGATGAGTTCACGGGACGGATCGTGATTGGATCGCGGGACGAATCGTGATGTGATCGCGGGATGCTCGGCGATTTGGACCGCGAAGATGTTCGACTACACCAATCGCGTTTCTTAACGCTTCCCGCTTAGCAATCTACAAGGGTATGTAGATCCACTCTCCTTCTCGTAGATGCTCATCACCATGCATAGATCTTGCGTGTGCGTAGGAATTTTTTTGTTTCCCATGCAACGTTTCCCAACAGTGGTATCAGAGCTAGGTCTATGTGTAGATGAGATCTCGAGTATAAACACAAAATGTTTGTGGGCGTTGATGCTTAGATTGCTTCCTCCCTTGGTCGGATTTTGGTTCAGCGGTATTGTGAGATGAAGCGGCCCGGACCAACATTACTCGTACGCTTACGAGAGACCGGTTCCCTCGATGCAACTTGTTGCCTAGATGGCTTGCGGGTGGCAGTTTCTCTCACTTTAGTTGGATCGGATTCGACAAAGGCGGTCCTTGAAAAGGTTGAAAAGCAAATTATGTATCACCGTTGTGGTTTATGCGTAGGTGAGAATCGTTCTTGCTAGAAACCCGTAGCAGCCACGTAAAACATGCAACAACAATTAGAGGACGTCTAACTTGTTTTTGCAGGGTAAGTTGTGATATGATATGGCCAATCACATGATGTGATATATGTGATGTATGAGATGATCATGTGATGTATAGAATTTCACGACTTGCATGTCGATGAGTAGGGCAACCGGCAGGAGCCATAGGATTGTCTTTAATTATTGTATGACCTGAGTGTCAATCATTAAGCGCCATGTAATGCTTTACTTTATCGCTAAACGGTAGCAATAGTAGTAGAAGCATGTTGGGCACGACAACCCCGATGGCGACACGTTGATGGAGATCATGGTGTCTTGCCGGTGACGATGGAGATCATGCTGGTGCTTTCAAGATGGAGATCTAAAGCACAAGTTCATGGCCATATCATGTCACTTATGAATTGCATGTGATGTTAATCCTTTTATGCACCTTGTTTTGCTTAGTACGACGGTAGCATTATAAGGTGATCCCTCACTTAAATTTCAAGATAAATTGTGTTCTCCCCGAGTGTGCACCATTGCGAAAGTTCGTCGTGTTGAGACACCACGTGATGATCGGGTGTGATAGACTCTACGTTCACATACAGCGGGTGCAAGCCAGTGTTGCACATGCAGAACACTCGGGTTAAACTTGATGAGCCTAGCATGTACAGACATGGCCTCGGAACACAAGAGACCGAAAGGTCGAACATGAGTCATATTGTAGATATGATCAACATGATGATGTTCGCCATTGTAACCACCTCAACTCACGTGATGATCGGACTTGAGTTGGTGAATTTGGATCATGTATCACTCAGATGACCGGAGGGATGTCAATTTGAGTGGGAGTTCTTAAGTAATATGATTAATTGAACTCATTATCATGAACATAGTCAGTAGTGTCTTTGCAAAATTATGTTGTAGATTACTTGCTCACGCTGTAGCTCCCTTGATTTTTTATATGTTCCTAGAGAAATAGAGTTGAAAGATGATGGTAGCAATATTGCGGATTGGATCCGTGATCTGAGGATTGTGCTCGTTGCTGCATAGAAGGCTTATGTCCTTAATGCACTGCTCGGTGCGCCAATCTCTCTAGCGTCGTCTGTAGATGTTATGAACATCTGACAGGTACGTGTTGATGACTACTTGATAGTTTAGTGCGTCATGCATTACGGCTTAGAATTGAGGCTTCGAAACGTTTTGAACGTCACGGAACATATGAGATGTTCTAAGAGCTGAAATTAGGATCTCAGGCTCGTGCCCGTGTGGCGAGATATGAGATCTCCAACAAGATTCTTTGCCTGCAAGATGAACGAGAATAGCTCAATCGTTGAGCATGTGCTCAGATTGTCTGGGTGGTACAATCGCTTGAATCGAGTGGGAGTCCATCTTCCAGATAAGATAGTGATTGATATAGTTCTCCAAGTCACTTTCACTACAGCTACTAGAACTTGGTGATGAACTATAAAATGCCAGGGATAGAATTAATGATCCCTGAGCTGTTCGCAATGTTTGACACCGCGAAGGTAGAAATCAAGAAGGATAATCAAGTGTTGATGGTTAGTATAACCACTAGTTTCGAGAAGGGCATGGGCAAGGAGGGAAACTTCATGGATGGCAAGTCAGTTGCTGCTCTAGTGAAGCAACCCAAAGTTGAAACCCAAACCCAAGACTAAGTGCTTCAATTATGAGGAGAGAGGTCGCTGAAGCGGAACAACCCTAGATACTTGGTAGATAAGAAGGCTGGCAACGTCGACAGAAGTATATTTGATATACATGTTATCGATGTGTACCTTGCTTGTACTCCTAGTAGCACATGGTTATTGGATACCGGTTCGATTGCTAAATGTTAGTAAACTCGAAATGAAAGCTACAGAATAAATTGAGAACTAGCTAAGTGTGAGGTGACAATGTGTGTTGGAAATGTTTCCAAGGTTGATGTGATCAACATCGCATGCTCTCTCTACCTTCCAGATTAGTGACGAACCTAAATGTTATTTGGTGTTTTTGCGTTGAGCATGAACGTGATTAGATCATGTTCATTGCACACACGGTTATTCATTTAAATCGGAGAATAATGGTTATTTTATTTACATGAATAATACCTTCAAGGTCATGCACCCAGTAAGAATGGTTTGTTAAAACTTGATCGTAGTAATACACATGTTCATAATATTGATGCCAAAAGGAGACAAAGTTAATAATAATAGTACCACATAGTTGTGGCACTGCCGCTAAATGTCATATTGGTATAAAACGCATGAAGAAGCTCCATGTTGATGGATCTTTGGACTTATTCGATTTCGAATCGGTTGAGACATGCGAACCATGCCCCTTGGGCAAGATGACTAAAGGACCCCGTTTTCTGGTTTGATGGAGCGGGCAAGTGATTTATTGGAAATGATACATGTTGATGTATGCAATCCAATGAGTCTTGTAGCGTGCGGTGGATATCATTATTTTCTTACCTTCACTGATGATTTGAGTAGATATAGTGTATATTTACTTAATGAAACACAAGTCTGAATCGTTTGAAAGGTTCAAGCAAATTCAGAGTGAAGTTTAAGATCATCGTGACAAGAAGATAAAAATGTTTGCGATATGATCGTGGAGGTGAATATCTGAGTTACGAATTTGGCATACAACTTTAGACAATGTGAAAGTTGTTTCACAACTCACGCCACCTGGAACACCATAGTGTGATGGTGTGTCCGAATGTCATAGTCGTGCTCTATTGGATATGGCGCGTGCTATGATGTCTATTATCGTTTTGTTACTATAATTTTGGGGTTATGCATTAGAGACAACTAATTCACTTTAAATAGGGCACCATCTAAATCCGTTGAGATGACACCGTGTGAATTATGGTTTGATAGAAGCCTAAGCTGTCATTTCTTAATGTTTGGGGCTGCGAGCTTGTGTGGAAAATGTTTTCACCTAATGAGCTCGAACCCAAAGCGGAGAAATACATCTTCATAGAATACCCTAAAGAACAGTTGGGTGAAGCTTCTATTTCATATCCAAGCATAAAATGTTTGTTGCTAAAAACTGGGTCCTTTCTCGAGAAAGGGTTTCTCTTGAAAGAATTGAGTGGGAGGAGGATAGAACTTGATGAGGTTATTGAACCTCTGCTTCAACCAGAAAGTAGCGTAGCATAGAAAGATGTTTCTGTGAAGCCTACGTTAGTTGAAGAGGAAGTTAATGATGATGATCATGAAGCTTCGGATCAAGTTACTATCAACCTACGAGAAAAATAGAGCTTGATGATGTTATTGAACCTTTACTTCAACCAGAGAGTAGAGCAGCGCAGAAAGTTATTTCTATGAAGCCTGCGTCAGTTGAAGAGGAAGTTAATAATGATGATCAGGAAGCTTTGGATCAAGTTACTATCGAACTTCGTAGGTCGACAAGGACGTGTACTACTACTGAGAGGTACGACAACCCTGTCTTGGAGGTCATGTTGTTGGACAACGATGAACCTACGGACTATGGAGAAGCGATGATGGGCCCGGAAACCAACAAATGGTTAGAGGCCATGAAATTCGAGAAAGGATCCATGTATGAAAACAAAGTATAGACTTTGGTGGACTTGCTTGTTGGACGGCAGGTTGTTAAGTACAAATGGATCTTTAAAATGAAGACAGCCGCTGATGGTAAATGTTACCATTAGTAAAGCTCAACTTGTTGCAAAGAAGTTTGCGAGAACTTCAAGGAGTTGACTACGATGAGACTTTCTCACTCATAGCGATGCTAAAGTCCGTTGTAATTATGTTAGCAGTTGCTGCACTTTCAATCATGAAATCTGGCAGATGGATGTCAAAACATCGTTTCCTTAACGGTTTGCTTGAGGAAAGGTTGTATGTGATACAACCAGAAGGTTTTGTCAGTCCTAAGGATGCTAAAAGGTGTGCAAGCTTCAGTGATTCTTCTATGAACTGAAGCAAGCATCTCGGAGTTGGAATATACACTTTGATGAGGTGATCAAAGTTTTTGAGTCTATACAAAGTTTACGAGAAACTTGTATTTGCAATAAAGTGAGTGGGAGCACTATAGAGTTTCTGAGAAGTATATGTGGATGACATATTGCTATTCGGAGATGATGTAGATTTTCTGGAGAGCATAAACGGTTGTTTGAAAAGAGTTTTTCAAAGGAAGACCTGGATAAAGCTACCTAATTGTTGAGCATCAAAATCTATAAAGATAGATCAAGATGTTTGATAAGACTTTCAATGAGTACATACCTTGACAAGATTTTGGAAGAGTTCAAAATGGATTAGTCAGAGAGAAGTGTTCATGCCTTCTTTGTAAGGTGTGAAGTTGAGTGAGACTCAAAGCTTGACCACGGCAGAAGAAAGAAAAAGGACGAATGTCGTCCCCTATGCCTTAGCCATAGGCTCTGTATAGTATGCCATGCTGTGTACCGCACCTGTGTGTGCCTTGCCATGAGTTTGTCAAGGGGTACAAGAGTGATCCAGGAGTGGATCACTGGACAGCGGTCAAGATTATCCTTAGTAACTAAAAACTACGGAGATGTTTCTCGATTATGGAGGTGATAAAGAGTTCGTCGTAAAGAGTTACGTCGATGCAAGCTTTAACACCAATCAGGATAACTCGTAGTAGCAATCTGGATACGTATAGTAGGAGTAGCCATTTGGAATAGTACCAAGTGGAGTGTGGTAGTAGTGTTTACAGTTTGACATAGAGATTTGCAAATTACACACGGATCTGAATGTTGCAGACCCGTTGACTATAAGACCTCTCTCACATGCAAAGCATGATCGAGCCCCAGAATTTATTGGGTGTTAGATTCATAACAATGCGAATCACATGGTGATGTGAACTAGATTACTGAGTCTAGTGCAAGTGGGAGACTGTTGGAAATATGCCCTAGAGGCAATAATAAATTATTTGTTATCATATTTCCTTGTTCGTTATAATCGTTTATTATCCATGCTATAATTGTATTGCATGGAAACACATTACATGTGTGGGTAAATAGACAACACTTTGTCCCTAGTATGCCTCTAATGAACTAGCTCGTTGATCAAAGATGGTCAAGGTTTCCTAACCATTGACATGTGATGTCATTTGAATAACGGGATTACATCATTAGGAGAATGATGTGATGGACAAGAGCCAAACTACAAACGTAGCGTATGATCATGTTAGTTTATTGCTACTGTTTTCTGCATGTCAAAGTATGTGTTCCTATGACCATGAGATCGTGCAAATCACTAACATCGGAGGAGTACCTTGTGTGTATCAAACGTTGCAATGTAACCGGGTGACTATAAAGGTGCTCTACAGGTATGTTCGAGGGTGTCTGTTGAGTTGGCATGGATCAAGACTGGGATTTGTTACTCTGTGTGATGGAGAGGTATCTCAGGGCCCACTCGGTAATACAACATCACAATAAGCCTTGCAAGCAAAGTGACTAAGTGTTAGTCGCGGGATCTTGTATTACGGAACGAGTAAAGAGACTTGCCGGTAACGAGGTTGAACTAGGTATGGAGATACCGACGATCGAATCTCGGGCAAGTAACATACCGAAGAACAGAGGGAATATCATACGGGATTAACTGAATCCTTGACACAGAGGTTCGACCGATAAAGATCTTCGTAGAATATGTAGGAACCAATGTGGACATCCAGGTCCCTCCATTGGTTATTGACCGTAGAGGTGTCTCGGTCATGTCTACATAGTTCTCGAACCCGCAGGGTGTGCACACTTAAGGTTTGGTGACGTTTTGGTAGTATAGAGTTATGTATGGTGGTAACCGAAGGTTGTTCGGAGTCCCGGATGAGATCCCGGACATAATGAGGAGTTCCGGAATGGTTCGGAAACGAAGATTGATATATAGCAAGGTGGTGTTTGGACTCCGGAAAGATTTCGGGCACTTTCGGTAGTGTACCGGGAGTGACGAATGGGTCCCGGGGGTCCACCAGTGGGGCCAACCCACCCCATGGGCCAAAGTGGCGACCCACCAGCCCCTAGTGGGCTGGTGGGGTCGGCCAAGGTGGCCTAGGTGCAGGGAGAGAGGCCCAAACCGAATTGGGGTGGAGTCCTCCCCAAGTTCCACCTCTCGTGTGAAAGGTGGACTCCCAATTGGAGGAGGACTCCCCCTCCACCAGTTCGGCCGAAGCCAAGAGGGATCCCTCCCCTTGGGCGCAGCCTTCTCTTCCCTCCTCCTATATATACTAGTGGATATCTAGGGTTTCGGCACTGAATTTTTACGGCCACGTGCTACACGTTCCACCGGTGCTCCTCTAGATCGGATTTCCACAGTGCTTAGGCGAAGCCGTGCCGGAATTGCTCCACCACCATCACCGGAGCGCCGTCACGCTGCCGGTGAACTCTTCTCCCTCTCCACTTCCTCTTGCTGGATCAAGACGGTGGAGATCGTCATCAAGCTGCACGTGTGCTGAACGCGGAGGTGCCGTCCGTTCGGTGCTAGATCGGAAGGACCGTGAACAAGATCGCGAGACGGATCGTGATGAGATCGCGGGACGGATCGTGATGAGATCGCGGGACGAATCGTGATGAGTTCACGGGACAGATCGTGATTGGATCGCGGGATGAATCATGATGTGATCGCGGGACGCTCAGCGATTTGGATCGCGAAGATGTTCGACTACACCAACCGCGTTTCTTAACGCTTCCCGCTTAGCGATCTACAAGGGTATGTAGATACACTCTCCCTCTCGTAGATGCTCATCGCCATGTATAGATCTTGCGTGTGCGTAGGAAATTTTTTGTTTCCCATGCAACGTTTCCCAACAGCTTAAATTCATCTCTTTAGCGACTCTGAGACCATGGAGCAGTGCTTCATACTCAGCTGCATTATTAGGACAAGGGAACATTAACCAGAGCACATAACAAAACTTGTCACCCTTGGGGGAGGTGAGAACAACTCCTGCACCGGACCCCTCTAGCTGCTTGGACCCATCAAAGTGTATAGTCCAATACGTGTTATCCGGCTTCTCTTCGGGGCTTGACATTCGGTCCAATCATTTATGAAATCCACCAAAGCTTGAGACTTAATTGCTGTACGAGGAACATACTTGATGTTAAGAGGACCCAGCTCTAAGGCCCACTTGGCAATCCTCCCTGTAGCTTCTCTATTTTGAATGATATCTCCCAACGGGGTGGAACTAACCACTGTTATCTGGTGCCCCAAAAAGTAATGTTTTAACTTGCGGTTGGCCATGAAAACTCCGTATACTAACTTCTGCCAATGCGGATACCTCTGCTTAGACTCTGCCAAAACTTCACTAATGTAATAAACCGGCCTTTGCATAGGATACTCCTTCCCTGTCTCCTTGCGCTCAACCACAATTGCTACACTGATCGCTCTGTTGTTAGACGCCACATAAAGGAGTAATGGCTCTTTCTCAACCGGAGCAGCTAACAGTGGCAGCTCAGTCAACTGTTTTTTAAGAGCTTCAAGTGCTTCGGCCGCTGCTGTGCTCCACTTAAACTTGTCTGTCTTTTTCATCATATGGTATAAGGGAATGGCTTTCTCCCCAAGCCGGCTTATGAAGCGGCTCAACACAGCAATCCGTCCTGCAAGGCGCTGAACGTCATTAATGCACGTCGGCTCCCCTAAAGAAGTGATAGCCTTAATCTTATCCGAGTTAGCCTCGATGCCCCACTCAGAGACCAAGAAACCCAAAAGCTTTCCTGCTGGAACACCAAAGACACACTTCGTCGGGTTAAGCATCATCTTGTAGACCCAGAGATTGTCAAAGGTTTCTTTCAAATCCTCTAGGAGAGTTTCCTTCTTTCTGGATTTAACCATGATGTCGTCTACGTAAGCATGCACATTTCGGCCAATCTGACTATGGAGGCAATTCTGCACACATCGTTGGTAAGTCACCTGGGCACTCTTGAGCCCGAAAGGCATGGAGACGTACGAGAACGCCCCAAAAGGTGTAATAAATGCCGTCTTCTCCTGGTCTTTCGTTGCCATCTTAATCTGATGATATCCTGAATAAGCATCCAGGAAGCATAAACTTTCACATCCGGCTGTAGCATCAATGATTTGATCGATGCGAGGGAGTGCAAAAGGGTCAGCCGGGCAGGCCTTATTAAGGTCCGTGTAATCTATACACATACGCCAAGTGTCGTTCTTTTTTAGCACTAGCACCGGGTTAGCCAACCACTCCGGGTGAAAAACTTCCACCATAAAGCCTGCGGCCAAGAGCCGGGCAACTTCCTCCCCAATAGCTTTACGTCTCTCTTCATTGAACCGTCATAGAAACTGTTTGATCGGCTTAAACTTTGGATCCACATTAAGATTGTGCTCAGCAAACTCTCTCGGTACACCCGGCATGTCAGAAGGCTTCCATGCAAAGATGTCCCGATTCTCACGGATGAATTCGATGAGCGCGCTTTCCTATTTGGGATCCATGTGAGCCCCAATGATGAACTACTTGGATGAGTCGCCCGGATTGAAATCTACTGCCTTGGTATTATCTGCTGAAAACTTGAGTGGCGGCTGAACTTCTGTCGTAGGCTTCTTCAGTGGGGTCATATCCTCCGGGTCAATGTTCTCCTTGTAGAATTTCAGCTCCTCCTGAGCACAACTAGACTCTGCATACGCCGCATCTCCTTCCTCACACTCGAGAGCCGTTTTCCTATTACCGTGAACGGTAATTGTACCTTTTAAACCGGGCATTTTGAGTTGCAAATAAACATAGCAAGGCCTAGCCATAAATTTGGCATAAGCCGGCCTCCCAAATAGTGCATTATAGGGACTTTTGATTTTGACCACCTCGAACCACAAGGATTCCACACTGTAATTATACTCATCGCCAAAAGCTACTTCCAATGAAATCAGGCCCACCGGGTACGCCGATTTACCCGGAACCACACCATGAAAAATGGTGAAGGAAGGTTTAAGGTCTTTGTCAAGCAACTTCATCCGCCGGAAAGTGTCATAGTAAAGGATGTTGATGCTGCTACCTCCGTCCATGAGCAATTTATTCACCATATAGCCATCCACCTGAGGGGCCAAAACTAGAGCCAGCCGGCCCGGGTCATCTACCCGTGGCGGGTGATCCTCCTGGCTCCACATTATGTTATACTCAGACCACAGTAAATATCGCGGGAGAGTCAGAGCAACCGCATTAACTGCTCGCCTCCACAACTTCTCGTCACGTTTACTGTGACCGATCGTGAATACGTGATACTGTCCAGAACTGAGCTGCTTCGGGTTACTCTGAAACCCAGACTAATTGCGCTGCTGCTGATTGTTGTTATTGTTGTTGTTGCCAGGATGCTGTTGGTGCCCCCTTGATTTTTCTGACCCGGATGCCCGTTTCCTGAACCGCCGGCGCTGAATCCAACCCCTGATTCGCCGTGCCCTGAGCCGCCAGGTGGGCCGCCGCCTTGATTATTACGCGATTGGGAATGCTGGTTTTTGAATCTCTACATAATAAAACAATCACCCCACGCATGCAGCGCCGGCTTCTCAGGCGTGCTGTGCTCCGGACAAGGCTTCCTAAGCGCTTCTTCTAAAGTAAAAGGGCCTCTGTTCCTTTGATGAAACGACCTGAATTTTCCATTCCCCTTGGGATGGTTCTGTCCTGTGTTGGTATTTGCCACTAGCTCTGACCCGCTATCAGCGCTCTTCCGCTTATTCCGATTCCCATTGTTCACAAAACCTTTTCCTTGATTGTTTTTCTTCCCTTGATTGGCTTTCTCATCATTCGAGCCTGGATCCTTGGTGTTATCTGAGTCAGCATACTTTGTCAAGGCCGTCATGAGCTCTCCCATATCCTGACACGTGCGCTTGAGCCGGCCGAGCTTCTACTTCAATGGAACAAAATGACAGTTCTTCTCTAAGATAAGCACCGCTTGAGCCGCCGTGATCTGCTCTGAAGAGTGAATAATGGTCGACACCCACCGGACCCAATGATGGGCCGACTCATTCTCCTGTTGAACACAATGGTCCAAATCGACAATGGTCATAGGCTGCTTACAGGTCCCCTGGAAATTCTTAATAAACTTCGCTCTCAGCTCTGCCCATGAGCTTATCGTGTTAGGCGGCAGACCTTTCAGCCATGTACGAGCCGGACCCTCAAGCATCATGATGAAATATTTTGCGCATACCACCTCACTGACATCCAGCATCTCCATGGCCAGTTCATAACTTTCAACCCACGCCTCAGGGGGTAGATTAGCGACGTAATTCGGAACCTTTCGAGGCCCCTTGAAATCTTTCGATAGCCGTTCACTTCTCAGAGCCAGAGTTAAACATGGCACCCCTACGGCTCTGGTACTAACTACTCCCATTGAGACGGAAAGCGCCGGCTCTGGACGGGTTGCCACTATCTCCGCCTCTCGCCTGTCTCTCGCCTGGTCCGCGAGGGCTTGTGCATCTAGAGCCGCCCGCTCGTCCTCCGATGGTCCACGACGTGGGTGACTGTTGGAACATGCCGGCGACTCATAGCGCCGGCTGAAACTTCAACTGGGGAGGGGGGTGGAGTGAACCCGGCTCCGGCTGTGAGCATACCTCTCTTGCTGGGCCATGGCCGTCTGTAAATATCCAATGCCGTTTCGCACATCCTCCGCAAAGGGTGCTTCATCTGGGATGGGAATCGTCTCAAGCCGGGCGGCCGCTGCCACCATGTTCTCGGCCGGGTTGGAGTAATGACTTGCCGGTGTTGGAAAAGCCCTAGGTGAGATTTGGTTATGCTGGGGTGGATGAGTCGTCGAGCGTTCCATCGGGCGGCTTTCCGGTGCGCCCGTAACCCGCCCTGTACCGGGGGTGTTAAAAAGGTTCCTCGCTTCGTAACGTTCTGGCAGACGGGATTGATGCCTCCTCCGGTGCACCGCGGCCGCTGACCTTTGCTCCAGCTCTAGATGGAAAGCATCGGCCTTGATACGCTCCGCTTCCTCCTCCATCTGGGTCTTCTGCTCGGCCATCCTTTGCCGTTCCTCTGCCATCCGACTCTTGATCCGTGCCACCTCTAGATTCCTGGCTGCTTGATTATCCGGTGTTACTTCTATGGCGATGAGAGCTATAAATTCGTCCATCAATTCCACTAGAACCTGAGCCGGCGGCGGCGGGCTATCACCCACTGCGGCGGCTCCCGGAGCTGTGTCACCGGCGGCTGAAGCCGATCCTGCCATGAACACCGCCGCATGAACCGAGGGTCTCAAATCATCCGACTCAAAGCCCTCTACCTCAGAATAGGTGTCGTAGTAGCCCCCAAGGCCGCCGTTACTGAGCCAATACACTGATTCTGTCTCCCCACTGGAGGACTCATCTTCCGAGAAAACGAGAGTTCCCTGTGACCCGGACGACTCCAGGTCCATGCCTTGAGTGAAGCCCACGAGAACATGCTTTTGACCTGGGTGGGCACGGGTAGTCCGCATAACACCCGTAGATTGGAGACGCCGAGCCGGCTCGACGATGTTGGTGCAGACGTCCGGCCCGGGTGTAGATCCATCAACCTTTCCGATGAAAACCTGGATCCCGCCGAACGGAACCCGGAATCCATACTCCACAGAACCAGCATCAAGCCCCCAGTCGGCGTCGTCGATGTAGAGCCGGCCGCGGCGACTCTTGCTCATCCTTCCAACCACGTATCCTTCGAGCCTTGGGAGAGAGCCCTTTGGGAACTCAACACCACCAAGCGCGAGCCCCACGGTGGGCACCAACTGTCGTGGTTTTATCACGGCATATGTCCGGGTGAACAGACTTGGATTCGAGGCCATCGCTAACGGGGTGGACTCAAAGGGGTTAGTTGGGACGAAAGACACGGATTTACCCAGGTTCGGCCCCTCAAGTCGAGGTAATAGCCTACGTCCTGCTTATGTTTTTATTGCTTGTGTATCGATTACATGGAGCTAGAAGCTTGACCTAGTTCTCGATTCCCCCTCCTCTAAGTCGCCCCGGGTCTGCCTTTATATAAGAGGTCAGGACCACCGGGTCGTTACAATTGCTAACCGAGTCTCTCTCTTCTTCTTGTCCAAGTTGTCTATGAGTCGGCTTGCATGCCCGGGTCTTCTCCGTCCGGGCCGTTTGTATGGCCCACACCTTGAGCCGCCTATCTTCCTAGGCCACCAGTCTTACGGCTCACCTTTGGGCCGGCTCACGAGCCAGCAACATGACCCGGAGCCTCTAGGGTGGGTCATATCGTGGGGTCTTATCCCCAACAGACGGCACCTCCGCATTCAGCACACGTACAGCTCGATGATGGTCTCCACCTCCTTGATCCAGCAAGCGAGGGTGGAGATGTAGATGAGTTATCTGGCAACACAACGATGTGGTGGCGGTGGTGGTGGAGCTGATCCGGCAGAGCTTCGCTAAGTCGTACTGAACAGATCTAGAGGAGAAGCTATCTAGAGGGAGAGAGGACAGCACGTGTCTTTTCAGGTGAGCTGCCCTCTCTCTCCCTCCACTATATATAGGAGGAGAGGAGGAAGTGGGGCGCCCTAGATCCCATCTAGGGAGTAGCGGCCAAGGCAGAGGGGGGATCCCCTAGGGAAACCCTAGGGTGGCTTGGCCCCCCAAGTTATCTGGTGGCAGCCCCTTAAATGGGCTCTCCCACCCTTTGGCCAAAGTGGGCTAGGGTTTGGGTGGATCCTAGCCCCCTTGTGGGCTGGTGTGACCCCTCCCCTTGGCCCATGATCCCCCAACACTTACTGGGGCCCCACGAAACACCTTTCGGTACTCCTGATCATAACCCGGTACCCCCGGAACGCTTTCGGACTCTGATTCCCTTCGGCCTATATATCAATCTTCACCTCCGTACCATTCCGGAGTTCCCCGTCATGTCTGGGATCTCATCCGGGACTCCGAAAAACCTTTGGTCACAAACACATATAAATCAAAACTATTGAAACGTCACCGAACATTAAGTGTGCAGACCCTACGGGTTCGAGAACTATGTAGACATGACCAGGACACCTCTATGATCAATAACCAATAGCGGGACCTGGATGCCCATATTGGTTCCGACATATTCTACGAAGATCTTTACCGGTTGAACCTCTATGTCAAGGATTCAGTTAATCCCGTATGATGTTCCCTTTGTTCTTCGGTATGTTACTTGCCCGAGATTCGATCGTCGATATCTCTATACCTAGTTCAATCTCATCACCGACAAGTCTCTTTACTCATTCCGTAATACAAGATCCCATGGCTAACTCTTTAGTCACATTGCTTGCAAGGCTTATAGTGATGTTGTATTACTGAGTGAGCCCTGCAATACCTCTCCGTCACAGGAAGTAACAAATCCAAGTCTTGATCCATGCCAACCCAACAAACACCCTCGGAGATACCTATAGAGCACCTTTATAGTCACCAAGTTACATTGCAATGTTTGATACACATAAGGTACTCCTCCGGTGTTAGTGAGTTGCATGATCTCATGGTCATAGGAACAGATACTTGACATGCAGAAAACTATAGCAATAAACTGACATGATCATATGCTATTTTTATAGTTTGGGTCTTGTCCATCACATCATTCTCCTAATGATGTGACCCCATTATCAAAATACATCTCATGTCCATTGCCAGGAAACCTTGACCATCTTTGATTAATGAGCTAGTCTATTAGAGGCATACTAGGGAGATGGTGTTGTCTATGTATCCACACATGTATTTGAGTTTCCAATCAATACAATTCTAGGCTAGATAATAAATGATTATCATGAACAAGGAAATATGATAATAACTAATTTATTATTGCCTCTAGGGCATATTTCCAACAGTCTCCCACTTGCACTGGAGTTAGTAATCTAGCTCATATCGCTATATGTTTTGTTATGAATCTCACACCCAATGAGTTTTGGGGTTAGATCATTTTTTGCATGTGAAAGAGGTTTTAGTCAACGGTTCTGTGACATTCAGATCCATGTGTACTTTGCAAATCTCTATGTCATACTGTAGACATTGCTACCACGCTCCACTTGGAGCTATTCCAAATGGCTGCTCCACTATACGTATCCGGATTGCTACTAAGAGCCATCCAGATTGGTGTTAAAGCTTGCATTGACGTAATCCTTTACCACGAACTCTTTATCATCTCCATAATCGAGAAATATTTCCTTAGTCTCTAGTTATTAAGGATAACTTTGACCGCTGTCCAGTGATCCACTCCTGGACCACTCTTGTACCCCTTGACAGACTTATGGCAAGGCACACACAAGTGCGGTACACAACATGGCATACTAGATAGAGCCTATGGCTTAGGCATAGGGGACGAACTTCGTCCTTTCTCTTTCTTCTGCTATGGTCGAGCTTTCAGTCTTACTCAACTTCACACCTTACAAATCAGGCAAGAACTCCTACTTTGACCGATCCATTTTGAACTCTTTCAAAATCTTGTCAAGGTATGTACTCATTGAAAGTCTCATCAAGCGTCTTGATCTATCTCTATAGATCTTGATGCCCAACAATTAAGTAGCTTTATCTAGGTCTTCCTTTGAAAAACACCTTTTCAAACAACCCTTTATTCTTTCCAAAAATTCTACATAATTTCCGATCAACAATATGTCGTACACATATACTTATCAGAAATTCTATAGTGCTCCCACTCACTTTCTTGTAAATGCAAGTTTCTCATAAACTTTGTATAAACTCAAAAACTTTGATCACCTCATCAAAGCGTATATTCGAACTCCGAGATGCTTGCTCCAGCCCATAGAAGGATTGATTGAGCTTCCACACCTTTTAGCATCCTTAGGACTGACAAAACCTTTTGGTTGTATCACATACAACCTTTCCTCAAGTAAACCATTAAGGAAACGATGTTTTGACATCCATGTGCCAGATTTCATAATTGAAAAATGCAGCAACTACTAACATAATTCCAACAGGCTGTAGCATCGCTACGGGTGAGAAAGTCTCATCATAGTCAACTCCTTGAACTTGTTGGAAACTTCTTTGCGACAAGTCGATCTTTGTAAATGGTGACATTCACCATCATCGTCTGTCTTCTTCTTAGAAATCCATTTGTACTCAATGGCCTGCCGTTCAACAGGCAAGTCTACCAAAGTCCATACTTGATTTTCGTACATGGATCCTTTCTCGGATTTCATGGCTCCTAGCCATTTGTTGGAATCCGGGCCGACCATCGCTTCTTCATAGCCCGTAGGCTCATCGTTATCCAACAACATGACCTCTAAGACAGGGTTGCCGTACCACTCAAGAGCAGTATGCGCCCTTGTCGACCTACAAGGTTTGATAGCAACTTGATCTGAAGCTTCATGATCGTCATCATTAACTTCCACTTCAACTATTGTAGGCTCTACAAAAACATCTTTCTGTGTTGCGCTACTCTCTGATTGAAAGTAAAGGTTCAGCAACCCCATCAAGTTCTATCTCAATTCTTACGAGAGAAACTCTTTCTCTAGAAATGACCCATTTTTAGCAACAAACACTTTGCCCTGGATCTGAGATAGAAGGTATAGCCAAGTGTTCTTAGGGTATCGTATGAATATGCACTTTTCCACCTTGGGTTCATGCATATCAGACATAAGTGTTGCATTCCCAAACTCTGAGAAATGACAGCTTAGGTTTCTACCAAACCATAATTCATACGGTGTCATCTCAACGGATTTAGATGGTGTCCTATTTAAAGTGAATGTAGTTGTCTCTAATGCATAACCCCAAAAAGATAGTGGCAAAAACGATAAGAGACATCATAGTATGCACCATATCCAATAGAGCACGACTACGATGTTCGGACACACCATCACAATATGGTGTTCTAGGTGGCGTGAGTTGTGAAAGAATTTCCACATTGTCTTAAGTTGCATACCAAACTCGCAACTCAGATATTCACCTCCATGATCATATCGTAGTCATTTTATCTTTTTGTCAACATGATCTCAAATTTCACTCTGAATTTGCATGAACTTTTCAAACATTTAAGACCTGTGTTTCATTAAGTAAATATACTCATATGTACTCAAATCATCAGTAAAGGTAAGAAAATAATATATCCACTGCATGCTACAACACTCATTGGACCAAATGCATCAACATGTATCATTTCCAATAAGTTACTAGCTCGCTCCATCATACCAAAAATGGGGTCTTTAGTCATCTTGCCCATGAGGTATGGTCCGCATGACTCAACCGATTCGAAATTGAGTGAGTCCAAAGATCCACCAGCATGGAGTTTCTTCATGCGTTTTACACCAATATGACCTTAGCGGCAGTGCCACAAGTATGTGGTACTATCATTATTAATTTTGCATATTTTGGCATCTTATGAACATGTGTATTACTATGATCGCGATTCAATAAAACCATTCACATTGGGTGCATGACCATTGAAGGTTTTATTCATGTAAACTTAATAAATATTATTCTATGACTTAAATGAATAGCCGTATTGCAATTAACATGATCTAATCATGTTCATGCTCAATGCAAACACCAAATAACAATTAGCAACCTTGGAAACACTTCAAACACACATCGTCACCTCGCCCTTAGCTAGTCTCCGTTTATTCCGTAGCTATTATTTTGAGTTACCAACATTTAGCAACTGATTTGGTATCTAATACCCAGGTGCTACTAGGAGTATTAGCAAGGTACACATCAATAATATGTATATCAAATATACTTCTATCGACGTTGCCAGCCTTCTTATTTTCCAAGTATCCAGGGTTGTTCTGTTTTAGCGACTGTTCTCCTCATAATAGAAGCACTTAGTCTCGGGTTTGGGTTCAACCCTGGGTTTCTTCATTGGAGCAGCAACTGGCTTGCCATCCATGAAGTTTCCCTTCTTGCCCTTGCCCTTTGTGAAACTAGTGGTTTTAGTAACAATCAACACTTGATGCTCCTTCTTGATTTCTACCTTCGCGGTGTTAAACATTGCGAATAGCTCAGGGATCATATTTTCCATCCCTGGCATGTTTATAGTTCATCACGAAGCTCTAGTACCCTTGTGGCAGTGACTTGGCGAACTATATCAATCACTATCTTATCTGGAAGATCAACTCCCACTCGATTCAAGCGATTGTAGTACCGAGACAATCTGAGCACATGCTCATCGATTGAGCTATTCTCCTTCATTTTGTAGGCAAAAAATCTTGTTGGAGGTCTCACACCTCCAACACGGACACGAGCCTAAAATCTCAATTCCAGCTCTTGGAACATCTCATATGCTCCATGACGTTCAAAACGTCTTTGTAGCCTCAGTTATAAGCCTTAATGCATGACGCACTGAACTATCAAGTAGTCATCACAACGTGCCTGTCAGATGTTCACAACATCCACATACGATGCTAGAGGGGTTGGTGCACTGAGCGGTGCATCAAGGATATAAGCGATCTATGGAGCAACTGAGGACAATCCTTTGATCACGAACCTAGTCCGCATAATAGCTACCACTATATTTCAACTCTATTTTGTCTAGGAATGTATTTAAAACACATGGGAGCTACGACGCAAGCTAGTAATCTACAACATAATTAGCAAAGACATCTTTAGACCGTGTTCATGACAAATGAGTTAAATTAATCATATTACTTAAGAACTCCCACTCAAATTGACATCCCTTCGATCACTCGAGTGATACATGATCCAAATTCACCAACCCAAGTCCGATCATCATGTGAGTTGAGGTAGTTTCAATGGTGAACATCATCATGTTGATCATATCTACTATATGACTCACGTTCGACCTTTCGGTCTCTTGTGTTCTGAGGTCATGTCTGTACATGCTAGGCTTGTTAAGTTTAACCTGGGTGTTCTGCACGTGCAACACTGGCTTGCACCCGTTGTATGTGAACATAGAGTCTATCACACCCGATCATCACGTGGTGCCTCGACACGACAAACTTTCACAACGGTGCACACTCTGGGAGGACACAATTTTATCTTGATATTTTAGTGAGGGATCACCTTATAATACTACCGTCATCCTAAGCAAAACAAGGTGCATAAAAGGATTAACGTCACATGCAAATCATAAGTGACATGATATGGCCATGAACTTGTGCTTTTGATCTTCATCTCCAAAGCACCAGCATGATCTCCATCGTCACCGGCATGACACCATGATCTACATCATCTTGATCTCCATCAACATGTAGGCATCGGGGTTGCCGCACCGAATGTTGCTTCCACGACTATTGCTAACTCATAGCGATAAAGAAAAGCAAAAACAGCAAAAATAATTAAAGACAACCCTATGGCTCCTGCCGGTTGCCGTACTAATCGACATGCAAGTTGTGATATTCTATACAAAACATGATCATCTCATACATCACATATATATCATCATGTGATTGGCCATATCATATCACAACATACCCTACAAAAAGAAGTTAGATGTCCTCTAATTATTGTTGCATGTTTTACGTGGCTGCTACGGGTATCTAGCAAGAACAATTCTCACATACGCAAAAACCACAACGGTGATACACAAATTGCTATTCAACCTTCTCAAGGACCGCCTTTGTCGAATCCGATCCAACTAGAGTAGGAGAGACAGACACCCGCCAGCCATCTTTGTGCAACAAAGTTACACGCCAATTGATGGAATCGGTCTCTCATAAGCGTACGAGTAAGGTTGGTACTGGCCGCTTCATCCCACAATACCGCCGAATTAAAACATGACCAAGGGAGAAAGCAATATGAGCAGCAACGCCCACAAACTCCTTTGTGTTCTACTCGTGATCTCATCTACACATAGACCTAGCTCATGATGCCAATGTTGGGGAACGTTGCAAGGGAAACAAAAAATTTCCTACGCACATGCAAGATCTATCCATGGTGATGAGTATCTATGAGAGGGAGAGTGGATCAACATACCCTTGTAGATTGCTAAGCGGGAAGAGTTAAGAAGCGCGGTTGATGTAGTCGAACGTCTTCACGATCCAAATCGCTAGCCGTCCCGTGATCCCATCACGATCCGTCCCGCGATCCAATCATGATCCGTCCCGCGATCCAATCACGATCCTTCCGATCTAGCACCGAATGAATGGCACCTCTGTGTTCAGCACACATACATCTCAATGATGATCTCCATCTCCTTGATACAACAAGCGAGGGTGGGGAGGTAGATGAGTTCTCTGGCAGCACAACGACGTGGTGGCACTGGTGGTGGAGCTGATCCGGCAGAGCTTCGCTAAGCCATACCAAACCGATCTAGAGGAGAAGCTATCGAAAGGGAGAGAGGGCAGCCCACTATATATAGGAGGAGAGGAGGAAGTGGGGCACCCTAGATCCCATCTAGGGAGTGGCGGCCAAGGCAAAGGGGGCGCCCCCTAGGGAAACCCTATGGTGGCTTGGCCCCCAAGTTAACTACTGCTAGCCCTTAGATGGGCTCCCCCACCCTTGGCCGAAGTGGGATAGGGTTTGGGTGGCATGCATCCCCCTTGTGGGCTGGTGTGCCCCTCCCCTTGGCCCATGAGGCCCCCCAACACATGCTGGGGCCCCCCGAAACACCTTTCGGTACTCCCGGTCATAACCCGGTACCCCCGGAACGCTTCCGGACTCCGATTCCCTTTGTCCTATATATTGATCTTCACCACCAGACCATTCCGGAGTTCCTCGTCATGTCCGAGATCTCATCCGGGACTCTGAACAATCTTCGGTCACCGACACATATAACTCAATACTATCGAAACGTCACTGAACGTTAAGTGTGCAGACCCTATGAGTTCGAGAACTATGTAGACATGACCGAGACACCTCTACGGTCAATAACCAATACTGGGACCTGGATGCCCATATTGGTGTTGGAAATATGCCCTATAGGCAATAATAAATTAGTTATTATCATATTTCCTTGTTCATGATAATCGTTTATTATCCATGCTATAATTGTATTGATCGGAGACTTAAATGCATGTGTGGATACATAGACAAAACCATGTCCCTAGTATGCCTCTAATGGACTAGCTCGTTGATCAAAGGATGGTTAAGGTTTCCTAGCCATGGACATGAGATGTCATTTGATAACGGGATCACATCATTAGGAGAATGATGTGATGGATAAGACCCAAACTACAAACATAGCATATGATCGTGTCAGTTTATTGCTACTGTTTTCTGCATGTCAAGTATATGTTCCTATGACCATGAGATCATGCAACTCATGGATATCAGAGGAGTGCCTTGTGTGTATCAAACGTTGCAATGTAACTGGGTGACTATAAAGGTGCTCTACAGGTATCTCCGATGGTGTCTGTTGAGTTGGCATGGATCGAGACTGAGATTTGTTACTCCGTGTAACGGAGAGGTATCTCGGGGCCCACTTGGTAATGCAACATCACAATAAGCCTTGCAAGCGATGTGACTAATTGTTAGTTGCGGGATCTTGTATTAAGGAACGAGTAAAGAGACTTGCCGGTAACGAGGTTGAACTTGGTATGGAGATACCGACGATCGAATCTCGGGCAAGTAACATACTGAAGAACAAAGGGAACGTTATACAAGATTAACTGAATCCTTGACATAGAGGTTCGACCGATAAAGATATTCGTAGAATATGTAGGAACCAATGTGGACATCCAGGTCCCGCCATTGGTTATTGACCGTAGAGGTGTCTCGGTCATGTCTACATAGTTCTCAAACCCGCAGGGTCTGCACACTTAAGGTTCGGTGACGTTTCGGTAGTGTAGAGTTATGTATGGTGGTGACCGAAGTTTGTTCGGAGACCCGGATGAGATCCCGGACGTCACGAGGAGCTCCGGAATGGTCCGGAGGTAAAGTTTCATATATAGGAAGTCCCAGTTTGGTTTCCGGAAAAGTTTCGGGCTCATCGGTAGTGTACCGGGAGTGCCGGTAGTGTACCGGGAGTGCCGATAGTGTACCGGGAGACCTCCGGGAGGGGTACTTCGACCTCAAGAGGTCCATGGGCTGTGGGAGAGTATTAACCAGCCCTTAGTGGGCTGGGAAAACAGCCACAAAGGCCCATGGCGCAGGAGAGAAAGTCCTAAAGCAAAAAGTGGAAAATCAGCCAATAGGAGGCAATCCTACTCCAACTAGGATTGGAGGTGAAGTAGGATTGCTTCCCACCTCCTATTTCGGCCGACCCAAAGGCCTTGGATGCCTATCCTCTCCTCTCCTCCTATATATACTAGTGGATTGGGTGGTTTTTGGACAGAATTTCCGGCCACGTGCTACCCGTTTCACCGGTGCACAGTTTCTCCTCTAGATCGGTTTTCTGCAGCGCTTAGGCGAAGCCCTGCCGGAATCACTCCACCACCATCACCGGAGCGCCATCACGCTGCCGGTGAACTCTCTATACTATCCACCTCCTCTTGCTGGATCAAGACGGTGGAGATCGTCATCAAGCTGCACGTGTGCTGAACGCGGAGGTGCCGTCCGTTCGGCGCTAGATCGGAAGGACCGTGATCGAGATCGCGAGACGGTTCGTGATGAGATCGCGGAACGGATCATGATGAGTTTGCGGGACAGATCGTGATCAAGATCGTGAGACGGATCGTGATGAGATCGCGGGACGGATCGTGATTGGATCGTGGGACGGATCGTGATGAGATCGCGGGACGCTCGGCAATTTGGATCGCGACGATGTTCGACTACACCAACCGCGTTTCTTAACGCTTCCCGCTTAGCGATCTACAAGGGTACGTAGATCCACTCTCCCTCTCGTAGATTCTCATCACCATGGATAGGTTTGCGTGTGCGTAGGAAAATTTTTGTTTCCCATGCGACGTTCCCCAACAGTGGCATCATGAGCTAGGTTGATGGTTCGATGAGATCTCGAGTAGAACACAAAAGGTTTGTGGGAGTTGATGCTTAGATTGCTTCCTCCCTTGGTCGTATTTTGGTTCAGCGGGATTGTGAGATGAAGCGGCCCGGACCAACATTACTCGTACGCTTACGAGAGACCGGTTCCCTTGACGTAACTTGTTGCCTAGATGGCTTGAGGGTGACAGTTTCTCTCACTTTAGTTGGATCGGATTCGACAAAGGCGGTCCTTGAGAAGGTTGAAAAGCAAACTAGTGTATCACCGTTGTGGTTCATGCGTAGGTGAGAATCGTTCTTGCTAGATACCCGTAGCAGCCACGTAAAATATGCAACAACAATTAGAGTACGTCTAACTTGTTTTTGCAGGGTATGTTGTGATATGATATGGCCAATTACATGATGAGATATATGTGATGTATGACATGATCATGTGATGTATAGATTATCACGACTTGCATGTCGATGAGTATGGCAACCGGCAGGAGCCATAGGGTTGTCTTTAATTATTGTATGACCTGCGTGTCAATCATTAAGCGCTATGTAATGATTTACTTTATCGCTACGGTAGCAATAGTAGTAGAAGCATGCAGGGCATGACAACCCTGATGGCGACACGTTGATGGAGATCAAGATGATGGAGATCATGGAGTCATGCCGGTGACGATGGAAATCATGCCGGTGCTTTCTAGATGGAGATCAAAAGCATAAGTTCATGGCCATATCATGTCACTTATGATTTGCATGTGATGTTAATCCTTTTATGTACCTTGTTTTGCTTAGGACGACGGTAGCATTATAAGGTGATCCCTCAGTTAATTTCAAGATAAATTGTGTTCTCCCCGAGTGTGCACCGTTGCGAAAGTTCGTCGTGTTGAGACACCACGTGATGATCGGGTGTGATAGACTCTACGTTCACATACAACGGGTGCAAGCCATATTTGCACACGCAGAACACTCGGGTTAAACTTGACGAGCCTAGCATGTACAGACATGGCCTCGGAACACAAGGAGACCGAAAGGTCGAACATGAGTCATATAGTAGATATGATCAACATAATGATGTTCACCATTGCAGCCACCTTAACTCACGTGATGATCGGACTTGAGTTGGTGAATTTGGATCATGTATCACTCGAATGACCCGAGGGATGTCAATTTGAGTGGGAGTTCTTAAGTAATATGATTAATTGAACTCATTATCATGAACATAGTCAAAGTGTCTTTGCAAATTATGTTGTAGATTACTAGCTCGCGATGTAGCTCCCTTAAATTTTTATATGTTCCTAGAGAAATAGAGTTGAAATATGTTGGTAGCAATATTGCGGACTGGGTCCGTGATCTGAGGATTGTCCTCATTGCTGCACAGAAGGCTTATGTCCTTAATGCACCGCTCGGTGCGCCACCCCCTCTAGCGTTGTCTATAGATGTTGTGAACATCTAACAGGAACGTTTCAATGACTACTTGATAGTTTAGTGCGTCATGCATTACGGCTTAGAATTGAGGCTCCGAAACGTTTTGAACGTCACGGAACATATGAGATGTTCTAGGAGCAGAGATTGTGATCTCAGGCTCGTGCCTGTGTTGCGAGATATGAGATCTCCAACAAGATTCTTTGCCTGTAAGATGAAGGAGAATAGCTCAATCGTTGAGCATGTACTCAGATTGTCTGGGTACTACAATTGCTTGAGTCAAGTGGCAGTTGATCTTCCAGATAAGATAGTGATTGACATAGTTCTCCAAGTCACTGTCACTAAAGCTACTAGAACTTAGTGATGAAGTGTAATACACCAGGGATAGAAGTATTGATCCCTGAGCTGTTCGCGATGTTTGACACCGCGAAGGTAGAAATCAAAAAGGAGCGTCAAGTGTTGATGGTTAATCAAACCACTAGTTTCGAAAAGGGCAAGAGCAAGGAGGGAAACTTCATGGATAGCAAGTCAGTTGCTGCTCCAGTGAAGCAACCCAAAGTTGACCTCAAACCCGAGACTAAGTGCTTCTATTATGAGGTGAGAGGTCGCTGAAGCGGAACAACCCTAGATACTTGGTAGATAAGAAGGCTGGCAACATCGACAGAAGTATATTTGATATACGAGTTATTAATGTGTACCTTGCTAGTACTCCTAGTAGCACCAAGGTATTGGATACCGGTTCGGTTGCTAAATGTTAGTAACTCGAAATAAAAGCTACAGAATAAACGGAGAACTAGCTAAGGGTGAGGTGACGATGTGTGTTGGAAATGTTTCCAAGGTTGATGTGATCAACATCGCACGCTCTCTCTACCTTCAGGATTAGTAACGAACCTAAATAAATGTTATTTGGTGTTTTGCGTTGAGCATGAACATGATTAGATCATGTTTGTTGCAATACGGTTATTCATTTAAGTCAGAGAATAATAGTTATTCTGGTTACATGAATAATACCTTCAATGGTCATGCACCCAGTGAGAATGGTTTGTTGAAATCTTGATCGTAGTAATATACATGTTCATAACATTGATGTCAAAAGATACAAAGTTAAATAATGATAGTACCACATACTTGTGGCACTGCCGCAAAATGTCATATTGGTATAAAGCGCATGAAGAAACTCCATGGTGATGGATATTTGGACTCATTCGATTTCGAATCGGTTGAGACATGCGAGCCATGCCTCTTGGGCAAGATGACTAAAGGACCCCGTTGGATGGACCGGGCAAGTGATTCATTGGAAATGATACATGATGATGTATGCAATCTAGTGAGTCTTGTAGCGTGCAGTGGATATCGTTATTTTCTTACCTTCACTGATGATTTGAGTAGATATAGTGTATATTTACTTAATGAAACACAAGTCTGAATCATTTGAAAGGTTCAAGCAAATTCAGAGTGAAGTTTAAAGATCATCGTGACAAGAAGATAAAAATGACTGCGATATGATCGTGGAGGTGAATATCTGATTCACGAGTTTGGCATACAACTTAAGACAATGTGAAAGTTGTTTCACAACTAAACGCCACCTGGAACACCATAGTGTGATGGTGCGTCCGAACATCATAGTTATGCTCTATTGGATATGGTGCGTGCTATGATGTCTTTTATCATTTTACTACTATAATTTTGGGGTTATGCATTAGAGACAACTACATTCACTTTAAATAGGGCACCATCTAAATCCGTTGAGATGACACCGTGTGAATTATGGTTTGACAGAAACCTAAGCTGTCATTTCTTAATGTTTGGGGCTGCGATGCTTGTGTGGAAAATGTTTTCACATAATAAGCTAGAACCCAAAGCGGACAAATGTATCTTCATAGAATACCCTAAGAACAGATAGGTATGCCTTCTATCTCAGATCCGAGTGCAAAGTGTTTGTTGCTAGAACTGGGTCCTTTCTCGAGAAAAAGTTTCTCTCGAAAGAATTGAGTGGGAGGAAGATAGAACTTGATGAGGTTGTTAAACCTTTGTTCAACCAGAGAGTAGCGCAGCGCAGAAAGATGTTTCTGTGAAGCCTACATTAGTTGAAGAGGAAGTTAATGATGATGATCATGAAGCTTCAGGATCAAGTTATTATCAAACTTCGTAGGTCGACAAGGATGTGTACTGCTCCTCAGCGGTACGACAACTCTATCTTGGAGGTCATGTTGTTGGGCAACGATGAACCTACGAGCTATGAAGAAGCGATGATGGGCCCAGATTCCGACAAATGGTTGGAGGCCATGAAATCCGAGATAGGATCCATGTATGAAAACCAAGTGTAGACTTTGGTAGACTTGCTCGTTGGACGGCAGGTCATTGAGTACAAATGGATCTTTAAAATGAAGACAGACACTGATGGTGAATGTCACTATTTGTAAAGCTCGACATGTTCAAGGAGTTGACTACGATGAGACTTTCTCACTCGTAGTGGTGCTAAAGTATGTTGGAATTATGTTAGCAGTTGTTGTGTTTTCAATTATGAAATCTGGCAGATGGATGTCAAAACATCGTTTCCTTAACGGTTTACTTGAGGAAAGGCTGTATGTGATACAACCAGAAGGTTTTGTCAATCCTAAGGATGCTAAAAGGTGTGCAAGCTTCGGTGATCCTTCCATGGACTGAAGCAAGCATCTCAGAGTTGGAACATATGCTTTGATGAGTTGATCAAAGTTTTTGAGTTTATACAAAGTTTACGAGAAACTTGTATTTGCAACTAAGTGAGTGGGAGCACTATAAAATTCCTGATAAGTATATGTGGATGACATATTGTTGATCGGAAATAATGTAGGATTTCTAGAAAGCATAAATGGTTGTTTGGAAAGTGATTTTCAAAGGAAGACCTAGATAAAGCTACCAAATTGTTGAGCATCAAGATCTATATAGATAGATCAAGATGACTTGATGAGACTTTCAATGAGTACATACCTTGACAAAGATTTTGAAAGAGTTCAAAATGGATCAGTCAGAGAAAGAGTTCTCGCCTGATTTGTAAGGTGTGAAGTTGAGTGAGACTCAAAGCTCGACCACGGCAGAACGAAGAGAAAGGACGAACGCCATCCCCTATGCCTTAGCCATAGGCTCTGTATAGTATGCCATGCTGTGTACCGCACCTGTGTGTGCCTTGCCATGAGTCTGTCAAGGGGTACAAGTGTGGTCCAGGAGTGTATCACTGGACAGCGGTCAGAATTATCCTTAGTAACCAGAGGACTAAGGAAATGTTTCTTGATTATGGAGGTGATAGAGAGTTCCTCGTAAAGAGTTACGTCGATGCAAGCTTTAACACCTATCCGGATGACTAGTAGTAGCAATCTGGATACTTATAGTGGAGCAGCCATTTGGAAATAGTAACAAGTGGAGTGTGGTAGCAGTGTTTACGGTTCGGCATAGAGATTTGCAAAGTACACACGGATTTGAATATCGCAGACCCGTTGACTATAAGACCTCTCTCACATGCAAAGCATGATTGAGCCCCAAAACTCATTGGGTGTTAGATTCATAACAATGCGAATCACATGGTGATGTGAACTAGATTATTGACTCTAGTGCAAGTGGGAGACTGTTGGAAATATGCCCTAGAGGCAATAATAAATTAGTTATTATCATATTTCCTTGTTCATGATAATCGTTTATTATCCATGCTATAATTGTATTGATCAGAGACTTAAATGCATGTGTGGATACATAGACAAAACCATGTCCCTAGTATGCCTCTAATGGACTAGCTCGTTGATCAAAGGATGGTTAAGGTTTCCTAGCCATGGACATGAGATGTCATTTGATAACGGGATCACATCATTAGGAGAATGATGTGATGGATAAGATCCAAACTACAAACATAACATATGATCGTGTCAGTTTATTGCTACTGTTTTCTGCATGTCAAGTATATGTTCCTATGACCATGAGATCATGCAACTCACAGATATCGGAGGAGTGCCTTGTGTGTATCAAACGTCGCAACGTAACTGGGTGACTATAAAGGTGCTCTACAGGTATCTCCGATGGTGTCTGTTGAGTTGGCATGGATCGAGACTGGGATTCGTTACTCCGTGTAACGGAGAGGTATCTCGGGACCCACTCGGTAATGCAACATCACAATAAGCCTTGCAAGCGATGTGACTAATTGTTAGTTGTGGGATCTTTTATTACGGAATGAGTAAAGAGACTTGCCGGTAATGAGGTTGAACTAGGTATGGAGATACCGACGATCGAATCTCGAGCAAGTAACATACCGAAGAAAAAAGGGAACGTTATACGGGATTAACTGAATCCTTGACATAGAGGTTCGACCGATAAAGATCTTCGTAGAATATGTAGGAACCAATGTGGACATCCAGGTCCCGCCATTGGTTATTGACCGTAGAGGTGTTTCGGTCATGTCTACATAGTTCTCGAACCCGCAGGGTCAGCACACTTAAGGTTCGGTGACGTTTCGGTAGTGTAGAGTTATGTATGGTGGTGACCGAAGTTTGTTCGGAGTCCCGGATGAGATCCCGGATGTCACGAGGAGCTCTGAAATGGTCCGGAGGTAAAGATTCATTTATAGGAAGTCCCAGTTTGGTTTCCGGAAAAGTTTCGGGCTCATCGGTAGTGTACCGGGAGTGCCGGTAGTGTACCGGGAGTGCCGATAGTGTACCGGGAGACCTCCGGGAGGGGTACTTCGACCCCAAGAGGTCCATGGGCTGTGGGAGAGTATTAACGAGCCCTTAGTGGGCTGGTAAAACAACCACAAAGGCCCATGGCACAGGAGAGAAAGTCCTAAAGCAAAAAGTGGAAAATCAGCCAATAGGAGGCAATCCTACTCCAACTAGGATTGGAGGTGAAGTAGGATTGCTTCCCACCTCCTATTTAGGCCGACCCAAAGGCCTTGGATGCCTCTCCTCTCCTCTCCTCCTATATATACTAGTGGACTAGGTGGTTTTTGGACAGAATTTCCACCCACGTGCTACCCGTTTCACCGTGCACAGTTTCTCCTCTAGATCGGTTTTCCGCAGCGCTTAGGCGAAGCCTTGCCGGAATCACTCCACCACCATCACCGGAGTGCCGTCACGCTGCCGATGAACTCTCTCTCCTCTACACCTCCTCTTGCTAGATCAAGACAGTGGAGATCGTCATCAAGATGCACGTGTGCTGAACGCGGAGGTGCCGTCCGTTCGGCGCTAGATCGGAAGGACCGTGATCGAGATCGCGAGACGGTTCGTGATGAGATCGCGGAACGGATCGTGATGAGTTCGCGGGACAGATCGTGATCAAGATCGTGAGACGGATCATGATGAGATTGCAGGACGGATCGTGAGGAGTTCACGGGATGGATCGTGATTGGATCGTGGGACGGATCGTGATGAGATCGCTGGACGCTCGGCGATTTGGATCGCAAAGATGTTCGACTACACCAACCGCGTTTCTTAACGCTTCCCGCTTAGCGATCTACAAGGGTATGTAGATCCACTCTCCCTCTCGTAGATGCTCATCACCATGGATAGGTTTGCGTGTGCGTAGGAAATTTTTTGTTTCCCATGCGACGTTCCCCAACAATTGGTTCCTACATATTCTACGAAGATCTTTATCGGTTGAACCTCTATGTCATGGATTCAGTTAATCCCGTATGATGTTCCCTTTGTTCTTCGGTATGTTACATTCCCGAGATTCGATCGTTGGTATCTCTATACCTAGTAAATTCTCATTATCAACAAGTCTCCTTACTCGTTCCATAATACAAGATCCCGTGGCTAACTCTTTAGTCACATTGCTTGCAAGGCTTATAGTGATGTTGTATTATCGAGTGGGCCCTGAGATACCTCTCCGTCACATGGAGTAAAAAATCCCAGTCTTGATCCATGCCAACCCAACAAACACCCTCGGAGATACCTGTAGAGCACCTTTATAGTCACCCAGTTACATTGCGACATTTGATACACACAAGGTACTCCTTCGGTGCCAGTGAGTTGCATGATCTCATGGTCATAGGAACAAATACTTGACATGCAGAAAACTATAGCAATAAATTGACATGATCATATGCTAAGTTTATTGTTTGGGGCTTGTCCATCATATCATTATCCTAATGATGTGTTCCCGTTATCAAATGACATCTCATGTCCGTGTCCAGGAAACCTTGACCATCTTTGATTAACGAGCTAGTCTATTAGAGGCATACTAGGGACATGGTGTTGTCTATGTATCCACACATGTATCTGAGTTTCCAATCAATACAATTCTATCATGGATAATAAAAAATTATCATGAACAAGGAAATATGATAATAACTAATTTATTATTGCCTCTAGGGCATATTTCCAACACATAAACACTGCTGGATCGGCGCCACAAAATTTCTTCTCAGATTGGCCGTGATGTGGAATTTTTTTAGTAATTTTGTACCCCTAACATAGTGAGGGCCTTATCACCGCGAGGACGATAGAAAATATGAAAAATACACAAAGTTTCTACTGATGGTTTTTTAGTATCTTTTCTACTGATGTTCAAATGAAAAAGATCGAGCACATATTTGAGTAAGAGCAACTCCAACGCGCCAACCAAATGGATGCGTGTTTTATCCGTTTTTTGTGGAAAATTGTAGCACTTGTTTTTGGTGGAGCGCTGCTAATATATGTCGAACCTGGGGTACCCTTTGGCCCACTTAGCAGTAGCGTGCTTTGGCTCACTAGGCGCTACTGCTAAGTTGTACCAATAGCGCCTACTTTTCTAAGCGCTACTAGTACTTAGTAGTAGCGCTTGGCTCTTAACATGCGCTATTAGTAAGATTCTACCTATAGGATTTTCCCTACTAGTGTCTCACGGCGGCGGCTGGATATCTTCGGCGTCGGCTTGTCGGTGAGCGGCTTATATCGGCTTCGATCCCTCTCCTTGTCGTCGGTCTTCTACCTTCATCAAAGGGCTGGCCCTCTCCTAGTTGTGGTCGATCGGATGTCTCGAGCCAAGTGTTGTGGGGCCGAACTCGTCTCTTGCCCAACAACAAGACCGAGCGCGTCTCACGCTCGACAGCAGGACTGAGTTCGTCTCGCGCCCGACAGTAGGACCGAGCTCATCTCGCGCCCAGTGCAGTAGGACGGGTCGATGGAGGCCTGTTTTGGCCGGCCTCTTGGATCTCAGCCCTGGGGGCCGCCCAGGGGTGCGAAATGTGGTGCATTTCCACTTGTCTCTTTGGTTGCGGTAGCGACTGGTCTCGGGTAAGGTGGTGTCAAGGTCTAGGTTGTCGGGGCGGCGGCCCTGGTGGTGGTTGTGCGGTGTTCATGGGCAGAGCCCGTGGGTTGGTGCTACCGGTGACCATGGCCATGTAGACGACATGGTAACAGAGGAAAATACTTTCCCTTATTGTTTTCCAATTACCCGTTCCTCTTCACGGAAAACCCAACTCAGATCACAAGTATCAATATTTACAAGTTTGTGATTTGATACCTTTGTTATTTTTCTATGAGTGCTGTCAAAAAAGTATAAGATTATGTCATGGAAGAAGAAAAGTTTGACGATATCAAATATTTGCTCGTTTCTTTTAAAATTTATTTTGAATTTGTTGTTCTCACCTCATGTATCTCTATCATTTACAATTCGTTACTATATTGAAAAAGTCTTTTGCCCCGCTTTATATATAAAGCAACCATCATGAACATCCTAGTAAAGACGCATGGCACCACAACACACACACACCCAAGGCAAGATACATACATGCTGAGCGCAGAACCACCCCTAGCACTACAGGAGCAACTGGGGTACTCAACCATGAACATGCCACCGTGAAGAGATGAAGCCGCATACGACAAACCGTGGGCTCCAAGGTCGCACCTTTAGGAAAGTTACAACACTAGAGCGCCACCTGAAAGCACAACATGCTCCCTTGGTAGTTTTGATAATTCATGACAACATACATTGTCTCTCGGAATGATATTTTTACCTAATGTATTTCAGATACAGTCTATAGATAGGTTTGGCAAAAGGAGATTGTGGAGATACCCCAAGACGCAAGGAAATAGGTTGGCCAAGCTTCAAGCAAGAGGACTCTACATTTTATATTTGTGAGAAATCACTTTGAGTCCATAGGAAAGCCAATACTATTAAAAGGGGGTAAGGTTTTGTTGGTGAATAATATGCTCAATCGTGCACAAGTGATAGTCGCCAAAAACATCCACAAACTCTCCCACCAAAGTTTGTTTTATACCTAACACTCAAAATCGGTGCAACCAACTTTCCCATAACGGTGCCACCGATTCTAGAAGCTAGACAAACTCAGCCAAACCCTAGCCACGTCGGTGCAACTGATTCCATACCGGTGCCACCGTGTTTAGGTTGCCAACTTTCTGTTACACAAATTCACATTGTCGGTACCACCGAGAATGTTGGATCAGCGTCACCGAGATTGGTAATCGGACCGTTGGTCACCTTATCGGTGCAACCGAGTTTCCTATATCGGTCTCACCGAAATTCAAAAGTTGCCACCTTTTGGTCACTTCGGTACCACCGAGATTAACACATAGGTGTCACCGAGTTGGTCATTTTGTGTGTAACGGTTGGATTTTTGGGGCTGCCTATATATACCCCATCACCACCACCCACTTGAAAGAGAAGCACGGAGAACTATTCCACACTTGCCCCATCCAGTTTTCTAAGAGAGAACCACCTACCCTTGTGTTGTGGTCAAGATCTTCCACTCCAATCATATGGATCTTGATCTCTAGCCTCCCCAAGTAGCTTTTCACCAATCCCATCTCTTCCACCATGCCAAATTTGTGAGAGAGTGATTGGGTGCTGAGGAGTCTATCATCTTGAAGCACAAGAGCAAGGAGTTCATCGTCATTACCAAGCCTATTACCTTTTGGAGGGTGGTGGCTCATAGATTGGTTAGGTGTCGCTTGGGAGCCTCCTACTTCATGTTGTGGAGTGAACCAAGAAGTTTGTAAGGGCAATAAGGTCGCCTACTTCGTGAAGATCTACCCATAGTGAGGCTAGTCCTTCATGGATGGAAGCCGTTATGGAATAGTCAAGGTTGCTACTTCGTGGACCCTTTTGGGTGGAGCCCTCCGTGGACTCCCGCGACCTTTACCCTCCGTGGATTGAAGACTCCATAAACGTGGATGTACAATAGCGCCACCTATCGGAACCACAGGAAAAATCCATGCGTCTCCAACTGTGTTTGATCTACCTATCTCAACACTTTACTTCATATGCAATGTCTTTACTTTTCGCTGCCATATTTGTTGACATGCACGTATATGGCTGTTAGACTTGCTAGCTTTGCTAAAACTGTTAAAATCTTCCAACCAATTAACTTGGGAAAGGTTAGGTTTTAAATTCCTGCTAGTAGTCTATTCACCCCCCCTCTAGACACTCTTCTAGTGATCCCTCAATTGGTATCAGAGCATTGGTCTCCATTGCTTCGGTTTAATCACTAAGGAGGAAGATGGATGTGTCTAGTATAGGGAGTTTGAGTGGTAGAGTGCCCATTCTTGATGGAGAGTACTATAGTCAATGGAAATCTTTGATGCTTGAGCTGTTTAATGAATTTCAATTGAGCAAATATGTTATGCACCCATATGAGCTTCCTATTGATCCTTTGCATCCCACACACTAAGAGGAAATTGATATGCTACGCAATCTTAGAACTGTTAATCTCATTGTTAGAGCATTGCCTAGAAATGTGCTTAACCAAATGAAGAATTTTGCATGTGCTTAAACTTTGTGGAATGATTTGGTGAAACGATACCCAAATTATTCATTAAGTAATATTGATGAAATTCTTCATAAAACCATTGCCTTTCACAAAATGTCGCCTAGTGATCCTAAATTTGGTGTTTGTCTATTTGAGCTTAGAGACCTCATGCGTGCTAAAGGAGATGTCACACTATCAACAATATCATTATAGAGGCCCTTTGCATTCATAAACTTGAACATTGTCATGATCACCATCCTAACAAATCTTTTGTTCTTTATGACGAGGATTTCCCACTTGATGATGACAATGTGGAACATGGCTACTATGATGAAGATGAGATGTTCGACATCGAGTATGAGAAGATCATGAAGAATCTAAGTCTCATGGAAAACTTCAAGGATTACATGTCCAGAGGAAAAGAGTGGATTCTTGATATTGGATGTACCGATCATATGACCGGAGATAGAGAAATGTTTGAAGAGATTACACCAAACCATGGACCGCGAAGGTACGTAACATTTGGAGACAACTCCAAGGGTAAGGTACTTGGTCTTGGTAAGGTGTCCATATCCCATGATAGTTCTATTCAAAATGTTATGCTTGCTGAATCTCTTGGCTATAATCTTCTTTCCGTGTCTAGACTTGTTGACTTCGGTTTCAATATGTTATTCACGAAAATAGATTGCCAAGTGTTTCGTCAAGATAATCATAAAATTGTCTTTACCGGCATCCATAGAGGTGATCTATAGATTGTCGATTTCACTAAGAGATCCAAACCTCACACTTGTTTAATTGCTAAATCTTCTAAAGGTTGGCTGGGGCATAGAAGATTAGGACATGTTGGCATGCGTAATTTAGACAAACTTATCAAAGGTGATCATATACTTGGTGTTAAAGATGTTGTCTTTGACAAAGATAGACTTTGTAGTGCTTGTTCAGCTAGAAAGCAAGTAGGTGGAAGTCATCCTGTTAAGAATATGATGACTACTAGGAGACCACTCGAGTTACTTCACATGGATCTTTTCGGTCCCAATGCTTACAAGAGTCTTGGTGGAAATTCCTATGGTCTAGTTATAGTTGATGATTTTTCCAGATTTACGTGGGTATTCTTTCTTGATGATAAGTCGCAGGCTCAAAAGATCTTCAAGAACTTCGCTTGCAAAGCGCAAAATTAGTTTGAAGTGAAGATCAAGAAGGTTCGGAGCGATAACGGATCGGAGTTCAAGAACACCCATGTGGACACCTTTCTCGGCCACGTACACGCCTCAACAAAATGGAGTTGTTGAGATGAAGAATCGGACACTCATTGAGATGGAAAGAATGATGCTTGACGAATACAAGACGCCAAAACACTTTTGGGCAGAAGCCATGGAGACAGCATGTCATGCCACAAACCGACTTTACTTGCACAAGCTTCTCGGTAAAACGGCATACGAGCTACTCATCGGTAACAAACCCCAAGTTGGATACTTCTGGGTATTTGGCTGCAAGTGCTACATTTTTTATAATCATCGTCATACTAAATTTGCTCCTAAATCTCATGAAGGATTCCTACTTGGTTATGGATCGAACTCTCACACTTACCGTGTCTACAACAACTTCACTCGAAAAGTTGAAGAGATGGTAGATGTGAAGTTTGATGAATCTAATGGTTAGCAAGTCGAACAATTGCCAAATGATGTAGGTGATAAGAACCCTTCGGAAGCTATCCTAGATTTACCCATCGGCAAGATTCGTCCCTAGGAGGTGAAGGAAAGTACTTCATCAACTCAAGTGGAAGCCCCTACTCCATGACAAGGTGAACCACGCCATGACATGGAGGCATCCACAAGCGATACACGGCAAGATGATGAAGAGGAGGAAGTGCATAATGAAGATCCACCACAACCTCCTTCACCACCACCTCAAGGGAACGACAGCTTCAACAACAACGAAGATGAAGGTGATGATGATGAAGAAGAATCTCCACCAACCAACAATCGGAAGCTGACCCGAGTTCGAGCACAAGTGACCAAGAACCATCCCCTAAACCAAATCTTTTGTGATATATAAACAGGGAGGATCACTCGCTCTAAAACTCATGTAGCAAACTTCTGTGAGCATTATTCTTTCATTTCTATCATTGATCCCTTGAAGGTAGAACAAACTCTTGAAGACACAGATTGGGTGAATGCTATGCATGAAGAGCTTCACAACTTTGAAAGGAATGAAGTGTGGACACTCGTGGAGAAGCCCGAGGATGAACAAAACATCATCGAAACCAAATGTGTATTTCAGAACAAGCAAGACGAAGACATTCAAGTCGTGCGCAACAAGGCTCGCCTCATAGCTCAAGGATATACGCAAGTCGAAGGTATGGACTACGGTGAGACTTATGCCCCCATCGCTAGACTTGAAGCTATTCACATTCTTCTTGCTTATGCCAATCACCATGATATCACGCTTTATCAAATGGATATTAAAAGTGCATTTTTAAATGGTGAGATTGAAGAAGAGGTTTATGTTAAGCAACCACCTGGCTTTGTGAATCCTAAGAAACCTAATCATGTTTACAAGCTTTGTAAAGCTCTTTATGGTCTTAAGCAAGCCCCTCGTGCTTGGTACAAATGTTTAACGAAGTTTCTTATCGAAAAAGGTTTTGAAATTGGTAAAATTTATGCAACCTTATTCACTAAGAGAGTTAATGGTGAATTATTTGTGTGCTAAATCTATGTGGATGATATTATCTTTGGTTCCACTAACCCTCAATTTAGTGAAAGATTTGGAAGGTTGATGTCCTAGAAGTATGAGATGTCCATGATGTGTGAGCTGAAATTCTTTCTTGGCTTGCAAATCAAGCAATCAAAAGAAGGAACTTTCATCTCTCAAACTAAGTATACCAAGGACTTGATCAAAAAGTTCAACATGCAGGAGTGGAAAGTTATGAAAACCCCTATGCCTACTAGTGGACATGTTGATCTTACCAGAGAGGATGAGCCAGTTGATCAGAAAGTTTATTGATCTATGATTGGTTCATTGTTATATCTATGTGCATCTCGTCCCTATATTATGCTTAGTGTTTGCATGTGTGCTAGATATCAAGTTGCACCGAAATAGTGTCATCTTTTGGCTGTAAAACGCATTGTGAAATACTTGATACAAACGCCAGATTTTGGCATTTGGTATCCCAATGGATCTTTTTTTGACCTTGTTGGCTATTCTGATTCGGACTATGCCGGTGACAAGGTTGATAGAAAATACACCTCAGGTACTTGTCAATGTTTTGGCAGATCTCTTGTATCTTCATCCTCTAAGAAACAAAACTCGGTATCTCTATCGACTGCCGAAGCTGAGTATATTGCTGCTGGATCTTGTTGGTCACAATTACTATGGATGACACAAACACTTAAGGATTATGGAATTCATGTTAAAAATATTCCATTACTTTGTGACAATGAAAGTTCTATTAAAATTTGGTCATAATCCTGTGCAACATTCTCGAACTAAGCATATTCAAGTTGGACATCATTTCATTCGTGATCACGTTGCCAAAGGAGATATTAATCTTAAGCATGTTCGCACTAACAAGCAATTGGCCGATATCTTTACTAAGCCACTTGATGAGAAGACATTTTGTCACTTGAGGAGTGAGTTGAACATCATCGATGCTTCAACGTTGAGCTAGACTCACTCGGTTGCATGCAAGGGCATGAGCTTTCTTGATATTTCCATGTATCTTAACATTTCATCTTATTCCATAGAATTCTATGCTCCCTTGTATTGCATCTAATCTCTTGTAGGTACTTGAAAAAACTTCATTCCACAAGATTGCCATCAACTCCAATCATAAGCAATCTTGTCATTACCAAGTATCCACAACCCCTCTTGATGATGGAAGGAAGAAGGCCACTCAACCATATCCTTGACATATACTTGATCAAAATTGCACACTCTCAATTGGTATAATGTCAATTGGATATACTATTGTTCTTCCTTGCATGACTAATCTTTGTAGGTAACCAGTGTACTAGAACAAGAAGGATTGCTCAAAACTCAAGATGATCTTAATCAACCTCGAGCATCCTCAAGAAGTTCATCTACAAGCTACGTCATCAACATCACTCAAAGGTATGTACTCATGTCCTCGAAAAGGCTTTACTCCAAGAAATGAGCTAAAGCAACTCAAGCGATATGAAGACATTAAAATGCTTAATCAAAAAATGGTAACCCCATTTTGAGCTTAACGTAGAGTATGACCTATGATCAAGTATTCTTGCTTGGCTCCTAAGTCAATATACTCTAATATAGGTGACCTAGTCACCGCCCATCATCTAGTTAAGAATCTGGTGTGGTTTGCTCTCTATTGCATGATTTCTCATAACTACTCCAATCTTCTCTAGTTGATGTCCCTTGTAAAAACTTCATATTTCATTGAAAATCTTTTTCTTGACTCTGTGAAAACAGAAGCTTGGTTTCTCTTTTGGAGCTGCCGACTCAGATATCTCGGGTCTACTGAAATTGCAGACAAGCTACACTACAAAATCTTGGTACCACCGATCTATCTATCTCGGAGTCACCGATTTTCATTCTATCTCATTTGAATTCCTTTTTGCAATTCTGTGTTTTCTTAGTGATCTTTCTTGTAATACTTCTGTTACTTCGATGATCCCTTTTTAAAAAAACTTTGTATTACTTAGGGGGAGAAGAACTAAAGTTAATCTTGAGGAGAGAATTTCTTTATTCAAGGATCCCTATCTTCAATGAACAAAGGAGGAGAAGAAAAAAGTCCTACAACATCTCAAAGGGAGAGAAATAATTTTCAATGACTCTCTCAGTTTTTATTTCTATGAATCCTACATTTCGATGACCCTTGTTCTCAAGGATCCCTTCTCAGTCAATGATCCCTGTATCTATCCCTGTTTTTTAGCTTTTTGGAAATTAATGCCAAAGGGGGAGAAGACCAAAGCTTCATGCTAAAGGGGAGATACATGCTTATGCAAAGGGGGAGATATGATCAAGGGGGAGAGCCAATATCAATACTCATACCTTTATAAATAGGGGGAGAATATCAAAGTAGGGGAGAAGAATTTTTTTGACCTTTCTCACCTTATCCAATCCTAATATCTACATGCTAAGATTCAGGAGGAGAGGATAATCTATTTTCATATCTATGGTGAGAGAAACTCTAAATGATCTTTGAGACATATCAATTCTAAGGAATACTATCCTCTATATGTCCTCCATATCTTGGCAATTTTGAGTTCTATTGCCTTGCTGTTTGGTAGAATACTCTTGTGTTTCCTAATATTGTTTTCTCAAGTGTGTTTCTATTACCAGGACGCTCAAGAACTCAAGGTAAGTATATGCATCATATCCTTGGTCAAGATGATCTCTTGCTTCTTGCACATAATGTTTGCAAGAGTGATGTCTTGAACAAAGATACATCTCATTCATATATATTTGATGCATATAGCCAAGACACACATGACCTGTCATATCCCTTCTACCTTATGTGGGTTCATGCATTCAAAAGGAACTATCCTTTAAAGGACTGCACACATTTAGGGGGAGCAAGTCTAAGTCATATGTCTCTCAAAGTCTTCAGTATAACCATGCATATCTTTATTTGAAGCTTTGATTGTATGTTGTCATCAATTAGCAAAAAGGGGGAGATTGAAAGCACAACATGCTCCCTTGGTGGTTTTGATAATTCATGAGAACATACATTGTCTCTTGGACTGATATTTTTACCTAGTGTATTTCAGATACAGTCTATAGAGAGGTTTGGCAAAAGGAGATTGTGGAGATACCCCAAGATGCAAGGAAATAGGTTGGCCAAGCTTCAAGCAAGAGGACTCTACATTTTATATTTGTGAGAAATCACTTTGAGTCCATAGGAAAGCCAATACTATTAAAAGGGGGTAAGGTTTTGTTGGTGAACAATATTCTCAAACGTGCACAAGTGGTAGTTGCCAAAAACATCCAGAAACTCTCCCACCAAAGTCTGTTCTATACATGACACTCAAAATCGGTGCAACCAACTTTCCCATACCGGTGCCACCGATTCCGGAACCTAGACAGACTCAGCCAAACCCTAGCCACTTCGGTGCAACCGATTCCATACCGGTGCCACCAAGTTTAGGTTGCCAACTTTCTGTTACGCAAATTCACATTGTCGGTACCACTGAGAATGTTGGATCGGCGTCACTAAGATTGGAAATCTGACCGTTGGTCACCTTATCGGTGCAACCGAGTTTCCTATATTGGTCTCACCGAAATTCAAAAGTTGCCACCTTTTGGTCACTTCGGTACCACCGAGATTAACACATCGGTGTCACCGAGTTGGTCATTTTATGTGTAACGGTTGGATTTTTGGGGATGCCTATATATACCCCTTCACCACCACCCACTCGAAAGAGAAGCACTCAGAACTGTTCCACACTTGCCCCATCCAGTTTTCTGAGAGAGAACCACCTACCCTTGTGTTGAGGTCAAGATCTTCCACTCCAATCGTATGGATCTTGATCTCTAGCCTCCCCAAGTATCTTTCCACCAATCCCATCTCTTCCATGATGCCAAATCTATGAGAGAATGATTGGGTGCTGATGAGTCTATCATCTTGAAGCACAAGAGCAAGGAGTTCATCGTCATTATCGAGCCTAATACCTTTTGGAGGGTGGTGCCTCCTAGATTGGTTAGGTATCGCTTGGGAGCCTCCTACTTCATGTTGTGGAGTGAACCAAGAAGTTTGTAAGGGCAAGGAGATCGCCTACTTCATGAAGATCTACCCATAGTAAGGCTAGTCCTTCGTGGATGGAAGCCGTTATGGAATAGTCAAGGTTGCTACTTCGTGGACCCTTTTGGGTGGAGCCCTCCGTGGACTCCGGCGACCTTTACCCTCCGTGGGTTGAAGACTCCATAAACGTGGATGTACAATATCGCTACCTATTGGAACCACGGGAAAAATCCATGCATCTCCAACTGCATTTGATCTACCTATCTCAACACTTCATATGCAATGTCTTTACTTTCTACTGCCATATTTGTTGGCATGCATGTGTAGGGCTGTTAGACTTGCTAGCTTTGCTAAAACTGTTAAAATCTGCCAACCAATTAACTTAGGAAAGGTTAGGTTTTAAATTCCTACTAGTAGTCTATTCACCCCCCCTCTAGACACTCTTCTAGTGATCCCTCACCGTCATGCCCGATTTGAGGATCAGAGTTTCCCCTAGAGCAACACGACAGGCAATGAGAGCCGCGACGACGCCTTCAAGAAGGGAATGCGCTTCACCATCACCGGTTCCTTTGAAGATAGAGCAGATTTTCACCATGGCCAACACTCATCGCCACCGGATGCTACACCCCGGTTACCATGTCGCCCACATGACCATAGTCACCGGTAGCACCAAGCCACGGGCCACTAGGGCCGCCACCTCGGCATTCAAGACCTTGACACCACCTTACCCGAGACCAGTCGCTACCGCAACCAAAGAGACAAGTGGAAAGGTGCCAAATTTCGCACCCTTGGGCGCCCCCATGGCTAAGATCCAATAGGCCAGCCAAAACTGGCCTCCATCGATCTGACCTTCTGCACCGGGCACGAGATGAGATCGGTCCTACTATCGGGCGTGAGACGAATTCGGTCCTGCTACCGAGCGAGAGACACACTCAGTCATGTTGTTGGGCAAGAGACGAGTTCGGCCCCGCAACACTTGGCGCGAGACAAGCGATGGACCACAACTAGGAGAGGGCCAGCCCTTTGATGAAGCTAGTAGACCAAAGACGAGGAGAGGGATCGAAGGCCGATATAAGCCGCTCACCGACAAGCTGACGCCGAAGATATCTAGCCGCCGCCATGAGACACTACTAGGGAAAAGCCTATAGGTAGAATCTTACTAATAGCGCCTGTTAAGAGCCAAGCGCTACAACTAAGTACTAGTAGCACTTAGAAAAGTAGGCGCTATTGTTACAACTTATAAGTAGTGCCTGGTGAGCCAAATCATGCTACTACTAAGTGGGCCAAAGGGTACCCCAGGTTCGGCATATATTAGTAGCGCTCCACCAAAAACAAGCTTACCTGTAGAAACCAATTGTTTTTGCATAGAAAATTGTTTGAACTTAAAAAAGGCCCGTGGCCAGAGTTCATGCCAGCGGTCATGACATCGCACAAAGTTAATGTCGCCGGCCATGCCGACCTACAAAAAATACCACAAAGTTGATGCTGGGGCACTTGCCAATGGTCGGCACACATGCCATCACACAAAAAAGGGGACATGAGTTCAACCACACGATCTCGGCCGTGATTATACCGACACACTTGCCAACATACAAAAAAGATCGATTTTCTCACCATTGGATCAATAATCGAGCTTGAGCATGTCCGCATGCATCCTTTCAAACCAAGGTCTCTTCCTTGGGAACAACAAGCTCTAGTCCACTATCATGATCTTCATCTCCATTGTCATGCAAGCGAGTGCCACTTTTTTTGCTTTGGTCTTGGCCCTGGTAGCCTCGATCTCAAGCTTCTTGGCTTGGATGTCCTCCTCCACCTTGAGCTTCTTCGCGTGCAATTGCACCTCCATCTTGAGCTCCTCTCTTGTATTTCAGCCTCCGTCTCAAGCTTCTTCTTTAGAAGCTTCATGTAGGCCTTCATTTGCTCCTCCTTATGTTACTGATGCTTCTCTTCAGCGTTGTATTCTGATGGTGATGTGGAGCGCCTATTTGACGGTAGTGCCTTGAGGATGGCTTCACCACTGTTTGCGACATGTGCTACGTCTCCAACGTATATATAATTTTTTATGATGGCATGCTATTATATTATCTATTTTGGATGTTTTATATGCATTAATATGCTATTTTATATTATTTTTGGGACTAACCTATTAATCTAGAGCCAAGTGCTAGTTTCTGTTTTTCCTTTTTTTTGAGTTTTTCAGATATGGAATATTAAACGGAATAAAATCTTTGGAAGGAATTTTTATAGAAGGAAACAAGTCATCCAAGCTTGGAGTGCACGTGAGGGGAGGTGCGAGGGCGCCACAAGCCTGCTAGGCGCGGGCCCACCTAGCCGCGCCTAGCAGGCTTGTCGCCTCCTGGCAGGTCTCCTAACCCTATTGTTTGGCCTATAAATACCCAAATATTCCCATAACATAAAAAAGAGCCACGCAAATACTTTTCCGCCACCGGAAGCCTCCATTCCCGAGAGATCCAATCTTGGGGCCTTTTCCGGTAATCTGCCGGAGGGGTTTTTGGTCACAGAGGGCATCTACATCAACTCCATTGCCCCTCCGATGATGCGTGAGTAGTCCACCGCAGACCTACGGGTCCATAGCTAGTAGCTATATGGCTTCTTCTCTCTCTTTGATCTTTAATACCATGTTCTTCATGATCTTCATGGAGATCTATCCGATGTAATCCTCTTTTGTGGTGTGTTTGTCAAGATCCGATGAATTGTGAGTTTATGTTCAGATTATCCATGAATCTTATTTGAATCTCCTTTGATTTCTTATATGCATGATTTCATATCCTTGCAAGTCTCTTTGAGTTATTGGTTTGGTTTGGCCAACTAGATTGGTAATTCTTGCAACGGGAGAAGTGCTTGGTTTTGGGTTCAATCTTGTGGTGTCCTCACCCAGTGACATAGTTGGGGTAGCGAGGCACATATTGTATCGTTGGCATCAAGGGTAACAAGATGGGGTTTTCATCATATTGCTTGAGTTTATCCCTCTACATCATGTCATCTTTCTTAATGCATTACTCTGTTCTTCATGAACTTAATACTCTAGATGCAGGCAGGAGTCGGTCGATGTGTGGAGTAATAGTAGTAGATGAATAATCATTTCGGTCTACTTATCATAGACGTGATGCCTATATGCATGATCATTGCCTTGGATAACTACATGATTATTCACTTTTCTATGAATTGCTTGACAGTAATTTGTTTACCCACCATAATATTTGCCTTCAAGAGAGAAGCCTCGAGTGGAACCTATGGCCCCGGGGTCTATTTTCCATCATATATTTTCAGATCTATACTTTGCTGCAATTTATTTACCTTTTATTTCCGCACTCGTTACATCTATCTCTATCAGATCTAATCCTTGCAAATAACCATGAAGGGATTGACAACCCCTTTATAGCATTGGGTGCAAGAGTTTGATTGTTTGTGTAGGTGCATCCATTGGTGACTTGCTTGTTCCTCCTACTAGATTGATATCTTGGTTCTCAACAACTGAGGGAAATACTTATCTACTTCGCTGCATCACCCTTTCCTCTTCAAGGGAAAACCAACACATGCTCAAGAGGTAGCAGCCTGCCTGACGACCCAGCAAGCTCTAAGGCTGTGAGTCGGGCTTGTGTTCAGCAATACATAATGTATAGGGCATGGTTTATCCAATATTCTGTCAAGGATAGTTCTGGCCCCTGTAAGGGGTCTATTTATCTTTTTGGCGGGTTCGAATTTGGCTAGCCGCTTCAGAGGTATCCTCTTTTTGCGATCTCCTCTAGGGTATTCATTAAAGGTTGGTTCCGAAAGTAGCCGCTCGGCTTGCCAGGTGCTCTCCATAGCATAGTATTTTTGTACCAAGTCCAACAACTCGGTGAAGTCACAAATGTGCTGACAAGCCAAGGCGTTGAGGATCCCTTTGTCATGACAATTGCGATTGAAGGTTGCCATAATCTCCTGGTCACTAGAACCTCGTATTTTGTTTCCAGTGAGGAGGAGTCTAGCCCAAAAATGATGAACCGACTCTCCTGGTAACTTTTTAACATCCCATAAGTCCAAAGACTTGGGTGGTGGGTGGTAAAAACCTTAATTCCACGCCACGATGTGAGTCCGGAATCACGAATTCCGAGTTGCGTGCTAAATCGGGGACCAATTCTGATCTTTCTCTAGAGCGAACTCTGGGGTGTGGGTTGCAAGTGAGGTCTCGATGATCGGAGATTGGGGCATAAACCATTTTTAATTCCAGTCGTTGGGGGGAACGAGCCCCCAGCCGGACACTCTACTGTGGCGACTATGTGAGTGACTGAGGGGGTGTGAATCTCCCTATCATCAGGTTTAAGCCCGATCCGGTCATAGACTGGGGTCTGGTCGTTAGTCATATGCATGGTTTGAATCCGATCAAACAACTCGTTTAGGGACGAGGCATCGGTAGGATGCATGTCGCCGAAGAGCGTGGGGTCGATCTATGGCATCGTGGTTCTGGAGTCGCTTGACAGTGAATCCAGGTCAAGTTCGGCCATAGCGAATCCGGGCACGACGACTGGATTGGGCATTCTAGACAACCTGAGGCTGAAGGCCACCTCATAGGTGGGGCCCGATGTCTTTGGTGTCGAGGCATCGAGATCTGTGGGCTCCTCCATGAGAGTTGAGGGTTCCATCAAGACAAGCTCTCCCCATGAATCAGCGACGAACTCTAGGGTTCCGAATCTAATTCCTTGATCGGGGGCAAAGATCCCGATCTGGCCAAGATGGCCGGTCGGGTCGGCATGCGACAAGAGGTCGCCGCCTATGAAGATCTGACAAGGGATGAGAACATCCTGGCTGCCGATCTCGCTGATTATGACAAGGCAAGCCATCGATCCCTTTGGCAATCACAATGGAACTCTCAATGAAAGCACCAATGTCGGTGTCAAAACCGGCGGATCTTGGGTAGGGGGTCCCGAGCTGTGAGAATAAGATCGATGATAACAGGAGACGAAGGAACGATGTTTACCCAGGTTCGAGGCCTCCTAAGGAGGTAAAACCGTACGTCTTTGTCACAGCCCTAGAAATTGCGTGTATTAGTTGCATCATTGAGCATTCATTACATCATAGTTAACTTCAAATTAGTTTGAAATGGGGGTGATCAAACCCTAGCACAGATAAATTTCAAATAGGTTAAATTATTAAGATAACTGAGTGAATTCAAAATGCTCTTAAAAAATGTTCCCCCTCTTGGATAAATGTTGGCAACAACATATCAGGGGTGAATTATATTTTAAAAAATATATTGGCAAATTAAATAAATTAGCAAATTTCTAAAAATCACTAATAAAGCATTGTAAATATTTTAGTTGCTTCAATTTTTTTAAACTTTTTGAGTAATTTGGAAATATTCCAAATGTGTCCCATAAATTATTTTAGGGTTTTTGGCTATATGTATTTTGCCCAACAATTAAACAGAAAGCAAAAAAATAGAAAAAAAGAAAATAAATAAGAAAAGAGAGAGGGAGTACCTGTTGGCCCAGCTCTGAAGCCGGCCCAGCCCAGCAGGGGCGAACCGATCTTCTTCCACCTCCGGCCAGAAGGACGCAGGGTGCGTGCTCGCCGCGCGCCGACCACCTCCTGCCTGTGTGCCTGCCTGGGTGGAGGGATAGATTCTAGGGAGCCGTCCAGATCGATTCGACCTCTCTCTCTCCCCCCGAGCTCATTCTCCCCCTCTCCCTGTGCTTCCTCCCCCTCGGACCCGAGAGGAGCTCGCCGCCGCTCACAACCACTTCGGCCACGGGACTTCTCCAACCCCTCCAATGAGTCCAGCCGCTCTGCCTCGATGCCCTACTCCTCTCTGATGAAGAAAACCCGCTGGAGACGCCCTACAGAGCCGCCTTGACTTTGTCTTCAACCTCCGGCTCCGTCGACCGCTGTCGTCGATTCGCCGCGCTCCGCCCGTCCCCGAGCTCGCTGACCATCCCGTCCGCCTCCCTGTGAGACCCTCCTTCTTATCACCCTAACTTCGTGGCCTGCCTCTCGCCGTAGTCATCGCCCCCTTGTTGCCCGAGACGCCGCCACCACATAGCTCGTCGCCGGCCACTGCTCCAACGACTCCACGACCCCTCCGGTGTCCTAAATGGATCGACGCGTCCAAGGGCTACCCCCTGGTGCTAACCGCACGACGAACCGATCCCTATAGCCAACTCCGGTGCCCGGCCGCCGTGGTTTTGGTCGCCGCCGGCGAAGTTCTGGCGAGCGCTGACCTGGATGGCCGTTAGGGCTTAATTAGGTGCAAATGACCCCCTAACCACTGACAGCGGGCCCCAGGAGCGAGTCAAACCCTGGTCAGCGTGAGGATTAACCCCGTGACACTGACGTGTGGGTCTCGTCGTCAGGTTTCACCTGGACCCGGGGCTGTTGACCTGCTGATGCAATGCTGACGTATTGCTGACGCATTAATTAATTTTCTAATAATATAATAATTCAGGAAATTTGAAAAAATGTTTAAAACTTCTAAAAATCATAGAAAATAATCTGTAAATCAGATGAAAATAATTTATCTATGAAAAATGATCAAAAAATCCAATGAATCTATTTATGGCATGATCATGCATTTTTGAGCAAGTTAACATCACCAAGTAGGACATTTCATGATTAGGATAATTTAATAAATATTGTTGGAGTTGGAATTTAGTATAAGTTTGAATTCCACTTCACTTAATATGACTACCTATTGCACTAGGTCAATTTAGTAATTTAACATGCCATTTCATCCATCATGATTGTTGCATTGCATTGAATGTGTTCCTTTCTTGTTTGTCGGTGTTTGTTCCCTCTCGGTAGACGATGGTTCTGACGATGTGATCATTGACACAGATGAAGAGAAACGATATCTTCAGGACTATCAGGCAAGCAAACCCCCTTGAGCATACTGATATGAACCCACTCTCTTGCTCCTGCTCTCTTTACTGCATTAGGATAACAACGATTCAACTGTTACATGTCATCGGTAGTTGAACCCATTCCTTTGCATGACCTGTCTTTGCCACAGTTAATAGTTGGAACCACTTAGCATGAGTAGCAACTGCTTGAGCCTTGTTGTGCTTACTCATCCATGCTTACTTACTATGCCTGCTATGCTTAGAGTTGTGTCGTGTCGGGTCTGATCCATCCGGGTGATGAATCGGAATGGCAGTGTTCATGTCCTACTGTGTGAGAGCTAAGTGTGTGAACACGATTTGGTAAAGGTAGCGATGAGAGGTCATGTAGGAGTACATGACGGGTTGTCTCATTGAGACCGACCTTAAGAACTGAGTTCTGTGTATGTTATCCAAGACAAGATGCTACCACACATTGGGCTCTAGTAACTCGACCCCTATCGACTTATTAATCGCCTAGACCTCTGTCCAGGAGTCGCAACTAGTTTCTGGTGTTTGTAGGAAAAGTGATGGCGGCCGTGCATAGCGCTACCCGATGGGGTGGGCTGTGATGCGGTAGATGCACAGTGGCACGGTGTACCAAGTGGCACCCGAACGGTGGGCTTGGGAACCCTATGCACATCGTTTGAGGCCATAGCGGAAACTTCGGCCGGACTTCCGTGCAGGTTCGGTCTCAAATAGGCGATAAACCTGGACTAGGGTCTTGTGTGGTTGATGGTCGTGGACGATGCCCACGCCATTGCTTTTGCTTGAAGGTTGCCGAGATGCATGTCGTGCATATGGTGATAAGTGGCGAGAGCGTGTGTGAAGAAGTACACCCCTGCAGGGTTATGAGCCTATTCGAATAGCCACGTCCTCGGATATGGACTACTTGGAGAACTTATGTGGTTCATAGATAAGTTGAAGTGGATACTCTAAAATACGCAAGATAAGCGTGAGTTCTATGGATGGCCTTCTCGTAGGGAGATGGAAGTGGATCCATAGTGGTGTATTGATTGGAGAATATGTGGACTCGTGTGCGCTATCCCACCTCAAAGATACTACTTGTAGCCGTCGTATAGGTTAGCCAAGAGTCAAAACTGGCTTGCTGCAACAAACTCCACAACCCCCTTCATTGATACTGATGCATATGTAGATAGTTCTGATGTAAGTCTTGCTGAGTACCTTTGTACTCACGTTTGCTTAATTTATGTTTTGCAGAGGAGATGTCAATTTCATTAGTAGTATTTATGACGTGAAGTTCGATGTTGACCGGATTAGCTTGGGAATCCCATACAGAAGTCTGGTTCCTTTGGTAGGGTCGTTGTAGCTTTTCAGGCTCCTCTAGCCACTTTTGTAGATGTCTGTACCCAGACATATTAAACTTCCGCTTGTTTGATTGAATGCTCTGAATGTTGGGTCTTGTGACCCCTGTTTGTAACATCTTATTGTATTGGCTCTTTTGAGCCTTCTAAGGAAATGTTGTAATGTTGTATGGTTGTGTTGTGATGCCATAGTTGTATCTATGCATATTGGGCATGTCGTGCGTACGTGTGACGCGCAATGGTATGTATGGGATCCGACACCTAGTTGTGTGCCTTTAGTAGTACTCTTTACGGGGAAATGCCTCTTTGTGCTTCCATCGAGCCTTGGTAGCTTGCTACTGCTCCGGACACATTGATTGACCGACATGTATCCTTCTTTGCTGCTATGTCTGTCCCTTCGGGGAAATGTCTCGCAGTGTAATGGAGTCCCTGTAGCCTGCTACGACTTGTCTACATGCAGTGATGACATTTATGTCCCACGGCGTAATGGAGTCCTTGTAGCTTGTTATGACTCGTCTACACACGCTAGAGATCGATACCTGCATTGTTGGGTTATGTATGCCTGTCCCTATATGGATGTGGCACTTTGGTTCTACGACTAGCCATGTCGGCCTGGGTTCTTTGACATTTGAATGCTAGCGACACATTCATATACGTGAGTCAAAAGACGTAAACAGTCCTGCCCCAGGTATGGTGGTAGCCGCGAGGATAACCGTGCGTGAGACCACAAAGTGATGTGATGTGTTATTGGCTGAATTCTTATAGCTTAGGATCGGGGTCCCGACAGCTTTGGTATCAGAGCTTGACTGCATGTAGGATTACCAAGCCAACTGGTCGATGTTGAGTCTAGAACTGCTTTAGTTATATAAGGGACTTGATTGCGGAAGGGAATGTAAGGCTCTTTATACTCCTTTCCTTGTGTCATTCTGATGCTGAGTCACCCTCTTCTTTTCTATGGGGATTAAGAACTAGGCATACTTATCTATCTATTAGGATGACGAGTTACTATGTTGGAGACCTAGTAAAGATGTTGTCTTTCTAGATCGATATCTCCATAAGAATTCCATGTTATGTTGTCAGTTTTCTTGTGCAGGTTGCCTCATATTTCATGCCCGTACAACCGTTATGCTGTCCAAGTTATCCAAGGTTTCTAGATTATCTGATGCAATTGCAAAACTCTTTCATCTTGAGTTAATGTCTTTCAGGCCAGACAAAGCACACTAATTATGGTGTTGGGGTACTCAATTACCTTGACGTGTTTGATGAAGGTGTTTATGAAACCATGTTGTTTCAATCAACCACCCAATAGTCTAGTCGTGTGTTTTGTTTCTAGTGTGATAATTCTGGCCATCGTTATCGAAAGCATGCTATGATGCTACTTAGTCAATAGGTATTCTGTATCCGGGTTCTTGAACCCAAGCATCATTCTGCTCATTTCCGTTGATAGTATTTTCTTGTTCCTTTAGGATATTAGTAACCTTGTTATAGTCTTCAAGGTCCGTGGTATATCATTCTTCCAATACCATGAATCAGTTATGGCAGAAGTCCTTTGTGAATGAAAGATCACAACATGAGTGCTCTTGATGAGTTCTCCATCCCATAGTTGTGACTCTGCCAATCCCTCATTCTGTATGGATTATCTCGAAGAAACATGTTGAATTCCATTTTATATATTCAATCCATGCATCTACAACTCAAGAAAAATCAGGTGCTCTTGAGTTGACCTTCTTCAATTGTATTCTGACCTTTATCTATCAATGGATAGTCAAGAGTATGTCATGCATTGTGTTATCGATGTCGACTATTCTCGTGGTCTGTCAAGCCATTCTATTTTAGAATGACTAGGAGAAGCAAACTCCCGTACCTCATCCATTTCTCGGATTGGGTCAAAGCAGTTGTATTCCGCAGATCAAAATGCCAATCCAGCTTTTGCTCTATTCTACCTTGAGGTATTACCCTCTTCATGTCAAGATTATCATGAGAACTACACTCCCTCTTATGAAATCTTGATGTAGTGATACTTCTAGCCATCATCATAAATTCCCCGGTCTCTGTGTTGTTTGCAACCAGAATACCGACAATTGAATCATGATGTGTGTAATCAATACTCCTAGCAACTTTGTTGCTCGGTAGTTAATGGACAATAATCTCACTCTTGGTGTGATGGTCATTGAATTGTCATACTAAGATTGATCGTGCTACCTAGTCCATTTTCCATGGTGCACTTTTTGGTCAATGAGTTAGAATTGTGTCAATCCTTCGCTTTGTTGATCATATTGTCTTGCCTTGAAAAGCAAGATTGCTCTCGAGCTTGATAACATATCGGTGGATCGTGATTTTCCGAATATCTTCTCGAAAGTATTACCAAGGTGTTACTTGACTGTTATGTTAAGTTCGTGATCGAGATGGTTTTCCTATAGACCACCTTTCTCCAAGAATTTGTGTTGGACACCCCTGAACTAGTTGGTTAAGCTAAACAACAACTTGGAGAGTTGGAAGATAAAAGCTTCGCCTGACTTAGTTCATTCCAGGGGGATGTCTTTGTTGTGGATGTGTGTGTCAAAGGAAGGCGATATTTCACCGAGTGATCCTTGTGGTCAATTTTTGCATCTATCATCTTATCCAATCTTTGATTTGATTGTGGGCTATCGTCAAATCAAAATCAGAACCAAAGATCTTCTTAATGTTGTTTTTACTCGTGGATGTATCCTCGAGCATACACCATTATCTCCTTTGGTCTGACCAATGCTATCACCTTGTTCTCAGAGTTGTGGATTTCCATGCATAGGAATACCTCGATGAATTGTTGTTAAGCCCATTGACAACATTTTCTTCTCTTCCGTGACTCATGATGAATATGAAGCTAGTGTTGGAAACTTTTGTAGGCAATATCTTCGTGTCTTGTACATGAAGCATATGCATTGTGTAAGAAGTGACTTACTCTTAGTTCATGGGATTATGGTGCAAGTTGCCACCATGAACTTGAGAAAGGTCGTTTTGTTTTCATTGGAATCATTCCAAGTCAGTCATGCACATGCGAAGTATTCTATGGTTTGCTAGATTGATCATATCCATTCCACATGCTATCCCCAGCACACCAAGCCACTGATTGATTTGTTTAAGGAAAGAAGTTAAGTATTACTCCTGAAGGGCCCTTGCGGACGTGCACAATACTTCGCTACCTCCAATGATGGTTCCATCCAAAACTCGGTAGTGTTTTGTTGTAAGTCCATGTAGTCATGCATGTCCTGGGCAGCGTGTTCACATGTGTCTTGCCATCTAGCTCACGTTTTGGAGTTGGCTTCCGCAGTTCATTTCTGAGAATCTTGCAACGTCATCTCTTCGATTTGTGTTGCAACCTTTCACTTTCAGACATGCTGAATTTGGAATATCATGACACCAACCATATCTGACTCTCAGGCAAATATGATGGTTGGAAAGTTGCCCAAGAATTATAATATTGGTCTCGCTATAACCGGTAAAGTGATGTTGTGGCTAACACACCTGCTGGAAGACCTATTACTATAATATCTTGAATCAGCAACCTTAGCCACTTCCCCATGAGGTTTTCATATGACTTTTCGGAAGTTGTTTCTCATGGACCCTTTGAGATTCCGAAGTCTAACCTTTTACTTGATGTTCTAGATACCAAACTTTACCTATAATTGGGTTATGCTACTTCATCAAGGAGAACATTAGAAGCGGAGTGCTAAATGTCTCTCGGTCGATCATCCAGATTTTGCTCCCTTGGTATAGCTAAGGTGAAATCAGAGAAAGTGTTGTCTTCCTTTGCATCTGCATCCTCCATCATTATTCATCATGGTAGTATGAGGTGTTGCCAGGATCCTTGGCACGGGTGTTGGTAAAACTTTGATGAATATGGACATGCTCAAGTTCTTGAGAGCATGCTCAGATGCTGGGTCATACTCTCGATTTCAATTGGAATGTGCCATTCATTGCCGAGTTGTTTTATAACTCTAGTTCCCTTTCGATCTGAGTATGCCATTCTTTTGAATTCCTTCTAATGGTCATTGTGAATTGCCATAGGCTGGTATGAAGAGTTTCAATGATCTCTATATCAAAAGTAATTCTTTTTGCCACTTACGGGATAATCTTACGAGTCACCTTCCCTAAGGTGCCCGTTATGGTATGAAAGGCAACTAACTCCTTGCTACTTTCAAACCTGTTCACCATATTTTTTAGCATGGAATTGTTGCCTACCAATTGAACCTTCGTCATCTATCTCACTCCATCGTTCAATGTGTGTTTTGTGTCTCTGCTCGAGAGATGTTATCACGTCTCATTCTACGAGTTGATCATGAGTTGCTCGATCTCCGAGAAGATCGAATCTTGTAGAGCTTTCTTATTCCTTTTTGTCATCGTGTTGGATGAAGATCTTGAAAGCAAAGACGCCAAAGTCAAGATGATGAAATGAAGCAACATCTTCGAGAAGGGCAACTGGATCATGAAGATTGTGTTAGTTTTGTGTCCCCTTCTGTCCTCTTACCCTACGCTTGAATCTCGGGACGAGATTCTTGTTTAGTGGTGGTGAGTTGTCACAGCCCTAGAAATTGCTTGTATTAGTTGCATCATTGAGCATTCATTACATCATATTTAACTTCAAATTAATTTGAAATGGGGGTGATCAAACCCTAGCACGGATAAATTTCAAATAGGTTAAATTATTAAGATAATTGAGTGAATTCAAAATGCTCTTCAAAAATATTCCCCCTCTTGGATAAATGTTGGCAACAACATATCAGGGTGAATTATATTTTAACAAATATATTGGCAAATTAAATAAATTAGATTTTTTTAAATCACTAATAAAGCATTGTAAATATTTTAGTTGCTTCAATTTTTTTAAACTTTTTGAGTAATTGTGAAATATTCCAAATGTATCCTATAAATTATTCTAGGGTTTTTGGCTATATGTATTTTGCCCAACAATTAAACAGAAAGCAAACAAAAATAGAAAAAAGGAAATAAATAAGAAAAGAGAGAGGGAGTACCTGTTGGCCCAGCTCTGAAGCCGGCCCAGCCCAGCAGGGGCGAACCGGTCTTCTTCCACCTTCGGCCAGAAGGACGCCGGGCGCGTGGTCGCCGCGCGCCGGCCACCTCCTGCCTGTGTGCCAGCTTGGGTAGAGGGATAGACTCCACGAAGCCGTCCAGATCGAGCCGACCTCTGTCTCTCCCCCGAGCTCATTCTCCCCCTCTCCCTCTGCTTCCTCCCCCTCGGACCCGAGCGGAGCTCGCCGCCGCTCGCAACCACTGCGGCGACGGGCCTTCTCCAACCCCTCCAATGAGTCGAGCCGCTCCGCCTCGATGCCCTGCTCCTCTCCGATGAAGAAAACCCATTGGAGACGCCCTGCAGAGCTGCCTCGACTTTGTCTTCAACCTCTGGCTCCGTCGACCGCCGCCGTTGATTCGCTGCGCTCCGCCTGTCCCCGAGCTCGCTGACCGTCCCGTCCACCTTCCTGTGAGCCCCTCCTTCTTATCCCCCTAACTCCGTGGCCTGCCCCTCGCCATAGTCGTTGCCCCCTTGTTGCCCGAGCCGCCGCCGCTGAAGAGCTCGTTGCTGGCCACTGCTCCGGCGACCCCACGACCCCTCCGGTGTCCCAAATGGATCGGCGCGTCCAAGGGCTACCCCCTAGTGCTAACCGCGTGAAGAACCGATCCCTGTAGCCAACTCTGGTGCCCGGCCACCATGGTTTTGGTCGCCGTCAGTGAAGTTCCGGCGAGCGCTCACCTGGACGGCCATTAGAGCTTAATTAGTCGCTAATGACCCCCCTAACCACTGACAGCGGCCCCAAGAGCGGGTCAAACCCTGGTCAGCGCGGGGATTAACCCCGTGACACTAACGTGTGGGTCCCGTCGTTAGGTTTGACCTGGACCCAGGGGCTGTTGACCTGCTGATGCAATGCTGACGTATTGCTGACGCATTAATTGATTTTCTAATAATAGAATAATTCAGTAAATTCCAAAAAATGTTTAAAACTTCTAAAAATCATAGAAACTAATCTGTAAATCAGATGAAAATAATTTATATATGAAAAATGATCAGAAAAATCCAATGAATCTGTTTATGCCATGATCATGCATGTTTGATCAAGTTAACATCACCAAGTAGGACATTTCATGATTAGGATAATTTAATAAATAGTGTTGGAGTTGGAATTTGGTATAAGTTTGAATTCCACTTCACTTAACATGACTACCTATAGCACTAGGTCAATTTAGTAATTTAACATGCCATTTCATCCATCATGATTGTTGCATTACATTGAATGTGTTCCTTTCTTGTTTGCCGGTGTATGTTCCCTCTCGGTAGACGATGGTTCCTTCGATGTGATCGTTGACACAGATGAAGAGAAATGATATCTTCAGGACTGTCAGGCAAGCAAACCCCCTTGAGAATACTGATATGAAACCACTCTCTTGCTCCTGCTCTATTTAATGCATTAGGACAACAACGATTCAACTGTTACATGTCATCGGTAGTTGAACCCATTCCTTTGCATGACCTATCTTTGCCATAGTAAATAGTTGGAACCACTTAGCATGAGTAGCAACTGCTTGAGCCTTGTTGTGCTTACTCATCCATGCTTACTTATTGTGCCTGCTATGCTTAGAGTCGTGTCGTGTCGGGTCTGATCCATCCGGGTGATGAATCGGAATGGCAGTGTTCATGTCCTACTGTGTGAGAGCTAAGTGTGTGAACACTATTTGGTAAAGGTAGCGATGAGAGGTCATGTAGGAGTATATGACGGGTTGTCTCATTGGGACTGACCTTAAGAACTGAGTTCTGTGTATGTTATCCAAGACAAGATGCTACCACACATTGGGCTCCGGTAACTCGACCCCTTTCGGCTTATTAATCGCCTAGACCTCTGTCCAGGAGTCGCAACTAGTTTCTGGTGTTTGTAGGAAAAGTGATGGCGGCCGTGCATAGCGCTACCAGACGGGGTGGGCTATTAAGCGGTAGATGCATAGTGGCATGGTGTACCAAGTGGCACCCGAACGGTGGGCTTGGGAACCCTGCGCACATCGTTTGAGGCCGTAGCGGGAACTTCGACTGGACTTTCATGCGGGTTCAGTCTCAAATAGGCGATAAACCTGGACTAGGGTCTCGTGTGGTTGACGGTCGTGGCCGACGCCCATGCCAGTTCTTCTGCTTGAAGGTTGTCGAGATGCATGTCGTGCATATGGTGATAAGTGGCGAGAGCGTGTGTGAAGAAGTACACCCCTGCAGGGTTATGAACCTATTCGAATAGCCACGTCCTCAGATATGGACTACTCGGAGAACTTATGTGGTTCATAGATAAGTTGAAGTGGATACTCTAAAATACGCAAGATAAGCGTGAGTGCTATGGATGGCCTTCTCGTAGGGAGACAGAAGTTGATCCATAGTGGTGTATTGACTGGAGAATATGTGGACTCATGTGCGCTATCCCACCTCAAAGATACTACTTGTAGTCGTAGTATATGTGAGCTAAGAGTCAAAATTGTCTTGTTGCAATAAACTCCACAACCCCCTTCATTGATACTAATGCATATGTAGATAGTTCTGATGTAAGTCTTGCTGAGTACCTTTGTACTCACGTTTTCTTAATTTATGTTTTGCAGAGGAGACGTCAATCTCATTAGTAGTATTTATGACATGAAGTTCGATGTTGACCGGATTAGCTCGGGAATCCCAGATAGAGGTCTGGTTCCTTTGGTAGGGTCGTTGTAGCTTTTCAGGCTCCTCTAGCCACTTTTGTAGATGTCTGTACCCAGACATATTTAAACTTCCGCTTGTTTGATTGAATGCTCTGAAAGTTGGGTCTTGTGACCCCTGTTTGTAACATCTTATTGTATTGGCTCTTTTGAGCCTTCTAAATAAATGGTGTAATGTTGTATGGTTATGTTGTGATGCCATAGTTGTATCTATGCATATTTGGCATGTCATGCGTACGTGTGACGTGTAACGGTATGTATGGGATCCGACACCTAGTTGTGTGACTTTAGTAGTACTCCTTATGGGGAAATGCCTCTTTGTGCTTCCATCGAGCCTTGGTAGCTTGCTACTACTCCGGACACATTGATTGACCGACATGTATCCTTCTTTGCTGCTGTGTCTATCCCTTCGGGGAAATGTCTTGCAGTGTAATGGAGTCCCTGTAGCCTACCACGACTCGTCTACGTGCAGTGATGACATTTATGTCCCACGGAGTAATGGAGTCCTTGTAGCTTGCTATGAGTCGTCTACACACGCTAGAGATCGACACCTGCATTGCTGGGTTATGTATGCCTGTCCCTGTACGGATGTGCCACTTTGGTTCTACGACAAGCCATGTCGTCCTGGGTTCTTTGCCATTTGAATGCTAGCGACACATTCACATACGTGAGTCAAAAGACGCAAACGGTCCTGGCCCAGGTAAGGTGGCAGCCGTGGGGATAACCATGCGTGAGACCGCAAAGTGATGTGATGTGTTACAGGTTGGATTCTTATGGCTTAGGATCGGGGTCCCAACAGTCTTGCTTGATTATATTGATGGTATGAAGGTTATAGAGTTGATCTACCTCGAGATTGAATAGCTAAACCCTAGACGAGTTTCCATGCCCTACAATCCAAACCCCTCTGGCTTATATAGACGCGGAGGGTACCTAGGGTTTACACATGGCCAGTTGCACATCAAAGGGAAAAACATGCCTATCTATTCTTTCAAACTTGGAGGACATGCCACGACTCCTTGAAGCTTCCGTCCTGGCGATGGGGCCTTTGACCATCCATTGCTCAGCAGGTGGCCCACATAGTCCGGCCCATGAGAAACAGGTTGGCCATCCGAGAACCCCTTAAACCAGGACTCCCTCACCCGGGCCAAAGTTTTCCGTAATGGCATCTCTCATGTAGTAGACATATGGTGGGTAAACAAATTATTTTTGGGCAATTGATAGAGAAGCGCATAGTTATGTGACATTGATGGCAATGATCATTTATATTTAGGCATCACGTCCATAAGAAAATAGGCCGATGAACTTGTGATCTGCATTGGGTTTTCCATGAAGAGGATCGGGTAATTGCAGCACAACACGGGTAAGTATTTACCTCAATTATGAAACCAAGGTTTATCGAACCAATAGGAATACCACTCCACAACCGTCTTCAGCGGTTGCACACAAAAGAGCAAACAGCTTGCACCCAACGCGGGCAAGAGGGTTGTCAATCCCCTTGATCTCGTTATTTTCAAGCAAGTGAAGTGTGTAGATAATTATAAATTGCTAAATAAAATAAAAAAGTAAATAAGAACAACACGTTATTGTATCATTATAAATATATAAGTGAATAGACCCGGGGGCCATAGTTTTGCCTAGCGGCATCTCTCATGAAAGTAGGCATACGATGGGTAAACAAATTACTATTGGGCAATTGATAGAAAAGCGGATAGTTATGCGATATTCACGACAATGATCATGTGCATATAGGCATCACGTCCAAGACAAATAGGCCGAATCCTGCCTGCACCTATTACTATTACTCCACTTCAAGAGCGCTTTTATGCTTGGCTCTCTACGTATTAAGTTCGTGACAAACAAAGTAATGCATGGAGAAGAGTGACACGATGTAGACAAAGTAAACTCAATCAATAGGAATAAACCCCATTGTTTTATCCTTAATGGCAACAACACAAAGATGTATCTTGTCCCCTTCTCTCATTGGGATATAGAAACTTGTTAGGTTGAACCCACAACAACGCACCCCTCTCACTCAAGAAAGATCAATCTACTTGGACAATGCAAATCAATATATCGGAGAGAATTATGAAGCTATAATAATCATTCAAATAATAACCATAATAATTTCAGAGAAGAATCAAATACTTTTCATGAATAATCTGAACATAAACCCACAATTCATCGGATCCCAACAAACGCACCGCACAAAAGAGTTACATTGGATAGATCAAAGCAAAGATGTGATGATAATTGTGTTGAAGATCAAAAGAGAGAGATGCGACCATCTAGTTACTAACTATAGACCCGTAGGTCTATGGTGAACTACTCACTCATCACCATGGGGGTAGCAAGGTTGATGAAGAAGCCCTATGTGATCGATCCCCTCTCTGATAGGGTGCCAAAATGGAGCTCTAGATGGGATCGCAGTGGAACAGAGACTTGCAATGGTGGAAAAAGTATTTTAGGATTCCCTCTAGGGATTTTGGAATGTATGTGAATTTATCGGCCAGAGAACGGGGCCAAGAGGGTCGCTAAGGAGGCACAAGCCATCAGGGTGCGGCCACCCCCCCGGGAGCGCCCTGTTGTCTTGTGGCTCCGTCGTGCGGCCTTCGGTCTCTTCCCGAAGCTTCTAGGTCTTCTTTTGGTCCAGAAAAAATCATAAAAAAAGTTTTGGGGCAATTGGACTTCGTTTGGTACTGTAAACTTGGAAAGTAAAAACACGCAGAAAACATGAACTAGCACTGGGCATCGTCTCAATAGGTTAGCACTCAAAAATAATATAAATTGTTAAATTATGACTCAAAAAGTATCCGAGAATGATAATATAATAGCATGGAACAATCAAAAGTTATAGATACATTGGAGATATATCAAGCATCCCCAAGCTTAATTCCTGCTCGTCCTCGAGTAGGTGAATGATAAAAACAGAATTTTTAATGCGACATGCTACCCAATCTGTAATCTTTTGCATGTATGCTCATTGAGAAACGATGAATTAACAAATATCAACATAGTAATATTTATAAGCAAAAGCGACAAAATCATCAAACTTTCAAAGTATACGATCCTAAAAGAATGTTTACCCCCATTCATCTTATCATATTAGCAAGGCATGGCTCTGTCTTCACCACATTAATACAAATCTCAAGCACCACGGTGTCCAAGTCAGGCAATTGGATCATACTTTTTCAAAGTGCATCAACTTTTTATTCTTCACGCAATAGATGGGCATGAACCATGGACATAACATAAAGGCGGAATATAATATGGTGGTAGATATAAAATGGGTAAAAAGTGGAGAAGATAATCTCAAATCAAGTAGTCGCATCGATAGGCCATGGAGATGCCCATCAATAGATGTCAATGAAGGGGTAGCGATCGCCATGCAAATGATGCACTAGAGCTATAAGTGTATAAAAGCTCAACTAAATCTAAGTGGGGTGTGCATCCAACTTGCTTGCTCATGAAGACCTCATGCATTTGAGGAAGACCATCACCGGAATATACAAGCCAAGTATGTAATAATGAAAAGGTGATTCCCACTAGAATATGAAACTGACATAACACGAGACTCTCTATATGAAGAACAAAGTGCCACTTTGAGGCACAAGTGTGGTAAAGGATGGTAGCAAAGTCCCTTCTCTCTTTTTCTCTAATTTTTTATGGTGGGCTCATTTGGCCTCCCCCATTTTTATTTCCTCACTGGTACAATGCTCTAATAATTATGATCATCACACTTTTATTTACTTACAACTCAATATGAAAAACTATGAAGCAATATGACTCAATATGAATGCCTCTGGCAGTGTACCAGGATGTGAAATGATCTAGTGTGACATGTATAAATATGATGAACGATGGCTTTCCACAAATACTATGTCATCTCTACATGATCATGCAAAGCAATATGATGATGAACGAACTAGTCATATGATGTGATGGTGGAATTTGCATGTCAATATGTCTTGGAATGGCTATGGAAATGCCATAATAGGTAGTTATAGTGTCTGTTTTGTGGAAGATATAATGAGGCTTATGTGTGACAGATCGTATCATGTCATGGGGTTTGGATGCACCAGCGGAGTTTGCATCAATCCTCGAGGTGAGAATGGGCAAGGCACGGTACCGAAGAGGCTAGCAAAATATGAGGAGGCAAGAATGCGTATGTCCATTGTTGGGGATATAATCCCACGGTATGACCCACCTAAAGGGCTCCGGGTTATACCTGACAGCTCGTGAGCTGGCCCAAGAATGAGCCATGAGACTTACGGCCCAAGAAGATAGGCGACTCAAGGCGTGGGCTGCCAGGTGGCCCAGACAGAGAAGACTCGGGTGCGTAAGCCGCCCAGAGGTAACTTGGCAGAGAATATAGAGGAAGACTCGGATAGACAATGAGAGTCGGTTAAACCTTGTATGACCCGGAGTCTTTACTTCCTATATAAAGGTAGACCCGGGGCGACTTAGAGATCAGGTTATCGAGAACTAGGTCAAGCTTTAGCTCCCTTGTAATTGATACAACAAGCAAAACAAACACAAGCAAGACGTAGGCTATTACCTCGCCTTGAGGGGCCGAACCTAGGTAAACTTGTGTCCTTCGTCCCAGCCAACCCCTTTGAGTCCATCACATTAGCGATGGCCTCGAATCCAAGTCTGTTCACCCGGACATCTGCCATGATAAATCCACGACAGTTGGCTCCCACCGTGGGGCAAAAGCTTTGTGGTGTTGAGTTCTCACATGGCTCTCTCCCGGGGCTCGAAGGATACGTGGTCGGAAGGATCAACAAGAGTCGCTGTGGCCGGCTCTACATCGGCGATGCCGGCTGGGGGCTTGATGTTGAGTCCGTGGAGTTGGGATTCTGGGTTCCATTCGGCTGGATCCACATCTTCATCGGAAAGGTTGATGGATCTACACCCGGGCCAGACGTTTGCACCGACATCATCGAGCCGGCTCGGCGTCTGCAACCTGCGCGTAACATGCATCCTGCCCGTGCTAATCCGGGTCAGAAGCATGTCTTCATAGGCTTCACTCAAGGTATGGATCTAGAAGCTTTCGGATCACAGGAAACTCTCGTCTATTCAAAGGATGAATCTTCAAGTGGAGAAACGGAGTCGGTGTACTAGCTCCGCAACGGTGGCCTTGGGGGCTACGGCGACGTCTGCCCTGAGTCAGATTGCTCTGAGTCGGATGATCTTGGGCTTCCGGTTCATGCTGCCGTGTTCATGGCGGGGTCAGCCCCAGGCACGAGTAGTACAGCCGCGGGAGCCGCCACCTTGGGTGATAACCCGCCGCCGGCGGCTCAAGTTCTTGTGGAGCTAATGGACGAGCTCGGGGCTTTAATGGCCACTAAGGTGACACCAGATAATCAAGCAGCTTGGAATTTAGAGATTGCAAGGATCAAGGGCCGGATGACAGAGGAACGACAAAGGATGGCTGAGCTAAAGATCCAGATGGAAGAAGAGGCAGAATGTATCAAGGCAGATGCTTTCCGTCTAGGGCTGGAGCAAATATCAGCAGCAATGGTACATCGGAGGAGGCATCAAACCCGTCTACCAGAGCGCTATGAAGCAAGGAACCTCTTCAATACTCCTGGCGCGGGGCGAGTAATAGACGCGCCCGAAAGCCGCCCAACGGAGCGGCCAGCGACTCATCCGGCCCGGCGTAACCAAGCTTCACCTGGGGGCTTTCCAACGCCAGCGGGTCATTATTCTAACCCAGCCGAGAATATGGTGGCAGCAGCCATCTGGCTTGAGACAACTCCTATCCCGGATGTAGCACCCTTTGCGAAGGATGTGCGGAACGCCATCGGGTACCTGCAGACGGCCGTGGCCTAGAAGGAGAGATATACTCATAGCCGGAGCCGTATTCATTCAACCCCTCTCCCCAGCTGCAGCTTTAGCCGGCGCTACGAGTCACCAGTAGGTTCTAGCAGCAACCGGCACAGAGAGATTCTGACGGGTCACCGGCTGGGTAGAGACACGCCAGCATTTGTAAACCATGCGGGAAGCCCACAAGAGGCGCCAGCTAGGCCGGCTTACCAGGAGCCCGTGCCTTCCGTTTCGGTAGGGGCAGGAGTAAACTCCAGGACGGTAGGGCTGCCATGTTTGTCACCGGCTCTGTAGAGCAAACGGTTGCCGAAAGACTTCAAAGGGACCCGCAAGGTCCCAAATTATACCGTTGATTTACCCCCGGAGGCCTGGGTGGAAAGTTATGAACTGGCCATGGAGATGCTGGATGTCAATGAGGCGGTTTGTGCCAAGTATTTCGTCATGATGCTTGAAGGCCCAGATCGCACGTGGCTAAAGGGGTTACCACCTAATACCATCAATTCATGGGTGGAGCTCAGGGCCTGTTTCATTAAAAACTTTCAAGGGAGAACGAGTCGGCCCATCATTGGGTATGGCGGGTCTCGACAATCATTCACTCATCAGAGCAGATCACGGCGGCCCAAGCGGTGCTGATCTTGGAGAAGAACCGCCACTTTGTTCCTCTGAAGCAGAAACTTGGCCGGCTCAAACGTACGTGTTAGGACATGAGAGGGCTCATGACGGCTCTCACAAAATATGCCGACTCTGACAGCACCAAGGATCCGAGTTCTAATGATGAAAAGGCTGGCCAAGGTAAGAAGAGCAATCAAGGCAAGGGTACAGCAAACAATGGTAGCCAGAGCAAGCGTAAGAGTCCAGAGGCCGGGTCAGAGCTGGTGGTTAATACAAACACCCAGCAGAGTTACCCCAAAGGCAATAGGAGGTTCAGATCGCCCTTTGGCAAGGATAACTCTGCTCGAACATGGAGGAGTTACTTAAGCGACCTTGCCAAATCACAGTCTGCCTGATAAGCCGGCAAACCACACATGGGATAATTGCAATTTCATGCAGAAGTACAAGCGGTATTTCACACAACCTAACAAACGAGATGGTGGCCCGCCAGGCGGCTCAGGACATGGCGGGTCAGGAGCTGGGTTTGGTTCCGGCGGCTCAGGATTCAGTCATCCGAGTCAGGATAATCAGGGGGGACACCAACTGCATTCTGGTAACAATAATCAACAACAACAGCAATAGCGTAATCAGTCTGGTTATCAAAGTAATCCGAGGCAGCTCAGCTCCGGGCAGTACCATGTTTTCATGACTAGTCTCAATAAACGGGACCAAAAGTTTCGTAAGCAGCCAGTTAATGCGGTTGCACCGGCTCTTCCGTAGTACTTAAAGTGGTCTGAATATGACATAACATGGAGCCGAGAAGATCACCCGCCGCGTGTCGATGACCCGGGGCGGCTGGCTTTGGTTGTGGCCCCCCAGGTGGGCGGATATATGGTGAACAAAGTGCTTATGGATGGCGGCAGCAGCATAAACATCCTTTATATGACACTTTCTGGCAGATGAAGTTGCTTGACAAGGATTTAAAACCTTCATCCACCGTCTTTCATGGTGTGGTGCCGGGTAAGTCGGCATATCCGGTGGGCAGGATTTCGTTGGAAGTGGCTTTTGGCGATGAGTACAATTACAGGGTGGAATCCTTGTGGTTCGAGGTGGTCAAGATTAAGAGCCCTTATCATGCGTTATTTGGACGGCCGGCTTATGCTAAGTTCATGGCTAGGCCCTGCTATGTTTACTTGCAGCTCAAGATGCCCGGCTTAAACGGCACCATTACCGTTCATGGTGACCGAAATACGGCTATTGAGTGTGAAGAAGGAGATGTGGCTTACGCAGAGTCCAGTTGCGCCCAGGAGGAACTTAAGTTCTATAAGGAGAATGTTGATCTGGAGGATATGACCCCGCTGAAAAAGCCCACCACGGAGGTTGAGCCGTCCCTCAAGTTTTCAGCGCATGATACCAAGATAGTAGATTTCACTCCGGGTGACTCATCTAAGCAGTTCATCATTGGAGCTCACATGGATCCCCAATAGGAAAGCGCGCTCATCGAATTCATCCATGAGAATCGGGACATCTTCGCATGGAAACCTTCTGACATGCCGGGTGTAGCTAGAGAGTTCGCTGAGCACAACCTTAATGTGGATCCAAAGTTTACGCCGGTTAAACAGTTTTTGCGGCGGTTCAATGAGGAGAGGCGCAAGGCTATTGGGGAAGAAGTTGCCCGGCTTTTGGCAGCGGGTTTTACCGTTGAAGTTTTTCACCCAGAATGGTTGGCTAACCCGGTGCTGGTGCTAAAAAAGAATGGCACATGGCGTATGTGTGTGGACTACACGGACCTTAACAAAGCTTGTCCGGATGATCCATTTGCCCTCCCTCGTATTGATCAGATCATTGATGCTACGGCGGGGTGTGAAAGTTTGTGCTTCCTGGATGCTTACTCAGGTTATCATCAGATCAAGATGGCGGTTAAAGACGAGGAGAAGACGACTTTTTTTACACCCTTTGAGGCGTTCTGTTATGTCTCTATGCCTTTCGGGCTCAAGAGTGCCCATGCGACTTATCAGCGATGCGTGCAGAACTGCCTTCACAGTCAGATTGGCTGTAATGTTCATGCTTATGTAGATGACATCGTGGTCAAATCCAGAAAGAAGGAGACTCTCTTGGAGGATTTAAAGGAAACTTTTGATAATCTCCGGGTCTACAAGATGATGCTTAACCCGACCAAGTGTGTCTTTGGTGTTCTGGCGGGCAAGCTTTTGGGTTTCCTAGTCTCTGAGCGTGGTATCGAGGCTAACCCGGATAAAATCAAGGCTATTACCTCTCTGGGAGAGCCGGCTTGCATCAATGATGTTCAGCGCTTGGCAGGGCGGATTGCTGCGTTGAGCCGGTTCATAAGCCGTCTTGGAGAGAAGGCTATTCCTTTATATCAAGTGATGAAGAAGACAGACAAATTCGTCTGGAGCAAAGCAGTGGTGAAGCACTTGAGGCGCTTAAAAACAGCTCACTGAGCCGCCAGTGCTGGCCGCTCCAGCTGAGAAAGAACCGTTACTCCTTTTTGTGGCGGGTAATAACCGGGTAGTGAGTGCTGCAATTGTGATCGAGCGCAAGGAGGCCGGGAAGGAGTAACCAGTGCAAAGACCGGTTTATTATATTAGTGAGGTCCTGACAGAGTCTAAGCAAAGGTATCCGCATTGGCAGAAGCTGGTATATGGGATCTTCATGGCCAACCGCAAGTTAAAACACTATTTCTTAGGGCACCAGATAACTGTGGTTAGTTCTGCTCCGCTAGGGGATATTATCCAGAACAGAGAAGCCATGAGAAGGATTGTTATGTGGGCATTGGAGCTGGGACCTCTCAATTTAAAATATGTGCCTCAAACGGCTATCAAGTCCCAAGCCCTTGTGGATTTCATAAATGATTGGACGGAGTGTCAAGCTCTCGAGGAAAAGCCGGATGATACATACTGGACTATACACTTTGATGGATCCAAGCAGTTAGAGGGATCAGGGGAAGGAGTTGTTCTAACATCCCCCAAGGGTGATAAGTTTTGTTATGTGCTTCGGCTGATGTTCCCCTGCACTAACAATGCAGCTGAGTATGAAGCTTTGCTTCATGGTCTTAGGTTAGCCAAGGAGATGAATTTGAGCCGAGTCAGGTGTTTGGGCGACTCAGATCTGGTGGCTCAGCAAGTTTCCGACACTTGGGATTCCAAAGACCCGCGGATGGCGGCTTATCGTCAGGCGGTTGATATTATTGCGGGTCACTTCAAAGGATATCAGCTAGATCACATTGATCGTCATAGGAATCAGGCGGCTGATGCCTTATCATGGTTAGGTTCTCAACGAAAGCCGGTGCCACCCAGTGTCTTTCTGGACGTCTTACACCATCCGACTGTCAAGATACCTTTAGAAGAAGATTTGGCTGTTCCTGAGTGGCAGCTCTGCATGCTATCCCAGATTGGACTATTCCCTATTTGGCCTATTTGACTCGGGGCGAGTTACCTGAGGATGAAGACCTAGCCAGAAAGATCACCCGACGTTCTAAGTCCATGACAATAGTTAATGGTGAGTTGCATAAATGCAGCGTGACGGGAGTTTTCCAACATTGTGTTTCACTAGAGGAGGGCCAATAGATCTTGAATGAAATCCATGCTGGCAATTGTGGACACCACGCCGGCTCGAAGTCTTTGGTGGCCAAGGTTTTCCAGCATGGGTTTTTCTAGTTGGCGGCTCATAAAGATGTAGAGGACCTAGTCTGTAAGTGCGATGACTGTCAGAAGTTTGGCCGGCATGCTCATATTCCGGCTCAGGAGTTGAGGATGATACCAATTACTTGGTCGTTTGCGGTCTGGGGGCTTGACATGGTGGGACCTTTCAAGATATCCAAGGATAAGAAACACACCTCCTGGTGGCGGTGGACAAATTTATCAAGTGGGTAGAGGCAGAGCCGGTCAGCAAATGTGACGCGACTACGGCGGTTTTATTTATTAAAAAGTTGATCTACCGTTTTGGTTACCCACACAGCATCATCACTGATAATGGTACAAATCTATCCAAGAGGGCTATGAAAAAATTCGGTGACGAAGAGCATATCCGGCTTGATGCTTCAGCAGTGGCGCATCCACAATCCAACGGTCAGGCGGAACGTGCCAATCAGGAAATTCTAAGAGGGATTAAACCGCGGCTTATGGTTCCTTTGCAGCGAACGCCCGGGTGTTGGGTAGAAGAATTACCCTCCGTCTTATGGAGCATCAGGACCACCCCTAATAGATCCACGGGTTTCACGCCTTTCTTTATGGCGTACGGGGCCGAGGCAGTTTTGCCTAGTGACATCCAGCATAACTCGCCAAGGGTGGCGGCTTACGTTGAGGCGGACAATGAGACGGCACATCAAGATGCATTGGATGCTCTGGAAGAGGCGCGAGAGCTAGCAGCGGCCCGGTCGGCGATTTATCAACAAGACCTGTGTTGCTATCATAGCCGCAGGGTCAAGACCCGGACGTTCCAGGAAGGCGACTTAGTGCTCTGGCTGATTCAGGACCAGAAAAATATGCATAAGCTCTCTCCTCCATGGGAAGGACCTTTTGTAGTTAGCAGAAATCTCAACAACAGGTCATATTACCTCATCGATATCCGAGATGACTCAGATACGGCGAGTCAGGAGACCCGCCGGCCGTGGAACATCGCGCATCTCCAGCCTTATTTCACTTAAGGGTGGAGAGACCCTTCATTGTACACTATCATTGTACATGTCATAGTTATATAAATAAATAAAGAAGTATCACTGCAAAAGTGAAGTCCCTACTGTTTTACACATCCTCATATGAGAGAAGGTTAAACAATGTTCTGGTTGATGTATCAACTGAGATTGGCGAACGACGGCTTTTTTCCTTCGGGTATAGCTTATAATGCCTATTAGCCAGGCGCTATGCCACAAAAGCCCGGCTCAAGAAAATGAGGCGCGGCGCCAGGCGCTATGCCACAAAAGCCCAGCTCAGGAAAATGAGTTGTGGCGCCAGGCATTATGCCACAAAAGCCCACCTCAGGAAAATGAGTCGCGGCGCCAGGCGTTATGCCACAAAATCCCGGCTCAGGAAAATGAGTCGAGACACCAGGCGTTATCCCACAAAAAACCGGCTCAGGAAAACGAGTCGTGGCGAGGGTGGCTTCTTACCTTTGGGTACAGCTTCTAATGCCTATCCGCCGGCGTTTTACGCCGTACTGCTGAAGGGGGCTTCCTACCGACGGGTATCACTTCTAACACCCTATCGGCCGGCTTTATGCCAAATTTCCGGCTAACACGTTTAGCCGCGGTTGTGAGGTTTTTTACCGACGGGTAGCTAACACCTAATAACCCGCGAACGGCGGCTTCTTACCTTCGGGTATAGCTTATAATGCCTATTAGCCGGCTTCATGCCATGTAAAAATGGCTAAGAAAAATTAGCCGCGGCAAACGGCGGCTTCTTACCTTTGGGTATAGCTTATAATGCCTATTTGCCGGCTTTATGGCACAAAAATCCAGCTAAGGAAAATTAGCCACGGCGAGGGCGGCTTCTTACCTTCGGGTACAACTTCTAACGCTTATCCGCTGGCGTTTACACTGTATTATTACCTTCGGGTACAACTTATAATGCTTGTTAACTAGCTTTATGCTACAAAACTCTGGTTAACATGATTAGTCGCGGACGGAAATTATTAAGTCCTTTTGACCGACTCTCGACCCAAGCAGAGGAGACAAACGACGACAAGTCAGGAATGCATACAAGGAAGATGGCACTTTGGAAGCCGGCTTTTTTCTCATTTAAAAAGATCAGCAAAGCAAATGTCACAGGAAATATATTACAAACACTCTATGTAGAGCCCAAAAGTGTTGATCAAGTCTTTCAAGTCCCCTACAACGAGTTAAAGAGAACCGACTATTACAAAGTGGAGTTAATCAACTGGCTGGCGGCTCATCCTGCTCCGGCTCTTCGGGTGCCTGTATCTGAAGGTTGTCCAAGTTCCAGTTGCAGTCAGCTAGAGCTGCAAAAGTCCCTTCTTCAAAGAAGGGAGACAGGTCAAGATCAGAAGCAAAGAGGTCCTTACTGTGGGTGGGCGTCAAGTCCTTCCATTCGTAGAGTGGGCCACGAACTATCTTCTGGTCAGCATCATAAGCCACCTGGTAAGTGTCCAGGTCAGCCTCTTCTGCTAAGACGGAAGCCAGAAACCTGGAGTCCTTGACGCACCGGATGTAGTCAGCTTTTGTGAACTCAGAGCCTTCATCCTTCTTGGAGGGGAAGCCTTCCATCATATCAGCCGGAGTAAGCTCCGGAGCGAAGGCCAGAGCCTGACTTATGCCTGCAATTGCTCCCTGGCGGGCGGCTGATTTCTTCAATTCAGCGATCTGCTTCGGCATGGTGGAGAAAAGTTCCAAGACCCCTTTGAGAGTTGAAGGGATCTTTCCCTTGTACTGAACAGACTTGATGGTGAACATCACGTTGCAGTAGAGCTGCTCCGCCAGGGTGTAGATAGCCTTCAGAGGCAGTAAGCTGTCGGAAGCCAGTTTACGGCTTCTAGGACCTGTATAAGCCAGAGGTTTTCATGATAAGTTGCCAGTTCAGATGTTATAACAGCAATTAAGGAAAATTTGTCAAGAGCTCACCGAAGAGGGCAGCTGTCATCTATATGATATGGCGTTTCAAGGATTGCAGCTCGTCAGAGACGATCATCAACCGATGATCAGCGTTGTCCGCCCATTTGGTCAGCATGGCCTTCTCAGACATGGCAGACTCTCTAAAAGCGGCGAACGCCGCCTTGACTTTAACAAGCTCTTCGGTCAAGAGCCGTCATCCATGGTTTCACATTAGTCATAAAGAACTCATATACTTATTGCAAAGTTCTTTTAGTTTTATGACAAATCAAAGCACTACTCGCATGCCCCGAGGGAGGAGGTTGAGAGGAGTTAACCATCGCGCGCCTCCGACCCGAAATAACACTACGATTTTATGGAGGAATAGAAATGCTCATAGATCCCCACCATGCCTCTTTAATGTTTAGATAAACAAGAAATTATTACCTCTTAACATCGATACTTCTACGAATCAACAATGATAACCTCACACCTTTTTTGTAACATCCCAAAATTTCATTTTGGAATGTTATGAAATATAGCTATGCATCATCATCACATTGTTTGAATGAAATGAATTGTTGAAGTTCTTCTTTTAGATTTCTAAAAGGCCACTTTCATTTTCTCCATATACTTGTTTCTACTATTTGAAAATCTCTGGAATTATTCAAAAAAAAAGAGGAGTAACATGACACTCCACACCAGGGGCATCTTGGTGAATTATTTGAACAATAAAACCAGGTTTTTTTTTGAAAGTTTATCTCAAAAGAATTTAAAATCAATTAGGCATTTTCTGAAAAATATTTTTTTAAAGTATTCCTTTTGACAGAGGAAAAATGTTCATTAAATAGCATTTAATCCCCTGATCATTTTGATATATATATTCCCTATGTTCGAAAATGATTGTAATGCATTAAAGGGTTTTAAACGCTCTGGAAAAATAAAAAAGAAACGAATTTAAACGTTTTAATTAAAAAACCGGCCGGCCCACAGCCTTTACTCCCGAGATCACTCCGGATCGGCCACCGACGCGTTAACATCGCCCTCCCTCTCACTGTCGCGTGGGACCCCCGACCGCTAGCATGATTCCAGCGCTCATCTCCCTCCCCGCGCCCCTCACCTCGCCGGAGATCCATTCCGAGCCGGATCTTCCTCCGCTCCCCCTCTCCCGACCCCGCACCTGGCCTATAAGTAGCCCCGCCTCTCCGCACTCCATTCCCCCCCCCCAACCCCCTCTACCCTCGCCGGAACGCCACCGCACCACCTCGCCGGAGTTCAGACTCCACCCGAAACCCCAGAGCTCCTGGCCGTCACCACACTCACCCCCTCCGACACCACCAAAGTACGCCGGAGACTCACCGCCGCCGTTTGAAGCCTTCGAACACCGCCCTCGACCACCGAAGCACTAGCCCCGAGCATCTCCGACTTCCGGCCGCCGTCGACATCATCGGAGCTCCGACCCCCTCCCCTGTAAGCCGCCACCTCCACCCGCAACCGTCAGATCTAGGATCTACACTCCAAATTAGAAATTTTATTTAAACGAACCGGTACCCACTTCGCTTCGGTCGCCCGCCTGCAAACACCCACGTGCCCGCGCTAGCAACCAATAGGAAACCGCCACGTAGCCCTGTCCGTTCGCTAGGAATTTTGTTCTTTTCTGTTTTTGTTTTATAAAACAGAATGTTTTCTCTTTTTGTTTTAGTTGTAACTTTTAAACTAATTAGTGTTTTTAATTGACTCTTTTCGCATTAGGACAAAAAATTCATGTAGTTTCATACTCTAGTCTTAGATTTCAAATTTGAATCTAACCAAATTTGCTTAAATTACTAAAATCCGTATAACTGGAGTTTAAAACTATATTTTTGTATGAATCTTTTTGCCACTGGTTTGCATTAGTTATACCTATCATCCTACATAGTTTGAGAATTTTTAGGATGAATTTGTTTAGGGTTTTTAACAAAAAACAAAATCTATTTAGTTCTTAATAGAGTTTAGTTAGTTTGATTTTAGTTTTAGTTTGAATCTGAGTTAGTTTAACTATTGTTTTCAGTTTTCATTAGGTTCTGTTGTTTAACCATTAGGTGAAATAACTTGCTATTAATAAAAATAATTGTTTAGTTTTATACCTTATTGTTATAGGAAATTTTTATTCTTTTCCATTAGGTATAGTTTTATAAAACAATTTAGCTTTCACAAACATTTTAGGAGATTTAATTCTATTTTCTAATAAAGAATCTTAGTAATTATTTTCTGTTAAGTAATGTTCCGTTTATAATAATAATAATAATATTTTTGTTTCATACTCTAATGTTATAGGAAACTCTAGTTATCTTCATTAAGTGGTGTTTTATAAAAATTACATTTTTAGTAGCATTTCTTTTCACAAAAGTTTTAGTGAATTTAATTCTGTTTACTAATATATATATTATTTTTTTATATTAACTATTTTTTTTATTAAAAATAGTGGTAGGTCTTATTTTATATTAGTAGTAGCTTTGACACTAAAAATTTGTGAGTCAAATATTTGGTTTTGAAATTTTTTCTCTTGATTGTTACTATTAAATTATTTTAGTTTAATCTTGCTGATTGTGTGAGTTGTATTATTAGTTGTATGCTTATTGTGTGCTTTGTTTGATTCGTTAGATCATCCGGAGTGCGAAGCTTGTTATCTAGAGTCACTTGAGTACGAGGATCGTCAGCAAGGCAAGTCACTTTGATCATGTTTACCCGTGTTTTATTGCATTAGTTCTACCATCTCCCCAATTGCATGCAAAGTAGGTAATTTGGAAACTTGGTTACTTGATGTAGTATCATGTGGTAGGCACCCCTCAACCCTTTGACCCATTGGCCCCGAGAAACGTTGATTTAATTTTGCTATGCTATTAGTAGACGGGGTTGGTTGTGTGATTCATGAGAGTTGTGAGATAATAATTTCAAGACCTACAAGATGATCAAGACTTCAAGACTCCGAGTTTTCAACATACCTCTGGGTGGATGATGGTTGAACGGCGCCCTGGAGAAACCAGTGGTTAGCCTAGATGTTGCTCGAGAAGTGCCAGTATTCATGCGGAAAGGTCCACCCAGGCACAAAGAGATGGATGGATGCTTCAAGACACAAGGCTTACCTACACAGACACAAGCCGTTATGGGCTCTGGCTTGGTTGGATATCGTGGTGACCCTGGACAGGCGGTGCTACGAGATGTAGAAGAACGGTAGGAAAGGATGGGCACCGACATAGTCTTAGGGAAACCCTTTAGAAGACCATGTTTTGGTCATCCGTTTCTCAAACACCCTGAAGTGGGAGAAATCCAACGGAAGCGATCAAATCTTGTGGGGAACGTGTGCAAAACTCTGCAGAGTACCCAAACCTAATCGATTAGCCATGTCCACGGTCATGGACAGTTTGAGCCAAAGGAACTGAAACTATCTGGAATTCTCAACACAAATAATTACATTGATGTGGGTATTAATGACAATTTGGATATGAGAATTGGTTGGTGGAACCATCTCATTAATCAACCAACATTGTAGTAATAACTTTTGCCCTCTCTTGTTGTAGGAAAAATTGGCTTTATGCAAAACTTACTACCCCACCTGCCATATATGCATATAGAATAGATGATTGCTTTACATCCCTCTTTTGTGACATTGCAGACATATTCAATATGTTGACCTACACGGTTGCAACATATCATGTTGTGGAGTACTTTTCCCACCAGGAGTGAGGATACGCTCTACGCTCGGTGAGATGCCCTTGGAGTCAGATGGACTCAACTACCTTTGAAGCTTCCGCAAGATTAGTTATTCTCATGAGTTGGCCTTCAGCCACTTTATTGTAATTCTTATTATAATAAAGAACTCGATATGAGATTTTCGTTTAATAAAGCTGTGTGATTTCACTTTGATATATACATTGATGTACCGTGTGTGTACCAGCATGATCTTGGGATGGTACAGAAACACCGGAGATTCGACCTTTCAGGTCGGGTCACTACAGAAATGGTATCAGAGCACACGCTGACCGTAGGACGTAACCTCTAGGATTGGAAAAGCCTTAGGATTTTTTTTCTTTTGTCTTTAAAATTCTTATACTCTCATATGTTCATTTCTAACTTCCCTCCGATTTATTTCAACCTTTCTAGATGGCCACCTTCACCCCAATTTTGTTCACGAAGTTTTGCCAGCCTGACGTGACGATGCCCTTTGGCAAAGAGATGGTGAAGATCGTCAGGGACGTAAGGATCGCTTTGCCAAGCATCACCGGGACTCCTATCATGTATTTTCCACAAGACGGTCGCTACAGGATCGAGGTGCACATCCCTGGAAAGACCTTTGGAAATCGTAAAGAACCCATCGACTTCAAGTTTGTGGCACCCAGCTGGATTCTTGGGAGGGACATGGCGGTTCACCGTGCCCTCGGACGTATTCAGGAGGAATACAGGGGTGGTCCCATTTTGCCAGGACTCGGCATGGTTTGTCGCAGGTATGCCAATGGAAATATCATAAACATTCCCACTGAAGACTCCACCCTTTCCTATATCCAGACTTTGGAGACGCACATCAGGACCTTGGAGCTTTGGGTACGCGTAGACACGAAGACGATCAAGAGGCTGATGAACCGCGAGCTTGACCTCGAGGCTGACCTACGGGAAGCCAAGTATGAGCATGAGCATGAAGTGAATGATTTCTTAGAGAGGATCGAGAAGCTGAACACTCGCATTGCAACTCTGGAGGAACAACTGGACATGGGGGAAAATCTTCACCCAGAAGGAGATATGGCTCCCTTGATCAGCAACGATGATGACTATGAGGAGAGCGCCACCGGAGGAGGCCACATCACCATGGAATTTTGAGGATAACTTTAGTTATGCCCCCATGTATTTTTCATTTTCAACGTTAAAGCGTAGGTCGATGCTTAGTTTGATTTGGAGACTTGTATCTCGATGTTTGAACCTTGAGTTGAATAAATGAATGAGTGTTTGGTGTGATCTGTTTGTTGCATTGCATATGGGTAGTGAATTTTTCTTTTAGGTCCTTGTTCTATTCTAATTTCTCACCCCTCTGAAAACAGCAAGATGCCTCCGCGACGTGAGCCCGACTTCACCTTCCCGGCGGAACTCACACAACTTCTCTAGCAGCAGAATGCCCTGATGCAGCTATTGATCCAAAACCAGACCAACAACCACAACAACCACCCTCCACCTCAGGGCGACAACCTCACCCATTTTCTGAGGCTGAATCAACCAACTTTCTCCAGTAGCACTAAGCCCATTGTGGCAGATGATTGGCTCCGCAAGATGGAGAGGGAACTCACCACCGTTGGATGCACTAAGGCTAAAAAGGTGTGTTTCGTAGCCCATCAACTAGAGGGACCAGCCGCTTCATGGTGGGAGAACTACAGCACCATGTACCCCATTGCTGGTGTGACTTGGGAGCAGTTCAAGCTAGCTTTCCGCACTGCTCATGTCTCAGCTGGAGCCATGAGTCTAAAGAAGCGTGAGTTTCGCAACTTACGCCAGGGGAACCGCTCCGTGGCCCAGTATGTGGATGAATTCAGCATGTTGGCTTGTTATGCACCAGGAGATGTGGCCGATGATGCAGCCAAACAGGAGAAGTTCCTGGAAGGACTCAACGATGAGTTGAACGTGCAGCTGATGGTGGCTTGTAGCGACCCGACCTGAAAGGTCGAATCTCCGGTGTTTCCGTACCATCCCAAGATCATGCTGGTACACACATGGTACATCAATGTATATATCAAAGGGAAATCACACAGCATTATATTAATCGAAAATCTCATATCGAGTCCTTTATTACAATAAAAATTACAATAAAGTGGCTGAAGGCCAACTCATGAGAATATCTAAATCTTGCGGAAGCGTCGAAGGTAGATGAGTCCATCTGACTCCAAGGGCATCTCACTGAGCATAGAACGTGTCCTCACTCCTGGTCGGAAAAGTAATCTGCAACATGATACGTTGCAGCCATGTAGGTCAGCATATGGAATATGCCGACAAAGTCACAAGAGAGGGGTGAAAAGATAATCATCTAATCTACATGCTTATATGGCAGGTGAGGTGGTAAGTTTTTGCGTAAAGCCAAATTTTTTCCTACATCAAGAGAGGGCTAAGAAAAAAAATATTACTAAGTTGGTTGATTAATGAGATGGTTACACCAACCAATTCTCATTCCCAAATTATTAATACCCACATCCTCATTATTAATTGTGTTGAGAGTTCCGGAAGTTTCAGTTCCTTTGGCTCAAGTCGTCCATGATCGTGGACACGGCTAATCGATTAGGTTTGAGTACTCTGCAGAGTTTTGCACACGTTCCCCACAAGATTTGGTCGCCTCCGTTTGATTTCTCGCACTTCAGGGTGTTTGAGAAACGGATGACCCAAACATGGTCTTCCAAAGGGTTTCCCTGCGACTCTGTCGGTGCCCATCCTTTCCTACCGTTCTTCTACCTCTCGTAGCACCGCCTGTCCAGGGTCACCACGATATCCAACCAAGCCAGAGCCCATAATGACTTGTGGCTGTGCAGGTAAGCCTTGGGTCTTGAAGCACCCATCCATCTCTTTGTGCCTGGGTGGATCTTTCCGCGTGAATACTGGCCATCTCCAGCATCACCTAGGCAATTCCACTGGTTTCTCCAGGGTGCCGTTCAACCATCATCCACCCAGAGGTATGTTGAAAACTCGGAGTCTTAAATCTTGATCATTATGTAGGTCTTGAAATTATTAACTCTCTCAACTCTCATGAATCACACAACCAACCCCGTCTACTAATAGCATAGCAAAAGTAAAACAACGTTTCCCGGGGCCAATGTGTCAAAGAGTTTGAGGGGGTACCTACCACATGATACTACTACAATGTAACCAAGTTTCCAACTAACCTATCTTGCATGCAATTGGGGAAAATGGTAGAACTAATGCATATAAAACATGGGTAATCATGATCAAAGTGACTTGCCTGATTGATGATCTTCGTACTCGTGGGACTCTAAGTAACAAGCTTCGCACTCCGGATAATCTAACGAAGCAAACAAGCACTCAATAAGCATACAACAGAATATTGTAACCCACAAACATCAATCAAGAACTAGTAAACAGTCAAGACAAAACAATGCACAAAACACAAGTAAGGAAAACACACAAAGTTTTGTTTACTAGGAGGTGATTGATAAAACACTACTAACATAATAAAACTATTTTGAAATAACCAAAACAATTGTTGACAGCAAGGAAACAATAAAATATTTTTATTAATAAACAGAAGAAAATCAATTTAAGTTTGTTGAGAAAACTTTTGTAAAGTTTGTAAAAGTTTTGATAAACACTATATGAATCAACTATAGTTTTACTATCAAAAGAGCAAAACAAAACTTATTATTTATTAACAAAACATGTTCTTAACAGAAAAGAATTTTACAAATAAACTTGTCTTAGAAAACAGAATTAAATTATATAAAACTTTGTTGAAAGAAAACTATTACTAACTAGTTGTTTTAGTCAAAATAAACCTATTTGAAAAGAAGTTGTGATTCCTATATTAACAAACAAATAACTAAACAATTTTATATTTTTTTATTAACAACAAGTAAAACACTAAATTTTTAAATCAACAGAACCTACTAAACAAATTAAAACTAAATCTAAGTTAAACTAACTAAAAATAAGTAAATAAAACTATACTATAATACTAGGCAGATTCTGGTTTTAGTTAAAACACTAATCAAATATATCCTAAAAATCCTCAACCTAAGCATGAAGGTAGTCCTAACTAATACCAAACAGTAGCAAAAAGATTCATATAAAAATCTATTTTCAAACTCTAGTTATTCAGATTTGAAGATTTTGAGAAAATTTGATTAAATTCAAATTTTATAGTTCAAATTTGAAATTTAAAAGTACAGTGTGAAACTACATGAAAAATGTGAGCTATTGCAAAAAGAATCAACTCAAAACATTTAATAGATTAAAATTTATAAGCAAGACAAAATTTGGATTCACTCTGTTAACTAAAACAAAAATAGAAAAGGGAAAAATCTACCGGACGGCCAGGGGGCTACGTGGCGCTTTCCTATTGGTTGCGGGCGTGTGCGCGCGGGAGTTTATGGGCGGGCGACCGGACCGAAGAGGAAAACGACTCGGGTTTAAAGGGTTCTAATCCTAGCCGTGGATTGTAGATCCGAGGGGTGAGGATAGATCCGATGACTTACCGGAGAGAGAGAGAGAGGATCTCCGGCGAGTGGTGACGGCGGCCGGTGGTCGAGGACGTCGCCGGAGGTAGCTTCGGTGGTCGAGGGAGGCAGCAAAGAGGTCCAGGCGACAGCGGCGGTCGTCCGGCGTCGATTGGAGGCAACGGTGGGGGCTGGGGTGGGGTGTGGCGACGGCAGGAGCTCCGAAGGGTTTCGGTGGTTGCAGGGACTCCGGCGAGCTCGTTGGGCAGCGTCCCGGCGAGGTAGGAGGGGGCTTTGGGGGGAAACGAGGAGCGGAGGGTGGCCGGCTTATATAGGGGCGCTGGGGAGTGCGGGGGAGGAGAGGGGAGAGAGATCCGGGGGAGTAACTGCCGGCGACGAGGTTGGGCGAGAGGAAGGAGGCGACCGCGCGGGCGAAACGGTCGGTCGAGGTGGGGCCCGGTGTCAGCGAGAGGGGAGCGAGGTTTCCGCGTCGGTCGGCCGGTCGGTATTAACTTCGCGAGTAACTGCCGTGGGCCGGCCCATTTAATACTAAAACCGTTACCGTTTTCTTTTAATGATTTTCCAGCGACATTCAAAAGCTTTTAAAACATTCAAACCATTTATAAATATAGGGGTATTATATATCAAATTTAACATAATAATAAATGATATTTAATGAACATTTTTATTCTGTCATTTGAACACTTTGAAAAAAATATATTTTTAGAAATTGCCTAGTTGTTTTTAAAACCTTTTTGCAAATATTTTCAAAACAACTCCTGGTTACTTTTGTTCAAATAGATCACCAAAATGACCCTGGTGTGGAGTGTCATGTTACTCCCCTCTTATTTTGAACATCTTACCAAGATTTCAAATAGGTGAAAGCAACTTAGGGAAAGTAGAAAAGGCTTTCAGAATTTTAGAAAGAGCATTTCAACAATACATGTATTCAAGCAATGATGATGATAGATGCATAGCTATAAATCATAACATTCCAAAATGGAATTTTGGGATGTTACAAACCTACCCACCTTAAGATGAATCTCGCCCTCGAGATTCGGGTTGGCTAGAAAATAGGTGCGGGTGGTCTCTACGAAGATCTTCTTCGCGTTCCCAGGTGGCTTCTTCCTCAGTGTGGTGACTCCACAGAACCTTACAGAACTTGATGATCTTATTGCGGGTAACTCTGTTGTTAGTCTCAAGGATCCTGACAGGCTTCTCCTCGTAGGTCAGATCATTGTCAAGTTGTATGGCCTCTAGGGGCACTGTGTCTCTCAAACGAATATCAGCCATCTCAGCATGACATTTCTTTAGCTGGGACACATGGAAAACATCATGAACTCCGGATAATCCTTCCGGCAATTCCAACTTGTATGCAACTTCGCCTCTACGTTCAAGAATTTTGTAGGGGCCTATGAATCTGGGTGCTAATTTTCCTTTAACACCAAACCTCTTGATTCCTCGAAGCGGGGACACACGAAGATAAGCTCGGTCTCCCACTTCATACGTCACTTCTTTACGTTTGCTGTCAGCATAACTCTTCTGTCGAGATTGAGCTATTTTGAGTCTGTCACGAATCAACTTGACTTTCTCTTCCGAATCTCGGATAAGATCGGGACCAAAAAGTTGTCGGTCTCCAACACCATCCCACGTCAGTGGCATTCTGTACCTCCTTCCATATAAAGCTTCGAAAGGGGCCATCTTCAGACTAGTCTGATAACTGTTGTTGTATGAGAATTCTGCGTAAGGTAAGTTGTCATCCCAACTAGATCCATAATCTAGCGCACAAGCTCTCAACATGTCTTCCAGAATCTGGTTGACTCTCTCAGTCTGTCCATCTGTCTACGGATGAAAAGCTGTACTGAACTCTAGCCTTGTACCCAAAGTTTCATGTAACTGATGCCAAAACTTTGAGGTAAACTGTGTTCCTCTATCTGACACGATACTCCTCGGAACTCCATGCAGACATACGATCCTGGTCATATATATCTTGGCTAGCTTAGCACTGGAATAGGTGGTTTTCACTGGAATGAAATGAGCTACCTTGGTCAAGCGATCAACCACTACCCAGATGGAATCATAACCTAAACGGGTCCGGGTAGTCCTGTGATGAAGTCCATACCAAGCTTTTCCCATTTCCACTCGAGTATCGGCAGAGGTTGGAGTAACCCTGCTGGTTTCTAATGTTCCGACTTTACTCGCTGACAAACATCACATATTGCAACGTGTTCCGCAATATCCTTCTTCATACCTGTCCACCAATAACTTTCCTTTAAATCCAGATACATCTTGGTATTGCCTGGGTGTATCGAGTAAGGGGAATCGTGGGCTTCCTGAAGTATCAACTTCCTGAGCTCTGGGTCATTGGGCACATAGATTCGGTTCTCAAACCACAAAGTTCCGTGTTCATCCTCACGAAAACCTTTAGCTTTACCATCTTCCATTCTCTGCTTTATCTCAGCTACCTCCTTGTCCGATTTCTGGGCTTCACGAATTCTTTCGGTTAAGGTGGACTGAATTTCCAGTGTAGCAACATATCCTCTTGGAACTATCTCTAGCTTGAGCTCTCTGAGATCATCGGCTAACTCTTGGGGTAATCCTCCCGCTGTGAGTGTGTTTACATAAGTTTTCCGACTCAAGGCATCGGCTACAACATTGGCCTTACCTGGATGGTAATGTAATCTCATGTCATAGTCCTTGATTAACTCTAACCATCTCCTCTGTCTGAGGTTCAACTCCTTCTGAGTGAAAATATATTTCAGGCTCTTATGGTCGGTGTAAATATCACAACTATTTCCGATAAGAAAATGTCTCCAGGTCTTGAGTGCATGCACAACGGCGGCTAGTTCCAAATCATGGGTGGCATAATTCAACTCATGAGGTCGTAGTTGTCTGGATGCATAAGCTACAACCTTTCCATCTTGCATGAGTACTCCTCCAAGTCCTTGACATGAAGCATCACAATAAACCTGGAAGTCCTTCCGAATATTGGGCAAAATCAACACTGGGGCTGTGACGAAACGTTTCTTCAACTCCTGGAAACTGGCTTCACATTCCTCAGTCCAAACATACTTGGATTCTTTCTTCAACAACTCTGTCATGGGCTTGGCTATCTTTGAGAAATTCTCAATGAATCTCCGGTAATATCCGGCAAGTCCGAGGAAACTGCGGATCTCCTTAACTGAGGTGGGTGACTTCCACTCGGTGACGGCTTCAACCTTAGCGGTGTCTACGGCTATTCCTTCTCCGGAAATAACATGTCCAAGGAATCCGACTTCCGTCAGCCAAAATTCACATTTGCTGAACTTGGCATATAACTGATGCTCTCTTAGCTTCTCCAGAACTAAACGCAGATGCTCCTTGTGTTCTTCCTCGTTCTTGGAGAATATCAAAATGTCATCGATGAACACCACGACAAACTTGTCCAAATATTCCATAAACACTTTGTTCATCAAATTCATGAAGTAGGCAGGAGCATTAGTCAAACCAAAGGACATGACAGTATACTCATACAAGCCATACCTTGTGGTGAAAGCTGTTTTGGGTATATCCTGTTCACGAATCTTTAGTTGGTAATACCCTGATCGAAGATCGATCTTAGAGAATACTTTGGCGCCTACTAGCTGATCAAACAAGTCATTAATCATCGGCAGAGGGTACTTGTTCTTGATAGTCACCTCGTTCAAGGCACGATAATCGACTACCATTCTCAAGGTTTTATCCTTCTTCTCCACCAAAAGAACTGGGGCTCCCCAAGGTGAAGAACTTGGACGTATATAACCTTTGTCCAATAACTCCTTAATTTGCTTCTTGATTTCCACTAAATCATTTGCGGGCATCCGATAGGGTCTCTTGGAAATTGGTGTTGTCCCTGGCTGTAGCTCTATTAGGAACTCAATCTCCCTATCTGGTGGCATGCCTGGTAATTCTTCCGGAAATACATCCAGAAAGTCTTTTACCACAGGTACTTCCTCCTGAACAACTCCTGTGAGGGAATTTAACCGTGCACTCATCTGGGTGCGTCGGGATACATACTTAATCCTCTTGTTCTCCGGGGTGGTGAGTGAAACAGACTTGCTGGGACAATCAAGATTTCCTTCATACTTGGTCATCCAATCCGTGCCTAGGATTACATCCAATCCCTGGGATTCTAAGACGATGATGTCGGTGGGAAAAACATGGTTTCCTATGTGAAGTTTCAGGGCATGGCATCCTATTCCTGCCATCATCATACCTCCTGGGGAATTGACCTTAATGGGCTGACTAAGGGTTTTGGTGGGCAAACCATACTTATCCACAACTACCCTTGATATGAATGAATGAGTTGCACCGGAATCAAAAAGTATTGTAACTGGACGTGAATGCAATAAAAACTTACCAACCACAGTCTCGGGTTGATCATAGACTTCTTCCACGTCGAGGTGGTTCACCTGGGCACGAGGAAAAGGGTTTGGCTTCTTGGCTGCGGAGTTGCCGTTTCCATTTCCCTGCTTGCTCTGGGGACACTCAGTAGCATAGTGCCCTGTCTTCTGGCACTTGAAACAGGTGATGTGGCTCAGATCCTTCTGAGTAGGGACGTGACGGTGTTGGTTGTTATTCCCATTCCCATTGTCAGTCTTGAAATTGCCATGGTTGGAACGGGCATTCCCATTTCCTCCATGGTTGTGGCCTCCATGGTTTTGCACGGCATGAGTGTGCCTTCCAAACTTACCGGTCCCTGATCCGGTATTCCCTGAGTACGAGGAGTAGCGGGGCTTCTGATGAGCTCCAGAGTTAAACTTCCCTTTAGTGTACTTCCTCTTGCGGTTCTCAATTTGCTGCTGTTTACCCTCCAAGATGAGGGCCTTGTCCACCAGCTCTTGGTAGTTGTTGAAAGTAGCCACTACCAGCTGCATGCTCAACTCATCGTTGAGTCCTTCCAGAAACTTCTCTTGCTTGGCCGCATCATCGGCCACGTCTCCTGGTGCATAACGTGCCAATGTGCTGAAATCATCCACGTACTGGGCCACAGAGCGATTTCCCTGGCGCAAGTTGCGAAACTCGCGCTTCTTCAGACTCATGGCTCCAGCTGAAACATGTGCGGTGCGGAAAGCAAGCTGGAACTGCTCCCAAGATATATCAGCAATAGGATATGTGGTGGTGTAGTTCTCCCACCATGAAGCTGCTGGTCCATCTAGTTGATGTGCGGCAAAGCGCACCTTCTCAGCGTCAGTACATCCAACAGTGACGAGTTCTCTCTCCATCTTACGGAGCCAGTCATCTACCACAATGGGCTCAGTGCTGCTGGAGAAAGTTGGAGGATTCGACCTCAGAAAACGGGTGAGATTGTCAGTCTGGGGTGGATGTTGGTGGTTGTTGTTGTTCTGGTTGTTGGTCTGATTCTGGATCAATAGCTGCATCAGTGCATTCTGCTGCTGAAGGAGTTGAGTGAGTTCCGGCGGGAAGGTGAAGTTGGACTCACATCGTGGAGGCATCTTGTTGTTTTCAGAGGGGTGAGAATTAGAATAGAACAAGGGCCTAAAAGGAGAAATTCACTACCCATATGCAATGCAGCAAACATATCACACCAAACACTCATTCATTTATTCAATCAATGTCAAACATCGGGAATACAAGTCTCAATCAAACTAAGCATCGACCTACGCTCTTAACGTTGAAAAATAAAAGATACATGGAGGGCATAACTAAAGTTTTCCTCAGAAGTACATGGTGACTGAGTCTCCTCCAATGGTGCTCTCCTCATAGTCATCATCGTCGCTGATAAAGGAGCCAAGTCTCCCTCAGGATGAAGATTTTCTCCCATGTCCATCTGTTCCTCCAGAGTGGCGATGCGAGTGTTCAGCTTGTCGATCCTCTCTAGGAAATCCTTCACCTCATACTCATGCTCGTACTCGGCTTCCCGTAAGTCAGCTTCAAGGTCAATCTCACAGTTCATCAGATTCTTGATTGTCTTCGTATCAGTACGAACTCGAAGCTCCAGAGTCCTGATGTGAGTCTCCAGGGTCTGGATATAGGAAATAGTGGTGTCTGCAGTGGGAGGGGTTACGATGTTTCCATTGACATCTCTGCGACAAACCACGCTGAGTCCTGGTGAAATGGTTCCACCTCTGTATTCCTCCTGAATACATCCAAGAGCACGATGAATGGCCATGTCTCTTCCAAGTATCCAGCTGGGTGCCACGAACTTGAGGTCATTGGGTTCCTTCCGATTCCCAAAGGTCTTCCCTGGGATATGCACCTCGATCCTGTAGCGTCCATCTTGTGGAAATGACATGATAGGAGTCCCGGTGATGCTCGGCAAAGCAATCCTCACGTCCTTGACGATCCTCATCAGCTCCTTACCAAAAGGCATCGTTGCGTCAGGCTGACAAAACTCCGTGATCAACACTGGGATGAAGGTGGCCATCTATAAATTTTGAAATAACCGGAGAGGAGTCAGAAACGAATAGATGAGAGTATAAGAATTTTAAAGACAAAGAGAAACAATCCTAAGGCTTTCCAGTCCTAGAGGTTACGTCCTACGGTCAGCGTGTGCTCTGATACCATTTCTGTAGCAACCCGACCTGAAAGGTCGAATCTCCGGTGTCTCCGTACCATCCCAAGATCATGCTGGTACACACACGGTACATCAATGTATATATCAAAGGGAAATCACACAGCATTATATTAATCGAAAATCTCATATCGAGTCCTTTATTACAATAAAAATTACAATAAAGTGGCTGAAGGCCAACTCATGAGAATATCTAAATCTTGCGGAAGCGTCGAAGGTAGATGAGTCCATCTGACTCCAAGGGCATCTCACTGAGCATAGAACGTGTCCTCACTCCTGGTCGGAAAAGTAATCTGCAACATGATACGTTGCAGCCATGTAGGTCAGCATATGGAATATGCCGGCAAAGTCACAAGAGAGGGGTGAAAATATAATCATCTAATCTACATGCTTATATGGCAGGTGAGGTGGTAAGTTTTTGCGTAAAGCCAATTTTTTTCCTACATCAAGAGAGGGCTAAGAAAAAAATATTACTAAGTTGGTTGATTAATGAGATGGTTACACCAAGCAATTCTCATTCCCAAATTATTAATACCCACATCCTCATTATTAATTGTGTTGAGAGTTCCGAAAGTTTCAGTTCCTTTGGCTCAAGTCATCCATGACCGTGGACATGGCTAATCGATTAGGTTTGAGTACTCTGCAGAGTTTTGCACACGTTCCCCACAAGATTTGGTCGCCTCCGTTTGATTTCTCGCACTTCAGGGTCTTTGAGAAACGGATGACCAAAACATGGTCTTCCAAAGGGTTTCCCTGCGACTTTGTCGGTGCCCATCCTTTCCTACCGTTCTTCTACCTCTCGTAGCACCGCGTGTCCAGGGTCACCACGATATCCAACCAAGCCAGAGCCCATAATGACTTGTGGCTGTGCAGGTAAGCCTTGGGTCTTGAAGCACCCATCCATCTCTTTGTGCCTGGGTGGATCTTTCCGCGTGAATACTGGCCATCTCCAGCATCACCTAGGCAATTCCACTGGTTTCTCCAGGGTGCCGTTCAACCATCATCCACCCAGAGGTACGTTGAAAACTCGGAGTCTTAAATCTTGATCATTATGTAGGTCTTGAAATTATTAACTCTCTCAACTCTCATGAATCACACAACCAACCCCGTCTACTAATAGCATAGCAAAAGTAAAACAACGTTTCCCGGGGCCAATGTGTCAAAGAGTTTGAGGGGGTACCTACCACATGATACTACTACAATGTAACCAAGTTTCCAACTAACCTATCTTGCATGCAATTGGGGAAAATGGTAGAACTAATGCATATAAAACATGGGTAATCATGATCAAAGTGACTTGCCTGATTGATGATCTTCGTACTCGTGGGACTCTAAGTAACAAGCTTCGCACTCCGGATAATCTAACGAAGCAAACAAGCACTCAATAAGCATACAATAGAATATTGTAACCCACAAACATCAATCAAGAACTAGTAAACAGTCAAGACAAAACAATGCACAAATCACAAGTAAGGAAAACACACAAAGTTTTGTTTACTAGGAGGTGATTGATAAAACACTACTAACATAATAAAACTATTTTGAAATAACCAAAACAATTGTTGACAGCAAGGACACAATAAAATATTTTTATTAATAAACAGAAGAAAATCAATTTAAGTTTGTTGAGAAAACTTTTGTAAAGTTTGTAAAAGTTTTGATAAACACTATATGAATCAACTATAGTTTTACTATCAAAAGAGAAAAACAAAACTTATTATTTATTAACAAAACATGTTCTTAACAGAAAAGAATTTTACAAATAAACTTGTCTTAGAAAACAGAATTAAATTATATAAAACTTTGTTGAAAGAAAACTATTACTAACTAGTTGTTTTAGTCAAAATAAACCTATTTGAAAAGAAGTTGTGATTCCTATATTAACAAAGAAATAACTAAACAGTTTTATATTTTTTTATTAACAACAAGTAAAACACTAAATGTTTAAATCAACAGAACCTACTAAACAAATTAAAACTAAATCTAAGTTAAACTAACTAAAAATAAGTAAATAAAACTATACTATAATACTAGGCAGATTCTGGTTTTAGTTAAAACACTAATCAAATATATCCTAAAAATACTCAAACCAAGCATGAAGGTAGTCCTAACTAATACCAAACATTATCAAAAAGATTCATATAAAAATCTATTTTCAAACTCTAGTTATTCAGATTTGAAGATTTTGAGAAAATTTGATTAAATTCAAATTTTATAGTTCAAATTTGAAATTTAAAAGTACATTGTGAAACTACATGAAAAATGTGAGCTATTGCAAAAAGAATCAACTCAAAACATTTAATAGATTAAAAGTTATAAGCAAAACAAAATTTGGATTCACTCTGTTAACTAAAACAAAAACAGAAAAGAGAAAAATCTACCGGACGGCCAGGGGGCTACGTGGTGCTTTCCTATTGGTTGCGGGCGTGTGCGCGCGGGAGTTTACGGGCGGGCGACCGGACCGATGAGGAAAACGACTCGGGTTTAAAGGGTTCTAATCCTAGCCGTGGATTGTAGATCCGAGGGGTGAGGATAGATCCGATGACTTATCGGAGAGAGAGAGAGGATCTCCGGCGAGTGGTGACGGCGGCCGGTGGTCGAGGACGTCGCCGGAGGTAGCTTCGGTGGTCGAGGGAGGCAGCAAAGAGGTCCAGGCGACAGCGGCGGTCGTCCGGCGTCGATTGGAGGCAACGGTGGGGGCTGGGGTGGGGTGTGGCGACGGCAGGAGCTCCGAAGGGTTTCGGTGGTTGCAGGGACTCCGGCGAGCTCGTTGGGCAGCGTCCCGGCGAGGTAGGAGGGGGCTTTGGGGGGAAACGAGGAGCGGAGGGTGGCCGGCTTATATAGGGGCGCTGGGGAGTGCGGGGGAGGAGAGGGGAGAGAGATCCGGGGGAGTAACTGCCGGCGACGAGGTTGGGCGAGAGGAAGGAGGCGACCGTGCGGGCGAAACGGTCGGTCGAGGTGGGGCCCGGTGTCAGCGAGAGGGGAGCGAGGTTTCCGCGTCGGTCGGCCGGTCGGTATTAACTTCGCGAGTAACTGCCGTGGGCCGGCCCATTTAATACTAAAACCGTTACCGTTTTCTTTTAATGATTTTCCAGCGATATTCAAAAGCTTTTAAAAGATTCAAACCATTTATAAATATAGGGGTATTATATATCAAATTTAACATAATAATAAATGATATTTAATGAACATTTTTATTCTGTCATTTGAACACTTTGAAAAAAATATATTTTTAGAAATTGCCTAGTTGTTTTTAAAACCTTTTTGCAAATATTTTCAAAACAACTCCTGGTTACTTTTGTTCAAATAGATCACCAAAATGACCCTGGTGTGGAGTGTCATGTTACTCCCCTCTTATTTTGAACATCTTACCAAGATTTCAAATAGGTGAAAGCAACTTAGGGAAAGTAGAAAAGGCTTTCAGAATTTTAGAAAGAGCATTTCAACAATACATGTATTCAAGCAATGATGATGATAGATGCATAGCTATAAATCATAACATTCCAAAATGGAATTTTGGGATGTTACAAACCTACCCACCTTAAGATGAATCTCGCCCTCGAGATTCGGGTTGGCTAGAAAATAGGTGCGGGTGGTCTCTACGAAGATCTTCTTCGCGTTCCCAGGTGGCTTCTTCCTCAGTGTGGTGACTCCACAGAACCTTACAGAACTTGATGATCTTGTTGCGGGTAACTCTGTTGTTAGTCTCAAGGATCCTGACAGGCTTCTCCTCGTAGGTCAGATCATTGTCAATTTGTATGGCCTCTAGGGGCACTGTGTCTCTCAAACGAATATCAGCCATCTCAGCATGACATTTCTTTAGCTGGGACACATGGAAAACATCATGAACTCCGGATAATCCTTCCGGCAATTCCAACTTGTATGCAACTTCGCCTCTACGTTCAAGAATTTTGTAGGGGCCTATGAATCTGGGTGCTAATTTTCCTTTAACACCAAACCTCTTGATTCCTCGAAGCGGGGACACACGAAGATAAGCTCGGTCTCCCACTTCATACGTCACTTCTTTACGTTTGCTGTCAACATAACTCTTCTGTCGAGATTGAGCTATTTTGAGTCTGTCACGAATCAACTTGACTTTCTCTTCCGAATCTCGGATAAGATCGGGACCAAAAAGTTGTCGGTCTCCAACACCATCCCACGTCAGTGGCATTCTGTACCTCCTTCCATATAAAGCTTCGAAAGGGGCCATCTTCAGACTGGTCTGATAACTGTTGTTGTACGAGAATTCTGCGTAAGGTAAGTTGTCATCCCAACTAGATCCATAATCTAGCGCACAAGCTCTCAACATGTCTTCCAGAATCTGGTTGACTCTCTCAGTCTGTCCATCTGTCTACGGATGAAAAGCTGTACTGAACTCTAGCCTTGTACCCAAAGTTTCATGTAACTGATGCCAAAACTTTGAGGTAAACTGTGTTCCTCTATCTGACACGATACTCCTCGGAACTCCATGCAGACATACGATCCTGGTCATATATATCTTGGCTAGCTTAGCACAGGAATAGGTGGTTTTCACTGGAATGAAATGAGCTACCTTGGTCAAGCGATCAACCACTACCCAGATGGAATCATAACCTAAACGGGTCCGGGTAGTCCTGTGATGAAGTCCATACCAAGCTTTTCCCATTTCCACTCGGGTATCGGCAGAGGTTGGAGTAACCCTGCTGGTTTCTGATGTTCCGACTTTACTCGCTGACAAACATCACATATTGCAACGTGTTCCGCAATATCCTTCTTCATACCTGTCCACCAATAACTTTCCTTTAAATCCAGATACATCTTGGTATTGCCTGGGTGTATCGAGTAAGGGGAATCGTGGGCTTCCTGAAGTATCAACTTCCTGAGCTCTGGGTCATTGGGCACATAGATTCGGTTCTCAAACCACAAAGTTCCGTGTTCATCCTCACGAAAACCTTTAGCTTTACCATCTTCCATTCTCTGCTTTATCTCAGCTACCTCCTTGTCCGATTTCTGGGCTTCACGAATTCTTTCGGTTAAGGTGGACTGAATTTCCAGTGTAGCAACATATCCTCTTGGAACTATCTCTAGCTTGAGCTCTCTGAGATCATCGGCTAACTCTTGGGGTAATCCTCCCGCTGTGAGTGTGTTTACATAAGTTTTCCGACTCAAGGCATCGGCTACAACATTGGCCTTACCTGGATGGTAATGTAATCTCATGTCATAGTCCTTGATTAACTCTAACCATCTCCTCTGTCTGAGGTTCAACTCCTTCTGAGTGAAAATATATTTCAGGCTCTTATGGTCGGTGTAAATATCACAACTATTTCCGATAAGAAAATGTCTCCAGGTCTTGAGTGCATGCACAACGGCGGCTAGTTCCAAATCATGGGTGGCATAATTCAACTCATGAGGTCGTAGTTGTCTGGATGCATAAGCTACAACCTTTCCATCTTGCATGAGTACTCCTCCAAGTCCTTGACGTGAAGCATCACAATAAACCTGGAAGTCCTTCCGAATATTGGGCAAAATCAACACTGGGGCTGTGACGAAACGTTTCTTCAACTCCTGGAAACTGGCTTCACATTCCTCAGTCCAAACATACTTGGATTCTTTCTTCAACAACTCTGTCATGGGCTTGGCTATCTTTGAGAAATTCTCAATGAATCTCCGGTAATATCCGGCAAGTCCGAGGAAACTGCGGATCTCCTTAACTGAGGTGGGTGACTTCCACTCGGTGACGGCTTCAACCTTAGCGGTGTCTACGGCTATTCCTTCTCCGGAAATAACATGTCCAAGGAATCCGACTTCCGTCAGCCAAAATTCACATTTGCTGAACTTGGCATATAACTGATGCTCTCTTAGCTTCTCTAGAACTAAACGCAGATGTTCCTTGTGTTCTTCCTCATTCTTGGAGAATATCAAAATGTCATCGATGAACACCACGACAAACTTGTCCAAATATTCCATAAACACTTTGTTCATCAAATTCATGAAGTAGGCAGGAGCATTAGTCAAACCAAAGGACATGACAGTATACTCATACAAGCCATACCTTGTGGTGAAAGCTATTTTGGGTATATCCTGTTCACGAATCTTTAGTTGGTGATACCCTGATCGAAGATCGATCTTAGAGAATACTTTGGCGCCTACTAGCTGATCAAACAAGTCATTAATCATCGGCAGAGGGTACTTGTTCTTGATAGTCACCTCGTTCAAGGCACGATAATCGACTACCATTCTCAAGGTTTTATCCTTCTTCTCCACCAAAAGAACTGGGGCTCCCCAAGGTGAAGAACTTGGACGTATATAACCTTTGTCCAATAACTCCTTAATTTGCTTCTTGATTTCCACTAAATCATTTGCGGGCATCCGGTAGGGTCTCTTGGAAATTGGTGTTGTCCCTGGCTGTAGCTCTATTAGGAACTCAATCTCCCTATCTAGTGGGGAAAACATGATTTCCTATATGGAGTTTCAATGCGTGGCATCCTATCCCTGCCATCATTATCCCTCCTGGGGAAATGACCTTAGTCAGCCCATTAAGGTCAATTCCCCAGGAGGTATGATGATGGCAGGAATAGGATGCCATGCCCTGAAACTTCACATAGGAAACCATGTTTTTCCCACCGACCTCATCGTCTTAGAATCCTAGGGATTGGATGTAATCCTAGGCATGGATTGGATGACCAAGTATGAAGGAAATCTTGATTGTCCCAGCAAGTCTGTTTCACTCACCACCCCGGAGAACAAGAGGATTAAGTATGTATCCCGACGCAGACGGATGAGTGCTCGGTTAAATTCCCTCACAGGAGTTGTTCAGGAGGAAGTGCCAGTTGTACAAGACTTTCCAGATGTATTCCCGGAGGAATTACCAGGCATGCCCCTAGATAGAGAGATTGAGTTTCTGATAGAGTTACTACCAGGAACAGCCCCAATTTCCAAGTGACCCTATCGGATGCCCGCAAATGATTTAGTAGAAATCAAGAAGCAGATTAAGGAGCTATTGGATAAGGGATATATTCGCCCAAGTTCTTCACCTTGGGGAGCCCCAGTTCTTTTGGTAGAGAAGAAGGATAAAACCTTGAGGATGGTAGTCGATTATCGTGCATTGAATGAGGTGACTATCAAGAACAAGTACCCTCTGCCGATGATTAATGACTTATTTGATCAGCTAGTAGGAGCCAAAGTATTCTCCAAGATCGATCTTCGATCAGGGTATCACCAACTGAAAATTCGTGAACAGGATATACCCAAAACAGCCTTTACCACAAGGTAGGGCTTATATGAGTATACAGTTATGTCTTTTGGTTTGACTAATGCTCCTGCCTACTTCATGAATATGATGAACAAAGTGTTTATGGAATATCTGGACAAGTTTGTCGTGGTGTTCATCGATGACATTTTGATATTATCCAAGAGCGAGGAAGAATTCAATAAATATGAATTAAACCCATCGTTTTATCCTTAGTGGCAACAACACAAAGATGTATCTTGTCCCCTTCTGTCACTCGGATAGAGAATCCGATCAGGTTGAACCCACTACAACGCACCCCTCTCATTGAAGAAATATCAATCTAGTTTGTCAAACCATTTCAATACACTGGAGAGATTTACGAAGCTATATGCAAATAAGAATCATAATAGAATTTAGAGAAGACTCAAATCTTTCTAATGAATAGTCTAAACATAAACCCATAATTCATCGGATCCTTATAAACACACCGCACAAAATAATTACGTCGGATAGATCAAAGCAAAGATGCAATGATCATTGTATTGAAGAGAGAGAGAGAGAGAGAGAGAGAGAGTCCTATTGGTACTAACTACGGACCTATAGGTCTGCAGTGAACTAATCACATATCAGCATGGGAGCAGCAAGTTTGAGGTAGAGACCCTCCATGATCAATCCCCCTCTGGCAGGGCACTAGAACAGGGCTCTATATGAGCGCACGTTGGAGCAGAGACTTGCAGCGATGGAAAAAGTGTTTATGGTGGCTCTCGTACGATTTTGAGATATTTTAGAATTTATAGATCCGAGAGGGACGTCGGGGCACATGAGGGGGCCAACACACATCAAGGTGCGACCACCCCCTGGGCGCGCTTTGTTATGTCCTGCCTTCCTCGTCCAGCGTATGGTCTCCTCCCAAAGCTTCCAGGTCTTCTTTTGGCCAGAAAAAATCATAAAAAAGTTTCATGGCAATTGCACTCCATGTGGTACCGTAAACATGAAAAGCCAAAAACATGCAGAAAACGACAACTGGCACTGGGTACTGGGTTAATAGGTTAGTGCTAAAAAATAATATCAATTGGTATATAAACACCCTAAAATCATCCTAGAATGGTAATATTATAGCATAGAATAATCCAAAATTATAGATACGTCGGAGACGTATCAGCATCCCCAAGGTTAATTCCTACTCGTCCTCAAGTAGGTAAATGATAAAAACAGAATTTTTGATGTGACATGCTACCCAACATGTAATCTATTGTAAGTTGTATCATTGAGAAATGATGAATTAATAAACATCAACATAGTAATATTCATAAACATAAGCAACATAATCATCAAGTTTCAAATTATACGATCCTTCAAGAATATTCACCCCCTATTCATTTTATCATATAAGCATAGCATGGCTCCATCTTCACCACATAAATACGAATGTTAAGCACCACAGTGTCAAGTCAAGGAATTGGATCGTTCTTTTTAATGCGCTTCAACTTTTTATTACTCACGCAATGTATGAGCATGAATCATGGATATAGCATAAAGGTGGAATAGAATATGGTGGTTGGTTTCAAAGAGGTGAAACTGGAGAAGAAGGTCTCGCATCAACTAGGCGTATCAACGGGCTATGGAGATGCCCATCAATAGATAGCAATGCGAGGAGTAGGGACTCCCATGCAATGGATGCACTAGAGCTATAAGTGTATGAAAGCTCAACTGAAGCTAAGTGGGTGTACATCCAACTTGCTTGCTCATGAAGACCTCGGGCATTTGAGGAAGCCCTTCATTGGAATATACAACCCAAGTTCTATAAAAAAATAAAAAAATCCCACTAGCATATGGAAGTAACAAAACAAGAGACTCTGTATATGAACAACATGGTGCCACTTTGAGGCACAAGTGTGGAAAAAGAGGTAGTAGCATTGTCCCTTCTCTCTTTTCTCTCATTTTTCATATCTTTTTCTTTTTCTTTTTCTTTTTCTTTTTCTTTTTCTTTTTTTCTCCCCCTTTTTTTTCTTCGTCCGGAGTCTCATCCCAACTTGTGGGGGAATCATTGTATCCATCATCCTTTCTCACTAAGACAGTGCCCTCATAATGATGATCATCACACTTTTACTTACTTACAACTCAACATGAAAAAATGTAGTATGACTCTATATGAATGTCTCTCACAGTGTACCGGGATGTGCAATGGTCAAGCATAACATGTATGATGAATGATGGCTTTGCCACAAATACTATGTCGTCTTATATGATCATGCAAAGCAATATGACAATGGAAGTACAAGTTCTTATGATGTGATGGTGGAACTTGCATGGCAATATATATCGAAATGGCTATGGAAATGCCATGATAGGTAGGTATGGTGGTTGTTTTGAGGAAGCTATAATGAGGCTTATGCACAAATACAATGTCAGCTTATATGATCATGCAAAACAATATGACAATGGAAGTACACGACATATGATGTGACGGTGGAAGTTGCATGTTAATATATCTCGAAATGGCTATAGAAATGCCATGATAGGTAGGTAGGGTGGCTGTTTTGAGGAATATATAATGAGTCTTATGCACAACAGAGCGTATCATGTCCCGGGTTTTGGATGCACCGGCTCGAGGTGAGAGTGGGCAATGCACGATACCGAAGAGGCTAGAAAATATGTGGAGGTGAGAGTGTGTATATCCATGGCGCTCGAGGATACGAATTGGATTGAAACCATGCATGATGAACTCAAAAACTTCGAGCCTAACAAGGTGTGGCACTTAGTTCGAAGATTGAACGAGAATCGTAATGTCATTGAGACCAAATGGATCTTCAAGAACAAGCAAGATGCAAATGGTGTTGCCATTCAGAACAAGGTAAGACTGGTAGCTCAAGGCTACTCTTAAGTTGAGGGTACTGACTATGGTGAAACTTTTGCCCTCGTTGCTCGCCTTGAATCTATTCGCATTTTGCTTGCATATGCTTCTCATCATAATTTCAAATTACAACAAATGGATGTGAAAAATGCTTTTTTAAATGGTCCTCTTAGTGAGTTGGTATATGTCAAACAACCCCAGGGTTCGAGGATCCCAAGTTCCCTAATCATGTGTATAAGCTCGATAAGGCACTCTATGGCCTTAACCAAGCCCCACGTGCATGGTATGAGAACCTTACCGAGTTGTTAGAAGATCGCGGGTTTGTAATTGGGAAAATCAACCCCAATCTTTTTACTAAGAGGGTTAAAGGGGGTTTGTTCATATGAAAACTATATGTCGACGATATTATCTTTGGTTCTCCTAACAAATCTTTCAATGATGAGTTTGCTGCATTCATGACCAAGGAACTTGAGATGTCTATGATGGGATAATTGAAATTTTTCCTTGCATTCGAAGTCAAGCAAGAAATGCAAGGAACCTTCATCAACCAAGAAAAGTGCACTCAAGACATGCTCAAGAGGTCCAAGTTGGATGATAGCAAGTCAGCAAAGACAGGAATGCCTCTCAAGTGCCAACTTGACATTGATCCCAATGGTAAATTCGTGGATCAAAAGGTATATCGCTCCATGATTGGATATTTGCTTTACATTTTTGAATCTAGACCGGATATTATGTTGACTGTGGGAATGTGTGCAAGATTCGAAGGCACACCTAAGGAAAGTCACTATGTGGTTGTTAAGCAAATCTTTCGGTATTTGGCTGATACCCCAAACTTTGGCTTATGCTACCCCAGAGGTGCTTCATTTGATATCATGGGATGCACATACTCGGATTGGGCGAGAGACTGTGTGGATAGGAATTCTACCTCCTGAGGCTGCCAATTCCTTGGTCGTTGTCTAGTAAGTTGGTCTTCAAAGAAACAAAAGTGTGTTTCTCTCTCTACCACCGAGGCCGAGTATGTAGCCACCAGAAGTTGTTGTGCACAATTGCTATGGATGAGGCAAACTTTAAAAGACAATGGTTTGAATTGTGACAAAGTGCCTCTTTACTATGACAATGAAAGTACTGTCAAGATCTCCCACAAACCGGTTCAACATTGCAAGACGAAGCATATTGAGATTCACCATCACTTCATCTGGGAGCACATCAAGCATGGGGAGATTGATCTTATTTATCTCAACACTCATGAGCAACTTGCAGATATTTTCACGAAGCCATTGGATGAAGAAAGATTTTGTGAGTTAAGCATGAGCTAAACATCATTGATTCGAGCAATGTGGCTTTAAGTATTGCACACCCCACCGCACTCATCATTTTGTTTTGTTTAGATGTAGGCATTGATATAAGGGGAGTATTGTTCTCTCAATGAACCCTTCCTCCCCACATTATGCATAAATCACTCAAGTATTTCACATTATCCATTTTTATCGTACTTGTGCTTCAAATACGAGTTTTGATCATGGGTCCAAGGTTAAAATCTTTGCGGTGCCATACCAATTGACTCAAACATAAGTGGCTTCGGCCATCGCCCCTCCTAGTGAGGTATTTTCTATTGAGAGCTTGTTTTCTATTTGTGTCACTCCAAATTTGATCTTCTTTCTATTTTTCATTTTTGAGCTTGGAGTTCCCCTTCCCATTTGCTGGTTTTTGTGTCTCCAACCCAAGTCTTATCTCATCTTCAAACTCCTATATTGCACAAGCCACACTTTTAGAGCTAGTATTGGCATTTCTTGGTCGCCTAGGCGGTACTACTGCTGGTGGTTGTGGTACTATAACTTATACATAAGAGGTACTACCACCGCCCCCACGACACTACCACTAGAGCGGTACTACCCGGCCTCCTACCACACTGTAGTACCGGGGAGGTACTATGCTCCCCTAAATGATACTATCGCTTGCGAGTGCCCAAAGGGGGTTATGACCCGGGAAGGAGGAGTTCCCACTCCCCCATACCCATTCATCTATTTCCTCCCTCGCGGTTCTCTCTCTCCAAGCGACTTTGTTGCTTTGGTGGGGTCGCCGGACCTTCATTTCTAGCCGTTCTTCCGTGATTCTGACCGGTGGAGTCGGTCCCCACCCTCTCCTCCTGCCATGGATGCCGACATTCCCTCGTTTTCCTCTCCTATGGTTCTATTTCTTGGATCTAAGCTTTAGGGCAATATGAGATGCATTCACTGGTTTTTGGTCAAATCAAGGCATGAGTAGGATGTGGAAGACTACTAGTGAGTAGATTTGTTCTTATATTGGAAGATATTTGAGTTTGGCATCACCAGTAGTATCAGATCTAACCCGCGGTGGTAGTTGCCCCGGCCACCTCCGCCCCGAGCTGTCATAGCCCTAGAATTTGGTTGCAATAATTATATTAGTTGCATCAGTGGCATTCATGCGTGCATCTATTTCTTTTGAAATGAATTTGAAGTGAGGAGTGATGAAGCCTCAAAAGTGAATTTTTGTCAAAAGTGCAATATAAAAGTTTCCTCAAAGAAGTCCAAGAAAATGTCCCTGGTATTCCAAGAAAATATCAACAGGATGTAAAATGCAAATCAATATTTTCCGAATCACAGAAACATTTTATCTCGGGAATTTTAATTAATAAAATAATTATTTGACTTGGATTTATATTTATTATATACTAAGTATATATCCAATAATTCTGAAAATTGTTGTGTTGCATTGGATAAATCAATATAGCTCACATGCCAATTTCCAAGATTTATTAAAGTGGTTTGATATTTTTCCCAAAACAGGACAAATGACATAAATTATAAAACAGAAAGAAATAGGAAAGGGAAGGGAAGGAACCTCACCTTGCTTACCTGTAGCAGCCCAGCCCACCAGAGCCCACCTGCTAGGAGCTTCTTCAAGCTCGTGCCAGTCGGAGCAGCTGCGTGCTCGCACGCCGTGGTCGCGGAGCCACCTCCTGGTTGCTAGCTACGAGGCCTCCCCGTTCCTATCCCCTTGCCTGGAGATGCCCCGAGACCCCCTCTAGCTCTTCCCTCACTCCTCGTCCCTCTCCCTCTCCTCTGCTCTCTCCCAATCGCATCGAGAGCATGCCGTCATCACCGTTTGCCATGGCCACCGGGCACCCGTCACCCCTCAAGCCGTCCAACAGATCCACTGCGACCTCCTCTTCCTCCTCGATGAGCCGAGCAAGCCGGGAGCCCTCCAGTGACACCATTGTCGCTGTCCTCTCCATCCCCGACCGCGGGTCGCCGGCGACTATTTTGCTCCGTCCAAAGCTCCCACGGCCTCTCTCACTGCACCAGACGACCTGCCATGAGATTGTATTGCTCCTCCTCTAACCCCGCTGCCCAGCTCTTCCCCCCTAGCGCTAGCGCCGCCGTGGCTGAATCTGCCCCGCTGCCATGAGCTTGCCTCCGGTGAGCTCAGGCGACCCCAGCGCCTCCTGTGACTCCCCCTAGATGCGCCCGAGTGCGGGCGACGTGTCAGTGCCCTGCTCCGTCGTCCTCGCGGTCTCTGAAGAGGATACCGCTGTGCCTCATGGTCACCGGCGAAGGCCTGGTCGGCCTGTGTCGCCGCCATGTGGGTCCAGCCCGTGGGCCCCAACCTTGCTAATAAACATTTATGTTAACTACCTGTCACTAGCCAGTGGGCCCCAACCTTGTTAATAACGTGTTTCGTTTAATTTAAAACCCTGGTTAGTTACTCGGCAATTGACAAGTGGGGCCCAGTGACAGGTTTGACATGAGTCAAACTGATGACGTGGTGCTGATGCAATGCTGATGTCATAATCCTTCTTCTGTTTTTATTTCTCAAAAGAATTTGGAAATTCCAGAATTTAGTCAAAACTTTTGAAAATCATAGAAAATCAACCGTAACTCCAATGAAAATAATTTATATATGAAAAATGTTTAGAAAAATGCAAAGAATCTGTCTATGCCATTTTCAACTAGGACAAATAGTGATTAGGAAAATTTTGATAAATAATGTTGGAGTTGGAATTTAGTATATATTGGAATTCCTCTCCACTTAATATGATTACCTATTTTATTAGATCATTTCAATGCCTTAACATGTCATATCATACATCATGTTTGTTGCATTGCATTGAATGTGTTCTTTTCCTATTTTATCGGTGTGGTTCCTTCTCGGTAGACGATGGTTTCGACGTTATGATTGTTGACACTAGTGAAGAGAAGTAATATCTTCAGGATTATCAGGCAAGCAACACCCCTTGAGCATACTAGTATAGAACCACTCTCTCACTCCTGCTCTCTTTTACTGCATTAGGACAATAATGATTCAACTGTTACCTGTCATCGGTAGTTGAACCCATTCCTCTGCATGACCTATCTTTGCCATACTAAATAGTTGAAACCACTTAGCATGAGTAGCAACTGCTTGAGCCTTGTTGTGCTTACTCATCCATGCTTGCTTAGTGTGCCTGCTATGCTTAGAGTCGTGTCGGGTCTGATCCATCTGGGTGATGCATCGGAATGTTGATGTTCATGTCCTACCGTGTGAGAGTTAAATGTGTGCATCCACATTGGTAAAGGTAGCAATTAGAGGCCATGTAGGAGTACATGGCGGATTGTCTCATTCGGAGCATCCTTAAGAACCGAGTTCTGTGTATGTTATCCAAGACAAGATACTACCATGCATTGGGCCCAAAACCAATGGACCCTCTCAGCTTATTAATCGCCTCGATCTTTGTCCAAGAGTTGTAACTATTTTCTGGTGTTTGTAGGATGTGCTGGCAGCCGTGCATAAAGCTGACCGGAGGGGTAGGCTATGATGCAGTAGATGCACCCGTGGCTGGGTGTACCAAGCATAGTACCATCCGTCGAGGTGGGCTTGGGAACCCTACACACATCGTTTGGGGCCATGATGGAAAATTCGGCCGGGCTTCCTTGCGGGTTCAGTCTCAAATAGGCGATAAACCTGGACTAGAGTCTTGTGTGGTTAACGGTCATGGCCAACTCCCTCGCTAGGCTTCCGCTTGAAGGTTGCCGAGGTGCCCCTTTACATGCGCATAACAATAAGTGGTGGGAGCGTGTGTGAAGAAGTATACCCTTGCAGGGTGAATTAATCTGTTCAAATAGCCACGTCCTCTGATATGGCTACTTGGATTGCTTATGTGGTACATAGACAAGTGAAATGGATACTCTAAATTGTGCAAGATAAGCATGAGTGTTGTGGATGGCCTTCTTGTAGGGAGACGAGAGTGGATCCATAGCGGTGTATTGATTTGGTGAATGTGTGGACTCATGTGCGTTGTCTCACCTCAAAGATATCACTTGTAGTCGTAGTATAGGTTAGCCAAGAGTTAAAGCTGGCTTGCTGCAATAAACTCCACAACCCCCTTGTTGACAATGATGCATATGTAGATAGTTCTGGTGTAAGTCTTGTTGAGTACATTTATACTCACGGTTGCTTAATTTATGCTTTTGCATAGGAGACGCCAGTCTTATTAGTGATTTGTACAAAGTAAAGTTCGATGTTGACCGTGTTAGCTTGGAAATCCCAAACAGAGGTCTGGCTCCTTTGGTAGGGTCATTGTAGCTTTTCAGGCTCTTGTAGTCGCTTTTATTAGATGTCTGTACCCACACATGTATCTTTCGTTTGTTGATTGTATGCTCTGAACGATGGGTCATGTGACCTTCTGCTTGTAACATTATACTATGTAGGCTCTCTAGAGCCTTCCAAATAAATGTAATGTTATAGAGTTATGTTGTCATGCCACGTTGTATCTACGCATATCGTGCATATTGCGTGTATGTTTGAAATGCATTGGTATGTGTTCAATTCGATACCTAGTTGTATGCCTTTAGTAGCCTTCTTTATGGGGAAATGCCTCTTTATGCTTCCATGAGCCTTGGTAGCTTGCTACTGCTCGAGCACATTGATTGAGCGCCATGTATCCTTCTTTGCTATTGTGTCTGTCCCTACGGGGAAATGTCACGCGGTGTAATGGAGTCCATGTAGCTTGCTACGACTCGTCTACACATGTTGATGACCGACACCTGCACTACTGGGTTATGTATGCATGTCCATGTATGGTTGTGTCACGAGTCTATAACTAGTCATGGCGACGCGAGTTCTTTGACATATGGTTGCTAGCGACATGTTCATATACGTGAGCCAAAAGGCGCAAATGGTCCCGGCCAAGGTTAGGTGGCAGCCGTGCGGATTACCATGCGTGAGTCCGCAAAGTGATACGATGTGTTACATGCTAGACTTGTATGGCTTAGGATCGGGGTCCCGACACGAGTAGTACTACCGCTCCTTCGGGAGCAGTACTATTGCTTGCAGGCGATACTGCCTCTTATGGGGAATGGTACTACCACCAATGCTGCCAAACTCACACCTCTTTTGATTCAACTTCAAGTCTAATCTTTTATTTTCTGTTGGCTTATGCAAATTGTTTAAACCTGCTTTCCCCCCTCTCCTTGTTTTATGGGTTCCAGGTGGTGGTAGCGGTTTTGGCTAGCAGTGTCACGTGAATCCAAGTCGTACAACTAGTTCCCAGTGTTTCTGCACCACTGAAGATGACAGTTCCAACCCGAATCCTAGTGCAACGCTCAAGCAAAGGACCCACAAGACTGCCATCGAGTCTTAGAAGGCTCAGGAAATGAGTGATCTGCCAAGCAAAGAGTTATGTATCGTCCGTCTTTGCAATCCATACATCGATCAACAAGAGAAAGCTCTTCTCAACCGTCCCTTCTGGACCAGGCAACAGGGTTCTATTTATCATGATGGGCTCAACAAGAAAAAGAACTTGTTTGTCCCTCATGTCAAGTCTATTGATATGGACCACTTGTAGAAGAATTTCTGCTATTTTGGTGCAGCTCTCGAGTTATGTTAGAAGCTGGCACCTCGATTCGTATGTGGACAAGACTGATAACCCTACAAGTGTAGGGGATCGTTCATAGCCTTATTCTATAAGAGTGTCGAACCCAATGAGGAGATAAATGTAGAATTAATATTCTCTCAAATTCTATCAACTACCGATGCAACTCTACGCACGCTAATGCTTACTTTACCTAGAACAAGTATGAAACTATTTTGCGAGAAGGAAACTAGAAGTACTTAGTAGGACTAATAGATAGTTTTGCAATAAAATAAATAACTACTAAATAAAAGTTTGGGGATGTTTAGATAAGTACTAATAAGTAAGTTGTTTAGTAGAAAGCTTTTTGTAACACGAGAGAAAGATTGTCCATAGGCAATTGAATATAACACGATAAATACTTATCATATGCAATGAGGGAGAGGCATACGCTAATACACTTTCTATACTTGGATCATATGCATTGATGTTTGTAAGTCTAGCAATCATATGCAACTACTAAATAGCATTAAGGTAAAACCCAACCATAGCATTAACATCAAGTCCTCTTTACTCCCATACGCAACAACCCCTTTACTCGGGTGTAAGCTTCTGTCACTCTAGCCACCACTATAATAGAATCATGAACGTATCGCAACACCCTCCAGTGGGAATCCCTCATGTGTGCATGGCATGGAAGGCACCTTAGGACAACACCATATTAACATACAACTCATATTAATCACACCATACCACAATTAACCCATAGGACAAAAGAAATCTACTCAAACATCATAGGATAGCCACACATCATTGGGTAATAATATATAGCATTAATCACCATGTTTAAGTAGAGATTACATCAGGTAAATAAGGGTTTACACCACTGCATAGAGGGGGAGAGTGTTGGTGGTGACAGTGATGAAGTTGTTGGTGTGAATCGCAATCACAATGGTTTCCCCGACGGTGCTCTGACGACACCAAGAGAGAGGGGTAGAGAGCCCCCTCCTTCTTCTTCTCCCTTGGTATCACCCTAGGTGGAGGAGTATTTCCCCTCTGTTCCATGTCCGCAATGGCTCCCAAAGGGCAGGAGCCCCTCTGAGATTGGATCTATCTCTCCGTTTCTCTTCTGTTTTTGCGACACTTTTCTGGCCCTTCACTGTTTCTTCAATATCTACAGATCCGTAACTCCGATTGGGCTGAAATTTTGAGGGGATTTTTACCCGGAAATTATATTTCTTGCGGCGAAAGAAGGGACCCAACCGACTTAAGGTGTGGCCTCAAGCTACCGGGCGCAACCACCCCCTGGTCATGCCTTGTTGGCTTGTGAGAGCCTCTGGCATCCTGTTGCATTGATTCTTCTTCCCAAATTCACATATATTGCAAAAAAAATCTCCATAATTTTTATCGCGTTTGGACTTTGTTTGATATGGATTTTGTGCAAAACAAAAAGACACACAAAACAGGAACTCACACTAGGCACTAGATAAGTAAGTTAGTCACAAAAATACTATAGAATGTTGCCAAAAGTATATGAAAGTTTTAGAATATTGGCATGAAACAATACAAAATTATAGATACGACGAAGCCGTATCAAAGACCTTGACCTGGATGACTCATGGTAGGAGACCGTGAGCTAAATGGAAGGATTTCATGGATTTGCTGGGCTACGATGATAAGGGGCTCCATACCCCAATTGGATTAATTCCACACATAAGTTTTATTTTTGGCCCTTCTGTACCAAGAAGGTCTCTTCCACCACTGGCAAAGCAACTAATGTTCTAGAACCATTTATTGACATCATGCACCGCATCCTCAAGCACACTCTCTTTCCCTGTGTGGGGGAACTTGGATCAGGTACACTCTTATTTTGTGGATATGCTTCTCTATTGTTAGAATATGAAGAACTCAGTTGAGGTAGACATTTTAGATGTTTCCCATGTCATGTGGTCAAAGCTTCTCTTAGTTGTGACTGAGCACAAGTGCCCTATCCATGCTCCATATTTGATGCTTCTTATTGAGAGAACCTGTGAATCCGCCTTTCGAGACGAGTTCCACATCCATCACAAGCAACTGAGCCGACACCTATGAATGGAAGTGACCAATGGGTCAGAGGACAAAGTCACTAATGAGGAGACATGGACTTGCCGGCCCTGCAAGTGATATTCAGATGTTGATCATCCTGGCATAGCAGCTCCTAGCTCCAGCGAGTATGCGGAGTACTGATGATGATCTCTAGAGTTCCTACCACCTTGGGACATAGTTGTGCTCTTTGCCCTTTTGGTGTCTTGATTGTTGGAGATATGCCCTAGATGCAATCATGTATGCTGATATTTCCTATGTGTTTATGAATGAAGATAGTCCTTGGACATTATAAATGATGTGTATTAACAAGTACGTGACTTGTTTGTGAGACTATGCATTGTATGATGACTGTCCTAAATGGTCCCTAGTCGAAAGGGTTGTGTGGACGCGCAGCCAATCAGACTAGCATATGACACGATGGATGGTTCAGTCTCACTTACCATGTAGCATTGGATGCTATCCGGCTAATATGGACTCAGAAAGATCTGGTCGGATTCGACGTAGTCGGATTCGAGTTGAGATAAGGTCTGAGTTGGGCAGACCCAACTATGAGATGCAGCGGTAGGTCATCTATGAGTCTCTAGTACAACATACGTTATATGTCCTAAGACTTGAGTTGTCGCATGTACTCGAGATGGTGACAGACTTTCTTTGGGCCGACCAAACGCTACTCCGTGACTGGGTAGTTTCAAAGGTAGGTTTCGGGCTTGTCCAGACCCATGCCGCGAGACATATGTTGGGGAACATTGCATGGGAAACAAAAAAATTCCTACGCTTCACCAAGATCAATCTAGGAGATGAGCATCTACGGGAGGAGAGATTGGATCCACATACCCTTGTATATCGCTAAGCAGGAAGCGTTAATAAACGTGGTTGATGTAGTCAAATGTCTTCGCGATCAAAATTGCAAGCCGTCCCGCGATCCAATCACAATTTAGCGCCGAGCAGATGGCACCTCCGCGTTCAGCACACGTACAGCTCGATGACGATCTCCGCCTCCTTGATCTAGCAAGCAAGGATGGAGAGGTAGATGGGATCTCCGGCAGCACAATTGTGTGGTGGCGGTGGTGGTGGAGCTGATCCGGCAGAGCTTCGCTAAGATGTACTGAATAGATCTAGAATAGAAACAATCTAGAGGTGGAGGGAGAAGGTTGCACCGTGGCTTGGGTATTGCAGCCCTCCCTCCGTTCACATATATATAGGAGGAAGGGGTGTAGGTGCTGTGACCTATGGTTTCCCCTAGGGGCTTGGCCAGCGCAAGGGAGGTGGAATCCTAGAAGGACTCCCTCCCATATGGCCTTTCCCACCCCTTGTGCAAGGGCCCCCTAGGGGCTGGCTGCCCAGCCCACCAGGGGCTGGTGCGCCACTTCCCACGCCCCTCCGGAGCTCCTCGTTATGTCTGAGATCTCATCTGAGACTCCGAACAACCTTCAGTCACCAACATACATGGCCCAATAATACCGAAATGTCACCTAAAGTTAAGTGTGCAGACCCTACGGGTTCGAGAACTATGTAGATATGACCAAGACACCTCGACTGTCAATAACCAATACCGGGACCTAGATGCCCACATTGGTTCCTACATATTCTACGAATATCATTATCGGTTGAACCTCTATGTCAAGGATTCAGTTAATCCCGTATGAAGTTCCCTTTGTTCTTCGATATGTTACTTGCCGAGATTCGATCGTTGGTATCTCTACACCTAGTTCAATATCGTTACCAGCAAGTCTCTTTACTCGTTCCGTAACACAAGATCCCGTGGCTAACTCTTTATTCACTTTGCTTGCAAGGCTCATTGTGATGATGTATTACCGAGTGGGCCCTGAGATACCTCTCTGTCACACGGAGTAACAAATCCCAGTCTTGATCCATGCCAACTCAACAGACACCCTCGAAGATAACTGTAGAGCACCTTTATAGTCACCTAGTTAAGTTTCAACGTTTGATACACATAAGGTACTCCTCCGGTGTCAGTGGGTTGCATGATCTCATGGTCCTAGGAACAAATACTTGACATGTAGAAAACTATAGCAATAAACTGACACAATCATATGTTAGATTCACAGTTTGGGTCTTGTCCATCACATCATTCTCCTAATGATGTGATCCCATTATCAAATGACATCTCATGTCTATGGCTAGGAAATCTTGACCATCTTTGATCAACAAGCTAGTCTATTAGAGGAATACTAGGGACACAGTGTTGTCTATGTACCCACACATGTATTTGAGTTTTCAATCAATAAAATTATAGTATGGATAATAAACGATTCTCATGAACAAGGAAATATAATAATAACCAATTTATTATTGCCTCTAGGGCATATTTCCAATAGCATACCACTTGTACTAGAGTCAATAATCTAGCTCACATCACTATGTGATTCAGGTTGTAATGAATCTAACACCCATACAATTCTGGTGTTGAACATATTTAGCCCATGGAAGAGGTTTAATAACGGGCCTGCGACATTCATATCCATGTGCACTCTTCCAATATTTATGCCCTTCTCCTTCATGTAATTGCTTTATGTGTCTAGTCCTCTTGTGAAACCTTGGTTCCTTGGCAAGAGCATTGGCACCAGTGTTGTCACAGAACAGAGTCATTGGGTCCAGTGCACTAGGCACTACTCCAAGATCTGTCATGAACTCCTTCATCCAGACACCTTCCTTCGCTGCCTCCGAGGCAGCGATGTACTCCGCTTCGCATGTAGAATCAGCTACCATGCTCTGTTTGGAACTGCACCAGCTTACTGCTCCCCCATTGAGAATGTATACGTATCTGGTTTGAGACTTAGAGTCATCCTGATCAGTGGCAAAGCTTGCATTGATGTAACCCTTTACGACGAGCTCTCGATAACCTCCATAAATGAGAAACATGTCCTTAGTCCTTTTCAGGTACTTTAGGATATTCTTGACCGTCGTCCAGTGTTCCATTCCTGGATCACTTTGAAACCTTCCTGTCATACTTATGGCAAGGCTGACATCTGGTCTTGTGCACAACATTGCATACATGATAGAGCCTATGGCAGAAGCATAGGGGATGACACTTATCTTGTCTCTATCCTCTGCAGTCACTAGGCATTGAGTCTTACTCAACTTTGCACCTTGCAATACAGGCAAGAACCCCTTCTTGGACTGATCCATTTTGAACTTCTTCAAAACTTTGTAAAGGTATGTGCTCTATGAAACTCCTATTAAGCGTCTTGATCTACTCTATAGATCTTGATGCCTAATATGAGAACAACTTCTCCTAGGTCCTTCGTTGAAAAACTCTTGTTCAAATATTCCTTCACGCTCTCCAACAATTCTATATTGTTTCCAATCAACCATATGTCATCCACATGTAATATTAGAAATGATATAGAGCTCCCATTCACTTTCTTGTAAATACAATCTTCTCCGTAAACTTGTATAAAACCGAACGCTTCGATCACCTCATCAAAGCGAAGATTCTAACTACTAGATGCTTGCACCAGTCCATAAATGGATCGCTGGAGTTTGCAAACTTTGTCAGCATTCTCTAGATCAACAAAACCTACTGGTTGCATCATATACAACTCTGCCTTAAGGAAACCGTTAAGGAACACTATTTTGACATCCATCTGCCAAATTTCATAATCGAAAAATGCAGCTTTTGCTAGCATGATTCTGACGAACTTAAGCATTGCTATGGGTGACAAAGTCTCATCATAGTCAACTCCTTGAACCCGTCTTCTTCTTAAAGATCCATTTATTCGGAATGACCTTTCGCCCTTCAGGTAATACTTCCAAAGTCCATAATTTGTTTTCATACATGGATCTCATCTCGGATTTCATGGCCTCTAACCATTCATTAGAATTTGGGACCATCATCGCTTCTACATAGCTCGTAGGTTCATCATTGTCCAACAACATGACCTCTAAGACAGGGTTACCATACCACTCAGGAGAAGTACGTGTCCTTGTTGACCTACGAGGTTCAATAGTAACTTGATCTGAAGCTTCATGATCCCCATCATCAGCTTCCTCTTCAACTGATGTAGGGTCTATAGAAACATCTTTCGACATTGTGCTACTCTCTCGTTGAAATAAAGGTTCAACAATCGCATCAAGTTCTATCTTCCTCCCACTCAATTCTTTTGAGAGAAACTCTTTCTCGAGAAATGACCCGTTTTTAGCGATGAACACTTTCTCTTCGGATTGGAGATAGAAGGTGTACCCAACCATCTCTTTTGGGTATCCTATGAAGACACATTTCTCCGCTTTGGGCTCCAGCTTTTAAGGGTGAAGCTTTTTGACATAAGCATCACATCCCCAAACTTTAAGAATTGGAAACTTTTGTTTCTTGCCGAACCACAGTTCATATGGCATCGTCTCAACGGATTTCAATGGTGCCCTATTTCAAGTGAATGCAGCTGTCTCTAATGCATAACCCCAAAACAATAGTGGCAAATCGGCAAGAGACATCATAGAGCGCACCATATCCAATAAGGTTCGATTACGACGTTTGGACACACCATTACGTTGTGGGTGTTCCAGGTGGCGTCAACTATGAAACAATTCCACATTGTCTTAAGTGATTGCCAAACTCATAACTCGGATATTCTCCTCCTCAATCTGATCGTATGAATTTAATCTTATTTTTATGATGATTCTCAACTTCACTCTGAAATTGCTTGAACTTTTCAAACGTTTCAGACTTGTGTTTCATTAAGTAAATATACCCATATCTACTTAAGTCATCGGTGAAGGTGAGAAAGTAACGATATCCATCACGCGCCTCAATGCTCATCGACTGCACACATCAATATGTATGATTTCCAATAAGTCACTTGCCCGTTCCATTGTTCTAGAGAACGGAGTTTTAGTCATCTTGCCCATGAGGCATGGTTCACATGTGTCAAGTGATTCAAAATCAAGTGACTCCAAAAGTCCATTAGCATGGAGTTTCTTCATGTGTTTTACACCAATATGACCTTGGCAGTAGTGCCACAAGAAAGTGGTGCTTTCATTATCAACTCAACATATTTTGGCATCAATGTTATGAACACGTGTATCATCACTATCGAGATTCTATAAGAATCAACCCCTCACAATGGGTGCATGACTATAAAAGATATTACTCATATAAATAGAACAACCATTATTCTATGATTTAAATGAGTAACTGCCTCGCAATAAACAAGATCAAGATTTAATGTTCATGCTTAACACATGCACTAAATAGCAAATACTCAGGTTCATCACTAATCCCGATGGTAATCAAAGAGCGAGCGTTCCGACGGCGATCACATCAACCTTGGAACCATTTCCCATGCGCATCATCACTTCGTCCTTTGCCAGCCTCCGTTTATTTCATAGTTCCTGTTTTGAGTTGCAAATGTGAGCAACCAAACCGGTATCAAAACTCAGGCACTACAACAAGAGTTTGTGAGGTACACATCAATAGGATGTGTATCATATATACCTTTCTTGGTGTTGGCCACTGAGGGAGTCCTGGACTAGGGGGTCCTCAGATGGCTGACCTATTGTTTATGGGCCGGACTATATGGGCTACTTGCCAAACACTGGATGATTTGAAGGCCCAGTTTCCAGGATAGAAGCTTCGAGGAGCACGGCTTGCGCTCCACGATTGATGTAGTAAATAGGCATGTTTATCTCTTCGGCATGTAACCGACCATATGCAAACGGTAGGCGTCCATGGCATCTATATAAGACGGAAGGTTTTAGGGTATAGAGATAGAACAACTCATCTAGGGTTAGACATATGATCTCAAGGTAGATCAACTCTGTAACCTCTTACACCATCAATACAATCAAGCAGGACGTAGGGTATTACCTCCATTGGAGGGCCCAAACTTGGGTAAACTCGTGTCCCCTTTGTCTCCTTTTATCGTCGATCCTAGTCTCATAGTTTGGGACCCCCTACCCGAGATCCACCAGTTTTGACACCGACATTGGTGCTTTCATTGAGAGTTACTTTGTGAGAGAGATGGGATCGACGCCTCACCTATTTATCAATGAAGAGGTCTGCAACATGGACGTTTTCGTCCCTGGGCAGATCTTCGCCTTCGGCAGCGTTGTGTTGCATGCTGATTCCACCGGCCATCTAGGCCGCATGGAGAACTTCGCTCCTGATCAGGAAGTTAGATTCGAAAACCTAGAGTTTTCCGTCGACTCTCGAGGCGACTTGTCACTAATCGGGCCCATGGCTTCGCCCGTAGCCCCCAAGGACTCTGAGGCTTTAACCTCAAGCCCCTTCTTTAGACATCCAATGGGGCCACCCATGGCGACAGTTTGATCTCTAATCCCGGTCTGGCCATGAAGCCATATGACCGGACATGTGTTCCTACCGAACACTCCCCATGTCTGGGCTTCATGGGGGTTAACTCCACGAGTTCTGAGCAGCTAGATCCGATCGGGCCCTTAGCGGTCGACGAGGCCTTGGAGCAATTCTCGTCGATGAGGATCACCGACAATCCAGCCACAATCTACGTCCGGACCTGTTACAGTTCAGGCAGGGACGGATTTTTCGACCCACCCACCACCAACTTGATAGCCACCATTGAAGACTTAACCGACGTGCTAGACTATGCTTCCGAGGAGGCAGAATACATGGATGAAGAGGACCGTGCTCCCACCCCCATTAACACCAGGAGTTGGACCACCACTTCTACATACGACGTCTACATGGTGGATACTGCTGTCACCAACGACGACAATACGCCTCACAACGACGGTGACAAATTGAGCAATGCGCCATCAAGGCGCCGGAAATTGCATAAGTGGTCCAAAAGAAAAAAGCAAAGAAAAGCTATTATCAGCAGCGGAGACGGTAATATCACCGCCGATCATGGCAATCCTAATATCCTCGAGCACCTGCTTGAGGGTCCGGAACAGCCTGAGGACCAGAACGATCCCGATACCATCAATGACCCTGAAGGTGACGATTACCTTCCCCCGATCGAGGAGGAAGACTTACCAGAAGCCGATGACTTGTACATCCCTGATAACCTCGAGGATCAGGAAGAAATCAGGCAGCGGCTCATAGCAACAGCTCGCAGCCCAAAGGCCAAGGAGAGGCAACTCAAAGCTGAACATGCCAACTTCACTGATCGATGGACGAAAGTCCTCTCAGCCGAGGAAGTATACGGCACTAGTCTGTCAAACCAGCCCAAAAGCTACCTGCGGAGAAGACTGCTGCCACAATTCGACGATGAGCTCACTAACACTTCATCTCCGCATCATACCCCATATGACAAGCCGGACCACCCTCCTCGTGGGCGTCAAAGAGTAGCCAAAGAGACCGGTTATGTATCGGCGATGCCTGGAAGACAGGGTAAGGAGCCATTAGAGCCCAATGACATGTTCGACCTGCATGACAACTTAAATCACAGAGCAGGCCGTACAAGATCCATCTACGGATCCAGGGATTACTCACCGGATAGACGGGGAGATTATAGACCATGGTTCAACCAAAATAATAGAGGCCGGGAATGCAACCGGCCCCATACAGACACCGAGTACAGGCGGCACATAGCTCGGGTCAGAGGCGCCGCTCACCCACTATGCTTCATAGATGAAGTAATGCGGCATCAGTTCCCCGAAGGGTTTAAACCCATAAATATATAATAGTATGATGGGACTACTAACCCAATTGTATGGATCAAGGACTTCCTCCTCCATATCCATATGACACGAGGAGATGATCTCTATGCCATCAAATACTTACCTCTTAAGCTTAAGGGGCCAGCTCGGCACTGGTTAAACAGACTCCCCGAAAACTCCATAGGATGTTGGGAAGACTTGGAAGACGCACTTCGCTCTAACTTCCTGGGGACCTATGTTCGCCCGCTGGACTCTTCCGACCTTAGTAATGTCGTTCAGAAGCCTGGCGAGTCTGTTGGCAGTTCTGGAATTGGTTCTTGACTAAGAAGAACCAAATTGTCGACTGTCCGGACGCCGAGGCCATTGCCCCCTTCCAGCTTGGCCAGGACAAGCCTCGGATTATGTCCGCCCTTACCTCCCTCATGACCTGCTTTTGTGCGGGCGAAGATAACTGGCTGGCAAGATGCAGCCACAATTCTGAAGATCCAGTGGCACCTGAAGCCCAGGATGGCAACTCAAAGCCGAAGCGCAATAAGAACAAATGCCGACACAACATCAACGACGCCGATGACACGGTGGTTAATGTCGGATTCCGCAACTCTCGACCCGGGCAGCGGAACAAGCCCCCTAAAGGCAATCGTGATGGACCCACTCAAATCGAGAAGATCATGGATAGAACTTGCCAAATCCATGGAACTTCGTAAAAGCCAGCCAATAACACACACTACAACTGCTGGGTGTTTAAACAGGTCGGCAAGATACAACCCGGAGAACAAGGTAAAAGCTCACGCAGCGAGGACGAAGATGAGCCTCGGGGTCCAATGGGTGGCGGTCAGAAGAAATTCCCTCCTAAAGTCAAAACGGTGAATATGATATACGCCACCCACATAACTAAGAAGGACAGGAAGAGGGCCCTTAGGGAGTTCTATGGTGTGGAGTCCGTAGCTACGAAGTATAACCCATGGTCAGCATACCTGGTCACTTTTAACCGGCGAGACCATCCGACCAGTATCCATCATGGGGGCTCGGCTGCCCTCATCCTAGATCCCATTATAGATGGGTATCACCTCACTAAAGTCCTAATGGATGGTGGAAGTAGCCTCAATTTGATTTACGCAAACATGGTGAAAAAGATGGGTATAGATCCGTCAAGGATCAAACCCAGCAGCACTACCTTCATGGGAGTGATCCCAGGTGTTGAGGTTCGATGTACGGCCTCTATAACCCCGGAGGTTGTGTTCGGCTCGCCCGATAACTTCCACAGCGAGGACTTGATATTCGACATTGCGCCCTTCCGCAGCGGCTATCACGCGCTGCTCGGCCAAATGGCGTTCGCTCGGTTCAATGTAGTCCCGCACTATGCATACCTCCAGCTCAAGATGCCGGGCCCCAAAGGGGTCATCACTGTCAATGGCAATACAGAGCGGTCCCTTAGAATAGAGGAACATGCATTGGCACTGGCGGCCAAATTCAGCTAGAAAGACAACCGGCAAGCTTCGGCATTTGTCGTAAAGGCACAAAAGCCTAGGAAGCGAGTTTGTATTCAAAACGAAAACTCCGATCCTCCTCCCTCCCCTCAATAGGGACTCGCCCCCACCGCACAACCTCAAGACTAGCGAAGTACGTGCCAAGGAGGCACAACTTCGCATTTAAGATTCCATGGGTAGCGGTGGGGAACTTACGATGGGTGTTCGGATGTCCCGAACTCTTACCATCAACACGTCTTCGGACAAGATGCAGGCGCTCCTAACAGAGCCTGCCCACGGCATAAAGCTCACCTTTCACACTGTGGCCTCTTAAGATTTTGTTCGCAAGATCCGCCCGCACTAGCACCCATCAAGGTGCATCTAAAAGCGGGAGTCAAATAGCAATAGGGCATATCGAAGACGTCTGGTGACCAATTGAAGACCCCTGGTACAATAGCTTCTGTAGGACTTTATTTCTTATTACATACCTGTAAACAGTTGCTTCGGCAATCCGAGTTATAAGAGATGTTGAGGAAATGCGAAATTGCATGGCGCACATACGCCTCATTTGTCCAGTTTTTTTGGAACATACCCTTTTTTCTTCCCTCCCTCTTCTCGTGAAACCTGTTCGGTATGGCTCGAGGTCACCGGCTAATAGAACGGGGGCTCGATTTCAAACACATATTGCCTTAACCATTGTGTGCTTGGCGTCTTGGCATTTGCTCTGTATGCATTGGATCCGAACTATGTCTTTGTTCATTAAGTTGGGTTGCCCGGTTCCTGTGCTTGCCCCTTTATGTTCTGCTCGTTCGGCTAAAAGGGCAAAGGGAGCACCCCTACGATTGTGCTTCCGGTTAGTCCGTTCAAGCACCTCAGGGGAGAAAGCCAAAAACGGACTGTCATAGTATGTGCGACCCGATCTGTGAACCCCAAGTTAGAAGTATTACACTTCAAACCTCGTAAGAGGTTATTCCGTGTTATACGAGGAATTCACCCTTTGTGCAAATACTATGATGTCGGCTTTGGCCTCGGCTCATCCGAACATCGCAAAAACTCCGGTGGCTAATCGTACGCTTCACGTAGTCATTTTCGCACCCCTTTGGTTAAGTGAAATAAATAAAGCATAATGGTACGATTGCCTAGTCTGCCAGACAAAACCGCCTTCGGGTTCCTGTAATTTGGCTAAGGGACACAATGCATTAGCATAGACACCCCATGTAGTATCTACGTGGGGCCTGAAGCCGATGAATCGCATCTTTCAGTATCAAACAACCATATAGGAGTTATAAAGGAATGCAAAACCATATAAGAGAGGATACTAATACCATTAAAAGTTATAACAAGTCTTCAGACATATTACAAGATCATTCAAATATTTTTTTGCCCGGACACTACGACGCTATCACCCGCGCACTCTCCATCACTCCATCGAAGTAAAGCTCGGGGCGTCAGTGCTCCTTTCCGGGTAGCGGTGGATCGGCGGCAACCTTCATCGGATTGAGCTCCGGCCAGTGCACTTTGGCGTTGGCAAGGGCCATCTGGACTCCTTCGATGCAGGACTCCTTGATTGCCAGCTCCGCCATCTGATGCATCTCCATCAACCGTTTCAGCTGCTCCACCAGAAGAGGAGGACACTCGGGTGCTTCGAACTATGCCCAGAATGTCCGAGCTTCGTCTTCCTCTCCCCGCGAGGCAAACAACCAATTGGCGTCCGCTACGCTCTTCTGGAGATCGGCGGCCATGCCTGAGGATCGCCACACTCGGGTCAGCAATTCGAACTTGTGATTCCTGAATACGCACTTTAGGGAGTACCTCTTACCATTGGCTATCTCCTTGGCTTGACAAACTTGTTCCTCAAAGAACCGTCTATCCACCCACTCGTTCTAGAGATCGGACCTCATGGTGGACAGATCGGCCAAGACTGCCTTGTTCTTTTTCTCCAAGGACTCGCACTTGTTGTAACGTCCTTGAGCTCATCCTGTATCTCCGCCACATGAGCCTGGTGTTTATCACTGGTGGCTCGTAGGGCGGAGAGAGTGGTGGCTGCTTCTTTTGCTACTGCCTTCTCCACGGCCGCTTCGTCTTTGGCACATTGAAGCTCGGCCTTGAGTTTTTCGATCTCTTTCGACGAAGCTACAACATGATGCAACTCTATTTAAATAAATCTGCATTGACAATATTCAGGGGGAACGCATCTAGACTTAGTTTGGACTTACCCTACGCTTCATCTAACCTCTTGCTGAGGGCTTCCACCTCATCATCGAAACGCTTGAGCTTCCGATGTAGCTCGTCCAGTTAGGCGCCATTTTTGGCCGACGCTGATGATGAAACCTACATTACACACAAAGCATGTGTTACATCGGCACTCACTTCCCAAATTATAGATATGACCCCTAGGCGAAATGGTCCATCTCACCTAGGGCTTGGGGGCTGCCATGTCTACAATACGAATAAATAATAATCTTGGCAAAAACATTGGGCGACTTACTTGAAAGCCCGCGAGGAGACCTTTGAAGGCCTCCTTCAGTCCGTGGTTAACAGACTGGACGCTTTGTAGTACCACACCCATAAGGGTGCAGTGATCCTCGGGGATGGAGGCGCTTGATAGAGCGTCCTCCATGGCCGACCACCGGTTGGTCGGCAGTGTCGGGGCTGATCGGATTTCCTGATCACCCACCGTGGATTGGATTGGTGCCTACAACGGCACAATGTGCTCTGGAGATGTCCTTGGAGGGGACTGATGGCCCGTCCGGCCGGCCTCCTTAGTGTCCGGATGGGGGATCGTCCCCTGGTCTTCGGTGGAAGAAGCGTTAGCCTTAGCCACGGTAATATCTCCCTCACCCCCTGTGTCCGCCTCCATTGGTGTAGGCTAGGACGACACCTTCACGGTGTACTTCGTGGCGCCTGGAGAGGCACCTTCCCCGCTCTCTGCTAGTTCGCTGGGCGGGGTCTCCCCATTCGATACCACCTCAGTGGGGATGACGTGCGGGGGGCTGTAGGACCAATAACTTGCGTGTTAGCGAACTCTGGAGTTACCTATTATGGAAAGGAGAGTCTCTGGATCCTGACATGGATGGAGGGGGCTTGACCCTTAGGCTCCTTCATGGAACCTCTTCAGGGTCTTCGGAGGCGGAGCTTGAGTCCGAGCTGTCGTCGGATAAGATCACCCGCGCACGACGTGCCTTCTTCAGGGCAGGTGAGGGTGCCTTCCCCGGGGCGTCTGAGGACGCTGCTCTCTTCTTGGCGCAGGGGAAGTTGCCTCCCCTTTGATCTCAACCTCCCCTCCCCCTCCTCTTCCTCCTCTTCAGCCTCCTCCTGATTCAAGGAGGTGGGAGTGTCTTCGGATACAGCCTCAGGCTGGTCCTTGATGTGAAGGCCAACCTAATCTAGTTTCTTCTTCTTCTCCTTCTTAGTGGGAGCCTCGTAAGGCTTCTCCACGAGAATCCTAGCTAACAACCCTGTCCTCTCGTCTTCGGGATGAGGAGCCAGACTGTTGATGTTTATGGCCTTCTTCTGCCATCTCTGCCAGAATAGATTGGATAAGAGGACGAAAGGATACTTTGTGTAATAGAGCCAACCAGATCGGGGAAGGTCTTACCTCGGAGTCCGGCTTGGCAATGTGCATACCCTTGTCCTCCTCCTCGGATGGCCAGCTCTTCATCGACTTGAAGAGCACCTTCCACAGCTTCTCCCGCGTAGTGTGGAAAAGATTCTGGACCGTGGGCTCGGCTTCGAGTTCTCGAGCCCATAGAGGAGTGTTTCGACACTGGCAAGGGAGGATGCATCTTCGGAGCATCACCTGGACCACATCGTCTAGCTTGATGCCCTCCTCGACCAGGGAGCGGTGGTGCTTCTACAGATCGGCCACCTCTTTGTCGAACCCTAGGCTAGGCCCTTCTCGGGCCATGAAGCCAGCCTGGTGGGGGGCCAGATCTGAATGCGGTGGCGGGGAGTTGGCCCTCCTCTCGTGGTTCGGTGACGTAGAACCACTCCTTCTGCCATCCTTTGATGGTGTCAACGAAGGTGCCCGACGGCCACCCAACGCGGGCGAGCTTGCTGATGACTGCCCCGCCGCAGTCCGCGTGCTTGCCTCCGACGCACTTGGGCTTGATATTGAAGACCTACAGCCAGAGCCCAAAGTGCGGCTCGACGCATAGGAAGGCCTTGCAAACTAGGATGAACACCAAGATATGCATGATGGAGTTCGGCGGGAGGTCGTGGAAGTCAAGGCTGTAGAAGAACATTTATCCCCTGACGAAGGGGTGGAGTGGGAAGCTCAACCCCCTGATGAAGTGGGGGACGAACACCACCCTCTCGCCTGGCCTAGGAGTGGGAATCACTTGGCCCTCCTCCACCGCGCGATGAGGAATGTTAGCGAGGAGGTAACCGGCCTTCTTGAGGTCGAGGATGTGTTTGTTAGTGACCATGGAAACTTCCCACTGGCCATTGGAGCCCGCCATTGTTGATCTCGGGAGCGGGGGTGGAGAAACCTAGATCTGTGCTCTGGAGGCGCAGGAGAATAGTGGGCGGAGAAGTCGAATGGAGAGCGTGAAAGGCCTTTGGGGTTTTTCTTTCTCCTTTTATGAGGTCTGCTGATTCGGGCTCCCCCTGTTGCGCCGTGAATCCCTCCTCTTCCCGAGACGTGCAAGCCGTTGCGTACGCGTGATTAAGTATATCCCACGTAAAACGGGACAAAATCGACATGTTGACAGATCGTGTGGATGGAGCAGCCTCGAACCGCGCATTGAGTGCTTGTAACTGGCCTATCGGTCGTGGTGGGCTGAGACCTTTCATCAGAGAGGTCATCAGGAAACAATACCTTTTTTCCTTTGATGTTTGGCCTTCAAAACCAATTTATCTCACAGGATTTGGATGTGCCACTATGCGGAAAATTACTTATCATCGGAGGCTGAACTATGGTTCGACAGCAAGGAACTCACCTTGCAAGTCGAAGACTCTGTTCATGAAGCAGTTGGAGCTGAAGACCCTTGGCATTGGAGGCAAGTTCGGGGGCTACTGAGGGAGCCCTGGACTAGGGGGTCCTCGAATGGCCAACCTGTTGTTTATGGGCCAGACTATATGGGCTACTTGCCGAACACTAGATCATTTGAAGGCCTAGTTTCCAGGATAGAAGCTTCGAGGAGCACGGCTTGTGCTCCACGATTGATGTAGTAAATAGGCATATTTATCTCTTCGGCATGTAGCCAACCATATGCATATGTAGGCCTCCATGGCATCTATATAAGCCAGAGGGTTTTAGGGTATAGAGATAGAACAACTCATCTAGGGTTAGACACACGATCTCGAGGTAGATCAACTCTGTAACCCCTTACACCACCAATAAAATCAAGCAGGACGTAGGGTATTACCTCCATTGGAGGGCCAAAACCTGGGTAAACTCGTGTTCCCTTCGTCTCCTGTTATCGTCGATCCTAGTCTCACTGTTCGGGACCCCCTACCCGAGATCCGCTGGTTTTGATACCGACAACCACCTTCTTGTTGGCCAGATACTTAGGGTAGTTCCGCTTTCAGTGACCAGTTCCCTTGCAATGAAAGCACTCAGTTTCTATCTTGGGTCCAGCCTTGGGTTTCTTCACGAGAGGGGTAGCTGCCTTTTCACTCTTCTTGGAGTTACCCTTCTTGCCCTCGCCCTTTTCTTGAAACTAGTGGCTTTATTGACCATCAACACTTGATGCTTCTTCTGAATCAGACTCAGCGACTTTCAGCATCACAAACAACTTGGTGTCTGACTTGTTCATCCCTTGCATGTTATAGTTCAACATGAAGCTTTTATAGCTAGGTGGCAGTGATTGAAGAACTCTATCAGTGATCGCCTCTTGCGGGAGGGGCATCCCCAATTCAGCCAGACGGTTGGAATACCCAGACATTATGAGTATGTGTTCACTGACAGACCCGTTCTCCTCCATCATGCAAGCATAGAACTTTCGGAGGTTTCATACCTGTCGATCTGGGCATTCTTCTCAAAAATAAAATTCAACTCCTGGAAAATCTCACATGCTCCATGACGTTCAAAACATCTTTGAAGTCCTTGTTCTAAGCCATACAACATCGCACACTGAACTATTGAGTAGTCATCAGAACGTGCCTGCCAGGCGTTCACAACGTCTGCCTGGAGCGGGTGGTTCACCGAGCAGTGTATCAAGGACATAAGACTTTTGGGAAGTCATGAGGATAATCCTCAGATTACGGGCCCAATCTACAAAGTTACTTCCATCATCTTTCAACTTGGCTTTCTCTAGGAATGCATTGAAACTCAAGGGTGCTACTGCGTGAGCCATTGGTCTACAACATAAATATGCAAAGATTACTTAGACTATTGTTCAAGATAATGAGTTTAGTTAATCATATTACTTAAAAACTCCCACTCAAATTGACATCCCTCTAGTCATTCGAGTGCTACATGATCAAAATTCACCAACCCAAGTCCGACCATCACGTGAGATGAGGTGGTTTCAATGGTGAACATCTCCATGTTGATCATATCTACTATATGACTCATGTTCAACCTTTTGGTCTCTTGTGTTCCGAGCCCATGTATGTACATGATAGGCTCGTCGAATTTAACCCGAGTGTTCTGCATGTGCAACACTGGCTTGCACCCGTTGTATGCGAGCGTAGAGTCTATCACAATCGATCATCACGTGGTGTCTCGAAACGACAAACTTTCGCAATGGTGCGCACTCAGGGAGAACATAATTTTATTTTGAAATATTAGTGAGGGATCACCTTATAATGCTACTGTCGTCTTAAGCATAATAAGATGCATAAAAGGATTAACATCGCATGCAAATCATAAGTTACATGATACGGTCATGAACGTGTGCTTTTGATCTCCATCTCCAAAGCACCGACATGATCTCCATTGTCACCGGCATGACACCATGATCTCCATCAATGTGTCACGACGAGGTTCACGTGCCAACTATTGCTTCTACAACTACTGATAACTCATAGCGATAAAGTAAAGCAAAAGGAAAAAATAAATTAAAGACAACCCTATGGCTCCTGCCGGTTGTCGTACTCATCGACATGCAAGTCGTGATTATCTATACAAAACATGATTATATCATACATCACATATATCTCATCATTTCTTTGTCCATATCATATCACATCATACCCTGCAAAAACAAGTTAGACGTCCTCTAATTTATTGTTGCATGCTTTATGCGGATGCTATGGGTATCTAGCAAGAACGATTCTTACCTACGCAAAACCACAATAGTGATATGCAAGTTGCTATTTCACCTTCTACAAGGACCGCCTTTGTCAAATCTGATTCAACTAAACTGGGAGAGACAGACACCCGCCATCCATCTTATGCAACAAAGTTACATGTCAGTCGATGGAACCGGTCTCTCGTACGTAGACGAGTAAGGTTGGTACAGGCCGCTTCATCCCACAATACCGCTGAATCAAGAAAAGATTAAGGAGGGATGCAATCTGAATATCAACACCCACAAACTCCTTTGTGTTCTACTCGTGATCTCATGTACGCACAGACCTAGATCTGATACCAATGTTGGGGAACGTTGCATGGGAAACAAAAAAAAATCCCTACGCTTCACCAAGATCAATCTAGGAGATGGGCATCTACGCAAGGAGAGATTGGATCCACATACCCTTGTAGATTGCTAAGAGGGAAGCATTAATAAATGTGGTTGATGTAGTCGTACGTCTTCGCGATCCAAATCACAAGCCGCCCCGCTATCCAATCACGATCTAGCGCCAAATGGACGACACCTCCGCGTCCATCATACGTATAGCTCGATGACGATCTCTGCCTCCTTGATCCAGCAAGCGAGTGTGAAGAGGTAGATGGGTTCTTAGGCAGCACAATGGCTTGGTGGCGGTGGTGGTGGAGCTAATTCGGCAGAGCTTCGCTAAGCTATACCGAATAGTTCTAGAAGAGAAACAGTCTAGAGGTGGAGGGAGAGGGCTGCTTCGTGGCTTGGTATTGCAGCCCTCCCTCCCCTCACATATCTATAGGAGGAAGGGGTAGGTGTGGTGCCCTAGGGTTTCCCCTAGGGGCTTGGCCGGCGCAAGGGGGAGGGGTCCACCTCCCACAAGCGAGGTGGAATCCTAGTAGGACTTCGTCCCCACTTGGCCTTTCCCAACCCTTGCGAAAGGCCCCCTAGAGGCTGGCTGCCCAGCCCACCAGGGGCTGTGCGTCACCTCCTAGGTCCATGCGGCTCCTAGGGTGAGTGGACCACTCCCGGTGGCCCCCCGAAACCCTTCCGGCACCCCCATCACAAAATTGGGAGGTCACAGAACCTTTTCGGAACTCAAACACCAACTTCCTATATATCAATCTTTACCTCCGGACCATTACGGAGCGCCTCGTGACTTCCAAGATCTCATTAGGGACTCCAAACAACCTTTGGTCACCAACATACATAATCTAGTAATACCAAAACATCACCTAACGTTAACTGTGCAGACCCTGCGGGTTCAAGAACTATGTAGACATGATCGAGACTCCTCTACGGTGAATAACAAATAGCGGGACCTAGATGCCCATATTGGTTCCTACATATTCTATGAAGATCTTTATTGGTTGAACCTATATGTCATGGATCCAATTAATCCCGTATCCAGTTCCCTTTGCTCTTTGGTATGTTACTTGCCCGAGATTCGATCGTTGGTATCTCTATACCTAGTTCAATCTCGTTACCAGAAAGTCTCTTTACTCGTTCCATAACACAAGATCCCGTGCTAACTTTTTAGTCACTTTGCTTTCAAGGATCATTGTGATGTTGTATTACCGAGTGGGACCTGAGATACCTCTCCGTCACACAGAGTAACAAATCCCAGTCTTGATCCATGCCAACTCAACAGACACCCTCGTAGATACCTGTAGAGCACCTTTGTAGTGACCCAGTTATGTTGCAACGTTAGATACACACAAGGTACTCCTTGGTGTCAGTGAGTTGCATGATCTCATGCTCTTAGGAACAGATACTTGACATGCGCAAAACTATAGCAATAAACTGACACGATCATATGCTACGTTCACATTTTGGGTCTTGTCCATCACTTCATTATCCTAATGATGTGATCTTGTTATCAAATGACATCTCGTGTCTATGGCAAGAAACCTTGACCATCTTTGATCAATGAGCTAGTCTATTAGAGGCATACTAGGGACACAATTTTGTCTATGTACCCACATATGTATTTGAGTTTCCAATCAATACAATTATAGCATCGATAATAAATGATTATCATGAACAAGGAAATATAATAATAAACATTTTATTATTGCCTCTAGGCCATATTTCCAACAACATTGTGGAGAAAGATGGGATTTCCCCCTCCAATAAGGAGAGATATACTCTGGTCCCCTCGGGTGCTCCGACCTGGATAAGCATGGCCATGCAATGAGGATTATGAGATAATCTGAAGTGTTGGTCGGATACACTGGAACGAGAAAGAGGTCGTGATGCAACAAGGATGACCATGATGCCTTGAGCACAACAACCTACATCCTGTGGCAAAGGGAAGAGAAGTGTGAAGTACATGTTTGCCTAACCAGCTTCACGGGACACTTGGAGTCGGCACACTTTGCTAGAGGCCGCTATCGACTGGTCGAGCCGGATGTGATCTGACTTGCAACCAAGTGAACGAGAACCTAAGGGGTCACGCGCTTAAGGGAAGGAACACGTGGGCTTTAGGATCCGTGCAAGGCCCAAGAGTTGAGCCAGCACTGGATGCCTATATATAGTGGATGTGTGGAACACCCATCCGGTTGATCACTTCGACACCGTCAATGGGGCTTTTCATGTGTTGCAACTAGCCACCTCCACTCACTGCCGCCGACTGTGTGATCGGACCTAGCAGTCCGCCACACGGTGTTCCTCCTGCACGTGCGGATACCGTTAGAGGCAGTGCACTTGCGCTGCTCCGGCAAACCTGTACGTGGGATCTGGTGACCGACTGTTCAAGGAAGATCGGACGAGGAGTATACGGACCATGCGAACGCGTTGGCCAAACTCTACTTCCGCTGCATGGCACTACGCGTCTAGTGCTAACAATCGGTGATCCATCTCTATAGCATGTTCTTGGATGTTCTGCATGTAGGAAAATTTTAGTTGGCATGGGATACACCTACGGTAGAACCCAACATTGATGTCAAAGGGGGGAGAGTTTAGGGATTTGCCAAGTCACGAGCGTGTCTTAGGTGCTTGCCTTCTGCACTCGTGAACTCTTTTATCATTTGCTTTGCTTTGGTTTGTGTTTGTGTTTGTGGGACTTAAGGACCGAGTCATATGGTATGAGACATATGCTACTGTCTACTTATCTATATATGTCTTAGTACTCTGTTAATATGTGACCTCATGCTTATCTTGTGCCCTATGATTATGCTCACATGTCGTCTCCTGCATATATGCTTATCGCTATTCATGTTATTCTAAGTATTACATGTCTATGAAATATAGAGGAAGCATTGATCCTAGTGTGTGCGCTTTGCATTTGAAAATCATATTTAAAATAGTGCACGTGTCTAGGGGGGAGCCTGACTTTATAAGTGTTGGGGTTTGCTTTCTATATTATGTTTTTCCTTATGCAAATACGATGTTGTCATCAATCCACCAAAAAAGGGGGAGATTGTTAGGGCATATTTTTCCTTTAGTGGTTTTGGTAATTGATGACAATGCATTTGCGGAATAATCGTGTGCATTAAGCTTTTCATATATTTCATCATAAGGCACAAGACGATTCTAGTCCCTATGGATAATAGTGAAGACGGTTATTTTCTTGCGTTTTTTATGGAATTGAGTCATAGGAGAACCATACTATTAAGAGGGGGTTCACGTCGGAAAGGTTTGGGTGGAATCAATACGTACACATCTTGTTTGCACCCTTGCTCCTTTCCCGCATCAATAGACCTGCTCCTCTGTGCCCTTGTTCTTGTTCTGAAGGTTCCTAGAGGTAGGACCACTCTAGAAAGTGGTAGTACCGCAGAGGCATGCCACCCAGTACTACCGCTCTACTACTGGCTAAACTTCTATTTCCTTGGGACTCCATGTCGGACTAAGTGGTAATAGGGACGGTAGTGTGACATGGTAGTACCGCTCGTCACTACGGCTCAACTATCGCCTAACCTTTTGTAGTCTGGGACTTCATGTCAGACTGTGTGGTACTAGCCCCGGTAGTATGACACGGTAGTATTGCCCATAAGCGGTGGTAGCGCCAGCTGCTACTGGATAATCTTCTGGACTCGAGAACTCTTACTGGTCTCACGGGTGGCAGTAGGGCGAGGCACTATCGCTTACAGGCGGTACTACTACTCTTACAAGCGGTACTACCCATGTTCTGTCTCTGCCATGGATCCGTGGGCCCCTGCACTACAACCCCGGTAGCAGTACCACTAGGGCGAGCGGTAGTACCACTCCAGTGGCACTACCGATTTGAGGCCTTGTGCCTTTGCACTATGTAGCTGGCAACCGCCTAAGCGGTAGTATCGCTTGTGTGCGGGCTGAGAGGGGGTAACGGTTGGATTTGTTCCCCCACTATATAAAGGAGGTCTTTTCCCCAAGAATACCACCTCATCCATTCATAAGCTCCATTGTTGCTCCAAGCTTCATTTTCACCCGATCTCTCTCCCTAGACAACAAAATTTGTTGATCTCTAGGGTTTGGTTGAGAGGTCCCCGATCTACACTTCCACCAAGAGAAATTTGACCCCCCGCTAATCCCTTGTGTATCTTATTACACTTGGGTGTTTGAGCATCCTAGACGATTGAGCCTCACCTCAGAGCCACAATCCATTCTAGTGAAGCTTCGTGGTGGTGTTGGGAGCATCCAATTAAGTTGTGGAGATTGCCCCAACCTTGTTTGTAAAGGTTCGGTCGCCGTCTTCAAGGGCACTGATGACCCACAAGTATAGGGGATCAATCGTAGTCCTTTCGATAAGTAAGAGTGTCGAACCCAACGAGGAGGAGAAGGAAATGGTAAGCAGTTTTCAGCAAGGTATTCTCTTCAAGTGTTGTAAGTAACAATGATAGATAGTTTTGTAGCAAGATAATTCGAAACAAGTGACAAGTAATAATAGTAACACTGGTGCAGCAAGATAGCCCAATCCTTTTTGTAGCAAAGGACATGCCTAAAAGTACGCTTATATTAAGCAAGTGCTCCCAAGGACACATGGGAATTTCTGTCTACTCATGTTCATAATGTTGAGTTGATTCGTGTTCGCTACTTTGATAATTTGATATGTGGGTGGACCGGTGCAAGGTGATGTTCTTACTTGAACTAACAACCTACTTATGATTAACCCATATCACGATCATCCGCAACTACGAAAGAATAATTAAGATAAATCCAACCATAGCATGAAACATGTAGATCCCAACTAGCCCCTTATGAAGCAACACATGAACTAGCGTTTAAGCTTCTGTCACTCTTGCAACCCACCATCTACTTGTTACTCAACAATGACTTCCCTTAGGCCCATAACATGGTGAAGTGTCATGTAGTCGACGTTCACATGACACCAGTAAGATAAGTAACAACATACATATCATCAAAATATCGAATGCATACCGACTTCACAAGATTACTTATAACAAGGCTTCTCCCATGTCCTCAGGAACAATAATAACTACTTACACATCATCAACATGTTCAAGATCTTAGGAGTAATAATGATAATTAAGGATCTGAACATAATCTCTTCCACAAAGTAATCCAACAAGCATCAACTATGAGATGTAATCAACACAACTAGTAACTCACAGCTACCAATCTGAGGTTTTGGGACAAAGATTGGAAACAAGAGATGAACTAGGGTTGGAGATGAGATGGTGCTAGTGAATAGGTTGATGAAGATTGGTACTCCCACAAAGGAGGAAGCGTTGGTGATGACGATGGCTTTGATCTCCCCCTCCTGGAGAGGGATTTCCCCAACAGAATATGACAGCCGAAGTGCAAAAGGGCCTGTGCCCAGGTTTCTGCCTCGAGACGGTGGCGCTTTGTCCCGAAAGGTAGCATCTGATTTTTTTAGGGTAAAACACATCATATAGGAGAAGAGGGGCATCAAAGAGCCAACAGGGGGCCCACAAGCCATCTGGCCGCTGCCTAGGGGGGCTCGGCCAGATGGCTTGTGGCCAGCTGGTAGCTCCTCTCTGGTATATTTTGCTCCAGAAATTCTTAAATATTCCAAAAATATTCTGCCTAATTTTTCAGGTCATTCTGAGACTAGTGATTTTTCTGTTTTTTTCTCGAGTTTTTGGTCCAGAATTCCAGTTTTCGGATATTTCCCTCCTTGTGATGTACCTTGCATATTCAGACAGAATAAACATAATAATTGTATGATAATTTTGAATAATGGACAAAAATAAGGTAAAAAGTGGTAAGAAATCATGATGCAAAATGGACGTATCAACTCCCCCAAGCTTAGACCTCGCTTGTCCTCGAACGAAAGCCGAACTCTAAAATAATGACCACATAATATGAGAGAGAGGTGTTGATAAAAACAGAATACGAACATGAGAGCATCTTGAATATCATCATAGTAGAAAGTTTTTATTCATATGACCTCTCATGAGTTTTTATTCATATGACCTCTCATGAAAAAGTAACTATCTATTCACAACTGAAAAAATATAGATCATAATCTTTATTGAGAATTAACAAGCAATGCAATTAGTCCTTGAGATAATCATAGATTATGAAATCGAGAGAAGAGTCTATGTAAAAGCTTATATTTATAGCAAGTTCACATATTCAACTATGATGTAACCTTCTATGATTGCTAACATACATTGCATATTTTTGCAACAAGTGACTACGCGGGACACATACAAAGATGGGGGCCCAAATGTTCTTGCCACCCAACTTATTTACCTTAAGGATAGTGTCAAAAATAATGGAACATGATCATTTACATTCAGCTAGATATATTGTTTTGAATATTTCCTCAACATATGATGCTTGCCACTAAATAGCTTGGAGAATAATAACAAGGGAAATATTACTGACTGTTGCATGAAAATAAAACTTGTAAGAATGTAAAAGATAGGCCCTTCATAGAGGGAAGCAGAGGTTGTATTAAGATTTTATTTGTTTGATATGTTTAATATTTTAAAATAAAGGAACATCACTTTATATTGCCCCTTGTGATAGCGAACTTTATTATGCATTTCGTCGCTTCTATTGCTTCACCATCACAAGATCGTACAAAGCTTACTTTCCCTTACAATAAAAATCTTACATGATTAGAGGCAATTTTTATTGCCCTATGCAACAATGACAACTTAATTGAAGGATCTTATTAAATCCATAGGTAGGTATGGTGGACTCTCATGGCAAGAAACTGGGTTTAATGGTTATGGATGGACAAGTAGTATCTCTACTTACTGCGAATATTTTGGCTAGTAAAAGGTCGTAAGTAAGCATCACATGTTAAAGGATTCAATACCATATAAATTCTATGAAAATGTAGACAAATATTTCATTATGTTGTCTTACATGTCCCACTTCAATACTTGATCATTATATAATATTTTGATGGGAGCTCACAATCAAAGAAGGTGTTCACGATAGTATATTTATATGTAAATCCCCTCTTCTCTACCACACTTTTGCATAGATTATATCAGTTACTAATGTTATGTTTGTCGGTTTCCAACACTTCTTATTGCTTATACCTCATTTTCTATGTGAATTCATTACTTCTCAAGAGATATGCATATGATTTTTCTTATTATTTTTATTGCCTTGCTAAGATTACAGGTGCAAGTGAAGAGGGGGCACACAATCTCAACTAACTTTATTATATAACTATCACACTCAATTACAAGGATAGGTAGAACTCAAACCAAAAACTCTAAATAAAGAAAATATGAAATTTAACTCCCTAGATCACGAAAAACTAAGATCCAATTAAGATAGGTAGTACTGTTAAAAAGTGATGGTGATACGATACCGGGGCACCTCCCCCAAGCTTGAACAAGCCAAGGATGGTGCCCATACCCATGTACTCAAGTGTTCTTCGGTGATGGGGGTGGTGTTTGGTAGTCCTCCATCTTCCAATGCATAGGTTCTCCATCAAAGAACAAAACCATTGTCTCCGGGATCTTGAAATCAACAGCTAGTCTCATCATTTGAAACCTGGGTTCATACTCATAGTTTTGGAGTTGGAGTTGATAGAGTTGATCCTGGAGGTGTTCAATATGATCTTGAAGCTTGGCGAGGGCCTCCCCCATGCTTTTAGTGTCCATCTTGTTTTCACGGATGAAGTCTATGATCATAGAGTGATTAGCACTCAAACCATGTTTGACCATCCCTTGACACTTGAAGATTTCTTGCTCCACTTGTGCAAGCGTGGCCTTCTCACTTCCCCCTTCTTGGGGCCTTGAATGTCCCAGATGGTGAGCACCCCCTCATGCATCTCAATAGCTTGAGGGTTCTTCATCACCTCTGGCCGGTGGAATTGATGACCTTATCGAAGAACTTGTCCTTGGATGGCGAAGGGGAAGTCATCGCGATCTAGATATGTCAGAAAAATAGCCTGAAACAAGAACAGAGGAAAATCTTGCGATGCGGTGGTCAAAACATCCAGGTGTATATATAATGATTTTTTTCTAGGTCAGAATATGTGTTCCAGAAGAAATTAGAGTCCAGAGGCCACACGAGGGACCCACAAGACATGTGCCTGGGCCCCAGGGGGTCACGACATGTTGGCTTGTGGCTCCCACGGGAGTCCTTTTGACTTTTTTTTATTTTTGTAATTTTTCTAAAATACAAAAAATGACAAAAAATATTTTTATGGATTTTTTGGAGTTGTTTTACTTACCGTACCACATACCTACCCCTATTTCAAGTTTCTGGAGTGTTCCGGAAGACTTCCTTGATATGTACTTCCGGTGTGATGACTTTGATGACATTTATTTCTTCATTAATGGGTGCACCTGGGTTCTTGCCTTCGAAGTTGTTGATTTTTATAGAACCGGAGCAATAAACCTCCTCAACAACGTATGGGCCTTCCCATTTGGAGAGGAGTTTTCCTCTAAAAAAATCTTAAATGAGAATTGTATAAAAGTCTCATACATTGAATTCTCATTTTTGAATCCTTTTGTCATGCCATCTTTGAACCTTTTCTTTAAATAACTTAGCTTTTTCATAGGCTTGTGTTCTCCATTCATCAAGTGAGCTAATGTCAAATAACCTCTTCTCACCGTCAACTTTAAAATCATAGTAAAGCTCTTTAATTGCCCAATAAGCTTTGTGTTCTAACACAAGAGGTAAATGACAAGCTTTCCCATAGACCATTTTGTATGGAGACATAACCATAGGGTTCTTATAAGTAGTTCTATAAACCCAAAGTGCATCATCTAGATTCTTAGACCAATTATTCCTAGATCTATTAACAGTCTTTTGCAATATTAATTTTATTTCTCGATTGCCTAATTCAACGTGACCACTAGAATGGGGATGATAAGGTGATGCAATCCTATGGTTAACTCCATATTTAGCTAGAAGTTTACAAAAAGCACCATGAATAAATATGAACCACCATCAATCATTAAATATCTAGGAACTCCAAACCTTGGGAAAATAATATATTGAAGAATTTTAATAGAGGCGATACGATCAACACTACTAGTTAGAATAGCTTCTACCCATTTAGTAACGTAATCAACAACAACTAGAATGTGAGTATACCCATTTGAGGAAGGAAAAGGTCCCATAAAGTCAAAGCCCCAGACATCAAATGGTTCAATAGCAAGTGAATAATTGATAAGCATTACCTGACGCTTATTGGTGTTGACAACTCTCTGGCATTCATTGCATGAAAGGACATACTTACAAGCATCTTTGAAAAGAGTAGGCCAATAGAAACCAGATTGTAATACCTTGTCTGCAGTTCGGTCACCGGCATGGTGTCCTCCATAAGCTTCGGATGACACTTCCGAAGAATCTGTTCATGTTCATGCGCAGGTACACATTATCTAATAATTCCGTCTACTCTATGTTTGTAAATATGTTGGTCATCCCAAAAGTAATGTCGTCGGTCATAAAATATATATTTCTTTTGTTGATATGTGAAACTAGGTGGGATGTATTTAGCAACAATATAATTAGCATGATCAGTATACCAAGGAGCATTACGTGAAGTATTTATAGCAACAAGTTGTTCATCAGGAAAACTATCTTCGATAGGAACTGGGTCATCAAGAACATTTTCCATCCTAGAGAAGTTATCTGCTATAGGGTTTTCAGCTCCTTTTATATCAATGATATGCAAGTCAAATTCTTGAAGTAAAAGTACCTACCTAATAATTATAGGTTTAGCATCCTTCTTTTCCATTAGGTATTTAATAGCAGCATGATCGGTGTGAATAGTTACTATGGAATAGACAATGTAAGGTCTAAACTTATCACAAGCAAAGACGACTGCTAACAATTCCTTTACAGTGGTACCATAATTCCTTTGAGAAGATTCTAGAGTTTTACTAGCATAATGAATAACATTTAACTTTTTATCTACTCTCTACCCTAGAACAGAGCCAACGGCAAAATCACTAGCATCGCACATAACTTCAAATGGTAGGTTCCAATCAGGTGGTTCAACAATAGGTGCAGAAATTAAAGCCTTCTTAAGTATTTCAAAAGCTTCTACACAATCATCATAAAAAACAAAAGGAGCATCTTTTTGAAGAAGATTAGTTAACGACCTACAAATCTTTGAGAAATCTTTAATGAAACTCCTATAAAACCAGCATGACGAAGGAAACTTCTTATACCTTTGATATCTCTCGGGCATGGCATTATCTCTATGACATCAACTTTAGCCTTGTCTACCACAATGCCTCATTCAGAATTTTTTTGCCCAAGCACTATACCTTCATTTACCATAAAGTGACCCTTCTCCCTATTCAACACAAGACTAGTTTCTTCACATCTCTGCAAAACTTGATCAAGGATGCTCAAGCAATCATCAAAAGAAGTCCCGTAGATAGAAAAATTGTCCAGGAAAACGTCAACTATCTTTTCAAAAAAATTAGAGAATATAGTAGTCATACATATCTGAAATGTAGTAGGTGCATTGCATAAACCAGAAGGCATGTGTCTATAAGCATAAGTTCCAATAGGACAAGTAAAGGTAGTTTTCTCTTGGTCTTCTTTTGATACAGGTATTTGAGAAAATTCGGAATATCCATCAAGAAAGCAAAAGTGCGTATGATTAGATAATCTTTGTAACATTTGATCAATAAAAGGCAAGGGGTAATGATCATTTTTAGTAGCTTTATTTAGTTTTCTAAAATCAATTACCATCCAATAACTAGTTTTGATTCTTTGCGGAATAAGCTCGTTCTTATCATAAGGAACAACATTAATACCTCCTTTCTTAGGGACACAAGAACATGACTTACCAACCTACTACCAGCAATAGGATAGATTATTCCTGCCTCCAAAATCTTTAGTATTTCACTTCTCAGCACTTCTTTCATTTAAGGATTTAAGCGGAGTTGATGACCCACAATAGAGCATCTGGGTCCATATTAATCTTGCGATGACATAGAGTGGGGCTTATGCCTTTTAAATTGTCAGGGGTGTATCTAATAGCAGCCCTGTGGTTCCTCAGAGTTTTAAGTAATCTTCTTTCTTTATGCTCTGAAAGGTTAGCACGAATAATAACATGATATATCTTCTTTTCATCAAGATAAGCATATTTCACAGTATCCGACAAGGTCTTTAATTCAAACACGGGATCTCCTTTGGGTGGACGAGGATCCCCTAAAATATTAACTAGCAAGTTGTGTTTGAGTATAGGCGTTTGTTTGAGGAGAATCTTATCTATTTCATTCCTTTCATTAATTTGCACATCGTTCTCATGATCTATTAAATATTTCTCTAAGGGATCAATGGGAGGTATGACAATACAAGCAAGACCAATCATTTCATCCTTACTAGGTAATTCCTTCTCATGTGATTGATTAGTAAACTTAGAGAAATTAAATTCATGAGACATATCACCAAAGCCTACTCTAACCTTATCAGTAACACAATTGATTTCAGCATTAACGGTGTTTAAGAAAGGTCTACGAAATGTAATGGGACAAAAGTTATCTTGATATGAACAAAGTACTAAGAAATTAGCGGGGTACTTGACCTTCCCATACAGAACCTCAACACCTCTAACAATCCCAAGTGGTGAAATAGTATCTCGGTTTGCAAGCTTAATAGTAACATCAATATCTTCTATAGTAGAGGGTGTTATGTCGCTCATAATTTCTTGATATAAGGTATAAGGTATAGCATTCACACTAGCACCAAGGTCACACAAACCATGATAACAATGTTCTCCAATTTTAACTGAAAAAATAGGCATGCCAACCATTAGCTTATTTTTATCCAACTTATAATGTTTGTTTCTAGTGAGTTTCGCAATCCTAGCTGCTTCACTGCAGAAAGAGAGAACCTGGCCCTCGACATTGTTATCTAGAAGATCTTTGACCATGGCAACATTAGGTTCAACATTTATTTGTTCATAAGGTATAGGTGTTCTAATATGACTCTTATTAACCACAGTCATAGTCTTACATGTTCACTTATTCGAACATGAAAAGGGGATTTCTCAATGTAACCAGTGGGAATAACAGGATCAGCATGACTAACAATTATTTCTTCTTTCTCAATTTTAATAGGTTCTTGTAGTGGTGGTTTGATGGGAGGATGATATTTAAACACTATTCGTTGGGAAGATAAACATGAGTAGAAAATGATTCATAGAAAGTAGCTACTATTTCAGAGTCAATACCACAAAAGATTTAACATAATAAAAATTAAGTTTTGTACCTGACTCATTACCTTTGTCGAGCTCCCAATCTTTAGAATTGCGTTTATTTCATTCCGAAAGATCCCATTTGAATTCAATAGTTTTATTCATATATGAGCCAGAGGAAGAAGAATGCAATAATTTTTTATCATCGTGAGAAAGCCGAGCATAAAAAATTTGTATACTCATTTCTCTTGGAAAATCATGGGTGGGGAATGTGTGCATCATAGATTTAAGGCTCCTTCAAGCTTGAGTGATGCTTTCTCCTTTTGGAGGCCGGAAGTTATATATATCATTCCAATCATAGTTAACTAGATGCATTGGATAAAACTTTTGATGAAATTCCAGCTTCAAGCCATTCCAATCCCATGATTCAATATTATCCAATATCCTATACCACACAAATTCTTTTCCCTCCAAAGATAAAGGGAGAACCTTCTTCGTAACTTTATCCCTAGACAAACCTGCAAGCTGAAACAATCCACAAACCTCATTGACGAATATCAAATGGAAATCAGGATGAGTCGTACCATCATAAGGAACAGACAATATTTTTCATGCATACCCTAAGGAATCTCATAATAAATATTTTCAGTAGGTGCAGTAGGTGGAGGACAATTTCCTCATCTTCCGTTCTGGGCAAAGATACCCCGAACAAGCCACTCAAAGGGTGACTGCTCATAGTGACAAAGAACAGTAAATTTCAGCACGTATAGAAAAATATTTCCTTACCAATTTCCACTTACAAAAGGCGCTTCACTCCTTGGCAACGGTGACAAAAAGGAGTTTTGATGACTGACAAGTATAGGGAATCAATCATAGTCCTTTATATAAGTAAGAGTGTCGAACCCAACGAGGAGCAGAAGGAAATGATAAGCAGTTTTCAGCAAGGTATTCTCTCCAAGTGTTGTAAGTAACAGTGATAGATAGTTTTGTAGCAAGATAATTCGTAACCAATGACAAGTAATAATAGTAAAAATGGTGCAGCAAGGTAGCCCAATCTTCTTTGTAGCAAAGTAGAGGCCTGAAAGTACTCTTACATAAAGGAAGTGCTCCCGAGGACACATGGGTATTTCTGTCTACTCATGTTCATCAAGTTGAGTTGCTTCGCATTCGCTACTTAGATAATTTGATATGTGGGTGGACCGGTGCTAAGGTGATATTCTTACTTGAACTAAAAACCTACTTATGATTAACCCCCCTCGCAAGCATCCGCAACTACGAAATAAGAATTAAGATAAATCTAACCATAGCATGAAACATGTGGATCTAAATCAGCCCCTCATGAAGCAACACATAATCTGGGGTTTACGCTTATATCACCCTCGCAGCCCATCATGTACTTGTTACTCCACAATGACTTCCCTTAGGCCCATAACATGGTGAAGTATTATGTAGTCAATGTTCACATGACACCACTAAGAGAAGTAACAATATACCTATCATCAAAATATCGAACGCATACCAACTTCACAAGATTATTTATAACAAGACTTCTCACATGCCCTCAAGAACAATAGTCAATACTCACACATCATCAACATGTTCAAGATCAGAGGAGTAATAATGATAATTAAGGATCTGAACATAATCTCTTCCACCAAATAGTCTAACAAGCATCTACTACAAGATGTAATCAACACAACTAGTAACCCACATGTACCAATCTAATGTTTTGGGACAAAGATTGAATACAAGATATGAAATAGGGTTGTAGATGAGATGGTCCTGCTGAAGAGGTTGATGAAGATTGGCCCTCCCACGAAGGAGGAAGCATTGGTCATGACGATGGCTTCGATCTCACCCTCCTGGAGAGGGATTTCCCTGGTAGAATCTGACTACTAGAGTGCAAAAGGTCCTCTGACCAGGTTTCCGCCTCGAGATGGCGGCACTTCGCCCTGAAAGGTTTCTTATGATTTTTCCTAGGGTAAAACACACCATATAGGGAAGAGGGGCATCAGAGAGCCAATAGGGAGGCCACAAGCCATCTGGCCGCCGCCTAGGGGGGCGGCCAGATGGCTTGTGGCGAGATGGCAGTTCCTCTTCGGTATATTTTTTGCTCCATAAATTCTTAAATGTTCCAAAAATATTCTCCGTAAATTTTCACGTCATTCTGAGGCTGGTGATTTTTCTGCCTTTTCTCGGTTTTCCGGTCCAGGATCAGATATTTCCCTCCTGGTGATGTACCTTGCATATTCAGAGAGAATAAACATAAGAATTGTATGATAATGTGGAATAATGGACAAAAATAAGGTAGAAAGTCGTAAGAAATCATGATGCAAAATGAACATATCAGGCACCACTAGTGGAATCATGGCACCTCGCATTGTGTGAAGCCCTGAGGAGAATACGATGTTCAGTGGCCCTAGTTGCTTCTTGGGGAGCACTGTGCCTTCACACCGCTCGAACAGAGAGATACTTCCCCTCAAAGGGAAGGAACTTGGAGTAGATTCAAAATCTCCCAATGGACCCCTCCCCTCCCCTCCGCGTCGCCCCCGCACAGCGATTGATACGTCTCCAACATATCTATTATTTATGAAGTATTCATGCCATGTTTACAATAATTTTACATGATTTTGGTATGATTTTATTAGAACTAACCCAGACTGACGCTGTTTTCAGCTGAAGTACCGTGGTGTTGTTTTCGTGCAGAAATAAAAGTTCTTGAAATGAGCTGAAAATTTACGGAGAATATTTTTGGAAAATATAAAAAATACTGGAGTGAAGAGCTTGTCTAGAAGGTTCCCGAGGAGGCCACAAGCCTCAGGGGCGTGGCCACCCCCTGTCCGCAGGCACCAGGCTTGTGGGCCCCTCGGGAGTCCATCGACCTCCCTCTCAGCTCTATAAATCGTCAAATATTTTGCAAACCCCAACGCAGAACCTAGATCTAGAGTTCCGCCGCCGCAAACCTCCAGAGCCACGAAAAACCAATCGAGAGCCCATTCTGGCACCCTGTCGGAGGGGGAAACCATCACCGGAGGCCATCTTCATCATCCCGGTGCTCTCCATGACGAGGAGGGAGTAGTTCACCATCAGGGCTGAGGGTATGTACCAGTAGCTATGTGTTTGATCTCTCTCTCTCTCTCTCTCTCTCTCTCTCGTGTTCTCGAGATGGCACGATCTTGATGTACCGCGAGCTTTGTTGATATAGATTGGATCATATGGAGTGTTTCCCCTCTCTATCTAGTTGTGATGAATTGAGTTTTCCCTTTGAAGTTTACTTATCGGATTGAGTCTTTAAGGATTTGAGAACACTTGATGTATGTCTTGCGATGGGATATCTGTGGTGACAATGGGATATTCTATTGATTCACTTGATGTATGGTTTGGTGATCAACTTGCGGGTTCTGTGACCTTGGGAATCTATGCATAGGGGTTGGCACACATTTTTGTCTTGACTTTCTGGTAGAAACTTTTGGGCACTCCTTGAAGTTCTTTGTGTTGGATTGAACATGATGAATCTGAATTTATGTGATGCATATTGTATAATCAAGCCCATGGGTACTTGTGGTAACATCGGAGTATCTCAGTGACATTAGGTTTTTGGTTGATGTGTATCTTAAGGTGTTATTTTAGTACGAACTCTAGGGCTGTTTGTGACACTTATAGGGATAGCTCATAAGATTGATTAGAAAAAATAACTTTGAGGTGGTTTCATACCCTACAATAATTTCTTCATTAGTTCTCCGCTATTTGTGACTTTGGAGTGAACTCTTTGTCGCACCAGAGGTATTTACATATGATTCAACTATGCCAATGTTGTTGAGAGAAATTGCACTAGTGAAAGTATGAACCCTAGGCCTTGTTTCCAAGCATTTATACAACATTTTTCTCACCATTTACTATTTGTTACCTTGCTGTTTTTATATTTTCAGATTACAACAAACAATATCTACCATCCATATTGCACTTGTATCAACATCTCTTCGCCAAACTAGTGCACCTATACAATTTACCATTGTATTGGGTGTGTTGGGGACACAAGAGACTCTTTGCTATTTGATTGCAGGGTTGTTTGATAGAGACCATCTTCATCCTACACCTCCCAAAGATTGATAAACCTTAGGTCATCCACTTGAGGGAAAATTTCCATTGCCCTACAAAACTCTGTGCTTGGAGGCCCAACACGAGTCTACAAGAAGAAGGTTGTGTAGTAGACATCAGCTACCGGGGGAACCCTAAATCAGGCACCACCGCTCCCCTCGTCTCCTCCTCCTGTCTCCTCCGTCGATGCCCTAGGACTCGACCTAGTAAAGCCCAACCGGAGTCGGGGCCGGCAGGACCTTTTCGTCCCCTCGATGGCTGGGGATGGCGTGGTGCGACTCCTTCGTCCGGGGCGCTTCGTGGGCGTCGGGCGACACGGCAGCGCGCGGGCACCGGGTGGTCGCGGGCATTGCTTTTAGGCGTTGGGTGGCGTGGATGGTGGCGGGAAGGGCAGATGTTGTGGTGGTGACGAGGATGCCAGATCCTTGCGTTTTGCTACAGGTCGCGACGCGGTCCGAGGGCGGCAACGCGGTCGGAGAGCGCCTGACCAGGCCGGCCGGCTTGGCCGGCAGCCAGGGCGGGCCTAGGTGGCCCTAGCTGTCGGGTGGCAGCCACAGTCATGCAGGCGGCGTAGGGTGGCGGTGGTGCCCTCCTTCTCCCTGATGTGTGCTGTCGGGTGGCTCAGATCGAGGGTTCCTGCTAGGGCGGGCCTTGTTAAGGCCAGGAATGGATCGAAGCTTGGGCTTCAGGTAGGAGTGAGGGAGTCCTGGATTAGGGGGTCCTCGGATAGACGACCTCTTGCTTATGGGCCGAACTGTATGGGCTGCAAGGTGAGCATTGGATGATCTGGGTCACCATTGCCAGGATGGAGGCCTCAAGGAGCCGTGACATATCCTCCAATTCGTCTACCTTAGATAGTCATGTTTATCTCTTCGGCATGTAAACCGACCATGTGTAAATGCTAGGTACCCTCGACGTCTATATAAGCCGGAGGGTTTTAGGTTCTAGATACAAAACAACTCATCTAGGGTTAGCTATTCGATATCAAGATAGATCAACTCTGTAACCCCCCATACCATCAATACAACCAAGTAGGACGTAGGGTATTACCTCCATAGGAGGGCCAGCACCTGGGTAAATCTGCGTCCCCTTCGTCTCCTGTTACCATCGATTCTAGTCTCACAGTTCGGGACCCCCTACCAAGATCCGCCGGTTTTGACACCGACATTGGTGATTTCAATGAGAGTTCCTCTGTGAACACCTAAGGAACCGATGGCTCGCTTCATCATGAGAAACGAGATCTGCATCCAGGGGATCCTCACCTCCGATCAAAATCTCGCAGGCGGTGACATCTTGTCACACACCATCCCGATCAGCCACCATGGCCTGATCGGAAGCTTTTTCCCCTGATCAGAGGATCAAGTTCAGAACCTTAGAGTTCGTCGCTGATTCACGGGGAATACTCACTTTAAAAGAACCCTCGACCTTGGAGGAGAAGCCTATAAGTCTGGACGGCTCGACGCCAAAGACACGAGGCCCCACTTCTATACGGAACACGAATCTGCTTTGGCGTGGCTCCGGAACTGTCTCACCGCTCATAGAATCTACTTGCCTCAGTGACACGCATCCTACCATCGCCTCGTTCTTAAACGATTTGTTTGATCGAATCAAAGCCATGCGTATGTCGGATGACTAGGTTTTGGTCTATGACCGGCTCAGGATTAGGCCCGATGATAGGAAGATCCATGTCCCTTCGGTCACCCACCTTGTCCCTACCATAGAGTGCCCGGCCGAGGATTCGTCTCGACACCCGAAACTAAAGACAGTCTACACCCCGGACTCTGATCACCGAGACTTCATCGGCGAATCAGATGCTGAAAATCACCCTCGAGCCAGATCGTCATCGGATCGGGGCCTACCAAACGATTCAAAGTCTGTAATTCCGAACACTCACTATGGCGTGGAATCGAGTTTTTTCCCACCCACCACCCAAGACGATCATCCCGGTATCGCACCAAAACCCGCGTCCTTGGACTTTTGGGATATCAAGCAATTACAGAGAGAATTAGTACATCACTTTTGGACCAGACTCCTACTCGCTAGAAGCATAGAAAAAGGTCTTAGCGACCAAGAGATAATGGAAATTTTCATTCGAAATTGCCATGATGAAGGGATTCTTAACGCCTTGGCCCGTAGGCACATTCGCGACTTTTCAGAGTTATCCGATTAGGTACAGAAATACTGTGCCATGGAAAGCGCTTGGCAATCTGAACGGTTGTTTTCAGAACCACCTTTCCCCAAGCACCCTGGTGGAGATCGGAAAAAGCGGGTACCTCCAAAGCGGCCCGCAAGATACGAACCCGCCGAAAAAAGAAACGGGCCTCCTTCAGGGGTCGGCACTATCCTTCACGGACTATTGAATAAACCTTGCCCTATACATTCTATGTTGCTAAACACAAGCCCAACCCATAGCCTTAGAGCTTCATGGGTCATCATGCAAGTGGCAAAGAGTTGCGAGGCTATCCTTGAAACACCTCCGTTGATTGGGCGCTCCCCATAATCACGCGAACAAAATGTCGAAGTCCTGACGATCTAAGAAACGTTCCCTTCAAGGAATAGGAGGAAAGGGGCTCTTAGAGAGCTCGAACAGGTCTACCATGTGGCAGCAACTAGCGCATGGGCAGACATACGATTACCTTCGGATATACTGACCATACGGCCATTCTTACCGGTCACTCACCGACCGCACTAGTCTTGAACCCCATTATTGATGGATACAGGCTAAACAAGGTGCTAGTGGATGGCAGCACTGGGTTAAACCTAATATATGAAGGCACCTTGCAAAAAATGCAATTTGACCGATCTCACATCGAACATAGCAATACAACCTTCCGGGGATCATTCTAGGGAAAGAGGCGCGCTGCTGGACGTATCGTCCTGGATGTAGTGTTCGGCATGCCCGAAAACTACCAATCCAAAGAACTTCTCTTCCACATCGTACCCTTCCCAAGCGGCTATCAAGCCCTATTGGGACGGGACGCCTTCATAAAGTTTCAGGCTATACCCCATTACGGGTACATGAAACTTAAAATGCCAGGACCAAATGGAGTGATCACGATCTGTGGTGATCCGAACATAGCCCTTCGGGCCAAAAATAAAGTAGCAACACTCGCCCTCAAGGCATTAGCTAAAACTTTTTCTACAGAAGAACTGATCGCACTACGATCAACAATTAACAAGGATCATGTGATCCTTAGCAAAAGGCCCAAGTCCACGTCCTTCAAACCCGCACAAGAAATTGTCAAGTTTCAAGTACATCTGATGGACCCTAATAAGACAACATCCATTGGAGCCCAGATCGATCCCCTTGTGGATGAGGCACTACAGAATTTCCTTCGAGAAAATTGAGACATTTTTGCCTGGCATCCTTGCGATATGCCTGGAATCCCACGACGGCTTGCCGAACACTGTCTGAACATTATAGCAGGCTTTAAGACCATTAAACAGACTCTACATTGCTTCTTCGAACCCAAACGGCAAGCTATGGCAGAAGAATTAGCTAAACTGTTAGAGGCCGGTTTTATTCGGGAGATCAAGCACCCCGAATGGTTGGCAAACCTGGTGATGGTACCAAAGAAAGACAAGTCCTGGCGGTTATGTGTCGATTTCAAAGACCTCAACAAGGCCTGCCCTAAGGACCCTTTCCCCTTACCACGCATAGACCATAACATCGATGCCATAGCCGAACATGATTCCTTGTGTTTCCTCGACGCTTACTCCGGATACCATCAGATTAAAATGAAGGAATCTAATCAAGCGGCAACCGCATTCATCACCCCCTATGGGCTATTCTGCTTCAACATGAAGCCTTTCAGGCTAAAAAATGCTAGGGCCACATACCAACACATGATCCAGACATGTCTTGCAACTCAAGTCGGTAAGACAGTCGAGGCATACATGGACGACGTGGTAGTGAAGACCAAACATGTCAGCCAGCTGATTGACGACCTACGGCAAACCTTTGCGAGTCTACGCGAGTATGACAAACGACTCAATCCGTAAAAATGTGTATTCAGAGTTCCTTCTGGTAAGCTGCTTGGATTCATCGTCTCCCATAGAGGAATAGAAGCGAATCCAGCTAAGATCTGTGCCCTATCGGAACTTGCAATTCCTACAGAGCTGAAGCATGTCCAGAGGCTAGCTGGGTGTGTAGCGGCGTTAAGCCACTTTATCTCCCGCCTCGGAGAGAAAGCTTTACCGCTCTATAAGCTGCTGAAATGGACCAACAACTTCGAGTGGACCGACGAAGCAGCGACTACGCTAGAAGAAATTAAAGCAGTACTGGCAACCAATCCCGTACTCACAGCACCAAGCACCGGTGAGCCCATGTTGTCATACATATCGGCCACCAATCAAGTGATCAACGCGGTGCTGGTCGTCGAACGAGATGAGGAAGGACACAAATTCCGGACTCAGAAACTAGTCTACTACGTGTCAAAAGTGCTAACGTAGTGCAAGTCTAGATATCCGCACAACCAAAAGATAGCCTACACAGTGTTTATGGCATCAAGGAAACTCAAACACTACTTCCAAGAATGTGCAGTAACAGTGGCATCCGAAGTCCCCTTGAACGATATAATCAGCAACAGGGACGCCACCTGCTGCATAGCCAAGTGGGCCATTGAGCTTCTTCCCTTTGAAATAACCTATAAGCCACACCGTGCCATAAAATCTCAGGTATTGGCAGATTTCCTGGCTGAATGGACAGAGGCCGAGCTCCCCAAGGAATATAGCGCTTACTCCCATTGGACAATGTACTTCGATGGATCCAAAACCCTGGCCGGACTGGGGGCTGGAGTTATCCTCACATCCCTCACAGGTGACAACGTGCAATACGTGTTGCAAATCATGTATGCCGACTCCAACAATGCAGCCGAATACAAAGCTCTCCTTCATGGTCTTCGGATGGCAGTATCAAATGGGAATATGACGGCTGGAGGTATAGGGAGACTCCAATTCGGCCATCTCCCAAATTAATGGCGAATTCGACACCAAAAACCCGAAGATGGCAGCATATAGAAATGCCGTCCTAAAAATATCTTCTTGGTTCGAAGGGTTGGAATTTCACCACATTGCTTGTGAATACAACAATCAAGCCGCCAACGTATTGGCTCGTATAGGAGCCAAACGCGACCCTGTCCCAAGAAACACCTTATTGTAGCGGCTCTTCAAGCCATCTGTGGTGTGGTGTGGCAATAATCACCGTGGACAGAGCCCTTCCTCGCTAACCTTCTCCGCAAGGAACTTCCCGAAGACCAGACAGAGGAACGACGCATAGTTTGGTGATCCAAAGCCTAAAAAGTACACGAGGGTGAGTTATACAAGAAAAGCACCACCGGAATATTACACCAGTGCATATCCGAGGAAGAAGGACGGGATCTCCTAGCCAAAATTCATGCAGGCATGGGCGTCCACCACACCACGGCAAGAGCCTTAGTTAGCAAGGCCTTCCGAGCTGGTTTCTATTGCCCTACAGCTCGGACGGATGCCGAGTCACTTGTCAAACATTGCGTAGGATGTCAACTCTTTGCAAATCAAAGTCACATGCCCCAAGCAGCTCTTCGGACTATCCCGATCACTTGGCCTTTTGCAGTCTGGGGGCTGGACATGGTCGGACCTCTTAAAGGAGGGACCAAGAAGAACAAATACCTGTTGGTCATGGTCGATAAATTCACTAAATGGATAGAGGCAAAGACCGTAAATTTGGCCAAGTCCGGGCCAATGATCGACTTTATCTCCAGCGTGGTACACCGTTATGGTGTCTCGCATAGTATAATAACGGATAATGGATCCAATTTCATGGCTCAAGAGGTCAGGGACTGGTGCGCAAAAATGGGCATTAAGTTAGATTATGTATCAGTATATCATCCGCAGACCAATGGACAAGTCGAACGAGCAAATGGTCTCATTATGACCGGCATTAAGCCATGTTTGGTCCGATCTCTTAATGAGTCCGACTGCCATTGGGTGGAGGAGCTCGACTCCGTTTTATGGGGCCTGCGCACCACCCCGAATAGATCGACGGGTTACACACCATTCTTCATGGTCTATGGGGCTGAGGCAGTCCTCCCATGCGACATTATTCACGATGCACCAAGAGTGTGCATGTACGAGGAAAAGGAGGCCGAGTTAGATTGGCAGGACGACCTAGATGCCTTAGAGGGAGAGTGTGACATAGCTTGGGCTCGCTCTACGTTTTACCAGCAGCAAGCACGATGCTACCAGAGTAGGGAGGTCAGGGCAAAAGCATACAACATAGGCGAACTCGTCCTACAACTCCCGGAGAAGCAGAAGCATAAACTCAACCCCAAATAGGAGGGGGCCTTCATCATCGATGAAGTACTCGCGGGAGGAGCCTATCGTCATCGGAGCCCATTGGACAATCGCCTTGAACCAAACCCATGGAACGCAGCTCGTCTTCGGTGCTTCTACGGATAAACCGATGTCGTCCAATTCTCCAATTTTTTCCTTTTTTCTCGTCTTCCTTTTTCCTTTTTCTTCCCTTTCCACTTTGCTGTTTGATAGGATTGATTTCTTTTTCTATGTTTGGTCAAACCGATCTTGTACTAAGGCTATTGGCATACACTATAAAGTGTTAAATCCGAACACAGCACCTGGAGGCTTCTCCTCGAAGCCAACATTTTTATATTATAAGTATTTACTCACACTTATCGTGTACACACGTTTCCTTTGTCACGCTCAAGCCATCATATGCATGAATTCAAACTAAGACTTTTCCAAGCTGGGTTGCCTCACTCATGTGTTTACCCTCTATGTTGATGATTGTTCGGTTAGAGGGTAAAGGGAGCACCTCTGCGATTGTTACGACTGTGTCATCTAAATCCGTACCTCGGACGGGTGAAGCCAAAAGCTAGCTATCTTACGTAGACAATTGGTCGGCCGTGACGGAAGCACTAAATACGGTTATGGCTGTTATCGCCATTGTTTGGGTTCGTTTTTTCCAAAAACACCCTTAGCCGCATCCTAGCAATATGCGGACCTTTACCTACGATGTTCGTAGGGGCCCGAAGAAAGGTATCGATAGAGGTACTACTTTCCTTAGAATATGTTTCTTACGCTAAGCAGTAATATAACATATCTCTCTATGTGCTTTCTCTCTGTTCGTACCGTATGGCCGGATTGCCTGGTCCCCCAAACACAGTTCGCTCTTTTGGAATAACAAATCACGAGGGACACTCCTGCGCTCTTCGCATGGGAGGGAGAAGCCGATGGCCGGTTAAGACAAAGTTTACAACACAGATTGTTTGTACAGAAGTATATAAAATTACACATTCGGCTGCCGATCTAAGTTATCGATTATGGTGTCTAGGGAGCAGTCTTCCTGTGAAAGGGGGCGGCAAGCATCACTTGGTCATACACCAGGTGGAAGGGCACTTTTTGACCATCTGATCCCACGGGACAAACCCGAGCCATCTGCTCAGGGTCAAGTCCGGTGTAGCGGGTCTTGATCATTGCCCATGCCTCCCGTGCTCCCTCCCAGCAAGCCGATGTCTTCCATAGCTTGAACCTGCTTCGAGCTCCCTTGAATCTATCGGTCAGTTCGGACATCCCTTCCGGTGGCTGTTTGACAGGCCATAGAGCTTTTACCATGCCTTGTTCTTGAACCCGCAGGGTCTGCACACTTAAGGTTTGGTGATGTTTCGGAAGTATAGAGTTATGTATGTTGGTGACTTAAGGTTGTTTGGAGTCCCGGATGAGATCCCGGATGTCACGAGGAGCTCTGGAAAGGTCCGGAGGTAAAGATTCATATATAGGAAGTCCTGTTTTGGTCGTCGGAAAAGTTTCGGGCTCATCGGTAGTGTGAGAGGAGTGCCGGTAGTGTACCGAGAGACCTCCGGGAGGGGTATTTCGACCCAAGAGGCTTCATGGGCTGTCGGAGAGTGAATACCAGCCCTTAGTGGGCTGGTGGAAAACCCCACACAAGGACCATGCGGCTAGAGAAGAAAATCCAAAGAGAAAAGGTGGAAAAAGGCAAAAATTGGGTGAATCCTAGTCCTACTAGGTTGGAGGTGGATTCCACCTCCACAACCTGGTTCGGATGACTCCTTGTGGCTTGGCCCTTTGTGAGGTCGAGCTGAAGAGTGTCTTCAGGCAAAGTGTTTGTCACTAAGAACAGAATATTTCTTGAGAAAGAGTTTCTCTCGAAAGAATTGAGTGGGAGGAAAATAGAGCTTGATGAGGTTATTGAACCTTTACTTCAACCAGAAAGTAGCGCAGCGCAGAAAGATGTTTCTATGGAACCTACGACAGTAGAAGAGGAAGTTAATGATGATGATCATGAAGCTTCACATCAAGCTACTATTGAACCTCGTAGGTCGACAAGGCCGCGTACTACTCCTGAGTGGTATGGCAACCCTGTCTTGGAGGTCATGTTGTTGGACAACAATGAACCTATGAGCTATGGAGGAGCAGTGATGTGCCCGGATTACGAGAAATGGTTAGAGGCCATGAAATCCGAGATGGGATCCATGTATGAAAAAAAAGTATGGACTTTGGAAGTATTACCTGAAGGGCGAAAGGCCATTCAGAACAAATGGATCTTTAAGACGAAGGCAGACGCGGACGGTAATGTCACCGTCTATAAAGCTCGACTTGTGGCAAAGGATTTTTCACAAGTTCAAGGAGTTGACTATGATGAGACCTTCTCACCCGTAGCGATTCTTAAGTCTGTCAGAATCAAGTTGGCAATAGCTGCTTATTTCGACTATGAAATTTGGTAGCTGGATGTCAAAACAGCGTTCCTCAACGGTTTCCTTGAGGAAGAGTTGTATATGATGCAACCAGAAGGTTTTGTCGATCCAGGGAATGCTGACAAAGTTTGCAAACTCCAACGATCCATTTATGGGCTGGTGCAAGCATCTCGGAGTTGGAATAAGCGTTTTGATGAGGTGATCAAAGCGTTTGATTTTATACAAGTTTATGGAGAAGCTTGTATTTACAAGAAAGTGAGTGGGAGCTCTATAACGTTTCTAATATTATATGTGGATGACATATTGCTGATTGGAATAATATACAGAAATGCTAGAAAGTGTGAAGGAATATTTGAACAAGAGTTTTTCAATGAAGGACCTAGGAGAAGTTGCTTTCATATTAGGCATTAAGATCTATAGAGATAGATCGAAATGCTTGATAGCACTTTCAGAGCACATACCTTGATAAAGTTTTGAAGAAGTTCAAAATGGATCAATCCAAGAAAGGGTTCTTGCTGGTGTTACAAGGTGTGAAGTTGAGTAAGACTCAATGCCCAGTGACTGCAGAGGATAGAAAAAAGATGAGTGTCATCCCCTATGCTTCAGCCATAGGCTCTATCATGTATGCTATGCTATGCACAAGACCCAATGTCAACCTTGCCATAAGTATGGCCGGAAGGTTTCAAAGTGATCCTAGAATGGAACACTGGGCAGCGGTCAAGAATATCCTTAAGTACTTGAAAAGGACTAAGGAAATGTTTCTCGTTTATGGAGGTGATGAAGATCTCGTCGTAAAGGGTTACGTCGATGCAAGCTTTGACACTGATCCGGATGACTCTAAGTCACAAACCGGATACATATATATTCTCAACGGGGGAGCGGTAAGCTGGTGCAGTTCCAAGCAAAGTATGGTAGACGATTCTACATGTGAAGCGGAGTACATCGCAGCCTTGAAGGCGGCGAAGGAAGGTGTCTGGATGAAGCAGTTCATGACAGATCTTGGAGTAGTACCCAGTGCACTCCAATGAACCTGTTCTATGACAACACGGGTGCCATTGCTCTGGCCAAGGAACGAAGGTTTCACAAGAGGACCAGACACATAAAGCGATGCTTCAACTCGATCCGCGATTACACCGAGGAGAAGGACATAAATATTTGCAAAGTGCACACGGATCTGAATGTTGTAGACCCATTGACTAAACCTCTTCCAAGGGCTAAACATGATCAACACCAGAACTGCATGGGTGTTCGATTCATTACAATGTAAATCACATAGTGATGTGAGCTAGATTATTGACTCTAGTGCAAGTGGGAGACTATTAGAAATATGCCCTAGAGGCAATAAATAAAGTGTTTATTATTATATTTCCTTTTTCATGATAATCGTTTATTATCCATGCTATAATTGTATTAATTGGAAACACATTACATGTGTGGGTAAATAGACAACACTTTGTCCCTAGTATGCCTCTAGTGAACTAGCTCGTTGATCAAAGATGGTCAAGGTTTCCTAGCCATTGACATGTGATGTCATTTGATAACGGGATCACATCATTAGGAGAATGATGTGATGGACAAGACCCAAACTACAAACGTAGCATATGATCGTGTCAGTTTATTGCTACTGTTTTCTGCATGTCAAGTATATGTTCCTATGACCATGAGATCATGCCACGCACGGATACCGGAGGAGTGCCTTGTGTGTATCAAATGTCGCAACGTAACTGGGTGACTATAAAGGTGCTCTACAGGTATCTCCTAGGGTGTCTATTGAGTTGGCATAGATCAAGACTGGGATTTGTTACTCCGTGTGACGGAGAGGTATCTCAGGGCCCACTAGGTAATACAACATCACAATGAGCCTTGCAAGCAATATGTCTAAGTGTTAGTCACAGGATCTTGTATTACGGAACGAGTAAAGAGACTTGCCGGTAACTAGGTTGAACTAGGTATGGAGATACCGACGATCGAATCTCGGGCAAGTAACATACCGAAGAACAAAGGGAACATCATTCGGGTTAACTGAATCCTTGACATAGAGGTTCGACCGATAAAGATCTTCGTAGAATATGTAGGAACCAACATGGGCATCCAGGTCCCGCTATTGGTTATTGACCATAGAGGTGTCTCGGTCATGTCTACATAGTTCTCGAACCCGCAGGGTCTGCACACTTAAGGTTTGATGACGTTTCGGTAGTATAGAGTTATGTATGGTGGTGACCGAAGGTTTTCCAGAGTCCCAGATGATATCCCGGACATCACGAGGATCTCTGGAATGGTCCGGAGGTAAAGATTCATATATAGGAAGTCCTGTTTTGGTCGTCGGAAAAGTTTCGGGCTCATCGGTAGTGTATCGGGAGTGCCGGTAGTGTATCGAGAGACCTCCGGGAGGGGTATTTAGACCCAAGAGGCTTCATGGTCTGTTCGAGAGTGAATATCAGCCCTTAGTGGGCTGGTGGAAAACCCCACACAAGGCCCATGTGGCTAGAGAAGAAAATCCAAAGAGAAAAGGTGGAAAAGGGCAAAAGTTGGGTGAATCCTAGTCCTACTAGGATTGGAGGTGGATTCCACCTCCACAAGCTGGTTCCGCCGACTCCTTGTGGCTTGGCCCTTTGTGAGGTCGAGCTGAAGAGTGTCTTCAGGCCACAGCTCCTTGTTGATCCTCTCCATCGCAGTTTTCAATCAAAGAACATACGCTTGGACACCCTGAAGCCTAAAGTTGAGTCGGAGCATGTTCATGGCCACCGCGTCTCCAACAGGTTACTTGGTGGGATCCAAGTTGGGCTCGATCTCCTTAGTCTCTTTCTCAAAGTCTTGGCAGAATTCTGGGAAGGAAGAATGGGAGAAGGGGAGGAGGACTGATGAGATATAGTCGTCAAAAAATTGATAAAGGTCAGTCGACACAGAAACTCACCGTCGAGCAGAATGTACAACTTCCTTGAGAACTTCCCCAAGTGCTTCTCTAGTCCATTGCTCCTCTTGGTGAGCTGCTCAGTACTCTTGATGAGGTCCACACATTCCTTCTTCGGTTTGGTGTTCTCCTCCTCCATCTTCTTGGCAGCAGTCTGCTTCTGGTCGCCAGCTTCAGTTTTCTCCTTCGCCACTCGTTGGGCATCTACAAGCTTTTTGTCCTTGTCCTCCAGTGCTTTCTTCATGGTATCTAAAGAAACATCATTGTTGAGTCGTGCTTGGAGTCGACGGTTTTCATTGCGTACACTGTTCAAGTGAAAGCACACGGTTCAAAGCATGGAAAGTGAAGATGAGAATGCAGTGGGTCGATAGAAGTTACCTCCCAGAGTTTTTAGCTCGGCCCGCACTCTCTCCAAAGCATTATTGGAGGCTTCCAAGTCCACACGCAACCGGTTCCTTTCATATTCAAGATCCCAAGTTCACAAGACCTCTAAAATCAACAAAGAAAGAAATTCAATCGACAAGAAATATCAGCACTCTGAAGTACAAAAGAACAAAGACGGTCGATTGGGCGGCGTGCACCACCCCGCCCCATTATCCTGGAATAGCGTCATATCATGGTTGATCAATGATATCCATGAAACCTGCATCCAGGGGAAGAAGAATCCAACCAAAAGTCCACTCGACATGTCTAGTGGCTCATGTACTCCGCGTACCGTAAACAAATTCAAGACAGTCTCTATCAGACCCCAGCCAGTGCAAGCACTCGACGGTGGTCTCGGGGACTAGGCCCAGTGGGTGCACTAAGAGTGCCCCCATTGGAACGGCTAACATTCGATCTGTCGAGTGACCTGCCGCCCCCGTTACGCACCTTTGAAGCAGCGTCATATCACGGTTGATCACATGATGATCATAAAACCTATGCGGTAGCTTCGGTGCGGGACAAAGAAGAAAACAAATACACTCGACATGTCGAGTAACGCTCGTACTCCGCGTACGACAAAAATTCCGATTTCAAGTTTTCAAGACTACTGCTTATCGTCTGCGATCAACAGTAGCCTCGGGGACTACACTCAGTGGGTGCACTTAGCATACCCCCACTAGTTATTAAATAGTCGACAAGGTCTGCCCTGTCAGAACATTCAACGGTCTCTAACAGACCCCCGCCGGTGCAAGCACTCAACGGCGGTCTCGGGGACTACACCCAGTGGGTGCACTTAGCATGCCCCCACTAGTTCTGCCAACTCTCGACCTATCGAGTGGCACAAAGTATCCACCATTGGAACATCCATCGTTTGATCTGTCGAATGACGTGCCACCCCACTCGCACCTTTGGAAAGGTTTGCACTAACAACAGTGAAGTGCAGTCTATCCTTATGTAGAGTCATATCATGGTTGATCAATAATATCCATGAAACCTACAAGGTAGCCTCGGAGTGGTGCGATCAAGGGCATATGTATCCTGCATACGGTAGACTCTAAGACCCCAGCCGATGCAAGCACTCGACAACGGTCTCGGGGACTACACCCAGTGGGTGCACTCAGAGTGCCCCCACTGACCCAAAACCTACTCGACTAAGACCTGATCTATTTGAGTGGAGACCTTTCAAACATTCTACGAGCGGAAAATAAACACCCACTGGGTGTACAGTCAAATAAGACAGGAATTCAATCGGAAATGTACTTACAATCGAACTTACTCGGACATTCGTGCAAACTGTTGTGCTGGCATCATAAGCCAGCTTGCTGGCCTCGTACGCCTCGTTGGCGTGCAACATCATCTGCTCCGCCTAGATCATGGCCTCCTTTGCAGCACCGGTCTAATCTTCGGGAACACGATGCAGAGGAAAAGTCTTCATTGGCGCGAGCGGCGTTATGGTTGAGGCGGTCGAGGTAGTCTGGGCAGGTCCGGTTGGAGTCGACGCCACGATGGTGGAAACAGCTGGAGGGGCACTCATCAGAGGCACTGTTGGGTCAGGTCTGATCTGTGTTGAGTCGCTCATCCCTTGGGAGGACTCCACAGTCAACCGTTGAGGCATCTACGCAGATGAAGTTCTTCGAGTGCGTATGCGCGGGATGCTTAAGGTCTCGCCTCCACCTCTCGTACCCCCAGGGTGTTCTTCGCCATCTTCCGGCTGGATGATTTCTGCAATTATAAATCGATGGAATTAGCTTTGGCAATCAACAAACCATACTCAAGAAGCAGAACTGAAAAGTCGGTTACCTCTGTGAAAAGTGGCTGCATCGGCAGTGTCTACGTCCATTGCATCCCCTCCGTCATGTTGAGCCAACGTCACTGAAGTAGCAGCTCTGATGGATCGAATGACATTCAGTAAACAAGGATTCAAAGTCACAATCGACAGTGAGAATTCAAAAGTAAACACTCACGTGGATACGACAGGCACATCCATCTTCATGCGAGTCAAGGCTTTGCAAGGTTTGGCCACATTCAGTTTGGGTTGCTTCGCTGATCGTTCACTTGACTCAACAGTCGAGGGTCAGCTCCACTTTGGGTTCTTCTCTCTTGGGCCCGTGGATCTGTCCTCATCAGTCGCGGGGTCTTGGCGGGACTAGGAGCGACGTTCGGAGCGAGAAGGCGACTCGACTTCTTCCTCGTTTTCGTCCGAGTTTTCGTACTCGTCCTCGGAGTCTTCTGAGTCATTGATGTCCACACTGCCACCCTCGCTCACCACACCATCTTCAGTTTGGTTCCCGTTGGGAACGGGCGAATACATGTTTGTCCACTCCTGCATGATTCAAACAAAGAAGTCAGTCCATAAATCAATCTATCACTCGACGGTACAAGTTATTCAATCGACAAAGTGCAACTTACCAGATTCTTCGGCGGGTTTTTGTCCGAGTAAGGTCAGATCCTCTTGGCTCCCAAGGGTTGTCACACGCCCCAGTGATGCTGCGAAGCCACTGCTCGGCAGTTTTTTCGGAACCTCTTCTGGATGAGCTCTGGTCGAGTCCTCAGGGCCTGTGTAAGTGTGACAACCCAAGTGTTGTCCCTACCATTTATGGCATGTAACCCCCCCTTTTGTATGAATCTTGTGTCATGAGCTATGTTAGGTTTTGCAACTTGTCTCCCATGTGTTGTTGTGCATTCATGCATCATTTCATTCTTCTTGCATGTTGGTTCTCAGGTGTCTTGCTATGATGTGTTGGTGGTGAGTGGATTTGTGTGTGTTGTGAGTGAGGTGTTTGAGTGTGGTGGTATTCATGTGTGCAACTCTCTCTTCTTCCCCCTCCTTTCTTTTCATCAATTAAACCTCACCATAATGCCTTCATTTTCCATATTATTTCACAACAGAATTAATTGCCTTATTAAAATGTTTTAAAATGTTCAAAAGGTGGCCCTATATGTTTTATGAATTGTGTGTATGATAGTTTTGATGTTTGTAGTTTGTTTGCTTTTGTGTTTAAATAACAGGAGCTGCCATTTTTAATAAGTATTAAAAATTACTTGTTTAATAAATCAATTGAATATTTATGTTAATTAGTGCACATTATTTCCTTTGCAAAATAGTTTTGTTTTGCACTAAAGTCTTTTGTTTTTCTCTGGGCATTTATTTGAATGTGGCTGTATTTTTAAAATGAGAAAACCCCTTTTCTGGTTTTGTTCTGAGAAAGAGAGAGAGAGCAGGTGGGCCAGTCTCTCCTGCGGCCCAGCTCGCAGTGAATAGACGTCTACCTGCTCCCGTCGGCTCTGCCATCAGTCTTCAGAGAGAGAGCCACGTCCGCCGTCGCCTTTCCGTCGCCGTCGCCGTCTGTTCCATCGCCTTTATAGCCCCCTCGGCGTGCGTGCCCCCTTGCCTAGGGTTCCTCTCTCTCCCTCCGCCACCGCAGCCATCTTCTTCCCCTCCATCTCTCTCCCTCCTCTCTTCTTTCTCCTGCCAGGTAGGCTTCTAAGAGGTTCAGAGTAGTTCAGTCACGTCTGCCGGTCATTGTCGCCGTCGTCGCCGCGTCTTCGGCGGGCGGCGTCCTTGGTGGTGATGGCATGGAGCTTGGGGGTTGTCCCGGCATTCCATTCCCGCTGCTAGGGGCCCCGAAGGAGCTTTGCAGCGACAGCCTCATTGTCACCGAAAGCCCTGCGCCGCCGTCTTCTTCCCTTGCATTGTCTCCGGCCATCGTCTTCCCCTCCATCGACTCCATCGTGACCGGCTCGTCGTCTCCTTTCCCCCAAGGTGATCCGCCGGCCCCCGTAGCCTTTTCCTCCGCGCGTAGCCCGTAGTTGATCGCCGCCACGTCTGTCGCCGCCGGTAGCAAGACGAGCACTTGCCGCTCGCCTCCTTCCTCCTCACCACAAGGTGAGCAGGGAAATGGGTCCGTAGATGATCCCAGTGTGAGTGAGAGCCGTTGGCATTGCTAGTTTCGCCGTGGGATCACCTGAATCGCTGCCAGAACGCCCCTGTTACCGCTATTGCCCTGTTGTGTGTATGCGTTTTCAGTTTCGTCAGTCGTCGTGCTTGTGTGTACTAGTGGAGCAGAGGACCTCCTATGTTAGCATTCGGCGCCGTAGCGTAGTGGTTGGGCTCGAGGGAGGTGAGCAGGAGGTCGTGGGTTCGAGCCAAGACTCCCCCCCTTTTGCTGTTTTCTTTTTTTTTTCTTTTTCTTTTTCTTTTGTTTATAACCTGCTATGTATGCACATGTGTGTATGTGTGTGTAGTTAATTATTTCAGGTTTGTTTTATTATTATTTTCCCTGACTTGTGTGTGTATGTATATATGCCTAAGGCATATATGCTAGTGTGTGTGTATGCACCATGCCCACATCCATACTTGTGTATGTGTGTGCTTGGCACATAGAGGTGTGTGTATATATGTGCTTGTGTATGTGTGTAGGTGTGTATGTGTGTTTGTAGGCAGGATACTTGTGGTGTGTATGTGAGCTTGCACATGTATGTGCTTGTGTGTGTGTATGTACCCTAGTGTATATATACATGTGTGTGTGTGTTTGGTGTAGTTGTGGTGTGTGTGTATGTTATGCATACACACACGCATGCTTGGTTATGGGAGTGTGTGTGTGTGTGTGTGTGTGTTACCATACACATATACATATACATATATGCATAGTGCATAGATGTGTGCATATATGTGTGGAGAACCACCCACACACATGATCTAGTGTGTGTGTTTGAGTGAAGTGCCTTGTGCACTTGTGTGGGGGGGAGACTAGTGGGTTTCCCCACTTGATAAACCCCTTGTTGTATTCATCTTGCTTGTGCCTTGTGTTTCACATGAGCATATGAGTATGACACATGGTTTTGGGGTAGGAAGAGCCAATGAATCGATTGGAACTCTCGGATTTCACTTTTGAGCAAGTTCATAAATCTGTCATTTTAGCTGAGTTGCCATTTTGTCATTTTTGCTTGAATTAATCTATGCCTACTTTGGGAGATGTGTCGACTAGGAAGTGCTAGTGTTTTGTATCTAGTATGCCATGGTATTTTTGTTTAATATGAGAACCACCCATATAAGTGGGGAACATGCTTTTAAGTTGCCTACTTAATGTTTCTGTTTCAGCAACCTAAAAAAACTACCAATTCTGGGAATCTGTTGTTATTTTTATGCCATGAAGAGTGGGTGGTATCTAGTGATGTGTTTGGAATTTGCTCATGCTCAGTGTTAGTTATTTGTAGTAGATATTGCCTTCTACCATCCTATTAATTTTCAGGCCAATAGGAGCTACCTAGCATATTTAATTACTGCTGTCAACTTGCTACTTCATAATCGCAGGTTCCAGAAAACAGGAATTTTCACAAAGTCCCAGAAATCTGTTTCATCATGTCAACTTGATTGCTTCATGCTTATTGATGTGTGCCTCCTTTGCTGATTGTGTAGTTGGATAAGTTGATGTGGGTGTTGATTAGGTACTTTTCATATCTTTTTTGTGGCTGTAGGGTTCCTGTAGCTCAAGTTGTGAGCTGTAGAAGTTGCTATATTGCTGTTTGTGGCAGATTGTGGGTTTTATTGTTTTGTGACTTGTGGGAGCTATGCTCCATGGAATTGATTGATTCTTGAGGCTATTGTGATTTATTTTTAATCACCTATCCATAGGATACCTTGGAATGCCAATAATTAGCCTAGGTCTTGGATGACTTGTGTTTTGCCTCTGTACCTTGTCAAGAGCGTATCGTGAGAGCCGTAGCTCCGTTTCTTGCGATCTTTATATGCATTTCTATCGCTTTTGCATGATGCATCCAGTTTTGCCATGTTCATGCATGTTTAAATAACTTAACATGAGGTTCTGTCCAGATTCATTAATAAATAAACTTTGCATCTGAAAACATGACTAGTTTTGGATTGCCATGTTGAATTCTTCATAAATGAATCATGCATCATATTGTTGTGCATTGCACCTTGGTTGGAGGTTTATTGTTGTTGTTTCTCTTGGGTAGACACAAGTGTCGATACTGAGTACGAGGACCCAGGAGAGTACCACTACGAGGATCCCGCTACTTGTTCCGCCGAAGAACCAACAGGCAAGATGATCGTACCCGGATCCCGATACTATTTTTGCTTGCTAGTTTCTTGCTCTTATCGTTACAATTGCGCTAACTACCACTTGATATCAGCCTCCTATTTACCATGACAGCCTCTAACCTCCACATCCTAGCAACCCTTTGATTGGCTAAGTTACCGCTGCTCAGCCCCTCGTATAGCGTTCTTAGTTGCAGGTGCAGGTGGTTCCATGTGATAACATGGATTTGGGATATCACAATAAATTCTGTTATTTAATTTAATGCACATATATATCTTGGTATTGGTGAAAGGCTTGGCCTTTTGCTAAGTGATTTGTTCCGCTGTTACCGCCATTAGTTCCTTGTTACCGGTGTTATGTTTTCCATATTTTGCGCTCCTAACATGCTCGGGGTTGTTATGGGGACCCCCTGGTTTATTCGGTTGAGATTAAAACTTGTCTGGCAAGACCCAACATTGGTACTACATTTGCTTAAAAACTTAATAAAATTTTCATAGGGTCTTGCAAACCCGTGAATAATTAATCAACCCCCGGGCCAGTGCTCCTCATGAGTGTTGGTCCAAACTAGAGCACTGTGCGGGGCTAACCCAGGGCAACTTGGGAGATTTCTATCAGGCCTCCGTACGCGTTGCTTATCCGTCGTGTCCTGAGAACGAGATACACGGCTCTTATCGGGTTCTTCGACACGTCGGGTGGTCTTGCTGGATTTGTTTTACCTTTATCGAATGTCTTGCGTGTGGAGTCTGACTTTCTTCGGGTTTTCTCGAGGTGTTAGAATTCCTGTGGAATTACCTATGATGACCGCAAGATCCGTGGTCGAGGCTATTCCCGCGGAGTGTGGTTAATTTATGATGGATTAGTTGGAGCACCCCTGCAGGGTTAAATCTTTTGAAAAGTCGTGCCCGCGGTTATGTGGCAACTTGGATATTTGTTTAACACCCGGTTATAGTTAACTTGAAGTAAACTCTAATTAAAATACACCAACTGTATGAGTAACCGTGATCGTCTCTGCTCGTGAACATGATCCGAGAGAGAACACGGTGGGGTTATGATTAACGTAAGTAAGTGTTCAGGATCTCATAGGGATCATACTAGATTTAATCGTTCATCATAGGTCACTCATACTTATTTTCATGTTGCGTAAGTTAGCCACCATAAATGCTTAGTGTTGCTGCAGACTAAACACTTACCCCCATCCCGACCTTTTAGCTAGAATAGTCTCGGTACCCGGGCACATGATAGCTGAGTCCTCTGTGGCTCATAGTTTACTACAACAACTCCAGGTACAGGTTCAGATGAGTTCGTGCAGGATGATCTCACCCAGCTCCAGTGGGAATATGACGAGGAAAGAGGCGGGATGTACGTGACGTATCCGGATGAGTAGAGGACCTGGTCGTGATCTTTGGGATAGCTTGATAGTATCTTTTGCAAGTGTTTTTATCGTTTGATTTCATCTGTAGTCGGACCCTGTGTTCAACTTGATGATATTAATTTGAGTGACATTTTAAGTTAGCATGTGGCGAGTGTAAGCCAATCTTGTATACTCATCTCTTTCAGTATTGTATGTTGTGATGATACTATTCTTGCTAATGGCAAGATGCGCATCTATCCCTTGCGAGGCCCTCGTGCCTTAAAATGGATAGGCGCGCATCTTGGGAGTGACAGTAAGGCCACATGGTGTGATCCCTAGCTTGGAGCGTCTAAATTCGTCGATTGAGGAATGTCTCCAACAGATCCATGCCAGTCACTCCACCCCGAATCAGTTGCACCATGACGTCCACCAAGATTCCCACTTGGACCTATTCCTCTTCAGTCACCCTCAGAGACTTGGGGACAGCTAGACGGTCAGTTGTATAGGGGGGAAGACCAGTCGACATGTTGGGAGAAGCTACATCTTTGCAATAGAACCAAGTCGAATGCCAACCTCTAACAGATTCAGGAAAGGTCATATAAGGGAAAGAACTATGAGCTCTTTTCTGAAGTCCTAGACCCCCACACAACTGCAACACATGAGTCTTCCCATCCGCGGGGAGGGCTTTCTTCACAGTCTGAGATCTAATCGTAAAGATGTGCTTGAACAGCCCCCAATGAGGAGGACAGCTCAGAAAGCACTCGCACAAGGTAACAAAGGCAGACAAATAGGAAATTGCATTCGGTGGAAAGTGGTGGAGCTGAGCGCCAAAGAAGTTGAGAAACCCTCTAATGAATGGGTGGGGAGGCAAAGAAAAACCTCTTTCAACATGGGAGAGGAGGAGGACTCGCTCTCCGTCGCGTGGCTCTGGTTCGCGCTCTCCCTGTGGCAACCTCTAGGCGCCATCCGCCACAAGCCCGTTGGCGACCATGCCATCCATGTCCTCACGAGTGACCACAGAGGGGAGAAAGTCTCCCTGCATCCATCCCACCGGCGCGATGAGCCGAGCGGTCGAGGGCTTCTTGCCTTTGCCTTTCACCGCCCTCTTCTTGGCGTGCTCCAGTTTCTCCGTGGCGCCCTTCGTCATCGCGGCGTCTACTCTCGTCGGAGAAGAACGGAGTGGGGCGCTGGAGACAAGGGAGGCGGAGGAAGAGAGGAAGTTTGGGGAAAAGTACTGTGCAATCTGTGGCACCTCTGGATTTCTACCCCGCCGAGTACCTTGCTGACTGGTGGGCCCACGAGATCACCACACACACCAACCGCAGACTGCACCCTGTACCTGGTGAAATGACCGGCGCGAGAATTAAGGCGTCACATCCCCACTTGCTCCGATCATGGTGTCATCATCGCATGCACGCGTGCTTCCCAAATTTTCGTATCCTGCAAAATCCAGGTCTGACAGACTGACCCGCCACCTCCAAAGGTTTCTTTGGGTCACTCAGAGCAAAATTGACATTGAACATTCACTCGGGCACTTTCAAGGCTGAACGGATCCGAGCGAATGACGAAGAGTTCAGTCGACGCAAGTTTCGTTGAAGTCCCAAATATCATTCAGAAGATTTGATGCCTTATTCTGAACTAGCATCGATACCCCCATTCACCACTCGAACCCCGATCAATTCGGGGGCTAATGACGAGGACATGTACCTAGGGTAGGGTCCTAGGCCCAACCTACACGCCCTACCTAAGGACATGACGTTGGAGGACTTGAAGATCACAAATAAGCTTCCGACTGGATTCCCGATGACGCTCAAGTCACTCGACAAGCAATCCACTCAGAGACTTCTTCCTCCACTCCACGGTCGACTGTCACTCAGAAGACCTCATTTCCACTCGACGCCAGAAGAACAGAAGCCACCTCCAGGAGGCCAACGGGAAGGCATTAGGATTTTCGTCATTAGTAGCTTTTATTATGTACGTTACCAGTAACACTAGTCTTTAAACCCACGATCGGACCCTTAGATGCCGGGAAATTATGAGGGGCAGCTAACTCTATATAATCCGCCCCTCCCCTCTAGCACAAGGGTTCGCAACCACTGTAATCTCAACATTCCACATTACAAAGCTCCCAAGCACTAAGACATAGGTCCGTTACCTCCACGAGAGGGGCCTGAACTCATACATCCGTGTGTACACCCTTGCCATAGCTAAGACTCTGCCCTCTCCTTTCGTACCCCTACCTTCTACTATCAGGCTCGTTCCCACGACACTAGATGGGGCCGACATCCAAGCGGGGTGCCTTGGCCCCCAATGCAAGTGGTGCGGCCCCCTCCCTTGCGCCAACCCTAGCCCTAGACGCATGGGCCTTGGGTGGGAGGGGTGGCCAGCCCACCAGGGGCTTATGAAACCCCTCTCACAGCACATAGGGCCCTCCGGGGTAGGTGGACCCCCCCAGTGGACTCCCGGAACTCTTTTGGCATCTCCGTCACAGAACCTGTAGGTCCCGGAACATTTCTGGACTCCGACCCCCTTCATCCTATATATCATTCTTCACCTCCAGACCATTCCAGAGTTCCTCGTCACGTCCTAGATCTCATCTGGACTCTGAAAAACCTTTGGTCATCAATGTAATAACCTGACCATACTTATATCATCACCAAACGTTAAGTGTGTAGACCCTATGGGTTGGAGAACCATGCAGACATGACCAAGACTCCTCTATGGTCAATAATCAGTAGCGGTACTTGATTGGCTCCCACATATTCTACGAAGATCTTTATTGGTTGAACCTGTATGTCAAGGATTCAGTTAATTCCGTACATTGTTCCCTTTATTCATCGGTATGTTAGTTGCCCAAGATTCGATCGTCGGTATCTCCATACCTAATTCAATCTCGTTACCAGCAAGTCTTCCGTAATAGAAGATCCCGTGGCTAACTCTTTAGTCACTTTTCTTGCAAGCTAATTATGATGTTGTACTACCGAGTGGGCCTTGAGATACCTCTCCGTCACACGAAGTAACAAATCCCAGTCTTGATCCATGCCAACTCAATAGACACCCTCGGAGATACCTATAGAGCACCTTTATAGTCACCCAGTTACGTTGCGATGTTTATACACACAAGTTACTCCTCATATGTTAGTGAGTTCCATGATCTCATGGTCATAGGAACATATACTTGACATGCAGAAAACAATAGCAATAAACTGACATGATTATATGCTATGTTCATAGTTTTGGGTCTTGTCCATCACATCATTCTCCCAATGATGTGATCCCGTTATAAAATGACAACTCATGTCTATGGCCAAGAAACCTCGACCATTTTGATCAACGAACTAGTCCATTAGAGGCTCACTAGGGATATAGTGTTGTCTATGTGCCCACACTTGTATTTTGAGTTTCCAATCAATACAATTGTAGAATGGATAATAAATGATTATCATGAACAAGGAAATATAATAATAGCCATCTTATTATTGCCTCTAGGGCCTATTTCTGATGTCTACTATGCAACCTTCTTCTTGTAGACTCGTGTTGGGCCTCCAAGCGTAGAGTTTTGTAAGATAGTGGCAATTTTCCCTCAGGTGAATGACCTAAAGTTTATCAATCCGTGGGAGGTGTAGGATGAAGATGGTCTCTCTCAAACAACCCTGCAATCAAATAGAAGAAATCTCTTGGTTCCCCAACACACCCAATACAACGGCAAATTGTATAGGTGCACTAGTTCGGCGAAGAGATGGTGATACAAGTGCAATATGGATGGTAGATATAGGTTTTTGTAATCTGATATTATAAAAACAGCAAGGTAACAAGTAACAAAAGTGAGCACAAACGGTATTGAAATGCTTGAAAACAAGGCCCAGGGTTCATACTTTCACCGGTGCAATCTCTCAACAATACTAACATAGTTGAATCATATGTAAATATCTCCCGCGTGACAAAGAGTTCACTCCAAAGTAACAAATAGAGGAGGACAAACGAAGAAATTAGTGTAGGGTACGAAACCACGTCAAAGTTATATTTTCTGATCAATCTTATGAGCTATCCCTATAAGTGTCACGAACAACCCTAGAGTTCATACTAAAATAACACCTTAAGATACACATCAACCAAAACCCTAACGTCACCTAGATACTCCAATGTCACCACAAGTACCCATGGGCTTGATTATATGATATGCATCACACAATTTTAGATTCATCATATTTAATCCAACACAAAGAACTTCAAAGAGTGCCCCAAAGTTTCTACCGGAGAGTCAAGACGAAAACGTGTCGCAACCCCTATGCTTAGATTCCCAAGGTCACGGAACCCGCAAGTTGATCACCAAAACAAACATCAGGTGGATCAATAGAACATCCCATTGTCACCACAGTTATCCCATCGCAAGACATACATCAAGTGTTCTCAAATACTTTAAAAACTCAATCCGATAAGAAAACTCCATATGATTCATCTATATTAATAAAGCTCGTGGTACATCAAGATTGTGTCATCTCAAGAATACGAGAGATAAAGATCAAACACATAGCTACTAGTACATACCCTCTGCCTCGAGGGTGAACTACTCACTCCTCATCATGGTAACCGCCGGGATGATGAATATGACCTTAGGTGATGGTTTTCCCCTCCAGTAGGGTGCTTGAATGGGCTCCCCATTGGTTTTTCGTGGATACAAAGGCTTGAAGTGGTCGAACTCCTGATCTAGGTTTCTTTCTGGGGTTTTTAGTATTTATAGGAAATTTTGGTGCCGGTCTCATGTGAAGGGGGTGCTCGAGGAGTCCACAAGCCACAAGGGCGCGACCTAGGGGGCGCCCAGCAAGCTTGTGGCCTTCTTGCCCACTCCCTGGTCCAGCTCTTGTGCTTCGAGAGTCTCTTTTAGTCCATAAAAAATCATCATAAATTTTCAGCCCATTCCGAGAACTTTTATTTCTGCACAAAATCGACACCATGGTAGTTCTGCTGAAAACAGCGTCAGTCCAGGTTAGTTCTAATAAAATCATACCAAAATCATATAGAATTATTGTAAACATGGCATGAATACTTCATAAATTATAGATATGTTGGAGACATATAAATGTCCAACACTCATCATCCTCCCCTTCTGGAACTGAAGTTATCATCGACGGAAGCTCATCATCCTCACCAAAATAAGGCTTCAAATGTGCAATGTTAAAAGTGGGACTAACCCCAAAATCTGCAGGAAGCTCAACTTTATATGCATTATCATTTATTTTCTCTAACACCTTAAAAGGACCATCAGCACGTGGCATTAGCTTTGACTTGCGCAAATAAGGAAACCTACCCTTACACAAATGTAACCAAACAAGATCTCCACGTGCCAAGACAACATGTTTTCTACCCTTATCTCCAGCAAGTTTATATTAAGCATTCACATTCTCAATGTTCTCCTTAGTTACCTCATGCATCTTTAATATCAATTATGCACATTCTTTATCATCAAAATTAACCTTCTCCAAAGATGGAAGAGGCAACAAATCAATAGGTGCACGAGGTAACTAACCATACACAACTTCAAATGGGCACATCTTAGTAGTAGAATGCATCGAACGATTATAAGCAAATTCAATATGAGGCAAGCATTCTTCCCACATTTTCAAGTTATTCTTTAAACAGCCCTAAGCATAGTAGACAATGATCTATTGACTATTTTGTCCATCGGTTTGGGGGGCGACACGTAGTACTAAAAAGCAGTTTAGTCCCCAGCCCATAAACATCTCCAAAAGTGGCTAAGAAATTTAGCATCACGATCTGAAACAATCGTGTTTGACACACCATGCAAGCGAATAATTTCACGAAAGAACAAATCAGCAACATTAGCAGCAGCATCACTTTTATGACATGGTATAAAGTGTGCCATTTTAGAAAATCTATCCATGACACAAAATATGCTATCCCCCCTTGTTTGTTCGAGATACATCTAAAACAAAGTCCATAGAAATATCTTCCCAATGAACACTAGGTATAGGCAAGGGCATATATAAATCACGAGGATTGAGTCGGGACTTAGCTTTTTGACATGTAGTGCAACGAGCAACAAAACGCTCAACATCCCGTCTCATCTTTGGCCAAAAGAAATGTGTAGCAAGTATGTCCTCCGTCTTCTTCACGCCAAAGTGTCCCATTAAACCTCCTCCATGTGCCTCCTGCAACAACAAAAGACGAACGGAGCTAGCTGGAATGCATAGCTTGTTTGCACGGAACACAAATCCATAATTTATGACGTACTTTTTCCATGGTCTCCCTTCTTTACAATTATCCAACACATCTTTAAATTTAGCATCATGCACATATTGATCCTTGATAGTCTCCAAACCAAATATTTTAAAGTCAAGTTGTGAAAGCATAGTATAACGATGAGACAATGCATCAACAATAACGTTTTCTTTACCCTTCTTTTGTTTAATGACATAAGGGAAAGTCTCAATGAATTGAACCCATTTAGCATGTCCACGGTTCAGTTTTGCTTGACTTATAATATGTTTCAAATAGGGATGATCAAAATGTATGGCAGATTCTTTTGGCCATAAATAATGTTGTCATGTTTCCAAAGTCCGAACAAGAGCATATAATTCCTTATCATAAGTAGAATAATTCAGACTAGGCCCACTCAATTTTTCAGAAAAGTACGCAACAGGTTTACCATCTTGTAATAACACGCCTCCTAAGCCAATTCCATTAGCATCACATTCAAGCTCGAAAGTCTTATTAAAATCAGGAAGTTGGAGTAAGGGAGCACGTGTTAGCATATCTTCAATACCATGAAGGCTTCTTCCTGTGTGGTACCCCAAGAAAAAGGCACATCCTTCTTTGTAATAGCATTGAGAGGTGCAGCAATGGTGCTAAATCCCTCACAAAACGCCTATAAAAACCAGCGAGCCTAAGAAAACTCCTCACTTGTGTGGCCGTTTTGTGTTGCGGCCAACTCTCAATAGCTTCAATCTTGGCTTTATTAACTTCAATTCCCAGTGGAGTAACAACATAGCCAAGAAAAGATACTCGGTTGGTGCAAAAGGTGCACTTCCCAAGGTTACCAAACCAACATGCATTACGTATAGAAATAAAAACAGCACGCAAATGATCCAAGTGCTCCTCCAAAGATCTACTATAAATCAATATATCATCAAAGTAGACTACCACAAATCGTCCAATGAAAGCACGTAAAACCTCATTCATTAATCTCATGAAAGTGCTAGGTGCATTAGTTAACCCAGAAGGCATGACTAACCACTCATATAATCCAAACTTAGTTTTAAATGTTGTTTTCCATTCATCTCCGAGTTTCATACGAATTTGATGGTATCCACTACGCAAATCAACTTTGGAGAAAATTGTAGATCCACTTAATTCATCAAGCATATCATCTAGCCTAGGAATAGGATGACGATAACGAATAGTAATATTATTAATGCCTCTACAATCAACACACATACGCGATGTACCATCCTTTTTAGGCACTAGAATAATAGGAACAACACAGAGACTAAGTGATTTGCGTATATAACCTTTGTCGAGCAGCTCCTTTACTTGACGCATAATCTCCTTCGTCTCTTCTGGATTGGTATGGTATGGTGCACGGTTGGGTAGCGATACACCGGGCATTAAGTCAATCTGATGCTCAATCCCTCGAATAGGTGGTAACCCGGTGGCACGTCTTGCGGGAAGACGTCGGTGAACTCCTGCAAAATGTTAGTGATAGCAGGAGGCAAAGAGGGAGGCATGTCCTCGAATGAAAATAATACCTCTTTGCATACAATAGCATAGCAAACAGATGTAGCAACATCAACTCAGTAATATCAGATTTAGTGGCAAGTAAACAACCACTCTTAAGTTTTATTTCAGATGCAACACTAGATGATGGTTTATTATGCTTATTGTGTTGCTCAAATTCTGTTGTCACAATCTGATTTTCACTCTTAGTTTGCTCCTGTTTTGCTTTACTAGATCTAGCAATGTCATCTTTCATAATATGTTCAGCAGACATAGGAAGCAAAGTTATATTTTTATCCTTATGAACGAGAGAATAATGATTTGTCCTACAATGGTGTACATAATTTTTATCAAATTGCCATGGTCTACCAAGTAAAACGGAACATGCTTTCATGGGTACCACATTACAATCAACATAATCAGAATAGGTAGCAATGCTAAAATGCACATGAACAATACATGTTACCTTAACTTGCCACTGTTATTGAACCATTGGATGTAATAAGGATGAGGATGTGGTCTGGTGGTTAGAGACAACTTGTCCACCATCTCCATGCTTGCCAAGTTGTTGCAACCCCCTCCATCGATGATGACGTGAATAGAATGCTCCTTCACAACTCCCTTTGTATGGAAAAAGTTGTTCCTCTGATTTTGCTCAACCTGTGTAACCTGTGCACTCAGAACACGTTGAGCAACTAAACTTTCATACATGTTAGCATAGTCAGCAGCCATGTAGTGTGTCTCTTGTTCAGTATCCTCGGCATCCTGTTCTTCACCCGCAATAAGAGCCAAAGTCTCCTCATCATAATCACTAGCAAAGGCATATCCACCATCCTCAGTAACAATCATCACACGCCTGGATGTGCTTTCTCTCACAAAGTGACCTCTACCCTTGCAACGCTAACATATAACCTGTTGTGTTTGCCCTGTAGATGCCATGGATGAAGAAGAGCTTTGTATAGGCCCTGAAGGTGTGCCCTTGGAGGCTGGTGGTGGCACATCTAGTCTTGTATCGCCGTTGGAGTTGGTGGCTGAAGGAAGTGGTGATGTCATAGGACGTGTGGAATTAGAATGTACGTGGCGTCCATGATGAAGCTCGACCTATAGAAAAATTAATTCTCGCCATTGCCTGTCGATCCTGCACTTCACATTCAGCTTTGCAAGCAAGATGGAATAAATGAATGATAGTGTTATACTCCTTATACTCTAGAATAGTCTGAATCTCTCTATTTAATCCACCCATAAAACGTGCAAGCATAGCTTCATTCTCCTCAACAATACCACATCTAACCATGCCAGTTTGTAATTCCTGATAATATTCCTCTACAGAATTTTTTCCTTGTCTTAAACACTTCAAATTTTGAAGCAATTCACGTTGATAATATGGTGGGACCCAACGATTATGCATAACAGTTTTCAAAGTAGCCCAAGTAGTAGGGATATTATCATGATATATTCTACAATGTTCACACCACCAAACACAAGCAAAACTAGTGAATGCACAAACAGCAGTAGCAACACGTCTATCCTCAGGAAATTGTAAGCGTGTAAAACATTGTTCTGTTTCTAACTCCCAAGTAAGATATATATCAGGAACATGTCTACCCTCAAATGTCGGAATGTTCAATTTATGTTTAGGGATATGGTCATGATCCCATACCCGAGGGGGTGGTGCAACCCTACCGTTGCAATTGTAACCATGTGGATGACCTGGTGCGTGTGGTGGTGGTTGCCCCTGGGGCTGATATGGAGCAACCTCTCCCTCATCATCTAAATCACCATCATAATCCTCATTCTACTCCACAATAGTAGTATCAGTAGCCATAGAAGTAGTAGTAGTAGCGGTAGTACCAGGGGCACCAGAATTTTGGACTTTGTCGAGAAGCACACGTTGCGCTCGTTGCTCGAGAGGGGCAGTAGTTGCAGCTGGTGGTGGTAGACGGGCAAGCACCTCACTAAACTTGGCGTCCATCTTTGTGTCGTATGTCTTATCCAAACCATCTAGCTTCTCCATGGCCTCTGCAAGGCTTGCCATGAAGTCTTGTACCTAGTCAGCCATCATTTGCTGAAATTTATCAAGGAGCACCTTGTTCGTTGACGTGGCTTGAGACTATGTCGGTATTTCCCCAAAGAGGAATGGATGATGCAGCATAGCGACAGTAAGTATTTCCCTCAGTTATGAAACCAAGGTATCAATCCATAGAGGAAGATCACGCACCCACATAAACAGCACCTGCACACAAAAAACAAATACTTGCAACCCGACATGAAAGAGAGGTTGTCACGCTCTGTACGGTAATAAAATAGATTAGGTAGTGATAGATAGGAGAGATAGATCTCCCAAAAACACAAAATAAAAAGAGTAAATGATACATCCATTTTGCATCAAGCTTTTATGTTGACATTTATTGCATTATGGGCTGTTATTACACGTTATGGTACAATACTTATGCCTTTTCTCTCTTATTTTATAAGGTTTACATGAAGAAGGAGAATGCCGGCAGCTGGAATTCTAGACTGGAAAAGTAGCAAATCTGAGATACCTATTCTGCACAACTCCAAAAGTCCTAAAAATTTACGGTGAATATTTTTGGAATTAATAAAAAATACTTGCACAAGAATCAACCAGAGGGGGGGCACCTGCAGGCCACAAGCCTGCTAGGCGCGGCTACCCTCACTGGTCGCACCTTGCAGGCTTGTGGGGCCTCTGTGGCTCCACCGACGCCCATCCTCTCCTATATGAAGTGTTTTGACATGGAAAAAATTAGAAGAGAGATTTCGGGACGAAGCGCTGACATCTCGAGGTGGAACTTGGGCAGAACCAACCTAGAGCTCCGGCAGGGTGGTCCTACCGGGGAAACTTCCCTCCTGGAGGGGGAAATCAAATCCATCGTCATCACCAACGATCCCCCATCAAGATGGGGTCAATCTCCATCAACATCTTCACCAACACCATCTCCTCTCCAAACCCTAGTTCATCTCTTGTATCCAATCTTTGTCTCAACACCTCAGATCGGTACCTCTGGGTTGCTAGTAGTGATGATTACTCCTTGTAGGTGATGCTAGTTGGTTTACTCTGTGGAAGATCATATGTTCAGGTTCATTTATGATAATTAATACTCCTCTGATCTTGAACATGAACATGCTTTGTGAGTAGTTCCGTTTGTTCCTGAGGACATGGGATAAGTCTTGTTATAAGTAATCATGTGAATTTGGTATTCGTTCGATATTTTGATGAGATGTATGTTGTCTCTCCTCTAGTGGTGTTATGTGAACGTCGACTACATAACACTTCACCATTATTTGGGCCTAGGGGAAGGCATTGGGAAGTAATAAGTAGATGATGGGTTGCTAGAGTGACAGAAGCTTAAACCCTAGTTTATGCGTTGCTTCGTAAGGGGCTGATTTGGATCCATATGTTTCATGCTATGGTTAGGTTTACCTTAATTATTTTTTCGTAGTTGCGGATGCTTGCGATAGGGGTTAATCATAAGTCAGAGGTTTGTCCAAGTAAGGGCAGCACCCAAGCACTGGTCCACCCACATATCAAATTATCAAAGAAACGAACGCGAATCAAATGAGCATGATGAAAACTAGCTTGGCGGAAATTCCCATGTGTCCTCGGGAGGGCTTTGCTTTATATAAGAGTTTGTCCAGGCCTATCCTTTGCTACAAAAAGGATTGGGCTACCTTGATGCACCTTTGTTACACTTTTACTTTTTACTCGTTACGAAATATCTTATCACAAAACTATCTGTTACCGATAATTTCAGTGCTTGCAGAGAATACCTTACTGGAATCCGCTTGCCATTTCCTTTTGCTCCTTGTTGGGTTCGATACTCTTACTTATCGAAAGGACTACGACAGATCCCCTATACTTGTGGGTCATCAAGACTCTTTTTTGGTGCCGTTGCCGGGGAGTGAAGCGCCTTTGGTAAGTGGAATCTGGTAAGGAAAATTTTATATAGTGTGCTGAAATTTACTGTCACTTGTCACTATGGAAAGTAATCCTTTGAGGGGCTTGTTTGGGCTATCTTCACCTTGATCGGAAATACAAAGAGTTGTCCCTCAACCTACTGAACCTACTGAAAATATTTATTATGAATTTCCTTCAGGTATGATAGAGAAACTGCTGGCTAATCCTTACGCAGGAGATGGAACACTACATCCTGATTGACATCTAATCTATGTGGATGAAGTTTGTGGATTATTTAAGCTTGCAGGTCTGCCTGAGGATCACATTAAGAAGAAGGTTTTTCCTTTATCTTTGAGGGAAAAGGTATTGACATGGTATAGGCTATGTGATTATATTGGATAATGGAGCTACAACCGATTGATGATGGAATTTCATCAGAAGTTCTACCCTATGCATCTAGTTCATCGTGATCGGAATTATATTTATAATTTTTGGCCTCGTGAAGGAGAAAGAATCGCTCAATCTTGGGGAGTCTTAATTCAATGTTATATTCATTAGCCAATCATGAGCTCTCAAGAGAAATTATTATTCCGAATTTTTATGCTCGGCTTTCTCGTAATGATCAATCCATGCTCGATACTTCTTGTGTTGGTTCCTATATGAAGAAGGATATTAACATCAAATGGGATTTATTGGAAAGAATTAAGCACAACTCTGAAGATTTGGAACTCGACGAAGGTAAGGAGTCAGGTATGAACCTTAACTTTGATTGTGTTAAATCGTTCGTAGACATCGATGCTTTTCGTGAATTTAGCACTGAATATGGACTTGACTCTGAGATAGTATCTTCTTTTTGTGAATCTTTTGCTGCTCATGTTCATCTTCCCAAGGAGAAGTGGTTTAAATATTATCCTCCCATTAAAGTGAAAGTAGTTGAACGTATTAAAGTTGAAGAAAAAACTATTACTTATAATGTTGATCTTGTTATTCCCACTTCTTATATTGGGAAACCACCTTTCCCTGTTAGAATAAAGTATCATGCTAAAGCTTCAATTGTGGTTCGTAAGAGCTGTGCTAGAACACCTACACCCCCTGAGCAAATTAAAGTTGAGCCTAGTATTGCTATGGTTAAAGATCTCTTGGTCTATAATATTGATGGGCATGTTATTCAATTTTGTGATGAAGCTGTTAGGATTGCTAAACCTGATGCTAAAGATAAACATAGACCCGTTGTGGCACGTCTGTTGTTTCTGTTAAAATAGGAGATCATTGCTATCATGGCTTATGTGATATGGGTGCTAGTGTGTGTGTAATTCCCTTTTCCTTATATAAAGAGATTATGAATGATAATGCACCTACAGAGTTAGAGGAAATTGATGTTACAATTAAACTTGCTAATAGAGATACCATATCACCAGTTGGGATTATTAGTGATGTTGAAGTCTTGTGTGGGAAAATAAAATATCCTACTGATTTTATTGTTCTTGGTTCCCCACAAGATAATTTTTGTCCCATTATATTTGGTAGACCCTTCTTGAACATCGTTAATGCCAGGATAGATTGTGAGAAGGAAATGGTTACCATAAGTTTTGGGGATACGTCTGATGAGTTTAATTTCTCTAAATTTCATAGACAACCCCATGATAAAGAATTGCCTAGTAAGGATAAAATTATTGGTCTTGCTTCTATTGTTGTGCCTCCTACTGATCCTTTAGAGCAATATTTGCTATACTATGAAAACGACATGCATATGAATGAAGGAATGAAATAGATAGAATTTTCTTTGATCAACATCCTATCCTGAAACACAACTTGCCTGTTGAAATACTTGGGGATCCTCCTCCACCCAAGGATGATCCCGTGTTTGAGCTTAAGTAATTACCTGATACGTTGAAATATGCTTATCTTGATGAAAAGAAGATATATCCTGTTATTATTAGTGATAACCTTTCAGAGCATGAAGAACAGAGATTGTTGAAAACTCTGAGGAAGCACCGTGCTGCTATTGGATATACTTTTGATGATATTAAGGGCATCAGTCCCACTCTATGTCAGCACAAAATTAAAATGGAGCCTGATGCTAAACTAGTTGTCGATCTCTAACGACAGTTGAATCCTAAAATGAAGGAAGTGCTAAGAAATGAAATATTAAAGCTTCTGGAGGCAGGTATCATTTATCCAATTGCTGATAGTAGATGGGTTAGTCCCATTCATTGTGTCCCTAAGAAAGGAGGTAATACAGTGGTTCCTAATGATAAAAATGAATTGATCCTGCAGAGAATTGTTACAGGTTGTAGAATGGTAATTGAAGATAGAAAATTGAATAAATATACTAAAAGAGATCATTACCCTATACCTTTCATTGATCAAATGCTAGAAAAATTATCCAAAGACACACATTTCTGCTTTCTAGATGGTTATTCTGGTTTCTCTCAAATACCTGTGTCAAAAGAGGACCAAGAGAAGACCACCTTTACCTGTCCTTTTGGTACCTTTGCTTATAGACGTATGCCTTTTTGTTTATGCAATGCACCTGCTACCTTTCAAAGATGCATGACTGCTATATTCTCTGATTTCTGTGAAAGGATTGTCGAGGTTTTCATGGATGATTTTTCCATTTACGATACTTATTTTGATGATTGTTTGAGCAACCTTGATCGAGTTTTGTATATATGTGAAGAAAATAATCTTGTCTTCCATTGGGAGAAGTGTCACTTTATGGTGAATGAAGGCATTGTCTTGGGACATAAAATTTCCGAAAGAGGTATTGAAGTCGACAAGGCTAAAGTTGATCGTATTGAAAAAATGACGTGGCCTACGAATATCAAAGGTATAAGAAGTCTCCTTGGTCATTCTGGTTTCTATAGGAGGTTTATTAAATATTTCTCTAAGAGTTATAGGCCTCTCACTAATCTTTTGCAAAAACATGTTCCATTCGTTTTTTATGATAATTGTGTGGAGGCTTTTGAAATTCTCAAGAATTCTTTGATTTCTACACTTGTTGTTCAACCACCTGATTGGAACCTACCTTTTGAAATTATGTGTGATGCTAGTGACTATGTTGTAGGTGTTGTTCTAGGCCAACGAGTTGATAAGAAATTCAATATTATTCATTATGCTAGCAAAACTCTAGACAGTGCTCAAAGAAACTATGCTACTACTGAAAGGAATTTTTAGCAGTTGTGTTCGCTTCTGATAAGTTTAGACCCTATATTGGTGATTATAAAGTAACTGTTCACACTGATCATGCTGCTATCAAATACATCATGGAAAATAAAGATGCTAAACCTAGACTTATTAGGTGGGTTCTTCTGCTACAAGAATTTGATTTGCATATTATTGATAGAAAGGGTGTTGATAACCCCGTAGCAGATAGCTTGTCTAGGTTAGAGAACATTCTTGATGACCCACTACCTATTGATGATAGCTTTCGTGATGAACAAGTAGTTGTCATAAATGCTTCTCATAATGCTCCTTGGTATGCTAATTATGCTAATTACATTGTCGCTAAATTTATACCACCTAGTTTCACATACCAGCAAAAGAAAAAGTTTTTCTATGATTTAAGACATTACTTCTTGGATGACCCACACCTTTAGAAAGAAGGAGTAGATGGTATTATTAGACGTTGTGTACCTGAGCATGGACAGGAACAAATCTTACAGAAGTGTCATTCCGAGGCCTACGGAGGACACCACGCTGGAGATAGAACTTCACATAAGGTATTACAATCTGGTTTTTAGTGGCCTACTCTCTTCAAGGATGCTCATAAGTTTGTCTTGTCATGTGATGAATGTCAAAGAATTGGCAATATTAGTAGACATCATGAAATGCCTATGAATTACTCTCTTGTTATTGAACCATTTGTTGTTTGGGGTTTTGATTATATGGGACATTTTCCAACGTCCAACGGGTATACTCATATTTTAGTTGTTGTTGATTATGTTACTAAGTGGGTAGAAGCTCTCCCAACTAGTAGTGCTGATCATAACACCTCTATTAAGATGCTTAAAGAAGTTATTTTCCCTAGATTTGGAGTCCCCAGATACTTAATGACTGATGGTGGTTCACATTTTATTCACGGTGCTTTCCGTAAATTGCTTGCTAGGTATGATGTTAATCATAGAATTGAATCTCCTTATCATCCTTAGTCTAGTGGTCAAGTATAATTAAGCAATGGAGGAATTAAATTGATCTTGCAAAAGAAGGTTAATAGATCTAGGAAGAATTGGTCTAAGAAATTTTACGATGCATTATGGGCTTATAGAACTGCTTACAAGAATCCTATGGGTATGTCTCCACATAAAATGGTTTATGGTAAAGCATGTGACTTACCTCTAGAGCTAGAGCACAAAGCTTATTGGGCAATCAAAGAGCTCAACTATGATTTCAAACATGTTGGTGAGAAGAGTTTATTTGACATTAGCTAACTTGATGAATGGAGAACCCAGGCCTATGAGAATGCCAAGTTGTTTAAAGAGAAACTTAAGAGATGGCATGATAAAAGGATACAAAAGCGTGAATTTAATGTAGGTGATCATGTCTTGCTATACAATTCTCGGTTAAGATTTTTTGTAGGAAAACTTCTCTCTAAGTGGGAAGGACCATACATCGTCGAGGAGGCATATCATTCTGGTGCCATCAAATTCAACAACACCGAAGTCACAAATCCGAAGGTGGTAAATGGGTAAAGAATCAAACGCTATATTTCAGGTACTCCCATTAATGTTGAAACCAATGTTATCAATACCATAACTCCCGAAGAGCATATTAGGGAGACTTACGAGAACGTTTCAGACTCTGAAAAGGAATATGTACGTGGTACGGTAAGTAAACCGACTCCAAAACTTTTCCAATAGCAATTTTACTCAGTTTTGGAATATTTAAAAATGAGGAAAATAAAAAGTAGTCTGAAGGACGCATGGGGAGGCGACAAGCCTGCTACGAGTGGCCACCCCCCTGGCCGCGCCTAGGGGGCTTGTTACCAACCCGTGCGCCCCTTGGACTCCGTTTTTTGTGGAACATCCCTTCGGGTCAGCCAAAATTCATTATATAATCTCCCGAAGGTTTCGACTTTCGTATCACAACAATACCTCTTGTTTTCATTTTGAGTTGTTTTTGCAGCAGATTTAGAGCAAGATGTCATCCCAAGAGTCGACCAGGGAGAGTCATGTTTCTTACCCGGCATAGGAGCCCGAGGCATACATTGAAGCTAACCACTTTGGGAGAACCACGGGCGACGATATGGAGGCTGACTTAAAAATGGTGGATGCCATCGAGGAAGACCAAGAAGTTAACTCCCATCCACAACCTCGGGCCATGTTGGAGGAACTTCTGAGCGGAGCAATCCCGAATTCGGTTATTCCTCCCAATGCTAAATTCCTTACTTGTGAAAACTTAAAAAAGAGTTTTATCTTTTCACCCACAGAAATGAGACATCCCTGGGTGAAGGGATCTCTATCTATCAATGGAAAACTGCACAAGGAAGTAATGGATCTTAGGCAGCAAAATAATAAGCTTGAGTAGGACAATCGCATTCTGAAGGGTATCATCGCCAAGAACATCGCACCATCACTTTTGAAGAAAGACACCTAAGTACATGGGTATGGGAACTCCCCTTGGCTTGTGCCAAGATTGGGGGAGGTGCCTCAGTATTGTATCACATCACACCTTGTTCCTTTTTCCTTTTTTGTTTTTACCTTTCCTAGTTCAATCCTTTTTTTTGTCTTGATCTAGTAGAATAAAAGCTTTTAGTATGATCTACCCTTCTAGTTTTTGCTTTTTCTCCCCTTATGTAAGCAAGTCCGAGAGTTATATAATAAAAAGTAGTTTTGATGTTGAGGGCTTTGCTAGACTACTATGCTCTTGAAAGTAATGAATAAAGTATAATAGAACATAAGCAAGGAGAATACATAATGATCTTATGGGGAGTAATGTCTTCACATATAAAAAGTATGGTGATTAAAATTTGTTGGGAGTTAACAAACATAGTAATTGGTCATTGGTGAAATTGAAAGGAAGTGATAAAGAAAGAGAGATTAACATATAAATATTTTATCTTAGACATCTTTTATGATTGTGACCACTCATTAAAATATTACATGCCAAGAAGTTGATGTTGGACAGGGAAGACAACATAATAGGTTATGTTTGCTTGCATCCAGATAGAAGTTATATGGTTTTAGATCCTCCAACATGTCGTGCTTGCTTCCACCTCATATTAGCCAAAACCTCCACACCAAGTAGAGATACTACTTGTGCATCCAAACACCTCAACCCAGTTTTGTCATGAGAGTCCACCATACCTACCTATGGAATGAATAAGATCCTTCAAGTATGTTGTCATCGGTGCAAAAAGGCAATAAAAATTTCTCCTAAATATGTGTGATCTTTTATTGTAAGGGAAATAAGCATTGTACGAACTTTTGATAGTGAATAAATAAAAGTGACAAACTGCATAATAAAGGTTGCTATCACAAATGGCAATACAACGTGGCGTTCCTCTACACTAAGAGTTTGTGCATCCAAAAATAAAGAGCGCATGACAACCTCTGCTTCCCTCTGCGAAGGGCCTATTTGTTACTTTTACTTTTACTTTCTAGTACTTACCTTTATGCAAGAGTCATGGTGTTCTTCACCACTTCTTATATCTCGTATCTCTCTCATGGCCAGCATTATGTGTTGGGGAATGATATAGACTTATATATCCACTCAGATGTGGGTGATCATGAGTTGTTATTGTTGACATCACCCTTGAGGTGAATAGTTGGGAGGCAAACTTATAAGCCCCTATCTTTATCTGTGTTCGATTGAAGCTTTGACCTCGTGGGTACCACGTGAGTATGTGGATTTACTTTACGAGCTCTTATATTGACTCTTTCTAATGTTATGATAAATTGTCGATTGCTTCAATGACTGAGATCATAGTTTGTTGGTTGTCAATAGAGTTCTTGGTTCATATTTTATCCTGTGAATGAATTGTTACTCTAGTATAAAGAATCTGATACAATGAGTATCATTGTTCTAAAGTTGATCATGATGCAATCATGCTCGTATTTATTTTTATCGACACCTATATCTCTAAACATGTGGACATATTCATCGATCTCGACTTTCGCTTGAGGGCAAGCGAGGTCTAAGCTTGGGAGAGTTGATACGTCCATTTTGCATCATGCTTTTATGTTGATATTTATTGCATTATGGGCTATTATTACATGTTATGGTACAATACGTATGCCTTCTCTCTCTCTCTTGTTTTATAAGGTTTACACGAAGAGGGAGAATGCCGGCAGCTGGAATTCTGGACTAGAAAAGGAGAAAATCTAAGATACCTATTCTGCACAACTCCAAAAGTCTTGAAAAAATTACGGAGAATATTTTTGGAATTGATAAAAAATGCTGGCGCAAGAATCAACCAGAGGGGGGGGCACCTGCAGGCCACAAGCCTGCTAGGCGCGGCCACGCCTAGCAGGCTTGTGGGGCCCCTATGGCTCCTCCAACGCCCATCTTCTCCTATATGCAGCATTTTGACCTGGAAAAAAAATGGAAGAGAGCTTTCGGGACGAAGCGCCGCCACCTTGAGGTGGAACTTGGGCAGAACCAATATAGAGCTCCGACAGGGCGGTCTTGTCGGGGAAACTTCCATCTCGGAGGGGGAAATCGAAGCCATCATCATCACCAACGATCCTCCCATCGAGAGGGGGAAATCTCCATCAACATATTCACCAGCACCATCTCCTTTCCAAACCCTAGTTCATCTCTTGTATCCGATCTTTGTCTCAACACCTCAGATTGGTACCTGTGGGTTGCCAGTAGTGTTGATTACTCCTTGTAGTTGATGCTACTTGGTTTACTCGATGGAAGATCATATGATTAGGTCCTTTGTGATAATTAATACTCCTCTGATCTTGAACATGAACATGCTTTTTCAGTAGTTCCATTTGTTCCTGAGGACATGGGATAAGTGTTGTTATAAGTAATCATGTGAATTTGGTATTCGTTCGATATTTTGATGAGATGTATGTTGTCTCTCCTCTAGTGTTGTTATGTGAACGTTGACTACATAACACTTCACCATTATTTGGGCCTAGGGGAAGGCATTGGGAAGTAATAAGTAGATGATGGGTTGCTAGAGTGACAGAAGCTTAAACCCTAGTTTATGCGTTGCTTCGTAAGGGGCTCATTTGGATCCATATGTTTCATGCTCTGGTTAGGTTTACCTTAATTCTTCTTTCGTAGTTGCGGATGCTTGCGATAGGGGTTAATCATAAGTGGGAGGTTTGTCCAAGTAAGTGCAGCACCCAAGCATTGGTCCACCCACATATCAAGTTATCAAAGTAATGAACGCGAATCAAATGAGCATGATGAAAACTAGCTTGACGAAAATTCCCATGTGTCCTCGGGAGCGCTTTGCTTTATATAAGAGTTTGTCCAGGCATGTCCTTTGCTATAAAAAGGATTGGGCTACCTTGCTGCACCTTTGCTACACTTTTTACTTGTTACTCGTTACGAAATATCTTATCACAAAACTATCTGTTACAGATACTTTGAGTGCTTGCAGAGAATACCTTAGTGGAAATCGCTTGTCATTTCCTTCTGCTCCTCGTTGGGTTGGACACTCGTACTTATCGAAAGGACTATGATAGATCCCCTATACTTATGGGTTGTCAGTAAATATGCAGCAATATATTTTTGGGTTTTTGGTTTTGTAGATCTGAAAACAAAGAGTGCAAAAACATAGATCAGAAAGAAATATGTTGGAAAAGTAGACCCGGGGCCGTAGGGTTCACTAGTGGCTTCTCTCATGAGTATAACACATGGTGGGTAAACAAATTACTGTTGAGCAATTGATAGAAAATCAAATAGTCATGAAGATATCCAAGGAAATGATCATTTTATAGGCATCACATCCAAGATAAGTAGACTGACTCCTGCATGCATCTACCACTATTACTCCACACATCGACCGTTATCCAGCATGCATCTTGTGTATTAAGTTCATGGAAAAACTGAGTAATGCATAAGAATGATGACATGATGTAGATGAGATCTATTCATGTATGAATAGACCCCATCTTGTTATCCTTAATGTCAACGATACATGCGTGTCTTGCTACCCCTTCTATCACTGGGAAAGAACAATGCAAGATCGAACCCATCACAAAGCACCTCTTCCCATGGAAAGAAAAAATTTATGTAGTTGACCTAACTAAACCAAAGATTCTAAGAAGAAATATGAGGCTATAAGCAATCATGCATATAAGAGATCAAAGAAGACCCAAATAATATTCATGGATAGAAACTGATGATGAACTCAAAATACATCGGATCCCAACAAACACATCGCAAAAGTTTACATCAAATAGATCTCCAAGAGACCATTGTATTGAGAATCATAAGAGAGAGAGAAGAAGCCCTCTAGCTACTACCTACGGACCCGTAGGTCTATGGTGGACTACTCACGCATCATCGGAGAGGCACCTATGATGAAGATGAACCCCTCTGTGATGGTTTTTAGATTGGATCTCAAGGTTCACGAACTTGCGGCGGCTAGAATTGTGTTTCGTCGACTCTGATACGTCTCCAACGTATCTATAATTTTTTATTGTTCCATGCTATTATATTATCTGTTTTGGATGTTTTATATGCATTAATATGCTATTTTATATTATTATTGGGACTAACCTATTAACCTAGTTCCTTGTGCCAGTTTCTGGTTTTTTCTTTTTTTGAGTATTGCAGAAAAGGAATATCAAACAAAGTCGAAACGGAGTAAAATTATACGATGATTTTTCTTGGACCGGAAGGAACCCAGGAGACTTGGAGAACAGGCCATAAGACCTATAGGTGGGCCACAAGCCACCTGGGCGCGTCCTAGGGGGCGTGCCCTGGCTTGTGGGCCCCACGTAGCTCCTCAAACCCTAATTCTTCGCCTATAAATTCAGGAATATCCCCCCAACACCAAAGAGAGCCACACAAATACTTTTTCGTCACCTAAAGCCTCTATTCATGTGAGATCCCATCTTGGAGCCTTTTCCGGTAATCTGCTGGAGGGGGGTTCGATCATGGAGGGCATCTAGATCAACACCATTGCCCTTCTGATGATGCGTGAGTAGTCCACCACAGACCTTTGGGTCCATCGCTAGTAGCTAGATGGCTTCTTCTCTCTCTATGTTCTTCAATAGCATGTTCTCCATGATGTTCATGGAGATCTATCCGATGTAATACTCTTTTGCGGTGTGTTTGTTGAGATCCGATGAATTGTGGGTTTATGATCACATTATCTATGAATATTATTTGAATCTTCTCTGAACTCTTATATGCATGATTTCATATATTTGCATGTCTCTTTAAGTTATTGGTTTAGTTTGGCCAACTAGATAGGTAATTCTTGCAATGGGAGAAGTGCTTAGTTTTGGGTTCAATCTTGCGGTGTCCTCACCCAGTGACAAAGTAGGGGTAGCAAGGCACGTATTTGTATTGTTGCCATCAAGGACAAAAATATGGGGATTTCATCATATTGCTTGATTTTATCCCTCTACATCATGTCATCATACTTAATGCATTACTCTGTTCTTCATGAACTTAATACTCTAGATGCAGGCAGGAGTCGGTCGATGTGTGGAGTAATAGTAGTAGATGTAGAATCATTTCGGTCTACTTGACACGGACGTGATTCCTATATGCATAATCATTTCCTGGGATATCGTCATAACTATGCGCTTTTCTATCAATTGCTCGAGAGTAATTTGTTCACCCACCATAGTATTTTCCTTCAAGAGAGAAGCCTCTAGTGAAACCTATGGCCCTCGCGTCTATTTTCCATATTGTATTTTCAGATCTATAAACCAAAAATACTAAAAATACCTTGCTGCAATTTTATTTAGTTTCACTTTTAGTAATCTTTTATATCTATCTCTATGATATTTCATCCTTGCAAGTAACCGTGAAGGGATTGACAACCCCTTTATAGCATTGGGTGCAAGTGTTTGATTTTTTGTGTAAGTGCATAGATTGGGGCCTTGCTTGTACCTCATACTGGATTGATACCTTGGTTTCCTCTCCTCCCAACTCATCTCTAGCATTCCCTTTATTTTCCATTTGCCTCTCATTTTCCTCTCCTCCACTTCTAAAACGATTTTCAGAAAAAAAAAAGATTTGCCTTTTTATTCACCCTTCTTTCGTTCTTCTTTTCGTTTGCTTGTGTGCTAAATTGCTTGCTTTGTCATGATGTATGAGAATACCAAATTGTGTGACTTCTCCAATACTAATAATAATGATTTTATTAGTACTCTGATTGCTCCCGCCATTAGTGCGGAATCTTATGAAATTAATGTCGCTTTGCTTAATCTTGTTATGAAAGAACAATTTTCTGGCCTTCCTAGTGAAGATGTCGCATCCCATCTAAATACTTTCATTGAGTTGTGTGACATGCAAAAGAAGAAAGATGTGGATAATGATATTGTTAAATTGAAGCTATTTTCATTCTCACTACGAGATCGTGCTAAAACTTGGTTTTCATCTTTGCCTAAAAATAGTATTGATTCATGAAATAAGTGTAAAGATGCTTTTATTTCCAAGTACTTTCCGCCTGCTAAGATTATCTCCCTTAGGAACAATATAATGAATTTTAAGCAACTTGATCATGAGCATGTTGCACAATCTTGGGAGAGGATGAAATTAATGATTATAAATTGCCCCGCACATGGTTTGAGTTTATGGATGATTATACAATTTTTTTATGCGGGATTGAATTTTGCATCTAAGAATCTTTTAGATTCCACTACAGATGGCACTTTTATGGAAATCACATTAAAAGCTACTAAACTCCTAGATAATATTATGGAAAATTACTCTCTATGGCATACTGAAAGATCTCCTACTAGTAAAAAAGTGCACACTATTGAAGAAATAAATACTTTAAGTGAAAAGATGGATGAATTAATGAAATTGCTTGCTAGTAAGAGTGATCCTATTGATGATAATGATATACCTTTGTCATCTTTCATTGGGAATAATAATGAATCTATGGACGTGAATTTTGTTGGTAGGAATAATTTTGGTAATAACGCGTATAGAGGAAATTTTAACCCTAGGCCGTTTTCTAGTAATTCCTCTAATAATTATGATAATACCTACAACAATACTTATGGAAATTATAATAAGATGCCCTCTTATCTTGAGAATAATATTAGAGATTTTATTAGTTCGCAAAAGGTTTTCAATGCTTCAATTGAAGAAAAATTGCTCAAGATTGTTTATTTGGCTAGGAATGTTGATAGAATTTCCCTTGAGATTGATTATTTGAAAATTAGATCTAATCCACCCAAGTGTGATATTAATGAGTCTTTAAAATCTATGAGAACTTCTATGATTAGTGTAAGGGAAGAACTGCTAGAATGCGTGCTAAGCGTGGATGGCTTGAAAAAATGTGTTCTCGTGATAATAATGATGAAGATCTTGAAGTGATTGATGTGAATACTATTGAATCTTTGTTTTCTAATATAAATCTTGATAAAGATGGAACTGGAGATAAGTCAACTTTAGTTAAAATTCATCCCAATGATTTGGAGTTTATAGATCTTAATGCTAAAATTGATACAAGTGGGATTGAAGAGGTCAAAACTTTAAATATCAATGAGCTCACTCTTTTGGATTTCAAGGAATTTAATTATGGTAGATGTTCTTTGATTGATTTTATTTCCTTGTTGCAATCCATATTGAATTCTCCGCAAGCTTCTAATCAAAATAAGTCTTTTACTAAACATATCGCTGATGCTATGATAAAACTGTTGAAGAAAAACTTGAGTTGGAAGTTTCTATACCTAGAAATCTTTATGATGAGTGGGAACCTATTATTAAGATTAAAATTAAATATTATGAGTGCCATGATTTGTGTGATTTGGGTGCTAGTGTTTCCACGATTCCGAAGACTTTATGTGATGTGCTAGGTTTCCATTAACTTGATGATTGCTCTTGAAATCTGCATCTAGCGAATTCCACTATTAAGAAACCTATGGGAAGGATTAATGATGTTATTATTGTTGAAAATAGAAATTATGTGCCCGTATATTTCATCGTTCTTGATATAGATTGCAATCCTACAAGTCCTATTATTCTTGGTAGACCTTTCCTTAGAACAATCGGTGCATTTATTGATATGAAAGAAGGAAACATTAGATTCCCATTTCCGTTAAGGAAAGACATGGAACACTTTCCTAGAAATAAAATAAAATTACCTTATGAATCTACTAAGAGATATACTTATGGATTGCATACCAAAGATGACAATACCAAGATCTATTGTGTTATGCCTAGCTAGGGGCGTTAAACAATTGCGCTTGTTGGGAGGCAACCCAATTTTATTTTTATGTTTTTTTTGTTTCTGTTATTGAGTGATTTACACATTATTACCTATGTATTAATTGTGTTTTGGTTTTTTAATTAGTGTTTGAGCCAAGTAAAACCTTTGGAATAGTCTACAGTGATTGTTGATTTGATCTTGCTGAAAAACAGAAACTTTTGCATTCAGTCCATGAATTTTATAAATTTTCAGAGCGACAAATGAGTCTGAAATTTTTACACAAGATTTATATAGAAATTTCCCAAATTTTTCTAATTTTTCAGGATTTGGGGAGTTACAGAACTATTCAAAGTTTACAGATTTCTACACGGTTTTGTTTTTGATAGATCATGTTTTCTTTGTGTTGTTTGGTTATTTTGATGTGTCTATGGGTTGTATCGGGGAGGTATGAACCATGGAGAAGTTGGAATACAGTACATATTACACCAATATAAATAAAGAATGAGTTCACAACAGTACCTAAAGTGGTGATTTATTTTTCTTATACTAACGGATCTCACGAGTTTTCTGTTGAGTTTTGTGTTGTGAAGTTTTCAAGTTTTGGGTAAAGATTTGATGAAATATGGAATAAGGAGTGGAAAGAGCCTAAGCATGGGGGTTCCCTAGGAACCCCAAGGAATATTCAAGTATACCAAAGAGCCTAATCTTGGTGATGCCCCGGAAGGCATCCCCTCTTTCGTCTTAATCCGTCGGTAAATTTACTTGAGGCTATATTTTTATTCACCACATGATATGTGTTTTGCTTGGAGCGTCTTGTATGATACGAGTCTTTGATTTTTAGTTTGCCACAATGTACTTGCTGCACACATCTTTTGAGAGAGACACGCATGAATCATGAATTTATTAGAATACTTTGTGTGCTTCACTTATAACTTTTGAGCTAGGCAATTTTGCTCTAGTGCTTCACTTATACCTTTTTAGAGCACAGTGGTGTTTTATTTTATAGAAATAATTAAACTCTCATACCTCACTTATATTATTTTGAGAGTATTTGAACAGCATGGTAGTTGGTTTAGGTTATGAATTTAGTCCTAATATAATGGGCATCCAAGAGGGATATAATAAAAACTTTCATGTAAAGTGCATTGAATACTATGAGAAGTTTGATTCCTTGCATAAAGTTTTGAGATATAAAGATGGTGATATTAGAGCCATGCTAGTGAATAATTGTGGATTGGTATAAATACTTGTGTTAAAGGTTTGTGATTCCCGTAGCATTCACGTATGGTGAATCATTATGTAACGAAGTCGGAGCATGATTTTTTTATTGATTGTCATCCTTTTTGTGAGGGTTAGGAGCGCGCGATGGTTAACTCCTACCAACCTCTCCCCTAGGAGCATGCGTCTATACTTTTGACTCGATAACTAATAGACTTTTGCAATAAGTATGTGAGTTCTTTATGGCTAATGTTGAGTCCATGGATTATACACACTCTCACTCTTCCACCTTTGGTAGCTTCTCTAGTACCGCGCAACTTTTGCCGATGCATTAAACCCACCATATACCCTTCGTCAAAACAGCCACCATACCTACCTATTATGGCATTTCCATAGCCATTCCGAGATATACTACCATGCAACTTTCACCGTTCCTTTTATTATGACATGCACCATCATTTTCACATTGCTTTGCATGATCGTAAGATAGCTAGCATGATGTTTTCATGGCTTGTCCCTTTTTTATGTCATTTGCTATGCTAGATCATTGCACATCTCGGTACACTGCCGGAGGCATTCATATAGAGTCATATTTTGTTCTAGGTATCGAGTTGTAATTCTTGAGTTGTAAGTAAATAAAAGTGTGATGATTATTATTATTACAGCATTGTCCCATCTAAGGAAAGGATGATGGAAGCTATGATTCCCTCACCATTTGGGATAAGACTCCGCACTTTAAAAATAATAAAAGAGTCCAATGAAGCCCAAATAAGTAAAAAAAGAGGCCAAAGATGCCCACCAATTTTATTATATTCAAATGACAGAAAAGAGATAAGGGACAATGCTACTATCTCTTTTCCACACTTGTGCTTCAAAGTAGCACCATGATCTTCATGATAGAGAGTCTCATATTTTGTCACTTTCATATACTAGTGGGAATTTTTCATTATATAACTTGGCTTGTATATTTCGATGATGGTCTTCTTCAAATTGCCATAGGTCTTCTTGAGCAAGTGAGTTGGATGCACACCTACTTAGATTCTTTTTGAGCTTTCATACACTTATAGCTCTAGTGCATCCGTTGCATGGCAATCCCTACTCACTCACATTGATATCTATTAATGGGCATCTCCATAGCCCGTCCATACTCCTAGTTGATGTGAGACTATCTTCTCCTTTTCCTCACAACCTCCACCATATTCTATTCCACCTATAGTCCTATATCTATGGCTCATGCTCATGTATTGCGTGAAACTTGAAAAGGTTTGAGAACATAAAAGGTGTGAAACAATTGCTTGAATTTTCATCGGGGTTGTGCATGATCTAAATAATTTGTGTGGGGAAGATGGAGCATATCCATACCATATGATTTTGTAGGGATAACTTTCTTTTGCCATGCTATTTTGAAGAGACACGATTGCTTTGTTAGTATGCTTGAAGTATTATTGTTTTTATGTCAACATTAAGCTTTTGTTTTAAGTCTTATGGATCTGAACATTCATGCCACAATAAATAATATTACATGGACAAATATGTTAGGTAGCATTCAAAATCAAAAATTATGTTTTTATCATTTACCTACTCGAGGACGAGCAGGAATTAAGCTTGGGGATGATACGTCTCCAACGTTTCTATAATTTTTTATTGTTCAATGCTATTATATTATCTGTTTTGGATGTTTTATATGCATTAATATGCTATTTTATATTATTTTTGGGACTAACCTATTAACCTAGTGCCCGGTGCTAATTTCTGTTTTTCCCTGTTTTGAGTATTGCGGAAAAGGAATATCAAACGGAGTCCAAACGGAATAAAATTCTACGATGATTTTTCTTGGACCAAAAGGAACCCAGGAGACTTGGAGAAGAGGCCAGAAGATCTACGGGTGGGCCACAAGCCACCTGGGTGGGCCCTAGGGGGCTGGCTTGTGGGGCCCCATAGCTCCTCCAACCCTAATTCTTCGCCTATAAATTCAGGAATATTCCCGCAATACCAAAAAGAGCCATGATAATACTTTTCCGCCGCCTCAAGCCTCTGTTCCTGTGAGATCCCATCTTGGGGCATTTTTCGGTAATCTGGAGGGGGGGATTCGATCACGGAGGGCATCTACATCAACATCATTGCCCTTCCGATGATGCGTGAGTAGTCCACCATAGACCTTCGGGTCCATAGCTAGTAGCTAGATGGCTTCTTCTCTCTCTATGTTCCTCAATACCATGTTCTTCATGATCTTCATGGAGATCTATCCGATGTAATACTCTTTTGCGGTGTGTTTGTTGAGATCTAATGAATTGTGGGTTTATGATCAGATTATCTATGAATATTATTTGAATCTTCTCTGAATTCTTATATGCATGATTTCATATCTTTGAAAGTCTCTTCGAGTTATTGGTTTGGTTTGGCCAACTAGATTGGTAATTCTTGCAATGGGAGAAGTGCTTAGTTTTGGGTTCAATATTGCGGTGTCCTCACCCAGTGACAAAGTAGGGGTAGCGATGCACGTATTTGTATGTTTGCCATCAAGGATAAAAATATGGGGTTTTCATCATATTGCTTGAGTTTATCCATCAACATCATGTCATCTTACTTAATGTGTTACTCTGTTCTTCATGAACTAAGTATTCTAGATGCAGGCAGGAGTCGGTCGATGTGTGGAGTAATAGTAGTAGATGCAAAATCGTTTTGGTCTACTTGACACGGACGTGATGCCTATATTAATAATCATTGCCTTGGATATCGTTATAACTATGCGCTTTTCTAGCAATTGCTCGGCAGTAATTTGTTCACCCACCGTATTATTTTCCTTCAAGACAGAAGCCTCTAGTGAAACCTATGGCCCCCGGGTCTATTTTCCATATTATATTTTCAGATCTATAAACCAAAATACCTTGCTGCAATTTTATTTAGTTTTCATTTTAGTAATATTTTATATCTATCTCTATCAGATCTCATCCTTGCAAGTAACCGTGAAGGGATTGACAACCCCTTTAAAGCGTTGGGTGCAAGTGTTTGATTGTTTGTGTAGGTGCATAGATTGGGGCCTTTCTTGTACCTCCTACTGGATTGATACTTTGCTTCTCAACAACTGAGGGAAATACTTATCTACTTTGATGCATCACCCTATCCTCTTCAAGGGAAAACCAACGCAAGCTCAAGAAGTAGCAGACTCCCCTAGGGTTTTTGGAATATTTTGGAATTTATAGGCATCAGAGGCGGTGGAGAGGGGCCCCGAGGAGGGCACAATCCACCAGGGCATGGGCAGGCCCCCTGGAGCGTCCTGGTGGGTTGTGGTCTCCTCGTCCCACACCCCCGGCACTTCTTTGGTCCATTGGGTCTCTCCTGGTCCAAAAAAATCTCCAAAAAGTTTTGTTGCAATTGGACTCGGTTTGGTATTGATTTTCTGTGAAGTAAAAAAAATAAGCAAAAACAGCAGCTGACACTTTAGCACCAATAGGTTAGTCCCCAAAATTATATAAAGTGGTAATCAATTTATGGTAAAACATCCAAGAATGATAATATAACAACATGGAACAAGCAAAAATTATAGATACGTTGGAGACGTATCATTTGTGAGGCTCTCCCAGTCGATCTCGTCGGCTTGTGATCCTGACATGGTTAGCAACAATAGGAACAAATAAGAAGATGAACCTACAGACTACTAGGAAGTGGTGATGGTGGTGGACGTAGATGTATGTGGAGCTGGGATGGATTATATTATGGGAGCAAAAGGGGTCAGCAATAATCAATTCAGAGATGCAAAGTTGAATAAATGCTCAACGACGGTATTGTGTTGGTCCTAGACTAGACCATGCTAGAGACACGAGCCTCAAACACCAACAAAATCACGACGTCACACGTCATCAAGGGAACAGCACACTACGAATTGTTTTTCGTTTTTTTAGCGCCTCTTGTTTTTGCGCTCTTTTTTTGCTTAGAAAATCACTATAATGGTGACTGTCTCAAAACTCTTCCCAAGTCGTATAAACACGATAAGCACACATTTTTTTGTCTTTTTTGGGAGTGATTCGGGGTTGTGGCGACCAAAAATGCGACAAAAAATCACTATGATAGCGAGTGTCTCAAAATGCTCCAGAAAGCCTAAAAATAGGATAGGGAAAAAATATTTCACCCGCCAAAATTTTGGCCTAAAAAGTGCTCTGAAAAGCATGCCAGGCTTATTTTTTCGAGACACACTCAGGCAAGGAAACACATAACCGAAAGAAAGAGAACTCGAAATCAAACCTAACATGGGATGGACTCGGATTGGTGGCGGATATATGGTGGTATATATGGATACGTATTGATGATGATGGTGGATATGGTAGTGGTTATGATTATGGTGGGTATGGTAGCGGTGCTGATGATGGTGGGTATGATAGCGGTGCTAATGATGATGGTGGGTATGGCAGCGGTGATGATTATGGTGGGTATGGTGGTGTGACAACTTATGAACAGACCTCGAAACTCTAAAGGACTAAACCCTAAGACCGGCAACTCGACACGATGATGTAACCACAAATTCAACAAAGCAAAACACCAAACAGAAAATTGCAAAAGGCTCAGATTGGTTCGGATATGATGAACTAACCCTAATTTGTTTTGGCTTTTTAATGGACTATAGGTATGAACAACAGATGCGATCTAAACTACGAAAAACTGGTAAAATCTCACGGGGCAACCTAGAAATCTGATACCACTTGATAGAGGTGAAGGTGTCCCGTCTTTCGATGAGATGGCGGCTACCATTTTGGTGGAAGTCGACTTGCACGATCCGACTACGAACGTGTGAAGACGTCGCACCTCAGAAATCAGTAAACCAACTCCGAGAGGTTATTGACCATGTTGGAGCACGATCAACCTGACCACAAAGGTCTATTTCCTGCACATAAATGAAGTATAAGCAAGAAAATGAGATTGCAATCTGGATATTGCGAATATAAGAGGAAAGCTTTATTGATGAAAGTGGGGTTCTGTGACGCCTTTGTATCGTCATGGAACACAAACAAAGAACGCGAAGTTGCAGCTATGAAAAACTTTTAATCTAAACAAAACCCAAGTCTAAATGGCACCCTAAGGGTTGTATATATGAGGGAACAGAGGGGGGATTTTGTGACCCCTTGAAGGAGGGATCTGAAACCAACCCTAACTCTGTTTCCCCACACATACAGACTCTAAAACCAGCCTAATAAGTGGTATTTCGAAATTACATGGGCCTAGCCTAAAAAAAGGTATGCAGCACCGATATTAGCCTATGGATGAAATTTATGAAGTGGCATCTTGTATATTTCGCCCAAGCCTTCATGCTTCCCTTATGGTGGCTTCAAAGTGCGAAAATCACCACTGGAAACTCCATTTTTCTTTCCCACGTGCACACCTTCTCCTCCATTCTTGATCCCACTCTAATGGACAGCCTTCTTGTCCATGCTAGGTTCTTCATTCATAAGTAAAACAAAAGTATCTAATTTAGGCAGCATCATATGTTCATAAACATTAGAAGGATTTCCAAGAAATGAAAGTACCTGGTAATTCAATTGACATGCGCCAGCTCTAGTAATTGGTCCAGTATGTATAGCAGCAGGGGTTGTGGGTGTAACAATGGTATTGATGTACTCATCAAGATGGCTATCACTCTCTCTCTCTCTCTCTCTCTCTCTCTCTCGATCTTCAACACAATGACCATCGCATCTTCGCTTTGATCTATCCGATGTAATTCTTTTGTGTGGTGTGTTTGTTGGGATCTGATGAATTGTGGGTTTATGTTCAAATTATTAATGAAAAAAGATTGGAGTCTTATCTTAATTCTATTTGATTCTTATTTGTATGATCATCATAGCTTTGTAAATCTCTCATGTCTATTGATTTGTTTTGGTCAAGTAGATTGATATTTCTTCTGTGAGAGGGGTGTGTTGTTGTGGGTTCAACTTGGCGGTGCTCTATATCCCAGACACGTCTTTGTCTACATCATGGATAAAACAATGGGGTTAGTTCATATTAATTGAATTCTCTTTGTCTACATCATGTCATCATTCTCCAAGCATTACTCTGTTTTACTTAATACTCTAGATGCATGTTGGATTCCGGTCGATGGGTCGAGTAATAGTAATAAGTGCAGGCAGGAGTCGGCCTATTTGCTTATGGATGTGATGCCTATATACACATGATCATTGATGCGGATATCACATAACTATGCGGTTTTATATCAATTGCCCAATAGTAATTTATTTACCCACCGCATGCTTGCTTTCATGAGAGATGCCACTATGAAAAACTATGACCCCCGGGTCTATTCACTTATAAGTTTACAAACGCTACAATAACTTGATGTCCTTATTTTATTTTTATTTTATTTTTCAATTTGGAATCATCTACTACCAACCACACTACTTACAAGCTTGCAAATAATGACCCCAATGCTTGCTCGCGTTGGGTGCAGGTGTTTGCTCTTTTGTGTGTAGCCGCTGGAGACGGTGGTTGGTTGTTACTCCTATTGGTTCAATAAACCTTGGTTCTCTATTGAGGTAAATACTTACCTATATTGTGTTGCATCACCCGTTCCTCTTCATGGAAAACCCAATGCTGATCACAAGTATCAGTATGTCATGGGAGACATATTGTGTTTATTTCGGAAGCATTGTAGGCCGGCGCGGACAGGAGAGTCGGCCATGGCGTTGTAAGCCGGCGCGGACAGGTGTGTCGGCCGCGACATTATAAGCCGGCACCAACGGGAGAGTCGACCATGGCATTAGAAACGGTGCAGATGCATGAGTCGGTCAAGGTGTTGTAACACGGCACGGACGCGCGAGTTGGCCTTGCTGCTGTAGCCTATCGCGGAAGCGTGAATCGGCTGTGGCGGTGGCAGCATTCGTGAGTCGGCCGTGGCGTTGATGTAGACTGAACCATGAGGGTGGCAGCTTGCATGCTTGTCCATCAAGCAGCGCAGCACGGACGAACGCCAGTGCAGAATAATGACTGATGACCCACAAGTATAGGGGGTCTATTATAGTCCTTTCGATAAGTAAGAGTGTCGAACTCAACGAGGAGCAGAACAAAATGACAAGCGAATTCCAGTAAGTTATTCTCTGCAAGCACTGAAATTATCGGTAACAGAAAGTTTTGTGGTAAGATAATTCGTAAAGAGTAACAAGTAACAAGTGTAGCGAAGCTGCAGCAAGGTAGCCCAATCCTTTTTGTAGCAAAGGACAGGCGTGGACAAACTCTTATATAAAACAAAGCGCTCCCGAGGAAACATGGGAATTTCTATCAAGCTAGTTTTTATCATGCTCATTTGATTCGCGTTCGTTACTTTGATAATTTGATATGTGGGTGGACCGGTGCTTGGGTGCTACCCTTACTTGGACAAACCTCCCACGTATGATTAACCCCAATCACAAGCATCTACAACTACGAAAGAAGAATTAAGGTAAACCTAACCATAGCATGAAACATATGGATCCAAATCAGCCCCTTATGAAGCAACGCATAAACTAGGGTTTAAGCTTCTGTCACTCTAGCAACCCATCATCTACTTATAACTTCCCAATGCCTTCCCCTAGGCCCAAATAATGGTGAAGTGTTATGTAGTCGACGTTCACATAACACCACTAGAGGAGAGACAACATACATCTCATCAAAATATCGAACTAATACCAAATTCACATGATTACTTATAACAAGAATTATCCCATGTCCTCAGGAACAAACGGAACTACTCACAAAGCATGTTCATGTTCAAGATCAGAGGAGTATTAATTATCATTAAGGATCTGAACATATGATATTCCACCAAGTAAACCAACTAGCATCAACTACAAGGAGTAATCAACACTACTAGCAACCCATAAGTACCAATCTAAGGTGTTGAGACAAAGATCGGATAGAAGAGATGAACTAGGGTTTGGAGAGGAGATGGTGCTGGTGAATATGTTGATGGATATTGACCCCCTCTCGATGAGAGGATCATTGGTGATGACGATGGCTTCGATTTCCCCCTCCGGGAGGGATGTTTCCCCGGCAGAACAGCCCTGCCGGAGCTCTAGATTGGTTCTGTCCAAGTTCGGCCTCAAGACGGCGGCGCTTCATCCCGAAAGCTCTCTTCTTATTTATTTTCAGGTCAAAATGCTTCATATAGCATAAGATGGGCGGCGGAGGAGCCACAGGGGCCCCACAAGCCTGCTAGGCGTGGCTAGTGGGGTGGTCGCACCTAGCAGGCTTGTGGCCTGCAGGTGGCCCCCTCTGGTTGATTCTTGCACCAGTATTTCTTATTAAATCCAAAAATATTCTCCATAAATTTTAGGACTTTTGGAGTTGTACAGAATAGGTATCTCAGATTTGCTCCTTTTCGAGTCCAGAATTCCAGCTGCCAGCATTCTCCCTCTTCATGTAAACCTTGTAAAATAAGAGAGAAAAGCATTAAGTATTGTACCATGACGTGTAGTAACAGCCCATAATACAATAAATATAAATATAAAATCATAGTGCAAATGGACGTATCAACTCCCCCAAGCTTAGACCTTACTTGCCCTCAAGCGAAAGCCGAGATCGATGAATATGTCCACATGTTTAGAGATAGAGGGGTCGATAAAATAAAATACGGACCTAAGGGAATCATGATCAAGTTTAGACCAACAATACTCATTGTATGAGATTCTTTATGATGGAGTAACAATTCATTCACAAGATAAAGTATGAACCAAGAACTCTATTGACAACCAACAAACTATGATCTCGGTCATTGAAGCAATTGACAGTTTATCATAACATTGGAAAGAGTCAATATAAGAGCTTTTAAAGCAAATCCACATACTAAATCATCTTTTAGTCTTCCATAATTTCAAGCACTCACGCGGTACCCACGAGATCAAAGCTTCAATCAAACACAGAGAAAGATGGGGACTTATAGTTTTGCCTCCCAACTATTCACCTCAAGGGTGATGTTAACAATAATAACTCATGATCACCCACATCATAGTGGATATATAAGTCCAGATCATTCCCCAACACATAATGCTTGCCAAGAGAGAGGCAGAATATAGGAAGTGGTGAGGATCACCATGACTCTTGCATAAAGGTAAGTACTTAAAAAGTAGAAGTAATAGATAAGCCCTTCATAGAGGGAAGCAGAGGTTATCATGCACTTTTTGTTTTTTGATGCACAAACCCTTAGTGTAGAGGAACGCCGCATTGTATTGCCCTTTGTGATAGTAACCTTTATTATGCAGGTTGTCGCTTTTATTTCTTTACTATCACAAGTTCGTACAACGCTTATTTCTCTTACAATAAAAGACCACATATATTTAGGAGCAATTTTTATTGCCTTTGCACTGATGACAACTTACTTGAAGGATCTTATTCAATCCATAGGTAGGTATGGTGGACTCTCATGGCAAAACTGGGTTGAGGTGTTTGGATGCACGATTAGTATCTCTACTTGGTGCAGAAGTTTTAGCTAGTATGAGGTGGAAGCAAGCACTAGATGTTGGAGGATATAAAACCATATAACTTCTATCCGGAGGCAAGCAAACATAACCTATTATGTTGTCTTCCTTGTCCAACATCAACTTCTTGGCATGCAATATTTTAATGAGTGGTCACAATCATAAAAGATGTCCAAGATAATATATTTATATGTGAATCTCTCTTTCTTTATCACTTCCTTTCAATTGCACCAATGACCACTTACTATGTTTGTTAACTCCCAACAAATTTCAATCAACATACCATTTATATGTGAAGTCATCACTCCCCATAAGGTCATTATGTATACTCTTTGCTTTTGTTCTATTATTCTTTATTCATTACTTTCAACAGCACAGTGATCTAGCAAAGCCCTCTCATCAACACTACTTTTTATTATATAACTCTCGGACTTGCTTACATAAGGGGAACAAAAGCAAAAACTAAAAGTTAGATCATACTAAAACTTTTATTCTACTAGATCAAAAAGAAATAAAAAAGGATCAAACTAGGAAAGATAATAAAAACAAAAAAGGAAAAAGGTGTGATGTGATACGATACTGGGGCACCTCCCCCAAGCTTGGCACAAGCCAAGGGGAGTGCCCATACCCATGTGCTCAGGTGTCCTTCTTCGGAGGTGATGGTGGTGGAGTGGATGATGAGGTTGGAAGCTTGTCCAATTTCCTCTTAAGCATGAAATTTTGTTCCCTTGGGTCATCTACTTCTTGCTTGAGCTTCAATATCCTTTGACATAATTCGTCTTTACTCTCCTGCAGAAAACGAGAAGGAATAAATAGGACTTTGGGTTTTCTTCTTGTGTTTGGGAGGCTTGATTTCCTGAACTCCACGTGCATGTCTACCAGTTGAGGCATAGGAGTCTCCTCTTCATCCAAGATTTCTTCTCTGTACTTGTCTTCTTGTTCCTCCTTCAAGAATAATCCATAAGGATCTAGGTCCCCATAGAGTTTGGGATTGGAAAGATAATGTGATATGTACATCTCCCCATCAGACTCTTGGGACGACATCTTGCTCTAAATCTGCTGCAGAAATAGCTCAAAACAAAAACAGGAGGTATTGCTGTGATATGAAAGTGCAAACCTTCGGTAGATTATATAATGAATTTTTGCCGACACAAAGGGGTGTACCACAAGAAAACGGAGTCCGGAGGGCGCACGGGATGGTGACAAGCCCCCTAGGCGTGGCCAGGGGTGGCCGCCCCTAGAAGGCTTGTCGCCTCCCCGTGCCCTTTGGACTACTTTTTATTTTCCTAATTTCTTAAATATTCCAAAACTGAGTAAAATTGCTATTGGGAAAGTTTTGGAGTCGGTTTACTTACTGTACCACGTACCAATTCCTTTTTGGAGAGTAAAACTTTCCGGTAAATCTCCCTAATATGCTCTTCGGGAGTTATGGTATTGATAACATTGGTTTCAAAATTAATGGGAGTACCTGAGATATAATGTTTGATTCTTTGCCCATTTACCACCTTCGGATTTGTGCCTTCGGCGTTATTGATCTTGATGGCACCAGAGCGATATACCTCCTCGATGATGTATGGTCCTTCCCATTTAGAGAGAAGTTTTCTAGTCAAAAATCTTAACCGAGAATTGTATAGCAAGACATGATCACCTACATTAAATTCACGCTTTTGTATCCTTTTATCATGCCATCTCTTAAGTTTCTCTTTAAACAGCTTGGCATTCTCATAGGCATGAGTTCTCCATTCATCAAGTGAGCTAATGTCAAATAACCTCTTCTCACCAGCAAGTTTGAAATCATACTTGAGCTCTTTGATTGCCCAATAAGCTTTATGCTCTAGCTCTAGAGGTAAGTCACATGTTTTACCATAAACCATTTTATACGGAGACATACCCATAGGATTCTTGTAAGCAGTTCTTAGCCCATAATGTTGTTGGTATGTGAAACTAGGCGGTATAAATTTAGCGACAATGTAATTAGCATAATCAGCATACCAAGGAGCATCACGAGAAGCATTTCTGACAGCTAATTGTTCATCAGGAAAGCTATCATCAATAGGTAGTGGGTTATCAAGAACATTCTCTAACCTAGACAAGTTATCTGCTAGGGGGTTATCAGCACCCTTTCTATCAACAATATGCAAATCAAATTCTTGTAGCAGAAGAACCCACCTGATAAGTCTAGGTTTAGCATCTTTCTTTTCCATGAGATATTTAATAGCAGCATGATCAGTGTGAACAGTTACTTTAAAATCAACAATATAGGGTCTAAACTTATCACAAGCGAACACAACTGCTAAAAATTCTTTTTCAGTGGTAGCATAGTTTCTCTGAGCACTATCTAGAGTTTTTCTAGCATAATGAATAACATTTAATTTCTTATCAACTCTTTGCCCTAGAACAGCACCTAGGGCCTAATCACTAGCATCACACATAATTTCAAAGGGTAAGCTCCAAAGGTGGTTGAACAACAGGTGCAGAAATCAAGGCATTCTTCAGAATTTCAAAAGCTTCCACACAATCATCATCAAAAACAAATGGAACATCTTTTTGCAAAGGATTAGTGAGAGGCCTAGAAATCTTAGAGAAGTCTTTAGTAAATCTCCTATAGAAACCAGCATGACCAAGGAAACTGCTTATACCTTTGATATCTGAAGGACACTGAATTTTTTCATTAGCATCAACTTTAGCCTTATCAACATCAATACCTATTTCGGAAATTTTATGTCCCAAGACAATGCCTTCATTCACCATAAAGTGGCACTTCTCCCAATTCAAGACAAGATTAGTTTCTTCACATCTCTACAAAACTCGATCAAGGTTGCTCAAACAATCATACAAAGAAGTTCTGTAACGGAAAAATCATCCATGAAAACCTCAACAATCCTTGAAAGGTAGCAGGTGCATTAAATAAACCAAAAGGCATACGTCTATAAGCAAAGAATATAGCAGTCATACATCTATAAGCAATCAGAGAATATAGTAGTCATACATCTTTGAAAGGTAGCACGTGCATTACATAAACCAAAAGGCATACGTCTATAAGCAAAGGTACCAAAAGGGCAGGTAAAGGTTGCCTTCTCTTGGTCCTCTTTTGACACAGGTATTTGAGAGAAACCAGAATAACCATCTAAAAAGCTGAAATGTGTGTGTTTAGATAATATTTCTAGCATTTGATCAATGAAAGGTAGAGGGTAATGATCTTTTCAAGTAGCTTTATTCAATTCCCTAAAATCAATTACCATTCTATAATCTATAACAATTCTCTGCGGGATCAATTCATTTGTATCATTAGGAACTATGGTAATACCTCCTTTCTTAGGGACAGAATGAACGGGACTAACCCATCTACTATCAGCAATAGAGTAAATGATACCTGCCTCGAGAAGCTTTAATATTTCATTTATTACCACTTCCTTCATTTTAGGATTCAACCGTCGTTGGTGATCAACAACCGGTTTAGCATCAGGCTCCATTTTAACTTTATGCTGACATAGAGTGGGACTAATACCCTTAAGATCATCAAGAGTATATCCAATAGCAGCACGATGCTTCCTCAGAGTTTTCAATAATCTTTGTTATTCATGCTCCGAAAGGTTAGAACTAATAATCACAGGATATATCTTCTTTTCATCAAGATAAGCATATTTCAAAGTATCTAGTAACTGTTTAAGCTCAAACACGGGATCGCCCTTGGGTGGAGGAGGATCCTCGAGTATTTCAACAGGCAAGTTGTGTTTCAGAATAGGATGCTGATCAAAGAAAATCCTATCTATTTCATTCCTTTCATTCAGATGCATATCATTTTCATGGCTAGCAAATATTGCTCTAAAGGATCAGTAGGAGGAGGAACAATAGAAGCGAGACCAATAATTTCATCCTTACTAGAAAATTCTTTATCATGGGGTTGTCTACAAAATTTAGAGAAATTAAACTCATGATACGTATCCCCAAAACTTACGGTAAATGTTTCCTTCTCACAATCTATCCTGGCATTAACAGTATTCAAGAAGGGTCTACCAAATATAATGGGACAAAAATCATCTTGTGGGGAACCAAGAACAAGAAAATCAGTAGGATATTTTATTTTCCCACGCAAGACTTCAACGTCTCCAATAATCCCAACTGGTGATATAGTGTCTCTATTAGCAAACTTAATTGTAACATCAATTTCCTCTAACTCAGCTCGTGCAATATCATTCATAATCTCTTTATATAAGGAAAAGGGAATTGCACTCACACTAGCATCCATATCATATAAGACACGATAACAATGATCTCCTATTTTAACAGAAACAATAGCATGCCAACAGTGGGTCTATGTTTATCTTTAGCATCAGGTTTAGCAATTCTAGCAGCTTCATCACAAAATTGAATAACATGCCCATCAATATTATCAACCAAGATATCCTTAACCATAGAAATACTAGGCTCAACTTTAATTTGCTCAGGGGGTGTAGGTGTTCTAGCACAGCTCTTATGAACCACAGTTGAAGCTTTAGCATGTTCCTTTATTCTAACTGGGAAAGGTGGTTTCTCAATATAAGTAGTGGGAATAACAGGATCAACATTATAAGTAATAGTTTTCTCTTAAACTTTAATAGGTTCAACTACTTTCACTTCAATGGGAGCATGCTATTTAAACCACTTATCCTTGGGGAGATCAACATGAGCAGAAAAATATTCACAAAAAGAAGCTACTATCTCAGAGTCAAGTCCATATTTAGTGCTAAATTCACTTAAAGCATCGGTGTCTACGAAGGATTTAGCACAATCAAACTGAAGGTTCATACCTGACTCCTTACCTTCGACGAGTTCCCAATCTTCAGAGTTGCACTTAATTCTTTCCAATAAATCCCATTTCAAGTCAATATCTTTCTTCATATAGGAACCAACACAAGAAGTATCAAGCATGGATTGATCATTATGAGAAAGCCGAGCATAAAAGTTCTAAATAATAATTTCTCTCAAGAGCTCATGATTGGGGCATGAATATAACATTGACTTAAGCCTCCCTCAAGCTTGAGCGATTATTTCTCCTTCACGAGGCCAAAATTTCTAAATATAATTCCGATCACGATGAACTAGAAGCATAAGATAAAACTTCTGATGAAATTCAATTTCCAATCGTTTGTAGCTCCATGATCCAATATCATCGCATAGCCTATACCATGTCAATGCCTTATCCTTCAAAGATAAAGGAAAGACCTTCTTCTTGATGTGATCCTCGGGTAGACCTGCAAGCTTAAATAATCCACAAACTTCATCCACATAGATTAGATGCAAATCAAGATGTAGTGTTCCATCTCCTGCATAAGGATTAGCCAGCAGTTTCTCTATCATATGCGAAGGAATTTCATAATAAATATTTTCAGTAGGTTCAGTAGGTTGAGGGAGAACTCTTTGTGTTTCCGTTCGAGGTGAAGATACCCTGAACAAGTCCCTCAAAGGATTACTTTCCATAGTGACAAGTGACAGTAAATTTCAGCACACTATATAAATTTTTCCTTACCAGATTCCACTTACCAAAGGCACTTCACACCCCGGCAACGGCACCAAAAAAGAGTCTTGATGACCCACAAGTATAGGGGATCTGTCGTAGTCCTTTCGATAAGTAAGAGTGTCGAACCCAACAAGGAGCAAAAGGAAATGGCAAGCGGATTCCAGTAAGGTATTCTCTACAAGCACTGAAATTATCAGTGACAGAGACGTTTTGTGATAAGATAATTTGTAACGAGTAACAAGTAACAAGTGTATCAAAGTACAAAGATTATGTATCTTGTCTTGACAGTACCAAAGTGAAATGGTTTGCTCTTTATCATATTAACCCATCTCATGAAGTTCCGTTAAGTTTTGTGTGATTGAATTTTCAAGTTTTGGGTGAGATGTCGATATGAGGAGAATTAGGAGTGACAAGGCCCTAAGCTTGGTGATTCCCAAGGAAACCCCAAGGTAACATTCAAGGAATATCCAAGCAACTAAGCTTGGGGATGCCCCAGAAGGCATCCCCTCTATCGTCTCCAACATTATCGGTAACCTTACTTGGAGCTATGTTTTCATTCGTCACATCATATGTGTTTTACTTGGAGCGTAAATTTATTTTTTTAGTATTTTTTTGATTTTATTTATAATAATTTTTTCCATATTTTATTTCAATAAAAATGTCAAGGATAGCCCTCACCATGCTTATTCTGCAAGTATACATGCTGCTGTTTCAAAACAGAAAGTTTACCGCTGTTGCAAAAATTCCCTAGAAAAGTCATAATGTGATAAAATATTGAAACTTTTTTCATAATAATCTATGATAACTTTTATACAATGTGGTAAATTTTCATAACATTTGGACTTTAAGAAGTATTGATACTCTTGCATTCTTTACAGACTGTACTGTTTTGGCAGATTGCTGTTATGTTTGCATTGTTTGCATATGTTTGCTTGTTTAATGATTCTACTTGAGGATAGGAGTATTAAATATGCAGAGGAGTTTAGTATTCAATGTTTAATAATAATTTTAGTTATTTGCTATAGTAGAGAATGATAAGGTTTTTGCATTGATTTATTGTGACAGCCCGAGACCGACGTTCCAGAAGATTCCCCTTAGTTTACGTTTTCGTCCGTGTTTCGTTTTGGTTGTTGCATTCGTCATCGGATCATGCGCATCATCTGCATTGCATCGTCATCTTGTTTTCGAAAACTTGCATTCGTTCGTAGTTGCCGGTTCTCTCTGTTTCGCCGTGGCCCGTTTCAGGCCAGCCACACACGCACGCGCCCGCGACATCTTTTAAATAAAACCGTTTTTAAGCGCGCGCAAAAATATTCTCGGATCGAGTTGAAACTTGTCGTGCGGTCTTGTTATAGCTTAGTTAGACCGCCCGTCGATTTTCGTCGCGTTCTGAGTTCGTTTGATGCTCCGTCGGACGGTCGTAGCAGTGAGGTTATCGGGTTACCGTCGGACGTTTTCGGTGTTTCATAATCTCCGTGCCACGGGTCGCCACTCTCTCTCTCTTCCCCTCTTTGCCCATCTGCACAGTCACGTAGCCCGACGCTCTCCGCTTCCGGATAGTCGGACCGACACCCAACAGTCCGAAACGCAGTGCCGTAACCCCCAGCCCCGAATCCCTATAAATAGCCCTCGGTTCCCGGGCCCCCAAACCCTAGCCATTCTCCCACCTCTAGCCAGCCCGCCCGAGCCCATCTGGGCCCGTTCGAGCCGATCCGGGCCCGAATCGGCGTTCCGGAGCCGTTTCCGGAGCTCCCCGAGCGTCCATGGAGGTCTCCGTGCTCGTGTCCGTGCTCCCCTGCCGCCGGAGCAGCAGCAGCTCGCCGGAGCCACCGCCAGCCGCCAGCCGTCGCTCGCCGGAGCCCCTGCCTGGCCGGACCTCTCCCTTCCTCTCCTTCCCTTCCCCTTCTTCTCTCTCACCCCGGCTCTCTCCCTCCGCAGCTCCCGCCATGGCCGACCTCGCCCCGCCGCCGAGCTCGTCTGTGCCGCCGCCGGCCAGATCCGACGAGGAGCCGCCGGATTCCGCCGCCTCGGCCCCGTTCCGGCCAGCCCCGCCGGCCTCCTCCTCCGTGCCGCCGTGCGCCGCCTCCTATAGCCGCCGCCGCCGGGCCCGCTCGGGATCGAGCTCGGGCACGAGCGCCCCAGCCGGCGCTGCGTTGACCCAGCGCCCGGGAGGGCCCAGCCGGCTCCTCAGCCCCCAGGCCAGATCCGGCCCAGTTGGCCCAGGGTGAGAGTCCCCTCCCCTTTGTTTTTTTAGTTATCCTTTTGCGGTTAACGATGTTAATTAAATATTCGTGCATCGGATTAAAATAATTTCAACATGTAATATGTTCAGATAAATGTGTAGAATTTTTAATATGCCATTTTCACCATGTGATAATTAATTTAACATGTCATTTGCATTTATTTTGCATTAATTGCATTTTCATAAATTAATTAACCGTGCATCCAAATTAATAAAATCTTAAATTAAAAATGTTCATCTCATTCGCATCGCATTTTCACGCATGAGAAAAATGTTGTCATGATGTTTGCATTTATTTTCCATTGTAGAATTGTTTTACCGTGGATAGGCCTATTACCCGTTTATTTAATTGTGATTAAATTCCTACATGAACCTAATCATATTATATATGTTTCCGGGGTAGAAAAAATCCATTGGATTTATCGGTGTATTTAGTTTTGTCATTTGAGCATGTTTGAGTGGATGTCATTTATGCATGATGCCCGTTTGTCTTTTTCGTAGGATTTAATCCGGGCGTGATATGGATTTATTTTCAACATGAAACTTGCTCGTTGATGTGTGTCCTAGCCCATGATCATTTTGTTTCTCATAGAAATGCATGTGTAGGTGTTTTTTTGTTGTTGTCAACTTGCTATAAAAATCTGTTATTTTGAGGGTCCAAAATATTTCTAAGTCTGCAATCTGTTATATTTTGTTGCTGTCTTGCCATGTGATTTGCTAGTGATCTAGACCTCTTTTGAGGTTGATGCAATGGAGTTATTTGTTTTTGGTATTGCCCTCTAGCATGCTGTTAAGTTTCATGCCATTTCATGACCTGTAGATTATCTTTTCACTGCTTTCAATATGCCTTCGTGATAAAAATTGCACTGTCTAAAAACTGCTAGTTTCTCTAAGTCTGGAACTGTTATCAAGTAGCCTTCTTGTGAGCTTCCTACCTAGTGATACATGCATGTTTTGAATATGATTTGTGAAGATGAAATGAGGTGGATGTTGTATGCTATTGCCCCATGCTTAATTTGTGCATTTTAGAATATTGTAACTTGTTGTTTTCACATGTTCAAAATGCTATGTTGCTGTTTTTCGCAGATTTCAACTAAAACTTGTTTTGATGATTGTGGTTGAACCGTAGCTCCGTTTTGAACATTCCATATATGAAACTTGTTAGAATCTCTTGTAGTTTCATAATAACCTTGTTGCATTGATGATTTGAGATGTTTATGATTGCATTTCCCATGCATTTGCATTCATGCCATGTGCATCTTGTTTTGCTCATATCTTTTGAACCGTAGCTCCGTTTGAGATGTTCTATATATGTAAATCGACTAGAATTCTGTGTAGAACAACATGGTAATATTTATTTTGCTGTTTACCAAATATAAAATATGTTTAGAGCAGATCTGGACCAATTTCGAAATTAACATATGGGGTCATGTCGGAAATGCTATAAGTTGTTTCCGGCCTCATTTAACATGACTAGATAGTTAGTTTACTTATGCTTCAACTCTTGCCATGTTTAACAACATTTAATATTGTCGTGTACCTAACGAGAGTGAACTAAATAACTCAAGTGTGGAGTTTCGTCAATATGCAACTCGTTGCATATTGAGCTTCACTTTAATGTGTAGTATTTGATTGTTGTGAATTGTCTTGCATTGCATATTTAACCGGACATGCATCATATTTGTTGTGCATCGTGTCATGCATATGTTGTGGTGTATCTCATGTTGATTGTTTGTTTCGGATTGCTTCTTCTTGATAGAGTCCCGAAAGCGTTCGGAGTGTGAGGATTCGTTCGACTACGTTGGTTCTTCTTCTTCATGGACTCGGTCTTCTTCCGAGCGGGATCTCAGGCAAGATGACACATTTCCCTGGATACCATTACAATCATTGCCATGCTAGTTGTCTCGTCTTTTATCGTTATGTCTCGCTACCTACCACCTGTTTAATAAGCCTCCCAACATTGCCATGATAAGCCTCTAACCCTACCACGTCACAGCAAACCTTTGTTTGGCTATGTTACCGCTTGCTCAGCCCTTCTTATAGCGTTGCTAGTTGCAGGTGCAAATGCTTCCATGTGCCAACATGGACCTTCTTTGTTATATCACAATATTGCTGCTATTAATTTAATGCACATATATACTTGGTAAAGGGTGGAAGGCTTGGCCTTTTGCTTGGTGTCTTGTTCCACTCTTGCCGCCCCTAGTTCTTGTGAACCGGTGTTATGTTCCATAAATGAGCGCTCCTAACATGCTCGGGGTTGTTATGGGAACCCCCTTGATTTTCGGGTTAGAATAAAACTTGTCTGGCAAGGCCCAACATTGGTACTACATTTGCCTAATAATTAATGAACTTGCATAGGGGATATTTTTCCGGACCCCGTGGATAATTAATCAACAACCCGGGCCAGTGCTCGTCATGAGTGTTGGTCCAAACTAGAGCACTGTGCGAGGCCAACCCAGGGCAACTTGGGAGATTTCTATCAGGCCTCCGTACGCGTCGCTTATCCGCCGTGTCCTGAGAACGAGATATGCGGCTCCTATCGGGATTGTCGACACGTCGGGAGGCCTTGCTGGATTTGTTTTACCTTTCTCGAGCGTCTTGAGTGAGGAACTCTGATTTTCTTCGGGTTATCTCGAGGCGTTGGATTTCCTTTGGAATTGCCTAGGAAGATCACGAGATCCGTGGTTGAGGTTATTCCCGCTGAGTGTGGTTAATTTGTGATGGATGAGTTGGAGCACCCCTGCAGGGTTAAATCTTTTCGAGAAGTCGTGCCCGCGGTTATGTGGCAAACTTGGATAATTTGTTTAACACCCGGTCATAGCAAACTTGAAGTAAACTCTAATAAAATACACCAACTGTGTGCGTAACTGTGACTGTCTCTTATCGTGAGTTCTTATCCGTAAGAGAACACGGTGGGGTTATGATTGACGTAAGTAGGTGTTCAGGATCAGTTAGTGATCATTACTAGTTCACGTTCGTTATGCGTAGACCACCATACTTTAATTTCTGTACTCGTAAGTTAGCCACTCATATAAATGCTTAGTCGCTTGCTGCAGCCTCACCACTTAACCATACCTCACCCATTAAGCTTTAATAGTCTTGATACCCTTGGAAATGAGATTGCTGAGTCCATGTGGCTCACAGACTACTACAACAACAGTTGTAGGTGCAGGTTATGTGATGATTTGACGTGAGCGCGTTGCTTGATTTGACTTGGAGTTCTTCTTCTTCTTCTTCTTCCGCAATCTTGGATGGGTTCCAGGCGGCAGCCTGGGATAGCAAGGATGGATGTCATTTTATCGTTTGATATCGTCCGTAGCCGGACCCTGCTCTTATGTATGATGTTTGAGATGTTGTTGTATTGCTGTGACTCTGATGTAGCTTGTGGCGAGTGTAAGCCAATTCCATATACTCATCTCTTCTGTACATGTACTTGTAATGATATCCATTCTTGCGAACGCATCGAGATGCGCTTCTATCCCTGTCGAGGCCATCGTGCCCAAATAAGGATAGGATCGCATCTTGGGCGTGACATTTATACTAACTTATCTCACGAGTTCTTGTTGAGTTTTGTGTGGATGAAGCTTTTGAGATTTAGGAAAACCGTGATATGAGAATAATTAAGGAGACACAAAAGCTCAATATTGGGGATTCCCAAGGCATCCCAAGATAATATTCAATAAGTCTTAAGCATCTAAGCTTGGGGATGCCCCGGTAGGCATCCCACCTTTCTTCTTTAACAATTATCGGTTGAGCCTAAGTTTTTGCTTCTTCACATGAGTTCTGCTATTTTTAGAATGTCATTTTGTTTTTGTTTTACTTGCTGTTTTAATAAAATACTTAGATCTGAAAGTTCTAAATAAAATAGAGTCCTCAAATCATCGCCAAGGAGGCTAAGTAAGCGGCATTCACATCCCGTCAATGAAGCTCTTTTCTATGTCATTTACTCTTGTGCTTCACTTATATCCTATGAGTAAATTGTTGAATAAATTGAATGTCATGAAGTTGAAACCATATCATGCCTAGTGGTAGCTTCACATTGGTTTTAGAAAGTGAAATCTTTTGAGGCTTGACAATCACAATATTGGTCAAACAAGCAATTCACGAATAATTAGTATAAGGAAGAGAACTTTCACATGCAGATACACTATCCTGGAAATCTTTTGTGATTGTGAGCCCCCATCAAAATATTATATGCCAAAATTGTTGAAGTTGGACAAGGAAGACAATGTAATGACTTATGTTTGTTCATATTCACATAGAAGTTATATTATCATAGATCCTTCAACATGTGGTGCTTGCCCCCCATCTTTGCTAGCCAAAAATTCCGCACCAAGTAGAGATACTACTTGTGCATCCAAAAACCCTTAAACCCAAATATTATTTTCAAGAGTCCACCATACCTACATGAGGATTGAGCAAGATCCTTCAAGTAAGTTGTCATCGGTGCAATAAGGCAATAAAAATTGCTTCTAAAAGTGTTAGATCATTTAGTGTAAGAGAAAATTGAGCGTTGTACGAACTTGTGATGGCAAAGTAATAAAAGCGACGGACTGCATAATAAAGGTTGCTATCATGAGGGGCAATATAACGTGATGTTCTTTTGCACTAAGGGGTTGAGCATACAAACAAATAAGCGCATGGCAACCTCTGCTTCCCTCTGCGAAGGGCCTATCTTTTACTTTTCAGTATTTGCTTTTATGCAAAGAGTCAAAGTTTTCTCTCTATTCCTTTTTGTTTTTCCCCTTTGGCAGGCATCATGTGGTGAGGAAAGATCAAGGCACATATGTCCAGTTGCATATGGGTAGCATGAGTCATTATTGTTAACATCACCCTTGAGGTGAATACGTTGGGAGGCAAAACAATAAGCCCCTATCTTTCTATGTGTCCGGTTGAAACATTTTGCTCATGTGTACGTAGTGAGTGTTAGCAATCATAAGAGACTATATGATGGTTGAGTATGTGGAGCTCTTACTTAAACTCTGTTAAATAAGTTGAATTGCAATTTCTTGGTGACTGAGAACATAGGTTGAGTTTCAAGAGAATTCATGGTTTGAACCTTAACATGTGAATTGGTTGCTACTTTAACATGAGAAGTTTTATAAGAAAGAATTGCTATTATGATGCTAGGAAAAGTGATTGAAATTATCATTGATCAAACTTATGCACTTTGCTAGCATTCACACTTCATAAATTATTTCCTTTATCATTTACCTACTCGAGGACGAGTAGGAATTAAGCTTGGGGATGCTGATACGTCTCCAACGTATCTATAATTTACGAAGTATTCATGCTATTATTTTATCATTCTTGTATGTTTTAGAATCATTTTATAGAAACTTTATATCACTTTTTGGGACTAACCTATTGACCCAGTGCCTAGTGCCAATTGCTATTTTTTGCTTGTTTTTTACATCGCAGGAAATCAATATCAAACGGAGTCCAAACAACACGAAACTTTTTGGAGATTTTTTTGGACCAGAAGGAACCCAATAGGTTAGAGCTGCACCTGGGGGGTGTCCCGAGGGGGCACAACTCACCAGGGCGTGCCAGGGGCCCCTGGCACGCCCAGGTGGGTTGTGCCCACCTCAATGCCCTCCCTCACCCCCTCTTTGCACTATAAATTCCCAAATATTCCAAAACCCTTCGGGGTAGCCCTAGATCGGAAGTTCCGCTGCCGCCAGCCTCTGTAGCCACCGAAAACCAATCGCGAGCCCATTCCACACCCTGGAGGAGGGGGAGATCATCACTGGTGGCCATCCTCATCATCGTGGCGGCCATCACGATGAGGAGGAAGTAGTCCACCCTCGGGGCTCAGGGTTTGTACCAGTAGCTATGTGTTTAATCTCTCTCTCTCTCTCTCGTGATCTTGAGATGTCATGATCTTGATATATCATGGGCTTTGTTAACATAGATGGATCATATGATGTTTCTCCCCTCTCTACTCTTCTTGTGATGAATTGAGTTTTCCCTTTGAGATTGCGTTGTTATCGGATTGCATGCTTTAATGGATTTGAGAACACTTGATATATGTCTTGCAATTTAATACTCGTGGTGACAATGGGGTATCGTATTGATTCACTTGATATGTATTTTGGCATTCAACTTGCAGATTCCCGCGGTGACATTGGGGTAATCTATGCATAGGGGTTGATGCATGTCCTTGTCTTTGTTTCTCCGATATAAATCTTGGGGCACTCCTTGAAGTTCTTTGTGTTGGCTTGAGTATTATGAATCTGAAATTATTTGGTGTTGTTTTTGTATGAACTCTTGATTAGATCGATCGGAAAGAATAGCTTCTATTATTTTAGTACGAACTCTAGGATAGATCGAACGGAAAGAATAGCTTTGAGGTGGTTTCGTACCCTACAAACAATTTCTTCTTATGTTCTCCGCTAGATAGGAACTTTGGAGTGATTCTTCGTTGCACGTTGAGGGATGGTTATATGATCCTACTATGTTAGCATTGTTGAGAGATTGCACTAGCGAAAGTACGGACCCTAGGCCTCATTTTCAATCATTGCAATATCATTTGTGCTCACTTTTGTTATTTTCTACCTTGCTTTGTTCATTTATTCAGATTATAAAAATATATTTCTACCATCCATATTACACTTTGCCGAACTAGTGCACCTATACAATTTGCCATTGTATTGGGTGTGTTGGGGACACAAGAGATTTCTTGTATTTGGTTGCAGGGTCGTTTGAGAGAGACCATCTTCATCCTACACCTCTCACGGATTGATAAACCTTAGGTCATCCACTTGAGGGAAAATTGCTACTGTCCAACAACACTCTGCGCTTGGAGGCCCAACACGTGTCTACAAGAATAAAGTTGCGTAGTAGACATCATGTAGCAAAGGTGCAGCAAGGTATCCCAATACTTTTTGTAGAAAAGGACATGCCTGGACAAACTCTTATATAAAACAAAGCGCTCCTGAGGACACATGGGAATTTTTGTCAAGCTAGTTTTCATCATGCTCATGTGATTCACGTTCATTACTTTGATAATTTGATATGTGGGTGGACCGGTGCTTGGGTGCTGCCCTTACTTGGACAAACCTCCCACTTATGATTAACCCCTATTGCAAGCATCTACAACTACGAAAGAACAATTAAGGTAAACCTAACCATAGCATGAAACATATGGATCCAAATCAGCCCCTTACGAAGCAACGCAAAAACTAGGGTTTAAGCTTCTATCACTCTAGCAACCCATCATCTACTTATTACTTCCCAATGCCTTCCCCTAGGCCCAAATAATGGTGAAGTGTTATGTAGTCGACGTTCACATAACACCACTAGAGGAGAGACAACATACATCTCATCAAAATGTCAAATGAATACCAAATTCACATGTTTACTTATAACAAGACGTATCCCATGTCCTCAGGAACAAACGTAACTACTCACAAAGCATATTCATGTTCAAGATCAGAGGAGTATTAATTATCATTAAGGATCTAAACATATGATCTTCCACCAAGTAAACCAACTATCATCAACTACAAGGAGTAATCAACACTACTAGCAACCCACAGGTACCAATCTGAGGTGTTGAGACAAAAGATCAGATACGAGAGATGAACTAGGGTTTGGAGAGGAGATGGTGTTGGTGAATATGTTGATGGAGATTGACCCCATCTCGATGGGGGGATCGTTGGTGATGACGATGAATTTGATTTCCCCCTCCAAGAGGGAAGTTTCCCCGACAGAACAGCCCTGTCGAAGCACTAGATTGGTTATGTCCAAGTTCCGCCTCGAGACGGCGGCGCTTCGTCCCGAAAGCTCTCTTCTTATTCTTTTGTCCAGGGCAAAATGCTTCATATAGCAGAAGATGGGCGTCGGAGGAGCCATAGGGGCTCCACAAGCCTGCTAGGCGCGGCCAGGGGGTGGCCGCGCCTAGCAGGCTTGTGGCCTGCAGGTGGCCCCCTCTAGTTGATTCTTGCGCCAGTATTTTTTATTAAATCCAGAAATATTCTCTGTAAATTCTCAGGACTTTTGGAGTTGTGCAGAATAGGCATCTCAAATTTGCTCATTTTCCAGTTTAGAATTCTAGTTGTCGGCATTCTCCCTCTTCATGTAAACCTTGTAAAATAAGAGAGAAAAGATATAAGTATTGTTCCCTAACGTGTAGTGACATCCCATAATGCAATAAATATCAATATAAAGTCATGGTGCAAAATGGACGTATCAATGTCTGGTGCGCGCTCCATCTTTGCAGGATAATGCCACTTTGATAGTGAATAATTGTCCTACATAAAAATATTGCAAGGGGTGAAGTAATTGTTCTCTGATGAATTAATATGTATTGAAAACAGAAAGGTCCAATAACACTTGGTATTTTTTTTGTCGGATGGTCACAAATGCTGGTGTGGCCTTGGGTGTCGTTATTGACTAGACCACAGAGACAATCGTTTGCGCTCCTGCCACGGGGCAATGGAGTGACTAAGATCAGGAAGCAACTACTACCACGAGGGCAGTGGTTGAGGAGGTCCCTCGTCAAGGTGAGGCGGGTCAAAGAAACGACAGGAAAGCGAGGCCTTGGCGGGCGGCTTGAGACTGGAGAGGCAACGCCATAGGGGCTGCTCGAAGGCGGAGATGGGTTGGCATCGGCTTGACGCGAGGTCCTCGTGGGGGCGGCTAGAGGCAACACGTGACAGATGTGGCGCGCTGCGGGGAAGCCCGAGGCGAAGGCGAGGGCTGCGGCTCGGACGGTGGTGGCTGAGGCGGGCGCCTTGGAGACGGTCGGCAAAGGCGATGGAGAGGTGTGGACGGCTCAGAGCGGCGCGAGGTGAGGCGAAAGCAAAACAGGCTTGGCGCTACCATGGACGACGAGGCGAGGCGCGTCAGTAGGGTTGACTCGAGGCGAGGTCGAGTAGGGGTGAGGCTGTGGCTATGACGGCGGCGGCCGAGGAGGAAGTGGCGGCTTGGCGTAGCGTGCTAACTCAAGGCGTGTTTACGGGTTGAGACAAACTGAGGCGGTTGTTTGACGAAGGTGAGGCGATGGCTTGGCACGGCGGCAGCTCGAGGCACATCAGCGGCGAGCGCCATGGCGGCTCAAAGATGAGGTCGAGTCGAAGACGGGTGACGGCTCTTGATCTCGGCTGATGAACTTGGAGTTGATGAAGATTTTTCTGTGTCGGCTCTTGAGGATCCGACGGGTCATAGGCTTCTCGATCCCTAGGAGAGATCCCTTCAAGAACACAACACCACCATGCGTGGCCCCACGGTGGGCACCAACTATCCTGGTTTTGTCATGGCATGATGTCCTCATGAGAGAACTTAGGTGTGAGGCCATCGCAACGAGGTGGCGGCTTGAGAGGGGTTGGTTGGAATCGAGAGACGCGAGTTTACCCAGGTTCGGCCCCTTCAATGGAGGTAAAAGCTTACGTCCTCCTTTGTGTGTATTGATGATGAGGATCATCTTGATTACAAGGGTGTTGTTTCTGTACCTCTAATCTCGAGGGCCTCTAATTTATCTATCTCTAATGACTTGAACCTATCCCTCTTGGGGTGCCTTACCCCTCCTTATATAAGTTGAAGGGGTAGGTTTACATGTAGATTCCTACTGGGAGTAGGACTAGGACTAGTCTCTCTTGAATCCTAATCCGGGTCTTGTTTCTCTTGTGAGCGAATCCTTCCTCTTTTTGGGCTTTCTCTATGAGCTGGCCTTCCAAGACTTTCCATGAGTTGCCTTCCACGGGGTGCACACTGAGCCTTAGGCCTTGTCGTCCAGGTTGACCCGGTAAACACGGTGACTTTATAAGCCGTTAGATGGTGGGTCGGGTCATACTTCTGGCCGGGTCAAACCGTGGGTAATATCCCCGACATAGACCGTAATTTCTACTAGAGGGGCCTCCTTATCATGGATCAAATCATCTATTAGTTGTTAGATATGCTTTATAAGCATAATCACCATGTCCCTAGAGGTATCCGTGCAGTCTACTAGAACAATCAACAACCACTCCTTCCATTATCTACCAATCGCCATCAACAGGTAAAGTGCACAAACACTGCATATGTTCTCAAATCTTTCGATCATGGATGCACACAACCAATGCATGGAAGTTTCTTTTGTCTTCCACACTATAGGAGGCATGTGCACATGTAGCTAGGTGACGGTAGGATTTACATAACATAGTAGCCGGTGCCCCGTTGTAGCCTTCTGGTCCATATTTTCATTGTTTTGTGGCACCGCCGACCGCTAAGATACAACCCATAATGATCTACCCTGCTGAGGCGAGCTACTGGACGCTCCCTCATTGAAGGCTCCATCGTGATCATCAAGTCGATAAGTACTCTTCAAAGTAAAGTACCCATTTTTGTCAGATTGCCAAGCAAAGAAGGGCTAGTGTTTTCTTTGTGATGTGTGATTTTTTAATATCTCCCACACATCCATAGGTCAAAACGATAAATTCATGTCCCAAAAACCACTCATCCATTAAATCAGCTGCCCAATTAAAGCGTTAATTACTCCTTTGGGGTGATCAATGCCTGCAAATGTCAATACCCACAGAAAAAAATCAAACACATGCCAAACTTGCTTTGATAGCAAGGCTTGGTTAAATGAAAGCACTCTTATCGCGGAAACTCACACCCTCTTTGGACTTGGGGAGTCTAATCTTATTCCATCTTAATACGATTGTTGATTTGATACTTACCGAATTTGCACCATGATGTAAGATTTATGGCTACGGTTTACGAGTAAGCATAATGAGTTAAATCACGGTTATAAGAGTCATTTTTTCCATAATAAATCATTTTTACTACTATTATTTTCCCTGCTAAAAAAGGGTCATTATTTCCACAATAGAAAAATATATCGTTGGGTCATGCACGCCACACACTCTCGACAAAGCAAAGCTAGCCATTGTGGTCCATAGCTTGCGCGAAGACTAGTGTCCTAGACACGAGCCAGTCTAGTGCAGTCCACCTCTGGCTCGATTCAAAGTCCAAATCCGACCTAGCATGCCCGGTCACCCGAGCTCGATACCTGTCAAACCAGTGTGTGCTAGACGAAGAGAGCATTTCTCATCAAAACATGAGCGTATAGACCCACACCATTCCGACATTACCTTTCCATCCCCAAATTACCCCGACACACCTCCGACCTCACCGGTGTCCCCGCCGCCTCCGCATTTGGACGTCGTCCTCTAGGTGAGCACGCTTCAGCCGTCCCCGGGTCTCCTCTTCTATTTCCTTTTGTACCCTCTTGTCATAAAGGTTCGTGGTTCGTGTTTTAATTTTCCGCCACTAAAGGGGATCGATAGAAGAGACGTCTAGAGGGGGGTGAATAGACTACTAGCAAGAATTAAAACCTAGCCTCTTCCCAAGTTAATTGGTTGGCAAATTTTAGCAATTATGACAAGTCCAATGCACCCTACACATGCTAGTCAACAAATAAGGCAACGCAAAGTAAGACAATCATATGTAAGAGAGTAGATATAGGAAGATCAAACACAATTTGGAGACACAAAGATTTTTCCCGTGGTTCCGATAGGTGGCGCTACCGTACATCCACATTTATGGAGTCTTCAACCCACAGAGGGTAGCGCTCGTGAGAGTCCACGGAGGGCTCCACACATAAGGCTCCACGAAGTAGCAACCTTGACTATTCCATAATGGCTTCCGCCCATGAAGGACTAGCCTCACTATGGGTAGATCTTCACGAAGTAGCGATCTCCCTGCCTGTACAAACTTCTTGGTTCAACTCCACAACACGAACCCAAGCGACACCTAACCAATCTAGGAGGTACCACTCTCCAAAAGGTAATAGGCTTCATAATGGTGATGAAGTCCTTGCTCTTGTGCTTCAAGATGATAGACTCCTCAACACTCAATTACTCCCTCAGAGATTTGGCTTGGTAGAGAAGAGATTGATTGGGTGGAAAGCAACTTGGGGAGGCTAGAAATCAAGATCCATATGGTTGGAGTGGATGATCTTGATCTCAACACAAGGGTAGGTGGTTCTCCCTCAGAAATATGTATATGGGAAGTGGGGAACTATTCTGAGTGCTTCTCTTTCGAGTGGGATGTGGTCGAGGGGTATATATAGGCATCTCCAAAAATCCAAACATTACAACATTATTGATCATCTCGGTGAAACCGATGCAAAACTCGGTTGTATCAATCTGTTCAAAATGTGGCAACTTTTGGAATCTTGGTGAAACCGATATAGGAAACTCGATGGTACCGAAGTCAGTGGCCGAGCCAGTTTCCAAAACTTGGCGAGACAGAAACACAAAACTCAGAAATATGATTCAGTGAATTGGGTCACCAGAAGGTTGGTCACTGAAACTCGGTTGCACCGATGTGAACTCGGTTGCACCAAAGAGCTAGGGTTTGGCTAGGGTTCTATCTTAGGTTTTGACTCGGTGTAGCCGATATGTAATTCTTGGTGGCACCGATTTTGAGTGGTAGGGTTTAGACATAGTATATTGGTATGAGAGCTTATGGGTGTCTTTGGTGGCTAGCACTTGTGCACGTGGAGCAATTTGTTCACCAACATTACCTCACCCCCTTTTAATAGTATTGGCTTTCCTATGGACTCAAAGTGATTTCTCACAAAGTAAAATGTAGAGTCTTGTAGATTGAAGCTTGGCCAATCCTATTCCTTCATCTTCTTCTTCTTCTTCTTGGGGAATCTCCTCACACCCTTTGCCAACACTCGCTATGGATTAAACCTGAAATAAACTAGGTAGAAATATTAGTTCAAGAGACAATGTATGTTGTCATGAATTATCCAAACCACCAAGGGAGCATATGTGCTTTGAATCTCCCCCTTTTTCGTAATTGATGACAACATACAATCGAAGCTGAAAATAAAGATATGCAAAGATATAATGAAGACTTCAAGAGACACATGACTAATATATGCTTCCCCAAAATGTGTCCAATCCTTTTAATGGGTAGTTGCTTTGGAATGCATGAATACACACATATAGAAGAAGGGATAATATGAACCATGTGTATCTCGGCTATATACATAAAATATATGTGAATAAGATGTATCCTTGTTCAAGACTTCACTCTTGCAAACAATATGTGCAAGAAGCAAGAGATCATCTTGATCAAACATATGATACATATACTTACCTAGAGTTCTTGAGCATCCTAATAGTAGAAACAAACTTGAGAAAACAATGTTAGGAAACACAAGAATATTCAACAAGTCCAAATGCACTAGAACTCAATAGTATCAAGATCTAGAGAACATATAGAAGATAGTATTCCTAAAGATTGATATGTCTCTAAGATCATTTAGAGCTTTCTCCCGTAAATATAAAATTGATGTCATCCTCTTCCACTGAATCTTATCATGTAGATATTGGGAGTAGGTAGGGTGAGACAAGTCTAATATGAGTAGTCAAATAAAACATATTTTGTCTCTCCTCAAATGATAGAACAAGATTAGGTATGATCTCTCCCCCTTTGGAAAAACAATGAAACTTCTCCCCCTACTTTGGTATTCTCCCCTTATCTATATAAGCATAAGCCTTTGACATTCTCCCCTTTTGAATTTAAGCATGTATCTCCCCCTTAGCATTGAAGCTTTGGTATTTCTCCCCCTTTGGCATTAATTTCCAAAAAGATTCATACACAAGGTCAGACAAACAGGGATCATGCAGTTAGAAGGGATCCTAGAGAACAAGGGTCATAGAATGTAGGGTTCATGGAAAGATAGGAATCGTAGAGAGCATTAAAGACTAAGGGATCATAGAGAATAATTTCTCCCCCTATCAGTGATCTGAATGATTGTAAGACTTCTCCTCCTTTGACTTAGTGATATATATATGGATTTGCTAATATGGACATAAAACAAAGAAGAAACCAAAGCTAGTGGCTCCAAGACAAACGAGTCGGTGGAACCAAAATGAGGTCTGCAGCTCGTCCGCATAATCGGTGAGACCGAGTGGTTTGAGTCGGAGACTCCAAGGTCTAAACAGAAACTTGCCAATGTCTCAGAAACTTGCAAATGATTTTTGAAAACTTGCAATTAAATGTCAAAAAGATCTGTAAAGGATTTCCAAACAAATTTACAAAGAAATATTAACTAAGGAAGATTTGAGTGGTTCCAAGAAATCTTGCAAATATAGGATGAACCACACAAGAAACTTCATCTAGATGATGGTCGGTGACTAGGTCGCCTATATTAGAGTATATTGACTTAGGAGCCAATCAAGAATACTTGATCATAGGTCACACTCATCGTTAAGCTCAAAATTGGGTTACCATTTTTCGGTTAAGCATTTTAATGTTTTCATATCACTTGAGTTGCTTTATCTCATATCTTGGAGTAAAGCTTTTCAAGGATATGAGCACATACCTTTGAGTGATGTTGGTGATGTAGCATGTAGGAGAACTTGTTGTGGATGCACGATGTTGATGAAGATCATCTTGAGTTGGGATCAATCCTTGTTCATTTTGGTTCTCTTTTCACCTACACGGGTTAGTCATGCAAGGAAGAACATGATATATTCAAATGACTTGATACCAATTGAGAATTAGCAATTGTGATCTCATCAAATATATGTCAAGGAAGTGGTTTGAGTTGACTTCTTCCTTCCATCATAAAAGAAGGGTTCTGGACTTGGTTATGACAAGATTGCTTATGATGTGAGTTGTTGGCGATCTTCTGGAATGAACTTATTCCAAGTACCTACAAAAGGTTAGTTGCAATACAAGGGAGCATATATTTACATGGCATATCATAGCATTTTACCAAGGTTAGCATGGAATAGTCATGTAAGCTCATGCCCTTGCATGCAACCGAGTGAGTCTAGCTAAAGTTTGAAGCATCAAGGTGTTGGGGAACGTTCAATGGGAAACAAAAAAATTCCTACGCACACACAGATCTATCCATGGTGATGAGCATCTACGAGAGGGAGAGTGGATCTATGTACCCTTGTAGATCGCTAAGTGGGAAGCGTTAAGAAACGCGGTTGGTGTAGTCAAACATATTCGCGATCCAAATCGCCGAGCATCCCGTGATCCAATCACGATCTGTCCCGCGATCCAATCACGATCCGTCCCGCGAACTTGATCATGATCCGTCCCGCGAACTTGATCACGGTCCTTCCGATCTAGCGCCGAACGGACGGCACCTCTACGTTCATCACGCGTATGGCTTGATGACGATCTCCGCCATCTTGATCCAGCAAGAGGGAGCGGAGAGGAAGAAGAGTTCTTCGGCAGCGTGACGGTGCTCCGGCGATGGTGGTGGAGCTATTCTGGCAGGGCTTCGCCTAAGCACTGCAGACCGATCTAGAGGAGAAACTATGCACTGGAGGAACGGGCAGCACGTGGCTCAAAAATCTGTGCAAAAACCCTAAAACCACCAGTATATATAGGAGGAAGAGAGGAGGAGGCTTGGCCCAAGGTCCAAGCCTCCAAGTAGGAGGCCGAACTAGGTGGGAGAGGTGGAATCCACCTCCAATCCTAGTAGGACTAGGATTCATCCTATTTTTGCCTTTTTCCACTTTTTCTCTTTGGGCTTTCTTTCCCTAGCCGCATGGGCTTTGTGTGGTACTTCCACCAGCCCACAAAAGGCTGGTAATTATTCTCCCACAGCCCATGAAGCCTCTTGGGTCGAAATACCCCTCCCGATGGTCTCCCGGTACATTACCGATTAGCCCGGAACCTTTCCGGCGACCAAAACAGGACTTCCTATATATCAATATTTACCTACGGACCATTCCGGAGCTCCTCGTGATGTCCGGGATCTCATTTGGGACTCTGGACAACCTTCGGTCACCACCATACATAACTCTATACTACCGAAACGTCACCGAACCTTAAGTGTGCAGACCCTGCGGGTTCGAGAACTATGTAGACATGACCGAGACACCTCTATGGTCAATAACCAATAGCGGGACCTGGATGCCCATATTGGTTCCTACATATTCTACGAAGATCTTTATCGGTCGAACCTCTATGTCAAGGATTCAGTTAATCCCGCATGATGTTCCCTTTGTTCTTCGGTATGTTACTTGCCCGAGATTCGATCATCGGTATATCCATACCTAGTTCAACCTCGTTACCGGCAAGTCTCTTTACTCGTTCCGTAATACAAGATCCCATGACTAACACTTAGTCACATTGCTTGCAAGGCTTATTGTGATGTTGTATTACCGAGTGGGCCTTGAGATACCTCTCCGTCACATGGAGTAACAAATCCCAGTCTTGATCCATGCCAACTCAACACACACCCTCGTAGATACCTGTAGAGCACCTTTATAGTCACCCAGTTACATTGCAACGTTTGATACACACAAGGCACTCCTCCGGTATTCGTGAGTTGCATGATCTCATGGTCATAGGAACATATACTTGACATGTAGAAAACAGTAGCAATAAACTGACACGATCATATGCTACGTTTGTAGTTTGGGTCTTGTCCATCACATCATTCTCCTAATGATGTGATCCCGTTATCAAATGACATCACATGTTAATGGCTAGGAAACCTTGACCATCTTTGATCAACGAGCTAGTTCACTAGAGGCATACTAGGGACATAGTGTTGTCTATTTACCCACACATGTAATGTGTTTCCAATCAATAAAATTATAGCATGGATAATAAACGAATATCATGAACAAGGAAATATAATAATAAACACTTTATTTATTGCCTCTAGGGCATATTTCCAACAGTCTCCCACTTGCACTAGAGTCAATAATCTAGTTCACATCACTATGTGATTTACATTGTAATGAATCGAACACCCATGCAGTTCTAGTGTTGATCATGTTTAGCCCTTGGAAGAGGGTTTAGTCAATGGGTCTACAACATTCAGATCCGTGTGCACTTTGCAAATATTTATGTCCTTCTCCTTGATGTAATCGCGGATGGAGTTGAAGCGTCGCTTTATGTGTCTGGTCCTCTTGTGAAACCATGGTTCCTTGGCCAAAGCAATGGCATCAGTGTTGTCACAGAATATGTTCATTGGATTCAGTGCACTAGGCACTACTCCAAGATCTGTCATGAACTTCTTCATCCAGACACCTTCCTTCGCCGCCTCCGAGGCTACGATGTACTCTGCTTCACATGTAGAATCGGCTACCAGGCTTTGCTTGGAACTGCATCAGCTTACCGCTCCCCCGTTGAGAATAAATATGTATCCAGTTTGCGACTTAGAGTCACCTGGATCAGTGTCAAAGATTGCATCGACGTAACCCTTTACGACGAGCTCTTCGTCACCTCCATAAACGAGAAACATCTCCTTAGTCCTTTTCAGGTACTTAAGGATATTCTTGACCTCTGCCCAGTGTTCCATTCCAGGATCACTTTGAAACCTTCCGGCCATACTTATGGCAAGGCTGACATCCGGTCTTGTGCACAGCATTGCATACATGATAGAGCCTATCGCTAAAGCATAGGGGATGACACTCATCTTTTCTCTATCTTCTGCAGTCACTGGGTATTGAGTCTTACTCAACTTCACACCTTGTAACACAGGCAAGAACCCCTTCTTGGACTGATCCATTTTGAACTTCTTCAAAACTTTATCAAGGTATGTGCTCTATGAAAGTGCTATTAAGCATCTCGATCTATCTCTATAGATCTTAATGCCAAATATGAAAGCAGCTTCTCCTAGGTCCTTCATTGAAAAACTCTTGTTCAAATATTCCTTCACGCTTTCCAGCATTTCTATATTGTTTCCAATCAGCAATATGTCATCCACATATAATATCAGAAACGCTATAGAGCTCCCACTCACTTTCTTGTAAATACAAGCTTCTCCATAAACTTGTATAAACTCAAACGCTTTGATCACCTCATCAAAGCGCTTATTCCAACTCCAAGATGCTTGCACCAGCCCATAAATGGATCGCTGGAGTTTGCAAACTTTGTCAGCATTCTCTGGATCGACAAAACCTTCCGCATCATATACAACTCTTCCTCAAGGAAACCGTTGAGGAACGCTGTTTTGACATCCATCTGCCAAATTTCATAGTCGAAATATGCAGCTATTGCTAACATGATTCTGACGGACTTAAGCATCGCTACGGGTGAGAAGGCCTCATCATAGTCAACTCCTTGAACTTGTGAAAAACCCTTTGCCACAAGTCTAGCTTTATAGACAGTGGCATTACCGTCTGCATCTGTCTTCTTCTTAAAGATCCATTTGTTCTGAATGGCCTTTCGCCCTTCAAGTAATACTTCCAAAGTCCATACTTTGTTTTCATACATGGATCCCATCTTGGATTTCATGGCCTCTAACCATTTCTCAGAATCCGGGCCCATCACTGCTCCTCCATAGCTCGTAGGTTCATTGTTGTCCAACAACATGACCTCCAAGATAGGGTTGCCGTACCACTCAGGAGTAGTACGAGGCCTTGTCGACCTATGAGGTTCAATAGTAGCTTGATCCGAAGCTTCATGATCATCATCATTAACTTCCTCCTCTCGCATCGTAGGTTCCACAGAAACATCTTTCTGTGATGCGCTACTTTCTGGTTGAAGTAAAGGTTCAATAACCTCATCAAGCTCTATTTTCCTCCCACACAATTCTTTCGAGAGAAACTCTTTCTCAAGAAATGTTCCATTCTTAGCGAAAAACACTTTGCCTTCGGATCTGAGATAGAAGGTATACCCGACTGTCTCTTTCGGGTATCCTATGAAGATGCATTTATCCGCTTTGGGTTCCAGCTTTTCAGGCTGAAGCTTTTTGACATAAGCATCACATCCCCAAACTTTAATAAACGACAACTTTGGCCTCTTGCCAAACCACAGTTCATATGGCATCGTCTCAACGGATTTCGATGGTGCCCTATTTAAAGTGAATGCAGCTATCTCTAATGCATAACCCCAAAACGATAGTGGCAAATCAGCAAGAGACATCGTAGAACGCACCATATCTAATAAGGTTCGATTACGATTTGGACACACCATTACGCTATGGTGTTTCGGGCGGTGTCAACTGTGAAACAATTCCACACTGTCTTAAGTGACTGCCAAACTCATAACTCAAATATTCACCTCCTCGATCAGATCGCAGGAATTTAATCTTCTTGTTATGATGATTCTCAACTTCACTCTGAAATTGCTTGAACTTTTCAAATGTTTCAAACTTGTGTTTCATTAAGTAAATATACCCATATCTACTTAAGTCATCAGTGAAGGTGAGAAAATAACGATATCCACCACGCGCTGTAACATTCATTGGACCGCACACATCAGTATGTATGATTTCCAATAAGTCACTTGCCCGTTCCATTGTTCCAGAGAACGGTGTTTTGGTCATCTTGCCCATGAGGCATGGTTCACATGTGTCAAGTGATTCAAAATCAAGTGACTCCAAAAGTCCATCAGCATGGATCTTCCTCATGCGTTTTACACCAATATGACCTAAACGGCAGTGCCACAAGAAAGTGGTACTATCATTATCAACTCTACATCTTTTGGCATCAATGTTATGAACATGTGTGTCATCACTATCAAGATTCAATATGAATAAACCCCTCACATTGGGTGCATGACCATAAAATATATTACTCATATAAATAGAACAACCTTTATTCTTTGATTTAAATGAGTAACTGTCTCGCAATAAACAAGATTCAGATATAATGTTCATGCTTAACGCAGGCACTAAATAACAATTATTCAGGTTCATCACTAATCCTGATGGTAATCGAAGAGAGAGCGTGCTGACGGCAATCACATCAACCTTGGAACCATTTCCCACGCGCATCGTCACTTCATCCTTTGCCAGCCTTCGTCTCTTCCGTAGTTCCTGTTTTGAGTTGCAAATGTGAGCAACCGAACCGGTATCAAATACCCAGGCACTACTACGAGAGCTAGTAAGGTACACATCAATAACATGTATATCATATATACCTTGTTTGTCGTTGGCCGCCTTCTTGTCAGCCAGGTACTTGGGGCAGTTCTGCTTCCAGTGACCAGTTCCCTTGCAATGAAAGCACTCAGTTTGTGGCTTGGGTCCATGCTTGGGCTTCTTTACAGGAGTAGCAACTGCTTTGCCATCCTTCTTTGTTTTACCCTTCTTGCCCTTGCCCTTGACCTTGCCATTTTTCTTGAAACTAGTGGTTTTATTGACCATTCAACACTTGATGTTCTTTCTAGATTTCAGACTCAGCGACTTTTAGCATCGCAAACAGCTCGGCGACTGACTTGTTCATCCCGTGCATGTTATAGTTCATCACAAAGCTCTTGTAACTAGGTGGCAGTGATTGAAGAACTCTGTCAGTGATTGCCTCTGGCAGAAGGGCAATTCCCAACTCCGCTAGACGAGTTGAATACCCAGACATTCTGAGTATATGTTCACTGATAGACCCGTTCTCCTCCATCTTGCAAGCATAGAACTTATTGGAGGTCTCATACCTCTCGATCCAGGCATTCTTATCAAAGATAAACTTAAACTCTTGGAACATCTCATATGCTCCATGATGTTCAAAACGTCTTTGAAGTCCCGGTTCTAAGCCATACAATATTGCACACTGAACTATTGAGTAATCTCCAGTACGTGCCTCCCAAGCATTCTTAACGTCTTCAGAGGTCATGTCTTCTGGTTGGTCACCAAGCGGTGCATCAAGGACATATGATTTTTGGGAAGCCGTGAGGATAATCCTCAGATTACAGGCCTAGTCAACAAAGTTACTTCCATCATCTTTCAACTTAGCTTTCTCTAGGAATGCATTAAAATTCAGGGGTGCTACTGCGCGAGCCATTGATCTACAACATAAATATGCAAAGTTTACTTAGACTATTGTTCAAGATAATGAGTTTAGTTAATCAAATTACTAAAGCTCCCACTCAAATTTACATCCCTTAGGTAATTTGAGTGTCACATGATCCAAATTCACCAACTCAAGTCCGATCATCACGTGAGCTGAGGTGGCTTCAATGGTGAACATCATCATGTTGATCATATCTACTATATGACTCATGTTCGACCTTTCGGTCTCTTGTGTTCCGAGGCCATGTTTGTACATGCTAGGCTCGTCAAGTTTAACCCGAGTGTTCTGCACGTGCAACACTGGCTTGCACCCGTTGTATGTGAACGTAGAGTCTATCACACCCGATCATCACGTGGTGTCTCGACACGACGAACTTTCGCAACGGTGCACGCTCGGGGAGAACACAATTCATCTTGAAATTTAAGTGAGGGATCACCTTATAATGCTACCATCGTCCTAAGAAAAACAAGGTGCATAAAAGGATTAACATCACATGCAAATCATAAGTGACATGATATGGCCATGAACTTGTGCTTTTGATCTCCATCTAGAAAGCACTGGCATGATCTCCATCGTCACCGGCAAGACACCATGATCTCCATCATCTTGATCTCCATCAACGTGTCGCCATTGGGCTTGTCGTGCCCAACATGCTACTACTACTATTGCTACCGTTTAGCGATAAAGTAAAGCATTACATAGCGCTTAATGATTGACACGCAGGTCATACAATAATTAAAGACAACCCTATGGCTCCTGCCGATTGCCATACTCATCGACATGCAAGCCGTGATAATCTATACATCACATGATCATCTCATACATCACATATATCACATCATGTAATTGGCCATATCACATCACAACATACCCTGCAAAAACAAGTTAGACGTCCTGTAATTGTTGTTGCATGTTTTACGTAGCTGCTACGGGAATCTAGCAAGAACAATTCTCATCTACGCAAAAACCACAACGGTGATACACTAGTTGCTTTTCAACCTTCTCAAGGACCGCCTTTGTCGAATCCGATCCAACTAAAGTGAGAGAAACTGGCACCCGCAAACCATCTATGCAACAAGTTGCAGTTGAGGGAACCGGTCTCTCATAAGCGTATGAGTAATGTTGGTCCGGGTCGCTTCATCTCACAATACCGCTGAACCAAAACACGACCAAGTGAGGAAGCAATCTAAGAATCAACACCCACAAACTATTTGTGTTCTACTCGAGATCTCATCTACACATAGACCTAGCTCATGATGCCACTGTTGGGGAACATTGCATGGGAAACAAAAAAATTCCTACGCACACGCAGATCTATCCATGGTGATGAGCATCTACGAAAGGGAGAGTGAATCTACGTACCCTTGTAGATCGCTAAGCGGGAAGCGTTAAGAAACGCGGTTGGTGTAGTCGAACATCTTCGCGGTCCAAATCGCCGAGCGTCCAGCAATCCAATCACAATCCATCTCGTGATCCAATCACGATCCGTCCCGCGAACTTGATCACGGTCCTTCCGATCTAGCGCCGAACGGATGGCACCTCCGCGTTCAGCACACGTACGGCTTGATGACGATCTCCGCCGTCTTGATCCAGCAAGAGGGAGCAGAGAGGAAGAAGAGTTCTCCGGTAGCGTGACGGCGCTCGGGCGATAGTGGTGGAGCTATTCCGGCAGGGCTTCGCCTAAGCACTGCAGAAATCCGATCTAGAGGAGAAACTATGCACTGGAGGAACGGGTAGCACGTGGCTAAAAAATCTATGCAAAAACCCTAAAACCACCAGTATATATAGGAGGAAGAGAGGAGGAGGCTTGGACAAGGGCCAAGCCTCCAAGGAGGAGGCCGAACCAGGTGGGAGAGGTGGAATCCACCTCCAATCCTAGTAGGACTAGGATTCATCCTATTTTTGCCTTTTTCCACTTTTTCTCTTTGGGCTTTCTTTCCCTAGCCGCATGGGCTTTGTGTGGGACTTCCACCAGCCCACAAAAGGCTGGTAATTATTCTCCCACAGCCCATGAAGCCTCTTGGGTCGAAATATCCCTCCCGGTGGTCTCCCGGTTCACTACCGGCACTCCCGGTACATTACCGATTGGCCCGAAACCTTTCCGGCGACCAAAACAGGACTTCCTATATATGAATCTTTACCTCCAGACCATTCCGGAGCTCGTCGTGACGTACAGGATCTCATCCGGGACTCTGAACAACCTTCGTTCACCACCATACATAACTCTATACTACCGAAACGTCACTGAACCTTAAGTGTGCAGACCCTGCGGGTTCGAGAACTATGTAGACATGACCGAGACACCTCTATGATCAATAACCAATAGCGGGACCTAGATGCCCATATTGGTTCCTATGTATTCTATGAAGATCTTTATCGGTCGAACCTCTATGTCAAGGATTCAGTTAATCTCGTATGATGTTCCCTTTGTTCTTCGGTGTTACTTGCCCGAGATTCGATCGTTGGTGTCTCCATACCTAGTTCAACCTCGTTACCAACAAGTCTCTTTACTCGTTCCGTAATACAAGATACCATGACTAACACTTAGTAACATTGCTTGCAAGGCTTATTGTGATGCTGTATTACCGAGAGGGCCCTGAGATACCTCTCCGTCACACGGAGTAACAAATCCCAGTCTTGATCCATGCCAACTCAACAGACACCCTCGGAGATACCTGTAGAGCACCTTTATAGTCACCCAGTTATGTTGCGACGTTTGATACACACAAGGCACTCCTCCAGTATCCGTGAGTTGCATGATCTCATGGTCATAGGAACATATACTTGACATGCAGAAAACAATAGCAATAAACTGACACGATCATATGCTACGTTTGTAGTTTGGGTCTTGTCCATCACATCATTCTCCTAATGATGTGATCCCGTTATCAAATGACATCACATGTTAATGGCTAGGAAACCTTGACCATCTTTGATCAACGAGCTAGTTCACTAGAGGCATACTAGGGACATAGTGTTGTCTATTTACCCACATATGTAATGTGTTTCCAATCAACACAATTATAGCATCGATAATAAACGATTATCATGAACACGGAAATATAATAATAAACAATTTGTTTATTGCCTCTAGGGCATATTTCCAACACAAGGATGTTCAACTCAATCCTCAAGTGACAAAACAGTTTCTCATCAAGTGGCTTAGTAAAGATATCGGCCAATTTTTTGTTAGTACGAACATTCTTGAGATTGATATCTCCTTTAGCAACATGACCACGAATGAAATGATGTCGAACTTCAATATGCTTGGTTCACGAATGTTGCACGGGATTATGAGCAATTTTGATTGCACTCATTGTCACATAAAAATGGTACATGTCTCACATGTATGCCATAGTCCTTAAGAGTTTGAGTCATCCATGGAAATTGAGCACAACATGATCCAGCGGCAATGTATTCCGCTTCGGCAGTAGATAGAGATACCGAGTTTTGTTTCTTGGAGGACAAAGACATAAGAGATCTACCAATAAATTGTCAAGTACCCGAGGTGGATTTTCTATCAACCTTATCCCCGGTGTAGTCCGCGTCGGGTTAGCCAACAAGGTTAAAAGAAGATCCCTTGGGATACCATATGCAAAAGTTTGGTGTATGTATCAAGTATCTCACAAATCTTTTTCATGGCCTTAAGATGACACTCTTTAGGAGCAGCTTGATATCGAGCACACATGCAAACACTAAGCATGATATCGGGATGGGAGGCACATAGATATAGCAATGAACAATCATTGATTGATAAACCTTTTGATCAACCGGTTTGTCCTCCTTGGTAAGATCAACATGCCCACTAGTAGGCATAGGAGTTTTCATACCTTTACACTCTTGCATTTTGAACTTCCTGATCAAGTCCTTGGTATACTTGGTTTGAGAGATGAAAGTTCCTTCTCTTGTTTGCTTGATTTTCAAGCCAAGGAAAATTTTCAGCTCACACATCATAGACATCTCATGCTTCTCGGGCATCAACCTTCCAAATTTCTCACTAAATTATGGGTTAGTAGATCCGAAGATAATATCATCCACATAAATTTTGCATACAAATAATTCACCATTAATTCTCTTAGTGAATAAGGTTGCATCAATTTTACTAATCTCAAAACCCTTTTCAAGAAGAAACATTGTTAGGCACTTATACCAAGCACGAGGGGCTTGCTTTAGTCCAAAAGAGCTTTACGGAGCTTTTAAACATGTTTGGGTTTCTTAGGATTCACAAAACCGGGGGGGTTCTTAACATCAACTTCTTCCTCAGTTTCCCCATTTAGAAATGCACTTTTAATATCCATTTGGTAAAGAGTGGTGTCATGATGATTCGCATAAGCAAGCAATATACGAATAGGTTCAAGTCTAGCAACGAGGGCATAGGTCTCACCGTAGTCCATACCTTTGACTTGCATGTAGCCTTGTGCCACGAGACGTGCCTTGTTGCGAAAGACTTGACCATCTTCGACTTGCTTGTTCCGAAACACCCATTTGGTTCCGATGATGTTTTGCTCGTCCTTGGACATCTCCACAAGTGACCACACTTTGTTCCTTTTGAAGTTGTGAAGCTCTTCATGCATTGCATTCACCCAATCCGGATCTTCGAGTGCTTCTTCCACCTTCATAGGCTCAATACTAGAAATGAATGAGTAGTGCTCACAAAAGTTAGCTAAGCGGGTTTTAGACCGAGTGATTCTCCCGGTTTGAATGTCACCGAAGATTTGCTCTAAGGGATGATTCTTGGTCACTCTTGCTCGAACTCGAGGTAGCTTTTGCTTGTTGGATGGTGGAGCTTCCTCATCATCATCTTCTTCTTCAATGTTGTTGTTGAAGGTGTGTCTCCTTGATGTGGTGGTGAAGGAGGTTGAGGTGGATCATCATGATGTACTTCTTCCTCCTCTTCATCTTGTCGTGTACCTCTTGTGGATGCTTCCATGTCGTGTTGGGGTTTGCCTTGATGCGAAGTAGGAGCTTCCACTTGGGTTGATGGGGTACCTTCCTTCACCTACATGGGATGAATCTTGCCGACGGACAAGTCTTGGATAGCTTCCGAAGGTTCTTTATCTCCTACATCATTTGGCAATTGTTCGACTTGCAAACCGTTAGATTCATCAAACTTCACATCTACCATCTCTTCAACTTTTCGAGTGAAGTTGTTGTAGACATGGTAAGTGTGAAAGTTTGATCTGTAAACAAGTAGGACACCTTCATGAGATTTAGGAGCAAATTTAGAACGACGATGCTTATCAAGAATGTAACACTTGGAGCCGAATACCCGAAAGTATCCAACTTGGGGTTTGTTACCGGTGAGTAGCTCATATGTCGTTTTACCGAGAATCTTGTGAAGATAGAGTCGGTTTGTGGCATGACAAGTTGTTTCCACGACCTCTGCCCAAAAGTGTCTTGGCGTCTTATATTCGTCAAGCATCATTCTTGCCATGTCAACAAGTGTTCGATTCTTCCTCTCAACAACTCCATTTTGTTGAGGTGTGTACGTAGCCGAGAACTCAAGTAGAATCCCTTCTTCGTCAATAAAGGTGTCTACATTTGTGTTCTTGAATTATGATCCGTTGTCGCTCTGAACTTTCTTGATCTTCAACTCAAACTGATTTTGAGCTTTGCGAGCGAAGTTCTTGAAGATCTTTTTCACCTATGACTTATCATCAAGAAAGAATACCCATGTAAATCTGGAAAAATCATCAACTATAACTAGACCAAAGGAATTTCCACCGAGGCTCTTGTAAGCATTGGGACCAAAAATATCCATATGAAGCAACTCGAGTGGTCTCCTAGTAGTCATGATATTCTTTACAGGATGGCTTCCACCTACTTGTTTTCCGGCTTGACAAGCACTACAAAGTCTATCTTTGTCAAAGATAACATCTTTAACACCAAGAATATGATCACCTTTGATGAGCTTGTCTACATTACGCATACCAACATGTCCTAATCTTCTATGCCAAAGCCCACCTTTAGAAGATTTTGCAAAAAGAAATGTGTGAGGTTTGGATCTCTTAGTGAAATCAACAATGTATAGATCACCTCTAGGAAAACCAGTAAATGCCATGCTATTGTCATCTTGATGAAATACTCGACAATCTACTTTGGTAAATAACACATTAAAACCAAACTTGGCAAGTCTAGATACGGAAAGAAGATTGTAACTAAGGGATTCAGCAAGCATGACATTTTGAATAGAGCTATCATGAGATATGGCCACCTTACCGCCACCAAGTAGCTTACCTTTGGAGTTATCTCCAAAAGTCACATACCTTCGCGGTCCATGGTTTGGTGTGATTTCTTGAAACGTGTCTCTATCTCCAGTCATATGATCGGTGCATCCACTATCGAGAATCCATTCCTTTCCTCCGGACATGTAATCTTTGAAGGTTTCCATGAGACTTAGACTCTTCAATGTCTTCTCACACTCGATGTCAAATAACTCATCTTATTCATAGTATCCATGTTCCACATTGTCATCATCAATTGGGATATTCTCCTCATAAGAGACAACAGATTCGTTAGGATTGAGATAATGGCAATTTTCAAGTTTATGAATGTGAATGGCTTAGAATATAATGTTATTGATGGTAGTGACATCTCCTTTAGCACGCATGAGGTCTCGAAGCCCAAATAAGCATTTATCAAAGTTAGGATTACTAGGCTTCATTATGTGAAAGGCAATAGCTTTATGAATAATTTCATCAAGATTACTTAAAGAATAAATTGGATATCGTTTCTCCAAATCACTCCACAAAGTATAAGCACATTCAAAATTCTTGATTTTATCAATCACAAATCTAGGAAATCCTTTGATAATGAGACTAGCAGTTCTAAGATTGCGAAGCATATCAATTTCTCTTCGTGTGTGGGATGTAAGGGATCAATGGGAGGTACATAGGGGCTCTTAACATACTTGCTCAAAAGTAATTCATTGAATAGCTCAAGCATCTCATATTTCCATTGACTATAGTACTCTCCATCGAGAATGGGCACTCTACAACTAATAATCCCCAAACTAGACACATCCATCTTCCTCCACGGCGATGAAACTGAAGCTATGGAGACCAAAGATCTGATACCAATTGAAGGCGATCGATAGAAGAGACGCCTAGAGGGGGTTGAATAGACTACTTGCAAGAATTAAAACCTAGCCTTTTCCCAAGTTAATTGGTTGGCAGATTTTAGCAATTATGATAAGTCTAATGCACCCTACACATGCTAGTCAACAAATAAGGCAGCGGAAAGTAAGACAAGCATATGTAAGAGAGTAGAGATAGGAAGGTCAAACGCAATTTGGAGAAACGAAGATTTTTCCCGTGGTTCCGATAGGTGGCGCTATCGTACATCCATGTTTATGGAGTCTTCAACCCACTGAGGGTAGCGGTCGAGAGAGTCCACGGAGGTGCTCCACCCATAAGGGTCCACGAAGTAGCAACCTTGACTATTCCATAACAGCTTCCGTCCACGAAGGACTAACCTCGCTATGGGTATATCTTCACGAAGTAGGCGATCTCCTTGCCCGTACAAACTTCTTAGTTAAACTCCGCAACACAAAGTAGGAGGCTCCCAAGTGACACCTAAACAATCTAGGAGGCACCACCCTCCAACAGGTAATAGGCTTGATAATGGTCATGAACTCCTTGCTCTTGTGCTTCAAGATGATAGACTCATCAATGTTAGAAGGGAGAGAGGGATTTGGTGGAATAGTTGATGTATTGCTTGAGCCTCGTGGGCATATATATAGGAGTACATGATCATCTTGGAGTACAAGTCAAGGCAGGAACAAATCCTAGTCTATCTATGTTTCCTAAACAATCCCGATACTCAATATCCCCCTGCAGTCACAACGGTAGCGACGCAGACGGTGAGACTAGACAAGAATCCGAAGGTAAGCCGACGGTCATCCCCCCACAGTCGTAACGGTCGATGCATCGTGGAAGTCGTGGCTGGAGTAGAAACCAACGAGGTTGCTCAAGCAAGGCGGCAGCCCTTTATGCCGATGTTGAAATAGCCGAGAGCGTAGGATGGTGTAGTCGTGGTTGAGGTAGCCGTGCGAAGAACACCATGGTCGATGTCGAGTCGGGGTAGCCTGTGTCGAGGAAGTCACCGTGGAGCCGCGGGCGCAAGGAGGCGCTGAGTTAGTCATGGGCGAAGTGGTGTTGAAGTAGTGGTGCGCCAGGAAGAAGACGTAGTTGAGATGCGTCGCGCTGGATTTGCCAAGCTCGGGGACTCACCATGGACGAAGGCATGCATCGGTGTTGCCAGCACCGCGCATGGGTAGACGGACGAAGTCGATGTTGATGATACGTCGCTCCAGGTTTGCCAGCCTGGGAATACCCCGGGGATGAAGACACGCGATGGTGTTGCCAGCACCAGGCATGCGTAGACGGGAACCTGCACACAACTTGTACGCCATGTCGAGGAGGCTAGCAGAGAAGGACTCGATGACGGTTGCGGTGCAAATCAGCAGGAAGCCGATGTCGCCCGCGGTAGTCGGAGTAGATGAAGTGGTCGGGGTATACGACGGCGACGCTGGAGATGAGCTGGTGCTGGACGAAGAAGAAGGGGTGGATTGGCGGCGCGGCTCGAGTGAGCGAGCTACAGCGCCACTGAAGAAGAGCGGCGGCGGCGGCCTGACAGCGGCGACGGCAGCTAGTTAGGATCGCGGTGGCGATGCTAGAAGTAGGCGAGGAAGAACCCGACAGCGTGACGAAGACCGGCACGGACGATGGTGTTCCCATGCCTAGGGAAGCGGCATGGCACATGCTACGTAGAAGTCGACGCGCGAGAACGGCGGAGAGGACCGCGCACCGTGGTGCTAAGGCCCGAAGGGGCGACGAAGCGGTAGCGCGCGGGTCGGGGTGACGGCGGGAAGACCTCGAGGCGGTGGCATGGATTGTGTGCCGCGGCACTACAACCCGTAGGGGCGATGGAGCATCGGTGCGCGGGTCGGTGCAGCCACAGGGACGGCCTCGGGCGGCAAGGGGACCGCGTGCCGCGGCACTACAGCATGAAGGGGCGGTGTAGCGGCGGCTCGCGGGTCAGGGCAACTGCAGGGGGAACCACAGGGCGGCGGCACAATGGCCTCACGGGGCGATGCAGTGGCAACCCATTGCTCGATCGGTGAAGAGGCGCGTTGTACTCGGGGACAGCCTTCACAGGGCCTGTGGAGGCGCATGCAACCGACTGATCAGGTCAGTCGCATGGCTCAGATTGAGTCGATCGCGGCGAGGGGTGATCAATCCGATCGCACGCAAGGTCGGGGGCGCTGCTCGGTGACTGCTCGAGCAGACCAAGGCGACAGCGGCCAACAAGGAGCGGCGTGCCGAAGAAGGCCGGCAAAGGGCCGAAGAGCCTGAGGCAGCCGGCAGGCCCGACAAGGCCGGCATAGCCGGCGAACCCGGCAACCGACGATCCGAGGCAGACGGCAACCGGCAAGCCCGACGCAGCCAACGAGGCAGCCGACAGTCGACAGTCCCAGTGCAGTCGGTGAGGAGGCCGGCAAGCCTGAGGCAGCCGGCAGGCCCGACAAGCCCGACAACCGGCGACCCGATGCAGCCGGCAACCGGCAAGCCCGACGTAGCCAGTGAGACAGACGGCAGGCCGGCAGCCGACAGTCCCAGTGCAACCGGTGAGGAGGTCGGCAAGCCCAGCAATCCCGGTGTAGCCGGTGAGCCCGGCGACCGGCGACCCGAGGCAGCCGGCGAGTGACGACGGAGACGGAGGGTGGATGATGCAGGCATCCTGTTCGGGCCGGGGCGGCGACGGACGGCGTAGAGCAACGGGCAGACAAATGCGCGGACAATGGCCGTGATGGGCTGTCGCGGTGCGCAAGGCCGCCAGGTCGAAGTAGAGGCCGGCTGGTCGTGTCGGTGTCGGGGTAGAGGTGTTGGGTTGACGGCGGCGGCGGGTGACACAAACCGATCTTAGATCGGAAAACCAAAAAGAAAATGCCTCATCAATGCGACCGACGGAAGAGAGAAAAATCCGGATCAAGAGATCGAGAAAAAGACTCTCTAGGGAAGTCGATCAACACAACCGGCGGACGAACCCTAGGTACGGGTAACGTGACCCTCGGTGGCAGTCATGGAGGCCGACCTCCCCGGGGGCGACGCGCGATGCGGAAGTGGTGGGTGGTGGCTAGGTCTAGAAACTCGCTGTGATACCATGTCAAAAGGGAGAGAGGGATTTGGTGGAATAGTTGATGTATTGCTTGAGCCTCGTGGGCATTTATATAGGAGTACATGATCATTTTGGAGTACAAGTCAAGGCAGGAACAAATCCTAGTCTATTTATGTTTCCTAAACAATCACGATACTCAACAATCAACACTCAATCACTTTCTCACAGATTTGGCTTGGTAGAATAGATTGATTGGGTGGAAAGCAACTTGGGAGGCTAGAAATCGAGATCCATATGGTTGAAGTGGATGATCTTGATCTCAACACAAGGGTAGGTGGTTCTCTCTCAGAAATATGGATATGGGAAGTGGGGAACTGTTCTGAGTGCTTCTCTTTCGAGAGGGATGTGGTGGAGGGGTATATATAGGCATCTCCAAAAATCCAACTGTTACAACATTATTGATCATCTCGGTGAAACCGATGCAAAACTCGATTGTACCGATCTGTTCAAAATGTGGCAACTTTCAGAATCTTGGTGAGACCGATATAGGAAACCCAGTGGTACCGAAGTCGGTGGCCAAGCCAGTTTCCAAAACTCGGTGAGACCAAAACACAAAACTCAGAAATTTCAATTCAATGAATTGGGTCACCAGAAGGTTGGTCACTGAAACTCGGGTGCACCGAAGAGCTAGGGTTTGGCTAGGGTACTCTCTTAGGTTTTGACTCGCTGTAGACGATATGGAATTCTTGGTGGCATCGATTTTGAGTGGTATGGTTTAGACGTAGTATATTGGTGGGAGAGCTTGTGGGTGTCTTTGGTGGCTAGCACTTGTGTACGTGGGGCAATTTGTTCACCAACATTACCTCGCCCCCTTTTAATAGTATTAGCTTTCCTATGGACTCAAAGTGATTTCTCACAAAGTAAAATGCAGAGTCTTCTAGCTTGAAGCTTTCCCAATCCTATTCATTCATTTTCTTCTTCTTCTTGGGGAATCTCCTCACACCCTTTGCCAACACTTTCTGTGGACTGAGCCTGAAATAAACTAGGTAGAAATATTAGTCCAAGAGACAATGTATGTTGTCATGAATTATCAAAACCGCCAAGGGAGCATATGTGCTTTCAGCCACTTGTGCGGCTGGGGTATTGTAGGCACGTCGATCGACCAATGTGAGGTGATGTTCCACGCCGTGGGGCCGACGGTCGTGTCAGCAAGGTGTGGCTTCCCACAGCTCTACGGTAGATGCATGGTCTCACTTCTCCCTCGACCTTGCCGCATCCACATGAGAGTGTGGTTGAGGGTATTGATGGCAAATATATAAGCACTTGAGTAACTGAGTCATCATCAATACTTTATCCCCTTTTAATAGTATTGGCTTTTTCTATGGACTCAATGTGATAAATCATCACTTAACCAGAAGTGCAGAGTCTTGAGGCTTTTGCCAATCCATGTCCTTAGCATTTTGAGGGGTCCGCAATAACCTATCCAAGCCATGCCATCATTGAACTTTTTCGAAATATACTTGAGAAAATTATTAGTTCAACGAAATATATGTTGTTATTAATTACCAAGATCACAAAAGGATTGGATGCACTTTCAATCGTACTCATGCAATAAATCAGCTACCAAATTAAAAGCGATGATTACGCTTTTGGTGTGATCAATGCCCTGCAAACGCCAATTCCCGCAAAATAGGAAATAAAGCACGCACCAAACTTGCTTTGCTAGCAAGGCTTGGTTAAAAGCACGCTTATCACGGAAACCCACATCCTTTTTGGACTTGGGAAGTCTAATCTTATCGCAACACTTAATGTGAGTGTTGATTTGATACTTACCGAGTTCATACCAGGATGTAAGATTTATGGCTACTGTTTAGGAGCAAGTATAACGAGTCGAATTATTATTGTAAGGATTATTATTTCCATAGAAAAAAATTGTTATTGTTTTCCCAACTCAAAATAAAGGGTCATTATCTCCACAATAGAAAAATAAGTCTGTTAGGTCGCACGCCACACACACCCGGCAAAGCAAAACTAGACATTATGGTTTGCGCGGGCTCATTGTTATGAAGTTGCCAAGCAAAGAAGTCCCATCGTTGTCTTCGCCATTTGTGATTTTTCAATAACACCCAGATATCAATAGGATAAAAATAAGAATTCATGTCACAAACACCATACTCATGCAATAAACGAGCTATCCAATTAAAGTGATAATTGGGCTTTTGATGTGATCAATGCCCGCAAACGTCAATACCCGCAAAAAAGGAAATCAAACACACACGAAACTTGCTTTGCTAGCAAGGCTTGGTTAAAAGCATACTTATCACGAAATCCCATACCTCCTTTGGACTTGGGAAGTCTAATCTTATCCCGGCTTAATGCGGGTGTTGATTTGATACTTAGCGAGTTCGCACAAGGATGTAAGATTTATGTCTACAGTTTAGGAGTAATAATAAGCATAACGAGTTAAATCATTATTATAAGGGTCATTATTTCCACGATGAATCATTTTTACTACTTTCTTCGTCTAAAAATATTTGTCATAGAAATGAATGTATCTAAATGTATTTTAGTCTTAAATATATTCATTTTTATCAATTTATGTGATAAGTAATTCCGGACGGAGAGAGTATTACTTTCCCCGCTTAAGATAAAGGGTCATTATTTCCACAACAGAAAAACAAATGGTTGGGTCACGCACGCCACACACCCCGGGCAAAGCAAAGGTCGCCGTTGCGGCTCGCGGCTTGCGCGGAGACTAGTGCCCCGGACGCGAGCCGGTCCAGTGCAGTCCACCTCAGGCTGGAGTCAAAGTCCAACTCCGACCTAGCTAGCCCGGTCACCCGAGCCCGACACCTGTCAAACCAGTGTGTGCTAGGCGCAAGAGAGCGTTTCTCGCAGAGACCCACACCATTCCGGCATTCCCTCCCCATCCCCAAATTACCCCGGCGCGCCCCCGACCTCGCCGGCGTCCCCGCCGCCTCCGCCGTCGGTCGCCGTCCGCCAGGTGAGCAAGCTCCAGCCGTCCGCGGGCCGCCTCCTCCGCTTCGTTTTGCGCCGTCGTGTCGTAACGGTTCGTGATTCGGGTTTTAATTTTCCGCCACTTGTGCGGTTGGGGTATTGCGCAGGCGCGTCCATCTACCGGCGGGACTGACCGCCGCGAGGCGCGAGGTGATGTTCCACGCCGCGCGGCCGAAGCGCGGCTTCCCACAGCTCTGTGGCGGACTCATGGCCGCGCTTCCTCGACTGTCGCCGCATCCACTTCCTCCTCCTCCTCCTCTCGCCGCGGGCGGGACCGCCGTACGGGTGCGCGGCGAGGCGGAGGTGGCCCGTGGGCGAAGTCAAGGGGGCGGTGACGGAGAGGAGCGCGAGGAGGTGGCGGTGGCGGTTCCGGTTGCGGCGGGAGGGTATGATGTCGCGGTATCCGGGGACGGCGCGGCGGGGGTTTCTGTCCTGGTTGCTCAGGAGGAGAGGGGATGCGGAGGCGGTGAACTACAGAGGAAGAGGGGTTTGGAGTTCCCCGCGCGTCCGCCGCCCAAGCGGAGGGCCGTGTCCGCGGTGCGGCGGTTTCCACCTGGCTGCGGGAGGGACACGCCGCCTCTGATCGTGGGCGGTGACGACGACGACGACGGTTTGCGGGTTGGAAGAACTGCACCTTCCGGTGGTGCTAGTCCCGCGGGCAGCAGTGCTAGAGAGGAGGGTGGGTTGCCGCAGGAAACTGCGCCTGCCAATGCTGGTGTGCGTGTGCTGGAGAAGGTGACGGCTTCTGATGGTGGCGCTCCAGTGTCAGATGAGGATCATCGTGGTCCAGAGGCCGCGGCGGTGAAATCTTCGGATGGCACAGAAAGAGGTGCTGATTTGGTGGTGAAAGACAGAGGAAGGACACGGCCAATCTCGCGATTGCTAGCGAAGCGGAGGATGATATCTGCCAACCGCCGCTTCCCTCCAGGCTGTGGGAGGGACGTGCTGGTGCTTCCACTTGCTAGCAGAGGAGGTGGTGAGGTTGGTCTGCAGTTGGAAGTCCTGCCTCCTGCTGGTGATTTGGGTGCATTGGAGGTCGGCCAGCGTTCCAATGTGTGTGCCATGGACACTACGGAAGCGGTCAGCAAGAATGCTTTGAATGCAATAGTAGACGTACAAGAACTGGAGGATGGTGAGATTCCTCCGGAGCCTGATCTTGTCCTCCAAGAGTTTCCACTTACTCAGAACAATACCATGCATGAGCTTACGGCTGATATACTTGAGTTTGTTGTTCCGTCAACTGTTGCTGCGGAACCTTCTGTGGGGCATTTTTCTAATGAGAAGATCCATGTGAACACTCTGCAGCACAAGTTGATGAGTGTATCATGGGAAGTTGCTGAAGATCTCAAGGTGATGAACAAATGCGAAGGCAGTTCACCCAAGGCTGCTAGTAAACCTTCTGCTGAAGGCCCTCTGAAAGAATATCTTGGGGATAGTACAGAAGCGGTCAGCAAGAATGCTTTGGATGTGATAGTAGAGGTACAAGAATTGGAGGATGGTGAGATTCCTACGGAGCCTGACCATGTCCTCCAAGAGAACCCAGTCACTCAGAACAATAGCTTGCATGAGCTTACAGATGGTAGACTTGAGCGTGTTGTGCCATCAATGGTTGATGCGGAACCTTCTGTGAGGCATTTTTCTAATGAGAAGATCCCTGTGAACATGTTGGAGCACAAGGGGAAGAGTTTATCATGGGAAGTTGCTGAAGATCTCATGGTGAGGAACAAACGCGAAGGCAATTCACCCAAGGGTGCTAGTAAACCTTGTCCTGAAGATCCTCTGAAAGGATATCTTGGGTGCAAGAAAGTGTCTGAAAGCTGTAGCGTGAAAAGTGCATTGCTTGATGTGGTAGCAGGGGTACATGGGGACGGTATCATAGGACGTATGGTAACATTCACAGCTAGAAAACCTTCTCCTGAAGAAGGCAATTCACCCAAGGGTGCTAGTAAACCTTCTCCTGAAGAAGGCAATTCACCCAAGGGTGCTAGTAAACCTTCTCCTGAAGATCCTCTCAAAGAATATCTTGGGGATAAGAAAGTGTCTGAAAGTTGTAGCATGAAAAGTGCATCTCTGGATGTGGGAGCAGGGGCACATGGCGACGGTATCATGAGACGTATGGCAACATTCACAGCTAGAAAACCTTCTCCTGAAAAAAACAATTCACCCAAGGGTGCTAGTAAACCTTCTCCTGAAGATCCTCTGAAAGAATATCTTGGGTGCAAGAAAGTGTCTAAAAGCTGTAGCATGAAAAATGCATCGCTTGATGTGGTAGCAGGGGTACATGGGGACGGTATCATGAGACGTATGGTAACATTCACAGCTAGAAAACCTTCTCCTGAAGAAGGCAATTCACCCAAGGGTGCTAGTAAACCTTCTCCTGAAGAAGGCAATTCACCCAAGGGTGCTAGTAAACCTTCTCCTGAAGATCCTCTCAAAGAATATCTTGGGGATAAGAAAGTGTCTGAAAGTTGTAGCATGAAAAGTGCATCTCTGGATGTGGGAGCAGGGGCACATGGCGACGGTATCATGAGACGTATGGCAACATTCACAGCTAGAAAACCTTCTCCTGAAAAAAACAATTCACCCAAGGGTGCTAGTAAACCTTCTCCTGAAGATCCTCTGAAAGAATATCTTGGGTGCAAGAAAGTGTCTAAAAGCTGTAGCATGAAAAATGCATCGCTTGATGTGGTAGCAGGGGTACATGGGGACGGTATCATGAGACGTATGGTAACATTCACAGCTAGAAAACCTTCTCCTGAAGAAGGCAATTCACCCAAGGGTGCTAGTAAACCTTCTCCTGAAGATCCTCCCAAAGAATATCTTGGGGATAAGAAAGTGTCTGAAAGTTGTAGCATGAAAAGTGCATCTCTGGATGTGGGAGCAGGGGTACATGGCGACGGTATCATGAGACGTATGGCAACATTCACAGCTAGAAAACCTTCTCCTGAAAAAGACAATTCACCCAAGGGTGCTAGTAAACCTTCTCCTGAAGATCCTCTGAAAAAATATCTTGGGGATAAGAAAGTGTCTGAAAGTTGTAGCATGAAGAGGGCATCTCTTGATGTGGCAGCAGGGGCACATGGCGACGGTATCATGAGACGTAAGGTAATATTCACAGCTAGAAAAACATCTCGGTTACCTGTTGAAGCAAATCATAAGTCCGTGCTGGTTAATCTGGATAGACCGTGTTCTATGGGCAAGGAGAAGGAGTCAGTTGTCACTATGAGCGAATCCTTTGCTCCCAGGAAGAAGTTAAAGATAAAAGGTCCATCTCAAAGTAAATATCTTCCCATGAATACCATTTCTACATCTGCTTTGCATAGCAAGGGAAAATTGAAGCATGAAGAGACTTCCCACTTAGAAGATGATGAAGTTTTGAATGCAATAGCTGTTCATGAAGGAAGGCTTGAGATGTACCTCAATGATCCCTCATGGCGTCGCATGCAACATGGTGGCCAGACTGCTGATGCTCGGAGCAAAGTCAGGATGATTTGCAGAAGGTTTCAATTTATATGCAGGACTCTCGTTCAAGCTGTGGAACAAGGTTCGCTGAAGAGCCGTAGAATTGATCTTGCTGCTGATAAACTAATCAGAAAATTACCTGGCTTCACCAAACACGTGCCTATTGTGGGTAAAGTTCCTGGTGTTGAAATTGGTGATGAATTTTTATACAGAGTAGAGTTGGCCATTGTTGGCCTTCACCGCCCGTACCAAGGAGGCATTGACACCACGAAGGATATTAATGGTATGCTTATTGCCATAAGCATTGTTGCATCTGGAGGTTACCCTGACGACTTGTCGAGCTCAGGTGAAATAATATACACTGGCTCTGGAGGAAAGCCTGCTGGCAAAAAGGAGAACGAGGATCAAAAGCTTTTGCGCGGGAACCTTGCCCTGAAGAATTGTATCAAAACAAAGACGCCTGTCCGAGTAATTCATGGTTTTAAAGGTCCAAATAGAGAGGAAGGTAGTCATTCAAAGGCCAAAGAAGTTTCAATATTTACTTATGATGGGCTCTATAATGTGGTGGAGTGCTGGCAAGAAGGTCTACCAGGTTCAAGGATCTTCAAATACAGGTTGCAAAGGATTTCTGGACAACCAGAGTTACCTCTGCATGTTGCTAAAGGGTTGAGAAAGTCTGTAACGCGTCCTGGCTTGTGCATAGCCGATATATCGCAAGGGAAGGAGGAGACCCCCGTCTGTGTGATCAATAATGTTGATACTGCACGTCCAGCATCGTTTAAATACATTACTAGAATCAAAGGTTCATCCTTAACTGCAAAAAGAAGTCATCAGGGTTGTGACTGCACCAATGGCTGCTCAGATTCTGCTAGATGTGCTTGTGTTGTGAAGAATGGAGGAGCATTCCCATATAACTTCAATGGTGCAGTTGTCCATGCAAAGCCCCTCATATATGAGTGTGGTCCATCCTGTAGGTGCCCTCCTTCATGCCATAGCAGGATCAGCCAGCATGGTATGAAAATACCACTGGAAGTATTCAGAACAACCAAGACAGGTTGGGGTGTAAGATCCCTAAGGTCCATCCCTGCTGGCAGCTTTATATGTGAGTATGTTGGCGAGCTGTTGGATAGCGACGAAGCTAACCAGAGAATGAATGATGAATACTTGTTTGACATAGGACATAACTATGATATCTGGAAAGGGATGGAATCAATTCTTCCAGGTTTGAGTTCGTCTGGCCCTCGCTCTGTGACCATGGACGATGATAAGGGCTTCACAATAGATGCAGCTGAGTATGGTAATATTGGAAGATTCATCAACCATAGCTGTTCACCAAACCTCTACGCACAGAATATTCTTTGGGACCATGACGACAAAAGAGTTCCACATATCATGTTCTTTGCTGCTGAGAACATTTCACCACTACAGGAGCTGACTTATGACTATAATTACGAAATAGATCATGTTCGTGACGTGAATGGCGAAGTAAAAGTCAAATACTGCCATTGTGGTTCTCCACAGTGCCGTGACAGGCTTTATTAAGACATGGAAGGCTGTTTCTTATTACAGGCATGGAAGGCTGTTAATACTAGAGTGGTTTTCCTTTCAAGAAAATCCTTTGGAATGCTGTTGCCTCCTATCTCAACGGGATCCTAGTAAATAATAGTATGTAGATAGTGTGAAGTGTTCATATATGGGTAAAGACCAAAGAGGTTGTGATTCTGTTATACTGTTGTCCACCTAGTACAGAACCTCATGGTTTGTACAATTTCATTGTGAAATGCCTGGAGAGGTTTCAGTGGTACAAGTACTGTGATTTCCATTGTAGGAGAGAACTATGGAGGTAACTGCAACCAAAATTGCTTAATTCTAGCATGGCGGCTCAGTTCTGCATTTGCGGTACCCATGAACCACATGTGAATATCTTTGGTTAAATTTGTTCAGCTTACTGCTACCGATGGCAGGAACTTCGCTTTTATATGTGTGGGATTGGTACTCTCAGTATTTGGCAGGACTTCTCTACGTGATTATGATGGATATGGCCTAATCTTTCAATGTTGTTTGATTATGTTTCATAAATTGACTTCAGTAGCACCTTGTAAAATATCCTGGCCATCTTTTTCTTTGCTACTTAAACTGGGGAAAGATTTTAGGAAAAGTAGATTCTATAGTAGAACCTGGCTGCTGATTCGTACTAATGCATGCTGATCACCATTTTGCTGGGCCATTCCTGCATCATGACCACTATATATTCTTCAGAGTGTAGCAATTAACAAATATATGCTGATGTTATTATTCAATGTATACTGCCAATTGCACTTACAGAGACATCGCCTTAACATAGGGTCATATCGTACTGAATATTAGCCCAAGATATGAACTTGTGACTACAGACTCTGGAGATTCATCTTCTGCAAATTCTTATTAGCCTCATGCAGTTGCTGTGCAGCTTGTATCTGCTATTTGCTTGCAATTTCGATTGGAATTCAAGTTCCGAAATCTTTGTCTGTTCGCTGTAGAAAATTAACCGATCCACAAGCTATTCTTCATTTGCATGAATAACTGATGTTGCATCTATTCCTAGTTGGACAGACACTTTACTTGACGCGAAGAGATGAAAAATTAAGGGTTGTAAAGACGCGTCTTGCAACGCAGTGCCTCGGTGATTGAACAACTGAAGCATCCCACACAGGAAATCCCAAAGATACGAAAACTATGCAAATTAAAGGTTTGTGTTTCCGTCGCCCCCCGAGGTGGTGGAGCGCCTCCCCCTTCCGCCTCGTCTCGACACCCCCCCTCCTCCTCCATCCCCATTCGCCGTCGTCGGCAGAGGCCATCGGCGTGCCCGGGTGGCGGTGGACGTCCCTTCCCCGTGCGCTTGGAGGTGGGGTCGGGGCTCCATCCTTCCCAGCGACGGTCTGGCTCGGTGGTGGGGTTCCACGGGCCTCAAGTGCCCTTAACGCGGTGGCGTGGCCGTTGGCTGCGGGGCGGCGCGATGTGCGGTTGGCTGGCGGCGCCCACTTGGCCCAGATCTGGGCCCGGGCTAGGGTGGGCCAACGGTTCGAGGCGTAGCAGCGTGGCTCTCTGGTGGTGCGGCAAGGCGGCTATGACTGCGATGGTGATGGCTCCGGCGACCGGCGTGGCAGCTGGGACTGTTCGGACCCGTTGGGGTTCGGTTGGGCCTGTGGTGGCCTGGCAGGTCCCTATCGCTATGTTCGGTCGGCTCCACGCGACGGTGGAGGTTGTCCCCTCATGTCCGTAGTGTTGCGGTTGCCCCCGAGCCCGGTATCTCCTCGTCCTTCCTCCAGGTCTCGTGTTGGTGGCCTCAGTGAGACAGTGAAGTTGGTGCGGTGACCGTGGTGACACAGGCTGGTGGGTGACATGTTCAGCGGTACACTTCTGATTGTTTGGGGTGACGGTGGTGGTTTTCGGGCGGGAGAAATCCCTGGCGGCTTGTCCGCCACCGGCGCGGCTGCGCCCGTGGGCGCCGCTGGACCTTCCTGATGGGCGTCGGTGATACTCCTTCCCCACTACCATTCGCGTACCTGGGAAACCCTAGGACTTGTCCGGGCAGCAGCGGTGTCGTTGTCGCATTCCTTCCTGAAGGTGTTGCTTGGTACGCGAGGCTTTGGAGTGCTAGGCGTGCGGTGGTACTTTTCCGGAGGGTGTAGCGATTGTCGGCCACCTTCACCTTAGTTGAGTTGTTGACGTCGGCATTTGTTTCTCTTCTTTTTTCTTTTTATTTCTTTTTGGTTTATTTGTGCTGCGGCCCAATGAGCTAGTTGTATCGGTTGGTTGTTGCTTTACAATATAAAGCGGGGTGTCTTTTTTGTCTAAAGGGTTGTAAAATTTGGACTTTAAGCCTAGCGCCGCTATTTTGCGTGAACTTATTGTGCAAGTTGGATTGGAGTTTCTCAATACAACACTTTTGCATGTATGGCACCTTTTAGCTACTTCTTTTCGATGGAAGAGCCGGTGAAGAACAGGCATCAAGTCAGACTACTCACAATGAGAGTAACATAGGTAGTAACATAGATGTCATCTAAGCAAAAAGTATGATGTGGTATCTAATTAATGAAAAGAAAGATAAATTGAGTAACTTAGCATGTTACTATCTCTATGAGTAACATAACGCATACCAAAACAAAATAAGTCTATAAGCTAATAAATAAAAGGCTCAATATTACTATTCATATGTTACTATTCATTATGGAGGTAGTAACTTAGACTAGTAACATATGCATGTTAGTACTCTGTATGTTACTCCCCATTGTGACTAGTCTCGTAAGCAGCGACTTCTTTTTTTAAAGGACTATCATGATCATTGCATCAAAATGATGCATATTTGTTAACTACTAATTTTTATTAGGTGCTGATAAAATGAATACAACGATCAATCTAAAACCATCTTCGGGACGAACAAATTCGCTATAACTACACGTATAAAGATATGCAATGTCACAACAAACACCATCTAATTCAATATACTCAACCAGTTCGTCCGTATAGTAAGCTGATAATACTAATTGATCTAGCCATCTCACAACACTGATAATACTAATTGATCTAGCCATCTCACAACACTGATAATACTAATTGATCTAGCCATCTCACAACACGGACCACATGCACATGTTTAGGATCCGCCGTCGCTCTTCCGTCGTCTCATCTTTAGGAAAGATTATTGCATAGATCTTGTCAGTCTTAACTATTGTCGACATCACCACGACTCCAGACAATGACATCAGTATGCGTGCGTTCATCAAACCGCATCCAACACTGAGAATTTGCCGCTTCATGCCGCGGACAGTGGCCGCGTCAGGAATTTGCTCTGGGTATTCTTGTTAAAAAAAATTGGCCAAAGCAATAAAATAGAACAACAAATGTACAATAAAACGGCAATATCAATGAGTCAATGACGGAATGACCATGACAATGTGGCATCAAATCCATCACATAAAAAATCAGTGAACAGTTGTCAATGAATGGCTTCTACTCCTAAACCGGGAGCACCCATTGCATTGCTCTGCAGCACAAGCAAGCCATGGTAATTACTAGATCAGAATACTAAGCCGAGAACTGCAGCTCTGGACATGGCATTATTCTGAAGAGAAAGGAGGTAGAGAGCACAGCAGAGCAGAGCACACACCTCCGTGAAGAGGGCCTCCGCTTGCGCGGCGTCCCTGTCGGCGATGGCGGCCTCGGCCTTCTGCCGGAGGGCGAGCCCGGCGAGCCCGACGGCCGGCGGCCGCGTTGAACTCGGCGGCGCCGAGGACTCGGGACGGGGGTCCGGAGCGGTCAGCGGCCAACGGCGGCCGGCGGAGCCGAAGCCCGAAGGCCGAGAGGAGGGGACGGGAAGGGAGAGCCGGAGAGGGCCGGCCGCCGCTGTCACTAGGTTAGGGTTGGGCGGGGAGTTTGGAGGAGATGCACCGAGGAGAGTCAGGCTGCAGGTGGGACTGATAGCGAGAGTCCCACCACATCCCACTTAATCCCAACATGTTTTGGTGGGTTATAGCCAACAACCCAGTAAAACTTAAGTGGGTTAACTGGGATCAAGTGGGTTCCCACTTTCCAAAGGTATACAACATGTAGATATGTGATGTATATCTACAAATATGGGATCAAGTGGGCTCCGTTGTAGTAGCAGTAGTATTAGTGTTACCAGACTTTCTATGAGACGATTTCAGCTGTGTTTTACATGAACTTGGATTATGTTAAACTTGATTTGAGCAGAAAATGATAATCTGTGTCACAAAGACTCTTGTCAAGCTTGTAGATTGTTTTGTTAACCTACTTATTACACAGCTAAATTAAGCCAAACTATATCTTCACACGAGCATTGTAAAACATTTTTCTGAAACTTGAGAAAAACAATTTGTCTATGGTTTACAAGCATATTTTAGCACTTGTAAAATGTCGACCTAGAATAGCATTTTTTTGTAAGAAACTGATGTTGCATATAGAAAACAAAACATTCCTTTTTAATAAAGAAAACAGAGGATTCAATTCACCTTCCTTGCATATAGCATTTACACTGATGCGCTGTGCAAACGCAAACTCACTAGGATATGAGTCGAACCACCAAATCTTGGATGGAGGACAAGAGGGGCAGAGGACGTTGGAGGGGAGTCGACACTTGCAGAGGCGGAGCTCAGGTCGCCAGGGCTGGCACGAATCGGGCCGGCGAGCTGCGTGCTACTCAGGGGCGGTGAACGGCGAGGTATAAAAGGGGCGACGAACGGCGAGGGAGAAGAGGAATGGCCGGAGGAGCAACGCGCCGCCGGTGGCCAGGCCGAGGGTCTACTGCTCGAAGCCTATCCCCGTGAGAGCTCACAGCACGATCGTTGGTTTGTTTTTTGGAAAAACTATGTTAGTGGTGAGGTGGGTTCCCAGCGGGCTAAATAGGATAGCCCACTTATTTTTTCTGTTGTCCGACGGGTTCCCACTAAGATGATTGAGTGGGGTGGGCTCAATTAGTCCCACTTATGCCCACTCCCACCTGCAGCCTGAGAGGGGAGGAATCGATGTCTTGCTGCCTCGCTCGCCCGCGCGTGTGATCAAAGTACGAGACGCCGGGGTGGCTGGCTCTTCTGTCTCATCTTGGGCTTGGGCTGAATTAACATGCCTACTAAAAAAAATGGGTCAAAATCTTGGATATTCCAAGGAATTTCCAGGAATACCCCAGCGTCGCCACTGGCCGCGGAGATCCACCATCTTTGATGCGATCCATGAAACACTGCTTCACCTGTTGACCCACATCTCTGCTCCAAAATGATGTCCTCCGAAGGCAGAACGGCACCGAGAAGAAAAGGTACATCGACGTCCCCTCGAAGGTTTCCTGGGATCGCCATCAGAAAGATGGGCGATCACGGCTATGCAGCCAAGCGAATGTCAGCGGGTATTGCGGTGGATTTGGAAGCATCACAACAATGTCGTATTTGATTTTGAGAAATGGTATCCAGCGAATGCCAGATATTAAGCCGCTTCCAGCGAACGCCCTTCTAGCCGACCCATCGAGCTGCACAAATCTTGTTACAGGAGCGGCGTGAGCAGAGGCCAGAGGCGGTGGAGGTGGCCTCGGTGGCGGAGCAGCCGAGCAGGCGACTTCGGGCGGAAGCGGCCGGAGGCGTCCTGACTCCTGAGCATGGCCTCTGCAGGTGGCTTCCAGTGGGCGGCCACGGGCGGGGCGCGCAATGGAATTGCCGGTCTGACGCTGTCCAGCGCAGGGCGTGCAGCGGCGCGACCATTTTTCAGCGGCAAGGTGAGTATGCTGCTTCCGCTTCCTTTTTCTCCAGTTTCATTTTCTCGAATGCATCGATACAAATTGTAAGGCCGCTGCAAGTGGCATGGCATTTTATATAAAACTATGAAACATATTTATTATAGGTACATGTTATTTTGCACAAACAAATTGCACCGATACATGACATTTTCATAAATAAATTATTCAAGGTACTGTACATGGCATGTTCATGAACAAACTTATATCTCGGTACATGGCATTTTTCATATACAAAATTATTATAGGTACATGGCGTTTTTCTAAAAAAAATAGAAACAAATAGTTTCTCTAATAGTCACATGGCATTTTCGATACGGATATGAAGTTCAACATTGTTGTGTAGATTCATCGAAATGCCACACGTGACATGGCAATTTTCGTGAAACTATGGTACGCACAAATTTATTCTAGGCATATGGCATTTTCATAAACAAATTGTTTCAATACATGACATTTTTATAAAGAAATTTTATGTCTAGGTACATGGCAATTTTCATAAACAAATTTATTCTAGGTACATTGCATTTTCATAATGAAATTTTATGTCTAGGTACATGGCATTTTTCATAAACAAATTTATTCTAGGTACATGGCATTTTCATAAATAAATTTTATCTCTGGGTACATGACATTTTTTATAAACAAATTTATTCTAGGTACATTACATTTCATAAACAAATTGTGTTCAATACTTGAATCATAAACAAAATTTGGCATTTTTATAAACGAATTTATTCTTGAGTAACTTATTTCTAGATACATGACATTTTTTCATAAAAAAAAATATTCTAGGTACATGGCATTTCCATAAAGTAAATTTTGTTCAGTGCATGGCATTTTCATAAACAAAATTTAATCTAGGTACATGGAATTTTTATAGACAAATTTATATCTAGGTACATGTCATTTTCATAAACAATTTTATATCTGGGTACATGGCATTTTCATAGAAAAATTTATTCTAGGTACATGGCAATTCCATAAACAATTTTTCAAAACAAATTGTCCCTCTAATAGTCGCATGCCAATTTCAATACCATGACAAGTTCAATACTTAGACCATGGCAATTATATTCATTAGACCATGGCAAATTCATTAATTACACCATGACATTTTGTTAACTACACCATGGTAGTTTATTTTTGTCGGTTCCATGAAAAAAAATGCTACAAACTGGCATTTTTTTTCTAATTTTACAATTATATTTTTGTAATACCTTTTGGCAGTTATACTGCATGGATTTTTTCTGTGAAATTTGTATATGCTAACATGGCAAGACTTCTTTAGAATTATGTGTACAGCTACATGGCATTTGTTTTGTACTCGGTCATGGAAAAAATAAAGAAAATTTGTTCCAGTTTTTGTAGGAATTTAGTGGTCCATAACATTTTGTAATCCCCAGCATTATTTTCTTAGCTTCTTTCAAGGCCTTTTTCTTTTGCCGATAAAGTAAGCTTTTTCTGGCCCAGCCTACCACCACATGTGTGTCGTTCGCTATGGGGTTTGTGTACTGGTCCATGACGATCGTTAGGACGAGTCCTATTCAGCGCTTCAGGCGCCTGTTATAGTGCATTTTGCAAACGGCCCCGAAGCAGTGACAGGTGAGCCAGCCAATTCTATTTTTCTTTCCGTTATTAGAAATTTTGTTCCAGTTTTCTATAGCTTTTTTTGTACTGGCCCATAACATTTTGCAGCCCTAGCATTTTTTTTTACTTTTCTTTAAGGCCTTTTTCTTTTGCTGATAAACGGGTCCTTTTCTTGGCCCAGTCTTCCACCACATGTGTGTCCTTCGCTATGGGGTTTGTGTATTGGTCCACGAAATCACTAGTTAATGAGTATAAATTATAACGATTACTCTTATCCTCCGGGTTGCGACAAGCGGCGCACTGCATGCGTGTCACTTGTCGCGACATGAGAGTTTTTCTTTTTTCGTAGATTCGTATTTTTAAAACGTTTTATTTTTTAAATCGTGCGTTCAAATCTCGAACCATTTTTATCGTTGGCTTTCTCACGTCGAGATCTAAAAAATTAGATCCCATGTCGATAGGTTTTGACGAACTTTTTTTTCACAAAAAACCGGACGAAAAAACTGTGCCTCACGCGATAAAAAAAACAGAAAACATTTTTTTTCCTTTCCGAGAGGCACGGCTCGCGAAGGCAAAACCGTGCCTCTCGCGAAAGCAAAACGTGCCTCTTGCGATAAAAAAAAGAGTAGAAAACACGTTTTTCCCTTTCGGGAGTCGTGCCTCTCGCGATAGCAAAACCGTGACTCTCGCGGAAGCAAAACCGTGCCTCTCGCAGTAAAAAAAAACGAGAAGAAAACGCGTTTTTTCTCTTTCGAGAGCCGTGCCTCTCGCGATAGCAAAATCGTGCCTCTCACGGAAGCAAAACGAGCAGAAAATGTGTTTTTCCCTTTTGGGAGCCATGCCTCTCGCGATAGTAAAACCGTGCCTCTCGCGGAAACAAAACCGTGCCTCTCGCGAGAAAAAAAAAGAGCAGAAAACGCGTTTTTTCCTTTTCGAGAGGCACGGCCGTGCCTTTCGCGAAGGCAAACCCGTGCCTTTCGCGAAAGCAAAACCGTGCCTCTCGCAAAAAAACACGTTTTTTCATGTAAAAAAAATGAAAACACGTTTTTTTCTTTCTTTTTTTCCAAAAGCTACGAAAGACCGGTGGAAAACCGTAACACCAAAAAAATCCGAAAAAAAACCACTCCAAAAAGGCAAAAACGCGCGCGAAAAAACAAAAAAAATAAAATCTAAAAGAAACGTTCAGTACACGACACGTGGCAGCGACTGAAAATACGTCAAGTGCTGACGCATGGAAACAATTGTTGAAATGCTTGTAAGAAAACGCTCGCTAATTGCTTTGATGATAATCGTTAGAGAGAATCCTATTCGACACTTCAGGCGCCCGTTACAGTGTATTACGCGCTTGAAGCAGTCACAGCTAGGCCAGGGCACGGGGAATCAAACCCCCGACCCCTTTGTTACGACCGGTCAACTCCAACCACCAGACCATCATCCCGCCGGTGTGCAGGTACTTCGTTTTTCTCTTTTAGTTCGTTCTTCAGTTTGGTTTACTTTTTTCTCATCCTTTCTGGTTTTCTTTAATGCATGGTATTTTTAAAATATGTGAACCTTTTTAAATAGATGAACTTTTTTCAAAATTTATTAAAAAAACTCAATTTCAATAAACTTTTTCCAATTTTGGTTAACTTTTTTCCGAAATCAATGAACTTAGTTAACATTTTTGGTGAACTTTTTAAAAAATCAATGAACGTTTTTTAAATCCAAGGAATTGTTTTCAATTCGATGAACTTTTGTTCAAATCCGATGAACGTTTTTTCAATTTGGTAGACTTTTTTCAAATCCAATGAACTTTTTTCCAATTTGATGAACTTTCTTTTTAAATCTGATGAACTTTTTTCAAAATTCATAAAAGAATCAGAAGTTTGAGTGTATTTTTAAAATTTGATGAACCTTTTTTTCAATTTTTTAATAAATCTATGAACTTTATTTTTATTTTCTCATGAACATATTCAAAAGTTGTAAAAAATCGGAGGCTGGTCTTTTTTCTAGACCAGGAATGCAGCATAGACGGAAAAAAGGCAGCGAGGCAAGGGAAAGCAAAACCTGAAGGGAGCGAGGGAGCGTTGTTTTAGTGGGTCATGGCCCGCTACTGGTAGGCGCAACTTCACAAACGGGCGCCTAAAACGACCAACAGGAGCTTCCAATCGTTAGTGCATCGTCGGCTCGATAAACACAATGGCCATGGACAAATGACGCAGTGGCCGGTGACTTTTTTGACAAATTTTGCTAAGTTTTTGTACCCAGCCTTACTGTTAGAAGGGAATAGAAAGGAATTGATAGAATTATTGATGTATTGCTTGAACCTCTTGGTCGTCTATATAGGAGTACATAACCATCTTGCAGTACAAGGCAAGGTATGAATAAATCCTAATCTATCATATACTTCTTAATAATTATAATACTCAACATCTCCATAGTCATAATAGTAGCAACGCAAACGGTGAAACTGATGAAGAATCTGAAGGTAAGCCTATGTACATCCCCCAACAGTCGTAACATTCGACATCATGGAAGTCGTGGTCAGAGTGAAAACCGACGAGATTGTTCAAGCAAGCATCATGAAGGCCGACCATCCTGTGCTCGGGGCGGAGCGGAACTGCGGGCAGTGGCTAGGTTTTATATCGATTAAGTTGATACAATGTAGAAGTGAAAGAGAGGAATTGGTGAAATTATTGATGTATCGCTTGAGCCTCGTAAACGTACGTATAAAAGTGCATGTCCATCTTAGAATACAAGACAATGTAGGAATAAATTCTAGTTTATCTTACACTTCCAAATAATTATAATACTCAACACTTACACCAAGAAAGTTTTTGCATTAAATCGTAGCATGGGTTAGTTTTTCTTTTGAAAAACAGCATGCGACCCAAGTTTGTATACTACATCGCATTTTTTGCGGAAACTTTGGATTCTCAATCATGACAGTAACACTAAAAGTTACATCTAAATCGGTAGACCGTCTAGGAAAATACATGCAATGAAGCAAGTCGAAGGCACGTCATTATCATCATCCCTTCCTTATCGGAGTCAAGCAAAAATTATTGTAGTGAACAATTGTAAAGTTGTCATTCTAAGTTCTTATAGGACCAGTGCATCAAAACAACAATAGTTATCAATGAAGAGAAACACAGATCGAAAGAATTCAATCTAAAGACACATAAACATAGACGAACACACACCAAAAACAACCACCAACCAAATCCCACCAAAATCCGTCGAAAACACACCTCCACATGCCCTTCAACAATACTAGACGCATCACTGGGACGGGGGCTAGGTGAGAAGAACCTTATTCCATCTTCAAAAAGTCGTTGTCGTCTCGCCTTTCTGAGCAAAACACAAGCCATAACAAAATTCAAAAAAATACCTACAAACTCAGCCCCGCCGCCGGCAAGAGCCGGGATCCACCGTGTCACCATGGACTTACGGCCATGGGAGACAGGGCAGATCGGCAACACTGCCGATGAAGCCAGGATCCCTAGCCGCCTTCCTTAGAAGGAGAAACGGGCATATAAATTTACTATGTTTCTATGTACTTTTTCAATGAAAAAAATGTTTTCGGTATTTCAGAGCATTTACAACCGGACCTCTCATACCCGTCAACCGGACCCCTCATACCCGTCTCAAATGCTCGGGTAGGCCGCCCGGTCACCGCTCGATCACAAAAATCCAAATCATACAGGAGCCCTAAACGGGCCTCAAACGTCCGGACTGACCGACACCCCTCATATCCAACACAAATATGGGCGGATGTGAGGCGGCTCGGGCGGGCTCGGGCAAGCCCGCCACGTCGGCCTAGCTCACCAACAACCCCACAAATACCCACATCCGAAGAACCCTAGACTCCACTCACTTCACTTCCCTTTCCGTCCACTCCACTTTCGACCCCCCCCCCCTCCCCTTCAATCCCCTCCCCTCCGATCCAATGGCCGACGACGGAAGAAGGTGCAGTACAAGATCCGACGGTTCCAACATCGATGTGGAGGAGGTGGCCCTTCGCATCGCCTTGAGGAGGTCGCTACTCGAGCAAGGTGGCCCCGACAGTGGCGGGTCTTCTTCCTCAGCACCCGTCGCCCGTCCACGCAGCGTGACTCTCCCCCTGGTGCGAAGCTTCGCTCTGCTCCTGCAGGTATGTCGCCCACCTCCACCACCCACTGGTCCGGAAGTGGTACCTGGGCATCGTTGGGTCCTTGTGCCCGTGACGGTACAGGGCGTACGAGGGCGCCCGAGTCCGAGGCACGTGCAGCCTGACATGAGGGAGAGGGGAGGCGTTGTACGCGCGCGAGCACGCGGGTCGATCCCGAGGATGCGCTCCTCGTGTCGGTCCTCCGCCACTCTCTTATGACGACAAGGACGGATGCAGGCCGTCTCCGTCGCAAGAACGCCAAGGCGCTCCGACTCGCCATCGAGTTGTCGGAGCACGAGGAAAACAAGGAGGCGGCGACGAAGGTGAAGGCGGCGCAGGCTGTCGGGCATGAGGTGCAACTCCGACTCCAACCTGACAGGTGGCTCCACCTCCATATCCGACGACGGCGACACACCTTAGCACGCCGACGCCTACACGCAGGAGGGGCACAGTCGCGTCGACGTCTGAAAGGGGAAGGAGCACGAGGAAATTGTGATTTACGCCGGCCTTCCTCGTTTGTAGTATGGATTTGAACTGTCCCCCCTTGAACTCCGTTGAACTATGCTTATATTGATTCGGTGAAATGCGTCCATTGATCTTTTTACGTAGCGTTGGTTTGTATGGTTTTAAGATTTTGAATAAAAAAACACGAATATGAAAGCCAACAAAAAAGACGTTCCCGTTTGGTGTCTGCGGACCTACGATTTGTTACGTGCGGCTGTAGATGCTCTCACAAACCACACGCGACAAACAATGCGTCGTGTGTGGTCGCGAACACCCTTGATCCTACAAGGTCACTGGGTGACCTGTTGTTGAAGCATTGTCTATGCCTGTGCCGCCCTCCTGAAAGTAGCCACCGATATTTATTTCAGGCTCGCGTCACCTTGCCTTCGGAGATTTCTAAGAGCCGCCGAAGGAACCCTTACAATTTGAAACACATATCGTCAAACCCAACCGGAGCCAATTTCTAGCAGCAACACCCATCGCCGTCACCTCCTAGTAGATGGGCAGTTGTATTTCCGAAAATCGTCACTTCCCACTAGCTGGATGACCATTTCAGAACGCTTCCCTTCAGTAGTACTACGTTATCTTATCGTAGACTTCATCGGGCCGTGTCATGTGAGCCGCCCTCGCCAGCAACACAGGAGTAGCAGCTGATAGCTCTGGCCTTCTAGACGATCATCAGAAAAATCACACCACTAGGAAAGCGGTGGGGGATGCGTCCATGCGTGGTTACCTGTTCTTGTTCCGTCAGCAGTTTTTGGCCTTCCAGAAGGCGAACGTCGGTGCTCCTGTGCGTGAAGTTTTCGTGTGTTGAGTTAGTTATTCAAAGCATGAATTGATTGCATCTCATCTCCAATAGATAATGATGTTGAGTGGATTGGTTGGGCCATCCCCGTAATCAGACGCTCTCCCAAAACCGTTGCCATCTACGAAGCACTCCGGTGTAAGCTTTTTAGTAGTAGGATGCTTCGCCGCGGAGGAAACACACACCGGTAAGCATCAATCACATTGATTAACGAATAGGACTACCGCTCGCAGTAGCAGCATAATCTCTGATCGGTCCACCTCTTCCTTCGGCATAGTCATTGTACCGGTTCCATATGATTTTACTGTTGCTCTCAATATGTTATATTTGCTCATTTTATCGGATTTATTGGTTGTGTACATTCTTGCTATACCAAGATATTGTACTCATTACTCAATATGTTTTGTATCCACTTATTGCTAGTACATTTTAATTAATAAAATTGCTCTTTATCGAAGAAAAAGAATCCCGGTTTACAATAAAACATGGCCACACTATGCAGTATGCACACTTGCTTTAGGCAGGATCTGCGTCACGAGCTAGCCAATCGATTTCAGGCAGTTGAGCAGAGAACGGTTTGTGTAATTCATCAGTTCATAGGAGTTCACGTCCACCCAATCGAACACAACAAAGTTTGTGCCTTTGTGGAGGTTGGTAGAGTAGCGGAGTACAGCGAAGGATGCCCAGTGGACCGTGCTACCTACGTTGTTGATAAATTGATGGGGCAGGCCAATTGTTTTACACAAGACATTGCTCTCAGATCCAGGATCAAACAATGGCGGGTCCCGATATATCCCTAACCCACGACGGCCAAATCAAAATCAGCAAACGCATGCCGGCAAATCAACAAAGCGCAATGGTGTTCAGATCCACAATTATTTGATATTTAGGTTCAGAAATAACTGGTGTTTAGATCCACGATTAACTGACAGATACAACTGACTTTTAGATCAAGAATTAATTGATATTTATGTTCAGAAGTAACCGATATTCAGATCCAGAATTAACTGATATTTAGGTTCAGAACCTCTGATATTCAGATCCAGAATTAATTTATACTATAGTATTCAGGTTCAGAGCTAACTGATATTAAGATGCACGACGGCAGATCTGCAATGTGGCAACAAGAGACGGAACTGAACCGAAACATCTGATTCCGAGCACGTACTACTAATTACAAAGGCAAGAGAAAGCCGGGGAGCATCGCGGTGGCCGGAGACGACGGGAAGGGACAAACCCTAAAACTAGATCCCTTCCTCCCTCTCCTCAGACCACTCCCCCATGACTAGAACATCAAGGATTCCCCACAACAACCACGGGGAGGATCCGGGGAGGAAACACTATTTACAGCGGCTTCGCGTCGGCGAGTTGGTTGGTTGGTGGCCGGATCTCCTACGTGGAGCGGGCGAGGCGGGACGCGATGGCTGAGTGGTACATGGCGTCGTGGAAGCTCTCCGTCTCCGACATCCGGGCCCGCAGCTGCCGCGCCTTCTCCTCCGTCAGGCCGCCCACGAACGACCTCCCGGGCTTCTCCTCCTTGGCCACGGCCGCGGCCGGCACCGGCGCCGCGGCCTCGATGTAGTCGGCCTTCCCGGACCAGCCGACCAGCGGCGCCCACCACTTGCCTCCCTGGGTCGCCCCCGCGCGTGCCCGCCCGGCTCCCGCCGAGGCGGAGGCGGTGGCGGCGCGTGGCCGGACCGTCGAGGGGCGGGCGGAGAAGGAGACGGCGGACGCGGTCGGTGCCATGGCCATCGGTTAGCTCGGTGTCGGTACGCTTTGCTTCGCTTGGAATCTTGTGCTGCGCTGGGTAACCTGCTTTGCTTCGGTGAGAGACGACGATTGACGAGACTTGTGAAATGCGAGAATGTGGATGGAACCTGTGGCTCTGGTGCTCGGGGTGGTGGGGAATTTATAACGGGGGAGGGGAGGAGCGGAGCGGAGGTGGGGAGGAGTGGATAAGGACGCCGCGTGGACACGTGGAGGGGGATCCGGTAGGAAGGCGCGGGTTTCCGTTACTACTGCTCGTGAGTGACCGTTGCGTGGGGTGCTTTTACTGCCGGACGGTGAGACGGTGGCGGTGGCCGTGAAACCGTCGATGGTATCGGCACACCGGAAACGCGCGGCGGATGGGCCCGTGGGATGAGGGCGACGGTGATGTTTCGGATCTTGGATGAGCATCTAGAAGGGGATCTCGAGAGAAGGGCATCTTCGTTGCAGTAATGTACTCCAGGTAGGAGGCCGCTCCAAGCATGTGCCGCTTGCTGGTTTCTCCTGCAACAAACATAATCCATGTTTAAGCACACGAGAGACGCGCCCGTTACGCGTCCGTTCACGCATCCCACGGGTGCAAAAGTTGCAACCCACCAGCTACGGTACATTCTACTAGTAATTTTCTAACGATGAACGGCCGGCGACTGCGTCGTTGAAGCATTTGTGACCTGGACTATTGCACTCTAAGCCTAGACTTAGATTACAACACAGCACACGTCAGCTCCATCAACAAATGAGATGTTTTGTTTAATAGAGTATATAATGTTATATGATTTCTGTATTCGCATTAGATGGCAAAAAGGGTAGCCTTTGACCCCTACTTTGGGTCTTATTACTCAATCCTTATCCCTGCCCTTGGAGATTCCGAAGGGGCTGTCCAGGAATTACGTAGATGTTTCTAGTAGATACAACTTGCCGGCAGAAAGATCACAGTTTTTTTTTAAGAGAACAGAAAGATCAGAGTGAATAACATGTGTGCACGACACATGAGTTGTGTTGTTGTATTTTACTGTCTCCATGTCCTTGTCACATTGTGCTATCTAGCTCGCTAGATGACCCTTTGCATTTCCCATAATTGTCACTTTCGAGTTTCGACTTATATGGCCCTTCGTAGCTCCCGAATAATTTTCTTATTTATGTATGTACTCGTACTATACCATATAGATGTATGCCTGTCATGAGAGCAACATTTAGCACAATTAAAAGAGTGGCCAAGCTTTCTAGATGTTTTCAAGAAAATCATGCCGCGCGAGGAAAAGGACGGGAGGTATGCGCACGGTTATGTTCTCATGTATTAGTTCTTTTGAGTGGTTGGTTTGGGACTTTCACAAGGAGAGTGAGGGTTATGAGTGTGGATCGCATGAGGATTCAAGCTAATAGACAACGTTTTGATGCCAAATTTTGGCTGTGGATGTTGAAAATATATATACTCTCTTTGTTTTTATTTAAACTTTGATCAAATTTGTAGAAAACAATATGAACATTTACACTTACGAATTTATATGATATGAAAATATACGCAATGATGAACCAATTAGTATAAATTTGATAGTATATATATTAATAATTTTTTTACAAACTTGTTCAAAGTTTGACTTTAGACAAACCTAATATGTGGTGTAAATAAAAACGAAGGAGTAGTGTTTTAATTTCACATTTATTAGGGAGTAAATATCACAGAGTTAACGACATGTCATTCTTATTCCTCTCTTTCTTAATATATAGGCACGCAGAGCTCATGCGTGTTCTCGAAAAAGGACATGTCATTCGTAAGGCATTTTCATATAGACTGGTGTCAAGGGCTTTCTAAAACTTATTCATGAGTAATCGGGCAGTGCATTTCCATGTACTTCCTCCTTTCGAAATTATTTGTCGCACAAATTGATAAAATTTGACGTATCTAAAACTGAAATACATCTAGATACATTCATTCCTATGACAAGTATTTTCGGATGGAATGAGTATTTCTTTTGGTTTTATTTTCTTTAGAAAGTTTCCTCCATATTTATACACATAATCTCAATGACACTGTAGCTTTTTAGAATAAACTAGTTGAATGTCCGTGCGTTGCCACGGGAAAAAAGTTTTAGAGATGACACTATTTCAAGAGAGATAAAGAGCAAAGTGGATCTGAATATGGTGCTTATGTTTGTTAGTGAAAGCATTTTGGTTACAGTTTTAGCATACAAAATTTTTGCTTATGAAGTAAAATTGAAATAAAAAAAGATGAATGCATTCGGATGATGAATGAGAAAGATTGTAAACATGTGTGTTTTCAGCCATGTATGCAAAATAGAAAAAATAAAGCAGGAATAAACAAACTTTGGCTAAAACATTACAACTACAAGGACACACAATCATGACAATTTTCCAAAAACAATGTATCATAATGTCCTATTTCGTTTATTTGCCATTATTTCTTCATTTTTCTAATTTCTCTTCCTAACCTAGCCTTAGCTTATCAAGACAATAGCTTGCATCTAATAATATGTCCTTCACAGAACAAAGGGAAAAAGAATAAGGTGAACCTGATCAGATCTAATGCACAAAGTAGACTGGTACACAATCTAATGCACATGAATATTTTTATATACTTAAAACAAATCAGCTCATGAATCATACAGGCCTTGACACAAGAAACGCGTCATCTAAAAGTTACATCTTGGGAAATCAACAAAGAACGTATCAATTGTTATTAAGCTTAGATGTACAAGAATAGGACAGAAGTAACACAATATCTCTCCTGACACAAAGCAGAGTACCCTCCATCTAAAGAACATAAGCGCTACATAGCTTAGATGTACAACAAGTATCTTCCCTCGCTGTAAAAAAGCAGAGTATTTAACTTTACTACAAACCAGCTCGTGAAGCACAGAAAAATAGTCTAACTTTCAGCCTCTGCTTCACATTCTCAGTGCACCGCACACCTCCAGTCCACCCGCCTCTACCAATGGGGTGTGATCTCTTTAATTTTAGTCTCCAGCCAGCACTGTTTAGTAGTAAAATTATCAATGACCATGTTTTACAGTAAGAAACATAGGCACATATATATTGATAATACACAACAAAGTATATACACGATTTTCCCATTTATCGGATAGGTGCCTTGGATTATGTTACATCTTAGAAACAAATGCTCAATGTACAAGATGCCACTGGAGGCGATGCTCCTGGAGGGCGTTTATCATTCTAATCATTAGATTACTTCTCAAGTCAACAAAATTTCACCCTCTTCTTACATTATATAATGTTTACATGTGGTGTATATAGGACCATCACTACATACATGTTTAGATGAAGAAATAATTTGTGGTGATTACCTCATAGCCAGAAGGTACAGTTGTTGTGCACATGTAATTGTGTGAAGTGAGGGAACGTTAATATGCACTTATAATCACATTGCAAAAATAAAACTTTCTCACAAGTTAAACTATCCTGCAAACCAGCCACCAAATCTCCAGTACAAACACAAAAATGACCTATACACCACAATTACATATGCATATGAAGTAAAATTGAAATAAAAAAAGATGAATGCATTCGGATGATGAATGAGAAAGATTGTAAACATGTGTGTTTTCAGCCATGTATGCAAAATAGAAAAAATAAAGCAGGAATAAACAAACTTTGGCTAAAACATTACAACTACAAGGACACACAATCATGACAATTTTCCAAAAACAATGTATCATAATGTCCTATTTCGTTTATTTGTCATTATTTCTTCATTTTTCTAATTTCTCTTCCTAACCTAGCCTTAGCTTATCAAGACAATAGCTTGCATCTAATAATATGTCCTTCACAGAACAAAGGGAAAAAGAATAAGGAGAACCTGATCAGATCTAATGCACAAAGTAGACTGGTACACAATCTAATGCACATGAATATTTTTATATAGTTAAAACAAATCAGCTCATGAATCATACAGGCCTCGACACAAGAAACGCGTCATCTAAAAGTTACATCTTGGGAAATCAACAAAGAGCGTATCAATTGTTATTAAGCTTAGATGTACAAGAATAGGACAGAAGTAACACAATATCTCTCCCTGACACGAAGCAGAATACCCTCCATCTAAAGAACATAAGCGCTACATAGCTTAGATGTACAACAAGTATCTTCCCTCGCTGTAAAAAAGCAGAGTATTTAACTTTACTACAAACCAGCTCGTGAAGCACAGAAAAATAGTCTAACTTTCAGCCTCTGCTTCACATTCTCAGTGCACCGCACACCTCCAGTCCACCCGCCTCTACCAATGGGGTGTGATCTCTTTAATTTTAGTCTCCAGCCAACACTGTTTAGTAGTAAAATTATCAATGACCATGTTTTACAGTAAGAAACATAGGCACATATATATTGGTAATACACAACAAAGTATATACACGATTTTCCCATTTATCGGATAGGTGCCTTGGATTATGTTACATCTTAGAAACAAATGCTCAATGTACAGGATGCCACTGGAGGCGATGCTCCTGGAGGGCGTTTATCATTCTAATCATTAGATTACTTCTCAAGTCAACAAAATTTCACCCTCTTCTTACATTATATAATGTTTACATGTGGTGTATATAGGACCATCACTACATACATGTTTAGATGAAGAAATAATTTGTGGTGATTACCTCATAGCCAGAAGGTACAGTTGTTGTGCACATGTAATTGTGTGAAGTGAGGGAACGTTAATATGCACTGATAATCACATTGCAAAAATAAAACTTTCTCACAAGTTAAACTATCCTGCAAACCAGCCACCAAATCTCCAGTACAAACACAAAAATGACCAAACAACACACTAATCAAGTGAAAGTAATGATCACCTCACATACTGGAACTGTTGTGGTCATTCAGGTAGCTGACATTTCCAAAAATAATATTATGAACACTAAAGCAAGTATCCAAGTTGCCTTTTTGAAAGTTCACTGCACAAACTTCAGACCTGTAAATGGAAAATAATTTTAGACGACTGACCCTGGTTAGAAATATTGAAAAAAATAATAGCCACAAAATTGTACTTGAGTGATTGATACCTTGGACTACACATTGAGAACTTCTTCGTAGACTATGTTCTTTGTCAATTTTGCAATGGAGTTGGACCGGCCTTCCTTTTCCTTATCTGGGACAGTAAGAATCTTCATATTGCTTCTAGATATAGCTCTAGAAAGAGCAACATAGAGTTGCCCATGTGAAAATACAGGTTCACGGAGGTATACACCAACATTTGGTATAGTTTGTCCTTGTGCCTTGTTAATGGTCATAGCAAAGCTAAGTCTAACAGGGAATTGCTTCCTCTTGAACCTAAATGGAAACATCTCATCGTCCGATGGGCAAAGTGGAATTCGAGGAAGGAACACCCTCTTACCAGCATGCTGGCCCAGCACAATCTCAGCATCAATTGCACTCCTCATGAACCCCCGGACAACCAACCTAGTTCCATTGCACAACCCATTCGTTGGGCCAATGTTCCGTAACAATATAATAGGCAATTAATCTTCAACTTTAGGATGTGGGAAGGTAGATCGTTAGGTGTTAATGAATTTAAGAATTCTACAGAATAGTAGTTGTGTGGATCATCATCAACCCGATCAAAACTGTGATATACCATCTCCTCCCCAGGAAATATATCAATAATCCTCATGTTGATCTTGTCAATGTACTCGTTTCGAGTTGACAAAATTGCTCGAGACGTTATGTAGTTTGGAACCGAGATGTTTTCATCTTGCGGCATCGAAAAAACACTTTCAATAAGCTTGTCAATATCAGAGGCGTCACCAGTGTATGGTGCGCTAATCTCATCTAGAAGTCGTATGTAACCATCATCCACCGTATCTTCGGTGCTATTCCCAACAATAGAAGATAATCAGCGAACCATGGATCAACCTGAGCCCTCATATTACGGACAAGTCTTAGTTGTCTCATACTATTCCAAAGATAAGACTTGCGTAGGGTCGCATCAGTTATTTGTAATCTTGTTCCCTTAGGAACAATAGGAAGCACCGGCCTAAAGTCTCCCTCAAACACAACAGTGTTTTCACCAAACGACAAGCCTGATTGACCCATGATGTCCCTCATGCTATTGTCAAGGGCCTCGACTGCCTGCCGCTTTGTCATGGAGGCCTCGTCCCAAATTATGAGGGATGCCCTCATAAGAAGCTTAGCTATCCCACTTTGCTTGGTGAAACTACAAACCCCCACCATCTTCAATGTTTAATGGTATTTTAAACCTCGAGTGTGCGGTACTCCCTCCGGGTAAGATGGATGCAGCAACACTTGATGTCTCTGTTGCAACAGCTATCTGACCCTCACTGCGTACTTTTGCAAGTAGAGCTTTGTACACATATGTTTTTCCTGTGCCTCCCGGTCCATCGACAAAGAAAACACCTCCTTGGCCACTATTGACTGTCGCAAGTATCTCGCATATTCATATCTTTGTTCTGGGTTTAGGAAACATGACAAGCCAATGTGTTCAGGGTCCACCTGGATCGTGGACTCCTCTATGATCTCCCTAGCCTCATTATCTGGGGCACCATATGACTCATCAATTTCTGGAAGAGGAAATGATGATATGTCCTTCCCCATCGACTGGAGCATATTTTTTATATCTACCAAAGCCATCTGCTCAACTTCATGGGGGGACATGTGGGTTAGTCGATAGTCTTCTGTCATAGCTTCCAAGTGCCGGTCCCATAGGCCACACACATCGTTGGACTCACAAACGACCAATATAGTAGCAAATAGCCTCCGAAGGGAAGATGGTATCTGAAAAACCTCAGTCTCATTAAGACACTCGTCGATACTATTGTCTGACCCAATAAGACCCCTCTTTTCAACAGCTTCACGGAAAGTTGGGAAAACAATACCATTCACAGTTCTTAGGTCTTGGAAGGATGTAGCACCCGTGACATGATTTAGAAGCACTCTAAGATAATACCTCTCGCCTTCAACTGGATGTGCAGACAGAATTCTCCCAATTTGCGTGCTTTCATCCCTCCTTTTCCAGTACTTGCTACCTGACACCCAAACAAAAGATGTAGGGAAATCCTTATATAAGATTCCTCTACCCAACTCATATTTCTTGTTTGCCTCAAAATACTTGGTTAACATGGTCTTGGAAGCTCCTTCTTGAGAGAGGATATCATTCAGATTTGAGCCCGATGGGAATGACACCATGTGCATATTCGAGAGGTGGAGTTGTAGTTGTTTAACAGATGGAAATATCTCACTAAGGTCAAAACCATAGATCCTCCATAATGCTTCTGGTGGAGCAACCCACATGGAATCTCGATATTGCTTTATTTCATCAATGCTCCCATCATTATCCACCTCGTCGAGAGAAATAGATGCTCGATCATGCCCCTTATATATGTACTCAAAGAGGTACTTTACAGCTTTTATGCTTGAGCAAACCTCCACATTGATGTGGCAATTATACCTTTTTAGTAGGTAAGGATTGTATGGAACAACCCACCTATTGTCTAATTCCTCACCCCGGACCTTTGCACGATGTCCATCATCTCTCCTCCTGTGTATGGGATATGAGTCCTTTCCCTAAAGAGTTGACACATTAAATGGCCGTGGATAGTAGTTCTTGCAACTACCATTCTGCATGCATACATTTTGGGGGTTTAGGACTCCACATGGGCCATGCATCATGTGCTTGACAACCATCTTGTACGACTCAGGGTACTTGGATTTGTCCGACAATTCAGCAGATATGATACAATGATATTGCTCTGGGCATGTTAACTTGTACCTCCTCTCCATGATCAGGAGGAAATGAGCATGTGGTAGACCCCTTTTATGAAACTCGACGACATAGGCATATGATGCTACCTTACCGAGCATGTGCTTTTTGAAAAGTTGTATCTTCAGGTCTTCCAACTTTGCTCGAAATACTCGTACAATGAGATCAGGGTGATCCTGTGGGGTTTGTCCAGGCTCCAACACACTAATTATCTCATCCCAATTCGGGTTGCAAGTCATGGTTAAAAAGATGTCTGGTTTCCCATACTTTTGCACCAAGGCCATGGCATTAAGGTATCTTCGTATCCTATCTCTTCTTCCACCAATAAATGATGTAGGAAGTACAACCCATTTGCCCACAACATCCGCATGGTTTTCCCCAACATGAAGGCTATCAACAATACCTTGGTATAGATCAACGCGTATTTGTTTCTTGTGATTTCTTATATAGTATAACCTAGAGGTTTCAACCTTCATGTACATGTCAACCACATACTGCTGGAATAGTCATTTACCATATAACATGATGTTAAATACACCACGACGTATTTGAAACTTGTAACAATAGTAGTCTCTGACCGAGACACATAATCGACTACTTGTATATGTACCTACGAAAATGGGAGGTAACAGAAATAACTAATTTAGAAAATAAGTATATTGAGGATAATAAAAATGAATAAATGCTAATTTCATTATACGTACCCGGTTTCTATCGACCACTGTGACGGGATTAAAGTATCTCATTCAAAGTGACCCCGTTCTTTGGGATCTGGGGACCCAACTAATATCCCCTCTTGGGAAGAACAAAGGGTAAGACAATGGATCATAGCATCCATAATATGGTTGGATGCTATATCTCTTGTTGTCATTACCAAACAGGACAATGCTACGGTCAAAATGCTTACAAAGTTCATTACCCTCAACCCAAATAGTTGTAACCTCTAATGACATGGGCAAGTTATATCTCCGTTTGCCCAACCTCATATCGGTGTTCAGTTCAGTACGATATTCCTCAAGGTTGTCGACTCTGCCTAGATTCATGAATGTTTTAGAATAAGGATTATCCTTAAGGATGTTGACAAGCCTTCAAATGACATCTTGTTCTAGGTTCGGGGAGCGCCGAAACCTATGTTGTAGACTGGGGTCATCATCATAGAAGTATAACTCTAGATGCGTAGGTCCATCTTGCGTTGGACCAAATGAGAAGATGTTGTGGTAAATCTGACCGTGGGCTCGGAATGTATAGACTCCTGACCTCATGTTGGTGTATCTATTGTCAAGACTGACTCCAAAGGTGGTGAATGAAAAGTGGCCATTGAAGTAGCGAATGTTATCCCTAAAATGCACGTCATTACAATCTGAACTTGTGTACAACATCTGAAGTTCCAAAGGTGGTTCTGACTGTGCTAATTTAATTTTTCCAGACACGCAACAAAATCCATTTGTCTCATACTGGAACCTCTTTGCGCCACAATGCTTGCAATCAGGCTTTGACCCGAGCGTGTGGGTACTTTCTGGTATACTCTAATAGACACAGTCATATGGGTCAGGAATAATGTTGTCTCTTGTAAAAGCATCTACAATGTCATCACAATCTTCATCGTCCCCTGTATACACATGAGATGAATTGTGTTATATAGGTATTGCATTTTCTGTGCTATACATATGTGGGGAAATAAGAAATCCATGGCATTTTAATACCTCTCCCAGCAAATGTGAATTACTCATCATCTTCTTCTTCGGTCATCTGAGCATTATCATCATCCACATTAAAGCTTTTTGTTGGGGAACCTAGGCATATGGAGTCATCAAGGGCCAATGATGAACTGTTCACCGATGTAGATGTTGGACATTGCAGTGATGTGGGTTCCTTGTACTGGACACTATTAGTGTCACCTAAATGTAATTTGTGGAATGAAGTTACTATATAGTTTGAGTAGTGTGTGTTATAGTAGTAGAGAAAAGGAAGGCATCGGCACCAAAAGCATACCTTTGATAGTGAAAACTATGTGGCCATCTTCCATTGCTTCAGGTATGCTTTCTAGATTACCTGTTATTTCAATGACAGTGTAAAAAATGCATGCTCAACTTTGACAAAATTGGCAAATATAAAAAGGATTGTGTATGAAAGAATTGCCTTGAATTGTAGAAAAGGTTTGAGACACTACACTTGGGTAACTAAAGGCATAAGAGCTTCATGATGCATGTCCCACCAATGAACCTGTAGGGCACTTTGATACAATTGAATCTATGCATGGGGTATCTTGTCTAGATGCATAACTTGCATTACGTTGAGCTAGAAGTGCGTGCCGCTCCTCGGGTGGTAGGCTTTGCCGACACACTCGCTGGCGTGCATTTCTTTATTGCCTCTCCTCTAGTGTCAAACTTTGCCTACGTGCACGCTGGTTTGCATTTCTCTCATCAAGTGTCATACGTTGTTGTTTCTCTCTTCTCCGTGCATTAATATCTTCCTTCTCCTTAGGTGTCAAATTTTGTCGACGTGCTCTAACACATTCTTGCCTTGCTTGGATTTGTTCTGGTGTGCGCCTAGCATATCTAATTGCTTCATGTGCACGCTTTCGTCCTACAAAATTTCCATGAGAAATTAATTGAGTGGGTAAACAGAATTATATAAGAAGACAATTTCGCCCTATAAATTTACCTTATTAGCTTTCTCCTCGCTCCCATCCCTCGATTGTGATCGTACCAGTATAAGTAGGAAAAATCATCATCGCTGGTTGGTTGTCACTTCATCATCTGAAGATGAGTAACTTAAATTTGTCACATCCATTGGTTCACATATAAATAAACTTGTTCGGGTACATGGCATGCCATTGGAGCCAGTTCTGTTGGACTTGCTACTGTCATCGACCACTGTGTTATTACAAGTTGGACCAGGTTAGGTACAAATAAGAAATATACCAGCAGATTATTTTGCCAAACAGTAAGATAAATGATACCAGACTTTTTGTTTTCCTTTAGCACTTTGTTGGCACGAGAGCTGTAACATTTGAGGTGCAATACCTGCTGGATTTCCCCCAAAAAGCAGAAGTGGTGGTTAGAAAAAATGAATCAAAAGCTAGTAGGAACATTATATGCAATCTAATAAGACAAATATTCCTTGCCAGAAATAAAAAGAAACATTCCCTAACCAAATGGCAGTTCATCATCATTAGATCCAAAATTGCACAGGGGATGAATTTGATCATCATTAGGTAAGCAACATGAATAAAAACAAATGATATGCACAGGTGTGGCAGCCAAAAAGTACAAGACAAAACATTATAGAATACAACAGTGAACCAACGAATTCTAGTGATCAAGTATGAAACTTTCACTGAATATTCAACCTAACTCGGCCATTTGATCCCGCCCTTTTAATTTTTCAGCTGCACACCTAAATCCAAGTGTTTATCCAGGAACTTCTAAGCTTATCAAATATCTTCTGGACCTGCCATCTAGATCATCTTTTTCCAATATTTCAGTGATTTAGTTGGTGAAAACCAAATCAAAGTGTAGTCGGAGCTGAACTGAGTATCTATGTGCATATGTCTGACTAAGTCATGTGATTTTATATGAAGGGAAATGTAAAAAACCTAGCAATGGGAGTTTCTCTTTAACCAACTCCTCTAAAATAAGTTGATCCATCTAGAACTAAGATGCAAATCTTGTAATTCTTTTAATAGGAAACATACCAACTTGGAGGTCAAAGTACCCAACGATCAATATGCATAAAAACTTAAAATGGCAAAATAAAACATGTTATAGAACCACACAGTGACCTGCAAATTCTCGTTTTCCTTTTAAAGCTGCAAATTCTTGTTTTGATGTCAACTTGATAAATAAAAGAGGCATCATCATCTAATACTAGTATGTGCAGATACTCATGTATTGCAATAAGTAGTAATTTTTTGTATTCCATAACACAACATACCTTGGTCCTTGGCAAAGCAAATCAGAAGGTGGAGGGTACTAAATTGACCTCCTCACACTTTGTTCGTTCTGAAGATATGAGAGCTTGACCACCGTGTTGCTTCTCGGGATGTAGTTCGAGCAGTGTGAGTCTCATCTGCCTGCCCACTTGTATTTATATTGGGCTGAAAGGATAGCTTCTAGACAGTTCAACCAGGCACGCATTTGGGCGGTGAAAATTTGAATTTGGGAGGCGGCAAGGATGGTAACGATGAAGTATAGAAAGAGAGGTGGTAACCAAGCATAGCATCCGAATAGGCCATGGAGCGTGTCGCGAGAAGGAGAAATAGCATTAGGTGGCGGCGGCGCTGCTGTCGAGGATGAGCAACATGTAGCCGGCGACGTACTTGTGGAGGTCAGAGTTGGAGAAGGGGGTAGAGCGGAGGAGACTATGCTGAGGAGAGGGGGATGGTGGTGGTGGGAGGGCGGGATTCTAAAGCAGGAGAGGGAGGAGGCAGAAGAAAGCCTTGGGGCACGGATGTGCCGCTGGCGTACTTGCGGAGGTCAACATCGAAGGAGATGGGGGAGAGGGCCGAGGGGATGGGGAGAAGGAGGGAGAGGTGGTGGTGATGCTAGGTGGGGGCTCTGATTTGGCAATGGAGCCCGGATAAGCACCGGCGTGCCTGCCCAGGACAGCGTGGCAGGATAAGGGAGAGGGGGCTGAGGGGATGGCGAGGAGGAGGGGAATGTGATGGTGGTGCTGAGCGGCGTCACTGCTCTGGAAGAAGAGGCGGAAGAGGCGCCTACAGAGGGACTAAGGGAGTCCTGGATTAAGGGCTCCTCGCGAGACCGACCTATTTCTATGGGCTGAACTGTATGGGCCGCTTGCCGAACACTGGATCGGTCGAAGGCCCTGTCTCCAGGAAAGGAAGCTTCGGGAATCGTGGCTTGTCCTCCACGTTTAATGTAGCAAATAGGCATGTTTATCTCTTCGGCATGTAACCGGCCATGTGTAAACCCTAGGTACCTCCGGCGTCTATCTAAGCTGAAGGGTTTTAGGTTGTAGATATAGAACAACGCATCTAGGGTTTAGCCCATTGATCTCGAGGTAGATCGACTTTGTAACTTACACATCATCAATAAAATCAAGCAGGACGTAGGGTATTACCTCCATAGGAGGGCCCGAACTTAGGTAAAACCTTGTCCCCTTTGTTTCATGTCACCATTGATTCTAGTCTCGCAGCTCGGGACCCCCTACCCAAGATCCGTCAGTTTTGACACCGACATTGGTGCTTTCATTGAGAGTTCCTCTATGAGCACCCAAGGAATCAATGTCTCACCATGTCATCAACGAAGAGGTCCGCAACATGGACACTTTTGTCTCCAGACAGATCTTCGCCTTTGGCAGCGTTTGTCACATCCCTAGCTAGAAGTCATAGGAACATCTTATGTTTGCATCATGTTTCAATTTGGCATCAACTTGAAATGGGAAGTTGAAGAAACCCCAAGCTCACACTAAATCAAATCAATTCAAAGTTGGTGAAAATTTAACAAATCCAAAATGCTCTTTAAAAATGTTCCCTATGTCTGATAAATTTGAACATGATTATAAAAGGGACCATTTTACATATTTGAACATCCAAAACAATTGAAAAATAAAGATTAAAGCTCCTAAAAATGGCAAATAAAGCATTATCATTACTTTTGTTTTAAAAATATCCTGAAACTTTTTAGATAAGTTTGAAATATTCAAACTCCATTATAGAAAATACTTGGGATATTTTGCAAAGTCATTTTGTACCTGGAAAAGAATTAAACAAATATAAAAAATTAGAAAATAAACGAAATAAAGAAAAAAAAAGGAGAAAGAAGCCCAGGCCAGGCCGGCCCACCTGGCCCAGGGAGGTCATCGTCCTCCTGGCGGCCAGGAGGATGGGAGTGTGGCCGGCGTGCGCGTGCTGTCGTGCCTCCACGCCGGCAGCTGCCTGCCTGCTTCCTCCTCGCCAGCGCGATGGGGATAAGCTCCTAGAGCCGTCCCCATTGCTCCCTCTCTCTCTCTCTTTCTCGGCCGCCTCTCTTTCTCCCCTCCTCTGCTCCGCCATGGCCGAGCTGCTCGCCGCCGTAGCGCTGCCGTTTTAGCCGCCCTCGCACCCTTCTGAGCCCACCAAAGGCTCTGCCTAGATCCCCTCTTCCTTCTCGCCGAGCCACGCACCGCCGGGAGCTCCCTATCGCTGCATCTCCGTCGTCTTCAACCTCCGGCCACCGGCAAGCAAGTGAAGCTCGCCGCTGCTCCAGGCCCTCCCCGAGCCCGCTCTCGACGTGAGCCCCTGGATCTTTTCCCCCTCTTTCCCCCTTCGTTTGCGTGCCCTGTAGGAGATATGCCCTAGAGGCAATAATAAATGTTATTGATTATCTCCCTGTTCATAATTAGGTTTATGTTCCATGCTATAACTGCTATGGTTCTCGAGTGTACAATAACCATGAGGCTTGAAGGAAGGCTCATATGCACGTGTGGAATAATAAACGGTAAATTGTATTCCTAGTCTGGCCTCTAAGACTGGCTCAAGTATTGCATGATGATCCTGTTTTCCTGATCATGGGCATGGCTATGACGGCAATTTTGAGGGCACAATGTTAGAAGAACATTTGTGTTAAATCGACCCGAATTGATGTTATGCTATGAGATACATTCGTCATAAGTTAATTGTTAATAACACAGAGAAGTTAATATTTGCATAATTCCTTAGACCATGAGAGTATCGAGTTTCTTCATGCTTGCTTCATGAACTTTGGGGTTTGTTAAACATCATCGGTAAATGGGTGGCTATTATGACGGCTTACGGGTTCATGGAAAAGTATGTCAAGTAACTTGATAGCTCAAGATTGGGATTTGCTCCTCCGACGATGGAGAGATATCTCTGGGGCCTCTCGGTGTTATGACATCCATCATCGTCTGGCCAGACCCTTTGTGATCTGATCACGGGGATGCCTGAACATGGGAACGAGAAAAGAGAACAATACCGGTAACGAGCTAACTGGCATAGTGGACAAGTTGTTGATCCACGGGGATGCCAACATGTCTCACCTCAGGTATTTGTAACATATCACGAAGCAACAGGAATGGCACATGGCAACTGGAGGTTCACTCGAATATTCATTCGTGTGGGTATAGGGGTCAATATGGGTGTCCACGGCTCCGATGTTGATCATTGATCGGAAGGGGTTCCGGGTCATGTCTATGCTTCACCGAACCTATAGGGTCACACGCTTAAGGTTCATCTATGTGCTGAATACTAGACAGGGAGTCTGAGAGAAAATCACCGAAAAAGTTTCGGACATCGGAAAAGTTTCGGACAGCGGAAAAGTTCCGCAGAGAGAACACCGGAATAGTTTCGGTAAAACTGAAAAGTTGTTTCAGGAGATACCATTAAGTCAAATTGGTTTCAGCACATGCTTGATAATTCTTGGAGGGTGACAGAATCATTCTGGAAACTTCTGGGAATTTTCCGAAAGAAAAACCGGAAATGTTCCGGAGCTACTGGAACCGCTTCAGATGCTTTTCGCTGATGAAAATCACTAATCCGGAATTGTTCCGGATCGCATTGAAAATTATTTTAGTGGGGTACTAGAAATGTTTTAAGCCCACATAAATATTTTCAGTTTGACCGGACGTTGAAAAATGTCGCCGTGAATAGTGAAAGTGCTTTTTGGGAGAAAATATCTCGTGAATAGTAAAAACACTATTATGAATAGTGGGAAACACTATTGGGAGAAAATATCTCATGACTAATGAAAACACCATTATGAAATAGTGGAAAACACTATTGTGAATAGTGGGAAACACTAATTATGAATAGTGGAATCACTATTATGAATAGTGAAAAATATCTGAGGGCATTTTGGTATTTTTACCATAGTCTCTCACCCTATAAAAAGGGGTGAGGAGGCAGCCCAAAAACTGACTCCTTCTCACATACAAGTGCCATTGCAATGATCTGGCTTCTTCTCTCCCTCCCAGCGAAATAGTTTCGTAGAGCCGATAGGTTGTCTGGGTTCCGGCAGGAACTAGTTCTGGACGGCGAAGCCTTGCCGGATAGATGACACCGTATGTGTGCAACTCTGTAGAGAGATCGTAGTTTCGGTCTTAGTTCGAGAGTGCCTCCCGAAGGGCTGTCCGTGTGACCGTTCAAGTTTTGAAGGTCCTCCCGAAGGGCTATCCGAGTGACAGTCCATGTTTTGGAGGTCCTCCCGAAGGTCTGTCCGCGACACCGTCCGGGGGACTGTCTGACCGCCTCTCGGAGGGCCGTTCGACGGGCAGATGAGGGTATACATCCTCGTGGTTGGGAGGTTGTAAATCCTAGCTGCGGGGATCTGCACCGCCGATCGTCATCGACTCTACTTCTGCCGCGCTACGAGTCGGTAACGAAAAGATCAAACCTTGTATGCAGTCTTCATAGTGGTCCTGGGCTGGTGCGTAGGTCGGAATTTTTTGTTTTCTGCTGCGTTACCCTTCAGTGGCATCAAGAGCCGTGCTATGCATAGATGCAGGTTGCGATCTAGAATACATAGAGATGTATGGGTGTTGCACAATATAATTAGGTAGTAGATGAGATCTGTTACTGAAAATTATTTGTGCGGGTAGCAGATGAAATCTGTAACCCGATGTTCTTGTTGCTTCCCTGGAATTTGCATAGTCCTGATCTTAACGACATGGTGGAATCTCACAAAGTTCTGGCAATCCACGATCCTTTCATGCTGCTCCTGAGTATACTGATTGACAGATCAACGAAGTGCTAACAGTTCTTTGGGTTCCACCATAGTTGAGAAAGATGGATGTTTCGCAGACAAAAGGGCAATGCAAATGCGATCTGCACGGGGGTCATGCGTATGATGAAGTTTAGTATGGGGCTCAAGATTTTATTATCTCGTGTTTCATACACCTCGCAATGTTAATCAAGCGACTTGGATTATCATGCTTGATGATGGACGTTGGTAGCTTCGGTTTGTTTCGAAACCTTAGAAGCCACATAAAACAAGTTTTTGCATGAACCGATTAGAGGCGTCTAACTTGGTTTTGGAGGATGGTTTGCATGTGCATGTGATGTGGTATAGCAGAGCTCATATAAATTTGATTATGTATGAGATGACTATATGATGTAATTTGATTAACATGACCTGCATGTCATGATTCGACATGATGGCTGGAGCCATATGATTGCACTTTAATGACCTGCGTGTCAACCTTACGTAATGCACTTATTTTATTTGCTATAGAGATAGCAATATTATCTGGTGCATCGACAAGGTGGTGGCAATCTTCGCGAAGGTGAACACCGACGCGAATGCCGAAGACGAAGAAATACAATACTTCTCCGTCAGAAAGGGCTATACCATATCACGCTATTATGAATTGCCTGAGATGTTTATCCCTTATGATGCACCCTTTTGATTGCACGGTAGTCGCTTTTATTAGGGTGATCTCTCACAAAATATCAAGTAGTTAGTGTTCTCCCAAGTGTAGCACCGTCACGGCATCTGTCCTTTCGGGGTATCACATGGATACATGGGTACGAACGATTGTACGGGTGTGAGGCGGGTGAGTTGAGACCTCGCAGCGTGATCACTTGGTTGTCTTGACGTTCAAGCATGAAATTCATGAGCTCGGAACACACGCATCGAAAGATGAACAAGAGTCACATAGAGATGTGATTGGCAAGTTAGCCTACCGATTACAATTCTCGTCACTTGAGATGGATACATCCTTGGCGTTGAATTGTAATATGGATCTTGAATCACTCACAATCAATTATGAGAGATATTGATTTGAGTGGGAGCGCACTATAGAATTGAATTCTTTTAATTCTCAGTGCAATTAATTTTGAACAATGTCTAAGTGTGATTTGCATAATAGTTGTAGAATAATGGCTCGCGTTTCCACCTTCCCTATTAAAATTGAATAGCTGTTAAATATATGGTTAAAACTTTACGGTTGGTAACGTAATGTGAGGATTGTCCACAAGAGTGCTGAGAAGGACTTTGTCCCATCGCATGATTTTGGTATTCTTGTGCTAATGCTATGGATCATGTGACTCTCGTCCTTCGATCCAAAAGCTAGAAATCCTTTTCAGTCAAAGTGCAATATGTTTGCTTCCATGAGACCCGAACTTCGAAAGTTTGGATAGTTATGTGATATTCATGGAATCTGAAAATCATTTTCAGAGACAGACAAAGGCTAAAAGATATGAGATATCCAAAGCAATGTTTGTTTGCAAACTACTAGTAAAGAAGTTTACTATGCATTAGACTGATAAGAGAGGGATCCAGGAGAACGCCTGTCATATGATGAAAGGTGAATAAAACAACAACTTAAAGAGAAAGGAAGTGTCCGAAGGGTGTTAGTGAGACTTTCACGCCTAGGAAGTCCAGGGCTAACGCCACTCTTAAGTTGGATGCTTCTTCTCAGAGTAGGAGAAATACTGAAAAGTTGAACTGTTAGAAGTATAATGGCAAAAGGAAAGAAGACTCGAATATCCAGCTCATGTATGAATGTCATACAAGTTTTTGATGTATAGAAGGCTGGTCAAAGATATAGTTCTTGGGAATTATGGTTAAACATGTTAATCACTAATTCTTGGGTATTGTGAGTTGGTCACAAAGATACCCGCTCGATTGCATTCTGTTGCAACTCGATGTAAGAACTACTATGGCCTGAAAGACTAACGAGGGATGAGGTTTAGATACACGCAGGGAACATAGTAAATGTTACTATGCCTTCCATTGGTGTATTCCCTATGTATTAAATTTCATAATTCATTTTAGAGTTTCACACTCTATCCCTTTGCATAAGGTATCTTGCAAGAAGGTTGTTCATAAGAGAACTTTTCATGTTCGGTGTTATGAATAACATATTGGCCATACTTTCATCATGAATGATACGTATGTTATGAATATTGATAATAATACATTAACATTGGGTTTACTTTTATAATTCATTTTAGAGTTTCATACACTCTAGCCCATTGCACAATGTTTGTTGCAAAAGATTTGTTCATAAAAACAACAATTGTTGTTCAGTATTATGAATAAACATGAAGGGCCATGCTTCCATCCTAGATGGGATATATGTTACAAATATTGATGGAAATATGATACATCCATAACACTAACGCTAAATGTCGCAAGACTAAAAGAATACCACATATGTGTGGCACTGCATTTGGTTACATTGGAGAAACCCGCATGGAAAATTCCATTATGATGGATTTTGAAGTCGTTTGATTTTGAATCATCTGACACTTGCAACTTTCCTCCAAAAGGTGAACTAACTAAAATACCGTTCACAGGCCATAAGGAACAATCAAGGAACTTATTGGTGATCATACATTTGATGCATGTAGTCTGATAAATGTTGTTGCAAACAGTGGATTTGTCTACCTTCAAAAATGACAAGTAGATATATGGATATTTACTTGATGAGACGTAAGTCTGGATCTTTTGAAATCATTCGAAAGGTTTTCAAAAATGAAGTAGAAGTTATTGTACCAAGAAAATTATGTTTCTGCAATTTGATTGCGGAAAGGAATATTTGAGTTACAAGTTTAGCGAATGTCTGACGAGTTGTGAAAAGAGTTTCATAACTTGCACCTCCCGGAACACCACTGCAAGTGGAAAGTCCATGAAGATGTAATCAAACCATTTATGACATGGTAAGATCAAAGATGACATAAATAGATTTGCCATTACCCCTTTTATAGAGTGATGCTTTAGAGACTGCGGCTTTTACACCGAAAAGAGATCCATCAGGTCTGTTGAAATGACGCCATGGTATGGTACGCCCAACCATGTTATATCTTTTCTTAACATTTGGAATATGGGGCTTGTGTAAAAGGTTACAAACCTATTCCAAATCAGACAAGTGCTACTTTGTATGGTTATCCCAAGTCATCGGGTATTCCCCCACCACTATACCGAGGCAAAGGGTTTTGCCACAAAAGGGTATGCTTTTAAAGAGAATAGTTCTTACAAAAGGTGAGTGGGAGGATAGTGCAACTCGACGAGATAACCAGTATCTTCGTCATCAGTTCAAAGGAAAGAAACCCTGGAAGTGATTCCGTTGTTTCCTACTACGAGTGATACGGAAGTCTCTACAATAAAATGTATGGACTTCGGTCGAACGTGCAACTGAACCACGTAGGCAAAGCTCGTGCAAACCTATCAGGTGCGCAAACGAGATATTGTTTTTAGACAACAATATACCTACAATACACAAAGAAGCGTTGATGGGCCCTGACTCCGGGATTGGCTAAATGCCAATACAATCCGAGATAGTTTCCATATAAGTGATTCAAGATTAAAATGTTGATACACCTTTCAGAGGACTTAGATTCTAACGAATATTTATGGAACTAAAAACTGATACGGATAAAAATTGTTTTATCCATAGAGCTTGACTTGTTGAAATATCAAGTTCAAGGAGTTGACTACGATGAGGTTGTTTCACTGTAGGGATGCTTAAGGACGGTTCGGGTTGAACCAGCAATTAATACATATATCAATCATGAGATATGAAACATGGATGACAAAAGGATTTCCATCTGATGGAAATGAAACCTAGGACTTGTATGAGATACAGTCCAAAGTAATTTGTCGATCCAGCGGATGCTAGTAAGTATGCAAACTTCAGAGTTCCAGCAATGGACAGAAGAGAGCAAAATGGAGTTGGAATCTTCATGGTTTGATGAAATGGTCAAAAGGGTTTTTTGATTTCATCAATGTGTAACAAAGATGCTTGTGATTCAAGAAAGTAAGTGGGAGCATAATAATATTTCTAAAAATGTTGTGTGCTTGACACAGTGTTAATTGGAAATAAATTTCTTGACACGAATTAGGACTTCATTTGAAAATAGTTCTGCGATGAAGTGCTTAGGCTAAATAGCCTCAATATTAGGCATGATGATCTATGGAGATAGATTTACCTAATGGGGCTAAGCAGTGAATACATATTGACAAGGTGCTAAAACCTTTTAGCATTTAAAAACCCCAAGGAGTGATTCTTGCCGAAGTCACATGGAAAGAGTTTTTGCAAGACTCAGTGTCCCAAAACACTGATGAGTAAAATACATGATGGAGATTCCACACACTCTAGTGTTTGGATTAAATCATGTATTCCATGGTATGTAAAAACAACCAGATATGTCCGATACTCCCAAGTTGTTGCGAGTATAGATACCAAAGTGATCAAAGCACCGATAATGGGACAACAGTGAAAGATGTCATTAAGTACTAGAGTAGTGTTGATGACATGTTTTCTCGCAAGCAGAGATTATGAAGTGCTCGTTGTAAGTAATTACATCGATACAGTCTCAATCAATGCTCCATGCGATTTTCGATTTAAGTTATGGGTTTTGTGTAATACACAATATGGTGACATGGTAGTTGGAAATTGTTCCAAACAAGATACTATGGTGAATTCTGTAACAAAGGCTAAGTATGTTGACACTTTGGAAGTGACAAAGAAGTTGTTGAATCATGTAGTTCATTCATGAACTTAGTATGGTTCGAAGATGGCTTTGGTCTATGAGACACTATTGCAGATAGTTGCTCCATAGCTCAGTCTGAGGAATCAGGTTTTGACCAAAGATTCACACATATGCAAAGCCAAGTTCACACAAAATACGAATTTTGTGATAGCGTGAAAACGCGAGGATATGCAAAGTTACACACGGAGCTGAAGTTGTCAGATCCGTTGGACATTAGGCTATACCACAAGCGAAGCATACTTTACACCAGTATGCCATAGGTGTAAAGTGCATTAGCATTGACTAGATTATTGACTCTAGTGCAAGTGGGAGTCTGTAGGAGATATGCCCTAGAGGCAATAATAAATCTTATTGATTATCTCCCTGTTCATAATTAGGTTTATGTTCCATGCTATAACTGCTATGGTTCTCGAGTCTACAATAACCACGAGGCTTGAAGGAAGACTCATATGCACGTGTGGAATAATAAACAGTAAATTGTATTCCTAGTATGGCCTCTAAGACTGGCTCAAGTATTGTATGATGATCCTGTTTTCCTGATCATGGGCATGGCTATGCCGGCAATTTTGAGGGCACAATGTTAGAAGAACATTTGTGTTCAATCGACCCGAATTGATGTTATGCTATGAGATACATTTGTCATAAATTAATGGTTAATAACACATAGAAGTTAATATTTGCATAATTCCTTAGACCATGAGAGTATCGAGTTTCTTCATGCTTGCTTCATGAACTTTGGGGTTTGTTAAACATCATCGGTAAATGGGTGGCTATTATGACGGCTTACGGGTTCATGGAAAAGTATGTCAAGTAACTTGATAGCTCAAGATTGGGATTTGCTCCTCCGACGATGGAGAGATATCTCTGGGCCCTCTCGGTGTTACGGCATCCATCGTCATCTGGCCAGGCCCTTTGTGATTTGATCACGGGGATGCCTAAACACGGGAATGAGAAAAGAGAACAGTATCGGTAATGAGGTAACTGGCATAGTGGACAAGTTGTTGATCCACGGGGATGCCAACATGTCTCACCTCAGGTATTTGTAACATATCGCGAAGCAACAAGAATAGCACACGACAACTGGAGGTTCACTCGAATATTCATTCATGTGGGTATAGGGGTCAATATGGTTGTCCACGGCTCCGATGTTGATCATTGATCGGAAGGGGTTCCGACTCATGTCTATGCTTCACCGAACCTATAGGGTCACATGCTTAAGGGTCATCTATCTGATGAATACTAGACAGGGAGTCTGAGAGAAAATCACCGAAAAAGTTTCGGACACGGGAAAAGTTTCGCACAGCGGAAAAGTTCCACACAAAGAACGCCGGAACAGTTTCGGTAAAATTGAAATGTTGTTTCAGGGGATACCATTAAGTTAAATTGGTTTCGGCACATGCCTAATAATTCTTGGAGGGTGCCAGAATCATTCTGGAAACTTCTGGGAATTTTCCGGAAGAAAAATCGGAAATGTTCCGGAGCTACCGGAACCGCTTTAGATGCTTTTCGCAGATGAAAATCACTAATTCGGAATTGTTCCGGATTGCACTGAAAATTATTTTAGTGGGGTACTGGAAATTTTCTAAGCCCACATAAATATTTTCAGTTCGACCGGACGCTAAAAAATGTCGTCGTGAATAGTGAAAGTGTTTTTTGGGAGAAAATATCTCGTGAATAGTAAAAACACTATTATGAATAGTGGGAAACACTATTGGGAGGAAATATTTCATGACTAGTGAAAACATTATTACGAAATAGTGGAAAACACTATTGTGAATAGTGGGAACACTATTTATAAATAGTGAATCACTATTATGAATAGTGAAAAATCTGAGGGCATTTTGGTATTTTTACCATAGTCTCTCACCCTATAAATAGGGGTGAGGAGGCAGCCCAAAAACCGACTCCTTCTCACATACAAGTGCCATTGCAATGATCTGGCTTCTTCTCTCCCTCCCAGAAAATAGTTTCGTAGAACCGAAAGGGTGTCTGGGTTCCGGCAGGAACTAGTTTTGGACGGCGAAGCCCTGCCGGATAGATGACACCGTATGTGTGCAACTCTACAGAGAGATCATAGTTTCGGTCTTAGTTCGAGAGTGCCTCCCGAAGGGCTGTCCGTGTGACCATCCGAGTTTTGAAGGTCCTCCCGAAGGGCTGTCCGAGTGACAGTCCAAGTTTTGGAGGTCCTCCCAAAGAGCTATCAGCGACACCGTCCGGGGGACTGTCTGATCGCCTCCTGGAGGGCCGTCCGAGGGGCATATGAGGGTATACATCCTCGCGGTTGGGAGGTTGTAAATCCTAGCTGCGAGGATCTGCACCGCCAATCGTCATCGACTCTACTTCCGCTGCGCTACGAGTCGGTAACGAAAAGATCAAACCTTGTATTCAGTCTTCATAGTGGTCGTGGGCTGGTGCGTAGGTCAGATATTTTTTGTTTTCTGCTGCGCTACCCTTCATGCCCTAGCGCCGGATTCCATTGAGGTCCGAGGTGCCCTGCCGCTCGAGCTCGACGCCGGCCATGCTCCGGTGACCAGCTGGTCCATCAAAGGCCACCGTCGTGTTCGTGAGGCTGCGTAGAGGCCGTAGGTGCCAAGTAGAGGTCATGTTGAGACCTGGTTCGACGGGCTCGTGCTCGCCCGAGCTCCGGCAGCCGCCAAGCTCGCCGTCGGTGTCAATTCCGACCATCTCAGCTCCTGGGAGGTGTCGGGATGGACATGCACGTGAGCATAGGTTCGTTTGGTGCCCTCCGTCGTCCATTTGGTTGCCGGAGGAGGGATCCCGAGCCCCTCTGCCGTCTCTGGAGCCATCGGCGGCTCAACGCTGGTGGGTCTTGCCGGAGTTGACCACGGGGGTTTGACCCCAGGTCAACTGGCAAGTGGGCCCGACCCTGTAATTAAGTTAGATTAAGAAAAATTAATTAATTAAGTTAATTAACCTAATTAGTCACTGACCAGTGGGCCTAGAAATACTAATTAACTAGGATTAGTTTTAACTATCCAGTTAAGTGATTGAGTCACTAACATGTGGTCCCCACATGTCAGGTTTGACTCTGGCCTGATCAGCCGACCAGCTGACGTCATCGTGACGTCAGGCTGATGTCATAATTCTATTTTCTAGTTTAAAAATAATGCCAGAAATTATTTAAAACTTCAAAAATTCATATAAATTAATCTGTAAATCAGATGAAAATAATTTATATATGAAAATTTATCAGAAAAATCCAATGAATCCAATGGTGCTATTATCATGCATGTTAGAGCAACCTATGTAGATGAGCATGGATAATTACTAATAGGTTAGTATATGGAATTTGAAATGAAGAACGAATTTGAACCTATATTCAAATTCATTTCAAATCAACATGAAAACTAGTTGCATTAGCTCATCCACACATGCTATCATGCCATGATCATGCATCATATTGTTGCACTTGCGTGTATTGATTGTTTCTTATCTGCATTGCGGTAGGCCCTGCTTCCGAGGATACCTCCGAGTATTCCAACGAAGGAGAGAACCTTCCCGCTACCCAGCAAGGCAAGCAACCCCATTGATCATTTCGATAACATCCCACTCTCTCACTCCTGCTATTGTTTACTGCATTAGGACAAACGATCACATATTAGTCATACACGGTAGATGAACCTATTCTTATGCATGACCTGTCATTATCACAGTAAATAGCTAAACCTTGCAACCTAGCATACCTGGTAGATGCTTGTGCCATGATGTGCTTAGCTTACTTTGCCTGCTATGCTTGCTATGCTTAGAGTTGAGTCAGGTCTGATTCATCTGGGTGATGAATTGAGTGAAACAATGTTGTTCTAATGTGATGACTTATGATGAACCTGATTTGGTAAAGGTAGCGATGAGCGGCTATGTAGGAGTACATAGCGGGTTGTCTCATTGGGACCATTCTTAGGAACTGAGTTCCGTGTTTGTGATCCAAGACTAGTTACTACCACACATTGGGTTCCGCTAACTCGACCCCTCTCGACTTATCAGTCGCTTAGTCCTTGGTCCAGGAGTTGCAAGTAGTTTCTGGTGTTTATAGCATGATGGAGGCCGTGCGTAGCGCTGACCCTAGGGGTGGGTTACGACATGGTAGGAAGTGGCACGGTGTACCAAGGGTCACCCGAATGGTAGGCTTGGGAACCCTGCGCACATCGTTTGGGGTCGTAGAAGAAACTTCGGCCGGACTTCCGTGCGGGTTCAGTCTCAAATAGGCGATAGCCTGGACTAGAGGTCTTATGTGATTGACGGTCGTGGCCGACTCCCTCGCTGGGCGTCCGCTTGAAGGTTGCCGAGGTGCATGGTTTTATGAGCACACAACGATAAGTGGCGAGAGTGTGTGTGAAGAAGTACACCCCTGCAGGGTATGAAACTATTCGAATAGCCGCGTCCTCGGATATGGACTACTTGGAGAACTATGTTGTTTATAGATAATCAAATGGATACTCATAAAAATATCAAGACAAGTGTGAGTACCGTGGATGGCACTCTTCCAGGAGAGGGAAATAAATCCATGGTGGTGTATTACTATGAACTTAATGGACTCGTGTGCGATATCTAAAATTGTAACAAAGAGTTAAAATTTGAGTAGTGCAGGTTAGCCATGAGTCAAAGCTGGCATTGCTGCATAAACTCCACCACTTCCCTTATTGATACATGACAATGATTAGACTGGGTCTGTTTTAAAGACTTTCCGAGTACGTTTGTACTCACGTTTGCTTAATAAATGTTGCAGATGAGACCCATGACCCATCAGGTGGGTTCTTTCTAGATGTCGACGATGCCGAATAGCTGGTGTCCCAGCTACGACCTTATGCCCTGTGGCGGGCTGTAGATAGTCAGCCCATGTGCCTTTTTTTACCCTTTCGTCCGTCTGTACTCAGACAGCTTAAGCTTCCGCTTGGTTTGTATGAACTTGTTTTTATGACTTGAGTGTCGGGTTATGTGACCCCTATGTGTAAGAACATATTATGCAAGGCTCGTCTGAGCCTCTTAAATAAAATTCATGTTGTTGTATGGTTATGTTGTGATGCCATGGTTGTATCTATGCATATCGGGCATGTCGTGCGTACATGTGACGTGCAACAGTATGTATGGGATCCGACACCTAGTCGTGTGCCTTTAGTAGTACTCTTTACGGGAAACTGCCTCTTTGTGCTTCCACCGAGTCATGGTAGCTTGCTACTACTCCGGACACATTGATTGAACGACATGTATCCTTCTTTGCTGCTGTGTCTATCCCTTCGGGGAAATGTATCGCAGTGTAATGGAGTCCCTGTAGCCTGTTACGACTTGTCTACGTGCAGTGATGGCATTTATGTATCACGGCGTAATGGAGTCCTTGTAGCGTGCTATGACTCGTCTACACACACTTGAGGCTGACACCTGCATTGCTTGGTTACGTATGCCTATTTCCGTACGGATGTGCCACTTGGGTTCTATGACTATTAATGTCAGCTCGGGTTCTCTGTCGTGTGATTGCCAGCGACATGTTCACATACGTGTGCCAAAAGACGCAAACGGTCCCGGCTAAGGTAAGGCTGCAGCCGTGGAACTTACCGTGCGTGAGGCCGCAAAGTGATGTGATATGTTACATTCTGGATTCATATGACTTAGGATCGGGGTCGCGACAGCGTTGGTATCATAGCCTGACTGACAATAGGACTACCAAGCCAAACCGGTCGAAGTTGAGTCTAGAAACACTATAGAAAAGTAGGGGAATTGATTGTGGAAGGGAACGTAAGGCTCTTTTTACTCCTCTTCCCAAGTTATTCTATTCTGAGTCATTCACATCTTTTCTACGCGGATAAGAACTAGGCTTCTCATCCATTGCTTAGGATGCCGAGTTACTAACCATGGACCACTAGCTAGCTTGTTTGCAAGTGAATGTGGGTACTCAAGTATTGTTGGTGTGACAAACAAATGGAGAAGAGATTTGAGTCTACAAAGTCGAGTGGTTATGCTCTTCCAATCTTTTGTAGTTGTCTCAAAATCCTTTTTGAGCAATTACAGCCGTTATGCTGTCCAATTTCTGCTAGAGTCTCTAATGTCTTTGCATCATTCTCTGTTTCAGATGCCCCTCGTCCTTCCCGTCAGGTGGTCCGTCTGGCCAGGTGCATCGATGTACCGGGTCACACGGCCATGTTGGCTAGATTTATGATGGAGGCTAGTTACCGTTGGTACCCATAGTGCACAGTGGAGGAACAGTATCGAGATTTCGACGAGAGTTAGTATCTGTGCACCATCAAGATTTATCCTTCATATCTTGGAGCTGTAGAGCCGCTTCACTGGACTTATGGATTAGGTGTCATCATAGATATGGCAGTTCAGGAGGCTACTTACACCATGCTGACTATCATGAGGTTTCACCATGGTCTGCTTCAGAACACAGAGTTTTGTTATGTTCCTGCTTCTATGGGAGGAGAGGATGGTTATCTTAGTGCAGCCTACTATGATCATTCCCATGAGGATCCTAGGTTGTAGGTGACCGCTCAAATGTTGGAGAACAGGGATCGTGATGCACGTGCCCTTCACATGGAGCTTTATGCCACTCGTGCACGTCTTTGGACAGCCCTGACACAGTTGGCACCTGTCGTGCGGACAGGCTATGGAGATTTGGAGATGCTGACCCCATCACGGACTCATCTGCCAGCACACGTAGACTAGTCCGATGTTGGAGGCATCACCCCTCTTCGAGGACTGCTGTTGCCACCAACAAGGGGACCAAGGCCACATCCGTGTCCTTACGGTTCCCAGGGATCATAGGCTAGAGTGTTCCCAGATCCTCAGATTCAGCTCCCGGGTCATGAGGGTAACCTGTATGAGGCATTCTACGACGATGCTTGAGTACGTGGATGTTAGTTCTAGTATGGTAGTAATCGTATCGCCACAGTCCTACGTGTCCTGTGGGATATGATGAGGTTGAGAGTTCAGTTTTGTAGGTGTAGATAGATAATGTATAGGAAGCTTGTAATGCCTCCGATGAGTTGTGTCATCTCTCCGTAGTTGTTTTTTAGCTTGGCTTGTACTGAAATATGTCATGGTGTGTATGAATCATGGTGTTCATATGGCAGTTCTTTTACCATGTTGATTGGTGTTTACCCTGCATGTCATGTGGTCCAGTACATTCCTTATCTCTTGTCTTAGAATTGTTGTCCCCTATGATTAAGCTGTGGGTTTGTTTTCCTAGGATGGTGGCAACTAGGAATAACCCCGTGCCTGCCCCTGAGCAGGGCAAGGGAAGCCAACCAAGGCAAGAAGATCTGCCACATGCGCCTTCTCTGGCAGAAGTGATGCTTGAAGCCGAAAGGAACAAGAGAGAGACCAATAGGCTATTGGAGCGAATTGAGCAGAACACAATACGTGCTCCCCGCAATGATCTCAATGATGGCGTGTCACTCGGTGATTTCATCAGACTGTGCCCACCCAAGTATCATCATTCGATCGACCCACTCAACGCGGATGACTGGCTGACTAGCATGTACCGCAAGATCTGGGCTACCAATGTGTCTGAGGCCAACAAGGTGACCTTTGCAACTTACTTTATGCAAGGACCCGCCAATCTATGGTGGGAAAATTTTGAAGCCATGCGTCCCGCAGGCCCCGCACCAACTTGGACAGAATTCAGTGCTGCATTTCATACCCATCACATCCCGGAAGGGCTGATGGATCGTAAGAGAGAGGAATTCTGTGCCTTCACCCAGGGCAGACTGTCAGTGGATGCCTATAGTCATGAGTTTGGAAACCTTGCTTGCTATGCTCCTGAGGAAGTTTCTACTGATGCCAAGAAGCAGGCTAGGTTCTGCAAGGGACTTAATCCTAAGCTCCATCGAGACCTGCGCCTGCATGAGTGCACCACTTTCCAGGCTCTCGTCAACAAGGCTATCAATGACGAGACTCGACAGACTGATTATGAGGTCACGAGAAAGCACAACCGTGACTTCAGCCCCGCATATGGATCGGGCCCCAATAAATGCCGGGTCTGGGTGCCCAACGCAGCCCTGCCGCCAAGATACAATGCGAGGCCATCCTTCCAGGCACCTCGCCCAGCTTAGCCCAATCCTCCAGTCAGGCCATTTGGAGGACCACCTGCAAATGTTGCACCCCGTGCCACCGTGGTTTTCTACAAATGCGGAGAACCGGGACACTACTCCCGTGAGTGTCCCCGGAATAATGCTAAGCCCACTGGACATGGAAAGCCATGAAAAGCCTTTTATGTGAAGCTAGCTTCTGCTCGTGGACGAGCGAACTATGTGTTTGCTGGGGAAGCCCTTGAGGATCCTGATGTTATCCTAGGTACGCTCCTTGTCAATAGTCATCCAGCTTCTGTTCTATTTGATACTGGGGCATCCCATTATTTTATCTTAGAAAGTTATGCACAGTTGCATAACATGTCTTTTTGTGATATGCCTACTCCTTTAGTAGTTCAAACTCCTGGTTCAAAATGGCAAACTTCTAGAGTGAGCCATGATAATGAGATTCTGGTGGATAGGCTAGTCTTCCTAGCATCTTTGATAGCCCTCAAGTCTTCGGACATCAATATCATTCTAGGCATGGATTGGATGAAAGCCCAGTATGCTAAGATTGATACTCACACTAGGAATGTTCAACTTACACATCCATCGGGTGAGATAGTTAATGTCTCCACTCGAACAACCAAGCGCCAACTCTACTCCCTCAATGCTAGCCCCCTTCCAAAGTTAGAAGATATTCTGGTAGTCCGTGACTTTCTGGATGTCTTTCTAGAAGAACTGCAGGAATTCCTCCTGTCAGAGATGTTGAGTTTGTGATAGAGCTCATTCCAGGGACTGTCCCAATAGCCAGAAGACCCTATAAGATGGCACCCTTAGAACTAGCCAAACTTAATATCCAACTCGATGAGGCTTTGAAGAAAGGTTTCATCCGTCCTAGCTCTTCTCCTTGGGCTTGTCCCGTTCTCTTCGTCAAGAAGAAGGTTGGATCGGATCGGATGGTTGTGGATTATCGGCCAGTGAATCTGGTCACCATAAAGAACAAGTATCCGCTCCCCAGGATCAACGATTTGTATGATCAACTCGTTGGATCCTCTGTCTTTTCCAAAATGGATTTGAGGTTGGGATACCATCAAATCAGAATTAGGAACGGGGACATTCCAAAAACGGCTTTTGTGACTCGTTATGGCCAATACGAGTACACCGTCATGTCCTTCGGTTTATCCAATGCCCCAGCCACCTTCTCTCGTTTGATGACTTCGATCTTCATGGAGTATTTAGATAAATTCGTCGTGGTTTACATCAACGATATACTCATCTACTCAAGGAACGAACAAGAACATGCCAAGCATCTAAGGCTGGTATTGTTAAAACTTCGAGAGCACCATCTGTACGCCAAATTCTCCAAGTGTGAATTTTGGTTGCCATAAGTGACCTATCTGGGCCACGTGATATCTGGTAAAGGTATTGCTGTTAATCCCGAGAGAGTTCAGGCCGTCCTTGATTGGACTCAACCTGAATCGGTTAAGCAAGTTTGGAGTTTCCTAGGCTTAGCGAGCTATTGTCACCGCTTTGTCGAGAACTTCTCCAAGGTTGCGAAACCTCTGACTGAAATCCTCAAGAAAGATAAAAAGTTCGAGTGGACCCCACAATGCGATCACAATTTTTAGGAGTTGAAAAGACAACTGACCTCTGCTCCCGTTCTGGTGCCACCAGACTTCTCTAAGGACTTTGTTATTTACCGCGACGCCTTGCGACAAGGATTAGGTTGCATTCTCATGCAAGATCGTCATGTGATTGCATACGCTTCTCGACAGTTGCGTCCACATGAGGATAATTATCCAACACATGATCTTGAGCTTGCAGCTGAAGTTCATGCACTGAAAACATGACGACATTACCTTCTGAGTAATCGTTGCGAAATTTACACTGATCACCAAAGTCTAAAATATATATTCACCCAGCCGGATTTGAATCTCAGGCAAAGACGGTGGGTTGAGTTGATTACAGATTATGACTTAGGGATAACTTACACCCCGGGGAACGCCAATGTTATGGTTGATGCACTAAGTCGTAAGTCTTATTGTAACAATCTGATGTTACAACAAGGTCAACCACTTCTCCATGTGGAATTTCAGAAGTTGAACCTTCACCTTGTTACTCAAGGATTCCTATCCAACTTGGTGGCGAAACCTACACTTACAGATCAAATTATAGAAGCCCAGAAGCATGATGCCGGGATATCTCGGATCAAGAAAAACATTAAGAAGGGTAATGTTAGATGCTTCTCGCAAGATGACCGGGGTGTTGTCTTCTTTGAGAACCGTTTGGTGATCCCGAAGAAGCAACATCTACGATAGTTAATCCTTAAGGAGGCTCATGATTCTCCCCTCTCAATTCATCCGGGTAGTACCAAGATGTATCAGGACCTACGCCAGAGGTTCTGGTGGACTAGGATGAAGAGAGAAATTGCTCAGTTCGTTGCTAACTGCGACGTTTGTCATCGCATGAAAGCAGAACATCAAAGGCCTGCTGGCACCCTTCAACCTTTAGCTATTCCTGAATGGAAATGGGATAAAGTCGGTATAAATTTTATTACCGGATTTCCCAATACTAAGAGAGGGAATAATGCTATCTTTGTGGTCATCGACCACCTTTCCAAAGTGGCTCATTTTCTTCTTGTTTGGGAGAGTATAACTGCTAGCCAGCTGGCGGAGTTGTATGTTTCTCGAATAGTTTCTCTTCATGGTGTTCCTTTGGAGATTAACTCAGACCGTGGAAGTATCTTTACTTCCCTATTTTGGGAAAGTTGTCAAACCGCTATGGGGACTCATCTATCCTTTAGCACTTCTTTCCACCCGCAATCAAGTGGTCAAGTTGAGCGAGTCAATCAAATCCTCGAAGACATGCTTTGAGCTTGTGTTATATCTTTCGGTATGAACTGGGAGAAATGTCTCCATTTGCCGAATTTGCTTATAACAATAGCTATCAATCAAGCTTGGGCAAATCCCCTTTTGAAGTTCTCTATGGATGAAGGTGTTGAACGCCTCTTAACTGGTCGGAAACCGGAGAGAGGCAACTCTTTGGCCCGGATATGATCCAGGATGCAGAGGAGCAAGTTCGCATTATTCGTGAAAAGTTGAAAACAGCCCAATCTCATCAAAAGAGCCAATATGATCGCCATCATAAGGCCGTGACCTATGAAGTTGACGAGAAGGCTTACCTTCGGGTTACACCTCTGAAGGGTACCCATCGATTCGGTATCAAGTGCAAATTGGCTCCTTGTTACATTGGACCTTTTCGTATTCTTGCTAAACGAGGAGAGGTTACCTACCAATTGGAACTTCCGCCGCATCTTTCCAGGGTTCATGATGTCTTCCACGTCTCGCAACTCAGGCATTGCTTCTCGGACCCTGTCCGTGAAGTAGACCACGAAGCGCTTGATCTCCAAGATAACCTTACATATCGAGAATACCCTGTTCGTATTCTTGATCAAGCTGAGCGTACCACTTGGCGTCGGAACATCAAGTTCTCAAGGTTCAGTGGTCACACCTTCTAAAAAGGGAGGCCACATGGGAAAGAGAAGATCTTCTTCGACTAGAGTACCCCGCGCTCTTCCCGACGACATCAAAATCTCGGGACGAGATTCTTCTGAGTGGGGGTGAGTTGTCACATCCCTAGCTAGAAGTCATAGGAACAGCTTATGTTTGCATCATGTTTCAATTTGGCATAAACTTGAAATGGGAAGTTGAAGAAACCCCAAGCTCACATTGAATCAAAACAATTCAAAGTGGGTGAAAATTCAACAAATCCAAAATGCTCTTTAAAAATGTTCCCTATGTCTGATAAATTTGGACATGATTATAACAGGGACCATTTTACATATTTGAACATCCAAAACAATTTAAAAATAAATGTTAAAGCTCCTGAAAATGCCAAATAAAGCATTATCATTACTTTTGTTTTCAAAATATCTTGAAACTTTTTAGATAAGTTTGAAATATTCAAACTCCATTATAGAAAATACTTGGGATATTTTGCAAAGTCATTTTGTACCTAAAAAAGAATTAAAAAAATGTCAGAAATTAGAAAAGAAATGAAAAAAAGAAAAAAAAGGAGAAAGAAGCCTAGGATAGGCCGGCCCACCTGGCCCAGGGAGGTCATCGTCCTCTTGGCAGCCAGGAGGATGGGAGTGTGGCCGGCGTGCGCGCGCTGCTGTGCCTCCACGCCGGCAGCTGCCTGCCTGCTTCCTCCTTGATAGCGCGACGGGGATAAGCTCCCAGAGCCGTCCCCATCGCTCCTTCTCTCTCTTTCTTGCCCGCCTCTCTTCCTCCCCTCCTCTGCTCCGACATGGCCGAGCTGCTCGCCGCCGTAGCGCCGCCGTTTTAGCCGCCCCCGCGCCCTTTTGATCCCACCAAAGGCTCCACCTAGATCCCCTCTTCCTTCTCACCGAGCCACGCACTGCCGGGAGCTCCCTATCACTTCATCGTCGTCGTCTTCAACCTCCGGCCGCCGGGAAGCAAGTGAAGCTCGCCGCTGCTCTAGGCCCTCCCCGAGCCCGCTCTTGACGTCTCTGCAACCGTCCTGAGCCCCTGGATCTTTTCCCCCACTTTCCCCCTTCGTTTTGCATGCCCTAGTGCCAGATTCCATCGAGGTCCGTGGTGCCCCGCCGCTCGAGCTTGACGTTGGCCATGCTCCGGTGACCAGCTGGTCCATCAGAGGCCACCGCCGTGCTCGTGAGGCTGTGTAGAGGCCGTAGGTACCAAGTAGAGGTCGTCTTGCCCGCTAGTTCGAAGGGCTCGGGCTCGCCCGAGCTCCGGCACCCGCCAAGCTCGCCGCCAGCGTCGATTCCGACCATCTCAGCTCCTGGGAGGTGTCGGGATGGACATGCACGTGAGCATAGGTTCGTTTGGTGCCCTCCGTCGTCCATTTGGTTGCCGGAGGAGGGATCCCGAGCCCCTCTGCCGTCTCTGGAGCCACCGGCGGCTCAACGCTGGTGGGTCTTGCCGGAGTTGACCACGGGGGTTTGACCCCAGGTCAACTGGCAAGTGGGCCCGACCCTGTAATTAAGTTAGATTAAGAAAAATTAATTAATTAAGTTAATTAACCTAATTAGTCACTTACTAGTGGGCCTAGAAATACTAATTAACTAGGATTAGTTTTAACTATCCAGTTAAGTGATTGAGTCACTAACATGTGGTCCCCACATGTCAGGTTTGACTCTGGCCTGATCAGCCGACCAGCTGACGTCACCGTGACGTCAGGCTGATGTCATAATTCTATTTTCTAGTTTAAAAATAATGCCAGAAATTATTTAAAACTTCAAAAATTCATATAAATTAATCTGTAAATCAGATGAAAATAATTTATATATGAAAATTTATCAGAAAAATCCAATGAATCCAATGGTGCTATTATCATGCATGTTAGAGCAACCTATGTAGATGAGCATGGACAATTACTAATAGGTTAGTATATGGAATTTGAAATGAAGAACGAATTTGAACCTATATTCAAATTCATTTCAAATCAACATGAAAACTAGTTGCATTAGCTCATCCACACATGCTATCATGCCATGATCATGCATCATATTGTTGCACTTGCGTGTATTGATTGTTTCTTATCTGCATTGCGGCAGGCCCTGCTTCCGAGGATACCTCCGAGTATTCCAACGAAGGAGAGAACCTTCCCGCTACCCAGCAAGGCAAGCAACCCCATTGATCATTTCGATAACATCCCACTCTCTCACTCCTGCTATTGTTTACTGCATTAGGACAAACGATCACATATTAGTCATACACGGTAGATGAACCTATTCTTATGCATGACCTGTCATTATCACAGTAAATAGCTAAACCTTGCAACCTAGCATACCTGGTAGATGCTTGTGCCATGATGTGCTTAGCTTACTTTGCCTGCTATGCTTGCTATGCTTAGAGTTGAGTCAGGTCTGATTCATCTGGGTGATGAATTGAGTGAAACAATGTTGTTCTAATGTGATGACTTATGATGAACCTGATTTGGTAAAGGTAGCGATGAGCGGCTATGTAGGAGTACATAGCGGGTTGTCTCATTGGGACCATTCTTAGGAACTGAGTTCCGTGTTTGTGATCCAAGACTAGTTACTACCACACATTGGGTTCCGCTAACTCGACCCCTCTCGACTTATCAGTCGCTTAGTCCTTGGTCCAGGAGTTGCAAGTAGTTTCTGGTGTTTATAGCATGATGGAGGCCGTGCGTAGCGCTGACCCTAGGGGTGGGTTACGACATGGTAGGAAGTGGCACGGTGTACCAAGGGTCACCCGAATGGTAGGCTTGGGAACCCTGCGCACATCGTTTGGGGCCGTAGAAGAAACTTCGGCCGGACTTCCGTGCGGGTTCAGTCTCAAATAGGCGATAGCCTGGACTAGAGGTCTTATGTGATTGACGGTCGTGGCCGACTCCCTCGCTGGGCGTCCGCTTGAAGGTTGCCGAGGTGCATGGTTTTATGAGCACACAACGATAAGTGGCGAGAGTGTGTGTGAAGAAGTACACCCCTGTAGGGTATGAAACTATTCGAATAGCCGCGTCCTCGGATATGGACTACTTGGAGAACTATGTTGTTTATAGATAATCAAATGGATACTCATAAAAATATCAAGACAAGTGTGAGTACCGTGGATGGCACTCTTCCAGGAGAGGGAAATAAATCCATGGTGGTGTATTACCATGAACTTAATGGACTCGTGTGCGATATCTAAAATTGTAACAAAGAGTTAAAATTTGAGTAGTGCAGGTTAGCCATGAGTCAAAGCTGGCATTGCTGCATAAACTCCACCACTTCCCTTATTGATACATGACAATGATTAGACTGGGTCTGTTTTAAAGACTTTCCGAGTACGTTTGTACTCACGTTTGCTTAATAAATGTTGCAGATGAGACCCATGACCCATCAGGTGGGTTCTTTCTAGATGTCGACGATGCCGAATAGCTGGTGTCCCAGCTACGACCTTATGCCCTGTGGCGGGCTGTAGATAGTCAGCCCATGTGCCCTTTTTTACCCTTTCGTCCGTCTGTACTCAGACAGCTTAAGCTTCCGCTTGGTTTGTATGAACTTGTTTTTATGACTTGAGTGTCGGGTTATGTGACCCCTATGTGTAAGAACATATTATGCAAGGCTCGTCTGAGCCTCTTAAATAAAATTCATGTTGTTGTATGGTTATGTTGTGATGCCATGGTTGTATCTATGCATATCGGGCATGTCGTGCGTACATGTGACGTGCAACAGTATGTATGGGATCCGACACCTAGTCGTGTGCCTTTAGTAGTACTCTTTACGGGAAACTGCCTCTTTGTGCTTCCACCGAGTCATGGTAGCTTGCTACTACTCCGGACACATTGATTGAACGGCATGTATCCTTCTTTGCTGCTGTGTCTATCCCTTCGGGGAAATGTATCGCAGTGTAATGGAGTCCCTGTAGCCTGTTACGACTTGTCTACGTGCAGTGATGGCATTTATGTCTCACGGCGTAATGGAGTCCTTGTAGCGTGCTATGACTCGTCTACACACACTTGAGGCTGACACCTGCATTGCTTGGTTACGTATGCCTATTTCCGTACGGATGTGCCACTTGGGTTCTATGACTATTAATGTCAGCTCGGGTTCTCTGTCGTGTGATTGCCAGCGACATGTTCACATACGTGTGCCAAAAGACGCAAACGGTCCCGGCTAAGGTAAGGGTGCAGCCATGGAACTTACCATGCGTGAGGCTGCAAAGTGATGTGATATGTTACAGTCTGGATTCATATGACTTAGGATCAGGGTCCCGACAGCGTTGCGCTGCACACCGACCAGACCGGCCATCTAGGCCGTGTCAGAAGCTTTGCGCCTGGTGAAGAGATCAGATTCGGGAACCTAGAGTTCTCCGTGGATCCTAGGGGTGACTTGTCACTAACCAGACTCATACTCTCCAGCTATACCCAAAGACTTTGAGTCTTTGACCTTGAGCTCCGTTTTAGGTCACGCCCACGAGGTCAACTCTGGCGATGGCCTGACTTTTACTCCGGGTCCGGTCATAGTGCCAAAGGGCTGGATAACTATTCTTGCTGAACATTCCGCTCATCTGGACACGTCGGGATCAACTCCGGCAGCTTCGCACAGTTTGACCCGATCGAGCTCTCGACATTGAACGAGGCCTTAGATCGTATCTCGTCGATGAAAATTACCAACGATCCAACCCCGATCTGTGTTCGGATCGGCCACAAAGAGGGTCAGGATGATTTTTTCGACCCACCCATCGTCCCACTTCATAGCCACAGTCGAAGACTTAACCGACATGTTGGACTATGCCTATGACGAGGCAGAATACATGGATGAACAGGACTGCGCTCCAACCCCTATTAGTACCGGGCGATGGGCCACCACTTCTACATATGACGTCTACATGGTGGGCACCCTTGCCGCTAATGGCAAGAAAACGCCTAATAATGATGGCGACAAGTTGGGCGACACACTGTCAAGGCGCTGGAAACTGCATAAGCGGTCCAAAGGCAAAAAGGGAAGGAAAGCTATTATCTGCACCGGGGACGGAGATATCCCTGAGGACCGTGGCGATCCCGATATCCCCCGAACACCCGTTAGAGGGTCAGGAAAGGCCTGAGGACCAGAGCAACCCCGACGACTTCAACGATTCCGAGGATGACAACTACCTCCCTCTCGTCGAGGAGGACATCTTAGAAGGTGATGACCTAGACATTCTTGATAACTCTGAAGATCAGGAACTGTTCAGACTACAACTCATAGCAACGGCCCGCAGCCTGAAAGCGAAGGAACGACAACTGAAAGCTAAACAAGACGACCTCAATGATCGATGGACGAGAGTCCTCTTAGCTGAGGAGGGATACGGTACCGGTCTGTTGGACCAGCCTAAGAGTTATCCACGCAGAAGGCTGCTGCCGCAATTTGATGACGAGCTCACCGATACTCCGTCTCCCAAACATACCCCGTACGACAAGCCGGACCGCCCTCCTCGCGGGCATGACAGGACGGCTGACGACACCGGTTACAGACCGGCTATGCCCCGAAGACGGGGAAAGGAGCCGCTAGAGCCCAATGACAGGTTCGACCTGTGAGACGACCTAGACTACAGAGCAGGTCGCACAAGATCCATCTATGGATCCAGAGGCTACTCATCCGATAGACCGGATGGGTATAGACCACGGCTCGGCTGAAGCAATAACAAAGATCGGGAACGTAACCGGACTAGAACAGATGCAAATACATGCGCGATATAGCTTAGGTTTGAGGTGCTGCTCACCCTCTGTGCTTCACAGATGAGGTGATGCGGCATCAGTTCCCAAAGGGGTTTAAACCTATGAACATCGAATAGTACAATGGGACAACTGATCCAACTGTATGGATTGAGGACTTCCTCCTCCATATCCACATGGCACAAGGAGATGATCTCCACGCCATAAAATATCTCCCCCTAAAACTCAAGGGGCCAGCTCGGCACTGGTTAAATAGCCTCCCCAAAAACTCCATCGGATGCTGGGAGGACTTAGAGGATGCATTCTGATCTAACTTCCAGGGCACCTATGTTCGGCCGCCGGATTCCTCCGACTTAAGCAACATCGTACAGAAGCCCGGAGAGTCTGCACGACAATTCTGGAATCGGTTCTTGACCAAGAAGAACCATATTGTCGACTGCCCGGATGCTGAGGCAATAGCCACTTTTCGGCATAGTATTCGGGATGAATAGCTCGCTCGCTAGCTCGGATAGGATAAACCTCGGACTATGTTCTCCCTTACATCCCTCATGACCCGCTTTTGCGCAGGTGAAGATAATTGGCTAGCGAGATGGAGCCACAACTCCAAAGATCCCAGAACATCCAAAGTTCGGGATGGCAACAGGAAACCCAAGCGCAACAAGAACAAGCGCCGACACAATAATAATGATGCCGATGATACAGCTATTAACGCCGGCTTTCGCAATTCCTGACCTGGGCAGCGGAAGAAGCCTCCTAAAGGCAATTGCGCCGGACCAACCGCGCTGGAGAAGATTATGGAAAGGCCCTGCCAAATCCACGGGACCCAAGAGAAGCCTGCCAACCACACACACCGTAACTATGGAGTGTATAAACAGGTCTGCAAGCTACCGCCCGAGGATCAAGGCAAGAGCCCCCGCAGCAAGGACAATGAGCCTTGGGGTCCGATTGGTTGCGGACAAAGGAAATTCCCTAAAGAGGTCAAAAAAGTAAACATGATATATGCCACCCATATACCCAAGAAGGAGAGGAAGCATGCCCTTCGTGACATCTACACTGTAGAGCCTGTAGCTCCGAAGTATAACCCCTGGTCGGCATATCCGATCACCTTTGATCGTCGTGGTCACCCGACCAGTATCCTTCATGGGGGTTCAGCCGCAGTCATCCTAGATCCCATCATATATGGGTCAAAGGTCCTAATGGACGAAGGAAGTAGCCTTAACCTGATTCACTCAGACACGATGAAAATGATGGGCATAGATCTATCAAGGATCAAAACCGGTAACACTACCTTTAAAGGGGTGATCCTAGGTGTCGAGGCCCGATGCATGGGCTTCGTAACCCTGGAAATTGTGTTCGGTTTGCTCGATAACTTTCGTAGAGAAGACTTGATCTTCGACATTGTACCCTTCCGCAGCGGTTATCATGCCCTGCTTAGCCAGACAGTGTTTCGCTCGCTTCAACGCCATTCCTCATTGCGCATACCTCAAGCTCAGGATGCCCGCCCCCAAGGGGGTCATCACTATTAACAGGAACATGGAGCGCTCTCTATGAACAGAGGAACATGCGCTAGCCCTGGCAACCAAATTTAACTACAAAGATAATCGGCAAGCTCCGACATCTGCTATAAAGGTGTGCAAGATTGGGAAGCGATCTTAGCTTCAGTCCGAACTCTCAGAGCCTTCCTCTCCCCTTAAATAGGGACTCGCCCCCCACCGCACAACCCTAGGACCAGCAAAGTACGTGCCAAGAAGGCACAACTTTGCACTTAAAATTCAATGGGTAGCGGTGGGGAAACAAAGGTGGGTGTCCATCTGGATCGAACCACTACCATTAACATGTCTTCAGCCACAACGCAGGTACAATTGAAAGGCCTGTCAATGGCGTAAAGCTCATCCACAATTTGGCGACTTCTCAAGACCTTGTTGGAAAGATCCGTTCGCCGAACAATATCACCCATTAAGGTGCAGGAGTACATAAGCGGCGGGGCACACCGAAGACTTCAGGTCGCAAATTGAAGACCCTTGGTACAACCACTACTGTAAAACTTCTTTTTTTTCACATACCTATAAGCAGTTGCTTCGACACTCCGAGTAATAAGAGTTGTTGAGAAAAAATATAGCATCATTTTACAGGTTTGTATTGTTGTCCTTTTTGGCACATATTTTCCTTTTCTCCCTCTTCTCGTGAAACAGTTCGGTATGTCACTACGCAACTGGGTAATACACTAGGGCTCGAGCTTACAAACAAATCGCCTTACGTACAACTTATTATGTGTTCGGTGTCTTGGAATTCACTTTATATGCATTGGTTCCGAACTATGTCTTGGGTCAATAGTTGGGTTGCCAGGCTCCTGTGCTTGCCCCTTTATGTTCTGCTCGTTCGGCTAAAGGGGCAAAGGGAGAACCCCTGCGATTGTGTTTCCAGATAGTCTGGTCAAGCACCTCAGGGAGAAAGCCGAAAACTTACTGTCATAGTATGCGAGAGCCGGTCTGTGAATCTGAGTTTAAAGTGTTATATTTAAATCCTCGCCAGAGGATATTCTGCGTTATGCGAGGGGTTTGCTCTCCGTGCAAACCATGTGATGCTGGCCTTAGTCGCGGTTCATCCGAACATCACAACACTCTGGGGCTAGATATCATCCCCCCGCAGTCCTTTTTGCGCCCCTATGGCTAAGTGAAATAAATAAATCACCATAGTGTGATTGCCTAGTCCGCCGCACTCTACCACCTTCGGGTTCCGATCACTCGGCTAATGGACATAGTGCATTGGCAGAGACACCCCATGTAGTATCTACATGGGGGCTGAAGCCGACGACTCGCATATTTCAGTTTCAAACGGCCACACATGAGTTATAAAGGAACGAAAAACATTGAAAGCATGATAACACTACTATTTTCAATCCAGTCGTGGATATTATGCCTGTTATACCTCTATTCTTTTTTCTATTAGCCTTTGTTTGGCAAGCTGCTATAAGTTTTCGATGAAATCTTTAGTACTATGTATGCCAAATTGAATGATGTGTTCATTCCAAAAAAAATTAAAATGGGTAAAAGCCGAGAAGTTTTATATTTTTATATTATGAACCCTCAATTCTAAAATTTAAAAAATATCTTCGAACACATTACAACTCAGTCATGCATGTTATTGTTCGAACATTGTGATGCTATCACCCGAGCACCTTCCATCACTCCAGCAAAGTACAGCTCGGGGTGCCTATGTTCCTTCCCAGGAGGTGGTGGGGCGGTAGCTATCTTCATTGGATCAAGCCCCGGCCAATGCACCTTGGCCTTTGCAAGGCCCATCCGAACTCCCTCAATGCAGGAGGAGCGCTTTATAGCGTCGAGATGGGGCGCAACGTCGATCAACCTCCGCACTAGGTGGAAGTAGCTGTCAAGCAATGGCTCGTTGGGCCATAACCGGATGAAGAGGTCCTTCATGGCCGGCTCCGCCATCCGATGCAGCTCCATCAACTGCTTCAGCTGCTCGACGAGAAGAGGAGAGCGCTCAGGGGCTTCAAACTGTGCCTAGAATAGGCGCGCTTCAGCTCCTTCTTCCTGCGAAGCATAGAGCTCCTTCGCGTCCGCCACGCTCTTCTGAAGGTCCGAGAAGGCGCCTGAGGAACACCACACCCAGGTAAGTAGCTTGAACTTGCTATCCCCGAAGACACACTGCAATAATTATGGCTTACCATCCGTTATGTCCTTCGCCAATCGGACCTGCTCCTTAAAGAACCGCTTGTCCACCCGCTCCTTTTGAAGATAGGATTTTAGGGTGGATAGTTCGACCATGTACTCCTTGCCTTTTTTCTCAAGGACCTCGCACTTTTCGGTGGCGTCCTTGAGCTCCTGCTGGATCTCCTGCACCCACGCTTCGTGCTTGTTGTTGGTGGCTCTCAAAGCCGAAAGTGCGGTGGCTGCTCGTCCGGCCGCCGCGCTCTCAACGTCCGCTTCATCCTTGGCCTCCTGCAGCTCGGCCTTGAGCTTTTCCACCTCCTTCACCAAAGCTGTTTGATCATTAATACTATGAAAAACTGCATTGACAGTATTCCGACAAACATGTCCGGATGTTGATTCAGACTTGCCTTGCGCTTCGTCGAATCTTTTGTTGAGGGCATCAAGCTCATCTTCGGAGCTTTTGAGCTTCCAATTCATCTCGTCGATCTCGGTGCCGTTCACAACCACCGCCGATGAAGAAGCCTACAATACACAAATCCTTGTCAGGTTACATGGGATCAATACTTCCGAACTATTTTCAGTCCGATCACATGTACGGTCCTCTTAGGGGTTATTCGAATGTTTCGAACACACATCTTTGTATGTAGTTTGGAAACGGATCTATGATTGACCCCTAGGTAAGTTTTTTCAAACTTACCTAGGGCTCGGGGGCTGCCATGTATATAATCATAAAAATAAATAAACATTATTGCAAATAAGAGTGTCGCGTGACTTACTTGAAAGCCCATCAGAAGACCCTTGAAGGCCGCCTTTAGTCCATTGTCAAGGACTGAATGCTCTGCAATACCTCACCCTTATGAGTGCGGTGCTCCTCCGCGATGGAGGAACTTGATAAAGCCTCCTCCATGACCGGCCACCCATTGGTTGGTGGCACCGGTGGTGATCGGATAACCCGATCACCAACCAGGGTTTGAACCGACGCCTCCTGAGGCATGGTGCGCTCCGGAGATGCCCTTAGTGGGGACTGGGCGGCCCCTCATATGACCTCCTCAGTATCCTGGTGGGGTTCCTTCCCCCGGTCTTTGGTGACCAAGGTGTTAGCCTCGGCCATGATGTCGTCTGCCCCGCCGCCAGTGCCCAGCTCCATAGGAGCATGCTGGGAAGACACCTCTGCAGTGTCCTTCGCGGCGCCTGGAGTGGCGGGATGCGACGCATTCCCGCTCTCCACTAGTTTGGTGGGCAAGGTCTCCCCATCGGAGACTTGGTCGGTGAGGAGCATGCGTAGGGGGCTGCAAAATTGATAAATGCCCACATGTTATTAAACTATGAACTTATTAATGATAACTAAAGGAGACTTCGGATTCTCACCTTCGAGTACGGGGCTTGACCCTTCGGGTCCTTTGTGGAACCCTCTCAAAGTCATCAGACTCGGTATCCGAGTCTGAACAATCGTCGGACAGGATCACCTATGACCGACGTGCCCTTTTCGGGGCATGAGAGGGCGCCACCTCCACGGCGTCCGATAATGCCGCTCTCTTTCTTGCGAGGGGGATCGCCCTCCCCTCATCTTCACCCTCTTCCTTGTGCTCCTCTTGATTCGAGGAGGCATGGGTTTCTTCAGACGCAGCCTCTAGCTGGTCCCTGATACGCAGGCCTTCTCGGCCTGGTTTCTTCTTCTTCTTCTCTTTCTTCGCAGGCGCCTCCACGAGCATCTTCGCTAACAGCCCAGACCTAGGGTCTTCGGGCTGAGGCGCCGGGCAGTCAATGCCCGTGGCTTCGCTCATCCATTTATGCGAAGTGATTAGAAAAGATGTTATAGATCCTCTCTATGAAGGACAAAGCCGATCAGTTAAAATTATATTGTACCTTGGAAGCGGGCTTGGCGGTGTGCAGACCCCGATCTTCCTCTTCGGATGGCCAATCCTCTTGCGACTTGAAAAGCGCCTTCCACAACTTCTCTCGCATAGTGCGGAAGAGGTGCAGAACTATGGGCGCGTCGTCAAGCTGATGAGCCCACAGGGGAGTATCCCGACGCTGGCAGGGGAGGATGCGCCATCGGAGCATAACCTGGACCACGTTGGTTAGCGCAATGTCGTTGTCGATCATAGAGCCAATGCGCTTCTATAGATCACTCACTTCCTTGTTCGGTCCCCAGCTGAGGCACTTATGGAGCCATGAAGTTAATTTGGTGGGGGGACCGGATCTGAATTCGGCGGGGGCAATCTGGCCTTCCTCCCGTGGCTTAGTGATGTAAAACCACACCTTGTGCCATACCTTGATGGTGTCGATGAAGGTGCCGGAGGTCCATACAATGCGGGTGAGCTTGCCGATGACAGCTCCGCTGCAGTCTATGTGTTTACCGCCGACACACTTCGGCTTGACGTTGAACACTTTGATCCAGAGCCCAAAGTGTGGCTCGACCCACGGGAACGCCTCGGAGACGAGGATGAAAGCCGATATATGCATGAAGGAGTTCGGCAGGAGGTCATGGAAGTCAAGGCCGTAGAAGAACATAAGTCCCCTAACAAAGGGGGGGAGCTGGAAGCTCAGTCCCCGGATGAAGTGGGGGATGAAGACCACCCTTTCACCTGGCTTGGGAGTGGGGATCACTTGGCCCACCTCCGGCGTGTAGTGAGGGATGTTTGTGGGAAGGTAGCCGGTCTTTTTAAGGTCTTGGATGTCCCGATCGGTCATCGTGGAGGCCTCCCACTTGCCATTGGAGCCCGCCATGGACGAGCTTGAAGGGGGGGGAGTGGAAAACCTAGATATGCGCTTCGGAGACTCGGAGGAATGAGGAAGCAGAGGAGGCGAATGAGAGGTGTGGTTAGGCCCTCGGGTTTTCTTTCCCTTTTATGAGGCTTATCACTATTTTTCCTCCCTCTGTTGTGTCATGGATCCCTCCGCTTCCCGAGACATGTGTCCCGTTGCACATGCATGATTAAAAGTATCCCGTATAAAACAGGGCACAATCTGTGCATTGATAAATCGTGTTGATTGAAACGACCTCGAACCGCGAATCGAGTTTTTGCAACTGGCTTAGCGGTCATGGTGGGTCGTGACCTTTCGTCATAAAGGTTGTCAGGGGACGTATTTTTGTCCCTTGACGTTTGGCCTTCAGGGACGACCTATTCACGGTGACCGGACATGCCACTATTAGGAAGACTACAAGTCGTCGGAGGCCGAACTAAGTTCGGTGGGAAGAACTCACCTCGCAATCCGAAGACTCTGATTACATGAAGTGACTGAAGCTAAGACCCTTGGTGTTGGAGGCAAGTTCGGGGGATATTGAGGGAGTCTTGGATTAAGGGTTCCTCGGGAGGCCAACCTATTTCTATGAGCCGGACTGTATGGGCCCCTTGCCGAACACTAGATCGATCGAAGGCCCTGTCTCTAGGAAAGGAAGCTTCGGGAATCATGGCTTGTCCTCCACGTTTAATGTAGCAAATAGGCATGTTTATCTCTTCGGCATGTAACCAACCATGTGTAAATCCTAGGTACCTCCGGCGTCTATATAAGCCGGAGGGTTTTAGGTTGTAGATATAGAACAGATCATCTAGGGTTTAGCTCATTGATCTCGAGGTAGATTAACCTATCATCAATACAATCAGGCAGGACGTAGGGTATTACCTCCATAGGAGGGCCCGAACCTGGGTAAAACCCTGTCCCCTTCGTCTCCTGTTACAATCAATTCTAGTCTCACAGCTTGGGACCCCCTACCCGAGATCCACCGGTTTTGACACCGACAGGGACGGTGCCGCCGGTGTGTCTGCCGAGGTCGGCATGGGAGGGTATGAGGGATGGGGCGGCAAGATGGGGGGTTGTGGTGGGCACTGGACTTGAGGGAAACACGAGAGGCTCCAAGAGCGGACGATACCGGTGGCGGCTGAGGGAGTCTTGGTTTAAGGGGTCCTCGGGAGGCCGACCTGTTTCTCATGGGACGGACTGTACGGGCCGCTTACCGAGCATTGGATCAATCGAAGGCCGTGTCTCCAAGAAGGAAGCTTCGGGAATTGTGGCATGTCCTCCACGATTGGAGTAGTGAATAGGCATGTTTATCCCTTCGATGTGTAACCGACCATGTGTAAACCCTAGTTTTCCTCGGCGTCTATATAAGTTGGAGGGTTTTAGGTTGTAGAGAGGACAACTCATCTAGGGTTTAGCTATTTGATCTCGAGGTAGATCGACTCTCTAACCTACACATCATCAATACAATCAAGGAGGACATAGGGTATTACCTCCATAGGAGGGCCCGAACCTGGGTAAACATCGTATCCTTCGTCTCCTGTTACCATCGATTCTAGTCTCACAATTCGTGACCCCTACCCGAGATCTACCGGTTTTGACACCAACATTGGTGCTTTCATTGAGAGTTCCACTATGATCACCGAAGGAATCAATGGCCCGCGTCGTCATCAACGAAGAGGTCCGCAATATGGACACCTTTGTCCCCGGACAGATCTTCGCTTTTGGCAACATTATGCTGCACGCTGACCCGGCCGACCCTCTAGGCCGGGTCGGGAGCTTTGCCTTGGATCAAGAGATCAGATTCAGGAACCTAGAGTTCTTTGTGGACTATCGGGGTGATCTTTCACTAACCGGGCTCGCAGTCTCACCTAGCACGCCCAAAGGCTCCGAGGCCTAAACCTCGGATCCCTCTTTCGGTCACGACCACGGGATATATGCCGACAATGACCTGATTCTCAATTCGGATCTGGCCATAGTGCCAGATGACCAGATACCTGTTCCTGACGAACACTCCTCTAGCGTGGGCACAACGGAGGTCACATCCAAAAGCTTCGAGCAGGTTGACCCGATCGAGCTCTCGAAACTCGACGAGGCCCTAGATCAGATCTCGTCGATAAAGATTACTAACGACCCAACCCTGATCCATGCTCAGACCGGTCTCAGGGCGGGTCAGGACGAATTTTTTGTCCCACCCACCACCCACTTGATAGGCACAGTCGAAGATTTAACCGACATGTTGGACTATGCCTCCGAGGAGGCAGAATACATCAATGAGGAAGATTGCGCTCCCACCCCCGTTAACACCGGGCGATGGGCCGCCACCTCCACGTATGACGTCTACATGGTGGACACTCCAGCCGCTAATGGCGAGAAAATGCTTAAAAACGATGGTGACAAGTCGGGTGAAGCGCCGTCAAGACGGTGGAAACCGCATAAACGGTCAAAAGGCAAAAAGCGAAGGAAAACTATTATCGGCACCGGGGATGGAGATACCCCGGAAGACCTCGGCGATTCCGATATGCCCAAACACCCGTCAGAGGGTCAGGAGAGGCCTAAAGACCAGTGTAACCCCGACGACCTAAATGATTCCGAGGACGATAACTACCTCCCCCTTGTCGAGGAGGAGGGCATCCCGGAAGCCGATGACTTCGACATTCCCGATAACCATGAAGATTAGGAACTGTTCAGGCAACAACTTATAGCACAGCCCGCAGCCTGGAAACAAAAGAACGTCAGCTTAAAGCCTAACAAGACAACCTCAATGATCGGTGGACGAGAGTCCTCACAGCTAAGGAAGGATACAGTACCGGTTTGTTGAATCAACCTAAGATCTATCCACGCAGAAGGCTACTGCCGCAATTCAATGACGAGCTCACTGATAAGCCGTCTCCATACGATAAGCCAGAACGCCCCCCTTGAGGGCGCGACAGGATGGCTGACTACACCGGTTATAGGCCAGCGATACTCCAAAGACGGGGCAAAGAGCCAATAGAGCCCGATGACAGGTTCGACCTATGACACGACCTGGATCATAGGGTAGGTTGCACAAGATCCACCTACGGATCCAGAGAGTACTCACCCGATCAACGGGACGGGTACCGGCCCTGTCTCGTCCGCAATAGTAGAGGCTGGGAACAAAACCGAGCTAGAACAGATGCCGATCACCCGCTTAACATAGCTCGGGTCAGAGGCGCCGCCCACCCACTATGCTTCATGGACGAGGTGATGCAGCATCAGTTCCCCGAGGGGTTTAAACCCGTAAACATAGAGCAGTACGATGGGACAACTGGCCCAACCGTATGGATTGAGGATTTCCTCCTCCACATCCACATGGCACGCAGAGATTACCTCCACGCCATCAAATATCTACCTCTAAAACTTAAGGGGCCAGCTCGGCATTGGTTGAACAGCCTACCCAAAAACTCCATAGGATGCCGGGAAGACCTAGAGGATGCATTCCGATCTAACTTCTAGGGCACATATGTTCGGCCGCCGGACTCCTCCAATTTGAGCAACGTCGTCCAGAAGCTAGGAGAGTTTGCGCGGCACTTCTGGAATCGGTTCTTGACCAAGAAAAACTAGATTGTTGACTGCCTGGACGCCGAGGCCATAGCCTCCTTTCGGCACAATATTCGGGATGAATGGTTGGCCCGCCAGCTCGGCCAGGATAAACCTGGGACAATGTCTGCCCTTACATCCCTTATGACCCGCTTTTGCATGGGCGAGCATAACTGGCTCGCAAGACGAAGCCACAACCCAGAAGACCCCGGAACCTCCGAAGTTTGGGATGGAAGCGGGAAACCAAAGTGCAATAAGAATAAGTGCCGACACAACAATATTGATGCCGATGATACGACTGTCAATGTCGGCTTCCGTAGTTCTCGACCCGGGCAGCGAAAGAAGCCTCCTAAAGGCAATCGCGATGGACCCACCCCGCCAGATAAGATCATGGAAAGGCCATGCCAAATCCACGTCACTCAGGAGAAGCCCGCCAACCACACCAACCATAACTGTTGGGTATTCAAACAGGCCGGCAAACTCACATCCGAGGACCAAGGAAAGAGCCCACACAGCGAGGACGAGGATGAGCCTCGGGGTCCGATTGGTAGCGAACAAAAGAAGTTCCCCCCAGAGGTGAAGACAGTAAATATGATATATGCCACCCATATACCCAAGAGGGAGAGGAAGCGCGCCCTTCGGAGGTCTTCGCCATAGAGCATGTAGCCCTAAAGTATAACCGATGGTTGGCATACCCGATCACCTTTGATCGACGTGACCATCCGACCAGTATCCGTCATGGAGGTTCGGTCGCCCTCGTCCTAGACCCCATTATAGACGGGTATCACCGCACTAAAGTCCTCATGGACAGAGGAAGTAGCCTAAATCTAATTTAATCAGATACGGTGAAAAAGATGGGAATAGATCCGTCAAGGATCAAACCCAGCAACACTACCTTTAAAGGAGTGGTCCCAGGTGTCAAAGCCCGGTGCACGGGCTCCGTAAGCCTAGAAGTAGTGTTCGGCTCACCCGATAACTTCCGAAGCAAACATTTGATCTTCAACATTGTGCCTTTCTGCAGTGGCTATCACGCCCTGCATGGCCGTATAGCGTTCGCTCGCTTTAATGCCATCCCACACTATGCATACCTCAAACTCAAGATGCCCGACCCCAAGGGAGTCATCACTGTCAACGGCAACACAGAGCGATCCCTTCGAACTGAGGAACATGTGTTGGCCATGGTGGCCGAATTCCATTACAATGATGATCGGCAAACGCTGACACCTGCCGTCAAGGCACGGAAGGTTGGGAAGTGAGCTCGGAGTCAGCCCGAACCCTCAGAACCATGTTCTCCCCGTAAATAGGGACTCACCCCCATCACGCAGCCCTAGGTCCAGCAAAGTACGTGCCAAGGAGGCACAACTTCGCGCTCAAAATTCCATGGGCGGTGGTGGGAAAAAAGGTTAAGTGTTCGGCGGTCCGAACTACTGCCATCTGATGTCTTCGGACACACTGCAGGTACCATCAAGGGCCTGCTAAAGGCGTAAAGCTCATCCACACTTTGGTGACTTCTCAAGACCTTGTTTGCAAGATCCATTCGCCGAATAGTACCACCCATTGAGGTGCACCACTCCCTAGGAGGCACAGGAGTAGACAAGCGGCACGGCACATCAAGGACGTATGGCCACCAATCGAAGACCCCTGGTACAACCACTCCTGTAAAATTTCTTTTTTTTTCAAGTACCTATAAAATGTTGCTTTGGCAATTCGAGTAATAAGAGTTGTTGAAAAAAAATCATCATACATGGTTGTCTCATTGTCCTTTTCTGGAACATATTCAATTTTCACCCTCTTCTAGCGAAATTGTTCGGTATATTGCGACGCAACCGGCTAATAGACCGGGGGCTCGAGTTTAAAAAAATCACCTTATGCACAATTAATTACGCGTCCGGCGTCTTGGAATTCGCTTTATATGCATTGGTTCTGAACTATTTCTTGGGTCAATAGTTGGGTTGCCCTGCTCTTGTTCTTTCCCCTTTACGTTCCGCTCGTTCGGCTAAAAGGTCAAAGGGAGAACCTCTGCGATTGTGTTTCCGGCTAGCCTGGTCAAACACCTCAGAGGAGAAAGCCGAAAACTGACTGTCATGGTATGCGAGAACCGGTCTAAGAATCCGAGCTTACTTGTTATACTCAAGACCTCATCAGTGGTCATTCCATGTCATACGATGGGTTTTGTATTCGTGCAAACCATGTGATATCGGCTTTAGCCGCGGTTCATCCGAACATCACAAGTTATCGGGGGCTAGTCATCAGCCTCCCGCAGTCCTTTTTGCGCCCCTACGGCTAAGTGAAAGCAATAAAGCATTATGGTCTGATTGCCTGGTCTGCCGCACACTACCGACTTCTGGTACCGATAGCTCGGCTAAGGGTTAGAGTGCGTAACTAGAGACACCCATGTAGTATCTACGTGGGGGCTGAAGCCAACGACTCGCATCTTTCACTTTAAATGGCCACACATGAGTTATAAAGGAATGCAAAACATGATAAACATGATAAATCATGCATAACAAACATACAAGCGTTCAAAGGTCTTCATACATATTACACCACATTCAATCGTACATGTCCTTTTTTGAACATTGCGACTCTATCGCCCGAGCACCCTCCATTACTCCGAAGAAGTATAGCTCGGGGCACCTATGCTCCTTCCCAGGAGGAGGCGGGGCGGTGGCTATCTTCACCGGATCAAGCCCCGGCCAGTGCACCTTGGCCCTCCCAAAGTCCATCTGAGCTCCCTCGATGTAGGAGGAACGCCTTAGTGCGTCGATCTGGGGCGCAGCGTTGCTCAGCTTCCGCACCAAGCCGAAGTAGCTGCCGGGCAGTGGCTCGTTGGGCCAGAGCCGGATACAAAGATCCTTCATGGTTGGCTCCGCCATTTGATGTAGCTCCATGAGCTGCTTTAGCTGCTCGATGAGAAGTGGAGAGCGCTTGGAGGATTCGAATTGCGCCCAAAACAGCCGAGCTTTATCTCCCTCTCCCCGCGAAGCATAAATCTGATTCACGTGCACTGCGCTCTTTTGGAGTCGGAGCAAGCGCCCGAGGAACACCACACCTGGGTAAGCAACTCGAACTTGCTATCCCCGAAGACACACTACAATAAGTACGGCTTACCATCTGTTATAACCTTCGCTTGGTGGACTTGCTCCTCAAAGAACCTCCTATCCACACGCTCCTTTTGGATATCGGTTTTCAGGGTGGATAGTTCGGCGACCTGCTCCTTGCCTTTCTGCTCAAGGACCTCACACTTGTGGCCTGCGTCCTTGAGCTCCTATTGGATCTCTTCCACCCGAGCCTCGTGCTTGTCGCTGATGGCCCTTAAGGCGGAAAGCACGGTAGCCGCTTGTTCGGCCACCGCCCTCTCGACCGCAGCCACTTGCTTTGCATTCTGTAGCTCGGCCTTGAGCTTATCCATTTCCTTCGCTGAGGCTGTGTAAGCATCAATAGTACAATGACAAAAAAATTCGAATACTGAGTAAGGCTTACCTTGCGCCTCGTCGAATCTCTTGTTAAGAGCATCAAGCTCGTCTTTGGATCTTTTGAGCTTCCGTTTCAACTCGTCTAGCTCGGCGGCATTCACAGTCGCCGTTGACAATGAAGCCTGTAAAAACCAAACCCCTATCAGGTTACATGGGTTCAAAACTTCCAAACTATAATCAATACGATCCAGTGTTCGGTCCTTTCTAAGGGTTGTTAGAACATTTCGAACATATACAGTCATGTACATAGTTCGGATAATGATCTATGATGGATCCCCAGGAGAGTTTTTCAAACTCACCTGGCGCTCGAAGTCCTCCATGTACATAATGATAACACAAATAAATTAATGTTGCACAAATAAAAACATTATGTGGCTCACCTGAAAGCCCGTCAGGAGACCATTGAAGGCCTACTTCAGTCCGTTGTCAACGGACCGAATGCTTTGCAATACCGCACCCATAAGGGTGCGGTGCTCCTCGAAGATGGAGGCGCTCGACAGAGCCTCCACCATAACCGGCCATCGGTGGGTCTGTGGTGCCGGTGGTGATCAGATAACCCGATCACCAACCGAGGATTGGACCGGTGCCTTCGGAGGCGTGGCGCACTCCGGACATGTCCTTGGATTGGACTGAACGTCCCCTCGTCCGGTCCCCTCAGTGTCCGGGCGGGGCTCTTCCCCCGGTCTTCGGTGGCTGAAGCGTTAGCCTCGACCATGACGTTGTCACCCCCATCGCTTGTGCCCAGCTCCACAGGAGTCTGTTGGGATGACACCTCCGTGGCATCCTTCGCGATGCCCGGAGGGGTGGGATGCGATGCAGTCCTGCTCTCTGCTAGTTTCATGGGCCGGGTCTCCCCGTCCGAAACCTGTTCGGTGGGGAGAACGCAAGATGGGCTACAAAATCGATAAGCGCTCACATGTTAATAACCTTTCAAACTTATCGTTAATAGTCAAGGAAGTCTTCGGACCCTTACCTTTGAGCTGAGGGATTGACCCTTAGGTTCCTTCGTGCAACCCTCTCAAAGTCATCGGACTCGGTATCCGAGTCCAAACTATCGTCGGACAGAATTACCTGTGTCCGACGCACTTTCTTCGGGGCGGGAGGGGGTACCTCCTCTATGGCATCCGATGATGTTGTCCTCTTTCTTGCGAGGGGGGAATCGCCTTCCCCATCTCCGTCAAGTTCTTCCTCCTAGTTGGAGGAGGCATGGGTTTCACTGGACACAACATCCGACGGGTCCCTTATACGCAGGCCTTCTTGGTCTGGTTTCTTCTTCTCCTTCTTTGCTGGTGCCTCGTAAGGCGCCTCGACGAGCATCTCCGACAATAGCCTGGACCTGATGTCTTCGGGCTGAGGCATCGGGCAGTCGATGCCCGTGGCCTTGCTTAGCCATTTCTGCAAAAGTGGTCAGAGAGGTGCTTAGATTTTCTTTAGGAAGAATAAAGCCGATCAAACAAAACTATGTTATACCTCGGTAGGAGGCTTATCGGCGTGTAGACCCGGATCCTCTTCCTCGGCTGGCCAGTCCTTCTACACCTTGAACAGCGCCTTCCATAGCTTCTCCCGAGTAGTTCCAAAGAGCTGACGAAAAGTAGGCTCATCATCGAGTCGACAAGCCCACATTGGAGAACTCCGCCGCTGGCAGGGGAGGATGCACCGTCGGAGCATAATCTGGACCACATTGGCCATCACGATGTCGTTTCTGATCATGGAGACGATGTGTTTCCACATATTTTCCACCTCCTTGTCCGACCCCCAGTTGAGGACCTTTCGGAGCCATGAAGTCAATCTGATGGGGGGACCGGATCTGAATTCGGCCGGAGCTGCTTGGCTTCCTCCCTTGGCTCGGTGATGTAGAACCACTCCTTCTGCCATATTTTGATGGTGTCAATGAAGGTGCCGCATGGCCATCCGACGCGGGGAAGTTTGCCGATGACAGCCCCACCGTAGTCTGTGTGTTCACCTGCGACACACTTCGGCTTTATATTAAATACCTTGAGGCAAAGTCCAAAGTGTGGCTCGACTCGCAAGAAGGCCTCGCAGACGATGATGAAGGTCGATATGTGCATGAAGGAGTTCGGGGGGAGTTCGTGGAAGTCGAGGCCGTAGAAGAACATTAGCCCCCTGACGAAGGGATGGAGTGGGAAGCTCATCCCCCAAATGAATTGGGGGATGAAGACCACCCTCTCGTCTGGCTTGGGGGTGGGTATCACCTGGCCATTCTCCAGCGCGCGGTGGCTGATGTTGGCGGGGAGGTAGCAGGCGTCCTTGAGGTCCCGAATGTCCTGGTCAGTGACCGTGGAAGACTCCCACTTGTTGTTGGAGCCAGAACCATCCATGGATGAGCTCGGAGGGGGGAGTTGTGGAAAACCTAGATCTATTCCCTGAAAGCTCAGGAGATTGGGGGAGCAGAAGGTGCGAATGGGAAGCGTGTTTATGCCTTGGGGTTTTCTTTCCCTTTTATGAGGCTTATCACCATTCGGCCCCCCTTTGTCGCACCACGTATCGCTCTGCTTCCCAAGATGTGCGTGTCATTATGCGTGCATGATTAAACATATCCCGTGTGAAACGGAGCACGATGTGTGCATTCACTACTAGGGAAAACCCTAGCAGTAGCGCGGGTTTTTGGTGTATCAGTAGTGCGAGTACCCACGCTACTGATACGATGCTACATCTAACATTTATCAGTAGCGCGTTTCGACACGCGCTACTGCTATACCTACTTAGCAGTAGCGCTTTCTGTACCAGCACTACTGCTAAGTCCTTTAGCGACAACGTTTTCCTGTCCAGCACTAAAGAGCGTTACTACTATATTTTCTCATATCATTTTTTTGCTACATATTTGCGATGTTTCTATACAAGTTTCATACAGTATTCTAATCATATCATAAACATGCAATATGCTCATCATATCATACACGTAATAGTCTCATCATATCATCCAACACAAATCATGTCGTCATGTCATAATCACGATATAGCTATACAAGTTACATGACATGTCTCATCATACATAATGTAGTACTTCTTGAGGCATCGGTTCGTATCCCTCTCTCGCACTAGCGTGAACCTAAACTAACTACTGGCTGTCGCCCGGAAACCGGAAACCGGTACGCCTGGGCCTAACATTCCGGCCACTCGTCGTATACTCCTGGTGTAGCACTTCTTCACCATCAATGATCCATGCACCTGCATCGTCACATGAGTTGATGATATGCAACATATATAGTTGAGCAATAGAAAGAGACGGACTTGGAAAAAATAGAAGCAACATATCATAAGCATACAAACTTCATCATACCCAAAATGCCCTAACTAGAGTGATTTTCGCTAGTTGAGGAGGACGGTTTAATTACATCAAAATAAAGTTTCATCGTGCATAACTCAAAGTTTCGTCATAGAGAAAGTATTGACTAAACGGACACATTGTCATATATCGTCAATCATTGACATACGGTCTCGGCGCCGGTCTCGATGTCGGTCTCAGTCTCGGATGTCACAGGTGGGCCCTGCAACAACTGTTGCTCATCGAGAAGGTTCAAATAGGTGTCTACCGCTGCGTAGACGTTGCAATCACCAGAACCCTTACCTTCATCATTGTTAGCCATGTTTCCTACGATTAAATCTACTCAATTAATTCTAGACCTAATAAAATGAATAAAGACATAAAAAGGCCAATGTTTTGTAGGAATGTTGATTCATTCCTCTTGCGGCAAATCTTGGGCACTCGATATGTCCTAGTTTGTAGCACAAGTCATGCCGAAATTCACGGATAATTTCGGCATGACCTTTGCTACAAACTAGACAAATAGAGCGCCTGAAATTTGCCGAAACGGAAATGAATCAACATTCTGACAAAACATAGGCCACTCAAAATCATTCCCTGCAAACAATTTTCAAATATCCATCTTCGACACCACAACACATGTCCAAATATACACGAGCAACCACATGCCAAATATACTGCCCTAGAATAATATTTCTGTCCTAATTTGATGTCTAGCTAAATTCATATATATCAAAATAGCTACGTAGGGTTTATACCAAAAACTAGCTACCTAGGGTTCATACCAAAACCTAGGGTTCATACTTAAACCTAGGGTTCATACCTAAATTCACCTAAGTAAATTAACCTAATGCCCTCTTGCAAAGTATTCACCTACTATACCACTACTAGTCTGCTTAAACCTAGCTAGGGTTCATAACTCAATTTACCTAAGTAAATTAACCTAGAGAGGAGGGGTTGGGTCTTATAGAGAGGGTGCTCGGGGGAAATAGTGGCGAGGAGGGCATCGAGGGTGGCAGGGCCATGGAGGGAGGCAGGGCGACCTCATGACGGCGAGGAAGGCAGGGCCGTGGAGGGAGGCAGGGCGGCGAGGAGGGGACAAGGGTGGCTCCCGGGGGCGTCGAGGGTGGGTGGCTCCGGTGGCGCGATGGCGCGCGGCTCCAGTGCGGCCCCGGTCACGGTGATGGAGGGAGTGGCGGCGAGGGAGCAGGGGCGGCGAGAGGGAGCAGGGGAGGTGAGGGGAGAGGGATGCGAGAAGAATGGGGAATTGGGGAAGGAGAGATAACCGCGAAGGAGCAAGTCAAACTTAGCGGTAGCGCTTTTAAGGAAAATGCGTTGCTACTATTTTCTTAGTAGTAGCGCCTGTCAAAATAGGGCACTACTACTATACCTAGCCTATTGGCAACAGTGTGGCAGTTATAGTAGTAGCGCTTTTTGTCTGGGACGCGCTACTGCTATTTACATAGCAGTAGCGATGTTTGTCTCCCCATGCTATTGTTAGATAGTAGTAGCACCCTCTTTTGACCAGCGCTACTGATAATCCTCTATGTATAAGGTTTTCCCTAGTAGTGATTGATGGATCGTGCTGATGAAAACGGCGTCGAGCCACGGTTCGAGTTTTTGCAACTGGTTCGACGGTCGTGGTGGGCCGCGACCTTTCGTTAGAAAAGTTGTCAGGGAACTCTGTTTGCTCCTTGACGCTTGGCGTTCGAGGCTAAGTTATTCACGGTGTTCGGACGAGCCTCTAATAGGGAAACTACGTGTCATCGGAGGCCGAACTAAACTCGGAGGGAAGAACTCGCCTCGCAAGCCGTAGACTCTGATTATATGAAGCAGCTGAAGCTAAGACCCTTGGCGTTGGAGGCAAGTTCGGGGGATACTGAGGGAGTCCTGGTTTAAGGAGTCCTCGAGAGGCCGACCTGTTTCTCATGGGATGGACTGTACGGGCCGCTTACCGAGCATTGGATCGATCGAAGGCCGTGTCTCCAAGAAGGAAGCTTCGGGAATTGTGGCGTGTCCTCCACGATTGGAGTAGTGAATAGGCATTATCCCTTCGATGTGTAACCAACCATGTGTAAACCCTAGTTACCCTCGGCGTCTATATAAGCCGGAGGGTATTAGGTTGTAGAGAGGACAACTCATTTAGGGTTTAGCTATTTGATGTCGAGGTAGATCGACTTTGTAACCTACACATCATCAATACAATCAAGCAGGATGTAGGGTATCACCTCCATAGGAGGGTCCGAACCTGTATAAACATCATCTCCTATGTCTTCTGTTACCATCGATTCTAGTCTCACAGCTCGGGACCCCCTACACGAGATCCCCCGGTTTTGACATCGACAACGACGACCACGCCATATCGGCTCCAAAGCTGCCGGCCAGCGGACTGCTTGTTCTCAGGGAGGCCTTTCTCTAGTGGTTGGATGAGTTTGGGGGAGAGCCGGAGAGATAGGCGGAAAGTGAGAGAGAAGGGCTTGTTTGCAAAAATGTAACGAAATAGTGGGTGCCCTTTGTAAAACTGACACAGATTGCTTCCTGTACATTAGATACTAATCGAACAGTCGTGAATCAAAGATGGCAGGCACACCATCATCACCAACTGTGGTTTTTATAGGAGTAGAGAAAATTAATGCCTTGCAACCCAAAGGAACTTGAATTTATTTTCATAAGTATAACCATGCAAATTTTCAATCATCATACTTTTTTTAACAAATTAGCATGATCCCCATCTGATACCGGTATATTTTCAGTATTATAATGCATCTTTGACTTTAGAAGCCTCCAAGGGCCGTGTCAGGAACCACCGTGGTGTCCGAAGATGTAGAAATTTGAAAGTCAAACCCGTCATGAAAAATGAAAGTATAAAAAACACATTTATAGAAATATATGTTGATGCATTAGAGCAAATATAATAAGGTGATGTAGGTGAGCTGTAATACTTTTAATATTATATTTTTGTTGAGTTGAAGAAGAGAGAAGAGAAACGAGCTACACATAGAGCCAGTTGCAACACATGCTCCTAAACACTTTGTGAGAGCGTGAGGTGGGTGATATATCAATAAGTAGTACTTGCCGACTATAAGATTTGACATAAATGACGTGGCAACATGACATAGCCGGCAGTTGGCTATATTATTAACTCTACTCTTATGGTCGCATCTTCTGCTAGATTTTGTGTCTTGTTGCCTGAGAATCTATGACGTCGTTCTGTGCATCCAATTGATGCAGGGCTTTGAACTGACACACTTAGGCGAACGCACATTGTTCCTCGCATTTTTCCTTAAATCTTTTTACATGTTTTGTTTAACATAATGAGGTTGGGTGATCCACTAGGAATACTTTTCTGATGTTCAATTATCTCACTACTATGTATAATCAGCCTCAACTCTAAGTGACCAGTACTTACCAGTAGTTACCTTGGGAGTCCATGACAAACACGGAAAATGGTCTAGTCATTCGGTAGTATATCATTCTTGGTGCAACAAGGTGGACAAGACTCCAGTAATAGTCTTCCTTCAGCAGCTCGTGAGTTGCTCGATATCGAATTTGTTGATACATTTAAATAAACTCTTAAAATGTGACCGGATTCTGGTCTGAATGTTCAATAGGATTACCCATGTTCTCAAATTCTAGAGTCGCGGCAACATCTTCACCCTCATCCTCCACAATCACGTTGTACATGATCACATAACATGTCATTACCTCCCACAAGGTCTCTAGGTCCCATTGTTTATCAGGTCCACATACAAATGCAAAATGTGGGTGTGAAACTCCAAATGCCCTCTCAGCGTCCTTTATAACTGCTTCTTGTTTATGGGCAAAGTGAGACTTTTTATGATCGACTGGGTTAGAGATGGTGTTGACAAAAGTATCCCACGAAGAATATATACCGTCAACGAGATAGTAGCACATGTTGTACTCAAGTCTATTGATAGTATAATGGCAAGGAGGAGCTTTTCCTTCAGTCAGCCTCGCAAAAATGGTGATCGCTCTTTCTTCCCACGACGTCCTTCTTCAAGGTGAAGTAGTCATCATAGGATGGGACGCCATGCTACAAATGATCGAAAACAGTCTTGCGCATCCAAAAACGCAGATGGTCAGCGAAGAGTGCATTGAGGGCAAAGTAGACGTACACTAGTGTCAAATGGACAAGCACCCTATTGCGGTTGAGCACTCGATGACCCTTGGTGGAACCCTTAAAATTGAGAACATGCTCTTCCGCACGCTTCACCTCTTCAAGGACTGCCTGCATCATCACAGTCTCATCCCGTGTAGTCCTCCTCTTCAAAGAGCCGTCTCACGACTCAACATAGTGTTCGTATATGTACTCTAAATCCAAACCCAATGTTTGAAAGAAGAAGAGACAACTTTGTTAGCTCTGACAATTCACGGAACAATTATCAGGCTTGGTGAGTATAGAAATAGCGGATGGTACCTGACGGGGCGGTCGGAGGGGAGGGGTAAAACGGCGATGGAGGAGAAGCGGGGTGGAGCCTTGTTGGAATGCTAGAGGTGAAGGAGATGTAGAGTTCCGGCATGGGTGTGACGTGGTGAACGGGATGATAGAGCAATGACGAAGACAAGAAAGAACTAAGGAAGGAGAGAAATTGAAAGCTTGGAGACGTGGGTAGGGTTTTAGATGAGTCGGGGGCGGTTGGAGGCCTACGTGGCTGCTGTCTGGATTCCCGCAAAATCTCCCCTCCCATGTTTATCTTGGGTTTTCTGGTAATAGTATGTCAAGACCGTGTGACGGACCGATACAGTCTCGTATTGGATGACAAACTGCGGTCGGCAGTTACGGACGGTTTGAGAGTCCATTTTGAATATGCCCTAAAAACTACACCCTCCGTAAACTAATACTTTGCAGAGAAGGGAGTTGATAAAATAAAGTTCTTGTCCATTTGACACTGCTAGGAGTAGTTTATAATATGTATTAGGATTATTTAATTATATTTGATTTTAATATGTATATATGGTAAAATAGATAAAATAGAGAAATAATTATACACAACGTATATATGGTAACAAAGTATCCTATTTGATTTTAATATGTATTAGGATTATTTAATATAATTACCTAAAATTAAGTTAAACCGTGAAAAAAATAAGATAGTTTGTCGACTGGGTTGCATAAAATGCTGCTTGTAACCAACTCATTTCTTTTTTAGTTAATCTTGATTCAATCCAAAAAACGACTTGATCTCGCCCAGCTCACAAGGCTCGAGCCTTTTTTCAGCCCTAACTGAGAGGCAAACAGTATATACGTTTTTTTTTTGCGGGGAGTATACACGTTCTTTTTTTTTTTGCGGGGAGTATATACGTTCTTTTTTTGTCGATCCGATCGAAGTTGGGTCCACGGAGTAGGTGACTCGGATACGAGTCGGCCCGATTGCCTGACCGTGCGTGCTTATCCTGACCATGACCCGGATCGATCTATATAGGTGAATAAACAACGGGAGAAAACGGGACCGCGTCGGCGTGGTTGCCAGAGAAAGAAAATGGTGGAACTGGTACGGACTCTGGAAAGGGAGAGATGGTCCAGCCGCGTCGACCTGCCTGCCGGGTCACGCCGGGACACGGTTGGTCACAGGCACGCACGCACAAGCTCATGTTGTCGACTCGCATATACGGTCAGCTACGCATCTCCTCGTTTTTTTAGATTCTCGCCGCCTGTGCATAACAGTATTGTTTGTCTTTTCATTGTCCAGACTAACATTGAAAATAAGATAAAATATTAGAAAAATGTTTTGTTTTTTCATTTGAAATACGCAAACGCTCATACATTTATCCCCAAAATAAATCCAAAAATACGAACATAAATGCAAAGTCTAGGACTTGAACCTTGGCAGGTTGATTCCACCACAAAGAACCTAACCATTTCAACTAGACTAGCTTCACATTTATCTTTTTAATGTCTATATGATCATGTTGGAAGAGATGTTAGAATAAGTAGCGTTCACACTTGAAAAAAAATGCGAGGTAGAAAGGTATATAATAGAATTCTTGGTTTGTTGCATTGAAACAAACCTGTTTCAAGCCCACTCGATTTAAGTCGTTGATTTCACATGGATGTTCGTATTTTTCTATATCTTTTGAAGCCTTTACAATGTTAATTTTTTGTGGTAATGACATCAGCAGGCCCAACACGTCATCACCAGCAAGACATCCATGACAATGTCTCGATCATTTATGACATTAATGGAATCAACATAATTTATCGCTGATTCCTGCCAAACGTTGACGGTGGGGAAGAAACAGGGTTCGCCGAGGCCATCAAGAAGAGTCAGTCTCGGCGCCACATCGATCAGGATCTAGATGAGCGGGGTTGTGTGGCATCCGGGGGCTTCTCCGTCAGCACCAATCTGACCTAAGCACGGGTATCAACTCGCAGGGCCCATAGATCCTAAGGACGCCGGATGGGTGACAAGGGAGCCCATGCGTCTCGCATGACTCACATCACAGAGGCACAACGATGGCACGATGAGCGTGTTGTCTAGAATGCACCGTTGAAGGCCTCAAGGAGCAGGTAGACTGGCATTAACGTGTGTCAGGAAGATGTCGGATCTTTCTAAGACAACTTCTCTGCACGACCGACCCTTGATGGGTCACCTATGCCATATGCGAGCAGCGCCATCTCGCTATGGAGTTGTTTTTAGCATGTTTGGACCAATGGTGTATCTTCTATGTATCATATAAGTCGCAAAGGAGACCGTCTATGAGGATGGATCCCCATTAGAACACTTAGAGCTCGTTGCACCTGTTGTAATCATGAGATCTCTCAACATACAAAGGAGAACACAAAGCAGGACTAGGGTGTTACACCTCGCCGGTTGTAGCGACCTGACTCAAAACGAGTCAAGCCTCTATGTATCTGTGCTATCCTTGAATGGGTATGCTAGCACACACAGTACATCAATGTATATATCAAAGTAGTCACATGTAAATAATGTAAAACTGGTATATACCTTATGAGTCTCAGGGGAAACAATCAATCGGAAGTGGAGTCCCATCATCGCCAACGGCGGGTTGAGTGTGGACCGTAACCTTATATCGTACTCTTACCTATCGTAGAAATATTCCTGCAAGATGATATGTTGCAGCCGTGTAGATCAGTACATTGAATGTACCGACAACATCACAATATGAAGGCAGATGATAAAACTATTCTATATGCAATAAGGCTTTGTGGCTCTGTGTGTGAGTTTTTGCATAAAAGCTGATTTTATTTTGTTTTTCCTACAACAAAGGAATATCAAGAGTCTTAACTATAGAGTTATCAACCATGACATGGTTCTTCCAACCGATGTCTCATAGCCCACAAGTATCATAAGTTTCCCATAATTAATTATCAATCCGGTGTTGAGAGTTCATAGATAGATCCAAGTCTAGAGGCTCAAATTGTTCGTAACCTGTGACACAGCTAATCGATTAGGTTTTAAACTCTGCATGGTGTTGTGCACTTTACCCACAAGAATCGTTCCATCCTTGTGAGTCCTCGCACTGCCAGGTGTTTGAGAACAAGACGAACGAAACATGGTCTTCCAAGGATTTTCCCTAACTACTGTCAGTGCCCATCACATTCTACCGTAGTTCTACATGTCGTAGCACTGGACCAGTCAGTCACTACGATGATCAACCAAGCCAGAGCCCATAGTTACTTGTGGCTGCACAGGTAAGCATCCTGACATGAAGTATTCTTCCGTCTCTTTGAGTCTGGGTGAAGCTTTCCGCAAGATATCTTGGCGCTTCTCCATTCATCCCAGCCATCCACTGGTTTCTCCAGGGTGCCCATCAAATCCATCCTTCACCCACTAGTGTGTATTGAAAATCTTGTCTCGAATCTCGAAGTCTTGAGGTCTTGAAGATGCCATCATGGAGTTGTTGTCATAGACGTAGAATCCTTCTTCTCACACCACTCCCAAACACTCATACCAACCCCGTCTACTATAGTGTAGCATCAAAATAAATAACATCACGGGGTTTGGTAACAGGATAGTGTGTTCCTACCTCATGCATTCTACACAATCTACAAAATTCAATATCACTACTGGAGGGATTGGTTGAAAAGGGCGACACTACATGCAAGTAAAACATAGGTAAACAAATGGTCAAAGTGAACTTGCATGTACTTGTTGATGAAGTCTTCGCACTCACAAATCTTGATAATTCTACTCGTCACACTCCGAGAAATCTATCGTAAACGAATAAACACCCAATAAACATCCATGCCAAAAATAAGAACGAAAAGAACGTATGGACAAAACATGTCTTAGTGCAAAAATAAAAACATGCTATGGTTTAATAAGAAAAAGATAGGTTCTTATGGTGTTGCAAAGTGAAAGGTGAAGGAATTGACTGAAAAGAGTAAATGGACGATGAACTATTGATGTATAAGCTTAGGTTTGATATGCTATGGAACATGATCAAAAGTGTAGAGAGAAGAACATGAATGTTGTTTGAGAGATAACATATGCCATGAGAATTTGTTTGCAAAAAGAATCAATTGAAATGGAGCAGTACAACACAAGTTATAGCGAATTGAAGTATGAATTGAATTTAAATTCAAAAGGTCAAATGTATTTGAATTGGAGCATGGTGTTTATGAAGAGAAAGTATATAACACAAGTGTTTAGGTGCAAAAGAAATCAATTGAAAAGGTGCTATGGTTTGCAAGATATGATCAAACGAATCTTCAAATTCGAATTTGAATCGCTTAAATTTGAAAGGTTCAAAGGTCGAAACGAATGATGTTACTGGATATGGGAGGTCAATATAAATATGTTGATTTTTTTACTAGATTTGGAATAATAGATCAAAAGATATAACTAATTCAATATGGCATTGAATCTAGTTAGAACGTTGTTTGGCAACACTACTATGGACTAGTGTAATGATCTAACTATAATCAAAATTATATGTTAAAAAGATAACACTGATGGTATGAACAGGAATATTACTTCGTATGATTCGGACGCAATTGGATTCATCGGAAATGGAGTTACGGATAAAAATATATGATCAAAAGAAGTTCGAATATGGATGTGAATAAATTTCAAAATTTAAAAGTTGCAAAATTTTGATTTGAGATGTTCACTAGATAGGTGAGGTCAAGACAAAAATCTAGGCGTTGGTTTCATCTAATTCGAATAAACGGGTAAACAGTTATGGCTATTAAAAAATCAGAGCTAAACTGTTTTACGGAAGAAAAATAGCTATGGTTAAAATAATTGTAGTACTAATGTGTAAATACGGAGACTAATTAATAATTTAATTACACTACCGTATACTAATCTATAAATACTAGTCTAAAAATAATAAACTACGATGGTATAAAAGAAAATACGAAAAGAGTACCTTCAGAATGCACAGAAGACACAACTTCACAAAGGAGACGACTTCGAGAAATCCCGCCGGAGAGAAGAAAATATTTTTATTTAATAAACCTAGTTGTCGGGGATATAACCCCGCAGTATAACCCGCGCTATTGGGTCGGGTCAAACAAGTGGCGGCTTATGGGACATATTCAAGATGGGTTGTGCTTTAGAAACAAGACGAACAAGGAGGCTTACCATGTAAGTCGAATGGCGGCTCATCACATAAAGATGGTGACTCAAAGTCCAAGAGACAGAAGACGCATGGAGTTTGCTTTCTTAAACGGCAAGGCGAGTTAGCGACATAGTAGGTTACAAGTCATAACACGACTTGGACTCTTTTAAGCCTAGTCTCGACGTGTATATAAAGGCGAGCCTTGAGGCTAATAGACTTAAGTTGCAAACCCCCGAGAGCTAGGTTAGCGATTCTGCACCCTTGTAATCGAGATCATCATCAATATAGACACAAAGCAGGATGTAGGCTTTTACCTCCATCGGAGGGGCCAAACCTGGGTAAACTCGTCTCTCGTTCCCGATCAACCCCTTCGAGTCGCCACACAGCGGCGATGGCCTCAGACCTAAGTTCTCCTATGAGGACATCTGTCGTGACAAAACCACGACAGTTGGCGCCCATCGTGGGGCTGTCACACGGTTGAGTTGAGTTCTTGAAGGGAACTCTTCCAGGGTTCAGAAGCTACGCGGTTGGTCAGATGACCAAGAGCCACCATGGCAAGCTCTACATTGACAATTCAGGCTGGGGCCCCGAGGCCGACTGAGTCTAGTCTCGGTACCGGGTCCCCTTTGGCAAGATCCACGTCTTCATCGGTAAGATCGACGCATCAGTACCCGAGCCGGACATCTGCATCGACATCGTCGAGTCGGCTCGGCACGCCCGACCGAGCAGCACCAAGCCGATCGATGTCATGTCTTCGTTGGTTTCACCCAAGGAGTCAGCCTTTCGGATGAGCCGGCAGGTAGCGAGGGCACCCCTGTCAACTCCGATGGCAAGCCATCCATGGGAGACACCGAATCGATTTGTCCCCTCTATGATGGGAGACTTGGAGTATGTTTGCAAGCGGAAGCCGCCAAGGAAACATACGAGCCGCCCCGCCAGGTCACCATCTACATGGCAGGAAACGCGGCGGCTCAAGATCCATCGTCCGCAGGAGCGCTTGCCTATCACTTCTCTTGCCCACAGACGTCTCCTCAGAATGGCAAGACCGAGCGCCTCCTATGTATAACTAATGACATCGTCCGCACACTATTATTTCAAGCAAACCTCACCCCACCATTTTGGGCCGAAGCCCTCCACACGGCTACCTATCTTCTCAACCGTCGGCCTTCTCGTGCGGTCAACCACAACACTCCCTACTTCCTCCTTCATGGTGCACACCCTTCCTACGACCACCTACGCATTTTTGGATATCTCTGCTTTCCTCACATGACCGCCACAAAGGATCACAAGCTCGCCCCTCCGCTGCATATTCCTCGGATACCCCCTCGAGCACAAAGGGTACCGATGCTTTGATTTAACCTCACGACGTGTCATCGTCTCCCGTCATGTTATTTTTGATTAGACATCTTTCCCCACACACCACCCCCACTTGCCCGTCCCCAGACGATCCCATCCACTGAATCTAACCTACCTGTCCGCTAGCCAATCCGCTAACTTCGTACGGCCCCCGGCCGATCTGCCCAGACCCCACTATCTCGGATACACCCTCACTTGACCTAGCATCACGCTCCACGCCCACCCACCCGTGTTGCAATCCTCCCGCCCACTCTGAGCCTTCCACACGGTCCTCCCGCACCAGCCGTTCTCCCACCTCACCTGGGTCCACCCCCACGACTCACTCTGCACCCAACGCCCACCAATATCTATCCATGCCTGCCAATCTGCCCACTCCCGGCCCCACCTCATTCCATGCAACTGGCGGCTTGGTCACACCTGCCGTGAACCCCACCGAATTCTCCTCGGTTTCCCTGCCCCCATGCATGCCCAAACGACGTCTTCCGCTACGTGCTGTCCCAACCAAACCACCACAAAATGCCCACAAAATGTCCACTTGCTCCAAGTCCGGTTTTTGCATGCCCCAGCGCCTCTTCCTTGCAGACACAACTTCCTCCCCCATCTCACCTCTTCCACCTACATACAAAACTGCCCTCAAAGACCCCAATTGGCACCAAGCTATGCTAGATGAATACAATGCTTTAATGATGAACTACACTTGGTCTTTTGTGCCTAAACCTACAGGTGTGAACGTGGTCATCGGGAAGTGGATATTTCGGCATAAGTTCAACACGGATGGCCCCTTGGCACATTACAAAGCTCGTTGGGTGGTCCGCAACTTCACGCAACGAGAGGTTGTGGACTATGGTGAAACTTTTAGTCCGGTGGTGAAATCCGCCACCAATCGTGTGGTTTTGAGCTTGGCTACCTCACACTTTTGGCCCATCCATCAGTTGGACGTCAAGAATGCCTTCCTCCACGAAGATCTACATGATATCGTATTTTGCTCTCAACCTGCCGACTTTGTTGATTCCTCCCATCCTGATCACTTGTGTCGTCTTCACAAGTCTCTCTACGATCTAAAGCAAGCTCCCCGCACATGGTTCCTCCGCTTTCAGGCGTTCTTGCTATCCATTGGGTTCTTCACTTCCAAGAGTGACACATCCATATTCATACTTCGTCGTGGTACGTCTATTGCCTATTTGCTCATCTACATCAATGATATTATTGTCACTGCCAACTCCACCACCACGCTGCATCATATCATCTCATCTCTCAAGTCCACATTTTCCATGACCGACTTGGGACCCTTGCATCATTTTCTCGGCATAAATGTGACACCTAACACCTCAGGCCTCTTTCTCTCCCAACAACAGTTCACTTTGGAACTCCTGGACCGTGCCAACATGTTGCATTGCAAACCGGTCTCTACCCCCATAGATACTAGCTCCAAACTCTCTCTAGCCGACGGTAACATCCTCTCCAACCCCACCTATTATCGAAGTCTAGCTGGAGCTCTACAGTATCTCACTCTGACTCGATCGGATATTGCATACGCGGTTCAGCAAGTGTGCCTCTTCATGCATGAGCCACGGGACACTCACATGCAGCTCATTAAGAGGATCCTCCGGTACTTACATGGCACTTCTCATTATGGCTTGCAGTTCTATCAGTCCTCCTCCACGGATCTGATTGCATATATGGACGCCGATTGGGCAGGGTGTCCGGACACCCGGAAATCAACGTCCGGGTCCTGTGTTTTTCTTGGGTCCAACCTGATTTCTTGGTCATCGAAACGACAAGCCACACTGTCTTGTTCCAGTGCCGAGGCTGAATATAGAGGTGTTGCAAATTGTGTTGCAGAGTCATGTTGGTTACGTCAATTACTCCATGAACTCATGTGTCCACCGCAGCGTGCTACCATCGTCTATTGTGACAATATCAACGCTTCCTACCTGGTGTGCAACATCAACCACAAAAGCACGTCGAGATAGACCTTCACTTCGTGTGTGACCGTGTTGCCTTGGGTGAAGCTCGTGTTCTGCACGTGCCATCTAGTTCACAGTTTGCTGGTTTGTTCACAAAGGGATTGCCATCTTCGTTGTTCCACGATTTTCGATCCAGCCTCAACGTCTTTGCAAATGGAGTTCCGGTCGAGGGGGTGTTGAATTGTATGTAAATATATTGTACATGTACACGTTCCTTGTATTTCGGATCTAGTTCGTCCAAGGCCTACGTGCCTGAGATGTAGGGGCGATAGATCCTCTCTTGTGTATAAGGCATGTAATCTGCAACGGGCAATAATATCTGAGAATTATTCCTTTCAACTACCTGCGGGGGAGACGGGTTTCAGGTTTTTTCTTTTACAAAGGTTCGAGGGGCTTAATTTTCATCCAACCGCTAAGGGATGGTTGATGAGGGAATCAAACAGATAATTACCTCATTTAGCATTAGCGTGAAAGCTCGAATGATATGATACATTCAAGGACTTAACGACACAACGGCCCCGCATATGAGTCTTCCCATGCGGCGGCTAATTCCCTCTCTCTACTATGCATGCATGCAATGACGTCCTCAAGATTCTTTCTATTGCCTTAAAATATAAAAAGAATTATCTCTAAAATTGTTAATTTAATTCACGATCTGTTTTCATCGTTGACTTTGTCGCGACGAGATCTTTAAAACTAGATCTCATATCGACATGTTTTGACAACTTTTTTCCACCATCCGTACTTGTCACATTTTTACACTTACTTGCCGTTTTATTAACCACTTACTTGCCTGAAAAAATATTACTCAACTACCATTTTTTTCTCGATGTGAGGCATGTGCCGCATGCATCCAGACTATAACATGACGGCGTGTGCTGGAAGGATATGATGATTGCATAGTGCATGTATGCAAAGCGTCACACAGAATACATGTGGTGGCAGCTCTTATTCACTAGCTAAATGCATTTGATTAGTTTTCATTAGTGCTATGGCATCACGGAACATTAGTAATATAAAATTGCAATAGTTCCCAATTTTACAAAAACTTAATTACCAAGATGCTAGTGATTAGTTTCCATTAATTATATTTAGTTGTCAGAATACAAATTACGCGTTGTCATATTAAACATGCTTAGTTGCCAAAAACATACAAATTGCTTACTCCTTAGTTGTCACAAAATACTTAGTTGTCACAAAGCTTAACATCTTTAGTTGTCAGACTGTGGATACTCGATCGTTAGTATGAGTTAGTTGCCAAATTACTAGAGTAGTACTTGTCATTAAATTCTCATAGTGATTAGTTTGTCAGGCCAATGCTTGTTAGCATATTTAAGTAAACCCTAGATTGCAAGTTGTTAATATGACGTGTGTGCGCATTAAAAAAAGAAGCCAGCACACTAGCGACGCAAAGCATGTAGCAGGATTGGTGGTACTGTAGTACTACAAAATTAGTATGGCTCAACGTCATCGACTCAGCAACGTAGTAATACTATAGCAGAAAAGATTCCAGTGACAAGTTTGAGGACTGACAAGGAAAGAAAAAACGATTTCTCTGCTTGCGCCGGGTCTGTGCGAGCCGCCGCATGGGAAGGATTCCGTGCACACATTGTTACTTAGATTTTCCCTGCATTCAATTAGTAAACATATAAATTCCATCTTGTTTTCGTCCGATTGGTTGAAACACAATTAGCTTTGATTGGCAGATGAATGCGGTGTCTGGTTTGCGTATCTAAGACATCGTGAGCCTATTTAAAGCACTTTCCATAGAATTAGAAGAGCTGCATCCCCATTCCAGTTAATTACAACGGCGTGCAAACATAATACTAGACTGCTCCCTCGCCGTACCCCCTCCCATTTCTTTTCTTATGCACAAACAGCACATACGTCGCAACACTCGCGCACCCTAACAAATTCCCCATCCCTCCCCTGTAGCAACTGGCACTTGCTCTGCACAGTTTCCTCGACATGTCTTCGGCCCCAAAATAATCCTCCGTACGTTGCTGCCGCGTCTTTTGCACACTCCGTCAGGAGATTCATGCCAGAAAAAAAAGTGTTTGTTGAACAATCTCCTTCCCTAGTCAGGGCCGTGTAGGAGTAAGAGAAGAGATCCGGGAGAACTGCCTCGTCATTTGGACAGAGTTCAGCTGCCAAAGCAAACACATAAAATGTTAAGTTCCGGCACGAGGTTATCTTACAGGGCGAAAAAACAAACGCGTGGATTGGGTCGAGTCAGTTATCAGTACCCGTATCAGCCGCTCGTCACGGAAGCTTGGCGCCCTGTGCTTCAATTCTCCACGGTGGGTCGTGAATTCCTCCATTACCTCGGAAGCATATTCAGCGGGAGCTTCGATGCCTCGTGTGATGGCTTCGCCGTCACCCTGGGCAAGGGAACCAAATGAAACAATTCAGATCATCTCATCCTAGCAAGCCATGCTAAACCGCACATGAGACTAAAGACATGGCATTAGAGCTTGAGATGGGCAGTACATGCAACAGGGAGTGACAAAACGTGAGTAAATTGTCAAAAAACCAACACAATTGCGCACAATGAATAAAAAAACACCATTGTAATAACAGTTTGTTGGTGCCATCGTTTTTTTTTTTTGCCGAAATCACTGAAAGCTTGTTGACCGTGTTTTGATGCAACGCAAAACCTGACAGCAGGGCCCGTTGTCAGTGCTAACGTGGCAAAGAAAAATCACACCATTTGGACGGACGTTAAGCACCACAGTCAACCCCTCTTCTACCTCTCCTGAGTGAGTGGTGTTTGACGAGTTCTGCATTTCGCCGAACACCTGACAGACGCACAGCGGTGCTGTTGGTGCGACGTTGTGTGCAGTGAGGCTAATTATAGTGAACTTAAACTAGTATCCATATGATACTACTTCCTCCTTTCCGGTTTATAGGTTTCGTCTCAAAAATTTCAGATTTCAATTATATTAGGCTCATTTTGAACGGTGGCATCACCAAACTGTTATGAAAACTGTGTTTTTTTTATTCATTGTGCATAATTGTTGTGGTTTTTGACAATTTAGTCCAAAAACCCATACCTCTGGTATCGATGGATCACGGCGCATCCCCTCGCATTCTTCGTACTCGGACGCATCCAGTTCCCACAGGTGGCGTGAATCAAAGAACTTCGGGAGGAAATGCTCCCTGATGACAACGAGGAAGAAGAAGAGGAGCGGGAAGAGGATCCCTGCCACCGGTATCCATGTCATCCCCCAGACGATCAACAGATAAATCAGCTGGAAAATGGTGAAGGCCAATATCTGGTTGAAAGGCACCGACTCCAAGAAGGACGCATGGGCGCCTTCAAGAACCCTGTCCAAAATTACAGCAGATGAATATTCACTCCAAGTCCCGGCTTCCTGGATTACCTGTCCGAAACCAAAATGCATAGGCTGCTTTGCGTATGCTTGACAGAAATGAAGAGACACAGGAGTCACAAACGGAGCGTACTTGTATCGCCGCTGAGGGGCGATGAACAAAAGCTGTATTCGCTCCCAGAACTGGTTCCCAGGCAGGCTGTCGATGGACATATAGGCAAAGTATCCCCACAGGACTGATGTAGGTATCCTCTGAATGACCGGCACGATTCCAACGCAACCCGCGACCAGCAGGGACTGAAGCAGATTGCTTACTCTCTGCTCATTCACCCGTACAGGCAAGTAAGCTTCCAGATGCTTTTCAGGGTCAAATACCTCTGGCACACTCCCTGCCCTATTCCCCTCTGTGGTCTTTTTTCCCTCTGTGATAACGGCGTCTTTCAATTCCTTGAGCTCTTTGTGAGCAGAATCCTCCTGCGCCACGTTGAAGATATAGTTTCAAGTGCATGTTTTGGCGATCATATGACTTTTACCTGCATGTTTTGACGAATGACTACTTACGCTGCCTTTGTCGTCCATTTTAATGAAAACCTCTTGCATCTTGCCATAAACCTCTGAGCTGCTAGCATTGTTCATCATGCCTTCCTTGGCAGTTCGGACCATCTGTTTGCGAAGTGCCTAATTTGAACGAAGAGAGACAGTAGATGAGCATAGTGAAACTGAATGGCTAACTGAAAAGCCAAGAAGACCACGAACTACCAACCTGCCTCCTGAGGACAGCCAGACTTCTCGTGTGCATGGGGGCCTGGGGAAGTACTCCATTAGATGGAGGAATGCCAAGAAGACCACAAATCAACACCTGCGTAGCATTTCTATACCATGAGAACAGTAAGCATGATAGTGATGCTATGTTGTCCTATTTCTTAAAAAATTGTCCACATGTTGCCTAATTTATTACAGGTTTTCTATTTTCTGTAAGCAGTTGAAATTCACAGATAAGATCTTCAGAATTCTATTAGGACTGGCATCCATAATGCCACAAGAGAGAATGATAAATCATACCGAAAAGCTCAGGACCAAAATGTCGTAATGGTATGCCGATGGTTTTTTTAAATTAAACTCCTTCTGCTGAGCCATCTGGGAAGCTACACTGTGATCAAAGAAATAGAGCCCCGCAACCATCACAGCAGGCACAATAGCCAATAATATGTAGTTTGGAGGGACAGAAAATAAATCCTGCATGTTCATCAATGATCACACATCAAAATTCTGAGCTCACATGTGTGACATATATCTACCGTTTGATCCTGGATCCAAGTAAAACGCCTTATTACCTTAGCTACCGTCCAATGTTGCAGTGACTTGGGTTCCCAAGGAAGTGGGGTGAACAGCCTCCTAGGAACACCTGAAGGTATCTTGCTAGGCAACGAATATGACAACGCGGTCCACAGTATCACCATAAGTGGAACACCATAGTCAGCAATCAAGTTCCTTAGCCATCCTGAAAGTTTTACCTGGAGCATTAATAGTTTGTACATGGAGACGATTGGGTCATCAAATGTACATGGGGAAATATGACAAACCAGTTCCGTAGAGCGATGATCTTGCATTTCTGCTCCTTAATGCAGTATAGAGTAGTCCAATTGAAAAGATAACTCCAAGCAGACCATTAATATATACCCATTGGAACTGGTATATCGGTAGGCTCTGATCTTTACCCTCAGGCACACTGAATTCACCCAACATTCCCTGCGGAACACAGGCCATGTAGTGAGTAATTGTCTACCAGAATGCTCCCTTTACTCCAAATATATGCTGCTTTGAACAAGACACGATCTCCAAAAAAAAAAAACTTCGACAATCTATTTTCAGCATTATATGTTAATTATTGTCTAATTTATTATTTCGAGAGCACCTCTCTGCTGTCAAGTTTATAACAGATACAATGTTTTTTTTTTAAGAGTAACAGATACAATCATATACTCCCTCAATTAATATGGATTCGAGGGAGTACAATTTTTCGTATAACCAATATAAATAGTTTTGAGGTAAAAACAGCTGCTATTGATGCAATTGGATACTCGATTTTGCCTAATCGAAGTAGTAGTTGATCCCTAGATCGATTATGGCTCTCCGGCTCTGACCCAATCCAGTTTCATTTTATATGATCATAAATATTAGCGGTCAAAGAGAAAGATGGACCACCCAACTCCTAAAATATCATATATAGATAACAATTTAGCAAATTTATACCTTGATAGCTTGTTGCATGAACAGGATTGTGATTAACATTCCAAACAATTCTCCCGCAAACCTTGTAAATCTATTCAAAGCAGCTGCGGCATTAAACATTGCCATGAGGAACAACATGACCGCAGTCCAGATGCAAACCCTATCAGTGGATAAAAAGGGAAAACAATGAAAGAAATATAGAGGTACCATATGGCATAACTGAAAGGCAATCACAAAAGGTATTTCTTATTTATTTATCATCCCTTACCATCCAGCCCATGCCAGGAATAATCGTTCTCCAAGGTTTGGCTGATTTTTGGCAAAATTGTAGAGATATGTGTACATGATAATAGTTGGTTCTGCAACTCCCACAATCAGCAGTGGTTGTCCTCCCAGTAAAGAATGTATGATGCCACATATAGCAGTTGATGCCAAAGTCTCAACTGTCGTTAGCGTACCATCTGAAACACGACAAAAACTTATTTTCATTTGTCAGTGCCTAAGAACAAGGATCCACAACTACATTTCCTTATCTTTATCAAATGCCACTTGGAGAGATAAAAGTAAAGGATTTAGAAACGGGGAAAATATGTGGAAAAGGCTACTGACCTAAAGTTCTTAACAGTGCAAGGAAGAATAGACAAACCTGTATCTTTGCTCAGTTGCTCCCCAAAGGCAATAACAGGCAGCGCAGACGCAAAGAAGATGTACAGAGTAGGTGCCAATATCCTGACAATACGTAGGTTGCATTCAACACAGTCAACACAACTGGAAAATTTTGAGAAGTGTCGTAGAATTAAATAAACATTGACTTGTTAGGTACAGCAAACCTGAACCCAGAACTGAACCCGTTGTGCCAATCTTGTTTGTAGCAAGCTGATCTTCCTCTAAAATCCTCAATCACTCCCTTAAATAGGGTTTTCTTAGGTTCCATCGCCTGAAAGGGGGCTAGAACATATCAGATTTTGTGCGTGCAAAGGCATGGTGTACAGCGATGAGTCATATATTTCCTGTCATAATTCTTATAGACCTCCACAGATTTCTAATTCAAGATATAATGTTTACCAACGAGGAAAAGATGTGGCTATGCCAACAACTGTTTCAACAATACTTAGGTTTGACCGGAAAAAAGTGGCACCTCTGGAGTCATATTTGAAAGTACTTGTTCATGATCACAACATACTGTAAAATTGAATTAAGACTAGAAGTTCTATTTTGGATGCCACATCAAGCAAAACAGCATCTCGTAAAAATCAACTGAAGATGTCATGTTCCTCCCACACAAACAAAGCCAAGAGAATTTGCAAAGAAAATTATGCATGAAGACAATGGACAGAGCTGCATTACCCCATAAAATGTTGCTTCATAACTTCAGATTTCGTCTGTGAAAGAATACGATAGCTAGCACGTGAAGCATCAGCCAAAGGAAATAGGAAGGTTGGCCCAATTTGGCTTGCCTCTGTTTGTTATGCTATATTTAGCATGCTGGATGGGCCAAATATTGAATGGCCATTAACCATTGAATGATAGCCTTTGGTATGCCCAATGTCCTTCATTTAACGTGATGCTATATTTAGTTTTGTATTAGTGCCAGACACGGTAAGAGCACGTTATTTTTAATGACTATCTTGACAGTTGAGATAGCCAGAAGGGGTTTTCAGCTTTTAGGCAAACAAAAAAAAAATAGGGTCATTAAAGCAGACCATTTGGACTAGCTGAATTAGGCAAACGCAAGCATCCTATCAACCGACAGACATTTGAAACTAACCCCAAAGGCTGGGACCAAATACGATGTGATAATATGCCATAGCAACGGGAAGCAAACGTCATACATGGATGAATATGATACCACAAGCCTATGCGATGGCCATGCTCTGCTTATAACAAAATCAATCAAGTTGCCTGATCTCCTCTGTACGCAAGCTTCACATAAATAAAAAGCGAGTAGAAATCAACTAATCAAGCATGCATGCATGTTTGGGGCCATGTTCATAACAACCAAAAGTAGTGAAATGGTACTACAATTTTGCAGGGGGTTGCATCAACGCGACAAAGCTGCAAGTAATTGGAAGTTGGAACCCTTCAAACAAATGTGCTAGAAGGTCGCCAAAGAAATGTTACAGAGATATAGAGAAATTCACCCTAGCTACGTGCTCATTGCTGCTGCTGCTGCTGCTGCTGCTGCAGAGGAACGAAGAATCGCATTCTTCCAAACAAACAAAAAAATAGTAACATGTAGAGCATCAATTTAAGAGCTACATTTCCTTCAAACGCATAGAATGAATCAACCCGAGTTGAATCAACAGGAGCAACAGACAAACAAGCGGACGCGTCAAATTTGACACATCCGTATGCAGCGCGAGGGGCTGGGCCCAGCAAACAACCCAAGCAACCCGTGGAGGAACTTTTGAGCTGCGGGAATTGAGGCATTGGAATGGACCGGAGCCTTACCAGCAGCGACGTACGAGGCGAGGCGGCGTGGGGGAGGCGAGGCGCGGTGCCGGAGATGCGCGGTGGTGCAACTACGGCAATGCCGCCTCCACCGCGACGCAGGGTGCGAAACCCGGCGTCGGCGGGCGGAGGAGGCGAGCCGGAGCCAGGGGCGGGCGGGATTGCAGCCTTCTTTGCTTCCCCCCATTTCCTCCGCAATGGCCGCGCATTTATAGACCCCGGCGACCCCATCGATCCATCGGGGGAGAGAAGATGAGCGTGCGCGCGCCTGCCGCCCAAATCTCCCTCTCTGTCACGTGGGCCCGACGATAATAGTAAACGTGGTGCCAGGATTGCGTGGGGCCGAGGTGTCACCGGCGCACGGCTCTCGCGGGTTTGAATCAAGGAGCGACGCGGCCGTCCGTTGGAGCCGATGGTACGACCTGCGTTGGGCCAGCGCTCGCCTCGTGGTGTTAGCCAGAAGGACAGCTGTCGCCGGATCCGGTCCACGTCGTCCTCTCGCCCGCTCCGAGCCTGATCGAGCACGTTCGCTCCAAGCATCGGCTGGGCAACTCGCACGCGGGGGGCTACCAGGCCTGACAATGCCGTGACGACGTTTCCGCCGCTTGGTTCGGTCTCGCCCAACCCGATCGAAACTTGATGCACGTTTCCTTTCCAGATTTGGACGATACGTACGCGAGGGGTCCATCCGCCAGCTGGCCTCTCGACTCGCCGTCGACATGGTAATCACGGAAACGGGGCGATTGATTGGGCAGCCTCTGCTGCCACACGAGCATACGGAGCGCTGCCTTCTCGCAGCCATGTCATATTCACTGTGACCTGTACAACGGGTGTGGTTTTATCAACAACTGCACGAGTGCGTCGTGTGACATGAGGTGCAACCATAGATGCATGCACGCTAACATCGACCCGTAACCCAAGTGTAACCTCATGCCACTAGCCTGAGGCTGAATTCAGTACCGTAACAATAACGATCACATCCCGAAATATCCACGCTGCTTGCTTCGGCGTGTCAAAAAATTAGAACCACGAGTTGGTTCAGCAATTAGCTACCAGTAAACATCACGTGGATGGAGAGCCACATAGGACGCAATCTGACGGCATCACCTTGGGGAAAACCTCACAACTAAACAACATTGCTCATGTCATAATATATCAGCATTCCCCAACAGAAATTGCCCAAGGTAAATCGGCGAAGGAAGGCATGCATCCAGGTGAATGAGGCATATTAGGAAACGAGAAAGGATTAACCTACCATGGCAATCATTTAGAACGGAACTGCTTGCATGTCTGGAAGGTGGACCACGCTGATACCAACAAGTAAATGCAACATTAGAAATCATTCAAAACATGACAAAAATGACATCGCTTCATCATTATCATATAGCTCAGGTAAACTACCAAGACACTGTCGTAGTCCTTCATAGAGAAAACGCAGAAGCTTTGTGTCTTGACACATTTTATAGAAGCGCGGACAAACCTCCAAGTAAGCGCCCCATGAACATGACTACAAAAAAAATGAACCCATTGTGCTGTCAAAAATGAAGAAAGTTCATGAGGCCGGAAAGAAAAGACACAGATCAGAACTAAAACTCGAGGCACTCACATCCTTGTTGTTTGTGAACTCGATAGGTCAAGGTCGGTCGCAACTTTACTGGTCAAGGCCCACTGCCTAACCGAACCCTTGCTCGGAGGAGTAAAATGCGTGTTAGTGCGTCCCGGAAGGGTGAGAAGGAGTAGGGGCCTTTGCTGCTATATCCTGTAAAAAGATATGGGTGACTACAAGCATGGTGACAAGTGGCAACAGAAGGAGATTGTGAGGGCTGGCAGAGCCAAGTGCTAGATCAATGAGTTCATATCGATGGAGATTGTTAGGGAGTTAGAGCAACTCCAATGAGGCGACCAATTTCGTCCGTCGCCGTCCGTTTGGCTCGGCGCAAACACAAAAGACGGCCAACGCGCCGATCCAAACGGACGCGCGTTCATTTTTCGTCCACGAGCGACCCATTTTCGTCTCATTTTTGAGCTGGATTTGCGTCAGCACGGATACGAGACGGACGCGCGCGCGCTCGCCCTCTCCCCTCCCTGGGCCGCTAGTCGATGGCACATTGGCCTCCCCTCTCTCCCCCAGCCAACAACAACCCTCGCCCGTCTCCTTCGTCGTCGCCGCCGCCGCCTCCACATCAGCTAATTTTTTCCGGCGACTCTGCCAGCTGCCGTCGCCTCCACATCCGCCCAGCAACGCCCACTCCCCCCATCGCCCGCCACCGCCGTTTTGTCGCCGGGGAGCAAACGGCTTCCCACCGCACAGCCGCCCGCGACCAAGAAGCCGCCTCGCCGCCCCGGCCAGACTCGACCGGCACGCTCGTCGGACGACAGCCCACTCGTCGGACGCCGGCAGGGCAGCTAGCTGGTCCGTGCGTGCCGCAACTCTCCTCGCCGGCCGTCTCCTTCTTCGACGCTCGCAAGTTGTTCGACAGTTTGCCAAGGTACGAAATGGACTCCGCCGACGAGTTCTTCTTCCACAATTTCCTTTGTGACTCCGAGGATTCGTCGTCCGACAACGAGGAGGAGATATTGGCTGTCGTGTTGGTCCATCACCACCTAAACAGCCAGCGGCCGTTGTTCCCTGGCTCCATTTCGGGCCACCTTCCGGCGTTGAATCGCAACCGAGTGGGCATTTCCTTCTCTGGAAGGACTACTTTGATACAACAAACCCGTTGTTCAAACATCAAAAATTCCACCGCTGTTTCCGTATGAGTAGGCATGTTTTCAACCATATTAGAGAGGGAGTGGTCGGCTATGATGACTATTTCGAGTGCAAAGAGGATGTCGTCGGCAAGATTGGTTTCTCCTCTTATCAGAAATACACTGTCACCATCCAAATGCTTGCATACGGAGTGCCCGGTGATCTCATTGACGAGTACGTCCGTATGAGCGAGTCTACATGCCTAGAGTCTCTGTATAAATTCTGCAAGGCTGTTATTGTTGTGTTTGGTCCTGAGTACTTGAGAGAGCCGACAACTGAAGATACAACCCATTTGTTGGCAATGAATGCCAGAAGGGGCTTCCTAGGGATGCTTGGCAACATAGACTGCATGCACTAGGAGTGGAAGAACTGTCCTTCTGCTTGGCAAGGACAGTATAAGGGACATGTCAGGGCTTGCACTGTCATACTAGAGGTCGTGGCGTCTCAAGATCTTTGAATCTGACACTCTTTCTTTGGCATGGCTGGATCACACAATGATATCAACGTGCTTCAGCGCTCGCCGGTGTTTGCTAGGCTTGCCGAAGGCAACAGCCCACCAGTGAACTTTACTGTCAACGGACACAACTATGACAAAAGATACTACCTGGGTGACGGTATCTATCCTTAGTGGACACTATTGTCAAGACAATACCCAACCTTGTCGAAGAGAAGAGGAAAAGATTTTCCAAGAGCAAGAGAATGCTAGGAAGGATGTCTAGCGTGCCTTTGGTGTTTTGCAATCTCGATTGGGCATCGTTCGGTATCCTGCTAATATCTGGAGCACGCAGAAACTATGGGAGGTGATGACTGCTTGTGTGATCATGCACAATATGATCGTAAAAGACGAACGCTCGAAACGTCTGTACGATCAAGGCTTTCAGTTTCAGGGTGAGAATGTTGTGCCTAAGTATGGAGTAGCGGCAACGCTTGAACAATCCACCCAATTTCATGAAGACATGTGTGTTTGAGAAACTCACGTGCAGCTACAAAATGATTTGGTTGAGCATATGTGGGCTGATGTTGGCAACCAATAGATGTATCTTCTTTTACTCGTTTGCAAAACTAGTGAAATATTTTTATTTGTATCCGGCTTGTAAAACTATACTATTTTATTTGGTAAACTATGTTATTTGACAATATGTTTGAATGCAAATCAATGTAATATTGGACGGCTAGCCGGCCACGCCGGCACATATGGCTCGACGCGTTGGGCGCGCTACCGACCCAAATCTAAAAGAGGACGGACGCCGGACGGGCGATCGACCCAAACGGACAAAAAACGGACGAAATCGCCGTTCGTTTGGGTCGTCCCATTGGAGTTGTTCTTAGGGAGGAGGGTGGAGCAAGCACTAGTAGAAAACAGACCTTTCGTCCCAAGCATTAGTCCCGGTCTGGTTACGAGCCGGTACTAAAAACGATATTAGTCCCGGTTCAGGCTCCAACGGCTAGGAGCAAGGCAACCTTTAGTACCGGCTTGTAAGCGATCTTTAGTACCGGTTCATGTCACGAGCCGGTACTAAAGGGGGCGTGGCAGGCTTTTGGTCAGACTTGGACCTGCATGCCTCTTTAGTATCGGTTCGTGGCACGAGCCGATACTAAAGGCTGACCTTTAGTACCAGTTCGTGACGAACAGGTACTAAAGGGGGCGTGGTAGGCTTTTGATCAGACTTGGGCCCCGCGTTCCTCTTTAATACCGACTCGTGGCACGAGCCGGTACTAAAGGTTGACCTTTAGTACCAGTTCGTGTCACAAACCGGTACTAAAGGGGGCGTGGCAGGCTTTTGGTCAGACTTGGGCCCCGCATGCCTCTTTAGTACCGGTTCGTGGCACGATCCGATACTAAAGGTTGCCCTTTAGTACCGGTTGGTGACACCAACCGGTACTAAAGACTTCCTATATATATGCTTCGTTCGCAGTCGATGGAAGGGGCTTTCATTTCTCTGTTTTCTCCCATGTTCTTCTTCTTGCTCGAAGCGCATCCTCCATTTTACGCCGCCAGGCTACCGAAATTAGTCGTCGCCGCCTCGACGCCGCGCGCTGCCCCGACCCCGCCGCGCCTCCCTCGAGCAGCTTTGCACGGCTACACCCTTGCGAGCCTTTCCCCTCCCCCTTGCCCACCGCCTCGACCCCCGCACACTCACCGAAGCTCACCGGCCCCCACCATGCGCCGCTCCGCTCATCTCGGCCACCGTTCGACTGAAAACACAAAATAGAGAACACAAAATAGCGTTCCCGGCCACCGCTCATCCCGAAAAACACAAAAAATAGAGAGAAAAATTAAAACCTAAAAGCTAAAAAAAAAAACACTTTCCTCCACCACCAGCCCACACAGGCAGCCACGTGATGAGCCTTTAGTACCGGTCCGTGGACCAACCGGTACAAAAGGTCTAGACCTTTAGTCCCGACCCTTTATTACCGGTTGGGAAACCAGTACTAAAGGCATATCCCGGCCGGGACTACAGACAGACATTCTACTAGTGAAGGAAGGTATGAGATTTCAGGCTCAATGAATCTTGATATCGCTTGTACATTTTTAATGGAATGGTCCATGACATGGTTTCCAACATTCCATACTTCCACTGAATGTGGTTTCCATGTGACAATCTTCAGAGAAGAAAAACAACCTCACAGAACCTATTTTTAGGTACTCAGAGGACCATAATACCAGAGTACAACATTTGTCTACCGTACAACATTTACATCTACCTAGAGCAATAAAATATGACTTCGAGACAAAGAGACAATTCACCTGAACGTATTTGAGCTACGTCTCACAATACAGATGTGATAAGAATAAGAAAATAATTGTACCTGCAACTTTTCTGTGTCTTCTATAAAGAGCTCCATGTAGAGTAACCCCAATACCTGGTGCTATATGCACTCTACCTACTGTAGATAGTCATAGAGAAGAATACACATAGCAACCACAGCACCTCCCTAATCAAATTTCATTCTAAAGCAGATAACGAGAATCCTGACAGCACAAATGATTTAGGATGCTCCTTCTGAGATTGCAATAGCTTGTTATAATAGGAAATAAAATACCAATACCTCCAAACAAGATATAAAAGGTAAAAAAAAAAATTGATTCCAAAACTTCATGGTCAGAGTCCTGTTAAGAGTCCTGTGGCAGCTACACAAATTCCAGAAAAGACCTGGACACCCAGCAAGATTACAATCACAAAAGACTGGCGCTAAAAGCACTGTGTTTTGAGTTACATTCGAGTCCCACCTGTGCAGCATGTTGTTGATTGCAAGCTAGAGAAAACAGGAAGTTAAAGAAGTGCGGATATAATAGAAACATGGTTCATAGATTAAACAGTGAAACCAATATGTTGTATCACAATGAGGCTCCAACTAGCCTAGACCAAATGTACATACTGAGTATGCCCATACACGCATTAACCTGATTACGCTGTTGTCTCTACTCCACCACGGGCAGCGGTGGGAACACAGCAACATAAGAGTTCCGACATCAACAAAAACCCTATGCTGCCCCCCATAAGGTCCTGCTGGGCGCCATATCACCAACTGCTGCCTCCAACACAACCCTGGCAGCGGCAGGGAATCAGCTAAGACAAGGGCTGAACACCCAGAAGGATCCTGCACCGAAATCCTCTGCTGCAGGTTTAGGTAGCAAAACTGACGGGGCCAAGAAAGTCAGGAATACCAAGGAAAGGGAGCGTTCAGAACAAGCCGTTGTAAAGGTTGCATCAGTGCTGGGTAAGAGAGGAGCCAGGAACAAAGAGGGCTCAAATGGAATCATGCATGGGGAGAGTGTGCAGGCAGAGGCTGGGAACAAGAAAAAGAAAGGCACTAGTCCAGTAGGCGGAGAGAGCAACAATGGAAAGGATGGTGGCACGGAAGCATCCGGCCCGGGGGCTGCCGGAGATCTGACGGACGCCGATGAGGGCGGCCGTCAGGAGCCATGAAAATCCTAAGCTGGAACTGCCGGGGTTTAGGGCAACCCCGGACAGTTCAGGAGCTCGTGTGCCTCGTGAGCACATATCGCCCCTCGATCGTCTTCATCTCTGAAACTAGGCAAAATAAAGTTAGGGTCAATAACCTTAGATGGAGGCTCGGCCTCAAGAATTGCTTGCTGCATGATGGCAAAGGCAAAGGTGCTGGTATTGCTTTGTACTGGGATGAATCCATTGAAATAAAAAAGTTGTCACTTGGCCCGAGGTACATTGAAGTTCTTGTTCGTAATAATCCCAATGGCATGTGGTGGCGAGGCACCTTTGTGTATGGAGAACCAAGAGCTCATGAGAGGCATCATATGTGGAATTTACTCTGGAGAATCAAACCGAATGCAAATGAACCGTGGTTAATGATTGGCGATTTCAATGAGACTATGTGGCAAAGTGAACACTTTTCTGCTGCTCGTAGATCGGAAAAATATATGGCGGATTTCCAGGAAGTCATCTCATAGTGTAACCTGCATGACTTGGGGTTTAAGGGTCCGGCTTGGAGTTATGATAACAAGCAACAACAACAACAACAAAGCCTTTAGTCTCAAACAAGTTGAGGTAGGCTGAGGTGAAACCCATAAGATCTTTTGGGTTTCATCTCCATAAGAGTGGCTGAGTTTTGACGTCGGCTCGCCAAGCCTATCACAACCCTCCTCCTTCACCCGGGCTTGGGACCGGCTATGTTGAGACAACATAGGCGGAGTTACTTATGATAACAAGCAGTCTGGCAAAAACAAAGTTAGAGCAAGATTAGACCGGGGCGTGGCATCACCTGACTGGAACAAGTGGTTTCCAAACGCAAGCACACAACATATTTCCTCAACGAGGTCCGATCACTTCCCCCTTTTACTTCAGTTGGGTAAACACAATGTGTACAGGAGGAAACCGATGTTTAGGTATGAATCCATGTGGGAAAGGGAGGGATCAATCACAGCAGTGGTGGATCACAGCTGGAATCAGACTGGGAAGGCCACGTCCTTGGGTGAGATTCAGGAGAAGTTGGCTTGCATGCAACGCAGCCTTGGGAAGTGGAGTGCCTCTTGCTTCGGTTCAGTTACCCGGCAAACTAAGGAGCTTAGGCAGAAACTTGATGCACTGATGGCTAAACACCAGACCTCCGAAGTGGAAAAGGAAATAAATCAAACAGCCAAACAGCTTGACGAGGTTCTCCTCCGAGCTAGATCATGTGGCGCCAACGCTCTAGATCGACATATCTTAGAGTGGGAGACAGGAACACAGAGTGGTTCCATAGGCAAGCAACCTGGAGAAAGAAACAAAACACCATATCAAAACTGAAAAATAAAGAGGGTCAATGGGTAGAAAAAAAAGAAGAGTTACACAGATTGACGTCAGATTTCTTTAAAGAGCTTTATACTGAAGATAAAAGCATAGTCCCCCACGAACTGCTGAACATGTTCACCCAAATGATAAATGAGGACATGAATGAGGATCTGTGCAGAGACTTCACAGAGAAGGAAATCGGTGATGCTCTGTTTCAGATTGGGCCACTGAAAGCGCCCGGGCCAGACGGGTTTGCAGCGCGGTTTTCCAGAGAAACTGGGGTATACTAAAAGAGGAGGTCGTAGCGGCTGTCAAGACTTCTTTTTGAATGGGATTATGCCTAATGGAGTGAATGACACGGTGATTGTTCTAATCCCAAAGGGATAGATCAGCAGTCGCTCAAAGACTTCCGACCAATCAGTTTATGCAATGTCATTTACAAAGTCATTTCTAAATGCTTGGTAAACCGCCTAAGGCCAAAGTTGGAAGAACTAATATCAGAGACCCAGAGTGAGTTTATCCCAGGGCGGTTGATCACAGATAATGCGATGATAGTGTTTGAGTGCTTTCACAAAATCCAACATAGCAAATTTCCGCAAAACACTCACTGCGCATATAAACTTGATCTGGCCAAAGCGTATGACAGAGTTGATTGGAGATTCCTCGAAGGAGTTCTGGAAAAGGTTGGCTTTAGCAACAAGTGGATTAATTGGGTAATGACATGTGTCAAGACAGTCAGATACTCGGTCAAATGCAATGGGGAACTGCTAGAGTTCTTTAATCCTACTCACGGACTAAGACAGGGAGACCCTCTCAGTCCCTACCTGTTTTTGTTTGTTGCGGACGGGCTGGCTAGAATTATGCACACGGAGGTTCGTGGCGGTAACATTGAACCCATCAAAATTGCTCGTGGAAGCCCGGGTATTTCTAACTTGCTCTTCGCGGATGATAGTCTCTTATTTTTTAAAGCTTCCGTTGAGCAAGCTGCTGTGGTGAAAAGAGCTCTTACTACTTTCCAGAAGTGTACAGGCCAACTTCTCAGCCCAACCAAATGTTCTTTGCTTTTTAGCGAGCTCTGTCCGGAGGATACCCAAAAAGACATCAGAGAAACCCTGGAGGTTCAAACTACTATGTTTGAGGGCAAATATTTGGGCCTACCTACTCCGGAAGGGTGAATGAAGGATGGAAACTTCCAACCCATCATGGAGAGATTTATGAAAAGATGCAACAATTGGTCTGAGAGATACATGTCCTTTGCAGCTAAGGAAGTCCATGTCAAGTCTGTGGTTTGAGGCCTTCCAACTTACACTATGGGTGTATTCAAAATGTCCAGGGGTTTCTGTGAGAACTATGAGAAGCTGATAAGAGACTTTTGGTGGGGAGACGAAGATGACCATAGAAAAGTTCATTGGATGGCGTGGGACAAAATGATCAACCCTAAAAGAGGTGGAGGTATTGGGTTTAGAGACATGCACTATTTCAACCAAGCTCTACTTGCCAGACAAGGTTGGAGGTTAATTCAGCGACCTGACAGCCTATGTGCCCGTGTCCTCAAATCCAAGTACTATCCTAATGGGAACCTGCTCGACACGGTTTTTGCTTCGGATGCATCACCAGTTTGGAGAGGTGTTGAGTTTGGTTTGGAGCTGCTCAAGAAGGGTTTAATCTGGCGCATAGGGAATGGCAGAAGGATCCAAATTCAGAGAGACCAATGGATCCCTAGAAGGGAAGGCCTTAGTGCTGCGAACTTCACTTGTCGGTCAAGACTTAGGTGGGTAAACCAACTTATCAACCCGGATACCAAAGAGTGAAACCTTGGCCTTATAAATAGGATTTTCAATCCTTTTGATGCTACTGAAATCAGCAAGATCCGATTACCAACAAGGGAGGTTGAGGACTGTGTGGCGTGGCACTATGAGAAAACTGGTATTTTTTCGGTGAGGAGTGCTTATAAGCTGGCGATGACGGCAAATGATCGGTGTTCACAAACTTCCAGCTCATCAACACAACCAGATAATCTGAGTTTATGGGACCTTATCTGGAAAGCAAAAGTCCCTGAGAAAATAAAAATCTTTGGCTGGAGAGTAGCCACAAATACTTTGGCAACGAAACTGAATAAATTCAAACGCACTCTTGCCACGGATAGTACCTGCGCCATTTGTGGAAATGCAGTGGAAAATGAGTATCATGCAGTGATCTCTTGTACTAAAAGCAGAGCACTGCGGCAAGCTATGAGAACCCACTGGACCCTACCATCTGAAACATCCTTTTGGCACACTGGGGATAACTGGCTGCAGGTCATTTTAGACACTTGCAATGAGGATATCTGGACGAAAATTCTATTACTGATTTGGCACGCCTGGTTTCATCAGGATGACATTGTTTTTAACTCTGGCAAAGAGTTTATTTCGAGGTCAGTGTCCTTCCTTGTCAGATACGAAGAGGAGATTTGGACCTGTCAGTCCTATGTAGAAACTGAGAAAGGAAAGGAAAACACCACTCAAATTGGCAGTCAGAACATACGAAATTTACTGCCAATCCCTCCGAGGTGGTGCCCCCCTCCAGCAGGATTAATTAAGTTGAACTCGGACGCCCCCTTCATTGTTGCATCGGGATTAACTTCTGTAGGCTCCATTGTCAGGAATGACAAGGGCTTGATTCTCTTTTCATTGAGCAGACAAGCAGGCTTTTGCAGCAGTATTGAGGAGGCTGAAGCGACATCACTTTTGATCAGCCTGAAGGAGCTAACAAAAAATTTCGCTGGTCCAATCATGGTTGAACTAGACTGTCAGTCATTAGTGCATGCACTGAATTCTGAGGCAACAAACAAATCCTGCTTGTTCGCTGTCATCAGCGACATAAAGGGTGTGCTGCAGCACTTCAATTCCTACCAGATTTCATGGGTCAGTAGAGACAAGAACACACTCGCCCATAAGCTTGCAGAGCGGGCAAGAAATTCTGGGGATTATTTCTGTCTAGGGAACGTCCCTAATGAATTCAGAGAGCTTATGCAAGCTGATTGTAACTCTGTGTGATCATTCTATATGATCTTTATTCTCAAAAAAAAAAGGGGCTAGCAGGACGTTATTGCCTTGGGAACCCTTTGATATTTATTTATATTGGAAACTTTCCCCCTTTAAACTAGCAAGATGATACATGTCTCCACTTATGTTCCCATGCACATATATACGATAGATACATATCCACACTTGGGCTGAATTTCAACCAGACCAGGCTAAGGTAATCACAGTTGTGGAAAATAGAATAGCCAATAGGGAAATTCAGCATCCTAGTAATAAAAATATTTGTAACATAGATATGTATTGACAGAACATGTATAAAATTCAAAGAGACAATGATACCAAATTACCAATGTCCAAGAAATGAGCGAGGGTCTTCGCATTTGACTCGACGAGTGCGAAGGGTAAGGAAGCTAGCCGAGCCTAGGAGGATTCGATTAGGTAGCTGGAACGTAGGGTCTCTGACAGGTAAGCTTCGGGAGGTAGTTGATTCAGCGGTGAGGAGAGGCATTGGTATCCTTTGCGTCCAAGAGACCAAATGGAGGGGACAGAAGGCGAAGGAGGTGGAGGGTACCGGCTTCAAGCTGTGGTACACGGGGACGGTTGCAAACAGAAATGGAGTAGGCATATTGATCAGCAAGAGCCTCAAGGATGGAGTGGTAGACGTCAAGAGACGTGGGGACCGGATTATCCTGGTCAAGCTGGTAGTTGGGGACTTGGTCCTCAACGTTATCAGCGCTTATGCCCCACAAGTAGGCCACAATGAGAACACCAAGAGGGAGTTCTGGGAAGGCCTGGAGGACTTGGTTAGGAGTGTACCGATCAGCGAGAGGCTCTTCATAGGAGGAGACCTCAATGGCCACGTGGGCACAGCTAACACATGTTTTGAAGGGGTGCATGGGGGATTTGGCTATGGCATCAGGAATCAAGAAGGAGAAGATGTCTTAAGCTTTGCGTTAGCCTATGACATGATCGTAGCTAACACCTTCTTTAAGAAGAGAGAATCACATCTAGTGACTTACAGTAGTGGGCAGCACTCTAGCCAGATTGATTTCATCCTCTTGAGAAGAGAAGACAGGCGTGCATGCCTAGACTGTAAGGTGATACCTGGAGAGAGTGTTGTCCCCCAGCATAAGCTTGTGGTTGCTGACCTCCGTTTTCGGATTCGTGTCCAACGGGACAAGCGTGCCAAAGTCGCTAGAACGAAGTGGTGGAAGCTCAAGGGGGAGGTAGCTCAGGTGTTCAAGGAGAGGGTCATTAAGGAGGGCCCTTGGGAGGAAGGAGGTGATGCAGACAACATGTGGATGAAGATGGCGACTTGCATTCGTAAGGTGGCCTCAGAGGAGTTTGGAGTGTCCAGGGGAAGTAGAAGAGAAGCTAAAGATACCTGGTGGTGGAATGATGTTGTCCAGAAGGCAATCAAGGAGAAGAAAGATTGTTTCAGACGCCTATATCTGGATAGGAATGCAGACAACATAGAGAAGTACCAGATGGCAAAGAAGGCCGCAAAGCGAGCTGTGAGTGAAGCAAGGGGTCGGGCGTATGAGGACCTCTACCAAAGGTTAGACACGAAGGAAGGCGAAAGGGACATCTATAAGATGGCCAAGAGCCGAGAGAGGAAGACGAGGGATGTTGACCAAATCAAGTGCATCAAGGACGAAGCAGATCAACTCCTGGTGAAGAACGAGGAGATTAAGCATAGATGGCGGGAGTACTTTGACAAGTTGTTCAATGGGGAGAGTGAGAGCTCTACCATTGATCTGGATGACTCCTTTGATGATACTAGCAGGCGTTTTGTGAGGCGAATCCAGGGGTCGGAGGTCAAGGAGGCTTTAAAGAGGATGAAAGGAGGTAAGGCGATGGGCCCCGATTGTATCCCCATTGAGGTGTGGAGAGGCCTCGGGGACATAGCGATAGTATGGCTAACCAAACTTTTCAACCTCATTTTTCGGGCAAACAAGATGCCAGAAGAATGGAGACGGAGTATATTAGTACCAATCTTCAAGAACAAGGGGAATGTTCAGAGTTGTACTAATTACCGTGGAATTAAGCTGATGAGCCATACAATGAAGCTATGGGAGAGAGTCATTGAGCACCGTGTAAGAAGATTGACAAGCGTGACCAAAAATCAGTTTGGTTTCATGCCTGGGAGATCGACCATGGAAGCCATTTTCTTGGTACGACAACTTATGGAGAGATATAGGGAGCAAAAGAAGGACCTGCATATGGTGTTCATTGACTTGGAGAAGGCCTATGATAAGATTCCGCGGAATGTTATGTGGTGGGCCTTGGAGAAACACAAAGTCCCAACAAAGTACATTACCCTCATCAAGGACATGTATGATAATGTTGTGACAAGTGTTCGAACAAGTGAGGGCGACACTAACGACTTCCCAATTAAGATAGGACTGCATCAAGGGTCAGCTTTGAGCCCTTACCTTTTTGCCTTGGTGATGGATGAGGTCACAAGGGATATACAAGGAGATATCCCATGGTGTATGCTCTTTGCGGACGATGTGGTGCTAGTCGATGAGAGCCGGACGGGGGTTAACAGGAAGTTGGAGTTGTGGAGGCAAACCTTGGAATCGAAAGGTTTTAGACTTAGTAGGACTAAAACCGAGTACATGAGGTGCGCTTTCAGTACTACTAGGAACGAGGAGGGGGAGGATGTTAGCCTTGATGGGCAAGTGGTGCCTCAGAAGGACACCTTTCGATATTTGGGGTCAATGTTGCAGAAGGATGGGGATATCGATGTAGATGTGAACCATCGAATTAAAGCCGGATGGATGAAGTGGCGCCAAGCTTCTGGCATTCTTTGTGACAAGAGGGTGCCACAAAAGCTAAAAGGCAAGTTCTATAGGACGGCAGTTCGACCCGCAATGTTGTATGGCGCTGAGTGTTGGCCGACTAAAAGGCGACATGTGCAACAGTTAGGTGTGGCGGAGATGCGCATGTTGAGATGGATGTGTGGTCACACAAGGAAGGACCGCATCCGGAATGATGATATACGGGATAAAGTTGGGGTAGCGCCAATTGAAGAGAAGCTTGTCCAACATCGTCTGAGATGGTTTGGGCATATTCAGCGCAGACCTCCAGAAGCCCCAGTGCACAACGGACGGCTTAAGCATGCTGATAATGTCAAAAGAGGCCGGGGTAGACCGAACTTGACATGGGAAGAGTCTGTAAAGAGAGATCTGAAGGACTGGAGCATCACCAAAGAACTAGCCATGGACAGGGGTGCGTGGAAGCTTGCTATCCATGTGCCAGAACCATGAGTTGGTCGCGGGATCTTATGGGTTTCACCTCTAGCCTACCCCAACTTGTTTGGGACTAAAGGCTTTGTTGTTGTTGTTGTTGTAGCCTATAAATATTTCTTGCTATATCTTACTACTAGTTAGCGACACCAGATACAGAAGTAACACCATTTATGTAAATCAATATAATTATTTTCACTTCAGTACCAACTACATAAATCTTTATATGTTGTCAACTAAGTCTGACAATTTTTCCAGAACTCACCAGTTAGACTTCATCTGTCGAGTGGCAGGGTGGAATATGTTTACATGAACACGCATGTGGCCATCTTTATACCATGTACAGAGTGTTATAAAAGCCAGACACCACATGTGTCAGTATCTTTAGGAATGTCGACACTTCATTCATGGCTGTTGGCAGGAGGGAAATAATTAAAAATACATTCCTGAAATGTGAGATGTATAACTGTGAAGAAAACCTGAGTAAGAGAAAGGGAGCTACGGCAACGTTGGACAAGATAAATGATACTTGTAACAGATAATATACCACAAGGTTTGCTTCCAAGAAATTTCTTCGTTTTTCGGCAAGCAGGCCAGAAAACAGAGCAGTTTGGGAGGAATACCAAACATTACAGGATATTTCAGCTGCCAAAATATATATTAAAAATTGGCACATTTGTCACACTAAGCGATTTACATCATAATGTATTTGTTTCAAGTACCAACAGGAAACCTATGGTTGAATATACAATCATAAAAGAAATAAATGTATCAATGAAAATCACTAGAGGTTTGTCTTACTTGAGAAACCAGGTGCAAATGGGTACCCTTGGATATTCTCTGACCATCTTTAGTTCAACCAAATGAGCTAAAAATTTAAGTCACATCACTTTGAAAATTTAGTTCATTTGATTGAACAAACGTGGGTCAGAGAGTACCCTGAGGGTCAGAAATTTGCATCCCTACTTGAGAACCAGGTAGACAAACGAATATAACTATATGTTACTCAATCGTAATGTGCTACAAAGAAAATATTTGTTTAGGCACAAGAACTTTCCTTTCCCTCGAAAGGGACAAATACCTTATTAATTAGCACATTATGTCTGATTGTTATGGTACATGCAACATTGCTGAGTTTGAGAACACATAAATAAAATATAACAAACAACAACAAAGCCCTTAGCCCCAAACAAGCTGGGGTAGACCAGAGGTGAAACCCACAAGATCTCGCGACCAGCTCATGGTTCTGGCACATGGATAGCAAGCTTCCATGCACCCTCGTCCATGGCTAGTTCTTTGGTGATACTCCAGTCCTTCAGATCCCTCTTTACGGGCTCCTCCCATGTCAAGTTTGGTCTACCCCGACCTCTTTTGAGAATATCAGCACAATTTAGCCATCCGCTATGCACCGTAGTTTCTGGGGGCCTCCGCTGAATATGCCCAAACCATCTCAAACGATGTTGGGCAAGCTTCTCTTCAATCGGTGTTACCCCAACTCTATCTCATATATCATCATTCCGGACTCGGTTCTTCCTTGTGTAACCACACATCCGTCTCAACATGCACATTTCCGCCACACCTAACTGTTGAACATGTCGCCTTTTAGTCTGCCAAACACTCAGCGGCATACAACATTGCGAGTCGAACCGCCATCCTATAGAACTTGCCTTTTAGCGTTTGTGGCACTTTCTTGTCATAAAGAATGGCAAAAGCTTAGCGCCACTTCATCCATCCGGCTTTGATTCGATGGTTCACGTCTTCATTGATATCCCCATCCTTCTGCAGGACTGACCCCAAATATCAAAAGGTGTCCTTCTGAGGCACTACATGCCCATCAAGGCTAACCTCCTTCTCCTCGTGCCTAGTAATACTGAAACCGCACCTCATGTACTCGGTTTTAGTTCTACTAAGTCTAAAACCTTTCGATTCCAAGGTTTGTCTCCATAGCTCTAACTTCCTATTGACTCCGTCGGACTATCATCGACTAGCACCACACCATCCGCAAAAAGCATACACCATGGGATATCTCCTTGTATATCCCTTGTGACCTCATCCATCACCAAAGCAAAAAAGATAAAGACTCGGAGCTGACCCCTGGTGCGGTCATATTTTAATCAGGAAGTCATCAATGTCCCCATCACTTGTTCGAACACTTGTCACAACATTATCGTACATGTCCTTGATGAGGGTAATGTACTTTGCTAGGACTTTGGGATTCTCTAAGGCCCACCACATGACATTCCGTGGTATCTTATCATAGGTCTTCTCCAAGTCAATGAACACCATATGCAGGTCCTTTTGCTCCATGTATCTCTCCATAAGTTGTCCTATCAAGAAAATGGCTTCCCTGGTCGACCTCGCAGGCATGAAACCAAACTGATTTTTTTGTCACGCTTGTCATTCTTCTTAAGTGGTGCTCAATGACTCTCTCATAGCTTCATTTTATGGCTCGTCAACTTAATTCCACAGTAATTAGTACAACTCTAAACATCCCCTTGTTCTTGAAGATTGGTACTACTATACTCCGTCTCCATTCTTTTGGCATCTTGTTTGCCCAAAAAATGAGGTTGAAAAGCTTGACTAGCCATACTATCGCTATGTCCCTGAGGCCTCTCTACACCTCAATGGGTATACAACCAGGGCCCATCGCCTTGTCTTCTTTCATTCTTTTAAAGCTTCCTTAACCTCAGACTCCTGGATTCGGTGCACAACACGCCTGCTAGTATCATCAAAGGAGTCATCCAATTCAATGTAAGAGCTCTCATTCTCCCCATTGAACAACATGTCGAAGTGCTCCCGCCATCTATGCTTAATCTCCTTGTCCTTCACCAGGAGTTGGTCTGCTCCATCCTTGATGCATTTGACTTGGTCAACATCCCTTGTCTTCCTCTCTCGAATATTGGCCATCTTATAGATGTCCCTTTCGCCTTCCTTCGTGTCTAACCGCTAGTTGAGGTCCTCATAAGCCCGACCATTTGCTTCACTCACAACTCGATTTGTGGCCTTCTTTTGCCATCTTGTACTTCTCTATGTTGTTCGCACTCCTATCCAGGTATAGGCGTCTAAAACAATCTTTCTTCTCCTCAATAGCCTTCTGGACATCATCGTTCCACCACCAGGTGTCTTTAGCTTCGCTTTCCAGTTCCCCTGGACACTCCAAACTCCTCTGAGGCCACCTTACAGTTGCAAATCGCCATCTTCATCCACATATTGTCAGCATGACCTCCTTCCTCCCAAGGGCCCTCCTTAAGGGTGTGTTTGGTTCAGGAATGAAGTGGAATGGAATGTCATGGTTCCATTCCATTAGAATGGGTCGGTTCCATTCATATGTTTGGTAGAGCCAGTTCGGCGGAATTAAACGGTTATCTTTCAATGTTTGGTTGAAGGGATGAAATATAATGAAATTACTGTTTAGTATTCAATGGAACATAACAAACATGACTGTAGATAACCGTAAAGCGGGAACTTTAGTATCGTGATTTGTGTGTTGGCTTGGGAGCGGAAGATGAGCACGAGGTGAGCTGGAGGAGGAGCTTGACGCTGCTCCGCATCTTGCGTGGGGAGATCCACTCGAGGAGATCGATGGTGTTGCGCGTCATCTCCTTCGCCAGGCCCAGATCGAGCATGTATTCTAGCCGCCGGTGCACCTGAATCGGCTGCCACTGCCTGAGCGCTGGCCGCCGACGCCCATCTTCCCGGCCGCAGGCCGTGCGCCCGTCTTTCTAGCTGTCGCCTGACCACTAGACGCCGCCGGCCTTCTTCCCGGCCGCCAGACACGCGCCCGTCGGCCCACTGCTAGCTCGACGCTCGCCCTCCAACCGCTACTAGTCCGCCCTGGCGCTGCTAGTACACGCCATGAGAGGAGAGCCGTCGGAGTGACAGGCGTAGTCGAGATCGAGAAGGGAGACAGACAAGGGGGTCAAGGCGCTGAGAGATGAGGGGTGGGAGCAACGACTCATTCCGCGTGGTTCCTCCAAATCGGAGGTACGAGTGCGTTTCGGATAATCTACGAATATTCCGTTCCTGGGAACCAGTGAGTTCCCGTTCCTCGACCCAACCAAACACAAGAATGAGCCTTGGGCACGGGACGGACCCGTTACATTCCACCTGATGACACAAACCAAACACACCTAATGACCCTCTCCTTGAATGCCTGAGCTACCTCTCCCTTGAGCTTCCACCACTTCGTTCTAGCGAATTTGGCACGTTTGTCCCGATGGACACGAATCCGAAAGCGGAAGTCAGCAACCACAAGCTTATGCTGAGGGACAACACTCTCTCCAGATATCACCTTACAATCTAGGCACACACGCCTGTCTTCTCTTCTCGTGAGGATGAAATCAATGCGGCTAGAGTGTTGACCACTAATATAAGTCACTAGATTTGAGTCTCCTTCTTAAAGAGGGTGTTAGCTACGTTCATGTCGTAGGCTGGAGCAAAGCTTAAGACATTTTCTCCTTCTTGATTCATGATGCCATAGCCAAAGCCCCCATGCACCCTTTTAAAACCTATGTTAGATGTGCCCACATGGCCATTGAGGTCTTCTCCTATGAAGAGCCTCTCGACAGTCGGTACACTCCTAACCATGTCCACCGGGCCTTCCCAGAACTCCCCCTTGGAGAACACATAAATAAAATATGGTTAGAGGAAAATCTAGTGATGATTGTTTGGAACAAAGATCATCGGGAACCATTGATAATTACACAGTACAACAATTTGGCATGAAATACTTATAGATTCAGATTCCGTAATCCTAAATGCTAATTGCAATGGTTAGAACAAAGTTGCAAGTCCAGCATAGAATATACTATTGTTACTCATGTGCAAGAATTCAGCAGTGAGGACAATATTAATCCATTTATATTCAAATCACCAGAAGAATATAAAGAAAGAGTACGCTACCTTCAACTATTGCCCCCTTTCCTAGATACACAAGGGTTGAGTTTACTGCTTTCCCACATCGTATCCAAAATAAAGTTAAGCTTAAACATATCTCTTTCATGACAATATCCAGCCCTACAGAATGCTCTGATTGTGAGGTCAAATATAGAATTATCAGGGATAAAACCTTTTTCTTCCATTCCCTTGAATATGTGAATAGTCTCCCAGATTTTGCCATTGTGAGCAAGCCTGTTTGTAAGGACAGCAAAAAGATCCCTTGACAGTCCAATCTTAAGTGATTCTAGAAAGTAACTAGTGGCTGTATCAAAAAATCCATCTCTGCATAATCCATCAACGATTATAGTGTAGGTAACTTCATCTGGAGCAATCCTCTCTGCTAGCATGTCAAATATTAGGTGCTTCACCTCACTGAGCTTTCGATGGTAGTAAAAAACAAAATAAATGAGTGTATTGTATGTCACGACATTTGCAGCAAAACCTTGGTTACTTGCGAGGCTCTTGGCTATGGAGAACTTTCGGCCAAAGCAAAGACTACGAATGACAATGTTGAACGTCGTCGTGCTTGGCATGACACCTGGCATGACACCTCTCTTGATCATGTCTGTCAACAACTTTAGAACAGCCATCCAATGTCCCATTTCACATAACCTGCTCATCACAGTGTTGTACGCAACAACACCAGCATAGCATTTCAATGATGTGCTCCTCTCCAGCAAGCATATGGCATCGGGAATCCTCGAGTCATGGCAAAGGCAATTCAGAAGAATACTCAAAGTAAAATCTGTGGGATCCAGCCCTTCGCCAAGCATAACATCCAACTGCTCAAGTGCCTCCTTAGCCATACCTTTCTTGCAGAGACCATTCATAAACGTATTGTAGGTGACGGTACTGGGTTTCCAATCCTTGGTTCTACTATCCGTTAAAACTTGCCTGACTTCGTCAAATCTGGCAGCATCACACAAAGCCCTGATCAGAACATTGTAGGTGACTACATTGGGAGGACAACCAGCATTTACCATCGTGGACATCAGCTCCTTGGCCTCGTCGACACAACCTTCACGGCAATATCCCTGTACAATGGGCGTGTAAGTTTGCACCATGGGACGGCACCCCAATTCCAGCATCCACTCGAGCACGCCCCATGCCTCGCCCAGCCTCCCCGCACGGCACAGCCCCGTGACAAGCGTGGAGTAGGTGCCCACGTCAGCTTTCACCCCGAGCTCTTGCAACCGGATGATCACCTCGTACGCGAGGTCAAACCGCTCAGATCTCCACGAATGCAGCTTGACAAGGATGTTGAGGGACGATGCATTGGGCGCCACACCTGCTGCAAGCATTTCGTCGAATGCGTGGTGGGCCTCCTCCACGCGGCCAGCTTCTGCGAGCGCGTTGACGAGAGTGTTGTAGCAGAGCACATTGGGCGGCGAGGCACCATCCGGGCCGGCTCCGGAAGCCCTGAGCTCGGTGAAGAGGGCGAGCACCTGGTCGACTTCGCCCGCACGCGCCAGGGCCTTCATGGCCACGTTGCAGTCGCGCTCCAGCTGCCACCACCGCGGCCTCTGCTGATGCTGCTGCGGCGGAGGGCAGGTTTGTCCCGACGTGGGTGGAGGCGGGAGGGGCTTGGCATCGTCAGAGTCGTCGGAGGAGGGGCAAGTGGGAAAGGGGAGGGCGATGAGGGCCGCAACAGAGGCGGAGGAGGCCATGCGCCCGCGCAGGAGGAGCCGAGCGGTGGGGAGGGCGGTGGCGAGCGCGATGGTCGCCAACGGAGGGATTCACCGGCAGGCGCCGTGGCGGCGGGGGTGGCGGCGCAGGGAGGAGAGAGACCGAGGAGAGACTGATTTGGGACGGGGAAGCTGGGCTGAAACGGCGGCGGGGAAGCGCTGTAACCCTTTTGGGCATGAAAGGCGGGTTTTGCGTGGTGGTTTTTTGGAGACGTGGGCCGGAGCAACAACCAACCGGGCTGTATGCTTCAGCCCAGTCCCGTATGACGCCCGTGGGCGTCAAACAGGTAGAGCTCCTGTATGACGCCCGTGGGCGTCAAACAGGGAGTGGGAGCCTTCGCTGAAGGCCAGTGCAAATGGGACGGCCCACTCTTCCCATGACCGGTTTTCTATTATTTTTCTTCTGTTTATTAGTCGTTTTTCATCCAAAAAAACGTCTGTTGTTTTTTAGGAGCTAGATATTCGAAAAACTATTAAAAATAGAAAAATATTTTTCAGAAAATTGTGTAGTATGTATATTATATATAAAAGTCCAATGTATATTTAAAATGTTCAGTATATATTATAAAAATTTTAATCATATAAATTTAAAAAGTTCACTATGTAATTCAAGAAATATTTCATCATATATATAAAAAAATTCGGTGTGTAATTAAAAAAATCACCATATACTAAAAAAGTTTTGATGTGTATTTGAAATAAATGTTCACCGTATATTGTGAAAAATATAGAAAGTAAAAAATGTGAAAAAAGAAAAAACTGAAGAAAACCCAAATTGGAAAAATCTAGGAAAAAAACCCTGAAAAAGAAAACCAAAACCAAATAACCGAAAATTGAAAAAGAAAACCTTCGAATGCATCAAATGGGTTGATCGGACCATCTTGCCTCCCACCGCGCGTCATATCAGGTTTGTCCGGTCTAAGAGCATCTATATCTGGATCTAGCAAATGTGCGTCCTAAACGTCGACGAATGCATCTGGGTGTGTGACCGTTACTCCTCAATCGCTATGATCACAACTAGATACCTCATATCCGACCCCTCAAAATCATGTTATCCATGCAACATGAGAGAGAGAGAGCGTAGATAAACATAGGAGCAAACGGACATAGATCAACATATAGGCATAGATTCATAGTTTATTTGACCAAAATGAACAGTTCATCGGACAAAATGAACATTAAACTGGAAAATAACTAAAACAGTAAACAATAATGGATAGGGGCATCCAAACCATCATTTTCCATGCCGGACCCTTCCCCTTGCGGATGCTGGTGCGGCTGTAGCCCTCCGTGTAGGCGTCGATGAAAGGGGAATCATCGGAGATATCAGAGTCATTGTCGTAGGAGTTGATGCGAGCCATCTGACAGGCGGCGTGTGACTGCTGCTTCACTAGCCAGTCTGCCTTTGCTTTGATCGTCGCCTTCTCAGACACTTTGCGCTCCGAGTGCTTGATGTTGAGTCAAAGCACCTTCACGTTTTGTGGCAAAGCCACCGTGCATCAGTCTTCGTTGTGGTGAGCGAGCGAAGGTGGACCACTACGAGGAGCTGCTCAGTCGCTTTGACCGTCGGCAACACACAGGCCCGGCAGGAGGAAGTAGCCTCCGCCATCGCCGCACTCTCCCTCGCCCGCTACCTTTGCAGCATATGGCGCGCCTACGGTTTGGTTTTGCTTTTTTGTTTTTCGTTTTTTGGTTTTTTCTGTGTCGAGCCAGTGTTGTTATGATCTGCCTTCCGCTACTTGGCAATATGCTCTCTCATGTCCATCCTCTATATTTCTCCTTCTCTTCCTATCTTTGTGGACATTTTACTGAACACTTGGAACGTTCCTGTCAGTTCAAGTGTTACTTCCTGAAACCATTGGCGCCCTTCATCGGCAGCACCATGCACATGTTCATGGATGAGCTGATAGAGCCACCGACCAGTGTTGGCAGTGATGGTGAGGTGGAGGTCGATGTGGTGGAGTGGTTCCAGGACGTGTTGTGGGAGGTCATCACATTGGTTCAGGCACCAAAACTACAATAGAGACAAGGTTATTTTTGAGCTCCATGACGATCTCGCTCGATGATGACACACAAATCAAGGTGTACATCCCGGGGTGATCATGTTGATGAGGGGTTGAAGAGTTTGGACGCTTTCATCGTGAATGATACGGAGTTTGCCCGATCTTCATGGAGGATTTGCTCGATGATGCGAACCAACGCCACTGGAAGGGTATGAAGGAAATCATCAATCCCGACCAACAATGATGTCGGGTAAAGGATAACTAGTGCAACCTGACGAGAACAAAGCATACTAATCCATATGTAACAAACAACAACAATTTTCGCCCAACCACACTCTTAAGATTCCATTCCTCACAACCACGCATGAAGTTGGAAGCAAGAACTGGTCGCGGCCTCGATGACTACTATTGTAAAATCACAAATTGAGCTTACCCTCTCACAACGCAAGATTACAAGAGCTAAGGAGGAAGTTAACTATCAAACAAGATTCTGGTTGCACTTAGCTAACCTATTATGAAATCAAATTGCCAAAGAGTTGTGGCTGAAGTGGGGGGAGGGATATTTATACTAGGAACGATCCTCCTAGTTTAGGTGTGAAACAATTCCAAAATGCGGGACTCAAATTTGTGCTAACCATCTGAGCAAGGGAGCAAACACATGCATCCTCGCGGAGCAATTAATGATGTGGACAACTTGCATTGGAACTTTCGTATCCTTTGACTAAGCCATTGAGGACTCCAAATGTTGCAGTGTTTGATTCCCTGAAAGTAGACTTCATGTGTTATCCATTTTGTAGTCCCACACATGTTGGGTACTCATATATTCATGTTGCATGATGCGACAAGTTGTGGGACAAATTCTGGAAGTGTGCATGTAACAATAGATTGTTGAGATGGCTTGCTATTCTTCCTTGAGGTGTAACTAGTTGTCTTTTTCACCAAAACATGCTTTACATCAGGGGTGAACCTTTTTTTCTTCAATCTTGTTTTATGGGTTACAGAACTTGTTTCTTCATGAGCTAAAAGTTGTTGGTTGTCTATAACAATGTACGTGAATAGAAACAACACACGAGATTTAGGCAATATAGAGTTCTCATAGATATATGTATTATGATCAACTATGAGTGCATTCATCTCTTTTTGTATTTGTTTGCCAATACTCCTTGTCGTGGACCCAAACAGGTCTTCTTTGTAGAAGCTTCATTTGATAGCTTAGATTTATCATGAGGAGAAGATGATAAATGAGGTGAACATGGGATGTCCTCAACATCAATTGCAGAAGGTCGATCACAAGGTGGGATGACGGTAGTATGAGAGCTTGCACGCACATGGGATATTGCATGTTTCTGGCTAAATAGGATTGTGTCATGTCCCACTCATCTAATCTTCATCGTGGGCACAAGCTGGCGAGGACGTGCACGAGCCCCACATGCCTCGTGGTGGCCTCGCCCTCAAACTCGGTGTTGTAGAACACACTTAGTATGAGCGAAACCTAGATTGTGTTAGGGCAGTAGAGCCAATCTCACGAGCATGCTAGAGGCTCATAGCACTCCTCACAACTGCTTCCATCGCCGCTATCTGCCGCCTATTAGATCATATTTGTGCAGGTATGCCTCATTGTTGGCTCTGATGTCGCTGCTCATGGACATGTCATAGATTGGTTGGGATGATGCCATCGTCAAGATCTGAAGCTACTTCATTGGTTAGCATCATGCTGGAGACCAATGTCCTTCCATGGATAGTGAGCAAGGCAATACGATGGTTTAAGTGTAGGCACACATCAACTATTCCATGCAGTGCCTATGAGAGATAGGATGAGAAGGATGAGTCAGAGAAACAAAAATATTGCCTTGTGGATAAAGACCAGCCAAACCCATGTTGGATCAGCATCGACATCGCCCTCGTTTGTGTTGAAGGTGTAAGGGTCTGGTTTAGGGACCAAAACCTGCCCAGTCAAAGAGTTGAGGGGTCAAAATGAACTTTTCTCCCTACTGGAGGTTATTTTACTTGAATTGTCAGCATTTGTTTCGGGAAGGGTAATTACCGATAATATCATCTTGGGTTCTATATGCTTACACTTTATAAAAAATAACAAGGCTAAGAAGCATAGAAGTTGATCTCTAAAGACTGACATGATGAAATTATATGATAGAGTAGAATTAGATTATTTGGATGCTATTATGGGGGAGTTAGGTTTTAGCCTTGTTTGGATTTCGTTGGTGTTGTGTGTGTACAAACAATATCATTTTTAGTTCAATTCAATGAAAAACTTCTTGAGAATTTTAAACCAACCAGAGGTGGCCATATACTCCTTATCTATTTTTTTGGCGACATGGATTTGTCTTCCTTGTTGAAAGAAAACAGGAAGAGTTCAAAGATGATTGGTCTAAAAGTTACAGCAAGTGCAGCAAATTGATTAATTTATTATTTTTCGATGATAGACTATATGTATGAAGGCCAATGCACAAGCATCGTATGAGAAAGTGGCCGCTCTGAACTATATTGCAGTTCCTGAGGGCCAAACATAAACTTGGATAACTCATTGATCTTCTTCAGAAAAAGGTGTTCTCATGAGTTGAGATGGGAAGTTAAACAAGTGTTGAATGTGTATATTAAAGCTTTTTTTAGAACGATATGTTGATATGCCAACCGAGGTGGAAAAATGTGTTTTTCAAATAACTTAAAGTTAGGATATGGAAGGCCATACAAGGATGACATGAACAAAAAATATTGGGACAAATGCAATTTTGCCCCTAGTTGGAACCTACCCACGGGGTTTGCCCTTACTTTTCGACTCTGCTCACTTTTGACCTTAGATTTGCCCCTGAGGTCACCCAAATGCCCCTTGACCGTTTGGCCAATACTTCGAAAATTCATAACAAATGCATATGAACTCAAAAAAATTCAAATAAGATATCAAAATGTTTAGATAAACATTACCTTTATGTGGATGCCATTTGCACTCAGGGCAAAAGTACTATTTAGACTGGCCGAGGTTATTAACGTTATTAACATTATTAAAAAAATGTATAAACAATACTTTTTTCATGAATTTAAATTACATGCAAATGTAGGTGATGTTTTCTGAACATCCTGACAACTTATTTGCATTTTTCTAAGTTCATATCAACTTGTTATGAAGTTTCGAAATAATGCTTAAAGTCGTTTGAACATTCATAACAAGTTGATATGAACTAAGAAAAATGCAAGTAAGATATCAGAATGTTCAAAAAACATCACCTACATTTGCATGTAATTTTTTCATGAAAAAAGTATTGTTTATACCTTTTTATTTATAATAGTGTTATTAACATTAATATCCCCGGGTAGTTTAAATGGTACTTTTGTCCTGAATATAAATGTCATGCACATCAAGGTAATGTTTATCTAAACATTTTGATACCTTATTTGCATTTTTTTGAGTTCATATGAATTTGTTATGAATTTTAAAAGTATTGATCAAACGGTCAAAGAGCATTCGGGCGACCTCGCGGGCAAATCTAAGGGCAAAACTAAGTAGAGTCGAAAAGTAAGGGCAAACCCCGTGAGTAGGTTCCAACTAGGGGTAAAAATGCAATTGTCCCAAAAATATTAGTTGGAGTCAAAGCGGTGCTTGTAAACTCGGCAACGCAAATGCTACCTACTTATGCTATGGGGTGCTTTAAATTGTCGAGAGGGTTTTGAGAACATATTGATGGTATGATTAGAAAATTTTGGTTGTTGCAAAGGAGTGACAAAGGAAAATAGAGCGGGTGTCCTAGAATGATGTGACCCAACAAAAATACATGGGTGGAATGGAATTCATGAAAATGAAATTGGTCAACCTTGCTATGTTAGCAAAACAAGCATAAAGGCTTGTCCGAATTCTTAAGGTGGTGTATTATCTTAGAGGTTTTCTATTTTTGTGCCCCTCGTTCCTTAATTCTCCTCGATTTTTCCGCACCCATTTTGTTGTGCTCACTTCCCCCCTCCTCCACTTGCCCACGCCTCACAAGAGACCAAACAAGGCGTTGTCGTCGGGTCAAAGCCTTTGACCATCACAGCACCCGTGCTGACGTGTGGGACCATCATGTAAGACCGACATTCGCATCCTTGTTGTTGACGTGTGGGACCGCCTTGTAAGGCACATGCATTCGCATCGTCGTTGCTGACACGTAGGACCGACATGTAAGGCCGCATGCATTCGCAATGTCGTTGCTGACGTGTGAGACTGCCATGTAAGGCCACATGCATTCACATCACCCAGTGCTGACGCGTGGGAACACGATGTTAGGCTGCATGCATTCACGTCACCAGTGCATACAGTCGCATGGGACCCACATTTGGCTGCATACATTACTAATTTCACATCGCCGGTTGATCCTACAGAGTCTATGGCTGACGAGTAGGACCCACGAGCATGCAAAACTGAATCAGTGTTGCCTGCTATTTCTCCTCGCGTTTTCACGGGGAGTTGTGCTGTCTCACCCATTGATGGTGGCTTAATGCCGCAAACCCACCCCTTCACGTGCCATATATGCGCCCCCATCTCATTTCCCCGCTCGTCTCCACAACCCTATCCGCTGTCGTTGTCACTACAGCACAAACCCTAGCCTCTCCTCTCCCTCTTCCCCTTCTGCATCCATGGCGTGGCCGTACATTATCTCTCTCCGTGAAGCTAGGCTTCTTACCATCCGCGACGTCCCCGCGTCGCCGGACACTCGTATGCCATCGGGATGGGTTCTGAGTGGGGGGGCTTTGATACGTCTCCAACGCATCGATAATTTATGAAGTATTCATGCCATATTCACCTATGTTTACAATACTTTTATATGGTTTTGATGCACTTTATATACTTTATTTAGAACTAACCCGGACTGATGTTGTTTTCAGCAGAACTACCGTGGTGTTTTTGTGTGTGCAGAAAATGGAAGTTCTCAGAATCGCCCGAAACTTTTTTATGATTTTTTGGAACAAAAGAGGCACTAGATGCTTCGTGAGAGGGATAGAAGATCCACGAGGTGGGCACAACCCACCAGGGTGCGCCAGGTCCCCAAACCTTGCCCTGGTGTATCGTGCTCACCTCGTGGCCCATATCCATGTGAAACCAACGCTAAAAATTCCTATAAATATAGAAACCATCAAAAATAACCCTAGACTCCTCGTTCCGCCACCACAAGGCCTTTGTATCGATGAAAAACTAATCTGGAGAGAAAACGGTACCCTACCGGAGAGGGTAGATCATCTCCGGTGGCCATCTTCATCATCCCGGCGGAGGCCATGATGATGAGGGAGTAGTCCACCCTCGAGGCTGACGGTTTGTACCAGTAGCTATGTGTTCAATCTCTCTCTCTCTCTCGTGTTCTTGAGATGTCATGATCTTGATGTACCAGGACCTCTGTTAATATAGTCGGATCATATGATGTTATTCCCTTGCCATCATGTTGTGATGGATCGAATCTTTCCCTTTGAGATTTCGTTATGTTGGATTGAATATTGGATTTGAGAACACTTGATCTATCTCTTGGTACTCAACTTGCGGATTCCTGCGGTGACATTGGGGTAATCTATGCATAGGGGTTGATACACATTCTTGTCCTACTTTCTCCGGTAGAAATCTTGGGGCACTCTTTGAGGTTCTTTGTGTTGGATTGAGTATTATGAATCTGAATTTGTTTGATGCGCATCGTATAATTAACTCATGGATACTTGTGGTGACATTGGAGTATCTAGGTGACATTAGAGTTGGTTGATGCGTATCATATGGTGTTATTCTAGTACGAACTCTTATATAGATTGATCGGAAAGTATAACTTGGTTATTTTAGTACGAACTCTTGGATAGATCGATCGGAAAGGATAGCTTTAAGGTGGTTTCGTACCCTACAAACCATTTCTTCTTCTGCTCTCTGCTAGATAAGAACTTTGGAGTGATTCTTCGTTGCACGTTGAGGGATGGTTATGTGATCCAATTATATTAGCATTGTTGAGAGATTGCACTAGCGGAAGTACGGATCGTAGGCCTTACTTTCAAGCATTGCAATACCGTTTGTGCTCACTTTTGTTAATTGCTACCTTGTTGTTTTTATAATTTCAGATTATAAAAACCTATATCTATCATCCATATTGCACTTGTATCACCATCTCTTCGCCGAACCAGTGCACTATACAATTTGCCATTGTATTGGGTGTGTTGGGGATACAAGAGATTTCTTGTATTTGATTGCAGGGTTGTTTGAGAGAGACCATCTTCATACTAAACCTCCCACGGATTGATAAACCTTAGGTCATCCACTTGAGGGAAAATTGCTACTGTCCTACAAAATTGCGCTTAGAGGCCCAACACAAGTCTACAAGAATAAAGTTACGTAGTAGACATCAGGCTTCCGGTGGCGCATGTCCCCACCGTCAATACGGTGCTCTTTGTGCGTGCCGTCCATCGCTTTCGTGCAGGTCTGACACTGGAGGATAGGGCGCATCCAGGCTTTGATCCTAACAGCCCGACATGGCCGCAGATCCTCGAGCAGGCCGCAGATCCTCGAACAGGTCGCAGATCCTTAAGAAGGACCGCAGATCCTCGAGGGGGGCGGTCTGGCTAGTCGTCTTTGGTCTGTCTAGGGAGTGCGGGCTCGGGGGAGGCATCGTCGAATTATAGCAATAAACAATAGCGTGAGTAATCTTTATTTTGATCCTGCCATCCATGCCTGTGCCCTTCCTTGGCATCTAGGACTCACGTCCATCTGTCATTGAGGGTGTCTTGTTCAACTTCGATTTTCCTTTGTTTCAGCTTGAGGCTCCGAGCGGCGGAAATCAATTGACGCTTGAATCGCTCTTGATCGAGCGGGTCTTCAGGAACGATGAAATCCTCATCCCCGAGACTGACATCATCTTCGGAAAGCGGTAAGTAGTTGTTGTCTTCAGAATTGGTGGGGTCCTCGGGGTTTTCAGGATCTATCTTCCAATCGGGATCGCCCTGCTGCTATTTGGGGGCGGCTGGGTCAGCAAGGCCTTCAGGGGTATCCGTGTAAAGTTTTTGGAGGCAGTGTTATTTTCCTGCCCTTGCACCCCTTGGGTTTTGTATGATGACGATGACGCTTGAGTGTGTCGTCGCCATTGTTTTTGGGTGGGATGTTGTCACAACTCGAAATGAGCATGCTACCATCCTTATTGTCAAGCGTGTCCACCATGTAAACATTGTATGTGGAGGTGGTTGTCCATCATTCAGTAGTGGTAGGGATAGGTGGATTGGTCTCTTCCTCCATGTTTTTTTTGCCTCCGTAGAGGCGTAGTCCAGCATATCAGTAAAATCCTCGATAGAGGGTACCAAGTGGGTGCTCGGTGGGCCGTAAAATTCCTCCTGACTGATCTGAGCGTGGATCAAGGTTAGGTCGTCCATGATTTTCATTCATTGGATACGGTCCAACGACTCGTTCATAAGCAAGAGGTCGACCGGATTAATCTATCGGACACCATCGAAGCCAACCTCCGGAGCTCCGTACAAATAGTGTATTCGGCCAGGGCTGACCCTTGGTCCTCGGGTGCTATAATTGGGCCCGAGCTTAAAGCCGGACCCCCGGCATGGATGGGCCCAAGGGCAGAGCTGAGAAGGAGTGATCAAAGTTAAAGCTTTGGGATTTCCGGTCTCCTCGGATGAGACCACAAGCCCAATAAGGCACAGGTCGCCCCGGGAGTCGGTAGAGAACTCTAGGTTCTCGAACCTAATCTCCTGATTGGGGGCAAAAGTTCCGATCTGGCCAAGATGGCCGATCAGGTTAGCATGCAACACAACGCCGCCAAACACGAAAATTTGTCCAGGGACAAAAGTTTCCCTGTTACAGACTTCATCGATGATGATTAGGCAAGCCATCAATCCTCTAGCGATCTCGCGGAAGAACTCTAAATGAAAGCACCAATGTCGGTGTCAAAACTGGCAGATCTTGTGTAGGGGGTCCCGAACTATGGATCTTGGATTGATGAGTTACAGGAGACAAGGGAGACGATATTTACCCAGGTTCGGGCCCTCTTGATGGAGGTAAAACCCTACGTCCTGCTTTGATTGTACTGAATATGGGGTATTGAGTACAAAGTTGATCTACCTCGAGATCGTATGATGTGGTCTAAACCATAAGACTAATGAGCTTAGCTTGTGTAAGGGCATTCTCTTACCCTAGTGTTTTGGCACTGATGACTACTCATTATGATCTAATCGTGTGTCAAGTTATACAGGTATTGTGTGTGGGACACAAGACGGTTAGGTATTCCCTCCAAACGGAAAAGATTGAAGACGGTGTTCTCTACATGTTTATTCTCTTTGGTCATAGGGATCCCGTACTATTAAGAGGGAATCCACATTGGAAGGTCTTGGGTGAATCAGTTCTCTCGCACATCCTTTTATACTCAACTCGTTCCTCCACATCATAGAGAGAGAGCCCCCTCTTTCCTTCCATGCTTGTCGGTTCTACCACTGTCCCGACCTGATGCACCGCTCGCTCCACACATCCGGTTTGACCACCGCTCCAGGGGTGATACCCTGGAGGTGCTGCCAATGAGAAGTCCCTAGCGGTTGTGTAGTTGCCTCCGGGAAATTGTACCGCCCACAACTGAGTGACCCAGGGTGGCATCTCTGGGCGGTTGAACCGTCCTAGCACCGAGCTACAACCGGACTCTGTTCTATTGGGCTCCGGTTGTCGGGCGGACCTGGACCGATTGTACCACTATATTGTATAGCCCGGTACTACCGGTGTCCCAAGCGGTTGTACCGCTAGGGACTTTGCCTAGTCCAGTGCTATGGCTGGGCTACTACATCTTGGCCACCTTTCTGTTGTGGTCTAGTGGTTGGGTGATAGTCGGGCGGTTGTACCAGTCATGCCAGTTGTACCGCCTACAGAACCGGTTGTACCACTGCCATGTAATAATGGATGTAACGGTTGGAAAGTGGGGGACCTATATAAAGGGGTGGTTCTTCCACCTCTATCTTATCTCTTACCTCTCTCTCTCCAACATTGATGTCCATTGAGATTTCTTGCCCGATCTCTCTCTCTAGCCACCCAAGCTTGTTGTCTTGCTAGGGATTGAAGGAGGATATCTAGATCTACACTTCCACCAAAGGAAAATTGATTCCCCCATACTTTCTCATGTGTATTTTGTTACTCTTGGGTGTTTGAGCGCCCTAGACAGAAGAGGTTACCTCGAAGCCATATTCCATTGTGGTGAAGCTTGGTGGTTTCGTTGGGAGCCTCCAATTAAGTTGTGGAGAGTGCCCCAACCTTGTTTGTAAAGGTCCGGTTGTCGCCTTCAAGGGCACCACTAGTGGAATGACGACATCTCGCATTGTGTGAGGGCGTGAGGAGAATATGGTGGCCCTAGTGGCTTCATGGGGAGCATTGTGCCTCCACACCGCTCTAACGGAGACGTACTTCCCTTCACCAGGAAGAAACTCCGGTAACACATCCTCGTCTCCGTTGGTTCCACGAGTGGTTACTTCTTACCTTTACTTTGTGCAAGCTATTTGTATTGTTTATCTCCTTAATTGTATTGTTATTGTAGTTAGCATCATATAGGTTGCTCACCTAGTTGCATATCTAGCCAACCTTTATGTTGCTAAGCCTTACTTGTTAAAGAAATATTAAAAAGTGTTAGTTGCCTATTCACCCCGCCTCTAGTCAACCGTATCGATCCTTTCAATTGGTATCAGAGCCTCGTCTCTTTATTAAGTTTTCACCACCCGAAGAGTATGGCTGACAATGAGGTGCGGCCGGTGAACTCCCCAAGGCCGCGGGTGTGCACACAGTGTCACGTGAGGATTTGAATGAGGCCATGTCCTTACTCAAATCATCCATGACGACCGAGGTCAAATCCACGTTTAAAGAATTTCTTGAGGGTCTCAAACTTACTGTCGATCCGTTGTTAGTGGTCAATCTCAATAACTCATCATCGGATGTACACTCCGAAAAGGAGGGGGATAGCACTAAGAAGAATACGCAACCTCATGGAACTAGTGGAGTAGGTACCTTTGCCTCGGTACCCCCTCCCTTGGTCTATGGAGGACTGGTGCACCCACCTCATGTAGTTAATCTCGGTCCTCCTCCTAAACTTGTTAAGAATGATTTTGCTAATTGGATTTGTCGTATCAAGTCTCATTTGGATCATAGCTCAATTCAACTCATGTGAGTCATTGAAGAAGGATACTATCCTCGTGATCCATGCAACCTCACTCCAAGAGAAGAGGCGGATAAATAGCTAAATTCCTTTGCATTGTTCATACTCCAAGCTGCAATTCCTACCGAAGACCTAGCTCACTTGTTGTCGGTGTCAAAACCGGCATATCTCGTAGTAGGGGTCCTAAGCTAGGCGTCTTGGAGCGATGGTAACATGGACACATGATTTTACCCAGGTTCGGGCTCTCTCAAGGAGATTATACCCTACGTCCTACTTTTGATTGTATTGATATGGGGGATAATATAGAGTACATGTCTCTACCACGAGATTATGAGATGTAATGTAATGATCTATTGACTAGCCTGGCCTCAGTTTATATATGCACTGTAGGCCTAGGGTTTAGAGGAGTCCTTGTCTTGTGCGCCAAATCTTGTGGAATCCTCCTTGTATTCAGCATGGGCTGCCCGAAGTGGCCCATTAGTGAATCATCATGGGGGTCCTCAGCCCGTCCCACTAGTTAGGAGACTACGTGGTGAGTACCCCCTAGTCCATGGCACCACTTGTAGCCCCTGAACCGGTCTTCAAGTTGGGGATGCTCCTCGGTTCTTCTGCGCAGTTCTTTGTCTTTGGTCGCTGGCCTTGAAACTGGTTCAACAAATCTTCCCATGTTCGATCCTAAGGATCGCCGAGCTGAATCCAAAGAGTTCACACATCGGGCATCCGAGGAGCCCCTTTAAGTTATCGACCTTTTATCAATGCCTTGTAATTTTTATGCCACACCTGGGGTTTGAAGTGTTTCCCGTGCGGCGGCGTCCTCTTGCGTCCGAGCTCCAACGCCGAACTACATCTGAGGCGTCTTTTCACAGCCGAGCTCCAACACTATTCGGCATTCAAGGTATCCTCTTGCATCAGAGCTCCAATGTCGAACTGTATCCGAGGTGTCTTTTTGCAGCCAAGCTCCAACGATGATCGGCATCCGAGGTATCATAGATTACCTTGGCCTCTGAAAATTTGAATGAGTCCATCCGATCTTAAATGCCGGAATAGTCTCCTATGGAACGAACCATTCGAATCCGAGCTTTATGTCGGACAGCTTCCGAGCTACAATGCCAAACTGCATTCGAGCTCTAACGATGGTCAGCGTTCAGGGTATCATAAACTAAACTGGACCTTAAAAAATTGAAGGAATTCATCCGAGCTTAATGTCGGAAGTGCTCTCTATGGAGCTAGCCACTTGCGCCCGAGCTTTATGCCGGACTACTTTCGAGGTGGTGCACCACCCCGACTGTGGGCTGATTTTTTGTGGATATTTTCGATTGGTGCAATTTATTCTGTGCCGAGATATATTGCCAGTAGCCCTCAAGGTTTGTGTCGATCTAAAACCCGAGATGCATCTGAAGGATGACATAAAACCACTGATCCTAGCAGCCCTTGAGACTCAGGTCGATTCGTAAAATTGGCCTGCGGATCAACTCCTAGCTCGGCAGCATACTTCATTGTTGGGAGACGTAGTAGTAAATCAAAATTTTCCTACGTTCACCAAGATCTATCTATGGAGAAACCAGCAACGAGAGGGGAGATATTGCATCTTCATACCTTTGAAGATCGCTAAGCGGAAGCGTTACAAGAACGCGGTTGATGGAGTCGTACTCGCAGCGATTCAGATCGCGGTAGATCCGATCAAGTGCCGAACAGACGGCACCTCCGCGTTCAACACACGTGCAGCCCGGTGACGTCTCCAACACCTTGATCCAGCAAGGAGGAAGGAGAGGTTGAGGAAGGGCTCCAACAGCAGCACGACGGCGTGGTGGTGGTGGAGTAGCAAGGTATTCCGACAGGGCTTCGCCTAAGCGCTGCGGAGGAGGAAGAGGAGAGGTAGGGCTTCGCCGTGAGAGAGAGAGATCAAATCCTGTCTCAAAACATCCAAAACCTCAAGTATATATAGGAGGAGGGACGTGGAGGGCTGGCTTGGCCTCTACTCCAAAGAGGAGATGGCCGGCTGAATTAAAGGGAGAGTCCACCTCCCACAAGGGAGGTGGATCTCCTCCTTTTAAATCCTTTTTGCCTTATCTCCTTATCTCCAGCCGCATGGGCCTTTAGCAAAAGTCTTGCCCAGCCCAATAAGGGCTGGCACACTTTATCTAACAGCCCATGTGGTCCTTTGGTCTTCACACCCCTCCCGGGGGTCCTCCGGCACCCTCCCGGCACTCCCGGTACACTACCGATGAGCCCGAAAACTTTCCGGTGACCAAAACTGGACTTCCTATATATCAATCTTTACCTCCGGACCATTCCGGAGCTCCTCGTGACGTCCGGGATCTCATCCGGGACTCCGAACAACCTTCGGTAATCATGTATACCTTTTCCCTATAACCCTAGCGTCATCGAACCTTAAGTGTGTAGACCCTACGGGTTCGGGAGACACGTAGACATGACCGAGACACCTCTCCGGCCAATAACCAATAGCGGGATCTGGATACCCATGTTGGCTCCCACGTACTCCACGATGATCTCATCGGATGAACCACGATGTCAGGGATTCAATCAATCCCGTATACAATTCCCTTTGTCTATCGGTATGGTACTTGCCCGAGATTCGATCGTCGGTATCGCCATACCTTGTTCAATCTCGTTACCGGCAAGTCTCTTTACTCGTTCCATAACACATCATCCCGTGGCTAACTCCTTAGTCACATTGAGCTCATTATGATGATGTCTTACCGAGTGGGCCCAGAGATACCTCTCCGTCACACGGAGTGACAAATCCCAGTCTTGATTCGTGTCAACCCAACAGACACTTTCGGAGATACCCGTAGCGTACCTTTATAGCCACCCAGTTACGTTGTGACGTTTGGCACACCCAAAGCATTCCTACGGTATCCGGGAGTTACACAATCTCATGGTCTAAGGAAATGATACTTGACATTGAAAAGCTTTAGCATACGAACTACACGATCTTGTGCTATGCTTAGGATTGGGTCTTGTCCATCACATCATTCTCCTAATGATGTGATCCCGTTATCAACGACATCCAATGTCCATGGTCATGAAACCGTGACCATCTATTGATCAACGAGCTAGCCAACTAGAGGCTCACTAGGGACATGCGATGGTCTATGTATTCACACATGTATTACGGTTTCTGGTTAACACAATTGTAGCATGAATAATAGACAATTATCATGAACTAGGAAATACAATAATAACCATTTTATTATTGCCTCTAGGGCATATTTCCAACAGTCTCCCACTTGCACTAGAGTCAATAATCTAGTTACATTGTGATGAATCGAACACCCATAGCGTTCTGGTGTTGATCATGTTTTGCTCATGAGAGAGGTTTAGTCAACGGATCTGCGACATTCAGATCCGTATGCACTTTACAAATATCTATGTCTCCCTCCTGAATGTAATCACGGATGGAGCTGAAGCGGCGCTTGATGTGTCTTGTCTTCTTGTGAAACCTGGGCTCCTTCGCAAGGGCAATAGCTCCAGTGTTGTCACAGAGTAGAGTCATCGGGCCCGACGCATTTGGAATCACTCCTAGGTCGGTGATGAACTCCTTCATCCAGATTCCCTCCTTTGCTGCTTCCGAAGCAGCTATGTACTCCGCTTCACATGTAGATGCCGCCACGACGCTTTGCTTGCTGCTACTCCAGCTGACTGCCCCTCCATTCAAAATATACACGTATCCGGTTTGCGACTTAGAGTCGTCCGGATCTGTGTCGAAGCTAGCGTCGACGTAACCCTTTACGACGAGCTCTTCGGCACCTCCATATATGAGAAACATGTCCTTTGTCCTTTTCAGGTACTTCAGGATATTCTTGACCGCTGTCCAGTGTTCCGCTCCGGGATCACTTTGGTACCTCCCTACCAAACTTATGGCAAGGTTCACATCAGGTCTGGTACACAGCATGGCATACATGATAGAGCCTATGGCTGAAGCATAGGGGATGACACTCATCTCTTCTCTATCCTTTGCCGTGGTCGGGCATTGAGTCGTACTCAATCTCACACCTTGCAACACAGGCAAGAACCCCTTCTTGGACTGATGCATATTGAACTTCTTCAATATCTTTTCAAGGTATGTGCTTTGTGAAAGACCAATGAGGCGTTTCGATCTATCTCTATAGATCTTAATACCTAATATGTAAGCAGCTTCTCCAAGGTCCTTCATTGAAAAACACTTATTCAAGTAGGCCTTGATACTTTCCAAGAGTTCTATATTATTTCCCATTATCAGCATGTCATCCACATACAGTATAAGAAATGCTATAGAGCTCCCACTCACTTTCTTGTAAATACAAGGTTCTCCATAAACCTGTACAAACCCAAACGCTTTAATCACCTCATTAAAGCGAATGTTCCAACTCCGAGATGCTTGCACCAGCCCATAGATGGAGCGCTGGAGCTTGCATACCTTGTTAGCATCTTTAGGATCGACAAAACCTTCCGGCTGTATCATATACAGTTCTTCCTTGAGGAAGCCATTAAGGAATGCCGTTTTGACGTCCATTTGCCAGATCTCATAATCATAAAATGCGGCAACTGCTAACATGATTCGGACTGACTTTAGCATCGCTACGGGTGAGAAAGTCTCATCGTAGTCAACTCCTTGAACTTGTCGATAACCCTTAGCGACAAGCCGAGCTTTATAGGCGGTGACATTACCGTCCGCGTCAGTCTTCTTCTTAAAGATCCATTTGTTTTCAATGGCTCGCTTATCATTAGGCAAGTCCACCAAAGTCCATACTTTGTTCTCATACATGGATCCTATCTCGGATTTCATGGCCTCAAGCCATTTGTTGGAATCCGGGCCCGTCATCGCTTCTTCATAGTTCGAAGGTTCACCGTTGTCCAACAACATGATCTCTAGGACAGGATTGCCGTACCACTCTGGTGCGGAACGTGTCCTGGTGGACCTTCGAATAGCAACTTGATCTGAAGTTTCATGATCATCATCATTAACTTCCTCTCTAGCCGGTGTAGGCTCCACAGAAACAACTTCCTGTGCTGCGCTACTCTCCGGTTCGAGTGGAGGTACAATTTCCTCATCAAGTTCTATTTTCCTCCCACTTACTTCTTTCGAGAGAAACTCTTTCTCGAGAAAGGATCCATTCTTGGCAACAAAGACTTTGCCTTCGGATCGTAGGTAGAAGGTATACCCAATAGTCTCCTTGGGATATCCTATGAAGACGCACTTTTCCGCTTTGGGTTCGAGCTTCTCAAGTTGAAGTTTCTTCACATAAGCATCGCATCCCCAAACTTTTAGAAACGACAGCTTAGGTTTCTTTCCAAACCACAATTCATACGGTGTCGTCTCAACGGATTTAGACGGTGCCCTATTTAAAGTGAATGCGGCAGTCTCTAATGCATATCCCCAAAATGATAGCGGTAAGTCGGTAAGAGACATCATAGATCGCACCATATCCAATAGAGTGCGATTACGACGTTCAGACACACCATTTCGCTGGGGTGTGCCGGGCGGCGTGAGTTGTGAAACAATTCCACATTTCCTAAGGTGCGTGCCAAACTCGTGACTTAAATATTCTCCGCCACGATCAGATCGTAGGCATTTTATTTTCCTGTCACGTTGATTCTCGACCTCACTCTGAAATTCCTTGAACCTTTCAAAAGTTTCAGACTTGTGTTTCATTAAGTAGACATAACCATATCTACTCAAGTCATCAGTGAGGGTGAGAACATAACGGTAGCCACCGCGAGCCTCGACGCTCATTGGACCGCATACATCGGTATGTATTATTTCCAACAAGTCAGTTGCTCGCTCCATTGTTCCGGAGAACGGAGTCTTGGTCATCTTGCCCATGAGGCATGGTTCGCATGTGTCAAATGATTCAAATCAAGTGACTCCAAAATTCCATCAGCATGGAGCTTCTTCATGCGTTTGACACCAATATGGCCAAGACGGCAGTGCCACATGTAAGTGGGACTATCGTTATCAACTTTACACTTTTTGGTACTCACACTATGGACATGTGTAACATCACGTTCGAGATTCATCAAAAATAAACCATTGACCAGCGGGGCATGAGCATAAAACATTTCTCTCATATAAATAGAACAACCATTATTCTCGGATTTAAATGAGTAGCCATCTCGCATCAAGCGAGATCCAGATACAATGTTCATGCTCAAAGCTGGTACTAAATAACAATTATTAAGGTTTAAAACTAATCCCGAAGGTAGATGTAGAGGTAACGTGCCGACGGCGATCACATCGACCTTGGAACCATTCCCGACACGCATCGTCACCTCATCCTTGGCCAGCCTCCGCTTATTCCGCAGCTCCTGCTTGGAGTTACAAATGTGAGCAACTGCACCGGTATCAAATACCCAGGAGCTACTACGAGCGCTGGTCAAGTACACATCAATAACAAGTATATCACATATACCTTTAATGTTGCCGTCCTTCTTATCCGCTAAATACTTGGGGCAGTTCCGCTTCCAGTGACCGGTACCCTTGCAATAAAAGCACTCAGTCTCAGGCTTGGGTCCATTTTTCTTCTTCTTCCCGGCAACTTGCTTACCGGGCGCGGCAACAGCTTTGCCGTCCTTCTTGAAGTTCTTCTTACCCTTGCCTTTCTTGAAACTAGTGGTCTTATTCACCATCAACACTTGATGCTCCTTTTTGATCTCGACCTCCGCTGATTTCAGCATCGAGTACAACTCAGGAATGGACTTCTCCATACCTTGCATGTTGTAGTTCATCACAAAGCTCTTGAAGCTAGGTGGAAGCGACTGGAGGATTCTGTCAATGACCGAGTCATCCGGGATATTAACCCCCAGCTGAGTCAAGCGGCTGTGTAGCCCAGACATCTTGAGGATGTGCTCACTGACAGAACTATGCTCCTCCATCTTACAGCTGAAGAACTTGTCGGAGACATCATATCTCTCGACCCGGGCATGAGCTTGAAAAACCAGTTTCAGCTCCTGGAACATCTCATATGCTCCGTGTTGCTCAAAACGCTTTTGGAGCCCCGGTTCTAGACTGTAAAGCATGCCGCATTGAACAAGGGAGTAATCATCGCAGCGTGATTGCCAAGTGTTCATAACATCTTGTTCCGCTGGGAGAACGGGTGCGTCACCTAGCGGTGCATCTAGGACATACAATCTCTTGGAAGCTATGAGGATGATCCTCAAGCTACGGACCCAGTCCGCATAGTTGCTTCCATCATCTTTCAGCTTGGTTTTCTCTAGGAACGCGTTGAAATTGAGGGTGACATTCGCGTTGGCCATTGGATCTACATCATAGATTGTAAAGACAATTTTAGACTAAGTTCATGATAATTAAGTTCACTTAATCAAATTAATGAACTCCCCCTTAGACAGACATCTCTCTAGTCTTCCAAGTGATACATGATCCATGTCAACTAGCCCGTGTCCGATCATCACGTGAGACGGACTAGTCATCCATGGTGAACATCTTCATGTTGATCGTATCTTCTATACGACTCATGTTCGACCTTTCGGTCTTCCGTGTTCCGAGGCCATGTCTGTACATGCTAGGCTCGTCAAGTCAACCTAAGTGTTTCGCGTGTGTAAATCTGGCTTACACCCGTTGTATGCGAACGTTAGAACCTATCACACCCGATCATCACGTGGTGCTTCGGAACAACGATCCTTAGCAACGGTGCACAGTTAGGGTGAACACTTCTCTTGAAATTTTATTGAGAGATCATCTTATTTACTACCGTCGTTCTAAGCAAATAAGATGTAAACATGATAAACATCACATGCAATCAATATAGTGACATGATATGGCCAATATCATTTTGCTCCTATGATCTCCATCTTCGGGGCACCATGATCATCACTGTCACCGGCACGACACCATGATCTCCATCATCATGATCTCCATCATTGTGTCTTCATGAAGTTGTCTCGCCAACTATTACTTCTACTACTATGGCTAACGCTTAGCAATAAAGTAGAGTAATTACATGGCGTTTATGATTGACACGCAGGTCATACAATAAATAAGACAACTCCTATGGCTCCTGCCGGTTGTCATAATCATCGACATGCAAGTCGTGAATCCTATTACAAGAACATGATCAATTCATACATCACAATGCATCACATCACATCCTTTGGCCATATCACATCACAAGGCACATGCTGCAAAAACAAGTTAGACGTCCTCTAATTTGTAGTTGCAAGTTTTTTACGTGGCTGCTATAGGTTACTAGCAAGAACGTTTCTTACCTATGTCAACACCACAACGTGATTTGCCAATTGCTATTTACCCTTCATAAGGACCCTTTTCATCGAATCCGATCCGACTAAGGTAGGAGAGACAGACACCCGCTAGCCACCTTATGCATCTAGTGCATGTCAGGCGGTGGAACCGGTCTCACGTAAGCGTACGTGTAAAGTTGGTCCGGGCCGCTTCATCCCACAATACCGCCGAATCAAGATAAGACTAGTAGCGGCAAGCAAATTAACAAACTCGACGCCCACAACTGCTTTGTGTTCTACTCGTGCATAGATTCTACGCATAGACCTAGCTCATGATGCCACTGTTGGGAGACGTAGTAGTAAATCAAAATTTTCCTACGTTCACCAAGATCTATCTATGGAGAAACCAGCAACGAGAGGGGAGAGATTGCATCTTCATACCTTTGAATATCGCTAAGCGGAAGCGTTACAAGAACGCGGTTGATGGAGTCGTACTCGCAGCGATTCAGATCGCGGTAGATCCGATCAAGTGCCGAACAGACGGCACCTCCGCGTTCAACACACGTGCAGCCCGGTGACGTCTCCAACACCTTGATCCAGCAAGGAGGAAGGAGAGGTTGAGGAAGGGCTCCAACAGCAGCACGACGGCGTGGTGGTGGTGGAGTAGCAAGGTATTCCGACAGGGCTTCGCCTAAGCGCTGCGGAGGAGGAAGAGGAGAGGTAGGGCTTTGCCGTGAGAGAGAGAGATCAAATCCTGTCTCAAAACATCCAAAACCTCAAGTATATATAGGAGGAGGGACGTGGAGGGCTGGCTTGGCCTCTACTCCAAAGAGGAGATGGCCGGCTGAATTAAAGGGAGAGTCCACCTCCCACAAGGGAGGTGGATCTCCTCCTTTTAAATCCTTTTTGCCTTATCTCCTTATCTCCAGCCGCATGGGCCTTTAGCAAAAGTCTTGCCCAGCCCAATAAGGGCTGGCACACTTTATCTAACAGCCCATGTGGTCCTTTGGTCTTCACACCCCTCCCGGGGGTCCTCCGGCACCCTCCCGGCACTCCCGGTACACTACCGATGAGCCCGAAAACTTTCCGGTGACCAAAACTGGACTTCCTATATATCAATCTTTACCTCCGGACCATTCCGGAGCTCCTCGTGACGTCCGGGATCTCATCCGGGACTCCGAACAACCTTCGGTAATCATGTATACCTTTTCCCTATAACCCTAGCGTCATCGAACCTTAAGTGTGTAGACCCTACGGGTTCGGGAGACACGTAGACATGACCGAGACACCTCTCCGGCCAATAACCAACAGCGGGATCTGGATACCCATGTTGGCTCCCACGTACTCCACGATGATCTCATCGGATGAACCACGATGTCAGGGATTCAATCAATCCCGTATACAATTCCCTTTGTCTATCGGTATGGTACTTGCCCGAGATTCGATCGTCGGTATCGCCATACCTTGTTCAATCTCGTTACCGGCAAGTCTCTTTACTCGTTCCATAACACATCATCCCGTGGCTAACTCCTTAGTCACATTGAGCTCATTATGATGATGTCTTACCGAGTGGGCCCAGAGATACCTCTCCGTCACACGGAGTGACAAATCCCAGTCTTGATTCGTGTCAACCCAACAGACACTTTCAGAGATACCCGTAGCGTACCTTTATAGCCACCCAGTTACGTTGTGACGTTTGGCACACCCAAAGCATTCCTACGGTATCCGGGAGTTACACAATCTCATGGTCTAAGGAAATGATACTTGACATTGAAAAGCTTTAGCATACGAACTACACGATCTTGTGCTATGCTTAGGATTGGGTCTTGTCCATCACATCATTCTCCTAATGATGTGATCCCGTTATCAACGACATCCAATGTCCATGGTCATGAAACCGTGACCATCTATTGATCAACGAGCTAGCCAACTAGAGGCTCACTAGGGACATGCGATGGTCTATGTATTCACACATGTATTACGGTTTCTGGTTAACACAATTGTAGCATGAATAATAGACAATTATCATGAACTAGGAAATACAATAATAACCATTTTATTATTGCCTCTAGGGCATATTTCCAACATTCATAACAAAAAATCAGTTTGCACAGGACTCGAGACTCAGGTTGGGTGTGGCCGACCAACCCAAGGATCATAATCTCCTCGAAAACTATATTGCACTAAAAAATTCTGCATTGAGTTGTCAATGCAGTAGCCCCCGAGACTTGGGTTTGGCAATATGACCGACCCTAGGATCGTATCTCCTCGGGAACTAGTCCAACCGTCATGTACGTTTTGACAACGCCGAGGTGGAGTTTGGCACAAAAGATGTTGTTAGTGCATCTAGTGCCCCTTAGTGATTTTGGTGTATTGAAGACTTATAGGTTAAGGAACTAATGTGTTTGTGATTTTACACATGCTCTATAAGTCGATGAGGAGTTTGATACATCCGGAGATTACCATCCCCTAAAAATGTATGTCTTCAACTGAAGACTTTGGTGAAGACCTTGGTGAAGACTTTGCTAAAGACTTTGGTATTCCCTAAAGACTTTGAAAATGAAGAAGTTGGTGTGACCTTGAAGATATGGACGAGGACTATGAAGTGTGAAGACTTTTGTTTTCGTAGTTTCATTTCCTTTATTTGAGTCATAGGAAACACCGTACTGTTAAAGGGGGCCGAGGTAATACTAAGTAAAATTTCCAACTAATTCTCAACTCCAAAATCCTCAACCTATCCAATCCTTCGAGTGAAGCCTTTGGACATCTCATACAGTTCACTCAAGTTCTTCAGTGACAGAGACGATGTTGTTTTGGTCTCTGAGGAAATTGATCTGACTGAGGAGTTAGGATTTTGCCAGTGTGAATTGCCTACAAGCGAGGAACATGATATGTTTGAGGACTTTTATAGTTCAAAATTCCTACCGTTGTTGTGCTTAGCGCCAGCTGTACCCAATCATTCTTATCCACATAACGGTCATATCATTGGGGCATTTATGTCTTATCATGTTATGTTGCACCCTGGCTATAAATAGCCACCCCCACAACCACTAGTTGGTTGGTTGCTCCGAGAGAGAACTGACACTTACCATTTGAGAGCAACCCATCTTCCGAGGACTTTGAGTGAAAATCATCACTGAGGAAAAAACCACAACCAAACCACCAAACCCATAGTGATTGAGCATCACTGAAGAAATTCCTGTGTGGATCCGATGCTTGTTACCTTTGAGGACTGTGCATCCTCTAGACGGTTAGGCGTCATGGTCTAATGCTCCTGCAGTCAATTGGGGATCACGAAGTGACCTTGGTCTAGAGCATCCAGTAGTAAATTGTGGATCACCGGGTGACCAGTTTGTGAGGGTTTTGGAAGTCTGCCCTGAAGACTCACCACGAGTGTTGGGCGAGGACTGTGTGACCTTAGCTCAAGGAGAATATGGTAAGGACTGTGTGTCTTGGGACTATGTGTCCTCTGGTTTAAATACCAGGCCGCTCCAAACCAGACGTACAACTATCACAACAGTTGAACTGGGTCATCAAACCATTGTCTTCATCGAGCTATCTGGTTCTATTTCCTCAACCCCTATATTCCTCATACACGTGTTGATGAAATTGATTGTTACTGTTTGAAGACTTTCACAAATTCCTCACCTCAATTCTTCAATTTACCTTGTTCATCACTGCTTATCCTGTGTCACGCTACTTACTATTTGTGCATGTTTCATTTCATCATGAAGACTATGTTGTTACTATGTTCCTCGTGCACTTGAGTACTTATTCCGCTGCTAGTTATTCATCACATTTCAAATTCCTCAAAGTTGAAATTCCTCAAGTGATGAATTTGTAAAAATCGCCTATTCACCCCCCTCTAGTCGATATAACGCACTTTCAATTGGTATCAGAGCAGGTGCTTCTTCGCTCTGTGTGATTTTGGTTTAACCACCTGGAGTTTTAGTTATGTCGACTGCAGGTATGATCAAGGTTTCCGCAGGTTGTCCTACCTTTGATGGGACGGACTACCCCTACCGGAAGAACAAGATGCGCATGCATCTTGAAGCTATTGACAATGATCTCTGGTACGTTGTGGAAAATGGTGTACCCTCTGTCACTCCCATTGTTACTACTGCTGATGTGAAGAGATTCAAGCAACTCGACTCTCAAGCGAAGAATATCATCTGTGGCCATCTGAGAAATGGTCAGTATGGCAGAGTGAGTGCTTTGGAGACTGCTAAGCTTATCTGGGATAGGCTGTCCAAAGTCAACGAAGGTGTTTCCACTCAACGTGACTCTCACGTTGATGTTCTTCGCAATCTCTTCAACCGCTTCAAGAGACTTGACAATGAAAATGTTCAACAAACTTTTGATCGTCTTACTGATATCTCCAATGAGCTTCAAGCACTGGGTGCCATCGATATCACTGACCATGAAGTGGTGAAGAAACTGCTAGGATCTCTTGACTCCTCATTCGATACTCTGGCTTTGATGATTCAAGAACATGGAGACTACAAGTCACTTGATCCTGCTGATATTCTTGAGAGACTCAATACTCATGAATTCCAACAAGCTGAGAAGAGAGACCTTTACGAGCCAAGCTATGGAAGATCTCGTGCTCTGAAGGCATAAGCAATTTCCTCATCCGAAGAAGAAAATTCTGACAGCAGCCTCGGTGATCCTGTAGAACTAAGTCAGGAGCTAGAAATGCTCGTGAGGAAATTCCAGAAGTTCTCAAGGAGAGGTGGATTTGGAAAGTCATCAAAAAGTGGCTTGAGGAAATCAGATTCCTTGGAGGACTACAAGAAAAGAACCTGTCATCGGTGCAAGAAGCCTGGTCACTTTATCTCTGACTGTCCTCTCTGGGAAAAAGATTCAAAAAAGAAGAAGAAATACAAGGATAATAGTTCTGATGACTCGAAGAAAAAGAAGAAATCTTCAAAGTCCTCATCTGCAAAGTCCTCATCTGCAAAGTCCTCATCTTCAAAGTCCTCAAAGCACAAGAAGAATGGTTCCAGAAAGGCTCGAGCATTCGTCGGTAAGGTAATGGATTCTGAGGAAGAATCTGAAGAAGAGGAAGAAAAGGAAGAATTTGAGGAGGAATCAGAATCTGGTGTCGCTAGCCTTGCTCTCGCTACTGCCTTCGTCAGCAAGTCCATCTTCAATGATGAAGAATATGACTACTCCAATGACTCTGATGTTAGCAATGATGATTATGCTCCCACCTATTGCTTCATGGCAAAAGGCTCAAAGGTACACAAACATCATTCCTCTTCTGAATCAAGTGAAGGTGAATCTGATGAATTTGTGAAACCTAGGTATGCTAAACTTGTTAAACTTGCCACTAAGCAACAAAGTGCACTTGAAAAGCTTCAGAAAATGCTAGACAAAAGCGATGATCTGTTGAATGATGAAGTGGATCGGACTCAAACTCTGTCTGACGATCTCAGAAGTGTTCAGACAAAGTATGATAACCTTTAGAGTCATCATAACAACCTCTTAGCCGATCATGAGAAGCTTTCTTATGAATTTCTTCAAAGAAAGCAAGATCTTGAGAAACTGAGGGTGTCACATGAGGATCTCCAAAGGGAAAACGATTCCTTACTGGTTCAACAGATCAGTACCACTCCAGAAGAATTTGTTCCACCTTGTTTGAAATGCATCGAGCGTGAAACTACTAATTCTTCACCCGAATGTTCAAATGCTTCTATTACTGCAAATTCTTCAACCATTCCGGTGGTCTCAAATTCCTCATCTGAGGATACCACAAGTATCACTGACGAAAATGCAGGGTTGAAGGAATTGTATGTGACAGGCATATACGAAAGTCTCAAAGGACATCAAACCCTTTGTGATGTCCTGAAAAAGCAAATTCTGAATAGGAACCCTAGGAAAGAGGGTATTGCCTCTATGAGGAAACTCAACGCTGATGGATCCCACTGGACACCTGAACAGTACCCCAAAACCTCATGGGTTGCTGCGAAAGGACCTCGTGTAGATCCATCCACTTTATCTGGCTTTACTTGTGAAACTTCATATTCCTCTGATGAGTCACTTGACTCCAACTACAAATTCTTCAAAAATCAGAAAGGTGAAGTATTTGCTAGATTTGTTGGAACTAACTGCAGGAACGGTTCTCCTATGAAGAAAATCTAGGTTCCCAGGAGCTGCCTACAAAATCTTCAAGTGAATGTCCTCACGACACCTCTCATGAAGAATAGGAACCCCAGATCAAATTCCTCGTATGGATTAAAGTCTTCACTTGGACCAAATTCCTCAAATGGTCAAAAATATCATTCTCGTGCTAATGCATTTGTTTCGCAGGGAAAATCTAAGAGTTCTGAATATGTGCATTATTCTTCAAATCATTATGTTCATAAGTCCTTGAAGAATTTCTCTGCTTATTCATTTGAGTACTCTAACCCTCGCCCTGTGAAACGAAGCTCACTTGCTTCAATGCCTCCCTTCTCATATGGTGCTCGCAGAATGATGAACTCTTTACCACCCCTCCAGATGTGGGTGGTGAAGAAATTGAACTAATCTCTTATGCAGGTTCAGGTCTCCAGATGAATTTGAACATCTGATGAATTTGCTGGAGACCTAAGGAAATGCTTGAAAGGACGCAAGCTAACCTTGTAGAAATGAATTCTTCATTTCTCACATCCTCACACTACTTGCTTACTATCTTGTGTGATGAAATCATGTCTGATGAAATTGATGTCATATTGTTCACTCTGAAGCATATGAGTTCGTAAGTTGTACTAATTCATCTACAGGATGATACTCCAAAAGCTATCGAGTGGGTCCTCGATAGTGGATGCACAAACCACATGACTGGTGACAAGAATCTACTAATGAATTTTCCACTTGCTCCATCTCCTCTGAAGCATATCACCTACACAGACAAAGTAAAAAAGCAAGGTATTGGGACTTGGTAAGGTTGCAATCTCCAAAGGACCGAACCATGGATAAGGTCATGCTCGTCGAATCCCTTGGGTTCAACCTTATGTCTGTCTCAATGCTTTGTGATCTTGATATGATTGTCGTATTTGGAAAATTTTGTTGTGTTGTCATCATGGAATCTGTCAATTCCAAAGTCTTCGAAGGCTTTAGGAGAGAAGACTTGTATATTGTTGATTTCTCTATAGGTCCCCAGCCCGCCACATGCTTACTTGCAAAGTCCTCAGAAGGCTGGCTGTGGCATCGAAGACTTGGACATGCCGGTATGAGGAACTTGCACACGCCCATGAAGAAAAAGCACGTCATTGGCATCGAAGGTGTCAAATTCCTCAAGGATCACCTATGTGGTGCATGTGAGTCTGGAAAGATGACCAGATCCAAGCATCCCTCGAAGACAATCATGACCACGACTTGACCTTTTGAATTGCTTCACATGGATCTCTTTGGTCCCACTCATTACTCCACACTAACAAATTATTCAAGTTTGTTTGGATTTGTCATTGTTGATGATTACTCTCGTTACACTTGGGTGCATATTATTCTGTACAAGACTGAAGTGCAGGATGTCTTCAGACGATTTGCTTCAAGGGCCTCCACGAACTTCGGCGTCAAGATCAAGCATATTAGGAGTGATAATGGGACTGAGTTCAAGAACACAAATCTTTATGAATATCTTGATGAACTTGGTATTACTCATGAGTTGTCTGCCCCTTATACTCCTCAACAGAACGGCGTCGTGGAGCGCAAGAACATGACTCTTGTTGAGATGGCTCGCACCATGCTTGATGAATACAAGACTCCTTGTCGCTTCTGACCTGAGGCAATTGATACTGCATGCCACATCATCAACAGGGTATATCTTCACAAATTCTTCAAAAAGACCTCGTATGAACTTATGACTAGCAAGAAACCCAATGTAAGTTATCTCAAAGTCTTTGATGCAAAATGCTGGATAAGAGATCCTCACCACAATTCTAAATTTGCACCGAAAGCACATGAAGGTTTTATGCTTGGTTACGGAAAGGACTCGCACACCTACAGAGTCTTCAATACCTACCACCACAAGGTTGTTGAAACTGTAGATGTGCGGTTCGATGAAACTGATGGCTCGCAAAGAGAGCACCTGCCTTCTGTGCTAGATGAACAGTCTCCTAAGGAATCCATTAAGCTGAAGGCTACTGAAGACATCATACCCACTGAGGAAGTCATTCCAATGAATGAAGACATTCATGCTGATACACCTGAAGAAAATGGTGTTGATGAAAATCCTCAGCCACGTCAACCTGCTCACCTAAGAGTTGCAAATGAAGTGTAGATTGACAAAATCATCGATGACATCAATGCACCAGGTCCCCTGACTCGCTTAAAAGCTTCACATTTAACTAACTTTTGTGGGCACTTTGCCTTTGTCTCTATCATAGAGCCCGCCAAAGTTGATGAAGCATTCAAGGAGCCTGAGTGGATTCAAGCTATGCAAGAGGAATTGCATCATTTCAAGCTCAACAACGTGTGGGAACTTGTCAAGCGGCCAGATCCTCACAAGCACAACATCATAGGTACCAAGTGGATCTACTGCAACAAGCAACATGAAAATGGCCTTGTGGTGAGGAATAAGGCTCGTCTTGTAGCTCAAGGCTACACACAGGTTGAAGGAATTGACTTTTATGAAACATTTGCACCTGTTGCTAGACTTGAAGCTATTCACATATTGCTTGCTTGTGCTAACCATCATAATATCATCTTATATCAAATGGATGTGAAAAGTGCATTCCTCAATGGTAAGCTTGAGGAAGAAGTATATGTTGCTCAACCCCTAGGTTTTGAAGACCCTAAGCATCCTGACAAAGTCTTCAGACTCAACAAGGCCCTCTATGGCCTCAAGCAGGCCCCTCGGGCGTGGTATGACACTCTAAAGGAATTCCTCATGAAGAAAGGCTTCAGACCCGGTTCACTCGACCCTACTCTTTTCACAAAATCCTATGACAATGAACTGTTCATATGCCAAATATATGTCGACGATATTATCTTTGGTTGTACTAACAAACGTTATAGTGATGAATTTGCCTATATGATGAGTGAAGAATATCAAATGTCTATGATGGGAGAGTTGAAATTCTTCTTAGGTCTTCAAATTCATTAGCAAGACAACGACATCTTCATCTCTCAAGAGAAATACCTCAAGGATGTTTCGAGGAAATTCGACATGCAAGATTGCAAAGGCGTCAAAAGTGCATCTAGGCCTAATATTATGCTAAGTGTTTGTATGTGTGCCCGATTCCAAGCAACACCGAAGGAATCACACCATAAGGCTATGAAACATATTCTTCGATACTTAGCTCACACACCAACACTTGGATTATGGTATCCCAAGGGCTCAAATCTTCACCTCGTCGGATACTCTGATGCTGACTATGTTCGAGATCGTGTGGATCGCAAGTCAAACTCAGGCACATGTCATTTCCTCGGACGATCCTTAGTGTGTTGGTCCTCGAAGAAGCAGAACTGCGTTGCACTCTCTACTGCTGAAGCTGAGTACATTGCTGCCGGTTCATGTTGCGCTCAGCTGTTGTGGATGAAGCAAACCCTCAAAGACTACGACATCAAGTTGAAGAATGTACCTCTTTACTGCAACAACGAGAGTGCCATCAAGATTGCTTACAACCCAGATCAGCATTCCAAGACCAAGCACATCCAGATTCGTCATCACTTTCTTCGAGATCATGTAATCAAGGGCGACATCTCCATCGACCACATCCCCACTAAAGAACAACTGACCGATATCTTCACAAAGCCCTTGGATGAAAAGAGATTTTGCAAGTTGTGGTGTGAGCTAAATATCTTAGAATCTTCGAATGTTCTTTGAAAAAGGACACACATCCTAACACTTATGCAAAATTGATGACTTGGATGTGCAACACACGAAGTAAGGTTTTTCTTCAAATCAATGAAGAATAACCCTCTAAGTGTGAAGAAATAAATGAAGAATTTGATTCTCAGAACCCTACGACAATGGTACGCGGTGTCTGAAGTCATCATTCTTATACGGTGGGTCACGCCACCAACCAAAGTTGAAATTTCTCAAAATTGATTTTTTCGTCATTTTGCAAATTCTTCAAGTTTTTCAAATTCCTCACTTTTAAAATTCTTCAAACTTTGAAACTCATGTTCTTCTCTGACTATATATGTCGTGGATTTGTCACGACAGATGTCTGGGTGAACGGACTTAGGTTCGGGGCGAGACGCAACTATGTGGCGGCTTGAAGGGGTTGATCGGAATCGAGAAGACACGGAGTTTTACCCAGGTTCGGCCCCTCCAATGGAGGTAAAAGCCTACGTCCTGCTTGTCTGGTATTGATGATGAAGAAGATCTCTTAGTTACAAGGTTGCTAATTGCTACCTCTAATCTCTTGTGTTGTCTAAACTTGTAGACTTGTGTCTCTTGAGAACTTGTCCCTCTGGGGGTGCTCTACCCCTCCTTATATAAGTGGAGAGGGTAGGTTTACAAATAGAGTCCTACTATGAGTAGGAGTAGGACTAGTCTCTCACGAATCCTACTCCAGGTCTTATTTCCTTTAAGGGAATCCTTCTCTCTTGTGGGCCTTCTCCTGTGGGCCTTCTCTTGTGAGCCGCCTGGCGTCGGCTCACCCGCCGGGTCTTGGGCTTGGTCATCCTGTGACCCGCTTGTCGAGTCATAAATAAGATGTCATGTCTTTAACGGGTCTCCTGTGAGTTGCCTGGTCGGGTCATTAATAAGATGTCATGTCTTCGGCCGGGTCTCCTGTGAGTCGCCAGGCCGGGTCATACCAATGGGGTATATCCCCGTCATTAGCCCCCAGGTTAGCTTGAATTTATTCATGGTAAGCTCCTGAAATAAGAGTAACAAATATGTTAAGTGGTCGGCTTGCTCCTTTGTCCGGCTTATAAAATGGCTTCTCAGAAATCTGGGTCTTTTCTCCATATGAATGAGTCGTCTTGATAATCATCTTGCTTGTCAATGTCTTCTTAAAAATATTGAGAATAGAACACCCATATGCCATTGAGTCGGCTTCCAATACTCTTGGTGGGTCATCTCCGCCGGGTCATAATCATTGATGATGTCGGGTCATTATCGTTGGTGACTCCGGGTTAAATAACTAGAATCCTGCTGACTTGATAAATATTGGGATGAAAATCCATTTGATGTAGAACCAGACTTCCATTGTTGTGAAGCAGGGCGACTTATATAAACTCTGGTGGGTTATGATCTTTTGATAACACCGGATCATAAGTGTTGGTGATGCCGAGTCTAACAACTGAACTCCATATTTAATATCTTGAAAATTCTCCTCATAGTTTTTGATATGTCCATATTACCTATAGCCCCCAAGCTCCGAGATTATCCATGATAACTTGGTGCTTTGCAAATAACATTTTGGACTGTGTAGCCCCCAAGTGTCGGGTTGTCCTGCCTGCAGCAACCTGGGACTTATAATTGCCTTATATCTTATAACGCTTCGGCGGGTGTAGCCCCCAAGGGCCAGCTCATCAGAAAGCTTCGGCGGGTGTAGCCCCCAAGGGCCGGCTCATCAGAATGTGATGCGTCGGGTCTTCAATTTGAATCTCTTAATCTGTTGGAACAGTTGAATACTGTAGCCCCCAAGTGCCGGGTCAGTAAGAATTACTAGGCTGGGACTTTAGAAAAATATAGAAGGGCCGGCTCATCTCCTTGAGATAATATGGTCTTGCTGACAATGTAATGGTTTGAAAACCGGCTTGCATTAGCCCCCATCTGCCGTGGTGCATGCTTGCAGCGACATGGAACTTGCATAATTGATATAAACTTGGACTTGGATAATGTAGCCCCCAAGTGCCGGGTCGTCTGCCTACGGCGACTCGGGACTATGTGAGAATAATACGTCTCACCATAATTTGTTGAATGAATCTTTGACCGTGGTCGTAATATAACCCGAAATGAATATCCTAGAATAATTCCTTTGTCTTTGACATGAAATTCCTGCTCGTGGTTGCGGTGCAACCCGACAAATATAAATTTGAGAAATCCGTGAGTGTTGTAGATTACTACAGAGCACATTTAAAGAAACCAGAGAACCGGCCAATTAGCTGACACGACATTATATCTGATAGGGCGGCTCTTGAAAGATAATAATTTCTCCGAGCTAGTTTGAAAAAATCCCAATCATTTATTACTGGTTATGATAAACCATGAAGATCCAGCCATGTTGGCTATTAAAAAATCCATTTGCTTTTGCAAAATACTTTAACGGCGGCTCATCTTAAGAGATAAAACCTGCAAAAATGTACAAGACAAAATATATTCTATATTGTTGTAAGGGCGGCTTTAACAAAGCACAACCCGGAGATGTTATAACATTGCTCCTTCTTTCATAACCTTGCTCTGACCGGCTTGATAAGCCGGCATGACATGTGAATATGATGCAATGTATGGTGCAATGCAATGTATGATGCAATATGTGATGTAATGCATGATGATCTTGCTTTTCCTCAAAAAACTCATATGATGGTTCTTCTGGGTGGACTCGATGCTTGAACTCACACCAGTTCAGGGTTTCTATCGAGATTGGCCGTCAATTTCTTGAACCGGCTCAGGGTCTCTAGGCGAGATTGGCCATCAATTTCTTGAACCGGCTCAGGGTCTCTAGGCGAGATTGGCCGTCAATTACTTGAATCGGCTCAGGGTCTCTAGGCGAGATTGGCCGTCAATTTCTTGAACCGGCTCAGGGTCTCTAGGCGATATTAGCCGTCAATTTCTTGAACCGGCTCAGGGTCTCTAGGCGAGATTAACTGGTAAGAGTTGAGCGGGTCACCTCAATCTTAGCCGGTACAGGGTCTCTATCGAGATTGGCCGTCAATTCTTTGAACCGACTCAGGGTCTCTAGGCGAGATTAACCGATAAGGCAGGCGGGTCACATAGCGGAGCATCATCAATCTTGTAAGCCGCCATCTTGTATGAAGAAACGACAGAAGCTCCAAGTGTCTTTATGATGATCCAATGATCCGAGCACCCATGTTTGAATGGTGCATCACGGCAGTCCATCCTCTTGGGCAACTTTTAATCATCCGCCAATAATGTAGTAGCCCCCAGGATTGGACTTTCTCTTGCAAAGATCCAGGGTTTCTTGTTAAAAACGACCAAATGTGTCTCGCCATGTCTGTAGCCCCCGAGTCTTAAGTTGACTCAAAGAGGCGGCTTGAGAATCTTCACTGGAAGTTTGAGGTTGGCTGTGGCGGGTTTAAAAATGATCTTGTATGAGTTGTTTCAGTGACCCGGACGATGGTTTGACCTGGCTGGTTGTTGAAGTTTTATCCAGACTGTAGCGGAGGCGACTCAGGCGCCTGTTCATTGGGCGACTAATATGTCAATGTAGTTTGGACCGCAAGGCGGCAATCCAAAGTCGTCCGTTGGGCGGCTCATACTGGTGTGTGTAGCCCCCAACGTGTTGATGTAGACGTAGAAGTCAACCACGACGCTGTAAGCCGGTGAGGTCGTGAGAGACAACCGCGTTGTTGGAAACCGGTGTGCCGCGAGGGACGGCCACGGCGTTGTAAGCCGGTGCGACCGCGAGAAACAGTGACAGCGTTGTAAGCCGAAGCGGCCGCGAGAGGCGGACGCGCTTGTTGTTGATGTAGTCCGGGTCGAAGAGATGACCGCTTGCGCGTGTCCGAATAACGGCTAATTCCCGGCGGGTGAATGCGCGTGGTGCCGGCATGTCCATGTAGGTTCATGAGTCGGCCGTGGCGTGTTGACGCAACCGAGTCAATAGAGACGGCCGACCCATGACATTGTCTTTGAGTTGAATAATTGTCCTGTGCCCAAGCATATAAACGAGAGTAAATGTTCTCAAATGAATCATAGCATGCTTTAGAAGATAAATATGTTTAGATGGCACCTGATTCATTAAGATGATAGATGAGCCGCCCGCGGTATTTATATACTGGCACGAATGCACGAGCCACTTGTGGCCGTGTAAACCAACGCGGATAGTGAACCATCCGTGGCGTTGTGAGCCAAGGTGAGCCGATGCAAAGACCCGACCGTGTGATGGCGGGTAGCACGCGTCCGTCTGGTAACTCGTCATGGCACATATGCGGACGCGTCCTCTGATGAAGACGCGCGAGGACCGGACCGTACTCCGGCCATGAGTTTAATTTGACTTGATTATCTCTATAGAAACTACCAATGATCCGCGTGCGGATGTCATTGGAATAAATGTCTTTCATCCAGCCAGGCTCCACCTCTATTTTTTAACCTTATCCCCACCTCCTCTTCTTAGCTGGCTTAACACAGCTTTTCCCCGTGCAGACATCCGGCCGAAAAAATTGGGTATGGCCGGACGACATGGTGGAAGACCAGGCCGAAGCGGGTGCGTGAGGGTGAGGCGGAGACTAGCATAGTAGTGTGCAGCAGCAAAGATGGCGTCGGCGAGGGCGGCTCGTGAGCGGCCGCCTGTGTCGCAGCAAGGAGCGAGGCAAAGTAGTGTTGGGCGGAATGCAGTAGCAGGCCAGGGGCGAGGCGAGCGAGGTTGAGGTGCAGCGGAGCCTGCCGGGGAGAGGTTGCCGTGGAGGTGAGGCGCAGCGGGGAGAAGCAGAGCGGGCGAGGTGCGACGATGGCTGGCGAGGCACGGATAGCGGGCGAGGCGGAGGCGGTGAAGCAAGGCACGGCGGCTCGCGCGGGCAGATGGAGCGGCGAGGCCAAGCCGGCCATGGCGCGGCGGCTTGGCGACTCGAACGCGAGTGTGCGGAGCTTGGACGGCTTAGAACTAGGCTAAGCGTGGCTCGAAGGTCATGGTGGCCGAGGTGAAGACCGCGGCGGTGGCTCGGCTACGGTGAGAACTGAGCGCGATGAAGGTAGCTCAGAGGCGCATGTCAACGTCGGCGGAGGTGAATCAGCGACAGAGAGTTTTAGGTGGTGGCCAAATCCATGTCCATGTCTATCTCTGGGCTATGGTCGTATTGTCCAATCCGCGTCTGTCTCCTGCTTTGGAAATTGCTTGCGTTTGCAGGAGAGGCGACCATGGCCAGGCCTCATCGCTGGCTGAGTGTGAGGAGGTATACCAAAAAACATCCACTTTTTGGGTTTGGTAACACGGGTAGAGCTCCGATCTGGTCAGAACTTGAGAGTTTTTGATGTGGTGGTGGATTGCAAGATTGATGTATGCGGCCTTTGCATGGGAATTTTCTCTTGCTTCTTTAATTGATCGATTTGTCTCGCAAACGCTTTTTCTTCTGGTTCGAACGATTGAAGTTCGTCTTGTAGCACGACTACAGCAGAAAAAACTTCACAACAAGCGGTTGGAGTCGGTCGTCGACGTAGATTCTTCCGTCCTAAATCTTCTTCAACCGGATTATCACGAATTTGTGCCAGCTCTTTTGGATCTGGCGGATCCCAAACTTCTCGGTCCCTAGGAGAGATCCCTTCAAGAACAACACCATCGTGCGTGGCCCCACGGTGGGCGCCAATTGTCGTGGATTTGTCACGGCAGATGTCCGGGTGAACGGACTTAGGTTCTGGGCGAGACGCAACTACGTGGAGGCTTGAAGGAGTTGATCAGAATCGAGAAGACACAGAGTTTTACCCAGGTTCGGCCCCTCCGATGGAGGTAAAAGCCTACGTCCTGCTTGTCTAGTATTGATGATGAAGAAGATCTCTCAGTTACGAGGTTGCTAATTGCTACCTCTAATCTCTTGTGCTTCTAGTCTCTTGTGTTGTCTAAACTTGTAGACTTTTGTCTCTTGAGAACTTGTCCCTCTAGGGGTGCTCTACCCCTCCTTATATAAGTGGAGAGGGTAGGTTTACAAATAGAGTCCTACTAGGAGTAGGATTAGGACTAGTATCTCACGAATCCTACTCCGGGTCTTATCTCCTTTAAGGGAATCCTCCTCTCTTGTGGGCCTTCTCCCGTGGGCCTTCTCTTGTGAGCCGCCTGGCGCCGTCTCACCCGCCGGGTCTTGGGCTTGGTCATCCTGTGACCCGCTTGCCGGGTCATAAATAAGATGTCATGTCTTTAACGGGTCTCCTGTGAGTTGCCTGGCCGGGTCATTAATAAGATGTCATGTCTTCGGCCGGGTCTCCTGTGAGTCGCCAGGCCGGGTCATACCATGGGGTATATCCCCGTCAATATACATATATATTTAAGTTTTCAATGTCCTCAACAGCATTCACTTATTGCTAATTCTTCAAGTTGATTTTCATCTAAGTGAATGTGATCGGACCCTTTCCCCTCTGTGCTAAACTCAAACAAGTCTATTCGCAAATTCTTCATATACGTTCTACTTTGAAACTCGTTCAAAGTCTTCACTGTGTCCTTGACAATTGAAGAATTTGCGAACAGACAACTTAAAATTTTTGCTAACAAAATTTCAGTGTTTCCCGCTCAAACGGTTCCGGTTCCCATAACTGGATAACCCACGATCCCCCACAATCTCCACTACTCAGAACGTGGGTGACACATGTCGCATGGAGAGCAAGGGTCAGGGGCAATCTCTTCCAAAATCTTTGGACAGATTGTTTTTCACTCCCACTATAAATACCCCTTCTCTTTCAATGTGCTCGGTTACTCCCTTCCTCTCTCACCCGAGCTCCAACCTAGCGCCACCACTGAAATCATCGCTGCCGGTGTGGAAGAGCTTCACTGCCTCAACCTCGCCGTCGCCGTACTCGCATCGGCCGCGGAAGTCCTCATTCCACCGCCGCTGTAGCTGTCTCCCTCTGCCGAGCTAGGGCGTGGGAGATCTGAACTGACGAACTTCCCAATCTCATCTCTCAGTTCATCGTGTTCCTCACCAGGGTAAATAAAATATATTTTACTGCCCTTGTTTGATCTTCATGTGTTCTTCATATTCCTCAAAAGGTGTTTATTCTTCATGAATCTCATTCTAAAGCACCTTACATCTTCATATTTGATGATTTTCCCTAAGTTATGATTTTCTTCAAGATTCCTCAATTGTGTGAATCCTAAAAATTTGCACAACTCTGGAACCTAAGGCAAATAGCACTTAGTGAAATTCCTCAAGACATCCATGGTTAAATTCCTCACTCTTAAATTTATTGAAAACTTCTGAGAATGCATATGACCTCTTCAAATTCCTCGCACCTATACTCTGTTCACACGTATAAACATGTCCGTTGATGAATCACTAGGTTCTCATCAACTTAACTCATTTGCAGCGTTTCTTGAAGAAAAACTATGCACATCTTCAGAATCCTCAAGAACTCAAATTCCTCAGCTGAAAAAATGGCTGATGGAAAGAAACCTCAGAAAGGAGGAAAGAAGGCTGAACAAAATACTGCATTTGAAATACCTGATCATCTATATGCTGGCTACTACACACCTGATGAAGCCATTCATGACAAAGAAACAAAAGAATAGAGGAAAATCAGAATTCAGAGGATTGAACGGAGATGGGTGAGGGAATGGAAGGAGTATCGCTATGTTACTCCTAAGTACATGAAGAAATTCGCACTCAAGCCCCCATGCAATAGGCCTCCACCTGCTGATGATCAAGAGGTTGATCCCTCAAGCATTGCTAGGGGTGAAGACTTTCCAGAAGAATGGAACAAGAGACAACTCAAACTGCAGAAAGCTGCAGTAGCTACCGTGAAGAAATTCAATGAAGATTCTGCTGTTGCTGCCACTACCGAAGCCTCATCTAGTTCTCCGAAGAAATCAATGATGAAGAAATCTGCTGTAAATCCAATTTCTTCAACCTCAAAGTCATCATAGCAAAATCCTCAACTTTCAAAGGCCTCAACCGCTGGTACTGTTGCTGCTCAGTCGTCTGCTGCTGCAGCAAAGTCCTCAATGCCTGCACGTCTTACATCATGTTAGAGAACAGATGGTTTCACCAAAGTTCCAAAGATCTCAACAAGCCCCTCTAATACAACAAAGTCTTCAACAAGTCCGACACTATTGAAACTGAAGAAAATTGCTGGACGAGGGCAAAGACCAAGTCCTCAGACAAGCAAAACTGTGGTAACCATACCCTCAGGGTCTGATAATGAGGATGATGAAGCTGATGATGAAGAACTGGAAGAAATCATCAGATAAAGTCAGCACAAGGCTGCAACAGCCAAAGGCAGCTCTGTTCCTCTCGTGCTGGATCCCAAGATGATCCTCAACTTCATTGATATATGGCATGAAGATCCAAGCACCCCACTTTCTTCACTGAACCTGCCTCTTGGTGTGGACCATGTCCTCACCCACTTCATTTTTGAAGAAAAATGGAAAAGAGAACAAGCTTAGAGAGCTAAGAGGAACAGGGCTCGGAAAGAAAATTTCTGAGAGACAATGTGATGAACTTTACCCCAAATCAACTCGTCACAGTTTAGTCTGAAATTTGCACACTCTCTGAGGATCAAGAAATATATGATGCTGAATGGAAGGGCACCAAGGTGAGATTCGTCAGGGCTGCTCAAGTTGCTCTGAAGGATCACAACACAAGGGTTGCAGCTCGATCGCAACCACAAAATCCTCAGGCTGCTGAGATTCCTCAGGGTGATGAACTTCCTCAGGCTGCTGATGAAACTGCTCAGCCTGATGAAACTGCTCAGCCCGATGTGACTGCTGATGAGAATGCTTCTGCACCAGAAGCAACAGCCAATGCTACTGAGGAAACTCAGATCATTGATGACCATGCTAGGACAACCACCACAGTTGTGCCTGAAGAAACTAAAAGGCCAACTGAAGCTTTTGCTGCGCCTGAAGAACCTGAACTTACCAGGGCGACTGCATCAGTCATGCCTAAAGAAGCTAAAACTGCAGAGGAAAAGACTCTTAAGAGAAAAGCATCAGATTGAGAATCCTCATCTATGAAGAAGTTGAAGACTATGCCAAGTTCTTCAACTGGACCCATTGATGCTACACCACTCTCCTCTGCACCAGCTTATGAACTTGTACCATTTGGGATTGACTATGTCATCCCAGATGAAGAAGATGAAGATCATTCTGCTGCTTCGACAGAGCAGATCGATGAAGAAATTGACATTGAAGACACTGCTTCAACTCCAAAGGTATCATCGCCCCAGCCTCAGTTTACTGTTGAAGAGGCTGGTGTTGAAGAAATTGATGGGATGTAGACATTGTCAATACAACTCCTGTCATCAACGATGAATATTGGGAATCAGCACACCCAAATTCACCAATGACTACTCTGACACAGATTCCTTAGTCGCCTGCTCAGACTGAAGAAATACATGAAGAATCTGCTGACCAGACCACCCAAGTCACTGAAGAAATTCCAGCTGCAATAGCTGATGACTTTGCTGCTACACCCACAACCGAGGAACCAGCCCTACAAATTGTTCAGTCTGAAGAAGTTCCTCCTATGCCAAAGGAGATCAAGGGCTGCTTTAAGCCAAATCTTCAACCAAAGCCCAGAATGCCATTCAAAGGCTCAGTGCGCCCCAAATTCCTCAAGAGAAATTTCTTCAATGAGTGCTTGTTCTTCACAGGTCCTAATCCTTATGACCTTGCAAGGGCCGATCGTAGCAGATTCTGGATGGCAACTTAGATCAACTACTATGCATCAGTCTTGTTCGAGAAGAAGAAAGTCTTCGAGCACCACCAAATTCCTCATGCTGACATGGAAACACTTCCATCGTTCACACCAGTGCTCCAAGTTCTTCACGATGTAGGCATTCTTCCTTTCTACGTCGACATCTGTGACCCGAATGAAGAACTCATCCTTCAGTTCTATGCCACACTACATATCAGTGGAAATGCTTTAGACATCAACTCCTGGGTTTTGGACTGGATGACAGGATCAACTCACTTCACTGCTCAAGCTTCTGAATTGCTTCGGTGTGTACCAGTTCCAATTCCCTCAGATGAAGTTCGCAGACTGTTTGATGAACCTGCACTTTCGAATAAGCTGATGCAAGTGCTGATGAAGACATTGGCCCCTGGAAAGCCTCAACGAAAAACCTTCCTAGTGAAGGATTTGCTATATGTGCCAAGGACAGTCTATCGCATACTCACAAATACCCTATGTCCTCAGAAGGCCATGATTCAGAAGAAGAAGAAGTGGAGGGAGTCATGAAGAATATGCTCTTCAACATCATACGTGGGATTCCCATCAACTTCCACGATTTCTTCATGAGGACTGTGGCAAATGTCGCTCATGCCCCATTCGAACAGAAGCCTTATACGCCTTGGATTATGAAATTCATCAGGGCAAAGTCTTCAATTCCCTTCAAGGCTGATTTCCAGAACCACTTTGGTTTCCTGCCTCCGATCGAAGTCATCAAGAGCACAATTGACTCAGTGGAAGGAAAAGGCAAGGTTGTCATTGATGAGGGCACTCATCTGTTGGATGGACTGTTTTGCAAAGCTGCTTCCTACTCCACCAATGATGACACTGCCACTCAGGACTCAGAAGCAAAGGCCTCAGCTCAAAAGCCTCAAGAGTCTTCCCCGCGTGTGATGACTGATCGTGAACTTCTAATAAGTCTTCATCAGAAAGTTGATTGCAATCACAAGTGGGTAAAGCGTCAACTTGGTTACATTGTGCAAAACATGACTGTGACTCAGAACTGTGTGAAGAGGAATCACTACTATGCACATGAAACCCTCAAGCGCACTTGGGCTGTCCTGTCTCACCTCACAACTTCTGAAGAATTGAACGAGCTGAATTTTGAGGAACATCCTGACTGGGCTCGTCGACCACAGAAGAAATTCAAGAAGGTTCAAGTTCCTCTGATGGTCGCAAGTTCATATTCTTCATCTCGAGAGCGCGATGAGGATGAAGACATTGACGACACTACGGCAGGCCCTGCATCGACAAACGACCCCGTCAACGCTGGCGCTCCTTCCTCACTAAAACGATGAAATTCTTCAAAGGGGCGTTAGTCCTCACTTTTTTTGTCCCTTTTGGTCTTCGATGACAAAGGGGGAGAAAATTTGAGTTAGTCTTCAAGCGGGTCTCTATATATATGGGCTATTTTTTAAGTTACAACTCTCACTCTTCTGAAGCTTTTGTTGATTGAGTTGTAAACTTAAGTCCGATGGTGGTCTGACACTTTTGAACTATTACCTCGCATGTTTATTTCCTCAAGTACCTTAATGCATACATGCTGAATTTTGTCAGACACCATTTTCCTTACACATTTCAAATTCTTCATATCTTATGGTCAAGTACGTTTATGAATTACAAGATATATGGGGAGTTCTCCATGTTTTAACCTGCCATGTGCATTTACAGTCCAAAGCAAATTCCTCAAATATGCACATCTTCAGGGGGAGTTCTTCTATATCTTGCAATCAACTTCCTCAAACTAAGTACTTTCACTTCATATGTTTATCCCCATTGAAAACTTAACCTATTTGTCATCAATCACCAAAAAGGGGGAGATTGTTAGTGCATCTAGTGCCCCTTAGTGATTTTGGTGTATTGAAGACTTATAGGTTAAGGAACTAATGTGTTTGTGAGTGTACACATGCTCTATAAGTCAATGAGGAGTTTGATACATCCGGAGATTACCGACCCCTAAAAATGCATGTCTTCAACTCAAGACTTTGGTGAAGACTTTGCTAAAGACTTTGGTATTCCCTGAAGACTTTGAAAATAAAGAAGTTGGTGTGACCTTGAAGATATGGACGAGGACTATGAAGCGTGAAGACTTTTGTTTTCGTAGTTTCATTTCCTTTATCTGAGTCATAGGAAACACTGTACTGCTAAAGGGGGCCGAGGTAATACTAAGGAAAATTTCCAACTGATGCTCAACTCCAAAATCCTCAACCTATCCAATCCTTTGAGTGAAGCCTTTGGAAATCTCATATAGTTCAATCAAGTTGAGTGACAGAGACGATGTTCTTCTGGTCTCTGAGGAAATTGATCTGACTGAGGAGTTAGGATTTCGCCAGTGCGAGTTGCCTACAAGCGAGGACCATGATATGTCTGAGGACTTTCATAGTTCGAAATTCCGACCGTCGCTGTGTTTAGCGCCAATTGTCCCCGATCATTCTTATCCACATAACGGTCATATCATTGGGGGCATTTATGTCTTATCATGTCAGGTTGCACCCTGGCTATAAATAGCCACCCCCACAACCACTAGTTGGTTGGCTGCTCCGAGAGAGAACTGACACTTGTCATTTGAGAGCAACCCATCCTCCGAGGACTTTGAGTGAAAATCATCAGTGAGGAAAAAGCCACAACCAAACCACCAAACCCATAGTGATTGAGCATCACCGAAGAAATTCCTGTGTGGATCCGACGCTTGTTACCTTTGAGGACTGTGCATCCTCTAGACGGTTAGGCATCATGGTCTAGTGCTCGTGCAGTCAATTGGGGATCACGAAGTGACCTTGGTCTAGAGCAACCAACAGTAAATTGTGGATCGTCGGGTGACCAGTTTGTGAGGGTTTTGGAAGTCTGTCCTGAAGACTTACCACGAGTGTTGGGCGAGGACTGTGTGACCTTAGATCAAGGAGAATACAGTAAGGAATGTGTGTCCTCTGGTTTAAATACAAGGCCGCTTCAAACCAGACGTATGACTGTCACACCAGTTGGAACTGGGTCATCAAACCATTGTCTTCGTCGAGCTATCTGGTTCTATTTCCTCAACCCCTCTATTCCTCATACACCCGTTGATGAAATTGGTTGTTACTGTTTGAAGAATTTGACTGAAGACTTTCACAAATTCCTCACCTTAAATTCTTCAAGTTACCTTGTTCATCACTGCTTATCCCGTGTCACGCTAATTACTATTTGTGCATGTTTCATTTCATCATGAAGACTATGTTGTTACTATGTTCCTCATGCACTTGAGTACTTATTCCGCTGCTAGTTATTCATCACATTTCAAATTCCTCCAAGTTGAAATTCCTCAAGTGATGAATTTGTAAAAATCGACTATTCATCCCTCTCTAGTCGATATAACGCACTTTCGCTGTAGTTCGGAAAAGAGTTTTCGGGCAAGACCATCACGCCGAACTCCTCAACTAAGAGGATGTCCTGTTTCCTGAGAGGAAAACATAAAATAGGTTAAAGAAGTTATAAGCTCAAAAAACCAAAAAACTTATGTGAATACTGTACGTCTCAATTGAATCATGTTTTTTGGTGCCAATACGAAATTGGTGTTAAAATTGTGATTCCGTCGTGCTTTAACATGACACGTCCGATCTCTGGACTTCAGGTGGGTTAGCCTTCGGCTTCAACCTTCCTATCCCTAAGACGGAGTGTTTCTCATGCCAGTTTCTTAGCGCGAGCGGCTTTAAAGAGAAACCAAGCTATTGACCAAGCACTCGAGTCGAGAAAGGAGTGGTAGAAAAAGACTTTGCAATGACTAAGAAGAAAACATTTATTATAAAACGGCTCATACAAATTTAAGAGCCCCCAAGTGACTTGTGTAAAAGAATTTTATGTATAATGATTGTATATACCAAAGTACTTGTATCATATATGTGTCCGCCTGAACTTTAAACGCGTCTTAAACGACCGTCGGCTTCTCCCGCTTTGGCCAAGGGCCGAAAAGTGTTATCTACGACGCCATCCGAGGATATCGGAGGTGTTCCGAATGACCAGACAATCAGGCCATTAGGCTATAACAGACAAAGCACGTCCAGGAAACTTATGCTATATTAGTATTTAACGTAAGAAGCATCTTTAAAGAAAATAGTTCCGCCAACGGTTTCTTTCTTTGGGTTCTCATGATTGCCATGAGGGATTTGCAATAGATTTATGTATGCTTGTCTTCCGTCGTGGCCGACCATAGTTGAAAACAGTCAGAGCGCTAGCTTTTGGCTTCACCCGTCCGAGATACGAGTTCGAATGCCCCGATCGTAACAATTGCAGAGGTGCTCCCTTTACTCCCTAGCCGAACATGTAGAGGTAAGCACAGGAGCAAGACAACCCAGCTTTGCGAAACACTTAAGTCAACATGATGCATATACTGGCGTAAACACGAACAAGGAAGAGTGCGATACATTAATAATCATATGCAATAGGAATGGTTTCATAAAGGAAGCCCCCAAGTAAATGGGGTATTTGAATTTGTTTGTAACAAACAAAGTTTTGACAAAGAAAGTTTTTCGCAAAGAACATTTTGTCAAAAAAGTATAATGTTTGGTCGAACCGAACAAAATTTAAAACTAAAAGTTTTTGAGCATGAAAGCGACTTAGCTGGTTAATTTGCTCGGTGTTGATGACGCAAATCGAGCTACTGCGGGACAAGGCCCAAACCCCCAAGCCGGTCACGAGGTAGCCGATGAAGAGCTCGGCTTGACGAAGTGATATCACAAGAGTGCCGAAGTGTCGAGGCGAAGCCCCGGTCCAGCCGAGGAGACATAGTGGTTCAGCAGCGTGACGATGAAGCGTCCACGTCAGCCGACGTGTTGAAACATGTCGGCATGATGGACGTCAGTTTGATGAAGCGAAGACGCGATAATGGCGACACAGGGTATCACAACATGGTGATGGTGGAATTTGGTTGATGGAGGCGAGAGGACGACTCTGTATGCCGAGGTGACCGCACGACGCCACAAAAATTGATTATCTGCACACATAAAATAGTGCAAGGCAGAAGTAATAATAATAAAATGTTTCAAAATAAAAAATAAAATTTTCCTCCAATTAATTAATTTGAGTGAAACAAATAATTAAAGAAAAACGACATGGACACGGTAGTCGGCTCGACGGACTGGAATCATCAAAGTATCATTGCAGATCAGAATTTGTCGAACAATGATGTTGTCGGGCCGCTGAAAAAATCCAATCCATCATATAACGACGACTGCAAGGGATACAAGACTGTAGAGGTGCCACAATGAAAATTCCCAAACCATAGAAGACATGTTCTGGGATACCGTGCTGTGGCCAACTATGAGCTGAATTAGAAAAAATAAACATATATAGAGAAAAACAAATCTCAATGATGTGTGTTCGGATGTCCTTCTCTCAATTCGGTTGACGACACAATTCGGTCGACGGAGGCGAGGCGACGACGTCAGCGCGTCGAGGTGACCGCGTTACACAGTCCAAATCAATTACTTGCACACATAATATATGGCAAGCCAAAAATAATAACAAACAAAGGTAATGATAATATATATATATATATTAAAAAAATTCTTCTACTTAATTAATTTAAGTGAAGTAAATGATTAAAGGAATCTGGGCTCCACGTCGAGGTTGGCTCAGCAGAGTAACGACGCCGAGATACCGATACAGGGACACGCGCCAAGGTGATGCCACAACTTCGCTAACACATGCGTGGCGACTACATTGGCTTGTCGTGACGGGACATGGCATAGTTGACGTCGGTTATATAGGTCGGCTGGTAAGATGACAATAGATTATCTGCATGCATAAGGTGGGACAAACGAAATAATAATAATAATAATAATAATAATGATAATAATAATAATAATTTAGGAAAAATATATATAATCAATTTATGCAAAAATGAAATGATATATGGCTGGTGCGCGAAGATGAATTGGCGGCACGAAGATGTTGACGCCGTTCGAAGAGTTAAGAACGACCACGTCGTGGCGATATGTTGACGGTCTGACGCAGTCCGAATTCGCATTGTCAAATATGTCGCACATGAAGTGTCCGTCGACCACGGATGTTGAACTGAATGAGATATCAGCTCGCCATACCAGTACAACAGATGTGTGGCCTGCGAGTAGAATCACCTTGGTCAGCAACAACAATTAACCATGAAAAGAAAAATAAACCAATCATAGGATTTGTCCTTTAATACAACAAAGCCAAAGTGAACCGTTACTAATAAACTATATCTCAAAAGGAGCGTTGCACTCAGGCTAGTAGTGGTATTAGTTTAAGGGATAAATTGACTTCCTGATGGTTTACGAGAAGAGGAAACTAGGCATCCGGCGTATCTCTTTGGGACACTCGCGAGTTGCTTTTTCGATTCAAGAACAACCCACGATTCAGGAGAACATCTGCACTTCGGCCAGGAAATCATACACGGGCGTCGCCGCAGCCGAGCACATGCGCCTGCTCCTGGCGAGCTAGGTCTAGCAGATCGCCCAACACCCCGTGTGGCAGCCGCCGCATAGAAAATTCTCCACGCTCAATTTCTGCCAAAAAAAAAACACAAGTACAAAAGCGCAGACTGCATCCATGCTTAATTAAATAAAATAAAAATAGAGGAAGGATTAGACGTCCCTGTTAGAGCATGGTTAATAGTATAGTCAACTTTTGGCTATAAGCCATTGTCATGTCATTTACAATTCATCTTATAGCCTACATGTACAATAGTTGATTAGAAGAGTGTACTACTTTTTTATTATATGGTCCACCTTTCACTTTCACAAAAGTGACTAAGAGCACGTGCTAGAGCTGACTCTTCACCAAGAGCCCGCTTACCTTCTCTCTTCTCTTCTTTTTTCTCCGACTAAGCAAGAATATACTAGTTTATTTCTTATAGCCCGCTGACTCAGCTCTATTGTACTTGGTCTTAGTTGCCGCATAGTAGTACTCATGTTCGGCTAGATATACTATTCCATATGAGAATTATTTACTGCACGGTCTCCTCGGATGGAGCACAGCTGGTCGGAAGGTGCATCTATCGTGCGGTGGACAAGGCCGCCGCCGCTAAAGTTTTCCTAGATCCCGATTTGACTGCAAATAGAGTAGCATAACGCCACAACAACAATTCTATAAAAGACATGCAACGGATCTTACTGAAAAACAACACCTGATCATCCCATCGATCCGTGACAATCGCCAAGCAGGCTCTCAATGAAAACACCAATATCGGTGTCAAAATCAGCATATATTTTAGTAGGGGTCCTAAGCTAGGCGTCTTGGAGCGATGGTAACATGGACACAGGATTTTACCCAGGTTTGAGCTTTCTCAAGGAGATAATACCCTACGTCGTATTGATATGGGGGGTAGTACAGAGTACATGTCTCTACCACGAGATTATGAGATGTAATGTAATGATCTATTGACTAGCCTGACCTCGGTTTATATATGCACCGTAGGCATAGGGTTTAGAGGAGTCCTTGTCTTGTGCGCCAATTCTTGTGGAAGCCTCCTTGTATTCGGCATGGGCTGTTCGAAGTGACCCATTAGTGAATCATCATGGGGCTCCTCGGCCCGACCCACTAGTCAAGAGACGACGTGGTGAGTACCCCCTAGTCCAGGACACCGTCACCTGCATCCCTTCACTATTGCTAAAGAGTGTTGCGAACACATTGTCTCCATGTACAAGGGCAGCTCAAGCATTCAATGGTCAAACTATGAGGTAGTGCTTGATTAGTCAGGTGAGTTTGTAATGGTATAAGATGAGGAACCGCGTGAGATTTATAGGAGGGTAACTACTCTTGCCGTTGCCCTCCGAGGTCATGGCAGCAAGGATGTGGATGACACCTGGGTCAAGCGTAAGTTTCTGAAGGCCATCATGCCCTTCAACAAGGCCATGTCCGGCGTCATCCGCCAAAGACCGGACTTTCACACCTTGTCCTCTAGCGATGTGTTGGATGAATTTATTGCAATGAACATCTTGAACACGACCACAGAAAATGCTCTTGCTCGCGTGCAACGGTCAAAGAAATCATCTCCCAACCTTGCTTTGAAGGCCAAGGTCAGTCAAGAGGAATAAGAATAAGAAGAAGAAGAAGAAGAGGGTTGCCTTGAGGACACCAAATATGCTTACCATGAGCATATGGCTCTAGCGTCTAGGCAATTTTGTGGTAACAAGAGAAACACAAGGCCTAACTTCTCCAAGAACAACTCAAGCGGGTCAGTGGTAATGTGAGTCACTTTGTGGTGGATTGTCCATGTACGAAGAGGGAAGACAATGGTGGCAAGCTCACCGCAAAGATAAGGCCAAGTATTTCCCCAACAAGACCATCTTCACCAAGAAGACTCCTCACAAAGTGTTGGTGGCTCAAGAAGAGTATGTCTCTGATGATGATGTTGATGACGAGGACACAAGTGGTGAAGGAATGGCAATGGCATCTGTGGTAATTGCATCTTCTACCCCAACAAAGGTGTCACTCTTCGACGCCCCCAAACGAGAACCACATTGCTAGGCGCCTCATGGCAAAAGGTATCGCCAAGGTAATCTCCAACGCCAAACCTCAAACATTAAAACTTTTATTTCTTCCACTCCGTCTTTGTTAGGTTGTGTGGATGAACATGAGGAGGCGAAATAGGGTGAGAATGAGTTTGACAAGTTCTTGTGTAAACTCAAGGAAGAATCCAAGAAGAACTTCCTTGCTCTCTTGGGACAACTTGGTGAGGCCAATGACTATTGAGTCTCAAGAATAATACCTTGATGAGTTGAGAGGGCATAGTCGTGATTATGCCGACGAGATAGTATATCTTTCTATTGCTCTTGAAGAAAAGCGAGGTCTTCATATGACTCTTGAGGAGTAACAAAATGATGACCTTGCTAAATTACGTAAAGATTATGAGCATGTTATCGTTCTTAACCATGTGCTCAAATCTGAAAAGGTTACACTTGGGGTTGGCCATGATCGACTCAAGTATAAGCTTGACTCACTTGACAATGCTCACAAGGCATTGAAGAGTGCTCATGCTTCTCTTAAGAAGTCGCATGATCAACTCCAAGTAAAACTCATTAAGGAAATTGCAATGTGTCCTCCTTTTGTTTTAATTGATAATGCCTCTCCTACTAACCCGTGTTGTGAGCATGCACATCTTGTGGAGGAAAATTGATGCGGAGCATCCCATGATCACCTCCATGGACCCATCACCAACACCTAAAGCTACAAAAGGACCCATGACGAGAGCCCGTGCACGTAACATTGCAAACGAGGTGACATCTCTCCTATATGATTCTCCCTTTGATGTTCGTGAAACTTGGATGCTACCTCAAGCGGAGACTCTTTGCAAGATCAGGTACAATGGAGATGTCCTAGAAGATGACCAGAGTAAAGGACAAGCCCCCATGGAGACGAACATGAAGACACATGGACGAGAGGAACAAAAGAAGGCCAAGTCATCTCCCAGGCCCCGGACATCCGCCCCCAGCCCGGACATCCGGCACCTCGGGACTCCACTAGAACCAAGGCTAGGCTATAGGTGCCGGACATCCGGCCCCAGCCCGGACATCCGACAGCTCCCAAAAATCTAGCCCTAACCCCGGAAATCCGGCGCCCAGGGTCCAGAACCGAGCGGTCAGGCGCTCCCCGAGTCCTGGACATACGACGAAGCCCCGAACATCCGGCAATCCCCCAGTGCCCGGATATCTGGCCCACAGCCTCGAAAATCTATCCCGCACGCAACAGAACCGAGCGAAGCCAGCGCCATTAGTTCGGACATCTGGCCCCTGGCCCGGACATCCGGTGCACTGCCAAAGCCCCGGACATCTGGCTTCCTGGCCCGAACATCCGACCCCTATGCGGGCAGACGCGGGATGGAGGCCCATGTACCCTCTCTCTCGCCCCCTTTTCCACTAGCACTATATAAAGGACCCCTCCCCCTCTATCTAGGGTTAGCTATTGTTTTGCAAACACTTTGTAGAGTATAGCTCCATCACTTGTCTCTCTTGTAGAGCCTATCCTCCATTGGGAGAAGATCCAAGTGATGCCAAGGCCTCTCTAAGGGAAGATCCCCTTGTGGATATCAAGGCCCATCTCTTCGGAGTGGGAGGGCTACCAGTACTTGTATCTGTTTGTTGATTTCGAACCTTGTATCTCATGATTCGTTGGATCTAGTGCATGTGTGATTTGAGGATCGTCTTTGAGTGTTTGTTTGCCTCTTGATTTTCCTCCCTTTGCCCCTCCAAGTGTGAAAGAATTAGGATTCACGGGCATGCCCCCGTATCATATTGGTATCATGAGCCATGTTTATTCACACCTTGGAGTCTCTCCCTCCACTTTCTAGCCAATTTTTGCTTTGATTTGAATTATTTCGAAAATCCCCACAAAAATAGCCATACCAAATTTTCTTGGATTCGTTGGATTTTAGGAGATTTTGTTGATTGGATCCGTGGATTTCGTAGTGGTCAAGTGGATCTACCATTTTCCCATCATCCTCATCGATTTGCCTCGCCAAATCACCCCAATTTTGCCAAAAAAAATCGTGTTCATCCTCTAGTTCATAGAGATTTCCGAGATCCAATCGGGATCGGGCACCCCGGATATCCAGCCTGGACCCTGGACATCCGGCACACTGGCCTGAACATCGGCCCCTAGCAGCCAGAAAGCTGTTTTGCCTCTTGTTGAGCGATTTTCCATCGTTTTCCACCATTTCTTCCATAACCCTTCCACCATTTCTTCTGCAACCCATTTGCATTTGAGATTTTGAGTCGCGAGCCTCGCCACTTCCTAAGGTGTTTCGGCTACTTAGGAGTGATTCTTCATCGACATCGCTGCTCTCGCCTCGGACCGTTGCCAACCAACTCTTCATTGACACCACACCGTAAGCAAGGACGGTAACCAGGACGACACTCTTCACGTATACCCTTGCCATTGCATTGTTACCCCGAGCCTATTTTCGTTACTTGCCTATCGAGACCAGCCATTGAGTATTGTCGGGCATCATTACTTGTGCACTTTAGTGATACATACTCTGCATAGCTACAATTGCAGGCATATACATTTTAGTATCATCTGTTGTGTTGCAAAGTACCCGCATACATAATTGCTATCTTGGTGTGCATGTCCCGCATAGTGACAATCCAAATATCATTGCTAAAAGAAAGAGAAGCAAAGCTTTTAAGCAAGGACAAAAGAACAATAGCATCACGAAATTTGCATATCATACTTGATCATCTTGGATCACTTGGGAGAGTGACTCGTGCCTCATACATACATATCAAGTCAGGAATAGGAAGACGACATGTTTTGTTTCTTGTAGGTTGTGCACAATTTCGTTTCATGCCCATTTGAGAAATTGTGCTGGCATCTCTCTAGTGTTGTGCAACACGAGCGATTTCCATGAATTCCACATTTTGTTCTCATTTCTTGGTTGCACAACCCCATTTATCTATTTGTGTGTGTGTTTCGTGTACACTCATTGCTATTGATCTACCTTGTCTTACTTGCGAATTTGCGAATCTTTTTCAACTTTATTGAATCATATTCTCGAATTACTTGAATTTTGTGCCACCATTCCTAACCAAGCTACTCCATAAGCATTACTTGTGTAGGTGTGAGAAGGACGATCTTCGGTACCAATTCTACTATTTCCATTTGAACATTGAGTGCTCGATTCGTTATCAACTTTTGGAACGGTACTTGGTTTTGTCTTTTCACTCTTCCACCTATATTTTCTTGAGTGCTATGGATAGGAACATCATGTCGAACCCGACATTCAAGGAGCATGATGATGATGCGAACACCCACGTCACCAAGTTGCTTTTCTTTGGCGCAAACAAGGCAATTACTCAAGCTCAATATGCCTTGAATTACCGCATCGAGAACCTTGCCACCAACTTGCGTGAACCTGAGGTACGCACAAGGGACTACCTCGACACCAAGCTATCAATCCAAATGGAGGAATTTCGGTCCTTGATGGTCAACCGTGTTCCCTATACTTTGACTACGTCAAGACGACGCTCAAGTCGACACTCATCGGAGTACTCTTCCGAAGCAAGACCTCCACGAGCACGAGTTCATCACCAAGACGAACCCTCCGGGCCAAGCTCACCTTAAGGTCGACAATGCCAAGCTACCGAAAATCCATTCCATGGCAATGTATTGCAAGACCGCGTTCGAGCTCGTGACCGTCGCCGTCAACAAGATCAATATGCTTGGGAGGAAGAACAACATTGCCAAGAAGAACAACATTGTCGACATGAACAATTGCTTCAAGCACATCGAGCCTTGGAAGAAGCTACTCATGCCTTGGAGGAGCGAAACCGCCAAGCTCACCTCGAATGAGAAGAACTCAGATGGGAACAACAAGAAATAGCCACTCGTCAAGAGGAACATCGACAACAACAAGAAGAAACCGCTCGCCAAGAGGAGCAACAAGAATGAAGACACCACGTGGGAGGACCTCGTCAACGGCCTCAAGCACATCACGACGAGCACAATGATGACGACGCTCCAAGGCAACCACAATGTCAACTCGACAACAACATTGACACACCTCCTCCTCGCCAAGGGCATCGCCAAAACAACCACAATGATGAACAACGCTTTGGCAAGCTCAAGTACACCATGCCAAAGTTCTCCGGAAGCAACGACCCCGAAGACTACCTTTCATGGGCACTCAAAGTTTACAAGATTTTCCGTTTGCACAACTTTGAGGAAGAGAAGAAGATTTCCATGGCCTCTCTTGAGTTCCAAGACTATGTTCTCATTTGGTGGGAAGAAGTGATTGAGCGAAGAAGGGAAAGAGGTGAACCTCCTATCACCACTTGGGCTCAAATGAAGGAACTCATGAGAGCTCGCTTTGTGCCTACACACTACAATCGTGATCTCTCCAAGAAACTCCAACTACTCAAGCAAGGCACCAAGTCCGTAGAAGAATACTATCAAGAAATGTAAATTGCCATGATCCAAGCCAATGTCAAGGAAGATGACGAGCAAACAATGGCACGCTTCTTGAATGGTCTCAACTACCAAGTCAAGAAAATCATGGATTTTCAACCCTACTCCAACTTAATTGAGCTAGTCCATCAAGCAACCAAGGCGGAACTTTAAGTGCAAGACGGATACAAGTACTCCAAGTTCTCTTCCAAGACCTATAGCTCAAGTGCTCAAACTTCTATTACAACAATGCCTTCGGCTACGAAATCTACAACATCAACCAGCGACAAGTCAAGTTTCAAAGACAAGATGACTTCATCAAGCCATCATACTACTTAAAGAAAATACAAGCCAAGGGTTTCATCCTCTACACCAACACCATATGACACCGTTAAATCAAGCTCCATCAAGTGTTTCACGTGACAAGGCCGCAACCACAACACCTATGAGTGTCCAACAAGACATACGATGATTCTTTGCTACTTCTTCAGCTTACGTTGGTTTTCCCTTGAAGAGGAAAGGGTGATGCACCAAAGTAGATAAGTATTTCCCTCAATTGTTGAGAACCAAGGTATCAATCCAGTAGGAGGAACAAGCAAGTCAACAATAAATGCACCTACACAAACAATCAAACACTTGCACCCAACGCTATAAAGGGTTGTCAGTCCCTTCACGGTTACTTGCAAGGATTAGATCTGATGGAGATAGATAGGAAAGATTGCGAGAAGTAAAAGGTAAATAAATTGCAGAAAGGTATTTTTGCTATATAGATCTAAAAATATAATATGGAAAATAGACCCGGGGGCCATAGGTTTCACTAGAGGCTTCTATCTTGAAGGAAAATAACATGGTGGGTGAACAAATTACTGTCGAGCAATTGATAGAAAAGCGCATAGTTATGACAATATCCAAGGAAATGATTATGTATATAGGCATCACGTCCGTGTCAAGTAGACCAAAACGATTCTGTGTCTACAACTATTACTCCACACATCGACCGACTCCTGCCTGCATCTAGAGTATTAAGTTCATGAAGAACAGAGTAACACATTAAGTAAGATGACATGATTTAGAGGGTTAAACACAAGCAATATGATGAAAACCCCATCTTTTTACCCTTGATGGCAAATATAATACGTTCCTCGCTACCCCTACTTTGTCACTGGGTGAGGACACCGCAAGATTGAACCCAAAACTAAGCACTTCTCCCATTTCAAGAATTACCAATCTAGTTGGCCAAACCAAACCAATAACTCAAAGGGACTTGCAAAGATATGAAATCATGCATATAAGAGTTCAGAGAAGAACCAAATAATATTCATAGATAAGCTGATCATAAAACCACAATTCATTAGATCTCGACAAACACACCGCAAAATAGTATTACATCGGATAAATCCCCATGAAGATCATGGAGAACATGGTATTGAAGCACAAAGAGAGAGAATAAGCCATCTAGATACTAGCTATGGACTCGTAGGTCTGTGGTGGACTAATCATGCATCATCGGAGGGGCAATGGAGTTGATGTAGATGCCCTCCGTGATTGAATTCCCCTCTGGCAGATTACAGAAAAAGGCTCCAAGATTGGATCTCTCGGGAACGGAGGCTTCCGGTGGCGGAAAAGTATTAGCATTGCTCTTTTTTGTATTGGGGGAATATTTGGGAATTTATAGGCCGAAGATTAGGGTTGGAGGACCTGCAGGGGGGCCACAAGCCAGGGGGCGCGTCCCCTGGCCGCGCCAGGGTGGCTTGTGACCTCCTGGCAGGTCTCCTGCCTTCCTCTCCAAGTCTGGTAGATGTCTTCTAGTCCAAGAAAAATCATCGCGAAGATTTTATTCTGTTTGTACTCCATTTAATATTCCTTATCTACAATACACAAAAACAAGGAAAAAACAAAAACTAGCACTAGGCTCTAGGTTAATAGATTAGTCCCAAAAATAATATAAAATAGCATATTAATGCATATAAAACATCCAAAACAAATAATATAATAGCATCGAACAATAAAAAATTATAGATACATTGGAGACGTATCAACATCCCCAATCTTAATTCCTGCTCGTCCTCGAGTAGGTAAATGATAAAAACAGATTTTTGATGTGGAATGTTATTTAACATATATATTCATGTAATATCCTTTATTGTGGTATGAATGTTCAGATCCATAAGACTCTAAACAAAAGCTTAATGTTGACATAAAAACAATAATATTTCAAGCATACTAAGAAAGCAATTGTGTCTCTTCAAAATATAATGGAAAAAGAAAGTTATCCCTACATAATCATATAGTATGGCTATGCTCCATCTTCCCCACACAAAGTATTTATATCATGCACAACCCTGATGACAAGTCAAGCAATTGTTTCACACCTTTTATGTTCTCAAACTTTTTCAACTCTCACGCAATACATGAGCGTGAGCCATGGATATAGCACTATAGGTGGAATATAATATGGTGGAGATTGTGAAGAAAAAAGGAGAAGATAGTCTCACATCAACTAGGCATATCAACGGGCTATGGAGATTCTCATTAGTAGATATCAATGTGAATGAGTAGGCATTGCCATGCAACGGATGCACTAGATCTATAAGTGTATGAAAGCTAAAAAAGAAACTAAGTGGGTGTGCATCCAACTTGCTTGCTCATGAAGACCTAGGGCAATTTGAGGAAGCCCATCATTGGAATATACAAGCCAAGGTTCATAATGAAAAATTCCACTAATATATGAAAGTAACAAAATTGGAGACTCTCTATCATTTAGATCATGGTGCTACTTTGAAGCACAAGTGTGGAAAAAAAGATAGTAGCATTGTCCCTTCTCTCTTTTCTCTCATATTTTTGGTGGGCATCAATGGCCTCTTTTTTTATTTGGGCTTCGCTGGCCTCTTTTATTTTTCATAAAGTCCAGAGTCTCATCCCAACTTGTGAGGGACTCATAGCTTCCAGCATCCTTTCCTCACATGGGTCAATGCTCTAATAATGATGGTCATCACACTTTTATTTACTTACAACTCAAGAATTACAACTCGATATCTAGAACAAAATACGACTCTATATGAATGCCTCCGGCAGTGTACCGGGATGTGCAATGATCTAGCATATCAAATGACACCAAAAAACGGACAAGCCATGAAAACATCATGCTAGCTATCTTACGATCATGCAAAGCAATATGAAAATGATGGTGCGTGTCATAATAAACGGAATGATGGAAGTTGCATGGCAATATATCTCGGAATGGCTATGTCAATGCCATAATAGGTAGGTTTGGTGGCTGTTTTGAGGAAGGATATATGGTGGGTTTAATGCACCGACGGAAGTTGCGCGATACTAGAGAGGCCAACAAAGGTGGAAGGGTGAGAGTGCGTATAATCCATGGAGTCACATTAGTCATAAAGAACTCACATACTTATTGCAAAAGTCTATTAGTCATCAAAGCAAAGTATTAGACGCATGCTCCTAGGGGAGAGTTTGGTAGGAGTAAACCATCGCGCGCTCCTGACCCTCACACAAAGGTTGACAATCAATAAACAAATCATGCTCCGACTTCCTTACATAACGGTTCACCATACATGCATGCCACGGGAATCACAAACCTTTACACAAGTATTTCTACCAATACACAATTACTTCCTAACATGACTCTAATATCACCATCTTTATATCTCAACACTCTATGCAAGGAATCAAACTTCTCATAATATTCAACGCACTTTATATGAAAGTTTTTATTATATCCCTCTTCGATGCCTATTATATTAGGACTAAATTCATAACCTAAACCAATTACCATGTTGTTTAAAGACTCTCAAAATAATATAAGTGAGGTATGGGAGTTCAATTATTTCTATAAAACAAAACACCATTGTGCTCTAAAAATATATAAGTGAAGCACTAGAGCAAAATTGGCTAGCTCAAAAGATATAAGTGAAGCACATAGAGTATTCTAATAAATTCACGATTCATGCGTGTATCTCTTAAAAGATGTGTTCAACAAGGATGATTGTGGAAAACTAAAAAGCAAACACTCGTATAATACAAGACGCTCCAAGGAAAACACATATCATGTGGTGAATAAAAATATAACCTCAAGTAAATTTACCGATGGATTGAAGACGAAAGCGGGGATGCCTTCCAGGGCATCCCCAAGCTTAGGATTTTTAGCATCCTTGATTCCTTGGGGTGCCTTGGGAATTCCCAAGCTTAAGCTCTTGCCACTCCTTATTCCATAGTCCATCAAATCTTTACCCAAAACTTGAAAACTTCACAACACAAAACTCAACAGAAAACTCGTGAGATCCGTTAGTATAAGAAAATAAATCACCACTTTAGGTACTGTCGTGAACTCATTATTTATTTATATTTGTGTAATATGTAATGTATTACAACTTCTCCATGGTTCATAACCCCCGATACGACCCATAGATTCATCAAAATAGGTAAACAACACAAAGAAAACATAATCTGTCAAAAACGGAACGATCTGTAGCAATCTGGAAACTTCATATACTTCTGTAACTCCAACAATTCTGAAAAGTTAGTAAAACCTGGGAAATTTGTATATCAATCTTTTTTAAATATTTCAGACTCATTTTACACTCTGATAAATTTATAAAATTCCTTGACTGGTCGCAAAAGTTTCTGTTTTTCAGCAAGATCAAATCAACAATCACCATAGACCATCCCAAAGGTCTTACTTGGATCAAACACTAATTAAAACACCAAAACATAATTACTACGGAGGTAATAATGTGTGAAACACCCAAAAACAGAAGTAAAAAAACAGAACATAAAAATAAAATTGGGTTGCCTCCCAACAAGCGCTATTGTTTAACGCCCCTAGCTAGGCATAACACAATAGATCTAGGTATTGTCATATTTGGTATGCAACTCCTCAGTTGCATACTTATAAATTCTAGGAGGTTCTTTGCTCTTATCAATTATAATGTTCCTAGGCAAGAAGTCAAAAGATTCACTTGTGGCAATTGGTTCCCTAACAATATTGATAAGGTTGGGGTAAATACTTATCATCTTAAGATCTTCATCCTCTTTTCTAGAGGATCCACCCTTATTTTTAGGAACATAGGCAAACTTGGCAATCTTAGAAGGATGATAATTTGGAGTGGATTGAACCAAGCCAAAAGCGGATCCCAAGTTGGTAATAATGTCCTCTAGCTTGCCAATTCTAGAGGAATCTTGATCCAATTTTTCATTAACTATGGGTTCCTTTTCCCTTAGATCTTTTAAAGTAACTCCTACCTTAGATCCATATTGAGTAATTTGATTATGAATCTTTTTATCCAAGTTTTCAATAAGCTCTACAATAGCAAATTTATTTTCAATAATATCAAGCCTTTGCATCACATGTTCGAAAGTTAAGATTGTTTCATTAACCATGATTTGGGGTGAACCTACCAAATTTATCATAGTGCTATAAGAATCAAAGGTATGACTTCCCAAGAAATTTCCTCCCATAATGGTATCTAGAACATATCTATTCCATGGAGAAATACCCACATAAAAATTGCAAAGGAGAACGATAGTAGATTACTTACGAGTAGATCTATTTTGAGCATTGCAAATTATGTACCAAGCATCTTTTAAATTTTCTCCCTCCCTTTGCTTAAAATTAAGAACTTCATTCTCGGGAGTACTAGCAATAGTAGTAAGTCTACTCTACAAGATCATAGAGAGCTTGAAAGGACACATAAGAAGCTCCGCTTTCAGAAGCTCAATTTAGAGCAAGATCATGAGTTCCTTAAAGCTATCAATGGCGATCTTCAAAGTAAGACTTCCTCTTATCTAGCCAAACAACTTCTCTTGTCTACATTTATTCCACAAGTTAAGGCTAAGCAAACTAGTAACAAAGGCAAGAAACGTTCTTCAACTAGTAGCAATAAAAATGATAAATCCAATTGTTGGGGATATAACCCCGTGGTGAGACCCGCCCCGGAGGCTCCAGGGCACACCTGGCGGCTCATAGACCAGCCCAAGGATGGGCCTTGAAGACTCAAGCCCAAGACTTTGGGCAGCTTGCCAAGATGGGCTAAGATGAGGCCCGGATGGAGAAGGTATGAAGACCCGGGCGGGTCAGCCGCCCGGAGACAGCTTGCTCAGGAAGGCAAGACAATATAGAGATAGACTCAGACACGTTGTGAGAGTTGGTTACGACTTGTATGACCCGTGGTCTTGACCTCCTATATAAAGGCGAGACCCGGAGCAACTTAGACAGGAACTAACTAATCGAGAGCTAGGTGAAGCGATTCTGCTCCCTTGTAATCGAGATTCCAAGCAATACAAGCACAAGCAGGATATAGGCTTTTACCTCTACTTGAGGCGCCAAACCTGGATAAACCTGTGTCCTTCGTCCTGATCAACCCCTTTGAGTCCATCACCTTAGGGATGGCCTCGAATCTAAGTCCTCGGACATCTGCCGCGACAAAACCACGACAATTGGCACCCACCGTAGGGCCAGCGCTCGGTGGTGTTGAGTTCTTAGAGGGCTCTCTCCCAGGATTTGAGGGATACGTGGTCGGAAGGATGAGCAAGAGCCGCCATGGCCGGCTCTACATCGACGATGCCGGCTAGGGCTCCGAGGCTAATTCCGTCGAGTACGGACTCCGGGTTCCCTTAAGTGGAATTCACGTCTTCATCGGCAAGATCGGCGGACTTACACCAGGGCCGGATGTCTGCATCGACATCGTCGAGCCGGCTTGGCGCACGCAGCCTGTCCAACACATGCAACCCGCCCGGGCTGACCTGGGCCGGAAGCATCTCTTCGTGGGCTTCACTCAAGGTATGGATCTTGAGGCTTCTATGTTGCAGGAGACTCTCGTCTATTCAGAGGACGGATCTTCGAGCGGAGAGGTGGAGTCAATCTACCAGCTTCACAACGGCGGGCTCGGGGGCTATGACGAGCTTTACCCCGAGTCGGAGCGTTCTGAGACGGAGGATCACGGGCTACTGATTCATGCGGCCGTGTTCATGGTGGGGTCAGCTCCGGGTACGAGCAACACAGCCATCGAAGCCGCAAACATGGGGGCTGACCCGCCACCGCCGGCTCAGGTTCTACTAGATCTGATGAACGAGCTTACAACCCTAATGGCGACTGAAGTCACGCTAGATAATCAAGCGGCCCGGAACTTGGAGATCACAAGACTTAAGGACCAGATGGTGGAAGTCCAACAGGGGATCGGCAAGTTAAAGGCTCAGATGGATGCGGAGGCAGAACGTCTTAGAACAGATGCCTTCCACCTTGAGCTAGAGCAGTAGTCAGCAGCTGCGGTGCAGCGGATGAGACATCAGTCCCGCTTACCAGAACAGTATTAGGCCAGGAATCTTTTTAACACGCCAGGAATGGGATGGACAGCGGACGCTCCTGGAAGTCGGCCGGTGGCTCGACAACAGCTTAACCCGCCCTGACGAAACCAGGCCTCACCAGCGGCTTTCCCAACACCGGCGGGTCACTACTCAAACCCGGCAGAGAACATGGTGGCGGCAGCAACCCAGCTTGAAACAATCCCTATTCCCGACGAGGCGCCCTTTGCAGAGGAGGTGTGGAATGCCCTTGGATACCTTCAAACGGCGATGGCCCAGCAAGAGAAATATACTTACAACCGGAGCCGCGTGTATTCAACCCCCCTCCCTAGCCGCAGCTATAGCCGGCACTATGAGTCGCCGGCGGGTTCTAGCAGTGATCGGCGCCAGGGGTTACCGTGAGATGATCAGGCGGCTCTGGATGCGTAGGCACTCGCAGATCGAGCGAGAGTATAGCGAGAGGCAGCAGCTCTGGCAGGGGCGGTTCATCAAGAGCATGCGCCTTGCATCTCAGTTGGAGTGGGAGTGACCACCAGGGCGGTGGGAGTGCTGTGTCTGGTGTCAGCCCTGCGAAACGAGCGGCTGCCGAAGGATTTCAAAGGCCCTCGCAAAGTCCTGAATTACAACCCTAACTTACCTCCGGAGGCCTGGATCGAAAGCTATGAGTTGGCTATGGAGATGTTGGATGTCAATGACGCAATTTGCGCCAAATACTTTATCATGATGTTGGAAGGTCCGGCTCGCACATGGTTGAAGGGTTTGCCACCCAATACCATCAACTCATGGGCTGAGATGAAAGCGAGGTTCATTAAAACTTTTCAAGGAACTTGCAAGCAGCCTATGACGATTGTGGATCTGGATCACTGTGTCCAACAGGAGAATGAGTCGGCTCATCATTGGGTCCGGCGGGTGTCGACCATCATCCACTCGTCTGAATAGATCACGGCGGCTCAAGCGGTGTTGATCTTGGAAAAGAACTGCCACTTTATCCCTCTAAAGCAGAATCTCAGCCAGCTCAAACGCATGTGTCAATACATGGGGGAACTCATGGTGGCTCTCACAAAGTATGCCAATTCTGATAACACGAAGGATCCGAGCTCTGATGAGGAGAAAACTGGTCAGGGTAAAAAGAATAACCATGGCAAGGGTGCAACACGCAATGGTAACCAAAGCAAGAGGAAGAACTCGGATGACGGGTCAGAGTTGGTGGCCAACGCCAGCACCGGCCATAATCATCCTAAGGGCAATGGGAAGTTTAGACCACCTTTTAACAAGGGTAAGACTCCTTTGAACTTGGAGGAGATGCTCAACAAACCTTGTCCAGAGCACAGCCGGCTCGACAGACCGGCGGGTCACACGTGGGGCAATTGCCACATCATGCAGAAGTTCAAGGACTACAACATGCGACAGCATAACAACGATGGTGGTGGCCCGCCTAGCGGTTCAGGACCAGGTAGATTAGGGGCCGGGTTTGGGTCCGGCGGCTCAGGTTCCGGTCATCATGGCCAGGGCAACCAAGGAGGACATCATCAGCACTCTGGTGGCCATCATCAGCAACAGAATAATCAGTCTGTGTATCAGAGTAATCCAAAGCAGCTCAGTTCGGGCCAGTATCATGTTTTTACGACTAGCCTTAACAAGCGGGATCATAAGGTGCGCAAACGGGCGGTTAATGCAATCGTGCCGGCTCTACCGCAATACTTGAAGTGATATGAGTATGACATCATATGGAGCCAGGAGGATCACCCGCCGCATGTTGATGACCCGGGGCGGCTGGCCCTTGTAGTTGCCCCCCAAGTGGGAGGATATATGGTGAATAAGGTACTTATGGATGGTGGCAGTAGCATCAATATCCTGTACTATGACACCTTTCGGCAGATGAAGCTGCTTGATAAAGACCTTAGGCCCTCCTCGACAGTATTTCATGGTGTGGTGCCTGGCAAGTCAGCTTACCCCATGGGTAGGATCTCCTTGGAAGTTGCCTTTGGTGACGAGTACAACTATAGGGTAGAGTCCTTGTGGTTTGAAGTAGTCAAAATCAAGAGCCCCTATCATGCCTTATTTGGGCGACCAGCTTACGCCAAGTTCATGGCTAGGCCCTGCTATGTCTATTTGCAGCTCAAGATGCCCGGGTTAAAAGGGACGATTACTGTTCATGGTGATCGGAATACATCTATTGAGTGCGAGGAAGGAGACGCGGCTTACGCGGAATCAAGTTGTGCCGAGGCAGAGCTCAAGTTCTATAAGGAAAATGTTGACCCGGAGGACATGACTCCACTGAAAAAGCCTACCACAAAGGTTGAGACGCCCCTGAAATTTTCGGCGAATGATACCAAGTTGGTGGATTTCACTCTGGGCGATTCATCTCAGCAGTTCACTATTGGGGCCAATATGGATCCCAAATAGGAAAGTGCACTCATCAAATTCATCTGTGAGAATCGGGACATGTTCGCATGGAAACCTTCCGACATGCCGGGTGTACCGAGAGGGTTCGCTGAGCACCACCTTACTGTGGATCCTAAGTTTAAACGTATCAAGCAATTTCTACAGCGGTTCAACGAGGAGAGGCGCAAGGCCATCGGGGAAGAGGTCGCCCGACTCTTGGCGGCGGGTTTCATCGTCGAGGTCTTCCACCCGGAGTGGCTTGCTAACCCAGTGCTCGTGCTTAAGAAGAATGGCACGTGGCGTATGTGCGTGGATTACATGGATCTTAACAAAGCCTGTCCGGCTGATCCCTTTGCTCTCCCTCGCATTGATCAGATCATCGATGCTACAACGGGTTGTGAGAGTTTATGCTTCCTGGATGCGTATTCTCGATATCATCAGATCAAGATGGCAGTCAAGGACCAAGAGAAGACGACTTTCATCACGCCTTCTGGTGCCTCCTGCTATGTGTCTATGCCTTTTGGGCTCAAGAGTGCCCAGGCGACTTACCAACACTGTGTGCAGAATTGTCTTCACGGCCAAATTGGGCGCAACATTCACGCATATGTGGATGAAATTGTGATCAAGTCAAGGAAGAAGGAGACTCTACTTGACGACCTGAAGGAGACCTTCGACAATCTTCGGGTCTATAAGATGATGCTTAAACTGGTGAAGTGTGTCTTTGGTGTTTCGACAGGAAAACTCTTGGGATTTCTGGTCTCTAAGCATGGCATTGAAGCTAACCCGAATAAGATCAAGGCTATCACCTCCTTGGCTGAGCCGGCGTGTATCAATGATGTTCAATGCCTGGCAGGACGGATCACCGCGTTGAGCCGGTTTATAAGCCGCCTTGGTGAGAAAGCCATCCCTTTATATCAAATGATGAAAAAGACAGACAATTTTGTCTAGAATACGATGGCGGGTGAAGCGTTTGAGGCGCTCAAGAAGCAGCTCACTGAGCCGCCGGTCTTAGCCGCTCCGGTTGAGAAAGAACCCTCGCTCTTGTACATGGTGGCTAACAACAGGGCTGTCAGTGCTGCAATCGTGGTCGAGCGCAAGGAGACAGGGAAGGAATATCCGGTTCAGAGGCCGGTTTATTATATCAGTGAGGTCCTGATAGAGTCCAAGCAGAGATATCCACATTGGCAGAAGCTAGTATATGGGGTGTTCATGGCCAACCGCAAGCTGAAGCACTATTTCTTAGGGCACCAGATCACCGTGGTCAGCTCTGCCCCGTTGGGAGACATAATTCAAAATAGAGAAGCCACTGGAAGGATTGCTAAGTGGGCATTGGAGCTTGGACCTCTCAATCTGAAATTCGTACCTCATACGGCTATCAAGTCCCAAGACCTTATGGATTTCATAAACGACTGGACGGAGTGTCAGTCGCCCTAAGAAAAGCCGAACAACACATACTAGACAATAAACTTTGATGGGTCCAAGAAGCTGGAAGGATTAGGGGCAGGAGTTGTCTTAACCTCCCCCAAGGGTGACAAGTTCTGTTATGTGCTACGGCTGATGTTCCCTTGTACTAACAATGCAGCTGAGTACAAAGCCCTGCTTCATGGCCTCAGGGTGGCTAAGGAGATGAACTTAAGCCGGGTTAGGTGCTTCGGCGACTCAGATCTTGTGGCTCAGCAAGTTTCAGGCACTTGGGATTCCAAGGATCCGCGGATGGCGGCTTATCGTCAAGCGGTGGATGTCATTGTTGGTCACTTTAAGGGCTATCAGGTGGATCATATTGATCGTCACAGGAACGAGGCGGCTGACGGCCTATCAAGGTTAGGTTCTCACCGAAATCCGGTGCCGCCTAACGTCTTTTTGGATGTCTTACATCACCCGTCAGTTAAGTTACCTTCAGAGGAAGACTTAGCTATTCCTGACCCGGAGGGACAACTGGTGGTGGCTCTGCATGCTATTCCGGATTGGACTGTGCCTTACTTGGCATACTTGACTTGTGGAGAGTTACCTGATGAATAAAATCCGTCCAGACAGATCACCAGACGGTCTAAGTCTATGACGATAGTCAATGGCGAGTTACATAAGTGCAGCATCATCGGAGTGTTTCGGTGTTGTGTCTCACTTGAGGAGGGCAAGGAAATCTTGAATGAAATTCATGCTGGTGATTGTGGACATCACGCCGGCTCAAAATCTCTGGTGGCCAAGGCTTGTAGGCATGGTTTCTTCTGGCTGACGGCTCACAAGGATGCAGAGGATCTGGTCCGCAAGTGTGACCGTTGTCAAAAGTTTGGCCGACGTGCTCATGTTCCGGCTCAAGAATTGCTCATGATTCCAATCACTTGGCCGTTCGCAGTCTGGGGGCTCGATATGGTCGGGCCTTTCAAGAGATCCAAGGACAAAAAGACCCACCTCTTGGTGGCGGTTGACAAGTTTACTAAATGGGTAGAAGCTGAGCGGGTCAGCAAGTGTGATGCGGCTACGGCGGTTCAGTTTATTAAAAAGCTGATCTACCGTTTTGGTTACCCTCACAGTATCATCACGGATAATGGTACGAACCTGTCCAAGGGGGCTATGAAAACGTTCTGCGACATCGACCACATCCAGCTTGATGTTTCTACGGTTGCTCATCCACAGTCCAATGGTCAGGCGGAGCGTGCTAACCAAGAAATCCTAAGAGGTATCAAGCCTCGGCTTATGGTTCCTTTACAACGAACGCCGGGTTGTTCGGTAGAGTAGTTGCCGTCCGTCTTATGGAGCATCGGAACTACCCCCAACAGATCAACGGGTTATACACCTTTCTTCATGGTTTACGGTGCAGAGGCCGTGTTACCAAGTGACATCCGTCATGACTCGCCACAGTGGCGGCTTACATTGAGACGGACAATGAGACGGCGCGTCAAGATGCATTGGATGCCCTGGAGGAGGAACGTGATCTGGCGGCGGCTCGTTCGGCGATTTATCAGCAAGACCTGCACCGCAATCATAGCCACAGAGTCAAGACCTGGACTTTCAAGAAGGCGACTTAGTGTCGCTGTTGATCCAAGACCAAACAAATATGCATAATTTGTCTCCTCCATGGGAAGGACCTTTCGTGGTCAGCAGAAATCTCAACAGCGGGTCATATTACCTCATTGACATCCGGGACAACTCAGATACCTCGGGGCAGGAGACCTGCCGGCCGTGGAACATAGTGCATCTACGGCCTTACCATACCTAAGTTGTTGAGACTCGACATCGTACACTATCATTGTACATATCATATTTATATATGAATAAAGTTCGCATCCCTACAAGCCCGGGCCTCTACCATTTCGCATATCTCAATCTATGCAAAAACATGACCGTCCAGGGGGCTTCCCACCCACTGGTTGTAGCTTATCAAACCCTATCGGTCGGCTCTCAAGCCAAATAGTTGAATCCGTCAACATGATCATCCATGGGCTTCCCACCCACCGGGTGTAGCTTATCAAACCCTATCGGTCGGCTCTCAGGCCAAATAGTTGACTCCATCAACATGATCATCCAGGGGGCTTCCCACCCACCAGGTGTAGCTTATCAAACCCTATCGGTTGGTTCTCAAGCCAAATAGTTGACTCCGTCAACATGATCGTCCAGGGGGCTTCCCATCCACCGGGTGTAGCTTATCAAACCCTATCGGTCGGCTCTCAAGCCAAATAGTTGACTCCGTCAACATGATCATCCAGGGGGCTTCCCACCCACCGGGTGTAGCTTATCAAACCCTATCGGTCGGCTCTCAAGCCAAATAGTTGACTCCGTCAACATGATCGTCCAGGGGGCTTCCCACCCACCGGGTGTAGCTTATCAAACCCCATCGGTCGGCTCTTAAGCCAAACAGTTGATTCCATCAACAAAGGTCACTTGGGGGCTTCCCACCCACCGGGTGTAGCTTACACACCCTCTTGATCGGCTCTTAAGCCAATCAGGGTTAAACCTGCCTGTAAGCCAATGCTACTCCGCTAGGTGACCTGCCAAACTCTTACCGGTTAATCTCGCCTAGAGACCCTGAGCCGGTTCAAAGAAATTGACAGCCAATCTCCATAAAGACCCTGTATTGGTCAAGGTTAAATCGGTGGCTCTTGTCACGAGAGAGCCGGCTTATGGAAAGCAAGGATAAACTCTCCCATTTACTGCCCACTCTCCGCTATGTGGCCTGTTCGTACTCTTAGACAGTTAATCCTTAAGGACCATGTACTGTTTAAGGTTAAGACAAACAGATTTATGTCACGTGAGAGGCAGTTTGTGGGCTATAAGGGTGATCATGCCCTGTCGTGTCTCTCCTGAGACGTCACACTTCCTTTCAGTTAATCTCGCTTAGAGACCCTGAGCCGGCTCAAAGAAATTGACAGCCAATCTCCACAGAGACCCTGTACTGCTAAGGAGTTTTAAGTGGCGAGTTAACCCAGTAGAACCGGCACATGAGCTATTTTGAAAAACAAGTTAGGAAAGATACATCATCTTTGGGTTACGCTATTTTAAGCCGCCCTCCTAACAAATATGAAGATACATTTATTCTTGCAGGTTGATTAAACCGCCAAGAGGCGGCAAAACATCCAGTATGAAAGTGCAAGGAAGATGTCATATATTAAGCCGGACAATTTAACATGTGCACGATGCACAGTTCGGGCAAAGGCACAATTTACTACAAGCCTATTACAGATGCTCTCTGTAGAGCTCAAAAGTGATTCAAAGTTTTTTACGTCGCTCATGGAGGGTCACAAAGCCGGCTTATCCACGACGTCACCAAATTCATCAATTGGCTGGCGGGTCACCCTGCTCCGAGTCTTCGGCCTCCATGATCTGAAGATTGTCCATGTCCCAGTTGCAGTGGGTTAAAGATGCAAAGTTTCCCTCTTCAAAGAAGGGGGACGGGTCAAGTTCAGAAGCAAAGAGGTGCTTACTGCGGGCAGGCATCAAGTCCTTGGCTTCAAAGAGGGGGCTGCAGATTCTCTTCTAATCGGCACCGTAAGCCGCCTGGTATGTTGACAAGTTCACTTCCTCTGCTAACACAGAAGCGAGGACTTTGGAAGCCTTCACACACCATTTGTAGTCAGCCTCCGTAAACTCTGAGCCGTCATCCTTCTTGGAGGGAAACCCGTCCATCATGTCTTCAGGAGTCAACTCCGAAGCAAAGGCCAATGCCCGACTTATGGCTGCGATGGCTCCTTGTCGGGTGGTTGATTTCGTTAGCTCCCGGATCTGTTTTGGCAGGGTGGAAAACAATTCTATGACCCCCTCCATAGTCGGAGGGATGTTATCCTTATAAAGCATAGCCTTGATTGTGCAGACAACTCTACGGTATAGCTGCTCTGTCAAAGTATAGATAGCCTTCACAGGTAGCAGACTGTCACAAGCAAGTTGACAGCTCCTTGGACCTGCATAAGCCGGATTTTTGGTCATAAGTCATTAGTATAAGTATTCATACAAAGATTTTTGCTAAGTATTTAAATGCTTACCAAATATGGCGTCTGACATCTTCCCGATATGGCGCTTCAAGGACTGCAGCTCATCTAATACGATCACGAGCCGCTGGTCAGCATCGTCTGCTCATTGAGCTAGGGCGGCTTGTTCCGTCTCAGCCGATTTTTTGAAGGCGCAAAATTCAGCTTTAATCTTTGTCAGTTCTTCTATAAGGAGCCAGCACTTCTCATCGGCTTCGCTTCGGTCGGCTTGTTGAGTGGCTAGCTGGCTTTTCAAACCGGTTAGTTCAGAGCTGGCCTCAGTTAAAGCTTCCTGTGACATATTTGTTGGGGAACGTTGCATGGCAAACAAAAATTTTCCTATGCACATGCAGATCTATCCATGGTGATGAGCATCTATGAGAGGGAGAGTGGATCTACATACCCTTGTAGATCGCTAAGCGGGAAGCGTTAAGAAACGCGGTTGGTGTAGTCGAACGTCTTCGCAATCCAAATTGCCGTGTGTCCCGCGATCCAATCATGATCCGTCCCACGATCCAATCACGATCCGTCCCGCGATGCGATCATGATCCGTCCCACGAATTTGATCACGATCCGTCCCACGAACTTGATCACGATCCTTCCGATCTACCACCGAACGGACGACACCTCCGCGTTCAGCACACGTACAGCTTGATGACGATCTCCACCGTCTTGATCCAGCAAGAAGGAGTGGAGAGGAAGAAGAGTTCTCTGGAAGCCTGACGGTGCTCTGACGATGGTGGTGGAGAAATTCCGGCAGGGCTTCGCCTAAGCACCACAGAAAACCGATCCAGAGGAGAAATTATGCACTAGAGATTAGGGTTTGCACGTGGCTGAAAATCAAGTGCAAAACCCTAGAAATCCACTAGTATAGATAGGAGGGAGGGAGGAGGAGAGGCAGCCTAGAAACCCTAGAAACCCTTGGAGGCTTCGGCCAAAGTGGAAGGTGGAGGAGGACTCTCCTCCTCCAATCCTAGTAGGACTAGGATTGCTCCTTTTTGCCTTTTTTTCCACCTTTTCCTATTGGTTTTTTCCCTTCAGACACATGGGCCTTGTGTGGGAGTTTCCACCAGCCCACTAAGGGCTGATATTCACTCTCCCACAGCCCATTAAGCCTCTTGGGTCGAAATACCCCTCCCGAAGGCCTCCCGGTACACTACCGGCACTCCCGGTACACTACCGATGAGCCCAAAACTTTTTCGGTGACCAAAACGGGACTTCCTATTTATGAATCTTTACCTCCGGACCATTCCGGAGCTCCTCGTGATGTCCAGGATCTCATCCAGGACTCCAAACAAACTTCGGTCACCACCATACATAACTCTATACTACCGAAACGTCACCAAACCTTAAGTGTGCAGACCATGCGGGTTCGAGAACTATGTAGACATGACGAGACACCTCTACGGTCAATAACCAATGGCAGGACCTAGATGTCCACATTGGTTCCTACATGTTCTATGAAGATCTTTATCGGTCGAACCTCTATGTCAAGGATTCAGTTAATCCCGTATGATGTTCCCTTTGTTCTTCGGTATGTTACTTGCCCGAGATTCGATCGTCACTATCTCCATACCTAGTTCAACCTCGTTACTTGCAAGTGTCTTTACTCGTTCCGTAATACAAGATCCCGTAACTAACACTTAGTCACATTGCTTGCAAGCCTTATTGTGATGTTGTATTACCGAGTGGGCCCTAGGATACCTCTCCGTCACATGGAGTAACAAATCCTAGTCTTGATCCATGCCAACTCAACAGACACCCTCGGAGACACCTGTAGAGCACCTTTATAGTCACCTAGTTACGTTGCTACGTTTGATGCACACAAGGTACTCCTCCGATATCTGTGAGTTGCATGATCTCATGGTCATAGGAACATATACTTGACGTGTAGAAAACAGTAGCAATAAACTGACACGATCATAAGCTACATTTGTAATTTGGGTCTTGTCCATCACATCATTCTCCTAATGATGTGATCCCATTATCAAATGACATCTCATGTCCATGGCTAGGAAACCTTAACCATCTTTCGATCAATGAGCTAGTTCACTAGAGGCATACTAGGGACATTGTGTTTGTCTATGTATCCACACATGTATCCATGTTTCCAATTAATACAATTATAGCATGGATAATAAACGATTATCATGAAAAAGGAAACACAATAATAAACACTTTATTTATTACCTCTAGGGCATATTTCCAACAGTCTGTCACTTGCACTAGAGTCAATAATCTAGTTCACATCACTATGTGATTTACATTGTAATGAACTGAACACCCATGTAGTTCTGGTGTTGATCATGTTTAGCCCTTGGAAGAGGTTTAGTCAATGGGTCTGCAACATTCAGATCCGTGTGCACTTTGCAAATATTTATGTCTTTCTCCATGATGTAATCACGGATGGAGTTGAAGCGTCGCTTTATGTGTCTGGTCCTCTTGTGAAACCTTGGTTCCTTGACTAGAGCAATGGCACCAGTGTTGTCACAGAACAGGTTCATTGGATTCTGTACACTAGGTACTACTCCAAGATCTGTCATGAACTGCTTCATCTAGACACCTTCCTTCGCCGCCTCCGAGGCTGCGATGTATTCTGCTTCGCACGTAGAATCAGCTACCACACTTTGCTTGGAACTGCACCAGCTTACCGCTCCCCCGTTAAGAATAAATACGTATTCGGTTTGCGACTTAGAGTCGTCCGGATCAGTGTCAAAGCTTGCATCGACGTAACCCTTTACGACGAGTTCTTCATCACCTCCATAAACGAGAAACATTTCCTTAGTCCTTTTCAAGTACTTAAGGATATTCTTGACCGCTTGCCAGTGCTCCATTCCAGGATCACTTTGAAACCTTCCGGCCATACTTATCGCAAGGCTGACATCGGGTCTTGTGCACAACATTGCATACATGATAGAGCCTATGGCTGAAGCATAGGGGATGGCACTCATCTTTTCTCTATCTTCTGCAGTTACTGGGCATTGAGTCTTACTCAACTTCACACCTTGTAACACAAGCAAGAGCCCCTTCTTGGACTGTTCCATTTTGAACTTCTTCAAAACTTTATCAAGGTATGTGCTCTGTGAAAGTGCTATTAAGCGCCTCGATCTATCTCTATAGATCTTAATGCCTAATATGAAAGCAGCTTCTCCTAGGTCCTTCATTGAAAAACTCTTGTTCAAATATTCCTTCACGCTTTCCAGCATTTCTATATTGTTTCCAGTCAGCAATATTTCATCTACATATAATACTAGAAATTCTATAGAGCTCCCACTCACTTTCTTGTAAATACAAGCTTCTCCGTAAACTTGTATAAACTCGAACACTTTGATCACCTCATCAAAGCGCTTATTCCAACTCCGAGATGCTTGCACCAGTCCATAAATGGATTGCTGGAGTTTGCAAAGTTTGTCAGCATTCTCTGGATCGACAAAACCTTCGGGTTGCATCATATACAACTCTTCCTCAAGGAAACCATTGAGGAACGCTGTTTTGACATCCATCTGCCAAATTTCATAGTCAAAATAAGCAACTATTGCTAACATGATTCTGACAGACTTAAGCATCGCTACAAGTGAGAAAGTCCCATCGTAGTCAACTCCTTGAACTTGTGAAAAACCCTTTGCCACAAGTCGAGCTTTATAGACGGTGACATTACCGTCCGTGTCTGTCTTCTTCTTAAAGATCCATTTGTTCTGAATGGCCTTTCGCCCTTCAGGTAATACTTCCAAAGTCCATACTTTGTTTTCATACATGGATCCCATCTCGGATTTCATGGCCTCTAACCATTTCTCGGAATCCGGGCCCATCACTGCTCCTCCATAGCTCGTAGGTTCATTGTTGTCCAACAACATGACCTCCAAGACAGGGTTGCCATACCACTCAGGGGTAGTACGCGGCCTTGTCGACCTACGAGGTTCAATAGCAGCTTGATCCGAAGCTTCATGATCATCATCATTAACTTCCTCTTCTACCGTCGTAGGTTCCACAGAAACATCTTTCTGTGCTGTGCTACTTTCTGGTTGAAGTAAAGGTTCAATAACCTCATCAAGCTCTATTTTCCTCCCACTCAATTCTTTCGAGAGAAACTCTTTCTGAAGAAATGTTCTGTTCTTAGCGACAAACACTTTGCCTTCAGATCTGAGATAGAAGGTATACCCGACTCTCTCTTTCGGGTATCCTATGAAGACGCATTTCTCCGCTTTCGGTTCCAGCTTTTTAGGCTGAAGCTTTTTGACATAAGCATCACATCCCCAAACTTTAAGAAATGATAACTTTGGCTTCTTGCCAAACTATAGTTCATATGGCTTCGTCTCGACGGGTTATGATGGTGCCCTATTTAAAGTGAATGCAACTGTCTCTAATGCATAACCCCAAAACGATAGTGGCAAATCAGCAAGAGACATCATAGAACGCACCATATCTAATAAGGTTCGATTACGACATTCGGACACACCATTACGCTGTGGTGTTCCGGGCGGTGTCAACTATGAAACAATTCCACATTGTCTTAAGTGACTGCCAAACTCATAACTCAGATATTCACCTCCTTGATCAGATCGAAGGAACTTAATCTTCTTGTTACGATGATTCTCAACTTCCCTCTGAAATTGCTTGAACTTTTCAAACGTTTCAGACTTGTGTTTCATTAAGTAAATATACCCATATCTACTTAAGTCATCAGTGAAGGTGAGAAAATAACGATATCCACCACGCGCTGTAACATTCATCGGACCGCACACATGAGTATGTATGATTTCCAATAAGTCACTCGCCCGTTCCATTGTTCCAGAGAACGGCGTTTTAGTCATCTTGCCCATGAGGCATGGTTCACATGTGTCAAGTGATTCAAAATCAAGTGACTCCAAAAGTCCATCAACATGGAGCTTCCTCATGCGTTTTACACCAATATGACCTAAACGGCAGTGCCACAAGAAAGTGGTACTATCATTATCAACTCTACATCTTTTGGCATCAATGTTATGAACATGTGTGTCATCACTATCAAGATTCAATATGAATAAACCCCTAACATTGGGTGTATGACCATAAAAGATATTACTTATATAAATAGAACAACCTTTATTCTCTGATTTAAATGAGTAACCGTCTCACAATAAACTAGATCCAGATATAATGTTCATGCTTAACGCAGGCACTAAATAACAATTATTGAGGTTCATCACTAATCCCAATGGTAATCAAAGAGAGAGCATGCCGACGACGATCACATCAACCTTGGAACCATTTCCCACGCGCATCGTCACTTCGTCCTTTGCCAGCCTTCGTTTATTCCGTAGTTCCTGCTTTGAGTTGCAAATGTGAGCAACCGAACCGGTATCGAATACCCAGGCACTACTACGAGAGCTAGTAAGGTACACATCAATAACATGTATATCATATATACCTTGTTTGTCGTTGGCCGGCTTCTTGTCAGCTAGGTACTTGGGGCAGTTCCGCTTCTAGTGACCAGTTCCCTTGCAATGAAAGCACTCAGTTTCTGGCTTGGGTCCATGCTTGGGCTTCTTTGCAGGAGTAGCAACTGCTTTGCCATCCTTCTTGGTTTTACCCTTCTTGCCTTTGCCCTTGACTTTGCCATTTTTCTTGAAACTAGTGGTTTTATTGACCATCAACACTTGATGTTCTTTCTGGATTTCAGACTCAGCGACTTTTAGCATCGCAAACAGCTCGGCGACTGACTTGTTCATCCCGTGCATGTTATAGTTCATCACAAAGCTCTTGTAACTAGGTGGCAGTGATTGAAGAACTCTGTCAGTGATCGCTTCTGGCGGAAGGGCAATTCCCAACTCCGCTAGACGAGTTGAATACCCAGACATTCTGAGTATATGTTCACTGATAGACCCGTTCTCCTCCAGCTTGCAAGCATAGAACTTATCGGAGGTTTCATACCTCTCGATCCGGGCGTTCTTCTGAAATATGAACTTCAACTACTGGAACATCTCATATGCTCCATGACGTTCAAAACGTCTTTGAAGTCCCGGTTCTAAGCCATACAATATTGCACATTGAACTATTGAGTAGTCTCCAGTACGTGCCTCCCAAGCGTTCTTAACGTCTTCGGAGGTCATGTCTTCTGGTTGGTCACCAAGTGGTGCATCAAGGACATATGATTTCTGGGAAGTCGTAGGATAATCCTCAGATTACGGGCCCAGTCAACAAAGTTACTTCCATCATCTTTCAGTTTAGCTTTCTCTAGGAACGCATTAAAATTCAGGGGTGCTACTACGTGAGCCATTGATCTACAACATAAATATGCAAAGTTCACTTAGACTATTGTTCAAGATAATGAGTTTAGTTAATCAAATTACTAAAGCTCCCACTCAAATTGACATCCCTCAGGTCATCTGAGTGTCACATGATCCAAATCCACCAACTCAAGTCCGATCATCACGTGAGTTGAGGTGGCTTCAATGGTGAACATCATTATGTTGATCATATCTACTATATGATTCATGTTCGACCTTTCGATCTCTTGTGTTCCGAGGCCATGTCTGTACATGCTAGGCTCTTCAAGCTTAACCCGAGTGTTCTACGCATGCAACACTGGCTTGCACCTGTTGTATGTGAATGTAGAGTCTATCACACCCGATCATCACATGGTGTCTCAACACGACGAACTTTCGCAATGGTGCACACTCGGGGAGAACACAATTTTATCTTGAAATTTAAGTGAGGGACCACCTTATAATGCTACCGTCGTACTAAGCAAAACAAGGTGCATAAAAGGATTAACATCACATGCAATTCATAAGTGACATGACATGGCCATGAACTTGTGCTTTAGATCTCCATCTTGAAAGCAACAACATGATCTTCATCGTCACCGGCACGACACCATGATCTCCATCATCTTGATCTCCATCAATGTGTCGCCATCGAGGTTGTCACGCCCTGCATGCTTCTACTACTATTGCTACCATTTAGTGATAAAGTAAAGCATTACATAGCGCTTAATGATTGACACGCAGGTCATACAATAATTAAAGACAACCCTATGTCTCCTGCCGGTTGCCGTACTCATCGACATGCAAGTCATGAAATTCTATACATCACGTGATCATCTCATACATCACATATATCACATCATGTAATTGGCCATATCACATCACAACATACCCTGCAAAAACAAGTTAGACATCCTCTAATTGTTGTTGCATGTTTTACGTGGCTGCTACGGGTTTCTAGCAAGAACGATTCTCACCTACGCATAAACCACAACGGTGATACATAATTTTCTTTTCAACCTTCTCAAGGACCGCCTTTGTCGAATCCGATCCAACTAAAGTGAGAGAAACTGCCACCCGCAAGCCATATGGGCAACAAGTTGTGTCGAGGGAACCGGTCTCTAGTAAGCGTACGAGTAATGTTGGTCCAGGCCGCTTCATCTCACAATACCGCTGAACCAAAATCCGACCAAGGGAGGAAGCAATCTAAGCATCAACGCCCACAAACCTTTTGTGTTCTACTCGAGATGTCATCTACACATAGACCTAGCTCATGATGCCATTGTTGGGGAACGTTGCATGGGAAACAAAAATTTTCCTACGCACACGCAGATCTATCCATGGTGATGAGCATCTACGAGAGGGAGAGTGGATCTACATACCCTTGTAGATCGCTAAGCGGGAAGCGTTAAGAAACGCGGTTGGTGTAGTCGAACGTCTTCGTGATCCAAATTGCCGTGCGTCCCACGATCCAATCATGATCCGTCCCACGATCCGATCACGATCCGTCCCACGAACTTGATCACGATCCGTCCCACGAACTTGATCACGATCCTTCCGATCTAGCACCGAACGGACGACACCTCCGCGTTCAGCACACATACAACTTGATGACGATCTCCACCGTCTTGATCCAGCAAGAAGGAGTGAAGAGTAAGAAGAGTTCCCCGGAAGCCTGACGGCGCTCCGGCGATGGTGGTGGAGCAATTCCGGCAGGGCTTCGCCTAAGCACTGGAGAAAACCGATCTAGAGGAGAAACTATGCACTAGAGATTAGGGTTTGCATGTGGCTGAAAATCAATTGCAAAACCCTAGAAATACACTAGTATATATAGGAGGGAGGGAGGAGGAGAGGCATCTTGGACTCCAAGCCTTGGAGGCTTCGGCCGAAGTGGGAGGTGGAGGAGGACTCTCCTGCTCCAATCCTAGTAGGACTATGATTGCTCCTTTTTGCCTTTTTTTCCACCTTTTCCTATTGGTTTTTTTCCTCCAGCCATATGGGCCTTGTGTGGGAGTTTACACCAGCCCACTAAGGGCTGATATTCACTCTCCCACAGCCCATGAAGCCTCTTGGGTCGAAATACCCCTCCCGGAGGCCTCCTGGTACACTACCGGCACTCCCGGTACACTATCGATGAGCCCGAAACTTTTCTGGTGACCAAAACGGGACTTCCTATATATGAATCTTTAACTCCGGACCATTATGGAGATCCTCGTGATGTCCGGGATCTCATCCGGGACTCCGAACAAACTTCATTCACCACCATACATAACTCTATACTACCGAAACGTCACCAAACCTTAAGTGTGCAGACCCTGCGGGTTCGAGAACTATGTAGACATGACCGAGACACCTCTACGGTCAATAACCAATGAAGGGACCTGGATGTCCACATTGGTTCCTACATGTTCTATGAAGATCTTTATCGGTCGAACCTCTATGTCAAGGATTCAGTTAATCCCGTATGATGTTCCCTTTGTTCTTGGGTATGTTACTTTCCCGAGATTCGATCGTCGGTATCTCCATACCTAGTTCAACGTTGTTACTGTCAAGTCTCTTTACTTGTTCTGTAATACAAGATCCCGTAACTAACACTTAGTCACATTGCTTGCAAGGCTTATTGTGATGTTGTATTACCGAGTGGGCCCTGAGATACCTCTCCGTCACACGGAGTAACAAATCCCAGTCTTGATCGATGCCAACTCAACAGACACCCTCGGAGACACCTGTAGAGCACCTTTATAGTCACCCAGTTACGTTGTGACATTTGATGCACACAAGGTACTCCTCCGATATCTGTGAGTTGCATGATCTCATGGTCATAGGAACATATACTTGACATGCAGAAAACTGACACGATCATAAGCTACATTTGTAGTTTGGGTCTTGTCCATCACATCATTCTCCTAATGATGTGATCCCATTATCAAATGACATCTCATGTCCATGGCTAGGAAACCTTAACCATCTTTCGATCAACGAGCTAGTTCACTAGAGGCATACTAGGGACATTGTATTTGTCTATGTATCCACACATGTATCCATGTTTCCAATTAATACAATTATAGCATGGATAATAAACGATTATCATGAACAAGGAAATACAATAATAAACACTTTATTTATTGCCTCTAGGGCATATTTCCAACAATATTGAAAGCAAAATGAGGATTGAGTCGTCTTAATGATATATCATAAGTCGATGAAGATTAAGACAGTTTCATGCAAGTCTCAAGCAGATTGCAAGCAATATGTTTGACACTTGGGGGCTAATGTCTATTTGCTCTCCAACACTACAATGCAGTCCCGGTTCATCTTCGTCAAAGTTAATCCGGAACTTCGGGGTCTACACACGGTTCTTCAAGCTATCTACATTGAAGTTCTGACTCAAATTTATCAAAGATTGAGCCAGCCCTTGGGGGCTACACAAGGCTCTTTAAGCTATCTACATTGAAGTTCCGACTCAGCTTTATCAAAGATTGAGTCGGCCCTTGGGGGCTACATATGGCTTTTCAAACATCTTTATTGAAGATCCGACTCAACTTCATCAAAATTGAGCTGGCCCTTGGGGGCTACATTTGGACTCTTAAGGTTATCTACATTTGAAGCTTCGACTCAATTTCATCAAAATTGAGCTGACCCTTGGGGGCTAAGGATGACTCTTTGATATAAGCCTACATGCTAGCTATTTCTACTTCTAAACAAGACTTGAAGACCCGGCTTATCATTAGCCAATACTAAGCTGACCCTTGGGGGATAGGTAAGGGTAGAAGGTAGCAAAGTATGAGTACCTCATATTTCTTCTTCATTAAGTTAACGAACTTGAGTTCCATGTCCCGGCTAATGGAGAGGCGATTTAAACAGCCGGCGTGCAGCTCGTCAGCTGTTAACTTCTCCAACGCGGTGAATTCAAAGTCCATCTTCTCTGAAGCCTCGGTCTTCTCAGTATGTTTTGTCAAAACATGAGCCGGAGGAGTTTGGAAGCCGGTGCCGATAACAAAGACGTCCGGAGTAGTTGATTCATCAGCATCCTTTAAAGGGCTTGGCGGCTTGGAATGGGCCCTTGGAGGACTCTCAGGAATCATATCGTCAGCCATCGGTTCGGCAGAATGACGAGCCTCTTCAGGTGCCTCCTTGGAAGCCGCCAAGGGGTCAACATGCGGCACGGGAGAATCCGGTTTGGCAGGCTCCGAATCTGGAGCTTTGTGGCCAAGGGTAGACCTGCTGGTCCTCCTTCGTTTTGCTTGGGCCCTGGAAAATGCAGGAGGTCATGGTTCAAGCTTCATACATAGCACAAATTTGAACATAAGCATAAAAGACATAGACTCTGGGTTAATCTTAAGAGGCAACAGAGCAGTTCTGGTAGAGTCGACGGACGAAGGGAGTGATTCCTAAAAAACATTTAAGACAATATAATACAATGTCGAATTGCAGAAGACAAGATGGACAAGCAAGGTCAGGTTGAACAGGTACCTCAGCCGGCTGCTTCCGTTGAGTCGGAGATAACCTGGCCATGAGATCATTAGAGCTGGTGCTCCGGGTCTGGCATCGGGAGATTTGCTGTTGCTTTTTCAAAAGAAAGTGGGGGTCTAAGTAAGCAAGAGGATGAGAAAGTGGGACTTTCCGGATGACCCGCCGTATCTTCTGTGGTACAAGATGTTCTAAGTCAGATGAAACGTAAGTTACCTCAGGAACGTTGGCGTGGCTCGTTTCCATTTTGTCCTGTGAATAATTATTGTCAATAAGGTGCATAAAGAGACGACCAAAAGAATCAGGCTCTGCCTCTGAGTTGTCACTTTCCGGCTGTTCCTCGGGCTGTTCTTGGGGTGCAGTTTTCTTCTTTCGGCCGTCAGTTTTCTTTGACTTCTTCGGAGGAGGAACATACTTCTTTTTCCAGAAGCTGGAATTTTCCTGAAAGTATAAGCCGGTAAAAGGTTGAGAGGTTACAAAGTATAAGTTAATATAGAGATAAGGACATCGTGAGTCGCCCTTACATCTAGGGCCGGGTTTGCAGCACAGAAAGGTGCTAGCCCAATGGCACTACAAGCTCCTGAAGATTCATGGACAAGGCTCCTGATGGCAGCCACAATATCATCCTCTGATAATGTTGTCTGGTTAAAGCAGAGGGGGTCATTAGACTGGCCTGTATATTCGCACATGAGGCGGCAGCGCCGGCTCACGGGCATGACCCTCCAGGAAATCCAGCAGCGGATTAAATCCAGGCCTATCAATCCATTGGCCATAAGGGCTTTAATTTTTGTGTGAGCAAGAGCATGCTTCGCCCGCTCAGTGGTTGACAGCCGGCCAGGAAGCTCAGTGGTTGTCTTGAGTCGGGACGGACGATAACCCGACAAGGGATGCTCTCCTTCTAGGGAGGTGTCTTTGCAGTAAAACCAAGTCTTTTTCCGGTCTTTAGGATGACTTGGCATCTGAACAGCCGGAAAGGTTATATCTTGTCTCCTCTGAATGGAAATCCCGCCAAGCTCTAAGCTTGACCGTCCTTCTCCTCTGTCTGGCGGTTCGCATAAAAAAACTCACGAAATAGAACAACAGATGGCTCTTCTTGCAAGTAAACTTCACTGAGTACTTGGAAGTTGCATATGTTAGAGATGGAATTGGGAGCGAGGTCTTGAGGGCGCAGTTTGAAGACGTGAAGAACGTCCCAGAAGAATTTTGAGCCGGGGGGAACAAACCCACGCTCGAGATGATCTGAAAATACAACTACCTCACCCTCCTGAGGAATGTGCTTTAGCTCATTTCCTGAAACCCGCCAATGGATGACATCTTTGGTGGGTAAGGTACCCGCGTTTACAAAATCCATCAGGAACTCCTCTGTGATAGCAGAGCCAACCCAATTGCATGAACTGGATGCACGAGGCATGGCGGCGACTCGAGACTATGCAAAGTAACAATGTGCGGTGAGTCAGGAGATGCCAGGCGACTAAGGGCGGCTACAAAGTTCAAGGTTCTATAAAGTTAAGCCGCCAAGAGCTGTTTGGCGAAAGACGAAATTTCGCTGGCAGGTCAAGTCTACGAGAAGATGAAGTAAAATTTCACTAAGTGTGGAAAAAGTTTTACAAACTACCTATGCAGTTATAGATCTGCAAAACAGAGGAAAATCAGGTTTATCCTAGACTCAGTGATGAACAGTCGAACCAGTGACGTCCGTGAAGACAGCGAACAGAGCCACTACAGATCTGCACGGTGCTATTGTCACTCTCATACGGTGCGCCGCAATGGAAAAGAAGGCAATATCATATTCACTGATGTAGGCATTATCTACCATTATGGAGAGGCTTGTGTTCTATGCGGGCGGAGGACTCCATGAAACCCTACCGAAAACTTTGGATCTATGGGAGGAGAAGGACTCACCGGAAGGGATGCTACTGATGCGGGAGAATCTCTGGTATGATCAAGTCGATGCAGCGGCCCGGCGCGACGTCGGTGTGGAAGTTTCACCGGAGCAAGATACGCTGGAGCGGCGGCGTCGGGAGGAAGAAGAAGAAGTGCGAAGTGGAGAAGGAAATGAAATCCGCTCCTCGCGGTCCTATTTAATAGGCAAAAGGTGGAAACGGGCGCGAGAATCGAGGCGATAGATATTGATTGACCATCCATTTAATAAGGGAAAGATGCCTTGCAGTCGTTAGAGGATCTTTTTAACATATCTGATGTGATGTCATGACGCGTCATTTTGTCTTACTTTCAGGTGACATAAGCGAGACTCGCCACCAATTAAGAAGGAGGCTGAAATGAGCTAGCTCAAATCAACCTGGGGCCTAATGTTGGGGATATAACCCCATGGTGAGACCCGCCCTGGAGGCTTCGGGGCACACCTGGCGGCTCATAGACCAGCCCAAGGATGGGCCTTGAAGACTCAAGCCCAACATGTTGGGCGGCTTGACAAGATGGGCTAAGATGAGGCCCGGACGGAGAAGGTATGAAGACCCGGGTGGGTGAGCCGCCCGGAGACAACTTGCCCAGGAAGGCAAGACAATATAGAGATAGACTCGGACACGTTGTGAGAGTCGGTTACGACTTGTATGACCCATGGTCTTGTCCTCCTATGTAAAGGCAAGACCCGGGGCGACTTAGACATGAACTAACTAAACGAGAGCTAGGTCAAGCGATTCCTCTCCCTTGTAATCGAGATTCCAAGCAATACAAGCACAAGCAGGACGTAGGCTTTTACCTCTACTTGAGGGGCCAAACCTGGGTAAACCTATGTCCTTCCTCCCGATCAACCCCTTTGAGTCCATCACCTTAGCGATGGCATCGAATCTAAGTCCTCGGACATCTGCCGTGACAAAACCACGACACCAATGATATTGCTTCTAGTAGTTCTATTGATCCCGCTAAAACTTCTCTTAGCCAAGTTACACTTGAGCAAGAAAATGAACTTTTGAAAGGGATTATAGAGAAAGGTATCTACAAGAGTCTTGCAGGGTGTAAGCAATTTGAGGAAATTTTTCACAAGCACGGACGATACCGGAAGAATCATGGCATTGGCTACTTCAACGCTAATGGAGTTGAATGGGAAAAAGGTCAATACCCCAAGCCCAAGTTTGTTCCTCAAATGGAGAAGTATGAAAATACTCTTCCCAAGGGAACAAAATCTCAAGCTGACCTTCCACCACAAGACCCCAAGCTCAAGCTATAGGATCGAAAGTAGGTCTAGAGGGGGGGGGTGATTAGACTACTTGACCAAATAAATCTATGCCTTTTCCCAATTTTAATTGTTGGCAAGTTTTAGCATTCATAGTATGTCAAGTACACCCTACACATGCATGTCTAAGAGTATAGCAGTGGAAAGTAAAGACATTGCACATGTAAGTAAAGAGAGGGTAAGGAAAGCAAACACAATTGGAGACACGAAGATTTTTCCCGTGGTTCCGATAGGTGGTGCTATCGTACGTCCACGTTCATGGAGTCTTCAACCCATGGAGGGTAACGGCCGCGAGAGTCCATGGAGGGCTCTACCCACGGAGGGTTCCATGAAGAAGCAACCTTGACTATACCATGACGGCCTACGTCCACGGAGGACTAGCCTTACTCAGGGTAGATCTTCACGAAGTAGGCGATCTCCTTCCCCTTACAAACTTCTTGGTTCAACTCCACAACATGAAGTAGGAGGCTCCCAAGCGACACCTAACCAATCTAGGAGGCACCACCCTCCAAAAGGTAATAGGCTCAGTAATGTCAATGAACTCCTTGCTCTTGTGCTTCAATATGATAGACTCCTCAACACACAATCACTCCCTCACAGATTTGGCTTGGTAGAAGAGATGAGATTGATGGAAAGCAACTTGGGGAGGATAGGAATGAAGATCCATATGGTTGGAGTGGAAGATCTTGACCTCAACACAAGGGTAGGTGGTTCTCTCTAAAAAACTGAGTAGGATATGTATGGAATAGTTTTGAGTGCTTCACTTTCGAGTGGGTGGTGGTGAAGGGGTATATATAGGCATCCCCAAAAATCCAACCGTTACACACAAAATGACCAACTCGGTGACACCGATGTGTTAATCTCGGTGGTACCTAAGTGACCAAAAGGTGGCAACTTTTGAATTTCGGAGGGACCAATATACGAATCTCGGTTGCACCAACATGGTGACCAACAGTCAGAATGCCCAATCTCGGTGATGTGGATTCAACATTCTCGGACGGACCAAAAATATGAACTTGCGTAACAGAAACTTGGCAGCCCAACTCGGTGGCACCGAAAGCAGTGTCGGCTGCACCAAAGGGTTAGGGTTTGGCTGAGTCTGTCTAGGGTTTAGAATCGGTGGCACCGGGATGGGAATGTTGGTTGCACTGATTTGAGTGTTTGGCTTAGAACATACATTGGTGGGAGAGTTTGTGGGTGTCTTTGGTGAGTATCACTTGTGCACGTATAAGCTTTTTGTTCATCAACAACACATTACCCCTTTTAATAGTATTGGCTTTCCTATGGACTCAAGGTGATTTCTCACAAATATAAAATGTAGAGTCCTCTTGCTTGAAGCTTTGACAATCCATTTCCTTTCATCTCGGGGTGTTCCACAATCTCTTTGCCAACCCATCATTGAAATTTTCTTGAAATATACTTGATGGAAACATTAGTTCTGTGACTTATATGTTGTTATGAATTACCAAAACCACCAAGGGAGCAAATGTGCTTTCAATCTCCCCCTTTTTTGTAATTGATGACAACATATAGATCAAAGCTTTGACATGTCATATAATCAATGAATATACTCATCGCTTTGAGAAGTATGTGATAAGCAAGATCTCCCCCTAAATTTGTGCATTATTTTGAATTTGTGTTTGAATGCAAATGCACTATCGATTAGGTACATGGGGAACTTCTTCCATGTCACATTACTATTTCCTATCACCTTATTACAAAGGGGGAGAAGTATGCTTCATGAAATGATCTTTCTACATCTTGGTGGTGTCCGATAATGATTAGAGTGAACATTATAGCACAACACAATCAAGTAATGTAGAAAGATCATTTCATGAAGCATACTTCTCCCCCTTTGTAATAAGGTGATAGGAAATAGTAGCATCACACAAAAGTGTATCACAAGCAACCAAACGACAATAGTTTGCTTTGAAAACCAATAAAACCAAAACTCTCTCTCACTCAAAGCCTAAAGGTCTATATACACTTATCCCCCTTTGGCAACGAGTTACCAATGAGTTCAAAGGCATATATCTAAGCGTTCTTGGGCTGATCTCCTACAGTTGTTGATGAAGGAGTCGAGAGAACAACATCGGCGAAGATATCTGCAGATGTCGTGGATGGAGCTGGAGTGGATACTGGAGGAACTGGTGCTGATGGAGCAGGAGCTGAGCTGACAGTAGCAGGAGATGATGAAGAGGGCCTCAAGTCTGGAGCTGGCACTGTGGCTAATCTGGCCTGAGTAGGAATCTGTGTGCCTGTCCTGAGAGGTGATGCATCCTCACATCAGAAGAAGCATGAGGTATGCGCACTGAATCAATTTCCTTCTGAAGCTCTATGACTGTCTTAGTCACCCTGTCCACCTTATCATTTAGAGTCTTGATCCTTGTTTCAAAGATCCTTACAAGACTGTTCTGGTTGTCCAGAATCCCCTTAATGTCCTTTTGCATGTTCTGAACTGATGAAATCAACAAATCAATTTGCTCACTTCTGGATCTAGGAACTTGAGCACTAGTGGCTCGAACTGCCTCTGCCTCTGCCTGAGCTGCAGCTGATGTGGCATGATATGGGTCCATCACCACAACATTGTCCTCGAGATCTAGCTGTAGGGGAAATGGGGATGATCTAGATCAAATATGTGCTTTTTCAACTTGGAGTTGATAATCATCTGGATGTAGGGTGCATAGCAGCAAGAGCGCTTCTGATTAGCAGCAATTGTAGGATCACTAGAAGAGTGTCTAGAAGGGGGGGGGATAGACTACTAGCAGGAATTTAAAAACTAACCTTTCCCAAGTTAATTGGTTGGCAAATTTTAATAGTTTTAGCAAAGCTAGCAAGTCTAACAGCCCTACACATGCATGTCAACAATTATAGCAGCGGAAAGTAAAGACATTGCATATGAAGTAAAGTGTTGAGATAGGTAGATCAAATGCAGTTGGAGACGCATGGATTTTTCCCATGGTTCCGATAGGTGGTGCTGTCGTACATCCACATTATGGAGTCTACAACCCACGAAGGGTAACGGCCGCGTGAGTCCACGGAGGGCTCCACCCAAAAGGGTCCACGAAGTAGCAACCTTGACTATTCCATAATGGCTTCCTTCCATGAAGGACTAGCCTCACTATGGGTAGATATTCACGAAGTAGGCGATCTCCTTGCCCTTACAAACTTCTTGGTTCACTCCACAACACGAAGTAGGAGACTCCCAAGCGACACCTAACCAATCTAGGAGGCACCACCCTCCAAAAGGTAATAGGCTCGGTAATGACGATGAACTCCTTGCTCTTGTGCTTCAAGATGATAGACTCCTCAGCACCCAATCACTCTCTCACAAATTTGGCATGGTGGAAGAGATGGGATTGGTGGAAAGCTACTTGGGGAGGCTAGAGATCAAGATCCATATGATTGGAGTGGAAGATCTTGACCTCAACACAAGGGTAGGTGGTTCTCTGTCAGAAAATATGATAGGATAGGTATGGAATAGTTCTGAGTGCTTCTCTCTCGAGTAGGTGGTGGTGAAGGGGTATATATAGGCATCCCCAAAAATCCAACCGTTACACACAAAATGACCAACTCGGTGACACTGATGTGTTAATCTCGGTGGTATCGAACTGACCAAAAGGTGGCAAATTTTGAATCTCGGTGAGACCGATATAGGAAACTCGGTTGCACCGATAAGATGACCAACGGTCAGATTTCCAATCTCGGTGACGCTGATCCAACATTCTCGGTGGGACCAAAAATGTGAATTTGCGTAACAGAAAGTTGGAAACATAAACTCGGTGGCACCGGTATGGAATCGGTTGCACCAAAGTGGCTAGGGTTTGGCAGAGTCTGTCTAGGTTCTGGAATCGGTGGCACCGGTATGGGAAAGTTGGTTGCACCGATTTTGAGTGTTAGGTATAGAACAAACTTTGGTGGGAGAGTTTGTGGATGTTTTTGGCGACTATCACTTGTGCACGTTTGAGCATATTGTTCACCAACGAAACCTTACCCCCTTTTAATAGAATTGGTTTTCCTATGGACTCAAAGTGATTTCTCACAAATATGAAATGTAGAGTCCTCTTGCTTGAAGCTTGGCCAACCTATTTCCTTGCATCTTGGGGTATGTCCACAATCTCGTTTGGCCAATCCTATCATTGAACATTTCCTGAAATATACTTGGTAAAAGTATCAGTCCAAAAGACAATGTATGTTGTCATGAATTATCAAAACCACCAAGGGAGCATATTGTGCTTTCAATCTCCCCCTTTTTGGTAATTGATGACAACATACAATCAAAGCTTCATATAAAGATATGCATGATTATATTGAAGGCTTTGAGAGATACATGACTTAGACTTGCTCCCCCAAATGTGTGCAGTCCTTTAAAGGATAGTTTCTTTTGAATGCATGAACACACATAAGGTAGAAGGGATATAACAGGTCATGTGTATCTTGGCTATATGCATCAAATATATATGAATGAGATGTATCTTTGTTCAAGACATCACTCTTGAAAACAATATGTGCAAGAAGAAAGAGATCATCTTGACCAAGGATATGATGCATATACTTACCTTGAGTTCTTGAGCATCCTGGTAATAGAAACACACTCGAGAAAAAAATGTTAGGAAACACAAGAGTATTCTACCAAACAGCAAGGTAATAGAACTCAAAATTTCCAAGATATGGAGGACATATAAAAATTAGTATTCCTTAGAATTGAAATGTCTCCAAGATCATTGAGAATTTTCTCACCGTAGATATGAAAATAGATTATCCTCTCCCCCTGAATCTTAGCATGTAGATATTAGGATTGGATAAGGTGAGAAGGGTCAAAAAATTTCTTCTCCCCCTACTTTGATATTCTCCCCCTATTTATAAAGGTATGAGTATTGATATTGGTTCTCCCCCTTGATCATATCTCCCCCTTTGCATAAGCATGTATTTCCCCTTTAGCATGAAGCTTTGGTCTTCTCCCCCTTTGGCATTAATTTCAAAAAATGTTAAAAACAGGGATAGATACATGGATCATTGACTGAGAAGGGATCCTTGAGAACAAGGGTCATCGAAATGTAGGATTCATAGAAATGAAAACTGAGAGAGTTATGGAAAATGATTTCTCTCCCTTTGAGATGTTGTAGTACTTTGTTCTTCTCCTCCTCTCTTCATTGAAGATAGGGATCCATGAAGACCAAAAATTCTCTCCTCAAGATTAACTTTAGTTCTTCTCCCCCTAAGTAATACAAAGTTTTTTTAAGGATCATCAAAGTAATAGAAGTATTACGAGAAACATCACTAAGAAAACACAGAATTTGCAAAAGTGAATTCAAATGAAACAGAAAGAAAATCGGTGATTCCGAGATAGATAGATCGGTGGTACCGAGATTTTGTAGTGCAGCTTGTCTGCAATTTTGGTAGAACCGAGATATCTGAGTTGGCGTCTCCGAAAGAGAAACCAAGTTTCTGTTTTTACAAAGTCAAGAGAAAGATTTTCAACGAAATATGAAGTTTTTACAAGAGACATCAACTAGAGAAGATTGGAGTAGTTATGAGAAATCATGCAATAGAGAGCAAACCACACCAGATTCTTAAGTAGATGATGGGCGGTGACTAGGTCACCTATGTTAGAGTATATCGACTTAGGAGACAAGCAAGAATACTTGATCACAGGTCATACTCTATGTTAATCTCAAAATGGGGTTACCATTTTTTTATTAAGCATTTTAATGTTTTCATATCGCTCGAATTGCTTTATCTCATTTCTTGGAGTAAAGCCTTTTCAAGGATATGAGTACATACCTTTGAGTGATGTTGACGATGTAGCTTGTAGATGAACTTGTTGAGAATGCTTGACGTTGATGAAGATCATCTTGAGTTTTGAGCAATCCTTCTTGTTCTAGTACACTGGTTACCTACAAAGATTAGTCATGCAAGGAGGAACAATAGATATATCCAATTGACATGATACCAACTGAGAGTGTGCAATTTTGATCAAGTATATGTCAAGGATATGGTTGAGTGGCCTTCTTCCTTCCATCATCAAGAGGGGTTGTGGATACTTGGTAATGACAAGATTGCTTATGATTGGAGTTGATGGCAATCTTGTGGAATGAAGTTTTCCAAGTACCTACAAGAGATTAGATGCAATACAAGGGAGCATAGAATTCCATGGCATAAGATGAAATGTTAAGATACATGGAAATATCAAGAAAGCTCATGCCCTTGCATACAACCGAGTGAGTCTAGCTCAAGTTTGAAGCATCGATGACGTTGAACTCACTCCTCAAGTGACAAAATGTCTTCTCATCAAGTGGCTTAGTAAAGATATTGGCCAATTGCTTGTTAGTGCGAACATGCTTAATATTAATATCTCGTTTGGCAACATGGTCACGAATGAAATGATGTCAAACTTGAATATGCTTAGTTCGAGAATGTTGCACAGGATCATGACCAATTTTAATAACACTTTCATTGTCACAAAGTAATGGAACATTTTTAACATGAATTCCATAATCCTTAAGTGTTTGGGTCATCCATAGTAATTGCGCACAACAAGATCCTGCAGCAATATACTCAGCTTCGGCACTCGATAGAGATACTGAATTTTGTTTCTTAGAGGACCAAGATACAAGAGATCTGCCCAAAAATTGACAAGTACCCGAGGTGGATTTTCTATCAACCTTGTCACCAGCATAGTCCAAATCAAAACAACCAACAAGGTCAAAAGAAGATCCCTTGGGATACCAAATGCCAAAATTTGACGTTTGTATCAAGTATCTCACAATGCGTTTTACAGCTAAAAGATGACATTCTTTCGGTGCAGCTTGATATCTAGCGCACATACAGACACTAAGCATAATATCGGGACGAGATGCACATAGATATAACAATGAACCAATCATAGATCGATAAACTTTCTAATCAACCGACTCATCCTCTCTGGTAAGATCAGCATGTCCGCTAGTAGGAATGGGGTTTTTCATACCTTTGCACTCCTGCATGTTGAACTTTTTGATCAAGTCCTTGGTATACTTAGTTTGAGAGATGAAAGTTCCTTCTTTTGATTGCTTGATTTGCAACCCAAGAAAGAATTTCAGCTCACACATCATGGACATCTCATACTTCTGGGACATCAACCTTCCAAACCTTTCACTAAATTGAGGGTTAGTGAAACCAAAGATAATATCATCCACATAGATTTGGAACACAAATAATTCACCATTAACTCTCTTACTGAATAGGGTTGCATCAATTTTATCAATTTCAAAACCTTTTTTGATAAGAAACTTCGTTAAACATTTATACCAAGCACGAGGGGCTTGCTTAAGACCATAAAGAGGTTTATGAAGCTTGTAAACATGATTAGGTTTCTTAGGATTCACAAAGCCAGGTGGTTGCTTAACATAAACCACTTATTCAATATCACCATTTAAAAATACACTTTTAATATCCATTTGATAAAGCGTGATATCATGGTGATTGTCATAAGAAAGAAGAATGCGATTAGCTTCAAGTCTAGCGACGGGGGCGTAGGTCTCACCGTAGTTCATACCTTCGACTTGCGTATATCCTTGAGCTACGAGGTGAGCTTTGTTGCGCACGAATTGACTGTCTTCGTATTGCTTGTTCCGAAATACCCATTTGGTTCCGATGATGTTGTGTTCATCCTCGGGCTTCTCCACGAGTGTCCACAGTTCGTTCCTTTCGAAGTTGTGAAGCTCTTCATGCATAGCGTTCACCCAATCCACGTCTTCAAGAGCTTGTTCTACCTTCAAGGGCTCAATGCTAGAGATGAAAGAATAATGCTCACAGAAGTTTGCTAGACGAGTTTTAGAGCAAGTGATCGTCCCTATTTGTATATCACCAAAGATTTGGTTTAGGGGATGGTTCTTGGTAACTTGTGCTCGAACTCGGGTCAGCTTCCGATTTTTGGTTGGTGGAGCTTCTTCTTCATCATCATCTCCTTCATCTTTGTTGTTGTTGAAGGTGTCGTTCCCTTGAGGTGGTGGTGAAGGAGGTTGTGGTGGATCTTCATGATGCACTTCCTCCTCTTCATCATTTTGCCATGTACCCCTTGTGGATGCCTCCATGTCATGTTGTGGTTCACCTTGTCGTGAGGTAGGGGCTTCCACTTGAGTTGATGAAGTACTTTCCTTCACCTCCATGGGACGAATCTTGCCGATGAGTAAATCTAGGATAGCTTCCGAAGGGTTCTTATCACCTACGTCATTTGGCAATTGTTCGACTTGCGAACCATTAGATTCATCAAACTTCACATCTACCGCCTCTTCAACTTTTCGGGTGAAGTTGTTGTAGACACGGTAGGTGTGAGAGTTCGATCCATAACCAAGTAGGAATCCTTCATGAGATTTAGAAGCAAATTTAGTGCGATGATGCGTATAAAAAATGTAGCACTTGGAGCCGAATACCCGCAAGTATACAACTTGGGGTTTGTTACCGGTGAGTATCTCGTATGCCGTTTTACCGAGAAGCTTGTGCAAGTAAAGTCGATTTGTGGCATGACATGCTGTTTCCACGGCTTCTGCCCAAAAGTGTTTTAGCGTCTTGTATTCGTCAAGCATCATTCTTGCCATCTCAATGAGTGTCCGGTTCTTCCTCTCAAAAACTCCATTTTGTTGAGGCATGTACGTAGCCGAGAACTCATGTGAGACACCTTCTTCGTCAAGAAAGGTATCCACATGGGTGTTCTTGAACTCCGATCCGTTATCGCTCCGAACCTTCTTGATCTTCACTTCAAACTAATTTTGCGCTTTGGAAGCGAAGTTCTTGAAGATCTTTTGAACCTGCGACTTATCATCAAGAAAGAATATCCACTTAAATCTGGAAAAATCATCAACTATAACTAGACCATAGGAATTTCCACCGAGACTCTTGTAAGCATTGGGACCGAAAAGATCCATGTGAAGTAACTCGAGTGGTCTCCTAGTAATCATGATATTATTAACAGGATGATTTCCACCTACTTGCTTTCCAGCTTGACAAGCACTACAAAGTCTATCTTTGTCAAAGACAACATCTTTAACACCAAGTATATGATCACCTTTGATAAGTTTGTCTAAATTACGCATGCCAACATGTCCTAATATTCTATGCCAAAGCCAACCTTTAGAAGATTTAGCAATTAAACAAGTGTGAGGTTTGGATCTCTTAGTGAAATCGACAATGTATAGATCACCTCTACGGATACCGATAAATACCATTTTATGATTATCTTGACGAAACACTTGGCAATCTATTTTCATGAATAACACATTGAAACCGAAGTCGGCAAGTCTAGACACGGAAATAAGATTATAGCCAAGAGATTCAACAAGCATAAAATTTTGAATAGAAATATCATGGGATATGGCCACCTTACCAAGACCAAGTACCTTAGCCTTGGAGTTGTCTCCAAACGTTACGTACCTTCGCGGTCCATGGTTTGGTGTAATCTCTTCCAACATTTCTCTATCTCCGATCATATGATCGGTACATCCGCTATCGAGAATCCACTCTTTTCCTCCGGACATGTAATCCTTGAAGTTTGCCATGAGACTTAGATTCTTCATGATCTTCTCATACTCGATGTCGAACAGCTCAACTTCCTCATAGTAGCCATGTTCCACATTGTCATCATCAAGTGGAAAATCCTCGTCATAAAGAACAAGAAATTCGTTAGGATGGTGATCATGACAACGTTCAAGTTTATGAATGCGAAGGGACTATATAATGATATTTTTGATAGTTGTGACATCTCCTTTAGCATGCATAAGGTCTCTAAGCTCAAATAGACAAGCATCAAATTTAGGATCACTAGGCGCCATTTTGTGAAAGGCAATGGTTTTATGAAGAATTTCATCAATATTACTTAATTAATAACTTGGATATCGTTTGTCCAAATCATTCCACAAAGTGTAAGCACATGCAAAATTCTTCATTTGGTTAAGCATATTTCTAGGCAATGCTCTAACATTGAGATTAACAGTTCTAAGATTGCATATAATATCAATTTCTTCTTCGTGTGTGGGATGCAAAGGATCAATAGGAGGCTCATAGGGACGCATAACATATTTTTCAATTGAAATTCATTAAACAGCTCAAGCATCGAAGATTTCCATTGACTATAGTACTCTCCATCATGAATGGGCACTCTACAAGTCAAACTCCCTATACTAGACACATCCATCTTGCTCCTCGGTGATTAAACCGAAGCAATGGAGACCAATGCTTTGATACCAATTGTAGGATCGCTAGAAGAGTGTCTAGAAGGGGGGAATAGACTACTAGCAGGAATTTAAAAACTAACCTTTCCCATGTTAATTGGTTGGCAGATTTTAATAGTTTTAGCAAAGCTAGCAAGTCTAACAGCCCTACACATGCATGTCAACAATTATAGCAACGGAAAGTAAAGACATTGCATATGAAGTAAAGTGTTGAGATAAGTAGATCAAACGCAGTTGGAGACGCATGGATTTTTCCTGTGGTTCCGATAGGTGGCGCTATCGTACATCCACGTTTATGGAGTTTTCAACCCAGGAAGGGTAACGGTCGCGTGAGTCCACGGAGGGCTCCACCCAAAAGGGTCCACGAAGTAGCAACCTTGACTATTCCATAATGGCTTCCGTACATGAAGGACTAGCTTTACTATGGGTAGATCTTCACAAAGTAGGCGATCTCCTTGACCTTACAAACTTATTGGTTCACTCCACAACACGAAGTAGGAGGCTCCCAAGCGACACCTAACCAATCTAGGAGGCACCACCCTCCAAAAGGTAATAGGCTCGGTAATGACGATGAACTCCTTGCTCTTGTGCTTCAAGATGATAGACTCCTCAGCACCCAATCACTCTCTGACAGATTTGGCATGGTGGAAGAGATGGTATTGGTGGAAAGCTACTTGGGGAGGCTAGAGATCAAGATCCATATGATTGGAGTGGAAGATCTTGACCTCAACACAAGGGTAGGTGGTTCTCTCTCAGAAAATCTGATAGGATAGGTATGGAATAGTTCTGAGTGCTTCTCTCTCGAGTAGGTGGTGGTGAAGGGGTATATATAGGCATCCCCAAAAATCCAACCGTTACACACAAAGTGACCAACTCGGTGACACCGATGTGTTAATCTCGGTGGTACCGAAGTGACCAAAAGGTGGCAACTTTTCAATCTCGATGAGACCGATATAGGAAACTCGGTTGCACTGATAAGGTGACCAACGTTCAGATTTCCAATCTCGGTGACGCCGATCCAACATTCTCGGTGGGACCGAAAATATGAATTTACGTAATAGAAAGTTGGCAACCTAAACTCGATGGCACCGGTATGGAATCGGTTGCACCGAAGTGGCTAGGGTTTGGCAGAGTCTGTCTAGGTTCTGGAATCGGTGGCACCGGTATGGGAAAGTTGGTTGCACCGATTTTGAGTGTTAGGTATAGAACAAACTTTGGTGGGAGAGTTTATGGATGTTTTTGGCGACTATCACTTGTGCATGTTTGAGCATATTGTTCACCAATAAAACCTTACCCCCTTTTAATAGGATTGGCTTTCCTATGGACTCAAAGTGATTTCTCACAAATATAAAATGTAGAGTCCTCTTGCTTGAAGCTTGGCCAACCTATTTCCTTGCATCTTGGGGTATGTTCACAATCTCGTTTTGCCAATCCTATCATTGAACATTTCCTGAAATATACTAGGTAAAAGTATCAGTCCAAAAGACAATGTATGTTGTCATGAATTATCAAAACCACCAAGGGAGCATATTATGCTTTCAGCAACCCTCTTAACTGTCTCCACAATTAAGTCCATGACTGTGATCCTTGTGTGTCTGTCAAGGTGGATCAACATGTTGATGGAATATCCTTGGATAATCTTATCATCTCCTGACTTGGGCATCAATGTATGCCTTAGAATGGTGTTCATGGTACGGAGGCCAGCCTGAAGAAAGTAGGTGGATCCTAGCTTGTGAGACTTCACATTAGCAGTAGGGATCTCCTTGTACATTTTGGCCATATCATTGTGTCTCTTCTTGGACTTTGAGTAGAAATCCAAATCACCATCCCGTGCCTCTGGAATTCCTAGAATTGCATCCCATTCATCAACAGTGGACTCATATCTTGCTCCTTCTGTCATCCATACAATCCTCTCATCTCCATAGAAATGTGTAGTGGAGTAGAATTGCAGGATCATTTCATCATTCCATGTAGTAAATTCTCTGCCAACAAATTCATCCAATCCAATGTAGTGGAAATTGTCTTGGACACTTGGAAAGTAGTCCTCATTCTCCTTAATGAATTTCCAGTCTACATATCTCATGTCACTAACTGTTGGGCTCTTGTCTAGCAGGACTGTCTCATAGAAGTCTTGTTGCTCCTTGGTGTAGAATCTATAATCAACAATAGTCTTCCTCCTCCGGGCATATGGATTAATAGCTCTCCACGCCCTCAAACCCGAGTCTTTCCTCTTCTTCATATCTTCAGCAACTAGGTGGCTGGCATAATGTACTGGAAGATGTGGTCTAAGCTTCATCAAGGTTGTAAAGTCATCATCATCTTCAACTCTGGAAGTAGTTCCTTTGTTCTTTTCAGAAGCTGGAATTTGCCTGGATGTCCTCTTAGGCTTTTCAGCAGCAGCCTTCTTGGATGTAGACTTGGTGCTGTTGGATGTACCAGTCTTAGGCATAGCATCAGTTAGAAGTTTCTTGGCCTTCTTCTTGGGAGGAGCCTTTGCAGCTGGCTCATCCTCCTCTTCAGCAGCAGTTGCTTCCTCTGGATCTTCATACATGGATGTAGGCCTGCCAGTCACATGGATAATCCCTTTTTGAATTTCTTCTCCCCTGCCTTCTTAGGCATTGACTTCCTTGGGGGATCAATGGTCACTATTGCCCTAGCACTCTCATGTTCTTTGATAGTTTCAGTAGGTGCATAAATTTTGCTGACCACCCTCCTGGATGAGGTGGCCTCATTTGTTGTCTTCTTGGCAGCTTTCTCTTGCTTCTTGGCAAGAACTTTCTCTGGCATGAAGTCTGAATCTTCCTCATCTAAACTCAGCTTCTTCCTGGCCCTATTGGCAGCCTTGGGTAACCCATGGGAGCTAGGGGTGCCTGGATCTGAAGGTGAACTAGGCTTTGGGCTTGTGCCTAAACTCATGTCAACTCCCTGCTATGGCAGATTCTGACTGTCTGACTCTGACATGCTGACCTTGTGAATAGAGTGTAGAAGAGTGGAATAGGTTGAGTCATCACAAAATATTCAGCTGTTTTTTGAAAGTTTGAACAAAAGATTTTCAAAGATTTGCATTTTGTCAAATGAACATCGGTACAGCCGAAGCAAAAATATCGGAGCTATCGAGACTTACTTTCTCCTTAGCCGAAACTTGGCACCCCTTTCGGTGAGACTGAAAGGTGCACTCGGTTTCATCAAGATAGTTCTCAGTAACACAGACATACAAATCGGTGACACCGATTTGCTTGCTTCGGTTCCACCGAGTTTAATTGGGTGGACGGCAAAACCCTAAAAATCCATGGTTCTCTACTCTACGGGATTTTTTAGGATGGAAGGCTTTCAATCTGTGGCAAGATAATGTAGAAACCTTAATGCGCAAGATTTGGAGATTGGAGCATAGGAGGGGGCAGAATCCGTACCCTAGCTTGGCGATGGATTCGCTACGGCGGTGATGGTGGTGAAGATTTCATCGACGACGGCGATTCCAGTGGCGGAGGAGCACGGGAAGACAAGGGCGACGACCAGGGGGTCCTTCGATGGCAGCTTAGGGCTTGGGGCGTGACGGTTTGAGGAGTGAAATTTCAAACCACCGGGACCACCGAATATATACCCTTTACTGTCGGTGACACCGATTCTAACTTTTCGGTGTTACCGAGTGCCTCAACTATCAGCTGACAGGGACACTCGGTGTAACCGAGAATATGAAATCGATAGTACCAAGGCAATAAATCCAGATCAACCCTAGGCATTCGGTGTGACCGAGATTTTGGTTTTGGTTCCACCGATGATCTTGGGAGGTTTTAATGGTCACTCCTTGTCGATACGGAACTCCGAGTGCTCCACACACAGAGGGATCGAAAAGCAGTTGTTCAAATTTTGTGATGGGGCATGAATAGAGTATGAGGTGAAAAAGCATAGATAGCCGAAGAAGTGGTCCTAGGCATTCTTGTATATCCAATTGGCAAAAGATAAATCAAAAGCCAAATAGCAACAATTGGATATCATCGAATGAGTAAATAAATGCAGACCAACATGCTCACACAATAAGATGTCAAAAGAAATCATGACAAACATCCACAAACACTATAGCATCTAACAAGCACTTTGGCAATGACGGAGTTATCTATATATGAGTATATTGACTTAGGAGCCAAGTAAGAATACTTAATCATAGGTCATACTCATCGTTTAAGCACAAGTGGGGTTACCACTTTCACATAAAGCATTTAATGTTGTCACATTCTTTTGAGATGCTTTAGCTCAAGTCTTAGAGTAAAGCTCCCCCTAGATGTGACATCCCCCCATAAGTGGGATAAACTACCCTTGGGTTTTGTCAATGAAGACTTCATGTTGGTGATGTAGTGATGGATGCTCAAAGTTGATGAAGATCACCAAGAGTTGGGAGTATCCTTGTTGTTTAATTACTCTTCTCACCTACATGGGTTAGTCCCAACACACAAGAGACAAATACAAGGATATCTATGGACATGGAGTGCAATGCATATGTGATGATGTCCATTGATTTATTGATTACCTTGTCCCTTGCTTACCTTTAAGGGAATGTGTGACTCCTTGAACTATTGCATAGAGTTGATGCTGATTGCAAATAGTCCTTGCTAACAATGAATATAAGTGAATTTCATTGGCGGAGTCACCCCTCAAGAACCCTCTAGTTCTTCTTCTTGAGGACCCACATAAAGTTGATGGGAATCCTTGGTGTTGAAGTAGCACTTGTAGAAGTTGATCTTGTAGTAGCCTTGGGAACCCACTTCACCAAAGCTTGGGATTCATCTTCATATGAGTCAATGTCCTCTTGAAGCTTGTTATTGCCCTTGAGCTTGGTGTCTTGTGGTGGAAGGTCATCTTGCAACTTTGTTCCCTTGGGGAGAGTATTTTCATACTTCTCCTTTTGAGGAATAAACTTGGGATTGGGGTATTGACCTTCTTCCCATTCAACTCCATTAGCGTCGAAGTAGCCAACACCATGATTCTTCCGGTATCCTCCATGCTTGCGTACAATCTCATCAAATTGTTTGCACCCTTCAAGACTTTTGTAGATACCTTTCTCTATAATCCCTTTCAAGAGTTCATTTTCTTGCTCAAGTGTAACTTGGCTAAGAGAAGAGTTAGTGGGACCAGGAGATACTAGAAGCAATATCATTGGGTTTATCATTTTTACTGCTACTAGTTGAAGAACCTTTCATTCCTTTGTTACTAGCTTGCTCAGACTTAACTTGAGGCATGAATGTAGATAAGAGAAGTTGTGTGTCTAGATAAGAGGAAGTCTTCTTTCGAAGATCATCATTGATAGCTTTAAGGAACTCATGCTCTTGCTCCAAATTGAGCTTCTCGAAGCATAGCTTCTCATGTGTCCTTACAAGCTCTCTATGATCTTCTAGAGTTGACTCATGAGCTAACTTAAGAGTTTTTAGTTCTTGAGTTAGTCGTTCTATTTCCAACTTATCATCATCACATGACTTATCTTTACTAGAGTGAGTACTAGCAAGTTCATTTTGACTATCATTACTAGTTTTGTCAAATAGCAAGTCATCTTCAATTAACAAGTCATCTTCATCACTATTGAAATTAAGATACTCGGGGTGTGATACCTTGGGGCCTTTAGCCATGAATCAACTTCCACTACCTTCATTTGGTGAATCAAATAGATCATAGGAGTTGGTTGTCACTAGTGCAATTCCGGCAACACCTTCATCTTGACTATAGTCGGAGTTGGAGTGATAGCTTCTCTCGGAGTGGTTGTCGGAGTCGGAGCCGAAAACCCATTCAGCAACATGAGCTTGATGTTTACTTCTTGAGTAGCTCTTGGTGTACTTGTCCTTCTTCTTCGAGTCTCTACTTCTCCTTGAGGATCTTCGTTCATAACGATCATCTCTACTCATTCTCTCTCTTAGAGGTGACTCGTCTCTTGAGCTTCGTCTTCTCGGTGACTCTTATTTTCGTTTGTAAGGAGCCGTGCACTCATTGGAGTAGTGTCCGGGCTTCCCAAAAGTGTAGCTGTTTCGATCATGACTTGATGAATGCTTCTCTTCATGTCTTGAGAGTTGGAGCTTTGATCTTTGCTTCTATTCTTGTAGAACTTGTTGAATTTCTTGGCCATGAGGCGTATCTCTTCATTTATGACAAGGTTGTCGCTTGAGGTAGCGGGAGCATCGCTTGTGGCTTTGTAAGCACCGCTAGACTTGTGATGTAGCTCTTCCTTGTATTTGAGTGTCATATCATGAGCAACAATTCTACCAATCACTTCCGTTGGTTTGAGATCTTTGTAGTTGGGCATAATTTGGATCAATGTGCAAACGGTGTCATATCGATCATCCAATGCTCAAAGTATCTTCTTGATGATGAATTTTTCAGTCATTTATTCGCTTCCTAAGCCGACAATCTCATTGGTGATGAGAGCTAGCCTAGAGTACATCTCAGCGACTCCTTCACCATCCTTAATCTTGAACTTGTCAAGCAGTCCTTGAAGAATATCTAACTTGGATTCTCTCACGGATTCAGTTCCTTAGTGCATATCAACCAAAGTATCCCAAATCTCTTTTGCGTGCTCGAGATGGCTGATCTTGTTGAATTCTTCGGGGCATAGGCAGTTGAAGAGAATGTCACATGCTTGAGCATTGATTTGTAACATCTTCAATTCATCCACAGTAGCTTCACGATCGGGTTCCTTTCCCTCCGCAAAGAATTCACCTTGCAAGCCAACACGAACAACAGCCCAAATGGCAGTATTATGACCAAGCAAATGCATTTTCATCTTGTGCTTCCAACTAGCAAAAATTGTGCCATCAAAGTACGAACCTCTATAGTGATAGTTTCCCTCACTAGATGCCATACTTCTCCTGGGTTGTGAAACCAATGCAATGGAGACCAAAGCTCTGATACCACTTTTAGGATCAAAAGTAGGTCTAGAGGGGGGGGGTGATTAGACTAGTTGACCAAATAAAACTATGCTTTTTCCCAATTTTAATTCTTGGCAAGTTTTAGCATTCATAGTATGTCAAGTACACCCTACACATGCATGTCTAAGAGTATAGCAGCGCAAAGTAAAGACATTGCACATGTAAGTAAAGAGAGGGTAAGGAAAGCAAACACAATTGGTGACATGAAGATTTGTCCCGTGGTTCCGATAGGTGGTGCTATCATACGTCCATGTTCATGGAGTCTTCAACCCATGAAGGGTAATGGCCGCGAGAGTCCAGGGAGGGCTCGACCCACGGAGGTTTCCACGAAGAAGCTACCTTTACTATACCATGATGGCCTACGTCCATGGAGGACTAGCCTTACTCGGGGTAGATCTTCGCAAAGTAGGCAATCTCCTTGCCCTTACAAACTTCTTGGTTCAACTCCACAACATGAAGTAGGAGGCTCCCAAGGGACACCTAACCAATCTAGGAGGCACCACCCTCCAAAAGGTAATAGGCTTGGTAATGTCGATGAACTCCTTGCTCTTGTGCTTCAAGATGATAGAGTCCTCAACACACAATCACTCTCTCACAAATAAGGCTTGGTAGAAGAGATGGGATTGGTGGAAAGAAACTTGGGGAGGATAGAAATCAAGATCCATATGGTTGGAGTGGAAGATCTTGACCTCAACACAAGGATAAGTGGTTCTCTCTCAGAAAACTGATAGGATAGGTATGGAATGGTTCTGAGTGCTTCTCTTTCGAGTAGGTGGTGGTGAAGGGGTATATATAGGCATCCCCAACAATCCAATCGTTACACACAAAATGACCAACTCGGTGACACCGATGTGTTAATCTCGGTGGTACGAAGTGACCAAAAGATGGCAACTTCTTAATTTTGGAGGGACCGATAGACGAATCTCGGTTGCACCGACAAGGTGACCAACAGTCAGAATGCCCAATCTCGGTGACGCCAATTCAACATTCTCAGACGGACCAAAAATGTGAACTTGCATAATAGAAACTTGGCAGACCAAGTCGGTGGCACCGAAAGAAGTGTTGGCTGCATCGAAGGGTTAGGGTTTGGCTGAGTTTGTCTAGGGTTTAGAATTGGTGGCACCGGGGTGGGAATGTTGGTTGCACCGATTTGAGTGTTTGGCTTAGAACAGACTTTGGTGGGAGAGTTTGTGGGTGTCTTTGGTGAGTATCACTTGTGCACGTATGAGCTTTTTGTTGACCAACAACACTTTATCCCCTTTTAATAGTATTGGCTTTCCTATGGACTCAAGGTGATTTCCAACAAATATAAAATGTAGAGTCCTCTTGCTTGAAGCTTTGCCAATACATTTCCTTTCATCTTGGGGTGTTCCACAATCTCTTTGCCAACCCATCATTGAACTTTTCCTGAAATATACTTGATGGAAACATTAGCTCAATGACTTATATGTTGTTATGAATTGCCAAAACCACCAAGGGAGAAAATGTGCTTTCACAAGGGCAAGAACAAGCTTCAAGTGGACATTGAATCATATGAAGATGAATCCCGAGCTTTGGTGAAGTGGGTTCCCAAGCCTACTACAAGCTCAACTTGTACAAGTGCCACTTCAACACCAAGGATCCCCATCTACTTGATGTGGGTACCCAAGAAGAAGAACTAGATAAGTTCTTAAGGGGACCCCGCCAATGAAATTCACTCACATTCATTATTGGCAAGAACTAGTTGCAGTCAACATCAACATTATGCAATAGTTCAAGGAGTCACACATTCCCTCAAAGGTAAGCAAGGGATAAGGTAATCAACAAATCCACGGACATCATTATGTATGCTTTGCACTCCATGTCCATAGATATCCTTGTATTTGTCTCTTGTGTGTTGGGACTAACCCATGTAGGTGATAAGAGTAAGAAACAACAAGGATGCTCCCAACTCATGGTGATCTTCATCAACTTTGAGCATCCACCACTACTTCACCCACATGAAGTCTTTATCGACAAAACCCAATGTTAGTTTATCCCTCTCAAGGGGGGATGTCACATCAAGGGGGAGCTTTACTTTAATCTTAAGCCAAAGCATCTCATAGTATGTGACTACATTAAATGCTTTATGTAAAAGTGGTAACCCCACTCGTGCTTAAACGATGAGTATGACCTATGATCAAGTATTCTTACTTGGCTCCTAAGTCAGTATACTCATATATAGATGACCATGGCATCTTCAAAGTGCTTGATAGATGCTAGTATGTATGTGCATGTTTACCATGATTTCATTTGATATCTTACTGTGTGAGCATGTTGGTCTGCATTTGTTTATCCATTCGAGGACGTCCAATTGTTGCTATTTGAACTTTATTTTTATTTTTGCCAATTGGATGGAAAAGAATGCCTAGGACCCTTATCTATCTATATATGATTTCTTGTCTCAAATTCTATTCATGCTGCATCACAAAATTTGAACAAGTACTTTTAGATCTCTTTGTGTGAGGAGCACTCGGAGTTCCGTATCAACAAAGGCTGACCATTAAAACCTCCCAAGTGCATCTCGGTAGAACCAATCCAAAAGTTTCGGTCTCACCGAATGCCTAGGGTTGATGTGGTTTTCCATCTCGGTACCACCGATTCCATCTTCTCGGTTACACCGAGTTTCCGTGTCAGCAGACACTTGAGGAACTCGATGACACCGAAAAGTTAGAATCGGTGTCACTAACAGCCACAGATTTATATAGAGGCATACCCGACTTTTGAAATTATTCTCTCAAGCGTCACCCCCTCCAAACCCTAAGCTACCGAATAGAGACCCCTGGCCATTGCCTTCGTCCGAGTGCCTTCTCCATTGGAAGTCCACATCGTCGACGGAATCTTCACCCCCATTGCCACTGTAGCGAGATCATCACCGAGCTAGGGTACGATTTCGACCCATCATGCACTCCTATCTCCGAATCTTGTGCATTAGGACTTGTCCATTGATAAGCCACTCTTTGAGATTGATCCCTCCACACCAAATCCCCGTAGAGTAGCGAACGAAAGATTTTCTAGGGTTTGCTGTCCGCAACCTGAATCTCGGTGGAACCGAAGCATACGACTCGGTAGCACCGATTCACTTTTTCTGACCAACCGAGAACACCTCGGTGGAACCGAGTGCCAGTTTTCGGTGTGACCGAAAGTGGTGCCAAGTTCCTAGAATGTAGGTTATCTGTCTCGGTGGGTCCGAGAATTTTGCCTCGGTTGTACCGATATTCATCTGGCAGAATGGAAACCTTGAGAATTAGTTAAAACTTTGAAAACTTTTGAATTTTGTGATGACTCAACCCTTCTACTCTTCTATATTCTATTCACAGGGTCTCATATGTCTGCTTCAGAGGATAGTCAGAACTTGAAGGAGCACAATGTTGACATGAGCTCTAGCACTAGTCTAGACAAGAGCTCATCCTCTTTTGATGATGTTCCAAGCTTACCTAATCTGCCCAGAGCTGCAACTAGAGCAAGGAGGAAGCCTAATTCTGATGAGGAAGATGAGGACTTCATACCTGATGAAGTGCCTCCCAAGTCCAAGCAGGACAAGACTATCAAGACGCCCACTGCTGAGGTACATCTTCCAAGAAGAAGAAGACAGTCAGGAAGGAGTATTCCCCCTTAGAAACTATGAGAGCACCTGAGAGATCTAGAGGCACCATGACTATTGAGCCTCCTAGGAAGTCCATGCCCAAGAAGGCTGGTGAGAAGAAATCTTGGAAGAGGATTATCCATGTTATTGGCAGGGCTACCTCCATGTTTGAGGACCCAGAAGAGTCTGCTACTGCTAAGGAGGAGGAAGAGCCAGTTGCAAAGGCTCCTCCTAAGAAGAAGCAAAAGAAACTATTGTATGCTGCTATGCCAAGGCAAGCCCCATCCAAGGCCAAGCCAGATACACCCAAGAAGCCCAAAGCACCCAAGCCCAAGAGGACTACCAAAGACATCCCAGCTTCTGAGAAGAACAAGGGATCTACCTCCAGAGATCTAGATGAGGATGCTATGTCTGCTTCGATGAAGCCGAGGCCACACCTTCGAGTGCACAATGCCAGCCACCTGTAGGCTGAGGACATGAAGAAGAGTAATGATCAAGTTCTAAGAGATTAGAGAGTTGCTGATCCATATTCATACACAAGGAAGACTACTGTTGACTATAGGTTCTATACCAAGGAGCAGGAAGATTTCTATGAGACCATCTTGCTTGACAAGAGCCAGCTATCACTGACATGAGATATGTAGATTGGAAGTATATCAAGGAGAATGAAGACTACTTCCCGAATGTGCAAGACAACTTTCATTACATTGGCCTAGATGAGTTTGTTGGCATGGAGTTCACAGCCTGGAATGACGAGATGATCATGCAATTCTACTCCATAGCTCATTTCTATGAAGATGGTAGAATTGTATGGATGACTGAAGGTGCCAGATATGAGTCCACTGTTGAGGAATGGGCTGCGATCTCAGGAGTCACAGAAGTGGAAGATGGAGATATCTGCGTGTACTCTAAGCCCAAGGCAAGCCATAATCAGATGAAGAACATGTACAATGAGATCCCTACTGCACACCTTAAGTCTCATAAGCTAGGATCAATCTATTTCCTCCAAGCAGGTCTTCACACTATCAACACAATTTTGAGGCAGCTTGATGCCTAAGTCAGGAGATGTGAAGATGATCCGAGGCTACTCCATCAATATGATGCTTCTTATAGACCAGGATACGAGATTCAGAGTGATGGATCTGATTGTGGAGACAGTGAAGAAGGTTGTTGCTGACCATAAGCGCTCGTGCTGCTATGCACCATACATCCAGATGCTTATCGACTCCAAGTTGGAGAAGCATATCTTTGCGCTTGATCGACCACATTTTCCACTCTTGCCGGAGCTTGAAGACAACGTTGTGGTGATGGACCCAGATCATCCCACATCGGCTGCAACATAGGCACATGCTGAGGCAGCAAGAGACACTAGTGCTCAGCCGCCCATGACTAGGAGTGAGCAAATGGATCTTCTTGTCAGCTCTATGCTCAGCATGTAGAAGGACATCACCAACATCCTGAAGAACCAAGATATCCTCTAGAGGATTTTTGACAACAAGTTTCATACTCCCAACAACAAGGTGGATGCACTTACAGTGATAGTGAATGAGCTCCAGCAGGAAGTTGATGCTGTGCCTATCCCACACTCCACTGATGATGATGATGATGATGATGAGGAGGAGGATACTGCACCTGTCAGGACGACTGCTTAGTTCAGGACTCAGGCGAGGACTCCCACAGTGCTAGCTCCAGAGATGAGACCGTCTTCATCAGCACCAGCTCGCTCCATCAGCTCTACCAGTTCCTCCAGTGGCTACACCAACTCCATCCATGCAATCAACAGAGGTCTTCGCTGACGCAGTTCTCTCAACTCCAACTTCAGCTATTGGAGGAGATCAGCCCCAGAAGAACGATTAGCTCTATACCTTTGACATTTTTGGTAACTTTTTGCCAAAGGGGGAGAAGTTTTATAGATCATTAGGTCTTCGAGAGAGAGCCGAGAGCATTGTTTTTTATAGCTTTTTCAAAAACATTTTCTATCTTTTGGTTTGGATGTGTTAAACTTTGTCAGTGTTAAATCATACACTTAATGTGTGTTGCTACTATTTCCTATCCTTATGATGCTTATGAGATGATCATTCACTTTGCTTGATTGTGTTGTGCAATGATATTCACTCTTATTATTCTTGCACACCACCAAGATGTATGTGACATGAAATAAGTGCCCCATATACCTAATAAATTGTGCATTTGCATTCAAACGCAAATTCAAAATAATGCACAAATTTAGGGGGAGCTCTTGCTTATCACATACTTCTCAAAGCGACGATTACATTCATTGATTATATCATATGTTAAAGCTTTGATCTCTATATTGTCACCAATTACCAAAAAGGGGGAGATTGAAAGCACACTTGCTCCCTTGGTGGTTTTGGTAATTAATAACAACATATATGTCATTGAACTAATGTTTCCACTAAGTACATTTCAGGAAAAGTTCAATGATAGGGATGGCAAAAGGATTGTGGAGAAACCCCAAGATGCAAAGAAATGGATTGGCAAAGCTTCAATGAAGAGGACTCTACATTTTATTTTGTGAGAAATCACTTTGAGTCCATAGGAAAAGTCAATACTATTAAAGGGGGTAAGGCACTATTGGTGAACAAGATGCTCAAACATGCACAAGTGATAGTCACCAAAAATACCCACAAACTCTCCACATAGCATGTCCAAAGCCAAATATCTAAATTGGTGAAACCAACAAATTCCACTCCGTCCCACCGATTCCCAAACTCACACAGACCCATGCCAAACCCTAGCACATCGGTGCAACCGAGCCCACATCGGTGCCACCGAGTTCAGGCTGCCAACTTTTGGTTGCCTCGTTTCATAAAATCGCAATTTCCGAGTTTTTGGATCGGTGTCACCAAGATGCAGTTTCTGACCATTGGACACCTCATCGGTACCACCGAGAATTCTATATCGGTCTCACCGAGATTCAAAAGTTGCTACCTTTGGAGCAACTTGGTACCACCGAGATTCACACATTGGTGTCACCGAGTTGGTCACTTAAGGTGTAACAGTTGGATTTTTGGAGATGCCTATATATACCCCTCCACCACCATTCACTCACAACAGAAGCACTCAGAACTGATTCCCACCTATCCTATGAGATTTTCTAAGAGAGAGCCACCTACTAATGTATTGAGATCAGGCCATTCCATTCCAACCATATGAATCTTGATCTCTAGCCTACCCAAGTTGCTTTCCACCCAATCAATCTCTTCCACCAAAGCCAAATCTACGAGAGAGTGATTGATTGTTGAGGAGTCTATCATATTGAAGCACAAGACCAAGGAGTTCATCGACATTATCAAGCCTATTACCTTTTGGAGGGTGGTGCCTCCTAGATTGGTTAGGTGTTGCTTGGGAGCCTCTTACTTCGTGTTGTGGAGTGAACCAAGAAGTTTGTAAGGGCAAGGAGATCGCCTACTTTGTGAAGATCTACCCTGATTTAGGCTAGTCCTCCGTGGACGTAGGCCATCATGGTATAGTCAAGGTTGCTTGTTCGTGGAACCATCTGTGGGTAGAACCCTCCATGGACTCTCGCGACCATTATCGTCCGAGGGTTGAAGACTCCATAAACGTGGACGTACGGTAGCACCACCTATCCGAACCACGAGAAAAATCTCCGTGTCTCCAAATTGCGTTTGATCTTCTTACCCTTCCTTTACTACTCATGCTTGTCTTTACTTTCCGCTGCTATACTCATAGACATGCATGTGTAGGGTGTGCTTGACTTGCTACAACTGCTAAAATCAGCCATTGGGAAAATGTGGAACTTTTATTTAGTCAAGTAGTCTAATCACCCCCTCTAGACCTACTTTTGATCCTATAGCATCACATCCCCAAACTTTAAGAAATGACAACTTTGGCTTCTTGCCAAACCACAATTCATATGGCATCTTCTCAACGGATTTTGATGGTGGCCTATTTAAAGTGACTGCAACTGTCTCTAATGCATAACCCCAAAACGACAATGGCAAATCGGCAAGAGACATCTTAGAACGCACCATATCCAATAAGGTTCGATTACGACGTTTGGACACACCATTACATTGTGGTGTTCCAAGCGGTGTCAATTGTGAAACAATTCCACACTATCTTAAGTGACTGACAAACTCAGAACTCAGATATTCTCTTCCTCGATCAGATCATAGGAACTTAATCTTCTTGTTATGATGATTCTAAACTTCACTATGAATTTGCTTGAACTTTTCAAATGTTTCAGACTTGTGTTTCATTAAGTAAATATACCCATATCTACTTAAGTCATTAGTGAAGGTGAGAAAGTAACAATATCCACCGCGTGCCTCAATGCTCATTAGACCGCACACATCATTATGTATGATTTCCAACAAATCACTTGCCCGTACCATTGTTCCAGGGAGCAGGGTCTTAGTCATCTTGCCCATGAGGCATGGTTCACATGTGTCAAGTGATTCGAAATCAAGTGACTCCAAAAGTCCATTAGCATGGTGCTTCTTCATGCGTTTTACACCAATATGACCTAAGCTACAGTGCCACAAGAAAGTGGTACTATCATTATCAACTCTACATCTTTTGGCATCAATGTTATGAGCATGTGTATCAGCACTATCGATATTCAATAAGAATAAACCCCTCACATTGGGTGCATGACCATAAAAGATATTACTCATATAAATAGAACAACCATTATTCTCTGATTTAAATGAGTAACCGTCACGCAATAAACAAGATCCAGATATAATGTTCATGCTTAACACAAGCACTAAATAACAATTATTCAGGTTCATCACTAATCCCGATGGTAATCGAAGAGTGAGCGTGCCGACGGCGATCACATAAACCTTGGAACCATTTCCCACGCGCATCGTCACTTCATCCTTAGCCAACCTTCATCTATTCCGTAGCTCCTATTTTGAGTTGCAAATGTGAGCAACCAAACTGATATCAACTACACAGGCACTACAACAAGAGTTGGTAAGGTACACATCAATAACATGTATATCACATATACCTTGTTTGGTGTTGGCCGCCTTCTTGTCGGCCAGATACTTGGGGCAGTTCCGCTTCGAGTGACCAGTTCCCTTCCAATGAAAGCACTCAGTTTCTGGCTTGGATCCAGCCTTGGGTTTCTTCATGGGAGGGGCAACTGCTTTGCCACTCTTCTTGGAGTTACCCTTCTTGCCCTTGTCATTCTTCTTGAAACTAGTGACTTTATTGACCATCAACACTTGATGCTCCTTCTGGATTTCAGACCGAGTAACTTTTAACATCGCAAATAGCTCGGCGACTGACTTGTTCATCCCTTGCATGTTATAGTTCATCACGCATCTCTTGTAGATAGGTGGCAATGATTGAAGAATTCTGCCAGTGATCGCCTCCGATGGAAGGGGCATGCCTAACTCAGCCAGACGGTTCGAATACCCAGACATTCTAAGTATATGTTCACTGATAGACCCATTATCCTCCATCTTGCAAGCATAGAACTTATCGGAGGTCTCATACCTCTTGACCCAGGCATTCTTATCAAAGATAAACTTAAACTCTTGGAACATCTCATATGCTCCATGACATTCAAAATGTCTTTGAAGTCCCAGTTCTAAGCCATACAACATTGCACATTGAACTATTGAGTAATGTCCAGAACGTGCCTCCCAGGTGTCCACAACGTCTTTCGACGACATGGGAGCAACTGGATCACCAAGCGGTGCATCAAGGACATAAGACTTTTGGGATGCCGTGAGGATAGTCCTCAGATTACGGGCGAAGTCTACAAAGTTAGTTCCATCATCTTTCAACTTGGCTTTCTCTAGGAACGCATTGAAATTCAGGGGAACTACTGCACGAACCATTGATCTACAACATAAATTTACAAAGGTTACTAAGACTATTGTTCAAGATAATGAGTTTAGTTAATTAAATTAATTCAAAACTCCCACTCAAATTGACATCCCTCCGGTCATCCGAGTGATACATGATCCAAATTCACCAACCCATGTCCGATCATCACGTGAGATGAGGTGGTTTCAATGGCGAACATATCCATGTTGATCATATCTACTATATGACTCATGTTCGACCTTTCGGTATCTTGTGTTCCGAGGCCATGTTTGTACATGCTAGGTTTGTCAAGTTTAACTCGATTGTTCTGCACGTGCAACACTGGCTTGCACCCGTTGTATGTGAACGTAGAGTCAATCACACCCGATCATCATGTGGTGTATCGAGACGTCAAACTTTCGCAACAGTGCACACTCGGGGAGAACACAATTTTTTCTTGAAATTTTAGTGAGGGATCACCTTATAATGCTACCGTCGTCCTAAGCAAAACAAGGTGCATAAAAGGATTAACATAACATGCAAATCATAAGTGACATGATATGCCCATGAACTTGTGCTTTTGATCTCCATCTCCAAAGCACCAACATGATCTCCATTGTCACTGGCATGACCCCATGATCTCCATCAACGTGTCACCATGAGGTTGTCGCGCCAACTATTGCTTCTACGACTATTGCTAACTCATAGTGATAAAGTAAAGAAATAATGATGAAAATAAATTAAAGACAACCCTATGGCTCCTGCCGGTCCGTACTCATCGACATGCAAGTCATGATATTCTATACAAAACAAGATCATCTCATACATCACATATATCTCATCATGTAATTGGCCATATCACATCACAACATACCCTGCAAAAACAAGTTAGACGTCCTGTAATTGTTGTTGCATGTTTTACGTGGCTGCTACGGGTATCTAACAAGAACGATTCTTACCTACGCAAAAACACAAGGTGATACACAAATTGCTATTCAACCTTCTCAAGGACTGCCTTTGTCGAATCCGATCCGACTAGAGTAGGAGAGACAGACACCCGCCAGCCATCTTTATGCAACAAAGTCACATGTCAGTCGATGGAACCAGTCTCTTGTAAGCATACGAGTAAGGTTGGTCCGGGCTGCTTCATCCCACAATACTACCGAATCAATAAAAGACCAAGGGAGGAAGCAATCTGAGCATCAACACCCACAAACTCCTTTGTGTTCTACTCGTGATCTCATCTACGCGTAGATCAAGCTCATGATGCCACTGTTGGGGAACGTTGCATGGGAAACAAAAATTTTCTTACGCACACGCAAGATCTATCCATGGTGATGAGCATCTACGAGAGGGAGAGTGGATTTACATATCCTTGTAGATCGCTAAGTAGGAAGTGTTAAGAAACGCGGTTGATGTAGTCGAACGTCTTTGCGATCCAAATCGCTAGCCTTCCCGCGATCCAATCACGATCTGTTCTGATCTAGCACCGAACAGACGACACCTCCGCATTTAGCACACGTACAACTCGATGAAGATCTCTGCCTTCTTGATCCAGCAAGAGGGAGAGGAGAGGTAGATGAGATCTCCAGCAGCATGATGGCGTGGTGGTGGTGGTGGTGGAGTAATCCCGGTAGGGCTTCACGTTAGCTTTACCGGAAACTATTTGGTGGAGGAACTAGAGAATAGAGAACTAGCACATGGCCCTTATGTATTGGGGCTCTATTCCTCTAGTATATATAGGAGGGAGGGGAAGAAGGCATCCCTAGAGTTTCCCCTAGGGGCTTCGGCAGAAGTGGGAGGAGGTGGAGCCTCCCACCAATCCTACTCAAAGTAGGATTCCCTTTCCTACTTGGTTTTCCTTTCCCCCACTTTGGGGTTTCGTTTTCCCACTTCCCTATCCGCATGGGCCTTGGTGGAGGGGTCATCCAGCCCACTAGGGGCTGGTCTGTCTTCTCCCACAGCCCATGGGGTCCTTTGGGGTGGGTGAGCCCACCCGATGGACCCCCGGAACCCTTCCGGTAACCCTGGTAAATTTTGGAACTTTTCTGGAAGTCAAATACCAACTTCGTATATATAAATCTTTACCTCCAGACCATTCGGAAGCTCCTCGTGACATTTGGGATCTCATCCGGGACTCCGAACAACCTTCCGTCACCAACACATATATCTCAATACTACTGAAACGTCACCGAACGTTAAGTGTGCAGACCCTGCGGGTTCGAAAACTATGTAGACATGACCGAGACACCTCTACGGTTAATAACCAATAGCAGGACCTAGATGACAATATTGGTTCCTACATATTCTACGAAAATGTTTATCAGTTGAACTTCTATGTCAAGGATTCAGTTAATCCCGTATGTTGTTCCCTTTGTTCTTTGGTATGTTACTTGCCCGAGATTCGATCGTTGGTATCTCTATACCTAGTTCAATCTCGTTACCGGTAAGTCTCTTTACTCGTTCCATAATACAAGATCCCATGGATAACACTTTAGTCACTTTGCTTGCAAGGCTTATTATGATGTTGCATTATCGAGTGGGCCCTGAGATACCTCTCCATCACACGGAGTAAAAAATCCCAGTCTTAATCCATGCCCACTCAACAGACACCTTCGGAGATACCTATAGAGCATATTTATAGTCACCCAGTTACATTGCGATGTTTTATACACACAAGGTATTCCTCTGGTGTCCGTGAGTTGCATGATCTCATGGTCATAGGAACCGACACGATCATGTGCTACGTTAATAGTTTGGGTCTTGTCCATCACATCATTCTCCTAATGATGTGATCCCGTTATCAAATGACATCTCATGTCTATGGCTAGGAAACCTTGACCATCTTTGATCAACGAGCTAGTCTACTAGAGGCATACTAGAGACACAATGTTATCTATGTATCCACACACGCATTTGAGTTTCCAATCAATATAATTATAGCATGGATAAGAAACGATTATCATGAACAAGTAAATATAATAATAACCACTTTATTATTGCCTATTGGTTCTATAAACTTTGGTTCTCTACCGAGGGAAATACTTACCTATATTGTGCTGCATCACCCATTCCTCTTCACGGAAAACCTAACGCAGATCGCAAGTATCAGATGGTAGTGTTAAATCCTTACCTGTACCATAATAGAGAATGGTAGGTGTTCATGCATGGACCAAACTCATTACGTGCTACCATTATTTTAACAAGATTATATGAATGTGTCTGATTAGTGTAAGATCTTGCTGCTGGCCACATGTGCTCAAATTCCTCCCCACACGTGCCATTGGACCTGGTGTGTCCATTGTTATGTTTCCCAATCATTGTGGTGTATCCAAATCATGCTATAGTGGTAGAATGACTCTAAAATCCACTACCACGGTAGTGAAAATTGGTCCCTTGACCTTGGCTTTGGGAGCCAAAGGTCTCATGGAAAAAGCTTGGATTAAAGTGAGAAATGTTCCTTTGGAGAAAAGAAATGAGGTAAATCTGGCATTTGTTTCCTCCCTGGTAGGTGTCCCCTTGGAGATTGATAGTACCACCTTACATCGCCCTAAATCAGTGCAAGTTAAAGTTGGGCATAGAAATGTTGATGAGATTCCTCCTATTGCTGAAGCTGTTCTGGGTGACCATTTCTTTGATTTCTTCTATGAGTTTGATCAAGTGTTGGTCAGAGATCCTGATCGTGGAAAAGCAATGATCCAAACCTCCACTGATCCTGGGGCTCATGATAACAAAAAAAGAAAATGCATATGTCCATGGCAACTAAAGAGATTGGTACATCCTCTGCTATGGGTGGTGTCCCCTCAAAGTTGTGTGATAAACATGGTGCTCCTACTCAAGATTCCCCTAAAAATGATGAGTCTTAAGAATCCTATTATAATACTCTTCTCATTGATTCCTTGGCACACGAACATACTGAAGCTGAGGCTAAGAGGAAAGAAAAAATGGGTACCTTTTCAAATAGAAAAAACTTTGCTAGAGAAAAAGTAAGCACTACACATGTGAAAAAATCTTGTTAAGTCCCCGTATAGCATAATTCATTTTGCTAGTGGAAGATCTTATGCTGACATAGTCAGAAATGATGTTGTTGTTGAAAAATTGCAGGCTGCCAAGAACTCTTCTCTTCCTGTCAACAATAACTACTTGGTTCAGTCTCCTGAGTCGTCAGTGGAGAAGGAAATAGAGGTGATCCCTACTCCCCCTCTTGTTACTGAGGAAAACCTCCGCTTTAGTTTGCGCAATGCCAAACTAATCTGATGAGAATTGTCTAGAAGGTGGTTATGGTGGCTAAAAAGTGTGATCTAGAAGGTAACTCTCCTACTACTAATGCTTTAGATGCCCTTTCGAATCCTGAATTAATTTTCCATGCGGTTAAAATGGGAGTGGATATTCCTGATACTGACTTTACCTGTGTTGATATCCTAAGAGAGCTGGAGAAAACTAGGAATAAGTCCTATGTGGCTGACAATACTGAACCTGACAAAGATAATAATCAGACTTTGTTTCTTACCAATGCTAAAGGTGATAAGACACCCTTGAGCATGGATTGGGGAGAGGACCAAGATAGTGATAATGCTCGCTTTTCTATAGTCAAGTCTAGAAAAAGAAGAGAACATAAACCTACAATGGTTGTATCTAGGCCTATTACGTGAAGCTAGAAAAGCTGGCCTAGCTCTATGAATAACAATGGTACCCCTATGCAGCTCCCTAACAGGGTTACCAGGAGGCAAACGAAGAAAATCGTGATCATATGAAAGGCATCTTTTGGAATTGAAGGGGGTAGGGAAAAAAAGGAACGTCCACCTGCCTATCGGACCTTATAAAGGACCATTCCCTTGACTTTCTAGAATTGCAAGAAACTATGAAAAAGAAGTTCCATGATAGTTACTTTAGAAAAACTGACCCTTATGAGCGATTCACCTGGCAATGGATCCCCTCAGTTGGGAAGTCCGGTGGCATCCTATGTGGTTGAACAAAGAGAAATTTGAGATTGTCTCCTGGAATATGGGCAATTTTATTCTTCAGGTTACATTCCTAGAAGTAGATAAGAAGTCCATGTGGGCACTACTGGTAGTGTATGGAATGGCCCACGATGATCATAAAGATGATTTCCCAGCTGAGATGGCCTCCTTCTCCTCCCACACTACCATTCCTTATATCATTGGGGGGACTTTACTATCTTGAGAAGCTGTGAGGAGAAAAATAAACAGATGGTCCACAATCAGTTTGTGGATAAATTAAATGCAATCATTAATACCCTTAATCTCAGAGCAATTCATCTTATGGGCGGAAAATACACCTGGTCCAATTACCAAAATCACCCTACCCTTGAGAAACTTGATAGAGTTCTCATGAGTTTTGACTGGGAAGACCTCTTTCCCATGATGTTGGTTCGTAAGTTGGTCAGGAATATTTTAGACCAATCCTCTTCTTCTCTCCTCAAATTTGGATATCCCCAACCCTCCTAAGAAAAAGGAATTTTTTTTTGAGCTTAGCTGGATCAGTAATTATGACTTTCTTCCTCTCGCCAAGAATATTTGGGAAAATCTGTAGACTCTAGGGACCCCATAGACATTGTGAATATTAAACTTAAGAGATTTAAGAAATGTTTCAAAAGATGGGGATCCAATAGATTTGTTCATATGAAGAAAAGGAAAAAAGAGCTCTAGACGAAGTTGGAAAAATTGAGAGTATGGAACAAGATGGACCTATTGAGGTGGAGTTGTGCTTCCATTGAGCAACACTCTTGGCTGAGCTTAATAATATCCCGTCCCGTGAGGAGTTGTTTTGGCTCCAACAATGCAGAGAGCATTGGTTTCTTAAAGGAGACCAAAACACTGCTTACTATCATCGAATTGCTAATGGTAGGAAGCGGAAAAATACCATTCACTCCTTCACTGATGGGGAACTAATAACCTCTTGAAACATGCAACATTTTATTACAAACAGTTGTTTGGTCCTGCTCCTGGTAACCTATTTCATCTAGCCCTGGAGACTTGGTGGGAGCAGCAGAAGTTAAATGATGCCGACAATAAGTTCCTAACGTGCCCCTTCATAAAAGAGAAAGTGAAAAAAGCATTGTTTGATGTGGAGAGCAATCAAGCCCCTAGACTAGATAATATACCAGTAGAATTTTATAAATGTTGTTGGGAGTTTGTCAAAGTTGACATTATGCGGCTGTTTGGAGCTTTCCATTCTAGGACCCTGGATGTAGCTCATTTGAATTATGGGGTGATCACCCTGATTCCTAAACTTTCGGGGGCGAAAAAATCCAACAGTTCCATCATATCCGCCTCCTTTGTTGCCCTTACAAGTTAATTACGAAAGTTCTAGACAACAGCGTTGCCATATTCGCTGATAAGCTTATCATTCATCACCAAAATGCCTTTATCAAGAATAGAAACATCATGGATGGGATTCTATCTCTTCATGAGATTCTTCATCCAACTCATGTCAAGACAAAAATTGGGGTGGTTTTGAAACTTGACTTTGAAAAAGCCTATGATAAGATAAACTGGGACTTTCTATTAGAATGCCACAAAGTGAGGGGTTTCAACAACACCTGGTGTGACTGGATTTCTAAAATCCCACACAATGGCTGAGTTAGTATCAAATTTAACAATGAAGTGCGCCCCTACTTCCAGAGTCATAAAGGGGTTCGTCAAGGCGATCCCCACTCCCCTTTTCTATTTAACTTGGCTATTGAAGGACTTTCCAAAATGATCTTTAATGCCCAAAAGGAAAAATTGATCACTGGTTTGGACCTGGACCTGATTGATGGGGTTGTAGCTGTCCTTCAATATGCCGAAGACACGGTAGTATGCTTTGAACATGACCCTGCGGCTGCAATCAACCTTAAGTTGCTCTTATATATGTTTGAACATTACCTTAAGAGTGAAATCTTGTGTGTGGGAGGTGATGATAGCATTATCAGTTTTAATGTTGATCTCTTTAACTGCCAGACAGGGATTTTTGCTATGTGTTACCTGGGGGTCCCTGTCAGCTTTTTCACTCTTAGATGACTGGAATGGGTCTTTGTGGATGACAAATTTATGAAAAAAATGTGAGTCCTGTATTGGTTATGCTGCCTCCTCTGGAGGATGTGTAACTCTGTTAAACTCTTCATTACGTAGTATTGTTTACTACTAAATGGCCATGTTCCTTCTCCACAAAACGTTTATTGAAGAGTTGGATAACCGTAGATGCCATTTTTTCTGGCAAAGTATGGGTGCAAAAAAAGGTACCACTTGGTCCCATGGGATCGTGTCTGCAGATCAAAAAATAAGGGTGGCCTGAGGGTGAAAGATTTGCATAAGCAAAATATTAGCCTTTTAGCTAAGTGGTGATGGAAACTTGATACGCAACAGGGGCTTTGGCAAGATATTGTCAAAGCCAAGTACCCCCAAACATATACCGCTGCTATGGTTAAAAATAAATTCAATGATTCCCCTATTTGGAAATCGATCATGAAAGTGAAAGATCATTATATGAGTGCCACAATAATTTAGATCAGATCTGGGGACATTACCCGAGTATGGCTGGACCACCTAAATGGGTCGCCTCCTTTATATACTCAGTACACGTGGTTATTTGAGATTTTGAAATCTCCTGAGATTACTATTAGCAAATGGGCTGGTGCGGATGCGCTCGATCTGTTCCACAGACGACTACACTCCCCACTTCATGAAATGTGGGCCAAAATGCAAGATACTGTCAAATGTATCCCTTTATCTACAGGGGGTCGGGTTCAGTGGGCTCATAGCTCCACCCACAAGTTTTCTACTAAGTCCATGTATAAGCATCTAGAAAAGAACATTGCGGGGTGTGATTTTTTGTTGGATCTGGAAAGCTGGAATACCTTTGAAATTTAAGATTTTCCTTTGACAGCTTTTCTAGGAGGCTGTTTTGACTAGGGATGTCATGAGGAGAAGAAACTAGCCTCAGAACAATAAATGCTCCTTTTGTGCTACGCGTGAGACTTCACAACCCATATTTTTATTATGCCCTATGGCCAGGGTGGTGTGGAGAATTGTTGGGGCAATGCTGGGAACTAATTCTTGCCCCAGTAATATTTGGCAATATTACTCTTGGTGTTATGTGTTTCTTCCCGATGGAGCTAGGTTGTTGGGAGATATGGAATAGTCGCAATCGTGCTACCTTCGAATTTAAGTTGCCCAAAACCCCTTTTGAGATAGTTTACTCTGCTTGTGTATTTCTTAACTACTTGGCATATCTTCTGAAGGGTGTGGATTGGGAAGCAATGGAGAAGGGAGCTCAGATGATGAGAGACAACACCACTAACATGATGCAGATCTATGCTGCAGCTACGGACGATTCCACGGCGCCTTGAGCGTGAACATGGCTTGCTGCTGGAGTAATCTACTGATCGCTTTGGGTGATTTGTCCTAGTCTTTTGTTCAGATTGGTCCCCTGACCCCTGTGTGGGTGTGCAGTCGTGCCCGTGTGTTGAGCTAGACTTTTGTTGCACTGATTCAGACTTATCTATGTGAGTTCATGTGGTGGGTTTCTCGGTGATGCGTTGAACTCACTTTCCTCTTCCCCGTCTGCTTATCTCTGGCTTGGAAAAACTATGTATTTTTCTTATGAGAGTAACGGAAAGGGGTTATTCCCGGTTCAAAAGAAAAATATGGCCGAAGCACCCCCTTTTGTCAAGATGGGAAAAACCATTCTTGACTTCAATTTCTAGCCCTTTACATGCATCTAAGTGGAATGCCAAAGGTGACACTAGCCCTATGTATCTTTTCAATTGCATCATGAACCATGTCCATGAAACCTCTGTCTCTCACTAAAATAAGCCGATAGCAACATGGAACATCTAATTGCGGCCACCTAGAGCATTTCATGCTACCAATTGACCATTCTACTTCCCAGTCAAAGAAGAAGAGCCTATGCTCAAATATGGATGACACCCTGCTTTGAAGCCATCGATGCAAGGCTTTAAAGCCATAAAGAACTTAGAGAAAACAACTTTGCCGTCCTCTGTTACCTCAGTATCTATCTCAACAACACTTCTAGGTGACCTCTTCTCTACCTCCGATTTAAAGTTATAAAGCATCCTAAAGGTATTTGTCCAATCACCCTATAATTTCCCTTTATTTTGCCTTCCACACTATGGTATATTTCAGCTCAATGGGGTATTGATTTTCTAGGTCTACTAGAAGTTTCTTGTAGTAGTGTTTGCTATCTTGGCTAAAAGGAGTAATCTTTTCTGCAACCCAAATGTAAGATGGCATGGTTCATACTCTATGTGAACTTGTAATAGAAGTATGTTGATGTGGGATTTGATTAACCCTAATGGTACTACAATCAGATTGGCGTCCAATAGATATGTACCACCTGCAAGGCTTGGCGTTTTCATAAAAACCTCTGCACATCGCATAAAACTTCTTTCTATCAGTCCACATAGTCTTGGCATCAAACTCATGCTTGATAGCATAAGTCCTGAAACATATTCTAAAACTCATCGAAGTTTGGCCACAATGACCCCACTTCAATAACAAGGTTTTCTTTGTCATAGACATTCACTAGCTCATCATTGTGTGAATCATCAACACCATCAACACCATCTTCCATCAAGTGTTCGTCCACATCTTCAGATGAATCTCTGTTAGCATGAGCAGATAAACTAGATTCACCCCTCTCATCCTTACCTCTATCATCTACTAGAATGCCAATAAAATTTGCCATCTCAGTGTCGGCCATCGTGAAGTGAACAAATATGTAGGGTGATCTAATCTAATTATACAAAATGCCAATCAACGGAAGTAAACCCTTGAAGAACCACCCCCTATTTGTCAGCGTCGGCTCAATCTCGTTCAGCCCACCCGTGCCCCACACAATATAAACTCCAAATCTGCCAGAAAATAGAGGTGACATGGTCAGATCTAAATCGACACGGAGTAGGGTTTCTATTTCACTCACCTCATCCGTGCTGTAGTCGAGAATGATAGCTCTGCCACCCGCAGCCCACCGCCGAGAACGAAGAGGGGAGCAGGGAGGGTTTAGTCCGGCATGGGTCCCTGTCTCACTTGATGCACCACCAAATTAAGTTGGAGCCACCTTCCTTAACATAAGCTCATTTAGTTGACGACTGTTTTATCGCCCGGTCGGACCTTGTTTTTTTTGCCTTAATACGTCGCACAATGACTTTTTATATTACCAACTACGTCGTCATCCTTCTATTACGCATTTAAAAACATCGCACGAGAGGTATGTTGCCCCATGTATCGATGTCAGGCCGAACTTCTAGTCAGTAGGTGATAACCGACAAGTATAGGGGACCATGACAGTCTTCACGAGTAGTATTTCACCCTAATTTATTGATTCGCCACAAGGGGAGCCAAAGAATATTTATTGGCCTTGACAGTTAAGTTATCAATTCAACCACACCTGGGATATCTCTTTGCAGCAAAAGTTTAGTAGCACGGCAAATATTAGGAGTAACAATAATAGTGGTAGCAGCAATTTTGGTAACAGTAGTAACAGTAGCAATTGAGTAGCAAGTGTGACAGTAACAACAACAGTAGTAACTTAGAAATATTCAGTATATGTGAAGTGTAGGCATGTGAATCGATGATGGATACTGATTTAGATGACCTCAATCATGTAACAGTTACACACTAGGGTGACACAGAACTAGCTCCAAATCATCAATGTAATGTAGGCATCTATTCCGTATATAGTCATATGTGCTTGCGATAAGAACTTGCATGGAACCTTTTGTCCTACCCTCCCGTGTCAGCGGGGTCCTATTGGAAACTAAGGGATATTAAGGCTTGCTTTCAATAGAGAACTAGAACAAAGAATTAATCCATGGTGAATACATGATCTCCTCAAACTACGGTAATCACCGGAAAGAATCTCAATTATTGTCACCTTGTGGTATGCGGATCAAGACATGTAATAGGTGCATATGACTTGCAAGATAGGATCCAAATCAATCTTATGTTCATGAAAACATAATATGTTCAGATCTGAGATCATGGCACTCGGGCCCTAGTGACAAGCATTAAGCATAGCAAAGTCATAGCAACATCAATCTCAGAACATAGTGGACACTAGGGATCAAGCCCTATCAAACTTAACTTGATTACGTGATCAATCTCATCCAATCCCCCCGGTGGTGGCGGCTCCATCTTTTGAAACATGATGAAATCTTCTCTTCGATTTCCTCTCTCCAAAGATGCGAATTTATAGGAATGAAATTAGGGTCAGGCGAGCCACGTGTGCCCCACAAGCCATCAGGGTGCGGCCAGGGGGTGGCCGCGCCCTATTGGCTTGTGGCCCTCTGGCAGCCCCCTCTGGTGGTTCTTTGCTCCGTAATTCATTATATATTAAAAAAATAATTCAAAATATGTTTCGTCCAATTTTGAGAACTGTTATTTCTACACAAAAATAATCACCAAGGTAGTTCTGCTGACAACAACATCAGTCCGGGTAGTTCCATTCAAATCATGAAAATTAGGTTTCAAAACCAGAGCGAACTTGTTTAGAAAAGTAGATACTTTGGAGATGTATAAACTCCCCCAAGCTTTAGTCATTGCTTGTCCTTAAGCAATTCAGTTGATAAACTGAAAGTGATAAAGAAAACTTTTACAAATTCTTTTGTTCTCGTCGTTATACACATGCTTAGCTAGTGTTCAAGTTTTCAGCATAAATCATAAATAACCATATCCACATAACAATTAAACATCACATTAACTCATGGCAATGCATAACCAACTAGCAACCAATAATAAAGCATCTCACATGCCAACAATTTGTCAAAAAAATCATGATATAATATGGTGACATGGTATCTCACTAGCCCTTTCTGAGACCGCAAAACATAAATGCAGAGCACCTCTGAGGTTCAAGCAGCGACTAAACATTATAATTTAGGGCAGAAAAGATCCAGTCATGCTAACATCCAACATTAACTAGACTCAATGCATAAGGATGACAATAATGCTCTCAGGTCTCGTGCTTTTAGTAAGAGGATGATGACTCAGCATAAAAGTAAATAAATAGGCCCTTCGCAAAGGGAAGCATTGATTTGTAGAGGTGCCAAACTCATAGTTTAAAAAGGATTGAAAATATAGTTTTTAGGTGGTGCACTTTTAATGTCAACGCCGGATAATGGTTTTCAGTATCTTTCATGCTAAACTCATTATTGGTGGTTCCCAAATAGAATTGTAAAGTTTATTCCTATCCACCATCCATACACAACCATGGCTGACCGAATCCACGGGTGCGTGCCAACATATCACCTGTCCCAAGGAGTTTTGTTTAATTAATTTTGATTTTGCGGAACTGGGCATCCTTTTTACCAGCCTCTCTCGTACAATGATGGCGAATAAACGATCGTCCTGAGAATAACTCACTTATCATGGAAGGTACCGACCGCCTCTTTGCTCCATGAGCGGGACGAGTGAATATTAGAGGTGGCACATGCAAATTTACTTGGAACGGCATGGTAATACCGTATAGAGGTAGGTATGGTGGACTGATATATCTGCAACGTATCTATAATTTTTGACTGTTTCGTGCTATTATATTATCCGTTTTGGATGTTTTATATGCATTAATATGCTATTTTATATTATTTTTGGGACTAACCTATTAACCTAGTGCCCAGTGCCGGTTTCTGTTTTTTCCTCGTTTTTGAGTATTGCAGAAAAGGAATATCAAACGGAGTCCAAATGGAATAAAATTCTAGTTTTTTCTTGGACTATAAGAAACCCAACAGACTTGGAGAAGAGGCCAGAAGAGCCACGGGTGGGCCACAAGCCACCCTGGCACGGCTAGGGGGCGCCCCTGGCTTGTGGGCCCCCCGTAGCTCTTCCAACCCTAATCGTCGGCCTATAAATTCAGAAATATTCCCCCAATACCAAAGAGAGCCATGATAATACTTTTCCACCGCTGGAAGCCTTTGTTCCCAAGAGATCCAATCTTGGAGCCTTTTCTGGTAATCTGTCGAAGGGGGATTCGATCACGGAGGGCCTCTACATCAACTCCATTGCCCTTCCAATGATGCATGAGTAGTTCACCATAGACCTATGGGTCCATAACTAGTAGCTAGATGGCTTCTTCTCTCTCTCTTTGTTCTTTAATACCATGTTCTCCATGATCTTTATGGGGGACCTATCCGATGTAATACTCTTTTGCAGTGTGTTTGTCGAGATCCGATGAATTGTGGGCTTATGATCGGATTATCTATGAATATTATTTGAGTCTTTTCTGAATTCTTATATGCATGATTTCATATCTTTGCAAGTCTCTTCGAGTTATTGGTATGGTTTGGCCAACTAGATTGGTATTTTTGCAATGGGAGAAGTGCTTAGTTTTGGGTTCAATATTGCGGTGTCCTCACCTAGTGACATAGTAGTGGTAGCGAGGCGCCTATTTGTATTATTGCCATCAAGGATAAAAATATGGGGGTTTCATCATATTGCTTGAGTTTATCCCTCTACATCATGTCATGTTACCTAATGTGTTACTCTGTTCTTCATGAACTTAATACTCTAGAGGTAGGCAGGAGTCGGTCGATGTGTGGAGTAATAGTAGTAGATGCAGAATCGTTTCGGTCTACTTGACATGGACGTGATGCCTATATGTATAATCATTGCATTGGATATCATCAGAACTATGCGCTTTTCTATCAATTGCTTGATAGTAATTTGTTCACCCAGAGTATTATTTTCCTTCAAGAGGGAAGCCTCTAGTGAAATCTATGGCCCCCGGGTCTATTTTCCATATTACTTTTCAGATCTATGAACCAAAAATACCAAAAACACTTTTCTGCAATTTTATTTACTTTTTACTTCTAGCAATCTTTTATATACATCTCTATCTGATCTAATCCTTACAAGTAACCGTGAAGGGATTGACAACCCCTTTATAGCATTGGGTGCAAGCATTTGATTGTTTGTGTAGGTGCATAAATTGAGGACTTGCTTGATCCTCTTACTGGATTGATACCTTGGTTCTCAACAACTGAGTGAAATACTTATCTACTTTGCTGCATCACCCTTTCCTCTTCAAGGGAAAACCAACGCAAGCTCAAGAAGTAGCAAGAAGGATTTCTAGCGCCATTGCCGGGGACGATACATAGCAAGTCTACATCAAGACTACCAAGTACCCATCACAAACTCATCTCTTGAATTTACATTATTTTCCATTTTCCTCTCCTTTTCCTCTCCCCCACTTCACCAATTTGCTGTTTTATTCGCCTTTTTCTCACCGAATCTCTTTTTCTTTGCTTGTGTTGCCAGGTGCCTTCTATTTGCTTGCATCTTTGCTTGCTAAAAGTATATTGATATGGATCCTCATCCACATAATAATCTTTTCAAAGGACAAAATTATGATGAACCAATTGCTAGTGAGTTGAGTGCACTTGATTATCTCTATGAAGTTTTGTTTGAAAATCATGAATGTGAAAATTTTGATGAAGTGTTGAAATAAAAAAATTATAAGGTGATTCATGATATTCCCTTGAATGATGAACATGATTTCAATGTTGCTGGTATGAATTCTCTAAATATCCATGATGCTTATGATATGCAAAGCCATAGGCTTGTGGATGCTATGTTTGATGAAGATGATATTTTTGTCCCCCAAGTTTTGATGAGAAAATTTATTATGATGATTGCATGCCTCCTATTTATGATGATGGTGATGACACGTATGCTATAATGAGTAATGATAACCATCAAACTTATCATCATGATTTTCATTTGCAATGTGGTTGTGCCAATCAAGTGTCTGAGGATAGTTATTTTGTTGAGTTTTCTCCCACTACCATGGATGATAAAGAATTTTCATATGTGGAGAGTAATGAAAATTCTATGCGTGTGAAATATGAAAAGAATGATTTATGTGATAGTTATATTGTTGAATTAATTCATTATGCTACTGAAATTCATTATGAGGGGGGAACATATGCTTGTAGGAATTGCAATAATATCAAGTTTCCTCTCTATGTGTCTAAAGTTTTGAAGTTATGCTTGTTTTGCCTTCCAATGCTAGTTGATTCTTGTTCCCATAAGTTGTTTGCTCACAAAATACCTATGCATAGGAAGTGAGTTAGACTTAAATGTATTTTTCATGCTATTCATGATGCTCTTTTGCATATCTCAATTACTACTTTTTATGTGAGCATCATTGAAATCGTTATGCCTAGATAGGGGCATTAAACAATAGCGCTTGTTGGGAGGCAACCAAATTTTACTTTTATGTTTTTGTTTTTTTGCTTCTGTTTTTGAGTGTTTCACAAATTATTACCTCTATAGTAATTGTGTTTTGGTGTTTTTATTAGTGTTTGATCCTAGTAAGACCTTTGGGATAGTCTACGGCCATTGTTGATTTGATCTTGCTGAAAAAATAGAAACTTTTGCGCCAAGTCCAGGAATTTTATAAATTTGCCAGAGATATGAATGAGTCTAAATTTTTTACATAAGATTGATATAAAAATTTACCATGTTTTCCTCATTTTTCAGAATTTTTGGTGTTAAATAATTATTCAAAGTTTACAGATTCCTACAGGCTGTTCTGTTTTTGACAGATTCTGTTTTCGTTGTGTTGTTTGCTTATTTTGATGTATCTATGGGTTGTATCGGAGGGTACGAACCATGGAGAATTGGGAATACAATAGATATTACACCAATATAAATAAATAATGAGTTAACAAGAGTACCTAAAGTGGAGATTTATTTTTCTTATACTAACTGATCTCACGAGTTTTCTGTTGAGTTTTGTGTTGTGAAGTTTTCAAGTTTTGGGTAAAGATTTGATGGACTATAGAATAAGGAGTGGCAAGAGCCTAAGCTTGGGGATGACAAAGGCACCGAAAGGAATCAAGGATTCTAAAGAGCCTAAGCTTAGGGATGCCCCGGAAGGCATCCCCTCTTTCCTCTTCAATCAATTGGTAAATTTACTTGAGGCTATATTTTTATTCACCACATGATATATGTTTTGCTTGGAGCGTCTTGTATGATATGAGTCTTTGCTTTTTAGTTTGCCACAATCCTCCTTGCTGCACACATATTTTGAGTGATACACACATGAATCGTGAATTTATTAGAATACTCTATGAGCTTCACTTATGCCTTTTGAGATAGGCAATTTTGCTCTAGTGCTTCACTTATATCTTTTTAGAGCATGGTGGTTTTTTATTTTATAGAAATATTTTAACTCTCGTACCTCACTTATATTATTTTGAGAGTCCTTAAACAACATGGTAATTGTTTTAGGTTATGAATTTAGTCCTAATATAATGGGCATCCAAAAGGGATATAATAAAAACTTTCATATAAAGTGCATTGAATATTATGAGAAGTTTGATTCCTTGCATAAAGTTTTGAGATATATGAGGGAGTCATGGACTATGGGGTCCTCGGGCTATCGGCCTATCTCCTAATAGGCCGCCTTGGTGGGCCATTCTATGATTGTTGCAGGAAGGGCCGGATACATTCAGAGCCCACATTCCAGAAGGAAGTCCCAAAGGCGCGTCATGCACTCCAAGTCAAGATGAGGAAATCGACATCTCCATCCTCGACAGGAGACCTACCATGTGTAAACCCTATTACCCCGGTGTCTATATAAACTGGGAGAGTTTTTGATCGCAGGGCAAGGAAACTCATGTAGGGTGTTAGCTATTCGATCTCGAGGTAGATCAACTCTGTAACCTTCATACCATCAATATAATCAAGAAGGACGTAGGGTTTTACCTCCATAGGAGGGCCCGAACCTGGGTAAACATCGCCTCCTTCGTCCTTGTTACCATCGATCCTAGTCTCATAGCTCGAGACCCCCTACTCGAGATCCGCCGATTTTGACACCGACATTGGTGCTTTCATTGAGAGTTCCGCTGTGATCGCCAAAGGAGTCAATGGCTCGCGCTGTCGTCAATGAAGAAGTCCGCAACATGGACACCTTTGTGCGTAGACAGATCTTCGCTTTTGGCAACATGGTGCTGCACATTGACCTGACCAACCGTCTTGGTCGGGTCAGAAGTTTTGTCCCTGATTAGGAGGTCAGATTCGTGAACCTAGAGTTCTCCATAGACTCTTGGGGCGATCTTTCACTAACCGGGCTCGCAGTCTCGCCTATCGTGCCCGAAGACTCTGAGGCTTTAACCTCGGACTCCACTTTCGGTCCCGTCCATGGGATCCACCCTGGCTATGACCTGGCTTTGAGTCCGGATTCGGCCAGAACGCCAGATGTTCAGAGACCAGTTCCTGCCGAACACCCCCCTCGCGTGGACGCATCGGAGGTTAACTCCGAAAGCTCTGAGCAGGTTGACCCGATCGAGCTCTCGGCACTCAATGAGGCCCTAGATCCGATCTTGTCGATGAAAATTACCGACGACCAAACCCCGGTCCATGCTCAGATCGATCTTAAGGTGGGTCAAGAAGAATTTTTTATCCCACCCACATGATAGCCACTGTTGAAGACTAAACCGACATGTTGGACTACACCTCCGAGGAGGCAGAAGACGTGGATGAGGAAGATCGCGCTCCCACCCCCGTTAACCTTGAGCGATGGGTTGCCACCTCCACCTACGACGTCTACATGGTGGACACTCCAGCCGATAACGGCGGGAACACACCCAAAAACGATGGCGACAAATCGAGTGAAGCGTCGTCAAGGCACCGGAAGGCACACAAATGATCAAAGGTAAAAAAGGGAAGAACAGCTATCGCTGGCACCGGGGACGGAGCTACCCGGAAGACCTTGGCGATCTTGATATTCCCGAACATCCGCTAGAGGACCAGGAGAGGCCGGAAGATTAGCACAACCCCAATGATCTAAACGATTCCGAGGAAGACAATTACCTCCCCCTGTCGAGGAGGAGGAAATCCCAGAGGCCAAAGACTTCGCCATCCCTGAAAACCTTGAAGATCAGGAACAATTCAGACAATAGATCATAGCCACGGCCCTCAGCCTGAAGGCAAAGGAACGACAACTGAAGGCCGAACAGGACAAGCTCAATGATAGATGGACGAGGGTCCTATCAACTAAGGAAGGATACAGTACCGGTGTATTGGACCAACCCAAAAGCTATCCACGCTGAAGGCTGCTGACACAATTCGATGATGATCTTACTGATACGTCGTCTCCCAAACATACTCCACACAACAAGCCAGAATGCCCTCCTCAAGGACGAGACATGACAGCTGACGACACTGGTTATAAGCCGACGATACCCCGAAGAAGGGGAAAAGATCCAATATAGCCCGATGACAGGTTTGACCTGCGACATGACCTGGACTATAGAGCACGTCGTACGAGATCCATCTAGGGATCCAGAGGGTACTCACTCGATAGACGGGACAGGTATCGGCCTTGTCTTGACCGCAACAATAGAGGTCGGGAAAGAAACCGGGCCATAACAGACGCTGATTATCGGCGCGACATAGCTCGGGTCGGAGGCACTGCCCACCCACTGTGCTTCACAGACGAGGTAATGGAGCATCAGTTCCCGGAGGGGTTCAAACCCGTGAACATGGAGCAATACGATGGGACAACTTACCCACCAGTATGGATCGAGGATTTCCTCCTCCACATCCACATGGCGCGAGGAGATGATCTCCATGCCATCAAGTATCTACCCCTAAAACTTAAGGGTCCACCTCGGCACTAGTTAAATAGCCTCCCCGAAAATTCCATCGGGTGTTGGGAGGATCTAGAAGATGCATTCTGATCTAATTTCCAAGGCACCTATGTTCGGCCGCCGGACTCCTCCGACCTGAGCAACATCATCCAGAAGGCAGGAGAGTCCGCTCGACAATTCTGGAATTGGTTCTTGACCAAAAAAACCGGATCGTTGATTGCCTCGACGCTGAGGAAATAGCCTCCTCCAGGCAAAATATTCAGGATGAATGGCTGGCTTGCCAGCTCGGCCAGGATAAACCTAGGACAATGTCCGCCCTTACATCACTCATGACTCGCTTTTTGCATGGGTGGGGATAAGTGGCTAGCAAGATGGAGCCGCAACCCCGAAGACCCCCGAACCTCCAAAGTTTGGGACAAAAACGGGAAGTCGGAACGCAACAAGAGTAAGCGCCGGCATAGCAATAGTGATGCCAATGACACGGCTGTTAACGCCGGCTTCCGCAATTCCTGACCCGGGCAGCGGAAGAAGCCTCCCACAGGCATTCGCGACGGACCTACCCGGCTAGACAAAATCATGGAGAGGCCTTGCCAGATCCATGGCACTCAAGCGTGGCTCGCCAACTACACCAACCGTAACTATTGGGTGTTCAAACATGCTGGCAAAACTCGCAATCAAGGATCAAGGCAAGGGCCCACGCAACGAAGATGAGGATGAGCTCCGCGGTCTGATCTGTGGCGGATAGAAGCAGTTCCCTCCAGAGGTAAAACCCGTGAATATGATATACGCCACTCATATACCCAATAAGGAGAGGAAGTGCGCCCTTGAAGAGGCCTATGCCATAGAGCCTATAGCCCCGAAGTACAACCCATGGTCGGCGTGCCCGATCACCTTGTATCGACGCGACCACCCGACGAGTATCCATCATGGGGGTTCAGCCGCCCTCGTCCTAGACCCCATCATAGATGGGTATCCTCACTAAAGTCCTAATGGACGAAGGAAGTAGCCTTCATATGATTTACTCAGACACGGTGAAAAAGATGGGTATAGATTCGTCAAGGATCAAACCTAGCAACACTACCTTTAAAGGAGTGATCCCAGGCATCGAAGCCCGGTGCACGGGCTCTGTAAGCCTAGAAGTAGTGTTTGGTTCGGCCGATAACTTTCGAAGCGAAGACTTGATCTTCGACATTGTACCTTTCCGCAGCGGCTACCACACCCTGCTAGGCCATACAACGTTCGCTCGCTTTAATGCCACCCATACTACACATACCTGAAGCTCAAGATGCCCAGGCCCAAGGGGGTCATTACTGTCAACGGCAACATCGAGCGCCCCCTCCAAACTGAGGAACATGCATTGGCCCTAGCGGACGAATTCCATTACAATGATGATCGGCAAACGCCGGCATCTGTTGTAAAGGCACGTAGGGTTGAGAAGCGAGCTTGGTTTCAGCCCGAACTCATAGAACCTTATCCTCCCCAGAAATAGGGACTCGCTCCCCATTGCACAACCCTAATGCGAGAAAAACACGTGGCAAGAAGGCACAACTTCACACTTAATGTTCCATGGGCAGCAGTGGGGAACAACTATCAAAGCACAAGTGTTCGACTGGACCGAACTACCAGCAATATAAGTCTTTAGACATACAACAGGTACCATCAAGGACCTGCTGAAGTGTAAAGCCATCAATAGTTCGGCGACTTCTCAAGATCCTCTTTCCAAGGTCCGCTCGCCGACAACATTACCCATAAAGGAATGCAACCCCCTAGGAGTCACATGAGTGGACAAGCGACAAGGCATATTGAGGACGTCAGGCCACCCATCGAAGGCCCCTGGCGCAACCCATCCTATAAACTTTATATTTCATCTTCAAGTACTTGTAAACAATTGTTTTGGCAATTTGATCTATAAGAGTTATTGATCAAATATAAAACCATCATGAATGGCTGCCTCACTACCTTTTTTGGGGTACATAATCTATTTCCTCCCTCCTCAACGCTCCTTGCAAAACTGTTTGGTACACATTAGGATGCAACCAGCTAATAGACCGGGTGCTCGAATTTAAAATATCACCCTAAGCACAATAGATGATGTGTTCGGCGTCTCGGAGTTTGCTTTATACGAATTGGTTCCGAACTAAGTCTTGGGTCAATAGTTGGGTTGCCCGGCTCCCGTGCTTGCCCCTTTACATTTCGCTCGTTCGGCTAAAAGGGCAAAGGGAGAACCACTGCGATTGTGTTTCCAGCTAGCCTGGTCAAGCACCTCAAGGGAGAAAGCCGAAAACTGACTGTCATAGTATGCAAGAATCGGTCTGCGAATCTGAGCATAAGTGTTACACTAAAAACTTTGCTAGAGGTTATTCCATGTCATATGATGGGTTTGGTATTCGTACAAACCGAGTGATGCCGGCTTTAGCCGCGGCTCATCCGAACATCACAAACCACTGGGGGCTAGCCATTAGCCCCCACATTCCTTTTTCACGCTCCTACAACTAAGTGAAAGCAATAAAGAATTATGGTCTGATTCCCTTGTCCACCTCACATTGCTGCCTTTGGGTACCAATAGCTCGGCTAAGGGTAATAGTGCGGAGGCAGAGACACCTCGCATAGTATCTACATGGGGGCCGAAGCCGATGACTCGCAACTTTCAGTTTAAACGGCCACACGAGAGTTATAGCGAATGCAAATCTAAAGGACATGATGAACCATGCATCATAACCATAAAAGCGTTAAAAGGTCTTCGGACACATTACAACACGTTTACTCATAAAAGTTACCATTTGAGCACTGAGCCTCTATCTCCCGAGCACCCTCCATCACTACGGAGAAATATCGCTCAGGGCACCTATGCTCCTTTCGAGGGGGCGGAGGAGTGGTAGCTATCTTCGTAGGATCAAGCCCCGACTAGTGCACCTTGGACCTTGCAAAGGCCATTCGAGCCCCCTCGATGCAGGAAGAATGCCTTAGCACGTCAATCGGAGGCGAAGCATTGCCCAGCTTCCACACCAGGCTAAAATAACTGCTCGACAACGGCTCGTCAGGCCATAGCCAGATGCAAAGATCCTTCATGGCCGACTCTGCCATCTGGTGCAGCTCCATCAGCTGCTTCATTTGCTCGCTGAGGAGAGAAGAGCGCTCGGAGGCTTCAAATTGCACCCAAAAGAGCCGAGCCTCATCTCCCTCTCCTTGCAAAGCATAGAACTGGTTCGCGTCCGCTACACTCTTTAGGAGGTCCGAGATGGCGCCTGAGGAACGCCACACCTGGGTGAGCAATGCGAACTTGCTATCACCGAAGGCACACTATAGTAAATACGTCTTACCATCTGTGATAGCCTTGACCTGGCGAATCTGTTCTTCAAAGAACCGCATGTCCACCCGCTCCTTCTGGAGGTCGGCTTTGAACACAGATAGCTTGACAGCTTGTTCCTTTCCCTTCAGCTCAAGGTCCTCACATTTTTGGCTGGCGTCCTTAAGCTCCTGCTAAACCTCCTCCACCCTGAAAGTGCAATCATGCCCTTAATCTTATTTTTATGTTGATGGCAACATGCATATAGGGGACTAATCATGTCTATCAAGTATATCTCAGGATTAAGTCTCAAGGACCATGTGTGGATCATGACTACGGATAAATGTATATCACTCAAGAGCGGAGATACAAGACAATAGCTTTTGCTCTTTTTCAGTTTGTTCTTGAGTATAGGGATCCCGCACTATTAAGAGGGGATCATCGGATTTCGTGAAAGACTTGCTCAAAACCCACAAAGTATCATCTCACAACATCTCTGTTTCATCTCTAGTACTCCCACTTCTTAGTGCACAAAATCTGTTGTGTAGCTGAGCCAGTGTGCTCTGTTGTCACGGGACATACGGAAATCTACGGACATCCGATCTCTCACTGCCTAACGGGCGTCCAACACTCTTCGGATGTCCGGTGCATCTTAACAGAACAAAATTAGCGGATTTCCGGTCCACTCCATATGACCGGACACCGGACGTCCGTTTCTCTCCGGAAATCTGGTACACCCTCAACAGAACACTTTTAGCAGATTTCCGGTCCTCACCGGACGACTGGTCACCTGACGACCGACACCATCCGGACGTCCGGTGGTTGTGTGTCCCATGCTGCTCCCAGGCCTGAATGAATTCCAAGTTACCAGACGGCCGGCGGCTTGTTCAAACATTTGGTCCAAGTTGTGCCACCGGACGTCCGGTATTATCCGGTCGTCCGTCAACTTCAGTATGTTAAGTGTTTCAACGGTCAGTTTTTTACACTTACTATATATAGTATTCTTCCACCACGGGATAAGACTAACCATTCATAGTGAGCGCACACAAGAACACACTTTACTCTCTCTCTCTCTCAACCTCACACACCAAATACAAGATCCCAAGGGGATTTGGGAGACTTTGAGAGAAGTTGTCTGATCAAGTGATAGATCCGCTCCTTTCCCTTCTTCTCACCAAAGGAATTGGTGATTTGAGCAAGTCTTGAGATTTTCCCTTTGATCTTGTTACTCTTGGAGGTTGAAGACTCCTAGGCGGTAGGAGTTCTTCGGTGAGGAATCAAACCATTGTGATTACCCCCGGAAAGTTTGTAAGGGTTTAGAGATCACCCCCAAGGTCTACCACTAGTGGTTGGGAATCGCCTTCGTGGTGATATCTCAAGGAGAGAATAGATGAGCCTTCGTGGCGTTGGTGTGCCTTCGTGGTAACATCCACCTCTCTAAATGGTGACGTAGCTTCCCTCCAAGGAAGTGAACATCAGCATACATCCTCGTCTCTCTGAGTTGCGGTTATTCCTAACCCCAACTCCCTACTTGTGGTTATTTGTCTCTTAGTCTTTACTTATATCTTATCGTGCTTGCTTACTCATATACTTCTGGTACTTGTTTTCTTGGTGTAACTCTTAGCATCTTACATGCAATTGTTTAGGCTTACTTTCATATTCTGCATTATTGCCTAAAAATTGCTAAGTAACAATTAAAATTTGTAATTGTACCTATTCACCCCCCTCTAGGTCCATCTCAATCCTTTCTATTGGCATCAGAGCCTCGTGCTCTATTCGTGTGGCTTAGCCGCTCTAGAGCGAGATGAACCCCAATGGGACTCCCCTTGTTGTGGATCCGAAGGATAAGGGCACGGCTTCCACGAAAGTCAAGTCTTTTACTTTTGAGGATCTGGAACGGGCCCTTGCTAAGGAAAAGGAGGAGCATGATGCTTCTCTTGAGGAATTGGTCAAAATGAGATTAGCCACATTAACCACGATGCTTCCACCACTTTCTGGTGGTGCGGCCTCGAGGCCAACTATGTCTAGTCCTTCACTTGGCCAACAACCTCGTAGCAATGATCACTCTAGTGTTCCATGGCTTTATGCAAGACCTCAAGTTGAGAAACCTAAATATAATCCTGGAGGAAAACCTCCTTTGCTTGATGACAGGTTTGATTTTGCTTTGTGGAGAGTTGGCATGCAGGACCATCTTAGGTACGCCAATGATGAAATGTTGGAAATCTTGGAGCATGGCTATACCCCTATCGACCCAAAGAATCTCACTCCAAGAGAGACATATGACAAGCATCTCAATGACACCGCAATCATGTGCATAATAAAAGGAATGAATGGTAAGCAAAGGAGACCCTACATACATATCACAAGTGCCAAGGAATTATGGGACAACATTGTATGGACCAAGACCGGAACCTCCACTCTCCAACTTGCTTAGTATGAAATTGCCAAGGGTCAATTGCACAACTTTTGTATGGAGAAAGGTGAATCCCCCAAGCAGCTCCTTGAGTGTCTCATGACTCTCTTTGCTGACATTGAGTCATGTGATTGTGACAAGACACAAGATGGTTTCAACTTGACCAAGCGATTTCTCGTGGACAAACTACTACATGATCTTGCCCCATATCATCACCAAATGGTGTGGGACATAAGAGAACATCATGGATTCAAGGAAATGACTCCGGATGACATCATATCTACTTACCAATTATTTGAAGAGTCAAAGGCAAATGCTACAAAACATTTTGCCATGCATGGTACCTCAGCATCAAAGATCAATCTTGCTTTGAAGGCCAAGCATGTATGTGAGGACGAGCAAAGTGAAGAAGAAGAAGATGATGATGATGAAGATGGTGATGAGATTGACTCCGATGAGAGCCCTTCATATGAATACATTGCCCTCTTTGTCAAGAGGTTTAGCGTGGGAAAATTCAATGGAAGATTCCAGAAGAATAAAGTGAGAAAATGCTACAACTGTGAGGAAACCAACCACTTCTCCAACTATTGCCATTATGAGAAGAGAGAAGATAAACCAAGGTTTTCCAAGACCTTTCCTAAGAAGAAGTTGCCAAATCCTATGAACTCCAAGCTCAAGAAAATAGATGGGAAAGCAATGGTTCCTCATGAAGAATCCGATCCAGATGATGTTGGTGGTGTAGCCAGAGTAGGTCAAGATTCTCAAAACACCTTGAGGCTAGTCAACAAGAGTGGTGAGGTTGTCACCTATAACTATATGAAAGACTACAAGGGAAACACTCACAAGTGCTTAATGGCAAAGGCCATGATAGAAGATGGGGAGGACCAAAACTCTCCTGACAAGATCAAGGTAACCCCACGCTCAAATCCTCCTCTTTTCATTCCGTCTAGTTCTTGTGATGAGGATCTTGATGTGGAGGATAATGATATAGATGATCCTATGCTTGCTAAACTAAATAAGGTCATGTGCTCCCTTAAAGGAAAGAAGCTCACTATGTTTCGTATGCTTATGGAGATGGTGAGTAAGCACACCGCTACCATTAAGGAACTCGAAACCCTCACCACCGAAGAAAAGGAAAAGTATGAAATCCTTGAGCAGAAAGTCCAATATGAGGAAGCACGAAATGATGAACTATGCTTAAAAATTGGTGCAAACATTGATGATCATGCTAAAAAACTTGCCTCCTTGAAAATGGCCAAGAACTCTTGCAAGGAGTTGATGAATGATAAAAGTAAGCTTGTGGAATATCATGTTTCTCTCTCTAAGGATTGTAAGATTATATCCATGTCCCTCAATACTAAGGAAGAGGAGCTCACTCTTCTTACAAAGAGCTTTGAGATGCTCAAACTTAGTTATCTTGAAACTCTAGCCACGGTTTACTCTTCACCTATTATCAATGTTGATGCTTGTACTACTAACTCTAGTGGTGACCTAGCATCTATTCTTGAGGAAACTCGCTTTCTAAAGGCACAACTCGAAAAGGGACTCATGACATGTGCTCAATGACAAAAGAACCTTATTGAGGTGTTGATCCAACACAATGAGGTGTTTGCCAAGGAAGGGCTCGGGTTTGACCCAAGCATAAGCAAGAAGATGAAACCTCCTCATAAGTGCTCCACCCCTATCAAAGAGACATTTGTACATGAAGGGCACAAGGAGAAAGGTAAGGTTGTGAGTGGGAAGGACACTAGGGGCATGCCCACTTTCAAAAATCCAAAAGAGTTCATGCCTCCATCCTATGTACTTTGTAAAACAAAGGATGGAGAAGTTTATGCAAAATTTGTTGGTCCTCGCAATGCATTTCGGTTTTATGCTATTTGGGTCCCTAAGACCCTTGTGACTAACTTGAGAGGTCCCATTGCAAAATGGGTGCCTCTAACCAAGTCATACTATTGTGTGTAGGGTGCTTTCTCTGGAGGAGTCAAATGGGTGATCGATAGTGGATGTACCAACCATATGACCGGAGATAGCAGACTGCTTTTTGACTTCAAGGAATTTATTCAACCATTTATGAGCATTGTGTTTGGTGGAGGATCAAAAGGACAGGTACTCGGGTTGGGCAAGGTGGCTATCACAAATGACATGTCTCTTGCAATGTCATGATTGTCCAATCCCTTAAATACCATTTGCTTTCCGTTCGCCAATTGGCTTCTGTTGGACTAATGAATGTAAAAGCCTTTAAGAGAGATACTCTCGAAGTGGCATGTGTTGGAAAGTTGGATGGCAACCTTTACAGGGTTGATTTCTCGAAAGAGAGCACATTCCATGCAACTTTTCTAATGGCCAAGGCCGACAAGGGGTAGCTATGGCATCGCCGGCTAGCCCATGTCGGCATGAGAAATCTTCAAAATATCTTAAAGGGTAATCACATCCTTGGACAAACCAATGTCTCTTTTGAGAAAGATCGTGTGTGTAGTGCATGCATAGCCGGGAAGCAACATCGATCCAAGCACCCACCCAAGAATATTGTATCTACTTCAAGGCCTTTAGAGCTTCTTCATGTAGATCTTTTTGGGCAGTCGTCATGGGACAATGTTGGTGGGAGAAAGTATGGACTTGTCATTATTGATGATTACTCAAGATATACATGGGTGTTTTTCCTCAAGTCCAAGGACGAGATGAAGATCACCTTCATTGATTTTGCCAAGCAAGCCCAATGCAAGTTTAACAAAGAAATCTTGGCAATAAGAAGTGATAATGGCTCTGAGTTCAAGAACTACACCTTGGAAGAATTTCTTAGTGATGAAGGGATTGAGCATCAATATTCTGCACCCTACACTCCTCAAGAAAATGGTGTAGCTGAGAGAAAGAACCGTACACTTGTGGAAATGGCCAGGTCCATGTTGGATGAATACAAGTCACCACACAGTTTTTGGGCTAAGGCTATCAACACCGCATGCCATGCATCTAATCGGCTCTTCCTTCGCACGATATTGGAGAAGACTCCATATGAGCTCCTGACCGGGAACAAGCCAAATGTCAAGTACTTTCGTGTATTTGGGTGCAAGTGTTTCATCCTCAACAAAAGAGAACAGTTATGAAAATTTCAATCCAAAACAATTGAGGGGATATTTGTTGGTTATGGATCAAACTCTCACGCCTATAGAGTCTACAAAAAATCTAATGGATGTGTTGTAGAAACTTGTGACGTGGTGTTTGATGAATTTAATGGCTCCCATGGGGAGAAAATTGATCTAATTGATGTAGGTTCAGAAGATCCCTCTCAATATATTTTTCCATGGGTGTTGGTGCTCTTCTTCCAATGGAACAGGAATCTCATGATGATGAAGAAGAAGATGAAAGTTTCTCTCATCCTCAAGCCACTAAAACACCCATAGCTCCACAATCGTATTGCTCAAAGTATGCCCATTGTTCAAAATCAAGAAGGAGAACAAGTCCCTCACCATGATCACATTCAAGAACAAGATCATCACCAAGAGCAAGAACAAGAAAGTGCAATCTTTGATGATGAACCTCAACAAATGCAACATGAAGAAGAAGATCTTCCACCACACATTAATGATCCATATGTTGAGGATGTGGATGATGGAAATGAAGTTGAACCTCGTGAAACCCTAACCTCCATCATGCCACGAGTGGCCGGTCGTGTTGATGTTGATCAAATTCTAAACGGCATATCGGAAGTTAGAGTCACTCATAAACAATTGACAAACTTTTGTGCTCACTTTTCATTTGTCTCTAGTGTTGAGCCACTCATGGTATAAGATGCATTGATGGATAATGATTGGCTCATTGCTACGCAAGAAGAGTTGAACAGTTTTGAACGCAACAAAGTATGGTCATTAGTCAAGAGACCAACTAAGGAACACAATGTCATTGGAACAAAATGGATTTTCAAGAACAAGAAAGATGGGAATGGGGTAATCATCCGCAAAAAGGCAAGTTTAGTGGCACAAGGGTACTCACAAGTTGAAGGTTTGGATTTTTATGAGGCCTTTGCTCATGTTGCCCGTCTTGAATCTATTCGTATCTTACTTGCGTATGCTGCTTTCAATGGTTTTACATTACATCAAATGGATGTTAAGAGTGCTTTCCTTAACGGTCCTCTACAAGAATAAGTATATGTATCACAACCACCTAGGTTTGTTGATCCCAATCACAAAGACTATGTGTATAAACTTCACAAGGCTTTGTATGGCCTCAAACAAGCACCTCGTGCTTGGTATGATCATCTTAAGAAGTTTTTACTCGGTGATGGATTTGTGAGAGGGGTGATCGATCCCACTCTTTTCACTAAGAGGGAAAATGGTGATTTGATCTTATGCCAAATCTATGTATATGACATAATTTTTGGTTCTCCTAACATTCATTTGTGCAAGAAGTTTGCGGCTTCCATGACCAAGACCTTTGAGATGTCACTCAATGCGGACTTTAAGTTCTTCCTTGGATTTAAAATACAACAATTTCAAGAAGGAATTTTCTTGTCTCAACCAAAATACCTCAAGGAAATTATAGAGCAGTTTAATATGACAAATGCTAACCCTTGTAAGACACCCATGCCTACAAAACTTGTTCTCACTGAAGACACCAACGGTATTCCTTTTGACCCATCTATATACTGCTCTATGATTGGTTCATTGCTTTACCTTTGTGCATCTAGACCAGACATCATGTTAAGTGTAGTCATATGTGCAAGATTTCAAGCTTCCCCTAGGGAAACCCATCATAAGGCGGTTAAGCACATTCTTAGATACCTTGTTCACACTAATAGTTGGGTCTATGGTACCCCAAGGATGCCAAGTTTGATCTCATTGGGTAAACGGATGCGGATTGGGCTGGAGACAAAGTGGGAAGGAAGTCTACTTCTGGGGCATATCAATTTCTTGGACGCTCCTTGGTAAGTTGGTCCTCGAAGAAGCAAAATTGTGTCTCCCTCTCAACCACTAAAGCCGAATATATTGCAACTGCATGTTGTGCAACACAACTGCTATGTATGAGGCAAACTTTGAAGGATTATGGTATCACCTGTAGACATGTGCCTCTTCTATGCGATAATGAAAGTGCCATCAAGATTGCTGAGAACCCTATTGATCACCCTCGCACAAAACACATTGATATTAGATATCACTTCTCGAGAGATCATGTGCAAAAGGGGGACATTTATCTTGATCATGTTGGCACAGATATGCAACTTGCAGACATTTTCACCAAACCATTGGATGAAGCAAGATTTTGTCAACTTAGGCATGAACTTGGTATCTTGGAGCTTGATAACATTATGTGAAATCTTGTACATCTACATACACTTACTTCATGTCTTGTATAGGTGTAGGCATGTATTTAGGGGGAGACATTCAATTCATGAGTTCTCTCACCCTATATGATGCGTAAATAGAACAAACACTCTCAAAGTTACTGTAGTATTTCAACTACAGTGATTTAAATGATGGAGTAGTGATTATGCACCCAAAGTTCAAATCTTCGCGGTGTTATGTCACATATACTCAAACATGATAGCCTCGGCCACCGCTCTTCCAGGATAGAACATTTGAGAGGTTTTGTTGTTTATGCATAGGGTACACACTGCTTAATATTGTGTCTTTGTCAATTCTTCATTTGAAATCATCATTGTCATTGGCACCAAATATTCCTGGGTCTTGGGAAAACCATTTCTGAGGGTTTTCGGTCGTCCGGTACTTTTTGGACGTCTGTAAAATTTCCTCTGACCTCCTCGCAACGGACGTCCGGTAGACACCGGTCTTCCATAAATTCGTCTCTGACCTCATCGCAATGGTCGTCCGGTACGTTCCAGATGTCCGTAACATTCCGGTCGTTCGGTCATTCACTGGCCCGTATATATAGGACGGGGTGCGTTCGGTGCTGTTAAACTTAACTCACTCCCCCCATTCCCTTTTCGACCTCCGCCACCGCCGCATTCCCTAACCACCGCCACCTCTCGTCGCTGCTTCTCATCACTGCTGTCACGCGCCGGCTGTGCCCCTCGTTGTTCCCGCGCCACTTGGGTCGCCCCGGTCACCGTCTCGCCTCCGGTGCTGCCTCGTCTGTCTCCCTCCGCCTCGCTCTCTTCCTCTGAGGTAGCGCCCACCCTTCTTCTCCTCCTCTCATTCCTTTGATTCTCCTTTGATCTATGGAGGTGGGGTGTTGATTTGAGTCTGCCTCCTCCCATAGGCAGGGATGCCGAAGATCAAGCACACTGCACGCAAGGAGGATCCCAGTGGGTTCTCTCGTGCGTCGCGTCGTGGCGGTTCCAATGATTCTCAAGAACGGGCTCGTCCTCAGAAGCGCGTTGCCAAGCCTCGTGGACATGAGAGCGACTCCTCAACGGAGGAATCTGACTATGAGGATGAGCTAGAGCATATGGAACGGGATGAGTATGTTGCTACTCGCACCACTGAACCCAATCCAGGTACTCGGAGGCCCTCTTTCATGCCTCATCCTCCTCCGGTGCAACCTCAAGGTGATGCCCATCGCATCTCTCTTAAACCTCCTCTGCCTCTTGGCCGCACCGTCCAACAGTTCAACGAGGTTAAGAAAATGCCTATCTTAAGTTTCGTCGTGATATTGACCAATTTTTAGTTGCTAGCGACTCTAAGGATGATCGCTTTCGCACTAACGTCCAGGCAGACATTTTTAGCACTGTTATCATTTCTAAGGGTGTATCTCTGCATGTGTACATTGACTTAGAGCATATTCGTGCTCATCCGGTGAAATATCCTGGGGCTATTGAGCTCATCGAGTCATCTGGTCTTGCTGCTCCCTTTGCATTTCAGTGCGATTTTAACCATGCTGCCATTCATCAGTTCTATCCCACATGTTTCTTTGGTCCAAATAACACTGTCACTTGGATGATCTCTGACACCGTGCTTACGGCTTCTTATTCCCAATTTGTCGCCACCCTTGGTTTTCCTGACACAGGGTTCAAAATTCATAAGGCTGACCCCAACCATCGGCCAAAGAGCATTGAGGCATGTGGCGATCTTCTCATACATGTAGCTCAATTGGATAATGTGGAGAAAGGGAAGGATCTAAACCAAGTCTCCATTTGGCACTCTCCTTTCTTCATTATCTACCAGTGTATCATTCACACCATTTATCCCAACAAGGGTGACAAGGGGTCTTGCAAAAACTACTGCATCGATCTCATGCATCGCCTCTATGCGTCTCCCAAAGGGAAGATTAATGTCCCTCACTTTCTATGGCATGTGATCTGTCTTGTTAGTCTTCAACACAAGCGGGACTTTCCTCATGCTCCCTTCCTTCAGGCATTCATCGAGAGTGTGGCCCTGTTTCCCATTTTCCACACGCACTTGCATGAGCGGTGGGTCATTCCAGCTCACATGGCAGTTGATTGGGTCCCCAAGGGCTCTTCCTCTTCTGCTAATGCTCGCCGATCTGCTGCTCGCGTTCCTCCTACAGCTCCTTCCGGATCCGCACCATTTGGGTGCATTGCTCGCTTTCTTGGGAAGGCTCACTCTGCCATGATGAAGTCAATTTCCTTTAACTGCACCCAAAATCACAATGCTGTCACTCGCATGGTCACTTCCAAGAATGCTCTGAAGGCTCGTTTGAGAGACTCCAGAGTGTTCGATGTGAGTGATGATGAGCATTTTCCTAAGGCTCCTCCTTCTGACTTTTGCTTTCCCTCGGGTCCTGAGTGGTCTGATTTCTTTGACGAGGCTGGTGGCAGTGGTGCTCATGATGATGATGATGATGATGATGATGATGATGATGATGATGATGATGTTTTATGATGTTCTCGCTGGTCCTCTTCGCCCCTTTTGGGTACTTGATGCCAAGGGGGAGTAAGCACTTATATTTTATGTAGTATTGTGATATTAGCTTGTGTTGAACCATGTTATGTTTATTGTCCTTTGATGTACTATGCTATGAGTAATGAACCTTTATGGGCTGAGTAATGTTCCTACATATTGAATCTTATTATGGTGTTATGGTGTTATGTTTACTGTATGAGATTTGGTTGGTTTGGTATGAAATTTAGGGGGAGCTCTCCTCATGCTTATTTTATTTATGCACATGTTTAGGGGGAGCTCCGCAACAAATCCTTTCGATACTACATTTTTTTAATATATTGAGAAGTGCATGTATGTTGTCACCAACTACCAAAAAGGGGGATATTGAAAGTGCAATCATGCCCTTAATCTTGTTTTGATATTGATGACAACATCATATAGGGGACTAATCATGTCTATCAAGTATATCTCAGGATTAAGTCTCAAGGACCGTGTGTGGATCATGACTACGGATAAATGTATATCACTCAAGAGCGAAGATACAAGACAATAGCTTTGGCTCTTTTTCGGTTTGTTCTTGAGTATAGGGATCCCGCACTATTAAGAGGGGATCACCGGATTTCGTGAAAGACTTGCTCAAAACCCACAAAGTATCCTCTCACAACATCTCTGTTTCATCTCTAGTACTCCCACTTCTTAGTGCACAAAATCTGTTGTGTAGCTGAGCCAGTGTGCTCTATTGTCACGGGACGTACGGAAATCTATGAACGTACGAAAATCTACGAACGTCCGATCTCTCATTATCTAACGGGCGTCTGGCACTCTCCGGATGTCCGATGCATCTTAACAGAGCAAAATTAGCGGATTTCCGGTCCACTCCAGACGATCGGACACCGGACGTCTGTTTCTCTTTGGAAATCCGGTACACCCTCAATAGAACACTTTTAGTGGATTTCCGGTCCTCACCGGATGACCGGTCACCTGACGACCGACACGTTCCGGACGTCCGGTGGTTGTGTGTCTCGTGCTGCTCCCAGGCCTGAATGAATTCCCATTTACCGGACGACCGGCAGCTTGTTCGGACATCCGGTCCAAGTTGTGCCATCGGACGTCTGATATTATCCGGTCGTTCGTCAACTTTAGTACGTTAAGTGTTTCAACGGTGAGTTTTTTACACTATACTATATATAGTTTTCTTCCTCCACGGGATAGGACTGACCATTCACATTGAGCACACACAAGAACACACTTTACTCACTCTCTCAACCTCATACACCAAATCCAAGATCCCAAGGGGATTTGAGAGACTTTGAGAGAAGTTGTCCGATCAAGTAATAGATCCACTCCTTCCCCTTATTCTCGCCAAAGGAATTTGTGATTTGAGCAAGTCTTGAGCTTTTCCCTTTGATCTTGTTACTCTTGGAGGTTGGAGACTCCTAGGCAGTAGGAGTTCTTTGGGGAGGAATCAAAGCATTGTGATTACCCCCCGGAAAGTTTGTAAGGGTTTGGAGATCACCCCAAGGTCTACCACTAGTGGTTGGGAATTGTCTTCGTGGTGATATCTCAAGGAGAGAATAGGGTGAGCCTTCGTGCCGTTGGTGTGCCTTCGTGGTAACATCCACCTCTCTAAACGGTGACGTAGCTTCCCTCCAAGGAAGTGTACATCAACATACATCCTCGTCTATCGGAGTTGTGGTTATTCCTAACCCTAACTCCTTACTTGTGGTTATTTGTCTCCTAGTGTTTACTTATATCTTATTGTGCTTGCTTACTCATACACTTGTGGTACTTGTTTGCTTGGTGTAACTCTTAGCATGTTACTTGCAATTGTTTAGGCTTACTTTCATATTCTGCATTATTGCCTAAAAATTGCTAAGTAACAATTAAAATTTGTAATTGTACCTATTCACCCCCCTCTAGGTCCATCTCGATCCTTTCACACCTGAGCCTCATGCTTTTTGCTCATGGGTTTTAAGGCAGAGAGCACGGCTGTTGCCTTCTGTTCCGCGGCCTCTTGCTTCATCTGTCCCAGCTCGGCCTTGAGCCTCGACTTCCTTCGCCGAGGCTATGTAAGCAATAATAATTATACTAAGTCAATAGTGTGAATCACTAACGCTTAATAGCTCGGATATTCCAAGACGGCATACCTTGCACCTCGTTGAACCTCTTGTTTAGAGCGTCAAGCTCCTCTTTGGAGCTCTTGAGCTTCCGGTTTAGCTCGTCAAGCTCTGCGACATTAACGACTGCCGTTGATGACGACGCTTGTAAATAGCACATATTTATCAGTTTATATGAGTTCAAACACCCGAACTGTCAAGACCATGACCCTATGTTCGGTCCACTTAAGGACACTTAGAACATTATAGGTTGAATAATGTCTCATATATTGTTTGGTCATTTCTTTGTATTTGACCCATGGGTGAGTTTTTCGAAACTCACCCAGGGCTTGGGGGCTTCTATATATAACGATAGCACAAAATTAATAAATTAATATTTTAGGAAAAGAACATTAGGTGGCTCACCTGGAATCCCGCCAGGAGACCGTTGAAGGCCTCCTTCAGTCCGCTATCAATGGACTCAATGCTTTGCAAAACCGCACCCATAAGGGTGCGGTGATCCTCGAAGATGGAGGTGCTTGATAGAGCCTCCTCCATGACCAGCCACCCAGTCATCGCAGGCGTCGGTGGTGATCGGTTAGCCCGATCACCAACTGGGGATTGAACCGGTGGCTCCGGAGGCGTGGTACTCTTCGGAGATGACCTCAGAGGGGATTGGACATCCGTTTGTCCGGTCTCCTCAGTGGTCGGGAGGGGATCCTCCTCTCGGTCTTCAGTGGCCGAGGCATTAACCTCGGCCATGACATCGTCACCCCCATGGCCTGTGTTCGGCTCCAAATGAACCTGGTGGGATGACACCTCCGGCATCCTTCATGGTCCCTAGAGGTGTGGGATACGACGCGGTCCCGCTCTCCGCTAGCTCGGCGGGTGGAGTCTCCCCATCCGGAACTTGGTCGGTAGGGAGAACGCCTGGTGGGCTGCGGACCAAAAGGCGCTCACACGTTAATAACATTAAAAACTTGGCATAAATAGCTCAGGGAGTCTTTGGATTCTTATCTTCGAGCTGGGGGCTTGACCCTTAGGTTCCTTTGAGGAACCATTTCGAGGACCTCGGACTCGGTATCCAAGTTCGAACTGTCGTTGGGCAGGACCAACATCGGCCGACGTGCCCTTTTTGGGGCAGGAGGAGGTACCTCCTCCGTGGTGTCCGATGACACCGCCCTCTTTCTTGTGAGGGGGGAATCCCACTCATCCTTGTATTCATGCTCTTCCTCATGGTTAGAGGAGGCATGGGTTTCCTTGGGCTCAGCATCCGGCTGGTCCTTTATGCGGGGACCTCCTCTGCCCTTCTTCTTCTCTTTCTTTTCTGGCGCCTTGTAAGGCGCCACGACGAGCATCTCCGACAACAGCTTTGACATGGGGTCTTCGGGCTGTGGTGCCGGGCAGTTGATTCCTGTGGCTTTGCTCAACCATTTATGTAAATATGAGGGGAAAAGTGTTTAGATCTTTTGTCGGAAAACAAAGCCGATCAATTGAAATTATATTATACCTGGGTAGGAGGGTTATCTGCGTGTAGGCCCCGATCCTTCTCCTCGGTTGGCCAGCTCTTTCGAGGCTTGAACAACGCCTTCCACAGTTTCTCTAGAGTGGTGCGGAAGAGCTGACGAATGGTAGGCTCATCATCAAGCTGATAAGACCACATGGGGGAGTCCTAGCGCTGGCAGGGAAGGATGCAGTGTCGAAGCATAATCTGGACCACATTAACCAGCTCGATCTTGGCCTTGATCATGGAGGTGATGTGCTTCTGCAGCTTGTCCACCTCCGCATCCGGCCCCAGTCAAGGCCCTTTCGGAGCCATGAGTTCAATCTTGTGGGGGTTCTAGATCTGAACTCGTCTGGAGCAACCTGACCTTCTTCCCTTGGCTCGGTGATATAAAACCACTCCTTTGCCAGATCTTGATGGTCTCGATGAAGGTGCCGGTCGGCCATCCGACATAGGGGAGCTTGCTGATGACCGCCCCTCCACAGTCCGCGTACTCACTTGCTACGATCTTTGGCTTGACGTTGAAGACCTTGAGCCACATGACGAATTGCGGTCTGATCCACAGAAAGGCCTCGCAGACAATGATAAATGCCGGTATGTGCATAAAGGAGTTTGGGGCGAGGTCGTGGAAGTCTAGTCCATAGAAGAAAATGAGACCCCTGATGAAGGGATGGAGCAGAAAGCTTAGTCCCTAGATGAAGTGGGGGACGAATACCACCCTCTCGCCTGGCTTGGGGGTGGGAACCACCTGGTTCTTCTCCAGAGCATGGTGGAAGACGTTGGCGGGGAGGTAGCCGGCTTCCTTTAGGTCTCGGATGTCTTGGTCGGTGACTATGGAGGCCTCCCACTTGCCATTGGGCCCGAACCCGCCATGGCTATAGCTCGAAGAAGAAGTCGAGGAAGAAATGGATCTGGGCTCTCAAGGCTCAGGGAGATTGAGGAAGCGGAGGATGCGAATGAGGAGCGTGAATAGGCCTTGAGGTTTTTTCCCTTTTATGAGGCATGATGATGATTAGTCTCCCTTTACCGTGCCGCAAATCCCTTCGCTTCCCAAGACGTGCGTGCCATTATACACGCATAAAGAAACTTGATATGATTAATCATATCCTGTGTGAAACGAAGCACGCTTTATGCATTGATGAATCGTGTTAAGGTAAAAACAGCCTAGAACTACGAATCGAGTTTTCATAACTGGTTCAGTGGTCGTGGTGGGTCGCGAACCTTCGTTAGAAAGGTTTTTAGTATACATTGTTTACACTTTGACGTTTGGCCTTTGGGACAAAGTGATTCACGGTGTTCGGTCGATCATATGATCGGAAACATTACGCGTCATCAGAGGCCAAACTAATCTTGGTCGATCATTCATTAGGAAGAAGAACTCACCCCACAAGATGAAGACTCTATTCACGTGGAGAAGCCGAAGCTAAGACCCTTGGCGTTGGGGCTAGTTCGGGGGCTACTGAGGGAGTCCTGGACTAAGTGGTCCTCGGGCCGTTGGCCTATCTCTTAATAGGGCGGCTTGGTGGGCCATTCTGTGATTGTCGTAGGACGGGCCGGATACATTGAGATCCCACATTCCAGATGGAAGTCCCGAAGGAGCGTCATGCACTCCAAGTCAAGATGAGGAAATCGGCATCTCCATCCTCGGCAGGAGACCTGCCATGTGTAAACCCTAGTACCCCCGGTGTCTATATAAACCGGGAGGGTTTTAGATCGTAGGGAAAGGAAACCCATCTAGGGTTTTAGATATTAGATCTCGAGGTATATCAACTCGGTAACCTTCATATCATCAATATAATCAAGCATGTCGTAGGGTTTTACCTCCATAGGAGGGCCCGAACATAGGGTAAACATCGCCTCCTTCGTCCCCTGTTACCATTGATCCTAGTCTCACAGCTCGGGACCCCCTACCTGAGATTCGCTGGTTTTGACACCGACAATACAAAGATGGTGATATGAGGGTCATGCTAGTGAATAATTGTGAATTGGTAAAAATATACTTGTGTGAAGGTTTGTGATTCCTGTAGCATGCACTAATGGTGAACCGTTATGTAATGAAGTCGGAGCATGATTTGTTTATTGATTGCCATCCTTTGTGTGAGGGTCGGGAGCGCGCGATGGTTAACTCCTACCAACCTCTCCCCTAGGAGCATGCATCTAATACTTTGCTTCGATGACTAATAGACTTTTGTAATAAGTATGTGAGTTCTTTATGACTAATATGAATCCATGGATCATATGCACTCTCACCCTTCCACCCTTGCTAGCCTCTCGAGTACCGCACAACTTTCGCCGGTGCATTACACCCACCATATATCCTTCATCAAAATAGCAACCATACCTACCTATTATGGCATTTCCATAGCCATTCCAAGAATATTGCCATGCAACTTCCACCGTTCTGTTTGGTATGACACACACCATCATTTTCATATTGCTTTTCCTGATCGTAAGATAGCTAGCATGATGTTTTCATGGCTTGTCCATTTTTTGATGTCATATTCTATGATAGACCATTGCACATCCCGGTACACCACCGGAGGCATTCATATAGAGTCATATTTTGTTCTAGTTTCGAGTTGTAATTCTTGAGTTATAAGTAAATTAAAGGGTGATGATCATCATTATTAGAGCATTGTCCCATGTGAGGAAAGGATGATGGAAGCTATGATTTCCTCACAAGTTGGGATGAGACTCTGAACTTTATGAAAAATAAAATAGGCCAATGAATCCCAAATAAAAAGAGAGGCCAATGATTCCCACCAAAAAAAGAGAGAGAAAAGAGAGAAGGGACAATGCTACTATATTTTTTCCACACTTGTGCTTCCAAGTAGCACCATGCTCTTCATGATAGAGAGTCTCCTATTTTGTCACTTTCATATACTAGTGGGATTTTATTATTATATAACTTGGCTTGTATATACCAATGATGAGCTTCCTCAAATTACCCTAGGTCTTCTTGAGCAAGCGAGTTGGATGCACACCCACTTAGTTTCTTTTTGAGTTTTCTTACACTTATAGCTCTAGTGCATCCGTTGCATGGCAATCCCTACTCACTCATATTGATATCTATTAATGGGCATCTCCATAGCCCATTGATACGCCTAATCGATGTGAGACTATCTTCTCCTTTTCTTTACAACCTCCACCATATTCTATTCCACCTATAGTGCTATATCCATGGCTCACGCTCATGTATTGCATGAGAGTTGAAAAGGTTTGAGAACATAAAAGGTGTCAAACAATTTCTTGACTTGTCATCAGGGTTGTGAATGATATAAATACTTTGTGTGGGGAAGATGGATCATAGCCAGACTATATGATATTGTAGGGATAACTTCTTTTGCCATGGTATTTTGAAGAGACACAGATGCTTTGTTAGTATGCTTGAAATATTACTGTTTTCATGTCAACATTAAGCTTTTGTTTTGAGTCTTACGGATCTAAACATTCATGCCACAATAAAGAATGTTACATGGATAAATATGTTAGGTAGCATTCCACATCAAAAATTCTGTTTTTATCATTTACCTACTCGAGGATGAGCAGGAATTAAGCTTGGGGATGCAGGTACGTCTCCAACGTATTTGATTGTTCCATGCTATTATATTATCTATTTTGGATGTTTAATATGCTATTTTATATTATTTTTGGGACTAACCTATTAACCTAGTGCCCAGTGCCAGTTTCTATTTTATCCTTGTTTTTGAGTATTGCAGAAAAAGAATATCAAACGGAGTCCAAACAGAATAAAATTCTATGATGATTTTTCTTGGACTAGAAGAAACCCAATAGACTTGGAGAAGAGGCCAGAAGAGCCACGAGTGGGCCACAAGCCATCCTGGCGCGGCCAGGGGTCGCCCCCTGGCTTATGGCCCCCCCATAGCTCTTCCAACCCTAATATTCGGCCTATTAATTCAGAAATATCCCCCCAATACCAAAGAGATCCACGATAATAATTTTCCTCCACTGGAAGCCTCCGTTCCTGAGAGATCCAATCTTGGAGCCTTTTCCGGTAATCTGCCGAAGGGGGATTCGATCACGGAGGGCCTCTACATCAACTCCATTGCCCTTTCGATGATGCGTGAGTAGTTCACCATAGACCTACGGGTCCATAGCTAGTATCTAGATGTCTCTTCTCTCTCTTTGTTCTTCAATACCATGTTCTCCATGATCTTCATGAGGATCTATCCGATGTAGTACTCTTTTGCGGTGTGTTTGTCGAGATCCGATGAATTGTGGGTTTATGATCAAATTATCTATGAATATTATTTGAGTATTTTCTTAATTCTTATATGCATGATTTCATATCTTTGCAAGTCTTTTCGAGTTATTGGTTTGGTTTGGCCAACTAGATTGGTAATTCTTGCAATGGGAGAAGTGCTTAGTTTTGGGTTCAATCTTGCGGTGTCCTCACCCAGTGACATAGTAGGGGTAGCGAGACATGTATTTGTATTGTTGCCAACAAGGATAAAAAGATGGGGTTTTCATCATATTTCTTGAGTCCCTCTACACCATGTCATCTTTCCTATTGCGTTACTCTGTTCTTCATGAACTTAATACTCTAGATGCAGGCAGGAGTCTGTCGATGTGTGGAGTAATATTAGTAGATGCAGAATCCTTTTGGTATACTTGACACGGATGTGATGCCTATATGCATAATCATTGCCTTGGATATCGTCATAACTAAGCTCTTTTCTATCAATTGCTCGACAGTAATTTGTTCACCCACCGTATTATTTTCCTTCAAGAGAGAAGCCTCTAGTGAAACCTATGGCCCCGGGTCTATTTTCCATATTATATTTTCAAATCTATAAACCAAAAATACCAAAAATACCTTGCTCTAATTTTATTTTATTTTTTACTTCTAGCAATCTTTTATATCTTTCTCTATCAGATCTAATCCTTGCAAGTAACCGTGAAGGGATTGACAACCCCTTTATAGCATTGGGTGCAAGTGTTTGATTGTTTGTGTAGGTGCATAAATTGGAGCCTTGCTTGTTCCTCCTACTGGATTGATACCTTGGTTCTCAACTACCAAGGGAAATAATTATCTACTTTGTTGCATCACCCTTTCCTCTTCAAGGGAAAACCAACGCAAGCTCAAGAAGTAGCATGGACTCATGTGGAGTAATTTGTCTTAAGGGTTTTGGAGGCACAAGCGGCATTCCCACTTAGTACAGATGAAGGCTAGCAATAGATTGAGAAGCGACCAACTAGAGAGCGAGAACGGTCATAAGTATACATTGTGAATAATTAACATTGGACATATCATGAGTAGGATATGAACACTCTGAATTTAAACATCATGAAGGCTGCATTGGTTTTGAATCAACTACATGTTTGCACATGGGCCAAGTCAAGCCGCTCGAATGACTCAGAGGGTAATGCCATACTACCATACCACATCATAACCATTTTAATGCATGTTGACACACAAGATAAATCATTATCCACTCCCAGCTATTTAAGCATGGCATGGGAAACTATAATCTCTAATTATCATCATAAACATGTTTACTCATGATATACTAAATCAAGATCGAACGAGCTAAACATATTTACAAAAATGGAAAACAAGAAAGGTTCATACCCGCTTCCTTTGCCACGATCACTTCATCAAATATCGTCATTATGGACTTTCACTTGCACGACTGAATGATGTGAAAATAACGATAGTGCAAGAATGTGGTGGACTAAGATGGAATTTGCAGGGCAGTTTTAAACAAAGAAGAAGACAAGGTACTACTGGCTCTCTGTTAGATCAACAATAAAGCATATAGGAGCCACTCAACATTTCCATCGTGGTCTTATCCTTTGAACTTCTCAACAAAAAGAAAATAAATTCAGAGAAATTTTTTGGAGTTTTTGTTTTTCTCAAGAAAACAAATAAACTAAGGGAAAACAAGAATGAGAAAAACTATTTACACGGGAAAGCTCCCTACATGCAAAGGAAATCTTTTAGGGTTTTATTTTTAGTACTAGAACTAATTAAACGAGATAGAAAAGCTGAAAGGAAACGTGAAATATTTTTGGATTTTCAAAGTTTTTCCAACACACAAGAAGAGGGCGAAAAAATAAAGCTAACATGGATATACAATGAAAGAGAATGAAGACCGACAATTTATATGAAGTGTGTGAACATGAATGTAATGTCAGTGAGAAATGTGTACTCCCCAAGCTTAGGTGTTTGCCTAGCATGGTGATCACCACTAATAATAGCCGCCAGGTCCGGGAAATATGGCTGCTAAGGCACCCGAGCGTCCCATGCCTGGGCCCCACCCTCCACGACAGCCCACTCATTCCGGTATGCAATTATGTCTTTTGGCGTGATGGTGTACCCGTGCCTGGCATGAAAGTTAAACAAAGATTTAGCATGCAACACAATAATATCGTGAGTGTATTTGATGTATACTAAGTTATAATGAATGTGCTAAGACGGCTTGGGTTCATCAATGAATTGATGCTCTATCATAGACTCGTGATCAAGATAAACCTTAAGCAACAAATAATCAGTAGGGTGTATAGCAACATTAAAATTCTTTGCCAAGCGCATGGCATAAATACCATTGTGGACCTTGCCTCTAGTTTGGTTGAGATGCAAGCGACGTACAACAATAGCTCCTAAGTTGTAAGTATTATCACCATAAAGTGCACATCGCAAAATAGAAATGGTGGGGGCACTGAGGCCACCACCCTACTCCATAGCAGTTATGCATTTTCCTATAAACAAAGAGAAATAGTGCATAGATGGGAAATGCAAACTAGTGGCCCTAACAATTGATACGCCCCTAGTTTGACCCACAGTTAAGATAAGGAGGAATTTCTCAAACTCCTTGGGTCTAGGTTCACACATTCCCCCATCATAGGGAAGCAAGCATACTTCACAAAATTCATCTAGATGCATTTCATAGTTCGTTGCATAAAGATCAAAGCGTACCGTGGGAGCACCGGGCATATTCGTGAAGTAAAAGTTTTGCATGAAGGAATTAGTAAGGATATAGTGTTGGTCACACTCATCTGCGAGGAAGTTGGTCATCCCGATATTTGCAACCAATTACATAAATTCTTCCTGAAATCCCATTTCGTTCATGAAGGGTGTTTGTGGCCACAGGGCCTAACCTTTGTGTTGCGAACAATGTTGATGTCGCGATCCTGAGTTCTCCTAGCAACTCCCTTGGGACTCCGGCTAGAAGAAATCTTCCTTAAGAAATTCATTTCCCTAAGCAAAAATTTCTGAAATTTTTGAGCCACAAATTTATGTCAATAAAACTTTGCAAAATTGATAGCAACTACTCATATGGGTGCCTAGAGCCTATATCAATCCTTCATACAACTTAGAACTCAAAGAATTGAACATGCGAGCTCATTTTCAGTAGCACCAAGTGCAAAAATATGCAAAGTGTTGGAAATATGCCCTAGAGGCAATAAATAAAGTGTTTATTATTATATTTCCTTGTTCATGATAATCGTTTATTATCCATGCTATAATTGTATTGATTGGAAACACATTACATGTGTGGGTTAATAGACAACACTCTGTCCCTAGTATGCCTCTAGTGAACTAGCTCGTTGATCAAAGATGGTCAAGATTTCCTAGCCATTGGCATGTGATGTCATTTGATAATGGGATCACATCATTAGGAGAATGATGTGATGGACAAGACCCAAACTACAAACGTAGCATATGATTGTGTCAGTTTATTGCTACTGTTTTCTGTATGTCAAGTATATGTTTCTATGACCATGAGATCATGCAACTCACAGACATCGGAGGAGTGCCTTGTGTGTATCAAACATCGCAACGTAACTGGGTGACTATAAATGAGCTCTACAGGTATCTCCGAGGGTGTCTGTTGAGTTGGCATGGATCAAGACTGGAATTTGTTACTCTGTGTGACGGAGAGGTATCTCAGGGCCCACTCGGTAATACAACATCATAATGAGCCTTGCAAGCAATGTGTATAAGTGTTTGTCACGAGATCTTGTATTACGGAACGAGTAAAGAGACTTGCCGATAACGAGGTTGAACTAGGTATGGAGATACTGACGATCGAATCTCGAGCAAGTAACATTCCGAAGAACAAAGGGAACATCATACGGGATTAACTGAATCCTTGACATAGAGGTTCGACCAATAAAGATCTTCATAGAATATGTAGGAACCAATATGGGCATCCAGGTCCCGCTATTGGTTATTGACCGTAGAGGTGTCTCGGTCATGTCTACATAGTTCTCGAACCTATAGGGTCTGCACACTTAAGGTTTGGTGACGTTTCGGTAGTATAGAGTTATGTATGGTGGTGACCGAAGGTTGTTCGGAGTCCTAGATGAGACCCCGGACGTCACGAGGAGCTCTGTAATGGTCCGGAGGTAAAGATTCATATATAGGAAGTCCTGTTTTGGTCGCCAGAAAAGTTCGGGCTCATCGGTCGTGTACCGGGAGTGCCGGGAGGCCTCCGGGAGGGGTATTTCGACCCAAGAGGCTTCATGGGCTGTGGGAGAGTGAATATCAGCCCTTAGTGGGCTGGTGGAAACTCCCACACAAGGCCCATGTGTCTGGAGAAGAAAACCCAATAAGAAAAGGTGGAAAAAAGGCAAAAAAAAGGAGCAATCCTAGTCCTACTAGGATTGGAGGAGGAGTCCTCCTCTCCTAGTAGGTTCGGCCGAACCATAAGAGCCTTGTTCCTTGAGCCAAGGCTCTTCTCCTCTCCTCCTATATATACTGGTGGGTTTTAGGGTTTTGCAATAGTTTTTTCAGCCACGTGCTACCCGTTCCTCGAGTGCATAGTTTCTCCTCAAGATCGGATTTCTGTAGTGCTTAGGCGAAGCCCTGCCGGAATTGCTTCACCACCATCGCCAGAGCGCCGTCACGCTCCCGGAGAACTCTTCTACCTCTCTGCACTCTCTTGCTGGATCAAGACGGCGGAGATCGTCATCAAGGTGTATGTGTGCTGAACGCGGAGGTGCGGTCCGTTCGGCGCTAGACCGGAAGGATCGTGATCAAGCTTGTGGGACGAATCGTGATCAAGTTTGTGGGACGGATCGTGATCAAGTTCTTGGGACGGATCGTGATTAGATCGCGGGACGGATCGTGATTGGATCGCGGGACGCTCGGCGATTTGGATCGCGAAGACGTTCGACTACACCAACCGTGTTTCTTAACGCTTCCCGCTTAGCGATCTACAAGGGTACGTAGATCCACTCTCCCTCTCGTAGATGTTCATCAGCATGGATAGATCTGCGTGCGCGTAGGAAATTTTTTGTTTCCCATGCAATGTTCCCCAACAGTGGCATCATGAGCTAGGTCTATGTGTAGATGAGATCTCGAGTAGAACACAAAAGGTTGTGGGCGTTGATGCTTAGATTGCTTCCTCCCTTGGTCGGATTTTGGTTCAGCGGTATTGTGAGATGAAGCGGCCTAGACCAACATTACTCGTACGCTTACGAGAGACTGTTTCCCTCGACCGCAACTTGTTGCATAGATGGCTTGCGGGTGCCAGTTTCTCTCACTTTAGTTGGATCGGATTCGACAAAGGCGGTCCTTGAGAAGGTTGAGAAGAACTAGTGTATCACCGTTGTGGTTTTTGCGTAGATGAGAATTGTTCTTGCTAGATACCCGTAGCAGCCACGTAAAACATGCAACAACAATTAGAGGACGTCTAACTTGTTTTTTCAGGGTATGTTGTGATGTGATATGGCAAATTACATGATGTGATATATGTGATGTATGAGATGATCATGTGATGTATAGATTATCACGACTTGCATGCCGATGAGTACGACAACTGGCAGGAGCCATAGGGTTGTCTTTAATTGTTGCATGACCTGTGTGTCAATCATTAAGCGCTATGTGATGCTTTACTTTATCGCTAAACGGTAACAATAGTACTAGAAGCATGTTGGGCGCGACAACCCCGATGGCGACACGTTGATGGAGATCAAGATGATGAAGATCATGGTGTCATGTCGGTGACGATGGAGATCATTCCGGTGCTTTCTAGATGGGGATCAAAAGCACAAGTTCATGGCCATATCATGTCACTTATGAATTGCATGTGATGTTAATCCTTTTATGCACCTTGTTTTGCTTAGGACGAAAGTAGCATTATAAGGTGATCCCTCACTTAAATTTCAAGATGAATTGTGTTCTCCCCGAGTGTGCACCATTGCGAAAGTTCGTCGTGTTGAGACACCACGTGATGATCGGGTGTGATAGACTCTACGTTCACATACAACGGGTGCAAGCCAGTGTTGCACGTGCAGAACACTCGGGTTAAACTTGGCGAGCCTAGCATGTACAGACAAGGCCTCGGAACACAAGAGACCGAAAGGTCGCACATGAGTCATATAGTAGATATGATCAACATAACGATGTTCACCATTGAAGCCACCTCAACTCACGTGATGATCCGACTTGAGTTGGTGTATTTGGATGATGTGACACTCAGATGACCCGAGGGATGTCAATTTGAGTGGGAGCTTTAGTAATTTGATTAACTAAACTCATTATCTTGAACAATAGTCTAAGTAAACTTTGCATATTTATGTTGTAGATCAATGGCTCGCGCAGTAGCACCCTAAATTTTAATGTGTTCCTAGAGAAATCTAAGTTGAAAGATGATGGAAGTAACTTTGTTGACTGGCCCATAATGTGAGGATTATCCTCACGGCTTACCAGAAATCATATGTCCTTGATGCACCACTTGGTGACCAACCAGAAGACATGACCTCCGAAGACGTTAAGAACGCTTGGGAGGCACGTACTGGAGATTACTCAATAGTTCAGTGTGCGATATTGTATGGCTTAGAGCTGGGACTTCAAAGACGTTTTGAACGTCATGGAGCATATGAGATGTTCCAAGAGTTGAAGTTTATCTTTCAGAAGAACGCCCGGATCGAGAGGTATGAAACCTCCGATAAGTTCTATGCTTGCAAGATGGAGGAGAACGGGTCTATCAGTGAACATATACTCAGAATGTCTGGGTATTCAACTCGTCTAGCGGAGTTGGGAATTGCCCTTCCGCCAGAGGCGATCACTGACAGAGTTCTTGAATCACTGTCACCTAGTTACAAGAGCTTTGTGATGAACTATAACATGCACGGGATGAACAAGTCAGTCGCCGAGCTATTTGCGATGCTAAAAGTCGCTGAGTCTGAAATCCAGAAAGAACATCAAGTGTTGATGGTCAATAAAACCACTAGTTTCAAGAAAAATGGCAAGGGCAAGGGCAAGGGCAAGAAGGGTAAAACCAAGAAGGATGGCAAAGCAGTTGCTACTCCTGTAAAGAAGCCCAAGCATGGACCCAAGCCAGAAACTGAGTGCTTTCATTGCACGGGAACTGGTCACTAGAAGCAAAACTGCCCTAAGTACCTAGCTGACAAGAAGGTGGCCAACGACAAACAAGGTATATATGATATACATGTTATTGATGTGTACCTTACTAGCCCTCGTAGTAGTGCCTGGGTATTTGATACCGGTTCGGTTGCTCACATTTGCAACTCAAAGCAGGAACTACGGAATAAAGGAAGGCTGGCAAAGGACGAAGTGACGATGCGCGTGGGAAATGGTTCCAAGGTTGATGTGATCGCCATCGGCACGCTCTCTCTTCGATTACCATTGGGATTAGTGATGAACCTGAATAATTGTTATTTAGTGCCTGCGTTAAGCATGAACATTATATATGGATCTTGTTTATTGCGAGACGGTTACTCATTTAAATCAGAGAATAAAGGTTATTCTATTTATACGAGTAATATCTTTTATGGTCATGCACCCACTGTTAGGGGTTTATTCATATTGAATCTTGATAGTGATGACACACATGTTCATAACATTGATGCCAAAAGATGTAGAGTTGATAATGATAGTACCACTTTCTTGTGGCACTGTCGTTTAGGTCATATTGGTGTAAAACGCATGAGGAAGCTCCATGTTGATGGACTTTTGGAGTCACTTGATTTTAAATCACCTTAGACACATGTGAAACATGCCTCATGGGCAAGATGACTAAAACGCCATTCTCTGGAACAATGGAACGGGCGAGTGACTTATTGGAAATCATACATACTGATATGTGCGGTCCAATGAATGTTACAACGCGTGGTGGATATCGTTATTTTCTCACCTTCACTGATGACTTAAGTAGATATGGGTATATTTACTTAATGAAACACAATTCTGAAACATTTGAAAAGTTCAAGCAATTTCAGAGTGAAGTTGAGAATCATCGTAACTAGAAGATTAAGTTCCTGCGATCTGATCGAGGAGGTGAATATCTGAGTTATGAGTTTGGCAGTCACTTAAGACAGTGTGGAATTGTTTCACAGTTGACACCGCCCGGAACACCACAGCGTAATGGTGTGTCCAAATGTCGTAATCAAACCTTATTAGATATGGTGCATTCTATGATGTCTCTTGCTGATTTGCCACTATCGTTTTGGGGTTATGCATTAGAGACAGCTGCATTCACTTTAAATAGGGCACCATCAAAATCCGTTGAGACGACGCCATATGAACTATGGTTTGTCAAGAAGCCAAAGTTGTCGTTTCTTAAAGTTTGGGGATGTGATGCTTATGTCAAAAAGCTTCAGCCTGAAAAGCTAGAACCCAAAGAGGAAAAATGTGTCTTCATAGGATACCCGAAAGAGACAGTCGGATATATCTTCTATCTCAGATCCGAAGGCAAAGTGTTTGTCGCTAAGAACAGAACATTTCTTGAGAAAGAGTTTCTCTCGAAAGAATTGAGTGGGAGGAAAATAGAGCTTGATGAGGTTATTGAACCTTTACATCAACCAGAAAGTAGCGCAGCGTAGAAAGATGTTTCTATGGAACCTACGACGGTAGAAGAGGAAGTTAATGATGATGATCATGAAGCTTCGGATCAAGATACTATTGAACCTCGTAGGTTGACAAGGCCGCGTACTACTCCTGAGTGCTACGGCAACCCTGTCTTGGAGGTCATGTTGTTGGACAACAATGAACCTACGAGCTATGGAGGAGCAGTGATGGGCCTGGATTCCGAGAAATGGTTAGAGGCCATGAAATCCGAGATGGGATCCATGTATGGAAACAAAGTATGGACTTTGGAAGTATTACCTGAAGGGCGAAAGGCCATTTAGAACAAATGGATCTTTAAGAAGAAGACAGACGCGGACGGTAATGTCGTCGTCTATAAAGCTCGACTTGTGGCAAAGGTTTTTTCACAAGTTCAAGGAGTTGACTACGATGAGACCTTCTCACCCGTAGCGATGCTTAAGTCTGTCAGAATCATGTTGGCAATAGCTACTTATTTCGACTATGAAATTTGGCAGATGGATGTCAAAACAGCGTTCCTCAACGGTTTCCTTGAGGAAGAGTTGTATATGATGCAACCAGAAGGTTTTGTCGATCCAGAGAATGCTAACAAACTTTGCAAACTCTAGCGATCCATTTATCGGCTGGTGCAAGCATCTCGGAGTTGGAATAAGCGTTTTGATGAGGTGATCAAAGCTTTTGAGTTTATACAAGTTTATGGAGAAGCTTGTATTTACAAGAAAGTGAGTGGGAGCTCTATGGCGTTTCGAATATTATATGTGGATGACATATTGCTGATTGGAAACAATATAGAAATGCTGGAAAGCGTGAAGGAATATTTGAACAAGAGTTTTTCAATGAAGGACCTAGGAGAAGCTGCTTTCATATTAGGCATTAAGATCTATAGAGATAGATCGAGACGCTTAATAGCACTTTCACAGAGCACATACCTTGATAAAGTTTTGAAGAAGTTCAAAATGGATCAGTCCAAGAAGGGGTTCTTGCCTGTGTTACAAGGTGTGAAGTTGAGTAAGACTCAATGCCCAGTGACTGCAGAGGATAGAGAAAAGATGAGTGTCATCCCCTATGCTTCAGCCATAGGCTCTATCATGTATGCAATGCTATGCACAAGACCCGATGTCAGCCTTGCCATAAGTATGGCTGGAAGGTTTCAAAGTGATCCTGGAATGGAACACTGGGCAGCGGTCAAGAATATCCTTAAGTACTTGAAAAGGACTAAGGAAATGTTTCTCGCTTATGGAGGTGATGAAGAGCTCGCTGTAAAGGGTTACGTCGATGCAAGCTTTGACACTGATCCGGATGACTCTAAGTCACCAACCGGATACGTATTTATTCTCAACGGGGGAGAGGTAAGCTGGTGCAGTTCCAAGCAAAGCATGGTAGCTGATTCTACATGTGAAGCGGAGTACATCGCAGCCTCAGAGGCAGAGAAGGAAGGTGTCTGGATGAAGCAGTTCATGACAGATCTTGGAGTAGTGCCCAGTGCACTGAATCCAATGAACCTGTTCTGTGACAACACTGGTGCCATTGCTCTGGCCAAGGAACCAAGGTTTCACAAGAGGACCAGACACATAAAGCGACGCTTTAACTCCATCCACGATTACATCGAGGAGAAGGACATAAATACTTGCAAAGTGCACACAGATCTGAATGTTGCAGAACCGTTTACTAAACCTCTTCCAAGGGCTAAACATGATCGACACCAGAACTGCATGGGTGTTCGATTCATTACCATGTAAATCACATAGTGACGTGAACTAGATTATTGACTCTAGTGCAAGTGGGATACTGTTGGAAATATGCCCTAGAGGCAATAAATAAAGTGTTTATTATTATATTTCCTTGTTCATGATAATCGTTTATTATCCATGCTATAATTGTATTGATTGGAAACACATTACATGTGTGGGTTAATTGACAACACTCTGTCCCTAGTATGCCTCTAGTGAACTAGCTCGTTGATAAAAGATGGTCAAGATTTCCTAGCCATTGACATGTGATGTCATTTGATAATGGGATCACATCATTAGGAGAATGATGTGATGGACAAGACCCAAACTACAAACGTAGCATATGATCGTGTCCGTTTATTGCTACTATTTTCTATATATCAAGTATATGTTTCTATGACCATGAGATCATGCAACTCACGGACATGGGAGGAGTGCCTTGTGTGTATCAAACGTCGCAACGTAACTGGGTGACTATAAAGGTGCTCTACAGGTATCTCCGAGGGTGTCTGTTGAGTTGGCATGGATAAGGACTGGAATTTGTTACTCCGTGTGAAGGAGAGGTATCTCAGGGCCCACTCGGTAATAAAACATCACTATGAGCCTTGCAAGCAATGTGTCTAAGTGTTAGTCATGGGATCTTGTATTACGGAACGAGTAAAGAGACTTGCCGATAACAAGGTTGAACTTGGTATGGAGATACCGACGATCGAATCTCGGGCAAGTAACATACCAAAGAACAAAGGGAACATCATACGTGATTAACTGAATCCTTGACATAGAGGTTCGACCGATAAAGATCTTCGTAGAATATGTAGGAACCAATATGGGCATCCAGGTCCCGCTATTGGTTATTGACCATAGAGGTGTCTCGGTCATGTCTACATAGTTATCGAACCCGCAGGGTATGCACACTTAAGGTTTGGTGACATTTCGGTGGTATAGAGTTATGTATGGTGGTGACCGAAGGTTGTTCGGGGTCTCGAATGAGATCCCGGACGTCACCAGGAGCTCCAGAATGGTCCGGAGGTAAAGATTCATCTATAGGAAGTCCTGTTTTGGTCATCGAAAAAGTTTTGGGCTCATCGGTAGTGTACCGGGAGGCCTCCGGGAGGGGTATTTCGACCCAAGAGGCTTCATGGTCTATGGGAGAGTGAATATCAGCCTTTAGTGGGCTGGTGGAAACTCCCACACAAGGCCCATGTGGCTGGAGAAGAAAACCGAATAGGAAAAGGTGGAAAAAGGCAAAAAAGGAGCAATCCTAGTCCTACTAGGATTGGAGGAGGAGTCCTCCTCTCCTAGTAGGTTCGGCCGAACCATAGGAGCCTTGGCCCTTGCGCCAAGGCTCTCCTCCTCTCCTCCTCTTTATACTGGTGGGTTTTAGGGTTTTGTACTAGTTTTTTCAGCCACGTGCTACCCGTTCCTCCAGTGCATAGCTTCTCCTCTAGATCGGATTTCTGTAGTGCTTAGGCGAAGCCCTGCCAGAATTGCTCCAACATCATCGCCGGAGCGCCGTCATGCTGCCGGAGAACTCTTCTACCTCTCCGCTCTCTCTTGCTGGATCAAGACGGCGGAGATCGTCATCAAGCTGTACGTGTGCTGAATGCGGAGGTGTCGTCCGTTCAGCGCTAGATCGGAAGGATCATGATCAAGCTCGTGGGACGGATCATGATCAAGTTCGTGGGACGGATCATGATCAAGTTCGTGGGACGGATCGTGATTGGATCGTGGGACGCTCGGCGATTTGGATCGCGAAGACGTTCGACTACACCAACCGCGTTTCTTAATGCTTCCCGCTTAGCGATCTACAAGGGTACGTAGATCCACTCTCCCTCTCGTAGATGCTCATCACCATGGATAGATTTGCGGGTGCATAGGAATTTTTTTGTTTCCCATGCAACGTTCCCCAACACAAAGTATAAAGCACTAAAGCAAAGACAAATTGGAGGAATAGAGTTACATACCAAGGAGCAATTTCTCAAAACAGTTTCACAAACAGAGTCCGGAGCAAGGAGATCGAAAATTTCAGTTTCTAGAGGAAGAACACGAGAGAGAGAGAGAGAGAGAGAGAGGGCTAGAGAACTTTTTCTGGAGGTAGAGGGTGAAGTGAGCCTAAGGGATAAGGCAGGGGGCCTATGGGCTCCACAAGCCATCTGGGCACGACTAGGGGGGGTGACCGCGCACTGTTTGCTCGTGGCCCACAGGTGCACCTCCCTTCTATAATTTTTATGCCAAAAATTCTTATATATTCCAGAAAAAATTCATGTTAAAATTTTGTGGCAATCTGAGACTTTTTTATTTCTGGGTCATTTTTTATTGCACGAGAAAATGAGAAAACGGGAAAATCAAGCTATTTTATTTTTCTTAACTAAAAATAACAAAGGATAAACTTGCGATACATAGAGTTGTGAATACTGAATTCATCAATCACATGTGTTTCAAACATGGTTCATTAATAAGGTTGATCAAGTCTTATTAATAACTATTTCCTATTGACATGAAATCGAAGAATTTTCGTATAACACCAAGTTACCTCTATGGGGATTTGCATCTCCCAAAAAATAAGATTATGATATTTCTTCTTGGCAGTAGGTAGAGGGATATTGAATTCTCTAATGATAACCATGTCACTAGGATCAATGACATTAATATTATTAACCAAAGTTTGCTTCTTCGGAAAATGCACGGTACGTTGCTTGCCATTGGCATGAAAAATAACCTTGCTTTTGTTGCAATCAATAACAACCCCTGCAACATTTAGAAAGGGTGTACCAAGGATGATCGACATATTGTCGTCCTCGGGCATATCAAGAATGACAATGTATGTTAAGATAGTAACATTTGCAACCACAACAGGAACGTCCTCGCGAATTCCAATAGGTAAAATAGTGGATTTATCAGCCATTTGCAAAGATATCTCAAAGGGTGTAAGCTTATTCAATTCAAGTCTTTTATAAAGGGAGAAAGGCATAACACTAAGACTGGCTCCTAAATCACATAATGCAGTTTTAACATAGTTTGTATTAATAGAGCAAGGTATTGTAGGTATACCCGGATCTCCTAACTTGTTAGGCACTCCACCATCAAAAGAATAATTAGCAAGTATGGTAGCAATTTCAGTTTTAGGTATTTTTCTTTTGTTGGTAAGAATATCGTTCATATACTTAGCATACACATGCATTTTCAATATATCTATCAAGCGAGTGTGCAAAAAGACAGGTCTAATTATTTCAGCAAAGCGTTCAAAATCTGCATCATCCTTACTTGTAGATGGCTTACGAGGGAATGGCATGAGTTTTTAACCCATGGCTCTCTTTCCTTTCCATGTTTTCTAGCAACAAAGTCTCTCTTATCACAACGTTTAATTTTGGGAAGTGGGTTATCAAGATTTTCAGCTGGTTCTATTTCCACATCATTATCATTCTATTTGTTATCATCTGGTTGAGCATCTATGTGAACATCATCGTTGTTGTCATTTTCATTATCACTAGGTGTATGTTCACTACAAGATTGTGTTTCAGCATCACAAATAGAAACATCATTATGTTTCTCAATAGAGTTTTCTATAACAGGTTCATTAGAGGCATGCAAGTTCCTATCATCTTTCTTTTTCTTTTTCTTCTTAGATGAACTAGGTGCATATTCATTAATTCTCTGAGAATCTTGTTCAATTCTTTTAGGGTGACCTTCAGGATAAAGAGGTTCCTGAGTTATTCTACCTCCTCTAGTCACTACTCTAACAAGACGATCATTCATATTATTATTTATTTCAACAAGCAAATCATTTTGTGACTTAGCTGCTTGGTCTAGTTGGGTGTGAACCATAGAAGCATGTTAACCGAGACCTTTCACATCATTAGCAATTCTAAACATCAAGTCACTTAAGAGGTCTATCATCATGGCATTACGTCTTAATTGATCCTTAACATAATTATTGAAGTGCACTTGCTTAACAATGTAATTATCAAATTCATCCATGCACCGACCAGGAGTCTTAGTATAAGGTATATCACTTTCATTAAAGGAACAGAGAGAATTTACCTCTACGACCTTTGTCAGGGTGTCAAGTCCATGTATTTCTTCGATAGGTGGTAATATCTTGACATCTTCTGTTTTAATACCTTTCTCTTTCATAGATCTTTTTTGCTTCTTGCATATCTTCAGGACTTAGGAATAGAATACCTCCCTTCTTTTCAATAGGTTTTGGCAGTGGTTCACTAAGTGTCCAATCATCGGCATTTTACAATATGTTATTCAATAGTTCTTCAGCTTGTTCAATGGTTCTTTCACTGAAAATACAACCAGGACAACTATCTAGGAAGTCCCTAGAAGCATCAGTTAGTCCATTATAAAAGATATCGAGAATTTCATTTTTCTTAAGAGGGTGATCATGTAAAGCTCTAAGCAACTGGTGAAGCCTCCCCCAAGCTTGAGGGAGATTCTCTTCTTCAATTTGCACAAAGTTAAATTTTCCTATAAAGCAACTTATTTCTTATGAGCATGAAAATATTTTTTGGAAAAGTAATAAAGCATATCCTGGGGACTACGCATACAACTAGGAGCCAGAGAAAGAAACCATTCCTTGTCCTTGCCTTCGAGAGAGAAAGGAAAATGCTTAAGGATATAATAGTAGTGTATATTTTCATCATTGGTAAACAAAGCATCAATTTCCTTCAGTTTCATAAGATGCTCGACAACTGTTTCATTTTCATAACCATGGAAAGGATCGGACTCTAGTATAGGAATCAGTTCAGGGTCTCCAGAGAATTCATAGTCCTGATAAGTGGCAAATATAGGAGAAGTAGCCAATTTAGGATCATTGATTTTATCCATCATAGATTTTTTTGTTTTAGTTTCCACGGTACTTTCTTGAAATCATATCTATTTTCACAAGAAAGAAAGTCCCTAGGTATCTCACCATCAATAACATAACCTTAAGTTACATAATAAGGCAATTCATCTCTATTAGGAGAGCAAGGTGTAACATGTGATTCAAAATCTTCATCAATTTTGGCATTTTTAAGTTCTCTAGCTTTAGCAATATGAGCATCAAGTAATTCACTCAGTGGCACAATTTCAGTTTCAACATGTGTAGCAGTAGTATCATCATTAGTTTCAACATGTGAAATATCACGATGATCAACAGGTGGTGGGGTAACAAGCTGATTCAAAATAGTAGGTGAATCAAAAACAGATCTAGATGGTAGTTCCTTACCTCCTCTCGCGCGAGAGGGGACGATCTTAGTTCGATTATCTTCTACATTCTTCATAGTGGCAATTGGATATCCTCAAGTTAACACGATAAATAAAGCTATGCTCCCTGGCAGCGGCGCCAGAAAAAGGTCTTGATAACCCACAAGTATAGGGGATCGTGACAGTCTTCACGGGTAGTATTTCACCCTAATTTATTGATTCGACACAAGGGGAGCCAAAGAATATTTATTGGCCTTGATAGTTGAGTTGTCAATCAACCGCACCTGGGATATCTCTCTGCAGCAAAAGTTAAGTAGTACGGCAAGTAGTTGGAGTAACAATAATAGTGATAGCAGCAATTTTGGTAACAGATGTAACAGTAGCAATTGAGTAGCAAGTGTGACAGTAACAACAGCAGTAGTAACTTAGCTAGATTCAGTATATGTGAAGCATAGGCACGTGGACCGGTGATGGATAATGATTTAGATGACATCAAGCATGTAATAGTTACATAGTAGGGCGACATAGAACTAGCTCCCATTCATCAATGTAATGTAGGCATGTATTCCCTATATAGTCATGCGTGCTTGCGATAAGAACTTGCATGACATCTTTTGTCCTATCCTCCCATGGCAGCGGGGTCCTATTGTAAACTAAGGGATATTAATGCCTCCTTTTAATAGAGAACCGGAACAAAGCATTAACACATGGTGAATACATGAACTCCTCAAACTACAGCAATCACTGGAAAGACTAGCAATTATTGTGACCTTAGGGTATGCAGATCAAGAAACATAATAGGTACATACAACTTGCAAGATAGGATCCAAATAAATCTTATATTCATGAAAAAATAATATGTTTAGATCTAAAATCATGGCACTCTAACCCTAGCGACAAGCATTAAGCATAGCAAAGTCATAGCAACATCAATCTGCGAACATAGTGGACAGTACCGATCAAGCCCTATCAAACTTAACTCAATTACATGTTCAATCGCATTCAATACCACCACCGTCCAACAAGCCTACAAAGGAATTACTCACTCCCGGTGGTGTGCATCATGGTGGTGTTGATGAAGAAGGGTTGGTGATGACGATGGCGAGGGTTTCCCCTCTCCGGAGCCCCAAACGGACTCCAGATCAGCCCTCCCGGGGAAGAACAGGAGGTGGCGGCGGCTCCGTCTCGTGAAACACGATGAAATCTTCTCTCCGTTTTCTCTCTCTCCGAAGATGTGAATTTATAGGAATGGAATTAGGGTCGGGGGAGCCACGTGGGCCCCACAAGCCATCAGGCGCGGCCAGGGGGTGGTTGCGCCCTGTTGGCTTGTGGCCCACATGCAACCCCCTTTGGTGGTTCTTCGCTCCATAATTCATTATATATTCCAAAAAAATTCACAAAAAGTTTCTTCCAATTCCGAGAACTTTTATTTCTGCACAAAAAATAATCACCAAGATAGTTCTGTTGAAAACAGCATCAGCCCGGGTTAGTTCCATTCAAATCATGCATATTAAAATACAAAACGAGAGCAAAAGTGTTTGAAAAAGGAGATAGGTTGGAGACCTATGAGGAGGTAATATTCAAAGGCTTTGACTGAACGGTGGCGCTCCGTTTGGCCTTTTGTGAGCAGGTGGGAGATGAGAGAGGGCAAAAGTGAGCAAAGTTAGTTGGCTTAGGAAAAACTGAGTATAAATAGGGAACGAACGACATGAAAATAGGAATCCCTCATCTCAGTTAAGATTTGTTGACCGCACAGTTGGGTTCACCCCCATCACGGCTTTGGCGATCTATTTTTGGAAGGGTGTGACGTGTTATAACAAGGTTGGATCGGAACAATCACAACATACAAACAACTCCTAACGCTGTTCGTATTAAAAAGTATGTGAAACTACTGACGTTTAGAGAGTTCAACGATAAAAGTAATGTGTTTTAATAAAAGATGTTTGCATACACCTTTTTTGTGGACTTGTCATGCCCAAGATGTGCACCTATCCATTTTAAGACACGAGGGCCTCGCAAGGGATAAAGGCGCATCTTGCCGTTAGCAAGTATAGTAACATTGCATCATGCATTACAGAAGAGATGAGTATAAAAGTTGGCTTACACTCGCCACATGCTAAATTACAATTCCACTCAGAATTCAAGTCATCAAGATGAAAACAGGGTCTGACTACGGACGAATCAAACGATAAAACAGATGCAAATGAAACTATCTCGCTGCCCCAAAGATCACGACCAGGTCCTCTACTCATCCGGATACGTCATGTACATCCTGCCTCTTTCCTCATCATACTCCCACTGGAGCTGGGTAAGATCATCCTACAGGTACTCATCTGAACTTGTACCTGGAGTTGTTGTAGTAAACTATGAGCCACAGAGGACTCGGCTATCATGTGCCCGGGTACCGAGACTATTCAAGCCTAAAGGTTGGGATGGGGTAAGTGTTTAGTTTGTAGTAGCACTAAGAATATATGGTGGCTAGCTTACGCAACATGAAATAAATATGAGTGGCCTACGAAGAATGATCGAGTCTAGTACGATCTCTATGAGATCCTGAACACCTGCTTACATCAATCATAACCCCATCATGTTCCCTCTCGGATCATGTTCACGAGCAGAGACAATCACGATTACTCACATAGTTGGTGTATTTTATTAGAGTTTACTTCATGTTTACTAGAACCAGGTGTTAAACAAATATCCAAGTTGCCACATAACTGCGGGCACGGCTTTCCGAAAGATCTAACCCTGCAGGGGTGCTCCGACTAGTCCATCACAAATATACACACTCCGTGGGAATTCCTCGACCACGGATCTCGTGGTCATCATAGGTAATTTCAAAGGAATTCCAACACCTCGAGAAAACCCAAAGAAAATCAGAGTCCACACGCAGGACATTCAATAAAGGTAAAACAAATCCAACAAGACCACCCGACGTGTTGACGAACCCGATAAGAGCCGCTTATCTCGTTCTCAGGACACGACGGATGAGCGATGGTTACGACGCCAATCACCGAGTTGCCCCGGGCGGCGTTAATAAGTTGCTCTGGGTTGGACTAACACTCATGCGGAGCACTGGACCGGGGTTTGATTAAATTATCCACGGGGTTGCAAAGCCCTATGCTAGTTAATTAAGATATTAGCAAATATAGTACCAATGTTGGGTCTTGCTAGACAAGTTTTAATCTCAACCAAATAAACAAGGGGGTCCCCATAACAACCCCAAGCGTGTTAGGAGCGCAAAATATGGAAAACATAACACCGGTAACCAGGAACTAATGGCGGTAACAGGGGAATAAATCACTTAGCAAAAGGCCAAGCCTTCCACCAATACCAGATATATATGTGCATTAGATTAAATAACAGAATTTATTGTGATATCCAGTCCATGTTATCACATGGAACAACCTACACCTGCAACTAAGAATGCTATAAGACGGGCTGAGCAGCGGTAACTTAGCCAATCAAAGTTTGCTAGGATATGGAGGTTAGAGGCTGTCATGGCAACATGGGGGCTGATATCAAGTGGTAGGTAGTGCAAATGTAACGATAAGAGCGAGAAACTAGCAAGAGAAAATATTATTGGGATCCGGGTACGATCATCTTGCCTGTTAGTTCTTCAGCGGAACAAGTAGCGGGATCCTCGTAGTGGTACTGTCCAGGGTCCTCGAACTCAGTATCGACACTCGCGTCTACCCAAGAGAAACAGAAAATAAATCTCTAACCAAGGTTCAATGCACAACCAAGATGATGCATGATTTATTTTACGAAGAATTTAACATGGCAATCCAAAACTAGTCAAGTTTCACATGCAAAGTTTGTAAATTAGTGAATCTGGACAGAACCTCATGTTATGTTATTTAGACATGCATGAACATGGAAAATATGGATGCATCATGCAAAATTGATAGAAACGCATATCAAGAACACAAGAAACGGAGCTACGGTTCTCACGATACGCTCACGACAAGGTACGGAGGCAAAACACAAGGCAACCAAGACCTGGGATACTTCTTGGCATTCCAAGGTAGCCACTGGATAGGTGATGAAAAATCAATCACAATAGGCTCAAGAATCAACCAATTCCATGGAGTATAGCTCCCACAAGTCACAAAACAAGATAACACCAAATCTGCCACAAAACAGCAACATAGCAATTTGTAAAGCTCACAACTTGAACTACAGGAACCCTACATCCACAAACAAGATATTGACAGAATCTACTCAACACATACATGAACTTATCCAACAACACAAACAGCAAATAAGCCACACATCAACAAACATGAATCAATCAAGTTGGCAAGATGAATCAGTTTTCTGGGACTTTGTGAAAATTCCAGTTTTCTGGAATCTGAGATTATAAAGTAGCAAGTTGACAGCACTGGTTAAATATGCTAGAGAGATCCTATTGGAATGAAAATTAACAGGATGGTAGATGGCAATATCTACTACAAATAACTAACACTGAGCATGAGCGAAACCCAAACATATCACTAGATACAACCCACTCTTCAAGGCAAAACAATAACTACAGATCTCCCAGACTTGGTCATTTTTTAAGCAAGCTAGACAGAAACATAAAGTTGCTCACTAAACAGCATGGTTCCCACTTATCTGGTGACTTTGCACAAATAACAAAAATACTGGGACATTCCCAGCAACTTTAACTAGCAATCTCATGTTGGCAAGAACTTAAAACCATGCGGAGAATAAATCATATGAAATGAACAAAAGGGCATCACAGCATAAAAATGCAGTTTTGTGAAGTTAATCCAAAGTCAAATCTGACTTCACAGATGCATTCATGGGTTGATTTTACCCCAAAATCACTACTCGTACCCCTATGATTGCTTGGAGCAAGAGGGAGAAAAGCTAGGTCAAAATTGACCTCCTAAGGGCATGGGTGACTTATGTCACTTATGCAACTTAATGAAAATGGCCCCAAAAGGCATGTGCTCTAAAGTTGCTTATTGTAAATGGTTAAATAGCATCTTAGTGACATGGTATCATGGCATAGCATCATTTGCAAGGATGAAACTAACTAGAAGAGAAACTATGCTCATATGCACTTAAGAGAGGAATACCAACACATGGAGCTAGTCATGCACATGGTACAAAACCACTCACTAGCATCTACTAGGCATCATTGCAAGAGAATAAATATGGATAGGAGGCATTCTACCTACACACACATCCACAAGTGTGTGTACACACTACACCAAGCACCCACACACACATGTGTGTGTATAACATACACACAACCATGCTCACATATATCACCACACACACATATAGACGAACAAAAGCAAGGAAGAAAAAGAACACAAAAGAAAGGAAAAATGAAAAGCACAAAAAAGGGGAGGGGCTCAAGATCGAACCCGAGACCTCCTGGTCTACACACTCAAGTGCTACCACTGCGCTACGGCGACGACAGTTAACAGAGGAGGGGCACATCACCACTAGTACACACATATGCGCATATAATCTGATGAAACTGAACCATACTGCACACACACACGACAGAGCATTGGCGGTGAGCAACGGCGACTACAGGCAGGCTACAGGGCATCTCCGGCGAAGGAAAGACGCTGCAGGGACTACGGGATATACGGGGAATCCATTCCCCCGTTCGTCTCGCGACGAGGGGGACTGCGGTGAGATCAAGCGTGAGCTTCTCCGGCCGGCGGCGACGAGCACACGACGGCAAGGTACAGGCTACGACGAGGAGAGGGGGACAGCGGGGGACCGGCTGCTCACCGAGGGAAGCTCGGCGAAGCGGGGGCACGGCGACGACGAGACGACGAGGAAGAAGACGACGGTGGCGCTCCCTCGCTTGCGGATGACGGCGACGACGGGGCGCTGCAGGGGTGCTCCTCACCCCCTAGCATCGGGAACGGGACGCGGACGGCTCTGAGTCGCTGCAGACCATCTTGACGGCGGCGGGGCTCCACCGAGGCGACGCCGGCGACGAGCCCGTCAATCCCCACCTCACTCTGAAACCCACTACCTCTCTGAACCCGAGACGGAGGAAGCAGCAAGAGGGAGAAGGAGGAGGAGGAAGAAGGGGAAAAGCGGTGGCGGCGAGAGGGGAAGGGGAACCCTAGGGATCTGCGCTCTATTTGAAGGGGCATGGACGTTCGTGTGCCTCTAACGGTCGGCTCTCGATCTTGCACTCTGCTCTCTCGCCTCTGCTGCCTGACGGAGGAGGAGGAACGGGGCAGGTGGCCGTCCTGATGCTACCTGGGCCGAGCTAGGGGCTCTCCTGGGTCGGAAGCCCAGTGCCCCCACACTGCTCTCTCTCACCCAAACAAAAGGTTTTTCTGATATTTTGAAAATAGCACCACTCAAAGAAAAACCTCAGAGGGATAAACAGGGGTTTTAGTACAAATAAAAAAATACTTTTGTAAAGAAAATAATGTGCTCATATTATTAAATATATTAGGTTGATTTATTGCACAAGTTATTTAAACAACTATTTAAATAACAGCCATGTTTTTAAAACAAACAATCCCAATTAACAACAGCACCACATCCTAACTTAATAAGATTATTTGGGGCACCTCTTGAACATTTTAAAACAAATAGAATAGCAAGTTAAATCTGATCATTAAATTAATAGGAAGAGAGGAGGAAGATGGAAGGTGGTGTTTGAAAGAGAGAAGAGAGGGGAAGAAAGAGGTTGCACACATGACTCCACCCACACTCTCAAACACCAACACCACACAAGGCACACTCTCAACCACTACATCACATACACATGAAGACAAGTAAGGCAAGAAGAAAGAAATGATGCATGATGATATGATGCATGAATGCCATTCAATACATGGGGCAAGGTGCAAATCATACATTAATCCCATGTCACAAGTCATACAATGGGGTAACATGCCAAATAAGGTAGGGACATCACTTGGGATGTCACAACTCTCCCACACTACAAGAGGATCTCGACCCGAGATCTAGGAACGAAAGAAGTCCGGAAATTCGGAACGGAGCAGGTCCTCATGTTCCCAAGTAGCTTCTTTGTCGGAATGATGAGACCACTTCACCTTGAGGAACTTGATAGACTTGTTGTGAGTCTTACGCTCAGTTTCTTCAAGAATTGCAATTGGTGGTCACGATAAGAAAGATCTGCTTGAAGATCGATGTCTTGGAGGTCAATGGTTCGCTCAGGAGTCTTGAAACATTTTCGGAGCTGAGAAATATGGAAGACATCGTGCACATTCACGAAATTTGGAGGAAGCTCTAGTTGGTATGCAAGACCACCTGTCTTGCCAACAACTTTGATGGACCAACAAAACGAGGAGCTAGCTTCCCTTTTATTCCAAATCGCTGCGTGCCTCTCATGGGAGAAACTTTGAGATAGACAAGATCATCCACTTGGAAGGAAACATCCCGATGTTTGCTATCATAATAGCTCTTCTGACGAGACTGAGCTGCTTTGAGGTTCTCACGAATGACATGGCACATTTCTTCTGCTTCAGTGATCATGTCATTGCCCAAAATCTGACGCTCACCGGTTTCATACCAGTTAAGCGGGGTACGACACTTCTTGCCGCAGAGAATCTCGAACGGGGCCTTGCCTGAACTAGCTTGAAAGCTATTGTTGTATGATAATTCAGCATATGGAAGACAGTCTTCCCACTTAATGTCGAACGAAATCACACAGGCTTTGAGCATATCTTCAAGGATCTGATTGACTCTCTCAACTTGACCACTTGACTACGGATGGAACGCCGTGCTGGAACGGATCTTAGTACCCATAGCAGTCTGGAAGGACTCCCAAAACTTGGAAGTAAAGAGGCTTCCACGGTCAGAAGAGATGAGCTGAGGAATACCATGCAAAGACACTATCCATGACGTATACAGCTCTGCAAGCTGAGCTGCCGAGATAGATTCCTTGACTGGCAGGAAATGAGCAACTTTTGACAGCTTGTCGATACCACAAAGATGGCATCGTTGCCTCTCTTAGACTTGGGAAACCCAGTTACAAAATCCATCTCAACATGATCGAATTTCCACTCTGGGATAGGCAAAGGCTGAAGAAGACCTACTGGACAATGATGCTCTGCCTTTACTCTGCGACAAACATCACACTCGTTCACGAACTGAGCAATTTCACGTTTCATTCGAGTCCACTAGAAGGTTTGCTTGAGATCTTGATACATCTTGGAACTGCCTGGATGAATGGATAGAAGAGAATTGTGTGCTTCGTCCATGATAACCTTTCTGAGATCACCTTTTGGAACCACAAGACGGTCCTCAAAGAACAAGGTATCTTTGTTATCGACACGAAAGCACTTATACTTCGGAATGCTCTTGGCCACCCCTTTCTTCACTTTCTTCACCATAGCGTCAAGAAGCTGCGCTTGGCGAACCTGATCTTCCAGAGACGGAGAGACTTGAAGATTTGCAAGAAATCCTTCCAGAATCATCTGAAGGTTGAGCTTGCGGAAGGCTTCACAAAGCTTGGGTTGAAGAGGCTTCAAGATCAGACTATTGCAGTACGCCTTACGGCTGAGCGCGTTTGCAATGACATTTGCTTTCCCAGGAGTATACTCAATGCTTGGGTTGAAGTCTTCAAGCATTTCCACCCAACGAGATTGCCGAAGATTGAGATTGGGTTGAGTGAAAATGTACTTCAATCTCTTGTGATCGGTGTACACCACAACTGGTCTACCCAACAACAAATGCCTCCAAGTCATTAGAGCATGCACAACTGTCGCCAACTCAAGATCATGAGTGGGGTAGTTATTCTCGGCAGGCTTCAACTGACGCGAGGTATAGGCCACAATCTTCTTGTCTTGCATAAGAACACCACAAAGGCCTTGGAGAGAAGCATCACAGAAAACTTGGAAAGGCTTGGACTGCTCCGGAGGAACAAGAACTGGAGCTGGAGTTAGTCTCTGCTTGAGCGTATTGAACGCTGCATCACACTCAGGAGACCAAACATACTTGACACTCTTTTGGAGGATATTGGAAAGAGGCTTGGCAATTTGAGAGAAGTTCTCCACGAACCTTATGCAATAACTAGCCAGCCCGAGGAAACTCCGAAGTTGCTTGACGTTCTCAGGAGGTTCCCACTTCAATATTGCTTCAACTTTCTCAGGGTGGACTTTAATTCCCTCGGCAGAGATGACATGCCCGAGGTACACCACTTCATTGAGCCAAAACTCACACTTGGAAAACTTGGCATAGATCCGATGTTCCCTTAACTTGTCCAGCACTAGGCGGAGATGTTCTGCATCCTCTTCTTCTGTCTCCGAGAACACAAGGATATCATCGAGATAGACCAAGACAAACTCATTCTTGAATGGAGAGAAAATGAAATTCATCATCCTTGAGAAGGTTGGAGGAGCATTCGCAAGACCAAATGACATAACGGTGTACTCATACGAGCCAAAACTCGTCCTGAAAGCGGTCTTGGGAATGTCTTCTTCGCGAATGCGAATCTGATGATAACCCATTCGAAGATCCAACTTGGAGAAAACCTTGGCACCTTTCAGTTGTTCAAACAACTCATTGATGTTAGGGAGTGGGTATTTGTTTCTGATTGTCTTCTTGTTCAATGGCCGGTAGTCCACACAAAGACGATCCATGCCATCCTTCTTCTTGACAAACAAAACTCCACAACCCCATGGAGAAGAGCTTGGTCTGATCAGACCCAGACGTTCTTGCTCATCTAGATGCTTCTTCAACTCTTTCAGCTCTTCGGGCCAAGTTTATATGGGCGCTTGCAGACCGGTTTAGTTCCAGGCTCGAGATCAATCATGAACTCCACTGGCCGGTGCAGAGGCATTCCTGGCAATTCTTCTGGAAAGACATCTTCATACTCACAAACCACCGCAATTTGAGAAATCGCCGAGATTTCACCCTTCTCATTAAGAGAAAAGAGACGGATTGTGTCATCGCGAGCCGCGAATATAATCACATCTTCTGAAGGATGAGTCAGCTTGACTTCTTTTGCTTGACAATCAACATAAGCCTTATTCATAGCCAGGAAGTCCATGCCCAGAATGAGATCAATATCAGAATTCCCAAGAACAATTGGAGAAGCCAGAAAAGAATAATTGCCCATATTGATAGAAGCATCCTTAACAATCATATGCGAACTCATGCGCATCCCCGGAGAAACCACACGAAAAGGACTAGCTAAATGCTCCACTGAAAACTCATGCATAGCGACAAAAGGCTTGGATATGAATGAATGCAATGCACCAGTATCAAACAATACTTTAGCAGGAAAATCATTAACTGAGAGATTACCCATAATCACATCATTGGAATGCTCTGCTTCAGCTGCATTCACCATATTCACTTGGACTGACTTGGGATTATGCTTCACCATTGCATTGCCTGGAGGCTTGACAGGAGGAGGAGGCGGAAGATGCCGCTGGTTGCACTTGTTTGCATAGTGACCCTTCTGACCAAACTTGTGATAAGTCACCTTAGAGAGCGGACGAACATTGCCTGTAGGAGGAACAAAGACTACCTTGGACGCCTGGGTCTTCTGCTGAAATAATGGGTTGGGTGGGTGGGAAGAACCACGACCACCAAACTGCTTCTGCTGCTGAGGAGGATGAAACGGAAGAGGATTTGACGCCCAATACTTCTGCTGCTTGGAAACCATCTGAGAGCTGGAAGAAGAATATGAATCCCTTGAACGCTTCTTGGAGTTCTCTAACTTGAGCTGAGCTGCTTCAACCTTCAGAGCCATGTTGTAAAACTGATCAAACTCACGAGGCTCTTGAATAACAAGGCCTGGCAGAAGCTCATCCTTGAGACCACCTCTGAACTGATAGATCATAGCCTTATCATCTGGAACATCTTGCTTGGCATAACGAGCTAGATTCTGGAACTCGACGTTGTACTGGTAGACAGACTTGGTTCCCTGCTTCAGGTGCCTGAACTTCTCATCCATCTCCTCGACAAAGCTAGTCGGAATGTAATGAGCCCTAAAGTCACGACGGAAATCATCCCAAGTAACAACACGATCACCCCTGGAATCCTTGTACTGCTGCCACCAATCAGCTGCTTGACCCTTGAGCTGGAACGAAGCAAATCTGACAAAGTCCTCTAGCCTGACATTGCTGCACTCAAAATGCTTACTCATATCACAAAGCCAATCATCAGCATCAAAAGGCTGCTCACAACAGGTGAAAGACTTGGGCTGGTTGGCAAGGAACTGATTGAGCGTTGCAAACTGAGGCTGATTCTGAAAATTCCCTTGAAAACCTTGCTGACCCTGCTCCCTTTCTTGCAACAGCCTTAGCAACATCTGAGTGTTTGCATTGCTCGCGGCCATCATAGCTTGCCAAGCTTCTGGAGGAGGAGGAGGTGGCGGGGGTGGTGGTGGAACATCAGCCTGCTCCTCATCACGACCCGGATTGTAGCGAGTTGATGGAGCCATCCTGAAGATGAAAAACACGCATTAGCACCTCATTGAATAGATGAATTCAAAACTGAATCAAGTGCTTGAAAGAAATTAGACAAATAACAACACAACCTTCCTACTGAAAAAAATAGTAAGAATACTTCTTCGAATTATGATAACAACATCAGATATAATACGCCACTTGCAATAACACAAAAGTATTGAGCTAAGTGCTGGGAACAAGTGTACATGCCCAATACATCTGGAGAAGATGATCCTAGATGACTACAAGATTTTCCCACCTATGAACTTCCGAAAACTTTCTTGTTTATGCGATTCGGGTTGCGGACTCAGGAACCTACCCTAGGTAATCAGTTGCGACTGCATCCGCAACCTTCCACACCATAATTCAAGAAACTCCGCAAACTCGTCTAATCTCGAATCCTCGAACTCACAACGATACTAAACCATGGTGGTATCCCGAATGCCTCCCCAGTACTGGGCGACTCCGACCTTATCTCACCATGATAAGTATTGAAGTAATTTCGAACATTCTCCGTTCTTAGATATCAAGGAAGCTGAATGATAACGATGTGCCAACATTCCCTGGAGCTTGACTCTCCGGAAGAAATCAAGTCAGATAGGAGGCACCAAGACAAAACCCTATCACATCGGTATCATATAGACTCCAAAATACCCGCGTGATCCTAAAAAAAATTGAGCGAGAAGAGGAGTAGAATCAAAATTCCTAAGTCGGATACCTCACCAGAGCATAGAAAAGGAGTAAAAAGAATCTTACTCTCCGATATAACTAGACTCAAAATAGTTTTTACAAGACATAAATCGGCCAACTTCGAACAAGCAAATGCTCCTATGGTCGTATGGCTCTGATACCAACTTGTCACGCCCAAGATGCGCGCCTATCCATTTTAAGACATGAGGGCCTTACAAGGGATAGAGGCGCATCTTGTTGTTAGCAAGTATAGTAACATTGCATCATACATTACAGAAGAGATGAGTATATAATTTGGCTTACACTCGCCACATGCTAAATTACAATTCCACTCAGAGTTCAAGTCATCAAGATGAAAACAGGGTCCGACTACGGACGAAATCAAACGATAAAACAGATGCAAATGAAACTATCTCGCTGCCCCAAAGATCACGACCAGGTCCTCTACTCATCCGGATACGTCACGTACATCCTGCCTCTTTCCTCATCATACTCCCACTAGAGCTGGGTAAGATCATCCTGCACGTACTCATCTGAACCTGTACCTGGAGTTGTTGTAGTAAACTGTGAGCCATAGAGGACTCAGCTATCATGTGCCCGGGTACCGAGACTATTCAAGCTTAAAGGTTGGGATGGGGTAAGTGTTTAGTTTGCAACAGCACTAAGAATATATGGTGGCTAGCTTACGCAACATGAAATAAATATGAGTGGCCTACGAAGAACGATCGAGTCTAGTATGATCTCTATGAGATCCTGAACACCTGCTTACGTCAATCATAACCCCACTATGTTCCCTCTCGGATCATGTTCACGAGCAGAGACAATCACGGTTACTCACATAGTTGGTGTATTTCATTAGAGTTTACTTCAAGTTTACTAGAACCGGGTGTTAAACAAATATCCCAGTTGCCACATAACCGCGGGCACGGCTTTCCGAAAGATCTAACCCTGCAGGGGTGCTCCAACTAGTCCATCACAAATAACCACACTCCGTGGGAATTCCTCGACCACGGATCTCGTGGTCATCATCGGTAATTCCAAAGGAATTCCAACACCTCGAGAAAACCCAAAGAAAATCAGAGTCCACACGCAGGACATTCGATAAAGGTAAAACAAATCCAGCAAGACCACCCGACGTGTTGACGAACCTGATAAGAGCCATGTATCTCATTCTCAAGACACGACGGATGAGCGATGGTTACCACGCCAATCACCGAGTTGCCCCGGACAACGTTAATAAGCTGCTCTGGGTTGGACCAACACTCATGCGGAGCACTGGCCCGGGGGTTTATTAAATTATCCACGGGGTTGCAAAGCCCTATGCAAGTTAATTAAGGTATTAGCAAATATAGTACCAATGTTGGGTCTTGCCAGACAAGTTTTAATCTCAACCGAATAAACAAGGGGGTCCCCATAACAACCCCAAGCATGTTAGGAGCGCAAAATATGGAAAACATAACACCGGTAACCAGGAACTAATGGCGGTAACAGGGGAATAAATCACTTAGCAAAAGGCCAAGCCTTCCACCAATACCAGATATATATGTGCATTAGATTAAATAACAGAATTTATTGTGATATCCAGTCCATGTTATCACATGGAACAACCTACACCTGCAACTAAGAATGCTATAAGACGGGCTGAGCAGCGGTAACTTAGCCAATCAAAGTTTGTTAGGATATGGAGGTTAGAGGCTGTCATGGCAACATGGGGGCTGATACCAAGTGGTAGGTAGCGCAAATGTAATGATAAGAGCGAGAAACTAGCAAGCGAAAATAGTATTGGGATCCGGGTACGATCATCTTGCCTGTTGGTTCTTCAGCGAAACAAGTACCGGGATCCTCGTAGTGGTACTCTCCAGGGTCCTCGAACTCAGTATCGACACTCGCGTTTACCCAAGAGAAAAAGCAAATAAATCTCCAACCAAGGTGCAATGCACAACCAAGATGATGCATGATTCATTTTATGAAGAATTTAACATGGCAATCCAAAACTAGTCAAGTTTCACATGCGAAGTTTGTAAATTAGTGAATCTGGACAGAACCTCATGTTAAGTTATTTAGATATGCATGAACATGGAAAATATGGATTCATCATGCAAGATCGATAGAAATGCATATAAAGAACGCAAGAAACGGAGCTACGGTTCTCACGATACGCTCATGACAAGGTACGGAGGCAAAACACAAGGCAACCAAGACCTGGGCTACTTCTTGGCATTCCACGGTAGCCACTGGATAGGTGATGAAAAATCAATCACAATAGGCTCAAGAATCAATCAATTGCATGGAGTATAGCTCCCCCAAGTCACAAAACAAGATAACACCAAATCTGCCACAAAACAACAACATAGCAATTTGTAAAGCTCACAACTTGAGCTACAGGAACCCTACACCACAAACAAGATATCGATAGAATCTACTCAACACATACATGAACTTATCCAACTACACAAACAGCAAAGAAGCCACACATCAACAAGCATGAATTAATCAAGTTGGCAAGATGAATCAGTTTTCTGGGACTTTATGAAAATTCCAGTTTTCTGGAATCTGAGATTATAAAGTAGCAAGGTGACAGCACCGGTTAAATATGCTAGAGAGCTCCTATTGGCATGAAAATTAACAAGATGGTAGATGGCAATATCTGCTACAAATAAATAACACTGAGCATGAGCAAAACCCAAACATATCACTAGATACAACCCACTCTTCAAGGCAAAACAATAACTACAGATCTCCCAGACTTGGTCATTTTTTAAGCAAGCTGGACAGAAACATAATGTTGCTCACTAAACAGCATGGTTCCCACTTATCTGGTTACTTTGCACAAATAACAAAAATACTAGGACATTCTCAGCAACTTAGCTAGCAATCTCTTGTTGGCAAGAACTTAAAACCATGCGTAGAATAAATCATATGAAATGAACAAAAGGGCATCACAGCATAAAAATGCAGTTTTGTGAAGTTGCTCCAAAGTCAAATCTGACTTCACAGATGCATTCATGGGTTGATTTTACCCCAAAATCACTACTCGTACCCCTATGCTTGCTTGGAGCAAGAGGGAGAAAGGCTAGGTCGAAATTGACCCCCTAAGGGCATGGGTGACTTATGTCACTTATGCAACTTAATGAAAATGGCCCCAAAAGGCATGTGCTCTAATGTTGCTTATTGGAAATGGTTAAATATCATCTTAGTGACATGATATCATGGCATAGCATCATTTGCAAGGATGAAACTAACTAGAAGAGAAACTATGCTCATATGCACTTAAGAGAGGAATACCAACACATGGAGCTAGTCATGCACATGGTACAAAACAACTCACTAGCATCTACTAGGCATCATTGCAAGAGAATAAATATGGATAGGAGGCATTCTACCTACACACACATCCACAAGTGTGTGTACACACTACACCAAGCACCCGCACACACATGTGTGTGTATAACATACACACAACCATGCTCACATATATCACCACACACATATAGAAGAACAAAAGCAAGGAAGAAAAAGAACACAAAAGAAAGGAAAAAAAGAAAATCACAAAAAAAGGGGAGGGACTCGAGATCGAACCCGAGACCTCCTGGTCTACACACTCAAGTGCTACCAGTGCGCTACGGCGGCGACCGTTAACAGAGGAGGGGCGCATCACCACTAGTACACACATATGCGCATCTAATCTGACGAAACTGAACCATACTGCACACACACACACACACACACACACACACGATAGAGCATCGGCGGCGATCAACGGCGACTACATGCAGGGTACAGGGCATCTCCGGTGAAGGAAAGACGCTGCGGGGACTACGGGATACACTGGGAATCCATTCCCCCGTTCGTCTCGCGATGAGGAGGACTGCGGTGAGCTCAAGCGTGAGCTTCTCCGGCCTGCGGCGACGAGCATCATGATGGCAAGGTACGGGCTACGACGAGGAGAGGGGGACAACGGGGGACCGGCTGCTCACCGAGGGAAGCTCGGCGAAGCGGGGGCACGGCGATGACGAGACGACGAGGAAGAAGGCGAAGGAGACGGCGCCGGCGCTCCCTCGCTTGCGGACGACGGCGACGACGGGGCGCTCCAGGGGTGCTCCTCAACCCCTAGCACCGGGAACGAGACGCGGACGGCTCCGGGTCGCTGCAGACCATCTTGACGGCGGCGGGGCTCCACCGAGGCGACGCTGGCGACGAGCCCGTCGATCCCCACCTCACTCTGAAACCCACTACCTCTCTGAACCCGAGACGGAGGAAGCAGCAAGAGGGAGAAGGAGGAGGAGGAAGAAGGGGAAAAGTGGTGGCGGCAAGAGGGGAAGGGGAACCCTAGGGATCCTCTCTCTATTTGAAGGGGCCTCGACGTTCGTGTGCCTCTAACGGCGACGACGTCGGCTCTCGCTCTCGCACTCTGCTCTCTTGCCTCTGCTGCCTGACGGAGGAGGAGGAACGGGGCAGGTGGCCGTCCTGCTGCTGCCTGGGCCGAGCTAGGGGCTCTCCTGGGTCGGAAGCCGAGTGCCCCCACACTGCTCTCTCTCACCCAAACAAAAGGTTTTTCTGATATTTTAAAAACAGCACCACTCAAAGAAAAACCTCAGAGGGATAAAAGGGGGTTTTAGTGCAAATAAAAAAATACTTTTGTAAAGAAAATAATGTGCTCATATTATTAAATATATTAGGTTGATTTATTGCACAAGTTATTTAAACAACTATTTAAATAACAGCCATGTTTTTAAAACAAAAAAAAAACCCCAATGAACAACAGCACCACATCCTAACTTAATAAGATTATTTGGGGCACCTCTTGAACATTTTAAAACAAATAAAACAGCAAGTTAAATCTGATCATTAAATTAATAGGAAGAGAGGGGGAAGATGGAAGGTGGTGTTTGAAAGAGAGAAGAGAGGGGAAGAAAGTGGTTGCACACATGACTCCACCCACACTCTCAAACACCAACACCACACAAGGCACACTCTCAACCACTACATCACATACACATGAAGACAAGTAAGGCAAGAAGAAAGAAATGATGCATGATGATATGATGCATGAATGCCATTCAACACATGGGACAAGGTTTAAATCATACATTAAGCCCATGTCACAAGTCATACAATGGGGTAACATGCCAAATAAGGTAGGGACATCACTTGGGATGTCACAGGACTTCTCTGTTTATAAAACAAAAACTAGGAAGTTCGAATTAAAATAAATTAGTATATCAATGTTTAAAAAATTCAAATTTATTTAATAATCCCCTATTTAGAGGATGAACTCATGTGAAAATAAAATTAAGTTTCGCTAAATAACAATATAGTTAAAACTGAACTCTCAAAGTTTAAGAGGGAAAACCAAGAAAGCTCATGGAACAAAAATACGAGAGTTATGGAACAAAAAGTCAGAAGAAATGTAAAATTTATGTCCGCGATGGAAATAATTGGCAGTTAAACTACAACAGAGAGAAGTAGACCAAATTTTCAGAGAAAACAACAAAAACTTGGAAAAATTCAAGAAATACTTGAGAATTGCATGAGATAGGAAGACAAAAGTTCTGATTGTAACAAAAAGTCAGAAGAAATGTAAAAGTTATGTCCGCGATGGAAATAATTGGTAGTTAAACTACAACAGAGAGAGAAGTAGACCAAATTTTCAGAGAAAACAACAAAAACTTGGAAAAATTCAAGAAATAGTTGAGAATTGCATGAGATAGGAAGACAGAAGTTCTGATTGTAACAATGACAAGTTCGAAAAATATTTGAGAACAATAACAAAAATCCCAAGATGAAAAATCTTTTTGTGTAACTCCAAATGTGAAGCAAGTCTGTGTATCTTATTGGTGAAAATGAATACTTGAAATTCAAGAGAACCCCTGTTTTGTTCTTTTCTTTTTAACCATAAATCTGAAAAAAATCTACCTCCTTTCTTTTTCATGTATTTTTATGATCAGGAAAAATAAAAAAATATGTGAGTTATTTTAAACAGAGAGAATTTCAAAACTTTAGTGCTATACATACAAAACCAAAGCATTTTTGAAAGAAATCTAAAAAATATTCGTGGGAATACAATCTGGAAGTTCAGGTGTGAAATTCAAGGAAGTACAAGGAAGAAAAGAAACTAACAAATTTACCCAAAAATTCACACATTTCACGGAGGTTCTCCCAAAAGTTTGGACACCCTCAAACCAAGAGCTTGGGGGATAAAAAACTGAAAACTAAAAGGTTAGTTTTGGAAAGTTCATGTGCTCATCTCTGGATAGTTCAAAATATCTGGTCGAAGAAATCCAGTGTTCATTTGGGAGTTTAAAAAACAAAGAATTTCACGTTTGTTTTTTACGTTTTCAAAACTTCTCCTAGAAAAATTTAAAAAATGCTCTACATGAAAAAGTTGCACCTACTCAATAGCTTCCTAATGATATCTTATATGCTTCATCACGGCAAAGTATTCCAAAGTTTAGCGTATGATGTTCGAAATGTGTTTTACTATATTCAAACTTAAAACTATGGCGATTTAAAAAAAACACAAAAGGTTGCTCATGTTCGATAGCTTTCAACGGTATATTTTCTAAATTTGATAAACAATTGACTAGCCATGGAAAAAAATCAAAATGTCATTGAGAAGTAAAACACCTTGTAGTTCCAAAGCTGCACAGAGTACATTTCGAAAATGAGAAAAAGAGTAAAAAATTGAAACCACAAAGGTATTTTACTAGAAGTTCACGCGTTCTCCCTAGGAAAATTCAAAAGGTCTAACTCAAGAGGTCCACTTTTCATTTGGAACTTTAAAAGGAACAAAAAAATTGATGTCGTTTTGGCGTTTTCAAAACTGCTATTGAACCGCCGCAACCTTGTAGAAACAATCCACATAAAACAAGTTGTTACCATTCATAAACTATTCATTGGTATATTATATGGTTCATTCTGAAAAATGGTTCAGAAGTTCGTTATATGTCATTCGAAACGAGTTTTTACCGTATTCAAAACTGCTCTTAAACCATGTTGATTTTGAGAAAAAATATTCAACATGAATAAGTTGCCCCTTTCAACAACTTTCCCGCGGTGTATCATTTGCTCAATCCGAATGAATAGTTGAGTAGTTACAACTTAAAACAACACATGAAAACAGGGTGAAGTTAGGATAGAAGCATCCCGAAGTTCAAAGCGTGCACAGAGTGCATTCAAACACTTCATTTTCGTGATGAAGACAAAAGACACAATCTCACCATAAAGAATTTGCACTATCCCGAATTCTTTTTTTCAAAAAAAAGTCTGCCTTCAAAATAACTCCCCTCATTTTGAAAATTCAACTTAAACAGTAAATAATTTGGGGGAAATGTTGTCTACAAAAATGTTTTGCATTTGCATCAGCTTTTCAATGACATATCATTTGCTACATTTATGACAAGCCGTCTGAAAATGAACCCTAAGATACGATCGCATTCATATTTTCTTCACTTTTAAAATTACTTTGAAACCTTTACGAACCGAGAAAAATTTCTACTACATGAAAAGGAGCGGATCGTAGAAAATTTCCAACACTACATCATTGTGTTGTTCTAATAAAACTTTGAAAATAAGGTCAATAATACAATTCACGTTTTTTAATACGATAAAATCATCAGTTACAAAACTGCTTTTAAACCATGAGGATTTTACAAAAATGTTCTACATGGAATATTATTACCTTGTACTCCCTTCGTCCGGGTTTATTAAGCCCCCTCTTATTTCAGGCTAAAGTTTGACATATAAATTTAACTAACAAAATATAAATTATATGTCACAAAATTATATTACCGAGAACTCTTTCAAATACTTATCCAATAGTATAATTTTTTATAGCACATGCTTTATATTTTAGTGGTCTGTAGATGGTCAAAGTTTAGTTCAACACGAAGGGACCCAATAAATCCGTACGGATGTAGTAGGAAGCTTTCGAATGGTAGTATATTAGATGTCTCACTCCGATAAAGCGCGAGGAATTTAGCTACTGAAATAGAGGGGCTTGCAAAATAACTTCCCAAAAAAGACATCGAGCCCGACAAGGCGGCGCGCTGTAGTGGCGGCGGCAGAATTGCGGGGCGGCGGGAGGAAGAAGAATGCGTGTGAGCGCACACGCGGCTGTTTTACATCTGATGCACCCAAAGATGTAAATTTACCTCATGAGTTGTTGTATTTTACATCTTCAAAAGACGAAGCTGTAAAAGAATTTACATCCACATCATCTGTTAGAGAAGCGTTTTTAGGCCTGGTGCAAAACTTGGATATTTTTGTATCAAACAAATGACACCATCTGCTTGACAATGCTGTTTTTCTATTTGAAGTAGCATAATACTCGTAAATACATTCATGCGCGCCTAGAAAATTACTACGGAGTACGTACTAGATTTTGCTGGCAATTGGGTTGCCACAGTATAAGTCCTTTCAAAAAGTAAATGATCACAACCATTGACTGAATCATGCTTGATGACACGGCGTTGTCATCTTGTCATCTGCTGCTTCCAGATCCGATCTTCATCAGGTGCTACTCCGGTAGATTCATAATCTGGTGCGAACCACCTGTATATGGGGATGAAGAAAACTGCCATGAAAATGCGCCCTGATCGATCCCAACTATTTGCCCTGATCGATCACCTAGTTTGCTGTTCCTGCTCCCTGACGTCAGACGCGTCATGAACCTCCACGACGTCTTTTTCTTGCTGTACGAGTTCCGCGACATGGCGAACCAAGCTCGCCAGGTCGCTGTCCGAGGACCCACCCTCCGCCATTGCCTCCCTCGCCATCACGGCGAGCTCCTTCGCCCTTATCCGCATCGTCGCCCCCTCATCCATCAACGCAACCACCGCTCTCTCCACGGCCTCCCTCCCGATCTGCACTTTCGACATCTGGGGGTTGCTGACCACGTGCGTGAAAGGCACCGTGACGCCGGTCCGGACGCCGGCGCCGAGCACGTCCACGACTAGCATCTCGGTAAGGAACTGGTCGGCGAACTGCGGCCAAGTCAGAAGCGGCACGCCGTGGGAGAGGGACTCCAGCGTGGAGTTCCACCCGCAGTGCGTCAGGAAGCCGCCGACGGAAGGGTGGGAGAGAATGGCCATCTGCGGCGCCCAGCCGCGGATGACGAGGCCCCGCCCTTCCACCCTCGCATCGAAACCAGAGTCGAGGCCGTCGGTCTCCTTGGCCACCCAGATGAACGGCCGGTTTGATGCCTCCAGTCCGGCAGCGAGCTCGGCGACTTGCTGCGGGAACAAGTGCACGACGCTGCCGAAGCTTACGTAGAGCACGGACTGGGGCGGCCTCGCGTCCAGCCATGACAGCACGAGGCTGACGTCGACGGCAGCGGGATTACCTCTCAGCGCCGTGGTTTGGGCATCGGAGTCGAGGAGGCAGAGTGGCCCGATTGCCCAAACCTTCAGGCCGAGCGCCTCGGCGTACCGCTGGACGAACGCGCCCTCGAAAGCCGCGCACGTGTTGAGGACCAGGCCGTCGGCGGTGGCCTCGGCATCGAGAATGTCGCGCCGGTGCCTCTCTAGCCCCGGCGACTGGAAGAACCCGGGCGACGTTGCCCGATTCAGCACGGCGCGTGCCGGGAAGTTCGGCACCTCGAACTGCTCGAAGTCGTCGGCGACGCGGTCGTACACGCCGTTCTTGGCCAGGTTATGCACCGCGAGGACGAAGAATGCCGACGGGCCGTGGAAGACCAACCGCGGGACGCCGAGCCTCCGCGCGACGGCCGCCGGGTACGGGCTGCACGAGTCGGCGACGATGCAGTCAGGCCGCCGCGGCAGCGCCCGGAGGTACGCCTCGAGCGGCTCGGCGAGCAGGGACATGGCGTCGCAGAACAGCCTGAAATGCGTGTAGTCCCTGATCATGTCGTGGCTCTCGCATCCCTCGGGCAGGCCCAGCGCGGGCCCCGGGAACTCGAGCTCGGTGAAGTCGACGGCGAGCCCAGCGCGGCGGGCGTGCTCCAGGACGGCCCTGCTGCGCGCTGCGTGGACAGGGGTCAGGACGACGGTGACGCGCGCGCCGCAGTGGCCAGCGATGAGGCGCGCCATGTCCATCATCGGGATGACGTGGCCCTGCGCGAGGAGAGGCACCAGCACGAAGTGGAGCTTGAGTGGCAGTGCCACCATGGCCGCGTCGCCCGTGCAGCAAGACATGGCGGGCAGCTGCGAAGATGGCTGCTGCTACAATCCACTCAGGTATCGCACTACTGCTTGCATATATGCACGAGGTTAATCAGGGAGGCGCCGTGAGTAATTGCACTGTGGAGCATTGGTGCATTGTGTGGCCCGCAGCATTGGTGCATTGTGTGGCCCGCGTATACACTCCAACAAGGTTTAATTGCGATGGCGAGTGCGCAATACAGATCCAAAGTAAATTACTCCTATATAATTATCGGGAAAATCTATACTGCAGCGTGTGCACCCTGGTCGCCCCGCGGATGGATGCGTGCGGCGCTCCATTGTGTGGCTGACAACACGCATGGTAACATGCATGCAGGAGGACTACGTCACGTGAATTGGGGCTGGGGCTGGTTTCTTGTGAGTGGCCAGACTGTACTAGAATCTCAGAAGGTGCAAGGACCCGGCCAAGGGTACAAGAGCTTAGGTAAAGAAAGCTGCAACGTTGCATGAATGTGTGAGGCTGCCTTTTATGTACTTAAAAGTGGAGTAGTTGATTACACATAAGACTTTGCAACACTCACATCTCTTTGTCTCTCATACAATCATTAGTAAGAACGAATGAGGCTTTATGAAAATAACTAGCAACTAGTTATATTTTTAAATGGCAAGCCTTGCAAAATAATGCAAGAACTAGTTTTTACAGCATTTTTTAGGGGAAATTTTACGACAATTGACACGCTTTTATGAGACAATTAAGTAGACCTAAAATTGATAAGCACAATATAACACTCCAAACTAAGTTTTAGAACAATCATGAAGGTTCTTGTGAGACAAGACATCAACTGAGTAGGATTAAACTGATAAATACAACAAAACATCATGGGAAACTAGTTTTTACATAAGCGATATGACAACTAGATAGAATTAAAATGACAAGCACAACAAAATCTTTGTGGCATCTAGATTTTATAAGCATTGACAAGTTTTATGAGACAACATGACAACTAGGTAGAGTTATAAATGACAAGCACATCAAAACATTATGGCAACTAGATTTATAAGCACCGACAAACTTTATACAAAACGACATAAACAATATGGCAATTAAGTTATTTTTGTCAGGCAAGTAAGTGCTTAATAATATGACAAGTAAGTGAAACAAAGTGGCAAGTACGGACCCCCAAAAAAGTTGTCAGAACTTATTGATATGTGATCTAGTTTTGAAGATCTTGTTACGATAAAGTCAACAGTAAAAACAGGACATCAATCGGATTAACGGTTTTCAAGATAAAACTTTTTAAAATTCAAACATTGACGGGGATCTTGTTGACATCATCCATGCATGCATGGGAGAGAGAGGAAACTAGCCGCGTTATGGCAATACTTAGCTTTTTTTTGGCGATGGCAATACTTAGATTAGTAATACTAATGGATCATGCCCTTTTGCATGTGTATAACAGCCGCAGCACGGGAGCACCAAAGTGCGGCGACGCTGCCTGGTCGATTCCATAATTATTTATTTTTTTAATACATTATAGACGTAAATTTTCATATACACGCGCATATACTCATTCCTATGATCATCTTTAAAAGATTGAGTCGTCATATTATTTTGAAATTTACGAAATCATCATAGTCAACTCGTCGTCGACGATAACACTTCCTCCTACTGAATGTGCATCGTCGGAAATCCTTAAATAAATCCAGAAATAAATGCGACCACCAGGACTTGAATCCTAGTGGGCTAGGATACTACAATCTCATTAACCATCCAGCCATAGATTGATTTGCACTCGTACAATGATTTGACCCGAGACAGAGAGCATGACAGCAGAGTAACGCTACCGTTAGAAGGAGTTAGACGTCCGAGAATCGACACGAACGGAAAATCTGATGGATCAGGAGAGGGTTTTTTAAATAAAAGGAGTTGTATTCAAGAAGACATAAAGTTCGTAATACGTAGTAAAATATGTTCGATTATAGTTTGCCAGACCAAATCCTTTATGGAATAAACTCCCTTAGCTGACTACCATAAAAAAGATCCAATCTCTATCATAGTCCAAATGCTGACTGACCCATTCCTAAGTTTGATAAAGCCAACGAGGCCTGAAAGAATATGATTAAACAATGACCAAAAGAGAGATATTTCCTCTTTTCTCAAATAAGTGTAGATTTAGTATTTGAAATTTGAGTATACTTCTATCATTTCAATGCATTTTAAAACAAAAAAGGATTCTTCTCTCTTATGGCATGGGCAAGCCAATACCACATATAAAACATGGTACCCTTAAAATGTGGCCTTCTCATTTTTCACATGCACTTAGCTCATTAAAAGTGAAGGAATTAAAGAGGAGAGAAATAGTGACTTACACCAATTTTGTACTTCACTCCATAATTAGTCTTTAAATTTCTACATAAACACTTATTTAAGGACGAAGTGAGTATGTCGTATGGCCAATGTCATCCTTTACATCAACACATGGATCTCCATTTCTAGTGCATTGCTACAATGAAAGATATAACGATATGCCTTAAAGATGACAAAACCATCCCATCTCATTAAGATCGTACTACCTCCGTCCTCGTTCATTGATTTCCTTTGTATTATGTTTCAAATTTTAACATTAAATTTAACTAATAAAATGTTAATGCATGACACTAAAAATAACATCATTTAAAACTATGTTGTTATACGAATCCAACGATATAATTTATCATAACATTCATTAATATTTTGTTAGTTAAATTTATGATCAAAATTTAAAATAAAATATAAAGTGAACCAATAAATCAGGATGAAAGTTGTCACTGTCACTAGGGAAATCCAATTCGGCTCTAGGAAGCACGTGCTCCTGCGCTCGAAAAATATTTTTTTAAATGTCAAAGAAATTCTAACAATTTTTTTGTGTATTTGTAGTCACATTCAAATGTCACCTGCAAAGTTTTAGGCAAAATAGGTTAAAAATTGTGAACTATGCAAAAATAACAAATTTGAACACGAAATGTTACCTTAAAATGTCACTCAAATTTGTTTTTTCACTGAAAAAATACTATTACTCAGTTTTGTATGAAAATTGTCAAGCATCTTTACAACATTGACACAAACATCCAAAAAAAGATTTTTTTTAAAACTTTTAAAAAAATTATGATACTGTTCATCCAAAAGCAAATGCTCCGAAAAGCCAAAACGCTCCTCCCCTGCCGCTAGCGCTACTGCCGTTCCACTCTGGAGTGAGAAGGAACGATCAACAGAAAGAGCGACATGGCCTGCCTGGCAGTGGAGGCCAGGTGAGCACCGCCCCGGTGGGGTTACCCCCACTAATCATCCACATGTATCTTCCTCGACATAATACTTGCAGGCTGGGCCGGTAGGTTTCCAGTAGTAGCTATCAACAAACTCAACTGTGACTTTTACAGGAGGCACTTTCTCATCGTGTAGCAGCTCATTACGATTTATGAAGGCCACTGATCGATCTGGTTTCTCCTGGGGCTCGAGTCTTTACTGTTTATCCTAGGTGTTTGGATACCTTAACCCGCTATCCGAATCCGAACCGAACCGAATTACCCGAATTGTTGGGTAATTCAGGTATCGGGTTAGGGTTCGATTCTTATTTCCTGGCTATTCGGTTTTTGGATTCGGGTTCGGGTTTCAATTTCAAAAAAACGAAATACCCATACTACCTGAATTATTCGTACTAGCCAAATTATTCATACTATTAGTATAGTGACATTTTACCCATACTAACTAAAATATCCATACTATCCAAAATGCCCACACTAACCTAATTATTCATATCAAAAGTTGATGTATGCTCCAAATATTTTGGGTTTTTTTGGGTACCCGAATTACCTGAACCGAAATTTTGGGTAATTTGGGTTCGGGTATTTTTTTGACAGAAAAATTTTTGGTTCCCATTTTTTAGAACCCGAATTACTCATAACCCAAAGTATCCGAACCAAAATAACCAAAATACCTGAACGTCCAAACTGATTTACCGTAGTCGTTCATGTCCTCTTCTCTCTAGTCTATACAATGTGAGTGAGAGCATGAGCAATGTTCTCATTTACCGGCACCCAGACAAGCTAGTAAATTTTGCTGGTACCGACACTCCAAAATGAATCAATAAAACAGTAATTCTGGCATTTAATAGTGGGTGAAAACCTTAAACGTGGATTTTTTTTCTTTATGAGATGTGTACATTTGGTACCCTCGAAACAGACATAAGAAATACTGTACTGGGAGCTGAATACAACAAATGAAATTCTGATGGGTGAGGGCCCATGAGTGAGGTAGGTGCCGGGATCAGTTCAAGTACTTCAGCTCTGTTCGCATGGAACATTTGTAAATACTAAGAACAACTTCAACAAGCGCGTCAAAAAGACATGTGCACCAGAGAACGGTCATTTTGGTAGAAAAACTAGGTGCACGAAAAAACTTTTCCAGCTCGCTGGAAAAGACGGCAGGCAAGACGAGAGGCAATTTTGACGCGCGGCGCCCAACGCGCTTTATAAAAGCCGCGCGTCTTTGCGCTTGCCAACCGTCAGAACTCTCTCCCGCATCGTCGAGACAGATGAGACCGTTATGGCGGCGTAGCGTGAGCACTTCCCGTAGGATGTCACCGTCACGAACAAGTTCTGGGCGCAGAGGAAGGCGAGCGAGCAATGCGTCGGGCAGACAAGCATGCACGAAAGGAATTGGCGGAAGCCCAGATGAACAATCCAGCGGCATCAACATGGGAGGATGAAGATCCTTGGTGGCTCGACGCATTTACGTCGTCGGACTACACCACTGAGGAGGACGAGGAGTAGTCTAACTTGTGGCTTCGTTATTTTCATTTGGATTTAGCATTCTTTGAACTTGTTTGTGGTCCCGATATGAATTTAAATTTGAATTTGAGTGTTCCCGTTGTTGTCAGTGCACTAGAGTTTTTGGACCATCTAGTGCCCCTTTACTCGTGCGCGGGGCAGTGGTAGCCGCCCCGGCGGCAGGACCTAGTGAAGACTTACCAAGCACCAACACAGAAGGCTCAAAACTACCGGCAAGACCTTGCCGGGAGGGCCGTAGAGCCTCCAGGCCCCCGGCAAGGCGAGGTCCCGGCAAGGCGAGGCCTTGGCAAGCATCAGCAGCGCACAGGACATGTGTCGATCCACCTGGTAACGTGTCGTGGCTTCGGCATTGGAGGGAGCTAAGAGGCGTCGATGGGAAGCCCCCTGCCCCATCCCACTAACAGACTGAGGCCCCTGACGATGCATTTATTGCTCTTGTCCTACTCCGTCAGGGTTAGGTATGATAGAACTGTAGCAGCACTGTGCGTCCCGTGCGCGCACTGTACGCCACTGTTGGGATTCCCTTAAGTATAAAAGAAAGCCCAAGGCGTTACGAAAAATGACTTTTGACCTTTGGACTCTTGGGGTTTTGGAGCTTTCAGACAGTTAGGTAGTGAACAACCGCCAAGTTCACGTAGCAGCCATTCATGGCGCTCCCGTAGCTCGAGCCCTAAGACAGGATCAATATAATCAAGTAGGAGTAGGGTTTTACGCATCCGTGCGGCCCGAACCTGGGTAAAAACACCCCGTGTGCAGCTCATCAGACCTGCTCTTTGTGCTAGCTCGCCCCCTTTGTCGAACCTAAAGGCCCCCCCGCAGTCCCATAGGTGTTCGTTCCGACGACATCTTTGGCACGCCAGGTAGGGGGCGCGTAAGAGGTTCTACGAACCCGTTCTGGTGATCTGCACCCCAGCTTCATCGTCACCATGGTCGCCAAGAAGAAGGGCCTGACTGAGGTTGGTCCATTTGCGTCCGCCATTCCTGTATCTGTACAGACAGGAGACGGCGTGGACGCGGGTGGAGGAGGAGAAGGCGGAGGTTTGGAACTTCCGCGACGTTCTAGTGACCAAGGCCAAGAAAGCGACGATGCTCGTCGCGGAGACGCCCATGGCGATGGCAGGAACCCCCACGCACCTGGGTCTCAGGATAGAGTGGTACCACCTGCGGGTGGTACGGGAAACTCCGGGGGCGGAAGAGTATCTCCCAGGGCGCCCATGCCGGCGCCTACGTCGCGACCTTGTCAGGACGCACGCGGAGAGCCGCGCTATGGCACCCGCAGTTCTCAGCGTTCCCACGGAAAAGCTCCAGCGCATCATTCCCAAAATGCACGGGACCAGCACGCGAGCGGGAGTGGCATGCCTACGCAGGACCGCGAAGGCGCTCCTTCTAACACGGTTAGGAGTCAGAGCACCTCGCGTTCCTCGCGCCGCTCGATGCCATCCACAATGGAGGAAGCGATGGCACGGGCGCAGCTACTCCTGAACTTCCCTCCTGCTGTGGAGAATCTCGACGAATGGAGAGCCACCATTCAGAGCCTCCTCAACCTCGCAGACAAGCTTCGGCCCACAGGACCGCCTCAGGCCAGCAGTGAGGTGCCCGGGGTCGTCACGACCTCGGCCCACTCTCCTCCGCGACAACATTGTTAGTCGCCGACCAGACAGACCGACGCCCACGACGGTTACTCAACGGCGTCGTCTGACCCGCGGGTGCGCCGTGATCAGTGTCATGTTCTTCGGTAACGTGGCAAGGAGGACGCTCGAACCGCGATCGAGCGGCGACGGGAAGCACGCCTCCAGTCGGATAGGTGTGCGGGACCCACCGTAGACAAGTCTGCGCTGGAGTACCCTGTCAGCCTACCTTACGAGGTGGGCTGTCCAGTGTTTACCCCCGAGCGGTGGAAAGTCTAGTGGCCCAACACCCGTACATTCAAACCAGAAGTCCTGGAGAAGTACGACTGCAAGACCCATCCGTCAGAGTTCCTGAGCGTCTACACCATCGCGGTGCAGGCTGCCAGGGGCCGCGACGACAAGATATTGTCTAAGTACTTCCCGTTGGTGCTTAAGCCCAACGTCAGGTCATGGATGATGCACTTGCCAGAGAGATCCATCGCCTCCTGGGCGGACCTGTGTCATGAATTCATTGGCGCCTTCACTGAGGGCCATCAAGCTCCTGGTCAGGAGAGCAACTTGCACATCATCCCCCAGAAGGAAGATGAAACTCTATGCAAGTACATCAAGAGGTTCAGCCGCATGCACCACAACATCCCAGACATTCACCCTGCCGCTGTTACCAGCGCGTTCCATCAGGACGTGTGCAAACGCATGATGCGGGAAGAGATGGCGATGAACAGAGTCAAGGACGTCGCCGACCTTTATGCTTTGGCAGACAAATGCGCTCGCGCTGAAGAAGGGAAAAGACTCCCCGGCGAGGATGCTGGTGTGGAGGTCGACTCTGACGATGAAGACACCACTTCTTCAGCAAAGAAGAGCCGACGACGGAACAAGAAGCACAAGGGAAAAACCGTGCTAGACATTGAAGGATCCGGCAACCCCGACACTGCCAAGAAAGGCAAGGTCGACGACCCCAACAACGATGTTGTCGGGTGTGCCTCCTGCCATGCTCTGGCGGCTGCCGGCAAGCCAGGAGACTCCGGCAAGCAGTACTTCAAGATCCATCGTACCAAAGGCCACGACCTCCAAGACTGTCGGCAAGTTGAAAAGCTTGCCGAGAAGTAGAGGGCTGAATATGAAAGGCGCGGCAAGGAGAAGGGTCAGGATGGTGCTGAGGGGTCCGACAAGAAGCGCGTTGGTCGAGGAGGTCGCCGTGTCAAGACCAAGCAACAGAAGGACCGGTCTGCCCGTAGCCGCGACAAGCAAGAGGGAGATGATGATGACGTCGAAGAGGATGACGAGTCTAGTGAGCATGAGTTCGAAAGAGCTACGAAGGCGATGTGCATAGAAGGAGGAGACTCGTCGCATTCCTCTCACCGCCAACTTAAATAGTGGGCGCGCGAGGTTAATGCGGCAGAGCCCTTTATCGGTGCACAGAAGCCTCTCAAATGGTCCAACACTCTTATCATCTTCGACGTCGAGGATCACCCTGATCGTGTAACTATGGATGGTTGCATGCCATTGTTGGTCTCGCCAAGAATCCGCAACCTCAAGGTGACAAAGATGTTAGTCGACAGCGGAGCCGGCTTGAACTTGATATCGCCTGATGTCATTCAAAGGCTGCAGATTCCCAACAAAGATCTCGAGCCGACAGGCACTTTCCAAGGGGTCAATTCGGGAAGGACTCAGCCGAAACGCAAGGTCACGCTACTAGTGATGTTCGGTAGCGATATCAATTTCAAAACGGAGAAGATCATCTTTGACGTTGCCGAGATCTCGTTGCCGTACAACGGCATTCTCGGGCGTCCGACACTGGCCAAGTTCATGGTGGCCACTCACTTCGCTTATAACATGCTGAAGATGCGCGGATCGATGAGCGTCATTACCATCAACTCCGACAAGAAGAGCGCACTTATCTGCGCCGACCAACTCTACCGGGGCGCAGCCACAACACCTGCCGCCAAAGCACTTGCTCCTGCCACTGGAGCCCCCGAGGGGAAGAAGAACGGCAAGGCCTTTGGCGCACATTTCGGCAAGCGCACCTCTCCGGAGTGTTGCGCTGCTGTTGACGATGTGCCAAAGAGCTCCACCGACAAGAGCAAGAAGTCCAAGGCAGCTCTGCCAGAAACCAAGAAGGTGCCCGCCAAGGAGGATGTCAGAACTTTTACCATAAGTTCCACCCTTGACGACAAATAGGAAAACGCGCTCGTCGCCTTGCTACGGGCGAATGTCGATGTGTTTGCATGGCAACCATCTCATATCCCCGGTGTTCCCAGGAAGGTGATTGATCACCACCTTTCCATCTGTCCGCAAGCGCGACCTGTCAAGCAAAAGGTTTGGAAGAAAGATTTAGAGCGGCAACAGTTTATTGCCGAAGAGATCAAGAAGTTAGAGGCAGCTGGTCTGATCAGAGGAGTACTCCACCCTACGTGGTTGGCCAATCTAGTCGTAGTGCGCAAGGCGAATGGGAAGTGGAGGCTATGCATTGATTTCACGGACATCAATAAGGCCTGCCCCAATGATCCTTTTCCCTTGCCGCGCATCGACAAAATTGTGGACTCCACCTCCGGCTGCGACTTGTTGTCTTTCCTTGATGCCTATTCTAGTTATCATCATATCTTTATGGCCAAGGAAGACAAAGAGAAGACCGCGTTTATCACCCCATGTGGTACGTACTGCTTTTTGCATATGCCTTTCGGGTTGAAAAGCGTTGGTTCTACCTTTGCAAGGATGGTCCAGATAGGTTTTGAACCCTAGCTGCATAGAAATATGGAGGCTTATATGGATGACATAGTGGTCAAAACCAAGGACAAGGCCATGCTCATCACGGACCTAGAAGAGACGTTCGCCAATCTGCTCAAGATCAACATGAAGCTCAATCCCGAGAAATGTGTGTTTGGCGTCCCATCCGGCAAGCTTCTCGGGTTCTTTGTGTCTCAACGTGGAATCAAAGCGAATCCCGACAAGATCAAAGCAATTGAGAAGATTGAGGCACCAAAATGAGTCAAGGACGTGCGACGCCTTGCTAGCTATGTTGCTGCTCTGTGTAGGTTCATCTCAAAGTCTGCTGAGCGCGCCCTGCCCTTTTTCAAAATCTTGAAGAAGGCAGGTCCAATGAAATGGACTCCGGAAGCGGAGGCAGCGTTGTAGGATTTGAACAAGTACCTTTCCTCTCCGTTAGTCCTAGTCGCGTCAAGACCACAAGAGCCGTTGTTGCTGTACTTGGCGGCGACGAATCAAGTGGTGAGTGCTGCATTAGTGGCTGAAAGAGAGGTTGACGAAGAAGCAACAACAGCGACAGGGGCGCCAAACAATGAGCCAGGACAACCTTTGGCAGGGTCTGGTGCCGGCAAGGAAGGATCTGCGTAGTTGAAAGAGATAGTTTAGAAGAAGAAAGTGATACAACGACCAGTCTATTTTGTCAGCTCCTTGTTACACGGGCTAGATCAAGGTATTCTGGCATACAAAAGTTGCTCTTCGGCCTTCTTATGGCCTTGAGGAATCTACGCCATTACTTCCAAGCACATGAGATCATCGTTGTCACCCGCTTCCCGCTACAGCGGATATTGAGGAACCCAGAAGTGTCACACCCTGTGTTTGTATCACCTTGACATGTTTGGGTTTATAAAAATTGGAGCCAACTAAAACTTTTTCAAAGTGTTTGTGCTTGTTTGCTATGTTGTTGCTTGATTGATGATTGTGTTATATGGCACTCCTAGATTCTATTCCACTTCATATTCATCCTCCCTATCCCAAACCTCTTGCCCAATGATCATGCCATGTGAATAGTGCCCAAAACTATTTTTATCAAATTTTGTTTTAACAAAAAATGATTTATTCAGATTAGGTTTTCAAAACCCCCTGAATTGAGGTTTGCACCGCAAGTCCTCAAATTAGGTGGATCCTTCTTTTCCAAAGGATTTATGTCAAACCCACTATATATAAGACTTCCCAAAACCACAAAATATTATTTTTAAAGATTATTTTTATATTTTATTTAAAGGCTTTTTCCTAAGGCCAGAAATGCGTTTTCATAGGGAAAAATTATTTAAATGCTTTGAAAATATTTGAGAAAATTTAGGGAAACTCAGTGGACATATATTTTCCATATATATGAGTTTCAATACAAGGGCATGATCAGATCCTAGGAAAAACCCCTCAAAACCCTTTCTGTTCAAATCAAACTTTTGGAATATTTCCATAAGAAATATTCTCAATTAATTCCAGGAAAATTCCAGCAAGTCAACACTATTATAGGTGATGTTCTTGCAAAACTTTAATCTCAATCCAAGTTGGTTTGGTCCATCAAAACATCCCAAAACCATTCCTATCCAGATCCAAATTTGAGCAACTTTACATTATGAAGTGTCTCCCCTTGACCTAAATCTTTGTGGGCATGCTCTGATGACGAAATAGTGATGATACACTAAGTGGTGAATCAAGGGTAAAGGCCTAGCATCAATAGATCTACACAAACCTAATTCTATTGATTTCTAGGGTTTATCAAGTTTCCATTGTCAACTTTTCCCTCTTGAGCTCAGACTTGGTGAATCCTCTCATTGTTACCTAGCCTTTGACCCTGGTAAGTATATCAGTAAGGTGGTAAACTTTTCTTGCCCAAAACACCATCAAACACCTTCTGGTGAAATGGTAAAACCACCATTTCCAATGCTTAACCTTTTACCCTTGCCCCCAAAATTTTACCGGAGCCTTTTGTAGTCACCTTTCACCTCTAGTAAAAAACCCAAGTCCTCAAGTCACTGGGAGGTAGGGTAAAACCCCCATTTTCACCCCTGGAAGCATCTTTTTCTACCCCTCCCACCCTTTTCCTTCTACCCTAAGGCTTCTCCAGAGCTCTCCCTAGCACCTCCTAGCCGTTGAGCATCTTCTAAAGCCCCAAGACACAAGAGGACACGCAGTGGGCTTAAAAAAATGCCCAGGCATGCCATTTGGGCGCTCTGGAGCGCGCTACAGTGTGCTCCCGCACTGTAGCCACCCCTGCCCGGCGCCGCTCGATAGCCTTGGGCCTCTCCCGCTTGTCCCCCTGGTCGGCCTCAGCGTCTGCGACGCGGTAGGCGGTCGGCCCCCTCTCTCCCCTCTCTCTTTCGCGCGCGCACGGCAGCGCCCGAACTGGCCAGTGGCCGCGCTCGCACGCGCGCACCGCCGGCCCCCCTGGCTGCCTTTCCTTCTCCTAGGCGTGGGCCGCGTCCATGAGGCCCCCAAACATGGCCAAGATCTCCCTCGTGGCCCGTGGCGACGCCCTGGTCCTCACCGGCGCACCACATCCATGGTGGACCGGTGGCCCCCTATAAATAGGGCCTCCCCGAGCCCCTGCCCCTCTCTCATCGCTCCCTCCTTCCCTCTGCTTCCTCCCCGTGTCCAGCACGCTCTTCCCCGTGGTCGGGAGCCCTCTCCCGACCCAAACCCTCGCCGTCGCCGTTGGGCACCTCCCCTCGCTGGCGTTCCCCTCTCCCCTGGCGACCCCGCGACCACCCACCGATGCACGAAGACCCCAGGAGCACGCCGGTGCCCTCTGTTCCGTACGCCGCAGCCTGGAGCCCTCCGGTGAGCCCCTCCTCTGCTCCTGTCGCGAGGAGAGGGATGACAGGTGGGGCCCACCTGTCATCCCCTCGCCCTTCCTCTCTCGCTGGCAGGCCGGGCGCGCGGGCAGGTTTAAAACTAGACCAGCCGCGCGCGGCACCTCGCCTGGGCCGACATCCCTCTGTGGGCCGGTTTTCGGTCGGGCATTCTGCCCCGAAAAGGCACAATAGCCCTTTTCTTTATTCTTTTTCTGTTTAAATTCCAAAAAATCCCCTAGAGTAGAATATTATTCCAAATCCAATAATTCCTTCATCTAAATTCTTATAATAATCCATATAATTTATTAGTGCCATTTATAAAAATGTTTGAAAATGTTTTTAGTACTATTTTATTTTAAAACCTATATTTAGGCACCTTTTTGCCTCTGTTATTTAGTTTCCAAAATGTTTTTCACAACAAAACCCTAGGAAAACATTTTTGGTATGACATTTAGTATTTATTAGAGTAGGATAACATTTTGGATAGTAGTTTGAGTGCTCTGTTTTTGTGTTGCTTATTTTTATCGCTTTATTTCACGACGATAGATTGCGCGGTTGACGAAGAAGTTGGACCCGAAGACTTCGAAGACCCCGGAGACTTTGTTGAGCCAGGCAAGCAGCCCTTTGACCATGATAAGAGACCATTTTTGTTGCATGTCATATAGCACTTTACTTTCATCATATTTGATCATGTGGAGTAGTGACCCCCTTCGGTGGGTTGTTTCCGACATTCTTACCATTGACACTTGCATCGTGCATGACCTACCACCTTATGAGGGTTATGCGGGTGGGTGTAGTTAGGATGCTAATAGATACTACACAAGTGGGATGGGATTTATGCATGTTGATGGAAAGGAGAGAAATGATTTCAAAGACTTTTTTTGAAAACCCCGTCGGGTGCCACTAATGCCCGAGGGAGATGATGATGAATTGGGTAACCACTTAAGAAAGAAGTGGTATGCCGGAGCAAGTGAGTGTGTGTTTTCGAAAATGGAGAGTTCTAAGGTCTGCTAACCATCCCAACCTTACATGCGCAACCACGATAACCCTTATGGGACGGGGCTTTGTTGATTACCTTGGTGGGTACTGGCAAGGAGCCCGCATTACTAGTGGCGGGAGTGGCGTGGTCACTCTCGATACGGGGTCATACTGGTATGTACGATCATGCGCTGTCTTTACAGGCACCGGGCACACCTTTGGTCCCCTCATGGATGGTATGATTAGAGGGAGGCTCGTGGGATGTACATTGTGAGGGCTGGGTACCAATCGAGTGGACTCTTTGTTTAGTATCGCCAGGGGAAAGGCAATGTTGAGGTGCTTATCTCAGGTATGTTATATGCCACGAGTCGTGGATGACAATTAGGTTCCTCGAGTCTTGTGGGTAAAGTGTGCAACCTCTGCAGAGTGTAAAACTATTTGAATAGCCACGTCCGCGGTCATGGACAATTGGAGGTCCTTCTTAGACTATGTCCGGATGTTTTCATGAAACTCAGTGTGAGTATGGATGTGTTGGTGACAAGGAGGTCATATGAGCTAAGTCCGATGGCTTAGCATGAGAACTAAACTAAGTCCGATGACTTAATGTGATGAATGAACATGAGATGTTCGTCCCCTACTTATGATGTTATCTGTAACATGTTCATATGGACATCTGTTAAATGTTGATGCATGCTTACTAGTTACTTGATCATGTCATTTGCATACAAAATTAGCTTTCCGCAAAGTTACCTACTTAGTGCTATATCATGCATCATTATTACCTTGTTCCACAACTTGGTTTGCTTGCGAGTACATTCAAAGTACTCATTGGCTTGCCACTGGTTATTTAATTGGCTAGGCATGGAAGAACAGGAGTATGTTTAAGAGTTCGTTGGTGACAAACATGCGAACTAGGACGCTTCCCAGTCAGAATGCCTGTAGGTTAAGGCAGATGGCATGGGTTCACACTTTCGACCAAGATTTCCGCTGCTTGTTCTATTTAAGTGTTTGGCCCTCATGGCCCTATCTATGTAAGACTTGACCTTCTCGGTCTTTATTTGTGTAAGACGTTAAATGTGGATGTAAGGCTCTTGTTATTCAGCTTCTGTGTGTTCAGTGAGCATTGATCTCTAGGATCACTATACACGTGCATTTGGTGATCATGACTTATGAGTCGGGGTCCCCACAAGAAGTTACCGGTAGGATTGTGGAGTAGGCTCTGGAACTATCAAGTTTTGGTCTTAAGTTTGAAGGCACTTCGACCATTCAGAGCAGGGCCTTGGCAGAGTTCATTGCGGAATGGAGCCCGATGCCCGATGAAGAGATCCCAGAGTCAAGTCTCCCCGGCAAGGAGACTGATCGAGAGTGGATCATGTATTTTGATGGAGCTTTCTTGCTGCAAGGCGCTGGTGCCGGAGTGCTGCTTGTCGCACCCACCGAAGAGCACCTCAGATATGTGATCCAGATGCAGTTTCCCTGGGAGAGATCAATGAACAACACTACTGAGTATGAAGGGCTGCTTGCCGGTCTCAGGATCGCGGTAGACCTTGGGATCAAGAAACTTATTGTCAGAGGTGATTCTCAACTTGTCGTCAGGCAAGTAAACAAAGACTACCAGAGTCTGCTGATGGAAGCTTATGTAGATGAAGTGAGGAAGTTGGAAGAATGTTTTAACGGCCTGCAAATGGAGCACGTTCCATGTGTAGAGAACAACGTAGCCGATGGCCTGTCAAAATGTACTGTCCTTAAGTTACCTGTGGAACCAGGAACTTTCGTGCTCCAACTAACTCAACCCTCCGTGACACCATCAATTGGGAAACAGAAGAGAAGGAAGTTAAGTTCCGACAAGTATCTCCAGGCAGGGCTCCCTGAAGCCGCCGACGAGAAAATTTCCCAAGAGAACGGCGGGCTTGTCGGTGAGCGCTATGCTCCAGTAGGGCCATCAACTCTTGCTGTCAAAGCGTGCGCTCCCTCCAGGCTTGTCGGGGCGCGGCAGACTCTGACAGGCCCTTAGGCCCTTGCCGTCGAGGCAAATGCTCCCCTGGCAGGGGATACGCCTTTAGTCCTTGTCGTCAAGCCGCAGGCTCCAGCATGGGCCCAACATCTTGTCCAATTCCTTTAGATAGGAGAACTACCCGAGGAACAAGAGGAAGCAGAGAAAGTAGCCCGCCGATCTCATATGTACCAGTTCGTAGACAATGTCCTGTATAGAAAGAGATCGAACGGTGTGAAAATCAAGTGTATTTCTCGGGAGAATGGACTAGAACTGTTGGCAGAGATACACAAAGGTATATGTGGCTCCCACATAGGATCAAGAGCACTTGTCGGAAAGGCATTCCGGCAAGGTTTCTTTTGGCCCACTGCCCTCCAGGATGCAACTGCGTTAGTAACCAAGCGTGAAGCATGCTATTTTCATTCAAAGAAACTACATCAACTAGCTCAAGCCCTTCAAACAATCCCTCCCTCCTGGCCATTTTCAGTCTGTGGGATCGACATCTTGGGCCCCTTTCCCCGCGCTACTGGGCGCTTTGAGTACTTGTACATTGCAATCGACAAGTTCACAAAGTGGCCAGAAGTGGAAGCAGTGAGGAAGGTGACAACACAGTCAGTTGTCAAATTCTTTAAGGGACTAGTTTTCCGCTTCGGTGTTCCCAACAGGATCATGACCAACAATGGCACACAGTTCACGAGCCGCACCTTCATGCAGTATGTCCAAGACCTTGGTAGCCAAATCTGTTTTGCTTCCGTTGCCCAACTGAGGAGCAACGGACAAGAAGAGAGGGATAATGCTGAAGTGCTGCGAGGTCTCAAGACAAGAAATTTTGATAGGCTGCATAAGTGCGGAAGAAACTAGATTGATGAGCTACCGGTGGTTCTTTGGTTAATTAGGACGACACCAAATCTAGCTACCGGCCAGACACCCTTCTCCCTTGTTTATGGGGCAGAGGCAGTGCTCCCCACGGAACTCATATATGGATCACCTCGAGTGCTCGCTTATGATGAGATCGAGCAAGAGCAGTTGTGACAAGTTGACACAATGCTCCTTGAGGAAGACTGTCTTCAGGATGCTATGAGAGCTGCACACTACCAGCAATACTTGCGCCTCTACCATAGCCGCAAGGTCAATGCCAGAAGTCTTGAGGAAGGCGACCTTGTTCTTCAGCGAGTTCAGTCCGCCAAGAGTCCAAACAAGTTGATGCCAAAGTGGGAAGGCCCTTATCGGGTAGTACGAGTCACTAGGCCCGGTGCAGTCTGCCTGGAGACCGAGGATGGCGTTCCAGTAAGAACCTCCTGGAATATCGAACATCTTCGAAAGTTCTACCCATGGGGTGCGGTTGCCAGGCCAGCCCTGGCAACCACCTTTTGTACAAGTCTTGCCGCTGAAGCATGTAATCCTTGGTACAAAGCCATGCTTAGATCCTGTATGTAGATAAATAAACATAAGTGTTCTGCAATCCTGTTCAGCTCTCATGTTTACTTATGTGCATGTTTATATGGAGAGTTGCATTACACTTAATTCCGGCAAGAACTAACGAACCTCCAAGGTTCCATATCCATATTTTCTCTTCTTTTTTGTCAAAAGGGCAGAAGGATCCCTCGCGTGCAGCTTTGTTGGGGGGGGGAGAATGATGGTACGAATACCTATGAGCGCGACGTTCCAAAAAGAAAACTTGCCGAAAGGAGAAAGGCAACGAAAAGATAAGTTGTGAAAACCCCATGTGAAATTTTATCGTAAAGTTATTTTCCTTGAGCAGTTTCGACTTCTATATGGAAAACCCGCACACACGGGAACCTTGCCGCGATTGATCGTGCCCTCACTGCGTTCGGGACCGCTCAATGGCTTAAGTGGCTTCGCCCATGCTCCTTGTTTCATTTCGAGTCCGCTCAACAAGTGACAGCGCTCGTGCCCTTACCTATTTTCGAGTAAGGCCGGCACACCGAATGGCCGCGTCAGGAACGCCAAGGTGTCTTGTCGGCAGTGGCACCACCAGCAGGCTGCTAAGGACCCATTCCTCGAAGCGCCTGCGGTAGGACTACACATGCCGACAAGATTTTTTCAAAAAGGGCATAGGGAAAGTTCCGTATGCAGAATTAGTTTAACAAGGAAGCTAATACGCATTCATTCAAAATGGGGTGAAATTTACATAAGATACCGCCTTTTTTATAAGTACATCTTTATTTGACTTTCTCCCCTAGGGGAGATTACAAGAAGAAAAGGATGGAAAGGAGGGGCGGGATTCAAGAAGAAAAAGATGGTGAGGGTCCCTCGGCAGAAGCCCGACCTAACCCCTCTGGACCAGCGCTGCATGGACGAGTAGGGCTGTCAGATTGGCAGGCAAGAGCTGGTCCCTCCTGGACCAGCATTGCGCGGAGGAGAAGGCCAGAGCGGTCGGAAAGGAGGATGGACCCCTGAAGCCGAAGTCCGCGGGCATGCTAGAGCTGGATTATGAGGCAGCGCCCGGGATTGAAGATCCCGACAAGGACATCTTACCAGGAGGAGGAGAGGCATGAGGCTGGCGATGATGGTGCGGCCGGTAGTCAGTCCAAACTCGAATCTTCGGGCTCTGACTTGACCGCCCGAGGACCAAACTCATCACCGCTGTCTTTGGTGCTATCATCCCCATCACTCTCGCTGGAGGATAGCCTTTTGGCACTGCTCGCGCTCTCTTCGCAGCAGTTGAGGCGGATGCCAGAGCTCCCATAAATCTTGATGGAGAGCGTATCGTCCTCCGTCGTTTTAAAACGAAGAACATGCCCTACCTGGATATTGTGGGCATGGGTAAAGGTCTTCCAACCATGTCTGAGGAACATGATGCGGCGCGCTGGGTAATCAACATCCACCTGCGTTGCACCATTGCAGCACCCTGCCACCCGTAGCCACAGAAAGGATGGCCGGTCGTTCTCCACTGCCTTAGCGAAGGGGTAGGGGAGACGTAGGTGGCTCCGGAGGGGACCGCCCATCTCAAGGACGATGTCCAGCACCGTCCCCTCGGCGTGGGCCACTTCGTTGGAGATGTTTGGCATCGGAGAAGGGGGTGGAGCAGCGCTCCGCGTCCCTCGACCTCGACCTCCGCGGTGGCCATGGCCCCTCGCACCTCCTCCTCCACACAAACTCGAGCTTCCTGCCGCCTCCGCGGCCGAAGCGGCGGCATGATCCTGATGAGAGCTCCTCCTCATTGCCATGGAAGGAGGTCGCCCTCTCCCCCTGGTCATGGCGAAGGGCGAACGCTGCCTGGGGATCGAGAAGACGAGGGAGGCGGCGGGTCACGGAGTCTTGCACTCAAAGGGCGGAAGAATGATGGATGAGCCCCGCCCCCACCGTCCCCAATTTATAGGAGGAAGCACGGGGGCTGTCTCCCCACCACTCCAAAGGGCGCCGCCCACCTCCTCCAATAGCGGTGCTCTCAAACACGGGGCGAACAACAACCGCCCCATCGCCCCAATCCATGGCGTCATAGTTACTGCCTTTCCTTAGAGACTTTAAATCACGACCGCCCATTGCTATCCCTCCCTACTATGCATGCGGCGCGCGTGGCGGAAAAGATCCGACACCGTAATTAAAAAAACTCGATGACCGTGCCGCGCATGTATCCCACTACCTGCATTCAATGGGCATCATGGGGAAGCGCAGCAAGCTCAATGATCACGACTACAGGGCCCCTGCCACGTGTGCTTGCGCACTGTTTGGGCCTATCCTAACAACGCCTCGTGACGTGTATGGCCTAGGCCCGGGGGCTCCTGTCGGTGCACGAGAGTTTTTGGGCCATCCAGTGCCCCTTCACTCGTGCGCGGGCAGTGGTAGCCGCCCCGGCGGCAGGACCTAGTGAAGACTTACCAAGTACCAACACAGAAGGCTCAAAACTACTGACAAAGACCATGCCGGGGGGGGCGTAGAGCCTCCAGGCCCCCGGCAAGGCGAGGTCCTGGCAAGGTGAGGCCCCGGCAAGCACCGCCAGCGCACATGATAGGTGTCGATCCACCTGGATGCGTGTCGTGGCGTCGGCATTGGAGGGAGCTAAGTGGCACTGATGGGACGACCCCTTGTCCCATCCCACTCACGGACCGAGGCCCCTGACGGTGCATTTCTTGCTCTTGTCCTACACCGTCAGGGTTAGGTATGATAGCACCGTGCGTCCCGTGCATGCACTGTACGCCACTGTTGGGATTCCCTTAAGTATAAAAGGAGGCCCAGGGCAGTACAGAAAAGGACTTTTGACCTTTGGACTCTTGGGGTTTTGGAGCTTTCAGACAGTTAGGAAGTGAACAACCGCCAAGTTCACGTAGCAGCCGTTCATGGCGCTCCTGTAGCTCGAGCCCTAGGACAGGATCAATACAACTAAGCAGGAGTAGGGTTTTACGCATCCATGCGGCCTGAACCTGGGTAAAAAAAACCGTGTGTAGCTCATCAGACTGCCTCTTTGTAATAGCTCGCCCCCTTTGTCGAACCGAAAGGGGCCCCCGCAGTCCCATAGGTGTTCGCTCCCACAACAGTTGTGTTGCTTTATATTTATTTGCATTTAGCCGAGCGCGCGCTGGATTTTACTATGCCTGGTGAAGCGCTACAATGACGCGTTAAAGTTTGCAACGTCTGAAAAAGCAATGACCCTTTCATACGCGTTAAAACGCTATTTTGGCTCTAATTTTTTTATAACGCGTTGCGCCACCGTGCATCTATTGAAGATGCTCTAAGAGAAAATCTAACGCGCTGACACAAATGACACATATTTTGTTCGCCTTTTATTCTTCCGAACTAGTGTGTCTGTTTTTTTAGTTTGGTGCGTTCAACGATGACCATACATTTTTTATGTGGACTCAAGTAAAAAAATTCAAAACATACATAACGTAAACATAGTCAATTTAATTATACAGTCATCCGTCGACCAAAGTACACTAAAACTTAATGAAACATAAATTAAAAAACTTTAATAATATACCTGATGCCTAGTAGCCGTCCAGCAAGCAGTCCTACGTGCCGTCATCCCCGGGCCGGTGAGGTCGAGGAATTCGGACAACGTCCCTGCCTAGGGAAAGTTCGTCTACCACGCCGCCCCTGCCGCCTCCTCTGATGACTGTTGTGCTGATGGAACTGCTGTGCGGCACACATCCCCCTACTTGCGCTCCTCCTTCTCCACCTCGTGTGCCTAGTGATGTGTGCGCTCCTCCTGTTCGTGCTCCCGGTGCATGCGCAACTTGGTATCCTTCCTATCCATTGTCAGCGGGCAGGCCCTCCATTGCTGGAGGTCTGCCGCATCCTGCTCTGCAGGCGCATCCATCCACATGGCCGCCATGCTCACCCACTCATGGACGACGCCCTGCCACTCGTACCTCTCGTTGAGGTCTGCCGACCGCGACATGGCTGTGGGGTCGGGCTCGAGCATTGGCAGTGGTGGCAGAGGGTAGACGCAATCGCTCGCCGCAGACAGCCTGAGGGCCTCCTCCAAACCTTCGCAGCGACAGTCCTCCTCATGTCGGCTCTCCTGAAGACCGTGCTGGCGCACCTCCTCTAGTGTGGCCTCATAGGCAACATGTGCCTCCTCCCCCTCCTCTGGTGCCACCTCCGGAGGCGGCGATACATAGGGTGGCCGAGTTGCACGCCGCAGTGGCGGGCCACATCATGGTCAGTGGTGAACCTGAAAGCACATTTGCTCCCTTGGTGGTTTTGGTAATTAATAACAACATATAAGTCATTGAACTAATGTTTCCACCAAGTAAATTTCAGGACAAGTTCAATGATAGGGATGGCCAAATGATTGTGGAATTACCCCAAGATGCAAGGAAATAGGTTAACCAAGCTTCAAGCAAGATGACTCTACATTTTACATTTGTGAGAAATCACTTTGAGTCCATAGGAAAGCCAATACTATCAAAAGGGGGTAAAGTTTCGATGATGAACAATATGCTCAAACATGCAAAAGTGATAGTCACCAAAACATCCACAAACTCTCCCACCATAGTCTGTCCAAAGCGAAATATGCAAAATCGGTGCAACCAACTTCCTATCCCGGTGCCACCGATTCTAAACCCTAGACAGACTCAGCCAAACCCTAACACTTCGGTGCAGCCAACACTGCTCTCGGTGCCACTGAGTTGGGTTGCCAAGATTCTGTTACGCAAGTTCACATTTTTGGTCCATCCGAAAATGGTGAATCAGCGTCACCGAGTTTGGTAAATATGATTGTTGGTCTCCTTGTCGGTGCAACCGAGAATCGTATATCGGTCCCTTTGAGATTCAAAAGTTGCCACTTTTGGCCACTTCGGTACCACCAAGATTAACACATCGGTGTCACCGAGTTGGTCATTTTGTGTGTAACGGTTGGATTTTTGGGTATGCCTATATATACCCCTCCACCACTACCTATTCGAAAGACAAGCACTCAGAACTATTCCATACCAATCCTACTCAGTTTTCTAAGAGAGAACCACCTACCTTTGTGTTGAGGTCAAGATCTTCCACTCCAACCATATGGATCTTGATTTCTAGCCTCCCCAAGTTGCTTTCCAACAATCCCATCTGTTATACCAAGCCAAATCTGTGAGAGAGTGATTGTGTGTTGAGGAGTCTATCATCTTGAAGCACAAGATCGAGGAGGTCGTCATCATTACCGAGCCTATTACCTTTTGGAGGGTGGTGCCTCCTAGATTGGTTAGGTGTCGCTTGGGAGCCTCCTACTTCGTGTTGTGGAGTGAACCAAGAAGTTTGTAAGGGCAAGGAGATCGCTTGCTTCGCGAAGATCTACCCATAGTGAGGCTAGTCCTTCATGGACGGAAGCCGCATGGAATAGTCAAGGTTGCTTCTTCGTGGAACCCTCCGTGGGTAGAGCCCTCCGTGGACTCTCGCGATCGTTACCCTCCATGGGTTGAAGACTCCATGAACGCATATGTATGATAGCACCACCTATCGGAACCATGAGAAAAATCAATGTTTCATCACTTGTGTTTCCTTTCCTAACCCTCTCTTTACTTACATGTGCAATGTCTTTATTTTCCGCCGCTACACTCTTAGACATGCATGTGTAGGTTGTTACTTGATATGCTATGAATGCTAAAACTTGCCAAGAATTAAAATTGGGAAAAAGGCAAAACTTTTATTTGGTCAAATAGTCTAATCACCCCCCTCCAGACCTACTTTCGATCCTACAAGTGGTATCAGAGCTTTGGTCTTCATTGCATTGGTTTCACAACCTAGGAGAAGTATGGAATCTAGTGAGGGAAATTATTACCGTGTTCATGTTGGCTTGCAAGGTGAAATTTTTGCGGATGGAAAGGAACCGGATCGTGAAGCGTCAGCGGATGAATTGAAGATGCTGCAACTCAATGCTCAATCATGTGACATTCTCTTCAACTGCCTATGTCTCAAAGAATTCAACAAAATCAGCCGTCTTGAACACGCAAAAGAGATTTGGGATACTTTGGTTTATATGCACAAAGGAACTGAGTCCGTGAGAGAATCCAAGTTAGATGTTCTTCAAGGTCAACTTGATAAGTTCAAGATGAAGGATTTTGAAGGAGTCGCTGAAATGTACTCTAGGCTAGCTCTCATCACCAATGAGATTGCCGGCTTAGGAAGCGAAGAAATGACTCACAAGTTCATCATCAATAAGATACTTCAAGCTTTGGATGAGAGATATGACACCGTGTGCACATTGATCCAAATGATGCCCAACTACAAAGATCTCAAACCTACGGAAGTGATTGGTAGAATTGTTGCTCATGAGATGACACTCAAAGAGAAGGAAGAGCTTCATCACAAGTCTCGCGGTGCTTAAAAAGCCACAAGTGATGCTCCCGCTACCTCAAGAAACAAGCTTGTCACAAATGAAGAGATAAGCCTCATGGCCAATAAATTCAACAAGTTCTACAAGAATAGAAGCAAATATCGCAGCTCCAACTCAAGACATGAAGAGAAGCGTTCGTCAAGTCGTGACCGAAACTGCTACATGATGATTCTCTTAGCCAAGTTATACTTGAGCAAGAAAATTCTTTATTGAAAGGGATTATAGATAAAGGTATCTACAAGAGTCTTGAAGGGTACAAACAATTTAATGAGATTGTACGCAAGCATGGAGTATACCGGAAGAATCGCGGTGTTGGCTACTTCAACGCTAATGGAGTTGAATGGGAAGAAGGTCAATATCCCGAGCCCAAGTTTGTTCCTCAAAAGGAGAAGTATGAAAACACTCTTCCCAAGGGGACAAACACTCAAGATGACCTTCCACCACTATACCACAAGCTCAAGGGCAAGAACAAGCTCCAAGAGGACTTTGACTCTTATGAAGATGAATCCCAAGCTATGGTGAAGTGGGTTCCCAAGGCTACTACAAGCTCAACTTCTACAGGTGATACTTCAACACCAAGGATCCCCATCACCTTGATGTCGGTTCCCAAGAAGAAGAACTAGAGAGATCTTGAGGGGTGACTCCGCTAATGAAATTCACTCATATTCATTATTGGCAAGATCTATTTGCAATCAACATCAACCCCATGCAATAGATTAAGGAGTCACACATTCCCTCAAAGGTAAGCAAAGGACAAGGTAATCAACAAATCAATGGACATCATCACACATGCTTTGAACTCCATGTCCATAGATATCCTTGTATTTATCTCCTGTGTGTTGGGACTAACCCATGTAGGTGAGAAGAGTAAGGAAACAACAAGGATACTCCCAACTCCTGGTGATCTTCATCAACTTTGAGAATCCACCACTATGTCACCAACATGAAGTCTTCATTGACAAAACCCAAGGTTAGTTTATCCCTCTTATGGGGGATGTCACATCAAGGGGGGGCTTTACTCTAAGACTTGAGCCAAAGCATCTCTTAGTATGTGACATCATTAAATGCTTTATGTAAAAGTGGTAACCCCACTTGTGCTTAAACGATGAGTATGACCTATGATCAAGTACTCTTACTTGGCTCCTAAGTCAAATACTCATACATAGATGACTTCGTCATTGCCCAAGTGCTTGTTAGATGCTAGAGTGTTTGTGCATGTTTGCCAATATTTTAGTTGACATCTTATTGTGTGAGCATGTTGGTCTGCATTTATTTTCTCATTCGAGGATATCCAATTGTTGCTATTTGGCTTTTGATTTATCTTTGGCCAATTGGATATACAAGAATGCCTAGCTATCTATGCTTTCTCACCTCATACTCTATTCATGTTGCATCACAAAATTTGAACTAGTGCTTTTCGATCCCTCTATGTGTGGAGCACTCGAAGTTCCGTATTGATAAGAACTGACCATTAAAACCCCCCAAGTGCATCTCGGTGGAACCAACCACAAAATCTCGGTCTCACTGAATGCCTAGGGTTGATCTGGTTTTCAATCCCGGTACCACCAATTCCATCTTCTCGGTTACATCGAGTTTCCCTGTTAACTGACTGTTGAGAAACTCGGTGACACCAAAAAGTTAGGATTGGTGCCACCGACAGTGGTGGGTATATAAGCTGTGGACCCCGATGCTTTGAAATTCAATCTCAATCATTGCGCCCCAGAACCCTAAGCTGCCGCCTACGAGACCCCTGGTCGTCGCGCTTGTCTCCCTGTGCTCCTCCGACGCTGGGAATCGCCGCCTTCGACGAAATCCTCTCCATCATCACCGCCGTAGCGGATCTGCACCAAGTTAGGGTACAAATTCGACCTCTTTTGCGCTCCTCGTCCGATTCTTGCACATTAGATTCAAGTTTATCAATAAGCCACTCTTTGCACGTATTCCTATCCACATGAAACGTCCATAGTCTAGAGAATGGTGAATTTTCTAGGGTTCTGCCGTCTATCTGATAAATCTTAGTGGAACCGAAACAAACATATCGGTCTCACCGATGTGAACTTCTGTGATGCTGAGAACTGACTCGGTGGAACCGAGTACCTCTTTTCGGTCGGACCGAAAAGAGTGCCATTGTTCTGTTAAGTGAGACAGTCTGTCTTGGCACCACCAAAAATGTTGTTTCGGCTATACCGATATTTATTTGACAGAATGCAAAAATCTTGAAAATCTATTGTTCAGAATTTCAAAATCCAGCCTCATTTTGTGATGACTCATCTACTTCTGCTCTCCTATACTCTATTTACAGGGTCAGTATGTCAGATGCTGAGGAAAGTTAAAATTTGGCAGAGCAGGGAGTTGATATGAGTTCAGATACAAGCCTAGAGCCCAGTTCTTTTTCAGATCCAAGCACTCCCAGCTCTCATGGGTGGCCCAAGGCTGCCACCAGGACCAAGAAGAAGCTAAATTCTGATGAAAAAGATTCAGACTTTATCCCTGAGAAGATTCTTTCCAAGAAGCAAGAAAAGGCTGCTAAGAAGTCAGCAACTGAAGCTACTTCTTCCAGAAGAGTTGTCAGCAAGGTCTATGCCAACTGTGAGACTATCAAAGCACATGAGAGTGCTAGAGCCACAATGTATGTTGATCCCCCAAGGAAGTCTATGCCTAAGAAGGTAGGGGAGAAGAAATCCAAAAAGAGGATTATCCATGTGATTGGCAGGCGTACCTCCATGTATGAAGATCCTAAGGAGGCTGCTGGTGCTGCTACTGAGGAAGAGGAGGAAGAACATGTTGAGAAAGCCCCTCCCAAGAATAAAGCCAAGAAGCTTATGGCCGATGCTATGCCAAAGACTGGCACTTCCAAGAGCACTAAAACTACATCCAAGAAAGCTGCTACACAGAAGTCCAAGAGGACTACCAGAGACATTCTAGCTTCTGGAAAGAACAAGGGAACTGCCTCCAGACTTGAAGATGATGATGACTTGACTACTTTGATGAAACACAGACCACATATTCCAGTACATGATGTCAGCCACTTAGTTGTTGAAGACACGAAGAAGAGGAAAGACTCATGATTGAGGGCCTGGAGAGCTATAGATCCTTATGGCCAAAGGAAGAAAACTGTTGTTGACTACAGGTTCTATATCAGAGAGCAACATGAATTTTATGAAACAGTGCTGCTTAACAAGAGCCCAGCTGTTACCGATATGAGATATGTTGATTGGAAATTCATTAAGGAGAATGAGGACTACTTTCCAAATGTCCAAGATAATTTCCACTGCATTGGTCTAGATGAGTTCATTGGCAGAGAGCTTAGTGCATGGAACGATGAGATGATCATGCAATTCTAGTCCACTGCACATTTTTACAGAGATGATATAATTGTATGGATGACCAAAGGAGCAAGGTATGAATCTACTGTTGAGGAGTGGGATGCACTTCTAGGAGTTCCAGATGTTCAGGATGGTCATCTGGATGTATACTCAGAATCCAAGGCGAGTCACAATGCCATGAAGGATATGTATACTCCTATCCCCACACATAAGGTGCAATCTCACAAGCTAGGATCCATCTACTATCTGCAAGTAGGCCTCCGTACCATGAACACAATTTGAGGCATACCTTGATGCCCAAGTCAGGAGATGACAAGATGATCCGAGGCTACACCATCAACATGTTGATCCACCTTGACGGACATACGAGAATTAGAGTCATGGATTTGATTGTTGAGACAATGAAGAGGGTTGCTGCTGATCAAAAGCACTCTTGCTATTATGCACCCTAAATCTAGATGCTTATAAATTCTCAGTTAGAGAAGCACATTTTTGCTCTAGATCATCCACATCTGCCCCTGCAGCCAGATCTCGAGGATAATGTTGTGGTGATGGACCCAGATCATCCCACATCTGCTACAACACAGGCAGAGGCAGAAGCAGTTCGAGCCGCTAGTGCTCAAGCCCCCAGATCCAGAAATGAACAAATGGATCTCTTGATCTTAGCAGTTCAGGGTAGGCAGAAGGATATCAAGGGGATTCTGGACAACTAGAACAGTCTTGTGAGGATCTTTGAGACAAGGATCAAGACTCTTGGTGATAAGGTGGACAAGGTGACAAAGACAGTTATTGAGCTTCAGAAGGAAGTTGACTCAGTGCACATCCCTCGGGTCTCTTCTACTTCTTCAGATGATGATGATGATGATGAGGATGGATCACCTCTCAGGCCGGGCACTCAGTTCACTACTCAGGCTAGATCAACCACATTGCCTGCACTTGACTTGAGGCCCTCTTCATCAGCTCTTGCTACTGTCAGCACAACTCCTGCTCCATCGGCTTCAGTTCCTCGAGTGACCACTCCAGCTCCATCCATGACATCTGTAGAGATCTTCACCGACGTTGTTCTCTCGACTCCTTCATCAACAATCGGAGGAGATCAGCCCAATAACACTTAGATATGTGCCTTTGAACTTTTTGGTAACTTGTTGCCAAAGGGGAAGAAGTGTATATAGATCTTTATGCTTCGAGTGAAAGAGCGTTTGGTGTTTATCGATTTTTTTCAAAAACAATTTCTTTTGTTTACTGTGATATTCTTTTGCTTTGCTTGTGATACATGTTTGATGATGTTTGATCATACGCTTTGATGTGTGATGCTACTATTAACTATTATCTTAATGCTTATGTGATGATCATTCATCTTTGGTTGATTGTGTTGTGCTATGATGTTCATTCCAATTACTCTTGCACACCACCAAGTGGTATGTGACATGTAAGAAGTAACCCATGTACCTAATTGATTGAGCATTCAAACGCAAATTTAAAAATAATGCACAAATTTAGGGGGAGCTCTTGCTTATCACACACTTCTCAAAGCGACGATTATATTCCATGATTATATCTTTGTCTAAGATTTGATCTATATGTTGTCATAAATTACCAAAAAGGGGGGAGACTGAAAGCACATTTGCTCCCTTGGTTGTTTTGGTAATTAATAAAAACATATAAGTCATTGAACTAATGTTTCCACCAAGTATATTTTAGGACAAGTTCAATGATAGGGATGGCCAAAGGATTGTGGAATTACCCCAAGATGCAAGGAAATAGGTTGGCCAAGCATCAAGCAAGAGGACTCTACATTTTACATTTGTGATAAATCACTTTGAGTCCACATGAAAGCCAATACTATTAAAATGTGGTAAAGTTTTGATGATGAACAATATGATCTAACATGCACAAGTGATAGTCACCAAAACATCCACAAACTCTCCCACCATAGCCTGTCCAAAGCCAAATATGCAAAATCGGTGCAACCAACATTCCTATCCCGGTGCCACCGATTCTAAACACTAGATAGACTCAGCCAAACACTAACACTTCGGTGCAGCTGACACTGCTCTCAGTGCCACTGAGTTGGGTTGCCAAGATTCTGTTACAAAAATTCACATTTTCGGTCTGTCCGAAAATGGTGAATCGGCGTCACCGAGTTTGGTAAATCTGACCGTTGGTCACCTTGTCGGTGCAACCAAGAATCGTATATTGGTCCCTACGAGATTCAAAATTGCCACTTTTGGTCACTTCGGTATCACCGAGATTAACACATCGGTGTCACGAAGTTGGTATTTTGTGTGTAACGATTGGATTTTTGGGGATGCCTATATATACCCCTCCACCACTACCTACTCGAAAGACAAGCACTCAAAACTATTCCATACCTATCCTACTTAGTTTTCTAAGAGAGAACCACCTACCCTTGTGTTGAGGTCAAGATCTTCCACTCCAACCATATGGATCTTGATTTCTATCCTCCCCAAGTTGCTTTCCACCAATCCCATCTCTTCTACCAAGCCAAATCTGTGAGAGAGTGATTATGTGTCGAGGAGTCTAGCATCTTGAAGCACAAGAGCAAGGAGTTCATCGTCATTACCGAGCCTATTACCTTTTGGAGGGTGGTGCCTCCTAGATTGGTTAGGTGTCGCTTGGGAGCCTGCTACTTCGTGTTGTGGAGTGAACCAAGAAGTTTGTAAGGGCAAGGAGATCGCCTACTTCGTGAAGATCTATCCATAGTGAGGCTAGTCCTTCGTGGACGGAAGCCGCATGGAATAGTCAAGGTTGCTTCTTCGTGGAACCCTCCGTGGGTAGAGCCCTCTGTGGACTCTCGCGATCGTTACCCTCCGTGGGTTGAAGACTCCATGAACGTGGACGTACGATAGCACCACCTATCGGAACCACGGGAAAAATCAACGTGTCATCACTTGTGTTTGCTTTCCTAACCCTCTCTTTACTTACATGTGTAATGTCTTAATTTTCCACTGCTACACTCTTAGACATGCATGTGTAGGGTGTTACTAGATATGCTATGAATGCTAAAACTTGCCAAGAATTAAAATTGGGAAAAAGCAAAACTTTTATTTGGTCAAGTAGTCTAATCACCCCCCCTCTAGACCTACTTTCGATCCTAAAGAACCAGCCTTCCCAGTTGGTGGAGTCTAGCGCGTATACCGGGTCACAGCGCTGTTCCATCGTCTGGAGCGCATGGCGCCACACAGATTCTCCACGTGTGAGCGCAGCGACCACGACACTGTCGGCACAGGGGGAGGTGCCAGCCATGGGGGGGGGGGGGTAAATGTTGGGCCATGGTAGTGTCACGCGGTACCGCTAGTGGTATTACGCACGGTGCATTGATACTTGTGATCTGTGTTGGGTTTTCCCTGAAGAGGAGGGGATGATGCAACATAGTATAGATAAGTAGTTCCCTCGTTCGGAATCAAGGTTATGGAACCAATAGGAGAACCATGCAATTTCCCGTCTTGTGCGCCTACACACAAAAGATCACACACTTGCACCCAACGCGGGCAAGAGGGTTGCCATCCCCTTGAACTCGTTACTTGCAAGCGATAAGTAGTGATAGATAGATAGTTTGATAAATATAAATAGAAAATAAATAAAAGGCAATAAGAATAACAAGGTATTTTGTGTTTTTGTAAACATATTTGTGAATAGACCCCGGGGCCATAGTTTTCGCTAGAGGCTTCTCTCTCGTAGAAAGCATACAGTGGGCAAACAAATTACTGTTAGGCAATTGATAGAAATGCGCATAGTTATGCAATATTTATTCATGAAAATGATCATTACATATAGGCATCACGTCCGTAAGCAAGTAGACCGACTCCTGCCTGCATCTACTACTATTACTCCACCCATCGACCACTATCCAACATGAATCTAGAGTATTAAGTAAAACAGAGTAATTCTTGGAGGAGGATGACATGATGTAGACAAAGTAAATCCAAATAATATGAATGAACCCCTTCGTTTTACCCTTAGTGGCAGCAATACAATTTGTTTCATGTCCCTTTCTGTCACTAGGATTGAGCACCACAAGATTGAACCCATTATAACACACCTCTCCCACTGAAGATAAACCAATCTAATTGACCAAACCAAATCGATAGATGGGAGAGAATTACAAAGTTATCATAATCATGCATATATATGGAAGACCAGCAAGGAACTCAATATAATCTCATGAATAATTTGAACATAAACCCACAATTCATCGGATCCCTGATGACCCACAAGTATATGTGATTAGTCATAGTCCTTTCGATAAGTAAGAGTGTCGAACCCAATTAGGAGCAAAACGAAATGACAAGAGGTTTTTAGCAAGGTATTCTATGCAAGTGTTGTAGGTGACAGTAGTAGATAGTTTTGTAGCAAGATAAATCATAACAAGTAACAAGTAACAATAGTAACCAAAGTGCAGCAAGCAAGGTTGCCAGAATTGCGATTCTTTTATACGATTCTATGACTTTACAATCCAAATTGGCCCATCTAATTCCACGATTTTAGTTCATAGAATCTACATTTCTACGATCCTCATAGTGAAGATTCTACGATTCACGATCGTATCATCGGAGCTCCAATTCGATTCAGAATCATGATTCTGACAACCTCAATAAGGTAGCCGAATCCTTTTTTATAGCAAAGGACGAGCCTAAAAGTACTCTTATTTTAAGCAAGCGCTTCCAAGGACACATGGGTATTTCTGTCTAGTCATTTCCATCATGTTGAGTTGATTCACGTTCGCTACTTTGATAATTTGATATGTGGGTGGACCGGTGCTAAGGTGTTGTTCTTACTTGAGCTAACAACATACTTATGATTACCCCCTCTCGCAAGCATCTGCAACTACGAAAGAAGAATTAAGATAAATCTAACCATAGCATTAAACGTGTGGATCCAAATCAACCCCTTATGAAGCAACACATAAACTGGGGTTTAAGCTTTTGTCACTCTAGCAACCCATTATCTATTTGTTACTCCATAATGACTTCCCTTAGGCCCATAATATGGTGAAGTGTCATGTAGTCGATGTTCACATGACACCACTAAGAGGAGTAACAACATACATATCATCAAAATATCGAACGAACACCAACTTCATAACATTACTTATAACAAGACTTCTCCCATGTCCCTAGGAACAATAGTAACTACTCACACCTCATCAACATGTTCTAGATCATAAGTATAATAATAATAATTAAGGATCTAAAGATAAGTTCTCCCACCAAGTAATCCAACAAGCATCAACTACAAGATGTAATCAACATAGCTAGTAACCCACATGTACAAATATGAGGTTCTGAGGCAAAGATCGAATTCAAGAGATGAACTAGGGTTGGAGATGATATGGTGCTGGTGAAGATGTTGATGAAGATTGGTCCTCCCATGAAGGAGGAAGCGTTGGTGATGAAGATGACTTCGATCTCCCCCTCTCGGAGAGCAATTTCCCTCGTAGAAGCTGACTGCCGGAGTGTAAAAGGGCCTCTGCCCAGGTTTCCGCCTCAAGATGGAGGCGCTTCATACCGAAAGGTTGCTTATGATTTTTGCTATGGTAAAACACACCATATAGGAGAAGAGGGGCGTCGAAGGGTCAGCAAGGGCCCCACAAGACATCAAGGCGTGACGCAGGGGGCGTCATATTGGCTTGTGGCCAGCAGGTGGCTCCCCTGTCGGTGTCAAAACCGGCGGATCTCGGGTATGGGGTCCCAAGCTGTGGGCTTTGAATCGATGGGTAATAGTAGACAAGGGAGACAGTATTTACCCAGGTTTGGGCCCTCTTGATGGAGCTAAAACCCTACGCCCTGCTTTGTTTGTATTGATGATGGTGTATCGAGTACAAAGTTGATCTACCTCGAGATCGCATGTAGTGGCCTAAACCCTAAAAGTAATGGGCATATGAATATGAGATCGTCTATCAACTAGCCTGGCCTCGGCTTATATAACACACCGGAGGCCTAGGATAACAAGAGTCCTAGTCGGCTATGTCGATGGAGAGGAGTCCTTGTATTGTGCACCAAGTCTTGTGGAATCTCCCTTGTATGCATCATGGGATGCCCGAAGTGGACCATCAGTGAATCATCATGGGGGTCCTCGGCCCGACCCACTAGTCTGGAGACGACGTGGTGAGTACCCACTAGTCTAGGAGACCGTTAGTAGCCCCCTGAACCGGTCTTCAACTAGAGGACACTCCTCGATTCTTTCAAACAGATCTTTGTCTTCGGTCATCGGTCTTGAAAATTGGTTCAACAAATCTTCCCATGTCCGATCTTGAGGATCGCCGAGCTGAATTCGAAGAGCTTACATGTCGGGCATCCGAGGAGCCCCTTTAAGTTATCGGCCTTTATCAATGCCTTGTAATTTTTTACGCCACACCTGGGGTTTGAAGTGTTTCCTGTGCGATGACGTCCTCTTGCGTCCGAGCTCCAATGCCGAACTACGTCTGAGGTGTCTTTTCACAGCCGAGCTCCAACACTATTCGACATTCAAGGTATCCTCTTGCGTTCGAGCTCCAACGCCGGACTATATACGAGGTGTATTTTTGCAGTCGAGCTCCAACACTATTCAACATTCAAGGTACCGTCTATTGAGCCAACCACCTGCATCCGAGCATTATACCGGACTGCTTCAGAAATAGTGCACCACCTCGGTAGTGGGCTGATGTTTTGTGGAAATTATTTCCAATCGTTGCAATTTATTCTCTGCCGACATATATAGCCAGTAGCCCTCAAGGTGCGTGTAAGTCTAAAACCCGGGATGCACTTGAAGGAAAAAAACAATAATCAAAATAAAACCACTGATCCCAGTAGCCCCTGGGACTTAGGTCGATTTGCGAAATCGGCCTAAGGATCAAGTTCTTGCTCAACCGCATACGTTAGGGATAGAAACGTGGTACATAGTAGTTTCCGGGACTAGGGTTGGGTGTGTCCAACCAACTTGAGGATCGAATCTCCTCGGAAACCGTATTACACTTTGAATTTGCTACATTGAATAGGCAATGCAATAGCCCCTGAGCCTTCATTTGGGCACGTGTGGTCGAATCAAGGATCGATATTTGTTTGACAAAAAATTTAGTTAAGTTTGACACAATTAATGTGTAATGACTCTATGTATGCAAGTACTTTACATCATTAATGGTCGGATCCGCATTGTACAAGACTTATTTGACCGACCATCGGCTTCAACCTCCTCGGCTAGTAGCCAAGGAGTGTTTGTCCTACTTTATAAAGCCTTTATAAGGGCAAAGATTTATGGCAAACAAGGCAATCCGGCCATACGGTTTTATTGTTGGAAATATGCCCTAGAGGCAAGAATAAATTGGTTATTATTATATTTCCTTGTTCATGATAATCATTTATTATCCATGCTATAATTGTATCGATTGGAAACTCAAATACATGTGTGGGTATATAGACAACACTGTGTACCTAGCATGCCTCTAGTTAACTAGTTCGTTGATCAAATATTGTCAAGGTTTCCTGGCCATAGACCTGAGATGTCATTTGATAACGGGGTCACATCATTAGGAGAATGATGTGATGGAAAAAATCCAAACTATAAACATAGGGATTTTTATTTCTGTGCCCCTGGTGCCTTAGCTCTACTCATTCATCCCCACGCTCTTAAATTTTGCTCACTTTTCCCCACTCCCTTGCCCAAAACCCTCAGAACAGGTTTCAACAGACGTTGCCGTCGGGTCAATGCCTCTGACCGTTAACTCTGACGAGTGGGGCCACTCTCGCGCATGCAGCTGACCACGGTCGTGGGGTAGCACGTGTCCATGGGACTTGCCCGAAACGTCTCATCGTATAAAGAGGGGGAACCACCTCCCGACGCATCGCCCCTACGATTTCCCCCAAATTCCCTCCCTCCCGCATCGTCTTCCTCTCTCCCACCGCTTCGTCTTGCTTTCCTCCACTGCCTCCACTGTACCTTCTCGCTCTCCCCCACCACAACCTCTTGCTCACCTTTATCGCCTCCATCTGTCCGATGGTGGACACTTGTGGTGACGCCGGAGCAGCGGCCGGAGATCTACTAGTGGAGCTGCAGGGCACGGTGACCACGGATGAAGTGAAGGATGTTGGCGGCGTCCATGGAGGTGCGAGGAAACTCGCAACCTCTACGGATGTGGAGAAGGAGGTGGCGGGCTCCGCCTCAGCGCTGCCGGAGCTGAAGGTGACGGCGTCGAGCGACGCACTCCATCTCGATGTGCTGCTTGGCGAGGAGCAAGAGGTATTTGCACTTGCTTGTTAGTTCCAATATTTAGCTTGTAGTGTTAGTTGCATTGGTTAGATTGTGATTCGTACGGTAGTACAGATGGTTAAAGTAGTTGGTTTGACGGATGGGCCGGGGTTTTCCCCTTTTCTATATGGGGGGGATTGGGTTTTTTTGTACTAGGGTTTTCTTTGCAAAAATGCTAGATAGATCTGTATGAGAGATAGGGATCTCCGTGCTTCAATGCTACACAGATGTATGCTTATTAGATTTTGTTTTTAATGATCAGAGATTGGGGTTTTTAATGCTATAGACATGTATGCTTATTAGATTGGGTCTCTATTAGATTTTTTTTTTAATGCTACTCAGATTGGGGTTTTGAATGTCATATGCCCAAATGGAATCTACTGATTAAGAAGTTATTTGATTCATTAGTATATAAATTTGTCCACAATATGTACTTATATTAGCTCTATTGTTCAATGTGTGTGCATGACAATGGAAGATGCAAATAGGATCATAGTATAGTATCCCTATGATCAATGTAAAATTCATATCTAAATTTTCAATGGGATGTAATTGCATATTCAGGAGGATGATGGTTGGGGAAAAAAGAGGAAGCTGGACCATACTGACTTTAAGGACCCGTACGATCCAGGGTATCGGATCGACGAAGAGTGTGAGGTAAGCCTGCTAGAAATTTAGAAATGTTTCATTTACCCTAGTTCCTTCGACATGGTGTATATGAAACTATAATGTATATATCTAAATTCATTCATGTGTGCAGTACATCTCTGGAGAAGATGTGGATGTGGATGAGGGCAACTTCACGTCCTTCAAAGCGAAGGAAGAGTAGAAGATCAGGGCCAAGGGAGATGATTACTACTACAAGAGGAGGACCAAAATTTGGCGCTGCCCCTACTACACCACCAAGGCAAAGCCAAAGTACGACGGCTTCATTCACCTTCTAGCTCATGCAGAAGATGTAGCCATCCACGGCGAGGACTACAAGATCAGGGGCCAGCATGTTGGCCTTGCAAAAGTCCTGACTCCCATTCCCAACTAACAGAGCATGGTATGGTATGGTAGTATGTGGTCTGGATGTGTTCTATGGATGGTATGGATGGTATGGTACTATCTGGTCTTCTATATATGCATGTGGATGTGTTTAGTTGTTTGGGAACTTTGTTTGTGAACTGGATGTGTTCTATGGATGGTATGGTACTATGTGGTCTTCTATATATGCATGTGGCTATCTATATTGCTTATTTGTGTGTTCTTAAATTTGTCTGCTATGATTTGTTTCAGTGTTTATTTTCAAAGTTTAGGTGCTGCAATGATCACACATGTTGTTTCAGTGTTGCTTCACTCATCAGACATGCTCCAAATAATAAGAAAAAAGAGCAAATAGTCCATCATTTATCAAGTATTCCAATAACAGAGCAAAAAAACAACATTTGAATGAAGATGTAATGATTTTTGTAATAAAGGAGTACAAAAATTATTTGTCTCATGTTTTATAATCAAATGCATGCTTTTTCCCACCACCATGTCTCGTTATCTGATGTTTTGAGCTAACATTCGACAAGACAGTATAAATTCAAGAAAATGCAAAAAAACCTTGGCAAACTATCTGTGTTTGTGTAGGAGATCATGTGTGCAAAATTTGAGGTGATTTAGAGGAGGTCCAAGAAATTTGAATTTGAGAAACGTGCTCCAAATGAGCTCCCAGGCTAGGGTAAACAACCCATTTGTAATCATGTTTTTTTGGACCTACTCTAAATGAGCCAAATGTTTTTATTAACACCTATTCAATCTATATAGTGTAGTTTTGAAGTCTCACTATTTTTTGAATTAATCTTCATATTTTTACATTTTCTTTTGAAAAAAATATGCTTTAATATAAAAACTATTAAAAACACGTTTAAAATATGAAAATGGAAAACTAAGTTTAGATCCTTCGTATTCACTTTGAAATAAAGCTTTGGTGATTTTTTTAATTTTTCCAGGCCCTATAGGTAACCCTAGCTCCTCTCCATGAACTCAATGAAATCTTGTACATGATTGCCCATAAGTGTGAAGGTTTTCTCATGAAAATGATCATAGACCAAGTTTAAGATTTTTGCTTGGTGACATGTCACATAAGACAACATTGTGCGCATGTTTTGTATTTTTTGATTTTTTTAACTAACGGTGCTCATTTGACCTCGATCGTGCTAGCTAGGTTTTTTTCATGAAAATGACCATAGACCAAGTTTAGTATTTTTCCTCATTAGTGTGTCTTATAAAATGACGAACGGTGAAGGTTTCATATTTTTTGATTTTTTTAAAATTAGTTATGCTCAGTCAAAGCCTTCAAAACCACGTTGACCAGCTCAAAACCCCTCTAAACCCCGTGGGGTTTCGCCTAACCCTAGCTCCGAACATCAACAATCCGATCATACCCTAGCACCAAGCGACAACCCTCAGATGTGGTCTTCTAGAAGGAATTCGATGGGCAGACTACGTGCAAGCTCCACGCCGTTGGATCACAAGGACGGCTCTGCATCGTTGGATCGTGGGGCAATCCACGAGAGGCGATCCTATTGGTTGTGCTCGTATGATTTCCCACCATTGACTCCACGAAAAAATGGATCCTGTCCGTCGAATTGTTATTGAGCCCAAAAGGAAACCAAGCTCTGGTTGGGCCGTCGAATTGCGTCATTTTTTGGCATCGTTTGCTCTGTTTTTGTGAACGTGCTGGCTCTGTTTCTTGGTTGCATTGTTTGAAAGTACACAACAATTGACATTGAGTAGAAAATTTAATTCTTTTTGTTCTATACAAATGCAAAATGACCAAATTTATAAGGGCCAAATTTATTTTTATCATGCAAAATGGCCACAAACTATTCAAAAATTGTCTCTTTTTGTTCATATAGTATATTTTTGGGATTGTTTTACGTATTTGTTCATATAATATATATGACCACGGATTCCCACGCGTGCAATTAGCTTCTTTTTCTTCTTCTTTTCAAACCACCATTTCCCACGCGTGTACACTCCCGATGCTGCGGTGGGTTTGAAAACGGTCTACTTCATATTTGACCCCGTTATTGCCACGGCCAAATAACACATAGCACTACGGCTATTTAAGCCAACCTTTGCCTCTGCCATCCCTCATCCATCTCCCATCCTCTGCCATCTACCCTACTTGCTCTTCGGCCCCCTTCTCCTTCTTCTACACATCCCTCAGCCATTTAGTACACCAGACCAACCTACCACTTCCCACCCACGATGCCGGAGAGGCTCTACCCTACCGGCGTGTACGTTGAGCGCACACTACGTGTGTGGGCGATATCAAGGTGTAGGACCGCAAGGAACTTCACCGAGTTCTTCCTCGGGGCCAGCTACAGACACCTCCCGCGGGGATCTCCAACGATGTTCCGCGTCGAGGAGGTCATCCAAAACAAGGTGGTGGTTGCTCTCCTTGCCCACTTCACCAACACATTCGATGCCTTCTACCTCCTCGGCCGGGTGTTTTGGTGTGGCTACGAGTTCATCGCTTTCACCACCCACAACATGTTTACGGTGTACACCAACATCTTCCCCACGGCGGCGCGCATGCACACTCTTCCATACCCCATCAACAACGCCCCGGAGGAGCAGTGAAGGGCGCACAAAGGAGGAGCGAGGTGGAGAAGGCGGCGGCTAGGGATCTAAACCCTCTATCTGTTTTTTAATCCATGTTATGTTAATTAAGTTGTAATTGAACTATGTTGGAGATATGGGCCTGTTGGCCCTTTTATTAAGTTTTATTATTGAGTTTTCTATCTATCGTACTATTAAGTTCTTGCGAGTTTGAACTATGTGATAGTGCTATGGGCTTGTTGGCCCTATCTACATATTTGTTGATTGTTTTCATAGAGGGATCGCTTTGTTAGTTACCACCTAGTGCATGCAGCCACAAGAAAAAGGCTGAAACTGACCATAAAAATGATGCTCTAAATCAAGGGACAAGCGTGCGAGAAGAGAGTAACCAGCAACAACAACCGTCACTACATCTGTGGTGGCTGACGTGCACGAAAGCGGCTCGATCAGTGCATCGTGGCGACATGCATCGACGCATGCAGGCTCGGTCGACGCACGCAGGCTCGGTCGATGCATTGTTGCGGCATGCATCGACCCATGCAGGTAGGCTTGCTGGGTGCATGCATAGCAGGCTTCTGTCGTGGCGGCGCGCGGAGGCGGCTTAATGCGAGGGACGGCCCAACAAAACCATGATCGAATAGCGACACCGCCCAATGCAGCCCCACTTGTCAGGTCCAACGGGTGACACAGTCCACCACGGCCCCACTCGTCAGAGTTAACGGTCAAGCCATTGACCCGACGGCAATGTCCGTTGTGACCTGTTTTGAGGGTTTCAGTCAAGGAAGTGGGAAAACTGAGCAAAATTTAGGAGCGCGGGGATGAATGAGTAGAGCTAAGGAACCAGGGGCACAGATGTAAAAACACCATAAACATAGCATATGATCGTGTCAGTTTATTGCTATAGTTTCATGCAACTCACTAACACCGGAGGAATACCTTATGTGTATAAAATGTCACAATGTAACTGGGTGACTATAAAGATGCTCTACAAGTATCTTCGAGGGTGTTTGTTGAGTGGGCATGGATCAAGACTGGGAATTGTTACTCCGTGTGACGGAGAGGTATCTCCGGGCCCACTCGGTAATACAACATCACAATAAGCCTTGCAAGCAATGTGACTAAGTGTTAGCCATGGGATTTTGTATTACGGAACGAGTAACGAGACTTTCTGGTAACAAGATTGAACTAGGTATAGAGATACCGACGATCGAATCTTGGGCAAGTAACATACCGAAGAACAAAGGGAATAACGTACGAGATTAACTGAATCCTTGACATAGAGGTTCAACCGATAAAGATCTTCGTAGAATATGTAGGAACCAATATGGGCATCTAGGTCCCGCTATTGGTTATTGATCGTGGAGGTGTCTCGATCATGTCTACATAGTTCTCGAACCTGCAGAGTCTACACACTTAAGGTTCAGTGACGTTTCGACATAGTAGAGTTATGTATGGTGGTGACCGAAGGTTGTTCAGAGTCCTGGATGAGATCCTGGACATCATGAGGAGCTTCAGAATGGTCCAGAGGTAAAGATTCATATATAGGAAGTCCTCTTTTGGTCACCGGAAAAGTTTCGGGCGCCTCGGTAGTGTACGGGGAGTGCCGGGAGGGTTCCGGGGGCCATCGGGAGGGGTGTCTCGACCCAAAGGACCTCATGGGTTGTGGGAGGAGTCAAAGCATCCCCTAGTGGGCTGGCCGAACCCCCCCCCACTATGGCCCATGCGGCCAGGGGTGGGACAAACCCAAAGGTGGAAAGGTGGATAGGGGTTCCAAGTGGAGAGGAGGAATCCTACTCCTAGTAGGATTGGAGTAGGAATCCTCCACCTCCAATTTCGGCCAACCTTTGAGGATTTGAGGCTGCCTCCTCCCCTCCCTCCCTCCTATATATGCTAGAGGATTTAGAGGGGAGAAAAAACCCTAATTGCCACGTGCTCCCTCTACTTCATCTAGATCGTTTTCTCCTCTAGTCTAGTTCGGCGGTGCTTAGGCGAAGCACTGCCGGAATAGTTCCACCACCATCGCCGCCATGCCGCCGTGCTGCCGGAGAACTCATCTACCTCTCCGCCCCCTCTTGCTGGATCAAGAAGGCAGAGATCGTCATTGAGTTGTACGTGTGCTGAATGCGGAGGTGCCGTCCGTTTGGCGCTAGATCGGAAGGACCGTGATCAGGATCGCGAGACGATACGTGATTTGATCGCGGGATGGATCGTGATGGGATCGCGGGACGGATCATGATTGGATTGTGATGGGATCGCGGGACGCTCGGCGATTTGGATCGCAAAGACGTTCGACTACATCAACCGCATTTCTTAATGCTTCCCGCTTAGCGATCTACAAGGGTATGTAGATCCACTCTCCCTCTCGTAGATGCTCATCACCATGGATAGATCTTCCATGTGCGTAGGAATTTTTTTGTTTCCCATGCAATGTTCCCCAATAGTAGTGTCAGAGCTAGGTCTATGTGTAGATGAGATCACGAGTAGAACACAAAGGAGTTTGTGGGCGTTGATGCTTAGATTGCTTCCTCCCTTTGTCGTGTTTTGATTCAGCGGTATTTTGGGATGAAGCAGCCCGGGCCAACCTTACTCATATGCTTATGAGAGACTGGTTCCATCAACTGACATGTAACTTCGTTGCATACAGATGGCTGGTGGGTGTCTATTTCTCCCACTTTAGTCGTATCGGATTTGACAAAGGCGGTCCTTGAGAAGGTTGAATAGAAATTTTTGTATCACCGTTGTGGTTTTTGCGTAGGTAAGAATTGTTCTTGCTAGATACCCGTAGCAGCCATGTAAAACTTGCAACAACAATTAAAGGACGTCTAACTTATTTTTGTAGGGTATGTTCTGATGTGATATGGCCAATTACATGATGAGATATATGTGATGTATGAGATGATCATGTATTGTATAGAATATCACGACTTGCATGTCGATGAGTACGGCAACCGATAGGAGCCATAGGGTTGTCTTTAATTATTTTCACTGGTTTTCTTTACTTTATCGCTATGAGTTAGCAATTGTCGTGGAAGCAACAATCAGCGCGACAGCCTCATGGCGACACATTGATGGAGATCAAGATGATGGAGATCATGGTGTCATGCCGGTGACGATGGAGATCATGTCAGTGCTTTGGAGATGGATATCAAAAGCACAAGTTCATGGCCATATAATGTCACTTATGATTTGCATGTGATGTTAATCCTTTTATGCATCTTATTTTTGTTAGGACAACGACAACATTATAAGGTGATCCCTCACTTAAATTTCAAGATAAAATTGTGTTCTCCCTGAGTGTGCACCGTTGCGAAAGTTTGTTGTTTCGAGACACCACGTGATGATCGGGTGTGATAGACTCTACGTTCGCATACAATGGGTGCAAGCCAGTGCTGCACGTGCGGAACACTCGGGTTAAAGTTGACGAGCCTAGCATGTACAGACATGGCCTCGGAACACAAGAGACCGAAAGGTCGAACATGAGTCATATAGTAGATATGATCAACCGGAAGATGTTCACCATTGAAACCACCTCAACTCATGTGATGATCGGACTTGGGTTGGTGGATTTGGATCATATGATGCTCGAATGACCAGAGGGACTTCAATTTGAGTGTGAGTTTTTAATTAATATGATTAAGTAAACTCATTATCATGAACATTGTCAGAATGTCTTTGCAAATTATGTTGTAGATTACTAGCTCGCGCTGTAGCTCCCTTGAATTTTTTATATGTTCCTAGAGAAATAGAGTTGAAAGATGATGATAGCAATAATGCGTACTGGGTCCGTGATTTGAGGATTGTCCTCATTGCCGCACAGAAGACTTATGTACTTAATGCACCGCTTGGTGTGGCACCCCCTCAAGCATCATCTGTAGATGTTGTGAACATCTGACAGACACGTTCTGATGACTACTTGATAGTTCAGTGCGTCATGCATTACGGCTTAGAATTTATGCTCCAAAACATTTTGAACATCACGGAACATAAGAGATGTTCTAAGAGTTGAAATTGGGATCTCAGGCTCGTGCCCGTGTTGAGAGGTATGAGACCTCCAACAAGATTCTTTGCCTGCAAGATGAAGGAGAATAGCTCAATCGTTGAGCATGTGCTCAGATTGTCTGGGTTCTACAATCGCTTGAATCAAGTGGGAGTTGATCTTCCAGATAAGACAGTGATTGATATAGTTCTCTAAGTCATTGTCACTATGCTACTAGAGCTTCGTGATGAACTATAAAATGCCAGGGATGGATATAATGATCCCTGAGCTATTTGTGATGTTTGACACCACTAACGTAGAAATAAAGAAGGAGTATCAAGTGTTGGTGGTTAGTGAAACCACTAGTTTTGAGAAGGGCAAGGGCAAGGAGGGAAACTTCATGGATGGAAAGTCAGTTGCTACTCCACTGAAGAAACCCGAGGTTGAACCCAAACCGGAGACTAAGTGCTTCTATTATGAGGAGAATGTTCGCTGAAGCGGAACAACCCTAGATACTTGGTAGATAAGAAGGCTGGGAACGTCGACAGAAGTATATTTGATATATGTGTTATTGATGTGTACCTTACAAGTACTCCTAGTAGCACTTGGGTATTGGATACCGGTTCGGTTGCTAAATGTTAGTAACTCGAAATATAAGCTACGGAATAAATGGAGGCTAGCTAAGGGTGAGGTGACAATGAGTGTTGGAAGTGTTCCCAAGGTTCATGTGATCACAATTGCACGCTCTCTCTACCTTTGGGATTAGTGATGAACCTAAATAAATGTTATTTGGTGTTTGCATTGAGCATGAACATGATTAGATCATGTTTATTGCAATGCAATTATTCATTTAAGTTAGAGAATAATGGTTATTCTATTTACATGAATAATACCTTCAATGGTCATGCACCCAATGAGAATGGTTTATTAAATCTTGATCGTAGTGATACACATGTTCATAATATTGATGCCAAAAGATACAAAGTTCATAATGATAGTACCACATACTTGTGGCACTGTCGCTAAATGTCATATTGGTGTAAAGCGCATGAAGAAACTCCATGTTGATGGATCTTTGGACTCTTTCGATTTTGAATCGGTTAAGACATGCGGACCATACCTCATGGGCAAAACCCCATTTTCTGGCTTGATGGAGTGGGCAAGCGACTTATTGGAAATGATACATGTTGATGTATACAATCCAATAAGTGTTGTAGCACGCGATGGATATCATTGTTTTCTTACCTTCACTGATGATTTGAGTAGATATAGGGTATATTTACTTAATGAAACACAAGTCTGAATCGTTTGAAAAGTTCAACATATTCAGAGTGAAGTTGAGATCATCGTGACAATAAGATAAAATGTCTACGATATGATCGTGGAGGTGAATATCTGAGTTACAAGTTTGGTAAACAACTTAAGACAATGTGGAAGTTTTTTCACAACTCACGCCACCTAGAACACCATAGTGTGATGGTGTGTCCGAACGTCGTAGTCATGCTCTATTAGATATTGTACGAACTATGACGTCTCTTATCGATTTGCCACTATCGTTTCGGGGTTATGCATTAGAGACAACTACATTCACTTTAAATAGGGCACCATCTAAGTCCGTTGAGATGACAACGTATGAATTTTGGTTTGACGGAAACCTAAGCTATCATTTCTTAAATATTTGGGGGTACGACGCTTATGTGAAAAAGGGTTTTCACCTAATGAGCTCGAACTCATATCGGACAAATGCATCTTCATACAATACCCTAACGTAACAGTTGGGTAAACCTTCTATCTTAAATCCAAGCACAAAGTGTTTGTTGCTAAAACAGGTCCTTTCTTGAGAAAGAGTTTCTCTCGAAAGAATTGTGTGGGAGGAAGATAGAACTTGATGAGGTTGTTGAACCTTTGTTTCAACCAGAGAGTAGTGCAACACAAAAAGTTGTTTCTGTGGAGCCTACGTTAGTTGAAGAGGAAGTTAATGATGATGATCATAAAGCTTCGGATCAAGTTACTATTGAACCTCGTAGGTCAACAAGGACGCGTACTGCTCCTGAGTGGTACGGCAACCCTATATTAGAGATCATGTTGTTGTACAACGATGAACTTACGAACTATGGATAAGCGATGATGGCCCGGATTCCAACAAATAGTTAGAGGCCATGAAATCCGAGAAAGGATCCATGTATGTAAACCAATTGTGGACTTTGGTACACTTGTCCATTGAACGACTGGTCGTTGAGTACAAATGGGCCTTTGAGATGAAGACATACATTGATGATGAATATCACCATTTATAAAGCTTGACTTGTCGCAAATAAGTTTCCACCAAGTTCATGGAATTGACTACGATGAGACTTTCTCACCGTTAGCGATGCTGAAGTCTGTTGGAATTAGGTTAGCGGTTGCTGCATTTTTCAATTATGAAATCTAGCAGATGGATGTCAAAACATCGTTTCCTTAATGGTGTACTTGAGGAAAGGTTGTATGTGATACCACCAAAAGGTTTTGTTAGTCCTAAGGATGCTAAAAGGTGTGCAAGATCTGGCAATCCTTCTATGGGCTGGAACAAGAATCTCGAAGTTGGAATATATGCTTTGATGAAGTGATCAATGTTTTTGGGTTTATACAAAGTTTATGAGAAACTTGTATTTACAAGAAAGTGAGTGGGAGAACTATAGAATTTCTGATAAGTATATGTGGTTGACATATTGTTGATCCGAAATGATGTGGAATTTCTAGAAAGCATAAATGGTTGTTTAAAAGTAGTTTTTCAAAGGAAGACCTGGATAAAGCTACTTAAGTATTGGGCATCAAGATCTATAGAGACATATCAAGACACTTGATGAGACTTTCAACGAGTGCATACCTTGACAAGATTTTGAAAGAGTTCAAAATGGATCAGTCAAAGAAGGAGTTCTTACCTGATTTGTAAGGTGTGAAGTTGAGTGAAACTCCAAGCTTGACCACGGCATAACAAAGAGTTCGTCGTAAAGGGTTACGTTGATGCAAGCTTTAACACCAATCCGAATGACTCCGAGTAGCAATCCGGATACATATAGTGGAGCAGCCATTTGGAATAGCTCATAGTGGAGTGTTGTAGTAGTGTCTACTGGATGACATAGAGATTTGCAAAGTACACACGAATGTGAATGTCGACGACCCGTTGACTAAAGACCTCTCTCACATGAAAAGCATGACCGAACCCCAGAACTCATTGGGTGTTAGATTCATAACAATGTAAATCACATGATGATGTGAACTAGATTATTGACTCTAGTGCAAGTGGGGGACTGTTGGAAATATACCCTAGAGACAATAATAAATTGGTTATTATTATATTTCCTTGTTCGTGATCATCGTTTTTTATCCATTCTATAATTGTGTTGATTGGAAACTCAAATACATGTGTGGGTACATAGAACACACTGTATCCCTAGTATGCCTCTAGTTAACTAGTTCATTGATCAAAGATGGTCAAGGTTTCCTGGCCATAGACATGAGATGTCATTTGATAACGGGTCACATCATTAGGAGAATGATATGATGGACAAGACCCAAACTATAAACATAGCATATGATCATGTCAGTTTATGGCTATAGTTTTCTGCATGTCAAGTATCTGTTCCTATGACCATGAGATCATGCAACTCACTAACACTAAAGGAATACTTTGTGTGTATCAAACGTCACAACGTAACTGGGTGACTATTAATGTGCTCTATAGGTATTTCCTAGGGTGTATATTGAGTGGGCATGGATCAAGACTGGGAATTGTTACTCCGTGTGACGGAGAGGTATCTCCGGGCCCACTCGGTAATACAACAACACAATAAGCCTTGCAAGCAATGTGACTAAGTGTTAGCCACGGGATTTGGTATTATGGAACTAGTATAGAGACTTGCCGGTAATGAGACTGAACTAGGTATAGAGATACCGACGATCGAATCTCGGGCAAGTAACATACCGAAGAACAAAGGGAACAACGTACGGGATTAATTGAATCCTTGACATAGAGGTTGAGACGATAAAGATCTTCGTAGAATATGTAGGAACTAATATGGGCATCCAGGTCCCGCGATTGGTTATTGACCGTGGAGGTGTCTCGGTCCTGTCTACATAGTTCTCGAACCCGTAGGGTCTGCACACTTAAGGTTCGGTGACGTTTCGATATAGTAGAGTTATGTATGGTGGTGACCGAAGGTTGTTCGGAGTCCCGGATGAGATCCTAGACATCACGAGGAGCTCCAGAATGATCCGAAGGTAAATATTGATATATAGGAAGTCCTGTTTTGGTCACTGGAAAAGTTTCGGGTACCTCGGTAGTGTATCGGGATTGCTGGGAGGGTACCGGGGGCCATGGAGAGGGATGTCTCGACCCAAAGGACCTCATGGGCTGTGGGAGGAGTCAAACCAGCCCCTAGTGGGCTGGCCGAACTCCCCACTAAGGCCCATGCGGCTAGGGGTGGGAAAAACCCAAAGGTAGAAAGGTGGATAGGGTTTCCAAGTGGAGAGGAGGAATCCTACTCCTAGTAGGATTGGAGTAGGACTCCTCCACCTCCAATTTCGGCCAACCTTTGAGGGTTTGAGGCTGCCTCCTCCCCTCCCTCCCTCCTATATATACTAGAGGATTTAGAGGGGATAAAAAACCCTAATTGCCAGGTGCTCCCTCTACTTCATCTAGATCGTTTTCCCCTCTATTCTAGTTCGACGGTGCTTAGGCAAAGCCCTGCTGGAATAGTTCCACTACCATCGCTGCCACACTGTCGTGCTGCCGGAGAACTCATATATATCTCCACCCCTCTTGTTGGATCAAGAAGGCAGGGATCGTCATCGAGGTGTACGTCTTCGGCGCTAGATCGGAAGGACCATGATCAGGATTGTGAAACAATTCGTGATTTCATCGCGGGACGGATCGTGATGCGATCGTGGGACAGATCATGATTGGATCGCGAGATGGATCATGATGGGATCGCGGGATGCTCGGTGATTTGGATCGCGAAGACGTTTAACTACATCAACCGCGTTTCTTAACGCATGTCGCTTAGCGATCTACAATGGTATGTAGATCCACTCTCCCTCTCGTAGATGCTCATCACCATGGATAGATCTTGCTTGTGCGTAGGAATTTTTTTGTTTCCCACGCAACGTTCCCCAACATTATAAACAAAGGTACGCGAAGAGATATGTTATATTACTTATTTAACGTAAGAAACATCTTCTGGAAAAAATAGTTCCTTTATAAGTTCCCTTTGCCAGGATATCATGTTGACCATGATCGTTAAACCTCAATTATGGTCAATGTGGGAGGAAAAATATTAAGGATTTAGTTCGGGGAATGTTCTTGAACTCTGTGGTCTTTAATGAACCAAAATTTTCACTTCTGTCATTGCCAACCAATTATTTTCTTAAGATGGCTAGCTTTCGGCTTCACCCAGTCCGAGGTACTAACTCGGATGACCCGGACGTAACAATCACAGAGGTGCTCCCTTTACCCCCTAGCCGAACAATCAGGAACGTATGGGTAAGCACAGGATGCACGCAACCTAGCTTGGACAAAATCTTAAGTCAAATTGATGCATATTTATGGCTTTATAACGATGATTATGGAAGGCAGCACTCACATATTGAATACAAATGCTTTTATGCTATATGCTATTTTGACTCCTTTGTGACCGTTTATAATTTGAAAGTGGCCTATCGTCGGCTTGCACCCCTTTGTAGATGCTACGCAGGGTGTTTCCGCACAAACAAAACAACCCTTAGCTGACGTCTTAGTGCCCGAAGGCGGTTGTGTTAGTGGAAACAAGGCAATCCGATATTTAGGCTTTATAACTTTCACATAGTCAAGGAGCATATGTTTGGGGGCAACTTAATAGTCCCTGGTATACGTCGACTTCTCGAATTATTTGAGGTCGAACCACCCACAACCTAGCCTTCTCAAGAAAGAAATGCCCTTCGTTTTACTCGGATAACCTCGATCGGCTATATTTGGTTGAACACCACCTATGGTTTGCAGGCCGATTTACGCTTGTTGTGACAGTCAGCTATCGGCTTTGTCCAACAGAGGCACATAACCAGTTAAACCGGAAGTGACAATTGCAGTGGTTCTCCCTTTACCCCTTAGCCGAACAAAGCAGAGACGTAAGGAGTAAGCACAGGAGCCGGGCAATCCAGCTATAGACCAAAGACACAACTCGAAATCAATGCATATAAATGCGAAATACCGAGGACATTTTGCCGAGGACTACACGGAGTACCTTGGTGTTTGGTGGGTTCGGTGTTAACCGCATACCCCTTTAATATTGCCGATGCGTTAAATGTATCTCGCGTTGTACTGCGAAAGTTATGCTCGAAAAAAAATTATGCAAAGAATTTATGATTAGATAAAATAAAATTATGCCAATCCGGAATTGGTCTAAAATTTAACTTGTGCTTCGGTCGTGCTTTAACATGATATATCCGATCTTTCATACTTCAAGCGGCTTAGCCTTCGGCTTCAACCTTCATATCCCGAGGGCGGAGTGTTTCTCTGAGGCCTGTTTAGCGAACTAAACTCAAGAGGATTTAGAGAGAAACTAGGCTACCCAGCTATTGACCAAACCCTCATGTCGAAAAAGGAGTAGTAGAAAAAGACTTTGCAACGACCAAGAAGAAAACAACATTTATTATAAATGGCTCATATAAATTTAAGAACCCCTAGTTAATATGGGAAAAAGAAGTGTTTGCAACAAACAATGCTATTAACAAGATAAGTTTTTAGCAAACAAATTTTTTGTTTAACACAAATATAATGCTATGTTGAACCGCACAGAAATTAAAAATTGAAAAAAAGATGAGCATGAAAGCGACTTAGCTGGTTAATGTGCTCGGTGTGACATGTGTCGGGGTTGTAGCGGGTCAAAGTCCCATCCCCCAAATCTGTCACGATGTAGCCGACGAAGAGCCCGGCTTGATGAAGTGACAGGGTAGTTCGGCAGCGTGACGACGAAGGCCCCACGTCAGTCAACCATGTCGACGACACAATTTGGTTGATCGAGGTGGGACGACCATGTAGGCACGCCAAGGTGACCGCATGCCACAACCGAAGTCGATTACATGTGCACACGATATAGTGCAAGTCAAGAGTAATAACAAATAAAGGTAATAATATATATATGTATTTAAAAATCTTCTACTTAGTTAATTTAAGTGAAGCGAATAATTAAAGCAATATTGCCTGGGCGTCTAGGTGCCTAAGCAAAGAGTTCGGCTTGACAAAGTGACAACGCTGCCCGGTCGATGTGGCGAGGTGAAGTCCCCGGTGCACCTAAAATGGCAAAGCTGGTCGGCTGGTGATGCTGAAGTCCCTAGAGAAGGTTGATTAAGAGATGAGAAAGCCCCTGGTCTAACCGAGGTGACGGAGCAGGTCGACTGGTGACACCGAAGTGTCATGCCAGCCGAGGTTTCAAAGCAGGTTGGCTGGTAATGCCGAAATCTCATGCCAGCCGAGGTGTCGAAACTGGTCGGCTGGTGACGCTGAAGACCCCGGAGCAGGTTGACGAAGAGGTGGCGGAGGCCCCGGTCTAGCCGAGGTGACGTAGTAGTTCGGTAAGGTGGCACTAGAGCCCCCATGCCAGCCGACATGTCGAGGCAGGTCTGCGTGTTGAACATAGGCTTGAATTAGTGACGGTGCAGTGAGGCCGACGCAGGTCAGAATTTGTGACATGATCAATGTTGGCTTGATGAGGCAACGACGCGCCCGACTCGTGTAACCCGTGGGTGACGAGATTCTCTGGAGATTATTCGGCCCTCACGATGCCGAACTCTTGGTCGGATCGTCGGGGTATTTATCCAATGGGATTAACCTTGGCTGCACGAAGCGATGATCTATCTAGTGCAGGTCGGCAGCCATGGAACAACATTCTCGGGCTGGTTTGACACCAACGTAATGGTGAAGATTGCCTTGAAAAAGGCTTAAAATATATGGGAATGTGTTTTAGAACAACACATAATACATTAAAAAATTACTTCAAGAAGGATGTCCAAAACCCGGTTCATGAAGAAAGATGAACTCGGGTCGGATTCGTTTTCGCGGAGAAAACAGATCCAAAATTTGTTGTACTCATCGAATGTTTCCCAGAGTTTGGATGGTCGGATCAGGCTGAAACTATGAGGGGTGATTGCTATAGGAATTCCGTAGCATGTGAATGGTGGGATTTTCCAGTGGATGTCCGAGCTAGATACTGGACACCTCGCCCTAAACTCATCCAGATTCCCGTCCAGATTCGACATGGCTCCGGTATATCGCAGATCACCGGAGATTCCTCCATGAGAATGCGACGAAACTTTGTAGATTCCTTCTGGATACAATTCCTCACAATTCCACTGAAGCTATCGTCAAAACAACGCTCGAGGAATCGTGGACGACGAACACAAATTCACTATCTAGAAAAAAATTACAATCAATCGGGAGACAAACCATTAATCCTTCTATCGATCACACAGTGGAACTCTCAATGAAAGAACCAATGTCGGTGTCAAAACTGGCGGATCTCGGGTAAGGGGTCCTAAGCTGTGGGTCTTGAATCGATGGGTAACAGGAGACAAGGGAGACGGTATTTACCCAGGTTTGCGCCCTCTCGATGGAGCTAAAACCCTACATCTTGCTTTGTTTGTATTGATGATGGTGTACCGAGTACAGGGTTGATCTACCTCGAGATCGTATGTAGTTGTCTAAACCCTAAGAGTAATGAGCATATGAATATGAGATCGTCTATCGACTAGCCTGGCCTCGGCTTATATAACACACCAGAGGCCTAGGATAACAAGAGTCCTAGTCGGCTACGTCGGTGGAGAGGATTCATTGTCTTGTGCGCCAAGTCTTGCGGAATCTCCCTTGTATTCATAATGGGCTGCCCGAAGTGACCCATCAGTGAATCATCATGGAGCGTCCTCGGCCCGACCCACTAGTTGGGAGACGAGGTGGTGTGTACCCCCTAGTCCAGGACACCGTCACCCCCTTTGGTATATTTTTTTCCATAAATTCTTAAATATTCCATAAAAATTCTTCGTAGAGTTTCAGGTCATTTGGAGTTTGGTGATTTTTCTGACTTCTACTCGATTCTCCGGTCCAGAATTCTAGTTTCCCGATATTTCCCTCTTTGTGATGTACCTTTCTTGTTTAGACAGAAAAGGCATAAGAATTATATAATAATATGGAATAATGGACAAGAATGAAGTAGAGAGTAATAAGAAATCATCATGTAAAATGGACGTATCAACTCCCCCAAGCTTAGACCTCGCTTGTCCTCAAGCGAAAGCCGAACTCTAAAATAATGACCACATAATTTGAGAGAGAGGTGTCGATTAAAATAGAACACGAACATAAAAGAATCATGAATATCATTATAAAATCAAGCTTTTCATCATATAACTTCTCATAAACAAGCAACAATCTATTCACAACTGAAGAAGTATGAAGCATAATATTTGTTGAGAGCCGACAAGCAATGCCATTAGTCATTGATATAATCATAGCTATCATAATCAAGAGAAGATTATATCTAAGAGCTTGTATTTATAGCAAGTTCACATACTCAACTATAATGTAGCCTTCTATGATTGTTGACACACATTACATATTTTTAGAACCAGAGATTCTGTGGGACACATGGGAAGATGGGGGCTCTATTATTTTTGCCACCCAACTTATTTACCTCAAGGATAATGTCAACAATAATGAATCATGATCATGCACATTCAACTGGATATATTTTTTTGGACCTTTCCTTAACACAAAATGCTTGCCACTACAGAGTTGATAGGTAGGAATAAGGGGAAATATTATTGAATCTTGCATGAAAATAAAATTTTGTAAGAATGTAAAACATAGGTCCTTCGTAGAGGGAAGCAGAGGTTATCATGAGCTTGTATTTGTCTGATATGTGCAATCTCGTAATGCAATAGAACATCACTTTATATTGCCCCTTGTGATAGTGAACTTTATTATGCACTCTGTCACTTTTATTTGTTCACAATCACAAGATCGTACAAAGCTTACTTTCCCTTACAATAAAAGATCTTACATGCTTATATGCAATTTTTATTCCCTTGTGCACCAATCAAAACTTACTTGAAGGATCTTATTCAATCCATAGGTAGTTATGGTGGACTCTCATGGCAAGAAACTGAGTTCAAGGGTGATGGATGCACAAGTAGTATCTCTAATTTGTGTGAATTTTTGGGCTAGCAAAAGATCCTAAGCTAGCATCATGTTTTAAGGGATACAATACCATATAACTTCTATGCAAATGTAAACAATCACAATCATTATGTCGTCTTCCAAGTCCAACTTCAACACTTGGTCACTATGAAATATATCATGGGATATCACAATCATAGAAGGTGTTCAAGATATTACATTTATATGTAAATATCCTCTTCTCTACCATACTTTTGCATAGATTATACAAATTACTAATACTATGTTTGTTAGTTTTCAACACTTTTTATTACTTACACCTCTTTTCTATGTGAAGTCATTACTGCTCATGAGATAAGCATATGATATTTTTCTATTCTTTTTATTCCCATGCTATGATGATGGGTGCATGCGAGCAAAGCACACAAGCTCAACTAATATTTATTATATAAATCTCACACTCGGTTACAAGGAGAGGTAGATCTCAAAGGAAAATACTAAGCGAAAGCATATCTGAAATTTATTTCTCTAAATCATGAAAAACTAAAGATCGAACTAAGCTAAATAATGGTGATTAAAGTGATGGTTATACGATACCGGGCCCCTACCCCATGCTTGGAATAAGCTAAGGGTGGTCCCATACCCATGTACTCAAGTGTTATTCGGTGATGGTGGTGGTGTGAGATGATCCTCCATCTTCCAAGGCATAGGTTCCCCACAGAGGAAAGAAGCTCTTGTCTCTAGAATCCTGAAATCGACAGCGAGGCTCATCTTAAACCTAGATTCATACTCATAGTTTTGGTTTGGAAGTTCATAGAGTTGATCCTGGAGGTCCATGATCTGGTCTTGAAACTTGAAAAGAGCTTCCCCCACGTTCTTTGTGTCCATCTTGTTTTCACGGATGAAGTACTTGATCATAGAGTGATTAGCACTCAGGCCACGTTCAACCATCCCTTGACACTTGAAGATCTCTTGCTCCACTACTGCAAGCCTGGCCTTCTCGCTTCCCTCCTTCTTGGGACCATGAACATCTCAGATGTGGAGCACCCCCACGCATCTCAATGGCTTGAGGGTGCTTCATCACCTCCAGCAGGTAGGGGTTGATGACCTTCTCGAAGAACTTTTCCTTGGATCCTTGGGGAAGTCATGGCGATCTAGATTTGTCAGGAAAATAGCTCGAAACAAGGACATAGAGGAAACTCGCAATGTGGTGGTAAAAACATATGGGAGTATATATAATGATTTTTTCTAGGTCGGAATACGTGCCCGGAAAGAAATCAGAGTCCGGAAGGCACACAAGGGGCCGACAAGCTATTAGGGCATGCCCCAGGGGGCACCCTGTTGGCTTGTGCCTCCCTCGTGCGTCCTCCTGGATCCTTTCTATTTTTATAATTTTTTTATAATACCAAAGCTGACAAAAATTATTAATTTTTGGAATTTTTGTAGTCGGTTTACTTATCGTACCACATACCTACCCCTTTTTCAAGTTTATGGAGTGTTCCAGAAGGCCTCCCTGATGTGTTCTTTCGATGTCATAACTTGCATTACCTTCGTTTCCTCCTTAATGGGTGCACCTGAAATGTAATGCTTGATTTTTTTCCCATTCACCACTCTCGGGTTTTTACCTTCAAAGTTATTAAGTTTTATAGCACCAGAGCGACAAACCTCATCAACAACGTATGTGCCCTCCCATTTGGAGAGAAGTTTTCCTGCAAAAAATCTGAAACGAGAGTTGTAGAAAAGCACTAGGTCTCCTACATTGAATTCTCGTTTTTGAATCCTCTTGTCATGCCATCTTTTAACCGTTTCTTTAAAAGCTTAGCATTTTCATAGGCTTGTGTTCTCCATTCATCTAGTGAGCTGATATTAAATAACCTTTTTTCACCGGCAAGTTTAAAATCAGAATTAAGTTCTTTAATTGCCCAATAAGCTTTATGTTCTTGCTCAGGAGGTAAATGACAACTCGTTCCATAAAACATTTAATATGGTGACATCCCCATGGGATTCTTTTAAGCAGTTCTATAAGCCCATAGTGCATCATCTAGTTTCTTAGACCAATTCTTCCTAGATCCATTAACAGTCTTTTGCAAGATTAATTTTATTTCTCTATTACTCGATTCAACTTGGCCACTAGACTGAGGATGATAAGGGGTTGCAATTCTATGGTTAACATCATATTTAGCTAAAAGTTTACGGAAAGCACCATGAATAAAATTTGAATCACCATCAGTCATTAAATATCTAGGGACTCCAAACCTTAGAAAGATAATGTACTTAAGCATGTTAATAGAGGTGTTATGGTCGGCACTACTCGTTGGAATAGCCTCTACCCACTTAGTAACGTAATCAACATCACTAAAACATGAGTACACCCATTTGAGGAAGGAAAAGGTCCCATAAAGTCAAAGCCCCAAACATAAAATGGTTCAATAGCAAGTGAATAGTTCATAGGCATTTCCTAATGTTTACCAATGTTACCAATTATTTGGCATTCATTTCAGGAAAGGACATAATTACGAGCTTCTTTAAAAAGAGTAGGCACATAGAAACTAGATTGTAACACCTTGTGTGCAGTTCTGTCACCGGCATGGTGTCCTCCGTAGGGTTCGGAATGACACTTCCTAAGAATCTGTTCCTGTTCATGCTCAGGTATACATTGTCTAATAATACCGTCTACTCCCGCTTTACAGATATGTGGGTCATCCTTGTCGTCAATCTTAAAATATTTTTTTTCTTTTGTTGATAGGTGAAGCTAGGTGGAATATATTTAGCAACAATATAATTGGTATAATCAACATACCAAGGAGCGTTACGTGAAGTATTTGTAGCAGCAAGTTGCTCATGAGGAAACCTATCATCGATAGGAAGTGGATCATCAAGAACATTTTCCATCCTAGACAAGTTATCTGCTACGGGGTTTTCAACTCCCTTTCTATCAATGATATGAAAATCAAACTCTTGAAGTAAAAGTACCGACCTGATGAGTCTAGGTTTACCATCTTTCTTTTCCATCGGGTATTTAATATTAGCATGATCAGTGTGAATCGTTACTTCGGAATTGACAATGTAAGGTCTAAACTTATCACATGCAAAAAAAACTGCTAAAAATTCCTTTTCAGTGGTAGCATAATTTCTTTGAGCGAAGTCTAAGGTTTTACTGGCATAATGAGTAACATTCTATTTCTTGTCTAGTCTTTGCCCTAGAATAGCACCAACAACATAATCACTAGCATCACCCATAATTTCAAATGGTAGGTTCCAATCAGGTGGTTGAACAATGGGTGGACAAATTAAAGCTGTCTTAAGTATTCGAAAAGCTTATACACAATCATCAGAAAAAACAAAAGGAATATCTTTTTGAAGAAGATTAGTTAACGGCCTAGAAATATTTGAGAAAAATTTAATGAAACGCCTATAAAAACCAGCATGACCAAGGAAACTTCTTATACCTTTGGTATATCTCTAGCATGACATTTTCTCTATTGCGTCAACTTTAGCTTTATCCACCTCAATGCCTTGTTCAGAAATTTTATGCCCAAGCACTATACCTTCATTCACCATAAAGTGACACTTCTCTCAATTCAAGACTAGACTAGTTTCTTCGCATCTCTGCAAAACTCGATCAAGGTTGCTCAAGCAAACATCAAAAGAAGCCCCATACACGGAAAAATCATCCATGAACACCTCAACAATCTTTTCACAAAAGTCAGAGAATATACCAGCCATTCATCTTTGAAAGGTAGCAGGTGCATTGCATAAACCAAAATGCATACGCCTATAAGCATAAGTTCCAAAAGGTCATGTAAAGGTAGTTTTCTCTTGATCTTCTTTTGACACATGTATTTGAGGAAATCCAGAATGTCCATCAAGGAAGAAAAAGTGTGTGTGCTTAGATGATGTTTCTAGCATTTGGTCAATAAAGGAAAGGGGTAATGATCTTTCTTAGTAGCTTTATTTAATTTCCTGAAATCAATCACCGTCCTATAGCCAGTTATGATTCTTTGTGGAATAAGCTCATTTTTATCATTAAGGAGAACAGTAATACCACCTTTCTTAGGAACACAATGAACGAGACTCACTCACCTACTATTAGCAGTAGGATAGATTATACCTGCCTCTAGAAGCTTTAGTATTTCAGTTCTTACCACTTCCTTCATCTTAGGATTTAAGTGGCGTTGGTGATCAACAATTGGTTTAGGATTTAGTTCCATATTAATCTTGTGCTGACATAGAGTGGGGCTTATTCCGTTTAGATCATCGAGAGTATATCCAATAGCAGTCGTGTGCTTCCTTAGAGTTTGAAGTAATCTCCTTTCTCCATGCTCTGAAAGGTTAGCACTGATAATAACAGGATATATTTTCTTTTCATCAATATAAGCATATTTCAAAGTATTAGGTAAAGTCTTCAGATCAAACACGTGATCTCTCTTGGGTGGAGGAGGATCCCCTAAAATATCAAATGGTAAGTTATGTTTAAGAATAGGTGTTTGTCTAAGAAATATATCATCTATTTCATTCGTTTTATTCATATGCATATCATTGTCATGGTCTAGCAAATATTGTTCTAGAGGATCAGTAGGAGGCACGCCAATAGAGGTAAGACCAATTATTTCATCCTTACTAGGCAATTCCTGCTTGTGTGGTTGATTAGTAAACTTGGAGAAATTAAATTCATGAGACACACCACCAGAGCCTACCTTAACCTTCTCAGTAACACAGTTAATTTTAGCATTATCTGTATTCAAGAAAGGTCTACCAAATATGATGGGGCAAAATGTATCTTGTTTTGAACCAAGTACTAAGAAATTAGTGGGGTACTTTACTTTTCCACACAAGACTTCAACATCTCTAACAATTCCAAGTGGCGTAATAGTATCTCTATTTGCAAGTTTAATAGTGACATCCATATCTTTAATCATAGAGGGTTCTATGTCATTCATAACTTCTTCATATAAGGTAAAAGGTATTGCATTGAGACTAGCACTGAGGTCAAACAAGCCATGGTAACAATGATCTCCAATTTTAACTGAAACAATAGGTATGCCAACCACTGGTTTATTTTTATCTAATTCATCATGTTCGTTTCTAGCAAGTTTCGCAATCCTAGCAGTTTCTCCACAAAAGTAGATAACTTGCCCCTCAATGTTATTAACTAAGAGATCTTTAACCATATCAACCTTAGGATCAAAATTTACCTGTTCAGAAGGTATAGATGTACTAGCATGACTTTTATTAACTAGAGTTGTAGCCTTAGCATGTTCTCTAATTCTAACAGGAAAAGGAGGTTTCTCAATGTAAGCAATAGGAACAATTCGATCAATGTGGCTAACAATTACTTCTACCTTCTTAATTTTAATAGGTTCCTCTAATGGTTTTTCAGTGGGAGGATGATATTTAAACAACTTATCTTTGGGAAGATCAACATGAGTAGCAAATGATTCACATGAAGTAGCTACTATTTCTGAGTCAAGACCATATTTATTGCTAAACTCATGGAAAGCATTAGTTTCCATTAAAGATTTGACAGAATCAAAATTAAGATTTATACCTGACTCTTTACCTTTGTTGAGTTCCTAATCTTTAGAGTTGCGTTTAACTCTTTCGAGAAGATCACATCTGAATTCAATAGTTTTATTCATATATGAGCAAGTAGAAGAAGAATCCAGTAGTAATCGATCATCATGAGAAAGCGGAGCATAATTTTTTTTATAATCATTTATCTTGATAGATCATGGTTGGGGCAGGTGTGCATCATAGATTTAAGCCTCCCCCAAGCTTCAGCGATGCTTTCTCCTTCAAGAGTCTAGAAATTATATATATAGTTGCGATCACGGTGGACTAGATGCGTTGGATAAAACTTTTGATGAAATTCCAGCTTCAAGCGATTCCAGTTCCATGATTAAATATTATTAAATAGCCTATACCACATTAATTATTTTCCCTACAAAGATAAAGGGAAAACTTTCTTCTTAAATTTGTCCCTAGAAAATCCTGCAAGCTGAAATAATGACAAACCTCATCGACAAATATCAAATGGTAATCAGGATGAGTCGTACCATATTATGGATTAGATAATAGGTTTTCAAGCATACCCAACGGAATCTCATAATAAATATTTGCAGTAGTTTTAGTAGGTTGAGGAACAACTTCCTCATCTTTCGTTTGGGGTGAAGATGACCCGAACAAGCCACTCAAAGGGTGACCGTTCATACTGACAAGCAACATCAAATTTCAGCATGTATAGAAAGTGTTTCCTTACCAATTTCCACTTACCAAAGGCACTTAAATCCTTGGAAACAACGCCAGAAAAGAGTCTTGATCGCCCACAATTATAGGGGATCAATCGTAGTCCTTTCGATAAGTAAGAGTGTCGAGCCCAACGAGGATTAGAAGGAAATGACAAGCGGTTTTCAGCAAGGTATAATCTGCAAGTGTTGTAAGTGACAGTAGTATATAGGTTTGTAGAAGGATAAATCGTAAAAAGGAACAATAGTAGCCAAAGTACAGAAAGGTGGCCCAATCCTTTTTATAGCAAAGTACAGGCTTAAAATTACTCTTATTTTAAGCAAGCGCTCCTGAGGACACATGGGAATTTCTGTCTAGTCATATTCATCATGTTGAGTTGATTCGCGTTTGCTACTTTGATAATGTGCGGGTGGACTAGTGGTAAGGTATTGTTCTTACTTGAGCTAACAACCTACTTATGATTACCTCCTCTTGCAAGCATGCGGAACTACAAAAGATGAATTAAGATAAATCTAACCATAGCATGAAATGTGTGGATCCAAATCAGCCCCTTATGAAGCAACGAATAAACTGGGGTTTAAGCTTCTGTCACTCAAGCAACCCATCATCTACTTGTTACTACACAATGAATTCCCTTAGTCCCATCACATGGTGAAGTGTCATGTAGTCGACGTTCACATGACACCACTAAGAGAAGTAACAACATACATATCATCAAAATATCGAACAAATAGCAACTTCACAAGATTACTTATAACAAGACTTCTCCCATGTCCTCGGGAACAATAGTTACTACTCACACCTCATCAACATGTTCAAGATCAGAGGTATAATAATAATTAAGGATCTGAACATAACTTCTCCCACCAAGTAATCCAACAAGCATCAACTACAAGATGTAATCGACACAACTAGTATTCCACAGGTACCAATCTGAGGTTTTGAGACAAAGATTGAATACAAGAGATGAACTAGTGTTGGAGATGAGATGGTTCTGGTGAAGATGTTGATGAAGATTGGTCCTCCCACGAAGCAGGAAGCGTTGGTGATGAGGATGGCTTCGATCTCCCCCTCCCATAGAGAAATTTTCCTGGCAGAATTTAACTATCGAAGTGCAAATGGGCCTCTTCATAGGTTTCCTCCTTGGGACGGTGGCGCTTCATCTCGAAAGGTTGCTTATGATTTTTTCTAGGGTAAAACACACCATATAGGGGAAGAGGGCCATCGGAGTGCCATGAGGGGCCCCACAAGCTATCAGGGAGCGGCCCAAGGGGGGGCCCTATTGGCTTGTGGCCAACAGGTGGCCCTCCTATCATATATTTTTGTTCCGGAAATTCTTAAATATTCCATAAAATTTCTCCATGCAGTTTCAGGTCATTTGGAGTCTGGTAATTTTTTGTCTTTTTCTCGGTACTCCGGTCTAGAATTCCAGTTTCCCGATATTTCCCTCTTTGTGATGTACCTTGCGTATTCATAGAGAAAAGGCATAAGAATTGTATAATAATATGGAATAATGGACAATAAGGAAGTAATAGTAATAAGAAATCATGAAGTAGATAGTAATTATGTACAATAATGGACGTATCAATCCCAACAAACGCACCACACAAGAGTGATTACATAAGATAGATCACAGCGCGAATCGCGTTGATCATGGCAACGAAGAACATATAGAGAGATAGAAATCTAGGTACTAAATACGGATGCATAGGTCTATGGTGAACTACTAACACATCACCATGGGAGCAGCAAGGATGATGTAGAGGCCCTCCGTGATCGACCACAGGGCATCGAAAGAGGGCTCCAGCTAGGCACACGACGTAACAGAAGCTTGCGATGCAGAAAAAGTGTTTCGGGAGACTCTCTAGGAGTTTCAGAATATATGTGAATTTATAGGCCATAGAACGAGGCTGGAGGAGCTGGGAGGTGGCCTGCTATGTCTCAAACTTATCTACTTTTCAAACACTTTTGCTCTGGTTTTGCCCTCTCATTACATGATTAGAATCAAACTAACCCGGACTGATGATGTTTCCAACAGAACAACAGTGGTGTTATTTTTTGTGCATAAATAAAAGTTCTCGGAATCGAATGATTTTTTTGTGAATTATTTCTAAAAGACATGAGGAATTATGGAGTGAAAAAGTACCAAAGGGGGCTGCCTGTGTTGGAAATATGACCTAGAGGCAATAATAAATTGGTCATTATCATATTTTCTTGTTGATGATACTCGTTTATTATCCATGCTATAATTGTATTGTCCGGAAACTCAGATACATGTGTGGATAAATAGACAACACAGTGTCCCTAGTGAGCCTCTACTAGACTAGCTCGTTGATCAAATATGGTTAAGGTTTCCTAACCATAGACATGAGTTGTCATTTGATAACGGGATCACGTCACTAGGAGAATGATGTGATGGACAATACCCAACCGTAAGCCTAGCATTCGATCGTATCGCTAAGTTTATTGCTACTGCTTTCCACATGTCAAGTGTATGTTTCCAAAACCATGAGATCATGCAAGTCTCTGACATCGGAGGGATGCCTATGTGTATCAAACATCACTTCATAACTGGGTGATCATAAAGTTACTCTACAGGTATCCGAGGGTGTCTGTTGGGTTGGCATTAATCAAGACTGGGAGTTGTAACTCCGTAGGATGAAGAGGTATCTTTGGGACCTCTCGGTAATATAACATCACAAGAAGCTAGCAAGGAATGTGATTAAGGAGTTAGTCATGGGATCTTGTATTACAGAACGAGTAAACAGACTTGCGGGTAACAAGATTGAACTAGGTATAGATATTTCAATGATCGAATCTTAGGCAAGTAACATACCGCTAGACAAAGGGAACTGCATATGGGATTGATTGAATCCTGGGCATCGTGGTTCGACCGATAAACATCTTCGTGGAATATGTGGGAACAAATATGGGCATCCAAGTCCTGCTATTGGTTATTGACAGGAGAGGTGTCTCGGTCATGTCCACATGATACTCGAACCCGTAGGGTCCGCACACTTAACATTCGGTGACGATATAGTATTATTGGGTTATGTATGTTGGTGACTGAATGTTGTTCAGAGTCCCGGATGAGATCCGAGACGTCACGAGGAGCTCTGGAGGTAAATATTTATATATGGGAAGTCATATTTTGGCTACCGGAAAAGTTTTGAGTTTTGTCAATATTGTACCGGGAAGCTTCTAGAAGGTTCAAGAAACTTTCAGAGGAGTCTTGAAGTCCAATAAGTGTTCCACCACATCCCAAGGGTGTGCATGGGATGAGGGGAGGAACCTTGACCTTATTATGCCAGGCACACAAGTCCCTCAAGGCCCTTGTGGCTTGGGAGAGGTGGAAAGTCCACCTATGTATGGAAAGGGAGAGAATTGGACTAGGAGTCTAACTCCTCCCCCTTTGTTGCACCCCTAGGGCTTGGAGGGCTGGCCAACATGCCCCTCCACCTATGTATAGAGAGGAGGTGAACCCACAAGAGGACACACAAGCCCTTGGCTCCCCCTCTATGTCCCGTTACCCCATAGCTCCTACGTTCCTCCTTCTAGTAGGGCTTGGCGAAGCCCTGCTAGACTAGCTCCACCACCACCTCCACCATGTCATAGTGCTGCTAGAGAACCCATCTGCTACTCCGCCCTTTCTCTTTGTATCAAGGAGGCGGAAGCGTTATCGAGATGCATGTGTGCTGAACGTGGAGGTGTCGTTCGTTCGGAGCTTTATCGGGATGGGTCATGATTGGATCGTGGAGAGTACAACCACATCAACCGCGTAATATACACTTCTACTTAACGGTCTACGAGGGTACATAGACACACTCTCCCCTCTTGTTTCTATGCATCTCCATAGATGGATCTTGGGTGTTCATAGGAATTTTTTTGTTTCCCATGCAACGTTCCCCAACAGTGGCATCATGGGCTAGGTCTATGCGTAGATGATATGCATGAGTAGAACACAAACTGTTTGTGGACGTTGATGTTTAGATTGCTTACCTCCTAGTCTTATTTTGATTCAGCGATATTTAGGGATAAAGCATCTCGACCAACCTTGTCCTCGCAGAAGATACTGGTTCCACCAATTGACATGCAACTTAATTTGCATAAAGGTGGTTGCCGAGTGTCTGTATCTCCCACTTTAGTTGGATCGTATTCGACGAAGGCGGTCCTTGTAGAAGGTTAAAAGGCAACTTAATTATCACGTTGTGGATTTGTTTAGGTAAGAATGGTTCTTGCTAGTTTCCCATAGCAGCCACATAAAATTTGCAACAACAAAGTAGAGGACATTTAACTTGTTTTCGTAGGACATGTTGTGATGTGATATGGCCAAGACATAATATGATATATATGATGTATGATATGGTCATGTTTTTGTAACAGTTATCACGACTTGCATGTCTATTAGTACGACATCTGGCAGGAGCCATAGGGTTGTCTTTAATTTATTTTATGACATTTGCTTTACTTTATCGCTGTGAGTTAGCAATAGTTATAGAAGAAAGAGTGGGCGCGACAACCACATGACGACAAGATGATGGAGGTCATGGTGTCATACTGGGGATGATGGAGATCATGCCGATGCTTTGGATATGGATATCAAAAGAACAAGATGATGATGGACATATCATGTCACTTATATGATTTGCATGTGATGTTTATCCTTTTATGCATCTTATTTTGCTTAGGACGACGGTAGCATTATAAGATGATCCCTCACTAAATTTCGAGATAAAATTGTGTTCTCCCCAAGTATGCATCGTTGCAATAAGTTTGTCATTTTGAGGCACCTCGTGATGATCGGGTGTGATAGACTATTCGTTCACATCCAATGGGTGTAGTTCAGTTTTACACATGCGGAATACATGGGCTAAACTTGACGAGCCTGGCATGTACAGCCATGGACTCATAACACAGGAGACCGAAAGGTCGAACATGAGTCATATAGTAGATATGATCAAGATGGAGATGTTTGATATGTCTCCGTCGTATCTATAATTTTTGACTGTTTCATGCCAATATTCTTCAACTTTCATATACTTTTGGCAATTTTTATACTACTTTTGGGACTAACATATTGATCCGGTGCCTAGTGCCAGTTCCTGTTTGTTGCATGTTTTTTCGCAAAAAAATCCATATCAAACAACATCTAAACGGGATAAACACTTACGGAAATTTTATTTGGAATATATGTGAATTTTGGGAAGTGGGATCAACAGAAGGCAGTGCCCGAGGGGCCCACACGCCTGCCAAGCGCGCCCTGGGGGTAGGGTGCGCCTTGAGGGCTTGTGGATACCCCTTAGGTCGGTTGGAGCTGTCCTTCGGCCTCAGGAAAGATATTTTTATAAGGAAAATCCCCACAAAATTTCAGCCCGATCGGAGTTGTGGATCTCCGGATATTTAAGAAACAGTGACAAGCCAGAATCTTGTAGCGCGGAAATAGAGAGACAAATCCAATCTCAGAGGGGCTCTCGCCCCTCCACTGCCATGGAGGTTGTGGACCAGAGGGGAAACCCTTCTCCCATCTAGGGTGGAGGTCAAGGAAGAATAATAAGGAGGGGGGGCTCTCTCCCCCTCTCTCCCGATGGCACCGGTACGCCGCTAGGGCCATCATCATGACGACGATCTACTCCAACAACTCCGTCATCTTCACCAACACCTCCATCACCTTCCCCCATCTATCTACAGCGGTCCACTCTCCCACAACCCATTGTACCCTCTACTTGAACATGGTGCTTTATGCTTCATATTATTATCCAATGATGTGTTGCCATCCTATGATGTCTAAGTAGATCTATTTTGTCCTATTGGTTAATCGATGATCATGATTGGTTTGAGTTGCATGTTTTATTATTGGTGTTGTCCTATGGTGCTCTCCGTGTCGCGCAAGCTTGAGGGATCCTCGCTTTAGGGTGTTGCAATGTGTTCATGATTTGCCTATGGTGGGTTGCTTGAGTGACAGAAGCATAAACCCGAGTAGGTGGGTTGTTGCATATGGGGGTAAACAAGACTTGATACCTTATAATGCTATGGTTGGGTTTTACCTTAATGATCTTTAGTAGTTTCAGATGCTTGCTAGAGTTCCAATCATAAGTACATATGATCCAAGTAGAGAAAGTATGTTAGCTTATGCCTCTCCCTCTTATAAAATTGTAATAATGATTACCGGTGTAGTTATCAATTGCCTAGGGAGAATTCCGTAACTCCTACTACCACTTTTCCACACTCGTTAAGCTAACTTAGTTGTTTCTTTATCTAAGCAGCCCATAGTTTTTATTTACGTGTTCTTTATTATCTTGCAAACCTATCCTATCACACCTACAAAGTACTTCTAGTTTCATACTTGTTCTAGGTAAAGTGAACGTTAAGCGTGCGTAGAGTTGTATCAGTGGTCGATAGAACTTGAGGGAATATGGTTTCTACCTTTAGCTCCTCGTTGGGTTCGATACTCTTACTTATCGAGAAAGGCTACAATTGATCCCCTACACTTGTGGTTATCAAGGCCTTTTTCTGGCGCCGTTGTCGGGGAGCAATAGCGTGGGGTGAATATTCTAGTGTGTGTTTGTTTGCATTATCACTAAGTAGATTTTATTTGCTGTTCTAAGTTGTTCTCTATCTTTAGTTATGGATATGGAACACGAAATACCAAAAAAATCATGTGTACTTGCTACTCATGGAGATGGGGAACCTCCTAAAACCCTCGATGCTCGTTATGTGAAAGATATGATGCACTACTTTAATAATCCTGAGAAAACCCCATTCAACTTGATAATGGGATACACGTTGGAACAACGTGAATACTTTAGGGATTATTGCTTGAGTCAAAATGGGAAATTGTTATGGGATCAGATTTATATGTTGAAATGGTATGCTTGGAATCTATGCCAGAGATATGATTATACTTGTTGCTCTAGGATGAAGGCTCCTCACCTTCCTTTTTCATGTAAATTTAATGATAATGAAACCTTGGCTTCTTATGCTAATGGTATTTATGATTACGATGATGTGGAACGAATAGAAGAATTCATTGCTTCTAAGGGTGCTTATGAAATTGAATCTTTGTTTGAGAAGTGTGAAACTTATGATGATGCTGTTTATAGACCTGAAAATTTTGCTATACTTAAATATTGCTATGATAATTAGGAATATAATTCTAATATTGATTCATTTATTGAGAGAATGTCTGCTGCCTTGGAGGAAACTAATATTTTGCAGGAATCTATGGAAGAAGAAATTGCTGAAAAAGACGAGGAGGAGAGCGAAGAACAAAAGGAGGAAGAGCAGATTAGCTACCCATGCCCACCTTCTAATGAGAGTAACTCTTGAACTCATACATTGTTTAATTCCCTTCGTTCTTACCTAAGGATGAATGCTATGATAATTGCTATGATCCCTTGGATTCATTTGAAATATCCCTTTTTGATGAAATTGATGCTTGCTATGCTTATGGCCATGATGCCGGTATGAATGATGCTTATGGAGATGAAATTGCTATAGTTCCTTATGTAAAGAATGAAATTTTTGCTATTGCACCCACGCATGATAGTCCTATTTTATTTACTTTGTGTTCATGAATTATTCTTTTATTCTTTTATGCTATGTATTGGCCTTTACTTTGTGTTCATGAATTATTCTTTTATGACATGTCGATGCATAGGAAGAGAGTTGGACTTCATTGTTGCGTGATATATGTTACTTTGTTCTCAATACTAAATTAAAATTCATTTTTAATTAAAATTGTCTTTGATATACCTTGGGATCCGGGTGGATCCATTACTTGATCACTTTATGCCTAGCTTAATGGCTTTAAAGACAGCACTGCCAAGGAGATAACCCGAAAGTTTTAGAGAGTCATTTAATTCCGTTGTGTGCTTTTATATAGTTTAAAAATAAAAAAATAAAGAGGGGATCCTAAATTTTTTTCAAAAAGAAAAGTGAAAGTGAGAGAAACGAGCATTGTGCAAGTGGGAGCTAGCCTTGAACTTTGTTCATGCCCATGGAAACTTTGCAAATCTGGATTACAGAAACTTTTCAACAAAAATAATTACCCCCTTGTATAAATCCATTGTATTATAAAAATAATGTGCCAATATTTTCCTTTAGGATGATTAGATTGCTTGTTTGGTGTGTGCGGTGCAAAAACAGAAACTTTGGCTGAAGTGCGTGAATTTACATTTTTTACTGGAACGTCAAAAGTTTCTGAAATTTTGACACAGTACTGCTACGCAAATTGTTTAGTTTTTCCTAACATTTCAGAATGTTTAGAGTTACATAAGTATGGTGAATGTTCAGATTGCTACAAACTGACCTGTTTAAGACAGATTCTGTTGTTGATGCACTGTTTTGCTCGTTTTGATGAAACTATCGATTGTATTGGTGGTATAAGCCATGGAAAAATTATAATACAGTAGCTAAAATGCAAAAATAAAATATGAATTGGTTGTCAACAGTACATGATGTTGTGATTTGCTTTATTATACTAACGGATCGCACGAGGGTTTTGTTATGTTTTGCGTGATTGAAGTTTTCATGTTTTGGGTGAGATCACGATGGATGAAGGGATAAGGAGTGGAAAGAGACAAGCTTGGGGATGCCCGAGGAAACCCAAGGTAATATTAAAGGAGTCCCAAGAAACTAAGCTTGGGGATGCCCGGGAAGGCATCCCCTCTTTCTTCTAACAACCATCGGTAATTTTACTTGGAGCTATATTTTTATTCGTCACATGATATGCGTAAATCATGGAGCGTTGTGCGCTTTTTGTTTTTCTTTTAATAATGCACCATGCTGGTATGAGAAAGTCATTGTTAATTTATAGAAGGCTCTTTGCACCTCACGTATATCTATTGAGTATGGCTTTGTAGAATGCTTCATGTGCTTCACTTATATCATTTGAAGTTTGGATTGCCTATTTCTAACCCATAGAAAACCTCCATTTGTAGAATTCTATTTTGCTTCACTTATATTTTTTAGAGCATGCGCATGACTTTTGTAGAAATAATTAAACACTCATGCTTCACTTATATCTATTTAGAGAGTTAACATGAGTTGGTCATTCACATGGTTAGTCATAAAATCCTACATAAAACTTGTAGATCACTGAATATGATATGTTTGATTCCTTGCATTAGTTTTGGGATATGAAGATGGTAATATGAGATTCATGATAGTGAGTAGTTGTGAATTGGGGAGATAAATGTGTCGAAGTTTGTGATTCCCGTAGCATGCACGTATGGTGAACCGTTATGTAACGAGGTCGGAGCATGATTTGTTTAGCGCGATGGTTAACTCCTACCAACCTCTCCCCTAGGAGCATACGTCTAATGCTTTGTTTGATAAATAATAGACTTTTGAAATAAGTATGTGAGTTCTTTATGACTAATGTTGAGTCCATGGATTATCCACACTCTCAGCCTTCCACCTTTGCTAGCCTCTATGGTACTGCGCAACTTTTGCCGGTGCATCAAACCCACCTTCCTCAAAACAGCCACCATACACCTTCCTCAAAACAGCCGCCATACCTACCTATTATGGCATTTCCATAGCCATTCTGAAATATATTGCCATGCAACTTCCACCGTTCTGTTTAGTATGACATTCACAATCATTTTCATATTGCTTTGCATGATTGTAAGACAACCTGCATGATGTTTTCATGGCTTGTCCGTTTTTTGATGTCATTTGCTAAGCTAGATCGTTGCACATCCCGGTATCCTACCGGAAGCATTCATATAGAGTCATATTTTTGTTCTAGGTATTGATTTGTAAGTAAATAAAAGTGTGATGAGTTTTATTATTAGAGCATTGTCCCGTGTGAGAAAAGGATGATGGAAGCTATGATTCCCTCACAAGTTGGGAGGAGTCTCCAGACTTCACAAAAAAAAAAGAGGCTAGTGAAGCCCAAATAAATAAATAAAAAATAGACCAAAGATGCCCACCAAAATAAAAAAATAAAAATAAAAATAGAAAAACGAGAGAAAGAGAGAAGAGATAATTGCTACTATCTTTTCCCACACTTGTGCTTCAAAGTAGCACCATGATGTTCATGATAGAGAGTCTCCTATTTTTTCACTTTCATATAACTAGTGGAATTTTTTGCATGACCACTTAGTTTTGTTTTTGAGCTTTCATACACTTCTAGCTCTAAGTGCATTTGTTGTATGGAAATCCCTACTCAGTCACATTGATATCTATTGATGGGCATCTCCATAGCCCGTTGATACGCCTAGTTGATGTGAGACTATCTTCTCCTTTTTCCTCATCACCTCCACCATATTCTATTCCACCTATAATGCTATATCCATGGCTCACGCTCATGTATTGTGTGAGAGTTGAAAAGGTTTGAGAACATAAAAAGTGTGAAACAATTGCTTGACTTGTCATCGGGATTGTGCATGATTTAGATACTTTGTGTGGGGAAGATGGAGCATAGCCAGACCATATGATTTTGTAGGGATAACTTTCCAAGGCCATGTTATTTTGAAAGGACACGATTTCATTGTTGGTGTGCTCGAAGTATTACTATTTTTATGTCAATATAGACTATTGCTTTGAATTAGTCGTATCTTAATATTCATGCCATGATTAGATTATATGATCAAGATTATGCTAGGTAGCATTCCACATCAACAATTATCTTTTTTATAATTTACCTACTCAAGGACGAGCAGGAATTAAACTTGGGGATGCTGATACATCTTCGTCGTATCTATTATTTTTGATTGTTTCATGCCAATATTCTACAAATTTCATATACTTTTGGCAACTTTATATACTATTTTTGGCACTAACATATTGATCCAGTGCGCAGTGCCAGTTCCTGTTTGTTGCACGTTTTTGTTTCGCATAAAATCCATATCAAACGAAGTCCAAACGGGATAAAAACTTACGGAGATTTGTTTTGCAATATATGTGAATTTTGGGAAGTGGAATCAACAGAAGGCGGTGCCCGAGGGGCCCAAAAGCCTGTTGGGCGCGACTTGGGGGGTAGGTGGCACCCTGAGGGATTGTGGCTACCCCTTAGGTCTGTTGGATCCGTCCTTCAGCCTCAAGGAAGATATTTTCATAAGGAAAGTCCCCTCAAAATTTCAGCCCGATCGGAGTTACGGATCTCCGGATATTTGAGATACGGTGAAAGGCCAGAATCTGGGAGCGCGGAAACATAGAGAGAGATCCAATCTCGGAGGGGCTCTCGCCCCTCCGCTGCCATGGAGGCCATGGACCAGAGGGGAAACCCTTCTCCCATCTAGGGAGGAGTTCAATGAATAAGAAGAAGGAGGGGGGCTCTCTCCCCCTCTCTCCTTATGGCACCGGAATGCCACCGGGGCCATCATCATGCCAACGATCTACTCCAACAACTCCGTCATCTTCACCAACACCTCCATCACCTTCCCCCATCTATCTATAGCGGTCCACTCTCCTGCAACCCTCTATACCCTTTACTTGAACATGGTGCTTTATGCTTCATATTATTATCCAATGATGTGTTGCCATCTTCTGATGTCTGAGTAGAACTATTTTGTCCTATTGGTTGATTGATGATCATGATTGGTTTTAGTTGCATGTCTTATTATTGGTGCTGTCCTATGGTGCTCTCTGTGTCGCGCAAGCATGAAGGATCCTCGCTGTAGGGTGTTGCAATGTGTTCATGATTTGCCTATGGTGGGTTGCTTGAGTGACAGAAGCATAAACCCGAGTAGGTGGGTTGTTGCATATGGGAGTAAAGAGGACTTGATATCTTATAATGCTATGGTTGGGTTTTACATTAATGATCTTTAGTAGTTGCAGATGCTTGTTAAAGTTCCAATCATAAGTGCATATGATCCAAGTAGATAAAGTATGTTAGCTTGTGCCTCTCCCTCTTATAAAATTGCAATAATGATTACCGGTCTAGTTATCAATTGTCTAGGGACAATTCCGCAACTCCTACCACCACTTTTACACACTCGTTAAACTAACTTAGTTGTTTCTGTATCTAAGCATCCCCTAGGTTTTATTTACGTGTTCCTTATTATCCTGCAAACCTATCCTATCACACTGACAAAGTACTTCTTGTTTCATACTTGTTCTAGCTTAAGCGAACATTAAGCATGCATAGAGTTGTATCGTTGGTCGATAAAACTTGAGGGAATATTTGTTATACCTTTGGTCCTCGTTGAGTTCGACACTCATACTTATCGAGAAAGGCTACAATTGATCCCCTACACTTGTGGGTTATCAATGTTCACCATTGAAACCACCTCATCCCACGTGATGACCAGAGTTGGGTTGGTGGATTTGGATCATGTCACCGTTAGACAATCGAGATGTTGATTTGAGTGGGAGTTTATTGGTAATTTGATTAACTAAACTAATTATCATGAACATAGTCAAAATGTCTTTGCAATTTATGTTGTAGATCAATATCTCGCGCTGTAGCTCCCCTATATTTTGATATGTTCCTAGAGAAAACATAGTTGAAACATGATGGTAGCAATTATGCAGACTCATTCCGTGATCTGAGAATTGTCCCCAATTTTGCATAGAAGACTCTCTACAAGGATACCCTCTATAAAGGAACAGATATTTTACAATAGTTAGACTATATGTTGCAAAATTCAAAAGAGATACGCATATAAGTATTGTAGCATATGCGTTGTAGAGGTGCAACTCGTGACCATAATGTCCTACACGGACCGCAACATATCTTACATGTTGCTATGTATGTGTTGTAAATTATATTTGTTATAAGACTGCAAATACCTCTACTATTAAAAATTAATATTTATTATACACGTCGGTGCACATAAGGAATGTGGCGCAAAAAACTGTACTAGAGCAAAAACCAATCCGTGTATATTCTCGATCCATAACATTGGTGAAGCTAGCACGGGATGGGCAACGTTCCATGCTAGGAATTCGGCCTGGCCTGTAATAGGAGATGGCCTTGGAGAAAAGAATCAGCCCAGTAACAGCCTACTCTGCTCATCGTGCGAAGCGAACGCTCGATAGACTCAGATCAAAAGAAAAAAACACGCACCGTCGGTCAACTCTATTTCTCCAATCTCACGAATACTCGACCCGTCGCCTGGAGCAAGCCGAGCCGCCCGCCTCGCCACCCCTGCCTAGCCGCCCAGAGCCACCGGTAGACCACCCTGTGACCCTGACCGGCGTGAAGGCTGACTCCCGCGACCAGCCGCTGCCTACCCCGCTTGGCGCCGGCTGGCTGCTGTCCGTGCAGGCGCGCACGACGCACCACCGCACAGGATCGTGCCCTGCTGACCAGACTGCCGGAGCCGCCCAGTGCGCTCGGCGATAGCCTCCTCAACTGCTTATCATCCGGTCCTACCCAATCCCCATCCCCTGCTCAGCTCATAGAGGTACCACATCCTATCGTCCCCTGAACTCTGAATCATATGTGCAGTAATGACCTAGTTTGGCAGAGAGATTCAGAGATCGCCTAGTTTGGCAGTGTAGTTTTTGAAATACCGCGGTATTCCAAAACTTTGGTATTATAATGTATGGTGAGTGAATACTATATAGTTTCTGAAAACATCAATTTTCTCAGTTTTAGTGAAACTACCGATATGTTTGGCTGGTACTGTTTTAATTACAGTAGTTTTTGACTTCTTACCCAACTAAATCTGAATTAGCTAGCTATACCTAAGGAGCTACGCGACCGGATCAATAAGTGCATGCGACGGTGACCTAGGAACTTGCGGATGCAATTAATCGGACAATGAATAGGAATCAGTAGCATGTTTAACTAGTGTGGAGCATGTTGTGCAGAGGAATGGATCACTAATACAAAAGAGATACTGCCATTTGTTAATTGTGCTTACAGGTTATAAATCAAGCTGCTTGGTAGTCAAGGACAGGATGTCACGAGTGTTGTTTTTCTTAGTTTGAGAAGAAAGAGGTCTGGACCTCTTTTTATAAAACATAAAAAACACTATATCAGGAATAACGCAGCTGGTTATGAAACTACAGTTGTTGGTTTAGCAAAACACCTCACAGTATTTAAAAGATTTTCTAGAAACCATATTATTCTAATTATACTTTATGTCCAAATGGGTCCTAATTTTTTTTGTTTTTATGAAGTGTGCAATGGATTTAGAATCCACCAAATTACTATTGCGATTTCCAAGAGAAAGTACACAGTACTCAGCTGGTGTAGATGAATTTCTGGAGTTTGCATATAAAGATATACCAGCAGATACAATGATCCGATGTCCATGTGAAGATTGTGTTCACACTTCAGTACTATTAAGGGATGATGTTCGTGGGCATTTGATGTGGAACGGAATGCTTCAAAGCTATGACAAATGGGTTTTTCATGGCGAGTCTTCACCCGATTGCAATGATGATCAACAACCACAATCTGAAACTGAAGGAAATGCTAATATGCATGAAATGATTATGGATTCAATTAGGAAAATATATGATGGTGATGTGCCTATGAGTGAGAGTACAGATTTTTCAAATCCACTTCCGGATGGAGCCACTAAAGAAGCAGAAGCATTGTACAAATTAGTTCACGATTCAGAGAAGCCTTTGTGGCCAGGATGTGAATTGTCTCAGCTTTCCTTACTTTCTCTTTTGTTCAATACAAAATCCATGAACAAATGGTCTGACAAGTACTTTGGAGATCTACTCAATATTCTGCACATGGCTATTCCAAATGGAAAAGCTCTGCCCCAAAATTTTTACGAGGCCAAGAAGATCATATCGAAGTTTGGATTAGGATATCAAAAAATTCATGTCTGCCCAAATAACTGTCAGTTGTTCTGGAAACAGATGGAAAATGATGATTTTTTCTCTAAATGCAAGGCTTCTAGGTGGAAAGATAAAATGCCTGAAACCAAGTTAACTAAAAAGGAAAGAAAGAGAGCTACACCAATGAAAGTTTTGAGATACTTTCCAATCAAAGAGTGGCTGAAAAGGATATTCATGTGCAAAGAAACAGCAACTTTAGCTTGATGGCACGATGAGGGGCGCACCAAGCAACATGGAGTGGTACGACATCCAGCAGATTCCGAGGCATGGAAGAAATTTGATGAGAAGCATGGATTTGCAAATGATTGTCGTAATATCCGTTTTGGCCTAGCAACACATGGATTTAATCCATATGGGATGTTGAGCAATAAATATAGTTGTTGGCCAGTTGTGCTAGTCATGTATAACCTTCCTCCATGGCTATGCATGAAGAAATCTTATTTGTCATTGCCTTTAATTATTCCTGGACCTAAGAGCCCTGGAGATAAGATTCATGTTTTTATGCAGCCTCTTTTGGAAGATCTGAGAGATCTTTTCGTGAATGGGATGACAACCTATGATGCATCCAAACAGAGAACATTTAAACTCAGGGCGGCTGTCTTGTGGACCATAAATGACTTCCCAGCATTAGGAATGCTTGCTTCACATATGGTGCATGGAGATTATGCATGTCCACCTTGCGGTGCAAATGTATGGACCAAGCGCTTGAAATATGGCAAGAAAGCTTGTTTTATGGGACACCGGCGATTTCTGCCACCTGATCATGAATTTCGTAATGATACTTCTGCTTTTGATGGAACAACTGAGAATAGAACATAGCCTATAACCTATTATGGTCGTTCCGTATTAGATGACATAGCTGCATGTGGAGATTTTAGTACCTCAAAAACTTACAAAGGAAAAAGTAGTCTATTCAGATTACCATATTGGGACAGTAATCTCCTTCGACATAATCTAGATGTGATGCATATAGAGAAGAATGTGTGTGATAATATTTTAGGCACACTTCTCAATTTGGATGGGAAGTCAAAAGATAATGTACAGGTTCGTCAAGATCTTGAAGATATGAATATTAGAGGGGAGCTCCATCCATAGAAAAAACCTTCACGCAAGTATTACTTGCCACCAGCTATCTTTACCATGTCTAAGAAAGAAAAGCAATTATTCTACAAGATTATTTATAGTATAAAAGTTCCTGATGGATATTGTGGAAATATATCGAAATGTGTGAATTTTATTGAAGGAAAAATTAGTGGCCTCAAAACACATGATTGTCATGTCCTATTGCATCAATTTTTGCCAATTGCTGCGAGAGGTATTCTTCCAGATGATGTTACAGCAGTACTATTTGAACTGTCATCGTATTTTCGAGGCATATGTTCAAAAGTTCTTCATGTTGATGAGCTTGAGCGTTGGAAGAAAGAATCAAACTTACACTCTGCAAAATGGAGATGATATTTCCTCCTGGTTTTTTCACGGTTATGGTGCACTGAGTTGTCCATTTAGCAAGTGAATGTAAAATAGGAGGACCAGTTGCATATCGTTGGATGTACTTCATTGAAAGGTAATTTATTGCATATACAAATATAACCTATTACAATCTTCACTCCTAAACTTATTACAATCTTTTTTTGCACATACATTTATAACTTATTGGATATATATGTGCATAGGTATCTTGGTGAGCTAAAGTCCTTTGTTCGGAACAAAGCTCGTCTAGAGGGTTCAATAGCAGAATCTTTTTTAGCGGATGAGTGCATGACCTTTTATTCAAGATATTTACAGGGTTTCTCCACCAAACATAACCAATCATCAAGGAATGATGACAACCCAGAGGACTCTGAATCTTCACTATTTTTACAACAATCTATGTTGTTTCCTCCAGGAGGGAAACCATTGGGAAGACCAATGGTATACACTTTAACGGATAAGGAGGTAGCACAAGCCCACAGATATGTGTTGTTCAATTGTGATGCCGTGAAGCCATATTTGGAGTAAATGTCACGCCACTACCTCTGCATTTGTTAGTTAATAAGTTTTGAACTGAAATAGTGGTTGTTTCTATTTTGTAGAGAACATGGCACTTATTTGAGAAGGAATAATCACAAGAAACGCATAGATCCAAGGACCTTTGAGAAGATGCAACATGAGCAATTTCCTGAATGGTTCAAGGATCATGTAAGTACAATGATTCAATTTATTTAGGATTAGAATGTATCTTATGCACTCTATTATTTTGTGTTCCTATAAGTGATGCAGTTGGAGAGGGAGAAAGGTAGTGATAGCATTGGTGAGGAAATTAGATGGTTGGCACGTGGTCCACTTGAGGTTGCAACGAAATATAGAGCATTCAATATTCAAGGATACAGATTTAGACCGAAGCGGTATGACAAGGTAACTCAAAATAGTGGAGTTGTTGTGACAGCAAAAACATCAAGCTACTCTTCTGCACGTGATAGAAAACCTATTCTTGGAGATGTCATGTACTTTGGGAGGATTGTGGACATAATTGAGTTAGACTATTTCCGAAAAATTTCAGTGGTGCTATTTAAATGTGAATGGGTTGATGTTACCGAAGGAAAAGGTATCCAGATAGATAAGTATGGGTGTAAACTTGTGAATTTCTCTAGTCTAACTCACACTGGTAAAACGGCAGAGGATGAACCTTTTGTATTTGCCAATCAAGTTGACCAAGTATTCTACATGGATGGCCATCTTTATCCAGGATGGTCAATTGTTTTGAAGATGATGCCTCGAGATAATTCTGATATGGGTGAAGAATGGAATGATGTGGAAACAGAACCTTATCATGTGAGTAAATTCTTTCAACTTTTTGATACTGCCCATCAGAAACAAAATTGGATGAGAAGAGATATAGAGGGAGAAACTGTAGATGCTCCTATAGTGTCAAGTGATGACACAGTACCTGAATAAAGGTCAGGTTACAATCTGATTTTATTATTTACATTCTTAGTATCACTGATGTAACTTATGCCATTTTGGAGAAGAAACTTACTAATGTATTGCTTCTGAATGCAGGTTTGATGGATAACGTAGAAGTCACCTATTTGAAAGTGTGGAGCCTAGTTAAAGTGACGAATTCCTTAGTGTTATTGCTATTTTTTCTTTGATGTGTATGTACTTCCTAATTAACACAAGACGATTTGTAGGTGTGACAGGCCTAAAGTTTTGTACGCTATTGAATTACACATTATTGTTACAGATGTAATATGTACCTACATATGGGTTGATTCTTGTCTCTTAAACAACATAGTAGTGTTAAATAGGTTGGTTCCACGAGACTGAGACTGAGAAAGAGGAAAAGAGTGAGAAATTAGAAGCATATAGTTACATAAATGTGAAAAAATGGCCCCAGCAGTGGATAATCAGCACATCACTGTGTCTCAACAATGGAGCTTCGCGGGGGATCAGACCACACGATCTCCTTGTGTGGTGGAGAAGAGGCCTCGCGCGATGGATCAGACACCGCTGCCTCCTTTGTCTGGTGTCACGTGCGACCAAGAGGGAGGCTGGAGATTTCACGCGCGAGACTAGACAGCCTCGCTGTTATGTGTCTGGTTGGAGGCACGACCTCCCTGGTTCCTTATTTTCTTTTCTCCCGTCGATCCAAGAGAAAATAAATAAATGTTGCCACCATAAATGTACATACATATCCTCCCTTTCCAAATATAAGTCTTTTTATTTTTTTACTATAAACTGTAGACAAAGCAAAATGAATGAATCTACATTTTCAAATATGTCTATATACATCCGTATGTAATACATAGTAAATCTCTAGAAAGACTTATATATAAAAACGAAGGAATTATAATTAAGTCATCAAATCTGGGAAAGTTTGTGGACGTCCGTTCTCATGCTAATGTATGCGGTCGCACCAAACCGTTCTTGAAATTGCACCAGTGCATGGATGTCAATTAACCACTCTAGAGCGGACATGACTCAACAGCCTTCATGGCGGTCAAAGCGACAAGATAGGACAGGAGGGCGACACCTCTTGTATGCGGCAGTGGCAATCGAGAAGCCTACTTCAGACACTACGCCTCATTGAAGCGGTGTCGGTTCGTCTGCCAGAGCTAAGAGCATCCATAGCCGGACGGCCAAGCCCGCCACAAACGCCCGGGCAGACAGTCCGGTCAGTGACCGGTCACAAAAAACATGACCCAGATGGACTCCTTAAACCGTCCTCAAATGCCCGAGCTGACCGACACCCCTCATATCTAGCCTAGATACAAGGCGAATATGGGGAACCCCGGGTTCATCCGGACGTGTCCGTCACGTCGGACCCGATCCACGCTAGCCTACCCGATCCCACATATATTCGTTCTGATCCCCTTCCCGAATCAAATCCTACCACTCCACTCCCCTCAACTCCACTCCAGTCCCCTCCACTCCACTCCACCACCCAAGCCGGCATGGCATGCAATGGATCCAAGTCCTACACCTCCAGATCCATCAACCATGAGTTCATACCACGCGACCCGATGAGGAGATTACCGTCCAGCTTGTGCTCTGTCTCTCCTGGGAGAAGGCCACCCAACGATGACGCCCAAACTCCTTCCATTGGCAATTCATCGCAGATGCACAACTAGTACATGGATCCGCCAGTAGGGGTGCAATAGGCGCCTCACCGAAGACGGTGCGGCCCGTCTAGCATACGAACGAAATGGCGAACAAGCAACCCCACTGTTGGTGTCGCCTCGAGTCCCATGAGCCGGTCCATGTCTCATGTCCTACTATACAACACCGATGAGTGGACCAACACTCTAGGGACTGCAGCCGGTTGTCGGACATGGGCACGGCAAAGGCGGACGATAGCCTCTTAAATATCATTTTACATTGCATGTAATAGTTTGAATTTGAGGTATCATGTTGTAGAAGGATTATTTGAGGCTTGACTCATTATCCGTAGACGCATCCGGGCACATATGTGGGCGTTTGTGGGGTTGGATTTGCCAAGTCCGATGGCTCGTGGTCTTTTGGCATGTCGTCCTCTTTTACGTTGTCGAAGGAGGAGGGCGTGCTCTCCTCAAATGACGAAGAGAAGTTCCATCGACAGACTGAGCTCCGTTTGTGACTGCGGTTTGGCGCCACCCCCATTGCCTCACTACTGACATCGTCGGCCTGTCGGTGTCCGGCCGTCGTTGCCCTACAAATATATGTACAAATATATATCGTCGGTTATAGAAATAGAAATCATTTTTACTTCACCCCATCTGACATTAAATTTGTACAAACGTAAAAGAAACATCTTGTGTGCTTCGGACAAATTACAAATATATGTACAAGTGCGTGTCATGGCCAACTGATAATAATAAAAATTATATTAATTTATTTCACTTTAAATTTTTACTCACTCATATTCCTTTTTTTGTTTCTCTCCAATTTTTCCTTTCCCTCTGTTCTCTCCCACCAATAGGGACTAATTCTAGTCAAAAGAAAACAGATGCGCGCGCTTAATTACCATGGCCCCATCTGTCATTTGACTCAAGAGCGGAGACTAACATCAGGTCTCGCGAGGTTAGTGCGCCAGCAAAATCGGAAACCTCCCGCCCCTCCCCCATATCAACACAGTTCCCTTCCTCATCTTGTACGAAGGATCCATCATTCTACCTTACCTTGAGCAGATCGAACATGGTCTGCCCTCCCTCCTAAACAGCATAGCTGCCCCCGCCGATTCCACCATTGTGGTTGAGGGCACAAGAGGCGTGTCTTGTTCAGCAACCGGGACGGAAAGCAGATCATCCCCACCCCGATTCATAGAAACACAAGGTAAATACTGGTACGACTAGAAAATTTTACCTCCTCCTCCCTTCTTGGTTCAGATCTATCCCTTCTATGCTTTCTAATTACTCTTCTCTTGAGTGAATTTGATAGTGCACACCAAGTGTTTGATAGTTGTCCTCTGTTATTGGTTTAGAATTTTGGGGGCCCTTCAGATAGAGGGATTTGTTTCTGATTCTTGCTACCTTTTCATCTATAAGATTACACCTTTCCTATACTCGACTGAAATTAGCTTTCTAGGTTTTATTTATTACTATCCTCACGCTTATTTGTTTTGGTGTCTGCAGATTTAGCGGAACATAATAGGTAGCTTAAATCTGGTAACCGTTGGACTGTCAGGTGTGGACGCGTGCAATATCTCAATCTAGTTCTGCACCACTACATCGTTGGTGAGTTCAATCTCTTCATAGACTTACATTATGGAACTCCAATTCTGACTATCTTGTTCTTGTTGGGCAGTACATTAGGGTAGTACAGATTTTTAGCACATATATAAGCATGGATGACTAGAATAGTTGATTGTCAGTTCACTTATATTTCTCATACGGAAAGGCACATCCAACAAGCAAGCTCGCACGTATTATTTAACTGAACCAAAGGGCAGCTAATGTACGAGTGTTTCATTCTTTGTTCTGAATAAATGCAGCTATAATACTTTGTATTTGATCCGAGTAAAGGTGCAACGAATTGAAGTTATTTTGAAGAACCTACACCTGAGTATATATGTTCTGTTTTTATAGCCTCCAGAGTCTACATTTTGTGAATCATTTTGTTACAGTTTCCATTAGTATACAATCTATACTGTATCAACTTTTTTAAGGAATATCAGGTTATTTACTATGCAGATATGTCACGGACAAGAGTTAACCTTGTTGAATCAAATGATGAATATATGATGGAAAAACCGATTGAACATCAGAATTCTGCTGAAAAAGATCTCGAATCATCCGATGTCCATGAAAGAACCACTAATGATGAAGAAGGCTTCACCGATTGTGATGATGCTGATGCGGATGAAAATGAAGATGGTAAGTTTGTTGCTCATTACTTACCGTCTGCAATATATGATTATTCATCATGTAACATAAAATTCATGGTTCTATTTATTCAGCTGAAAATGCAGAAACAAAAGAGCGTAAGAAGAGGAAGCTGAAATATATTTGGAACCTTCCAAAAGGGAAAATGATAATGGTTCACTGCAATGAAATAGATCAGCCAATTGGAAAAGAGGCTAAACACCTTGGGGACTTTCTTGGCTCAGTTGCAAGGAATGGATCATTGTGTTGCTTGAGCTACAAGGATTGGAGATTTCTCAAAACTAAAACGAATGTAACGGCTATACTAGATCAAGTGAAGGTAAAATTTAGTCCATTGAATGTCCTTTACTAGCTTCTTCTATGTTGCGTTACATTGCATTCACCCTATTTATGCTGTAATTGTTTTGTAGATGAGGTTCCTTTACCCTCCTCGCATGGAAATCTCTAGTATGTATTTTGATGAGAAAAAAAACACCGAAGTTAATTACAACAATAAACCAAAATCGGTGACTCTGGATCAGTGGAGATCTCTAGTTAATCATTGTACAACCGAGAAAGCGAAGGTACTTAAAAGAATTCCATTTTCAACTTTCCTTGTTGGACTTTATATATTGTTGTGTAGATACCATAAAAGATATGCACATAATTGCTTTGATTCATTCTTTGGTAGGGGGTTAGTGCTACAAATAGAAACAATTGTTCAATGAGGAAGTCTACACATACTAGTGGAAAAAAAAGTTTCCCTCGTATGAGGGAAGAAATGGTAAAATAAACTAACTTCATGCGCCTCTCTTCCATTCATGTCTTGTAATGTAATTCTTGTTTACATTACTTATCAACAGAAAGATGCAGATCCTAAAAAGAAGTACCCCCATAGGTCTCACCTGTTCATCCATACGCACAAGCCGAAAACTTGCAAGAACAAAATCATTAATGCTCATGTGGTACATTTAAAACTCCCAACCACTCGTATTTGAATTTGATATTATATATATTCTTATTATTCACATTGTTCTTGTATTTAGGAGGAGTTGAAGGATATTATGGATAAGAACCCTAAATTAACAGATAACAGCGATGGAAAGACTTCATGGAAAGGAGATGCTTTGAACAAAGTATTAGGGGATGACAAGCCTGGCCATGTACATGGTTTGGGACAAGTTCCAAACCCAAAAAAACTTTTTGATGTTTCTACTCCACGTGCATTCCAGAATACACATTTTACTTCGGTGGAGGATACACCAAATGAAGATATGCTAGCTTTTAGAGTTCAAATGGAAAAATTACAACAAGTAAATAAAAATCAAGATGTTAAAATTATGGAACTTGAGGAGCAGATGAGAAGAATGGAAAGACAACACAATCAGGTAAATTTCTAACAACTATAACCGTCATTTATTTTGTGGACTGACCTTTATGTATTCCTATCATAGGAAATTTCAGATCCAATGGCTACAATTGGGCTTGAACCTTCGGTTGATGGACACAACTCAAACAGAAAAGTTTGTATCTTGTCAAAGTACACAATAAAATTCCTCAAATTTCACTCTAGAAGTTATTTGTCAATTAATATTTATGTTATGCTATCTGTAGAGAGTGCTTGCTCCTCCGATTGATGGACTCCAACATGTTAAAAAACCATCTAATTTACACAACAAGACAAGTGTGTCAAATGATTCAGATTTGCAAGCATCAAACAAGAATTCTATTTCACATAAGGCTTGTCTACTTAAAGTCTTAAATAATCTTTAGAACATGTCATTGCTGAGTTTTAAGTTGTTGTGCTTGCACTTTTTGCAAAGTGGATATATAATACCCAAAACTTGATGTGTGTCTTTTTATCCTAGAACAAAGAAACTATGGTTCATAATGGTGGCAGTGCACGACAACTAGAAAAATGTTTTGCTGGACAGAAGGTATCATCATAGTCCCATATACAAAATCATGATCAAACTACAGTGCTCCCATGTTTATGTGTTTACTTGTTGCTATCAGAATGTTGTGCAAAACCAAGAAACTTTGGATCATAGTTACAGTGCTCAGCAAGGGGAGATAAATTCTGCTGCACATAAGGTATGTTTCCATTACCATACACAAAATTTTCAAAATATATTGCTCCGATGGTTTTGTATCTATTTGGCATCTTGCTATCAGAATGTTGTTCAGAACAAAGAAACTTTGCTTGAGAATTTCAATACACGACAGGGAGAAAAAACGTTTGCTGCAAACAAAGTGGCATCCTTTCATAATCGCATACACATTTATGTTCAAACTATAGTGCTAGCTTTTGTATTTGCTTATTACTTCTTTGCTATCAAACTCTTGTCCAGACCAAAAAAACAACAAAATGTGCTAATGCAAGCAGTAAGAGTGCTCAGAGTAGTTCGTTGGGCTGGTTGGGTGCCACTGAATTACCTGTAAGAGTGCTCATTTATTTCATATGTTCCTATGTTTTGTTTCTGTTTTTTCATATGGTTACTTTTATTTTCTTGAACAGGTAGGAACTAAAGTATTCTTGAAGAGCCTGAAAAAACATAACAGGGACGTAGCTCTTCCTACAATTGTAAGTTGTGATCCTAAATTTAAACTTGATGGTGTTGAAATTGGAAGTGAATTTTGGGCGGTGCATGTTGATATGGCACTTGTGAAAACTGAAAATTTGGTACAGAGTCGCAAAAACTGCATTACTCTCGGTAATGCGGAGAAAACAAAGATTGCATGGCCCTCAACCTTTGTACGTCACTAATATCTTGCCTCTATTACTACTTGCATCATGTCAATGCATTATCTGTTAACAATTTATTTTGTTTTCTTGTTTGTAGATTAAAAAGATAAATGGATGAGTATATGGATGCGTGGCAAGTATACTGCAATGATGATGTTGATGTTCTCTTTCATGATGGGGATGATGATGGATTCTTTCAGTTTTAGTTATGTTGTGCGGATGACGTTCATGTGGGATGTTGTTCCTCAATTAAGTTTTAGTGAAGTTCTAGGGATGTTGATGGATGCTTTCGGTTAAAGTTTCATTGTCAAGAAAATAGTTAGATTATGCATCACGTTTGATGATGTTACTCTTGTAATATCAACTATTGTAATCCAACAATTTTATCTCATATATGATTTCTTTCTCTTATCAGTATACTCTCTTGTTTTTGCTTCGCTTGAAATACGTAATTACACTAAGCATTTATTACATAAATACATATCTATATAAATATAATAATAACTATATTGTAAATAATAATAATAATGATGATGATGATAATAATAATAATAATAATAATAATATCTATGCCAACACTTGAAGCGTTGGAAATTCTCCATTGCAAGTAATGAGAATTTGATTCTTGTACATTAACCACCAACATATAAAACTGTTGTAGAAGTCCGCTTTATCTGTTGTAGTCTTGCAATGGTTCATTTTACCAACGACAATATAAGCTTGTATTATACGCTAGCAACACTACATAAGGCAACACATCTCAAACCGTTGGTAAAGACACTCCTAACGCATATATGAGCTTTTAGATACGGTAAAAAGCGTTGCTAGAGGGGGGGTCTTGTCGTAGTGACTTATGTCCTTGATGCACCGCTTGGTGCGCCACCCCCTCAAGCATCATCTGTGGATGCTGTGAACATCTGACAGACACGTTTTGATGACTACATGATAGTTCATTGCATCATGCATTACAACCTAGAATTGAGGCTCCAAATACATTTTGAGCATCGCGAAGCATATGAGATGTTCCAAGAGTTGAAACTGGAATATGAGGCTCATGCCTGTGTTGAGAGGTATGAGACCTCCAGCATGTTCTTTGTCTGCAAGATGGAGGATAATATATTAATCGGTGAGCATGTGCTCAGAATGTCTGGGTGCTACAATCGCTTGAATCAAGTGGCAGATAATCTTCCAGATAAGATAGTGAATGATAAGAGTTCTCCAAGTCACCGCCACCAAGCTACTAGAGATTTGTGATGAACTATAATATGCAAGGGATGAAGAAGATGGTCCCTGAGCTATTTGCGATGTTTTATGCTACGAAGGTGGAAATGAAGAAGGAGCGTCAAGTGTTGATGGAAAGATCACAAGTTTCAAGAAGGGCAAGGGAAAGAAGGGAAATTGCAAGAATGGCAAGCTAGTTGCCGCTGCAGTGAAGAAACCCAAAGTTGTACCTCAAACCCGAGAATAAGTGTTGTTATTGTAAGGGGAACGATCACTGGAAGCAGAACTACCCAAAGTACTTGGCAGATAAGAATGCTGCCAACGTCAAGAAAAGTATATTTAATATACATGTTATCGATGTGTAACTTGCTATTACTCATAGTAGCGCATGGGTAATAGATACCGGTTCAGCTGCTAATATTGGCAACTCAAAACAAAAGCTGCAGAATAAACGGAGACTAGCTAAAGGTGAGGTGATGATGATGTGTAGGAAGTATTTCCATGGTTGATATGATCACCATCGCACGCTCCCTCTACCTTATGGATTAGTGAACCTAAATAAATGTTATTTGGTGTCTACGTCGAGCATGAACATGATTTGATCTTGTTTATTGCAAAATGATTATTCATTTAAGTTAGACAATAATGGTTGTTCTATTTACATGAATAATATCTTTTATGATCATGCACCAAATGTGAATGGTTTATTGAATCTTGATCATAGTGATACTCATGTTCATAATATGCGTGGAAAAAGATGCATAGTTAATTATCATAGTACGCCATAGTTGTGGCATTGCTGGTTAGGTCATATTGGTGTAAAACGCATGAAGAAACTCCATGCTGATGGATCTTTCGACTCACTGGATTTTGAATCGCTTGAGACATGCGAACCATGTCTCATGGGCAAGATGACTAAGACCCCGTTTGCTGGTACAACGGAGAGGGCAAGTGACTTATTTGAAAAAATACATATTGATGTATGCAGTCTGATGAGTGTTGAATCACACAGTGGATATCATCATTATCTTACCTTCATAGTGATTTGGGTAGATACAGGTATATTTATTCGATGAAACGCTAGTCTGAAATTTTGAAAAGTCCAAGCAATTTCAGAGTGAAGTTGAAGATCATCATGACAAGAAGATAAAATTTCTACGATATGATCGTGGAGGTGAATATCTGAGTTACGATTTTGGTATGCAAGACACTGTGGAAATTATTTCGCAACTCACGCCACCCAAAACATCTCAGTGTAATGGTGTGTCTGAATGTCGTAACCGTAGTCTATTGGATATGGTGCATTCTATGATGTCTCTTATCAATTTGCCACTATCGTTTTGGGTTATGCATCAGAGACAACCGAATTCACTTTAAATAGGGCACCATCTGAATCTGTTGAGACTACACCGTATGAATTATGGTTTGGCGAGAAACCTAAGCTATCATTTTTTAGAGTTTGGGGATGAGGCATTTATGTTTGATAAGCTCAAACCTTAAGAGGAAAAGTCCATCTTCATAAGATACCCTAAAGCAACAATTGGGTACCTTCTATAACAGATCCGAAGGCAAGGTCTTTATTGCCAAGAATGGATCCTTTCCACAGAAGGAGGTTCTCTCGAAAGAAGCGAGTGGGAGGAAGTTATAAGTTGATAAGGTTATCAAACATTCACTTGAATTGGAAAGTAGCACAACACATAAAGGTGTTCCTATAATGCGTACACCAATTGGAGAAGAAGCTAACGATGATGATTAACTTAGGATCAAGTTACTAACAATTCTCGTAGGTCAACAAGGACATGTACTGTACCGAGTGGTACAGTGATCCTGTCTTGGAAGTCATGTTGTTAGACAACAATGAGCCTACGGACTATGAGGAAGCAATGATGGGCCCGAATTTTGACAAATGGCTAGAGGCCATGTAATCCTAGATAGGATCCATTTATGATAACCAAGTATGGACATTGGTAGACTTGTTCGATGACCGATATGCCATTGAGGATAAATGGATCTTTAAGAAGACAAACACCGATAGTAATGTCACTATCTATAATGCTTGACTTATCGCAAAGATGTTTTCGACAAGTTTAAGGAGTTGACTATGATGAGACTTTCTGATACGTCTCCATCGTATCTAATTTTTTTATTGTTTCATGGAAATATTCTACAACTTTCATATACTTTTGGCAACTTTTTATATTATTTTTGGTACTAACATATTGATCCAGTGCCCAGTGCCAATTCCTGTTTGTTGCATGTTTTTTGTTTCGCAAAAAATCCACATCAAATGAAGTCCAAACACGATAAAAACTTACGAAGATTTTATTGGAATATATGTGATTTTGGGGAAAAAGAATCAACGCGAGACGATGCCCGAGGAGGTCACAAGCCAGCTAGGCGCGACCCACCCCCCTGGCCGCACCCTGAGGGCTTGCGGCCACCCCTTAGGTCGGTTGTAGTTTTTCTTTGGCTGTAAGAAAGGTAATTTATGGATAAAGATCCCCTCAAAATTTCAGCCTGATCGGAGTTACGAATCTCCGGATATTTAAGAAACGGTGAAAGACCAGAATCTAGGAGCGCACAAACAGAAGGAATCAGAGAGAGATCCAATCTCGGAGAGGCCTTGCCCCTCCACCGCCAAGGAGGCCAATGACCAGAGGGGAAACCCTCCTCCAATCTAGGTAGGGGGTCAAGGAAGAAGAAGAAGAAGGAGGGGGGTCTCTCTCTCTCTCCCCCTCTCTCCCGGTGACACCGGAACGCCGCTGGGGCCATCATCGTGACAGTGATCTACTCCAACAACTCCGTCATATTCACCAACATCTCCATCACCTTCCCCCATCTATCTACAGTGGTCCACTCTCCCGCAAACTGCTGTACCCTCTACTTGAACATGGTGCTTTATGCTTCATATTATTATCCAATGATGTGTTGCCATCCTATGATGTCTGAGTAGATCTATTTCGTCCTATTAGTTGATTGATGATCATGATTGGTTTGAGTTGCCTGTTTTATTATTGGTGCTATCCTGTGGTGCTCTCCGTGTCGCGCAAGTGTGAAGGATCCCCGTTGTAGGGTTTGCAATATGTTTATGATTCGTTTATGGTGGGTGGTGTGAGTGACAGAAGCACATACCCGAGTAAGTAGGTTGTTGGCGTATTGGAATAAAGAGGAGTTGATACCTTATAATGCTATGGTTGGGTTTTACCTTAATGATCTTTAGTAGTTGTGGATGCTTGATAGAGTTCCAATCATAAGTGCATATGATCAAAGTAGAGAAAGTATGTTAGCTTATGCCTCTCCCTCATATAAAATTGAAATAATGATTACCGGTCTAGTTATTAATTGCCTAGGGACAATTCCGCAACTCCTACCACCACTTTTCCACACTTGTTAAACTAACTTAGTTGTTTATTTATCTTAGTAGCCCCTAGTTTTATTTCCGTGTTCTTTATTATCTTGCAAACCTATCCTATCACACCTACAAAGTACTTCTAGTTTCATACTTGTTCTAGGTAAAGCGAATGTTAAGCGTGCGTAGAGTTGTAATGGTGGTCGATAGAACTTGAGGAAATATTTGTACTACCTTTAGCTCCTCATTGGGTTCGACACTCTTACTTATCGAGAAAGGCTACAATTGATCCCCTACACTTGTGGGTTATCAATACCTTTTTCTGGCGCGCTTGTTGGGGAGCAATAGCGTGGGGTGAATATTCTCGTGTGTGCTTGTTTGCTTTATCACTAAGTAATTTTTATTTTCTGTTTTAACTTGTTTTCTCTCTTTAGATATGGGTAGTAAATGCAAAATACCAAAAAAATAGTTGTACTTGCTCCTCCAAAAGTTAAGGAACCACTAGTGTTTCGTACCACCGCAGAATATTACTTGGGTCATCTTCGATCCACTTGTGCTCATGCTAAAAACCCAACTAGCTTAGTTGAGGGAAAATCATTAAATGATCATGCTCATTATGTGTGACACCGCATATCTCGAAAAGGTAAGCTCTTGTGGCATCAAATCAATAGTTTGTGTTGTTGTGCTTGGAATCTATGTGAAATTTATGATTTTACTTGTTGTTCTAAAGAAGCTAAAAACACCTTCCCTACCAATGTGTGTTTAATGATAATGAAATATTATTCTCTTATGCTAAGGAGACCTATTGCTATAATGATGTTGAACAAATTGAAGAATTTGTTGCTTTTAAGGGTACCTATGAAATTGCTTCTTTCATAGAAAAGTATGTTGTTATTCTTTATGAATCTGAAAATTTATCCATACTTAAAAATTGCTATGAAAACTATGCTTCTAATGCTTATGTCAAAGATTTAATTGAAAGAATGTTCGCTGCTTTGGAAGAGATTAATATTTTGCAGGAATCTATGGAAGAAGAAATTGCCGAAACTGTGAGATCATTAGATGAAAAAGATGAGGAGGAGAGCGAAGAACAAAAGGAGGAAGAGCAGATTAGCTACCCGTACCCACCTTCTAATTAGAGTAACTCTTCAACCCATACATTGTATAATTTCCCTACGTGCTTACGGAAGGATGAATGCTATGTTGATTGCTATGATCCCTTGGATTCATTTGAAATACCCCTTTTTGATGAACTTGATGCTTGCTATGCTTGTGGCCATGATGCCAATATGAAAGATTATTATGGATATGAACTTGCTATAGTTCCTTATGTTAAACATGAAATTGTTGCTATTGCACCACACATGATAGTCCTATTATCTTTTTTGAATTCTCCCAACTACACTATATCGGAGAAGTTTGCAATTATTAAGGATTATATAGATGGGTTGCCTTTTACTGTTACCCATGATGATTTTCATAGATATAATATGCATATGCTTGATGATCCTACTTGCAATTATTATGAGAGAGGAACTACATCTCCACCTCTCTATGTTTCCAATATGATAAAATTGCAAGAAACTACTTATGCTATGTATTGGCCTTTACTTTGTGTGCATGAATTATTCTTTTATGACATGCCGATGCATAGGAAGAGAGTTAGAATTCACTGTTGCATGATATATATTAATTTTTGCTCTATACTAAATTAAAAATCATTGTTAATTAAAATTGGTTTTGATATACCTTGGTATCCGGGTGGATCCATTACTTGAGCACTTTATGCCTAGCTTAATGGCTTTAAAGAAAGTGCTACCAGGGAGACAACCCAGAAGTTTTAGGGAGTCATTTAATTTTGTTGTGTGCTTTTATATAGTTTAAAAACAAAAAATAAAGAGGGGAACCTAAAACGTTTTCAAAAAGAAAAGTGAAAGTGAGAGAGACGAGCATTGTGAAAGTGCGAGCTAGCCTTGAGCTTTGTTCATGCCCATGGAGACTTTGCAAATATTAATTACAGAAACTTTTCAACAAAAATAATTATCCCCTTGTATAAATCCATTGTATTATAAAAATAATGTGCCAAGATTTGCCTTTAGGATGATTACATTGCTTGTTTGGTGTGTGCAGTGCAAAAACAGAAACTTTGGCTGTAGTGCGTGAATTTACATTTATTACCGGAATGTCAAAAGTTTATGAAATTTTTACAAAGTACTGATATGTAATTTTTTTATTGTTTACTAATTTTGAAGATTTTTTATAGTTACATAAGTATGGTGAATGTTCATATTGCTACAGACTATGCTGTTTAAGACAGATTCTGTTTTTGATGCATTGTTTTGCTCATTTTGATGAAACTATCGATTGTATCGGTGTTATAATCCATGGAAAAATTATAATACAGTAGCTAAAATGAAAAAATATAATATTAATTGGTTGGCAACAGTACATAAAGTTGTGATTTGCTTTATTATACTAACGGATCTCACGAGGGTTTTGGTAAGTTTTGTGTGATTGAAGCTTTCAAGTTTTGGGTCAGATCACGATGGATGAAGGAATAAGGAGTGGAAAGAGACTAAGCTTGGGGATGACCGAGGAACCCCAAGTTAATATTCAATTACTCCCAAGAAACTAAGCTTGGCGATGCCCCGGAAGGCATCCCCTCTTTCTTCTAACAACCATCGGTAATTTTACTTGGAGCTATATTTTTATTCGTCACATGATATGCGTAAATCTTGGAGCATCGTGTGATTTTTATTTTGTTCTTTAATAATTCACCATGCTGGTATGATAAATTCCTTGTTTGATCTAGAAGGATCTTTGCACCTCACTTATATCTTTTGAGTATGGCTTTGTAAATGCTTCATGTGCTTCACTTATATCATTTGATGTTTGGATTGCCTATTTCTCTACCCATAGAAAACCGCCAATTGTAGAATGCTCTTTTGCTTCACGTATATTTGTTAGATCATGGGCATATCTTTTGTAGACACAATCAAACTCTCATGCTTCACTTATATCGATTTAGAGAGTTAGCAAGAGTTGGTCATTCACATGGTTAGTCATAAAATCCTACATAAAACTTGTAGATCACTGAATATGATATGTTTGATTCCTTGCAATAGTTTTGCGATATGAAGATGGTAATCTGAGATTCATGCTAGTGAGTAGTTGTGAATTGGAGAGATAAATGTGTTGAAGTTTGTGATTCCCTTAGCATGCACGTATGGTGAACCTTTATGTAACGAAGTCGGAGCATGATTTGTTTAGAGCGATGGTTAACTCCTACCAACCTCTCCCCTAGGAGCATACGTCTAATGCTTTCTTTGATAACCAGTAGACTTTTGAAAGAAGTATGTGAGTTCTTTATGACTAATGCTGAGTCCATGGATTATCCACACTTTCAGCCTTCCACCTTTGCTAGCCTCTATAGTACTGTGCAACTTTTGCCGGTGCATCAAACCCACCTTCCTCAAAACAGCCACCATACACCTTCCTCAAAACAGTCACCATACCTACCTATTATGGCATTTCCATAGCCATTCCGAAATATATTGCCATGCAACTTCCACCGTTCTGTTTAGTATGATATTCACAATCATTTTCATATTGCTTTGCATGATTGTATGACAACTTGCATGATGTTTTCATGGCTTGTCCGTTTTTTGATGTCATTTGCTAAGCTAGATCGTTGCACATCCCGGTATCCTACCGGAAGCATTCATATAGAGTCATATTTTTGTTCTAGGTATCGAGTTGTAAGTAAATAAAAGTGTGATGAGAGTCATGCTAGTGATTAATTGTTGATTGGAGAAATACTTGTGTTAAGGTTTGTGATTACCGTAGCATGCACGTATGGTGAACCGTTATGTAACGAAGTCAGAGCATGATTTGTTTAATGATTGTCAACCTTTGTGTGAGGGTTAGGAGCGCGTGATGGTTAACTCCTACCAACCTCTCCCCTAGGAGCATGTGTCTAATGCTTTGTTTGATTACTAATAGACTTTTTCAATAAGTGTGTGAGTTATTTATGACTAACATTGAGTCCATGGATTATACGCACTCTCACCCTTCCACCTTTCCTAGCCTCTATAGTACCGCGCAACTTTCGCTGATGCATCAAACCCACCTTCCTCAATACAGCCACCATATATTTTCCTCAAAACTGCAACCATAACTACCTATTATGGCATTTCCATAGACATTCCGAGATATATTGCTAGGCAACTTCCATCGTTCTGTTTAGTATGACATGCACCATCATTTTCATATTGCCTTGCATGATCATAAGACAGCTTGCATGATGTTTTCATGGCTTGTCCATTTTTTTGATGTCATTTGCTAGGCTAGATCGTTGCACATCCCGGTATCCTACCGGAAGCATTCATATAAAGTCACATTTTTGTTCTAGGTATCGAGTTGTAAGTAAATAAAAGTGTGATGATTTTCATTGTTAGAGCATTGTCCCGTGTGAGAAAAGGATGATGGAAGCTATGATTCCCTCACAAGTTGGGAGGAGTCTCCGGACTTTACAAAAAATAAAAGAGGCCAGCGAATCCCAAATAAAAATAAGAGACCAAAGATGCCCACCAAAATAAAAAGAAAAAGAAAAAAAATAAAAAATTGAGAGGAAGAGAGAAGGGAGAATTGCTACTATCTTTTTTCACACTTGTGCTTCAAAGTAGCACCATGATCCTGATGATAGAGAGTCTCCTATTCTGTCACTTTCATATAACAAGTGGAATTTTTTGCACGACCAATTTGTTTTCTTTTTGAGCTTTCATACACTTATAGCTCTAAGTGCATTCGTTGCATGGCAATCCCTACTCACTCACATTGATATCTATTGATGGGCATCTCCATAGCCCGTTGATACGCCTAGTTTATGTGAGACTATCTTCTCCGTTTTCCTCATCACCTCCACCATATTGTATTCCACCTATAGTGCTATATCCATGGCTCACACTCATGTATTGCATGAGAGTTGAAAAGGTTTTAGAACATAAGAAGTGTGAAATAATTGCTTGACTTGTCATCGGGGTTGTGCATGATTTAGATACTTTGTGTGGGGAAGATGGAGCATAGCCAGACCATATGATTTTGTAGGGATAACTTTCTAAGCCATGTTATTTTGAAAGGACACGATTGCATTGTTGGTGTGCTCAAACTTTTATAGTTTTTATGTCAATATAGACTATTGCTTTGAATCACTCGTATCTTAATATTCATGCCATGATTAGATTATATGATCAAGATTATGCTAGGTAGCATTCCACATCAAAAATTATCTTTTTTTATAATTTACCTACTCGAGGACGAGCAGGAATTAAACTTGGGGATGCTGATAGATCTTCGTCGTATCTATAATTTTTGATTGTTTCATGCCAATATTCTACAAATTTCATATACTTTTGGCAACTTTTTATACTATATTTGGGACTAACATATTGATCCAGTGCCAAGTGCCAGTTCCTGTTTGTTGCATGTTTTTTGTTTCGGACAAAATCCATATCAAACGAAGTCCAAACGCGATAAAAACTTATGATATTTTTTTGGAATATATGTGATTTTTGGGAAAAAGAATCAACGCGAGACGATGCCCGAGGAGGTCTCAAGCCTGCTAGGCGGGGCCCACCCCCTAGGCACGCCCTGAGGGCTTGTGGCCACCACTTAGGTCGGTTGGAGTTGTCCTTTGGCCACAAGAAAGCTAATTTATGGATGAATATCCCCTCAAAATTTCATCCCGGTCGGAGTTGCAGATCTCCGGATATTTAAGAAACGGTGAAAGGCCAGAATCTAGGAGCGCAGAAACAGAAGGAAACAGAGAGAGAGATCCAATCTCGGAGGGGCTCTCGCCCCTCCGCCACCATGGAGGCCAAGGACCACAATGGAATCCCTCCTCCCATCTAGGGAGGAGGTCATGGAAGAATAAGAAGGAGGGGGGCTCTCTTTCCCCTCTCTCCCGGTGACACCGGAATGCCGCCGGGGCCATCATTGTGACGGTGATCTACTCCAACAACTCCGTCATCTTCACCAACACCTCCATCACCTCCCCCCATCTATCTATAGCGGTCCACTCTGCCCCAACCTGTTGTACCCTCTACTTGAACTTGGTGCTTTATGCTTGATATTATTATCCAATGATGTGTTGTCATCCTATGATGTCTGAGTAGATCTATTTTGTTCTATTGGTTGATTGATGATCATGCTTGGTTTGAGTTGCATGTTTTATTATTGGTGTTGTCCTATGGTGCTCTCCCTGTCGCGCAAGCGTGAGGAATCCCCGCTGTAGGGTTTGCAATATGTTTATGATTCGCTTATGGTGGGTGGCGTGAATGACAAAAGCACATACCCGAGTAAGTAGGTTTTTTGTGTATAGGAATAAAGAGGACTTGATACCTTATAATGTTATGGTTGGGTTTTACCTTAATGATCTTTAGTAGTTGCGGATGCTTGCTAGAGTTCCAATCATAAGCACATATGATCCAAGTAGAGAAGGTATGTTAGCTTATGCCTCTCCCTCATATAAAATTGCAATAATGATTACCAGTCTCGTTATTAATTGCCTAGGGACAATTCCACAACTCCTACCACCACTTTTCCACACTTGTTAAACTAACTTAGTTGTTTGTTTATATTAGCAGCCCCTAGTTTTTATTTCTGTGTTCTTTATTATCTTGCAAACCTATCCTATCACACCTACAAAGTACGTCTAGTTTCATACTTGTTCTAGGTAAAGCGAACGTTAAGCGTGGGTAGAGTTGTATCTGTGGTCGATAGAACTTGAGGGAATATTTGTTCTACCTTTACCTCCTTGTTGGGTTCGACACTCGTACTTATCGATAAAGGATACAATTGATACCAGACACTTGTGGGTTATCGCTTTCTCACTCATAGCGATGCTAAATTTTGTTGGGATTATGTTAGAAGTTGCTGCATTTTTCGATTATGGAATCTGGCAGATGGATGTCAAAATAGTGTTTCCTTAACGGTTTCCTTAAGGAAAGGTTGTATGTGATACAACTAGAAGGTTTTGTCGATCCTAAGGATGCTAAAAGGTATGCAGGTTCCCGCGATCCTTCTATGGACTAGAGCAAGCATCTCGGAGTTGGAATATGCACTTTGATGAGGTGATCAAAGCTTTTGGATTATGGAAAGTTTATGAAGAAACTTGTATTTACAAGAACTCGAGTGGGAGCACTATAGCATTTCTGATAAGTATATGTGGATGACATATTGTTGATCATAAATGATGTAGAATTTATGGAAAGCAAAAAAGGGTTGTTTGAAAGAATTTTTTCAAAGGAAGACGAGGATAAAGCTGCTTACATATTGGGCATAGAGATCTATAGAGATAGATCAAGATGCCTAATAAGACTTTCACAGAGCACATACCTTGGCAAGATTTTGAAGGAGTTCAAAATGGATTAGTCAAAGAATGAGTTCTTGCTTGTATTTTAAGGTGTGAAGTTGAGTAAGACTCAAAGCTCGACCATGGCAGAATAAAGAGAAAGGATGAAGTTCCTCCCCTATGCCTCATCCATAGGCTCTGTACTATATGCCATGCTATGTACCATAACTGATTTGTGCCTTGTCATGAGTCTGGCAAGGGGGTACAAGAGTGATCTAGGAGTGGATCACTGGACAACGGTCAAAATTATCCTTAGAGGACTAAGGAAATGTTTCTCGGTTATGGAGGTGATAAAGTGTTCATCGTAAAGGGTTACATCGATGCAAGCTTTGACACCGATCCAGATGACTCTGAGTAGCCAACCAGATACGTATAATGGAGTAGTCATTTGGAACAGCTCCAAGTGGAGCATGATATCAGCATCTACAATATGACATAAGGATTTGCAAAGTACACATGGATCTGAATGTTGCAGACTCGTTGACTAAAATATTTCTCACAAGCAAAACATGATCGAACCCCAGAGCTCATTGGGTGTTAATCACATGGCGATGTGAACTAGATTATTGACTCTAGTGCAAGTGGGAGACTATTGGAAATATGCCCTAGAGGCACTAATAAACTGGTCATTATCATATTTCCTTGTTCATGATAATTGTTTGGTATCCATGGTATAATTGTATTGCCCGGAAACTCAGATACATGTGTGTATGCATAGACAACTGTGTCCCTAGTGAGCCTCTACTAGACTAGCTCGTTGATCAAAGATGGTTAAGGTTTCCTAACCATATACATGATCTATCATTTGATAATGGGATCACATCATTAGTAGAATGATGTGTTTGACAAGACCCAGATGTAAGCATAACATTCGATCGTATCTCTACGTTTATTGCTACTTCTTTCTACATGTGAAGTGTATGTTCCTAAGACCATGAGATCATGAAACTCCCTGACACCAGAGGAATGCCTTGTGTGTATGAAATGTCACTTTGTAACAAGGTGATCATAAAGGAACTATATAGCTATCTCCAAGGGTGTTTGTTGGGTTGGCATGAATCGAGACTGGGATTTGTCAATCTGTAGGATGGAGAGGCATCTCTGGGCCCTCTCAGTAATACAACATTACAAGAAGCTTGCAAGCAATGTGACTAAGGAGTTAGTCGCGGGATCTTGTATTACGAAATGAGTAAAGAGACTTCCCGGTAATGAGATTGAACTAGGTATGGAGATACCGACGATCGAATCTCGAGCAAGTAACATATCACTGGACAAAGGGAACTGGATACGAGATTGATTGAATCCTTCGCATCGTGGTTTGATCGATAAATTTCTTCATAGAATATGTGGGAACCAATATGGGCATCCAGGTCCCGCTTTTGGTTATTGACCGGAGAGGTGTCTCGGTTACATCAACATGATTCTCGAACCCATAGGGTCCACATGCTTAATGTTCGGTGATGATATAATATTATTGGGTTATGTATGTTGGTGAAGGAATGTTATTAGGAGTCCCAGATGAGATTCCAGACGTCACGAGGAGCTCTGGATGTAAAGATTTATATATGGAAAGTCATATTTTGGCCACCGGAAAAATTTCAGGTTTTACCGGTATTTTACCACTTCTAGAAGGTTCCGGAAACTTCCGGAGGAGTTTGGAAGTCCACCAAGGGTTCCACCAAGTCCCAAGGGTTTGCATGGGCTGAGGGGACGTGCCCTAACCTTATTAGGCCAGGTGTACAAGTCCCTCAAGGCCCATGTGGCTTTGGAGAGGTGGAAAGTCCACCTGTGTATGGAAAGGGAGGGAATTGGACTAGGAGTCCAACTCCTCCCCCTTGGCTGCGTCCCTAGGGCTTGGAGGGCTGGCCACCACGCCCCTTTGTGGGATCACTATAAGAGACGACTAGAGGGGGTGCGAATAGACTACTTGGCGAAATAAAACCTAACCTTTTCCCAATTTTAATTGTTGGCAAGTTTTAGAAATTCTAGAAAGTCTAGCACACCCTACACATGCAAGCCATCAAGTATGGCAATGGAAAATAAGACATGCACATGAAAGTTAGGAGTAGAGATACGAAGATCAAACACAATTGGAGATACGGAGATTTTTCCCGTGGTTCCGATAGGTGGTGATATCGTACATCGACGTTGATGGAGAATTTAACCCACGTAGGGTAACGGTTGCGAGAGTCCACGAAGGGCTCCACCCATAAGGGTTGACAAAGTAGAAACCTTGTCTATTCCACCATGGCTTATGTCCACTAAGGATTCGCCTCACTCGGGGTATATATTCATGAATTAGGCGATCTCCTTGCCCTTACAAACTCTTTGGTTCGACTCCACACAAAGTCAAAGGTTCCCAAGCGACACCTAACCGATCTAGGAGATGATACATATCCAACGTATCGATATGAAGTATTCATGCCATATTTTCCTATGTTTACAATACTTTTATATGGTTTTGATGCACTTTATATGATTTAATTAGAACTAACCCGGACTGACGTTGTTTTCAGCAGAATTACTGTGGGTTTTTTTGTGTGTAAGAAATAGAAGTTCTCGGAATTGCCAAAAACTTTTTTTTTATTTTTTCTGGAGGAAATAAGAAATATCGGAGCGAAGAACCACTGGAGGGGAGCCACTTGTGAGCCACAAGCTAACAGGGTGCGCCCACCACCCTAGGCACACCCTGATGGCTTGTGGGGCCCATGTGGCTCCGTTTAGCCTGATTCCAACACCAAAAAAAATCCTATATATACAGAAACCCTCAGAAATAAATAGAGAACTTACGCTCCGCCGCCGCAACTCTATGGATTGATGAAAACCCCATATGGAGCCTTTTCAGTACCTTGCCGGATGGGGGAAATCATCTCCGGTGGCTATCTTCATCATCTCGGCGGAGGCCATGATGAGGAGGGAGTAGTCCACCTTTGGGGATGAGGGTATGTACCATTATCTATGTGTTTAATATCTCTCTCGTGTTCTCGAGATGGCACAATCTTGATGTATCACATGTTTTGTTAATATAGTTGGATCATATGGTGTTCTCCCCTTGCTATCTTGTTGTGACTAATTGAATCTTTCCCTTTGAGATCTCTTTATGTTGGATTGAATATTTTGGTTTGAGAACACTTGATGTACGTCTTGCATGTGGATACTCGTAGTGGCAATGGGGTATTCTGTTGATTCACTTGATATATGTTACGTCATCAACTTGCGGATTTTGATGACCGTGGGTATCTATGCATAGGGGTTGATTGCATGTTTTCATACCACGTTCTTCGATAGAAATCTTGGGGTGCTCCTTGGAGTTCTTTTTGTTGCATTGAATTTGATAGATCTGAAATTGTTTGATGCATGTCGAATAATTAACCCACGGATACTTGAGATGAGAATGGAGTATCTAGGTGACATTAGGGTTGATTGATGTGTATCGTAGGTGTTATTCTAGTATGAACTCTAGGGCTGTTTGTGACACTTATAGGAATAGCCCAAAAGATTGATCGAAAAGAATAACTTTGAGGTGGTTCTACTACCTACACCAATTTCATCTTATGTTCTCTGCTAGATAGGAACTTTGGAGTGATTCTTTGTTGCACAATGAGGGACGATTATATGATTGAACTATGTTAGCATTGTTGGGAAATTGCACTAGTGAAAGCATGAACCCTAGGCCTTGTTTCCAAGCATTAGTATACCATTTTCCTCGTTGTTTACCACTTGTTACCTTGCTGTTTTTATGATGCAATCACAATGGTAGGGATGCACCACCACCTCAGGTACGGGATCATGACCATCTCCCTAAGCTTAAATTGAATATTCCTACATTTGATGGTAGATATGTTCCTAATATATATCTTCTTGGGAGCTAGAAACAAAACAACATTTTACATGCTTACAATTTCCTGAGGATAGATGTGTTGCTACTACTGTTTGTGCATTCACTAGTTTTGCTTATGTTTGGTGGTCTGAACATTGTATAATACATCATGCTAAGATTACATCTATTTGGGCTGCTTTGAAAACTGCTATGCATACTCGTTGGGTTCCACCACATTATCAATGTGAATTAATTCAAAAATTTCAGCATTTAAGACAAGGAAAAAATTATGTAGAAGAATATTATGAGGAATTACAAACGGGCATGATTCGATGTGGTATTATTGAGGAAAATGAAGCTATGGTTGCATGTTTTATGGGTGGATTAAATAAAGATATTCAGACTATTTTAGAGTATAAGGAGTATAACACTATCATTCATTTATTCTATCTTGCTTGCAAAGCTGAACGCGAAGGGCAGGATCGACAGGTATTGGCCACAACAAATTTTTCTGCAGGTTGCACTTCATCATGAATGCCACATACCTCATCTACTTCCACACGTCGTACTGCAACACCACCTACTTCAGCCACCAACTCCAACCAAGATACCAGGAAATAGGCCCCTGCCCCACCATCTGCCAAGAGCACACCTTGTGGGCCTGCACAGAGCTCTTCTTCAACCATTGCATCCAAAGGGCAAACACATGAGGTTATATGTCGTCATTGCAAGGGTGGAGGTCATTATGCAAGAGAATTTCTATCCAAGCGTGTGATGATTGTTATTGAGGATGGTGGATATGAATTCGCTAGTGATTATGTTGAGGAGACTCTGGCTCTTACTGCAAGTGAAGAATAGGGTGTCAATGATACTGAACAAGAGACACACTACATGGCTGCTTACTACGCCGACATGTATGAAAGATTAGTTGCTCAATGTGTTTTTAGTGTGAAGGTAACACATCCTGAGAAAAATTAGAGGCACAACTTGTTCCATACAAAGGGAGTTGTGAAGGAACGTTATGTTCGTGTAGTCATCGATGGAGGGAGTTGCAACAACTTGGATAGCATGGAGATGGGAGAAGTTGTCTCTCACCACCATAGCGCATCCTCATCCTTATTACATCAAATGGTTCAACAACGATGGCAAGGTTAAGGTAACACGTAATGTTTGTGTGCGTTTTAGCATTGCTAAATATTCTGATTATGTTGATTGTGATGTGGTACTCATGCAAGCATGCTCCGTTTTACTTGGTAAACCATGGCAATTTGATAAAAAATTATATACACCATAGTAGGACAAATCAGCATACTCTTGTTCATAAGGATCAAAATATAACTTTGCTTCCTATGTCTCCTCAACATATTATGAAAGATGACATTGCTAGAGCTAGTAAAGCAAAACAGGAGCTTAATAAGAGTGGAAATCAAATTGTGGCAAAGGAATTTGAGCAACACAATAAGCCTAATAAACCATCATCTAATGTTGCCTTTGAAATAAAATTGAAGAGCGTTGCTACTAAATCTGACATTACTAATCTGGATTTTACACATCTGTTTGCTATGCATTTGTGTGCAAAGATGTACTATTTTCATTCGAGGATGTGCCTCCCTCTTTGCCTCCTGCTATAACTAACATGTTGTATGAGTTCACTGACGTCTTTCCACAAGATGCGCCATTGGGATTACCACATATTAGAGGGATTGAGCATCAGATTGACTTAATTCCTAGTGCATCACTACCCAACCATGCGCCATACCGTACCAATCCGAAGGAGACAAGGGAAATTATGCATCAAGTACATGAGCTGCTCAACAACTGCTATATACATGAATCCCTTAGTCCTTGTGTTGTTCCTATTCTTCTAGTGCTGAAAAAGGATGTTACATCACGTATGTGTGTATATTATAGAGTCATTAATAATATTACTATTCGTTATCGTCATCCTATTCCTAGGCTAGAAGATATGCTTGATGAATTAAGTGGCTCTAAAATTTTCTCCAAAGTTGATTTGCGTAGTGGATACCATCAAATTCGTATGAAATTGGGAGATGAATGGAAAACATCATTTAAAACTAAGTTTGGATTATGAGTGGTTAGTCATGCCTTGCGGGTTAACTAATGCACCTAGTACTTCCATGAGATTAATGAACGGGATTTATGTGCTTTCATTGGACGATTTGTGGTAGTCTATTTTTATGATATATTGATGTCTAGTAGATTCTTGGAGGAATACTTGGAACATTTACATGTTGTTTTTATTGCTCTATGTGATGCACGTTTGTTTGGTAACTTTGGAAAGTGCACCTTTTGCACCAATCGAGTATATTTTTTTTGCTATGTTGTTACTCCACATGGAATTGAAGTTGATAAAGCCAAGATTGAAGCCATTGAGAGTTGGACACATCCCAAAACGTCCACACAAGTGAGGAGTTTTCTTGGCCTCGCTGGTTTCTATATGCTTTTATGAGAGATTTCAGCACCATTGCTGCACCTCTCAATGAGCTTACAAAGAAGGATGTACCCTTTGCTTGGGGTACCGCACAGGAAGAAGCCTTCACAGTATTTAAAGATAAGTTAACACGTGCTCCTTTACTCCAACCTCCTGGTTTTAATAAGACTTTTGAGCTTGAATGTGATGCTAGTGGAATTGGATTAGGAGGTGTGTAATTACAAGATGGTTAACATGTTGCATACTTTTATGAGAAAATGAGTGGGTCTTGTCTGAATTCTTCTTCTTATGATAATGAATTATATGCTCTTGTTCTGACTTTGGAAACATGGCAACATTATTTATGGCCCAAAGAATTTGCTATACATTATGAACATGAATCATTGAAACATATTAAAAGTCAAGCAAAACTGAACCGTAGACATGCTAAATGGGTTGAATTCATTGAAACTTTCCCTTATGTCATTAAACACGGGAAGGGAAAATAAAATATTATTGTTGATGTATTGCCTTGTTGCTATACTATGCTTTCACAACTTGACTTTAAAATATTTGGTTTGGAGACCATCAAAGATCAATATGTGCATGATGTTGAATTTAAATATGTGTTGCAGAATTTTAAAGAAGGGAGAAGATGGAACAAGTTCGTCACTAATGATGGATTTGTGTTCCGTGCTAACAATCTATGCATTCCAGCTAGCTCCATTCGTCTTTTGTTGTTGCAGGAGGCGCATGGAGGAGGATTAATGGGACACTTTGGCGTGAAGAAGACGGAGGACATACTTGCTACACATTTCTTTTGGCCAAATATGAGACTGGATATTGAGCATTTTGTTGCTCGCTGCACTACATGTCCAAAAGCTAAGTCACAACTCAATCCTGATGGTTTATATATGCCTTTACATGTACCTACTGTTCCTTGGGAGGATATATCTATGGACTTGTGTTAGGTTTACCTCTCACAAAGAAGGGGAGGGATAGCATATTTGTTGTCACGGATAGATTTCCTAAAATGGCACACTTTATACCATGTCATAAAAGTGATGATGTTGCTAATGTTGCTGATTTGTTCTTTCGTGAAATTATTCGCTTGCATGGTGTTCCAAATACAATTTTTTCTGATCGTGATGCTAAATTTCTTAGCCACTTCTAGAGATCTTTATGGACTAAGTTGGGGACTAAGTTTCTTTTTAGTACTATATGTCACCCCCAAAAGTGATGGTCAAATTGAAGTAGTCAATAGATCTTTGTCTACGATGCTTATGGCTATTTTGAAGAATAACTTGAAAATGTGGGGAAGAATGCTTGCCCCATATTGAATTTTCTTATAATCGTTCATTGCATTCTACTACTAAGATGTGCCCTTTTGAAATTGTGTATGGTTTCATACCTCATGCACCTATTGATTTGTTGCCTCTTCCATCTTCGGAGAAGGCTAATTTTGATGCTAAAGAACGTGTTGAATTTATATTAAAATTGCATAGCGTAACTAAGGAAAACATTGAGTGTATGAATGCTAAATACAAACTTGCTGGAGATAAGGGTAGAAAACATGTTGTCTTTGCACCTGGAGATCTTGTTTGGTTACATTTGCGTAAGAATAGATTTCTTGATTTGCGCAAGTCAAAGCTAATGCCACATGATGATGATCCTTTTAAGGTGTTAGAGAAAATAACTGATGGTGCATATAAACTTGAGTTTCCTATAGAGTTTTGGGTTTGAAAGAACAACTTCTCCCTAGGTGGTTTTGGTAATTAATAAAATCATATATTTCATTGGACCAATGTTTCCAGCAAGTATATTATAGGAAAAAGCTCCATGATGGATTCGCAAAGGATTGTGAGAAGATTCCCTAGATGCAAGGAACATCTATTGGCAACAAGCTTGAAGACTCTAGAGTTTACATTTTGTGAGAAATCACTCTTGAGTCCATAGGAAAGCCAATACTATTAAAAGGGGGTGAGCTAATTATGATGATGTGGTTGCTCAAGTGCTTGGAGATTGGCCACCAATATATACTCATCCATTCCCCACAAATATTCTGTCCAAACCCTAAAAGTCCAAAATTCGGTGCCACCAACTTTCTCATTCGGCCCTACCGAGTTTTTCCCTAGACAGATCCCATGCCAAACCCTAGCTTCTCGGTGCTACCAACTTTCCATTCGGTGCAACCGAAATCAGTGATCATCTTTTGGGTAACCCATTTTCAAGAATCGGAATTTTGGAGTTATGGAAATCAGACTCACCGAGATTTAGAAACTACGTAGGTCACCATATCGGTCCCACCGAGATTTATATATCGGTCTCACCGAAACGCCAAAAGTTGCCACATTTTGCACTAGTCAGTGCAAGCGAGTTTTTACATCGGTTTCACCAAGTTGGGCAATAATGTTGTAACGGTTGGGATTTTGGAGATGCCTATATATGGCCCTCCACCACCTACCACTCGTAGAGGATGCACTCAGAGCACACCAACACTTGTCATATCCGTTTTTCTGAGAGAGAGCCACCTACTCATGTGTTGAGATCAAGATCTTTCATTCCAACCATATGAATCTTGGTTTCTAGCCTCTCCAAGTTACTTTCCACCTAATCATCCTGTTCTACCAAGACAAATTTGTAAGAGAGTGATTGAGTGTTGAGGAGACTATATTTTGAAGCGCAAGAGAAAGGAGTTCATCATACTACCACATCTATTACCTTTTGGAGAGTGGTGTCTCCTAGATTGGTTAGGTGTCACTTGGGAGCCTCTGTATTCGTGTGTAGAGTTGAATCAAGAAGTTTGTACGAGCAAGGAGATCACCTACTTCGTGAAGATCTACCCATAGTGAGGCTATTACTTCGTGGACGGAAACCATGATGTAATAGACAAGGTTGCTACTTCGGACCCTTATGGGTGGAGCCCTCCGTGGACTCTCGCGACCATTACCCTCTGTGGTTTGAAGTCTCCATCAACATGGACGTACGATAGCACCACCTATCAGAACCATGTGAAAAATCTTCATGTCACCAACTGTGTTTGACCTTCCTATCCCTACCCTCTACTTTCATGTGCTTGTCTTTACTTTCCACTGCTATACTCGTAGACATACATGTGTAGGGTGTGCTTGACATGATACAATTTCTAAAACTTGCCAACAACTAAAATTGGGAAAAGGCTAGATTTTATTTGGTCAAGTAGTCTAATCACCCCCCCCTCTAGACATACTTTGGATCCTATAGGGTTAGTCCCACTTTTAACATTGCAGATTTGAAGCCTTATTTGGGTGAGGAAAATGAGCTTTTGTCAAGGACGACTTCATTTCAAGAAGGGGAGGATAATGAGGACATCAATACCATTTTTACACTCATAGCCCCTGTTGCTATACATACTGGACCAATTACTAGAGCTCGCGCATGCCAATTGAATTACCAAGTACTTCCGTTTCTTGGAAATCCTTCTAATGTTCATGAACATATGATGCTTTTCGTCGTTTTCTCACGACAGATGCCATGGGTAGGCTTATCGTAGGTGGTTGGGGCCGGAGGATGCCGACGGGCTCCGGGTGCGGGATTGGGTACAAGCGGTGATGACATACGATGTACCCAGGTTTAGGGCCCTCCACGGGATGTAACACCCCTAGTCCTACTTAGTCTAGTTGGATGGATTGGTGTGTTTACAGGGTTGCTCCTAGAGCTGAGTCTAGAGGAGGAAGAGGGAGTAGCCAGCTCGCCTTCCTCCGCTATCATGTGTGAGAATGTGGGGAGTGTCTCGTTAGTGTGTGCGTGAGAGTTGTCTGTCCCCGTTGCATTGGGACTCAGGGTTTTTCATAGGCTAACCCCCCAGCTTACAATATTCCTGAGGTACACTAGTGGGGGGAACCGGCTGGCAGCCTCTCCGGCTGACCAGGGGGTCCCGCTCTTCGAGCTATCTTGTCGCCTGTAGGGTCCACCAGCTACGCGGTGCCATCGCCTGTTGGGGCCCGCCAATTGGCTCCATGATTGGCCCTTGCCCACCTGCCATGGCATGGCCCCCCCGGGAGGCGTCGTCTAGTGCCAGCCGGCCGAAGTCTCCGGTATGGCCGGCTGCACTATAGCCATGCCAGGGCAGGTAATCGAGTGGGCGGGGGTGTGCTTGTCACACCCAAGATGTGCGCCTATCCATTTTAAGACACGGGGGGCCTCGCAAGGGATAGAGGTGCATCTTGCTGTTAGCAAGTATAGTATCATCACATCATACAATACTGAAAAGATGAGTATACAAGATTGGCTTACACTCACCACATGCTAAATTCCAATCCACTCAGAGTTCAAATCATCAAGACGAAGACAGGGTCCGACTACGGACAAAATCAAACGATAAAAACAAATGCAAATGATACTATCTCGCTATCCCCAAGATCACGACCATGGTCCTGTACTCATTCGGATAAGTCACGTACATCCTGCCTCTTTCCTCATCATATTCCCGCTGGAGCTAGGTAAGATCATCCTACACGTACTCGTCTGTACCTGTACCTGGAGGGTTGTAGTAATCTGTGAGCCACAAGGACTCAGCAATCAAGCGCCCGGGTACCAAGACTATTTAAGCTTAAAGGTTGGGATGGGGTAAGTGTTTAGTTTGCAGCAGCACTAAGCATTTATGGTGGCTGACTTACGTAACATGAAAATAAATATGAGTGGCCTACGATGATGATCGAATCTAGTATGATCTCTATGAGATCCTAAACACTTACTTACGTCAATCATAACCCCACCGTGTTCTCTCTCAGATCATGTTCACGAGCAGAGACAATCACGGTTACTCACACAGTTGGTGTATTTTAAATTAGAGTTTACTTCAAGTTTACTATAATCGGGTATTAAACAAATATCCAAATTGGCACATAACCGCGGGCACGGCTTCTCGAAAAGATTTAACCCTACAGGGGGGCTCCAACTAGTCCATCACAAATAACCACACTCCACGGGAATAGCCTCGACCACGGATCTCGCGGTCATCATAGGTAATTCCAAAGGAATTCCAACACCTCGAGAAAACCCGAAGAAAGTCAGACTCCACACGCAAGACACTCGATAAAGGTAAAACAAATCCAGCAAGACCTCCCGACGTGTAGACGAACCCGATAAGAGCCGCATATCTCCTTCTCAGGACACGACCGGGTGAGCACAGCGTATAGTGGCCTGATAGAAATCTCCCGAGTTGCCCCGGGTTGGCCCCGCACACGACTCTAGTTTCGACCAACACTCATGAGGAGCACTAGCCCGGGGGTTGATTAAATTATCCACGGGTTTGCAAGGCCCTATGCAATTTTATTAAGTTGTTAAGAAAATGTAATACCAATGTTGGGTCTTACCAGACAAGTTTTAATCTCAACCGAATAAACAAGGGGGTCCCAATAACAACCCCGAGCGTGTTAGGAGCGCAAAATATGGAAACCATAACACCGGTAACGAGAACCTATGGCGGTAATAGCGGAACAAAATACTTAGCAAAAGGCCAAGCCTTCCACCAATACCAAGCTATATATGTGCATTGAATTAAATAACAAATAAATATTGTGATATCCAAATCCATGTTATCACATGGAACAACCTGCACCTGCAACTAAGAACGCTATAAGAGGGGCTGAGCAGCGATAACTTAGCCAATCAAAGGTTTGCTAGGATGTGAAGGGTTAGAGGCTTTCATGGAATTTAGGAGTCTGGTATTCAAGTGGTAGGTAGCGCAATTGTAACGATAAGAGCGAGAAACTAGCAAGCAAAAATAGTATCGGGATCCGGGTACAATCATCTTGCATGTTGGTTCTTCAGTGGAATAGGTCACGGGATCCTCGTAGTAGTACTGTCCTGGGTCCTCGTACTCAGTATCGACACTTGCGTCTACCCAAGATAAACAGAAAAAATTGAAATCCAACCAAGGTGCAATGCACAACCAAGATGATGCATGATCCATTTAGAAGAATTTTACATGTCAATCGAAAACTAGTCATGTTTCACATGCAAAGTTTGTTTATTAATGAATCTGAACAGAACCTCATGTTAAGTTATTTAGACATGCATGAACATGGCAAATATGGATGCAGCAAGCAAAATCGATAGAAATGCATATAAGGAACGCAAGAAACGGAGTTACGGTTCTCATGATACGCTCACGACAAGGTACGAAGGCAAAACACAAGACAACCAATTCCATGGGCTAATTATTGTCATTCCAAGGTAGCCACTGGTTAGGCCACGAAAAAAAAAACAATAGACTCAATAATCAATTAATTCCATGGAGTATATCTCCCACAAGTCACAAAACAATAAAACAGCAATCTGCTACAAAACAGCAACATAGCAACTTACATAGCCCACAATTTGAGCTACAGGAAACCTACAGTCATAAACAAGATACTGACAGAATCTACACAACACACACATCAACTTATCCAACTACACAATCAGCAAAGGAGGCACACATCAATAATCATGAAGCTATCAAGTTGACATGATGAAACAGTTTTCTGGGACTTGGTGAAAATAACAGTTTTCTGGAATCAGAGTTAATAAAGTAGCAAGTTGACAGCAGAAGTTAAATATGCTAGAGACCACCTCTTGGCATGAAAATTAACAGGATGATAGTAGACAACATCTACTCCAAAACACTAGCACTGAGCATGCTTAAATTCACAACACATCAGAAGATACCATCCACTCTACATGGCATTAAAATAACAGGAGACTCTCAGACTTAGTAGTTCTTAGCATGCTGAAACAGAAACATTAAGTTGGCTACTTAACAGCATGGTTCCCACTTATATGGATGATTCTCATGTTAAACAAAAATACCACGGCATAATAGATATAAAACTCTAGCATATCCATGTTGGCACATGCCTCAAAGCAAGCAAGGATTAAATCATGCAAAAATGACAAGGTAGCATCACAGCTGAAAATGACAGTTTTATGAACTAGCTTGAAAGTGAAATCTGAAAGCACCAATGGATTCATTTGGCTCTTTCTACCCCAAAATCATGTGTTATACTCATATGATCATGTGAAACAACAGGGCATAAACAAGATAGCAAAAACAACCACCTACTCTCATAAGTGGATCATAGCTCTAATTAAACATGCATAAATGAACATAACCAGATTTGTAAGTTAGCTAGAGATGGAAATGAGCTAACAAATACCACATGCACATAATCAACAAGGGGTGAGTCAAGTGGGAAACCCACTAGTCACCCACACCCACATCCACTCCACACACACACACGCTCAACAAGGCACACACACACATGCATCAAAATACAAGAGCATATAGATACACACATCACTACCACTTACATACAAGAAAACATAAAACACATGCATATGTGCTCACACACATATGCACTACACCACTACCTACACACACATGTATGTATGCCTAAGCACACACATACACAAGCACATGCATATGTGCATGCTCACATGCACATATACATACACACACAAGCACATACAAACATGCATATGTATGCACCACCTATGTGGCACATACACACACATACACTCAAGCAACAGGAAAAAAAGAAATCAATCCCTACACATACATACATACACACATGTATACAAAAGAGAAGAAAGACAAAAAACAGAAGGAAAAGAAAAAACCCAGAGAAAACTAAAAGGAACTTGGTGCGAACAAAAATACTTTTGCAGAGAAAATAATATGCCCTATTTAAAAAATATTAAGTTGAGTTTTGAACAAGTAATTTTTAATTATATAAAATAGGCAGCCCCTCTGTTATTTAAGAGACCCAAGCATGCAAACTTCAAACATCACAACAATCATACACATAATTCATAAAACATATGGGGCTACCCCTTGAACATTTTTAAAAAAATTAAATGACAACTTAAATCTGTTTAATAAATAACATGGGAATTTAAGGCATATGGTGGGGTTTTTGAAGAAAGAAGGAGAGGGGAAGGAAGAGGAGTTGCACACATGATCCAACCACAAACAAACCACATCACAACTCATGTCACAAACACAACCACCACATCATTCAAAGACACATGAAAACAAGCATGGCAAGATGAATGCTATGATGGATGATATGATGCATGAATGCAAAACAACTCATGGATAACAAGGTGCAATTCATATCATAGCTCATGACAGAAGGTTCATACAAAGGGGTGCATGCCAAATAAGGTAGGAAAAACACTTGGTGAATTTGTCGACAGCCACTAGAAAATGTGTCATGCCGCCTCGTGTGGTCTTGAAGGGACCCACCATGTCCAACCCCTAGACGGCGAAGGGTCACGAGAGGGGGATGGTCTGGAGGGACGATACCGACAGGTGGCTCTGCGTGATGAAGCGCTGGCAGCCCTCACACTCGTCGACCAATTTCTTGGCCGCCTCAAGAGTGGTGGGCCAGTAGAAACCGTGGCGGAAGGCCTTGGCCACCAGGGGTCATGGAGGCGGCATGATGCCCGCACTCGCCCTGGTGGATGTCGAGGAGGATCTCCAGACCCTTCTCCAGCTCGACGCACCGCTGAAAGACGTCGGTGGTGCTGCAGTGGACCAGCTCATGGTTGATGATGGTGTATGCTGAGGATCGGTGCTGGATTTGTCTTGCTGTGGCCTCGTTTGGGGGGGTCGCCGCATAGAAGAAAAGTCAGGATGGGCTGGGCCCATGAGGGAGGCGAAATGGGGATCGGCTCGGGAACACCCGGGCCTGGATGACAGTCCCCGGGACCGGCTTGCCAGCCCCCGAGGCCGGCTTGTCGATTGTCATCATTACAACCGCGTCGTTGGAGCTGGTGGCCTCGGATGCAGCTGTTTGGTGCCGGCAAGGCGGCCAAGGTTGAGGGAGCCGGTGGCCGTCCCCCCGGGCGAATCGCTGTGAGAAGCTGCACTGCCAGAGCGTGTGCGTAGAGGGCTTGGCTCTTGAGTGGTTCTCGCAGGGGAGGTCGAGCATTTGCTCGAATGTGAGATTTGGTTGCCAGGCAGCCTTGCCAGTGCGCTGGCACTGGCTAGAAGACTCGGCAACCAGCTCCTACTCCTCGATGGTCGCGACCTGCCGGCTCCCGTAGCGGGGACCCGGCTGGTCATTCTTGTGTTTGTTGTTCTGCGGCTGCCGGTTGTCGGTAGCCGGTCGGGACGTTGCCGGTGTCGTCGTCGCCTTGGCGGGCGGGGTCGTATTGACCCAGATGGCCGAGTCAGCCGTGGCGTACTTGTCCACCTTGGTCATGAGCTCGGCGAGTGTGGCCGGCTTGGAGCACAGAAGCTTGTGCTTGAGAGGGGTGCCATCTCGATAGCCTTCGATGAAGTACTGTATGGCTTGTAACTCATGCACCCGCTCGCAGGAGTTGTGGAGCTCGGTCCACCGAGTGAGGTAGTCATGGTGGGACTCGTTCGGCCCCTAAACGCACATGGCGAGTTCACGGGGGCAGCTAGGCCGCTTGTAGGTGCCGGTGAAGTTGCGGACGAAGGCTTCTTCGAAGTCCGTCCAGGTATTGATGCTGCCGACCGCCAGGTTGTTCAGCCAGGTGCGGGCCGAGCCGATCAGCATGAGGGGAGCGTAGCGACGGCTACACGCTTGTTCCCCCTAACGATGCCGACCGCGGTGGTGTAGTCGATTAGCCAGTCCTCGGGCTTGGCGGCCCCGTCGTACTTCGGGGTGTCTCGGGGGAGCGTGAAGCCGATTGGGAATAGCTCATTGTAGATCCGAGGGCCGAAATAGGCCGAGCCGATCGAGCCCCCCTCTTCGAGGAGGGCTGACTACGCGAGCTAGTCGATGCGGTTGCGAGCGTCGTTCTCGCTGCGGGGGACGCGTGGCCCAATCCGGGCCTAGAGCTCAGGACGGACGACGGGCGGAACCGATCATTCCGGCTCATGCCACGAGGGCGGAGTGTGCCCGTGGCTTCGCCAGCTTCCGGCCGCCGGCGCCTCGTGGCGGCCTCTATGAGGCGGGTTGTTGGTGCGCTAGCTGTTAACAGTCGGGTGCTCGCTCCCCGGTAGCTGAGAGGGCCGAGGGTTGCTTGCCATGACCCGGTGGCCGAAGACGCGAGGGGGGCAAGAGTGCTGAGCCAGCTGACGGCTAGCAGTCCTCATGCCATCACGCTCAGGCTGGGACCTTCGGAGGCGGCGCCGCCAACCGCGAGCAGATGCTGTTGCACGTCAGCGGCGTCGATGAGGTCCTTGATGTGACGCTCGTGGGCGGCACGTTCTTTGCCCTCCAAGGTATCAAAATAGTCGTAGGCTACCTTGAGGGCCCGCAGGTTAGCTGCGGGGTGTCATAGATGGGCATCTTGCCGCCCAGGATTTCGGCGACCACACAACCGCGGTCGCGCACAGCTCCACGCCGGCTAGGCTCAGTGCCAGCCGGGGCGAGACCGTAGGCTGAAGCGTATTCCCGCTAGGCGGCCTCCATGCGGTGCTGCGTGGCCATGAGGGCGGTGGCATCCTCGAACAGGACGTGGCGAGCCGCCTCGAGCTCGGGCGTGGCAGTGTCGAGGTTTTCCGTCGGGGCAATAGGGGTGCTCCAGCCTCGGAGGGTAGCACCGAGCGGATCGGTAGTGCCGACGCGAGCCGTGGCGGCATCAGCCTCGGCTCGCGCACGTCCGGAGGAGGTGGAGGAGATGATGGCCATTGCCCCCACACGATTGTGGGAGCTGCTGGACTGGGTCACAGCAAGTGCGCCCATAGCCATGGGTGGACCGGCGCAGACAAGCACCTGGCTGGGGTACTCGTCAGCGGTCGGAGCTTCGACAAGGCTAAGCCTGCCGAAACGCTCGATGAGCGCGTCGATGTCAAGCGTGAGGTCGATGGAGCTACCTGCAAGGCATGCCAGAGCAAGCGCCACGAGCCCGCGGTTTCGCCTACACGTGCAGCGATGCCAAGGAATGGCGAGGGGTCCCACCCGGAGCATGAATCCGACCGGCGCCGCATACGGCCCCACGGTGGGCGCCAACTATCGTAGTTTTCTCACGACAGATGCCATGGGTAGGCTTATCGTAGGTGGTTGGGGCCGTAGGACGTCGACGGGCTCCGAGTGCGGGATTGGGTACAGGCGGTGATGACACGCGATGTACCCAGGTTCAGGGCCCTCCGCGGGAGGTAATACCCCTAGTCCTGCTTGGTCTAGTTGGATGGATTGGTGTGTTTACAGGGTTGCTCCTAGAGCTGAGTCTAGAGGAGGAAGAGGGAGCAGCCGGCTTGCCTTCCTCCACTACCAAGTGTGAGAATTTTGGGAGTGTCCCGTTAGTGTGTGCGTGAGAGTTGTTCGTCCCTATTGCATGGGGGGCTCGGGGGGTTTTATAGGCCAACTCCCCGGCTTACAATATTCATGAGGTACACTACTGGGGGGACCCGGCTGGCAGCCTCTCCGGCTGACTAGGGGTTCCCGCCCTTTGAGTCGTCTCGTCGCCTGTAGGGTCCACCGGCTGCACGGTCCCATCGCCTGTTGAGGCCCACCAGACGGCTCCGCGATTGTCCCTCGCCCACCTGCCGCGGCACGGGCCGCCCGGGAGGCGTCGTCTAGTGCTAGCCGGCCAAAGTCTACAGTACGGCCGGCTGCACTGTAGCCACGCCGGGGCAGGTAATCGAGTGGGCGAGGGCATGCCGGCATTGTTTCCCCGCCCGATCACGCTCGCCAAGGTCAGTGGCCTGGACGGCCGGACTGTAGCCAAGCACACCCATGCGTCAGCGGCCATTGTGGCTACAATGTCGCCCGTCGTGGTGGTCACGTCGTGTCACCATACCCGTGTGCAGAGGGATGGGACGCTGCACGTCCTCCCCGGGGTTAACGGGGGAGGCAGCCCGGAGGCATACGACCGCGCCCAGCCGGCCGGGGGTTGAGCCAGCTCCTCAACCAGCCATCCGTGGGCCAGCTGGCAATCACTACAGCCGGCTGCGCTCCAACCAGTCATGGACAGCCGGTCGCATACTTTTTCTTCAAAGCAGGGAGGGGAACCCCGTTGGTTTGGCCTACCCAGGGGTAATAACCCCGTCAATGCTGCCTAAATTAGATACTTCTTTTTACTTATGAATGAAGGACCTAGCATGGAAAATATGGATGGGCATTGGAGCAGGATCAAGCATGGAGAAGAAGGTGTGAATGCGGGGAAGAACAATGGAGTTTCCAGTGGTGATTTTCGCACTTTGAAGCCACCATAAGGAGAGAATGAAAGATTGGATGAAATATACAAGATTCCACTTCATAAATTGCGTCCATAAGCTATTGTAGGTGCTACGTCACCTTATTTTTGGGTCAGGCCCATGTAATTTTGAAATACTACTCCCTCCGTTCCTAAATATAAGACTTTTTCGAGATTTCACTAGAGGGCTACATACGGAGCAAAATGAGTGAATCTGTACTCTAAAGTATGTCTAGATACATCCCTATGTAGTTTCCTAATGAAACCTCTAAAAAGACTTATATTTAGGAACGGAGGGAGTACATTATAGGCTGTTTTTAGAGTCAGTATGTGTGGGGAAACCGAGTTTGGGTTGTTTTTGGACCCCCTCCTACAAGGGGTCATGAAAATCCAAATCTATTCCCTCATATATACAACTCTTAGGGAGCCATTTAGACTTGTTTTTTTAGACTAAAAGTTTGCCATAGCTGCAACTTCGCGTTCTTCGTTTGTATTCTACAACCAAACCAAGACGTCACAGAACCCTACTTTCATCAATAAAGCTTTCCTCTTATATTCACAATATCCAGATTGCAATATCAATTTCTTGCTTGTTCTTAGTTTGCGTGTAGGAAATAGACCGTCGTGATCAGGTTGATCATGGTCCGGCATGGTCAATAACCTTTCAGAGTTGGTTTAGCGATTGCTAAGGCATGACGTCCTCACATGTTCGTAGTCGAAGCATCAAAGTCTACTCCACCAAAAATGATAGCCACCATCTCATTAAAATACGAGACTTCCTCTATCATGACCATTAGCATAATTGACTTTCATAGAATTCATATCAACACGATTGATATTATGTTTTCCATTCAATAAATACATCTCCGATAGCATTTACTTTCATAACTTCTTCAGTATTAGCTATTGGGTACGACAAGCAACAACTTTGAAAAGATTAGCAAGTGGATGAAGATCCATAAGTCTTTATTTTGTTTTGTTTCATTTTTATTTTTTTAGTCAACATGAAAGATAGAGAAAACAAGGCAAGCAAATAAGGTGTGTGTGTGTGTGTGTGCAGGTACCTCGTGTTTGTTTGATATCTTCCCGCGCAATGGCGACAAAAATTCTCATGCTACTTTGTAATGGAGTTGGATTTCCCCCGAAGAGGAAGGGTGATGTTTTAAAGTAGCAACAAGTATTTCCCTCAGTTAAGAACTAAAGTTTATCGAGTCAATAGGAAACCACGCAAACAAATCAGCATCAGTACATGCACACACAAGAGCAAGTACATGCACCCAACACGGGTAAGAGGGTTGTAAAGCCACTTGTACTCGTTGATTGCAATGATCAAATCTAGTAGTGTAGTATAGATAAATATAAAAAAAAGATAATAAATTGCATCAAGTATTTTTGTGTATTTTCTGAATATATAATAAGAGAATGGATCCCGGGGCATAGAGTTCACTAGTGGCATCTCTCTCATGAGCATAGTGGCGGTGGGTGCACAAATTACCGGTGGGCAATTGATATAAAAGTGAATAATTATATCGGTATTCATTGCATGATCAATACATAGGCATTACGTCTATGATAAGTAGACCATTAAACTTACTAACGCCTGCTACTATTACTCCACCAATCAACTGCCATCCAACATGCATCTATGGTATTAAATTCAGAATAAAACAAGTAATGCTCTAAGAAAAAACATAATCTAGATAAAGTAAGACCAAATAATATGTTTAGACCCCATCGTTTTTTCCTTAGTAGCAACTATACAAATACGTGCCTTGCTACTCGCTCTGTCATAGAGTGAGGACACCGTAAAATTGAAGCTACTACTCTGCACCACTCTTTCTTAAGATCTACTCATCTACTTTGCCAAATCAAACTTATGGATCGGAAAGCATACATAGATATATAAAACCACACATAATAAATCTCAGATTGTATCAATTAATTTCAATGAATAATCTGAATATAAACTCACAATTCATCGGATCCCAACAAACACACCGCAAAAATTACATAGAATAGGTCTCCGAAGAGACCACTCTATTGAAGATCAAATGAGAGAGAGAGGGAGGGAGGGAGAGAGTGAGAGATATAAGGAGATAGAGAGCCATCTATCTACATGCTATGGACCCGTAGGTCCTGGTGGAACTATTCACACATCATTGTAGAGGCAACAATGTTGATGAAGACGACGTCCACGATGGTTTAACCTCCAGTAGAGTACCAGAAAGGGCCTCCACATGGGATTGCGGTGGAACATAGACTTGTGGAAGCGGGAAAAAAAATTGGTGGTCCTCTAGTGTTTTGGGGGTATTAGAAAATTTATAAGACAGATAGGCAGTTGTTTGGACCCACGAGCGAGTCATAAGGGGGAGGGTGTGCCATACCCCCCAGGGCTTGCCCCTGCCCTTGTTGATTCCTTGTGTAGCGGCTGGACTCCCTCCCAAGCATTCAGGTCTTGTTTTGGTCTAGAAAAAATCATTAAAAATTTCGTCGCATTTTGACTCTGTTTGCTATAGATTTTCTAAAAATCCAAAAACATGTAGGAAGTAGCAACTGGCACTAGGCACCGAGTTAATAGGTTAGTTCCCCAAAATGATATAAAATGGTGTATAAATCATACAAGATTGATAAAATAATAGCATGAAAGAATCAATGGCTATAGATATGTTGGAGACATATCAGGTTCCTTCGATGAGCCGAAGAAGTCTTATGATGCTTTGATCACCGACCCATATTAGAGGGAATCAGAGTGATGAGTGAAATGGTTGCTTTGGATCGTTTTTGTGAAGAACCACGGGGTTTGCTTACCGTAGAGGATGGTAGAGGCCCCGGATGATCAAGTTGAAGCATCACTTTGGAGCCATCAATACTTTCCTAGAAGAAAACCTCATCCTTGAAAATAAGGGACAATTTGGGATCCTCTATGAAACTAGGGTCCTCGTAAGAAACATAAGTTTTCGGTTGAGGATATGGGTAGATCACCATCTCCACCCAACATTCCCATCTCTACCAGATATGTTGAAAGTTTTGTTGGAAGTATAAGAAGCCTGGCCAGGTCAACCGAACTAGGAGGATAAGGCAACTTACAACTTCAACAGGTTTGTGATAAGAAAAGTTTTGGAACATTTTTTGCTTGGCAAAGTCCTTCTTTTCCCCTTTGTAGATTTCCTCAGTGCGGCTTCCAAAGTCACCTGGTACTCAAAGCCTTTTCTTATGGCTCTGGGGGCATCGTTGGACCCGCTAAAATGCCATAGCGGATGGATGCGCTGCTGAAGCAGTTGGACTCCTTGGCTGATGGCCACGACCATCACATTAATGATGGTAATTTTGTGATGGGTAAGGCATGTTACTTGGGAGGCTATCTAGGTGACCTCGGCATCGTCCTCTTGGGAGTGGCTCCTTGGCTGCCAATTGTATCACATTTTTGGCAGATCATGGGAAAAGGGGGGAGACCTTGTCAGCCAAGGTCTTTGACCATCACGTCCATGATGTAAATGGCCCGTGCAATTCAGCATACCTCGTCCCCGCCTACTTAATAGTCAGAATTTTCATGTGCATGAGGTACTTCTGCCATAAGCCGAAGTGGGCTTCACAACCCAGGAAGGCCTCACAAAGGGTAAAGAAACCCGCCATGTGAAGAATGGAATTTAGGGTTACGTGGTGGAACTTGATCCTTTAGAATACCAATACACCCCTAAAGAAGGGATGCATGGGAAAGCCAAGTCCTCTAAGTAGGAGACGTGAAAAACAGACCTGCTCCTCGCCATGAGGTGTTGGGTAGTTATCACTGAGAACCCCCAAGTCTGTGGGTTGTAGCCCGGGGCAGAAAGTCACGAAATCTAGATCAGGCAGGTACCCATCGATGGAAGGGCGACTGAGTTGCATCGATGTAACAGAGCAACTCTTCCAAACTCCATGTTGGCGGCCATTAGGGCGCTTAGATGAGCCAGGGGCATCTGCAGTTGTTGAGGCTCTGAGAGCAGGACAAGGGGGAAATGATGCTGGATAGGGGACGGAGTAGGCTAGATTAAAACAAATTACCCCCGCTCCCCGTTGTTTTTTATTTATCATGATGCGGATTAAGGGACCCAAGCATTTACTCCGCGGGTTTCCCAGGAACCAGGCATTATTTAGGGAACAAGTCAGACCCTCCACGTCCCCCGTTGGCGGGTCTATCGAGATTTGGGCCCCAAGATCTCTACGGGTCCTTGGAAAAACAAAGCTTCCCTTACAAGTACTTGACCCTCAAAATGGATATCATGCTTTTAGAGAGCATCAGGTCATCCACCTGATACCCCGAACAACTAGGGTGCTTTAAAACCAAAGAAGAAAGGACTAATTAAAGGATATCCATCGTTGCCATGTAAAGCGCATAGTCGAGGCCGTAAAGACCTTGGAGCCGAGCATAAACCTCGAAATTAGGGGCCGACATGGAGAGTGGAACTTTCCTAGAAAGTTGAAGACCTAAGATGATGAAAATATTCTGAGGAGGATACCCGATACATCTCCGTCATATCTACAATCTTTGATTTTCTCATGCCAATATTCTAATACTTTCATATACTTTTGGCAACATTTTATATTATTTTTGGGACTAACTTACTTATTCAGTGCCCAATGCTAGTTCCTGTTTTTTGTGTGTTTTTTGTTTCACAGAAATTCCATATCAAATGAAGTCCCAACGCAATAAAAATTTATGTCGATTTTTTTGGAATATATGTGAATTTTGGGAGTCGGAATCAACGCAAGATGATGCCTGGGGGCCCCACAAGACAACACAGCGCGGCCTGGGGCGCCATGATGGTTTGCAGCCAGCCCTTAAGTCGGTTAAGACTCTCCTTCCGCCACAAGAAACATATTTTTGCGATAAAAATCCCCTCAAAATTTCAGCCAAATGGGGGTTACGGATCTCCGGATATTTAAGAAACGGTGAAGGGGTCAGAAAACAGTCGCGAAAACAGGATATAAACTGAGGAGAGATCCAATCTCGGAGAGGTTGTTGCCCTCCGGGAGCCATGGAGGCCACGTATGAGAGGGGAAACCCTCCTCCGACCTAGGGATAAGGCCATGGACGAACAAGGAGGGGTTCTCTCTCCCCTCTCTCCCGGTGGCGTCAGAGCATCGCCGGGGCAACCTTCGTAATGACGATCTACACCAACAACTTCGCCACCATCAATACGAACTCCCTCCCCCTCTATGGAGTGGTGTAAAAGCTCTCTTCCTTGTTGTAATCTCTACTTAAACATGGTACTTAATACTATATATTATTATCCGATGATGTGTGGCTATCCTATGATGTTTGAGTAGATCTGTTTTGTCCTACGGCTTAATTGTGGTATGGTGTTATTGATTAGAGTTGCATGTTAATATGGTGCTATCCTAAGGTGCCTTCCGTGAGGCGCATACGTGAAGGATTCACACTGGAGGGGTGGCAATATGTTCATGATTCACTTATAGTGGGTGGCTAGAGTGACAGAAGCTTACACCTGAGTAAGGGAGTTGTTTGCATATGGGTGTAAAGAGGAGTTGATGTTTAATGCAATGGGTGGGTTTACCTTACTGATTTCTAGTAGTTGCATATGCTTTCTAGAGGTCCAATCATAGGTTCATATGATCCAAGAATGGAAACTGTGTTAGCATATGCCTCTCTCTCATTGCATATGATAAGTATCTATCATATTATATTCAATTGCCTATGGACAATCTTTCTCTTGCGTTACAAAAAGTGTTCTACTAAACAACTTACTTATCAATCTTTATCTAAACAGCCCCTGACTTTTATTTACTTGTTATTACCTTGCAAAACTATCTATTATACCTACTAAGTACTTCTAGTTTCTTTCCCGCGATGTAGTTTCATACTTGTTCTAGGTAAGCGTTAGCATGCGTAGAGTTGTATCGATGGTCGATAGAACTTGAGAGAATATTGATTCCACCTTTAGCTCCTCATTGGGTTCGACACTCTTACTTATCGAAAAAGGTTACAGACGATCGCCTACACTTGTGTGTTATCAAGACCTTTTTTTGACGCCGTTGGCAGGGAGCAATAGCTTGGCGGTTTGTATTCTTGTGTGTGCTTGTTTGCTTTATTACTAAGTAAAAAAAAGTATAAGTTGTTTTATATATTTAGTTAGGGATATCAAACATGAAACACCAAAAAAAATTATGTGCTACTCATGGAGATGGGGAACCTCCTAAACCCTCGATGCTGGTTATGTGAAACACATTAAATACTATTCTGATAATCCTGAGAAATCACCATTCAAATTGATAATGGGAGACACGTTGGATCAACATGAGTACTTTAGGGATTATTGCTTGTCTCAAAAAGGTAAACACTTATGGGATCAAATTAAAATGTTGTGTTTGTATGCTTGGGGTTTATGCGTGAGATGTGATTATACTTGTTGCTCTAAGAGTAAGGGTCTACATCTTCCCTTTCAATGTGAATTTAATAATAATAAAACCTTGGATTCTTATGCTAATGGTATATATGATTACTATCATGTGGAACAAATAGAAGATGATGTTTACATACCTATTTTTTTGCCATACTTAAATATTTCTATGAAAATTATGAATACAATGCCGATATTAATGAATTTACCGAGAGAATGCCTACTACCTTGGAAGAGATTAATATTTTGCAGGAATCTATGGAAGAAGAAATTGTTGAAACTATGTGCTCATTAGATGAAAAAGATGAGGAGGAGAGCGAAGAACAAAAGGAGGAAGAGCGGATTAGCTACCCGTTCCCACCTTCTAATGAGAGTAACTCTTCAACTCAGACACTGTTTAATTTCCCTTCGCACATACAGACATACTGAAGGATGAATGCTATGATGATTGCTATGATCCCTTGGATTCATTTGAAATATCCCTTTTTGATGAACTTGATGCTTGCTATGCTTGTTGCAATGATGCCAATATGAATTATGCTTATGGAGATGGCCTTTCTATAGTTCCTTATGTTAAGCATAAAATTGTTAATATTGCACCCGCACACGACAGTCCTATTATCTTTCTAAATTCTCCCAACTACACCATATATGAGAAGTTTGCACTTATTAAGGACTATATTGATGGGTTGCATTTTACAACTACACATGATGATATTGATGGATATAATATGCTTGTGCTTGCTACTCCTACTTCCAATTATTATGAGAGAGGAACCAAATCTTCACCTCTCTATGTTTCCAATACGATAAAATTGCAAGAAACTACTTTTGCTATTTATTGGCCTTTACTTTGTGTGAATGAATTGTTCTTTTATGACATGCCAATGCATAGGAAGATAGTTAGGCTTTGTTTTCACATGATATATCACTTTGTGCTCACTACTTAATTACAAATCATTGTTAATTAAAATTGGCTTTTATATACCTTGGGATCCGTGTGGATCAATTACTTAAGCAACCAACATGATGCCACTTTTTCCCCATAGTACCAAGTTCATGCTTTATCCCACAATGACTTTAGATTATCATAACTTTGAATTCTGCCTTGTGAGTATAGATAAAAACCATTGAGTTTTTCTTGTAAGGTTAGTATGATAATTTGACCTGTTCACTCTTCTTAGGACGGTAAAACCTACTGACTATAGGGAACGTGCTGCCAGGGAGTCAACTCCAAAGTTTTAGTGTCATTTATTTATGTTGTGTGATTTTAAAATAATTAAAAACAAAAAATTAAAGTGGGTAACTTAAAATAGTTTTCAAAAAGAAAGGTGGAAGTGAGAAAGATGTGCACCGTTGAAGTGGGGGCTAGACTTGAACTTTGTTCATGCTCATGTAAACTTTGTGAGTCTTGATTACAGAAAATTTTCAACAAAAATAATTATCCACTTGTACAAATACATTGTATTATAAAAATAATGTGCCAATGATTACCATTAGGATGTTTAAATTGCTTGTTTGATATGTGTTGTGTAAAAACAGAAACCTTGGCTGCAGTATTTGATTTTTGATATTTTACTGGAACGTCAAAAACTTCTGAAATTTTTACACAGTAGTTTTATACAAATTATTTACCAATTACTAATTTTTCAGAATTTTCTAAGTTACAAAAGTATGGTATTCATCTGCATCTTTATAGACTATCATGTTTTTCACAGATTGTTGTTATGATTCCTTTGACTGCTTATGTTTGAGTTCTTGTTGAGCTCCATTTACATGGGATACATACAATTGTGATAGTGTATCAGAGGTAATGTTGGATCATAATTATATAATAATGTGGTGGCAACAAATGATGGGATTTGATGTTATATGTACTAACTTTTCTAATGAAAGTTCTGTTAAGTTTTGTGTGGATGAAGTGTTCGAAGATCCAGGAGGTATTGATATGAGAAGAATAAGGAGAGGCATGATCTCAATCCTGGGGATGAAAAAGGCACCCCAAGTACTTATTAAAGGAAACTCAAGCATCTAAACTTGGGGATGCCCCGAAAGGCATCCCACCTTTCTTCTTCAACAACTATCGGTATGTTTCGGTTTTTGTTTTGTTCACATGATATGCGTAAATTCTTGGAGCGTCGTGTGCCTTTTATTTTCCTTTTAGAAATGAACCATGCTATTTTGGGAAGTCCATGGTTGTTTTACAGAATTCTCTTTCTACGTCACTTATATCTTTTGAGTATGGCTTTATAGAATTCTTCATGTACTTCACTTATATCACTTGAAGTTGGATGCATGTTTCTCTACATATAAAAACCGTTATTTGTAGAATGCTCTTTTGCTTCACTTATATTTATTAGATCGTGGTCTTTTGTAGAAAGAATTAAACTCTCATGCTTCACTTACACCTATTTAGAGAGCCAACATGAATTGGTCATTTACATGGTTAGTCATAAAATCCTACATAAAACTTGTAGATCACTGAATATGATATGTTTGCTTCCCTGCAATAGTTTTGCGACATTAAGATAGTAATATGCAGGTGCACTAGTGGATGATTGTGGATTACTAACAATATTGATGTTAAGGTTTGTGATTCCCGGAGCATGCACCTATAGTCTCTAGTTATGCGATGAAGATTGGAGCATAATTTATCCTTGATTGAAATCCTTTGTGTAGTTATAATCGGGGGGTGGGGGCGATGGTTAACTCCTACCAACCTCCTCCCTAGGAGCATGCGAGTAGTACTTTGCTTTGAGAGAGCTAATAAAACCTTGAAAGAAGTGTGTGAGTTCTTTATGACTAATGTGAATCCATGGATATACATTCTCTCACCTCCACATATTTGCTAGCCTCTTCGGTACCGTGCATTGCCCATTCCCACTTCGAGGATCGGTGCAACTTTCGCTTGTGCATCGAAACCTCATGACATGATACACCATGTTGCACATAATCCTCACTATATCTTCCTCAAAACAGCCACCATACCTACCTATCATGGCATTTCTGTAGCCATTTCGAGATATATTGCCATGCAACTTCCACTGTCACTTCATATGACTTCTACTTCCATTGTCATATTGCTTTGGATGATCGTAAGATAGATAGCATGATATTTACATGGCTTGTTCATTTTTTGATATATTTTGCTACTCTAGATCATTGCACATCCTGGTACACTTCCAGACGCATTCATATAGAGTCATATCATCCTATGAGTTTTTCATATCGAGTTGTAAGTAAATAAAAGTGTGATGATCATCACTATTAGAGCATTGTACTAGTGAGGAAAGTATGATGGAGACTATGATTCCCCACAAGTTGGGATGAGACTCTGGACGAAAAATGAAAAATGGGGGAGGCCAAATGAGCCCACCACAAAAAATGGGGCCGCGAAAAAAAGAGAAAAAAGGGGCCCACCATGAAACAAAAAACAAATAAATGAGAGAGAAAAAAGAGAAGCGACTTTGCTACTATCCTTTACCACACTTGTGCCTCAAAGTGGCACCATGTTCTTCATATAGAGAGCCTCTCATTTTGTCACTTCCATATGCTAGTAGGAATTTTTCATTATAGAACTTGGCTTGTATATTCCAATGACGTGCGTCCTCAAATGCTCGAGGTCTTCATAATCAAGCAAGTTGGATGCACACCCACTTAGCTTCAGTCGAGATTTCATATACTTGTAGCTCTAGTGCATCCGTTGCATGGCAATCCCTACTCCTCACGTTGATATCTATTGATGGGCATCTCCATAGCATGTTGATACGCTGAGTTGATGCGAGACTTTCTTCTCCAATTTTACCCCTTTGAAACCTAACACCTTATTCCATTCCACCTTTATGTTATATTCAGGGTTCACGCTCATGTATTGAGTGAGTAATAAAAAGCTGAAGCATGTTAAAAAGTAGGACCCAATTGCTTGGTTTGACACCGGGGTGCTCATTATTTATACTTTATGCTCGGAAGACCAAGCATGGCAGGCTATATGATTTTGCAGGGCATTGTTCTTTAGCATTGTTATTTTGAAATGACATGATTGTTTGCTAGTAAACCTGAGTATGGATGTCTTTTGGTCAAATGATAGACTATTACCTTGAATCACTTGTACCTTCATATTCATGCCATGATTAGACATTTGTTGAAGATTATGTTAGGTAGCATTCCACATCAAAGATTATCTTTTTATCATTTACCTACTTGAGGACGAGGATGAATTAAGCTTGGGGATGATGATACATCGTTGTCGTATCTATAATTTTTTATTTTCTCATGCAAATATTCTATAACTTTCATATAATTTTGGAAATATTTTATATTATTTTTGGGACTAACATACTTATCCAGTGCCCAATGCCAGCTCCTATTTTTTTGTGTTTTTTATTTCATAGAAATTCCATATCAAACAAAGTCCAAACGCAACAAAAATTTACGGAGATTGTTTTGTAATATATGTGAATTTTGGGAGTCGGGATCAACGCAAGACGATGCCTGAGGGCCCCACAAGCCAACACAGCGCGGCGTTGAGGGGGGGGGGGCGATGATGGCTTGTGGCCATCCCTTATGTCGGTTGAGGCCCTTCTTACGCCGCAAGAAATATATTTTCACAATAAAAATCCCCTCGAAATTTCAGGTCGATCGGAGTTACGGGTCTCCAGATATTTAAGAGACGGTGAAGGGGTCAGAAAACAGTCACGAAAACAGGAGAGAAACAGAGAGAGAGATCCAATCTCGAAGGGGCTGTTGCCCTCCGGGAGACATGGCGGCCATGGACGAGAGGGGAAACTCTCCTCTCCCCTAGGGAGGAGGCCAAGGAAGAATAAGAAGGAGGGGGCTCTCTCCCCCTCTCTCCCGGTGGCGTTGGAGCGCCACTGGGGCAACAATCGTGACGACGATCTACACCAACAACTTCGCCGCCGTCACCACCAATTCTCTCCCCCTCTATGCAGCAGTGTAAAACCTCTCTTTCGTGCTATAATCTCTACTTAAACATGGTGCTTTAATGCCATATATTATTATCCAATGATGTGTGGCTATCCTTTGATGTTTGAGTAGATCTCTTTTTTCCTATGGGTTATTTATGGTATGATGTTATCGATATGAGTTGTATGTTGATATGGTGCTATCCTAGGTGTCTTCCTTGAGGCGCACACGTGAAGGATTTATGCTGAAGGGTTTGCAATATGTTCATGATCCGCTTATAGTGGGTGGCTAGAGTGACAAAAGCTTACACCCGAGTAAGGGAGTTGTTTGCGTGTGAGAGTAAAGCGGACTTGATGTTTAATGCTATGGTTGGGTTTACCTGAATGATTTCTAGTAGCTGTGAATGCTTTCTAGAGGTCCAATCATAAGTTCATATGATCAAAGTACGGAAAGTGTGTTAGCGTATGCCTCTCCCTCATTGTACATGATAATTTTCTATCATGTTATATTCAATTGCCTATGGACAATCTTTCTATAGCGTTACAAAAAAGCTTTATACTAAACAAGTTACTTATTAATATTTATCTAAACAACCCCTAACTTTTATTTACTTGTTATTTGTTACCTTCGAAAACTATCTATTACACCTATTAAGTACTTCTAGTTTCTTCCCCGTAGATTAGTTTCATACTTGTTCTAGGTAAAGTAAGCGTTAGTGTGCGTAGAGTTGTATCGGTGGTCGATAGAACTTGAGAGAATATTGATTATACATTTAGCTCCTCGTTGGGTTTGACACCCTTATCAAAAAAGGCTACAAACAATCCCCTACACTTGTGGGTTATCAATACCCGATGACCTCGGCTTCAAGATAAGTTTGGGTGTTGGGTGTCCTAGATTATGTGGTGTTTGCCATGTCAGTCCGCCAATTATGGGTTGGCCCGTGGACCTATCGAAGGCTGATGAATGGGTCATACCGCCCCTGACCCTCGGTGCAATCAAGATGAAGATCTCCTGAAGACTTGACGTACACTTTAAGCTTATTTGAAGAGTTAGCATGTTTATTCCTAGATTGTAACCGATTATGAGTAAACCCTAGGTACCCTGAGCATCTATATAAGTCGTGGGGTTTAGTATGTAGAGGGATATACACATACACAAGGTTTAGAGCTTAGAACAACTCCATACAATCTCGAGGTGGATCAATTTGTACATATACACATACACAAGGTTTAGAGCTTAGAACAACTCCATACAATCTCGAGGTAGATCAATTTGTACTTTGTAACACATCAAAATCAATACATAAGAAGCATGACGTAGGATTTTACCTCATCAAGAGGGACCGAACCAGGGTAATAGATCTTGTCCCTATTTCTCCTATTACCATCTAGCTTAGATCACCAATATTGGGACCCCCCCCCCACCACCACCACCTGAGAATCGCCGATTTTAGCACCGACACCAAGTGCTCTTGTACTCCTATCTAGTGCATGTACCATTGTTGTCTCGGACGTTGTCGGCGCCAAAGTGACATGCCTTGTGCAAGAATTGCCACTCCAATACCTTGACTTCCCTTTATCCATTAGAAAGGTGCCCAATTCCCAACTCCTCCCACTCGTGTACAAGCTCGTCAAGAAGTTGGCTACCTAGAAAGCTTCCCTTTTGTCCCGTGGTGAGCATCTTGCCCTTGTGCGTCATTTCCTATCCGCTAGGCCGTTGCATATTCTTCTAGCCATGGAAATTGCACCTCAAATTCTCAAGAAGATCAACCGCACCATTCGAGACTTCCTTTGGCATGGGCGAAAGGATGCCCATGCAGGATCTTGCCTCGTCAACTGCCAATGTGTATGTCGCCCCGTCGGGCTTGGGGTTTAGGCGTACAAGATCTCGATCGTATGGGAATCTATCTTCGCGTCCGCTAGTTGTGGCTCTTGGGCCATGACCCATCGCGGCCCTCGAGTCACCTTCCTCCTCCCGCGACCCCGAGGATCACGCCTGCTTCCGAGCTGTACCTCCTGGACTCTTGGGGATGGGAGCAGATTCTAGACTGATCATTGGCTCGAACTCGCCTTCCCTAACTGCCTTGGTACCCTCTCATCGCCGCCGCACACGCTCTGTGTTTGATATCCTCGCCAACAACACATGGATCACGGACGTCCAGGGTGCCCTTGCCCTAGTCACCACGGTTGATTATGTCGACCTATGGAGAAGGATCCTGTGGGTGACACTTTCCTTGCACCCTGATTCACATACGCTGGAAGTGGACGAATGGGCATATACTCGATGAATACCTATTACAAAGCACTATCCCATGGCTTGGCTACCTCTCTACATAGGCACGCGATTTGGAAGAATTGGGTACCTCTCGGTGTCAAGTTCTTCCTCTGGATGGCATCTTAGAATAGGTGCTGGTTAACCGACCGTCCGGCGAGGCATGGCCAACCTCACACGCCCAACTGTCCACTGTGTTCCGAAGAACCCGAAACGTTCTGTTACCTCCTAGTGGGATGCGTCTTTGCTCGCATCACCTGGAATGAAATCCTCTCTTGGTGCCAGATGGCCCCTCTTCCTAACGGAACCATTGGCTTCTAGGACTGGCTAGCGGCTATGATAGATGCGTTATCCCCTTCCGCACGGAAGGGCGTAGGTTCTTTAGCCATCCTCACCGCCTGGTGCCGTTGGAGGCATCACAACGGGGTAATCTTCCACAAGTTAAACACCTCCACCCCTTGCTTGTGAGGACGAACAAAGATGAGGCGCGTTACTAGGCGAGCGCGGGCGCCGCCAGTTTAGCTACCACTATCCATGTAACCTAGCATTCTTGTACCAGGGCTGAGCAACACCTCCTCTGCTCACTATGCCTCTCTGTTGCGCCTCTTAGCATGCGTAGTATGAGATTCACCAAATCTTGTAATTCTTCTCCCCCTATGAATGAAATGGTACGCATCCAATGCATATTCGAGAAAAAAGAAAAATAATATATCTCTTTTCGACCAACTTGAGGTGGAACCGAGAAACTTTCTCTACGAATGTAAGTATTATCTCTGTTCATAAATGTAAGACGTACACAAACGTCTTATATTTATGAACAGAGGGAGTAGTTTATATCCTGGCTGCAACTTAGAGGTGCAACTAGGCAAAAGATTCAAGCGAGCCAAAGGCAAGTCATGAAAATTTTGAGGTAGCCAACAACTATATTCCTCTCAATCTAAGCCTTCTAAAAACCTTCACAATTAGTTCAAAGCTGGGATCGGGCGGCCCGCCACCCCTCTCCCTGACATCAACGTAGCTCCGCCATTGAATAGCTCTAGGAGAATGCATGCGTCCTGATATCACTACGCACCACTCCTATAGCTACTCCTACGCTTCACACAGCCTGCCTTGCACTTGAGAGCTCGGCGGCTGCTGCGCGGCACTACAAAATCTTGAGCACTGCCTGACGACATTTCGCGACGATCGCTAATCCAGCCTCGGTCGGAGTCCTCTTGACTGAACACGCTAAAATTCATCAATCAATAGCTGCAGACTTCGATCCAGCCTTGGTCGGGGTCCCAGTCGGGCAACGGCAGGCTGGTGCATGCCAATTCCCTCATCCTGCCGACCGGGCTAGTCGACGATATGCCCGCCAAGTCGTCGTCATCGTCGGGCTCAAAGTCTGACTCCCAAAGTGCCGCGTCCAGCGTGCTCGTGGGTGACTCCCATGTACGCTTCTTCACCGCCTCCTCCTCTTTCTTGAGTGGCGTTGCCAGTGCCACGAACTGGTGCTCTAGGAGCTGCGCGACCGTGGCACGATCAGAGGCGCGCCTCCGCAAGCACCGCCCCAGGAAGTCCTTAGCTTCCGGCGAGAGCCACTGTGGTACCTCCGGTACGGCGTCGGTGAACCCGATTCGGCGGAGCACGGCGAGCACGTTATCATCCGCGTCTCCCCACGGGACGCAACCGCCCGTGGCCATCTCGAGGATGGTGCACCCCAGCGCCCACACGTCCGCCGGGGGACCCTGCTCCTCCCCGCGCGCCACCTCGGGCGCCATGAACGTCGGCGTGCCGCCGAATGGCCGCTTTGTATCACCCGCCGCCCTCGCGCAGCCAAAGTCGGCGAGCTTGGCCCGCCCGTCGGCGCCGACCACCACGTTCCTTCCCTTGACGTCCCCGTGCACCATGAGCCTCCCGTGGAGGTAATCCAGCCCCCGCAGCACGTCCGCCACGTAAGCCCTAACGGCGCTTTCCTCGAGCCCGCGCCTCTGGTGACAACCTCCACCCTTCCTTGCCGCCGCCGCCATGTCGGCGAGTGATCCGCCAGGCGCGAACTCCAGCAGCAGGTGATCCAGCGCCCCAATCGAGCGAAATCCTAGGCAATTGACGACGTGCGGGGAGGATAGCCCGGACATGATGCCCCACTCGCGGCGCAGCTGCGCGGCATCCCCGGCAACCGCCGACTTCACGACGAAGAGCTCCCCAGAGGCCGCGTCTTGTGCGAGAGACACAGCAGCTCCAGACGCGCCTCGGCAGAACGCGCGGAGCAGCGTCCAGCCGCTGCTCCCGTTGATCGGTGCAGCCATTGCTAGCTTTCTCCCGGCGTCGGCGGTGTGGTTCATGTTTGTGTATTGGGAATGCCTACCCAGTGGAACGTCGGTCTGGTGCGGAAGGTATTCATAGCGGGAGGCTGGCATGCATGTTGGCAATCTGCATGCAGTGTGAAAGGGGCGGGGTAGGTAGCGTGTGGCGATAGCTCATTGACATGTGGGCCAATATGACCGGTTGGGAAGGTTAGCAACGTGGAGTTTATTTAGGAAGGGACACATCTTTTTTTTTTTTTTTTTGCACGGGGGACACATTTGTAACCAGGTTTTCCTTCCATATGCATGTTGTGTGTAAACTTAAGCGGGGATAACTAGCGGGTAAATGGAACGCGTGTTTTATTTTGTGTATAAACTTCAGGTTAATTAGGAATCAAACGTGCCAAATGTGGAGAACACGATTACAGTTTTGGTTAGTCATCGCTGTTGAGTCTATATATGGTGAAACTAGTGCCAGCAGGGAAAGGGATGGGACAAATAAAGGGGACACAAGATGGAGAGCATGGCTCTTCTTGTTACGGAAATCTTAGCTGGCTGGCATTTGCCAGCGAACTACCTCTGAAAAAATACCAGAAAAAAAAAAGTCATAGAAGGAAGGAACTGCCATGGCGGTTTCTGAAAACTGCCACCCCCCAACCCCACTAAACGTAGTAAAAACAGTCACCTCACCACTGTTCGCTTGCCATCCTTGCCCTGGCTAATGATAGCCAGCTGCGCGCGTCTTCTTTTTTATCATTTAAATCTCAGGAGAAAACAGGAGTGCACAATTGTAGTGCATACAAAGGAAAGTTGTGGCTACAGCCAACTTCAACGAGTCCACGATGAACAGTAAAATCAAACCAAATAGCAAAAGAAAAAACTGAAACTTAGTGCCAGTGATTATTATAACAAATGTTTTAGTTCTTGCAAAGTTTGGTAGCCAAATAATATCGAACGAGGGCCATTAATTCAAACAAAATTCAAATTCGTCTCAAACAATGCATACAAGTTTGAGCACATTTTTTAACACAGAACTACTTCGATACCATTTGGCCAGCAAATTTTACAAGAATCTAAAACATTTGGTCATAATCGAAGCCATGAAGTTTTGGATTTTTTTGCTAATTTTTTGATCTCACTGTTCGTCATGGTTGTGATGTCCCTCGATGTAGGAAACCCACTCTCTTGCATATTATGCATGTGTTGCACGAATTAACTCGTTAACCTTGTGAAAAACACAAAGAAGAGAAAAGGAGTCACGAGTAATGTTTGAAGGAAGTGTTTATGAGCTTTGATGAAGAGACACTCATTGATGTCAGTGTTAGAGTTGTGTCGAATATTGTGTACAAGATAAGTTACAGTTGGACTCTGAGTAGTATTGTATTTAAACAGGATAAGGAGTCGTGTCCTAATAGGACATTTGTATCCTATGCCTCTCATATATAGCGGGACTAGACAGACGATATAACCTATGTCAACATAATAGCACATGCACGTAAGGGGAGCCGATGGCATGTGTCGGCGTCTGGGCGGCCGGAGTGCGGTATTGTGACGATGTCACGGGGAAGAGCGTCTGTAGTCAGGCCCCGGAGATATAGCCATGATGCTAAACCTCGTTAACAAATCTCAGTGTTGTGATCGTGTGATTGTTTGTTCCTCGATAGATCGACTATACTCCTCAGATTTATTCTAACAAGTGATATCATGAACAAGGTTCGAAAACGCCGTGAAAGTTGATCTAAAGGATTGATCTTCGTCGAAGTTTTGGTCGGCAGACGATATGCGGAAGAATTGAGCGTCGAAGCTACAGCTTGTCGGCTCGGAGGATTTTCCTGCGCGGAAGTTGTCGACGATCGGACGAGATCCAAAGCAAGACGAAACAATCGAAAGCAAATTCAGATTTGTTAGGGAAAAAAAGGACGATCTCGGGGAGATCGAATTGCCGCGTTCATGGCAAGGAATCCACGGTGCAGCGGAAGGCGGCGGCTGTACGTGGATATGAGTTCCGCATGGTGCACGACACACTGTCGCACGGACAGGTCCGTGTGGGCTGGCAGGCTGCCGGACTGTGGGCCATGACGCGCACGTGGCGTGTGTGAGGAGAGCAGCAGCAGGTGCAGCTTGGGCTGGTTCAGATGCCGCGACGGATGGATGGGACGAGGCTAGATGTGCCAGAAGGGCAACATCGTTTCAGGAATACGTACATGAATTCTTTGGGTATGCATGCAACAAAATTATACCAGGATACAGGTACATGGTTGAACAAAGCTGCAAAATTGGCACATGTTACGGCAAAAGTCGCATGTTTAGCGTGGCAGAGACGGCAAGCTGGTTAGAGACTGCATAGGTGTCGCTGCGAACAAGCGTGGATAAGTTGCGGAGGCTCGGGGAGCTGTGATGCATAAGACTCGAAGGAGCGTGGAGTGCGTCATGGTGGAATAATGCATAAACAGGCCGTCAGGGCAATGCACAGATAGACGTGCGGACGGACACGGTGCAGGATGAAGGATGGTTACATTTGGATAATTTCGGTTGGATTGGATTGGACTGTCTGACAGATCGGCGGAGATGTCGGTCAAAACAGAAGATAGCAATGTTTCAGCAACGACGACATAGGAGCGTGATGCTGATAGTGGCCAACTTCTGGGGCGGTGCACACATGAGAGCTTGAAGTCGACGGGGCGTGGAGTAGCACGGCCAGCTACATGGAGTCATGTTGAAGGTGGAGCTGGAGTCTAGCGGAAGACTTCAGTCTGTGCTGATGGAGGGGCTACAGTGTAAGATATCGGAGAATCAAAGCCTATTTCAGCGGGATATCAAGAGACACGTGGATCGGACTGGGCTCAGTGGTTTGATGGAGACGTGAGACTCGGCATCGGTCGGTGATGGTCGGTGGTTCTTTGTAGTGGGGGTTGAGGCGGTGTGGGCTAGCTACCCAGGAGACTCGACCAGGACAGCAGAGGCTCGACGCGGTGATAGCGGCGAGGCGTGCGGTAAGCACGGGACACGGCAACAGACCAAGACACAGATGGTGAGACATGTGGTCACACAAAGTGTGTAGGGGTGCTGAAGCAGTGTTGATGCATGAGTATCAGATTCAAGTTGGTGACTAGGTCTATCAGTGTCGGTTGATGGACAAGAGTTGACCATGGAGAATCTGAGAAAGTGACAGAAAGTCTAATATGTCAAAAGCATAGAGAGTATATGACCGTATATGCTGTGGTGTTCAGTGCACATGGCAAAATACGGATGACAAGTACAGAAGGAGGTGGAGTGCTATAGCCGTGGGACATGCGAGAGACTATACGGAAAAGGGGTGAGACAACTGCGAATTTGACTCAAGGTGACACATGGCGACGATGAAATTCCTTCAAGTTTCAGACGAACGATCAAGAAAGAGCGAGGATGTTGATTCCAGATAACTCTTATATGTGACATTTAATATGTGGGTTGTTCACTTTCGTGCAGGTCAGTGATCAGTGTGTGATGGCGTTGAACGGATACTCCGGAAGTTGGGAGCACAAAGTAGAGTAACAAGGAACTTAATTTTGCTCGAGTTTTGACTGTGAAGAAGACGAGAAGGGACTACAGTTGTAGGTGGAGTCACATGGAGTCTGGGAGTAGCAGCGGTGCTCATGGCGTATCGCAAGTCCAATGTACATGGAGGTTCGACGCATGGACGAATCCAAGATGGCGGAGAATATTCGTCAAAGTGGAGTTTGTTAGAGTTGTGTCGAATATTGTGTGCAAGGTAGGTTACAATTGTACTTTGAGTAGTATTGTGTTTAGACATGATAAGGAGTCATGCCTAATAGGACACTTGTATCCTAGGCCTCTCATATATAGCGGGACTAGACACACGATGTAACCTATGCCAACATAATAGCACATGCACGCAGGGGGAGCCGGCGGCATGTGCCGGCACCCGGGCTGCCGGGGTGTGATATTGTGACGGTGTCACGGGGAGGAGCGTCCATAATCAGGTCCCGTGGATGTAGTCATTGATGATAAACCTCGTTAACAAATCTCGGTGCCGTGCTCTTGCTTGTTCCTCGGTAGACCGACTATGCGCCTCAGATTTGTTCTAACAGTCAGAAAGTTACTCTAGTATCACGTGGTCTTTTACCGTCTTTTCACTCTTGTAAATTATTATTTTAGTACAACGAAAGAAAAAGATTTTTCAAAGTGTTCTCGGTAAGGAAGTGTTAGCTAGATTAAATATAATAAAAGCTACTTTATTATCTTATCTAGACCAAGAAGAGTTTTGTGTTGACTATCTTGGCTTTGCTATGCTTGCATACTAACAATGCCATCGTCACAACTATACTAAGTTTTCATGTGAAGAAACCGAAGGGCTATCTAGGTGCATTGATTGTATGTGAATCAGAATCTTCTTTTTATTTCAGTTTAAAGAACTGAATTCCTTACGGTTAAACTTTTTTTCTTGTTCCAGGAAGATCAAGGATTTAACTTGGGGATGTTGTTGAGCAATATTTTGCACCAATTTCACCATTATTTAAACGGATAATCCTGGAATTTTTGAGAGAATCACTCCGATATCATTACTAATGACTAATGAATGCAAAATTGTAAAATCCTAAGTTTAATGTGTTCCTTTAGAAAATGGACACAAAAATATAAAAATATCATCACATAAAAGGAAAAACAAAGCGGAGTGAACAGCCAAGTCAACGGGAGGCACTAGGAGCTTTACAAAGGATAAGATGTGTAACACCCATGTGTAATGAGCTACACTAACCTATCTGATTAAGCTAAGGCATTTTGCTAAACAATGCTTGATCATCTTTTGATCCAAATCTCATTTGAAACTCCACTTTGAATTCAAATTCAAATAATAAGTGAAATAAATAAATTCACAAACATGAAAACTAAAATGCTCATTGTTGCAAATAATCCCTGGATATTTGTCATGATAAAACCAACTTTTTATAAAATGGTTAAGTGCCCTGAATTTTTTAAAACAGAGGCCAAAACATTATCTAAATTGCCTTCTTAAATTATAAAAACATCTAAACTAGTTTAAATAAATCTCAAACTTTTGGTGGCACTGTAAATAATTACAACAGTAATTTTAGGCAAAGATCCAAATTTGACTTAACCTATTTGCTTCTGAAAATAAAAAAAGAAAAAGAAAAAGAAAAATAAATAAAAAGAAAAGGACACACGCCATGATGCACTGGGCTTGGCCCAGTCAGCCCAACATCTCCCCCATGGTCGCCCCCGACCTCCCGCTATAGGAGGCCGACCGAGGGCGCCGACCTTGCCAGACCACCTCATCGTCCCCGCCGCTACAGTGCCGCGGAGGAGGGGATAAGGCCGCCCTGCGCCCCTCGAGCACCTCCCCTCCCTCACTTTCCCCCTGGCCACTCCCTTCCTCTCTCCCTCATCAAGGTCGCCGGACCTGAGCGTCCCTGTCGCCTCCCGCCGTCGTCCATGTGGCCACCGAGCCCCTCCGTCCTCGCCCACGTGTCCTTCACCACCGTCGTCCTCCCCCTACTTCCTCTATGATGATGGGTTGAACCCGGGGACCGCTACAACGATGCCCCACTGAGTCTTTCTTTGTCGTCTGCCTCGTCGGTCATCGTCACCAAATCCACGCTGTCGCGCCTCCTTCGAGCCCAATTTGGCACACCTGCAGGCTCCCGGTGAGCCTTTGCTCCCTTCCCACCTCTATGCGTCGTCCCGCTCGCCTCCTAGCTCATTCCACCATGGATGTCCGAGCTCAGCTCCGCCGTGCCACTCGTTGTCGTCGCTGTTGATCGTCTAGCTCGATTGAGCATGGAGTCGAGGTCAGTGCGCCCGTAGGAGCTCAATGCGCGGGCACCCCTAGTACCCCTAACCCCGCTCCCGACCTCACCCGAGGCTCGCCGTGCGCCTCGCTCATCGCCGACGTCTATTCCGGTCAAGTCCGGCCGTTCCACTGCCATCGTTCGACGCACCATCGAGCGCACGTTCGAACACGACCGGCAACGCTCGAAATGGTGTATTGTAGACGAACATCGACGAGGGGTCGAGCCGCTCTGCCGTTGGTTTGGTCGCCAGAGCTCTCTCTAGCGCCGCCGCCAACATGGCTGGCTTGGGGTCCACCCTTAGGTCATTGCTAGTGGGTCTCAGGGCCTAGTTGGCCCGTTGACCCAATCGACCTTGCTCACTGGGCAGCCCCAGTCACTGACATGTAGGCCCGATCGTGTAATTGACTAAACCACTAATTCAATTAATTAGTTTAATTTAATATGTCACTAACATGTGGTCCATAGTAACTAATTAACTTAATTAGTTAGATTTAAACCCATGTTAACTCTACTGTCTATGACATGTGGAACCTAGCGGTCAGGTTTGACCTGAACCAGCTGGGTTGACTGCTGACGTCATCGTCATGACTCATTGCTGACGTAATAAATATATTTTTGAATTAATTTAAATCCAGTAAGTTTCAAAAAATGTTTAAATCTTTGAAAATCATATAAAATAATTTATAAGTCAGATGAAAATAATTTATATATGAAAGTCCCTCGGAAAAATATAACGAATCCGAATATGCTATCCACTCACGTGTCACCTGCCACTAACATGATGAATATGGATCCTTCCCCTCCGATTCATCTATCCAAAAACTGCCAAACACGGGGAAACAATTCCCATATGTTTTCCCTCTCCGTCTCTAACGTGTAGCACCGCGTTAGGTCAACCTTAGCACAACATATTGTCTTGTCATGTATCATGATGCATATGTATGCTCTCTATTCATTGTTTGTTCCCCCTCTTCACTCCGATAGACCCCGAGACCTTTGCTGCTACCGAGTATGACTACACATTTGACGTCCATCCACTTGCAGGAGAGCTTCTAGGCAAGCAAAACCCCTTGATCATTCCTATATCACTTATTATTTCTCTATCATGCTTGCATTAGATTTTGCTAGTCTTGTCGACAGCTCCTATTCTGATGCATAGCCTGCTTTTGTAACCTCATGTTGTACCTTACTTGTCATCCTGTCTGCTTGGTATAGGTTGGTTAGTGATCCATCAATGACCCCTCCCCCTTGTCCTTGTTGTCCCACTTTATTATCGGAAGATCCGATCCAGGGCATCGACGTGCCAAGACTGACACCTTACCGCACACCCCTTAGTTGTACGACTATGCAGAGCTACTATCGAGTTTCGAGGGTGATACCTCCTACCTCACTCCTGATGATATCTCTGTAGCATAGCTAGTCGTTTGTGGATTACGAAGGGTGATTTCTCCTTAAACACCTGAAAGCACAATATGCTCCCTTGCTGGTTTTGTTAATTCATGACAACATACATTGTCTCTTGGACTAATACTTCATCTAGTGTATTTCAGATAAAATCCATAGAGAGAGATGTGTCGGCAAAAGGAGTGTGGAGAGTATCCCCATGAAGAAGATGGGGAAGAGATAGCATTGGCAAAGCTTCAAGGAAGAGGACTCTACATTTTACTTTGTGAGAAATCACTTTGAGTCCATAGGAAAGCCAATGCTATTAAAAGGGGGTAAGGTATTGTTGGTGAACAAAATGCTCATACGTGCACAAGTGATAGTCACCAAAAGCACCCACAAGCTCTTCCACCAAAAGTTTGTCCAAAGCCAAACACTCAAAATCGATGCAACCAATAACTCCCACTTGGTGCCACTAATTCCCAGACTCAGACGGACTCAAGCCAAACCCTAACCATTCGGTGCAACCGATTCTGATTTGGTGCCACCGAGTTTGGGTTGACAACTTCCTGTTGCCCAAATCCACAAAATTGGCCCCACGAGTTTGTTGGATCCGCATCACCGAGTTTGGCAATCTGACCATTGGTCACCTAGTCGATACAACCGATATTTATATATCGGTCTCACTGAGATTCAAAAGTTGCTACCTTTGGAGCAACTCCGTACCACCGAGATTCACACATCGGTGTCACCGAATTGGTCACTTAAGGTGTAATGGTTGGATTTTTGGAGATGGCTATATATAACACCCCACCACCACTCACTCGCAAGAGAAGCACTCAGAACAGATCCCCAGTCATACCAACTGATTTTTCGAGAGAGAGCCACCTACTCAAGTGTTGAGATCATGCCATTCCATTCCAATCATATGAATCTTGATCGCTAGCCTCCCCAAGTTTCTTTCCACCCAATCAATATCTTCCACCAAAGCTAAATCTGTGACAGAGTGATTGTGTGTTGAGGAGTCTATCATCTTGAAGCACCAGAGCAAGGAGTTCATCGACATTATCGAGTCTATTAACTTTTGGAGGCTGGTGCCTCCTAGATTGGCTAGGTGTCGCTTGGGAGCCTCCTACTTCGTGTGGTGGAGTGAACCAAGAAGTTTGTAAGGGCAAGGAGATCACCTACTTCGTGAAAATCTATCCTGACTGAGGCTAGTCCTTCGTGGATGGAAGCCGTCATGGAATATTGAAGGTTTCTACTTCGTGGACTATCGGGGATACACAAAATAGGTAGGCCCATGAAGGGTTGAAGTTTCATAAAGCATGGGGTCCACACATCATGTGGGTCCAGATAAATCTCATACCCACTCGGAAATATCATCGTACCGTCCACTCGGAAAACAATCAATCACTCGGTCGTATGACTCGCTCGGATATGCGAAGACCGACAGTCGACAAGGCAATCAAAGGACCATCTGGCGTTACGACATCAATGCTCCACTTTGTAACATAGGAGGTGAAGGGGGTGGCGTACTCTATATAAGCCACCCCACCACCCCCACCACTAGACTAGGGGGTTCCTTCTTCTCCCTTCCCCCTCTCTCTCTCAAATACACCATGTAACTCCGTGTTCATGACAAATAAGCAAAGCCTCTCCAGAGCATGAGACGTAGGGTTGCTATCTCCATCGTGGGAGGCCCGAACTCGCTAAAACCACTGTGTCACCCATTTGCATCTCGATAGATCATGCTCCATTATCCTACCCCTCTCTAATGTCAAAATCGTTACCACGACATTTGGCGCCCACCTTGGGGCCTGGCGTCTATCGAGCCATGATGTTGATGGTTTGGTTTATTCATTTATGTTTAATTTCATGTTCATCCTGATCATACTGTTCGTCTTAGCTCAGTAAGTTACTGAAGCATCACAAAAGGAGGAGAGAAGGCATATCTTTCACCCGACAACACCGCAGGCATGCATAATCGTTCACAAATGGATAGACCAGGAGATTTCTTTCTGCTTAACGCAGTTTTCTTATGATCTAATAATCATCATCGATCTAACAAACCCGTTGTTTTTCTACATTAGGATCGACACGGGAATCTTGCGATGTATAGAGCAAACAAGAGATGAGGATTTCGAAGAATTCCTCTCCTGTGGCGTGGCGAACGGATGCGCCGCCGTCAGACTGTGCATTGTTCCTCTTGACGGAGCACCCCGGTGGTGCAGCCTCCATGGGTGTCGATGACCCATTCCACTACGTCGACCTCGGCCCACCATCCGCCGGTTGCGGTGACCGCTCGCGTTCGGCAGTCACTCCGGTGACGCGGGTGCTTGGCTGCTCCACGAACCTCTCGCCCGCCCAACGGTTACGACGACCGCTCGCGTTCGGTAGTCACTCCGATGATGCGGGTGCTTGGCTTCTCCATGATCCCCTCGCCCATCCGCTGGTTGCGATGACCGCTCGCATTCGGTAGTCACTTCAGTGATGCAGGTGCTCGGCTTCATCACGATCCCCTCGCCCGTCCGCCAGTTGCAGCGACCGCTGGCATTCAACGGTCACTCCGGTGACGCGGGTGCTGGGCTGCTCTATGGCCAGACCTTCGCCGCGTCCATCCACGCCTCTGGAGGTGTCTCCGGCATTCCTGAGTCTCGGCGCTGCAGCCGTCGTCTGGTATCACGGAGGCAACCGCTCGTCCGCTCGCCTGTTTTGTGGGTTAACCACACGCGAGCGCAGCCAGCCAGCATCGGGCCACCTCCTCTTCACGCATAGAGAAAGTGGAGGAGGAGCCGCCGAACGCAGGGACGTGGTTTTTTATCCTTAACCATGCAACCTGCATGGGTCACCTACTTGTCAATTAAATGCATGCAGGTACTAAATGCATTCAGAAGGAAGGACGTGGTGGCCTTCAACGCGGGTTAATTGGCTGCCTAATTAATCGGTTAATGGTGAGGAATCTTTAAGACTAGTTATAATGGAAAGTAACATAGAGTAGTAACATACATATGTTACTAGTCTAAGTTATTATCTTCACAGTGGATAGTAACATAGATGTAGTAACATTGATGCTTTTTTCATTAGCTTATAGACTCATCTTGCCTTGAAATGTGTTATGTTATAGTAACATAGCATGTTACTCAATTTCTCTCTCATATTATTAATTGGGTGCCACATCATATCTTTTGCTTAGGTAGCATCTATGTTACTACCTATGTTACTCCCATTATGAGTAGTCTAACGCTTGTCATGATAAGGATAAATGCGTGGAGTAATTACTTCCTTTCTTTTCACAAGTTAAGTGCTTATCTTTTGGTTTTCATCCTTTCACGCCAATTTATTTGTACATGTGTGTGCATAACCATCTGTGGTTTTTAATACTTGTAAAATAGCATATGTGCAGGGACATTTAGTCCACCAAAAAATATTCGTAGCTATGTTTGCTACTAACTTGCAGGGTCATTCGTCCGTCATCGTCTTTGGACAGTAGTTTATTCGAACGAATATTTCGGTTTGAGTTACTAATACGATGACACAGAGATGAAATTTACGTCCAGACGACCAACATGCAGTGACTCGGCCACCTCGTGCACCGTCACGCAGTCAGACGCTCCGTCGTCACTCGTCTGCCCCATGCACCGTCACTCTGCTGGACGCATCATCATCACTCGGTAGCCCCGTGCATCACCACTCGATGAGGCGGGCCTTCGTCACTCGAGCGTCCCACGCGCCGTCACTCTGCTGGATGCTCCATCGTCACTCGGCCGCCCCGCGCGCTGTCACGTTGCTGGACGCTCCATCGCCACTCAGCCAGACGCTCCATCATCACTCGGCCACGCCGCGCACCGTCACTCTGTTGGACGCATCATCATCACTCGACAACCCCATGCATCGCCACTTAGTGAGGCGCGCCTTCGTCACTCGACTGCCCCACATGCCGTCACTCTGCTGGATGCTCCGTCATCACTCGGCCGCCTCGCGCGCCGTCACGCATCCGGACGCTCCATCGTCACTCGGCCGCCCCGCGCGCCGTCACTCTGCTGGACGCATCGTCATCACTCGGCAGCCCTGCGCATTGCCACTCAGTGAGGCGCGCCTTCGTCACTTGACCGCGTCGCGCGTCGTCACTCTGCTGGACACTCCATCGTCACTCGACCGCCCCGCATGCCGTCACATTGCTGGACGCTCCATCGCCACTCAGCCAGACGCTCCATCATCACTCGGCCGCCCTGTGTGCCGTCACTCTGCTGGACGCGTCGTCATCACTCGACAGCTCCGCGCATGACCACTCGGCGAGACACGTCATCGTCACCTGGTCGCCCCGTGCATCGCCACTCAGTCGAACGTGTCTACTTCGCTCGACCGCCTCGCGTGTTGTCAGACAACTAAATCATTCTTTAGAGACTGCATTCAATTAAATAGTTATTTCCACATTATCGAGTGGCACATACGCATTATCGAGTGGCACGTAAGTCGCGCATGACGTCCACTCGGAGGTCACACCATCGAGTGTGCCTCTACGCTCGATTGTTTATTTTCATGTCGAAACACTACATTTCCGCTTTATTTGGGTCCAATACTCAAAACGAGTTTAGTCGGATCCTTCACTTTTACAAGTTCAGTCGGATCCTTCACTCTTTTAGACTCTTGCTGGTTCTGGACCAGCAAGAACCTGGCACACCCAGCGGATGTCTAGGGGTGTAATTTACACAAATCATTTCAACAAACATTAAATTACTTCGAGAATTTTTATGTTAGCTTGTGTTATTTTTCATACACAGGTTACATGGATGCCTCCGTGCGCCATTCTCGGTGACATGCTGGACTCGGCCGCCCCGCGCGTAGTCACTTGGTCGGACACTACCGCGACAACATTCTCGACTCGGCTGCCCCACGCGTTGTTACTTGATCGCCCCGTTAGTCGCCACTCAGTGAGACATATCTACCTCACTCAGATGCCCCGCGCATCGCAACTGTGCCGGATAAGTTTACATTGCTTGGCCGCCCCGCGCTTCGTCACTCAGCCAGACACGTCTACTTCACTCGGATGTCCCTCGCATCGCCACTCCATGTGGCATGTCTTCATCACCCGGCCACCCCGTGCGTCGCTAGTCGGTGAGACACTCCTTCATCACTCGGCCGCTCCGCGCACCATCACTCAACTGGACACTCCGTCGTCACTCGGTCGCTCCACGCGCCGTCACTTAGCTAGACGCTCCTTCCTCACCCGGTCGCTCAGCGCACCGTCACTCAGCTGGACGCTCCTTCATCACTCGGTCGCTCCGTGCGTCGTCACTCAGCTGGAAGCTCCTTCATCACTCGGTCGCTCCGTGCGCCATCACTCAGCTGGACGCTCCTTCGTCACTCGGCCGCTCCACACACCGTCACTCAACTGGACACTCCTTCGTCACTCGGTCGCTCCGCGCGCCGTCACTCAGCTGGACGCTCCTTCATCACTCGGCCGCTCCCGCGCCATTAGACAGCTAAGTCATTCTTCATATGCTGCATTCAATTAAATAGTCGCTTCCGCATCACCGAGTGTCGAAGAAGTCGCACATGGCATTCACTCGGAGGCCACGCCACTGAGTGTACCTCTGCGCTTGGTTATTTATTTTTATGTGAGAACACTTCACTTCCGCTTCGTTTTGGTTCGGTAATCAAACAAATTCGGTCAGATCCTTCACTTGCACAACTACAGTCGGATCCTGCACTCTGTTAGACCCTTGCTGGTCCCGAACCAACAAGCACCTGGCACACCCAGTGGGTGTATATGGGTGTTATTTATACAAATTATTTCAGCAAAGATCAAATTACTTAGTTAATTTTTTATCTTTGTTTGTGCTATTTTTCATACACAGGTTGGTTACGAGATCACTCGATGCATCTGTGCGCCATCTTCGTCGCTAATCAGGCTCAGTCGCCGCAATGGTCGTTCGTGTGTTTCCACTTGTTCAGACACCTCCTCGACAAATGTTGGTCTTGTCGTCCCGCGCGCCATCACTTGTTTGGATGCCGCCTTGATGACGTACTAGACACGACCTCCCCGCGTACCATGATGGGGTCAGACACCTCCTCGACATACAACACTTGGCCGCCCGCCATGTCGTCACTCGGCCGGACTTGTCTACATCACTCGGATGCCCCGCGCATCGACACTCTGTGTGGCACGTCTTCATCACTCAGCCACCCCGCGCGCCATCGCTCGGCTTAGCGAACCTGACTTCGTCTAAGTCAAAAACTTCTCCGAGTGAGGACACCCTCCACACTCGGGGGCTTAGCTGCGATTCCATATCGCCTAAGTCCAAAACTCCTCTGAACACGGACATCCTTCACACTCGGGGGCTTAGCTGCGATTCCATATCGCCTAAGTCCAAAACTCCTCCGAGCGCGGACATCCTCCACACTCGGGGGCTTAGCTGCGATTTCGTATCGCCTAAGTCAAAAACTACTCCGAGTGCGGACATCATCCACACTCGGTGGCTTAGCTGCGATTTCGTATCGCCTAAGTCAAAAACTACTCCGAGTGCAGACATTCTCCACACTCGGGGGCTTAGCTACGATTCCGTATCGCCTAAGTCAATAACTACTCCGAGTGAGGACATGATCCACACTCGGGGGCTTAGCTGCGAACTTGATTCGCCTAAGTTAGAAACTACACCGAGTGAGGACAACATCCACACTCGGGGACTTAGCCTTGATCCAGAAATAATATAAGACAAGTCAATAAGCATTTAGCATGCCAACCACACGAAGATTTACCCGACTGGCCCAGTTCTAGGTTCTATCTATTTACTGTGCCCAGCACACAAGGATCAGTCCGACTGATTCAACTCCAGATTGCAACAATTTACTATGCTAAGAGCATTAGAGTTCACCTGTTTAGTTCAGTTCCGCACTGGAAGACATAAACCCTCTGCCCGACTCACCTAGTCCGACAGAGGTTTGGGGACTACACCCAGTGGGTGCACTCAGCGTGCCCCCACTGGAAGAGAAATAAAAGAAACATTCTGCTCGGTCAAGTCCGACAACAACATTCAAGTTTAACAAACTCTGTAGACTCCAACCCACTGCCAGCAATCAGTCAAAGTCTCAGGGGCTACTGTCGGGGATACACAAAATAGGTAGGCCCATGAAGGGTCGAAGTTTCGTAAAGCATGGGGTCCACACATCATGTGGGTCCAAATAAATCTCATACAAACGTATTATCCACTCGGACATATTATCGTACCGTCCACTCGGAAGACAATCAATCACTTGGTCATATGGCTCACTCATATATGTGAAGACCGACCGTCAACAAGGCAAGTCAAAGCACCATCTCGTGTTACGGCATCAATGCCCCACTTTGTAACATAGGAGGTGAACGGGTGGCGCACTCTATATAAGCCACCCCCACCACTAGACTAGGGGGGTTCCTTCTTCTCCCTTCCCTCTCTCCCAAATACACCATGTAATTCCATGTTAATGACAAATAAGCAAAGCCTCTTCGGAGCACGAGACGTAGGGTTGTTATCTCCATCGTGGGGGGCCCGAACTCGCTAAAACCACCGTGTCACCCATTTGCATCTCGATAGATCATGCTCCGTTATCCTACCCCTCTCTAATGTCGAAATCGTTCCCACGACATGGACCCTTATGGGTGGAGCCCTCCGTGGACTCTCGCGACCGTTACCCTTCGTGGGTTGAAGACTCCATAAACGTGGACGTACGATAGCACCACCTATCGAAACCACGGGAAAAATTCTTCATGTCCTTCATGCGTTTGATCTTCCTATCTCTACTCCTTACTTTCATGTGCAATGTCTTTACATTACGCCGCTATACTCGATGACTTGCATGTGTAGGGTGTGATAGACTTGCTATATATGCTAAAATCTGCCAACGCTTAACTTTGCACCTTGTGTAGATTTTAAATTCCTGCTAGTAGTCTATTCACCCCCTGCAGACATGCTCTTCTAATGATCCCACAATTGTTATCAGAGCATTGGTCTCCACTGCTTCGGTTTCATCACTATGGAGGAAGATGGATGTGTCTAGTGTGGAGAGTTTATATTGTAGAGTGCCCATTCTTGATGGAGAGTACTATAGTCGATGGAAGAATGCCATGATTAAACTTTTTGACAAATTCGATTTTAGAAAACATATTGAAAATCCATATGTGATCCTCATTGATGAATTGCATCCCACACACGAAGAGGAAATTAACATGTTTTGTAACGTTAGAACTGTCAATCTTATTGTTAGAGGTTTACCAAGATTTTTGCTTTCTCAATTGAAGGACTTTGCATGTGCTTATACTTTGTGGTATGATTTGGAGAAATGATATCCAAATCTTACATTAAGTAATCTTGATGAAATTATTCATAAAACTGTTGCTTTTCACAAAATAAAGCCTAGTGATCCAAACTTTGTTAAATGCCTATTTGAGCTTTGTGATCTTATGCGTGCTAAAGGAGATGTCACAACTATCAACAAAATTATTATTGAAGCCATTCACATTCATAAACTTGAACATTGTCATGGTTACGATTCTAACGAGTCTCTTGGTTTCTATGACGAGGAGAGTCCACCAAATGATGACAATGGAGAACATGGCTACTATGATGAAGATGAGTTATTCGACATCGAGCACAAAAATATCATGAAGAATCTAAGTCTAATGGCAAACTTCAAGGATTACATGTCCGGTGGAAAAGAGTGGATGCTCGACAATGGATGCACGAATCATATGACCGGTGACAAAGACATGTTCCAAGAGATCATGCCAAATCAAGGTCCTTGGAGGTACGTGACCTTTGGAGACAACTCTAAGGGTAAGGTACTTGGACTTGGTAAGGTGTCCATATCTCATGATAGCTCTATTCAAAATGTGATGCTTGTTGAATCCATTGTCTACAATCTTCCTTCCGTATCTGGACTAGCAGACTTCGATTTTAATGTGCTATTTACCAAAGTAGATTGCCAAGTATTTCGCTTTGATAATCATAAAATTGTCTTTACCGGTATTCGTAGAGTTGATCTATACATTGTCGATTTCACTAAAAAGGCCCAACCTTGTACTTGTCTTATTGCAAAATCATCTAAAGGTTGGCTATGGCATAGAAGGCTAGGACATGTAGGCATGCACAATTTATTTAAGCTTATCAAGGACGATCACATTCTTGGTGTAAAAGATGTCACCTTTGAGAAAGATAGGTTTTGTAGCGCTTGTGAAGAAGGAAAACAAGTAGGTGGAAGTCATCCGGTCAAGAACATCATGACCACTAGGAGACCACTCGAGTTACTTCAAATGGATCTTTTTGGTCCCCATGCTTACAAGAGTCTCGGTGGAAACTCTTATGGTCTAGTTATAGTTGATGATTTTTCCAGATTTACATGTGTATTCTTTCTTGATGATAAGTCACAGGTACACAAGATCTTCAAGAACTTTGCACGCAAAGCGCAAAATCAATTTGAAGTGAAGATCAAGAAGGTTCTAAGCGATAACAGATCGGAGTTCAAGAACACCCATGTGGATACCTTTCTTGACGAAGAGGGTATTTCACATGAGTTCTTGGCTACGTACACGCCTCAACAAAACGGAATTGTTGAGAGAAAGAATCGAACCCTCATTGAGATGGCAAGAACGATGCTTGACGAATACAAGATGCCAAGACACTTTTGGGTAGAGGTCGTGGAAACAACATGTCATGCCACAAACCGACTCTACCTGCACAAGCTTCTCGGTAAAACGACATACGAGCTTCTCACCGGTAACAAACCCCAAGTTGGATACTTTCGGGTATTCGGCTCCAAGTGTTATATTCTTGATAAGCATCGCCGTGCTAAATTTGCTCCTAGATCTCATGAAGGTCTCCTACTTGGTTATGGATCGAACTCTCACACCTACCGTGTCTACCACAACTTCACTCGAAAAGTTGAAGAGACGGTAGATGTGAAGTTTGATGAATCTAATGGTTTGCAAGTCGAACAATTGCCAAACGATGTAGGTGATAAAGATCCTTTGGAAGCTATCCAAGATTTTCCCATAAGCAAGATTCATCCCATGGAGGTGAAGGAAAGCACTTCATCAACCCAAGTGGAAGCTCCTACTTCGGATCAAGGCTACCGACAAAACAACATGGAAGCATCCACAAGTGGTACACGACAAGATGTAGGGGAGGAGGAAGTACGCCATGAAGGTCCACCACAACCTCCTTCACCACCACCTCAAGGAGATGAACACTTCAACAACAACGGAGATGAAGGAGACGATGAAGAAGAAGCTCCAACTAACAAGCCAAAGCTACCCCGAGTTCGAGCACAAGTGAACAAGAACCGTCCCCTAAACCAAATATTTGGTGATATAGAAATAGGGAGGATCACTCGCTCTAAAACCCGCTTGGCTAACTTTTTGAGCATTATTCTTTCATCTCTAGCATTGAACCCTTGACGGTTGAACAAGATCTTGAAGACACAGATTGGGTGAATGCTATGCATGAAGAGCTTCACAACTTTGAGAGTAATGAAGTGTGGACACTCGTGGAGAAGCCCAAGGACGAGAAAAACATCATCGGCATGAAATGGGTATTTAGGAACAAGCAAGATGAAGACGGTCCAGTCGTACGCAACAAGGCTCGCCCCTAGCCCAAGGATATACGCAAGTCGAAGGTATGGACTACGGTGAGACCTACGCCCCCATTGCTAGACTAGAAGCCATTCGGATTCTTCTTGCTTATGCCAATCACCATGATATCACACTTTATCAAATGTATATTAAAAGTGCATTTTAAATGGTCAGATTGAAGAAGAGGTCTATGTTAAGAAACCACCTGGTTTTGTAAATCCTAAGAAACCTGACCACGTTTACAAACTTCGCAAAGCTTTATATGGTGTTAAGCAAGCTCCTCGTGCTTGGTATAAATGTCTCACAAAGTTTCTTATTGAAAAAAGGATTTGAAATTGGCAAAATTGACGCAAACATATTCACAAAGAGAGTTAATGGTGAATTATTTGTGTGCCAAATTTATTTGGATGATATTATCTTTGGATCTACTAACCCACAATTTAGTGAGAAATTTGGAAGGTTGATGTCAAAGAAGTATGATATGTCTATGATGTGTGAGCCAAAATTCTTCCTGGATCTACAAATCAAGCAAACGGGAGAAGGTGCATTCATCTCTCAAACAAAGTACACCAAGGACTTGATTAGGAAGTTCAACATGAAAGAGTGCAAAGGTATGAAAACTCCCATGCCCACTAGGGGACACAATGACCTTACTAAGGAGGGAGAACTGGTTGATCAAAAGGTTTATCGATCAATGATTGGTTCATTGCTATATCTATGTGCCTCCCATCCTGATATTATTCTTAGTGTGTGCATGTGTGCTCGATATCAAGCTGCACCTAAAGGTGTCATCTTAAGGCTGTAAAATGCATTGTGAGATACTTGATACATACACCAAACTTTGGCATTTGGTATCCCAAGGGATCTTCTTTTAATCTTGTTGGCTACTCTGACTTGGACTATACTGGTGACATGGTTGATAGAAAATCCACCTTGGGTACATGTCAATTTCTTGGTGGATCTCTTGTGTCTTGGTCCTCCAAGAAACAAAACTCAGTATCTCTTTCTATAACCGAAGCTGAATATATTACTGTTGGATTATGTTGTGCGCAATTATTATGGATGACACAAATGCTTAAAGATTATGGAATCTATGTTAAAAATGTTCCATTACTTTGTGACAATGAGAGTGTTGTTAAGATTTGTCATAATCCCGTGCAACATTCTCGAACCAAGCATATTCAAGTTCGACATCATTTCATACGTGATCATGTTGCGACATGAGATGTTAATCTTAACCATGTTTGTACTAACAAGCAACTGGCCAATATCTTTACTAAGTCACTTGATGAGAAAGTGTTTTGTCAATTGAGTGAGTTGAACATCATTGATGCTTCAAACTTGAGCTAAGCTCACTCGGATGCATGCAAGGAGATGAGCTTTATTGTCTATTCCATGCTATTATTACCATGAATATCATATATATTGGAAGTCTATGCTCCCTTGTCTTTCATCTAACCCTTTTGTAGGTACTTGGAAGAACAACACTCCACAATATTGTCATCAACTCATATCTTAAGCAATCTTGTCATGACCAAGTATCCACACCTCGCTTTAATGATGAAACGGAGAAGACAACAAGGCATATCCTTGACATATATTTGTCAATTGCTAACTCTCAATTGGTATCATATCATTTGGATATATCATGTTCTTCCTTGCGTTACTAACCTATGTAGGTGAAAAGTGAACGAAAACAACAAGAATTGCTCACAACTCAAGATGATCTTCATCAACTTCGAGCATCCTCATCAAGTTCACCTACAAGCTACGTCAACACCATCACTCAAAGGTATGTACTCATATCCTTGATATAGCTTTACTCCAAGTCATGAGTTAAAGCGACTCAAGTGATATGAAGACATTAAATGCTTAATCGAAAAAGGTAACCCCATTCTGAGCTTAACGATAAGTATGACCTATGATCCAGTATTCTTGCTTGGCTCCTAAGTCAATATACTCTAATATAGGTGACCTAGTCACCACCCATCATCTATTTAAGAATCTTGTTTGGTTCATTCTCTATTTTGCAAGATTTCTTGGAACCATTCAAATCTTCTCTAGCTGATATCCTTCTGTAAATTCATTGCATTTCCTTTACAAAATCTTTTTGACACTTTGTTAAAAAATTTCAAATAAATTGGCAAGTCTCTCAAACATTGCCAAGTTTCTGTTTTATGCCTTGGAGCCTCCGATACAAATGACTCGGCTATACCGATTCAGCAGATGAGCTGCATAACACCATATCGGTACCATCGACTAGTTTGTCTCGGAGCCACCATTTTGATACTATTTTTTAGTCTGTGTTCATAGCAGTAAATCTTTATGATCCTACTGTGATATTTTCAATTCTTCTATGATCCCTTTATTCAAAAAAACAGAGGAGAAGTTCTACAAATTCTTAGTTTAGCCAAAGGGAGAGACATTATTTTGAATGATTCCCTCACTTTTCTAATGATTTTCCTACTCTATGAATCCTACATTCTATGACCCTTGTTCTCAAGGATCCCTTCTTAACCAATGATCACTGTATCTGACCCTATATCTCACCTTTTTGGCAATTAATTTGAAAGGGGGAGAAATACCAAAGCTTCAAAGCTAAAGGGGGAGATACATGCTTATGCAAAGGGGGAGATATAATTCAAGGGGAGAGGATAATATCAAAGTTTATACTTATATAGACAAGGGGAGAATACCAAAGTAGGGGGAGAAAATATGTTTGAAAAAAATTAAAATTATTTCATTTGACTACTCATGTTAGACTTTTCTCACCCTATTGAATCCCAATATCTACATGCAAAGATTCAAGGGCAGAGGATGACATACCATGTCATATCTAAGGGAGAAAGTTCTAAATGTTCTTGGAGACATACAATACTAAGGAATACTATCTTATATATGTTCTCCATATCTTGGTACTTTTGAGTTCTATTGATTTTGTTTGGTAGAATACTCTTGTGTTTCCTAACATTGTTTTCTCAAGTGTATCTCTATTACTAGAATGCTCAAGAACTCAAGGTAAGTGTATGCATCATATCTTCGATCAAGATGATCTCTTGATTCTTGCACATAATGTTTGCAAGAGTGAAGTCTTGAACAAGGATACACCTCATTCATATACATTTGAGGCATATGGCCAAGATACAAATGACTCATTATAACCCTTCTACTATATGTGTGTCCATGCATTCCAAAGTGACTATCCTTTAAAGGGATTGCACACATTTAGGGGGAGCAAGTCTAAGTCATGTGTCTCTCAAAGTCTTCATTATATACATGCATATATTTATTTGAAGCTTTGATTGTATGTTGTCATCAATTGCCAAAAAGGGGGAGATTGAAAGCACAATATGCTCCCTTGCTGGTTTTGATAATTCATGACAACATACATCGTCTATTTTAGATAAAGTCCATAGAGAGAGATGGGTTGGAAAAAGGAGTGTGGCGAGTATCCCCATGAAGAATAAGGAGAAGAGATAGCATTGGCAAAGCTTCAAGGAAGAGGAATCTACATTTTACTTTTTGAGAAATCACTTTCACTCCATAGGAAAGCCAATATTATTAAAAGGGGGTAAGGTATTGTTGGTGAACAAAATGCTCATACATGCACAAGTGATAGTCATGAAAAACACCCATAAGCTCTTCCACCAAAAGTCTGTCCAAAGCCAAACACTCAAAATCGGTGCAACCAACAACTCACACTCGGTGCCACGGATTCCCAGACTCAGACAGACTCAAGCCAAACCCTAACCTTTCGGTGCAACCGATTCTGATTTGGTGTCACCGAGTTATGGTTGCCAACTTCTTGTTGCCCAAATCCACAAAATCGGTCCCACTGAGTTTGTTGGATCGGCATCACCGAGTTTTGCAATCTGACCGTTGGTCACCTAATCAGTGCAACCGAGATTTATATATCGGTCTCACCGAGATTCAAAAGTTGCTACCTTTGGAGCACCGAGATTCATACACCGGTGTCACCGAGTTTGTCACTTAAGGTGTAATGGTTGGATTTTTGGAGATGCGTACATATACCCCTCCACCACCACTCAGTGGCAATAGAAGCACTCGGAACAGATCCCCAATCATACCAACTGATTTTCTGAGAGAGAGCCACCTACTCATGTGTTGAGATCATTGCATTCCATTCCAACCATATGAATCTTGATCTCTAGCTTCCCCAAGTTGCTTTCCACCCAATCAATCTCTTCCACCAAAGCTAAATCTATGAGAGAGTGATTGTGTGTTGAGCAGTCTATCATCTTAAAGCACAAGAGCAAGGAGTTCACCGACATTGTCGAGCCTATTACCTTTTGGAGGGTGGTTCCTCCTAGATTGGCTAGGTGTTTCTTGGGAGCCTCCTACTTCGTGTTGTGGAGTGAACCAAAAAAATTGTAAGGGCAAGGAGATCGCCTAATTTGTGAAGATCTATACCGAGTGAGGCTAGTCCTTCGTGGACGGAAGCTGTTATGGAATAGTCAAGGTTGCTCCTTCGTGAACCCTTATGGGTGGAGCCCTCCAGGGACTCTTGCGACCGTTACCCTCCGTGGGTTGAATACTCCATAAGCGTGGATGTATGATAGCACCACCTATTGGAACCACGGGAAAAATTCTTCATGTCCTTCATGTGTTTGATCTTCCTATCTCTACTCCTTACTTTCATGTGCAATGTCTTTACATTCCTCTGCTATACTTGATGACTTGCATGTGTAGGCTGTGCTAGACTTGCTATATATGCTAAAATCTGCCAACACTTAACTTTGCACCTTGTGTGGATTTTAAATTCCTGCTAGTAGTCTATTCACCCTCCTTAGACATACTCTTCTAGTGAACCCACACCACCTCCGATGATGCCTTTGCCGTGTAGCTCCTCAAGTGTGAACCTATCGAGGGCGATCCCTCCAAATTCACCTTGACGATTACATCGAGTGGGAATCCATCGATGGTGATTCCTCGGATTTCCCCCTTGATGACAAGGACATGCCACTACATTTACCAGATACCCATATTACTAGTATTGTGGGACTGATGGGACTGGCGGTAGCACCCCGGTTGAGGAGGACTTGTGTTCCTGACTGTCTCTTGTTAGTTTGGTAGACCTGGAGGGTACCCACGAGATAATTGTGTGACACGTCTAGGCATTCTTTGCCCTTGCCGTAAGTCCGTGAGATGGGGCGAGGGGACCACATATCTTGGATCACACATCGTTTCCGCGCACTCCCAAGACAGTCACGGGTTTGGATATGTGATCTGAGTAAGCCCCTGGCCTTTTTGCACCGACCACCATGTGGGAATAAGTATGGGCACTCTACATTGTACATTCTCCCAAAAGCTCTTCAGAGGTCATAGTGAGCGGCATACACCCGGGTGGCTCGCTTAAACACCTGCTTTGTTTAAAGAGGTATCTAGGACTGATCTTTGCCATTCTCGTAACACGCAGGAGTGCAAAGGGCGATGGGCCCAAGACCCATGGGTGCTTAGAATTTAGACCAGTGTGATGGCCTCTCTCTTGAGCCTAGGTAGGACTACGACATGTCGATCAGCCGAGGGCAAGCATGACCGAGAAAAGTGTGTCCGGCTCGAGTTAATCGAGCATGTTGGGTAAGTTTGTGCACCCTTGCAAGGAAGTATATCTATTCGAATAGTTGTCCATAGTAACGGACGCTTAGAGAGTATCCCGATCTACTACAACTAGAACTGGATAATTGTGACACTAAACATAAATGATGGCTCCCGGATCACTTTCTCGCGGGAAGTCGAGAAGGGATCTCTGGGCATTGCTGCTACATACTTATTACAAATGTTATACTAATCTGTATTGTTCTAATGCTACAAGACATTGCAAGATGCTAGTCTTCGATAGGCTAGGCCTTCCCTTCTATTCTGGCATTTCTGCAGTATAGCCCACAGATACAACTCTTTCCCCTTGATATTGATGCATATTTAGCATAGATCTAATGTAAGTCTTGCGAGTACTTTGTATGAGTACTCACCATTGTTTTGCTCTCCTTTTCCCCTTGGTATGATTCCTATGATCAGATGACAGAGCCCAGGAGCTAGCTGATTCTCCCGGCGACTACTACTGCACCGATGGAGCCTACTACTACGTGGAGGCCGCCGCTGACCATGAGTAGATAGGAGGCTCTCAGGCAGGAGGCCTGTGCCTTTTTGATCTACATGTTGTTTGTCTAATTATGTCTGTAATCGGATGTTCTTGCTTCCGCTGACTTATGTATTCAAGCCTTCGTGCCCTGCTTGTAATATCAACGTTTATGTTTGAATTTGTCTCTCCAATTGTGCTGTGATATCTTCCCATGAGTCTCTGATCTTGATTGTGCACATTTGCATGTATGATTAGTGCATGATTAAGATGGCGACATCACACAATGGCACTACGTATGAGCATCCACGCTTGTACCAGCAGTCGTACTACGTGCTTGTAACATCCTGTATATTTTCCTCCTGATAACTTAGAGGTAATAGTGTTTTTCGGAACCTTAATTGTGTCTAAGTCAGAATTGTGTTTCTTATTTGGAAAATCCCTTTCATCTTGTTTGAATTTGATTTGGATCTTTTGCTTGGCTAAAGTCCTCTAGGACTTAGGAAAAATCCTATGATCATTCTGCTCTAGTATTGAATTTCCAAATTTATCTCATCATGACATGGGTATAGGTCATAAGAATAATTATTTTATGAAATATTTTGGCAAAAAGCTTTTTCCAAATTTAGGTTTTCAGAAACCCTTGAGTCCTAGGAATTATGATTGTTGCCAAAGATCTAGGCTGCCGAATTTGAGCATCCAGTTCACCCATTTGATGTGGAGTTCTTCCACTTTTCCACTTCATATAGAAACTTGTTTGGAATTTATTGTGAAACAAAGTTTCTCAAAACGGCCTCAATTGTTTTACCCAAGCTTAATATTCCTATGAACAAAATTTTGTACAAGAGCCACGAGACAATTTCAACCAGGCTGCCTAACCTAATTAACAACAGACCATCTCTATCGTTCTCTCACTCCCAACTTTATCCTTGCCACCTAGCCCCTCCAAGGTCGACCCAAGTCTTCTATAGTACCATGGAAACCTCCTAGACATTCCTCTCTCCCTGGCACCCTCGTTCGACCAGGACAAACCCATATGTGCACTAATTGGCAGTGTTGAGTGTTGGAAATATGCCCTAGAGGCAATAAATAAAGTGTTTATTATTATATTTCCTTGTTCATGATAATTGTTTATTATCCTTGCTATAATTGTATTGATTGGAAACACATTACATGTGTGGATGAATAGACAACACTTTGTCCCTAGTATGTCTCTAATGAACTAGCTCGTTGATCAAAGATGGTCAAGGTTTCCTAGCCATTGACATGTGATGTCATTTGATAATGGGATCACATCATTAGGAGAATGATGGGATGGATGAGACCCAAACTATAAACGTAGCATATGATCGTGTCAGTTTATTGCTACGGTTTTCTACATGTCAAGTATATGTTCTTACGACCATGAGATCATGCAACTCACGGACACCGGAGGAGTGCCTTATGTGTATCAAACGTCACAACATAACTAGGTGACTATAAAGGTGCTCTACAAGTATCTCTGAGGGTGTCTGTTGGGTTGGCATGGATCAAGACTGGGATTTGTTACTCGGTGTGACAGAGAGGTATCTGAGGGCCCACTCAGTAACACAACATCACAACAAGCCTTGCAAGCAATGTGACAAGTGTTATTCACGGGATCTTGTATTACAGAAACGAGTAAAGAGACTTTCCGGTAATGAGGTTGAACTAGGTAAGGAGATACCGACGATCGAATCTTGGGCAAGGAACATACCAAAGAACAAAGGAAACATCATACGGGATTAACTGAATCCTTGACATGGAGGTTCGACCGATAAAGATCTTCGTAGAATATGTAGGAACCAATATGGGCATCCAGGTCCCGCTATTGGTTATTGACCGTAGAGGTGTCTCGGTCATGTCTACATAGTTTTCGAACCCGCAGGGTCTGCACACTTAAGGTTCGGTGACGTTTCGGTAGTATAGAATTATGCATGGTGGTAAGTGAAGATTGTTTGGAGTCCCAGATGAGATCCCGGACGTCATGAGGAGCACTGTAATGGTCTGGAGGTAAAGATTGATATATAGGAAGTCCTGTTTTGGTCACCGAAAAAGTTTCGGGCTCATCGGTAGTGTACCGAGAGTGCCGGGAGGGTACCGGGGGACCATCGGGAGGTGTATTTTGACGCAAGAGGCTACATGGGCTGTGGGAGGATAAATACCAGCCCTTAGTGGGCTGGCCGAAGTCCCACAGATGGCCCATGCGGCTGGGAAGAAATTCCAAAGAGAAAAAGGTGGAAAAAGGCAAAAAGGTGGAAATAAGGAAGGAGTCCTAATCCTACTAGGAGTGGAGGAGGAGGACTCCTCCTCTCCACTTTGGCCAAAGCCTCCTAGGTCTAGACCTTGCGCCAAGCCTCCTCCTCTACTCCTCCTATATATACTAGAGGTTTTAGGGTTTTTGCTGTAGATTTTAGGGCACGTGCAACCCTACCCTCTAGTCTGTTGTTTCTCCTCCAGACCGGTTTCAACAGTGCTTAGGCAAAGCCCTGCTGGAATTACTCCACCACCATCGCCGCAACGCCGTTGCGTTGTCGGAGAACTCGTATACTTCTCTGCTCCCTCTTGCTGGATCAAGAAGGCGGAGATCGTCATCAAGCTGTATGTGTGCTGAACGCGGAGGTGCCGTCCGTTCGGTGCTAGATCGGGACAGATCGTGATTGGATCGCGGGACGCTCAGTGATTTGGATCGCGAAGACGTTGGACTACATCAACCACGTTTCTTAGCACTTCCTGCTTAGCGATCTACAAGGGTACATAGATCCATCTCCCTCTCGTAGATGCTCATCACCATGGATAGATCTTGCGTGTGCATAGGAATTTTTTTGTTTCCCATGCAACGTTCTCCAACAGTGGCATGATGATTTAGGTCTATGTGTAGATGATATCTCGAGTAGAACACAATGATTTTGTGGGTGTTGATGCTTAGATTGATTCCTCCCTTGGCCGTGTTTCGGTTCAGCGGTATTGTGGGATGAAGCAGCCCAGACCAACCTTACTCGTACGCTTATGAGAGACCGGTTTCGTCAACTGACGTGTAACTTCGTTACACAAAGATGGCTGGCGGGTGTCTGTTTCTCCTACTTTAGTTGGATCGGATTCGACTAAGGCGGTCCTTGAGAAGGTTGAAAAGCAACTTATGTATCACCGTTGTGGTTTATCGCTAAACGGTAGCAATAGTACTAGAACTATGGTGGGCGCAACAACCCCGATGGTGACACGTTGATGGAGATCAAGATGATGGAGATGATGGTGTCGTGCCGGTGACGATGGAGATCATGCCGGTGCTTTCAAGATGGAGATCAAAAGCACAAGTTCATGGCCATATCATGTTACTTATGATTTGCATGTGATGTTAATCCTTTTATGCACCTTGTTTTGCTTAGGACATCGGTAGCATTATAAGATGATCCCTCACTTAAATTTCAAGATGAATTGTGTTCTCCCCAAGTGTGCACCGTTGCGAAAGCTCATCGTGTTGAGACACCACGCGATGATCGGGTGTGATAGACTCTACGTTCACATACAACGGGTGCAAGCCAGTGTTGCACATGTAGAACACTCAGGTTAAACTTGACGAGCCTAGCATGTACAAACATGGCCTCGGAACACAATAGACCGAAAGGTCGAACATGAGTCATATAGTAGATATGATCAACATGATGATGTTCACCATTGAAACGACCTCAACTCACGTGATGATCGGACTTGAGTTGGTGAATTTGGATCATGTGACACTCAGATGACCTGAGGGATGTCAATTTGAGTGGGAGCTTTAGTAATTTGATTAACTAAACTCATTATCTTGAACAATAGTCTAGGTGACCTTTGCATATTTTTGTTGTAGATCAATGGCTCGCGTAGTAGCACCCCTGAATTTTAATGCGTTCATAGAGAAAGCTAAGTTGAAAGATGATGGAAGTAACTTTGTGGACTGGGCCCATAATTTGAGGATTATCCTCACGGCTTCCCAGAAATCATATGTCCTTGATGCACCGCTTGGTGACCAACCCGAAGACGTTAAGAATGCTTGGGAGGCACGTTCTAGAGATTACTCAATAGTTCAGTGTGCAATATTGTATGGCTTAGAACCGGGACTTCAAAGACGTTTTGAACGTCATGGATCATATGAGATGTTCCAGGAGTTGAAGTTTATCTTTCAAAAGAATGCCCGGATCGAGAGGTATGAGACCTCCAATAAGTTCTATGCTTGCAAAATGGAGGAGAACGGGTCTATTAGTGAACATATACTCAGAATGTCTGGGTATTCGACTCGTCTGGCGGAGTTGGGAATTGCCCTTCCGCCAGAGGCGATCACTGACAGAGGTCTTCAATCACTGCCACCTAGCTACAAGAGCTTTGTGATGAACTATAACATGCATGGGATGAACAAGTCAGTCGCTAAGCTATTTGCGATGTTGAAAGTCGCCGAGTCTAAAATCCAGAAAGAACATCAAGTGTTGATGGTCAATAAAACCACTAGTTTCAAGAAGAATGGCAAGGGCAAGGGCAAGAAGGGTAAATCCAAGAAGGATGGCAAAGCAGTTGCTTCTCCTGTAAAGAAACCCAAGGCTGAACCCAAGCCAGAAACTGAGTGTTTTTATTGCAAGGGAACTAGTCACTGGAAGCGGAACTGCCCCAAGTACCTAGATAACAAGAAGGCAACTAACAACAAACAAGGTATATATGATATACATGTTATTGATGTGTACCTTACTAGCTCTCGTTGTAGTGCCTGGGTATTTGATACCGGTTCGATTGCTCACATTTGCAACTCAAAGCAGGACCTACAGAATAGACGGAGGCTGGCTAAGGACGAAGTGACGATGCATGTGGGAAATGGTTCCAAGGTTGATGTGATCGCCGTCGGCATGCTCTCTCTTCGATTACCATCGGGATTAGTGATGAACCTGAATAATTGTTATTTAGTGCCTGCGTTAAGCATGAACATTATATCTGGATCTTGTTTATTGCGAGATGGTTACTCATTTAAATCAGAGAATAATGGTTGTTCTATTTATATGAGTGATATATTTTATGGTCATGCACCCAATGTGAGGGGTTTATTCATATGGAATCTTGATAGTGATGATACACATGTTCATAACATTGATGCCAAAAGATGTAGAGTTGATAATGATAGTACCACTTTATTGTGGCACTGCCGTTTGCGTCATATTGGTGTAAAACACATGAGGAAGCTCCATGCTGATTAACTTTTGGAGTCACTTGATTTTGAATCACTTGACACATGTGAACCATGCCTCATGGGCAAGATGACTAAAACGCCGTTCTCTGGAACAATGGAACGGGCAAGTGACTTGTTGGAAATCATACATACTGATGTGTGCGGTCCAAAGAATGTTGCAGCATGCGGTGGATATCGTTATTTTCTCACCTTCACTGATGACTTAAGTAGATATGGGTATATTTACCTAATGAAACATAAGTCTGAAACATTTGAAAAGTTCAAGCAATTTAAGAGTGAAGTTGAGAATCATCGTAACAAGAAGATCAAATTCCTACTATCTGATTGAGGAGGTGAATATCTGAGTTATGAGTTTGGCAGTCACTTAAGATAGTGTGGAATTGTTTCACAGTTGACACCGTTTGGAACACCACAGTGTAATGGTGTGTCCGAACATCGTAATCGAACCTTATTAGATATGGTGCGTTCTATGATGTCTCTTGCCGATTTCCCACTATCGTTTTGGGGTTATGCATTAGAGATAGTTGCATTCACTTTGAATAGGGCACCATCGAAATCCGTTGAGACGACGCCATATGAACTGTGGTTTGGCAAGAGGCCAAAGTTGTCGTTTCTTAAAGTTTGGGGATGTGATGCTTATGTCAAAAAGCTTCAGCCGGAAAAGCTGGAACCCAAAGCGGAGAAATGCATCTTCATAGGATACCCGAAAGATACAGTTGGGTATACCTTCTATCTCAGATCCTAAGGCAAAGTGTTTGTTGCTAAGAACAGAGTATTTCTTGAGAAAGAGTTTCTCTCGAAAGAATAGAGTGGGAGGAAAATAGAACTTGATGAGGTTATTTAACCTTTGCTTCAACCAAAGAGTAGCGCAGCGCAGAAAGATGTTTCTGTGGAGCCTACGACAGTTGAAGAGGAAGTTAATGATGCTGATCATGAAGCTTCGGATCAAGTTACTATTAAACCTTGTAGGTTGACAATGGCACGTACTGCTCCTGAGTGGTACGACAACCCTGTCTTGGAGGTCATGTTGTTGGACAACAATGAACCTACGAGCTATGGAGGAGCAATGATGGGCCTGAATAATAAGAAATGGTTAGAGGCCATGAAATCCGAGATGGGATCCATGTATGAAAACAAAGTATGGACATTGGAAGTATTACCTGAAGGGCGAAATGCCATTCAAAATAAATGGATCTTCAAGAAGAAGACGGACGCGAACGGTAATGTCACCATCTATAAAGCTTGACTTGTGGCAAAGGGTTTTTCACAAGTTCAAGGAGTTGACTACGATGAGACCTTCTCACCCATAGCGATGCTTAAGTCCGTCAGAATCATGTTAGCAATAGCTTCATATTTCGACTATGAAATTTGGCAGATGGATTTCAAAACAGCGTTCCTCAATGGTTTCCTTGAGGAAGAGTTGTATATGATGCAACCAGAAGGTTTTGTCGATCCAGAGAATGCTGACAAAGTTTGCAAACTCTAGCGATCCATTTATGGACTGGTGCAAGCATCTCGGAGTTGGAATAAGCGTTTTGATGAGGTGATCTAAGCGCTTTGGTTTATACAAGTTTATGGAGAAGCTTGTATTTACAATAAAGTGAGTGGGAGATCTATAGTGTTTCTATATTATATGTGGATGACGTATTGCTGATTGGAAACAATATAGAAATGCTAGAAAGCGTGAAGGAATATTTGAACAAGAGTTTTTCAATGAAGGACCTAGGAGAAGCTGCTTTCATATTAGGCATTAAGATCTACAGAGATAGATCGAGACGCTTAATAGCACTTTCACAGAGCACATACCTTGATAAAGTTTTGAAGAAGTTCAAAATGGATCAGTCCAAGAAGGGGTTCTTGCCTGTGTTACAAGGTGTGAAGTTGAGTAAGACTCAATGGCCCAGTGATTGCAGAAGATAGAGAGAAAATGAGTGTCATCCCCTATGCTTCAGCCATAGGCTCTATCATGTATGCAATGCTGTGCATAAGACCCGATGTCAGCCTTTCCATAAGTATGGCCAGAATGTTTCAAAGTGATCCTGGAATGGAGCACTAGACGGCGGTAAGGAATATCCTTAAGTACCTGAAAAGGACTAAGGAAATGTTTCTCGTTTATGGAGGTGATGAACAGCTTGTCGTAAAGGGTTACGTTGATGCAAGCTTTGACACGGATCCGGATGACTCTAAGTCGCAAACCGGGTACGTATTTATTCTCAACGGGGGAGCGGTAACCTGGTGCAGTTCCAAGCAAAGCATGGTAGCCGATTCTACATGCGAGGCGGAGTACATCGCAGCCTCGGAGGCAGCGAAGGAAGGTGTCTGGATAAGCAGTTCATGATAGATCTTGGAGTAGTGCCTAGTGCACTGAATCCAATGACTCTGTTCTGTGACAACATTGGTGCCATTGCCCTGGCCAAGGAACCAAGGTTTCACAAGAGCACTAGACACATAAAGCGACGCTTTAATTCCATCCGCGATTACATCGAGGAGAAGGACATAAATATTTGCAAAGTGCACACGAATCTGAATGTTGCAGACCTGTTTACTAAACCTCTTCCAAGGGATAAATATGATCAACACCAGAACTGCATGGGTGTTCGATTCATTACAATGTAAATCACATAGTGATGCGAACTAGATTATTGACTCTAGTGCAAGTGGGAGACTGTTGGAAATATGCCCTAGAGGCAATAAATAAAGTGTTTATTATTATATTTCCTTGTTCATGATAATTGTTTATTATCCATGCTATAATTGTATTGATTGGAAACACATTACATGTGTGGATGAATAGACAACACTTTGTCCCTAGTATGCCTCTAGTGAACTAGCTCGTTGATCAAAGATGTTCAAGGTTTCCTAGCCATTGACATGTGATGTCATTTGGTAACGGGATCACATCATTAGGAGAATGATGGGATGGACGAGACCCAAACTATAAGCGTAGCAAATGATCGTGTCAGTTTATTGCTACAGTTTTCTGCATGTCAAGTATATGTTCCTACGACCATGAGATCATGCAACTCACGGACACCGGAGGAGTTCCTTGTGTGTATCAAACGTCACAATGTAACTAGGTGACTATAAAGGTGCTCTATAGGTATCTCCGAGGGTGTCTGTTGGGTTGGCATGGATCAAGACTGGGATTTGTTACTCCGTGTGATAAAGAGGTATCTCAGGGCCCACTCGATAATACAACATCACAACAAGCCTTGCAAGCAATGTGACTAAGTGTTAGTCACGGGATCTTGTATTACAGAAACGAGTAAAGAGACTTGCCGGTAATGAGGTTGAACTAGGTATGGAGATACCGACGATCGAATCTTGGGCAAGGAACATACCGAAGAACAAAGGAAACATCATACGAGATTAACTGAATGCTTGACATGGAGGTTCGACCGATAAAGATCTTCATAGAATATGTAGGAACCAATATGGGCATTCAGGTCCTGCTATTGGTTATTGACCGTAGAGGTTTCTCGGTCATGTCTACATAGTTCTCGAACCCGTAGGGTCTGCACACTTACGGTTCGGTGACGTTTTGGTAGTATAGAGTTATGCATGGTGGTAACGAAGGTTGTTCCAAGTCCCGGATGACACCCCACACGTCACGAGGAGCTCCGGAATGGTCCAGAGGTAAAGATTGATATATAGGAAGTCCTGTTTTGGTCACCGGAAAAGTTCTGGGCTCATCGGTAGTGTACCGGGAGTGCCGGGAGGGTACCGGGGGGCCATCAGGAGGTGTATTTCGACCCAAGAGGCTACATGGGCTGTGGGCAGATAAATACTAGCCCTTAGTGGGCTGGCCGAAGTCCCATAGAAGGCCCATGCGGATGGGAAGAAATTCCAAAGAGAAAAAGGTGGAAAAGGGCAAAAAGGTGGAAATAAGGAAGGAGTCCTAATCCTACTAGGAGTAGAGGAGGACTCCTCCTCCTCTCCCCTTGCGCCAAGCCTCCTCCTCTCCTCCTCCTATATATACTAGAGGTTTTAGGGTTTTTGCAGTAGATTTTCAGCCACGTGCAACCCTACCCTCTAGTCCGTAGTTTCTCCTCTAGATCGGTTTGAGAAGTGCTTAGGTGAAGCCTTGCTAGAATTACTCCACCACCATCGCCGCAACGCCATCGTGCTGCCGAAGAACTCATCTACCTCTCCTCTCCCTCTTGCTGGATCAAGAAGGCACAGATCGTCATCAAGCCGTACGTGTGCTAAACGTGGAGGTGTCGTCCATTCGGTGCTAGATCGGGACGGATCATGGTTGGATCGCGGGACGCTCGGCGATTTGGATCGCGAAGACGTTTGACTACATCAATCGCGTTTCTTAACACTTCCCGCTTAGCGATCTACAAGGGTACGCAGATCCACTCTCCCTCTCGTAGATGCTCATCACCATGGATAGATCTTGCGTGTGCGTAGGATTTTTTTGTTTCCCATGCAACGTTCCCTAACATTGAGCTCGTGCAATAGCTCTAGTGCACCCCTGGCTAAGAATTCATGTGCATTGCACCACTTTATCAGTCTGTCACCCTAGTGACCGTTAGACAATAAAACCCACTCCTTATCTTCCTCTTGTGCTTGAGTGTCACCCATGCCCAAACCCCAGAGCATTGAATGCCTGTGCGCCCAACAGTCACTCCCTCGGCTCACCAGTGCCAAGCAGCATTCCTTACGTCTCCCCTTGACCTCCCAGACATGCTCATCCTCTTCATTGCCACTCAATGCACCCTCAACAACCAAAAAGAGAGGTCAAGTGTGCTCCAGAGCGCAGTTTTAAACATCATGGTCGAAGCTTTCTCTCGGGCGAGCGCCAAGCCCCGAAAGTCATCCCATTCGACCAAACACTCATCCAATCGACACTCCATTCCAAAATCCACATTGTTTCCCCTAGGAAGCGCATGTTCGAGCCGAGCATCGTGGCTTCAGGTCGCCAATGAACCTCGTGGTACATATCACAATTCTCTCTCCATTTCCGCTCTGGTTGTTCCCAATCTCACGCGGGATCCCTCGCGCCCCCCTCTGGCAGGAAATGCTGTCGGGATCGAGCTCCATGATGACGCCATCACCATCGTCCACCACGGTAGATGGCTTTACCTCCTCAACCCTCATTCGCATGCTTATCATATCTCAACTGAATCCCCACTCTCCCCTGAGTATCGGTGTGCCAAACGTTGCTGGAGGAGGGTTGTGTCGCTGGAATGAGTGTACCCAACCTTGCCTATGTTTTTGGTATTGTAAATATGCCCTAGAGGAAATAATAAATTAGTTATTATCATATTTACTTGTTCATGATAATTGTTTATTACGCATGCTAGAATTGTATTGATTGGAAACTCTAATACACGTGTGGGGCTACATAGACAACACCGTGTCCCTAGTGAGACTCTAATAGACTAGCTCGTTGATCAAAGATGGTCAAGGTTTCCTGGCCATAGACATGAGTTTTCATTTGATAACAATATCACATAATTAGGAGAATGATGTGATGGACAAGACCCAAACTATGAACGTAGCATATGACCATGCCAGTTTATTGCTATTGTTTTCTGCATGTCAAGTATCTGTTCCTATGACCATCAGATCATGCAACTCATTGATACCGGAGGAGTACCTTGTGTGTATCAAACATCACAATGTAAATACGTGACTATAAAGGTGCTCTACAGGTATCTCCGAGGGTGTCTGTTGGGTTGGCAGGGATCGAGACTGGGATTTGTCACTCCGTATGATGGAGAGGTATCTCTAAGCCCACTTGATATTAAAACATCACACGAAGCTTGCAAGCGATGTGACTAAGGAGTTAGTCATGAGATATTATGTTACAAAACAAGTAAAGAGACTTGCTGGTAACAATATTGAACTAGGTATGGAGATACCGATGATCGAATCTCGGGCAAGCAACATACCGATGGACAAGGGAACTGCAAACGGGATTGTCTGGATCCTTGACATCATGGTTTGACCGATAGAGATCTTCGTAGAATATGGAGGAACCAATATGGGAATCTAAGTCCCGCTATTGGTTATTGACCGTGGAGTTGTCTCGGTCATATCTACATAGTTCTCGAACCCGCAGGGTCTGCACTCTTAACTTTTGGTGATGATTTAGTATTGTTGAGTTATGTATGTTGGTGACTGAAGGTTGTTCAGAGTCCCGGATGCGATCCCAGATGTCATGATGAGCTCCAGAATGGTTTGGAGGTACATATTTATATATGGGAAGCCATATTTTATCTATCGGAAAAGTTTCGGGTTTTTCACGTGTTGTACCGGGAAGTTCCCAGAAGGTTCCGGAAGGTCCCAGAGGGTTCCGGAGGAGTCCGGAAGGGTCCCTCCAGCCCCTAGGACATGCATGGGATATGAGGGGGCATACAAGCCTTGTTGGGCCAGCCCCCAAGGGACCATGCGACTAGGGGGTAGGAAACCCTAAAGGGGAAGGCACCTAGGAGGTGCCTTGGGGAGGGAGGACTCCTCGCTCGTGGCCGCCACACCCTTCCTTGGAGGAAGGGCTAGGGATGCGCCCCATATACCCCCTCCTCCTATATATAGAGAGGGAGAGGGAGGGTAGTGACACCCTAAGGCATAGGAGTAGCCCTCCCTCTCTCCCTAGATCTGTTTCTCCATCGAAAACTCATCTGCAGTAGCGCTTGGCAAAGGCCCGCTGAGATTGCTCCACCATCACTGCCACCATGCCATCGTGTTGTTGGGCAACTCATCTATTACTCCACCCTTGCTCTCTGGATTGAGGAGGAGGAGACTTCATCGAGCTGTACGTGTGCTGAACGCGGATGTGCCATTTGTTTGGTGCTAGATCGGGACGAATCGTGATTGGATCGCAGGACGGCTTGCGATTTAGATTGCGAAGACGTTTGATTACATCAACCGCGTTTTGTAATGCTTCCGCTTAGCAATCTACAAGGGTATGTAGATATACTCCCCCTATCGTAGATATGCATCTCCATGGATAGATCTTGCGTGTGCGTAGGAATTTTTTGTTTCCCTTGCAATGTTCCACAAGAGTGGCATTATGAGCTAGGTCTATGCGTAGATAACATGCATGAGTAGAACACAAAAGAGTTTTTGGTCATTGATGTTCAGATTGCTTACCTCCTTAGTCTTATATTGATTCGGCGGTATTGTGGGATTAACTGGCTCGGACCAACCTCACTCGTCCACGTACGAGAGACCGATTCCATCGACTGACAAGCAACTTGTTGCATAAAGATAGTTGGCGGGTGTATGTCTCTCCCACTTTAGTTGAATAGGATTTGACAGAGGCGGTCCTTATAGAAAGGCAACTTGAATATCACCGTTGTGGCTTTGCGTAGGTAAGCATCGTTCTTGCTAGATACCCATAGCAGTCACGTAAAACATGCAACAACAACTTAGAGGACATCTAACTTGTTTTTGAAGTGTATGTTGTGATATGATATGGCCGAAGACATGATGAAATATATTTGATGTATGAGATGATCATGTTTTGTAACAGTTTATATCGACTTGCATGTAGATGCATACAGCAACCGGCAGGATCCATGGGGTTGTCTTTAATTATTGTATAACCTGCGTGTCAATCATTAAGCGCTATGTAATGCTTTACTTTTTCGCTGAACGGTAGCAATAGTAGTAGAAGCGTGGTTGGCACTACAACCCCGATGGTGACACAATGATGGAGATCATGGTGTCATGCCAGTGACGATGGAGATCATGCCGGTGCTTTGGAGATGGAGATCAAAAGCACAAGTTCATGGCCATATCATGTCACTTATGATTTGCAGGTGATGTCAATCCTTTTATGCATCTTATTTTACATAGGATGATGGTAGCATTACAAGGTGATCCCTCACTAAAATTTGAAGATAAAATTGTGTTCTCCTCGAGTGTGCACTGTTGTGAAAGTTCGTCGTTTTGAAGCACCACGTGATAATCGGATGTGATAGACTATACGTTCACATACAATGGGTGCAAGCCAGTTTTGCACATTCGAAACACTCAGGTTAAACTTGATGAGCCTAGCATGTACAGACAGGGCCTTGGAACACAAGAGACCGAAAGGTCGAACAAGAGTCATATAGTAGATATGATCAACATGGAGATGTTCACCATTGAAACCACCTCATCTCACGTGATGATCGGACTTGGGTTGGTGAATTCGGATCATGTAGCACTCGGATGACCGGAGGGATGTCAATTTGAGTGAGAGTTCTTAAGTAATATGATTAACTGAACTCATTATCATGAACATAGTCTAAGTTGTCTTCGCAAATTATGTTGTGGATCAATAGCTCACGCTATAGCTCCCCTATATTTTGATACGTTCCTAGAAAAAAATAGAGTTGAAATATGATGGTAGCAATAATGCGGACTGGGTCCTTTTCTGAGGATTGTCCTCATTGCTGCACACAAGGCTTATGTCCTTGATGCACCGCCCAGTGCGCCACCCCCTCAAGAGTCGTTCGTAGATATTGTGAACAGTTGATAGGCACATTCTGATGATTACTTGATAGTTTAGTGCGTCATGAATTACGGCTTAGAATTGAGGCTCCAAAAACGTTTTGAATATCACAGAACATATGAGATGTTCTAAGAGCTGAAATTGGGATTTCAGGCTCAACACGTGTTGAGAGGTATGAGACCTTGATGACCCACAAGTATAGGGGTCTATTGTAGTCCTTTTGATAAGTAAGGGCGTCGAACCCAACAAGGAGAACAAGGAAATGACAAGCGGTTCACAGTAAGGTATTCTCGGCAAGCACTGAAATTATCGGTAACAGATAGTTTTGTGATAAGATAATTGGTAACGAGTAACAAGTAACAAATGTAGCAAAGGTGCAACAAGGTAGCCCAATCCTTTTTTAGCAAAGGACATGCCTGGATAAACTCTTATATAAAGAGAAGCGCTCCCGAGGACACATGGGAATTTCCGTCAAGCTAGTTTTCATCATGCTCACTTGATTCACGTTCGTTCCTTTGATAATTTGATATGTGGGTGGACCGGTTCTTGGGTGCTGCCCTTACTTGGACAAACCTCCCACTTATGATTAACCTCTCTCACAAGCATCCGCAACTACAAAAGAAGAATTAAGATAAATCTAACCATAGCACGAAACATATGTATCGAAATCAGCCCCTTACGAAGCAACGCATAAACTAGGGTTTAAGCTTCTGTCACTCTAGTAAGCCATCATCTACTTATTACTTCCCAATGCCTCCCCCTAGGCCCAAATAATGGTGAAGTGTTATGTAATCGACGTTCACATAACACCACTAGAGGATAGACAACTTACATTTCATCAAAATATCGAACAAATACCAAATTCACATGATTACTTATAACAAGACGTATCCCATATCCTCAGGAACAAACGTAACTACTCAAAAAGCATGTTCATGTTCATAATCAGAGGACTATTAATTATCATAAAGGATATGAACATATGATCTTCCACCAAGTAAACCAACTAGCATCAACTACAAGGAGTAATCAACACTACTAGCAACCCACAGGTACCAATCTGAGGTTTGAGACAAAGATCGGATACAAGAGATGAACAAGGGTTTGGAGAGGAGACCGTTCTGGTGAAGATATTGATGGAGATTGACCCCCTCTCAAAGAGAGGATCGTTGGTGATGACGATGGCTTCGATTTCCCCCTCCGGGAGGGAAGTTTCCCCGGCAGAATAGCTCCGCCAGAGGTCTAGATTGGTTCTACCCAAGTTCCGCCTCTAGACGGCGGCGCTTCGTCCCAAAATATCTCTTATGAGTTTTTCCAGGTCAAAACCCTTCATATAGCAGAAGATGGGCGTCGAGGACCTCCCAGGTGGGTCACAAGCCACCTAGGTGCGGCCAGGGGGTGGTCGCGCCTAGCATGCTTGTGACCTCCTGGTGCCCCCCTATGTATTTGTTTTGCCCAATATGTTTTATATATTCCAAAACAATTCTCCATAACTTTGTAGGACTTTTGGAGTTGTGCATAATAGTTATCACAGATTTGCTCCTTTCCCAGTCCAGCATTTAATCTGTCGGCATTCTCCCTCTTCATGTAAACCTTGTAAAATAAGGGATAAAACACATAAGTATTGTACCATAACGTGTAATAACAGCCCATAAAGCAATAAATATCAATATAAAAGCATGAAGCAAAATGGACGTATCAACTCCCCCAAGCTTAGACCTCGCTTGTCCTCAAGCGAAAGCCAAGATCAATAAATATGTCCACATGTTTAGGGATAGCGATGTCGATAAAATAAAATATGGACATGAGGACATGACGATCATCTTTAGGACAACAATACTTATTGATATATAATTTGTTATGGTGGAGTAACAATTCATGCATAGGGCAAAAGTATGAACCAAGAACTTTATTGACAACTAACAAATTCTGCCCTCAGTCATTGAAGCAATTTGCAATTTATCATAACATAGGAAGGAGTCAATATAAGATCTTGCAAAGAAAATCCACATACTCAATTATGTAGCGACCCGATCTCAAGGGATCGGAGTCGCTGTGCTTAAGTGTCATCCCTAGATCGGTATGCTGACACACACAATACTTGAGGATTTACAAGAGAGTTCAATCACACATTTATTACATCGAGAAACCTCAAAGAGTATTTATTACATTAATGTGGCCTAAGGCCAAGTAAAACAAAATCATGCGGAAGCAATAAGTGTAACGAGTCCATCAACTCCACGAGCAAGCTGAGTGCAGAACAACGATCTATCGCACCTTATTCATCGTCGGGTAAATCTGCGACATGATAAGTTGCAGCCGTGTAGGTCAGTACATGGAATGTACTGGCAAGTCACATCATAAAGTGTAATGAGCCTACATAGTACATGCAATTTGGCTGGTGGAAAGCTCTAAGTTTTTAGTGCATAAAGCTAGTTTTTCCCTATCAAAAATAATTGTTCTATTTTTACAAATACCATAAGTCTGAGATGATGCCCATCTCAGTCATTCCAAAATTTTGTACCCAGTTGATTAGTTAAGAGTTATGAGATCTCCCTACATTTCCACTACTAAAATCTCAAGTGTCCATGACCGAGGACACGACTAATCGATTAGATTTTAACTTTGTAGATGTTGTGCACTTTTCCCCCCAAGACTCGACCACATCCTTGATCGGAAGATCGAGACATAGTCTTTCGAAAGCATTTCCCCTAACCCATGGATAGGCCGGTACACCTACATCATCTACATCTGCTAGCCTATCCCGGAAGAGGTCACACCATCTACTCAACTAAGCCAGAGCCCATATTGGCTTGCGGCTGCACACGGAAGCTTATAGACATGAAAATAAGGTTGATCCCTTTGAGCCTGGGTGGACGGACCACTAGTGTGCAATCCCATGGATTTCCATGAATGCTCCCACTGTACTTCGCCACCATACAAACCAATTTCCACCCAGGTAGTTCATTAAAAGTTGGTCCTAGTTACTACTTTGTCACTCACATCTCAAGGTGATAACACTCCCCAATCCATGTCTACTTTGGCGAAGCATTGTAACATAACACGGTGGCGACAAAGTTGGTACGGTTCAGACCTACCTCAAATGAACTACTGGGTGATAGTAAAACCAACAAGTATAAACTCCTACCATGCACTCCTACATCAAAGGGCTATGTGCAAAAATAAACCATATGTAAAACATGTATGATCAAAATGTAACTTGCCTTCGTGCTGGGAGTGAAATTCTAGGGAGTGGTAGTACTCTGCTTCGCACTCCGTACAATCTATCGCAAAATAAATAAGCACACATAAACAAGCATTCATGCAATTCAAACAAAAACGTGCAACAAAATATTTGCAAAAGCCAAATGAAATCTGACACAAGTCATTAGCACGAAAATTTTCAAAGTATAAATAGTGTTCAAAATTCGTGACATGCACTAGTGTTCCTACAAGGCATTCTAGTAAAATTATGATGAATAGAAAATACTTGTGTAGAATGTATAGTGGCAAAAGTTCATGGCAAAGGATTTAGTTCGTGTGACGTGGTGCAAAAAGAATCACTTCAAACGGGTATACCGTTTGGAAGATATGGCCTAATGAAATTTAATTTCAAATCTGAAATAATTCCAATTTTGAACTTGCAAAAGTTTGCAATGATGGGTTCTCTGGTTAGGGCTATTCGATACGAAAATTTAGCCGTTGGTTTCATCTCGTTTCGATCTACGGTTAAAAAGTTAAGGCCTTTTGAAGTTTGAAACAAATCTGAAAAAAACTGCTATAATAGCGTTTTCTGAAAACACTATATTGTGAACGTTCGTGGCTAGAGCGTGAAGTGGATGGCCCTGGTTTACTGGCTGCGTTCGCCGCGATGGCTACGCGGTGAACATTCACGAAATAGGTAGGTTCGGCTAAACTAAAAGAAAACCGACGTTCAGTTCAAATAAACCGCACGGTTTAGATGAAAACACGGTTAACCGCATACCTCTTCGGTCTAATAAAAAAATCTAATCTAATCTACAGGTTCAAATCTAAAAAAACCCTATGCTAATCTAACTAAACGAGCGAGGCGAGCGCTTACAGAGAGGAGGACGGGGTCGGGCAGGAACTGGGCGAGGATGTGGCGCGGCTCTGGCGATCGCCGGCGTCAATGGAGAGGCGGGGAAGATGCGGCTCGGCGAGGGCCTCCGGTCGGTGGTGATGCGGGGTGGCGGCGGTGTCCGGGTGGAGTGGAGGGAGGCGGCGAAGCTCCTGTGCTCCAGTGAACTCCGACGATGTAGGTCATGAGGGCGGCGTCTCCGGAGGTTCCTAGGGCCAAACAACATGTCATGGAGATGCACACGGACAAGGGGGTCCGATTTCGTGAAGAAAAAAGAGGTAGGGGAGGTTCACCGGCGACGTGGCACTCCGGCGAAATAGCTTCAGCCGGCGAGATCCAAGTGGCAACGACGGCGGCTATGAGCGGCGAGAGTTGGTGCGGGTTGGCTGAATGGGAGGAGGGCATCGAGGGCCTTTTATAGGCGCAGCTAGGGCGTCCGGGAGTGCGGGATAAGCTCTATCCCGACAGCTCCGGCCGGCGGTTGCGGGTGAGCATGGCGCGGCCTCATCCCATGCGGGTTGAGCGGGAGGTTAGGGTCGATGGGGTTCTGGCCCCACTTGCAGGCGTGTGAGGGAGGAAGAGAGAGTTGACCAAAAGAGAGATGGGGCTCGGGCGAGCGTGCGTGTGTGCGATGGCTGGGGCGCCCGATGCCCTGGCTGGGTCAGCCTCGCTCGCGAGCGAGCGGCCTCGCTGGCTAGCGATCGGCCTGGCTGGGCCGTGTGGTGTGCGTGCGTGCATGTGTTGTGTTTCTGTTTTTTTGAAAACCCTTTCTTTTTAGATCCGAAGCAGGAAAAAAAAGGAAAAAATATTAGAAAAAAATTCCTAAAATCCTTATTGGTAAAATAGAGCACAAGGAACATTAATTCCTACTCATATAATTTAGATATATATATATATATATATATTTATCTTATGAAATAAATTAACTTGTGGCTAACAAAAATAATTTTCATGCAACTCTAATTACACCAAATATTAGTCCCACACTTCCCCACTCATGTATATTTTGAGGAAGTTATATTATCTTCTCTCTATTATTTTATGTGAGTGGAAAAACTTGAACATCATAAACTCCAATGCAATAAATCATGAGATGCAATATGATGATCCTATTAACATCCCAATTTAATAAAACTGGGATGTTACAAACCTACCCCCCTTGAGATGAATCTCGTCCTCGAGATTCGGGTTGGCCAGCAAAAAGGTGTGGATGGTCACGCTTGAGATCTTCTTCTCGTTCCCATGTAGCTTCCTCCTCGGTGTGGTGACTCCACTGAACCTTGCAGAACTTGATGACCTTGGTACGAGTGATCCTCTCGGCAGTCTCAAGAATCTTAATAGGCTTCTCCTCATAAGTTAGATGGTTATCCAACTGAATTGCTTCTAGAGGCACTGTATCTCTCAAAGGAATATATACCATCTCTACATGACACTTCTTCAGTTGGGAAACATGAAACACATCATGAACTCCTGACAAACCCTCTGGTAGTTCCAACTTGTATGCAACTTCTCCTCTGCATTCCATAACTCTGTATGGCCCCACGAATCATGGTGCTAACTTTCCTTTGACTCCAAACCTCTTAATACCTCGAAGTGGAGACACTCGTAGATATGCTCTATCTCCCACTTCGTAAATCACTTCCTTGCATTTAGCATCGGCATAACTCTTCTGTCTAGACTGATCTATCTTGAGTCTATCACGGATCAACTTGACCTTCTCCTCAGAATCTCGAATCAAATCCGATCCAAACAATTTGCGATCACCAACTCCATCCCACATCAAAGGTGTTCTACACTTCCGCCCATACAATGCCTCAAAAGGGGCCATCTGCAAACTAGCTTGATTTGTATGAGAACTCTGCATAAGGTAAGTTATCATCCTATCTAGACCCGTAGTCTAGCGCACAAGCTCTCAACATGTCCTCCAGAATCTGATTCACCCTCTCTGTCTGCCCATGTATCTGTGAATGGAAGGTTGTACTAAACTCTAGCCTGGTACCCAAAGTTTCATGTAGCTGATGCGAAAACTTTGAAGTAAACTATGTTCCTTTATCTGATACAATGGTCCTCGGAACTCCATGCAGACATACAATCCTGGTCATATATATCTTCGCCAGCTTAGCACTTGTATAGGTAGTCTTCACGGGAATGAAGTGAGCGACCTTGGTCAAGCGATCAACAATCACCCAAATGGAATCATAACCTGAACGGGTCCTGGGTAATCCCATGATGAAGTCCATGCCAAGTTTATCCCATTTCCAATCAGGTATCGGCAATGGCTGAAGTAAACCTGCTGGTTTCTGATGCTCTGCCTTTACCCTCTGACATACATCACATACTGCTACATACTCAGCAATTTCCCTCTTCATACCAGTCCACCAAAAACTTTCCTTCAAGTCCAAATACATCTTGGTGTTCCCTGGATGTATCGAGTAAGGCGAATCATGAGCCTCCTGAAGAATCAACTTCCTGATCTCTGGATCATTGGGCACACAAATATGTTGCTCAAACCATATGGTTCCATGCTCATCCTCACAGAATCCTTCTGCCTTTCCTTTGTTGATCCTCTCCTTTATCTCAGCAATACCTTGATCCAACTTCTAAGCTTCTCCGATCTTTGCCAACAAGGTGGACTGAACTTCTAGTGTGGCAACATAGCCTCTTGGAACTATTTCCAACTCGAGATCTCTAAGTTCATCACACAACTCCTGAGGTAATCCTCCTATGATAAGAGTGTTGACATAGCTCTTACGGCTCAACGCATCTGCCATGACATGGGCTTTTCCTGGATGATAGTGCAAACTCATGTCATAATCCTTGATGAGCTCCAACCATCTCCTTTGCCTAAGGTTCAACTCTTTATGCGTGAAGATGTACATCAAACTCTTGTGATCGGTGTAAACATCACATTGGTTCCCGATAAGGAAATGTCTCCAGGTCTTGAGTACATGCACCACTGCTGCTAACTCCAGATCATGCGTGGCATAGTTCAACTCATGAGGTCGAAGCTAACGTGAAGCATAAGCTACAACCTTTCCTTCTTGCATAAGCACGCCTCCAAGTCCTTGGCGTGAAGCGTCGCAATACACCTGAAAATCCTTGTGTATGTTCAGTAGAATTAGCACTGGAGCCGAAACCAAACATTTCTTCAACTCCTGGAAACTGGCTTCACATTCCTCAGTGCAAATATACTTGGTGTCCTTGTTCAACAACTCCGTTATGGGCTTTGCAATCTTGGAGAAATTCTCAATGAACCTCCGATAATATCCTGCAAGTCCAAGGAAACTGCGGATCTTGCTAACTGAGGCCGATGCCTTCCATTCTGTGACTGCTTCTACCTTGGAAGGGTCCACGACAATTCCTTCCCCTGACACAACATGTCCGAGAAATCTGACTTCCTTCAACCAAAACTCACACTTGCTGAACTTGGCATAAAGTTGGTGTTCTCTGAGCTTCTCCAGAACTAAGCACAGATGTTCTGTGTGCTCCTCCTCATTCTTGGAGAAAACCAATATATCATCAATGAATACCCCAACAAACTTATCCATGTACTCCATGAATACCTTGTTCATCATGCTCATAAAATAGGCAGGGGCATTAGTCAAACCAAATGACATGACTGTATACTCATAAAGCCCATACCTCATGGTAAAAGCTGTCTTAGGTATATCCTTCTCACGGATCTTCAACTGATGATAACCTGATCGAAGGTCAATCTTGGAGAAAACACCAGCTCCTTCTAGCTGGTCGAACAAGTCATTGATCATCGGTAGCGGATACTTGTTCTTGATGGTCACCTCATTCAAAGAGAGATAATCCACACACATACTCAAGGTTCCATCCTTCTTCTCCACTAAGAGTACTAGGGCTCCCAAGGGTGATGAACTCAGGCGAATATACCCCTTCTCCAGCAGCTCCTCAATCTGCTTATTGACTTCCGCTAGATCATTAGGGGTTATCCGGTATGGCCTCTTGGAGATAGGTCTGGTGCCTGGCAGTGACTCAATGAGAAACTCAATCTCCCGATCCGGTGGCATACCGGGTAACTCCTCTAGAAATACATCGAGATAATCCTTCACCACTGGCACTTCTTCCTGGACAACTCCCGTAAGAGAGTTCACTTGAGTCCTCTTAGGCTTAAGCCTGGATACATACTTGATCCTCTTCTTCTCTGGAGTGGTGAGAAGAATTGACCTACTAGCGCAATCAATGCTTCCCTGATACTTGGACATCCAATCCATACCTAGGATTACATCCAACCCTTGTGACTCAAGTACGATCATATATGTGGGAAAAACATGTCCCCCTATGTTCAAAGGCAACTGAAAACATGCCTAACTAGTCATAGACTCTGCTCCTGGGGAACTCACTAGAATAGGTGACTTAAGAGCTATAGTAGCCAACTAATATTTATCCACAAATCCCCTTGATATGAATGAATGCGATGCACCAGTGTCAAATAGAATGAGTGCTGGAAAAGAATTAACCAAGAACTTACCAATCACCGCATCCGGTTGTTCATAGACTTCTTCCATGTTGACATGATTCACATGCCCCTTAGTGAAAGGATTGGGCTTCTTGCCTCCAGAACTTCCATTGCCATTCCCATTCTATAGCTCGGGACACTCATTGGAGTAGTGCCCTGTCTTCTTGCACTTGAAGTAGGTGATGTGACTTAGATCCTTCCTCACTGGTGTAGCAGGGGTAGGGTGATGGTGATTGACGTTTCCTCTATTCCCATTGCCATTCTTATGGCCATTATGGTTGTGTCCATTGCCTCCATGCTGAGAATGGACACCATGGTTATGATGGTTGTGCCCTGCAAACTTACTGTGTCTTGTACCAGAATATCCTGAGAAAGGGGCGGAGCGATGCTTCTGCTGAGCTCTAGACTGAAACTTGCCTTGATCATATTTCCTCTTGCGATTTTCCATCTGCTGATGCTTGCCCTCTAGAGTGATCGCCTTGTCCACCAACTCTTGATAGTTATCAAAAGTCGCTACCATCAACTGAATTCCCAGCTCATCATTCAGTCCCTCCAGAAACTTCTCTTGCTTGGCCGCATTGGTTGCCACGTCACCTGGGGCGTAACGGGACAACCTGCTGAAGTCATCAACATACTCAGACACTGAGCGACCTCCTTGGCGCAAGTTCAGGAACTCCCTCTTCTTGAGAGCCACAGCTCCCGCTGAAACATGAGCAGTGCGGAACGCCTGCTGGAACTGAGCCCAAGTCACATTCTCCATGGGGTACGTGGCGTGTAGTTCTCCCACCACGAAGCTGCTGGTCCATCCAGTTGGTGAGAGGCAAACCTCACCTTCTCCTGATCGGTGTATCCTGTTGTGGCTAGCTTCCTACCCATGTTGTGAAGCCAGTCATCTGCGACAATCGGCTCCCGACTGCTCGTGAAGATTGGAGGATTCAGCCTCAGAAAACGGGTAAGGCTATCAATTTGTGGTGGAGGTGGAGGCGGGTTGTTGTTGTTGTTGTTCTGGGCCATATTCTGCATGATCAACTGTATCATCTGGTTCTGGGTCTGAAGCAATTGTTCCAAGGCGGGTGGGATATCATTCCCCGAGCCACTCCCGGAAGGGTCGCGCCTTGGTGGCATCTGTTGGTCATCATAGATGAGGTATAGATAGAATTAGGCCTAAGGGAGAAACACTACCCATATGCAAATGATGTCAATAAGAATCCAGATCACTCCAATTCAATTCAATCAAAGAGTTCACACAAAACAAATCTAAGGTGAGCCATGTCACAAGATTTGATAAGGTCCCACAAATAAATAAATCAAATACTAATCTAATATCGAATCCTAATCTCTCATGGTGGTCCAAATCTACTCCTCATCGGAAGAGAGATCTATCATGTTGATGTCGGCTCCAGCGGCATCACTCTATATCTCCTCATCGTCATCCTCATAGTCTTTGTCCTGACTGACGTAGTCGCTGTAAGAGTGATCCTCTTGGAGATTCTCCCTGTTATCAAGCTTTTCCTTAGCTTCCTCCAGCTGAAGCTTCAAGTCATTGAACTTATCCTGCAGTGCATCGAGCTCCTCCTCATGCTCTGCGCGAGCGTTCTGAAGCTCTTCTTCCAGCTCAAACTTGCGAGTAGTCAGGTTGTGGGTGGTGACGAGGCTGTTATCAATCTCTTCCTTCATCCTGGTGATGAGCTCCTCCAGGTCCTCAATGTGTGAGGTGATGGTGTCGTCCTCCCTGCTGTGCACCACATCTCCATCCGAGTCACGGCGTGCGTACATGATGTAGTTAGTCTTCCTGAGATCCTCGCGGTAGTCCTGGCGAATGCTGTTGGAAATATGCCCTAGAGGCAATAATAAATTAGTTATTATCATATTTCCTTGTTCATGATAATCGTTTATTATCCATGCTATAATTGTATTAATTGGAAACATGAATACATGTGTGGATACATAGACAAACACAATGTCCCTAGTATGCCTCTAGTGAACTAGCTCGTTGATCGAAAGATGGTTAAGGTTTCCTAGCCATGGACATGAGATGTCATTTGATAACGGGATCACATCATTAGGAGAATGATGTGATGGACAAGACCCAAACTACAAACATAGCTTATGATCGTGTCAGCTTATTGCTGCTGTTTTCTGCATGTCAAGTATATGTTCCTATGACCATGAGATCATGCAACTCACAGATATCGGAGGAGTACCTTGTGTGCATCAAACGTCACAACGTAACTGGGTGACTATAAAAGTGCTCTACAGGTGTCTTCGAGGGTGTCTATTGAGTTGGCATGGATCAAGACTGGGATTTTCTACTCCGTGTGACGGAGAGGTATCTTAGGGCCCACTCGGTAATACAACATCACAATAAGCCTTGCAAGCAATGTGACTAAGTGTTAGTTATGGGATCTTGTATTACGGAACGAGTAAAGAGACTTGCCAGTAACGAGGTTGAACTAGGTATGGAGATACCAACGATCGAATCTCGGGCAAGTAACATACCGAAGAACAAAGGGAACATCATACGGGATTAACTGAATCCTTGACATAGAGGTTCAACCGATAAAGATCTTCATAGAACATGTAGGAACTAATGTGGACATCCAGGTCCCGCCATTGGTTATTGACCGTAGAGGTGTCTCGGTCATGTCTACATAGTTCTCGAACCCGCAGGGTCTGCACACTTAAGGTTTGGTTTCGTTTCGGTAGTATAGAGTTATGTATGGTGGTGACCGAAGTTTGTTCGGAGTCCCGTATGAGATCCCGGACGTCAAGAGGATCTCCGAAATGGTCCGGAGGTAAAGATTCATATACAGGAAGTCCCGTTTTGGTCACAGGAAAAGTCTCGGGCTCGTCGGTAGTGTACCGGGAGTGTCGGTAGTGTACCGGGAGGCCTCCGTGAGGGGTATTTCGACCCAAGAGGCTTCATGGGCTATGGGAGAGTGAATATCAGCCCTTAGTGGGCCGGTGGAAACTCCCACACAAGGCCCATGTGGCTGGAGGAAAAAACCCAATAGGAAAAGGTGGAAAAAAGGCAAAAAAGGAGCAATCCTAGTCCTACTAGGATTGGAGGAGGAGAGTCCTCCTCCACCTCCCACTTCGGCCGAAGCCTCCAAGGCTTGGAGGCCAAGCTGCCTCTCCTCATCCCTCCCTCCTATATATACTAGTGGGTTTCTAGGGTTTTGCACTTGATTTTCAGCCACGTGCAAACCCTAATCTCTAGTGCATAGTTTCTCCTCTAGATCGGTTTTCTGCAGTGCTTAGGTGAAGCCCTATCGGAATTTCTCCACCACCATCACCGGAGCGCCGTTAGGCTGCCGGAGAACTCTTCTTCCTCTCCACTCCTTCTTGCTGGATCAAGATGGTGGAGATCATCATCAAGCTGTACGTGTGCTCAACGCGGAGGTGCCGTCCGTTCGGTGCTAGATCGGAAGGATCGTGATCAAGTTCGTGGGACGGATCGTGATCAAGTTTGTGGGACGGATCGTGATCGGATCACAGGACGGATTGTGATTGGATCGTGGGACAAATCATGATTGGATCGCGGGACGCATGGTGATTTGGATCGCGAAGGCGTTCGACTGCACCAACCGCGTTTCTTAACGCTTCCCGCTTAGCAATCTACAAGGGTATGTAGATCCACTCTCCCTCTCATAGATGCTCATCACCATGGATAGATCTGCGTGTGCGTAGGAAATTTTTTGTTTCCAATGCAATGTTCCCCAACAGTGGCATCATGAGCTAGGTCTATGTGTAGATGAGATCTCAAGTAGAACACAAAAGGTTTGTGGGCGTTGATGCTTAGATTGCTTCCTCCCTTGGTTGGATTTTTGTTCAGCGGTATTGTGAGATGAAGCGGCCCGGACCAATATTACTCGTACACTTATGAGAGACCGGTTCCCTCGATGCAACTTGTTGCCTAGATTTCTTGCGGGTGGCAGTTTCTCTCACTTTAGTTGGATCGGATTCAACAAAGGTGGTCCTTGAGAAGGTTGAAAAGCAAATTATGTATCACCATTGTGGTTTATGCGTAGGTGAGAATTGTTCTTGCTAGAAACCCATAGCAGCCACGTAAAACATGCAACAACAATTAGAGGACATCTAACTTGTTTTTGCAGGATATGTTGTGATGTGATATGGCCAATTACATGATGTGATATATGTGATGTATGAGATGATCATGTGATGTATAGAATTTCATGACTTGCATGTCAATGAGTACGGCAACCGGCAGGAGCCATAGGGTTGTCTTTAATTATTGTATGACCTGCGTGTCAATCATTAAGCGCTATGTAATGCTTTACTTTATCACTAAACGGTAGCAATAGTAGTAGAAGCATGGTGGGCGCGACAACCCCGATGGCGACACGTTGATGGAGATCAAGATGATGGAGATCATGGTGTCATGCCGGTGACGATGGAGATCATGCCGGTGCTTTCAATATGGAGATCAAAAGCACAAGTTCATGGCCATATCATGTCACTTATGATTTGCATGTGATGTTAATCCTTTTATGCACCTTGTTTTGCTTAGGACGACGGTAGCATTATAAGGTGATCCCTCACTTAATTTCAAGATAAATTGTGTTCTCCCTGAGTGTGCACCATTGCGAAAGTTCTTCGTGTCGAGACACCACGTGATGATCAGGTGTGATAGACTCTACGTTCACATACAACGGGTGCAAGCCAGTGTTGCACATGCAGAACACTTGGGTTAAACTTGACGAGCCTTGCATGTACAGACATGGCCTCGGAACACAAGAGACCGAAAGGTCGAACATGAGTCATATAGTAGATATGATCAACATGATGATGTTCACCATTGTAACCACCTCAACTCACGTGATGATCAGACTTGAGTTGGTGAATTTGGATCATGTATCACTCGAATGACCGGAGGGATGTCAATTTGAGTGGGAGTTCTTAAGTAATATGATTAATTGAACTCATTATCATGAACATAGTCAGTAGTGTCTTTGCAAATTATGTTGTAGATTACTTGGTCGCGCTGTAGCTCCCTTGTATTTTTATATGTTCCTAGAGAAATAGAGTTGAAAGATGATGGTAGCAATATTGTGGATTGGCTCCGTGATCTGAGGATTATCCTCGTTGCTGCACAGAAGGCTTATGTCCTTAATGCACCGCTCGGTGCGCCAACCCCTCTAGCATCGTCTGTAGATGTTGTGAACATCTGACAGGTACGTGCTGATGACTACTTGATAGTTTAGTGCGTCATGCATTTCGGCTTAGAATTGAGGCTTCGAAACGTTTTGGACGTCACGGAACACATGAGATGTTCTAAGAGCTGAAATTAGGATCTCAGGCTCGTGCCCGTGTTGCGAGATATGAGATCTCCGACAAGATTCTTTGCCTGCAAGATGAACGAGAATAGCTCAATCGTTGAGCATGTGCTCAGATTGTCTGGGTGCTACAATCGCTTGAATCGAGTGGGAGTTCGTCTTCCAGATAAGATAGTGATTGATATAGTTCTCCAAGTCACTTTCACTAAGCTACTAGAACTTGGTGATGAACTATAAAATGCCAGGGATAGAACTAATGATCCCTAAGCTGTTCACCATGTTTGACACCGCGAAGGTAGAAATCAAGAAGGAGCATCAAGTGTTGATGGTTAGTATAACCACTAGTTTCGAGAAGGGCAAGGCCAAGGAGGGAAACTAAATGGATGGCAAGTTAGTTGCTGCTCTAGTGAAGCAACCCAAAATTGAACCCAAACCCGAGACTAAGTGCTTCAATTATGAGGAGAGAGGTCGCTGAAGCGGAACAACCCTAGATACTTGGTAGATAAGAAGGCTGGCAACGTCGACAGAAGTATATTTGATATACATGTTATTGATGTGTACGTTGCTTGTACTCCTAGTAGCACCTGGGTATTGGATACCGGTTCGGTTGCTAAATGTTAGTAACTCGAAATAAAAGGTACAGAATAAACGGAGAACTAGCTAAGTGTGAGGTGATGATGTGTGTTGGAAATGTTTCCAAGGTTGATGTGATCAACATCGCACGCTCTCTCTATCTTCGAGATTAATGACGAACCTAAATAAATGTTGTTTGGTGTTTTTGTGTTGAGCATGAACGTGATTAGATCATGTTCATTGCAACACGGTTATTCATTTAAGTTAGAGAATAATGGTTATTCTATTTACATGAATAATACCTTCAATAGTCATGCACCCAGTAAGAATGGTTTGTTGAAACTTGATCGTAGTAATACACATGTTCACAACATTGATGCCAAAGATATACAAAGTTAATAATAATAGTACCACATACTCGTGGCACTGCCGCTAAATGTCATATTGGTATAAAACGCATGAAAGAAACTCCATGCTGATGGATCTTTGGACTCATTCGATCTCGAATCGGTTGAGACATGCGAACCATGCCTCTTGGTCAAGATGACTAAGGACCCCGTTTTCTATTTTGATGAAGCAGGCAAGCGATTTATTGGAAATGATACATGTTGATGTATGCAATCCAATGAGTCTTGTAGCGTGCGGTGGAGATCATTATTTTCTTACCTTCACTGATGATTTGAGTAGATATAGTGTATATTTACTTAATGAAACACAAGTCTGAATCGTTTGAAAGGTTCAAGCAAATTCAGAGTGAAGTTTAAGATCATCGTGATAAGAAGATAAAAATGTTTGCGATATGATCGTGGAGATGAATATCTGAGTTACGATTTTGGCATACAACTTTAGACAATGTGAAAGTTGTTTCACAACTCACGCCACCTGGAACACCATAGTGTGATGGTGTGTCCGAACGTCATAGTCGTGCTCTATTGGATGTGGTGCGTGCTATGATGTCTATTATCGTTTTGTTACTATAATTTTGGGGTTATGCATTAGAGACAACTACATCCACTTTAAACGGGGCACCATCTAAATCCAATGAGATGGCACCGTATGAACTATGGTTTGATAGAAACCTAAGCTGTCATTTCTTAATGTTTGGGGTTGCGGCGCTTGTGTGGAGAATGGTTTCACCTAATGAGCTCGAACCCAAAGCATACAAATGCATCTTCATAGAATACCCTAAGAACAGTTGGGTGAACCTTCTATCTCAGATCCAAGCATAAAATGTTTGTTGCTAAAACTGGGTCCTTTCTCGAGAAAGGGTTTCTCTTGAAAGAATTGAGTGGGAGGAGGATAGAACTTGATGAGGTTATTGAACCTCTGCTTCAACCAGAAAGTAGCGCAACATAGAAAGATGTTTCTGTGAAGCCTACATCAGTTGAATAGGAAGTTAATGATGATGATCATGAAGCTTCGGATCAAGTTACTATCGACCTACAAGGAAAATAGAACTTGATGAGGTCATTGAACCTTTACTTCAACCAGAAAGTGGCGCAGCGCAGAAAGATGTTTCTGTGAAGCCTACGTCAGTTGAAGAGGAAGTTAATTATGATGATCATGAAGCTTCGGATCAAGTTACTATCGAACTTCGTAGGTCCACAAGGACGTGTACTGCTACTGAGCGGTACGACAACCCTGTCTTGGAGGTCATGTTATTGGACAACGATGAACCTACGAACTATGGAGAAGTGATGATGGGCCCGGAAACCAACAAATGGTTAGAGGCCATGAAATCCGAGAAAGTATCCATGTATGAAAACCAAGTATAGACTTTGGTGGACTTGCTCGTTGGACGGCAGAGCGTTAAGTACAAATGGATCTTTAAAATGAAGACAGACGCTGATGGTAAATGTTACCATTTGTAAAGCTCGACTTGTTGCAAAGTAGTTTACGACAAGTTCAAGGAGTTGACTGCGATGAGACTTTCTCACTCGTAGCGATGCTAAAGTCTATTGGAATTATGTTAGCAGTTGCTGCATTTTTAAAATATGAAATCCGGTGGATGGATGCCAAAACATCGTTTCCTTCCTTATGGAAAGGTTGTATGAAATATAACCAGAAGGTTTTGTTTGCCCTAAGGATGCTAAAAGGTGTGTGAGCTTCAGTTATTTGTTCTATGAACTGAAGCAAGCATCTCGGAGTTGGAATATACACTTTGATGAGGTGATCAAAGTTTTTGAGTCTATACAAAGTTTACGAGAAACTTGTATTTGCAATAAAGTGAGTGGGAGCACTATAGAGTTTCTCGTAAGCATATGTGGTTGACATATTGTTGATCGGAAATGATGTAGAATTTCTAGAAAGCATAAACGGTTCTTTGAAAAGTGTTTATCAAAGGAAGACCTAGATGAAGCTACCTAATTGTTAAGCATCAAGATCTATAGAGATAGATCAAGATGCTTGATGAGACTTTCAATGAGTACATACCTCGACAAGATTTTGAAAGAAGTTCAAAATGGATCAGTCAGAGAGAAGTGTTCTTGCCTGCTTTGTAAGGTGTGAAGTTGAGAGAGACTCAACGCTCGACCATGGCAGAAGAAAGAGAAAGGTCGAATGCCGTCCCCTATACCTTAGCCATAGGCTCTGTATAGTATGCCATGCTGAGTACTGCACTCATGTCTGCCTTGCCATGAGTCCGTCAAGGGGTACAAGAGTGATCTAGGAGTGGATCACTGGACAACGGTCAAGAATATCCTTAGTAACTAAAAGACTAAGGAGATGTTTCTCAATTATGGAGGTGATAAAGAGTTCATCGTAAAGAGTTACGTCGATGCAAAGCTTTAACACCAATCTGGATAACTCGCAGTAGCAATCTAGATACGTATAGTGGAGCAGCCATTTGGAATAGTACCAAGTGGAGTGTGCGAGCAGTGCTTACAGTTTGACATAGAGAATTGCAAAGTACACACGGATTTGAATGTCGCAGACCCATTGACTATAAGATCCCTCTCACATGCAAAGCATGATCGAGCCCCAAAAGTCATTGGGTGTTAGATTCATAACAAATGCGAATCACATAGTGATGTGAACTAGATTATTGACTCTAGTGCAAGTGGGAGATTGTTGGAAATTTGCCCTAGAGGCAATAATAAATTAGTTATTATCATATTTCCTTGTTCATGATAATCGTTTATTATCCATGCTATAATTGTATTAATTGGAAACATGAATACATGTGTGGATACATAGACAAACACAATGTCCCTAGTATGCCTCTAGTGAACTAGCTTGTTGATCGAAAGATGGTTAAGGTTTCCTAGCCATGGACATGAGATGTCATTTGATAACGGGATCACATCATTAGGAGAATGATGTGATGGACAAGACCCAAACTACAAACATAGCCTATGATCGTGTCAGTTTATTGCTACTGTTTTCTGCATGTCAAGTATATGTTCCTATGACCATGAGATCATGCAACTCACAGATATCGGAGGAGTACCTTGTGTGCATCAAACGTCGCAACGTAACTGGGTGACTATAAAAGTGCTCTACAGGTGTCTTCGAGGGTGTCTATTGAGTTGGCATGGATCAAGACTGGGATTTGGTACTCCGTGTGACGGAGAGGTATCTCAGGGCCCACTCGGTAATACAACATCACAATAAGCCTTGCAAGCAATGTGACTACGTGTTAGTTACGGGATCTTGTATTACGGAACGAGTAAAGAGACTTCCCAGTAACGAGGTTGAACTAGGTATGGAGATACCAACGATCGAATCTCGGGCAAGTAACATACCGAAGAACAAAGGGAACATCATACGGGATTAACTGAATCCTTGACATAGAGGTTCGACAAATAAAGATGTTCATTGAACATGTAGGAACTAATGTGGATACCCAGGTCCCGCCATTGGTTATTGACCGTAGAGGTGTCTCGGTCATGTCTACATAGTTCTCGAACCCGCAGGGTCTGCACACTTAAGGTTTGGTGACGTTTCGGTAGTATAGAGTTATGTATGGTGGTGACCGAAGTTTGTTCGGAGTCCCGGATGAGATCCCGGACGTCACGAGGAGCTCCGAAATGGTCCGGATGTATAGATGCATATACAGGAAGTCCCGTTTTGGTCACCGGAAAAGTCTCGGGCTCGTCGGTAGTGTACTGGGAGTGTCGGTAGTGTATCGGGAGGCCTCTGTGAGGGGGTATTTCGACCCAAGAGGCTTCATGGGTTGTGGGAGAGTGAATATCAGCCCTTAGTGGGCCGGTGGAAACTCCCACACAAGGCCCATGTGGCTGGAGGAAAAAACCCAATAGGAAAAGGTGGAAAAAAAGGCAAAAAGGAGCAATCCTAGTCCTACTAGGATTGGAGGAGGAGAGTCCTCCTCCACCTCCCACTTCGGCCGAAGCCTCCAAGGCTTGGATGCCAAGCTGCCTCTCCTCATCCCTCCATCCTATATATACTAGTGGATTTCTATGGTTTTGCACTTGATTTTCAGCCACGTGCAAACCCTAATCTCTAGTGCATAGTTTCTCCTCTAGATCGGTTTTCTGTAGTGTTTAGGCGAAGCCCTGCCGGAATTGCTCCACCACCATCACCGGAGCGCCGTCAGGCTGCCGGATAACTCTTCTTCCTCTCCACTCCTTCTTGCTGGATCAAGACGGTGGAGATCATCATCAAGTTGTACGTGTGCTGATCGCGGAGGTGCCATCCGTTCGGTGCTAGATCGGAAGGATCGTGATCAAGTTCGTGGGACGCATCGTGATCAAGTTTGTGGGACAGATCGTTATCGGATTGCGGGACGGGTCGTGATTGGATCGCAGGACACACGACAATTTTGGATCGCGAAGAAGTTCGACTACACCAACCGTGTTTCTTAACGCTTCCCGCTTAGCGATCTACAAGGGTATGTAGATCCACTCTCCCTCTCGTAGATGCTCATCACCATGGATAGATCTGCGTGTGCATAGGAAATTTTTTGTTTCCCATGCAACGTTCCCCAACAGATGCGCCCAAGTGCAAAGAGCGCAGCGATCCCTTTGCCAATGCCTCATGATCTTACTTCTATGTAGAAGTCGATCGGCTCGATGGCATTTCCAAAAGTTCGCCTTGGAATGTGGACCTCAATCCTCCAGCGCATCTCCTCAGGTAGAGTGGCTGTGAAGGTACCGGTGAACCTGGGCAGGGCAATGCACAGATGTCCTGTGACATCCACGAGCTGTCTTCCAAAGGGCATGGTTGCGTCGGGCTGAGCAAAGTCAACGATGGGGGTCGACATCTACAGTTTGAAAGAGAGGAGAAATTAGTAGTGAAGCAGGGAAAAGTATGAGACCAAAACAGGGGTATAAAAGTGTTGTAAAATATGGTTTTTGATCCTATGGCTTTCCATTTTCTAGGGTCGCGTCCTACAGTCAATGTGTGCTCTGATACCATCTTGTAGCGACCTGATCTCAAGGGATCAGAGTCTTTGTGCTTAAGTGTCATCCCTGGATCGGTATGCTGACACACACAGTACTTGAGGATTTACAATAGAGTTCAATCACACATTTATTACATCGAGAAACCTCAAAGAGTATTTATTACATTAATGTGTCCTAAGGCCAAGTAAAACAAAATCATGCGAAAGCAATAAGTGTAACGAGTCCATCAACTCCACGAGCAAGCTGAGTGGAGAACAACGGCCTATCGCACCTTATTTGTCGTCGGATAAATTTGCAACATGATAAGTTGCAGCCATGTAGGTCAGTACATGGAATGTACTAGCAAGTCACATCATAAAGTGTAATGAGCCTACATAGTACATGTAATTTGGCTGGTGGAAAGCTCTAAGTTTTTAGTTTTGCATAAAGCTAATTTTTTCCTATCAAAAATAATTGTTCTACTTCTACAAATACCATAAGTCTGAGATGATGCCCATCTCAATCATTCGAAAATTTTGTACCCAGTTGATTATTTAAGAGTGATGAGATCTCCCTACATTTCCACTACTAAAAGCTCAAGTTGTCCATGACCGGGGACACGGCTAATCGATTAGATTTTAACTCTGTAGAGGTTGTGCACTTTTCCCCACAAGACTCGACCACATCCTTGATTAGAAGATCGAGACATACTCTTTCGAAAGCATTTCCCCTAACCCATGGATAGGCTGGTACACCTACATCATCTACATCTGCTAGCTTATCCCGGAAGAGGTCACACCATCTACTCAACTAAGCCAGAGCTCATATTGGCTTGCGGCTGCACACGGAAGCTTATAGACATGAAAATAAGGTTGATCCCTTTGAGCCTGGGTGGATGGACCACTAGTGTGCACTCCCATGGATTTCCATGAATGCTCCCACTGTACTTCGCCACCATACAAACCAATTTCCACCCAGGTAGTTCATTAAAAGTTGGTCCTAGTTACTACTTTGTCACTCACATCTCAAGGTGATAACACTCCCCAATCCACGTCTACTTTGGCGAAGCATTGTAACATAACACGGTCGTGACAAAGTTGGTACGGTTCAGACCTACCTCAAATGAACTACTAGGTGATAGTAAAACCAACAAGTATAAACTCCTACCGGCAATCCTACATCAAAGGGCTATGTGCAAAAATAAACCATGGGTAAAACATGTATGATCAAAATGTAACTTGCCTTCGTGCTGGGAGTGAAATTCTAGGGAGCGTTAGTACTCTGCTTTGCACTCCGGACAATCTATCACAAAATAAATAAACACACATAAACAAGCATTCATGCAATTCAAAGAAAACGTACAACAAAATATTTGCAAAAGCCAAATGAAATCCGACACAAGTCATTCACATGAAATTTTTCAAAGTATAAATAGTGTTCAAAATTCATGACGTGCAGTAGTGTTCCTACAAGGCATTCTAGTAAAATTATGATGAACAGAATATACTTGTGTAGAATATATAGTGGCAAAGGATTTAGTTCGTGTGACGTGGTGCAAAAAGAATCACTTCAAACGGGTATACCGCTTGGAAGATATGGCCTAATGAAATTTAAATTCAAATCTGAAATAATTCCAAATTTGAACTTGCAAAAGTTTGCAATGAAGGGTTCTCAGGTTAGGGCTATTCGAGACGAAAATTTAGCCGTTGGTTTCATCTCGTTTCAATCTACGATTAAAAAGTTAAGGCCTTTTGATGTTTTGAAACAAATCTGAAACCCCCCCTGCTATAATAGCGTTTTCTGAAAACACTATATTGTGAACGTTCGTGGCTAGAGCGCCAAGTGGATGGCTCTGGTTTGCTGGCTGCGTTCGCCGTGGCGGCTACACGGTGAACATTCGCGAAATAGGTTGGTTCGGCTAAAGTGAAAGAAAACCGACGTTCGGTTCAAATAAACCGCACGGTTTAGACCAAAACGCGGTTAACCGCATACCTCTTCGGTCTAATAAAAAAACTAATCTAATCTACAGGTTAAAATCTAAAAAGAAACCTATGCTAATCTAACTAAACGAGCGAGGCGAGCGCTTACAGAGAGGAGGACGGGTTCGGGCAGGAACTGGGCGAGGACATGGCGGCGGCTCCGGCGATCGCCGGCGTTAGTGGAGAGGCGGGGAAGATGCGGCTATGTGAGGGCCTCCGGTCGGTGGTGACGCGGGGTGGCAGCGGTGTCCGGGTGGAGCGGAGGGAGGCGGCGAAGCTCCTGTGCTCCGGTGAACTCCGGCGACGCAGGTCGTCGGGGTGGCATCTCCGGCGGTTCCTAGGGCCAAACAACATGTTAGGGAGATGTACACGGACGAGGGGGTCCGATTTCGTGAAGAAAAAAGAGGTAGGGGAGGTTCACCGGTGACGTGGCACTCCGGCGAAATAGCTTCGACCGGCGAGATCTAAGTGGCAACGGCGGCGGCTACGAGCGGAGAGAGGTGGTGTGGGTTGGCTGAATGGGACGAGGGCATCGTGGGCCTTTTATAGGCGCAACTAGGGCGTCCAGGAGTGCAGAATAAGCTCTATATCCAGAGCTTTGGCCGACGGTTGTGGGTGAGCGCGGCATGGCCTCATCCCGTGCGGGTTGACCGGGAGGTTAGGGACGATGGGGTTCTGGTCCCACTTGCAGGCGTGTGAGGGAGGGAGAGAGAGTTGACTGTGAGAGAGATGGGGCTTGGGCGAGCGTGCGTGCGTGCGTGCGATGGCTAGGGTGCCCGATGCCCTGGCTGGGTCGGCCTCGCTCGCTCGGGAGCGGCCTCGCTGGCTAGCGATCGGCCTGGCTGGGAAGTGTGGTGTGCGTGCGTGCGTGTGTTGTGTTTCTTTTTTTTGAAAACCCTTTCTTTGTAGATCCGAAGGAGGAAAAAAAGGAAAAAATATCAGGAAAAAATTCCTAAAATCTTATTGGTAAAATAGAGCACAAGGAACATTAATTCCTGCTGATATAATTTAGAAATATATATATATATATATATATATTTGTCTTATGAAATAAATTAACTTGTGGCTAACAAAAATAATTTTCGTTGCAACTCTAAAAACACCAAATATTAGTCCAACACTTCCCCACTCATGTATATTTTGAGGAAGTCATGTTATCCTCTCTCTATTATTTTATGTGAGTGGAAAAACTTGAACATCATAAACTCAAATGCAATAAATCATGAGATGCAATATGATGATCCTATTAACATCCTAATTTAATAAAATTGGGATGTTACAAATTATCTTTTAGTCTTTCACAATTTCTAACACTCACACGGTACTCGTGTGATCAAAGCTTCAATTGGACACAAAGAAAGATAGGGATTTATTGTTTTACGTCCCAACTACTCATCTCAAGGGTGATGTCAATAATAATAACTCATGATCACCCACATCCGAGTGGATATATGTGTTTAGATCATTCCCCAAGAAATAATGCTTGCCAAGTGCAAAAGGCAAAATATAGGAAGTGGTGAAGATCACCATGACTGTTGCATAAAGGTAAGTACTTATTAGGTAAAGGTAATAGATAGGCCCTTCATAGAGGGAAGCAAAGGTTGTCACGCGCTTTTTGTTTTTGGATGTGCAAACCCTCAATGCAAAGGAATGTTGCGTTGTATTGCCTTTTGTGATAGCAACCTTTATTATTAAATCCGTCGCTTTTATTTCTTTACTATCACAAGTTTGTACAACGCTTATTTTTCTTTACAATAAAATATCATACATATTTAGGAGCAATTCTTATAGCTTTTTTACACCGATGACAACTTACTTGAAGGATCTTACTAAATCCATAGGTAGGTATGGTGGACTCTCATGGCAAAACTGGGTTGAGGGTATATGGATGCACAAGTAGTATATCTACTTGGTGCGGAAGTTTTGGCTAATATGAGGTGGAAGCAAGCACTACATGTTGGAGGATCTATAACAATATATCTTCTGTTCGGAAATAATCAAACATAACCAATTATGTTGTCTTCCTTGTCCAACATCAACTTCTTAGCATAAAATATTTTAATGAGTGCTCACAATCATAAAAGATGTCCAAGATAATATATTTATATGTGAACCTCTCTTTCTTTATTACTTCGTTTTAATTGCCCTAATGACCAATCACTATGTTTGTCAACTCTCAACAAATTTTAACCGACACACTTCTTATATGTGAAGTCATCTCTCCCCATAAGATCATCATATATACTCTTTGCTTTTATTCTATTCTTCTTTTATTTATTATTTATTTTTCTCAAGATCAAAGCAAGCAAGCGAAGCCCTCATCTCAAAACTACTTTTCATTATATATGACTCTCGGACTCACTTACATAAAGGGAACAAAAAGCAAAAACTCAAAGCTAGATAATACTAAAATTTTATTCTACTAGATCAATATATAACCAAAAGTATCGAACTAAGAAAAACAAGAAAAAGAAAAATATGTGATGGTGATACGTTACCGGGGCACCTCCCCCAAGTTTGGCACAAGACAAGGGGAGTGCCCATACCCATGTGTTTAGATGTCCTTCTTCAGAGGTGATGGTGGTGGGGTAGGATCTTTAAGCTTGTTCAGTTTCCTCTTAAGCATAAAGTATTGTTCCCTCAGATCGTCTACTTCCTGCTCGAGCTTCAATATCCTTTGACATAATTCTTCCTTTATCTCCTGCAGAAACCGAGAAGGGATAAATAGAACCTTGGGTTTTATCCTTGTGTTTGGGAGGCTTGATTTCCTGAACTCCACGTGCACATCTCCTAGTTGAGGCAGGGGAGTCTCCTCTTCATCTGAGCTTTCTTCCCCATACTTGTCTTCTTGTTCCTCCTCTGAGAATAATACATAAGGATCTAGGTCCCCATAGAGCTTGGTATTGGCAAGATAATGTGATATATAGCTCTCCCCATCAGACTCTTGAGATGACATCTTGCGCTAAATCTGTTGCAGAAACAACTCAAAAAGAAAACAAGATGTATTGTCATGATATGAAAGTCCAAACCTTCGGGAGATTATATAATGAATTTTTACCGACCTGAAGGAGTATACCACAAGCGGAGTCTGGAGGGTGCACGAGTTGGTCACAAGCCACCTAGGCACGGCCAGGGGGTGGCCGCGCTTGACAGGCTTGTCACCTCCTCGTTCCTCTTTCAAACTACTTTACATTTTCCTAATTTATTAAATATTCCAAAACCAAGAAAAAATGCTATTGGGAAAGTTTTGGAGTCGGTTTGCTTACCGTACCACATACCTATTCCTTTTTAGAGCCTGAAATGTTTTGGTAGGTCTCCCTAATATACTCCTCCGGAGTTATGGTATTGATAATATTGGTTTCAACATTTATGGGAGTACCTGAGATATAATGTTTGATTCGTTGCCCATTTACCTGTTGGGAGACGTAGTAGTAAATCAAAATTTTCCTATGTTCACCAAGATCTATCTATGGAGAAACCAGCAACGAGGGGGGAGAGATAGCATCTTCATACCTTTGAAGATCGCTAAGCGGAAGCGTTACAAGAACGCGGTTGACGGAGTCGTACTCGCAGCGATTCAGATCGCGGTAGATCCGATCAAGTGCCGAACGGACGGCACCTCCGCGTTCAACACACGTGCAGCCCGGTGACGTCTCCAACACCTTGATCCAGCAAGGAGGAAGGAGAGGTTGGGGAAGGGCTCCAACAGCAGCACGACGGCGTGGTGGTGGTGGAGTAGCAAGGTATTCCGACAGGGCTTCGCCTAAGCGCTGCGGAGGAGGAAGAAGAGAGGTAGGGCTTCGCCGTGAGAGAGAGAGATCAAATCCTGTCTCAAAACATCCAAAACCTCAAGTATATATAGGAGGAGGGACGTGGAGGGCTGGCTTGGCCTCTACTCCAAAGAGGAGATGGCCGGCTGAATTAAAGGGAGAGTCCACCTCCCACAAGGGAGGTGGATCTCCTCCTTTTAAATCCTTTTTGCCTTATCTCCTTATCTCCAGCCGCATGGGCCTTTAGCAAAAGTCTTGCCCAGCCCAATAAGGGCTGGCACACTTTATCTAACAGCCCATGTGGTCCTTTGGTCGTCACACCCCTCCCGGGGGTCCTCCGGCACCCTCCCGGCACTCCCGGTACACTACCGATGAGCCCGAAAACTTTCCGGTGACCAAAACTGGACTTCCTATATATCAATCTTTACCTCCGGACCATTCCGGAGCTCCTCGTGACGTCCGGGATCTCATCCGGGACTCCGAACAACCTTCGGTAATCACGTATACCTTTTCCCTATAACCCTAGCGTCATCGAACCTTAAGTGTGTAGACCCTACGGGTTCGGGAGACACGTAGACATGACCGAGACACCTCTCCGGCCAATAACCAACAGCGGGATCTGGATACCCATGTTGGCTCCCACGTACTCCACGATGATCTCATCGGATGAACCACGATGTCAGGGATTCAATCAATCCCGTATACAATTCCCTTTGTCTATCGGTATGGTACTTGCCCGAGATTCGATCGTCGGTATCGCCATACCTTGTTCAATCTCGTTACCGGCAAGTCTCTTTACTCGTTCCGTAACACATCATCCCGTGGCTAACTCCTTAGTCACATTGAGCTCATTATGATGATGTCTTACCGAGTGGGCCCAGAGATACCTCTCCGTCACACGGAGTGACAAATCCCAGTCTTGATTCGTGTCAACCCAACAGACACTTTCGGAGATACCCGTAGCGTACCTTTATAGCCACCCAGTTACGTTGTGACGTTTGGCACACCCAAAGCATTCCTACGGTATCCGGGAGTTACACAATCTCATGGTCTAAGGAAATGATACTTGACATTGAAAAGCTTTAGCAAACGAACTACACGATCTTGTGCTATGCTTAGGATTGGGTCTTGTCCATCACATCATTCTCCTAATGATGTGATCCCGTTATCAACGACATCCAATGTCCATGGTCATGAAACCGTGACCATCTATTGATCAACGAGCTAGCCAACTAGAGGCTCACTAGGGACATGTGATGGTCTATGCATTCACACATGTATTACGGTTTCTGGTTAACACAATTGTAGCATGAATAATAGACAATTATCATGAACTAGGAAATACAATAATAACCATTTTATTATTGCCTCTAGGGCATATTTCCAACAGTCTCCCACTTGCACTAGAGTCAATAATCTAGTTACATTGTGATGAATCGAACACCCATAGCGTTCTGGTGTTGATCATGTTTTGCTCGTGAGAGAGGTTTAGTCAACGGATCTGCGACATTCAGATCCGTATGCACTTTACAAATATCTATGTCTCCGTCCTGAATGTAATCACGGATGGAGTTGAAGCGGCGCTTGATGTGTCTTGTCTTCTTGTGAAACCTGGGCTCCTTCGCAAGGGCAATAGCTCCAGTGTTGTCACAGAGTAGAGTCATCGGGCCCGACGCATTTGGAATCACTCCTAGGTCGGTGATGAACTCATTCATCCAGACTCCCTCCTTTGCTGCTTCCGAAGCAGCTATGTACTCCGCTTCACATGTAGATGCCGCCACGACGCTTTGCTTGCTGCTACTCCAGCTGACTGCCCCTCCATTCAAAATATACACGTATCCGGTTTGCGACTTAGAGTCGTCCGGATCTGTGTCGAAGCTAGCGTCGACGTAACCCTTTACGACGAGCTCTTCGGCACCTCCATATATGAGAAACATGTCCTTTGTCCTTTTCAGGTACTTCAGGATATTCTTGACCGCTGTCCAGTGTTCCGCTCCGGGATCACTTTGGTACCTCCCTACCAAACTTATGGCAAGGTTCACATCAGGTCTGGTACACAGCATGGCATACATGATAGAGCCTATGGCTGAAGCATAGGGGATGACACTCATCTCTTCTCTATCCTTTGCCGTGGTCGGGCATTGAGTCGTACTCAATCTCACACCTTGCAACACAGGCAAGAACCCCTTCTTGGACTGATGCATATTGAACTTCTTCAATATCTTTTCAAGGTATGTGCTTTGTGAAAGACCAATGAGGCGTTTCGATCTATCTCTATAGATCTTAATACCTAATATGTAAGCAGCTTCTCCAAGGTCCTTCATTGAAAAACACTTATTCAAGTAGGCCTTGATACTTTCCAAGAGTTCTATATTATTTCCCATTATCAGCATGTCATCAACATACAATATAAGAAATGCTATAGAGCTCCCACTCACTTTCTTGTAAATACAAGGTTCTCCATAAACCTGTACAAACCCAAACGCTTTAATCACCTCATTAAAGCGAATGTTCTAACTCCGAGATGCTTGCACCAGCCCATAGATGGAGCGCTGGAGCTTGCATACCTTGTTAGCATCTTTAGGATCGACAAAACCTTCCGGCTGCATCATATACAGTTCTTCCTTGAGGAAGCCATTAAGGAATGCCGTTTTGACGTCCATTTACCAGATCTCATAATCATAAAATGCGGCAACTGCTAACATGATTCGGACTGACTTTAGCATCGCTACGGGTGAGAAAGTCTCATCGTAGTCAACTCCTTGAACTTGTCGATAACCCTTAGCGACAAGCCGAGCTTTATAGGCGGTGACATTACCGTCCGCGTCAGTCTTCTTCTTAAAGATCCATTTGTTTTCAATGGCTCGCTTATCATTAGGCAAGTCCACCAAAGTCCATACTTTGTTCTCATACATGGATCCTATCTCGGATTTCATGGCCTCAAGCCATTTGTTGGAATCCGGGCCCGTCATCGCTTCTTCATAGTTCGAAGGTTCACCGTTGTCCAACAACATGATCTCTAGGACAGGATTGCCGTACCACTCTGGTGCGGAACGTGTCCTGGTGGACCTTCGAATAGCAACTTGATCTGAAGTTTCATGATCATCATCATTAACTTCCTCTCTAGCCGGTGTAGGCTCCACAGAAACAACTTCCTGTGCTGCGCTACTCTCCGGTTCGAGTGGAGGTACAATTTCCTCATCAAGTTCTATTTTCCTCCCACTTACTTCTTTCGAGAGAAACTCTTTCTCGAGAAAGGATCCATTCTTGGCAACAAAGACTTTGCCTTCGGATCGTAGGTAGAAGGTATACCCAATAGTCTCCTTGGGATATCCTATGAAGACGCACTTTTCCGCTTTGGGTTCGAGCTTCTCAGGTTGAAGTTTCTTCACATAAGCATCGCATCCCCAAACTTTTAGAAACGACAGCTTAGGTTTCTTTCCAAACCACAATTCATACGGTGTCGTCTCAACGGATTTAGACGGTGCCCTATTTAAAGTGAATGCGGCAGTCTCTAATGCATATCCCCAAAATGATAGCGGTAAGTCGGTAAGAGACATCATAGATCGCACCATATCCAATAGAGTGCGATTACGACGTTCAGACACACCATTTCGCTGGGGTGTGCCGGGCGGCGTGAGTTGTGAAACAATTCCACATTTCCTAAGGTGCGTGCCAAACTCGTGACTTAAATATTCTCCGCCACGATCAGATCGTAGGCATTTTATTTTCCTGTCACGTTGATTCTCGACCTCACTCTGAAATTCCTTGAACCTTTCAAAAGTTTCAGACTTGTGTTTCATTAAGTAGACATAACCATATCTACTCAAGTCATCAGTGAGGGTGAGAACATAACGGTAGCCACCGCGAGCCTCGACGCTCATTGGACCGCATACATCGGTATGTATTATTTCCAACAAGTCAGTTGCTCGCTCCATTGTTCCGGAGAACGGAGTCTTGGTCATCTTGCCCATGAGGCATGGTTCGCATGTGTCAAATGATTCGAAATCAAGTGACTCCAAAATTCCATCAGCATGGAGCTTCTTCATGCGTTTGACACCAATATGGCCAAGACGGCAGTGCCACATGTAAGTGGGACTATCGTTATCAACTTTACACTTTTTGGTACTCACACTATGGACATGTGTAACATCACGTTCGAGATTCATCAAAAATAAACCATTGACCAGCGGGGCATGAGCATAAAACATTTCTCTCATATAAATAGAACAACCATTATTCTCGGATTTAAATGAGTAGCCATCTCGCATCAAGCGAGATCCAGATACAATGTTCATGCTCAAAGCTGGTACTAAATAACAATTATCAAGGTTTAAAACTAATCCCGAAGGTAGATGTAGAGGTAACGTGCCGACGGCGATCACATCGACCTTGGAACCATTCCCGACACGCATCGTCACCTCATCCTTGGCCAGCCTCCGCTTATTCCGCAGCTCCTGCTTGGAGTTACAAATGTGAGCAACTGCACCGGTATCAAATACCCAGGAGCTACTACGAGCGCTGGTCAAGTACACATCAATAACAAGTATATCACATATACCTTTAATGTTGCCGTCCTTCTTATCCGCTAAATACTTGGGGCAGTTCCGCTTCCAGTGACCGGTACCCTTGCAATAAAAGCACTCAGTCTCAGGCTTGGGTCCATTTTTCTTCTTCTTCCCGGCAACTTGCTTACCGGGCGCGGCAACAGCTTTGCCGTCCTTCTTGAAGTTCTTCTTACCCTTGCCTTTCTTGAAACTAGTGGTCTTATTCACCATCAACACTTGATGCTCCTTTTTGATCTCGACCTCCGCTGATTTCAGCATCGAGTACAACTCAGGAATGGACTTCTCCATACCTTGCATGTTGTAGTTCATCACAAAGCTCTTGAAGCAAGGTGGAAGCGACTGGAGGATTCTGTCAATGACCGAGTCATCCGGGATATTAACCCCCAGCTGAGTCAAGCGGCTGTGTAGCCCAGACATCTTGAGGATGTGCTCACTGACAGAACTATGCTCCTCCATCTTACAGCTGAAGAACTTGTCGGAGACATCATATCTCTCGACCCGGGCATGAGCTTGAAAAACCAGTTTCAGCTCCTGGAACATCTCATATGCTCCGTGTTGCTCAAAACGCTTTTGGAGCCCCGGTTCTAGACTGTAAAGCATGCCGCATTGAACAAGGGAGTAATCATCGCAGCGTGATTGCCAAGTGTTCATAACATCTTGTTCCGCTGGGAGAACGGGTGCGTCACCTAGCGGTGCATCTAGGACATACAATCTCTTGGAAGCTATGAGGATGATCCTCAAGCTACGGACCCAGTCCACATAGTTGCTTCCATCATCTTTCAGCTTGGTTTTCTCTAGGAACGCGTTGAAATTGAGGGTGACATTCGCGTTGGCCATTGGATCTACATCATAGATTGTAAAGACAATTTTAGACTAAGTTCATGATAATTAAGTTCACTTAATCAAATTAATGAACTCCCACTTAGACAGACATCTCTCTAGTCTTCCAAGTGATACATGATCCATGTCAACTAGCCCGTGTCCGATCATCACGTGAGACGGACTAGTCATCCATGGTGAACATCTTCATGTTGATCGTATCTTCTATACGACTCATGTTCGACCTTTCGGTCTTCCGTGTTCCGAGGCCATGTCTGTACATGCTAGGCTCGTCAAGTCAACCTAAGTGTTTCGCGTGTGTAAATCTGGCTTACACCCGTTGTATGCGAACGTTAGAACCTATCACACCCGATCATCACGTGGTGCTTCGGAACAACAATCCTTAGCAACGGTGCACAGTTAGGGTGAACACTTCTCTTGAAATTTTATTGAGAGATCATCTTATTTACTACCGTCGTTCTAAGCAAATAAGATGTAAACATGATAAACATCACATGCAATCAATATAGTGACATGATATGGCCAATATCATTTTGCTCCTATGATCTCCATCTTCGGGGCACCATGATCATCACTGTCACCGGCACGACACCATGATCTCCATCATCATGATCTCCATCATTGTGTCTTCATGAAGTTGTCTCGCCAACTATTACTTCTACTACTATGGCTAACGCTTAGCAATAAAGTAAAGTAATTACATGGCGTTTATGATTGACACGCAGGTCATACAATAAATAAGACAACTCCTATGGCTCCTGCCGGTTGTCATAATCATCGACATGCAAGTCGTGAATCCTATTACAAGAACATGATCAATTCATACATCACAATGCATCACATCACATCCTTTGGCCATATCACATCACAAGGCACATGCTGCAAAAACAAGTTAGACGTCCTCTAATTTGTAGTTGCAAGTTTTTTACGTGGCTGCTATAGGTTACTAGCAAGAACGTTTCTTACCTACGTCAACACCACAACGTGATTTGCCAATTGCTATTTACCCTTCATAAGGACCCTTTTCATCGAATCCGATCCGACTAAGGTAGGAGAGACAGACACCCGCTAGCCACCTTATGCATCTAGTGCATGTCAGGCGGTGGAACCGGTCTCACGTAAGCGTACGTGTAAAGTTGGTCCGGGCCGCTTCATCCCACAATACCGCCGAATCAAGATAAGACTAGTAGCGGCAAGCAAATTAACAAACTCGACGCCCACAACTGCTTTGTGTTCTACTCGTGCATAGATTCTACGCATAGACCTAGCTCATGATGCCACTGTTGGGAGACGTAGTAGTAAATCAAAATTTTCCTACGTTCACCAAGATCTATCTATGGAGAAACCAGCAACGAGGGGGGAGAGATAGCATCTTCATACCTTTGAAGATCGCTAAGCGGAAGCGTTACAAGAACGCGGTTGATGGAGTCGTACTCGCAGCGATTCAGATCGCGGTAGATCCGATCAAGTGCCGAACGGACGGCACCTCCGCGTTCAACACACGTGCAGCCCGGTGACGTCTCCAACACCTTGATCCAGCAAGGAGGAAGGAGAGGTTGGGGAAGGGCTCCAACAGCAGCACGACGGCGTGGTGGTGGTGGAGTAGCAAGGTATTCCGACAGGGCTTCGCCTAAGCGCTGCGGAGGAGGAAGAAGAGAGGTAGGGCTTCGCCGTGAGAGAGAGAGATCAAATCCTGTCTCAAAACATCCAAAACCTCAAGTATATATAGGAGGAGGGACGTGGAGGGCTGGCTTGGCCTCTACTCCAAAGAGGAGATGGCCGGCTGAATTAAAGGGAGAGTCCACCTCCCACAAGGGAGGTGGATCTCCTTCTTTTAAATCCTTTTTGCCTTATCTCCTTATCTCCAGCCGCATGGGCCTTTAGCAAAAGTCTTGCCCAGCCCAATAAGGGCTGGCACACTTTATCTAACAGCCCATGTGGTCCTTTGGTCGTCACACCCCTCCCGGGGGTCCTCCGGCACCCTCCCGGCACTCCCGGTACACTACCGATGAGCCCGAAAACTTTCCGGTGACCAAAACTGGACTTCCTATATATCAATCTTTACCTCCGGACCATTACGGAGCTCCTCGTGACGTCCGGGATCTCATCCGGGACTCCGAACAACCTTCGGTAATCACGTATACCTTTTCCCTATAACCCTAGCGTCATCGAACCTTAAGTGTGTAGACCCTACGGGTTCGGGAGACACGTAGACATGACCGAGACACCTCTCCGGCCAATAACCAACAGCGGGATCTGGATACCCATGTTGGCTCCCACGTACTCCACGATGATCTCATCGGATGAACCACGATGTCAGGGATTCAATCAATCCCGTATACAATTCCCTTTGTCTATCGGTATGGTACTTGCCCGAGATTCGATCGTCGGTATCGCCATACCTTGTTCAATCTCGTTACCGGCAAGTCTCTTTACTCGTTCCGTAACACATCATCCCGTGGCTAACTCCTTAGTCACATTGAGCTCATTATGATGATGTCTTACCGAGTGGGCCCAGAGATACCTCTCCGTCACACGGAGTGACAAATCCCAGTCTTGATTCGTGTCAACCCAACAGACACTTTCGGAGATACCCGTAGCGTACCTTTATAGCCACCCAGTTACGTTGTGACGTTTGGCACACCCAAAGCATTCCTACGGTATCCGGGAGTTACACAATCTCATGGTCTAAGGAAATGATACTTGACATTGAAAAGCTTTAGCAAACGAACTACACGATCTTGTGCTATGCTTAGGATTGGGTCTTGTCCATCACATCATTCTCCTAATGATGTGATCCCGTTATCAACGACATCCAATGTCCATGGTCATGAAACCGTGACCATCTATTGATCAACGAGCTAGCCAACTAGAGGCTCACTAGGGACATGTGATGGTCTATGCATTCACACATGTATTACGGTTTCTGGTTAACACAATTGTAGCATGAATAATAGACAATTATCATGAACTAGGAAATACAATAATAACCATTTTATTATTGCCTCTAGGGCATATTTCCAACATTACCACCTTCGTATTTGTGCCTTTGGCGTTGTTGATCTTGATGGCACCGGAGCGATATACTTCCTTGACAATGTAGGGCCCTTCCCATTTAGAGAGAAGTTTTCTTGCAAAAAATATTAAACGAGAATTGTATAGCAAGACATGATAACCTACATTGAGTTCACACTTCTGTATCCTTTTATCATGCCATCTATTAACCTTTTATTTAAACAACTTGGCATTCTCATAGGCCTAGGTTCTCCATTCATCAAGTTAGCTAATGTCAAATAACCTCTTCTCGCCAGCAAGTTTGAAATCATAATTGAGATGTTTGATTTCCCAATAAGCTTTATGCTCTAGTTCTAGAGGTAACTGACATGCTTTACCAGAAACCATTTTATACGGAGACATACCCATAGGGTTTTTGTAAGCAGTTCTATAAGCCCATAATGCATCGTCAAGTTTCTTAGACCAATTCTTTCTAGATCTATTAACAGTCTTTTGCAAGATCAATTTAATTTCTCTATTGCTTAATTGTACTTGACCACTAGACTGAGCATGATAAGGAGATGCAATTCTATGATTAACGTCATACTTAGCAAGCAATTTACGGAAGGCACCATGAATTAAGTGTGAACCACAATTAGTCATTAAATATCCAGGGACTCCAAATCTAGGGAAAATAACTTCTTTCAGCATTTTAATAGAGGTGTTATGAGTAGCACTACTTGTTGGAATAGCTTCTACCGACTTAGTAACATAATCAACAGCAACTAGAATATGAGTATACCCGTTGGATGTTGGAAAAGGTCCCATATAATCAAAACCCCAAACATCAAGTGGTTCAATAACAAGAGAGTAATTCATAGGCATTTCCATACATCTAATAATATTGCCAATTCTTTGACATTCAACACATTACAAGACAAACTCACGAGCATCCTTGAAGAGAGTAGGCCAATAAAAACCAGATTGTAATAGATTGTGTGCAGTTCTATCTCCAGCTTGGTGTCGTCTGTAGGCCTCGGAATGGCACTTCTATAGGATATGTTCCTGTTCATGCTCAGGTACACAATGTCTAATAACACCATCTACTCCTTTATAAAGGTGTGGATCATCCCAAAAGTAATGTCTTAAATCATAGAAGAACTTTTTCTTTTGTTGGTATGTGAAACTAGGCAGTATAAATTTAGCAACAATGTAATTACCATAATCATCATACCATGAAGCATTACGCAAAGCATTTATGACAGCTAATTTTTCATCAGGAAAGCTATCGTCAATAGGTAGTGGGTCATCAAGAACATTTTCTAACCTAGACAAGTTATCCTCTATAGGGTTATCAGCACCCTTTCTATCAACAATATGCAAATCAAATTCTTGTTGCAGAAGAACCCATCCGATAATCTAGGTTTTGCATCTTTCTTTTCCATAGGAAATTTAATAGCAGCATGATCAATGTGAACAGTTACTTTGGAATCAAAAATATAAGATCTGGACTTATCACAAGCAAACACAACTGCTAAAAATTCCTTTTTAGTGGTAGCGTAGTTTCTTTGAGCGTTGTCTAGAGTCTTACTAGCATAATGGATAACATTTAATTTCTTATCAACTCTTTGTCCTAGAACAGCACCAACGACATAAGCACTAGCATCGCACACAATTTCAAAGGGTAGGTTCCAGTCAGGTGGTTGAACAACAAGTGTAGAAATCAATGGATTCTTAAGAATTTGAAATGCTTCTACACAATCATCATCAAAAATGAATGGAACATCTTTTTGCAAAAGATTAGTGAGATGCCTAGAAATCTTATAGAAATCTTTAATAAACCTCCTATAGAAACCAAGAAGACCAAGGAAACTTCTTATACCTCTGATATCCGTAGGACATGACATTTTTTCATAGCATCAACTTTGGCTTTGTCAACTTCAATACCTCTTTCGGATATTTGGTGTCCCAAAGCAATACCTTCATTCACCATAAATTTGAACTTCTCCCAATTCAAGACAAGATTAGTTTCTTTGCATCTCTACAAAACTCGATCAAGGTTGCTCAAATAATCATCAAAAGAAGTTCCATAAACGAAAAAAACATCCATAAAAACCTCAGCAATTCTTGCACAAAAATCAGAGAATATAGCAGTCATACATGTTTGAAAGGTAGCAGGTGCATTGCATAAACCAAAAGGCATATGTCTATAAGAAAAGATACCGAAAGGGCAAGTAAAAGTGGTCTTCTCTTGGTCCTCTTTTGACACAGGTATTTGAGAGAATCCAGAATAACCATCTAGAAAGCAAAAATGTGTGTGTTTGTAAAGTCTTTCTAGAATTTGATCAATAAAAGGTAGATGGTAATGATATTTCCTAGTAGCTTTATTTAATTTCCTAAAATCAATTACCATTCTATACCCTGTAACAATTCTTTGCGGGATCAATTCATTTTTATCGTTCGGAACCACGGTAATACCTCCTCTCTTAGGGACGCAATGAACGGGACTAACCCATCTACTATCAGCAATAGGATAAATAATACCTGCCTCCAGACGCTTTAATATTTCATTTTTGACCACTTCTTTCATTTTAGGATTTAACTGTCGTTGGTGATCAACAGTTGGTTTAGCATCGGGCTCCATATTCAGTTTATGCTGACATAGAGTGGCACTAATGCCCTTACTATCATCAAGAGTATATCCAATAGCAGCACGGTGCTTCCTTAGAGTTTTCAATAATCTCTTTTCTCCATGCTCTGAAAGGTTAGCACTTGGGTGGAGGAGGATCCCCAAGTATTTCAACAGGCAAGTTGTGTTTCAGAATAGGGTGCTGATCAAAGAATATATTATCTGTTTCATTCCTTTCATTCATATGCATATCATTTTCATGGTCTAGCAAATATTGTTCTAAGGGATCAGTAGGAGTCACAACAATAGAAGCAAGACCTATAATTTCATCCTTACTAGGCAATTCTTTATCATGGGGTTGCCTACCAAAGCATTAGAGAAATTAAACTCATGAGACGTTGACCCAAAACTTATAGTAACAATATCCTTCTCACAATCTATCCTAGCATTAACAGTATTCAAGAAAGGTCTACCAAATATAATTCGAAAAAAATCATCTTGTGGGGAACCAAGGACAGGAAAATCAGTAGGATATTTTATTTCCCCACACAAGACTTCAACATCTCTAACAATCCCATGCTATAGTATCTCTATTAGCAAGCTTAATGGTAACATCAATTTCCTCTAACTCAGCTGGTGCAATATCATTCATAAGTTGTTTATATAAGTTAAAGGGAATTGTAGTCACACAAGCACCCATATCACATAAGCCATGATAAAAATAATCTCCTATTTAAATAGAAACAACATGCATGCCAACAACAGGTTTATGTTTATCTTTAGCATCAGGTCTAGCAATTCTCGTAGCTTCTTCACAGAATTGAATAACATGCCCATCAATATTATCAACCAAGAGATCTTTAATCATAGCAATACTAGGCTCAACCTTAATTTACTCAGGAGGTGTAGGTGTTCTAACATTTCTCTTACGAACCACAGTTGAAGCTTTAGCATGTACCTTTATCCTAACAGGGAAAGGTGGTTTCTGAATATAAGCAACAGGAATAATAGGATCAACATTATAAGTACTAGTTTGTTCTTCAACTTCCATAGGTTCAACTAATTTCACTTCAACGGGAGGATGATATTTAAACCACTTCTACTTAGGGAGCTCAACATGATAAGCAAAAGATTCACAAAAGGAAGCTACTATCTCAGAGTCAAGTCCATATTTAGTGCTAAATTCGTGAAAAGCATCGGTGCCTACAAAGGATTTAACACAATCAAACTTAAGGTTTATACCTGACTCCTTACCTTCCTCAAGTTCCCAATCTTCACAGTGGTGTTTAATTCTTTCCAACAAATCCTATTTGAAGTCAATATCTTTCTTCATATAGGAACCACCACAAGAAGTATCGAGCATAGATTGATCATTACGAGAAAGCCGAGCATGAAAATTCTGAATAATAATTTATCTCAAGAGCTCATGATTGGGGCATGAATATAACATTGACTTAAGCCTCCCCCAACCTTGAGCGATCCTGTCTCCTTCGTGAGGCAAAAAATTATAGATATAATTCCGATCACGATGAACTAGATGCATAGGTTAGAACTTCTGATGAAATTCCATTTTCAATCGGTTGTAGCTCCATGATCCAATATCATCACATAGCCTATACCATGTCGATCCCTTCTCCATCAAATATAAAGAAAAGACCTTCTTCTTGATGTGATCCTCGGGAAGACCTGCAAGCTTAAATAATCCACAAACTTCATCCACATAGATTAGATGCAAATCAGGATGTAGTGTGATACATCTCCAACGTATCTATAATATATGAAGTATTCATGTAATGTTTACAATAATTATATATGATTTTGGTATGATTTTTTTAGAACTAACCCGGACTGACGCTGTTTTCAGCAGAACTACCATTGTGTCATTTTTTGTGCAGAAATAAAAGTTCTCGGAATGGGCTAAAAATTTAGTATGATTTTTTCTAGACAAAAAGAGACCCCCAAAGCATTGGAGTTGGTCCACAAGAGCCACGAGGAGGTTTGTCACCGCCTCATGGCACCCCTTGACGTGATTCCAATGCCAAACATTCCTATAAATATAGAAACCTCCGAAACGAAACCTAGATCGGGGTTCCGTCGCTGAAAGCCTCTAGAGCCGTGAAAAGCAAATCAGGAGCCCATTCCGGCACCCTACCGGAGGGGGAAACCATCACTGGAGGCCATCTTCTTCATCCCGATGCTCTCCATGACGAGGAGGGAGTAGTTGACCCTCGGGGCTGAGGGTATGTACCAGTAGCTATGTGTTTGATCTCTCTCTCTCTCTCGTGTTCTTGAGATGGCACGATCTTGATGTACCGCGAGTATCGTGGGAGCGATTCTGACATTAGAGAGGGGTAGGATAACGGAGCATGATCTATCGAGATGTAAATGGGTGACACGATGGTTTTAGCGAGTTCAGGCCTCTCACGGTGGAGATAACAACCCTACGTCTCGTGCTCCGAAGAGGCTTTGCTTATTCCTCGTGAACATGAGTTACATGGTGTATTTGAGAGGGATAAAGGAGAACGGATCTCCATGCCTGAGCTATGTCCTGAGACTAATGGTGAGAGAGAGCCAAGGGAGAAGAAGCTACCTTGAGCTATGTGGTGGGGGGTGGCTTATATAAAGTGTGCCACCCCCTCACCTCCTATGTTACAAGATGGGGCATTGATGCCATAATACTGGTCCACTGCAGAACTTTCTCTATGCTTCAACTGGCTCGACGACTGTTGGTCCTAGCATATCCGAGTGAGTCGTACTACCGAGTGTGGAGGATGTCCATACTCGGAGTAGTTTTTGATTTAGACGATACAGAATCGCAGCTAAGCCCCCGAGTGTGGAGCATGTCCGCACTCGGAGTAGTTTTTGACTTAGACGATATGGAATCGCAGCTAAGCCCCCGAGTGTGGATCATGTACTCACTCGGAGAAGTTTTTGACTTAGGCGATACGGAATCGCACCTAAGCCTCCGAGTGTGGAGGATGTCCATACTCGGAGTAGTTTTTGACTTAGACGATACGGAGTCGCAGCTAAGCCCCCGAGTATGGAGCATGTCCGCACTCGGAGTAGTTTTTGACTTAGGCGATACGGAATCGCAGCTAAGCCCCCGAGTGTGGAGCATGTCCGCACTCAGAGAGTAGTTTTCACTTAGGCAATACGAAATCGCAGCTAAGACCTCGAGTGTGGAGCATGTCCGTACTCGGAGTAATTTTTGACTTACGCGATGCGAAATCACACCTAAGCCCCCGAGTGCGGAGCATGTCCGCACTCGGAGAAGTTTTTGACTTAGGCGATATGGAATCGCAGCTAAGCACACGAGTGTGGAGAATGTCCGCACTCGGAGTAGTTTTTGACTTAGGCGATACGGAATCGCAGCTAAGCCCCGGAGTGTGGAGCATGTCTTTACTCGGAGTAATTTTTGACTTAGGCCATACGGAATCGCAGCTAAGCCCCCGAGTGTGGAGCATGTCCGCACACAGAGTTGTTTTTGACTTAGGCGATACGGAATCGCAGCTAAGCCCCCGAGTGTGGAGCATGTCCGTACTCGGACTAATATTTGACTTAGGCAATACAAAATCGCAGCTAAGCCCCCAAGTGTGGAGCGTCTCCACACTCAGAGTAGTTTTTGACTTAGGCGATCAGGAATCACAGCTAAGCCCCCGAGTGTGGAGCATGTCCGTACTCGGAGTAATTTTTGACTTAGGCAATACAGAATTGCAGCTAAGCCCCTCACTGTGGAGCATGTCTGCACTCGGAGTATTTTTTGACTTGGGCGATATGGAATCGCAGCTAAGCCCCCGAGTGTGGAGCATGTCCGAACTCGGAGTAGTTTTTGACTTAGGCGATACGGAATCACAGCTAAGCCCCCAAGTGTGGAGCATGTCCGTACTCGGAGTAATTTCTGACTTAGGCGATACAGAATCACAGCTAAGCCCCTGAGTGTGGAGCATGTCCGCACTCAGAGTAGTTTTTGACTTAGGTGATACAGAATCGCAGCTAAGCCTCCAAGTGTGGAGGATGTTCGTACTCGGAGTAATTTTTGACTTCGGCGATATGGAATCACAACTAAGCCCCCGAGTGTGGAGCATGTCCGTACACGGAGTAATTTTTGACTTAGGTGATACGGAATCACAGCTAAGCCCCCAAGTGTGGAGGATGTCCGCACTCGGAGTAGTTTTTGACTTAGGCGATACGAAATCGCAGCTAAGCCCCGAGTGTGGAGTATGTCCGTACTCGGAGTAATTTTTGACTTAGGCGATACGGAATCATGGCTAAGCCCCCGAGTGTGGAGAATTTCTGCTCTCGGAATAGCTTTTGACTTAGGCGATACGAAATTGCAGCTAAGCCCCCGAGTGTGGAGCATGTCCGTACTCGGAGTAATTTTTGACTTAGGCGATACGAAATCGCAGCTAAGCCCCCTAGTGTGGAGGATGTCTGCACTCGGAGTATTTTTTGACTTAGGCCATACGGAATCGCAGCTAAGCCTCCGAGTGTGGAGCCTGTCCGCACTCGGAGTAGTTTTTGACTTAGGCGATACGGAATCACAGCTAAGCCCCCGAGTGTGGAGCATGTCCGTACTCGGAGTAATTTTTGACTTAGGCGATATGGAATAGCAGCTAAGCCCCCGAGTGTGCAGCATGTCTGCACTCGGAGTAGTTTTTGACTGAGACGATACGGAATTGCAGCTAAGCCCCCGAGTGTGGAGCATGTCCGTACTCGGAGTAATTTTTGACTTAGGCAATATGGAATTGCAGCTAAACCCCCGAGTGTGGAGCATGTTTGCACTCGGAGTAGTTTTTGACTTAAGTGATACGGAATCGCAGCCAAGCCCCCGAGTGTAGAGCATGTCTGCACTCGGAGTAGTTTTTGACTTAGGCGATACAGAATCGCTGCTAAGCCCCCGAGTGTGGAGCATGTCCGTACTCAGAGTAATTTTTGACTTAGGCGATATAGAATCGCAGCTAAGCCCCCGAGTGTGGAGCATGTGTGCACTCGGAGTAGTTTTTGACTTAGGCGATACGGAATCGCGGCTAAGCCCCCGAGTGTGGAGCATGTCCACACTCAGAGTAGTTTTTGACGTAGGCGATTTTGAATCGCAGCTAAGCTCCCGAGTGTGGACCATGTTCGTACTCGGAGTAAGTTTTGACTTAGTCGATACGGAATCGCAACTAAGCCCCCGAGTGTGGACCATGTCCGCACTTGGAGTAGTTTTTGACTTAGGCGATACAGAATCGCTGCTAAGCCGCCGTGTGTGGAGCATGTCGGACTCGGAGTAATTTTTGACTTAGGCGATATGGAATCGCAGCTAAGCCCCCGAGTGTGGAGCATGTCCGTACTCGGAGTAGTTTTTGACTTAGGAAATACGGAATCGCGGCTAAGCCCCCGAGTGTGGAGCATGTCCGCACTCGGAATAGTTTTTGACTTAGTCAATACGGAATCGCAGCTAAGCCCCCGAGTGTGGAGCATGTCCGCACACGGAGTTGTTTTTGACTTAAGCGATACAGAATCGCAGCTAAGCCCCCGAGTGTGGAGCATGTCCGTACTCGGAGTAATTTTTGACTTAGGCAATACGGAATCGCAGCTAAGCCCCCAAGTTGGGAGCATCTCCGCACTTAGAGTAGTTTTTGACTTAGGCGATAAGGAATCACAGCTAAGCCCCTGAGTGTGGAGCATGTCCGTACTCGGAGTAATTTTTGACTTAGGCGATATGGAATTAAAGCTAAGCCCCCGACTGTGGAGCATGTCTGCACTCGGAGTATTTTTTGACTGAGGCGATACGGAATCGCAGCTAAGTTCCCGAGTGTGGAGCATGTCCGAACTCGGAGTAGTTTTTGACTTAGGCGATATGGAATCGCAGCTAAGCCCCCAAGTGTGGAGCATGTCAGTACTCGGAGTAATTTTTGACTTAGGCGATACAGAATAGCAGCTAAGCCCTCGAGTGTGGAGCATGTTCGCACTCGGAGTAGGTTTTGACTTAGGCGATACGGAATTGCAGCTAAGCCCCCAAGTGTGGAGCATGTCCGTACTCGGAGTAATTTTTGACTCAGGCAATATGGAATCGTAACTAAATCCCCGAGTGTGGAGCATGTCTGCACTCGGAGTAGTTTATGACTTAGGCGATACGGACTCGCAACTAATCCCCCAAGTGTGGAGCATGTCTACGCTCGGAGTAGTTTTTGACTTAGGCGATACGGAATCGCGGCTAAGCCCCCGAGTGTGGAGCATGTCCACACTCGGAGTAGTTTTTGACTTAGGCGATGTCGAATCACAGCTAAGCCCCCGAGTGTGGACCATGTCCGTACTCGGAGTAAGTTTTGACTTAGTCGAGACGGAATCGCAACTAAGCCCCCGAGTGTGGACCATGTCCGCACTTGGAGTAGTTTTTGACTTAGGCGATACAGAATCGCTGCTAAGCCCCCGAGTGTGGAGCATGTCGGTACTCGGAGTAATTTTTGACTTAGGCGATATGGAATCGCAGCTAAGCCCCCGAGTGTGGAGCATGTCGGCACTCGGAGTAGTTTTTGACTTAGGCGATATGGAATCGCAGCTAAGCCCCCGCGTGTGGAGCATGTCCATACTCGGAGTAGTTTTTGACTTAGGCAATACGGAATCGCGGCTAAGCCCCCGAGTGTGGAGCATGTCCGCACTCGGAGTAGTATTTGACTTAGGCAATACGGAATGGAAGCTAAGGCCCCGAGTGTGGAGCATTTCCGTACTCGGAGTAATTTTTCACTTAGTCAATACGGAATCGCAGTTAAGCCCCCGAGTGTGGAGCATGTCCGCACACGGAGTTGTTTTTTACTTAAGCGATACAGAATCGCAGCTAAGCCCCCGAGTGTGGAGCATGTCCGTACTCGGAGTAATTTTTGACTTAGGCAATACGGAATCGCAGCTAAGCCCCCAAGTTGGGAGCATCTCCGCACTTAGAGTAGTTTTTGACTTAGGCGATAAGGAATCACAGCTAAGCCCCTGAGTGTGGAGCATGTCCGTACTCGGAGTAATTTTTGACTTAGGCGATATGGAATTTAAGCTAAACCCCCGACTGTGGAGCATGTCTGCACTCGGAGTATTTTTTGACTGAGGCGATACGGAATCGCAGCTAACTTCCCGAGTGTGGAGCATGTCCGAACTCGGAGTAGTTTTTGACTTAGGCGATATGGAATCGCAGCTAAGCCCCCAAGTGTGGAGCATGTCAGTACTCGGAGTAATTTTTACTTAGGCGATACAGAATAGCAGCTAAGCCCTCGAGTGTGGAGCATGTCCGCACTCGGAGTAGGTTTTGACCTAGGCGATACGGAATTGCAGCTAAGCCCCCAAGTGTGGAGCATGTCCGTACTCGGAGTAATTTTTGACTCAGGCAATATGGAATCGCAGCTAAATCCCCGAGTATGGAGCATGTCTGCACTCGGAGTAGTTTATGACGTAGGCGATACGGACTCGCAACTAATCCCCCAAGTGTGGAGCATGTCTACACTCGGAGTAGTTTTTGACTTAGGCGATACGGAATCGCGGCTAAGCCCCCGAGTGTGGACCATGTCCGTACTCGGAGTAAGTTTTGACTTAGTCGATACGGAATCGCAACTAAGCCCCCGAGTGTGGACCATGTCCGCACTTGGAGTAGTTTTTGACTTAGGCGATACAGAATCGCTGCTAAGCCCCCGAGTGTGGAGCATGTCCATACTCGGAGTAATTTTTGACTTAGGCGATATAGAATCGCAGCTAAGCCCCCGAGTGTGGAGCATGTCTGCACTCGGAGTAGTTTTTGACTTAGGCGATACAGAATCGCGGCTAAGCCCCCGAGTGTGGAGCATGTCCACTCGGAGTAGTTTTTGACTTAGGTGATTTCAAATCGCAGCTAAGCTCCCAAGTGTGGACCATGTCCGTACTCGGAGTAAGTTTTGACTTAGTCGATACGGAATCGCAACTAAGCCCCCGAGTGTGGACCATGTCCGCAGTTGGAGTAGTTTTTGACTTAGGCGATACAAAATCGCTGCTAAGCCGCCGAGTGTGGAGCATGTCGGACTCGGAGTAATTTTTGACTTAGGCGATATGGAATCGCAGCTAAGCCCCCGAGTGTGGAGCATGTCCATACTCGGAGTAGTTTTTGACTTAGGCAATACGGAATCGCGGCTAAGCCCAAGAGTGTGGAGCATGTCCGCACTCGGAGTAGTTTTTGACTTAGGCAATACGGAATCGCAGCTAAGCCCCCGAGTGTGGAGCATGTCCGCACACGGAGTTGTTTTTGACTTAGGCGATACAGAATCGCAGCTAAGCCCCCGAGTGTGGAGCATGTCCGTACTCGGAGTAATTTTTGACTTAGGCAATACGGAATCGCAGCTAAGCCCCCAAGTGTGGAGCATCTCCGCACTTAGAGTAGTTTTTGACTTAGGTGATAAAGAATCAGAGCTAAGCCCCCGAGTGTGGAGCATGTCCGTACTCGGCGTAATTTTTGGCTTAGGCTATATGGAATTAAAGCTAAGCCCCCGACTGTGGAGCATGTCCGCACACGCAGTTGTTTTTGACTTAGGCGATACGGAATCGCAGCTAAGTTCCCGAGTGTGGAGCATGTCCGAACTCGGAGTAGTTTTTGACTTAGGCGATATGGAATCGCAGCTAAGCCCCCAAGTGTGGAGCATGTCCGTACTCGGAGTAATTTTTGACTTAGGCGATACGGAATAGCAGCTAAGCCCCCGAGTGTGTAGCATGTCCGCACTCGGAGTAGGTTTTGACTTAGGCGAGACGGAATTGCAGCTAAGCCCCCAAGTGTGGAGCATGTCCGTACTCGCAGTAATTTTTGACTCAGGCAATATGGAATCGCAGCTAAATCCCCGAGTGTGGAGCATGTCTGCACTCGGAGTAGTTTATGACTTAGGCGATACGGACTCGCAACTAAGCCCCCAAGTGTGGAGCATGTCTACACTCGGAGTAGTTTTTGACTTAGGCGATACAGAATCGCGGTTAAGCCCCCGAGTGTGGAGCATGTCCACACTCGGAGTAGTTTTTGACTTAGGCGATTTCGAATCACAGCTAAGCCCCCGAGTGTGGACCATGTCCGTACTCGGAGTAAGTTTTGACTTAGTCGAGATGGAATCGCAACTAAGCCCCCGAGTGTGGACCATGTCCGCACTTGGAGTAGTTTTTGACTTAGGCGATACAGAATCGCTGCTAAGCCCACGAGTGTGGAGCATGTCCGTACTCGGAGTAATTTTTGACTTACGCGATATGGAATCGCAGCTAAGCCCCCGAGTGTGGAGCATGTCTGCACTCGGAGTAGTTTTTGACTTAGGCGATATGGAATCACAGCTAAGCCCCCGAGTGTGGAGCATGTCCGTACTCGGAGTAGTTTTTGACTTAGGCAATACGGAATCGCGGCTAAGCCCCCGAGTGTGGAGCATGTCCGCACTCGGAGTAGTATTTGACTTAGGCAAGACGGAATGGCAGCTAAGCCCCCGAGTGTGGAGCATGTCCGTACTCGGAGTAATTTTTGACTTAGGCAATATGGAATCGCAGCTAAACCCCCGAGTGTGGAGCATGTTTGCACTCGGAGTAGTTTTTGACTTAGGTGATACGGAATCGCAGCCAAGCCCCCGAGTGTGGAGCATGTCTGCACTCGGAGTAGTTTTTGACTTAGGCGATACGGAATCGCGACTAAGCCCCCGAGTGTGGAGCATGTCCACACTCGGAGTAGTCTTTGACTTAGGCGATTTTGAATCGCAGCTAAGCCCCCGAGTGTAGACCATGTCCGTACTCGGAGTAAGTTTTGACTTAGTCGATACGGAATCGCAACTAAGTCCCCGAGTGTGGACCATGTCCGCACTTGGAGTAGTTTTTGACATAGGCGATGCAGAATCGCTGCTAAGCCCCCGAGTGTGGAGCATGTCCGTACTCGGAGTAATTTTTTACTTAGGCTATATAGAATCGCAGCTAAGCCCCCGAGTGTGGAGCATGTCTGCACTCGGAGTAGTTTTTGACTTAGGCGATACGGAGACGCGGCTAAGCCCCCGAGTGTGGAGCATGTCCACACTCGGAGTAGTTTTTGACTTAGGCGATTTTCAATCGCAGCTAAGCCCCCCCGTGTGGAGCATGTCTGCACACGGAGTTGTTTTTGACTTAGGCGATACAGAATCGCAGCTAAGCCCCCGAGTGTGGACCATGTCCGTACTCGGAGTAATTTTTGACTTAGGCAATACGGAATCGCAGCTAAGCCCCCAAGTGTGGAGCATCTCCACACTCAGAGTAGTTTTTGACTTAGGCGATAAGGAATCACAGCTAAGCCCCCGAGTGTGGAGCATGTCCGTACTCGGAGTAATTTTTGACTTAGGCGATATGGAATTAAAGCTAAGCCCCCGACTGTGGAGCATGTCTGCACTCGGAGTATTTTTTGACTTAGGCGATACGGAATCGCAGCTAAGTTCCCGAGTGTGGAACATCTCCGAACTCGGAGTAGTTTTTGACTTAGGCGATATGGAATCGCAGCTAAGCCCCCAAGTGTGGAGCATGTCCGTACTCGGAGTAATTTTCACTTAGGCAATACGGAATAGCAGCTAAGCCCCCGAGTGTGGAGCATGTCCGCACTCGGAGTAGTTTTTGACTTAGGCAATACGGAATTGCAGCTAAGCCCCCAAGTGTGGAGCATGTCCGTACTCGGAGTAATTTTTGACTTAGGCAATATGGAATCGCAGCTAAATCCCCGAGTGTGGAGCATGTCTGCACTCGGAGTAGTATATGACTTAGGCGATACGGACTCGCAACTAAGCCCCGAAGTGTGGAGCATGTCTACACTCGGAGTAGTTTTTGACTTAGGCGATACGGAATCGCGGCTAAGCCCCCGAGTGTGGAGCATGTCCACACTCGGAGTAGTTTTTGACTTAGGCGATTTTGAATCACAGCTAAGCCCCCGAGTGTGGACCATGTCCGTACTCGGAGTAAGTTTTGACTTAGTCGAGACAGAATCGCAACTAAGCCCCCGAGTGTGGACCATGTCCGCACTTGGAGTAGTTTTTGACTTAGGCGATACAGAATCGCTGCTAAGCCCCCGAGTGTGGGGCATGTCCGTACTCGGAGTAATTTTTGACTTAGGCGATATGGAATCGCAGCTAAGCCCCCGAGTGTGGAGCATGTCGGCACTCGGAGTAGTTTTTGACTTAGGCGATATGGAATGGCAGCTAAGCCCCCGAGTGTGGAGCATGTCCGTACTCGGAGTAGTTTTTGACTTAGGCAATACGGAATCGCGGCTAAGCCCCCGAGTGTGGAGCATGTCCGCACTCGGAGTAGTATTTCACTTAGGCAATACGGAATGGCAGCTAAGCCCCCGAGTGTGGAGCATGTCCGTACTCGGAGTAATTTTTGACTTAGGCAATATGGAATCGCAGCTAAACCCCCGAGTGTGGAGCATGTTTGCACTCGGAGTAGTTTTTGACTTAGGTGATACGGAATCGCAGCCAAGCCCCCGAGTGTGGAGCATGTCTGCACTCGGAGTAGTTTTTGACTTAGGCGATACGGAATCGCGACTAAGCCCCCGAGTGTGGAGCATGTCCACACTCGGAGTAGTCTTTGACTTAGGCGATTTTGAATCGCAGCTAAGCCCCCGAGTGTGGACCATGTCCGTACTCGGAGTAAGTTTTGACTTAGTCGATACGGAATCGCAACTAAGCCCCCGAGTGTGGACCATGTCCGCACTTGGAGTAGGTTTTGACTTAGGCGATACAGAATCGCTGCTAAGCCCCCGAGTGTGGAGCATGTCCGTACTCGGAGTAATTTTTGACTTAGGCGATATAAAATCGCAGCTAAGCCCCCGAGTGTGGAGCATGTCTGCACTCGGAGTAGTTTTTGACTTAGGCGATACGGAATCGCGGCTAAGCCCCAGAGTGTGGAGCATGTCCACACTCGGAGTAGTTTTTGACTTAGGCGATTTCGAATCGCAGCTAAGCTAGCGAGTGTGGACCATGTCCGTACTCGGAGTAAATTTTGACTTAGTCGATACGGAATCACAACTAAGCCCCAGAGTGTGGACCATGTCCGCACTTGGAGTAGTTTTTGACTTAGGCGATACAGAATCGCTGCTAAGCCGCTGAGTGTGGAGCATGTCCGTACTCGGAGTAATTTTTGACTTAGGCGATATGGAATCGCAACTAAGCCCCCGAGTGTGGACCATGTCCGCACTCGGAGTAGTTTTTGACTTAGGCAATACGGAATCGCGGCTAAGCCCCCGAGTGTGGAGCATGTCCGCACTCGGAGTAGTTTTTGACTTAGGCAATACGGAATCGCCGCTAAGCCCCCGAGTGTGGAGCATGTCCGCACACGGAGTTGTTTTTGACTTAGGCGATACAGAATCGCAGCTAAGCCCCCGAGTGTGGAGCATGTCCGTACTCGGAGTAATTTTTGACTTAGGCAATACGGAATCGCAGCTAAGCCCCGATGTGTGGAGCATCTCCGCACTCGGAGTAGTTTTTGACTTAGGCGATAAGGAATCACAGCTAAGCCCCCGAGTGTGGAGCATGTCCGCACTCGGAGTAATTTTTTACTTAGGCGAGATGGAAATGCAACTAAGCCCCCGACCGTGGAGCATGTCTGCACTCGGAGTATTTTTTGACTTAGGCGATAAGGAATCGCAGCTAAGTTCCCGAGTGTGGAGCATGTCCGAACTCGGAGAAGTTTTTGACTTAGGCGATATGGAATCGCAGCTAAGCCCCCAAGTGTGGAGCATGTCCGTACTCGGAGTAATTTTTGACTTAGTCGATACGGAATAGCAGCTAAGCCCCCGAGTGTGGAGCATGTCCGCAATCGGAGTAGTTTCTGAGGTAGGCGATACGGAATAGCAGCTAAGCCCCCGAGTGTGGAGCATGTCCGTACTCGGAGTAATTTTTGACTTAGGCAATATGGAATCGCAGCTAAATCCCCGAGTGTGGAGCATGTCTGCACTCGGAGTAGTTTATGACTTAGGCGATAGAGACTCGCAACTAAGCCCCCGAGTGTGGAGCATGTCTACACTCGGAGTAGTTTTTGACTTAGGTGATACGGAATCACGGCTAAGCCCCCGAGTGTGGAGCATGTCCACACTCGGAGTAGTTTTTGACTTAGGCGATTTCCAATCGCAGCTAAGCCCCCGAGTGTGGACCATGTCCGTACTCGGAGTAAGTTTTGACTTAGTCGAGACGGAATTGCAAATAAGCCCCCAAGTGTGGACCATGTCCGCACTTCGAGTAGTTTTTGACCTAGGCGATACAGAATCGCTGCTAAGCCCCTGAGTGTGGAGCATGTCCGTACTCAGAGTAATTTTTGACTTAGGCGATATGGAATCGCAGCTAAGCCCCCGAGTGTGGAGCATGTCTGCACTCGGAGTTGTTTTTTACTTAGGCGATTTCCAATCGAAGCTAAGCCCCCGAGTGTGGACCATGTCCGTACTCGGAGTAAGTTTTGACTTAGTCGAGGCGGAATCGCAACTAAGCCCTCGAGTGTGGACCATGTCCGCACTTGGAGTAGTTTTTGACTTAGGCGATACAGAATCGCTGCTAAGCCCCCGAGTGCGGAGCATGTCCGTACTCGGAGTAATTTTTGACATAGGCAATACGGAATCGCGGCTAAGACTCCGAGTGTGGAGCATGTCCGCACTCGGAGTAGTATTTGACTTAGGCAATACGGAATCGCAGCTAAGCCCCCGAGTGTGGAGCATGTCCATACACGGAGTAATTTTTGACTTAGGCGATACGGAATCGCAGCTAAGCCCCCAAGTGTGGAGCATGTCCTTACTCGGAGTAGTTTTTGACCTAGGCGATACGAACTCGTAGCTAAGCCCCCGAGTGTGGAGCATGTCCATACTCGGAGTAATTTTTGACTTAGGCGATACGGAATCACAGCTAAGCCCCCGAGTGTGGAGCATGTCCGTACTCGGAGTAATTTTTGACTTAGGCGATACGGAATCGCAGCTAAGCCCCCGAGTGTGGAGCATGTCCGCACTCGGAGTAGTTTTTGACTTAGGCGATACGAAATCGCAGTTAAGCCCCGAGTGTGGAGTATGTCCATACTCGGAGTAATTTTTGACTTAGGCGATATGGAATCACGGCTAAGCCCCCATGTGTGGAGCATGTCTGCACTCGGAATAGTTTTTGACTTAGGCGATACAAAATCGCAGCTAAGCCCCCGAGTGTGGAGCATGTCCGTACTCGGAGTAATTTTTGACTTAGGCAATACGGAATCGCAACTAAGCCCCCGAGTGTGGAGGATGTCTGCACTCGGAGTATTTTTTGACTTAGGCGATACGGAATCGCAGCTAAGCCCCCGAGTGTGGAGCATGTCCGCACTCGGAGTAGTTTTTGACTTAGGCGATACGGAATCACACCTAAGCCCCCGAGTGTGGAGCATGTCCGTACTCGGAGTAATTTTTGAGTTAGGCGATGCGGAATCGCAGCTAAGCCCCCGAGTGTGGAGCATGTCCGCAATCGGAGTAGTTTTTGACTTAGGTGATACGGAATTGCAGCTAAGCCCCCGAGTGTGGAGCCTGTCAATACTTGGAGTAATTTTTGACTTAGGCAATATGGAATCGCAGCTAAACCCCCGAGTGTGGAGCATGTCTGCACTCGGAGTAGTTTTTCACTTAGGCGATACGGAATTGCAGCTAAGCCCCCGAGTGTGGAGCATGTCTGCACTCGGAGTAGTTTTTGACTTAGGCGATACGGAATCGCGACTAAGCCCCCGAGTGTGGAGCATGTCCGCACTCGGAGTAGTTTTTGACTTAGGCAATACGGAATCGCCGCTAAGCCCCCGAGTGTGGAGCATGTCCGCACACGGAGTTGTTTTTGACTTAGGCGATACAGAATCGCAGCTAAGCCCCCGAGTGTGGAGCATGTCCGTACTCGGAGTAATTTTTGACTTAGGCAATACGGAATCGCAGCTAAGCCCCGATGTGTGGAGCATCTCCGCACTCGGAGTAGTTTTTGACTTAGGCGATAAGGAATCACAGCTAAGCCCCCGAGTGTGGAGCATGTCCGCACTCGGAGTAATTTTTTACTTAGGCGATATGGAAATGCAACTAAGCCCCCGACCGTGGAGCATGTCTGCACTCGGAGTATTTTTTGACTTAGGCGATAAGGAATCACAGCTAAGTTCCCGAGTGTGGAGCATGTCCGAACTCGGAGAAGTTTTTGACTTAGGCGATATGGAATCGCAGCTAAGCCCCCAAGTGTGGAGCATGTCCGTACTCGGAGTAATTTTTGACTTAGTCGATACGGAATAGCAGCTAAGCCCCCGAGTGTGGAGCATGTCCGCAATCGGAGTAGTTTCTGAGGTAGGCGATACGGAATAGCAGCTAAGCCCCCGAGTGTGGAGCATGTCCGTACTCGGAGTAATTTTTGACTTAGGCAATATGGAATCGCAGCTAAATCCCCGAGTGTGGAGCATGTCTGCACTCGGAGTAGTTTATGACTTAGGCGATAGAGACTCGCAACTAAGCCCCCGAGTGTGGTGCATGTCTACACTCGGAGTAGTTTTTGACTTAGGTGATACGGAATCACGGCTAAGCCCCCGAGTGTGGAGCATGTCCACACTCGGAGTAGTTTTTGACTTAGGCGATTTCCAATCGCAGCTAAGCCCCCGAGTGTGGACCATGTCCGTACTCGGAGTAAGTTTTGACTTAGTCGAGACGGAATTGCAAATAAGCCCCCAAGTGTGGACCATGTCCGCACTTCGAGTAGTTTTTGACCTAGGCGATACAGAATCGCTGCTAAGCCCCTGAGTGTGGAGCATGTCCGTACTCGGAGTAATTTTTGACTTAGGCGATATGGAATCGCAGCTAAGCCCCCGAGTGTGGAGCATGTCTGCACTCGGAGTTGTTTTTTACTTAGGCGATTTCCAATCGAAGCTAAGCCCCCGAGTGTGGACCATGTCCGCACTCGGAGTAAGTTTTGACTTAGTCGAGGCGGAATCGCAACTAAGCCCTCGAGTGTGGACCATGTCCGCACTTGGAGTAGTTTTTGACTTAGGCGATACAGAATCGCTGCTAAGCCCCCGAGTGCGGAGCATGTCCGTACTCGGAGTAATTTTTGACATAGGCAATACGGAATCGCGGCTAAGACTCCGAGTGTGGAGCATGTCCGCACTCGGAGTAGTATTTGACTTAGGCAATACGGAATCGCAGCTAAGCCCCCGAGTGTGGAGCATGTCCATACACGGAGTAATTTTTGACTTAGGCGATACGGAATCGCAGCTAAGCCCCCAAGTGTGGAGCATGTCCTTACTCGGAGTAGTTTTTGACCTAGGCGATACGAACTCGTAGCTAAGCCCCCGAGTGTGGAGCATGTCCATACTCGGAGTAATTTTTGACTTAGGCGATACGGAATCACAGCTAAGCCCCCGAGTGTGGAGCATGTCCGTACTCGGAGTAATTTTTGACTTAGGCGATACGGAATCGCAGCTAAGCCCCCGAGTGTGGAGCATGTCCGCACTCGGAGTAGCTTTTGACTTAGGCGATACGAAATCGTAGTTAAGCCCCGAGTGTGGAGTATGTCCATACTCGGAGTAATTTTTGACTTAGGCGATATGGAATCACGGCTAAGCCCCCATGTGTGGAGCATGTCTGCACTCGGAATAGTTTTTGACTTAGGCGATACAAAATCGCAGCTAAGCCCCCGAGTGTGGAGCATGTCCGTACTCGGAGTAATTTTTGACTTAGGCAATACGGAATCGCAACTAAGCCCCCCCCGAGTGTGGAGCATGTCCGCACTCGGAGTAGTTTTTGACTTAGGCGATACGGAAACACACCTAAGCCCCCGAGTGTGGAGCATGTCCGTACTCGGAGTAATTTTTGAGTTAGGCGATGCGGAATCGCAGCTAAGCCCCCGAGTGTGGAGCATGTCCGCAATCGGAGTAGTTTTTGACTTAGGTGATACGGAATTGCAGCTAAGCCCCCGAGTGTGGAGCCTGTCAATACTTGGAGTAATTTTTGACTTAGGCAATATGGAATCGCAGCTAAACCCCCGAGTGTGGAGCATGTCTGCACTCGGAGTAGTTTTTCACTTAGGCGATACGGAATTGCAGCTAAGCCCCCGAGTGTGGAGCATGTCTGCACTCGGAGTAGTTTTTGACTTAGGCGATACGGAATCGCGACTAAGCCCCCGAGTGTGGATCATGTCCGCACTCGTAGTAGTTTTTGACTTAGGCAATACGGAATCGCCGCTAAGCCCCCGAGTGTGGAGCATGTCCGCACACGGAGTTGTTTTTGACTTAGGCGATACAGAATCGCAGCTAAGCCCCCGAGTGTGGAGCATGTCCGTACTCGGAGTAATTTTTGACTTAGGCAATACGGAATCGCAGCTAAGCCCCGATGTGTGGAGCATCTCCGCACTCGGAGTAGTTTTTGACTTAGGCGATAAGGAATCACAGCTAAGCCCCCGAGTGTGGAGCATGTCCGCACTCGGAGTAATTTTTTACTTAGGCGATATGGAAATGCAACTAAGCCCCCGACCGTGGAGCATGTCTGCACTCGGAGTATTTTTTGACTTAGGCGATAAGGAATCGCAGCTAAGTTCCCGAGTGTGGAGCATGTCCGAACTCGGAGAAGTTTTTGACTTAGGCGATATGGAATCGCAGCTAAGCCCCCAAGTGTGGAGCATGTCCGTACTCGGAGTAATTTTTGACTTAGTCGATACGGAATAGCAGCTAAGCCCCCGAGTGTGGAGCATGTCCGCACTCGGAGTAGTTTCTGAGGTAGGCGATACGGAATAGCAGCTAAGCCCCCGAGTGTGGAGCATGTTCGTACTCGGAGTAATTTTTGACTTAGGCAATATGGAATCGCAGCTAAATCCCCGAGTGTGGAGCATGTCTGCACTCGGAGTAGTTTATGACTTAGGCGATAGAGACTCGCAACTAAGCCCCCGAGTGTGGAGCATGACTACACTCGGAGTAGTTTTTGACTTAGGTGATACGGAATCACGGCTAAGCCCCCGAGTGTGGAGCATGTCCACACTCGGAGTAGTTTTTGACTTAGGCGATTTCAAATCGCAGCTAAGCCCCCGAGTGTGGACCATGTCCGTACTCGGAGTAAGTTTTGACTTAGTCGAGACGGAATTGCAAATAAGCCCCCAAGTGTGGACCATGTCCGCACTTCGAGTAGTTTTTGACCTAGGCGATACAGAATCGCTGCTAAGCCCCTGAGTGTGGAGCATGTCCGTACTCGGAGTAATTTTTGACTTCGGCGATATGGAATCGCAGCTAAGCCCCCGAGTGTGGAGTATGTCTGCACTCGGAGTAGTTTTTTACTTAGGCGATTTCCAATCGAAGCTAAGCCCCCGAGTGTGGACCATGTCTGTACTCGGAGTAAGTTTTGACTTAGTCGAGGCGGAATCGCAACTAAGCCCTCGAGTGTGGACCATGTCCGCACTTGGAGTAGTTTTTGACTTAGGCGATACAGAATCGCTGCTAAGCCCCCGAGTGCGGAGCATGTCCGTACTCGGAGTAATTTTTGACATAGGCAATACGGAATCGCGGCTAAGACTCCGAGTGTGGAGCATGTCCGCACTCGGAGTAGTATTTGACTTAGGCAATACGGAATCGCAGCTAAGCCCCCGAGTGTGGAGCATGTCCATACACGGAGTAATTTTTGACTTAGGCGATACGGAATCGCAGCTAAGCCCCCAAGTGTGGAGCATGTCCTTACTCGGAGTAGTTTTTGACCTAGGCGATACGAACTCGTAGCTAAGCCCCCGAGTGTGGAGCATGTCCATACTCGGAGTAATTTTTGACTTAGGCGATACGGAATCACAGCTAAGCCCCCGAGTGTGGAGCATGTCCGTACTCGGAGTAATTTTTGACTTAGGCGATGCGGAATCGCAGCTAAGCCCCCGAGTGTGGAGCATGTCCGCAATCGGAGTAGTTTTTGACTTAGGTGATACGGAATTGCAGCTAAGCCCCCGAGTGTGGAGCGTGTCAATACTTGGAGTAATTTTTGACTTAGGCAATATGGAATCGCAGCTAAACCCCCGAGTGTGGAGCATGTCTGCACTCGGAGTAGTTTTTCACTTAGGCGATACGGAATTGCAGCTAAGCCCCCGAGTGTGGAGCATGTCTGCACTCGGAGTAGTTTTTGACTTAGGCGATACGGAATCGCGACTAAGCCCCCGAGTGTGGAGCATGTCCGCACTCGGAGTAGTTTTTGACTTAGGCGATATGAAATCGCAGCTAAGCTCCCGAGTGTGGCCCATGTCCGTACTCAGAGTAAGTTATGACTTAGTCGAGACAGAATCGCAACTAAGCCCCCGATTGTGGACCATGTCCGCACTTGGAGTAGTTTTTGACTTAGGCGATACAGAATCGCTGCTAAGCCGCCGAGTGTGGAGCATGTCCGTACTCGGAGTAATTTTTGACTAAGGCGATATGGAATCGCAGCTAAGCCCCCGAGTGTGGAGCATGTCCGCACTCGGAGTAGTTTTTGACTTAGGCGAGATGGAATCGCAGCTAAGCCCCCGAGTGTGGAGCATGTCTGCACTCGGAGTAGTTTTTGACTTAGGCAATACGGAATCGCAGCTAAGACCCCGAGTGTGGAGCATGTCCGCACTCGGAGTAGTTCTTGACTTGGGCAATACGGAATCGCAGCTAAGCCCCCGAGTGTGGAGCATGTCCGTACACGGTGTAATTTTTGACTTAGGCGATACGGAATCACAGCTAAGCCCCCAAGTGTGGAGCATGTCCGCACTCGGTGTTGTTTTTGACTTAGGCGATACGAAATCGCAGCAAAGCCCCCGTGTGTGGAGCATGTCCGTACTCGGGGTAATTTTTGACTTAGGCGATACGGAATCGCGGCTAAGCCCCCGAGTGTGGACCATGTCTGCACTCGGAGTAGTTTTTGACCTAGGCGATACGGAATCACGGCAAAGCCCCCGACTGTGGAGCATGTCTACACTCGGAGTAGTTTTTGACTTAGGCAATACGGAATCACTGCTAAGCCCCCGAGTGTGGAGCAGGTCCGTACACGGAGTAATTTTTGACTTAGGCGATACGGATTCGCGGCTAAGCCCCCGAGTGTGGAGCATGTCCGCACTCGGAGTAGTTTTTAGCTTAGGCGATACGGAATCACTGTAAGCCCCCGAGCGTGGAGCATGTCCGCACTCGGAGTAGTTTTTGACTTAAGCAATAAGGAATCACAGCTAAGCCCCCGAGTGTGGAGCATGTCCATACTCAGAGTACTTTTTGACTTAGGCGATATGGAATCACAGCTAAGCCCCCAAGTGCGGAGCATGTCCGCACGTGGAGTAGTTTTTGACTTAGGCGATACGAAATCGCAGCTAACCCCCGAGTGTGGAGCATGTCCGTACTCGGAGTAATTTTTGACTTAGGCGATACGGAATCACGGCTAAGCCCCCGAGTGTGGAGCATGTCCGTACTCGGAGTAATTTTTGACTTAGGTGATACGGAATCACAGCTAAGCCCCCAAGTGTGGAGCATGTCCGCACTCGGAGTAGTTTTTGACTTAGGCGATATTAAATCGCAGCTAAGCCCCCGAGTGGGGAGTATGTCCGTACTCGGAGTAATTTTTGACTTAGGCGATACGGAATCACGACTAAGCCCCCGAGTGTGGAGCATGTCCGCACTCGGAGTAGTTTTTGACTTAGGCGATACGGAACTGCAGGTAAGCCCTCGAGTGTGGAGCATGTCCGTACTCAGAGTAATTTTTGACTGAGGCAATATGGAATCGCAGCTAAACCCCCGAGTGTGGAGCATGTCTGCACTCGGAGTAGTTTTTGACTTAGGCGATACGGAATCCCAGCTAAGCCCCCCGAGTGTGGAGCATGTCTGCACTCGGAGTAGTTTTTGACTTAGGCGAGATGGAATCGCAGCTAAGCCCCCGAGTGTGGAGCATGTCTGCACTCGGAGTAGTTTTTGACTTAGGCAATACGGAATCACAGCTAAGCCCCCGAGTGTGGAGCATGTCCGCACTCGGAGTAGTTCTTGACTTAGGCAATACGGAATCGCAGCTAAGCCCCCGAGTGTGGAGCATGTCCGTACACGGAGTAATTTTTGACTTAGGCGATACGGAATCACAGCTAAGCCCCCAAGTGTGGAGCATGTCCGCACTCGGTGTTGTTTTTGACTTAGGCGATACGAAATCGCAGCTAAGCCCCCGTGTGTGGAGCATGTCCGTACTCGGGGTAATTTTTGACTTAGGCGATACGGAATCGCGGCTAAGCCCCCGAGTGTGGACCATGTCTGCACTCGGAGTAGTTTTTGACCTAGGCGATACGGAATCACGGCAAAGACCCCGACTGTGGAGCATGTCTACACTTGGAGTAGTTTTTGACTTAGGCAATACGGAATCACAGCTAAGCCCCCGAGTGTGGAGCAGGTCCGTACACGGAGTAATTTTTGACTTAGGCGATACGGATTCGCGGCTAAGCCCCCGAGTGTGGAGCATGTCCGCACTCGGAGTAGTTTTTGGCTTAGGCGATACGGAATCACTGTAAGCCCCCGAGTGTGGAGCATGTCCGCACTCGGAGTAGTTTTTGACTTAAGCAATACGGAATCACAGCTAAGCCCCCGAGTGTGGAGCATGTCCGTACTCGGAGTACTTTTTGACTTAGGCGATATGGAATCACAGCTAAGCCCCCAAGTGTGGAGCATGTCCGCACGTGGAGTAGTTTTTGACTTAGGCGATACGAAATCGCAGCTAACCCCCGAGTGTGGAGCATGTCCGTACTCGGAGTAATTTTTGACTTAGGCGATACGGAATCACGGCTAAGCCCCCGAGTGTGGAGCATGTCCGTACTCGGAGTAATTTTTGACTTAGGTGATACGGAATCACAGCTAAGCCCCCAAGTGTGGAGCATGTCCGCACTCGGAGTAGTTTTTGACTTAGGCGATATGAAATCGCAGCTAAGCCCCCGAGTGGGGAGTATGTCCGTACTCGGAGTAATTTTTGACTTAGGCGATACGGAATCACGACTAAGCCCCCGAGTGTGGAGCATGTCGGCACTCGGAGTAGTTTTTGACTTAGGCGATACGGAACTGCAGGTAAGCCCTCGAGTGTGGAGCATGTCCGTACTCAGAGTAATTTTTGACTGAGGCAATATGGAATCGCAGCTAAACCCCCGAGTGTGGAGCATGTCTGCACTCGGAGTAGTTTTTGACTTAGGCGATACGGAATTCCAGCTAAGCCCCCCGAGTGTGGAGCATGTCCGCACTCGGAGTAGTTTTTGACTTAGGCGATTTGGAATCGCGGCTAAGCCCCCGAGTGTGGAGCATGTCCATACTCGGAGTAATTTTTGACTTAGGCGAGATGGAATCACAGCTAAGCCCCCAAGTGTGGAGCATGTCCGCACTCGGAGTATTTTTTGACTTAGGCGATACAAAATCGTAGCTAAGCCACCGAGTGTGGAGCATGTCCGTACTCGGAGTAATTTTTGACTTAGGCGATACGGAATCATGGCTAAGCCCCCGAGTGTGGATCATGTCCGCACTCGGAGTAGTTTTTGAGCTAGGCGATACGAAATCGCAGCTAAGCCCCCGAGTGTGGAGCATATCCATACTCGGAGTAATTTTAGACTTAGGCGATACGGAATCGCAGCTAAGCCCCCGAGTGTGGAGGATGTCTGCACTCGGCGTATTTTTTGACTTAGGCGATACGAAATCGCAGCTAAGCCCCCGAGTGTGGAGCATGTCCGCACTCGGAGTAGTTTTTAACTTAGGCAATACGGAATTGCAACTAAGCCCCCGACTGTGGACCATGTCCGTACTCTGAGAAATTTTTGACTTAGGCGATACGGAATCGCAGCTAAGCCCCCGAGTGTGGAGCATGTCCGCACTCGGAGTAGTTTTTGAGTTAGGCGATATGGAATCGCAGCTAAGCCCTAGAGTGTGGAGCATGTCCGTACTCGGAGTAATTTTTGACTTAGGCAATATGGAATCGGAGCTAAACCCCCGAGTGTGGAGCATGTCTGCACTCGGAGTAGTTTTTGACTTAGGCGAGACGGAATCGCAGCTAAGCTCCCAAGTGTGGAGCATGTCCGCACTAGGAGTTGTTTTTGACTTAGGCGATACGGATTCGCGGCTAAGCTAAGCCCCCGAGTGTGGAGCATGTCCTCACTCGGAGTAGTTTTTGGCTTAGGCGATACGGAATCACCGCTAAGCCCCCGAGTGTGGAGCATGTCCGCACTCGGAGTAGTTTTTGACTTAGGCAATACGGAATCACAGCTAAGCCCCCGAGAGTGGAGCATGTCCGTACTAGGAGTAATTTTTGACTTAGGCGATATGGAATCATAGCTAAGCCCCCAAGTGTGGCGCATGTCCGCACTCGGAGTAGTTTTTGACTTAGGCGATACGAAATCGCAGCTAAGCCCCCGAGTGTGGAGCATGTCCGTACTCGGAGTAATTTTTGACTTAGGCGATACGGAATCACGGCTAAGCCCCCGAGTGTGGAGCATGTCCGTACTCGGAGTAATATTTGACTTAGGTGATACGGAATCACAGCTAAGCCCCCAAGTGTGGAGCATGTCCGCACTCGGAGTAGTTTTTGACTTAGGCGATACGAAATCGCAGCTAAGCCCCCGAGTGTGGAGCATGTCCGTACGTGGTGTAATTTTTGACTTAGGCGATACGGAATCACGGCTAAGCCCCCGAGTGTGGATCATGTCCGCACTCGGAGTAGTTTTTGACCTAGGCGATACGAAATCGCAGCTAAGCCCCCGAGTGTGGAGCATGTCCATAATCGGAGTAATTTTAGACTTAGGCGATACAGAATCGCAGCTAAGCCCACGAGTGTGGAGGATGTCTGCACTCGGCGTATTTTTTGACTTAGGAGATACGGAATCGCACCTAAGCCCCTGAGTGTGGAGCATGTTCGCACTTGGAGTAGTTTTTAACTTAGGCAATACGGAATCGCAGCTAAGCCCCCGACTGTGGAGCATGTCCGTACTCGGAGTAATTTTTGACTTAGGCGATACGGAATCGCAGCAAAGCCCCCGAGTGTGGAGCATGTCCGCACTCGGAGTAGTTTTTAACTTAAGCGATATGGAATCGCAGCTAAGCCCCAGAGTGTGGAGCATGTCCGTACTCGGAGTAATTTTTGACTTAGGCAATATGGAATCGGAGCTAAACCCCCGAGTCTGGAGCATGTCTGCACTCGTAGTAGTTTTTGACTTAGGCGAGACGGAATCGCAGCTAAGCTCCCAAGTGTGGAGCATGTCCGCACTAGGAGTTGTTTTTGACTTAGGCGATACGGATTCGCGGCTAAGCCCCCGAGTGTGGAGCATGTCCTCACTCAGAGTAGTTTTTGTCTTAGGCGATACGGAATCACCACTAAGCCCCCGAGTGTGGAGCATGTCCGCACTCGGAATAGTTTTTGACTTAGGCAATACGGAATAACAGCTAAGCCCCCGAGTGTGGAACATGTCCATACTCGGAGTAATTTTTGACTTAGGCGATAAGGAATCACAGCTAAGCCCCCCAAGTGTGGAGCCTGTCCGCACTCGGAGTAGTTTTTGACTTAGGCGATACGAAATCGCAGCTAAGCCCCCGAGTGTGGAGCATGTCCGTACTCGGAGTAATTTCTAACTTAGGCGATACGGAATCATGGCTAAGCCCCCGAGTGTGGAGCATGTCCGTACTCGGAGTAATATTTGACTTAGGTGAGACGGAATCACACCTAAGCCCCCAAGTGTGGAGCATGTCCGCACTCGGAGTAGGTTTTCACTTAGGCGATACGAAATCGCAGCTAAGCCCCCGAGTGTGGAGCATGTCGGTACTCGCAGTAATTTTTGACTTAGGCGATACGGAATCACGGCTAAGCCCCTAAGTGTGGATCATGTCCGCACTCGGAGTAGTTTTTGACCTAGGCGATACGAAATCGCAGCTAAGCCCCCGAGTGTGGAGCATGTCCATACTCGGAGTAATTTTAGACTTAGGCGATACGAAATCGCAGCTAAGCCCCCGAGTGTGGAGGATGTCTGCACTCGGCGTATTTTTTGACTTAGGCGATACGGAATCGCAGCTAAGCCCCCGAGTGTGGAGCATGTCCGCACTCGGAGTAGTTTTTAACTTAGGCAATACGGAATCGCAGCTCAGCCCCCGACTGTGGAGCATGTCCGTACTCGGAGTAATTTTTAACTTAGGCGATACGAAATCGCAGCTAAGCACCCGAGTGTGGAGCATGTCCGCACTCAGAGTAGTTTTTGACTTAGGCGATACGGAACCGCAGCTAAGCCCCCGAGTGTGGAGCATGTCCGTAGTCGGAGTAATTTTTGACATAGGCAATATGGAATCGCAGCTAAACCCCCGAGTGTGGAGCATGTCCGCACTAGGAGTAGTTTTTGACTTAGGCGATACGGATTCGCGGCTAAGCCCCCGAGTGTGGAGCATGTCCGCACTCGGAGTAGTTTTTGGCTTAGGCAATACGGAATCACCGCTAAGCCCCCGAGTGTGGAGCATGTCCGCACTCGGAGTAGTTTTTGGCTTAGGTAATACGGAATCACCGCTAAGCCCCCGAGTGTGGAGCATGTCCGCACTCGGAGTAGTTTTTGACTTAGGCAATACGGAATCACAGCTAAGCCCCCGAGTGTGGAGCATGTCCGTACTCGGAGTAATTTTTGACTTAGGCGATATGGAATCACAGCTAATCCCCCAAGTGTGGAGCATGTCCGCACTCGGAGTAGTTTTTGACTTGGGCGATACGAAATCGCAGCTAAGCCCCCTAGTGTGGAGCATGTCCGCACTCGGAGTAATTTTTGACTTAGGCGATACGAAATCGCAGTTAAGCCCCGAGTGTGGAGTATGTCCATACTCGGAGTAATTTTTGACTTAGGCGATACGAATTTACAGCTAAGCCCCCAAGTGTGGAGCATGTCCGCACTCGGAGTAGTTTTTGACTTAGGCGATACGAATTTGCAGCTAAGCCCCCGAGTATGGAGCATGTCCGTACTCGGAGTAATTTTTGACTTAGGCGAGACGGAATCACGGCTAAGCCCCCGAGTGTGGAGCATGTCCTCACTCGGGGTAGTTTCTGACTTAGGCGATACGGAATCGCAGCTAAGCCCCCGAGTGGGGAGCATGTCCGCACTCGGAGTATTTTTGACTTAGGCGATACGGAATCGCGGCTAAGCCCCCGAGTGTGGAGCATGTCCGTACTCGGAGTAATTTTTGACTTAGGCGATACGGAATCGCAGCTAAGCCCCCGAGTGTGGAGCATGTCTGCACTCGGAGTAGTTTTTGACTTAGGCGATACGGAATCGCGGCTAAACCCCGAGTGTGGAGCATGTCCACACTCAGAGTAGTTTTTTACTTAGGCAATTTCTTATCGCAGCTAAACCCCCGAGTGTGGACCATGTCCGTACTCGGAGTAAGTTTTGACTTATTCGATACGGAATCGCAACTAAGCCCCCGAGTGTTGACCATGTCCGCACTTGGAGTAGTTTTTGACTTAGGCGATACAGAATCTCTGCTAAGCCCCCGAGTGTGGAGCATGTCCGTACACGGAGTAATTTTTGACTTAGGCGATATGGAATCGTAGCTAAGCCCCCGAGTGTGGAGCATGTCTGCACTCGGAGTAGTTTTTAACTTAGGCGATAGAGAATCGCAGCTAAGCCCCCGAGTGTGGAGCATGTCCGCACTCGGAGTAGGTTTTGACTTAGGCAATACGGAATCGCGTCTAAGCCCCCAAGTGTGGAGCATGTCCGCACTCGGAGTAGTTTTTGACTTAGGCAATACGGAATCGTAGCTAAGCCCTCAAGTGTGGAGCATGTCCGTACTCGGAGTAGTTTTTGACTTAGGCGATACAGAATCACAGCTAAGCCCCCGAGTGTGGAGCAGGTCCGTACACGGAGTATTTTTTGACTTAGGCAATACGGAATCACGGCTAAGCCCCCGAGTGCGGAGCAGGTCCGTACACGGAGTAATTTTTGACTTAGGTGATACAAAATCACAGCTAAGCCCCCAAGTGTGGAGCATGTCCGCACTCGGAGTAGTTTTTGACTTAGGCGATACGAAATCGCTGCTAAGCCCCCGAGTGTGGAGCATGTCCGTACTCGGAGTAATTTTTGACTTAGGCGATACGGAATCACGGCTAAGCCCCCGAGTGTGGAGCATGTCCGTACTCGGAGTAATTTTTGACTTAGGCGATACAGAATCGCAGCTAAGCCCCCGAGTGTGGAGGATGTTTGCACTCGGAGTAGTTTTTGAATTAGGCGATACGGAATCGCAGCTAAGCCCCCGAGTGTGGAGCATGTCCGCACTCGGAGTAGTTTTCGACTTAGGCGATACGGAATCGTGGCTAAGCCCCCAAGTGTGGAGCATGTTCGCACTCGGAGTAGTTTTTGACTTAGGCGATACGGAATCGCGGCTAAGCCCCCGAGTGTGGAGCATGTCCGCACTCGGAGTAGTTTTTCACTTAGGCGATACGGAATCACCGCTGAGCCCCCGAGTGTGGAGCATGTCCGTACTCGGAGTAATTTTTTACTTAGGCGATACGGAATCGCAGCTAGGCCCCCGAGTGTGGAGGATGTTTGCACTCGGAGTATATTTTGACTTAGGCGATACGGAATTGCAGCTAAGCCCCTGAGTGTGGAGCATGTCCGCACTCGGAGTAATTTTGACTTGGGCGATACGGAATCACAGCTAAGCCCCCGAGTGTGGAGCAAGTCCGCACTCGGAGTAACTTTTGACTTAGGCGATACGGAATCGCAGCTAAGCCCCCGAGTGTGGAGCATGTCTGCACTCGGAGTAGTTTTTGACTTAGGCGATTTCGAATCGCAGCTAAGCCCCCGAGTGTGGACCATGTCCATACGCGGAGTAAGTTTTGACTTAGTCGATACGGAATCGCAACTAAGCCCCCGAGTGTTGACCATGTCCGCACTTGGAGTAGTTTTTGACTTAGGCGATACAGAATCGCTGCTAAGCCCCCGAGTGTGGAGCATGTCCGTACTCGGAGTAATTTTCCACTTAGGCGATATGGAATCGTAGCTAAGCCCCCGAGTGTGGAGCATGTGTGCACTCGGAGTAGTTTATGACTTAGGCGATATGGAATCACAGCTAAGCCCCTGAGTGTGGAGCATGTCCGCACTCGGAGTGGTTTTTGACTTAGGCAATACGGAATCGCGGCTAAGCCCCCGAGTGTGGAGCATGTCCGCACTCAGAGTAGTTTTTGACTTAGGCTATATGGAATCGCAGCTAAGCCCCCGAGTGTGGAGCCTGTCCGTACACGGAGTAATTTTTGACTTAGGCGATACAGAATCACAGCTAAGCCCCCAAGTGTGGAGCATGTCCTCACTCGGAGTTGTTTTTGACTTAGGCGATACGAATTCGCAGCTAAGCCCCCGAGTGTGGAGCATGTTCGTACTCGGAGTAATTTTTGACTTAGGCGATACGGAATCGCGGCTAAGCCCCCGAGTGTGGAGCATGTCCGCACTCGGTGTAGTTTTTGAACTAGGCGATACAAAATCGCAGCTAAGCGCCCGAGTGTGGAGCATGTCCATACTCGGAGTAATTTTTGACTTAGGCGATACAGAATCGCAGCTAAGCCCCCGAGTGTGGAGGATGTCTGCACTCGGAGTATTTTTTGACTTAGGCGATACGGAATCGCAGCTAAGCCCCCGAGTGTGGAGCATGTCCGCACTCGCAGTAGTTTTTAACTTAGGCAATACGGAATCGCAGCTAAGCCCCCGAGTGTGGAGCATGTCCGTACTCGGAGTAATTTTTTACTTAGGCGATACGGAATCGCAGCTAAGCCCCCGAGTGTGGAGCATGTCCGCACTCGGAGTAGTTTTTGACTTAGGCGATACGGAATCGAAGCTAAGCCCCCGAGTGTGGAGCATGTCCGTACTCGGAGTAATTTTTGACTTATGCAATATGGAATCGCAGCTAAACCCCTGAGTGTGGAGCAATGCTGCACTCGTTGTAGTTTTTGACGTAGGCGATACGGAATCGCGGCTAAGCCCCTGAGTGTGGAGCATGTCCGCACTCAGAGTAGTTTTTGACTTAGGCGATACGGAATCGCGGCTAAGCCCCCGAGTGTGGAGCATGTCCACGCTCGGAGTAGTTTTTGGCTTAGGCCATACGGAATCCCCGCTAAGCCCCCGAGTGTGGAGCATATCCGCACTCGGAGTAGTTTTTGACTTAGGCAATACGGAATCGGAGCTAAGCCCCCGAGTGTGGAGCATGTCCGTACACGGAGTAATTTTTGACTTAGGTGATATGGAATCATAGCTAAGCCCCCAAGTGTGGAGCATGTCCGCACTCGGAGTAGTTTTTGACTTAGGCGATACGATATCGCTGCTAAGCCCCCGAGTGGGGAGCATGTCCGTACTCGGAGTAATTTTTGACTTGTGCGATACGGAATCACGGCTAAGCCCCCGAGTGTGGAGCATGTCCGCACTCGGAATAGTTTTTGACTTAGGCGATACGGAATCACAGCTAAGCCCCCGAGTGTGGAGCATGTTCGTACTCGGAGTAACTATTGACTTAGGCAATACGGAATCACCGTTGAGCCCCCGAGTGTGGAGCATGTCCACACTCGGAGTAGTTTTTGACTTAGGCAATCCGGAATCACAGCTAAGCCCCTGAGTGTGGAGCATGTCGGCACTCGGAGTAGTTTTTGACTTAGGCGATATGGAATCGAAGCTAACCCCCAAGTGTGGAGCATGTTTACACTCGGAGTAGTTTTTGAATTAGGCGATACGAAATCGCAGCTAAGCCCCCAAGTGTGGAGCATGTCCGCACTCGGAGTAGTTTTTGACTTAGGCGATACGGAATCACAGCTAAGCCCCCGAGTGTGGAGCATGTTCGTACTCGGAGTAACTATTGACTTAGGCGATACGGAATCGCAGCTAAGCCCCCGAGTGTGGAGCATGTCCGCACTCGGAGTAGTTTTTGACTTAGGCGATATAAATTCGCAACTAAGCCCCCGAGTGTGGAGCATGTCCGCACTCCGAGTAGTTTTTGAACTACGCGATACGAAATCGCAGCTAAGCCCCCGAGTCTCGAGCATGTCCATACTCGGAGTAATTTTTGACTTAGGCGATATGAAATCGCAGCTAAGCCCCCGAGTGTGGAGCATGTCCATACTCAGAGTAATTTTTGACTTAGGTGATACAGAATCGCAGCTAAGTCCCCGAGTGTGGAGGATGTTTGCACTCGGAGTATTTTTTGACTTAGGCGATACGGAATCGCATCTAAGCCCCCGAGTGTGGAGCATGTCCGCACTCGGAGTAGTTTTTAACTGAGGGAATACGGAATCGCAGCTAAGCCCCCGAGTGTGGAGCATGTCCGTACTCGGAGTAATTTTTGACTTAGGCGATACGAAATCGCAGCTAAGCCCCCGAGTGTGGAGCATGTCCGCACTCGGAGTAGTTTTTGACTTAGGCGATACGGAATCGCAGCTAAGCCCCCGAGGGTGGAGCATGTCCGTACTCGGAGTAATTTTTGACTTAGGCAATACGGAATCACGGCTAAGCTCCCGAGTGTGGAGCATGTCCGCACTCGGAGTAGTTTTTGACTTAGGCGAAACGAAATCGCAGCTAAGCCCCCGAGTGTGGAGCATGTCCATACTGGGAGTAATTTTAACTTAGGCGATACGGAATCGCAGCTAAGCCCCCGAGTGTGGAGGATGTCTGCACTCGGAGTATTTTTTGACTTAGGCGATACGGAATCGCAGCTAAGCCCCTGAGTGTAGAGCATGTCCGCACTCGGAGTAGTTTTTGACTTACGCGATACGGAATCACAGCTAAGCCCCCGAGTGTGGAGCATGTCCGTACTAGGAGTAACTTTTGACTTAGGCGATACGGAATCGCAGCTAAGCCCCCGAGTGTGGAGCATGTCCTTACTTGGAGTAGTTTTTGACTTAGGCAATACGGAATTGCAGCTAAGCCCCCCAGTGTGGAGCATGTCCGTACTCAGAGTAATTTTTGACTTAGGCAATATGGAATCACAGCTAAACTCCCAAGTGTGGAGCATGTTTGCACTCGGTGTAGTTTTTGAATTAGGCGATACGGAATCGCAGCTAAGCCCCCGAGTGTGGAGCATGTCCGCACTCGGAGTAGTTTTTGACTTAGGCGAGACAAAATCACGGCTAAGCCCCCGAGTGTGGAGCATGTCCGCACTCGGAGTAGTTTTTGGCTTAGGCCATACGGAATCCCCGCTAAGCCCCCGAGTGTGGAGCATATCCGCACTCGGAGTAGTTTTTGACTTAGGCAATACGGAATCGGAGCTAAGCCCCCGAGTGTGGAGCATGTCCGTACACGGAGTAATTTTTGACTTAGGTGATACGGAATCATAGCTAAGCCCCCAAGTGTGGAGCATGTCCGCACTCGGAGTAGTTTTTGACTTAGGCGATACGATATCGCAGCTAAGCCCCCGAGTATGGAGCATGTCCGTACTCGGAGTAATTTTTGACTTGTGCGATACGGAATCACGGCTAAGCCCCCGAGTGTGGAGCATGTCCGCACTCGGAATAGTTTTTGACTTAGGCGAATTGAAATCGCAGCTAAGCCCCCGAGTGTGGAGCATGTCCGTACTCGGACTAATTATTGACTTAGGCGATACGGAATCGCAGCTAAGCCTCCGATTGTGGAGGATGTCTGCACTCGGAGTATTTTTTGACTTAGGCGATACGGAATCGTAGCTAAGCCCCTGAGTGTGGAGCATGTCCGCACTCGGAGTAGTTTTTGACTTAGGCGATACGGAATCACAGCTAAGCCCCCGAGTGTGGAGCATGTTCGTACTCGGAGTAACTATTGACTTAGGCGATATGGAATCGCAGCTAAGCCCCCTAGTGTGGAGCATGTCCGTACTCGGAGTAATTTTTGACTTAGGCAATATGGAAGCACAGCTAAACCCCCAAGTGTGGAGCATGTTTACACTCGGAGTAGTTTTTGAATTAGGCGATACGGAATCGCAGCTAAGCCCCCGAGTGTGGAGCATGTCCGCACTCGGAGTAGTTTTCGACTTAGGCGATACGGAATCGTGGCTAAGCCCCCAAGTGTGGAGCATGTTCACACTCGGAGTAGTTTTTGACTTAGGCGATACGGAATCGCGGCTAAGCCCCCGAGTGTGGAGCATGTCCGCACTCGGAGTAGTTTTTGACTTAGGCGATACGGAATCACCGCTGAGCCCCCGAGTGTGGAGCATGTCCACACTCGGAGTAGTTTTTGACTTAGGCAATACGGAATCACAGCTAAGCCCCCGAGTGTGGAGCATGTCGGCACTCGGAGTAGTTTTTGACTTAGGCGATATGGAATCGAAGCTAAGCCCCCGAGTGTGGAGCATGTCCGCACTCGGAGTACTTTTTGACTTAGGCAATACGGAATCGCGGCTAAGCCCCCGAGTGTGGAGCATGTCCGCACTCGGAGTAGTTTTTGACTTAGGCAATACGGAATCGCCGCTCAGCCCCCGAGTGTGGAGCATCTCCGTACAGGGAGTAATTTTTGACTTAGGCGATACGGAATCACAGCTAAGCCCCCAAGTGTGGAGCATGTCCACACTCGGAGTTGTTTTTGACTTAGGCGATATAAATTCGCAACTAAGCCCCCGAGTGAGGAGCATGTCCGCACTCCGAGTAGTTTTTGAACTAGGCGATACGAAATCGCAGCTAAGCCCTCGAGTCTCGAGCATGTCCATACTCGGAGTAATTTTTGACTTAGGCGATATGAAATCGCAGCTAAGCCCCCGAGTGTGGAGCATGTCCATACTCAGAGTAATTTTTGACTTAGGCGATACAGAATCGCAGCTAAGCCCCCAAGTGTGGAGGTTGTCTGCACTCGGAGTATTTTTTGACTTAGGCGATACGGAATCGCATCTAAGCCCCCGAGTGTGGAGCATGTCCGCACTCGGAGTAGTTTTTAACTTAGGGAATACGGAATCGCATCTAAGCCCCCGAGTGTGGAGCATGTCCGTACTCGGAGTAATTTTTGACTAAGGCGATACGAAATCGCAGCTAAGCCCCCGAGTGTGGAGCATGTCCGCACTCGGAGTAGTTTTTGACTTAGGCGATACGGAATCGCAGCTAAGCCCCCGAGTGTGGAGCATGTCCGTACTCGGAGTAATTTTTGACTTAGGCAATATGGAATCGCAGCTAGACCCCCGAGTGTGAAGCATGTCTGCACTCGGAGTAGTTCTTGACTTAGGCGATACGGAATCGCGGCGAAGCCCCCGAGTGTGGAGCATGTCCGCTCTCGGAGTAGTTTTTCACTATGGCGATACAGAATCGCGGCTAAGCCCCCGAGTGTGGAGCATGTCCGTACACGGAGTAATTTTTGACTTAGGGGATATGGAATCACAGCTAAGCCCCCAAGTGTGGAGCATGTCCGCACTCGGAGTAGTTTGTGACTTAGGCGAGACGAAATTGCAGCTAAGCCCCCGAGTGTGGAGCATGTCCGTACTCGGAGTAATTTTTGACTTAGGCGATACGGAATTACGGCTAAGCTCCCGAGTGTGGAGCATGTCCGCACTCGGAGTAGTTTTTAACTTAGGTGAAACGAAATCGCAGCTAAGCCCCCGAGTGTGGAGCATGTACATACTGGGAGTAATTTTGACTTAGGCGATACAGAATCGCAGCTAAGCCCCCGAGTGTGGAGGATGTCTGCACTCGGAGTATTTTTTGACTTAGGCGATACGGAATCGCAGCCAAGCCCCTGAGTGTAGAGCATGTCCGCACTCGGAGTAGTTTTGACTTACGCGATACGAAATCACAGCTAAGCCCCCGAGTGTGGAGCATGTCCGTACTCAGAGTAACTTTTGACTTAGGCGATACGGAATCGCAGCTAAGCCCCCGAGTGTGGAGCATGTCCTTACTTAGAGTAGTTTTTGACTTAGGCAATACGGAATTGCAGCTAAGCCCCCCAGTGTGGAGCATGTCCGTACTCGGAGTATTTTTTGACTTAGGCGATACGGAATCGCAGCTAAGCCCCCGAGTGTGGAGCATGTACGCACTCGGAGTAGTTTTTGACTTAGGCGAGACAAAATCGTGGCTAAGCCCCCGAGTGTGGAGCACGTCCGCACTCGGAGTAGTTTTTGACTTAGGCGATTTCGAATCGCAGCTAAGCCCCCGAGTGTGGACCATGTCCGTACTCGGAGTAAGTTTTGACTTAGTCGATACGGAATCGTAGCTAAGCCCCCGAGTGTGGACCATGTCCGCACTTGGAGTAGTTTTTCACTTAGGCGATATAGAATCGCAGCTAAGCCCCTAGTGTGGAGCATGTCCGTACTCGGAGTAATTTTTGACTTAGGCGATATGGAATCGCAGCTAAGCCCCCGAGTGTGGAGCATGTCTGCACTCGGAGTAGTTTTTGACTTAGGCGATAAGGAATCACAGCTAAGCCCCCGAGTGTGGAGCATGTCCGCACCTGGTGTGGTTTTTGACTTAGGTGATACGGAATCGTGGCTAAGCCCTCGAGTGTGGAGCATGTACGCACTCGGAGTAGTTTTTGACTTAGGCGATACAGAATCGCAACTAAACCCCCGAGTGTGGAGCATGTCCATTCTCGGAGTAATTTTGACTTAGGCAATATGGAATCGCAACTAAACCCCCGAGTATGGAGCATGTCTACACTCGGAGTAGTTTTTGACTTAGGCGATACGGAATCGCGGCTAAGCCCCCGAGTGTGGAGCATGTCCGCACTCGGAGTAGTTTTTGACTTAGGCGATACGGAATCGCGGCTAAGCCCCCGAGTGTGGAGCATGTCCGCACTCGGAGTAGTTTTTGACTTAGGCGATTTCAAATCGCAGCTAAGCCCCCGAGTGTGGACCATGTCCGTACTCGGAGTAAGTTTTGACTTAGTCGATATGGAATCGTAGCTAAGCCCCCGAGTGTGGACCATGTCCGCACTTGGAGTAGTTTTTGACTTAGGCGATACAGAATCGCAGCTAAGCCCCCGAGTGTGGAGCATGTCCGTACTCGGAGTAATTTTTGACTTAGGCGATATGGAATCGCAGCTAAGCCCCCGAGTGTGGAGCTAGTCTGCACTCGGTGTTGTTTTTGACTTAGGTGATACGGAATCGCGGCTAAGCCCCCGAGTGTGGAGCATGTCCGCACTCGGAGTAGTTTTTGACTTAGGCGATACAGAATCGCAGCTAAGCCGTGATGGGGCGTGAGGCGGCTTAATGATGAAGATGTGCCACATGGAGTGGCGACGCGTGGGATGTCGAGTGACGAAATCGCATCCGTCGGAATGGCAACGCGCGGGGCGGCTGAGTGATGAAGACGCATCTGTAGGAGTGGCCACGCGTGGGGCGGGCAAGCGATGAAGACGCATCCGTTGGAGTGGTGACGTGTGGGCCGGCCAAGTGATGAAGATGCATCCGTTTGAGTGGTGACGCGCGGGGCGATCGAGTGATGAAGACGCATCCGTTGGAGTGGCGATGCGCGGAACGGCCAAGTGATGAAGATGCATCCGTTGGAGTGGTGACGCATGGGGCGGTCGAGTGATGAAGACGCATCCGTCGGAGTGTCGATGCGCGGGGTGGCCGAGTGATCAAGATGCATTCGTTGGAGTGGAGTCGACCAAGTGACGGCGCACGGGGCGGCCGAGTCGAGCTTGTCGTTGAAGAGGAATCGACCAAGTGACGGCGCACGGGGCGGCTGAGTCAAGCTTGTCGTCGAACAGATTGCCGATTAAGAGACGGCACACGCGGCAGCCAAGTACATCATGCCATCGAGGAGGTGTCTGGACAAGTGGAAACACACGAATGATCATCGCGGCGACTGAGCCTGAGTAGCGACAAAGATGGTGCACAGATGCGTCGAGTGACCGCGTAACCTGCATACAAAAAATAGCACAAGCCAACATAAAAAGTTCTTGAAGTACCTTGATATTTTCTAAAATAATTTGTGTAAATAACACCTATAGACACCCACTAGGTGTGCCAGGTGCTTATTGGTTCAGGACCGACAAGGATCTAACATAGTGCAAGATCCGACTGAACTCGTTTGAGTATTGGACCCAAAAGAAGTGGAAGTGAAGTGTTCCCACATAAAAATAAACAACCGAGAGCAGAGCTACACTAGGTGGCATGGCCTCTGAGTGAACGTCATGCGTGACTTCCTCGACACTCGGTGATGCGGAAACAACTATTTAATTGAATGCAACGTATGACGAATGACTTAACTATCTCATGGTGCAGGAGCGTCCGGGCGAAGTAGACACGTCCGACTGAGTGGCGATGCACGGACCTGCCGAGTGACGAAGACGTGTCTCATCAAGTGGCGATGCGCAAAGCTGCCGAGTGACGATGGAGCGTTCGACTGAATGGCGATGCGTGGAACTGCCGAGTGACGATGGAGCGTCCAACTGAATGGCGATGCGTGGAGCTGCCGAGTGATGAGACGCGTCCAATAGAGTGATGGCGCGTGGATCTGCCGAGTGATGATGGTGTGTCTGGCTGAAGGGCGATGCGCGGAGCTGCCGAGTGATGACGACGCGTCTAGTAGAGTGACGGCGCGCGGAGCTGCCGAGTGACGATGGAGCGTCTGGCTGAACGGTGATGCATGGAGCTGCCGAGTGATGACGACGCGTCCAGCAGAGTGATGGCGCACGGAGCTGCCGAGTGATGATGGAGCGTCTGGCTGAAGGGCGATGCGCGGCGCTACCGAGTGATGACGACGCATCCAGTAGAGTGACGGCACGCGGAGCTAGCGAGTGACGATGGAGCATCTGGCTGAATGGCGATGTGCGGAGCTACCGAGTGATGACGACGCGTCCAGTAGAGTGACGGTGCGCAGAGCTGTCGAGTGACAATGGAGCGTCTGGCTGAATGGCGATGCGCAGAGCTGCCGAGTGATGACGACGCGTCCAGTAGAGTGACGGTGCGTGGAGCTAAGGATGGCAATTTTACCCATGGGTACGGGTACCCGCGGGTACTATACCCACATGGGCCGGGTATGGGCACACTTTGATACCCATGGGTATTACCCATACCCTACCCGTTAAGTCATGGGTAGGGTACGGGTATAGCCTTGTACCGACGGGTATACCCATACCCTGCCCGCTTGTGAAATATTGTTAAATTGTTGTCAATTAATCATTCTTTTTCATGTGACTCATCTACTCCTACTCTCTTATGAGTATGTTATGATTTCTAAATTTTGGTGGTGGTTATGTACTTATCTACCTGTTATGTAGTTGAGATAATTGATTTTTTTGTCAAATGTGCTATCATTGAGTGTAAAATTATAAACAACATGTGTATTATTTGTTCTACCCATTGGGTACCCAATGGGTATGGGTACCCATCGGGTATGGGTATGGGTAAAGTTTCATACCCATGGGTATGGGTATGGGTAGAATTTTATAACCACTGACCATTCAGGTATGGGTATGGTATTGCTCTACCCTGCCCATACCCTACCCATCGCCATCCTTACGCGGAGTTGCCGAGTGACGATGGAGCGTCTAGCTGAATGGCAATGCGCGGAGCTACCGAGTGATGATGACGCGTCCAGTAGAGTGACGACGCGCGGATCTGCCGAGTGACGATGGAGCGTCTGGCTGGAGGGCCATGCGCGGAGCTGCCAAGTGATGACAACGCGTCTAGTAGAGTGACGACGCGCGGAGCTGCCGAGTGACGATGGAGCGTCTGATTGAATGGCGATGCGCGGAGCTGCCGAGTGATGACAACACGTCCAGTAGAGTGACGGAGCGTGGAGCTGCCGAGTGACGATGGAGCATCTGGCTGAATGGTGATGCGCGGAGCTGCCGAGTGATGATGACGCATCCAGTAGAGTGACGGCACGCAAAGCAGCCGAGTGACGATGGAGCCTCTAGCTGAATGGCGATGCGCGGAGCTGCCGAGTGATGACGACGCGTCCAGTAGAATGACGGCGCGCGGAGCTGCCGAGTGACGATGGAGCGTGTGGCTGAATGGTGATGCACGGAGCTGCCGAGTGATGACGGCACGTCCAATAGAGTGACGGCGCGCGGAGCTTCCGAGTGACGATGGAGCGTCTGGCTGAACGGCGATGCACGGAGGTGCCGAGTGATGACGACCCGTCTAGTAGAGTGACGGGGCGCGGAGCTACCGAGTGACGATGGAGCGTCTGGCGGAATGGCGATGCGCGGAGCTGCCGAGTGATGACGACGCGTCCAGTAGAGTGACGGCACGGAGCTGCCAAGTGACAATGGAGCGTCTGGCTGAACGGCGATGCGCGGAGCTGCCGAGTGATGACGACGCGTCCAATAGAGTGACGACACGTAGAGCTGCCGAGTGACGATGGAGCATCTGGCTGAATGGCGATGTGCGGAGCTACCGAGTGATGATGACGCGTCTAGTAGAGTGACGGCACGCGGAGCTGCCGAGTGACTATGGAGCGTCTGGCTAAACGGCGATGCGTGAACCTGCCGAGTGATGATGACGCATCCAGTAGAATGACGACGCGCAGAGCTTTCGAGTGATGATGGAGCGTCTGGATGAATGGTGATGCGCGGAGCTGCCGAGTGATGACGACGCGTCCAATAAAGTGACTACGCGTGGAGCTTCCGAGTGACGATGGAGCGTCTGGCTGAACGGCGATGTGCGAAGCTGTCGAGTGATGACGATGCATCTAGTAGAGTGACGGCGCGCAGAGCTACCGAGGGACAATGGAGCGTCTGGCTAAATGCCGATGCGTGGAGCTGCCGAGTGATGACGATGCGTCCACTAGAGTGACAGCGCGCGGAGCTACCGAGTGACGATGGGGCGTCTGGCTGAACGGCGATGCGCGGAGCTGCCAAGTGACGATGGAGCGTCTAGCTAAACGGCGATGCGCGGAGCTGCCGAGTGATGACGACGCGTCTAGTAGAGTGACGACGCGCAGAGCTGCCGAGTGACGATGGAGCGTCTGGCTGAATGGCGATGCGCGGAGCTGCCGAGTGATGATGACGCGTCTAATAGAGTGACGGCACGCGGAGCTTCCGAGTGACGATGGAGCATCTGGCTGAATGGCGATGCGCGGAGCTGGCGAGTGATGACGACATGTCCAGTAGAGTGACGGCGCGCGGAGCTTCCGAGTGATGATGGAGCGTCTGGCTGAAGGGCGATGCGCAGAGCGGCCAGACCTGCATCTCTTTACTCCATGCATGTGAAATGGACGGTGATTTCTCCATGCATGGCGTGAGGCATAGCTAGTTAGAGCATGCATGCAAAAACTGGAAGCGTTAATAGCTAGTTACGCCATGCATGCAAAACTAAATGAATTAAGTCTATGCATGCAAAACTGAAGGCATTAATAGCTAGTAACTCCACGCATGCAAAACTGAAGGAAATAATCTATGCATGCAAAATTGAAGGCATTAATAGCTAGTAACTCCATGTATAATGTGAGGTAATGCTAGTTACTCCATGCATGTGAAACTGAAGATGTTTAATCCATGCATAATGTGAGGTCTGGTGGAGAAAATTATTGTATGCATGCAAGACACAAAATATTATGTAGAATGCAGGGATCTAACCGCTGAGGTGCTACACCAACGGTTGCAGGCATGGGAGATGCCACAAAATAGAAGATCGAAGGTAGTGTCGTAGATGAGGCAGGAGATGATGGGATGGACCACGTTGGTGGCCATTTGCAAGAGCTCGACGATGGCGTCGTAGCTGAGGCCGGAGAAGATGGGACGGACCACACAGGAGGCCATTTGTAGGAGCTCGACAATGATGTCGTAGAGGAGGCCGGAGAAGGCGGGATGAGCCGCACTAGTGGCCGTTAGCAGGGGCTCGACGATGATGTCGCCGAAGATGATGGGACGGACCACGCTGGTGGATCAGAAAACCATAAGCAACATGGCTCGATAGATGCCATGCCCCACGGTGGGCACCAAATGTCGTGGGAGCGATTCTGACATTAGAGAGGGGTAGGATAACGGAGCATGATCTATCGAGATGCAAATGGGTGACACGGTGGTTTTAGCGAGTTCGGGCCTCTCACGATGGAGATAACAACCCTACATCTCGTGCTCCGGAGAGGCTTTGCTTATTCCTCATGAACATGAGTTACATGGTGTATTTGAGAGGGAGAAAGGGGAATGGATCTCCATGCCTGAGCTAAGTCCTGAGACTAATGGCGAGAGAGAGCCAAGGGAGAAGAAGCTACCTTGAGCTATGTGGTGGGGGTGGCTTATATAGAGTGTGCTACCCCCTCACCTCCTATGTTACAAGATGGGGCATTGATGCCATAATGTGGGTCCACTGCAGAACCTTCTCTATGCTTCAACTGGCTTGCCGACTGTTGGTCCTAGCATATCCGAGTGAGTCATACTATTGAGTGGTTCGTACTGTCGAGTGGATAGTATGAATGTATTTATCTGGACCCACCTGAAATGTGGACCCCATGCTGTTAGGATGTTTCGACCCTTCATGGGCCTACCTATTTTGTGTATCCCCGACAACGAGCTTTATTTATATAGATGAACCATATGAAGTTTTCCCCTCTCTATCTTGTTGTGATGAATTGAGTTTTCCCTTTGAAGTTTTCTAATTGGAATGAGTTATTAAGGATTTGGGAACACTTGATGTATGTCTTGCGATGGGATATCTGTGGTGACACTGGGATGTTCTATTGATCCACTTGATGTATGTTTTGGTGACCAACTTGCGGGTTCCGTGACCATAGGAATCTATGCATAGGGATTGGCACACGTTTTTGTCTTGACACTCCGGCAGAAACTTTGGGGCACTCTTTGAAGTTCTTTATGTTGGATTGAACATGAGAAATCTGAAATAGTGTGATGCATATCGTATAATCAAGCCCATGGGTACTTATGGTAACATTGTAGTATCTATATGACATTAGGGTTTTGGTTGATGTGTGTCTTAAGGTGTTATTTTAGTATGAACACTAGGCCTGTTTGTGACACTAATAGGGATAGCTCATTAGATTGATTAGAAAATATAACTTTGAGGTGGTTTCGTACCCTATAATAATTTCTTTGTTAGTTCTCTGCTATTTGTGACTTTGGAGTGAACTCTTTGTCGCGAGAGAGGTATTTACATATCATTCAACTATGTCATTATTGTTGAGAGAAATTGCATTAGTGAAAGTATGGACCCTAGGCCTTGTTTCCAAGCATTTATATAATGTTTTGCTCGCTGTTTACTATTTTTTACCTTGCTTTTTTTATATTTTAAGATTAAAAAAACCTATATCTACCATCCATATTACACTTGTGTCACCATCTCTTCGCCGAACTAGTCCACCTATACAATTTGCCATTGTATTGGGTGTGTTGGGGACACAAGAGACTCCTTGTTATTTGCTTGTAGGGTTATTGAGAGACCATCTTCATCCTACACCTCCAATAGATTGATAAACCTTAGGTCATCCACTCGAGGGAAAATTTCCGCTGTCCTACAAAACTCTACGTTTGGAGGCCCAACACGAGTCTACAAGAAGAAGGTTGTGTAGTAGACATCATAGTGTTCCATCTCCTGCATAAGGATTAGCCAACAGTTTCTCTATCATACCCAAAGGAATTTCATAATAAATATTTTCAGTAGGTTGAGGGAAAATTCTTTGTGCTTCCGGTCGAGGTGAAGATACCCCGAACAAACCCGTCAAAGGATTACTTTCCATAGTAACAACTGACAGTAAATTTCAGCACACTATATAAATTTTTCCTTACAAAATTCCACTTAACAAAGGCGCTTCACTCCCCGGCAATGGTGCCAGAAAAGAGTCCTGATGACCCACAAGTATATGGGATCTATCATAGTGCTTTAGATAAGTAAGAGAATTGAACCCAACGAGGAGCAGAAGGAAATGACAAGTGGTTCTTAATAAGGTATTCTGTGCAAGCACTGAAAGTATCGGTAACAGATAGTTTTGTGATAAGATAATTGGTATCGAGTAACTAGTAACAAGTGTAGAAAAGGTGCAACTAGGTATCCCAATCCTTTTTTTAGCAAAGGACATGCCTGGACAAACTTTTATATAAAGTGAAGCGCTCTCGAGGACACCTGGAATTTCCGTCAAGCTAGTTTTCATCATGCTCACTTGATTTGCATTCGGTACTTTGATAATTTGATATGTGGGTGAACCAGTTCTTGGATTTTGCCCTTACTTGGACAAACCTCCCACCTATGATTAACCTCTCTCGCGAGCATCCGCAACTACGAGAGAAGAATTAAGATAAATCTAACCATAGCATGAAAGATATGGATCCAAATCAGCCCCTTACGAAGCAATGCGTATACTAGCGTTAGAAGAAGAAGTTATTAAAATGTTTGGCACTAAATCTTTGAGTGATGAGCATGATTGAAATGTTGTTAGTATTAATTCTTTGAATATTCATGATGCTAATGATATGCAAGGCCACAAGCTTGGGGACGCTATATTTGATGAAGATGATATTTTTTGTCCCCCAAGTTTTGATGAGCAAAACTATTATGATGATAGCATTCCTCCTATATATGATGATTATTGTGATGACATGTATGATATAAAGAGTAATTACAACCATGAAACCTATTATCATGATTTTAATATTCAATGTCGTTATGCTAATCAAGTGTCACATGATAGTTATTTTTTTGAGTTTGCTCCCACTACTATGAATGAGAAGAAGTTTGCTTATGTGGAGAGTGATAAAATTTCTTTGCTTGTAGATCATGAAAATAATGCTTTATGTGCTGGTTATATTGTGGAATTCCTTCATGATGTTACTGTAAATTATTATGAGGGAGAAACATATGCTTGTAGAATTGCAATAATACCAAGTTTCCTATTTATGTGCTCAAGGTTTTGAAGTTATGCTTGTTTTGCCTTCCTATGCAAGTTGATTCTTGTTACCATGAATTTTTTGCTCACAAAATTACTATGAATAGGAAGTGGTTTAGAATTAAATGTGCTTGTTATGTGATTCATGATGCTCTTTTGCATGTCTCAAATATTACTCCTATGTGAGCATCATTGAAATCATCATGCCTAGCTAAAATGCATTAAAGAAAACGCTTGTTGGGAGATAATCCAACACTTTTACTTTATGTTTTGATATGTTCAAATGATTAAGATACTGTAGTAATCATGTTTTGTGTCCTTTATTTCAATAAAGTGCTAAGTAAAGCCTTTGGGATAGTGTGGATACTTGCTTGTTTGATTCTGTGCACAAACAGAAAGTTTTGCGTCCAGTATATGAATTATATGATTTTACTAGAGCATCAAAAAATTCTGAAATATTTATGCAAAGTTTATATGAAAATTCCTTGAGTTGTAATAATGTTTTAGAAATTTTAGAGTCAGGGAAGTATGGTGATCATTCAGATCTTTACAGACTGTTCTGTTTTTGACAGATTTTGTTTTGCATGCATAGTTTGCTTGTTTCAAGTGTTACTATAGCTTCTATTGAGTAATATAAATTGTGGTAATGATGGAATACAGTAGGTATCTGGTGGTAATAATTTTGAATCTTGTTTTGACAGTACCTACGTGAATGATTTATCTTTACTACACTAACACTTCTCACAAAGTTCTGTTAAGTTCTGTGTGATTGAATTTTTCAAGTTTTGGGTGAGACACTGATATGAGGAGAATAAGGAGTGACAAGGACCTAATATTGGGGATTCCCAAGGCACCCCCAAGGTAATATTCGAGGAAGACTCAAGCGTCTATGCTTGGGGATGCCCTAGAAGGCATCCCCTCTTTCTTCTTCAACACTATCGGTATATCTTACTTAGAGCTATATTTTTATTCATTACATCACATGTGTTTTGCTTGGAGCATGATTTTATTTTGTTGTTATCTGTTATGTGTTATTTATAATATATTTTTTCAATAAAAGTTGCAATAATTGCCTTAGGATGCTTGCATTGCATGTTTTGATTGTGCTGGGTAAAATCAGAAACTTCTGTTGTATTGTTTCAATTTTCATATTTTTCTTAAACGTGGAAAGTTTCTGAATTTTTTACACAATGTTTTCATATAAATTTAATAGCACTTCCAAAATTTTCTGAATATTTTGAGTTACAGAAGTACATTATTTTCATAAATTTCTACAGACTGTTCTGATTGAACAGATTGATGTCATAGTTTTGTTATCTACTAATCCTATAGTTTCCATAGCCTATATTGGTAGATATAAATTTGGAAATGATAGTATACAATACATAATGTTTGAAAAAATTTGTGCAACTTGAATTGGCAGTACATAAAGAGTTGATTTATTATTATGTGTACTAACCAATTGTACTAACCTAACCCACAAGTATAGGGGATCTATCGTAGTCCTTTCGATAAGTAAGAGTGTCGAACCAAATGAGGAGAAGAAGGAAATTACAAGCGGTTCTCTGTAAGGTATTCACTGCAAGCACTTAAATTATCGGTAACAGATAGTTTTGTGATAAGATAATTGGTAACGAGTAACAAGTAACAAGTGTAGGAAAGGTGCAACAAGGTAGCCCAATCCTTTTTGTAGCAAAGGACATGCATGGACAAACTCTTATATAAAGTGAAGCGCTCCCGAGGACACATGGGAATTTCCGTCAAGCTAGTTTTCATCATGCTCACTTGATTCGCGTTCGTTACTTTGATAATTTGATATGTGGGTGGACCGGTTCTTGGGTGCTGCCCTTACTTGGACAAACCTCCCACTTATGATTAACCTCTCTTGCAAGCATCCGCAACTACGAAAGAAGAATTTAGATAAATCTAACCATAGCATGAAACATATGGATCCAAATCAGCCCCTTACGAAGCAATGCATAAAATAGGGTTTAAGCTTCTATCACTCTAGTAACTCATCATCTACTTATTACTTCCCAATGCCTTCCCCTAGGCCCAAATAATGGTGAAGTGTTATGTAGTCGACATTCACATAACCCCACTAGAGGAGAGACAACATACATCTCATCAAAATATCGAACGAATACCAAATTCACATGATTACTTATAACAAGACGTATCCCATATCCTCAAGAACAAACGTAACTGCTCAAAAAACATGTTCATATTCATAATCAGAGGAGTATTAATTATCATAAAGGATCAGAACATATGATCTTCCACCAAGTAAACCAACTAGCATAAACTACAAGGAGTAATCAACACTACTAGCAACCCATAGGTACCAATCTGAGGTTTGAGACAAAGATCGGATACAAGTGATGAACAAGGGTTTGGAGAGGAGCCGTTCTGGTGAAGATGTTAATGGAGATTGACCCCTCTCGAAGATAGGATCGTTGGTGATGTCGATGGCTTTGATTTCCACCTCCGGGAGGGAAGTTTCCCTGGCAGAACAGCTTCGCGGGAGCTCTAGATTGGTTCTGCCCAAGTTCCGCCTCGAGACGGCGGAGATTCGTCCCAAAAGATATCTTATGATTTTTCCAGGTCAAAACCCTTCATATAGAAGAAGATGGGCGTTGAGGACCTGCCAGGTGGGTTACAAGCCACCTAGGCGTGGCAGGGGTGGCTGCACCTGGCAGGCTTGTGACTTCCTGGTGGGGCCCCTTTGGTATTTGTTTCGCCCAATATTTTTTATACAATTCTCCGTAACTTTTCAGGACTTTTGGAGTTGTGCAGAATAGGTATCTTAGACTTGCTCCTTTCCTAGTACAGAATTCCAGCTGTCAGCATTCTCCCTCTTCATGTAAACTTTGTAAAATAAGGGAGAAAAGGCATAAATATTGTACCATAATGTGTAATAATAGCCCATAATGCAATAAATATCAATATCAAAACATGATGCAAAATGGATGTATCAGACCTCCAACAAGATTCTTTGCATGCAAGATGAAGGAGAATAGCTCAATCGGTGAGCATGTGCTCAGATTGTCTAGGTGCTACAATCGCTTGAATCAAGTGGGAGTTGATCTTCTAGATAAGATAATGATTGATATAGTTCTCCAAGTCACCGCCACAAAATCTGCTAGTGCTTCGTGATGAACTATAAACATGCCAGGGATGGAAAACATGATCCTTGGGCTACTCGTGATGTTCGACACACCGAAGGTAGAAATCAAGAAGGAGTATCAAATGTTGATGGTTAGTAAAACCACTAGTTTTGGGAAGGGCAAGGGCAAGAAGGCAAACTTCATGAATGGCAAGCGAGTTGCTGCTCTAACAAAGAAATCCAAGATTGAATCCAAACCTAGACTAAGTGCTTCTATTATGAGGAGAATGGTCACTAAGGCGGAACTACCCTAGATACTTAGTACATAAGAAGGCTGGCAACATCAATAGAAGTATATTTGATATATGTGTCATTGATGTGTACCTTACTAGTACTCCTAGTAGCACCTGGGTATTAGATACCGGCTTAGATCCTAATGTTAGTAACTCGAAATAAAAGGTACAAAATAAACGGAGAGTAGCTAAGGGCGAGGTGACGATGTGTGTTGGAAGTGTTTCCAAGGTTGATGTGATCACCATCACATGCTCCCTCCGCCTTTGGCATTAGTATTTAACCAAAATAAATGTTATTTGGTGTTTGTGTAGAGCATGAACATGATTAGATCATGTTTATTGTAATAAGGTTATTCATTTAAGTTCGAGAATAATGGTTATTCCATTTACATGAATAATACCTTCAATGGTCATGCACCCAATGTGAATGGTTTATTGAATCTCGATCGTAGTGATACACATGTTCATAATACTGATACCAAAAAGATGCAAAGTTAATAATGATAGTACCACATACTTGTGGCACTGCCGCTAAGGTCATATTGGTATAAAGAGCATGAAGAAATTCCATGCTGATGGATTTTTGGACTCAACTCGATTTCGAATCGTTTGAGACATGCAGACCATGCCTCATGGGCAAGATGACTTAGGTCCCATTTTCGATATGATGGAGCGGGCAAGAGACTTATTGGAAATGATACATGTTGATGTATGTGGTCCAATGAGTGTTGAAGCGTGCGGTGGATATCGTTATTTTCTTACCTTCACTGTTGATTTGAGTAGGAATGGGTATATTTACTTAATGAAACATAAGTCTGAAATGTGTGAAAAGTTCAAGCAAATTCAGAGTTAAGTTTAAGATCATCATGAAAACAAGATAAAATGTCTATGATATGATCGTGGAGGTGAATATATGAGTTCTGAGTTTGGTATGCAACTTAAGACAATGTGGAAATTGTTTCACAACCGACGCCACCTAGAACACTATAGTCTAATGGTGTGTCCGAACATCGTAGTCATGCTCTATTGGATATGGTGCGTACTATGATGTCTCTTATTGTTTTGCCACTATCGTTTTGGTGTTATGCATTAGAGACAACTACATTCACATTAAATCAGGCACCATCTAAATCGTTGATATGACACCATATGAATTATGGTTTGGCAGAAACCTAAACTATCATTTCTTAGAGTTCGGGAATGCAACATTTAAGTCTGATAAGCTCGAACCAAAAGCGGAAAAAGTTCATCTTCATAGGATACCTAAGGAAACATTTGGGTATGCCTTCTACCTCAGATCCGAGGGCAAAGTGTTTGTTTCTAAAAATGGGTCCTTTCTCGAGAAAGCATTTCTCTCGAAAGAATTGAGTGGGAAAAAAGTATAGCTTGATGAGGTTGTTGAACCGTCACTTCAGTTGGAGAGTAGCATGACGCAGAAAAATGTTACTGTGGTGCCTACACCAAGTGAAGAGGAAGCAAATGATGATGATCATGACGCTTCGGATCAAGTTACTACCAAGCCTCATAGGTCGACAAGGACTCATGCCCCCCCTAAGTGGTACGACAATCATGTCTTAGAGGTCATGTTGTTGGACAACAGTGAATCTACAAGCTATGAAGAAGCGATGATGGGCCCGGATTCCAACAAATGGCTAGGAGCAACGAAATTAGAGAAAGGATCCAAGTATAAAAACCAAGTATGGACTTTGGTAGACTTTCCTGATGAATGATAGTCCGTTGAGTACAAATGGACCTTTAAGAAGAATACAGACGCTGATGGTTAATGTCACCATTTATGAAGCTCAACTTCTCGCAAAGAAGTTTCTAATAAGTTCAAGGAGTTGACTATGATGAGACTTTCTCACCCGTGGCGATGCTAAAGTCTGTTGGAATTATGTTAGCAGTTGCTGCATTTTTCGATTATGTAATCTAGCAGATGTATGTCAAAACAGTGTTTCCTTAATGTTTTTCGTGAGGAAAGGTTGTATGTGATACAACCATAAGGTTTGGTCGGTCCTAAGGATGCTAAAAGGTATGCAAGCTCCAGCGGTCCTTCTATGGACTGGAGCAAGCATCTTGGAGTTGGAATATATGCTTTGATGAGGTAATTAAAGCTTTTGCGTTTATACAAAGTTTACAAGAAACTTGTATTTACAAGAAAGTGACTGGGAGCACTATAGAATTTCTGATAAGTATATGTGGATGACATATTGCTGATTAGGAATGTTGTAGAAATTTTTGGATAGTATAAAAGGTTGTTTGAAAGGTGTTTTTCCAAGGAAGACGTGGATAAAAGGCTACTTAAATATTGGGAATCAAGATCTATAGAGATAGATCAAGACGACTGATAAGAATTTCAGTGAGTGCATACCTTGATAGGATTTTGAAGGAGTTCAAAATGGACCAGTCAAAGAAAGAGTTCTTGCCTGATTTCTTAGGTGTGAAGTTCAGTATGACTCAAAATCTCGACCACTACAGACGAGAGAAAAAGGACGAAGGTCATCCCCTATGCCTTAGCCGTGGGCTATATATAGTATGCCTTGTTGTGTACCGCACCTAGTGTGTGCCTTGCCATGAATCTATCAAGGGATACAAGAGTAATCCAGGAGTGGATCACTAGACAATGGCAAAATTATCATTTGTGACTTGAGGACTGAGGAAATATATCTCAATTATGGAGGTGATAAAGAGTTCGTCGTAAAGAGTTACGTCGATGCAAGCTTTGACACTAATCCGGATGACTTTGAGTAGCAATCCGGATATGTATACTGGAGCACCATTGGAATAGCTCCAAGTGGAGCGTGGTAGCAACATCTACAGTATGACATAGAGATTTGGAAAGTGCACATGGATCTGAATGTTGCAAACCCGTTGACTAAAATACTCTATCACAAGCAAAACATGATAAAACCCTAGAACTAATTGGGTGTTAATCACATGGTGATGTGAACTAGATTATTGACTCTAGTGCAAGTGGGAGACCGTTGGAAATATGCCCTAGAGGAAATAATAAATTAGTTATTATCATATTTACTTGTTCATGATAATTGTTTATTATCCACGCTAGAATTGTATTTATTGGAAATTCAAATACATGTGTGGGTACATAGACAACACCGTGTCCCTAGTGAGCCTCTAATAGACTAGCTCGTTGATCAAAGATGGTCAAGGTTTCCTATACATAGACATGAGTTGTCATTTGATAACGAGATGGCATCATTAGGAGAATGATGTGATGGACAAGACCCAAACTATGAACGCAACATATGATCATGTCAGTTTATTGCTATTGTTTTCTGCATGTCAATTATTTGTTCCTATGACCATGAGATCATGCAACTCACTCACATCGGAGGAGTACCTTGTGTGTATCAAACGCCACAATGTAACTTTGTGACTATAAAGGTGCTCTATAGGTATCTCTGAGGGTGTCTATTGGGTTGACATGGATCAAGACTGGAATTTGTCACTCCGTATGATGGAGAGGTATTCTGAGCCCACTCAGTAATAAAACATCAGAAGAAGCTTCCAAGCGATGTGACTAAGGAGTTATTCACGGAATCTTGTGTTACAGAACGAGTAAAGGGACTTGCCGGTAACGAGATTGAACTAGGTATGGAGATACCGACAACCGAATCTCGGGCAAGAAACATACCGATGGACAAAGGGAATTGCATATGCGATTGTCTGAATCCTTGACTTCGTGGTTTGACCAATAAAGATCTTCATAGAACATGCAGGAACGAATATGGGCATCTAGGTCCCGCTATTGGTTATTGAGTGTGGAGTTGTCCCGGTCATATCTATATAGTTCTCGAACCCGCAGGGTCTGCAAACTTAACGTTCAATGGTGATTTTGTATTGTTGAGTTATGAGGAGCTCCAGAATGGTTTGGAGGTAAAGATTTATATATGCGAAGTCATTGTTTAGCTACCTGAAAAGTTTCGGGTTTTTTCGGTGTTGTACCGGGAAGCTTCCGGAAGGTTCCATAGGGTTCCGGAGGAGTCCGGAAGGGTCCCTCCAGCCCCTAGGACGTGCATGGGTTGTAAGGGGGCATTCAAGCCTTGTTGTGACATCCTCCAAGGTCCCATGTGGCTAGGGGATAGGAAACCCTAAAGGAGAAGGCACCTAGGGGGTGACTTGGGGACGGAGGACTCCTCCCTCCTGGCCGCTGCACACTTCCTTGGAGGAAGGGATAGGGCTGCGACCCATCTACCCCGTCCTCCTATATATAGATAGGGAGAGAGAGGGCAGCGACACCCTAAGTCATAGGTGCAGCGTTCCCTCTCTCCCTAGATCTGTTTCTCCATCGAAAACGCATCTGCGATAGCGCTTGGCGAAGCCCTGCTGAGATTGCTCCACCACCATCGCCACCATGCCGCCATGCTATCGGAGAACTCATCTACTACTCCACTCTCTCTCACTAGATCTAGGAGGTGGAGACGCCATCGAGCTGAATGTGTTCCGAACGCGGAGGTGTCGTCCGTTCGGTGCTAGATCGGAACGGATCGTGATTGGATCGAGGGACGGCTTGCGATTTGGATCGCGAAGACGTTTGACTAGATCAATCAAGTTTCTTAACGCTTCCACTTAGCGATCTACAAGGGAATGTAGATATACTCCCCCTCTTTTAGATATGCATCTCCATGGATAGATCTCGCGTGTGCGTTGGAAATTTTTGTTTCCCATGCAACGTTCCCCAACCGTCGGGCGCGAGGACAAACACGAACCCGATAGGCGTGCCTAACTTGTTGGCGTCTCTTCATGCTTGATACCTCTCTAACATCTCTATAATTTTTTATTGTTCCATACTATTATGTTATCGATCTTGGATGCTTTATATGCATTTATATGTTGTTTTATATCATTTTTTCGTAACTAACCTATTAACGCAATGACTAGTGCCAGTTGTCGTTTTCTGCATGTTTTTTCCTTTTCAGGAAACCAGTACCAAACCGAGTCCAAACGCTACAAATTTGTTTCATGATTTTTTTATGGACAAAAGAGGACCTGGAAGCTTTAGAAGGAGGACAGAAGCTGCACGAGGACACGACAATGCAACAGGGCACGCCTAGGCAGGGTAGGCGCGCCTTGATACCTTGTGGGCCCCTCGTGGCTCCGTCTGACATAGTTCCACCCCTATAAATTCTTCTATATCGGAAAAACAACAAAGAGCCACCAAAAACACTTTTTTCGCCGACGCAAGTCTCTGTTCTGATGGGAGGCTATCTTGAGGGGGAATTGATCACGGAGGCATTCTACATCAATGGTGTTGCCTCCATTATGTTGTCCGAGTAGTCCACCACAGACCTATGGGTCCATAGCTAGTACGTAGATGGCTTCTTCTCTCTCTCTCTCTCTTTGATCTTCAATAAAAAATTCACTCGATTCCTATGGTGATCTATTCGATGTAATCTTCTTTGCGGTGTCTTTGTTGGGATCCGGTGAATTGTGGGTTTATGATCAGATTATTCATGAATATTAGCCGAGTATTTTATGAATTCTTTTATGCATGATTATTGTAGCTTCGTATTTCCCTCCGAGCCATCGGGTTGGTTTTGCCAACTAGATTGATTTATCTTCAATGATAGTGGTGTTTTGTGATTGGTTCAATCTAGCGGTGCTCAATCCCAGTGACATAAAGGGACCTGACACGTATTTGTATTTCTTCCATTAAGGATAAAATGATGAGGTTTGTACATATTGCTTGAGTTTAATTTGTCTACATAATGTCATCTTGACCCAAATATTACTCTATTTCATACTTACTCTAGATCCATGTTGCATAGCGGTTGATGAGTGGAATAATAGTAGTAGATGCAGGAAGGAGTTGTTCTACTTGCTTATCGACGTGATGCATATATGCATGATCATTCTATTGAATAAGATCTCATAACTATGCTCTATTATATCAATTGCCCAACAGTAATTTGTCTACCCATCATATGCTATCTTCAACAGAGAAGCCTCCAGTGAGAACTATGCCCTCGGGGTCTACTCAAATTATATTACAAAAACTACAAAAATATTTCTACCATTTATTTCCGGTTATTGATATCTATATTAATATTATTTATCTATTACTATTTAATCCTTAGCGGGACTACGATGCCCATTGGTTCCTACATATTCTACGAAGATCTTTTTCAACCGAACCACGATGTCAAGGATTCAGTCAATCCCCTACATAATTCCTTTTGTCCATTGGTATATTACTTGCCCATGATTCGATCATCGGTATCTCCATATAGTCCAATCTCGTTACCGGGAAGTCGCTTTACTCGTTCCGTAATACAAGATCACGTGACTAACTCCTTAGTCACATTGCTTGCAAGCTTCTTGTGATGTTATATTACTGATTGGGCCGAGAGACACCACTCCCTGATCTGGAGTGACAAATCCCAGTCTTGATCCATGCCAACCCAATAGTCACCCTCGAAGATACTTGTAGAGTACCTTTATGATCATCCAATTATGAAGTGACATTTCACAAACACAAGGCATTCCTTCAGTGTTAGGGGGTTGCATGATCTCATGATCATAGGAACAGATACTTGACATGAAGAAAGTAGTAGCAATAAACTAATACGATCAAATGGTATGCTTATGGTTGGGTTTCATCCATCACATCATTCTCCTAATGATGTGATCCCATTATCAAACAACAACTCATGTCCATGGTAGGAAAACTTAACCATATTTGACCAACGAGCTAGTCTAGTAGAGGCTCACTAGGGACATTGTGTTGTGTATGTATCCACACATGCATCCGAGTTTCAAATCAATACAATAAGAGCATCGATAATAAATAATTATCATGAACAAGGAAATATGATAATAACAACTTTATTATTGCCTCTAGGGCATATTTCCAACAAGATCCCCCCTTCTTCTTCTTCTACCTAGGCCTCCTCCCTAGGTGGGAGGAGAGTTTCCCCTTCGGTCCAGGGCCGCCATGGCTCTCGGACGGCAGGAGCCTTTGGATCAATCTCTCTGTCTCTCTTCTGTTTTTGCGACTTTTTATGACCCCTTCACGTTTCTTAGATATTCAGTGATCCAGAACTCCGATCTGGCTGAAATTTTAAGGGGATATTTATCGCAAAAATATCTTTATTGCCACGAAAGTAGGGACCCAGCCGACTTAAGGGGAAGGCACAAGCCATGAGGGTACCCTCATCCCCCTGGGCGTGCCCTATTGGCTTATGCCTCCCTCAAGCATGGTGTTCTTCTTCAAAAAATTCACATATATTCCAAAACAAATCTCTGTAAGTTTTTATCACATTTGGACTTCATTTGATATGGAATTTCTACAAAACAAAATAGACACAAAACACATGAACTGGCACTGGAATTGGATAAGTAAGTTAGTCCCAAAAAAATAGAAAATGTTGCCAAAAGTATATGAAAGTTGTAGAATATTGGCATGAAACAATCAAAAATTATAGATACAAAAGGGATGTATCAGTTGCCCTTATAGATAAGACCAGAGGAGAAGGTGGAGCGCTAATGGAGAACTTGGGAGCAAGGCGGGTTGTGGGTGGAGGTCAAAGGGCTCCATTCCCGATGAGCCAGTTTCACCTATGCGGCGGACTGCTCGCTAGCATCCCTCTGAGCTTGCGAGGCGAACTGCTCACACGCGTCCGTCTGAGCCTTCACGCGAACTGCTCGCACGCGTCCCTCTAAGCCTGCACGGCGGACTGCTCGCACGCGTCCCGTCTAATCAAACCTAGACAAGAACACTTCCTAGCCAATAAAATAAGGGGGTTGTGTGGTGGCACATAAGTGGATAATGCAATGCACACGTTTTTTATTATTAATAATCGCGTTTGTGAACTTGCCATTTCTTCCTCCTCTACCCCGTCCTGTCACCACATTGCCGCCTGAGGAATCCGGTGCGCGCTTAGGCACCGCACATGCGATTCTGTTGGCCACATTCCCGTGCGCGCAAGCTTCCCCGTTTGTTTCCTTCCACAAGCGAATGAGCATAAGAGCCGGCGCATGACACACGCGGATGCACACCTAGTGCAGTCTAGCCCATCTACCGAGCATACCAACCCGACCAAGCACTGCCTCTTCCATCAACCTCCTCGATGATGAAAACAGTCTAGTGCAGGTGCAATTCCCCGTCGAGTCTAATGGCGTGCCCAGCAAAGCGTCGGACAACGCTGTGCTAGGCGTCCTTGCAAGGGTTGAGCAGACCCTAGGCGCAGGGCATGGCAGTACCGCCGAGCAACATAGTAGCCTCACCGCCAACAGGGTGCAGCATAGATAACCCACAAGTGTAGGTGGTCAATCATATTCCTTTCGATAAGTAAGAGTGTCAAACCCAACAAGGAGAAGAAGGAAATGACAAGTGGTTTTCAGTAGTAGGTAGTTTGATAGCAAGATAATTGGTAACGAGCATGTAACGGTAACGGTAGATAAAGTGCAGCAAGGTAGCCCAATCCTTTTGTGGCAAAGTACAGGCCAAAACTATCTCTTATAATAACAAAAGTGTTCTTCAGGGTACATGGGAATTTCATCTAGTCACTTTCATCATATTGGTTTGATTCGTGTTCGCTACTTTGATAATTTGATATGTGGGTGGACCGGTGCTTGGGTGTTGTTCTTACTTGAACAACCTCCCACTTATGATTAACCCCTCCCAAGCATCCACAACTATGATAAAAGTATTAAGATAACATCTGACCATAGCATTAAATATGTGGATCCAAATCAGCCCCTTACGAAGTAGCGCATAAACTAGGGGTTAAGCTTCAATTGCTCTAGCAACCCATCATCTAATAACTACTCCACAATGCATTCCCTTAGGTCCAAGGATGGTGAAGTGTCATGTAATCGGCGTTCACATGACACCACTAAGGGAATCACAACATACACATAATTAAAATATCGAACACATATCAAATTCACATGATTACTTGCAACATGACTTCTCCCGTGACCTCAAGAACAAACGTAACTACTCACAAATAATATGCATGCTCAAGATCATAGGGTTATTGAATAGCATAATGGATCTGAACATATAATATTCCAACAAATAAACCATATAGTAATCAACTACACAAGGTAATCAACACTACTAGTCACCCATAGGTACCAATCTGAGGTTCCGATACAAAGATTATACACAAGAGATGAACTGGTTTGAGAGGAGATGATGTTGTTGAAGATGTTGATGAAGAATGGCCTCCCAAAGATGCGAGGGTTGTTGGCGATGATGATGGATTCTATTTCCCCCTTCGGGAGGGAAGTTCCCCTGGCGGAATCACTCCACCGAAGGGCAAAAGTGCTCCTCCCAAGTTCCGCCTTGAGACAGTGGTGTTCCATCCCGAAAGTCCTCTCTTGATTTTTTTTCTAGGTCAAAACAGCTTATATACCAGAAGATGGGCTCCAAAGGTGGGCCGTGTTGAGCACATCCCCCCAGGCGCGTGGCACGCCCTGGTGTCTCGTGCTCACCATGGTGGGCCCCTCTGGTAGTTATTTGCTCCAATATGTCTTATATATTCCATAAAAAATCCTCGTGCAGTTTCAGCTCACTTGAAGATGTGCAAAATAGGTATCTCTAATATGCTTTTTTAGGTCCAGATTTCTAGCTGCTAGTATTCTCCCTTGTTGTGCAAACCTTGCAAGTTATGAGAGAAAAGGCATTAGAAATACTCCATGAAGCATTATTATTCTTAAAAACATTGTAACTAACAGTAGGAAATCATAATGCAAAGTGGATGTATCAACTCCCCCAAGGTTAGACCTCGCTTGTCCTCAAGCGAAAGCCGATATCGAAAAACATGTCCACATGGTTTTGAGAGAGAGGTGTCGATAAAAACAAAATACGAACATAGTAGCATCATGCTTATTGTCGTAGCATCAACAAACTTTATCATACAAATTTTTCATATAACTTTTATTTCAGAACAACACCATATAACTTTTCATGAACAAGTAACAATTCGTCACAACATAGAAGATAAAGCATAAACCTTATTCAAAACCAACAAACTATGTTCTCAGTAACTTTGCAACTACAATTCATCATATTTTTAGGAAGGGTCTCGTGTCAAAGACTTTTGGCAAGTCCATATACTCAACCATGATTTAATCTTCTATGATTGCTAACACTCACAACACACCCATGAGAAAAAAGTTTCAATTGAACACATATGAAGAATGGGGCTTATAGTTTTGCCTCCAAACATATTCACCTCAATGGTGATGTCGACAATAATAACTCATGCTCACTCATATACAACTAGATATATGTGCCTAGATCTTTCCCCACCACATGATGCTTGCAAAAGGATAAAAATAAAAAGGAATAGGGAAGAATACTTTGACTCTTGCATAAAAGCAAATACATAAAGGTAAAAAGGCCCTTCGCAGAGGGAAGTGGAGGTTGTCATGCACATTTTAGTTTGTATGCCAAATCCCTTAGTGCAAAAGAATGTCACATTGTATTGCCCCTTGTGATAAGAACCTTTATTATGAAATCCATTGCTTTTATTACTTTGCCATCACAAGTTCATGCAACGCTCAATTTCCTATTACACTAACTAATCCAACACTTTTAGAAACAATTTTTATTGCCTTAGTGCACCGGTGACAACTTACTTCAAGGATCTTATTCAGTCCATAGGTAGGTATGGTGGACTCTCAAACATGAGTTTGGGTTTGGGATATTTGGATGCAAAAGTAGTATCTCAACTTAGTGCGGAATTTTTGGCTAGCGAAGATATTGAGCAAGCACCACATGTTGAAGGATCTATGGCAATATAACTTCTATGTAAATATGAACAAACATAAACCATTACATTGTCTTCCTTGTCCAATGTCAAATGTTTTAACATATAATATTTAATGGGGGCTCACAATCATAAAAAATGTCCAAGATATTGTATTTGCATGTGAATCTTCTCTTCCTTAATTAATTCTTTCATGAGTTGCTTCATTGACTAATGCTATGTTCGTCAATCACCAATAAATTTTACCACTTATACTTTTCCTTGTGTGATGTCATAATTCACCATAAGATTAGCATATGATCCTTTTCATTTATTTTCTTTTATGATGATTGCACCAAAGGTAAAGAAGCAAAAGCTCAAAGTAAATTTTATTATATAACTCTCACTCGATTACATAGATAGACAGATGACGAAACTAGCACTCGAAAATAGATCATACTAAACTTTTATTCAACTAAATCACAAAAGAGGCTAAGGACCAAAATAAGAAGTAAAGGTAAAAAGTGACGGTGATACGATACCGGGGCATCTCCCCCGAGCTTGCCACATGCCAAGGGGAGTGCCCATACCCGTGTACTCAGGTGTCCTTTGGTGGTGAAGATGATGAAGGTGGTGGTGATGATAATATCCACTTAAGGTTGATAATATCTTCTTCTTCTCCAATTTACAATTGAGATTGAAGTTTTCTTCCCTTAAATCACCATTCTCTTGGTCAACTTTCAATATCCACTTAAATAGAGCTGCCTTGCTCTCCTCCAAAAAACGAGAAGGGATAAAAGGAGTATTGATTTTATTCCCACCATCAGGAAGGCTTGACTTCTTGAACTGTACGTGCATATCTCCAAGTTGAGGTAGTGGAGCTTCATCTTCATCTGAGCCAGCGTCCGGGCCAGCGTCTTCTATTTCCTCGAAGTTGGTGTCTTCTTCCTCCTCCGAGGACCATACATATGGGTAAATATCCCCAAAGATCTTTTGATCAACAACATAATGGGATACATAGCTCTCTCCCTCCGAATCTTGAGACGACATATTTTCAGATCTGTTAGGAAAACAACATGAAACAAGAACAGAGGAAAATCTTGCGATGAGGTGGTCAAAAAATCGGAGATATATATATAGAGAATTTTTGTTCTTGGAAAGCAAGCAAACAGAAGGAAAACAGAGTCGGGAAGGTTCCCGAGGTGGGCACAACCCACCAGGGCACGCTAGGAAGGGCAGGCGTGCCCTGGTGTATCATGATCACCTCGGTTGCTTTCCTGTTTATTTCTTATTTTCCTAATTTTTGTAATATTCCAAAACTGACAAAAAATATTTTTTTGGATTTTTCGGAGTCCGTTTACTTACCGTATCACATACCTCTTCTTTTTCACTATTCTGGAGTGTTCCGAAAGATTTCTCTTATGTGTTCCTCTGGTGTCATGGTTTGGAGAACATTCCTTTCAACATTAACACCTGAAATATAATGGTTAATTCTTTGTTCATTGACCACCTTCGGGTTGGTACCTTCGGCATTATTAATCTTAATAGCTCCAGAGCAATAAATCACTTCGATAACATATGGCCCTTCCCTTTGGAGAGAAGTTTTCCTGCAAAAAATCTGAAACGCGAATTGTACAAAAGAACATATTATCCAACTTTGAATTCTCAATTTTGGATTCTTTTCTCATGACATCTTTTAACTTTTTCTGTAAATAGTTTGGAATTTTCATAAGCTTGCGTTCTCCATTCATCTAGTGAGCTAATATCAAATAACCTCTTTTCACCGGCAAGTTTAAAGTCATAGTTGAGTTCTTTAATTGCCCACGATGCTTTGTGCGGTAACTCTAGAGGCAAATGACATGCTTCCCCATATACCATTTTTTATCGAGACAAACCTATAGGATTTTTATAAGCCGTTCTATAAGCCCAAAGTGCATCATCTAGTTTCTTAGAGCAATTCTTTCGGGACCTATTGACAGTTTTCTTGTAATATCAATTTTATTTCTCTATTGATAAGTTCTACTTGACCACTAGATTGAGGATGATAGGGTGATGCAATACTATGGTTAACATCATATTTAGAAAGCATTTTACGAAAAGCACCATGAATAAAGTATGACCCACCATCAGTCATTAAATATCTAGGGACTCCAAACCTCAGGGATAACTTCTTTAAGCATTTTAATGGAGGTGTTATGCTCAACACTACTAGTTGGAATAGCTTCTACCCACTTAGTGACATAATCAAAAACAACCAAAATATGGGTTTACCCATTAGAGGAAGGAAAAGATCCCATATAAAGAAAACCCCAAACATCAAATGTTTCAACAACAAGTGAATAATTCATAGGCATTTCTTCACGCTTACTGATATTACTAATTCTCTAACATATATCGCAAGACAAGACAAACTTACAGGCATCCTTGAAGAGAGTAGGCCAATAAAAATTGGATTGTAATACCTTATATGCAGTTCTATCTCACGCATGATGTCCTCCATAGGCTTCAGAATGACATTTCCATAGGATTTGTTCCTGTTCATGATCAGGTACACAATGTCTAAGAATACCATCTATTCCTTCTTTATAAAGATCTGGGTCATCCGAAAATTAATGTCTTAAATCATATAAGATTTTTTCTTTTGTTGGTACATGAAACCAGGTGGTATATATTTAGCAACAATGTAGTTAGCATAATCAACATACCAAGGAGTGTTTTGAGAAACATTTATTGCAGCTAACTGTTTTTAGGGAAACTATCATCAGTAGGTAGTGGGTCATCAAGAATATTTTCTAACCTATACAAGTTATCAGCTATGGGGTTCTCAGCTCCTTTCCTACCAGTGATAAGTAAATCAAATTATTGGAATAAGAGAACCCACCTAATGAGTCTAGGTTTAGCATCTTTATTTTCCGTAAGATATTTAATAGCAGCATGATCGGTGTGAAGAATAACTTTGGAATCAACAATATAAGATATAAATTTATCACAAGCATACCGATCGACGTGCGCCGCCACGATATAGAAGCCTACTATGCATGCCACGTGATCCAGCTAGCCTGCCTCCGTGCGCTGATGAGCGCTGCCATGGACGCAGTGACGGTCGTTGCCACTGGTTGCTTTCTTCTCGCATGCGTCTCCACCTTCCAGGTGCCATAGACAGAGGCCAGGGTGTAGTGCTACGTACGGGCTTCACCCACTTTTTTTACCCACCCATATCTCACTCCCTTCATGTACAAAAGCATGCAATATATTTTTTGAAGCATCAGCAAAAACAAAAATAGTTTAAATCGACCCTCTTACAATCATCCATGACACTAGAGAAAATAACAAGCAACCAGTATCAGCTAAACATAGCTCAGATAGCATAATAGTGAAAGCATACAATATAATCCTACGGAATGTCTAGTGAACTACGTGTATTCGTCGTCGGAGATGGCCTGATCCGCTGCACCGAAGCCTGGGCCGCCGCCTGCGCCTCCAATTGTGTCGCCCGTGCTGCCTCCATCTAGTGCCGACGAAGACGTCGGGCCTGCGCAACTTCTTCCGAGTGGATGGAGTTTACGATCACCACCTAGTCGGGCCACAAATAGTAGACCGACGGTGCCTCGACTTTCGGCTCCTCTGTTGGCGCCTCCTCCTCTGGCTCTTGTGGCGGCGCCTCCTTCTCCAGCTCCTGTGGCGGCGCCTCTGGATCCTCCTCAAAATCTTCCTCCGATTCCATAGGTAGCCTCACTTGCCTTCGTAAGTGGGCCTACCGAAAGAGGAACAGATGGTCTTCGATTGTGTAGCACTGGTGGCGTTGTGGCATGGCTGATGGGCTCGGAGAGGGGAGTGCTCGGGTGCCAGTGGGAAGAGGGAGCAGGCGGATGAGCTAGGGCTGGGGGATGTCGTCCAGCTTAAATATCCATCTACGAATAATGACTGGGGAGCCAGATCGACCGTCAATGTGTAGCGAAGGACCAACTAGGAATATTTTTTGCCTGGGCGGCTGGGTGAGTAGGACCAACGTCTCGTGGATCGCCCAACGATCCAATGACGCAAAGCCGTACATGTGATGCAACGATGCGGAGCCTGCACACAGCCTGCCCATATCCTTCTCGAAGACAAGATCCGATGGTATTCGCTTGGCGCTAGGCCATGATAGGACGACTGCATTTCAACATTAGGGTTTGTAGAGATGTTGTAGGGTTATGAGCCAGTCAGCAGGGTTATCTTACGTTTGACCAACTTTCAAATGACCTTAACTAATTCGAAAAAAATCAAAAAATATGAAACCTTCCCTGTTTGTCGTTTTATAAAACATAGTTATCCTAAAAAATATATAAACCTAGTTTAGGGACCTTTTTAAGAAAAAGCTTCTTTTGAGATGAGCTGTCGTTTCCAAGTACAAATGAGCAGAACTAAATTAAAAAATATATCAAAAAATGTAAAACCTGTTCACAATGCCTTTGTATGTGACATGGTTATGGCAAAAAAATAAAATTCTTGGTTTATGGACATTTCCATGAAAAGTCCTTCACACATACGAGCTATCACGTACGGGGGTTTATAGAGTTCGAGAAGAGAGTGATAGTGGGTTTATGTTTCAAAAAAATCACCATAGTCCATTTCGGTGTGAGTAAGAAGGATCTGAACGTATTTTTCATTTTTGAAATTTTAAACTATCTTTTTAATAATGGGTTTTGCAACAAAGGGTTAGGGTTAGTGTCGGTGTAGTGAATAGGGGGGTGTTCTCTACCCCTAGACACGCACCGGCAAGCCGCAGCCGCCAGGCGGGAAGGACATAGCAGAGAAGAAATGCACTTATAGGACATATCCAGGACCCAAATTTCCGGGCATGGATTACTTGTCGGGAACAGGTCTACGCATCGCCGAGAAGCTCAAGGCCGGCAAGATCAAGATAGAGTTTCCGGGAAGCAAGCCTTCCTGAGAGAAGACCTCCAGGTAGGTCACCGAGAAGACCCAAGGCTAGGATTTCAGATCTTGCCGGGATGGCTTACGGAGCCCCGGCAAGACCCGCACCCGGTAAGACTTCGCCAGCCTGTCACCGCTCTAGTGTAGCAACCAGCCTATCAGACAGGACTTATCCTCATCAGCATGTGTCAAGGCACTAGCAATGATGGTGTTAAGCGGTGCTGATGGGACGACCTCTTTTTCCATCCCCAAGAAAGCTAGTGAAAGCTAAACAGAGCATTTAATGCGCTTGTCCTATGCCGTCAGTATTAGGTATGATAACATTGTAGCAACTGTACACCTCATGTATGTATTGTACGCCGCTGTTGGAGACCCCTTGGACATATAAAAGGAGGCCTAAGGCGTAGCTATAGAGGGGAAGGACCTTCTGGCTGAGATACACGCGTAGCAGCTTTGTACACTTCACCACATAGCGCTCCAATAGCCAGAGCTCAAGAACTCACAATACACTAAAGCGGGAGTAGGGTTTTACGCTTCTCAGTAGCCCAAACCTGGGTAAAAATCCCCTGCGTTGCTCGTTGGATCTACTCTTTGTGCACACCTTCTCCCTGCCAAACCGTAAAGGGAACCACGCGATCCCATTGCTGTCGTACCCCAACAGTTAGGGTTTATGAGTCTATTTTTGTTGTGCTTGTTGTTAGATCATTTAAACATAGGGTAACATGATCATTACAACTTAGGCCTCTTTCAACATGTTGCTTATAATTCAAATGTTACTTCAAATTCAAGTTTTACCTTAATTAATCATCAAATCACATCATACTCAAACATCACACAGGATTGTCGGCATATAAGTGGTTAGATGATAGCCATCTATCTTATTGCAGATACAGGTATTTATTCACTAGATTTCTTCTTGTTTATGAATAATGGGGCATCTGCTTAACCCTATCAAACCGTAAGATAATACAAGAATCGTATTCAGCTAGCATGGGTGTGATACTGGTCACATCACATCACATAACATAACATCACCATGCATTAGCTTTAATTAAACATTAGTGCCGACCATAGAGGCCAGCTGACAATAGTTCTAGTGCATTATACACAATGCCAGTACCAACTAATACTAAAGGGACCCAATTTAAAATCACAGATAAAAATATAACACATATATAATATAGACTAATGTCGCCCGCCGCTAAAGCGGCCGCCATCTTCAGGAGCACCGTCCTACTCGTCGTCGTTGTCGCTGGTGAGGTCGATGTAGGGAGGCGGTTGCCAAAGGTGGGTTGGTGGCCCCTACCAGGCCAGGGGTGCTTGTGGTGCCTGCAACACCTCCTCCCATGGCTCTTGGTCCAATTTGGGTGACCGCAGTGGCGTGGATGACCATGGCTGGACAGCCAGCGCGTCGGCCATCTCCGACGTAGTGGTCGACCATCCCCATGACTGGCCCACCAGCCAGGGGTTCCATGCTGCAAGGGTTGGCTCCTCCGCCAACTCCTCCTTCACCTCCGCCTTGACGATGGGCTCATGGATGGCCACGTCACCAGCCGTAGAGAGGGCCAACATCCATCCATGTCCTCACATAGACACTCATCGTGCGTGCACGCGGAATCCCACATAGCATGCCTACTGAGCTCGTCCTCCTCCTCCTTGAGGTAGTGGTGAAGGTGACGGAGATGGTGTTGGGGTGAGTCCGCGAACATGCCTATGACCATGCACTTGGGGCGGCTAGCAGCACGTCATCGCCATGGTCTAGGTGAACGACCAGCAAAAAAAGACCGTCGCTGTAGGTCATGCTTGTCATCGAGCAATGTATCCCATAGCAACGAGTTGATGCCATACCTTGGGTCATGGAGCTGATCCGGAGGAAGGCGCACGCGACATCGATCAATCTCCTCACGGCGAGCGCGTCTGCTCATCGGCACTTAGGGATTGTTACCCAATCCGCGGATAGATGCCAGTTGTTCGGGAGGTGGGCATCTCCCCATGGCAATGGCGGGGCCGTCCCCCAGTGCCTCTGGCATATTTCCGTGCCGACGTACGCGCACATGCACTGCGGGGTGGCCGGCGGACCAATTGCAAATGCGGGCAGAGCGGACAGAGCAGGCGGCGAAGGCAGCGGCGGTGGTGCCGGTGGGCTCCTAGAGCGACCGGAGCGGAGCCTACCTGAGGATGAGCCGGCCTCATGGCGGTGCTTACCCTTCCCGGACTACGGCTAGGTCATGGTGATGGGTTAGGGTTTCTATAAACTGCTGAGGGTGGAGGGGGCAGGATTGGCTTTGGAAGCGGTAGCTACCGTGTGGAGTGTGACTGGCCGGTCCACAGGTTTCCACTTAAAGAAGGACGATGACACAAAGGTGGGTGGCTCATCAATAGAGTCTGATAAGCTAAACACGGCAGGTTGGAAGCCCCCTAGATGACCTATTGACAAAGTCAACTTTTTGTCTTAAGAGCCAATCAATAGGGTCTGATAAAACTAAACCCGGCGGGTTGGAAGCCCCCTAGATGACATATTGACAGAGTCAACTTTTTGGCTTAAGAGCCGACCAATAGGATCTGATAAGCTAAACCCGGAGGGTTGGAAGCCCCCTAGATGACTTGTTTACAGAGACAACTTTTTGGCTTAAGAGCCAATCAATAGGGTCTGATAAGCTAAACCAGGCGGGTTAGAAGCCCCCTAGATAACCTGTTGGTAGAGTCAACTTTTTGGGTTAAGAGCCGATCAATAGGGTCTGATAAGCTAAACCCGGCGTGTTGGAAGCCCCCTAGTTAACCTTTTTGCACAAACTAAGATTTGCGAAACAGCAGAGGCCCCGGCTTGCAGGGATGCCAGCTTTATTCATATATATATATGATATGTACAATGACGGTGTACAATGTCAAGTATCGAAAACTAAGGTATAGTAAGGCCGCAGACGAGCTATGTTCCATGGCCGGTGGGTCTCTTGCCCAAAAGTTCTTGACTCATCTCGTATGTCAATAAGGTAATACGACCCATTGTTGAGTTTTCTGCTAACCACGAAAGGTCCTTCCCATGGAGGGGATAACTTGTGTGCATCTGTCTGATCTTGAATCAACCGCAACACTAAGTCACCTTCTTGAAACGTCTGTTTCTTAACTCTGCGGCTATGATAGCGATGTAGATCTTGCTGATAAATCGTCGATCGAGCCGCCGCCAGATCACGCTTTTGCTCCAAGGCATCCAACGCGTCTTGACGTGTTGTTTCATTATCCGCTTCAACGTAAGCTGCCACCCGTGGAGAATCATGACGTATATCACTTGGTAATACAACTTCTGCGCCATAAACTATGAAGAAAGGCGTATAGCCTGCTGATCTGTTAGGAGTAGTTCTGATGCTCCATAAGACTGATGTCAACTCCTCTACGAAACAACCCGGCATTCGTTGCAAAGGAACCATAAGCCGGGTTTGATACCTCTCAAGATTTCCTGGTTTGCACGCTTTGCCTGACCATTTGATTTTGGATGAGCAACCACAGAAATGTCAAGTCGGATGTGCTCACTTTCACAAAACGCTTGCATAGCCCCTTGGATAAGTTTGTACCCTTATCTGTGATGATACTATGAGGGTAACCGAAGTGGTAGATCAGCTTTTTAACAAACTGAACCGCCGTAGCCGCATCACACTTGCTGACCGGCTCAGCTTCTACCCACTTGGTCAATTTGGCCACGGCCACCAAGAGGTGGGTCTTCTTATCCTTGGATCTCTTGAAGGTCCCAACCATATCAAGCCCCCAGACTACAAACGGCCAGGTAATTGGAATCATGTGCAACTCCTAAGCTGGGACGTGAGCACGCTGGACGAACTTCTGACATCCATCGCACTTGCGAACCAAGTCTTCTGCATCCTTATAAGCCGTCAGCCAGAAGAAGCCATGTCGAAAAGCCTTGGACACCATAGATTTTGAGCCGGCGTGATGACCACAATCGCCAGCATGAATTTCATTCAAAATTTCCTTGCCTTCTTCAGGTGAGACACAACGTTGAAAGACGCCAGTGACGCTACACTTATGTAACTCACCATTGATGATTGTCATAGGCTTAGACCACCTGATGATTTGCCCCGCTAGATTTTCATCCTCGGGTAACTCACCGCGAGTCAAATACGCCAGGTAAGGCACAGTCCTGTCAGGAATAGCATGTAGCGCCGCCACCAGCTGCCCCTCTAGGTCAGGTATAGCCAAGTCCTCCTCTGAAGGTAACTTAACTAACGGGTGATGTCGTACGTCTAAGAAAGCATTAGGCAGTAGCGGCTTACGCTGAGAGCCTAGTCTCGAGAGTGCATCGGCAGCCTCGTTCTTGTGATGATCAACATGATTCACTTAATAACCCTTGAAATGACCAGCAATGACATCCACTGCCTAACGATAAGCCGCCCTTCGCGGGTTCTTGGAATCCCAGGTGCCTGAAACTTGCTGGGCCACGAGGTCTGAGTCGCCGAGACATCTAACCCGACTCAGGTTTGTCTCCTTAGACACCCGGAGGCCATGAAGTAGAGCTTCGTACTCTGCTGCATTGTTAGTACAAGGAAACATCAACCTTAACACGTAACAGAACTTGTCACCTTTGGGGGAAGTAAAGACAACCCCTGCCCCTAATCCTTCCAGTTGCCTGGATCCATCAAAGTGGATTGTCCAATACGTGTTATCTGGTTTTTCCTCGGGCTCCTGACACCCTGTCGAGTCGTTTATGAAATCCACTAAGGCTTGAGACTAGACCGCCGTGCGAGGCACGTATTTCAGATTAAGAGGTCCAATCTCCAATGCCCACTTAGCAATCCAGCCGGTGGCTTCTCTGTTTTCAATTATGTCTCCCAACAGGGCAGAGCTAACCACTATGATCTCGTTCCCCAGGAAGTAATGCTTCAACTTACGATTGGCCATATACCTGCTTTTGCCAATGTGGATAGCTCTGCTTAGACTCTGTCAGGACTTCACTGATGTAATAAACCGACCTTTGAACCGGATATTCCTTCCTTGCCTCCTTACGCTCAACAACGATTGTGGCGTTGACTGCCCTGTTATTAGCCGCCACGTATAAGAGGAAAGGTTCCTTCTTAGCTGAAGCCGCTATGAATGGTGGCTCGATGAGCTGTTTCTTGGGTGCCTCAAACGCCTCACCCGTCGCCATACTACAGACAAAGTTTTTTGTCTTCTTCATCATCTGGTACAAACGGATGGCCTTCTCACCAAGGCGGCTTATGAACCGGCTTAACGCAATGATCCGCCCTGTCAGGCGCTAAACATCATTGATGCATGCTGGCTCAGATGGGGAAGTGATAGCCTTGATTTGTTCTGGATTAGCCTCAATGCCATGCTGAGTTACTAGAGAGCTTGCCTGCAGGAACGCCAAAAACACACTTAGTCGGGTTAAGCATCATCTTGTAGACCCGTAAATTGTCAAAGGTCTCCTTCAGGTCGTCAAGCAGAGTCTCCTTCTTCCTTGATTTAATCACAATATCATCCACATATGCATGAACATTGCGCCCAGTTTGACTGTGAAGACAGTTTTTTACATAACGCTGGTAAGTCGCCTGGGCACTCTTGAGCCCGAAAGGCATGGACACATAGTAGAAAGCACCAAAAGGTGTGATGAAGGCCGTCTTCTCTTGGTCCTTCACTGCCATTTTGATTTGATGGTAACCAGAATAAGCATCCAAGAAGCATAAACTCTCACAACCCGCCGTTGCATCGATGATCTGGTCGATACGGGGGAGAGCAAACAGGTCAGCCGGACAGGCTTTGTTAAGATTCGTGTAATCCACACACATACGCCATGTGCCATTCTTATTAAGCACTAGCACCGGGTTAGCAAGCCACTTTGGGTGAAACACTTCAACGATGAAACCCGCTGCCAGGAGCCGGGCCACCTCTTCCCCAATGGCATTGCACCTCTCTTCATTGAATCGCCATAAGAACTGCTTGACCGTCTTAAATTTAGGATCCACATTAAGGTGGTGCTTAGCGAACTCTCTCGATACAACCGACATGTCAGAAGGCTTCCATGCAAAGATGTCGCGATTCTCACTTATGAATTTGATGAGCACACTTTCCTATTTGGGATCCATATTGGCCCCTATAGTGAACAGTTGGGATGAATCACCCGGAGTAAAATCCACCAGCTTGGTATCATCCGCCAAAAACTTGAGGGGCGGCTCAGATTCTGTGGAGGGCTTTTTGAGCGGAGTCATGTCCTCCGAGTCAACATTTTCCTTATAGAACTTGAGCTCTCCTTCCGTGCAACTTGACTCTGCATAAGCTGCGTCTACTTCCTCACACTCAATAGCCGTCTCCCGATCACCATGCACTGTAATCGTCCCATTTAGACCTGGCATCTTGAGGTGTAAGTAGGTATAGCAAGGCCTAGCCATGAACTTGGCGTAAGCCGGACGTCCAAACAAGGCATGATATGGACTTTTGATCTTGACCACCTCAAAACACAAGGTCTCCACCCTATAGTTGTATTCATCACCAAAGGCGACTTCCAAAGAGATCTTACCCACTAGATAAGCTGACTTGCCATGCACCACACCATGAAAGACTGTCAAGGAAGGCCTAAAATCCTTATCAAGCAACTTCATCCGGTGGAAAGTGTCATAGTACAAAATATTAATGCTGCTGCCACCATCCATAAGCACCTTAGTAAACACATATCCTCCGACTTGGGGGGCAACTACCAAAGCCAGCTGGCCCAGGTCGTCAACGCGTGGCGGGTGATCCCCCTGCTCCAAGTTATGTCATACTCGGACCACTTAAAGTATTGTGGGAGAGCCGATGTGATTGTATTAACCGCTCGCTTGCGCAACTTCTGATCTTACCTATTAAGACTGGTTGTAAAAACATGATACTGACCTGAGATGAGCTTCTTCGGGTTACTCTAGTACCCAGACTAGTTACCTTGATACTGATTATTGCCACCAGATTGCTGATGATGCCCTCCTTGACTACCCTGGCCCTGGTAACCGGATCCTAAACCGCTAGAACCCAGGCCAGCTCCTGACCTGCCTGGTCCTGAGCTGCCTGTCGGGCCACCACCGTTGTTGTTGTGCTGCTGCAAGCTGTAATCCCGAAACTTTTGGATAATGTGGCAATTCCTCCATGTGTGGCCTGCCACCCTGTCTGGCTGGTTGTGCTCTAGACAAGGTTTGTTGAGCATCTCCTCCAGATTAAAAGGAGTTTTACCCTGATTAAAGGGTTATCTAAAGTTCCAATTGCCCTTAGCATGATTGTTCCCGTCGCTGGTGTTGGCCACCAATTATGACCCGCCATCTGGGTTCTTCCTCTTGCTCTGGTTGCCATTGCTTGTCGGAGCCTTGCCATTGTTATTCTTCTTTCTCTAACTGGGTTTCTCCTTGTTAGAGCCTGGATCCTTGGTACTGTCAGAGTCGACGTACTTCTTGAGAGCCGCCATGAGCCCCCCCCATGTCCTGACATGAGCTCTTGAGTCGGACAAGCTTCTGCTTCAAAGGCGTAAAGTGGCAATTCTTCTCTAGAATCAAAACTGCTTGAGCCGCCGTAATCTGCTCAGACGAGTGGATGATGGTTGAGACCCGCCGGACCCAATGATGAGCTGACTCATTCTCCTGCTGCACACAATGATCCAAATCCACAATCGTCATGGGCTGCTTGCACGTTCCTTGGAAATTTTTGATGAACTTCGCCTTTAACTTGACCTAGGAATTAATGGTGTTGGGAGGCAAGCCCTTCAACCACGTGCGAGCCGTCCCTTCCAGCATCATAATAAAATATTTGGCACATACTGCGTCGTTGACGTCTAACATCTCCATCGCCAGCTCATAGCTCCCAATCCACGCCTCCAGAGGAAGGTCCGTGGTGTAATTTAGGACCTTGCGAGGGCCCTTGAAATCTTTCGGTAGACGCTCGTTCCGCAAATCCATCACTAGGCACGGCACTCCCATGACCCTGGTGGTTACTCCTGCTCCTACCGAGATGGAAGGTGTAGGTTCTTGATGAACCGCTGCCAGAGCCGGCGCCTCGTGTTGTGCCCTCGTCCGGTCCACCAGTGCGTGAGCATCCAGAGCTACCTGATCATCTCGTGGCGGGTCCCGGTGCCGATCACTACTAGAAACTGCCGGTGACTCATACCGTTGATTGAAGCTACAGCTAGGGATGGGGCTTGAATGCATGCGCCTCCGGCTGTAGGTATATTTATCCTGCTGGGCCATCGCTATTTTCAGGTATCCAATAGTGTTTCGCACGTCTTCTGCGAAGGGCGCCTTGTTCGGGATAGGGATCGTTCCAAGCTGGGTTGCTGCCGCCACCATCTTCTCCGCCGGGTTTGAGTAATGACCCGCCGGCGTTGGGAAAGCCATCGGTGAAGCCTGGTTCCGTCGGGGCTGGTTAAGATGTTGTTGTCGAGCCACCGGATAACTCCCAGGTGTTTCCTCCGTCTGTCTCGTTCCCAGTGTGTTAAACAGATTCCTGGCCTCGTACTGTTCCGGCAAGCGGGACTGATGCCTCATCCGCTGAACCGCCACCACAGATTGTTGGTCCAGCTCAAGGCGGAAAGCGGTCGCCCTAAGGCGCTCTGCCTCTTCATCCATCTGAGCCTTCAGCATGCTGATCCTCTGTTGGACTTCAGTCATCTGGTCCTTTAGCCTTGCGATCTCTGCGTTCCGAGTGGCTTAATTCTCTACCGTGACTTCAGTTGCCATCACAACTGTAAGCTCATTCATCAGATCTAGAAGAACTTGAGCCGACGATGGGTTGGCCTCTAACCCAGCTGCTCTGGCGGCTTTACTGCTCGGGCCCGATGCTGAGCTTGCCATGAAGACACCCGACTGCATCGGCGGCCCATGGTCCTCCGGCTCCTGATACTCCGACTCGAGGTAAAGCTCGTCGTAGCCCCCGAGCCTGCCATCATGAAGCTGGTAGATTGATTTCGTCTCTCCGTTTGAGGATCCATCCTTCGAACAGACGAGAGTTTCCTGCGACATGGAATCCTCAAGATCCATGCCCTGAGTTAAGTCGATGAAGAAATGCTTCCTGCCGGGGTTAGCATGGGCGGGTCGCATGTGTCGGGCAGGCTGCGTGCGCCGAGCCGGCTCGACGATGTTGGTGCAGACATCCGGCCCGGGTGTAGATCCGCCGACTTTGTCGATGAAGACGTGGATTCCTCCGAAGGGAACCCGGAAACCGTACTCAGCAGAGTCGGCCTCGGGGCCCCAGCCGGCATCGGCGATGTAGAGCCGGCCACGGCGACTCTTGTTCATCCTGCCAACAACGTACCCCTCGATCCCTGGGAGAGAGACCTTTGAGAACTCAACACCATCGAGCGCTAGCCCCACGGTGGGTGCCAACTGTCATGGTTTTGTCGCGGCAGATGTCCGAAGACTTAAGTTTGAGGCCATCGCCAATGTGATGGACTCAAAGGGGTTGGTTGGGACGAAGGACAAGAGTTTACCCAGGTTTGGCCCCTCAAGAAGAGGTAACAACCTATGCCATGCTTGTATTGTATTGATTGGAGTATCGATTACAAGGGAGCGGATTCGCTTGACCTAGTTCTCGATTAGTTGGTTTCTGTCTAAGTCGCCTCGGGTCTCGCCTTTATGTAGGAGGCCAAGACTACGGGTTACACAAGTCTCATACCGATTCTTACAACGTACCTAAGTCTATCTCTATGTTGCCTTACCATCTTGGGCAAGTCGCCTCCGAGCGGCTTAACCACCCGGGTCTTCATGCTATCTTCCACCCCGGGCCTTGTCTTGTCCCATCTTGGTAAGCCGTCATAAGGCCAAGCTTACGTCCTTGGTCTACATTATGAGCCACCAGGTATGACCCGGCCCCACCTGGGTAGGTCTTACCACGGGGTTATATCCCCAACAATGGGGAAAGTGAGCAAATTGTGAGAGCATGGGGATGGACGAGTACAACAAAGGAACAAGGGGCACAGATGTAAAAATCCCTACTTTCAAAAGGCGAGCTCCAATCAGGTGGTTGAACAATAGGTGTAGTGGTTAAGGATTTCTTAAGTGTTTCAAAGGCTTCTACACAATCATCATAAAAAAGGGAATATCCTTTTGTAAAAGATTAGTAAGAGGCCTAGAAATTTTGGAGAAGTCTTCAATAAACCTCCTACAGAAACCAGCATGACCAAGGAAACTCCGAATACCTTTGATATCTTTAGGACATGGAATTTTCTAAATTGCATCAACTTTATCTTGATCCACCTCAATACCTCATTCGAAGATTTTATGCCCCAAGACAATACCTTCATTAACCATATAGTGGCACTTCTCCCAATTCAAGATGAGATTAGTTTGCTCACATCTCTGTAAAACTCGATCAAGGTTGCTTAAGCAATCATCAAAAGAAGTTCCGCAAACGGAAAACTCATCCATGAAAACCTCCACAATATTTTCACAAAAAATAGAGAATATAACATTCATACATCTTTGAAAGGTAGCAGCCGCATTGCATAAACCAAAAGGCATACGTCTATAAGCATAGGTTCCAAAATGGCAAGTAAATGTGGTTTTCCCTTGATTAGTTTGTGACACAGGTATTTAAGAGAAACCAGAATGTCCATCTAGGAAACCAAAGTGTGTGTGCTTAGATAATATTTCTAGCATTTGATCAATGAAAGGTAGAGGGTAATGATCTTTTCTAGCTACTTTATTTAGTTTTCAAAAATCAATCACCATTCTAGCCAATAACAATTCTCGATGGGACAAGTTCATTTTTATCATTAGGAAAAATAGTAAACCTCCCTTCTTAGAGACACAATGAAAGGGACTTACCATCTACTATCAGCTATGTGATAGATTCTACCTGCTTTCAAAAGCTTTAATATTTCAGTTCTTACCACTTCTTTCATCTTAGGATTCAATCGTTGTTGGTGATCAACAATGGGTTTAGCATATTAAGTTTCGTATTAATCTTGCGTTAACATAGAGTGGGAATAATGCCATTAAGATCATCAAGAGTATATCCAATTGCAGACCGATGCTTCCTCAAAAAATTAAATAATCTTTCTTCTTCATATTCTAAAACGTTAGCGCTAATAATAACAGGATATATCTTTTTCTCATCAAGATAAGCATACTTCAAAGCGTGAGGCAATTGTTTTAATTCAAACACAGGATCACCTTTAGGTGGAGGAGGACCTGCTAGAGTTTCAATAGGAAAATTTTGTTTTAGTAGAGGTTTTTGTTCAAAGATTTTTTTATCTATTTCATTTCTTCCATGCAAGTGCATATCATTTTCATGGTTTAGCAAATATTGTTCTAGTGGATCAGTAGGAGGACGGCAATAGAAGCAAGACCAATAATTTCATCCTTACTAGATAATTCTTTGTCACGAGGTTGTCTACTAAACTCAATAGTGACGGGTTTTTTTTGAAAATCTATGTTAGCATTAACAGTGTTCAAGAAAGGTCTAACAAATATAATGGGACAAAATTCATCTTGTGGGGAACCAAGAACTACAAAATCAGTAGGATATTTTATTTTCCCACAGTGGACTTCAACATCTCTAACAATCCCAAGTGGTGTGATGGTGTCTCTGTTAGCAAGTCTAATAACATCAATATCTTCTATTTCAGCAGGTGCTATGTCATTCATAATTTTTGGCATAAGGTAAAAGGAATAACACTCACTCTAGCACCCAAATCACATAAGTCATGATAAAAATGATCTCCTATTTTAACTAAGACAACAGGCATGCCGACTACGGGTCTATGTTTATCTTTTTCATCGGGTTTAGAAACTAGCAGCTTCATCATAGAAGTAAATAACATTCCCATAAATATTTTCTACCAAGAGCTATTTAACCATAGCAACACTAGGTTCTACTTTAATTTGTTTACAGGACTTAGGTGCTTTAATATTACACTTGTGAAATATAGTTGATACCTTAGCATATTCCTTTATCCTAATAGGAAAAGGTGGTTTCTCAATATAAGTACTAGGCACAACTGGATCAACATTGTAAATAATAGTCTCTTCTTTAGCTATGACTGGTTCTTTGATTTCTTCTTTAATAGGGGGATGATATTTAAACCACTTCTCCTTAGGGAGATCAACATGAGTAGCAACTGATTCAAAAAAAGAGGCTACTATCTCAAAGTCAAGTCCATATTTAGTGTTAAACTTGTGAAAAACATTGCTATTCATAAAAGATTTAACACAATCAAACCTAAGCTTAATACGTGACTCATTACCTTCGTCGAGTTACCAATCTTCAGAGTTGCGTTTAATTCTTTCTAATAGATCCCACTTGAATTCAATAGTCTTCTTCATAAAAGAATCAGTACATGAAGTATCGAGCATGGATCGATCATTATGAGAAAGCCGAGCATAATTTTTTTGAATAATATATTTTCTCGGGAGATCATGATTGGAGCATGATTATAACATTGAATTAAGCCTCCCCCAAGATAGAGCAATGCTTTCTCCTTCACGAGGCCAAAATTTTTTATATATAATTCTAATCTCGATGAACTCGATGCATAGGATAAAACTTTTGGTGAAATTCCAATTTTAATCGATTCCAGTTCCATGATCCAATATCATCACATAGCCTATACCATGTTAATGATTTTCTCTTAAAAGATAAAGGAAAAACCTTCTTCTTAACTTCATCTCCAGATAAACCTGCAAGCTTAAGTAATCCACAAATTTCATCCACATGCATTAGGTGCATATTGGGATGTTCGGTTTCGTCTCCTGCATAAGGATTAGCTAGCAGTTGTTCTATCATACACAAAGGAATTTCATAACCAATATTTTCATTAGGTGAAGTATGTTGAGGGGCAACCAATTGTGGCTCCAGTCGATGTGAAGATACCCCGAACAAACCCCTAAAAGGATTGTTCTCCATAGTAACAAGTGACAATAAATTTCAGCACGTAGTATAAGATTTTCCTTACCTGGTTTCCACTTACCAAGAGCGCTTCACTCCCCGGAAAAGGCGCACGAAAAGAGGTTTGATGAACCACAAGTGTAGGGGATCAATCGCAGTCCTTTAAATAAGTAAGAGTGTCGAACCCAATGAGGAGCAGAACGAAATGACAAGCGGTTTTCAGCAAGGTAATTTCTACAAGCACTGAAATTGTAGGTAATAGGTACTTTGATAGCAAGATAATTGGTTATGAGCAAGTAATAGTAACGGTAGATAAAGTGCAGCAAGTTAGCCCAATCCTTTTGTGGCAAAGGATAGGCCAAAACTATCTCTTATAATAAGCAAAGTGTTCTTGAGGGTACACGGGAATTTCATCTAGTCACTTTCATCATGTTGGTTTGATTCGTGTTTGCTACTTTAATAATTTGATATATGGGTGCACCGGTGCTTGGGTGTTGTTATTACTTGGACAACCTCCCACTTATGATTAACCCCCTCGCAAGTATCTGCAACTACAAGAAAAGTATTAAGATAACATCTAACCATAACATTAAGCTTGTGGATCAAAATCAGCCCCTTACGAAGTAGCGCGTAAACTAGGGTTTAAGATTTTGTCACTCTAGCAACCCATCATCTAATAACTACTGCACAATGCATTCCCTTAGGTACAATTATGGTGAAGTGTCATGTAGTCGATGTTCACATGACACCACTAAGGGAATCAGAACCTACATATCATCAAAATATCGAACACATATCAAATTCACATGATTACTTTCAACATGACTTCTCCTGTGACCTGGCTACTCACAAATAATATGCATGCTCAAGATCAGAGGGGTATTCAATAGCATAATGGATCTGAACATATAATGTTCCACCAAATAAACCATACAGTAATCAACTACACAAGGTAATCACCATTACTAGTTGCCCATAGGTACCAATCTGAGGTTCCGGTACAAAGATTGAACACAAGAGATGAACTAGGGCTTGAGAGGAGATGGTGTTATTGATATGTTGATGAAGAATGGCCTCCAAAATATGAGAGGGTTGTTGGTGATGACGATGGCTTCGATTTCCCCTTCCTGGAGGGAAGTTCCCGTGGCGGAATAGCTCCAATGGAGGGCAAAAGTGCTCCTGCCCAAGTTCCGCCTCGAGATGGCGACATTCTGTCCCGAAAGTCCTCTCTTAATTTTTTATAGGTCAAAACTCCTTATATACAAAAAGATATGCTTCGGAGGTTGGACGTGTTAAGCGCAACCCACCAGGGCATGCCTGGGGGGCCTGACGCGCCCTGGTGTCTTGTGCTCACCAGGTTGGGATCCTTCGGTAGTTATTTTCTCCAATATTTCTTATATATTCCATAAAAATCCACATTAAGTTTCAGCTCATATGAACATGTGTAGAATAGGTATCTCTGATGTACTTTTTTAGGTCCAGATTTCCAACTGCTAGTATTCTCCCTCTTTGTGCAAACCTTGCAAATTATGAGAGAAAAGGCATTAGAAATACTCCATGAAGCATTATTATTCATGAAAACATTCTAAATAAATAGTAGGAAATCATGATGCAAAATGGACGTATCGAGCACGTCAAACAAGAAGATCATCGGTGTTGCTCCGTAGAGCAAAACATGCTCGTCCGTGCCGAGAGTGTAAGGCTCGCCGCATAGCGAGACCGACGGAGGGCCGCGGAGTGAGAGGCGCGGCGTGCGGCAAAGTAAGAGCGGTTGCATCTCCTCTTTCTGTTGTCCCACCCGACATGAAGTTGTAGTTGTGTCCATGGCAGACCAGTACCCCGATTTCTATCCAGGAATGGGTAGCGGTTGTTTGCGTCGTACTTGCACCAAATCCCGGTGGCACCGTGGTTGCACCAGACAACGGACGTGTCGTTCTCATGAGTCGCTCAATTCGCCTTGTCCTTGTTCCCCTCGATGCCAATGGGCTGGTCGGTAGGCTCGAGAGCCTCCCTGGCCTAGTTGTCCAGGGGGAGCTGTAGAATAAAATTGTCGTCGCATCCTCGAGATGGTAATCTCCAACTACATAGCCAACTTGGAGCTCGAGATCGCGCTCCAGATGTACCATGAGTGTGTCAATCGCATGGACAAACACCTGACCGAGTTCAGGCAGATCCAAGAGCTTTCGTAGGTTAGGGTGGTAGTGATGGTTGTGTTTTATTTTATTGAATCGTTTTGAGCTCGATCCCAATGTCTAGGCAACAATCATAATATTGTTATGTTTTGATGTGTAAATGATTTATGTTTAATTGTTATGTTTCAATACGTGTAACAACTAGAGCTAGAAAATGGAAAAAAGATAGAAATGTGAAACTAATAATATATATTAATTGTTTAATTGCTCATTGCAGACATCAAACATATATCATCACATATACGTGATGATAGTACTTAAATAATATGTACAATGAATAAAATCTAAACTAATAATAACCCCCCATTGAGCGGGGAGCAGTAAAGCGACAACCTCTCGCTAGCAGCTCCCTGGTGCGTGGCACCTTCCCAACACAGAGAGAGTTCGCGGTCGCATCCGCCTCACAGTGCTCGACATGCTGATCAGCCGCTTTCCGGTAGAGGCTCGCGACCATGCCAGACATTTCACTTGGCACCCACCGGAGCTCTTTGGCGGTGGCATACTCGAGCTTATCCTCCCACGACCATGCAGCATTGAGGCACCTAGAGCCTCTGGCTTTCATTGTGTAGTATCGGTCATCTTCAAAAACCTCCTCCACATGTAGACGCGCCCATCGCCAATGCTCCAACTCCTCCTTTTCTGATGCGTCCCTATGGGCATTCCAGGCCATGAGGTCCCTGGCATCCTCCATAGCCCGCTCCTTCTGGAACGGCACCTACCTAGATCTCTGAGCCGGTGATAACGCCTTCCATAAAGCCAGATTCTATTGGTCCCAAAACCAATCTTCGGTTCGGCGGTCTGGCGCGACCTCGTTTGGGGGCGCGAAGGGATCCTCCTCGTTGTTGCACTGCGCCCTGTCCTCGTAGGGTGGTGCCTCCTCCTCTGCGTGTGCACAGACCATCCATGCCATGGTTGAGTTTTTTGCGAGGGCTGGGGGAGAGTGACAAGAGAGGGTAGGCAGGATAATGGCTCGATGTGCAACATTTAAAGGTGGATGGAATCTTGATCGACACCAGCAGAAAAACAGGGGGTGATACATCCATTTTACATCATGATTTTACATTGATATTTATTGCATTATGGGATGTTATTAAATGTTATGGTACAATCCTTATGCCTTTTCTCTCTTATTTTACAAGATTTACATGAAGAGGGAGAATGTCGGCAGCTAGAATTCTAGACTGGGAAAGGAGAAAATCCCAGATCCCTATTCTGCACAACTCCAAAAGTCCTGAAAATTTACATATAATTATTTTAGAATATATAAAAATACTGGGCGAAACACATACCAGAGGAGGGCCACCAGGAGATGACAAGCCTGCCAGGCACGGCCACTCCCCTGGTCGCGCCTAGCAGGCTTGTGGCCCACCTGGCTAGCCCCCGACACCCATCTTTTCCTATATGTTGGGTTTTGACCTGGATAAAATCAAGAGAGAGCTTTTGGGACGAAGCGCCACCGTCTCGAGGCGGAACTTGGCAGAAGCAATCTAGAGCTTCGACAGGGCTGTTCTGCTAGGGAAACTTCCCTCCCGAAGATTGAAATCGAAGCCATCGTCATCACCAACGATCCTCTCACCGAGAGGGGGTCAATCTCCATCAACATCTTCACTAGCACCATATCCTCTCCAACCCCTAGTTCATCTCTTATATCTGATCTTTGTCTAAAACCTTAGATAGGTACCTGTGGGTTGCTAGTAGTGTTGATTAGTCCTTGTAGTTGATGCTAGTTGGTTTACTTGGTGGAAGATCATATGTTTAGATCCTTTATGATAATGAATACTCCTCTGATTATGAACATGGACATGTTTTGTGAGTATTTACGTTTGTTCCTGAGGACATGGGATAAGTCTTGTTACAAATAATCATGTGAATTTGGTATTCGTTCAATATTTTGATGAGATGTATGTTGTCTCTCTTCTAGTGGTGTGATGTGAAAATCGACTACATAACACTACACCATTATTTGGTCCTAGGGGAAGGCATTGGGAAGTAACAAGTAGATGATGGGTTGCTAGAGTGACAGAAGGTTAAGCCCTAGTTTATGCGTTGCTTCGTAAGGGTCTGACTTGGATCCATATGTTTCATGCAATGGTTAGGTTTACCTTAATTCTTATTTCGTAGTTGCGGATGCTTGCGATTGGGGTTAATCATAAGTGGGAGGTTTATTCAAGTAAGGCCAGCACCCAAGCATCGGTCCACCCACATATCAAGTCATCAAAGTAATGAACGCTAATCAAATGAGCATGATGAAAAACAACTTGAAAGAAATTCCCATGTGTTCTCGGGAGCGCTTTGCTTTATATACGAGTTTGTCTAGGCCTGACCTTTGCTACAAAAAGGATTGGGCTACCTTTATGCACCTTCTATACACTTTTTACTTGTTACTTGTTACAAATTATCTGATCACAAAACTATCTGTTACCGATAATTTCAGTGCTTGCAGAGAATAACTTATTGGAAACCGCTCATCATTTCTTTCTGCTCCTCGTTGGGTTCGACACTCTTACTTATCAAAAGGACTACGATAGATCCCCTATACTTGTGGGTCATCAAGACTCTTTTCTGGCGCCGTTGCTGGGGAGTGAAGCGCCTTTGGAAAGTGGAATCTAGTAAGGAAAAATTTATATAGTGTGCTGAAATTTACTCTTACTTTTTACTATGGAAAGTAATCCTTTGAGGGGCTTGTTCTGGGTATATTCACCTCAACTGGAGACACAAAGAGTTGTACCTCAACCTACTAAACCTAGTAAACTTATTTATTATGAAATTCCTTCGGGTATGATAGAGAAACTGCTGGCTAGTCCTTATGCGGGAGATGGAACACTACATCCTGATTTACATCTAATCTATGGGGATGAAGTTTGTGGATTATTAAATCCTATAGGTCTTCCCGAGGATCACGTTAATAAGAACGTATTTCCTTTATCTTTGAAGGAGAAGGCATTGGCATGGTATAGTCTATGTGATGATATTGGATCATGGAGCTACAACCGATTGAAAATGGAATTTCATTAGAAGTTCTACCCAATGCATCTAGTTCATCGTGATCGGAATTATATTTATAACTTTTGGCCTCGTGAAGGAGAAAGAATCGCTCAAGCTTGGAGGAGGGTTAAGTCAATGTTATTATTCAAAAAGTTTATGCTCGGCTTTCTCGTAATGATCAATCCATGCTCAATACTTCTTGTGTTGGTTCCTATATGAAGAAAGATACTGATTTCAAATGGGATTTATTGGAAGGAATTAAACACAACTCTGAAGATTGGAAGTCGACAAAGGTAAGGAGTCAGGTATGAACCTTAAGTTGGTTGTGTTAAATCCTTCGTAGACACCGATGCTTTTCGTGAATTTAGCACTAAATATGGACTTGACTCTGCGATAGTAGCTTCTTTTTGTGAATCTTTTTCTTCTCATGTTGATCTCCCTAAGGAGAAGTGGTTTAAATATCATCCCCCCATTAAAGTGAAATTAGTTGAACCTGTTAAAGTTGAAGAGAAAACGGTTACTTATATTGTTGATCCTATTATTCCCACTGCTTACATTGAAACAACACCTTTCCCTGTTAGAATAAAGGAACATGCTAAAGCTTCAATTGTGGTTCGTAAGAGCTATGCTAGAACACCTACACCCCCTGAGCAAATTAAAGTTGAACCTAGTATTGCTATGGTTAAGGATCTCTTGGTTGATAATATTAATGGGCATGTTATTCAATTTTGTGATGAAGCCACTAGAATTGCTAAACCTGATGCTAAAGATAAACATAGACCCATTGCTGGCACGCATGTTGTTTCTTCTAAAATAGGAGATCATTGTTATCATGGCTTATGTGATATGGGTGCTAGTGTGAGTGCAACTCCCTTATTTTATATAAAGAGATTATGAATGATATTGCACCAGCTGAGTTAGAGGAAATTGATGTTACAATTAGGCTTGCTAATAGAGACACTATATCACTAGGTGCGATCATTAAAGATGTTGAAGTCTTGTCTGGTAAAATAAAATATCCTACTGATTTTCTTGTTCTTGGCTCCCCACAAGATGATTTTTCTCCCATTATATTTGGTTGAACCTTCTTGAATACCGTTAAAGCCAGGATAGGTTGTGAGAAGGAAACAATTACCATAAGTTTTGCGGATGCTTCTCATGAGTTTAATTTCTCTAAATTTCATAGACAACCCCATGATAAAGAATTGCCTAGTAAGGACGAAATTATTGGTCTTGGTTCTATTGCTATTCCTCCTACTGATCCTTTAGAGCAGTATTTGTTAGACCATGAAAATGACATGCATATGAATGAAAGGAATGAAATAGATAAGATTTTCTTTGATCAGCATCCTATTCTGAAACACAACTTGCCTGTTGAAATACTTGGGGATCCTCCTCCACCCAAGGGTGATCCCGTGTCTGAGCTTAAACAATTACCAGATACTATGAAATATGCTTATCTTGATGAAAAGAAGATATATCCTGTTATTATTAGTGCTAACCTTTCAGAGCATGAAGAATAGAGATTATTGAAAACTCTGAGGAAGCATGTGCTGCTATTGGATATACTCTTGATGATCTTAAGGGCATTAGTCCCACTCTATGTCAGCACAAAATTAAATTGGAGCCTGATGCTAAACCAGTTGTTGATCACCAACGACGGTTGAATCCTAAAATGAAGGAAGTGGTAAGAAATGAAATATTAAAGCTTCTGGAGGCAAGTATCATTTACCCTATTGCTCATAGTAGATGGGTTAGTCCCGTTCATTGTGTCCCTAAGAAAGGAGGTATTACCGTTGTTCCTAATGATAAAAAAGAATTGATCCCGCAGAGAATTGTTACAGGATATAGAATGGTAATTGATTTTAGGAAATTGAATAAAGCTACTAGGAAACATCATTACCCTGTACCTTTTATTGATCAAATGATAGAAAGATTATCCAAACACACACACTTCTGCTTTCTAGATGGTTATTCTGTTTTCTCTGAAATACCTGTGTCAAAAGAGGACCAAGAGAAGACCACCTTTACCTGCCCTTTTGGTACCTTTGCTTATAGACGTATGCCTTTTGGTTTATGCAATGCACCTGCTACCTTTGCAAGATGTATGACTGCTATATTCTCTGATTTTTGTGAAAGGATTGTTGAGGTTTTCATGGATGATTTTTCCGTTTATGGAACTTCTTTTGATGATTGTTTGAGCAACGTTGATCGAGTTTTGTAGAGATGTGAAGAAACTAATCTTGTATTGAATTGGGAGAAGTGCCACTTTATGGTGAATGAAGGCATTGTCTTGGGACATAAAATTTCTGAAAGAGGTATTGAAGTTTACAAGGCTAAAGTTGATGCTATTGAAAAAATGTCGTGTCCTACGGATGTCAGAGCTATAAGAAGTTTCCTTGGTCATGCTAGTTTCTATAGGAGATTTATTAAAGATTTATCTAAGATCTCTAGGCCTCTCACTAAACTTTTGAAAAAATATGTTCCATTCGTTATTGATGATGATTCTATAGAAGCTTTCGAAATTCTTAAGAATGCTTTGATTTCGGCATTTGTTGTTTAACAACCTGATTGGAACCTACCCTTTGAAATTATGTGTGATGCTAGTGATTATGCCATTGGTGTTGTCCTAGAACAAAGAGTTGATAAGAAATTAAATTTTATTCATTATGCTAGCAAAACTCTAGACAGTGCTCAAAGAAACTACGGTACCATTGAAAAAGAATTTTTAGCAGTTGTGTTCGCTTGTAATAAGTTTAGACCTTATATTGTTGATTTCAAAGTAACTGTTCACACTGATCATGTTGCTATTAAATATCTTATGGAAAAAAGGATGCTACACCTAGACTTATCAGATGGGTTCTTCTGCTACAAGAATTTGATTTGCACATTGTTGATAGGAAGGGTGCTTGATAACCCCGTAGTAGATAACTTGTCTAGGTTAGAGAATGTTCTTGATGACCCACTACCTATTGATGATAGCTTTCCTGATGAACAATTAGCTGTCATAAATACTTCGTGTAATGCTCCTTGGTATGCTAATTATGCTAATTACATTGTCACTAAATTTATACCTCCTAGATTCACATACCAACAAAAGAAAAAGTTCTTCAATGATTTAAGACATTACTTGTGGGATGACCGATACCTTTATAAAGAAGGAGTAGATGGTGTTATTAGACTTTGTGTACCTGACCATGAATAGGAACAGATCCTTCCGAAGTGTCATTCCGAGGCCTATGGAGGACACCACGCTAGAGATAGGACTGCATATAAGGTATTACAATATGGTTTTTATTGGCCTAGTCTCTTCAAGGATGCTCGTAAGTTTGTCTTGTCATGTGATGAATGTCAAAGAATTGGCAATACTAGTAGATGTCCGGATATGCCTATGAATTAATCGCTTGTTATTGAACCATTTGATGTTTGGGGTTTTGATTATATGGGGCCTTTTCCAACGTCCAACGGGTATACTCATATTTTAGTTGTTGTTGATTATGTTACTAAGTGGGTAGAAGCTATTCCAACTAGTAGTGTTGATCTTAACACCTCCATTAAGATGCTTAAAGAAGTTATTTTCCCTATATTTGGAGTCCCAAGATATTTAATGACTGATTGTGGTTCACATTTTATTCATGGTGCTTTCCGTAAATTGCTTGCTAAGTATGATGTTTACCATAGAATTACATCCCCTCATCATCCTCGGCCTTATGGTCAAGTTCAATTAAGCATTATAGAAATTAAACTGATCTTGCAAAAGATGGTTAATAGATCTAGGGAGAATTGGTCTAAGAAACTTGAAGATGCATTATGGGCTTATTGAACTGCTTACAAGAATCCTATGGGTATGTCTCTATATAAAATGGTTTATGGTAAAGCATGTAACTTACCTCTAGAGGTAGAGCACAAAGCTTATTGGGCAATCAAACATATCAACTATGATTTCAAACTTGCTGGTGAGAAGGGGTTATTTTACATTAGCTCACTTGATGAATGGAGAACCCAGGCCTATGAGAATGCCAAGGTGTTTAAAGAAAAAGTTAAGAGATGGCATGATAAAGGATACAAAAGCGTGAATTTAATGTAGGTGACCATGTCTTACTATCCAATTCTTGTTTAAGATTTTTTGCAGGAAAACTTCTCTCCAAATGGGAAGGGCCCTATATCGTCGAGGAAGTATATCATTCCGGTGCCATCAAGATCAACAACGCCGAAGGCACAAATCCGAAGGTGGTAAATGGGCTAAGAATCAAACATTATATTTCAGGTACTCCAATTAATGTTGAGACCGATGTTATCAATACCATAACTCCATAAGAGCATTTTAGGGAGACCTACCAAAACGTTTCAAACTCCGAAAAGGAATAGGTACGTGGTATGGTAAGTAAACCGACTCCAAAACTTTCCCAATAGCAATTTTACTCAGTTTTGGAATATTTAAAAATTAGGAAAATAAAAAGTAGTCTGAAGGACGCATGGGGAGGCGACAAGCCTGCTAGGCGCGGCCATCCCCCTCGCCACGCCTAGGGGGCTTGCCACCACCCCGTGCGCCCCCCGGACTCCGTTTTCTTGTGGAACACCCCTTCGGGTCGGAAAAAATTCAATACATAATCTCCTGAAGGTTTCGACTTTTGTATCATGACAATACCTCCTATTTTCATTTTGAGCTATTTCTGCAACAGATTTAGAGCAAGATGTCGTCCCAAGAGTCGACTGGGGAGAATCGTGTTTCTCACCCGGCACAGGAGCCCGAGGCATACATTGAAGCTAACCACTTTGGGTGAACCACGGAGGAGGATATGGAGTCTGACTTAAAAAAGAGTGGATGCCATGGAGAAGGACCAAGAAGTTAACTCTCATCCACAACCTGGGGCCATGTTGGAGGAACTTCTGAGCGCAGCAATCCCTAATTCGGTCATTCCTCCCAATGCTAAATTCCTTACTTATGAAAACTTGAAAAAGAGTGTTGTCTTTTCACCCGCAACAATTAAACATCCCTGGGTAAAGGGATCTCTAATCGTTAATGGAAAACTGCACAAGGAAGTAATGGATCTTAGGCAGCAAAATAATAAGCTTGAAGAGGAGAATCGCATTCTGAAGGGTATCGTCGCCAAGAATATCGAATCATCACTTCCGAAGAAGGACACATGAGCACGTGGGTATGGGCACTCCCCTTGGCTTGTGCCAAGCTTGGGGAGGCACCCCGATATCATATCACCACCACACCATTCTTCCTTTTTGTTTTTCTTGTTCGATCCTTTTTTATTTTGTTTTGATCTAGTAGAATAAAAAAAATAGTATGATCTACCTTTTAGTTTTTGCTTTGCACCCCTTATGTAAGCAAGTCCGAGAGTTATATAATAAAAAGTATTTTTCATGAGAGGACTTTGCCAGATTACTATGCTCCTGAGAGTAATGTACAAAGAATAATAGAATAAAAGCAAAGAGGATGCATAAGGATCTTATGGGGAGTGATGACTTCACATATAAAAAGTATGTCGATTGAAATTTTATGGGAGTTAACAAACATAGTAATTGGTCATTGGTGCAATTGGAAAGGAAGTGATATAGAAAGAGAGATTCGCATATAAATACATTATCTTGGACATCTTTTATGACGGTGACCACTCATTAAAATATTACATGCCCAGAAGTTGATGTTGGACAAGGAAGACAACATAATGGGTTATGTTTGCTTGCCTCCAGATAGAAGTTATATGGTTTTAGATCTTTCAACATGTAGTGCTTTCTTCCACCTCATATTTGCCAAAACTTCCGCACCAAGTAGTGATACTACTTGTGCATCCAAACACCTCAACCTAGTTTTGCCATGAGAGTCCACCATACCTACCTATGGATTGAATAATATCCTTCAAGTAAGTTGTCATTGATGCAAAAGGCAATAAAAATTGCTCCTAAATATGTGTGATCTTTTATTGTAAGGGAAATAAGCGTTGTACGAACTTGTGATAGTAAAGAAATAAAAGCGACAGACTGCATAATAAAGGTTTCTATCACAAAGGGCAATACAATGCGGCGTTCCTCTACACTAAGGGTTTGTGCATCGAAAAACAAAAGCAGATGACAACCTCTGCGTCCCTCTGTGAAGGGCCTATCTGTTACTTCTACTTTTAAGTACTTACCTTTATGCAAGAGTCATGGTGATCCTCACCACTTCCTATATTTCGCCTCTCTCTTGGCAAGCTTTATGTGTCGGGGAATGATCTAGACGCATATATCTACTCGAATGTGGGTGATCATGAGTTATTATTGTTGACATCACCCTTGAGGTGAATAGTTGGGAGGCAAAACTATAAGCCCCTATCTTTTTCTCGGTGTATGATTGAAGCTTTCATCCCGTGGGTACCGCGTGAGTGTTAGAAATTGTGAATGAATAGAAGATGATTCAGTATGTGGATTTGCTTTACAAGCTCTTATATTGATTCTTTTCTGATGTTATGATAAATTGCCAATTGCTTCAATTACTAAGATCATAGTTTGTTGGTTTTCAATAGAGTTCTTGATTCATACTTTATCTTGCGAATGAATTGTTACTCTAGCATAAGAGATCTTACAAAATAATTATTGCCATTCTACAGATGTTCATGACGCCCTCTATCTCTAAACATGTGGACATATTTATCGATCTCAGCTTTCGCTTGAGGGCAAGTGAGGTCTAAGCTTGGGGAGTTGATACATCCATTTTGCATGATGCTTTTATATTGATATTGATTCAATTATGGGCTGTTATTACACGTTATGGTACAATCCTAATGCCTTTTCTCTCTTATTTTACAAGGTTTACATGAAGAGGGAAAATGCCGGTAGGTGGAATTCTGGACTGGGAAAGGAGCAAATCTGAGATACCTATTCTGCACAACTCCAAAAGTCCTGAAAATTTACAGAGAATTATTTTGGAATATATAAAAATACTAGGCAAAATAGATACCAGAGGAGGGCCACCAGGAGGTGACAAGCCAGCCAGGCGCGGCCACCCCCTGGTCACGCTTAGCAGGCTTGTGGCCCACCTGGCTGGCCCCCGACGCCCATCTTCTCCTATATGTTGGGTTTTGACCTAGAAAAAATTAAGAGAGAGCTTTTGGGATGAAGCACTGCCGTCTCGAGGCGGAACTTGGGCAGAACAAATCTAGAGCTCCGGCAGGGCTGTTCTGCCGGGGTAACTTCCCTCCTGGAGGGGGAATCGAAGCCATCGTCATCACCAACAATCCTCTCATCAAGAGGGGGTCAATATCCATCAACATCTTCACCAGCACCATCTCCTCTCCAAACCCTATTTCATCTCTTGTATCCGATCTTTGTCTCAAACCTCAGATTGGTACCTGTGGGTTGCTAGTAGTGTTGATTACTCCCTGTAGTTGATGCTAGTTGGTTTACTTGGTGGAAGATCATATGTTCAGATCCTTTATGATAATTAATACTCCTATGATCATGAACATGAACATGTTTCATGAGTAGTTACGTTTGTTCCTGAGGACATGGGATAATTCTTGTTATAAGTAATCATCTGAATTTGGTATTCGTTCGATATTTTGATGAGATGTATGTTTTCTCTCCTCTAGTGGTGTTATGTGAATGTCGACTACATAACACTTCACCATTACTTGGGCCTAGGGGAAGGCAGTGGGAAGTAATAAGTAGATGATGGGTTGCTAGAGTGACAGAAGCTTAAACCCTAGTTCATGCATTGCTTCGTAAGGGGCTGATTTGGATCCATATGTTTCATGCTATGGTTAGATTTACCTTAATTCTTCTTTCGTAGTTGCGGATGCGTGCGATAGGGGTTAATCAGAAGTGGGAGTTTTGTCGAAGTAAGGGCAGCACCCAAGCACCGGTCCACCCACATATCAAATTAACAAAGTAACGAACACTAATCAAATGATCATGATGAAAACTAGCTTGACAGAAATTCCCATGTGTCCTCGGGAGCTCTTTGCTTTATATATGAGTTTGTCCAGGCCTGTCCTTTGCTACAAAAAGGATTGGGCTACCTTTCTGCACCTTTGCTACACTTGTTAATTTTTAGTCGTTACAAATTATCTTATCACAAAACTATCAATTACCGATAATTTTAGTGCTTGCAGAGAATACCTTACTGGAAACCGCTCTTCATTTCCTTCTGCTCCTCATTGGGTCCGACACTTTTACTTATCGAAAGGACTACAATAGATCCCCTATACTTGTGGGTCATCAGGGGGGACTGCAACGGAAGCGTCGGTCCCTGGAATTCAATGAATCAATTGCACATGATTGTTGAGTCAACAACCGTGTGTGACTTACCATCATCGACTATTCCCAATGCATGACCGCGTGGGATTAATAGCCCGCGAAAATTGGCTACCAAAACTCATAGAACGAAATAGAGTGCCTAGCATGTGGGACCCGGTTGTCTTGACAAATATTTGCATTTTCTATCCAAATGTAATGCATGTGTGCCATTCTTGTTACTACGAACATACTATACTCTAATAATATTGTAAAATATAAAAAATAAATACTTTTGTGTGACTCAAATATGAAGAAAAAATGTCATGTCATCTTGGTTCCATTTATTTTAGATCATTTTCTATTATCTCGAATTTGAAAACCTATATTATTTAATATGATTTTTGTGTCACGAAAGCAAGTGTAGTACTTTAACCAAGACACGTTGGCCCCATGTTGGGAAATCATGCAGATTTTCATGTACTTCAAAGCTTTTTTATTTTTTGAATTTAGAAACCTAGACTCTGAATGCTTGTGTCCAAATCATTACTCAAGATGCTGGTGTATATATGGCATGGGGCATATATACCAAAACAAGTTGTACGTAAATATGATTTTTCCAACAGTTTTTGCTTCGTCTTGCATGTTCTTGTGTTTAGTTCTTAACTATGGCCATTATAATTCTATAAACTCACTTACTGTATAAAAAATCCAATAAAACACCCAAAAAAATTCAAATTTTAAGATGTCGGTCGTATTTGTGCATTATAACGATGAAAAAAATAGGCTGAATGAGGCAACTTTTTCCTGTTCATCATGACACAAGGCCCCAAGTTCCCTCCCGGAACCGCGAGCCTTGGTGTGATGCTCTGTTTTGTGAGAGCATGTGTCAAAGATTATCTTGAACAAGTCGTCACTTTAACCACGACATGTTGACGCCAAGTCAGGAAATCATGCAAATTTTCATGTACTTCAGTGCATTTCTTTAATTTTTTGAATTTAAAACTTACATTCCCAATGCTTGTGCCCAAACCGTTACTCAAGATGCTAGGAAATCTTTCAAAATTATGCACCTGGCATATATACGGAAGCAAGTAGTACGTAAATATGTTTTTTCCAACAGATTTTGTTTCATCTTGCATGTTCGTGTTTTCAGTTCTGAACTATGATCATTAAATTTCTAGAAACTAACTTAATGTATAAGTTAAATATACAACTACGCATACTTTGATCGTCTTTCAGTTTTCGACAAAGTTCGTAAGTTCAAGGTTTTCTTAAACTATAGCCAGCACTGGATCTTGTTGGTCATTGTTCTAAAACGCAACACAATTTACTACCTGGATTCGGTAAGAGAGTCAAATAAGCCTCAGGATCCTACTGATCTTCAGGATTTCATCGATACGTATCGAATTCTTTGATGTTAATATGTTGTGGTCACATCTGATTCAAGAATTGAGTATGTGAAAATTCATCTTCATTTGAAGTGTATTGTTAAAGTACATAACTTTAGGAGCACTACTGCAGGATGGTCCAAAGACGACACATTAATCAGAGACCCATCGAAAAAACCGTTTGCGATGTACACCATAGCATGTGCGATGTAACATCAGAAAAAAAAGCGTTTGTGATGTCGTAACATCAGACATATATCGACAATATAATTGTGTGCGATGTTGCACAAATAGATTTTCCCAAAATGGGTGTGTGATGTTGTCTATTATTGCACACGGTTTGAGAAAACATAAACGTGTGTGATGCTTGGCACATGGCTTCTAAAAATGATGTGCGTGTGATGTATTATATCATTGCACACAGTTATTGTAATGCAACCATGTCTGACGCCAAGCACACAGTTTTTGCAAAAAGTGTGTGTGTGATGTAGCATATTACTGCACACGATGTTTAAAACACAAACGTGTGCGCTGCCTTGCACACGTTTTTTCCATACATTGTGTGTGTGATGTAGCCTGTCATCGCACACACTTTCATAAATGGAACCGTGTGTGATTCCTAAAATTATTATTTTTCCAAAGAATAATAGTTTGCGTGATATGTTTGAAGGTGTACATACATTTTCCTTCGTTGTTTGAATTGTAATTTTTTTTCTGCACTTAACATGCACTATAGAATCCTCCTTGTTAAAATTTGGCACTTTTCAGAGACCATTTGTTATATTTGAGTCATTAACTGCATTTCCAATCATCTAATGGATATAATTCAAATTTCAACTATGAATGCATGAAATAGTATGAAAAAATGATTTGAAAAATCATATTAGGGTATTGAATATATTTGTATGCCTCGTGCAAGAAAGGAATATATATTTATTAGACATATGTGGCAAGAATCTACCACAGACATGGAGTTTATTGGTGTTGAAATTATACAGATTGTAAATGAAGTCTGAAAAATATGAAACATGGCATAGTTTCATGATATGACCTCAAAATGATGTGGTCAAAATTTGAGAAGGTTTCACATTCTTTTTTATATATATCCTTTAGAAATCTGAACACCTCCGAGGAACGATCATGGTTTCGAGAGTGTATGCATCAAATTGGTGGGGAACTCATGTTTTTCTTTATCATTTGACCTTGAATATTTTTCTACAGTTAAGATACACCATTAAAATCCTCCACATTAAAATTTGGAACTTTTTGGATCTAATTTACTATATTTGAGTCATTAACTACATTTCTAGTCATTTAGTGGATACATTCAAATTTGAACTATGATTAGAGAAAAAAGTATACAGAATGATTTGAAAAATCATATTGAGGCACTCAGTATATGTGTATGCCTCACACATGAAATAAATATAAAATTCAAATATCTATGTGGCAAGAATCTACCGTGAACATGAAGTTATTAGTATTTTAATTACTGAAAAATAAAATAATGTCTAATAAATACAAAACTAGGCAGTGTTTCAATATAAGATATCAGTATGTTGTAATAAAAATTTGAGAAGGATATCCAATTATTTTGATGGTGTAAGAAAAGAAATCAAATGGCAAGAAAGCACTCATATGTGTATTGTATTCTTATTGGTGAAGAGATTGAAGCCTTGGATCGATGACATGGCATGAATCTATCCGTCCACACTCGACGGCCAAGAAAAATATTTAGCCTTGTATCCTCACCACGTACTCTACCACATCCACACATATATCTAACTAGCATCAATCCAACCTCCTGTAGAACCACGAACATAACATGCACTTCTTCCATGCCATGGCTGGCGAGGCAGATGACGCCTGCTCCAAGCTCCGACTAGGAGTAGGATACGGCGGGACCGCTCGGCGTCGGGTGATCATGCCTGGAGTGGGTGCCATGGATGCCATGAGGTTTGTCGTCGGCCGTAGACGCAAGCACGAGCATGAAGCAACATACAACTCCAGGATCTCTATCTGGTGGCACATCTACTTCAAGAAGTTATGCATCCTGAGAGGCAGCGTCATGGAGGTGCAGTTCATGGCCATGTAAGCTAGCTTCTTGTGAAGCTCTTTCCAAGAATCCATCCACCAGGCTGGCTGCTAGCTAGCTTGCCGGATAGTACTAATCTAATCATGTTTTTTGTATGTCTAAGTATGATGTCTCTAGCCATATAATCGATTCTTGATTCTTATCATCCATCATGATTCCCCAAGACATCAAAATAATCACAAAATCTCTCTTGTGAAGTCTTGAACTTTCTCTTGCAATACTTTAAAAAAAATAGTTATGCATAACTAGTGTAAGAAGTAACTTCAAGTAGGATACTTGAGTATGTAATGTAAAAAATCATTAAAAATAGAAATAAAATTCAAAAAATCCAATTTTTTGCGTGGTAGAAAAATTAGTGCGAGAGGTACGCTCCAAATTTCAGCTCATTTGGACATTTCAGTCGTTGTTAGCAACAAAGACAAATTGGGTCAGAACAATACATGAATAGTAACCTTTTTCCAGATCCCAAATTTGTCTTTTTGGGCGAGGGACACTCAGATGTCCAAATGTTCTGAAATTTGGAGCAAACCTCGTGCACCAAATTCTCTATCGTGCAAAAAATATGGATTTTTTTTATTTTTTCTAGTATTTGTTTTTATTTTTTTATTTTCGAAGTTGCAAATGAGCCTTGGCACTAAATCGCTGCTCTGTGTAAGGATTTGCTTTTTTGACGTTGTCACCATTTTCTCTTGGATTTTCAGGTTCAGATACAATAAAAAATCTGGGAAGATTTGGGAGTTGATTTCATCGATGAACAAGAGACTGATGAACCTTTACGACATAATTATATGTGATTGCTAGTTGTATATGTTGGCTCTCATTAGATGTGAGATAGTACGTTTGTACATTTATATGTTGTATGACAAAGCTTCAAAAGAAATCATACAGTGGATTTTGAATTTGCATCTTTGCGTTATGTTTGATTGTCAAAATATGATCATAGTAAATTGATTATGTCTAGCAGATTTTAGGAGTAATTAACACGTCGTTAAAATCACACATTGCACACGGATTTTTGGTTCCAATTGTGTGTGATGGCATTAACATTACACATAGTTCTTTATTTTTAATCGTGTGTAATGAATTGCATATTAAATATATATTTTGTGAAATAACCGTGTGTGATGCTAATACAAATTGCGAACAGTTTTTGTGTTGAAATGTGTGGGATGTATGGCGTGTGCAATGGACCCTCCCTATCGCCCACACTAGCAAGGTGACTGCTTCAAACTGCGTCACTGAAAGGTGTTAAAACCATTTATATAGCACGTCACTGCATCACTGCAGGGAGATGGTTCGACCGCCAACTACTCTGAAGGACGTGGTCATTTCTCCGGTAAGACAACGAAATCCTTTATTTTCACAAAATGTGAGTCACATGTTCAAGTTTCTATGTAAACCTCTGTCCATTTCTCTCCAAATAAAAAAAGAAACAACTTACACTGGTTAGGTTGTTCCTAACATGGCAAAGACATGACTAATACTGTATATAAAATTTCCGTGTCCTCAACAACAACAAACAACCAACCTATGTGGATACTACGTGTGTGCACTCATGATAAACCTATGAAGACATGTTCAATGTGTTGTCGATGCTGACTACGTTGAACCGGTAAGTGTGTTTCTTAATTACTATCTTCTACTCTACACGTTTGTCACATTCTGATCTTAAACTCATGTAGTTGATCTTCAGACAAATGACCTCCGAACTGCTCGCCGTAGATGAATTTGTATGTTAGGAAATTTATCAGCACCTTCTTTGTGAAACACTATATCAAGCCCACTAAAGACATCGAAGATTTTAGTATTCATATCCCCAAGAATAAGTACGCATGCATATAGTGTTATCAGCTAAACATATACGCATGCATGCATTGTTTTCATATGATCATGTCTTCGTATTTCATAAAATATGTTTACTTACTATGTATGTCCATACCTGTGTGGAATTTATCCAGCATTTGCTTAATTGCATATTGTCACAAATTATGATAAATATTCATTTTGTGGACACTATTTGTTCAATTGCATATTGTGGCGAATTATAACGAATGTTCTTCATGTGGACACTATTTTTTTGATTGCATATTGTGCGAATTTGCTATTCACATGATGATTCAAATACGATATTGTACAATAACCTAGCAATTTCAGCGCACACGGTTCAAGCAACCAAGCATTAGCGATCCAGAATGGAAAGCACGTGCAACTCATAGCGTAACCTCCTGTGATCTACAGGAAAAGCACACGAGATATAAACTGAAACCTTGTTGATACATAATAAATCACAGACGATTTGCAATACTTATACATGTGCGTAGGAGCTCCTCAATAGTTTGCGATAGCACCTTATCTGAGCCAAAAGGAAACCATGGCCGATGCAAAGACGATCCCACGCGTAAATATTTTTGAGAAACATGTGCCGTGATACCATTCATGACAGACGGTTGCAAGGGAAATCTTATGTGCGATGATGAGGATATCACACACAGTTTCTACCCTGGCCCGTGTGGATTAGGTAACGTTTTGCAAATGGTAAAATGTCAAACACCATTTGTTTTCCATAAGAAATTAGACGTCTTTGACTCGTCATAGACGTGTGGGATTGATCCCGAGTCCCACACGTATGCCCATAATATATTGTGTGTGATATGTTCATGCACCGCAAACAATTATGTTTGGTAGATCGTCTGTGTTCATCGTTCGCCATCGCCAATGATTTTTCCGTGTCATGTGGGATGGACCCCCTATCACCCATACAGACAAGGCGGTGATTTAGATATTCATCGCGGAAAGGGGTTAACAATCGTTTGTATAGCACATCGCTACACGAGTGAACACCCCCTCCCCCTCCAATCGACCACCAAGCACACTACAGATGGACCAGCCGCTTGGAGTCGACGGAGACCTCCGCCATGATCTAGGCACTATGAAGAGGTGAAATCACACATCAACGAAGCATGTACAACAAAATGGTGACTAGAAGAAGGATATGCCACCGGAGTGCCGCCACCGTCCGATCGCAAGGGTCGAGTTCACCTAGAGCAATATGAAGGACAGGGTGCGAACACAACGGAGCAAGAAGGTAACAACACCCACGTGCACGGAAACTGTAGTCTAGAAAAAATAGGCAAGTTATGCACTCTAACACTCACGTACCTCTGCCGAACCAGACGCCAAAGCACCACCAGCATCAAGGCCATGTTATGTCGTACATCAATGACATGCCAGTCGCGTCCCTAGGGTAGCCAATCCGCACCCAAGACCCGAGAAACGTGCTCATTCCACAATCACCATGTCCCTCACTGCCAGGGCTGCCACCCTACATCTAGACAACCCCGATAACATCCAAAGGCATGGGCTTTGTCCTAACTCGAAGCCCCAATTAATGGAGACACCAACGACCACCATGCCCCGAACATCATCAGTATGAGCCACCAACCACTCGGTCGATGAAAATGTAAGGATAAGGAGCGGATCTCATCCACGACTGATGACTCCTCTCAAGTGAGGGGTGGCTCGACCACCATCGAAGCCTGACATCCTTTTAGCCAGCCTCCCCACTAGACACCATGTGTCGCCCCACTGCGCCAGCCGACTCAGATCCACACAAGGCCACCAGCGGCCGCCCACACAACTATGAGGGAACTAGGATGACCACCACATGCAACCAAGAAATTCCGCTGGAAACGCCATACTGTGCTGCTCACTGTTATAAAGGAGTCAGAGCCAGAAGGGCCTGCCCAGACTCCGACCATCATGCCTCACCAGATCCTAATTCACATAGCTGCACCACCAATAGATGCCCCTAGTTGATTGCCTATGTGTTGCAACGGGTATAAATATGCATGTGGTTCAAAATTAATTGTGTCAAACATGTACTTTTTGTATCCTTGTGCAAATTAAGAAATATTATTTATTTTATCTACCGTTAAACCACTATTCTTCTTTGTCTTCCTTCTCCTCCTCATCTTCACCCACTATCTCTACCTTCCCTATCCAAGATCGCCACAACCATCAACGGCACATCCAGCTAGAAATCCCGAAACCATCCACATCCACACTCTGAATTTTGAGTGATTATTTGCCATTTACACTACAGGAATCAGGCACTTTGCTGTTTGCCATGGCAGAAGGCAAATCCACAAATGTGGACGGCAAATCACTTTGCCGTCCGCTAGCAGACGACATATTTTTGGGCCCAGCTAGTCCGGCAAAGGGGTTCATTGCTGTCTGCTTTTGTCTAGTGGACAACAAAGATTCCTTGTCGTCAGCTTAAAGAAGGCAAAGTCTATTGACAGCAACTACTGACTGCGTCGCCATTAGAGGTGGCTAATGGACCCACCACTTTGCCGTTTGCCTCACCGGCCCTTTGCTGTCTACCCCTTCCCTCTTTGTCGTCTGCCATAGACGGCAAAGACTTCTGCCATGGCCGCCCCTCACTTCTTTGTCATCTTCCTCCTCACCCTTTGTCGTCTGCCTCCTCCCCCTTTGTCGTTTGCCATAGACGGCAAAGAAACCAAATGTCCCTAGTCTGGTCTTTCCAGGTTGCACAGGTGGCCGCCAGGTGGCTCCTTTGCTGTCTGGGGCAGACGGCAAAGAGCCCTTTGCCGTCGGTGGCAGACGGCAAAGTGCCTGTATTGTCCCTTTTTGTTCTCTTTTTTTATATCCAATCATTTTCACAAGCACATATATGATATATATATATATATATAATTCACAGAAACAATATCCCTGCCATATCACAAGCACATATATATGATCATCCAACAAACATACCAAATCAAAAGTGCAAGTTTCATCCATACATGCATAGTTTCATCCATAGGTAGCAAGTTTCACAATTTTCATCGATACGAAATGAAAACAGAATAAACGCAAGAACTCTAACAATGCAAGCTTCCGTGAAGTGAATCAAATCAGAAAAATGGGAAATCAAAAAGTTAGAAGAAGAATACTAGAAGAATAAGAAGAAGAAGAAGAACTAGAAGAAGAAAAAGAGAAGGAAGAAGAAGAATTGGCTTTCTTCTCTTTTTCTTTATCCTCTTGTTTATCTTCTTATTATTGCTTATTTGTGCCATTTTAGAGCTAACCTAGGTAATTATGCCATTCTTGACCTGACTAAGCTTATTGTGTCATTTTGCAAGAAAATAAGGTAAGTCTATGGCATCTATGAGGTTACCAAGAAGAAGAATAAGATCTAGAAGAAGAAGAAGAGGAGGAAGAAGAAGAAGTGTTTTTCTTCTCTTTCTCTTTATCCTCTTTTTTTCTTATTATTATTGCTTTTTTGTGCCGTTTTAGAGCTAACCTAGGTAATTATGCTATTCTTGGCCTAACTAAGCTTCTTGTGTCGGTTTGTAAGAAAATAAGGTAAGTCTATGGCATCTATGAGGTTACTAAGAAGAAGAAGAAGATCTAGAACAAGAAGAGGAGGAGGAGGAAGAAGAGGTGTTTTTCTTCTCTTTCTCTCTATCCTCTTGTTTTCTTCTTATTATTGCTTATTTGTGCCATTTAAGAGCTAACCTAGGTAATTATCCCATTTTTGACCTAACTAAGCTTATTGTGTCATTTTGCAAGAAAATAAGGTAAGTCTATGGCATCTATGAGGTTACCAAGAAGAAGAAGAAGAAGATCTAGAAGAAGAAGAAGAACAAGAGGAGGAAGAAGAAGAAGTGTTTTTCTTCTCTTTCTCTTTATCCTCTTGTTTTTCTTCTTATTAGTGCTTGTTTGTGCAATTTGAGAGCTAACCTAGGTAATTATGCCATTTTTGACCTAACTAAGCTTATTGTGTCATTTTGCAAGAAAATAAGGTAAGTCTATGGCATCTATGAGGTTACCAAGAAGAAGAAGATGATGATCTAGAAGAAGAAGAAGAGGAGGAAGAAGAAGAAGAAGTGTTTTTCTTCTCTTTCTCTTTATCCTCTTGTTTTTCTTCTTCTTATTGCTTATTTGTGCCATTTTAGAGAAAACCTAGGTATTTATGCCATTTTTTACCTAACTAAGCTTATTGTGTCATTTTGCAAGAAAATAAGGTAAGTATATGGCATCTATGAGGTTACCAAGAAGAAGAAGAAGATCTAGAAGAAGAAAAAGAAGAAGAAGAAGCTTTTTTCTTCTCTTTCTCTTTCTTCTCTTGTTTTTCTCCTTCTTATTGCTTGTTTGTGTCATTATAGAGCTAACCTAGTTAACTATCACATTTTTTACCTAACTAAGCTTATTGTGTCATTTTGCAAGAAAATAAGCTAAGTACATGGCATCTATGAGATTACCAATACTATTATGTCATTGTTGAGTTAACTAAGCTTAATATGTTAGTGTGGAGGAAACAATGCTAAGTATAGGTCATTTTAGAGCTAACTTAGGTACACTATGTCATTTTAGAGCTAAGTTAGGTACAATATGTCATTTTGGAGGTAAGTAAGATTACTATGTCATTTTAGAGGAAACAAAGCTAACTTACGTAAAATATGACATTTGTCTAAGTGCTAAGTTTGTCTAACTGCTATGGTTGTCTTTGTTTGAGAAAACAAGCCAAGTAAGTGGCATATTAGGTCTTACCCTCCTCGTCATCACGGAGGTGAAGCACTGGGGTTGCTCGGCTCGTGCGATGCAGCTCGGGAGTTATGTTGTACCAAAGATCATTTGCGTTAGCATGATGACGCTGAAATGTTAAGACTAGTAACTAATGAACATTGAAAATGAAACTCACAGTTCCAGTCGTGGTAATGACTAGCATGGGCGGAGGGGTCTGGCCGGTCTTCTCGCACAAAATCTGCACATTTGGTTTTGCCAAGTCAATCATATTGGTTATTATTGAATAGAACATGTAGTGCATCATTTGGTTAATATGAAGAAGAAACTTACCACGATGAGCTCATACATGGCCCGGTGAGACACATCGTTCCGTGCCCTCTCGTCCTCCAACAACTTAGCTGTCCTCTCCTCCAGATCCCTCTTCTCCTCCTCCGTCTTCCGGGCCTATTCCGCCAGAAGCGCCTGGGTTGTCTCTCTCTCTCTCTTTATCCAGAGAAGCCTGCAACACACCTCCTCGTTAGCATTGTAATCATCTTTGTTTGCACAGACAATGTAATGGATGAAAGCTATATAAGTTTGTATGACTAACCGCGATGGCGAGCTGGACTGGTCGTGGACGAGGTGGCATCTCAGGACTGGAGCTCGTTTGGCGCGCCTTGATCTGCCCGAAATTGCTCTAAGACCGTATATGTCCATCTCCAATGGCTATCGAGCCATGGGGCCTCCCATGGCCAGCTGACATTACCAGGTCTGGATCAAGTGGTTGCTATCTTGGGTTAAAGTCCTTCCCATTCACCGCCTTCCCCACATCTCTGTACCTCACGAGCTTTTGGTGGGAGGAGATATTGGTGAAGTTCTCGGGATTATCGAGGTCAGACTCAGAGAATGCCTTGACCTTCTTGTATGAGGAAGTATGGGCCATGGCATAGAGGTCGTACACCTCTGGCACCTCCATCTTATTATGATGAGCCTGCAAGAGAGGAACAAACTATTAATAATGGGTAAACCTAGCACTACAAGAAAGAATTGTCGAAATCATGAAGCAAACCACATACCCAGTTCCGCCAGAACTGATAAATGCTGGCGCTGCCTTGATGGTGTGGCACACCTTCCATTTGGGCATGTCGTGCCTTGGCATCGTTGTCGACGACTCGCCATTGGTCAGAGCACAATTCATTCACCAACACCTCCCGACAACCCAACTTATCCGCACAACATCTCGGGGGCACCTAAGTTAGTAAAGAGGAATTTGAGAACTACGCCTACGAATCAAAGCAAAGGGAACTAAGTACAAGGCCTTAAGATTCGGTAATTACCTTCATGTACTGCTCCTTGTCCAGAAACTTTCGACGAGACTACGACTTGGCCTTCTTAATATGCTGCGAGGTGTAGTAGTCTCGAACAGCCTGTACCGAGCCTCGTGTCATAAGTTCTGTAGTAGGCACCTGCACTCGTAATCGATAAGATTTGTCGCGGCCTCCTCGTATCCCTCCTCACACCCGTAGAAGGTCTCTAATCAAAAGAGGCAACACTGATTAGTGCAATAACTAGCTATTATTGATTTTTAATTGTGTAAAGGAGAAATTACCTAGAACTTCCTGATGACCATGTCAGCCCTCATGTGGCACAAGACACCGTCGATCATCTCCTCCGGTGGGGCCAGGGTTGCCAAGTAGTTCTCCCATTTCGATCCTACCTCTTCTTGCTGACCCTCGCCGGGCAACGTGACAAACCCAGGGAAGTTACGCCGTAAAATCACACCAAGGATGGAGTTGGGCCTCCAGACATCCTTGGTGTGAATCAAACCCCTACATTATGACAAAGCCAATGCATTAGATATGTGAAGAAACATGAAGGCAAAAGGTTTAAAAAGAGGTAAATGCACTTACTTCAGCGACTCAGGCTTAATCAGCCACCTCTGCTCGCGGGTCGCTGGCACGGGAGGGAGCCGTGTACACCCACACTGGTAGACGGTGCCCTCAACCACCTCATACCCGCTATCAGAAAGCCGATCCCCACCACCATTAGCATGGCCCCTCGGCTCTGGCTGATGCAGATCCATCCAGGTATCCCATCTAGTGGAAGCATGTGGAGTCTCATAGGACGAAGCGTCTGGCACAGGAGTCTCGTGTGACGAGGCATTTGGCACAGGAGTCTCAAGGGTCAAAGCGCCTGGTACAGAAGGATCGTCAACCCGAGGCTCGTGGACAGGAGTCCTTGTAGCCTCCACCTTAGACAAGTCCACCGTAGCAGTCCTGTGCTCTGGTGAATCAGTTGGGGGTGGCAGCAAGGACGGCGTAGCAGCCTTCGTACCTCTCATGCGGCCACCACGTGTAGCTTTAGGAGCTCTCTTCTTCCCCCAACATCCTCACCTTGTGGTCAACTTCACCAACGAAGAAGTGCCCTCGGGTGACCCAATACTGTCGTATAACGCTCTCCGGAGAGTTTGGGGTGGAATGGAAGTACCCCTCCCAGCACGCGCCGACGAAGGATCCTCGGATCATTCTCGACCCGCGCCCACCATATTTCAACACCTGCCATGACAAATAGTAAACGAAATTAGTACAACATAAAAAAATTAAATACCGACATGAATAGTAATATGTATATGTATAATTTGAGTGTATCATCATCATGTATACCTGACATGAACTAATAATATGGTGGTATTATTATCATGTATCATCATATACCTGACATGTATATATATAATTTGAGTGTATCATCATCATAGTATAATTTGAGTGTATCATCATCTTCATCGTCTATATATGCTCCGGGGTCAATAAATGCATCATCACCATCATCAGTATCATTAATAAATGCATCATCATCACTATCGCGAGTAACATGTGGAAGGCCTCCTTTATCTAATCATTCAAGCATTGAGAGGTCATCCGTAGCAGTAACCTCTTCTTCTTCCGTCTCTTCTTGTTCCGGCTCAAGGGTGAAGTCGGATTCACTGTCGCTGTCTACCTTAATGTTCTGGGTAAAGTAGAGCGGTTCTTGAAACGTTTTTCGGAAATATGTGTTTCTTCGAAGAATTCTCCTTCATATGTGTCTGGGTTAATGTGAGGTTCATAATCATCTTCATTGAGGGGAGGTGGTCTAAAATGTGGCGGCACATCATAAACAACATCCCAACCTTTCATATTTGGATCAGTTTGGCAAGCCCACGGTAGATAGAAAACTTGGGTCACCTGTTGAGACATAATATAGACGTTGGGAACATCTAAATGGATGCTTTGTTTGATTTCGACTAGCCCTATATGTTCATGAGTCCTTCTAGTCTCCTTCGGCTGGAAGCAATAACATTTGAAGACTCTGACGTTTGGTTTGTTATCACCAAAGAATATAAGTTCATAAATTGCTTCAACTCTTCCATAATACTCGACACCTCCTTTGCCGACAGCGGAGACACAACAATTTGTATACTTTTGATTGGCCATAGATAGCTCTTTGCCAAAAGTACGAAAGCGATACCCGTCGATGTCGTATTTGTCAAATGAACGGACCTTATAGTCAAAACCATTAGTGACTTGTCTCAGTTCGGCGTCCATATACTCTAAATTAGCCTACGAGTTTGATACAAAAGGATTGTTGCATTACCCGCAAACTAGACGAAGAAATGAAATGGTCTGATGGAAATTACCATTTGTTTGAACCAATATATGAAAGCGGGATAGCCGCCTCCATGCTTTACCAGAAGCTCATACTCTTCTATGGAATCGTTTTGGATCACTGCTCCATCCCCGAATTTGGCGACGTATCGAATGTATCACATATCCGAGAATTAGAGCAGTTCAAAGGAATTAGATGGTGCGAAACAATGTACCGAGAACTTACTCAATGTACGGCCGCACTTCTGTTAGGTTGTTGAAGATATACAACGAAATGGTCCGCCATTCTTTGACATCCAACGTTATTGCTTTCGAAGCACTGGCTGGTGCGAGCTTCCCTTGGAATAGGCTGAGGTTGGATCGAACTTTTTTAGGGTCGCCATCATTGTACCGATGCTTCCGATTATGCAAATGACGATTCTTGGCTTCGTAGTGTCCTGTCACGAAGTTTGCCGCCTCCTCAGTAATGAATGCCTCGGCCATCGATGCTTCAATTCTATGTTTATTTTTACATTTTACTCGAAGTGTCTTCTGCGTCCTCTCAGTTCCAAAGCACCAACGATTTTGCACGGGCTTCCCCCAATCTTGCCTCGTTTGGCAGATGCAAAATCAAATGTTGCATTGGATTAAAGAAGCCCGGTGGAAAGATCTTTTCTAACTTGTATATCAACTTCAGCGCCAACTCTTCCAATTCATCTAGCACGTCAGGCGATAGTTCTTTTGCACAAAGAGCACGGAAGAAATAGCTCAACTCTGCCAGTACTAGCCATTCATCCTTAGGGATAAAGCCACGCAACATCACCGGCATTACCCGCTCAAGCTATATGTGACAATCATTACTCTTGAGACCAAATATTTTCAATTTGTCAAGACTGGCTCCCCTCTTTAGATTCGCTGCATACCCATCAGGGAACATCAACTGCATTTTCATCCACAAGAGCATTCCCCTCATAGCTGGCCTTCCAAGATTGAACCATGCCTTTGGCTTCCTCCAGTTCTTCTTTCCTAATGGTTGTCGCATGTTTTGTAACGACCTATCACATAGAGCCTCCTAATCGACTCTAGCCTTAGGATTATCCTTTATCTTTCCCTCTATGCCGAACAATGTACCAAAAAGGGCCTCGACGATATTCTTTCCAGTGTCCATCACGTCGATGTTGTGTGGGCAAAGGAGGTCTTTAAAGTAAGGCAGATCCCACAAGCATATCTTGTGAGTCTAGGCGTGTTTCTTATTATACCCTTTGAAATACCCTGGACATTTTGGATCTGGCTCGAGAGCATTTCTGATCTAGGGTCCGTTGGTCTGTCAATGCAGGTGGGGCAGAGTTTTTGACAACTGTACCTTTCATGAAATTCTTCTTGTCTTTTCTGAACTTATGGCGAGGATCCAGGAACTGTCTGTGCAAGTCGAAGCAAGAATACTTGCAACCCGCCTGCAGTAATGGAACTCAAGAGCTGCTTTGCATGTGGGGCACAGGAACCTTCCATGAACACACCAGCCAATGAATAGCGCATACGCCGGCAAGTCATGTGTCAAGTACATGAACCACACATGCATTATGATGTTTTTTTGGAAGCGGCGTCATATGTCTTGATCCCATTATCCCAAGCTTCTTGCAATTCATCCTGAAGGGGATGAATGTACACATTCATATTCTTCCCCAGATAGTTGGGCCCTGGAATTATCAACGTCAAGAAAATGTTCTTTATTTTCATAATCTCTCTAGGGGGAGATTGAGTGGAATGACAAATACTGGCCAACAACTTTATTGGGTTGCCGTCGGACCAAACACTTGGAACCCATCCGTGCTGATTGCGACTCGAGGATGCCTTGGATCTACTGCTCTATCCTTATGTAATGCATCGAAGTGCTTCCACGCAAAAGCGTCTGATGTGTGTCCCAACATCGTATTCCGATCTGCATCTAGTTTGGTTCTTTTGCCCAATTGATGCCACATCATCTGTGTGGCCGTCTCTTCGACCATGAAAGGATGTTGAAGTCTTGGTATGATTGGCAGGTACCAAAGAAGATTAACTGGGATTTTGGTCTAACTCTTCTCACACATACCGTTGTCTACCACAACATACCTGGAAGACTTGCAAATGGGAGAATAGTGCAAGCCCGCATACTCAAGCCTAAATAAGGCACATCCATGCTCACAGGCATCTATCTCCTCATAGGGCATCTTAAGCGCACGTAGGATTTTGTCACACTGGTACAGGTTTGCTGACAATACATGGCCTTTGGTAGAAAGCGTCCAAATATCGTCATCGTCGCATCGTAGCATTCTCTACCTAGGTTGAACTGAGCCTTCAGAACCATTACTTGCGCGATAGCATCCAGCTGACAAAGCTCAGTGTGCTCGTGGAGAGAACGTTTTGAAGACTCCAACATTTCATAGAAGGCCTTTGCAGATTCCTCCATCTCATCGTCAGAATCCCGAGCATCATCAAAGTCTTGCACCATGTCTTCGATCCTGGTACCATGCTCGTCGGTGCGACCATGAACAACCTCACCTCTGGCACATTGGGCAGACTCACCATGAAATCTCCACATCGTATAATCAGGCGTAAAAAACCAATTCTACAAGTGTTTACACATTTCACCCCGTGTCCACTTTCTATGGTTGTCGCACCGGACATAGGGGCACCAGGTTATTTCCTGGCCATTCGCAAATGCGGCGCTCAGAAACCCCTTGGTTTTTGTTAACCATTCAATAGTCATTTGTTTCTGACTAGGGTGACCAGTGTACATCCAAGCACCCTAGTCAAACAATAGTCATTTCTTTCTGACTAGGGTGACCAGTGTACATCCAAGCACCATCTTGCCTACCTAGTAAACACAAGAATTATATATATATATATATATATATAATTCTGTCACAGCCCTAGCTAGACATTGTTTGACTCTACATTGTGCATCATGGCATCATGTTTAAAAATCAACTGAATTTGAAATGGGATGATCAAACCCTAGCTCAAATAAAATTCAATTAGGTTAAATTTAAAAATAATTTCAATGAACCAAAAATGTCTTCAAAAATGTTCCCCCTCTTCGATAAATGTTGGAAACAACATATTAGGGGTGAATGATATTTTAACAACTATTTTGGTAAATTAAATAAAATAGGAAACTTCCTGAAAGCACTAATAAAGCACTATAAATATTTTAGTTGCTTTAAATTTTCTGAAACTTTTTGTGTAGTTTGTAAATATTCTAAATATACCATAGACATAATTTCAGGAATTTTGGCATTATAGTTTTGCCCAAAAAAATTAAATTTAAAGCAGGAATTAGAAAACAAAAACTAAAAAGAAAAAATGAAAGAAAGAAAAGGAGGGAAATGTCTTACCTACGGCCCACCTGGCAAGCCGAGCCCACCAGGGGCATCGTCGTCTTCTTCCTTCTATCAGAAGGCAGAGGATAAGGAGGCCACGATGATCTGGCCTCGCGCCATGCCGGCAGTAGCCTGGCTGCTTCACTGGCCAGCGCGACGACGGGGATGAGTACCCCGAGCCATCCGGATCCTTACCCCTGTCGACTCTCGTTCTCCCCTCTCTATTCTCTCTCCACCCTCTGTGCCACGCCATGACTGAGCCCTGCCCGAGCTCGATGTCGCCGCCCGCGTAGCTAGCGCCCCCCCGACCTGCTGACGTGCCCCTAAGCTCCCTTGCAACCCCCTCGACCTTCCCGTGGAGCCAGAAGTCATTGGGAGGCCGCTGTCATCGCCAGTTCCTCCTTCTTCACCAATGGCCCCCGAAGCTCCTCCTTGCCGATTCGCCATCGCAGGAGCCTCCCCGAGGCCGCCCTTGTCACCATCGAGCCCCCTGTGAGCTCCCTTTGCTTCTCCCCGTAGCCACGCTGCCCTGCTCGACCCCTAGCCGCCATCCCCGCCGTTGCCGAGCTCCGGCCACTGCCAAAGTCGCAGCTACCGCCAGCTCCGACCACCCTGCGTCCTCCCGTTGCCGCAAATGCATGCGCATGAACCCCAGCTACTCGTAGGTGCCTTCCGCCGCCCAAATGGTCACCGGAGGAGGATTTTCGGCGACCCCCGCCGTGTCTGCTATCACCGGCGTTGAGCCGCCGATGGCTTTGACCCGACCAAACAGGGGTTGACCCTGGGTCGCAGACAGGTGGGCCCAGCCCTGTTTAATTTGTTAGATAAAAAAATAACTAACTTTCTTAATTAATCTAATTGGCCACTGACAAGTGGGTCGAGTGCCGATTAATTAGCTGGGTCACTAACCAGTGGGTCCCACTGGTCAGGATTGACCTTGGACGACCTTGTTGACCTGCTGATGTCATCCTGACATCAGGGTGACGCAATAAAGCTTTTCTAGAAATTTAAATAAATTTAAATGACTTATTTGTTTTCAGAAAATGTTTAAAACTTCTAAAAATCATAGAAAATAATCTTTAAGTCAGATGAAAATAATTTATATATGAAAAATGATTAGAAAAATCCAATGAATCTGTTTATGCCATGATCATGCATGTTTGAGCAAGTTAACATCACCAAGTAGGACATTCCATGATTAGGATAATTTAGTAAATAGTGTTGGAGTTGGAATTTAGTATATATTTGAATTCCACTTCACTTAATATGACTACCTATAGCACTAGGTCAATTCAGTACTTTAACATGCCATTTCGTGCATCATGTTTGTTGCATCACATTGAATGTGTTCATTTCTCTGTTTGCCGGTGTTGATCCCTCTCGGTAGACGATGGTTCTCACGATGTGATCACTAACACTAATGAAGAGAAGTAATATCTTCAGGACTGTCAGGCAAGCAAAACCCCCTAGAGCATACTAATATGAACCCACTCCCTTGCTCCTGCTCTCTTTTACTGCATTAGGATAACAACAATTCAACTATTACATGTCATCGGTAGTTAAACCCATTCCTTTGCATGACCTGTCTTTGCCATAGTAAATAGTTGAAACCACTTAGCATGACTAGCGACTGCTTGAGCCTTGATGTGCTTACTCATCCATGCTTACTTACTGTGCCAGCTAAGCTTAGAGTCGTGTCGTGTCGAGTCTGATCCATTCGGGTGATGAATCGGAATGGCAGTGTTCATATCCTACTGTGTGAGAGCTAAGTGTTTGAACACGATTTGGTAAAGGTAGCGATGAGAGGCCATGTAGGAGTACATGGCGGGTTGTATCATTGGGACCGACCTTAAGAACTGAGTTCTATGTTTGTGATTCAAGACAGTTACTACCACACATTGGGCCCTGAAATATGACCCCGCTCGACTTATTAATCGCCTAGACCTCTGTCTAGGAGTTGCAACTAGTTTCTGGTGTTTGTGGGAAAGGTGTTGGCGGTCGTGCATAGCGTTGCCCGACTGGGTGGACTATGATGTGGTATAGGCACAGTGGCACGGTGTACCAAGTGGCACCCGAACGGTGGGCTTGGGAACCCTGAGCACATCGTTTGAGGTCGTAGCAAAAACTTTGGCCGAACTTCCATGCGGGTTCAATATCGAATAGGCGATAAACCTAGACTAGGTTCTTGTGTGATTGACGGCCGTGGCCGACTCCCTCGCTGGGCTTCCGCTTGAAGGTTGCCGAGGTGCCTTTTATGTGCACATAGCGATAAGTGGCGGGAGCATGTGTGGAGAAGTACAGCCCTGCAGGGTTATGAATCTATTCAAATAGCCGCGTCCTCGGATATGGACTACTTGGAGAACTTATGTGGCTCATAGATAAGTTGAAGTGGATACTCTAAAATACGCAAGATAAGCGTGAGTGCTATGGATGGCCTTCTCGTAGGGAAACGGAAGTGGATCTATAGTGGTGTATTGATTGGAGAATATGTGGACTCGTGTGCGCTATCCCACCTCAAAGATACTACTTGTAGTCGTTGTACAGGTTAGCCAAGAGTCAAAGCTGGCTTGCTGCAATAAACTCCATAACCCCTTCATTGATACTGATGCATATGTAGATAGTTCTGATGTAAGTCTTGTTGAGTACCTTTGTACTCACGTTTTCTTAGTTTATGTTTTTGTAGAAGAGACGTCTGTCTCATTAGTGGTATTTATGACGTGAAGTTCGATGTTGACCGGATTAGCTTGGGAATCCCAGACAGAGGTCTGGTTCCTTTGGTAGGGTCGTTGTAGCTTTTCAGGACTCACTAGCCACTTTTGTAGATGTCTGTACCCAGACATATTTAAACTTCCACTTGATTGATTGAATGCTCTGAATGTTTGGTCTTGTGGCCCATGTTTGTAACATCTTATTGTATTGGCTCTTCCGAGCCTTCTAAGTAAATGTTGTAATGTTGTATGGTTGTGTTGTGATGCCATAGTTGTATCTATGTATATCGGGCATGTCGTGCGTACGTGTGACGTGCAGAGGTATGTATGGGATCCGACACCTAGTTGTGTGCCTTTAGTAGTACTCTTTACGCGGAACTGCCTCTTTGTGCGTCCACCGAGCCTTGGTAGCTTGCTACTGCTCCGGACACATTGATTGACCGGCATGTATCCTTCTTTGCTGCTGTGTCTGTCCCTTTGGGGAAATGTCTCGCAGTGTAATGGAGTCCATGTAGCCTGCTATGACTCGTCTACGTGCAGTGATGACATTTATGTCCCACGGCGTAATGGAGTCCTTGTAGCTTGCTATGACTCGTCTACACACGCTAGAGATGGACACTTGCATTGCAGGGTTACGTATGGATGTCCCTGTACGGATGTGCCACTTGGGTTCTATAACTAGTCATGTCGGCCCGGGTTCTTTGACATTTGAATTCTAGCGACGCATTCACATATGTGAGTCAAAAGACGCAAACGGTCCCAACCCAGGTAAGGTGGTAGCAGTGGAGATAACCGTGCGTAAGACCGCAAAGTGATGTCATGTGTTACAGACTTGATTCTTATGGCTTAGTATCGGGGTCCCGACAGCTTTGGTATAAGAGCTTGACTGCCTGTAGGATTATCAAGACAAACTGGTCGATGTTGACTCTATAACTGCTTTAGTTATATAATGGAATTGATTGTGTAAGGGAACGTAAGGCTCTTTTTACTCCTTTCCTTGTGTCATTCTAATTCTGAGTCACCCTCTTCTTTTCTACGGGGGTTAAGAACTAGGCCTTCTCATCGATCTATTAGGAGGACGATTTACTATGCTGGAGACCTATAGGAAAGTTGTTGTCTTCCGAGATCAGTGTCTCCATAGGAATTCATTGTCATGTTGTCAGTTTTCTTGTGCAGGTTGCCTCATATTTCATGCTCGTACAGCCGTTATGCTATCCGAGTTATCCAAGGTTTCTAAATTATCTGATGCAATTGCAAAACTTTTTCATCTTGAGTCAATGTCTTTCAGGCTAGACAAAGCACACTAATTGTTAAGTTGAGGTACCCTATTTACCTCGAGGTGTTTGATGAAGGTGTTTAGGAAACCATGTTGTTTTAGTGAACCGCCTAACATTTTAGTTGTGTCTTCTGTTCCCAATGTGACAATTCTGGCCATCATCATCAAAAGCATGTTGTGATGCTACTTAGTCTATAGGTATTCTATATCTGGGTTCTTGAACCCAAGAATCATTCCCCTCACTTCTGTTGATAGTATTTGCTCGTTCCCGTAGGATGTTTTGTAACCTTGTTATAGTCCTCAAGGTTTTTGGTATATCATTATTCCAATACCATGAATCAGCTATGGCAGAAGTTTGTTGTGAACGAAAGATCACAACATGAGTGCTCTTGATAAGTTCTCCATCCCATAGTTGTGACTCTGCCAATCCCTCATTCTGCATGGATTATCTGGAAGAAACATGTTGAACTCTGTTTGACATATTCAATCCATGTATTTACAACTCAAGAAAAATCAGGTGCTCTTGATTTGCCCTTCTTCAATTGTATTTTGACCTTTATCTATAAATGGATAGTCAAGAGTATGTCATGCATTGTGTTATCGATGTCGACTATTCTTGTGGTCTGTCAAGCCATTCTATTTTAGAATGACTAGGAGAAGCAAACTCCCGTACCTCATCCATTTCTCGGATTGGGTCAAAGCAGTTGTATTCCGCGGATCAAAATGTCAATCCAGCTTTTGCTTTCTACCTTGAGGTATTACCCTCTTCATGTCAAAATTATCATGAGAACTACACTCCCTCTTATGAAATCTTTATGCAGTGATACTTCTAGCCATCATCATTCATTCCCCATTCTCTGTGTTATTGCAACCAGAATACTGACAAGTGAATCGTGATGTGTGTAATCAATACTCCTAGCAACTTTGTTGTTTGGTAGTTAATGGACAATAATTTCATTCTTGGTGTGTTGGTTATTGAATTATCATACTAAGAATGATCGTGCTACCTAGTCCATTTTCCATGATGCACTTTTCAGTCAATGATTTAGGATTGTGTCAATCCTTCGCTCTGTTGATCATATCGTCTTGCCTTGAAAAGCAAGTTGCTCTCGAGCTTGATAACATACCGGTGGATCGTGATTTTCCGAATATCTTCTCAGAAGTATTACCAAGGTGTTATTTGACCATTATGATAAGTTCTGATCGAGATGGTTTTCCTATAAACCACCTTTCTCCAGGAATCTATGTTCGACACCCCTGAACTAGTTGGTTAAGCTAAACAACAACTTGGAGAGTTGGAAGATAAGAGCTTCGCCTGACTTAGTTCATTCCAAGGGGATGTTTTCGTTGTGGATATGTGTGTCGAAGAAAGATGATATCTTCATCAATTAATCCTTGTGATCAATTATTGCATCTATCATCTTATCCAATCTTTGATTTGGGTGTGGGCTATCGTCAAATCAAAATCAGAACCAATGATCTTCCTAATGTTGTTTATACTCGTGGATGTATCCTCGAGCATACACCATTATATCCTTTGGTCTGACCAATGCTATCACCTTGTTCTCATAGTTGAGGAATTCCATCCATTTGGATACCTCGATGAATTGTTGTTGGGCCCATCGACAACATTTTCATCTATTCCATGATTCATGATGAACATTGAGCTAGTGTTGGAAACGTTGTAGGTAATATCTTCATGTCCTGTACATGAAGCATATGCATTGTGTAAGAAGTGACTTACTCTTAGTTCATGTGCATTTGGTGCAAGTTGCCGCCATGAACTTGAGAAAGGTCGTTTTGTTTTCTCTGGAATCATCCCAAGTCAATCATGCACGTGCAAAGTATGCTATGGTTTGGTAGACTAATCATCTTCATTCCACATGCAATACCTAGCACACCAAGCCATTGATTGTCTTGTTAAGGAAAAGAAGTTAAGTGTTATTCCTGAAGAGCTCACACGAACGTACACAAGACTTCATACCACAATGATGGTTCCTAACCAGAACCCGGAAGTGTTTTGTTGTAAGGTTATGTATCTTGCAATCCAGCTCATGTTTTGTACTTGGCTTCCATGGATCAATACCTGAGAATCTCGCAACGTCATCTCATCGATTTTTGTTGCAAACTCTCCACTTCAAACATGCTGAGTCTGGAATATCCCGGCACCAACCAGATCGGAATCTCAAGCAGATATAATGGTTGGGACGTTTCCCCAAGAATTATAACAATGGTCTTTCTGTAACCGGCAAAGGGATGTTGTGGCTAACATACCTATCCAGAAGACCTACTATTATAATATCTTGTTTCAGCAACTTGGCCACCTCCCCATGAGGACCTTGTATGACTTGATCTAGAAGTTATTCCTCATGGACCCCTTTGAGAGCCCGAAGTCCGACCTTTATTTGATGTTCTAGATTGCAAACCTAACCTACGATTGGGGTTACACTAGTACATCAAGGAGAACATTAGAAGCGGAGTGCTAAATGTCTCTCGGTCGATCATCCAGATTTCGCTTCCTTGGCATAGCTAAGGTGAAATTTGAGAAAGTGTTGTCTTCCCTTGCATCTGCATCCTCCATCATTACTCATCATGGTAGTATGAGGTGTTGCCAGGATCCTTGGCACAGATGTTGGTAAAACTTTGATGACTATGGAGTTGCTCAAGTTCTTGAGAGCATGCTCAGACACTGGGTTATACCCTCGGTATCAATTGGAATGTGCCTTCCATTGACCGAGCTTTCCTATAACTCTAGTTTCCATTCCGATCTGAGTATGCCATTCTTTCGAATTTCTTCAAATGATCATTGTGAATTTCCCTAGGCTGGTATAAAGAGTTTCAATGATCCTTGTATCAAAAGTAATTCTTTTTGCCACTTATGGGATAATCCTATGAGTCACCTCCCCTAAGGTGCCCCGTAATGGTATTATGGCAATTATCTCCTCGCTACTTTCAAATGCCTTCACCATCTATTTTAGTGTGGAATTGTTGCCTACCAATTGAACCTTCGTCATCTGCTTCAATAATTGTTCTTGACGTGTGTTTTGTGTCCCAGCTCGAGAGATGTTATCACATCTCATTCCATGAGTTGGTCATGAGTCACTCGATCCTCATAAAGATCGATTCCTGTAGAGCTTTCTATCCTTGTTGTCTTTTTGTTGGATGAAGATCCTGAAGGCAAAGATGTCAAGACTAGCATGATGCAATCAATCAACAGCTGCAAGGAGGGCACGTGGACCAAGAAGGTTGTGGTAGTTAGTGTTCCCTCTAGTCTCTTACCCTATGCTTAAATCTCAGGATGAGATTCTTGTTTAGTGGGGGTTAGTTGTCACAGCCCTAGCTAGACATTGTTTGACTCTGCATTGTGCATCATGGCATCATGTTTAAAAATCAATTGAATTTGAAATGGGGATGATAAAACCCTAGCTCAAACAAAATTCAATTAGGTTAAACTTAAAAATAATTTCAATGAACCAAAAATGTCTTCAAAAATGTCCCCCCTCTTTGATAAATGTTGGAAACAACATATTAGGGGTGAATGATATTTTAAGAACAATTTTGGTAAATTAAATAAAACAGGAAAGTTCCTGAAATCCCTAATAAAGCATTATAAATATTTTAGTTGCTTCAAATTTTCTGAAACTTTTTGTGTAGTTTGTAAATATTCTAAATATACCACATAAATAATTTCAGGAATTTTGGCATTATAGTTTTTCCCAAAGAAAATTAAATTTAAAGAAGGAATTAGAAAACAGAAACTAAAAAGAAAAAATGAAACAAAGAAAAGGAGGGAAATGTCTTACCTGCGGCCCACTTGGCAAGCCCAGCCCACCAGGGGCATCGTCGTCTTCTTCCTCCTGCCACAAGGTAGAGGAGAAGGAGGCCATGATGCCCGTGGCCTCGTGCCACACTGGCAGTAGCCTGGCTGCTTCACTAGCTAGCGCGACGACGGGGATGAGTACCCCGATCCGTTCGGATCCTTCCCCTGTTGCCTCTCGTTCTACCCTCTCCGTTCTCTCTCCCCCCTCTCTGTCGCGCCATGACCGAGCCCTGCTTGAGCTCAATGTCGCCGCCCGCATAGCTAGCGCCCCCTAACCTGCTGACATGCCCCTAAGCTCCCTTGCATCCCCCTCGACCTTCTCGTGGAGCCAGAAGTCATCGGGAGGCCGCAGTCGTCGCCAGTTCCTCCTTCTTCACCGCCGGCCCTCGAAGCTCCTCCTCGCCGATTCGCTATCGCAGGAGCCTTCCCGAGGCCGCCTTCGACGCCATCGAGCCCCCTGTGAGCTCCCTTTGCTTCTCCCCATGGCCACGCTGCCCTGCTCGGCAACTAGCCTCCATCCCCGCCGTTGTCGAGCTCCGACCGCCGCCAAAGTCGCCGCTACCGCCAGCTCCGACCACCCCGCGTCCTCCCGTTGCCGCAAATGGATGCGCGTGAACCCCAGCTACCCGTAGGTGCCTTCCGCCGCCCAAATGGTCATCGGAGGAGGATTTCCGGTGACCCCCGTCGTGTCTGCTATCCCCGGCGTTGAGCCGCCGGTGGCTTCGACCCGACCAACCAGGGGTTGACCCTGGGTTGCAGACAGGTGGGCCCGGCCCTGTTTTATTTGTTAGATAAAAAATAACTAATTTTCATAATTAATCAAATTAGCCTCTGACCAGTGGGCCTAGGGTCCGGTTAATTAGCTGGGTTACTGACCAGTGGGTCCCACTGGTCAGGCTTGACCCTCGACGGCCCTGTTGACCTCCTCACGTCATCCTGACATCAGGCTAATGCAGTAAAGCTTTTCTAGAAATTTAAATAAATTTAAATGACTTATTTATTTTTATAAAATGTTTAAAACTTCTAAAAATCATAGAAATTAATCTGAAATTCAGATGAAAATAATGTATATATAAAAATGATCAGAAAAATCCAATGAATGTGTTTATGCCATGATCATGCATGTTTGAGCAAGTTAACATCACCAAGTAGGACATTTCATGATTAGGATAATTTAGTAAATAGTGTTGGAGTTGGAATTTAGTATATATTTGAATTCCACTTCACTTAATATGACTACGTATAGCACTAGGTCAATTCAGTACTTTAACATGCCATTCCATGCATCCTGTTTGTTGCATCACATTGAATGTGTTCATTTCTCTTTTTGTCGGTGTTGATCCCTCTCGGTAGACGATGGTTCTCACGATGTGATCACTAACACTAATGAAGAGAAGTAATATCTTCAGAACTATCGGGCAAGAAAAAACCCCTTGAGCATAGTGATATGAACCCACTCTTGCTCCTTCTCTCTTTTACTGCATTAGGATAACAATAATTCAACTGTTACATGTCATTGGTAGTTGAACCCATTCCTTTGCATGACGTGTCTTTGCCTAAGTAAATAGTTGAAACTACTTAGCATGAGTAGCAACTGCTTGAGCCTTGATGTGCTTACTCATCCATGCTTTGGTAAAGCTGTGAGACCTAAGTGTCGTGTCGTGTCGGGTCTGATCCATTTGGGTGATGAATCGGAATGGCAGTGTTCATATCCTACAGTGTGAGACCTAAGTGTGTGAACACGATTTGGTAAAGGTAGCGATGAGAGGCCATGTAGGAGTACATGGAGGGTTGTCTCATTGGGACCGACCTTAAGAACCAAGTTCTATGTTTGTGATCCAAGACAGTTACTACCACACATTGGGCCCTGAAATATGACCCTGCTCGACTTATTAATCGCCTAGACCTCTGTCCAGGAGTTGCAACTAGTTTGTGGTGTCTGTAGGAAAAGTGTTGGCAGTCATGCATAGCGCTACCCGACGGGGTGGACTATGATGCGATATAGGCACAGTGGCATGATGTACCAAGTGGCACCTAAACGGTGGGCTTGGGAACCCTGCGCACATCGTTTGAGGCCGTAGCCGAAACTTCGGCCGGACTTCTATGCGGGTTCAGTCTCAAATAGGCGATAAACCTGGACTACGGTCTTGTGTGATTGACGGTCGTGGACGACTCCCTCGCTGGGCTTCCGCTTGAAGGTTGCCGAGGTGCCTTTTATGTGCAAATAGCGATAAGTCGCGGGAGCATGTGTGAAGAATTGCACCCCTGTAGGGTTATGAATCTATTCAAATAGCCGTATCCTTGGATATGGACTACTTGGAGAACTTATGTGGTTCATAGATAAGTTGAAGTGGATACTCTAAAATACGCAAGATAAGCGTGAGTGCTATGGATGGCCTTCTCGTAGGGAAACGGAAGTGGATACATAGTGGTGTATTGATTGGAGAATATGTGGACTCGTGTGCGCTATCCCACCTAAAAGATACTACTTGTAGTCGTAGTACAGGTTAGCCAAGAGTCAAAGCTGGCGTGCTGCAATAAACTCCACAACCCCTTCATTGATACTGATGCATATGTAGATAGTTCTGATGTAAGTCTTGCAGAGTACCTTTGTACTCATATTTTCTTAATATATGTTTTGTAGAGGAGACGTCAGTCTTATTAGTGGTATTTATGACGTGAAGTTCGATGTTGACTAGATTAGCTTGGGAATCCCAGACAGAGGTCTGGTTCCTTTGGTAGGGTCGTTGTAGCTTTTCAGGCTTCACTAGACACTTTTGTAGATGTCTGTACCCAGACATATTTAAACTTCCACTTGATTGATTGAATGCTCTGAAGGTTTGGTCTTGTGGCCCCTGTTTGTAACATCTTATTGTATTGGCTCTTCCGAGCCTTCTAAGTAAGTTGTAATGTTGTATGGTTGTGTTGTGATGCCATAGTTGTATCTATGCATATCGGGCATGTCGTGCGTACGTGTGACGTGTAGCGGTATGTATGGGATCCGACACCTAGTTGTGTGCCTTTAGTAGTACTCTTTACACGAAACTGCCTCTTTGTGCTTACACCGAGCCTTGGTAGCTTCCTACTGCTCCGGACACATTGATAGACCGGCATGTATCCTTCTTTGCTGCTGTGTCTGTCCCTTCGGGGAAATGTCTCGCAGTGTAATGGAGTTCATGTAGCCTGCTACGACTCGTCTACGTGCAGTGGTGACATTTATGTCCCACAGCGTAATGGAGTCCTTGTAGCTTGCTATGACTCGTCTACACACGCTAGAGATCAACACCTGCATTGTTGGGTTACGTATGCCTGTCTCTGTACGGATGTGCCACTTGGGTTCTATAACTAGTCATGTCGGCCCGGGTTCTTTGACATTTGAATGCTAGAGACACATTCACATTTGTGAGTCAAAAGACGCAAACGGTCCCGGCCTAGGTAAGGTGGCAGCCATGGAGATAACCGTGCGTGAGACCGCAAAGTGATGTCATGTGTTACAGACTGGATTCTTATGGCTTAGGATCGGGTCCCGACAAATTGATCATCTATATTCATCCGTTAATCAAGTTTGTCAGTTTTATTACGTCCATGCAACCTACACGCTAATAGATAGAGATAGGTCCTAATCCCACCCGAGTATGTGTAGATTGGGTTCATTTTCCCATATGCTCTGCTCCGGATGCGACGCAGAATTTCGGCAGCACCAGCCCACTGTTCTCCTGATACACGTCTCGGCAATAAGCAGAGAGGTTGTGTACCCGGAGAACAACAGGGAGGCACTGACGAAATTCTGCATCAGATCCGGAGCAGCGCATACGGGAAAACGAACCCAATCTACACATACTCGGGCTGTCCATGGATAACGTTGGACAATTCGAATGGATGGCGGTTATAAATATGCAAAGACATGCATATTTATATATGTTGCCCTTTTGAACGGCAGACGCATACTCGTCACGCATACTAACGATTGAAGACACCTATAGCTAGCAAGTTTCATCGGCACGAAGACCGGAACCGAGCAAATTAAGGGGGTCGAGGGAGGAGATGTCATTTGTGCTCACCAAAGAACGTAGCAGGGGTGCTCATCAAACGTACGGGGAGGTCGTCGAACAACTTCACATTGAAATTCACCCGATCAACACAAATATGTTTTTTTATAACAAACATCAGAAAATATGTGACCTAACCCATAGTTTACAAAACTATGACCTCCTCGGCCTTCTCGACCTTCATTTTTTCCTTCTCCTTCTTTTCATTATTATTATCTAAACACTAGCACTAGCACTAACACTAATAACTTGGACTAACCTAAACTAAACTAGCACTAGCACTAACCTAAACTAAACAATAAAAACAGAAAAAACACTAAACTAAACTAGCACTAGAACTAACCTAAACTAAACAAAAAAAGCACTAGTAATTAAACTGAAAAGTAAAAAAATAAAAAAACTCACCTTGTAGGGTCAATGGAGGAGGGCCGACGCGGGGGAGGAAGGCCGCGGAGAGGGGGTCGGCGCCTTATCGAGCTCCAGCGGTTGGGCGTCGCGGGGAGGCACGGGTGGAGGAGGGCCAGCGTGGGGGTGGGGGCAGCGCGCATGGGGGGCTCATCGTGGTGGTGGGGGCAGCGCGGGGGAGAGGGTGGAAAGGGGGGCTCGCCACGGGAAGGGGGTCGTTGCGGGAAGGGGGCTCGTAGCGGGGAGCGGCGCTGGGGAGGGGCGGCAAGAGGGGAGGGGTGGCCCTAGGGAGTTTTGGTGGTGGGGGCAGCGCGGTGGGGCAAGAGGAGCCGTGGGGAGGGGTCGACCGGTGCTGGGGGAGAGAGAGTGGAATGGATCGTGGAGGGGAGAGAGTGAGGGGGTGGGGATCCGTCGTGACCATTAAGGGGGACATCCTCTTTGTCGGTTTCTAGCAGACAGCAAAGAGGGATGAGACGGACGGAAAATAGGTCCCTGATTTCAACAAGGTTGTCCTCTGAACCCATGGTGCAGTGGGGCCTGATGTCTACTACACAACCTTCTTCTTGTAGACTCGTGTTGGGCCTCCAAGCGCATAGTTTTGTAGGACAGCGGCAATTTTCCCTCAAGTGGATGACCTAAGGTTTATCAATCAGTGGGAGGTGTAGGCTGAAGATCGTCTCTCTCGAACAACCCTGCAACCAAATAGCAAAGAGTCTATTGTGTCCCCAACACACCCAATACAATGGTAAATAGTATAGGTGCACTAGTTCGGCGAAGAGATGGTGATACAAGTGCAATATGGATGGTAGATATAGGTTTTTGTAATCTGAAAATATAAAAACAGCAAGGTAACAAATATTAAACAGCGAGCAAAACGTTGTATAAATGCTTGGAAACAAGGCCTAGGGTCCATACTTTCACTAGTACAATTTCTCTCAGCAATACTAACATAGTTGAATCATATGTGAATACCTCTCGTGCGACAAAGAGTTCACTCCAAAGTCACAAAATAGTGGACAACTAACAGAGAAATTATTGTAGGGTATGAAAGCACCTCAAAGTTATCTTTTCCGATTAATCTTACAAGCTATCCCTATAAGTGTCGCAAACAGACCTAGAGTTCGTACTAAAATAACACCTTAAGATACACATCAACCAAAACCCTAATGTCTCCTAGATACTCCAATGTCACCACAAGTACCCATGGGCTTGATTATACGATATGCATCACATAATTTGAGATTCATCATGTTCAATCCAACACAAAGAACTTCAAAGAGTGCCCCAAAGTTTCTACCGGAAAGTCAAGACAAAAACGTGTGCCAACCCCTATGCTTAGATTCCCAAGGTCACGGAACCCGCAAGTTGATCACCAAAACATGCATCAAGTGGATCAATAGAACATCCCTTTGTCACCATGGATATCTCATCGCAAGACATACATCAAGTGTTCTCAAATCCTTAAAGACTGAATCCCATAAGAAACTTCAAAGGGAAAACTCAATTCATCACAACAAGATACAGAGGGGAAAACTCCATATGATTCAATCTATATCAATAAAGCTCGCGGTACATCAAGACCGTGCCATCTCAAGAACACGAGAGAGAGAGAGAGAGAGAGATCAAACACATATCTACTGGTACATACCCTCGACACCAAGGGTGAACTACTCCCTCCTCGTCATGGAGAGGATCGGGATGATGAATATGGACTCCGGTGATGGTTTCCCCCTTTGGCAGGGTGCCGGAATGGGCTCCCGATTGGTTTTTCGTGGCTCTAGAGGCTTGCGGCGGCAGAACTCCCGATCTAGGTTTCTTTTCGGTTTTTTTTTGTACTTATAAGAGTTCGTGGCGGCAGAAACAAGTATAGGGGTCTATCAGGAAGTCACAAGCCAGGGGGCGTGCACTAGGGGGTGGGCCCGCTCCTATGGCTCGTGGCTTCCTCGACCTTCCTCTCCGATGACTCTTTGCTGCAATATTTTTTATATTTTCCAAAAATATTCTCCGTAAATTTTCAGCTCATTCCGAGAACTTTTATTTCTGCACAAAAACAACACCACGATAGTTTTGGTGAAAAAAGCATCAGTCCGGGTTAGTTCTAATAAAATCATACCAAAATCATATAGAATTATTATAAACAAGGCATGAATACTTCATAAATTATAGATACATTGGAGACGTATCAGCATCCCCAAGCTTAATTCCTGCTCGTCCTTGAGTAGGTAAATAATAAAAGAAATAATTTATGAAGTGTGAATGATGCCTAACATATTTATCAATGCAATCTTCTTATTCTGGCAAGAATTTTCAGATCCATAAGACTCAACACAAAAGCTTAATGTTGACATAAAACACTAATATTTCCGGCATTCTAACAAAGCAATTGTGTCTCTTCAAAATACCATGGCAAAAGAAAGTTATCCCTACAAAATCATATGGTCTGGCTATGCTCCATCTTCCCCACACAAAGTATTTATATCATGCACGACCCTGATGACAAGTCAAGCAATTTCTTCACATCTTTTATGTTCTCAAACCTTTTCAACTCTTACGCAATACATGAGCGTGAGCCATGGATATAGCACTATAGGTGGAATAGAATATGGTGGAGGTTACGAAGAAAAGGAGAACATAGTCTCACATCAACTAGGCGTATCAACAGGCTATAGAGATGACCATTAATAGATATCAGTGTGAGTGAGTAGGGATGGCCATGCAACAGATGCACTAGAGCTAGAAGTGTATGAAAGCTCAAAAATAAACTAAGTGGGTGTGCATCCAACTCGTTTGCTCACGAAGACCTAGGGCAATTTCAGGAAGCCCATCATTGGAATATACAAGCTAAGTTCTATAATGAAAAATTCCCACTAGTATATGAAAGTGACAATATAGGAGACTCTCTATGTGAAAAACATGGTGCTACTCTGAAGCACAAGTGTGGTAAAGGATACTAGCATTGCCCCTTCTCTCTTTTCTCTCATCCCTTTTTCATTTCCCCTTTTTTCATTTTTTGGTGGGCATCTTTGGCCTCTTTTTTTATTTGGGCTTCTCCGGCCTCTTTTATTTTTTTGTAAAGTCCGGAGACTCATCCCAACTTGTGAGCGAATCCTAGCTTCCATCATCCTTTCCTCACATGGGACAATGCTCTAATAATGATGATCATCACACTTTTATTTACTTACAACTCGACACCCAAAATATGACTCTATATGAATGCCTCCGGCGGTGTACCGGGATGTGATATGATCTAGCATAGCAAATGACATCAAAAAATGGACAAGCCATGAAAATACCATGCTAGCTATCTTACGATCATGCAAAGCAATATGACAATGACGATGCGTGTCATAAACGGAATGGTGGAAGTTGCATGGCAATATATCTCGGAATGGCTATGGAAATGCCATAATAGGTAGGTATGGTGGTTGTTTTCAGGAAGAATATATGGTGGGTTTATCGCACCGGTGAAAGTTGCGCGGTACTAGAGAGGCCAGCAAAAGTGAAGGGTGAGAGTGCGTATAATCCATGGACTCACATTAATCACAAATAACTCACATACTTATTGAAAATATCTATTAGTTATCGAAGCAAAATATTAGATGCATGCTCCTAGGGGATAGGTTGGTAGGAGTTAACCATCGTGTGCTCCCGACCCTCACACAAAGGATGACAGTCAATAAACAAATCATGCTCCGACTTCGTTACATAACGGTTCACCGTACATGCATGCTATGGTAATCACAAACCTTTTACACAAGTATTTATACCAATTCACAATTACTCACTAGCATGACTTTAATGTCACCATCTTTATATCTTAAAACTTTATGCAAGGAATCAAACTTCTCATAGTATTCAATGCACTTCATATGCAAGTTTTTATTATATCCCTCTAGGATGCCCATTATATTAGGACTATTCATAACCTAAGAAAATTACCACGCTGTTTTAGAGACTCTCAAAATAATGTAAGTGAATCATGAGAGTTCAAAAATTTCTATAAAACAAAACCACCGCCGTGCTCTACAAAGATATAAGTGAAGCACTAGAGAAAAAGACAAAACTACTCCAAAACATATAAGTGAAGATCAATGAGTAGTCAAACAATTAAGTAGCTATGTGAGGACTTTATCTCTATATATCAATAAATATTTTAAGATCTGATTATTTTATTTAAATAGCAAGCAAAACAAAAATAGCACTCCAAGAATAGCACATATCATGTGAACGAATAAAAATTTAGGCTCAACATAGGCAAACCGAAAATTGTTGATGAAGAGATGTGTGATGCGTAACATCCCCAAGCTTAGATGATTGAGAGTTCTTGAAATATTTACTTGGGGTGCCTTGGGAATCCCCAAGATTGAGCTTTTGTATCTCGTTCAATCCTCTCATATCCCGGTTTCACCTATTCTTAGAAACATCTTCCACACAAAACTTGAAAAGAACTCGTGAGATAGGTTAGTACACATAAGAATAAATCAACACTTCGTGTACTGACAAGACAAGTTGCATAATAATTTTCAAACATTAGGTATTGTATACTATCGTTTCCACAATTTATATCTACCAATATAGACTAGGGAAACTATAGGATAAGTAGATAACAAAACTATGACAGCAATCGGCCCAAACAGAACAGTCTGTAGCAATTTATGAAAAAGTGTACTTATGTAACTCAAAAAGTTATAAAAATTTAGGTAATGCTATAAAATTTATATGAAAACACTATGTAAAATTTTTGGAAACTTTCCACGTTCTAGTAAAATATGAAAATTCAAACAATACGGCCAAAGTTTCTGTTTTTATACAGCACTCAACAAAACATGCAATGCGAGCATCCTAAGGCAATTCTTGGTAATTTTTACTGAAAAACAAGATTATAAATAACACCTAACAGAGAAAAAAAAATTATGCTCGAAGCAAAACTCATATTATGTGACAAATAAAAATATAGCTCCAAGTAAGATATACCGATAGTGTTGAAGAGGAGATGCCTTCCGGGGCATCCCCAAGCTTAGACGCTTGAATCTTCCTTGAATATTACCTTGGGGGTACCTTGGGCATCCCCAATCTTAGGTTCTTTTCACTCCTTATTCTCCTCATATCGGTGTCTCACCCAAAACTAGAAAACTTCAATCACACAAAACTTGACGGAACTTCGTGAGATGGGTTAGTATAGTAAAGATAAATCATTCACTTAGGTGTTGTCAAGACAAGGTTCATAATTATTCCCACATGATAAGTACTATATTAAATCATTACCACAATTTATATTACTCAATATAAGCTATAGGAACACTTGAAATAAGCAAACTATGCATGCAAAACAGAATCTGTCAAACACAGAACAGTCTGTGAAGATCTGTATAGTCACCATACTTACCTGATTCTAAATATTCTGAAAAAATGTTAAAACTCAAGGAATTTTTATATAAATGTTGTGTAAAAATTTCAGAAAGTTTTGACTCTCCAGTAAAATCAGATCATTCATATACTGGACGCAAAACTTTCTGTTTTGCACAGAATCAAACTAGCAAGTATCCACACCATCCCAAAGGCTTTACTTGGCACTTTATTGGAATAAAAGACACAAAACACGAGTAATACAGTAGATTAATCATGTGAAAAAATCAAAACATAAGGTAAAAGTGTTGGGTTGTCTCCCAACAAGCGCTTTTCTTTAATGCCTTTTAGCTAGGCATGATGATTTCAATGATGCTCACATAGGAATAATAATTGAAACATGCAAAAAAGCATCATGAATCTCATGACAAGCAAATTTAAGTATAACACACTTCCTGTGCATAGGGATTTTGTGATCAAACAAATTATGGGAGCAAGAATCATCTCACATAGGAAGGGAAAACAAGCATATCTTCAAGAATTTGAACACATAGAGAGGAAACTTGATATTATTGCAATTCCTACAAGCATATGTTCCTCCAATAATTTTCAGTAGCATCATGAAGGAATTACAAAATATAACTAGCACATACAGCATTCTTTTCATGATCTACAAGCATAGAAATTTTACTACTCTCCAAATAAGAAAAATTCTTCTCATGACTAATTGTGGGAGTATCATAAAAGACTTGAATACTACAAATTGGTTCCACACGAAAAGAGTAATATTTAGTAAAAGTATATTCATAATTATGACAAGTATCATAATAGTAATAATCATGCTTTTTTATTGCATAAGTATCATCACAATAATCATCATATATAGGAGGCATGCTATCATCATAATAATTTTGCTCATCAAAACTTGGGGGACTAAAAATATCAGATTCACCAAACATAGCATCACCAAGCTTGTGGCTTTGCATATCATTAGAATCATGAATATTCATATAATTCATACTGACAATATCACTATCATTCTCATAATTCAAAGATTTAGTTCCAAACATTTTAATAACTTCTTCTTCTAACACTTGAGCACAATTTTCCTTTCCATCATTTTCACGAAAGACATTAAAAAAATGAAACATATGAGGCAACCTCAATTCTATTTTTTGTACTTTTATTTTATAAAAACAACCTAGTGAAAAACAAGAAACTAAAATATTTGATTGTAAGATCTAAATATATACCTTCAAGCACTCACCCCCCTCCTCACAACGGCGCCAGAAAAGAGCTTGATGTCTACTACACAACCTTCTTCTTGTAGACTCGTGTTGGTCCTACAAGCGCAGAGTTTAGTAGGACAGAGGCAATTTTCCCTCAAGTGGATGACCTAAGGTTTATCAATCCATGGGAGGTGTAGGATGAATATGGTCTCTCTCGAACAACCCTGCAACAAAATAACAAAGAGTCTCTCGTGTCCCAAACACACCCAATACAATGGTAAATTGTATAGGTGCACTAGTGCAGCGAAGAGATGGTGATACAAGTGCAATATGGATGGTAGATATTGGTTTTTGTAATCTGAAAATATAAAAACAGCAAGACAACAAATAGTAAACAATGAGCAAAACGTTTTATAAATGCTTGTAAACAAGGCCTAGGGTCCATACTTTCACTAGTGCAATTTCTCTCAACAATACTAACATAGTTGAATCATATGTGAATACCTCTCGTGCAACAAAGAGTTCACTACAAAGTCACAAATAGTGGACGACTAACGGAGAAATTATTGTAGGGTACTAAAGCACCTCAAAGTTATCTTTTTCGATTAATCTAACGAGCTATCCCTGTAAGTGTCATAAACAGCCCTAGAGTTCGTACTAAAATAACACCTTAAGATACACATCAACCAAAACCCTAATGTCTCCTAGATACTCCAATGTCACCACAACTACTCATGGGCTTGATTATACGATATGCATCACATAATTTCAGATTCATCATGTTCAATCCAACACAAAGAACCTCAAAGAGTGCCCCAAAGTTTCTACCGGAAAGTCAAGACAAAAACGTGTGCCAACCCCTATGCTTAGATTCCCAAGGTCACGGGACCCGTAGGTTGACCACCAAAACATACGTCAAGTGGATCAATAGAACATCCCTTTGTCACCACGGATATCCCATCGCAAGCACATACATCAAGTGTTCTCAAATCCTTAAAGACTCTATCCGATAAGAAAACTTCAAAGTGAAAACTCAATTCATCACGACAAGATAGAGAGGGGAAAATCCATATGATTCAATCTATATCAATAAAGCTCGCGGTACATTAAGATCGTGCCATCTCAAGAACACGAGAGAGAGAGAGAGATCAAACACACAGCTATTGGTACATACCCTCAGCCCCGAGGGTGAACTACTCCCTCCTCGTCATGGAGAGCGTCATGATGATGAATATGGCCTCCGGTGATGGTTTCCCCCTCCGACAGGGTGCCAGAACCGGCTCCCGATTGGTTTTTTTGGCTCTGGAGCCTTGCGGCGGCAGAACTCCCGATCTAGGTTTTTTTGGGGGGTTTCTATATTCCTAAGAGTTTGTGCCGGTGGAAACAAGTCCAGGGGGTCCATGAGGAAGTCACAAGCTAGGGGCGCGCCCTAGGGGGGTGGGAGCGCCCCTGTGTCTTGTGGCTTCCTTGGCCTTCCCCTCTAATGACTCTTTGATCCACTATTTTTTATATTTTCCAAAATTATTCTCTGTAAGTTTTCAGCTCATTCCAAGAATTATTTCTGCACAAAAACAACACTGCAGTAGTTCTGCTGAAAATAGCGTCAGTCCAGGTTAGTTCTAATAAAATCATACCAAAATCATATAGAATTATTGTAAACATGACATGAATACTTCATAAATTATAAATACGTTGGAGACATATCAGGGCCCGCCCGTGACCTTTGTCTTATGCCTGCCCCATCTTTGCATCGGCTAGCCAACGGCAAAGGGTAGGCTGATGGCAAACAAAACATTTGTTGTCCGCCCCACCTTTGTCGTCTGTTTTTTGCTAGCTGATGTCAAACGCCTTCTTTGTCGTCCGTCAGCCGACTACAAAGACATGGCAGACAGCAAATGTTCTGATTCCATTAGTGTTACTTCACCTTTCAGAGTCCTCAAGCAATAATATGAATGTAAAAATAGTTACCATGAACTCGTTTATGCACGTACACAACCGCTATGACCATAATCTCTCCCATCTTGCTACATGATATGCATCCACTCTCGCAATCTTTTCCCTTACTCTGGTGAGGCCGGCATTACCTCCAAACATTAATTTGCCATTACGGATAATTTTTCATACTGCACACAAACATATGTGATAAAATTTCCTCTGGTCTGACGATACAGAGGTAGAGCAACATGAAAAATAAAGTATGATGCTTCCCATCTTCAGACTTCTGCAGTTTCCGAAAATGGTGGTAGTTGTACCACATTTTTTAGACTCTCGTTCATATTCAAAATAATTCATGCATTAAGGAACACCACATAAAGTAAATTAAATTACAAAAAAACTAATAACAAGGGGTGGCGGCATCAATGGCTGATGGCATGAGCTGTTGGCCGGATTCACAAACCAGTCCCGACCATGCACAGCTAGCCAAATAACTTTTGGTCGAAATCAGGGTGTTGGTACCTTGAGCAACAACACCCTCACGTCGGTAATTCCTCAACCCAACTCCTCGTGGACACCTTGGCCACCGTATGGCCATCCTTGTCCGCCGCCTGCACTTACGCCTCTACAACCTATAGGCGTTCTGGATGACATCCTTCACGCTTCCTGAGCAAGATAGCCAGCCACTCTAACTTCTCCAGAGTGAATCCTTCCAAAGGGGCCGTTGAAAACATCGTCCATTTGGTGTTACTCCTTTCTCCTCATGCCTTTTGCTCCATTTACCTCCTTCCTATGAAATTTTAATAATAAGATATTTTCAATAATAGTCAGTAAAAAGGTAGATTTTCTTATAAGAAAAATGAGTATCTTAACAAAAAATTTGTATAAGTCAAATTTCCGTACACGAAGATATTTTAGTACTTTTCGAAATGAATAATACAAGGGCAATCATCCCGGCTAACTCAACAAGTGAACAATATCATCGTAAGTATGAAATTGAAGCTTTAGCTGTACCATATGACTACCCTTGTCATCTCAAGATTCAAGCATCTGCTCTTGTCGTCATCTCCAAGCATGCACTGAAAACTTCATGAAATGTAGAGCATGTACATCAAACCAACCTTCATCAATAGATATTTTTTGAACCATGGTTGACCCTATACATGGTCCAGAGATTGGATCATAATGGAAACTAAAACATTGAGTTAGCCTTTCCCATATGTTTTTTGAAGAAGAAAATCGGAAGCATCAACACCTACTTCATGGAAGATAGATCCATTTAGAAAATTTTGGCATGGTGATTATGATATTGTCATAGCTTCTTTATGATTCATATTTCAACCTTATTCAAGACAGTATGAATGACATCTCAATAATCTAGTTAAATACCTACACAAAAACTCAATGAAGAACCACAAAATTAGTCGTAACTAAGCATGAGAATTTCTATCTCGCTGATTTTATGTCAGTCCAGTGTAATAGTAGTACAAGTGCTGGTAGAATATGTAACTTTGAAGGTGCATATAGATATGCTACTATCTTGGTTTATTTTTCTATTTTGAATAAAATTATCATGAAGAAATGATACAAAAGATATAATAAATCATTTTCACGTCATAAAACTGCAATCAATGACGTAGATAACTACATAGGCCATGCACTATAATTGCCAATGGTAGCAAGCCAGCAACAGTAAATGCCATAAATGAGTTCAAAGAGTAGAAAATGACCCAGGAATAATGTGTATTCTTTTCAAACAGAAAAATAAACAAGCTCTGGATAATATACTTGAGCTAAGTCTCATCTTCCTCCATTACCCCACGATTTAAAACACCAAACAAAAGATTCTAGACTGTCAAAATAAATTACATGAAACACCAAAAATATAAACCTGATTGTAAGCAAACACCACGAACAACATGGATCGAATTAAGAGCAAACGTGAAACTGTTTGATGCTAATCAATATCTTGTAGACAACATCACTCCATCACTGTCTATGATTCTTAAAAAATTGGTTATTGCGGCCCCTACAGTATGTTGCCTCTTAGTAGGCTCACCAACCTTCTCAATCCACGACACATTCTTCTCCGCTAGTCGTTTAGTTAAAACAATTGAAGCGATGCATAAGGAAAAAAGTCACATCAAGCAAACATACCTGAAGTCATGACGGTTGTCCTATTGCTACCCATCTTGTCGTTTGACAAGAGCAGCAGCCTGAAGGTCATTCATATCGTCCACCTGCACCACCCACATCGATTGATCTGCCTCGCGTGATAGAGGGAGGCAACTAGTGGGAGTAAGAGAGGGAGGGGAAGGGGGTGGTGTGCACATGCGGGTTGTGGTGGGGAGATCAGCATCAACACAACTAGGGAAGGGGTATCTAGTCAAGGAGACGACAAATAGCGAAGGTGTGACACGAGCAGAGTAGGTACCATCGCGGTTAAGTTAGGGGTGGCAGCAGCAACGGAACAGCCTGCTACGCCGGTCGGCAGCACAGGAGAAATGGACGATTGGTGCCACCAGACATTGATGTGGTTGCACACGCGTGTGGGAGGCAGCTCTCGGTTTTGGGTCAAGGGAGAGGGAGAATACGTTGGTGGTGGGGGCCATGTATGATTATTCTGAGTAAAATAAACCATGGAAGGAGAGAAAAATCGGTGGAGTCGAGCTTCACATGAAAAAAACGTGAGGTATCTAAGGAAAGAATTTATGTTGATTTATTCCTAAATTATAGTGATTGGTGATGGTTGGATGACTTGTCAGAACCACAAAAAGGTCTAGAAAAATGAAAGAATTTATGTTGATTGATTCCTAAAGGTTTAAGTAGGTGATCTCACATCAGAAGGTAAAAAATTATGATGCGGTTTTCCAATCTTTAATTAACCAAGGATTTAATTAGCACCTACCCAAAAATGCATGAGAATATTTCAGGATATAAAAACCAAACAGGGTATTAATGGGAATCACTTCGGTTTTTGGTGGGAGGGTGAAAAAACCAGCGTGGAGGGAAGACGGGAGTAGAGACTAGAGACGGAAAAAAATCAAATGAAGGTGGGAGGACAGACGAAAAACTGTGAACATTGGCTACCAACTCCTTCTTTAGGAGTAGAGATGATTGTGTTTTTATGTTTATATTAGTGTTTGTGCCAAGTAAAGCCATTGGGATGATTTGAATGATGAGTAGAATTGATACGGTGCAAAAACAAAAACTTGTGCATCCAATGCATAATTTCTCTCATTTTACTGGACAACTTTTTGATATGAATTTTTTACACAGTATTGCTATACAAAGTCCTCAGGTTGTCCTATTTTTTCAGAATTTTTTTAGTTAGAGAAGTAGGGTGTGTTTGTTGATCACTACAGATTGTTCTCTTTTAGACAGATTCTGTTTTTGCTTGCGTAGTTTGCTTGTTTTGATGATGCTATGGATTATATTGGGGGTATAAGTCTTGGAGAAGGTATAATATAGTAGCTTATGCTATAATAAAATATGAATCAGATTATAACAATACCTAATGTTTACGGTTCTCCTATCCTACTAATGGAACTCACGAGTTTTTTGTTGAGTTTTATGTGGCGAAGTTTTCAAGTTTTGCGTGTTATCACGATGGATGAAGGAATAAGGAGAATCAAAGATCCTAAGCTTGGGGAAGCCAAGGGACCCCAAGTCAAATTCTATGATCACTCAAGAGTATATGCTTGGTGATGCCCCTGAAGGCATCCCCTCTTTCGTCTCAATCCATTGGTATGCCACTTGGAGCTATATTTTTATTCATCACATGATATGAGTTTTTCTTGGAGCGTCATGTATTATAGTTTTATTTTATTTTAGTTTCCACAATCATTGTTTGTTGTACACACCCACTTAGGATAGACACATGTTCACCATGATTAGTTAGAATACTCTATTTGCTTCACTTATATCTTTTGAGCTAAGAAGTTGATCTAACTACTTCACTTATATCTTTTAGAGCATGGTGACGTATATATTTTATTGAAATAATTGCAGTCCCATTTTTCACTTAATTTTTTTGAGATTTAATAAATAGTGACGGTAATTTGCATGGGTTATAAGACTAGTCCAGAAATAATAGGTATTCAAAGAGTGCATAATCAAAACCACATGTAGCACATAAAAGAGAAATTATGGACTAATGATATTGATATGGTAATATGAAATGGTGAGAGTGCATGGTTGTTGGTTAGTAAAATATCGATAGTTAAAGGATGTTAATTTGTCGTTCATCTAAATATTAATTATGACATGGTGATGATGTGTGACCATTCTTATTCCTTGTTGAAATCCTAGTGTTGTTTAGGTCAAGGCGCACAATTGTTAACGCCTACCAACCTCCTCCCTAGGGTCATGAGTGTAGTATTTTGCTTCAAGAGAGATAATAAAATCTTGCAATAAGTATGTTAGTTCTTTATGACTAATGTGAATCCATGGATGTATGCACTCTCAAGAACCTAATATTTGCTAGCCTCTTCGGTACATGCATTGCCCATTGTCACCTCGAGGGTCGGTGCGAACTTCGTCGGTGCATCCAAACCCCACTACAGGATACACTCTATTGCACATAAGCCACCTTATATCTTCATCAAAACAAACACCATACATACCTATCCTGGAATTTCTATAGCCATTTTGAGATATATTCCCGTGCAACTTCCACCGTCACGTCATATGACTAGTACACTGATTGTCATATTGCTTTGCATGATCATGTAGCTGACATAGTATTTGTGGAAAAATCCACCGTTAATCATTATTGTACATGTTATACTAGATAATTGCACATCCTAGTACATTGCTAGAGGCATTAATATAAAGTCCTATTGTTTAGTCATTTTTCTAATTGAGTTGTAAGTAAATAGAAGTGTGATGCTATTCATTGTTAGGGCATTGTCTGAGTGAGGAAAGGATGATGGAGACAATGATTCCCCCACATGTCGGGATGAGACTCCAAACAAAAAATGAAAGAAAAATAAAAGAAAGGAGAAAGAAAGAAAAGGAGAAAAATAAAGAAATAAATAGAAGAAAAAAAGAAAAAAGAAAAGAAAAACATAATTGAGAGAAAAGAGAGAAGGGATAATGTCACTACCTTTTTTCTACACTTGTGCTCTAAAGTAGCACCATGTTTTTCATATAGAGAGTCTCATGTTCTGTCACTGTCAGATGCTTGTGGGATTTTTTATTATAGAACTTGACTTTTATATTTTGATGATGGGCTTTGTCAAATGCGCAAGGTCTTCATGAGCAAGCAAGTTAGATGCATACCCACTTAGCTTCAGTAGAACTTTCATACATTTATAGCTCTAGTGCATCCGTTGCATGGCAGTCCCTACTCCTCGCATTGATATCGAATGATGGGCATGTCTATAGCCCGTTGATCTGCCTATTTGATGTGAGACTTTCTCTTCTCCACTTTTACCCCTTTTAAACCTATCACCATATTCTATTCCACCTGTATGCTATGTCCATGGTTCCCGCCCATGTATTGAGTGAGTAATAAAAAGCTGAAGTGCGTTAAAAAGTACGATCCAATTGCTTGGCCTAATACTAGGGTGCTTGACATTTGTATTTATGTTCTGAAGATGGCGCCATGCCATGCTAATATGAGAAATTGAATGGGGGGTAAACATTCTTTAAGGATCGTATATTTTGAACATTGATGATTATGTTACTTATGTTCATGGATATTACTATGTTGATGTTTGTTAATTCATTGTTTCTAAATGATCATACCTGCAAGAGATTACAAGTTGGGTAGCATGTCACATCAAAAATTCAGTTTCTATCATTTACCTACTCGAGGATGAGCAGAAATTAAGCTTGGCATTGCTGATGTGTCTCCAACGTATCTATAACTTTATATTGTTCCATTCTATTATATTATCATTCTAGGATGCTTTTTAGGCATTTACTTGTTGTTCTATATTATTTTTGAGCACTACCTATTAACCCAATGCCAAGTGCCAGTTGTTTTCTACATGTTTTTGGCTTTCCAAGAATACTATAACAAACAAAGTCCAAATACTCCAAAACATTTTGATGATTTTTTCTAGACAAACTAAGTATCTAGAAGCTTTGGAAGGAGACCGAAGGACCCACAGGGTGGTGACAAGCCAACAGGACGCGCCCAGGGGGTGACTGCACCCTAATGGCTTGGGGCTGCCTCCCTTGGCCTCTGGTGCCCCTCTATGTCCTATAAATTCTTAATTATCCCAAAATCCCCGAGGAGCCTCCTGAAACACTTTTTTGTTCCACTTCAAGTCTCTGTACGCCGTGTGCCCATCTCGAGCCATGTTCTGGTGCCCTGTCGGAGGGGGTATCGATAACAGAGGGCCTCTACATCAACCTTGCTGCTCCCATGGTGATGTGTGAGTAGTTCACCATAGACCTACAGGTTTGTAGTTAGTACCTAGATGACTATCACTCTCTCTATGTTCTTCATTGCCATGATCACCGTGATTCTTGAAGTGATCTATCTTATGTAATCACTTTGTGCGGTGCATTTGTTGGGGTTTATGTTGATGTTATTCATGTAATATATTTGAGTCTTCTCTGAATCCTTATATGCATGATTATGATAGCTTCGTAATTCTCTGCGATCTATTGATTTGGTTTGGCCAACTAGATTGATCTATCTTCAGTGAGAGAGGTGCTTTGTGGTGGGTTCAATCTTGTGGTGCTCTATATTTGAGTGAAAAGTAGGGGACAAGACACGTATGTGTATTCCTTCCACTAAGGATAAAACGATGGGGTTGATTCATATTAATTGGATTTTCTTTGTCTACATCATGTCATTGTTCTCCAAGCATTACTCTGTTTTACTTAATACTCTAGATGCATGATGGATTATGGTTGATGGGTGGAGTAATAGTAGTAGATGCAGACAGGAGTCGGTCTACTTTCTTACGGACGTGATGCATATATGTAATGATCATTGCAATGAATAAATATTGCACAACTATGCGTTTTTCTATCAATTGCCCAACAGTAATTTGTTTACCCACCGTATGCTTTCTATGAGAGAGAAACCTCTAGCCAAAACTATAGCCCCCGGGTCTATTCACAAATATATTTTCAAACACTCTTAATACCTTGTTGACATTTATCTATTTTCCTTTTATTTTATAGTTTACAATTATCAACTATCATCTACACCACTCATTGCTTCAAGTAACGAGTTCAAGGGGGTTGATAACCTTCTTGCTCGTGTTGGGTGCAAGTGTGTGCTCTTTTATGTGTAGGCACTGAAGATGGTAAAGTGCGTGATTCTCCTATTGGTTTGATTACTTTGGTTCTCATTGAGGAAAATACTTATCTATACTATGTTGCATCATCCCCTCCTTTTCGAAGAAAAACCCAACACAGATCGCAAGTATCAGTCTATAGTACTGTTCCCCCCATAGTACTGTCGACAATATGGCATCCCTTGAACAAACTTTATAAAGAACCAAAATCTATCTTCCAAACCTAGCCGTTGTAAGTTCCCATCCCATCTACATAGCTACCACCACCTTCATCACCACATTCATTCTCTCAAGTTAGTCATACCTATAATCGTTGTTGCATCGCGACATGCAACTATTATAAGACATATTATCAATCAATCATTCCTTTATGTCAACTTCAATCGGTTCTTCTTGCGATCTAATGGTCATATGTGAGTAATTCTTTAAGGCAATGGGTTGAGATAAATACTTGCAACCCTATGTATTTGTGCACGGGGTCGTTGGAATGCCTTTGCTTGATTGGCGATATTTGTATGTGCGCTTCACAACAGAGTTGTGTTTGCCTCCTCTCTTTAAGGCCCAGCAGGTATCGAGTATCTGGTACATTGATCAAGGAGGAGGTAAGAATCAAGGATGCCTGCAACACTATTGTGAAGTGAAGAAAAGGATTTGTAAGGTAGCGGAAAGCAATTTCTAGTGGATAAATGGAGTATAGTCACTAAACTCTCACTGCATTTATCTAAAGTAATTTTTAATAACCGAGGTAACCCCATGCTACAATAAGGGTCATCGGTTGGAAAACTAACTCTCGATGCAGGTCGTGACCGGTTGTGGCATATTTTGGACACATTCCCCACTTCATTGCATTGTTAGCACATCGTAATGGTACTTTCAGGACTGTTTAATTTCAAAAAAAAGATGCCATGCACAAGTATAAGATTGTGAGAGTAAGATCTCATTCCCATTCCTATTTCAATATCAATGTTTACTTCCAAAAAGGTTGTTAATGGCCTCATTAAAAAAACTGGAATTTAATTCAAGAACAATAACTTGTTTGACTCTTGGTTGTAGTGCAGATGCTCTCGCGGGTTCGATACTCGGGATCACTCCTTGGGGAAAGGTAATGTAACCTTTTTCTATCCAAACCGGATTTCAAAGGGCATTGGACGGCTCGTCACTATTGCACTATCTCGGTTACTATCCTTCACAGCAATGAGTGGAATACCCACCTCTTGAATTTGCCTCTTGCGGGCAAAGATCCACCATGATGGACGTCATCCCACACCTTCTTGTTGTGATGACCTCAAGACAGAACAACTTTATTAGATGCAACTGAATAATTGGATGGCCCAAAATGAAGCTGGGAATGATGTTGGCCTGGCCAGTGATGATCATGTCATGGTCAATTGGGGGAAGATGTTTAATTTCAGGTAGCTTGGGGTGTGTGGACACCTCCTTCTACCCCTCCTGCCCACTACAATTATCAAGCATGGAAGCCACCAATTTGCGATGGCTTGGAATGACTCCATTTATGCTCTGTGATCATGGAGTTATATGATAGGGGTTCGGTTAAAGATGCCCTTCGCAAGGAGGATAGAGACGTGAATCTATGAGCCTCGCTTGCTAATGTGCCCTTGCACAATTAGTCAAAAATCTGAAACTTCTAGAAACAAGAATGCTATAGTGTTATACGACACTATACAAACGTTAATATTCACATTTTTTGTCCTCACAAGGTTGTTTTTTGTTTGTACAGAATATAGATGTCACTTGTTTGTGATTTTTTATGCAAATATAACACTATACCATTCTTGTTTCCGAAAAAAATCCAATTTTTTCGACTTCCTTTTAATTTTTTGAATTACTCCACCCAATCAATATTAACTGTCGCTGATTTAATACAAAATCAATGACAAAATATGGACCGGAGGAGTATTAATTTTATATCGGTGCAATGAGATCTGAGATCCATTGGGTATTGGACTTCACTATAAATCTCACGTTGGTTTTTTGACCATGAGAAATCGAACATTTTGATGACAGTTTGTGTTTGATGAGGATGACACGTTTAGTTGATAAGTACCACAAATCTGCCTCAATTAATTATTATTTTGCGAGGAAATTGTCATGCTCGTAAAATAAACATGTCGTCCTCATGCCAACTGAATCTGACGTTAGATTTTTCGCATTATCATTGGATATTTCGGGGAAAGGGATATCTTGCATGATCAGAGAATTCCTTATTTAACACTGCCTTAAAATTTTGTCCCTATTTGACACTAAAAATCTATTGTACCTCATTGGTCGCCATCTTCAACACCTCCTTGGCTACCATCTGCAGACCCTCCATGGACGCCCTCCGCAACATTGTCTCTCTACATCTCCCGAGCCTCTCGCACAACGCCCTCTCATCGTTAGGAGCCGCCGCCGCCAACGCTCGCTAGGTATAGGAGGACAGGGGATAAAGGCAGGAATGGCTCGTGGTCTGCGCGAGTTGTTCGGCTTGGCCCTTTTTCCCATGCACTATAGTTAGGGACAGTTTTGTCCGCTTAATAAAATGACAAGCATCTACTCCGTTCCTAAATATAAGTCTTTTTTAGATATTTCACTAAGTGACTACATACGAAACAAAATGAGTGAATCTACACTCTAAAGTATGTCTATATACATCCTTATGTAGTCTTCTAATGAAACCTCTTAAAAGACTTATTGTTATGTTATGCTCCAAATTCTAATATAAAGAGGAAGGCCAACTTCTGACGAGCGAGCGGAGCGAGACCCGTCGCTAGTAGGCTTGGGCCAAAGCGGAGCGTAGCGAAGTCGGAGCCATGTTTTTGTTTAGGGTTTCTTCGACGACATGGCATCGATGAAGTAAGATATTTCGCTGCTGGACTACGACACCAGATTTTCATTGTGGCAAGTGAAGATGCAGGCAGTGCTGGCGCATCCCGATCTGGATGAGGCGCTCGATGGATTCGGCGGTAAAGAATAGAAGAATTGGACCGCTGATGAGAAGCGTCAAGATTGTAAGGCTATGGATCTGATTCATCTTCATCTATCTAACAATATTTTGCAAGAAGTGTTCGCAGAGATAACTGCAGCAGGTCTCTGGCTAAAGCTGTAATCGATCTGCGTGTCCAAGGATCTGACCAGCAAGATGCACATGAACATGAAGTTTTTCACGCACAAGTTGCAAGAAGGTGGTTCGGTGCTGAACCACTTATCGATCTTCAAGGAGATTGTTTCCGACTTACAGTCTATGGAGGTACAGTATGATGATGAAGATTTAGGTCTTCTACTTTTATGCTCTCTGCCTAGTTCCTTTGCAAATTTCCGTGATACGCTATTATATAGCCATGATGAACTAACTATTGCGGAAGTATATGAGGCCCTTCAATAGAAGGAAAAGATGAAAGATATGTTACAATCTGAGGAATCGTCCTCCAAAGGAGAAGCATTGCAGGTACGAGGTAGTCCTGAGCAAAAAACATACAACCCCAACAATAGAGATCAAAGTAAGAACAACAGAGGTCGTTCGAAGTCCAGAGGATCTAGGAAAGAAAAGTTCTATAGGTATTGTAAGAAACAGTGTCACCTGATTGATGATTGTTGGAAGCTGGAAAATAAGGAGAAAAGGAACAGTATGTGGAAACCTAAAAATAAATCTGAAGGTGATGGTAAGGTCAATGTTACATCTGGAAATAAATCTGATTCAAATAATGCTCTAGTTGTTTTTGCTGGTTGTGTTTCATGTCATGATGAATGGATACTTGATTCTGCATGTTCGTTTCATATATGCTGTAATAGAGATTGGTTCAGTACTTATAAGTTTGTGCAGAGTGGAGATGTTGTGCGTATGGGAGATGACAACCCATGTGAGATTGTGGGCATTGGTTCTGTTCAGATCAGGACTCATGACGACATGATACGCACATTGACAGATGTGAGGCACATACCAGGCATGGCCAGAAACCTCATCTCGCTGAGTACTCTTGATGTCAAAGGGTACAAACACTCTGGTACAGGTGGAGTTTTGAAGGTAACAAAAGGTTCCCTCATTCATATGATAGGTGACATGAATTCTGCAAAGTTATATGTTCTTAGAGGAAGCACTATTACTGGTACTGCTGCTACTGTTACTTCTAATAAATCCAGTAAAACTAACATTTGGCATATGCGCCTTGGGCATATGAGTAAACTTGGCATGGCAGAATTGACCAAGAGGGAACTTTTGGATGGGTGCAACGTAAGTGATTTGGAGTTTTGTGAGCACTGCATCTTTGGTAAGCACAAGAGGGTAAAGTTCAATGTTGTTGTTCATACCACAGAAGGTATATTAGATTATGTGCATGCTGATTTGTGGGGACCTTACCGTAAACCTCGCTTGCTGGTGCTCGTTATATGCTTACAATTATTGATGACTGCTCCAGAAAAGTGTGTCCTTATTTTCTGGAAAATAAATATGATGTGTTTGATGCCTTTAAGGATTGGAAAGTTATGGTAGAAAGGCAAACTGAGAGGAAGGTAAAAATACTTCGTACTCACAATGGTATGGAATTCTGTTCAAAAGCTTTTAACAGGTACTGCAGAAACTTGGGCATCGTCAGGCACCACACCGTCCCATACACTCCTCAATAGTATGGTGTGGCTGAGCGTATGAACAGAACCATCATCTCTAGGGCTCGCTGCATGTTGTCCAATGCTTGCATGGGCAAGCGTTTTTGGGCTGAAGCAGTCTCCACCGCCTGCTACCTCATCAATAGGTCTCCATCCATTCCACTAAATAAGAAAACTCCCATTGAGGTATGGTTTGGTACACCGGCTGATTATTCACAGTTGAGAGTTTTTGGTTGCAATGCATATGCACATGTTGATAACGGAAAACTTGAACCTAGAGCTATTAAGTGTGTATTTGTTGGATATGGTTTAGGAGTAAAAGGATATCGCTTATGGAATCCTGAGACTAATAAGGTTTTTGTGAGCAGAAGTGTTGTTTTCAATAAATCTGTTATGTATCATGATGATCTGTCCAATGATAGTTTTGATGTGGAGCCACAACGAGTTACTGTGCAGGTGGAGCATTTTGATGATGAGGAAAACGAAATTGTTGATAATAATGTTACTGCTCCAATTGCACAGGTTCATGATAATGTTGATGATGCTCCAGATAGAGAGATTCATGATGATGATATTGTGCAATGCTCACCCCTTGTCTTGCAGCCATAGATTCAGTCTCTTGTCGATGGCAAGACAAAGAGAGTCATTAACAAACCTAAACACCTAATTGAGGAGTGTGACATTGTTCATTGTGCTTTTAGTTGTGCAAAACAGGTTGAGAACATCCATGAGCCATCCACATATACTGAACTCGTTATTTCCGGTGACCGCGAGAAGTCGATTGCTGCTATGCAGGAAGAGATGCAATCACTTGAGAAAATGGCACATGGGATGTTGTGCGCTTTCCTAAACAAAAGAAGATTGTTCGTTGCAAATGGATCTTCAAAATAAAGGAAGGTTTGTCTCCTAGTGAGTCTGTAAGGTTTAAGGCAAGGTTAGTGGCTAAGGGCTTTAGTCAGATATCAGGTATTGATTATAATGATGTGTTCTCTCCAGTTGTCAAGCATAGTTCCATTCGTGCATTTTTCGGTATTGTTGCTATGAATGATCTTGAGCATGAGTAGTTAGATGTCAAGACTGCTTTTCTACATGGAGAACTAGAGGAGGAAATTTATATGGACCAACCAGAAGGTTTCATAGTGCCTGTAAGGAGAAATTTGTTTGCAAGTTAAATAGGTCCCTATATGATTTGAAACAGTCTCCAAGACAATGGTATAAACGGTTTGATTCATTCATGATTGCACATGGTTTGAAGAGGTCCGCATATGATAGTTGTGTTTACATTAAATTTGCTGATGGATCACCTATATACTTGATGTTATATGTTGATGACATGTTGATTGCTGCCAAGGGCAAGAGAGAGATCACTGCTTTAAAGGCACAATTAAGTAGTGAGTTTGACATGAAGGATCTTGGTGCTACTAAGAAAATTCTAGGTATGGAGATTACTAGGGACAGAAATTCTGGTTTGTTATTTCTTAGTCAGCAAAGTTACATTCAAAAAGTTCTTCGTCATTTTAACATGCATGATGCTAAGTCAGTAAGCATTTCTATTGCTCCTCATTTTAAATTGTCATCCTCTCAATGTCCTAGTACGGATGAAGAGCTTGAGTATATGTCAAGAGTTCCATATTCTAGTGTTGTCGGTTCTTAAATGTATGCCATGGTGTGTTCTAGGCCTGATTTGTCATTTGCAATGAGTTTGGTCAGTAGATATATGGCTAACCCTGGTAAAGAACATTGGAAGGATGTTCAGTGGATTTTCAGGTACCTTCGTGGCACTTCCAATGCTTGTTTGAAATTCGGCAGGATTGGTGAGGGACTAGCTGGCTATATGGATTCAGATTTTTCTTCCAGCGATTTGGACAAGAGGAGGTCCCTTACAGGTTATGTGTTCACCGTTGGTGGTTGTGCCGTGAGTTGCAGGGCGACACTGTTGGCAGTAGTTGCTCAATCTACCACTGAAGCAGAATACATGGCTATTGTAGAAGCATGTAAAGAATCAGTTTGGTTGAAAGGTTTGTATGCTGAGCTTTGTGGTTATAATTCTTGCATTAATCTGTTTTGTGACAGTCAAAGTGCCATATACCTCACTAAGGATCAAATGTTTCATGAGAGAACAAAGCACATTGACGTCAAATATCACTTTGTTCGAGACATTGTTGAGCAAGGTAAACTGAAGGTATGCAAGATTAGTACTCATGATAATCCTGCTGATATGTTCACAAAGTCAGTTTCTGTTGCTAAGTTTGAGCTTTGCTCAGACTTAGTTGGTATAACTCATTAGCCCTAGTGGTTGTTTGGCGCCGAAAGTGTTTTCTTTGTTGTTTAGGGAGAAGGTTCTCATTCATGCTACAAGATGGAGTTTATCTCAAGGTGGAGTTTGTTATGTAATTCTAATATAAAGAGGAAGGCCAACTTCTGATGAGCGAGCGGAGCGAGGCCCGTCAAGAATGCTATAATGTTATACGACACTATACAAATGTTAATATTCACATTTTTGTACTCACAAGGTTGTTTTTTGTTTGTCCAGAATATAGATGTCACTTGTTCGTGGTTTTTATGCAAATATAACACAATACCATTCTTGTTTCCAAAAAAAATCCATTTTTTGACTTCCTTTTAAGTTTTTGAATTACTCCATCCAATCAATATTAAGTGTTGCTGATTTAATACAAAATCAACGACAAAATATGGACCGGAGGAGTATTAATTTTATATCGGTGCAATGAGATCTGAGATCCATTGGGTGTTGGACTTCACTATAAATCTCACGTTGGTTTTTTGACCATGACAAATCAAACATTTTGATGACACTTTGTGTTTGGTGAGGATGACACGTTTAGTTGATAAGTACCACAAATCTGCCTCAATTAATTATTATTTTGCGAGGAAATTGTCATGCTCGTAAAATAAACATGTCATCCTCACGCGGACTAAATTTGGCTTTAGATTTTTAGCATTATCATTGGATATTTCGAGGAAAAGGATACCTTGTATGATCAGAGAATTCCTTATTTAACACTGCCTTAAAATTTTGTCCCTATTTGACACTAAAAATCTATTGTACCTCATTGGCTGTCATCTCCAACACCTCCTTGGCTACCATCTGCAGCCCCTCCATGGCCGCCCTTCGCAGCGTCATCTCTCTACATCTCCCGAGCCTCTCGCACAGTGCCCTCTCATCGTTAGGAGCCGCCGCCGCCGCCGCTCGCTAGGTATAGGAGGACAGGGGATAAAGGCAGGGACTGCTTGCGGTCTGCGCGAGTTGTTCGGCTTGGCCCTTTTTCCCATGCGCTATAGTTAGGGGCAGTTTTGTCCGCTTAAAAAATGACAAGCATCTACTCCGTTTCTAAATATAAGTCTTTTTAGAGATTTCACTAAGTGACTACATACGAAACAAAATGAGTGAATCTACATTCTAAAGTATGTCTATATACATCCTTATGTAGTCTTCTAATGAAACCTCTTAAAAGACTTATTTGTTATGTTATGCTCCAAATTCTAATATAAAGAGGAAGGGCAACTTCTGACGAGCGAGCGGAGCGAGACCTGTTGCCGGTAGGCTTGGGCCAAAGCGGAGCGTAGCGAAGTCTGAAATTGGCCCATGTGGGCCGTCCCTGTCACCCCCCGCGGTACGGATCAGGGTTGACCTAGGACACCCGTGTTATAAATACCTCTTGTAAGCCGCCGCACGGGACAAGATGATCAATTGTAAATCCCCGACATTTGTAGCCTCCCCGATCATAGTGAAGTTTGGCTGGCTGGCGCCCGTGGTTTTTCCCCCTTCGTGTTGGAGGGCTTTTCCACATTAAAATCTCGTGTCCCTTTGCTTTATTCCGTTCTTCATCGTATCGATTGCGTGTCGTATCTCTAACACTTATATTTAGGAACGGAGGGAGTAAACGGTATATACTAATAAAAGTGACTTACAAAAGGCATAAATTGTAGAATTAGTGTTAGATAAGGAAGATTTTTTTTTTGTAGTGTTAAATAGGGAGACAACATTTAAACTAGTGTTATATACGGAATTTTCTCATGTATGATCCTGATTTAAGCTATTGGTGATAGCCATAGACTTTCATGTCTATAATGTTAATTTTTTGCGTCGTGTTTTGCTTGATTGAGTGTTATGGGCAAACATGAAACAGTCATTATAGATCCATCGGTAAAAGATCCAAGATGCCCAGAAAGGCAGAAAAGACAACCTGACGGAAGCCTACATGGACATTATTCCTCCTTTCAACAAACAACGAACGACGGGATATAATGAACAACAGCGGAATAGTACCGACTAGCGAGTGGTGCTGGTCACTTTGCACCCTGATGAAACGGCCAAAGAAGCTTCTCTCCACGCATGCGTCATCACGGAAAAACGCCTGGCACGAATGCTAGCAACTTCGGTACTTCCCGGTGTCCATCAGAGGCAGAGCCCGGCACCGAAGCCGTGGCTAACTCCTGTTCTGCCAGTTGGCGGCCAATCCCATCCGCGCGCCAATGCTGCACGTCGCCGTCGCAATGAAAAGCTCTCTGCGTTTGCCGCCGAGGTACTTGTCCACTTGTGGTTCTTGCCGAGGCCTGCACTGCACCTCGAGATGCTTCTTGGCATTAACCTCGGACGGGTTCATATATGACATGTCTGGCTGAGCAGCTGTGGCACAGCCGGCAGCCTCATGGACATGGACATGGCGCCGCCGCTACACTTCGTGCTGGTGCCGCTCCTTGCGCAGGGCCACGTGATCCCCACGGTGGACCTGGCGCGTCTCATCGCCGGACGTGGCGGCACGCGCGCCACCGTTGTCCTGACGCCCGTCAACGCCGCGCGCAACAGAGCCGCCCTGGAGCACGCCGGGCGCGCAGGGCTCGCCGTCGACTTCGCCGAGCTCGACTTCCCGTCGGCCGCGGCTGGCCTACCAGAGGGCTGCGAAAGCCACGACATGGTGACTGACCTGTCACATATCAAGCTTTTCTACGACGCCATGTGGCTACTCGCGGGCCCGCTCGAGGCGTACCTCCGGGCGCTGCCGCGGCGGCCTGACTGCCTGGTCGCCGACACCTGCAACCCGTGGACGGCGGACGTCGCTCGACGGCTCGGCATCCCACGGTTTGTGTTCCACGGTCCGTCCGCGTTCTTCCTCCTCGCGGCGCATAACCTGGCCAAGGACGGTGTCCGCGACCGCGTCTCCGGCGAGTTCGAGCCGTTCGAAGTGCCAAACTTCCCGGTGCGCACGGTCGTGAACAAGGCGATGTCGCTCGGGTTCTTCCAGTGGCCAGGGCTGGAGGCCCAACGGCGCGAGACGCTCGATGCCGAGGCCACCGCCGACGGCTTCGTCGTCAACACGTGCGCGGGCTTCGAGAGCGCGTTCATCGAGGGCTACGCGGGGGCGCTCGACCGAAAGGTGTGGGCGGTCGGACCGCTCTGCCTCCTAGAGTCCGACATCGAGACGACGGCCGGGAGAGGTGATCGCGCAGCCATGGACGCGGGCCGGATCATCTCCTGGCTCGACGCGAGGCCTCCACGATCTGTGCTCTACGTCAGCTTCGGCAGCATCGCCCGCTTGTTACCACCGCAGGTCGTCGAGCTCGCCGCCGGTCTGGAGGCGTCGGAGAGGCCGTTCATCTGGGTGGCCAAGGAGGGCGACGACCTGGACGCCGGATTCGACGAGCGGGTGGAGGGCCGCGGCCTGGTCATCCGTGGGTGGGCACCGCAGATGACCATCCTATCGCGCCCGGCAGTGGGTGGCTTCTTGACGCACTGTGGCTGGAACTCCACGCTGGAGTCTCTCTCCAATGGCGTGCCGCTTCTGACCTGGCCTCAGTTTGCTGACCAGTTCATGAACGAGAAGTTGGTCGTCGACGTGCTTGGAGCTGGTGTCCGTGTCGGTGTGAAGGTGCCGTCGACCCACGTATTCCTAGACCCCGAGACACCCTCAGTGCAGGTTTGGGCAGGCGATGTTGTAAGGACGGTGGCCAAGCTGATGGACGACGGTGCAACGATGCGGGCAAAGGCAAAGGACCTCGCAGCGAAGGCGAGGGAGGCGATGGCAAAAGGCGGGTCCTCTGAAAGTGACCTGGTGGGTATGGTTCAGCATCTCGCAGAGCTTGCGAGTAGTGAGGAGAAGGATGTTGTTTGTGATATGGCTGTTGTCGGGGGTATCGACGACAAGACGAAGATGGATCCAGGGCAGGTCTCTAGCAGTGGCGTCTAATAAAGTTCGGTTTTGCTATTTTTCAGTTGCCTGATATTTTCTTTCGTTCAATCAAATCTGAGATTGGTTAGTTAGTTGTGTTGTAATTTGTTTTTTTGGACAATCTTGCGAAGATTAATTTAAACCCGGCCCAGTGTTTACAGGTACGAATGAGAGATCATTGATGTGTCATAAGCAAACATGACGGGCCATCACTAAGCTTAAAACATGTTTTGCTAAATTGTGAATCTCGAAATTCAATCTCCTAAACTTATGAACAAAATTACAACTCAAGGAAGCGGTACCATGATCTATGATTTATTGTAAGATTTCTCCATAGCTGGTCAAGCTCTTCTGCTTCATATCATTCGCCACAACCTTATAGTTGGAAGCAACATGAATACTTTGAAGGTTGAGGTCTTCAGCGAGTGCTAGTGCCTCCCGGATCATCAAGGCTTCAAGGGTCGGAGGGTCAGAGATGCCCTTGACAACGATGGTCGATGCTCCTTGAAAAACTCCACTTTGACTACGACAAATAGCAGCAACAACTCCACGGCCCCTCTTCCGTACAATAGAGGCATTAATCTTAAAAAAACATGTCCGACTGTTGAATCAAATGTGTAGGCCGGGCCACTGGTTGTCAAATCGTGTTGTTGCTTGGCTTGTCAATAGCATAAACATCTGGACAACCATACATTCTTCTACAACGCCGCTTAGGAGAGAACCTTCGACTTGGCGACATGCCGGCGATTGGCGATCTGCCGTCCTCCTGATCTCCATCCCCAGCTGATTCTCCTTTTGATCCAGCCCTTCTCCAGATTTTCCGTTCCAGCTCTTCCTCCTCTACTTTCGCTGCTCTGCTCCGCCCTTTTCTTCAAGCTCAGTCCAGACCCCCGTCTCATAGTCTGAGGCATTCATATGGGATTCGATGTTGTTCCCTTTGGTATTCTTGGCTCCACTCGAATGGCGCCTGGGAGCCTTGGATTGGATTCGGTGGTTCTGCAACAGCTAAGGATGCGGGCGTTGCATTTGGTCCGCAGCTCGCGCGACCCAGAGCGATGCTTAGAAATTATGCGAGCTCGAGCGACGGCTTTCCTCCATTCCAGCAACCTGGATGTTATTGCCAAGGAACAATCCGTGGAGGGCTGCGGTATTGTTGTTCGTCTGTACTCTGCGCCTCCTACCTCGATGGATGTCTCTGACAAAGAAGTATCAAGTAAACAGGTTGAGAATTTCTCCATTGAAGACAAAGTGACTGATGAAAATTGTAGCAGTTTTATGAGTTCCATGAAGACTGTTCCTCAGTTAAGGGTGGAATCTAAGCCTGCTATGAACAGAGGATGTACACGAGGGGAGTATGTATGGCAAGGTGGACATCCTATGCTTAATTTTATCTTTGACCCTGGTGAGGTGATATCCACATTAATGTTTTCATCCATGCCACTGGATATGAGGCATGATAAATATGGTGAAGATATGGGTTAGTGGCTGGAAGAAATGTTTAAAGTTCGTATTCAAAGAGTTGGCAAAGTATGGCCTATTGATATTAATGCCCCCTCGAAAGGGACACTAGTAGAAAACAGGGCTTTGGTCCAGGCCTGAAAAGCCCATTAATCTCGGTTCACTCACGAACCGAAACCCATGGAGGCATCGGTCCCGGTTCGTGAGGCCAGGGCGCTAGCCGGACCTTGTGGGCCATTGGTCTCGGTTCGTCTGACCCCTTTGGTCCCGGTTCCAGACACAAACCGAGACCAATTGGCCTCGCTACTGGTCCACAACCGTTGGTCCCGATTTGTGACTGGAACCGGGACCAAATGGGGTCCTTTAGTCCCGGTTTCAGCCACAAACCGGGACCAAAGGGAAGCCTATATATACCCCCTGTCCGCGAGCAGAGTAGTGCAGTGCTCTGTTTTCTAGCCGGCCATGGGAAAGCTTTGTGGTGCTCTAGCTCACCTTCTATGCACATTAGGTGCTCGATGAAATGTCCGAGCCACACTTAAGCTTTCTCCTCTAAAAGCTCCTTGTCCAAGCTCCATTTTCTTCAAGATTTGTCTAGGTTTGGCGGTCCGTCCTGTCCCGTCCCCGTCCTCACCGCCGTCGATCGCCCACGCTGATCTCGGCGCCGGCACCACCATGGTTAGCCTCTAAAAGAAAAAAGTTATTACTTGTATGATTTAGATAGATACTTGTGTAATTTTCTTACTTTTATTATTGTTTGTTATTATATAGTGCGATTGTTTTGGTATCCGCCACGTCGGCCCTCGTCCTATCTATGATTCGGATGTGCTGTATACTATCTTTTATAACTATTTGTTTTATTTAGTGTTTATGAAAATTATGGCGACCAACATGACATAGATTTTTTAATCTAGGAGGTATGTGAACCGGAAATTCCAACCGACATAGAAATTCTTGTCGATAAGTTAAATTTGGTTCAAAAAAAACAATTACTTGAAAGAAAAAATACATAGAGTTGAAGAGGAGAAGATGAAATTGGAGTTACATGTTGCCGATGTCGTCGACAATCACAAGATTAAGATGGATGCAATGCGCTTGAAGATTAGAAAGATTAGAAAATATGACATTCATACTGTGGCTTGATATCATTATTTCATTGGATCAATTGGTACCTTAGTTGTGGTTATGATCGCATTTGTTGTTGCATTTAATTTTTTTACATAGTTTCAATGTATGTTTTAATTAGATGCTCTAGAGAGCTATATGTTGTTCAATAATGAGAACTATGTATGAAATTTATGTATTTATTTTGGTAACTATTGTACTTTGGCTTTAATGTGATGATGAATTTCTATTAATTTGGTCACTTCTCTATTCATGATATTCTGTAATGGTTTTTAATATACTTTATTATATAACGCACGCATATGGACCAGCAATGGATGTATGGTGACTGACGGACCTCCGAGTATATTAAGGGCCTGCATAATTTTCTCGAAGCGGCTGAGGCAAACAAGTAGAATGGTTTTATGCATTGTCCATGTACTGTCTGTGCGAATACGAAAGCTTTCTCCAACTCTAAAACCCTACACTTCCACCTGCCCGAGAAGGGTTTTATAGCACACTATAATGTTTGGACCAAGCACGGAGAAAGAGGGGTTATGATGGAAGACAACGAAGAAGAAGAGGATGATGACAACTATGTGTCTCCTGAATGTGGTGCTGCTGCAACGGGCGAAACTGAAGATCAAGAAGAACCAGACGATGCGTCCGATGATGATCTTCACTGGGTCATTGTTGATGCAAAGAGACAATGCGAAAGTGAAAAAGAGACGTTGAAGTTCGATCGCATGTTAGAGGATCACAAAAAAGGGTTGTACCCCAATTGCGAAGATGGCAACACAAAGCTCGGTACCACACTGGAATTGCTGCAGTGGAAGCCAGAGAATGGTGTACCTAACAAAGGATTTGAGAAGCTACTAAAAATATTAAAGAAGAAGCTTCCAAAGGATAAAGAATTGCCTGACAGTACGTACGCAACAAATAAGGTTGTATGCCCTCTGGGATTGGAGGTGCAGAAGATACATGCATGCCATAATGACTGCATCCTCTACCGTGGTGTGTACGAGGATTTGAACGCATGCCCGGCATGCGGTGCATTGCGGTATAAGATCAAACGAGATGACCCGGGTGATGTTGACGGCGAGCGCCCGAGGAAGAGGGTTCTTGCCAAGGTGATGTGGTATGCTCCTATAATACCATGGTTCAAACATATGTTCAGAAACAAAGAGCATGCCAAGTTGATGCGATGGCACAAAGAGGACCGTAAGAAATACAGGAAGTTGAGAGCACCCGCTGACGGGTCGTAGGGGAGAAAGCTCGAGAGAAAGTGGGGCGACTTTACAGGTGACCCAAGGAACGTATGGTTTGGTTTAAGTGCAGATGACGTTAATCCTTTTGGGGAGCAGAGCAGCAAGAATAGCACATGGCATGTGACTCTATGTATGTATAACCTTCCTCCTTGGTTGTGCATGAAGCAGAAGTTCATTATGATGCCAGTGCTCATCCAAGGCCCTAAGCAATCCAGCAATGACATTGATGTGTACCTAAGGCCATTAGTTGATGAACTTTTACAGCTATGGAATGGAAGAGGTGTACGTGTGTGGGATGAGAAAGAACAGGAGGAATTTGACCCACATGCATTGTTGTTTGTAACCATCAACGATTGTCCTGCTCTGAGTAACCATTCAGGACAGACAAACAAGGGATACCATGCATGCACACACTGTTTAGATGACACCGACAATATATATTTGGACAAATGCAGGAAGAATGTGTACCTAGGGCATCGTCGATTTTTTCCAACCAACCATCAATGTCGAAAGAAAGGAAAGCATTTCAAAGGTGAGGTAGATCACCGAAAGAAGCCCGCCCTCCATACTGGTGATCACATACTTGATATGGTCAATGCTTTATAAGTAATCTTTGGAAAGGGTCCTTGCGGACTATCTGTTTCGACTGACGATGCAGGACGCGCACCCATGTGGAAGAAGAAATCTATATTTTGGGACCTACCCTATTGGAAAGACCTAGAGGTCCGCTCTGCAATCAACGTGATGCACGTGATGAAGAATCTCTGCGTTAACATGCTAGGCTTCTTGGGAGTGTATGGGAAGACAAAAGATACACCGGAGGCACGGGAGGAATAGCAACGTGTGCATGAAAAAGACGGCATGCATCCAAAGCAGTATGAAGGTCCTGCCAGCTACGCTCTTACCAAAGAAGAGAAGGAAATCTTCTTTGAATGCCTGCTCAGTATGAAGGTCCCGTCTAGCTTCTCGTCGAATATAAAGGGAATGATAAATATGGCAGAGAAAAAGTTCTAGAACCTAAAGTCTCATGACTGCCACGTGATTATGATGCAATTGCTTCCGGTTGCATTGAGGGGGCTTCTACCGGAAAACGTTCGATTAGCCATTGTGAAGCTATGTGCATTCCTCAATGCAATCTCTCAGAAGGTGATCGATCTAGAAATCCTACCAAGGTTAAGGAATGATTTGGTGCAATGTCTTGTTAGTTTCGAGTTGGTGTTCCCACCATCCTTCTTCAATATCATGACGCACGTCCTAGTTCATCTAGTCGACGAGATTGTCGTTCTGGGCCCTGTATTTCTACACAATATGTTCCCCTTTGAGAGTTCCATGGGAGTCTTAAAGAAATATGTTCATAACCGTGCTAGGCCAGAAGGAAGCATCTCCATGGGCCATCAAACAAAGGATGTCATTGGGTTTTGTGTTGACTTCATTCCTGGCCTTAAGAAGATTGGTCTCCTTCAATCGTGGTATGAGCGAAGACTGACTGGAAAAGGCACGCTAGGGGCGGACTCAATAATATGTAGGGATGGGCATTTTTGGTCTCAAGCACACTACATAGTTCTATATAATTCTACCTTGGTGACCCCATATGTTGATGAACACAAGAATATTCTGTGCTCCAAACACCCGAAGCAGTGTGATGACTGGATTACATATGAACACATCAGGACTTTCGGCAGTTGGTTGCAAACACGTCTCATGGGTGACACCACTGTTTTTGATGAGTTGTACTCGTTGGCCAGGGGACCATCTTCGACTGTATTGAATTATAAAGGGTACGAGATAAATGGGAATACATTTTACACGGTCGCCCAAGATCAAAAGAGCACCAACCAAAATAGCAGTGTCCGCTTTGATGCAGCAACCAAGAGGGGAAAGGACACATATTATGGTTACATAGTGGACATATGGGAACTTGACTATGGACATGATTTTAAGGTCCCTTTGTTTCAGTGCAAATGGGTCAATCTCTTAGGAGGCGGGGTACAGGTAGACCCACAATACAGAATGACAACAGTGGATCTGAACAATCTTGGGTACACAGACGAACCATTCGTCCTAGCCAATGATGTGGCGCAAGTTTTCTATGTGAAGGACATGTCTACCAAACCAAGAAAAAGAAAAGATAAGGAAGTGAATACATCATACGATGAGCCAAAGCACCACATAGTTCTTTCAGGACAAAGAGACATCGCGAGATTAGAGGGCAAGACAGACATGTGTGAAGATTATGAAAAGTTTCATGAAATTCCTCCCTTCAAAGTCAAGGCTGACCCAAGCACCCTATTAAACGATGAAGATTATCCATGGTTACGGCGCAATAAGCAAAGGGCACAAGCAAAGAAAAAGTGAAGACTTTCTCTCCACAACTATTATGATGATGCCTTTGATCTAGAATATCATTGCAATTACATGTGAAGAAATGAAATACCTTTGTAACAAATGAGTTTTCGTCCGAAACCCTGATACTTCGAAAGAGATTGTCCGTTTTGTAGACGAAGTGCATCCAACTTTTGCCGTAATCCTCTCAACTTTTTAGCACATGCTATGTGGGTGAAATGTTGATACCATGCCAACTGTCAACCTTTTCAAAGTTCATTTGTAGTGCTTTTCAATTTCATGGTCATTTAGCTAAAAAGTTTTAGTAAATGCATGAAAAATACCAAAGAAGTCAGAAAGGGTTGAAAATTAATGATGTGGCTTTGAATGGTGCATTTTGAGCACACAAAAATTCTAGAGGTCGAATAACTTCAAAAAATGAAATCCCTTCGTAACAGAGGAGTTTTCGTGCGAAACCCTCATACTTCGAAAGAGATTGTCCATTTTGTACAGGAAGTGCATCCAGTTTTGCTGTAACCCTCTCACATTTTTCGCACATGCTATATGGGTGAAATGATGATACCATGCCAACTTTCAACCTTTTCAGAGTTCATTTGTAGTGCTTTTCAATTTGAGGGTCATTTAGCTCAAAAAAATTAGTAAATGCATGAAAAATACCAAATGAAGTCAGAAAGGGTTGAAAATTGATGATGTGGCTTTGAATGGTGCATTTTTAACACACAAAAAGTTTGGAGTTCAAATATGTTCAAAAAAATGAAATCCCTTTGTAACAGATGAGTCTTTGTCCGAAACCCTGATACTTTGAAAGAGATTGTCCATTTTGTACACGAAGTGCATCCAATATTTCTCATAACCCTCTCAACTTTTTAGCACTTGCTATGTGGGTGAAATTATGATACCATGCCAACTTTCAACCTTTTCAGAGTTCATTTGTAGTGCTTTTCAACTTCAGGGTCACTTAGCTCGAAGAATGAACTAATAGAAAAAAGAATGAACTATAAAACTTTTATGAAACTCTAATAGCAAAAATAATGAACTAAGAATAATCAACTAAAATATACTGTTATGATCAAATAAAAAAATTATAATATTCTTCAATAGCAAAAAGAATCAACCAAAAAGCTTTTATAAAACTTTAATAACAAAAGGAATGAAGTAAAAAAGATTTTATAAACCTCTAATAGTTTTGAAACTAAAATGATATAAAAGTTATGCAACAAAAATTATCATAGTATTTTTTGTTCATAACATCAATAGAAAAAAGAATTTCCATAAATAAATTTTTTGTTAGAAACTTTAATGGCAAACTAAAATAACAAAATCTATTTTTGATTAAAACAGACATTTAAAATAACCTAAACATTACCAAATTGAATATAATGATAAAACACGGTAATATTAAATAGCAGGAAAAAGAATCACTCAAAAATCTATTTTTAGTAAAGTTATTCACAAACTATGATTCATAGAAATTTCAAAAAATCAAATTTGAAAACTAATGGCACCAAGAGAAAGTTTATAATTTTCGTGACCTAAAAGCAAAAAGAATCACTGAAAGCAGTAAGTATTTAGTTGTAACTAAAAATAACATATGCAAAAAATAACATTAAGAATCATAATATATGCTAAAAAGGCCCACCTACTAGGCACGACGGCGTCCAAATGACTAGAAAACCAACAAGTGGGCCAGGATGCAGGCCCGCAGTGCTAGGAGGCCTAATAGGGCGTCAAATAAGCACGTACTGCCTGCATTAGAGAGGAGCTCGAGAGGGAAGCAGCAGCAACGCTTATAAACCACTCCACGCCCCTCTTGACTAGCGAGGTGGGACTAAACTTTTGGTACGGGAAGCATAGCCCTTTAGTCCCGGTTTGTGGCTCCAACCGGGACTAATGCCCCTCGGTAGTCCCGGTTGGTTCCACCAACCGGGACCAAAGGTCCCTGTTTCCCGCCCTTTGGGCTGCTAAAAACTGACCTTTGGTTCCGGTTGGTGGCACCAACCGTGACTAAAGGGGTGCATTTGTCCCGGTTGGTGCCACGAACCGGGACTAATGCTCTGGGTATATAAGCCAACACTTAGGAATTTTCAGTTCTCATCTTGCCCCCGAAACCGCGAGGCTACTCCGCCGCTCCCCGTCGCCGGCCGCCACTCCCGACATCGCCAGCTGCTCCGCCGCCCCCGACGTCGGCCGCCGTTCCCTGCCCCCGTCGTCGCTCGCCGCCCTCGTCGTCGCTCGCCACCCTCGTCGTGCCCGCCGCCCTTGCCGTCGTCCTCCGCCCCCGCCATCGCCGCTGCGTCAATATTTTTTTTCATGAAAACTTGGTCAATATTTTTTTGTTCATAGAATATTTTTTTGTTCATAGAAATTAGTTAAAATGAGGGGGAACGTCGGACATGACATGAGGGGGGACGTCAGACATGAGGGGTGAGCATCATTGTCGTCTACCCCCTCCCCGATAACTTCGATATGAGAGGGGATGTCGAACATGACATGAGGGGGGAGCATCGTTTTCATCTACCCCCTCCCCGATAACTTTGACATGCGGGGGGACGTCGGACATGACATGTGAGGGGACGTTGGACGTCGGACATGAGGGGTGAGCGTCGTTGTCGTTTACCCCCTCTCTGATAACTTCGACATGAGGGGGGACGTCGGACATGAAATGAGGGGGGCCATCGGACGTCGGACATGAGGGGTGAGTGTCGTTGTCGTCTACCCCCTTCCCGATAACTTCAACATAAGTGGGGACGTCGGACATGACATGATGGGGGAGTGTCATTGTCATCCATTCCCTCCCCGATAACTTCAACATGAGGGGGGACGTCGGACCTGACATGAGGGGGGACGTCGGACGTCGGACATGAGGGGTGAGCGTCGTCGTTGTCAACCCCCTCCCCGATAACTTCGACATGAGGGGGGATGTCGAAGCAGTCCGTCTCCTCCTCCACCTCGTCAGCAATGGCAGAAGACAGACGCTGCCGCTCCGGCTGCTCCGGCGCGTCGGAGCACTCCGCGTTGTCAGCAACGACTGAAGAGAGACACCGCCGCTCCGGTGGCTAGCAGTACAAGCAGAGGCGGGAGGCAATTCAGACACGGTCCATCGCTCAAGGCTCCGGAAAAGTTACCATATGAGAGGACCGAGAAGGAAAACGACGACATCTGTCATGCCGAAGTGAGGGACCATTTTGCAAAGGAAACTCCACCTCCGAAGGAGAAGCCAGATCCGGTGAAAGTGAAGCACACTATCGATGCCCTGAAGCGACCACCACCGCCTCCGCCGGATTCCAACTATGTCCACTATCTTAAAAAGACATATCAAGATGCGCGCCAGTCGGGAAGTACTTCTAGTGATGCAAGGTTAGCATAACGAAGAAGTGGGAAAAAATTCCCCAGCTCAGCGAACAAGCGAATCAATCGTGCCCCCTGCTCAAGGTGTCTAGCGATATCGCCGCTGATCATCCGGGGATGGTGCCCGGTACCAATCCTGCTGATTACATGAGCGATGATGTACTGTTTGAGGCAATGGAGGTGGACGAATTCAGATACCAGTACGGGAAGCCTCTCGTCAAACCTGATCCTCCTCCTCTTACAACGATGATGCGAAGATTGCATGAATGGTATATGGAAACCTGCTGCGAGTCTGGGAAGGATACTTTGACGCTGAGAACTAAATAGGAGCACGACCTCGTTGGAATGAATCAGTTGTCTATTGAGTTTGACAAGATGTTCCAGTTATACAATCAAAAGGCCATCGGCAAAACAATCGTGACTTCCTACTGTTTGTAAGTACCACTTCTATAATTAAGTCTCTATATATAGCTCAGCTCTTTCATTGCATGTATATATAATTATCCTCACTATATTATGCATGTTGAAGATCATTGAATGCAGAAAAGCACAAATCTATGACATTGGGTTCATTAACCCAAATATCATACATGAATGGACGGTTAAACACAGAGTCACAGAAACCAAGGACAACTTGCTACAATCGTTGCTTATAAATCAAAACAAAGATAGAATACACTTTCCTTACAACTTCCAGTGAGTGTTACTATCTTGTGCATATTCGGTTTCCCTTATTACTCGAGGTTATAGTAATGTAACTCATGAGTTATGCATGCGTGCCCAGCTTCCACTTTATTCTGCTAGAGTTTAACCTTGAGCATGGAGTAGTAATCGTCTTAGACTCAAGACGAAAAGATCCCCAAGAATATGCGGACATGACTGAAATGCTCCAGAAGTAAGTTCAATCGTTCATTATCGCATCATATCGGTAACTTTCTTCATTTCCTGATATTAGGTAATTATTTTCTTTGTCTGGAAGGGTTTGGAAAGAGTTCACGGCAATTGTTCCCGCACTGCCGATGGAGCTGCAATTTACACACCCGAAAGTAAGTACTACTAGCTAGTTCCGTGCATCTCCCATTGATTCTAGTTTCATCAATACCATTTATCATGCTTGATTGTCAGTTTTATTGAACTCTATGTCTCGTAAAGTGCTTGTGGCAGGAAGAAGGGACTGATTTTTGTGGATACTACGTTTGCGAGTTCATGTACAACGCCGTGACCTCTAAGCGGGGCTACTCTGAAAAACAATATGAAGTGCTTAAGCAATAATATTCAAAATTTTATTTTATTACAATGATTTGTGTTGATTTTCATTGATACATATGTATTGACTCCTTTTTGAAATTAGATATGGCAGATGCGGGATGAAGTCCTACCACATGATCCCATACGAGCAATTCAAGAGGAATTGGTAGGATTCTTTCTTGACCACGTCATAAATAAAGCCGGAGAATACCATCTAGAATTTGACATTAGATGTTAGGGATTGTAAGAGATCTTATATTGTATATATGTAGCTAGTAGCGTCGGATAGATATACGAAAACTTGTTGTTCGACCAATCTCTCGCAAAAAGAGAGGTCGATCACTTATCTCTGTATATGTTCATGACGATCTTGTGTACTTAATGGTTCCTTCATTTTCTTACTAGCTAGCGTGTTGAGTTCTCTCTATAGTAGCTAGCATCTACCAAGCACGGAGAAAGAGTCCTGCCAGATGCTGACAGAGAAATTAACCCTCCAAAACCCCCTAACCCCCCCTTCAAAAAAAACCCAGCTTCTGCCAGATGCTGACGCGTGGATGCCTTTTGGTCCCGGTTGGTGTTACCAACCAGGACTAAAGGTCCTACTCCCTAGGCTCCCCGTAGCGGCCACGTGGAGCCCCTTCTATCCCGGTTCGTAAGCGAATTGACACTAAAGGTTTTGGGCTTTAGTCCTGACCCTTTAGTCCCTGTTCCTGAACTGGGGCTAATGAGCCTCTGGAACTGGGACAAATGGGTCGTTTTCTACTAGTGGGGGTATATAAAGGAAAGGAAAATTCAACAGAAACAATGGGGAGGCGCAAAGAAGATGGTGAAGACTTAAAATCAGTCAACCCTACATCGACCAAGAGACTGCCGATGGAAAAAGATGGTTTGGTTTATAGAAGTCCAGCATAGGATTTTGATCATATGGTGCTGACGGGGGTCCTTTTTCCATATGAACAGCAGAGGGATCAGTTGCCTATGGTTACCTCGAATTCACGATGTAAACGACAGAAGGAGGATGAAGATGAATGTAAAATTTCTATAGGATCGGTGGCCTCCTTCAGGGAGGACCGTCGGGCACAATGAATATCTTGAGTTTGAATCGTCGAGAGTGAGGGCGACCCGAGACATTTCAAGAGATATGCAGTTTGATTAGACTTCACCACCCGTCACTGGTCTTTCTCTCAGAGACCAGGTTGTCTGATAAGAGAGATCAAGATCTGAAGTTTCGTTTTGGGTTTAGTAATGCTTTCGGGGTCAAGAGTGAAGGACTGAGTGGTGTCTTGGTCTTGTTCTCGAATAATGACTCGATGGTCTCTTTAAAGTCATACAGCCATACACATATTGATGTGTTTGTGAAAAATGACTTGCTGGGAGAGAGAGAGTGGAGGTTCACGGGGTTCTACGGTCAACCGGTGAGGTCTCGTAGAATGCATAGCTGGGATCTCATGAAGTTCCTTCGCAAGGAATATGACATATCATGGTTAATTACATGAGACTTTACTAAGATATTGGATGCCTCTGAACAATTTGGTGGTAATGTGCAGGAGGAATTCAAGATGGACGGGATCCAGGATGTGGTTGAGATCTGTGGGCTATGTGATTTTGGGATACTCTGGACTCCCGTTACATGGGATAACAGACAGCAAGGCGGGGATAATATCAAAGTTAGACTTGACCGTGAGATGGTGGATGAGAGATTTATGGAGCTATTTGACAATACTGGAGTCTAGCATATCCAAACAACAGAATCAGACCATTGTGCTCTCTCAATTGTCATCAAGCAATCAGCATGGCTCGATTCAAAATGCTATGGAGAGACCCTTCCTTCGAGAATGCTTGGACAAGACATGAAACATATGAGAGAACAGTAGAGGAGAGTTGGCTTTATTGTGCGTTAGACATGGCTTCAGTGCATGGTGCATTGGGAGGAGTAAGAAATAAATTAAAGAAGTGGAGTATGTATGAGTTTGGCTCGGCTAAACGTCAACCAAAGATTCTATGTGAACGGGTTGTAAAACTACGTGCTAATTCTCTATACATAGGCCCGACACGAGAGCAAAGAAATTTGATGAGGAGGATCTAAGAGTTACTATCAAGAGAGGAGATGATGTCCAAGCAGTAGTCTAGAGCAGATTGACTAAAGGATGGTGATCGGAACACTGGCTTCTTTCATGCTCGTGTTAAGGAGAGGTTCAAAAGGAACAAAACTAAATCACTAAAGTGTGCTGATGGTACGGTTAAAATGTCTTAGGAGGAACTTGAGAAGAGTGCCAATGAGTTCCATAAAGCATTGTTTACAGCTCAACCAGATTCTAGTCCGAAAGTGGTCACAGAATGGATTCCTTCAAAAGTAACAACAGCTAGAATGAGAGGTTATGTGCCCCCATCATGGATGATGAAACTGAGCAAGCTCTCTTCAGTATGCATCCGAACAAATCACCTGGGCTAGATGGATTCACTTGTGGATTTTATATCCGTCATTGGAATATTTTGAAACAAGCTATATGCACAGTTGTTCGGGATTTGTTGGAGGGAGGAGTTATGACGAATGCTATCAACGGTACCGTTCTTGTCCTTATTCCGAAGGTCAAGTCACCCAGGAGCTTAGTCATTATAGATCGATTTCCTTATGCAATGTTTTATACAAAATTGCATCCAAATCTTGGCACTTAGGTTCAGACCTATTCTAGATGAGATTATTGCTGAAGAACAAAGTGCCTTTGTGCCAGGACGCTTAATCACAGACAACGTCTTGATTGCTTATGAGAATATCCATTATTTGAAAAAGAAGAAAGGCAAAGGAAATGCATGAGCAGTCAAGCTTGACATGGCGAAAGCCTATGGATGGGTGGAGTGGTCTTATTTGCGAGAGGTAATGAGGAAACTGGGGTTCTCAGAATAGTGGATAGGGAGAGTAATGGCTTGTGTTGAGACTGTCTCATTTTTAGTTTGGGTGAATGGGATCTTTTCTGAATTGTTCAAGCCATCCAGCGGGATTAGACAAGGGGAACCCTTGTCACCCTATCTATTCTTGCTATGCGCTGAAGGTCTGAGTAGCATGTTAAAGTCCAAGGGGCCTGCTCATTTGGATAAAGGTATTAGAATGGGAACCCAAGCACCCTGGATCTCGCACCTCTTATTTGCAGATGACTGTATAACGTTCTCCCAGGCTACAATTCAGGGTGCAGAAAGGCTTCATGATATTTTGGAGTTGTATAGAGAAGGTTCAGGTCAGTTAGTAAACAAGGAGAAATCACCTATTTTCTTTAGTTCCAATAGCTCGGATGAAGAGAAGGCAATTTTTCATGAGAGAATGGCTATTCACACAGAAACTTTAGCTAAGAAGTACTTGGGATTACCCACGACAGGATTAGTTTGACCATATTGTTACAAATATAAGGAAGATGGTCACTAGGTGGGCTCCAAACCTTATGCGTAGCGCAACCAGGGAGGTTTTGATCAAGTCAATTTCCCAAGCAATACCTACTTACTCGATGAGTTGCTTCAAATTGTCAAAGAAAACATGCAAAAAATTATCGGTGTGGTGGCTCAATATTGGTGGGGAGGAGACAGAGAAAAAAGGAAGATGCATTGGAAAAAGTGGCAGGATATAGAGGTACCCAAATGCGTTGGTGGAATGGGTTTTAGGGACCTCCAGTTATTTAATAAAGCAATGTTAGCTAAACAAGGATGGATGCTATTAACTAATCCTGAATCGCTATGTGCAAGAGTTCTTAGAGGTAAGTATTATAACGGCAGAGATTTCATGACCGCTACAAGAAGAAGGGGATCATCACACACATGGTGTGCCATATTGTTTGAGCTGGGCCTAATCAAGAGGATTGGAGATGGTGAATCAATTAAAATATGGGATGATCTCTGGATCCCAGTGCTACCTGTTGAGCTTGCGTTGGTTTTCCCTCAGTTGATGCAGCGAAGTCGATAAGTATTTCCCTTAGTTGATGAGAACCAAGGTATCAATCTAGTAGGAGGAACAAGCAAGTTAGCAATGGATGCACCTACACAAACAATCAAATTCTTGCACCCAACGCTATAGAGGGGTTGGCAATTCCTTCACCATTATTTGCAAGGATTAGATACGATAGAGATATATGTAAAAGATTATGGAAAGTAAAAGTAAATAAATTTTAGCAAGGTATTTTCGGTTTATAGATCTGAAACTATAATATGGAAAGTAGACCCGGGGGCCATAGGTTTCACTAGAGGCTTCTCTCTTGATGGAAAATAACACGGTGGGTGAACAAATTACTGTCGAGCAATTGATAGAAAAGCGAATGATTATGAGAATATCCAAGGCAATGATTATGCATATAGGCATCACGTCTGTGTCAAGTGGACCGAAATGATTCTATATCAACTATTATTACTCCACACATCGACCGACTCTTGCCTGCATCTAGAGTATTAAGTTCATGAAGAACAGAGTAAAGCATTAAGTAAGATGACATGATGTAGAGGTATAAACTTAGGCAATATGGTGAAAACCCCATCTTTTTACCCTTGATGGCAACAATACAATACGTGCCTTGCTACCCCTACTTTCTCACTGGGTGAGGACACCTAAAGATTGAACCCAAAACTAAGCACTTCTCCCATTGCAAGAATTACCAATCTAGTTGGCCAAACCAAATCAATAACTCAAAGAGACTTACAAAGATATGAAATCATGCATATAAGAATTCAGAGAAGTACCAAATAATATTCATAGATAAGCTGATCATAAACCCAAAATTCATCGGATCTTGACAAACACACCACAAAAAAGTATTACATCGGATAGATCTCCATGAAGATCGTGAAGAACATGGTATTGAAGCACAAAGAGAGAGAAGAAGCCATCTAGCTACTAGATATGGACTCATAGGTCTATGGTGGACTACTCATGCATCATCGGAGGGGCCATGGAGTAGATGTAAATGCCCTCCGTGATCGAACCCCCCCTAGCAGATTATCGAAAAAAGCTCCAAGATTAAATCTCTTGGGAACGAAGGCTTCTGGCGGCTGAAAAGTATTTGTGTGGCTCTTTTTGGTCTTGGGGGAATATTTGGGTATTTATGGGATGAATATTATGTTTGGAGACCTGTAGGGGAGTCACAAGCCCACCAAGCGCAGTGAGGGGTGGTGGTTGTGCCCCTGGATTGTGGCCTCCTAGCAGGTCCCTTGCCTTGCACTCCAAGTCTGGTAGGTGTCTTCTAGTCCAAGAAAAATCAACGCAAAGATTTTATTCCGTTTGGACTCCGTTTAATATTCCTTATCTACAATACTCAAAAACAAGGAAAAACAGAAAGTGGCACTAGGCTCTAGATTAATAGGTTCGTCCCAAAAATAATATAAAATAGCATATTAATGCATATAAAACATCCAAAACAGATAATATAATAGCATGTGATAATCAAAAATTATAGATACGTTGGAGACATATCAAGCATCCCCAAGCTTAATTCATGCTCGTCCTCGAGTAGGTAATTGACAAAAACAGAATTTTTGATGTGGAATGCTACCTAACATATTTATCCATGTAATGTTGTTTATTGTGGCATGAATGTTCAGACCCATAAGACTCAAAACAAAATCTTAATGTTGACATAAAAATAATAATAGTTCAAGCATACTAGCAAAGCAATCGTATCTCTTCAAAATATAATGGCAAAAGAAGGTTATCCCTATAATATCATATTGTCTGGCCATGCTCCATCTTCCCCACACAAAGTATTTATATCAAGCACAACCCCGATGACAAGTCAAGCAATTGTTCCACACCTTTTGTTTTCTCAAACTTTTTCAACTCTCATGCAATACATGAGCGTGAGCCATGGATATAGCACTATAGGTGGAATAGAATATGGTGGAGATTGTGAAGGAAAAGGAGAAGATAGTCTCACATCAACTAGGCGTATCAACGGGCTATGGAGATGCCCATTAATAGATCTCAATGTGAGTGAGTAGGGATTGCCATGCAACAGATGCACTAGAGCTATAAGTGTATGAAAGATCAAAAGGAAACTAAGTGGTTGTGCATCCAACTTGCTTGCTCATGATGACCTAGGGCAATTTGAGGAAGCCCATCATTGGAATATACAAGCCAATTATATAATGAAAAATTCCCACTAGTATATGAAAGTGACATAATAGGATACTCTCTATCATGAAAATCATGGTGCTACTTTGAAGCACAGGTGTGGAAAAAGATAGTAGCATTGTCCCTTCTCTCTTTCTCTCATTTATTTTATTTTGGCGGGCATCTAAGGCCTCTTTTTTTGGGCTTCGCTTGCCTCTTTTATTTTTCATAAAGTCCAGAGTCTCAATCCCACTTGTGAGGGAATCATAGCTTCCATCATCCTTTCCCGACATGGGACAATGCTCTACTAATGATGGTCATCACACTTTTACTTACTTACAACTCAAGAATTACAACTCGATATCTAGAACAAAATATAACTCTATATGAATGCTTCCGGTGCTGTACCGGGATATACAATGATCTAGCATAGCAAATGACATCAAAAAACGGACAAGCGATGAAAACATCATGCTAGCTATCTTACAATCATGCAAAGCAATATGAAAATCATGGTGTGTATCATAATAAATGGAACGGTGGAAGTTGCATGGCAATATATCTTGGAATGGCTATGGAAATGCCATAATAGGTAGGTATGGTGGTTGTTTTGAGGAAAGGTATATGGTGGCTATTTTGAGGAAGGTGGGTGTATCGCACCGGCGAAAGTTGCGCAATACTAGAGAGGCTAGCAAAAGTGGAATGGTGAGAGTGCGTATAATCCATGGAGTCACATTAGTCATAAAGAACTCACATACTTATTGCAAAAGTCTATTAGTCATCGAAGCAAAGTATTAGACGCATGCTCCTAGGGGAGAGGTTGGTAGGAGTAATCCATCGCGCGCTCTTGACCCTCACAGAAAGGTCGACAATCAATAAAGAAATCATGCTCCGACTTCCTTACATAACGGTTCACCATATGTGCATGCTACGGGAATCAGAAACCTTTACACAAGTATTTTTACTAATTCACAATTACTTCCTAACATGACTCTTAATATTACCATCTTTATGTCTCAAAACTTTATGCAAAGAATCAAACTTCTCATAATACTCAATGCACTCAATATGGAAGTTCTTATTATATCCCTCTTGGATGCCTATCATATTAGGACTAAATTCATAACCTAAACCAATTACCATGCTCTTTTAGGACTCTCAAAATAATATAAGTGAGGTACGAGAGTTCAATTATTTCTACAAAACCAAACACCACTGTGATCTAAAAAGATATAAGTGAAGCACTAGAGCAAAATTGCCTATCTCAAAAGATATAAGTGAAGCACAAAGGGCATTCTTATAAATTCACAATTCATGCATGTCTCTCTCAAAATATGTGTGCAGCAAGAATGATTGTGGTAAACTAAAAAGCAAAGACTCATATCATACAAGACGCTCCAAGTAAAACACATATCATGTGGTGAATAAAAATATGGCCTCAAGTAAATTTACCGAGGGATTGAAGACAAAAGAGGGGATGCCTTCCAGGGAAGCCCCAAGATTAGGCTCTTTGGAATCCTTTAATATGGCTTGGGGAGCCTTGGGCAACCCCAAGCTTAGGCTCTTGCCACTCCTTATTCCGTAGTCCACAAATCTTTACCCAAAACTTGAAAACTTCACAACACAAAACTCAACAGAAAACTCGTGAGATCCGTTAGTATAAGAAAAATAAAAAAATACTTTAGGTAATGTTGTGAACTCATTCTTTATTTATATTGATTTAATATCTACTATGTTTTAACTTCTCCTTGGTTCATACCCCCGATACGACCCATAGATACAACAAAATAGGTAAACAACACAAAGAAAACATAATCTGTGAAAAATAGAATAGTCTGTAGCAATTTTTATATAAATCTTGTGTAAAAATTTTAGACCCATTTGACGATCTGATAAATTTGTAAAATTCCTGTACTGTACGTAAAAGTTTCTATTTTTGAACAAGATCAAATCAACAACCACCATAGACCATACCAAAGGTCTTACTTGGCTCAAACACTAATTAAAACACCAAAAAACAATTACTACCGAAGTAATAATGTGCGAAATACTCAAAAATAGAATAAAAAAATAACATAATAGTAAAATTGGGTTGCCTTCCAACAAGCGCTATTGTTTAATGCCCCTAGCTAGGCATAACGATTTCAATGATGCTCACATAAAAAGTAGTAATTGAGATATCCAAAAGAGCATCATGAATAGTATGAAAAACACATTTAAGTTTAACCCACTTCCTGTGCATAGGGATTTTGTGAGAAAACAATTTATGGGAACAAGAATCAACTAGCATAGGAAGGGAAAACAAGTATAACTTCAAAACTTTAGACACATAGTGAGGAAACTTGATATTATTGCAATTCCTGCAAGCATATGTTCCCCCCTCATAATAATTTTTAGTAGCATCATGAAGGAATTCAACAATGTAACTATCACATAAATCATTATTTTCATGATCAATTATAGCATACATGTCATCACCAAAAATTGGGGAACAAAATATATCATCTTCATCAAGCATAGCATCCCCAAGCTTGTGGGTTTGCATATCATTAGCATCATGGATATTCAGAGAATTCATACTAACAACATAGCAATCATGATTTTCATTCAAGGAACTATCATGAATCACCTTATAAATTTCTTCTTTCAACACTTCATCAAAAAAATTAGATTCATGATTTTTAAACAAAACTTCATAGAGATAATCAAGTGCACTCAACTCACTAGAAATTGGTTCATCGTGATTTGGTCTTTTGAAAACATTAGCAAGTGGATGAGGATCCATATCAATAAAATTTTAGCAAGAAAATATCCAAGCAAATAGAAGGCACATGGTGACACAACTAAACATAGCAAACAAGAAGTGAACGGAAGAAGGCGAATAAAAGGCAAATCTTTTTGGTATTTTCTAAAAATCGTTTTAGAAGTGGGAGACAGAAAAACGAGAGGAAAATGGCAAATAATCTAAATGCAAGAAATGACTTTGTGATGAGTACTTGGTAGGATTGATGTTGATCGTCTTGACTTGCTATGTATCCTCCTCAGAAACCGCGCCAGAAATTCTTCTTGCTACGTCTTGAGCTTGCATTGGTTTTCCATTGAAGAGGAAAGGGTGATGCAGCGAAGTAGATAAGTTTTTTACTCAATTGATGAGAACCAAGGTATCAATCCAGTAGGAAGAACAAGCAAGTTACCAATGGATGCACCTAAACAAACAATCAAATTCTTGCACCCAACGCTATAAAGGGGTTGTCAATCCCTTCACAGTTATTTGCAAGGATTAGATCTGATAGAGATGGATGCAAAACATTGCGTTAAGTAAAAAGTAAATAAATTGCAGCAAGGTATTTTTGGTTTATAGATTTGAAAATATAATATGGAAAGTAGACCTGAGGGCCATAGGTTTCACTAGAGGGTTCTCTCTTGAAGGAAAATAATACGGTGGGTGAACAAATTCCTATCGAGCAATTGATAGAAAAGCGAATAATTATGACGTTATCCAAGGCAATGATTATGCATATAGGCATCACGTCCGTGTCAAGTAGGCCGAAATGATTCTACATCTACTACTATTACTCCACACATTGACCGACTCCTGCCTGCATCTAGAGTATTAAGTTCATGAAGAACAGAGTAACGCATTAAGTAAGATGACATGATGTAGAGGGATAAACTCAAGCAATATGATAAAAAAACCATCTTTTTACCCTTGATGGCAAAAATACAATATGTGCCTCTCTACCCCTACTTTGTCACTAGATGAGGGCACCGCAAGATTGAACCCAAAACTAAGTGTCGTCGTTTTCTCACGGCAGATGCCATAGGGTGGCTTATCGGTGGTATTGGGGCCATTGGACGCCGATGGGCTCCGGGTGCAGGATTGGGTACGAGAAGGTGGAGACACGCGACATACCCAGGTTCGAGGGCCTCCATGGGAGGTAATACCCTTAGTCCTGCTTGGATTCGTTGGATGGATGGATAAGTATACAGAGGTGCTACTGGAGCTGTGTTCGGAGGAGGACGAAAGGAGTAGCCGGCTCGTCTCCCTCCACTACTAGGAAGAGTATGGGATCCCTCTACCTATGTGTTCTCGATCGGACATTCCGTCCCTGTCGCATGGGGGGCTCGGGGGTTTTATAGGCCAACCCCCTGGTTCTTACAATATGATTTAGGTACAAGGGTGGAGGGACCCGGCTGGCAGCCTCTTCGCCTGGCCAGGGGGTCATGCGGCTTGTATTGTCTTGTCGCGGGTGGGGCCCGCCGGCCGAGCGGTCCCATCCCTGCGGGGACCCGCCGATGGGCGCCGTGATTGGCCCTCCCCCACCTGCTCCGGCATGAGTCACTAGGGGAGGCGTCGCCTAGCGCCAGCCGGCCGAGGTCGTTGGTACGGCCGGCGGCACTGTAGCCACGCTGGGGCAGGCACTCGAGTGGCGGGGCATGCTAGAACTGTTCCCCGTCCGGTCGCGCTCACTGAGGTCAGCGGACCGGACGGATCGACTGTAGCCGTGCGGGACGGTGCGTTGGCGACCACTGTGGCCACAGAGTCGCCTGCCCCACCAGTCACGTCCCACTACCGTACCTGCGGTCAGGGTGACGGGACATGGCGTGTCTGTCCCCAAGTCAACGGGCTGCCTGGCTTGTGGGCGGCCGGCGGCTTGGCCAGCCGGGCGGGAGCACGCCCAGTTGCTAGGCCGGTCGGGCGAAGCGCCAACCGGAGATGGCTCGTGTGGCGTGTCCCCAGTCGGCCTCGTCCAATCGGCCGATTGGTTTTTCTTCGAAGCGGAATGGGAGGACCCCATTGCCTTTGCCTACCCCGGCATATGAGCCCCGTCACTAAGCACTTATCCCATTGCAAGAATTACCAATCTATTTGGCCAAACCAAATAGATAACTCCAAGAGACTTACAAAGATATGAAATCATGCATATAAGAATTCAGAGAAGAACCAAATAATATTCGTAGATAAGCTGATCATAAACCCACAATTCATCGGATCTTGACAAACACACCGCAAAAGAGTATTACATTGGATAGATCTCCATGAAGATCATGAAGAACATGGTATTGAATCACAAAGAGAGAGCAGAAGCCATCTAGGTACTATCTATGTTCCCGTAGGTCTGTGGTGTACTACTCACGCATCATTGGAGGGGCAGTGGAGTTGATGTAGATGCTCTTTGTGATCGAATCCCCCTCTGGCAGATTACCGGAAAAGGCTCCAAGATTGGATCTCTCGGGAACGGAGGCTTGTGGCGGCGGAAAGTATTTGTGTGGATCTTTTTGGTATTGGGGGATTTTTTTTGGGGAATGTAGTAATAATTCAAAAAAATCCTACGTGACACCAAGATCAATCTAGGAGATGCTAGCAACGAGAGAGTGGGAGTGCATCTTCATACCCTTGAAGATCGCTAAGCGGAAGCATTGCAAATAACGCGGTTGATGGAGTCGTACTCACGGCGATTCAAATTGCGAAAGATCCGATCCAAGCGCCGAATGGATGGCGCCTCCGCGTTCAACACACGTACAACTCAGGGACGTCTCCTCCTTCTTGATCCAGTAAGGGGGGAGGAGAAGTTAAGGGAGGGCTCTAGCAGCACGACGGCATGGTGGCGGAGGAGCTCGTGGTTCTCTAGCAGAGCTTTGCTAAGCACTACGGAGGAGGAGGAGGTGTAGGAGGGGGAGGGATGCGCCAGGGGGAAGGGTGTGGCTGCCCTCCCAACCCCCACTATTTATAGGCCAGGGGGAGAGGGGGCCAGCCCCCTAGATCCAATCTAGGGTGTGGCGGCGGCCAAGGGGGGAGGCTTGCCCCCCAAGTTGGTGGGGGGCGCCCCACACCCCTAGGGTTGGCTGACCTAGTCGCCTTAGGCCCTAGGGGGAGGCGCACCAGCCCACTAAGGGGCTAGTTCCCACCCAACCACAACCCATTAGGTCCTCCGGGGTAGGTGGACCCTCTCGATGGACCCCCGGAAACCTTTCCAGTGACTGAAACTGGACTTCCCATATATAAATTGTCGTCGTTTTCTCACGACAGATGCCATAGGGTGGCTTATCGTAGGTGGTTGGGGCCGGAGGACGCCTACGGGCTCCAGGTGCGAGATTGGGCACGAGCGGTGGTGACACACGACATACCCAGGTTCAGGGCCCTCCATGGGAGGTAACACCCCTAGTCCTGCTTGGCCTAGTTGGATGGATGAGTATGTGTACAAGGGTGCTCCTGGAGATGTGTCTAGAGGAGGAAGAAAGAAAAGCCGGCTCGTCTTCCTCTGCTACTAAAGGGGTTTTCGGAGTTCTGCAAGTGAGCGAGAGTGATTGTCCGTCCCTATTGCATGGGGGGCTAGGGGGGTTTTATTGGCCACCCCCCCCCCCCGACGCTACAATATATCTAAAGTACTAAGGTGGGGGGACCCGGCTGGCAGTCTCTCTAGCTGGCCAGGGGGTCCCACCCTTTGTGCCGTCTCATCATCTACGGGGTCCACCGGGTGAGAGGTCCTATCCCCCGCTAGGGCCCGCCAGCCGGCTTTACGATTAGCTCTCGCTCACCTGCCATGGCACGGGTCGCTCGGGAGGCGTTGCCTAGTGCCAGCCAGCCGAGGTCTCCGATATGGCCGGCGGTACTGTAGCCACGCCGAGGCAGGTAATCGAGTGAGCGAGGGCGTGCCGGGACTGTTCCCTCGCACTCGTCGAAGTCAGCGGCTGGGACAGCCTGACTGTAGCCATGCGCTGTAGTGTGTCAACAGCCACTGTAGCCACAGGGCCGCCCATCGTGCTAGTCGTGTCGTGTCGCCGTACCAGCATGCAGAGGGACGGGACATCGCATGTCCGTCCCAGGGTCAACGGGGGAGGTGGCCCAGAGGCAGCCGACCGTGCCCAGCCGGCCGAGGGTCGAGCCGGCTCCTCAACCAGCCGGCCGGAGCGCCAGCCGGTGCCAGCACAAGCCGGACGTCCTCCAACCAGTCACGATCGGCCGGTCAGTGTTGCTTTTCTTCAAAGCGAGAGGGGAATGACCCGGTTGCTTTGGCATACCTGGGGGTAATAACCCCATCAATAGTCCCTGAAGCCGGCGGCAGCACGCGTCCGGCGGACGGAGGAGAGCCGACGGCTTCCCCCCAGGGATACCCTCCTCCGGTGCTAAGCCGAATGGGCAGCCGGATCGGCCGTTGGATCCGATGCCTCGGGTACCGGCGTGTCACTCCGGGACCCGCGTTGGCTCGCCGCGTGCCACGCGGCAAGTAATGATGCGGTGGGCCCCGTGCACACCAGGGAGACGAGACGTCGGCCTGGGCCTAGCCCGCTAGGTCCCGGTCATAGCCCGGTAGGCCTCGGGGTGCAGGTCGGGATCCTCTACGCCCCGAAGCAGCCGTTACTACGCGGGGCCACCCACGCGCGCGGAGTTTCCGGGGAAGTGGGCGTTGTTAATCCCACGTCCCCCGGTCGTGGCCTACCCTATAAAAGGGGAGGGAGGGCAGCGGACGGAGACACCCGCGTCCCGCTTCCTCTCTCACTATGCATCTTCTTGCTTTTCTTCATCCTCCTCGCCCCCTCGCGTATCACCGTTCCCGAGCCCGCACTCGGCTCACGCGCCGCCCTGCCACCGATATGGTTGACGAACGCGAAGGGAGTTGGGCCGGCTCCATCATTAGAGAGGCCGATATTGCGAAGCTCCGCCACGCGCGCAAGCTGCCGTAGGCAGAGCGGGTGGTGGCGCCTGCGCCAGGCGACGAGGTGGCGCCGACGCCATAGCCTAGGGAAGACGTCGTGTTCCTCTGGCACTTCTCCCGGGGCTTCAGGCTCTCGGTGAGTCTCTTCTTCCACCTTTTTCTTGATACCTTTGACCTCTAGTTGCATCATCTCGGCCCCAACGCGATCTTGTGTCTCTCTGCCTTCGTGACGCTGTGCAAGGGCTACCTCGGCATTCTCCCCTTCATTGATTTCTTCAACACACTCTTCTATCTCAAGGCGTTGAAAGTCAGTGCCTGCGGGGGCACGATGGTGTGCTGCCGCGGCGTCACGCACTTCCCCCTCTTTCTCTCATTGATTCCGTCAAGGGGTGGCATCGAACATTCTTCTATGTGAAGAACGCCAACCTGAACACGGACTACATCCTGCTGCCACCGTTTGTCGACGTGCAGTCCAGCCAGATGAATTGGATGGGGTCTGCCCCGTGCGGCGTGGCCCTGGAGGAGCTCGGCCGGCTCGCGCTGCTGAAGAGCTCTGAGGGGCTGGTCACCGCCGATCTATTGGCGGCGTTCATCTTGTGCTGGGTGTTGCCCCTCCAGCTGAGCCCGCACCGGATCTGCGACATGTCTGGCGGGCGTGACCCCTACCGGCTGTCCACCGTCGACCTGACACTGGCTTAGGTGGCAAAGCGGGTGAACACCCTTATGACATTCAAGCTGAAGCCTGTGTCATGGTCCTTCGGCATGGAGCCATACGACCGCATCAACCGCCCCTGGTAAGTCTGTCATCGAGGCGGTTCTTCCTCCATTTGATGCTTCCGATTTGGTAGCCGGCTGGAGAACTTACTTAGTCGTGCTGACCGCAACTGCTGGTGCGACAGAACACGCCGGATGGCCCGCACCCTCAGATCTTCGAGGCAGAGCGTGAGAACTCCGACTCTGAAGACTATGAGACGGAAGGCACTCCGGAGGAAGAGGTGGAATCCTCGGGAGGAGCCGACGAGCCGGCGGACCCGCGGGCCGGCGCCCCCAACGAAGCTAGAGGATCCTGCACGACCGGGGAGCCCAGCGGAGCGGGTGAGTTCCTTCTTGCTCCTTCTATTAGGGACTGGACGGATGACGATGACGACGATGACATAACGATTCTGAACAAGCCTCCTCCCTCAGCGCGCTAGGGTCGGAGGAGAGAGGAGAGGCCGACTCAAGACCTTGCGTCCGGAGCAGCCGGCCGAATGAAGAGGACGGCCCTGGAGGGGCCGGCGGCCCCCGCTGCCAGTCCCGAAGCGGGTGAAGTTGGCCGCGCGGAAGACGCCGCCACGCGGCAAGCAGGCCTTGCCCCTTGTCATCGGGTAAGTCTTCCTTCCATTTGTTTGTTCTTTTTACGGGTCGCGAGCCGGTAGGTAACCGGTCCTTGGGCATTGCAGGGACCCCATCGAGCTCCTCGAGGGGGAGCCGACGGGGGATGTGACGGACGCCGCCAGCCGGCTGGCCCGCGAGCACGCGGCCACCCAGCAGGAGAAGAAGAGGAGGCTCGCGAAGCTGCGAGCCTCCAAATCCGGCATGCGAGGAGGAGCCTCGCACTCCGGAACCTCGAGCAGCCGGAGGCGGAGGGGGTCCGTGGATCCCCGCGGGTGTCTGACTCGGCGGCGGAATCGACCCGGATGTCGTGGCCTCCATCGAGCGAGCCACGAGGGGCGTCCATGGAACCGCCGGTGCCTCCGTCCGCGGAGGAGGCGGCCCAAGCGAGGGCGATGACGGTGGAGCCGGCTACCGAGGCGGCCCGGACCGAGGTGCCGGTCGTGACCCCGCCGACGACCGAGCTGGCTCGGGATGACGTGCCGGAGGCCCCGACGGCCCCGGAGGTGGCATCGGAGGTGGCGCCAGAGTTGGCGGCCACGGACGCGGAGGCGCCCTCTGGTGCGATCGTCACGCCAGAGCGGCAGGAGGCGGAGGCAGCAACGGCGTCGGGCGGAGGGCCAGCGGGAGGCGACTCCTGGACCATTGGCGTCATCAACCCGCCCCCGCCGGTCAGCGCCACAGCGAACCCGAGTGGCAACGGCGGCTGATCCCGGAGGACCCTGAGAACAATGCAGGAGGTGCTCCAAGATTGGGAAGTGCTGGGGAGAGTGCCAGCCCAGCCGGCTCCCCAGGCGGGCGGACCGGTCCCCTCCTTTGGGGATTTGGGGAGCGTCCTGGACCGGTGCCTTTAGGAGCTGGCCCGGTTCGCGGAGGCAGCAGACACCACCCTGCAGCGTGCCGAGGTAAGCACGATCGTTTTGCATTGTCTTAGGATTATCGGTGGGGGGCGCGCAAGCGCACCCACTGGGCATAGCCCTCGAGATGCGGGTCGGCTGACCAGCTAACGGGCAGCTGGGCCGAATCACTTTTGAGCATTCGCTGATCTTTGCGTCCTCGTGGCAGGAGGGAACCTCCCCGCGGCAAAAGCTGTTTGAGGAGGTGGTCGCCATCCACGACCATGGCGAACACGGCTTCCACCGCTTGGAGGAGGAGATGACGCACATGCGAGGTCGGCTGAACTTTATGGGAGGGGAGTGCAGCCCCCGGGAGCAGGCTGATGCTTGCAACTTTGCCTCGCAGGTGACCTCACCGCCCTTCAGGACAAGAAGACCGGGATCGTCTCCGAGCGGGAACGGCTGGCACAAGACGTCCAGGCGGCCGCACAGGAGAAGGACTGGCTGACCGTGCTGCCGGGGGATGGGGAGGCGGCCCGGGACCGGCTCAAGGCCGAGGCGGTGAAGGAAGTGGCGGCCCGGGAGACAGCCGTCAAGGAGGCGGCTGATGCTGCCCGGAGGATCGCCACCCTCCAAGACGAAGTGACCCACGTCGAGAGAATGCTCGAGGAGGTCCGGGGATCCCTTTTCGTGTCGGAGGTGGCTGTGGAGATGGAGCGGACGACAACGCTCAACTTCGCCCTTGGGATGGACGCCGCCATTGAGGGTAAGTGCCTTTCCTTCTCTGCTCCGGCCGGTCTTTTTTTCCTTTGCTGGTTCTTGTGTTTTGATTTGCCTTTCTTTCTTCTTCTGCTTCTTCTTCTTTCCCTTAGGGCACTTCCCAGAAACTCAGCATCGCGCTGCGCGTGCCTTCGAGGAGCATCGGGAGTACCTTCGGGAGCAGGGTCGCTCCATTGAGCAAGAGGCCCCGTGGGACGTGGACGAGATTGGGGTCGCCATCGAGTACCGGCTAACCCATCTTGAACGAAGCATGGACCGACTGAAGACAGCTGGAAAGGAGGTCATCGCCGCTCTGTGGCCGGGCTGTGGGGGAGCTCCGGCAAACCACGTGGCCTTGTGGCTGGAGCAGGCCGTGGCCCGGCTCAAGGCCTGGAAGGCGTCGGCGGCCCGGGCCGGTGCACAGATGGCGCCCCGGTTTGTCACCTCGTGATATCGAGGTGTCAATCTGAACCAGCTGGCCACCATGCGTGACGAGCCGGCCGCAGAGCGGGAGGCCCTGAGCCGGCCCTCGTCCTCCGGGCCAACGAGCTCGCGTCGTCCTTCGACGGGGACGAGTTCCTACCAGCGCTTGGCGAGGATGGCGAGCCGCTGCCCGAAGACTCCTTCGGCACCCCTCAAGGCCCAGCAGACGAGGAGGTCGCTGACGAGAGCACCGACTCGAGCGGCGAGACGGCTGGGAACACGGAGGCCTCTTCGAAGGATGCGACCACCTCCGAGGCCAGACTCGAGCAGCTCAGCAATGCGCCGGTTGGGGGCACGCCGGCTAGCGACACACCGGTGGCCTGAGCCCCCGGGCGTTTTTGTCTATCCTTTTTTCTTTCCTACAAGTTAGGCTTGAGTCCACCCACTGGGGGTGTTTTATGTAATGAACCATGCTGGCTGTGGGCCGCTTTTGTCTTATCATTTGTGCTATGACTATCTAGTGTGTTTGCCTTGTTGCTCATGCTGACTCGTCCTTATCCTTTTTTGCCTGCTTGACTCTTTTTGGGTCTTCTCCTTTTCCCCTTCGGTTTCGGCCCTGCCAGCCCGACAGCTGGGAGCCGGTCTGTAGCTGGGTCGGGGCGTTTGCCTCAAGGGATCCGGTTCAGAACATAGGAGTCATGATTAATGTGAGTTCTTTATGATTAATGTGAGTCCATGGATTATATGCACTCTCACCCTTCACCTTTTCTGGACTCTCTAGTACCGCGCAACTTTTGCCGGTGCGAGAAACCCACCATATATTCTTGCTCAAAACAGCCACCATACCTACCTGTTATGGCATTTCCATAGCCATTCCGAGATATATTGCCATGCAACTTCCACCGTTCTGTTTATGACACGCATCATCATTGTCAAATTGTTTTGCATGATCGTAAGATAGCTAGCATGATGTTTTCATGGCTTGTCCATTTTTTTATGTCATTTGCTATGCTAGATGATTGCACATCCCTCTACACCACCGGAGGAATTCATATACAGACATATTTTGAGTATCGAGTTGTAATTCTTGAGTTGTAAATAAATAAAAGTGTGTTGATCATCATTATTAGATCATTTTCCCATGTGAGGAAAGGATGATGGAAGCTAGGATTCCCTCACAAGTTGGGATGAGTCTCCAGACTTTACAAAAAAATAAAACAGGCTAGAGAAGCCCAAATAAAAAAAGAGGCCAAAGATGCCCACCAAAAAAATGAAAAAGGGGGAAATAAAAAAAGGATGAGAGAAAATAGAGAAGGGGCAATGCTACTATCCTTGACCACACTTGTGCTTCAGAGTAGCAGCATGTTTTTCATATAGAGAGTCTCCTATATTGTAACTTTCATATACTAGTGGGAATTTTTCATTATAGAACTTGGCTTGTATATTCCAAGGATGGGCTTCCTCAAATTTCCCTAGGTCTTCATGAGCAAGCGAGTTGGATGCACACCCACTTAGTTTATTTTTGAGCTTTCATACACTTCTATCTCTAGTGCATCCGTTGCATGGCAATCCCTACTCACTCACATTGATATCTATTAATGGTCATATCAATAGCATGTTGATATGCCAAGTTGATGTGAGACTATCTTCTCCTTTTCTTCACAACCACCACCATATTCTATTCCACCTATAGTGCTATATCCATGACTCATGATCATGTATTGCGTAAGAGTTGAAAATGTTTGAGAACATAAAATGTGTGAAAAAATTACTTGACTTGACATCGGGGTTGTGCATGATATAAATACTTTGTGTGGGGAAGATGGAGCATAGCCAGACCATATGATTTTGTAGGGATAACTTTCTTTTGCGATATTGTTTTGAAGAGACACAATTGCTTTGTTCGAATGTTTGAAATATTACTATTTTTATGTCAACATTAAGCTTTTGTTTTGAGTCTTATGGATCTGAAATTCTTGCCACAGTAAGAAGATTGCATTGATAAATATGTTAGGCAGCATTCACACTTCATAAATTATTTCTTTTATCATTTACCTGCTCGAGGATGAGCAGGAATTAAGCTTGGGGATGCTGATACATCTCCAACGTATCTACAATTTATGAAGTATTCATGGCATGTTATACAATATGATTTTGGTATGATTTTATTAGAACTAACCCGGACTGACGCTGTTTTCAGCAGAACTACCGTGGTATTGTTTTTGTGCAGAAATAAAAGTTCTCAGAATGAGCTGGAAATTTACGGAGAATATTTTTGGAAAATATAAAAAATAATGGAGCGAAGAGTCATCGGAGAGGAAGGCCGAGGAAGCCACAAGCCACAGGGGCGCGACCAGCCCCTAGCGCGCGTCCCCCTCGCTTGTGACTTCTTCGGGAACCTTCTGGACGTGGGACCGATGCCAAAAATTCCTATAAATACTAAAACCCCTAGAAAGAAACCTAGATCAGGAGTTCCACCTCCGCAAGCCTACAGAGCCATGAAAAACCAATCGGGAGCCCATTCCGGCACCCTACCGGAGGGGAAAGCCATCACCGGAGGCCATCTTCATCATCCCGACGCTCTCCATGATGAGGAGGGAGTAGTTCACCCTCGGGGCTGAGGGTATCTACCAGTAGCTATGTGTTTGATCTCTCTCTCTCTCTCGTGTTCTTCAGATGACACGATGTTGATGTACCGCGAGGTTTATTGATATAGATTGAATCATATGGAGTTTTCCCCTCTCTATGTTCTTGTGATGAATTGAGTTTTCCCTTGAAGGTTTCTTATCGGATTGAGTCTTTAAGGATTTGAGAACACTTGATGTATGTATTGCGATGGGATATCCATGGTGACAATGGCATGTTCTATTGATCCACTTGATGTATGTTTTGGTGATAAACTTGCGGGTTCCGTGACCTTGGGAATCTATGCATAGGGGTTGGCACACGTTTTTGTCTTGACTTTCCGGTAGAATCTTTGGGGCACTCTTTGAAGTTCTTTGTGTTGGATTGAACATGATGAATCTCAAATTATGTGATGCATATCGTATAATCAAGCCCATGGGTACTTGTGGTGACATTGGTGTATCTAGGTGACATTAGGGTTTTGGTTGATGTGTATATTAAGGTGTTATTTTAGTACAAACTCTAGGGCTGTCTGTGACACTTATAGGGATAGCTCATAAGATTGATCATAAAAGATAACTTTGACGTGGTTTCGTACCCTACAATATTTCCTTCGTTAGTTCTCCACTATTTGTAACTTTTTAGTGAACTCTTTCTCGCACGAGAGGTACTTACAGATGATTCGACTATAACACTATTGTTGAGAGAAATTTCTCTAGTGAAAGTATCAACCCTGGGCCTTGTTTCCAAGCATTTATACAACGTTTTGCTCGCTGTTTACTATTTGTTACCTTGCTGTTTTTATATTTTCATATTACAAAAACCTATATCTACCATCCATATTACACTTGTATCACCATCTATTCGCCAAACTAGTGCACCTATACAATTTACCATTGTATTGGGTGTGTTAGGGACACAAGAGACTCTTTGTTATGTTGTTGCAAGGTTGTTTGAGAGAGACCATCTTCATCCTACACCCCCACGGATTGATAAACCTTAGGTCATCCACTTGAGGAAAATTGCCGTTGTCTTACAAAACTATATGCTTGGAGGACAACACGAGTCTACAAGAAGAAGGTTGTGTAGTAGACATCACACATCTTACCAAATTGAATGATATCGCCACCCTATTTACTCATGAGGAAAAAATGGCTATTACTATATTCTTAAGTTGTTTCCTTTCTCATTAAAGGGTGATGCTAAGATATGGTTTAATTATCTTGCTCCTGGTTGCGTATGTAGTCCCCAGGATATGATTTATTACTTCTCTAAAAAATATTTTCCTGCCCATAAGAATCAAGCTTCCTTCCGGGAAATATTTAAATTTTTGCAAATTGAAGAAGAGAGTCTCCCACAATCTTGGGGGAGGCTTCTCCAGTTACTTAATGCTTTGCCTGATCATCCTCTCAAGAAAAACGAAATAATTGATATCTTTTATAATGGACTGCTTCTAGGGACCACCTAGAAAGTTGTACTGGTTGTGTTTTCACTGAAGGAATTGTTGAACAAGCTGACCTACTATTGAACAATATATTGAGCAATGATAATGATTGGACTATTCCCGAGCCACCTCCAAAGCCAACTCTGAAGAAAAGAGGTATTCTATTTCTCAGTCCTGAAGATATGGAAGAGGCAAAGAAATCTGTGAAAGAAAAAGGTATTAAAGCTGAAGATGTTAAGAATCTACCACCTATTGAAGAAATACGTGGTCTTGATAACCCGACACAGGTAGTAGAGGTTAATTCTCTCTATAGATTTGATGAAGGAGATATTCCTTATAATAAGCCTGCTGGCCAATGCTTGGATGAATTTGATAACTTTGTAGTCAAGCAAGAAAATTTTAATGCTTATGTTAGTAGACAATTGAAACATAATGCTTATATGCTTGATCACTTGGGTGATTATTTGAGTAGAACTGTCAATGATCTTAACCTTATTAGTAAACATGCTTCCATGGTAACTACTCAAGTAGAACAAGTACTAAAGGCACAGAATGATTTACTTAATGAGATGAATAGTAAGAACAATGGTCATTCTGTTAAAGTTGTGACTAGAGGTGGTAGAATGACTCAAGAACCTTTGTATCCTGAGGGCCACCCTAAGAGAATTGAGCAAAATTCTCAAAGAGTTAATACTGATGCACCTATTCATTCCAGTAAGAGTAGGAAAAGGAATGACGATAGTACTTTGCATGCTGCTAGTGAACCTGTTGTAGATACACCTAAGAACCCAAATGATCTTTATGTTTCTGATGCTAAGACACAATCTGATAATGAAAATGAGCCTAGTGATAAAATTAATGATGATGTTCATGTTGATGCTCAACCTAGTAATGATAATGATGTGGAGACTGAACCTGTTGTTGATCTTGATAACTCACAACCTAAGAATAAGAGATATGATAAAATAGACTTTGTTGCTAGGAAACATGGTATAGAAAGAGAACCATGGGTTCAGAAACCCATGCCCTTCCCCGTAAGCCATCCAAGAAAAAAGGATGATGAAGATTTTGAGCGCTTTGTTGAAATGCTTAGACCTGTCTTTTTACGTATGTGTTTGACTAATATTCTAAAATGTCTCCTTATGCTAAGTATATGAAAAATATCGTGACAAATAAAAGAAAAATACCAGAAGCTGAGATTTCCACCATGCTTGCTAATTATACCTTTAAGGATGGAATACCAAAGAAACTAGGAGACCCCGGAGTACCTACTATACCATGCTCTATTAAAGGAAATTATGTTAAAACTGAAATCTCCTTGGAGTTAGTGTTAGTGTTATGCCTTTCTCTTTATATCGTACACTTGATTTGAATAAGTTGACACCTACTGAAATCTCCTTGCATATGGATGATAAATCAACTGCTTTACCCATCGGTATTTGTGAAGATGTACCTGTTGTAGTTGCGGATGTTACTATCTTAACAGACTTTGTTATCCTTGATATTCCCAAGGACGACAATCTGTCGATCGTCCTTGGTCGACCCTTTTTGAATACTACAGGGGCTGTTATTGATTGCAACAAGGGAAATGTCACTTTTCATGTTAATGGTAATGAGCATACGGTACATTTTCCGAAGAAACAATCTCAAGTTCATAGTGTCAACTCCATTGAAAAGGTTTCCATGATTATTATCGGAGGCTTTGAATTCCCTATTCCTACTGTCAAGAAGAAATATGATATACTTATTGTTGGGGACATGCATATCCCCATTGAGGTAACCTAGTGCTATTCGAAAATTCTCCGGTTCCGTGTCATTCGAAAAAGTTTGTCAATAAGACTTGATCAACCTTATTGATGGATTCTTTTTTATGAATGTGAGATGGATGAATTTAGAAAGCACTACCTTTTGTACCCAACTTTTCTTCTCTGTTCCTTAGTTTCATTCTAGTAAAATTTTATTATTTTCCTGTTTTCTGTTTTATCCGTGCATTATAAAAATGACCTGAAAATAGAAGTCCCCAGAATGCCCTGAAAATTTAGTATGATTTTTTCTGGAATATTTAAGAATTTTTGGCACTAAATATGCATCAGGGTGCCCCACCCCCCTGGGCATGCCCTGGTGGCTTCTGGGTCCCATGTGGGGGCCCCTCACTTATTCCAACACCCATCCACTTCGTCTTCCTCCAGAAAAAATCCCACCATTGCTCAAACTCGTGTTTTAGCTCATCTTGCTGCCATTTTCAATCTCCTTGCTCAAAGCTCCATTTGCAAAACTATATTAGGGGATTGCTCATCGGTATGTGACTCCTCCAATGGTCCAATTAGTTTTTATTCTAGTGCCTTATATATTGCAAATTTCTGCTGTTGTGGTGACCTTGTTCTTGAGCTTGCATGTCAAATTTGTATGGTCTGAAGTAGCTTTGATGCGTGATATGGCTTTTAGGAACTTGAGGGAGTAGTTGCTATGAGTTTTGTTGAGCTTTGTTCACTTTTATTTTGATTCACTAAAAACTTTAGAATTTTTTTAGGGAAAGAAAAGATGTTGAGGAGAATGTACCAAGGTGGTTCCTCGAGCAAGAAAACTCCGAGACTCCTGTTATGTGAGTCCGATTTTGAACCACCGAGGGAAGCTCGAGTACTGCCTTGTGAATGGTCGTCGGATCAATTCATGGACAATGTCGGGTTCAAGGAAGAGTTTTATGCGTACATAAGGAATGCTGGCCTTATTTCTGACCGATGTGAGCAATATTATCAACTCACTGATTCTTTCGTGCTGAGGTTTGAATTTTCATCTAGCCGTTATTCTCATTCTATTCTATTTAATCTTTATGATAAGTCCTACACCATGGAACTAGAGGATTTTAATGATGCATGAAAAAATCCGCAGTGAGGTAGCCGTAGCGATCCTCATAAAAATGAATATAATGATTTCCTTGATAGCATCACGGTGGGAGAAACTAGAATCATTACACAAGCTACTTTTGGGAGCATTCACTTTCCAGCTATACATTATTTTGCTCTCTTAATAGGTAGATGTATTAACGGAAAACATGATCATAGCCAGCTTTGTGTGCCTGACCTGAGTATTCTTAAGAGTGTTGTAATGGTAGATAGACGATATAACTTGGGGGCTATTATTGCCAGGAGGTTACATCTTGATGCTAAGGATGGGGATTTCTTTGGCGGAATTTATGCACCCATGTAACTAAGTATCTTGGGGTACCCATAAGAGAGAATGATATTCAGTTACCCTTGCTTTTATTGATTATGAGGCTTTGGTGTGCTACCAGTTTCTTGAAAGGAATGAACAATCCCTCCAGTACCAACCAATTTTTGACAGACAACGTGATGTCCATGTTACCCTTCCTGCTCCTGCCTTCTTTAACTTTCAGGAGAAATATAATACTTTATAACCAGAGAGGAGGCAAACGAGTACGAGAGGAATGCGGAATCAGCTAGCCTTGATGCTGCAGTCATTCAGCCGGTAGCCGCCACAGCCCAGTACAACCCCAACTATGACTTCGGATATTATCCGGGCCAGCCATGGCCCTAGACCAACTCAGGCCAAAAGCCTAAGCTTGGGGGAGTACGTATTTCTTACCAACATTACATTCATGTTCACACACTTGTTTTAGTTGTCGGTGTTTATACTTTTTCATTGTACTATACATGGTAGTTTATTTCTTATTTATGCTTTCTTCTTGTGTGTTTGATTAATCTTTAAGAAAATCCAAAAAAATTAGTTCTAGATTTACCTTCTAGTTTGTTTAGTTGTAGCATTAAAAGAAAACCCAAAAATATTTCTCTCTCTTCTTTTGATTCTTGGGAGTTTTCCCGTGTAAATAGTTTTTCTCGTTCTTGCTTTGAAACTTCTTTTCTTTGGGTCGTAAGGAGAAGACCACGATGAAATGTTAAGTGGGTCTCATATGCATTATGGTTTATCTTACTTAGAACCCATATTGCCTTGTCTTCTACTTTGAGTTACTGCTTGCACATTCCAGCTTAGTCCAATGCACGTGCACTCTTATTATTCACATCATTCGTTCGTGCAAGTGAAAGGCAATAATGAAGATATATGATGAAATGACCAAGATGGAGAAAAGCTGGTATGAACTCTAACTATCTTGTTTTTGTAAATATGATTAGCTCATCGTTCGGGATTCAGCTAATTATGGGTTGAACATGTTTGCAATGACAATTAGAGATTATAGTTATTCATGCCATGCTTAATTAGATAATAGTTAATAATGGTTTGTTTTGAGTGCCAACATGCATATTAAAATGGTTGTGATGTAGTATGATAGAATGGTATCCTCCTCTGAATGATTCGAGTGGCTTGACTTGGCACATGTTCACGCATGTAGCTGAAACAAAACCAACATAGCCTCCACGATGTTTATGTTCATGGTGATCTATATCCTACTCATGCTTGTATACAATGTTGGTCAATCCCAAAGCATGTTTATGACTTTTGTCACTCTCTAGTTGGTCGCGCCCCAGTCTTTTGCTAGCCTTCACTTATACTAAGCGGGAATATTGCTTGTGCATCCATCTCCATAAACCCAAAGTTGTTCCATATGAGTCCACCACACATACCTATATGCGGTATTTACCTGCCGTCCCAAGTAAATTTGCATGTGCCACTCTCCAAACCTTGAAACAAATATTCCATTTTGTATGCCCAAATCACTCATGTAGTGACTGGGGGTTGTCAGTATCTGATACGTCTCCAACGTATCTATAATTTTTGCTTGTTCCATGTTGTTATATTATCATTCTTGGATGTTTTACAATCATTTTAGCACAACTTTATATTATTTTTGGGAATAACCTATTAACCTAGAGCCCAATGCCAGTTCCTATTTTTCCTTGTTTTTGAGTTTTACAGAAAAGGAATATCAAACGGAATAAAACTTTACGGTGATTTTTTTTTGGACCAGAAGAGACCTACGGAGCATCAGAGTTGGGCCATAAGGTTCCTGAGGAGGCCACAAGCCTCAGGGGCGCGGCCACCCCCTGGCCGCGACCGCCAGGCTTGTGGGCCCCTCCGGAGTCCACCGACCTCCCTCTTAGCTCTATAAATCGTCAAATCTTCCAGAAACCCCAATGGAGAACCTAGATCGGGAGTTCCACTGCCGCAAACCTCCAGATCCACGAAAAAACAATCAAGAGCCCGTTCTGACACCCTGTCGGAGGGGGAAACTATCACTGGAGGCCATCCTCATCATCCCGATGCTCTCCATGACGAGGAGGGAGTAGTTCACCCTCGGGGCTAAGGGTATGTACCAGTAGCTATGTGTTTGGTGTCTATCCCTCTTGTGTTCTTAAGATGGCACGATCTTGATGTACCACGAGCTTTATTAATATAGTTGAATCATATGGAGAGTTTCACCTCTCTATCTAGTTGTGATGAATTGAGTTTTCCCATTGAAGTTTTCTTATCGGATTGAGTCTTTAAGGATTTGAGAACACTTGATGTATGTCTTGCGATGGGATATTTGTGGTGACAATGGGATGTTCTATTGGTTCACTTGATGTATGTTTTGGTGATCAACTTGCAGGTTCTGTGACCTTGGGAATCTATGCATAGGGGTTGGCACACGTTTTCGTCTTGACTTTACAGTAGAAACTTTGGGGAACTTTTTGAAGTTCTTTTTGTTGGATTAATGAATCTCAAATTATGTGATGCATATAGTATAATCAAACCCATGGGTACTCGAGGTGACACTGGGGTATCTAGGTGACATTAGAGTTTTGGTTGATGCGTATCTTAAGGTGTTATCTTAGTACAAACTCTAGGGCTGTTCGTGACACTTATAGGGATAGCTCATAAGATTGATCAGAAAAGATAACTTTGAGGTGGTCTCATACCCTACAATAATTTCTACTTTTGTTCTCCTCTATGTGTAACTTTGGAGTGAACTCGTTGTCGCACGTGAGGGATTTACATATGATTCAACTATGTTAGTATTGTTGAGAGAACTTGCACTACTGAAAGTATGAACCCTAGGCCTTGTTTACAAGCATTGCAATACCGTTTGTGCTCACTTTTGTTGCTTGTTACCTTGCTGTTTTTATATTTTCAGTTTACAAAAACCTATATCTACCATTTATATTACACTTGTATCACCATCTCTTCGCCGAACTAGTGCACCTATACAACTTACCATTGTATTGGGTGTGTTGGCGACACAAGAGACTCTTTGCTATTTGATTGCAGGGTTGTTTGAGAGAGACCATCTTCATCCTACACCTCCTGCATATTGATAAACCTTAGGTTATCCACTTGAGGGAAAATTTCCATTGTCCTACAAAACTCTGTGCTTGGAGGCCCAACACGAGTCTACAAGAAGAAGGTTGTGTAGTAGACATCAAGCTCTTTTTTGGCACCGTTGCCGGGGAGGTGAGTGCTTGAAGGTATATATTTAGATCTTGCAATCAAATCTTTTAGTTTTTTGTTTTTCACTAGTTTGGTTTTATAAAAGAAAACTACAAGAAAATGGAATTGAGGTTGCCTCATATGCTTCACCTTTTTAATGTCTTTCGTGAAAATGATGGAAAGGAAAATTGTGCTCAAGTGTTAGAAGAAGAAGCTATTAAAATGTTTGGCACTAAATATTTGAGTGATGAGCATGATGGTGATATTGTTAGTATGAATTCTCTGAATATTCATGATGCTAATGATATGCAAAGCCACAAGCTTGGGGATGCTATTTTTGACGAAGATCATATTTTTAGTCCCCCAAGTTTTGATGAGCAAAACTATTATGATTATGACATGCCTCCTTCTATGATGATTATTGTGATGCCACGTATGCTATAAATAATAATGACAACCATGAAACTTCTTATCATGATTTTAATATTCAATGTGGTTATGTCAATCAAGTGTCACATGATAGTTATTTTGTTGAGTTTGCTCCCACTACTATGAATGAGAAGAAGTTTGCTTATTTGGAGAGTGATAAAATTTCTATGCTTTTGCATCATGAGAATAATGCTTTATGTTCTGGTTATATAGTTCAATTCCTTCATGATGCTACTGAAAATTATTATGAGGTAGGAACATATGCTTGTAGGAATTGCAATAATATCAAGTTTCCTCTCTATGTGTTCAAAGTTTTGAAGTTATGCTTGTTTTGCCTTCCTATGATAGATGATTCTTGCTCTCATAAATTGTTTGATCATAAAATCCCTATGCATAGGAAGTGGGTTAGACTTAACTGTGCTTTTCATGAGATTCATGATGCTCTTTTGCATGTTTCAATTACTATTCCTATGTGAGCATCATTGAAATCATCATGCCTAGCTAAAAGGCATTAAAGAAAAGTGCTTGTTGGGAGACAACCCAACACTTTTACTTTCTGATTTTGTGTGTTCACATGATTAAGCTACTGTATTAATCATGTTCTGTGTCTGTTATTTCAACAAAGTTCCAAGTAAATCCTTTGGGATAGTGTGGATACTTGCTTGTTTGATTCTGTGCAAAAACAAAAAGTTTTGCGTCCAGTATATGAATTATCTTGTTTTACTAGAGCATCAAAAAATTCTATTTTTTTTACAAAAACTCTATATGCAAATTCCATGAGTTTTACTAATTGTTCAGAATTTTTAGAGTCAGGGAAGTATGGTGATCTTTCAGATCTTTACAGGCTATTCTGTTTTTGACAGATTCTGTTTTGCATGCATAGTTTGCTTGTTTCAAGTGTTCCTATAGCTTATATTGAATAATATAAATTGTGGGAATGATTTAATATAGTAGGTATCATGTGCGAACAATTATGAATCTTGTCTTGACAGTACCTAAGTGAATGATCTATATTTACTACACTAACCCATCTCACGAAGTTCCGTTATGTTTTGTGTGATTGAAGTTTTCAAGTTTTGGATGAGAAACCGATATGAGAAGAATAAGGAGTGAAAAGAACCTAAGATTGTGGATTCCCAAGGCACCCCAAGGTAATATCCAAGGAAGACTCAAGTGCCTAAGCTTGGGGATGCCTCGGAAGGCATCTCCTCTTTCGTCTCCAACACTATCGGTATATCTTACTTGGAGCTATATTTTTATTTGTCACACAATATGTGTTTTGCTTGGATCGTCATTTTTTTATGTTAGATGTTATTTATAATCTTGTTTTTCAATAAAAAGTTCCAAGAATTGCCTTTAGGATGCTTGCATTGCATGTTTTGATATGTGCTGGGTAAAAACAGAAACTTCTGCTGTAGAGTTTGAATTTTTCTATTTTACTGGAACGTGGAAAGTTTCTGAAATTTTTACACAGTATGGTCATATAAATTTTATAGCATGTACTAAATTTTAATAATTTTTTGATTTACATAAGTACACTATTTTCATAAATTTCTACAGACTATTCTGTTTAGACAGATTGCTGTCATAGTTTCGTTATCTACTTATCCTATAGTTTCCATAGACTATATTGGTAGATATAAATTGTGGAAATGATAGTATACAGTACCTAATGTGTGAAAATTATTATGAAATTTGTCTTGGAAGTACATAAAGAGCTGATTTATTATTATGTGAACTAACCTATCTCACGAGTTCTTTTTGAATTTTGTGTGGATGAAGTTTTTGAGAATAGGTGAAACCGTGGTATGAGAGGATTGAACGAGGTACAAAAGCTCAAGCTTGGGGATGCCCAAGGCACCCCAATTAAATATTTCAAGAAATCTCAAGCATCTAAGCTTGGGGATGCTACGCATCCCACCTCTCTTCATCAACAACTATCGGTTAGCCTATGTTGAGCCTAAATTTTTATTCGTTCACACGATGCGTGCTATTCTTGGAGTGCTATTTTTATTTTGCTTGTTGTTGAATAAAGTACTTAAGATCTGAAAATATTTATTGAGGGAGAGAGAGTCCTCACATATCTCCTTAATTGTTTGACTACTCATATCCTCTGAGAGTAGCTTGTCATTTGCTCTACTGCTTCACTTATATCTTTTTAGAGCATGGTGGTGTTATATTTTATAGAAATTATAAAACTCTCATACCTCACTTATATTATTTTCAGAGTATATTAAAACCGCATGGTAATTTGTTTATGTTATGAATTTGGTCCTAATATAATGGGCATCCAAGAGGGATATAATAAAAACATTCATATTAAGTGCATTAAAAACTATGAGAAGTTTGATTCCTTGCATATAGTTTTGAGATAATAGAGATGCTAATATGAGATTCATGCTAGTGAGTAGTTGTGAATTGGAAGAGATACTTGTCTTAAAGCTTGTGATTCCCATAGCATGCACATATGGTGAACAATTATGTAATGAAGTCTGAGCATGATTTGTTTAATGATTGTCAACCTTTGTGTGAGAGTCGGGAGCGAGCGATGGTTAACTCCTACCAACCTCTCCCCTAGGAGAATGCATCTAATGCTTTGCTTGATTACTAATAGAATTTTGCAATAAGTATATGAGTTCTTTATGACCAATGTTGAGTCCATGGATGATACGCACTCTCACCCTTCCATCTTTGCTAGCCTCTCTAGTACCGCACAACTTTCGCCGGTACACCAAACTCTCCTTCCTCAAAACAGTCACTATATATTACTCAAAACAGCCACCATACCTACCTATTATGGCATTTCCATAGCCATTCCGAGATATATTGCCATGCAACTTCCACCATGTAGTTTTTTATGACTTGCATCATCACTTCATATTGCATATAGAGTCATATTTTGTCATAGGAATCGAGTTGTAATTTATTTTTCTTTTGAGTGATAGTTAAATAAAAGTGTGATGATTTTTCATTAATAGAGCATTGTCCCGTGAGAGAAAAGGATGATGGAAGCCATGACTCCCTCACAAGTTGGGATGAGCATCCGGACTTTACACAATATAAAATAGGCCAGCGAAGCCCAAACAAAAAAATAAAAGAGGCCAAAGAAGCCCACCAAAAAAGAAAAAAGAGAAAAAATGAGAGAAAGAGAGAAGGCACAATTGCTATTACATTTTTCCACACTTGTGCTTCAAAGTAGCACCATGATCTTCATGATAGAGAGTCGTCTATTTTTTCACTTTCATATAACTAGTGGATATTCATTTTGCACGACCACTTTGTTTCCTTTTTGAGCTTTCATACACTTATAACTTTAAGTGCATTTGTTGCATGGCAATCCCTACTCACTCACATTGATATCTATTGATGAGCATCTCCATACCCCGTTGATACACCTAGTTGATGTGAGACTATCTTCTCCTTCTTCCCTTGCACCTCCTCCATATTCTATTCCACCTATAATGGTATATCCATGGCTCATGCTCATGTATTGCATGAGAGTTGAAAAGGTTTGAGAAGACCAAAAGTGTGAAACAATTGCTTGACTTGTTTATTAGGGTTGTGCATGATTTAGATAATTTGTGTGGGGAAGATGGAGCATAGCCAGACCACATGATTTTGTAGGGATGACTTTCTAAGGCCATGTTATTTTGAAAGGACACGACTACCTTGTTGGTGTGCTCGAAGTATTACTATTTTTTGTCAATATTAGACTATTGTTTTGAATCTTACGGATCTGAAAATTAATGCCACAATACAGAATTTGATGAACATGTTAGGCAGCATTCCACATCAAAAATTATTTGTTTTTATCATTTACCTACTCGATGACGAGCAGGAATTAAGGTTGGGGATGCTGATACATCTCCAACGTATCTATAATTTTTGCTTGTTCCATGTTGTTATATTATCATTCTTGGATGTTTTGCAATCATTTTACCACAACTTTATATTATTTTTGGGACTAACCTATTAACCTAGAGCCCAGTGCCAGTTCCTGTTTTTTGTTTTTGTGTTTTACAGAAAATGAATATCAAACGGAGTCAAAATGGAATAAAACTTTATGGTGATTTTTTTGGACCAGAAGAGACCTACGGAACATCAGAGTTAGGCTAGAAGGTTCCCGAGGAGGCCACAAGCCTCAGGGGCGCGACCACCCCCCTGGCCGTGGCCACCAGGGTTGTGGGCCCCTTGGGAGTCCACCAACCTCCCTCTCAGCTCTATAAATCGTCAAATATTCCAGAAACCCCAACGAAGAACCTAGATCGGGAGTTCCGCTGCTGCAAACCTCCAGAGCCACAAAAACCAATCCGGAGCCCGTTCTGGCACCCTGCCGGAGGGGGAAACCATCACCGGAGGCCATCTTCATCATCCCGACGCTCTCTAGGACGAGGAGGGAGTAGTTCACCCTCCAGGCTGACGCTATGTACCAGTAGCTATGTGTTTGATCTCTCTCTCTCTCTCTCTCGTGTTCTTGAGATGGCATGATCTTGATATACCGCGAGATTTATTAATATAGATGAATCATATGGAGTGTTTCACCTCTCTATCTAGTTGTGATGAATTGAGTTTTCCCTTTGAAGTTTTTTATCGGATTGAGTCTTTAAGGATTTGAGAACACTTGATGTGTGTCTTGCGATGGGATATCTGTTGTGTCAATGGGATGTTCTATTGATTCACTTGATGTACGTTTTGGTGATCAACTTGCAGGTTCTGTGACTTTGGGAATCTATGCATAGGGGTTGGCACATGTTTTCGTCTTGACTTTTTCGGTAGAAACTTTGGGGCACTCTTTGAAGTTCTTTGTGTTGGATTCATGAATCTGAAATTATGTGATGCATATCGTATAATCAATCCCATGGGTACTCAAGGTGACATTGGGGTATCTAGGTGACATTAGGGTTTTGGTTGATGTGTATCTTAAGGTGTTATCTTAGTACGAACTCTAGGGTTTTTCGTGACACTTATAGGGATAGCTCATAAGATTGATCAAAAAAATATAACTTTGAGGTGGTTTCGTGCCCTACAATAATTTCTACGTTTGTTCTCCACTATTTGTAACTTTGGAGTGAACTCGTTGTTGCACGTGAGGGATTTACATATGATTCAACTATGTTAGTATTCTTGAGAGAACTTACACTAGTGAAAGTATGAACCCTAGGCCTTGTTTCCAAGCATTGCAATACCATTTGTGCTCACTTTTGTTACTTGTTACCTTGCTGTTTTTATATTTTCAGATTACAAAAACCTATGTACCATCCATATTACACTTGTATCACCATCTCTTCGCTGAACTAGTGCACCTATACAACTTACCATTGTATTGGGTGGGTTGGGGACACAAGAGACCCTTTGTTATTTGATTGTACGGTTGTTTGAGAGAGACCATCTTCATCCTACACCTCCCGCGGATTGATAAACCTTAGGTCATGCACTTGAGCGAAAATTGCCATTGTCCTACAAAACTATGCGCTTGGAGGCCCAACATGAGTCTACAAGAAGAAGGTTGTGTAGTAGACATCGGTATCTTCCATGCTAAGTGGGTTATTCTCACGATAGGTGTTGATTCACTATCATTCACGAGGAAGTGGTTGGTATTCGAGATGCCCAGTCCCATGCTCAAAAATCAAATCAAAAGTATAATAAACAAAACTCCCCTAGGATTGTGCTTGTATGGACGGTACCCGTGGATTTGGCCCGCCGTGGAGTGTGATTGATTTGTTGGAGGGGTAGTAAAAACTTTACTATTCTGTTTGGCACCGTCTATAATGTATCTAGCATGGAAGATATCGAGATATCTTAGTTGTTATGTTGGCAATGAAAGCATACCAGTCAAAATTATTATTCATCCCTGTCTTAAAAATTCAAGCTCTAGCACCTCTGCAAATCAATGCTTCCCTGTGTGAAGGGCTTATCTATTTTATTTTACTGTCGAGTCATCATCCTCTTATAAAGGCACCTGTTAGAGAGCACCATCGTCATTTGTATGATTTTCTATTAATTGATGTTGAGTATGAGTGTGACTGGATCTCTTTTACCATGAATTACAATGTCTAGTTTGTCCTTGTTCTCCAGAGGTGCTCTGCATTTATGTTTTGTGGTCCCACAAAGGGCTAGCGAGATACCATTATGTCATATTGTATCATGATTGTTTTGATAAAATTGTTGTCATCCGAGACTTACTATTATTGCTCGCTAGTTGATTATGCCATTGATATGAGTAAATGTGAGACCTAAATGTTATTGTGAATGTGGTTAGTTCATAATATTTGCTGAAAACTTGAACATAAGTTAGACATATTTAAAACATCAAGATCAAACAGAGTTTGTAAAAGTTTTTCTTTATCATTTTTAGTTTATCAACTGAATTGCTTGACGGCAAAGGTTTAACCTTGGGGGAGTTGATACGTCTCCAACGTATTTACTTTTCCAAACTCTTTTGCTCTTGTGTTGGACACTAATTTGCATGATTTGAATGGAACTAACCCAGACTGGCGCTATTTTCAGCAAAATTGTCTTGGTGTTATTTTTGTGCAAAAATAAAAGTTCTCGGATTGACCTGAAAATTTATGGAGAATATTTTTGGAATTAATAAAAAATGTTGGCGAAATAATCAACTGCAGGGAGCCCACCACCTGGCCACAAGCCTAGGGGGGGCGCCAACCCCCCTAGGGCGTGCCCCTATGGCTTGTGGGCCCCCTGTCGCTCCTCCGACCTTGTTTCCACTTCTATATATTCCTATTCGGGGAGGAAAAATAGAGGAGAAGAGTTCGTCGCGTTTTAGGATATGGAGCCGCTGCCACCTCATGTTTTTCCTCGGGAGACCAGATTTGGAGTCTGTTTTGGGCTCCGGAGAGGGGAAATCGACGCCTTCGTCATCACCAACCATCATTCATCACCAATTCCATGATGACCTCCACCATTCGTGAGTAATTCCATCGTAGGCTTGCTGGACGGTGATGGGTTGGATGAGATTTACCATGTAATCGAGTTAGTTTTGTTGGGGTTTGATCCCTAGTATCCAGTATGTTTTGAGATTGATGTTGCTATGACTTTGCTATGCTTAATGCTTGTCACTAGGGCCCGAGTGCCATGATTTCAGATCTGAACCTATTATGTTTTCATGAATATATATGTGTTCTTGATCCTATCTTGCAAGTTGTAGACACCTATTACGAGTTATGATCCGCATCCCCCAGGGTGACAATAACTGGGATTCTTTCCGGTGATTACCGTCATTTGAGGAGTTCATCTATTCACTAAGTGCTAATGCTTTGGTCCGGTTCTCTACTAAAAGGAGGCCTTAATATCCCTTAATATCCCTTACTAAAAGGAGGTTAGGACAAAAGATGACATGCAAGTTCTTTTCCATAAGCACGTATGACTATATATGGAATACATGCCTACGTTACATTGATGAATTGGAGCTAGTTCTGTGTCACCCTATTTTATAACCGTTACATGATGAATGCCATCCGACATAATTACCCAGCACTGATCCATTGCCTACAAGCTTTTCACATATTGATATTTGCTAAGTTACTCTTCCGTTTCTACTGTTACAATCACTACAAACTGCTACTATCAATTTGCCACTATTACCATTACTTCCATATTACATTGCTACTGAATACTTTGCTGCAGATATTAAGTCTTTCAGGTGTGGTTAAATTGACAACTCAGCTGCTAATATTTGATAATATTCTTTGTCTCCCCTTGTGTCGAATCAATAAATTTGGGTTGAATACTCTACCCTTAAAAACTGTTGTGATCCCCTATACTTGTGGGTTATCACACATCGACTTTGGAACCAATCCCGATGCGCACCATCACCTCGTCCTTCGCCAGTCTCTGCTTATTCCGCAGCTCCTATTTTGAGTTACAAATGTGAGCAACCGCACCGGTATCAAAGACCCATGAGCTACTACGAGCGCTGGTAAGGTACACATCAATAACATGGATATCATATATACCTTTGACGTTGTCGGCCTTCTTATCCGCTAAGTACTTGGGCTTCTAGTGACCGGTTCCCTTGCAATAAAAACACTCGGTCTTAGGCTTGGGTCCATTCTTGGGCTTCTTCCCGGCAACTGATTTACCGGGTGCGGCAATTGCTTTGTCATCCTTCTTGAAGTTCTTCTTACCCTTGCCTTTCTTGAAACTGGTGGTCTTATTCACCATCAACACTTGATGTTCCTTTTTGGTCTCCACCTCTGTTTCTAAGCTGTAAAGCATGCCACACTGAACTAGGGAGTAATCATCACTACGCGACTGCCAGGCGTTCATAACGTCTTGAGTTGCTGGGAAAATGGGTGCGTCACCTAGCGGTGCATAAAGGACATATGTTTTCTTGGAAGCTATGAGGATGAGCCTCAAGTTACGAACCCAGTCCGTATAGTTGCTTCCATCGTCTTTCAGCTTGGTTTTCTCTAGGAATGCGTTGAAGTTGAGGGCAACATTAGCGTGGGCCATTGGATCTACACGATAGATTGTAAAGACAATTTTAGACTAAGTTCATGATAATTAAGTTCATCTAATCAAGTTATTTAATGAACTCCCACTCAGATAGACATCCCTCTAGTCATCTAAGTGATACATGATCCAGGTCGACTAGGTCATGTCCGATCATCACGCGACACGGACTAGTCATCAATGGTGAACATCTCCATGTTGATCACATCTACTATATGACTCATGTTTGACCTTTTGGTCTCTCGTGTTCCGAGGCCATGTCTGTACATGCTAGGCTCATCAAGTCAACCTAAGTGTCTCGCGTGTGTAAAGCTGGCTTACACCTGTTCAGTGCGAACATTAGAATCTATCACACTCGATCATCACGTGGTGCTTCGAAACAACGATCCTTCGCAACAGTGCACACTTAGGGGGGACACATTTCTTGAAATTTTAGTGAGGGATCATCTTATTTATGCTACCGCCGTTCTAAGAAAATAAGATGTAAAAACATGATAAACATCACATGCAAATCATAAAGTGACATGATATGGACAATACCATCTTGCGCCTTTGATCTTCATCTTTGGGGCGCGGCATGATCACCATTGTCACCGGCATGACACCATGATATCCATCATCGTGTCCTCATGAAGTTGTCTCGCCAACTATTACTTCTACTACTATGGCTAACGGTTAGCAATAAAGTAAAGTAATTACATGGCATTTTTAATTGACACGCAGGTCATACAATAAATTAAGACAACTCCAATGGTTCCCGTCGGTTGTCATACTCATCGACATGCAAGTCGTGATTCCTATTACCAGAACATGATCAAACTCATATATCACATATACTTCATCACAACCTTTTGGCCATATCACATCACATAGCATACCCTGTAATAACAAGTTAGACGTCCTCTAATTGTTGTTGCAAGTTTTATGTTGTTGCTATGGGTTTCTAGCAAGAACGTTTCTTACCTATGCAAAAGCCAGAAAGGTGATATGCCAATTTCTATTTACCCTTCATAATGACCCTCTTTATCGAATCCGATCCGACTAAAGTGGGAGAGATAGACACCTGCTAGCCACCTTATGCAACAAGTGCATGTCAAGCGGTGGAACCAGTCTCACGTAAGTGTACGTGTAAAGTCGGTCCGGATCGCTTCATCCCACAATGCCGCTGAATCAAGATAGGACTAGTAACGACAAGAAAATTAACCAAATCATCGCCCACAACTACTTGTGTTCTACTCGTACATAGAATCTACGCATAGCTCTGATACCACTATTGGGGAACGTAGTAATAATTCAAAAAAATTCCTACGTGTCACCAAAATCAATCTAGGAGATGCTAGCAACTAGAGAGAGGGAGTGCATCTTCATACCCTTGAAGATCGCTAAGCGGAAGCATTGCAAAGAACATGGTTGATGGAGTCGTACTCACCGCGATTCAAAACATGGAAGATCCAATCCAAGCGCCAAACGGACGGTGCCTCCGCGTTCAACACACGTACAACCTGGGGATGTCTCCTCCTTCTTGATATAGCAAGGGGGGAGGAGAAGTTGAGGGAGAGCTCTGGTAGCATGACGGCATGGTGGCGGTGGAGCTCGTGGTTCTCCGACAAAGCTTCACTAAGCACTACGGAGGAGGAGGAGGTGTAGGAGGGGAGGTCTGTGCCAGGGGGAAGGGTGTGGCTGCCCTCTCACCCCCTCACTATTTATAGGCTAGGGGGAGAGGGGGGCGGCCCCCCTATATCCAATCTAGGGTGAGGGCGGCGACCAAGGGGGAGGCTTGCCCCCCAAGTTGGTGGGGGCGCCCCCACGCACCTAGGGCTGGCTGCCCTAGGTGCCTTCGGCCCTAGGAGTAGCGCACCAGCCCACTAAGGGGCTGGTTCCCACCCAACTACAACCCATTAGGTCCTTCGGGGCAGGTGGACCCTCTCGGTGGACCCTGGAACCCTACCGATACACCCCGAAACCTTTCCGGTGACTGAAACTAGACTTGCCATATATAAATATTTACCTCCGAACCATTCAGGAACTCCTTGTGATGCCAGGGATCTCATCCGGGACTCCGAATAACTTTCGGTAATGACATACAATTCCCATTACAACTCTAGCGTCACTGAACCTTAAGTGTGTAGACCCTACGGGTTCGGGAACCATGCAGTCATGATCGAGACACCTCTCTGGCCAATAACCAATAGCAGGATCTAGATACCCATATTGGCTCCCACATTTGCCATGATGGTCTCATCGGATGAACCACGATGTCGGGGATTCAATTAATCCCGTATACAATTCCCTTTGTCCATCGGTATGTTACTTGCCCGAGATCCTATCGTCGGTATCCCTATACCTTGTTCAATATCGTTACATGCAAGTCTCTTTACTCATTCCGTAACACATGATCACGTGACTAACTCCTTAGTCACATTGAGCTCATTATGATGATGTATTACCGAGTGGGCCCAGATACCTCTTCGTCACACGGAGTGACAAATCCCAGTCTCGATTCGTGCCAACCCAACATACACTTTCGGATACACTTGTAGTGCACCTTTATAGTCACCCAGTTACGTTGTGACGTTTGATACACCCAAAGCATTCCTACGGTATCAGGGAGTTGCACAATCTCATGGTCTAAGGAAATGATACTTGATATTATAAAAGCTCTAGCAGACGAACTACACGATCTTGTGCTATGCTTAGGATTGGGTCTTGTCCATCACATCATTCTCCTAATGATGTGATCCCGTTATCAACGACATCCAAATGTTCATCCTGATTCATGGCCCCTTGATAAGATATAGAGAGGTAAGGTATATCACTTTTCATCATGTACTATCTTATGCGGGGCATGGCCAGTCTGGTTTGAGCGCAGTGCTAGAAGACACGGGGAGCAGAGACGATCAATCGCAAAATCTGTCCAATGGGCAATAGATATTGAAGTAGATTTATCACAGCTTGGGAAGGAACAACAAAATCCTAGTCCGCGGGTGCAAGCATGCTGGAAGCCACCAGATGAAAATGTTCTAAAACTGAATGTGGATGCTCAATATGGAGAGGCTGCAGGTCATGGGGGAACTGGATGTGTTGTCTGTGGTGCAAATGGGAACGTTATTCGGGCACAATCCAGATGGTATGATTTTTCCTTTTCTGCTAGAATGATGGAAGCATATGCAATTCGTGATGCGGCTCAGCTAGCAAGCGATATGGGATGGCATCGGATCATAATCTAGACTGATGATTTGCATGTTGTCAACTCGTGGAAGGCCCAAGAATTTGAAAGGGATGACATTGCAGGTCCTATGAAGGAGATGAAGGAGCTATGCAGGAGCTTTGCTAGTTTAGTATATCTTTTGTAGGTAGGGAAGCCAATATGGCAGACCATCTTTGTGCTCATCAAGCTAGTGAGGTTCGTCGGAGATGTCTTTGGATCAACTTTGTTCCAAATTTTCTCCATGATTGTATTACCCATGAATGTATTACGACTGAGTAATCAATAAAGCCCCTGAATTACAAAAAAATAGCATAAAGATCTACAAGATAAGATTGATGAACTGATTTGTTGATAGTGAGCCCTGAAAAACATCCTCATATATGGCCTTCCTCCTTGATCGCCACACAACCGAGAGTGTAACTACCATTAGTTCAAAATCCTTCTGTGACAATTCATCATGCGTCGAAAAGACCCAGTTCTTTGCATTAGTGTCCCGGTTTAGGCTCACCTTCTCTACTAAATCTTCATCTGATAGAGCCTGTATCCACCTGGATAGTACCTAGATATGGTACACTCTAGCAAAGCATGCATCCATGAATCTTTGACTCCACATAAAGCACACAAATGCATGTTGGACATGTGGAGATGGTGCAGCAGGTCCGCAGTCGGCATCGAGTGTCGCGCTAGGCGCCACAAAAATACTTTGAGCTTAGACGGAAATTTTGTAGTATGCCATAATCTGACCATGCATTACTCGTCGGGCTGAGAATAGAAGAGATTGCATTGACGTCCATCCAGTTCTCCCTATGCTCCTTTGTGTTCAAGTCCATATGATAAGCTGACCTGATAGAGAATTGCCCATTTCTCTCGTTCGGCCATGCACAAAAATCCTCGGCGACCCTCATGCATAAGCGAAATGCCATGATGGTATGTGCAATGAAAGGCAATAAAGTGACCCGAATGAGATCATCTCACCATGATGTCCTTGTGTTGTCAATCAGCTCAGAGACCAATGTCGAAGGGTTTGGCACAAGTGAAGTAATTGGGCACATAGGGCCAACCCTCAACAACCATTTGGCCTCCCAAATATTTGTAGCAAGACCATTCCTACTACGCGTGATGTTGCCTTGCTTCAATATATCTCTACCATCGATCATGGCTCTCCATATTTGGGATGGTTTGTTGCCAAGTTCCGCTTCTAGGAAAGATTGGTGTGAAGCAGCTTTTAGTATCCTTGAACTATGGGAATTGGGGTCATCAAGTATCCTCCATGCCTGACGTGTGAGTAGTGCTATGTTGAATATCTCTATGTCTCTAAAGCCCATGCCACCTAGATACTTTGTTTTTATCATCACGTCCCACGAGACCCAACACGGCTTGCTCTGATTATAGATGTGATGTTCTCACACATTCCCCTTTGTAGCCTGAAACAAGCCATGTAATAAACTGGGATGGCCTAAGCAACCGATTTAATTAGAACCCTCTTTACCTGCTACCAAAAGAAGCTTTTCCATCCACCCCCTTGCTTTCTCCCATAAACTGTCTCTCAAGTACTTGAAGGTATCCATGTTTGAGTAGCCAACATCTACGGGCATTCTCAAATACCTTTCACTTAAGGATTCATTTGAACATTTAAAATTTGTTGGATATTATCTCTCATATTTTGAGGGCAGCCTTTACTCAAAAAGATGAATGACTTGGCATGATTAATCCATTGACCTGATCCATTGCAATATATATCCACTAGGTTTGATACCGTCGTAGCCCCTTCAACATGTGACTTAAAAAACAAGAGGTTGTCATCTACGAAAAGGAGATTGTTAACAGGCGGAGCCATTGAAGCCACCATGAGTCCTTCAAGACAAAATGATAGAGAACTAGATTTTAAAAGGCATGAAAGGCCCTCTGATGCAATCAAGAAATGATAAGGAGAGACAGGATCTCCCTATCAGATACCTCTAGTAGGCATAAATTTGTCTAGCTTCTCACTATTAAATAGAATTGAAAGAGAAACAGGCTACACCATGCCCATCACTATACGGATCCAAGAATGTGCAAACCCCAATTTCTCCATCATGGAACGAAGATATGACCACTCCAATATTCCATAGGCTTTCCTCATGTCCAACCTCAAAGCACAAAAACTACTTGACTTAGCACTACTCCTTTTCATACAATGCAAACATTCATATACACAAATGATGTTATCTGTCATTAGCTTGACTGGGACAGATGTTGATTGTTCCTCGGATATAATGTCAGGAAGAATAATTTTGAGCATGTTTGAAACAATTTTGGAAGCAATTTTATAGATGACATTGCATAAACTTATAGGAAGAAATTGAGAAAATTGTGTTGGATTCAAAGCCTTTGGGATGAGAATTAGTATCGTTTCATTAACACAATTAGCACCTTCCTCGTCTCTAAGAATTTGTAGAGCTGCCTTGGTCACCTCGCTCCACAAATGTCCCAATGTCGTTGGTAGAAGTGAGATGGGAACACGTTTGATCTTGGGGCCTTGGTCGGCAACATCTAGAAGAGTGCAGTTTTTAACTCATTACTATAGGGCGCTAGGAACACAAGATTCATCTAATCGATGACTTTAACTGGTACATTCATTAGCACAATCTCCATTCCGGCTACACCTTGTATGTAAAGGTTATTGTAGAAATCATTCACCAGTTCTTTTAACTCTCTAGTTGTTGGAGAACGTCGCATGGGAAACAAAAATTTTCCTACGCACACGCAAACCTATCCATGGTGATGAGCATCTACGAGAGGGAGAGTGGATCTACGTACCCTAGTAGATCGCTAAGCGGGAAGCGTTAAGAAACGCGGTTGGTGTAGTCGAACATCTTCGTGATCCAAATCGCCGAGCGTCCCGCGATCTCATCACGATCCGTCCCGTGATCCAATCACGATCCGTCCCGCGAACACATCATGATCCGTCCCACGAAATCATCACGATCCGTCTCATGATCTTGATCACGATCTGTCCCATGAACTCATAACGATCTGTTCCGTGATCACATCACGAATTGTCTCGCGATCTTGATCACGGTCCTTTCGATCTAGCGCCGAACGGACGGCACCTCCGCGTTCAGTACACGTGCAGCTTGATGACGATCTCCACCATCTTGATCCAGCAAGAGGAGGTGGAGAGGAGAGAGAGTTCACTGGCAGCATGACGGCGCTCCGGTGATGGTGGTGGAGCAATTCCGGCAGGGCTTCGCCTAAGCGCTGCAGAAAACCGATCTAGAGTAGCACCGGTGAAACGGGTAGCACGTGGCTGTAAACTGTGTCCAAACAGCACCCATACCACCAGTATATAAAGGAGGGAGAGAGAGGAGGTCTGGCGCAAGGAAAAACTCCAATAGGAGTCGGCCAAACTAGAGGGGGAGGAGTCCTACTCCTCCTCCACTCCTAGTAGGAGTAGGACTCTTCCTTTTTTGCCTTTTTTCCACCTTTTCCTTTAGGACTTTTGCCTCCTGCGCCATGGGCCTTGGTGTGGATGTTTTTCCAGCCCACCAAGGGCTGGTTATTATTCTCCCACAGCCCATGGACCTCTTGGGGTCGAAATACCCCTCCCGGAGGTCCCCCGGTACACTACCAGCACTCCCGGTACACTACCGATGAGCCCGAAACTTTTCCGGCGACCAAACTGGGACTTCCTATATATGAATCTTTACCTCCGGACCATTCCGGAGATCCTCGTGACATCCGGGATCTCATCCGGGACTCCGAACAACCTTAGGTCACCACCATACATAACTCTACACTACCGAAACGCCACCAAACCTTAAGTGTGCAGACCCTGTGGGTTCGAGAACTATGTAGACATGACCGAGACACCTCTACGGTCAATAACCAATGGGGGGACCTGGACGTCCACATTGGTTCCTACATATTCTACGAAGATCTTTATCGGTCGAACCTCTATGTCAAGGATTCAGTTAATCTTGTATAACGTTCCCTTTGTTCTTCGGTATGTTACTTGCCCGAGATTCAATCGTCGGTATCTCCATACCTAGTTCAACCTCGTTACTGGCAAGTCTCTTTACTCGTTCCGTAATACAAGATCCTATGACTAACACTTAGCCACATTGCTTGCAAGGCTTGTTGTGATGTTGTATTACCGAGTGGGCCCTGAGATACCTCTCCGTCACACGGAGTAACAAATCCCAGTCTCGATCCATGCCAACTCAACAGACACCTTCGGAGATACCTGTAATGCACCTTTATAGTCACCCAGTTACGTTGCGACGTTTGATACACACAAGGCACTCCTCCGATATCCGTGAGTTGCATGATCTCATGGTCATAGGAACATATACTTGACATGCATAAAACAGTAGCAATAAACTGACACGATCATATGCTATGTTTGTAGTTTGGGTCTTATCCATCACATCATTCTCCTAATGATGTGATCCCATTATCAAATGACATCTCATGTCCATGGCTAGGAAACCTTAACCATCCTTTGATCAACGAGCTAGTCCATTAGAGGCATACTAGGGACATGGTTTTGTCTATGTATCCACACATGCATTTAAGTCTCCGATCAATACAATTATAGCATGGATAATAAATGATTATCATGAACAAGGAAATATGATAATAACTAATTTATTATTGCCTCTAGGGCATTTTCCCAACAGTCTCCCACTTGCACTAGAGTCAATAATCTAGTTCACATCACCATGTGATTCGCATTGTTATGAATCTAACACCCAATGAGTTCTGGGGCTCAATCATGCTTTGCATGTGAGAGAGGTCTTATAGTCAACGGGTCTGCGATATTCAGATCCGTGTGTACTTTTTAAATCTCTATGTCAAACCGTAAACACTGCTACCACACTCCACTTGGTACTATTTCCAAATGGCTGCTCCACTATACGTATCCAGATTGCTACTACTAGTCATCCGGATAGGTGTTAAAGCTTGCATCGACGTAACTCTTTACGACGAACTCTTTATCACCTCCATAATCAAGAAACATTTCCTTAGTCCTCTGGTTACTAAGGATAATTCCGACCGCTGTCCAGTGATCCACTCCAGGACCACTCTTGTACCCCTTGACAGACTCATGGCAAGGCACACACAGGTGCGGTACACAACATGGCATAATATAGAGCCTATGGCTAAGGCATAGGGGACGACATTCGTCCTTTCTCTTTCTTCTGCCGTTGTCGAGCTTTGAGTCTCACTCAACTTCACACCTTACAAATCAGACGAGAACTATTTCTCTGGCTGATCCATTTTGAACTCTTTCAAAATCTTGTCAAGGTATGCACTCATTGAAAGTCTCATCAAGCATCTTGATCTATCTCTATAGATTTTGATGCTCAACAATTAGGTAGCTTTATCCAGGTCTTCCTTTGAAAAACACTTTTCAAACAACCTTTTATGCCTTCCAGAAATTCTACATTATTTCCGATCAACAATATGTCAACCACATATACTTATCAGAAACTCTATAGTGCTCCCACTCACTTTATTGCAAATACAAGTTTCTCGTAAACTTTGTATAAACTACAAAACTTTGATCACCTCATCAAAGCGTATATTCCAACTCCGAGATGCTTGCTTCAGTCCATGGAAGGATCACTGAAGCTTGCACACCTTTTAGCATCCTTAGGACTGGCAAAACCTTCTGGTTGTATCACATACAACCTTTCCTCAAGTAAACCGTTAAGGAAACGATGTTTTGACATCCATCTGCCAGATTTCATAATTGAAAACACAGCAACTGCTAACATAATTCCAATAGACTTTAGCACCACTACGAGTGAGAAAGTCTCATTGTAGTCAACTCCTTGAACTTGTCACAAACATCTTTGCAACAAGTCGAGCTTTACAAATAGTGACACTCACCATCAGTGTCTATCTTGATTTTAAAGATCCATTTGTACTCAACGACCTGCCGTCCAACGAGCAAGTCTACCAAAGTCTACACTTGGTTTTCATACATGGATCCTATCTCGGATTTCATGGCCTCCAACCATTTGTTGGAATCCGGGCCCATCATCGCTTCTCCATAGCTCGTAGGTTCATCGTTGTCCAACAACATGATCTCCAAGACAGAGTTGTCGTACCACTTAAGAGTAGTACACATCCTTGTCGACCTACGAAGTTCGATAGTAACTTGATCCTGAAGCTTCATGATCATCATCATTAACTTCCTCTTCAACTAACATAGGCTTCACAGAAACATCTTTCTACGCTGCGCTACTCTCTGGTTGAACAAAGGTTTAACAACCTCATCAAGTTCTATCTTCCTCCCACTCAATTCTTTCAAGAGAAACATTTCCTCGAGAAAGGATCCGTTTAAGCAACAAACACTTTGCACTAGGATCTGAGATTGAAGGTTCACCCAACTGATCTTAGGGTATTCTATGAAGATGCATTTGTCTGCCTTGGGTTCGACCTCATTAGGTGAAAACATTTTCCACACAAGTGTCATAGCCCCAAATATTAAGAAATGACAGCTTAGGTTTCTATCAAACCATAATTCACACGGTGTCATCTCAATGGATTTAGATGATGCCCTATTTAAAGTGAATGTAGTTGTCTCTAATGCATAACTCCAAAAATTATAGTAGTAAAATGATAAGAGACATCACAATATGCACTATATCAATAGAGCATGACTATGATGTTCGGACACACCATCACACCATGGTGTTCCAGGTGGCGTTAGTTGTGAAACAAATTTCACATTGTCTTAAGTTGTATGCCAAACTCGTAACTCAGATATTCACCTCCACAATCAAATCGCGGTCATTTTTATCTTCTTGTCATGATGATCTTTAAACTTCACTCTGAATTTGCTTGAACCTTTCAAACGATTCAGACTTGTGTTTCATTAAGTAAATATACACTATATCTACTCAAATCATCAGTGAAGGTAAGAAAATAACGATATCCACTGCACGCTATAAGACTCACTAGATTGCATACATCAACATGTATCATTTCCAATGAATCACTTGCCCGCTCCATCCAACGGGGTCCTTTAGTCATCTTGCCCAAGAGGCATGGTTCGCATGTCTCAACCGATTCGAAATCGAATGAGTCCAAATATCCATCAGCATGGAGTTTCTACATGCGCTTTATACCAATATGACATTTAGCGGAAGTGCCACAAGTATGTGGTACTATCATTACTAACTTTGTATCTTTTGACATCAATGTTATGAACATGTGTACTACTACGATCAAGATTTCAACAAACCATTCTCACTGGGTGCATGACCATTGAAGGTATTATTCATGTAAACAGAATAACCATTATTCTCTAACTTAAATGAATAACCGTATGCAATAAACATGATCTAATCATGTTCATGCTCAACGCAAAACACCAAATAACATTTATTTAGGTTCGTCACTAATCCTGAAGGTAGAGAGAGCGTGCGATGTTGATCACATGAGCCTTGGAAACACATCCAACACATATCGTCACCTCACCCTTAGCTAGTTCTCCGTTTATTCCGTAGCTTTTATTTCGAGTTACTAACATTTAGCAACCGAACCGGTATCCAATACCCAGGTGCTACTAAGAGTACTAGCAAGGTACACATTAATAACTCGTATATCAAATATACTTCTATCAATGTTGCCAGCCTTCTTATCTACCAAGTATCTAGGGTTGTTCCACTTCAGTGACTGCTCACCTCATATCAGAAGCACTTAGTCTCGGGTTTGAGTTCAACTTTGGGTTGCTTCACTGGAGCAGCAACTGACTTGCTATCCATGAAGTTTCCCTCCTTGCTCTTGCCCTTCTCGAAACTAGTGGTCTGATTAACCATCAACACTTGACGCTCCTTCTTGATTTCTACCTTAGCGGTGTCAAACATCGCGAACAGCTCAGGGATCAACATTTCTTTCCCTGGCATTTTATAGTTCATCACCAAGTTCTAGTAGCTCAATGACAGTGACTTGGAGAACTACATCAATCACTATCTTATCTGGAAGATCAAATCTCACTCGATTCAAGCGATTGTAGTACCCAGACAGTCTGAGCACATGCTCAACGATTGAGCTATTCTCTTTCATCTTGCAGGCAAAGAATCTCGTTGGAGATCTTCTATCTCGCAACTCGGGCACGAACCTGAGATCACAATCTCAGCTCTTAGAACATCTCATATGTTCCGTGACGTTCAAAACGTTTCGGAGCCTCAATTCTAAGCCGTAATGCATGACGCACTAAACTATCAAGTAGTCATCGAAACGTGCCTGTCAGATGTTCACAACATCTACAGACGACGCTAGATCGGGTGGCGCACCGAGCGGTGCATTAAGGACATAAGCCTTCTGTGCAGCAATGAGGACAATCCTCAGATCACGGACACAGTCCGCAATTTTGCTACCAACATCTTTCAATTCTATTTCTCTAGGAACATATAAAAATACATGGGAGCTACAGCGCGAGCTAGTAATCTACAACATAATTTGCAAAGACACTTTGACTATGTTCATGATAATGAGTTCAATTAATCATATTACTTAAGAACTCCCACTCAAATTGACATCCCTCCGATCATTCGAGTGATACATGATCCAAATTCACCAACTCAAATCCGATCATCACGTGATTTGAGGTGGCTACAATGGTGAACATCATCATGTTGATCATATCTACTATATGACTCATGTTCGACCTTTCGGTCTCTTGTGTTCCGAGGCCATGTCTATACATGCTAGGCTCGTCAAGTTTAACCCGAGTGTTCTGCATGTGCAACACTGGCTTGCACCCGTTGTATGTGAACGTAGAGTCTATCACACCCGATCATCACGTGGTGTCTCAACACGACGAACTTTCGCAACGGTGCACACTCGGGGAGAACACAATTTATCTTGAAATTAAGTGAGGGATCACCTTATAATGCTACCGTCGTCCTAAGCAAAACAAGGTGCATAAAAGGATTAACATCACATGCAAATCATAAGTGACATGATATGGCCATGAACTTGTGCTTTTGATCTCCATCTAGAAAGCACCGGCATGATCTCCATCGTCACCGGCATGACACCATGATCTCCATCATCTTGATCTCCATCAACGTGTCGCCATCGGGGTTGTCACACCCTGCATGCTTCTACTAATATTGCTACCGTTTAGCGATAAAGTAAAGCATTACATAGCGCTTAATGATTGACACGCAGGTCATACAATAATTAAAGACAACCCTATGGCTCCTGCCGGTTGCCGTATTCATCGACATGCAAGTCGTGATAATCTATACATCACATGATCATCTCATACATCACATATATCACATCATGTAATTGGCCATATCATATCACAACATACCCTGCAAAAACAAGTTAGACGTCCTCTAATTGTTGTTGCATGTTTTACGTGGCTGCTACGAGTATCTAGCAAGAACGATTCTCACCTACGCATAAACCACAACGGTGATACACTAGTTGCTTTTCAACCTTCTCAAGGACCGCCTTTGTCGGATCCGATCCAACTAAAGTGAGAGAAACTGTCACCCGCAAGACATCTATGCAACAAGTTGCGTCGAGGGAACCGGTCTCTCGTAAGCGTACGAGTAATGTTGGTTCGGGCCGCTTCATCTCACAATCCCGCTGAACCAAAATACGACCAAGGGAGGAAGCAATCTAAGCATCAATGCCAACAAACCTTTTGTGTTCTACTCGAGATCTCATCAAACCATCAACCTAGCTCATGATGCCACTGTTGGAGAACGTCGCATGGGAAACAAAAGTTTTCCTACGCACACGCAAACCTATCCATGGTGATGAGCATATACGAGAGGGAGAGTGGATCTACGTACCCTTGTAGATCGCTAAGCGGGAAGCGTTAAGAAACGCGGTTGGTGTAGTCAAACATCTTCGCGATCCAAATCACCGAGCGTCCCGCGATCTCATCACGATCCGTCCCGTGATCCAATCACGATCCGTCCCGCAAACACATCATGATCCGTCCCATGAAATCATCACGATCCGTCACACGATCTTGATCACGATCTGTCCTGCGAACTCATCACGATCCGTTCCATGATCACATCACGAACTGTCTCGCGATCTTGATCATGGTCCTTCCGATCTAGCGCCGAACGGACGGCACCTCCGCGTTCAGCACACGTGCAGCTTGATGACGATCTCCACCATCTTGATCCAGCAAGAGGAGGTGTAGAGGAAAGAGAGTTCACCGGCAGCGTGACGGCACACTGGTGATGGTGGTGGAGCAATTCCGGCAGGGCTTCGCCTAAGCGCTGCAGAAAACCGATCTAGAGGAGCACCGATGAAACGGGTAGCACGTGGCCGTAAACTCTGTCCAAACAGCACCCAATCCACCAATATATAAAGGAGGGAGAGAGAGGAGGTCTGGCGCAAGGAAAAACTCCAATAGGAGTCGGCCAAACTAGAGGGGGAGGTGTCCTACTCCTCCTCCACTCCTAGTAGGAGTAGGACTCTTCCTTTTTAGCCTTTTTTCCACCTTTTCCTTTAGGACTTTTGCCTCCTGCGCCATGGGCCTTGGTGTGGATGTTTTTCCAGCCCACCAAGGGCTGGTTATTATTCTCCCACAGCCCATGGACCTCTTGGGGTCGAAATACCCCTCCCGGAGGTCCCCCGGTACACTACCGGCACTCCCGGTACACTACCGATGAGCCCGAAACTTTTCCGGCGACCAAACTGGGACTTCCTATATATGAATCTTTACCTACGGACCATTCCAGAGCTCCTCGTGACGTCCGAGATCTCATCCGGGACTCCGAACAACCTTAGGTCACCACCATACATAACTCTACACTACCGAAACGTCACCAAACCTTAAGTGTGCAGACCCTGCGGGTTCGAGAACTATGTAGACATGACCGAGACACCTCTACGATCAATAACCAATGGCGGGACCTGGACGTCCACATTGGTTCCTACATATTCTACGAAGATCTTTATCGGTCGAACCTCTATGTCAAGGATTCAGTTAATCTCGTATAACGTTCCCTTTGTTCTTCGGTATGTTACTTGCCCGAGATTCGATCGTCGGTATCTCCATACCTAGTTCAACCTCGTTACTGGCAAGTCTCTTTACTCGTTCCGTAATACAAGATCCTATGACTAACACTTAGCCACATTGCTTTCCAGGCTTGTTGTGATGTTGTATTACCGAGTGGGCCCTGAGATACCTCTCCGTCACACGGAGTAACAAATCCCAGTCTCGATCCATGCCAACTCAACAGACACCATCGGAGATACCTGTAGAGCACCTTTATAGTCACCCAGTTACGTTGCGACGTTTGATACACACAAGGCACTCCTCCGATATCCATGAGTTGCATGATCTCATGGTCATAGGAACATATACTTGACATGCATAAAACAGTAGCAATAAACTGACACGATCATATGCTATGTTTGTAGTTTGGGTCTTATCCATCACATCATTCTCCTAATGATGTGATCCCGTTATCAAATGACATCTCATGTCCATGGCTAGGAAACCTTAACTATCCTTTGATCAACGAGCTAGTCCATTAGAGTCATACTAGGGACATGGTTTTGTCTATGTATCCACACATGCATTTAAGTCTCCGATCAATACAATTATAGCATGGATAATAAACGATTATCATGAACAGGGAAATATGATAATAACTAATTTATTCCTCTAGGGCATTTTTCCAACACTAGTATCTTTTGTTAAAACACCTAGGGAGTTAGAGATTTATTTTATCATGTTCCTCTTCTAACGTTTGCTCGTGCGGAGGTGACAAAATGTGTATTTATGTTCCCTGCCGAGAGCCACTCCATCCTAGAGCACTGTCTCCACATAATTTCTTCCCTGATATAAATCTATTAGTTCTTCATTGATTTTCAACTCAACGTGACGTGGTACGTCTCCAATGTATCTATAATTTTTGATTGTTCCATGCTATTATATTATCATTCTAGGATATTTTTTGGGTGTTTATTTACCATTTAATATTATTTTAAGCACTAACCTATTAACCCAGTGTCCAATGCCTGTTGTTGTTTTCTGTATATTTTTGGCTTTTCAGGTTTACAGTACCAAACAAAGTCCAATTGCCATGAAACTTTTTGGTGGTTTTTTCTAGACCAATAGAAGACCTGAAATCTTCGAAGGAGACCAGAAGCCACACGAGGGTATCATGAGCCAACCAGGCGTGAACAAGGGGGTAGGGTGCGCCTGGTTGCCTCGTGCTCCCCTCGGCTGCCTCCTGACGCCCCTCTCTGGCCTAAAAACACATATATTCAGAAAACCCTAGAGATCCTCCCGAAACACCTTTTCTGCCGCTACAAGTCTCTGTTCTGCCGTGTGCCCGTATGGAGCCATGTTCCGATGCCCTCTCGAAGGGGGGTGATCATGGAGGGCCTCTACATCATCCTTACTGGTCCCATGGTGATGTGTGAGTAGTTCCCCACAGACCTACGGGTTTGTAGTTAGTACCTAGATCACTATCTCTCTCTCTCTCTTGATCTTCAATACAATGATCATCACATCTTCGCTTTGATCTATTCGATGTAACTTTTTTGTGCGGTGCATTTGTTGGGATCCGATGAATTGTGCGTTTTGTTCAGATTATCCATGAAAAATATTTGAGTCTTCTCTAAAATCTATTATGATTGTTATGTGCATGATCATCATATCTTCGTAAATCTCTCTGATCTATTGATTTGCTTTGGCCAAGAAGATTGATCTTTCTTTAGTGAGAGGGGTGCGTTGTAGTGGGTTCACTCTGACGGGTTTCTATATCCAAGTGATAGAAGGGGACAAGTTAAGTCTTTGTATTGTTGCCACTAAGGATAAAATTGTTGGAGATATGCCTTAGAGGCAATCATGTATGTTGATATTTCCTATGTGTTTATGAATAAATATAGTCCTTGGACATTATCATTGATGTGTATTAACAAGTATGTGACTTGTTTGTGAGACTATGCATTGTATGATGACTGTCCTAAATGGTCCCTAGTCGAAAGGGTTGTGTGGACGCACATCCAGTTAGACTAGAATATGGCACGGTGGATGGTTAGGTCTCATTGACCATGTAGCATTGGAGGCTAGCCGGATAATATGTACTCAGAAAGATCTGGTCGGATTCGACGTAGTCGGATCCGAGTCAAGATAAGATCTGAGTTGGACAAACCCAACTATGAGATGCGGTGATAGGTCATCTGTGAGTCTCTAGTATAACATACATTCTATGTCCTAAGACCTGAGCTGGCGCATGTACTCGGGATGGTGACAGACTTGCTTTGGTCCGACCAAACGCTACTCTGTGACTGGGTAGTTATAAAGGTAGGTCTCGGACTTGTCCAGACCCATGCTGCAAGACATGGTCGAGCAAGATGGGATTTGCCCCTCCGATCAGGAGAGATATACTCTGGACTCCTCGGGTGATCTGACCTGGATAAGCATGGTCATGCGATGACGATTGTGAGATAATCTGAAGTGTTGGTCGGATTAACCGGAACGAGAAAGAGGTTGTGCTGCAAAAGGATGACCATGATGCCTTGAGCACGACAACATATATCATCTGGCAAAGCGATCATAAGTGTGAAGTACAGGTTCGCCTAACGAGCTTCATCAGACACTTGGAGTCAACACACTTTGCTAGAGGCCGCTACCAACTAGCCGAGTTGGATGTGATCTGACTCGCAACCAAGTGAACGAGAACCCAAGGGGTCGCGCGCTTAAGGGAAGGAACACATGGGCTTTAGGATCTGTGCAAGGCCCAAGAGTTGAGCCTATGACGTATGCCTATATATAGTGGAGGAGAGGCACACCCATCTGGTTGATCGCTTCGGTGCCATCATTAATTAGGTTTTGCATGTGTTGCAAGTAGCCACCTCCACTCGCCACCGAATTGTGTGATCGGACCTAGCTGTCCACGCACGGTGTTCCTCCTACACGTGCGGATACCGTTAGAGGAGGTGCAAGTGCCGCTCCGGCGAACCTATACGTGGGATCCGGCGACCGGCTTTTCGAGGGAGATCGGACCGGCTGTTCGAGGGAGATCGGATGACGAGGATACGGACCTAGCGGATGCGCTGCCCCAACTCTACTTCCGCTATCGGCATTGCATGTCTAGTGGTAACGATCTGTGATCCATCTCCGTAACATATCGTTGGATGTTCTGCACGTAGGAAATTTTTAATTTGCATGCGATGCACCTACAATAGAACCCAACAAAAACAATGGGGTTAGTTCATATTGATTGAATTATTTTTGTCTACATCATGTCATTGTTCTCCAAGCATTACTCTGTTTTACTTAATACTCTAGCTGCATGCTAGATAGCGGTCGATGGGTGACGTAATAGTAAAAGGTGCAGGCAGGAGTCAACCTATTTTCTTATGGTCGTGATGCCTATATACACTTGACCATTGCCGTGAATATCATACAACTATGCACTTTTCTATCAATTTTCCAACAGTAATTTGCTTACCCACTGTATGTTTAACCACCTCAATGTTACCCTTTCCGATTAATCTATTGGGCTATTCCTATAGGTGTCACAAATAGCCCTAGAGTTCGTACTAAAATAGCACCTATGATACATATCAATCAACCCTAATGTCACCTAGATACTCCAATGTCACCACAAGTATTCGTGGGTTAATTATTCGGCATGCATCAAACAATTTCAGATTCTTCATATTCAATCCAACACAAAGAACTACAAAGAGTACTTTATCGGAGAACGTATGATGAAAACGTGCAATCAACCCCTATGCATAGATCTTCAAGGTCACCCGAATCCGCAAGTTGATGTCATAACATATATCAATTGAATTGATAGAATACCCCATTATCACTATGTATATCCACATGCAAGACATACATCAAGTGTTCTCAAATCCAATATTGATTCTCACATAATAAAATCTCAAAGGGAAAGATACAATTTGTCCCAGTAAGATAGCAAGGTAAGAACACCATATGATCCAACTATATTAAAAAATCCCATGATACATCAAGGTCGAAACATCTCAAGAACAAGAGAGAGAGAGCGAGAGAGAGAGATCAAACACATGGCTACTGGTACATACCACTAGTAGAAAACAGGGCATTCGTCACAGCTCAATCTACACATTAGTCCCGGTTGCCTTATGAACCGGGATTAATGTGAGCATTAGTCCCGGTTCGAGCGGCTAGGGCGCCGATCGGGCATTAGTCCCGGTTCAAATGGGACCTTTAGTCCCGGTTGGAGAGACGAACCGGGACTAAAGGGGTTAGGAATTTAGTCCCGGTTCGTATCTACAACCGGAACTAAAGGCTAGACCTTTAATCCCGGTTAGAGATACCAACCGGTACTAAAGGGTTTTGAAAGTTTTTTTGTTTTTTCAATTTGTTTTCTGTTTTTAGTTTCTGTTTTAAATTGCTTATATCTTTTAGGATATTTGATGTTTTTTAGTGATTATTTTTGCATTAGATTCAAAATTTTATCTAGTTTGTGTTTGTGCAATTAGTTCTCAAATTTCAATGGTTTAAATTTGAATTTGTTCAAATTTTCTTCAAACCCTAGATTGTGAATAAAAATAGCAAATGAAGTTAGAAATGGGTTAACTCTGGCTTGGTTAACCTTAGTTGTGACTCTGGCTGGAACGATGCTAGCATATGTAGTCGACGGTATGATTGGATGGACACCAACCCAGACTAAAGGGGTTCTAAAAAATTTAAACTCTACCCCCCGTGGACCACCTTTTTGAGTTTTCCAAAAAATAAACAAAAATGATAAAATCTTCAAAAAATAAAATCCTTTGACATGTAGTTAGGTTTTAGTGTCTAGTTGGTATAGAAATTTTGAAATATGAATTTTGACCGTTTCTTCCAAAAAATGAAAAAAAATGTAAAACGGCCATAACTTTTGCATACGACGTCGAAAAAAAAAGTTTAATATATCAAAAAAAACTAGAGAAAAATTGGGACTCGATTTCACCCGGTTTATCTCGTGAAGTTTTCTCAGATTCTCGAAATTCCAAAAGTAAAAAAAGTTATTTCAAAAAAAAGATTTTTTTCCTACAAAATAAAAAAATAATTTTATTTAAAAATAAATAAATGATGTCATATTTGGATTCCTCACATTTTTCCGATAATAATGGATCTATTATTTGTTGAATTTCGATTTACAGATTTAAAGATATTAATTATGCCATACGAATTGAATATATGGCAAAAAAATGAATAAAATAATAATATTACTTATTTTATTTTCATAGAAATTCAATATTATTATTACTTATTTTGTTTATTTTAATCATTATTTGGAATTAAAAAATTAAATAATGTGACATCAAGACCTAAGGGTTAATAGGATTGATAGCTTACTATTGTTAAGAAAACAACAAGTGCAGACTTGGAAACAAAGGGTGATAGAACTTGAAAGTTAAGCGTGCTCGGGTTAGAGTAGTGAGAGGATGGGTGACCGGCTGGAAAGTTAGATGATTTATAATGAGTGATGATTAGAGATTAAATTGTCAGATAATTCAAAAGCAGTGAGAAGGGGTGATTAGAGATTAAATTGTGAGATAATTCACAAATTTGAAAATCAGAAGAAAAAATTGAAAAAAAGAAAAAATATATTTAAAAAAAAACCTTTAGTCCCGGTTTGTAACACCAACCGGAACTAAACGTCCCGCTACAGAAAGCTGCCACGTGGAGGGCCTTTAGTCCCGGTTCGTAACACAACCGGGACTAAAGGGTGGAGGTTTTAGTCCCGACCCTTTAGTCCCGGTTCCAGAACCGGGACTAATGGGCCTTTTCTACTAGTGTACCCTCAACTCCTAGGGTGAACTACTCCCTCCTCGTCATGGCCTCCACCTGTGATGATTTCCCCTATCCGGCAGAGTACTGTAAAGGCTCCAGATGGGTTTTTCTTCGATACAGAGAGTTGCGGTGGCCGAGCGGAAGTTCTAGGTTAACTTTCAGAGGTTTCTGTATATATAGGATTTTTCAGCGTTGGAATCATGTCAACCGGAGCCACGTGGGCCCCACAAGTTATCAGGCGCGCCCTATTAGCTTGTGCCCCACAGGTGGCTCCACTCCGGTGGTTCTTCGTTCCGGTATTTCTTATTTTCTCCAAAAAAATCATAAAAAAGTTTCGGACGATTACAACAACACGGTAATTCTGCTAAAAACAACGTCAGTCCACATTAATTCTAAATAAATCATATAAAATGCATTAAAATCATACAAGAGTATTGTAAACATATGCAAATATGTCATGAATACTTCATAAATTATTGATATGTTGAAGGCGTATCACACGCTAAGATGTGATGATGTATAATCCAGGATGTGTTAGTTCTAAGTCAACAAGTCAAAAGTTTGAATTAGAGGATGAATTTTAGGATAATCCAAACTTGTGGTGGTTATAAGTATAAAGGATGATCAGCATTGCGGTGTAATTAGGATTAGGTAAGTCCAAGTTCGGTACTAGTCCGTTTGCTAGTAGTTGTATTAGGAAAGTTTAGTTCTGAGTCGATTTGAAGTTTCCTTGTAATAGTACATGTACATGTGTCAGGTCTAGCCATCTATTGTTAATAAGAAATCTTTAGCAATCGTGTCCGGGTTAGGTTACCAGCGAATATATAAATAGGTCTGGAGTTTTTTTTAGAAAAGAAGGATTTTTTTCCGGCCTTTGCATCAACGAGATGCAGACGGCCCCTTTTATTAAAAGAGAGTAAAAAATTCACGGTTCATAAAGTCTTTGACATAAAAACGAAAAGCAAAAACAAAGCAAACAGTGCCACAACCGGCAACAATAGGCCCAGATGCCTACCCATCTATCCTATTAGTGGACTGTCATCCAAACCGGTTATAGATATCCCTCTCTACCATTTTCTAGATCCAGTAACCAAAGGCTTTCCGGTTTCCGTAGGAGTGAGTAATGACCATGTACGGAGTAACGTCGTAGTCCTGTGAAATAGGTCTTGAGTTGAGTCATGGCTGCACTTATATATGCATCGACAGTCTTAAGTTTGTAAGAACCAAAAAACGAAAAAAGCAATAAAGAGATTATAACGAGCCACGACACATGCCTCTGGTCATCTTTGCGTTGCTGTGTTTGTGTGCGCCATGGTCCCGGTGTTTGCGTGAGCTCTGGCGAGATATCAAATGCTATAACTAGTTCGTATACGTCGAGCCGTGTTACGCGTATACAACTAGTCGAGCTGAAGCGTGTTTGTGTGTTTGATCCTTAGAAAAAGTAAACAGCCACGAGACTACAGGCACAAGATCGTGTTGCCGCTGCCGCTCGTGAGCCACGCGCCGTCGCTGGTTACCTTCACCATGTCATGCCTATGTATCTATACCTATTAATAAAGAAAATAGGTATTTTTAGTCCATCATATTTTTTATAGAAAAATCTCTGATGATTTTGACTTTAAATTCGCAGTACATATCAAATGTTTCTTAAAATACTAATATTTTTTAAACCGTAACTTCAAATTTAACATGTTATATATGAAATTTGATTAGAAAAATATGTAAAATATGAATATGATGTTATTTTACATATTAACCATTTAAGAAAATATTATCCAGGATGCAACCTTAATTAATAATGCATTATTCGTCTTTCTTTCATACAGGTACTGATCCAGTTTGGGATAAGCACATCAATAAAATCAAGATTGAATACGAAATTGAAGATCACTTATCGTTTGTTTGTACTTTTTCCATCTCAAAATAAGTGTCGTAAAATTTATAATAAGTTAGTATAAATTTTATACTAAATAAACGACATTTATTTTAAGACAGAAGAAATACGTATTAAGGACCCTTTCGGTTCCTCTTCACATGCCAGCTTCTCAATGTACCTGCGTGAAGCTACCCCGAACGCTCCAGCTTCGGGAAGCCAGCTTCAGGCCTTTGCAAATTTTATGGATACGGGGTGCAGCGGTTGCCCGGCTTCGCTAAAACGGGAAGTTGAAGTTCGCTAAAATTACATAGGGATGCCACCGCTAAGTTACGTACCGGTTCGATCTCCTTTTCTCCCGAGCTCCCGTACGAACCACCGAGCAGACGTGGACGCTTCCACACCTTTCACTACGAACTAGGCCGGCGGCCCATGTCACCATCTGCGTTTCCTAGCAGCTCATGTCCACGACTGTCACTCAAACAACCTTGTAGCCCAGCACCAACCCATGCAGCGTAGCCGAGAAGCTGGCCACAGCCTCCCAAATGCACGCAGCTCCTCACGAGAAGCTGGAAGCTGGTGTGGGAAGTTGGATTCGTGGATTTTTTTAACCTGGAAAGCTTCTGACTGGGGCCTAAATCTACATACAAATCATATTGAAATAAAAGACCTGTAAAATCTTAAACTGCATTTTAATAGATTAAAACTATCTTTATTTGAATCGTAGCTATAATTTTTTAAATTATAGACTACTTTTTGTAAATTAAAAACGTGTGATTATTTTAATGTAACAGACGAACCTTTTTGCTAATGAACAGGAGTGCAGCGTCGCGCCGGCGGACGAAGCGCCAGCCTTTGCGTGCACACAGAACGCTTCTCCGTGAGCCGCACCAGCAGCGGACACCCATGGGGTCAATGTTTGCTCTAAATCAGTTAATGTTTGGCACACATTTGTTTGTACTTACCTTTACGGGTGCTCTTCCAGTTCATAATGTATAGTAGAACTAATTGACCTAGCGTATGTGCAAAATTAGATCTAAAATCTTACGATGCCCAAGGAAGAGTCCTCCACTTACTAAGGCCCTGTTTGGAACCATAATAGATTATGATAATCTGGATTATGAAGATATATTATATAATCGGGTTTATAAAAATAATTTAGGTGGGCATGTTTGGAGGTCAGATTATATAAACTGTAATCCAAGCTTTTACATGGCATAATGACCTCTCTATCATGTGTGTGTGCTGAGGAGAAAAAAGAAGGAGGGTGACGGTGGCAGAAATTAGTAATTGCCTCCAACTTTATAAGGATAATGCGTCATTAGCAATTTATAATCTGGTTTTATCTGGGATAGAATAGATTGTGTGTTTTAATAATCTGTCCAACTAGTTTTTATAATCTACAATATAATTTGTTCTGTTTGGAGACAATATAGATTATAAAAACCAGATTATCATAATCTAAATGGTTCTAAACAGGGCCTAAGTATAAAATTACATCTCAGCATCGCACTGTACGCCACTGTTGGGATTCCCTTAAGTATAAAAGGAGGCCTAGGGCGTTACAGAGGAGGACTTTTCGACTCTTTGGCTTTTGGGCTTTCGGACAGTTAGGTAGTTAAACAACCGGACAACCCGACAGTTAGAGAGGGGGAAGGTTCCCAAGCTCACGTAGTAGCCATTAATGGCGCTCCTGTAGCTCGAACCCTAGAACAGGATCAATACAACCAAGCAGGAGTAGGGTTTGACGCATCCGTGCGGCCCGAACCTGGGTAAAAACTCCCCGTGTGAAGCTCACCAGACCGGCTCTTTGTGCCAGCTCGCCCCCCGCCGAACCAAAAGGGCCCCCTGCGGTCCCATAGGTGTTCGTTCCCACGACATCTTTGGCGCGCCGGGTAGGGAAAGGCATAAGAGGTTCTCCGAACCCGTTTTGGTGATCTGTGCCCCAGCTTCATCATCGCCATGGCCCCCAAGAAGAAGGGCCTGACAGCAGTTGGCACATCCGTGTTTGCTGTTCCTATATCTCCGCGGACAGGGGACGACGTAGACACGGGTGGAGGAGGAGGGGGCGGAGGTTCTGAACTTCCGCGGCGCTCCGGTGACCAAGACCAAGCAGTTGGCGACGCTCACCGCGGAGACGCTCATGGCGGCTGTGGGAACCCCCGTGCCCCTGGGTCTGAGGACGGAGCAGTACCGCATGCAGGTGGTACGATGACCTCCGGGGGCAGAAGAGTGTCTTCTAGGGCACCCACGCCGACGCCTACGCCGCGACCTTCTTAGGATGCGCGCGGAGAGCCACGGCACGGTGCCCGCAGTTCTCAGCGTCCCCATGGAAAAGCTCATGTGCATCATTCCCAAGATGCGCATGACCAGCATGCAAGCGGGAGTGGCATGCCGACGCGGGACCACGGAGGTGCTCCTTCTAACATGGTTAGGAGTCAGAGCACCTCGCGTTCCTCGTGCCGCTTGATGCCGTCCACAGCGGAGGAAGCGATGGCGCGAGTGCAGCTACTCCTGAAATTCCCTCCTGCTACGGAGAAGCTCAATGAATGGAGAGGCACAATTCAGAGCCTCCTCAGCCTCGCAGACAAGCTTCGGCCCACATGACCGCCTCGGACCAGCGGTGAAGTGCCCGGGGTCGGCACGACCTCGGCGCACTCTCCTTCGCGACGGCATCGTCGGTCGCCGACCCGACGGACCGACGCCCACGATGGTTACTCAACGACGTCGTCTGACCCATGGACGCGCCGTGATCAATGTCATGTTCTTTGGGAACGTGGCAAGGAGGACGTTCAAACCGTGATCGAGCAACGACGGGAAGCGCGCCTCCAGTCGGACAGGCACGCGAGACCCACTATAGACAAGTCCGCGCCAAGGTACCCTGTCAGCCTACCTTACGAGGTGGGTTGTCCAGCGTTTACCCCCGAGCCGCGGCAAGTCCAGTGGACCAACGCCCACACGTTCAAACCAAAAGTCCCGGAGAAGTACGACGGCAAGACCCATCCGTCAGAGTTCCTAAGCGTCTACACCATTGCAGTGCAAGCTGCCGGGGGCCGCGACGACAAGATATTGGCCAACTACTTCTCATTGGTGCTTAAGGCCAATGTCAGGTCATGGTTGATGCACTTGCCGGAGAGATCCATTGCCTCCTTGGCGAACCTGTGTCACGAGTTCGTTGGCGCCTTCACCGGGGGTCATCAAGATCCTGGCCAGGAGAGCAACCTGCACATCATCCCCCAGAAGGAACCTGGCCGAAACTATACGCAAGTACATCGAGAGGTTCAATCACGTGCACCACAACATCCGAAAGGTTCACCCTGCCGCTGTTATTAGCGCGTTCCATCAGAACGTGCGCAACCACAGGATGCGGGGAGAGCTGGCGATGAACAGAGTTAGGGACGTCGCCGAGCTTTATGCTTTGCCAGACAAATGTGCTCGGGCTGAAGAAGGGAGAAGACTCCCCGGCGAGGACGCCGACATAGAGGTCGACTCCGAAGATGAAGACACCTCTGCCCCGGCAAAGAAGGGATGGCGGCGAAACAAGAAGCGCAAGGGCAAGATCGTGCTAGCTGTCGAAGGATCCGGCAACCCCGACGCTGCCAAGAAAGGCAAGGTCGACGACCCCGGCAACGATGTTGTCAGGTGCACCTCCTGCCATGCCCTGGCGGCTGCCGGCAAGCCAGAAGACTCCGGCAAGCAGTATTGCAAGATCCATGGCACCAAAGGACACGACCTCCAAGACTGCCATCTAGTTGAGCAACTTGCCGAGAAGTAGAGGGCTGAATATGAAAGACGCGACAAGGAGAAGGGTCAAGATGGTGCTGAGGGGTCCGGCAAGAAGCGTGTTAGCCGAGGAGGCCGCCCTGGCAAGCCCAAGCAACAAAAGGATCGGCCCACCTACGGCCGCGACAAGTACGAGGGAGATGATGATGACGTCGAAGAGGACGACGAGTCCAATGAGCATGAGTTTCAGAAGGCTACGAAGGCGATGTGCATAGAAGGAGGAGCCTCGTCGCATTCCTCTCACCGCCAACTTAAACAGTGGGCGCGTGAGGTTAATGCAGCAGAGCCCTCTATGGGCGCACAGAAACCTCTGAAATGGTCCAACACTCCTATCGTCTTCGATACCGAGGATCACCTTGATCACATAACTGCGGTCGAGTGCCTAATGTTGTTGGTCTCGCCAACAATCTGCAACCTCAAGGTGACGAAGATGTTAGTCGACAGCGGGGCCAGCCTAAACCTGATCTTGCCCGATGTCATTCGGAGGCTGCAGTTTCCCGACAAAGATCTTGAGCCGACAGGCGCTTTCCAAGGGGTCAATTCGGGAAGGACTCGGCCAAAAGGCAAGGTCACGCTATCGGTGACGTTCGGCAGAGATGTCAACTTCAGAACGAAGAAGATTGTCTTTGATGTTGTCGAGATCTCATTGCCAGACAATGGCATTCTCGGGCATCCGGCACTGGCCAAGTTCATGGCGGCCACTCACTTCTCTTACAACGTGCTGAAGATGCCCGGACCGATGAGTTTCATTACCATCAACTCCGACAAGAAGAGCACACTTGTTTGTGCTGACCAACTCTACTGGGGCGCAGCCACAGCACCTGCCGCCAAGGCACTTGCTCCTGCCGCTCAAGCTCCCGGGGGGAAGAAGACCAGCAAGGCCTCTGGCGCTCATTCCAGCAAGCGCGCCTCTTCGGAGTGTTGTGCTACTGTTGATGATGTGCCAGAGAGCTCCACCAGCAAGAGCAAGAAGTCCAAGGCAGCTCCACTAGAAACCAAGAAGGTGCCCGCCAAGGAGGATGGCGCGGGGGGAACTTTCACCATAAGTTCCACCCTTGACGACAAATAGGAAAGCACGCTCGCCGCCTTCCTGCAGGCAAATGTCGATGTGTTTGCATGGCAACCATCTAATATCCCCGGTGTTCCCAGGAAGGTGATTGAGCACCACCTTGCTGTCTGTCCGCATGCGCGGCTTGTCAAGCAGAAGGTTCGGAAGCAAGCTTTGGAGCAGCAACAGTTTATTGCCGAAGAGATCAAGAAGTTAGAGGCAGCTGGTATAATCAGAGGAGTACTCCACTCTACGTGGTTGGCCAATCTAGTCGTAGTGTGCAAGGCAAATGGGAAGTGGAGGCTATGCATTGATTTCACAGACATCAACAAGACCTGCCCCAAAGATCCTTTTCCCTTGCCGCGCATCGACCAGGTTGTGGACTCCACCGCCGGCTGCGACTTGTTGTCTTTCCTTGACGCCTATTCCAGTTATCATCAGATCTTTATGGCCAAGGAAGATGAAGACAAGACCACATTTATCACCCCATGTGGTACGTACTACTTTTTGGGTATGCCTTTCGGGTTAAAAAGCGCTGGTTCTACCTTTGTGAGAGCGGTCTAGATTGGTTTTGTGCCCCAGCTGCATGGAAATATGGAGGCTTATATGGAAGACATAGTAGTCAAAACCAAGGACAAGGCCACACTCATAGCGGACCAAGAAGAGACGTTCGCCAATCTGCGCAAGATCAACATGAAGCTCAACCCCGAGAAATGTGTGTTCGGCATCCCATCCGGCAAGCTTCTCTGGTTCTTTGTGTCTCAACGCGGAATCAAAGCGAATCCCGACCAAGATCAAAGCAATTGAGCAGATTGAGGCACCAAGATGAGTCAAGGACGTGCGATGCCTTGGCGGCTGTGTTACTGCTCTGAGTAGGTTCATCTCAAAGTCTGTTGAGCGTGCCTTGCCCTTTTTTAAAATCTTGAAGAAGGCAGGTCCAATGAAATGGACTCCGGAAGCGGAGGCAGCGCTACAGGATTTGAAGAAGTGCATTTCCTCTCCGCCGGTCCTAGTCGCGCCAAAACCACAAGAGTCGTTGCTACTGTACTTGGCGGCAACGAATCAAGTGGTGAGTGCTGCACTAGTGGCTGAAAGAGAGGTTGATGAAGAAGCAGCGGCAATGGAAGAGGCGCCAAACAATGAGCCAGGACAGCCTTTGGCAGGGTCTGGTGCCGGAAAGGAAGGATCTGCGCAGTTGAAAGACATAATTCAGAAGAAGAAAGTGGTGCAGCGACCAGTCTATTTTGTCAGCTCCTTGTTGAAGGGGGCTAGATCAAGGTATTCTGGCATGCAAAAATTTCTCTTTGACCTTCTTATGGCCTCGAGAAAGCTGCGCCATTACTTCCAGGCACATGAGATCACCGTTATCACTCGCTTCCCGTTGCATCAGATTTTGCGAAACCTAGATGCTACCGGCAGGATTGTGGAGTGGGCTTTGGAACTGTCAAGCTTTGGTCTCAAGTTTGAAAGTACTTCGACTATCCAGAGTAGAGCCTTGGCGGAGTTCATTGTGGAATGGAACCCAACGCCAGATGAAGAAGTTCTAGAGTCAACTCTCCCTGGCAAGGAGACTGATCGAGAGTGGATCATGTATTTTGATGGAGCTTTCTCGCTGCAAGGCGCTGGTGCCGGAGTGCTGCTTGTTGGACCCACCGGAGAGCACCTCAAATATGTGATCCAGATGCACTTTCCCTCGGAGAGATCAACGAACAACACTGCTGAGTACAAAGGGCTGCTTGCCGGTTTCAAGATCGCGGCGGATCTTGGGATCAAAAAACTTATTCTTAGGGGTGATTCTCAACATGTCGTCAGGCAAGTGAACAAAGATTACCAAAGTCCGTTGATGGAAGCTGATGTAGATGAAGTGAGGAAGTTGGAAGAGCGTTTTGACGGCCTGCAAATGGAGCACGTGCCATGTGCAGAGGACAACGTTGCCGATGGCCTGTCAAAATGAGCTTCCCGTAAGTTACATGTGGAACCAGGAACCTTCGTGCTCCAACTAACTCAACCCTCCGTTACACCATCAACTGGACAAGAGAAGAGAAAGAAGTTAAGTTCCGGCAAGTATTTCCCGGCAGAGCTCCCTGAAGCTGCGACGAGAAAGTTGCCCAAGAGAACGGCAGGCTTGTCAATGAGTACTATGCTCCGGCAGGGCCATCGGCTCTTGCCATAGAAGCATATGCTCCCACTATGCTTGCCGGGGCGCAGCAGACTCTGGCAGGCCCTCAGGCCCTTGCCGTCGAGGAAAATGCTCCCCAGGCAGAGGATACGCCTTTAGTCCTTGTTGTTGAGCCCCAGGCTCCAGCATGGGCACAACATCTTGTCTGATTCCTTCAGACAGGAGAACTCTCCGAGGAACAAGAGGAAGGAGAGAAAGTATCCTGCATGTCTCATATGTACCAGTTCGTAGACAACATCCTGTACAGAAAGAGGCCGAACGGCATGAAACTCAAGTGCATTTCTCGGGAGGATGGACTGGAGCTGTTGGCAGAGATACACGGAGGTATATGTGGCTCCCACATAGGATCAAGAGCACTTGCCGAAAAGGCATTTTGGCAAGGTTTCTTTTGGCCCACTACCCTCCAGGATGCAACTGCGTTATTAACCAAGTGTGAAGCATGCCAGTTTCATTCAAAGAAACTACATCAACCAGCCCAAGCCCTTCAAACAATACCTCTCTCCTGGCCATTTTTGGTCTGGGGGCTCGACATCTTGGGTCCTTTCCCCGTGCTGCCGGGGGCTTTGAGTACTTGTACGTGGCAATCGACAAGTTCACAAAGTGGCCGGAAGTGGAAGCAGTGAGGAAGGTAACAGCATAGTCAGCCGTCAGATTCTTTAAGGGACTACTTTGCCGCTTTGGTGTTCCCAACAGGATCATCACTAACAATGGCACACAATTCACGAGCCACACGTTCATGCAGTATGTCCAAGACCTTGGTAGCAAAACCTGCACAAGTGTAGAAGAAACTGGATTGATGAGTTGCTGGTGGTTCTTTGGTCAAGCAGTACAACACCAAATCGAGCTACCGGCCAGACACCCTTCTCCGTTGTCTATGGGGGGAGGCAGTGCTCCCCATGGAACTCATATACGGATCACCTCGCTTATGATGAGCTCGAGCAAGAGTAGTTGCGGCAAGACGACGCGACACTCCTTGAGGAAGACCATCTTCAAGCTGCTGTGAGAGCTGCACGCTACCAGCAAGCCTTGCTCCGCTACCATAGCCACAAGGTCAATGCAAGAAGTCTTGAGGAAGACGACCTTGTTCTTGAGCTAGTTCAGTCTGCCAAGAATCCAAACAAGTTGACGCCGAAGTGGGAAAGCCCTTATCGGGTATTACGAGTCACTAGGCCTAACGCACTCCGCCTGGAGACCGAGGATGGCGTTCTGGTGAGCAACTCCTGGAATCCCGAACATCTTCGAAAGTTCTACCCATGAGGCGTGGTTTCCGGGCCAACCCCAGCAACCACCTTTTGTACAAGTCTTGCCGCTGAAGCATGTAATCCTTGGTACAAAGCCAGGCTCAGACCCTGTGCGTAGATAAATAAAGATAAGTGTTCTGCAATCATGTTCGGTTCTCATGTTTACTTATGTGCATGTTTATCTAGAGTGTTGCATTACGCTTAATTCTGGCAAGAACTAACGAACCGCCAAGGTTCCATATCCATATTTTCTCTTCTTTCTTTGTCCAAAGGGTAGAAGGATCCCTCGTGTGCAGCTTTGCCGGGGGATGATGGTACGGATACCTATGAGCGACGTTCCAAAAAAACTTGCCGAAAGGAGAAAGGCAACAAAAAGATAAGTTGCGAAAACCCCATGTGAAACCTTGCTGTAAAGTTATTTTCCTTCAGCGATTTCGACTTCTGTATGGAAAACCTGCACACACAGGAACCTTGCCACGACTTGATGCGCCCTCACTACGTTTGGGACTGCTCAATGGCTCAAGTGGCTTAGCCCGCACTCTTTGTTTTGTTTCAAGTCTGCTCAACGATCCAAGTGATAGCGCTCGCGCCCTTATCACGTTTTTGAGTAAGGCCGACGCGTTGAATGGCCGCGCCAAGGACACCAAGGCGTCTTGCCGGCAGTAGCACCACCAGCAAGCTGCTAAGTACCCATTCCTCAGAGCGCTCACGGGAGGGCTACACATGCTGGCAAGATTCTTCCAGAAAGGGCTTAGGGAAAATTCCATACATAGAAATAGTCTAACAAGGAAGATAATACACATTCATTCAAAATGGGGTGAAATTTACATAAGACACCACTTTTTTCTAAGTACATCTTTATTTGACATTCTCCCCTAGGAGAGATTACAAGAATAAAAGGATGGAAAGGAGAGGTGGGTTATAAGAAGAAAAAGATGGCGAGAGGCCCCCGGCAGAAGCCTGACCTGACCCCACTGGACCAGCACTGCGCGGACGAGCAGGGCTGCCAGATGGGCAGGCAAGAGCTGGTCCCTCCTGGACCAGCATTGCACGAAGGATAAGGCCAGAGCGGACGGAAAGGAGGATGGACCCCTGAAGCCGAAGTCCGCGGGCCTGCTGGAGCTGGAATATGAGGCAGCGCCCGGGACTGAAGCACCCGACAAGGACATCTTGCCGGGAGGGGGAGAGGTGTAACCCTTGCGACAATTGTGGTGCTGGAGGTCAGTCCGAGCTCGAATCTTCGGGCTCCGGCTTGACCGCCCGAGGACCGGACTCATCGCCATTGTCTTTGCCGCTGTTCTCCCTGTCACTCTCGCCGGAGGACATGCTTTCGACACTTCTCACGCTCTCTTCGTAGCAGCTGAGGCAGATGTCGAAGCTCCCATAAATCTTGATGGAGAGTGTATTGGCCTCCATCATTTGACAATGAAGAACGTGACCCATCTGGATGTTGTGGGCATGTAGCGACCCGACCTGAAAGGTCAAGTCTCCGGTGTTTCCGTACCATCCCAAGATCATGCTGGTACACACACGGTACATCAATGTATATATCAAAGGGAAATCACACAGCATTATATTAATCGAAATCTCATATCGAGTCCTTTATTACAATAAATATTACAATAAAGTGGCCAAAGGCCAACTCATGAGAATATCTAAATCTTGCGGAAGCGTCGACGGTAGATGAGTCCATCCGACTCCAAGGGCATCTCACTGAGCATAGAACGCGTCCTCACTCCTGGTCGGAAAAATACTCTGCAACATGATACGTTGCATCCGTGTAGGTCAGCATATGGAATATGCCGGCAAAGTCACAAGAGAGGGGTGAAAATAATCAGCTAGTCTATATGCTTATATGGCAGGTGGTGGTGTAAGTTTTTGCGTAAAGCCAAGTTTTTCCTACATCAAGAGAGGGGCTAAGCAAAATATTACTAAGTTGGTTGATTAATGAGATGGTTCCACCAACCACTTCTCATTCCCAAAATTATTAATACCCACATCATCATTATGAATTGTGTTGAGAGTTCCGGAAGTTTCAATTCCTTTGGCTCAAGTCGTCCATGACCGTGGACACGGCTAATCGATTAGGTTTGGAATACTCTGCAGAGTTTTGCACACGTTCCCCACAAGATTTGGTCGCCTCCGTTTGATTTCTCACACTTCAGGGTGTTTGAGAAACGGATGACCAAAACATGGTCTTCCAAAGGGTTTCCCTGCGACTCTGTCGATGCCCATCCTTTCCTACCGTTCTTCTACCTCTCGTAGCACCGCCTGTCCAGGGTCACCACGATTTCCAACCAAGCCAGAGCCCATAATGACTTGTGGCTGTGCAGGTAAGCCTTGGGTCTTGAAGCACCCATCCATCTCTTTGTGCCTGGGTGGACCTTTCCGCGTGAATACTGGCCATCTCCAGCATCACCTAGGCAAATCCACTGGTTTCTCCAGGGTGCCGTTCAACCATCATCCACCCAGAGGTATGTTGAAAACTCGGAGTCTTAAATCTTGATCATTATGTAGGTCTTGAAATTATTAACTCTCTCAACTCTCATGAATCACACAACCAACCCCGTCTACTATTAGCATAGCAAAAGGTAAAACAACGTTTCCCGGGGCCAATGTGTCAAGAGGTTGAGGGGGGTACCTACCACATGATACTACTACAATGTAACCAAGTTTCCAACTAACCTATCTTGCATGCAATTGGGGAGATGGTAGAACTAATGCATATAAAACATGGGTAAACATGGTCAAAGTGACTTGCCTGATTGATGATCTTCGTACGTGAGTGACTCTAAGTAACAAGCTTCGCACTCTGGATAATCTAACGAAACAAACAAGCACTCAATAAGCATACAACAAAATAACAACTCATAACATTCAGCAAAGAAGTATTAAACAATCAAGGCAAACAATGCACAAAATCACTAGCAAGAAAAACACACAAGATTTTGTTTTCAAAAAGGTGAGAGGTGAAAACATTACTAACATAATGAAACCATTAGTATTATCTAAACATTAGTTGACAGAAAGAAAAACAATAAAATATTTTATTTATGAACAGAATAAAATCAATTTAAGTTTTGTTGGGAAAACTTTAGTAAAGTTTATACAAGTTTGTGATAAACACTATATGAATCAACTATAGTTATATTAACAAAAGAATGAAAAACTAAACTTGTTATTTATTAGCAAAACATGTTCTTAACAGAAAATAATTTAAAATTAAACCTGTCTTAGAAAGCAGAATTAAATTATATAAAACTTTGTTTGAAAACAAAACTATTACTAGTTAGTTGTTTTAATCAAATTATGCCTATTTGAAAACAAGTTGTGATTCCTATGTTAAATAAAACTAAACTAAGCAAATTTATATTTTTATTAACAGTGAGTGAAAACACTAAATGTTTATTAACAGAACCTAAAAATGAAACCAAATCTAAATTTAAACTAATTAAAACTAAGTATATAAAACTATATTATAATACTAGGCAGATTCTGTTTATAGCTAAAACACTATTCAAAATCATCCTAAAAATCCTCAAACTAAACATGGAGATAGTCCTAACCAATATCAAACAGTAGCAAAAAGAATCATATCAAAATCTATTTTCAAACTCTAGTTATTCAGATTTGAAGATTTTGAGCAAATTTGATTAAACTCAAATTTTATAGTTCAAATTTGAAATTTAAAAGTACAGGGTGAAACTACATGAAAAATGTGAGCTATTGCAAAAAGAATCAACTCAAAACACTAAATAGATTAAAAGATATAGCTAAAACAAATTTTGAAAACATTCTGTTAATTAAAACAAAACTGAAAAAGAAACCTAACTTTGCGACGGCCAGGGAGGCTACGTGGCAGCACGTGAGTGGCTAAGGGGGTGTACGCGCGAGTGCTTTCGGGCGGGCGACCGATCGGTAGTGGGTACCGGTTCGGACTTAAGTCCGTTCTAATCTGGGTCGTTGGTTTTGGATCGGAGGGAGGGAAATGCTCACGAGGTAAAGTCGCCGGCGTCGGGGTTCTCCGGCGAGTCCGGTAGCGGCGAATGCGACGGCGAGGTGCTTCGATGGTCGGGGAAGACGGGGAAGTGGTCCGGGCGACGGCGACGGGCCTCCGGAGTCGACTGGTGGCAACGGTGGGGCGAACGGTGGTCGGACTCGGTGGCTACGGTCGATGGGAGGTCCGGTGGTGGTGGCTACTCCGGCGACGAATTGCGGCAGCGCCTCGGCGAGGTAGGAGGGGGTTTGGGGAGAAATGGAAGGCGGGGCTGTGGGGCTCTTATATAGGTGCTCGGGGGTGCGGGGAGTTAAGAGAGGAGAGAGATCCGGCGAGGGGAGAAGCGACCGGCGTCGGGTCCGGCGCGCGGGGGGGGGGGGGGGGCGGAAGAAGATGACCGTTCGGTCATTATGAGCGAACGAGGTGGGGTCCAGTGTCAGCGAATGGAGGCGTGTCCGTTATGCGCGGTCGGTCGGCTTCTAATCAATTCGCGAGTAACTGTCGTGGGCCGGCCCGTTTAATACCGGAAACGGTTACCGTTTCCTTTTAATAATATTCCAGAGACATTCAAAAGCTTTTAAAGCATTCAAATCGTCTCTAAATATAGGGGTATTATATATCAAAATTAACAGAATAATAAATGCTATTTAATGAACATTTCTATTCTGTCATTTGAACACTTTGAAAAAAATAATATTTTCAGAAATTGCCTAATTGTTTTTAAACCCTTTTTGCAAATATTTTCAAAATAACCCCTGGTTATTATTGGTCAAATATATCACCAATTAGTCCCTGGTGTGGAGTGTCATGTTCCTCCTCTCTTATTTGAACTTTTAACCAAAATTTCAAATAGGTGAAAGCAACTTAGGGAAAAGTAGAAAGAGCTTTCTGAAATCCAGAAGAGACATTTCAACTAACACATAAAATCAAGCAATGATGCTGCTAGATGCATAGCTATAATCATAACATTCCAAAAATGGAATTTTGGGATGTTACAAACCTACCCACCTTAAGATGAATCTCGCCCTCGAGATTCGGGTTGGCTAGAAAATAGGTGCGGATGGTCTCTACGAAGATCTTCTTCGCGTTCCCAGGTGGCTTCTTCCTCGGTATGGTGACTCCACAAAACTTTACAGAACTTGATAATCTTGTTGCGGGTAACTCGGTTGGATGTCTCGAGGATCTTGACAGGCTTCTCCTCGTAAGTCAGATCACTTTCAAGCTGTATGGCCTCTAGGGGCACGGTGTCTCGCAAAGGGATGTCAGCCATCTTAGCATGGCATTTCTTCAGCTAGGACACGTGGAACACATCATGAACTTCGGATAATCCTTCCGGCAATTCCAGTTTGTATGCAACTTCGCCTCTACGTTCAAGAATTTTGTAGGGGCCTATGAATCTGGGTGCTAATTTTCCTTTAACACCAAATCTCTTGATTCCTCGAAGCGGGGATACACGAAGATATGCTCTGTCTCCCACTTCATATGTCACTTCTTTACGTTTGCTGTCAGCATAACTCTTCTGTCGAGATTGAGCTATCTTGAGTCTGTTACGAATCAACTTGACTTTCTCTTCAGAATCTCGGATAAGGTCGGGACCAAAAAGTTGTCGGTCTCCAACACCATCCCATGTCAACGGTGTTCTGCACCTCCTTCCGTATAAAGCTTCGAAAGGGGCCATCTTCAGACTGGTCTGATAACTGTTGTTGTACGAAAATTCTGCGTAAGGTAAGTTGTCATCCCAACTAGATCCATAATCTAGCGCACAAGCTCTAAACATGTCCTCCAAAATCTGATTGACTCTCTCAGTCTGTCCATCTGTCTGCGGATGAAAGGCTGTACTGAACTCTAGCCTTGTACCCAAAGTTTCATGTAACTGATGCCAAAACTTTGAAGTAAATTGTGTTCCTCTATCTGACACGATACTCCTCGGAACTCCATGCAAACATACGATCCTGGTCATATATATCTTGGCTAGCTTAGCACTGGTATAAGTGGTTTTCACTGGAATGAAATGAGCTACCTTGGTCAAGCGATCTACCACTACCCAGATGGAATCATAACTTGAACGGGTCCTGGGTAATCCTGTGATGAAATCCATACCAAGCTTTTCCCATTTCCACTCGGGTATCGGCAAAGGTTGGAGTAACCCTGCTAGTTTCTGATGTTCTGCCTTTACTCTCTGACAAACATCACATATTGCAACATGTTCCGCAATATCTTTCTTCATACCTGTCCACCAATAACTTTCCTTTAAATCCAGATACATCTTGGTGTTGCCTGGGTGTATCGAGTAAGGTGAATCGTGGGCTTCCTGAAGTATCAACTTCCTGAGCTCTGGTTCATTGGGCACATAGATTCGGTTCTCAAACCACAAAGTTCCGTGTTCATCCTCACGAAAACCTTTAGCTTTACCATTTTCCATTCTCTGTTTAATCTTAGCTATCTCCTTGTCCGATTTCTGGGCTTCACGAATTCTTTCGGTCAAGGTGGACTGAATTTCCAGTGTGGCAATATATCCTCTTGGGACTATCTCTAGCTTGAGCTCTCTGAGATCATCGACTAACTCTTGGGGTAATCCTCCAGCTTTGAGTGTGTTCACATAAGTTTTATGACTCAAGGCATCGGCTACAACATTAGCCTTACCTAGATGGTAGTGTAATCTCATGTCATAGTCCTTGATTAACTCTAACCATCGTCTCTGTCTGAGGTTCAACTCTTTCTGCGTGAAGATATACTTCAGGCTCTTATGGTCGGTGTAAACATCACAACTATTTCCGATAAGAAAATGTCTCCAAGTCTTGAGTGCGTGCACTACGGCTGCTAGTTCCAAATCATGCGTGGCATAATTCAACTCATGAGGTCGTAGTTGTCTGGATGCATAGGCTACAACTTTTCCATCCTGCATAAGTACTCCTCCAAGTCCTTGACGTGAGGCATCACAGTAAACTTGGAAATCCTTCCAAATATCGGGCAAGATCAATACTGGGGCTGTGACCAAACGTTCCTTTAACTCCTGGAAACTGGCTTCACATTCCTCGGTCCAAACATACTTGGATTCTTTCTTCAACAACTCTGTCATGGGCTTGGCAATCTTTGAGAAATTCTCAATAAATCTCCGATAATATCCGGCAAGTCCGAGGAAACTGCGGATCTCCTTAACCGAGGTAGGGGACTTCCACTCGGTGACGGCTTCAACCTTAGCAGGGTCCACTGCTATTCCATCTCCGGAAATAACATGTCCAAGGAATCCGACTTCCTTCAGCCAAAATTCACATTTGCTGAACTTGGCATATAGTTGATGCTCTCTCAGCTTCTCCAGAACTAAACGCAAATGTTCCTTATGCTCTTCCTCGTTCTTGGAGAATATCAGAATGTCATCGATGAACACCACAACAAACTTGTCTAGGTATTCCATGAATACTTTGTTCATCAAATTCATGAAGTAGGCAGGAGCATTAGTCAATCCAAAAGACATGACCGTATACTCATACAAGCCATACCTCGTGGTGAAAGCTGTTTTGGGTATATCCTGTTCACAAATTTTCAACTAGTGATACCCTGATCGAAGATCGATCTTGGAAAATACATTGGCTCCTACGAGCTGATCAAACAAATCATTAATCATCGGCAGAGGGTACTTGTTCTTGATAGTCACCTCGTTCAAGGCACGATAGTCAACTACCATTCTCAAAGATTTATCCTTCTTCTCCACCAAAAGTACCGGGGCTCCCCAAGGTGATGAACTTGGGCGAATATACCCCTTGTCCAATAACTCCTTGATTTGCTTCTTGATTTCCAACAGATCATTTGCGGGCATCCGATAGGGTCTCTTGGAAATTGGGGTTGTTCCTGGCTGTAGCTCTATTAGGAACTCAATCTCCCTATCTGGTGGCATGCCTGGTAATTCTTCCGGAAATACATCCAGATAATCTTTTACCACAGGTACTTCCTCCTGAACAACTCCTGTGAGGGCATTTAACCTAGCACTCATACGTGTGCGTCGGGATACATACTTAATCCTCTTGTTCTCCGGGGTGGTGAGTGAAACAGACTTGCTGGGGCAATCAAGATTACCTTCATACTTGGTCATCCAATCCATGCCTAGGATTACATCCAATCCTTGTGACTCTAAGACGATGAGGTCGGTGGGAAAAACATGATTTCCTATATTGAGTTTCAAAGCATGGCATCCTATCCCTGCCATCATCATACCTCCTGGGGAACTGACCTTAATGGGCTGACTAAGGGTTTTGGTGGGCAAACCATACTTATCCACAACTACCCTTGATATGAATGAATGAGTTGCACCGGAATCAAAAATTACTGTAACCAAACGTGAATGCAATAAAAACTTACCAACCACAGTCTCGGGTTGATCATAGACTTCTTCCACGTCGAGGTGGTTCACCTGGGCACGAGGAAAAGGGTTTGGCTTCTTGGCTGCGGAGTTGCCGTTTCCATTTCCCTGCTTGTTCTGGGGACACTCAGTAGCATAGTGCCCTGTCTTCTGGCACTTGAAACAGGTGATGTGACTCAGATCCTTCTGAGCAGGAACTTGACGGTGCTGGTTGTTGTTCCCATTCCCATTGTCAGTCTTGAAATTGCCATGGTTGAGATGGTTGTTCCCATTTCCTCCATGATGGTGACCTCCATGGTTGTGCACAACATGAGTGTGTCTTCCAAACTTACCGGTACCTGATCCGGTATTTCCTGAGTACGGGGAGTAGCGAGCCTTCTGATGAGCTCCAGAGTTGAACTTCCCCTGAGTGTACTTCCTCTTGCGGTTCTCAATCTGTTGTTGTTTACCTTCCAGAATAAGTGCCTTATCCACTAGCTCTTGGTAGTTGTTGAAATTAGCCACTACCAGCTGCATGCTCAACTCATCGTTGAGTCCTTCCAGAAATTTCTCTTGCTTGGCCGCATCATCGGCCACATCTCCTGGGGCATAATGGGCCAACATGCTGAACTCTTCCACATATTGGGCCACAGAGCGATTACCCTTGCGCAAGTTGTGAAACTCGCGCTTCTTTAGACTCATGGCTCCAGCTGAAACATGAGCGGTGCGGAAAGCAAGCTTGAACTGCTCCCAAGTCACATCTGCAATAGGATAAGTGGTGGTGTAGTTCTCCCACCATGAAGCTGCTGGTCCTTCCAGTTGATGTGCGGCAAATCGCACCTTCTCAGCATCAGTGCATCCAGCGGTGATCAGCTCTCTCTCCATCTTGCGGAGCCAGTCATCTGCCACAATGGGCTCAGTACTGCTGGAGAAAGTTGGAGGGTTCAACCTCAGAAAACGGGTGAGATTGTCAGTCTGGGGTGGATGGTGGTTGTTGTTGTTCTGGTTGTTGGTCTGATTCTGAATCAATAGTTGCATCAGTGCATTCTGTTGCTGAAGGAGTTGAGTGAGTTCCGGCGGAAAAGTGAAGTCGGTCTCACGTCGTGGAGGCATCTTGCTGTTTTCAGAGGGATGAGAATTAGAATAGAACAAGGGTCTAGAAGAAATAATCACTACCCATATGCAATGCAACAAACATATCACACCAAACACTCATTCATTTATTCAATCAATGTCAAACATTGGGAATACAAATCTCAAACAACTAAGCATCGACCTACGCTTTAACGACGAAAATAAAAGATACATGGAGGGCATAACTAATGTTTTTCCTCAGAAGTGCATAGTCGTAGGTCCTCCGGTGGTGCTTTCCTCGTAGTCTTCATCGTCGCTGATGAAGGGTGCCATGTCTCCTTCGGGATGAAGGTTTTCCCCCATGTCTAGCTGCTCCTCCAGAGTTGTGATGCGTGCATTCTGCTCATCAATCCTCTCTAGGAATTCCTTCACTTCATGCTCGTGTTCATAGTTGGCCTCTCGCAGATCAGCTTTGAGATCCAGCTCGCGGTTCATCAGATTCTTGATTGTCTTTGTATCAACACGAACTCGAAGCTCCAGAGTCCTGATGTGAGTCTCCAGGGTCTGGATATAGGAAATAGTGGTGTATGCAGTGGGAGGAGTTATGATGTTTCCATTGGCATCTCTGCGACAAACCACGCTGAGTCCTGGTGAAATGATTCCACCTCTGTATTCCTCCTGAATACGTCCAAGGGCACGATGAATGGCCATGTCTCTTCCAAGTATCCAACTGGGTGCCACGAACTTGAGATCTATGGGTTCCTTCCGATTCCCAAAAGTCTTCCCTGGGATATGCACCTCGATCCTGTAGCGTCCATCTTGGGGAAATGACATGATAGGAATCCCAGTGATGCTCGGCAAAGCAATCCTTACGTCCTTGACGATCCTCATCAGCTCCTTACCAAAGGGCATCATTGCGTCAGGCTGGCAAAACTCCGTGATCAACACTGGGATGAAGGTGGCCATCTATAAATTTTGAAATAATCGGAGTGGAGTCAGAAACGAATCGATGAGAGTATAAGATATTTAAAGACAAAGAGAAACAATCCTAAGGCTTTCCAATCCTAGAGGTTACGTCCTACGGTCAGCGTGTGCTCTGATACCATTTCTGTAGCGACCCGACCTGAAAGGTCAAGTCTCCGGTGTTTCCGTACCATCCCAAGATCATGCTGGTACACACACGGTACATCAATGTATATATCAAAGGGAAATCACACAGCATTATATTAATCGAAATCTCATATCGAGTCCTTTATTACAATAAATATTAAAATAAAGTGGCCAAAGGCCAACTCATGAGAATATCTAAATCTTGCGGAAGCGTCGACGGTAGATGAGTCCATCCGACTCCAAGGGCATCTCACTGAGCATAGAACGCGTCCTCACTCCTGGTCGGAAAAATACTCTGCAACATGATACGTTGCATCCGTGTAGGTCAGCATATGGAATATGCCGGCAAAGTCACAAGAGAGGGGTGAAAATAATCAGCTAGTCTATATGCTTATATGGCAGGTGGTGGTGTAAGTTTTTGCGTAAAGCCAAGTTTTTCCTACATCAAGAGAGGGGCTAAGCAAAATATTACTAAGTTGGTTGATTAATGATATGGTTCCACCAACCACTTCTCATTCCCAAAATTATTAATACCCACATCATCATTATGAATTGTGTTGAGAGTTCCGGAAGTTTCAATTCCTTTGGCTCAAGTCGTCCATGACCGTGGACACGGCTAATCGATTAGGTTTGGAATACTCTGCAGAGTTTTGCACACGTTCCCCACAAGATTTGGTCGCCTCCGTTTGATTTCTCACACTTCAGGGTGTTTGAGAAACGGATGACCAAAACATGGTCTTCCAAAGGGTTTCCCTGCGACTCTGTCGATGCCCATCCTTTCCTACCGTTCTTCTACCTCTCGTAGCACCGCCTGTCCAGGGTCACCACGATTTCCAACCAAGCCAGAGCCCATAATGACTTGTGGCTGTGCAGGTAAGCCTTGGGTCTTGAAGCACCCATCCATCTCTTTGTGCCTGGGTGGACCTTTCCGCGTGAATACTGGCCATCTCCAGCATCACCTAGGCAAATCCACTGGTTTCTCCAGGGTGCCGTTCAACCATCATCCACCCAGAGGTATGTTGAAAACTCGGAGTCTTAAATCTTGATCATTATGTAGGTCTTGAAATTATTAACTCTCTCAACTCTCATGAATCACACAACCAACCCCGTCTACTATTAGCATAGCAAAAGGTAAAACAACGTTTCCCGGGGCCAATGTGTCAAGAGGTTGAGGGGGGTACCTACCACATGATACTACTACAATGTAACCAAGTTTCCAACTAACCTATCTTGCATGCAATTGGGGAGATGGTAGAACTAATGCATATAAAACATGGGTAAACATGGTCAAAGTGACTTGCCTGATTGATGATCTTCGTACGTGAGTGACTCTAAGTAACAAGCTTCGCACTCTGGATAATCTAACGAAACAAACAAGCACTCAATAAGCATACAACAAAATAACAACTCATAACATTCAGCAAAGAAGTATTAAACAATCAAGGCAAACAATGCACAAAATCACTAGCAAGAAAAACACACAAGATTTTGTTTTCAAAAAGGTGAGAGGTGAAAACATTACTAACATAATGAAACCATTAGTATTATCTAAACATTAGTTGACAGAAAGAAAAACAATAAAATATTTTATTTATGAACAGAATAAAATCAATTTAAGTTTTGTTGGGAAAACTTTAGTAAAGTTTATACAAGTTTGTGATAAACACTATATGAATCAACTATAGTTATATTAACAAAAGAATGAAAAACTAAACTTGTTATTTATTAGCAAAACATGTTCTTAACAGAAAATAATTTAAAATTAAACCTGTCTTAGAAAGCAGAATTAAATTATATAAAACTTTGTTTGAAAACAAAACTATTACTAGTTAGTTGTTTTAATCAAATTATGCCTATTTGAAAACAAGTTGTGATTCCTATGTTAAATAAAACTAAACTAAGCAAATTTATATTTTTATTAACAGTGAGTGAAAACACTAAATGTTTATTAACAGAACCTAAAAATGAAACCAAATCTAAATTTAAACTAATTAAAACTAAGTATATAAAACTATATTATAATACTAGGCAGATTCTGTTTATAGCTAAAACACTATTCAAAATCATCCTAAAAATCCTCAAACTAAACATGGAGATAGTCCTAACCAATATCAAACAGTAGCAAAAAGAATCATATCAAAATCTATTTTCAAACTCTATTATTCAGATTTGAAGATTTTGAGCAAATTTGATTAAATTCAAATTTTATAGTTCAAATTTGAAATTTAAAAGTACAGGGTGAAACTACATGAAAAATGTGAGCTATTGCAAAAAGAATCAACTCAAAACACTAAATAGATTAAAAGATATAGCTAAAACAAATTTTGAAAACATTCTGTTAATTAAAACAAAACTGAAAAAGAAACCTAACTTTGCGACGGCCAGGGAGGCTACGTGGCAGCACGTGAGTGGCTAAGGGGGTGTACGCGCGAGTGCTTTCGGGCGGGCGACCGATCGGTAGTGGGTACCGGTTCGGACTTAAGTCCGTTCTAATCTGGGTCGTTGGTTTTGGATCGGAGGGAGGGAAATGCTCACGAGGTAAAGTCGCCGGCGTCGGGGTTCTCCGGCGAGTCCGGTAGCGGCGAATGCGACGGCGAGGTGCTTCGATGGTCGGGGAAGACGGGGAAGTGGTCCGGGCGACGGCGACGGGCCTCCGGAGTCGACTGGTGGCAACGGTGGGGCGAACGGTGGTCGGACTCGGTGGCTACGGTCGATGGGAGGTCCGGTGGTGGTGGCTACTCCGGCGACGAATTGCGGCAGCGCCTCGGCGAGGTAGGAGGGGGTTTGGGGAGAAATGGAAGGCGGGGCTGTGGGGCTCTTATATAGGTGCTCGGGGGTGCGGGGAGTTAAGAGAGGAGAGAGATCCGGCGAGGGGAGAAGCGACCGGCGTCGGGTCCGGCGCGCGGGGGGGGGGGGAAAGAAGATGACCGTTCGGTCATTACGAGCGAACGAGGTGGGGTCCAGTGTCAGCGAATGGAGGCGTGTCCGTTACGCGCGGTCGGTCGGCTTCTAATCAATTCGCGAGTAACTGTCGTGGGCCGGCCCGTTTAATACCGGAAACGGTTACCGTTTCCTTTTAATAATATTCCAGAGACATTCAAAAGCTTTTAAAGCATTCAAATCGTCTCTAAATATAGGGGTATTATATATCAAAATTAACAGAATAATAAATGCTATTTAATGAACATTTCTATTCTGTCATTTGAACACTTTGAAAAAAATAATATTTTCAAAAATTGCCTAATTGTTTTTAAACCCTTTTTGCAAATATTTTCAAAATAACCCCTGGTTATTATTGTTCAAATATATCACCAATTAGTCCCTGGTGTGGAGTGTCATGTTCCTCCTCTCTTATTTGAACTTTTAACCAAAATTTCAAATAGGTGAAAGCAACTTAGGGAAAAGTAGAAAGAGCTTTCTGAAATCCAGAAGAGACATTTCAACTAACACATAAAATCAAGCAATGATGCTGCTAGATGCATAGCTATAATCATAACATTCCAAAAATGGAATTTTGGGATGTTACAAACCTACCCACCTTAAGATGAATCTCGCCCTCGAGATTCGGGTTGGCTAGAAAATAGGTGCGGATGGTCTCTACGAAGATCTTCTTCGCGTTCCCAGGTGGCTTCTTCCTCGGTATGGTGACTCCACAAAACTTTACAGAACTTGATAATCTTGTTGCGGGTAACTCGGTTGGATGTCTCGAGGATCTTGACAGGCTTCTCCTCGTAAGTCAGATCACTTTCAAGCTGTATGGCCTCTAGGGGCACGGTGTCTCGCAAAGGGATGTCAGCCATCTTAGCATGGCATTTCTTCAGCTAGGACACGTGGAACACATCATGAACTTCGGATAATCCTTCCGGCAATTCCAGTTTGTATGCAACTTCGCCTCTACGTTCAAGAATTTTGTAGGGGCCTATGAATCTGGGTGCTAATTTTCCTTTAACACCAAATCTCTTGATTCCTCGAAGCGGGGATACACGAAGATATGCTCTGTCTCCCACTTCATATGTCACTTCTTTACGTTTGCTGTCAGCATAACTCTTCTGTCGAGATTGAGCTATCTTGAGTCTGTTACGAATCAACTTGACTTTCTCTTCAGAATCTCGGATAAGGTCGGGACCAAAAAGTTGTCGGTCTCCAACACCATCCCATGTCAACGGTGTTCTGCACCTCCTTCCGTATAAAGCTTCGAAAGGGGCCATCTTCAGACTGGTCTGATAACTGTTGTTGTACGAAAATTCTGCGTAAGGTAAGTTGTCATCCCAACTAGATCCATAATCTAGCGCACAAGCTCTAAACATGTCCTCCAAAATCTGATTGACTCTCTCAGTCTGTCCATCTGTCTGCGGATGAAAGGCTGTACTGAACTCTAGCCTTGTACCCAAAGTTTCATGTAACTGATGCCAAAACTTTGAAGTAAATTGTGTTCCTCTATCTGACACGATACTCCTCGGAACTCCATGCAAACATACGATCCTGGTCATATATATCTTGGCTAGCTTAGCACTGGTATAAGTGGTTTTCACTGGAATGAAATGAGCTACCTTGGTCAAGCGATCTACCACTACCCAGATGGAATCATAACTTGAACGGGTCCTGGGTAATCCTGTGATGAAATCCATACCAAGCTTTTCCCATTTCCACTCGGGTATCGGCAAAGGTTGGAGTAACCCTGCTAGTTTCTGATGTTCTGCCTTTACTCTCTGACAAACATCACATATTGCAACATGTTCCGCAATATCTTTCTTCATACCTGTCCACCAATAACTTTCCTTTAAATCCAGATACATCTTGGTGTTGCCTGGGTGTATCGAGTAAGGTGAATCGTGGGCTTCCTGAAGTATCAACTTCCTGAGCTCTGGTTCATTGGGCACATAGATTCGGTTCTCAAACCACAAAGTTCCGTGTTCATCCTCACGAAAACCTTTAGCTTTACCATTTTCCATTCTCTGTTTAATCTTAGCTATCTCCTTGTCCGATTTCTGGGCTTCACGAATTCTTTCGGTCAAGGTGGACTAAATTTCCAGTGTGGCAATATATCCTCTTGGGACTATCTCTAGCTTGAGCTCTCTGAGATCATCGACTAACTCTTGGGGTAATCCTCCAGCTTTGAGTGTGTTCACATAAGTTTTACGACTCAAGGCATCGGCTACAACATTAGCCTTACCTAGATGGTAGTGTAATCTCATGTCATAGTCCTTGATTAACTCTAACCATCGTCTCTGTCTGAGGTTCAACTCTTTCTGCGTGAAGATATACTTCAGGCTCTTATGGTCGGTGTAAACATCACAACTATTTCCGATAAGAAAATGTCTCCAAGTCTTGAGTGCGTGCACTACGGCTGCTAGTTCCAAATCATGCGTGGCATAATTCAACTCATGAGGTCGTAGTTGTCTGGATGCATAGGCTACAACTTTTCCATCCTGCATAAGTACTCCTCCAAGTCCTTGACGTGAGGCATCACAGTAAACTTGGAAATCCTTCCAAATATCGGGCAAGATCAATACTGGGGCTGTGACCAAACGTTCCTTTAACTCCTGGAAACTGGCTTCACATTCCTCGGTCCAAACATACTTGGATTCTTTCTTCAACAACTCTGTCATGGGCTTGGCAATCTTTGAGAAATTCTCAATAAATCTCCGATAATATCCGGCAAGTCCGAGGAAACTGCGGATCTCCTTAACCGAGGTAGGGGACTTCCACTCGGTGACGGCTTCAACCTTAGCAGGGTCCACTGCTATTCCATCTCCGGAAATAACATGTCCAAGGAATCCGACTTCCTTCAGCCAAAATTCACATTTGCTGAACTTGGCATATAGTTGATGCTCTCTCAGCTTCTCCAGAACTAAACGCAAATGTTCCTTATGCTCTTCCTCGTTCTTGGAGAATATCAGAATGTCATCGATGAACACCACAACAAACTTGTCTAGGTATTCCATGAATACTTTGTTCATCAAATTCATGAAGTAGGCAGGAGCATTAGTCAATCCAAAAGACATGACCGTATACTCATACAAGCCATACCTCGTGGTGAAAGCTGTTTTGGGTATATCCTGTTCACGAATTTTCAACTAGTGATACCCTGATCGAAGATCGATCTTGGAAAATACATTGGCTCCTACGAGCTGATCAAACAAATCATTAATCATCGGCAGAGGGTACTTGTTCTTGATAGTCACCTCGTTCAAGGCACGATAGTCAACTACCATTCTCAAAGATTTATCCTTCTTCTCCACCAAAAGTACCGGGGCTCCCCAAGGTGATGAACTTGGGCGAATATACCCCTTGTCCAATAACTCCTTGATTTGCTTCTTGATTTCCAACAGATCATTTGCGGGCATCCGATAGGGTCTCTTGGAAATTGGGGTTGTTCCTGGCTGTAGCTCTATTAGGAACTCAATCTCCCTATCTGGTGGCATGCCTGGTAATTCTTCCGGAAATACATCCAGATAATCTTTTACCACAGGTACTTCCTCCTGAACAACTCCTGTGAGGGCATTTAACCTAGCACTCATACGTGTGCGTCGGGATACATACTTAATCCTCTTGTTCTCCGGGGTGGTGAGTGAAACAGACTTGCTGGGGCAATCAAGATTACCTTCATACTTGGTCATCCAATCCATGCCTAGGATTACATCCAATCCTTGTGACTCTAAGACGATGAGGTCGGTGGGAAAAACATGATTTCCTATATTGAGTTTCAAAGCATGGCATCCTATCCCTGCCATCATCATACCTCCTGGGGAACTGACCTTAATGGGCTGACTAAGGGTTTTGGTGGGCAAACCATACTTATCCACAACTACCCTTGATATGAATGAATGAGTTGCACCGGAATCAAAAATTACTGTAACCAAACGTGAATGCAATAAAAACTTACCAACCACAGTCTCGGGTTGATCATAGACTTCTTCCACGTCGAGGTGGTTCACCTGGGCACGAGGAAAAGGGTTTGGCTTCTTGGCTGCGGAGTTGCCGTTTCCATTTCCCTGCTTGTTCTGGGGACACTCAGTAGCATAGTGCCCTGTCTTCTGGCACTTGAAACAGGTGATGTGACTCAGATCCTTCTGAGCAGGAACTTGACGGTGCTGGTTGTTGTTCCCATTCCCATTGTCAGTCTTGAAATTGCCATGGTTGAGATGGTTGTTCCCATTTCCTCCATGATGGTGACCTCCATGGTTGTGCACAACATGAGTGTGTCTTCCAAACTTACCGGTACCTGATCCGGTATTTCCTGAGTACGGGGAGTAGCGAGCCTTCTGATGAGCTCCAGAGTTGAACTTCCCCTGAGTGTACTTCCTCTTGCGGTTCTCAATCTGTTGTTGTTTACCTTCCAGAATAAGTGCCTTATCCACTAGCTCTTGGTAGTTGTTGAAATTAGCCACTACCAGCTGCATGCTCAACTCATCGTTGAGTCCTTCCAGAAATTTCTCTTGCTTGGCCGCATCATCGGCCACATCTCCTGGGGCATAATGGGCCAACATGCTGAACTCTTCCACATATTGGGCCACAGAGCGATTACCCTTGCGCAAGTTGTGAAACTCGCGCTTCTTTAGACTCATGGCTCCAGCTGAAACATGAGCGGTGCGGAAAGCAAGCTTGAACTGCTCCCAAGTCACATCTGCAATAGGATAAGTGGTGGTGTAGTTCTCCCACCATGAAGCTGCTGGTCCTTCCAGTTGATGTGCGGCAAATCGCACCTTCTCAGCATCAGTGCATCCAGCGGTGATCAGCTCTCTCTCCATCTTGCGGAGCCAGTCATCTGCCACAATGGGCTCAGTACTGCTGGAGAAAGTTGGAGGGTTCAACCTCAGAAAACGGGTGAGATTGTCAGTCTGGGGTGGATGGTGGTTGTTGTTGTTCTGGTTGTTGGTCTGATTCTGAATCAATAGTTGCATCAGTGCATTCTGTTGCTGAAGGAGTTGAGTGAGTTCCGGCGGAAAAGTGAAGTCGGTCTCACGTCGTGGAGGCATCTTGCTGTTTTCAGAGGGATGAGAATTAGAATAGAACAAGGGTCTAGAAGAAATAATCACTACCCATATGCAATGCAACAAACATATCACACCAAACACTCATTCATTTATTCAATCAATGTCAAACATTGGGAATACAAATCTCAAACAACTAAGCATCGACCTACGCTTTAACGACGAAAATAAAAGATACATGGAGGGCATAACTAATGTTTTTCCTCAGAAGTGCATAGTCGTAGGTCCTCCGGTGGTGCTTTCCTCGTAGTCTTCATCGTCGCTGATGAAGGGTGCCATGTCTCCTTCGGGATGAAGGTTTTCCCCCATGTCTAGCTGCTCCTCCAGAGTTGTGATGCGTGCATTCTGCTCATCAATCCTCTCTAGGAATTCCTTCACTTCATGCTCGTGTTCATAGTTGGCCTCTCGCAGATCAGCTTTGAGATCCAGCTCGCGGTTCATCAGATTCTTGATTGTCTTTGTATCAACACGAACTCGAAGCTCCAGAGTCCTGATGTGAGTCTCCAGGGTCTGGATATAGGAAATAGTGGTGTATGCAGTGGGAGGAGTTATGATGTTTCCATTGGCATCTCTGCGACAAACCACGCTGAGTCCTGGTGAAATGATTCCACCTCTGTATTCCTCCTGAATACGTCCAAGGGCACGATGAATGGCCATGTCTCTTCCAAGTATCCAACTGGGTGCCACGAACTTGAGATCTATGGGTTCCTTCCGATTCCCAAAAGTCTTCCCTGGGATATGCACCTCGATCCTGTAGCGTCCATCTTGGGGAAATGACATGATAGGAATCCCAGTGATGCTCGGCAAAGCAATCCTTACGTCCTTGACGATCCTCATCAGCTCCTTACCAAAGGGCATCATTGCGTCAGGCTGGCAAAACTCCGTGATCAACACTGGGATGAAGGTGGCCATCTATAAATTTTGAAATAATCGGAGTGGAGTCAGAAACGAATCGATGAGAGTATAAGATATTTAAAGACAAAGAGAAACAATCCTAAGGCTTTCCAATCCTAGAGGTTACGTCCTACGGTCAGCGTGTGCTCTGATACCATTTCTGTAGCGACCCGACCTGAAAGGTCAAGTCTCCGGTGTTTCCGTACCATCCCAAGATCATGCTGGTACACACACGGTACATCAATGTATATATCAAAGGGAAATCACACAGCATTATATTAATCGAAATCTCATATCGAGTCCTTTATTACAATAAATATTAAAATAAAGTGGCCAAAGGCCAACTCATGAGAATATCTAAATCTTGCGGAAGCGTCGACGGTAGATGAGTCCATCCGACTCCAAGGGCATCTCACTGAGCATAGAACGCGTCCTCACTCCTGGTCGGAAAAATACTCTGCAACATGATACGTTGCATCCGTGTAGGTCAGCATATGGAATATGCCGGCAAAGTCACAAGAGAGGGGTGAAAATAATCAGCTAGTCTATATGCTTATATGGCAGGTGGTGGTGTAAGTTTTTGCGTAAAGCCAAGTTTTTCCTACATCAAGAGAGGGGCTAAGCAAAATATTACTAAGTTGGTTGATTAATGATATGGTTCCACCAACCACTTCTCATTCCCAAAATTATTAATACCCACATCATCATTATGAATTGTGTTGAGAGTTCCGGAAGTTTCAATTCCTTTGGCTCAAGTCGTCCATGACCGTGGACACGGCTAATCGATTAGGTTTGGAATACTCTGCAGAGTTTTGCACACGTTCCCCACAAGATTTGGTCGCCTCCGTTTGATTTCTCACACTTCAGGGTGTTTGAGAAACGGATGACCAAAACATGGTCTTCCAAAGGGTTTCCCTGCGACTCTGTCGATGCCCATCCTTTCCTACCGTTCTTCTACCTCTCGTAGCACCGCCTGTCCAGGGTCACCACGATTTCCAACCAAGCCAGAGCCCATAATGACTTGTGGCTGTGCAGGTAAGCCTTGGGTCTTGAAGCACCCATCCATCTCTTTGTGCCTGGGTGGACCTTTCCGCGTGAATACTGGCCATCTCCAGCATCACCTAGGCAAATCCACTGGTTTCTCCAGGGTGCCGTTCAACCATCATCCACCCAGAGGTATGTTGAAAACTCGGAGTCTTAAATCTTGATCATTATGTAGGTCTTGAAATTATTAACTCTCTCAACTCTCATGAATCACACAACCAACCCCGTCTACTATTAGCATAGCAAAAGGTAAAACAACGTTTCCCGGGGCCAATGTGTCAAGAGGTTGAGGGGGGTACCTACCACATGATACTACTACAATGTAACCAAGTTTCCAACTAACCTATCTTGCATGCAATTGGGGAGATGGTAGAACTAATGCATATAAAACATGGGTAAACATGGTCAAAGTGACTTGCCTGATTGATGATCTTCGTACGTGAGTGACTCTAAGTAACAAGCTTCGCACTCTGGATAATCTAACGAAACAAACAAGCACTCAATAAGCATACAACAAAATAACAACTCATAACATTCAGCAAAGAAGTATTAAACAATCAAGGCAAACAATGCACAAAATCACTAGCAAGAAAAACACACAAGATTTTGTTTTCAAAAAGGTGAGAGGTGAAAACATTACTAACATAATGAAACCATTAGTATTATCTAAACATTAGTTGACAGAAAGAAAAACAATAAAATATTTTATTTATGAACAGAATAAAATCAATTTAAGTTTTGTTGGGAAAACTTTAGTAAAGTTTATACAAGTTTGTGATAAACACTATATGAATCAACTATAGTTATATTAACAAAAGAATGAAAAACTAAACTTGTTATTTATTAGCAAAACATGTTCTTAACAGAAAATAATTTAAAATTAAACCTGTCTTAGAAAGCAGAATTAAATTATATAAAACTTTGTTTGAAAACAAAACTATTACTAGTTAGTTGTTTTAATCAAATTATGCCTATTTGAAAACAAGTTGTGATTCCTATGTTAAATAAAACTAAACTAAGCAAATTTATATTTTTATTAACAGTGAGTGAAAACACTAAATGTTTATTAACAGAACCTAAAAATGAAACCAAATCTAAATTTAAACTAATTAAAACTAAGTATATAAAACTATATTATAATACTAGGCAGATTCTGTTTATAGCTAAAACACTATTCAAAATCATCCTAAAAATCCTCAAACTAAACATGGAGATAGTCCTAACCAATATCAAACAGTAGCAAAAAGAATCATATCAAAATCTATTTTCAAACTCTATTATTCAGATTTGAAGATTTTGAGCAAATTTGATTAAATTCAAATTTTATAGTTCAAATTTGAAATTTAAAAGTACAGGGTGAAACTACATGAAAAATGTGAGCTATTGCAAAAAGAATCAACTCAAAACACTAAATAGATTAAAAGATATAGCTAAAACAAATTTTGAAAACATTCTGTTAATTAAAACAAAACTGAAAAAGAAACCTAACTTTGCGACGGCCAGGGAGGCTACGTGGCAGCACGTGAGTGGCTAAGGGGGTGTACGCGCGAGTGCTTTCGGGCGGGCGACCGATCGGTAGTGGGTACCGGTTCGGACTTAAGTCCGTTCTAATCTGGGTCGTTGGTTTTGGATCGGAGGGAGGGAAATGCTCACGAGGTAAAGTCGCCGGCGTCGGGGTTCTCCGGCGAGTCCGGTAGCGGCGAATGCGACGGCGAGGTGCTTCGATGGTCGGGGAAGACGGGGAAGTGGTCCGGGCGACGGCGACGGGCCTCCGGAGTCGACTGGTGGCAACGGTGGGGCGAACGGTGGTCGGACTCGGTGGCTACGGTCGATGGGAGGTCCGGTGGTGGTGGCTACTCCGGCGACGAATTGCGGCAGCGCCTCGGCGAGGTAGGAGGGGGTTTGGGGAGAAATGGAAGGCGGGGCTGTGGGGCTCTTATATAGGTGCTCGGGGGTGCGGGGAGTTAAGAGAGGAGAGAGATCCGGCGAGGGGAGAAGCGACCGGCGTCGGGTCCGGCGCGCGGGGGGGGGGGGGAAAGAAGATGACCGTTCGGTCATTACGAGCGAACGAGGTGGGGTCCAGTGTCAGCGAATGGAGGCGTGTCCGTTACGCGCGGTCGGTCGGCTTCTAATCAATTCGCGAGTAACTGTCGTGGGCCGGCCCGTTTAATACCGGAAACGGTTACCGTTTCCTTTTAATAATATTCCAGAGACATTCAAAAGCTTTTAAAGCATTCAAATCGTCTCTAAATATAGGGGTATTATATATCAAAATTAACAGAATAATAAATGCTATTTAATGAACATTTCTATTCTGTCATTTGAACACTTTGAAAAAAATAATATTTTCAAAAATTGCCTAATTGTTTTTAAACCCTTTTTGCAAATATTTTCAAAATAACCCCTGGTTATTATTGTTCAAATATATCACCAATTAGTCCCTGGTGTGGAGTGTCATGTTCCTCCTCTCTTATTTGAACTTTTAACCAAAATTTCAAATAGGTGAAAGCAACTTAGGGAAAAGTAGAAAGAGCTTTCTGAAATCCAGAAGAGACATTTCAACTAACACATAAAATCAAGCAATGATGCTGCTAGATGCATAGCTATAATCATAACATTCCAAAAATGGAATTTTGGGATGTTACAAACCTACCCACCTTAAGATGAATCTCGCCCTCGAGATTCGGGTTGGCTAGAAAATAGGTGCGGATGGTCTCTACGAAGATCTTCTTCGCGTTCCCAGGTGGCTTCTTCCTCGGTATGGTGACTCCACAAAACTTTACAGAACTTGATAATCTTGTTGCGGGTAACTCGGTTGGATGTCTCGAGGATCTTGACAGGCTTCTCCTCGTAAGTCAGATCACTTTCAAGCTGTATGGCCTCTAGGGGCACGGTGTCTCGCAAAGGGATGTCAGCCATCTTAGCATGGCATTTCTTCAGCTAGGACACGTGGAACACATCATGAACTTCGGATAATCCTTCCGGCAATTCCAGTTTGTATGCAACTTCGCCTCTACGTTCAAGAATTTTGTAGGGGCCTATGAATCTGGGTGCTAATTTTCCTTTAACACCAAATCTCTTGATTCCTCGAAGCGGGGATACACGAAGATATGCTCTGTCTCCCACTTCATATGTCACTTCTTTACGTTTGCTGTCAGCATAACTCTTCTGTCGAGATTGAGCTATCTTGAGTCTGTTACGAATCAACTTGACTTTCTCTTCAGAATCTCGGATAAGGTCGGGACCAAAAAGTTGTCGGTCTCCAACACCATCCCATGTCAACGGTGTTCTGCACCTCCTTCCGTATAAAGCTTCGAAAGGGGCCATCTTCAGACTGGTCTGATAACTGTTGTTGTACGAAAATTCTGCGTAAGGTAAGTTGTCATCCCAACTAGATCCATAATCTAGCGCACAAGCTCTAAACATGTCCTCCAAAATCTGATTGACTCTCTCAGTCTGTCCATCTGTCTGCGGATGAAAGGCTGTACTGAACTCTAGCCTTGTACCCAAAGTTTCATGTAACTGATGCCAAAACTTTGAAGTAAATTGTGTTCCTCTATCTGACACGATACTCCTCGGAACTCCATGCAAACATACGATCCTGGTCATATATATCTTGGCTAGCTTAGCACTGGTATAAGTGGTTTTCACTGGAATGAAATGAGCTACCTTGGTCAAGCGATCTACCACTACCCAGATGGAATCATAACTTGAACGGGTCCTGGGTAATCCTGTGATGAAATCCATACCAAGCTTTTCCCATTTCCACTCGGGTATCGGCAAAGGTTGGAGTAACCCTGCTAGTTTCTGATGTTCTGCCTTTACTCTCTGACAAACATCACATATTGCAACATGTTCCGCAATATCTTTCTTCATACCTGTCCACCAATAACTTTCCTTTAAATCCAGATACATCTTGGTGTTGCCTGGGTGTATCGAGTAAGGTGAATCGTGGGCTTCCTGAAGTATCAACTTCCTGAGCTCTGGTTCATTGGGCACATAGATTCGGTTCTCAAACCACAAAGTTCCGTGTTCATCCTCACGAAAACCTTTAGCTTTACCATTTTCCATTCTCTGTTTAATCTTAGCTATCTCCTTGTCCGATTTCTGGGCTTCACGAATTCTTTCGGTCAAGGTGGACTAAATTTCCAGTGTGGCAATATATCCTCTTGGGACTATCTCTAGCTTGAGCTCTCTGAGATCATCGACTAACTCTTGGGGTAATCCTCCAGCTTTGAGTGTGTTCACATAAGTTTTACGACTCAAGGCATCGGCTACAACATTAGCCTTACCTAGATGGTAGTGTAATCTCATGTCATAGTCCTTGATTAACTCTAACCATCGTCTCTGTCTGAGGTTCAACTCTTTCTGCGTGAAGATATACTTCAGGCTCTTATGGTCGGTGTAAACATCACAACTATTTCCGATAAGAAAATGTCTCCAAGTCTTGAGTGCGTGCACTACGGCTGCTAGTTCCAAATCATGCGTGGCATAATTCAACTCATGAGGTCGTAGTTGTCTGGATGCATAGGCTACAACTTTTCCATCCTGCATAAGTACTCCTCCAAGTCCTTGACGTGAGGCATCACAGTAAACTTGGAAATCCTTCCAAATATCGGGCAAGATCAATACTGGGGCTGTGACCAAACGTTCCTTTAACTCCTGGAAACTGGCTTCACATTCCTCGGTCCAAACATACTTGGATTCTTTCTTCAACAACTCTGTCATGGGCTTGGCAATCTTTGAGAAATTCTCAATAAATCTCCGATAATATCCGGCAAGTCCGAGGAAACTGCGGATCTCCTTAACCGAGGTAGGGGACTTCCACTCGGTGACGGCTTCAACCTTAGCAGGGTCCACTGCTATTCCATCTCCGGAAATAACATGTCCAAGGAATCCGACTTCCTTCAGCCAAAATTCACATTTGCTGAACTTGGCATATAGTTGATGCTCTCTCAGCTTCTCCAGAACTAAACGCAAATGTTCCTTATGCTCTTCCTCGTTCTTGGAGAATATTAGAATGTCATCGATGAACACCACAACAAACTTGTCTAGGTATTCCATGAATACTTTGTTCATCAAATTCATGAAGTAGGCAGGAGCATTAGTCAATCCAAAAGACATGACCGTATACTCATACAAGCCATACCTCGTGGTGAAAGCTGTTTTGGGTATATCCTGTTCACGAATTTTCAACTAGTGATACCCTGATCGAAGATCGATCTTGGAAAATACATTGGCTCCTACGAGCTGATCAAACAAATCATTAATCATCGGCAGAGGGTACTTGTTCTTGATAGTCACCTCGTTCAAGGCACGATAGTCAACTACCATTCTCAAAGATTTATCCTTCTTCTCCACCAAAAGTACCGGGGCTCCCCAAGGTGATGAACTTGGGCGAATATACCCCTTGTCCAATAACTCCTTGATTTGCTTCTTGATTTCCAACAGATCATTTGCGGGCATCCGATAGGGTCTCTTGGAAATTGGGGTTGTTCCTGGCTGTAGCTCTATTAGGAACTCAATCTCCCTATCTGGTGGCATGCCTGGTAATTCTTCCGGAAATACATCCAGATAATCTTTTACCACAGGTACTTCCTCCTGAACAACTCCTGTGAGGGCATTTAACCTAGCACTCATACGTGTGCGTCGGGATACATACTTAATCCTCTTGTTCTCCGGGGTGGTGAGTGAAACAGACTTGCTGGGGCAATCAAGATTACCTTCATACTTGGTCATCCAATCCATGCCTAGGATTACATCCAATCCTTGTGACTCTAAGACGATGAGGTCGGTGGGAAAAACATGATTTCCTATATTGAGTTTCAAAGCATGGCATCCTATCCCTGCCATCATCATACCTCCTGGGGAACTGACCTTAATGGGCTGACTAAGGGTTTTGGTGGGCAAACCATACTTATCCACAACTACCCTTGATATGAATGAATGAGTTGCACCGGAATCAAAAATTACTGTAACCAAACGTGAATGCAATAAAAACTTACCAACCACAGTCTCGGGTTGATCATAGACTTCTTCCACGTCGAGGTGGTTCACCTGGGCACGAGGAAAAGGGTTTGGCTTCTTGGCTGCGGAGTTGCCGTTTCCATTTCCCTGCTTGTTCTGGGGACACTCAGTAGCATAGTGCCCTGTCTTCTGGCACTTGAAACAGGTGATGTGACTCAGATCCTTCTGAGCAGGAACTTGACGGTGCTGGTTGTTGTTCCCATTCCCATTGTCAGTCTTGAAATTGCCATGGTTGAGATGGTTGTTCCCATTTCCTCCATGATGGTGACCTCCATGGTTGTGCACAGCATGAGTGTGTCTTCCAAACTTACCGGTACCTGATCCGGTATTTCCTGAGTACGGGGAGTAGCGAGCCTTCTGATGAGCTCCAGAGTTGAACTTCCCCTGAGTGTACTTCCTCTTGCGGTTCTCAATCTGTTGTTGTTTACCTTCCAGAATAAGTGCCTTATCCACCAGCTCTTGGTAGTTGTTGAAATTAGCCACTACCAGCTGCATGCTCAACTCATCGTTGAGTCCTTCCAGAAATTTCTCTTGCTTGGCCGCATCATCGGCCACATCTCCTGGGGCATAATGGGCCAACATGCTGAACTCTTCCACATATTGGGCCACAGAGCGATTACCCTTGCGCAAGTTGTGAAACTCGCGCTTCTTTAGACTCATGGCTCCAGCTGAAACATGAGCGGTGCGGAAAGCAAGCTTGAACTGCTCCCAAGTCACATCTGCAATAGGATAAGTGGTGGTGTAGTTCTCCCACCATGAAGCTGCTGGTCCTTCCAGTTGATGTGCGGCAAATCGCACCTTCTCAGCATCAGTGCATCCAGCGGTGATCAGCTCTCTCTCCATCTTGCGGAGCCAGTCATCTGCCACAATGGGCTCAGTACTGCTGGAGAAAGTTGGAGGGTTCAACCTCAGAAAACGGGTGAGATTGTCAGTCTGGGGTGGATGGTGGTTGTTGTTGTTCTGGTTGTTGGTCTGATTCTGAATCAATAGTTGCATCAGTGCATTCTGTTGCTGAAGGAGTTGAGTGAGTTCCGGCGGAAAAGTGAAGTCGGTCTCACGTCGTGGAGGCATCTTGCTGTTTTCAGAGGGATGAGAATTAGAATAGAACAAGGGTCTAGAAGAAATAATCACTACCCATATGCAATGCAACAAACATATCACACCAAACACTCATTCATTTATTCAATCAATGTCAAACATTGGGAATACAAATCTCAAACAACTAAGCATCGACCTACGCTTTAACGACGAAAATAAAAGATACATGGAGGGCATAACTAATGTTTTTCCTCAGAAGTGCATAGTCGTAGGTCCTCCGGTGGTGCTTTCCTCGTAGTCTTCATCGTCGCTGATGAAGGGTGCCATGTCTCCTTCGGGATGAAGGTTTTCCCCCATGTCTAGCTGCTCCTCCAGAGTTGCGATGCGTGCATTCTGCTCATCAATCCTCTCTAGGAATTCCTTCACTTCATGCTCGTGTTCATAGTTGGCCTCTCGCAGATCAGCTTTGAGATCCAGCTCGCGGTTCATCAGATTCTTGATTGTCTTTGTATCAACACGAACTCGAAGCTCCAGAGTCCTGATGTGAGTCTCCAGGGTCTGGATATAGGAAATAGTGGTGTATGCAGTGGGAGGAGTTATGATGTTTCCATTGGCATCTCTGCGACAAACCACGCTGAGTCCTGGTGAAATGGTTCCACCTCTGTATTCCTCCTGAATACGTCCAAGGGCACGATGAATGGCCATGTCTCTTCCAAGTATCCAACTGGGTGCCACGAACTTGAGATCTATGGGTTCCTTCCGATTCCCAAAAGTCTTCCCTGGGATATGCACCTCGATCCTGTAGCGTCCATCTTGGGGAAATGACATGATAGGAATCCCAGTGATGCTCGGCAAAGCAATCCTTACGTCCTTGACGATCCTCATCAGCTCCTTACCAAAGGGCATCATTGCGTCAGGCTGGCAAAACTCCGTGATCAACACTGGGATGAAGGTGGCCATCTATAAATTTTGAAATAATCGGAGTGGAGTCAGAAACGAATCGATGAGAGTATAAGATATTTAAAGACAAAGAGAAACAATCCTAAGGCTTTCCAATCCTAGAGGTTACGTCCTACGGTCAGCGTGTGCTCTGATACCATTTCTGTAGCGACCCGACCTGAAAGGTCAAGTCTCCGGTGTTTCCGTACCATCCCAAGATCATGCTGGTACACACACGGTACATCAATGTATATATCAAAGGGAAATCACACAGCATTATATTAATCGAAATCTCATATCGAGTCCTTTATTACAATAAATATTAAAATAAAGTGGCCAAAGGCCAACTCATGAGAATATCTAAATCTTGCGGAAGCGTCGACGGTAGATGAGTCCATCCGACTCCAAGGGCATCTCACTGAGCATAGAACGCGTCCTCACTCCTGGTCGGAAAAATACTCTGCAACATGATACGTTGCATCCGTGTAGGTCAGCATATGGAATATGCCGGCAAAGTCACAAGAGAGGGGTGAAAATAATCAGCTAGTCTATATGCTTATATGGCAGGTGGTGGTGTAAGTTTTTGCGTAAAGCCAAGTTTTTCCTACATCAAGAGAGGGGCTAAGCAAAATATTACTAAGTTGGTTGATTAATGAGATGGTTCCACCAACCACTTCTCATTCCCAAAATTATTAATACCCACATCATCATTATGAATTGTGTTGAGAGTTCCGGAAGTTTCAATTCCTTTGGCTCAAGTCGTCCATGACCGTGGACACGGCTAATCGATTAGGTTTGGAATACTCTGCAGAGTTTTGCACACGTTCCCCACAAGATTTGGTCGCCTCCGTTTGATTTCTCACACTTCAGGGTGTTTGAGAAACGGATGACCAAAACATGGTCTTCCAAAGGGTTTCCCTGCGACTCTGTCGATGCCCATCCTTTCCTACCGTTCTTCTACCTCTCGTAGCACCGCCTGTCCAGGGTCACCACGATTTCCAACCAAGCCAGAGCCCATAATGACTTGTGGCTGTGCAGGTAAGCCTTGGGTCTTGAAGCACCCATCCATCTCTTTGTGCCTGGGTGGACCTTTCCGCGTGAATACTGGCCATCTCCAGCATCACCTAGGCAAATCCACTGGTTTCTCCAGGGTGCCGTTCAACCATCATCCACCCAGAGGTATGTTGAAAACTCGGAGTCTTAAATCTTGATCATTATGTAGGTCTTGAAATTATTAACTCTCTCAACTCTCATGAATCACACAACCAACCCCGTCTACTATTAGCATAGCAAAAGGTAAAACAACGTTTCCCGGGGCCAATGTGTCAAGAGGTTGAGGGGGGTACCTACCACATGATACTACTACAATGTAACCAAGTTTCCAACTAACCTATCTTGCATGCAATTGGGGAGATGGTAGAACTAATGCATATAAAACATGGGTAAACATGGTCAAAGTGACTTGCCTGATTGATGATCTTCGTACGTGAGTGACTCTAAGTAACAAGCTTCGCACTCTGGATAATCTAACGAAACAAACAAGCACTCAATAAGCATACAACAAAATAACAACTCATAACATTCAGCAAAGAAGTATTAAACAATCAAGGCAAACAATGCACAAAATCACTAGCAAGAAAAACACACAAGATTTTGTTTTCAAAAAGGTGAGAGGTGAAAACATTACTAACATAATGAAACCATTAGTATTATCTAAACATTAGTTGACAGAAAGAAAAACAATAAAATATTTTATTTATGAACAGAATAAAATCAATTTAAGTTTTGTTGGGAAAACTTTAGTAAAGTTTATACAAGTTTGTGATAAACACTATATGAATCAACTATAGTTATATTAACAAAAGAATGAAAAACTAAACTTGTTATTTATTAGCAAAACATGTTCTTAACAGAAAATAATTTAAAATTAAACCTGTCTTAGAAAGCAGAATTAAATTATATAAAACTTTGTTTGAAAACAAAACTATTACTAGTTAGTTGTTTTAATCAAATTATGCCTATTTGAAAACAAGTTGTGATTCCTATGTTAAATAAAACTAAACTAAGCAAATTTATATTTTTATTAACAGTGAGTGAAAACACTAAATGTTTATTAACAGAACCTAAAAATGAAACCAAATCTAAATTTAAACTAATTAAAACTAAGTATATAAAACTATATTATAATACTAGGCAGATTCTGTTTATAGCTAAAACACTATTCAAAATCATCCTAAAAATCCTCAAACTAAACATGGAGATAGTCCTAACCAATATCAAACAGTAGCAAAAAGAATCATATCAAAATCTATTTTCAAACTCTAGTTATTCAGATTTGAAGATTTTGAGCAAATTTGATTAAATTCAAATTTTATAGTTCAAATTTGAAATTTAAAAGTACAGGGTGAAACTACATGAAAAATGTGAGCTATTGCAAAAAGAATCAACTCAAAACACTAAATAGATTAAAAGATATAGCTAAAACAAATTTTGAAAACATTCTGTTAATTAAAACAAAACTGAAAAAGAAACCTAACTTTGCGACGGCCAGGGAGGCTACGTGGCAGCACGTGAGTGGCTAAGGGGGTGTACGCGCGAGTGCTTTCGGGCGGGCGACCGATCGGTAGTGGGTACCGGTTCGGACTTAAGTCCGTTCTAATCTGGGTCGTTGGTTTTGGATCGGAGGGAGGGAAATGCTCACGAGGTAAAGTCGCCGGCGTCGGGGTTCTCCGGCGAGTCCGGTAGCGGCGAATGCGACGGCAAGGTGCTCCTATGGTCGGGGAAGACGGGGAAGTGGTCCGGGCGACGGCGACGGGCCTCCGGAGTCGACTGGTGGCAACGGTGGGCCGAACGGTGGTCGGACTCACTGGCTACGGTCGATGGGAGGTCCGGTGGTGGTGGCTACTCCGGCGACGAATTGCGGCAGCGCCTCGGCGAGGTAGGAGGGGGTTTGGGGAGAAATGGAAGGCGGGGCTGTGGGGCTCTTATATAGGTGCTCGGGGGTGCGGGGAGTTAAGAGAGGAGAGAGATCCGGCGAGGGGAGAAGCGACCGGCGTCGGGTCCGGCGCGCGCGAGGGGGGGGGGGGAAGAAGATGACCGTTCGGTCATTACGAGCAAACGAGGTGGGGTCCAGTGTCAGCGAATGGAGGCGTGTCCGTTACGCGCGGTCGGTCGGCTTCTAATCAATTCGCGAGTAACTGTCGTGGGCCGGCCCGTTTAATACCGGAAACGGTTACCGTTTCCTTTTAATAATATTCCAGAGACATTCAAAAGCTTTTAAAGCATTCAAATCGTCTCTAAATATAGGGGTATTATATATCAAAATTAACAGAATAATAAATTCTATTTAATGAACATTTCTATTCTGTCATTTGAACACTTTGAAAAAAATAATATTTTCAGAAATTGCCTAATTGTTTTTAAACCCTTTTTGCAAATATTTTCAAAATAACCCCTGGTTATTATTGTTCAAATATATCACCAATTAGTCCCTGGTGTGGAGTGTCATGTTCCTCCTCTCTTATTTGAACTTTTAACCAAAATTTCAAATAGGTGAAAGCAACTTAGGGAAAAGTAGAAAGGGCTTTCTGAAATCCAGAAGAGACATTTCAGCTAACACATAAAATCAAGCAATGATGCTGCTAGATGCATAGCTATAATCATAACATTCCAAAAATGGAATTTTGGGATGTTACAGGGCACGAGTGAAGGTCTTCCAACCACGCCTGAGGAACATGGTGCGGCGCGCTGGGTAATCAACATCTACCCGCGTCGCACCATTGCAACACCCTGCCACCCGTAGCCACAGGAAGGGCGGCCGGTCGTTCTCGACCACCCGGGCGAAGGGGCATGTGAGGCGCAGGTGGCTCCGGAGGGGACCACCCAGCTCGAGAATGAAGTTAAGAGTCGTCCCCTTGGTGTGGGCCTCTTCGGTGGAGATGCTTGGCATCGAAGAAGGGGGTGGAGCAGCACTCCGCCTCCCCCGACCTTGACCTCTGCGACGGCCATGACCCCTCGCGCCTCCTCCACCACGCGAACTCGAGCCTCCCACTGCCTCCGCGGCTGAAGCGACGACATGATCCAGACGAGAGCTCCTCCTCACAGTCGAGGAAGGCGGTCTCCCTTGCCCCCTGGTCATGGCAAAGGGCGGGCGTTGCCTGAAGATTGAGAAGACAAGGGAGGAGGCGGACTGCGAAGCTTTGCACTCGAAGGGCGAGAGAAGGATGGATGAGCTCCCCCCCCCCGTCGTCCCCAATTTATAGGGGGAAGCATGGGGGCTGGCTCTCCCCCACTCTAGAGGACACCGCCCACCTCCTCCAATAGCGGCGCCCTTGATCACGGGGCGAACAACAACCGCCCCATCGCCCAATCCATGGCGCCGCAGTTACTGCCTTTTCTCAGGGACTTTAAGTCACGGGCGCCCGTTGCTAGCTCCCCGCTATGCATGCGGCGTGTGTGGTGGAAAAGACCTGACGTGGTAATTAAAAACTCGACGGCCGCGCCACGCACGTATCCGACTACCCACATTCAATGGGCATCGTGGGGAAGCGCAGCGAGCGCAATGATCACAACTGCAAGGCCCTACCACGCGTGCCTATGTGCTCGTTGGGCCTAGCCCAACAACGCCCCATAGCGTGTATGGCCCAGGCCCGGGGGCTCCTCTCGGTGCACCAGAGTTTTTGGGCCATCTAGTGCCCCTTTACTCATGCACGGGCAGTAGTAGCCGCCCCCAGCGGCAAGGACTAGCGAAGACTTACCAAGCACCAGTACAGAAGACTCAAGACTACCGGCAAGACCTTGTCGGGAGGGCCGTAGAGCCTCCAGCCACCCCCGGCAAGGCAAGGTCCCGGCAAGGCGAGGCCCCGGCAAGCACCGCCAGCACATAGGACAGGTGTTGATCCACCTGGACGCATGTCGCGGAGTCGATGTTGGAGGGAGCTAAGCGGCACCGATGGGATGGCCCCTATCCCGTCCCACTGATGGACTGAGGCCCCCGACGGTGCATTTAATGCTCTTGTCCTACTTCGTCAGGGTTAGGTATGATAGTACTGTAGCAGCATTGTGCACCCTGTGTGTGAACTGTATGCCACTGTTGGGATTCCCTTAAGTATAAAAGGAGGCCCAGGGCGTTACAGAGGAGGACTTTTGGACTCTTTGGCTTTCGGGCTTTCAGACAGTTAGGCAGTTAAACAACCGGACAACCCGATAGTTAGAGAGGGGGGAAGGTTCCCAAGCTCACATAGCAACCGTTCATGGCGCTCCTGTAGCTCGAACCCTAGAACATGATCAATACAACCAAGCATGAGTAGGGTTTTACGCATTAGTGCGGCCCGAACCTGGGTAAAAGCTCCCAATGTGTAGCTCACCAGACCGGCTCTTTGTGCCAGCTCGCCCCCCCGAACCGAAAGGCCCCCCCGCGGTCCCATAGGTGTTCGTTCCCAAGACACTGTAAAGCACAAATAAATTATTACATGACTTTTATCAGAAATCACCTCAAATAAATATGCACATGCAAAATTTGTGATCTTATCCGAGGTAACCATGTCCTCATCATCCTTCCCTTCTTGAAAACAAAGTCGTCCTCGGTGTTGTTTAATCTGAAATGTTGCTAATAAAAGAGACCATGCATACATGTTGTATGTGTATATGTCATCATTTCTTACTTCCCTTGATTTTTGCGCATATGACACATGTATATATGAATAACTTTCATTTTTTATGAAATATAAATCCAAATATTAACACAAAAAATAGAAGGCATGGAAATATTGCAACTCGGTATGTACATATAAGTGAAACCCTTATTCATATCAAAAGATTGACAATGTTCATCATTGAACCATCCCAACATTGGTAGATAAACTTTATTTTTTTTCAAATTTACATGCTACAACATGCTTAAATAAGAAAACATGCAACAAGTCATTTGACACGTAATCATCACCAAGACTGGAGGTCATATCAAAATGATTAAACATTGGCACAATTATTTTCAAACACATTTAATGCAAATGTTATTTATTCACTGATTCATATGGTTCTTCCTTATCAATAATTAATTCAATGGGTGCACTAAAAATCGTTGGTATTTTTGTTGTTTGACCACATGACACATTCATAGCGGTAACACGATTCTATAAAATAGGTGTTGTGCTTAAATGAATAGGTAACTCAAGACATGATGTATTCAAGGCAACTAGGCATTCATCATCCTCATGTGAAGTTATCTCATCAATACCTTTAGTGTTACCTTGTCCCAATAAATCATATGATGTAGGTACGAACAATGGTATTGTTCCATAGACATGAGGCGATGCCGCACTCACAATATAAGATGTGGCTGCTCTAGCCGGTGCATCGCTGGAAGATACAACTAGTGGTGGTGAGCATGAACTGGAATAGCAGTTCTAGTAGTCCCCCAACGCATCTTCCTGCATTTGTCTCTCCAAGGTACAAGCACGAACATACATACCAGCAATGCAACACAGAATATATTGAAATCTTGCACGAATTTCATGGTTTAAACCATGAAAAAAACTATTCTTTGTTTCATCCTCAGATTCATCTAAGTCATAGTGATGCACATATGTTTGAACTCTTCGTAGTAAGTATTAACATTGTTACTGCCTTGTTTTAATTGTTCTAGTTTGCGAAGCAATTCACGACGATTGTAAGTAGAAATAAATTGATATCTCATTATAGCTTTCAAATCTTTCCAAGTTGTGGGTTGATTATCAATGTTTTTATTACAATACATACGCCACCAAACAGAAGAAAAACTAGTAAATTCTCGAGTGGCAGTTCGTACTCTCTCAAGTTAAGAAAAATCATGGCGACTAAAAACTTGTTCTACCTCAAGCTCCCAATCAAGATACATAGCCGGATTAAATCTAGCCTGAAAATGAGGTAGAGATATAACCTGGTCGTATGCTTGTGTTTGTAGTCGCACCTCTCGTGGCGGTGAAGATGTGTCCGTCCTCCTAGAACTTCCAGTTCCAAAACCTATCATAATTACTACAAAAAAACGAAATCCGATAATGATATTCTTATAAACTACTAGGATGTGGTGGTAAAGTGCTCATAGTAAAGCAAATATCAAAATCTTGACAGTTCTTACCATGTCGCAGGTGGTGATCAGCAACCAACGGTGTCGAATAACTCCGAAGATTTAGTAAAGCGATTGCCAAGTGAACGTATGTATTCACGGTGTAGAAATATGTGGAGCTTGGAAGGCTTAATATATGGTAGAAAATGTTGGAAATATGCCCTAGAGGCAATAATAAATTGGTTATTATCATATTTCCTTGCTCATGATAATCGTTTTATCCATGCTATAATTGTATTGATCGGAAACTCAGATACATGTGTGGATACATAGACAACACCATGTCCCTAGTATGCCTCTAATAGACTAGCTCATTGATCAAAGATGGCTATGGTTTCCTAGTCATGGACATGATATGTCATTTTATAATGGGATCACATCATTAGGAGAATGATGTGATGGACAAGACCCAAACTATGAACATAGCATATGATCGTGTAAGTTTATTGCTACAGTTTTCTGCATGTCAAGTATCTGTTCCTATGACCATGAGATCATGCAACTCGCTGACACCGGAGGAGTACCTTGTGTGTATCAAACGTCGCAACGTAACTGGGTGACTATAAAGGTGCTCTACAGGTAGCTCCGAGGGTGTCTGTTGGGTTGGCATGGATCAAGACTGGGATTTGTTACTCCGTGTGACGAACAGGTATCTCAGGGCCCACTCGGTAATACAACATCACAATAAGACTTGCAAGCAATGTGACTAAGTGTTAGTCATGGGATCTTGTATTACGAAACGAGTAAAGAGACTTGCCGGTAATGAGGTTTAACTAGGTATGGAGATACCGACGATCGAATCTCGGGCAAGTAACATACCGAAGAACAAAGGGAACATAATACGGGATTAACTGAATCCTTGACATAGAGGTTCGACCGATAAAGATCTTCGTAGAATATGTAGGAACCAATATGGGCATCTTGGTCCCGCTATTGGTTATTGACCATAGAGGTGTCTCGGTCATGTCTAAATAGTTCTCGAACCCGCAGGGTCTGCACACTTAAGGTTCGGTGACGTTTTGATAGTATAGAGTTATGCATGGTGGTGACCGAAGGTTGTTTGGAGTCCCGGATGAGATCGTAGGCGTAACGAGGAGCTCCAGAATGGTACGGAGGTAAAGATTGATATATAGGAAGTCCTATTTTGGTCGCCGAAAAAGTTTCGGGCTCATCGGTAGTGTACCGGGAGTGACCGTAGTGTATCGGGGGACCATCGGGATCGGTATTTCGACCCAAGAGGCTACATGGGCTGTGAGAGGACTAATACCATCCCTTAGTGGGCTGGCCAAAGTCCCACACAAGGCCCATGCGGCTGGGAAGAGATTCCTAAGTGGAAAAGGTGGGAAAAGGCAAAAAGGATGGAAATAAGGAAGGAGTCCTAATCCTATTAGGAGTGGAGGAGGAGGACTCCTCTCCACTTCGGCCGAAGCCTAGAGGGGCTGCCCCTTGCACCAAACCTCCTCCTCCTCTCCTCCTATATATACTAGAGGGTTTTAGGGTTTTGGCACAAGATTTTCAGCCACGTGCAACCCTACCCTCTAGTTCGTAGTTTCTCCTCTAGATCTGTTTCAGATGTGCTTAGGCGAAGCCCTGCTGAGATTACTCCACCACCATCGCCGCAACACCGTCACCTTGCTAGAGAACTCGTCTACCTCTCCGCTCCCTCTTGCTGGATCAAGAAGGCAGAGATCGTCATTGAGCTATACGTGTGCTGAACGCGGAGGTGTCGTCCGTTCAGCGCTAGATCGGAAGGACCGTGATCAAGATCGCGAGATGGATTGTGATGAGATCGCAGGACGGATCGTGATGAGTTCGCGGGACGGAACGTGATTGGATCGCGGGACAGATCGTGATGAGATCACGGGACGCTCATCTATTTGGATCGCGAAGAAGTTCGACTACACAAACCGCGTTTCTTAACGCTTCCCTCTTTGCGATCTACAAGGGTATGTAGATCCACTCTCCCTCTCATAGATGCTCATCACCATGGATATATCTTGTGTGTGCACAGGAGTTTTTTTGTTTCCCATGCAACATTCCCCAACAGTGGTATTAGAGCCAGGTCTATGTGTAGATGAGATTTCGAGTAGGACACAAAGAGTTTGTGGGCATTGATGCTTAGATTGCTTCCTCCCTTGGTCGTGTTTTGGTTCAGCGGTATTGTGGGATGTAGCGGTCCGGACCAACCTTAATCATACGCTTACAAGAGACCGGTTCCATCGACTGACGTGTAACTTCGTTGCACAAATATGGCTGGCGGGTGTCTGTTTCTCCTACCTTAGTTGGATCTGATTCGACTAAGGCGGTCCTTGAGAAGGTTGAAAAGCAACTTATGTATCACCATTGTGGTTTATGTGTAGGTGAGAATTGTTCTTGCTAGATACCAGTAGAAGCCACGTAAAACATGCAACAACAATTAGAGGACGTCTAACTTGTTTTTGCAGGGTATGTTGTGATGTGATATGGCCAATTACATGATAAGATATATGTGATGTATGAGATTGTCATGTGTTGTATAGAATATCACGACTTGCATGTCGATGAGTATGGCAATCGACAGGAGCCATAGGGTTGTCTTTAATTATTGTATGACCTGCGTGTCAATCATTAAGCGCTATGTAATGCTTTACTTTATCGCTAAACAGTAGCAATAGTGGTAGAAGCATGGTGGGTGCGACAAACCCGATGGCGACACGTTGATGGAGATCAAGATGATGGAGATCATGGTGTCATGCCGATGACGATGGAGATCATGACGGTGCTTTAAAGATGGAGATAAAAAGCACAAGTTCATGGCCATATCATGTCACTTATGATTTGCATGTGATGTTAATCCTTTTATGCACCTTGTTTTGCTTATGACGACGGTAACATTATATGGCGATCCCTCACTTAAATTTCAAGATGAATTGTGTTCTCCCCGAGTGTGCACCATTGCGAAAGTTCGTCGTGTCAAGACACCACGTGATGATCGGGTGTGATAGACTCTACGTTCACATATAACGGGTGCAAGCCAGTGTTGCACGTGCAGAACACTCGTGTTAAACTTGACGAGCCTAGCATGTACAGACATGGCCTCGAAACACAAGAGACCGAAAGGTCAAACATGAGTCATATAGTAGATATGATCAACATGATGATGTTCACCATTGAAACCACCTCAACTCACATGATGATCGGACTTGAGTTGGTGAATTTGGATCATGTATCACTCAAATGACCGGAGGGATGTCAATTTGAGTGGGAGTTCTTAAGTAATTTGATTAATTGAACTCATTATCATGAACATAGTCAGTAGTGTCTTTGAAAATTATGTTGTAGATTACTAGCTCACGCTGTAGCTCCCTTGTATTTTTTATATGTTCCTAGAGAAATAGAGTTGAAAGATGATGGTAGAAATATTGCGGACTAAGTCCGTGATCTGAGGATTGTCCTCATTGCTGCACAGAAGGCTTATGTCCTTAATGCACCGCTCGATGCGCCAACCCCTCTACCGTCGTCTGTAGATGTTGTGAACATTTTACAGGCACATACTGATGACTACTTGATAGTTTAGTGCGTCATGCATTACGGCTTAGAATTGAGGCTCCGAAATGTTTTGAACATCATGGAACATATGAGATGTTCTAAGAGCTGAAATTGGGATCTTAGGCTCGTGCCCGTGTTGCAAGATATGAGATCTCCAACAAGATTCTTTGCCTGCAAGATGAAAGAGAATAGCTCAATCATTGAGCATGTGCTCAGATTGTCTGGGTGCTACAATCACTTGAATCGAGTGGGAGTTGATCTTCCAAATAAGATAGCGATTGATATAGTTCTCAAAGTCACTATCACTAAGCTACTTGAACTTGGTGATGAACTATAAAATGCCAGGGATAGAAATAATGATCCCTGATCTATTCGCGATGTTTGACACCACGAAGGTAGAAATCAAGAAGGAGCGTCAAGTGTTGATGGTAAGTAAAACCACTAGTTTAGAGAAGGGCAAGGGCAAGGAGGGACACTTCATGGATGGCAAGTCAGTTGCTGCTCTTGTGAAGCAACCCAAAGTTGAACCCAAACCCAAGACTAAGTGCTTCGATTATGAGGAGAGCAGTCGCTGAAGCGGAACAACCCTAGATACTTGGTAGATAAGAAGGCTGGCAACATTGACAGAAGTATATTTGATATACGTGTTAATGATGTGTACCTTGCTAGTACTCCTAGTAGCACATGGGTATTGCATACCGGTTCGATTGCTAAATGTTAGTAACTCGAAAATAAAATCTACGGAATAAATGGAGAACTAGCTAAGGGTGAGGTGACGATGTGTGTTGGAAATATTTCCAAGGTTGATGTGATCAACATCGCACACTCTCTCTAACTTCGGGATTAGTGACGAACCTAAATAAATATTATTTGGTGTTTTGTGTTGAGCATGAACGTGATTAGATAGTGTTTATTGCAACACGGTTATTCATTTAAGTTGGAGAATAATGGTTATTCTGTTTACATGAATAATACCTTCAATGGTCATGCACCCAGTGAGAATGGTTTGTTGAATCTTGATCGTAGTAATACACATGTTCATAACATTGATGCCAAAAAGATACAAAGTTAGTAATGAAAGTACCACATACTTGTGGCATTGTCACTAAATGTCATATTGGTATAAATCGCATGAAGAAACTCCATGCTGATGGTTCTTTGGACTCATTCGATTTCGGATTGGCTGAGACATGCGAACCATGCCTCATGGTCAAGATGACTAAGGACCCCATTTTCCGGTTTAATGGAGCGGGCAAGTGATTTATTGGAAATAATACATGTTGATGTATGCAATCCAATGAGTCTTGTAGCGTGAAGTGGATATCATTTTTTGTTTACCTTCACTGATGATTTGAGTAGATATAGTGTATATTTACTTAATGAAACACAAGTCTGAATCGTTTGAAAAGTTCAAGCAAATTCAGAGTGAAGTTTAAGATCATCGTGACAAGAAGATAAAAATGTTTGCGATGTGATCATGGAGGTGAATATCTGAGTTACAAGTTCGGCTTACAACTTTAGACGATGTGAAAGTTGTTTCACAACTCACGCCACCTGGAACACCATAGTGTGATGGTGTGTCCGAACATCGTAGTCGTGCTCTATTGGATACGGTGCGAACTATGATGTCTCTTATCAATTTGCCACTATAGTTTTGGGGTTATGCATTAGAGACAACAACATTCACTTTAAATAGGGCACCATCTAAATCCGTTGAGATGACACCATGTGAATTATGGTTTGATAGAAACCTAAGCTGTCATTTCTTAATGTTTGGGGCTGCGACGCTTGTGTAGAAAATTGTTTTCACCTAATGAGCTCGAACCCAAAGCGGACAAATGCATCTTCATAGAATACCCTAAGAACAGTTGGGTGAACCTTCTATCTCAGATCCAAGCATAAAATGTTTGTTTCTAAAATTGGGTCCTTTCTCGAGAAAAAGTTTCTCTCGAAAGAATTGAGTGGGAGGAAGATAGAACTTGATGAGGTTGTTGAACCTTTGTTTCAACCAGAGAGTAGCGCAGTGCAGGAAGATCTTTGTGTGAAGCCTACGTTAGTTGATGAGGAAGTTAATGATGATGATCATGAAGCTTCAGATCAAGTTGCTATTGAACCTCGTAGGTCGACACGGATGTGTACTGCTCCTGAGTGGTATGACAACCCTGTCTTGGAGGTCATGTTTTTGGACAACAATGAACCTACGAGCTATGAAGAAGTGATGATGGGCCCGGATTCCGACAAATGGCAAGAGGCCATGAAATCCGAGAAAGGATCCATGTATGAAAACCAAGTATAGACTTTGGTAGACTTGCTCGTTGGACGGCAGGTCGTCGAGTACAAATGGACCTTTAAGATGAAGACAGACGCTGATGGTAAATGTCACCATTTATAAAGCTCGACTTGTTGCAAAGAAGTTTACGACAAGTTCAATGAGTTGACTGCGATGAGACTTTATCATTCGTAGCGATGCTAAAGTCTGTTGGAATTATGTTAGCAGTTGCTGCTTTTTTCAATTATGAAATCTGGCAGATGGATGTCAAAACATCGTTTCCTCAACGGTTTACTTGAAGAAAGGTTGTATGTGATACACCAGAAGGTTTTGTCAGTCCTAAGGATGCTAAAAGGTGAGAAAGCTTCAGTGATCCTTCTATGGACTGAAGCAAGCATCTCGGAGTTGGAATATACACTTTGATGAAGTGATCAAAGTTTTTGAGTCTATAGAAAGTTTATGAGAAACTTGTATTTACAATCGAGTGAGTGGGAGCACTATAGAGTTTCTGATAAGCATGTGTGGTTGACATATTGTTGATCAGAAATGATGTAGAATTTCTAGAAAGCATAAAGGGTTGTTTGAAAGGAGTTTTTCAAAGGAAGACCTGGATAAAGCTACCTAATTGTTGAGCATCAAGATTTATAGAGATATATCAAGATGCTTGATGAGACTTTCAATGAGTACATACCTTGAAAAGATTTTGAAAGAGTTCAAAATGGACCAGTCAAAGAGAAGTGTTCTCACGTGCTTTGTAAGGTGTGAAGTTGAGTGAGACTCAAAGCTCAACCATGACAGAAGAAACAGGAAGGATGAATGTTGTCCCCTATGCCTTAGCCATAGGCTCCGTATAGTATGCCATGCTATGTACCGCACCTGTGTGTGCCTTGCCATGAGTCCGTCAAGGGGTACAAGAGTGATCCAGGAGTGGATCACTAGACATCGGTTAAGATTATCTTCAGTGACTAAAAGATTAAGGAAATGTTTCTCGATTATGGAGGTGATAAAGAGTTCATCGTAAAGAGTTACGTTGATGCAAGCTTTAACACCAAGCCGAATGACTCTTAGTAGCAATCTGGATACGTATAGTGGATCAGCCATTTGGAATAGCTCCAAGTGGAGTGTGGTAGCAGTATTTATAGTTTAACATAGAGATTTGCAAAGTACACACAGATCTAAATGTCGCAGACCCATTGACTAAAAGACCTCTCTCACATGCAAAGCATGATGGAGCCCCAGAACTCATTGGGTGTTAGATTCATAACAATGCGGATGACATGGTGATGTGAACTAGATTATTGACTCTAGTGCAAGTGGGAGACTGTTGGAAATGCCCTAGAGGCAATAATTAATTGGTTATTATCATATTTCCTTCCTCATGATAATCGTTAACTATCCATGCTATAATTGTATTGATCGGAAACTCAGATACATGTGTGGATACATAGACAACACCATGTCCCTAGTATGCCTCTAATAGACTATCTCGTTGATCAAAGATGGCTATGGTTTCCTAGTCATGGACATGAGATGTCATTTGATAACGGGATCACATCATTAGGAGAATGATGTGATGGACAAGACCCAAACTATGAACGTAACATATGATCGTGTCATTTTATTGCTACAGTTTTCTGCATGTCAAGTATCTATTCCTATGACCATGAGATCATGCAACTCACTGACACCAGAGGAGTACCTTGTGTGTATCAAACGTCGCAACGTAACTGGGTGACTATAAAGGTCCTCTACAGGTATCTCTGAGGGTGTCTATTGGGTTGGCATGGATCAAGACTGGGATTTGTTACTCCGTGTGATGGAGAGGTATCTCAGGGCCCGCTCGGTAATACAACATCACAATAAGCCTTGCAAGCAATGTGACTAAGTTTTAGTCACGGGATCTTGTATTAAGGAACGAGTAAAGAGACTTGCCGGTAACGAGGTTGAAATAGGTATGAAGATACCGACGATCGAATCTCGGGCAAGTAACATACCGAAGAACAAAGGGAACATAATACGAGATTAACTAAGTCCTTGACATAGAGGTTCGACCGATAAAGATCTTCATAGAATATGTAGGAACCAATATGGGCATCTAGGTCCCGCTTTTGGTTATTGACCATAGAGGTGTCTCGGTCATGTCTAAATAGTTCTCAAACCCGTAGGGTCTGCACACTTAAGGTTCGGTGACGTTTCGGTAGTATAGAGTTATGCATGGTGGTGACCGAAGGTTGTTCGGAGTCCCGGATGAGATACCGGATGGCACGAGGAGCTCCGAAATGTTCCAAAGGTAAATATTGATATATAGTAAGTCCTATTTTAGTCGCCGGAAAAGTTTCGGGCTCATTGGTAGTGTATCGGGAGTGCCGGTAGTGTACCGAGGGAGCATCGGGAGAGGTATTTCGACCCAAGAGGCTACATGGACTGTGGGAGGGCTAATGCCAGCCCTTAGTGGGCTATCCAAAGTCCCACACAAGGACCATGTGGCTGGGAAGAGATTCCTAAGTGGAAAAGGTGGGAAAAGGCAAAAATGGTGGAAATAAGGAAGGAGTCCTAATCCTACTAGGAGTGGGGGAGGAGGACTCCTCCTCTCCACTTCGGCCGAAGCCTAGTGGGGCTGGCCCTTGCGCCAAGCCTACTCCTCCTTTCCTCCTATATATACTAGAGGGTTTTAGGGTTTTGGCACAAGATTTTCAGCCACGTGCAACCCTACCCTCTAGTCGTAGTTTCTCCTCTAGATCGGTTTCAGCTGTGCTTAGGCGAAGCCCTACTGAGATTACTCCACCACCATCGCCGCAGCACCGTCAGGCTACCAGAGAACTCGTCTACCTCTCCGCTCCCTCTTGCTGGATCAAGACGGCAGAGATCATCATCGAGCTGTACGTGTGCTCAACGCAGAGGTGTCGTCTGTTCGGCGCTAGATCGGAAGGACCGTGATCAAGATCACGAGACGGATCATGATGAGATCGCGGGACAGATCATGATAAGTTTGCGGGATGGATCATGGTTGAATCGCTGGACGAATCATGATGAGATCGCGGGACGCTCGGCGATTTGGATCGCGAACAAGTTCGACTACACCAACCACGTTTCTTAACGCTTCCCGCTTAGCGATCTACAAGGGTATGTAGATCCACTCTCCCTCTCGTAGATGCTCATCACCATGGATAGATCTTGCATGTGCATAGGAATTTTTTTGTTTCCCATGCAACGTTCCCCAACAGAAAAATATTAGCAATAATCAATTCAGAGATTCAATGTTGAATAAATGCTCAACGATGGTACTATGTTGGTTCTAGGCTATATCATACTAGACACGCAAGCCTAGAACAGTAACTGAGTCATGACAAAGCACAAATAGCATCAACGAATGATATGAAGTAGCTTTGGATAGTAAGATATAAGTGAAGATCACAATGAGATTAAAGATAATTATAATAAATCACTGTCAAGCACGATATACCAAAACTCTCTCTACAACTTTCCTATGAAAAATATCATCTCAAAATTTTGCTTTATTTTCAAGAATTTTGCTATTGGGGAACCTTGCATCGGAACAAAAAAAATCCTACGCACAAGCAAGAGATATCCATGGTGTTGAGCATCTACGAGAGGGAGAGTAGATCTACATACCCTTGTAGATTGCTAAGTGGGAAGCGTTAAGAAACGTGGTTGATGTACTCGAACGTCTTTGCGATCCAAATCGCAAGTCGTCCCACGATCCGATCAAGATCCGTCCCGATCTAGCACCGAACGAACGACACCTACGCGTTCAGCACACGTACAGCTTGATAATGATCTCTGTCTTGTTGGTCCAGCAAGAGGGGCAGAGATGAAAATTAGTACTTCGACAGCACGATGGCATGGCGATAGTGGTGGTGGAGTTGTTTCGGTAGGGCTTCACTAAGCACCGCCGAAATGATCTAGAGGGAAAACGGTCTAGACGGGGGGGAGAGGCCTACAATGTGGCTTGCCGTGATGCGGCCCACTCTCCCCTCCAATGTATGTAGGAGGGAGGGGAGGGGCTGGCGCCCTAGGGTTTCCCTTATGGTCAGCCGAACTAGGGGGAGGAGTCTCCCCCCACTCGGATTCTTCCTCCCACAAGGGAGGTGGAGTCCTGGGAGGACTCCCCACTTGGCCTCCTTCCTCCGCTTCGCATGGGCCCTTAGGGGCTAGCTGGCACAACCCACTAAGGGCTGGTGCGCCACCCCTAAGGGCCAAGAGCCACCCCGGAGTGGGTGGCCCCCTCGTGATGGACCCCCGGAACCCTCCAGGCACCTCCCGTACACTACCGGAAACACCCAAAACTTTTTCGGTGATCAAAACGGGACTTCCTATATATATATCAATATTTACCTCCAGACCATTCCAGAGCTCCTCGTGACTTCTGGGATCTCATCCAGGACTCCGAACAACCTTCGATCACCAACATACATAACTTAATATTGCCGAAACGTTAAGTGTGCAGACCCTACGGGTTCGAGAACTATGTTGACATGACCGAGACACCTCTATGGTCAATAACCAATAGTGGGACCTGGATGCCCATACTGGTTCCTAAATATTCTATGAAGATCTTTATAAGTTGAACCTCTATGTCAAGGATTCAGTTAATTCCGTTTGTTGTTCCTGTTGCTCTTCGGTATGTCACTTGCTCGAGATTCAATCATCAGTATGTCCATACCTAGTTCAATCTTGTTACCGGCAAGTCTCTTTACTTGTTCTGTAATACAAGATCTCATGGCTAACTCTTTAGTCACTTTTCTTGCAAGGCTTATTGTGATGTTGTATTACCAAGTGGGCCCTGAGATACCTCTCCGTCACACGGAGTAACAAATCTCTGTCTTGATCAATGCCCACTCAACAGACACCCTCGGAGATATCTATAGAGCATCTTTATAGTCACCCAGTTACGTTGCGATGTTTGATACACACAAGGTATTCCTTCGGTGTCAGTGGGTTGCATGATCTCATGGTCATAGGAACACATACTTGACATGCAGAAAACTATAGCAATAAACTGAAACGATCATATGCAACGTTCATTGTTTGGGTCTTGTTCATCACATCATTTTCCTAATGATGTGATCCCGTTATCAAATGACATCTCATGTCTATGGCTAGGAAACCTTGACCATCTTTGATCAACGAGCTAGCCTACTAGAGGGATACTAGGTACACATTGTTGGCTATGTATCCACACATGTATTTGTATTTCCAATCAATACAGTTATAGCATGGACTATAAACTATTATCATGAACAAGGAAATATAATAATAACCACTTTATTATTGCCTCTAGGGCATATTTCCAACAACTGTTGACTCAAGATTTGCAATGCAAAATGAATCACTCAATTCCGAATTCATATGAGGAGTCAAATAATTGGGAACGGGCCTGAAAAATAATGGCAAATTGTGTGTGCGACCTTGAGAGGGCAAAAAGTCCTATTTCGAAGTCTATTTTGAGGTGACAATAATGAACTAGCTTCATGAACTATTCAGATGCGGCTTGTCGATAGCTTGACTTTGAGTCCTTGTGGAGCCAAAACGGACTTCGAATGAGGAAGATATGCGTGCTTTATTGAACACTACGTAACACAGATTTCAATCCAAATTCAGATACGAGATTGAGTCTAGGTAGATCTGAAATTTGTTCTTTTTTTCTCTTCTCTGAATGATTTTTATTTTTCCTTGTGTTTTTTTCTCACTTTTTCTACTTTGCTATCTCTTTTTCTCTCTCTTTTTTCTTCTTGTTTCCAAAACAAACCAGATAAGATGCAAATTGGATCAAGCGGAGATTCGAACGGCCTCAAGTATGATACTGGCAATGAACAATGGGAGCGCATGGTGGAAATTAATGGATGGTGGTGGGCGACAAACGGACGGGATGATGATGCAATAGTGGCATGACTAATGTGAACAGAACTCGAAACTCTAAGGGACTAGACGACAAGACCAACAACTCGACACGACGATGCAACTGCAAATTCAACAAAGAAAAACACTAAAAATATTATGCAAAGTCAGAGATTGGTTTGGAGATGACAATCTAACCCTAATCTTTTTTTGGCTTTTTCATGGACTATAGGTATGAAGAACAAATCAATTCTAGGGATAACTGGAAATTCTCACCAAGAAACCTTAAAATTGATACCACTTGATAGAGGCGAGGGTCCGATATTTCTATGACATGATAACTATCGATTTCATGGAGGATTCTTTGACGATCCGACTATAAACATGCATGACGTTGCGCCTTAGCAATCGCTAAACCAACTCTGAGAGGTTATTGACCACATCGGAACACGATCAATCTGACCACGAAGGTCTCTTCTTGCAACCAATCGAAGAACAAGCAAGAATATGATAAATCAATGAGAATATTGTGAATATAGACGAATTATTGATAAAGGTGGGGATCCAAAAGCGGTTCGTCTGTTCGTAGAAGAAGTTGCAATGGCTAACTTTTAACAAAACAAATCCCAAGGGAAAAGCTACTAGATTGATCTACATATATAGGGGAAAGGGGTGGTGGCAAAGGAGGTGGGAGGACATCGCAGGACAGCCCAAAACTAACCCTAGGTCGTACAAGGCCCATAGGTCCAAGTGAAGGTGATGCAAGACTCTTGGACTTGTAGTTTGACTCGTACTCTAGTGCAGTGTCAGATTGTGTCATCCATATCTCTATGCTCCGAATGAATTTGAAGGTGAATCCAACTGTGTTGGAAAGTACATGAAATGTAATTTCCAACAAAAAATTGATCACCCAATTTGGAGTTCGGGTACAAAAGTTCTTGACGTTTTGAGACAGGTATGTCTATGTAGTGCAAATATGAGTCCAGAACGTGGGAGACATGTACTCTATCTTCTCTTGAGCTAAATGTGACGTGAGATAACTTCTTGAGCAACACCTAAATGTCTCTTTTTCCGTTATCTTCATATGTGGATTGTACAAGTGTCCGGTAGTTCTACACTTAGGCATGAAAGAAAAAGAGGTGAAGTACTTTTGTTCTGTATAGCATAAATAAATTATTACATAACTTTTATCACAAATCACCTCAAATAAATATGCATATGAATTATTTGTGATCTTAGCCAAGTGCTTTGATACCACTTGATAAAGGCGAAGTTGTCCCTATCTTTCTATGAGATGTGACTATCGTTTATGGTGGAGTAGACTTTGATGACCCGACTATGAACGTGTGAAGATCTCGCGCCTTAGCAATCGTTAAACCAACTCCGAAAGGTTATTAACCATGCCAGAGCACGATCAACTGACCCATGAGGGTCTATTTCCTGCACACAAACAAAGAAAAGCAAGAAACTAAGATAGCAATCTGGATATTGTGAATAGAGAGGCGATTCCTATGCATGGTGGTATCTACACACCCTTTAGTATAAGTGCTTTTTTGGATATACGAGGTGTCTGGTTTCAATGACACTATCACAAGTGCATTTTTGTTGTTGTATAGGAATGAATTTTTCTCACTTCTCTTTGCCTTTTTATTACCTTTTTGACACAAGTGTCTCTTCGTTGTGTAGAACGGGTGTTTGTCATTTCTCTTGGTCTTTTTGCTTGCCTTTTTGGCATAATGGTCTGTTTGCTTGCCTGGTTAGTCCAAAATCATGATATTTTTGTTATAGAGTTATTTTTTATAGTCCAAATGATTTACCAAATTAATTAGTGATACAAATTGAAGCCATGCGTAGCTACCACCATGGGTAGCATATTATTTCTGGTTGCGAATATAAGAGGAAAAATTATTGATGAAAGTGGGGTTCTGTGATGTTTTGGTGTGGTCGTAGTACTCAAACGAAGGACGCGAAGTTGCAGCTGTGACAAACTTTTAATCTAAACAAAACCCAAAGCTACTAGATGCTAATCTAATGGCAAGCAATTTGCAGACAATCTTGGCCAAGCCATGCATGAGGCTTATAGGCCTAAAATCAAAGGGGGCACATAAGCCATCTTTCCTAGGTATGAGTGTTATATTTGCATGGTTGAGGAGGTACTGCAAGCTAGCTTGCAACGAGTGCATTTGGTTGACAGCCTTCATAATATCATACTTGATCAAACCCCAACAACAATCATAAACAAATCAGATAAGATGTCTAAACATGAAGACCTCTTAGCTTGCAAGGATTCAATGGCTAGTTTATGTTCTTTCATATTTAAATCCTTGTGCAGGTGCTAAGATCCCGATCTAGAATTATTCCAATAGTATTACTAAACTAGACCAGCCAAACTCATTCTTAAGGAAATGACACACAACTCCTAGCAATGGAGCTGTATTTTGAAATTGAAGTTGTGTCATTTATATAGTGTTTGCTTCACGTGAAGCCCTTTCATCGGAGCAATATATGAAGATCCTAAAGCATCCTAGTGTTACTGAATTTTCCAAAATTGTAATAATTGTAATACAATGTAGGAAGTTCAGAATTTTTTCATCCAATGATTATTTTGTCGAATGGAGCTCGACAACAAGAAGGATTCTAGCGTTCTTTGGGAAATGATGTATTTGAGAATATTAGTATGCTACAAAAACTCAATGAGATTATGCCCTGAGACTCTGAGTGAGACACACACAACATGCCCAAGGATCTATTAATGTTGATCACAAGAAAAACTTCTTAGTAGCGCATAGTATTTTGCATTTATTTTAGACTTGTAGTAGGACTATATTAGTTGCACAACTTAGTACATATTAAGAATACATGCCTGATTTTAGCTACTAGCTCATCAGTCTGTAGTGGTATTGACCTTTGAGCTAATTTGCATGGTCATTAGACGCTAGATTTGTGCTATAGTACTAGAACTTAGTGCAGGGAAGGAGTCTTTATGTTGGGGTAAGAGCGAGAAGTACTCTCAATGAATATTTAAAAAAATTGCGGTGATTTTTTTATGTTGGTAGAACATATAAAGCCAATTATTCTTTGGAGAAATATAATAAAATCTAAAGAAAATTTTGAAGACAATGAGGAATTGCTTCTTCGTTTACATGAATGAAAGGTTTTGATACTAGATGGTGTAACTAGAGCAAGGAAACATGGAACAAGACCTCACTTTATCACATCATGTAGACTTGAAATGCAATGGATATGGTTACTCTAACTTGTATGTATAGAGTCGACATGGGACCAACAATCCATATCGACCTCAGGAGGAAATTCCCAATGCATCTCGATCCTAGAAAGTACAACCCTCCATTGGTGCCATCCAATCTCCATCGACATTAGCCCGTCGGTATTCTCATCCATGGTTTTTCTTCCCTAGAAACAAAGGAGATGTTCATGTTTAGAGTTGTACCTTTGGGTCCCCTCTACGCTAGACCAAATATAGCTTTATGAATATGAAGTTAGTGCACATATTGTGGCTCAAACATTGATGCTTCGTTGAATTCACCTAACAACTTTTATCCTGCCATTTTTTTCAAGTGGTTTAGTCCCAAAAATAAGATCTAGAAATTGCATTATGCATTCTACATATGTTGTTGTTGATATTGGAAGAATAGAAACTTGTATTATTAGGAGGACAAGCCCATCATATATATGCATACATGAGCAAGCCAAAAACCTAAAATGCAAAAGACCAGAAGACATCATTAATATAACTCTAACACCCCCTTGAAACTCATGGTGGATCCACAACACTAAATTGGGAGAGGTTAAATCCATGTTGTGCTCTAGTACAAGCCGTCGAGAAGAAATCTGGTAGCCGTAACTAAGAAGGCACATACTGAAGAGCAACAACATGATCATGTACAACAACACACACATAAGAAGCATCAACACAAATATGCTTGGTAAGCTCATGCTTCACCGGATCCCACACACTATTGATTGCACGTGTGATGTCCGACAAAAGGGTGGAAGGTGTAGTAACAGAAACACCAAAATCCTCTAGTAACCATTGTAACCAAGTCACCTTTGCCATCAGAAGAGCCATAGCTCACAACTCTGCCTCTGCACTCGAACAAGAAACTGCAGTCTATTTCTTCGTCTTCTAGGAAATGAGAGAACCACCAGCAAAAAACATTAGGCAGAAAGTGAACAGTGATACATAGGACCACTAGCCCAGATAGAATCCAAATAGGCATGGATCTGTAACGAGCTAGAACAAGGGGAAAAGACGAAGAGAGATCGTGCCATGAAGATATCGTAGAACACGAAGAAGGTGACTATAATGAACTAAAGTGGGAGCCAAACAAACTAACTCAGAATATGGACGGGATAAGAGATATCTAAATGGGGGATAACAAGCTACAAGACTCGCAACAAGATGATGATAATATGTCGGATCAGGCACGGGCTCACCATCAGAAGCACGAAGGTGAACATTGAGCTCTATAGGTGTCTAGAAGTGCACTCATCACTAAGAGCCGCACGAGTAAGAAGATCATGGATATACTTTTCTTGGGAAATAAAAAGGTCATTAGAGTTGGAAGATAGATCAATACCAAGAAAGTAATGAAGAGGACCAAGATCATACATAAGGAACTGCTCATCAAGACGAGCCTTGATAAAGGCAATGTACTCAGAATCGTCTCTAGTGAAGATCATGTCATCAACATATAGAAGAAGAAGAGTGCAACCACAAGAAGAAAGGTGGACAAACAATGTTGGATCGTGATCACTAGGCGAAAAAATAGCAGAAGTGACCGCAGAGGCAAAACTCTCAAACCAGGCACGAGGGGCTTGCTTAAGGCCATAGAGAGAGCGACGAAGACGACAAACGATCAGGAACAGAATACCTAGATGGTGGATACATATAAACCTGCTAACACAACTCACCATTAAGAAAGGCATTTTTAACATCAAGCTAGGACACAAACTAGTGGCGAACAAAGGCCACAACGAGAAGTGTGCGGATAGTGGTCATATGAGCCACATGAGCAAAGGTCTCATCATAGTCATGACCATGCTCCTACTGAAAACCACGAGCCACAAAACGAGCTTTATAATGCTCAAGAAAACCATCAAAGTGAGTCTTAATCATATAGACCAACTTACAAGTGATGGGTCTAACAAGGGGAGGACGAGAAACCAGATCCCATGTGTGGCAATCTCATCTGTGATCACAAACTGCCATTCAGGATGAGTAACAACATCACGATAAGAGGTAGGCTCAAGTATAACCAAAAGGCCATATCATCTAGGTTAATAGCGGTCAGGAGGAGGGCAAGGCCGAGCCCGAAGACCATAAGTTAGTTGGGACAAGGAAGATAGCGCACCAGAAGTAGATGGCATGTTAGTAGATTCATCCATAACACGTCGACAATGGGTATAATGAAAAGGAAAAGTGGGATGAGAAGGAACCACCGGAGGTGATGGAGATGGATAATACATCAGTGATGAAGGTGGAGTGTCATGCAATAAGGGAGGAGAAGAAACCATAGGAGAAGAGGGTGTCAGATCTGCAATAGTGGGACAAGAAGGAGGAGTAAGAATATGAGGCACAGAGAGAGGTATTTGGAAACATGAGAAAAGAGATATCCTCTACTGAAAAGGTCGAAGAGGATGGTCGCGGGTAGAATGCACAAGACTCATCAAAAGTCACATGCATAGAAATATGCATCCAACGTCCGGCAAGATCCCAACACCGATAACCCTTATGCTCATCAATGTAATCCAGAAAAACACACTCGACGGATTGAGCGGTGAGTTTGGTGCATTCTCAGGGGGCAAGGAGAACATAAAAAACACAACCAAACAACCGAAGAGTAGAATAATCAGGAGAATGATAAAAAAGAAGCTCTAGAGGAATACCTCCCTATAGAGGATATGAGGGTTGAATGTTTATGAGATATGTGGAAGTGAAGACTGCCTCGACCCAAAAATGAGGCAGAATATAGGAGGTAATCATCATCACATGATCTATCTCAAGTAGGTGATGATGCTTGCGCTCGGCCACACCTTTCTGAGTGTGAGCACCGGGACAAGAGAACCGAGCAAGAGTACCCTGCTCAACAAGAAAAACACTCAATGTTTTGGAGATATACTCACCATAAGAATCGACACAAAACACACAAATAGGTGTAGAGAACTAAGTACGGACCATGGCAGAAAACACTTATAAATAGAGAGAACCAAGACATAAAGTAAAGCCAAGTGTAGCGAGACAAATCATCTATAAAAATAATATAGTATCGATGTCCCCCTTTGGATGAGAAAGGATACAGTCCCCACACATCGGAATGACCTAAATCAAAAGGGCATTGAGACACTGACTCACTAGTAGGATAAGGTAATTGAACCTGTTTACCAAGCATACAACCCTAACACTGCAAAGAGGCATGTATTGAGACAAGCCCCAGAAGACCACGACGAACTAGAGACGATAGTTGAGAACCACAAAGGTGACTAAGTCGCTGATGGCACTGTTGGAAGAACCTGGTAGCTTAAGCGGCAAGGGCCAGTCCCAACTAGAGTATTCGTGTGATGATCCTGGACAGTATAAGAATCAATGTCAAGAATGACGCAACAACCAGAATCAGTAAGCTGACTTGCAAAATCTAGGTTCATGGTAAGGCAAGGAACATGAGAAACATATGGAACATAAAATGTAAAAGCGGAAAGAGTGCCTCGACTAACAACAAGAACAGGAGTACCATCAGGCATCAGCAGTAAGAAAATTAATAGGATGATTGGTAGGTCTAAGAGAGGACAGGACAGAAGAATCATAAGATATATGAAATGAAGCTCCAGAATCCAGAACCCATGGGGATGTACCTGATTGTGTAGATGGTGCTTACTCAACAGTAGAATCACGAGTAACAAAGCCTATAGTACCTGCCGAAGAACCTGAAGCGACAAGAAGACGCTTAAGCTTCACAATATCCTCCTCAGTCAAGGAGATAGTAGATAGTGTCCAGGAAGAAGCACGAGTCCCAGAAGAAGAGGTGTGCTCCCTATTACGCATATCACCCTTATTCTTGAAGCAATCAGACTCGGGGTGACCATACCAGCTGCAATAGTGACAATGGGTACGAGGACCAGAGCAGCCCTCACGACAGTGGCCCTCGCTATCCGAAGGAGTGGGAGTAACGGCAGAGCATTGGACCGAGAAAACACTATGGAGCAACAGCTTGAGCAACAAGCACAGTGGGCGTCAGTGTCAAAACCGGCGGATCTAGGGTAGGCGGTCCCGAGCTATGAGACTAGGATCGATGGTAACAAGTGACGAAGGAGACGATGTTTACCCATGTTTGGGGCCTCATATTGAGGTAAAACTCTATGTCATGCTTGAGTATATTGATGGTATGAAGGTTACAGAGTTGATCTACCTCAAGATCGAATAGCTAAACCCTAGATGAGTTTCTCTGCCCTACAATCTAAAATCCTCCTGGTTTATATAGACACCGGGGGGTACCTAGGGTTTACACATGGAAGGTGATACGTCTCCAACGTGTCTATAATTTTTGATTGTTCCATGCTATTATATTATCTATTTTGGATGTTTTTTATGCATTAATATGCTATTTTATATTATTTTTGGAACAAACCTATTAACCTAGAGCCTAGTGCCAGTTTTTGTTATTTCCTTGTTTTTTATTATTGCAGAAAAGGAATATCAAACGGAGTCCAAACAGAATAAAATTTGATGGAGATTTTTTTGGACCAGATGGAACATACCAGGCTTGGAGAAGAGGCCAGAAGAGCCACGGGTGGGCCACAAGCCACCCTGGCACGGCCAGGGGGCCGCGCCCCCTGGCTTGTGGGCCACCCGTTGCTCCTCCAACCCTAATCTTCGGCCTATAAATTCCCAAATATTCCCCCAATACCAAAAAGTGTCACGATAATACTTTTCCATTGTCAGAAGCCTCCATTCCCGAGAGATCCAATCTTGGAGCCTTTTCCGGTAATCTGTTGGAGGGGGATTCGATCACGGAGGGCCTCTACATCAACTCCATTGCCCCTACGATGATGCATGAGTAGTTCACCACAGACCTATGGGTCCATAGCTAGTATCTGGATTGGTTCTTCTCTCTCTTTCTGCTTCAATACCATGTTCTCCATGATCTTCATGGCGATCTATCCGATGTAATTCTCTTTTGTGGTGTGTTTGTCGAGATCCGATGAACTGTGGGTTTATGATCAGCTTATCTATGAATATTATTTGAGTCTTTTCCGAATCCTTATATGCATGATTTCATATCTTTGTAAGTCTCTTCGAGTTATTGGTTTGGTTTGGACAACTAGATTGGTAATTCTTGCAATGGGAGAAGTGCTTAGTTTTGGGTTCAACCTTGCGGTGTCCTCACCGACTCACAAAGTAGGAGTAGCAAGGCACATATAGTATTGTTGCCATCAAGGATAAAAAGATGGGGTTTTGATCATATTGCTTGATTTTATCCCTCTACATCATGTCATCTTTCTTAATACGTTAATCTATTCTTCATGAACTTAATACTCTAGATGAAGGCAGGAGTCAGTCGATGTGTGGAGTAATAGTAGTAGATGCAGAATCGTTTCGGTCTACTTGACACGGACGTGATGCCTATATGCATAATCATCGCCTTGGATATCATCATAACTATGTGGTTTTTATCAATTGCTTGACAGTAATTTGTTCACCCACCGTGTTATTTTCCTTCAAGAGTGAATCCTCTAGTGAAACCTATGGCCCCCGATCTATTTTCCATATCAGATTTTCAGATCTATAAACCAAAAATACCAAAAATACCTTGCTGCAATTTTATTTACTTTTTACTATTCGCAATCTTCCATATCTATCTCTATCAGATCTAATCCTTGCAAGTAACCGTGAAGGGATTGACAACCCCTTTATAGAGTTGGGTGCAAGTGTTTGATTCTTTGTGCAGGTGCATAATTTGGTGACTTGCTTGTTCCTCCTACTGGATTGATACCTTCGTTCTCAACAACTATGGGAAATACTTATCTACTTTGCTCCATCACCCTTTCCTCTTCAAAGGAAAACCAATGCAAGCTCAAGAAGTAGCAAGAAGGATTTCTGGCGCCATTGCCATGGAGGATACACATCAAGCTTGCTACTTCTTGAGCTTGAGTTGGTTTTCTTTTGAAGAGGAAAGGGTGATGGAGCAAAGTAGATAAGTATTTCCCACAGTTGTTGAGAACCAAGGTATCAATCCAGTAGGAGGAATAAGCAAGTCACCAAATTATGCACCTGCACACAGAATCAAACACTTGCACCCAACTCTATAAAGGGGTTATCAATCCCTTCACGGTTACTTGCAAGGATTAGATCTGATAGACATATATATGGAAGATTGCAAGAAGTAAAAATTAAATAAAATTGCATCAAGGTATTTTTGGTATTTTTGGTTTATAGATCTGAAAATTTGATATGGAAAATAGACCGGGGGCCATAGGTTTCACTAGAGGCTTCACTCTTGAAGGAAAATAACACGGTGGGTGAACAAATTACTGTCGAGCAATTGATAAAAAACCACATAGTTATGATGATATCAAAGGCAATGATTATGCATATAGGCATCACGTCCGTGTCAAGTAGACCGAAACGATTCTGCATCTACTACCATTACTTCACACATCGATGGACTCCTGCCTCCATCTAGAGTATTAAGTTCATGAAGAATAGATAAACGCATTAAGCAAGATGACATGATGTATAGGGATAAGCACAATGGGCATAACCTCTTCCCCTCTCCCGATGGTGTCGGAGTGCCATCGGGGGAACCATCTCCGCGATAATTGTCTTCATTAACATCACCTTCTTCATCACCATCCTCATCTCCTTTTAGTGGTACACTCTCCCGCACCCGGATGTAATCATCTACTTAAACATGGTGCTTTATGCTACATATTATGATCCAATGATGTGTTTCCATCCTATGATGTTTTGAGTAGATTACTTTTGTCCTTTGGGTTGATTGATGATCAAGATTGGTATGAGTTGTATGTTTATTTTGGTGCTGTCCTATGGTGCCTTCGGTGCCGCACACACATGAAGGATTCTCGTTGTAGGGTGTTTCCCATACGTTCATGATTCGCTTATAGTGGGTTGCTTGAGTGACAGAAGCATAAACCCGAGTAAGGGGGTTATTGCGTATGGGATAAAGGGGACTTGATGCTTTAATGCTATGGTTGGGTTTTACCTTAATGATATTTAGTAGTTGCGGATGCTTGCTAGAGTTCCAATCATAATTGCATATGATCCAAGTAGAGAAAGTATGTTAGCTCATGCCTCTCCCTCATATAAAATTGCAATGATGATTTCCGATCTTGTTAACAATTGCCTAGGATAATTCCGCACACCGACCCATCATTATTCAAAACTCGCTATTTGTAATATATTGTAATATTATGATAACATCACCTATATTTACATTTTAGTACTCCGATATCATGCAATTCTATCCTCTTCATACCCACAACGTAGTTTCATTTCTCGTTTCTAGTTGGAAGCAAACGTTCGGTGTATGTAGAGTCGTATCGGTGGCAGATAAGACTTGAGAGAATATTGATCTTACCTTTAGCTCCTTGTGGGTTCGACATTCCATACTTATCACTTCCACCTTTGGAAATTTCTACGACGATTCCTTGCACTTGGGGATTATCAAGCTCTTTTGTGGCGCCGTTGCCGAGGAGCAATAGCGTGGGGTTGATATTCTCATGTATGCTTGTGTGCTTTCTTCACTAAATACATTTTGTTTTTCCTTTTTACTTTCTGTGGTTGTGGGTGAAACAAACAAAAAATTAAATAATTAAAAATAAAAAAAGAGTTACTTGCCCCTTTTGCCTAAGAAGTTTTTCAAAAAGAGAATTGATTGGAAGGTTGTGCATTGTAGAAGTGAGGGTCGACCTTCAACACTTGTGTTCATGCTCATGGAAACAATGTAGAATTTTTCATGGAATATTCTGTAAAATAATTATCATCTTGTATATATCCACTGTATTATAAAAATAATGTGCCAAAAGTTACTTTTAGGATGATTAGATTGCTTGTTTGTTGTGTGCAGTGCAGAAACAGAAACTTTGGCTGCTATGCATGAATTTACATTTTTTACTAGAACGTCAAAAGTTTTTGAAATTTTTACAAACTACTGATATTCGATATTTTTAATTTTTCCTAAATTTTCAGAATTGTTTGAGTTATCTAAGTATACGTAGTTTCCAGATTACTACAGACTATCCTGTTTTTGGCAGATTCTGTTTTCTATGCATTGTTCTCTTATTTTGATGAATCTATGGCTTGTATCGGGGGGTATGAACCATGGTGAAGTTGGACTACAGTAGATATAATGCTAATATTAATTTGGAATGAGTTCACAATAGTACTTAAAGTAGTAATTTTCTTTATTATACTAACGGATCTCACGAGGGTTTTGTTAAGTTTTGTGTGAATGAAGTGTTCGAAGATCGAGGAGGTATCGATATAAGAAGAATACAGAGAGACAGGAGTTCAAGCTTGGGGATGCCCAAGGCATCCCAAGTAAAAATTTCAAGGAGACTCAAGCACCTAAGCTTGGGGATGCCCCGGAAGGCATCCCATCTTTATGCTTCAACAATTATCGGTATACCTCGATTTTTGTTTTGTTCACATGATATGTGTCTTTAATGTTTGTCTTTTCCTTTATGGGCCCTTCTAGTATGATATAATCCTTGATGGATTTTTAGAATGCTCTTTGTTCTTCACTTAAATCTTTTGAGTATGGATTTGTAGAATGCTCTTTGTGCATCACTTAAACCTTTTGAGTATGGCTTTATAGAGTGCTTCGTGTGCTTCACTTATATATTTTGAGTTTGGATATTGGTTAATCTATATTAATTGTAGAATTCTCTATGAATTTAACTTGTATATTTTGGAGTATGAATAAAATGATCATCGAAATTTGGCTTGGAAGAGTATCATTGAAATATCATGCCTACATAAAAAGGCATTAAAGAAAAGCGCTTGTTGGGAGACAACCCAACACTTTTACTTTCTCTTTTTATGTGTTCACATGATTAATATACTGTATTAATCATGTTCTGTGCCTTCTATTTCAATAAAGTTCCAAGTAAAGCCTTTGGTATAATGTGGATACTTGCTTGTATGATTCTGTGCAAAAACAGAAAGTTTTTCTTCCACTATTTGAATTATCTGATTTTACTAGAGAGTCAAAAATTCTGAAATTTTTACAGACCATTTCTATGCAAATTCTGTTATATATACTAATTGTTCAGGATTTTTAGAGTTAGGGAAGTTTGGTGATCATTCAGATCTTTACAGACTCCGTTTTGGTGATCATTCTATTTTTTTGTCAGATTCCGTTTTGCATGCATAGTTGCTTGTTTCAAGCATTCCTATAGCTTATATTGAGTAATATAAATTATGGGAATGATATAATACATTAGGTATCGTGGGGTGACAATTATGAATCTTGTATTGACTGTACCTAAGTGAATGATTTATCTTTATTACACTAACCCTTCTCACGATGTTCCGTTAAGTTTTTGTGATTGAAGTTTTCAAGTTTTGGATGAGATACCGATATGAGGGGAATAAGGAGTGACAAGAACCCAAGCTTGGGGATGCCCAAGGCAACCCCAAGGTAATATTATAGGAACACTCAAGCGTCTAAGCTTGGGGATGCCCCGGAAGGCATCCCCTCTTTCGTCCTCAACATTATCGTCATATCTTACTTGGAGCTATATTTTTATTCGTCACATAATATGAGTTTTGCTAGGATAGTCATTTCATTTTTTTTCTATGTTAGGTGTTATTTATAATCATTTTTCTCAATAAAAATTTCCAAGAATTTGCATTAGGATGCTTGCATTGCATGTTTTGATGTGTGCTGTGTAAAAACAGAAGCTTTTGCTACAGTACTTGAATTTTAATATTTTACTGGAACATGTAAAGTTTTTGAAATTTTTACACAGTGTTTACGTATAAATTCCTGAGCATGTCCTAAATGTTAATAATTTTTAGAGTTCCATAGGTACACTAGTTTAATAAATTACTACAGAATGTTGTATTCGGACGGATTGCTGTCATAGTTTTGTTATCTACTGATCCTATAGTTTCCATAGCCTATATTGGTAAATATAAATTGTGGAAATGATAGTATACAGTACCTAATGTTTTAAAATTATTGTGCAACTTTTCTTGGCAGTACATGAAGTGTTGATTTGTTCTTAGGTGTACTAACTTATATCACGAGTTCTTTTGAGTTTTGTGTGGATGAAGTTATTCAGAATATGTGAAACCGGGATATGAGAGGATTGAACAAGATACAAAAGATCAATCTTGGGGATGCCCAAGGAACGCCAAGCAAATATTTCAAGAAGTCTCAAGTATCTAAGCTTGGGGATGCTATGCATCCTACCTCTCTTCATCAACAATTATCGGTTAGCCTATGTTGAGCCTAAATTTTTATTCGTTCACATGATGCATGCTATTCTTGGAGTGCAATTTTTATAAAAAAAATTGTTGTTTCAATAAAATCATTGGATCTGAAATTTTAATAAGAGAGAGTCCTCACATGGCTATTTAACTAATTGACTATGTATTGATCTTCACTTATATCTTTTTGGACTAGTTTGTCATTCACTCTCGTGCTTCACTTATATCCTATGAGTAAATGGTTGAATGAATTTAATGTCATAAATCTGAAATTATATATGTTTTATATGCTTATCCCATGGGGAGTAGTGACTTCACACACAATAAGTATAGGTGGTAAAATTTATAGAAAGTTAGCAAACACCGCATTGGTCACTTGAACAATTCATGAAAGAATATTGAAGGAAGAGAGATTACACATATAAATATATTATCTTGGACATATTCTATGATTGTGAGCTCATTAATTATTTTCAAACTTGGGCAAATTAGCTGAAGTTGGACAAGGAAGACAACGTAATGAGTTATGTTTGGGTATATTTGTATAGAACTTATATTGTTATGGATCCTCCAACATGTGGTGCTTGATTCCACCTCATACTAGCCAAAACTACCGCACCAAGCAAAAATACTACTTGTGCATCCAAACACCCTTTAAACTAGTTTTGTCATGAGATTCCACCATACCTACCTATATGTGGTATTTACCTGTCGTTCTAAGTAAATTTGCATGTGCCAAACTCTAAACCTTCAAATATTATTCTGTTTTGTATGCCCGAATCGCTCATGTAGTGACTAGGGGCTGTCAGTATCTTCCATACTAGGTGGGTTATTCTGACGATATGTATTGATTCACTATCATTAAAGTGGCTGGTATTCGGGATGCCTAGTTTCATGCTCAAAAATCAAATCAAAATAAAATGAAACAAAACTCCCCCAGGAATGTTGTTGGTATGGACGGTACCCATGGATTCGGCTCACTGTGGAGTGTGATTGATTAGTGGAGGGGGAGTAAAAACTTTACCATTCTATTTGGGAACCGCCTATAATGTATCTAGCATGGAAGATACCGAGATCTCTCGGTTCTGATGTTGACAATGAAAACATACCGCTCAAAATAATTTTTCGTATCTGTTTTAAAAGCTCGAGCTCTGGCACCTTTGAAAATAAATGCTTCCCTCTGCGAAGGGCCTATCTTTTACTTTCTAGTACTTACCTTTATGCAAGAGTCATGGTGATCTTCACCCCTTCCTATATTCCGCCTTTTTCTCTTGGCAAGCGTCATATCTTGGGGAATAATATAGACATATATATCCACACAAATATATTTGATCATGAATTATTATTGTTGACAATTATCTATTTGATAAATAAGTTGGGAGGCGAAACATTAAGCCCCTATCTTTCTCTGTGTTTAGTGGATGTAATTTGTTCTAAAAATATGCTTTGAGTTTCAATAATCTTGGAATACTATATGATAGTTGAGTATGGGGAATTTGCTAAACCAAAGCTCTTACATAGACCCTTCTTGAAAATAAGATGAATTGCAATTGTTCAATGACTAGGAATATGGTTGTTAGTTTTCAAGAAGCTTTCTGGTCTATACTTTAACATGTGAGTAGCTTGTTACTTGATCATGAGAAGTTTTATGAGATGAGCTTCTGTTTATGGTTTTATATTGATGCTAGAAAAAGTGATTGGAATTATCAGTGATCAAAACTGTGCAATTGCTAGCATTCACACTTCATAAATTATTTCTTTTATCATTTACCTACTCGAGGACGAGCAGGAATTAAGCTTGGGGATGTTAATACGTCTCCAACGTATCTATAATTTATGAAGTATTCATGCCGTGTTTACAATAATTCTATAAGATTTTGGTATGATTTTATTAGAACTAACCCGGACCGACGTTGTTTTCAGCAGAACTACCGTGGTGTTGTTTTTGTGCAGAAATAAAAGTTCTCGGAATGATCTAAAAATTTAAGGAGAATATTTTTGGAAAATGTATAAAATACTAGAGCGAAGAGTCACCGGAGAGGAAGGTCAAGGAGGCTACAAGCCACAGGGGGCGCCCCCCTTGGGCATGCCCCCTGGCTTGTGACTTCCTCGGGAACCTTCTGGATGTGGGACCGACGCCAAAAACTCCTATAAATACAGAAACCTCCGAAAAGAAACCCAGATCGGGAGTTCCGCCGCTGCACACCTCAAGACCACGAAAAATCAATCTTGGCCCCTCCGGCACCCTGTCGGAGGGGGTCACTATTATTGGAGTCCATCTTCATCGTGCCGGTGGGGCGATTAGCACCATGGAGGCCAAGGACCATAGGCAGAACCTCTCCCCACAGAGGGGGAGGCCATGGAGGAGGAAGCAAAAGTGGGAGAACCTCTTCCCCTCTCTCCCGGTGGTGCCGGAGTGCCATCGGGAGAACCATTGCCGTGGTGATCGTCTTCATCAACATCACCTTCTTCATCACCATCCTCATCTCCTTTTAGTGGTCCACTCTCACACACCCCGCTGTAATCATCTACTTGAACATGGTGCTTTATGCTACATATTATGATCCAATGATGTGTCGCCATCCTACGATATTTTGAGTAGATTAATTTTGTCCTTTGGGTTGATTGATGATCTAGATTGGTTTGAGTTGTATGTTTAGTTTGGTGCTGTCCTATGGTGCCTTCAGTGTCATGCACACGTGAAGGATTCCCGCTGTAGGGTGTTGTAATACATTCATGATTCACTTATAGTGGGTTGCTTGAGTGACAGAAGCATAAACCCGAGTAAGGGTGTTGGTGCGTATGAGATAAAGGGGACTTGATGCTTTAATGCTATTGTTGGGTTTTACCTTAATAATCTTTAGTAGTTGCGGATGCTTGCTAGAGTTCCAACCATAAGTGCATATGATCCAAGTAGAGAAAGTATGTTAGCTTATGCCTCTCCCTCATATAAAATTGCAATGATGATTTCCGATCTTGTTAACAATTGCATAGGATAATTCCGCACACCGACCCATCATTATTCCACACTCGCTATTTGTAATATATTCTAATATTATGATAACATCACCTATATTTATATTTTAGTTCTCCGATATCATGCAAAGCTATCCTCTTCATACCCACAACGTAGTTTCATTTCTCGTTTCTTGTTGGAAGCAAACGTTCGGTGTACGTAGAGTCATATCGGTGGTAGATAGGACTTGAGAGAATATTGATCTTACCTTTAGCTCCTTGTGGTTCGACACTCCATACTTATCACTTCCACCTTTGGAAATTGCTACAATGATTCCTTGCACTTGGTGATTATCAATATTAGAGTCATGCTAGGAAGTAATTGTGGATTTGTAGAAATACTTGTTTAATGGTCTATGATTCCCGTAGCATGCATGTATGGTGAACCATTATGTAAGGAAGTCGGAGCATGATTTGTTTATTGATTGTCAACCTTTGTGTGAGGGTCGGGAGCGCGTGATGGTTAAATCCTACCAACCTCTCCCCTAGAAGCATGCATCTAATACTTTTCTTTGATAACTAATAGACTTTTGCTATAAATATGTGAGTTCTTTATGACTAATGTGAGTCCATGGATTATACGCTCTCTCACCCTTACACCTTTCCTAGCCTCTCTAGTACCGCGGAACTTTCGCGGATGCATTAAACCCACCATATATCCTTGCTCAAAACAGCCACCATCCCTACCTATTATGGCATTTCCATAGCCATTCTGAGATATATTGTCATGCAACTTCCACCGTTCCGTTTATTATGACACGCACCATCATTTTCATATTGCTTTACATGATCGTAAGATAGCTAGCATGATGTTTTCATGACTTGTACGTTCTTTGATGTCATTTGCTATTGTAGATCATTGCACATCCCGGTACACCGCCGGAGGCATTCATATAAAGTCATATTTTGATCTAGTATCGAGTTGTAATTCTTGAGTTGTAAGTAAATAAAAGTTGATGACCATCATTATTAGAGCATTGTCCCATGTGAGGAAAGGATGATGGAAACTATGATTCCCTCACAAGTTGGGATGAGACTCCGGACTTTATGACAAATAAAAGAGGCCATTGAAGCCCAACTAAAAAAAAGAGGCCAATGATACCCACCAAAAAAATGAGAGAAAATAGAGAAGGGACAATGGTACTATCTTTTTTTCCACACTTGTGCTTCAAAGTGGCACCATGATCTTCATGATAGAGAGTCTCCTATTTTCTCACTTTCATATACTAGTGGGAATCTTTCATTATATAAATTGGCTTGTATTTTCCAATGATGGGATTCCTCAAATTTCCCTAGGTCTTCATGAGCAAGCAAGTTGGATGCACACCCACTTAGTTTCTTTTTGAGCTTTCATACACTTATATCTATAATGGGCATCTCCATAGCCCGTTGATACGCCTAGGTTATGTGAGACTATCTTCTCCTTTTTCTTCACAACCTCCAGCATATTCTATTCCACCTATAGTGCTATATCCATGGCTCACGCTCATGTACTGCGTGAGAGTTGAAAAGGTTTGAGCACATAAAAGGTGTGAAACAATTGCTTGACTTGTCATTGGGATTCTGCATGATATAAATACTTTGTGTGGGGAAGATGGAGCATAGATAGACTATATGATTTTGTAAGATAACTTTCTTTTGCCATTATATTTTGAAGAGACACAATTGCTTTGTTAGTATGCTTGAAATATTATTGTCTTTATGTCAACATTAAGCGTTTGTTTTGAGTCTTATGGATCTGAACATTCATGTCACAATAAAGAATATTACATGGATAAATATGTTAGTTACCATTCCACATCAAAAATTCTGTTTTTATCATTTACCTACTCGAGGACGAGCAGGGATTAAGCTTGGGGATGCTGATACGTCTCCAACGTATCTATAATTTTTGATTGTTACATGCTATTATATTATCAATTTTGGATGTTTATATCCATTAATATGCTATTTATATTATTTTGGGGACTCTAGTGAGCTAGAGCCATGTGCCAGTTTCTGTTTTTTCCTTGTTTTTGAGTAGTGTAGAAAAGGAATATCAAACAGAGTCCAAACGGAATAAAATTCTACGGAGATTTTTCTTGGATCGGAAGGAACCTACCAGGCTTGGAGAAGAGGCCAGAAGAGCCACGGGTGGGCCACAAGCCACCCTGGCGCGGCCAGGCTTGTGGGCCACCCGTAGGTCCTCCAACCCTAATCTTCGGCCTATAAATTCCCAAATATTCCCCCAATACCAAAAAGAGCCATGATAATACTTTTACTCCATCGGAAGCCTCCATTCTCGAGAGATCCAATTTTGGAGCCTTTTCCAGTAATCTGCCGGAGGGGGATGCGATCATTGAGGGCCTGTACATCAAATCCATTGCCACTCTGATGATGCGTGAGTAGTTCACCACAGACCTACGGGTCCATAGCTAGTAGCTATATGGCTTCTTCTCTCTCTTTGTGCTTCAATCCCATGTTCTCCATGATCTTCATGGGGATCTATCCGATGTAATACTCTTTTGCGGTGTGTTTGTCGAGATCCGATGAACTGTGGGTTTATGATGAGCTTATCTATGAATATTATTTGAGTATTTTCTGAATTCTTATATGCACCATTTCATATCTTTGTAAGTCTCTTCGAGTTATTGGTTTTGTTTGGCCAACTAGATTGGTAATTCTTCCAATGGGAGAAGTGCTTAGTTTTGGGTTCAATCTTGCGGTGTCCTCACCCAATGAAAAAGTAGGGGTAGTGAGGCACGTATTGTATTTTTGCCATCAAGGATAAAAAGATGGGGTTTTCATCATATTGCTTGAGTTTGTTCCTCTATATCATGTCATCTTGCTTAATGCGTTACTCTGTTCTTCATGAACTTAATACTCTAGATGCAGGCAGGAGACGGTCGATGTGTGGAGTAACAAAAGTAGATGCAGAATTGTTTCGGTCTACTTGACAAAGACGTGATGCCTATATGCATAATCATTGCCTTGGATATCGTCATAACTATGCGCTTTTCTATCAATTGCTCGGCAGTAATTTGTTCATCCGCCGTGTTATTTTCCTTCAAGAGAGAAGCCTCTAGTGAAACCTATGGCCCCCGGGTCTATTTTCCATATTATATTTTCAGATCTATAAACCAAAAATACCAAAAGTACCTTCCTGCAATTTTATTTACCTTTTATTTCTTGCAATCTTCCATATCTATCTCTATCAGATCTAATCCTTGCAAGTAACCGTGAAGGGATTGACAACCCCTTTATAGCGTTGGGTGCAAGTGTTTGATTGTTTGTGCAGGTGCATAAATTGGTGACTTGCTTGTTCCTCCAACTGGATTGATACCTTGGTTCTCAACAGCTCAGGGAAATACTTATCTACTTTGTTGCATCACCCTTTCCTCTTCAAGAGAAATCCAACGCAAGCTCAAGAAGTAGCAGCAGGTCTCCTGCCGAGGATGAAGATGTCGACTTCCTCATCTTGACCTGGAGTGCACGACGCGCCTTTAGGACTTTCTTCTAGAATGAGGGCTCTCGATGTATCCGGCCCATCTTGCGATGATCAGAATGCGGCCCATCAAGACGGCCTATTAGGAGATAGGCCGATGCCCTGAGGACCCCTTAATCCAGGACTCCCTCAATAGCCCCTGAACTATCCCCCAACGCCAAGGGTCTCTGCTCTAGCAGCTTCATGTGATCAGAATCATCGGCTTGCAGGGTGAGTTCTTCTTCCCACTAATGATCGGTCGAGACTAGTTCGGCTTCGGGTGACGCATAATGTGTCCGATCATATGACTATCGGGACGGCATGAATTGCTTAATCCTACAGGCTAAAGGTTAAGGTGTAAACAATGTTTTATGATGACCTTTCTGGCGAAGGGTCGTGGCCTACCATGACCGCTGAACTAGTTATGAAAAATTGATTCATGGTTCGAGACCTTTTTTCTTTGGCACGACTCATCAATGCTGAAATCATGCTCCATTTCACACAAGATGTGATTAATATCTTGACTTACTTCACACGCGTATAATGGTAAGCACATCTTGGGAAGTGGAGAAATTCGGGGTGCAATAAGGGAGGCTAATCGGCGGCACGCCCCATAAAAAGGAAAAAAACCAAAGCCTATTCATGTTTCTATTTGCATCCTCTGCTTCCACAATCTATTCAAGCTCCTAGAGCCCAGATCCAGTTCTTCCTCGAATTCTCCTCCGAGCTTAGCCGTGGCGGGTTCGGGATCCAAGGCAAGTGGGAGGCATCCATGGTCATAGTCCAGGACATCTGGGACTTGAAGCAGGCCGGCTACCTCCCCGCCAACGTCTTCCACCGTGCTCTAGAGAAGAACCACGTGGTTCCCACGCCTAATCCAGGCGACAGGGTGGTGTTTGTCCCCCACTTCGTTTGGGGACTGAGCTTTCCGCTCCACCCCTTTGTTAGGGGTCTCATGTTCTTCTATGGATTGGACTTCCATGACCTTCCTCTGAACTCTTTCATGCATATATCGTCCTTTAACATCGTCTGCGAGGCCTTTCTGCAGGTCGAACCGCACTTCGGCCTATGGCTCAAGGTCTTCAACGTCAAGCCGAAGACTGTTGTGGGTGAGCACGCGGACTGCAGGGGGATAATAAGCAAACTCCCCCGCTTTGGATGGACGACCAACACCTTCATTGACACCATCAAGATCTGGCAAAAGAAGTGGTTTTATATCACCGAGCCAAGGGAAGAAGGTCAGTTGCTCCAGCTAAGTTCAGATCTGGACCTCCCACAAGATTGACCTCATGGATCTGGAAGGGCCTTGACTGGGGGTCGGATGCAGAGGTGGACAAGCTGCAGAAGCGCATCACCTCGATGATCAAGGCCAAGATCGAGCTGGTCAATGTCATCTAGATCATGCTTCGACGCTGCATCCTTCCTTGCCAGCGCTGGGACTCCCCCATGTGGGCTTATCAGCTGGATGATGAGCCTATCATATGTCAGCTCTTTCGCACCACTCCGGAGAAACTGTGGAAGGTGCTGTTCAAGCCCTAGATGAGCCGGCGAGCCGAGAAGGAGGATTTGGTCCTACACGCTTATAACCCTCCTACCCAGGTATGATGTAATTTCAATTGATCGGCCCTATTTTTTGACAAAAGGACTGAACGCCTTTCCCCTCATCTTTGCAGAAATGGTTGAGCAAAGCCACAGGAATCAACTGCTCGGCACCATAGCCAAAGACCCCAGGTCAAAGCTATTGTTGGATATGCTCGTCGTGGCGCCGTACAAGGTGCCAGAAAAGAAAGAGAAGAAGAAGAGCAGCGAACGTCTCCGCACAAGGGACCAACCGGACACTGCATCCGAGGAAACCCATGCCTCCTCTAACCATGAGGAAGAGAATGAGGACAAGGAGGAGGGTGATTCCCCCCTCACAAGAAAGAGGGCGGTGTCATCGGACACCACGGGGGAGGTACCTCTTGCTGCCCCGAAGCGGGCACGTCGGCGGATGTTGGTCCTGCCCGACGACAGTTCGGACTCAGATGCTAGTCCGAGGACTTCGAGAAGGTTCCTTAGAGGAACCTAAGGGTCAAGCCCCCAGCTCAAATGTAAGAATCCGAAGACTCCCTGACCTATTTATGCCAAGTTTTCAATGTTATTAGTGTGTGAGCGCCTTTTGATCCGCAGCCCACCACACGTTCTCCCCACCGACCAAGTTTCAGATGGGGAGACCACCTGGCAAGCTGGCGGAGAGAGGGACCAAGTCGCATCCCACACCTCTAGGGGGCGCGAAGGATGCCGCGGATGTGTCATCCCGCCAGGATCCTGTGGAGCCGAACACAGGCGACGGGGGTGACGATATCACGACCGAGGTTAATGCCTCGACCGCCGGAGACCGGGAGTGGAGCCCCTCCTGGCCACTCAGGAGACCGGACAAAGGGATGTCTAGTCCCCTCCGAGCTCATCTATGAAGTGCATCATGCCTCCGGAGCCACCAATTCAATCCCCCGGTTGGAGATCGGGCTAACCGATCACCACCGGCGCCACCAATGACTGGGTGGCCGGTCATGGAGGAGACTCTATCAAGCGCCTCCATCTTTGAGGATCACGACACCCTTATGGGTTTGGTTTTGCAAGGCATTTAGTCCATTGATAGCGGACTGAAGGAGGCCTTCAACACTCTCCTGACGGGCTTCCAGGTGAGCCACGTAATGTTCTTGTCTGAAATTTTAATATATTAGGTTTGTGCTATCATTATATATAGCAGCCCCCGAGCCCTAGGTGAGTTTAGAAAAACTCACCCGGGGGTCAAATACAAAGAAATGACCAAAGAATGTATGAAACATTATACATCCTATAATGTTCTAACAATCCTTAAGAGGACCGAACATTGGGTCATGGTCTTGATAGATCGAGGGTTTGAACCCATATAAACTGATAAGTATGTGCTATTTGCATTCTTCGTCATCAGCGGCGGCCGTGAATGCCATGGAGCTTGACAAGCTAAATCGGAAGCTGAAGATCTCCAACAGGAGCTTGATGCTCTGAACATGAGGTTCGATGTGGCGCAAGGTAAGCCAAATTGTAATATCCGAGTTTTTCATCATTAGCGATTCACACTGTTGACTTAGTATAATTATATGTTTATTTCTTACACAGCCTCGACGAAGGAGGTCGAGAAGCTCAAGGCCGAGTTGCGATAGATAAAGCAAAAGGCCGCGGACAAGAAGGTAGAAGCCGAACAGGAGGCAGCCACGCTCTCCGCTTTAGAAAACCGCGAGCAAAAATTATGAGGCTCGGGTGGGGGAGGTTCAGCAGGAGCTCAAGGACGCCAACCAAAAATGTGAGGACCTTGAGCAGAAGGGCAAGGAACAAGCCATCGAGCTATCCGCGCTGAAAGCCAACCTCCAGAAGGAGCGGGTGGATAGGCGGTTCTTCGAAGAATAGATTTGCCAAATCAAGGCTATCACAGATGGTAAGCCGTATTTACTATAGTGTGCCTTCGGTGATAGCAAGTTCGTATTGCTCACCCAGGTGTGGTGTCCCTCAGGCGCCAGGTCGGACCTCCTGAAGAGTGTAGCGGATGCGAACCATTTCTGCGCTTTGCGAGAAGAGGGAGATGAGTCTCGGCTCTTTTGGGCGCAATTTGAAGCTCCCGAGCGCTCTCCTCTCCTCATTGAGCAGATGAAGCAGCTGATGGAGCTACACCGGATGGCAGAGCCATCCATGCAGGATCTCTGCATCCGACTATGGCCCGACGAGCCATTGCCGAGCAGTTACTTTGGCTTGCTGTGGAAGCTGAGCGATGCTTTGCCTCAGATTGATGCGCTAAGACGTTCTTCCTACATCGAGGGAGCTCAGATGGCCTTTGCAACGACCAAGGTGCACAAGACGAGGCTTGATCCGACGAAAATAGCTACTGCTCCTTCGCCCCCTGGAAAGGTGCATAGGTGCCCTGAGTGATACTTCTCTGTAGTGATGGAGGGTGCTCGGGCAATAGAGGCTCAGTGCTCAAAAGATAACTTTTATGAGTAAGCATGTTGTAGTATGTCCGAAGACCTTTTAATGCTTTTATGGTAATGATGCATGGTTTATCATGTCTTTTATGTTTTGCATTCGCTATGACTTCCGTGTGGCCGTTTAAACTGAAAGTTGCGAGTCGTCGGCTTCAGCCCCCATGTAGATACTATGCGAGGTGTCTCTGCCTCTTCACTATGACCCTTAGCCGAGCTATCGGTACCCAAAGGCAGTAGTGTGAGGGGGACAAGGCAATCATACTATAATGCTTTATTGCTTTCACTTAGCCGTAGGAGCATGAAAAAGGAACGCGAGGGCTGATGACTAGCCCCTAGTGGTTTGTGGTGTTTGGATGAATCGCGGCTAAAGCCAATATCACGTGGTTTGTATGAGTATGACCCATCATATGACATGGAATAACCTATAACGATGTTTTCAGTATAACACTTATGCTCGGATTCGCAGACCAGTTCTCGCGTACTATGACAGTCAGTTTTCGGCTTTCTCCCCTGAGGTGCTTGACCAGGCTAGCTGGAAACACAATCGCAGTGGTGCTCCCTTTGCCCTTTTAGCCGAACGAGGGAAACGTAAAGGGGCAAGCACAGGAGCCGCGCAACCCAACTATTGAACCAAGACATAGTTCGGAACCAATGCATATAAAGTGAACTCTGAGACGCCGAACGCATGATCTATTGTGCTCAGGGCGATATTTTAAATTCGAGCCCCCGATCTATTAGCCAGTTGCATCGTGAAGTGTACCGAACAGTTTCGCGAGAAGCATTGAGGAGGGAGGAAATATGGAATGTACCAAAAAACAGCAAAGCGACCATGCATAAGGGTCTTCTATTTTTCTCAGTAACTCTTATATCTCAAATTGCCAAAGCAACTGCTTACAAGTACTTGAAGATGAAATATAAAGTTTACAAGAGGGGTTGTACCAGGGGTCTTCGATGGGTGGCCTGACGTCCTCGATATGCCCTATCGCCTGTCTACTCCTATGCCTCCTAGGGAGTTGCATTCCTTTATGGTTGATGATATCGACGAGCGGACCTTAGAAAGAGGGTCTTGAGAAGTCGGCGAAGTATGGATTTGCTTGATGCTTTAGCAGGTCCTTGATGGTACCTGTACTATGTCCGAAGACTTATATTTGTAGTAGTTCGGTCCAGCCGAACACTTACGCTTTAAAGGCTATTCCCCATTGCTGCCCATGGAATCTTGAGTACAAAGTTGTGCCTTCTTGGCAGGTGTTTCACTAGCATAAGGGCTATGCAATGGGGGGGGCGAGTCCCTATTTCTGGGGAGAAGAATGTTTTGGGAGTTCAGGCTGAAACTGGGCTTGCTTGTCAACCTTACGTGCCTGTATGGCAGATTTCGGCGTTTGCTGATCATCATTGTAGTGGAATTCGACCGCCAGGGACAATGCATGTTCCTCAGTTTGGAGGGAGCGCTCTATGTTGTCGTTGACAGTAATGACCCCCTTGGGCCCGAGCATCTTTAGCTTGAGGTATGCGTAGTGTGGGATGGTGTTAAAGCGCGCGAACGATGTACGGCCTAGTAGGGCATGATAGCCACTGCGGAAAGGTACAAGTCAAAGTTCAAGTCCTCTCTTCGGAAGTTAATGAGCAAACCGAACACTACTTCCAGGCTCACAGAGCCCGTGCACCGGGCTTCGACGCCTGGGATCACTCCTTTAAAGGTAGTGTTCCTATGTTTGATCCTTGATCGATCTATACCCATCTTTTTCATCATGTCTGGGTAAATCAGATTAAGGCTACTTCCTCCGTCCATTAGGACTTTAGTGAGGTGATACCCATCTATAATGGGATCTAGGACGAGGGCGGGTGAACCCCCATGATGTATACTAGTCAGGTGGTCGCGTCGAACGAAGGTGATCGGATACGCCGACCATGGGTTATACTTCGGGGCCACAGGCTCTATGGCGTAGACGTCTCGAAGGGCGCCTCCCTCTCCTTTTTGGGTATGTGAGTGGTGTATATCATATTCACAGTCTTTACCTCTGGAGGGAACTGCTCTTGTCCACCACTGCTTGGACCACAGGGCTAATCATCGTCCTCATTGCATGGGCCCTTGCCTTGCTCCTCGGATGGGAGTTTGTCAGCCTGTTTGAACACCCAACAGTTACGGTTGGTGTGGTTGGCGGGCTTGTCTTGAGTTCCATGGATCCGAAAAGGCCTCTCCATGATTTTATCTAGCGGGGTAGGTCAATCACGATTGCCTTTAGGAGGTTTCTTCTGCTGCCTGGCTCAGTGGTTGCAGAAACCGGTGTTAACGGCCGTGTCATCGGCATCACTATTGTTGTGTCGGCGCTTGTTTTTGTTGCCTCTTGTTTTCCCGTTTCTGCCCCAAACTTCATAGGTTTTGGGATCTTCGGGGTTTTGGCTCCGTCTTGCTAGCCAGTTATCCTCACTCGCGCAAAAGCGAGTCATGAGTGATGTAAGGGCAGGCATTGTCCTAGGTTTATCCTGACCGAGCTAGCGAGCCAGCCATTCATCCCGAATATTGTGCCTGAAGGAGGCTATTGCCTTGGTGTCCGAGCAATCAATGATCTGTTTTTTCTTGGTCAAGAACCGATTCAAGAATTGCCGAGCGGACTGTCGTGCCTTCCGGACGACATTGCTCAGGTTGGACGAGTCCGGCGGCCGAACATAGGTGCCTTGGAAGTTAGATCGGAATGCATCCTCTAGATCCTCCCAACACCCGATGGAATTTTCGGGGAGGCTGTTTAACCAGTGCCGAGCTGGCCCCTAATGGTTTTAGGGGTAGATACTTGATGGCGTGGAGATCATCTCCTCGTGCCATGTGGAGGTGGAGGAGGAAATCCTCGACCCATACTGTTGGGTCAGTTGTCCCATCATATTAATCTATCTTCGCGGGTTTGAATCCTTCCAGGAACTGATGTTGCATCACCTCGTCGGTGAAGAACAGTGGGTGGGCAGTGCCTCTGACCCGAGCTATGTCGCGCCGGTAATCGGTGTCTGTTTTGGCCCGGTATAGCTCCCATCCTCTATTGTTGCGGTCGAGCCAGGGCCGGTACCCATCCCATCTATCGGGGGAGTACCCTCTATATACTTAGATGGATCTCGTACGACCTGTTCTATAGTCCAGGTCGTGTCACGGGTCAAACCTATCATCGGGCTCTATTGGCTCTTTTCCCCTTCTTTGGGGTATCGTCGGCCTATAACTGGTGTTGTCAGCCGTCCTATCTCGTCCACGAGGAGGGTGGTCTGGCTTGTCATATGGAGTATATTTGGGAGATGGCGTATCAGTAAGCTCATCATCGAATTGTGGCAGCAGCCGTTGGCGTGGATAGCTCTTGGGTTGGTCCAGTACACCGGTACCGTATCCTTCCTCAACTGATAGGACCCTCGTCCATCTATCGTTGAGGTTCTCCTGTTCGGCCTTAAGCTATCGTTCTTTTACCTTTAGGCTTCAGGCCGTGGCTATAAGCTGTTACCTGAACTGTTCCTATTCGATAGAGGTGGTCCTTGTAGAAGGTTAAAAGGAAACTTGATTATCATCGTTGTGGCTTTGCGTAGGTAAGAACGATTCTTACTAGTTACACATAGCAGCCACATAAAACTTGCAACAATAAAGTAGAGGACGTCTAACTTGTTTTTGCAGGGCATGTTGTGACGTGATATGGCCAAGACGTGATTTGATATATGTGATGTGTGAGATGATCATGTTTTGTAATAGTTATCTCTACTTGCATGTCGATGAGTACGGCAACCGGCAGGAGCCATATGGTTTTCTTTAATTTATTTGTGCCATTTGCTTTACTTTATCGCTATGATTTAGCAATACTTGTAGAAGCAATTGGTGGCGCAACAACCACATGACGACACGATGATGGATATTATGGTGTCATGCTGGTGATGATTGAGATCATGCCGATGCTTTGGAGATGGAGATCAAAATCACAAGATGATGATGGTCATATAATGTCACTTTTATGATTTGCATGTGATGTTTATTCTTTTATGCATCTTATTTTGCTTAGGACAATGGTAACATTATAAGATGACCCCTCACTAAATTTTAAAATAAAATTGTGTTCTCCCCAAGTATGCACCATTGCGAAGGTTTGTCATTTCGAAGCACCTTATGATGATAGCGTGTGATACACTCTATGTCCGCATACAATGGGTCTAAGCCAGTTTTACACATGTGGAATACTTGGGTAACTTGACGAGCCTAGCATGTACAGACATGGCCTCGGAACACAGGAGACCAAATGGTCGAACATGAGTCATATAGTAGATATGATCAACATGGAGATGTTCACCATTGAAACCACCTCATCTCACGTGATGATCGGACTTGGGTTGGTGGATTTGGATTATGTCACACTTAGACAACCCGAGGGATGTTGATTTGAGTGGGAGTTCATTAGTAATTTGGTTAAATGAACTAATTATCATGAACATAGTCAAAATCTATTTGCAAATTATCTTATGGATCAATAGCTCACGTTGTAGATCCCCTGTATTTTGATACGTTCCTAGAGAAAACTAAGTTGAAAGATGATGATAGCAATGATGCGGACTGGGTCCGTGATCTGAGGATTGTCCTCATTGTTGCATAGGAGGTTTATGTCCTTGATGCGCCGCTCGCTGCGCCACCCATGCGAGCGTCGTCTGTGTTTGTTGTGAACATCTTATAGGCACGTTCTGATGACTACTTAATAGTTCAGTGCGTCATGCATTACAGCTTAGAATTGAGGCTCCAAATATGTTTTCAACGTCGTGGAGCATATGAGATGTTCCAAGAGCTGAAATTGGAATTTCAGGCTCATGCCTGTGTTGAGAGGTAGGAGACATCCGACTAGTTCTTTGCGTGCCAGATGGAGGAGAATAGTTCCGTCAGTGAGCGTGTACTCAGAATGCCTGGGTGCTTCTATCACTTTAATCAAGTGGGAGTTAATCTTCCTAGATACGATAGTTATTGAAAGAGTTCTCCAAGTCACTGCCACCAAGCTACTAGAGCTTCATGATAAACTATAACATGCATCGGATAGAGAAGATGATCCTTGATAGGGATGGCAATGGGTCGGGTTTGGTGCGGGTGGAGCTGGTCCAAATCCAACCCATGACCCATGTTCCTACCTTCTGCCCATCCACCAAAGTATCCATGGGCACAAGTTGTGCCCATGCCCAAACCCATTGGATACCCATATATCCATGGAGCTCCATGGGAAAAGAAAAATCAGCATGACACCTTCCCAAAGATGAAATTAACTCATCATCGTTCATTCGCAAATGACAACATAAGATACACTCCTAAGTAGGCAGCAAGTATACTATTCAAATATTGTCCACGCATACAATGAAAACTAAAATAGTCTAATAGTAAAAAACTTGTCTTAAATCTTATTACATAAAAAACTAAAGTAAACCACACAATGACAGCCGAATTAGATTAGGTTGTGGGTTGTTAAAAGGCAGCCATATTAGATTAGGTTGGGGGTGTGGGTGTGGGTTGACACAAGGCAGTCGATTTAGATTAGGTTTAATAATTAGGTTGCAGGGATTAGGGAGCACGGGTCGAGTTTTGATCTTTTCTAACCGTGAGTGACTTGGGTTGCACATTTGCTTAGCCCAGGTTCACTATCATATGGCCCTACCTATTATACGGGTATCCACTGGATATCCATGGAGTAGAACTCATAACCGTGCCCAACCCGCCTATTAGCCGGTATCCAAATCCATGAATCCATGGGCAGAAATGTGCTCCATACCCTTGCCCAACCGGGTCGTATATCCACGGATATCCGGATCCATAGATAAAATTGCCATCCCTAAACCTTGAGCTATTCGCGATGTTTTACGCCGCGAAGGTAGAAATAAAGAAGGAGCATCAAGTGTTGATGGTGAGACCACAAGTTTCAAGAAGGGCAAGGGCAAGAAGGGAAACTTCAAGAATGGCAAACCAGTTGCCGCTCTAGTGAAGAAACCAAAGGTTGAACCCAAACCCGAGACTAGGTGCTTCTATTACGAGGGGAACGGTCACTGATGCGGAACTGACCCAACTATTTGGCAGATAAGAAGGCTGGAAACGTCAACAAAGGTATATTTGATATAAATTTTATTGTTGTGTACCTTACTATCTCTCGTAATAGTGCTCGGGTATTAGATACTGGTTTAGTTGCTAATATTGGTAACTCGAAACAAAGGCTATGGAATAAACGGAGAGTAGCTAAGGGCGAGGTGACAATGTGTGTTGGAAGTGTTTCCAAGGTTGATGTAATCACCATCAAAAGTTCCCTCCACCTTCAGGATTAGTGTTGAACCTAAATAAATGTTATTTGGTGTTTGCGTTGAGCATGAACATGATTGGATTGTGTTTATTGCAATACGGTTATTCATTTATGTCGGAGAATAATGGTTATTCTTTTTACATGAATAATACATTCTATGGCCATGCACCTAATGTGAATGGTTGATTGAATCTCGATCATAGTGATACACATGTTCATAGCATTGATGCCAAAATATGCAAAGTTAATAATGATAGTACCACTTTCTTGCGGCACTGTCGCTAAGTTCATATTGGTGTAAAGCGCATGAAGAATTTTCATGGTGATGGATCTTTGGACTCACTCGATTTAGAATTGCATGAGACATGCGGACCATGCCCCATGGGAAAGATGACTAAGACCCTGTTTCCCGAACAATGGAGGGGGCAAGTGACTTGTTGGAAATCATACATACTAATGTGTGTGGTATGATGAGTGTCGAAGAGCATGGTGGATATTGTTATTTTCTTACCTTCACGGATGACTTGAGTAGATATTGGGATATTTACTTAATGAAATACAAGTCTGGAACTCTTGAATACTTCAAAGCAAGTTTCAAATTGAATTTGGAGATCATCATGACAAGAGGATAAAATGTCTATGATTTGATCGCGGAGATGAATATCCGAGTTATGAGTTTGGTATGCATTTTAAGATAGTGTGGAATTGTTTCACAACTCACGCCACCTAGAACACCAAAGTGTAATGGTGTGTCCGAATATCGTAACCGTACTCTATTGGATATGATGCGTTTTATGATGTCTCTTGTCGTTTTACCACTATCGTTTTGGGGTTATGCATTAGAGACAAGTACATTCACTTTAAATAGGGCACCATCTAAATCCATTGAGATGACACCATATGAATTATGGTTTGGCAATAAACCTAAGCTGTCATTTCTTAAGGTTTGAGGTTGCGACGCTTATGTGAAATGGCTTCAGCCTGATCAGCTCGAACCCAAAGCGGAGAAGTGTGTCGTCATAGGATACCCTAAGTAAACAATTCGGTAGACCTTGTATCTCATATCCAAAGGCAATGTCTTTGTTGCCAAGAATGGATCCTTTCTAGAGAAGGAGGTTATCTTGAAAGAAGCGAGTGGGAGGAAGGTAGAAATTGATAAGGTTATTGAACCTTCACTTGAATTGGGAAGTAGAGCAATGCAGAAAAGTATTCCTATGATGCGTACACCAATTGAAGAGGAAGCTAATGATGATGATCAGAAACTTCGGATCAAGTTACTACCGAGCCTCGTAGGTCAACAAGGACTCGTACCGCCCCTGAGTGGTACGTCAATCCTATCTTGGAGGTCATGTTGTTAGACAACAGTGAACCTACAAGCTATGAAGAAGCGATGGTGGGCCCGTATTCCGACAAATGTCTAGGAGCCATGAAATCCAAGATAGGATCCATGTATGAAAATCGAGTATGGACTTTAGCAGACTTGCCCGATGACTGGTAGACCATTAAGTACAATGGTTCTTTAAGAAGTAGACAAACGCTGATGCTAATGTCACCATTTATAAAGCTCGACTTGTTGCAAAGAGGTTTCTGACAAGTTCAAGGAGTTGACTACGATGTGACTTTCTCGCCCATAGCGATGCTAAAGTCTGTTGGGGTTGTGTTAGCAGTTGCTGCATTTTTTATTACGAAATATGGAAAATGGATGTCAAAACAGAGTTTCCTTAATAGTTTTCATGAGGAAAGGTTGTATGTGATACAACTAGAAGGTTTTGTCAACCCTAAGGATGCTAAAAGGCGTGCAAGCTCGAGTGATCCTTGTATGGACTGGTCCAAGCATCACAGAGTTGGAAATGACGTAGAATTTCTAGAAAAGCATAAAGGCTTGTTTGAAAGGAGTTTTTCAAAGGAAGACCAAGGTAAAGCTGCTTATTGTGCATCAAAATCTATAGAGATAGATCAAGATGTTTGATAAGACTTCCACAAAGCACGCACCTTGACAACATTTTTAAGGAAATCAAAAATGGACCATTCAAAGGTGTTATTGCATGTATTGTAAGGTGTGAAGTTGAGTAAGACTCAAAGCTCGACCATGGAAGAAGAAAGAGAAAGGACGAAGGTCATCCCCTATGCCTGAGCCATAGGCTCTATACTGTATGCCATGCTGTGTACCTCATGTGATGTGTGCCTTGCCATAAGTCTGGCAGCGGTCAAAATTATCCTTAGGTACCTAAAGAGTACTAAGGAAATATGTTCTCACTTATGGAGGTGATAAAGAGTTCATCGCAAAAGGGTCACGTCGATGCAAGCTTTGACACCGATCTGGATGACCCTGAGTCATAAACCGGATAGGTATAGTGGACCAGTCATTTGGAATAGCTCCAAGTGGAGCGCAGTAGTAGCACCTACAGTATGACATATAGATTTTCAAAGTACACACGGATCTGAATGTTGTAGACCAAAACCTCTCTCACAAGCAAAACATGATCAAACCTCGGAACTCATTGGGTGTGAATCACATGGCGATGTGAACTAGATTGTTGAATCTAGTGCAAGTGGGAGACTGTTGGAAATATGCCCTAGGGGCAATAATAAATTGGTTATTATCATATTTCCCTGTTCATGATAAACGTTTATTACCCATTCTAGAATTCTATTGATCAGAAACTCAGATACATATGTGGATACTTAGACAACACCATGTCCCTAGTGAGCCTCTACTATACTAGCTTGTTGATCAAAGATGATTAAGGTTTTCTAACCATAGACATGAGTTGTAATTGGATAACGGGGTCACATCATTAGGAGGCTGATGTGATGGACAAGACCCAACCATAAGCATAGCATTTGATCGTATTAGTTTATTGCTACTGTTTTCTTCATGTCAAGTATTTGTTCCTAAGACCATGATATCATGCAACTCCCTGGCACTGGCGGAATGCCTTGTGTATATCAAACCTCACTTCGTAACCGGGTGATCATAAAGATACTCTCACTACAAGAAAAATGTCAAGTTGTGACCTTCTATCAATGACCATGGAAGAAATGGTCATAAATCTACGACCATTTGAGACCAATTGGTTGTAAGCTATTCGGAGGTCTCCAAACCCTCAACTATAACGACCATTTTGGTCAGAAAGGTCATAATTTCCTTACACGAAATGGTCGTAAAGCAGATAGCACTGGTCCGCTGCCTTATTTCTAGCTGATCACGACCAATATAGATGGTCATAACCTTGTAAATTGTGGTGGGTTGCGATGACTAGGCGCCACCTCATCAGGTTTGCCTATGTGTCATGTCCATGTGTCAATTTTTGCCCTAGGTTGTGAAGCAACCTATATTTCTATTATTCCGAAAATTCCAAAACAATTCTCATAAATTCTTTGGATTATATCTTCGTCAAATATGTCAAAAACCTTCCTTTCCTAGTTCAAAAATAATTCAACAATATTCATTTTCCTATTTTGTTCAAAATAACACTTTGTGAAGGAAGTGGTATTTATATATTCTTGATTGTCCTCAAAAATTTTGGGCACTCTTTCGTATTCAAATCATTTCCTCATGACAAAATTCATCTACATTTGCCGAGTAAATCTTCCTCGGCAAATTTCCAAAGTTTTTGTTCAGCTAGAAGCTTTGCGAAGGAAGTACTAGCTTTGCATATGTTAATGAGTTGAACTTTTTCCACATCTTCTATGTACCCATATCATAGCTCTCCAAAAAATAGCCCCATCTAACAATCCATGAGATCTCACCATCCAATCTTTGTTTCTAGTAGTATTTTCATTTTGTGAAGCAACTATATTTTATATTGATTTATAATTTTTGCAAATTTACAAGGACATGACCCTGCCCATAGAACCTCCCTCCACCAAATTTTAGCTCATTTAATTTAACCACTTTCCCTCAATATTTTCCCCTATTTTCTGTTCTGTGGAGAACATTGTGAAGGAAGTACCACTTTTATATATCCAAATGGCATGAAATTTATAAAGTGACTTTATATGCCAAAATTATCACCCTCCTCCAAATTGCATCTCAATCAAATCAACTATGTGAGCCCAAGTTCAATTTCTATTTTATGGCCAGATTGGCACATTGCAAAGCAAGTGCTATCTAGACCCATCCTATATATTACCCTTAAACTTTTTGGGCACTCTTCCATACCAAAATCATTGCCACATGATAATATTCAACTCAATTTTCCTAGTAAATCTTCCTCAGAAAATTTCCAAAGTTTCTATCTAGGGAGAAGCTTTGTGAAGCAACTATATTATGTATTACTTCATTAGTTCTGAAGATTTACCTATGAAACTTACCTACACAAAATTTGAGCTCATTTCATTTATCCAGTTTCTCTCACTAATTTTCTGAAGTTTCTATACAAAGAAGAGCATTGTGAAGGAAGTACCACTTTGGCATGTCCAAATGGTATCAATTTTCTATAGTCCTTTCCTATTCCCAAATAACCATCCTCCACCAAATTTTAGATCAATCCATTCATTATTTTGAGCCCAGCTGCAACATTCATATTTCTGTCTAGTGTGGTACTTTGAAAAGCAAGTACCACCTAGGCTCCTCCATTTGAGATGAAAATTTGTGAAGACAGTCTTCTTAGTAGATGATATTCCTCAGCCAAAACTCACGCCCATTGTCCATGTGCAGTTCTCGTATCGCTTATCAAACACTTGGCTGCTAATTCATGTTTGAGCATAGTTCGGTCTCCTCGTGAGAATATTTTGTTGTCATTTTCTTCCTAGCACCTACCTGGGGAGTTCCCAACCCACTAGACATGCCTAGGTCACCCAGAATGCATGGCAATGCCACGGTCACACGGTAACCACGCGGCGGGCATGCGAGTTTAGGTGCTCTGGAGTTGGGGCACTCGGCCACTGTCCAAAACTCAACATGTCGCCACCAAACCATGTATTTCTGATTAAATAGATAATTATATAACTAGAAATTATTTTTGAAAAAATAAAGAGCAAACTATAAGGCAGCTGCAGTTCAAACTTGACTCGGTTCCTATTGAATCCGTAGAGTTTTGTCTTTTTCACTAGAGGTGGATCGAAATCTTTTGACACCCAAATATTTTGCCAATTGTGCATTAAATATGGCCTAATATTTTATAAAAATGATTTTTTCCAATTTTGCAACAAATATTTGGTAGGTCCTTCACAAAAAACTCATTTTGGGCACTCGAAAAAAGGAAAATGGTTTTTTTGTGCAAAGAAAATGAAAACTCCCTTTGGCAACATTGTTTGAAATTTCAACATGCTCCCTTGTGCACAATATGAGATTATTTTAACAAACTATTCCATGAATGTGGCCATAAGATTGATCATTTCACTTGAAAGCCATGAATCTTCACACATGATAGCTCATTTCTGAGAACACTTTTTTAAAATAATTACCGTATTACAAGTTCATTATTTTTCCTGGTAACTTGGTCACATATGATGACACAGCGCGAAGGTTTTGCCTTTTTTTTGATTTGTTTGAATTATTTATGCCCGTTTCAAAATGCCGTCGAAATAGTGGGCATGACCGTTCATAGCTAGGGTTTGAATCTTGCCATAATTTTGTTGGATCTATTATTACATAGATACTTATGTACCTAGAAATGATTTTTGGAAAAAATAAAGAGCAAACTATGAGGCACCTCTAGTTCAAATTTGACCCGCTTTGAGCTAAATCGGTAGAGTTTTGTCTTTTTCACTAGAGTTGGATCAAAAGCTTTTGGCACCCAATTTTTTGTCAATTGTGCATTAAATATGGCCTAATATTTTATAAAAATGATTGTGTCCAATTTTGCAACAAATATATGGTAGGTCCTTCAGAAAAAACTCGTTTTGGACAGTTGAAAAATGAGTTTTCCTCCGAAGAAAATGAAAACTTCCTTGGGAAACATTGTTTTTCATTCCAATATGCCCCCTTGTGCATAATACGAGATCATTTGAGCAAACTATGCCATGAATGTGGCCATAAGATTGATCATTTGGCTTGAAAGCCATGAATCTTCACACATGATAGCTCATTTAAAATAATTACCGTATTACAAGTTTATTATTTTTCCTGGTCACTTGGTCACATATGTTGACACAACACGAAGGTTTTGCATTATTTTATTTTTTTTGAATTATCTATGCCCGTTTCGAAATGCGGTCAAAACGGCGGGCATGACCGTCCATAGCTAGGGGTTGAATCTTGCCATAATTTTGTTCGATCTCTAATTAAATAGATACTTCTTTACCTAGAAATGATTTTTGGAAAAAAAGAGAAAACTATGAGACACCTCTAATTCAAATTTGACACGCTTTCAGTTGAATCGACACAGTTTTGTCGTTTTTACTAGAGGTGGATCGAAAGCTTTTGGCACCCATTTTTTTCAATTTTGCATTGAATATGGCCTAATATTTATAAAAATGATTGTGTACAATTTTGCAACAAATATATGGTAGGTCCTTTTGAAAAAAACTCGTTTTGGACACTTGAAAAATGGAAAATGATTTTTCCGTCCGAAGAAAATGACAACTTCCTTGGGAAACATTGTGCATAATACTAGATCATTTGAGCAAACTATGCCATGAATGTGGCCATAAGATTGATCATTTGGCTTGAAAGCCATGAATCTTCACACATGATAGCTCATTTGTAAGAACACTTTTTTAAAATAATTACCGTATTACAAGTTTATTATTTTTCCTGGTAACTTGGTCACATATGATGACACAATGCGAAGGTTTTGCATTTTTTGATTGTTTTTTGAATTATTTATGCTCGTTTCAAAATGCAGTCGAAACGACGGGCATGACCGTCCATAGCTAGGGGTTGAATCTTGCCATAATTTTGTTGGATCTCTGATTAAATAGACAATTATTTACCTATGAATTATTTTTGGAAAAAATAAAGAGCAAACTATGAGGCACCTCTAGTTCAAATTTGACCCGCTTTTAACTGAATCAACAGAGTTTTGTCTTTTTCACTAGAGGTGGATCAAAAGCTTTTGGCACCCAATTTTTTTGTAAATTGTGCATTAAATATGGCCTAATATTTTATAAAAATGATTGTGTCCAATTTTGCAACAAATATATGGTAGATCCTTTAGAAAAAAACTCATCTTGGACACTTGAAAAATGGAAAATGATTTTTCCGTCCGAAGAAAATGAAAACTTCCTTGGGAAACATTGTTTGTCATTCCAATATGCACCTTTGTGCATAATACGAGATCATTTGAGCAAACTATACCATGAATGTGGCCATAAGATTGATCATTTGGCTTAAAGACATGAATCTTCACACATGATAGCTCATTTTCGAGAACGCTTTTTAATAATAATTGCTGTATTATAAGTTTATTATTTTTCCTAGTAACTTGGTCACACATAATGACACAATGCGAAGGTTTTACAAATTTTTGATTTTTTTTTGAATTTTGCATGCCCATTTCAAAATGCGGTCAAAACAAGCACTATCGTTCCTAGCTAGTGGTTGAATCTTTGAAAACTTTTGGTGTTCCTATGATTAAATAGATACCTTTGTACCTAGAAATGATTTTTGCAAAAAATAAAAAGCAATATATGACGCAGCTGCAGTTCAAATTTGACCTGCTTCCAGCTGAAATTTGTCTTTTTCACGAGAGGTGGATCAAATGTTGAATGTTTTTCTTTTCTATTTACTTTTCATGTGTGGTCATCGTCGCACACTGTCATACCCGCAATGCACTCTGTATGCCTCGCACTTGCCGCACGACCTAGCGTCGTACTTCTATTGCACTGAGAACCCTGTCGTGACAGCGTCCCTGGCGGTGGCAGTCCCCGCGGCCAGCGCATTCGCCATGGCCATTGCCGAGTCGTACGGGACGACCAAAACCAAGTTGCACATGCACACCACCCCTAGACCCACTACATCCTCTGATGTCAGATGTACGTTGGACAGCCTATCGTGACGCTTGATTCCGCTTTAATAGTAGAAATAATCGATTAGGACCAATTAGAATGGTCATAACGTCAACATAGGAGGTACTGTTCTGATTGGTCCAAAAGCATGTCACACGGATCATGGACTAAGCACCATCCGATGCTCTTGATCCAACGGCAGCCCACGTCCCACCCACAAAAGCAAAATGAAATAGGAAAAGAAAGAGTCCACCACGATCCCTCCCCTGGTATCCCACATTGCCACCATCACCCACCCACTACCTCCTCCCTCCCAAACCTTGCCGCCGCCTCCTTCCGTCAATGACGCAGTCCCCCCTTCCGTCGTCGCCCCTTCTCCCCCAGCCCTGGCACCCCTCCCTTCTGCTGGCCCCTGCTCTCCACCCCCCGCCCCCCTCCTGTTCGACCTCACGCAACAGATCCACCACCGCCCACCTCAGCCTCGCTAGAGAGAGAGGCATCACCGCCCAGCGACCACGGATAGCTTGCTCGCTGGTGTGCACATGCATGCTTCGATGCGTGGCATTCTGTCGAGCTAGCTGGACCGCGGCGCACGCGTGGCCTGCCTAGGGTTAGCGGTGGCAGCTCCACACGCCGGCCATAGCTATCCGCCCACCAGGATGGCGATGGCGCCGACACTAGCCTTGGAGGCCATCGTCGACCTCACGCTACAGGTCGGGGTCGTCGTCTTCCCGAGGGCGCCCCACATCAGCAGGCCGTGGACGCGTCGGATCTGAAGGCATCCACACGGAGGAGCAGCGGCAACACTGGACCCGTTTTTTAGTGCTCCCTTGATCTGCAGTCTACATGTTCACTAAACCGCGTCCATGATTTCTAATTGTACATTCGGTACATGCCTAGCATGCACTGCATCTGTTTGTGAATTTGCCTACCTGTTCTCTTTTGACTCATTGAGCATGCTGTATTTGTTATCAGTTGATGCAATTAATTTTGCTATCATCTCATTTTTGTAGTTCACCCTACCGAAATATCTGGCTTGCTAATACCATCAATCTGCTGTTTGCTGATACTTAGCTTAAGTAGAGTCTACCAGTCATAATATTTCCACCATACTAAGGTTTGAACATGCTTTCCTATGTTGATATATACATGCTTGCAAACGAATTTGAAATTCTGTGCACCGAGTCTGAAATTATATTAGTGGCATATATATTTTCATGGTAGGACCAAAAGTTATATGTTTGTTCCTGGCATAGTTATTGAAATATTGATTTATCCTGTGTAACACAAGTGCTATATTTGTGGTGCATACCAGCCTAGTTCATCAGATTTTGCTACTCCCTCTGATCTGAATTAATTGATGCAGCCTCTGTCAGTTTACATTGTATAGTGGCTACGTCAATTAATTAGGATCGGAGGGAGTATGTTATTGGTTGCAATTATGTAGTATCTTTATTATTAGGTTAGTATATAGAACTCAATTCAAATGAGGCGCATTGATGTGTGTGTTTTCAGTTAATCAAGTGAAATTTGTTGTCATCTCACCTTAGTAGTCCGCTGTACTGAAATTGCTGGCTTGCCAATCTTCAGTCATCTGCTGACATGGTTAACCTTATATATGTAGAAAAAAGTGTGAACTTTGTTTTCTGCGATGATGATACACAATCACCCAGGTGTCTCACGCCTGCATTCATGTGTCTGCTATCTATTAATTCAATGAATTTTGTTCTCACCTTGTCTCAATTTTCTAGAGTCTATAGCTCTGATATTTCTGTTTTGTTGTGCGATATGATATGCTTGCTGTTATACTGCAGCCAAAGTGAAATTACTTATGTTTGACATGTTGTTTGTTCTCTTTGGATGTGTAGATTGTATAAGATGGGAAATGGACAACTCCAACCATTCCAAATCACTTCAAGAGACCATGGAAACAAAATATATACCATGAACTATCGCATGGCCATGTGCTAGGTAGATAATTTTCTTAGATAAGCAGTGATGTGCAAGTTTTGAGCAGAGCTGTGGCAGGTTCTTGCTATGAAGTACAGTGACTTAACCATTGCTACCTTATGTTCTTTTTACTTCCAGAGCTACAATGCTCTCATACTATCATCACATTACCTGCTTATCTTGCTGCATACATGTATCTACTGGTGTAATATGCAAACAACAACACAACTAGTGATGCTATGTTAAAATTAATGTGTACTTGTCAATTCTAGCTTATATTGGTGTCTTGCAATCTTGTTCGAATTAATGTATATACTACAAGCCCTTGTTTTCGTGTCTAAATGTGTGCATAGAAGTTCACTTACCTTCTAATAAATTGTTCGTGCATTTTTAAGTTTATCAAATACAAAATAGCTTGCTCCGTTCAGTTGTGGCATCCCCAATGTTATCTTTATGATGATGTTGTTTCTAACTAACATAGTATTTACTGTTTTTCATTTATAATGATGTCTCGATTTGGTTGTTCTACTATTATTTATGCACATAATACGTACAAGTTAACATGCTGTTAGATGTGCTTTTATTTTGTTCATAATCATCTTGTTTTATAACATGCAGATGACTACCTTCATTCATGTTTCGAGGCGAGCTAAGTTGGAAGAAGCAAGACATGCAGGATCTGGGCATGCATGCATGCTCTCTTATCCATGCTTCTGCCCATAGGGAGATGTGAATTCTGTGACTTTTGATGTACTCTTGATTTTGCTGGGAATTTGGTTTATATTTGCTTGGTAACACAACATCGAATCTGGGTTGATCTGCTATTTAAATCCTGGGAGTTATGTACATATTTTTTACAATACTATTCTATGTTTACCTGAAATGCATTTCAATATATTGGCATTGAATCTGGGTTGGTTGTATGTCCATGATATAAATATTATTTGATAAAGCGGGCATGTGGCAAATCAAGAAGTGGCTGAAATGTCCATTGGACCAAATCTATATGGGCTTTGAAAAGGATATGTCCAAAAAGGTTGAAAATTAAAAAGAAACTGGACTGTAAAAATCTCGGGGCCTAAAAAAGAAACAGATCTAAAAAAGGCCACGACCCATGAAATAAGAAGGCCAAATTGTAGGGCTTAGCCCATGTAGCTGAACAAAATTGGTAGGAAAAAATACAAATGGGCTGAATTAATGGGCTTGGCCCATATAGACACCAAACTGGCCCATGTTGATTCTTATCAACAACCAATTCAATTGGTCAAATTTTTGGCACGTCATCTTTCCACGTTGGATCTGACGTGGCCTGGGCAGGGTGCCAGCAACCAAAACAATTGGTCGTAGGACCAACGACCTTTTATTTTGGTCGTTACCTTCTGCGACCTTATCACAAAGAAGGTCGTTATAGTTCATTAACGCTGGCCAACTTTTGACCAACTGTTTTTGGTCGTAAAAAGGTCAAAAATGGAAAATAGTGACCATTTGGTGACCAATATGGATGGTAGCAAGTTGACATATTTCTTGTAATGTCTACAGGTATCTCCAAGGATGACTATCGAGTTGGCATGCATCGAGACTGAGATTTGTCACACCGTATGACGAAGAGGTATCTCTGTGCCTCTCGGTAGTACAACATCACAAGAAGCTTGCAAGAAATGTGACTAAGGAGTTAGTCGTGTGATCTTGTATTGCGGAACGAGTAAAGAGACTTACCGGTAACGATATTGAACTAGGTATGGAGATACCGACGATCGAATCTCGGGCAAGTAACATATCGCTGGACAAAGGGAACTTCATACGAGATTGATCGAATCCTTGGCATCATGGTTCGACCAATAAAGATATTCGTTTTAATATGTGGTAACCAATATGGGCAACCAGGTCTCACTATTGGTTATTAACCAGACAGGTGTCTCGGACATCTCCACATGATTCTCGAACCCGTAGGATCCGCACGCTTAACGTTCTTTGACGATATAGTATTATTGGGTTATGTATGTTGGTGACCCAATATTGGGTTATGTAGGTTATTGAGGAGATCCGGGATGGTCTGGAGGTAAAGATTCAGGTTTTTCTGGTATTGTACCAGGAAGCTTCTAGAAGGTTCTGGAAACTTTCGGAGGAGTCCGGAAGTCCACCAAGGATTCCACAATGTCCCAATGGTTTTCATGGGCTGAGGGGAGGCGCTTGGCCTTATTGTGCCAGACGCACAAGTCCCTCAAGGCCGAGGTGGTTTGTGAGAGGTGGAAAGTCCACCTTTGTATGCAAAGGGATGGAATAGGACTAGGAGTCCAACTCCTCCCCCTCGGCTGCGCCCTAGGGTTTGGAGGGGCTGTTCCCCACGTCCCTACACCAATATATTACGGTGAGGGGGCGCCCCAAGAGGACACACCAATCCCTTGGTGCCCCTCTCTCTCCCTAGATCGTTTTCTCCTCCGTTCGCGGTTTCGGTAGCTCGGCGCAGCCCTGTCGGGATTGCGCCACCACCATCTCCACCATGTCGTCGTGCTGGTTGAGAACCCATCTATTACTTTGCCCTCTCTCACTGGATCAAGGAGGCAGAGACGTCATCGAGCTGCACGTGTGCTGAACCTAGAGGTGTCGTCCATTCGGCTTTAGATCGGATTCGATCGTGATTGGATCGTGAAGAGTACGACAACATCAACCTCGTTATATACGCTTCCGCTCAGCGATCTACAAGGGTATGTAGACACACTCCCCCTCTCGTAGCTATGCATCTCCATGGATATATCTTGGGTTCTCATAGGAAATTATTTGTTTCCCATGCAACGTTCCCTAACACGAGCCACCAAAACTTCAGACTCAAGGCAGGAGGTGTCGTGCTGCTCCACCTACACGTCGACAACAGGAGCGGCGAGGCGGGATCGGGTAGGAGCGGTCGCCTCATCTCTCAGGCCGTGTTAGTCGCAGGCCTTGAGGGCCCCATGTTCACGCCCCGATGGCTCGAACCAAAGGGGAGGTGGGCGAACAACAACCAAGCACCCCTAATCTGGAGATGATGGCGGCAGTCGGCGACAGGAACCAGCGAGAACCGACGGCGGGAACCTGCGATTGGAGATGGGGTGGCCAGCGGCGGATGAGGCCGGCGACAGATGAGGTCGTTCATCAATTGGTGATGGGACAAGCAACAATTTGAGATGGGACGGCCCGATGCCGGGAAAAAGGATTTGAGATGGTGCAACAATTTGAGATGGAGCAGAGGCAACATATCAGCTGTACGCGGAGGGCAGGAGAAGCAACAAGGGGGTGGAGCAGCACATCTGGTCGGTAGGGCGAGTTGCAGCGCCCAAAAAAATACCTAATCTTGGCTCGTGATACCATGTTTATTTTGTAAGAATATCAACTTGTATCATTAGGAGGGCAAAGCCATCATATATACAAATACATGAGGAAGCCAAAAGGCTAGGATGCAAAAGACGAAAAGACATCACTAATATAACTCTAATAGTTGCTTCTATGATTGTTGCTATACTCCCGATGATAGTGGGACCCCAAAAATGGAAAACCCCAGCCTTATGGTGAGATCCTCATATACAGGTTGGACAAAGTGTACAGTTCATTCATGAACATCAAAAGAAGGTTAATGTTGTGGGGGCTAAGATCATGGCAGTAGAGTTACAAACGCACATATGTTATCGTCCTACGTAACACATGGGAAAGCCAAGTAGCACCAGCCCCCTCCCTCGAATGCCACTCTTCAAGGAAATTATTTAGGAATTCTACAATTATGTTGTGTTTATCATACACAATGGCAAAAAACACTAATATTGGTCCCAAAAAAGGCTGAACTTTTGGCTCTCGGTGGCATGCATCCTTTTGGGGACAAGAACGATGGTGAGATTTACGAAAAAATAGCCGTATTTTTTCTCATGAATATATAAATGCATAAGGAAAAGCGCAAAATTACATGATAAAATTAGACCCACAAGTTAATGTGTCCGATAAACGGGCCCTAACTAACTTCTAAGATAGATGAGGCACATGAGCTTGTAGGTAGAAAGAGCGGGATTGCAATTGGAGAGGGAGGATAATGAAGAAGCAAAATAGATAGGAAGGAGAATGAAGGAGATTCCCCTGCAATAAAAAAGAGTTTAGAATACGATGAAAGCATCGACGATGATAGATGATAACCCACAAGTATAGGGGATCACAATAGTTTTCAAGGGTAGAGTATTCAACCCAAATTTATTGATTCGACACAAGGGGAGCCAAAGAATATTCTCGAGTATTAGCAGCTGAGTTGTCTACTCAACCACACCTGAAAGACTTAATATCTACAACAAAGTAGTATGGAAGTAATGGTAACGATGGCAAGAGTAACAATAGTAGTTTTGTAGTGATTGTAACAGTAGCAATGGAGAAGTAACTTAGCAAAGATCAATATGTGGAAAGCTCGTAGGCAATGGATCAGTGATAGATAATTATGTTGGATAGCATTCATCATGCAACAATTATAACATAGGGTGACATAGAACTAGCTCCAATTCGTCAATGTAATGTAGTCATGTATTCCATATATAGTCATACATGCTTATGGAAAAGAACTTGCATGACATCTTTTGTCCTACCCTCCCGTGGCAGCGGGGTCCTAATGGAAACAATGGGATATTAAGGCCTCCTTTTAATAGGGAACCAGACCAAAGCATTAGCACTTAGTGAATACATGAACTCCTCAAACTACGGTAATCATCGGAAAGAATCCTAGTTATTGTCACCCTAGGGTATGCGGATCATAACTCGTAATAAGTGTCTACAACTTGCAAGATCAGATCAAGAACACATATATATTCATGAAAACATAATAGGTTCAGATCTGAAATCATGGCACTCGGGCCCTAGTGACAAGAATTAAGCATAGCAAAGTTATAGCAACATCAATCTAAGAACATAGTGGATACTAGGGATCAAACCCTAACTAAACTAACTCGATTACATGATAAATCTCTTCTAACCCATCACCGTTTAGCAAGCCTACAATGGGATTACTCACGAACGGCGGAGAGCATCATGGAATTGGTGATGAAGGATGGTTGGTGACGACGATGGCGTTGATTTCCCCTCTCCGAAGCCCAAAACGGACTCTAGATCTGGTCTCCCGAGGAAGAACAGGAGGTGGCGGCAACTCCATATCGTGAAACGCGATGAACTCTTCTCTCTGATTTTTTTCTCTGCGAATAGGGTTACATGGACTTGGAGATGAGGCCAGAAGAGCCACAAGAGCCCCACAAGCCTGCTAGGCGCGGCCAGGGGGTGGCAACGCCTAGCAGGCTTGTGGATGCAGGTGCCCCCCCTCTGATTGATTCTTGTGCCAGTATTTTTTATTAAATCCAAAAATATTCTCCCTAAATTTGCAGGACAATCTGAGTACTTTTATTTCTACACAAAAATAACACCAAGGGAATTCTACTGAAAACATCGTTAGTCCGGGTTAGTTCCATTGAAATCATGCAAATTAGAGTCCAAAACAAGGGCAAAAGAGTTTGGAAAAGTGGATACGATGGAGACGTATCAATGGAAAACACATCGGTGTGTGCATGTTAGAGCTAGTAGTTGAGCTTCAATTAATGGGTAGATAAAATAGCACGTGTCTGCAATGTAACCTATCTTATAGGCGCCTAACCATCAATAACATTTGTCGCTGATACTACATTCGTATCTACAAGTCACCACGTCGGTGGGTCATGAGGTACTCTGTTTTCTAAGAGAATCTCCAGCCCCCCCCCCAACAGGTCCCGAAGGCCCTTTTTTGTCGCCGACGGGCAAAAATCGGCCTAGTCACGCCCCAGGAGCCCAAATTTTGCTGGTTAGGGCTGAATTTGGCACCGGCATACCCATGCCAAACCCGGTGCGCTGGGGGGCGCTAGGCGAAACGTTGTTTGGCACGAAAACAATGGTCCACTCCCCCGCAACCCACTTGTGACGCCCCCAATTTCGACCGTACGCTAAACATACACACAAAGCGTACGACCAAGATTAGGGACTCACTAATCAATATCCCAACACAACTCTAGCCACAATTTAAAGTCATACAGCTTCATATTACAAGCCAGGGGCCTCGAGGGCTTGAATACAAAGCTCAACAAGCACGAGTCAGCGGAAGCAAATAATATCCGAGTACAGACATAAGTTAGACAAGTCTTGCCTTAAGAAGGCTAGTACAAACATAACAACGGATCGAACGAGGCGAGGCCTCCTGCCTGGGAACCTCCTATCCTACTGCTGGTCGGGGGCCGCCTCCACATAGTAGTAGGCTCCTGCGGTGTTGTAGTAGTCGTCTCCGGCATACTCCATCTCCTGGGCTCCATCGTCTGAACGCAGAATCGCAACGAGGGAGAAAGAGAAAGCAAAGCAGCGGTGAGTACTGATCCAAAGTACTCGCAAGACTGACATCCGAACTATGCTAGCTATGCATCATTATCAAGGGGTGGGGTTATATCTGGACTGACTGCAGAAAGCAAGAATAGGGGGGAAGGCCTAGTCCTATCGAAGACTAGCATCTTCAACATCTTGCAGCATGAGAAGAGAGTAGACTGGTATCTCATATATAGCCATATTATTGTAGCAATTTTATCAAGTAACCACGTCCAGAGATTCTTCCTCGACTCCCTGCGAGGAAGCAATCCCGGGGCCACGAAACATTTAAAGTAAAGCACAATTTTAGTTGTATAAGGTCAAGGTACAATTCCAAGTCGTCCTATTACTGTGGACACGGCTATTCGAATAGATGGTTCTTCCCTGCAGGGGTGCACCGCATTTCCACCACGCTTGAACACCTCCGCCCGGGCACACTTTCCGGGGTAATGCCCAGCCTCGGGATCCAAAACATCATCGCCCCACCTAGACTCAACGAAGAGGCCATCCTGTCGGTCTACTCCTAAGCATGCAGGTTCATGGGCCCACTTGCCCTTGCACTCCTGCACGATGCGAACGCGGCCGGAAGCAGACCTAGTACACTCAGTCCGGGAGCTATACGTTCCAGCCCAATCCGGCGCGCGCCGCTCCATTGCTGACGTCCGAAGAGCTTCGGCTGATACAACAACGCTGAGCACCCATAACTTCTCCCACGTGAAGGTTTAGTGCGTAAAAAGGTCAACGACCAACTCGGATCAAATACCTAACCCATTATCATTTTAATCAGTGCGGGGCAAGCTCGAACCATATTGCAGGCCATCGCCCCGCCAATAACACTCGGGTGCCTTACCGGCGCACCCCACCAAGTCTTCGGATGCCTTGTGGCGCATCCACCAAATCTTACTCACACGGGTACCCTTGGGGCCGACCCGTCTCAAGACTGTCGGGAACTCAGGTCCACCTCAACAGGGTGGTACCACCTGTCCCTTCAGTCCCGCCATGTTAGTACATGGCCAAGTCATTAGTAATTGTGTGGATATAACGTCAAGACGGGAACTAAGGAATCACCCTCAATGGTCCCCGCTCGAAGTAACCGTCAAGGTGGTCTGTAGAGGAATCACCCTCGAAAGTCCCACACTTGAGGGGTTGCATGACAGAGGCATTGTCGGGAATGGGGGAGGAGGAATCACCCTCAATAACCACGACCGACAAGCTACGCTACAGGACTAGCATCAGGAGTACTTCACGAGGAGTCACCCTCGGTACTCGATAGTAGTACTACAGAGTCATACAATTTAGGGGAGTGCTGTGAGGTGAGTAGTCTGGCTTGTCAGTCAGTTGACCGAGTCTTCGAGTCGTCGAGTCGTCGGGTGGTCGATGAAGAAGCAGGGGCAACTGGGCTAAGGGGTCACCGGGGTTCACTAACCAACCTATACTAAGCAGTTGATATGATTGCAGGTATAGTAACAGTTTATCAAAACCAGGCTCTGCATCAGAATGGGAGCTAACTAATACAGTAGCAAAATCTAATGCAAGAATAAGAGAGAGAAGAATGGGTGATATCCAAATGCTCAAGGGGGTTTGCTTGCCTTGCTGCTCTGCGGCAAAAGGCTGATCGTCAGGGGCGTAGTCGTACTCAGCAGCAGCGTCAGTCTCGGGGTCTACCGGAGAGAAGAGGGGGAGGAAACAATAAATATAAAGCAAACATATGCATCATGATGCATGACATGGCAATATGCAGAGCTAGGTATGCACTAACGTAGTACTACACGTTGCAGACATAGCGGGAGAATATCTGACGATAATTCCCGGGTCTGAGTATTTATCGAACAGCTGAACCAGAGGGGGAAAGTTCCTTGTTCAACATGCTAGGAGCATGTGACAGATGAATGGATGGCATATTTGGATTCGTGGGATTTTTCTGATCAACTTTCATATATAAATTATCTTCATCTGAGTTACGGTTTAAAAGATATGATTTTCTAAAGTTTTCTAGATTTTGTAGAATTATTTTAATTAATTAGTTCTACATTATCCAGAATAGTACACTGCTGATGTCATCATGACATCAGAGTGACATCAGCAACCGTTTACTATTAAAACCTGACAGTGGGGGCCCACCTGTCATAGACTAGGGACTAATTCAGTGTTTTAAACTAAACTAAACAGATTAATTAATAAGTGGGGCCTACCTGTCAGTGAGACATTAAATTAACTAATCAATTTTTTTATTAACCTAACTACTAATTAAGCAGCTGACAGGGGTGGCCCACCTGTCATACTAACAGGGAGGTGGGGCCCCACCTGGCAGTGACTGGGGCCAGCCCAGTGAGCCAGTTGACCAGGTCAACTTGTCAACTGGGACCAAGGGAGCCCACTGGCAGTGACCCAGGGGTGGCCCCAGGTGTGCCACGTAGGAGGTGACCGGCGACCGTCGCCGGAGGAGCTCCGGCGAGCACCCGAAGCCATGGCGAGGCTCGGGTTTCGCGTAGGGGGGGGGCCAAATCGAGCGCCGCCGGTCGCGTTCGAACGAGGGGAGAAGGCCGCGTCGATCCGCGATGGCGGCGCGGTCGGGGGTGGTCCGTAGCAACGGCCACGAGCTCGCCGACGGGCGGTGGTCGTGCGTGCGTGCGTTACAGGGGCTAAGCAGCACGGGGTTGTCGCGGGATGGAGCCTACGGTGCACGCGGCGTCGAATGGTACCGGCGGCCGGACCAAAAGGTCACCGGAACCGCGCCGCCGACGAGCGCAAGCGGCGACAGGTTCGGGCCCCGACGGGAAACGACGTCAGGGGCAGCAGCTCGTCGTGAGGGGGTGCGAGGGAAGTAGCAGGAGCTCACCGGGGGTTGTAGCCGTTCAAAGTAGGCCCGGGGAAGGCTCGACGGCGCCGGAATTGTCGACGACGAGTGACGGTGATCCGAGGGGGACGACGGGCAATGACGGCGAAGCAGGGGCTCCCGGGCTCTGGCGCGTGGTCGAGGAGGTCGAGGGGAGAGAGGGAAAGCTCTGGTGGGGTTAGCTGGGCTCGGGAGGGACCGTGGCCGCGGCTAGCCGGCGGCCATGGCGACGGTGGCGCGGGCGCGAGAGGGGAAGAGAGCGCGTGGAGGGGAAGCAGGTGAGATTCGGGGGGCTAGGGTTTGTGGGGGAGCAGGTGGGGGTGGCCGTGGTGGCGGTCTTATCCCTGCACCGTCGCCGACGAGCGGGTGCGGCGGCGACGCGCGCGCCTGGCGCTCTGTAGCGACCGCGCGGTCGCTACAGAGGAAGGGGACGACGGGGGGGGGGGGGTGGTGGTGGTGGTGGTGTTGCGGGCTGGGCCGCGCTGTGCCTTGGCCCAGTTGGGGCCAGTGGCCTTCTCCCCTCTTTTCTTTTCTTTTTTCCTTTTCTTTTTCTTTTTCTTTTTGTTTCTGTTTTCTTTTATTATTCTTTTTATCCAGCACTTGCATTAGTAAAAAGTGGAACATGGCACAGAAAATTAGCATGCATTATTTTGATAGGCCATGCCAAGTTTGAACATTTTTGGAAACTGCCTTAAGTTTAATAATTGTTTTAATTGTTTTTAGAAACATTTTCAGCTTCTGTTTTTATTAGTGGGGGCCACACCACACATTTGATGATGTGATCCTTCTAAGCAACATTTGTTTTGGAATATTCCACATCTTTGGAACATTTTTATTTTGCTGTTTGCCAACTTATTTTGTCACAATAAAATTTAAATGACTCTGAAGTAGGAATTTGAATTGAGATTTGAACTTCAACTTGATCACATTCTATCAAGCAAAAAGATTTGTAGCTGATCATGGCCATCACTGTAGCTTAATTACAATGATCACTGTAGTAGAATTCCAGGGTGTCACAATTCTCCCCTACTAACAAGAATTCTCGTCCCGAGAATTAAGAAGTAGAAGGAAAGAGCCCGGGGTATTCTGCACGAAGATGATCTTTGTGTTCCCAAGTGGCCTCATCTTCAGAATGATTAGCCCACTGCACTTTGAAGAACTTGGTAACCTTCTGGCGAGTCCGACGTTCGGTTTCATCAAGAATGCAGACTGGTTGTTCTTCATAAGAAAGGTCTTGTTGCAGTTCAAGCATAACATGGTCCACTGCTCGGATAGGATCCTTGAAGCAGCGACGAAGCTATGACACGTGGAACACATCATGAACCTGAGAAAGGTTGGGCGGTAATTCCAGTTGATATGCCACTTTCCCATGCCTTTCGAGAATCGTGAAAGGGCCAATATATCGTGGAGCTAGCTCGCCCTTGATCCCGAATCGGTGTGTACCTCTCATTGGCGTGACTCGAAGATAAGCCTTGTCGCCAGGTTGATAGACCATATCTTTGTGATGACGGTCATACTGACTTTTCTGACGAGACTGAGCAGCCTTCAGGTTTGCGTGAATAATGCGAACTTGATCTTCGGCATGTTGGACAATATCCGGACCGATAAGTGTACGTTCCCCAACTTCTGACCAATTCAGAGGGGTCCGACACCTACGTCCATATAATACCTCAAAAGGAGCCATCTTCAGACTAGCTTGATAGCTATTGTTGTAGGAGAACTCAGCATATGGGAGAGATTCCTCCCATTTCTTGCCAAAGGAAATGACACAAGCCCGAAGCATGTCTTCGAGAATCTGATTGACTCTTTCAACTTGTCCCCGGGATTGAGGGTGAAAAGTGGTGCTGAAGGACAGATGAGTCCCCATAGCTTCCTGGAAACTTGCCCAGAATCTTGAGGTGAATAAACTGCCACGGTCTGAACTAATCACCAATGGGATACCGTGGAGTGAAACAACTCTGGACACGTAGAGATCTGCCAGCTGACTACCAGTAATAGTTTCCTTGACAGCCAGCAAATGTGCGACTTTGGTCAGTCGGTCAATGACGACAAGAATAGCATCATTACCCTTCTGCGACCTGGGAAAACCCGTGACGAAGTCCATTTCAACATGATCCCATTTCCATTCAGGAATAGAAATCGGTTGCAGAGTTCCAGCAGACTTCTGATGTTCCACTTTGATACGACGGCAAATGTCGCACTCTGAAACATAGCGAGCAATGTCTTGTTTCATATTTGACCACCAGAATCTTTGATGGATGTCTCGGTACATCTTGGTGCTACCCGGATGCATAGACAACGGGGTATCATGAGCTTCTTTCAGTATCCTATCAGTCATATTCAAAATTTCCCTTTTTGTTGGAACGAACAAGCGTCCCTTGAAATACACACCACCATCATTAGCAACGGTGAAACATGAGGGTTTACCTCTCGACAGATAGAATTTAATCCTTTCAACTTCACTGTCATAGCCCTGCATCATTTTGATACTACCCATAATATCTGGTTCAACGACCAGGTTACTCAAAGATCCCTGGTTAACAACCCGAAGGTTCATCTTGCGGTTCTCCAGTGGAGGGGGAACGAGATGACCCTGAGGAACAATATGGAGGTTCAGCTTGAGGAATTCTTCTTGAAGAAGAGGATGAACCTTGTGAACCTGAAGGTGATTGCAGTAAGACTTGCGGCTCAACGCATCAGCCATTACATTAGCCTTGCCAGGTGTATAAGAAATTCCCACGTTGTAATCTGCTATGCGCTCCATCCATCTCTGCTGACGGAGATTCAAATCTGGCCGAGTAAACAAGTACTTTAGACTTTGGTGATCGGTGTAGATCTCGCATCGATTACCAACAAGGTATTGCCGCCACTCTTTTAGTGCGTGTATTACTACAGCAAGTTCAAGGTCATGAACTGGGTAGTTCTCTTCATGAGGACGCAATTGACGAGAGGCATAAGCAACCACCTTGCGCTCTTGCATTAGGACACAACCTATTCCCTGACGTGAAGCGTCACAATAAATTACAAAGTCCTTACGAGTATCGGGAGGAGCAAGCACTAGAGCAGACGTCAGTTTGTCTTTAAGTGCCTGAAAGCTCTCCTGACATTTTTCTGTCCACTCAAACTTAACACCTTTGTGAAGCAGATTGGTTAAAGGCCTTGCAATCTTGGAGAAGTTCTCGACGAATCGACGGCAATAGCTGGCGAGTCCGAGGAAACTTCTAACTTGCTTGATATTCTTCGGGGGAGTCTAGTCAAGAATAGCCTGAACTCGTTCAGGGTTGACCGCAATACCATCCTTGGAGATCACATGACCAAGGTAGGTTACTTCGTCCATGCAAAACTCACACTTGGAATACTTGGCATATAGCTGATGTCCCCGAAGTCTTTCCAATACAAGGCGAAGGTGTTCAACATGTTCTTCTTTATTTTTGGAAAATACCAGAATATCATCCAGATAAACCACGACGAATTTGTCGAGGTAGTCCATGAAGATATAATTCATTAAACGAGAGAAGGTTGCTGGAGCATTGGTTAGACCGAAGGACATGACGGTATACTCGTATGAACCATAGTGAGTAACAAATGCGGTCTTCGGAATATCCTCTTCACGAACACGGATCTGATGGTAACCCAACCTCAAGTCGAGTTTAGAGAAGATTGAGGCACCAGCAAGTTGATCATACAAATCATTGATCTGAGGTAGCGGATATTTGTTTTGAATTGTAGCTTGGTTAATTGGCCGATAATCCTGGACCAAACGGTTTGTCCCATCCTTCTTCTTAACAAAGCGAGAAGGTGCTCCCCAAGCAGAGGAACTTGGACGAATAAACCTAGCCGTAGCGAATTGTCAATTTCTTGCTTAAGTTCAAGCAGTTCATGGGGTGGCATCTTATACGGACGCTTGGCTATAGGAGTGGTACCAGGTACCAAGTCGATGACAAGCTCGACAGCTCTAGCAGGGGGAATCCCTGGGAGTTCTTCCGGAAAAACATCTTGGAAATCCCGGACAACTGGAACGTTTTCAATCCCCTCAAGGGGTGACTCATTTAATGCATTCATGGCATATAGCCGGGCTTCAGCATCCCGAACAAGATGAGCATGGTAGCTGACTATCTCATTTGAAGGATGCAAGAGGTGGACATTTTTTGTGGCACAAACGATAGAAGCAGTATGTGCTTTCAGCCAATCCATCCCCAAAATAAGGTCGATCTTGGAGGACTTCAATATAATGGGGGAAGCATGGAATTCTAGCCCTTCAATTTCGATGGGAACGTCGTGACTAACCATAGAGGTTTGACACTGGCCAGCGGGGGTGTTTACCACTATTGGAGTGTTCATGTCTTCGTATTTAATGCCATGCAAGTATGCGAATTCTTCAGACATAAAAGAATGCGATGCTCCTGTATCAAACAATAAAGAAGCTGGTACTGACTTGACGAGAAGGGTACCCATCACAATAGAAGGCTGGTCTTGAGCTTCATTCAGATCAACATTGTTAACCTGAACACGTCCTTGAGCAGACCTGGCATTGCTGTTGCGAGGCTGGTTGGAAGGCAGTGGAAGTTGATTCCGATTCTGCCTGCATTCTCTAGCACGGTGCCCTGGAGAACCACACTTGAAGCATAACCCATCCTTAGGACGAGAAGGGGGAACAGGAGCTTGTGGTGGCGGAGCAGGGAGCCTTGGCTGCCTCCGTGGTGGAGGCGGGCGAGGTGCAACATAGGATGGCCTTGGAGCAGGAGCAGGTGCATGATACATGTTGTGGGGAATCCAGATCTTGCGCTTCTGACTTGCTGAGCCCGAAGATGAGCCCATGTCACGATTGCGCTTGCTGCTGTCCTTGTAGTCCTGCAGACCTGTTTCCACCATTATGGACTTGTTCACCAAGGTGGCGAAGTTGTCAAAGTCTTGAACAAGGAGTGCCAATTTGATATCAGGGTGGAGGCCTTCGCAAAACTTCTCCTGCCTGCGAGCATCCGTTCCAACATCTTCTTCAGCATAGCGAGATAAGTCCAGAAATTCCCGTTGATAAGCATCCACAGTCTTGTTGCCCTGGACGAGATTACTAAACTCACGCTTCTTCTTGTCCATCATTCCCTGAGGAATATGGCGAGCGCGAAACGCAGCTTGGAATTCCGGCCAGGTGATGATTGTCCCAACAGGCTGCGAGCGTCGGTGGCTGTCCCACCATTGAGCAGCGGGGCCCTTCAGAAAGTACGAGGCAAAGGTGACATAGTTAGCCACTGGAGCGCGTGAGGATTCCAGGTCATAAGTGATGTCACGGAGCCAGTCATCTGCGTCAAGCGGCTGAGTTGAGCTGCGGTAGATCGCAGGGTTGAGGTGAATGAAGTCTTGCAGGGTTATTGGGGCTGGCGGTTGATTCATGTTCGGCCTTGGGAACTGGTCCATAAGCCCTTGCATAAATTGGCGATTCAGTTCAAACTGCTGCATCATACCAGCCATGTATTCAGGTGGCGGCGGGTGGTCATCCGCACCACGACCACGACCAACTGGCCTAACCATTCTGTCGAAACGATTAACAGTGGTATTTTAGCATTGGGCATTGCAAGGAAAATGAGTTAACTAAGAAGCAAATTTCTCAATTGAAGGAAGTGCAACAGATACGACATGACAGTTCGAATTTAACATGCAGATCCAAACATAGGTCTATTACAAACCATAAGTCTGTTACAACATAGACGATAGGTCCGACATGTAATTAACCTAAACAACTAGGTGGCACGCAGGCACGCGGTAGAGGGATACAACAACGGCCATAGCAAAAAGTTGTGTCAACGTCGGGGACAACGATAGAAGTCGGGGAACTGTTGATGACCCTGAATGCTGAACCTGGTGGCAGGGTTCTGCATCCCGTGCAAACTCTGATGTATTCGCTGCATACTGAGCGGGAGTGCAGGTCCACATTCCGGATAACGACCTCGAACCTCGGGCCACTCAAGACCTGGAGGAAAAGCAGTCCGAGGCGGGTACAAGATGTTCTCCGGATGTATCCCCGCGGTGACTGCTGGCAATAGATGCGTCAATGCCCGATAAAGGTGATCACGGGTGGCCCATAACTCGAAGTTAAGAGCCCTGACAGTGCGATCCAATGCCTCAGTGTACTGAACCAGAACCTGTGGGTCGTAACGATGACTCACGTAGGGGGTGCAGACAGCAGTGTAGGATCGGTCGTTGCGCTGCCTGGCGAAAGGGGCCAAGACCTCAGCATCGGCGGCCGTATCAACTCCAGCAGGGACATACGGAATGAATCTGTATGCTGTCTCCTCCAAACAAGAGTTCGCTGCACGGAGTCAAACAATAGCAGCATAAGCAGCATCCTGTACGGCCATCTCGACAGTCACTCCAATGCCACGGAAGGTGTGCAACTCAGTGCTGGAGAGGTCCTGTCGATCCCAGATAACCATCACAGCCTCATACTGTTCCTGGTTGAACTCGCGGTAGTCCTCATAAACAGTGTACTCGGGGTACCAGCGATATCCTAGCTTCTTCAAGAGGCCGACCAAAATGGCCGGGAACCTAGGCGTATCCCGTGCGAAGGTCAGAAGAACGATCTGCCTACCGAGACGCATCTGTAACAGGAAGATTTTAAAGGTGTCAAATGACAGTGTGTGCGATATGATCTCAAAGGCAAACAATGGTCGGCGAAAACTAATCTCCGGTGGATGTGATCACGTGAACCTAATGTTAGAGTTACGAAAAATCTTTAACTCGAAGGAGAAGAGAGATCAGAACCCAGAGTATAGACGAGGAGTAAAAGAACCTAATACCACCCAATTGAGATGTGGGCCCGTAAGCCTCAACGTTAGTGTTAGTAAAAGTCTTTTTAGCACTAGACCCAACTTCGGCCAAGCAGTTGGAAAGGGGGCTACCTATAGGCAGTCGGCTCTGATACCAACTTGTGACGCCCCCAATTTTGACCGTACGCTAAACATACACACAAAGCGTACGACCAAGATTAGGGACTCACTAATCAATATCACAACACAACTCTAGCCACAATTTAAAGTCATACAACTTCATATTACAAGCCAGGGGCCTCGAGGGCTCGAATACAAAGCTCGACAAGCACGACTCAGCGGAAGCAAATAATATCCAAGTACAGACATAAGTTAGATAAGTCTTGCCTTAAGAAGGCTAGTACAAACATAACAACAGATCGAACAAGGCGAGGCCTCCTGCCTGGGAACCTCCTATCCTACTGCTGGTCGGGGGCCGCCTCCACATAGTAATAGGCTCCTGCGGTGTTGTAGTAGTCATCTCCCGCATACTCCATCTCCTGGGCTCCATCGTCTGAACACAGAATCACAACGAGGGAGAAAGAGAAAGCAAAGCAGCGGTGAGTACTCATCCAAAGTACTCGCAAGACTGACATCAAAACTATGCTAGCTATGCATCATTATCAAGGGGTGGGGTTATATCTGGACTGACTGCAGAAAGCAAGAATAGGGGGAAAGGCCTAGTCCTATCGAAGACTAGCATCTTCAACATCTTGCAGCATGAGAAGAGAGTAGACTGGTATCTCATATATAGCCATATTATTGTAGCAATTTTATCAAGTAACCACGTCCAGAGATTCTTCCTCGACTCCTTGCGAGGAAGCAATCCCGGGGCCACGAAACATTTAAAGTAAAGCACAATTTTAGTTGTATAAGGTCAAGGTACAACTCCAAGTCGTCCTATTACCGTGGACACAGCTATTCGAATAGATGGTTCTACCCTGCAGGGGTGCACCGCATTTCCAACACGCTTGAACACCTCCGACCGGGCACACTTTCCGGGGTAATGCCCGGCCTCGGGATCCAAAATGTCATCGCCCCACCTAGACTCAACGAAGAGGCCAGCCCGCTAGTCTACTCCTAAGCACGCAGGTTCGTGGGCCCACTTGCCCTTGCACTCCTGCACGATGCGAACGCGGCCGGAAGCAGACCTAGTACGCTCAGTCCGGGAGCTGTACGTTCCAGCCCAATCCGGCGCGCGCCGCTCCATTGCTGACGTCCGAAGAGCTTCGGCTGATACAACGACGCTGAGCACCCATAACTTCTCCCACGTGAAGGTTTAGTGCGTAAAAAGGTCAACGACCAACTCGGATCAAATACCTAACCCATTATCATTTTAATCAGTGCGGGGCAAGCTCGAACCATATTGCAGGCCGTCGCCCCACCAATAACACTCGGGTGCCTTACCGGCGCACCCCACCAAGTCTTCGGATGCCTTGTGGCGCATCCACCAAATCTTACTCACACGGGTACCCTTGGGGCCGACCCGTCTAAGGACTGTCAGGAACAAAGGTCCACCTCAACAGGGTGGTACCGCCTGTCCCTTCAGTCCCGCCATGTTAGTACAGGGCCAAGTCAGTAGTAACTGTGTGGATATAACGTCAAGACGGGAACTGAGGAATCACCCTCAATGGTCCCCGCTCGAAGTAACCGTCAAGGTGGTCTGTAGAGGAATCACCCTCGAAAGTCCCACACTTGAGGGGTTGCATGACAGAGGCATTCTCAGGAATGGGGGAGGAGGAATCACCCTCGATGACGACGACCGACAAGCTACGCTACAGGACTAGCATCAGGAGTACTTCACGAGGAGTCACCCTCGGTACTCGATAGTAGTACTGCAGAGTCATACAATTTAGGGGAGTGCGGTGAGGTGAGTAGTCTGGCTTGTCAGTCAGTTGACCGAGTCTTCGAGTCGTCGAGTCGTCGGGTCGTTGATGAAGAAGCAGGGGCAACTGGGGCTAAGGGGTCACCGGGGTTCACTAACCAACCTATACTAAGCAGTTGATATGATTGCAGGTATAGTATCAGTTTATCAAAACCAGGCTATGCATCAGAATAGGAGCTAACTAATACAGTAGCAAAATCTAATGCAAGAATAAGAGAGAGAAGAATGGGTGATATTCAAATGCTCAAGGGGGTTTGCTTGCCTTGCTGCTCTGCGGCAAAAGGCTGATCGTCAGGGGCGTAGTCATACTCGGCCGCAGCGACAGTCTTGAGGTCTACCGGAGAGAAGAGGGGGAGGAAACAATAAATATAAAGCAAACATATGCATCACGATGTATGACATGGCAATATGCAGAGCTAGGTATGCACTAACGTTGTACTACACGTTGCAGACGTAGCGGGAGAATATCTGACGATAATTCCCGGGTCTGAGTATTTATCGAACAGCTGAACCAGAGGGGGAAAGTTCCTTGTTCAACATGCTAGGAGCATGTGACAAATGAATGGATGGCATATTTGGATTCGTGGGATTTTTCTGATCAACTTTCATATATAAATTATCTTCATCTGAGTTACGGTTTAAAAGATATGATTTTCTAAAGTTTTATAGATTTTCTAGAATTATTTTAATTAATTAGTTCTACATTATCCAGAACAGTACACTGCTGATGTCATCATGACATCAGAGTGACATCAGCAGCCGTTTACTATTAAAACCTGACAGTGGGGGCCCACCTGTTATAGACTAGGGACTAATTCAGTGTTTTAAACTAAACTAAACAGATTAATTAATAAGTGGGGCCTACCTGTCAGTGAGACATTAAATTAACTAATCAATTTTTTTATTAACCTAACTACTAATTAAGCAGCTAACAGGGGTGGCCCACCTGTCATACTAACAGGGAGGTGGGGCCCCACCTGGCAGTGACTGGGGCCAGCCCAGTCAGCCAGTTGACCAGGTCAACTTGTCAACTGGGACCAGGGGAGCCCACTGGCAGTGACCCAGGGGTGGCCCCAGGTGTGCCACGTAGGAGGTGACCGGCGGTCGTCGCCGGAGGAGCTCCGGCGAGCACCCGAAGCCATGGCGAGGCTCGGGTTTCGCGTAAGGGGGCAAATCGAGCGCCGCCGGTCGCGTTCGAACGAGGGGAGAAGGCCGCGTCGATCTGTGGCGGCGGCACGGTCGGGGGTGGTCCGTAGCGACGACCACGAGCTCGCCGGCGGGCGGCGGCGGGCGGTGGTCGTGCGTGCGTGCGTTACAGGGGCTAAGCAGCACGGGGTTGTCACGGGATGGAGCCTACGGTGCACGCGGCGTCGAATGGTACCGGCGGCCAGACCAAAAGGTCACCGGAACCGCGCCGGCGACGAGCGCAAGCGGCGACAGGTTCGGGCCCCGACGGGAAACGGCGTCAGGGGCAGCGGCTCGTCGTGAGGGGGTGCGGGGGAAGTAGCAGGAGCTCACCTTGGGTTGTAGCCGTTCAAAGTAGGCTCGGGGAAGGTTCGACGGCGCCGGAATTGTCGATGGCGAGTGGCGGTGATCCGAGGGGGATGACATGCAATGACGGCGAAGCAGGGGCTCCCAGGCTCTGACACGTGGTCGAGGAGGTCGAGGGGAGAGAGGGAAAGCTCCTGGTGGGGTTAGCTGGGCTCGGGAGGGACCGTGGCCGTGGCTAGCCGGCGGCCATGGCGACGGTGGCGCGGGCGCGAGAGGGGAAGAGAGTGCGGGGAGGGGAAGCAGGTGAGATCCGGGGGGCTAGGGTTTGTGGGGGAGCAGGTGGGGGTGGCCGCAGTGGCGGTCTTATCCCCGCACCGTCGCCGGCGAGCGGGTGCGGCGGCGACGCGCGCGCCCGGTGCTCTGTAGCGACCGCGCGGTCGCTACAGAGGAAGGGGACGACGGGGGGTGGGGGGTGGTGGTGTTACGGGCTGGGCCGCGCTGTGCCTTGGCCCAGTTGGGGCCAGTGGCCTTCTCCCCCCCTTTTCTTTTCCTTTTCCTTTTCTTTTTCTTTTTCTTTCTGTTTCTGTTTTCTTTTATTATTCTTTTTATCCAGCACTTGCATTAGTAAAAAGTGGAACATGGCACAGAAAATTAGCATGCATTATTTTGATAGGCCATGCCAAGTTTGAACATTTTTGGAAACTGCCTTAAGTTTAATAATTGTTTTAATTGTTTTTAGAAACATTTTCAGCTTCTGTTTTTATTAGTGGGGTCCACACCACACATTTGATGATGTGATCCTTCTAAGCATCATTTGTTTTGGAATATCCCACATCTTTGGAACATTTTTATTTTGCTGTTTGCCAACTTATTTTATCACAATAAAATTTAAATGACTCTGAAGTAGGAATTTGAATTGAGATTTGAACTTCAACTTGATCACATTCTATCAAGCAAAAAGATTTTTAGCTGATCATGGCCATCACTGTAGCTTAGTTACAATGATCACTGTAGTATAATTCCAGGGTGTCACACCGTTGTACCCTCTACTTGAACATGGTGCTGTATGCTTCATATTATTATCCAATGATGTGTTTCTATCCTATGATGTGTGAGTAGATTTTTGTTGTCCTATGGGTTGATTGATGATCATGATTGGTTTGAGTTGCATGTTTTATTATTGGTGCTGTCCTATGGTGCTCTCTGTGTCGCGCAAGCATGACGAATCCTTGATATAGGGTGTTGCAATGTGTTCTTGACTCGCCTATGGTGGGTTGCTTGAGTGACAGAAGCATAAACCCGAGTAGGTGGGTTGTTGCATATGGGAGTAAAGAGGACTTGATAACTTATAATGCTATGGTTGGGTTTTACCTTAATGATCTTTAGTAGTTGCGTATGCTTGCTAGAGTTCCAATCATAAGTGCATATGATCCAAGTAGATAAAGTATGTTAGCTTATGCCTCACCCTCATATAAAATTGCAATAATGATTACCGGTCTAGTTATCGATTGCCTAGGGACAGTTCCGCAACTCCTACCACCACTTTTCCACACTCGTTAAACTAACTTAATTGTTACTTTATCTTATCAACCCCTAGGTTTTATTTACGTTCTCTTTATTATATTGCAAACCTATCCTATCACACCTACAAAGTACTTCTAGTTTCATACTTGTTCTAGGTGAAGCGAACGTTAAGCGCAAATAGAGTTGTATCGGTGGTCGATAGAACTTGAGGGAATATTTGTTCTACCTTTAGCTCCTTGCTGGGTTCGACACTCTTACTTATTGAGAAAGGCTAAAATTTATCCCCTACACTTGTGGGTTATCAAGACCTTTTTCTGACGCCGTTGCGGGGGAGCAATAGCATGGGATGAATATTCTCGTGTGTGCCTGTTTGCTTTATCACTAAGTAGATTTTATTTGGTGTTCTAAGTTGTTCTTTATCTTTAGTTATGGATATGGAACACAAAATACCAAAAAAATTAGGTGTACTTTATGCTCATGGAGATGGGGAACCTCCTAAAAACCTTGATGCTCGTTATGTGGAAGATATTATGCACTACTTTAATAATCCTGAGAAAAACCCCATTCAATTATATAATGGGACACACATTGGATCAACGTGAATACTTTAGGGATTATCGCTTGAATAAAAAGGGAAACTGTTATGGGATCAAATTTATATGTTGAAATGGTATACTTGGAATCTATGCTTGAGATATGGTATTAATTGTTGCTCTAGGATGGAGGCTAAACACCTTCGCTTTTCATGTAAATTTAATGATAATGAAACCTTGGCTTCTTATGCTAATGGTATATATGATTACTATGATGTGGAACAAATAGAAGAGCTTGTTGCTTTTAAGGGTGCTTATGAAATTGAAGCTTTGTTTGAGGAGTATGAAAATTATGATGATGCTGTTTATAGATCTTAAAATCTTGCTGTACTTCAATATTGATATGAGAATTATAAATATAATGCCGATATTAATGCTTTTATTGAGAAAGTCTCCTCTGTCCAAGAAAAGACTAATATTTTTCAGGAATCTATGGAAGAAGAAATTCCTGACACTGTGAGCTCATTGGATGAAAAAGATGAGGAGGAGAGCGAAGAACAAAAGGAGGAAGAGCGGATTAGCTACCCATGCACACCTTCTAATGAGAGTAACTCTTCAACTCATACATTGTTTAATTTCCCTTCATGCTTACCGAAGGATGAATGCTATGTTGATTGCTATGATCCCTTGGATTCTTTTGAAATATCATTTTTGATGAACTTGATGCTTGCTATTCTTGTCGCCATGATGCCAATATGAATTATGCTTATGAAGATGAACTTGTTGTAGTTCCTTATGTTAATCATGAAATTGTTGCTATTGCACCCACACATGATAGTCCTATTATATTTTTGAATTCTCCAAACTACACTATATTGGAGAAGTTTTCACTTATTAAGGATTATATTGATGGGTTACGTTTTCCTATTGCACATGATGATTTTGATGAGTATAATATGCATGTGCTTGCTTCTCCTACTTTCAATTTTTATGAGAAAGTAACTATATCTTCACCTCTCTATGTTTCCGATAGAATAAAATTGCAAGAAACTACGTATGCTATGCATTGGCCTTTACTTGGTGTGAATTAATTGTTCTTGTATGACATGCCAATGCATAGGAAGAGAGTTAGACTTTGTTGTTGCATGATATATTTTACTTCGTGCCCACTACTAAATTACAAATCATTGTTAATTAAAATTGGCTTTGATATACCTTGGGATCCGGGTGGATCCATTACTTGAGCACTATATGCCTAGCTTAATGGCTTTAAAGAAAGCGCTACTTGGGAGACAACCCGGAAGTTCTAGAGAGTCATTTTATTCTGTTGTGTGCTTTTATATAAGTTTAAAAACAAAAAAATAAAGAGGGGAACTTAAAACTTTTTCAAAAAGAAAAGTGAAAGTGAGAAAGACGAGCAACGTGGAAGTGGGGGCTAGCCTTGAACCTTGCTCATGCCCATGGAAACTTTGTGAATCTTGATTACAGAAAATTTTCAACAAAAATAATTATACCCTTGTACAAATCCATTGTATTATAAAAATAATGTTCCAAGATTTTCCTTTAGGATGATTAGATTGCTTGTTTCGTGTGTGCAGTGCAAAAACATAAACTTTGGCTGTAGTGCGTGAATTTACATTTTTTATTGGAATGTCAAAAGTTTCTAAAATTTCTACACAGTACTGCTATGCAATTCTTTTATTTTGTAATAATTTTTCAGAATTTGTAGATTTACATAAATATGGTGAATGTTCAGATTACTACAGACTGTCCTGTTTTCGACAGATTCTGTTTTGATGCATTGTTTTGCTCGCTTCGATGAAATTATCGATTGTATCAGTGGTATAGGCCATGGAAAAGTTGTATTATAGTACATACAATGCAAAAAAATATGAATTGGTTGGCAACAGTACTTAAAGTGGTAATTTTCTTTATTATACTAACGGATCTCATGAGGGTTTTGTTGAGTTTTGTGTGATTGAAGTTTTCAAGTTTTGGGTGAGATCACGATGGATGAAGGAATAAGGAGTGGAAAGAGACTAAGCTTGGGGATTCCTGAGGCACCCCAAGGTAATATTCAAGGACTCCCAAGAAACTAAGCTTGGGGATGCCCCGGAAGGCGTCCCCTCTTTTCTCTAACGACCATAAGTAGTTTTACTTGGAGCTATAATTTTATTCGTCACATGATATGCTTAAATCTTGGAGCATCGTGTGCTTTTTATTTTTCTTTTAATAATGCACCATGCTGGTATGAGAAAGTACTTGGTTGATTTATAGAAGGCCCTTTGCACCTCACTTATATCTTTTGAGTATGGCTTTATAGAATGCTTCATGTGCTTCACTTATATCATTTGAAGTTTGGATTGCCTGTTCCTCACACATTGAAAACTGCCATTTGTAGAATGCTCTTTTTCTTCATTGATATTTGTTAGAGCATGGGCATATATTTTGTAGAAACAATTAAACTCTCATTCTTCACTTATATCTATTTACAGAGTTAACAAGAGTTGGTCATTCACATGGTTAGTCATAAAATCGTACATAAAACTTGTAGATCACTGAATATGATGTGTTTGATTCCTTTCAAAAGTTTTGAGATATAAAGATGGTAATATTAAGAGTGATGTTAGGAAGTAATTGTTAATTGGTAAAAAAACTTTTATAAATGTTTTTGATTCCCGTAGCATGCACATATGGTGAACCGTTATGTAAGGAAGTCGGAGCATAATTTGTTTATTGATTGTCAGCCTTTGTGTGAGGGTTGGGAGCGCGTGATGGTTTAGTCCTACCAACCTCTCCCCTAGGGGCATGCATCTAATGCTTTGCTTTGATTACTAATAGACTTTTGCAATAAGTATGTGAGTTCTTTATGACTAATGTGAGTCCATGGATTATACACACTCTCACCCTTCCACTTTTTCTACCCTCGCTAGTACCGCGCAACTTTCGCCGGTGCATAAAACCCACCATATATGCTTCCTCAAAACAAACACCATACCTACCTATTATGACATTTCCATAGCCATTCCGAGATATATTGCCATGCAACTTCCACCGTTCCATTTATTATGACATGCACCATCATTTTTGTATTGCTTTGCATGATTGTAAGATAGCTAGCATGATGTTTTCATGGCTTATCATTTTTTGATGTCATTTGCTATGTTAGATCATTGCACATACCGGTACACCACTGGAGGCATTCATATACAGTCATATTTTGTTCTAGTATGAAGTTGTAATTCTTGAGTTTTAAGTAAATAAAAGTGTGATGATCATCAATATTAGAGGATTGTCCCATGTGAGGAAAGGATGATGGAAGCTATGATTCCCTCACAAGTTGGGATGAGACTCCGGACTTTATGAAAAATAAATGAGGCCAATGAAGCCCAAATAAAAAAAACATGCCATAGATGCCCACCAAAATAAATAAATAAAAAGAAGAAAAAAGAAAAAATGAGAGAAAGAGAGAAGGGACAATGCTACTATCTTTTTCCACACTTGTGCTTCAAAGAAGCACCATGATCTTCATGATAGAGAGTTTCCTATTTTTTCACTTTGATATACTAGTGGAAAATTTTCATTATATAACTTGGCTTGCATATTCCAATGATGGGCTTCCTGAAATTTCCCTAGGTGTTCATGAGCAAGCAAGTTGGATGCACACCCACTTAGTTTCTTTTTGAGCTTTCATACACTTATAGATCTAGTGCATCTGTTGCACGGCAATCCCTACTCACTAACATTGATATATATTAATGGGCATCTCCATAGCCCATTAATACGCCTAGTTGATGTGATATTATCTTCTCCTTTTTCTCACAACCTCCACCATATTGTATTCCAATTATAGTGCTATATCCATGGCTCACGCTCATGTATTGCATGAGAGTTGAAAAAGTTTGAGAACATAAAAGGTGTGAAACAATTGCTTGACTTGTCATCGGGGTTGAGCATGATATAAATACTTTGTGTGGGGAAGATGGAGCATAGCCAGACTATATGATTTTGTAGAGATAACTTTCTTTTGCCATTATATTTTGAAGAGATACAATTGCTTTGTTAGTATGCTTGAAATATTATTGTTTTTATGTCAAAATTAAGCTTTTGTTTTGAGTCTTATGGATCTAAATATTCATGCCATGTTTAGATTACATGAACAAGATTATGCTAGGTGGCATTCCACATCAAAAATTATCTTTTTTATCATTTACCTTCTCGAGGACGAGCATGAATTAAGCTTGGAGATGCTGATACGTCTCCATCGTATCTATATTGTTTCATGCCAATATTCTACATATTTCATATACTTTTGGCAACTTTTTATACTATTTTTGGGACTAACATATTGATCCAGTGCCCAGTGTTAGTTCCTATTTGTTACAAGTTTTTTGTTTCGCAGAATATCCATACCAAACGAAGTCCAAACGCGATAAAAACTTACAGAGTTTTTTTGGAATATATTTGATTTTTGGGAAAAATAATCAATGTGAGACGATGCACGGGGTGACCACAAGCCAGGGGGCACGGCCTACCCCCCCTGGCCGTGCCCTGGACCCTTGTGGTCACCTCGTAAGGCGGTTAGTGCCCTTCTTTCGCCACAAGAAATATAATATCTGGATAAAAATCCCCTCAAATATTTGGCCTGATCGGAGTTACGTATGTGCGGATATTTAAGAAATGGTGAAAGGCCAGAATCTGGGAACGCGGAAACAGAAGGAATCAGAGAGAGAGAGAGAGAGAGATCCAATCTCGGAGGGGCTCCCGACCCTCCACCGCCATGGAGGCCACGGACCAACGGGAAACCCTCCTCCCATCTAGGGGGGAGGTCAAGGAAGAAGAATAAGGAGGGGGGCTCTGTCCCCCTCTCTCTCCCGGTGGCACCGGAACGCCGCCGGGGCCATCATCATGACAGAGATATACTCCAACAACTCCATCATCTTCACCAACACCTCCATCACCTTCCCCCATCTATCTACAGCGGTCCACTCTCCTGCAACCTGTTTTACCCTCTACTTGAACATGGTGCTTTATGCTTCATATTATTATCCAATGATGTGTTGCCATCCTATGATGTGTGAGTAGATTTTTGTTGTCCTATGGGTTGATTGATGATCATGATTGGTTTGAGTTGCATGTTTTATTATTGGTGCTGTGCTATGGTGCTCTCCGTGTCATGCAAGCATGAGGGATCCTTGATGTAGGGTGTTGCAATGTGTTCATGATTCACCTATGGTGGGTTTCTTGAGTGACATAAGCATAAACACGAGTAGGTGGGTTGTTGCATATGGTTGTAAAGAGGACTTGATACCTTATAATGCTATGGTTGGGTTTTACCTTAATGATCTTTAGTAGTTGTGGATGCTTGCTAGAGTTCCAATCATAAGTGCATATGATCCAAGTAGAGAAAGTATGTTAGCTTATGCCTCTCCCTCATATAAAATTGCAATAATGATTACCAGTCTAGTTATCGATTGCCTAGGGACAATTCTGCAACTCCTACCACCACTTTTGCACACTCGTTAAACTAACTTAATTTTTACTTTAACTTAGCAGCCACTGGATTTTATTTACGTGCTCTTTATTATCTTGCAAACCTATCCTATCACACCTACAAAGTACTTCTAGTTTCATACTTGTTCTAGGCAAAGTGAACGTTAAGCACGCGTAGACTTGTATCGGTGGTCGATAGAACTTGAGGGAATATTTTTTCTACCTTTAGCTACTTGTTGGCTTCGACACTCTTGCTTATCCAGAAAGGCTACAATTGATCCCCTACAGTTCTGGGGTATAAGCCGCCACTTCTCCAGGCCTTGCCACATCGTCCGCCCCAGTCTCGCGCCGACGCCCCTCTGACCCTCTCCGTGGTGATCTTCTCTCCCCATCTCTCTCAAAATGGCGGCGTGCTACCCTGGCGATGGTGCGTCCCTCAACGGCTTTGGCCGCCGACACCTCCACAAGGACGAGGCTCGCCTTTTGTACGAGGCGGAGTACCCGACGCTGCCGGACATGCGGGTGCTGGGCACTTGGAGGCTCAGCGCCGATGGAGTCCCCATACCACCGATGCCCATCAGAGCCGAGTGGTGCGCCAAGATCGCAAGGATATGGTCGTCTCTATCCGAGGAGGTGCGCTGGAAGCCAAGGTACACCCCGGATAGCGTTCACCTTGTGGACGGCCTACTTCAAGCGCCGCCACGAGGAGCAGCTCGCCTCCAACAATGGTGCCCAAGTGCGCGGGCGCTTCAACTCCGAGGGGCGCCATCTCTGGTGGGGCGCCCTCGGCCGCACGCTTGACGCTGCCCTCGAGCACATCGAGGGCGGCAACGAGCCGCGCCTCGAGTACCTGTAGGAGCCGACGTCCATCTCCCATCGAAGGGAATCCTCATGGCAACCACGCCGCATGGACGCACCATTGTTGTCCTCCCACTCCTGCGGCACAGCAGCACGCATGCCGCTACGCACCGTGAAGGCCAAGCCCAGCGAGACGCCGCTCCGTCGCAGCAGGTGCATCGATGGGGGCGGCATCATCATCAACGAGGGCCGCCCCCGCAAGCCATCACCTTCCCGTGGCTACCTCCTCCTTGTTAGGTCCAAGACGGAGCTTGCACCGGCGGTGGGGATCAAACAATAGCATCTCAACATGGCCGCCGCCGACAAGACCGCCCTAAAGTGGGCACGAGACGACTACTTCCGGGAGGAAATGGAGCGGCAATGCCGCGCCCTCGAGGAGATCATGGATCGCCGGCCTCATCATCCTCGATGACGACAGCGACGGGGAGGCGCTCGGGCTCTCCAACCCCGACCTGCATCGTCTCGGTGACCTAGGGCAAGGATGCAGCAGGGACGGCGACCGTGGCACGCAGGACGGTGATGGCAGTGACGGCGACGACGGGGACATGGGCGGCAACTACACCAATTTCTACAAGCTCCTCGGCATGTAGGAAGCGGCGGTGGCGGTGACAAGCGACGTAGTCTAGTATTTTTTCTTCTGTTCATTGTATTATATGAATGAAATCACCCGTACTTTGCGAATTTGGTTAAATATTTCTTTAAATTTGCCGTTTTGTGGCCAGTTTTGGGCCTATTCTGCGTCGATATTGGGCCAAAATCGCAAGCTTGGGGGCAACCATGAGGCGACGGCTGGGAACCCGAGCCCCCAAGCCGATTTTAGTGCTGGCTGGACCCCGGGTGGCGCTATTTCGGACCCCTGGGTGCCAAACGACTGGAAATGCTCTAAAAAATTACTCCTTCTATCCTATAATGTAAAATGTTTTTTTAACATTAGTGTAGTGTCAAAAAAATATTTTTTTATTATGAAACGATGTAGTACAATGTAATACAAGGTTATAAATTTGAAATTCTTCTAACGTGGAAGATAAGATTAACCTTCCATCTGTCTTTCCTCCATCTTTCACTGTCATCCTGAAAAGATCAAGCTCTTGCATATCACAGAGGATCATCATAGAGAAAGGTGGGCATCTGTAAGGTATTGGGTTGTCATCATTCTCGAGTTCCAGGACACCGTTGAGCCTACACGGTGGTGGTCATGACATCGACCTTCTCACCAACAGCCATGGCACCTCCATTGATCCCTCACCATCATGTTTGTCGTTGAGATCCACCACTATATTTTTCCCTTTTCTGGTTTCTTGGATGCGAAAATGTTCCGGCTGATGGATATTTTACAAGTAGAGTTTGTTCATTTTTCTAGAAGGACAACATATTTTCTTTTGAAAATAGACAAACAAAAGATTTTTTAAAGAAGTTATTATCTATATACCAATATAAAAAGATCCAAAGTAACAGATACAACAAATCTCCGCTATAAAAATGTGTCAATCCAACGATCTGTTTTGTGAGCACTCAACATGTTTTACACGCAATTAACATTATAAGTGCATCTAGTGCCCCTTAGTGATTTTGGTGTATTGAAGAATTATAGGTTAAGGAACTAATGTGTTTGTGAGTGTACATAGGCTCTATAAGTCGATAAGGAGTTTGACATATTCAGAGATTATCGACCCCTAAAAATGTATGTCTTCAACTGAAGACATTGGCGAAGACTTTGGTGAAGACATTGGTACTCCCTGAAGACTTTCAAAATGAAGAAGTTTGTGTGAACTTGAAGATATGAACGAGGACTATGAAGCGTGAAGACTTTTGTTTTTATAGTTTTATTTCCTTTATTTGAGTCATAGGAAACACCGTACTGTTAGAGGGGGCCAAGGTATTACTAAGGAAAATTTCCAACTGATGCTCAACTCAAAAGCCTCAACCTATCCAATCCTTTGAGTGAATCCCTTGGAAATCTCTTACAGTTCAGTCAAGTTCTTCAGTGAAAGAGACGAAGTTCTTTTGGTCTCTGATGAAATTGGCCTGACTGAGGAGTTAGGATTTCGCCAGTGCGAATTGCCTACAAGTGAGGAATATGATAAGCCTAAGGACTTTCATAGTTAAAAATTCCGATTGTTGTTGTGTTTAGCTCCAGATATCCCCAATCATCTTATCCACATAACGGTCATATCATTGGGGACATTCATGTCTTATCATGTCAGGTTGCACCCTGGCTATAAATATCCACCCACACAACCACTAGTTGGTTGGCTGCTCCGAGAGAAAACTGACACTTGTCATTTGAGAGCAACCCATCCTCTGAAGACTTTGAGATAAAATAATCAGTGAGGAAAAACCCAAATCCAAACCGCCAAACCCAAAGTGATTGAGCATCACTGAATAGATTGTTCCCGTGTGGAAGCGACACTTGTTACCTTTGAAGACTGTGTATCTTCCAGACAGTTAGGCGTCATGGTCTAGTGCATCCTGCAGTCAATTTGGGATCACGAAGTGACCTTGGTCTAGAGCATCCAGCGGTCAATTGTGGATCACCGGGTGACCAGTTTGTGAGGGTTTTGGAAGTCTACCCTGAAGACTTACCACGAGTGTTGGGCAAGGAATTTGTGAACTTAGCTCAAGGAGAATATGGTAAGGACTGTGTGTCCTGGGACTGTGTGTCCTCTAGTTTAAATACCAAGCCGCTCCAAACCTGACGTATGACTATGACAATAGTTGGAACTGGGTCATCAAACCATTGTCTTCATCGAGCTACCTGGTTCTATTTCCTCAACCCTTTCATTTCCTCGTATACCTATTGATGAAATTGATCTTTACTATTTGAAGAATTTGACTGGAGACTTTCACAATTTCCTCACCTCAAATTCTTCAAGTTACCTTGTTCCTCACCTGCTTATCCTGTATCACGCTACCTATAATCTATCCATGATTTACTTCATCATGATGACTATGCTACTGCTATGTTTCTCATGCACTTGATTACTCATTCTGTTGCTAGTTATTCTTCACATTTCAAATTCCTCAAGTGATGAATTTGTAAAAATTGCCTATTCACCCCCTCTAGTCGATATAACGTACTTTCAATTGGTATGAGAGCAAGTTACTCCCTTGTTCTGTGTGATTTTGGTTTAATCGCCTAGAGTTCTAGTTATGTCGACTGCGAGTATGATCAAGGTTTCCGTGGGATGTCCTACCTTCGATGGGACGGATTACCCCTACTGGAAGAACAAGATGCGCATGCATCTTGAAGCTATTGACAATGATCTCTGGTACGTTGTGGAAAATGGTGTTCCCCGCACTTCTCCACTGTTATTACTGCTGATACGAAGAAATTCAATCAACTCGGTTCTCAAGCGAAGAGTATCATCTGTGGCCATCTGAGCAAAGGTCACTATGGCAGAGTGAGTGCTTTGGAGTCTGCTAAGCTTACCTAGGATAGGTTGTCCAAAGTCAACGAAGGTGTTTCCACTCAACGTGACTCTCATGTTGATGTTCTTCGCAATCTCTTCAACCACTTCAAGAGACTCGGCAATGAAAATATTCAGCAAACTGTTGATCGTCTCACTGATATCTACAATGAAATTCAAGCACTAGGTGCCACTGATATCACCGACCATGAAGTGGTGAAGAAACTGTTGAGATCTCTTGATTCCTTATTCGATACTCTGGCTTGGATGATTCAAGAGCATGGAGACTACAAGTCACTTGATCCTGCTGATATTCTTGAGAGACTCAATACTCATGAATTGCAACAAGCTGAGAAGAGAGATCTCTATGGGCCAAGCTATGGAAGATCTTGTGCTCCGAAGGCAAAAGCAATTTCCTCATCCGAAGGCAAAGATTCTGATAGTAGCCTTGGTGATCCTGAAGAACTGAGTCAGGAGCTAGCAATGCTCGTGAGGAAATTCCAAAAGTTCTCCAGGAGAGGCTGCTTTGGAAAATCTTCAAAAAGTGGCTTGAAGAATGAGATTCCTCAGATGACTACAAGAAGAGAACTTGTGACAAATGCAAGAAATCTGGTCACTTCATCTTTGACTGTCCTCTCTGGGAAAAAGAATCAAAGAAGAAGAAGTGGTACAAGGACGATAGTTCTGATGACTCGAAGAAAAAGAAGAAATCTTCAAAGTCCTCATCCGCAAAGTCCTAAACACACAAGAGGAATGGTTCCAGAAAGGCTCGGGCTTTCATTGGCAAGGAAATGGACTCAGAAGAAGAATCTAAAGAATCTGAAGAAAAGGAAGAATCTGAGGTGGAGTCTGAATCTGGTGTTGCTAGCCTTGCTCTCCCCATTGCTTTCGTTAGCAAGTCCATCTTCAACGATGAAGAAAATGACTACTCCAATGACTTTGACATCAACAATGATGATTATGCTCCTCCTCTAAATCAAGTGATGGTGAATCATATGAATATGTGAAACCTTGCGATGCCAAACTTGCTAATATTGCCACTAAGCAACAAAGTGCACTAGAAAAGCTTCAGAAACTCTTAGACAAAAGTGATGATCTGTTGAATGAGGAAGTGGATCGGACTCAAACACTGTTTGACGATCTCAAAAGTCTTCAGACAAAGTATGATAACCTTCAGAGTCATCATAATGCTCTCTTAGCTGATCATGAGAAGCTTTCTTATGAATTTCTTCAAAGAAAGCAAGATCTTGAGAAACTAAGAGTGTCTCATGAGGATCTCCAAAGGGAAAACGATTCCTTACTGGCTCAACAGATCAGTACCACTCCAGAAGAATTTGTTCCACCTTGTTTGAAATGCATCGAACGTGAAACTGCTAATTCTTCACCTGAACGTTTAAATGCTTCTATCGCTGCAAATTCTTCAACTAGTCCCATGGTCACAAATTCCTCATCTGAGGATACCACAAGTATCACTGACAAAAATGCAGGGTTGAAGGAATTTTATGTGATAGGCATGTACAAAATTCTCAAAGGGCATCAAACCCTTTGCGATGTCCTCAAAAAACAAATTCTGTACAGGAACCCTAGGAAAGAGGGTATTGCCTCTGAGAGGAATCTCAATGCTGATGGAGCCTACTGGACACCTGAGCAATAACCCAAGACCACAGGGGTTGCTGCAAAAGGACCTCCTATAGATCCATCTACTTTATCTGGATTTACTTGTGAAACTTCATATTCCTCTGATGAGTCACTTGACTCGAACTACAAATTCTTCAATAATCAGAAAGGTGAAGTATTTGCCAGATTTGTTGGAACTAACTGCAGGAATGGTTCACCTATGACGATAATTTGGTTCCCAAGAGCTGCTTAAAAAATCTTCAAGTAAATGTCCTCAAAACACCACTCATGAAGAACAGGAACCCCAGATGAAATTACTCATATGGACTAAAGTCTTCACAGTGACCAAATTCCTCAAATGGTCAAAAATATCATTCTCGTGCTAATGCGTCTGTTTCGCAGGGAAAGTCTAAGAGTTCTGAATATGTGCATTATTCTTCAAATCATTATATTCATAAGTCCTTGAAGAATTTCTTTGCTAATTCATATGAGTACTCTAATCCTCGTCCTGTGAAATGATGTGCACTAGCTTCAATGCCTCCCTTCTCATATGGTGCTCGTAGAATGATGAACTCTTTGCCACCCCTCCAGATGTGGGTGGTGAAGAAACCAAACTAATCTCTTTTGTAGGGTTAGGCCTCTAGATTAACTTGAACATCTGATGAATTTGCTGGAGATCTAAGGAAATGCTTGAAAGGATGCAAGAAAATCATGTAGAAATGAATTCCTCATTTCTCTCGTCGTCACACTGCTTTAGTTACCATAGCGTGTGATGAAATTCTGCTGGATGAATCTGATGTCATATTCTTCACTCTGAAGCATATGAGTTCGTAAGTTATACTAATTAATCTGCGGGGTGAACCTCCAAAAGCTACCGAGTGGGTCCTCGACAGTGGATGCACAAACCACATGACTGGTGACAAGAATCTACTGATGAATTTTCCACTTGCTCCATCTCATCTGAAGCATATCACCTACGCTGACAAAGGAAAAAAGCAAGTTATTGGGTCTAGGTAAGGTTGCAATCTCAAAGGACCGACACATGGATAAGGTGATGCTTGTCGAATCCCTCAGGTTCAACCTTATGTATGTCTCAATGCTTTGTGATCTTGATATGGTTGTCATCTTTGGAAAATATCGTTGTGTTGTCATGATGGAATCTGACAATTCCAAAGTCTTCGAAGTCTTTAGGGGAGGAGACTTGTATATTGTTGATTTCTCTACAGGTCCTCAGCCTGCCACGTGCCTCCTTGCAAAGTCCTCAGAAGGCTAGTTGTGGCATCAACGACTTGGACATGCTGGTATGAGGAACTTGCACAGGCTCGTGAAGAAAAAGCACGTCATTGGCATTGAAGGTGTCAAATTCCTCAAGGACCACCTCTATGGTGCATGTGAGTCTGGGAAGATGACCAGATCCAAGCATCCCTCGAAGACAATCATGGCCATGACTCGACCCTTTGAATTGCTTCACATGGACCTCTTTGGCCCCACTCATTATTCCACACTAACCAATTCTTCAAGTTTGTATGGCTTTGTCATTGTTGATGATTACTCTCATTACACTTGTGTGCATTTTATTCTGTACAAGTCTGAAGTGCAGGAGTTCTTCAGATGATTTGCTTCAAGGGCCTCAACTAACTTCGGCGTCAAGATCAAGCATATCAGGAGTGATAATGGGGTTGAGTTCAAGATCACCAATCAGAACGGCATCGTGGAGCGCAAGAACATGACTCTTGTTGAGATGGCGCAACCATGCTTGATGAATACAAGACTCCTTGTCGCTTCTGGCCTGAAGCAATTGCTATAGCTTTCCACATCATCAATAGGGTATGTCTTCACAAATTCTTCAAGAAGACTTCGTATGAACTCATGACTGGCAAGAAACCCAGTGTAAGTTATCTCAAAGTCTTTGGTGCAAAATGCTAGATTAGAAATCCTCACCATAGTTCTAAATTTGCACCAAAAGCACATGAAGGTTTTATGCTTGGTTATGGAAAGGACTCACACACCTACAAACTCTTCAACACCTTCCACCATAAGCTTGTTGAAATTGTAGATGTGCGGTTCGATGAAACTGACAGCTCGTAGAGAGAGCACCTGCCTTCTATGCTAGATGAACAGTCTCCTGAGGAATCCATTAAGCTGAAGGCTACTGAAGATGTAATACCCGCTGAAGAAGTCATTCCAACCAATGAAGACATTCATGCTGATACACCTAAAGAAAATGGTGCTGAAGAAAATCCTCAGCCATGTCAACCTGCTCATCCAAGAGTTGAAAATCAAGTGCAGATTGACAAAATCATCGATGACATCAATGCACCAGGTCCCCTCACTCGCTCAAGAGCTTCACATTTGACTAACTTTTGTGGGCATTTTGCATTTGTCTCTATCATAGAGCCAATCAAAGTTGATGAAGCATTCAACGAGCCTGAGTGGATTCAAGCTATGCAAGAGGAATTCCATCAATTCAAGCTCAACAACGTGTGGGAACTTGTCAAGCGGCCAGATCCTCGCAAGCACAACCTCATAGGTACCAAGTGTATCTACCACAACAAGAAAGATGAAAATGGCCTTGTGGTAAGGAATAAGGCTCGTCTTGTAGCTCAGGGGTACACACAGGTTGAAGGAATTGACTTTGATGAAACTTGTGCACCTGTTGCTAGACTTGAAGCTATTCGCATATTGCTTGCTTATGCTAACTATCATGATATCATATTATATCAAATGGATGTGAAAGTGCATTCCTCAATGGTAAGCTTGAGGAAGAAGTATATGTTGCTCAACTCCCAGGGTTTGAAGACCCTAAGCATCCTGACAAAGTCTTCAGACTCAACAAGGCCCTCTATGGCCTTAAGCAGGCCCCTTGGGCGTGGTACGACACTCTGAAGGAATTCCTCATGAAGAAAGGCTTCAAACCCGATTCACTCGACCCATCTCTTTTCACTAAATCCTATGTCAATGTACTGTTCATATGCCAAATATATGTAGACGATATTATCTTTGGCTGTACTGACAAACGTTCTAGTGATTAATTTTCCTATATGATGTGTGAAGAATATCAAATGTCTATGATGGGAGAGTTGAAATTCTTCTTAGGTCTTCAAATTCGTTAGCAAGACAATGGCATCTTCATCTCTCAAGAGAAATACCTCAAGGATGTTCTGAGCAAATTCGACATGCAAGATTGCAAAGGCGTCAAAAACTCCAATGCCTTCAAGAGGCCACCTATGCACTAACGAAAATGGTAAATATTTCGATCAGAAAGTATATCGCTCCAGGATTGGCTCTTTATTGTATCTATGTGCATCTAGGCTTGATATTATGCTGAGTGTTTGCATGTGTGCCCGATTCCAAGCAACACCAAAGGAATCACACCATAAGGTTGTGAAACAAATTCTTTGATACTTAGCTCACACACCAACGCTTCGATTATGGTATCCCAAGGGCTCAAATCTTCACCTCGTCGGATACTCAGATGTTGACTATTGTGGAGATCGTGTGGATCGCAAGTCAACCTCAGGCACATGTCATTTCATGGATGATCCTTAGTCTGTTGGTAATCAAAGAAGCATAACTGTGTGTCGCTATCTACTGTTGAACCTGAGTACATTGTTGTTGGTTCATGTTGCGCTCAGTTGCTGTGGATGAAGCAAACCCTCAATGACTATGGCATCAAGGTGAAGAATGTGCGTCTCTACTGTGACAACAAGAGCGCTATCAAGATTGCTTACAACCCAGTTCAACATCCCAAGACCAAGCACATCTAGATTCATCATCATTTTCTTCGAGATCATGTACTCAAGGGCAACATCTCCATCGACCACATCCCCACTGAAGAACAACTGGCCGATATCTTCACAAAGCCCTTGGATGAAAAGAGATTTTGCAAGTGGTGGTGTGAGCTATATATCTTAGAATCTTTGAATGTTCTTTGAAAAAGACACACATCCTAACATTTACGCAAAATTGATGACTTAGATGTGCAACACACGAAGTAACGTTTTTTTCAATCAATAAAGAATAACCCTCAAAGTGTGAAGAAATTGATGAAGAATTTGATTCTCAGAACCCTACGATAATTGTACGCGGTGTCTGAAATCATCATTCTTATACAGTGGGTCACACCACCAACCATAGTTGAAATTCTTCAAAGTTGAGTTTTTCGTCATTTTGGAAATTCTTCAATTTTTCAAATTCCTCAAGTTTGCAAATTCTTCAACTTTTCAAATTCTTCAAAACTATGAAAATGATGTTCTTCATTGAGTTTTCAAATTATATATATATATATATATTTGAGTTTTCAATGTCCTTAACAGCATTCACTTATTGCTAATTCCTCAAGTTGATTTTCATCTAAGTGAATGTGATCGGACCCGTTCCCCCTCTATGCTAAACTCAACCAAGTTTGTTCACAAATTCTTCATATGCTTTCTACTTTGAAACTCATTCAAAGTCTTCACTATGTCCTTGACAACTAAAGAATTTGTGAACGGAAACTTTAAAGTTTTTTTTCTATCAAAATTTTCGGCGCTTCCCGCTCAAAAAGTTCTGATTCCCATGACTGCATAACCCACCATCCCCCACTATCTCCTCTACTCAGAACGTGGGTGACACATGTTGCATGGAGAGCAACGGTCAGGGGCAATTTGGTAAAAAATATTCGCATAGGTTGGTTTTCACCTCCGCTATAAATACCTCCTTCCCTTTCACTGTGCTCGGTTACTCCTCACTCCCACTCTCTCCCAAGCTCAAACCTAGCGCCGCCGCTAAAATCATCGCCGGCGTGGAAGAGTTTCACTGCCTCGACCTCGTCGTCGCCATACTCGCATCGGCTGCGGAAATCTTCACTCCATCGCCGTTGTAGTTGTCTCCCTCTGCCAAGCTAGGGCGTGGGAGATCTGGACGAACAAACTTCCCTGATTTCATCTCACTGTTCGTCATGTTCTTCATCAGGGTAAATAAAATCTAATTTTACTGCCCTTACTTGATCTTCAAGTTTTCAACAATTTCCTCAAAGGTGTTTATTCTTCAAAAATAATATTCCAAAGCACCTTACATGTTCATGTCCTTGATGTTTTTCCTAAGTTATGATTTTCTTCAAGATTCCTCAATTGTGTGGATCCTCCAAATTTGCAAAACTCTGGAACCTAAGACAAGAACAGTTAGTGAAACTCCTCAAGACATCTATGGTCAAAATTCCTCAACTTGATGTATCTTGAAAATTTCTGAGAACGCATATGACATCTTGAAATTCCTCGCACCTATACTCTGTTCACAGGTACAAAATGTCTGCTGATGAATCACTAGGTTCACATCAACTTAACTCATTTGCAACGTTCTTGAGGAAAAAATGTGCACATCTTCAGAATCTTCAAGAGTTCAAAGTCATCAAGTGAAGAAAATGGCTGATGGAAAAAATCACAGAAAGGTGGAAGAAACCTGAAGTGCAAACTGCGTTTGAGATACCTGATGAACTGTATGAGGAGTATTGCACTCCAGATGAATAAACTCATGGCAAGGAAACTACAAAGCAGCGAAAGATTCGTATATAGAAAATTGAGAGGAGATGGGCACGGGAGTGGAAGGAATATCGGTATGTCACTCCAAAATACATGAAGAAATTCGCTGTTAAACCCCCGCGCAACAGGACACCCTTGGCTCCAAACAAAACTGCTGATCCCACTAGCCTCAAAACTGGTGACGACTTTCCTCAAGAATGGGAAAGACAACAAGCCAAGCTGGCAAAGAAGGCAAAAGAGGCTATGAAGAAAATTCAATGAAGACACAGCTGTTGCTGCCTCTGTCAGAGCCTCTGCTAGTGCTCCGAAGAAATCAATGGTGAATAAATTTGCAGTAAAACCAAATCCCTCATCTTCAAAATCATCACTGTAGAACTCTCCAGCAAAGTCTTCAAAGGCTTCTACAATGCCCTCAATAGCTGCACAATTATCAGCTGCTGCCACAAAGTCCTCAACACATATACACCTTGCAACATGTCAGAGGACCGAGGGATTCTCAATTGCTTCAGGGGTTTCTGCAAGTTCCTCTGCCCAAGTACAGTCCTCAACCAGTCCTTCACTGGTGAAGATGAAAGCTACTACTGGACGAGGCACTCAACCAAGTCCTCAACCTAAGAAGGTGGTGTTCAAAATACCATCAGATTCTTCAGATGAAGCTGATGATTAGGAACTGGCCGCAATCATGAGAAACAAGCAAGAATGACTGGCTCAAGCAAAGGGCACTCAGATTCCTTTGTGGTTGGATCCAAAAATGGTGCTGAACTTCATTGATATCTAGCACAAGGATCCCAACACCCCAATTGATGATTTGAAGCTGCCTCCTGGTCTAGATCATGTACTCACTGCCTTCATAGCTGAACAAAAGTGGAGATACGAGAAGGCTAGACAAACCAAGAAAGCTCAGTACAAGAAAGAGCACTTGTTGAAGAACAACATTCTGAAGCTTTCTCCCAAGGAACTGGTGAAGATGCAGTCTGAGATCAAAGACCTCAGTGATAACTTCAATAGATACTATGTTGATTGGCAAGGCGCCAAAGTATGTTTCGTCAATGTGGCTGATAAAGCCATCAAGGACCACAACAAAAGGGTTGCAGGTCAATCGCAACCTCAAATTCCTCAGGCTGAAGAATCTGCTCAGCCTGCTGAAGAAACTGCTCCCGTGGCTGAAGAATCTGCTCAGCCTGCTGAAGAACCTACCAGGGCAATCTCCACTATTGCACCTGAAGAAATTGCCAAGACAACTGAAACTTTTGTTGTGCCTGATAAAATTGAGACCACTAGGGCGACTGCATCACTCGTGGCTGAAGAAAAAGCTCCTCCTTCACCCTCTGCAGAAACTGCAAAATCCTCAAGGGTGAAGAACAGTAACCTTCCTTCCGCATCAGAAGTGAAGAAAACTAAGGCTGCAGAGAAAAAGGCACTGAAGAGAAAGGCATCAACGATAGATTCCTCAGTAGTGAAGAAATTGAAGTCACTGCCAAGTTCTTCAGCTGAGCTGTTTGATGCAACTCCTATCAGCTTCGTGCATGCCATCCTATGAAATAGTACCATTTGGTGTTGACTATGTCATCCCAAATGATGATCAAGAAGAAAAGGACGAGTCTGCTGCTACCTCAGAGCAGATTGATGAAGAAATTGAAGTGGAAACAAATGCTTCAACTCCACTAGTATCATCGCCCCAGCCTCAGTTTACTGCTGAAGAGGCCGACGTTGAAGAAATGGAAGAGGAGGTGGACATTGGAAACACAACACCTCTGATAAATGATGAATATTGGAAGATGCACACCCAAATTCACCAATGACCACTCATCTGTCACAAATTCCTCAGTCTCCAGCCCAGACTAAAGAAATTCAAACATGATCTGATGACTTGGTTGCAACTGTCACTGAAGATATTCCAGCTGCATCAGCTGAGGAAATTGTTGCTCCAACTGCCACTGAGGAACCTGCAGTGCAAATTACTAAGTCTGAAGGAGTTCCATCAATGCCTAAAGAAATTGTGGGCTGCTTCAAACCAAACTTTCAGCTGAAACCTAGGATGCCATTCAAAGGCTCAAAGCGCCCCAAATTCATCAAGACCAATTTCTTCAATGAGCACATTTTCTTCACTGAAACAAATCCATATGACTCTTCAAGAGCCGGTCACACCAGATTGTGGACAACCACGTAGATGAATTACTATGCATGAGTGTTGTTTGACAAGAAGAAAGTCTTCGAGCATCATCAAATTCCTAATGGAGATATGGAAACTATTCCATCCTTCACACTGGTGCTTGCAGTTCTTCATGATGCACGAATTCTTCCGTTCTGTGTGGATATATATGATTGGAATGAAGAGCTGATTCTTCAATTTTGTGTCACCTTGCACATCATAGGAGATGCTTCTGACATCAACTCATGCGTCATGGACTGGATGACTGGATCTACTCACTACACTGCACCAGCATTAGAATTGCTTCGATCAGTCTCGGTTCCAATTCCTTCAGAAGGGGCAAGATGCCTATTTGATGAACCTGCTCTGCCCAACCACGTGATGCAAGTGCTGATGAAGCCTTTGGCTCCTGGAAAACCTCAAAGGACTACCTTCCTTGTGAAGAATTTGCACTGTGTGCCCAGGATAGTCTACCACATACTTACAAATACCCTTAGTCCTTAGAAGGGCCACAACTCTTAAGAAGAAGAAGTGGAGGGAGTCATGAAGAACATGATATTGAACATCATTCATGGGATTCCCATCAACTACCACGATTTATTTATGAGGACTTTGGCCAATGCAGGTTTAGCCCCATTTGAACTGAAGCCTTATGCTCCCTGAATCATGAAATTCATCAGATTAAGGTCTTCGGTTCTCTTCAAGGCTGACTTCCAGAATCACTTCGTCTTTCTGCCTCCTATTGAAGTCCTCAAGCACACATTTGATTCATTTGAAGGAAAAGGCAAAGATGTCATTGATGAAGGTACTCGTCCATTGGATGGCCAGTTTCGCAAAGCTGCATCCTATTCCATCAATGATGACACTACTACCCAAGACTCTACTGCAAAAGCCTCAGTGCAAAAGCCTCAAAAGTCTGCTCCTTGTGTGATGACTGATCGTGAGCTGCTTATAAGTCTTCATCAGAAGGTTGATCGCAATCACAAATGGGTCAAGCAACAGTTTGGTTCACTTCTTCGAGACATGACTGTCACACACAACACTCTGAGGAAAAACCAATACTACCTCCATGAAGTCTTCAACCGCACTTGGGCCATTCTGTTTCACCTCAAGACTCCTGAAGAACTGAAGGGGATGAACTTTGAGCAGCACCTTGACTGGGCTCGTACTCCTCAGAAGAAATTCAAGAAGGTTCAAGTTCCTCAGCTGATCACAAGCTCATATTCTTCATAGCGCGAGACAGATGAAGCTGAGGATATTAACGACACTATGCTGGGCCCTGCATCGACAAACGACCCCAACAATGCTGGCGCTCCTTCATCACCCTCAAGATGAAATTCTTCAAGGGGCGTTAGTCCTCAATTTTCGGCCCTTTTGGTCTTCGATGACAAAGGGGGAGAAAATTTGAGTTAGTCTTTAACAAGGTCTCTATATATGGGCTGTTTTTTAAGTTACAACTCTCGCTCTTCTGAAGCTTTTGTTGGTTGAGTTGTAAACTTAAGTTCGATGGAGGTCTGACTCTTTTGAACTGCTTTCCGCATGCTTATTTCCTCAAGTAACTTAATGCATGCATGCTGAATTTCGTCAGACACCATTTTCATCATGCATTTCAAATTCTTCATATCATATGTTAAATGCATGTATGAATTAAAAGATATAGGGGGAGTTCTCCATGTTTTTAACCTACCATGTGCATTTGCAGTCCAAAGCAAATTCCTCAAATATGCACATCTTCAGGGGGAGTTCTTCTATATCTTGCGATCAAATTCCTCAAACACAGTACTTACATTCCATATTTTTATTCCCGTTGAAAACTTAACCTATTTGTCATTAATCACCAAAAAGGGGGAGATTGTAAGTGCATCTAGTGCCCCTTAGTGATTTTGGTGTATTGAAGACTTATAGGTTAAGGAACTAATGTGTTTGTGAGTGTACACATGCTCTATAAGTCGATGAGGAGTTTGATATATTCGGAGATTATCGACCCCTAAAAATGTATGTCTTCAACTGACAACTTTGGTGAAGACTTTGGTGTTCCCTGAAGACTTGGAAAATGAAGAAGTTGGTGTGACCTTGAAGATATGAACGAGGACTATGAAGCATGAAGACTTTTGTTTTTATAGTTTCATTTCCTTTCTTTGAGTCATAGGAAATACCGTACTGCTAAAGGGGGCCGAGGTATTACTAAGGAAAATTTCCAATTGGTGCTCAACTCAAAAGCCTCAACCTATCCAATCCTTCATGTGAAGCCTTTGGGAATCTCTTACATTTGACTCAAGTTCTTCAGTGACAGAGACGAAGTTCTTCTGGTCTCTGATGAAATTGGTCTGACTGAGGAGTTAGGATTTCGCGAGTGAAAATTTCCTACAAGTGAGGAATATGATAATCCTGAGGACTTACATAGTTCAAAATTCCGACCATTGTTGTGCTTAGCGCCAGCTATCCCCAATCATCTTATCCACATAACGGACGTATCATTGGGGGCATTTATGTCTTATCATGTCAGGTTGCACCCTGGCTATAAATAGCCACCCCCACAACCACTAGTTGGTTGGATTCTCTGAGAGAGAACTCACACTTGTCATTTGAGAGAAACCCATCCTCCAAAGACTTTGAGAGAAAATCATCAGTGGGGAAAAACTCAAATCCAAACCACCAAACCCAAAGTGATTGAGCATCACTGAAGAGATTGTTCCTGTGTGGAACCGATGCTTGTTACCTTTGAAGACTGTGTATCTTCCAGACGGTTAGGCATCATGGTCTAGTGCATCCTGCAGTCAATTGGGGATCATGGAGTGACCTTGGTCTAGAGCATTCAGCAGTCAATTGTGGATCGCCAGGTGACCAGTTTGTGAGGGTTTTGGAAGTCTACCCTGAAGCCTTACCATGAGTGTTAGGCGAGGACTTTGTGACCTTAGCTCGAGGAGAATACGGTAAGGACCGTGTGTCCTGGGACTGTGTGTCCTCTGGTTTAAATACCAGGCTGGTCCGAACCAGACGTATGACTACCACATCAGTTGGAACTGGGTCATCAAACCATTGTCTTCATCGAGCTATCTGGTTCTAATTCCTCAACCCTTTCATTTCCTCGTATACCTATTGATGAAATTGATATTTACTGTTTGAAGAATTTGACTGAAGACTTTCACAATTTCCTCACCTCAAATTATTCAAGTTACCTTGTTCCTCACCTGCTTATCATGTATCATGCTACCTGTAATCTTTGCATGATTTACTTCATCATGATGACTATGCTACTACTATGTTTCTCATGCACTTGATTACTCATTCCGCTACTAGTTATTCATCACATTTCAAATTTCTCAAGTTGAAATTCCTCAATTGATGAATTTGTAAAAATCGCCTATTCATCACTCTCTAGTCGATATAACGCACTTTCAAATATCTTAGCAAATCTGATAATATATCAAATATTGACTATCTACATGACTAACGCGTGCTCCACTAAAGTAGTTGATATCCTACCTAATTTTTAATCTAATACACTTTTTTTGTCTGGTATATAAGCGATATACAAGAGCATCTACACCCGCGATGGGCAAAATCGGGCACTCAAAAGCCCGCGGACACGCTCGTCACTCACTAGGCACGCCTCATTTATTGGCTTCTATACCCACGTCCCTCGTATTCAACATCTCAAAACCACAACCTGTCCATTTCTTTATATAAGGTGTATTTGTTTTTTGATAAAATTCCATAACGTAAGATGCATTTCTTCTCATTCCTCATAATTCCTTTTTTAGGTCTCTAGAAAAAAGGGAAATATACCTTTTTGATTGTGTGTATCTTTCCTTGTAGCAGAATGAGGAAAGTATCTCTCTCCATTGCATGTATCTCTTATTTTTTGACCTAAATGATTTAGTTTCCACCAACAAACAAATCTTCCAAGGGCAATTTTATCCTAGATTCTGTATAATTAAATGTCTTGGTCATCGTGTCAAAAATAATACACTTTACATAAAGGGATAGAGGGAGTACAGTCCATACAATGCTACGTAAAAGGCGATTAATATTTCATCATCGGAAAAAGAAGAAGCATAGTTCATCGGAGCTCAACGACGGACAATGCAAATTCATACTGCAAACTACTTAAAACATAGATAAAATATAAACAGAACAACGGCGAAGGCGGAGGAAATCACCATTACCTTGTCGGCCCCTTCCCCTTTTGGTCGTCAATGCAGCTATGCCACTCCTCCATGTACGCATCGGTGCGCGGTAGTGCATCATCGTCGGCGTTGGAGGTGGAGCCACTTGTGAAGCCGGAGTCCGAGATGTAGCTTTGGCCCGTTAGCCTAAGGAGTAGGCAGTCCTCCTCCTTGGCATGGTTGTCTGCCTTCGCCTTCGCCGCCGCCTCCTTGCTTGCCTCGTGCTCCGACAAATCAATGACAAGTTGGAGTACTTGGGCATTCTTGTGGTGGAGGTGCCGCACATCCGTCTCCGCCGTCGTGAGAGAATGGCGGAGCACCGACAAGAGGAACACGGCACCGGGATCTACCGGAGCGGCCGCACATGACAAGCGTGCGCGGTCAACGGATCCCCTGCCGCAACCCTCTCCCTTAGCCGTTGCCGCTCGCCTCAGACTCGGGTGTCCTCATGCGCGTCGGCGCCTGCGCAAGCATGAGGACACACCGGTGTCCGATAGCACTTCCAGAATAGACGACAGTTGTTGGCGTACCTGAATGATAGGAGCGGAGTGGCCAGAGCTATGCACCAGGCGAGATGGGCCGGTGACGTCATCGATGCTGCGTTGGAAGATCTGTCGCTGTTGGTGCAGCCTTGCTTGAGCTGCGACCGACCCAAGGTGATGCGAAGGCCGACCTCCTGCACATCAATGGTTGAGGCATCGGAATCTCCGTTGGAGGCGCTGTTGTTTCCATCATCGTCCATCGGATCGAAGGGGAGGGGATCAAAAGCGAAGTTGACGGAGACAGGAGTGAAGTAGAGTTCTGACTGACCGGTGTCTAGGGTTTTCCGGGTGAGGATATTTTTGGGGTCTAGATGGGTCAGGCCGGGCCAAGCCGACGTGGCGAACACGCCCGAACACGTCTGGGCCGTTTTATATCCACCTCATATTTGAGCTGGATATGAGGGGTGCCGGTCAACAAAGGCATTGCAGGTCTGTTTCACATGCTCATCTGTATTAGTTTTTTAGAGCATCTCCAACAAGTTCACAAAAAAATTGCGTCCTAAAATAGTTTTAGCGCATCACTATAACAACTTTAGTGCATCGGGACCAACATTGGTTTATTAGATGCCCAAAAACGCGCGCCCAAAAAACGGGCAGTGCAAACTGTGAAGCACGCGCCATCCGACGTCTCAAATTTACAGCTTTGATAACACTTATTAGTGCATGCCTAAAACTTTTTTGTGCGCCCGGTATTTTGCAGCCTTTGTTGGAGCTGTCTGGCGCCCAAAAAACGGATTTTTAGCGCTCGAAGCTGTTTTTGGGCGCCTGTTGGAGATGCTCTTATGACCAAAAATAATAGAAGATTATCCGGACGTTTGAGACATTGTTAAGAGGTCTGAGGGTAGATGCTCTAATGATATGTAGCACGAACGAGCAAGGAGAAGGCCCAGACCAGAGGGTTCCTTCTCTAGTCCAGCGACGTGAAACCTTAGTAACTGAGTGAGACCAAATTCATTTTAATCTCATTTGATACTTGCCAGAAGGGAGGGCACAGCCTGCTCAATGCCGCCGCCGCCCTCCTCCCCCATCGTCATCGCCCGACGTGATAGATCCGGTCCTCTGGTTCGAAAATGTCATATACGTCTGCCTCCCGGCCTCCCCGTTTTCGTCATCGCCTCCCTATTTGCCGCCATCTCCGACCAGGATGACCACGGAATACCGCATCAATGTTGTCCCCGACGGCCTGCTCTGCAACGTCATTTCCTGCCTTCGCACCAAGTGTAAAATGCATGTTTTGGGAATTTGCACGACACCCTTAACGGGTGTGGCTATCTCGTAGGGGGTATACAGAAGTGTACAATACAGATTATAGGATGTATACAGAGGCTACGTATTTATAGAGTCTAACACCAAGGACGTCGCCCGCACCGGCGCACTCTCCCAGCCCTAGCAAGGCCTCTGGCACGCCGCTCTGCTCGTCCTTGATGACACCCACCTCCCCCCCGCACGCTGCCGCGGCGTCTCGCGTCCTCACCTCCCAAATGGACCCCTTCCACTGCGTCCGCCTCGTTAACAACCTTGTCGATGGTTCCAACAAGGATGTGCTTCTCATCGTGTGGCTCCGCCTCCTCGCCGACAAGGGTGTGGAGGATCTCACCCTCGTCAACCCCTACTCCTTCACCGTCATGCCCGTCCAGCTACCACCATCGCTCCTCCGCTGCGGCGCCTCGCTTTGCCACCTTTACCTTAGTGTATGGATCTTCCCCTCCACCAACACCCTTCCGCGCACCCTTGACGTTTTCCCCGACCTCCAGGAGCTCAGCATCTATGCCAGCAAAACGCATGATCGCGATCCGGATTACGTGCTCGCTTGCAGCCGCAAGCTGGAGATCGTATCCTTCATCTCCACCTACTGCCTCCCTGACCTTGTATGCCTCGGCAGCCATAGCCTCCGTTGCATGATACTTTGGTGTTCCTACTTGGACGAGGTCGGAGCCATTGCCACCCCATAGCTACAGCGGCTCATCCTCTATTGCATGAACTCCACTTGCCTGGAAGAACCATCAAGGTCAAGATAGGCTATGCTCCTCAGCTCACCGTGCTCGGCTACTTGGACATGGCTAAGCATATGCTTGAGATTGGCAACACCATCATCAAGGTGGAATACTTTTTTATCTCCGATTTCTCATATGATCAGAAAATCATTGAGTCGTAGCTGATTTGCATTGACTTAATTGATCGATCGCTATTGTGATGATTTGCAGGCTGGAGTTACAAAAGTTTGCCGAAATACAGTGGTTCCTGTTGAATATATGTTGTAGGCCTATTCGCATGTGTATAGTTAGGATATTATCCCGCCGCATCCCCTTGCTGCCATCGCCGCCTCCTCCTACCCACCCACCACCGCCGCCACCGTAGCCCCTTGCTACAATCTCCACCGCCACCTACCCACTAGCCGCCATCGCCGCAGCTCCTTGATGCCGCCGCCCTCCCAACCCTTCCTCTACCTCCTCAACCCGATCGTGTCCCCTTTACCCCACCCGATCACCTCCCTCCCCGCCTCTGCGCCGCTGCTCCCTTTGCCGCCGCGCCGTTGCACCCGCACCGATCCCCACCAACCTCCTGATGGCCTCCCGATAGCTCCTCCATCTCCAATGGATCCAACCCATTCGCCGGTCCCAAGACTCCTCCCATAGAACTCATCCGCGATCTCAACATCTTCGGTCGTGTTCCCATCAATGTTGACTCCACCAAATCCACCTACTACGCTTGGAAAGCATACTTCTCCTTGGCGTTCGTGAGTAGCATCTTCAGGATCATGTCGACGGTTCTGCTGACTCCAGCCTCATGTTTGGTGATGACAATTGGATGACCATCGATGCCACCATCACTCGCTGGCTCTACCAGACTATCTCGAAGGACCTCTTCCACACCATCGTGTGTGATGAGGATGATGCACATGGTGTGTGGGAAAATCTCAATGGGCTCTTCACCGACAATGCCCTCCAGCGTCGTGTTTTCCTTCAATAGGCGTTCTTTGGCTGCCATCAACAGGACTCGTCCATCGACAACTACTGCATGTGACTCAAGAAAATTTCTGATGAGCTTCGTTATCTTGGTGACAAGGTCTCCGATGAGACCCTCTTGAGCACTCTCACCGCCGGCTTGAGTGAGTTGTTCAGCAACACTTCCTCCAATCTCACTTTCCTCCAAGACCCGACCTTTCCTAGGGTTTTGGCCTACCTCCGCCTGGAGGAACGACGGATGAAGATGGTCAAGACCCAGGACACCCACATGGCCCTCGCCATGGGGACCGCTCGCAGAAGTGCACCACCCACCCCGCATCCACCGCGGTTCCCACCCCTGTTTCCAGCCGCCAACTACCCGCATCCTCCACCACCGGACGACTTCCCTCCACAGCAGCCGTAGCCAGCTAATAACAGTTGCCGCGGTGGCCGCCGCGGGAAGAAGCAGCAACAGCCTAATGGCACCGGGGGGCGCCCCGCCAGCTGTATCTTCTGCCTGCACCCTAGGCCACCGCCCAAAATCCTTGGACGGGTGTCGTCCATGCCTACACGATGCCATCCCATGCGTTTCCATCCAGGCTGGCATCCTCGGCTCCCGCCTGGCGGGCCATCAGGCATTCTATGTCGCGCCACCTTCGGGGTAGCAGCCTAGCGACTACCCTATGCTGCCGCCCTCGCCCTCTCTGGTTGGTGCTACCCTAGAGTGGCGCCCGCCTACCCATCCGCACCCGCTCTCCCGCCAGCTCCATGGGACCTGGCCCTCTTTGACGCGCTTCACTCGGCTCCGACACCCTCCAACTATGACGGTGGAGGTGATTGGTATATGGACACCGGGCTACCACTCATATGACGTCTCACTCTGGTAATCTCGCCTCTTCCTATCTCGTTCATACCTCTACTCATATCACTGCCGTGGATGGTTCTTCCCTTCCCATTACTCATGTCGGTCATGCTTATTTTCCCTCCTCATCCACACCTTTGCACCTATCTAAGTACTTGTTTCACCGGGCTTACTTAAGAATCTAGTCTCTGTTTGTTGTCTTGCTCGTGAAAATCCTGTTACTATCAAATTTAACAAAATTTGTTTTTCTATTCAGGACGCCCGTACCCGGATGGTGCTCCACCATTGTGACACCCTGGAAGACCTCTACCCAGTCCACCCTGCCGGCTCCACCGCCACCACCCAGTCGCCCTCTCCGCGAGTGTGGATCTTTGGCATGCTCATTTGGTCATCTGAATCCTACCACTCTTCGTCACATCCTTTGGAGTTTTTCTTTTACATGTAATAAAACCGACGATCATACTTGTCATGCTTGCCGTCTCAACAAGCACGTTCGTCTTCCCTTTAGTGCATCGTCATCTGTAGCGTCCTATCCTTTTGAGTTAATTCATAGTGATTTGTGGACATCTCCAGTTGCTAGTAACACGGGATATCTATATTATCTTGTTATACTTGATGATTTTTCATATTATGTGTGGACTTTTCCGTTGCGGCGCAAATCTGACGCGCTCTCCGTCCTTACCACTTTCTATTCCTATGTCGCCATGCAGTTTGGTTGACCAATCCATGCGTTCTAGACTGACAATGGAAAGGAGTTCGATAACCTCGGTGTTCACACTCTCCTCGTCACACATGGTAGGTTTGTTCGTCTCCATGCGCGTACACTTCGCAACAAAATGGTCGTGCTGAATAGATCCTCCATACTCTTAACGATTACGCTTGCACCCTTCTCTTTCACGCCAACGTTCCTCCACGTTTTTGTCCTGAGGCCTTAGCCATCGCGTCCCTCCTTCTCAACGTTCGCCCATGTCGTGCACGCGGAAACTTTGCGCCACGTCATCTCCTATTCGGTGCCCCCCTTCCTATGATGACCTATGTGTTTTTGCGTGTCTCTGTTATCCTAGTATCGCCTCCACCACTCCCCACAAACTCGCACCTTGTTCCCTAGCATGCATCTTTCTAAGATACCCACCAAACACTAAAGGATATCATTATTATGATCCAGTTTCTCAACGCGTGTTTACTTCATGACACGTTTGCTTTGATGAGCGGGTTTTCCCGTTTTACCAAGTACCTCCTGCTGATGCACTGACCTCGACGCCGCACGCTAGTGGCTCCCCACCAGCTTCCTATGGCGAGCGCCCCGGTGCCGCTCTTGGTCCTCCCCCTGGCTTCCTGGCTCCTGCCTATGCCACGGGTCGGGCCCCCTCCACTGCTCCTACGCCGCCCGCCCCCGCGAGATCCGCGGGTCCCTTGGTGTCTCCTCCGGCCACCCCAGCTGCCATGTCGGGATCGTCATCGCCTTCATCCCAGGCGGCTGGCTCCACTACCGAGGATCCCTCCACCCCGACGTTTGGCTCTCCAGACGAGTCTACAACCCCGTCAGTTAGTGCGGCATCAGCACCTGACACCAGCTCCTCCTCCGCCGCGATCCCAACTGGCTCTTCATCCAACCTTGCCTTCGGTTGATCCATCAGCTCCACCACCCCGGATGACGACTCGCGCTCGTGCCGGCATTCATCGCCCCAGCACGCGCTACTCTGCGGACGAGTACCTTCTGTCTGCCTCGGCCTCTACAGAATCACCTCTCCCATTGTCAGCTCGAGCCGCTCTTCATGATCCTCACTAGCTCGTTGCGATGCAGGAGGAGTTCGATGCGCTTCAGCGCAATCACATCTGGCAGCTCGTTCCTCGGCCTCCTCATGCCAACTCATCAGTGGCAAGTGGGTCTTTCGCCATAAGACTCACCCCGACGGGTCCTTTGAGCGGTACAAGGCTCATTGGGTGGTCCGTGGTTTTTGACAGCGGGCTGGCATCGACTTCACCGACACTTTTGCACCGGTTGTGAAACCGGGCATGATCCATGCCGTTCTGCAGCTGGCTGTTTCTCGCGCCTGGCCGGTCCATTAGATGGATGTATCTAACACATTTCTTCATGGCCAGCTTGCCGAGCAGGTATATTGTCAGCAGCCCACTGGCTTAATCGATGCTACACATCCGGATCATGTGTGCTTACTCTTTCGCTCTCTGTACGGGGCTGAAGCAGGCACCACAAGCGTGGTACCAGCGCATCGCTGCCTTCCTTCAGCAACTTAGGTTCTGAGCTACTTGCTCCGACGCCTCGCTGTTCGTCTATCACCAGGGCCTTGTGGCTGCCTACCTGCTCCTCTATGTCGATGACATCATTCTGATGGCTTCCACGACAGATCTTCTTCGTCGTCTCATAGCGCGCCTCAGCGCTGAGTTCGCCATCAAGGATCTTGGTACTTTGCACTACTTCCTCGGGATTGAGATGGTGCGGTGTGCAGTTAGGTTCTTTCTTCATCAACAACAGTATGCTAAGGAGCTGCTTGAGCGAGCTGGCATGCTTAATTGCACGCATGTCCCCACACCCGTCGACACAAAGGCCAAGATCTCCGCTCTTTATGGCCTGCCCGCCACGGAAGTTGCCTTCTACCGCTCTATTGTTGGCGCGCTCCAGTACCTGACGTTCACTCGGCCGGATTTGCAGTATGATGTACAGTAGGTGTGCCTTCATACGCACGCCCCTTGTGATGCTCATTGGAACATAGTGAAGCGGATTCTTCAGTATATCCATTGAACTAGGGCCCTTGGTCTCATGTTGACAGCCTCGCCCTCCACCAACATCGTGGCCTACTCCGACGCTGATTGGGCCGGTTGCCACAACACTCGGTGCTCCACCTCCGGCTACTGTGTCTACCTCAGGCCTTCACTTATATTGTGGTCGTCTAAACGACAACCTACGGAATTCCGCTCCAGCGCCGAGGCTGAGTATCATGTCGTGGCCAACACCGTTGCTGAGTGTTCGTGGCCCCGCCAACTTCTTCAGGAGTTGCTCCTTGATGTTCCAAGGCTACCATCGTCTATCGTGACAACGTCTCTGTTGTCTACCTCTCCGCCAACCACGTTCATCATCGTCGCACGAAGCATATTGAGCTCGACATTCACTTCACGCGAGAGCAGGTGGCTCTCAGATGCGTTCGCGTTCTGCATGTTCCCACCGCTCAGCAGTTTACCGATGTTATGACCAAGGGGTTACCGACGTGTACCTTCGAGGAGTTCCAATCCAGTCTATGCGTCACAGGTGACGTATCGACTGCGGGGTGTGTTGAATATATTGTGTAGGCCTATTCGCATGTGTATAGTTAGGATATTATCCTAACGGTCCTGCCTCTAGTTTCCTTGTATAGATGAGGTTGTGGCCTCCTTTGAACAAATATACGTGCGATGTGCATCAGATCAATATCGAGAGTTGCATTGCCTTCCTACTGTTCCAAGCGTCAATGTGTTAGATCTGAAGGTGCGCTTCAGAGTAGCTGAGGAAGTGAGAACTTTGTTGAGTTTCTTGAGATGCTTCCCTGAAGTAGAGACCTTACATATTATGATTTGAGTTTACTTTTTACTCATTCACAATTTGCCTCATCACAGTTTGTATTGCTTTGCGTCCTTCCATCTTTCACTAAATTGAATGAAGCGCTTTGATTTTGTAGTCCGACAATGACACCGACTACTATGATGACCATGGTGAAGTCAAGGTAAGGACATGCTCAATTCCACTCTCTGGTACGGGGTCGGTCCGATCGGATGCGTGCAGTAGCATGTAAACAAGGTGGTGTTCGATAAGTTCACCGGAGGGACAAACCAGGTTGGGTTCCTGAAGCTGGTCCTTGGGCGAGCGGTGCTCCTACATATGGTGACCGTCATATTGGCCGGTACGGATTCTGTCGTGATGAATGAGGCCACGCGCAAACTGCAGCCGTTGGCTTCCAAGAGAATGTGGGCGAGTAAGGCCTTGGACAAAACTTCCTTGGAGGTCCGTGGTCACGCAGCACGTCACGTTTGGTGGTATAGCAGAGCATCTGATCTTTCCATGAACGACCCATTCATTTCTTAAGGAAGTCCTGTTGGAGCATTCGTCAGCAGCTAGAGGATCGTTCGAGTGACCTATTTATTTCTTTGTTATGGTAGTGATGGAGGGTTGATTAACTACCTGAGCATTATCGTTTGAATGACTCATGTTTTTTGGGACTGGAAGTGATGTAGCCTTAGTTAACAGCTCCTTTTGAGTGTTGGAAATTTGGTGTTTAGCAACAGAAGGTTGTGCAAAAGACTTATCATGGCTTGGATATGCAGTTACCTACACTTGCACGTAATGTGATGAACTAGTTGTAATGTGGTTGTGACTCGCACGCAATGTGATGACCTAGCTGCAATGCGGTAAACTAAGCACATATGTTAACTGCATTAAGAAGTGACTCTGTTGCTAAACTATTATTTCTGAATTCGAAGAGATTAGAGATTATTGGTATCTGCATTCAGTGCGATTTTCATGATTTGACTCTGTTGATGTTACAATCAGGTAACATGTGTGCTTAGTTTCACTTCTTAATACGCTGATGTTATAATTAAGTAACTATGTTGATGTTGAACAACCGAGCTCTGTTGTAAGTCCTGGGACGACTCCTGAAAATTGCTAAAAAATCAGGCTTTGTATGAGGGATAAAAACTTTGTATGCCTTTGCAAAGTTTCAGGACCATTGTATGCCAATGGAAATGTTCGACAGTCCTATGCCCTTGTGTTACCATCGTTACATTTTCTTTTAAAAAGGATCAGAATTGACCTTACATTTTCTTTTGAAAAGGATCAACACCGACCTTACTTTTCTTTTGAAAGGACCAGAACTGACCTTACATTTTCTTCTAAAAAGGATCGGAACTGACCAAAGTCCCCTATTTCAATGTCCACATGTCTTATTTTTCTATTTTTTATTCAGCAAGCAAAAATTGAAGGCTTCCTCGTCTTTGGATCCAATTTCGGAACTGAATGTTAAGAAGCAAGAATATCTCAAACCAAATGAGATGAAAATTTCCAAATTAGTCATATGTATTCTTCAATTTCTTTATTTTTCTGATTTTTTATCGGAACTATGAAATTTCTGTCAAAATTCAGTGAATTTTGAAGCTGAAAGTTCACATGCATGAATATCTTAAACCAGTGATCCAACTGAACGCTCAATTTTGAAGTTGAAAGTTCAGATGCATGTATTTCTTGAATTTATGGATTTGTTCGGAAGTTCCTCGATACTTTTGAAATTTCTTAAAACGTAGTCCAGTTTTGAAACTGAAATTTAAGAAGTATGCATCTCTCAAATCAATGATTGAATGAATTGAAATTTTCCCATATTATTCATATATGTATTATTCAACTCCGGGAATTATTTCAAAATGTTTTATGAACTCTAACATTTTTGACAAATTTTGCAGCTGAAAATTGGAACTGATTGTTGTCCAAATCTTGCAGAAAATTTCCCAGATTCCTCACGTATATAAGATTAATCTTATGGAATTTTGCTAGATTATTCTTAGGATTTCACCTTTTCAGAACAGTTTTCAAGAGAGCATTTGGCCCTGTTTCGACAGTATTTTTGGAAGATTTTACCATTACAGACCAGACAGTGCCAATGGTACCTACTGATGACCAACATGTGGTTAATTTTCGAGTGACAACACAACCTCAATTAGCACCATCTCCAATCCTCCACACACCGCCAACAATTTTATCATCATGATGGTGATCTCTTTGGGATCTTGATTGAGCTTATAGTGCCTTGGCATCTTGTTCCAGCATACACCAGCCTGAATTTGATGTGTCAATGATGTGCATATTCAAGTTGTTGATATCAATGGAGAAAAAATGGGCAACACCTGGCAAATTTTCTATGAGAAAACAAACTGACTAGCTAAGATGAAGTACTAGGGCACAAATAAAAGCACAGGCGAAGCTATATATTTTTAGATGGTGCTGCCGTTGCATTAATAAAACCAGTACATTTACATAGGAAAGGGAGTTGGAGGGAGGGCTAGAGTACAAAGCATTTATGTTACAATTGTCGGCGTTCTGGGAACGGGGGTACCCAGTCCTGCCTGCCTGCGGCCCAGGACATGGCCCACTTCGTCAGCCAGGCAAGGTCTGGCGCATTACTCAAGACAAGACCCTCGCGAGGACCCTAGGCTCATGAGGAAGAATGACATCAAGACCAGCAAGGATGGGCCTCCTCAGGCCTCCTTCTAAGGGGCGGAGATCTCTATGCAAGGCCCGGCCTCAAGAGTCAAGGGTGACGCAAGGAAGGATAGGCGAGCGCCAGCGCGCCAGGCGGCGTAGTTTCCTCTTTGGTGCAAAGGGAGCAAGGACGTACGTGGGTTCCCAAAGAGCCACTCAAAGGTTTCCATTCTAGTGCAACAAGACCACGACCACGAGCCCCGCAGGACGGATGTCATCGCCGAGCCCACCACTGCATCACTAACAGCTACTTTGCAGGCGAAGACCAACTTTGGATAGGGCATGGATGTACTCCTTCCCCCCTTCAAAATTGGCTGTTGTGGGATCCCTTCCCGCCCTTGTGCTAAGGTAAGAGAACCCGTGCCACCGTTATATATAGAAGCTAGGTCACACCGTAGAGGGGGAGACCCCCAATCTGATCCAACAGCTAGCCACTCAACACACCACCGCAAGGCGGGGAGACAAGAACAGACCTTGAGCGCCCTCTCGCGGCTCAAGCTCATTGTACTAGTTCATCCACCAAAACCTCCACGAGAGGCAATCCACCAAAGCAGGAGTTGGATATTACCCTTCCCAGCGGCCCAAACCTGGGTAAGCTGTCGTGTTCATCTTCCTTCTCGTCATCGAACGAGTTCACCGTTGTGTCCATCGAGTAGCGAGCTAGGTTGGGTGAGGCCACAGGGAAACCTTCACACACGCCACTTTGTTCGAACCTCGAGGGTTTTGCGTAGCCTGAAATCTGACATTTGGCGCGCCAGGTAAGGGCGTGTCGAGGCACCCTCTCTAGCCAGCCCTCAATCCCTGATTCGGTGACTCCATGGAGGGCAAGATCTTCAGCACCAGCCGGCCCGTCCCGCGCGGTGTCACGAGGGTGCGTGGGTCCGGCCGCTTGGTTGCCTGCATCCTCGACGGATCGTAGGCACCCTCCTCGAACCATCAAGTCAAGCAATTCCTCCGTCATGTGGGGGCGGTCCGGCCGTAGCCTGAGGTCACGCCACATCGGGTGTGGCCGGAGATCGACATCACCTTCGGCCCCGACGATCATCCCAAGGCGGCAAACGGCTGCCGGGGGGCTTCCTATGCTGTGCATGCCCACCATAAGCGGCGTGGCCGTCTCCAGGACTCTCAGCAATGGCGGTGCCGACCTCAACGTCATCACCATGGAGGCTTTCGACGCGCTACAGCTACCCTGCAGCCGGCTCACACCGTCGGGGCCCTTCGCTGGGGTGGTCGAGGGATCCGTTGTACCCGTGGGCCGTGTGCGTCTCCCTGTCACCGTCGGCACCCGCTCCAACTTCCTCATCAAGTAGGTCGACTTCGATGTTGCCCACATCTACCTCCCATAAAACGCCATCCTCGGCTACCCCACACTCGCCCAGTTCATGGCGGCGACGCACCCGGGCTACAATGTCGTCAAGATGCCTAGGAGCGCCGACATTCTCACTGTTTAGGGGAGCGTCAAGGACACGTCGCACGTGCTCGGGCTCGCCTACAAGGCGACAGCCGTGGTGTGCCCCAGCACCCGTGCATCGCGCCGGCCGCCGAGGAGTTCGGGGGCATCATCGACATCGTGCTAGTAAAATAGAAGCAATTGTTCTGCTAGAGCCGGGCGGAGACGAAGTGGGTACTAGTGGATGAACAAAATCCTGGTCCTAGTTTCAGCATCAGTGCCAACCAGCCCCAGGATCAAGAGGAGGTGCTGGTGTCATTCCTTCGCGCAAACAAGGGCGCGTTCGCATGGAGCACCTATGATCTAGTGGGGGTCCCGAGGGACGTGATCGAGCACCACCTCATGGTGTGCCCGAACGCCCGCCCGGTTAAGCAAAAGGCAAGAAGACAAGCGCCGGAGAAGCAGACATTCATTGCCCAGGAGGTCGGCAAGCTAAAGGATGCTAGGGTCATTTGGGAGGCGCACTACACGGAGTGGCTTGCCAACCCGGTGGTTATTCCAAATAAGTGCGAGAAGGAGTGTATATGCATCGACTTCACGAGCCTTAACAAGGCTTGCCCCCAGGACCTATTTCCACTGCCACGCATCGACCGGATCATGGAATCCACCGCAGAGTGAGACCTCTTCTTTTTCCTAGACGCCTTCTCGGGCTACCACTAGATCAAAATGGCAGTAGAGGATGTCGGGAAGACTGCCTTCCTCACCTCATGCGGGTTATTTTGTTACACATGCATGCCCATCGGGCTGCGGAACGCCGGGGCAACCTTCCAGAGACTGATACACATCAACCTGGGGCCGCAACTCGATAAAAATGTAGAAGCTTACGTCAACGACATCGTGGTCAAGTCCAAGGAGGCCAAGACCCTGATCAAGGGGGCTCGCAAGGTCCCGTGAAGCCCGCTTGTCCCCATGTCGGAACTCATGAAGACATCGCCGCTCTGGAGGCCCCTAAAGCGCACGATCCTCATGAGGCCTCACCTGCTCCAACGGCCCCTGAGGCGCCTAGTCCTCATGAGGTCCCGACCACTCTGACAGCCCTCGGGGCACCCAAGCTTCATGAGACCATAGCAGGACAGGACGCCGTAGAAGACCCCACCCTCGTCGAACACCCAGTTTACTACGTCAGCACAATGCCGCGGGACGCATGCTCATGCTACCCCATGCAACAGAAGCTCCTACTAGCGCTCCTCGTTGCTTCAAGAAAGTTGTACCACTACATCCAGGGGCACCCCATCAAGGTCGTGTCCGCATACCCCTGGAGAAGGGCTTGCGCAACCCCAATGCGGCGGGAAGGGTCACCGAGTGGAACATCGAGCTACATGCCTTCAACATAGAATTCAGCACGACCAGGGTCATCAAAGGGGCGGCCCTGGTAGACTTCATGGCGGAGTGGACAGACGGCCCTAACCGGGGGCTGGACGGGAGTCAATCCCTCACCCCTCATGACGAGACACCGGAGGGGTGGACCATGCATTTTGATGGGGCCTTCATGCGCATGGGGGCTGGGGCAGGAGTTGTTCTCACCTCCCCGGTAGGAGACAAGCTCTGGTACACCGTACAACTCTGTTTCTCGCGCGGGGAGAAGGTCTCCATCAACATCGCGGAGTATGAGAGCCTCATCGCGAGCCTCAAGGCAATGGCGGCCTTGGGGGTCCGGGGCCTCTCCGTCATGGGTGACTCTCAACTCCTCGTCAACTTCTCGAACAAAGAGTATACACCCAAGGACGAGCACATGGAGGCATACTTGGAAGTGGTACGTAAACTAGAAAAATGCTTTCAAGGCTTGGAATTGCAGCACGTCCCACGCGGCGCGAACAAGGAAGCCGACGACATCGCCAAGAGGGCGTCGCAACGAGAGCCCCAAGAGCCTGGCATCTTCGAGGAACGTCTCTTCAAGCCCTCCGTAGTGCCGCCCTCCGAGGTCCCGACACCCCGAAGTGGGGAGCTCCCCCTAGCACCGCTCCTGGGGGCTCCGAACTGCGGCCCAACCTGAGGAGCTGAACTGCTCCTTGCACTGGAGTCCCAGGCCTACAACTGGATGCATGAGCTGAAGGCGTACATGCTTCACGGTATGCTGCCATAAAAGGAGGAAGACGCGGAGCGCGTAACACGGTAGGCCAAGACCCACTGCCTGCGAGACGACAAGTTGTACCGCAGACGCCCGAAAGACGTCCCGCCGTGGTGCATCTCCAAGGAGCAGGGGTGCGAGCTGCTTGCAGACATCCACGGAGGGGATTACGGGCACCACTCCTCATCGCGCACCCTTGTAGGGAAGGCGATCCGATCGGGCTTCTATTGGCCCTCTACACTCAACGACACCTTCGAGCTGGTCCCGTCTTGTGAGGCCTGCTAATTGCACACCAAGCAAATCCACCGGCCCGCCCAAGGCCTCCAGACCATCCCGATCTCCTGGCCTTTTTTGGTCTGGGGGTGGACATACTGGGGCCCTTCCCGTGGGCAGCGGGCGGGTACCGCTATCTCTACGTCGCCATCGACAAGTTCATCGACTGGGTCGGCAGTCAAGTTCATCAAGGGCATCGTGAGCCGCTTCGGCGTCCCCAACCACATCATCACCGACAACGGTTCGTAGTTTACAAGCAGCCTCTTCAAGTCTTATTGCGCTAACCTTGGAACGCAGATTTGCTACGCCATAGTAGCCCACCCCATGAGCAATGGCCAAGCGGAGCGCGCCAACGTGAAGGTTCTGCGAGGCCTCAAGACCAGGAGCTGAAAGAAGAAATTTGAGGCCTACAACAGGGGCTGGGTCGATGAGCTCCAATCCGTGTTGTGGTCCATCTGCACCACCGTGACCAGGCCAACCAAAGAAACCCCATTCTTCCCCGTCTATGGAGCCGAAGCCGTCCTCCCTCACGAGGTTAGACACCGCACTCCCCGGGTAATGGCATTCGACGAGGAGCTTCGGGATGCCTCGCGAGAGACGGACCTGTTAATTGGGGAGGAATCTCATCGACAAGCCTCGCTACAAGTTGTAAGGTATCAACAAGCGCTGTGGTGCTACCACTGCCGCAACATCTGCTCCAGGACCCTTGAAGTCGGCGACCTCATCCTGAGGTGGGTTCTCTCCAGGGAGGGCTTGCATAAGCTCTGGCCCATGTGGTAGGGCCCGTTCAATGTCGTTCATTTCTCCAGGCCAGGTGTAGTGTGCTTGGAGACTCAGGACGGGGTCCCCATCCAGAACGCCTGGAACATCGAGCACCTTAGAAGATTCTACCCGTGACACCTGCCCTCCACCGACCTGTGACACTCTCACGTAATAATGAGCGGGTTGTATACGCTCGGAGCCCCCCCCCCCGAGGACGCGGAGGGGTTCCTCCCATGCAATGTGGCAGCCACAGCTCCACGCTGGCGGAGAAGTTAACACTGCCCATCAATGGCTATGCCCATGCAACGTGGATGCCCTACGCTCAGTACTGGGGGAAGACGAATGCTAGTCTAGGTGCCAGACTCGGGTTTTTTCAAAATCATGTTTTCAAGAAACGGGTCAGGGATTCATGTTCATCGCCGTTCCCCATCTTGGGTTCTTTATCTTTAGGTCTGGCACTTGCTTGCTCCCTTCCTCCTTGCACCTCGCGTGCGGGGGCTAGGGGGCATGGTTCTCACACCTCACAAGGGCCTTGGCGCCCGGATCCTCGTGTGGTGCTCCCGAACGGGTTAGCAGGCACGTGCCGCCTCACACTCACCCAGGGGCTCCACTCACAGCCCGACGCACCATCTTGGGGACTCGGAAGGCCTACCCTTCTTGGGGCTGGAACAAAAAAATTCTTTGGGAAGCTGCTCGAGCTTTAAGGAGGGCTCTTGAGCAGCATGCCTTAGCAGCCTTACCGGTCATAAAGCCACTTGGCAGCCTCAATGTCGTCCTTGGTGATCCGGTCGGCATCGAGGGTGTTCGGGCCTTGCCTCGCGGTTGTGTCATTGGTGATCTGGTCGTATACCACGGCGGTAGGGAAATACGCGGGACTGGGACTCGAAACATAGAGCTACTCGAGCGTCAAAGGGGGCTCCTGAGCAGTTTGCCTCAGGAACCTTACCGGTCATAAAGCCACTAGCAGGCTCGATGCCGTCCTTGGTGATCCGACCGGCATCAGGGGTGTTGATGTGTCGACCCACGGTTGCATCCTTGGCCAGACGCAACCGCGGCGGTTGGGAAATGTGAGGGACTTGGGCCTGCAGAAGTAGAGTGCCGAAAGGGATCCCAACTTACATCACCTACAGGAAGGAGAGGACCGCAGGACGCATAGGTCCACCAAATGCCATGGACACACCTCCCCCGGAGCTCACGACAGACACGCCCAGCTAAGTATCCTAGTCATGATTGGAAGGCTGCCTCAAGTAAAGAAAACACAAGACTAAGACACATCACACAAGCATGGTTAAAAAGGGGGCTCGTACCCAAGTTCATTACATGCCCGCAGGGCCTTCCTTTATCTTTGGTTAAAGGGGCAGGGACAGAAGGAGAAAGCCCCCCATGGGGGCTGCCACCTCAAGAGCTCCGGGGCCTACGCATTGGCGCTCAATCGGTGTCCTCCTCCTCCTCCTACACGTGCCCGTGAAGGCACGCCGACATGGAGGTTTCCGGAGTGGAGGAGCAACCCCGTGCCGGCTAGCGACACCCCGAGGTCCGAGCGAGATGGCATGGTGGTGCGTCATAGCTGCTATCGTCGTTGTCACAGCTGTTGCTCGGGATCCCCTCGGAGGGGGTATTGCTACTGCTGGAAGAATGACGCTCATCGCGAAGGGCAAGCTCATCTCCGTGATCGCCACGACCGGCGTCTTCTGGGCAGCACCCCAAGCACTCACCCTTGCTCCAGAAGATATTGACGAAGAGTGTCGCCTCCCCGTCGAACTTGAAGTGGAGGGTGTGCCTCCCCATCAGACCGTGGGCGCTGGCAAACATCTACCACCCGCGGACCAGGTACACGTAACCCTTCGAGGTGACCTCAACTTCCAGCCATGATGCCGCGCTACAGCAGCCGTCGGCCTGCAGCCATAGGCCGTTGGCCTCCCCGGCTAGCAGCACTGCCTCAAAGGAGCCCGGGAGTTGAAGCCAGGCGGTCTCTGGCTTCTCCGCCCACACCACATACTCCCGGGCCGAATCGACCGCATGGAGTCGCGGATGTGGTGGCAGGGCTGCCACGGCCGCCCTCCCACTGCGGGCGCCGCTACTTCGGCTGCCACGGGCACCCATGCCAGTCAGACCCGCGCTGAGACCGCCAATGACGACCCCAGACCTTGCTAGGGTACGACCATGCCCTCGGGAAGCCACCGGCGGCTTCGCAGCGTACTTCCAGGGGCGGCCGCGACCCCTCTTGGGTGTGGGTGGTGCGGGGCTCTCCTCGTAGGCCTTCCCCTTCTCGGTGACAGAGTGCTTCCTCTCCTAAGCCATGATTCGGGGGCGGTGACTTGGAGATTGGAAGACGAGGAAGACGAAGATGTGTGACGGTTTTCTCCCCCGTAATGGCTTAAGTATAGCTAGGGGCCAACTAGCGCCCCCTCGCATCCCGGGAGGCGTGCAACCGCTGTCGCATCACATCCGTGTGGCCCGAGAGCAAGAATCCCAAGGAATCGACAACACTCAAGGAAAGGTAATGATGGTCGGTGCTGGCACGGGCGTCACATCGGTTTTGACTTGGGTGGTTCCTGACGCCTTCAAGGAGTGGAGGCGTCACCGCACGGGTGGCTGATGCGTGTAGAGCCTGGCCCGCAGGCATTTAGGGCCCGCGGAGCTCCGGTCCATCCTCAAGGCTTCACCCTAAAGCCAGATTGAGTGTGCCTTGGGCCCCGGGGGCTAGAGTTGGCGTTCTGGCAACAAGGGTACCTAGTCCTGCCTGCTTGCGGCCAAGGAGATGGCCCACTTCATCATCCAGGCGAGGCCTAGCGCGACATTACTCAAGAGAAGGCCCTCGCGAGGACCCTAGGCTTGCGAGGAAGAACGGCATCAAGACCAGCAAGGATGGGCCTCCTCAGGCCCCCTCCTGAGGGGTGGCGATCTCTATGCAAGGCCCGGCCTCAGGAGTCAAGGGTGACGCAAGGAAGGACAGGCGGGCGCCAGCGCTAGGCGGTGCAGTTTCCTCTTTGGTGCAAAGGGATCAAGGACGTACACGGGTTCCCAAAGCGCCACCCAAAGGTTTACCTTTAGGTGCAACAAGGCCATGACCGTGAGCCCCGGATGATGGATTTCATCACATAGCCCACCACTACATCACCAATAGCTACTTTGTAGGCGAGGACCACCTTTGGACAGGGCATAGATGTACTCCTGTCCCCCTTTGAAAATTGGCCGTTGTGGGATCCCTTCCCGCCCTTGTGATAAGGGAAGAAGACCCGGGCCACCGCTATATATTGAAGCTAGGTCACACCGTAGAGGGGGAGACCCCCGATCCGATCCAACACTTAGCCGCTCAACATACCACCGTGGGGCGGGGAGCCAAGAACACACCTTGAGTGCCCTCACAAGGCTCAAGCTCATTGTACTAGTTCATCCACCAAAACCTCCACGAGAGGCAATCCACCAAAGGAGGAGTTGGATATTACGCTTCCCAGCGGCCCGAACCTGGGTAAACTGTCGTGTTCATCTTCTTCCTCGTCATCGAACAAGTTCGTCGTTGTATCAAATGAGTAGCGAGCTAGGTTGTGTGAGGCCACAGGGAAACCTTCGCACAGGCCCCTGTGTTCGAAGCTAGAGGGTTTTGCGGAGCCCGAAATCTAACAAGAATATCTCAAATAAGTGAAACAACATGGTGCACCAGTCCCGAAGTAGGATCATGGTCTGCTCATTTGAGCATCTGTTAGATCAGAGCATGATATCATCCGCCGCCGAGCAGCCAATGAGGTGGATAGGTTGGAGTTCCCCCCTAAATACCTTTGCAATTCTTGTTTCCCATATATTCCATAAGATAGCAATGATGATCGTGGAGCGAGTCTTATTAGCTTGGTGAGGTCCCCAAAGCAGCCGAAAGTCCATTGGTGGTGAAGCAGACAACGCTCACAGCTCTTGCCACAAAGGTCATAGGTGACTACAATGAAGGAAAAGGTGCCCTGTTGATTCCGTAGCTGGATAGAACGGGCAACGTCATGAGTCCGTTAACCCCCTATTGAAGCGTCTTTCGTTGGTGAAGAGACGATTTTTGGATGCAAGCAAGAGGAAAATTCTGTATTTATTGGGTGCATAGTTCTTCCAGATGACCGACGCAAACTGATCGATGGTTTTGTTTACCCAGACCGCCTTGTATGCAGAGTTGCATGTTAGCGGCTTCCCATTCGTTTGTCCTGAACCTGCACATTCAAGGAGGCAGTTGCTAGCAAAGCACATAGATTATCCAGTTCAAGGTCTGCAGCATTAGAGAGTCTTGGAGCCAAATCAAGCTACAACTCCGGAATACTGAGCACGCATGCAACAGAGGCCAAAGGCCAAAGAGAGTGGGAGAAAATTGTGGGGAAAAGTGTTGCAAGATTATGAGTGTGGTTGGTGACCGAAAGGTCAAGCCAGAAGGCAGTAGTTATGCCATTTCCAATATGCACCATAGTTATCAACCGGAAGAAATCAATTCCCTTGGCGATTTTTGACCAAACATAAGATTAAAAGGGTGAGTAGTGTCAATGTCACGAGAATCCGACCAACCATATTTGGCCACAAGGTGAGAGCTGCTTGAATATGGGAGAGTTGAGTGAAGTTTATTCAAGTGAGAGAGGAGTAAGCAAGAGTTTAAGTGATGCAGAGAAGAAAAACCTAGACCCCCCCGAGAGAACAAAGCACACAAAAATTCCCAAGCCACTTTACACTGACCACCCGACACTTTGTCCTGACCTGCGCAAAAAAATTCCCGGTAGCGTTTATGGATTTCCTAGACAATGCCCATAGGCAGCAGATGAGCAGTCATGGCATAGATAGGCAAAGCTTTCAGAACTGCCCGAACCAGGATTGCGTGACTGGCAATGGTAAGAAGCACCCCTAGCCAACCTGCAAGACACCGGTCAATCTTGTCGATGATGATGAACAAGTCCTTAATGTTTAGTTTCTGGGTGGATAAAGGCAGACTGAGGTAGGATTGGGGGAAGGAAGCAACCTAACACCCCAGAATAGATGCTAGAATAGAGGTGAGTCCCAGATCCACATGAATATGAGCGAAAGTGCTATTGTGGAAGTTATTCACCAAACCCGTTGCATTTGAGAACTCAAGCAGGATAGATTTGAGCGTTTGGAGTTGACCCTGGTCCGCTTGCAGAATGATAAGAGTGCAGTCGGTGTATTGAAGCACAGGGAAGGTGATTATCGAGTCGATGGGGTGGGACAAAAGGCCATTTGAGGATGCCTACCGAATAAGACGCTGCAGGACATCAGTGACAATAATGAAGAGGTAGGGAGATGTCGGGTCTCCTTGGCGAAGCCCCCTTTTTCATCTAATCCAAGGTCCCGACTTACCATTTAGAAGCACGACCGATTGACTAGTTTGATTGAGATTCTGAATCCAATCACACCATTTCGAAGGAAATCCTTTTGCTTTTGAAATTTCCGCCAGTGCCTCCAATGACACTGAATCAAAAGCTTTTCGGAAGTCTAATTTTAGGACAATGGCTGATTTTTTACGCTTGAAACAAGTTTGAACAATATCAACATCGTAAATAAAATTATCAACGATACCTCTGCCTTGAATAAAGCCAGATTGATCGTGATTAATAATTAAAGGAATAATAGGTTGGGCTCTGAACGCTAGACATTTGGAGCTAATTTTAATAAGACAGTTTTGAAGAGAAACAGGTCTGAAGTTATAGGGGGACGAGGCTCCTACTTTTTATGGGAGGAGAAAAATTAAGGCTTTATTAATCCTATTAAGGTCGGTAGTTCCATTGTGAAAATCATTCAAGAGGGCAAGCAAATCATGCTTAATATGCTCCCAATTAACCTTGAAGAAGGCTGGTCCGAACCCATCTGGCCCCGGACACGCATTAATGTTCATACTTAGAATCGCCAATTTAATCTCTTCCATCGAGAAAGGTCTAATGAGAGGGAGAGAGAGCTTGCGAATTGTTTAGCTTAGATCTGATCATGAGGCTATCAAGATCAAAATTGATGACTGAGCTAGAATGCGTTTCGACGAGAGTTTTGAAGTAGCCATGAAGAATCGCGGCCTTGGCACTATGCGAGGTGACGCCCGCACTATTAACATGCAAACAGGGAATTTATTTTTTGCGAAAGCGAACAGAAGCACACACATGCATGTAACTCGAATTTTCGTCATTGAGAGTGCATTCTCTGATTTTAGCTCGTTGGTGCCAATATGCAGCCAGTAGCTTGTTATGATGATGCGAGGCAAGTTTAACTGCAATGCGAAGGTTAAGCTCTAAGGGAAAAAGAGGATGACCTTCCTCAACTTTGTCAAGCACCGAAATAGTGCTAGAGCAGTTCGAGGCAAGCTGCCTAGGAGTTTTAGCATTAACAGACAATTTTTAGCCATATTGTGCGTACACTTAAGCTTAAGGAAGATGCGGCCAGCAGAACCGAGAGATCGATGATGGTGACCTACGCTCGCCCAATTGTGGGTGATTTGTTGGATAAAGGGTGGGTTTGATAACAGCAGGTTATTAAGCCGAAAGATGGCTGGTTTTGGAATGTCCGTGGAGGCAGAGAGAACAATGGGAACGTGCGCCTAAGGGATGTGAGGGTGGAGTCGGGAAAAAGATTGGTCCACTCTAAGTTAACAAAGGTTCTATCCAGGCGAACCAGAGGCGGGTTATCTTGTTGGTTCGACCAGGTGAAAAGCCTATCGAGAAGAGGGATCTCCTGGAGTTGAAGAGCATTGACCATCGAGGCAAACAGGCTGGCTTCAATATAATTAGAGTTAGCGAAAGATTTATCGGATGGTCTTAACATTGTGAAGATGCGGGTTTACTATTCTGACGCCTTCCTACACGCACTACGCCTGGTGTAGACCATGGAGGTTTTGCCAGGGTGAGGGAGCACAGGGACGAACGTAGTAGTGGGTGGAGCATCGTCGATAGCCGGAGGATCCTGGAGAAGGAGGGCCAGTGTGGTGTCTTAAAAGGGATCATCGGTTCACCACAGTCGAAGCGCTCGATTACCTGCATTACCTCTTCTACGTCAGAAACGACCTAACCGAAGGAGCAGCGACACCAGTCTCAGCAAAACACACCCACGTCTGTCATGTGCTTCCGCTCATCGCCCACTGTGTCCACCCTGTTAAGGTAACCAATCGAGCATGAATCAAGGTTAGCTACCAAGAGGCGAGGGCAGCTGACAGGGCGCATAGGCATGCGGTAGAAGCCTCATTCGCCGTTGTAGCCGGTAATGCGGATATCATAGTAACCTGCAAATAGCTTGACGCCGACAAACATGGGTTGAGCATCGAGCGGCACAGCGACCACCAGGGGCTTGTGGTTAGCCATCATGGTCATCCCTACTGGTAGCTGCACCACTCGGTCAGGGTGATGAAGATCGGAGGGTGGCGGCTGTGCTGGGGCCAAGCTTGCGTCCATGCCGGCAGCAAAGTCACCACCATCACCGTCGAAGTGGTCGTCGTCCCCACCGCCACCGTTGGAGTTGTCATCATCGTCGGTGGCGACGGGAAAGATGGATCCGGTCGAAGCTCCTCGGAGCGCACCACCATGACCGAGGCAATAGCACCGATGCCGGAGAATCCATGCACTAGGATAGTGTGGGGAACATCAGCGAGAGAGCGACTTTTGCCAGAGATCAGAATTGCCGAGTAGTAAACTCCCATAAGGCACACATGGTCAATCTTCATAGGGCAGGCAAAGGGAACAACATTGTTTGTTATGGTGTCAGGGAATCAGTACTCAATTTGGAAGTCATCCAAGTTCAAGGCTGAGACAGTGCCAAGGTGTAACAAGAAGCAGTTGTCCATGTCGTCATGGCGAACTAGATGCACAGAGTGGAAAGGACAGTTGAAAGGGTTGGAAAGGATAGAGATTTCCCTCTCACAGGTGGAGCCAAAGACAACCAGGCCCGCCCCTTGAGATGACACCCTAATGGCCACCTACGGGTTCCCAGCTTCGGTGAGCAAGGCTCTACGGATCCTGGCTTGGGGAGAGGGGTGGGGAGGGTTGATATAAGCAAAGTCTAGATTTTGAAAGTGTTCTAGAGGAACGTGAGGCATGAACACATTGGAGTGACTCCTACGACGTCGAGGTGGGGATGGAGGAAGCATGTAAGGGATTGAATCCAAATTAGTTGATTCCTCCCTTGATTCAAACTCAATCTCCTTAGGATCCTCCTCCTCTTCTGAATCAACCTCAGCGGTGTCCACTTGCTCCGGGAAGGCAAAAACAATTGGGGGAGGAGTTGTTGAAGGGGGAGGGAGTTTCATTCTCATCGGAGGAGGAAACCTCGATTGGTACAAGGATGAAATCGGCCATGGCAACAGGTTGAGGAGCGAGTTGAGGAGGCTAGGAAGGGGAGTGGGAGCGCACGGGAGCTATACCATTGATATAACATTCAACTTGGCAGAATTAGAGAGACATAACAACAAATACTTGCTTCTGTGTGATAGACACTACAGGTTGGAAGAGAAAGACACATAAAGATAAGTAAGTGAATCATAAGAGAATTTGCTTCCATTTTGAATCTGCGACCCATCTAAATGACATAATCTGATCAAATACGATAGCGACAACTGACATAATCTGCCAAAACAAGATAGGGAAAATAAAACGGACATGGTGTTTCTAACCCCGAGCTCAAATGAGCTCGAGTGAACAGTACCTCCGAAAAAATCGATTTTTTTTCAAAAAATCCTGAATTTTATTTGGTGTAAACATTGACAAAAGTTCTCACTTCCCACTGTCATGGGAGTAATCCTAACAAAAGTACGGGGGGTACGAATGAGTTGGGGGAAGCCTAGCTACAGAATAAGTATCACACTCGTAATTTACAAGTTCGGACCCCACTCGGAAGTGGTAATAGTCCTACGTCTCGAGCCCTTGGGTTGTGTGTTTTCCTTGTATGAGTATCTGATTACACAGAGTTCGTAACCCTTGCTCTTGCATCGGGGCACGACTTATATAGAGTGCGCCTCCACCAGTCGAGCACTAGCAGTAGGGTCATTAATGCTAATAACTACGGGGGTTACTAGAAACTGCTAAGTTAACCGCAACTATTATAGGTAACGTGGTATCGACAACACTTAAGGTGTATTAAGTCCCTCAAATGTTGCTGCTCCCATGACAATCATGTTCCTATCTGTCCGAGTGCTAAGGGACGGGCCGAGTGGTCGGTAACATCCGAGCGATTTTCAAGGAGCCGAGCGCAACTTGCATGTTCATCCAAGTGTCGAGGCAGACCAACGACTCTCATGAACTTGTAGGACCCCAGAGGTGTCCTAGAATAGAGGTACGGGACCCTACCTAGGGTAGGTGACCTCGTTAGTAGCCCCCGAATCGGTTGAGTCTCAAGAGAACGAGTGGCCCGCACATCGCAATGCCGGAGCCGTCCCCGGGATGTTTTTCAAAATAGATCGGGTCGTTTCCCACTCGATGTTCGAGCCGCAAGTGATTCAAGGTTTAATACCTACTGAGTGGCCTCCACGGCCACGACTTCCGGTCCATTCGGCTCAATGTAGATCAGCTCTCAGAGGAGATAACCCTTAAGCTTGGAGATGTCGTCATTAAAACTTTTGTCTGGTCTTCATTCAGAAGTTCCAAAAATGTTTGGAGATCTCTTCGAGTACCTGATGGGGCTTTATCCACTCGGTGGAAACTTGCCCATTCATAAGTCACTCGATGAATCGCGGTGCATCCGAACGCATGGGTGAACGCAGAGTCCACTCGAAACGCGGCGTCGCGAATTCTCCGGCGACTTTGAAATCGCGGGGTAGCACACACACGCATCGTGATGGTTGTGTTAGGTACGTGGGAGATGATGGGGTTATCACCCTAGGTAGGCCAAAGCAACGGGGTTCTTCCCCCTTCTACTTCGAAGAAAAACTACGCGACCAGCTGCGCACGGCCGACTGGCGGCCGGCCGGCTCGAGCTACCGCCGGCTAGCGACACGCATGGCTGGTCGAGGAGCCAGCTTGACCCCCGGCAGGCTGGGTGCATCCGGCTGCCTCCGGGCCGCCTCGTCCGTTGACCCTAGGGCAGGCATGTAATGTCCCATCCCTCTGCGTGTGGGTACGGCGACATGACACGACGACCACGATGGGCGACGCTATAGCCATAGTGGCCGCTGACGAATGGGAGTGCATGGCTACAGTCTGGCCGTCCAAGCCGCTGACCCTGGCGAGCGCGATCGGGTGGGGCAACAGTGTCGGCACGCCCTTGCCCACTCGATTACCTGCCATGGCGTGTCTACAGTGCAGCCGGCCGTACCGGAGACTTCGGCCGGCTGGCACTAGACGACACCTCCCGACGATGGGACTGCGCAGCCGGTGGACCCTACAGACGACGAGACGGCTCGAAGGGCGGGACGCCCTGGTCAGCCGGGTCCCTCCACCCCCGTACCTTAGAATACATTATAAAGCCGGGGGTTGGCTTATAAAACCCCCCGAGTCCCCATGCAACGGGGACGGACGATCATTCGCATACACCCACATAGAACTCTCCTCTCATACCATCTCTAGCAACGGAGAAGACGAGCCGGCTGCTCCTTCTTCCTCCTCTAGACACAGCTCTAGGAGCATCCTTGTAAACACAACTATCCATCCAACTAGACCAAGCAGGACTAGGGGTGTTACCTCCCACGGAGGGCCCTAAACCTGGGTACATCGTGTGTCATCAGCGCTTGTGCCCAATCTTGCACCCGAAGCCCGTCGGTGTCCTCCGGCCCCAACCACCTACGATCAGCCTACCCATGGCATCTGTCGTGAGAAAACAACGATAGTTGGCGCCCACCGTGCGGCCGTATGCGGCGCCGGCCGGATTCATGCTCCGGGCGGGCCCCTCGCCATTGCCCGTCGTCGCTGCACGTCCAGGCAAAACCGCGGGCTCGTGGGGCTTGCTCCGGCATGCCATGCGGGTGACTCTGTCGATCTCATAGTTGATATCGACGCGCTCACCGAGCGCGACGGCAGGCTCAGCCTCGCCAAGGCACCGACCGCTGACGAGTACCCCGGGCAAGTGCTTGTCTGCACCGATCCGCCCATGGTTGTGGGCGCACTCGCTACGACCCAGTCCAGCGGCTCCCACGATCGCATGCGGGCAATGGCCATCATCTCCTCCACCTCCTCTGGACGTGCGCGTGCCAGGGCTGACGCCGCCATAGCCCGCGTCGGCACCTCTGACCCGCTCGGTGTGGCCCTCCGGGGCTTGAGCACCCCTATTGCCCCGACAACAAACCCCGATCCCGCCGCGGCCGACCTCGAGGCGGTTTGTCGCGTCCTGTTCGAGGACGCCACCGTCCTCACGGCCACACGATGCTGCATGGAGGCCACCTGGCGGGAATACGCTTCCGCCTACGGTCTCACCCCGGCTGACACCGAGCCCAGTCGGCGTGGGGCTGTGCACGACCGCGGCCGCGTGGTCGACGAAATCCTAGGCGGCAAGATGCCCGCCTACGAGGACTTGGCTACCTTGGAGGGCGAAGAACGTGCCGCCCATGAGAATCACATCAAGGAGCTCATTGACGTCGAGGACGTGCATCAGCATCTGCTCGCGTCGAGCGACACCGCCTCTGTAGGCCCCCGGCTCGAGCGCGACGACACAGGGACTGCAGGTCGTCAGCCGGCTCAGCACTCCTGTTGCCCTCGCGTCTCTGGCCGCCGGGCCAAAACGAACAACCCCCAGCCCTCTCAGCTGTCGGGGAGCAAGAAGCCGGCTGTTAATGTCCGGTGCACCAACAACCCACCTGGCAGCGGCAGCCACCACGAAGCGTCGGTAGCCGGTGCAGCCGTGGGCACACTCCGCCCCCGCGACGCGAGCCGGAATGGTCGGTTCTGCCCGTTATCCGCCCCGAGATCTCAGCCCGGATCGGACCGCGTGTCCCTCGCAACAAGAACGATGCCTGCAACCGCATCGACCACCTCGCGCAGTCTGCCCTCCTCGAAGAGGAGGGCTCAATTGGCCCGGCCTATTTCGGCCCTCGAATCCACAACGAGCCATTCTCAACCGGCATCACACTCCCCTGAGACACCCTGAAGTACAACGGGGCCACCAAGTCCGAGGACTAGTTGATCGACTACACCACCGCGGTCGGCATCGCCAGGGGGAACAAGCGCGTAGCCGTTCGCTACGCTCCCCTCATGATGATCGGCTCAGCCCGCACCTGGTTCAACAACTTGGTGGCCGGCAGCATCAACACCTAGACGGACTACGAAGAGGCCTTCATCCGCAACTTTACCGGCACCTACAAGCGGCATGGCCGCCCCCGCGAACTCGCTATGTGCGTTCAGGGGCCGGACGAGTCCCTCCGCGACTACCTCACTTGGTGGACCGAGCTTTGCAACTCCTGCGAGGTGGTGCATGAGGTGAAAGCCGTACAGTACTTCATCGAAGGCTGTCGAGATGTCACCCCCTCAAGCACAAGCTTTTGTGCTCCGAGCCGGCCATGCTAGCCGAGCTCATGACGAAGGCGGACAAATACGCCACGGCTGATTCAGCCATCCGGGTCAACACGACCATGCCCGCCAAGGCAATGACAACACCGGCAACGTCCCGACTGGCTGCCGACAACCGCCAGCCGCAGAACAACAAACGCAAGAACGACTAGCCGGATCCCCGCTACGGGAGCTGGCAGGTCAACACCATTGAGGAGCAGGAGCCGGCTGTCCAGCATTCTAGCCAGCACAAGCGCACTGGCAAGGCTGCCTGGCAGCCAAAGCTCACCTTCGAGCAGATACTCGACCTCCCCTACAAGAACGACTCAGGGGCCAAACCCTCTACACACATGCTCTGGCAGTGCAGCTTCTCACAGCAATTGGCCCCGGGGGACGGCCTTCCGGCTCCTCCCGCACCGCCTGCCCGCGCGCCGGCCCCGACCCTAGCTGCCGCCCCGGCGTCGGCACCGACTCCGGCCCAGAATGACGATCGTCTGATCGATCAGTTCCCTAACAAGGATGGCTGTTACGTCGTCTTCACTAGTGAAGAGACGAGCAAACATGCTCAGCGCCTACTCCATCATGAGGTCAACGCTACCATGCCGACAACTCCGTAGTTCATGCACTGGTCGGAGAAGCCAGTCACCTGGAGCCGGGTGGATCATCCTGCCATGATGCAAAGTCTCGGCAGCTACGCCCTGGTCCTCGACCCCACCATCGCCACCAAGAAGCGCACCTACTGCTTTTCACGGGTGCTGGTAGATGGTGGCAGCAGCATCAACATCCTGTACCTCAACACGATGCACAAGTTGTGGCTGAAGATAGAAGCCCTACATGCGAGCCGGACGGTCTTTCATGGCATCGTGCCTGGAAAGTCCTGCTTCCCTGTCAGCAATATCACGCTCGACGTCCTCTTTGGCGGACCCGGCCACTTCCGCCGCGAGCCAGTGCTGTTCGAGGTCGTGGACCTCGCAAGTCCCTACCATGCACTGCTGGGCCGGCCGGCCCTTGTCAAATTCATGGCGCTTCCCCATTACGCCTACCTCAAGCTCAAGATGACGGGCCCCAAGGGAATCATCACCATCACGGGCGACTAAAAGATGTCAATCGAGTGCGCTCGAGATGGTAGCCGGCTGGGCAAGGCCCTAGAAATCGCCGAGGAGAAGCGACAGCTTGACCGGCTTGTGGCCCTTGGCGCCAGCCAGCCAGCCGTGCCAGCTCCCCTCTCGCAGTACGTCGGTGAGGCCTCCTTCCAGCTGTCCAAGGACACAAAGCAAATCCCGCTCGACCCGGCCAACCTGGCTCAGTGCGTCACCATCGGTTCCCGCCTATACAACAAATAGGAAGGCAAGCTCGTCGACTTTCTCCGTGAGAATCGGGACATCTTTGCATGGTACCCCAAGGACATGTCAGGTGTTCCGAGGAAGTTCGCCAAGCACAGACTACACGTCCGGCCGGACATCAAGCTAGTCAAGCAACCCCTGCGCCGTTTCTCCGAGGAGAAGCAACATACCATAGGAGAAGAGCTTGCCCGACTACTCGCACCTAGGTTCATCATGGAAGTGTTCCACCCGGACTGGCTGGCCAACCCAGTCCTGGTGCTGAAAAAGAACAAGACCTGGCGCATGTGCATCGACTACACCAGCATGAGCAAGGCGTGCCCCAAGGACCCATTCGCCTTGCCGCGGATTGATCAAGTCATCGACTCCACGGCCAGCTACGACTTGCTGTCCTTCCTGGATGCCTACTCTGGCTACCACCAGATCAAGCTGGATCCGGAAGACCGGCTCAAGACCTCCTTCATCACGCCCTTTAGGTCCTACTGCTACATCACCATGTCCTTCGGCCTGAAGAACGCAGGCGCCACCTTCTAGTGGTGCATGCAGAAGTGCCTCTTGCCTTAGATAGGCAGGAACATCCACATCTACGTCGACGACATCGTCGTCAAAAGCAAGAAGCACTTCAGCCTCCTCGATGACCCCCGAGAGACCTTCGCGAATCTTCACGAATACAAGATCAAGCTCAACCCGGAGAAGTGTGTCTTCGGCGTCCCAGCCGGCCAACTCCTGGGTTTCTTCGTGTCCGCCCGTGCCATCGAAGCAAATCCCGAGAAGATCAGCGCGATCGAGCACATGCCCAAGCCGACCCGGCTACGCGATGTCCATAAGTTCATCGGCTGCCTCGCCTCGCTTAGCCGGTTCATCAGCCGGCTGGGGGAAAAGGCCCTACCCCTCTATGGGCTCCTTCGCAAGACGGCTCTGGTCGAACCGGGTCACACCAAGAAGCCAGACATGTTTGATTGGCCCAACGAGGCAGAGAAGGCCTTCTGCGGCCTCAAGAAGGCTTTCATCCGCGTGCCCATCCTGGCCGCGCAGGCTGAGAAGGAACCTCTGCCCGCCTACATCGCGGCGACGACCCACATCATCAGGGTCGTCCTAGTGGTCAAGCGGCTGGAGGAGGGAAAGTCCCTGCCGGTCCAGTGCCCAGTCTACTACCTTAGCGAGGTCCTCTCCGCGTCCAAGCAGAACTACCCCCACTACCAAAATATGTGATACGACATATACTTCGCCGCCAAGAAGGTCAAGAAATACTTCCAGGAGCATACCATCACCGTGGTAAGCACGACCCCACTCGGCGAGATCATGAGCGGCCGAGACTCCACCGACCGGGTCGCCAAGTGGGTCATCGCTCTTGCCGATCACACCGGTACACGCCACGAACCGCCATCAAGTCACAGGCGTTGGCCAACTTCCTCGTTGACTGGTCGGAGACAGAGTTCGTGCGGCCTCCCCCGGACTCCACACATTGGCAAATGCATTTCGATGGCTCAAAAATGAGGACCGGCCTGGGTGCTGGCATAGTCCTCTCCTCCCCGAAAGGTGACCAGCTCAAGTACACCGTCCAGATCCACTTTGCCACCTCCAACAACATGGCCGAGTACGAGGCCATCATCCATGGCCTCTGGCTGGCCAAGGAGATCGGCATCAGGTGCATCCTATGCTTCGGTGACTCCGACCTCGTGGTTCAGCAGGTCTCTGGCGAATGGGACGCCTGGGACGCCAACGTGGCCAGCTACTGGTTCCCTGTACAACAGCTCACCGGCTCCTTCGAGGGCTATGAGTTCCATCATGTCCCACGGGCGGACAACGAGGCGTCCGACACACTGGCGAAGATCGGCTCCACCCGGTAGGCCATCCCATCCTGCGTCTCCCTCGAGCGGATGCTCAAGCCATCAATCAAGTCTTCCCTAGAATCGGAGTCCATCTTCGTGCCGGCAGACGACACCGGCCCATCGGTGGCTCCGGCTGCCCCTTCGGCATCTTCGCCACCGGCTCCCACAACCTTGGCAGCCCTGCCGGCACTGGTTGACCTGGCCGTGTCCAAGGCCGCCGGCTCCAACGATGCGGCGTTCATGATGAAAATCGACCAGCCGGCCTCAGGGGCTGGAGAGCCGGTCCCAGGGGCTACTCATCGAGCCCGGGGGCTCCCGAGTAGGCCCCCGTGTCGGCGGCCTCATGGGCCCAACCTATCTTGGCTTTCCTTCTACGTGGCGATCTCCCCCCGGACGACGCCTTGGCGAGGCAAATTCAACGCCGGGCCTCGGCATACATCATCATCAACAACAAGCTCATCCATCACAGCACAACCGGCATCTTCCTGCGGTGTGTCGAGCCGGAAAGAGGTCTGGAGATCCTCATTGACATCCACCAGGGCGAGTGCGGGCATCACGCTGCCTCCATGACCTTGGTGGCCAAAGCCTTCCGCCATAGTTTCTTCTGGCCCACCGCTCTCGAGGCGGCCAAGAAATTGGTCGACGAGTGCGAGGGCTATGAGTGCTTCAGCACGCAGAGCCACCTGCCGGCATCGGCCCTCCAGGCCATCCCCCTCTCGTGGTCCTTTTCTGTCTGGGGGCTGGATATGGTGGGTCCCTTCAAAACCGCACGAGGCGGCATGACACATTTGCTGGTGGCTGTCGACAAATTCACCGAATGGATTGAGGCACGACCAATCAAGAAGCTAGACGGTCCCATAGCCGTCCGGTTCATTGACGACATCACGGTTTGCTACAGCGTCCCCCACAGCATCATCACCGACAACGACACGAACTTCGCCAAGGGTGCACTCGCACGTTACTGCTCCAAGCAAGGAATCCGGATCGACCTGGCCTCCATCGCTTATCCGTAGTCAAACAACCAGGTCGAGAGGGAAAACGGTCTCATCCTGTCCGGCTCACCCCCGGCTCATAAAGCCACTAGTAAGGTCGGTCGGCTGCTGGATCGACAAGCTGCCGGCTCTCCTTTGGAGTCTTAGGACCACCCCCAACCGATCAACCAGCAACACGCCTTTCTTCCTTGTATACGGGTCCGAGGCGATCATCCCCACCGACATCAAGTTCGACTCGCCTTGGGTCATCCTATACACGAAGAAGGATGCAAAGGAGGCAAGAGAAGACGGTGTCGACTTACTCGAAGAAGCCCGTGAACTGGCCTTGAGCCGGACGACAATTTCCCAGCAGAAGCTCCAGCACTACCACAACAAGCGGATCCAACCACTCTCCTTTCGTTAAGGGGACCTGGTCCTCAGGCGGATCCAGCGGACAACTAGACAACACAAGCTATCCTCCCCATGGAAGGTCCCGTTTATCGTCAGCAAGGCATTGCACAACAATGTGTACTATCTAATAGATGCCCAGAAGCCACAGAAGCGCAAAAGAGACGCCTCCGGCGAGGAGACCGAGCGCTCGTGGAACGCGGCGCTCCTCCGTTCTTTTTATTGCTGAAAAGACCAGTGTATGTATGTATCCCTTCCCTTTTGGGCATATGAATGCAATGGGTGCCCCAGGCCGGCTCCTGGGGCACGCCCTTTTCATTTCCTTCAAAGGTCCCCACACTCACCGGCTCCCCGGCCCGGCTCCCGGGCCCAGTGGCTCGTCGGCTGGTCCTAGGTCGCCTCTCTCAAAAATTGGCTAAGTAGTGTGAGCTGAGCAAGCCCTCCCATCCCTCCCAGCTACAGATCTGGCTCCCGGCTATCTGGCTGATGGGGCCCCGGGGCAGCAAAGCTTAGCTCACACGAAAGATCAATCGCAAGGAGATACCGGCTAGGTCCAGACGGACCATCGCCTCGCCTCTCTCACTCTACTTATCCTGAAAGGCTCTCGTGGTTCCTAATTTCAGAACCGGCTCCCTCGTTGCAGACACCCTGACCTAGCTACAGACCGGCTCCCGGCTGTCAGGCTGGCGGGGCCAAAACCAAAGGGGAAAAGGGGAGGAATGGAAAGAACCAAAAGGGCGAAAAAGGATAAGGACGAGCAAGCACGCATAATAAGGCAAACACATTAAATATTCACGGTACGAATGTTAAGACGAAAGTGGACCATGGCCATCACGGTTCATTACATTACACCCCAAGTGGGTGGACTTGAGCCTAACTTACAGGAAAGAAAAAGAAAGATAAAAACACCCTAGGCTTAGGCCACTAGCGCTTCACTTGCCGGCTTGCCTCCAGCCGGCGCATCGCTGGACGGCTCGACACCTGCCCTGAAGTTGGTCACGGCCTTCGGGTCAGCCTCCTTGGCCTTCGAGGCAGCCTCCGCGGTCCCAGACATCTCGCCGCTCGAGTCGGTGCTCTCGCCGGCAACCTCCTCGTCTGCTGGGCCTTGGGGGATGCCGAAGGAGTCTTCTGGTGCCGGCTCACCGTCCTCGCCGAGCGCCGGTAGGAACTCATCCGTGTTGAGATTCGACACGAGCTCATTGGCCCAACGGACAAGGGCCGGCTCACGGGCCTCCCGCTCCTCGGCCGGCTCATCCCGCATAGTGACCAGCCGGCCAAGTCCACGCCGCGATACCATGACGTGACGAACCGGAGCACCATCTGCGTGCCAGCTCGGGCCGCTGACACCTTCCAGGCCTCAAGCCGGGCCATGGTCTGCTCCAGCCACAAGGCCACGCAGTTCACCGAAGCTCCCCCGCGGCTCGGCCACAGGGCGGCGGTGATCTCCTTTCCGGCCGTCTTCAGCCACTCCATGCTCCGCTCGAGGTGGATCAACATGTTTTCAATGGCGAGCCCAAGCTCCGCCATATCACACGCGGCGTCCTCCTCAATGGAGCGCCCGTGCTCCCAAAGGTATTCCTAGTGCTCCTTGACAACGTGCTCAACGCGGCACTGACTTTCCGGGAAGCGCCCTAAGAGAAGAAAGAGAAGAAGAAGAAGAAAGGGAAGAAGAGGAAAGAAGGGCAAATCAAATACAGGAACCAGCAAAGGAAAAAGCAACAGGCTGGAAAAAGAAAAAATGGACACCTACCTTCGATGGTGTCGTCCACCCTGATGGCGAAATTGGGTGACACTTTCCGCTTTGATGCCAGCACCACCTCTGATTCGGCGAGGGGACCCTTGAGCCCTTCGAGCGAGCTCTCGAGGCGGGTCACCACGTCTTGGAGGGCGGCAGTCCGCCGGGCGGCGTCAGCCGCCTCCTTGATGGCCATCTCCTTGGTCACCACCTCCTTCGCCACGTCGGCCTTGAGGCGGTCCTGGACCGCCTCCCCATCTGCCGGCAGCACGGCAAAGCTGGTCCTTCTCCTATGTGACCGCCTGGACGCCTTGCGCCAGCCGGTCTCACTCGGAGACAAGCTCGGTCTTCTCCGCCTAGAGGGCGGTCAGATCACCTACAAGACAAGGCAGGCGTCAGCCGGCACTCTGGGGCTACATACCCCTCCCACAAAACTCGACTTACCTTGCACCCGCGCCAGCTCCTCCTCCAGGCGATATAAGCCATGTTTGCCACGGTCGTAGATGTCGACTGGGTCCTCGAACATGTTGTGCCGTAGGGAGTTCCCCTCCTATCACACGGAGCCAAAAGTCAAAACATGCTCAAGGAGATCCGACCCGACTGCCCGTCAGCCGGTCAGCCGGCCCGCATGTCGGGGGCTACACCAAGTGGGTACGCTTGCGCACCCCCGCTGAAAACTTTAACAAGAATGACTGGGCTTACCTCTGCACACTGCATGGTGGTGTTTGCCGCCTCCATGAATCGAGCCAGCTCCTGGCGGCACCAGTCTAGAACGCTCCCCAACTCCCCGAACGAGGCGATCGGGCCACCCGTACGGGGAGTAGGAAGGATTGGGATGCGTGCTAGCGCCTCCCAGTCCCGGAGCACCTCCTGCATGGTCCTCAGGGTCCTCTAGGCCCTGCCGCCGTTGCCCCCCCGACCCCAGGCTCACCATGGTACCGGCCGCCGAGGGTAGGTTGCTGACGGCAAGAGCCCAAGAGTCCCCTTCTCCTCCCTCGCTTGGTGCCGTCACCTCCTCCCCCTCCCGCCGCTCCATCGTGACTATCGCGACGGACGACGCCTTTGTATCCAGGGCCGCCACCTCTAGCGCCGCCTCTGACGCCGCCTCCGGGGCCACCGGAGCCTCTTGCATGTCGACCCGGTCCGGCTCAGCTGTGGGTGGCGTCACTACCGGCACCTCAGGACAGGTCACCTCGGGGGCCTGCTCCGCTGTCGCCACCCCCGCTCGGGCCGCCTCCTCCACAGACGGAGGCACAGGAGGCTCCATGGCTGCCCTCGCAGCTCGCTCGACAAGGGCCTCGACAAACGGGTCAATTCCTCCGCCGAGTCCGACGCCCGCATGGGGTCCGCAGACCTCCTCCGCCTCCCACCGCTCGAAGTCTCGGAATGTGAGGCCCCGCCTCGCGTTTCGGACTTTGAGGCTCACAGCTCCGCGAGCCTCCTCTTCTTCTCCCACTGGGTGGCCACGTGCTCGCAGGCCAGCCGGCTGGCGGCATCCGTCTGATCCCCCGCCGGCTCCCCCTCGTGGAGCTCGATGGGGTCCCTGTCGCGCACAAAGGTCGATCACCCACCGGCTCGCGACCCAGAAGAAAACACACGCAAAGCTTGAAAGAGAGACTTACCCGATGACGAGGGGCAAGGACCGCTTGGCGCGCGCCGGCGGCTTCCGCGCGGCCACCTTCACCCGCTTTGGGACTGGTGGCGAGGTTGCCGGCCACTCCTGAGCTGGCCTCTTCGCCCCTACGGCAGCTCCGTCCGCCGGGACTTGAGTCGGATGCTCCTCGCTCCGCCGACCTTATCATGTTGAGGGAGGAGGCTTGTTCAGAATCATCATGTCATCTTCATCGTCATCATCATCATCATCGTCCGTCCAGTCCCTGGTCGTGGGGGCAAAAGGGAACTCACCAGCTCCGCTGGGCTCCCCGGCTGCGTCGGATCCTCCGGCTCCGCTAGGGTCGCCGACTCGTGGGTCTGCTGGCTCATCGACTCCTCCCGAGGAGTTCACTCCCTCTTCCAGCGGGCCTCCCCGCTCGTACTCTTCAGATTCAGAGTGTTCACTCTCCGCCTCGAAAATTTGGGGGTGCGGACCATCCGGCGTGTTCTGTCGCATCAACAGCTGCAGTCAGCACGACGAAGTAAGGTCCGCTGGCGGCTGGCGGCAGGAAAGAATCAAAATAAGAAAAAGCCGCCTCGTCAAAGACTTACCAGGGGGACGGTTGATGCGGTTGTACGGCTCCATGCCAAATGTCCATGACGCGGGCTTCAGCTTGAACGTCGTGAGGGTGTTCACCCGCGTCGCCACCTGAGCCGGCATCAGGTCGACGGTGGACAGCCGGCAGGGGTAGTGGCGGCCGGACATGTCGCAGATCCGGTGCGGCCTCAACTGGGGAGGCAGCACCCGGCACGAGATGAAGGCCACCACTGGATCGGTAGTTACCAACCCCTCGACGCTCTTCAGCTACGCGAGCCGGCCAAGCTCCGCCAGAGCCATGTCGCTTAGGGTGGTTCCCAAGTAGTTCAACTGGGTGGACTATGCGTCGACGAACGGCAACGGCCGGATGAAGTCCAGGTTCGGGTCTGGCATGCGAGCGACCACCCGCTCCGCTAGTGGCAGCATGCGCGCGCAGCAGAGGTCCGCAATGTCCGCCTCGGTGACGACAGAACCAACCCAGCTTCCTTTGTGTCCGTCAGCATTTGCGGCGGCAGGGATTCGTGCGGGCGCGGTTGCGAGCTCGGGCGCGGTGTTGCGCGAGGGGAACAAGGAAGACAAAGAGGAAAGGAGCAAGGAGGCAAAAGGGATGCGGGTATCTCCGCCCCTGCCCTTCCTTCCCTTTTAAATGGGGAGGCCACGACCGGCGGACATGGGGATTAACTCCGCCCACTCCCCTGGAAACTCCGCGTGTGCATGGGTTGCCCCGGGCCGTAACGGCCGCTTCGGGGTGCAGAGGATCCTGGCCTACGCTCCGAGGCCTACTAGGCCTAGCAGGCTAGGCCCAGGTCGATGTCTGATCTCCCCGCGTGCGCGGGGCCCGCCACATCATTACCATCCGCGTGGCGCACGGCGGGCCGACTCGGGTCCAGGGGCGTCGTGCTGGAACCCGAGGCGTCGGGTCCAACGATCGACCTGGTTGGCCCTTCGGCTTCACACCAAAGGCGGGTGCCGCTGGGGGGAAGCCGCCGGCTCCCCTTCGTCTGCCGGACGTAGGCCCCCGCCGGCTTTGGGCACTACTGATGGGGTTATCACCCCTAGGTAGGCCAAAGCAATGGGGTTCTTCCCCCTTCCGCTTGAAGAAAAACTACACGACCAGCTGCCCACGGCCGGCTGGGGGACGGCCAGCTCGAGCTGCCACCGGGTAGCGAAGTGGACGGCTGGTCGAGGAGCCGGCTTGACCCCCGGCCGGCTGGGCACGACCGACTGCATTCGGGCCGCCTCCTCCGTAGACCCTGGGGCGGATAAGCAACGCCCCGTCCCTCTGCACGCGGGTATGGCGACACGACGCGACCGCTATGACGGGCGACTCTATAGCCACACTGGCCGCTAACGCACAGCAACGCATGGCTACAGTCCGGCCGTCCAGGCCGCTGACCTTGGCGAGCGCGACCGGGCGGGGGAACAGTATCGGCATGCCCTCGCCCACTCGATTACCTACCCTGGCATGGCTACAGTGTAGCCGGCCATACCGGAGACTTCGGCCGACTGGCACTAGAAGACGCCTCCCGGGCGACCCGTGCCACGACAGGTGGGCGAGGGCCAATCACAAAACCGGCTGGCAGGCCCCCTCATGGGCGATGGGACCGCACAGTCAGTGGATCCTACAGACGATGAGACGACTCGAAGGGCAGGACCCCTGGTCAGCCGGAGAGGCTGCCAGCCGGGTCCCTCCACCCCTGTACCTTAGAATACATTATAAAGTCGGGGGGGGGGGGTGGCCTATAAAACCTTCCGAGCCCCCATGCAACGGGGACGGACGATCATTCAAATACACCCACATAGAACTCAACTCTCATACCATCTCTAGCAACGGAGGAAGATGAGCCGGCTGCTCCTTCTTCCTCCTCTAGACATAGCTCTAGGAGCATCCTTAAACAAAACTATCCATCCAACTAGACCAAACATGACTAGGGGTGTTACCTCCCACAGAGGGCCCTAAACCTGGGTACATCGTGTGTCAGCACCGCTTGTGCCCAATCTCGCATGTGGAGCCCATCGGCGTCCTCCGGCCCCAACCACCAACGATAAGCCTACCCATGGCATCTGTCGTGAGAAAACGAGGACAGGAGAGGTGGCCGTGGCGCCTCAATTTTTGTGACACTAATATTGCCACGTGTGCCCACTACACTGCCCCAAAGATTTAGCAGATCTGGGCTCGTCCGTTGATTGTGTGACCTTTCCAGATCCAATGAATGGAATTTAGATGAGCTAAGGTATAAAAAGGGGAGCTGGGGGAGGTAAAGAAGAAACACTCGCTCCTCCTCCTCTCGATTTCCATTGTCGCTCCACTGAAACTTCGCGAGCTCCACCAGACTGTTGATTCTCCACCAGCGTTCGCCAGAGTTGTCGAGGAACGCCACCGTGAAGGCCGAGAGGGCGAAGCGGACCTCACACGACTCCTCCTAAAGTGCGGGTGCCCCGGATGGCTCCGTCCAGGGCAATTGGATGGCATCCCGAGTCTCCATCGGCCGACTGAAGGACTATGAGAGCCAAGGTCTCCTCGCTCCGGGTGGATGGAGGCTGTCAGAGAAGGGAGGGGGGTTCAAGCGTGCGCTGCACGGAGGTGAATGAGTACTCCTCACCACTTATATTGATGGAGTGTTTTCTCTCCCGCCCCATCGCTTCTTCCGGGCTTTCTTGAACTTCTACGGGTCTCAGTTGCACCATCTCCCTCCCAATTCCATCACGTACTTAGCTGCCTTTGTTTCCCTGTGTGAGAACTTCCTTGGCTGTCACCCGCATTGGGGCTTTTTAAATCGGTTGTTCACTTCCCGTGTGATGATGGTGAAGAAACCTGCTCTCTTGGAAGAGAAAAAGAAGATAGTTCAGTTGTGCGGGGGTCTGGGAATCTAGTTCACGGGCAAAGGTAGCTTTCCTGTATTGAACTTTCCCGATAAGGTCAATGGCTGGCAATCCACATTGTTTTACTGTGAGGACGTATGAGTTGGTGAAGGTAAGTCGAGTCTCCCTTCATATTCCATAGAATGCATTTGGTAGTTTCCCAAACTGACTGTATCAAAGGAGGAGAACGTTGAGGTGGACTTGCTCGTGATTGCACTTGTGGCCCCGATGAACCAGGGGGTCAACGGGTTGGACCTATTGGAAGTCTTCTTCCAGAGAAGAATCCAACGACTTTAGGCCAGGGTTCACCCCATGTGTTAGTACTCGGGTCCAAGTGATGTCACTCACGCGCACCCGAAGGAGCTCAGCACCGAGGCCATGGTGAACAAGCTGAAGACCATAACTACTGCTCGGGACAACCCTAGAGGAACAAGGCGCGTGCCCCCATACTTGGTTGACCATCCATCGAGTGAGGTAAACTCTGAATGCCACCATTAGTTCCGAGTGATGTAATTTTCCTTTGATGGATTTTGATCATTGCAACTTTTGTTTCAGCACGGTTATATGGACATAGTGAGCGCTGCTGGTTGATACCCGCTGGTGCCAACGCAGCTGCAGACATGGCCAGCGACAACGAGCGCCATGGCCACTCAAATAAAGAAGAAGAGTATGAAGATGAAGGTGATGATGAAGAGGATGAGAAGGAGTCCGAACTGAGCGACGAGGCGGAGTCTTCTCCTTCGGAGGAGGTGCTTCCCAAGAGTCCGTGGAGGCTGCACGGGTGGCCCGGGCGCTGCCAAGCCCTCCGTGAACATCCATCCCACTTGGACTTCGAAGAGCGGGCGTAGTGAACCTGTCGCATCTCCAGAGAAGGCCACGAAGCAGGCGAACGTCTGCACCAGCAAACCTCGAAAGGCGACACTACCCAATACCAAGATGAACGTGTCGGTGGATTCATGGTAAGTATCTTCATGATGATTGATGTTTTGTATGGTTGACCAATTGAGGTAAATAGTCCGAGTGACTTTGATTGTTAGGCTGACACTTCATCTGCCTCGCTTGGGAGGGACAAGGCTGACAGGGACGAAGGCACTTCAAAAGGTATCACCCGACTTTGTCAATTTGAGAACTTAAGGTCCTTAGTCTCTCCTCTAGGCTAATTTCCGAATGATTGTCGCTTGCTTGTAGAGCCACGCAAGGTGATCCAAATTGATTCAAACGAACAAGCTGACCTGTCGAATCCCGCTGGTGATGTAGATGTGGTGATCCAAGGCACCTCGCATGTCCAGGAGCCGCCCCGAGCCCTACAGGCTTCATCAAGGCCAAGATCAGCACTCGGAACTCCTCTTCCAACTCCCCCTGTCACCAACGTCATCGGTCTGCAACGTGTCTAGGAGGACCAGGTGGGAGCGATTAAGGAGGCGCTGATCTAGATGAAGTTGATGAACGACAAGCTGAAGGAGGCCTGTGATGTTGGCGAGGCTTTGGAGAAGACTGTCCGAGTAAGTACTCCTACAAGAGCCTTCTTTAGAAGTAATATTTGCATTGAAGATACTTTTAGAATCCTATAGAATCCTGAGTGTGTGTATGTAGACTTCCAAGTAGATTTACATCAGGGGCCCCGAAGGGTTTAGGTACACCCACTAGGTGGTCGAAGTAGTAGGATCTGGATGCTGAGATACTTGTTGAAGAGGATGTGGTGATGGTCCATGAACCAGAGCCTCTCGATGTTGATAGTTTGGGTGTAGAATCGATAGTTCTCTAGTGGGAGCGCGCTAAGCGCACCCACTGGATGTAGTCCGCAAGGCTGGCATTGACTAAAGCAGTCGGTGACAATCTCAAAGTCTGAATGTAGAAGTAGTAGAACCTAAATGCTGAGATAGTTGTCGAAGAGGATGTGGTGATGGTCCATGGACCAGAGCCTCTCAACATTGACTGTCGGGGTGTAGAACCAGTAGTTCTCCAATAGGGGCACGCTGAGCGCACCCACTAGGTGTAGTCCCCGAGGCCGGCGTCGACTAATGCTGTCGGTGACAGTCTCAAAATCCAAATGTTGAAGTAGTAAGATCCGAATACTAAGATACTTGTCGAAGTGGATGCGATGATGGTCCATGGACCATAGCCTCTCGACGTTGATCGTCGGGGTGTAGAACCGGTATTTCTCCAGTGGGGGCACGCTGAGCGCACCCACTCAGTGTAGTCCCCGAGGCTGGAATCGACTGAAGTAGTGGGCGACAATCTCAAAATCCGAATGTTGTTGAACCTCTTCATTGTATCCAATTCTGGACTCTGATATTCTTTGTTGTTGTCGTATGTAGGGTGTGTGAGAGATCGGATCTTGCTATAAAACGCTTGAGGAGGAGGTACATGAGCTGCGCCGCAATTTAGAAGCCTAGAAGACCCAATGTGTGAGGCTAGAGAACGAGAAGCTGACACTCGGAGGTAATCAGATCTCAAACGATTACTTTGAGTTCGATCTTTTTCCCTGTCCAACTGAGATTACTTTGCCAGATGTACGGAGTGAAAATGTTCATCTTGCTAAGCGACCGTGGGCTTCCATTTCTATAAAGACCATGAAGGAGGCCCTAAAAAAGAAGGACCAAGACTTGGCATTTGCTCAGAAGGAGGCAAATCGGAAGGCGAAGGAGGCGGAGGACAAGCTGAAGTCATTCGAGAAGTGGGAGGAAGAGAAGAAGGCGTTGGAGTATGTCTCCAAGAGGAGCACTCAAGAGGCCGTCGAGGCCAAAACAAAGTTGAAAGAAGTCATGGCCAAGAAGGACAAACTGGAGAAGCTCGTCGAGGACTACTACAGAGAAATGAACGAGAGTCTTAAAGGTACACAATTGGCTCGAATGAACTCCAAACATTTTCTAACCTATCGTTCTTCCGTCCCTGATTCCCTTCCTCGAATTCTTATCGGACCTGTGCTTGGACTTGGAGGAAGAGACTTCCAAGATTGAGAAGGAGCTAGACAGAGTGCTGGAATCCTCCATGACAGTGCAGCGCCCGCTCTGCTTCGGATTGATGAACGCACCCAGGAGGTGGCCATCTTCCTCAAGCTATTGCGTGAAGCGACCTAGGGGATAGATAAACAGACTGCCCCAGAGGAAGAGGTTCCAAGTGACTTGGAATTCCTCATGAACCAACTGAGGGATGTGTCGTGCCAAGTCCAATCATGGAAGAAATTTGCAGCTTGAGTTGGAGCAAATATCGCCCTTTCCCTTGTTCTTGTGCACTTCAGAGGCATTGACGAGGAAAAGCTTAAGTCACCGAAGGTCATCAACAGAAACAATGCCAAGATCAATGACTTCATGGAGACTTTCATGCCCGTGGCTACTCGGATCACGGACGTCATCGACTTGGACACCTTCACTAACGCAGTGTCTCCGCCATCGTCTAACTGATCTCTAGACAAAAAAAATTCAATTATATTTGCCTTGGTATGCCGAGTAGTTCTTGCACTGATATAATTACCGCAACTTTGCGGTTCGGGTTATCTGCACTTTTGCTTCGAACTTCCCAACATTTGAATGTCTTTAGTTAACCGTTCTGAATGCTTTCTTGAATTTCTACCGAACGCGGACGAAGTTCCTATTCGGCGTAAACTTTGACTTAGGCGATACACGATCACAACTAAGTCTCCTAGTGTGGATGAAGTCCTCACTTGGAGTAGTTTTTTTAACTTAGGCAATGCAGGATTGCAGCTAAGTCCCCGAGTGTGGATGCTCACTTGAAGTAGATTTCAACTGATGCAATGCAGGATTGTAGCTAAGCCCCCAAGTTTGGATGAAGTCCTCGCTCGGAGTAGTATTAACTTAGGCGATACAGGATCACAACTAAGCCCCCGAGTGTGGATGAAGTCCTCCCTCAGAGTAGTTTTAACTAAGGCGACACATGATCACAGCTAAGCCCCTGAGTGTGGATGAAGTCCTCACACGGAGTAGTTTTAACTTAGGCGATATAGGATCATATCTAGGCCCTCGAGTGTGGATGAAGTCCTCACTCGGTGTAGTTTTAAGGCAGGCAATACGGGATCGTAGCTAAGCCCTCGAGTGTGGATGAAGTCCTCACTTGGAGTAGTTTTAACTTAGGCGATACAGGATCGCAACTAAGCCCCCTGAGTGTGGATAAAGTCCTCACTCGGAGTAGTTTTTAACTTAGGCAATGCAGGATTGCGGCTAAGCCCCCGAGTGTGGATGAAGTCCTCACTCCGAGTAATATTAACTTAGGCAATACAGGATCGCAGCTAAGCCCCCGAGTATTGATGAAGTCGTCAATAGGAGTAATTTTTAACTTAGGCAATGTAGGATTGCGGCTAAGCCCCTGATTGTGGATGAAGTCCTCAGTCGAAGTAATTTTAACTTAAGCGATATAGGATCACAGTTAACCCCTCGAGCATGGATGAAGACCTCACTCAGAGTATTTTTAACTTAGGGAATGCAGGATTGTGGCTAAGCCCACGTGTGTGGATGAACTCCTAACTCAGAGTAATTTTAACTTAGGCGATACAAGATCGCACCTAAGCCCCCGAGTGTGGATGAAGTCCTCACCTGGAGTAATTTTAACTTAGGCGATACAGGATTGCAGCTAAGCCCCCGAGTTTGGATGAAGTCCTCACTGGGAGTATTTTTAACTTAGGCAATGCGGGATTGCAGCTAAGCGAATCCATGCACCCATTTGGGGGTGGCTAAAACGAACAGAGAATAACAAAAAGTTTCGACAAAGAATGGAAGTGTATTACAATGATCGTAGAGTGTCTTAGAACTAGGTGTAGATCTTGCGGAGTAGATTCATCTTCCACGCTCAGGGATCTTCCTTATCGTCCTCAATGTTTTATAGCCGATAAGCTCCGTTGTTAAGAACTTTGGAGATCACAAAGGGCCCCTACCATGGAGGTGCTAGCTTGTGTGTCTTGTACTGATCCAATCGGAGAACGAGGTCGCCTTCTTGGAAAGCACGTCTTCTGACTTGTCTATCATAAAGATGCCTCAATTCTTGCTGATAAAGCATCGACCTGATCAGAGCTTGCTCTCTTTCTTCCTTCAAAATTTCAAGGCCGTATTGACGTGCCACTTCGGCTTCGTCTTCGTTATAGAGCTCCACTCGGGAGTGTTGTCGCGAATGTCACTCGGTAAAATAGCTTCAGATCCGTATAAAATGAAGAAAGGAGTGTGCTTCATGGAATGATTCGTGGTCGTCCAAATGCCCCACAAGACAGAGGGTAATTCTTCGACCCATGCATGAGAAGCAACCTCCAAGTCTCTCATCAGCCGGGGTTTCAATCCTTGAAGAATTATCCCATTTGCTCGTGCTTCCTGTCCATTCAACTATGGGTGAGCTATAGAAGCATAATTGACATGAGTGCCTTGAGAGTAGCAAAACTCACGGAATTCATCTAAATGAAAATTCTTCCCATTATCTGTGATATTGTCATGAGGGACTCCGAATCTCAATATTATCTGCCGAATGAAGTTAACAGCGGTAGCTGAATCCAAGCTTTTGATGGGCCTCGCCTCGACCCACTTGGTGAACTGATCCACAATGACCAGCAAATGGGTAAAACCACTAGACCCTGTGCGTAAAGGTCCGACCATGTCGAGACCCAAAACAATGAATGACCAAGTGAGGGGGATAGTCTTTAGAGCGGATGCTTGCTTGTGTGTCTGGTTTTTGTAGAACTGCATCGAACACAAAGATATACCATGTCGTTAGCAGCTGCATTGGCTCGGGGCCAATAGAAACCTGCATGAAATGCCTTTGCGGCCAACGTCTGAGAGGACACATGATGGCCATAGGTTCTCGAATGAATGTTGTGCATGATATGTAACCCTTCTTCTGGGGATATGCATCTCTGAGCTACGCCAGTAGTGCTTTTCTTGTATAGCTGATCTCCCATCACTTCAAAGGATTTGAATCGTCAGACGATCTTGTGGGCTTCCTCTTCATCTTTAGGGAGCTCTTGCCAAAGCAATTATGTCAAATATGGTTGGGTCCACTCGGGAGTGATCACCAACATCTCATGGACAAGATCCACTATGGCTAGGGTGTCTACTTCAGCCGGATTTGAAGGACCGACTGCTTGCAGGGCCTCTTCTATGAAAGGGTCTTCTTTGACCGAAGGGGAATGAAGGTGTTCAAGGAATACGTCCTTTGGCATGACTTTCTAAGTGGAGCCAATTTTGGCCAGGTCATCAGCTGCCTGATTCTTCGCACGGAGGATATGATGCAGCTCTAAACCTTCAAAGTTCTTCTCCACTTTTCAGACTGTGTTGCAATATCCAGTCATGGCAAGACTTATTATGTCCCATTCCTTCATCACTTGGTCGAAGACAAGGTCCGAGTCAATGAATATTATCAAGCGTTGGATTCCGAGCGCAATAGACATTTGGAGCCCATAGAGGAGGGCTTCATACTTGACCTCGTTATTGGATGAGTCAAAATGGATTTTTAGGACGTAGATTAGTCAGTCTCCCTTAGGGCAAACAAGAACTACTCTAGCTCCGGACCCTTGGAGCATCTTAGACCCATTGAAGAACATGGTCCAGTGTTTTGGGACATTCGGCTTCGGCTGTTCCTGCTCAATCCATTCGGCCAGAAAATGAACAAGAGCTTGCGACTTGATCGCCTTCTTAGACTCAAACTTGATTTCCGACGGGAGGAGTTCAATCACCAATTTCGCCACTCGGCCCATGACATCTCTGTTATTTAGGATTTCCGAAAGAGGGGCATTGCTAATAACTGTGACTGAATGCTCTTGGAAGTAATGAGCTACCTTCTTGACGGTGAGTTAAATGACGTACACCAACTTCTGGCAATGCGGACACCTTTGCTTGGATGGAGTCAAGACTTCCGAAATATAATACATAGGCCTTTGCACCTTGAAAGTTTTTTCTGATTCCTGACGCTCCACAGTGAGGACAGTGCTGACCACTTGACCAGTAGCGGCGATGTACAAGAGCAAAGGATCTCAGCTGCAGGAGCAGCTAACACTAGCTTAGAGGAAAGCAAAGCATTGAGCTGATCGAATGTGACTTGTGCCTTAGAGTTCCACTCGAACGTGTCAAACTTCTTCATCAATCGGTAAAGAGGCAAGGCCTTCTCATCGAGATGAGATATGAATCTACTCAGGGCTGCGAGGCATCTCGTGAGTTCCTGAACATCATGCAAGCGGACAGGCTTCTTCATTCGGATCATTGCTCCAATTTTATCGAGATTGGCATCGATCCCTCGTTTGGAAACAAGGAAACCGAGTAGCTTACCAAAAAGACTTTGAATATGCACTTTACATGGTTGAGTTTTATTTGGTAGCGTCGGAGGTTTGTGAAGGTCTCGGTGAGGTCAGCTAGGTGGTCGAAACCTTTCTTAGACTTAACCATGATGTCGTCCATGTAGGCTTCAACGGTTCGACTGATTTGTTCCTGCAAGCAATTCTGAATCATGCGCATAAATGTTGCCTCAATAGTTTTAAGATCAAATGGCATCGTGATGTAGCAGAAACACCCTAATGGGGTGATGAGAGTTGTTTTTATTCCATCTGGTCCATACATTTGGATTTGATGGTACTCGGAGTACGCATCTAAGAACGACAAGCGTTCACATCCGGTAGTGGAATCTACTATTTGTTCTATGCAAGGAATGGTAAAGTGATCTTTTAGGCTGGTCCGATTGAGGTGCTTGAAGTCGATAGACATTCGGAGGGACTTTTCCTTCTTAGGTATCAACACTAGTTTGGCAAGCAACTAGAATGGAGAACTTCCCGAATGGATCTGGAAGCTAGAAGCCGAGTGATCTCTTCACCAATCGTCTTGCGCTTCTCGACGAAGGATCGACACAAGTGTTCAATAACTGGCTTGATCATCCACTCTGAGTCGATGCTTAGCCAGTCCCCTAGGTACACTCGGCATGTTAGACGACTTCCATGCGGAGATATCCTAGTTCTCATGGAGGAACTGGATGAGCTCGACTTCCTATTTTTCACCGAGTGACGTTGATATGTTGGTCAGAGCAGCACTCAGATTGTTGGGATGAATGTGAACCTGCTTGATGTCGTCACCGACTAGAAGGACGATTCTCTTGTTGGGCGCTTGGACTTGAGCAAGTCTGCAGTATGCACCGCTTTCTTGTAACCGTCAAGTTCGGCTGTGAGGACTTGTTCATTCGCAATTTTGGAGCCCTGCTGGAGGCATTCCTCCGAAATCTTCCGATTGCTGGTCACCATGAGCATACCATTCGGTCCTGGCATCTTATGTTTAAGATATGTACATAACATGGACAGGACATGAAACACGCATAGGCAGGCCTACCCTGGATGGCGTGGTAGGCCCTCCGAAAGTCCACAGCTTCAAATGTCAGGCGTTCCTTCCAGAAGTTCTTCTCTCCTCCGAATACCACATCCAGGGCAATTTGACCGAGTGACTCTGCCTTATTCCTAGGAATGACTCAATGGAAATGCATGTTACTCTTACTCAATCGGGACATCAGAATGCCCATCGCACTGAGTCTGAGTGTATCCGCGTAGATTCTGTTGAGTCCACTGTCATCGTCCATAAAGATTTTGCATAGTCGGACCCCACTCATAGCTGGATCAACGACCAACACCTGCGTCCTAGGGGTGGCTATGTGGGCTGGACAATCGGACTGATCAAAAGTGACCAAAGTCTTTGTCCAGTTGATGTGCTTTGCGGCAGTCGGAGCTACCATGTTTACCTCCCGATTGATGACCTTCAATCGGCTCTTTCTCTCGACGTCTATGAAGATCATGTTCAAAACCTTGTCGATGTGAGGCTATTCGGGATTGCCCGCGTATTCTTCGTCAGTGTCCTTCTCTGCAGATGTATCCTTTCCCAACTCGTGTTTGAGCAGTCGACACTCACGAGTGGTGTGCTTCGTGTAAATGACGTTGCCCTCTTCGTATTTCTTCATGTGGATCGCACAGGGCTGATCCATCACCTCGGAGTTGTAGTCGGGCTTCTTCTTGTTGTCCCAGTCTTTTTTCTTATTTTTCTTGGGCTTCGGCTTCCCTTGGCCAAGAACAGCGGCCACTTCAGCCTTTCTCGGAGGATCGGCTTTTCGCTTCTGCTTTTTATTAGCGTTCCAAGCAGACTGGCGGGCGTCACCTGCTCGCCCCTTGCCTCTTCAGAGGGGTCTTCCTCTTCTCCGTTGGCATAATTTTTGGTGATTTCCATGGCTCGGTAGATAGATAGATCTCCCGACTAGCCAAACTTCAAGACGAGCTCACAGTACGACGTTCTAGCCTTGAAGGCACATACAGCCTGATGCTCGGTGGCGTTCTCTACCATGTTGTGCAGCGTAGTTCATTGCTGAATGTAATCTCACAGAGTACCGTTGTTCTTTTGGATGCAGTGCTGCAACTCAGTCATGCCACACGGACGCTTGTACGTGCCTTCAAAGGTCTTGATGAACACTCAGGCCAAATCCTCCTAGCAACGATACTAACCATGGTGGTACCCCGGACGCCTCCCCAGTATTGGGTGACTCCAACCTTATCTCACCACGACAAGTATTGAAGCAATTCTGAACACCCTCCGTCCTGAGATATCAAGGAAGCTGAATGATAACGATGTGCCAAGAATTCCCTGGATCTCAACTCCTCGGAAGAAATCAAGTCAGACAGGAGGCACCAAGACAGAACTCCGTCACATTGGCATCATATAGTTTCCAAAATCCCCGCGTGATCCTAAAAAAATTTGAGCGATAAGAGGAGTAGAATCAAAATTCCTAAGTCGTAATTCCTCACCAAAGCATAGAAGAGGAGTAAAAATAATCCTACTCTCTGATATAACTAGACTCAAAATAGTTTTTCACTAGACTAGAGTCATCCAAGTTCGATCGATAAAGGGAGCTCCTAGGTTGGTACAGGCTCTGATACCAACTTGTCACACCCAAGATGCGGTCCTATCCTTATTTCGGCACGAGGGCCTCGACAGGGATAGAAGCGCATCTCATCGTGTTGCAAGAACGGATATCATTACAAGTACATGTACAAAAGAGATGAGTATATGGAATTGGCTTACACTCTCCACAAGCTACATCTGAGTCACATTAATACAACAACATACTCAAACATCAGACAGAAGAGAAGGGTCTGACTACGGACGAAATCAAATGATAAAATGACATCCACCCTTGCTATCCCAGGCTGCCACATGGAACCCATCCTAGATCGATGATGAAGAAGAAGAAGAAGAACTCCAAATCAAACAAGCATCGCTCTCACGTCAAATCATCGCATTACCTGTATCTGCAATTGTTATTGTTGTAATATGTGAGCCACAGGGACTCAGCAATCTCATTTCCAAGGGTATCAAGACTATTAAAGCTTAATGGGTGAGGTATGGTTTAGTGGTGACGCTGCAGCAAGCGGCTAAGCATTTATTTGAGTGGCTAACTTACAAATACAAAAAGTAAAATATGGTGGTCTACGCATAACGGATGTGAACTAGTAATGATCACTAACTGATCCTGAACACCTACTTACGTCAAACATAACCCCGCCGTGTTCTCTCTCGGATAAGGACTCACGAGAAGAGACAGTCACGGTTACGCACATAGTTGGTGTATTTTATTTGAGTTTACTTCAAGTTTGCTATGACCGGGTGTTCAAAAAAGTATCCAAGTTTGCCACATAACCGCGGGCACGGCTTTCCAAAAGATTTAACCCTACAGGGGTGCTCCAACTCATCCATCACAAATTAACCACACACCGTAGGAATAACCTCGACCACGGATCTCGTGATCTTCCTAGGAAATTCCAAAGGAAATCCACCACCTCGAGATATCCCAAAGAAAAATCGGAATTCCTCACTCAAGACGTCTGAGAAAGGTAAAACAAATCTAGCAAGGCCACCCGACGTGTCGACAAACCCGATAGGAGTCACATATCTCGTTCTCAGGACATGACAGGTAAGCGAAGCGTACGGTGGCCTGATAGACATCTCCTGAGTTGCCCCAGGTTGGCCCCGCACGGTGCTCTAGTTTGGACCAACACTCACGAGGAGCACTGGCCCGGGTTGTTGATTAAAATCCTCGGGTTAATTACTCCCTATGCAGGTTTATTAATTATTAGGCAAATGTAGTACCAATGTTGGGCCTTGCCATACAAGCTTTATCCTAAAACAAAAATCAAGGGGGTCCCCATAACAACCACGAGCATGTTAGGAGCGCTCATTTATGGAACATAACACCGATTCACAAGTAACTAGGGCGGCAAGAGTGGAGCAAAACACCGAGAAAAGGCCAAGCCTTCCACCCTTTACCAAGTGTATAAGTGCATTAAATAAATAGCAGTAATATTGTGATAACAAAATAATGTCCATGTTGTCACATGGAAGCAATTGCACCTGCAGCTAGAAATGCTATAAGAAGGGCTGAGCAAGCGGTAACATAGCCACACAGAGGTTTGCTAGGAGGGTGGAGGGTTAGAGGCTTTCATGGCAATGTTGGGAGGCTTGTCAAACAACTTTTTGGTAGCACGACATACAATAGAAAAACGAGACATCTATCATTGCAATGATAGTAATGGTATCCAGAGAAATGTGTCATTTTGCCTGAGATCCCGCTCGGAAGAATAAAGAGTCCATGAAGAAGACGTGCCAACATAGTCGATTGAATCCTCACACTCCGAACGCTTTCGGAACTCTATCAAGAAGAAGCAATCCAGAAACAAGAATCAACACAAGATACACCACAACATATGCAAGACACGATGCGCAAACAAATATGATGCATGTCCGGGTTTTATTATGCAAGGCATGGCAAAGCACATCAAACAACTCCTACACATTAAGTGAAGCTCAATATGCAATGAGTTGCATATTGACGAAACTGCACGTTCAAATTATTTAGTTCACTCTCGTTTAGGTACTCATCAATATTAAATGTTATTTAACATGGGTGGTCATGGCATAAGGCGAAGATGGAACTAAGCAATTTTAAATGGAGAGGGACAGCATACATATAACAAAATAATACTCTCCATGTTACGAGAAAGTGGTTAATGTTGTCTATCATGGCAAGAGGTGATGCATGAACACTATATCATCTAGGCATTTTAAATGAGGCCGGGAGCAACATATATCATTTCCGAGACAACCCCATAACCATATTATGAAATTGGTTCAGATCTGTCCTAACGCAATTTCAGAGTTGTTAAATCGCAAAATAAATGTCACAATGTGATTCTACACATTTTTCTACGCAAGTTACATTTTTGGAACATTTTTATCGGAGCTATGGTTTAGTAGTTATGAAATAAATCATTTTAGCATGCCATTCACACAAATCAATGCAAACAGCAAGTTTAAGTATTTTTATCATGTGTGAAAGTTGGATATTATGAATCTACACGAAATTCTAGTCAAGTTTCATATATAAAGTTTTTTAATCCGATGCACGGTTGTGGAGTTATTAAATGCATGATCTAGGGGGACTTTTCTGCAATTTTATTATCCTGGAATAATTAGTAAATTCGCCAGACTGGAAAAAACCCGAATCGGGCCGAATCTGCAATAGGTCCCATACTGTACACATGGGCGCAAAATAACTAGGCTGCGCACGGGGCATTAGATAGATTGGACCGGGGTGCTCACCCTGGGCCTTGGCCCGGTCGGAGTAGTGGTTGGGCCTTGCGCGGACAGTCGGCCCACTCGCGGAATAGGAGACAGCCCACGCGCACAACGTGGCGCCGGTCCATGCTGGAGATGGATCGGGGCAACGGCGCTCGTCTACTTGGCCACGAGCAGAGGCAGTGGCGGCGCCGACCAAGGTGGTTGGCGGCGGGGCTTGACCAGAGCAGGCGAAGGAGGTCGGGGATGGGGTCCTCTGGCCGGATGCGATGGTTCTGCTCCGTTCCCTGATAGACATTTCCCAAGTTGCCCCGGGTTGGCCCCGCACGGTGCTCTAGTTTGGACAAATACTCATGAGGAGCACTGGCCCGGGTTTTTGATTAAAATCCTCGGGTTAATTACTCCCTATGCAGGTTTATTAATTATTAGGCAAATGTTGTACCAATGCTGGGCCTTGCCAGACAAGCTTTATCCTAAAACAAAAATCAAGGGGGTCCCCATAACAACCCCGAGCATGTTAGGAGCGCTCATTTATGGAACATAACACCGGTTCACAAGTAACTAGGGCGGCAAGAGTGGAAAAAAACACCGAGCAAAATGCCAAGCCTTCCACCCTTTACCAAGTGTATAAGTGCATTAAATTAAATACCAGTAATATTGTGATAACAGAAGAATGTCCATGTTGTCACATGGAAGTAATTGCACCTGCAGCTAGAAACGCTATAAGAAGGGCTGAGCAAGCGGTAACATATCCAGACAGAGGTTTGCTAGGAGGGTGGAGGGTTAGAGGCTTTCATGGCAATGTTGGGAGGCTTGTCAAACAAGTGGTAGGTAGCGTGACATAGGATAGAAAAATGAGACATCTAGCATTGCAATGATAGTAATGGTATCCAAAGAAATGTGTCATCTTTCCTAAGATCCCGCTCGGAAGAATAAAGAGTCCATGAAGAAGACGAGCCAACATAGTCGATCGAATCCTCACACTCCGAACGCTTTCGGAATTCTATCGAGAAAAAGCAATCCAGAAACAACAATCAACACAAGATACACCACAACATATGCATGACGCGATGGGCAAACAAATATGATGCATGTACGGGTTTTATTATGCAAGGCATGGCAAAGCACAACAAACAACTCCTACACATTAAGTGAAGCTCAATATGCAATGAGTTGCATATTGACGAAACTCCACGTTTGAACTATTTAGTTCACTCTCGTTTAGGTACTCATCAATATTAAATGTTATTTAACATGGGTGGTCATAGCATAAGGCGAAGATGGAATTAAGCAATTTTAAATGGAGATGGACAACGTACATATAAAAAAATAATACTCTCCATATTATGAGAAAGTGGTTAATGTTGTTTATCATGGCAAGAGGTGAAGCATGAACACTATATCATCTAGGCATTTTAAATGACGCCGGAAGCAATATATATCTTTTCTGAGACAACCCCATCAGCATATTATGAAATTGGTTCAGATCTGTCCTAACGCAATTTTAGAGTTGTTAAACCGCAAAATAAATGTCACCATGCCCCCTTAGGTGGGCTCTGGAAAGAGCTAACTCGCATAAATGGCCAAAGCCTAGCCATGGTAATAGCCTTACAATCGTGTGCAAAATGACCCGGCAGTCCACATGCATGGCATGTAAACTCAACTTGAGGAAACTGGTCTCGCTGATCTCTCTGTCTAGGTGCACTAAATTGCTCATCAATGGGTTGAAATGCCTTGTTGGAAGTCACGATTGCCCCATGATCCCACCTATCATGAATGTCACCAGATAGACACTCGAAAATGGACCGATGATCTCACACCACAGCGGCGTAACTCCGACGATCATCGGCTGACGAGCTAACCGCTCTGCCCCTACGACCCACAAGTGTCCACTCACTGTCTAATTTAGCATAGTATGCAGATTCCTCTCGAAGCCAATTCGGCCCTCCATTACCCAAAAGGCTAAATACCATTTCAAAATCTTTATCTATTATTCTACCAGCATTGTAGATCTCAAAACCCACAACTTTTGAAGTGACCGAAAATCAGAATGATCCGTCCTTGAGAAAACCAACTCTAAAACATTGGGTATACCCCCCATAATGTGGCAAGTAGGGCCATACAAACTGTCGTGGGAACGAGCCTGACAGTAGATGGTAGGGGTACGAAGGGAGAGGGCAGTGTCCTAGCTACGGCGAGGGTGTACACACGGATGTATGAGTTTAGGCCCTCTCTGGAGGTAATAGCCCTACGTCTTAGTGCTCGGGAGCTTTATGTCGTGTGGAATGTTGAGATTACAATGGTTGCGAACCCTTGTGCAGGAGGGGAGGGGCGGCTTATAGAGATTTCACCGCCCCTCATAATTATCCCGCATCTAAGGGCCTGGTCGTGGGGTTTAAAGTATGCCATTACAGATAACGTACATAATAAAAGCTACTAATGACCATTGAACCAGCGTCTACCCGTTGGGCTCTTGATGATGGCTCCTGGTCTTCTGGCATCGAGTGAAAGCGAGGTCTTCCGAGTGACACGCGACTGCCGAGTGAGGGCGGGAATCTCCGAGTGGATTACTGTCGAGTGACTTTGAATGTCTCCAGGGATCCACTCGGAATTTCATGCTTGATCTTCAAGTCCCCCCATGTGGTTTCCTTAGGTAGGGTATGTGGGCCTTGCCTAGGATCCTACCCTAGGTACATATCCTCGCCATTAGCCTCCGAATGGATCGGAGTTTGAGTGGTGGAAGGAGGTATCAATGTAGACCTTGAGTTAGTGCATCAAAACCTCCGAATGATATTTCGGATTTCCATGGAACTTGCGTCGATTGAACTCTGAGCATTAGCGTTCATTCAGGATCGACACGCAAAATCTTCCGAATGATATTCAGGGCTTCAACGAAACTTGCGTCGATTGAATTCTTCTCCGCTCGCCCGGATCCATTCAGCCTTAAAAGTGCCCGAGTGGATGTTTAGCATTTGTTTTGCTCCAAGTGAACTAACAGTATCTTGGGAGGCGACGGGTCGGTCTGACAGACCCAGATTTTTCGGGGTATGAAAATTTGGGAAGCGCGCACGTGCGTGCGATGATGACGCCACGATTAGGGCAAGTGGAGGCACGATGCCTCGATTTTCACGCCGGTCATATTGCCACGTACCAGGCGCCGTTAGCGGTTGGCGCGCGCAGTAACCTCGCGGGTCCTCTGGTCAGTGAGACACTTGATAGCGCATAAAGCTTTCCGTGCTGCGGTTCACACGGTACTTCCGCTAGTTCTTTCTCTCTTTTCCTCCGCCTCCTCTCTTCTCGGCGCCCCACTCTGATCCTCCTCGACGAGAGCCGCTGCGTCAATGATGAAGAACACGACGGAGAAGCTAGAGCGGGCGAAGAAGGGGGCAATGAAGCTCAAGGGCAAGAAGCCCTCAACCGCCTGGTTCGTCGCGCCGGCGGGTTGGATGCAGGGGGATTTTCTCCCTTCTGTAGTCACTCATGAGGACATGGAGGGCCTCATCTCTAACAGGCTCGTGGCGGATGGCGCTTGGAGGTTGCCGGGGGAGGAGCGCGAGCCGGAGCCACACGACGGGGAGCGGATTCTTCTTCTCTCCCATGTCGAAAGAGGTTTTTCCATGCCTCCCCACGCGTTCTTTGGGGGATTTGTGAACTTTTTCGGTGCTCAACTGCACCACTTCTCGCTAAATACCATCGCCTATCTGTCTGCATTTGTCACTTTATGTGAGTGCTTCATGGGTTGCTCTCCCCATTGGGGGTTGTTCAAGCACCTCTTCATGGTTAGATCCCAAACCGTGAAGAAAGCCCTTCCCGCCGACGGGAAGACTCACGTGCTCTAGTTGTGTGGAGGTTTAGGGGTTCAGAAAAGAGCTCGTAGTTCCTTCCCTGCCATGACTTTTCCTGAGTCCGTCAAAGGCTAGCAGTCGACTTGGTTCTACTACAAAGACGTAGCATCACTCAATATGTCGACTGGACTTCCCCCCTTTACACCCGACCGCCCCGCTGTTCCGAAATCTCTGACGGTGACCGAAGAGGAGCATGTCCAAGTTGGTATCTTAGTTGAACCGGTGGTGCAAGTGATCCGGGGCGGAGTGACAGGAATGGATTTGCTGGAGACATTCCTCGATCAACGCAATCAATCGCTCCAAGGCAGAGACCACATCATGTGGCACTATGCAGGTCCAGAGGACACGACCAAGACGCATCAAGAGGAGGTTCCACAGAAAACTGTCGAGCAGTGGCTTCATAGCATCACTGGAGCTAGCGACAATCCTCTGGGAGCCAAGAGGGTCCGACCTTACTCGGCCGAAAACCCGCCGAAGAATTTGGTGAGTTGTGTGGTGTCGACTGATGTTGTACTGTCGAGTGATACTTTGACTTATAAACTGACTTACTCCCTTGCATCATGAAGGAGTGGACAAACCTGCACTCGCCCGTTCCCAACAGGAACCATGTGGAAGACGGTGTGGTGATCAAGGGCGGTAGCATGGACGACGACGGTCTTTCCGACACCGAGGACGGATACAAAGACTCCGGCGAAGAGGAAGAGGTCGAGTCGCCTCCCCGACATGAAGGTCGCACCAAGGCCCGCCAGGATCCGACAGCTATTGAGGACAGGGCTCCGGGCCCTAGTGAGAAGAACCCGAAACGGAGCCGCCCTTAAACCATTGAGTCAAGTGAAAGACTGGCCAAGCAACCCAAGCAAGTTGTCACCAAGCGTCACAAAGCTCTGCCTCACATGAGGGTGGCCGTACCTGTCGTCTCCACGTAAGTGTTTATTTCCGATTTTTTTATGTCGACTAAAGTCTGGAGTTGTATCTAACCGAATGCCACTCAATCCGTCAGAGTTGCTACATCTGTGACCTCGCCTCATCGAGATGGAGGGGAAGCGATGGATGTTGACACTGCTGATGCTGCCACTTCTCATAGAGGTAAGAAAGTTGTTGGTTTGTCCGGATGGGACTCGACACATGTAGATGTTAACACTATCGGTTGTCATTGCGGAGGTCATTCAGGTGGAGGACGACGAGGAGCAGCTAGACAATTCGCGTGCTCATACTCAGAGGGCATCATCGGTGCAAGCGCTTCAGCGCTCGACTGCAGAGTCTTCCCAGGGGAGAGGTGGCTCGACACAACCTAGGGCTGAACCCGCAGCACCTCTGTCGCATGCTCCTCCAGCCGCCTCGATCGTTGTGACATCAACTCCAACTGGACCCCCTCAGACTGTTTCAGCTGCCCCAACGATCACCCCGACCCAACCTGTGACGACCTTCTCTCTGCATCGCACCCCAGAAGATTAGACCGGAGCTGCGAAGGAAGCCATGATACAGGCGGAGCAGCTCATGCTGAGAACGAAGGAGGCGTTCGAGGCCAGCAAACTGGCTTTTGACGTCAACGCAGCCCTCCGTACCAACGTCCGAGTAAGTTCGATTCTAAGTCCATTGTCTATTGAATTCCTATCTTCTCTTGGCTGTTGTACACCCAGTGGGTGGTTGCTGTAGAATGTTTAAACTTTCTCTACCCGAATAGACCGGATCTTAGTCGAGTAGGACTGGGATTGATAGTACGCGTGGTACTAGGGTCACTCGACATGTCGAGTGTATTTTCGGACGAGTTTCTCAACGGATCGAGAGTTAACCGTCTCAGTGGGGGCGTCTTAGTGCACCCACTGGGTGTAGTCCCCGAGACCGCTGTCGAGTGCTTGCATCGACAAGGGTCTTAGAGTCTATTGTATACAGGATACACTTCGCCTTGAATCACACCACTCTGTAGCTACCTTGAAGGTTTCATGGATATTATTGGCAAACCATGATATGATGCTGCATAAGGATAGACTGCACTTCATAGAGTAGGGAGGCACGTCACTCCACGGGTCGAGTGTCATGACAGGGCTGACCTTGTCGAATATTTGAATAACCAGTGGGGCACGCTAAGTGCACCCACTGGGTGTAGTCCCTGAGGCTACTGTTCATCGCAGACGATAAACAGTAGGCTTGAAAACTTGTCGTACGCGTGGTACTAGGGTCACTCGACATGTCGAGAATATTTTTTTCTGATGAGTTACTTGACGGATTGAGAGTTAACCGTCCCAGTGGGGGCGCTCATAGCGCACCCACTGGGTGTAGTCCTCGAGACCACTGTCGAGTGCTTGCATCGGCAGGGGTCTTAATAGAGACTGCTTTTGAAAAATTTTATGGCGCGCGGAGCGCCAAAACCACTCGACATGTCGAGTGGACTTTCTTCTTGAATTCTTCTAAGATGGTCATTCGCCGGCTTTCGATACCCAGTCGACTATCCCAAGCGTCACTCGCCAATTGAAATCCCTTCTTGTGTTAATTCCAGAGGGCTTGTGAGCTTGGGGCGGAGTACGAGGACTTGGAGGATGAAAGGAACCGGTTGCAGGTGGATCTAGCGGTTGCCAACAACGCTCTGGAGCGAGTGCATGCTAAGACGAAGACTTTAGGAGGTAATTATTGCTGATTTTCTGCATTCTCCTCTTCACTCTTCATGTTTTTAACCGAGTGCTCTCACTCGAACAGACGTACGCAATGAAAACCATCGACTCCGAGCGCGACTCAACAATGTTATTTCTTTAGATTCCATGAAGAAGGCGCTGGGGGAGAAAAACAACGTGCTTGTTGACGCTCAACGAGCGGCCAAGGAGAAGACTGAAGCCGCGGAACGAAAGCTGGCGTCTGCCCAGGAGCTGGAGGATGAGAACACCAAGCTGAAGCAGGAGTATGTGGACCTTATCAAGAAGGCCGAGCAACTAACCAAGAGGGTAATGTCCTAGAGAAGCATCTAGGCGAATTCTCGAGGAAGATGTATCTTCTGCTCAACGGTGAGTATTTCTTGTCGACTGACATTTGCAAAAATTTTGAGGGTCGCAGTTCACCGATTCTCTTCCTATTTCCTCTTTTTCAACAAAATTCTGCCAGGACTTTGAAAAGGAAACAGAAGAGATTGAGCCCATGCTTGACCCTACCAAGTCATCGGTTGCTGATGCGGTGGCGATGAACATGCTGTGGCTCAACTTTCGGATCCAGGGTGCCCAGGCCTACATCACTCGACTAAATCTGCCATGGAAAGAATCGATAAGGAGCTATGGCCCGAGGACACTCTTCAGCTCGACCTCAACTCCATGATGGCTCGCCTGAATGAACTTCCCAGTCGAGTGCAAGCTTGGAAAAAATCTTCTGCTCGCTGCGAGGCCGACGTGGCATTGTCACTCGTCAGGGTCCACTGTAGGGACTTGAGGGAGGAGAAGCTAAAGGATCTCCAGGTGGTAAACACGAAGAAACTCCAGTTCGAGGACTTCAAGGAAACCTTCATTGAGGCAGATACCAGAATCGCTGACGCAATTCAACCTGGACACTTTCGTCAAGCCCGCTAGTCCGTCCCCTGCTTAAAAAACATGGGTCTTTGGAAAAAAATAGTTAAATTTCCCTCGGTATGTCGAGTGGAACTGTATCCCCTAAAACTTCATTCAGGCCTTAGGCTTGAGCACATTTTCTTTTGCGCAAGATGTTTATCCGCAGTTTTACCTTTTGGATTTTACTCGTGCTTTGGCTTTCAATCATTTGTTCGACTGATTTTGTTTTTAACTTAGGCGAAATGCTTTCGCAGCTAAGCCTCTAAGTGTGAGGATTACTCATTGCTCGGAGTATTTTTGATCTTAGGCGAATGTCAATTCATAGCTAAGTTGTCGAGTGAATGGATTACTATCCACCCGACGAGGTTTTTAACTTAGACGAAACGTGTTTCGTAGCTAAGTCCCCGAGAATGAGGATTGCTCATCACCCGGAGTATTTTTGAACTTAGACGAATGTCGATTCACAGCTAAGTTGTTGAGTGAATGGATTACTATCTACTCGACAAGGTTTTTAACTTAGGCAAAACGTGTTTCATAGCTAAGCCTTCGAGTGTGAGGATTTCTCATCACTCGGAGTATTTTTGTACTTAGGCGAATGTCGATTCGCAGCTAATTTGTCGAGTGAATGGATTACTATCCACTCGACGAGGTTTTTAACTTAGGCAAAGCATGTTTCGCAGCTAAACCCCCGAATATGAGGATTGCTCATCACTTGGAGTATTTTTGAACTTAGGCGAATGTCGATTCACAGCTAAGTTCTCGAGTGAATGAATTACTATCCAATCGACGAGGTTTTTAACTTAGGCGAAACGTGTTTTGCAGCTAGGCCCCCGAGTGTGAGGATTGCTCATCACTCAGAGTATTTTTGAACTTAGGCGAATGTCGATTTGCAGCTAAGTTGTCAAGTGAATGGATTACTATCCACTCGACGAGGTTTTTAACTTAGGCGAAACGTGTTTCGCAGCTAAGCCCCCAAGTGTGAGGATTGCTCATCACTCGGAGTATTTTTGAACTTAGGCGAATGTCAATTCACAGCTAAGTTGTCGAGTGAATGGATTACTATCCACTCGACGAGGTTTTTAACTTAGGCGAAACGTGTTTCGTAGCTAAGCACCCGAGTGTGAGGATTGCTCATCACTCGGAGTATTTTTGAACTTATGCGACTGTTGATTCACAGCTAAGTTGTCGAGTGAATGTATTACTATCCACTCGACGAGGCTTTTAACTTAGGTGAAACGGGTTTCGCAGCTAAGTCCCCGAGTGTGAGGATTGCTCATCACTTGGAGTAAAAAAATTTTGAACCTAAGCGAAGATGGATTTGCAAATAGGCCGTCAAGTGAATGGTCTGCTATCCACCCGACAGGGTTTTTAACTTAGGCAAAACATGTTTTTCAGCTAAGCCCTCGAGTGTGAGGATTGCTCATCCCTCGGAGTATCCCCAAGAATGTAACTGCATGGTTGGAATCGACGAAGTATATATCACAGAAACGTGAATAGCATTGATGAAGTATTCTTATTACATCAGAAAACACTTGTCTCAAGTTTAAAAACGTCGGAGCATATCTGCATTCCAGGCTCGTGGCTCATCTATCTGTTTGATGTGATTATACAGGTGATAGGCTCCATTGTTTAGCACCTTCGTGATGACAAAAGGGCCTTCCCATGCAGGAGCAAGCTTGTGAGGTCGGTGCTGATTCACCCGAAGCACCAAATCTCCCTCATGGAACGCTCGACTCTTGACATTCCTTGCATGGAAGCGCCGCAGGTCTTGCTCATAGGCAGTGGTCCGGATCAGAGCCATCTCTCGCTCCTCCTCCAGAAGATCTACCCCATCCTGTCTGGCATGTTCAGCTTCAGCCTCAAAATATTGCTCCTCTCGAGGAGAATTGTGGGCCAAGTCACTCAACAACATGGCTCAGTGCCATAGACAAGGGAGAAAGGAATTTGTCTAGTCGGCCGATTAGGCGTTGTCCTCAATCCCCACAAAATAGACGGCAGCTCAGTTACCCATGCACTGGCGGCATGATCCAAATCGCGCATGAGACGAGGATTCAGACCTTGCAGAATGAGACCATTAGCCCGCTCAACTTGCCCATTGGTTTGAGGATGTGCAACAGAAGCATAATCCACTCGGGTGCCCTGGGAGTTACAGAATCTCCTGAGTTCTTCCGAGTCTAAATTAGTGCCATTGTCCGTGATGATGTTGTGCGGAATGCCATATCGGATAATGATCTCCCTCATGAACGTGACCGCCGTACGGGAATTCAGCTTCTTGATGGGCTTGGCTTCATTCCACTTGGTGAATTTGTCGACTTCTACCAATAGGTGGGTGAATCCTCCTTTTCCGGGTCGGAAGGGACCAACCATGTCGAGTCCCCAAACTGCAAACGGCCAAGCGAGAGGAATTGTCTTCAGAGCAGACGCCGGCTTGTGTTACAGATTCGCATAGAACTGGAAGCCCTCGCAGTGATCAACGATGTCCTTAGCCATCTCATTTGCTCGTGCCTAGCAAAAACTAGCTCAGTATGCTTTAGTGACGATCGCCCTCAAAGACGCATGGTGGCTGCAAGTTCCTGAGTGGATTTCATCTAGAATCATCCGACCTTCCTCAGGGGAAATGCAGCGCTGGGTGATACCAGTCACACTCTCTCTGAATAGCTGATCTCCCATCATAGTGAACGTCTCGGATCTGCGCACAATCTGTCGAGCCTCTGCTTCATCTTCAGGGAGCTCTTGTCTAAGGATATAGGAAATGTATGGCATAGTCTAGTCGGGAATGATAACCAGAATCTCCATGACCAGATCAATCACAGCAAGAACATCGACTTCAGTCGAGTCAGAGGAGCTCAAAGCTTGTGGGGGCTCTTCGGTGAAGGGATCCTCTTGAACTGAAGGAGTGTGCAAGTGCTCCAGGAACACACCGCTGGGGACATGCCGTCGAGTGGAACCAATCTTGGACAGCTCATTGGTCGCTTGATTTTTCAGTTGGGGAACATGATGAAGTTCCAGGCCTTCAAATTTCTTCTCCAACTTCCGGACTGTATTGCAGTATCTGGTCATAGCAGGGTTTCTAACATCCCACTCTATCATCACTTGACTCACCACCAAATCTGAGTCGCCATAAACCATCAGGCGCATGACACCGAGTGAGATAGCCATGCGCAACCCATACAAAAGTGCTTCATACTCTGCCTCATTGTTGGAGGAATCAAAGTCAATCTGCAAGACATAGCTGAGGTTGTCGCCTCTGGGAGATATCAAGACAACACCAGCACTGGACACATTCAACATTTTGGAGCCGCCGAAGAACATTGTCCAATGCGCCGAGTGAACTTGGATGGGCTGTTGCTGTTCAGTCCACTCGGCGATGAAATCCACCAATGCTTGCGACTTGATTGCTTTCTTGGCCTCAAATCTGATGTCAAAGTGTACAAACTCAATGGCCCATTTATCCACTCGACCTGATGCGTCGCGATTATTGAAATCTCGGATAAAGGAGCATCAATGACGACTGAGATCGAATGGTCATGAAAATAATGTGCCACCTTCTTTGCTGACAGGTAAATACCATACACCAGCTTTTGATAGTGTGGATATCTTTGCTTTGAGGGGGACAACACTTCCGAGACATAATAAACTAGCCACTGGACTTTATAGGTTTTACCCTCCTCTTCTCGCTCGATAATCAGCACTGTAATGACGACCTGATTTGTGGTCGTGATGTACAGGAGCAAGGGCCCTTTGCTTGCAGGAGCGGCAAGCACCGGCTGGGTGGAGAGCAGGGCTTTGAGCTCAACAAACGTTGCTTTGGCTTCGGGGCTCCAGTCGAACGTGTCGGACTTCTTCATCAACTAATATAAGGGCAGAGCCTTCTCACCAAGACGAGAAATGAATCGACTCAAAGCTGCCAAGCAACCTGTGAGCTTCTGAACGTCGTGCACTCGCACGGGAGTCTTCATACAGGTAATGGCCCTGATCTTCTTGGGATTGACATGAATTCCTCGCTCGGAAACGAGAAAACCAAGCAACTTGCCGCCAGGGACACCAAAGGTACATTTGGCCAGCTTCAGCTTTATGTCGAATCACCTCAGATTGGCGAATGTCTCGGCCAAGTCAGCCAGCAGGTTAGAACCTTTGCGGAACTTGACCACTATATCGTCCATGTACGCCTTGACATTCCGAGGGATCTGGTCGAGTAAACATTTCTTAATCATGCGCATAAAATAGAACCGACATTCTTAAGACCAAAAGGCATGGTGATGTAGCAAAAGCACCCGAATGGGGTGATGAAGGCTGTCTTTATTTCGTCGGGGCCACGCAGATGGATCTGATGGTACCCAGAATAAGCATCCAAAAACGATAAATGCTCGCACCCCGCCGTCAAGTCAACAATTTGATCTATGCGAGGGGGCGGAAAATGGCCTTTTGGGCACACCTTATTGAGATGTTTGAAGTCAATGCACATGTGCAACGACTTATCTTTATTTGGCACCATCACAACATTTGAGAGCCACTCGGAGTGGTAAATCTCCCGAATGAACTTGGCTTGCAAGAGATGGGCCACTTCTTCTCCGATTTCCTTGTGCTTCTTCGCCGCTGATTGACGAAAATGCTCCCTAACGGGCTTGGCTTTCGGATCCACTCACAGATGGTGCTCAGCCAGCTCCCTGGGAATCCCCGGCATGTCAGAAGGCTTCCATGCAAAGATATCCCAGTTCTCACGGAGGAACTGGATGAGCTCGGCTTCCTATTTACTATCAAGAGTTGTTGAGATATTCGTCGGGGCAGTAGCTGGATCCGTCGGGTGGATGTGCACCTTCTTCACTTCCCCTGCCGACTGAAATGCAGACTCGGAAGCCGGATTCTTTGCGTGGAGCAAATCAGCAGGGTTAGTGGTTTTCTTGTATTCCTCCAGCTCGACCATCGCCATCTATTGATCGACGATATTGGAGCTTTGCTGGAGACACTCTTCGACCCGCTGTCGATTGCCAGTGACCGTGATCACACCCTTAGGGCCTGGCATTTTCAACTTGAGATACACATAACATGGTCGGGCCATGAAACATGCATAAGAGGGTCGACCCAAAATGGCGTGGTAAGCACTCTTGAAATCCACGACTTCAAATGTTAACTTTTCTTTTCAGAAATTTTTGTCATTCCCGAATGTCACATCAAATGCTATCTGGCCGAGTGACTTGGCCTTCTTTCCTGGGATGACCCCATGAAACCGCATGCAGCTCTCGCTCAAACGAGACATCGGAATGCCCATCCCTTTAAGGGTATCCGCATAAGGAATGTTCAGGCCATTGCCCTCGTCCATGAGGACCTTTCTGAGTTGAGTCCCCTACACCACCGGATCAACTACCAGAGCCTGTCGACCGGGAGAGGCCACACGAGCAAGATGGTCTGTCTGATCGAATGTGATAGCATACTGAGACCATTTGAGGTAGGTGGGGGTGTGTGGCATAGCCATGTTGATTTCTCTATTGATGACTTTCAGACGACTCTCGCTCTCGACATCAGCAAAGATCACAAGTGTAGCAGTGGCATCCGGGAATGTTTCATTTTCCTCATCTCCATCTCCCTTTTCAGGAGATTTCTTACTCGACTGGTCTCCCTTGAATAGCCGGATAATGGTTTGACATTGTCGAGTGGTGTGCTTGGGCAAAATTAGGTTGCCTTCTGCGTCTTTCCTCGTGTGAATCACACACGGCTGATCCATGATATCAGTTTTTGACTGACCTTTCCACTTCTTGGGGGCATACTGAGCCTTGGCTTTGCCCTTGTTCTTTGACTCAGTCGCCAGTGCCGCTGCCTCTGCCGGAGCCGGGTCTTCAGCCTTCCGCTTTTGTTTCCGACTGTTGCCGCTGCCAGACTCATTGGCGACAACTCTTCCTTTGCCGCTACGGAGGAGGTCTTCTTCCTCTCCGTTGGCATACCGGGTGGCAATTTCCATCATCTTGTAGAGTGAAATATCACCAGTGCGCCCGAACTTCAGGTACAACTCCCTGTATCTCACACCGGCCTTGAAAGCACAAACAGCCTGGTGTTCCGACACATTCTCCACCGTATGATGCGAGGTGGACAATCGCTGAATATAATCCCTTAAGGTTTCATTGGGCTTCTGGACGCGATGTTGTAAGTCGACCAGACCTGCCGGGCGCTTGCATGTGCCCTCAATGGTCCGGACAAACACTTGGGCAAGATCTTCCCAACAATGTATGCTGGAAGGAGACAATGGATTCAACCAAGCTCGAGATGAACCGTCCAACATGAGGGGCAGGTGCTTCATTGCAACATTGTCATTTCCGCCGCCAATCTACACAGCCACTCGGTAATCATCTAACCAAGTCTCTGGCTTTGTTTCACTAGAAAACTTTCCGATCCCTGGCGCCATTCTAAAGTTAGGGGGAATCTCTACAGAACGTATAGCTCTGCTAAAACAATCGGGACCAGACACCACAACTGAGCTTCCACTCGGAACATCTCTTTCGAGTCCTTCTCCGTAGGCTCTGCTCTTCTCGATCCGCTTCTGAACAAGATAGGCGCGGGCGTCAAAGTCCGTGTCCCGCTCATCACCGAAGCAGCACCTGTCGTCCTGGCACCGGGGCGCGTACGGACCACTCCGCGGAGGAGTGCGCACTCGATGGTGGTCTTCGCGGTGATGCTAATCTCTATCTTGCCCTTCACGAAAACTACCGCCTCGACGATGCAAGGGTGATCCAGGGCTGTGTGTCGACTGAACGGTCTCCGCCTTGGGTGAATTGCTGTATATCCTGTCATAGGAATGAGAAACTGCTGAATTCTGACGATGCGCTGCATCCAACAGCGCTCTGATATGCAACAGCCCTCTACCAACCTCTGACCGGGACGGCTGAATGGAATCCGCTATCCTAGAAGAAGCATCCACATTTAGCACCGGAGTTCGGTATACCTCAACGTCATCGTGAGATCCAGTCAGAAACAGTTGTCGATGACGTCAACTGGGTCGTGGTGGGCACTGGCGAGCGCGCTCGTCAATCTCTGCCTAGAGCTCTTCCAAACGAACGCGCATGGCCTCCAAAGCTTGGGCCTCGGCAGTCGCGCCGATGATGGGAGTATGAAGAACCTCCTCGTCGCGATGCGGCTGCTCTTTCGATGGACCTCCATCCTCGTGCTTGCCATGGCTGAAGCCAGGCGGTGAACTCTGAAGAGAGCCCGCCATCAAGACCTCCGCTGCAGGATCGCAGCTTTGGCACTCGGAAGGCACGTCGGACGTATCGGAATCCGACTCGAACACGCCGTGAAGGGACTCGGCGGGCTCGAGTGCTGCAATCTGCGAAGAAGTTTGGCACGCCGCTGGGTGTTCAACCCAACGCTGAAGTCATGGGTGGCCGGACCACTTGCGACTGCGAACAGCGAGAGGGGCCGATGCATAAGGAGTCGACGGCTAACGCAGCAACATGCCGCAAGGACTCACGCGGAAGTGTGTGGCCCCGCGGACCGGGCGCGCCTCGACATAGAGAGGCGCCTCCTGGAGCCATGCCGAATCGTCGGTGATGAAGGTGAGTGCTTCGAACCGGATCTCGTGGCCCAGAGCAAAAACACCGCCGGAAGACATGTCGAAGGATGAAAATCGCATCCTCGCCGAAAGTCGCTTAGACGCCTTCCCCACGGTGGGCGCCAACTGTCGTGGGAACGAGCCTGACAGTAGATGGTAGGGGTACGAAGGGAGTGGGAAGAGTCCTAGCTAATGCGAGGGTGTACACACGGATGTATGAGTTCAGGCCCCTCTCGTGGAGGTAACATCCCTACGTCTCAGTGCTCGAGAGCTTTATGTCGTATGGAATGTTGAGATTACAATGGTTGCGAACCCTTGTGCAGGAGGGGAGGGGCGGCTTATATAGAGTTCGCTGCCCCTCATAATTATCCCGCATCTAAGGGCCTGGTCGCGGGGTTTAAAGTCTGCCATTACAGGTAACGTACGTAATAAAAGCTACTAATGACCATTGAACCAGCGTCTGTCCGCTAGGCTCTTGATGATGGCTCCTGGTCTTCTGGCGTCGAGTGAAACCGAGGTCTTCTGAGTGACATGCGACTGCTGAGTGAGAGCGGGAGTCTTTGAGTGGATTACTGTTGAGTAACTTTGAACGTCTCCAGGGATCCACTCGGAAGTTTATGCTTGATCTTCAAGTCCTCCCATGTGGTGTCCTTAGGTAGGGTATGTGGGCCTTGCCTAGGACCCTACCCTAGGTACATATCCTCGTCACTAACCGTATGAATGTCAAACTTGAAAGATGCCCTGTAGAAGGAGACCACCAACGTTAATTCTCTTTGCTTAAAACCTGGTGAGAAAACGAGAGGATGCCCGAACTTGGATGTCATGCTTGCTTCGAGGTTCTTGCCATGGTCAAATTGAGTGCAAATGGCGCCATGGGGCCAAACCCTAGGAACCAGCACACCCAAGGAGGTTGATGTGGCTGCCGGGACCGGAGTGGCCGCCGAGAGGACAGAAGAGGGTGGCCATCGGGGCCGGAGTGGCCACCAGCGCTAGATCGCCTAGGACTCGCCTAGGAGGGTTGGACTAACATATTTTTATAACATTTTGGAATACTTATTTTATTTATTTTTTCATGACCTCTACAAATGTTATTCTTTGATGAAATTTGGCAGGCACTAGGAACTTTTGTCAATGTTTACAATCAAAAAAATTCAGAATTTTTTGAAATAGTTTTCATTTATTTTCGAATTTACTGTTCATTCTGAGATCAAATGAGTTTGGGAGGAGAACATGACTTTCCAAAAAAAACACCTCTCTTGCTACTAGTCATCCAAATAAGAGATAAAGATTGTGGGTTATCCTTCTTTTTTAAAAGGACCCCATAAAAAACAAGTTAAACATAGCAGCCGGTAAGCAGTAAAGTAGTAAGTCGTTGTCAGTAGTAACACGATGACAGCATGATTAATAAAAAAAGGAAAAGTAAAACCATGACAGTAAATGATAGGGTTATTTCAGCCGCAGCCGTCTGATTGTCGCTTCTCATCCGAATCCATCCTAGCAACACCTTAACTAACGAAGTCTTATTTTATTTTCACAATTGCAGCTTCAGACGAGTCCTGACTTCTCATAGCTCACACCGACCAGTACAAACCGCCGCTGTCTTCCATGTGTATCCGCCGTTGCCTCAACTCCAGAGGCCTGTCCTCCTGCCGGCGGCGCGAGGTCGGGTGTTGGTGTAGTGAACAGGGGGGTGTTCGCTACCTCACAACACGCACCGGCAAGTTGTAGCCTTAAGGTGGGAAGGGCATGGCAGAGAATAAATCCACTTATAGGACATATCCAGGACCCAGGTAATAGGTCAACACATCACCGACAACCTCAAGGCCAGCAAGATCAAGATAGAGTTTCCAGGAAGCAAGCCTTCTTGAGAGGAGACCTCCAGGCAAGTCATCGAGAAGACCAACGGCTGGGATCCTAGCAAGATCTTGCCGGGATGGCTTACGAAGCCCCGGCAGGATCCACACCCGACAAGACCTCGCTAGCCTATCACCGCTCCAGCATAGCGACCAGCCTGTTACACAGGCCTTATCCTCCTGGATACGTGCCAAGGCGCTAGCAATGATGGGTTTAAGCGGTGCTGATGGGACGACCTCTTTACCCGTCCCCAAGAAAGCTAGGGACAGCTAAATAGAGCATTTAGTGCGCTTGTCCTATGCCATCAGTATTAGGTATCATAACACTGTAACAACTGTACACCCCCTGTATGTACTATGTGCCGCTGTTGGTGACCCCGTGAACATATAAAAGGAGGCCCAAGGCGTAGCTACAAGGGAGGTTCCCAACATCTTTGGCACGCAAGGTAGGGCAAAGGTTGCACGAACCCGATCTAGCAAGCAGCGCATCAGTCCTTGATCATCTTCATCGTCATGGCGCCCAAGAAGAAGCGGTGGTGGCTAAAGTTCTTTGCGAAAGTTAAGTCCTAAAACTTTAATGGCTTTTTGCTGTTTAGGTTTATCCTGTATGTTTTCTTTTGTACAACCTGTGCGCGAGGAAGCGCTCTTGAAATACTCTGCGCTCCTAGTTGTTCTGGGTCCGCAGAGCAACACAGATGCAGTTGTAGTTGTTTTTAGAGCGTCAAGCTCCCGAAAAGGCGGCATTCCCGATAGTCTGATAGACAGGACCTGATCTTATGCGTCATCGACCGGAACGTGCACATTCGGGGAGTATTCCAACAACGTAGGGATTCATTGTACAAAAATGCAATCTCTCCACGAGAAGGCTAGATAAATTTTATCTTCAGATTTCTGCATAAACCCGTATGCTGAGGAGCCTTCCCGGGGCTAGTCGCACCTCTAATCGCTTAGAGTCGGCTCGGTGATGTGAGCAGCTGCACTAAAGCTGGGAAGGTAAGATTTTCGCCTTCCCGGGCCTAGTCGCGCCTCTAATCGCTTCGAGTCTGCTCGTTGATGTGACCAGCTCCACTAAAGATGGGAAGGTAAGATTTATCGGCAAGCGATATTCTTGGCAAGCTGCAAGGACCGGTTCCTCAAGTGCTGCCGATTGGAGCATGCGCACTGGAAAGTTTTGATTGATTTTTCGTCCTTGTACGTCAATCTGCACGCAGAAGGACCTTGCCTTGGTTAGCCCGCGCTCTAGTTTCTCCTTGAGTCCGCTCGACAAACTTACCAGCTGCGTTCTGGCCCAGCAAGTCGCCTTGCCGGTGGCGACATTTCTAGCAGGCTGCTAAGCACCTGTTCCTCAAAGCGCTCGCAGCAAGTGTGCGCACTGGCAAGGTTTCCAAACAGCGTAGGATATAAGATATATGCAAGGATGGAATTAATCAAGAGAGAAGCAAGCATTCATTTAGCATAAAGAAATATGTGTCGCGTACATAAAGGTTGGTCTAACCAAGATAAATTGTTTCTTTGTATGTACCATTGCAACAATAGGGATGCGAAAAGTACTTCACTCCCGACAGTTGTTTTATTCTCAGCGGCACGCGACAACCAAGAAATCCAAGGGTGTCGTGCTGGAGGCCAGCAAGATGGCATTGAGGCATTTGCAGTAGACAACGGCGACAGTGGGGATGAGCATAAGAATCGAGCACCACACCCGATGTACCCTTTTTGCAGAAGCCTATGCAGCTGGCTCTTCATTGCACAGTATGGTACTCCCTTTCGGGCACATGACTCCGGCTGCCATCCTGCTCTGTCTTCCCACGCGTCCGGCAAGCCCAAGGCCCGACAAACCACAAGCTCTCTTGCATCATCATCAGCGTGCGGTTAAAAAGTCATGAGTGGCGGTTACTTCTCGCCACGCGTGTATCGGTGCGTGTTTTGGGGCCTAGCACAGACAAACATCATGCATGTTTGTCCCACCTAGGCCCGAGGGCTCCTATCAGTGTAGTGAACATGGGGGTGTTTGCTACCCATGGACACGCACCGGCAAGTCGCAGCCTCCAGGCGGGAAGGGTATGGCAGAGAAGAAATTCACTTATAGGACATATCCTGGACCCAAGTAACAGGTCAACACATCACCGGCAAGCTCTAGGCCGGCAAGATCAAGATAGAGTTTCCGGGAAGCAAGACTTCCTGAGAGAAGACCTCCAAACAGGTCACCGAGAAGACCCCAGGCTGGCATCCAGGCAAGATCTTCCCGGGATGGCTTACGAAGCCCTGGCAGGATCCACACCCGACAAGACCTCGCCAGCCTGCCACTGCTCCAACGCAATGACCAGCCTGTCAGACAGGCCTTGTCCTCTTGGATACGTGTCAAGGCATTAGCAATGATGGGGTTAAGCGGTGCTGATGGGACGGACTCTTTTCCCATCCCCAAGAAAGCTAGGGACAGCTAAACAGAGCATTTAATGCGCTTGTCCTATGCCGTCAGTATTAGGTATGATAACGTTATAGCAACTGTACACCCCCTGTATGTACTGTGCGCCGCTATTGGTGACCCGTTGGACATATAAAAGGAGGCCCAAGGCATAGCTACAGAGAAGGAGGACCTTCTGGCTCAGACGGAGGACCTTCTGGCTCAGACACATGCGTAGCGGCTGTGTATTGTTCATCACATAGCGCTCCTGGAGCCAGAGCCCAAAGACTCATACACAATACACTAAAGTAGGAGTAGGGTTTTACACTTCTTAGCGGCCCGAACCTGGGTAAAATTCCCTCGCGTTGCTCGTTCGATCTGCTCTTTGTGCACGCCTTCACCCTTCCGAACCGTAAAGGGATCCACGTGATCCCATAGGTGTCGTACCCCGACATCGGGGATCTGGTGGTTTTATCCGACCCTCCTGTACCTGTACCTCTTAAACTCCAAAGGCCTCTCCTCAAAACGTTTTATCTCTTAAACCGTGCATCCAAATCTCGAACCGTTTTCACCATTGGTTTTCTAGCGTCAAGATCTTCAAAACTAGATTCCATGTTGATAGCTTTTGATGAAAAAAAAATTCAACAAAATAAACGACCGGAAAAACCGGACAAAAAACCATGCCTCTCACGATAGAAAAAAAAGAGAAAACACGTTTTTCCTTTTCTGAGAGGCACGGCCCTCTCGTGAGAAAAAACATGTTTTTTATCCATTTCCGAGAGGCATGACCATGCCTCTCACGAAGGCAAAACCATGCCTCTTGCGAAAGCAAAATCATGGCTCTTGCGGAAAAAAAACAAGTTTTTCGCACAGAAAAAAGTATAAAGAAATTCGTCCAAAAGTTAAGAAAGACCTGTGAAAACCAGAACACCAAAAAACAATCTAAAAAGCCAAAAACGCATGTGAAAAAAATGGAATCCAAAGGAAACGCTTAGAATGTGACATGTGACGGTAGTTGAGAATGCTGGAAGGCTTCCGAAGGAGTGCTCCCTAACTTTTTTTGAAATGAACACCAGACTGCATTCCATTAGATAGCTTGGTTGGACAGATGGCCAGCAATACAGTCTGGTACAAAGCTTGGAAATTGGCCAAGCCAAATTTCATAGGTACCTACATTCATGATTGTGCCATGCGCAGCTAAAGCATGCGCAACTCGAGTACATATTCTCGGACAATGTTTAACACAAACATTCATGAACCCAACTCTAAACTAAAACTTAATGTCTCTGAAGACAGCACATAATTGAGAAAGATCATAAGCATGAGAGGTGACAGCTTGTTTTAACAGCATGGAGTCAGTTTCAACTATAACCCATTGGCACCCCATCCGAATAGCTGCATTTATAGCATGAAGCATCGCCGAAGATTCCGAGTGCAGCGCATCTGTAACATGCTCCAAACTGCCTACTCCAGCAGCTATTAGCATTCCTTCTTCATTTCTTATGGTGAAACCCCAACCTCCTGATGAGTTCTCCACATGGAAGGCACCATCTGTATTTATCTTCAGCACACCCGTTGGAGGTGGAGTCCACTTTGGGATAGTGATTTGCCCTGTGCATTTGGATCCCTGTAACCATTCAAGACATTGGCTAAATATAAATTAATTGAGAAGGAAATCTCTTCATTTGATTTAATTTCATCTCTAGCATTTGGTTTATTTCTCTAGTGCCACCATGGCCAAAGTAAGAGGCATGTTTTTAACTTATCTTCCTCATCTAGAGTAAGGATTTCTTCCATGAATTTAAATGAATCAGAGCATGGAAGTAGTCGAAGTCCGACATGCTCAAGCTAAAAATGTCTCCAAATGCCCTTTACTCTTTTGCATTTAAGGAAACAATGACCTCCATCTTCATCAAATCTGAAACACAAAGGATAACGAGTGTTTGTTTGTATACCTCTTTGATGTAGCTTCATTCGTAGAGGAAGGTTGTAGGTTGTCATTCGCACAGGAAATGCAGCACTTTGCTTGGTAGGGGCAGCTTCCATAGTCATAGTTTCTTCCAAATAAATTTGCTATTTTATCTATCTACACTAGAGGAAGATGTCAGTCCCGATGAAGATTCACGATTTCTAGTGCCTACTGCCACCTTATAGGCAGATTTTATAGAAAATATACCTTTTTTATTGAAGTGACAAGCTAAAAAGTCCTTGGAGTTTTCATGGATGGGAATCTACAAGATAATCTTTGCGTCATCCGGCATAAAAGTTTCTTGGATTAATTCCATGTCCCATGTGTTTGTGCTCGGATCAATCAGTTCAGCCACCTTAGTTATAAGATTGTTTCCTCTCTGTGATATGACCATTCATGTGCTTCCTCTTGGGATCTAGGTATCAGTCCACACCTTGATACTCTCCCCATCTCCAACTCGCCATATAATGCCCTTTTTCAGTAACTACACCCCTTTCAGAATGCTACGCCACACATAAGAGATGCCATTCTTTGTAGTAGCTTCCAAAATTGATTTTCCTGGGTGGTATTTTGATGAAAGTACCCTAGCACATAATTATGAAGGGTATTGTATAATTCTCCAGGCCTGCCTAGCCAACATAGCTAGATTAAAGGAATGTAAATCCCTAAAACCCAACCCTCCGTCCTTTTTTGGTTTCGACATCTTGTCCCAAGAAACCCAATGCACCTTTTGCTTATCCACTTGGATCCACCAGTACCGTCATATCATTGAGCTCAAGCCTTCACACAAGGATTGGTTATGTCAAAACAAGCCATTGCATATACCGGGATTGCTTGTGCTACTGCTTTGATAAGTATTTCCTTTCCAGCTTTTGATAACATCTTCTCTTTCCAACCATGTATTCTCTTCCAGACTTTGTATTTTATATACCCAAATGTCTTACTTTTTGATTTTCCAATATAGGTTGGAAGTCGCAAGTATTTTGAGGATAATCCTTCTGTTCCAATATGCAGTATTTGTCTAACTTCCTTCTTTTTCCAGTCTCTTGTGTTCTTGCTGTAAAGAATTGTTGATTTGTTCTTGTGAATCATCTGTCCAGAACAAGCATCATAAATATTTAGGATGTGGTTCACCTCATGAGCGTTGTTGGCATTTGCTTCCATTCGTAACAGTGAATCATCTGCAAATAATAAGTTGCTAATGCTGGGGGATCCCTTGCAGATTTTGATTCCTTTAAAACTTCCCCTCTGCTCAGTATCATATAACATGGCCGAGAAGCCTTCTGCGCATAATAAGAACAAATAAGGGGATAGTGGATACCCTTGCATGAAGCCCCTTTGAGGAATTATTACATCCATAAAATCTCTATTTTATTGTATCTGGTCCCTAACAGTGTTGATACACTTCATTATCAGTTGTATCTAACCACCATAAAAGCCATGTTTATGCATCATGTCCCTTAAAAATTCCAACTTGACCCGGTCATATGCCTTGCTCATGTCCAATTTGAGTGCTGCATAGCCAACCGATCCATTTTGTCTCCTCTGCAAAAAATGACTTAATTCATACGCCAAGAGGATGTTGTCTGATATCATACGTCCCGGTACAAAGGCACTATGATTTGGCGATATAATATCAGGGAGTATAATTCTAAAGCGATTGGCGATTACCTTGGACACCAGCTTATATATGACATTGCATTGGCTTATGGGTCGTAGGTCCTTTATCATTTCAAGATTGGCCTTCTTGGGAATAAGAACTACTAAGGTGTCATTCCAGTTTTTTGGCATTTGTCCTCTTCTCAATACATTTAGGACCTCTTTTGTGACTTGTTCTCCTGCTGACTGCCAAAAACATTTGAAATATATAGCTGGCATCCCATCAGGTCCAGGAGCTTTCAAAGCACCCATGTTATTAAGCACCCATGGCATTCATTTCCTTAGTAACTTTGAGCTGAACACACTGCAAAATGGCCTCATTACTCTGTCTTATAATAGAGCATAAAATGCCCGAAAAGTAATCTACAATGTATTTCTTCAGAGGTTCATTTCCTTCCACCCAGTGTCCATCTTCAGTCTCCAGCTTCTTTAGTGTGTTTTTGTTTTTTCTCTCTGAGGCAAAGGCATGAAAGAAACAAGTAATTTCGTCCCCTACCTGAAGCTAGTTGACATGAGCTCTTTGCCTCCAAAAAGTATCAAGTTGATTTTCAAGGCGGTCTAATTTATCTCTCAAGAAATGCTCTCTAGAAACTTGTTTTGGCTGATATCCCCTTGTCTTACATCTTCCAGCTCTTTTTTAGGGCTTTAATTCTATTCAACAAGTCTCCCAAAGTGTTTGAGTCCCAGTCTTGGAGTTCGTTGGCTACATACTTTAGTAGTTGGGAAACATTGCATTCTCCTCGAAGTCTCACTGTTGTCCAAGCGTTATTGACTACCTTTTCACAATCTTCTTCTTATAGCCACTTGTCCTCAAATCTAAACATGTGAGACCCACTTCTGTAATTTACTAAATTATCTGATCCTTTTATAAGTATAGTTACTGGCCTGTGATCCGAGTGGTTTGGGTCCCCATTTATGACTTTGTATGCCGGAAAATGTGTGCACCAGTTACTTGATGCCACAACACGATCTATTCTTTCCTTGATATAGAGATTGGCATTATGATTGTGGTTACGCCAAGTAAATTTGTCCCCTCTATATCCCAGGTCACGTAGGCCACATTCGTACAATGCCATTCTGAAATTTTCCATCTGGTTTTGCGTCCGATCAGGTCCTCCTTTCTTCTCATGACTATATAAGATTTCATTGAAATCACCTGCCACATCCAAGGGAGGTCTAGTTGCTGATTTAGGATCCTCAACAATCTCCATGTTTTCCACTTTTTGTTCCGTGCTGGTTCTCCATATATTCCTTTAAACCTCCGTCTCAACCCATTAGTTTCTACCACTTTAACATCAATGTGATATTTTGAGTAGTTATGTAGCTCAAGATTTATTTCCATCTTCCACAATAATGCCAAACCACCACTCTGCCCATCGCAAGACTTGACGATCATATTTCCCATGCCGAGTATTCACTTGAATTTTTCCATCCCTCTCTCATCCATCTTTGTTTCATACAAGAAAAGGATATCGGGGTCTACCTGCTTCTATGCACATGCATCGTCACATGAGTTGATGATATGCAACATATATAGTTGAACAAAAGAAAGAGACAGACTTGGCAAAAATAGAAGCAACATATCATAAGCATAAATAACAAAGTTCATTGTACCCAAAATGCACTAACCAGTGTGATCTTTGCTAGTTGAGGAGGACGGTTTAATTACATCACAAATAAAGTTTTGTCGTGCATAACTCAAAGTTTTGTCATAGAGAAAGTATGGACTAAACGGACACATTGTCATAAATCGTCAATCTCTCCAACATGTCGTGCCATCCATGCAAGTCAGGGAGATAGTCCCCGAGCGCAGTGAAAGGCTTCATGTCGAGACGCGGAGCGGCTACGTGTGTTCAGACGTCTTCCCACGACATTTACGCATCTTCGTAGAACATCCCTGTTTTTTCGAGGACCTCCTTCATGATGATTGAGGCAAGTTCACGCTGGATGTGATAGAACTCAGCTCGGAGTCGATGATGCGGGATATCTCCTAGGTTCTTTTCCCATTGCAGAATATGGGCATTGTCGGATCTAGGTGACATGCGAAGGTTCTGCTGATCCCGTCTATACCCCTGCATGTGGTGGAGGACATAGAATCCATCACTGATAGTACCACTCGGTTGCTGGACGTAGCAGAAGTCAGTCTTATGGCCAAAGCAGGACGCGTGGTTCCTTGTCTTCCTGAGCGTGATCTCTCCACCCCGTATGTCGTACATAAAGATAGCACTGTCGAGAACAGACTTGATGTGGGTGTAATCCTTTTTCTTCATGTTCTTTGACGAGTCCAAGTAAAGAGCATGGGAGACTCGGGGGTAATGGATGCTGAGGACGGCACGCCCATCACTGCGCAAAATAAGTACACCTCAAAATAGCCTCCATATGTGTAAATGAAATGATTGAAATCGAAGGAAGGATATTCGCGCGGATGACTTACATGGGATGTTAAGGCACGAGAATCGTCCCCATGTCCTTATTGCTGACCATGAAATCAGCGATGTAGTTAATCGCGTATTCATGGTGCTTTTCGCAGATTGCCAAAAAGCTCTCGTGCATGAAGTATGGGTCAGTGACACAGATATAAGGTATCTACTCAATCCTGATGATGTAGTTCATGTACAAGGCAAAAAGGTGGACAAATGTAAAATCCATCTTTTTCAAGTGAAACATGTCAAAGATGTAATCGAATCGAAGGAAACTTTTCCGTAGGGAATGTGTCGATGCACAACCTTTGTTGCGGTACGTTAACCACGTAGAGCGGGTATCCTGGATTTTGCGAGGCGATCAGACTTTTCTCTCTTTGTGGCACATCGTCATGAAGTCTCCTGAGATCACCGTATATGGCCTCTACCGTTGCCTTAGGTAGGATTGGTTCACCGGGGATATGGTATTTCGCCGCACCCATGACAGGTATACGGTCTTGAACCCGAGGCTGCGGAGGCGGCTAGATCATAGAAGCAACTTTGTTTCCTTTCCTCTCTCTCTTCCTATGCTTCTTTGCTACTGGAAGACCGTCTATAATACGTTCAGCCTCTGGAGTGGGCAATTCAGGCACCGACTCATGACGCTCAAACCCTGAGTGCTCATACTGCTGAGCCATCAATCCTCCGTCGTCATAGGCGCCAGTATTGAGATACTGTAGAGTGTCATCGTCAACTTCATTGATGGCATCGATATCATGCATTGCTTCTTCGATGGCGGCGACATCATCAGCGAATAATGGAGCCTCTTCCTCGCCATGTACGCTATCACCCGGCACGATAGGCGACGCTAATTGGGTAGGTGGGGTGTTGATGTTCGTACCTTGCTGAGGTTGTGTGGTCATGGGTGTGCTCCCGACCGCCTCTAGACAAAGCAGACTCTTTGGCCACAACAGGACCCACCTCTTGCAATCGCCAAGCCGTCGGGGGGTCTTGTCGTTGTCTCTCCCTAGTATCGTAGGAGCTAAATTGACGTGGCCCGGTTTGACACTGGCCACAGAAACCTTGAAGACGTTCGGGGGGATCGTACGGTTGTGGAACAATTGTTCCTTCGGCTTCATTATCGTCGCCTTCTCCACGTCTAACTTCTGGCCATTAATGGTGTATAATATGGTGCATGGGGTTATGTCGGCCTACAAAGACATGTCTGCGACATGAGACATCCGAAAGGCAACGGAAACGGGAGATTATACATTTATTGAAGAGGGTTGGTGTGATAGGTACCGTGAGGGCGTCGAGCTCAGCCAAAGACGAAGCACCACCGAGCACGTATGATACGGAGGACGGACTACTATGAGCAGGTGCGGGAGCCAGTGTAGGAGCAAGTGCAAGAGCTGGTGCAGGAGCAGGTGCTCGTGCAACACTAGTCGAGCTGCTCCCGAAGAAGTTGGAAAGGGGAAATTCTGCTGCCTCTTTATTTGGATTTTGCCTGCTTCAACTGACGATAGCCGGAACCAAGGCACCATACGAAGCTACAATCTCCTATTTTGCGGTGGCTACCGCTGCTGCGACTGTCTCAACTGATTTCTTATCAACCGCAATTGCAACCTTGTTGTCGATGTTTTCTTCATTTAACCTCCGTCTTTCCTTTCTCTCCTCCGTGGTCCCACGTTAGTACTTCTTCCACGTGGCACCATCCTCGATGCCATGCACATGCCCATACGACGGTCGAGTGTCCACCGAGAGTCCTTTCAATATGTTCAAGGCCCGGTTGACTGGGGTGTCCCACTAGGGCCTCGCGAACGCCTCAGACGGCGAGTCACTTTCGGCTGCGATCATGTGTTGTTCATTCTGCAAAAGGAACAAGTATCGTTTACAAATATGACTAAATGTGCAGTCAAATTTATCATAAGCTAAAATTAGGGGGTAAATTAAAAATTATTAGGAGTCTCATGAACTCCGTCGTGATCGCACCCATCTCGAAAACCTTCTTGACTGGGCCACAATGGTATCGGGCCCGGAGGACGTCACACTACCGCGAGACGGTGAACTCCGCCAAGGGGTCTGGGATGCCCAGACTTTTGCGTTCCGCGTCCTCTTTGTCCTCCTCTCAACACATTTAGGACCTCTTTTTTGACTTGTTCTCCTACTGACTGCCAAAAACGTTTGATAAATATAGCTGGCATCCCATCAAGTCCAGGAGCTTTCAAATCACCCATGTTATTAAGTGCAGTTTTTACTTCCCCTTCTGTATATTTAGCACACATGATGGCATTCATTTCCTCAGTAACTTTGAGCTGAACACACTGCAAAATGGCCTCATTACTCTGTCTTATCATAGAGGATAAAATGTTCGAAAAGTAATCTGCAATGTATTTCTTTAGAGGTTCATTTCCTTCCACCCAGTGTCCATCTTCAGTCTCGAGCTTCTTTAATGTGTTTTTATTTTTTCTCTCTAAGGCAAAGGAATGAAAGAAAGCAGTATTTTTGTCCCCTGCCTGAAGCCTGTTGACATGAGCTCTTTGCCTCCAAAAAGTATCAAGTTGATTTTCAAGGCGGTCTAATTTATCTCTCAAGAAGTGCTATCTAGAAACTTGTTTTGCCTGATATCCCCTCGTCTTACATCTTCCAGCTCTTTTTAGGGCTTTAATTCTATTCAACAAGTCTCCCAAAGTGTTTGAGTCCCAGTCTTGGAGTTCGTTGGCTACATACTTTAGTAGTTGGGAGACATTGCATTCTCCTCGAAGTCTCGTTGTTGTCCAAGCGTTATTGACTACCTTTTCACAATCTTCTTCTTGTAGTCACTTGGCCTCAAATCTAAACATGTGAGACCCGCTTCTGTAATTTACTGAATTATCTGATCCTTGTATCAATACAGTTACTAGCCTGTGATCTGACTGGTTTGGGTCCCCATTTATGACTATGTATGCTGGAAAACGTGTGCACCAGTTACTTGATGCCACAACACGATCTAGTCTTTCCTTGATATAGAGATTGGCATTATGATTGTGGTTACACCAAGTAAATTTGTCCCCTCTATATCCCAGGTCACGTAGGCCACATTCATACAATGCCATTCTGAAATTTTCAATCTGGTTTTCCGTCTTTTCAGGTCCTCCTTTCTTCTCATGACTATATAAGCTTTCATTGAAATCACCTGCACACATCCAAGGGAGGTCTAGTTGCTGATTTAGGATCCTCAACAATCTCCATGTTTTCCACTTTTTGTTCCGTGCTGGTTCTCCATATATTCCTTTGAACCTCCATCTAAAGCCATTAGTTTCTACCACTTTAACATCAATGTGATATTTTGAGTAGTTATGTAGCTCAAGATTTATTTCCTGCTTCCACAATAATGCCAAACCACCACTCTTCCCATCGCAATACTTGACGATCATATTTCCCATGCCAAGTATCCACTTGAATTTTTCCATCCCTCTCTCGTCAATCTTTGTTTCATACAAGAAAAGGACATCGGGGTCTACCTGTTGGAAATATGCCCTAGAGGCAATAAATAAAGTGTTTATTATTATATTTCCTTGTTCATAATAATTTTTTATTATCCATGCTAGAATTGTATTAATTGGAAACATGGATACATGTGTGGATACATAGACAAACACAATGTCCCTAGTATGCCTATAGTGAACTAGCTCGTTGATCGAAAGATGGTTCAGGTTTCCTAGCCATGGACATGAGATGTAATTTGATAATGGGATCACATCATTAGGAGAATGATGTGATGGACAAGACCCAAACTACAAACGTAGCTTATAATCGTGTCAGTTTATTGCTACTGTTTTCTGCATGTCAAGTATATGTTCCTATGACCATGAGATCACACAACTCACGAACATTGGAGGAGTGCCTTGTGTGTATCAAACGTCGCAACGTAACTGGGTGACTATAAAGGTGCTCTACAGGTGTCTCCGAGGGTGTCTGTTGAGTTGGCATGGATCAATACTGGGATTTGTTACTCCGTGTGATGGAGAGTTATCTCAGGGCCCACTCGGTAATACAACAGCACAATAAGCCTTGCAAGCAATGTGACTAAGTGTTAGTTACGGGACCTTCTATTACGGAATGAGTTAAGAGACTTGCCAGTAACGAGGTTGAATTAGGTATGGAGATACCGACGATCGAATCTCGGGCGAGTAACATACCGAAGAACAAAGGGAACATCATACGGGATTAACTGAATCCTTGACATAGAGGTTCGACCAAAAAATATCTTCGTAGAATATGTAGGAACCAATGTGTACATCTAGGTCCCGCCATTGGTTATTGACCGTAGAGGTGTCTCGGTCATGTCTACATAGTTCTCGAACCCATAGGGTCTGCACACTTAAGGTTTGGTGACGTTTTGATAGTATAGAGTTATGTATGGTGGTGAAGGAAGTTTGTTCAGAGTGCCGGATGAGATCCCGGACATCAAGAGGAGATCCGGAATGGTCCAGAGGTAAAGATTCATATATAGGAAGTCCTGTTTTGGTTGCCGGAAAAGTTTTGGGCTCATCGGTAGTGTACCGGGAGTGCCGGTAGTGTACCGGGAGGCCACCGGGTGGGGTATTTCGACCCAAGAGGCTAAATGGGCTGTAGGAGGGTGTAAACCAGCCCTTTGTGGGCTTGTGGAACATCCACAAGAGGCCTATGCGGCTGGAGGAAAAAGGCCTAAGAGGAAAAGTGGAAAAAGGCAAAATAGGGTGAATCCTAGTCCTACTAGGATTGGAGGTGGACTCCACCTCTCCCTCTCTCCTTCGGCCGAAGCAAGGAGGACTTGGCCCTTGTGCCAAGGCCTCTCCTCCTCTCATCTTATATATACTGGAGGTTTTATGGTTTTTGCACTAGTTTTACAGCCACGTGCTACCCGTTCCTCCAGTGCATAGTTTGTCCTCTAGATCGGATTCCTGTTGTGCTTAGGCGAAGCCCTGCCGGAATTGCTCCACCACCATCGCCGGAGCGCCGTCATGCTTCCAGAGAACTCTTCATCCTCTACAATCCTTCTTGCTGGATCAAGACGCTGGAGATCGTCATCAATCTGTACGTGTGCTGAACGGGGAGGTGTCGTCCGTTCGGCGCTAGATCGGAAGGATCGTGATTAAGTTCGTGGGACGGATCGTGATCAAGTTCGTGGGACGGATCGTGATTGGATCGCGGGACACTCGGCGATTTGGATCGCGAAGACGTTCGACTACACCAACCGCATTTCTTAACGCTTCCCGCTTAGCGATCTACAAGGTTACATAGATCCACTCTCCCTCTCGTAGATGCTCATCACCATTGATAGATCTGCGTGTGTGTAGGAATTTTTTTGTTTCCCATGCAACGTTCCCCAACAGTGGTATCAGAGCTAGGTCTATGTGTAGATGAGATCTCGAGTAGAACACAAAAGGTTTGTGGGCGTTGATGCTTAGATTGCTTCCTCCCTTGGTCGGATTTTGGTTCAGCGGTATTGTGAGATGAAGCGGCCCGGACCAACATTACTCGTACGCTTACGAGAGACCGGCTCCCTCGACCGCAACTTGTTGCATAGATGGCTTGCGGGTGCCAGTTTCTCTCACTTTAGTTGGATCGGATTCGACAAAGACGGTCCTTGAGAAGGTTGAAAAGTAACTAGTGTACCACCGTTGTGGTTTTTGCGTAGTGAGAATTGTTCTTGCTAGATACCCATAGCAGCCACGTAAAACATGCAACAACAATTAGAGGACGTCTAAGTTGTTTTTTGCAGGGTATGTTGTGATGTGATATGGCCAATTACATGATGTGATATATGTGATGTATGAGATGATCATGTGATGTATAGATTATCACGAATTTCATGTTGATGAGTACGACAACCGGCAGGAGCCATAGGGTTGTCTTTAATTATTGTATGACCTGCGTGTTAATCATTAAGCGCTATGTAATGCTTTACTTTATCGCTAAACGGTAGCAATAGTAGTAGAAGCATGGTGGACACGACAACCCCGATGGCGACACAATGATGGAGATCAAGATGATGGAGATCATGGTGTCATGCCGGTGACGATGGAGATCATGCCGGTGCTTTCATGATGGAGATCAAAAGCACAAGTTCATGGCCATATCATGTCACTTATGATTTGCATGTCATGTTAATCCTATTGTGCACCTTGTTTTGCTTAGGACGGCGGTAGCATTATAAGGTAATCCCATACTTAATTTCAAGATAAATTGTGTTCTCCTCGAGTGTGCACCGTTGCGAAAGTTCTTCGTGTCGGGACACCACGTGATGATCGGGTGTGATAGACTCTACGTTCACATACAACGGGTGCAAGCCATTGTTGCACATGCAGAACACTCGGGTTAAACTTGACGAGCCTAGCATGTACAGACATGGCCTCGGAACACAAGAGACCAAAAGGTCGAACATGAGTCATATAGTAGATCTGATCAACATAATGATCTTCACCATTGAAGCCACCTCAACTCACGTGATGATCGGACTTGAGTTGGTGGATTTGGATCATGTGACACTCAGATGACCTGAGGGATGTCAATTTGAGTGGGAGCTTTAGTAATTTGATTAACTAAACTCATTATCTTGAACAATAGTCTAAGTAAACTTTGCATATTTATGTTGTAGATCAATGGCTCGTGCAGTAGCACCCCTGAATTTTAATGCGTTCCTAGAGAAAGCTAAGTTGAAAGATGATGAAAGTAACTTTGTTGATTGGGCCCGTAATCTTAGGATTATCCTCACGGCTTCCTAGAAATCATATGTCCTTGATGCACCGCTTGGTGACCAACCAGAAGACATGACATCCGAAGACGTTAAGAACGCTTGGGAGGCATGTTCTGGAGATTACTCAATAGTTCAGTGTGCAATATTGTATGGCTTAGAACCGGGACTTCAAAGACGTTTTGAATGTCATGAAGCATATGAGATGTTCTAGGAGTTGAAGTTTATCTTTCAGAAGAATGCCCGAATCGAGAGGTGTGAGACCTCTGATAAGTTCTATGATTGCAAGATGGAGGAGAACTGGTCTATCAGTGAGCATATACTCAGAATGTCTGGGTATTCGAATCGTCTAGCAGAGTTGGGAATTGCCCTTCCACTAGAGGCGATCACTGACAGAGTTCTTAAATCACTGCCACCTAGTTACAAGAGCTTTGTGATGAACTATAACATGCACGGGATGAACAAGTCAGTCGCCGAGCTGTTTGTGATGCTAAAAGTTGCTGAGTCTGAAATCTAGAAAGAACATCAAGTGTTGATGGTCAATAAAACCACTAGTTTCAAGAAGAATGGAAAGGGCAAGGGCAAGAAGGGTAAAACCAAAAAGGATGGCAAAGCAGTTGCTATTCCTGTAAAGAAGCCCAAGCATGGACCCAAGCCAGAAACTGAGTGCTTTCATTGCAAGGGAACTGGTCACTGGAAGCAGAACTGCCCCAAGTACCTGGCTGACAAGAAGGCGGCCAACGACACACAAGGTATATATGATATACATGTTATTGATGTGTACCTTACTAGCTCTCGTTGTAGTGCCTGGGTATTTGATACCGGTTCGGTTGCTACAATTTGCAACTCAAAGCAGGAACTACAGAATAAACGAAGGCTGGCAAAGGACAAAGTGATGATGCACGTGGGAAATGGTTCCAAGGTTGATGTGATCGCCGTCGGCACGCTCTCTCTTCGATTACCATCGGATTAGTGATGAACTTGAATAATTGTTATTTAGTGCCTACGTTAAGCATGAACATTATATCTGGATCTTGTTTATTGCGAGACGGTTACTCATTTAAATCAGAGAATAAAGGTTGTTCTATTTATATGAGTAATATCTTTTATGGTCATGCACCCAATGTTAGGGGTTTATTCATATTGAATCTTGATAGTGATGACACACATGTTCATAACATTGATGCCAAAAGATGTAGAGTTGATAATGATAGTACCACTTTCTTGTGGCACTGCCATTTAGGTCATATTGATGTAAACCGCATGAGGAAGCTCCATGTTGATGGACTTTTGGAGTCACTTGATTTTGAATCACTTGACACATGTGAACCATGCCTCATGGGAAAGATGACTAAAATGTCGTTCTATGGAACAATGGAACGAGCGAGTGACTTATTGGAAATCATACATACTGATGTGTGCGGTCCAATGAATGTTACAGCGCATGGTGGATATCGTTATTTTCTCACCTTCACTGATGACTTAAGTAGATATGGGTATATTTACTTAATGAAACACAAGTCTGAAACGTTTGAAAAGTTCAAGCAATTTCAGAGTGAAGTTGAGAATCATCGTAACAAGAAGATTAAGTTCCTACGATCTGATCGAGGAGGTGAATAACTGAGTTATGAGTTTCGAAGTCACTTAAGACAGTGGGGAATTGTTTTACAGTTGACACCGCCCGGAACACCACAACGTAATGGTGTGTCTGAACATCGTAATCGAACCTTATTAGATATGGTGTGTTCTATGATGTCTGTTGCTGATTTGCCACTATCGTTTTGGGGTTATGCATTAGAGACAGCTGCATTCACTTTAAATAGGACACCATCAAAATCCGTTGAGACGACGCCATATGAACTGTGGTTTGGCAAGAAGCCGAAGTTGTCGTTTCTTAAAGTTTGGGGATGTGATGCTTATGTCAAAAAGCTTCAACCTGAAAAGCTGGAACCCAAAGCGGAGAAATGCGTCTTCATAGGATACCTGAAAGAGACAGTCGGGTATACCTTCTATCTCAGATCCGAAGGCAAAGTGTTTGTCGCTAAGAACAGAACATTTCTTGAGAAAGAGTTTCTCTCAAAAGAATTGAGTGAGAGGAAAATAGAGCTTGATGACGTTATTGAACCTTTACTTCAACAAGAAAGTAGCGCAGCGCAGAAAGATGTTTCTGTGGCACCTACGACGGTAGAAGAGGAAGTTAATTATGATGATCATGAAGCTTCGGAGCAAGCTGCTATTGAACCTCGTAGATCGACAAGGCCGCGTATTATCCCTGACTGGTACGGCAACCCTGTCTTGGAGGTCATGTTGTTGGACAACAATGAACCTACGAGCTATGAAGGAGCAGTGATGGGCCCGGATTCTGAGAAATGGTTAGAGGCCATAAAATCCGAGATGGGATCCATGTATGAAAACAAAGTATGGAATTTGGAAGTATTACCTGAAGGGCGAAAGGCCATTCAGAGCAAATGGATCTTTAAGAAGAAGACAGACGCAGACGGTAATGCCACCGTCTATAAAGCTCGACTTGTGGCAAAGGGTTTTTCACAAGTTCAAGGAGTTGACTACGATGAGACTTTCTCACCCGTAGCGATGCTTAAGTCTGTCAGAGTCATGTTAGCAATAGCTACCTATTTCGACTATGAAATTTGGCAGATGGATGTCAAAACAGCGTTCCTCAACGGTTTCCTTGAGGAAGAGTTGTATATGATGCAACCCGAAGGTTTTGTCGATCCAGAGAATGCTGACAAAGTTTGCAAACTCCAGCGATCCATTTATGGACCGGTGCAAGAATCTCAGAGTTGGAATAAGCGCTTTGATGAGGTGATCAAAGCGTTTGAGTTTATACAAGTTTACGGAGAAGCTTGCATTTACAAGAAGTGAGTGGGAGCTCTATAGCGTTTCTAATATTATATGTGGATAACATATTGCTGATTGGAAACAATATAGAAATGCTGGAAAGCGTGAAGGAATATTTGAACAAGAGTTTTTCAATGAAGGACCTAGGAGAAGCTACTTTCATATTAGGCATTAAGATATATAGAGATAGATCGAGACGCTTAATAGCACTTTCACAGAGCACATACCTTGATAAAGTTTTGAAGAAGTTCAAAATGGATCAGTCCAAGAAGGGGTTCTTGCCTGTGTTACAAGGTGTGAAGTTGAGTAAGACTCAATGCCTAGTAAGTGCAAAAGATAGAGAAAAGATGAGTGTCATCCCCTATGCTTCAGCCATAGGCTCTATCATGTATGCAATGCTGTGCGCAAGACCAGATGTTAGCCTTGCCATAAGTATGGCCGAAAGGTTTCAAAGTGATCCTGGAATGGAGCACTGGCAAGCGATCAACAATATCCTTAAGTACCTGAAAAGGACTAAGGAAATGTTTCTCGTTTATGGAGGTGATGAAGAGCTCGTCGTAAAGGGTTACCTCGATGCAAGCTTTGACCCTGATCCAGACGACTCTAAGTCGCAAACCGGATACGTATTTATTCTTAACGGGGGAGCGGTAAGCTGGTGCAGTTCCAAGCAAAGCGTGGTAGCTGATTCTACGTGCGAACCGGAATACATCGCAGCCTCGGAGGTGGCGAAGGAAGGTGTCTGGATGAAGCAGTTCATGACAGATCTTGGAGTAGTGCCCAGTGCACTAAATTAAATGAGTCTGTTCTGTGACAACACTGGTGCCATTGCTCCAGCCAAGGAACCAAGGTTTCATAAGAGGACCAGACATATAAAGCGACGCTTCAACTCCATCCGATATTAAATCGAGAAGAAGGACATAAATATTTGCAAAGTGCACACGGATCTGAATGTTGCAGACCCGTTAACTAAACCTCTTCCAAGAGCTAAACATGATCAACACCAGAACTGCATGGGTGTTCGATTCATTACAATGTAAATCACATAGTGATGTGAGCTAGATTCTTGACTCTAGTGCAAGTGGGAGACTGTTGGAAATATGCCCTAGAGGCAATAAATAAAGTGTTTATTATTATATTTCCTTGTTCATTATAATTGTTTATTATCCATGCTAGAATTGTATTAATTGGAAACATGGATACATGTGTGGATACATAGACAAACACAGTGTCCCTAGTATGCCTCAAGTGAACTAGCTCGTTGATCGAAAGATGGTTAAGGTTTCCTAGCCATGGACATGAGATGTCATTTGATAATGGGATCACATCATTAGGAGAATGATGTGATGGACAAGACCCAAACTACAAATGTAGCTTATGATCGTGTCAGTTTATTGCTACTGTTTTCTGCATGTCAAGTATATGTTCCTATGACCATGAGATCATGCAACTCATGGACATCTGAGGAGTGCCTTGTGTGTATCAAACGTCGCAACATAACTGGGTGACTATAAAGGTGCTCTACAGGTGTCTCCGAGGGTGTCTATTGAGTTGGCATGGATCAATACTGGGATTTGTTACTCCGTGTGATGGAGAGGTATCTCAGGGCCCACTCGGTAATACAACATCACAAAAAGCCTTGCAAGCAATGTGAATAATTGTTAGTTACGGGATGTTGTATTACGGAATGAGTAAAGACACTTGCCAGTAACGAGGTTGAACTAGGTATGGAGATACGGACGATCGAATCTCGGGCAAGTAACATACCGAAGAACAAAGGGAACATCATACGGGATTAACTGAATCCTTGACATAGAGGTTCGACCGATAAAGATCATCATATAATATGTAGGAACCCATGCGGACATCCAGGTCCCGCCATTGGTTATTGACCGTAGAGGTGTCTCGGTCATGTCTACATAGTTCTCGAACCCGTAGGGTCTGCACACTTAAGGTTTGGTGACGTTTCGGTAGTATAGAGTTATGTATGGTGGTGACCGAAGTTTGTTCGGAGTCCCAGATGAGATCCCGGACGTCACGAAGAGCTCCGGAATGGTCCGGAGGTAAATATTCATATATAGTATGTCCTATTTCGGTCGTCGGAAAAGTTTTGGGCTCATCGGTAGTGTACCGGGAGTGCCGGTAGTGTACCGGGAGGCCACTGGGAGGGGTATTTCGACCCAAGAGGCTGCATGGGCTGTAGGAGGGTGTAAACCAGCCCTTAGTGGGCTGGTGGAACATCCAAAAGAGGCCCATGCGGCTGGAGGAAAAAGGCCTAAGAGAAAAAGTGGGAAAAAAGGGAAAATAGGGTGAATCCTAGTCCTACTAGGATTGGAGGTGGACTCCATCTCTCCCTCTCTCCTTCGGCCGAAGCAAGGAGGCCTTGGCCCTTGTGCCAAGGCCTCTCCTCCTCTCCTCTTATATATACTAGAGGTTTTAGGGTTTTTGCACTAGTTTTACAACCACGTGCTACCCATTCCTCCAGTGCATAGTTTCTCCTCTAGATCGGATTCCTGCAGTGCTTAGGTGAAGCCCTGCCAGAATTGCTCCACCACCATCGTCAGAGCACCGTCACGCTGCCGGAGAACTCTTCTTCCTCTCCACTCCTTCTTGCTGGATCAAGACAGTGGAGACCGTCATCAAGCTGTACGTGTGCTGAACGCGGAGGTGCCGTTCGTTCGGCGCTAGATCAGAAGGATCATGATCCAGTTCGTGGGACGGATCGTGATCAAGTTCGTGGGACGGATCGTGATCAAGTTCGTGGGACGGATCGTGATCAAGTTCGTGGGACGGATCGTGATGAAGTTCGTGGGACGGATCGTGATCAAGTTCACGGGACGGATCGTGATCAAGTTCACGGGACGGATCGTGATTGGATCGCGGGATGCTCGGCGATTTGGATCGCGAAGACATTCGACTACACCTACCGCGTTTCTTAACGCTTCCCGCTTAGCAATCTACAAGGGTACGTAGATCCACTCTCCCTCTCGTAGATGCTCATCACCATGGATAGATCTGCATGTGCGTAGGAAAATTTTTGTTCCCCAATACTACCTGCTTCTGGAGGTCCAGAAGTCCTCTTACTACCGGGCCATTCCCCAATCCCCGACAGTTCCAGGCTGTAATCCTCGTTTAAAAGTGCGTTCTTTTGTACCTTTCACTGATTTCTTAATTTTATTACCTTCCTTCGGAGCTTATTCCTTCTTTTGTGCAGGAATTTCCATCACTAGCACTTCTGAAACCTCATTCATATGTGTATCATCATTGTCCTTGCCTTTAGGATTGCTCCACTCCTCTCTCAATTTAAGTTTGATTTCGAGAGGTGCTTCTAGGAAATTACCATCAAAATTTAAACTCTTCTCTTCCACCGTTTCCGAGTCCATAACCTGTTTTAACTTGAGGGGAATCGATACTTATTTTCCTTCTCCATTTTTTGGACTTCCATCTTCCTCTCTATTTGCTGCAATCCTTCTCCAGGATGGTCCATCACTGCCTTGCTTGTTCCCTTTACTACCAGCACTATTGCTTGTCCAAAATTTTCCTTTATCATCTGAGCTCCTATTCTTTTCTTCGCTGGAATTTCCTTTATGCATAATTGCACGCAGCCATGGACCAAACTATCTAGACCCTGTTCTCCTGGATCTAGTTGGGTAGGATTTCTTAGTGTGTCCAATAATTCCACAACTATAAAAAAAGTCCGGTAGATACTCGTATATAAGAGAGACAATCTTTTCCTCATTTTCTTTCTTCTTTTTCCTCTTCTCTTCCTCTTCGCCATCTCCCCCGAGTACCATTTTATGTATTGGTTCCTGTTCTTCTTCCTCCCCAATATAGAATGTTATAAACCTCATAATTGGAACTGTGATATCTATTCTCACCTTAATGCGCGTGAAAACTCTCATTGAATAACCATGGACATCCAGGTCCACCTCAATAACTTTTCCAACTTGTTCTCCCACTGCATCTCCCGTTTCTCTGCTCATCATCCCCATTGGAATGGCATAAGCTCTAATCGAAATAGGTATTGTCTTGAATTCGTATTCGTCTATAGTTCTACTCGGCACAAAGTCCTCCATCACCAATAGGTCATTATTAAATCTCCAGGGTCCAGCATCTAGTGCTTTACCCTTGTTAGTTTTTATGGAAAGTAAAGAGAAAACAGTTCCTGCCCAGTTTGTTACATTGCACATCAAAAATTGGACTCCAGGCTCTCAACCAGGAATCTTCCCACATGCTCTGCTCTAACTGGCCTTTCTGAAAGAAGTGTACCTACAGCATGTAGCTTGCTTACCTGCGAGGAGCATGCCTGCTTCTTGCCAATCCTGATCCCCTTTTTCTCAGCTTCAGAAAGCTGCAAGTTCTTGAATTTCCCTTGAATTCCTTCCAAAAACGTGGTATCTCAGTCTCCCATAGCAGCGAGGATTTGCTGGGATTGCCTGACCAAGCTGCCTCCTGAACGCCTCCAAAACGACCGCCGCCTCACACCAAAACTCTTGATTTGTTGCTCTTTCTCTCTCTCTCTCTGGATTAGTGACTCTCACTTCCTTGCTCGCTTGTTCCTCCTCAGATCTGCAAGGTGCTCTCAAGTTGCTGCCATAGGAGGGCTGGAGTGTGCACACGGGCTGAGAGGGATGAGAAGAATAAGGCTCAAATTTGAGGATCTGTGGATTTTGCTAGAGATTGATCGGCAAAAATCACCGACGAGGTTGCGCACAGAATCGTCAGGAAGTCGCTAGAAATAGCGAGAGGCCGTCACACACGGACGGAAGTTTACTTTTTGTGCCCGTACTTAGGAGTGCTCGCTAACTAGCTGCTCCCTCTCTTTATTTTTCTTCCTGAACTGTTTTGAGTTGTTCTGGGCTGGTTCTATTGACCGGCCCCAAATTTGGGTCAGTCAACTTCTTGACGGCTTGAGGCCCATTACCTGTGTGGCTCCGCCCTTCCCACTCTTGCTTTCTTTGTTTTTTTTTTCTGTTTTCTATTTGTAGGTATTTTTGCTTATATTTCTTTTATTTATTAGCAGGTTTTTATTTTTTGGAGTATTTTTGAGATGTTGGGTGAGTGTAAATATACACACATGAATACTATAAAATTTATGCAAAAGTTTCATTATTATATAATTATTCTTTGTATACTATAAAAAGTGTAATTTAAGTGTAAAGCGGTGTGCAAGTTTCTTTCTTAAACTTCATAATTATTTTATGGTTACTAGCACAAATGCCCGTGCATTGCAATGGGAAAAATAATGCTTTCTCATCACCTTCTCCACACATGCTTGACGACATCACATTGAAATCAATCATTCTGCTACATGAGAAAGAACATGGTATGTTTATCCTAAAAGACGTGATAAGTGTTGTGTAAAAATATAAACATGCAAGGATTCTTTCATTGTACTGAAGGAATACACATCATTATAGCACCCATGGAGTCAATCATATGGATTGTAAACGCATAGTATCAAGACTGAATCTTCAACATAATATCACGGAACATACCTCTCTCAATGACGCATATAAAACTTACGGGTAGTCCAAGTGAACACTCCATAATTCGATCCCTGGTGTGGTGCGGAGTGTTTAGAATAGAAGTAGTTCATTGGCAATTTAGTGTGGTCGATCCATACCACATGCACAAATCGGTCAAGAGGTATTCATACCTATCGTGACGGTCATGAGGCCATTGTGCATGGTGCTGGATGATGAACACCATTATTCAAAAGACAAATCTGGGCGGCGCTCCCAATATATTATGGAGCAACTTCAAGGGTAGATATGCGGGATTCATTAGATGCACGGGGTGTGCTTTAAAAATCCATAAAAGATGATCCTATGTAAACGCATGCAAAGCAATATGCATACAAAATACCGTATCATGGTATCCATGCATGGGGCTAATGGCATGATCTAACGTATACCAGGAAGAGAAACCAACAAACCCGATATCCATGCATGGGGTAACATGCGTTTCTTGAGCTCACCGTCCGCTATGCACCGTCGTCGAGGAACACCTTGAGGCCGTCGCAGCAATTTGCCCTTGAGCAGAGGAGGACGCCGATGGTACTCCTCGTTGTCTGCCACACGCTCAAGGCCGATGGCCAACATGGTCATGGAGTATCGCCGGACGTGCCTAAAAAGACATGCATGCATCCATGCCCAGTGGTCGGCGTCAGTGAAGACTGTGCTGAGAACATGTCGAGGATTAGTAATGTCAGCGGCGTGGAGGCATGGATCCAGTGCATGCCGGCCGTGCATGGCGAGGTGGAGCAGTACAGAGAATGACTCGTTCTCGAAGGCCGCCGGAATGGTAGTATAATTATTCAGTTCACCCCTCCCGTCACTATCAGCAAGTGTGCCTCAGTCTCGCCTTATTTGCATGCATGCAACCATTTTTTGGGGTCAATTAGACATCAATCCTCATTTGTAATTAGAAATCGGTCAACCAACACACACAATGCAACGTGCATGTTCTTGCTTTAACCGGTTTGGCCAACCATGCTAGTCACATTTGATTAGAGCGAACCACAACATGCATCTCCTCCTTAATATGTTCTTTATCTTTTATTATCACGTGTAGGTACTTGCATATCCACAACTCTGGAGCTTGTTGTTATTCCAGTCCAACTGCATTACTAGGAAAAACCCTAGCGGTAGCGCGGGTATTTGGTGTAACCCACGCTACTGATACGACTCTACAGCTAACATTTAGCAGTAGTGCGGTTTGACACGCGCTACAGCTATACCTACTTAGCAATTGCGTTTTTCATACCATCGCTACTGCTAAGTCCTTTAGCAGCATCATTTTCCTGTCCAGCGCTAAAGAGCGCTACTGCTATATTTTTTCATATCTTTTTTGCTACGAATTTGCGATGTTTCTGTACAGGTTTCATATAGTATTCTAATCATATCATAAACATGCAATATGCTCATCATATCATAGACATAATAGTCTCACCATATCATCCAACACAAATGATGTCGTCACATCATAATCACGAATCGTATCCCTCTCGCACTAGCGTGAACCTAAACTAACTACTGGCTGTCGCTCAGAAACAGGAAACCGGTACACCTGGGCCTGACACTCCGGCCACTCGTCGTATACTCCTGGTGTAGCACTTTTTCGCCATCAATGATCTATGCACATGCATCGTCACATGAGTTGATGATATGCAACATATATAGTTGAACAAAAGAAAGAGACAGACTTGGAAAAAATAGAAGCAACATATCATAAGCATAAATAACAAAGTTCATGGTACCCAAAATGCACTAACTAGTGTGATCTTTGCTAGTTGAGGAGGAAGGTTTAATTACATCACAAATAAAGTTTTGTCGTGCATAACTCAAAGTTTTGTCATAGAGAAAGTATGGACTAAACGGACACATTGTCATAAATCGTCAATCTCTCCAACATGTCGTGCCATCCATGCAAGTCAGGGAGATAGTCCCCGAGCGCAGTGAAAGGCTTCATGTCGAGACGCTGAGCGGCTACGTGTGTTCAGACGTCTTCCCACGACATTTGCCCTTCGTCGTAGAACATCCCTGTTTTCTTGAGGACCTCCTTCATGATGATTTGGGCAAGTTCACACTGGATGTGATAGAACTCAGCTCGGAGTCGAAGATCCGGGATATCTCCTAGGTTCTTTTCCCATTGCAGAATATGGGCATTGCCGAATCTAGGTGACATGCGAAGGTTCTGCTGATCCCGTCTGTACTCCTACATGTTGTGGAGGACATAGATTCCATCACTAATAGTACCACTCGGTTGCTGGATGCAGCAGAAGGCAGTCTTATGGTCAAAGCAGGACGCGCGGTTCCTTGTCTTCCTGAGTGTGATCTCTCCACCCCGTATGCCGTACATAAAGATAGCACTGTCGAGAACATACTTGATGTGGGTGTAATCCTTTTTCTTCATGTTCTTCGACGAGTCCAAGTAAAGAGCGTGGGAGACTCGGGGATAAAGGATGCTGAGGACGGCAGGCCCATCGCTGCGCAAAATAAGTACACCTCAAAATAGCCTCCATTCGTGTAAATGAAATGATTGAAATCGAAGGAAGGATATTCGCGCGGATGACTTACATGGGATGTTAAGGCATGAGAATTGTCCCCATGTCCTTATTGCTTACCATGAAATCGGCGATGTAGTTAATCGCGTATTCACGGTGCTTTTTGCAGATTGCCACGAAGCTCTCGTGCATGAAGTACGGGTCAGTCACATAGATATAAGGTATCTGCTCAATCCTGATGATATAGTTCATGTACAAGGCAAAAAGGTGGACAAACATAAAATCCAGCTTTTTCAAGTGAAACATGTCAAAGATGTAATCGGATCGAAGGAAGAACTTCTCTGCGGGGAATGTGTCGACGTACAACCTTTGTTGTGGCATGTTAACCATGTAGAGCGGGTATCCTGGATTTTGCGAGGCGATCAGGCTTTTCTCTTTTTGTAGCACATCGTCATGAAGTCTCGTGAGATTGCTGTATATGGCCTCTTCCGTTGCCTTAGGTAGGATTGGTTCACTAGGGATATGGTATTTTGCCGCACCCATGACAGGTATACGGTCTTGAAACCGAGGCTGCGGAGGCGGCTAGATCATAGAAGAAGCTTTGTTGCCTTTCCTCTCTCTCTTCCTATGCTTCTTTGCTACTGGAAGACCGTCTATAATACGTTCAGCCTCCGGAGGGGGCAATTCAGGCACCGACTCATGACGCTCAAACCCTGAGTACTCATACTACTGAGCCATCAATCCTCCGTCGTCATAGGCGCCAGTATTGAGATACTGTAGATTGTCTCATCAACTTCATTGATGGCATCGATATCATGCATTGCTTCTTCGACGGCCGCAAGGTCATCAGCGTCTAATGGAGCCTCTTCCTCACCATGTTCACTATCACCCGACACGATAGGCAACGCTAATTGGGTAGGTGGGGTGTTGATGTTCATACCTTGCTGAGGCTGTGTGGTCGTGGGTGTGCTCCCGACTCCCTCCAGACAAAGCAGACTCTTTGGCCACAATAGGACCCACCTCTTGCAATCGCCAAGCCGTCGGGGGTTCTCGTCGTCGTCTCCCCCTAGTACCGTAGGAGCTAAATTGTCATGGCCCGGTTTGACACTGGCCACAGAAACCTTGAAGACGTTAGGGGGGATCGGCCGGCTGTGGAACTATTGTTCCTTCGGCTTCATTATCGTCGCCTTCCCCACGTCTAACTTCTGGCCGTTAATGGTGTAAAATATGGTGCATGCGGTTATGTCGGCCTGCAAAGACATGTCTGCGACATGAGACATCCGAAAGGCAACGGAAACGGGAGATTATACAGTTATTGAAGAGGGTTGATGTGACAGGTACCGTGAGGGCGTCGAGCTCAGCCGAAGACGAAGCACCGCCGAGCACGTACGAGACGGAGGACGGACTGCTATGAGCAGGTGCGGGAGCCAGTGTAGGAGTAGGTGCAAGGGCTGGTGTAGGAGCTGGTGCGGGAGACGGTGCAAGAGCAGGTGCTCGTGCAATGCTAGTCAAGCTGCTCGTGAAGAAGTTGGAAAGGGGAAATTCCACTGCCTCTTTATTTGGGTTTTGCCTGCTTCAACTGACGATAGCCGGAACCAAGGCACCATACGAAGCTGCAATCTCCTATTTTGCGGCGGCTACCGCTGCTACGATTGTCTCAACTGATTTCTTATCAACCGCAATTGCAACTTTGTTGTCGATGTTTTCTTCATTTAACCTCCGTCTTTCCTTTCTCTCCTCCATTTTCTCACGTTAGTACTTCTTCCATGTGGCGCCATCCTCGATGCCATGAACATGCCCATACGACGGTCGAGTGTCCACAGGGAGTCCTTTCAATATGTTCAAGGCCCGGTTGAATGGGGTGTACCACTTGGGCCTCGCCAACGCCTCGGAAGGTGAGTCACTTTCGGCCGCGATCATGTGCTGCTCACTCTGCAAAAGGAACAAGGATCATTTACAAATATGACTAAATGTGTAGTCGTATTGATCATAAGCTAAAATTAGGGGGTATATTAAAAATTACCAGGAGTCTCATGAACTCCGTCGTGACCGTGTCCATCTCGACAACCTTCTTGACTGGGCCCAATGGTATCGGGTCCGGAGGACGTCACACTACTGCGGGATGGTGAACTCCGCCAAGGGGTCTGGGATGCCTAGACTTTCGCGTTCCGCGTCCTCCTTGGCCCATATGGACCTCTTCCCCGCGTAACCACGACTTCCGAGTTGGTGGCACCCCATGTTCGTCTATTGAAGCCCCTTCATGTACTCCGACTTTTCTTTGGCAACTTCGGCAACGCAAGCCACCTGGAATATTTCAAACTGCTCTTCCATAATTGTCGGATTATCCTTTACAATCTCGGAGTAGGGTTCCTTTTTGTCGATGATCCTTGCTTTCACCCTTACTTTCCAGGCCGACAACGCGCTGCTAAACTTGCCCATGGCGCATCTGTTTATCTTCTTCATTGCCAGGTCTTTATCTGGAGTTTTATATTTGTTTTCATCCCGGCCCGGGAACAAGAACACCTAGTGCAGCTTCGTTAGGGGGGACTGCTTCATATCTGGTATCTTCATTAGTTTCGCATCATTGATGGTGGCGGTTTCCCGTAGGATGCAGCCTATTTGATTGTCATAGCACGCGCGTGCTTCCGCAGGCTCTTTTGCCTCAAAATTGCCATCGTCCACCTCCGTGTCCACCAGTCTAGTAGTGATGAGCTGGTTGGGCGTCGTTGCCTCTTTGGTTTTAGTTCTATACCGGCTTCGCCAGTCTCGATGCCGGTCCCGACGTCGTTCTCGGCGCCGGTGTCAGTCTCAACACTGGTCTCGGCGTCGTTCTGGGCGTCGGTGCTAGTCTCAACGCCGGTCTCAGCGTCGGTATAGATGTTGGTCTTAGTCTCGGATGTGACATGTGGGCCCTGCAACAACCGTTGCTCATCGAGAAGGTTCAAATAGGTGTTTGTCGCCACCTAGATGCTGCAATCACCAGAACCATGTCCTTCATCGTTGCTAGCCATGTTTCCTACGATTAAATCTAGTAAATTAATTCTAGACCTAATAAAATGAAAAAGGCCAATGTTTTTGCAGGAATGTTGATTCATTCCTGTTGCGGCAAATCATGGGCACTCGATATGTCCTAGTTTGTAGCAAAAGTCATGCCGAAATTCATGGAAAATTTCGGCATGACCTTTGCTACATACTGGACAAATAGAGCGCCTGAAATTTGCCGGAACCGAAATGAATCAACATTCCGGCAAAACATAGGCCACTCGGAATCATTCCATGCAAACAACAAAAGGCGACTTGGGCACAATCGAACCACTTCAATGTTGCATATAACAGGACCACTTAACAACATGTACATGAGAAAACACTATTGAGGAATTTGCATGTAACATGACCACTACAAATTTGCATCTCCTAGTGTTTGACACTTCAAGATAATCTACACAAATCTCATGCTCTCTCAAACTCAATTCGAAAACCAAATATAGATGGATGAACCCTAGAAACCTAGAACCTTTACATATTTTTGTCCTAATAAAAATTATGTCCTAAAAATAATTATGAACCTTAGAACTCCATTTCTGTCCTAATAAAAATTATGAACCGTAGAACAAGCGCAGAGAGAGGACGGGGGGGGGGGGGGCTTAGAAAGAGGGAAGAGACGATGGCGGGGAGGTGCTCGACGACGGAGGCAGGGCGGCGAGGGCGCGCAGCTGATACGTCTCGAAGTATTCTTGCCATGTTTACAATAATTCTATATGATTTTGGTATGATTTTCTTAGAACTAACCCGGACTGACGCTGTTTTCAATAGAACTAGCGTGGTGTCGTTTTTTGTGCAGAAATAAAAGTTCTCGGAATGGGTTGGAAATTTAATATAAGTTTTTTGAACCAAAAGAGTACCCCAAAGCATTGGAGTTGGGCCAGAAGAGCCACGAGGAGGTCACAAGCCTGCCAGGCATGGCCACCCCCCTTGGCCGCACCTAGCAGGCTTGTCACCGCTTCGCGGCCCCCCTTGACGTGAGATTGATGCCAAAAATTTCTATAAACATAGAAACCTCTAAAAAGAAACCTAGATTGGGAGTTACGCCGCCGCAAGCCTCCATAGCCATGAAAAACCAATCGGGAGCCCGTTCCGGCACCCTGTAGGAGGGGGAAACCATCATCGGAGGCCATCTTCATCATCCCGACGCTCTCCATGACGAGTAGTGAGTAGTTCACCCTCGAGGCTGAGGGTACATACCAGTAGCTATGTGTTTGATCTCTCTCTCTCTCTATCTCTCTCGTTTTCTTGAGATGACACGATCTTGATGTACCGCGAGCTTTATTGATATAGATGAATCATATGGAGTTTTCCCCTCTCTATCTTGTTCTGATGAATTGAGTTTTCCCTTTGAAGTTTTCTTATCGGATTGTGTCTTTAAGGATTTGAGAACACTCGATGTATGTCTTGGATGGGATATTCGTGGTGACAATGGGATGTTCTATTGATCCATTTGATGTATGTTTTGGTGATCAACTTGAGGGTTCCGTGACCTTGGGAATCTATGCATCGGGGTTGGCACATGTTTTCATCTTGAATCTCCCATAGAAACTTTGGGGCACTCTTTGAAGTTCTTTGCATTGGATTGAACATGATGAATCTGAAATTGTGTGATGTATATCCTATAATCAAGCCCATGGTTACTTGTGGTGACATTGGAGTAACTAGGTGACATTAGGGTTTTTGTTGATGTGTGTCTTAAGGTGTTATTTTAGTATGAAGTCTAGGGCTGTTCGTGAAACTTATAGGGATAGCTCATAAGATTTATCAGAAAGGATAACTTTGAGGTGGTTTCGTACCCTACAATAATTTCTTTGTTAGTTGTCTGATATTTGTTACTTTGTAGTGAACTCTTTGTCGCACGAGAGGTATTTACATATGATTCAACTATGCCAATAATGTTGAGTGAAATTGCACTAGTGAAAGTATGAACCTCAAGTGTGGTTGCCTCATATGATTCAACATTATAAAAGGAAACTACAAAAAATGGAATTGTGGTTGCCTCATATTCTTCATCCTTTTAATGTCTTTCGTGAAAATGATGGAAAGGAAAATTGCGCTCAAGTGTTAGAATAAGAAGTTATTAAAATGGTTGGCACTAAATCTTTGAGTGTTGAGCATGATTGCAATGTTGTTAGTATGAATTCTCTGAATATTCATGATGCTAATGATATGCAAAGCCACAAGCTTGGGGATGCTATGTTTGATGAAGAAGATATTTTTAGTCCCCCAAGTTTGATGAGCAAAACTATTATGATGATAGCATGCCTCCTATCTATGATGATTATTGTGATGACACGTATGCTATAAAGAATAATGACAAGCGTGAAACCTATTATCATGATTTTAATATTCAAAGTGGTTATGTCAATCAAGTAACTCATGATAGTTATTTTGTTGAGTTTGTTCCCACTATTATGAATGAGAAGGAAATTGCTTATGTGGAGAGTGAAAAAATTTCTATGCTTGTAGATCATGAAAAGAATGCTTTATGTGATGGTTATATTGAGGAATTCCTTCATGATGCTACTCAAAATTATTATGAGGGAGGAATATATGCTTGTAGGAATTGCAATAATATCAAGTTTCCTCTCTATGTGTTGAATGTTTTGAAGATATGCTTGTTTTGCCTGCCTATGCAAGTTGATTCTTGTTCCCATGATTTGTTTGCTCACAAAATACCTATGCATAGGAAGTGGGTTAGATTTAATGTTCTTATCATGAGATTCATGATGCTCTTTTGCATGTTTGAAATACTATTCCTATACGAGCATCATTGAAATCATCATGCCTAGCTAAAATGCATTAAAGAAAAGTGCTTGTTGGGAGACAAACCAACACTTTTACCTTATGTTTTTATGTGTTCACATGATTAATATACTATAGTAATCATGTTTTGTGTCTTTTATTTCAATAAAGTGCCAAGTAAAGCCTTTGGGATAGTGTGGATACTTGCTTGTTTGACTCTGTGCAAAAACAGAAAGTTTTGCATCCAGTATATGAATTATCTAATTTTACTGGAGCGTCAAACAATTCTGAAATTTTTACAAAACATTTATATGCAAATTCCTTGAGTTTTCCTAATTTAAAATTTTTAGAGTCAGGGAAGTACAATGATCATTCAGATCTTTACAGACAGTTCTATTTTTGACAGATTCTGTTTTGCGTGCATAGTTTGCTTGTTTCAAGTATTCCTGTAGCTTATATTGAGTAATGTAAATTGTGAGAATGATGGAATAAAGTAGGTATCATGTGGGAATAATTATGAATCTTGTCTTGACAGTACCTAAGTGAATGATCTATCTTTATTACACTAACCCTTCTCACAAAGTTCCGTTAAGTTTTGTGGGATTGAAGTCTTCAAGTTTTGGGTGAGACACCGATATGAGGAGAATAAGGAGTGAAAAGAACCTAATCTTGGGGAATAACAAGGCACCCCCAAGGTAATATACAAGGAATACTCAAGCGTCTAAGCTTGGGGATACCCCGGAAGGCATCCCCTCTTTCGTCTTCAACACTATCGGTATATCTTACTTGGAGCTATATTTTATTCGTCACATAATATGAGTTTTGCATGGAGCGTCATTTTATTTTGTTATTTTAAGTTAGGTGTTGACGACTCATTGATCTTCACTTATATGTTTTGGAGTAGTTTTGTCATTTACTCTCGTTCTTCACATATATACTATGAGTAAATGGTTGAATGAATTGAATATCATAAATATGAAATTATATATGTTTTATATGCTTATCCCATGGGCAGTAATGACTTCACATATAAGAAGTATAGGTGGTGAAATTTATTGAAATTTAGCAAACACCGCATTGGTCACTTGAACCATTCATGAAAAAATATTGAAGGAAGAGAGATTTCACACATAAATATGTTATCCTAGACATATTTTGTGATTGTAAATAACCATTAATTATTTTCAAACTTGATAAAATTAGTTGAAGTTGGACAAGGAAGACAACGTAATGAGTTATGTTTGGGTATATTTGTATAGAAGTTATATTGTTATGGATCCTCCAACATGTGGTGCTTGCTTCCACCTCATACTAGCCAAAAGTTTTGCACCAAGTAGAAATACTACTTTTTGCATCCAAACACCCTTAAACCCAAAGTTGTTCCATATCGGTCCATCATACCTACCTATATGCAGCATTTACCTACCGTTCCAAGTAAATTTGCATGTGCCAAACTCTAAACCTTCAAATAATATTATGTTTTGTATGCCTGAATCGCTCATATAGTAACTAAGGGCTCTTAGTATCTTCCATGCTAGGTGGGTTATTCTCACGATATGTGTTGATTCACTATCATTCGCGACAAAGTGGCTGGTAATAGGGATTCCCAGTCCTGAAATCAAAGGAAAAAATGCAAATAATTAAACAAAACTCCCCCAGGAATGTTGTTGGTATGGAAGGTACCGGTGGATTTGGCTCGCCGTTGAGTGTGATTGATTGGTGCAGGGGGAGTAAAACTTTACAATTCTATCTGCGAACCGCCTATAATGTATCTAGCATGGAAGATACCGAGATCTCTCGGTTGTAATGGTGACAATGAAAGCATACCGCCCAAAATTATTATTCATCTCTGTTTTAAAACCTTGAGCTCTAGCACCTCTGCAAATCAATGCTTCCCTCTGGGAAGGCCTATCTTTTACTTTCTAGTACTTACCTTTATGCAAAAGTCATGCTGATCTTCACCACTTCCTATATTTCACCTTTTTCTCTTGGCGAGCGTCATGTGTTGTCAAAAGATCCAAGCATATATGGCCATTCAAATATATTTGATCATGAATTATTATTGTTGATAATTATCTATGTGATAAATAAGTTGGGAGGCGAAACTTTAAGCCCCTATCTTTCTCTATGTTCGACGGATGCCATTTGCTCTAAAAATATGCTTTGAGTTCGACCAATCATGGAAGACTATATGATAGTTGAGTATGTGGAATTTACTAAATCAAAGCTCTTACATAGACCCTTCCTGAAAATAAGATGAATTGCAATTGTTTGGTGACTGTAAGCATAGTTTGTTAGTATATACTTTAACATGTGGATAGCTTGTTATTTCATCATGAGAAGGTTTATAAGATGAGCTACTGTTTATGATATATAATGATTCTAGAAAAAGTGTATGGAATTATCATTGATAATATTTATGCACTATGCTAGCATTCACACTTCATAAATTATTTCTTATATCATTTACCTACTCGAGGACGAGCAGGAATTAAGCTTGTTAATAATTCTATATGATTTTATTAGAACTAACGCGGACTGAGCATTCACACTTCATAAATTATTTATTTTATCATTTACCTACTCGAGGACGAGCAGGAATTAAACTTGTCAATAATTCTATATGATTTTATTAGAACTAACGCGGACTGAAGCTGTTTTCAGCAGAACTACCATGGTGTTGTTTTTTGTGCAGAAATAAAAGTTCTCATAATGGGATGAAAATTCAGTATGATTTTTTTGGAACAAAAGAGACCCACGATGCATTGGAGTTGGGACAGAAGAGCCATGAGGACGTCACAAGCCTGCCAGGCGCGAACACCCCCTTGATCACGCCTAGTAGGCTTCTCACCGCCTCGTGGCCCTCCTTGACGTAAGATCGACGCCAAAAATTCCTATAAATATAGAAACCTTCGAAAAGAAATCTAGATCAGGAGTTTTGCGACTTCAAGCCTCCAGAGCCGCGAAAAACCAATCGGGAGCCCATTCTGGCCCCCTGCCAGAGGGGGAAACCATCACTAGAGGCCATCTTCATCATCCCGCCGCTCTCCATGACAAGGAGGGAGTAGTTCACCTTCGGGGCTGAGGGTATGTACCAGTAGCTATGTGTTTGATCTCTCGCTCTCTCTCGTGTTCTTGAGATGACCCGATCTTGATATACCGCGAGCTTTATTGATATAGATGAATCATATGGAGTTTTTCCCTCTCTATCTTGTTGTGATGTATTGAGTTTTACCTTTGAAGTTTTCTTATCAGATTGAGTCTTTAAGGATTTGAGAACACTTGACGTATATCTTGCAATGGGATATCTGTGATAACAATGGGATGTTTTATTGATCCACTTGATGTATGTTTCGGTGATCAACTTGCGGGTTTTGTGACCTTGGGAATCTATGCATAGGGGTTGGCACATGTTTTCATCTTGAATATCCGGTAGAAACTTTGGGGCACTCTTTGAAATTCTTTGTGTTGGATTGAACATGATGAATCTGAAATTTTGTGATGCATATCATATAATCAAGCCCATGGGTCCTTGTGGTGACATTGGAGTATCTAGGTGACATTAGTGTTTTGGTTGACGTGCGTCTTAAGGTGTAATTTAAGTACGAACTCTAGGGTTCTTCGTGACACTTATAGGGATAGCTCATAAGATTGATCGGAACGGAGAACTTTGAGGTGGTTTCGTACCCTACAATAATTTCTTCATTAGTTCTCCGCTATTTGAGACTTTGGAGTGAACTCTTTGTCACACGAGAGGTATTTACATATGATTCAACTATGCCAATAATGTTGAGAGAAATTGTACTAGTGAAAGTATGGACCCTAGGCCTTGTTTTCAAGCATTCAGACAATGTTTTGCTCGTTGTTTACTATTTGTTACCTTGATGTTTTTATATTTTCAGATTAAAAAAACCTGTATCTACCATCCATATTACACGTGTATCGCCATCTCTTTGCCAAACTATTGCACCTATACAATTTACCATTGTATTGGGTGTGTTAGGGATACAAGAGACTCTTTGTTATTTGGTTTCAGGGTTGTTCAAAAGAGACCATCTTCAACCTACGCCTCCCATGGATTGATTAACCTTAGGTCAGCCACTTGAGGGAAAATGGCTACTGTCCTACAAAACTATGCGTTCGGAGGTCCAACATGAGTCTACAAGAAGAAGGTTGTGTAGTAGACATCAGCGGCTCCATTGGCAGCAACGGAGGCAGTGGCGGTAGGGGCGGCGAGAAGGGGACGAGGGAAGCAGTGGCGTCGAGGGAGGCAGGGGCGTCGAGGGCACACGGCTCCGGCGGCGTCAACGCTGCACAGCTCCGGTGGGGCAGGGCCGATGAGGAAACGACGGCGGCGAGGGAGCAGGGGCGGCAATGGAGGAGATCGATGGGGAATTAGGGAAATGAGTTAGCCAAATTTTGAGCCAGCGCGGGGTTATGTTAATATAGCACTAGCGCTGGTTGGCAAAAAGCGCTATAGCTAAGTTAGCTATAGCGCTTTCTACCCAAACGTGATACTCCTATAGGAAGTAGTTTTTTATTTTCCTTTTTCTTTTCTTTTTAATTAAGGAATGTAGCTATAGCACGGTCTTATAAAACGTGCTACTGCTATAGTAACTACGGCGCTTTGTGGCAACAAGCGCTACTGCTATGCCTTTCTCCTTTTTTTTCTTTTGTTTATCTTTATATTTTCTTTTTTTCATTTCTACTTTTTATAGTTCTTTCATTTTAATTTACTTTTCTACTTCATTTTCATTTTGTTTTCTTTTTTTAGCAGTAGCGCTCTATACAGGAAACACGCTACTACAAGATACTTAGCGGTAGCGTTCTTTTTGAAGCCTTGCTGCTACTATTCCTAGTCTACCGGCAACAGTGTGGGAATTATACTAGTAGCGCTTTTACGTGTAGATGCGCTACTACTACAACCATAGTTGTAGCGCTGTTTATTGACACGCGCTACTACTAAGTAGCAGTAGCGCTCTGTTCTAACCAGCGCTACTGCTATACCTCTCTGTATAAGGTTTTCCCTATTAGTGGTGACGTATATAAATTAGTGAGCCTTCATAACAAAAATCAAAATGGGGCAATTTAATAAGAAAACGAACCATGTATTTAACATACAGTAATTTCGGTTGTGATGTATAAAAACATTTTCTTTACCTTTTTACTGGCCTACGGGTAAATTGTCAAAAAGAGCAGGGATTTTTCTATAAAACGTGTGTGATGGAGTAAGAATACATATTTCCTTTATTAGTATGTATAGATACCTTCGTGACTAATTCATTTTGCTCAAGAAACTTCATTTTTGTGTAAATTCCACTATTATAAGCTTATTCTTGTATATTATGAAAAATACAATTTGTGAGTAAATTGTGTGCCACCAGATCGCGGCCGCCCCTCCCTTCCCTCTGTCTTACCCAACGCGGGCGACCAAGGGGCCCCAACCCTAGCAACCAGTTACCTCCTCCTTCCCCGCCCTCCCCTCCGTAGCCGATTAGCAAAGCCCACACATAGGATGATAGTGGTGGAGGAACCACTCCTTTCCTATGGTCTTAGGGTGGTGTCGGGTGCCCTGGCTTGAGGGTGCGGCCCCGATTGACTGCGACAGAAATGATCTGGGCCATGACGGCCCCAATCTGGAACACGACAGCGTGACAGTCGGCCTGTGTTTTAGTGGCTGCCGTGGCGGTAGTGCTCGAACTGATCTGCCAGATTTGGGGCAAAGGGCCTCGAATCCGGGGTGGCGGACCCTAGGATGGCCTCCCTTTCCGCTGGCACAACGGGACTGGTGGGCATCAGATCGGGTGGCTTGTGATACAACGGCGGGTTGGTGCCCCGGCAGCCAACTGCACTGATCTGCTTCTTCCTCCATCCCCTATGACATGCGCTCCGTCTTACCGGACATGGCCATCCTTCTAGTCAGTCAACGGGATGGGGTGGAAAGGGTGGTGGGGATTCAGATTCGGATAATTTCCTGGTCGGCTCCTGCCGGCCACGAGGGCGACAATGCCGGAGGGTGCCATTTTTGTTCCTAGAGACGTCGTTCGGGTCCACCCTACCTTTTCCCACCTCATGATTTCTCAAGCGAGAACCCTAAGGTGGCGACGACACTCTTGGAGTCGCTTCAGTAAGTCAGCAGCTACAAATGGCATGCCCCTCTTCCTCCAAGTGGCAGTTGTTCTAGGGGATACGCTAGATCTAGGTCTCCCGGATCAGAGATGATGGAGACTTTGGTGCCTTTCTCCCTCCCGTGGGCATCGTCTTGGAGAAGAGGTTTACTAAAGAGGCCAACAGGTGGAGCGGTGCTACATAGACCGCATTGAAGACAGTGCGCAGTTTGATCAACGTGCATAGGCTCGTGGCGTTGTCTGGTGTCATTGTGACGTCAACGGTAGATGAGACCGGCATGATCTCTGAAGTGATCCCTCCTGAAGATATGATGGCATAAGATGCCGGCAACAGATCCTAGAGTGTGCGCATGCGGTGCACATTTTGGGACGCCTAGATTGGATGGTCTAAAGGCCACTGGATTAGATTGTGTGTGTTATGCGGATAGGGTACATCTATATACTTGTAGGTGTAGCGACTTTGTTCGCCTAGTAGGTGGTTTCGGGTCGATCCCTGCAATTATTTTGTCAGGTGAATAATTAATAAAGGTGGTTCCGTGCATCATGCTGATGCACAGACTGGCGAAATCCTCTTGTTGGAAAAACTGTGTAAATTTTGTGTAATTTTTGTCATTTTTGTATCGTTAATTTTCATTTCATTTCTTCCTAAATAGTAATAACATCATCAAATTTTATTAGGGAACTTAATTATTTTGATTTCCTTTTAATTTTTATTTCATTTGGATTGTTCGTAAGGGTAACTCGAGAGCCATAATTTATTTTTTTTCTTAGAAAACTTTATTATTTTAATTTTGATTTAGTTTTTATTTTATTTCCTTTCTTCTTTGGACGTAAGTAATGCAACTAATTCATTGTTTATTTTTGCATATTTTTGAAGTGCAATTTATGTGTATATTGTGGGTAAATATTTTAGTTTCAGTTTTCTTGCAAATATTCTACTATTATATGCTTATTCTTGCATATTATTGAAGTGCAATTTATGTGTATATTGTGTGCAAATATTTTAATTTCGTTAATAGTTTTCCATTTCCTTTCTTATTCTAGGGTAAATATCAACGCCACTAATTCATACTAACTTAGCAGATTCTTATTTATTTATTTTTCTTTTTTATTTTAGTGTATTAGTACAAGGGAATGAAAAGGTTAGAGAAAGTAGAAGTTTGCATGTTATTTTTCGTTACACATAGTTGCATGATATTATTTTTGTTTTATTTTTTTATCTTTGTTTTCCTTTTATTCAAATTGTCATGTGTTTCCTCCATTGATGTGAACAAACATTAGGGGCGTGTTTGGTTGCCTAGAGTGAATAGTGCCTGCATTTCAGAGAAATCTCACTAGAGCCATTTTGAGCAAAAACAGGCAACAATCCAACATCTGCATGTTGTTTTGTTACCTACATTGCATCAAAGGCCACTTTAGGGGTGGCTGTTTGGTTGTCCGTAGTTGTTTTTAAGGGTGAGCAGATGCAAACCACGACTGTTTGGCTGCATACACGTTTGTGTTCTGCTCACCCGATTCAAATGTGGTGGCCTTACCATCACATTTCGCACAACACCATGGACAGTAACAACAGCTAAACAAGCAGATTAACAGAAGAAAATAGCACAAAACAAGTACATAAACAGAACATAAAACATGTTGCTCACTAGCTAGCAGCAACAAAACTAAGCTTTTAGACAACAAGGGCATCCCATGCCCCTTGCTTCAACACAGGGTGCTGAACCCTGGCAAAATATGAACAAGTTCACAACATTTTCTCATACCACCACCTTCTACTAACTACAAGTTCAAAGGGTCAAGATCAGAGGGCGAAAGCAACATCACCGACGCAGTTGTGCCTAGTGCAGCGCACCCTGCACCCAATGGAGATGTTGTGGTTGTAGACTTGCATTTTGAGGCCTAGGACGGAGATGCGCAACACGACGAGGCTGCCGAGGACGATCCTGTGGCGGCGGCAGAAGTACTCCCAAACCTGCCAAGGACCATCCGACCCTCGAAGGTCTGAAATTGAACCCAGAACTCGCACCACTTGTTGGCCGAGAGCCTCACCACACGTGGGAGCTTCAATGTCAGCCACTCGTTCATCACCACCAACAACTTGGGAGGGATTATGAGCATGGCGAGGTCCTCCTCGTTCCTGATTTGCGCGTAGAAGCGCAAAGGCTCTCGGCCCCCCTCCTCGTGGCCGGTCCGAGGATATCGTCCCCTTGATCATAGCTGCCTCATGTAGGCGACCCTACCAGGCAGGTTCACCACCTTGGGCCAGCGGTTCGTGGGGATGAAGTCCATGGCGGCCTTGGCGCCGGCGACGACATGGGCTCCTCCTCCAGCCCTCTCCTAGTTGGTCTTCATCATCTTGTCAGGTAAGAAGAAATTCATTAGTAACATGGGCATTGGTCCTACGTAAACTAGCAAACACCTTGATCCTACCTAACATGAATTCCATGCACGTAACGAAGACAACAAGAACCCTAAGAATCAAACATAGCTACAACATGAACGTCGAGCACATCACGAACCCTAAGCATCATCAACATGAACATCAAACACAACAAGAACAGTAGGCATCATCAACATGAACGTCAAGCACTAAAGCAGTAATCACTAAGCATCAAACATAGCTACAACATGAACATCAAGCACAACAAGAACCCTAAGCATCATCAACACGAACAACAAGCAGTAAGCATGAACGAATGCAACACACAACAAGAACACTACTATCCTGCCTATGAACAGTACCAAGCAGAAGGGATTGAATCCTATCAATTCGATTCGGTTGAAACCGAATCGATTGGAATCTAATCGAATCTAATCTAATACAGTGCGTGCTGATGAAAACCCTAATCTACACATGTACAAACAGAGATGGGGTTTCGTTCTTACTAGACCAGCTGGAGCGTACGCCGGCTGGGAAGAAAACCCCGGCGGAAAGAGGATGGCCGGTGAAGATGAGGAGGAACCGCAAATGCCGACGGCCGTCGGCCTTTGCCTCGTGCTCGTGGCCACATGCGCGGTCGATGAGGAGGCCTTCGGCGTCCATGGAACAAACCCTCCGATGGGGATGGAAAATAAACCCTCACCAACTGAGGTTCCGACCAACGGTGAGGATCCCCCCCTCTGGCGGCGCCACCGAACCTAGGACCACGAGGTCCGAAATCGACGGTGAAGCAGGAGCGGGCGACACCCATTGTCCGGACGTGGCGGCCTGGTGCACAGCGAAGACGGCGCCCGCAAAGCCCTCATTAGATCCACCCCTGAGTTCGCCAAGCTGGCAACCCATCGCTCATGCATGCGGTTCAGGCCGGAGCTGACGGGGGTAAGCAGACGACGTGGCGGCGGGCGAGTCATCGGAGCAGAGGAGAGGAAAGCAAGAGACGGTGAGAGGAGTGAGAGGGAGTGGTGTGAATGGAGTAATGGGCGGTGACACAAGAGCGAGAGGGAGTTATGGGACGTCCCATCCGTCTCCCACACTCCCCGAGGCGTGTAGCCAAGAGCCACGGGTGGCCTCGGTTCGCTTGGGTGTGGAGAAACTGCCGATTCGTCAGTAGCTCTTGAACCAAGCCTGAGGATGCTTTAATCTTCGTGCTATGCAGGTTTACCAGTGAATGCACTAAACCAAACAACCGGTTTTAATCTGCGTGGGCCTGTTTGGACCTAATACAGGCAACCAAACGCGCCCTGATTAGTCTAGAGAGACACGCAGATTCACCACGTATAAGCCGGTACGTGAATGAATTCATTGCCACATGTGCATCCGATGAGCTTTACCTTGCACCTATGCGTCATTGGTTTCGCACTTTTCGGCTGAGCTAATTTTGTTGGACATGGCATGAGAAAAAACCCTGGACAAAATTAGAAATTTAGACGACTGCCTTGTTAGTTGCTCCCTTTTACTACTATCCTATTCCCTCCGTTTCTAAATATTTATCCTTTTAAAAATTTCATTACGAACTATATATAGATGTATATAAACATAATTTAGAGTCTATATTCACTCATTTGCTTTGTATGTAGTCCATAGTTGAATATCTAAAAAGACAAATATTTAGGATCGAAAGAAATACTTGTTAAACTTGGTTTATGTTTTTAGTGTTGTATTAAGAGCAGCTGTAGCATTATCGCCATAATCAATATGGAGGGTATGGCTAGAAAATATGAAGACTGACCGTGCAAAGTCAGGTTCGCTATATTTTAAGGGAAATGTTCGGAGCCGGCTCGCCGGCCGAACCGTTTGGTTGGTCGTGTGCGACCTGCATAGGTGGCTGGGTCAGTCACGCAGCATATTTCGTCCAGACGATCTGCATAGGTGGCTGGGTCAGTCACGCAGCATATTTCGTCCAGATTTGCTGCAACAAGCGTTTAAATTTGCTACAAGCATTTTCCATTTGTTATAATTTGTTCGTTAAAAAGCTCCATATATGTTTGGTTACAACTCGAGTTCGTCGGATTTTTTTGCTACAACCGGCGTTTGATTTTCGCTACAATCGATGTTAATTTTTGCTACAACCGGTAATATTTTTTGCTACAACCGTTCACTAAAAAAGCTGCATACACATTCGTCAGAGTTGCAACCCGAGTTCACCGGATTGTTTTTCTACAACCCACATTTTTGTTTTGCTATCACACATCATCAACGTCATTTTTTTGGTACGACCACATTGATATTTTTTGCTATAACCATATTTTTACTGCATGTGTAACCGAAATTTGCTACATCGTTATTTACTTTTGCTTCAATCGATAATTTTTGCTGCATAAATAGATTTGACGGTTAAACCAGATTCGATCAGATCGGGCGGCTCACGTGCGGCCGGCCGAAAATTTCGACCGCGCGTCGGCACATAGCAGTGCCCATATTTTATCTTCAAATATTTCTTCTTGGGCGAAACCTACTTGTCAACTACTACCTATTTCTTTCCTAGCTCGTCATCTACCCGACCTGGATGTACTGTGGCTCTGCCGGGATGCATCATCACTCACGAGATCAGCAATGCAAACAGGCCAACTTCAATGCCCGGTTCAAAATGTACATTCGTTTTATTTGAATTTTGGTCCTATGGATAGAGCGACTAGACGGCGTCCGGTCATTTTTTGAATAGGTTGACCGTGCATTTAATGTGCGGACACGTCTTGTCCGCCATGACGGGTTGATCTTATGTATATAATTTTTTTGCATCCAAACATATTTCTTCATTTCATCAACGAAATATTTGATACATTGGAGCACATTAAGCAAGTTTTCCCTAGGAGAGCAAGACTAAAAAAAAAACATAATTAGACATTTTAAAAAATATCCACCTTTCATAGCCGCGTCCATAAGTTAGATTAATATTTTCTTCATGTCTTCATTGTTGATCTACGGATTCTCGAGCTCACACCCTTGTTTCTTCTTTTATTCCAAAGTAGACGTTACTTCCCCTCTAGTCTAATCTCTAGTCTCCATTCTAACAACGAGTGCACGAGCATCTATTAAATTTCATACTATCAATAGATCGATGTATTTTTCTTTCCAATGCGAAAACTTGCATCGAGCCTACACACAAATTGGAGCGAAAAATGATCTACCGAAAATACGTTGAATCCGATGAAAAACCAATCACAGGGGAAGCACATAAATCATCTTTTTGGACTTGAATAACATCCATCCGGAATGTTTAGGTGCGGTAGAAACAGGGTACACAACCTGCAGCAGGTTGTCGTCGCACTTTATGAGCGGCAATGGTGAGCCGACGAGCCGCTTGGCCAGCGTCGATCCCGAACGAAGGCCGGGCGTGTCTTTGCCGACGAACCGCCGATAGGATAGATCTGAGCGGCAAGATGTGGAGTCAATACGTACATGCGTCATGAAGGTGTTGCCAGGGCTGTGCGGTCTGGTATCCGGCCAATCCATGGCGCGATGATGTCGCCAGCAGTCGGATGCGCCAAATTCGGTGCTCGGGTGCGCAAAATCCTGTCGTCACCGATCTAGCGGTTGGCCAAGGCACTCGGGCGAGAGAGGTCCAAATCCAGTGGTTGTGATGTGGTCCGCCGGGCTAGACAGTGAGGCAGCCAAGAAAATAGTGTTGGCTGCTATGGCTGGGGTAGGACACCGGGGAGGGGGGAGGTGGGGAGAAGAGATAAAGGGACGACTATGCCCTCGAGGGCCGGCTAGGGAAGGACAAAGGCACGCGTCGCGCCTATCTACACATGCCCGTTTCGACATAAACGTATCTAAATTTGGATCGAAAACAAACCAAAAAATGTTTGTTTTTCTTTGTTTCTGCGTTTTGGGCCGCATTTTGTGTTCGGTTAGAGCATCTACAACCGGACTTGGCCCGACCAATCAAATGCCCGCAGATGCACCGGGGCGCGTCTGCAAACGCTGACCGGTCACGGCTCAAATAATGCATTTTATAACTGGACACGTCAAATCCATATTATTGCATGCAACTTAAACATACTACAAACGAAGCTCGTCCAGCTCCCCCGTGCCCATTTCCCACGGCCGGCTATGTTGGGTTCTACCGTAGGTGCATCGCATGCCAATTGAAATTTTCCTACGCGCAGAACATCGAAGAACTTGCTATGAAGATAGATCACTAATTGTTACCACTAGACGCGCAGTGTGGTGCAGCGGAAGTAGAGTTGGGGAAGCGTGTTCGTGTGGTCCGTCTCCTCCTCGTTTGATCTCCCTCGAACAGCCATTTCGATCTCCCTCGAACAGTCGGTCGCCGGATCCCACGTACAGCTTCGCCCGGGCAGCGCAAGTGCAATGCCTCTAACGGTATCCGCGCGTGTAGGAGAAACACCCGTGCGGCGGACTGCTAGGTCCGATCACACGATCGGCGGCGGCGAGTGGAGGTGGCTAGTTGCAACTCATGCAAAGCCCTAATGACAGCGACGGAGAGATCAACCAGATGGGTGTGCCACACCTCCACTATATATAGGCATCCGTTGGGGCTCAACTCTTGGGCTTCGCATGGATCCTAAAGCCCATGTGTTCCTTCCCTTATGCGCGCGACCCTTTAGGTTCTCGTCCACTTGGTCGTGGGTCAGATCACATCCGACTCGACCGGTAGGTAGCGGCCTGTAGCTAGACGTGCTGACTCCAAGTGTCCGATGAAGCTGGTTAGGCGAACCTGTTGGGGATATAACCCCTTGGTAAGACCCACCCAGGTGGGGTCGGGTCATACCTGGCGGCTCATAATCAAGACCAGAGAAGCGGGCTGAAAGGCTATGGCCTGGTTATGTGACGACTTACAAAGATGGGCCAAGACGAAGGCCCAGAGAGAAGACGGTATGAAGACCCGTGCGGTTAAGCCGCCCGGAGACAGTTTGCCCAAGATGGCAAGGCGACTTAGAGATAGGATTGTCCACGTTGTAAGAGTCGGTGTATGACTCGTGTAACCCAGGGGCTCGACCTCCTATATAATGGCAAGACCCCAGGGCGGCTTAGACAGAAACCAATCAATCGAGAACTAGGTCAAGCAAATCCGCTCCCTTGTAATCGATACTCCAATCAATACAACACAAGCAGGACGTAGGGTTTTACCTCTTCTTGAGGGGCCAAACCTAGGTAAACTCGTGTCCCTCATCTCAACCAATCCCTTTGAGTCCATCACCTTAGCGATGGCCTCAAACCCAAGTCTTCGGACATCTGCCATGACAAAACCACGACAGTTGGTGCCCACCGTGGGGCTAGCGCTCGGTGGTGCTGAGTTCTCAAAGGGATCTCTCCCAGGGATTGAGGGGTACGCTGTTGGCAGGATGAACAAGAGTCGCCGTGGCCGGCTCTACATCGACGACGCCGGCTGGGGCCCTGAAGCCGACTCAGTTGAGTACGGTTTCTGGATCCCCTTCGGCAGAATCCATGTCTTCGTCAGCAAGATCGGCGGATCTGAACCCGGACCGGATGTTTGCGCTGACATCGTCGAGCCGGCCCGGCACGCGCAACCCACCCGAAATGAGCAATCCGCCTGTGCTGACCCGGCCACGGCTAAACAATGGCGGGCTCGGGGGCTACGTCCAACCTTACCCTGAGTCGGAATATCACAAGCCGGAGGATTATGAGCCTGACCCAGAGTCAGAATGTCACAGGCCGGAGGATTATGAGCCGCCGAGCCATCCTGCCGTCTACATGCCAAGATCGGCACCGGCCCCGAGCAGCACAACCGTCGGCGCAGTAGGATCGGGGGCTAGTAGGCTGCCAGCTTAGGTTCTTCTAGATCTGATGAATAAGCTTACAACCCTGATGGCCACCGTTGTCACTGCTGAAAATCAAGCGGGCCGGAACACGGAGATCGCGAGGCTGAAAGACCAGATGACCGAGGTCCAACAGGAGATCAATGTGTTGAAGGATCAGATGGAAGAAGAGGCGGAGCGCCTTAGGACGGATGCTTTCCGCCTGGAGCTAGAGCAACAGTTTGCAACGGCGGTTCAGCGGATGAGGCATCAGTCCCGCTTGCCGGATCAGTACGAGGCTAGGAACCTTTACAACATGCCAGGATTAGGACGGACCATGAAAGTACCTGGAAGCCGGCCGGAGGTTCAGCTTAACCCGCCCCAAGGGAACCATGCCCCACCAATGTCTTTCCCAATGCCGACAGCTCATTATTCCAACCCGGCAGAGAACATGGTTGCAGCAATGACCCAGCTTGGTACAATCCCTATCCCGGATGAGGCGCCTTTCGCAGACGAGGTGCGGAACACTATTGGATATCTGTAGACGGCAATGGTCCAGTAGGAGAAGTACACTTACAGCTGGAGTCACGTGCACTCGACCCCCATCCCCAGCCGCAGCTACAACCGCCGTTATGAATCACCGGCGGTTTCTAGCAGTGATCAACACTGGAACTCATCGCGAGTTGATCGGATGGCTCTGGATGCTCAGGCGCTAGTGGATCGGGTGAGAGCACAGTGTGGGGCGGCGGCTCTAGCAGCGGTGGGGGCTCATCAAGAACCCGCAGATACATCTTCCATCTCAGAAGGAGTGGGAGTAACCTCGAGGGATGTGGGGGTGCCGTTCTTAGTGTCGGCTTTGCGGAATGAGCACATGCGGAAGGATTTTAAGGGTGCACGCAAGGTCCCAAATTATACTGCTGACCTACCTCCGGAGGCTTGCATTGAAAGCTATGAGCTGGCCATGGAGATGTTAGACGTCAATGATGCAGTATGTGCCAAGTATTTCATCATGATGCTGGAAGGGCCGGCTCGCACGTGGTTGAAGGGTCTACCACCCAACACCATTAATTCCTGGGCCGATCTCAAGGCGAGATTCATCAAAATTTTCCGAGGAACGTGCAAGCAGCCGATGATGATTATGGATTTAGATCACTGTGTTCAACAGGAGGACGAATCGGCTCATCATTGGGTCCGGCGGGTCTCAACCATCATCCAATCGTTTGAGAAGATCACGGTGGCTCAAGCGGTTTCGATTTTGGAAAAGAATTGCCACTTTACGCCTCTAAAGCAAAAGCTTGGCCGGCTCAAGCGCTCGTGTCAAGATAGGGGGTAACTCATGGCGGCTCTCACCAAGTACGCCAACTCTGACAATACGAAAGACCCCGGCTCTAATGAAGAGAACTCGGGTCAGGGTAAGAAGAATAACAATGGTAAGGGTAAGGCTGGCAGCGGCAGCCATAGCAAAAGGAAGAATCCAGATGGTGGGTCAAAATTGGTGGCAAACACCAACGATAGGAACAACCGTGCTAAGGGCAACGGGAACTTCAAACATCCCTTTAATAAGGGTAAAACCCCGCTCGACGTGGAGGAGATGCTTAACAAACCTTGTCCAGAGCACAGCCGACCCAATAGGTCGGCATGCCATACATGGAGGAATTGCCACATCATGCGGCAGTTTTGGGATTACAGCTTGCGGCAGCATCATAATAATGGTGGTGGCCCACTAGGCGGCTCAGGACCAGGCGGGTCAGGATACAGTCTTGGCGCTGGCGGCTCATGATCCGGTTATTAGGGTTAGGGAAATCAAGGAGGTCATCATCAATAGAATAACCAATCTACCTATCAAAGTAATCCAAAGCATCTCAACACGGGTCAATATCATGTTTTTACAACCTGCCTTGACAAGCGAGACCAGAAGGTGCACAAGCAGGCGGTTAATGCAGTCACGCCGGCTCTCCCGCAATACTTGAAGTGGTCTGAGTATGACATAACTTGGAGTAGAGAGGATCACCCGCCGCATGTTGACAACCCGAGGAAACTGGCTTTGGTGGTTGCCCCCAAGTGGGAGGCTATGTGTTTACTAAGGTACTTATGGATGGTGGCAGCAACATTAATATCCTGTATTATGACACTTTTCGCAGGATGAAGTTGCTTGACAAGGACCTTAGGCCTTCTTCGACAGTCTTTCATGGCGTAGTACCCCAAAAGTCAGCTTATCCAGTGGGTAAAATCTCCTTGGAGGTTGCCTTTGGCGATGAATATAACTACAGGGTGGTTCGAGGTGGTCAAGATCAAAAGTCCATATCATGCCCTGTTTGGACGTCCGGCTTATGCCAAGTACATGGCTAGGCCTTTCTATGTCTACTTACAGCTCAAGATGCCCAGATTAAACAGAACGATTACCGTGCATGGTGACCGGAAGACGACAATTGAGTGTGAGGAAGGAGACGCAGCTTACGCAGAGTCAAGTTGTGCTGAAGCCAAGCTCAAGTTCTATAAGGAAAATGTTGACCCAGAGGACATGACTCCGCTCAAAAAGCCTACTACGGAATCTGAGCCGCCCCTCAAAATTTGCGGCGGATGATACCAAGTTGGTGGATTTCACTCCGGGCGACTCCTCACAACAGTTCGCTATTGGGGACAATATGGATCCAAAATAGGAAAGCAAGCTCATCGAATTCATCCTTGAGAATTGGGACATCTTCGGATGGAAACCTTCTGACATGCCAGGTGTACCAAGAGAGTTCGCCGAGCACCACCTTAATATGGATCCTAAGTTTAAGCCGGTTAAGCAGTTCCTCCGGCGGTTCAATGAAGAACGGCGCAAAGCTATTGGGGAAGAGGTGGCCTGGCTTCTGGTAGCAGGGTTCATCGTGTAACTATTTCACCCAGAGTGGCTTGCTAACCTGGTGCTAGTGCTTAAGAAGAACAGCACGTGGCGGATGTGCATGGATTACACAGATCTGAACAAGGCTTGTCCGATTGATCTGTTTGCTCTCCCTCGTATTGACCAGATTATTGATGCAACGACGGGTTGTGAGAGTTTTTGCTTCCTGGACCTTATTCCCGTTAGCACCAGATCAAGATGTCAGTCAAGGACCAAGAGAAGACGGCTTTCATCATGCCTTTTGGTGCTTTCTGTTACGTGTCTATGCCTTTTGGTCTCAAGAGTGCCCAAGCGACTTACCAGCGTTGTGTGCAAAACTGTCTTCACAGTCAAATTGGACGCAATGTTCATGCATATGTGGATGATATTGTGGTCAAGTCAAGGAAGAAGGAGACTTTACTTGACGACTTGAAGGAAACTTTCAATAACTTACGGGTCTACAAGATGATGCTTAACCCGGCTAAGTGTGTTTTTGGAGTTCCTGTAGGCAAGCTTTTGGGTTTTCTCGTCTCTGAACGAGGCATCGAAGCTAATCAAATAAGATAAAGGCTATTACCTCCCTGGCTGAGACAACATGCATCAATGATGTTCAACGCCTGGCAGGTCAAATCGTTGCGTTAAGCCAGTTCAGAAGCCGCCTGGGTGAGAAGGCCATTCCTTTGTACTAGATGAAGAAGAAGACAGACAACTTTGTCTGGAGTACGACAGCGGGTGAAGCGATTGAAGCACTCAAGAAGCAACTCACTGAGCCGCCGGTCTTGGCTACTCCGGCTGAGAAGGAACCATTGCTCCGATACGTGGCGGCTAATAACAGGGCATTTAGCGTCGCGATTGTTGTTGAGTGTAAGGAGGCAGGTAAAGAATATCCGGTTCATAGGCCGGTTTACTACCTTAGTGAAGTCCTGATAGAGTCCAAGCAGAGGTACCCACATTAGCGGAAGCTGGTATATGGGGTGTTCATTGCAAACCGTAAGCTGAAGCTTTATTTCCTAGGGCACCAAGTCAGAGTGGTTAGCTCTACCCCGTTGGGGGACATAATTCAAAACAAAGAAGCCACCGACCGGATTGCTAAATGGGCATTGGATCTTGGACCTCTTAATTTGAAGTACGTGCCTCGCACGGCGGTCAAGTCTCAAGCCTTGGTGGATTTCATAAATGACTGGACAGAGTGTCAGGCGCCTGAGGAGAAGCCGGATAACACATATTGGATGATTCACTTTGATGGATCTAGTCAACTGGAAGGATCAAGAGCTGGGGTTGTCTTAACTTCCCCTAAAGGTGAAAGGTTCTATTACGTGTTAAGGTTGATGTTTCCTTGTACTAACAATGCAGCTGAGTATGAAGCCTTACTTTATGGCCTCCGGGTGGCTAAAGAGATGAACTTGAGCCGGGTTCGATGTCTTAGCGACTCAGATCTCATGGCCTAGCAAGTTTCAGGCACGTGGGATTCCAAGGACCTGCGGATGGCGGCTTATCATCAGGCGGTGGTTGAAATCGCTGGTCACTTCAAGGGGTATCAGGGGGATCATATTGATCACCGCTGAAACGAGGCGGTGATGCATTGTCAAGGTTGGGCTCCCAGCGAAAGCTGGTGCCACCTAACGTATTCTTGGACGTGCTACATCACCCGTCAGTCAAGCTACCTTCAGAGAAAGACTTAGCTATACCTGGCCCGGAGGGGCAGCTGGTGGCGGCTCTACATGCTATCCCCGACTGGACGCTGCCTTATTTAGCATACTTGACACGCGGCGAGTTACCTGAGGAGGAGACCTTGGCAAGACAAATTGTCCGGCGATCTAAGTCTATGATAATCATCAACGCCGAGTTACATAAGTGCAATGTTACCGGCGTTTTTGAATGTTGTGTTTCACCTGAAGAAGGAAAACAAATCATGAATGAAATTCATGCTAGCGATTGTGGTCATCACACCGGCTCAAAATCTCTGCTGGCCAAGGCCTTTCGGCATGGTTTCTTCTGGTTGACGACTCACAAGGATGCAAAAGACTTGGTTCTCAAGTGCGGTGGCTGTCAGAAGTTCAGGCGACATGCTCACATACCGGCTCAGGAATTGCGAATGATTCCAATTACCTGGCCGTTTGTGGTCTAGGGGCTTGATATGTTCGGGCCCTTCAAGAGATCCAAGGATAAGAAGACCCACCTCTTGGTGGCGGTAGACAAGTTTACTAAGTGGGTGGAGGCTGAGCCGGTCAGCAAGTGTGAGGCGGCTACGATGGTTCAGTTTGTCAAAAAGCTGATTTACCATTTTGGTTACCCTCATAGTATCATCACAGATAATGGTACGAACCTATCCAAGGGGGCTATGCAGGCATTCTGTGAGAGTGAGCACATCCGTCTTGACGTTTCTACGGTTGCTCATCCACAATCCAATGGTCAGGCAGAGTGTGCTAACCAGGAGATCTTGAGAGGCATCAAGCCCTGACTTATGGTTCCTTCGCAGCGAACACCGGTTTGTTGGGTAGAGGAGTTGCCATCAGTCTTATGGAGCATCAGAACTACTCCCAACAGATCAACATGCTATACGCCTTTCTTCATGGTTTATGGCACAGAAGCCGTATTACCAAGTGATATATGTCATGACTCGCCACAGGTGGTGGCTTACGTTGAGGCGGATAATGAGACAGCGCATCAAGACACGTTGGATGCTTTGGATGAAGAGCGTTATCTGGCGGCGGCTTGATCAGTGATTTATCAGCAAGACCTGTGTCGCTACCATAGCTGCAGAATTAAGACCCGGACGTTTCAAGAAGGCGACTTGGTGTTGCATTTGATTCAAGATCATATGAATGCGCACAAGTTATCCCCTCCATGGGAAGGACCTTTTGTGGTCAATAGAAATCTCAACAACGGATCATATTATGTTATTGATATCCGAGATGAGTCAAGCACTTCTGGGCAGGAGACCCACCGGGCGTGGAATATAGCTCATCTACGGCCTTACTATACTTGAGTCATCAAAACTCGTCATTGTACACCGTCATTGTACATATCACATATATATATAATAAAGTTGGCATCCCTACAAGTTGGGGCTTCTTCCGTTTCATACATCTTATAGTGTGCAAAAGTTGACACCATCAACAAGGTCATATGGGGGCTTCCAACCCACCGGGTTTAGCTTACACACCCTTTTGATCGGCTCTTAAGCCACAGTCAGGCGGGTTATATACCCAAAAGTTGACTCTGTCAACAAGGTCATCTGGGGCTTCCATCCCATCAGGTTTAGCTTACACACCCTTTTGATCGGCTCTTAAGCCACAGTCAGGCAGGTTATATACCCAAAAGTTGACTCAGTCAACAAGGTCATCTGGGGGCTTCCAACCCACCGGGTTTAGCTTACACACCCTTTTGATCGGCTCTTAAGCCACGGTCAGGTGGGTTATATACCCAAAAGTTGACTCCGTCAACAAGCTCATTTGGGGGATTTCAACCCACCTGGTTGATCTTACATACCCTCTTGATCGGCTCTTAAGCAGCTGCAAGTTTGAGTTAAACTTGCCTATATGCTGATGCTGCTCCGCTATGTGACCCGCCGAACTCTTGCCAGTTAATCGAGTAGAGGCCTTGAGCTATTCAAACATATTTGGCAGCCAATCTCGCTAGAGACCCTCTACTGGTCAAGGTTAAACCAGCGGCTCTTGTCACTTGAGGGCTGGCTTCCAAAGCGAGGACAAACTCACCCATCTGCCGCCGACTCTCCGCTATGTGGCCCGTTCGTACTCTTAAACAATTAATCATTTAAAGACCATGCACTATTTAAGGTTCAAACGACGAATTTATGTCACGTGAGAGGTAGCTTATGGGCATTAAGGGTGCTCATAACCTGCTGCATCTCTTTCTGGTTTGTTGCACTCTTAAATAGTTAATCTCGCCTGGAGACCCAGAGCCGTTCAAAGAAATAGACAGTCAATCTCGATAGAGACCCTGTACTGGTAAAAGAGTTCTAGTAGCAAGTCCACCCAGAAGAACCAGCTCATAAGTTTTTTAAAAAGCAAGGTCAAGAAAGATTTGCAATCCCCGGGTTGCGCTATTTTTAAGCTGCCCTCATAGCAAGTTTTGTTTTCATAGGCTTTTTCCCTTAAGACAAGCCGCCATGAAAGCTGATGACAGTATATGAATGAAGAGCAACAAATATAAAGATATATCAAGTTGTGCACGTGCATGATGGCATGGTTCAGGCAATCAAGGTTTTTCTAAGCCTATTATAAAGCTCTCTACAGATCCCAAAAAGCCAGACTTAAAGTTTTTACAATGCTCAAACTTCAGCAGGTCAAGGAGCCGGGTTATTCCACGGCAGGAGCAACTTGTTCAGCATGACGCTGGTTCATCCTGCGGCGGGTCTTCGACCTCCTCGATCTGAAGATTGTCCACGTCCGAGTTGTAGTTTGTTAAAGCTTCAAACTTGGCCTCCTCAAAGAGGGGAGCCGGGTCAATGTCAGGGGCAAAGAGGTGCTTACGACGTGCAAGAGTTAAGTCCCTGGCCTCGAAGGTTGGGCAGCGCACTCACTTATTGTCAGCATTGTAAGCCGCCTGGTATGTTGATAGGTCAACCTCCTCTACCAGCACTGATGCAAGTACCCTGGAGGCCTTCATACACCGGGCGTAATCACTTTCTGTGAATTCTGAGCCATCGTCCTTCTTGGATGGAAAGCCGTCCATCATCTCTTTAGCAGTCAGCTCCGGGGCAAAGGCCAACGCCCGGCTTACCGCAACAATTGCGCCCTTCCGGGAGGCTGATCGTTTGAGTTCTTGAATTTCCTTTGGCAGGGTTGATAAGAGCTCTATGACTCCTTTAATGAACTTGGGGATTCTCTCTTTATTTAGCATTGCTCTGATCTTGCAAAGAGTCCCACAGTACAACTGCTCTAATAAAGTATAGACGGCCTTCAGCTGCAGCAGGATGTCGGCATCAAGCTGGCGGCTTCTTTGACCTGCAAAGACGGGTTTTGTGTTATAAGCCGTCTACACAGTCTTTTAAGTAAGAAAATCGGCTGAGTATTCAGTACTTACCAAAAATGGCAGCAGTCATCTTCGAAATATGGCCCTTCAAGTTTTGCAACTCGTCTGATACGAGCTTGAGCCGCTAGTCAGCATCATCTACACGTTTGACCAGGGTAGTTTGCTCCTCTTTAGCGGCCTTCTTGAAAGCAGCAAAGTCAGATTTAACCTTGGCAAGCTCTTCGGCGACAAGCCGACACTTCTCCTCTGCTTCACCACAGGCAACTTGCTGGGAAGCAAGATTGCCCTTTAAGCTGGTCAGATCAGACTCGGCATTGCTCAACGCTTCCTGTAACATACAAAAACAAAGGAGGGGTAAGTTACCAGGATAAAATATTACCAGATGGTCAGCTAAGGAAATATAATGCAAGTCTCAAGCAGATTGCAAGCAATATGTTTGACACTTTGGGGCTAATGTTTGTTTGCTTTCCAAGACTACAATGAAGTTCCGGCTCATCTTCATCAAGTTAAGCCAGCACTTGGGGGATACAACAACGCTTTCCAAGTCTACCATGAAGTTTCGGATCATCTTCATCAAGTTAAGCCGGCACTTGGGGGCTACAACGACGCTTTCCAAGTCTACAATAAAATTCTGGCTCATCTTCATGGAGTAAAGCCGGTACTTGGGGGCTACACCGATGCTTTTTAAAGTATACAGTGAATTTCCTACCCATTATTTCTATACTGACCCGGACTTGGGGGCTACCATTGATCAATTCATCAACACTGAGTACCGGCTCAACATATACATGTTAAGCCGATACTTGGGGGCTACAGGCTAAGTTGTTCTACTTACGACGCGGATTGGAAGACCCGGTTTACCATTTGCAATACTAAACCAGCTCTTGGGGGCTACATAAGGGTATAAGGAAAGGAAGGAGTATCTCATATTTTTTCTTCATTAAGCCGACAAGTTTGAGCTCCATGTTCCGGCTCGTGGACAGGCGGTTCGGATAACCAGCATGTAACTCATCGACACTTAATTTCTCCAGCATGGGGAACTCAAAGTCCAGAGTGTCATAAGCTTCAGCCTTCGCAGTGTGCTTTGTCAGTACATGGGGCTTGGGAGTCTGAAATCCAGTACCAGTAATGATGACGTCCGGAAGAATTGGATCTTCGACGGCTGTTGAAGGGCTGGGTGGCTTAGATCTGGTCCTTGGAGGACTATCGGTTGCCATCTCATGGGCTACCGTCTCGGAGGACCGACGAGCATCTTCAGGCGCATCCTTTGTGGTTGCAGAGGGCTCGGCGTGCGCCGTAGGAGTGTTCGTCTTGGCAGTCTCCGGCTCTTGGGCAGTGGGGGCAGAAGTAGCCCCACTAGTCTTCCTTCTTTTTGCTTGAGCCCTGGAAAGCACAGAAGGTTATTATATAAAGTTCAAGGATGACAAAGAATATGATGCCGACATAAAAGCACGTACTCCGGGTTGATCTTCAGAGGCAGCAGCTTAGTTGATGTAGAGTCGTCTGATGATAGAGGCGTTTACTGAAGATAATTAAAGCAATATAAAGGAGAGTAAAGTTATAATACAAAGTTGACAAAGCCGAACTTAGTTAAATGATTACCTCAGCCGACCATTTCTAGTGAGCCAGAGAATTGGATAACCCGGCCAGAAGATCTTCAGAGCCGGTCCTCCGGGTTTGGCGTTGGGAAGTGTGTTGTTGCTTTTTCAAAAGAAAACGGGATCTAAGTGAGCAAGAGGATGAGAAAGAGGGACTTTTCGGACGGCCCACCGTATCTTATTTGGTGGAAGGTGTTCCGAGTCAGATGAAATATAGGTTACCTCAGGGACGTTGGCATGGCTTGTTTCCAATTCTTCCTGTGAGTAATTATTGTCAGCAAGATGTATAAAAAGTCATCCAAGAGAGTCAAGTTCTACCTACGAGTCATCAACTTCATGTTGTTCCGGAACATCTGTTTTCTTCTTACGAGCGTCGGTCTTCTCCTTAGACTTCTTCATAGGAGGAGTATATTTTTTCTTCCAGAAGTTGAAGTTGGCCTGAGAGTAAGAGCCGCCGAAAGAGGTTAAAGGTCACTACATACATACATGGTTAACCCAAAGGTAAAGAGACTAGGAAACTGTTCTTACATCTGGGGTCGGGTTAGACGCACAAAAAGGCTGTAACCCGATAGAGAGGCAAGGTTCTTGGGACTCACGGACAAGTCCTTTGATGACAACAACAATATTCTCTTCTGTTAGGGTGGTATGATTGAAGCAGAGGGGGTCATTGGCGTCACCCATCAATTCACACATAAGCCGGTCCCGCCGACTCAGAGGCATGACTTTCTAAGAGATCCAACAGCGGGTCAGGTCGATTCATGTCAGACCGTTGTCCAGGAGGGCTCTAATTTTGGTGAAGGCCGGAGCATACTTCGCTCGTGCAGAAACAGACATCCGGTCTGGGAGCTCAGTTGTTGTATGGAGACGGGTAGGACGATAACCCGGCAGTGGATGTTATCCCTCTGGAGACGTGTCCTTGCAGCAAAACCAAGTTTTATTCCAGTCCTTGGGGTTACTTGGCATTCGAACAGCCGGGAAGGCCATATCCCGCCTTCTTTGAATGGAGACTCCGCCGAGCTCTAAACTTGGGCCGGCCGCCACTTCCGTTTGGTGGTTTACGTAGAAAATTTCACGGAAGAGGACGACTGATGGCTCTTCTTTTAAGTAAGCTTCTCAGAGGATTTGGAAGTTGCACATAATTGAGACAGAGTTGGGCACAATGTCCTGAGGATGCAACTTGGAGAAATGGAGGACATCTTGGAAGAATTTAGAACCGGGCGGGCTGAAACCACGCGCAAGGTGGTCAGCAAATATGACTATCTCACCCTCTTGAGGGATGGGTTTCTTTTCATTGGCTGGAACCCGCCAGTGAATAACATTTTTAACCAGCAAAGTTCCTGTGTCTACGAAATCCTGCAGGAACTCTTCGGATACCGTAGAGCCGACCCAATTACAGGTTGAAGACGCCCGAGACATGACAGCGGGTTAAGGCTGTGAAAAGGTAATGGTACGCGGTGGATCAGAAAGTGACTCAACAACTAATACGGTTGAGGAAATTAGAATTCAAAATACTAAGCCACCAGCGCAGTATGTTGAGAGTACCACCAATGCAATGGTAGGTTAAGTTGACAGAGCAGTGAGGGAAATACAGCTAACTGTGGATAAACAGGTTTAACAGGTTGTCGTTATAGCTATGAATCTACGGGCAGAGGTAAATCAAGTTTATTTTAGCCCTAGCAATGAACTAAGGAAGACTAACAAGATTAAGCGCAGTAAGGGGAAACAGCTATAGATCCACACTGGACCGTTGATGATTTTATACGACCTACCACAACAGGAAAATGAACACTGCAAGATCCACAAAGCTGCTTGTCGTTGAGCATTGAGGGAAAACACACGTTCTAATGGGGCCAATGAACTCGATGGATTTGAAGCACTGAGCTACGGATCTAGGGGAGGAAGAAAGACATACCGGAAGAGATGCGGCGAACGCGGGCGAGATTCTGGTCTGTTCAGGTTGATGCAGCGGCCTGGATTGACAACGGCGATGGAGCTTCACAACGCGAAGGAGCTCGGGGGCAATGGCGTCAAGAGGAAGAAGAAGAAGTGGAGGCGGCAGAGGAAATGAGAAGGACCCTTCGTGGTCCTATTTAAGAGGCTGGAAGGCCGAACGGGCGCAGGAATCAAGGTGGCAGAAACCGACCAACTGAAACAGACGCCTCGATTTTCGGGCCGACAGTTTAATGAAAAGATCCATTGTGAAATGTCAAAGAATCTTTTCGGCATATCCAATGTGATGTCATGGCGGGTTATACATTTTCTTTCAGTTGAAGGAATGTGAGGCTCGCTGCCAAGTGAGTTTGAAGATTGACCTGAGCAGGCACAAATCAACATGGGTCCTAATGTTGGGGATATAACCCCGTGGTAAGACCCGCCCAGGTGGGGCCGGGTCATACCTGGTGGCTCATAATCAAGACCAGAGAAGCGGGCTGAAAGGCAATGGCCTAATTATGTGACAACTTACCAAGATGGGCCAAGATGAAGGCCGAGACAGAAGATGGTATGAAGACCCGGGCGCTTAAGCCGCCCGAAGACAGCTTTCCCAAGATGGCAAGGCGACTTAGAGACAGGATTGTCCATGTTGTAAGAGTCGGTGTATGACTCGTTTAACCCCGAGGCAGCTTAGACACAAACCACGGGGTTATCTCCTATATAAAGGCGAGACCCCGAGGCAGCTTAGACAGAAACCAATCAATCGAGAACTAGGTCAAGTGAATCACTCCTTTGTAATCGATATTCCAATCAATACAACACAAGCAAGGCGTAGGGTTTTACCTCTTCTTGAGGGGCCGAACCTAGGTAAACTTATGTCCCTCGTCTCAACAAACCCCTTTGAGTCCATCACCTTAGCGATGGCCTCAAACCCAAGTCTTCGAACATCTGCCGTGACAAAACCACGACAGAACCTGTACTTCACACTTCTGTTCCCTTTGCCACATGATATATGTTGTCATGCACAAGGCGATATGGTCATCCTTGTTGCAGCATGACCAGTTTCTCGTTCTGGCGAATCCGACCAACATTCGGATTATCTCATAATCCTCATCGCATGGCCATGCTTATCCAGGTCGGATCACCCGAGGTGCCGAGAGTATATCTGAACTGATCGGTGGGGCAAATCCCATCTTGCTCGACCATGTCTCGCAGCATGGGTCTGGATAAGCCCGAAACCTACCTTTGTATCTACCCAGTCACGGAGTAGCATCTGGTCGGCCCAAAGCAAGTCTATCACCATCCCGAGTACATGCGCCAGCTCAGGTCTTAGGACATAGAATGTATGTTGTACTAGAGGGTTATAGATGACCTATCATTGTGTCTCATAGTTGGGTCTGTCCAACTCAGACCTTATCTCAACTCGGATTAGACTATGTCGAATCTGACCAGACCTTTCTGTGTCCATATTACCTGGCTAGCATCCAATGCTACATGGTCAGTGAGACCGAACCATCCACCATGTCATATGCTAGTCTGGTTAGTTGTACGTACACACAACCCTTTGGACTAGGGACCATTTAGGACAGTTATCATACAATGCATAGTCCCACAAACAAGTCATATACTTGTTAATACACATCAATGATAATGTCCAAGGACTATCTTTATTCATAAACACATATGAAATATCATCACACATGATTGGCTCTAGGGCATATCGCCAACAGGCTACACCCCTCATAGTGTCGGTCCGGTCGTTGGCAAGGTAGAGTAGGACATGACACACTAACCGGCTCACGGGAATCGAGCTCCCGCTGTCTCCCATGCACTACTCTTCCTCATCGGAGCCCGTAATTGGGACGGTGCTTTTGTATACGAAAGGTGAATGATGGATCCTTCCTAGGAGGACGATGTCCACAACAAGGCGATTGCAGCGCCCGCACCCGTGCATTATACGAGGCGCCAGAGTGTGTGACTCCTACCTCTCCAATGTCCACTGCCGCGAGGGCCTCCGCCGCCTCCCGCGCTCGCTGCCGGCACGACGGGTATGTCATGTCATGTTAGCGTCCGAGGACGCTCATGGTGTGTCCTCGTCATGCCAATGGAGGGGTTGCGCAACCGCCACGCCATTCGGGCGCCACATGGACTGCACCGCCTCCGGTGAGGTAGTGACGTCGGATCCAAGAACCAGCTGTGCCGACGCAATGGATTCCCGACGCGCTTGGATGGCAGATGGGAATGGAGGGAAGTGGAGTGAAGTGAGTAGGGTTTGGTCCAGTGAACGGATGGGGAATAATTTATGTGGGGTCGATGCAGGTCGGTGCGTGTCAGGCAGGCGTGTCTAGTCTCCTCTATATTCACTACATATTTGAGCTGAATATGAGGGATATGAATCTGTCTTAGTGTTTGAGACTGGTTTAAGAGATCCGGCTTTATCAAAATTACATGACTAGTAACCGTAGAGTTTGTCCGAAGGTATATGAGGTTCGGTTGTAGACGCTCTTAACCCCAAACGAACGCGGTTGAACCATTTGTAATTCATGATCCGAGTTGGCCAAAGCCTACGAACACATGTACAAAACACACAACACTCTGCCACAATGCGTGTGAGCTAGGAAGCATGACACACCTAGCCAGGCGGAGCTAGCTAGCTCACACACACATGGGCAATGCGGCCAATCGAAGCTAGCTAGCTCACACACAGACGCATAGGCTGAGCTAGCCGGCTCGCGCTTGCCACGGCCGGCCAGGGCTAGCTAGCTCACGCGTGCATTAGTCAAGGAGCTAGCTAGTCACGGAGGCGCGCACACCACATGGTGTTGGAAATATGAGCAATTTACCGAAAGATTTAAATAAAATAAGTAGCTAATAAAACAAGATTACAGTAAAAGAGGCAACACTAGTCATGCAACTTAGAGGAGAATATGCCACAATAAGAGGAACAAAACTTATCAGGGAAACTAGAGTATAGTAGGTGAATATTATGTGAACATGTGAACTATACCAAAACATCGGTAGAATAGAAACTAGACCAAGTAATTCTAGCAGAACTTCGAACATGGAAAACATGAATACGTACTGAGCGGTGGCAGCAGTTGGGCTGGTGTTGACGTCATCACTGGCCATGTCATCGAAGAGGTCATTGATGTTGGGAAGTGATCGTCGGTATCCATGGCGTCCGTGATGAAGAAGCCAGTAGTCATGCCGAGCGCTCCCAAAAAACCTTATCACCCTTCTCCCGTACAGGACTCAAAGTGGTGGGGTTTCAGAGGCCTACTGTCGAGACCTGCGGTGCACGCCGCAAGACGGGATGGGGAAGAACCTAGTAGCAGCTCAGGGTTTGGAACTTGAGGGCGTGAGGAAGAAGAACTTCTGGTTTTTCTCTCTGGAGAGGAACGACCTCCCTTTTATAGGCACAAGAGAAGGAGGCGAACAAGCAGCGATGGGAGGCAAAGAAAAAGAGGGAGATGAAACAAAAAGGCAGTAGCCGAAGGGTGCAATGTCATATTCAATCTCCACTATATCTAAGTCTTTCAACTCCCGAGTGACCTTTCGTATACCAGTCGTGCGTGACAAAAATTTAGACATCGGCTCGGCTCATTCCCGCAAACCGTGGCGCATCATGACGAGGCGTGGCGAGGCGAGCGGCAAAGGAGGAGCGCGGGTGTATGTCCCTCTTGTTCTCATGCTGATACATGTGGATAAACATCCTCCCTTATAAGGAGGTCCAACTCCTACTAAACTAGAAATGTGGGACTAAACTTTTGTCCCACCTCTTGCCTTGCACGAATGGGATTAGTGGGCCTCTAGGATTTATTAGGAATTCTGAAAATTGTTATTGGGCTGGCCAATTGTTAGAACACATTCCAACAATCCCCCACCATATCCAAGAGGCACACGAAAATTTGCCTTTGGTTCCAAAACACTATTTATATATCGGTACTGTAGTAGAGACTGTTAAGTTGAACTTCCACCTAGAACTCTATGCTACACTAGTAAGCAACTTGAACAATGGAATATGCCTTGAACTGCAAGTTTTCTGCAAATCTAGCTTCATAGAAAGCCTTGACCGACACTAGGCTGCCGTGGGACTTCCCCGCGAGTGGAGCTTATGCATCATACTCTGAGACCTTTCATGAGTTTACTAGAGAGCACCCTACTCTCATAGATTGCAACGTTAACAATCAGACTCATATAGGAGTGTTCTTCAAAAGATGTTCTGCAGGACAACATCTCTACTTAAAATAAGCCACTTAGAACACATTAAGATTTGTATCAACCTGCCATGCATATTAGGAAAGTATTGCATCTTCATGGAGTGGCATTATTAGTAGTAAGGATACTTTCCTCTCAGTTGACCAACAACTTGTCTTCCACATCTGATTCACGGGATCTCTGATCACATAGAATAGGTTACCACTATGAACAACTCATGTTGTGGGTCTCATACCCATCTCCTTTGATGCAATATCTATCACATTACGTGATAGACACTTGGTAAAAGGATCTGCCCGACTTTTAGACGTTTGGATATAATCTAATGCAATAACTCCGGAATTTCTCATTTTCCTGACAGATTTTAACCTTCTTTGAACATGTCTTGATGACTTCATGTTATCCTTTTAACCACTCTCTTTGGCAATCACATTTTGATTGTCGTAGTTCATAACAACACCCGATACAAGTTTCTCCACAACTGGTAAGTCATTCAAGAGCCGACGAAGCCAATCTGCTTCGACCGTAGCTATATGTAGTGCTGTGAGTTCTACTTCCATTGTTGACCTTGTTAAGATGGTCTGCTTGCAAGACTTCCAAGAAACAATGCCACCACCATGAGTGAATACATATCCGCTTGTGGCCTTTATCTCATCAGCATCAGAGATCCAGATTGAGTCACTATACCCTTCAATCACCTTTGGGTACCCGGTGTAGTGAATTCCATAGCTCGTAGTGCCCTTCAAATAGCGCATAACTCTTTGTAGAGCTTTCCAATGATCATCTCCTGGTTTTGAGACAAACCAACTCAGTTTGCTAATAGCAAAAGAGATGTCAGGTCTCGTGGCACTAGCTAAGTACATAAGTGAGCCAATAATTTGAGAGTATTTCAATTGATCTCTAGCAATTCTTCGATTCTTTTGAAGTAACATGCTAGCATAATAAGGTGTTGGAGAGGGCTTGAAATCACTATAACCAAAGTGACTCAAGATCTTTTCCACATAGTGAGATTGAAGCAATGTAATCCCACCATCATTATCTCTCAGGAGCTTGATATTTAAAATAACATCAGCTACATTCAGATTTGTTCTGAAAGTATGTCATCAACATATAGGCAAAGGATAACTCCCTCGCCCCCACCATGGCGATAGTACACACATCTTTCAGCTTCATTTACAACAAAGCCTGCAGTTGTTAAATTTCTTTCAAACTTCTCATGCCACTTCTTAGGTGCTTGTTTGGGTCCATACAAAGACTTCAACAATCTGCACACTTTTCCTTCCTGACCGTCCACTATAAACCCATCAGGTTGTTACATATAAATTCCTCATCCAACTCTCCATTCAAGAAAGCTCTCTTAACATCCATTTGATGAATGAGAAGACCATGTGAGGCAGCTAGTGAAAGTAACACTCGAATAGTGGTCAGTCGAGCCACAGGTGAATAAGTATCAAAGAAGTCTTCACCTTCCTTTTGGGTATAACCCTTGGCCATGAGTTGTGCCTTATACTTCTCAATAGTACCACCAGGCCTAAGATTTTTCTTGTATACCCATTTGTACCCTATAGGTTTGCACCCATAAGGTCGATCTCTTATCTCCCAAGTTTCATTTGCCAAGATGGAATCCATCTCACTACGGACCGCTTCCTTCCATTAGTCAGCGTCTTCAGATGCATAGGCCTCTGAAATAGAACTGGGAGTGTCGTCTATGAGATATAGAAGAAAATCATCACCAAAGGACTTTGCAGTCCTCTGTCTCTTGATCCTTTTAGGAGTCTCATCATTGTCCTCCACGGGATCTTCAAGATGTTGTGTTGAAATGATACGTTTAGAAATTTCAACTACATCTTGACTCGATGAACTAGGCAACTCTTGATTCGATGAGCTACCCATATCCTTCATGAGAAAGAGATCTTCAAAGAAAGTCGCATCATTCGACTCCATGATTGTATTGACGCGCATATCCGATACCTCAGATTTTACAATCAAGAATCTATAACCAATGCTATGAAAAGCATAGCCCAAGAAAACACAATCTATAATTTTTGGTCCGAGCTTTCATTTCTTTGGTGGTATATTCACTTTTGCCAAGCAGCCCCAAGTACATAGGTAAGAGAGTTTTAACCTTTTCTTCTCCCATTCCTCGAATGGAGTTATCTCTTTGTTATTTTTGGGAACTCGGTTTAGGACATGACGTGCAGTCAATATCACCTCCCCCCACCACGCCTTAGAGAGACCCGATGTGTCTAACATGGCGTTAACCAAATAAGTTAGAGTACGGTTCTTTCTTTCGGCTACCCCATTTGACTCAGGTGAATAGGGAGGCGTCCTCTCATGGATTATTCCGTGTTCCACACAAAAGGAATCAAATTTTTTGGAAAAATACCCTCCACCACGATCGGATCTAAGCCTCTTGATGTTTTGATCAAGTTGATTTTCCACTTTAGCTTTATAGTTCTTGAAAAAATTCAAAGCCTCATCTTTGGATTTCAAAAGATACACATGGCAATATCTAGTGGAGTCATCACTTAACGTCATGAAATATTTCTTTCCACCTTTTGTCAAAACACCATTCATTTCACAAAGATCTGAATGTATGAGTTCTAGTGGCGCAAGATTTCTTGTTTCCACAGTTGTATGAGATTTACGAAGTTACTTAGCTTGCACACAAAGTTGCCACTTAGATTCCTTGACAACAGTGACATTGGGGATTAAGTTCAACTTGGCTAGCCGCGTCATACAACCGAAATTAACACGACAGAGACGTGAATGCCAGACATTTGATTCACTATTGTTGCAAACATGATGAACAACTTTATTACAAACATCTGACAGAGATAGTCTGAACAAGCCTCCTGACTCATAACCTTTGCCAAAAAAAGTTCCATACTTGGATATTCCAAATTTATTGGACTCATAGAAAATCTTGTAGCCATCTCTACACAGAAGAGATCTGCTAACAAGACTTTTATTGACGGAGGGGACATAATGCACGTTCTTCAGCCGCACGATCTTCCCCAAAGTAAACTTCAGATCGACCATGCCAACACCACGAACAGAAGCACTTGAACCGTTGCCCATCAGCATGGAAGTAGTTCCTGTGTGTGATAAGAAGAAAACATGGAAATATCATTGCATACATGCACATTAGCACCCGTGTCAATCAACCAATCAGGAGAAAGACATACTGAGAGAATAGTGGGAAGTATACCGTACCCAACATCCTTCATATCAGCTTCACCAATGATAACATTTGCGATCTTGTCGCCTTTCCCATGTTGACGCTTGTCATAACGGTTAGGGCAGCTAGGGTCCCAATGATTAGGGTCTCCGCAGACATGACACACCTCTTTCTTCTTGTCAGTCTTCTTCTTGAAGTTGGTGTGATGCAAAGCCTTGTTCTTCCCATCAAACTTTCCCTTGCCATCAAACTTGCCGTTGTTCTTGAAATTGTGGGGCTAGAAGTTTTTCTTCTGTACCAAATTGGCACTAGAACCTCCCTCAATAGCTCGAGCACGTATATCTTTTGCTCTCGCCTTTTCTTCCACATCAAGAGTACCAATGAGATCCAGAATGGAAAACTCCTGTCTCTTATGCTTCAGAGAGGTAGCAAAGTTCCTCCAAGAGGGAGGGAGCTTAGTAATGATACCTCCGGCAATGAACTTGCCCGGTAACGTACAATTGAAGTGCTCAAGTTCTCTACAAACGACTGTATGTCGTGAGCTTGCTCAACCACGGAGCATTCTTCAGGTTTGCCAAGAGTGGCCTCATAGCAGCTCATGCTTCGAAACCATAGGACAGCCCTCACACACCACCTCTTATAGTGCACACCCTCAGACATAGGAGGCCCCATGGAAGCAGCAAAATTACTCGGGGTAAATTGCCTGAAATAAGGTTTTTGTATTGTTGGAAATATGAGCAATTTACCAAAAGATTTAAATAAAATAAGTAGCTGATAAACCAATATTATAGTAAAAGATGTAACACTAGTCATGCAACTTAGAGGAGAATATGCCACAATAAGAGCAACGAAACTTATCAGGGAAACTAAAGTATAGTAGGTGAATATTGTGTGAACATGTGAACTATACCGAAACATAGGTAGAAAAGAAACTAGACCAAGTAATTCTAGCAGAACCTCGAACATCGAAAACATGAATACGTACTGAGCGGTGGCAGCAGCTGGGTTGGCATTGACGTCATCACCGGCCATGCCGTCGAAGAGGTCATTGATGTCGGGGAAGAAGTCGTCGTTTGGGAAGTGATTGTCGGTATCTGTGGCGTCCATGATGAAGAAGCCAGTATTTGTGCCGAGCGCTTCCCAAAAACCTTATCACCCTTCTACCGTACATGACTCAAAGTGGTGGGATTTCGGAGGCCTACTGTCCCGACCTACGGTGCACGCCGCAAGCTGGGATGGGGAAGAACCTAGTAGCAGCTCAGGGTTTGGAACTTGAGGGCGTGAGGAAGAAGAAGTTCTGGTTTTTCTCTCTGGAGAGGAGCGACCTACCTTTTATAGGCACAAGAGAAGGAGGCAAACATGCAGCGACGGGAGGCAAAGCAAAAGAGGGAGATGAAACGAAAGGGCAGCAGCCGAAGGGTGCAGCATCGTATTCAATCTCCACTACAACTAAGCCTTTCAACTCCTGAGTGACCTTTCGTATACCAGTCATGCATGACAAAAATTTAGACATTGGCTCGGCTCATTCCTGCAACCTGAGGCGTGTCGTGATGAGGCATGGCATGGTGAGGAGGGCAGCGGAGGAGGAGCATGCGTGTATCTCCCTCTTGTTCTCATGCTCATACATGTGGAGAAACATCCTCCCTTATAAGGAGGTCCAACTCCTACTAAATTAGCAATGTGGGACTAAACTTTTGTCCCACCTCTTGCCTTGCATGAATGGGCTTAGTGGCCTCTGGGATTTATTAGGAATTTTGAAAATTGTTATTGGGCTGGCCCATTTTTAGAACACATTCCAACACATGGCACACTGCACGCTGCATAAAAGAAAACAAGAAAAATGACTGACCCGATTAACAAATTCAGGCGACTGCCCTATAGTCTTTGTTTTATTAAGGGCCGACCTGATGTGAATTATGATTTCTGTCAATAAAAAATTTGCTTCCCTTGATTGTGTGGAACCTGCTGAGCTATTTTGTTTGTATATAGTTCTGGGAGATGATATACATGCACTCCTGAACTGACTGGTATTGTATGCTGTTGCTCGTCCAGATACTACTAGAATTTTCTTATACGTTGAGTGTTTGGCTCTTCATCCAGGATCAAAGCAAGGGCACTCGGTAAACACATATATACCAAGAGTACTAGTTGGCAACCACAGGTTCACAATAATAAGGTGATGTTGTCAAGAGAAAGACACACAAAAGAAGGCATAGTTGGCAGACGCCACAGACGTCAAGAGCATCTCACGGCAAAGATATGTCACGTGGTAGAACCGTTTGCATCTGACGCCTCCATGGTTTGCTATTGTCTTTACTGGGAGCTAATAAGAGTTGCTCTACAAACCACCTAACAACAAAACATTCTGACATGACAGGTGGATCCGTTGGACCAAGCTGTCACCGGCGATTGAAATATTTTGATCTAATAGGTGGGCCCATGCATCCCACATGGCACTGCATGCTCTCAAATAAAGAATAGCATTATGGAGTGATACATTTACCGAGATGCTCCATTCGAAAAACAATGATACTACCGGAGTCTCATTCCTTTCCGAGAGGGGCCTTTGGAAAGCATGTCCTACCTATCAGGTGACCCCTCTTCTGAGCATCGGCTCTTGGCAAAGCCTGTATTATTTATTGTTGTTCTTGGAAATATGTCATGTAGCTTCTGTTGTCAACTTGTTCCCACTGTAATCCCTATAACTGAAAGCAAATACATACATTTTCTGCTTATGTTTGGACTGCAAAACAACACATCTCATATAAAATTAATATGGCACCTCCTAGCTCCAACAAATTCGTCGAGCACATCATATGCAACTTCACATAACTATGTTTAATTCATACAAGTTTCTAGACCACATCACATGCAAAATCAAAGTTTGTGACCACAAATCGACATCACATGCACATCCCTAGAGCACATCACATGCAAAATAAAAGTTTGCAGCCCCAAGTCACATAGTACACATCTGTGGACATGTTTTACCAATCTTGTGAGGAGGAGGGGAAAGAGCGGCACCATTTACATGTTGGCAAACGTAGTAGGAAACCAAAATTTCGCCGTACAATTAACCAAGAATACTATGGAGATACAATAACGGTTAGGATCGAATAGCTACCAACTTCGAGTTGCAGAGAAAGAAGAAGCATCGGTGTAGATCATCAATTAAGTCCCTCGATTCATAGATGAACGATCCCACAAACCGCCCATGAACAGTTCCTCGAACGTAACATCGAAAGTATGTCCTCTTTACGATTTGCAAGCGTACGGTCTTCACGACCCTGCAGTGCTTTGCCATCTAGAGATAATCGTCACCCGAGAATTAGAGGGAGAACATTAGAACGACATTGGGCTTCTAATTACGAGGATTAGAGGATCTATGTGTAGCTCTAATTGATCAACTAGTAGTGATTAGAACTAGAACTGGAGAATTAAAGGAGGCTTCAAAACTTGTGTCTAAAAGTGCCAAAACTCTCTAATATATATAGATGAAGATAAATAGAGGGGTGTTGTTGGGGATATGACCCAACCAGGATATGGCCTGGTTAACCATTGGTGCCTCATAAACAATGTCATCATGTGGGCCGCAGTTAACCATGAAGTTCAAGGCCCATAATGCGACTTAAAGAGAAGGCCGACTCGTAGCCCAGTATTTGGCATGCCGGTGTGAGAAGGAAGTTATGAGGATTTTCCCTTAGTGGAGAGACAATACAAGTAGGAGGTAGACTAAGGCACGGGTTGTACTATGAGTCTGAATCTATTATGATGTTAGGTCCCCAACCTAAATATAAAGGGGAGCCCGGGAGGCAGAAAGACTAGGAAACAATGAATCGAGAGCTATGTTAGCGAATATGCATCCTTGTAATGGAGATCTCCAACTATATCAATCAAGCAAGAGTAGGTCTTTACCTCGACCGTGAGGGGCTGAACCTAGGTAAACTCTATGTTCTTCGTTTCCGATCAACCGATCTCAAGCAACCACCAAGTTGCGATGGCCTCTAGGCTTAGTACTTTTTCGAAGACATCTACCATGAAAAAACCACGACAGTCGGCGCCCACCATGTGGGGCCTATGCACGGTGGTTTTGAGTTCTTGGAGGGAGCTCTCCCGGGGATCCAAGGATACGAGATTGGCCAGATGACCAAGAGTCATCGCCGCAAGTTCTACACTGACGATTCAGGATGGGGTCCTAGGTCGACTCAAACGAGTATGGGTACCAGGCCCATTTGGCAAGATCCATGTTTTCATTGGGAAAGTCCATAAATCAGGACCCAAGAGGGACATTTACACTGACATTGTCGAGCCGGCTCGGTGCACCTGACCAGGCCAGGCTCAAGCCAGCCTGGGTCATGTCTTTGTTGGCTTCACTCAGGGAGCCGACCTTGTGGACAACTCTGCAATTAGAGGGTATACCCTCATCTACTCCGATAACAAGTCAGTGGTTGGGGACACCGAGTTGATCCTCCTGTTCTTCAATGGTAGGATTCTGGGCTACTCCAATGAAGAGACTGCTCCAGACTCCCTCGAGCCGCCTCAGCTAGCCGGCGTCTTTATGGAAGGAACGACGCCGGTTCTGAACTCAACGACGTCTGGCATGGTAACCGCGATCACCACTCCGATGGCGGCTCCAAGCGCGGTCGGTTCAGACAAAACACGAGCCAAAGCTATGGCCGACTTGATGGCCGCCATGACGACACTTCTAGAAACAGCGGTAATCACGGAGAATCAGGCGGAACATAACATGGAGATGACCAAGCTTCGCGAGCATATGGTAAGGTTCAGGAGGATATCAATGCTAATAATATTCGCATGGTGGAGGTGCAGGCTCACATCCACAAGGAGGTTGAACACCTGAAGGTAGAAGCCTGACATTTGGGCTTTCGTCAGAACACTTCAGAGGCGGTTCATCGGAGGAGACATGTAACCCGCCTGCCCCTTAAGTACGAGCCGACATGCCAGTTCGGCACACCACATGATACGCCAGGGGCTGGGACCAGTATGCCCGAAGCACTGGTTATAGCCCAAATAACCCGGGAAGTGCCCCGAAATGCAGGGGTTGGGCAGCCACAGTTGGCCCAGCCTCATCAGCTGGCTCAACAGCATGAGCCGGTCCACCCACCGCCGGCTCAGTTACCACCTCGTCATTTCCAAACACCAGTGGGTCATCTTTCCAACCCTGTGGACAATATGCTGGCAGAGACTCACAACCTTGTTGCACTTCCGATCATGGGAAACATCCCAATTGAGATTGAGGCCACGAACGCCATCGAGATGTTAAAGACTGTGACACCCAACAGGAGAACTACTCATATAGTCATGAGCGGGTTCACTCTACCACACATCAGAGTCATAGTAGAAGCGCACACGCTGAGTCCCCCTTAGTCTCCAGCAATGAGTGCGGGAAGCATGCTCGGAATCCCTCAGCGCAACCAACAGTATCAGACGAGCAGGCAATCGTCAATTAGGCTCGAGACATGCAAGAGGGAGAGGCATCAGCTGCAGTGGCGGGTCAAGTGCCTCCCTTCACACCCAACCTAGCCTTTTCCGGGGCGGGTCTTAGCACTACAACTATTGGTATGCCATGTCTAGTGTCAGCTTTATGCAATGAGCGTATGCCCAAGGATTTCAAAGGCCCTCGCAAGGTTCCCAACTACACGACTGATCTAGAGCCAGCTGCATGGATAGACAGCTATGAGATAGCCATGGACATGCTAGATGTTGCTAACTACTTGACCATGATGTGGGAAGGGTTGGCTCGGACATGGATGAAAAACCTACCTCCCAATTCAATCAATACTTGGGCAGAATTGAAGGATCACTTCACCAAAAACTATCAAGGAACATGCAAATGCCCAATGATGACTGCTCATCTACAACATTGTATCCAACGTGAAGATAAGTCTGCCACCATTGGTCTCGCCGGGTCGCAAAGATTATTCACTCCTCTGGCTGTATAACAGCTGCCCAGACTATCTTAATTTTGGAGAAGAAGTGTCACTTGCAGCCTCTTGTTCAGAAGCTTGGGCGCCTCAAACGAAAGGTTCAATACATAGGACACCTCATGGATGTCCTTACTAGGTATGCCGAGTCAGAAATCACAATCGACCCTAACTTAGACGATGACAAGTCTGGCAAGGGAAATAATATTAGTGGTGGCAAGGGTCACCAGCAATACACCCCAGGTCACAACGGATGTCTTGGTAGTCAAGGTAATGGTGGTAAGCGCAAGCATCTAGAGGGAGGATCATACTTTTTCACTAACACCAATACTGGCTTCAAGGGTTAGTGGCAGAATAACAACTCTGGCAGATCCTACAAGGGGAACAAACCTTGTAATTATGAGGAAGCACTTAAAGATCCTTGTCCCAAACATAGTTTCCCAGAAAAATGGGCCAACCACTCTTGGGAGAAATACTTCATCATGCAAGAGTTTCCCAATCAAGCTTATCAGAATGACCATGGAGGCGGTGGCGACGGACATCCAGGCCAGCTCGGCACCATCGGGTCTGGGACCGGCTTCCCAGGAGCCGGCTATTCTCGTGGTTTCGCAGACCCCGCGCTCCAAGGATCATGTGGCTCGGGTGCTTGTTTCCAGGGTTTTGGTAACAATGGCGATGGAAATCAACTATCGGGGCAAGGCAATAAACATCAAGGCAATAAGTTCGGTTTTTAGAGAAACCCTAAATAGTTGAACAGCGTCCAGTATCACGTTTTGCAATGAGCACGTGTAAGCATGATCACGAGCTTCAACCAAGATCCATCAATATGGTCGAGCCGGCTGTCCTCGCATATTTAAACTGGTCAGAATAACCGATAACATGGAGAAGAGACGATCATCCTCCCCCGGTTGATAGTCCATGTGATCTCGGTCTGGTGGTGGCATCTCAAGTCGGTGGTTATAAGATCATGAAGGTACTGATGGACGGGGGAAGCAACATCAACATCTGATACTATGACACGTTCAGACAGGTGAATCTGTCGGAGAAACAGCGACAACCCTATTCCACAATTTTTCACAGGATTGTTCGTGAGAATTCAACACATCAAATTGACCATATCAAGCTAGAAGATGATTTTGGCATGGAGTTCAATTACATATGTGAGTCTCTGATCTTTGGGGTGGTCAAAATCAAGATCCCTTATCACTCCCTCTTTGGATGGCCGGCTTATGCCCGCTTCACGGCGCGGACATGTTATGGCTATCTCAAGCTCAAGATGCCTGGTCAAAAGGGTACCATCACAGTTCATGGCGACTGAAAAATTGCTCTCAAATGTGAGGAGGGAGATGCAGCTTATGCCTAGTCAGCTTGTGCAGCAGCAGAGCTGAAATTGTACATAGCCAATGTTGACACAATGGATATGACCTCCATGAAAAATCCCACTATGGAGTCTAAGCCCCTGCACAATTTCAAGCCGACCGAAGATACAAAGGAGGTTGATTTTACTCCAGGATATTCATCCCAACAGTTCACTATTGGGACTCGCATGGATTCCAAATAGGGAAGTGCGTGCATCGAGTTCATCCATGATAATCGGGACATTTTTTGCATGGAAACCTTCTGACATGCCTGGTGTACTGAGAGCACTCGCTGAGCACCACCTCAATGTGGATCCAAAGATGAAACCTGTCTGACAATACCTCCATCGTTTTAACAAGGAGAGACGAAAGGCTATTGGCGAAGAAGTGGCCCGACTCTTAGCTACCGGGTTTATTATTGAAGTTTTCCACCCCGAATGGTTAGCAAATCCAGTGCTTGTTCTGACTAAAAATGGCACTTGGCGTATGTATGTAGATTACAGAGATCTTAACAAGGCTTGTCCGAAGGACCTGTTTCCTCTTCCATGCATCGACCAGATCATCCACTCCACCGCTGCTTGCAAGAGCTCGTGCTTCCTAGATGCTTACTCCGGCTATCATCAGATCAAGACGGTCGTTGATGATTAGGAAAATACGGCCTTTATCACACCTTTTGGGTCTTTCTACTATGTCTCTATGCCTTTTGTACATAAGAGTGCAGGGGTTACTTATAAAGGCTGCATACAAAATTGTTTCCACAAACGGATCAGGTGCAATGTTCACGCTTACGTTGATGACATATGGTGAGAAAGAGATTCCCATGTATCAGTTAATGAAAAAGACAAACAATTTTGTGTGGAGTGATGCTACAGACAAAGCTTTCGAAGCTCTTAAGAAGCAATTGGTTGAGCCGGTCGTTCTAAACGCTCCGCTTCATACAGAGCCTATGCTCATGTACATCGTCGCCAATAATAAAGTGGCGAGCATGGTAGTTTTCGTGGAACGAAAGGGGCCCCCTGAAGGAATACACAGTCCAGAGGTTAGTCTATTATGTCAGTGAGGTTTTGACCGAGTCCAAGCAATGATATCCATATTTTCAAAAACTGGTATTTTGTGCCTTCATGGCTAGTCGCAAATTAAAGCACTATTTTCAGGAACACCTAATTGCCGTGGTCAGTTCAACTCCTTTAGGAGAAATTATCTAGAATCGTAAGGCTACTGGCTAGGTAGCTCAGTGGGCAATCTATCTTGGACCACACCATCCGACAACTATTAAATACCAGGCATTGGTGGTCATCAATGATTGGACTGAATTGCAATTACCCGAAGAGATACCGGATAACACATAGTGGGCAATACACTTCGATGTCTCTAGACAATTGGAAGGCTTAGGGGCTGGAGTTATTATATCTTCTCCACAAGGTGACAAATTTTGTTATGTTTTAAGGCTCATGTTTCCCTGTACTAACAATGCAGCTGAATATGAGGCCCTTTGATTCTTGTGATATATGTTGGGTTCTCTAGACAATATGAGGCCCTTTGATAAGTATATCCCTAATGAGAACTAAGGCTATCGAGCCAATAGGAGGATCACATAACTACTATCTTCAGTGCCTACACACAAAAGAGCAAACACTTGCACCCAACACGGGCAAGAGGATTCTCAATCCCCTTGAACTCGTTACTTCTAAGCAAATGACTAATGTGGATGATGATAGATAATTATAAATTGCACAAGAAAAAGAAACAGAATCACAACAAGGTAATAGCAGCATTAGTAAATACATAATTAAATAGACTCCGACCATAGTTTTCCCTAGAGGCTTCTCTCTTAAATAAAGCATACGATGGGTAAACAAATTACCGTTGGGCAATTGATAGAAAAACACATAGTTATGCAATATTTATACATGACAATGATCATGTGTATATAGGCATCACATCCATAAACAGGTAGAATGAATCCTCCATGCGTCTACTACTATTACTCCACTTCGAGAGCTCTTCTATTCTTGACTCTCTAGCTATCAAGTTCATGCAAACAAAGTAATGCTTGGAGAACAATGACATGATGTAGACGAAGCAAACTCAATTAGTATGAATGAAACCCATCATTTTATCCTTAGTGACAGTTATACAAATACGTACCATGTCCCCTTTTATTTCTGGGATTGAGCATCGCAAGATTGAACCCACTACAATGCACCCCCCTCACTGAAGATAAATCAATCTAGTTGGCCAAACTAAACTAATAGATTGGACAGATTTACGAAGGTATGATGATCATGCAAAATAAGAATCAAATAAGTATTTGAAGATGACTCAAATATTTTCACATAAATAATCTGAACATAAACCCACAATCCATCATATCCCAACAAACACACCGCAAAAGAATATTACATCGAATAGATCACCGCGAAGATCGCGGTGAACTTTGTATTGAAGATCAAAGAGAGAGAAGAAGCCATCTAGGTACTAGCTATGGACCCGTAGGTATGTGGTGGACTCCTCATACATCACCATGGGAGGATCAAGGTTGATGTAGAGGACCTCCGTGATCGATCCACCCTCTACCAGGGCTCTAGATGGGCACACAACGGAAAAGAGACTTGTAGCGGCGGACAAAGTGTTTCGGGATGGTCCCTCGGGTTTGTGGAATGTATTGGAATTTATAGGCCAGAGAGGGGCGTCAAGAGATTAGGGGGCGACCACAAGCTAACAGGGCGCGACCACCCTCCTAGGCATGTCGTGTTGTCTTGTGGGGCCCTCGTGTGGCCCTATGCCTCCTCCCGAAGCTTCAATGTTTTCTTTTGGTCCGGAAAAGTCATCAAAAAGTTCCATAGAAATTGGACTTCGTTTGGTACTGTAAACCTGAAAATCCAAAAACATAAAGAAAACAATGACTAGCACTTCACAGTTAGTTAATAAGTTAGTGCTAAAAAATATATAAATCAATAAATAAATGCGTGAGAAGCATCCTAGAACGATAATATTATAGCATGCAACGATCAAAAATTATAGATACGTTGGAGTCGTATCAGCATCCCCAAACTTAATTCATCCTCGTCCTCAAGTAGGTAAATGACAAAAACAAAATTATTGATGTGACATCCTACCCAACATGTAATCTATTGCAGGTATGACATTGAGAAATGATGATTAACAAACATCAATATAGTAATATCCATAAGCATAAGTAACATAATCATTGATGTTCAAAATATATGATCCTTAAAGAATGTTTACACCCCATTGATTTTCTCATATTAGCATGGCATCACTCCGTCCTCACCACGTAAATATTGTTCGGGAACGTTGCATGGGAAACAAAAATTTCCTACGTTGCATCAGGATCCATCCTGCAATCCAATCACGATCCGTCTCGCGATCCCATCACGATCCGTCCCGCGATCCAATCACGAATCGTCTCGCGATCTTGATCACGGTCCTTCCGATCTAGCACCGAACGAACGACACCTCCGCGTTCAGCACACGTACAGCTCGATGACGATCTTCTCCTTATTGATCTAGCAAGAGGGAGCGGAGCGGTAGATGAGTTCTCCGGAAGCGCGACGACGCGGTGGTGGTGGTGGTGGAGCTGATCTGGAAGGTCTTCGCCAAGCACTATGGAATCAATCTAGAGGAGAAACAGATCTAGAGGAGAAGAAGAGGACAGCACATGGCAATTAGGGTTAGCTCTTCCCTCTAAACCCTCTAGTATATATAGGAGAGAGGGAGGGGAGGAGGCAGCCTCAAACCCTCAAGATTTGGTCGAAATTGGAGGTGGAGGAGTCCTACTCCAATCCTATTAGGAGTAGGATTCCTCCTTTCCACTTGGAAACTCTTTCCACCTCTTCACCTTTTGGGGTTTTCCCACCGCTAGCCACATGGTCCTTAGTGGGGGATTATTACAGCCCACCAGGGGCTGGTTTGACTCCTCCCACAGCCCATGAGTTCCTTTGGGTCGAGACACCCCTCCCGATGGTCCCCCGGCACCCTCCCGGTAGTCCCGATGCACTACCGATGAGCCCGAAACTTTTCCGGTGACCAAAATAGGACTTCCTATATATCAATATTTACCTCCGGACCATTCCGAAGCTCCTCATGATGTCCAGGATTTCATCCAGGACTCCGAACAACCTTCCGTCACCACCATACATAACTCTATACTACCGAAATGTCATCGAACCTTAAGTGTGCAGACCCTGCGGGTTCGAGAACTATGTAGACATGATCAAGACACCTCTACGCTCAATAACCAATAGCGGGACCTGGATGCCCATATTGGTTCCTACATATTCTACGAAGATCTTTATCGGTTGAACCTCTATTTCAAGGATTCACTTAATCCCGTATGTTGTTCCCTTTGTTCTTCGGTATGTTACTTGCCCGAGATTAGATCATCGACATCTCCATACCTAGTTCAATCTCGTTACCGGCAAGTCTCTTTAATTTTTCCATAATACAAGATCCTCTGGCTAACTCTTTAGTCACATTGCTTGCAAGGCTTATAGTGATGTCATATTACCGAGTGGGCCCCGAGATACCTCTCCGTCACACGGAGCAACAAATCCTAGTCTTGATCCATGCCAACCCAACAGACACCCTCGAAGATACCTGTAGAGCACCTTTATAGTCACCCAGTTACGTTGCAACGTTTGATACACACAAGGTACTCCTCCGGTGTCAATGATTTGCATGATCTCATGGTCATAGGAACAGATACTTGACATGCAGAAAACTGTAGCAATAAACTGACACGAACATATGCTACATTTATAATTTGGGTCTTGTCCATCACATCATTCTCCTAATGATGTGAACCCGTTATCAAATGACATCTCATGTCCATGGCTACGAAACCTTAACCATCTTTGATCAACGAGCTAGTCTATTAGAGGCATATTAGGGACATGGTGTTATCTATGTATCCACACATGTATCTGAGTTTCCAATTAATACAATTATAGCATGGATAATAAAAGATTCTCATGAACAAGGAAATGTGATAATAACCAATTTATTATTGCCTCTAGGGCATATTTCCAACAAATAAAAATGTCAAGCACCACAATGTTAAGTTAGGTAAATTGGGTCGTACTTTTTAATGCGCTTCATCTTTTTATTACTCACACAATACATGAGTGTGAACTATGGATATAGCATATAGGTGGAATAAAATATGGTGGTAGGTTTCAAGGGGTTAAAATTGGAGCAGAAAGTATGTCATGTAATGGGTGCACTAGAGCTATAAGTGTATGTAAGCTCAAATGAAACTAAGTGGGTGTGTATCCAACTTGCTTGCTCATGAAGACCTCGGGCATTTGAGGAAGCCCGTCATAGGAATATACAAGCCAAATTCTATAATGAAAAATTCCCACTATCATATGGAAGTGGCAAAACATGAGACTCTCTATATGAAAAACATGGTACCACTTTTGGCCACAAGTGTGGAAAAAGAGGTAGTGTAGTGTCCCTTTTCTATTTTCTCTCATTTATTTCTTTTTTCTTTTCTTTTTCTTTTCTTTTTTCTGTTTTTTTTATTTTTCTTTTCCTCTTTTTTTCTTTGTTTTTTTCATCTGGAGTCTCATCCTGACTTGTGGGGGAATCATTGTCTCCATTATCCTTTCCTCACTGAGACAATGCCCCAATAATGACGATCATCACACTTTTATTTACTTACACCTCAGTATGAAAACTTCTAAATAGTTTGACTCTATATGAATGCCTCTGGTAGTGTATGAGTATGTGCAATGATCTACTGTAACATGTATACAAAATGATGAACGGTCGCTTGGCCACAAATACTATGTCAGCTACATGATCATGCAAAACAATGACAATGAAGGTACTAGTCATATGATGTAACGGTGGAAGTTGCATGCCAATATATCTCGGAATGGCTATGGAAATTCCATGATAGGTAGGTATGGTGGAAGTTTTGAGGAATATATAAGGTGGCTTATGTGCAACAGAGCATATCATGTCACGGGGTTTGGATGCACCGGTGAAGGTTGCACCGATGTTCGAGGTGAGAATGGGCAATGCTCGGTACCGAAGAGGCTAGAAAATATGTGGTGGTGAGAGTGCCTACATCCATGGATTCACATGAGTCACATACTTATTTAAAGGTTTTATTATCTCTCTCGAAGCAAAGTACTACTCACATGCCCTTGGGGAGGAGGTTGGGAGGAGTTAACCATCGCGCGCCTCTAACCTAAACAACACTAAGATTTCAACGAGGAATAAGAATGCTCACACATCATCACCATGCCATACAATATTTGGATGAATAGAAAATTGACACCCTTTAACTATCGATATTTTACTAACCAACAACCATGCACTCACACCCTATGATATTACCACATCAATATCATGCACCCACAATTTCTATTTTATGTGCTACATGAAGGTTTTGATTATACACTCATTGAACACCTATTATTTTTGGACTAGTCTTATACCCCATGCAAATTAACATCACTATTTATTAAATAACAAAAAATTAAGTGAAGAATGAGAGTGCAATTATTTCTATAAAATATATACGCCACTATGCTTTAAAAGATATAAGTGAAGTACTAGAGAAACTTCTTAGCTCAAAAGATATAAGTGAAGCACATAGAGTATTCTAATAAATCACGGTGAACATGTGTCTATCTCAAGTGGTGTGTCTAGCAAAGAATTATTGTGTAAACTAAAACAAAATAAAACTAAAACAAACGACACTCCAAGCAAAACTCATATCATGTGATGAATAAAAGTATAGCTCCAAGTGACATGCCAATGGATGGAGACGAAAGAGGGGCTGCCTTCCGGGGCATCCCAAAGCTTAGACGCTTGAGTCTTCGTAGAATTTTACCTGGGTTGAATTTTGGCATCGCAAAGCTTAAGCTCTTGCTATCACGCCCAAGATGCGATCCTATCCATTTTTCGGTACGAGGGCCTCGACAGGGATAGAAGCGCGTCTCGTCGTGTTGCAAGAATGGATATCATTACAAGTACATGTACAGAAGAGATGAGTATATGGAATTGGCTTACACTCGCCACAAGCTACATCAATATCACATCAATACAACAACATATTCAAACATCATACAAAAGAGCATGGTCCGACTACGGACGAAATCAAACGATAAAATGACATCCATCTTTGCTATCCCAAGCTGCCGCCTGGAACCCATCCTAGATCAATGAAGAAGAAGAAATATAACCCCAAATCAAACAAGCATCGCTCTCACGTAAAAGCATCTCATAACCCGTACCTGCAACTATTGTTGTAGTAATCTATGAGCCATGGGGACTCAGCAATATCATTTCCAAGGGTATCAAGACTAGCAAAGCTTAATGGGTGAGGTATGGTTAAGTGGTGAGGCTGGAGCAAGCGACTAAGCATTTAATTTGGTTGCTAACTTACGAATGCATAAAGTAAAGTATGGCGGTCTATGTATAACGAACGTGAACCAGTAATGATCACTAACTGATCCTGAACACCTACTTATGTCAAACATAACCCCACCGTGTTCTCTCTCGGATAAGAACTCACGAGAAGAGACAATCATGGTTACACACATGGTTGGTGTATTTTATTTGAGTTTACTTCATGTTTACTATGACCGGGTGTTAAAACAGTTTTCTAAGTTGCCACATAACCGCGGGCACGGCTTCCCCAAAGATTTAACCATGCGGGGGTGTTCCAACTCATCCATCACAAATTAACCACAGGCCGCGTTGGAATTCCTCAACCACGGAATCACCCGAAGTATTTGCGGAATCCTGGTGGAAAATCTCAATTTCAAGATAGCCCAAAGTGTCGTCACAATCCCATGCGCAATACATTCGAGAAAGGGAAAACAAGTCCAGCAAGGCCGCCCGATGTGTTGACAAACCCAATAAGAGCTACGTATCTCGTTCTCAGGACACAACCATATGGGACTAGTTATAGGGAAAACCAATCCCCGAGTTTCCTCGAGGCGGCCCCGCAGGCAGCGCGTTTTGGACCAACACTCATGAGGAGCACTGACCCGGGTTGTTGATTAAAGATCCTTGGGTTAATTACTCCCTATGTAGGTTTATTAGTTATTAGTTAAATGTAGTACCAATGTTGGGCCTTGCCAGACAAGCTTTATCGTAAAACAAAAATTAAGGGGGTCCCCATAACAACCCCGAGCATGTTAGGAGCGCTCAATTATGGAACATAACACCGATACACAAGTAACCAGGGGCGGCAAAAGTGGAACAAAACACCTACCAAAAGGCCAAGCCTTCCACCTTTTACCAAGTATATATGTGCATTAAATTAAATAGCAATAATATTGTGATATAACAAAAGAATGTCCATGTTGTCACATGGAAGCAATTGCACCTACAGCTAGAAATGCTATAAGAAGGGTTGAGCAAGCGGTAACATAGCCAAACAATGGTTTGCTGGGAGGTGGAGGGTTAGAGGGTTTTCATGGCAATGTTGGGAGGCTTGACAAACAAGTGGTAGGTAGCGAGATATAACGATGGAAGCGAGACAACTAGAATTGCAATGATAGTAGTGGTATCCAGGGAAATGTGTCATCTTGCATGAGATCCTGATTGGAAGAAAAATGAATCCATGAAGAAGACAAGCCAGCGTAGTCGAAATAATCCTCACACTCCGAACGCTTTCGGAACTCTATCGAGAAGGAACAATGTGGAAACAACAATCAACACACGGTACACCACAACATATGCATGACATGATGCACAAAAAAATATGATGCATGTCTAGTTTAATATGCAATGCATGGCATGGCATGGCAAGAACAACAAATAACTACTACACATTAATGTGAAGCTCAATATGCAACGAGTTGCATATTGACAAAACTCCACTATCGATTATTTAGTTCACTCTCATTTAGGTACAAGACAATATTAAATGTTGTTAAACATGGCAAGAGTGTTGGGAACGTTGCATGGGAAACAAAAAAATTCCTACGCGCATGCAAGATCTATCCATGGTGATGAGCATCTACGAGAGGGAGAGTGGATCTACATACCCTTGTAGATCGCTAAGCGGGAAGCATTAAGAAACATGGTTGATGTAGTCGAACGTCTTTGCGATCCAAATCGCCGAGCGTCCGGCTATCCCATCACCATCCATCCCGCGATCTCATCATGACCCGTCCCGCGATCCAATCACGAATCGTGTCACGATATTGATCACGGTCCTTCCGATCCAGTGCCGAACGGACGACACCTCCGCGTTCAGCACACGTATAGCTCGATGACGATCTCCACCTCCTTGATCCAGCAAGTGAGGGTGGAGAGGTAGATGAGTTCTCCGGCAACACAACGGCGTGGTGATGGTGGTGGTGATCTAAACCTGCAGGGCTTCGCCTAAGCACCACAGAACTAATCTAGAGGAGAAATAGATCTAGAGGACGAAGAGGGCAGCACGTGGCTATTAGGGTTAGCTTTCCCCTCTAAATCCTATAGTATATATAGGAGGGAGGGAGGGGAGGAGGCAGCCTCAAACCCTGAAGGTTTGGTCGAAATTGGAGGTGGAGGAGGCCTACTCCAATCCTATTAGGAGTAGGATTCGTCCTTTCCACTTGGAAACTCTTTCCACCTCTCCACCTTTGGATTTTTTCCTTCTCAAACCTCATGGGCTTTAGTGGAGGCCTCGTCCAGACCACTAGGGGCTGGTTTGTCTCCTCCCATTTCCCATGAGCCCCCTCGGGGCGTGACACCCCTCCCAATGGTCGCCCGGTACCCTCTCGGCACTCCCGGTACACTACCGATGAGCCTGAAATTTTCTGGTGACCAAAACAGGACTTCCTATATATCAATCTTTAGCTGCTCGTGACGTCCTAGAAATCGCATGGGACTCCGAAGAACCTTCGATCACCACTATACATAACTATATACTACCAAAATGTCACCGAACCTTAAGTGTGCAGACCCTGCGGGTTCGAGAACTATGTAGACATGACACAGACACCTTTACGGCCAATAACCAATAGCGGGACCTAGATTTCCATATTGGTTCCTACATATTCTATGAAGATCTTTATCGGTTGACCCTCTATGTCAAGGATTCAGTTAATCCCGTATGTTGTTCCCTTTGTTCTTTGGTATGTTACTTGCCCGAGATTCGATCGATGGTATCTCTATACCTAGTTCAATCTCGTTACCGGTAAGTATCTTTACTTGTTCCGTAATACAAGATCCCGTGGATAACTCTTTAGTCACATTGCTTGCAAGGCTTATAGTGATGTTGTATTACCGAGTGGGCCCTGAGATACCTCTCCATCACACGGAGTAACAAATTCCAGTCTTGATCCATGCCAACTCAATAGACACCCTCGAAGATACCTGTAGAGCACCTTTATAGTCACCCGGTTACGTAGAGACGTTTGATTCAGACAAGGTACTCCTCTGGTGTCAGTGAGTTGCATGATCTCATAGTCATGATCTCATAGTCATCAGAACAGATACTTGACATGCAGAAAACTATAGCAATAAACTGACACGTTCATATGTTATGTTTATAGTTTGGGTCTTTTCCATTACATCATTCTCCTAATGATGTGATCCCGTTATCAAATGACATCTCATATCCATGGCTAGGAAACCTTAACAATCTTTGATCAACGAGCTAGTCTATTAGAGGCATACTAGGGACATGGTGTTGTCTATGTATCCACACATGTATCTAAGTTTCCGATCAATACAATTCTAGCATGGATAATAAAAGGTTATCATGAACAAGGGAATATGATAATAAGTAATTTATTATTGCCTCTTGGGCATATTTCCAACAATCCCCCACTTGCACTAGAGTAAATAATCTACCTCACTTCGCTATGTGATTTTTTATGAATCTCACACCCAATGAGTTCTGGGGTTCGATCATGTTTTGCATGTGAAAGAGGTTTTAGTCAACGGGTCTGCGACATTCAGATCCATGTGTACTTCGTAAATCTCTATGTCATACTGTAGACACTGCTACCATGATCCACTTGGATCTATTCCAAATGGATACTCCACTATACGTATCCAGATTGCTACTAAGAGTCATCCGGATCGGTGTTAAAGCTTGTATCGACGTAACTCTTTACGACGAACTCTTTATTACCTCCATAATTGAGAAACGTCTCCTTAGTCCTCTAGTTACTAAGGATAATTTTGACCACTGTCCAGTGATCCACTCCTGGATCACTTTGTACCCCTTGACAGACTCATGGCAAGGCACACACCAGGTGTCGTACAGAGCATGGCATAATATAGAGCCTATGGCTAAGGCATAGGGGACGACCTTCGTCCTTTCTCTTTCTTCTTCCGTGGTCGAGCTTTGAGTCTCACTCTACTTCACACCTCACAAACCAGGCAAGAACTCTTTATTTGATTGGTCCATTTTGAACTCTTTCAAAATCTTGTCAAGGTATGTACTCATTGAAAGTCTCATCAGGCGTCTTGATCTATCTCTATAGATCTCAATGACCAACAATTAAGTAGCTTTATCCAGGTCTTCCTTTGAAAAAATCTTTTCAAACAACCCTTTATGCTTTCCAGAAATTCTACATCATTTCCGATCAACAATATGTCATCCACATATGCTCATCGGAAATTCTTAGTGCTCCCACTCTCTTTATTGTAAATACAAGTTTCTCATAAACTTTGTATAGACTCAAAAACTTTGATCACCTCATCAAAGCGTATATTCCAACTCCGAGATGCTTGCTCCAGTCCATAGTAGGATCACTGGAGCTTGCACACCTTTTAGCATCCTTAGGACTGACAAAACCTTCTATTTGTATCACATACAACCTTTCCTCAAGGAAGGAAACGATGTTTGGACATCCATCTACCAGATGTCATAATTGAAAAAACGCAGCAACTGCTAAGATAATTCCAACAGACTTTAGCATCGCTACGAGTGAGAAAGACTCATCGCAGTCAACTCCATGAACTTATAGGAAACTTCTTTGCGACAAGTCAAGCTTTATAAATAGTGACATTCACCATCAGCGTATATCTTTATCTTAAAGGTCCATTTGTACTCAACGACCTGTCATTCAACGGGCAAGTCTACCAAAGTCCATACTTGGTTTTCATACATGGATCCTTTATCGGATTTCATGGCCTCTAACAATTTATCGGAATCTGGGACCATCATCACTTCTCCATAGTTCGTAGGTTCATCATTGTCCAACAACATGACCTCTAAGATAGGGTTGTCGTACCACTCAGGAGCAGTATGCGTCCTTGTCAACCTACGACGTTCGATAGTAACTTGATCCGAAGCTTCATGATCATCATCATTAATTTCCTCTTCAACTAATGTAGGCTCCATAGAAACATGTTTCTGTGCTGCGCTACTCTCTGGTTGAAACAAAGGTTCAACAACCTCATCTAGTTCTATCTTCCTCCCACTTAATTCTTTCGAGAGAAACTCTTTCTCGAGAAAGGACCCGTTTTAGCAACAAACACTTTGTGCTTGGATCTAAGATAGAAGGTTTACCCAACTGTTAAGTTAGGGTATTCTATGAAGATGCATTTGTCCGCTTTGGGTTCGAGCTCATTAGGTGAAAACCCTTCTTCATATAAGCATCGCATCCCCAAACATTAAGAAATGACAGCTTAGGTTTTCCGCCAAACCAAAATTCATACGATGTCATCTCAACGGACTTAGATGGTGCCCCTTTTAAACTGAATGTAGTTGTCTCTAATGCATAACCCCAAAACGATAGTCGCAAATCGATAAGAGACATCATAGTTCGGACCATGTCCAATAGAGCACGACTACGACGTTCGAACACACCATCACATTATGGTATTCCAGGTGGCGTGAGTTGTGATACAGCTTCCACTTTGTCTTAAGTTGTACACCAAACTCATAACTCATATATTCACCTCCCAGATCATATCGTAGACATTTTATCTTCTTGTTACGATGATCTCAAACTTCACTCTGTTTTTGCTTGAACTTTTCAAACGATACAGACTTGTGTTTAATTAAGTAAATATACACTATATCTACTCAAATCATCACTGAAGGTAAGAAAATAATGATATCCACCGCATGCTACAACACCCGTTGGATTGCATACATCAACATGTATCATTTCCAATAAGTCACTTGCCCGCTCCATCAAACCAGAAAACGGGGTCCTTAGTCATCTTGCCCAAGAGGCATGGTTTGCATGTCTCAACCGATTCGAAATCGAATGAGTCCAAAGATCCATCAACATGGAGTTTCTTCATGCGCTTTAGACCAATATGACGTTTAGTGGCAGTGCCACAAGTATGTGGTACTATCATTATTAACTTTGTATCTTTTGACATCAATGTTATGAACATGTGTATTACTACGATCAAGATTCAACAAACCATTCTCCTTGGGTGCATGACCATTGAAGGTATTATTCATGTAAACAGAATAACCATTATTCTCTAACTTATATGCATAACCGTATTGTAATAAACACAATCTAATCATGTGCATGCTTAACGCAAACACCAAATAACATTTATTTAGGTTCGTCACTAATCCCGAAGGTAGAGATAGCGTGCGATGTTGATCACATCAACCTTGGAAACATTTCCAACACACATCGTCACCTCACCCTTAGCTAGTCTTTGTTTATTACATAGCTTTTATTTTGAGTTTCTAACATTTAGCAATCGAACCGGTATCCAGTACCCAAGTGCTACGAGGAGTACTAGCAAGGTACACATCAATAACACGTATATCAAATATACTTCTGTTGACGTTGCCAGCCTTCTTAACCACCAGGTATCTAGGGTTGTTCCTCTTCAGCGAACACTCTCCTCATAATAGAAGCACTTAGTCTTGGGTTTCGGTTCAACTTTGGGTTGCTTCACTGGAGCAGCAACTGACTTGCCATCCATGAAGTTTCCCTCCTTACCCTTTCCCTTTTCGAAACTAGTGGTTTTACTAACCATCAACACTTGATGCTCCTTCTTGATATCTACCTTCACGGTGTCAAACATCGCGAATAGCTCAGGGATCATCATTTCCATCCCTGGCATAATTATAGTTCATCATGAAGTTCTAGTAGCTTAGTGATAGTGACTCGGAGAACTATATCAATCACTATCGTATCTGGAAGATCAACTCCCACTCGATTCAAGCGATTGTAGAACCCAGACAATATGAGCACATGCTCAATGATTGAGCTATTCTCCTTGCAGGCAAAGAATCTTGTTGGAGATATCATATCTCACAACACGGACACGAGCCTGAGATCCCAATTTCAGCTCTTAGAACATATCATATGTTCTGTGATGTTCAAAACGTTTTGGAGCCTCAATTCTAAGCCGTAATGCATGACAAACTAAACTATCAAGCAGTCATCGGAACGTGCCTGTCAGATGTTCACAACATCTAAAGCCAACGCTAGAGGGGGTGGCGCACCAAGCGGTGCATCAAGGACATAAGTCTTCTGTGCAGCAACTAAGGACAATCCTCTGATCATGAACCTAGTCCAAAAAATTGCTACCATTATCTTTCAACTTACTTTTTTTCTAGGAACATATTGATAAAACAGGGGAGCTACACCACGAGCTATCTACAACATAATTTGCAAAGACACTTTGACTATGTTCATGATAATGAGCTAAATTAATCACATTACTTAAGAACTCCCACTCAAATTGACATCCCTCCGGTCATTCGAGTGATACATGATCCAAATTCACCAACTCAAGTCCGATCATCACGTGAGTTGAGGTGATTTCAAAGGTGAACATCATCATGTTGATCATATCTGCTATATGACTCATGTTCGACCTTTTGGTCTCTTGTGTTCTAAGGCCATGGCTATACATGCTAGGCTCGTCAAGTTTAACCCGAGTGTTCGGCATGTGCAACACTGTATTGCACCCGTTGTATGTGAACGTAGAGTCTATCACACCCGATCATCACGTGGTGTCTCGACACGACCAACTTTCGCAACGGTGCACACTTGAGGAGAACACAATTTATCTTGAAATTTAAGTGAGGGATCACCTTATAATGCTACCGTCATCCTAAGCAAAAGAAGGTGCATAAAAGGATTATAATCACATGCAAATCATAAGTGACATGATATGGCCATGAACTTGTGCTTTTGATCTCCATCTTGAAAGCACCGGCATGATCTCCATCATCGCCGGCATGACACCAGGATCTCCATGCATCTACTACTATTGCTACCGCTTAGCGATATAGTAAAGCATTACATAGCACTTAATGATTGACACGCAGGTCATACAATAATTAAAGACAACCCTATGGCTCCTGCCAGTTGTCCTACTCATCGACATGCAAGTCGTGATATTCTATACAATACATGATCATCTCATACATCACACATAACTCATCATGTAATTGGCCATATCACATCACAACATACCCTGCAAAAACAAGTTAGACGTCCTCTAATTGTTGTTGAAAGTTTTACGTGGCTGCTACAGGTATCTTGCAAGAAAAATTCTCACCTACGCAACACCACAACGTGATACATAAGTTGCTTTTCAACCTTCTCAAGGACCGCCTTTGTCGAATCCGATCTAACTAAAGGAGGAGAAACAGACACCCGCCAACCATCTTGTGCAATGAAGTTACACATCAGTTGATGGAACCGGTCTCTCGTAAGCGTACGAGTAAGGTTGGTCCGGGCCGCTTCATCCCACAATACTGCTGAACCAAAACATGACCAAGGGAGGAAGCAATCTAAGCTTCAATGCCCACAAACTCTTTTGTGTTCTACTCGAAATCTCATCTACACATAAACCTAGCTCTGATACCACTATTGGGAACATTGCATGGGAAACAAAAATTTCTTATGTGCATGCAAGATCTATCCATGGTGATGAGCATATACGAGAGGGAGAGTGGATCTACATACCCTTGTAGATCGCTAAGAGGGAAGCGTTAATAAACACGGTTGATGTAGTCGAACGTCTTTGCGATCCAAATCGCCGAGCGTCCCGCGATCCCATCACGATCTGTACCGCGATCCAATCACGATCTCATCACGATCCGTCCCACGATCCAATCACGAATAGTCTCGCGATCTTGATCACGGTCCTTCCGGTCTAGCGCCGAACGGATGGCACCTCCGCGTTCAGCACATGTACAGCTCGATGACGATCTCTACCTCCTTGATTCAGCAAGCGAGGGTGGAGAGGTAGATGAGTTCTCCGGAAGCACAACGGCGTGGTGACGGTGGTGGTGAACTAATCCTGCAGGGCTTCGCCTAAGCACCACAGAACTAATCTAGAGGAGAAACAGATCTAGAGGAAGAAGAGGGCAGCACGTGGCAATTAGGGTTAGATTTCCCCTCTAAATCCTATATTATATATAGGAGGGAGGGAGGGGAGGAGGCAGCCTCAAACCCTGAAGGTTTGGTTGAAATTGGAGGAGGAGGAGTCCTACTCCAATCCTATTAGGAGTAGGATTCCTCCTTTCCACTTGGAAACTCTTTCCACCTCTCCATCTTTGGATTTTTTCCTTCTCAAACCTCATGGGCTTTTGTGGAGGCTTCGTCCAGCCCACAAGGGGCTGGTTTGTCTCCTCGCACAGCCCATGAGGCCCCTCGGGGCGTGACACCCCTCCCGACGGTCCCTCGGTACCCTCCCGGCACTCCCGGTACACTACAGATGAGCCCAAAACTTTTCCGGTGACCAAAACAGGACTTCCTATATATCAATCTTTACCTCCAGACCATTATGGAGCTCCTCGTAATGTCCGAGATCTCATCTGGGACCCCGAACAACCTTCGGTCACCACCATACATAAGTCTATACTACCGAAACGACACCGAACGTTAAGTGTGGAGACCCTGCGGGTTCGAGAACTATGTGGACATGACAGAGACACCTCTATGATCAATAACCAATAGAGGGACCTGGATGCCCATATTGGTTTCTACATGTTCTACGAAGATCTTTATCGGTTGAACCTCTATGTCAAGGATTTAGTTAATCTCGTACGTTGTTCCCTTTGTTCTTTGTTATGTTACTTGCGTGTGATTCGATCGACGGTATCTCTATACCTCGTGCAATCTTGTTACCAGTAAGTCTCGTTACTCATTCCGTAATACAAGATTGCAAGGCTAATAGTGATGTTGTATTACCGAGTGGCCCCTGAGATACCTCTCCGTCACACGGAGTAACAAATCCCAGTCCTGATCCATGCCAACTCAATAGACACCCTCGGAGATACCTAGAGAGCACCTTTTTAGTCACCCGGTCACATTGCGACGTTTGATTCACACAAGGTACTCCTCTGGTGTCAGTGAGTTGCATGATCTCATAGTCATAAGAACATATACTTGACATGCAGAAAACTATAGCAATAAACTGACACGATCATATGCTATGTTTATAGTTTGGGTTTTGTCCATCACATCATTCTCCTAATGATGTGATCCCATTATGAAATGACATCTCATGTCCATGGCTAGGAAATCTTAATAATCTTTGATCAACGAGCTAGTCTATTAGAGGCATACTAGGGACATGGTGTTGTCTATGTATCCACACATGTATCTGAGTTTCCGATCAATACAATTCTAGCATGGATAATAAACGATTATCATGAACAAGGAAATATGATAATAACTAAATTATTATTGCCTCTAGGGCATATTTCCAACAAAGAGGTGAAGCATAAATAAACTACTCTATCTAGGCATCTTAAATGAGGCCGGAAAAAACCTATAGCATTTCTGAAATGACCCCATATGTTAATTTAGAAATTGGTCCATATCTGTGCTAATCATATTTTATACTTGCTAAACAACAGAATAAAGCAAACCATGCAATTCTACATGTCATTCTAGTCGATTTACATATATAGAACATCTCAAACGGAGCTATGATCTAAAAGATATGACAATCACAAGATTATATGCCATGAATGCAAAATGCATGAAAATGACAACAACGAACGTTTCAAAACATGGATGCAACATTATATTATGATACTAAATGAAATTCTAAGCAAGTTTGATATATGGCATGTCCAGAACAGAGCTACGGTTCGACCACAACAACCAACACAAGTTTAATTTTGTATCTGCCCAAAATAGCAAGATGGTATATTGCACACATGAAAACAACAAGCTACAGGATCCTAAAATGCACAAACTAAGCATGGTGTATTAGCATATAACACACACTTTATTTCCTCTTCACATATCATACTCAAAATAGGCATGGATCACATCGTAGGAAGTTCACAACATAGCTAATTGAAAACAGTTTCAGACTTGGTGAAAATAAAAAGGTTTTGACAGTGCAGTTTTTATCATGAAGGCATATTGACGGCAGTGAAACTATATGCTACAGGGCATATTATGGCATGAAATTTAACCACATACTAGAGGGCACTATGAACTACAAATAACTCCATTACACCAACCCCAAAGGGGTTCTAGATCACTAGCAAAACACATGGCAAGACAACTACAAAATATTGCAGATTCCACACTGAAATATTTTGGACCCTCGAAATAGCAGGTTGACTAGGCATGTAGACATTGCAATAACAGTAGCATAACAATCTCTTATGATCATGGCAAGGACACTAACATCAACTATACATGGCACACTTCAAATCATACCATTGACACATGTTCATACGGGTCATGGGTTGCTTAATACAAAGCTTGCAAAACTGAACTTGTTGTTAACAGCAAACAGTTTTACAGATTACGGCAAAATGCAATTTTTCAACAGAGTTTACGACAGGTAAATGCATCATATCATGCATGCAAATGCAACCATCATCTAGAGCACATCAATTAGAGAAAATTTCATATATCACACTTATACATACGATGCAGGGTTCACGAGATACAAGCGACACAAAATGCTAACATGATGTTAAAACGAGCAATTCAGGGACTTCAAAATATTTCACCTCGGGGCAAAATATTTCACCGTGGGGGCCGTTTGGATCGCGGGATCCAGGGATCTAGGGAGGAATCGGGACAGGGCCGTCCCAGCTTGGGGTCAACGGCGACCGATAGAGGCGGGGGTTGGCAGCACTGGTGATCGCCGGAGGGAGGCCAGAGCAGGCGTGGCTGGCCGAGGATAGCCGGATCCGGGGGCGGCCATCCTGGATATGCCAGGAGGGCCCGATGGCGACCGACGACGGGTGGCTGCAGACGAGGTCATGGCGTGGGGGCACGATGGCAAGCTACAGGCGGCGGTGCGGGGTCGGTTAGAGGGCGCGGGGTTCAAGGCGGCAGAGCTAGCTGCAGCGGCGTGACATGACGGCTGCGGGGCAGCAGTGCGAGGCAGCTCCAACGAGGAGCTGCGAAGGCATGGGTGCGGGGCAGCGCTAGGGCAGCGGGAGCGAGTGCCTCATGCGGTCTGGCGCTCGGGCTGCGGCAGGTTGGCTTCAGGCCCGGGCGGGGTTACAGTGGTGGGAGGCGGCTGGGCGCTGATGTGGCGCGCCTTGGTTGGCTGGAGGACGGCGGCTGGCGGCAGCGCTAGCTATCCAGACGGCGACAATTGGCGGTGGGGTGGTTGGCCGGTGCAGAATGCGAGGAGGAGGGAGGTGGAGGCCATTTTTGGGCAGGGAGGACCTCCTATTTATAGGATATTGGCTAGGGTTACGGGTTTGGGGGCTATTTCGACCCTCTGATCGCGATCGAACGGTCCGATCGAAGAGGTGGGTTTGTTGGGCTTAGTGGATGGTGTAGTGTGACTTAGGTGGGGATGAGAGGGAATGTGGTGACCCATGACACGAGGTTTAAAACATCGAAACGTCCTCTAATAAACCGATGACCGCACTGCTACAGTTAATCTTTCGGGTATCAAACGAACTCAGAATGCGACGAAATTTGGCAGGCGGCCAACCTACAATATAACAATACTACACGCCAAGTTTTGACCCAATCCTAGAATATTTTGTATGCACTTTAAAAAACAATATTTATTGGTGACGCGGACGCATGCGTGTGGTTGGTCTCAAAATGGTTAGCAATGAGAGCGGAGAGAATCAACAACTACGGACGGATGCAAGTTTTTGAAAAACAGGTGACGATGCTATGCAGATGATGAGAATGATGCAATGATGAATGCGACAACCAGATGAATCACACGACAATAAAGGAAACAAAAAGGTGAATCTTCTAGAGCATTGGTCCCGGGTTGTTACAACTCTCCACTACACGAGGATCTCGTCCCGAGATCTAGAATGAGAAGGGGAAGAGAAAGATCAAGAGGTAAAACTTAGTTGCTTACTTGGAAACTAGTCAAACCAATGATGATTGAAGGTTTGTAAGAGATGAAGAATGATATGAGAAACAAGCAAGACTTCAAAAGAAATTTCGGTAGCACTTCGGTAGGAAAGAGAGGCAAAATTTGATATGATGGAAAGAAATTGAAAGAGAGACACCAAACTTCATTTGGATTAGAATCAAAACTTCATAAGATGTTAGGATCATTAAAATATTTCATAGCACTCTGGTTAATAGAAAAGCAAGGGAATAACATGATCTTAATCAAACTATATCTAAGTTGAAAAGAGCAAAACCACAATGCCTCCGGAACAAAAGAATAGAAGCTAGATCTTTGGAGAGAAGAGAATGGGGAAGAAAATCACAACTTCTACCACCATTGAACTTGACAAACATGGTTGAAATGAGTTGTTGAAAACCAACAACAAAAAGAATAAGCTTGTTGTGGGCTTATAGACAACATCTCAAAATAATGAGGTGATAACCAGCCACAATGTAGAACAATTGATTCACTGACATGAATGAATAGATAAACTTCTTTCACCAAGAGGAGGAGAAAACTTGAATCATTTATGACACCATGATAGCAACAATCCTTAGGAATGGTTTAGGTGGAATCCAACCCAAGATAACTCCAAGAAAAAAAAGATGGGTTTACTCATATTATTCTTGACAATTTTCCTTTGAGACTCCTCATAATCAAGAATTTAATAACACCATCTCAAAAGATAATGGAGAAGGAATTGAACTTAGAAATCCAAGATAAAGAACACTTGAGCACTTCCAACAAGAATCTTGAAGAACACTTTGAGAAGAATTACATCCTTAGCAAACCACCATGAATAAGCATCGGGATGAACTTCGGAATGAAAGGATGAAGCTTGACATTCAAGGTATAAAAAGAACAAGATTGAGGCCGTGCTATTAATTAGATGAAGCTTGGTGACAAGATACTTGAGAAAACTAGGAACTCCGGAAAAGGAAAGATGAGAACACTTGAAACCCAGAATTGATATCATGCACAACTCCGGAAGAAGGATTGAAATCACTTAATGAAACAAGAATAAGATTTATGTTACGCTTATACTTCATCAAGTTAGATTGATGACAAGCAACAGATTTGGCATACTACTTATTCTTTTGAAATAATTTTTGGGAGAGATAAGAGAACAAACTTGAAGAAGTCTTCATGAAACACCGGTAAGAATTCACAAACGAATGAGGATACTACAATTGAGCGAAGATACATGGAACGAAGAGATCATGATCCACCTAATGGAAAACTTCACAAGGCAACAAAACAATTGAGATACGAACAAAGGAACAAGAATTGAGAAGAATTTGAGAACGAAACCTAAAAGCTAAGAACGAGAAATCTTCTGAAATGATGGCCTTTAGAGGATCGAGAAATAAAAACAATTATCAAATGCAGCGAATTGATATTGGAGGAATTACTCATGATCGAAACAATTTGAGATGATAGCAGCAACCTGAAACCATGAATCTTTGAAATAACGAACAATAATATAAGAGAAAATCTCCGTAGGTCTTCAATGCTCAGAATGATGACGAGATACAACACCATGAATTACTGAGATACTCCGAAATAGTGAATAAAGAAAGGTTGAGCCAATGATGAAAATAATTCAAAGTGATCATGGAGAGGGAATATGACTTATCAAAATCATTCTTACATCATATTTGAAAAGAACTTGAGGACATCGCCAAAAAATTAGAAGAGCCAGGTAAGATCCTGGGGAAAACCCTGTGGGTTATGGGCCCACTGAAGAGAAACCACTTGTAAGACAATTTCTTAGAAAGGGGAGATTGCACCGGTATGAATGAAAACTTGATGAGGTGAGAACCTCTAAATAATTTGAAAGGACTGAATCAGACCATGAATCTTCTAAGATATCTTCAACACTCCGGATAGAACAGGGAGATATGAAAACCAAGAGAGGCTTGATAAAGAATTAAAATACGAGAAAGCATTTAGACAATGAAAAGGATATGATGAACATCGAGAGCTTGAATTGAAACCACCAGGGAAGAAAACAAGAACGAAGAATGATGAACTTAAATCTCCTGGGCATCTTCACACTGAATCACGGGAGACAATATAAAAGAAAAGATAGCAAAAGCATCACATGAATAGAAAAGGCACTTGGATTAGAATTTAATCATTTAAGAAAAAGGGCCGGAGGGTGGGAAAAACAAAGACAACTTAGGATAGATGAAAAGAACTCCGGAAAGAAACATGACGATTGATCTTGCAATTATTGAAAGGATTGAATTCACTTGAAGAGAGCACACCGGATGAAAAGAATTGCTATGACAACTTGGTTGAGCCAATGAATTAGCATTCCCACAGAAATATGAGAACATTTCTTAGGAGAGATATAAACTCACCACTTGACATCGAAGCAACTCGAATTACCATATAAAAAACAAAACAAAGTATGGGGCTTATAAAACAAGCCAGAACAAAATCATGATAGAGATTTCGTCCGATATTTTCATGGTAAGGTTCGCACGAGCTCGATCGTACGTTGGATTGTCATATTGAAATGACGCTCGAATATGCTCCCTACGCATAGCGAACTAAAAGGCTTGACGAAGCATATCTGATGACATATATCGAGACTGTCCTTCGTAAGAATGACCGTGAACAAACGAATCCACTAGATGTCGAACCCCAACCTCACATCATGATCTGTTGGAAGATAACCTAGGTAACTACTTGAATTCCCACCAAAGAATTCCCGAAATCTTGCGGTTATGCAATCTGGTGTTGGGGATATAGGAAGGCAAAATATCTCATACAACTAACAATCCCTACAATCCAATTGTATCCATCCGTCAACACATAACCAGAGGTCTCGGAAACTCATCTATCTCCGACCCTGCAAAACACAACGATTCCAAACATGGTAGTACCCCATATGCCTCCCCAGTACTGGGTGACTCCGACTTTATCTCGCCACGATAGGTATTGAAGCAATTTTGAACATCCTCCATCCTGAGATACTAAGGAAACTGAATGATAACGACATGCAAAAATCCTTCGAAGCTCTACTCCTCGATAACAGGAGGCACCAAGACAGAATTCCTTCACATCGGCATCATATAGTTTCCAAAAATACACACATGATCCTATAAAAAATTTGAGCAAGAAGAGGAGTAGAATAAAATTCCAAATTCGAATACCTCACTAGAGTATAGAAGAGGAATAAAAGAATCGTACTCTCCGATATAACTAGATTCAACAAAGTTTTATTGACTCGACTCGGCCAAGTTCGATCAATCATGGGGGCTCCTAGGTTGGTACAGGCTTTGATACCAACTTGTCGAGGACCTCATGCCAAAATAAGAATAGGATCATATCTTGGGCATGACACTTGCCGCTCCCTATTCCTTCATTCATCATGATAACAGCCAAAACTTGAAAACTTCAGCACACAAAACTCGAATGAAAACGCGTGAGATCCATTAGTAGGATAGGTGAACCATAAACATTAGGTTCTGTTATAAATTGATTCATGTTTTATTATTCATAAGGTACTGTATTCTAACTTATCCATGGCTTATACCTCCCGATACAATCCATAACATCATCAAAACAAGCAAACTATGCAAGCAAAAATAGAATCTCTGTCGATGCATTGAGGCATGGGTACCCAGTGCCCCTGACTTATGCACAGATAGTAGTAGCCAAACCCAAGACAATCAAGCCAACACAAGGCCAAGCAACACCGACAAGCTCGGTACTTCAACCCAAGACAATCTCGGAGTGCGCCAAGCATGTCCCCGGTGCTTTCCGGTGACCGATGCATCCGCACCCCAGAAGACCCGCGTAGCTAGTCCTCCGACAAGCATGGGCCGAGCGGCCACCGCTCCACCGCATCGCTTCACCAATAACTTATCGACATGGTGTCAAGCTCCCATGTGGCTAAGTGGCTTTTGCTAAGCACGTGGCGACACGCTGGAAGACGTATTATGCCCCCCTTGACATCCGTCCATAGGCGTGTCATGCTGTGGCGCAGTAGTTAGCGAGAGCGGTGGTAGGATCCTACTGGGAATGCACCCCCGCGTGCCACCTAGACTTCAGTTTTTTTCCTTAATGCCAGAGTCGGGTATGATAAGCTCTGGTAGCTATCTAATCATCAGACAATGTCTGTTTTGCCACTGTGGTTGCCCCTTGTGCTATAAAAGGAGGCCCAAGGCAACCTAGCTCAGGATTCGAACCCCTGGACACTTGTACTCGCGTAGCAGCTCTTTCCTCGAAGGCAACCCTTGTCGGGCTAGAGGACTGTGTGCCTTTTGTGTTCCCCAGATCAATCCACCAAAAGTAGGAGTAGGGTTTTACGCTTCACAACAGTCCGAACCTAGGTATAACACCCGTGTCACGATCATCACGCCATCTTGCCATCTTCACTCTTTGTGCAAGTGACCTCGCCCCATGCAGAAGCACAAATGGGCCTGCGGCCCCATAGGTTATCAAGTGCATCCTGCCCCGACATATTTGGCGCGCCAGGTACGGGTCAACATTTGTGCGAACCCAAGTTCATGAGCAGCAAATCAATCTTCATCATGATCTTATTCATCAATTGCTCCCAAGAAGGCTCCCACACATGCAGCTTGGAACTTCGTTGGCGCTACAACGGCTGTGAGTGATGCAGACATAGTGGGCAGCGTGTTCGATGCAGGCGGCGCCACTGCCGTGTCCCCACGACCGAAGTTGAGGCGGGGAACGCAAGAAATGAGCAATAGCAGCAGCGCCCGGGTGATCATGGTCCCAGTGCCACAGGTGGAGGAAACAAACAGCTCCGCCTCCCCGTCATGCCGATGGCCGCGGCCTCCACAACAGTGCACAATCTGGAGCAAGTTGTGACCCTTTGGCTACGCCCGTCACCGGCGCGGCCATTGAGTGCACGCCACGACCAGAACAAGATGGAGCGCCGAGCAGGGCCACAAACTCACAAGCTCGGCCTCCTCCAGGTCTGACTACTCTAGCAAGCAGCACGGGACGTCAGGAACGTGGCGACGGCTATCCTTGTTCCTCCAGGAGCCATGTGACGTCGCGGTCCTCCTCCTTCCCTATGCCAGATACGACGACAGAAGCAATGGCACGAGTCCAGATGCTGCTGAACCTCCCGCCAGCTGCTGACAAGATGGACGAATGGAGGGCTATGATCTAGAGTTTGATCTCCTTCCTTGAAGCTAAGAAGTCCCATCATGTGGAGCCATCTCTACATACGTGGAATACAATGGCGGCCTGTGTCAGCGATCGCGTTGAGGGGGCGCACCCATGGTGCAGTCACCTCTGTGGCAACTGACCCAGAGATAGTCGTCGCCAGTTCCGCGCCGACGAGCTCGCTAAAGCATATATGGCTTCGTCCAAACCACGCAATCGCTAGGACTAGAGACGCATCCTGGAGGGTTGGCAAAAGGAAGAAGTGTGCATCACCATCGAGCGACATCGAGAAGAAAACCGCTAGTCTGACAAGTGCAATGGTTCAGATGCTGGCAACCCTGCGCCCAGTGCTGGCGGGTACGTGCCTTACGAGGTTTGATGCCCTGCCTTCACAAGCGAGCTGTGATAGGTCCACTATACAAAAACCCGAGCCTTTAAGCCAGAGCTGACATAGAAGTATGTCGAGAAATTGAACCCAACACAGTTCCTAGGCATCTACACGATAGCCGTTCAAGCTGCCAAAGGAAGGGTCGAGAAGGTGCTTGCCAACTATTTACCTTTGGCATTCCAGCCGAATGTGAGGTCATGGATGATGCACCTTCCAGAAAACTCCATTTCGTCATGGGTTGACCTATGCAACGAGTTTTTCTGTGCCTTCACCGACGGCCATCAAGAGCCTGGAGAGCCCGACGGCTTGCAAGTCCTTCCACGGAAAGAGGGAGAGACTCTGTGGAAGTACATCCAGAGATTCAGTCGAGTACACTGCAATATTCCGGAGATACACCCTGCAGGTGGGATTACCACGTTACACTCAAACATGCGCAATAGGAGGATGCGGGCTAAGATGAACGTCAAACTCCCCAAGACCATCAGTGAGATGTACACAATGGCGGACAAGTGTGCTTGTGCTGAAGAGGGAGGACAACTACCCGGAGAGGAGGTTGGCGTCGAAGTCGACTCAAATGACGACGATGATGCCCCTATCTCAAAGCGGAGGAACCGAAAATGTAACAAGAAGCACAAAGGAATGGCGGTGTTGGCCGTTGAGACCTCTAGTGATCTCAGCGCCGGAAACAAGGAAAAAGCCAAGACCCCCCAGCAAGGGAGCTGCCACGTGCGTTGATTGCCGGGAAGCCATTGCCGCGGAGAAAATCGGGAAAACCAATGGGCCATACTACGCGATCCACCTCACCAAGGGCCACGATGGCCAAGAATTCCACCAAGTTGAACAGCTAGGTGAGAAATAGAGGGCTGAATACGAGAAGTGCGACAAGGAGAAGCACCAAGACGGTGCTACCAGGAAGGGTCGTGGTGGCAGAGGAGGCCTCCGCGACAAGACCCCACAGTAGAAAGAGAAGCCGACAGGGGCCGTGAGAAGAAAGAGACAGATGACATGAGTGAGGATGAGGATGAAGAGGAGGATTCTAGTAATCGAGAATTTCAGAAGGCAACTGAGGCCATGTGTGTTGACGGGGGTGCATGAAGTCAAGTATTGGGCACGTGAAGTCAACATCGTGGAACCTGCCGCCGAATCCATGAAACCACTTAGCTGGTCCCGCACGCCTATCATCTTTGATGAAGAGGATCATCCCGACGGTACTACTGTGGTTAGATGTTTTTTTGTTCTAGGTATCCTTGATAATCCACAACCTCAAAGTCACTAGGATGTTAGTTGACGACGAGGCAGGACTGAACTTGATTTCCCCTAAGGTGGTTGAGAGGATGCAGATCCCTGACGAAGAGCTCAAGGCAACAGGTACATTCCAAGGAGTTAATCCTGGTAGGAGCCGACCTAAGGGAAATATCACTTTGCCTATGACGTTTGGCGGGGAATTGAACTACCGAACCGAGAAGGTGGTATTCGATGTGGTTGATTTCCCCTTGCCTTACAATGGAATTCTCGATCGCCCAGCTCTACCAAAATTCATGGCAGCGTCCCACTATGCTTACAACACATGAAGATGCCAGGGCCCATTGGAATTATCTCCATTCCATCTGACAAGAAGGACGTAGTCATATGCGTAGACAAGATGTATCGAGACGCGGTAGTAGCTGAAGCAGCAGAAATCCCAGCTCCCACCAAGAGTTCGAAGAAAGCAAGGAAATCTGGTGCTAACACCAGCAAGGACTCCGGGAAGCACGCCTATTCGGAGTGCGCTGCACCTTACGATGACCTGCAGGGGAGTTCCACCAGCAAGAATACCAAGATCATTTATCCTGAGACGAAGAAGGTCCCGGCGAGGTTGGATGGCACTGATGGTACATTCAGCATCAGCGCCACCCTTAATGACAAATAGGAAAGCGCTCTCATTTCCTTCCTACGGGCGAATGTTGAGGTGTTTTCTTGGAAACCATCTGACATCCCCGGTGTTCCCAGGGAGGTAATTGAGCACCACCTTGTTGTCTGCCCTCATGCTAGACCCGTCAAGCAAAAGGTTAAGAAGCAAGCTTTGGAGCGGTAACAGTTCATTACCGAAGAAATCAAGAAACTTGAAGCATCTGGTTTGGTCAGAGGTGTGCTGGATCCAACTTGGTTAGCCAACCCGATAGTGGTGCGCAAGGTGAATGGGAATAGGAGGCTTTGCATAGACTTCACCGACTTGAAAAAGGCATGCCCGAAGGACCCTTTTCCTTTGCCACGCATCGATCAGATAGTTGATTCCACTTTCGGGGGTGATTTGCTCTCCTTCTTGGACGCCTACTCCGGATACTACCAGATATTCATGACTAAGGAAGATGAACAAAATACTGCGTTCATAACTCCATGTGGCACATACTGCTTTTTTACTCCATCCGATTCTTTTTAGTGTGCGTATAAGTGTTGTCTCGTATACCAAGGAGGGGGGCTGTGGAGTAATATTGGACCAGTATACCCATATGTTTGGATGGAAATAGTTACAACCTTTTAAATATTGTGTGCAAACTGAATCGCTCCATGCAACGGTGCTACTACAAAAGCACAGTCCACAGATGCAAGCCGTCCAGCATGTAGCTCCGCATGCAAACTGATTGGCTGCCATTGCCAGCCTCTCCCTCCCAAGCGCTGTGAAGGGTGGAATGGGAAGCTAATAATTAGGGGTAGAATAGCAAAGAATAGCCAAAAGAAGCTAATCCGCACACTAATATGAAAAAAACAAAAAAAGTTATGGGCGGAGTAAAAGGGATCGGAGGGAGTACATATGCTCTTTGGGTTAAAGAGCGTCGGGTCTACCTTCGCCAGGGCCATTGATATTGGATTTGGACCTTTGTTGCACAGAAATGTGGAAGCGTACATGGATGACATAGTGGTCAAGACCAAGGACGAAGCAACTCTCATACAAGACTTACAATAAACTTTTGTGAACCCTGAGAAGTGTGTATTTGTCGTCCCCTTCGGCAAGCTGCTTGGATTTTTTGTGTCTCGGCAAGGAATATAAGCCAATAAAAAAAGATCAAGGCAATCGAGAAGATACAGGCACCCAAGACCATCAAGGATATCAGACGTTTGACTGGATGTGTTGCCGCGTTGAACAGGTTCAACCCCAAATCTGCTGAACCTACCCTGCCATTCTATAAGATACTGAAGAAGGCTGGGTCGATGAAGTGGACCCCAGAAGCAGAATGTAACGGCCCAACCTAAAACGGTCGAATCTTTGGTGTTTCCCTACCATCCCAAGATCATGCTGGTACACACACGGTACATCAATGTATATATCAAAGGGAAAATCACACTGCTTTATTAATCGAAATATCATATCGAGTCCTTTATTACAATAAAGATTACAATAAAGTGGCTAAAGGCAACCTCATGAGATAAAACTAATCCAAAACTTGCGGAAGCTTCAAAGGTAGTTGAGTCCATCTGACTCTAAGGGCATCTCACCGAGCGTAGAGGGTATCCTCACTCCTGGTCGGAAAAGTACTCTGCAACATGATACGTTGTAGCCATGTAGGTTAGCGTATTGAATATGCCAGCAAGTCACAAAAAGAGGGGTTGAAAAATAATATTCTATTCTATATGCATTTATGACTGGTGGGGCTATAAGTTTAAGTTTAGCGTAAAGCTAATTTTTTCCTACAACAAGAGAGGGGCAAAGCAAAATTATTACTACAATGTTAGTTTATTAGTGAGAAGTTTCCACAAACCATTTCTCATACCCAAGTACCAATAAAACCCACATCATTATGTTATTTGTGTTGAGAGTTCCATATAGTTTCAGTTCCTTTGGCTCAAGTTGTCCATGACCATGGACACGGTTAATCGATTAGGTCTAAGTACACTACAGAGTTTTGCACACGTTCCCCACAAGGTTTGATCGCCTCCTTTGAAGTCCTCGCACTTCAGGGTGTTTGAGAACCGGATGCTCAAAACAGGGTCTTCCAAAGGGTTCATCTCAGCCACTGTCGGTGCCCATCCATTCCTACCATTCTTCTACATCTCATAGCACCGCCCGTCCAGAGTCACCACGATGTCCATCCCAGCCCGACCCATAATGGCTTGTGGCTATGCAGGTAAGCCTCGGGTCTTGAAGTATGCATCCGTCTCTTCGTGCCTGGGTGGACCTTTCCGCATGAATACTGCCACTTCTCTAGCAACACCAAGGCTAACCACTGGTTCCTCCAGGACACCTTTCATACCATCATCCACCTAGAGATGTATTGCATCTTGACATCTTGAAAATTCTTGAAGTCTTGAAAGTCTTAATCATCAATTAATTTCCTCTCATATTTCATGATAAAGACTCGACGAAACCCCGTCTACTAAAAGCATAGCACAATAAAAGTAACGCCCGATCCAAAGTAACAAGGGTATTGGGGTGCCTACCACATGATACTACTCAAGTAACAAAGTTTCCAAGTACCTACTTTGCATGCAATGGGTGGAAATAGGTAGAACTAATGCAATAAAACAATAGGTAAAACATGTTCAATGTGAACTTGCCTTGCTGACGATCTTCATACTCGAGTGACTCTAGATAACAAGCCTCACACTCCGGATGATCTAACGAATCAAAAAAAAGCACACAATAAGCATAACCATATCACAACTTACAATAAAAACAAAGTAAACTAATAACACTAAAGCAAACAATAACACAACAAGAAAAGAAACAAAGGCAAATAAAGATTATATCAAAAAGTGTGGCAAAGCTTTAGCTAAGGTAGAACCTCCTAAGAATAGTTTTCAGCAACTAATAAATAAATAACATAAAAGAAAATTAAAATTTTATTAGAAAACAAAAAGTATTTCACCTTAAAAAAATTATGCAAAAAGAACTGTTACAAAACTATTAAGAAACCCTACATAATGAAAAGCAGTGTTCTCCTACAAAGATAAAAACAATGAAAATATTTTTATCAATAAAAACTAAATCACGAAATGATAAGCAACATGTACTAAAAGAATTATAACAGAAAGTTAAAAGAAAAAAATTAAAAAAAAACTAAAACAAAATAAAACAGTTTAACCCTAAAAGAAACTAAAAAGAATCCCTTTTGTTAAAAATCGTAATTAAAGGTATCCTAAAATTTCTCAAGTTGGACAGGGTGATAAAACTAATTAATACAAAATAGTAGCAAAAATAATCACTCAGAAAAATATTTTTGAACTCGAGATATTCAGATTCTAGTGATTTGACAAAATTCAAAATAATTCAATTTTAAAAGTTCAGAATTTGAAATCTAAAGTTACTGGCATAAACTACATAAAATTTGTGGCATGTATCAAAAAGAATCACTCAAAAATATTAACCAGAATAAATGATATTGAAAATTTAAAAACAGAACTCTCTCTATTTCAGAAACAGAAACAAAAAATAAATAAATAACTAATCAATGAACGGGGCTACGTGAATAAATTCCCTTGGCTACGAGGGTGCGCGGTATAGCCTAACTTGTGGACATTCGTAAAATAAAAAACGGTTCGCTGAGATTTGCTCCTAATCTGGATCGTAGGATTCAGATCCTACGGCTACAGAGAGGGAGGGTGTGCTCATAGAGAGAGTCGTCGAGCTCCGGCATGTCGATGACAGGGCAGAGCTTGGTGGCGCTCGGGGAAGAGGCTCCAGTGCTTGGGGACGGTATCCGAGCGTTTGAGTCGACGGTGGCAGACCTCCGGCGTCCGTTGGAGGCCTCAACGGGGCTTGGGGTGACGGGGGTGAGTGCTAGGAGCTCGGGGTGTTCGGGTGTGGGGAGGAACTCCGATGATGTGCGTGGGCAGCGTTCTAGTGGCGGGGAACGAGGGTTTTGGGGGGAACGGAGTGCGGGACAGCTCCTCTATCTATAGGGGCTCTTGGTCGACAGAAGAAGAAAGGGGACGAGGAGATCAACGCGGAAAGTTAGCACCCAGATTCATAGGCCCCTACAAAATTCTTGAAAGTAGAGGCGAAGTTGCATACAAGATAGAATTGCTGGAAGGAGTGTCCGGAGTTCACAATGTCTTCCATGTTTCCCAGCTGAAGAAATGTCATGCTAAGATGGATGATATTCCTTTGAGAGACACCGTGCCCCTAGAGGCCATACAACTTGATAGTGATCTGACATATGAGGAGAAGCCTGTCAAGATCCTCGAGACTGCCAACAGAGTTTCCCGCATCAAGATCATCAAGTTCTGCAAGGTTCTGTGGAGTCACCACACTGAGGAACTAGCCACTTGGGAACAAGAAGAAGATCTTCGTCGAGACCACCCACACCTATTTTCTAGCCAACCCGAATCTCGAGGGCGAGATTCATCTTAAGGTGGGTAGGTTTGTAACATCCCAATATTTCATTTTGGAATGTTATGAAATATAGCTATGCATCACATCATGCTTGAAAACTATATTATGATTGGAATGAAATGCTAAAATTTTATGTTTAAGTTTGTGAAGAAAAAAATCATGTCCATTGCCTTTCAATTCCCTTTCAAAAAAATTTCAAACCCTTGGAAAAATATCAAATATGAGAGGAGGAACATGGCACTCTACACTAGGGGTATTTTTGAGAAACTTTACTACAATAATAACTAGGGGTTTCTTTGAAAATTTATTTGCAAAACAAATAAACCAATTTAGTCATTTCCAAACAATATTTTTTCAAGTATTATTTTGGCCGTCAAAAAAATGTCCATCTTGTTGAATTTAGTTTTCTAACCTTTTTGGTATATAATAATTCAATTTTCGACTCATTATTTATTTTCCTTTTATCATTTTAATTTCATGTGTTTAATAAAAATGAAAATCTTGTTTTTATTAGGAAATCCACTGTGTGCGTTAGGAAACCCCGAGGCCCATTAAGGAAGTAATCGGCCCAGCGATGGCCCTGCCAAATCTGAAAGATTTTCGAATCGCCCACCGATTCGCCTGCATGCCTCTTTATTTTACCGATGAGACGGCCCACCGTCTGCTCCTTTCTCCCCGCGGTCTTCCACTTCCTTCCTCCTTCCCCTTTCCTTCCCTCGACGGAATCCGACTGGATCCGATCGGATCTCCCTTCTCCTTGCCTAGTCTCCCTCCCCGAGACCCCTATAAATAGAGGAGGATCCCTGCGTTCCATTTCTCCCAAAACCACCACGAATCCCTCGCCAGAACGGCGTCCCGACGCCTTGCCGGAGTTTGGCCACACCCGAGCCCTCTCCAGATCGTAGAGCTCGCTTCCTTCGCCCCTGACCACCGTTGTCACCACCACATGACGCTGGAAGGTTGCCGCAATCGCCTGGTCGTCTCCACCATCGGCAAGGACCACTAGAAGCCAACCCTGCATCACCTCATCGGAGCCCCACCTCCACCCGAAGCTCCACCAAAGCGCCCTCCACATCGACCCCGAGGCTTACCGGCATAGCCATAAGCCATCATGGGCTCTCGCTTGGTTGGACATCGTGGTGACTCTGGACGGCCGGTGCTGCGAGATGTAGATGAACGGTAGGAATGGATGGGCACCGAGAGAGGCTCAGAGGAACCCTTAGAAAGACTATGTTTTGATCATCTGTTTCTCAAACACCCTGAAGTGCGAGGATTTCAATGGAGGCAGTCAAATCTTTTGGAGAACGTGTGCAAAACTCTGCATTGTACTCAAACCTAATCGATTAGCCGTGTCCATGGTCACAGAAAACTTGAGCCAAAGGAACTGAAACTATCAGGAAGTGTCGACACAAAAAAATTATAATGATGAGGGTATTATTGTTAACATGAGTATGAGAATTGGTTGGTGGAACCATCTCATTAAACAACCAACATTGTAGTAATAATTTTTGCTTTGGCCCCTCCCTTGTTGTAGGAAAAATTTCCTTTACGCAAAACTTAAACTTACAGCCCCACCTGCCATCTATGCATATAGTATATATGATTGTTTTTTACCCTCTCTTTTGTGACTTGTCGGCATATTCAATATGCTGACCTACACAGCTGCAACATCTCATGTTGCAGATATTCTTCTTCGACAAGTAAGAGTTTGATTCAGGGCTACGGTCTGCACTCAACCTGTCATTGGTGTTTCTTGGGACACCAATCTTGTAGACTGTTTCCGCTAAGATTTTGACGTATATATATATATATATATATATATATATATATATATATATCAGTTTTACGTTAATTACATGTGATTTCCCTTTGATATATACATTGATGTACTATGTGTGCCAGCATACTGATCTAGGGATGGCACAGAACACACAGAGGCTTGACCATTTCAGGTTGGGTCGCTACTCAGAAGCAGCGCTACAGGATCTGAAGTATTACGTTTCCTCCGCTCCCACCTTAGTTGCTCCTAAACCACAAGAACCATTGCTTCTATACTTCACGGCAACAAATCAAGTGGTTACGTTTCCTCCGCTCCCACCTTAGTTGCTCCTAAACCACAAGAACCATTGCTTCTATACTTCACGGCAACAAACCATTGCTTCGTAGCGACATGTGGACGAAGATGCATCTGCTGCAACTGTTGCCGTCGAAGGCGAGACTGAACCATCTGTGGTAGGGACGGACACATATCAAGGGGGACCTCAACAAGCAAGCAAAGGCGGTACCAAGGAAGTGGTGAAGAAGAAAGTGGTTCAGCGATCGGTGTACTTTGTTAGGTCCCTATTACAGGGGACTAGGTCAAGGTACTTCGGAGTGCAAAACGTGATCTTCGTCCTTGTCATGGCCTTGAGGAAGCTACGCCACTACTTCCAAGCCCATGAAAACATTGTTGTCACCCGCTTTCCACTACAGCGTATATTGAGGAACCCCGAAGCCACTGGCAGGATAGTTAACTGGGTACTAGTTTGTCAAGCTTCAGAAGTATGAGAGCACTTCCACGATATAGAGAAGGGAATTGATAGAATTCATTGCAGAATGTACACCCATGCTAGACGAAGAGGTTCCAAAGACAATCCTCCCCGGCAAAGAGGCACCCAAGGACTGGATCATGTACTTCGACGGTGCTTTCTCACTCTGGGGCGCTAGAGCATGCTTGATCCTCGTCGCCCGCACTAGAGAGCACCTCAAGTATGTGATTCAAACGCACTTTCCCGGGGAGGAAGCCAACAATAACACCACAGAGTATGAGGGGCTCATTGCCGGACTCAGAATTGCGATGGAGTTGGGAATCAAGAAACTGATTGTCAGGGGAGATTCTCAGCTTGTGGTGAAGCAAATTAACAAAGACTATCAAAGCCTATTGATGGAGGCATACATGGAGGAAGTGAGGAAACTAGAGGAACACTTCGATGGATTACAGGCAGAACATGTGCCACGGGCAGAAAATATTATTGTTGATCATCTATCGAAGTGCGCTGCATAGAAGCTTCCTGTGGAACTAGTGACTTTTGTTCTCTGCCTTAGTCAACCATCCGTATCCCCATCCAGAATGGCCAAGAAGAGAAGAAGGCTGAACTCTGGCAAGCATTTCCTGAGAGAGCTTCCTGAAGCCATTGGTAGAATAGCTGCCAAGGGAAATCCCGCTTCGGTTGGTGAGCAGCTCCCTTCTACGGAGTCCTAGGTTCATGCAGTTGAGCTATGCGCTCCCACTAGCAAGGAGACTCCTTTCGTCCTTGTTGTCGAGCCATAGGCTCCAACCTGGGCACATCAAATAGTCCATTTCCTTCAAACAAGAGAACTCCCTGAAAAACAAGAAGAAGCCGAAAAGTAGCCCGTCAGTCAAGTATGTACCTGTATGCCGATGACACCTTTTACAGAAGACGAGCAAACAGTGTGAAATTGAGGTGCATATGTTGGGAGGATGGACTAAATCTGTTGGGGGAGATTCACGAAGGCATGTGTGGCTCTCACATTGGATCAAGGGCCCTTGCTGGGAAAGCCTTCCGATAGTGTTCTATTGGCCCACTACCCTCCAAGATGCGACAGAGCTGCTCACCAAGTGTGAAGCCTGCTAGTTCCATTCCAAGAATATCCATCAACCATCACAAGCTCTTAAAACGATTCCTTTGTCGTGGACTTTCTCGGTCTGGGGGCTCGACATCTTCGGCCCCTTCCCCCGTGCTCTTAGGGGCTTTGATTTCTTGTTCGTAGCAATCGACGAGTTCACAAAGTGACCATAGGTGGAGCCAATGAGCAAGGTGACCGCGCAGTTAGCTATCAAGTTCATGAAAGGATTGGTGTGCCATTTTGGAGTGCCCAACAGAGTGATCACTAACAATGGGACCCAGTTCACGAGTCACGCCTTCATGCAATACATCCAAAACCTTGCAAGTAAGGTCTCCTTCGCCTCCGTTGCCCATCCAAGAAGCAATGGGAAAGTCGAGAGGATGAATGCAGAAATGTAGCGAGGGATCAAGACAAGGACTTTTGATAGGCTGTGGACGAGCGGCAAGCACTGCATAGATGATCTGCTGGTAGTTCTTTCATCCCTCAAAATGACACCGAATCAAGCCACCGGCCATACGCCCTTCTCCCTGGTATACGGGGCAGAAACAGTGCTCCCCACGGAACTCATATATGGGTCACCTCGAGTACTTGCCTATGACGAAGTAGAGCAAGAGCAGCTATGGCATGACGAAGCCCTGCACCTCGAGGAAGATCGTCTTCGGGCCGTTGTGCGTGCTGCACGCTACCAGCAAGCCCTGTGCCGCTACCATAGTCGTTTGGTCCATGCCCGGAGCCTTGAGGAAGGCAACCTTGTCCTTAGGCGCGTTTAGTCTGCCAAAGGTACCAACAAGTTGACACTGAAGTGGGAAGGCCCTTACCGGTAGCACGAGTCACCAGACATGGTGCTGTCCATCTCGAGAGTGAAGATGGCACCAAGGTGCTTAACTCATGGAATATTGAGCATCTTCTTAAGTTCTACCGGTGAGGCGCGGTTGCTGGGCTTAGTCCCGAAAGCCACCTTTTGTACAGGCTATGCCAAAGTTGCATGTAACCCTTTGTATATAGCCAGGCACAGACCCCGAGCAACAATAATAAAGCTAGGCATTGCATCATATCATTGCATGGCATGTTTACTATGCATCTTGTCATGATTGCAATGTTGCTGCTTTTTAACTATAGATATCTGATATAGTACTTGTTGAGCTTATAATCCTTGTTGTCGCATTTTCTCTTCGAGGAGTGAGGCCTCTCGCCCCGCCTGTCTGTTCGTCAGGAAAAACATAGGATGAAGGCAAGAGGACAAGGACAACGGCTCAATGCACTCTAGAAAAATATGTTGCTTGGAAGAGATAAGTTTAATCATGTATCTGAGGCTCCATGATTTATTTCCCCCCTTAGAGGGAATCCTTAGCCTCCTTCTAAATGTGAGAGATGGATTCCTCCATGTGGTGAAATCCCTTGCCGGGACGAGCCGTTCCCCAACTCCTGATACTCATAATTTCCGGGGGACCGCGTCGATACCGGCAAGAAGCCCTGTCGGGGACGATACCATCCTATTGCCATTGTGGTTATTAGTGATCCGACAAGCGACCCCGTGCGACAAGGAGAGACATACAACACAACAGAATCAAGTGGGGGAAGGATAGTACTTAGAGAAGGAAAAATAACATTCTTTCATTCCTTTCTGATACAAATTGGATAGAGGTTACATTTTTATTAGGTAGAATTTGGCAAGAACCTATAACTTTTGATCTATAAAGATAAGTGCACCATAATGCCGTTATTGTCCCTCTCCACCTATGGATTAGGTAGACAGAAAAAAGAGGGCAAAAGGAGCGCCTTGCTGGCATTCAACCTCTCCCCGCCAGGACTAGAGGGAAGCGTCTCTTGGAGGAGCCAAAGGACCCTGCAGCCAGGCAGGGCGGAACGGAGCCGACAGGGAGGAAGAAGGCGGAAGGCAGGTGCGGATGGTGGTGATGCCGAAGTCTGTTGTTAATGATGGTGGTGCCAGCGATCACGAGGCATCGAAGCTATCATATGTGTCCATAAAATGCCACGGGTCGTCGCCGCCATCATCTTCTTCATCGCCACCACTCGAGCGAATGCCTCCGCTGTCATTCAAACCTCTGACACGGCAACCGAGGTGGACGGCAAGGCCCCAGGGGACCTCGCAGAGAGCATGGTCGTCCCTGGTGGCCAAAGGTAGGGAATACCCCCCACCCTTAAGAAGGATACACAGGCAAAAGGCTCCCACTCATGCATGTCGTACATAACATCATGGGTGGAGAACTCCGCCGTGATACAAGATGAACCACCGCCGCAGCCACTCACGCAAGACTGGAGGTCGTACATGCGATTTCTCGTCATCACCTTGAAGAAGGAGCGCAAGGTCCATCGATCACTGTGGCACTACGTTTTCATTATGGACTCTAGCATGGTGTTGACCACGCGATGTTCCTCGAAGACCGAAGTAGAAGGCTAGGCAGCAGCAGGTGCGCTGCCACGACATCTCCTGGCACAACTGCCGCACCACCCACTCCCCCACTCGGAGTTCCTTCGGCCATCGGTCTATGGAGGGAACTGGGCATGAACATAGGAAGAGGACCATGCGGTGGCTGGCACGTTTGCTAGACCCCTCCCCTGGCCATCAGGAGGGGAGGGGTGACCTGGTGACAGGAGAAGAAGGGCAAGCTCTGCGAGCTTAAGACCAAGGAGGAGAAGGGGTTGGATGAGCATCGCCCCTTGCGACCCCCGAATTTATAGGGAGGTCGCGGGAGGTGGCTCTCCTCCGCTCCAAGGGTCGCCGTCCGCCTCCACCAATCCCAGTACCTACGATCACATGTGAACAGGTAACAGCCCCATTTTGCCAATCCATGGCACTGCAATTTCTACCATGATCAGGCCTTTAAGTCACGAGCACCCACCGCAACCTCCTACAATGCATACAGCGCGCGTGGCGGAAAGGGCCTGAGGTAATGGGTCGGTGTTGGCAAGTAAAATTGGCAGTCACTTCCTTACATTGCGCTTGTGCAAGAATTTTGGGCCTGACCCAATAGTTGTTGATCATGCGCATGTGTTCCAGACCCGGGGGCTCCTATCAGTGCACTGAGGCATGGGTACCCTAGTGCCCGTGACTTATGCACAGGCAGTAGTAGCCAAACCCATGACAAGCAAGCAAACTCAAGGCCAAGCAACACAAACAAGCTCGGTACTTCAACCCAATACAAGCTCGGAGAGCGCAAAGCACATACCCGGTGCTTGCCGGGGATCGAGGTGTTCACACCCCAAGAAGACCCGGCAAGCTAGCTAGTCCCCCGACAAGCATGGGACAAGTGGCCACTGCTCCACTACATCGCTACTCCAGACACTTTATTGATCCAGTGTCTAGCTCCTAGCTGGCTAAGTGGCTCTCACGAAGCACGTGGAGACACGCTGGAAGACGGATTATGCCCCTTGACACCTGTCCATAGGCGTCTCAAGTTGTGACGTAGTAGTTAGCTAGAGCTATGGTAGGAGCCTGCCGAGAATGCACCCCTGCGCACCAGCTAGACTAGCAATGATTGTATTTTGTCCTTAATGCCAGAGTTAGGTATGATAAGCTCTGCTAGCTATCTAATCATCAGGCAATGTCTATACTATAAAAGGAGGCCCAAGGCAACCTAGCTTAGGATTCGAACCACTAGACACATCTACTCATGCAACAACTCTTTCTTTGAAGGCAACCCTTACCGGGCTACAGCACTGCATGCCCTTCGTGTTCCTGAGATCAATCCACCAAAAGAAGGAGTAGGGTTTTACGCTTCACAGCGGCCCGAACCTGGGTAAAACACCCGTGTCATGATCATCACGCCGTCTTGCCATCTCCGCTCTTTGTGAAGTGACCTTGCCCCCTGTAGAACCACAAAAGGGCATGCGACCCCATAGGTGATCGAGTGCATCCTGCCCCGACAATCTATCTAAAACAAAACAGTCTGTAGTGATCAGCAAAGACACCATACTTATGCAAATACAAAAATTATTAAATATGAGGACAGCCTTAGGAATTTGTATATACATATTGTGTAAAACTTTCAGATCAAAAAGACGCTCCAGTAAAATCAGAGAAATTCTTAAGTGGACGCTAACATTTTTTTACACCATATCAATTCTACTTTTCATTCAAGTCATACCAAAGATATTACTTGGCACAAACACTAATTTAAACATTAAAACACAATCATTATAGTATACTTAATCATGTTATATCACACAAATAGAAAGTAGAACAAGAAAATAAGATAACTATCGGGTTGCCTCCCTACAAGAACTATTGTTTTACGACCCTAGCTAGGCATAATGCATATGATCAAGTGTTGTCATATTTGACACTCCACCAATAAGTAGCTCTCATGATAGATTCATAAGGTAGTTTAGTTATATTCCTAGGTAAGTGTTCCATCCCTTTCTTTAAAGGAAATTGGAACCTTATGTTTCCTTCTTTCATATCAATAACTACACCTATAGTTCATAAGAAAGGTCTTCCAAGTATTATTAAACAAGACAGATTGCATTCAATAGCAAGGATAATCACATTGTTTATTCTACCCAAAGGTTTCTTATTGGTAGAATCCGCAAGATGCATGTTAAGGGAACAATCTTCTATATAGGTGAAACCAAGCACATCACAAAGAGACTTGGGTATAGTTGAAACACTAGCACCATGGTCAAACAAAGCATTGAATTCATATTATTTAAGCTTTATTTTAATAGTAGTTTCCCATTCATCATGCAATTTTCTAGGTATAGAAACCTCTAGATAAAGTTTCTAATCATAAGCTTTTATCATTGCTTCTACGATATGTTTAGCAAAATCTTTATTTTGTTCATAAGCATTGGGTGAGCTAGTAATGGATTGCAATAAGGAAATGCATTCTACTAAAGAGCAACTTTCATAGATAAAGTTCTTGTAATCCAAGATAGTGGGCACATCACTATTTAAAGTTTTGACCACTCCAAACCCATTTTTTCAAATTTATCATTAGAATCATCACCCTCCGAACAAACGGGATGCCTTCTAGCTAAAATTGACCCATATCCAGTCCCTTTATCATCTATTTTCAGATTAGTAGACAAAGAATTAGTCAGATAAGTACCAATCATTTCAGATCTTCCTCATGATTACGGTAAACACCGGGTGGAAGATCTTTTTCCAAGAATTCTCGCTTAGATCTAAACCTAGCGGTCTTCTCCTTACTTTCATTAATAGATATTTGTATAGATTTAATGGTATCATTAATATCATGCTTTGGCGGATTTTTTTTATTTTTAATAGTTTACACATCAAAAGCAATCATATCCATATTGTTAGCCAAGTCATCAACTTTATGCAACTTTTCTTCTACTATAGTATTAAAAATCTCTTTAGAACTAATACATTCTTTAATGGTGTTCTCAAGATTAGCAGATAACCTTTCATTATTTGTAGAATAATTTAGATAAGAATTGCAATATTACTAGAAGAATTACCAGGTTACGGTGTAGCATTAAAATTTCCTTTATAAGCATTGTTGTTGAAACTGTTTCGCGAGATAAAATTCACATAAATAGCATAATTGTTTTGCTCAATGAAGGTAAAAAAATCCATATCATTGGGATCAATGTGAGAATGTTTATTAGCAACCATATTCATAAGAACATCCACTTTCTCACTCAAAGTACCGATTTCCTCAACAAAATTTACCTTCTTACCAGTTGGATCTCTTTCGGTATGCCAGTGAGAGTAGTTTGTCATGATGTTGTCCATAAGTTTGGTGGCCTATCCAAATGTCACCTCCACGAATGTACCACCTGCAGCATAATCTAGAAGATTTTTAGACACAAAGATTAGTCCAACATAGATTTTTTGTATAATCATCGATAACTTCAAACCATCAGTAGGGCAATTTCTAATCATCAATTTCATCCTATTCCAAGCTTGTGCAACATGTTATTCGTCATGTTGCTTAAAATTCATAATTTAATTTCTAAGGGAGATGATCTTAGCAGGAGGAAAATACTTGACAATAAACGCATCTTTATCCCATGTTCCAATACTATTCCGTCGTAAAGATGAAAACGAAGCCTTAGATTTATCTTGTAGTGAAAAAAGGAAATAATTTGAATTTGAACACATCACTGTTCGTATCCTTTTTCATTTGCATATCACATAATTCAACAAAGGTACAAACATGAGAAGTGAGATCCTCATTAGAACTTCCCAAAAATTGTTCTTTCATCACAAGATTCAGCAATGCAGCATTAATGTCATAAAACTCTACACTAGTGGAGGGTGGTATAGGAGTACTAATAAAATCATTGTTATTAGTAGTTGAGAAGTCACACAACTTAGTGGTGACCGATCTAGCAAAGTAACAAGCACAACAAGTAAACTAGCAAATAAAGCAAGCAAACAACTAAACTAGCAAACTAGAAAAGATAAATATTTTTGTAATAATTTTTATAAAGCAAGAAAATATAACAGAAAATAAAAATTATAACAAGTGAATGATAATTTGTGTGAGTGTACTTGAGAGTAAGTCGGTGATACTCCCCGACAACGGTGCCTAATAACCCACAAGTGAAGGGGATCGTTTGTAGGCTTTTTGTTAAATAAGAGTGTCAAACCCAACAAGGATCTAAAGGTAGAACAAATATTCCCTCAAGTTCTATCGACCACCGATACAACTCTACACACACTTTAACTTTTGCCTAGAACAAGTATGAAACTATTTTGTAGGTGGTAGGATAGGTTGCACGAATAAAAATAGAAGTACTTTGCGAGAATAAAACTAAGCGTAAATTGCAAGATAATAAAGTTAGTGGTTTATTAGAATTTTTCTTTCAAACAAAAAGGTTATTTGTCCCTAGGCAATTGATAACAAAAACACACAAAAACCAGGAACTAGCACTAGGCACTGGGTAAGTAAGTTAGTCCCAAAAATGTTATAAAATTTTGCCAAAAGTATATAAAAGTGGTAGAATATTGGCATGAAGCAATAAAAAAATATAGATACGATGGAGATGTATCAGCATCCCCAAGATTAATTCTTGCTCGCCCTCGTGTAGGTTAAAAAGATAATTTTTGATGTGGAATGCTACCTAACATAAACTTGAACATATGGCTAGTCATGTCATGAATATTAGGATACAAGTTATTCAAATCAATAGTATATCATTTGACATAAAGACATTAATACTCAGGCATCTAGACAAACAATCATGTCTTTCAAAATATCAAGGATAAAGAACGTTATCCCTACAAAATCATATAGCCTTGTCTTGGTATGTCTCTTAACACAAAGTATAAATCATGTACTACCCCGGTGTCACCCAAGAAATTGGTTCATAATTTTTAACGCGCTTCAGCATTTTCAATTCTCATGCAATACATGAGCGCAAGCCATGGATATAGCACTATGGGTTGAATAGCATGCGGTGGTAGACATTAATATAGAGAAGACAAAAAGGAAGATAGTCTCACATTGAAGCGGCTAATCAATGGGCTATCGAGATGCCCATCAATTAATATCAATGAGGGGAGTAGGGATTGCCATGCAACAGATGCACTAAGAGATATAAGTGTATTAAAGCTCAATATGAAAACTAAGTGGGTGTGCATCTAACTCTATAATGAAAAATTCCCACTAGTATATGGAAGTGACAACATAGGAGACTCTCTACATGAAAAACATGGTGCTAATTTGAAGCACAAATGTGTCATTAGAACGCCCCTTCTTTCTTTGTTTCTCTTTTTTCTTCTTTTTCTTCTTTTTTTCTTTTTTGCTGTTGTCTGGACTCGCATCCCAATTTGTGGGGGAATCATAGTTTCCATCGTCCTTTCCTCACTGAGACATGCTCTAATAATGAATGATGATGTTCATCACACTTCTATATACTTACAACTCAATATTACAACTCGATAGTAGAACAAAGTATGACTCTATATGAATGCCTCCGGTAGTGTACCAGGATGTGCAATGATCTAGCGTAGCAAAGATATATCAAATCGTACAAGCCATGGAAACATTATGCTAGCTATCTTACAATCATGTCAAGCAATATGACAATGAATGCTCAAGTCATCAAACCGAAAGCGGTGGAAGTTGCATCGCAATATATCTCGGAATGGCTATGGAAATGCCATAATAGGTAGGTATGGTGGCTGTTTTGATGCAAATATAATAAGGCTTATGTGTGATAGAGCATATCATATCACGGGCTTTGGATGCACCGGCGAAGTCTGCACTGACTCTCAAGGTGAGAAAGGGCAATGCACGGTACCATAGAGGCTAGCAAATTGCGGAAAGGTAAAAGTGCGTATAATCTATGGACTCACATTAGTCATAAAGAACTCACATACTTATTGCAAAAGTTTATTAGCCCTCGAAGCAATGTATTACTATGCATGCTCCTAGGGGGGAGGTTGGTAGGAGTTAACCATCGCGTGCCCCCGACCTTCACACAAAGATAGACAATCAAGGATAAATTGTGCTCCATCTTCCTCACATAATGGGAGACTATATGTGCATGCTTAGGGAATCAAAAATCTTAACACCAATATCTTACTAAACACGATCATCCACTAGTACCTCCCACATATTAGGATCTTTATATCGCAAAACTATTGCAAGGAATCAAACATATCATATTTAGAGATCCATAAGTTTTATGTAGGATTTTATGACTAACCATGTGAATGGACAATTCTTGTTGACTCTCTAAATAGATATAAGTGAAGCAAGAGAGTTTAATTATTTCTACAAAAGACCATTCTCTAATAAATATAAGTGAAGCAATAGAGTGTTCTACAATTAACGGTTTTCTATGTGAAGAGAAACAGGCAATCCAAACATCAAATGATATAAGTGAAGCACATGAAGCATTCTATAAAGCCATACTCAAAAGATATAAGTTAAGTGCAATGAGCATTCTATAAATAAACCATGGACTATATCATACCAGCATGGTGCATAAAATAAAATTGAAAACTAAACACAAAAAACACTCCAAGATTTACACATATCACATGAACAAAACGAAAGCGAAAACATACCGATACTCGTTGAACAAAGATGGGATGCCTTCCGGGGCATCCCCAAGTCTAGACGCTTGATTATCCTTGGATATTTACTTGGGGTGACTTGGAAATCCCCAAGATTGAAATCTTTCCTCTCCTCCTTCTCCTCATATCGAGATCTCCTCGACCTTTGAACACTTCATCCACACAAAACTTAACACAAAACTAGTGAGATCCATTAGTATAATAAAGAAAATTACTACTTCAAGTACTATTACAAAACCATTCATAATTTTATTTGCATTATAAATTCTATATTATAACTTCTCCATAGCTTATATCACCGATAAAATTGGTAGTTTCACCAAAACAAGCAAAACAGTGCATCAAAAATTCTGTCTTAAACAGGACAGTCTGTAGTAATCTGAACTTTCACCACTCTATAACTCCAAAAATTCTGAAACATTAGGACAAAATAAAAAATTGTATAGCAATACTGTGTAATAATTTCAGAAATTTCTATGCTCGAGTAAAAATTGTAAATTCACACACTATAGCCAAAGTTTCTGTTTTTACACCACACATACCAGCAAGCAATATAATCACCCTAAAGGCAAATCTTGGCACATTATTTTTATAATACAATGGATTTGTTCAAGGGGGTAATTATTTTGGTTGAAAAGTTTCCGTGATTCAAGGTTCACAAAGTTTACATGGGTATGAACAAGTTCAAGGAATTCCCCCACTTTCACGATGTTCATCTCTCTCACTTTCACTTTTATTTTTGTGAAGTTTTAGGTTCCCCTCTATATTTTTTTGTTTTTAAACTTTATAAAATCACTCAATAGAATAAAATGACTTTGTAAAACTTCCGGGTTGTCTCCCTGGTAGCGCTTTCTTTAAAGCTATTAAGCCAGGCATAAAGTGCTCAAGTAATGGATCCACCCGGATCCCAAGGTATATCAAAGCCAGTTTTAATTAACAATGATTTTTAATTTAGTAGTGAGCACAAAGCAACATATATCATGAAATGAAAACGTCTAACTCTCTTCCTATGCATCGGCATGTCGTACAATAACAATTCATGCACATCATGTAAAGGTCAATACATAGTATAAACGGTTTCTTGCAATTTTATAGTATTGGAAACATAAAGAGGTGGATATGTAGTTCCTCTCTCATAATAATTGCAAGTAGGAGCGGCAAGCACATGCATACTGTATATTCATCAAAATCATCATGTTTAGTAGCAAAACAAAACCCATCAATATAATCATTAATAAGAGCAAACTTCTCCGATATAGTGTAGTTGGGAGAATTCAAAAAGATAATAGGACTATCATGTGTCGGTGCAATAGCAAAAATTTGATTCTTAACATAAGGAACTATAACAAGTTCATATCAATAAGCATAATTCATATTTACATCTTGTCCATGGGCATAGCAAGCATCAAGTTCATCAAAAAGGGATAATTCAAAAGAATCCACGGGATCATAGCAATTATCATAGCATTCATCCTTCGGTAAGCTCGAAGGGAAATTAAATAATGGATGAGTTGAAGAGTTACTTGAAATCACAATATGCTCCCTTGGTGGTTTTGATAAGTCATGACAACATCCATTGTCTCTTGGACTAATAATTTTATCTAGTGTATTTCAAATAAAGTCCATAGAGAGATGGGTAGGCAAAAAGGAGAGTGGAGAGTATCACTACAGGAATCAGGCACTTTGCCGTCAGCCATCCCGGATGGCAAAGGCATGCATCCCGGACAGCAAAGGCTTTGTTGTCCGCCAGCAGACGGCCAACCGTCCGGCTGAATAAGCCACGGTAAAGGGCACTTTGCCGTCTGCTAGCAGACGGCAAAGACCTTTGCATCTCTGTCGTCTGCCAGCGGACAGCAAAGGGCATGGACGGCACACGTGGCAACTTAGGTCTGTTAAGGTCTTAATGGCATGCTTTGTCATCCGCTGGCAGATGACAAAGAACTTAGGTCGTTGTCGTCTGCCAACGGATGGCAAAGCACCTGTTTCTTTGCTAGCCTAGGGCAAAGAACCCACCTAGGTCGTCTGGTGCTACCCCATATTGCACAGGTAGCTGCCACGTGGCAGCTTTGCCGTCTGCTGGCAGACGGCAGAGTGGCTATATAGCCCCTGTTTTTTCTATTTTTTCTTAAAATCATTCAATTTGACAGAATATCACATATATATCTAACAAATCAACAATACAAGTTTCCTACAAGCATACAAACAATTAGTTTCAACAAGCATACCAACAATAAGTTCCAACAACATATCCAACATACAAGTTCCCAACAACATATCCAACATACAATGGTTTCCAACAACATATCCATACATACATATCCAAAACAAGTTTCCATAAACAAAAAGGAAGCACAAGTAGAAGAGTACACTCCATCAATGCAAGCTTCCTAATCTATAGCAAATCTTCAAATTAGGAAAGATGAAAGTTAGAATAAGAGGAAGACTAGCTAGAAGAAAAGGAAGAAAAAGAAGAAGAATAAGAATTTATCTTCTCTTTCTTTTTCTCATATACTCTCCTCTTCTCCAACGTAGTAATGCCATTTTCTAGCTAACTAAGCATATCAAGTCATTTTGGAGGAAAAAATGCTAAGTATAGGTCATTTTAGAGCTATCCTAGGTAGAATATATCATTTCGGAGCTAAGTAAGGTTATTATGTCATTTTTGAGGAAAATAAGCTAAGTATAGTTAATTTTGGAGCTAAACCAAGGTTATTATGCCATTTTTTACCTAAGTGAGCTAATTATGTCATAAATGAACATAGCTAAGCTAATTATAGATCATTATTGAGCTATCCTAGGTAGTTATGCCATTTTGTACGTAAGTGAGCTAATTATGTCATAAATGAACTAGCTAAGCTAGCTATAGATCATTATTGAGCTATCCTAGGTAGTTATGCCATTTTCTAGCTAACTAAGCATATCAAGTCATTTTGGAGGAAAAAAATGCTAAGTATAGGTCATTTTATAGGTATCCTAGGTAGAATATATCATTTTGGAGCTAAGTAAGGTTATTATGTCATGTTTGAGGAAAATAAGCTAAGTATAGGTCATTTTGGAGCTAAACCAAGGTTATTATGCCATTTTTTTACCTAATTGAGCTAATTATGTCATAAATGAACTAGCTAAGCTAATTATGGATCATTATTGAGCTATCCTAGGTAGTTATGCCATTTTGTACCTAAGTGAGCTAATTATGTCATAAATGAGCTAGCTAAGCTAGCCATAGATCATTATTGAGCTATCCTAGGTAGTTATGCCATTTTCTAGCTAACTAAGCATATCAAGTCATTTTGGAGGAAAAATGCTAAGTATAGGTCATTTTATAGCTATCCTAGGTAGAATATATCATTTTGGACCTAAGTAAGGTTATTATGTCATTTTTGAGGAAAATAAGCTAAGTATAGGTCATTTTGGAGCTAAACCAATGTTATTATGCCATTTTTTTTACCTAAGTGAGCTAATTATGTCAAAAATGAACTAGCTAAGCTAATTGTAGATCATTACTAAGCTATCCTAGGTAGTTATGCCATTTTGTACCTAAGTGAGCTAATTATGTCATAAATGAACTAGCTAAGCTAGCTATACATCTTTATTGAGCTATCCTAGGTAGTTATGCCATTTTCTAGCTAACTAAGCATATCAAGTCATTTTGGAGGAAAAAATGCTAAGTATAGGTCATTTTACAGCTATCCTAGGTATAATATATCATTTTGGAGCTAAGTAAGGTTATTATGTCATTTTTGAGGAAAATAAGCTAAGTATAGGTCATTTTGGAGCTAATTAGGTCATTTCTTAAGCTAAGTATGCATTTGTTAAGCAAAACACTTGGGAAAACTTACCATCATCACGGAGGTGGAGGACCGGTTGGGTTTGTGCTAGGGTGAGACATAGAAGGACCAGTTAGGGTTGCGGTAGATGCAGAAGGATCGGTCGATGCTTGTCGGGAGGCACGCTGCACCTCCCCGCTGTTCTCCTGATACACGTGTCGGCAATAAGAAGAGAGGATGTGTACCCGGAGAACAACAAGGAGGCACTAACGAAATTCTGCATCGGATCCGGAGCAGAGCATATCGAAAAACGAACCCAATCTACACATACTCGGGTTGTCCATGGATAACGTTGCACAATTCGAAAGAATCACGGTTATAAATATGCTAATGAATGCATATTTATAGATGCAACCCTTTCGAACAGGAGACGCATAGTGGTCACGCATACTGATGATTGAAGACACCTATAGCTAGCAAGTTTCATTGGCACGAAGATCGAAATAGAGGAAATGAAGGGGGCAAGAGGAGATGTCATTTGTGCTCACCCACGAACGCAGGGGCGAAGCTCGTCGAATGCACGGGGAGGTTGTCGAACACCAGACCCTCGCAGCGACAAAACAATTGCACATTTAAATCCACCTGATCAACATAAATATGATCTTTTGTATTACAAAATTGAAAAATATATGACCTAACTCATAATTCACAAATATATGACCCGTGTCGTGTCGGGGTCGGGGTGTCGGGGGTGTCGTGTCAGGGTCGGGGTGTCGGGGGTGTCGTGAAAGGGTCGGGGTGTCACGGGTGTCGTGTCGGGGTCGGGGTGTCGGGGGTGTTGTGTCGGGGTAGGGGTGTTGTGTCGTGGTCGAGGGTGCCGTGTCAGGGTGTCGGGGTGTCGTGTCGGGGTTGGGGTGTCAGGGGTGTCGTGTCGGGGTCAGGGTGTCGGGGGTGTCGTGTCGGGGTCGGGGTCTAGGGCGTGACGTGTCGGGGTCGGGGTGTCGGGGGTGTCGTGTCGGGGTCGGGGTGTCGGGGGTGACGTGTCGGGGTCGGGGTGTCGGGGGTGCCGTGTCGGGGTCAGGGTGTCGTGTCGAGTGTTGGGGTCGGTGGCGTCGGGGGTTGAGGATCGGTGGCGTCGAAGGCTGGGGGTTAGTGGCGTCGAGGGTTGGGGCTCCTCTCTTCTTCGTCTTCTTCTTCTTCCTCTTCTTCTTCTTCTTCTTCTTCCTCTTCTTCCTGTTCTTCTTCTTTTTCTTCCTCATTTTCTAATTATTCTTATTTTCTCCTTCTTTTTTAAGAACTAAACCTAAAAATAAAACTAAACTAAACTAAACGTAAACCTCAAACTAAAACAAACTAAATATAAACTAAGCATAAACCTAAAACTAAAAAAAATAGAAAAAATAAGAGGAGGAGGAGCTCACCACGGGGTAGGGGTCCGGGCTGCCGGTGGAGGAGGGGCCGGTGGAGGAGGGGGAGGCCCGCCATAAGAGAGGGGGTGGTGCCGCGGCCTTCCTCACGGCAGTGCTCGAGCGACTGCCGTAGGGGAGGGGCGCCGTGGCCAGTTTGGTGGGGCGACGTTGCCGGGGCAAGGGGCGAGTGGTGGGGGGGCTGGGCGGAGCAGCCAGGTGATGAGGCAGGGCGACGCGGGGCGAGACAGGGCAGGCTGGGCGGCGGCATGGCAGGGCGGGGCAGGGTGGGGCGGCGGCGCGGTGGCGCAGTAGGGCAGGGCGAGGCGGCCGGGCGGCGGCACGGCGGGGCGGGGTGGCCGGCGACGGGGCAAGCGGGGCGGCGGTGGCTCGGGCACGGGTGTGAGAGAGGAAAGAGAGAGGGAGAGAAAGGGAGAGAGATATTTAGGTCCTCTCTTTGCCGTCTGCTAGCAGACGGCAAAGAGCTGGCTGATGGCAAACATGATCTTTGTCGTCAGCAGCATCTTTGCCGTTAGCTTTCTACAAGCTGATGGCAAAGACCTTCTTTGCCGTCAGCTAGCAGATGGCAAAGAGCTGGCTGATGGCAAAGATGTTGATTCCAGTAGTGTATCCCCATGAAGAATAAGGAGAAGGAATAGCATTGGCCAAGCTTCAAGCAAAAAACTCTACATTTTACCTTTTGTGAGAAATCACTTTGAGTCCATAGGAAAGCCAATACTATTAAAAGGGAGTAAGGTTTTGTTGGTGAACAAAATGCTCATCCGTGCACAAGTGATAGTAACCACATACACCCACAAGATCTTCCACAAAAGTTTGTCCAAAGCCAAATATCCAAAATCGGTGCAACCAACACTTTCCACTCGATGCCACTGATTCTCAGCTTCAAACAGACTGAGCCAAACCCTAGCATTTCGGTGCAACCGATTCCATTTCGGTGCCACTGAGTTTGGGTTGCCAACTTCCTGTTATGCAAGTTCACAAATTCAGTCCCCCGAATTTGTTGAATCGGCGTCACCAAGTTTGCCAATCTGATCGTTGGTCACCTTATTGGTGCAACCGAGTTGTGTGTATCGGTCTCAGCGAGATTCAAAAGTTGCTACCTTTGACGCAACTCGGTACCACCGATATTAATACATCGGTGTCACCGAGTCTGACTTATTAGGTGTAACGGTTGGATTTTTGGAGATGCCTATATATACCCCTCCACCACCACTCACTCGTAAGAGAAGCACTCAGAACAGTTCCCCACTCATACCTACTAATTTTCTGAGAGAGAGCCACATACTCATGTGTTGAGATCAAGCCATTCCATTCCAACCATATGAATCTTGATCTCTAGCCTCCCCAAGTTGCTTTCCACCCAATCAATCTCTTCCAACATAGCCAAATCTGTGAGAGAGTGATTGTGTGTTGAGGAGCCTATCATCTTGAAGCACAAGAGAAAGGAGTTCATCTACATTATCAAGCCTATTACCTTTTGGAGGGTGGTGCCTCCTAGATTGGCTAGGTGTCGCTTGGGAGCCTCATACTTCGTTTTGTGGAGTGAACCAAGAAGTTTGTAAGGGCAAGGAGATCGCCTACTTTGTGAAGATCTACCCCGAGTTAGGCTAGTCCTCCGTGGACGTGGGCCATCATGGTATAGTCAATGTTGCTTCTTCGTGGAACCCTCCATGGGTACAACCCTCCATGGACTCTCGCGGCCGTTATTCTTTGTGGGTTGATTACACCATAAATGTGGACGTACCATAGCACCGCCTATTGGAACCATGGGAAAAATCTTCGTGTCCTTCATGCATTTGATCTCCCTATCTCTACTCCTTCGTTCCATATGCAATATCTTTACTTTCTGCTGCTATACTTGATGACTTGCATGTGTTGGGTGTTCTAGACTTGCTACATAGGCTAAAAAACTGCCAACCCTTAAACTTGTGCGTGAGGTAGTTTTAAATTCCTGCAAGTAGTCTATTCACCCCTCTCTATACATACACTTCTAGTGATTCCGCAATTGATATCAGAGCATTGGTCTCCATTGCTTCGGTTTCAACACCATGGAGGAAGATGGATGTGTCTAGTGTGGAGAGTTTCTATTCTAGAGTGCCCATTCTTGATGGAGAGTACTATAGTCGATGGAAGAATGCCATGATTAATATATTTTACAAATTTCATTTGAGAAACCATATTGAAATCCCTATGTGCTCCCCGTTGATGAATTGCATCCCACACACGAAGAGCAAATTAACATGCTTGGTAACCTTAGAACTGATAATCTTATTGTTAGAGGCTTACCAAGATTCGTGCTTTCTCAGTTGTAGAACTTTGCATGTGCCTATACTTTGTGGACTGATTTGGAGAAACGATATCCACATATTACATTAGGTAATATTGATGAAATTCTTCATAAAACTGTTGCTTTTCACAAAATGAAGCCTAGTGATCCAAACTTTGATAAATACCTATTTGAGCTCCGCGATCTCATGCGTGCTAAAGGAGATCTCACTACTATCAACAACATTGTTATTGAAGAAATTCACATTCATAAACTTGAACATTGTCATGGTTATGATTCTAACGAGTCTCTTGGTTTCTATGACAAGGAGATTCCACCGAATGATGACAATGAAGAGCATGGCTACTATGATGAGGATGTATTGTTCTACATCGAGCATGGGAAGATCATGAAGATTCTAAGTCTCATGGAAAACTTCAAAGATTACATGTCTGGTGGAAAAGAGTGGATTCTCGACAGTGGATGCACCGATCATATGACTGGTGATAAAGACATGTTCCAAGAGATCACAACTAATCAAGGACCTCGGAGGTACGTGACCTTTGGAGACAACTCTAAGGGTAAGGTACTTGGCCTTGGTAAGGTGGCCATATCTCATGATAGCTCCATTCAAAATGTGATGCTTGTTGAATCCCTTGGCTACAATCTTCTTTATGTACCTAGACTAGAAGACTTCGGTTTCAGTGTGATATTTACCAAAGTAGATTGCCAAGTGTTTCGATTTTATAATCATAAAATTTTCTTGACCGACATTCGTAGAGGTGATCTACACATTGTTGATTTCATTAAAAAGGCCCAACCTCATACTTGTCTCATTGCAAAATCATCTAAAGGTTGGATATGGCACACAAGACTTGGACATGTAGGCATGCACAATCTAGATAAGCTTATCAAGGGCGATCATATTCTTGGTGTTAAAGATCTTATCTTTGATAAATATAGGCTTTGTAGCGCTTTTCAAGCAGGAAAGCAAGTAGGTGGAAGTCATTCGGTCAAGAACATCATAACCACTAGGAGGCCACTCGAGTTGCTTCATATGGATCTTTTTGGTTCCAATGCTTACAAGAGTCTTGGTGGAAACTCTTATGGTCTAGTTGTTGCTGATGATTTTTCTAGATTTACGTGGGTATTCTTTATTGATGATAAGTCGCAGGTACAAAAGATCTTCAAGAACTTTGCACGCAAAGCGCAAAATCTATTTGAAGTGAAGATCAAGAAGGTTCGAAGCGATAACGGATCGGAGTTCAAGAACACGCATGTGGACACCTTTCTTGATGAAGATGGTATCTCACATGAGTTCTCGGCTATGTACACGCCTCAACAAAATGGAGTTGTTGAGAGAAAGAACCGAACACTCATTGAGATGGCAAGAATGATGCTTGACGAATACAAGATGCCAAGACACTTTTGGGTAGAGGACGTGGAAACAGCATGTCATTCCACAAATGGACTCTACTTGCACAAGATTCTTGGTAAAACGGCATACAAGCTTCTCATCGGTAACAAACCCCAAGTTGGATACTTTTGGGTATTCGGCTCTAAGTGTTACATTCTTGGTAAGCATCGTCGTGCGAAATTTGCACCCAAATCTCATGAAGGTTTCCTTCTTGGTTATGGATCGAACTGTCACATCTACCGTGTCTACAACAACTTCACTCGAAAATTTGAAGTGAACGTAGATGTAAAGTTTGACGAGTCTAGTGGTTCGCAAGTCAAAGAATTGCCAAATGATGTAGGTGACAAAGATCCCTCAGAAGCTATCCAAGACTTTCCCATCAGTAAGATTCGTCCCATGGAGGTGAAGGAAAGCACTTCATCAACCCAAGTGGAAGCTCCACTTCGGATCAAGGCTACAGACAAAACGACATGGAAGCATCCACAAGTGGTACACGGCAAGATGAAGAAGAGGAGGAAGCACATCATGAAGATCCACCACAACATCCTTCACCACCACCTTAAGAAGATGACCATGTCGAAAACAACGGAGATGAAGGAGATGATGATGAAGAAGAAGCTCCACCAACTAACAAGCCTAAGCTACCCCGAGTTTGAACTCAAGTGACCAAGAACCATACCCTAAACCAAATCTTGGGTGACATTCAAACAGGGAGGATCACTCACTCTAAAACTTGATTGGCTAACTTTTGTGAGCATTATTCTTTCATCTCTAGCATTGAACCCCTGAAGGTTGAACAAGCTATTGAAGACGCGGATTGGGTGAACGCTATGCATGAAGAGCTTCACTACTTCGAAAGGAACATAGTGTGGACACTCATGGAAAATTCCAAGGAAGAGCAAAACATTATCGGCATGAAATGGGTATTTCGAAACAAGCAAGATAAAGACGGTAAAGTCATTGCAACAAGGCTTGCCTCGTAGCACAAGGATATATGCAAGTCAAAGGTATGGACTATGGTGAGACCTACGCCCCTGTTGTTAGACTAGAAGCCATACAAATTCTTCTTGCTGATGCTAATCACCATGATATCACACTTTACCAAAATGGACATTAAAAGTGCATTTTTAAAGGGTGAGACTGAAGAAGAGGTCTATGTTAAGCAACCACCTAGTTTTGTAAATCCTAAGAAACATGACCACGTTTACAAACTTCGCAAAGCTTTATATGGTGTGAAGCAAGCTCCTCGTGCTTGGTATAAATGCCTAACGAAGTTTCTCATTGAAAAAGGATTTGAAATTGGTAAAATTGACGCAACCATATTCACAAAGAGAGTTAATGGTGAATTATTTGTGTACCAAATTTATGTGGATGATATTATCTTTAGATCTACTAACCCACAATTTAGTGAGAAGTTTAGAAGGTTGATGTCAGAGAAGTATGAGATTTCTATGATGTGTCGGCTCAAATTCTTTCTTGGTCTACAAATCAAGCAAAAGAGAGAAGGTACATTCATCTCTCAAACAAAATACACCAAGGACTTAATCAAGAAGTTCTACATGCAAGAGTGCAAAGGCATGAAAACTCCCATGCCCACAAGCGGACATGATGATCTTACTAAGGAGGGTGAACCGATTGATCAAAAGGTTTATCGATCAATGATTGGTTCATTGCTTTATCTATGTGCCTCCTGTCCCGATATTATGCTTAATTTTTGCATGTCTGCTAGATACCAAGCTGCACCTAAAGAATGTCATCTAAAGGTCATGAAACGCATTGTGAGATAATTGATACATACACCAAACTTTGGCATTTGGTATCCCAAGGGATATTGTTTTAATATTTTTGGCTACTCCGACACAGACTATGCCGGTGACAAGGTCGATAGAAAATCCACCTCGGGAATATGTTGATTTCTTGGTAGATCTCTTGTGTCTTGGTCTTCCAAGAAACAAAACTCAGTATCTCTATCTACTGCCGAAGCTGAATATATTGCTGCTGGTTCATGTTGTGCTCAATTGTTATGGATGACACAAATGCTTAAAGATTATGGAATCTATGTTAAAAATGTGCCATTACTTTGTGAAAATGCAAGTGCTATTAAGATTGGTCATAATCATGTGCAACACTCTTGAACCAAGCATATTCAAGTTCGACATCATTTCACTCGTGATCATGTTGCCAAAGGAGATATTAATCTTAAGCATGTTCGCACTAACAAGCAATTGGCCAATATCTTTACTAAGCCACTTGATGAAAAAGTGTTTTGTCATTTGAGGAGTGAGTTGAAGACCATTTATGCTTTAAACTTGAGCTAAGTTCACTCGGATGCATGCAAGGGGATGAGCTTCATTGTTTATTCCATGCTACTATCTTGAATATCATATATCTTGGAATTCTATGCTCCCTTGTCTTGCATCTAACCCTTTTGTAGGTACTTGGAAGAACAACACTCCACAAGATTTCCAACAACTCATATTCTATGCAATCTTGTCATGACCAAGTATCCACAACCTCGCTTTGTTGATGAAAGGAAGAAGACAACAAATTATATCCTTGACATCTATCTCACAATTGGTATCATGTCATTTGGATATATCATGTTCTTTCTTGCGTGATTAATCTATGTAGGTGAAAAGTGAACAAGAACAACATGGATTGCTCCCAACTCAAGATGACCTTCATCAACTTCGAGCATCCTCATCAAGTTCACTTGCAAGCTACATCAACAACATCACTCAAAGGTATGTACTCATATCCTTGATATAGATTTGCTCCAAGTCATGAGATAAAGCAACTTAAGTGATATTAAGACATTAAAATGCTTAATTGAAAAATGATATCCCCATTTTAAGCGTAACTATGAGTATGACCTATGGTCAAGTAGTCTTGCTTGGCTCCTAAGTCAATATACTCTAATATAGGTGACATAGTTACCAACCATCATCTAGTTAAGAATCTTGTTTAGTTCATTCTCTATTGCAAATTCTTGGAACCATTCAAATCTTTTCTAGTTGATACCTCTCTGTAAATTATCCGTAATTGGTACAAATCAATTGTATTTTTCCTAGTTGATTTTCATTTACAACTTTGTCTTTTGTTCAAATTTTCACTTTTTCCAAGCTTATGTTTTATGCCTCAGAGCTTCCGATACAAAGGACTTGGTTCTACCGATTCAACAGATAAGCTGCACAACACCACATCGGTACCACCGACAAATTTTTCTGGGAGCCACCGACTTTCTATCATATCTCAGTGTGCGTTTGTTGTTGTAAATCTTTGTGTTCCTTTTGCGATTTCTCAATCCTTCAATGATCCCTTCTATTTAAAAAAAGGGGGAGAAATACATTCAAGGATCCCTAACTCAAAGGAGAAGTTCTGCAAATTCTTAGTTTATCCTATGGGAGAGAATTATTTTTGATGATTCCCTCATTTTTCTCATGATTTTCATATTCTATGAGTCCTACTTTCTATGACCCTTGTTCTCAAGGATCCCTTCTTAATCCATGATCCCTGTATCTAACCCTATATCTGACCTTTTTGGCAATTGATGCCAAAGGGGGAGAAATATGCAAAGCTTGAAAGCTAAAGGGGAGATACATGCTTATGCAAAGGGGGAGATATGATTTAGGGGGGAGGAGAATAAACAAGGGGAATACCAAAGTAGGGGGAGAAAATATGTTTTCGAAAAAGATCTGTTTACTGTATTTGATCTCTCATGTTAGAATTTTCTCACCCTATCCAATCCCAATATTTACATTCTAAGATTCACGGGGAGAGGAAGTCCTACATTTTTTAGATCTAGGGGACAAACTTCTAAATGATCTTGGAGACATATCAATTCTAAGGAATACTATCTTCTATATGTTCTCCATATCTTGGTACTCTTGAGTTCTATTGCTTTTCATTGGTAGAATACTCTTGTGTTTCCTAAAATTGTTTTCTCAAGTGTATTTCTACTACTTGAATGCTCAAGAACTAAAGGTAAGTTATGCACCATATCTTTGATCAAGATGATCTCTTGCTTCTTGCACATATTGTTTGCAAGAGTGAAATCTCGATCAAAGATACACCTCATTCATATACATTTGATGCATATGACCAAGATACACATGACTTATCATATCCATTCTACTACATGAGTGTCGATGCATTCCAAAGCAACTATCCTTTAAAGGGATTGCACACATTTAGGGGGAGCAAGTCTAAGTCATGTGTCTCTCAAAGTCTTCATTATATATATGCATATATTTATTTGAAACTTTGATTTTATGTTGTCATCAATTACCAAAAAGGGGGAGATTGAAAGCACAATGTGCTCCCTTGGTGATTTTGATAATTCATGACAAAATACTTTGTCTCTTGGACTAATACTTTTATCTAGTGTATTTGAGATAAAGTACATAGAGTGATGGCTTGGTAAAAAGGAGTATGGATAGTATCCCCATGAAGAAGGAGAAGGAATAGGATTGACCAAGCATCAAGCAAAGGACTCTACATTTTACCTTTTGTGAGAAATCACTTTGAGTCCATAGGAAAGCCAATACTATTAAAAGGGGGTAAGGTTTTGTTGGTGAATAAAATGCTCATACGTGCGCAAGTGATAGTCACCACATACACCCACAAGCTCTTCCACAAAAGTCTGTCCAAAGCCAAATATCCAAAACCGGTGCAACCAGCACTTTCCACTCGGTGCCACCGATTCTCAGCCTCAGACAGACTCAGCCAAACCCATGCATATCGGTGCAACCGATTCCACTTTGGTGCCACCGAGTTTGGGTTGCTAACTTCCTGTTACACAAGTTCACAAATTCGGTCCCACCGAGTTTGTTGAATCAGTGTCACCGAGTTTGGCAATCTGACCGTTGGTCACCTTATCGGTGCGACCGAGTTGTGTGTATCAGTCTCACCGAGATTCAAAAGTTTCTACCTTTGAGGCAACTTGGTACCATCGAGATTAATACATCGGTGTCACCGAGTCTGGCTTATTAAGTGTAAAGGCTGGATTTTCGAAGATGCCTATATATACCCCTCGACCACCACTCACTCGTAAGAGAAGCACTTAGATCAGTTCCCCACTCATACCTACTGATTTTCTGAGAGAGATCCACCTACTCATGTGTTGATATCATGCCATTCCATTCCAGCCATATGAATCTTGATCTATAGCCTCCCCAAGTTGCTTTCCACCCAAATCAATCTCTTCCACCATAGCCAAATTTGTGAGAGAGTAATTGTGTGTTGAGGAGTCTATCATCCTGAAGCACAAGAGCAAGGAGTTCATCAACATTATCGAGCCTATTACCTTTTGGAGGGTGGTTCCTCCTAGATTTTCTAGGTGTCACTTGGGAGCCTCCTACTTCATGTTGTGGAGTGAACCAAGAAATTTGTAAGGGCAAGGAGATCGCCTACTTCGTGAAGATCTACCACGATTAGGCTAGTCCTCCGTGGACGTAGGCCATCATGGTATAGTCAAGGTTGCTTCTTCGTGGAACCCTCCATTGGTACAGCCCTCCATGGACTCACGCGACCGTTACCCTTCATGGTTTGATGACTCCATAAATGTGGACGTATCAGAGCAGCACCTATCGGAACCACGAAAAAAATCTTCATTGCCTTCATGCATTTGTTCTTCCTATATCTACTCCTTACTTCCATATGCAATGTCTTTACTTTCCGCTGCTATACTTGATGACTTGCATGTGGTGGGTGTTCTAGACTTGCTACATAAGCTAAAAACTGCCAACCCTTAATCTTGTGCTTGAGGTAGTTTTAAATTCCTACAAGTAGTCTATTCACCCCCCCTGTGGACATACTCTTCTAGTGATCCCGCATTACTCTCATTAGAAGGTGGGAATGGGTAGCTAATCCACTCTTCCTCCTTTTGTTCTTCGCCCTCCTCCTCATCTTTTTCATTTAATGAGCTCAAAATTTCAGCAACTTCCTCTTCAATAGATTCCTATAAAATATCAGTCTCTTCTTGGACAGCGGAGTGCTCAATATATTCGTTAACATAAACATTGAAAGCATAGTTTTCATAGCAGTATTTAAGTATGGCAAAATTCGAGATTTATAAAGAGTAGCATCATACTTTTCAATCAAACAAGAAGTTTCATAGGCACCCTTAAAAGCAACAAATTCTTCAATTTGTTCAATATCATAGTAATTATAAACACCCTTGGCATAAGAAGATATGATTCCATTATCCTTAAACTCAAACTAGAAGAATATGTGTTTCTTAGGGTCTTCGTAACAACAAGTAAAATCATGTATGTCGCATAAATTCAAAGCATAGCAATACAAACTATTAATATGATGCCACAAAAGTTTACCTTTTGAGATAAGAAGTTTCACACAAAATAAGCATGCTCATTAATTATTTTCCCTCAACTAAGCTAGTTGGGTTTTCAGCATGAGCACAAATGGATCGAAGATGATCCAACTAATATTCTTCGGTAGTACGGAACACTAGTGGTTCCTCAACTTTTGGTGCGGGAAGTACAAATAATTTTTTGGTAGTTTACGTTTCCTACACATAACTAAAGATAGAAAATAAGATCACAAAATAAAAACTACTTAGTGATAAAGCAAACAACCACACACGAGAATATTCACCCCACGCTATTGCTCCCCGGCAACGGCGCCAGAAGAAAGGTCTTGATAACCCACAAGTGTAGGGGATCGTTTATAGGATTCTTCGATAAATAAGAGTGTCAAACCCAACGAGGAGCTAAAGGTAGAAAAAATATTCCCTCAAGTTCTATCGACCACTGATAAAACTCTACGCACACTTTAACGTTCGATTTACGTAGAACAAGTATGAAACTATTTTGTAGGTGGTAGGATAGTTTGCGTGAATAAAACTAGAAGTACTTTTCGGGAATAAAACTATGACTAAATTGCAAGATAATAAAAGTTAGTTGTTTAGTAGAAAGATTTTATGAAACAAGACGGTTATTTGTCCCTAGGCAATTGATAACTAGACCGGTAATCATTATTGCAATTTTATATGAGGGACAGGCATGAGCTAACATACTTTCCGTACTTGGATCATATGCAGTTATGATCGAAAGCCGGAGCATACTTCGCTCGTGCCGCGGCTGACATCCGGTCTGGAAGCTCAGTAGAAGTACAAAGCCGGGTAGGACGGTAACCCGACAGGGGTTTTTCACCCTCTGGAGACGTGTCTCTGCAATAGAACAAGGTTATGTTCCAGTCTTTGGGATGGCTTGCCATTTGAATAGCTGGATAAACCAGATCTCTTCTTCTTTGGATGGAGACTCCGCCGAGCTCCAAGCTTGGGCCGGCCTCCACTTCTGTTTGGCGGTTGACATAGAAAAAGTCACGGAAGAGATCGATAGACGGCTCTTCTTGCAAGTAAACTTCACAGAGGACTTCAAAGTTGCACAAGTTGGAGACTGAATTTGGAGCAATGTATTGAGGATGTAGCTTAAAGAAATGAAGGACATCTCAGAATTTTTTTGACCCGAGCGGGCTGAAACCGTGCATAAGATTGTCGGCGAAGATAACAACTTCCACTTCTTGTGGGGTGGGTTTCTTTTCTAGTCCGGGAACCCGCCAATGAATAATATTCTGAACCAGCAATGTGCCTGCCTCTACGAAATCCAGTAGGAACTGTTTGGTGACTCCAGGGACGACCCAATCACAGGATGCAGATGCTTGAGACATGATGGTGGGTCAAAGCTGAGAGAGGGGCAGGACATGGCAGGTCAGAAAGTGACTAGACAACCAAGACGACTGATGAAATTAAATGTTGTGACGCTAAGCCACCGGTACATTTTATCGTAAGAGCCAGAAATTTGATGGCGGGTTAAGTGAACAAGGCCATGATGCAAAAATTGCTAAGGACATACAAACAGGTTTTGCATATTATACTGAAACTGCAAGATCTACAGGCAAGGAAAAAATCAGATTTAATTCAACCCTAACAGGGAACCGTGGAAGAACGAGAAGTTTAGCACATGAAGAGGAATAGAGTGTAGATCTAGGTCGGACTGCTGTTGGTTTTGCACCAGTGGCCGTGGTGGATAAGCAAACATCACAAGATCCAAAGGGTTGTTCATCAGTTGGCATTATGAAGAAGAACAGACACGCTAATGGGGGCCGATGAACTCGACAAGGTTCAAGTGGGAAGCTACAGATCTAAGGGAGGACAAAAAATATACCTTAAGGATGCGGCAGACATGGGAGAGAGTCTGGAAATGTTCAAGTTGATGCAGCGGCCAAGTTTGTCGATGGCGACAAGACTGCACCGGTACGACGAAGCTCAGGAGTGCTAGCGTCAAGAGGAAGAAGAAGAGTAGTGGCGGCGGAGAAAGTGAAAAGACCCCCTCATGGACCTATTTAAGGGGTTGGAAGGCCAAACGGGCGCGTGGGAATCAAGGCGAGAAATGATGACCGACCAAGATGGACGCCTCGATTTTCAGGCCGACCGTTTAATGAGAGGATCTACGTCATACGTCATGGAATCTTTTCGACATGTATGAAGGTGACATCATGGCGGGTTATGTGTTTCCCCTTTCAGGTGACAAGGGTGTGAGACTCGTTGTTGGATAAAAAGTGGAGATTGACATGAGCAAGCTCAAATCAATCTCGGACCTAATGTTGGGGATATAACCCTATGGTAAGACCCGCCCAAGAGGGGTTGGGTCATACCTCGCGGCTCGTTAGCGTATGGGCTAGAAGAGGAAAATTGGGATGTGCGGCGGCTCACCTGATAGGCTAAGATGGAGGCCCAGAGTCAGGAAGAAGACACAAGACCCGGGCGCGTAAGCCACCCGAGGACAGCCCGACAGAGTCGGCAAGGTGGCTTAGAGGCAGAGTCAGACACGTTGTAAGAGTCGGTATGAGATTTGTGTAACCCGTGGTCTTGACATACAATATAAAGCCGAGACCTGGGGACGGATTAGAGAGAAACCAATCAACCGAGAGCTGGGTCAAGCAAATACGCTCCCTTGTAGTCGATACTCCAATCAATATACACAAAGCAGGACGTAGGCTTTTACCTCATCTCGAGGGGCCAAACCTGGGTAAATCCGTGTCTTTCGTTCCAACCAACCCCTTTGAGTCGACCGCCTTAGCGATAGCCTTGAACTGAAGTCTTCGGACATCTGTCATGATAAAACCACGACAATGGTTGTACGTCAGTCCCAGTCGTTGAGACAAGACCGTCCAGAATTTCTGTTGCAATCTCGATCTATGCGCTGACCATGTCTGAGTCTTACTACTTTTTTCTCGTCCACGTGAAGTATGGGGGTCAAATGAAAGTGGCAAGAGCAAACTGAGTCCACCAAGGCATCTGTTTGTGTTGTCATTACATTAGGTGGTAACGGAGTTGATGTTGCCTACTGCTACTCGCGTCGAGTTCCGAGGAAATTTCCACCATTGCATATCAAGTCTGCAATCCAGTAGACATTAATCTTTAAGTGGACATATGATATTAATTGAGCAGAGCCAAACTCGGTTACGGAGTAGTGCAAGTTTGGTACGTTCACGTGAAAGCCAAGAGCACAAAATACTTCAGATTGTTTATCCTTTACAATGCTACATGCACGCGATGAAGGCTACCAGAAAACAATAACAAAAAAGATCAATTATCGGCTGCCACGGAGTCAGGCTCAGGCTCCACCTGCGTGGTGCCTTGCCTCGTTCCTCCACCATGCGTCTGAGCCGGGTAACCTCCCCTACACCGCGCCTTGCCTCGCTCCGCCACCGCGCTTTTGAGCTGGCCAGCCTCCACCTGTGCCACGCCTCGCCTCGCTTCACTGTCGCGCATCTAAGCTGGCCCTTCCGCGCGCATGCGCCAGGCCGGCTCCGCCTCACCTCACTCCCCTGCGCTCGCCTTGAGCCGCTCCCGCCTGTATGCGCCTTCTGCTCCGCGTTGGCTATCGCCTTCGCGCGCGCTGCTTGGCGCCGGATCTTGCGCGCCCAGCCAGCTCGCTGCCACGCACTGGCCCGGTGGCTCTGCTACATTGGCTCCGCTCCTCCCATCGCTGGTCTCCACCCCTGTTGTCCGCTGGCTCCGCCTCCTCACACCTCCGTCCGGATTTCTAGAGATCAGCCGCCAAGTTTTCTACTCCTTTCTTGCGCTCTTTTTCTATCTTTAGCTTCCTCTACAAGCCGGCCACGGATGATTCGGCCTCATCCAATATTTCCTACATATTATAAATCATCAGAGATAGCTCACAAGTGGACTATGCTTCGGTGCCTTAAGACACCTGCCTTTGTGTCTATGACATGTGGGCCTAATAGATGGCTGGCTCACATGTCAAGGACCCATAGGAAGGTGCCTTTACGGCATCCAAGTTGCATCCCTCACAAGCCCCGAGCCACCACACGCAGACGATCCGGTACTTGAGGGCTACAACATACAAAATTTGCTCTATAATCAAGTCCCATCCTGTTGCAAGCACTCTACATGGCACTTGGGGGCTAATGCAAGTCACTTTTTGATTACACATGTCTTAAAGACCTGGCTATCTCAAGGATATGACCCGGCCCTTGGGGGCTATAGTTATGTTTTTTAAATCTATGACGATTACATATGTCTTAAAGCACCAGCTCAGTATTTTCATAACGATTCGGTCCTTGGGGATATGGTCCATTATCAAAATTACATGTCATTTCTTAAGACCCAGCTCAGTACTTATTTTACTGCACTGGCCCTTGGGGGCTACAAGAGTATGCACGATAAAAGCAAAAGGACGGGGTTTTTATACATCATATTTGCGCTTAAGCACATTTATCATGCCCACTTCACCATCCCCGCCCTCAGACAACTGGGCCAGGTACTCTTGATGCAGATCGTTGACAGTATATTTATTGATCACATAATATGTTTTTTGCTTGGGTCATCATTTTAATTATTTTTTATCTGTTATATGTTATCAATATTCATGTTTTTAGCAAAAGGTTCCAAGAATTTCCTTAAGATGTTTCAACTGCATGTTTAATGTGTGATTGTGTAAAAATAGAAACTTTTGCTATAGTGTTTGGATTTTCGTATTCTATTGGAATGTGTAAAGTTTTTCAAATTTTTACATAGTACTGTCATACCAATTCTTTAGCTTGTCCTAAATTTTCAAAATTGTTTTAGTAACATAAGTATACTTTATAGATGACTACAGACTATTCTGTCTAGACAGATGTTGTGATAGTTTTGTTATCTACTTATCCTAGAGGTTTCATGGCTTATATTGATAGATATAAATGGTGGAAATGATAGTATATAGTACCTAATGTTTTAAAATTATTATGCAACCTGTCTTGCAAGTACATGAAGTGTCAATTTATTTTTATATGTACTAACCTCTCTTACGAGTTCTTTTCAAATTTTATGTGGATGAAATTTTTGAGACTTAGGTGAAACCGGGATATGAGAGGATTGAACAATATACAAAATCTCAATCTTAGGGATGCCTAAGGCTCCCCAAGTCAATATTTTAAGAAGTCTCGGGTATCTAAGCTTGGAGATGCTACTCATCCCACCTCTCTTTGTCAACAATTCTCGGTTAGCCTATGATGATCATTAGTTTTTATTCGTTCACATGTGATATTCTCGGAGCATCTTTTGTGTTTATTTTCGCTTTTCATTTTATGCACCATGCTTGTATGAGATAATCCCTGGCTTATTTATAGAATGCTTCATGTGCTTCGCTTAAACCTTTTGAGCATGGCTTTATAGAATGCTTCATGTGCTTCACTTAAATCTTTTGAGTATGGCCTTATAGAATGCTTCGCATGCTTCACTTATATACTTTGAGCTTTGATAGTGGTCTCTCTATATTCATTGTAGAATGCTCTATGGTATTCACTTATATGTTTTTGAGAGTAGTTTGATGATCACTCTTGTGCTTCACTTATATCCTAAGAGAAAATGTTGAATGAATTGAATGTCATAAAACGTGAAATTATATATGCTTCATATGCTTGACCCATGGAGAGTAGTGACTTCACATACTAAGAGTATAAGCAATAAAATTTATTGGAGGTTAATAAACATAGAATTGGTCACTTGAAAAATTCATGAAGAATATTAAAGGAAGAGGGATTTCACATATAAATATTCTATCTTAGACATCTTCTATGGTTGTGATCCCTCATTAATTATATTCAAACTTGATCAAGTAGTTGACGTTGGACAAGGAAGACAACATAATGGTTATGTTTGTTTATATTCACATCGAAGTTATATTGTCATGGATCCTCTAACATGTGGTTCTTTCTTAGGATCTTTTGCTAGCAAAAAAATTGTACTAAGTACAGATACTACTTGTGCATCCCAAAACTCCAAAACCCAGTTCCATGACAGTCCATCATATCTACCTATAGATTGAATAAGGTCCCTCAAGTAAGTTGTCATCGGTGCAAAAAAGCAATAAAATTTCTCCTAAATAGGTAAGATCTTTTATTGGAAGGGAAAATATGCTTTGTACGAACTTGTGATGGTGAGGAAATAAAAGTGACGGACTGCATAATAAAGGTTGCCATCACAAGGGGCAGTGTAAAGTGATGTTACTTTTTATTAAGAGATTGCACATCCCAAAATAAAAAGTGCATGAGAACGTCTGCTTCCCTCTACGAAGGTCCTATATTTTAGTTTTATGTATTTAATTTTGTATATTTACTTATATGCAAGAGTCAACAATGTATATCCCTATTCCAATCTATTAGTTCTTTAGTTGGCAATCATCATGTGGTGAGGATAGATCCAGTCACATATATCCAGTTGGATATAGATGATCATTATTCATTATTGTTGACATATCCCTGAGATAAATAAGGTGGGAGGCGGAATATGAAGCCCCTATCTTCCTATGTGTTTGATTGAAACTGCTTGTTCTTAAAATATGCTTTGAGTGACAGCAATCATGGAAGACTAAATGATAGTTGAGTATGCGGAATTTGCTAAAATAAAGCTCTTACATAGACCCTTCCAGAAAATAAAATGAATTGTAATTGTTTGGTGACTGAAAATAAAGTTCTCTAGTTTCCAAGAAAGTGTATGGTGTATAGTTTAACATGTGAATAGCTTGCTGCTTGATGATGAGAAGTTTTATTAGAAACACTTGCTAGTTATGATGCTAGAAAAATGACTGAAATTTTATTGATCAAAATTATAAACAATGCTAGCTTCACACTTTATAAATTATTCCTTTTATCATTTACCTACTCGACGGCGAGCAAGAATTAAGCTTGGGGATGCTGATACATCTCCAACGTTTCGGTAATTTATGAAGTATTCATGCCATATTCACCTATGTTTAAAATACTTTTATATGGTTTTGATGCGCTTTTTATGTTTTACTTAGAACTAACCCGGACAGATGTTGTTTTCAGTAGAATTACCATGGTTTCGGATTTTGTGCAGAAAATGAAAGTTCTCGAAAATGCCTAAAACTTTTTGGTGATTTTTTCTGGAACATATGATAAACATTTGAGCAAAGAACCACCGAAGAGGGGGAGGTTGTTGGCCACGAGCTAATAGGGCACGCCCAGGGGGGTCAAAGAGGGATGATGGCTTATGGGCCCCTCGTAACTCAGTTTTGCGTGATTCCAACGCCAAAAAAATCCTATAACTAGAGACACCCTCAGAAATTAGGAAATACTCTTTGCCTTGACACCACAAATCTCTTTATCGATGAAAACCCAATATGGAGAGAAAACAGGAGCGAAAACAGGAGAGAAACAGAGAGAGATCTAATATCAGAGGGGCTCTTGCCCCTCTGGGAGCCATGGAGGCCAAGGAGCAGCGCGGAGAACCTCTCCCCATCTGTGAGAGGCCATGGAGGAGGAAGTCTAAGGTCGAAGACTCTCTCCCCCTCTCTCTAGGTGGCGCCAGAGTGCCACCGGGGGAGCCATCGCCGCGGCGATCGTCTTCATCAACATCACCATCTTCATCGCCTTCCTCACCTCTTTTTAGCGGTCAACTCTCCTGCACCCTGTTGTCATCCCCTATTTGAACATGGTTTTTCATGCCACTTATTATTAATCGATGATGTGTTTCCATCCTATGTGTTTGTGTATATTTATGTTGTTCTTTTGGTTGATTTGATGATCTTGATTGGTTTGAGTGTATTTTAATTTTGGTGTTTTCCTATGGTGCCCTTCGTGTCGCACATACATTAGGGAATTCTTGTTGTACAGTGTTGTAATACGTTCATGATTCCTTTAAATGTGGGGCTAGAGTGACGGAAGCTTACAACCGAGTAAGGGGATTGTTGCTTATAGGAGTAAAGGTGACTTGATGTTTAATGCTATGGTCGGGTTTACCTTAATGATTTCTAGTAGTTGTGGATGCTTCCTAGAGATCCAATCATAAGTTCATATGATCCAAGTATGGAAAGTATGTTAACTCATCCCTCTCCCTCATATAAAATTGCAAGTATGATTACCGATCTTGTTATCAATTGCATAGGATGATTCCGCACACCATACAATCATTATTCCACACTCGCTATTTGTAATATATTCTAACTCTATTTAGTGCAACAACTATTTTTCATATTTTAGTTCTCCATTATCATGCAAAGCTATCCTCTTTATACCCGCAACCCATTTTTATTTCTCGTTACTAGTTAGAAGCAAATTTTCGGTGTATGTAGAGTCGTATCGGTGGCAGATAGGACTTGAGAGAATATTGAACTTACCCTTAGCTCCTTGTGGGTTCGACACTCCATACTTATCACTTCCATCTTTGGAATGTGCTACGATGATTCCTTGCACTTGGGGATTATCAATGTTATTTTTGTGCAGAAATAAAAGTTCTCAGAATCGAACAAAAGTTTTTGTGAATTATTTCTAGAACATATGATGAATTATGGAGCGAAGAATTACCAAAGAGGGCTGCCTAAGGGCCATAGGCCATCAGAGTGCGCCCACCCCCCTAGGCACGCCCTGATAGCTTGTGGGGGACACGTGGCTCCCCCGACACTAATTACAGTCCTATAAATTCACATCTTCGAAGAAAAAACTGGGGAGAAGATTTCATCGCATTTTACGAGATTGAGCCACCGCCACCTCCTATTCTTCCCCAGGAGGGCTGATCTAGAGTCCGTTTGGGGCTCCGGAGAGGGGGAGTCATCGCTGTCGTCATCACCAACCCTTCTTCATCAACACCGACATGATGCTCACCATCAGGAGTGAGTAATTCCTTTGTAGGCTTGCTGGACTGTGATGGGATTGGATGAGATTGATCATGTGATCGAGTTAATTTGATAGGGCTTGATCCCTAGTATCCACTATGTTTTGAGATTGATGTTGCTATGACTTTTCTATGCTTAATGCTTGTCACTAGGGACCAAGTGCCATGATTCAAGATCTGAACCTATTATGTTTTCATGAATATTAGAGTGATTTGGATCGTATCTTGCAAGTTGTATGCACATATTATGTGTCTTGATCCGCATACCCCAAGGTGACAGTACTTGGGATTCTTTCTAATGATTGTTGTAGTTTGAGGAGATCGTGTATTTACCATGTGTTAATGCTTTGTTCTGGTTCTCTATTAAAAGGGGGCCTTAGTATCACTTAATTTGCAATAGGACCCCGCTGCCATGGGAGGGTAGGACTAAAGATGTCATACAAGATCGTATTACGAAATACATGGCTACATTATATTAAGGAATTGGAGCTAGTTATGTGTCACACTAGTTTGTAACTGTTACATTATTGATATCATCTAAACAATTATCCATCATCGATCCATGTGCTTACGCTTTATATGTACTGAATCTTGCTAAGTCACTATTGTTGTTGTTACTGTCACAACTGCTACAATACTGTTACTATTGATGTCACTACTATTCTTTTGTTGTGCTACTAAAATATTTGTTCTAGAGAGATATTCCAAGTGTGATTGAATTGAAAACTCAACTGCTAAGGCCAACAAATGTTCTTTGGCTCCCCTTGCATCGAATCAATAAATCAAGGTGTAATACTACTCACAAAGACTGTTGCGATCCCCTATACTTGTGGGTATCAAGACTGTTTTCTGGCACCGTTGCTGAGGAGCATAGCTCTTTTTTTTATTGGAAACTATAGGGGAATCCCCCACAGCATATATGAATTTATTGATCAAGGAATACAGCATTTACATTTCTACCAGAAGTATCTCAGAGAAAGAAAAGGGGAAAACCTACACTGCTAAAACTATAAAAATCAGGGGGGAAGGAAAGTTACCCATCTAACCAAGTCAACCTTATATCTAACCTTAATTCTAGGAGAGAGCAAAGACATATCATGGATAATGAATGCCCTTCTCCACTGGTTAGAACTAGGTCAGATATGCCTAAAGACCTTAGCATTCCTGATGATCCATGTGTTCCAGCAAGCAGTGAATACAACCTCAACACAAAAAGGTTTGTTCAAATCCCTCCTAGCATTAATAGAAAGCTCTGTCATATTGTTCCCATGTGACAAATCAATCTGAAGATAAGTCCACACACGCTGGCTGAATATAAAGTTAAAGAACATGTGATCCATGTCATCCCTTGTCTGCAAGTGACAGAGAACACAGTTAATCCAATCACCGATATGTCAATATCTTCATTCCAACATATCGTTTGTATTTAATCTATCCATAACCATCATCCATGCAAAAACCTTGATTTTCATAGGGCAACAGCTAGCCCAGATCCATTTAAGCAAGGGCTTAAAGGACATATTGGGATGCATGTGGGTATAGAACCTCTTGGGAGTATAATGTTTGTCAGTCCCATGCCAAAACCAAACATCTTTGCTTGCAGTGTCCCTGTCATGAGTGTGTAACAAGTGTTGCAGAGCAAGCAGCTCATGGAAAGCCTGCTCGGAAAGAGGCAGCTTAAACCAAGTGAATAGGTCAGAACACTCAAGGCCCTCCTTAACTGAAACTAGAGTGTCTCTACAGTAGGAGAACAGCCCGGTAAATCTATTTCAATGGGAAAATGAATCCCCTGGCTTCCATTTATCCAGTCAGAACAAAGCTGTATGACCTTGGTTAATCTTAATCCATGAGACTTCTCTAAACTGATCGAGCAATTTAAGGATATCCTTCCACTAGAAAAATCCACATTAAGCTCTTCCTTGAGGGACAACACCATGATAATATGGCTTCCAGATAAGATGCACCCATGGGACATCAGCCTTATTGAGAAGCTTGTGGACATGCTTCAGAAGAAGGGCCACATTTTGAAGCCCCGGGGTCATAATTCCCAAACCATGTTTGTCCTTTGGTCTGCAGATGAGATCCCAGGAAGCCAAAGATGGTGGAGGTTCCTGCCTATTTTTCCTCCATAAACATTGTCTTTGGATTCTTTCAAGTCGTTTCAAAATTCCTGGGTTGATCAGTAGGCTACCAAGAAATAAAATTGGCAAGGAGGACAAAGTAGAATTAAAATATTGCAATATGTCCCCTTGATCAAGAAAAGAGGAGCCGGAGGTCATTCTTCTCTTCATGCAGTCAACCAAAGGCATAAGATCAATCATTTTTGGCCTGGTAGTACCTACTAGGAGCCCCAAGTAAGTGAAGGGCATCTTGCCCACTTGACAACCAAATGCAGAGGCAAGCCTAAGAGTCTCCTCCTGGGGCACATTTATAGGAACCATAGAGACTTATGATAATTGACCTCAAGCCCAGTAGATTGAGAAAACACATTCAACATCTTCTTCCAAGCTAATAATTAAGTTTCCTCGGCAGTAAAAATAATCAGGATGTCATCAACATACTAGATGATGGGGTAGTCCTTGTCATGGCACGGAATGGGAAAGTGCAGCTCCCCCTTGTGTGCATTTCATTTACCACAGATTGTAAGAGGTCTGCAGCAAGAACAGAGTAGAGGTGACACAGGATCACCCTGCCTAACACCTTTTTGAATTGAAATTGTTTACTAGGAACCCCATTCAAGAGCACAAAAGATGTTCAAGTGGTCAGAAACTCTTTAATCCAATGAATGCACTTTGAATTAAATCCTTTGTGCTTCATAATCTCAAAGATGATTGGGGTGCTAAACAGAATAAAAGGCCTTTTCGAAGTATAGTTTGAGTATCAACATGCGCCTCTTTGATTGATGACATGGATGAAGGTATTCCATTGTTCATCCAATACAATCCTAGATAGTCCTGGATTTAATGAACCCATACTGATTTATACATTTGCAATCAATGATGATATCCTGAAATATGTTTGTACACTCCCATCCCTATTAGAGAGACATGTATGTACTCACCATCTCCCTAAGGGGAGAGTTTCTTAGGGAACAGAGTAATATATGAAGCATTGATATTACTGGTTCAGCCCTTTCTTCATAGAAATCATCAGCAAGGGTTTATAAGTCTAAAGTGGTGTTCTAGTCCTAAGCTCATGTAAGCTTGGGTGAACAGTAAAATAAAAATAGTTTCAAAAAATTCCGAATTTTTTGTGTGAAACTTTAACAAATTTTTTGATAGCTCGTTAAATTTCAGCGCCATATGACATTCGTGTAAAATGTGGAAAAAAGAAAAATCGATGCTCCAAAATGCGTTTGAAAATAACATTTTTTGAGCATCTGTTTTGTTTTTTGCCACAATTTACACGAATGTCATCTGGTGATAAAATTTTGCAATCTATCAAAACAATTGTCAATTTTTCATATGAAGAAACAGAATTTTTAAATTTGTTTTGATATTTTTTCGATTGTACTATTCCCTTGAGCTCACATGAGCTCGAGATCATAACAGCCGCTTCCTATATAAGTCCTTACAAATGATATACCAACATTTCTTGAAGAAGAGTCCATTAAAACCATCTGGTCCACGTGCTTTGTCAATGAGCATGTGCTTGAAAACATCATCAATTTCCTCCTTTGTGGAAGGTTTAGTCAAAGCATCTAGACTAGCCAGTGGCTTAATTAAGGCCATAAGGTCAAACCAGATGACAATTCCTATAGAAGTGCCCATTCTATCCTTAAAAGCAGACCATATAACACCTTCCATTTGACTATGTTCAGTGACTACTGACCCATCCTGCAGCTGAAGACTAGCAATAGAATGCTCCATAATCTCTCAATAGCCATGGATGAGAGAACTTAACGTTTTCCTCTCCCACCTTAATTTACCTAATTGTAGAACGCTTTTTCCAATATAAAAACTACAGGTGTAACAAGTGTTGAACATGCAACTTGACAACTTTTCTGAAGTTAAATTCCTTCCTGAATAGAGGCATCACTTCTTCCAGGTTGTCCAGGAGAATAATCACATTATTGCACTTGGCAATTAGAATTTTAGGCTTGGAGATCCCAAGTTTCCATTTCTTAAGATCCGGCATGAGGGTTTTCAACTTATCAACAATAATGGTAGCAATGTGAGTTTTCCTAGAAGGCTTGTCCTACGATTTTTTAACACATTCACGAAAGCCCTCCATTTGAACCCTGTAGTTCTCAAATCTAAAGATGTTAGACTTTGGAATTTTAGTTTTAATGACCGCCACACAGGGCAGATGATCAGATGTAGTTCTGGCCAAAGGAAGTACCTTAGAGAAAGGCTAGCATGTGATCCGGCTAGTGGAAGTAAAGAACCAATTCAACTGTTCCGACAGAGGCACATCTTGCATATCGGACCAAGTGAAACACCTCCTTTTGATGGGAAGTTCTAGCAGTACCAGCTACCCAATGCCCTCATTGAAAATAAAAATATCATTTATGTCACCACCTGGTAAATTCCTATTCTCAATAGACCTAATCAAATTAATATCTCCCAACAAAAGCCAATTTTCATCAATGGGGATATTTAGGTGATAGACACAATTCACAAAATTATCTCTAGGCTCACCATTGCAAGGACCATAAACAGATACAATTGTCCATTTTTCATTATTATGCCTGGAAGTAAAGCCAATCACCACAGCAAAGGATTTCACTTCAATTAACATGTCAAACAAAATGGAGGAGTTCCATACCACAAGAATACCCCCAGAAGCTCCCTTAGCATGAGCAAAAGAAAAAGTATCAAAGTGCTTAGAGCAAAAAGCCCTAATATCTATAATGTCAAAGTGTATGCATTTAGTTTCCTGAAAGCAGACAACCACACACTAACTCTCTTCAATTTTCTACTTAACTGCACGTTGCCTTGAAGGGGAGTTAAGTCCTTTCACATTCCAGCATAGAACACTATAACTTCTAAAATTCTATAATTCATGATCCACAAACAATCCATGGCATGAAATCACTACATGGTAGAGCTTAAGAGAGTTAAAGGTAAACTGTCCCTAGAGGACCATAGTACGATTATACAAACCATAACTAGCATCAATAATTTAACATAAAAGCACTGAAGTACATAAAATCCTTGGCGAAAAGAAACATCCAAATTAGGGGCTGGCCAAACCCGAAAGCTAGAAGGATATTTAATCATCAGAATAGGTGGAGGCTATTGCAATAGGATCAGCTATAAGGTTATCCACGGTCAGCTTCTTAGGAGCGATCCACAGGTCACTGTCAATCTCCTGGAGGGTTGAGATAGGAGTGTGCGGCATCACATCAAGCCTGGCCTCTCCAACATTGTAGTTCTCCTAATCCCTGAGATCAACAACTTCGGTTCATGACATAGCAACAAGAAGTTTTCATCTTGGATTCTTCTTTTTATGGCGACGGTAATTCCTAGAATGTTGTCTTAAAACCGTCTCTTTTGGCTGAGCCCCTGGTGCAGCACCGCACTAATGTTTCCACCAAAGGAGTTGGAGCCAGAGTTTTATGGTGCCTGCCCTTCTTTGGCTCACCTTGCGCAGAGAATGGTAAAGGCTCATTCAGAAGGAGTTGATCATCATCAGCAGTATCAATTCCCACACATTGGGAAGAAGCAGGTAATGTTTGAGTGGAAGCATCCCTAGGAAAAAGTTTCCTGGCAACAGGCCTAGAGGCAACTGGACTGATAGTTTGAGCCTCCATACCTTGAGGGACCACTTGCACATCCTCAAATACCACAACCCAATTCCTCTTTGAAATAATAATGTGTTGCATAGCAACAGAAGGCATAGCAACAGAAGCCACAACCCAATTCCTCTTAGAAATAATAATGTGTTGCATAGCAACAGAAGGCATAGGCACTAGCTTTGCCTGCAGTGGATAGTATTTCAGGAGAGATGATCTCCTCCAAGCAAGCTTCGAGGGAAGAACAGGGCCATACACCACCCTCATAGCACAAACAAAAATTCTAGGGTGTTGGATGCGAGGGGCCTGATAAGGAACTATTGCCCACGCATTAGCATCTAGCTGTTGGGGCAAAACATCTGCCACAATAATAGGTTCATTCATTTGTACCTCTCACTCGGAGAAAACAGGTTGACCAATGACCACAGACTCCTGATCTTGCACTGGCTGTTGTTCCTCCTCCTGATGATCAGCTTGCTGCACCTCATCCGAGTGTTCGTGGCCACAATTATCGCGATCAACCTGATTAGGCATTGGGTTGGGATTGGCGGGAGATCATTCCACCCCAGAGCAGGATATTATTGGAAATATTCCCTAGAGGCAATAATAAATTGTAATAAATTGGTTATTATTATATTTCCTTGTTCATGATAATCTCTTATTATCCATGATATAATTGTATTGATTGGAAACTAAATACATGTGTGGGTATATAGACAACACTGTGTCCCTAGTATGCCTCTAGTAGACAAGCTCGTAAATCAAAGATGGTTAAGGTTTCCTGGCCATGGACATAAGATGTCATTTGGTAATGGAATCACATCACTAGGAGAATGATGTGATGGACAAGACCCAAACTATAAAGGTAGCATATGGTCGTGTCAGTTTATTGCTATAGTTTTCTACAGGTCAAGTGTATGTTCCTATGACCATGAGATCATGCAACTCACTGACACCAGAGGAGTACCTTGTGTGTATCAAACTTCGCAACGTAACGTGGTAACTATAAAGGTGCTCTACAGGTATCTCTAAGGGTGTCTGTTGGGTTGGCATGGATCAAGACTGGGATTTGTTACTCCGTGTGACGGAGAGGTATCTCACGGCCCACTCGGTAATACAACATCAATATAAGCCTTGCAAGCAATGTGACTAAAGAGTTAGCCATGGGGGATCTTGTATTATGGAACGAGTATAGAGACTTGACGGTAACGAGATTGAACTAGGTATAGAGATACGATGATCAAATCTTGGGCAAGTAACAGATCGAAGAACAAAGGGAACATCATACGGGATTATCTGAATCCTTGACATAGAGGTTCAACCGATAAAGATCTTCGTAGAATATGTAGGAGCCAATATGGGCATCCAGGTCCAGCTATTGGTTATTGACCGTAGAGGTGTCTCGGTCATGTCTACATAGTTCTCGAACCCGCAGGGTCTGCACACTTAAGGTTTGGTGACGTTTCGGTAGTATTGAGTTATATGTGTTGGTGACCGAAGGTTGTTCGGAGTCCCGAGTGAGATCTCGGACGTGATGAGGAACTCCGGAATGTTCCGTAGGTGAAGATCAATATATAGGACGACGGGAATCATAGTCTGGAAGCGTTCCGGGGGTACCGGGTTATGACCAGGAGTACCGAAAGGGGTTTCGGGGGGGGGGGGAGCGGCAAGTGTTGGGGGAGGGGCTCATGGGCCAAGGGGAGGGGCAAACCAGCCCACTAAGGGGCTATGCTCCCCCTCACCCTTTCCCACCTAACCAGGAGAGGTGGGGCGCCCCCTCTATGGTTCCCTCCACCTGGCTTGGTGGGAAAGTCACCCTAGGGTTTCCCTAAGGGGCGCCCCCATCTGCCTTGGCGGCCGCCCCCTAGATGGGATCTAGGGGCACCACCCCTCCTCCCTTCCCCTATATATAGATGAGGAGAGGGAGGGCAGATGGACCTATGAAAAGCCACGTGCTGCCCTCTCTCCCTCTAGATAACTTCTCCTCTAGATCAGTACGGTACGGCTTAGCGAAGCTCTGTCGGATCAGCTCCACCACCACCGCCACCACGCCGTTGTGTTGACGAAGAACTCATCTACCTCTCCACCCTATCTTGCCAGATCAAGGAGGTGGAGATCGTCATCAAGTTATACGTGTGCTAAACGCGGTGGTGCCGTCCGTTTGGCGCTTGATCGGAAGGGTCGTGATTGGATCGAGAGACGGATCATGATTGGATCGCGGGATGGACAACGATTTGGATCGCGAAGACGTTCGACTACATCGATCGCATTTCTTAACGCTTACTGCTTAGAGATCTACAAGGGTATTTAGATCCACTATCCCTCTCGTAGATGCTCATCACCATGGATAGATCTGACGTGTGTGTAGGAATTTTTTGTTTCCCTTGCAACATTCCCCTACAGATACGGGGGCAACACGAAGTTATGGACATCCAGTGAGGATTACCATCTAATTGCATTGGGTCCTCTTCTTGTGGCATCTAATCTGCAAAATTAGCCCTGAGAATGTAGCATGGTCTAGTCCAGGATACCTTGGCACCACCATAAGCAGCATAGTCTAAGAACACCACATCTCGAGGAACAAGGATATCTTCAGGAAAGGAGTCAAAAACAATTGTTTTCACCAGATAGGGTTCGTCACTATCCCAATATTGAAAAGCCCCAAAAGTGTTAACTACAGCTCTAATATTCAGTGTTGTCCTCAAGTGTAGAGGTATCCCAAGGAACATCAAGCATCCATTACGAAAACCATGAGCACCTCTGAATCCAATACCCTCGTCATGCTTGAGAAACTGCACAAGCTATCATTCCCAATCGGCTGCGGAGGCAACGGAAGTAAAGGGAAGCGGAAGCCAGCATCACAAAGTTGAAATAGTCCGACGCCGCAAACCCAAGGCTGAGCAAATCGAACCTGAACTCCTATGTTGAGCAAGAACTCAGCAACAGCTTCTCTGGCCTGACCAACCTAGTCAAGCGGTAGGAGAGGCATCACCTCGGCGACCACAAAGTCTTCATGATGGCGAACTATCATCGTCAGAGGCTTGACGATAGTCTGGGCCAACCGACTCCCTCCACCATCAATCAATTGGTTCCCACCTGGGACATAACAAAGCGGGTCTAGGGCAAAGACCGCCATCGAAGCTTTAGAAGCCTCTGGAGAAGACAATGAATGAGGAGAGGAGGCTTGGTACAAAATGGCGAGGGTTTTCATCGACAAGCAATGAATAGATTGGACTTCCTTGACGGAGGAGCACGAAGGGTCTTGCCTGACATGGGAAACAGAGGAGGCGGCAACCCCTAGACCGGTATTGGGAACCAGAGAAGCCGGGGAAGACTTGGGTTTAGAAAATATCCCCTGCTCTAGTGCAATTTTCTCGCAGTCCTTGCGATGATGTCACACACAAGAACAGGCAAGGGAGATAAACAGAAGTAGGGTAATTTTTTCCAAAATGACCAGACTGAAAACAAATTGGACAAGAAAAGATTTCTTCCACCATACCATCCACAAGATCATTAAAAGCATTAGAAGCATCCTGAGTCGATGGAATATCCTCTATAATAGGTGTCGAAGAAACCAATGCGAATGGTTAGGTCGATGAAGATGGCCCATCAACAAAGGAAGTCCCATTGGGCACAACGGACACCGTCTCATCATGGTAAATTCGAATACCAGTCGTCTCTCCCGACATTAGAGCTAGACAAGACAGCTCCTGTGCGGGCTGATCATGGAGATTATGACAATGACGAACAACCAGCGAGCCAACAGGGCCAAAGACTATCGGTGGTGAGGCAACAGTCCAATGCAAGTCCACTGGAGAAGGAGCATGAATAACCACACCCTCATTGTGGGGAACAGTATAACCTACAATCTCAGTGGCAAGAATCTCCTCGGATGAGATGGGGCATCGATAGGCCTTGCAAATTTTGTATTGTTGAATGGTTGCAAAAGAGAGACTTTTTTGAAAGATGATTTGGCCAGAGGTTTATGCATAGCTAAAAGACCAAGAGCAACTCTGCATTTTGAGGGACTAACAAGGATCCATTCCGCATCACATTCCTTCTTCCAAAGTTTAAACTCACGAATCCAATTTGGTCCTCCATTACCCCAAAGATGAAAGTAACATTTGAATTGGAGGCAAGAATAGGAACGTAGATCTATAATATAAAAACCAATATACTTGCAAGAAACATTGAAACTGAATACCTTTCCACCAATGGAAGAGACCATGAACTCAATGGCAGAACCCCCCAAAGTTGATTCCAATGCAGCCGCCACTGATTCATCAATGAGACGAAAATCATGTCTACTAAAACAAACAACCAGCATAAAAGATGCCATGTTCTCCATTAGATGATCCGTGAGGCCAGATTCTTTATAGTTCTCATCTGCAAAGTCTCTACCACTGGAGAAATCCAAGCCAGGGGTAGATCGAGTGGGAGAACCCATCCTTGAGAAGACGGGGATGAGGAGAAGAGGACACTAGAGAGATTGATCGGAGAGGAAAAGCAATTCATTGGCAGTGGATGAAGATTGTTGGTGGATTAGGGTTTAGCAGTGTGGTGCGAAGGGGCGCCATATCCCCCCGATGTGCACATCATTCAAATGATTGCTCAGAAGATAGCTCTATTTTGTGTTCACTTGAGGTTATCTAATTTCTACTATGAAGAATCTGAAAGATACTCGAACCAGGATCGTCCCCTATCGAACGATAGGAGGTAAGGAACTACCATCTAGCTCTGCTTTTGATCCACCTAATGTTTTGAATCAACTTATAACACCTATTACACCTTGCACCTTGTTAGTGCATCTAGTGCCCCTTAGTGATTTTGGTGTATTGAAGACTTATAGGTTAAGGCACTAATTTGTTTGTGAGTGTACACAGGCTCTATAAGTCGATGAGGAGTTTGATATATTCGGAGATTATCGACCCCTAAAAATGTATGTCTTCAAGTGAAGACTTTGCTAAAGACTTTCTGAAGACTTTGTGAAGACTTTGAAAATGAAGAAGTTGGTGTGACCTTGAAGATATGGAGGAATATGAAGCGTGAAGACTTTTGTTTTCGTAGTTTCATTTCCTTTATTTGAGTCATCGGAAACACCGTACTGTTAAAGGGGGCCGAGGTAATACTAAGGAAAATTTCCAACTGATGCTCAACTCCAAAATCCTCAACCCATACAATCCTTCGAGTGAAGCCTTTGGAAATCTCTTACGGTTCAGACAAGTTCTTCAGTGACAGAGATGAAGTTCTTTTGGTCTCTAAGGAAATTGATGTGACTGAGGAGTTAGGATTTCCCCAGTGTGAATTGCCTACAAGTGAGGAACATGATAAGCTGAGGACTTTCATAATTTGAATTTCCGACCGTTGCTGTGCTTTGTGCTAGCTGTCCCCAATCATTCTTATCCACACAACGGTCATATTATTGGGGGAATTTATGTCTTATCATGTCAGGTTGCATCCTGGCTATAAATAGCCACCCCCCACAACCACTAGCGGCTTGGCTGCTCCGAGAGAGTACTGACACTTGTCATTTGAGAGCAACCCATCCTCTGAGGACTTTGAGAGAAAATCATCAGTGAGGAAAAACCCACAACCAAACCACAAAACCCATAGTGATTGAGCATCACTAAAGAAATTCCTGTGTGGAACCGACGCTTGTTACCTTTGAGGACTGGGCATCCTCCAGACGGTTAGGCATCATGGTCTAGTGCTCCTGCAGTCAATTGGGGACCACGAAGTGACCTTGGTCTAGAGCATCCAGCAGTAAATTGTGGATCACCGGGTGACTAGTTTGTGAGTGTTTTGGAAGTCTACCCTGAAGACTTACCACGAGTGTTGGGCGAGGACTGTGTGACCTTAGCTCAAGGAGAAAACGGTAAGGACTGTGTGTCCTGGGACTATGTGTCCTCTGGTTTAAGTACCAGGCTCCTCCAAACCAGACATACGAGCTACCTGGTTCTATTTCCTCAACCTCCTTATTCCTCATAAACTTGTTGACGAAATTGATTGTTACTGTTTGAAGAATTTTACTAAAGACTTTCGCAAATTCCTCACCTCAAATTCTTCAAGTTGCCTTGTTCATCACTGCTTATCCTTTATCACGCTTCTCACTGTTCGTGCATGTTTCATTTCATCATGATGACTAAGCTGATACTATGTTCCTCATACACTTGAGTACTTATTCCGCTGTTAGTTATTCATCACATTTCAAATTCCTCAACGTTGAAATTCCTCAAGTGATGAATTTGTAAAATCGCCTATTCACCCCCCTCTAGTCGATATTACGCACTTTCAATTGGTATCAGAGCAGGTACTCCCTCGCTCTGTGTGATTTTGGTTTAACCACCTGGAGTTCTAGTTATGTCGACTACTGGTATGATCAAGGTTTGCGTGGGATATCCTACCTTCGATGGGACAGACTACCCCTACTGGAGGTACAAGATGCGTATGCACCTTGAAGCTATTGACAACGATCTCTGGTACGTTGTGGAAAATGGTGTGCCCTCTGTCGCTCCTACTGTTACAGTTGCTGATGTAAAGAGATTCAAGCAACTCAATTCTCAAGCGAAGAATATCATATGTGGTCATCTAAGGAAAGGTCAGTATGGCAGAGTGAGTGCTTTGGAATCTGCTAAGCTTATCTAGGATAGGCTTTCCAAAGTCAACGAAGGTGTTTCCACTCAACGTGACTCTCGTGTTGATGTTCTTTGCAATATCTTCAACCGCTTCAAGAGATTTGACAACGAAAATGTTCAGCAAACATTTGATCGCCTCATTGATATATCCAATGAACTTCAAGCACTGGCTGCCACTGATATCACTGACCATGAAGTGGTGAAGAAACTGCTACGATCTCTCGATTCCTCATTTGATACTCTGGTTTTGATGATTCAAGAACGTGGAGATTATAAAGCTCTTGATCCTGCTGATATTCTTGAGAGACTCAATACTCATGAATTCCAACAAGCTGAAAAGAGAGACCTCTACGGACCAAGCTATGGAAGATCTTCTGCTCTAAAGGCAAAAGCAATTTCCTCATCTGAAGAAGAAGATTCTGACAGCAGCCTTGGTGATCCTGAAGAACTAAGTCAGGAACTAGCTATGCTTGTGAGGAAATTCCAGAAGTTCTCAAGAAGAGGTGGATTTGGAAAGGCATCAAAAAGTGGCTTGAGGAAATCAGATTCCTTAGAAGATTACAAAAGGAGAACATGTCATCGTTGCAAGAAGCCTGGCCACTTTATCTCTGATTGTCCTCTCTGGGAAAAAGACTCAAAGAAGAAGAAGAAATACAAGGATGATAGTTCTGATGACTCGAAGAAAAAGAGGAAATCTTCAAAGTCCTCATCTGCAAAGTCCTCATCTTCAAAGTCCTCAAAGCACAAGAAGAATGGTTCCAGAAAGGCTCGAGCATTCATCGACAAGGAAATGGATTCCGAGGAAGAATTTGAAGAATATGAAGAAGAGGAAGAATCTGAGGAGGAACCAGAATCTGGTGTCGCTAGCCTTGCTCTCGCTACTGCTTTCGTCAGCAAGTCCATCTTCAACAATGAAGAATATGACTACTCCAACGACTCTGACGTCAGCAATGATGATTATGCTCCCACTTATTGCTTCATGGCGAAAGGCTCAAAGGTACACAAACATCATTCCTCATCTGAATCAAGTGAAGGTGAATTTGATGAATATGTGAAACCTAGCTATGCTATACTTGTTAAAATTGCCACTAAGCAACAAAGTGCACTTGAAAAGCTTCAGAAAATACTAGACAAAAGCGATGATCTGTTAAACCATGAAGTGGATCGGACTCAAACTCTGTCTGTCGATCTTAAAAGTCTTCAGACAAAGTATGATAACCTTCAGAGTCATCATAACAACCTCTTAGCCGATCATGAGAAGCTTTCATATGAATTTATTCAAAGAAAGCAAGATCTTGAAAAGCTGATGGTGTCACATGACGATCTCCAAAGGGAAAATGATTCCTTACTGGCTCAACAGATCAGTACCGCGCAGGAACAATTTGTTCCACCTTGTTTAAAATGCATCGAACGTGAAACTGCTAATTCTTCACCTGAATGTTCAAATGCTTCTACTGCTACAAATTCTTCAACTATTCCAGTGGTTTCAAATTCCTCATCTGAGGATACCACAAGTATCACTGATAACAATGCAGGGTTGAAGGAATTGTATGTGACAGGCATGTACAAAAGTCTAAAAGGGCATCAAACCCTTTCTGATGTCCTCAAGAAGCAGATTCTGAACAGGAACCCTAGGAAAGAGGGTATTGCCTTTGTGAGGAAACTCAACGCTGATGGATCCTACTGGACACCTGAGCAGTACCCCAAAACCTCATGGGTTGCTGCAAAAGGACCTCGTGTAGATCCATCCACTTTATCTGGCTTTACTTGTGAAACTTCATATTCCTCTGATGAGTCACTTGACTCCAATTACAGATTCTTCAAAAATCAGAGAAGTGAAGTATTTGCTAGATATGTTGGAACTAACTGCAGGAACGGTTCTCCTATGAAGAAAATCTGGGTTCCCAAGAGCTACCTACAAAATCTTGAAGTGTATGTCCTCACGACACCACTCATGAAGAATTGGAACCCGAGATCAAATTCCTCATATGGACCAAAGTCCTCACTTGGACCAAATTCCTCAAATGGTCAAAATCATCATTCTCGTGCTTATGCCTCTGTTTCGCAGGGAAAACCTAAGAGTTATGAATATCTGCATTATTCTTCAAACTATTATGTTCATAAGTCCTCAAAGAATTTCTCTACTTATTCATTTGAATACTCTAACCCTCGCCCTGTGATACGAAGCGCACTTGCTTCAATGCCTCCCTTCTCACATGGTGCTCGCAGAATGATGAATTCCTTGCCAACCCTCCAGACGTGGGTGGTGAAGAAATCAAACTAACATCTTATGCAGGGTCAGGTCTCCAGATGAATTTGAACATCTGATGAATTTGCTGGAGACCTGAGGAAATGCTTGAAAGGACGCAAGCTAACCATGATGAAATGAATTCTTCATTTCTCACGTCCTCACTCTACTTGCTTACTATCTTATGTGATGAAATTCTGTTTGATGAAATTGATATCATATTCTTCACTCTGAAGCATATGAGTTCGTAAGTTGTACTAATTCATCTGCAGGATGATACTCTAAAAGCTACTGAGTGGGTTCTCGATAGTGGATGCACAAACCACATGATGGGTGACAAGAATCTACTGATGATTTTGCCACTCACTCCATCTCCTCTGAAGCATATCACCTACACAGACAAAGTTAAAAGCAAGGTATTGGGACTTGGTAAGGTTGCTGTCTCAAAGGACCGAACCGTGGACAAGGTGATGCTTGTTGCATCCCTCGGATTCAACCTTTTGTCTGTCTCAATGCTTTGTGATCTTGATATGGTTGTCATATTTGGAAAATATTGTTGTGTTGTCATCATGGAATCTGACAATTCCAAAGTCTTCGAAGGATTTAGGAGAGGAGACTTGTATATTGTTGATTTCTCTACAGGTCCTCAACCTGCCACTTGCTTACTTGCAAAGTCTTCAGAAGGCTGGCTGTGGCATCGACGACTTGGACATGCTAGAATGAGGAACCTGCACGCACTCGTGAAGAAAAAGCACGTCATTGGCATCGAGGGTGTCAAATTCCTCAAGGATTACCTTTGTGGTGCATGTGAATCTGGGAAGATGACCAAATCCAAGCACCCCTCGAAGACAATCATGACCATGACTCGACCCTTTGAATTGCTTCACATGGATCTATTTGGCCCCAGTCATTACTCCGTACTAACAAATGCATCAAGTTTGTATGGCTTTGTCATTGTTGATGATTACTCTCGTTACACATGGGTGCATGTTATTCTATACAAAAATGAAGTGCAGGACGTCTTCAGATGATTTGCTTCAAGGGCCTCCACCAACTTCGGAGTCAAGATCAAGCATATCAGGAGTGATAATGGGACTAAGTTCAAGAACACTAATCTTGATGAACTTGGTATTACTCATGAGTTATCTGCCCCTTATACTCCTCAGCAGAATGGCATCGTGGAGCACAAAAACAGGACACTTGTTGAAATGGCTCGCACCATGCTTGATGAATACAAAACCCCTCGTCGCTTCTGGCTTGAAGCAATTGATAATGCATGCCACATCATCAACAGGGTATATCTTCACAAATTCCTCAAGAAGACTTCATATGAGCTCATGACAGGCAAGAAACCCAATGTAAGTTATCTCAAGGTCTTTGGTGCAAAATGCTGGATCAGAGATCCTCACCACAGTTCTAAGTTTGCACCGAAAGCACATGAAGGTTTTATGCTTGGTTATGGAAAGTACTCGCATACCTACAAAGTCTTCAACACCTACCATCACAAGGTGGTTGAAACCGTAGATGTGCGGTTCGATGAAACTAATGGCTCGCAAAGAGAGCACCTGCCTTCTGTGTTAGATGAACAATCTCCTGAGGAATCCATCAAGCTGAAGGCAACTGAAGATGTCATACCCACTAAGGAAATCATTCCAACAAATGAAGACTCTCATGCTGATATACCTGAAGAAAATGGTGCTGATGAAAATCCTCAGCCTCCTCAACTTGCTCATCCAAGAGTAGCAAATGAAGTGTAGATTGACAAAATCATTGATGACATCAATGCACCAGGTCCTCTCACACGCTCAAAAGCTTCACATCTAACTAACTTTTGTGGGCACTTTGCCTTTGTCTCTATCTTAGAGCCCACCAAAGTTGATGAAGTATTCAAGGAACCCGAGTGTATTCAAGCTATGCAAGAGGAATTGCATCAGTTCAAGCTCAACAACGTGTGGGAACTTGTCAAGCGACCAGATCCTCGCAAACATAACATCATAGGTACCAAGTGGATCTATCGCAACAAGCAAGATGAAAATGGACTCGTGGTGAGGAATAAGGCTTGCCTTGTAGCCTAAGGCTATACACAGGTTGAAGGAATTGACTTTGATGAAATGTTTGCACCTGTTGCTAGACTTGAGGCTATTTGCATATTACTGGCTTACGCTAACCATCATAATATCATCTTATATCAAATGGATGTGAAAAGTGCATTCCTCAATGGTAAGCTTGAGGAAGAAGTATATGTTGCTCAACCCCCAGGTTTTGAAGACCCTAAGCATCCTGACAAAGTCTTCAGACTAAACAAGGCCCTCTATGGCCTCAAGCAGGCCCCTCAGGCGTGGTACGACACTCTGAAGGAATTCCTCATGAAGAAAGGCTTCAAACCCGGTTCACTCGACCCTACTCTTTTCACAAAATCCTATGACAATGAACTGTTCATATGCCAAATATATGTTGATGATATTATCTTTGGATGTACTGACAAATGTCACAGTGATGAATTTGCCTATATGATGAGTGAAGAATATCAAATGTCTATGATGGGAGAGTTGAAATTCTTTCTAGGTCTTCAAATTCGTCAGCAAGACAATGGCATCTTCATCTCACAAGAGAAATACCTCAAAGATGTTCTAAGGAAATTCGACATGCAAGGTTGCAAAGGCGTCAAAACTCCAATGCCTTCAAAAGGCCACCTCTGCACTGATGAAAATGGTAAAGATTTTGATCAGAAGGTATACCGCTCCATGATTGGCTCCTTATTGTACCTATGTGCATCTAGGCCTGATATAATGCTAAGTGTTTGCATGTGTGCTCGATTCCAAGCAACACCGAAGGAATCACACCATAAGGCTATGAAACATATTCTTCGATACTTAGGTCACACACCAACACTTGGATTGTGGTATCCCAAGGGCTCAAATCTTCACCTTGTCGGATACTCTGATGCTGACTATGCTGGAGATCGTGTGGATCGCAAGTCAACCTCAGGCACATGTCATTTCCTCGGACGATCCTTAGTCTGTTGGTCCTCAAAGAAGCAGAACTGCGTTTCACTCTCTACTGCAGAAGCTAAGTACATTGTTGCTGGCTCGTGTTGTGCTTAGTTACTATGGGTGAAGCAATCCCTCAAGGACTACGACATCAAGCTGAAGAATGTGCCTCTTTACTGCGACAACGAGAGTGCCATCAAGATTGCCTATAACCCAGTTCAGCATTCCAAGACCAAGCACATCCCGATTCGTCATTGCTTTCTTCGAGATCATGTACTCAAGGGCGACATCTCCATCAACCACATTCCCACTGAAGAACAACTGGCCGATATCTTCACAAAGCCCTTGGATGAAAAGAGATTTTGCAAGTTGCGGTGTGAGCTAAATATCTTAGAATCTTCGAATGTTCTTTGATGAAGAACACACATCCTAACACTTATGCAAAATTGATGACTTAGATGTGCAACACACGAAGTAACATTTTTCTTCAATCAATGAAGAATAACTCTCTAAGTGTGAAGAAATTAACGAAGAATTTGATTCTCAGAACTCTACGACAATTGTACGCGGTGTCTGAAATCATCATTCTTATACGGTGGGTTGCGTCACCAACCAAAAGTTGAAATTCTTCAAAATTGAGCATTTCGTTGTTTTTGCAAATTCTTCAAACTATGAAATTCCTCAAATTTACAAATTCCTTAAGTTTTTCAAATTCCTCAAGTTTTCAAATTCTTCAAACTTTGAAACTCATGTTCTTCATTGACTATATATATATATATATATATATTTGAGTTTTCAATGTCGTCAACACCATTCACTTATTGCTAATTCTTCAAGCTGATTTTTATCTAAGTGAATGTGATCGGACCCCTTTTCCCCTCTATGCTAAACTCAACCAAGTCTGTTCACAAATTCTTCATATGCGTTCTACTTTGAAACTTGTTCAAAGTCTTCACTGTGTCCTTGACAGCTGAAGAATTTGCGAACGAAAACTTTGAAATATTCTCTACCAAAATGTTCGGCGGTTCCCGCTCAAACTGTTCCTATTCCCGCGCCTAGATAACCCACGACCCCTCATTATCACCACCGCTAAGTACATGGGTGACACCTATCGCGTGGAGAGCAAGGGTCAGGGGCAATCCTGTCCAAAATCTTTGGGCGGATCAGTTTTCACTTCCTCTATAAATGCCCCCTTCCCATCAACTGTGCTCGGTTACTCCGCATCTCATCCCTCTCCCGAGCTCCAACCTAGCGCCACCGCTAAAGTCATCGTCGCCGGTGAGGAAGAGCTTCACTGACTCAACCTCGTCTTCACCGTACTCGCACCGGCCGTGGAAATCCTCATCCCACCACCGTTGTAGCTGTCTGGCTCTGCCAAGCTAAGGCATGGGAGATCTGAACGCACGAACTTCCCAATCTCATCTCTGAGTTCGTTGTGTTCTTCATCAGGGTAAATAAAATTTACTTTTACTGCCCTTGTTTGATCCTCAAATGCTCTTTATATTCCTCAAAAGGTGTTTATATGTTATAAATCCAACTCTCAAGCACCTTTCATCTCCTCATACTTGATGATTTTCCCTAAGTAATGATTTTCTTCAAGATTTCTCAATTGTGCGAATTCTCAAATTTGCACAACTCTAGAACCTAAGGCAAAGAACACTTAGTGAAATTCCTCAAGACAACCATGGTCAAATTCCTCACACCTGTTTTTTTAATTTCTAAGAATGCATCTGACCTCTTCAAATCCCTCACACCTATACTCTGTTCACAGGTACAATATGTCTGCGGATGAATCACTAGGTTCTCATCAACTTAACTCATTTGCAGTACTACTTGAAGAAAAACTATGTACCTCTTCAGAATCTTCAAGAGTTCATATTCCTCAAGTGAAGAAAATGTCTGATGGAAAGAAACCTCAGAAAGGAGGGAAGAAGCCAGATGTGTACACTGCATTTGAGATCCCTGAGGATCTGTATGATGAATATTGCACACCTAACGAAGAAACACATGGAAAGGAGACGACCAAGCAGAGGAAGATCCGTCTGCAGAAGATTGAGAGGAGATGGGCCAAAGAATGGAGAGAATATCGTTATGTAACTCCAAAATACATGATGAAATTCGCTGTGAAACCACCTTACAGCAGGCCTCCTCTTGCTCCAAACCAAATTGCTGATCCAACTAGCCTCAAAACTGGTGAGGACTTTCCTGACATGTGGGAGAAGCAACAAGCCAAGTTGGCAAGGAAAGCCAAAGAGGCAGTGAAGAAATTCAACAAGGATTTTGCTGCTGTTGCCTTTGCCGGAGCTTCTGCTAGTGCTCCGAAGAAAATGGTAAAGAAACCTGCTCTGAAGATTGTTTCTTCAACATCAAAATCCTTAGTACAAATTCCTCAAGGTCAAAGGCCTCAGCCCAGAAAACCTTCTGCACCTGGAATTGTTGCTGCTCAGTCATCTGCAACAGCTACAAAGTCCTGAACCCTAGTGCATCTGTCAACATGCAAAAGGACTGAGGGTTTCACCAAAGTTCCAAAGCTCACTTCAAGCCCTTCCACAACTGCAAAGTCTTCAACCAGTCCCTCTGCACTTAAACTGAAGAAGATAGTCGGACGTGGTCAAAAACCAAGTCCTCACACCAGTAAGGCTCTGGTTATAGTCCCCTCAGGTTCTTCAGAGGGTAATGATGAAGATGATGATGAAGCTGATGATGAAGAATTGGTAGAAATCATCAGACAGAGTCAACACAGGGCTGCTAGGGCAAAGGGGAGCTCTGTTCCTCTCTTGTTGGATCCCAAGATGATCCTCAACTTCATCGACATATAGCATGAAGACCCAAGCACCCCACTATCTTCACTGAATCTGCCTCCTGAAGTGGATCATGCCCTCACCCACTTCATCTTTGAAGAACAATGGAAGAGAGAGCAAGCTCAGAGAGCTAAGAGGAACAAGACTCGCAAAGAAATTTTTTTGTGCGAAAATGTGATGAATTTGACCCCAAATCAACTCGTCACAGTTCAGTCTGAGATTCGCTCTCTCTCTCTCTCTTTGGATCAATAGAAATATGATGCTCAATGGAAGGGCACCAAGGTCAGACTCATGAGGGCTGCTCAAGCAGTTGTAAAGGATCACAACACTAGGGTTGCAGCTCGATCGCAACCACAAAAGCCTCAGTCTGAAGAAATTGATCGGACTGCAGATGAAACTTCTCAGGTAGCTGATGAAAATGTTGAGCCTGATGAAACTGCAGTACAAAATGCTTCTGCACCAGAAGCAACTGCCAGTGCTGCTGAGGAAACTCAAACCACTCATGAACATGCCAGGTCAACCTCCAATGTTGTGCCGGAAGAAACTGAACCACCCAGGACGGATGCATTAGTCGTTCCTGAAGAAATTGCTATTGCTGAGGAAAATCCCCTCAAAAGAAAAGCATCAACTCCTGAAGCCCCTATGTTGAAGAAGTCGAAAACTTTGACAAATTCCTTAGCAACACCACTTGATGCAACTCCAATTTCCACGGCACCAGCTTATGCTATTGTGCCAATCGGGGAAGCATATGACATTCCTCAAGAAGAAGAGAATCATTCGGCAGCTTCCTCAGAGCCTCTTGATGAGGAAATTGTCATTGATGACACTACATCAACCCCCAAGGTATCATCGCTCCAACTTTTGGTAACTGCTGAGGAAGCTGGCGAAGACATTGATGAAGACGTTGACATTGGTGACACCACTCCAGTCATCAATGATGAATATCGGGAATCTGCACATCCCGATTCACCAATGGAAACTCCTTTGATGTTGATTCCTCAGTCACCTGCACAGACTGAAGAAATACCTGAAGACTCCGAACACATGTACCTTCTAGACCCTGAAGAAATTCCAGCTGCAACAGCTGAGGAAATTAATGCTCTGACCACTGCTGAGGAACCAGCTCTTCAAATCACTCAGTCTGTTGTTCCCTCCAGGCTAACGGAGATCAAGGGGCGTACACAAACTAATCTTCAACCCAAGCCAAAACTGCCTTTCAAAGGCACTGTTTGTCCCAAATTCCTCAAGAGGAATTTCTTCAATGAACACGCATTCTTCTCTGGACCAAACCCCTATGACTCTGCAAGGGCTGGTCGCAACAGGTTCTGGACTGCCACTCAACTGAATTACTATGCTTCAGTCCTCTATGAGAAGAAGAAAGTCTTCAAGCACCATCAGATTCCTCATGCTGACATGGAAAGTCTTCCATCATTTACTCCTATGCTTCAAGTTCTATATGATGCTAGACTTCTTACATTTTGTGTTGACATCTACGATTGGAATGAGGAAATCATCCTTCAAGTCTATGCCATGTTTCATATCAGCGGAGATTCCTCAGACATCAACTCTTGGATATTGGACTGGATGACTCGCACAACACACTTCACTGCTCAAGTCTCTGAATTGCTTTAGTGTGTCCCATTCCAAATTCCCTCAGATCAAGCCCGCAAGATGTTTGATGAATCTCCTCTACCCAATCAACTCATGAATGTGCTGATGAAGACATTGCCACCTGGAAAGCCTCAACACCAAGTCTTCTTAGTGAAGGATCTGCTCTATGTGCCTCGCACAGTCTATCGCATCCTGACAAAAACACTGTGTCCTCAGAAAGGTCATAACTCCAAGGAAGAAGAAGTTGAAGGAATCATGAAGAATGTGCTCTTCAATATCATACATGGTATTCCCATTAGCTTACATGATTTCTTCGTGAGGACTTTGGCTAGTGCAGTTGTCGCTCCATTTGAGCAGAAGCCATATGCACCATGGATTATGAAATTCATCAGGGATAAGTCCTCAGTGCACTACAAAGCTGATTTCTAGAATCACTTCAGTTTCCTGCCACCCGTTGAAGTCATCAAGAGTACAATTTCCTCAGTTGAAGGGAAAGGCAAGTTTGTTATTGATGAAGGAACACGTCCCCTGGATGGACAGTTTCGCAAAGCCGCTTCCTTCTCCACAAACGATGACACTGCCACACAAGACTCTGATGCAAAGGCCTCAACTCCCAAAGAGTGTGCCCCTCGATTGATGACTGATCGCGAACTTCTTATAAGTCTTCATGAGAAGGTCGATCGCAATCATAAGTGGGTAAAGCATCAACTTGGCTATATTGTGCAGAATATGACTGTGACGCAGAACACTGTCAAGAGGAACCACTATTATGCTCATGAAAACCTCAAGGGCTCTTTGGCTGTGCTAAATCACGTCATGCCTTCTGAAGAATTGGATGAGCTGAACTTTGAAGAATATCCTGACTTCGCTCGCTGTCCTCAGAACAAGTTCAAGAAAGTCCAAGTTCCTCTGATGGTCACCAGTTCATATTCTTCATCTCGCGAGCGCGATGAAGATGAAGACATTGAAGATATTGCTGCTGGCCCTGCATCACCAATCGACCCCGACAACGCTGGCGCTCCTTCTTCACCAACAAGATGAAATTCCTTATGGGCATTAGTCATCACTTTTTCTTCCCTTTTGGTCTTTGATGATAGAGGGGGAGAAAATTTGAGTTAGTCTTCAAGCGGGTCTATATATATATGGGCTATTTTTGTTTAAGTTACAACTCTCGCTCTTCTGAAGTTTTTGGTTATTGAGTTGTAAACATAAGTCCGATGCTGGTCTGACACTTTTGAACTATTTCCTCGCATGTTTATTTCCTCAAATACCTTAATGCATGCATGCTGAATTTCATCAGACACCATTTTCCTCACGCATTTCAAATTCTTCATTTCATATATTCAAGTGCGTGTATGAATTACAAGATATAGGGGGAGTTCTCCATGTTTTGAACCTGCCATGTGCATTTGCAGTCCAAAGCATATTCCTCAAATATGCACATCTTTAGGGGGAGTTCTTCTATATCTTGCAATCAAATTCCTCAAAATCTGTACTTTCACTTCATATGTTTATCCCCGTTGAAAACCTAACCTATTTGTCATCAATCACCAAAAAGGGGGAGATTGTTAGTGCATCTAGTGCCCCTTAGTGATTTTGGTGTATTGAAGACTTATAGGTTAAGGCACTAATATGTTTGTGAGTGTACACAGGCTCTATATGTCGATGAGGAGTTTTATATATTCGGAGATTATCGACCCCTAAAAATGTATGTCTTCAAGTGAAGACTTTGCTGAAGACTTTGGCGAAGACTTTGTGAAGACTTTGAAAATGAAGAAGTTGGCGTGACCTTCAAGATATGAACGAGGAATATGAAGCATGAAGACTTTTGTTTTCGTAGTTTCATTTCCTTTATTTAAGTCATAGGAAACACCGTACTGTTAAAGGGGGCCGTGGTAATACTAAGGAAAATTTCCAACTGATGCTCAACTCCAAAATCCTCAACCCATACAATCCTTCGAGTGAAGCCTTTGGAAATCTCTTATGGTTCAGACAAGTTCTTCAGTGACAGAGACGAAGTTCGTCTGGTCTCTGAGGAAATTGATTTGACTGAGGAGTTAGGATTTCGCCAGTGCGAATTGCCTACAAGTGAGGAACATGATAAGCTGAGGACTTTCACAATTCGAAATTCCGACCGTTGTTGTGCTTAGCGCCAGCTGTCCCCAATCATTCTTATCCACATAACGGTCATATTATTGGGGGCATTTATGTCTTAGCATGTCAGGTTGCATCCGGGCTATAAATAGCCACCCCCCACAACCACTAGCGGGTTGGCTGCTCCGAGAGAGTACTGACACTTGTCATTTGAGAGCAACCCATCCTTTGAGGACTTTGAGAGAAAATCATCAGTGAGGAAAAACCCACAACCAAACCACAAAACCCATAGTGATTGATTGAGCATCACTGAAGAAATTCCTGTGTGGAACCGACGCTTGTTACCTTTGAGGACTGTGCATCCTCCAGACGGTTAGGCGTCATGGTCTAGTGCTCCTGCAGTCAATTGGGGACCACGAAGTGACCTTGGTCTAGAGCATCCAGCGGTAAACTGTGGATCGCCGGGTGACCAGTTTGTGAGGGTTTTGGAAGTCTACCCTGAAGACTTACCATGAGTGTTGCGCAAGGACTGTGTGACCTTAGCTCAAGGAGAATACGGTAAGGACTGTGTGTCCTGGGACTGTGTGTCCTCTAGTTTAAATACCAGGCCGCTCCAAACTAGACGTACGACTATCAGAGCAGTTGGAAATGGATCATCAATCCATTGTCTTCATCGAGCTACCTGGTTCTATTTCCTCAACTTCCTTATTCCTCATAATCTTGTTGATGAAATTGATTGTTACTGTTTGAAGAATTTGACTGAAGACTTCCGCAAATTCCTCACCTCAAATTCTTCAAGTTGCCTTGTTCATCACTGCTTATCCTTTATCACGCTTCTCACTGTTCGTGCATGTTTCATTTCATCGTGATGACTAAGCTGATACTATGTTCCTCATGCACTTGAGTACTTATTCCGCTGTTAGTTATTCATCACATTTCAAATTCCTCAACGTTGAAATTCCTCAAGTGATGAATTTGTAAAAATCGCCTATTCACCCCCCCTCTAGTCGATATAACGCACTTGCACACCTGTTAAGCTACGATAGAGAGTAGGATCCGAAAAGGGTTCACCGACAGCCAAAAGTTTCAAACTCGGATCGATAGGAGTGCGAGATGTTTGATAGTCAAGCATGCCCACATGATTAAGGAGATCAAGAATATACCGACGTTGGGAAAGAAATAGACTGGAGGAATCGCGAACAACAGCCATGCCTAAAAATGATGGAGAATGCCTAGGTCAGTCCTAGAGAATTCAGATCTAAGAAGAGACACAATATGATCTAAGAACCATTGAGAGGATGTTGTGAGAATGATATCATCTACGTAGAGAAGGAGGTAGGCAGTTTCTGAATTTTGATGATACACAAAGAGGGAGGTGTTGGAGACCGGTGGAGTGATGCCTATTGTTTGGATGAAGGAGGAGAAGCGTTCAAACCAAGCTCGCGGGGCTTGTTTGAGACCGTAGAGAGATTTCTGAAGAAGGCAGACATGATTAGCGAAAGAAGGATTTTCAAAACCAAGAGGTTGCTGACACTAGACAGATTCTTCAAGAGAACCATGGAGGAAAGCATTTTTAACATCAAATTGGTGAATAGGCCAGGAAGAGGAGACAACAACACTAAGAACGGTACGAGTGGTACTAGGTTTAACAATAGGAGAAAAGATTCGTTGTAATCAATACCTTGTTGTTGAGAATAACCACGACATACCCACCGGGCTTTATAGCGTGAGAGGCTCCCATCGGAGTGAAACTTTTCACGAAAAATCCATTTGCCAAAGACAATGTTTGTGTTGGAAGGATGGGGTACAAGCGGTCATGTGTTGTTTTCTAGTAAAGCATTATATTCTTCTTGCATAGCAGCAGCCCAATTGGGATCAAGGAGAGCAGTTTTGTAATTCTTTACGAAGGAAGAGAGAGTAACGGCGGCATGAAAGTTGAGGTGGTCTTTGTGTTGATGAAACCCTAATTTGGCCCGAGTACACATGTTGTGATCATTGATCGGGCTGATATAGGAATAGCACGAGGGGGGTATGGTAGGAACTGGTGAGTCCGGTGCAACGGTAGAGTTGGACGAGGAAGCATACGTGGGCGAGGGGGTGAGAGTAGGGTTCACGGTTGTAGGGGAGGGAGAAGGAGTTGGGGATGGTGGTGTCGCCTCGGGAGGTGTGTTGGGAGTGTTGTTATCGGATGTGGCTTGTGGTGGTGTAGGGTTGGTGTTGGGGGTGAGTGTTGTTGGTGCATTGGAGACAGTATGAGTGGGTGCAGGTACGAGAGTGTAGAGTTGGAAGGACGGGGAGAGGGCATGGGTGCGGAGGTAGGTAGATTGGATGGTGTGGTAGTGTGTTGAGAGAAAGGGAAAATGTGCTCGGCGAATGTAACATGATGAGAGACATGAACGTGTCTTGTGTGAAGGTCTAGACAACGATAGCCTTTGTGTTCGTCAGATAACCAAGAAAATCACAAGGGATAGATCGTGGTGACAATTTATTTGCGGAGGTGGCGTGTGTATTGGGAAAACAAAGACCGCCGAAAACATGAACCAAAGAATAGTCGGGATGGGAAAGAAAGAGAGAATAATAGGGAGTGGTATTGGGGTTAGTTTTGGTGGGTTGAATATTGAGAAGGAAGGTGGCCATGTGGAGTAGTTCAGCCCAAAATTTGGGGGGCATAGAAGATTGAATGAGAAGGGTGCAAACAATATCATTGAGTGTGCAAAGAGAATGCTCGGCTTTATGTCGGTGTACTAAAGTTTGGTACCTTTAGTACCCCTTACTTGTGCACAGGCAGTGATAGCTGAGGCTGTCCTATATTAGGGGGTCCTCGGATAGCCGACCTATTGTGTACGGGCCTGACTGTATGGACCACTCGCCGAACACATGATGATTTGGAGGCCCAGTTACCAAGATGGAAGCTTCTAGGAGCATGGCTTGCACTACACGTTTGATGTAGTGAATAGGCATGTTTATCTCTTTGGCATGTAACCGACCATGTACAAATCCTAGGCCTTCTCGGCACCTATATAAGCCGGAGAGTTTTAGGGTATAGAGAGAACAACTCATCTAGGGTTAGACATACGATCTCAAGGTAGATCAACTATGTAACTCCTTACACAATCAATACAACCAAGCAGGACGTAGGGTATTACCTCCATAGGAGGGCCCGAACCTCGGTAACTCGTGCCCCCTTCATCTCATGTTACCGTTGATCCTAGTCTCATAGTTCGGGAGCCCCTACCAGAGATCCGTCGGTTTTGACACCGACATTGGTGCTTCCATTGAGAGTTCCTCTATGAGCGAGATGGGATCGATGCCTCACCTTTTCATCAACGAAGAGGTCCGCAACATGGACGTTTTCATTTGCATGTAGATCTTTGCCTTCGGCAGCGTTGTGCTCCTTGCTAGTTCCACCGGTCATCTAGGCTGTGCAGAGAGCCTCACCCCGGACCAGGATGTCAGATTTGGAAACCTAGAGTTTTTTGTCGACTCTCGAGGCAACTTGTCACTAATCGGGTTCACGGCTTCGCCTGTAACCCCCAAGGACTGTGAGGCCTTAAACTCGAGCCCCTCCGTCGGGCATGCCATTGGGGTCACCCATGGCAGCAGTCTGATCTCTAACCCTAGCCTGGCCATCAAGCCATATGACCGGACCTGTGTTCCTATCAAACACTTCCCAAGGGTGGGCTTCATGGGGGTCGACTCCACGCGTTCTGGACAGCTGGATCCAATCGGGCCCTCGGCGGTCAACGAGGCCTTGGAGCACTTCTCATCGTTGAAAATCACTAACAGTCCAGCCCCGATCATTGTTTGGCCTGGTTATAGTTCGGGCAGGGTCGGATTTTTTGACCCACCCACCACCCACTTGATAGCCACTATCGAAGACTTAACCGATGTGCTAGACTATGCCTCCGAGGAGGCAGAAGACATGGACGAAGAGGACCATGCTCCCACCCCCGTTAACATCGGGAGTTGGACCGCCACTTCTACATATGACATTTACATGGTGGATACTCCGGCCACCAACGGCGACAACACGCCTCACAATGACGGCGACAAATCGAGTGACGTGCCATCAAGGCGTCGGAAATCGCATAAGCGGTCCAAAAGCAAAAAGGGAAGACGAACTATTAACAATAGCAGGGATGATCATGCCCCTTCCGATCATGATCATCCCGATGTGCCCGAGCACCTATCCGAGGGTCCGGACGAACCTGCGGACCACAACGACCCTGATACAGTCAAGGACCCTGAAGGCGACGATTACCTTCCCCCGTCAAGGAGGAAGACTTACCAGAAGCCAATGACTTGTACATCCTTGATAACCTCCAGGATCAAGAAGAAATCAGGAAGCACCTCATAGCAACGACTCGCTGCCTGAAGGCCAAAGAGTGGCAACTCAAAGCCAAACAGGCCAACCTTACTAATCAATGGACGAAAGTCCTCTCAGCCGAAGAAGCATACGGAACTGGTTTTTCCCAAAAGCTACCCTCGAAGGTGTCTGTTGCCACAATTTGATGATGAACTCACTGACACTCCGTCTCCACATCATACTACATATGAGGAGCCGGATCACCCTCCTCGTGGGCGCGATAGAGCGGCTAAAGACACAGGTTATATACCGGTGATGCCTCAAAGACATGGTAAGGAGCCATTCGAGCCCGATGACTGGTTCGACCTGTGCGATGACTTAAATCATAGAGCAGGTCATATGAGATCCATCTACGGATCCAGAGATTACTCGCCGGACATAAGGGAGAATATAGACCATGGTTCGACCAAAATCATAGAGGTCAGGAACGCAACCGGTCCCATACAAACGCCAAATATAGGCGGGACATAGCTCGGGTCAGAGGCGCCGCTCACCCACTGTTCTTCACAGATGAAGTAATGCGGCATCAGTTCCCTGAAGGGTTTAAACCCGTGAATATAGAATAGTATGACGGGACCACTAACCCGACTGTATGGATCGAGGACTTACTCCTCCATATCCATATGGCACGAGGAGATGATCTCCATGCCAGCAAATACTTACCTCTTAAACTTAAGAGGGCAGTGCGGCACTGGTTAAACAGCCTCCCCGAAAACTCCATAGGATGTTGGGAAGACTTGGAAGATGCATTTTGATCTAACTTCCAGGGAACCTATGTTCGCCAGCCGGACTCTTCCGACCTCAGCAACGCCATCCAGAAGCCCGGCGAGTCTTCCCGACAGTTCCGGAATTGGTTCCTCACTAAAAAGAACCAGATAGTCGATTGTCCAGATGCGGAGGCTATATCCTACTTTCGGCACAATATTCGAGATGAGTGGCTGGCCCGCCAGCTAGGCCAGGACAAACCTCAGACTATGTCCGCCCTCACCTCCCTCATGACCCGCTTTTGCGTGGGCGAAGATAACTGGCTGGCAAGGCGCAGCCACAATTCTGAATATCCTGTGGCACCTAAAGCCCAGGATGGAAACTCAAAGTCAAAGCGCAATAAGAACAAACGACGGCACAATGGCAATGACACCGATGACATGGCGGTTAATGCCAGATTCCGCAACTCCCGAACCGGGCAATGGAAGAAGACCCCTAAATGAATCGTGATGGACCCACCCAGCTCGAGAAGATCATGTACAGGACTTGCCAAATCCATTGAACTCCGGAGAAGCCAGCCAATCACACACACCACAACTGTTGGGTGTTTAAACAGGCCGGTAAAATACAACCCGAAGACCAGGGCAATAGCTCGCACAGTGAGGACGAAGAAGGGCCTCAGGGTCCAATAGGTGGCGGTCAAAAGAAGTTCCCTCCCGAAGTAAAATCGGTGAATATGATATACGCCACCCACATACCGAAGAAAGCGAGGAAGCGGGCCCTCTGGGAGGCCTATGGTGTGGAGCCTGTAGCTCCAAAGTATAACCCATGGTCAGCATATTCGATCACCTTCGACCGACGCGATCATTCGACCAGTATACGTCATGGGGGCTCGACTGCCCTTGTCCTAGATCCCATTATAGATGGGTATCACCTCACTAAAGTCCTAATGGACAGAGGAAGTAGCCTCAATCTGATTTACTTAGACATGGTGAAGAAGATGGGTATAGATTCGTCAAGGATCAAACACAGCAGCACTACCTTCAAGGGAGTAATCCCAGGTGTTGAGGCCCGATGTACGGGCTCTGTAACCTTGGAGGTTGTGTTCGGCTAGCCTGATAACTTCTGCAGCGAGGATTTGGTCTTTGACATTGTGCCCTTTCACAGCGGCTATCACGCGCTGCTCGGCCGGATGGCGTTTGCTCGGTTCAACACAGTCTTGCATTACGCATACCTCAAGCTCAAGATGTCAGGCCCAAGGGGGTTATTACTATAAATGGTAATACTGAGCGGTCCCTTAGAACAGAGGAACATGCATTGGCACTGGCAGCCGAATTCAGCTACATAGACGATCGACAAGCTTTGGCATTCGCCGTAAAGGCACCAAAGGTCGGGAAGCGAGTTCAGATTTGGACCGAATACTCTGACCCTCAATAGGGATTCACCCCCCACTACACAACCTCAGAACCGGCAAAGTATGTGGCGTGGAGACACAACTTCGCTCTTAAGATTCCATGAGTAGCGGTGGGGAACTTACGATAGGCATCCAGTTATTTCGAATTCTTGTCGTCAACATGTCTTCGGACAAACTACAGGCGCTCCTAAAAGAGCCTGCCCATGGCGTAAAGCTCACCTTTAAACACAACAGCCATTCATGATTTTGTTCGCCAAATCTGCCCACATCAACACCAATCAAGGTACATCCAAAGCAGGAGTCAACTAGCAACATGGCATATCGGAGGCAGCTGGTCACCAATCGAAGACCCCTGGTACAACATCTCCTATAGGACTTTTATTCTTGTCACATACTTGTAAACAACTACTTCGGCAGTCCGAGTTATAAGAGTTGTTAAGGAAACGCAAAATTGCTTGGCACACATATGCCTTATTTGTCCTATTTTTGGCATATACTTTTTCCCTCCCTCTTCTCGTGAACCTATTCGGTATGACTCAAGGTCACCGGCTAATAGACCAGGGTCTAGATTCCAAACACAAATCGCCTTAACCATTGTGTGTTTGGCGTCTTGACATTCCCTTTATATGCATTGGTTTCTAAACTATGTCTTTGGTCATTAAATTGGGTTGCTCGGCTCCTGTGCTTGCCCCTTTATGTTCCGCTCGTTCAGCTAAAAGGGCAAAGGGAGTACCCCTCCGATTGTGCTTCCGGATAGTCTGCTCAAGCACCTCAGGGGAGAAAGCCGAAAACGGACTGGCATAGTATGCGTGACCCGATCTATGAACCCCGAGTTAGAAGTATTGCACTTCAACCTTCGTAAGCGGTTATTCCATGTTATACGAAGAGTTTTCCCTTTGAGCAAGCACTATGATGTTGGCTTCGGCCTCGGCTCGTCTGAACACTGCAAAAAACCCAGTGGCTAATCGTAAGCTTCCTGCAGTCCTTTTCGCGCCCCTTCGGGTAAGTGAAAGAAATAAAGCATAATAGTCCGATTACCTAGTCTGTCGCGCTAAATCGCCTTCGGGTTCCTATACTTCGGCTAAGGAACATAATGCATTGGTATAGACACCCCATATAGTATCCATGTGGGGGCTGAAGCCGACGACTCGCATCTTTCAGTATTAAGCAACCATACAAGAGTTATAAAGGAAGACAAAAACATATGAGAGCGGATACTATTATCATTAAAAAGTTATCGCAAGTCTTCAGACACATTACAATCTTATTAAAAAAATCTTTCGCCTGAACATTATGACATGATTACCCGCGCACTGTCCATCACTCCATCGAAGTAGAGCTCGGGGCGTCCGTGCTCCTTTCCGGGCGGTGGTGGATCCGTGGCGACCTTCATCGAATTGAGCCGCAGCCAGTGAAGTTTGGCCTTGGCAAGGGCCATCGGGACTCCTTCGACGCAGGAGGAATGCTTGATGGTGTTGAGGCGGGGCGTGGCATTAATCAGCTGTTGCAATAGGCCAAAATAGCTGCCTGGGAGTGGCTTCCCAGGCCATAGACGGATGCCCAAGTCCTTGATGGTCGGCTCTGCCATCCGGTGCATCTCCATCAGCTGCTTCAGCTGCTCCACCAGAAGAGGAGGACGCTCGGGGGCTCCAAATTATGCCCAAAAGATCCGAGCTTCGTCTTCCTCTCCCCGTGAGGCAAGCAACTGATTGGCGTCTGCCACGCTCTTCTGAAGATCGGCGGTCGCACCTGAGGATCGCCACACTCGGGTCAGCAATTCTAAGTTGCTATTCCCGAATATGCACTTTAGGGAGTATGGCTTACCATCGGCTCTCTCCTTGTCCTGCCGAACCAACTCCTCAAAGAACCATCTGTCCATCCACTCCTTCTGGAGATCAGACCTCACGGAGGACAGTTCGGCTATCACCGCCTTGTTCTTTTGCTCCAAGGACTCACACTTATTGCTAGCGTCCTTGAGCTCATCTTGTATCTCTGCCACATGAGCCTGGTGTTTATCACTAGTGACTCATAGGGCGGAGAGAGCGGTTGCCGCCTCTTTGGCTGCCGCCTTCTCCACAACCACTTCATCTTTGGCACATTGAAGCTTGGCCTTGAGATTCTCGATCTCTTTTGACCAGGCTGCAACAGGATTAAAACCTTATATAAATGAAATCTGCATTGACAGAATTCGAGGGAATAGTAAAATTCAAACCGAACTTACCCTATGCCTCGTTGAACCTCTTGTTGAGGGCTTCCACCTCATCCTCGGTGCGCTAGAGCTTCTGATTTACCTCGTCATGTTCGATGTCGTTTTTGGTCACCTTCAATGACGAGGCCTACACCGCACATAATGCATACATTACATCGGCATTTACTTCCCAAACTATATAGATGACCCCTAGGCGAGGTTGTTCAACTCACCTAGGGCTCGCGGGCTGCCATATATACAATACGACTAAATGAAATCTCAGCAAAAACGATGGGCAACTTACTTGAAAGCCTGCAAGGAGACCTTTGAAGGCCTCCTTCGGTCTGTTGTCAATGGACTGGACGCTTTGTAATACCGCACCCATAAGGGTGCGGTGGTCTTTAGGGATGGAGGCGGTTGTTAGAGCCTCCCCCATGGACGACCACCCGTTGGTCGGCGTTACCGACGATGACCGGATTTCCCGATCACCCACCGGGGCTTGGACCGATGCCTCCGAAGGCACCATCCACTTCGGAGACGTTCTCGGAGGGGACTGATGGCCCGCCCGTCTAGTCTCCTCGATGTCCGGAGAGGGGATCATCTCCTGTTCTTCAGTGCCCAAAGCATTAGCTTCGGCCATGGGGGTATCCTCCGCGCCCCTTGTATCCGCTTCCATTGGAGTGTGCTGGGACGACACCTCCACGACGTCCTTCGTAGTGCCTGGAGTGGGGGTGCGAGGCTTCCCCGCTCTCTGCCAGTTCGGTAGGCGGGGTCTCCCCATTCGATATGACCTCGGTGGGGATGACACATGGGGGGCTGTTGAACCAACAACCTGCGTGTTAGCAAACTCTGAGCCTACTAGCGATAGAAAGAAGGGTCTTCGGATCCTAACCTGGATGGAGGGGGCTTGACCCTAAGGCTCCTTCGGGGAACCTCCTCGGCATTTTTCGACGTGGAGCTCGAGTCCGAACTTTCATCGGACAGGGACCATCCGCACCTATCGCGCCTTCTTTGGGGAAGGAGAGGTTGCCTGCCCCTGGGCGTCCGAAGATGCCGCTCTCTTCTTGGTATGTGGGGGAGGGGGGATCGCCTCCCCGTTCGCTCTCGACCTCCTCCTGTTCCTCTTCTTCTTCTTCTTCTTCTTCTTCTTCCTCTTTGGCCTCCTCCTGATTTGAGGAGGCGGGTGTGTCTTCGGAAGTAGCATCGGGCTGATCCCTGATGCGGATACCAGCCTGACCTGGTTTCTTCTTCTTCTCCTTCTTCGTGGGAGGCTTGCAAGGCCTCTCCACAAGCATCTTGGCTAACAGTCTGGTCATCTCGTCCTCGGGCTGAGGGGCCAAACTATTGATGTTGTTGGCTTTCTTCACCCACCTCTGCACAAACATATCGGATATAGGGTTATGGACCTTCTATGTAATGAAACCTATCAAGCTAGGATGTGGCATACCTCGGAGTCTGGCTTGGTGGCATGTAGGCCTTTGTCCTCCTCATCAGCTGGCCAGCTCTTCATGGAGTTGAAGAAGGCCTTCCATAGCTTCTCCCGCGTAGTGCGGAAGAGTTTATGGACTATGGGGTCGGCATCGATTTCTCGAGCCCACATGGGGGTGGCTCGGTGCTGGCAAGGGAGGATGTGTCTTCGGAGCATTACCTGAACCACATCTGCCAGCTTGACGCCGTTCTCGACCAAGGATCGGATCCGTTTTTGCAGACCAACGACCTCCTTGCTCGACGCCCAGACGAGACCCTTTTCGATCCATGAAGCTAGTATGGTTGGAGGGGTGCAGACCTTATTCCTGTGGCTAGGTGATGTAGAACCACTCCTTCTTCCACCACTTGATGGTGTCAATGAGGGTGCTCACCGGCCAGTTCATGCACGTGAGTTTGCCAATGACAGAACCACCGCAGTCGGCGTGCTTGCCGCCGACACACTTTTGCTTGATGTTGAAAACCTGCAGCCAGAGCCCGAAGTGTCGCTCGACATGCAGGACTGCCTCGTAGAAAAGGATGAAGGCAGAGAGATGCATGATACAGTTTGGCAGAAGGTCATGGAAATCGAGGCTGTAGAATAGCATTAGGCCCCTGACGAAGGGGTGTAGTGGAAAGCTCAACCCCCTAATGAAGTGGGGGATGAACACCACCCGCTCGCCTGGCCTGGGGGTGGGGACTACTTATCCCTTCTCCACCGCGCGATGAGAAATATCGGCGGGGAGGTAGCCGGCCTTCTTAAGGTCGAGGATGTCTTGGTTGCTGACCGTGGAAACTTCCCACTGGCCGCTGGAGCCTGCCATTGTTGAGATTGGAAGCGGAGATGGAAGAAGGGGAGTAGAAGGAGGAGAAGTCGAATGGAGAGCGGGGATGGCCTGTTGGGTTTTCTTTCCCCTTTTATGAGGTTTGCCGATTCGAGTTCCCTCTACCACGCCGTGAATTCGTCCACTTCCGGAAACTCGTGAGCCATTGTGGGCGTATGATTAACTACATCCCATATAAAACGAGACACGATCTATGTATGGGTGGATAGTGTGGATGGAACGGCCTCGAACCATGCATCGAGTGCCTGTAAATGGCCTATCGGTTGTGATGGGCTGTGACCTTTTGTCAGAAAGGTCGTCGGTAAAACATTATCCTTTTTTCCCCTGACATTTGGCCTTCAAAGCCAACTTATCTCGCAGGATTCGAACGTGCCACATGCGGAAAACTACTTGTCATCGGAGGTGGAACTATGTTTCGGCGGAAGGAACTCACCTCGCAAGCTGAACACTCTATTCACGAAGCAATTGGAGCTGAAGACTCTTGGCGTTAGAGGCAAGTTCGGGGGCTACTGAGGGAGTCATGTATTAGGGGGTCCTCAGATAGCCGGTATGTTGTGTACGGGCCAGATTGTGTGGAGCACTTGCCGAACAGATGACGATCTAAAGGCCCAGTTACCAGGATGGAAGCTTCTAGGAGCACAGCTTGCACTCCAGGTTTGATGTAGTGAATAGGCATGTTTATCTCTTTGGCATGTAACTGACCATGTAAAAACCCTATGCCTTCTCGGAATCTATATAAGCCAGATGGTTTTAGGGTATAGACAGAACAACTCACCTAGGGTTAGACATACAATCTCGAGGTAGATCAACTCTGTAACTCCTTACACCATCAATACAACCAAGCAGGACATAGGGTATTACCTCCATAGGAGGGCCCGAACCAGGGTAAACTCGTGTCCCCTTCATCTCCTGTTACCTTTGATCCTAGTCTCACAGTTCGGGACCCCTTACCCGAGATCCGCCGGTTTTGACACCAACAGTACCCGCACCAGCGGCAAGGCCCGCCAGGCGACTTCTGGATGCAAGCACCAGGAAGTCAAGAAAGCATTCAAGCCAACAATCAGGACTGAAGACCAAAGGCTGGGACCCCGGCAAGATCTTGTTAAGATGACCTACGGATCCCAGACAAGAAGTGCACCCGGCAAGGCCTCGCCATCCTGCCAGCACAAAGACCAGGTGTCATCCCATCTGGGTACGTGTCGAGGCGCCGAGGATGGAGGAGGCTAAGTGGTGCCGATGGGACGGGCTCCTTTCCGGTCCCGTAGAAGGTCAGGGATGCCTGACGGGGCATTAAATGTGTTTGTCTTACACCGTCAGTGTTAGGTACGATAAGACTGGAGCACTTTACACCTGATGTATGCGTTGTATGCCACTATTTGTGACCCCTTTGAGAGTATAAAAGGAGGCCCAATGCACAGCTATAGCGGGGTCTTGGCTGGCCCATTCTGCATGAGTAGCAGCTGTGTAATGTAGTGCTCCGAGAACCTGAGCTAGAACTCATCCAATACAACCAAGCAGGAGTAGGGTTTTACGGATCTTTGTGGCCCAAACTTGGGCAAAATCCCACATGTTAATCATCAGGTCTGCTCTCTGTGTGAGCCTTCTTCCCTACCGAACCATAAAGGGATCCTTCTGATCCCATAGGTTTCATTTCCCCCGACATCTTTGGCGCACCAGGTAGGGGGAAAGGTCGCATGGACCTGATCTGGTGACTAGCACGCTAGTTCCTTCATAATCATCATCGCCATGGCCCCCAAGAGGACGGGTTTGATGGAGGTTGGTCCATCCACGTCCATTGTCCCTGTAGCTACACAGACAGGCGACAGTGTAGACACGGGTGTAGGAGGCGGAGGTTCAGAGCATCCGCGATGTTCCGGTGATCATAGCCAGGCGAGCAGCGTCGTTAGCGCTGCTAGATCTAAGGAAGGAGCTGTGTTGCCAGCATGCGGTGCAGCAAACTCCAGAGACGGAAGGGCGCCTTCCAAGACACCCACACCGGCGCACGCACCACGGCCTTCTCAGGGCGCACGTGATGAGCATCCACATGATGTTGCTGGGTCTAGGCATCCTCATGGAAAATCTCCTAAGCATCATCCTCGGGATGTGGGAGACCAACATGCACGTCCACTTGTAGGTGGAAGCGGCATACGATCATGAGACCATGATGTAGCTCCTTCCAACATAGTTGGGAGTTAGAGCACCTCACGTTACTCGCACCTGTCATTGCCGCCAACACAAACAGAAGCACAAGCGCGAGCACAGTTGCTCCTCAACTTTCCTCCTGCTGCGGACAAGCTCGAAGAATGGAGAGCTGCCATTCAAAGCCCCGTTCGCCTCGCCAATGAAGATAAGCCGCAGTAGGCGAAGCCTTCACGACAATGATCCATTGAGCTGGCACGCGCCGGTGGCGAGAAGACTTGAGGTGGTACACCTACGGTGTACTCTCCTTCACTATAGCAACAGCGGTCGCTGACTCGACGGGTCGACACTCGTGATGACGATTCCACGGTGTCGTCTGATTCGTGATCTCGCCATGACCAGAGGCAAGGAAGACGCTCGAACTACCATCCAGCAGTGGTGGAAAGTGCGCTATTAGTCCGACAAGCGTGCAGGACCTACTGTAGACAAGCCAGTGTCGGGGTATCCTGTCGATCTACCTTACGAGGTGGGTTGTCTAGTGTTTACTTGTGAGCTGCAGCGAGTCGAGTGGCCCAATTCCCGCACGTTCAAGCTGGAGGTCCCGGAGAAATATGACGGCAAGGCTCACCAGTCGAAGTTCTTGAGCATCTACACCATTGTAGTGCAGGCTATTGGGGCTTGCTATGACAAGATACTCGCCAACTACTTCCCGTTGGTGCTTTAGCCCAATGTCAGGTCGTGGTTGATCCACTTGCTGGAAGGATCCATTTCTTCCTAGGAAGATCTGTGCCATGAGTTTGTTGGCGCCTTTATCGAAGGTCATCAAGCTCCTGGCCAGGAAAGTGATTTACATCTGATCCCCCAAAAGGAGGGCGAGACTTTGCACAAGGACATCCAGAGGTTCAGCTGCATACACCACAACATACCAGACATTCATCCTGCCGCTGTTATCAGCGCGTTCCATCAGAACGTGCGCAACCGCAGGATGCGGGAAGAGCTAGCAATGAACAAGGTCAGGGATCTTGCCAAACTCTATGCTCTGGCAGGTAAATGTGCTTGAGCTGAACAAGGGAGGAGGCTCCCTGACGAGGACGTTGGCATAGGAGTCTACTATGAGGATGAGGACGTTGCTGCCCCGGCAAAGAAGGGTCGGCGGCATAACAGGAAGCACAAGGGTAAGGTCGTGCTTGCCGTCGAGGGATTCGGCAACCCCGACACTGCCAAGAAGGCCAATGTTGATGACCGCGGCAAGGATGTTGCCGGGTGCGTCTCCTGTCAGGATTAGGTGGCTGTCAACAAGGTGGAAGGCTTCGTCAAGCAGTATTGCAAGATCCATCGCACCAAAGGCCACGATCTCCAGGAATGCCGGCAAGTTGAGTAGCTTGTTGAGAAGCAAAAAGCTGAGTACAAGAGGCTAGACAAAAAGAAGGGCCAGGATGGTGCAGAGGGATCCAGCAAAAAGCATGGTGGCCGTGGAGGTTGCGGCGACAAGGTCAAGCAATAGGACGACCGGCCCGCTCGTGGCCGCGACAAGCAAGAGGGGGTGATGATGACGTTAAAGAGGACGACGAGTCCAGTGAGCAAGAATTCCAGAAAGCTACAGACGCCATGTGCGTCGATGGAGGTGCCTCGTTGCATTCTTCCCACCCCAACTAAAATAGTGGGCACGTGAGGTTAATGCGGCTGAGCCATCTGTCGGTGCCTGGAGCCATTGAAATGGTCTGACACGCCTATCATTTTCAACGTTGAGGATCAGCGTGATCGTGTAACTACGGTTGGGTGTTTGCCATTGTTGGTCTCACCAAAGATTCGCAACCTCAAAGTGATGAAAATGTTAGTTGACGGTAGGAGCAGCTTGAACTTGATCTCGCCCGAGGTGATCAAGAGATTGCAAATTCCTAATGGAGATCTCGAGGAAATGGGCTTGTTTCAGGGGGTCAATCTAGGAAGGAGCCAGCCCAAGGGAAAGATCACGCTTCCGATAACATTTGGTAGCAATCTGAACTTCAGGACGAAGAAGGTTGTTTTCAACGTCGCCAAAATTATGTTGCCATACAATGGGATCCTTGGTCGTCCAATGTTAGCCAAGTTCATGGCGGCGGCGCACTATGCCTACAATGTATTGAAGATGCCCAGGCCGATGAATGTCATCACTGTCAAGTCCAACAAGAAGGATGCGCTTGTCTGTGCCGATCAACTCTACCAGGAGGCAGTTGCAGCATCTGCCGCCAATGCACTTGCTCCTGCCGCTGAAATTCCCGGGAGGAAGAAGCCCGGCAAGATCTCTCGCACAGACTCCGGATAGCGCACTTCCTTGGAGTGTTGCGCTCCTGTTGAGGATGTGCTAGAAAGTTCCATCGGCAAAAGCAAGAAGTCCAAGGTAGATCCACCAGAGACTAAGAAGGTGCCCTCCAAGGAGGATGGTATGGGAAGAACTTTCACCATAAGTTCCAGCCTTGACGACAAATAGGAAAGCGCGCTCGTCGCCTTCCTACGAGCGAATGTCCATGTGTTTGCATGGCAACCATCTGATATCCCCGGTGTTCCTAGGAAGGTGACTGAGCACCACCTTGGCGTCTATCCACACGTGCAGCCCGTCAAGCAGAAGGTCAGGAAGCAGGCTTTGGAGCGGAAATAGTTTATTGTCGAAGAAATCAAGAAATTAGAAGCAGATGGCTTGCTTAGAGGAGTACTTCATCCAACATGGTTGGCCAATCCAGTTGTAGTGCGCAAGGCGAATGGGAAATGGAGGCTATGTATTCACTACACAGATATCAATAAAGCCTGCCCCAAAGATCCTTTTCCCTTGCCGCGCATCGACCAGATTGTGGACTCCACCCCCGGTTGTGACTTGTTGCATTTCCTTGACGCCTATTCAGGTTATCATCAGATTTTCATGGCCAAGGAAGAAGAAGAGAAGAACGCCTTTATCACCCCGTGTGGTACGTATTGATTTTTGCTATGCCTTTTGGGTTGAAAAGTTTTGGTTCTATGTTTGAAAGAGTGGTCCAGATTGGTTTTGAGCCCCGGCTAAATAGAAATATGAAGGCTTTATGGATGACATAGTCATCAAAACCAAGGACAAGGCTACACTCATATCAGACCTAGAAGAAACATTTGCAAATCTGCACAAGATCAACTTGAAGCTCAAACCTGAGAAGTGTGTGTTTGGCGTCCTGTCGTGGTTTTGTCACGGCAGATGTCCAGGTAAACGGACTTCGGTTCGAGGCCATTGCTAACGTGATGGACTCAAAGGGGTTGATAGGGACGAGAGATACGGATTTAACCAGGTTTGGCCCCTCAACTCGAGGTAATAGCCTACGTCCTGCTTGTGTTTGTATTTCTTGATTTATTGATTACAAGGGAGCTGAAGCTTGATCTAGTCTTCGATAATCTAATCTCTAAGTCGCCCCGGGTCTGCCCTTATATACGAGTTCTAGACCACAGGTCATACAATTGGTAACCAACTCTCATTGTCTATCCGAGTCTTCCTCTATCCTCTTGTCCAAGTTTTCCCCGGGCGGCTTACACACCCGGGTCTTCTGGGCCACCATCCGGCCCACCTTATGAGCCGCCAATCTTCCTAGGCTTTAGGACCACCGGCTCACCTTGGGCGAGTGTATGAGACGCCAAGCATAACCCGGAGCCCTTTAGGGTGGGTCATACCGTGGGGTTATATCCCCAACATTAGGCCCCAGGTTGATTTGAGCTTGCTCACTTCACCCTCTTGTCTTGCTCTTTTGGCGAGTCGCCCGGAATGACCCGCCATGATGTCACGTTGACCCTGCAGGAAAGATTCGTTGACGTACCCACCAAATCTTCGCATTAAGTGACTATCTAGAAAATCGAGGCGTCCGCCTCGACCGAAACGTTTTCGTCGCCTAGATTTTCGTGCTCATTCTACCTTCTCCTTTTAAGTAGGACCGCCCCAGGCGATTTATAACTTATCCCGCTCGCTTCCTCGTCTTCCTCTTCTTGATGCAGACGCTTCCATCACTTCCAGCTCCGGCGCTCCGCTCCGTCGACGACAGGCCACTGCATGAACCTGTGCAAACCAGAGCTTCATCCGTGTTTCACTGCACCGTCGCCGGTAAGCCTGTGCTTCTCCTTAGATCCATTACTGCGTCAGTAGGGTTTGTAGGAAGCCCGTCACCTTCACGCGGGCTCTTCCGACGCTGTTGCTCGGGGTCCTCCGACGTCGGCCGCACCCTTGACGCTCACGCTGGCCACGCTGCCGCGCACGGGGTGACCGTGCACAATGCACAGGCCCATCGCGGCTCCTTCTCATCGTTTCAGTTTTCATCTGCCTCGCCTGTTCTTTGCTTGGTCTAAAAATAGGAACCTTTTTCCTGCTTTTGTAGATCCATAAATATAGCGGTAGTTTGTGAAACCTGTTTTCCAGGACTTAGCCAAATTTTCCCCCTCTGCGCCGGCTCTCATCAGCTAGAGTATAGCATCTTATACATAGAATCTTTAAGCTCATAAGTCACCATATATTTTAATCTCCTCTTGAATCGCCATGTTTTAATTTTCACAATCTTTGAACCAGCAGAATGCCTCGTGCCTCGAACTCCTGTAACTGGGTCGGGTCGTGTGTTATGGAAGAGTTTTTGATGGACTTCGTTCATGCTGGCACTCTCCCTTCCAAAGATGCCATCCACTGGCGGGTCCTAGGTGATGAACTGAGGCATGTTCCCCAAGAAGGAGAGGTGGTCGTTTTCTCGGACCATATTGAGCGGGGTTTCGTGCCTCCCAGCTCAAAATTATTCTGTGATGTCCTTCATTTTTACAAACTCGATCCTCAAGACCTCGCCCCCAACTCCGTCTCAAACATCTGCAACTTTCAAGTGTTGTGTGAAGTCTATCTGGAAGCCAAGCCGTCGGTAGGCCTGTTCTGGGAGTTCTTCTATGCCAACCGTCAAACTGAAGTGAAGGCTGGTCCGAGTCTCGAGCTGGGTGGAATTTCTATCCAAAGGCGCCGGGACATCACCTTTCCGGCTATGCAGCTGCCGAGTCACCCAAAGGACTGGAATAAAACATGGTTCTATTGCAAAGATACTTCTCTAGAGGGTGAACGTCCACTACCGGGTTACCATCCTTCCCGGCTCAAGACAACGTCAGAGCTTCCTGGCCGGCTGTCAGCTTCAGAGCGCGCAAGATACGAGCCGGCTCATGCCAAGATTAGGGCCCTCATGGCCAACGGCTTAACCGGACTGGCCCTGATCCGCTGCTGGATCTCTTGGTGGATCATGCCGTTAAGCCACAAAAGCCGCCTTATGTGCGAGTACAAGGGCGAATACGACAGCTCACTCTGCTTCAGCCGGTCAACCTTGACAGAAGAGAACATCACCACTGCTATCCGAAGTCTCGTTCATGAGACATCCGTAGCCTGCAGCGCTATCGGGTTGATCCCCTTTAGTGTCCTTAATCCGGCCCCAGATGTAAGGCAATTTCTTCCCATCCGTCTCTCGGACTTTATTTGTACCTTGTTATTCTACTGCCTTTAACTGGCTTATTCTTTCAGGCCGACTCTGATTTCTGGAAGAAGGAATACATCCCTCACTTGAAAAAGATCAAGAAGAAGGCCCCGACTAAGAAGCCCAGGAAGGACGCCCAGCAAGAGGGATGGTTTGACCCGCCACAGTCATCCGGTTGAGAGGTACAATTTTAGCTATTTTCCGAGACTTTGTTTTCTCATTTTACTAACACCTGTTTTACTCACACGATGATGTGGAGACCAGCCACGCCAACGCCCCTGAGGTAATCTATGTTTCTTCCAGCTCAAAATATTTTATCCCTCGGATGCCAAGACGGGTTATTGGAAAAGTTCCTCTCTCTCACCCTCTTGCTTATTTGGACCCTCAATTTCTTTTTAAAAAGCAACAACAGGCTGATCGTCGTTAGACCCGGATCGCCGGCTCTACAGATCTCGTGTCCGGTTTACTGAACTCCCCAGCTCCAAAGAAGCGCCCTACAGAGGTATATATCTCTTGTCTGACCGGTTTGCTTTGCCATTTCAATACTGTCTTATCTTTTCTAAACTATCTCTCAGAGCTCACCTTCCTATGGCGACTCTACGGCGACCGCCCTGCCGCCTCCTAAGATCAACCCGCTGTAAGTATTTCCTTTAATCGTGCATTTCTGTTCCCTTTGGCGGCTGTAATCCTTGGGTTCTGACATTCGTGCTCTCCAGGGCTCAAGCGAAGCTTCAAAAGACAAACAAGTCCTCCCCTAGCCGTGCAGCCCAAGAGCTGGAGCATGACCAACCGGACGAGTCACGTTCGGATGTGGATCCACCAACCGCATCTACTGGTCCGGCTGTTGAAGATATCATCCCAGAGAGCCCTCCAAGGGATCCTTCGAAACCACCAAGTCCTGCCCAGATGACCAAGAATGCTGCCACTCAGGACGTCGTGACCACCAGCTCTGGCTTCTATTCTCCCTCGGCTCATGTTCTGACCAAGCATAAAGAGCCGACTGAAGCCTCGAAGAAGTTCGAATTTGAATCTTCTGCCTTTGAGAAGATGACAGCCGATGAGCTTCACGCCAGTTATGTGAACCGACTTTCCACCAGCCGGGATCTAGAGCTTCGGCTGGTTAGTTTGATGAAGAACAAATATGAGGTACTACTTTTCCTGTTATAACCTTCCTTAGCCCCCAAGGTCCGGCTCAATCTAAAGTTGAGCCGGGTCTTTCATGATTTTCCTTGTAGAAAATCCAAATCCGTATCCCTCAAGGGCCGGCTTAATCTAGTCCAAAGTTGAGCCGAGTCTTTCATGATCTTCCTTATAGAAAATCCAAATCCGTAGCCCCCAAGGGCCGGCTTAATCTAGTCCAAAGTTGAGACGGGTCTTTCATTGCCAAAACGTCTGAAAATAGACATTAGCCCCCAAGTGTCACACATATTGCTTGCGATCTGTTTGGAGACTTGCCTACTGATACTATGCTTTGACATACCGCATGAAACTTTAGCTGAAGCCGGGTCGCATTTGACGGATCTGAAGACCAATCTGGTGGCTCAACAAATGGCTCAAAGTGCTATAGACAAGCAGTGCCGGCTCCTCTCTGAGGAGTTGGCTGCAATCAAGGCCAACTTTGGCGCCTTTAAAAAGTCAGCCGAGTCTGAGAAGGCCTCCTTGACCAAGCGGGCGGATGACGGTGATCAACGGCTGATAGCTGTATCAGACGAACTCCAAGCCCTGAAGCGTCATATTACCAGAATGACAGCCGCCCTCTTTGGTAAGTTGCTGATAACTTGTGCTTCAATGGTCCTATTATACTTGTATTGGCAACTCACCATGAAATTTTCGACTTATGCAGGCCCTAGGAGCCGACAGCTGGCTTCTAATAGTCTGTTGCCGTTGAAGGCTATCTATACCTTGACGGAGCAGTTGTATTGCGGCGCGGTGTGCACTATTAAAGATGTGCAATACAACGACAAGATTCCTGCAACTCTCAAGGGCGTCTTGGAGCTCTTGTCCACCATGACCAAGCAGATTGCCGAGTTAAAGAAATTATCCACCCACCAAGGGGCGATTGCGGGCATCAGTCGGGCCTTAGCCTTCTCTCCGGAGCTCACATCAGCCGAGATGATGGATGGATTCCCTTCAAAGAAAGATGATGGCTCTGAGTTCACCGATGCTGACTACAGCCGGTGTGTAAAGGATTCCAGAGTGCTGGCTTTCGTCTTAGCGGAGGAAGCTAGCCTGACAACCTACCAGGCGGCTTATGGCCCTGACTAAAAGAGAATCCGCGGTCCGTTTTTCGAGTGCAAGGACTTAACGCCTGCCCGCAGTAAGGACCTCTTCGCTCCTGACCTTGACCCGTCTCCTTTCTTTGAAGAAGGCTCTTTTGCGGCTCTAACGAACTGCAACTGGGACTTAGACAAACTCCAGATCGGGGTCACCGAAGAGCCGCAGCAGGATGACCCGACAGCTAGCTAGTCTACTTTGAAAAACTTGTAACAGCCGACTCTCCATGACTCGCCGTTTGGCGTTTGAAAAGACTTGTCTGAAATTTTGGGCTCCTCCGGGAGTGTATGTAATAGACTAGATGTCACCTTTGCTTCTGCTGAATCTTGTTCTATTATGTTGTATAAAATGATCCGGCTCTTCAATTGCCTTTGTATGCTGCTTTGAGCCCTTATGCTGCTTTGTCAACATAGAAGACATCGGTGGCCAAGATTAGGTAAGCTACACCTGGAGGTGGTAAGCCCCCTTGGCAATCATGGCTAATCTGGTTAGCCGGGGATGGCATAAGGCCTGGCCGATAAGGCTTTAGAAGCTATACCCGGAGGTAAGAAGCCGCCCTTCGCCGGTTGCTTAAGGTTAGATAAGCTACACCCAGAGGTGGGAAGCCCCCTTGACAACCATGGCTAATCTGGTTAGCCGGAGATGGCATAAAGCCTGGCCGATAAGGCATTAGAAGCTATACCCAGAGGTAAGAAGCCGCCCTCTACCGGTTGTTTAAGGTTAGATAAGCTACACCCGGAGGTGGGAAGCCCCCTTGACAACGATGGCTAATCTGGTTAGCCGGAGATGGCATAAAGCCCCGCCAATAAGGCGTTAGAAGCTATACCCGGAGGTAAGAAGCCACCCTTCGCCGGTTGTTAGGGTTAGATACCCGTTGGTAAAAAACTTTCTACAATCGCGGCTAATCATGTTAGCTGGAGATTTTGCATGAAGCCGGTCGATAGGGTGTTAGAAGCGATACCCGTTGGTAAGAAGCCCCTTCAGCAATATGGCATAAATGCCGGCCGACAAAGCATTAGAAGCTATACCCGAAGGTAAGAAGCCGCCCTCTACTACGGCTAATCATGTTAGCTGGAGATTTTGGCATAGAGCCGGGCCGATAGGCATTAGAAGCGATACGCGAAGGTAAGAAGCCGCCCTCCGCCGCAGTTGATCTATCAACTGGAATTTTTATGAACTCTTCTTGTATGAACAAAGATGCGTGTAACAAAAGAGGTCCCATCTTGTGGGGATGTTATCTTATTTATATATGGTACGTACAATGATAGTGTACAATGGCGAGTCTCAACGCCCTCATGTGTAATACGGCCGTTGATGTCCGATGTTCCATGGTCGGCGGGTTTCCTGACCCGCCGTCTCTGAGTCATCCCTGATATCGACGAGATAGTATGACCCATTGTTGAGATTTCTAATGACTACAAAAGGTCCTTCCCAAGGAGGAGATAACTTATGCATGCCTATCTGGTCTTGAATCAGCCGGAGCACTAAGTCGCCTTCCTGGAACGTCCGAGTCTTGATTCTGCGGTTGTGGTAGCGGCGCAGGTCTTGCTGATAGATGGCCGACGGGCAGCCGCCAGCTCCCGCACTTCTTCCAAAGCATCCAACGCGTCTTGACATGCCGTCTCATTATCCGTCTCCACATAAGCCGCCACCCGTGGTGAATCATGCCAGATGTCACTTGGCAATACTGCCTCGGCACCGTACACCATAAAGAAAGGTGTATAGCTTATAGATCTGTGGGGGGTAGTCCTGACACTCCATAAGACGGAAGGCAATTCTTCTACCCAACACCCGGGCGTTTGTTGTAAAGGAACCATAAGCCGTGGCTTGATGCTCCTTAAAATCTCTTGATTAGCATGCTCCGCCTGACCATTAGACTGTGGATGCGCAACTGCTGAAACATCCTTCCAGATGTGCTCCTTGTCACAGAACTCTTTCATAGCCTCCTTTGATAGGTTTGTGCCATTGTCGGTGATAATGTTGTGAGGGTAACCAAAACGGTAGATAAGTTTCTTAACAAAATCAACCGTTGTAACCGCGTCACACTTGCTAACCGGCTCTGCCTCCACCCATTTGGTGAATTTATCAACCGCCACCAAGAGGTGCGTTTTCTTCTCTTTGGATCTTTTGAAAGGTCCTACCATGTCTAGCCCCTAGACTGCAAACGTCCATGTAATTGGTATCATCCTTAACTCTTGAGCTAGAACATGAGCACGCTGGCCGAACTTTTGTCAGCCATCACATTTGCGAACCAAGTCTTCTGCATCCTTGTGAGTCGTCAACCAGAAGAACCCATGCTGGAAGGCGTTGGCTACCAGCGACCTCGAGCCGGCGTGATGTCCACAATCTCTGGCATGAATTTCATGTAAGATTTGCTGACCCTCCTCACGTGAGACACAACGTTGGAAAACGCCAGTCATGCTGCATTTGCGCAACTCACCATTAACTATCGTCATTCATTTAGAGCGCTGGGTGATCTGTCTGGCCAGGTCTTCATCATCAGGTAACTCGCCCTGGGTCAGATAAGCCAGATAGGGCCCAGTCCAATCTGGGATAGCGTGCAAAGCCGCCACTAACTCCCCCTCCGGGTCAGGAATAGCCAAATCCTCTTCCGAAGGTAACTTAACAGTCGGATGATGTAAGACGGCCAGGAATACATTGGGTGGCATCGGCTTTCGTTGGGAGCCTAGCCGTGACAGTGCATCTGCCGCCTCATTCTTGCGACGATCAATGTGATCCACCTGATACCCCTTGAAATGGCCGGCAATAATATCAACTACCTGTCGATAATCCGCCATCCATGGGTCTTTGGAGTCCCAAGTGCCCGAACAGCTTACCCGGCTTAAATTCATCTCCTTGGCCAATCTAAGCCCATGAAGCAGAGCCTCATGCTCAGCCGCATTGTTAGTGCACGGGAACATCAACCGGAGCACATAACAAAACTTATCACCTTTAGGAGACGTCAAAACAACTCCTGCGCCTAATCATGATCCTTCTAGCTGCTTGGAACCATCAAAGTGTATAGTCCAGTATGTGTCATCTGGCATTTCCTTAGGGGCTTGACATTCCATCTAATCATTTATAAAATCCACAAGAGCCTGGGACTTGATGGCCGTACGAGGCACATATTTTAGATTAAGAGATCTCAACTCCAATGCCCACTTAGCAATCCTTCCAGTGGCTTCTCTGTTCTGGATTATGTCCCCCAACGGAGCAGAACTAACCACGGTTATCTAGTGCCCTAAAAAATAGTGCTTTAACTTGCGGCTGGCCATAAAAAACCCATATACCAGCTTCTGCCAATGTGGATACCTTTGCTTGGACTCCGTCAGGACCTCACTGATATAATAAACCGGCCTTTGAATTGGATACTCCTTTCCAGATTCCTTGCGCTCGACCACAACTATAGCGCTTACTGCCCGATTATTAGCCGCCACGTATAAAAGCAACGGTTCTTTCTAAGCCGGAGCAGCCAGCACCGGTGGCTCAGTCAACTGTTTCTTGAGCACCTCAAGTGCTTCAACCGCCGCCTTGCTCCAAACAAATTTGTCCGTCTTCTTCATCATCTGATATAAAGGAATAGCCTTCTCTCCAAGGTGGCTTATGAAACGGCTCAACGTGGCGATCCGCCCCACCAAGCGCTGGACATCGTTAATACAGGCCGGCTCTGTCAAAGAAGTGACATCCTTGATTTTATCCGGGTTAGCCTTAATGCCATGTTCAGAAACCAGAAATCCCAGGAGCTTGCCAGCCGGAACACCAAAGACACATTTAGTCGGGTTAAGCATCATCTTATAGACCCAGAGATTATCAAAGGTTTCCTTTAAGTCGCCCAAAAGGGTATCCTTCTTCCTGGATTTGATCACGATGTCATCTATGTAAGCATGGACGTTGCAGCCAATCTGACTGTGAAGGCAGTTCTACACACATCGCTGATAAGTCGCCTGGGCACTCTTGAGCCCGAAAGGCATAGATACATAATAGAAAGCCCCGAAAGGTGTAATAAAAGCCGTCTTCTCCTGGTCTTTAACCGCCATCTTGATCTGATGATAGCCTGAGTAAGCGTCCAAGAAACACAAGCTTTCACAACCCGCCATAGCATCAATGATTTGATCAATACGAGGGAGGGCAAACGGATCAGCCAGGCAAGCCTTATTAAGCTCCATGTAGTCCACACACATACGCCACGTGCCGTTCTTCTTCAGCACCAGCACCGGGTTAGCCAACCACTCTGGGTGAAAAACCTCAACAATGAAACCCGTTGCCAAGAGTCGGGCAACTTCTTCCCCAATGGCCTTGCGTCTCTCCTCATTGAACTGTCGTAGAAACTGCTTAATTGGCATAAATTTCGGATCCATGTTAAGGTTGTGCTCAGTGAACTCCCTTGGTACACCCGGCATGTCAGAGGGTTTCCATGCGAAGATGTCCCGATTCTCATGGATGAATTCGATGAGCGCGCTTTCCTATTTGGGATCCATGTGAGCTCCAATGATGAACTGTTTGGATGAGTCGCCTAGAGTGAAATCTACCGCCTTAGTATCATCCGCTGAAAACTTAAGCGGCGGCTCAACCTCCGTGGTAGGATTTTTCAGTGGGGTCATATCCTCCGGGTCAACATTCTCTTTGTAAATTTTAAGCTCCTCCTGAGCGCAACTGGACTCAGCGTAAGCCGCATCTCCTTCCTCACACTCGATGGCCGTCTTTCGGTCACCATGAACAGTAATGGTACCTTTTAAGCCGGGCATCTTGAGCTGTAGGTATACATAGAAAGGCCTAGCCATGAATTTTGTGTAAGCTAGATGTCAAAACAGTGCGTGATAAGGACTCTTGATTTTTACCATCTCAAACCACAAGGACTCCACCCTGTAGCTATATTCATCGCCAAAGGCCACTTTCAAAGAAATCCTGCCCACCGGATACGCTGACTTGCCTGGCACCACACCATGAAAAATGGTGGACGAAGGTTTTAAATCTTTGTCAAGCAATTTCATCCGCCGAAAAGTATTGTAGTAGAGGATATTAATACTTCTGACTCCATCCATTAACACTTTATTGACCATATACCCTCCCACTTGGGAGGCACAACCAAAGCCAGCCGCCCTGGATCATCGACCCGCGGCAGGTGATCCTCCCGGCTCCATGTTATATCATACTCAGACCGTTGTAAATACCGTGGTAGGGCTAGTGCAACCGCATTGACCGCCTGCTTGCTCAACTTCTAATCCCTTTTGTTGAGGCTGGTCATGAAAACATGATATTGACTGGAGCTGTGCTGAGCTGCTTTGGATTACTCTGATAACCAGACTGATTTCGTTGTTGTTGATTGTTGTTACCAAGATGCTGTTGGTGTCCTCCTTGATTACCTTGACCTGGGTGACGAGACCCAGAACCGTCGGACCCAAAACCGGCCCCTGACCCGCTGTGTCCAGAGCCGCCCGGCAGGCCATCGTCCTGATTATTGGGATGTGTAAAGTGATTCTTAAGTTTCTGCATGCAACGGCACTCCCCCCATGTGTGATTTGTCGGCTTATCGGGCTGGCCATGATCCAGACAAGGACCCTTCAGTGCCTCCTCCAAATTAAAGGCAGGCCTGTCTTTATTAAAAGGTGGCCTAAACCTCCTGTTTCCCTTGGGGGGATTCTCATTGGTACTTGCATTGGCCACCAGTTCTGACCTGGCCTCATGGTTCTTACAATTGCTTTGGCTACCGTTGTTTGTCGTACCCTTGCTCTGATTGCCCTTCTTGCCTTGTTCGGCCTTCTCCTTGTCAGAGCCCGGATCCTTCATGTTATCCGAGTTGGCGTATTTCATGAGAGCCATCATGAGGTCTCCCATGTCCTGACATGTACGCGTGAGACGGCCAAGCTTCTGGTTTAACGGGACAAAGTGGCAGTTCTTCTCTAGGATCAGTACTGCCTGAGCCACCGTGATCTGCTCCGAAGAGTGGATGATGGTCGAGACCCGCCGTACCCAATGATGAGCTGACTCATTCTCCTGTTGAACACAATGATCAAGATCCACGATGGTCATGGGCTGTTTACACATTCCTTGAAAGTTTTTAATGAATCTGGCTCTCAGCTCTGCCCATGAGTTGATGGTATTGGGTGGCAATCCCTTTAACCATGTGCGGGCCAGGCCTTCAAGCATCATGATGAAGTATTTGGCACAAACCGCCTCACTGACGTCCAGCATCTCCATGTCTAGTTCATAACTTTCCACCCAAGCCTCTGGGTAAATCAGCGGTGTAATTTGGAACCTTGCAGGGCCCTTTGAAATCCTTTGCCAGCCGCTCACTCCGCAGAGGCAGTGATAAACATGGCACCCCCCAGTCTAGTGGTTTCTCCAACTCCTACTGACACAGGTGGTGCGGGCTCCTGCCGAGCCACCTCGGCTAAAGATGTCACCTCTTGCTGGCCTCTTGTATCCATAGCCGGCCGATGACCCGTTGGAATCTCTCAGTGTCGGTTGCTGCTGGAACCCATCGGCGACTCGTAGCACCGGCTAAAACACCGGCTAGGGAGTGGGGTTGAATGAACATGGCTCCGGTTGTAGGTGTACTTTTCCTGCTAGGCCATCGCCGTCTGCAAGTATCCAACGGCGTTTCGCACATCCTCCACAAAGGGCGCTTCATCCGGAATAGGAATTGTTTCGAGCCGGGTGGCTGCTGCCACCATATTCTCGGCCAGGTTAGAATAATGACCCGCCGGTGTTGGAAAGGCCGCTGGCGAGGCCTGATTTCGCCGGGTCGGCTGAGTTACTGGCCGAGCCGCTGGGCGGCTTCTAGGTGCATCCGCTGTTCGCCCTGTCCCTGGCATGTTGAAGAGGTTTCTTGCCTCATAACATTCCGGCAGACGGTATTGATGCCTCATCCGATGAACCGCGGCTGCCGATTGTTGCTTCAGTCCAGGACGGAAAGCGTCTATCTTGATGTGTTCTACCTCTTGCTCCATCTGGGTTTTTAACTTAGCCATCCTCTGCTGCTCTTCCGCCATCCGGTCCTTGATCCTAGCAATCTCCAAGTTCCTAGCCACTTGATTGTCCGGTGTAACGTCAGTAGCCATTCGGGCCGCGAGCTCGTCCATTAGCTCCAAAAGAACTTGAGCTGGCGGCGGCAAGTTATCGCCTCAGGTGGCGGCCCCTGCGGGCGTACTATTCGTGCCTGGGACTGACCCCGCCATGAACACAGCAGCATGAACCGGCGGCCCAAGACCGTCCACCTCAGTGCGATCCGACTTAGGGCAGAGCTCATCAAAGCCCCCGAGCCCGCCGTTGTGAAGCCTGTAGACCGACTCTGTTTCTCCGCTTGACGATTCGTCCTCTGAGTAACCGAGAGTTTCCTGTGATCCGGAAGCTTCCAGATCCATACCTTGAGTAAAGCCCATGAAGATGAGCTTCCGGCCCAGGCTAACATGGGCAGGTTGCACGCTACGAGCAGGTTGCTGACGCCGAGCCGGCTCGACGAGGTTGGTGCAGACGTCCAGCCCGGGTGTTGCTCCATCAACTTTTCCGATGAACACGTGGATCCCACCGAATGGAACCTGGAAGCCATACTCCACAGAGCTGGCATCATGCCCCCAGCCGACGTCGTCGATGTAGAGCCGACACCAAGCCATCAACCACGTATGCCTCGAGCCCTGGGAGAGAGCCCTTTGAGAACTCAACACCACTGAGCGCAGGCCCCACGGTGGGCGCCAACTGTCGTGGTTTTGTCACGACAGATGTCCGGGTAAACGGACTTCGGTTCGAGGCCATTGCTAACGTGATGGACTCAAAGGGGTTGATAGGGACGAGAGAAACGGATTTATCCAGGTTCGGCCCCTCAACTCGAGGTAATAGCCTACATCCTGCTTGTGTTTGTATTGCTTGATGTATCGATTACAACGGAGCTAAATCTTGACCTAGTCTTCGATAATCTGATCTCTAAGTTGCCCCGGGTCTACCCTTATATAGGAGGTCTAGACCACGGGTCATACAATTGGTAACCGACTCTCATTGTCTATCCGAGTCTTCCTCTATCCTCTTTTCAAGGTTGTCCCCGGGCGGCTTACACACCCGGGCCTTTTGGGACACCGTCCGGCCCACCTTATGAGCCGCCAAGCTTCCTGGGCTTTAGGACCACCGGCTCACCTTGGGCGAGTGTACGAGCCGCCAAGCATAACCCAGAGCCCTTTAGGGCGGGTCATACCATGGGGTTATATCCCCAACATGTCCCATCCGGCAAGCTTCTCGGGTTCTTTGTATCTCAACATGGAATTGAAGCAAATCCCGACAAGATCAAAGCAATTGAGGAAATTGAAGCGCCAAGATGTGTCAAGGATCTGTGCCGTCTTGTCAGTTGTGTTTCCGCTCTGAGTAGGTTCATTTCAAAATCTACTGAGCGCGCCCTGCCCTTTTTCAAAATCTTGAAGAAGGCAGGTCCGATGAAATGGACTCCGGAAGCGGAAGCAGTGCTCCCGGATTAGAAGAAGTACCTTTCCTCTCCACCATTCCTAGTCGCGCAAAAACCACAAGAACCGTTGCTGCTATATCTAGCGGCAACAAGTCAAGTGGCGAGTGTTGCCTTAGTGGCTGAAAGAGAAGTTGAAGAAGAAGTAGTGGCAGTGGCAGGACCGCCAACCAACAAGCCAAGATATTCCCCAGCAAGGTCTGGTGTCGACGAAGCAGGATCTACGCAGTCGAATGAAACAATTCAGAAGAAGAAGATGGTGCAGCGCCTAGTCTATTTTGTCAGATCCTTTTTGCAGGGGGCTAGGTCAAGATATTCTGGCGTGCAAAAGTTACTCTTCGGCCTCCTTATGGCCTCGAGGAAGCTGCGCCATTACTTCCAGGCACAAGAGATCACCGTTATCACTCGCTTCCCGTTGCATCAGATTTTACGAAACCCAGCTACCGGAAGGATTGTGGAGTGGGCTTTGGAACTGTCAAGCTTTGGTCTCAAGTTTGAAAGTACTTCGACTATCCATAGTAGAGCCTTGGCGGAGTTCATTGCGGAATGGAACCCAACGCCAAATGAAGAAGTTCCAAAGTCAACTCTCCCCAATAGGGAAAACAAATTAAGAGTGGATCATGTATTTTGATGGGGCTTTTTCGCTGCAAGGCGTCGGTGCTGGAGTGTTGCTTGTCGCACCCACTAGAGAGCACCTCAAATATGTGATTCAAATGCACTTTCCTTGGGAGAGGTCAACGAACAATACTATAGAATACGAAGGGTTGCTTGCCGGTCTCAGGATTGCGGTAGACCTTGGGATAAAGAAACTTATTGTCAGGGGTGATTCTCAGCTTGTTGTCAAGCACGTGAATAAGGATTATCAGAGTCCATTGATGGAAGCTTATTTAGATGAAGTGAGAAAGTTGGAAGAACATTTTGACGGTCTGCAAATGGAGCATGATCCTCGTGGAGAGAATAGTGTTGCTGATGGCCTGTCAAAGTGTGCTGCCCTTAAATTGCCTGTGGAACCAGGAACTTTTGCGCTCCGACTGACTCAACCATCTGTGACCATCAATTGGAAAAGAGAAAAGAAGAAAGTTGAGTTCTGGCAAGTATTTCCCGATAGAGCTCCAAGAAGCCGCTGGCAAGGAAGTTGTCGGGAACGAAGCTAGGCTTGTCGGTGAGCGCCACACTCCGGCATGGCCTTAGGCTCTTGTCGTGGAAGCACACGCTCCCGCCAAGCTTGTCGGGGGCAACGGGCTCCGGCAAGGCATCGATCCCTTGCCGTTGAGACAAATGCTTCCCCGGCAGAGGATATGCCTTTAGTCCTTGTTGTCGAGCCCCAGGCTCCAGCATGGGCACAACACATCTTCCATTTCCTTGAAACAGGAAAACTCCCTGAACAACAAGAAGAAGAAGAGAAAGTAGCCCGCCAGTCTAATATGTACCAGTTCGTGGACAACGTCCTATACAGAAAGAGGCCGAATGGTGTGAAACTCAAGTGCATTTCTCAGGAAGATGGACTGGAGCTGTTGGCAGAGATACATGGAGGCATATGTGGCTCCCACATAGGATCAAGAGTGCTTGCTAGTAAGGCATTCCGGCAAGGTTTTTTTTGGCCCACTTCTCTCTAGGATGCAACTGCGCTAGTAACCAAGTGTGAAGCATACCAGTTTCATTCGAACAAAATGCATCAACCAGCTCAAGCTCTTCAGACAATCCCTCTCTCCTAGCCATTTTCGGTCTGGGGGTTCGACATCTTGGGTCCTTTTCCCCATGCTACTAGGGGCTTTGAGTACTTGTACGTTGTAATCAACAAGTTCACAAAGTGGCCAGAAGTGGAAGCAGTGAGAAAGGTGACGACACAATCAGCCGTCAAGTTCTTTAAAGGAATAGTTTGCCGCTTTGGTGTCCCAAACAGGATCATCACCGACAATGGCACACAGTTCACGAGCCGCACCTTCATGTAGTTTGTCCAAGACCTTGGCGGCAAGATCTGTTTTCCTTCTGTTGCCCACCCAAGGAGCAACGATCGGGTGGAAAGGGCTAATGCAGAAGTTTTGTGAGACCTCAAGACAAGAACTTTCAACAAGCTGTGCAAGTGCGAAAGGTGCTGGATTGATGAGTTGCCAGTGGTTGTTTGGTCAATTAGGACAACTCCAAATCGAGCTACCGGCCAGACACCCTTCTCCCTAGTATATGGGGCGGAAGCAGTTCTCCCCATGGAACTCACATACGGGTCACCTCGAGTGCTCACTTATGATGAGCTTGAGCAGGAGTAGTTGTGGCAAGATCACTCTATGCTCCTTGAGGAAGATCGTCTTCAGGCTGTTGTGTGAGCTACGCGCTACCAGCAAGCTTTGCGCCGCTATCATATAGAGCCGCAAGGTTCATGCCCGAAGTCTTGAGGAAGGCGGCCTTGTTCGTCGGCGTGTTTAGTCCGTCAAGAATTCCAACAAGTTGACGCCAAAGTGGGAAGGCCCTTATCGGGTAGTGCGAGTTACCAGGCCTAGCGCAGTCCGCCTAAATACCGAGGATGGCATCCTAGTGAGCAACTCCTAGAATATCGAACATCTTCGTAAGTTCTACCCATGAGGCACGGTTACCGGGTCTCCCGGAAACCACCTTTTGTACGAGTCTTTCCGCCGAAGAATGTAATCCTTTGTACAAAGCCAGGTGCAGACACTGTGCATAGTTGAATAAAGCTAAGTGTTCAACAAATCTTGTTGATTCTAATGTTTACATATGTACATGTTTGTCTGAGATATTGTACTGCGCTTACTCAAGGCAAGAGCTAACAGACTGCCAAGGTTCCATATCCCTATTTACTCTTCTTTCTTTTTCTAAAAGGACAGAAGATTACCTCGTGTGCAGCTTTCCGGGGGGATGGTCGTATGGATACCGACGGACGATGTTCAAGGAAAACATCTTGCCGGAAGGAGTATGGCAACGAAAAAGCTAAGTTGCAAAACTCTGAGTAAAAATTCTTACTGTGAAGTTATTTTCCTTGGACGATTTTGACTCTTTCATGGGAAACCTGCACACAAAGGAACCTTGTTGTAATCAGTCGTGCCCTTACTCTGTTTCAAGTTCGCTTAATAGCTTAAGTGACTGCACTAAAAACGTCAAGGTAACCTTGTCATGATTAGTCGCGCCCTTGCTCTGTTTCGAGTCCGCTCAACAGCTTAAGTGGCTGCACTAAAAATGTCAAGGTATCTTGCCGGTAGCAGCACCGCCAGTAGGCCGCTAAGGATCCGCTCCTCAAAGCGCTCGCGGCAGGGCTGCGTGTGCCGACAAGTTTCCAATAAAGCGTAGGGAGCAAACCATATAGAGAGGAATCAGATAAGAGGGATAACATGCAAAACACGGCTAGTCATTCAAAGAGAGTGTAATTTACATGAGATGGCGTCTCTTCCTAAAGTACATCTTTATTTGACTTTCTCCCCTAGGGGCAGATTACAAGAAGAAAAAGATAGGAAGAGGCCCCCAAAAGAAGCCCAGCCTGACCCCTCTGGACCAGCACTGCATGGAGGGGCAGGGCTTCCAAAAGGGAAGACGAAGCCAAAGTCCACGGGCCTATCGGGAGATCCAGCTGGAAGATGAGGCAGTGCCTGAGACAAGGACCCTCGGCAAGATCGTCCTGCCTGGAGGGGGATAGGCATGAGGTTGGCGATGGTGGTGCGGCCACCGATCAGTCAGAGCTCAGGTCGTCGTATTCCGACTTGACGGACTGGAGCTCGGACTCATCGTCGCTTTCACCGACACCATCCTCCTCGTTGTTGTCGTTCAAGGATGAGCTTTTAGCGCCACTCGAGCTCTCTTTGGAACAGCTGAGACGGATGCGTGAGCGCCCATAAATCTTGACGGAGAGCAGATCGGACTCCGTCATCTTGAAGTGAAGGACGTGCCCGTCCTGGAGGTTGTGGGCATCGGCGAAGGTTTGTCTGACCATGCCTGAGGAACATGACGCGACGCTCCGGGTACTCAACCTCCACCCGCGCTACACCATTACAGCAGCCATGTGCCCGCAACCATAGATCGGACGGCTTCTCGACCTCCATCGCCCTGGCGAAAGGGTGAGGAAGACGTAGGCGACTCCGAAGGGGACCGCACAACTCGAGGACAAACTCCAGCACCGTCCCCTCGGCGTGGGCTCCTTCAAAGAGGGGGTCTGGTACCAAAGGAAGAGGCGGGACGGCGCTCCGCCTCCCCCGACCTCGACCTCCACGCCAGCCACGACTCCCCGCGCTTCTTCCGCCATGCGCGCTCGAGCCGCCCTCCGCCTCTGTGGTTGAAGCGGTGGCATGATCCCGACGGGAACTTCTCGTCCTTAGCATGGAGGACGGTGGCCGCCCTCGCCCCATATTCATGGATGAAGGCGAGCACAACTCAAAATCCGGAGAGAATAGAAGGGCAAGCTCCGGAGGAGAAATTGTGATCTAGAGGAGAGGTAGCACGTGGCTATTAGGGTAAGCTTTTTCCTCTAAATCCTCTAGTATATATAGGATGGAGGGAGGGGAGGAGGCAGCCTCGAACCCTCAAGGTTTGGTCGAAATTGGAGGTGGAGGAGTCCTACTCCAATCCTATTAGGAGTAGGATTCCTCCTTTCCACTTGGAAACTCTTTCCACCTCTCCACCTTTGGATTTTTTTCCTTCTCAAACCACTCCAGCCGCATAGGCCCTTAGAGGAGGCTTCGGCCAGCCCTGATGGGCTGGTTTACCTCCTCCCACAGCCCATGTAGCCTCTTGGGTTGAAATACCTCTCCTGATGGTCCCCCGGTACACTACCGGCACTCCCGGTACACTACCGATGAGCCTAAAACTTTTCCAGCGACCAAAATAGGACTTCCTATATATCAATCTTTACCTCCGACCATTCCGGAGCTCCTCATGACGTCCAGGATCTCATCTGGGACTCCGAACAACCTTAGGTCACCACCATACATAACTCTATACTAAAAAAACGTCACCAAACCTTAAGTGTGGAGACCCTGCGGGTTCGAGAACTATGTAGACATGACCGAGACACCTCTACCGTCAATAACCAATAGCGGGACCTGGATGCCCATATTGGTTCCTACATATTCTACAAAGATCTTTATCGGTCGAACCTCTATGTCAAGGATTCAGTTAATCCCGTATGATGTTCCCTTTGTTCTTCAGTATGTTACTTGCCCGAGATTCGATCATCGGTATCTTCATACCTAGTTCAACCTTGTCACCGACAAGTCTCCTTACTCGTTTCGTAATACAAGATCCCGTGACTAACACTTAGTCACATTGCTTGCAAGGCTTATTGTGATGTTGTATTACCGAGTGGGCCCTGAGATACCTCTCCATCACACAGAGTAACAAATCCCAGTCTTGATCCATGCCAACCCAATAGACACCCTCAGAGATACCTATAGAGCACCTTTATAGTCACCCAGTTATGTTGCGATGTTTGATACACACAAGGTACTCCTCCGGTGTCAGTGAGTTGCATGATCTCATGGTCATAGGAACAAATACTTGACATGCAGAAAACAGTAGCAATAAACTGACACGATCATATGCTACGTTTGTAGTTTGGGTCTTGTCCATCACATCATTCTCCTAATGACGTGATCCCGTTATCAAATGACATCTCATGTCCATGACTAGGAAACCATAGCCATCTTTCACCAACGAGCTAGTCTATTAGAGGCATACTAGGGACATGGTGTTGTCTATGTATCCACACATGTATCTGAGTTTCCGATCAACACAATTATAGCATGGATAATAAAAGATTATCATGAACAAGGAAATATGATAATAACTAATTTATTATTTCCTCTAGGGCATATTTCCAGTAGGGTCTAGGGGAGTTTTGTGGAGCGATGAAGATGGACGAGAGAGAGGCGGCAGCGGCGGCAGCGGCCGTGGCATGGACCGCGACCCGGCGCTCGAAGTAGCCGGGTGGCGGCGGCGGCTTTGACAGTGCCATACCCTAAACCCTAGGACCGGTATTTGATACCATAGATGAATAAAACTGTTGCTGATTGATTGATTTGGTGCAACATACAAGAGTATATAAGAGGTTACAAACCGACTTGGGCTAAGGTTACAAACCGACTTGGACTCAAAGTCGTATAATATAATGACTACTCTAACAATAAGAAGCTGATATTGTGATATAAAACTTATTGTACCACTTCAGATCGATTTCAGTATATAACAAAGTACGCACATATTTTCTTGTATGATGTAAACCATTAAATTTCAAATAACTTTGCTACTTAAACGTTATTTCGATAAAATGGGAAACCATTATATGGTTCTGCAAGCCAAGACAAAAGTGTATGGTTATACCCTTACAATTATAGAAATGGTCTATTTGTCTGAATAACACTGACTACACAACATATTTAATGTACATGGTGGATGAAACCTTCAAGTTTATCATCGCAATGTTGTTTAAAGTGGATGAAACTTTCAAGTTTATCATCTACATGTCGGAGACTCTCTACTCTACATATTTTTAGATCATGCATGTTCAGTTTAATTAGCTTGTAGTTTTGAAAAAGATTATTGTGGTGTACTGTTGTTAATCATGTAGTCCTATTACTACAAAATGTATTCTTCTATTGGCAAACTGATCATGCCATTGGGAAATGTATGGATGATATACATGTCCTTGTTGGTTGAGAGAAAATATGATTGTTAGGGTAGTATGATTATGTTGTAAATCGACTCTAAAGAAACATGAGCTATTTTGTTCTTCTCTTTTAGAAATTTGTCACATCTATACCATCGACCAGCTGTGTCACAATTGCCGCCTACACCAACACTATCGGGGATATACCCCACGGTATGACCCGGCCTGGCGACTCACAGGAGACCCAGTCAAGACATGGCGTTTTATTGATGACCCGGCAGACGAGTCTTAGGACGATCAGGCCCAAGACCCGGCGTGTAAGCTGGTGCCAAGGGGTTCACAAGAGAAGGCCCAAGAAGATAGAAAGGATTCCCTCACAAAGCAAAAAAAGACCTGGAGTAGGATTTGTGAAAGACTAGTCCTAATCCTATTGGGAGTAGGACACTATTTGTAAACCTACCCTCTCCACTTATATAAGGTGGGGTAGAGTGCCCTTAGAGAGACAGGTTCACAAGTCCACAAGTTCATAAGTTGAAGTCATTAGAGATAGAAAGATTAGAGGCTCTCAAGATTAGAGGTAGGAAGACAACATCCTTGTGACCGAGAGATCTTCCTCATCAGCAATACAAGACAAGTAGGACATAGGCTTTTACCTTCATTGGAGGGGCCGAACCTGGATAAAACTCGCGTCTCTCGATTCCGACCAACCCCTCTCAAGCCGCCACATAGTTGCAACCGCCACGAACCTAAGTCCGTTTACCCGGACATCTGTCGTAACAAATTCACGACTGTTGACGTCCACCGTGGGGCGACTCGGTGGTGTTAAGTTCTTGAAGGGATTTCCCGAGGGATTAAGGAGATCGCGACTCACCCCAAAACCAGATTGATTTGTTTTTTAGAGCGCTATCGCACGTTGCGTACCGGCTGGTTTTTCACTGCTCAACAGGATCGGAGCCATGTCTATATGGCAGCTAGTATTATTGGTTCCGAAGAGCAACATGCATACCCACACGAAGACACGAGATTAGGGTTCTGATGTGTGCATCGCCGCACGCGTTTCTGGCGATCCGTTGATCTGTAACCAGATCGATTTCCGTTGTTGTACATACACCATGTCCAAGGTAGCCGTCCGCTGCTACTAACGTCAAGACCAAACTCATCGGTGGTAGTACTACTTGTGCTTGCACACACAGGAATCAAGATCTGATTCATCTCTCACGTGAAGGCCAAGCTGAGCCACTAGTTCAGATTTGTTTTTTCTTCGATTCCTACAGCTACCCTGAAAGCTTCCAGGAGTTTAATTCAATACTAAGGAAAGCTAGCTGCAGCTAGCTGATCAAACATGTCGGTAAAAGGAATACAAACTCGGACTCGCTGGTACTATGCCTGCATCCTCCACCGTGTCTCGCCATGGCCTAAGACAGCTTCGCCTTGCTTCCACCGGCGTCCCTCCAAATCGCCTCGTGCATGACTTCGACTCCGAGTCACCCTCGCCTGCGCCTGACTCATTTTTTGTGAACTTTGTCTCTGGGTCGGCCTCATCTTAGCCTTCAGCTGGTGCCTTGACACCGCGCCCCGCCTTGAGTCGCTATGCCCGTCAAGCCGTGGCCGGCACAGACTCGGCCATGGCACCACCTCGACTCATCGCCTCGGGAGCAGTGCCATGGCCGCCGTGCCCTACCTCGCTCTGCTCCGAGCCGCCCTTGCCGCGTGCCCCGCCACCTCTACGCCTCAAGCTGCCGCGGTGCCAGCCTTCGTGCGTCGGTCGCCGGCTCCCAGTTGCATGCGCGCCTCGCTTCCGCCTCGGCCTGGCTCCAACGAGCCGCTGGCGCGGCCTTCGCCTCCGCCTGCGCTGCCGGCCGAATCGCCACTCCTCCCACACCGCTAGAGCCGCTCGCCGCTTCTCCCGTGCTGTCGAGCCGCTACCTCCTGCCTCACCTCACCGCCACTAAGGCCATGTCTGCGTCGTGAGCCGCCCGCCTTCGCTTCGCCGGCCTCCGCTGTTGCCTCTGCCTCGTCGCACCTTGAGTCATCGTGGATATTGTCATTGCTGATGTGGCATGAACTAGCGTCCTCTCCAGTCGTTGGAAGCAGGCTATTGCCAATCCCATAGCTACACAAAATGTTGTTTTCGGCTGAATTCACAGTCATTACGAAGAAGGAAGCTACGGAATTTGAGGCCAAGCAAAAAGAAAACTCCATGGCACAAGTTCCTAGGCAAATCATTACTACCTCAAGGATGATCACACGTGAAAGCTTTTCATGTTATATAATCTCAGTACTCCAAGCAAGGGACGTGGGAATTCATCTAAACTCAACCAGCGTCACGTTTTCATTGAAGTGAGGAATAAATTCCGAGGAAAGCATCTGCATTCGTTCGCAAAAAATACCAGGTGCTATCTGCCTTATTTTATTAGTATGTTTTAAATTCCTTTAAGAACAATTATTTTTGGCCCGTAATATTTTTACACAGGACAACTATTCAAGTGGTGTTATATCGCGGAGATGGAGTGCACACCAGCATCATTCGGTACTGGTGTTCGTCTGTGGCACATTACTCAATGGATGCACGCAAGCCGTTGCCGCCGCGGCCCAGTTTATGTCAACACACCGGAATGGCACGCGTTCACCCGCCAGTATGAGCCGCCCAATGGACGAGCAAGTTGTCGCATCTGCGGTATGGTTTTCACCAACAATTCCACAACCACCTCTTATGGTTGCGCCGGCTTACAATGCCACAGCCGCCTTGCACGGGCGCACTGGCTTACAACATCGTGGCCGTCTCTCGCCATCCGCGTCGGTTTACAATGCCGTGGCGCCTTTCACAACAGTACTGGCTTACAATGCCACGGCTAGTTTCTATGTTTACATCAACATGCCAGTGGCTGCATACACCAGTACGAGCTGCCCAACGGACGCATGCAAGACGCCGCCCACAGTTTGATTTACATCAACATATTAGTGTGGTGCTCGCTTGTACGAGCCGCCCAACGGACGCGCGCAAGACACCACCCACAGTTTGATCTAGATCAACATATCGGTGCAATGCTCGTCAATACGAGCTGCCCAACGGACAGGCACACAAATCACCGCCATTACAGTTTGGTTCACTTCAACAACCAGCCGGGACGAACCATCGACCGGATTATTGAAACAAATCATACGGGATCATCTATAACCCCATGGCCAACCTCAACTTTCAGTGGAGATTCTCCAGCCGCCTTTTCAAGTCAGCTTAAGACTCGGGGGCTACAGACATGGCAAGATCCATTTGGTCGTTTTTCAAAGAGAACCCTGGGTCTTTGCAAGAGAAAACCCAATCCTAGTGGCTATTACATTATTGGCGGAAGATTAAAAGTTGCCCAAGAGGACGAATCGCCGTGATGCACCATTCAACATGGGTGCCTCGATTTATTTAATCATCATAAACTCACTTGGAGCTTCTGTCGTTTCTTCATACAAGATGGCGGCTTACAGGATGGCGGCTTACAAGATGGTGTGCAAGTTGATATCATCAAGGTCATCTAGGGGGATTCCAACACGCCGGGTTTAGCTTATCACACCCTATTGATAGGCTCTTAAGCCAAATAGTTGACTCCATCAACAAGGTCATTTGGGAGCTTCCAACACACCGGGTTTAGCTTACATACCCTCTTGATCGGCTCTTAAGCCACCAGAGTTAAACCTGCACGTTTGCAACTTGCTACTCCACCAGGTGACCCGCCGAACTCTTACCAGTTAATCTCGCTTAGAGACCCTAAGACGGTATAAAGAAATTGATGGCCAATCTCGTTAGAGAACCTATACTGGTTAAGGTTAAACCGACGGTTCTTGTCACATGATGGTTGGCTTATGGAAAGCGAGGATAAACTCTCTCATCTACTGCCGACTCTCCGCTATGTGGCCCGTTTGTCCTCTTAGACAATTAATCTTTCAAAGACCTTGCATTGTTTAAGGTTAAAACAATGGATTTATGTCACGTGAGAGGAATTTTATGAGCTGCCAGGGTACTCATGCATTGTCGTGTCTCTTTCTGGGACGTTACACTTCCTATCAGTTAATCTCGCTTAGAGACCCTGAGCCGTTCTAAGAAATTTACGGCCAATCTCGATAGAGACCCTGTACTGATTAGGAGTTTTAATTAGCGAGTCCACCTAGAAGAACCGGCACATAAGTTTTTGAAAAAGCAAGATCATCATGCACTGCATCATACATAGCATCATACATTGCATCATTCATTGCATCATATTTACATGTCATGCCGGATTATCAAGCCGGGTCAGAGCAAGGTTATGAAAGAAGGAGCAATGTTATGAAAGATATAAACATCTCCGGATTGTGCTTTTTCAAGCCACCCTTACAACAATGCAGAATATATTCTGTCTTGTTTATTTTTGCAGGTTTTATATCTTAAAATGAGTCGCCGTTAAGTATGATGAAAAACTTCTACAAGAGCAAATGGATCTTTAATAGCAAACCTGACTGGATCTTCATCATTGTTTGTCATAACCAGTGCTAAATGATTGGGGTTTTCAAGCCAGCTCAGAGAATTCACTATTTTTCAAGAGCCGTCCTATCAAATATAATGTCGTGTCATCTCATTGACCCGTTTCTCTGATTTCTTTAATTGTGCTCTATAGTAATCTACAACACTTATGGACATATATTTGCCACGTTGCACCGCAATCACGAGCAGGGATTTCATGTCAAGGATAAAGCTATTCTTCCAGGATATTCATACCGGTTTACAACCGCGAACAACGATTCATTCAAACAAATTATCATGAGTCATATTATTCTCACATAGTCCCGAGTCGCCACAGGCAGACGACCCGGCACTTGGGGGCTACATCATTCAAATACAGTTTATATCAAGTATGCAAGTCCCCTGTCGCTGCAAGAATGCACCACGGCACTTGGGGGATAATGCAAGCCGGTTTTCAAATCGTTACATTGTTAGCAAGACCCTATTATCTCAAGGAGATGAGCCGGCCTTTCTATATTTTTCTAAGTCCCAGCCCAGTAATTCTTACAGACCCGGCACTTGGGGGCTACACCGCTCAGATCAAATTTTCAAAAAGTTCCAAGTCGCCGTAGGCGTGCGACCGGTCACTTGGGGGCTATAGTATTCAGCTGTTCAAACAGATTATATGGTTCAAATTGAAGACCCGACCCATCACATGCTGATGAGCTGGCCCTTGGGGGCTACACATGCTGAAGTTTCATAAGGTATAAGACAGTTACAAAGTCCCAGGTTGCTGCAGGCAGGACGATCCGGCACTTGGGGGCTACACAGTCCAATATATTATTGCAAAGCACCAAGTCATCATGGATAATCTCGGAGCTTGGGGGCTACAGGTAATATGAACATATCAAAAACTTTGAGGAGAATTTTCAAGATGTTAATTATGGAGTTCACTTGTTAGACCTAGCGTCACCAACATTCATGGCCCGGCGTTATCAAAAAGATCATAACCCGCTAGAGTTTATATAAGCTGCCCTCCTTCACAACAATGGAAGTCCGGACCTACATCTTGAGGATTTCTTATTTTCAAGATTTTCATTAAGCCAAAGTATTAGAAGCCGACTCAATGGCATATTGGTATTCTATTCCCAATATTTTTTCAAAGGACATTAACAAGCAAGACGATTCTCAAGACGACTCATTCATATACAGAAAAGACCCAAATTCTTGAGGAGCCATTTCATAAGCCGGACAAAGGAACAAGCCGGCTACTAAACATATTTACTATTCCTATTTCAAGAGCTTACCATGAATAAATTCAAGCTAACCTGGGGGCTAATGTCGGGGATATACCCCACGGTATGACCAGGCCTGGCGACTCACAGGAGACCCGGTCAAGACCAGGCCTGATGACCCGACAGGCGAGTCTTAGGACGACCAGGCCCAAGACCCATCGTGTAAGATGGTGCCAGGCGGTTCACAAGAGAAGGCCCAAGAAGAGAGAAAGGATTCCCTCACAAAGGAAACAAGACACGGAGTAGGATTCATGAAAGACTAGTCCAAGTCCTACTGGGAGTAGGACTCTATTTGTAAACCTACCCTCTCCACTTATATAAGGAGGGGTAGAGCGCCTTTAGAGAGACAGGTTCACAAGTCCACAAGTTCATAAGTTGAAGTCATTAGAGATAGAAAGATTAGAGGCTATCGAGATTAGAGGCAGGAAGATAACATTCTTGTAACCGAGAGATCTTCCTCATCATCAATAGAAAACAAGCAGGACTTAGGCTTTTACCTTCATCGGAGGGGCCGAACCTGGATAAAACTCGCGTCTCTCGATTCCGACCAACCCCTCTCAAGCCACCACATAGTTCCGACCGCCCCGAACCTAAGTCTGTTCACCCGGACATCTCTCGTGACAAATCCACGACAAACACCAAAGACACGGCCCCGCATAGGTAAGCTTCTCGCCATTTTCATCTCTGTAATGATATTATCTACTTCATCTTTGTAAAATATTTATGTCCTTGATGATGCAGTTTTCTAGAAAAAGTCTAAGTTTGATATTTTTATGGTCTGCTTATGGTTGTTAGACATAACTTGTCTTGATCGATAACTGGAAAATTAGATTAAGTAGAATTCAACCTTGCAATGACAATTGAACTCTTTATTGCAGAGTGTCTATGGATGTACAAATCAACAAGGTACTTCTGCGTCATCCTAGAGGGAGTAGCCAGTACTTGGCTGCCATAGATGGATTTTTGGAATTTTCATATAAAGATAAGATAGAAGATACCACAATCCTTTGTCCATGCGAAGAATGTGTGCACACTTCTTTGCTGTCAAAGGATGATGTCCGTGCTCATTTGATCTGTAATGGAATTATTGAGAGTTATGACAAATGAGTTTTTCATGGTGAATCTTCGGATGAACAATAATGATCAGCAACCACAACCTCACAATGAAGAAATGCTTGCTGACATGCATGGGTTGATCAATGATGCTTTTAGGAATATGTATGATGATACACCAATGAGTGAGAGTCCGGATCCATCGAATCAACATGGAACAAATTTAGAAGCCGGGGAATTTTAAAGATGGATTCATGATTTGAAGAAGCCTTTATGGTCGGGATGTGGATTATCACAGCTAAAATTACTTGTGATTTTGTTTAATATAAAATCCATGAACAAATGGTCTGACAAGTCATTTGGAGATCTACTTGATACTCTACGCATGGCAATTCCAAACGGAAATGAGCTGCCCCAGAATTTCTATGAGGCTAAGAAGATTGTTTCAAAATTTGGCCTAGATTATAAAAAAATGCATGCTTGCCCAAATAATTGCCAGCTTTTCTAGAAAGACACAGAAAATGATGATTTTTTCTCAAACTGCAAGGCCTCTAGGTGGAAAGATAAAGAACCGGAAATAAAGTTAACAAAGAAGGGAAGAAAAAAAGCAACACCAAACAAAGTTTTATGTTACTTCCCAATCAAGGATAGGTTGAAAATATTGTTCATGTGCAAAGAGACAACACCTCTTTTGCAATGGCATGATGAAGAGCGTATTAAGGATGGGCCACTATGACATCTAGCCGATTCCCCGGCATGGAAGGCTTTAGATGAAAGGTACTCAAAAATTGCATCTGATTTCCGTAATATATGGTTTGGCTTGAGTACTGATGGATTTGATCCCTATGGGATGCTCAGTTCTAGTTATAGTTGTTGGCCAGTTGTTTTGGTAATATATAATCTACTGCCATGGTTGTGCATGAAAGAATCTTATCTTTGGCTATCTTTGATAATTCCTGGGTCCAAAAGTCCCGGCGATAATACTCATGTCTTTCTCCAGCCACTTTTGGATGACTTGAAAGACTTATTTCTGAATGCAATTCACGCATATGATGTGCCTAAAACTGAAACCTTTACTTTGCGAGCAGTCGTGTCATGGACTTTAAATGACTTGCCAGCTTTAGGAATGGTTTCTTCACATAAGGTGCATGGAGAATTTGCATGTCCACCATGTGGTGCAAATGCATAGTCCAAACCATTGAAACATGGAAAGAAATCATGCTTTACGGGTCATCGCCGATTTCTTCCTCCTGATCATAAGTTTTGTTATGATGAAAAGTCTTTTGATGGAACCACGGAGCATAGAGAAGAGCCCCGAACTTACTATGGACGTCAGGTTGAAGAAGAAATAAAGGCTCTTGGTGATTTTAAGCAGGTAAAAACTTATAAGGTATTAAGTAGTCTATTTACTTTACCTACTAGGACTATAATCTCGTTCGACATAATCTTGACATGATGCATATAGAGAAGAATGTGTGCGATAATATTTTGGGCACATTTTTAGGTTTAGATGGGAAGTCAAAAGATAATCTTTCTTCTCATCTAGATCTTAAATAAATGAATATTAGAGAGGACCTACATCCAAAGCAACAACCTTCAAGCAAGTTTCATTTACCTCCCACATTATTTACCATGTCCAGAAGTGAGATAAAATTGTTCCTTGAAGTTCTTGAGTCTATAATGGTTCCCGATGGATATTGTGGAAATATATCTAAATGTGTGAAGTCTGCTGAAGGAAAAATTTCTGGGCTAAAAACACATGACTGCCATGTCCTACTGCAACAATTCATGCCTATCGCTTTGACGGGTATTCTTCCAGACCATGTCACAACAATACTATTTGAATTATCTGCTTACTTAGGAGGAATATGTTCAAAAGTTCTCCACGTAAATGAGCTTGATCGTTTGGAAGAATCAATTAGAATGACATTTTGTAAAATATAGATGATATTCCCTCCTGGGTTTTTCACGGGCATGGTTCATTTAGTTGTCCATTTAGTAACCGAATGTAAACTTGCTGGACCAGTTTGCTACCGTTGGATGTACTTTATTGAAAGGTAAAATTGTGGTGCTAAGAAAAGTGCAATATTGTCATAAGTGATGTCATATGAGACCTGCTAAATTGATTTTTTACATGTGTGTAGGTACCTTGGTAAATTGAAGTCATATGTTCGCAACAGAGCTCGCCCTCAGGGTTCAATTGCGGAATCATATTTGGCGGAAGAGTGTATGGCCTTTTGTTCAAGATACGTAGAGGGTTTCTCTACTAAGCATAACCAACCATCAAGGAATCATTACAAACCAAATGAGAATCAATCTGCCGTGTATGCAAATGAATCCACATTATTTCCTCCAGTAGGGAATCCACTTGGAAAATCGGGCACCTACAATTTGAATGATATGGAGTCCTTACAAGCCCATAGATTTGTGTTGTACAACTGTGATGTTGTCACTCCATATCTCATGCAAATGTCTTACCTTAACTTGTTAGCATGTTGCCTAATTATTTGATCTAAAATTGTGTTTATATGTGTTGTAGAGCACATGCTGCTGAAGTAAAAACGAAAAATCCGCAACAAGTGCCTAGCATTAAAAACCATTGAGCGCATGCAGCATGAAAACTTCCGTGATTGGTTTAGAGATCATGTAAGTTCCATGTTATTCGTTTTATGATTTTGAGTTTATGTTATCTAAGTTCCGTGTTGGTGTAGGTAATGTAGCTGGAGCAGCAAAGGGGTCCTGACAGCATTGATGATGATATTAGATGGTTGGCTCGTGGTCCAATTGTGGTTGCACGAAGATACATAGGATTTTGTACCCGTGGATATAGATTTAGACCGAGGCGTTATGTTAAGAAGACTCAAAACAGTGGGGTTGTTTTGACTGCAAAAACTTCAAGTTATGCTTCTGCAGGTGATACAAACCCTATAATTGGAGATGTCATGTACTATGGAAAGATAGTTGACATAATTGAGTTCGATTATTATAGAAAATTTTTGGCGGTCCTATTCAAATGTGAATGGCTTAATGGTACTAAACAAAAAGAAGTAAAAAAGCAAAGGTTTGGTCGTAGCTTGTGAATTTTTCACAGCAAGTCCATAGTGGTGAGAAGATAGAGGATGAGCCTTTTGTATTTGCCAATCAAGTTGACCAATTTTTCTATACGAAAGACCGTACAAATCCTATATGGTCATTTGTGATGAAGATGACTCCTCGAGACAATTTTGACATGGGTGAAGAATGGAATGATATAGAAAATGAACCTTATCATGTCAGTAATTAGGGTGAGCTTTTTGACACTGCACATGGAAATGAAATGTGGACTACGAGAGATATAGAAGGAACAAATGTAGATCCTATTATATGTTCTGATCCTAAAGCTTTGGAACTAAATGAAAGGCTTGCTTCTAATGTCTTGTTTTGCCATGCTAGGTTTGCAAATTCCTGGTTATCTTTACAATACTGTGAGATCTACAATTTTCTTAATGAAACATAATATTTCTGTAGCTGATTCTCGGGGTGAAGTTAATTTGAGAATAATGCCAATGTTGTTGAACAATCATATAAAAGAAATGGCATTCAAACTTCATCGTTGAAGCATGTTCCTGAACTTCAATCTATCAGATACAAGTGGCCAAGGAAATACCTCAGTTTTGTTAGCACACTTACTGCTCCAAGTCCACATGAGGGCATGCATCCTTCTTTGCATTTACCACCATTTCTGCTACACTGTTAAGCATAACTGCCCCCATGTAAATTTCTCCTTGGTCTAGTTACAATTAGGATTCAATGGTAAATTGTGAGATGTGACATTTGTGCATTTAATGTTGAATATACTAGATGTTTGATCTCTCCTAAATTTGAACATAGTTTTTTCTCAGTGATTTATCTAGAATATTTATAGTTTTTATTTATCTTGAATTAAAATCAACATGGTTTATTTTCTCCTTTTTGTTTTCTATATAACATCTCACGTATTTTCAGGATGCCTAGTTCATCACATGGGTGAACAGAAAAAACAAAAATATTGAATTTAAATTATATATAAAACTATGTATGAATCAATTAATTCGAGGTATGGTGAGCTGAAAGCCAACGAGATTGCCTTGAATAAGCTTTTTTCATTTCTGGACCAAGTTACAAAACACACATTTACTAGGATTATTTTGTAGTTTGATCAAAAGTTAAGTTAATATTCCAGTCAAACTTTGAGTAACTCATACATATTTGTTTCTTTAATCGTCTTATATTTTTGGTTTAAAAATGAGAAGTGAAAATAAAACTATTCTCACTTTTCTTACTTGATCGAATGAGCTAGCTTTAATCAAACTTTGCTCACTTTCTTAACGGATTTACAAATCTGGCTAGTATTTGGCACACGGCAAGAGTGCCATCACTACTGTCCAAGGATCACACCACGACGAACCGCTCAGAATGATGCCTATGCGAAGGAAACCCCACAAAAACGTCGACACCGCCCGACCCAAAAGGGCGAATAAAGTGTTTTCACCTAGAGCCAAAGGTACAGGGCGTAGTCCATGGTGCCTCCTCCGAGAAAGTGAATGAATGCTCACGAGCATTGCCATCACTGATGTCAGCGCCATCCAGCATGGGTTTAGCACGGGTAACTGACCACCTGCTACTTGAAGGCCCACGAGCCGCAACATATCGACGACTATAGCAAGATCTAGACCGGATCGTTAATACAACTACTTCTACCCTGCGCCATAATCCCATGTGTCACCTCAAGGGGACGACACGACGAGTCGAGATGAGGGGGGACATCACTTGTTCTAGTCCTTAAGTTCAACTCAAGGATGAACTTTATTGCAAAAGGGCCCAAGGCCATATATAACCTATTACACATCCTACAAAGCACACCTATACAGAAAGACGAAATTACCTTTACATCTTTGGGCGTGCTGAAGTCATCTTCCTCCTGCATCCACCGGTGGCGAGGGACAATTGTGGGAGTCAAATCAAATCACTGCCTCGGACAAGAAAACACCGATAAGAACCTGGAGAAACTCCAAACACCACGAACATTGGCCAATCGCATCCTGGAAGACCCGTCGGAGACATGGCTCCACACGCCCTCCATTGGTGATAAACACACCAATGAAACGAGGAAAGAGTGGGGAGAACATTATTCCTAAAAGGGGATTGCGTTGCCGCCTGTTCCCTCAAAGCAAACTTGAAGACTCCCTAAAGAAAACCTGGAAGAAAACAATCATGTCGTTGCATGCATAGGTTCAGGTCTCATGTTGACCTCACTACAGTCGATGACCATCCACTGACTCCTTCTCTCTCCAGTGACCTTGCCAGAATGTGTTGCCATTGAAGATCATTGCGCTAGATTAGAAACACTTCCTTGAGTGTCACACACTAACATCCGCAACCCGACGACGCATCACTGTCACCATCCAGCAGTAGCTCACATACGAAGTGTTGTTTGAATCTAGTGAATCTGTTATAGAATACCTATTGAGAATCATAATAATGTTTCTATTTCTGATGTTGAAACACAATCTGGCAATGAACATTCACCTAGCGATAATGATAATAATAATGATAATGTTTATGAAGATGCTCAACCACATAGTAATAAAGAACTTGGTAATGATGTGGAAATAGAACCTCCTGAGGATCTTGATAACCCACATTTGGAAAATAAATGCTATGAGAAGAAAGATTTTGTTGCTAGAAAACACGGTAAATAAAGAGATCTATGGGTTCAAAAACCCATGTCATTCCCTCGTAAGCCTTCCAAGAGTAAGGACGAGGAAGAGTTTGAATGCTTTGCTAAAATGATTAGACATGTCTTTCTTCACACTCGGTTGACTGATATTTTAAAGATGCCTGCTTATGCTAAGTATATGAAGGATATTATTACCAACAAAATAAAATACTTGAAACATAAATTGATACTATGCTTGCTAATTATTCTCTTGATGGTGGAGTGCCTAAGTAGTTGGGAGATCCTCGTATACCCACAATACCTTGCTTCATTAAACAAATCTATGTTAAAACTGCTTTATGTGATTTAGGAGCCGGTGTAAGTGTTATGACTTTCTCTCTATATAAAAGACTTGATTTGAATAAGCTTACACCTAATGAGACATCTTTACAAATGGCTGACAAATCTACTGCTATACCTTGAAAGTGCGTTATATCGACTAGAGGGGGGTGAATACAAATTCATCACTGAAGAATTTCAACTTGAGGAATTTGAAATGTGATGAACTACTAGCAGTGGAATAAGTACTCAAGTGCATGTGAAATAGAGCAAGAGCATGGCCATCATGATGAAATGGAACATGCACAGATTACAAGTAGCATGATACATGATAAGTAGGTAAGGAACAAGGTGATTGAAGAATTTGAGATGAGGAAATTGAGAAAGTCTTCAGTCAAATTCTTCAAACAATAACGATCAATTTCATCAACAAGTATTATAGGAAATAGAAGGGTTGAGGAAATGGAACCAGGTAGGTCGGTGAAGACAATGGTTTGATGACCCAGTTCCAACTGTTGTGACAGTCTGGTTTGGAGTGTCTTGGTGTTTAAACCAAAGGACACACAGTCCCAGGACACACGGTCCTTACCGTATTATCTTTGAGCTAAGGTCACACAGTCCCCGCCCAACACTCGTGGTAAGTCTTCAGGGTAGACTTCCAAAACCCTCACAAACTGGTCACGTGGCGAACCATAATTGATTGCAGGATGCTCTAGTCCATGACACCTAACCGTATGAAACATACACATTCTTTAAAGGAAACAAGCATCGGTTCCACACAGGAACAATCTCTTCAATGATGCTCAATCACTTTGGGTTTGGTGGTTTAGTTTTGGGGTTTTTCCTCATTAATGATTTTCTATCAAAGTCCTCGAAGGATGGGTTTCTCTCAAATGACAAGTGTAAAGTTCTCTCTCGGAGCAGCCAACCAACTAGTGGTTGTGGGGGCGGCTATTTATAGCCAGGGTGCAACCCGACATGATAAGACATAAATGACCCCCAATGATATGACCTTTATGTGGATAAGATATCTGGACAGCTGACGCAAAGCACATCAACGGTCGGAATTTGAACTTTCAAATTCCTCAGGGCTTATCATATTCCTCACTGTAGGCAATTCGCACTGGCCAAATCCTAACTCCTCGGTCATACCAATTTCCTCAAAGACCAGAATAACATCGTCTCTGTCATTGAAGAACTTGACTGAACCGTAAAAGATTTCCAAAGGCTTCACTCAAAGGATTGGGTTGTGTTGAGGCTTTTGAGTTGAGCATCAGTTGGAAAATTTCCTTAGTATTACCTCGGCCCCCTTTAATAGTAGGATGTTTCCCATTACTTAAAGAAAGGAAATGAAACTACGAAAAAAGTCTTCACACTTCCTAGTCCTCGTTAATATCGTCAAGGTCACACCGAATTCTCCAGCTTCAATGTCTTCAGGGAATACCAAAGTCTTCAACTGGAGAAATTCATTTTTAGGGGTTGATAATCTCTGAATATATCAAACTCCTCATAGACTTATAGAACTTGTGTATACTCACAAACACATTAGTTTCTTAACCTATAAGTCTTCAGTACACCAAAATCACCAAGGGGCACTAGATGCACTAACAATCTCCCCCTTTTTGGTGACTGATGACAAATAGGTTAAGTTTTCAACGGGGATAAACATACGAAGTGTAAATATTGTATTTGAGGAATTTGATTGGAAGGTATAGAAGAACTCCCCCTGAAGATGTGCATATTTGAGGAATTTTCTTTGGACTGCAAATGCACATGGCATGTTAAAAACATGTAGAACTCCCCCTATATCTTGTAATGCATACACGCATTTAATATATAACATGAGGAATTGAAATACATAATGAAAAATGGTGTCTGACGAAATTGAGCATGCATGCATTAAGGTACTTGAGAAAATAAGCATGCGGAAAGCAGTTCAAAAGTGTTAGACCACCATCAGACTTTAGCTTACAACCCATCAAGCAAAAGCTTCAGAAGAGCGAGAATTGTAACTTAATCAAAAACAGCCCATATATAGAGACCCGCTTGAATACTAACTCAAATTTCTCCCCCTTTGTCATCGGTGACCAAAAGGGACGAAAAATGAGGACTAACGCCCGTGAAGAATTTCAGCTTGAAGGTGGTGGAGGAGCGCCAGCATTGTCGGGGTCATTTGTCGGCGCAGGCCCCATAGTGTTGAAAATATGCCCTAGGGGCAATAATAAATTTGTTATGATCATATGTCCTTGTTCATGATAATCTTTTATTATCCATGCCATAATTGTATTGATCGAAAACTCAGATACATGTGTGGATACATAGACAACACCATCTCCCTAGTTTCCCTCTGATGGACTAGCTCGTTGATCAAAGATGGTCAAGGTTTCCTAGCCATGGACATGAGATGACATTTGATAACGGGATCACATCATTAGGAGAATGATGTGATGGACAGGCCCAAACTATAAACGTAGCATATGATCATGTCAGCTTATTGCTACAGATTTCTACATGTCAAGTATCTGTTCCTATGACCATGAGATCATGCAACTCACTGACACCGGAGGAGTACCTTGTGTGTATCAAACATCGCAACGTAACTGGGGGACTATAAAGGTGCTCTATAGGTATCTCCGAGGGTGTCTATTGGGTTGGCATGGATCAAGACTGGGATTTGTTACCTCGTGTGACGGAGAGGTATCTCAGGGCCCACTCGGTAATACAACATCACAATAAGCCTTGCAAGTAATGTGACTAAGTGTTAGCCAATAGATCTTGTATTACAGAACAAGTAAAGAGACTTTCCGATAACGAGATTGAACTAGGTATAAAGATACCGACGAGCGAATCTCGGGCAAGTAACATACGGAAGAACAAAGGGAACACCATACAGGATTAACTGAATCCTTGATATAGAGGTTCAACCGATAAAGATCTTTGTAGAATATGTAGGAACCAATATGGGCATCCAGGTACCGCTATTGGTTATTGACTGTAGAGGTGTCTCGGTCATGTCTACATAGTTCTCGAACCCACAAGGTGTGCACACTTAAGGTTCGGTTACGTTTTGGTAGTATAGAGTTATGTATGGTGGTGAACAAAGGTTGTTTGGAGTCCCGGATGAGATCCCGGACGTCACGAGGAGCTCCGGAATGGTTCGGCAGTAAATATTGATATATAGGAAGTCCTGTTTTGTTCGCCGGAAAAGTTTCGGGCTCATCGGTAGTGTATCGGGAGTGACGGGAGGGTACCGCGGGACCATCGGGAGGGGTGTCTCGACCCTAGAGGCTACATGGGCTATGGGAGGAGGTAAAGCAGACCCTAGTGGGCTGGCTGAAGCCTCTTGTAAGGGCCCATGCGGCTAGGAAAGAGTGGGAAAGGAAAAACCCCAAAGAAGGGAAGGAAATCCAAATTAGGAAGGAGTCCTAATAGGATCCCCCCTCCCTTGTGGGAGGTGGATTCCTTCCCTTGTTTGGTTCGGCCGAACCTACTTGGAGTAGGGGCCAAGGCTGCCTCCTCTCCCCTTCCTCCTATATATATTGAGGGGTTTTGAGGGCAGCCCCTAACCCTAATTGCCACGTGCTGCCCTCTTCTTCCTTTAGAACTGTTTCTCCTCTAGATTGATTCCATAGTGCTTGGCGAAGCCCTGCCGGATCAGCTCCACCACCACCTCTGCCGTGCCGTTGCGCTGCCGGAGAACTCATCTACCTCTCTGCTCCTTCTTGCTGGATCAAGAAGGTGGAGATCGTCATCGAGCTGTACGTGTGCTGAACGCGAAGGTGTCGTCCGTTCGGCACTAGATCGGAAGGACCACGATGGGATCACGGGATGGCTCGTGATGAGATCGCGGGACAGAACGTGATTAGATCGTGAAGACGTTTGACTACATCAACCGTGTTTCTTAACGCTTCCGCTTAGAGATCTACAAGGGTATGTAGATTCACTCTCCCTCTCGTAGATGCTCATCACCATGGATAGATCTTGCATGTGCGTAGGAATTTTTTGTTTCCCATGCAACATTCCCCAACACATAGCGGTATCATCAATGTCCTCATCTTCATCTGTTGAGCGCAATAAATAAAGTGAACTAGTAACCAGCTGAGGAACTTGGACTTTTCTGAATTTCTTCTGAGGAGGATGAGACTAGTCAAAGTTCTGCTGAAAATCCATCTCCTTTATTTCCTCAGGAGTCTAGAGATGTGGTAGTATGACCAAGTGCGATCGAAGATTTCATGCGGATAATAGTGGTTCTTCCTCAAAGAATTGTGCGTGACAGTCATATCTCAAAGAAGTGAACCGAACTGATGCTAGACCCACATGTGATTGCGATCAACCTTCTGATGAAGACTTAGGAGATGCTCGCGATCGGTCATCACACGAGGGGCAGAAGCTTGAGGATTTTGAGGTGAGGCTTTGGCAACAGAATCTTGGGTGGCAAAGTCATCATTGGTGGAATAGGATGCAGCTTTGTGAAATTGACCATCCAATGGACGGGTGCCTTCATCAATAATAGCTTTGCCTTTTCCTTCCACTGAAGAAAATGTATTCTTGAGGACTTCAATAGGAGGCAGAAAACTGAAGTGATTTTGAAAGTCAGCCTTGAAGGGAATTGATGACCTTGATCTGATGAATTTAATGATTCGGGGAGCATAAGGCTTCAAATCAAATGGTGACACAGCTATATTGGCCAAAGTCATCATGAAGAAATCATGATAATTGATGGGAATCCCATGAATGATGTTGAACAGTAATTCATGACACCCACAACTTCTTCTTCTTCAGAGTTGTGGCCCTTGATTACTGAGGGTTTTGGTCAATATGCGGTATATGGTCCTGGGCACATAGAGAAAATCCTTCACTAGAAAGGAGGTCCTTGGAGGTTTGCCACAAGCCAGAGGCTTCATCATCACTTGCATCATGTGGTTGGGCAGCTCAGGTTCATCATAGATACATCTTGCTCCTTCTGAAGGAATTGCAACTGGCACAGCCCGAAGCAATTCAGTGGCTCGAGTAGTGTAGTGAGTGGTTCCAGTCATCCAATCCAGGATCCATGAGTTGACATCAGAAGCTTCACCATAAATGTGCAATGTAGCATAGAACTGAAGAATTAGCTCTTCATTCCGGTCACATATGTCAGCGCAGAAGGGAACAAGTCATACATCATGAAGAACAACAAGTACTGAAATGAAGCAAGGGATGGACTCCTTATCCACATGAGGAATTTGTTGATGCTCTAAGATTTTCTCTTTGTCAAACACAACTGCAGCATAGAAATTCATTCGTGAAGAAGTCCAAAATCTTGAGCGTCCGGCCCTTGCTGAGTCATATGGATTTGGCCATGTGAAGAAAATGTTTTCATCGAAGAAATTTTCCTTGATGAATTCGGGGCGCATTGTGCCTTTGAATGGAAATTTTGGCTTCGACTGGATATTTGGCTTGAAGCGGCCCACAATCTCCTTAGGCATAGCAGCAATTTCTTCAGTCTGAGGATGATGTGCAGCAGTTTCCTCACGTGATGTTTGGGCATGTACTTGTTCAGATGTTGTAGCTGGATTTTCTTCAGGAATAGACATGAGGGGAGTGGCCAATCCTTCAGATCTTGTTTGAATTTCTTCAGTCTGAGCAGGTGACTGAGGAATTTGTGTGAGAGGAGTCATTGGTGAATTGGGGTGTGCAGCCTCCCAATATTCATCATTGATTAGTGGAGTTGTATTTCCAATGTCCACATCCTCATCAATTTCTTCAACACGAGCCTCTTCAGCAGTTAACTGAGGCTGGGGCGATCATACCAGAGGGGATGAAGCATTTGCTTCCACCTCTATTTCTTCATCTATCTGCTCCGAGGAAGTAGCAGAGTGATTGTCTTCATCTTATTCATTTGGGATGACATAGTCAACACCAAATTAAAAAATTGCATACGCAGGCACGGAGGAGATAGGTGTTGCATCAATGGGTTCAGTTGAGGAACTTGGCATAGTGTTCAACTTCTTCACAGCTGAGAAGTCTGAAGTGGATGATGCTTTTCTTTTCGCTGCAGCCTTCTTCGCTGTTGTCTTTGTTTTCTTCACTTCTGATGCAGAAGGAAGGTTGATATTCTTCACCCTTGAAGAATTTGCAGTTTGAGCATAGGGTGAAGTTGGAGCAGTTTCTTTAGGAACGACTGATGCAGTCGCCCTTGTAGTCTCAATTTCTTCAGGTGCAGCAAAAGCTTCAACTGGCCTGGAATTTCCTTCAGGCGCAATAGTGGATGTTGTCCTGGCAGGTTCATCAGCAGCCTGAATTTCTTCAGTTGCACTAGCAGTTTCTTCAGCATGCTAAGTAGAAGTTCCAGCCTGAGGAATTTGTGGTTGTTGTTGAGCTGCAACCCTCCTGTTGTGTTCCATGATAGCTTTGTCAGCCACTTTGACAAACCAGACCTTGGCTCCTTGCCAATCAGCATAGTAGCAATCAAATTCTTCATCGAGGCCTTTCATCTCCTTTTGTACAGTGATCAATTGTCCTGGAGTTAGATTCAAAACATGATTCCTCATGAATCACTCCTTCTTATTCTAAGCCTTTTTGGCTAGTCTAGCCTTCTCATACTTCCATTTTTCCTCGGCTGTGAAAGCAGTGAGGACATGATCTGGACCGGTAGGCGGGTTCAAATCATCGAGCAGAGTGTAAGGTTCCTTGTGCCAAATGTTGATGAAGTTGAGCACAATATTTGGGTCCAACAAGAGAGGAATTTGAGTACCTTTCGCTTGAGCCACTCTCTCTTGCTTGTTTCTAATGATTTCCTCAAGTTCTCATCATCAGCTTCATCATCCTGAGAATTTGAAGGAACTTGGAACACCACTTTCTTCGGATGAGGACTTGGTCAAGAACCTCGTACAACAGTAGTTTTATTCTTCAGGACAGAACGATTGGTTCATGAATGTACTTGGGCTGATGAACTTGTAGAAGCTCTTGAAGAAATTGAAAAACCAGTAGTCCTCTTACATGTTGCAGGATGCACTAGAGTTGAGGACTTTGTGGCTATGGCTGAAGATTGTGCAGCTACTGAAGGCATTGCAACCGCCTTTGAAGAAGTGGTTTGAGTATTTTGTAGTGAGGATTTTTACTTTGAGGTGCTTGGCCATGAGGGCATTGAGCATGAGGTCTTTGCTTTTGTTGCTGATTTGTTCGGCATAGAAGTTGCAGAGGCAGAGGCAACAACAAAGGAAGCAGTTGCGGCAGCAACAGAATGTTCATTGAATTTCTTCATTGCTACTTTGGAAATCCTCTCAAGCTTTTTATGATATTTTGCCCATTCGGCAGGAAAGTCCTCACCACGAGCAATGCTAGTAGGATCAACTTGTTGATCAGTAGCAGGAGGAGATCTTTTGCAAGGAGGTTTGAGAGCGAATTTCTTCATGTACTTTGGGGTAGCATAACGATATTCTCTCCATTCCTTCACCCTTCTCCTTTCAATCCTCCGAATGCAGATTTTGTGCTTTTCAATTGTTTCCTTCCAATATATTTCCTCATTAGGGGTACAATACTCAGAATAAATATCCTCAGGGATTTCAAATGTAGGGTTTGAAGCTGGTTTCTTTCCACCTTTCTGAGGCCTTTTGCCATCAGCCACTTTCTTCAATTGATGACTTTGAACTTTTGATGCTTCTGAACAGGTATGCAATTTTTCTTCAAGGAACACTGCAAATGAGTTAAGTTGGTGAGAACCTAGTAATTCATCAGAAGACATTTTGCACCTGTGAACAGAGTATAGGTGCGAAGAATTTGAAGAGGTCATATGTGTTCACAAAAATTTTCAAAATATATCAAGTTGAGGATTTTGATCATAGATGTCTTGAGGAATTTCACTAAGTATTCTTGACCTAGGTTCCAGAGTTGTGTAGATCCGAGGATCAACACAACTGAGGAATCTTGAAGAAAATATAACTTAGATAAACACATCAAGGGAAAGAAACATATGAGATGTTTAAGAAGTGGATTCTTGAAGAATAAACACCTTTTGAGGATTTTGTGAAAGTCATGAAGATAAAAGTAGGGCAATAAAATTAGATTTTAATTACTTTGATGAAGAACACGACGAACAGAGAAGTGAAATGGAGGAGTTCGTCAGTCTAGATCTCCCACGCCTTAGCTTGGCAGAGGGAGACAGCTACAGCGGCTGCAGAGTGAAGACCTCCGCAACCGATGCGAGTACAACGATGATGAGGTCGAGGCAGTGCTACCTCTTGAGCTTGCGTTAGTTTTCCCTTGAAGAGAAAAGGGTGATGCAGCAAAGTAGATAAGTATTTACCTCAGTTGATGAGAACCAAGGTATCAATCCAGTTGGAGGAACAAGCAAGTCACCAATGGATGCACCTACATAATCAATCAAACTCTTGCACCCAACGCTATAAAGGGGTTGTCAATCCCTTCACGGTTATTTGCAAAGATTAGATCCGATAGAGATAGATGTAAACAAGAACGGAAATTAAAAGATAAGTAAATTGCATCAAGGTATTTTTGGTATTTTTGGTTTATAGATCTGAAAATATATTATGGAAAGTAGACCCGAGGGGCATAGATTTCACTAAAGGATTCTCTCTTGAAGAAAAATATCATGGTGGGTAATCCAAGGCAATGATCATGCATATAGGCATCACGTCCATGTCAAGTAGACCGAAACGATTCTCCATCTACTACTATTACTCCACACATCAACCGACTCGTGCTTGCATCTAGAGTATTAAGTTCATTAAGAACAGAGTAACGCATTAAGTAAGATAACATGATGTAGATGGATAAACTCAAGCAATATGATGAAAACCCCGTCTTGTTGCTCTTGATGGCAACAATACTATACGTGCCTCGCTACCCCTACTATGTCACTGGGTGAGGACACCGCAAGATTGAACCCAAAACCGAGCACTTCTACCATTGCAGGAATTACCAATCTAGTTGGCCAAACCAAACCAATAACTCGAAGAGACTTACAAGGATATGAAATCATGCATATAAGAATTCAGAGAAGATTCAAATAAGATTCATGGAAAATTTGAACATAAACCCACAATTCATCAGATCTTGACAAGCACACCACAAAAGAGTATTACATCAGATAGATCTCCATGAAGATCATGAAGAACATGGTATTGAAGATCAAAGAGAAAGAAGAAGCCATCTAGCTACTAGATATGGACCCGTAGGTTTGTGGTGGACTACTCACGCATCATTGGAGGGGCAATGGAGTTGATGTAGATGCCCTGTGTGATCGAAACCCCTCCGACAGATTATCGAAAAAAGCTCCAAGATTGGATCTCTCATGAACGGAGGCTTATGTCGGCGGAAAAGTATTTTTGTGGATTCCTTTGGTGTTGGGGGAATATTTGGGTATTTATAGGACAAAGAATATGGTTACGCGACCTGCGAGGAGACAACGAGCCTGCCAAGCATGGCCAGGGGATGGTCGCTCCTACCAGGCTTGTGATCTCCTGGTAGATCCCTCATGTGCACTCCAAGCATGGTGGATTTGTTTCCTTCCAGAAAAAATCATTCTGAAGATTTTATTCCGTTTGGCCTCTGTTTAATATTCCATATCTGCAAAACTAAAAAACAAGGGAAAAACAAAAACTGGCACTTGGCTCTAGATTAATAGATTAGTCCCAAAAATAATATAAAATAGCATATTAATGCGTATAAAACATCCAAAACATATAATATAATAGCATGACATCATCAAAAATTATAGATACGTTGGAGACGTATCAGGCAGCGAAGCTCTTCCTCTCTGACGACGATGATGTTAGTGGCGACGCTAGGTCTTGAGCTCGGGTTAGAGGGAAGTGAGGAGTAACTCAAGCAAGTCTGACAACATAGGAGACTCTCTATGTGAAGAACATGGTGCCACCTTGAGGCACAAGTATGGTAAAGGATAGTAGCAAAGTCCCTTCTCTCTTTTTCTCTCGGTTTTTTAATTATTATTTTTATGGTGGGATTTTCCCTTTTTTCTTTCTTTTTTCCACCCCCATTCATATTTTTTATATGTTTGGCTCATTCGGCCTCCCCCATTTTTATTTTATTTTTCGTCCGGAGTCTTCCCGACTTGTGGGGGAATCATAGTCTCCATCATCCTTTCCTCACTAGGACAATGCTCTAATAAGGATGATCATCACACTTTTATTTACTTATAACTCAATATGAAGAACTCATAGGAACATATGACTCTATATGAATGCCTCTGGCAGTGTACCAGGATGTGCAATGATCTAGCATGACATGTATCCAAAACATGATGAACGGTGTATTTGCCACAAATACTATGTCAGCTCTATATGATCATGCAAAGAAATGTGATGATGAACGAACTAGTAATGTGAAGTGACGATGGAATTTGCATGGCCATATATCTTGGAATGGATATGGAAGTGCCATAATAGGTAGGTATGGTGGCTATTTTGAGGGAAATATAACGAGGATTATGTGCAATAGAGCGTATCATGTCACAGGGTTTGGATGCACCGATGAAAGTTGCACCGATCCTCGAGGTGAGAATGGGCTATGCACGGTACCGAAGAGGCTAGCAAATATGAGAAGGTGAGGATGCGTATGTCCATGGTGTCATATTAGTCATAAAGAACTCATATACTTATTTCAAAGTTTTATTAGTTTTATCACAAATCAAAGTACTCCTTGCATGCCCCAAGGGAGGAGGTTGGTAGGAGTTAAACATCACGCGCCCCTGACTCGAAGCAACACTAAGATTTCAATGAGAAATAGAAATGCTCACACATCACCACCATGCCTCTTTAATTTTTGGATGAATAATAGCTTAACACCTCTTAATATCGACACTTATACTAATCAACAATTGTGAACTCACACCTTTTTCATATTACCACATCAATGTCATTAACACAGATTTTCTCTATATGTGCTACATGATGGTTTTGATTATCACGCATTAAATACCTATTATTTTTGGACTAGTCTTATGACCCATGAAAATTACCATCACTATTTATTCATATCTCAAACAAATATAACTGAATAACAAGAGCATATCATTTCTATAAAATTTACACGCCATTGTGCTCAAAAAGATATAAGTGAAGTACTAGAGCAAATGCCAAACTCAAAAGATATAAGTGAAGCACATAGTGTATTCTAGCAAATTATGATGAAGGTGTGTCTCTCTCAAATAGGTGTGTCTATCAAATTATGATTGTGACATACTGAAAGTAAAAGCAAACAAAAGCAAATGACAGTCCAAGAAAAACACATACCATGTGATGAATAAAAATGTAGCTCTAAGTAACATGTCGATGGATTGAGACGAAAGAGGGGATGCCTTCCGGGGCATCCCCAAGATTAGACACTTGAGCCTTCCTTAGAATATTACTTGGGGTACCTTGGGGATCCCCAATCTTAGTCTCTTGCTACTCCTTATTCTGTGGTCCATCGTGATCGCACCCACAACTTGAAAACTTCGATCACACAAAACTCAACAAAACTTTGTGAGAAATGTTAATATAAGAAACATATTGCATACTTTAGGTATTGTTATAAATTGATTATTAATTCATTTTTCATAATATGTGCTTTATTCTAACTTCTCCATGGCTTATACCCCACGATACAATCCATAACATAATCAAAACAATTAAACTAGGCAAGCAAAACAGAATATGTTAAAACACAACAGCCTGTAGCAATATGTAAAGAACCCATAGTTTTGTAATTATGAAAAATTATGAAAATAGAGGAAAACTTGGAGAATTTGTATATAAATATTGTGTAAAAATTTCAGATCATTATCACGCTCCATTAAAAAAAGAAAGTTCCTATATTGGAGTCAAAGTTTTTGTTATGTTTCAGCATCATTTCTAGTCATCTCGTGAGTCATCCCAAAGGCTTTACTTGCCACAAACACTAATTAAAACATAAAATAATAATCATTTAAGAGTAAACAATCATGTTATCACAAATTAACAAAAAGTAAAAACAAAATTTAAGATAAATATTAGGTTGCCTCCCAACAAGCGCTATTTGTTTATGCCCCTAGTTAGGCATAATGCATAGTTTCAGGTGTTGTAATAATCCTGGAAACGATCCGTCATGCTATAATCATATTTCATTCTTTAATCATCAAGTCATCTAATAGTAAGCACAAATAATTGAAGGGACTAAACTTCACAACACAAGGGTCCGAGAGGTCTACTTCTGGAGGAATAGGTGGCTCCTCCTTAGGTTTCTCATAGGTGATGACCATCTCTTTATTGTATAAGTTTTTATAAAGATATTTCCTCAATTATCTCTCATGTTCATAACCAATTCCAAGTTTTGGTAAATAAAATTGATCATTATGCTCAAAAAAATTATCAACTAGGACATTAGGTGGAACCTTCTTTCTATGCTTTTCATCATAAGCAACATAATCTTTGGATCTCAATTTCCTTATACCTTCTAACTCATAAATGATTCCTTGTATTGGTGGGAACTCACAATTAATCCTATAATGAGAAAATATATCTCTAGCTTCTTGTATGATATTATTAAATTCTTTAACAAAAAAATAGTAGCTAGACGTTTAGTAGAAGCTTCCTGAATATTAGAGAATTCTAGAAATAACCATTGTATGAAGGGATGCATATGGACAAATTGTCTTTCCAATTGTGTTATCCGCAAAGATATAGCATCCGCATAACTTGTATTCTAGCAAAAATGGAACCTCCTATCAATGGAAATGATCCCACACAAGTGAAGAAGTCTTGAATTGCACTTTTACCAATAATATTTCCACTACCTATGCGGAGTCTCTTAGTTTACATAATGGGTTCAATTTTAGAAGGATCATCATCCGCAAGATTATCAAGTTTTTCCTTAGCAACTTCATCAAAATTTCTTTTAGCATTCTTAGCACAAGGTGAAATTGGAAGCTCAAGGGCTTCTGCACTAGTGGCGGAAACACCACTAATTTCAAAATTAGACATGATAACAACTTTCAAGCTAATTTCAAAATTAGACATGATAAAAACTTTCAAGCAAGCACAACAAGAAAAGTAGTAAAGTAGCAAGGATAAATATTTTTTTTATTTTTTATTTTTATGAGACAAACTAAATATAACATAAATAAAAATAAGAACAAGTGAATTAAAATATGTGCGAAGTTCCTTGATAGTTGGTGATGGTATTCCACGGCAACGGCGCCGGAAATCCTTCCTGGTACTTGTGATATGCGTTGGGTTTTGCGTGAAGAGGAGCGGGTTATCGCAGCATAATGTGGGTAAGTATTTCCCTAAGTTATGAAACCAAGGTTTATCAAACCAATAGAAATACCAATCCTCGACCGTCTTCAGCGATTGCACACAAAAGAACAAACAACTTGCACCCAATGCCGGTAAGAAGGTTGTCAATCCCCTTGATCACGTTATTTGCAAGCAAGTGAGTTGTGTACATAATTATAGATAATTGAAAAATGAAAAATAAAATAAAATCAAATAAATAATAGCAAGGTAGTGATAGAATTTTGTGTGAATATATAAGTGTATAGACCCGGGGGCGTAGAGTTCTCCAGTAGCATCTCTCATAGAAATGGCATACAGTGGGTAAACAAATTAATGTTGAGCAATTGATAAAAAAGCGAATAGTTATGTGATTTTCACGGAAATGATCATGTGTATATAGGCATCACATCCATAAGCAAATAGGCCGACTCCTTCCCGCACCTACTACTATTACTCCACTCATTGACCGCTATCCGGCATGCATCTAGAGTATTAAGTAAAACAGAGTAATGCTTGAAGAACGACGACTTGATGTAGAGAAAGTAAACTCAATCAATATGAATAAACTCCATCATTTTATCCTTAGTAGCAGCAACACAAAGACGCAACTTGTCCCCTCCTGTCACTGGGATATAGAAACTCGCCAAGTTGAACCTACTACAGCGCATAACTCCCACCTAAGAAATATCAATCTAGTTCACCAAACTATCTCAATAGATTTGAGAGCACTATTAAGCTATGATGATCATGCAAATAAGGATTTTAGTATTCAGGTTTGACTCAAATACTTTTCATGAATAATCCGAATATAAACTCAGAATTTATTAGATCGCAACAAACACACCATACGAACGGATTACATCGGATAGATCAAGGCAAATATACGATGAACATTGTATTGAAGACCAGGAGAGAGAAAGATTGCCATCTAGGTACTACCTACGGACCCGTAGATCGTGGTGAACTACTCACACATCATGGTTAGGCCAGCAAGGTTAATGAAGAGGCCCTCCATGATCGATCTTCCCTTCGGCAGGGTGCCGAAACGGAGCTGTAGATGGGCTCCCGTCGGAACAGCGACTTGCGGCGGCAGAAAAAGTATTTTGGGAGCGCTTCTAGAGTTTTTGGAATATATGAGAATTTATAGGCTAGAGAGGAGTGTTGGGAGGCGCATGAGGGAGGCACGAGCCATCAGGGCCCCCTAGTGGTGCGCCCTATTGGCCTATGGGCCCCTTGTGCCTCTCTTGACCTCGTCCCGAAGCTTCCAGGTCTTCTTTTGGTCCGGAAAAAATCATCAAAAAGTTTCGTGGCAATTGGACTTCGTTTTGGTAATGTAAACCTGAAAAGTCAAAAACATGTAGAAAACAACAACTGGCACTAGGCACTAGGTCAATAGGTTAGTGCTCAAAAATATTATAAAATTGGTAAACAAATACCCCAAAAGTATCCTAGAATGGTAATATATTGTCATGGAACAATCAATAATATAGATACATTGGAGATGTATCATGGTGCGGAATGGAGACTACCTTGGGAGGCTTGCGTGGTCGTTCGGGGTGGCACGGGCTGCGGGACGACTTGGGCCGTGGTCAGCTGCCTCCTCCATGCTGCTGGACGGGGGTGGCTGCGGCGTGGTGGTGGTGGCACTTGCCTGGCGACGTCAGGTGATGGTAACAATCTTTGACCTTGAGCGCACGATGGCTGGGTGTTTTTGGTTGGAGTGGCGGCCTTCGGCGTTGGTGCAATGGGGGTGGAGTATGTCGCACGAAGCCATTGGAGTTGGGTGATTGGCGACCGGAGGTACCGGCTACCACAGAGTGGCCGGAGATGCTGGATGGCATGGGGTCCCCTTGTCTGGATCTGGAGGTGCCATATCTGATGTGGCGACCCCCTCCTCTCCAGGTAGTGCTAGTTGGCAGCTTGCCAACGGTACGGGCTGGCCGCCGGTGTTGGGGTTTGACTAGGTCCTCCCGCCATGGGCTGGTTGCTTTCCTGTGTCTGTCTCGGCCGTTTCGCTTCCCAAGTCGAGGTGGAGGCTCGTGACTTGATGGGAAGGCGGCCTCATGTTGTGGCGTCGGTGTAGAGTTGTCGGACGATGCCGGGGCGGCGGCACCGGATGGCGGATCTGTGGTGGGCTTTCCCGCAGGCATCGTGGTTACGGTGATGCCTACTCCTCTTGGTCGAGTGGGCGGCAGGGGGTAGGGGTGGATGGCTCTAGTAGGCTATGGTCGTGCCCGAATTTGGCTGGGTTGGCTTGCTCTCGCGGCAGGAGCAACAGTAGTGCCTCCTGGTGGTCGTGGTGAGTTCCCAAGCGAAAGCTTCGCGCTTGGCGCCGGTGGCGCCCGTGGGTGTCATTTCCTTCTTAAAGGCATGGTCGTGGGTCTTGTTCATGTGTCAGGGCTCCGGATGAAAACCCTTGTTTATGCTCAGACTCGACAACGGTGACACTTTGCACCGTCACCCTCCTGGGGGCGTTGTCATGGAGTTTTGGTGTCCTCGGTTGGTCGTAGGCAAGGTGTTAGGCTAGCTCTAGGTTCTCGGTGTATCTTTTGATCCGCTTTGTAAGAGTCATCTCATCACATTGTATCGTTCGGTCGTGTGTCGTTCGGTGTTGTTGCTTTATATATAAAGCTGGACGAAAGTCTGTTTCGAGATCTATGCTTCATCGACGATGGTTATTGTTCTGGGGCTCGTGGGGCCTTAAAACAATGACTTCCTGATTGTCTATTACAACAAATTTTGTCTAGTTTCAGTGATGAAGGGGTGATACTGACATTATGCTCTCGACTCGTTCCAATGCTTATAGTTGTTGTTAGATAGTCTAAGAATTTGGATGTAGTATTAATGTAATTTTTGTAATGTCTGGTATTTCTTGTACTCCCACAACTTCAGATTTTGTTTAGAAAAAAAGTAGGGAAAAAATAAGCAATGGGTTGCGAATCGGCCATTTCTATTTTCACGTTTCCAAAATTCCTCTAATTGTGTGAATGCGTTGTGTCTCTTAGTATAACCTGCACAAATACCCTCTTGCTCCAATGCAACATCCATTTATTCACTCTAGTTAAGTACTAGTACCTCTCTCTCGTCGTTTCCGATTCCCAAAGCAACTTATGCTTGCATGTAACTGGGTCTACTTCTAGTCGTGTGGAGACCAAGGCGGCGGCTACTGGATCTCCTCGAGCTATTAATCCTTCAGCGGATGTGACATCTCTTTTCAGTCTCAGTCGACGGTGGCCTTGGCGACCGCAGCTCATAGATAGAAGTGCTTCGCCGGCCAACACTTCCTGTCAACGCCGTCCGGCCACTCCCTTCCACCAGGTAGCTAGATCATCCTTCCCACCCTGCACCACCTTTAGATTGGGTCTTCACTCGTTCACTGGTGGCCGTGGTGTCGCCATGCCGCCAGCCTTAAGCCGGCCGGCCGCCCGCACTACGTGTATGTAGAAGCTCTCGCGCTGGATTCTGACCGCGTTTGGTCGCGCCTCGTACTTAATTAGTTACTACATCCAGTTTCTTGTGTTAGCGGGAGGAAGATGACCGCCTGGCCGGAGTTGACGGGTCGATTACCGGCCGGTCTAGGAAGAAATAGACGAAAGCCATCCTCTTCGCGTGGCTATGGTTTGAACATATTTAGCACATGCCTCTAAAAGCTTCATTGCATACTGGACGGTTAAAACATGCTGAAAATATCTGATTATGAGAAGATCTGAAGGTTTAAAGTATCATGATGATTTAGCCATGGACATAGTGGAATCGAGCTATCCATGTGTCCCAACTGTTAGAAGAGAGAGAAATTGATGGAATAGTTGGATTGTATTGCTTGAGCCTCGTGAGCGTATATATAGAAATACATAACCATTTCAAAGTACAAGACAAGGCGGAAACAAATCCTAGTCTATCCTTTAATTTCTAGTAATCATAATACTTAACATCTCCCCACAGTCACAAGGACAGCGACGCAAACGGTGAGACTGAAGAATAGACCGAAGATAAGCCGACGGACACCCTCTCATAGTCGTAATGGTCGATGCATCGCATAAGTCGTGGCTGGAATGAAAACCCTATGAGGTTACTCAAGCAAGGCGATAGCCCTTTATGCTGTTGTCGAGGTAACCGAGAGCGTAGGATGGTGGAGCCATCGTCGAGGTAGCCGAGCAAAGTATGTCGTGGTCGATGTAGAGTCGGGGTGGCTGGTGTCGAGTAAGACGTTGTGGAGCCGCGGGCGCAAACAGGCGCCGAGTTAGTCATAGATGCAATGGTGTCAAAGTAGTGATGCACCGGAAAAAAGATGTTTGCATACTTTTATATGAATTTAAAAATCTAATATGAAATGTTCGATTACAACAGTGTTTATTTAAAACATGTTCGGTTACTCCCACAAGCTCCGGATATATGCGCTCTTACGCTGTTATGTCTCTTTTGTTTGACACAGGTACCTAGCTGCTCACCGAGCCACACTAATGGAGGTGACAGATGAAGGCGATATTTGGGCGCACATTTTGGCTCATCCTCTTGACCAGGGACCATCTTTTGATATTACTTTTCTTTCGAGCCAGGTATATTCGATTACATACGTAACTCCCTGATTTCGTTCTTGCCATTGAACAAAACTATGGTTTCTAATAGCTTCCAAGCGGTACTTTGCAATGGTATCGTTCCAATAAGTTGACAACAATATATGGTTCTAATATGTTTTTATGTAAAAAGAAAGTTAAACTTTTGGTCTCTGCATATATGATTCTGAGTATGCATTATATAATAATATATATGATCCTAAGAAAGACTGAATGCGATGATGGTCGATGTTGGCATACACTCAAAGTGGGGAATTGGTTTATTAGTGTCGTTCAATCTTTCACCACACCAAATTTAGCGTCTTGTCCACTCGATCGCATGTATAATATAACCAAGGGCATCTCCCAATGAACCCTTAAAATGGACACAGTATTTTTCTATGGACCGGTCCGAAGCAGGTCATCCAAAGGTAGTCGTAGATGTCCGGTAACATTTTGACCAGAATTTAACCAAAAGAAATAGATTTGATGCAAATTTAAACAAACTGAACGATTTTCATTCAAACATAGCTAATTCTTACATAAAACTAATTATTTTCATCTTTACCAGAGCACATCTGTTACATTTTTTACACATATCAAATAAGCTACATCGGACTAGGCTATTCTAACATAGTCTAAATAATCATCGGCATGACGGCGCCTATTTCGCATGATATATCTTCTCCATGTCCAACAACAAACTCAATGGAAGGGCGTGAGCCCCGGGAAATGAAGCTTTAGCGGGAGACGAAAAATAGTGGCTTCCGCCTCGGTGAAACGGACAAGCTCATCGGCTATGAGATCCGACAAGATGGTGGAGGTGGCCTGCTGGGACCCAAGCGGCAATAGCCTCACGTGTTCTACTCTTCCTCGCTATCGGCGGCGGTCGTGGACGTGTCGCTCCTATCATCGTGGCGACGGGGGCGTGGATGGTGGTGGTGGCGTGACCCATGCGGAGCTCACGACGTCGTCGTTGTCATCCTCAAAATCCTCTGCCCTCTCATTGATATTCACAAATAGAACGCATTCATCCGCTTGCAGGACGCGCAACCACCATCGCTCGATGTAGATGTACATGTCACGGATAGTGTGGTAGGACATGAGCAGCTCTTTTTGCTCATCCACATCTGTCGCCATATTATGTTAATAATATTCAATAAATATTTTTTAATTATACAATAATCACTTATTATATACAATATAATATGTATTTTTAGTTTTAGTTTATTAATCCAAATAATTATGTTAGATATAATCAAATTCCATGTGAACCAGTTCCTGCAGCAACACACGAGGTATCATCTAGTCAAATTAAGTCCCTGACTCCAAAATTGATTTTTTAGAGATAGTAATTGCATTTCTATCTATTAAGCATATACTACATAAAATAAATAAATAATGATAATACTCAATTTTGAATTACATGTACAATAAAAATGATTTATAAATTCAAGAAAATGAACTCAAACTTTTAAATTTGCTCTTGAAAATTCAAATGAAAATATGCATTTTATTGTCTGCCAAGTGTCTTAAAAAAACATTTGGCCGAGTGTTTTTGTTAGTGGAGTGTAATACTCGCCAAAGCGTGTGTTGCTGATTGACATTTTTTTTTGTGTCGCGCGCACACTTAGAAATAACTTGTTTCCAAGTGCCCGGTGAAACACACTCAGCAAGCAGCCCAACACTCGGGATAAAATGTCTTCCTCACAGTGAAGAAAATAAATTAAGTAAGATCATTAAGTCGACTGCCCATCTTATATTTGTGTGTTATGCGGGTTGACCCTATGATTAGCTCCTGCATATGCTTCTAGGCCGATATCATACAATCACGGAGAAAGTGCTATGGAAGACACGTCCAGTTTGAGAGCTCGCTTTTCCAACTAATAAACTTGGTCGAATCTGCCGAAACTATCCAAACTGAATACCTTGAATATCTACCTATAGCACAGTAGTAAACATGAACCTGTACCCTAGTATCATCCTTCAGGCATGCAGGCAAGGCAAAAATTATTATTTTTTGTTCGTACATGTATTCAATTTAGAAAGAAAAAATAGAAGTGCTTCTCTAGTTGATTTTCTTGCACCAATCAAAGGATTATGAATAGATGCAGATTGGCAAGCATTTTGTTTCAGCTTGACCCACTTGGTATAACATATTTGTATTATGTTTCACCTTCATTATGCTATAATCTTTCATGTATCACATGATTTTAGTTTGACCAACAATTATAAGTTACATGATACAAAACAATATTATAGAAAGTGTTACTTCATACAAATTTGTAGCTTCTATTTTGAAAGGAATAAATCACGACACAATTATTCACATACACTTTGCATAAGCACAAATAATTTGCAATGTGCATATATAGATGTGGCCGGCCATATAAAGACAAGCACACAGATGTGCAAGAGCAACCGCTATGATTTATTCAGGACATTATGAAGAGGTGGATATGTCAGACTTCAGCGTTGCTAGTGTTTGTAAGATTGGACTTCTTTTACTTGTAATAAATACGTGTGTTTGCTTCCAGACGTGAATTTGATGAACATGATTTCCGACACACCATTTATGAATACTAAATTGAAAACAATACACTAGTTTTTTTCCTAAAAATTCTTTTGTTTAAAGTACCTGCGTATGAGTTTCACAAACATAGGACATATGTGGCATGCTTTAAAAAAACGAGAAAATCAAAGTTATACTAAAAAAACACTGTTTCGTAAATAGCAAGGCCTTAATTGTAAAAAAAATCACTAAGAATACCACAAGTCTCGTTTCATCACGAAGCTTCACATGCGGGTAAATTGGTTGATCAAGTTTGATACTCCAATTTTTTTTGTTCACATTTGTAATTTCGCTTTGTTTACCTACTATTTCGCTCAAAAGATATAAAAACTAATCCAGACAGGTACTCCTACAAACCATACAAACTTACAAAGCATATGTATATGCATCATCACAGTTAATTAGAAAACAATCAATGAAAAAAATTTGTTTACTTAATGACAGATTGAAGAATACTTCCATTTGGTGTATGGGGATGATGCCACTGAGATCAACTTATCTCTAGGAGGTACGGTGTTTTCTTGGTCTATTTTCCAACTTCACAACACATACATACATAATCTCACATATATTCATAGATGGCATTTCAGAGTTTTTACCCAAGAACAATTGGACGAAAAGGCCACGAGGTCCTCGTAAGAAAAGGAAATTTCCGTTGGTGAGTGTGAGTTTTGGATGTGTTCCCAGATGCCACATGTCTATCCATTGCCGTGCTACAATTGCGTAAACATATTCTTTGGCTTATTATTATTATATGGACATATTATAGACTATGGTGATCAAAGTACTTTTAAGATTCAAATAATTATTTTATAACATATTTACATGTATAGATGTATATCTGCATACGAAATATTAGACCATAACTTCATGTTAAAAATATTTGAACCATATGGCCTCTACAAGTGGACGAGGTATTTCAAGTTTATTTGCACAATGGAATGTATAAAAGAGAAAATACTACATATTTTCTTTAGGTAGTAAACTAACAACATGAAACTTTACCTTTTTTCTACTGATAGGTGGGTGGTTCTTCACGAGTTCAATGTCCGATGAAGTCTAGTCTACCTATTCAGGTCCAAGATTTACTCTGATATGTCAGCATCCCCTCTTTGTTTTGCGAAATACCACCTCTCTTTTATTGTCATATCAAGCTCCTCTAAGACCGTGGTTACTTATTATGCCTTAATCTATCCAATGCTAGGACTTTTTATTGTGGAAATAATCTCGTGTGAGCCTCTTGATTTACTCGTGTGTTTTTATACTGATTAATTTTTTCCGAAAAGAAGGAATACCTTCGGCATCTGCATTAAAAAGATGCATATAATCCTATATATCTAATTAAGTTGTCCTCTTTCCACGTTTCACCATATGTAAGCCTTCACATCATCGAGGGTGCATGCAACCATTCCACTTTCCACCACATGCAAGCCCTTCACATCATTATTTTTATTTTTTTCAACAACAAATAATTGCTCTTGAATATCACAAGGCAATATAGCATGCATTCATCCTCCATTTACATTACGGTTTTTCTACCATCATATGTTGATAACGTGATGCAATATTATTCTCATATTAATGGTGTTACGGCCAACTGGTGCTTCACCTCTTTGTATACGGGCCAAAGTAGGTTGGCCGAAGCCGCCATGGGCCATCATGCCGGCCCGTAGACCCTACAGAAGGAAGATCTAAGGAGTCTTGTGTCGTTCAAACAATGAATTCGTGTTCATGGAGGTCGCCTCCAACATAATCGACTACATCCTTGTAACCTTAGGGGGTCAGATATCTTATATAATCTGGGGTCAAGCTAGTTGATACAATCTCTCCGTAATACATGTACTTTGTACATCCCAATCACAATATACTCAAGTAGGAGTAGTATTTTGCCACGTAAGGAGGGCATGAACCCAGATAAATCTGATTTTCTGTTTCCCCTCTATTCTTCTCACCTCGCCGGGATACCCTACCGACGGATCTGCCGGAACCAGCTCCGACAAATATTCTAGTTCTATTTTTGATAATTTCACGGCTATACATTTCCGCAGCAATGCGCAAGGTGTTGTCTAGTTTTTCTTAAGTGCAAATACCCTGTGGCCAATACATCTAGCACAATTGTCGTGACCTTTTGTCCGTCATACCTTTTATGAGACCACATTTTGCCCCAGGTTAATTGTGACGTGTGGCTATATCACTTGTGATGTTTCTTTTGCTTTATCTACAATTTATTTGAAAGAAGAAACATACAATGAGATCAACCGAATAAGGTTTGCTAAAGCCTGTAACCTTCTCTTAGGAAAAAACAAGATTATTTTTCATGTACAAATTCAGCCATTAGTTCCATATATGCAAGAATATTCTATACATGGATTTTTACATTTTAGTTTTGAATTCTTCAAGTACATAGATTTGATTTATCACCCAGCCACGGGTAAAAAGTGTCCATAATATCTCTGGTATTTAACAGAACCCACAGTTGCATGTGGAGAGTAAGGGCATGAAATGTCGAGGTAGAAAAAACAATGAGCGATGGACACCTGGCGAGGTGACCAAACTGCTTAAAGGCATCCATAGATATGGTACCGGAAAATGGACAAAAGTGAAGAGACGATACTTCGCAAATTCGGTTCGAAAGGCAGTACATCTGAAGGTACACGGTCTCTTTGATTCGAGTTAGTTTTCATATAAATCATCAAGGCCTATGTTCCTTATAATGTTATTATCGTGCCTATTGGATTTATTAGATTGAAACTGTTTGGAGTTTTCTTAATGCAACTAAGTAGGTTCTTCCTTTTCTATGACAACTAGGAAAATCATCTAATTCTGTAATAAATAGTTTCTATTTTTTATATGCAATAGAACATCCATTACATATTTATGTATTTTCAAATATGAATATAAACATTCATGATATCCAATATGTGCTTTTCTGTTTGTGAGTTTTTATAATTGTGTGAATCAAAGTGGAGTTCGGTGATATTTTGCCTGTAAATACTAGATACCTTTACATATTTGAGTTTCAGTTTTTTGGATGAAAGGTGAATTTGTAAGTAAGTTCCTGGCATGTTAATGGATAACATTGTTTGATCGATGGTGCAGGATAAGTGGAGAAACCTACGCAAAGCTTGTGGAGGTCAGGTGTAGCTCTCAAAAGGTTGTTTTCTCTCTGAAGACAGCTGGTTTTACAAGCCCAGGCTACCACATTATGTAACATGCATTTTTATTTTGCTACAGGGGAAGACACAAAATATTATGTTGCAGCCGTTGGAAGAAGATTTGGTCTGGCAGATAGGAAAGATAGCTATGTCAGCCTTTAGGCCGGTCCCATGGTCATCTCTTAATAGTCGTACAAAAGTTTGTCATGTCACTGAGATAATTATCGAACCCAATTGAGTGATCTTTTGAAGCAAAAATATTTAACAGCGGATCGTACTTTTATTGACACCATCCGAGTCTATTTAGAACATGAATGAGAAATTTAGTGGTTTAGAGATAAATACATCGATGATGCTTGAACTTGCCACAGATGTTCAGTTTAGTGCATGAACTTGAAAAATACGTCGAACTGGTTCTAAAACTTAACACGGACGTGCAAATACGATACTAATGACATCCATATATGTGAAGTGTGCTAATAGGACACCGTATATGGCTGACGTGACACGTATGGGTTCACTTGTAACAACGATATTCGAATACTTATATGTCTGTAGGCCTGTCTGTCACACGAATTAAAATGAAACATTGCGTAGAGAGGACTCGAATAAAGCTAAACAGCAGCATATGCTGGCCATCACGCCAACTTGGTCTTGTTGCCAAGGAAAACTCCCAATGCTTAATGTAGCTTATAAGAAAACAGTTGCGGTACTTAAATGGGCTACACTTAGTACGATCCATTTAGCACACGTTAGTTCTTTTTGAAAATAAAAAAATATATTTAACCCCATGAACTTGTTTCTATCCCATAAACTATGGAGTTTCATGATCAAAATTTACTTTTACCCCTAAAATTTTAAATGATAATCATAGTTATAGAAGTTAGATTTGAATATTCATGTGCTATTAATAATTACCTCATAGTCAACAAACACCCGTGTGCACATATACTATTACTTAAAAAACACAAACAAAGCTACAAACCAAGACGTCGGTTATGAATATTTGTGGTACATCAAAATAACCTCATGGTACACAAATATTCGTGTGCAAACAAAATAAATACAGTGGTTTGTAATAAAATATTCTACCAAAAATGTTCATCTAAATGTTTTGAAATATTCACATATGAAAGCACATTTGCTCCCTTGATGATTTTAATAATTAATAACAACATATATGTCATTGAATAATGTTTTCACTAAGCATGTTTCAAGAAAAGTTCAATGATGGGTTAACAAAAGGATTGTGGATTACCCCAAGATGCAAGGAAATAGATTGACAAAACTTCAAGCACGAGGACTCTATATTTTACTTTGTGACTTTGAGTCCATAGGAAACCAATATTATTAAAAGGGAGTAAGGTACTGTTGGTGAATAAGATGCTCATACGTGCACAAATGATAGTCACAACATACACCCACAAGCTCTCTTCCACAAAAGTTTGTTCAAAGCCAAATATCTAAAATCGGTGCAACCAACACTTTCCGCTTGGTGCTACCGATTCTTAGCCTCAGACAGACTCAACCAAACCCTAGCCCTTCGGTGCAACCGATTCTGCTTTGGTGCCACCGAGTTTGGATTGCCAACTTCCTGTTACGCAAATTCACAAAATCGGTATCACTGAGTTTGTCGAATCGGCGTCACCGAGTTTGGCAATCTGACCGTTGGTTACCTTATCGGTGCAACCGAGTTTTATGTATCGGTCTCACCGAGATTCAAAAGTTGCTACATTTGAGGCAACTCGGTACCATCGAGATTAACACATCGGTGTCACTGAGTCTAACTTCTTAGGTGTAACAGTTGGATTTTTGGAGATGCCTATATATACCCCTCCACCACCACTCACTCGCAAGAGAAACACTCAGGACAGATCCCTACCAATCCTATCAGATTTTTTAAGAGAGAGCCACATACTCATTTGTTCAGATCATGCCATTCCATTCCAACCATGTGAATCTTGATCTCTAGCCTCCCCAAGCTGCTTTCCACTCAATCAATCTCTTCCACCAAAGCCAAATCTATGAGAGAGGGATTGTGTGTTGAGGAGTCTATCATCTTGAAGCACAAAAGAGCAAGGAGTTCGTCGACATTATCGAGCATCTTACCTTTTGGAGGGTGGTGCCTCCTAGATTGGTTAGGTGATGCTTGGGAGCCTCCTACTTCGTGTTGTGAGGTGATCCAAGAAGTTTGTAAGGGCAAGGAGATCGCCTACTTCGTGAAGATCTACCCATAGTGAGGCTAGTCCTTCGTGGATGGAAGCTGTTATGGAATAGTCAAGGTTGCTTCTTCGTGGAACCCTCCGTAGGTAGAGCCCTCCACGGACTCTCGCGATCGTTACGCTCCGTCAGTTGAAGACTCCATAAACGTGAACGTACGATAACACCACCTATCGAAACCACGGGAAAAATCATCATGTCTTCAAATTGCGTTTGATCTTCCTACCATTCCGTTACTATTCATGCCTGTCTTTACTTTCTATTGCTATACTTGTAGACATGCATGTGTAGAGTGTACTTGACTTGCTATGAATGCTAAAATCCACCAACACCTAAAATTAGGAAGAAGTAGATTTTTAATTGGTCAAGTAGTCTATCAGAACTTTGGTCTCTATTGCATTGGTTTCACAACCTAGGAAAGTATGGCGTCTAGTGAGGGAAATTATCAACGTAGAGGTCCTTACTTTGATGGCACTAGTTTTGCTAGTTGGAAACACAAAATGAAAATGCATCTTCTTGGTCATAACCCCGCCATTTGGGCTGTTGTTCGTGTTGGTTTGCAAGGTGAACCTGGCTCTGATAACAAAGTTGTATAGATCTTTAGGCTTCGAGTGAGAGAGCATCTGGTTTTTATTGCTGTTTTCAAAACATTTGGTCTTTTGGTTTGGATGTGTTATACTTTTATTCGTGTTTGATCATACGCTTTAATGTGTGTTGCTACTATTTCCTATCCTTTTGGTGGTTATGAGATGATTATTCACTTTGCTTGATGTGTTGTGCTATGATATTAACTCTTATTACTCTCGCACACCACCAAATGTATGTGACATAGAAGAAGTGCTCCATGTATCTAATCGATTGTGTATTTGCATTCAAACGCAAATTTAAAAATAATACACAAATTTAGGAGGAGCTCTTGCTTATCACATACTTCTCAAAGCAATGATTATATTCATTGATTACATCATATGTCGAAGCTTTGATTTATATGTTGTCATCAATTACCAAAAAGGGGGTGATTGAAAGCACATTTGCTTCCTTGGTGGTTTTGGTAATTAATAACAACATATATGTTATTGAACTAATGTTTTCACTAAGCTGTTTTAGGAAAAGTTCAATGATGGGTTGGCAAAAGGGTTATGGATTACCCCAACATGCAAGGAAATAGATTGGCAAAGATTCAAGCAAGAGGAATCTACATATTACTTTGTGAGAAATCACTTTGAGTCCATAGGAAAGCCAGTACTATCAAAAGGGGGTAGGGTACTGTTGGGGAAAAAACTGCTCATACGTGCACAAGTGATAGTCACCACATACACCCACAAGCTCTTCCACAAAAGTCTGTCCAAAGCCAAATACCCAAAATCGGTGCAACCAACACTTTCCACTCAGTGCCACCGACTCTTAGCCTCAGACAGACTTAGCCAAACCCTAGCCCTTCGATGCAACCGATTCTGCTTTGGTGCCACCGAGTTTGGATTGCCAACTTCCTGTTATGCAAATTCACAAAATCGGTACCACCGAGTTTGTTGAATTGGCGTCACTGAGTTTGCTAATCTGACGTTGGTTACCTTATTGGTGCAACCGAGTTTTATGTATCGGTCTCACCGAGATTCAAAAGTTGCTACCTTTGAGTCAACTCGGTACCATCGAGATTAACACATCGGTGTCACCGAGTCTGACTTATTAGGTATAATGGTTGGATTTTTGGATATGCCTATATATACCCCTCCACCACCACTCACTCGCAAGAGAAGCACTCAGAACAGATCCCTACATATCCTATCAGATTTTCTGAGAGAGAGCCACCTACTCATCACTCATGTGTTGAGATCATGCCATTCCATTCCAACCATATGAATCTTGATCTCTAGCCTCCCCAAGTTGCTTTCCACCCAATCAATCTCTTCCACCAAAGCCAAATCTGTAAGAGAGTGATTGTGTGTTGAGGAGTCTATCATCTTGAAGCACAAGAGCAAGGAGTTTATTGACATTATTGAGCACGTTACCTTTTGGAGGGTGGTACCTCCTAGATTTGTTAGGTGCCTCTTGGGATACTCCTAATTCGTGCTGTGGAGTGAACCAAGAAGTTTGTAAGGACAAGGAGATCGCCTACTTCGTGAAGATCTACCCATAGTGAGGCTAGTTCTTCATGGAAGGAAGCCATTATGGAATAGTCAAGGTTGCTTCTTCGTGGAATCCTCCATGGGTAGATCCCTCCATGGACTCTCACGACTGTTACCCTTTATGGGTTGAAGTCTCCATAAATGTGGACGTACGATAGCATCACCTATCGGAACCACGGGAAAAATCATCATGTCTTCAAATTGTGTTTGATCTTCCTACCCTTCCTTTACTATTCATGCTTGTCTTTACTTTTCGCTGCTATACTCATGGACATGCATGTGTAGGGTGTACTTGACTTGCTATGAATGCTAAAATCTGCCAACACCTAAAATTGGGAAGAAGTAGATTTTTAATTGGTCAAGTAGTCTAATCACCCCACCCCCCTCTAGACCTACTATCGATCCTACAACATATTAGTCATAAAATACTATTTAAATATAATCCATGAGTGTTTAAAAATGTTACTTAACACAAACATTTAAAATATATAGTCAAATATCATAATCCATTTAAAGACTCCAATCGTTTCCATTTACCTTAAGCTTAAGGAGGGCGCTGACAATAAGATCTAGTTCGTGTGGTGGCAAGTACCGGTTGTGCTTTAGCTTGAGGTTTGACGGTTCGAGTACGTTTTGTCGCTGATTTTCATTTTAATTTTCCTCCTATGATGACAAGTGGGACCAATTAGTCATTGACATATATTATTCTAGTAATCCTTTTTTAAATGTATAAATGGGCTTCTTTCCACTTAAGCTATACACGGTGCCACATCGACACACTTTATGTATATGGATGAGATTATCACCGTATTTGCATGTTTGTGCCAAGTTGTAGAACCAGTTCAATGTATTTTTCAAGTTCGGGCACTAAACTGAACATCCTTGACAAGTTCAAGCATGACCGGTGTATTTACCTCTTTATGAATTGGTTTGTGTTACCGACTGACTCGCCACCAATCTTACAACCTAACGAGCGGTCCTTAAGAACAATAGAGAGAGGTGGTGCCCAGAAATATCTCGCTGTTGACAATGGAGATATTTCTCCTATAAAGGATGCCAGAATACCCGCCTCCCAAGGGCATCAGTGCTCGCGTATGCCCTCTATGCCCCTTGTCTGGCACGCTATTGACTATCTGATTTCCCGAGCGTTCCACACCTAGGTTATTTCCTCAGGGGTCCATGACGTCAGGGTCACGGTTGGGGACACCTATCTAATGTGGTTTTTGTTGCACCTACATGCACCATCTCATGTGTTGCTTTGCATGCGTTGGGTGAGGCCGGGTCGACGTGTCTGCATCCGCATGCGCTGGTCAAACCCGATTGACATGTCAATCGTTGGGTGAGAGTGTCCATGTTTCCTTTTCTAGGTGGTGGGGTCTGATGGGGGTGCTGCTTGTTTGGATGCAAAAGGGTGTTGTCTGTCTGACCTCATGCCTTGATGACCGGTTGGCATGTTTTGGTTCCACTGGAGCGCTTCCACCCATTGGTCCCGTTTCGATGTGAGGCGCTTTGACTACCTGTCGTCCTGTCGCTGCGACCCTTGACAGGATGTCCTTGATGGTCCGCTTGCATATTTTAGTCCTTATGGGGCGTTTTCGCGTGTTGGTCTTGTTAGGATGTGGAAGTGCTTTGGCTACCTGGTCTCTTGTCGTTGACATGTCTTTTATGTATCTATAATTTTTATTTTCTCGTGTCATTATCGTACTACTTTCACATACTTTTGACAACAATTTTTCTAATTTTCATGCTAGTTCTGTTTGTTGCATGTTTTTTTGTTTTCCAGAAAAAACATATCAAGAAATACAAACGCTACAAAATTGTACTAGGATTTTTTATGCGATGTATGTGAATTTTTGGCGCAAGAATTAATGCAAAAGGAGGCCCACAGGCTACACAACGCAGGGGGCGCACCAGGGTTGTTGGAAATATGCCCTAGAGGCAATAATAAATCGGTTATCATCATATTTCCTTGTTCATGATAATCGTTTATTATCCATGCTATAATTGTATTGATTGAAAACTCAGATACATGTGTGGATATATAGACAACATCGTATCCCTAGTAAGCCTCTACTAGACTAGCTCGTTGATCAAAGATGGTTCAGGTTTCCTAACGATAGACATGAGTTGTCATTTGATAACGGGATCACATCATTAGGAGAATGATGTGATGGACATACCCAATCATAAGCATAGCATTTGATCATATTAGTTTATTGTTATTGCTTTCTTCATGTCAAGTATCTGTTTCTAAGACCATGAGATCATGCAACTCCTTAACACTGGAGGAATGCCTTGTGTGTATCAACTGTCACAAGTAACTGAGAAACTATAAATATGCTCTACAGGTATCTATGAGGGTGTCTATTGGGTTGACATGGATCGAGACTGGGATTTGTCACTTCATATGACTGAGAGGTATCTCTAGGCCCACTCGGTAATACAACATCACCAAGAACCTTACAAGCAATGTGACTAAGGAGTTAGTCGCGGGATCTTGTATTACGGAACGAGTAAAGAGACTTGCCGGTAACGAGACTAAACTAGGTATGGAGATACCGACGATCGAATCTCGGGCAAGTAACATATCGATGGACAAAGGGAACTGCATACGAGGTTGACTAAATCCTGGACATCGTGGTTCGACCGATAATGATCTTCGTGGAATATGTGGGAACTAATATGGTCATCCAGGTCCCACTATTGATTATTGACCGGAGAGGTGTCTCGGTCATGTCCACATGATTCTCGAACCCATAGGGTCCGCACACTTAACACTCAATTGAGGCTACAGTAGTATTAGAATATGTACATGGTGGCCGAATGTTGTCTGGATTCCCAGATGAGATTCGAGACGTCATGAGGAGCTCCGAAATGGTCCGCGGGTAAAGATTTATATATGAGAAGTCATATTCAGGGTTCCCGAAAATGTTCGGGGTTTTTGGTATTGTACCGGGAAGGTTTTAGAAGGTTTCGGAGTGGGGCCCACCTTCATGGGGACCCGCATGGACCTGGGTAGTGGGGAAAGTCCCTACACCCCTGGTGTAGGAGCATCAATATCCCCCCTTAAAAGGAATAGGATCATATCCCGAAAGGATAAGATCGAGATCCCTGAAATGGGGGATAGTGATCGATGGGGGAGGAAAGGAGGGATTTACTGTTGGGGAATGTTGCATGAAACAAAAAATTTCCTACGCACACGCAGATCTATCCATGGTGATGAGCATCTACGAGAGGGAGAGTGGATCTATGTACCCTTGTAGATCGCTAAGCGGGAAGTGTTAAGAAACGCGGTTGCTATAGTCGAACGTCTTCGCGATCCAAATTGCCGAGCGTCCCGCGATCCAATCACTATCCGTCCCGTGATCCAATCACGATTCGTCCCGCGAACTTGATCACGGTCCTTCCGATCTAGCGCCGAACAGACGACACCTCCGCGTTCAGCACACGTATGACTTGATGACGATCTCCACCGTCTTGATCCAGCAAGAGGGAACAGAGAGGAGGAAGAGTTCTCTGGTAGCGTGACGGCGCTCTGGTGATGGTGGTGGAGCTATTCTGGCAGGACTTTGCCTAAGCACTGTAGAAATCCGATCTAGAGGAAAAACTATGCACTGGTGGACGGCCAACACATGGCTAAAATTCTGTGCAAAAACCCTAAAACCCACCAGTATATATAGGAGGAAGGGAGGAGAGGCTTGGCGCAAGGGCCAAGCCTCCTTTGGTTCAGCCGAAGTGGGGGACAGGAGGACTCCTCCTCCAATCCTAGTAGGACTAGGATTCCTCCTTTTTGGCCTTTTTTCCACCTTTTCCCTTTGGGCTTTTTTTCCCTGGCCGCATGGGCCTTGTGTGGGACTTCCACCAGCCCACAAAAGGCTGGTAATTATTCTCCCACAGCCCATGAAGCCTTTTGGGTCGAAATACCCCTCCCGATGGTCTCCCGGTACACTACCGATTAGCCCGAAACTTTTCTGGCGACCAAAACAGGACTTCCTATATATGAATCTTTACCTCCAGACCATTCCAGAGCTCCTCGTGACGTCCGGGATCTCATCTGGGACTCCAAACAACCTTCGGTCACCACCATACATAACTCTATACTACCAAAACGTCACCAAACCTTAAGTTTGCAAACCCTACGGGTTCGAGAACTATGTAGACATGACCGAGACACCTCTACGGTCAATAACCAATAGCGGGACCTGGATGCCCATATTGGTTCCTACATATTCTATGAAGATCTTTATCGGTCGAACCTCTATGTCAAGGATTCAGTTAATCCCGTATGATGTTCCCTTTGTTCTTCGGTATGTTACTTGCCCGAGATTCGGTCGTCGGTATCTCCATACCTAGTTCAACCTCGTGACCGGCAAGTCTCTTTACTCATTCCGTAATACAAGATCCCGTGACTAACACTTAGTAACATTGCTTGCAAGGCTTATTGCGATGTTATATTACCGAGTGGGACCTAAGATACCTCTCCGTCATACGGAGTAACAAATCCCAGTCTTGATCCATGCCAACTCAACATACACCCTCGGAGATACCTGTAGAGCACCTTTATAGTCACCCAGTTAAATTGCGACGTTTGATACACACAAGGCACTCCTCAGGTATCCGTGAGTTGCATGATCTCATGGTCATAGGAACATATACTTGACATGCTGAAAACAGTAGCAATAAACTGACACGATCATATGCTACGTTTGTAGTTTGGGTCTTGTCCATCACATCATTCTCCTAATGATGTGATCCCGTTATCAAATGACATCACATGTCAATGGCTAGGAAACATTTACCATCTTTCATCAACATGCTAGTTCACTAGAGGCATACTAGGGACATAGTGTTGTCCATTTACCCACACATGTAATGTGTTTCCATTCAATACAATTATAGCATGGATAATAAACGATTATCATGAACAAGGAAATATAATAATAAACACTTTATTTATTGCCTCTATGGCATATTTCCAACAGTCTCCCACTTGCACTAAAGTCAATAATCTAGTTCACATCACTATGTGATTTACATTGTAATGAATCGAACACCCATGCAGTTCTGGTGTTGATCATGTTTAGCCCTTGGAAGAGGTTTAGTCAATGGGTCTGCAACATTCAGATCTGTGTCCACTTTGCAAATATTTAGGTCCTTCTCCTCGATGTAATTGCGAATGGAGTTGAAGCGTCACTTTATGTGTCTAGTCCTCTTGTGAAACCTTGGTTCCTTGGCCAGAGCAATGGCACCAGTGTTGTCACAGAACATGTTCATTGGATTGAGTGCACTGGGCACTACTCCAAGATCTGTCATGAACTGCTTCATCCAGACACCTTCCTTCGGCGCCTCCGAGGTTGTGATGTACTCCGCTTCACATGTAGAATCGGCTACCACGCTTTGCTTGGAACTGCACCAGCTTACCGCTCCCCCGTTGAGAATAAATACGTATACGGTTTGTGACATAGAGTCATCCAGATCAGTGTCAAAGCTTGCATCGATGTAACCCTTTACGACGAGCTCTTCATCACCTCCATAAACGAGAAACATCTCCTTAGTACTTTTCAGGTACTTAAGGATATTCTTGACCGCTGCCCAGTGTTCCATTCTAGGATCACTTTGAAACCTTCCAGCCATACTTATGCCAAGGCTGACATCCGGTCTTGTGCACAACACTGCATACATGATAGAGCCTATGGCTGAAGCATAGGGGATGACACTCATCATTTCTCTATCTTCTGCAATCATTGGGCATTGAGTCTTACTCAACTTCACACCTTGTAACACAGGCAAGAACCCCTTCTTGGACTGATCCATTTTGAACTTCTTCAAAACTTTATCAAGGTATGTGCTCTGTGAAAGTGCTATTAAGCGTCTCGATCTATCTCTATAGATCTTAATGCCTAATATGCAACAGCTTCTCCTAGGTCCTTCATTGAAAAACTCTTGTTCAAATATTCCTTCACGCTTTCCAGCATTTCTATATTGTTTCCAATCAGCAATATGTCATCCACATATAATATTAGAAACGCTATAGAGCTCCCACTCACTTTCTTGTAAATACAAGCTTCTCCATAAACTTGTATAAACTCAAACGCTTTGATCACCTCATCAAAGCGCTTATTCCAATTCGGAGATGCTTGCACCAACCCATAAATGGATCGCTGGAGTTTGCAAACTTTGTCAGCATTCTCTGGATCGACAAAACCTTCTCGTTCCATCATATACAACTCTTCCTCAAGGAAACCGTTGAGGAATGCCGTTTTGACATCCATCTGCCAAATTTCATAATTGAAATAAGCAGCTATTGCCAACATGATTCTGACAGACTTAAGCATCGCTATGGGTGAGAATGTCTCATCGTATTCAACTCCTTGAACTTGTGAAAAACCCTTTGCCACAAGTCGAGCTTTATAGACGGTGACATTACCGTCCGCGTCTGTCTTCTTCTTAAAGATCCATTTGTTCTGAATGGCCTTTTTCCCTTCAGGTAATACTTCCAAAGTCCATACTTTGTTTTCATACATGGATCCCATATCAGATTTCAAGGCCTCTAACCATTTCTCGGGACCCGGGCCCATCACTGCTCCTTCATAGCTCATAGGTTCATTGTTGTCCAACAACATGACTTCCAAGACAGGGTTGCCGTACCACTTAGTAGTAGTACGCGCCCTTGTCGACCTACAAGGTTTAATAGTAGCTTGATCCGAAGCTTCATGATCATCATCATTAACTTCCTCTTCTACCGTCGTAGGTTCCACAGAAACATCTTTTTGTGCTGCGCTAGTTTTTGGTTGAAGTAAAGGTTCAATAACCTCATCAAGCTCTATTTTCCTCCCACTCGATTCTTTCGAGAGAAACTCTTTCTCAAGAAATGTTCCGTTCTTAGCGACAAACACTTTGCCTTCGGATCTAAGATAGAAGGTATACCCAACTGTCTCTTTTGGGTATCATATGAAGACGCATTTCTCCGCTTTGGGTTCTAGCTTTTCAGGCTGAAGCTTTTTGACGTAAGCATCACATCTCCAAACTTTGAGAAACGACAATTTTGGCGTCTTGCCAAACCATAGCTCATATGGCGTCGTCTCAACGGATTTTGATGGTGCCCTATTTAAAGTGAATGCTGCTGTATCAAATGCATAACCCCAAAACGATAGTGACAAATCAGCAAGAGACATCATAGAACGCACCATATCTAATAAGGTTCGATTACGACGTTCGGACACACCATTACGCTGTGGTGTTCCAGGCGGTGTCAACTATGAAACAATTCCACACTGTCTTAAGTGACTGCCAAACTCATAACTCAGATATTCACCTCCTCGATCAAATCGTAGGAATTTAATCTTCTTGTTATGATGATTCTCAACTTCACTCTGAAATTGCTTGAACTTTTCAAATGTTTCAGACTTGTGTTTCATTAAGTAAATATACCCATATCTACTTATGTCATCAGTGAAGGTGAGAAAATAACGATATCCACCATGCGCTGTAACATTCATTGGACCGCACACATCAGTATGTATGATTTCCAATAATTCACTCGCTCGTTCCATTGTTCTAGAGAATGGCATTTTAGTCATCTTGCCCATGAGCCATGGTTCACATGTGTCAAGTGATTCAAAATCAAGCGACTCCAAAAGTCCATCAACATGGAGCTTCCTCATGCGTTTTACACCAATATGACCTAAACGGCAGTGCCACAAGAAAGTGGTACTATCATTATCAACTCTACATCTTTTGGCATCAATGTTATGAACATGTGTGTCATCACTATCAAGATTCAACATGAATAAACCCTTCACATTGGGTTCATGACCATAAAAGTTATTACTCATATAAATAGAACAACCTTTATTCTTTGATTTAAATGAGTAACCGTCTCGCAATAAACAAGATCCAGATATAATGTTCATGCTTAATGCAGGCACTAAATAACAATTATTCAGGTTCATCACTAATCCCGATGGTAATCAAAGAGAGAGCGTGCCGACGGCGATCACATCAACCTTGGAACCATTTCCCACGCGCATCGTCACTTCATCCTTTGCCAGCCTTCGTCTATTCTATAGTTCCTGTTTTGAGTTGTAAATGTGAGCAACCGAACTGGTATCAAATACCCGGGCACTACAACGAGAGCTAGTATGGAATACATCAATAACATGTATATCATATATACCTTGTTTGTCGTTGGCCGCCTTCTTGTCAGCCAGGTACTTGGGGCAGTTCTACTTCCAGTAACCAGTTCCCTTGCAATGAAAGCACTCAGTTTTTGGCTTAGGTCCATGCTTGGGCTTCTTTACAGGAGCAACAACTGCTTTGCCATCCTTCTTGGTTTTACCCTTCTTGCCCTTGCCCTTGCCATTCTTCTTGAAACTAGTGGTTTTATTAACCATCAACACTTGATGTTTTTTCTGGATTTCAGACTCAGCAACTTTTAGCATCGCAAACAGCTCGGCGACTGACTTGTTCATCCTGTGCATGTTATAGTTCATCACAAAGCTCTTGTAACTAGGTGGCAGTGATTGAAGAACTCTGTCAGTGATCGCCTTTTTCGGAAGGGCAATTCCCAATTCTGCTAGATGAGTTGAATACCCAGACATTCTGAGTATATGTTCATTGATAGACCCGTTCTCCTCCATCTTGCAAGCATAGAACTTATCAGAGGTCTCATACCTCTCGATCCAGGCATTCTTTTGAAAGATAAACTTCAACTCCTAGAACATCTCATATGCTCCATGACATTCAAAACGTCTTTTAAGTCTCGGTTCTAGGCCATACAATATTGCACACTGAACTATTGAGTAATCTCCAGCACGTGCCTCCCAAGTGTTCTTAACATCTTCGGAGGTCATGTCTTCTGGTTGGTCACCAAGCGGTGCATCAAGGACATATGATTTCTGGGAAGCCGTGAGGATAATCCTCAGATTACGGGCCTAGTCAACAAAGTTACTTCCATCATCTTTCAACTTAGCTTTCTCTAGAAACGCATTAAAATTTAGGGGTGCTACTGTGCGAGCCATTGATCTACAACATAAATATGCAAAGGTTGCTTAGACTATTGTTCAAGATAATGAGTTTAGTTAATCAAATTACTAAAGCTCCCACTCAAATTGACATCCCTCAGGTCATCTGAGTGTCACATGATCCAAATTCACCAACTCAAGTCTGATCATCACGTGATTTGAGGTGGCTTCAATGGTGAACATCATGATGTTGATCATATCTACTATATGACTCATGTTCGACCTTTCGGTCTCTTGTGTTCCGAGGCCATGTCTGTACAAGCTAGGCTCATCAAGTTTAACCCGAGTGTTCTGCACGTGCAACACTGGCTTGCACCCGTTGTATGTGAACGTAGAGTCTATCACACCAGATCATCACGTGGTGTCTCGACACGACGAACTTTCGCAACGGGGCACACTCGGGGATAACACAATTCATCTTGAAATTTAAGTGAGGGATCACCTTATAATGCTACCGTCTTCCTAATCAAAACAAGGTGCATAAAAGGATTAACATCACATGGAAATCATAAGTGACATGATATGGCCATGAACTTGTGCTTTTGATCTCCATCTAGAAAGCACTGGCATGATCTTCATCGTCACCGGCACAACACCATGATCTCCATCATGTTGATCACCATCAACGTGTCGCCATCGGGGTTGTTGCACCCAACATGCTTCTACTACTATTGCTACCGTTTAGCGATAAAGTAAAGCATTACATAGCGCTTAATGATTGACATGCAAGTCATACAATAATTAAAGACAACCCTATGGCTCCTGTTGGTTGCCGTACTCATCGACATGCAAGTCATGATAATCTATACATCACATGATCATCTCATACATCACATATATCACATCATGTAATTGGCCATATCAGATCACAACATACCTTGCAAAAACAAGTTAGACGTCCTCTAATTGTTGTTGCATGTTTTACATGGCTGCTATGGGTATCTACCAAGAACAATTCTCATCTATGCAAAAGCCACAACGGTGGTACACTAGTTTCTTTTCAACCTTCTCAAGGACCGCCTTTGTCGAATCCGATCCAACTAAAGTGAGAGAAACTGGCACCCGCAAGCCATCTATGCAACAAGTTGCAGTTGAGAGAACCGGTCTCTCGGAAGCGTACGAGTAATGTTGGTCCAGGATGCTTCATCTCACAATACCGCTGAACCAAAACACGACCAAGGGAGGAAGCAATCTAAGCATCAACGCCCACAAACTCTTTGTGTTCTACTCGAGATCTAATCTACACATAAACCTGGCTCTGATACCACTGTTGGGGAACGTTGCATGGGAAACAAAAAAATTCCTACGCACACGTAGATCTATCCATGGTGATGAGCATCTACGAGAGGGAGAGTGGATCTATGTACCCTTGTAGATCGCTAAGCGGGAAGCGTTAAGAAACGCGGTTGTTGTAGTCGAACGTCTTCGCGATCCAAATCGCCGAGCGTCCCACGATCCAATCACGATCCGTCCCGCAATCCAATCACGATCCGTCCCGTGAACTTGATCATGATCCGTCTCGCGAACTTGATCACGGTCCTTCCAATCTAGCGTCGAATGTACGACACCTCCGCGTTCAGCACACGCATGGCTTGATGACGATCTCCGCCGTCTTGATCTAGCAAGAGGGAGCAGAGAGGAAGAAGAGTTCTCTGGCAGCATGACGGCGCTCTGGTGATGGTGGTGGAGCTATTTTGGCAGGGCTTCGCCTAAGCACTACAGAAATCCGATCTAGAGGAAAAACTATGCACTTGAGGAATGGGCAGCACGTGGCTAAAATTCTTTGCAAAAACCCTAAAACCCACCAGTATATATAGGAGGAAGGGAGGACAGGCTTGGCGCAAGGGCCAAGCCTCCTTTGGTTCAGCCAAAGTGGGGAGGAGAGGAGGACTCCTCCTCCAATCCTAGTAGGACTAGGATTCCTCCTTTTTGGCCTTTTTTCCACCTTTTCCCTTTGAGCTTTTTTTCCCTAGCTGCATGGGCCTTGTGTGGGACTTCCACCAGACCAAAAAGGCTGGTAATTATTCTCTCACAGCCCATGAAGCCTCTTGGGTCGAAATACCCCTCCCGATGGTCTCCCGGTACACTACCGGCACTCCCGGTACACTACCGATTAGCCCGAAACTTTTCCGGTGACCAAAACAGGACTTTCTAAATATGAATATTTACCTCCGGAACATTCCGGAGCTCCTTGTGATGTCCGAGATCTCATTCGGGATTCCGAACAACCTTCGTTCACCACCATACATAATTCTATACTACCGAAACATCACCAAACCTTAAGTGTGCAGACCCTGCGGGTTCGCGAACTATGTAGACATGACCGAGACACCTCTACGGTAAATAACCAATAGCGGGACCTAGATGCCCATATTGGTTCCTACATATTCTACGAAGACCTTTATCGTTCGAAACTCTATGTCAAGGATTCAGTTAATCCCTATGATGTTCCCTTTGTTCTTCGGTATGTTACTTACCCGAGATTCGATCGTCGGTATCTCCATACCTAGTTCAACCTCGTTACCGGCAAGTCTATTTACTCATTCCGTAATACAAGATCCCATGACTAACACTTAGTCACATTGCTTGCAAGGCTTATTGCGATGTTGTATTACCGAGTGGGCCCTGAGATACCTCTCCGTCATACGGAGTAACAAATCCCAGTCTTGATCCATGCCAACTCAACAGACACACTCGGAGATACTTGTAGTGAACCTTTATAGTCACCCAGTTATGTTGCGACGTTTGATACACACAAGGCACTCCTCTGGTATCCGTGAGTTGCATGATCTCATGGTCATAGGAACATATACTTGACATGTAGAAAACAGTAGCAATAAACTGACACGATCATATGCTACGTTTGTAGTTTGGGTCTTGTCCATCACATCATTCTCCTAATGATGTGATACCGTTATCAAATGACATCACATGTCAATGGCTAGGAAACCTTGACCATCTTTGATCAACGAGCTAGTTCACTAGAGGCATACTAGGGACATAGTGTTGTCTATTTACCCACACATGTAATGTGTTTCCAATCAATACAATTATAGCATGGATAATAAACGATTATCATGAACAAGGAAATATAATAATAAACACTTTATTTATTGCCTCTAGGGTATATTTCCAACATTTACTTCCTCCCCCCTTGACCAACGACCCTAGGGGCTTGGAGGGTAAGCCACGAGCCCCTCCCACGCCTATATAAAGTTGGGGAGGCGCAAGGGGTGGAAAACCCTTCCACGACCGTGGACCTCCTCGCGTTTCTTCCTCATACGTTGTTCTGAAGGCGCTTGGCAAAGCCCCACTGACACTGTGACACCACCCTCTCCACCACGTCGTCATGTTGGTTGAGATCCCATCTACTTATCCTCCCTCTCTTGCTGGATCAAGAAGGAGGAGACGTCATTGAGCCGCACATGTGTGGAACGCAGAGGTGCCGTCCGTTCGGCACTAGATCAGGACGGATCATGATTCGATTGCAAAGACGTACGAGTACATCAACTGCGTTATATACGCTTCCGCTTAGCGATCTACAAGGGTATGTAGATACACTCCCCCTCCCGTAGCTATGCATCTCCATGGATAGATCTTGCGTGTGCGTAGGAAATTTTTTGTTTCCCATGCAATGTTCCCCAACAAGGGTACCTTGTGGGCATCCCTATGAGTCAGTTGGAGCTCTCCTTCGGCTGCGAGGAAGCTAATATCGGGAAAAAAAACATGTAAAAATTTCAGTGGCATCAGAGTTATGAAATTTGAATATTTTAGAAATGGTGTTCGACCATAAACAAGAATCGTGGAATAGAAAAGAAAATAGGGAAAGGGATCCAATCTAGAGGGGTTCCCGCCCTCAGGTGTCATGGCGGCCAAGGACCAGAGGGGGAATCCTTCTCCCATCTAGGGGGAATTCCAAGGAGAAAGAAGAAGGAGGGGGACCTCTCCCCTCTTTGTCGATGGCGCCGGAATACCACTAGGTGAATCATCATGACGAGGATCTACATCAACAACTTCGTCACCGTCATCGCCAACTCTCTCCCCCGCTCTCTAGGAAGGACGCCTGACATGATGACATCAGGAGACGTGGCTGATCCGATGGGCATATACCTGCCTCTTGCGCTCGGAAGGGAACACATATGCAATGGCTTTGGTGACGGCATGGACGACGTGTCTTGGTTTGCTCAACTACACTGGGACAATGTCATGAGGAGGTTGCTAAGTTGGTGGAACCTATGGTCCAGGGACAGGGTCACAGTATAGGCCCTTTGGGCGTAGGGTCACCAGTCGAGGGCTTCTTGTGGGGTTTAAGATGGGATACTTCCTGCATGGTCTATAGCTCTTTTGCCTTTTCACTCTCATATGCAGCTTGTTGTCTTAACGCTTCAACTTCCTTCTTGTTGGTGAAGATATCCAATCGGCCGGACCCTTCCAGGATGATGACCCAACTGTCAGTTGAGGGGTCGGGCCCATCATTAGTCACCTGAGCTCCTATGCATACTCTTCCCATTGTGTCTTCGTCCTTGTTGGGGGCGTGTGCTGGTCAATGCCTTCCTCGTGAGGGGCTTGCTCCTCTTCGGTGCCAGCCCCTCGCCTCGCAAACTGTGCATGCGATAACCCACATAAGATGGGTGTTAGTCTACATCTCTATTAATGTGGATCATGCGAAGACGCTAGGGCGCAGATGCATCATAGTGCATCACGGTTATGCACATGTGCACCACAAAGTATCTCCAGCATACACCATTGTTGATGTCGAGGGCGCACCGGTCACTATTCATGCGCTGGTTCACAGCGGAGAGGCATAGCCCGTGTGTATGTGCGACACGGAGACACCAATACATGGATGCTGGGAAGTCGCTTTCATGAACAAGTAATGAGTTGGAGTGTGACGTAGACACGGTCTCCTAGTCACACGACTTCTTGCTAAGTTCCCATAAATGGCGGCGCCAACTTTCATAGCATCGAGGCTAGATAATAAACTTGAGGCACCCCCCGTATGGCTACAAAGGCTTGCGCAGGGTGCGCATGAAACATGAGGCGGAGATACGCGTTCACGACGTCACAGCCTAACATGGGGCACCCCTGTTCAGGGGGCTAACACATATGGCAAGGAAAGCCCTCTTGTATTTCAGATTTTGAACCCTCTGAAAGAAGGGTGGTCTCCTCTATTTATAGGAAAATGGGGATAGGGTCGAAGATAACAGTTTGCCCTTTGGGCCACAACATACAATGATGGGCAGTATAGTCTTTACAAGGAGTTCCTCGGGAATTTATCACCCATATATTCTGACAATCTCTCGGGAATATTTCTGGAACTCATACACTAGGGCACCTTGTTGGTCTTCCATCAAGTAATCTTCGATGACATTGCCCAAGTAGAGCACTCCCCGTAGACCCTACATCCTTGGTGACGATGCCCCCACCGCAGGGCACACCTCTTGCAGGGCATGCACATCCTGCAAGGGCGGACTCTAATTGGACAGTACGCTCAATGCTGGGTGTGCCCCAGGCATGTCAAGCCCCTACACCTGGCACGAAGTCTTGCATCATGTCGTTGTAGGGTAGCACGGTAACCTTCCTTCAAGAAGGCGTAACAATTATGAACAGAAGATATCTGAGAATGTTGTAGATTTGGTTGTCCTCATGTGGCTCCTTTATCACCTTGAAGTATCGAATTAGAGATTAGAAGGGAACTTTAACTCATCGGGATTTATGAAATTGAGTGGAAAGATCCTGGGGAGGAATTGACACATTACACTATGGTCACTAGCAGCTTCTATAAACCAGAGGCATGTATGTTGAGGCCTAGAGGAAGAAAATTGTTAATAAGAATGTCCTATTGGATCGATGTTTCTCTGTAATACTGATTGCTACACTAGCAGGCAGAAGTGTTAATTCAGCAGTTGATGAGAAGCATTGCAAAGTGATCATGGGTGTAATAAAAGTAGGTGTGCAAAGCGTGACAGACAGGAGAATGCAGCATCTAGAAGTTTATGTACTGAAGACTAATCAGTGAGCAGATAGAAAAATATGTGTTAAAAGTTCAAACTATAGGGTCAAGATGTTGCTGCAGAGGAGAGTAGAATGAGAGCTAAGGAACAAATGTAAGAGGATAGAAGAGCTATACATGAAGGACCATTATACAAAATTATAAGGCACCTGACCAAATATTTGTTTATGAGGGAAATATCAAGAGAAATATTAAATGGTGTTTCTTCTGTTACCCCTTTTTTCTCATGAGTCCTAGGATTACTTACTACAAGCAAAGTTACATATCCTAATTACTTGATTTCTTGCAATAAGATGCTTTGTATTCAGAATTTGTTTTACATGTCAGTCTTAAAGTTGAGAGTAGTACCAGTTTCCTTGTGTTCCTATAAATACTTGCATGATATATGACACCCCACTGGGTCTTTACCAGTTCAAAAGCAAAAAAAAATGACCACATCGAATGTTGGTTGTTTCATGATTGCTGTCAAGAGCCTACTATTAGGGGCATGTAAATTCAAAGTTAAGGATGAAGATCAAATACAGAAGAGCTGTAAACTGCAGAGAAATTTACCTAGTTTAGCTAAGCACTAGAACACAGATGAGCTCCAATGGTTAGCACACATTATTGGGAGCAAACTGGTCTAGATATTTGCCCCGTTTTACTACAGAAAATAAATCAAAGGTAAGCAGTTCCGTCGTGGAAGGCGTGACTGAAACAGATAGGATGAAATTATTAGATAACTTTTGAAAGGAGGACCCCCCCCCCTGCTTCGATGCATCAGATAACCTTGGGAAGTCATAAATTGCAGCAATGATCCTGAACGAAGGTGATGAAAATGAATTTTGAAATCATCTGATCGCCTGCGACCTATGAACAAAAGAGTTTCTCAGATCGTCTGCAGCCTATGAACCCTAGTGTGCTTGTGTGGAAGCGTGGAACATGCAGGTAGGCTCATCCTTCTAAAACAAAGAATTTAGGGTTTTGGGAACTGCTCGACACCCGTATAGGGTGTGGCTATCTCATATATATAGAGGGGTACCAAGAGGTACAATACAAGTCATATATAGCTGTACGTATACAAGTCTAACACCCTCCCTCAATCTTAACTATGGCTTGAAGTACAAAGTAAGTTAAGATTGCGCCTACAACCTACAAACTGCGGCTATGGAAGAGGTTTTGTGAAGATGTCAGCAAGTTGGTCTTTGGAGGAGATAAACTTGATACGAAGTAGCTTCTGTGCAACGCGTTCCCTGACAAAATGAAAGTCAACTTCAATGTGTTTCGTTCGGGCATGAAATACCGGGTTAGACGAAAGGTATGTAGCACCGATGTTGTCACACCAAAGAACTGGAGGCGGATCTTGAGAGACACTTAACTCCTTCAACAAAGACTATACCCAGATGAGCTCGGCGGTGGCATTTGCAACTGCTTTATATTCGGCTTCAGTAGTGCTGCGAGATACTTTAGCTTGCTTGCGAGCATTCCAGGCGATCAAGTTAGGACCAAAGAATACTGCATAGCCCCCTGTTGATCGCCTGTCATCGGGACAACCAGCCCAATCTTCATCAGAGAAGGCAGAGAGCTCTCGGGACGGGGCGGGCTGAAGAAGCAAACCATATGAGGCAGTGAGACTTATGTAACGCATGATGCTTCACAGCCGACCAATGAGATGTCCTGGGAGCATGAAGATACCGACAGACACGATTGACTTCATAAGAGACATCAGGCCTGGTGATAGTGAGATACTATAGACCTCCAACAATACTACGGTACTCAGTCGCATCATCCGGTGAAAGAGGATCTCCATCAAGAGCAGACAACCGATCAGTAGCAGACATCGGAGTGGGAGCAGGCTTATAGTTCAGCATACCAGCCCTATGCAGCAGATCCAAAGAATACTTCTTCTGAGTGAGAGTCAACCCAGCAGAAGACCGTGAGACCTCCAGACCAAGGAAGTAATGCAGGGCACCCAAGTCCTTGACAGCAAAATCACCACTCAGTGCAGACACAAGGCGATCAGCCGCAGCATCAGAGGAACTGACAAGTATGATATCATCGACATAAACCAGTAGGTACATCGTGGCCTCAGGGCGTTGAAGAAGAAACAGGGACGTGTCAGCAGTGGAGGGAACAAACCCAAGAGCTCGAAGCACAGAACCTAGTCGCGCATGCCACGCCCGAGGATCTTGTTTAAGTCCATACAGAGCCTTGACCAGGCAACAAAGATGACGAGGACGTGCTGGATCAACAAAACCTGGAGGCTGACGCATATAGACCTCCTCCTCAAGACTCCATGCAGAAATGCATTCTGTACATCAAGCTGACGAAGGAGCCAGCCACGAGTAACAGCCAGAGAGAGCAGCAAACGAATGGTAGTGGGTTTGATAACTGGACTGAAAGTGTCTTCATAGTCAAGTCCGTACCTTTGCTTGAAACCCTTCGCAACAAGTCATGCCTTGTATCGTTCAATGGACCCATCAGCATGCTTCTTCACCTTGAAGACCCACTTGGAATCAATGATATTGACACCAGAAACATGAGGAACAAGTCGACACGTGTCGTTCTTCAACAAGGCCTGAAATTCCTGCTCCATTGCAGTACGCCAGTGAGGGATACCGAGAGCAGCCTCTAAATGATGGGGCTCAAGTGTGGGATCAGAAACCGCATGTGCCACACACGCAGCGATCCATGCAACAGTCCCATCAGTGCGCTCCTTGGGCCGGAAGATCCCAGCCTGACTACGTGTGCATGGACGAGGGGCTGCAGCAGCAGGCGGTGCCAGCTCCGGCGATGGAGAAGATGCGGCCGACACCGGGGTAGCCAGCGAAGGAGCAGCCGGCTCCGATGTAGCCGGCCGAGAAGTGGCCGACACCGATGTAGCCGACAGAGGAGCAGCCGGTTCCGACGTAGCCAGCCGAGGGGTAGCCGGTGCCTTCGTAGCCGGCCGAGGTGCAGCCAGCATTGGAGTAGCCGGTCGAGGAGCAGCCGGTTCCGACGTAGCCAGCTGAGGCGCAGCCGGTGCCTCCGTAGCCGACCGAGGTGCAGCCAGCATTGGAGTAACCGGCTGAGGAGCTGCGGGCGCTGATGCAGCCGGCATCGGGGTCGCCGCCTTAGGGGCAGCCGGCTCCGCCATAGCCGGCCAAGGTGCATCTGGCACAGGAGTAGTCGGTGCTGACCCGGATGACTACTCATCACCATCGTTCGAAGCCTGATCAAGGAGCTCAAGGCGAGTGCCGCGTCTGATACCTGCAGCATGATTAGGAAGCAACGCAAGAGCATGTGCAACATCTTCAAATTGATCAGGCAAAGACACAGTGGAATGCATAGGCGGTGTGGGAGTGGTAGAGTTGAGCGGAAGTGCAGCAAAGGGAAAAACGTTCTCATCAAACACAACATCACGGGATATGTAAACACGATTCGTGGGCACATGGAGACATTTACACCCTTTATGAAGAGAACTATACCCAAGGAAAACACACTTTTTTGACCGGAACTCTAGCTTGTGTTTGTTATATGGATGGAGATGAGGCCAACAAGCACACCCAAACACCTTAAAAAAGGTGTAGTCTGGGAGCTCATGAAGCAAGAGTTCAAGGGGAGTCTTCATTTTCAGAAGTCGTGAAGGAAGCCTATTTATCAAAAAACAGGTAGTGGAAAAGGCATCACTCCAGAACCGAAAAGGAACGGAGGCATGAGCAAGTAAGGTAAGGCCAGTTTCTACAAGATGACGATGCTTACGTTTAGTGGTGGCATTCTGCTGATGTGTATGAGGGCAGGACACACGGTGTGAGATCCCAAGCTTGTTAAAGAACGTATTGAGGTTGTGATATTCACCCCCCCCCCAATTGGACTGAACATGAAGAATTTTATGCTTGAGGAGACGCTCAACATGTTCTTGAAACTGAATGAAAACATCAAACACATCAGATTTACGCTTAATAAGATAAAGCTAAGTAAAGCGACTATAAGCATCAATAAAACTCACATAATAATTATGGCCACTAACAGATGTTTGGGCATGGCCCCATACATCAGAGAAAACAAGCTCAAGAGGGTATGTGACGACACGACTCGATTCTGAAAAAGGAAGCTGATGACTCTTGCCTTGCTGACAGGCATCACAAATAGTTTCAACACTCTTATTAACTACAATAGGAAGCTCATGACAATGCAGAACATGACGAACTATGGGAGCAGCAGGGGTGACCAAGACGCGCATGCCAGTGTGGAGATGACACACAAACGCCGCTGAACACCTGAGGAACATACTCTGCAGGAGATGGGGATGGTGCGTCAAGTGCGTAAAGGCCATGGCGAAGACGGCCGCTAAGCAGAACGACCCTCGTGTCTCGATCCTTGATAAAAATGAAAAGGATGAAACTCACCAAGGACATTATTATCACGAGTAAGTTTGGGAATAGACAACTAACTACGTGTAGTGGAAGGAACTCGAAGAACATTGCGAAGATGAAGTCGCTTAGAGTTGCGTGTAAGGAGTGAGGCCTGACCAACATGAGAGATGTGCATACCCGCTCCATTTGCGGTGTGAACCTGATCATGACCACGATATGGCTCCTGGGTCGAAGCTTCCCCATCTCACTTGTTAGGTGATTGGTAGATCCCGTGTCCATATACCACGTCTGGTCAATGGAGTAGGATGGAGTTTGCCCATGCTCATGGCCCGCTGTTGCAGCGGCGGCCTGCTTGTCATTGCCCTTACCATTGTTACCAATGCTGAGGAAGTCCTGTTTGAAGCGGCGATGACAGGGAGAGGCTTTGTGCCCGTCGATGCCGCACAGCTGGCACGCCTGCTGGGCACCATAGGAAGGACAACACGCGCGGGGCCGGCCACCACCCGTGATGGAGGGTGCAGCAGCCCGTGGAGCCGGCTGAGACGAGGACGCCGGTTTGCCACCAGCCGGGGACACCTTAGGAGGTTTGCCGCGAATCGCGGCGTTGGCGGAGATGAAGCCAGGAGAGGCACGACGTGCCTTGATGCACTGTTCGCGACCGAGGAGGCGCGCATACAGCTCACGAGGCTGAAGCGGGGCGTCACGACCATGGACATTCTCAATGAGATTGTTATAGTCGTCATCGTGCCCGTTCAGGACATGTGTGGTGAAGTCCTTAGGAAGAAGCGACTGACCAATGTAGGCCAGCGTGTCAGCGAGGCTCGTCATTTTGTTGAAGTAGTCCGTGATGCCGAGGTCACGCAGCCTTGTCTCACCCAACTCAGTGCGAATAGCGTGAGCACGCGCCTGGGACTGAGAGGCAAAACTGGTATGAAGCGCCGCCCAGGCCTCTCGGGACGTGGCGACGAAGAGGACCGGCGACGAGACACTCGGCGTGGGTGACGATTGTAAAGCAAAGAGGATAGCCTGATCCTGGGCCACCCACGCATGATGTGCCGGATGATACGTTGGTGGGCACGGGAGAGAGCCATCAATATACCCCTCCAAGTAACGACCCCGAAGGAGAGGCAGCACCTGAGCACGCCAGGACAAGTAGTTGTCAGGCGTGAGCTTCACCGGGAGGAGGTGCGAAAAGCAGAAGGGTGAAGACGCGGCAGCATGGTCAGCGGTAGCTGACGGCTCGGGCGCATAGAGACCCATCTCCCGCGAGGAGGCGGGGGCGGTTGCACCATCGAACATCGATGACGGGTAGGCGCCGGGGTAGCTGGCTGGTACGTAGCCGGCCGAGGCGCAGCCGGCACCGATGTAACCGGCGGAGGTGCCACCGACTCCTCCGTAGCCAGCCGAAGGGTAGCCGGACGCAACTCCATAATAGGGCTGCGGAGGCGGCGCGACGTAGGTCGATGAAGGGTGACCCGCCAGCCAGGCAGATGGTAGCGGCGGAACACCGTAGGTTTATGGAGGCGGCACACCATGGATCGGTGCAGACGAGGCGCCATAAGCGGGCGCGGGCGCAGGACCACCACAGGGTGGCGGCGCATCCACGCCGGTCGAGAGTGATGAGCCACCAGCGGAAGCCGGCGGCTGCAGATCGCCATGCACGCCAGGCCCCGACGCGGGTGGGGGCACCGATCCGATCGGGGACCCAGGAGAGGCACCACCAGGGGAGCGGGGTTGCCACCATGACGTAAGGGGCCGAGAGGCGAGAAACGGCGAGACTGAGGCCAGCACGGCGCCGGCGTTGGAGGTCGGAGCAACGGAGGCGGCAGAAGCCGACGCGATGGCGGCGAGGGCAGCGGAAGCCATCGTAACCTAATCTGATACCATGTAAAACAAAGAGTTTGGGGTTTTGGGAACTGCTCGACACTCGTATAGGGTGTGGCTATCTCATATATATAGAAAGGTATCGAGAGGTACAATACAAGTCATATACAGCTGTACATATACAAGTCTAACAATCCTCCTTCCAGTTTGCCACTAGTCCAGACCAAAAACAACACGGCAACAAAGAAAAGACAATCATCTGTGCCACTCTCTGACTCCCATTTCTTGGATTTACCAACTGATAACTGTACCTGCAAAATGTTGATGCACTTTCTCATGTTTGAGCACACCTTCCATACCAGCGGGGTCCTCCATTCCTGCCCAATCCATACAAGTAAACCCTTGCACATGCTCCTCTGTTGAGGACGGCTAGTTTGCGCTGGGCCAGACTGCCGGAGGGCTGGGGCTATGCTCCTCACCATGGTGAAGCTGTCTGCCTGGCCCACCCATGTTAAACCAGCCTGCCTGTATGTCCACCAATCATCCAACAATCCATTGATAATGACGCCACATCTCCCACTTTCCCAGAAATCCTCAAGCAACTCGCGCTGCTGCCGTTGGCCAGTTGCCCGGAACCGGAGATAATAACATCCGTTCTGTTTTAGCACGACGGCCATGTCTTTTTTCATCCAATGACACTGCGTGCCGGTGCCTTGCGTTCCAGTGTGAGAACTCAACCAGTGAAGCAGCGAGCTGGACCGAACATGTAAAGCCTCGGGGAAGATTGGCAGTTCGGCACAGTATCGCCGGTGAGATGGACCGGCCGAGAAAAGGAGCGTCACGCCAGCCTGACGCCTCTCGCTTAACGCGGACGCAACCCGTTGGAGACCACCACGGCACGGTCCTGCAGCATGGCGCCCCCGCACGCACTGCACCGCAAAAGAGGCAAGGCAGCCATGGCCGACCAACCAGGCTTGGCTTCGTCCTGAGGAGACCCGGTGGGGAATTCTGCCGAACAGGACGCGGGCGCTTGCACGCCCCCATCGCGTGGGAAAGGGCGTGGGCGCGCGCAAGGAGTACGCCAGAAAGCTTCCCGGGGCGTCCAGTTACTACGCCACCAATGATTGTTCCGGCGAAACCACCAGATGCAATCTCTGCAGGATCTTCCGGCCAACACCGCGGCTGTGGACTCCGGAGGCAGCTGCCGAGCTGCATGTAGGGGACAAGGCCGGGTGCAATGCAGGTGAAAGCCTACAGGCTACAGCAGACGCAGCCTTGGAATAGGAGAGGAAGGGCCCTCGCCTCCTGCTTAGTTTTCGTGGTGTTTAGCTGCTTTTTCAGTTGTGGCCGGTGGACGGGACTGATTCCGCAGAGATCACATCATATACATGGTGAGTCTCTAAGACTCGCATTTGTTGCCAACTAAAAGCATCAGCCGGATCAATGATCCTGAATCTCTAAGACTCCCAGCAAAGTTGGCGCGTTATCAATAATCCTGAATCTCTGTGTGCACAAGTCCTACGGGCTAAGTAGTACTATCCTGAAGGAAACCTGTTAAAGGCAGGGCCAAAAAAAGATCGTCATTCACATGGCAGAGTATAGTTGCGGGGCTTCAGGTATTTAGAAGAGGACATGATCACTGGATCCCAAACAGCCCCACTAGGTCATATACTATCCTTAGGAAGGTTGCTGAACTTATAAGCTGAATATTGATGTGAGCTTTTTTCACAATGGATCGGGCGCAAACGGGTGCTGTTGTCCGCAATGATAGGGGAGAAGCTGTGGCGGGAGCGGGTGAGAGAATTGCTAATGTGTTGAGTCCAGCTACATCGGACGCAATGGCTCTGTTAAAAGGGCTGGTACAGTTGGGCTGCTCCTCCGTTACCGTCGAATCTGATTCTATGGAACTTGTCCAGCTCTGGAATGGTGTTACAGAAGTTTTGAGCCTATATACGGCAATTATGGCCGAGTGCTTTGCGGTTGCGCAGCGGCTGATGATAGACCCGTAGGGATGTATGTGTTGAACACTCGCGGTAGTGGGTGAAGATACGGTGTATTACCTTCTCCTGCACTCGAGGTGCTCCCGCCGTTCGCCATGGTTGGATCGCGACGGCGACGGTGACAGAGAGATGGAGAGATGGTGGTGATGCTTTCCGTGAACACCGCGTTAACACTAGATCGGAAGGGAGTGTCGATAGGGTTTGTGGCGGCGACGAACTTCGTCGTGCGTGCCCCGGCCCCCCACCTCTATTGATATAGCACGGGTCACAGGGGCCCACCAACCATAACGGGTTGGGCGCCCCCGATCAGGGCTCGTGGATCAGTCGTCCGATGGGCCGTTGGGCCAATACGGAAGAGATCAACCTAACATTCTCCCCCTTATCTTAACTTTTACTTTTAACTTTATACTTTCTAATTTATTTGTTTCATCACATATTGGTACATATAGCATGTTTCATCGTCACAGCTTAATTGCCAATAGAATCATATAGCATTTTTACTTAATTTCATCTAGGTAACAGAAAGTAAAAGTTAGGTGCAGGAAGTTGTGCTTCATAAATTCATCCATCTCATGCTCATCAAACGGAATCCATCAATAAGGTTGATCAAGTCTTATTAACAAACTTCTTTCGAATATCATGAAACCGAAGAATTTTTGAATAACACTAAGTTACCTCAATGGGGATATTCATTTTCCTAACAATAAGTATATCATATTTCTTCTTGACAGTAGGAAGAGAGAACTCAAAGTCTCCAATAATAATCGTTCGAATTTTTTCAATAGAGTTGATATTATGAACTTGAGGTTATTTCTTCGGAAAGTGTACCGTATGTTTATTACCCTTAATATGAAAAGTGACATTGCCCTTGTTGCAATCAATAACAGCCCCTGCAGTATTCAAAAAGGGTCTACCAAGGATGATCGACATGCTGTCGTCCTTGGGAATATCAAGAATAACAAAGTCCGTCAAGATAGTAGCATTTGCAACTATGACAGGTACATCCTCACAAATACCAATAGGTAGAGTAGTTGATTTATGCCATTTGCAAAGAGATTTCAGTAGGTGTCAACTTATTCAAATCAAGTCTACGATATAAAGAGAAATGCATAAAACTAACACCAGCTCCAAGATCACATAAAGCAGTTTTAACATAATTTCCTTTGATAGAGCATGGTATAGTAGGTACTCCTGGATCTACTAATTTCTTAGGAATTCCACCTTTAAAAGTATAATTAGCAAGCATGGTGGAAATCTCAGCTTCTGGTATCTTTCTTTTATTTGTCACAATATCTTTCATATACTTAGCATCAGGAGACATTTTCAAAATATCAGTCAAGCGCATACGTAAAAAGACAGGTCTAAGCATTTCAGCAAAGCGCTCAAAATCCTCATCATCCTTTTTCTTAGATGGTTTGGGAGGAAAGGGAATGGGTTTCTGAACCCATGGTTCTCTTTATCTACCATGTTTCCTAGCAATGAAGTCTCTTTTATCGTATCTTTTATTCTTAGGTTGTGAGTTATCAAGATCATCAACAGGTTCAATCTCCACGTCATTATCATTACTAGGTTGAGCGTCAGCATGAACATCATTATTAGTGTTATCACTAGGCTCATGTTCATCACCAGATTGTGTCTCAACATCATAAATAGAGATATCATTTGGATTCTCATATGTATCTATACAAGGTTCACTAGCAGCATGCAAAGTACTATCATCATTCTTTTTCCTACTCTTATTAGAAGGAATAGGTGCATCAGTATTAACTCTCTAAGAATCTTGTTCAATTCTCTTAGGATGGCCCTCTGGATACAAAGGTTCCTGAGTCATTCTACCACCTCTAGTCACAACTTTAACAGAGTGATCATTGTCTTTATTGTTCATCTCATCAAGCAAATCATTCTGAGCCTTAAGTACTTGTTCTAGTTGAGTGGTTACCATGGAAGCATGTTTACTAATAAGCTTAATATCATTGATAGTTCTACTCAGATAATCACCCAAGCGATCAAGCATATAAGCATTATGTTTCAATTGTCTATTAACATAGGCATTGAAATTTTCTTGCTTCATAATAAAATTATCAAATTCATCCAAGCATTGGCTAGCAAACTTATTATAAGGAATATCGCCTTCATCAAATCTACTGAGAGAATTTACCTCTACTACCTGTGTCGGGTTATCAAGATCATGTATTTCTTCAATAGGTGGTAGATTCTTAACATCTTCAGCTTTTATACCCTTTTCTTTCATAGATTTCTTTGCCTCTTGCATATCATCAGGACTGAGGAATAGAATACCTCTTTTATTCAGAGTTGGCTTTGGAGGTGGTTCGGGAATAGTCCAATCATTATCATTTCTCAATATGTTATTCAATAGTAATTCAGCTTGTTCAACAGTTCGTTCCCTGAAAACACAACCAGCAGAACTATCTAGCTGGCCCCTAGAAGCATCGATTAGTGCATTATAAAAGATATCGAGTATTTCATTTTTCTTGAGACCATGATCAGGCAAAGCTTTAAGTAATTGGAGAAGCCTCCCCCAAGCTTGTGGGAGACTCTCTTCTTAAATTTGCACAAAGTTAAATATTTCTTGCAAAGCAGCTTGTTTCTTATGGGCAGGAAAATATTTTTCAGAGAAGTCATAAATAATATCCTAGCGACTACGCACACAACCAGGAGCAAGAGAATTAAAACATATCTTAGCATCACCCAATGAGAAACGAAACAACTTAAGAATATAGTAATAGCGAATTTTTTCCTCATGAGTAAATAGGGTGGCTATATCATTCAATTTGGTAAGATGTGCCACAACAGTTTCAAATTCATAACCATGGAAAGGATCAGATTCAAGCAAAGTAATTATCTCAGGATCGATAGAGAATTCATAATCCTTATCAGTAACAAAGATAGGTGAAGTAGCAAACTTAGGATCATATTGCATTCTAGCATTTAGAGATTTTTCCTTCCACTTGTGAAGCAATTTCTTAAGATCATATCTATCCTGATAAGCAAGAAAGTCCCTAGCTACTTCTCCTTCCATAACATAACCCTCAGGTATATCAGGCAATTTATATCTAGGAGAGCTAGGTGTAGCAGGTGAATCATAGTGTTCAGTTTCAATAATTTCATCAGATTCAGAAATATTATCAGTTTCAGCATTGGCTCTAGCAATTTGTTCATCAAGAAATTCACCTAGTGGCACAGTACCATCAAGCAAAGTATCATCATAAGCATCATGCATAGCAGAAGTAGCATCATCAATTACTTACGACATATCAGAATTACTAGCAGCTGGTAGTGTCGCAAACTTACTCATAACAGAAGGTGAATCAAGTGCAGAGCTAGATGGCAGTTCCTTACCTCCCCTCGTAGTAGAGGGATAGATCTTGGTTTTTGGATCTTTCAGATTCTTCATAGTGATCAACAGATATATATCCCAAGTGACTCAGAGAATAAAGCTATGCTCCTCGGCAACAGCGATAGAAAAAGGTCTTGATAACCCACAAGTATAGGGGATCGCAACCGTTTTCGAGGGTAGAGTATTCAACCCAAATTTATTGATTCGACACAAGGGGAGCCAAAGAATATTCTTGAGTATTAGCAGTTGAGTTGTCAATTCAACCACACCTGAAAGACTTAATATCTGCAGCAAAGTATTTAGTAGCAAAGTAATATGGTAGTAACGGTAATTGTGGCAAGGTGATAGTAGCAATTTGTAGTGATTGTGATAGTAGCAACATAAAAGTAACTTAGCAAAGATCAATATATGAAAAGCTCATAGGCAATGGATTAGTGATGGATAATTATGTTGGATGGCATTCATCATGCAACAGTTATAACATAGGGTGACATAGAACTAGCTCCAATTCATTAATGTAATGTAGGCATGTATTCCGTATATAGTCATACGTGCTTATGGAGAAGAACTTGCATGCCATCTTTTGTCCTACCCTCCCATGGCAGCGGGGTCCTATTGGAAACTAAGGGATATTAAGGCCTCCTTTTAATAGAGAACCGGACCAAAGCATTAGCACTTAGTGATAACATGAACTCCTCAAACTATGGTAATCACTGGAAAGAATCCCAGTTATTTTCACCCTGGGGGATGCGGATCATAACTCGTAATAGGTGTCTACAACTTGCAAGATAGGATCAAGAACACATATATATTCATGAAAACATAATAGGTTCAGATCTGAAATCATGGCAATCGGGCCCTAGTGACAAGCATTAAGCATAGCAAAGTCATAGCAACATCAACCTTAGAACATAGTGGATACTAAGGATCAAATCCTAACAAAACTAACTCGATTACATGATAAATGTCATCCAACCCATCACCGTCCAGCAATCCTACGATTAGATTACTCACGAACGGTGGAGAGCATTATGGAATTGGTGATGAAGGATGGTTGGTGATGACGAAGGTGTCGATTTCCCCTCTCCAGAGCCCAAAACAGACTCTAGATCTGGTCTGCCGAGGTAGAACAGGAGATGGCGGCGGCTCCGTATCGTGAAACACGATGAACTCTTATCTCTGATTTTTTTTCTCGACAAATAAGGTTATATGGAGCTAGAGAGGAGGTCGGAGGAGCCACGAGGGCCCCACAAGCCTGCTAAGCGTGGCTAGGGGGGTGGCCGCGCCTAGCAGGCTTGTGGCCTGCAGGTGGCCCCCCTCTGGTTACTTCTTGCGCCACTATTTTTTATTAATTCCAAAAATATTCTCCGTAAATTTTCAGGCCGATCCGAGAACTTTTATTTCTGCACAAAAATAACACCAAGGCAATTCTTCTGAAAACAACCTTAGTTCGGGTTAGTTCCATTCAAATCATGCAAATTAGAGTCTAAAACAAGGGCAAAAGAGTTTGAAAAGTAGATACGTTGGAGACGTATCACATGACGCCACTTAAGATTTTGCAACTAAGATCAACTATATGTCAAGGATATGTTTTTGTTGTCTTCTTCCTTCCATCATCAAGAGGGGTTGTGGATACTTGGTAATGACAAGATTACTTATGATTGGAGTTGATGGAAATCTTGTGGAATAAAGTTCTTCCAAGTACCTACAAAATGTTAGATGCAATACAAGGGAGCATAGAATCCCATGGTGTCGGGGATATACCCCGTGGTATGACCCGGCCTGGCGACTCAGATGAGACCTAGTCAAGACATGGCATTTTATTGGTGACCCGGTAGGCGGGTCGCAGGACGACCAGGCCCAAGACCCGGCATGTAAGCCGGCGCCAGGCGGCTCACAAGAGAAGGCCCAAAGAGAAAGAGACTACCTGCCGAAGGAAACAAGACCCGGAATAGGATTCTAAAGAGACTAGTCCTAATCCTACTCCTAGTAGGATTCTAATTGTAAACCTACCCTCTCCACTTATATAAGGAGGGGTAGAGCACCCCTAAAAAGACAAGTTTACAAGTCCACAAGTTTAGACAGAGACAAGTCATTAGAGATATACAGATTAGCGGCTCTCAAGATTAGAGGTAGCGATTAGCACACTTGTAACCGAGAGATCTCCTTCATCATCAATACCAGACAAGCAGGACATAGGATTTTACCTCCATCGGAGGGGCCGAACCTGGGTAAACTCTACGTCTCTCGATTTCGACCAACCCCTTCAAGCCGCCACATAGTTGCGCTTCGCCCCGAACCTACGACAAATCCACGACATCTGCCGTGACAAATCCACGACAATTGGCGCCCACCGTGGGACACGCACATGGTGGTATTATGTTTTTGAAGGGATTTATTCCAGGGATCGAGAAGCTCATGATTGATAGGATGAAAAAACCCAGCGTGGAACGATCGTGCAGGCTGACCCGGCCGGGAACAAGCGTCGTCCACGAACAAGCTTCGGTAGAGACAGAAAACTCATCGTTTGGTGATCAGATCCGTTATTAACTATGGAGCTGACAATACGAAAGTTGGGGATGAAAGTTAAAATTGCGTCAGGTGCGCCGCCGCAAGACCAAGGCGATCCGTCGATTCGAAAGCCTGATCGATTTTTGCTGGGCCAGCCTTCAAAGTTGCCAAGTTCAACTAGGATTTTCTGCTACAAACGTACAACAACAAGCCATCAAAGACCAACAGGAAATTGTTTTACACAACCTTCGATATTTACCGAATCAATCTACTGATCCATGTAGGGGTTGAGTACCGAGACGATCCGGAATGGCAACAAGTCACCTGAGATTTGACCAATGGCTACTTCCTACTACTCATCACGTGTAGGAAATGAAGAACGATCGGATACATTATGAAAACCGAGTAGTAGTAGTAGTCCTACTGCATCTCAAAAGTCATGGTAAAGTACTAATTGAAAGTGCTGCATCAATCCTTGGATGGTTTGAAGAAAAAAAGAGACAAGCTTCAAGACTAGCAAGATACTACACGTGATGGCCAAGGAAAAATATGCGGACATGCTTTGGCACTGCATGCAGATTATGGGGAGAAGTTAAAAAAAAAGAAAAAAAGGGGGCCACAATCTAGAAATGAAGTCAACGCCGCACGTCCGAGTCGCCAGTTCTGCTTGCACCGCACCTCGCCGCGCGCCCACGCCCGGCTTGCTCCGCCAGGCCTCATCCCCACGCTTTTGCCTCGCCCTCCAGCCGCTGTTGTGGCCCCGCCTCGCCCGCTCGCCGAGGCGTCCCTCTGTCGTGGCTCCGCTCGCCTCGCCCGTCTGCCTCTGCCATGGCTCGCCCCGGGTCCCTGCATCCGCACTCCTGCCCCGTTGTTGTCGTCTTTGCTCCACGACCGGCAACGCCGTGCTCACGCGCCCTACGTCGTCGCGTCGCCCTGGCCACCTGCTGCCGCCCTCGGTTGCGAGCCAGCGTGCCGGCTCTGCGCACACATCTGTCTCAGTGGTGCCGGCTGCTGCGCCGTCGTGAATCCGTCTCGCGCACAGGAGGATGAAACCGCGATGGAACGTTGCACTTCTCCGTCTTAAGCACATGCTTGCGGTGTCCTGGTCTAACTTGCCATCGCGGATCCATCTTTGATTCGTCCTTGCTCCGAGCCGCTACTACTCCCACGCGCTCCTCTGACTGCGCCCGGCTTTCGATTGCGTGCACGCCTCGCCTCCACCGCGTCGCCTCCGAGCATTAGCCGTAGCCTCATCTCGTCGGAGCAGGCCCTGAGCCGCCGCTATGAGCCGTCTCCGCTGGAACAGGCTTCGAGCCTCCGCCTCGCTGCTACACTCGCTGGCCCCACTCCCGTCGGCTCAGCCTGCTGGCCGACCACTACCGCACCTCAGCGCTGACTCGCTGCTACCGCACCTACAAGACCGTGCGCAAAGTTGACTCAGTCAACATAGCTGTCGAAGGGGGCTTCCCACCTCCGGGTGTAGCTTATCTAACCGTAATAGCCGTCTCTTACGCCAAAAAAGTTGACAAGTCAACTTTGGTTGTCGAAGGGGGCTTCCCACCTCTGGGTGTAGCTTATCTAACACTAACAACCGGCTATCAAGCGAAAAAATGTTGACAATTCAACATAGATGTCGAAGAAGGCTTCCCACCTCTGGGTGTAGCTTATCTAACCCTAACAGCCGGCTCTTACGCCAAAAAAGTTGAAAAGTCAACTTTGGTTGTCGAAAGGGGTTCCCACCTCCGTGTGTAGCTTATCTAACCCTAACAACCGGCTCTCAAGCCAAATTTTTTTGACAAGTCAACATAGCTATCAAAGGGGGCTTCCCACCTCCGGGTGTAGCTTATCTAACCCTAACAGCCGGCTCTTACGCCAAAAAAGTTGACAAGTCAACTTTGGTTGTCGAAGGGGGCTTCCCACCTCCGGGTGTAGCTTATCTAACCCTAACAACCGGCTCTTAAGCCAAAAATGTTGACAAGTCAACATTGCATCATACATAGCATCATACATTGCATCATACATTGCATCATATTCACATGTCATGCCAGCTTATCAAGCCGGGTCAGAGCAAGATTATGAAAGAAGGAGCAATGTTATGAAATATTTCAAAATCTCCAGGTTATGCTTTTTCAAGCCGCCCTTACAACAATGCAGAATATATTATGTCTTGTTTATTTTTGCAGGTTTTATCTCTTAAGATGAGCTGCTGTTAAGTATTCTGTAAAAGCAAATGGATCTTTAATAGCCAACTTGGCTGGATCTTCATGGTTTATGATAACCAGTACTAAATGATTGGTTTTTTAAGCCAGCTCAGAGAATTTATTATTTTTCAAGAGCCGCCCCATCAGATATAATGCCATGTCATCTGATTGACCGATTCTCGGATTTTCTTGAATTGTGCTCTATAGTAATCTACAATGCTCATGGATTTCTCCAACATATATTTGCCGGGTTGCACCGCAACCACAAGCAGGGATTTCATGTCAAAAACAAAGGAATTATTCTAGGATATTCATTCCGGGTTATATTACAACCACGGTCAAAGATTCATTCAATAAATTGTGGTGAGTCATATTATTCTCACATAGTCCCGAGCCATCGCAGGCAGACAACCCGACACTTGGGGGCTACATTATTCAAGTCCAAGTTTTATCAATTATGCAAGTCCCATGTCACTACAAGCACGCACCACGACACTTGGGGGCTAATGCAAGCCGGTTTTCAAATCATTACATTGTCAGCAAGACCATATTATCTCAAGAAGATGAGTTGGCCTTTCTATATTTTTCTAAGTCCCAACTCAGTAATTCTTACTGACCTGGCACTTGGGGGCTACACCGCTGAGATCAATTTTTCAAAGTCCCAAGTCACTGCAGGCATGCGACCCGGCACTTGGGGGCTACAGTACTCAACTGTTTAAATAGATTATATGGTTCAAATTGAAGACCCGACCCATCACATGATAATGAGCCGACCCTTGGGGGCTACACCTACTGAAGTTTCATAAGGTATAAGACAGTTATAAGTCCCAGGTTGCTGCAGGAAGGACAACCCAACACTTAGGGGCTACACAATCCAAAATATTATTGCAAAGCACCAAGTTATCATGGATAATCTCGGAGCTTGGGGGCTAAAGGTAATATGGACATATCAAAAACTTTGAGGAGAATTTTCAAGATGTTAATTATAGAGTTCAGTTGTTAGACCCGGCATCACCAACACTTATGACCCGGCGTTATCAAAAGAGCATAACCCGCCAGATTTCATATAAGCCGCCCTGGTTCACAACAATGGAAGTCTGGTTTTACATCAGATGGGTTTTCATCCCAATATTTTTCTCAAGTCAGTGGATTCTAGTTATTTGACCCGGCGTCACCAAGGATAATGACCCGACATCATCAATGATTATGATCCGGCGGAGATGACCCATGCAGAGCATTGGAAGCCGACTCAATGGAGCTTAGCATGAACAAATTCAAGCTAACCCGGGGGCTAATGTCGGGGATATACCCCGCAGTATGACCCGGCCTGGTGACTCATAGGAGACCTAGTCAAGACATGTCGTTTTATTGGTGACCCGGCAGGCAGGTCGAGGACGACCAGGCCGAAGACCCGACGTGTAAGCCGGCGCTAGGCGGCTCACAAGAGAAGGCCCAAAGAGAAAGAGACTACCTGCCGAAGGAAACAAGACCCGGAATAGGATTCTAAAGAGACTAGTCCTAATCCTACTCCTAGTAGGATTCTATTTGTATACCTACCCTCTCCACTTATATAAGGAGGGGTAGAGCACAGGCTTAAGATTAATATCTCCTTTGGCAACATGATAACGAATGAAATGATGTCAAACTTGAATATGCTTAGTTCGAGAATGTTGCATAGGATTCTGACCAATTTTAATAGCACTTTCATTGTCACAAAGTAATGGAACATTTTTAACATAAATTCCATAATCCTTAAGCGTTTGTGTCATCCATACTAATTGCGCACAACAAGATCCAACAACAATATACTCAGCTTTGGCAGTAGATAGAGATGCTGAGTTTTGTTTCTTGGAGGACCAAGACACAAGAGATCTACCAAAAATTGAAAAGTACCCGAGGTGGACTTTCTATCAACCTTGTCAGTGGCATAGTCCGAATCAGAATAGCCAACAAGACTAAAAGAAGATCCCTTGGGATACCAAATGCCAAAGTTTGGTGTTTTTATCAAGTATCTCACAATAAGTTTCACAGCCAAAAGATGACACTCTTTAGGTGCAGCTTGATATCTAGCACACATGCAAACACTAAGCATAATATCGGGACAAGATGCACATAAATATAGCAATGAAAAAAATCATAGATCGATAAACCTTTTGATCAACCGGTTCATCCTCCCTGGTAAGATCAACATGTCCACTAGTGGGCATGGGAGTTTTCATACCTTTGCACTCCTGCATGTTGAACTTTTTGATCAAGTCTTTGGTATACTTAGTTTGAGAGATGAAAATTCCTTGTCTTGATTGCTTGATTTGCAAACCAAGAAATAATTTCAGCTCACTCATCACAGACATCTCATACTTCTCAGACATCAACCTTCCAAATCTTTCACTAAATTAAGGGTTAGTGGCACCAAAGATAATATCATCCACATAGATTTGGCACACGAATAATTCACCATTAACTCTCTTAGTGAACAAGATTGCATAAATTTTACTAATTTCAAAACCTCTTTCAATGAGAAAATTCGTTAAACATTTATACCAAGCACGAGGGGCTTGCTTAAGACCATAAAGAGCTTTACGAAGCTTGTAAACATGATTAGGTTTCTTAGGATTCACAAAACTTGGTGGTTGCTTAACATAAACCTCTTCTTCAATTTCACCATTTAGAAATGCACTTCTGATATCCATTTGATAAAGTGTGATATCATGGTGATTAGTATAAGCAAGAAAAATACAAATAGTTTCAAGTCTAGCGACGGGGGCATAAGTCTCACCATAGTCCATACCTTCGACTTGCGTATATCCTTGGCCTACGAGATGAGCCTTGTTGTGCACGGCTTGACAATCTTCATCTTGTTTGTTCTGAAACACCCATTTGGTTCCGATGATGTTTTTTTCGTCCTTGGGCTTCTCCATGAGTGTCCACACTTCGTTCCTCTCGAAGTTGTGAAGCTCTTCATGCATAGCGTTCACCCAATCTGCATCTTCAAGAGCTTTTTCTACCTCCAAAGGCTCAATGCTAGATATGAAAGAATAAAGCTCACAAAAGTTAGCTAGATGGGTTTTAGAGCGAGTGATTCTCCCTGTTTGTATATCACCAAAGATTTGGTTTAGGGGATGGTTCTTGGTCACTTGTGCTCGAACTCGGGTTGGCTTTCGATTGTTGGATGGTGGAGCTTTTTCTTATTCATCATCATCTCCTTCATCTTCATTGTTGTTGAAGGTGTCGTTCCCTTGAGGTGGTGGTGAAGGTGGTTGTGGTGGATCTTCATGATGCACTTCCTCCTCTTCGTCATCTCGTCGTGTACCGCTAGTGGATGCCTCCATGTCGTGTTGAGGTTCACCTTGACGTGAAGTAGGGGCTTCCACTTGAGTTGATGAAGTACTTTCCTTAACGTCCATGAGACGAATCTTTGCAATGGGTAGATCTAGAATAGCTTCCAAAGGGTCCTTATCACCTACATCATTTGGCAATTGTTCGACTTGTGAACCATTAGATTCATCAAACTTCACATCTAGCATCTCTTCAACTTTTCGAGTGAAGTTGTTGTAGACACGTTAAGTGTGACAATTTGATCCGTAACCAAGTAGGAATCCTTCATGAGATTTAGGAGAAAATTTAGTATGACGATGCTTATCAAGAATGTAGAACTTTGAGACAAATACTCGAAAGTATCCGACTTGGGGTTTGTTACCGTTGAGTAGATCGTATGCCGTTTTACCAAGAAGCTTGTGCAAGTAAAGTCGGTCTGTGGCATGACATGTTGTTTCAACGGCTTCTGCCCAAAAGTGTCTTGGCATCTTGTATTCGTCAAGCATCGTTCTTTCCATCTCAATGAGAGTCTGGTTCTTCCTCTCAACAACTCCATTTTGTTGAGGTGTGTACGTAGCCGAGAACTCATGTGAGACACCTTCTTTGTCAAGAAAGGTATCCACATGGGTGTTCTTGAACTCCGATCCACTACCGCTCCGAACCTTCTTGATCTTCACTTCAAACTGATTTTGTGCTTTGCGAGCGAAGTTCTTGAAGATCTTTTGAACCCGTGACTTATCATCAAGAAAGAATACCCATGTAAATCTGGAAAAATCATCAACTATAACTAGACCATAGGAATTTCCACCGAGACTCTTGGAAGCATTAGGACCAAAAAGATCCATGTGAAGTAACTCGAGTGGTCTCCTAGTAGTCATGATATTCTTAACGGGATGACTTCCACCTACTTGCTTTCCAGCTTGACAAGCGCTACAAAGTCTATCTTTGTCAAAGATAACATCTTTAACACCAGGTATATGATCATCCTTGATAAGCTTGTCTAAATTACGCATGCCAACATGTCCTAGTCTTCTATGCCAAAGCCACCCTTTAGAAAATTTTGCAATAAGACAAGTACGAGGTTTGGATCTCTTAGTGAAATCAGCAATGTATAGATGACCTCTACGGAAACCGGTAAAGACCATTTTATGATTATCTTGATGAAACACTTGGCAATCTACTTTCATGAATAACACATTGAAACCAAAGTCAGCAAGTCTAGATACGGAAAGAAGATTGTAGCCAAGGAATTCAACAAGCATAACATTTTGAATAGAGCTATCATGGGATATGGCCACCTTACCAAGGCCACGTACCTTACCCTTAGAGTTGTCTCCAAAGGTCACGTACCGTCGAGGACCTTGATTAGGTGTGATTTCTTGGAACATGTCTTTATCACCAGTCATATGATCCGTACATCCACTGTCGAGAATCCACTCTTTTCCTCCGAACATGTAATCCTTAAAGTTTGACATAAGACTCAGATTCTCCATGATCTTCTCATGCTCGATGTCAAACAACTCATCTTTATCATAGTGGCCATGTTCCACATTGTCATCATCAAGTGGGTAATCCTCGTCATAAAGAACAAGAGATTCATTAGAATAGTCATCATGACAATGTTCAGGTTTATGAATGCGAATGGCTTCGAAGATAATGTTGTTGATAGTGGTGACATCACCTTCAGCATGCATAAGATCACGGAGCTCAAATAGGCATTTGTCAAAGTTTGGATCACTAGGCTTCATTTTGTGAAAAGCAACAATTTTATGAAGAATTTCATCAAGATTTCCTAATGAAAGATTTGGATATCGTTTCTCCAAATAAGTCCACAAGGTATAAGAACATGCAAAGTTCTTCAATTGAGAATCTTGGTAAGCCTCTAACAATAAGATTGAAAGTCCTAAGGTTACCAAGCATGTTAATTTCCTCTTCGTGTGTGGGATGCAATTCATCAATGGGGAGCACATAGGGATCTTCAATATGTTCTTTCAAATGGAATTTATCAAATATATCAATCATGGCATTTTTCCATTGACTATAGTACTCTCCATCAAGAATGGGCACTCTACAACTCAAACTCTCTACACTAGACACATCCATCTTCCTCCGCGGTGATTAAACCGAAGCAATGGAGACCAACGCTCTGTTACCACTTGTAGGATCACTAGAAGAGTGTTTAGAGGGGGGTGAATAGACTACTAGCAGGAATTTAAAACCTAACCTTTTCCCAAGTTAATTGGTTGGCAGATTGTAATAGTTTTAGCAAGAATAGCAAGTCTAACACCCTACACATGCATGTCTAAAAATATGGTAGCAGAAAGTAAAGACAGTGCACATGAAGTTAAGAGATGAGATAGGAAGATCAAACACAATAGGAGACACAAAGATTTTTCCCGTGGTTCTGATAGGTGGTGCTATCGTACGTCCATGTTTATGGAGTCTTCAACCCACGGAGGGTAATGGTCGCGAGAGTCCACACAGGGCTCCACCCATAAGGCTCCACGAAGTAGCAACCTTGACTATTACATATGGCTTCTGCCCACGAAGGACTAGTCTCACTATGGGTAGATCTTCACGAAGTAGGCGATCTCCTTGCCCTTACAAACTTCTTGGTTCACTCCACAACATGAAGTAGGAGGGTCCCAAGTGACACTTAACAAATCTAGGAGGCACCACCCTCCAAAAGGTAATAGGCTCGGTAGTGACGATGAACTCCTTGCTCTTGTGCTTCAAGATGATAGAATCCTCAACACCCAATCACTCTCTCACAGATTTGGCTTGGTGTAAGAGATGGGATTGGTGGAAAACAACTTGGGGAGGCTAGAAATCAAGATCCATATGGTTGGAGTGGAAGATCTTGATCTCAACACAAGGGTAGGTGGTTCTCTCTCAGAAAATCTGATAGGATTGGTATGGAATAGGTCTGAGTGCTTCTCTTTCGAGTAGGTGGTGGTGGAGGGGTATATATAAGCATACCCAAAAATCCAACCATTACACACAAAATGACCAACTCGGTGACACCGATGTGTTAATCTCGGTGGTACTGAAGTGATCAAAAGGTGGCAACTTTTGAATCTCGATGATACCGATATATGAAACTCGGTTGCACCAATAAGGTGACCGATGGTCAGATTTCCAATCTCGGTGATGTCGACCCAACAATCTCGGTGGTACCGAAAATTTGAATTTGCGTTACAGAAAGTTGGCAACCTAAACTCGGTGGCACCGGTATGGAATCGGTTGCACCGAAGTGGCTAGGGTTTGGCTGAGTCTGTCTAGGTTCTGGAATCGGTGGCACGGGGATAGTGTTGGAGATTTGCCCTAGAGGCAATCATCTATGATGATATTTCCTATGTGTTTATGAACAAAGATAGTCCTTGGATATTATCATTGATGTATATTAACAACTATGTGACTTGTTTGTGAGACTATGCATTGTATGATGACTGTCCTAAATGGTCCCTAATCGAAAGGGCTGTGTGGACGCGTAGCCAGTTAGACTAGCATATGACACGATGGATAGTCCGGTCTCACTGACCATGTAGCATTGGATGCTAGCCGAATAATATGGACTCAGAAAGGTCTAGTCGGATTCGACATAGTCGGATCCAAGTCGAGATAAGGTCTGAGTTGGACAGACCCAACTATGAGATGCAATGATTGGTCATCTGTGAGTCTCTAGTACAACATACATTAAATGTCCTAAGACCTGAGCTGGCGCATGTATTCGGGATGGTGACAGACTTGCTTTCGGCCAACCAAACGCTACTCTATGACTAGGTAATTACAAAGGTAGGTTTCGGGCTTGTCCAGACCCTTGCTGGGAGACATGGTCGAGCAAGATGGGATTTGCCCCTCCGATCAGGAGAGATATACTCTGGGCCCCTCGGGTGATCCAACCTAGATAATGTAGCGACCCGACTCAAAACGATTCAAGCCTCTTTGTGTTCTGTGCCATCCCTGGATCAGTATGCTGGCACACACAGTACATCCATGTACATATCAAAGTGTAATCACATGTAATTAATGTAAAACTGATATATACCTCAAAAATCTCAGCGGAAACAGTCAACGGAAGTGGAGTCCCAATAACACCAACGACAGGTTGAGTGTAGACCATAACCCTGAATCGTACTCTTACCCGTCTTAGAGCTTATCTGCAACATACGACGTTGCAGCTGTCTAGGTCAATACATTGAATGTACCGGCAAGATCACCATAGTAGAACAGAAAATAAAAACTATTCTATATGCAGTAAGGCTTTGTGGCTCTGTGTCTGAGTTTTTGCATAAAAGCTGATTTTATTTCTTTTCCTACAACAAAGGAATAACAGGAATTTTCACTACAGATTTACCTAACCTGACATGGTTTCGCCAACCGATGTCTTAATGCCCACAAGTATCATAAGTGGCCCACAATTAATTATCAGTCCAGTGTTGAGAGTTCAGAGATAGATCCAAATATAGAAGCTCAAATTGTCCGTAACCAGGGACACGACTAATCGATTAGGTTTAACTCTGCAGAGTGTTGTGTACTTTACCCACAAGATTCGTTCCCTCCTGGTAAGTCCTCGCACTGCCAGGTGTTTGAGAACAGGATGAACGAAACATGGTCTTTCAGAGTGTTTCCCTGACTACTGTCAGTGCCCATCCATTCCTAACATCGACTACATCTCGTAGCACTGCCCAACCAGAGTCACAACAAAGATCAACCAAGCCAGAGCCCATAATGACTTGTGGCTACACAGGTAAGCTTCCGGGCATGAAGTATTCATCCGTCTCTAGTCTGGGTGAAGCTTTCCGCAAGATGTCATGGTGCTTCTCCATGCACCCCGGCCATCCACTGGTTACTCCAGGGATGCCCAATCAACCATCCTTCACCGAGTCTTGAAGTCTTGACGTCTTGAAGATGCAGGACTTGAAGATGCCTTCATGAAGTTGTCGTCTTGACGTAGTGTCCTCCTTCTCACACCACTCACGAAACACTCATACCAGACCCTGTCTACTTTAGCATAGCATTAAAATAAATAACATTCCCGGGGCTTTAATAGCAAGTGGTGGGTTCCTACCTCATGCATTCTACTTCACTACAAGAATTTTCAATAACACTACTAGAGGGATTTGTTGAAAGATATCACTACATGCAATAAAACATAGGTATGAAATAGACGGTCAAAGTGAACTTGCCTGTACTGTTGATGAAGAATAATATCGCTCTCAGAAGTAACTTGATACATTATTCTTCTCTCTCCGATGAAAATCTATATAATCAAACATTGTATTCATATAAGCAATCATACTAGCAATCAATTCTAACAATCAAAAAGTAACATAAAACCAAAAGCAACATGGTTGTGATGAAGAAAATACTTAAGACAAAAACTCAAAACAACAAAGTTTCAGCAACACAACTAAGGTTGGTTTCTCTACAAGTAAATTCTATTTTCAAAAGTAAAACACAAAAACAATGTAAAATATAAAAAAATTATTTTAGTAAATATTTTACTAGCACAAAGAATTACTTTTGGAGAACAAGTAAAAATTATAAAAACAACATTGTAAACAACATAGGTTTTTGCCTAATAAACTTAACAATAAGAACACAAATGAAATATTAAAATAACAGGGAACAAAATATATAACACTAAGTTAACAGAAAGTGAAACTTATAAAACAATTTAAAAATATTTTCAAATAAGAAATCAAACTAGCAAATGGAAATCAATTACAAGTTATAATGAAACTAGAATTGATTTCATGCTAAAATAATAAATGACATAAAAATAAACTTGGTTGAAAATACTACTGCTAACTAACAGAAAATAGAGTAAAACTTGTCAACTAATATAAAAGAAAATAAATTAAAACAATTTTAAACACAAGAAATATAAATAATCCTATAAAGAACTAAAACAGAATCTGTTTTGATGAAAAATACTAATTGAAATTATTCTAAAAATTCCCAAGTTCTATCTACTGATAACTAAGGTCACTAGTGACAAGTAGCAAAAAGATTCAACTCAAAATAAAATTTTAAACTCAAGATATTCAGAAAATTAGATTTGAATCAAATCCATTTGTATTCAATATTAAATTACTCAAATATGGTCAAATTTTATATCTACAGAAACTACATAAAATTTGTGACATGATGCAAAAAGAATCAAATTAAAATAGTTAAAAACATAAAAGATATGAAGAAAACGAAATCAGAAACTATTCTGTTTTTAAAACAAAAAACAGAAAAATGGAAAAAATTCTAACTAACGGATAGGGGTGACGTGGCAGGCTGTGATTGGTCTAGAGTTGTGGACGAGTGAGTGTTTCGGGTGGACGACTGTTACTTAATAGAAAAATGGTTCGTTCTAACTACTAAACAGAAAACCAGCCGGTTCATTTAAAATAAACCGAAGGGGTACGGGGCTTCTAATCTGGGCCGTTCAACGAGATCGGACGGAGGGAAAGAAGGGGAAGCTCACCGCGGTGGTGGTGGAGTCCGGCGAGAGCTCCGGCGACGTCTGAGGTGGCAAGGTCAACGGGGACGGTGCTCCGGTGGTCCTCCGGCAATGGCGATGGCACCAGTCGACGTAGGCGAGGATGGCGACGAGGTAGGTGGCGTCAGGACGGCGGTGTCGACGACGGCGAGCTTCGAGGCGGCGATGGCGTTCGGTTGGTTGACGGGCAAGAGGCTCCGGTGGGTGCGGGGCTCGGGCAAGGGCACTGGGAGAAGCAGGCGAGTGAGGTGAACTTGGTGGTGGGCTCAGGAGGGCTTGGGGTGGTCGGAGGTGTGCAGAGGGTCGGCCATGGCGTGGCGGCGGCCGGTGGCTCCGGCGAGCGATTATGGTGAGGGCAGCGCACGGGAGTTGGGGGTTTGGAGGGGAACGGATGCGGGCATGAGCGGGGTTTTTATAGGTGGCCTCGGCGTCATCTGAAAGGAAAGGGGAGAGGAGATTACGCCTCCGGTGCTCTCGCCGACGAGGGAGAGAAAGAGGGAGGGAGATGACCGTGGGGTTAGTGGGATCGGACGGTTGGGTCCACCGGTCAGTGGGAGAGAGAGAGAGCGGCATCGGTGGCTGGTGCAGAGGGATTTCGGGAGATAGTTAAGGGCAGGTGGGCCGACCGGTTTTTATTAAAACATTAATTCCTTTCCTTTTCTAATTTCCAACGAAATAAAAACTCATTTATGGTAATCAATACACTTCTAAAATATCATGTTTTATATAGAAAAATGATCAGGGAATTAAATTGAATTTAATGAAAAAATTTCCACGGCCAAAATAAATACTTTAAAAAAAATTATTTTCAAAAAATGCCTAAATTTATTTTAATTCTTTTGCAAATAATTTTCAAATAACCCCCTGGGTTTTATGGTTCAAATACTTCACAAAATAACCCCTGGTGTGGAGTGTCATATTACTCCTCTTAAATTTTGGTCAAGGGGTTTGAATTCTTTCAAACTTCGAATTGGAAATTCAAATATGAAAGGAACTCCATATGAGAATTTTTTTCAAATAGTTTTCAAATTCACTTTTCAAATCTTTTTTTTATATTGAAGAAGTCATGTCATCTTCTCTCACTGATTTGAAAAGTAAGAATTTGAATTCAAAGACACATGGGAAAGTCATGTCATTCCCTCTCATTCAAAAGTTTTTTAAAAGTTGCAAATTTCACTCAATTCAATCACTCAAGCAAACAAACACTCATTCTAATATTTATTATTACATTCAAAAATTTGGGATGTTACAAACCTACCACACTTAAAATGAATCTCGTCCTCGAGATTCGAAAGGGCTAGAAAGAATAGGTTAGGGCTTGGGGTCTTCTAGCAAAACCATCGACCAAGAAGGTGTGGGGTCTACCACACTTAAAATGAGAGTTACTGGTCCCTGAAAATCATGACAGTCCTCTCGGTGCATCTGTCTCTTCTCATTCTTTACGATAGCTCCTTTAGTGATGCTCTTCCATTATATCAAAATCTTGTGTTCTCATAACAAAATGCACTTTCCTCCGATACTGGGTCTTCTTATTTGACAAGTCTCGCATTCATTCTAAGTAACCTATCGATGATCTCATGGTGGTCTACCATTTGTGGTTATCCTGTAGTGAAATGGGTCTTGGCTTCATTCCTCACCGTAAAAATTCCTACGTGTGACAGCAACTGCCATGTACAAGGGGTTTTCTTCATACCATTCTAAGTTTTAAACAAAAAGCTTCAAGGAGCGTCGTCTCTTTACTATGGGTAAGTCACTCAGATTTACCATTCTGAATAGCAAGAGAAATGATAAGAGTAAGTCGTCATGGTGGCCAAGCCATGTCGCACTGAAATCATTACCTTGTATAAGGTTTAGTGAATCTCGTATTCTAACACTTGGGCTTCCTCACAAGCATTGCAGAAATTTCTCTTGTCAATGAACGAAGTTCGGATAAATCCATTGATTCTGCAAGCTAAGAAAAAACATCTATCGTTTCTTCACAACTCTCAGGTTTTCGTATACTCCTAAGAAAAACATTTGCTGATCAATCGTAGCTTCTTCCAACTTTCTACCTTCACAAAGGTAGGGCTTGATCTTTATCAATCCTAAGGTCAGTGATTTGTGGGTTCACTTGAATACTTGGATAGCTTTAACTCACTCTTGGGGTTACTATCGTTCCATATTCCAACATTACCTTCAGTTCACTACACCATACCCTTGAGGTAACAATTCGCAGGCTTATTATTGTCTAGATTCCACTCTATGGAATTCATTTTCCTTTCCATTGGTCTGTTTAACCTTGGGTATGGTTTCGTCACAATCATTCCTTTTCTCAATATTCCAACTTCAAAGACACGTTGTCACAAAGGTTATCATCCACATAGTTTGGATATGGTTCCACATTCTCTTCACCTGTATTCACTTATCCAAACTCCTTAACATGAATGGTATTTTCTTCATTCATTTGTCCCTGTGGTTGCTACCACACTTAAAATGAAATGCACGCATGCCTGCATAGACCATATTTTCTCTTATCCTCTAAAATTGGCTAGAGATCTTTGTTCTTAGAGTGGCAACTCAGATAATTCAACACAGGAGAATCATGACATCATAAATTCCATAGATCTCATGAATTTTATTACGAACTCCGAGACTTCCGTTACATAACTTCAAAATGGTAAGAGTGCTACCTATTACATTTATTACTTCCAAAATCCAAAACTCAAACTACTCATGTTTAACCTTCTTCTCTGGGCATTTATCGACATAGTGGCCTAAATTCTTGCACCAGAAACACATGATCTGACTCAGATCCTTCTTTGCAGAAATTGGGTTGTTCTGAGAACGTCTTTGGTTTCTCTTCCTGGGCTTCTTTGTTCCGATCAAACTTTCAATTTCCTGTGGATCAAACTCCACTTCTTCTGTCGGGAAGTTTCCTAGATACTCTTTTGTTTCCTTCGTACAGTCCTATGAGAAATGTCCTTCTTCTCCACATGAATAGCAGGCATTGGAGTAAAATCTGGTTAGGCCTTCTCCATTAGGGTCTTCAACATCTTCCTTCATCACAAGTTCTCCTAATTTTTCTCTGAAGGCTTCCTTCATGGCTTCCTTTTGCTGCTTGATGACTTCTTGTACCTTGGGGTACATTTGGCATTGAGCCGGGTAATGCATAGTTCCTTCACACAAGAAACATGTCACCTGCCTAGTTGGGCATTCCTTAGCAGGGTGATTTTCTTCACAATAAGGACATCCATCCTTGTGTTCTTCCTGGGTGTGTCCTATCTCTCCACATATCTTGCATGCGTAAATCTTCTTCACATATTTGAGACGGGGCTTCTGGGTGTTGGTGACAACATGAGATTTTTCCAGAGTCATCTTGAATTCTTCCCAAGTGATTGTTGCGTGCGTATCATGGGTAGCTTCATGCATCTTCCACCAATGTGCAGCACCTTCTACAAAGTACCGAAAAACATACTGGACCATCTCGTTCCTTGCAACATGGTTACTCCTTAGATGATCATCCATGTTCTAAATCCATTCTTCTGTCTCTAATCGAGTCATTGATCCGTAATACACGAGTCCAACTTCATTCAGCATCTATTGGGTCCAAGGGTTTGGGATGAGATACAAGAGAGGGATTGAGAGAGATACACACAATACAAACAATATAGTTTTGAAAATGGGATTTGTTGGTGGCTGTTGAAAAATTTACACACAAATGACAGCTCACAAATCATCGTATCTAACGTAAATATATAACAGGGGTTTGGTCTTCTAGGGCATAATATCTTGGAAATTCTTCATGGTCTTCGATTTCTTCGGGTCTTCATAGTCTTCAACTCGTGTAGCTTCAACTCTTCTAATGCATGGTGAAATCTTTTTTACTTTGAAGTGACCATCAGTTGTTTCGATATCTTGTCCTCCTCGAAGTGGTCTCAGTTGATCCTTAGTGTGGCCAAAGGGGAAAGGGTATTTTCTAACTATTTGAGGTAAGAGAGATCATTTGATAACGCTCAAATAAGATGAGAAGTAAAGGGTCTTTTGAAAACAAAGTTTTTCGAGAAATCGTTTCCTAAGGGCTTTCCAGTTTCTAGGGTCACGTCGTACAGTCAACATGTGCTCTGATACCATTTCTGTAGCGAACCGACTCAAAATGAGTCAAGCCTCTATGTGTTCTGTGCCATCCCTGGATCAGTATGCTGGCACACACAGTACATCCATGTATATATCAAAGTGTAATCACATGTACTTAATGTAAAACTGATATATACCTCAAAAATCTCAGCGGAAACAGTAAACGGAAGTGGAGTCCAAATAACACCAACGGCAGGTTGAGTGTAGACCATAACCCTGAATCGTACTCTTACCCGTCGTAGAGCTTATCTGCAACATAAGACGTTGCAGCCGTGTAGGTTAGTACATTGAATGTACCGGTAAGATCACCATAGTAGAATAGAAAATAAAAACTATTCTATATGCATTAAGGCTTTGTGGCTCTGTGTGAGTTTTTGCATAAAAGCTGATTTTATTTCCTTTCCTACAACAAAGGAATAATAGGAATTTTCACTACAGAGTTACCTAACCTGACATGGTTCCGCCAACCGATGTCTTAATGCCCACAAGTATCATAAGTGGCCCACAATTAATTATCAGTCCAGTGTTGAGAGTTCAGAGATAGATCCAAGTCTAGAAGCTCAAATTGTCCGTAACCGGGGACATGGCTAATCGATTAGGTTTAACTCTGCAGAGTGTTGTGTACTTTACCCACAAGATTCGTTCCCTCTTGGTAAGTCCTTGCACTGCCGGGTGTTTGAGAACAGGATGAACGAAAGATGGTCTTTCAGAGTGTTTCCCTGACTACTGTTAGTGCCCATCTATTCCTAACGTCGACTACATCTCGTAGCACAGCCCAGCCAGAGTCTCAACAAAGATCAACCAAGCCATAATGCATAATGACTTGTGGCTACACAGGTAAGCATCCGAGCATGAAGTATTCATCCGTCTCTTTGAGTTTGGGTGAAGCTTTCCGCAAGATGTCATGGCGCTTCTCCATGCATCCCGGCCATCCACTGGTTACTCCAGGGATGCCCAATCCACCATCCTTCACCCAGTAGTGTGTATTGAAAACTTATTTCTCGAGTCTTGAAGTCTTGAGGTCTTGAAGATGCCTTCATGAAGTTGTCGTCTTGACGTAGTGTCCTCCTTCTCACACCACTCACGAAACACTCATACCAGACCCCGTCTACTTTAGCATAGCATTAAAATAACTAACGTTCCCGGGGCTTTAGTAGCAAGTGGTGGGTTCCTACCTCATGCATTCTACTTCACGACAAGAATTTTCAATAACACTACTGGAGGGATTTGTTGAAAGATATCACTACATGCAATAAAACATAGGTATGAAATAGATGGTCAAAGTGAACTTGCCTGTACTGTTGATGAAGAATAATATCGCTCTCAGAAATAACTTGATACACTATTCGTCTCTCTCTGATGAAAATCTATATAATCAAACATTGTATTCATATAAGCAATCATACTAGCAATCCATTCTAACAATCAAAAAGTAACACAAAACAAAAAGCAACATGGTTGTGATGAAGAACATACTTAAGACAAAAACTCAAAACAACAAAGTTTCAGCAACACAACTAAGGTTGGTTTTCTCTACAAGTAAATTCTATTTTCAAAAGTAAAACACAAAAACAATGTAAAATAAAAAAAATTATTTTAGTAAATATTTTACTAGCACAAAGAATTACTTTTGGAGAACAAGTAAAAATTATAAAAACAACATTCTAAACAACATAGGTTTTTGCCTAATAAACTTAACAATAAGAAAACAAATGAAATATTAAAATAACAGAAAACAAAATATATAACACTAAGTTAACATAAAGTGAAACTTATAAAACAATTTAAAAAATATTTTCAAATAAGAAATCAAACTAGCAAATGGAAATCAATTACAAGTTATAATGAAACTAGAATGGATTTCATGCTAAAATAATAAATGACATAAAAATAAACTTGGTTGAAAATACTACTGCTAAGTAACAGAAAATAGACTAAAACTTGTCAAATAATATAAAAGAAAATAAATTAAAACAATTTAAAACACAAGAAATATAAATAATCCTGTAAAGAACTAAACAATAATCTGTTTTGATGAAAAATACTAATTTAAATTATTCCAAAAATTCCCAAGTTCTATCTGCTGATAACTAAGGTCACTAGTGACAAGTAGCAAAAAGAATCAACTCAAAATAAAATTTTAAACTCAAGATATTTGGAAAATAAGATTTGAATCAAATCTGTTTGAATTCAATTTTAAATTACTCAAATATGATTAAACTTTATATCTACAGAAACTACATAAAATTTGTGACATTTTGCAAAATGAATCAAATGAAAATAATTAAAAACATAAAAGATATGAAGAAAGCAAAATCAGAAACTATTCTGTTTTTAAAACAAAAACAAAAAAATGGAAAAAATTCTAACTAACGGATAGGGGTGACGTGGCAGGCTGTGATTGGTCTAGAGGTGTGCGCGAGCAAGTGTTTCGGGTGGACGACTGTTACTTAATAGAAAAAACGGTTCGGTCTAACTACTAAACAGAAAACCCGGCCGGTTCATTTAAAATAAACCAAAGGGGTATGGTGCTTCTAATCTGGGCCTTTCAACGAGATCGGACGGAGGGAAAGAAGGGGAAGCTCACTGCGGCGGTGGTGGAGTCCGGCGAGAGCTCCGGTGACGTCCGAGGCGGCGAGGTTGACGGAGACGGCGCTCCGGTGGTCCTCCGGTGATGGCGACGGCACCAGTCGACGTAGGCGAGGATGGCGACGAGGTAGGTGGCGTCAGTGAGGCTCGAGGACAACGGTGTCGACGACGACGAGCTTCGAGGTGGCGATGGCGTTCGGTTGGTCGACGAGGAAGAGGCTCCGGTGGGTGCGGGGCTCGGGCGGGGGCACTGGGAGATGCAGGTGAGCGAGGCGAACTTGGTGGTGGGCTCAGGAGGGCTTGGGGTGGTTGGAGGTGAGCAGAGGGTCGGCAATGGCGTGGCGGCGGCCGGTGGCTCCGTCAAGCGATTATGGTGAGGGCAGTGCACGGGAGTTGGGGGTTTGGAGGGGAACAGATGCGGGCATGGGCGGGGGTTTTGTAGGTGGCCTCGGCGTCGTCTGAAAGGAAAGGGGAGAGGAGATTCCGCCTCTGGTGATCTCGCCGGCGAGGGAGAGAAAGAGGGAGGGAGATAACCGTGGGGTCAGTGCGATCAGACGGTGGGGTCCACTGGTCAGTGAGAGAGAGAGCGGCATCGGTGGCCGGTGCGGAGGGATTTTGGGAGAGAGGTAAGGGCAGGTGGGCCGACCGGTTTTTATTAAAACATTAATTCCTTTCCTTTTCTAATTTCCAGCGAAATAAAAACTCATTTATGGTAATCAATACACTTCCAAATAATCAAGTTTTATACAGAAGAATGATCAGGGAATTAAATGCAATTTAATGAAAAAAATTCCACGGCCAAAATAAATACTTTTGAAAAAATTATTTTCAGAAAATGCCTAAATTGATTTTAATTCTTTTGCAAATAATTTTCAAATAACCCCCTAGGTTTTATGGTTCAAATACTTCACAAAATAACCCCTGGTGTGGAGTGTCATATTACTCCTCTCAAATTTTGGTCAAGGGGTTTCAATTCTTTCAAACTTCAAATTGGAAATTCAAATATGAAAGGAACTCCATATCAGAATTTTTTTTCAAATAGTTTTCAAATTCACTTTTCAAATCTTTTTTTTATATTGAAGAAGTCATGTCATCTTCTCTCACTGATTTGAAAAGTAAGAATTTGAATTCAAAGGCACAAGGGAAAGTCATGTCATTCCCTCTCATTCAAAAGTTTTTTAAAAGTTTCAAATTTCACTCAATTCAATCACTCAAGCAAACAAACACTCATTCAAATATTTATTATAACATTCAAAAATTTGGGATGTTACAGATACGCATGGCCATGCGATCAGGATTATTGGATAATCCGAATGTTGGTCGGATTCATCGGAACGAGAAAGAGGTCGTGTTGCAACAAGGATGACCATGTCGCCTTGTGCACAACAACATATATCGTGTGGCAAAGGGAATAGAAGTGTGAAGTACACGTTTGCCTAACCAGCTTCATCAGACACTTGGAGTCGACACGTCTTGCTAGAGCCCTCTACTGACCGGTCGAGTCGAATGTCATCTGAATCGCGACCAAGTGGACGAGAACCTAAAGGGTCGCGTGCTTAAGGGAAGGAACACGTGGGCCTTAGGATCCATGCGAGGCCCAAGAATTGAGCACACGCCGGATGCCTATATATAGTGGAGGTGTGGCACACCCATCCGGTTAATCTCTTCGGCGCCGTCATTAGGGCTTTGCATGAGTTGCAACTAGCCACCTCCACTCGCCGCCACCGACCGTGTGATCGGACCTAGTAGTCCGCCGCACGGGTGTTCCTCCTGCACGCGCAGATATCGTTAGAGGCAGTGCACTAGCGCCGCTTCGGAGAACCTGTACGTGGGATCCGGCGACCGACTATTCGAGGGATCGGAACGTCTGTTCGAGGGAGGTCAGATGAGGAGGAGACGGACCACACGAACGCACTGCCCCAACTCTACTTCCGTTGCATGGCACTGTGCATCTAGTGGTAACAATCTGTGATCCATCTCCGTAGCATGTTCTTGGATGTTCTCTGTGTAGGAATTTTTTAATTTGCATGCGATGCACCTATGGTAGAACCCAACAGTGGTATCAGAGCCTCTGCTGTTGGTTTTGGATTCAGATTGGTAGCATATGTGATATGTGGTGGCGACGGATGTGATCTATCATCGTTCAGGAGATCAGCTATGTGCATGGTTGATGAGATCAACTGCACATTGGGATCGTTGAGGTTATGTTTTCTGTCAATCGAAATCGATGAGGTCGTGACACAACCTACCCTACCGGTCAGTATCTGTCATCGGGGTTAACCATGAAGCGGAATTGGGTTCGCGATGATCGATGAGATTGGTCATATCAGAAAATTCGGCATGATCGATGGGACCGCCGTGTGCGTAGTGCCTTGTATTTCGTACATGATCACACAAACCGGTAGAATGCGATTCTATGCATAAATTTATATTGCAGGTTTGATGTGGATAGTATGGCTCATATGTATGTGATGCATGTGTGTAATTTAACATGACCTGCATGTCATGATTGTCAGCCGGCAGGAGCCAAAGTGCTGTCATTATTGTATAATGACCTGCGTGTCGACTTGTGATTCTCTGTAAATTCATTACTAGTTGTAGTGGTTGGAGGACAGAGATCAAGTTCGAGGCTTTGGCGTCCTGGCGAGACGGACAAGATTGAGTTCCGCCTTGGTCATCGGAGTTGGAGACGACCTGGAAGGATGTCCATGAACGAGCCATACTATTTCACATATTTATGTTTATATGTCATTGATATTGCTTCTTGTTTCTATGTATGTTAATATGGTACAAAGATCCCTCATTAATATCAAGTACATTGCCATTCCCAATGTTGCACCTTCGTACGTCAAGTACGTCTAGTGGTGGGCTCATAAAATTGAGGTGCTACTAGGTGTCCTTGAACTGGAGGGTTCGTGTCGGACACGTACATGCACTGCATAGGGTTAACTTGACAAGGATATGAAAACGGTTTTGGGCCTTGTGGCAAAAAGGTTGGGAGTCGGGGTATGAGATACCTACCCAACCGACAGGAGTCATATAGAGATACGATTAGTAAGGAGTTGCTTACCGAATAGGGAAGTTGGCTAGCAATGATGCTAAATCTCACTAGTCGCTCGCGCTAGACGGGTCCTAAATCACTGAGAGTTTGCGGAGGGATGCTGACTTCAGTGGGAGTAGTTTTGTTTAAGGCTTGAATTACTCTATATAAACACATTGCTTAGTGATTGCATTATTTTTGTTGTAGATCAATGGCACCACCTGATCAACCCAACTTTGCATTGAAATCAATTCTGGAAAAGGATAAACTGAATGGAACAAACTTTACCACCTCATATAGAAATCTGAGAATTGTTCTCAAGCACGATAAAAAGGAACATGTTCTAGAGGATCCACTTCTAGAGGAACCTGTCAAGAATGCTAATGCCACAACCAAGAATGTCCACTAGAAACTCGTTGATGAATCAAACGAGATCAGCTGCCTCATGTTGGCTTGTATGGAGCCCGATTTGCAACAACATTTCGAAAACATTCAGGCTTTCGATATGATTGAGAGTTTGAAGAGAATGTTTCAGGTATAGGCTAGGACCTAAAGGTTCAACGTTTGGCAGTTCTTGACGGATTGTAAGCTGAAGGAGGGTGATCCACTAAGTCCGCATGTGATCAAGATGATCGGGTACGTGCAAGCTTTGTATTGGTTAGGCTTCCCACTTGGGGACAAGCTGTCCATGGATGCAATGTTGGGTTCTCTTCCACCTAGCTATGGGATGTTTGTCTCGAACTATCATATGCACGGCATGGATAAGAAGCTCACTGAATTGCATGGGATCCTCAAGGTGCCAGAGCAAGATATTAAGAAAGGCACACATCAAGTGTTGATGGTGCAGAACTCAGCTAAGTTCAAGAAGAGTTGGTCCAAGAAAAAGGGTAAGGAAAAGGGCACAGAGATGGCTGTCTCCGCCGCTGAGCCAAACTCTGGACCGAACTCAAAGACCATTTGCTTTCACTTCAAGGAAGCTGGTCACTAGAAGAGGAACTGTAGCAAGTGGCTTGCTGAGCACGGCAAGAAGGCCGGAGATGCTTCTTCAGGCAAAGGTACACTTGTCACATATGTTGTAGACATTTACCTTGCTGACATACCTAGTAGCTCTTGGGTATTTGATACTGGACCAGTTATTCATATTTGCAACTCGATTATGGGGATGGTAAGAACTAGGCTTGTGGCACAAGGGGAGATTGACATTAGGGTCAGCAACAAAGCAAGAGTTGCTGCGTTGGAGGTTGGCACGATGCAGTTCAAGCTTCCTTCTGGATTTATTTTGGAATTGAATAATTGTTATTACATTCCCGCACTTAGTCGGAACATTATTTCTGCCTCATGTTTGATGAGTCATGGTTATGAATTCAATATAAAGGACAATGGTTGTTCATTTTATTTGAATGAAATGTTCCAGGGCTATGCACCCATAGTAGATGGGCTATTTATTGTAAATCTAGAAACCGAACCAGTCTATAACATGAATGTCAAGAGGCATAAGCCTAATGAGATAAATCTGACATACTTCTGGCATTGCCGGCTTGGACACATTAGTCTGAAATGCATGAAGAAGCTCCATGATGATGGACTCCTAACTTCGTCCGACTTTGGGTCGTTCGAGACATGCGAATCACGTTTTCTAGGCAAGATGACCAAGTCTCCTTTTGCAAAGAGTTGCGAGAGGGTGTCCGAGCTGTTAGAGCTTATACATAGTGATGTGTGTGGTCCAATGAGCACAACGGCCAGAGCTGGCTATTAGTACTTCATGACTTTTACTGATGACTTGAGTAGATATGGATATATCTATTTGATGAGGCACAAGTCAGAAACTTTTGAAAGGTTCAAAGAGTTTCAGAACGAGGTTGAAAATCATCTCGGCAAGACGATAAAACTTCTATGATCAGATGTGTAGGTGAGTACATGAGCCAGGAGTTTGATAATCATCTGAAAAGCCGAGGTATAGTACCTCAGCTCACACCTCTGGGTAAGCTGTAGAGAAATAGTGTGTCAGAACGGAGAAATCGAACCTTGCTGGACATGGTCCGATCGATGATGATCAAATCAGATTTAACCTTGTCATTCTGGGGATACGCTCTAGAAACTGCAGCTTTCACACTTAACAGGGTACCATCAAAATCCGTGGACAAGACACCACATGAGATGTGTACTGGGAAGACTCCTAGTTTGTCTTTTCTAAAGATTTGGGGTTGTGAAGCATTTGTCAAGCACCTCATGTAGGACAAGCTTACACCCAAGTCAGATAAATGCATATTCGTGGGATATCCGAGGGAAACCTTGGGATACAACTTCTACAACCGATAAGAGAACAAAGTGTTTGTTTCTCGGAACAGGGTTTTCCTAGAGAAAGAGTTTCTCAATCGGGAGGCCAGTGGGAGAACGGTGCGACTCGAAGAAATTCGAGAGCCACTCGGGGACGACTCGACTGGTGATGAGATCATACCAGAGTTGATCAGGGAACCCGTAGTGGAGTCGACACCGGAGCCACAAAGGTCAGAAAGATTGTGCTGAGTGCTCGATGTATTGTTGCTGGAAAGCGACGAGCCGACCACATATGCGGAAGCAATGGTGAGCCAAGATTACAACATGGCTAGAGGCCATGAGATCTGAGTTAAATCCATGGATGAGAATCAAGTCTGGGACTTGGTTGATCCGCCACCTGGCGTAGTTGCCATTTGTTGCAAATGGGTCTTTAAGAAGAAAACCGATGTGGATGGAAATGTTGAGATCCACAAAGCTCGGCTTGTCGCTAAAGGTTATGGACAAGTTCAAGGAATATTTTGATTATGAGATATGACAGATGGATGTCAAAATGGCTTTCCTTCATGGAAATTTAAAAGAGGATGTATACATGATACAGCCCGAAGGTTTTGTCGATCCAACTAACGCTGGTAAAATATGCAAGCTCAAGAGATCCATTTATGGAATAAGGCAAGCTGCTCGGAGTTGGAACATACGTTTTGATGAAGTCATCATTGACCTTGGTTTCATCAAGAACGAAGAGGACTATTGTTTATACAAGAAGTCTAGTGGGAGCTCGGTAGTATTTTTGATCTTGTATGTGGATGACATACTGCTGATCGGAAATGATGTTTCGATGCTGAACTCAGTCAAGGAATCATTGAATGGCAAGTTTTCGATGAAAGACCTTGGAGAGGCAGTGTACATTTTAGGCATCAAGATCTATAGAGATAGATCAAGGAGGCTGCTCGGCTTAAGCCAGAGCACGTACATAGACAAAGTGTTGAAGAGGTTCAACATGAGTGAGGCCAAGAAAGGGTTCTTGCCCGTCTCACATGGTGTAAGGCTAAGCAAGACTCAAATTCCTATGACTTCTGATGAGCGAAACTGGATGAGTAAGATTCCATATGCCTCGGCAATTGGATCCATCATGCATGCCATGCTATGTACATGGCTCCATGTATGACATGCTATGTACACGACCTGATGTTTCCTATGCAATAAGCTTAACAAGCGGATACCAGGCTAGCCCAGGTGAGAGTCACTGGGCAGTGGTAAAAACTATCTTGAAGTACCTGAAAAGGACTAAAGAGATGTTCCTAGTTTATGGAGGTGAGGAGGAGCTCTGCGTAAAGGGTTACGCCGATGCTAGTTTCCAACCCGATAGGGATGATTGTCGATCGCAAACTGGATTCGTGTATGTCATGAATGGAGGAGCAGTGAGCTAGACAAGTTCCAAGCAACATATGGTGGCCGACTCCACAACAGAGGCCGAATACATTCTGTCTTCTGAAGCCGCAAAGGAAGGTGTTTGGATTCGAAAGTTCCTGGAAGATGTTGGTGTGTTCCCGGGATGGTCAAAACCATTGGACCTTTATTGTAATAATTCAGGTGCCATCGCACATGCCAAGGATCCGAGACAACACCACAAGACCAAACACATAGACCGAAAATATCACTTGATACGAAAGCTCGTAGAGAAAGGTGATACCAATTTATGCAAGATTCACACGGATGCAAATGTTGCAGATCCATTGACGAAGCCGCTTCCACAACCAAAGCATGAGGGGCATGTTAGATCTATGGGCATTCGATGTCTATTTGACTGACTCTAGTGCAAGTGGGAGACTGTTGGAGATATGCCCTAGAGGCAATCATGTATGATGATATTTCCTATGTGTTTATGAATAAAGATAGTCCCTAGTCGAAAATGGTCCCTAGTTTGTGAGACTATGCATTGTATATGACATGGTGGCTGGTCCGGTCTCACTGACCATGTAGCATTGGATGCTAGCCGGATAATATGGACTCATAAAGGTCTGGTCGGATTCAATGTAGTGGGATCCGAGTCGAGATAAGGTCTTGGTTGGACAGACCCAACTATGAGACGCAACGATAGGTCGTTTGTGAGTATCTAGTACAACATACATTTTGGGCCGACCAAACTAAGACCTGAGCTGGCGCATGTACTCGGGATGGTGACAGACTTGCTTTGGGTCGACCAAATGCTACTCTGTGACAAGGTAGTTACAAAGGAAGGTTTCGGGCTTGTCCAAACCCATGCTGCGGGACATGGTCGAGCAAGATGGGATTTGCCCCTCTGATCACGAGAGATATACTGTGGCCCCCTCGGGTGATCCAACCTGGATAAGCATGGCCATGCGATGAGGATTATGAGATAATCCGAATGTTGGTCAGATTCACTGGAACGAGAAATAGGTCGTGCTGCAACAAGGATGACCATGTCGCCTTGTGCACGACAACATATATCGTGTGGCAAAGGGTCAGAAGTGTGAAGTACAGGTTCGCCTAACCAGCTTCATCAGACACTTGGAGTCAGCACGTCTTGCTAGAGGTCGCTACCGACCGGTCGAGTCGAATGTCATCTGACTCGCGACCAAGTGGATGAGAACTAAAAGGGTCGCGCGCTTAAGGGAAGGAACACGTGGGCCTTAGGATCCGTGTGAGGCCCAAGAGTTGAGCCCACGCCGGATGCCTATATATAGTGGAGGTGCGGCACACCCATCCGGTTGATTGCTTCGGTGCCGTCATTAGGGATTTGCATGAGTTGCAACTAGCTACCTCCACTCGCCGCCACCGATTGTGTGATCGGACCTAGCAGTCTGCCACACGGGTGGTCCTCCTACACGTGCGGATGCCGTTAGAGGTGGTGCACTTGCGCCGCTCTGACGAACCTGTACGTGGGATCCAGCGACCGACTGTTCGAGGGATCGGATCGGCTGCTCGAGGGAGGTCGGACGAGGAGGAGACGGACCACACGAACGCGCTACCCCAACTCTACTTCCGCTGCACTGGACTACGCGTCTATTGGTAAAAATCTGTGATCCATCTCCGTAGCATGTTCTTGGATGTTCTGTGCATAGGAAATTTTAATTTTCATGCGATGCACCTAAGGTAGAACCCAACATATAGGAATGTTGGTTGCACCGATTTTGAATGTTTGGCTATCGACAGACTTTGGTGGGAGAGCTTGTGGATGTTTTTGGTGACTATCACTTGTGCACGTATGAGCATTTTGTTCACCAACAAAACCTTACGCCCTTTTAATAGTATTGGCTTTCCTATGTACTCAAAGTGATTTCTCACAAATGTAAAATGTAGAGTCCTCTTGCTTGAAGCTTGGCCAACCTATTTCCTTGCATCTTGGGGTAATTCCATAATCTCCACAATCCTTTTTCCAACCCAACTCTCCATGGACTATTATGTGAAATACACTAGATAGAGGTGTTAGTCCAAGAGACAATGTATGTTGTCATGAATTATAAAAACCACCAAGGGAGCATGTTGTGCTTTCACGACCAAGCCTATTATGTTTTGGAGGGTGGTTACTCCTAGATTGGTTAGGTATTTCTTGGAAGCCTCCTACTTCGTGATGTGGAGTTGAACCAAGAAGTTTGTACGGGAAAGGAGATCGCCTACTTCATGAAGATCTACCCATAGTGAGGCTAGTCCTTCATGGATGGAAGCCCTTATGGAATAGTCAAGGTTGCTACTTCGTGGACCCTTTTGGGTGGAGCCCTCCATGGACTCTCGCGGCCATTACCCTCCGTGGTTTGAAGACTCCATAAACGTGGATGTACGATAGCGCCACCTATCGGAACCATAGGAAAAATCTTCGTGTCTACAACTGCGTTTGATCTTCTAATCCTTACCTCTATTACATGTGCTTGTCTTTACTTTCCGCTTCTATACTCGTAGACATGCATGTGTAGGGTGTGCTTCACTTGCTATCATTGCTAAAATCTGCCCACAACCAAAACTGGGAAAAGGTAGAACTTTTATTTGGTCAAGTAGTCTAATCACCCCCCTATAGACCTACTTTCGACCCTAGACACGAGCGCGAAAGTATCGAAGATGATCCATGTAAAAAGCTTCAGCAATATGGTAGATTTTGGGTGGTTCCTCAACCACTAGTTTAGCAAGTCGACTAATATTTTTGGTATTTTACGTTTCCTACCCATAACTAAAGATACAAAACAATTTAGAACATAAAATAAAATTACTTAGTTATAAAGCAAACAAGCATACACGAGAATATTAACCCTAGCTATTTCTCCCCGACAACGATGCCAGAAAAAGATCTTGATAACCCACAAGTGTAGGGGATAAATTGTAGACTTTCTCGATAAGTAAGAGTGTCGAACCCAACGAGAATAAAACTACTATGTAGGTGCAAAATGATTAGTTTGCAAGAATAAAACTAGGAGTACTTAGCTATAATAAAACTACAAATAATTTGCACAATAATAAAAGTTAGTTGTTAGTAGAAGCGTTCTGCAACACAAGGGAAGGATTTGTCCCTAGACAATTTATAACTAGACCAGTAATCATTATTGTAGTTTTATCTGAGGGAGAGGCATGAGCTACATATTTTTCGTACATTTTTTTGAAAAGGAGGCTTGGCCCTGGCCTCTGCATCTCGTCAATGCATGCAGCCATATTATTAATGCAAGGTCTCAAAACAAGTACAAAGTCTCGAAAGTAATAATGCCCAAACAATGAGCAAGTCCATAAGAAAATACATCAAAAACAACATAAGGCCTCAACCGGCATGTCATAAAGGAGTAGGATCATGTTCTCCTATCCAGTTATGCGACCTCCATCCAAACCGGTTGAAAATAGCTCGTGCTACCATCTCCCATTTGTTGCATCCAATAACAAGTGGCGCCCTGAAGTCCGTGGGAGTGAGTAAGGACCACGTACAGATCCATGCAGTAGCTCTGATGATGACCTGAAAGAAGTTTGAAATATGTTGTGTATTAAAAATCATATCATTCCGGCAGTTCCATATAGCCCACATAAGTGCACATACTCTGATTTGAATACGTGCATCAGTTATACTTTCCACCAAAGCTAACCACGTCCCAAACAACGATCAATGTTAACTGGAGGGACGATGTTAAAGGCTATATGAATCGTGCGCCAAAGTAATTTTACGAGAGGGCAATCTATGAATAGATGTTGAATTGTTTCATCTTGATCACAAAAACAACATCGTGAGCTCCCTACCCATCTTCTCTTTAACAGGTTGTCTTTGCTTAGTATCGCCTGCTTGTGAAGAAAATATTTTGATATGTAAGGGTACCTTCACCTTCCATATGTGTATCGATCGCGGGATTGGGCCAGAATTAATGAGATCCCTGTAAAAGGATTTGACCGTGAACACACCGTTACGAGTCAACTTCCAATGTATGGAGTCATGTTGGTCAGTTAATTGAACATCCATCAATCTCCGAACCAAATGAATCCAGGCATTCCATCTGTCACCCACCAAAGAACGCCTAAACTGGATATTCAAGGGTGCCAATTCTAATATCGTTCCTACATAAGCCTCCTTACGCTACACAATATTATAAAGTCTTGGATACTGTGTGGCTAATGGTGTCTCCCCTAGCCACGTATCCTCCCAAAATCTTGTTGTCATCCCATTATGAAGAAAGAATTTGGTCCTACAAAAGAACAAGTCCTTTGTTATCATAAGCCCTTTCCAAAATGGCGAATCATTAGGCCTTGTGGTTACTTGGGCAAGAAATTTTGATTGCAAGTATTTCTTGCATAGTATGTGTTCCCACATACCGTCCTGTTCTTCTGATAATCGATATAACCATTTACTAAGGAGACATTTGTTCTTAATTTCTAGGTTCTCAATACCGAGGCCGCCCTGATCCTTGGGTCTACATAATATATCACATCGTGCTAGGCGATATTTCTTCTTGGCATCATCTGACTGCCAGAAGAAACGTGATCGACAGAAATCTAGCCTCTTCCGTACCCCTTTGGGTACCTCAAAGAACGATAGCAGAAACATTGGCATACTAGTGAGTGTTGGGGAATGTTGCATGGGAAACAAAAAAATTTCCTACGCACATGCAAGATCTATCCATGGTGATGAGCATCTACGAGAGGGAGAGTGGATCTACATACCCTTGTAGATCGCTAAGCGGGAAGCGTTAAGAAACGCGGTTGGTGTAGTCGAACGTCTTCGCGATCCAAATCGCCGAGCGTCCCGCGATCTCATCACGATTCGTCCCGCGATCCAATCACGATCCGTCCCGCGAACTCATCACGATCCGTCCCGTGATCCCATCACGATCCGTCCCGCGATCTCGTCATGATCCGTCTCGCAATCTTGATCACGGTCCTTCCGATCTAGCGCCGAACGGACGACACCTTCGCGTTCAGCACACGTACAACATGATGACGATCTCCGCCTTCTTGATCCAGCAAGAGGGAGCGGAGAGGTAGAAGAGTTCTCCGGCAGCGTGACGGTGCTACGGCAATGGTGGTGGATCTATTCCGGCAGGGCTTTGCCTAAGCACTGCAGAAAACCGATCTAGAGGAGAAACTATGCACTAGAGGAACGGGTAGCACGTGGCTGAAAATTCTGTGCCAAAACCCTAAAATCCTCTAGTATATATAGGAGGAGAGGAGGAGGAGTCTTGGCTGCCAAAAATCCAGCCCTTGGGTCGACCAAAGTAGGGAGGAGAGGAGGACTCCTCCTCCAATCTTAGTAGGACTAGGATTCCTCCTTTTTTTGGCCTTTTTCCACCTTTTTCCCTTTGGGATTTTTCTCCCAGCCGCATGGGCCTTGTGTGGGAATTCCACCAGCCCACAAAAGGCTGGTATTTACTCTCCCACAGCCCATGAATCCTCTTGGGTCTAAATACCCCTCCCGGTGGTCTCCCAGTACACTCCCGGCACTCCCGGTACATTACCGATTAGCCCGAAACTTTTCCGGCGACCAAAATGGGACTTCCTATATATCAATCTTTACCTCCGAACCATCCCAGAGCTCCTCGTGATGTCCGGGATCTCATCCGGGACTCCGAACAACCTTCGGTCACCACCATACATAACTCTATAGTACCGAAACGTCACCGAACCTTAAGTGTGCAGACCCTGCGGGTTCGAGAACTATGTAGACATGACCGAGACACCTCTACGGTCAATAACCAATAGCGGGCCCTGGATGACCATATTGGTTCCTAAATATTCTATGAAGGTCATTATTGGTCGAACCTCTGTGTCAAGGATTTAGTTAATCCCGTATAACGTTCCCTTTGTTCTTCGGTATGTTACTTGCCCGAGATTCAATCGTGGGTATCTCCATACCTAGTTCAACCTCGTTACCGGCAAGTCTCTTTCCTCATTCCATAATACAAGATCCCGTGGCTAACATTTAGTCACATTGCTTGCAAGGCTTGTTGTGATGTTGTATTACCGAGTGGGCCCTGAGATATCTCTCTGTCAAATGGAGTAACAAATTCCAGTCTTGATCCATGCCAACCCAACAGACACCCTCGGAGATACCTGTAGAGCAACTTTATAGTCACCTAGTTATGTTGCAACGTTTGATACACACAAGGCACACCTCCGATGTCTGTGAGTTGCATGATCTCATGGTCATAGGAACATATACTTGACATGCAGAAAACAGTAGCAATAAACTGACACGATCATATGCTACGTTTGTAGTTTGGGCCTTGTCCATCACATCATTCTCCTAATGATGTGATCCCGTTATCAAATGACATCTCATGTCCATGGCTAGGAAACCTTAACCATCTTTTGATCAACGAGCTAGTCTACTAGAGGCATACTAGGGACATGGTGTTGTCTATGTATCCACACATGTATCTGACTCTCCGATCAATACAATTATAGCATGGATAATAAACGATTATCATGAACAAGGAAATATGATAATAACTAATTTATTATTGCCTCTAGGGCATATTTCGAACAGTCTCCCACTTGCACTAGAGTCAATAATCTAGTTCAAATCACTATGTGATTCGCATTGTTATGAATCTAACACCCAATGAGTTCTGGGGCTCGATCATGCTTTGCATGTGAGAGAGGTCTTATAGTCAACGGTTCTGTGACATTCAGATCCGTATTTACTTTGCAAATCTCTATGTCAAACTGTAAACACTGCTACCACGCTCCACTTGGTACTATTCCAAATGGCTGCTCCACTATATGTATCCAAATTGCTACTACGAGTCATCCGGATTGGTGTTAAAGCTTGCATCGGCATAACTCTTTACGACGAACTCTTTATCACCTCCATAATCGAGAAACATCTGCTTAGTTCTTTTAGTTACTAAGGATAATCTTGACCGCTGTCCAGTGATCCACTCCTGGATCACTCTTGTACCCCTTGAAGGACTCATGGCAAGGCACACACAGGTGCGGTACACAGCATGGCATACTATACAGAGCCTGTGGCTAAGGCATAGGTGACGACATTCATCCTTTCTCTTTCTTCTGTCGTGGTCGAGCTTTGAGTCTCACTCAACTTCACACCTTACAAAGCAGGCGAGAACACTTCTCTCTAACTTAATCCATTTTGAACTCTTTCAAAATCTTGTCAAGCTATGCACTTATTGAAAGTCTCATCAAGCATCTTGATCTATCTCTATAGATCTTGATGCTCAATAATTAGGTAGCTTTATTCAGGTCTTCCTTTGAAAAACTCCTTTCAAACAACCATTTATGCTTTCCAGAAATTCTACATCATTTCCGATCAACAATATGTCATCCACATATACTTATCAGAAATTCTATAGTGCTCCCACTCACTTTATTGTAAATACAAGTTTCTCGTAAACTTGTATAGACTCAAAAACTTTGATCACGTCATCAAAGTGTATATTCCAACTTTGAGATGCTTGCTTCAGTTCATAGAAGAATCACCGAAACTTGCACCCCTTTTAGCATCCTTAGGACTGACAAAACCTTCTGGTTGTATCACATACAACCTTTCCTCAAGTAAACCGTTAAGGAAACGATGTTTTGCTATCTATCTGCCAGATTTCATAATTGAAAAATGCAGCAACTGCTAATATAATTCCAACAGACTTTAGCATCACTGCGAGTGAGAAAGTCTCACCGCAGTCAACTCCTTGAAGTTGTTGTAAACTGCTTTGCAACAAGTCGAGCTTTACAAATGGTGACATTTACCATGAGTGTCTGTCTTCATTTTAAACATCCATTTGTACTCAACGACCTGCCATCCAACGAGCAAGTCGACCAAAGTCTATACTTGGTTTTCATACATGGATCCTTTCCCGGATTTCATGGCCTCTAACCATTTGTCGGAATTCGTGCCCATCATCGCTTATCCACAGCTCGTAGGTTCATCGTTGTCCAATAACATGACCTCCAAGACAAGGTTGTCGTACCGCTCAGGAGCAGTACACATCCTTGTCGATCTACGAGGTTCGATAGTAACTTGATCCGAAGTTTCATGATCATCATCATTAACTTCCTCTTCAACTAACGTAGGCTTCACAGAAACAAATTCCTGCGTTGCGCTACTTTCTAGTTGAAAAAAGGTTCAACAACCTCATCAAGGTCTATCTTCCTCCCACTCAATTCTTTCAAGGTAAACTCTTTCTCGAGAAAGGACCCAGTTTTAGCAACAAACACTTTATGCTTGGATCTGAGATAGAAGGTTTACCCAACTATCTTTAGGGTATTCTATGAAGATACATTTGTCCGCTTTGGGTTCGAGCTCATTAGGTGAAAACCTTTTTCACATAAGTGTTGCAGCCCCAAACATTAAGAAATGACAGTTTAGGTTTCTATCAAACCATAATTCACACCGTGTCATCTCAACGGATTTAGATGGTGGCCTATCTAAAGTGAATGTAGTTGTCTCTAATGCATAACCCCAAAATTATAGTAACAGAATGATAAGAGACATCATAGCATGCACCATATCCAATAGAGCACGACTATGACGTTCGGACACACCATCACACTGTGGTGTTCCAGGTGGCGTGAGTTGTGAAACAATTCTCGCATTGTCTAAAGTTGTATGCCAAACTCGTAACTCAGATATTCACCTCCACGATCATATCGCAACATTTTTATCTTCTTGTCACGATGATCTTAAAACTTCACTCTGAATTTTCTTGAACCTTTCAAACGATTCAGACTTGTGTTTCATTAAGTAAATATACACTATATCTACTCGAATCATCAGTGAAGGTAAGAAAATAACGATATCCACCGCACGCTACAAGACTCATTGGATTGCACACATCAACATGTATCATTTCCAATAAATCACTTGCCCGCTTCATCAAAACAGAAAACGGGGTCCTTAGTCATCTTGACCAAGAGGCATGGTTCGCATGTCTCAACAGATTCGAAATCAAATGAGTCCAAAGATCCATCATCATGGAGTTTCTTCATGCGCTTTATACCAATATGACATTTAGCGGCAGTGCCACAAGTATGTGGTACTATCATTATTAACTTTGTATCTTTTTGGCATCAATGTTATGAACATGTGTATTACTATGATCAAGTTTCAACAAACCATTCTTACTGGGTGCATGACCATTGAAGGTATTATTCATGCAAATAGAATAACCATTATTCTCTAACTTAAATGAATAACCGTGTTGCAATGAACATGATCTAATGACGTTCATGCTCAACGCAAAAACACCAAATAACATTTATTTAGGTTCGTCACTAATCTCGAATGTAGAGAGAGCGTGCATTGTTGATCACATCAACCTTGGAAATATTTCCAACACACATCGTCACCTCACACTTAGCTAGTATCCATTTATTTCGTAGCTTTTACTTCGAGTTACTAACATTTAGCAACCGAACCGGTATCCAATACCCGGTGCTACTAGGAGTACTAGCAAGGTACACATCAATAACACGTATATCAAATATACTTCTGTCGACTTTGCCAGCCTTCTTATCTACCAAGTATCTAGGGTTGTTCCGCTTCAACGACCGTTCTCCTCATAATCGAAGCACTTAGTCTCGGGTTTGGGCTAGACTTTGGGTTGCTTCACTAGAGCTGCAACTGACTTGCTATCCATGAAGTTTCGCTCCTTGCTCTTGCCCTTCTCGAAACTAGCGGTTTTGACTAACCATCAACACTTTGACGCTCCTTCTCGATTTCTACCTTCGCGGTGTCAAACATCGAATAGCTCAGGGATCATTATTTCTATCCCTGGCGTTTTATAGTTCATCACCAAGTTCTAGTAGCTTTAGTGACACTGACTTGGAGAACTATATCAATCACTATCTTATCTGGAAGATGAACTCCCACTCGATTCAAGCGATTGTAGCACCTAGACAATCTGAGCACATGCTCAATGATTGAGCTATTCTCTTTCATCTTACAGGCAAAGAATCTTGTTGGAGATCTCATATCCCACAACACGGGCACGAGCCTGAGATCCTAATTTCAGCTCTTAGAACATCTCATATGTTCCATGACGTTCAAAACGTTTCGGAGCCTCAATTATAAGCTGTAATGCATGACGCACTAAACTATCAAGTAGTTATCAGAACGTGCCTGTCAAATGTTCACAACATCTACAAACAACGCTAGAGGGGTTGGTGCACCGAGCGGTGCATTAAGGACATAAGCCTTCTGTGCAGCAATGAGGACAATCCTCAGATCACAGAGCCAGTCCGCAATATTGCTACCATCATCTTTTAACTCTATTTCTCTAGGAACATATAAAATTCAAGGGAGCTACAACGTGAGCAAGTAATCTACAACACAGTTTTGCAAAGACACTACTGACTATGTTCATGATAATGAGTTCAATTAATCATATTACTTAAGAACTCCCACTCAAATTGACATCCCTCTGGTTATCCGAGTGGTACATGATCCAAATTCACCAACTCAAGTCCGATCATCACGTGAGTTGAGGTCGTTACAATGGTGAACATCGTCATGTCGATCATATCTACTATATGTATCATGTTCGACCTTTCGGTCTCTTGTGTTCCGAGGCCATGTCTGTACATGCTAGGCTCGTCAAGTTTAACCCGAGTGTTCTGCATGTGCAACACTGGCTTGCACCCATTGTATGTGAACGTAGAGTCTATCACACCCGATCATCACGTGGTATCTCAACACGACGAACTTTCGCAACGGTGCACACTCGGGGAGAACACAATTCATCTTGAAATTTAAGTGAGGGATCACCTTATAATGCTACCGTCATCCTAAGCAAAACAAGGTGCATAAAAGTATTAACATCACATGCAAATCATAAGTGACATGATATGGCCATGAACTTGTGCTTTTGATCTCCATCTTGAAAGCACCGGCATGATCTCCATCGTCACCGGCCAGACACCATGATCTCCATCATCTTGATCTCCATCAACGTATCGCCATTGGGGTTGTCACGCCCAACATGCTTCTACTACTATTGCTACCCTTTAGCAATAAAGCAAAGCATTACATAGCGCTTAATGATTGACATGCAGCTCATACAATAATTAAAGACAACCCTATGGCTCCTGCCGGTTGCCGTACTCATCGACATGCAAGTCGTGATATTCTATACAACACATGATCATCTCATACATCACATATATCAGATCATGTAATTGGCCATATCAGATCACAACATACCCTGCAAAAAAAAGTTAGACGTCCTCTAATTGTTGTTACATGTTTTACGTGGCTGCTATGGGTATCTAGCAAGAATAATTCTCATCTACGCAAAAAACCACAACGGTGATACACTAGTTGCTTTTCAACCTTCTCAAGGACCGCCTTTGTCGAATCCGATCCAACTAAAGTGAGAGAAACTGGCACCCGCAAGCCATCTATGCAACAAGTTGCGGTCGAGGGAACCAGTCTCTCGTAAGCGTATGAGTAATGTTGGTCCGGGCTGCTTCATCTCACAATACCGCTGAACCAAAATCCGACCAAGGGAGGAAGCAATCTAAGCATCAACGCCCACAAACCTTTTGTGTTCTACTCGAGATCTCATCTACACATAGACCTAGCTCATGATGACACTGTTGGGGAACGTTGCATGGGAAACAAAAAATTTCCTACGCACACGCAAGATCTATCCATGGTGATGAGCATCTACGAGAGGGAGAATGGATCTACATACCCTTGTAGATCGCTAAGCGGCAAGCGTTAAGAAACGCGGTTGGTGTAGTCGAACGTCTTCGCGATCCAAATCGCCGAGCATCCCGCGATCTCATCACGATCCGTCAGGCGATCCAATCATGATCCGTCCCACGAACTCATCATGATCCATCCCATGATCTCATCACGATCCGTCCCGCGATCTCGTCACGATCCGTCTCGCAATCTTGATCACGGTCCTTCCGATCTAGTGCCGAACGGACGGCACATCCGCGTTTAGCACACGTATAGCTTGATGACGATATACGCCTTCTTGATCCAGCAAGAAGGAGCGGAGAGGTAGAAGAGTTCTCTGGCAGTGTGACGGTGCTACGGCGATGGTGGTGGAGCTATTCCGGCAGGGCTTCGCCTAAGCACTTCAGAAAACCGATCTAGAGGAGAAACTATGCACTAGAGGAACGGGTAGCACGTGGCTGAAAATTCTGTGTCAAAACCCTAAAATCCTATAGTATATATAGGAGGAGAGGAGGAGTCTTGGCTGCCAAAAATCCAGCCCTTGGGTCGACCAAAGTAGGGAGGAGAGGAGGACTCCTCCTCCAATCCTAGTAGGACTAGGATTCCTCCTTTTTTTGGCCTTTTTCCACCTTTTTCCCTTTGGGCTTTTTCTCCCAACCGCATGGGCCTTGTGCGGGACTTACACCAGCCCACAAAAGGCTGGTATTTAGTCTCTCATAGCCCATGAAGCCTCTTGGGTCGAAATACCCCTCCTGGTGGTCTCCCGGTACACTCCCGGCACTCCCGGTACATTACCGATTAGCCCGAAAGTTTTCTGGCGACCAAAATGGGACTTCCTATATATCAATCTTTACCTCCGGACCATTTGAGAGCTCCTCGTGATGTCCGGGATCTCATGCGGGACTCCGAACAACCTTCGGTCACCACCATACATAACTCTATACTACCGAAACGTCACCGAACCTTAAGTGTGCAGACCCTACGGGTTCGAGAACTATGTAGACATGACCGAGACACCTCTACGGTCAATAACCAATAGTGGGCCCTGGATGACCATACTGGTTCCTACATATTCTACGAAGATCTTTATCGGTCGAACCTCTATGTCAAGGATTCAGTCAATCCCGTATAACGTTCCCTTTGTTCTTCGGTATGTTACTTGCCCGAGATTCGATCGTCGGTATCTCCATACCTAGTTCAGCCTCGTTACCAGCAAGTCTGTTTACTTGTTCCGTAGTACAATATCCCGTGGCTAACATTTAGACACATTGCTTGCAAGGCTTGTTGTGATGTTGTATTACCGAGTGGGCCCTGAGATACCTCTCCGTCAAACGGAGTAACAAATTCCAGTCTTGATCCATGCCAACCCAACAGACACCCTCGTAGATACCTGTAGAGCACCTTTATAGTCAGCCAGTTACGTTGCGACATTTGATACACACAAGGCACTCCTCCGATGTCTGTGAGTTGCATGATCTCATGGTCATAGGAACATATACTTGACATGCAGAAAATAGTAGCAATAAACTGACACGATCATATGCTACGTTTGTAGTTTGGGTCTTGTCCATCACATCATTCTCCTAATGATGTGATCCCGTTATCAAATGACATCTCATGTCCATGGCTAGGAAACCTTAACCATCTTTTGATCAACGAGCTAGTCTACTAGAGGCATACTAGGGACATGGTGTTGTCTATGTATCCACACATGTATCTGAGTCTCCGATCAATACAATTATATCATGGATAATAAACGATTATCATGAACAAGGAAATATGATAATAACTAATTTATTATTGCCTATAGGGCATATTTCGAACAGTGAGTACTGAGTTAATGAGAACCAGCCTACCACCATACAACATTAACTTGCCCTTCCAACAACTTAGTTTTTTTCAATTCGATCTTCGATGCATTTCCACTCTTTATTTATAATTTGCGATGGTGAATAGGTATGCCAAAATAACTGAATGGCAAAGAACCTAATTCACACCCGAATACCTGTTTATAAGTGTCCTGCTCCTCTTTGGCCTGTCCAAAGCGAAATAGTTCACTCTTATGAAAATTAATTTTAAGTCCTGACAATTCTTCAAAGAGACATAAAACTAATTTCATGTTCCGGGATTTTGCAATGTCGTGTTCCATGAAAAGGATAGCATCGTCTGCATATTGTAGAATGGATACTCCCCCGTCAACCAAATGAGGGACTAGGCCAGCTACCATGCCACTCTCCCTGGCTCTGCCAATAAGCACGGTCAACATATCTTCCACTATGTGAAATAGAAGGGGCGACATCGAATCCCCTTGTCTCAAACATTTATGAGTCTAAAAATAGTGGCCAATATCTTCGTTAACCTTAATGCCGACACTACATTTTTGGACGAGAGAACCCACTTGGTTCCGCCATGTCTCATTGAAACCTTTCATTCGCATTGCATGCTGAAGGAAAGGCCATTTAACTTTGTCATAAGCTTTTTCAAAATCCACCTTGAGGATAACCCCATCTAGCTTCTTCGAATGGATTTCTTGAAGTGTTTCATGGAGGACAACTACCCCTTCTAGGATGTGTCTGACTAAGCCGTCTGACTAGGTTGCACCACTGAATGAGCAACCCGTGTCAATCTATTTGTCCCCATTTTCGTGAATATATTAAAACTCACGTTCAAGAGGCAGATCAGCCTAAACTGGTCGATACGAACCGCGCCTTCCTTCTTTGGCACTAATGTGATCATGCCAAAATTTAGATGAAAAAGTTCTAAATGCCCGTCAAAAAAATCATCAAACATAGGCATAAGACCGTCTTTAATTATATGCCAACATTTCTTAGAGAACTCCGCAGGGAACCCATCCGGTCTCGGTGCTTTGTTCGACTTCATTTGTGATATTGCCTCTAGAACTTCCTTCTCAGTGAACGGTGCAGTTAGGATCTCATTTTCCTCTCACCCTAGATGAGGTATATCTCCACTAACCAATTCATTCAAAGCAACCGTGCTCTCTACCGGATGCCCAAATAGTTGTTTATAGTAGTTGGATATATATGCTTTAAGATTCTCCTGTCCCACTATGGTCCCTTTGTCCTGTTCCAGCTGGATAATTTTCTTCTTCCGATGTTTGCCATTTGCAATCACATGGAAGAATTGTGTATTGTCATCCCCTTGGGCAACTTTGAGCACCTTAGCCTGCAGTGCCCATTTGAGCTCTGCTTTTGTAAGAAGAGCCCATAGGGCCTGCTCTATGTCGGACTTCGTTACCTGTTCAACCACATCTAGCAGGGTACCCTTTGCTTTTAGGTCTGGCGCATCTATCAGGTTAGTAAATCTTTCTTTTTCTGTTTTATATCTACCGCTTTCATTTCTGGCCCAACCCCGTAAAAATTGTCTTAAGTGTCTAATTTTTTGTGCCACCTCTCCATGCTGGTTCGCGCGGACACTGGCCTTGCCCACTCGCTTGCTATAATGTCCATAAAATTCTCTTCTCAAACCAACTAAGTTCAAATGAGAAAGCATTTCTGTTACTAGCATGTGTTGCTTCCCCCGAGTCCACTAGTAATGGTGTGTGATCAGAGATGGCCCTTTGCATCGCATGAACCCACACCAACGGGTATTTCTGTTCCCAATCAACGCTAGCAAGAACCCTATACAACTTCTCATATGTTGGGTTAGGTAATGTATTAGCCTAAATAAATTGTCTACCGGTGAGTTCAGTCTCCCGCAGATTGAGACTCTCAATAATCATGTTCAACATGAGCGACCACCGTCCATCGAAATTATCGTTATTCTTATCATCTCTTCTCCTAATAATATTAAAATCCCCTCCGACTAGAATTGGCAGGGATTCATCTCCACATATTTGCACCAAATCAACTAGGAAGTCAGGTTTGAGTTCGGCTTGTGCTGCTCCATATACAGCCACGAGAGACCATTGGAATCCATCTAACCTTGATCTCACCCAAAATTTGACCGCAAAGTCCCCTCTCACTATATTAATGACCTCTAGTGTTTCACATCTAACCACTAGCAATATCCATCGGATCTTCCTCTGGGGGTAGACAGTGCCAATCAAAATCAACGCCACTTGTCAAATTTCTAAGGAAATGGGCAATGAAATTATCTCTGCCTGTCTCAAGTAGAGAGATAAAATCTAGCTTTTGTTCAACCGATGTCTCTACCAGGAATCTTATTTTAGCCAAGTCAGCTAGACCTCTAGTATTCCAAAATATTCCTTTCATAGATCATCATGGAACTTCTTTTTAATCGTAACTCTAGCACTACTTCGGATAGCAGATGTTGGAGATACCTTTCTTTTCCATGTTCTCTTAGGCTTGTCTCCCAAACCAGAATAAACTAAATTATTATGGTTACAAGATTCAATACCATCTACCACTATCGACTGTACCTTGTCCTCACTCTCCATTCCTTCTATTTCATTCTCATTCTCTGAAGTTCGCATGATATCATCACACAAGTTTTCAAGGGCTGACATCCCTAGTTGTTTTTCCGTACATGAATCATAGGCACTTATGATTGGAACTCTAGCATGCATCCACAAGTACTGAATATCATTAAGGTAAAACCCAACAATAGCATTAAGTAACAAGTCCCATTTACTCCCATGAGAAACAACCCCTTACTCGGGTTTGTGTTTCAGTCACTCACGCAACCCACTATAATCAAATTATGAAAGTATTGCAACACCCTACAACGGTAATCCCACACACTCGCACAACACATAGGGCACCATGGGACAACACCAAAATAAAACATACAACTGAAACTAATCACGATCACCAATCAACCCATAGGACAAAACAAATCTACTCAAACACCGTAGAATAGCGATGCATCATTGAATAATAATATGTAGCATTAAGCACCATCATTAAGTAGAGATTACAACGGGTAGAAGAGGTGTTACACCGTGATACGTCTCCAACATATCTATACTTTTTTATTGATTCATGCTATAATATTATGATTCTAGGATACTTTTTGGGTAATTATATACCAATTAATATTATTTTTTGGCACTAACCCTTAAGCCAGTGTCAGTTGTTGTTTTTTGTGTGTTTTTACCTTTTCAGTTTTACAGTACCAAATGGAGTCCAATTGCCAGGAAACGTTTTTATGATTTTTCTGGACCAATAGAAGACCTGGCAGCTTCGGGAGAAGTCCGGAGGCCGCACGAGTAGTGATCACAAAACAGGGGGCACCCAGGGGTGGTGGTTGCACCTTGCTATGTGGTGGTCCCCTCGACTTCCTCGTGACGCCCCTCTCAAGCCTATTAATTCCAATAAATACCAAAAACACTAGAGAGCCTCCCAAAACACTTTTTCTGCTGCCACAAGTATCTGTTCTGCCGTCTGACCATCTGGAGCCCTGTTTCGGTGTTGGGTTATACCATAGCTGCATCGCATGCAAATTAAAATTCTCCTGCGCGCAGAACAACCAAGAACATGCTACGGAGATGGATCACAGATCGTTACCACTAGACACGCATTGCCGTGCAGCAGAAGTAGAGTTGGGGTAGCGCGTCCGCGTGGTCCGTCTCCTCCTTGTCCGATCTCCCTCGAACAGCCGCTCGCCGGATCCTCTCCCTCGAACAGTCGGTCGCCAGATCCCACGTACAGGTTCGCCACCGGCTCTAACGGTATCCGCGCATGTAGGAGGAACACCGTGCGGCGGACTCCTAGGTACGACCGCACAGTCGCCGGCTGGTGGAGGTGGATAGTCACAACACATGCAAAACCAAATGACAGCGCTGAAGCGATCAAACCAGATGGGTGTGCCGCACCTCCACTATATATAGGCATGCGTCGCGGGCTCAACTCTTGGGCCTCGCATAGACCCTGAAGCCCGCGTGTTCCTTCCCTTAAGCGCGTGACCCCTTAGGTTGTCGTTCACTTGGTTGTGAGTCAGATCACATCCGGCTCAACTAGTCGGTAGTGGCCTCTGACAAAGCATACCGACTGCAATTGTCTGATGAAACTGGTTAGGCAAACCTGTAATTCACACTTCTGTTCCTTTTGACACATGATATATGTTTTCCTACACAAGGCGATATGGTCATCCTTGTTGCAACACGACCTCTTTCTCGGTTTGGTGAATCCGACCAACATTCAGATTATCTCATAATCCTCATTGCATGGCCCAGCTTATCCAGGCAGGATCACCTGAGGGGGCTAGAGTATACCTCTCCTGGTCGGAGGGTCAAATGCTATCTTGCTCGACCATGTCTCGGAGCATGGGCCTGGACAAACCCGAAATCTACGTTTGTAACAACCCAGTCATGGAGTAGCATTTGGTCGGCCCAAAGCAAGTCTATCACCATCCCGAGTACATGCACCAGCTCAGTTCTTAGGACATAGAACATATGTTATACTAGAGACTCACAGATGACCTATCGATGCATCTCATAGTTGGGTTTGTCCAACTCAGACCTTATCTCAACTCGGATCCGACTACCTCGAATCCGACCAGATCTTTCTAAGTCTATATTATCCGACTAGCATCCAATGCAACATGGTTAGTGAGACCGAACCATCCACCGTGTCATATGCAAGTCTGATTGGCTGCACATCAACACAACCCTTTTCACTATTGATCATTTAGGACAGTCATCATACAATGCATAGTCTCACAAACAAGTCACGTACTTGTTAATACAAATCAATGAGAACGTCCAAGGACTATCTTTATTCATAAACACATAGGAAATATCATCATACATGATTGCCTCTAGGGCGTATCTCCAACAGTCTCCCACTTGCACTAGAGTCAATCAAATAGACATTGAATGCCCATAGCTCTAACGTGCCCCTCATTCTTGGGTGTACGATCGAAAGTAGGTCTAGAGGGGGGGTGATTAGACTACTTGACCAAATAAAAGTTTTGCCTCTTTCCATTTTTTCGTTCTAGGCAAGTTTTAGCATTCATAGCATATTAAGTAACACCCTACACATGCATGTCTAAGAGTGTAGCAGAGGAAAGTAAAGACATTACACATGTAAGTAAACAGAGGGTTAGGAAAGCAAACACAAGTGATGAGACGATGATTTTTCCCGTGGATCCGATAGGTGGTGCTATCGTACGTCCACGTTCATGGAGTCTTCAACCCTCGGAGGGTAACGGTCGCGAGAGTCCATGGAGGGTTCCACGAAGAAGCAACCTTGATTATTCCATGCGGCTTCCATCCACGAAGGACTAGCCTCACTCTAGGTACATCTTCATGAAGTAGGCGATATCCTTGCCTTTACAAACTTCTTGGTTCACTCCAGAACACGAAGTAGGAGGCTCCCAAGCAAAACCTAACCAATCTAGGAGGCACCATCCTCCAAAAGGTAATAGGCTAGGAAATGACGATGAACTCCTTGCTCTTGTTCTTCAAGATGATAGACTCCTCAACACACAATAACTCTCTCACAGATTTGGCTTGGTAGAAGAGATGGGTTGGTGGAAAGCAACTTGGGGAGGCTAGAAATCAAGATCGATAAGGTTGGAGTGGAAGATCTTGACCTCAACACAAGCGTAGGTGGTTCTCTCTCGAAAAACTGAGTAGGATAGGTATGAAATAGTTCTAAGTGCTTCACTTTCGAGTAGGTGGTGATGAAGGGGTACATATAGGCATCCCCAAAAATCCAACCGTTGCACACAATAAGTCAGACTCGGTGACACCGATGTGTAAATCTTGGTGGTACCGAAGTGACCAAAAGTGGCAACTTTTGAATATCAGAGGGACCGATATACAATTCTCGGTTTCATCGACAAAGTGACCAATGGTCAGATTTACCAATCACGGTGATGCTGTTTCACCATTTTCGGTCGAATCGAAAATGAGAACTTGCATAACAGAATCTTGGCAAGCCAACTCGGTGGCACCGAGTGCAGTGTTGGCTGCACCGAAGTGTTAGGGTTTGGCTAAGTCTGTCTAGGGTTTAGAATCGGTGGCACCGGGATAGGAATGTTGGTTGCATCGATTTTGCACATTTGGCTTAGGACAGACTTTGCTCGGAGAGTTTGTGGATGTTTTGGTGACTGTCGGTTGTGCACGTTTGAGCATATTGTTCACCATCAAAACTTTACCCCCTTTTAATAGTATTGGCTTTCCTATGGACTCAAAGTGATTTCTCACAAATGTAAAATGTAGAGTCCTCTTGCTTGAAGCTTGACCAACCTATTTCCTTGAATCTTGGGGTAATTCTACAATCCTTTTGCCATCCCTATCATTGAACTTGTCCTGAAATATACTTGGTGAAAGCATAAGTTCAATGACTTATATGTTGTTATTAATTACCAAAACCACCAAGGGAGAAAATGTGCTTTCAATCTCCCCCATTTTGGTAATTGGTGACAACATATAGATCAAAGCTTCAATAAAGATATAATCATGGAATATAATCGTCGCTTTGAGAAGTATGTGATATGCAAGAGCTCCCCCTAAATTTGTGCATTATTTTTAAATTTGCGCTTGAATGCAAATGCACAATCGATTAGGTACATGGGTCACTTCTTACATGTTGCATGCCACTTGGTGGTGTGCGATAGTAATTGGAGTGAATATCATAGCACAACACAATCAACCAAAGATGAATGATCATCACATAAGCATTAAGATGATAGGAAATAGTAGCATCACACATTAAAGCTTATGATCAAACATGATCAAGAATGTATCACAAGCAAAACAAAAGAGTATCAAGGCAACCAAAAGCAATTGTTTTGTGAAAAAGCAACAACAAACACCAAACTCTCTCTCACTCGAAGCCTAATGATCTATATACACTTCTACCCCTTTGGCAACAAGTTACCAAAAATTTCAAAGGCAAATAACTAATCGTTCTTGGGATGATCTCCTCCGGCTGTAGATGAAGGAGTCGAGATGACAGCATCGGTGAAGATCTCTATAGATGTCATGGATGGAGCTAGAGTGGTCACTAGAGGAACTGGAGCTGATGGAGCAGGAGCTGTGCTGACAGTAGCAGGAGCTGAAGAAGAGGGCCTCAAGTCTAGTGCAAGCACTGTGGCTGATCTAGTCTGAGTGGTGAACTGGGAGCCTGGACCGAGAGGTGATCCATCCTCCTCATCATCATCATCCTCATCATCTGAAGTAGAAGAGACCCGAGGGATGTGCATGGAGTCAACTTCCTTTTGAAGCTCTATAACTGTCTTGGACAACTTGTGCACCTTATCACCAAGAACCTTGATTCTTGTCTCGAAGATCCTCACTAGACCATTCTGGTTGTCCATAGTCCCCTTGATATCATTCTGCATGCCCTGGATGGCTGAGATCAGAAGATCCATTTGCTTGTTTCTGGATCTGGGGGCTTGAGCACTAGTAGCTCGAGCAACTTCTACTTCTGCCTGTGCTGTAGAAGATGTGGGATGATCTGGGTCCATCACCAAAACATTATCATCAAAATCTGGCTGTAGGGGTAGATGTGGACGATCTAGAGCAAAAATGTGCTTCCCCAACTGAGAGTTGATAAGCAACTGGATATAGGGTGCATAGCAGCAAGAGCGCTTTTGATCAGCAGCAACCCTCTTGATTGTTTCAACAATCAAATCCATGACTCTAATCCTGGTGTTCCTATCAAGGTGGATCAGCATGCTAATGGAGTAGCCTCGTGTCATCTTGTCATCTCCTGACTTGGGCATCAAGGTGTGCCTCAGAATGGTGTTCATTGTATAGAGGCCTGCTTGCAGATAATAGATGGATCCTAGCTTGTGTGATTGCATCTTGTCAGCAGGGATAAGAGTATACATATCTTTCATGGCATTGTGACTTGCCTTGGGTTCTGAGTATACATCCAAATCACCTTCCTGAGCTTCCGGAACTTCTAGAAGTGCAGCCCACTCCTCAACAGTGGATTCATACCTGCACCTTTAGTCATCCATACAATTCTACCATCTCCGTAGAAATGAGCAGTGAAGTAGAATTGCATGATCATCTTGGCGTTCCATGCAGTAAGCTCTCTGCCAATGAACTTGTCCAGTCCAATGCAATGGAAGTTATCTTGGACACTTGGGAAGTAGTCCACATTATACTTAATGAACTTCCAATCAACATATCTCATGTCGCTAACAGGTGGGCCCTTGTCAAGCAACACTGTCTCATAAAGATCATGTTTCTCTCTTGTGTAGAACATGTAGTCAACATCACTTTTCCTCCTCTAAGCATAAGGATCAATGGCTCTCCAGGCTCTCAATCATGAGTCTTTGCTCTTCCTCATGTCTTCAGCAACTAAGTGGTTGGCATCATGCACTCGAAGATGTGGTCTGAGCTTCATCAAAGTAGTAAATTCATCATCATCTTCAGGTCTGGAGGTAGTCCCCTTGTTCTTCTCAAAAGCTGGAATGTCTCTGGTAGTCCTCTTGGACTTCTGTCTAGCAGCTTTATTGGAACTAGGCTTGGTGCTCTTGGAAGTGCCGGTCTTTGGCATAGCATTAGCCATCAGCTTCTTGGCTTTCTTCTTGGGAGGGGCCTTCTCAACATGTTCTTCCTCCTCTTACTCAGCAGCAGCACCAGCAGCCTCCTCTAGATCTTCAAACATAGAGGTAGGCCTGCTAATCACATGGACAATCCTCTTCCTGGACGTCTTCTCCCCTGCCTTCTTAGGCAAAGCCTTCCTTGGGGGATCTATAGTCAAAGTAGCCCTAGCACTCTCAGGTGCTCTCATAGTTGCAGAAGGTGCATATACTTTGCTAACAACTCTTCGAGAAGAAGTAGCTTCAGTTGCTGACTTCTTAGCAGCCTTTTCTTGCTTCTTGGCAAGAATCTCCTCAGGAATGAAATCTGAATCTTCTTCACTAGAGTTTAGCTTCTTCCTGGTCCCGATGGTAGCCTTGGGCAACCCACGAGAGCTGGGGGTGCCTGGATCTGAAAAAGAACTGGCCTCTAGGCTTGTGCTAGAACTCATGTCAACTCCATGCTCTGCCAAATCCTGACTGTCCTGTGAGCCTGACATTCTGAACCTGTCAAGAGAGTATAGGAGAGCAGAAGTAGATGAGTCATCACAAAATGAGGCTCGTTTTTGAAATTTGGACAATGAATTTTCAAGACTTTTGCATTCTGCCAAATAAATATCTGTACAGCCGAAACAGAATTTTGGTGGGGCCGAGACTGACTAGCTCTCTAACCGAACCTTGGCACCCTTTTCGGTCGGACTGAAAAGAGAAACTCGGTTCCATCGAGTCAGTTCTCAGCCACACAGAAAATCACATCGGTGAGACCGAAATGACTGTTTCAGTTCCACCGAGATTTATTGGGCAGACGGCAAAACCCTAGAAATTTCATTATTCGCTAGATTTTGGAGATTTGAGTGGATAGGAATACGTGCAAAGGGTGTAGCAAAGATAAACATGAATCTAATGCACAAGAATCGGATGAGGAGCGCAATAGATATCGAATCCGTACCCTAGCTTGGCGCGAATCCTCTACGGCGGCGACGAGCGAGTGGATTTCATCGGCGATGGCGATTCCCAACGTAGGAGGAGCGCAGGGAGACAAGGGCGACGACCAGGGGTCTCGTGGGCGGCAACTTAGGGTTCTGAGGCGCGACGAATGAGATTGAAATTCTAAGTGTCGAGGTCCATAGCTTATATTCCCATCACTATAGGTGACACCGATTCTAATTTTGGTGTCACCGAGTTCCTTAACTGTCAATTGACAAGGAAACTCGGTGTAACCAAGAAAATGGAATCAGTGGTACCGAGATTGAAAACTAGATCAACTCAAGGCATTCGATGAGACCGAGATTTTGTGGTTGGTTCCACCGAGATGCACTTGGGAGGTTTTAATGGTCAGTCCTTGTCGATATAGAACTTCGATTGCTCCACACATAGAGGGGTCAAAAAGCACTTGTTCAAATTTTGTGATGCAACATGAATAGGGTATGAGGTGAGAAAGCATAGATAGCTAAAGAAGTGAACCTAGGCATTCTTGTATATCCAGTTGGCAAAAGATAAATTTAAAAAGCCAAATATCATCAATTGGATACACTTGAATGAAAATATAAATGCAGACCAACATGCTCACACAATATGATGTCAAATGAAATCATTGCAAACATGCACAAACACTCTAGCATCTAACAAGCACTTGGGCGATGACAAAGTCATCTATATATGAGTATTTGACTTAGCAGCCAAGTAGGAGTACTTGATCATAGGTCATACTCATCGTTTAAGCACAAGTGGGGTTACCACTTTTACATAAATCATTTAATGTTGTCACATACTAAGAGATGCTTTGACTCAAGTCTTAGAGTAAAGCTCCCCCTTGATGTGACATCCCCCCATAAGAGGGATAAACTAACCTTGGGTTTTGTCGATGCAGACTTCATGTTGGTGAGGTAGTGGTGGATGCTCAAGTTTGATCAAGATCACCAAGAGTTGGGAATATCCTTGTTGTTTCCTTACTCTTCTCACCTACATGGGTTAGTCCCAACACACAAGAGACAAATACAAGGATATCTATGGACATGGAGTGCAAAGCATGTGTAATGATGTCCATTGATTTATTGATTACCTTGTCCCTTGCTTACCTTTGAGGGAATGTGTGACTCCTTGATCTATTGCATAGGGTTGCTGTTGATTACAAATAGATCTTGCCAATAATGAATATGCATGAATTTCATTGGCGGAGCAACCCCTCAAGAACTTTCTAGTTCTTCTTCTTGGGAATCCACATCAAGTTGATGGGGATCCTTGTTGTTGAAGTTGCACTTGTAGAAGTTGAGCTTGTAGTAGCCTTGGGAACCCACTTCACCAAAGCTTTAGGTTCATCTTCATAAGAGTCAAAGTCCTCTTGGAGCTTGTTCTTGCCCTTGAGCTTGGTGTCTTGTGGTGGAAGGTCATCTTGAGTGTTTGTTCCCTTAGGAAGAGTATTTTCATACTTCTCCTTTTGAGGAACAAACTTGGGATTAGGATATTGACCTTCTTCCCATTCAACTCCATTAGCGTTGAAGTAGCCAACACCACGATTCTTCCGGTATCCTCCATGCTTGCGTACAATCTCATCAAATTGTTTGTACCCTTCAAGACTCTTGTAGATACCTTTCTCTATAATTCCTTTCAGTAAAGCATTTTCTTTGCTCAAGTGTAACTTGGCTAAGAGAATAATCATTAGTGGAATCAATAGAACTACTAGGAGCAACATCATTGGGTTTATCATTTTTATTGTTGCTACTATATGAAGAACCTTTCTTTCCTTTGTTACTAGTTTGATTAGATTTGACTTGTGGCATGAATGTAGACAAGAGTAGTCGTTTGGCAATATAAGATGAAGTCTTCTTTCAGAGATCGTCATTGATAGCTTTAAGAAATTCATGTTCTTGCTCCAAATTGAGCTTCTCGAAGCGTAGCTTCTCATGAGTTCTTACAAGATCTCTATGATCTTCAAGAGTAGATTCATGAGCTAACTTAAGAGTGTTGAGTTCTTTAGTTAGTTCTTCTATTTTCATCTTCTCATCGTCAATTGACTTATCTTGACTAGTATGAGAAATATCAAGTTCATTATGATTAACATCACTAGTTTTATCACAAAACAAGTCATCATCGTAAAGAAAATCATCTTCATCACTATCGAAATCAAGATATTCGGGGTGTGATACATTGGGGCCTTTAGACATGAAGCAAATTCCACCTCCTTCATTTGGTGAATCAAATAGATCATAGGAGTTGGTTGTCACTAGTGCAATTCTGGCAACACCACCATATTGACTATAGTCAGAGTTGGAGTGATAGCTTCTCTCAGAGTGGTTGTCGGATTCGGAGCCGGAAACCCTTTCACCAACATGAGCTTGATGATTTCTTCTTGAGTAGCTCTTTGTGTGCTTCCTTCTTCTCCGAGTCCCTACTTCTCCTTGAGGGTCTTCGTTCATAACGATCATCTCTACTCCTTCTCTCTCTATAAGGTGATTCGTCTCTTGAGCTTCGTCTTCTTGGTGACTCTTCTCTTCGTTTCTAGGGAGCCTAGCACTCATTGGAGTAGTGTCCGGGATTTCCACAATTGTAGCAGTTTCGGTCATGACTTGACAAACGTTTCTCTTCATATCTTGAGTTGGATCTGCGATCTTTACTTCTATTCTTGTAGAACTTGTAGAATTTCTTGACCATGAGGCTTATCTCTTCATTTATGGCAAGGTTGTCGCTTGAGGTAGCGGGAGCATCACTTGTGGCTTTGTAAGCACCGCTAGACTTGTGATGAAAGTCTTCCTTGTCTTTGAGTGTCATCTCATGAGCAACACTTCTACCAATCACTTACGTTGGTTTTAGATCTTTGTAGTTAGGCATCATTTGGATCAATGTGCACACGGTGTCATATCTCTCATCCAAAGCTCAAAGTATGTTCTTGATGATGAACTTGTCAGTCATTTCTTCGCTTCCTAAGCCGGCAATCTCATTGGTGATGAGAGATCGCCTAGAGTACATTTCGGCGACTCCTTCACCATCCTTCATCTTGAACTTGTCAAGTTGACCTTGAAGAACAACTAACTTGGATTCTCTCACGGACTCAGTTCCTTCATGCATATCAACCAAAGTATCCCAAATCTCTTTTGCGTGTTCAAGATGGCTTGTTTTGTTGAATTCTTTAGGACATAGGCAGTTGAAGAGAATCTCACATGCTTGACCATTGAGTTGCAACATCTTCAATTCATCTGCAGACGCTTCACGATCCGGTTCCTTTCCATCCGCAAAGAATTCACCCTGCAATCCTGTTAGTGCATCTAGTGCCCCTTAGTGACTTTTGTGTATTGAAGACTTATAGTTTAAGGAACTAATGAGTTTGTGAGTGTACACAGGCTCTATAAGTCGATGAGGAGTTTGATATATCCGGATATTAACGACCCCTAAAAATGGATGTCTTCAACTGAAGACTTTGGTGAAGACTTTGGTATTCCTTGAAGACTTTAAAAATGAAGAAGTCGGTGTGACCTTGAAGATATGAACGAGGACTATGAAGCGTGAAGACTTTTGTTTTCGTAGTTTCATTTCCTTTCTTTGAGTCATAGGAAACACCGTACTGTTAAAGGGGGGCGAGGTAATACTAAGGAAAATTTCCAACTGATGCTCAACTCCAAAATCCTCAACCTATCCAATCCTTCGAGTGAAGCCTTTGGAAATCTCTTACGGTTCAGTCAAGTTCCTTAGTGACAAACACGATGATCTTCTGGCCTCTGAGGAAATTGATCTAACTGAGGAGTTAGGATTTCACCAGTGCAAATTGCCTACAAGTGAGGAACATGATAAGCCTGAGGACTTTCATAGCTCAAAATTCCGACCGGTTATGTGCTTAGCGCCAGCTGTCCCCAATCATAACATCGACATAATGGTCATATCATTGGGGGCATTTATGTCTCATAATGTTAGGTTTCACCCTGGCTATAAATAGCCACCCCCCACAACCACTAGTTGGTTGGCTGCTCTGAGAGAGAACTAACACTTGTCATTTGAGAGCGACCCATCCTCCGAGGACTTTGAGAGAAAATCATCAGTGAGGAAAAACCCACAACCAAACCACCAAACCCAAAGTGATTGAGCATCACTAAAGAAATTCCTGTGTGGAACCTACGCTTGTTACCTTTGAGGACTGTGCATCCTCTAGACGGTTAGGCGTCATGGTCTAGTGCATCCTGCAGTCAATTAGGGATCACGAAGTGACCTTGGTCTAGAGCATCCAGCAGTAAATTGTGGATCGTCAGGTGACCAGTATGTGAGGGTATTGGAAGTCTACCCTGAAGACTTGCCACCAGTGTTGGGCGAGGACTGTGTGACCTTAGCTCAAGGAGAATACGGTAAGGACTGTGTGTTTTGGGACTGTGTGTCCTCTGGTTTAAATACCAGGCCACTCCAAACCAGGCGTACGACTATCACAGTAGTTGGAACTGGGTCATCAAACCATTGTCTTCATCGAGCTACCTGGTTCTATTTCCTCAACCCCTCTATTCCTCATATACTTGTTGATGAAATTGATCGTTATTGTTTGAAGAATTTGACTGAAGACTTTCACAATCTCCTCACCTCAAGTTCTTCAAGTTACCTTGTTCATCATTGTATCCTATGTCATGCTACTTGTATTTTGTGCATGTTTCATTTCATCATGATGACTATGTTGTTACTATGTTCCTCATTCACTTGAGTACTTATTCCGCTGCTAGTTATTCATCACATTTCAAATTCCTGAAAGTTGAAATTCCTCAAGTGATGAATTTGTAAAAATTGCCTATTCACCCCCCTCTAGTCGATATAACACACTTTCAAAGCCAACACGAACAACAACCCAAACGGCAGGATTATGACCAAGCAAATGCATTTTCATTTTATGCTTCCAACTAGCAAAATTAGTGCCATCAAAGTACGGACCTCTATGGTGGTAATTTCCCTCACTAGATGCCATACTTCTCCTAGGTTGTGAAACCAATGCAATGGAGACCAAAGCTCTGATACCACTTGTAGGATCAAAAGTAGGTCTATAGGGGGGGTGATTAGACTACTTGACCAAATAAAAGTCTGCCTTTTTCCAAATTTTATTTCTTGGCAAGTTTTAGCATTCATAGCATATCAAGTAACACCCTACACATGCATGTCTAAGAGTGTAGCAGTGGAAAGTAAAGACATTACACATGTAAGAAAAGAGAGGGTTAGGAAAGCAAACACAAGTGATGAGACGATGATTTTTCCCGTGGATCCGATAGGTGGTGCTATCGTACGTCCACGTTCATGGAGTCTTCAACCCACGAAGGGTAATGGTCGCGAGAGTCCACGGAGGGTTCCACGAAGAAGCAACCTTGATTTTTCGATGCGGCTTCCGTCCATGAAGGACTAGCCTCACTCTAGGTAATCTTCATGAAGTAGGCGATCTCCTTACCTTTACAAACTTCTTGGTTCACTCCACAACATGAAGTAGGAGGCTCCCAAGCGACACCTAACAAATCTAGGAGGCACCACCCTCCAAAAGTTAATAGGTAATCCTCACTGCATGGCCATGCTTATCCAGGCAGAATCACCTGAGGGGCCCAGAGTATACTCTCCTGGTCGGAGGGTCAAATCCTATCTTGCTCGACCATGTGTCGGAGCATGGGCCTGGACAAACCCAAAACCTATGTTTGTAACAACCCAGTCATGGAGTAGCATTTGGTCGGCCCAAAGCAAGTCTATCACCATCCCGAGTACATGTGCCAGCTCAGGTCTTAGGACATAGAACATATGTTGTACTAGAGACTCACAGATGACCTATCGATGCGTCTCATAGTTGGGTTTGTCCAACTCAGACCTTATCTCGACTCGGATCCGACTACCTCGAATCCGACCAGATCTTTCTAAGTCCATATATCCGACTAGCATCCAATGCAACATGGTTAGTGAGACCGAACCATCCACCATGTCATATGCCAGTCTGATTCGCTGCATGTCAACACAACCCTTTTGACTATTGACCATTTAGGACAGTCATCATACAATGCATAGTCTCACAAACAAGTCACGTACTTGTTAATACACATCAATGAGAATGTCTAAGGACTATCTTTATTCATAAACACATAGGAAATATCATCATACATGATTGCCTCTAGGGCGTATCTCCAATAGTCTCCCACTTGCACTAGAGTCAATCAAATAGACATTGAATGCCCATAGCTCTAACGTGCCCCTCATGCTTGGGTGTATGATCGAAAGTAGGTCTAGAGGGGGAGGGGTGATTAGACTACTTGACCAAATAAAAGTTTTGCCTCTTTCCATTTTTTCGTTCTTGGCAAGTTTTAGCCTTCATAGCATATTAAGTAACACCCTACACATGCATGTCTAAAAGTGTAGCAGCAGAAAGTAAAGACATTACACATGTAAGTAAAGAGAGGGTTAGGAAAGAAAACACAAGTGATGACATGATGATTTTTCCCGTGGTTCCGATAGGTGGTGCTATCGTATGTCCACGTTCATGGAGTCTTCAACCCACGGAGGGTAATGGTCGAGAGAGTCTGTGGAGGGCTCTATCCATGGAGGGTTCCGCGAAGAAGCAACCTTGACTATTCCATGCGGCTTCCGTGCACGAAGGACTAGACTCACTATGGGTAGATCTTCATGAAGTAGGCGATCTCCTTGCCCTTACAATCTTCTTGGTTCACTCCACAACATGAATTAGGAGGCTCCCAAGCGACACCTAAGCAATCTAGGAGGCACCACCCTCCAAAAGGTAATAGGCTCGGTAATGACAATGAACTCCTTGCTCTTGTGCTTCAAGATGATAGACTCCACAACAAACAATCAATCTCTCACAGATTTGGCTTGGTAGAAGAGATGGGATTGGTGGAAATTAACTTGGGGAGGCTAGAAATCAAGATCCATATGGTTGGAGTGGAAGATCTTAACCTCAACACAAGGGTAGGTGGTTCTCTCTCGGAAAACTGAGTAAGATAGGTATGGAATACTTTTGAGTGCTTCACTTTCGAGTATGTGGTGGTGAAGGGGCATATATAGGCATCCCCAAAAATCCAACCGTTACACACAATAAGTCAGACTCGGTGACACCGATGTGTAAATCTCGGTGGTACCGAAGTGACCAAAAGTGGAAACTTTTGAATCTCGGAGGGACCGATATACAATTCTTGGTTTCACCGACAAAGTAACGAACGGTTAGATTTACCAATCTCGGTGACGCCAATTCACCATTTTCTATCGGACCGAAAATGAGAACTTGCGTAACAGAATCTTGGCAACCCAACTCGGTGGCACCGAGTGCAATGTCGGCTGCACCGATTTGTTAGGGTTTGGCTGAGTGTGTCTAGGGTTTAGAATTGGTGGCACCGGGATAGGAATGTTGGTTGCACCGGTTTTGCATATTTGGCTTAGGACAAACTTTGGTGGGATAGTTTGTGGATGTTTTGGTCACTGTCACTTGTGCACGTTTGAGCATATTGTTCACCATCAAAACTTTATCCCCTTTTAATAGTATTGGCTTTCCTATGGACCCAAAGTGATTTCACACAAATGTAGAATGTAGAGTCCTCTTGCTTGAAGCTTGGCCAACCTATTTCCTTGAATCTTGGCGTAATTCCACAATCCTTTTGTCATCCCTATCATTGAACTTGTCCTTAAATGTACTTGGTGAAAGCATTAGTTCAATGACTTATATGTTGTTATTAATTACCAAAACCACCAAGGGAGCAAATGTGCTTTTGTTGGGTTGTCTAACTGGCTTAGTCAGCGGGTCTGCAACATTTGCAGTGTATGAAACTTTCATAAATATGTATCACCTTTCTCTACGAGCTTTCGTATTACGTGATATTTTCGGTCTATGTGCCTCGTCTTGTGGTGTTGTCTCGGCTCCTTGGCCTGTGCGATGTGATACGTCTCCAACGTATCTTAATTTTTTGATTGTTCCATAATATTATATTATCTGTTTTGAATGTGTTATATGCATTAATATGCTATTTTATATTATTTTGGGGACTAACCTATTAATCTAGAGCCTATTGTCAGTTTATGTTTTTTCCTTGTTTTTGAGAATTGCAGATAAGGAATATTAAACGGAGTCCAAACGGAATAAAACCTTCCGAATGATTTTTTCTGGAACGAAAGGAAACCATGCGACTTGAGAACCAAGGCAGGAGAGCCACCATGGGACCACAAGCCCTAGGGGCGCGCCCAGGGGGTAGGGCACGCCGGGCAGGCTTGTGGGCCCATGACAACCCTCCCAACCCTAATCTTCGGCCTATAAATTCCCAAATATTCCATCATTATGAGAACGATCCACGAAAACACTTTTCCGCCGCCAGAAGCCTCCGTTCCCGAGAGATCCAATCTTGGAGCCTTTTCCTGTAATCTGCCAGAGGGGGATTTGATCACAGAGAGCATCTACATCAACTCCATTGCCCCTTCGATGATGCGTGAGTAGTTCAGCACAGACCTTCGGGTCCATAGCTAGTAGCTAGATTGCTTCTTCTCTCTATTTTGTCTTCAATACCATGTTCTTCATGATCTTCATGGAGATCTATCCGATGTAATACTCTTTTGCGGTCTGTTTGTCGAGATCCGATGAATTGTGGGTTTATGTTAAGGTTATCCATGTATATTATTTGAGTCTTTCCTGAATTCTTAAATGCATGATTTCATGTTTTTGCAAGTCTCTTTGAGTTATTGTTTTGGTTTGGCCAACTAGATTGGTAATTCTTGCAATGGGAGAAGTGCTTAGTTTTGGGTTCAATCTTGAGTTGTCCTCACCCAGTGACAAAGTTGGGGTAGCGAGGCACGTATTGTATTGTTGCCACCAAGGATAACAAGATGGGGTTTTCATCATATTGCTTGAGTTTATCCCTCTACATCATGTCATCTTACCTCATGCGTTACTCCGTTCTTCATGAACTTAATACTCTAGATGCAGGCAGGAGTGGGTCGATGTTTGGAGTAATAGTAGTAGATGCAGAATCGTTTTGGTCTACTTGACACGGACGTGATTCCTATATGCATAATAATTGCCTTGGATATCTTCATAATTATTTTCTTTTCTATCAATTGCTCGACAGTAATTTGTTCACCCACCGTAATACTTACTATCATGAGAGAAGCCTCTAGTGAAACCAATGGCCCCAGGTCTATTTTCCATCTTATACTTTCAGATCTAAAACCAAAAATACCAAAAATACTTTGCTGCATTATTTTTACCTTTTGTTTTACTTTCCGTTCAAGCAATCGATCTCTACTAGATCTCATCCTTGCAAGTAACCTTAAATGGATTGACAACCCCTTTATAACATTGGGTGCAAGAGTTTGATTCCTTGTGTAGGTACACCTATTGGGGACTTGCTTGTATCTCCCACTGGATTGATACCTTGGTTCTCAACAACTGAGGGAAATACTTATCTACTTTGTTGCATCACCTGATCCTCTTCACAGAAACCAACACATGCTCGAGAAGTAGGAAGAAGGATTTCTGGCACCGTTGCCGGGGAGATCTACATCAAGCCTACCAAGTACCCATCACAAGCTCATCTCTTGCATTTATATTATTTGTAATTTTCCTCTGGTTTTCCTCTCCCCTACTTCTAGAATTTTTTTCAAAAAATACCAAAAAATTGCCTTTTTATTCGCCCTTTTTCGTTCGTCTTTTCGTTTGCTTTTTGCTTGCTTGCATGTTAAATTGGTTGGTCATCTTTATGGATCAACCCAACGGCTTTGATCCTTATCTTAGAAAGTTGGAAGATATTGACGATAATGTTAAAAGTTTCATGTTGCTTCAATATGATCACAATAATTTCTTCAAGAATGAACTTAAAGGACAAAAAACAATCTAGGAGTACATGAATAAGGAACTTGACGATATGTCTAAAGAGTTCTATGGTTTGAAATCTCAATTTACTCACCTTGAAAACTTAGTGGGCCAAATTTCTGATAAACAAGCTACTTTAGTCAATAAAATGGCAGCGAAGCCAGAATCTCTAAATATTTATGAAGACGTTAAAGTGATTAATGTGACTCCTATTGAATCTTCGTTTTCCAATGTTAATCTTGATAAAGATGGGACTGGAGATGTGTCAACTTTAGTTAAAAGGAGTCCCAATTATTCGGAGTTTATAGATCTTGCTAATAAAAGTGGGATTGAAGAGGTCAAAACTTTAAATAGCAATGAACACACACTTTTGGATTTCAAGGACTTTAATCATGATAGATGCTCCTTAATTGATTGTATTTCCTTGTTGCAATCCATGTTGAACTGTCATCATGCTTTTAATCAGAAAAAAGCTTTTACTAAACATATTGTTGATGCTATGATGAAAGCTTTTGAAGAAAAACTTGAGTTGGAAGTTTCTATACCTAGAAATCTATATGATGAGTGGGAACCTACTATTAAGATTAAGATTAAAGATTATGAGTTCCATGCTTTGTGTGATTTGGGTGCTAGCATTTCCACGATTCCAAAAACTTTATGTGATGTGTTAGGTTTCCGTGAATTTGATGATTGTTCCTTAAATTTGCATCTTGTGGATTCCACTATAAAGAAACCTATGGGAAGAATTAATGATGTTATTATTTTTGCAAATAGGAATTATGTGCCCGTAGATTTCATTGTTCTTGATATATATTGCAATCCTACATGTCCTATTATTCTTGGTAGACCTTTCCTTAGAATGATTGGTGCAATTATTGATATGAAGGAAGGGAATATTTGATTCCAATTTCCATTAAGGAAAGGCATGGAACACTTTCCTAGGAAGAAAATAAAATTACCTTATGAATCTATCATGAGAGCTACTTATGGATTGCATACCAAAGATGACAATACCTAGATCTATTGTGTTTTGCCTAGCTAGGGGCGTTAAACAATAGTGTTTGTTGGGAGGCAACCCAATTTTATTTTGCTTTCTTATTTTTTGCTTATGTTTTGGTGTGTTTTGCACATTATTACTTCTTTAGTAATTGTGTTTTTGTGTTTTAGTTAGTGTTTGAGCCAAGTAAAACCTTTGGGGTGATCTACGGTGGTTGTTGATTTGATCTTGCTGAAAAACAGAAACTTTTGCGCTCAGTCCAGAAATTTTCTAATTTTTTCAGAGCGTCAAATTGATCTGAAATTTTACAAAACATTTATATACAAATTTCCCTGATTTTCCTAATGTTTCACAAGTTTTTGAGTTCCATAAGTATTATAAGTTTACATATTGCTACAAACTGTGCTGTTTTTGACAGATTCTGTTTTCTTTGTGTTGTTTGCTTATTTTGATGTATCTATGGGTCGTATCGGGGGGGGGGGGTATGCGTCATGGAAAATTTATAATACAGTAGGTATTACACAAATAAAACTAAAGCAAGAGTTCACAACAGTACCTAAAGTGGTGATTTATCTTTTTATACTAACGGATCTCATACGTTTTCTGTTGAGTTTTGTGTTGTGAAGTTTTCAAGTTTTGGTTGAAGATTTGATGGACTATGAAATAAAGAGTGGCAAGAGCCTAAGATTGGGGATGCCCAAGGCACCCCAAGTCATATTAAAGGATACCAAAAATCCTAAGCTTTGGGATGCCCCAGAAGGCATCCCCTCTTTCGTCTTCAATCCATCGGTAAATTTACTTGAAGCTATATTTTTATTCACCACATGATATGTGTTTTGCTTGGAGCATATTGTATGATATGAGTATTTTCTTTTTAGTTTGCTACAATCATCCTTGCTGCACACATCTTTTGAGATAGACACGCTGAATCGTGAATTTATTAGAATACTCTATGTGCTTCACTTATATCTTTTGAGCTAGTAAATCTTGCTCTAGTGCTTCACTTATATCTTTATAGAGCATGGCGGTGTTATATTTTATAGAAATTATTGAACTCTCGTTATTTTGAGAGTCTCTTAAAACAGCATGGTAATTTGTTTAGGTTATGAATTTAGTCCTAATATAATGGGCATCCAAGAGGGATATAATAAAAACTTTCATATTAAGTGCATTAAAAACTATGAGAAATTTGATTCCTTGCATATAGTTTTGAGATAAAAGAGATGGTAATTTGAGAGTCATGCTAGTGAGTAGTTTTGAATTGGAAGATATACTTGTGTTAAAGCTTGTGATTCCCATAGCATGCATGTATGGTGAACCGTTATGTAACGGAGTCAGAGCATGATTGGTTTAATGATTGTCGACCTTTGTGTGAGGGTCGAGAGCGCATGATGGTTAACTCCCACCAACCTATCCCCAAGGAGCATGCGTCTAATGATTTTTTTGATAACTAATAGACTTTTGCAATAAGTATGTGAGTTCTTTATGACTAATGTTGAGTCCATGGATTATACGCACTCTCACCCTTCCATCTTTGGTAGCCTCTCTAGTACCGCACAACTTTCGCTGATACACCAAACCCTCCTTCCTCAAAACAAACACCATATATTCCTCAAAACAGCCACCATACCTACCTATTATGGCATTTCCATATCCATTCCGAGATATATTTCCATGCAACTTCCACCATGTAGTTTTACATGACTTGGACCATCACTTCATACTGCATATAGAGTCATACTTTGTCATAGGTATTGAGTTATAATTTCTTTTTTTGAGTTATAAGTAAATATAAGTGTGATGGTCTTTCATTAATAGAGCATTGTACCGTGAGAGAAAAGTATGATGGAAGCCATGACTCCCTCGCAAGTTGGGATGAGTATCCAAACTTTACACAAAAATAAAAGAGGCCAGCGAAGCCCAAATAAAAAAAATAAAAGAGGCCTAAGAAGCCCACCAAAATAAAAAATGAGAGAAAGAGAGAAGGGACAATTGCTACTACCTCTTTCCACACTTGTGCTTCAAAGTAGCACCATAATCTTCATGATAGAGAGTCTCCTATTTTGTCACTTTCATAGAACTACTGGATATTCATTTTGCATGACCACTTAGTTTTCTTTTTGAGATTTCATACAGTTATAACTTTAAGTGCATTTGTTGCATAGAAATCCCTACTCACTCACATTGATATCTATTGATGGGCATCCTTATAGCCCATTTATACGCCTAGTTGATGTGAGACTATCTTCTCGTTTTTCTCCTCGCACCTCCTCCATATTAAATTCCACCTATAATGCTATATCCATGGCTCATGCTCATGTATTGCGTGAGATTTTAAAAGGTTTGAGAAAGCCAAAAGTGTGAAACAATTGCCTAACTTGTTTATCAGGGTTGTGCATGATTTAGATACTTTGTGTGGGGAAGATGGAGCATAGCCAGACCATATGATTTTGTAGGGATAACTTTCTAAGGCCATGTTATTTCGAAAGGACACGACTACCTTGTTGGTGTGCTCAAAGTATTATTGTTTTTATGTCAATATTAGACTATTGTTTTGATATGGATCTGAATATTCATGCCACAATAAAGAATGTTACATGGATAAATATGATTGGTAGTGTTGGGGATATAACCCCGTGGTGAGATCCGCCCAGGTGGGGACGGGTTATACCTGGCGGCTCACAAGCCAGACCAAGGCCGATGGGCCTGGAGACGTAAGTTTAGACGTATGGTGGTTTACCTAGATGGGCGTAGGCGAGGCCCAGACCAAGAAGTCGTGAAGACCCGGGCGGTTAAGCCGCCCGGAGCTGGCTTGCCCAGGAAGGCAAGGGGTCATAGAGATAGACTCGGATACATTGTAAGAGTCGGTATGAGACTTGTAACCCGTGGTCTTGGTCTCCTATGTAAGGGCGAGACCCGGGGCAACTTAGAAAGAAACCAATCAATTGAGAACTAGGTCAAGCGAATCCGCTCCCTTGTAATCGATACTCCAATCAATACAACACAAGCAAGACACAGGCTTTTACCTCATCTCGAGGGGCCAAACCTGGGTAAACTCGTGTCCTTCATCCCAACCAACCCCTTTGAGTCCATCACCTTAGCGATGGCCTCGAACCTAAGTCCTCGGACATCTGTCATGATAAAACCACTACAGTTAGCACCCACCATGGGGCTAGCGCTCGGTGGTGTTGAGTTCTCAAAGGGCTCTCTTCCTGGGATTGAGGGATACGTTGTCGGCAGGATGAACAAGAGTCGCCGCGGCCGGCTCTACATCGACGACGCCGGTTGGGGCCCCGAGGCCGACTCTGTCGAGTATGGCTTTCAAGTCCCCTTTGGTGGGATTCACGTTTTCATCGGCAAGGTCAGCGGATCTACACCCGGGCCGGACGTCTACACCAACATCATCGAGCCGGCTCGACGCACACAACCCGCTCGGCGCATGCAACCCGCTCGTGTTAACCCAGGAAGGAATGTTGGACCGAAAGTATGTCTAGAGGGGGGGTGATTAGACTACTTGATCAATTAAAAGTTTTGCCTACACCAAGGTTTAGGGTTGACAGTTTTTAGCATTCCATGGCAAGTCAAGTACACCCTACACATGCAAGTCTAAGAGTATATAGCAGCGGAAAGTAACAAATGTATAGAAGGGATAGGGTAGGAAGATCAAACGCAGTTGTAGACACGATGATTTTTCCCATGGTTCCGATAGGTGGCGCTATCATACATCCATGTTTATGGAGTCTTCAACCCCCGACGGGTCACGGTCGCGAGAGTCCATGGAGGGCTCCACCCAAAAGGGTCCACGGAGTAGCAACCTTGACTATTCCATAACGACTTCCATCCACGAAGGACTAGCCTCACTATGTGTAGATGTTCATGAAGTAGGCGATCCCTGGCCCTTACAAACTTCTTGATTCACTCCACAACACGAAGTAGGAGGCTCCCAAGAGACACCTAACCAATCTAGGAGGCACCACCCTCCAAAAGGTAATAGGCTTGGTAATGACGATGAAATCCTTGCTCTTGTGCTTCAAGATGATAGACTCCTCAGCACCCAATCACTCTCTCACAGATTTGGCATGGTGGAAGAGATGGGATTGGTGGAAAGCTACTTGGGGAGGCTAGAGATCAAGATACATATGATTGGAGTGGAATATCTTGACCTCATCACAAGGGTAGGTGGTTCTCTCTCAGAAAATCTGATAGGATAGGTATGGAATAGTTCTGAGTGCTTCTCTCTCGAGTAGGTGGTGGTGAAGGGGTATATATAGGCATCCCCAAAAATCCAACCATTACACAAAAACTGACCAACTCGGTGACACCGGTGTGTTAATCTCGGTGGTATCGAAGTGACCAAAAGGTGGCAACTTTTCAATCTCGGTGAGATCGATATAGGAAACTCGATTGCACCGATAAGGTGACCAATGGTCAGATTCCAATCTCGGTGACGCCAATCCAACATTCTCGGTGGGACCAAAAATGTGAATTTGCGTAACAGAAAGTTGACAACCTAAACTCGGTGGCACCGGTATGGAATCGGTTGCACCGAAGTGGCTAGGGTTTTGGCTAAGTCTGTCTAGGTTCTGGAATCGGTGGCACTGGTATGGGAAAGTTGGTTGCACCGATTTTGAGTGTTAGGTATAGAACAGACTTTGGTGGGAGAATTTGTGGATGTTTTTGGCGACTATCACTTGTGCATGTTTGAGCATATTGGTCACCAACAAGACCTTACCCCCTTTTAATAGTATTGGCTTTCCAATGGACTCAAGGTGATTTCTCACAAATATAAAATGTAGAGTCCTCTTGCTTGAAGCTTGGCCAACCTATTTCCTTGCATCTTGGGGTATGTCCACAATCTCCTTTTGTCAATCCTATCATTGAACATTTCCTGAAATATACTTGGTGGAAACATTAGTTCACTAACTTATATGTTGTTATTAATTACCAAAACCACCAAGGGAGCAAATGTGCTTTCAATCTCCCCCTTTTTGGTAATTGATGACAACATATAGATCAAAGCTTCGACATATGATAAAATCAATTAATATAATCGTTGCTTTGAGAGGTATGTGATAAGCAAGATCTCCCCCTAAATTTGTGCACTATTTTGAATTTGCGTTTGAATGCAAATGCACAATCAATTAGGTATACAGGGCACTTCTTCCATGTCACATACAACGTGGTGGTGTGCGAGAATATTTAGAATGAATAACAACGCACAACACAATCAAGTAAATGTGAATGATCATCTCATACGCATTAAGATGATAGGAAATAGTTGCATCACACATAACGATGTATAAACACAAAAGTATCTCACGTCAAACCAAAAGAACCAAATGTTTTGAAAAGAAGCAAACTCCAAAACGCTCTCTCGCTCGAAGCCTAAAGATCTATATACACTTCTCCCCCTTTGGCAACAAGTTACCAAAAAGTTCTAAGGTATACATCTAATCGTTCTTGGGATGATCTCCTCCGGTTTTTTATGAAGGAGTCGAGATAACAGCGTCGGTGAAGATCTCTACAGATGTCGTGGATGGAGTTGGAGTGACAGCTAGAGGAACAGGAGCAGATGGAGCAGATGGAGCAGGAGCTGTGCTGACAGTAGCAGGGGCTGATGAAGAGGGCCTCAAGTCTTGTGCAGGCATTGTGGCTGATCTAGTCTGAGTGGTGAACTGAGTGCCCTGCCTTAGAGGTGATTCATCCTCCTCCTCCTCATCATCATCGTCATCATCTGAAGTAGAAGAGACCCGAGGGATGTGCAAGGAGTCAACTTCCTTCTAAAGCTCTGTGACTGTCTTAGTCAGCCTGTCCACCTTATCATTAAGGGTCTTGATCCTGGTTTGAAAGATCGTGACAAGACTGTTCTGGTTGTCCAGAATCCCCTTAATGTCCTTCTACATGCCCTGAACTGATGATATCAATAGATCCATTTGCTCATTCCTGGATCAAGGGGCTTGAGCACTAGTATCTCTCACTGCCTCTGCTTCTGCCTGAGCTACAGCTGAAGTGGGATGATTAGCATCCATCACCACAACATTGTCCTCGAGATCCGGCTATAGGGGTAAATGTGGATGATCTAGAGCAAAGATGTGCTTCTCCAATTTTGAATTGATAAGCATCTGGATGTAGGGTGCATAACAGCAAGAGCGCTTCTGGTCAGCAACAATCCTCTTGATTGTCTCAACAATCAAATCCATGACTCTGATCCTGGTATGTCTGTCAAGGTGGATCAACATATTGATGGAGTGGCCTCGGATCATCTTGTCATCTCCTGACTTGGGCATCAAAGTATGCCTCAGAATGGTGTTCATTGTGTGGAGGCCAACCTGAAGAAAATAGATAGATACTAGCCTGCGAGACTTCACATTGGCTGTAGGATCTCCTTGTGCATATTTTCCATAGCATTGTAGCTCCCCTTGGATTCTGAGTATACATCCAAGTCACCATACTGTGCTTCAGGAACGCCTAAGATAGCAGTACTTTCTTCAACAGTTGATTCATACCTTGCACCTTCAGTCATCCATACAATTCTACCATCTCCATAGAAATGTGCAGTGGAGTAGAATTGCATGATCATCTCAGCATTCCAAGCTATGAATTCTTTGCCAATAAACTCATCCAAAACTATGCAATGGAAATTGTCTTGGACACTTGGAAAGTAGTACTCATTCTCCTAGATGAATTTCCAGTCAACATACCGTATGTCACTCACAGCTGGACTCTTGTCAAAGAGCACATTCTCGTAGAAATCATGTTGCTCCGTGGTATAAAATCTGTAGTCCACAACTGTCTTCTTCCTCTGGGCATAAGGATCTATAACTCTCCAAGCTCTCAATCCCGAGTACTTCCTCTTCTTCATATCCTCGACTAGTGGGTAGTTGGCATTGTGTACTGGAAGATGTGGTCTGAGCCTCATCAAAGTTGTCAAGTCATCATCCTCTTCAGCTCTGGAAGCAGTCCCTTTGTTCTTCTCAGAAGCTGGAATCCGCCTGGATTTCCTCGTAGGCTTCTCAGCAGCAGCCTTCTTGGTTGTGCTAGACTTTGGCATAGCATCAGCCATGAGATTCTTTTGCTTTTTCTTGGGAGGGGCCTTCTCAACATGCTCTTCCTCCTCTTCAGAATCAGCACCAGTAGCTTCTTCAGGATCCTCATACATGGAGGTTTTTCTGCCAATAACATGAATTACCCTCTTTCTAGCTTTCTTCTCTCCTGCCTTCTTAGGCATAGCTTTCTTGGGGACTTCAACTGAGATAGTTTCTCTCGCAGTCTCTTGAGCCTCGAATATTGAAGTAGGAGCATAGATCTTGGTGACAACCCTCCTGGAAGAAGTGGCTTCAGTAGCAGTTCTCTTAGCAGCTTTCTCTTGCTTCTTAGCAAGAATATCCTTAGGGATAAAGTCTGAATCCTCTTCATCTGAGTTCAGCTTCTTTCTGGTCCTTGTAGTAGCTTTGGGCAACCCATGGGAGTTGGGGGTGCCTGGATCTGAAAATGAACTGGGTTCTAGGCTTGTGCATGAACTCATGTCTGCATCTTGCTCTAGCATGTTTTGACTGTCCTCTGCATCTGACATGCTGACCCTATGAATGGAATATAGATGAGAAGAAGTAGATGAGTCATCACAAAATTATCATATGGTTTTTGAAATTTTGAACAAAGGATTTCAAGGTTTTGCATTCTGTCAGAAACAAATCAGTAAGACCGAAGAAAGTTTCGGTGACACCGAGACTGACTGTCCCTCTTAAGATAAACTTGGAACCCTTTTCGATGAGACCAAAAATGAGTGCTCGGTTTCACCGAGACTGTTCTCAGCACATAGAAACAAAAATCGGTGGTACCAATTTTGTTGATTCGGTTCTACCGAGTTGCGTCGGGCGGAAGGCAAAACCCTAGAAATCAAAGGTTCGCTAGCCTATGGGGATTTCTTGTGGATAGGAATAAGTGCAATGAGTGGATTATACAGAAATCCAAGTCCAATGCGCAAGAATCAGAAGGGAGAGCGCAAGGGAGGTCGAATCCGTACCCTAACTTGGTGCAGATCTGCTACGACGGCGACGATGGAGCAGATTTCGTCGACGACGGCAATTCCCAGCGGCGGAGGAGCGCATGAAGACAAAGGCGACGACTAGGGGTCTTGAGGCGGCAACTTAAGGTTCTGAGGCGCCACATTTGAAGATAGAAATTTCAAAGCGTCGGGGTCCACAGCATATATACCCTCCACCGTCAGTGATACCGATTTTATGTTTTTGGTGTCACCGAGTTCCACAACTCTCAGCTGACAGGGAAACTCGGTGTAACCAAGAATATGAAATCGGCAGTACCGAGATTGAAAACCAAATCAACCCTAGGCATTCGGTAAGACCGAGATTGTGGGGTTGGTACCACCGAGATGCACTTGGGAGGTTTTAATGGTCAGTCCTTGTCGATACAGAACTTCGAGTGCTCCACACATAGAGGGATCGAAAAGCACTTGTTCAAATTTTTTGATGCAGCATGAATGGAATATGAGGTGAGAAAGCATAGATAGCTAAAGAGTGGTTCTTGGCATTCTTGTCCACCCAATTTGCAAAAGAGAAAATCAATAACAAAATAGCAACAATTGGATGTCCTCGAATGAGAAAATAAATGCGGACCAACATGCTCACATAATAAGATGTCAAAAGAAATCATGACAAACATGCACAAACAGACTAGCATCTAACAATCACTTGGGCAATGACAAAGTCATCTATATATGAGTATTTGACTTAGGAGCCAAGTAAGAGTACTTGATCATAGGTCATACTCACCGTTTAAGCACAAGTTGGGTTACCACTTTTACATAAAGCATTTAATGTTGTCACATACTAAGAGATGCTTTGACTCAAGTCTTAGAGTAAAGCTCCCCCTTAAAGTGACATCCCTCCATAAGAGGGATACACTAACCTTGGGTCTGTGGATGAAGACTTCATGTTGGTGAGGTAGTCGTGGATGCTCAATGTTGATGAAGATCACTAAGAGTTGGGAGCATCCTTGTTGTTTCCTTACTCCTCTCACCTACATGGGTTAGTCCCAACACACAAGAGACAAATACAAGGATATCTATGGACATGGAGTGCAAAGCATATGTTATGATGTCCATTAATTAGTTGATTACCTCGTCCCTTGCTTACCTTTGAGGGAATGTGTGACTCCTTGAACTATTTCATTGAGTTGATGTTGAGTTCAAAAGGTCCTTGCCAATAATGAATGTGAGTGAATTTCATTGGCAGAGTCACCCCTCAAGAACTTACTAGTTCTTCTTCTTGGGGACCGACATCAAGTTGATGGGGATCCTTGGTGTTGAATTAGATTTTGTAGTAGTTGACCTTGAAGTAGCCTTGGGAACCCACTCCACCAAAGCTAGGGGTTCATCTTCATATGAGTCAATGTCCTCTTGAAGCTTGTTCTTGCCCTTGAGCTTGTGGTCTTGTGGTGGAAGGTCATCTTGAGTGTTTGTCCCCTTGGGAAGAGTATTTTCATATGTCTCCTTTTCAAGAACAAACTTTGGCTTGGGATATTGACCTTCTTCCCATTCAACTCCATTAGCGTTGAAGTAGCCAACACCACGATTCTTCCGGTATCCTCCGTGCTTGCGTACAATTTCCTCAAATTGCTTACATCCGGCAAGACTCTTGTAGATACATTTTTCTATAATTCCTTTAAATAAAGCATTTTCTTGCTCAAGTTTAACTTGGCTAAGATAATCATCATTAGTGGAATCAATAGAACTACTAGAAGCAACATCATTGGGTTTAGCATTTTTATTGTTGCTACTAGATGAAGAACCTTTCTTGCCTTTGTTACTAGATTGCTTAGTTTTAACTTGAGGCATGAAAGTAGAAAAAAGTAGTTATTTCGCTAGATAAGATGAAGTCTTCTTTCGAAGATCATCATTGATAGCTTTGAGAAACTCATGCTCTTTCTCAAAGTTGAGTTTCTCGAAGCGTAGCTTCTCATGAGTTCTCACAAGCTCTCTATGATCTTCGAGAGCAGATCCATGAGCTAACTTAAGAGTGTTTAGTTCTTTAGTTAGTTGTTCTATTTTCATCTTATCAATATCAAATGACTTATCTTGACTAGAATGAGAATTATCAAGTTCTTTTGATCAATATTACTAGTTTTATCACAAAGCAAGTCATCATCACAAAGTAAGTCATCTTCATAGCTATCAAAATCAAGATACTCGGGGTGTGATACCTTGGGGCCTTTAGCCATGAAGCAACTTCCAATCCCTTCGTCTGGTGAATCAAATAGATCGTAGGAGTTGGTACTCACTAGAGAAATTCCGGCAACACCATCATCTTGACAATAGTCGGAGTCGGAGTGATAGCTTCTCTCAGAGTTGTTGTCGGAGTCGGAGCCGGAAACCCATTCACCAACATGACCTTGATGTTTTCTTCTTGTGTAGCTCTTGGTGTACTTGTCCTTCTTCTCCGAATCTCTACTTCTCCTTGAGTGTCTTCGTTCATTACGATCATCTCTACTCCTTCTCTCTCTTTGTGGTGTTTCATTCCTTGAGCTTCGTTTTTGAGGTGACTCTTCTCTTCTTCTGTAGGGAGTTGTGCACTCATTTGAGTAGTGTCCGGGCTTCCCACAATTGTAGCAATTGCGGTCACGACTTGATGAATGCTTCTCTTCATATCTTGAGTTTGAGTTTATTTCTTTTCTCCTATTCTTGTAGAACTTGTTGAATTTTGTGACCATGAGGATTATCTCTTCATTGGTGACAAGGCTCTTACCTGAAGTTGCAGGAGCATCACTTGTGGTTTTGTAAGCACCGCTAGACTTGTGATGAAATTCTTCCTTATCTTTGAGTGTCATCTGATGAGCAACAATCCTTCTAATGACTTCCGTAGGCTTGAGATCTTTGTAGTTTGGCATCATTTGGATCAATGTGAACACGGTGTCGTATCTGTCATCCAAAGCTCTAAGTATCTTCTTGATGATGAATTTGTCAGTCATTTCTTCACTTCCTAAGCCGGCATTCTCATTTGTGATGAGAGATAGCCTAGAGTACATCTTTGCGACTCCTTCACCATCCTTCATCTTGAACTTGTCAAGCAAAACTTGAAGAACATCTAATTGGATTCTCTCACGGACTCGGTTCCTTCGTGCATATCAACCAAAGTATCCCAAATCTCGTTTGCATTCTCAAGACAACTGATTTTTTTGAATTCTTCAGGGCATAAGCAGTTCAAGAGAATGTCGCATGCTTAAGCATTGAGTTGCAACATCTTCAACTCATCCGCGGTCGCTTCAGGATCCGGTTCCCGTCCATCCGCAAAGAATTCACCTTGCAAGCCAACACGAACAACAACCCAAATGGCAGGGTTATGACCGAGAATATGCATTTTCATTTTGTGCTTCCAACTAGCAAAATTAGTGCCATCAAAGTACGAACCTCTATGGTGATAACTTCCCTCACTAGACACCATATTCTCTTAGGTTGTGAGACCTAAGCAATGGACACCAAAGCTCTGATACCACTTGTTGGACTGAAAGTATGTCTAGAGGGGGGGGGTGATTAGACTACTTGACCAATTAAAAGTGTTGCCTATACCAAGTTTTAGGGTTGACAGTTTCTAGCATTTCATGGCAAGTCAAGTACACCCTACACATGCAAGTCTAAGAGTATATAGCAGCGGAAAGTAACAGCAAGCATGTTTAGAAGGGATAGGGTAGGAAGATCAAACGCAGTTGTAGACACGATGATTTTTCCCGTGGTTCCGATAGGTGGCACTATCGTACATCCACGTTTATGGAGTCTTCAACCCACGAAGGGTAACAGTCATGGGAGTCCACGGAGGGCTCCACCCAAAAGGGTCCACGAAGTAGCAACCTTGACTATTCCATAACGGCTTCCATCCACGAAGGACTAGCCTCACTATGGGTAGATCTTCACGAAGTAGGCGGTCTCCCTTCCCTTACAAAATTCTTGGTTCACTCCACGACACAAAGTAGGAGGCTCCCAAGCGACACCTAACCAGTCTAGGAGGCACCACCCTCCAAAAGGTAATAGGCTCGGTAATGACAATGAACTCCTTGCTCTTGTGCTTCAAGATGATAGACTCCTCAGCAGCCAATCACTCTCTCACAGATTTGGCATGGTGGAAGAGATGGGATTGGTGGAAAGTTACTTGGGGAGGCTACAGATCAAGATTCATATGATTGGAGTGGAAGATCTTGACCTCAACACAAGGGTAGGTGGTTCTCTCTCAGAAAATCAGATAGGATAGGTATGGAATAGTTTCGAGTGCTTCTCTCTCAAGTAGGTGGTGGTGAAGGGGTATATATAGGAATCCCCAAAAATCCAACCGTTACACACAAAATGACCAACTCGGTGACACCGATGTGTTAATCTCGGTGGTATCGAAGTGACCAAAAGGTGGCAACTTTTGAATCTCGGTGAGACCGATGTAGGAAACTCGGTTGCACCGATAAGGTGACCAACGGTCAGATTTCCAATCTCGATGACGCCGATCCAACATTCTCGATGGGACCGAAAATGTGAATTTGCATAACAGAAAGTTGGCAACCTAAACTCGGTGGCACCGGTATGGAATCGGTTGCACGGAAGTGGCTAGGGTTTTGGCTGAGTCTGTCCAGGTTCTGGAATCGGTGGCACCGATATGGGAAAGTTGGTTGCACCGATGTTGAGTGTTAGGTATAGAGCAGATTTTGGTGGGAGAGTGTGTGGATTTTTTGGCGACTATCACTTGTGCACGTTTGAGCATATTGTTCACCAACAAGACCTTACCCCCTTTTAATAGTATTGGCTTTCCTATGATCTCAAGGTGATTTCTCACAAATATAAAATGTAGAGTCCTCTTGGCTTAAGTTTGGCCAACCTATTTCCTTGCATCTTGGGGTATGTCCACAATCTCCTTTTGCCAATCCTATCATTGAACATTTCCTGAAATATACTTGGTGCAAACATTAGTTCAATTACTTATATGTTGTTATTAATTACCAAAACAACCAAGGGAGCAAATGTGCTTTCAAGGAAGCATGTCTTCGTCGGTTTTACTCAAGGCGCAGATCTAGAGGGGTCCATGTCACAGGAAACTCTCGTCTGTTCGGAGGATGAACCTTTGAGCGGAGAGATGGAGTCGATCTACCCGCTTCACAATGGCAGGCTCGGGGGATACGAAGAGCTTTACCCCGAGTCGAAGTGTCATGATTCGGAGGACTATGGGCCGCCGATGCATGCGACCATCTTCATGGCGGGTTCAGCACCGGGCACGAGTAGTACAGCCGCTGGGGCAGACGGATCGGGGGCTGACCCGCCACCGGCTCAAGTTCTCCTAGATCTGATGAATGAGCTCACTGCCCTAATAGCAACTGAAGTCACGTCAGAGAATCAAGCCGCCCGGAACACAGAGATCGCAAGGATAAAGGACCAGATGACCGAAGTCCAGCAAGGGATCAGCGTGCTGAAGGCCCAGATGGACGCGGAGGCAGAACGCCTTAAGGCGAACGCTTTCCGCCTAGAGCTGGAGCAGCAATCTGTGGCTGCGGTTCAGCGGATGAGACATCAGTCCCGCCTGCCAGAAGAGTTCGAGGCCAGGAATCTTTTTAACACGTCACGGGCGGGACGGACCGCAGAAGCACCAGAGAGTCGGTCGGCGGCTCAACAGCAGCGTCCTAACCCGCCCCGATGAAACCACCCTCACCAATGGATTTCCCAATGTCGGTGGGTCACTATTCAAACCTGGCAGAGAATATGGTGGCGGCGGCAACCCAACTTGGTACGATTCCTATCCCGGACGAGGCACCCTTCGTAGAAGAGGTGAGGAACGCTATTGGATACCTCCAGACGGCGATGGCCCAGCAGGAGAAGTACACCTACAGCCGGAGTCATGTGCACTCGACCCCCATCCCCAGCCACAGCTTCAGCCGGCGTTATGAGTCGCCGACGGTTTCTTGCAGTGACCGACACCGAAACCCGCCGCGAGACGATCAGGCGGTTTTGGATGCTCAGGCTCTAGTGGACCGGGCAAGGCACAACGCGAGGAAGCGACTCTGGCAGCAGTGGCGGCTCATCAAGAACGGGCACCTTCTATCTTGGTAGGAGCAGGAGTAACCACCAGGGCCGTTGGAGTGCCGTGCTTGGTGCCGGCTTTACGGAACGAACGTCTGCCAAAGGACTTCAAGGGCCCTCGCAAGGTGCCAGACTACTACTGACCTGCCTCCGGAGGCGTGGATTGAGAGCTATGAGCTGGCGATGGAGATGTTAGACGTCAGCGACGCAGTGTGTGCCAAGTATTTTATCATGATGCTTGAAGGGCTGGCTCGCACGTGGTTGAAGGGCTTGCCACCCAACACCATTAATTCCTGGTCCGAGTTAAAGGCGAAGTTCATCAAAAAATTCTAGGGAACGTGCAAGCAACCCATGACGATTGTGGATTTGGATCATTGCGTGTAGCAGGAGAATGAGTTGGCTCATCATTGGGTCCGACAGGTCTCAACCATCATCCACTCGTCTGAACAGATTACGGCGGCTCAAGCAGTTTTGATTCTAGAGAAGAATTGCCATTTTATGCCTCTGAAGCAGAAGCTTGGCCGGCTCAAACGCTCGTGTCAGGACATGGGGGAGCTCATGGCAGCTCTCATGAAGTACACCGACTCTGACAATACGAAGGATCCAGGCTCTGACAAGGAGAAGTCTGGTCAGGGCAAGAGGAGTAACAATGGCAAGGGTCCAGCAAGCAATGGCAACCAAGGCAAGAGGAAGAATCCGTACGGTGGGTCAGAATTGGTGGCCAACGCCAGCACCGGGAACAATCCTGCTAAAGGCAATGGGAACTTCAGACAACCCTTTAATAAGGGTAAAACTCCTTTTAATTTGGAGGAGATGCTAAATAAACCTTGCCCAGAGCACAACCGGCCCGATAAGGTGGCAAATCACTCATGGAGGAATTGCCACATTATGCACAACTTTCAGGATTACACTGTGCGGCAACATAACAACAATGGCAGAGGCCCGCCAGGCGGCTCAGGGCCAGGCGGCTCAGGTCCCGGCTTGGGGTCTGGCGGTTCAGGATCCAGCTACCAGGGCCAGGGCAGCCAAGGAGGACATCATCAGCAAACCAATGGCAATAATCAGTAGCAAAATAACCAGTCTGGGTATCAGAGTAATCCAAAGCAACTGAGCTCGGGTTAGTGTCATGTTTTTACAACCAGCCTTAACACGCGGGACCAGAAGTTGCACAAGCGGGCGGTCAATGTCGTCACATCGGCTCTCCCATAGTACTTGAAGTGGTCAAAGTACGACATAACCTGGAGCAGAGAGGATCAGCCACCGCGTGTTGATGACCCGAGACGGCTGGCATTGGTAGTTTCCCCCAAAGTTGGAGGATACGTGTGTACCAAGGTGCTTATGGATGGTGGCAGCAACATCAATATTTTGTACTATGACACGTTCCGCCGGATGAAGTTGGTTGATAAGGATCTTAAGCGTTCCTCAACAGTCTTTCACGGTGTTGTGCCGGGCAAGTCAGCTTACACAGTGGGGAGCATTTCTTTGGAAGTTGCCTTCGGTGATGAATACAACTACAGGGTAGAGACCTTGTGTTTCGAGGTGGTCAAGATTAAAAGTCCATATCATGCTCTGTTTGGACATCCGGCTTATGCCAAGTTCATGGCTAGGCCTTGTTATGTGTACTTGCAGCTCAAGATGTCGGGTCTAAAAGGATCGAGTACGGTGCATGGTGAGGAAGGAGATGCAGCTTATGCAGAGTCAAGTTGCACAGAAGCAGAGCTCAAGTTTCATAAGGAAAATGTTGACCCGGAGGACATGACTCCGCTCAAAAAAACCACCACAGAATCTGAGCCACCCCTCAAGTTCTCGGCGGATGACACCAAGCTAGTGGATTTTACTCCAGGCGACTCATCGCAGCAGTTTACTATTGGGGCCAATATGGATCTCGAATAGGAAAGCGCACTCATCGAATTCATCTATGAGAGTCGGGACATCTTTGCATGGAAGCCTTCTGACATGCCGAGTGTACCGAGAGAGTTCGCTGAGCACCACCTTAATGTGGATCCTAGGTTTAAGCCGGTCAAACAGTTTCTACGGCGGTTCAATGAAGAGAGGCGCATTGCCATTGGGGAAGAGGTGGCCCAGCTCCTGGCGGCGGGTTTCGTCGTTGAAGTGTTTCACCCAGAGTGGCTTGCTAACCCGGTACTAGTGCTTAAGAAGACCGACACGTGGCGTATGTGTGTGGATTACACGGATCTTAATAAAGCCTGTCCGACTGACCCGTTTGTGCTCCCCCGTATCGACTGGATCATCGACGCAACGACGGGTTGTGAGAGTTTATGTTTCCTGGATGCTTATTCTGGCTATCATCAGATCAAGATGGCAATCAAGGACCAAGATAAGACGGCTTTCATCATGCCTTTTGGTGCCTTCTGCTATGTGTCTATGCTTTTCGGGCTCAAGAGTGCCCAGGCGACTTACCAGCATTGTGTGCAGAACTGTCTAAACAGCCAAATTGGACGCAACATTCATGCATACGTGGATGACATTGTGATTAAATCCAGGAAGAAGGAGACTTTGCTTGATGACCTGAAGGAGACCTTTGACAACTTACGAGTCTACAAGATGATGCTAAACCCAACTAAATGTATTTTCAGTGTTCCTGCAGGAAAACTCTTGGGATTCCTAGTCTTTGAGCATGGCATTGAGGCTAATCCAGATAAGATCAAGGCTATCACTTCCCTGTCTGAGCTGGCATGCATCAATGATGTTCAGCGCCTGGCGGGACAGATCGCTGTGTTAAGCCGGTTTATAAGTCGCCTTCGTGAGAAGGCCATCCCTTTGTACCAGATGATGAAGAAGACAGATAATTTTGTCTGGAGTGCAGCTGCGGGTGAAGCATTTGAGGCTCTCAAGAGGCAGCTCACAGAGCCGCCAGTCTTAGCAGCTCCAGCTGAAAAGGAACCTTTGCTCTTATATGTGGCGGCTAATAACAGGGCATTCATCGCCGCGATCATTGTTGAGCATAAGGAGGCAGGGAAGGAATATCCAGTTCAAAGGCCAGTTTATTACATCAGTGAAGTCCTGACAGAGTCCAAGCAGAGATATCCGCATTGGCAGAAGCTAGTATATGGGGTGTTCATGACCAATCGTAAACTGAAGCATTACTTCCTGGGGGACCAGATCACAGTGGTTGGCTCTGCCCGGTTGGGAGATATAATTCAAAACAGAGAGGCCACCGGCAGGATTGCTAAGTGAGCATTCGAGCTTGGACCTCTTAATCTGAAATACTACCTCGCACGGCGGTCAAGTCTCAAGCCCTGGTGGATTTCATAAACAACTGGACGGAGTGTCAGGCACGCGAGGAAAAGCCAGATAACACATATTGGACAATCCACTTTGATGGATCCAGGCAGCTGGAAGGATCAGGGGCATGGGTTGTCTTAACCTCCCCCACAGGTGACAAATTCTGTTTATGTGTTAAGGTTGATGTTTCCTTGTACTAATAATGCAGCTGAGTATGAAGCTCTGCTTCATGGCCTCTGGGTGGCTAAGGAGATGAACCTGAGCTGAGTTAGGTGTCTCGGCGATACAGACCTGGTGGCACAGCAAGTTTCAGGCACTTGGGATTCCAAGGACCCGCGGATGGTGGGTTATCGTCAGCCGGTGGATGTCATCGCTGGTCATTTCAAGGGTTATTAGGTGGATCATATTGATCGTCGCAGGAACAAGGTGGTTGATGGCGTGTCAAGGCTGGGTTCTCAGTGTAAGCCGATACTGCCTAACATTTTCTTAGATGTGTTACATCACCCGTCGGTTAAGTTACCATTACAGGAAGACTTGGCCGTACCTGACCTGGAGGGGCAGCTGGTGGCGGCTCTAAATGCAATTCCTGACTGCTGACCTTCCTTACTTGGTGTACGTGACTCGCGGAAAATTACCTGATGATGAAAAGCTGGCTAGACATATCACCAGGCGGTCTAAATCTGTGACCATAATCTATGGTGAGTTACATAAGTGCAGCGTTACTGGCATCTTCCAACATTGTGTTTCACCTGAAGAGGGCAAGGAAATCTTGAATGCAATTCATGCTGGCGATTGTGGTCATCATGCCGGCTCAAAATCTCTGGTGGCCAAGGCTTTTTGACATGGTTTCTTCTGGCTGACGGCTCATAAAGATGCAGAGGACTTGGTTCGCAAGTGCGATAGATGTCAGAAGTTCGGCCGGCGTACTCATTATCCCGCTCAAGAGTTGCACATGATTCCAATTAATTGGTCGTTGGCATTCTGGGGGCTTGATATGGTCGGGCCTTTCAAGAGGTCCAAGGACAAGAAGACCCACCTTTTGGTGGCGGTGGACAAATTTACCAAGTAGGTAGAAGCTGAGCCGGTCAGCAAGTGTAACGTGGTTACGGCAGTTCAATTTATTAAGAAGTTGATCTACCGCTTTGGTTATCCTCATAGTACCATCGCAGATAATGGCACGAACTTATCCAAGGGAGCTATGCAAGTGTTCTGTGAAAGTGAGCACATCCGACTTGATGTTTTTGCGGTGGCTCATCCGCAGTCAAATGGTCAGGCAGAACGTGCTAACCAGGAAATCTTGAGAGGTATCAAACCCTGACTTATGGTTCCTTTGCAGCACACGCCGGGTTGTTGGGTGGAGGAATTGCCGTCCGTCTTATGGAGCATTAGAACCACTCCCAACAGATCAACAGGTTATACACCTTTCTTCATGGTTTATGGTGCAGAAGCTGTATTACCAAGCAATATCCATCATTACTCGCCATGAGTGGCGGCTTACATTGAGGAAGAGAACGAAACAGCACGTCAAGATGCGTTGGATGCCTTGGAGGAAGAACGTGATCTAGCAGCGGCTCGATCGACGATCTATCAGCAAGACCCGCGTTGCTACCATAGCCATAGAGTTAAGATCAAAATATATTTCTCCAATGTATGTATAATTTTTGATTGTTCCATGCTATTATATTATCTATTTTGGATGTTTTATATGCATTAATATCCTATTTTATATTATTTTTGGGACTAACCTATTAATCTAGCGCCTAGTGCCAGTTTCTGTTTTTTCCTTGTTTTTGAGAATTGCAGATAAGGAGTATTAAACGGAGTCCAAATGGAATTTAACCTTTGGAATGATTTTTTCTGGAACAAAAGGAAACCAGGAGACTTGAGAACCAAGGCAGGAGAGCCACCGTGGGGCCACAAGCCCTAGGGCGAGCCCAGGGGGTTAGGGCATGCCGGGCAGCTTTGTAGGCCCATGACAGCACTCCCAACCCTAATCTTCGGCCTATAAATTCCCAAATATGCCATCATTATCAGAATGAGACACAAAACACTTTTTCGCCGCCCGAAACCTCCATTCTCGAGAGATCCAATCTTGGAGCCTTTTCTGGTAATCTTCCGAAGGGGGATTTGATCACGGAGGGCATCTACATCAAATCCATTGCCCCTCTGATGATGAGTGAGTTGTTCACCATAGACCTCCGGGTCCATAGCTAGTAGCTACATGGCTTATTCTCTCTCTTTGCTCTTCAATACCATGTTCTTCATGATCTTCATGGAGATCTATTCGATGTAATACTCTTTTGCGATGTGTTTGTCGAGATACGATGAATTCTGGGTTTATGTTCAGATTATCCATGCATATTATTTGAGTCTTTCCTGAATTCTTATATGCATGATTTCATGTCTTTGCAAGTCTCTTCGAGTTATTGGTTTGCTTTGGCCAACTAGATTGGTAATTCTTGTAGTCGGAGAAGTGCTTAGTCTTGGGTTTAATCTTGCGGTGTCCTCACCTAGTGACAAAGTAGGGGTAGCGAGGCACATATTGTATTCTTGCCATCAAGGATAACAAGATGGGGTTGTCATCAGATTGCTTGAGTTTATCCCTCTACATCATGTCATCTTACCTAACGCGTTACTCTGTTCTTCATGAACTTAATACTGTAGATGCAGGCAGGAGTCGGTCGATGTGTGGAGTAATAGTAGTAGATGCAGATTCGTTTCGGTCACTTGACATGGAAGTGATGCCTATATGTATAATCATTGCCTTGGATATCTTCATAATTATTCGCTTTTCTATCAATTGCTTGACAGTAATTTGTTCACCCACCGTAATACTTGCTATCATGAGAGAAGCCTCTAGTGAAACCTATGGCCCTGGGTCTATTTTCGATCTTATACTTTCAGATCTAAAACCAAAAATACCAAAAATACTTTGTTGCATTATTTTTACCTTTTGTTTTACTTTGCGTTCAAGCAATATATCTCTATCAGATCTCATCCTTGCAAGTAACCTTAAAGGGATTGATAATCCCTTTATAGCGTTGGGTGTAAGAGTTTGATTCTTTATGTAGGTACACCTATTAGGGACTTGCTTCTATCTCCTACTGGATTGATACCTTGGTTCTCAACAATTGAGGGAAATACTTATCTACTTTGCTGCACCAGCCGTTCCTCTTCACGGAAACCAATGCATGCTCGAGAAGTAGCACGATGGCACCTGAATTATCGCAATAAAGGTCCAACGGTCTTGACCAGCCCGGGAACACACTAACATCTTCCATGAACTTCCGAACACAAACACCATCCTTTGCGGCTTCACATGCTGCAATGTATCCGGCCTCTGTTGTGGAGCCAGCCACCGTGTCTTGCTTGGAACTCATCCAGCTCACTGCTCCTCCATTCATGACATACACGAATCCAGTTTGTGATCAACAATCATCATTGTTGGTTTGGAAACTAGCATCCAGCATAACCCTTTACGCAGAGCTCCTCCATACCTCCACAAACTAGGAACATCTCTATAGTCCTTTTCAGGTACTTCAAAATAGTTTTCACCGCTACCCTGTGACTCTCACATCGGTCGGCCTGGTATCTGCTTGTTAAGCTTATTTCATAGGCAACATCAGGCCGTGTACATAGCATGGCATACATGATGGATCCTATTGCTGAGGCATATGGAATCTTACTCATTCGGTTTCTCTCATCAGAAGTCGTAGGACTTTGAGTCTTTCTTAGCCTTATACCATGTGAGATAGGCAAGAACCCTTTCTTGGCCTCACTCATGTTGAACTTGTTCAACACTTTGTCTATGTGCATGCTCTGGCTCAAGCCGAGCAGCCTCCTCGATCTATCTCTATAGATATTGATGCCTAAAATGTACACTTCCTCTCCAAGGTCTTTCATCGAAAACTTGCCATTCAATGAGTCATTGACTGAGTTCAGCTTTGAAACATCATTTCCGATCAGCAGTATGTCATCCACATACAAGATCAAAAATACTACCGAGCTCCCACTAGACTTCTTGATGAAACCAAGGTCAACGATGACTTCATCAAAATGAATATGTCAACCCCAAGCTTCTTGCCTCAATCCATAAATGGATCTCTTGAGCTTATATATTTTACCAACATTAGTTGGATCGACAAAACCTTCAGGTTGTATCTTGTATACATCCTCTTTTAAATTTCCATGAAGGAAAGCCGTTTTGACATCCATCTGCCATATCTCGTAATCGAAATATGCAGCTATAGCTAGTATGATCCTTATCGACTTCAGCATTGCTACCGGCAAGTAGGCCTCATTGTAGTCAATTCCTTGAACTTGTCTATAACATTTAGCGACAAGCCGGGCTTTGCGGATCTGAACGTTTCCATCCACATTGGTTTTCTTCTTAAAGACCCATTTGCAACCAATGTCTATTATGCCAGGCGGCGGATCAACCAAGTCCCAAACTTGATTGTCATCCATGGACTTTAACTCGGATATAATTGCCTCCACCCATGCCTCGGAATCTGGGCTCACCATCACTTTCACATACGTGGTCGGCTCGTCGCTTTCTAGCAACAACACGTCGTGCACTCTACGCAATCTTTGCGACCTCTATGGCTCTGTGTGGACTCCACTATGGGTTATTTGACCAACTCTGTTATGATCACATCATCAACCGAGTTATCCCTGAGTGGCTCTCAAATTTCTTTGAGCCATACCATTCTCCCACTGGTCTACCGACTGAGAAACTCTTTCTCTAGGAAAATCCCATTCCGAGCAACAAACACTTTGTTCTCTTCTCGGTTGTAGAATCTATATCCCAAGGTTCTCCTCGGATATCATATGAATAGTTTACCCAACTTGGATGTAAGCTTGTCCGACATGAGTCACTTGACAAATGCTTCACAACCCCAAATCTTTACAAAAGAAAAACTAGGACTCTTCCCAGTCCACAAATCATGTGGTGTCTTGTCTACGGATTTTGATGGTACCCTGTTAAGTGTGAAAGCCGCAGTTTCTAGAGCGTATACCCAGAATGAAAAGGGTAAATCCGATTTTCTCATCATAGACCGGACAATGTCCAACAAGGTTTGATTTCTGTGTTCTGACACGTTATTTATCTGGGGCTAACCCGTAGGTGTGAGCTGAGGTACTATACCTCGGCTTTTCAGATGATCATCAAACTCATGGCTCATGTACTCACCTCCACGATCTGATCATAGAACTTTTATCGTCTTGTCGAGTTGATTTTCAACCTTGTTATGGAACTCTTTGAACTTTCCAAAAGTTTCTGACTTGTGCCTCATCAAATAGATATATCCATATCTACTCAAGTCGTCAGTAAGTCATGAAGTACTGATAGCCACCTCTAGCCGTTGTGCTCATTGGACCACACACATCAGTGTGTATAAGCTCCAAAACTTCGGACGCCCTCTCGCAACTCTTTGCAAAAGGAGACTTAGTCATCTTGCCTAGCAAGCATGATTCACATATCTCGAACAACCCAAAGTCGGATGAAGTTAGGAGTCCATGATCATGGAGCTTCTTTATGTGTTTCAGACTAATGTGTCCAAGTTGGCGATGCCAGAAGTATGTCGGTTTTATTTCATTAGGCTTATGCCTCTTGACATTCACGTTATAGTCTGGTTCTGTTTCTAAATCTACAATAAATAGCCCATCTACAATGGGTGCATATCTGTGGAACATTCCATTCAAATTAAATGAACAACCATTGTCCTTTAAATTGAATTCATAACCATGACTCCTCAAGCATGAGGCAGAAACAATGTTCCGACTAAGTGCGGGAATGTAATAAAAATTATTTAATTCCAAAATAAATCCAGAAGGAAGCTGGAGCTGTGTCATGCCGACCTCCAACATCGAAACTCTTGCTTTGTTGTCGACTCTGATGTCAATCTCCCCTTGTGCCACATGCCTAGTTCTTACCAACTCATACATCGAGTTGCAAATATGAACAACCGATCCGGTATAAAATACCAAAGAGCTGTTGGGGAACGTCACATGGGAAACAAAAAATTTCCTATGCTCACGCAAGACCTATCCATGGTGATGAGCATCTACGAGAGGGAGAGTGGATCTACATACCCTTGTAGATCGCTAAGCGGGAAGCGTTAAGAAACACGGTTGGTGTAGTCGAACGTCTTCGCGATCCAAATTGCCAAGCGTCCCGCAATCCAATCACGATTCGTCCCGATCAAGCACCGAACGGACGGCACCTCCGCATTCAGCACGCGTACAGCTTGATGATGATCTCCGCCTTCTTGATCTAGCGAGAGGGAGCGGAGAGGTAGAAGAGTTCTCCGGTAGCGTGACGGCGCCGCGGCGATGGTGGTGGAGCAATTCCGGCAGGGCTTTGCCTAAGCACTGCAGAAAACCGATCTAGAGGAGAAACTATGCACTAGAGGAACGGGTAGCACGTGGCTGAAAATCTAGTGCAAATACCCTAATACCTCTAGTATATATAAGAGGAAGAGAGGAGGAGTCTTGGCGCAAGGGCCAAGCCACCTAGGCTTTGACCGAACCAAGAGGAGAAGAGGATTCCTCCTCCAATCCTAGTAGGACTAAGACTCCTCCTTATTTTTGCCTTTTTGCTTTTTTCCACCATTTTCTCTTTGGGATTTTCTTCCCAGCCGCATGGGCCTTGTGTGGGACTTCCACCAGCCCACTAAGGGCTGGTATTCACTCTCCCACAGCCCATGTAGCCTCTTGGGTCGAAATACCCCTCCCGATGGTCTCCCGGTACACTACCAGCACTCCCGGTACACTACCAATGAGCCCGAAACTTTTCCGGCGACCAAAATAGGACTTCCTATATATCAATATTTACCTCTGGACCATTCTGGAGCTCCTCGTGACGTCCGGGATCTCATCCGGGACTCCGAACAACCTTCGGTCACCACCATGCATAACTCTATACTACCGAAACGTCACCAAACCTTAAGTGTGCAGACCCTGCGGGTTCGAGAACTATATAGACATGACCGAGACACTTCTACGGTCAATAACAAATAGCGGGACCTAGATGCCCATATTGGTTCCTACATATGCTACGAAGATATTTATCGGTCGAACCTCTATGTCAAGGATTCAGTTAATCCCGTATAATGTCCCCTTTGTTCTTCGGTATGTTACTTGCCCGAGATTCGATCGTCAGTATCTCCATACCTAGTTCAACCTCGTTACCGGCAAGTCTCTTTACTCGTTCCATAATACAAGATCCCATGGATAACACTTAGTCACATTGCCTGCAAGGCTTATTGTGATGTTGTATTACCGAGTGGGCCCTGAGATACCTCTCCGTCACACGGAGTAACAAATCCCAGTATTGATCCATGCCAACCCAACACACACCCTCGGAGATACCTATAGAGTACCTTTATAGTCACCCAGTTACGTTGCGACATTTGATACACACAAGGCACTCCTCTGGTGTCAGTGAGTTGCATGATCTCATGGTCATAGGAACAGATACTTGACATGAAGAAAATAGTAGCAATAAACTGACATGATCATATGCTATGTTTGTAGTTTGGGTCTTGTCCATCCGATCATTATCCTAATGATGTGATCCCATTATCAAATGAAATCTCATGTCAATGGCTAGGAATCCTTAGCCATCTTTGATCAACGAGCTACTCTATTAGAGGCATACTAGGGACATGGTGGTGTCTATGTATCCTCACATGTATCTGAGTTTCCGATCAATACAATTATAGCATGGATAATAAAAGATTATCATGAACAAGGAAATATAATAATAAACACTTTATTTATTGCCTCTAGGGCATATTTCCAACAAGAGCTACTAGGTATGTCAGCAAGGTAAATGTCTATAACATATGCAACAAGTGTACCTTTGCCTGAAGAAGAATCTCCGGCCTTCTTGGCATGTTTAGCAAGCCACTTGCTACAGTTCCTCTTCCAGTGACCAGCTTCCTTGCAATGAAAGCAAATGGTCTTTGAGTTCGGTATGGCCTATGGGTCAGTGGTAGGGACAACCTTCTTCGTGCCCTTTACCTTACCCTTTTTCTTCGACCAACTCTTCTTGAACTTAGCCGAGTTCTGCACCATCAACACTTGATGTGTGCCTTTCTTAATATCCTGCTCTGTCACCTTGAGCATCCCATGAAATTCAGTGAGCTTCTTACCCATGTCGTGCATATGATAGTTCGAGATGAACGTCCCATAGCTAGCTGGAAGAGAAGCCAAAACTGCATCAATAGCGACCTCATCCAAGAGCGGGAAGCCCAACCTATCCAATGCTTGCATGTATCTGATCATCGTGATCACATGCAGGATTAGTGGATCACCTTCCTTCAGCTTACAATCCATCAAGGATCATCGGACGTTGAACCTTTCGGTCCTAGCCTGTACCTAAAACATGCTCCTATGAGTCTCGATCATATCAAAAGTTGCAATATCTTCGAAATGCTGTTGCAAATCGGGCTCCATACAAGCCAGCATGAGGGAGCTGATGTCGTTCAATTCATCAATGAGTTTCTGGTAGGCATTCTTTGTTGTGGCATTAGCATTATCGACAGATACCTATGGAAGTGGATCCTCTAGAACATGTTCCTTTTTATCGTGCTTGAGAACAATTCTCAAATTTCTATACCAGGTGGTAAAGCTTGTTCCATTCTGTTTACCCTTTTCCAAAATTGATTTCAATGCAAAGTTTTGAGCAGGCGGTGCAATTGATCTACAGCAAAAAATATGCAATCACTAAGCAATGTGTTTATGTAGAGTAATTCAAGCCTTAAATTGAACTACTCCCACTGAAGTGGCATCCCTCCACAATCTCTCAGTGATTCAGGATCCGTGTAGCGCGAGTGAACAGTGAGCTTTAGCATCATTGCTAGCCAACTTGCCTATCTGGTAAGCAATACCTTGCTAATCGTATATCCATATGACTCTTCTCGGTTGGGTAGGTATCTCATACCCCGGCTCCCAACCTTCTTTGCCACAAGGCCCAAAACCGTTTTGATAGCCTTGTCAAGTTAACCTGATGCATTGCATGTCCGTGTCCGATACGAACCCTCTAGTTCAAGGACACCTAGTAGCACCTCAATTTTATGAGCCCACCACTAGATGTACTTGATGTGTGAAGGTGCAACATTCGGAATGGCAATGTGCTTGATATTAATGAGGGATCTTTCCTCCATTCTAACATGCATAGAAACAAGAAGCAATATCCATCACATATAAACATAAATATGTCAAATAGTATGGCTCCTTCATGGGCGTCATTCCATGGCTGGCTCCAACTCCGATGGCTAGGGAGAACTCCATCTTGTTCATCACGCCGGGACACCAAAGCCTCGAACTTGTTCTCTGTCCTCCTCCTACTACAACTAGTAATGAATTTAGATCAAAAAATCACAAGTTAACACGCAGGTTGTTATACAATATAATGACATCACTTTGGCTCCTGTTGGTAGACAATCACCATACGCAAGTCATGTTAAATTACACACATGCATGACATACATATGAGGCATACTATTCACATCAAACCTGCAAAACAAACTTATGCATAGAATCGCATTCTACCGGTTTGTGTGATCATGTACGAAATACAGGGCACACCCACACGGCGGTCATCGTGTAGGGAATTCAAATTTATGTTTCACAGTTAACCCCGATGGCGGAAAATTGACCGGTAGTGGTAGGTTGTGTCATTACCTCTTCGATTTCGATTGATAGAAAACATAGCCTCAATGATCCCTGTGTGTAGTTGATCTCATCAACCGTGCACATAGCCGATCTCATGAACGACGACAGATCTCATTTGTTGCCTCCACATATCACATATGCTACCGGTTTGAAACCAAAACCTATAGCAGAGGCTCTGATACCACTGTTGGGTTCTACCGTAGGTGCATCGCATGCAAATTAAAATTTCCCAATGCGCAGAACAACCAAGAACATGCTACATAGATGGATCACAAATCGTTACCACTAGACGAGCAGTGTAGTGCAGCGGAAGTAGAGTTCGGGCAACGCATCTGCGTGGTCCATCTCCTCCTCATCCAATCTCTCTCGAACAGGCGGTCGTCGGATCCTCTCCCTCGAACAGTCGTCCGCTGGATCCCACGTATAGGTTCGCTGGAGCGGCACAAGTGCACCGCCTCTAAAGGTATTCATGCGTAGCGGAGGAACACCGTGCGGTGGACTGCTAGGTCCGATCGCACAGTCGGCGGCGGGTGGAGGTGGCTAGTTGCAACACATGCAAAACCTAATGACGACATCAAAGCAATCAACCAGATGGGTGATACGTCTCCAAAGTATCTATAATTTATGAAGTATTCATGCCATGTTTACAATAATTCTAGATGATTTTCGTATGATTTTATTAGAACTAACCTGGACTGACGCTCTTTTCAGCAGAACTACTGTGGTGTTGTTTTTGTGCAGAAATAAAAGTCCTCGGAATGGGCTAAAAATTTGCAGAGAATATTTTTGGAAAATATAAAAAATACTGGAGCGAAGATCTGGGCAAGGAAGTGGAGGAGGAGGCAACAAGCATGTTGGGCACGGCCACCCCGCTAGGTCGCGCCCTCATGGCTTGTGGACTCCTCGAGCACCCCCTTGACATGAGACCGACGCCAAACATTCCTATAAATACTAAAAACTCCAGAAATAAACCTAGATCGGGGGTTCCACCACTGCAAGCCTCTGTAGCCATGAAAAACCAATTGGGAGCCCGTTCCGGCACCCTGCCAGAGGGGGAAATCATCACCGGTGGCCATCTTCATCATCCCGGCAGTCTCCATGATGAGGAAGGAGTAGTTCACCTTGGAGGCTGAGGGTATATACCGATAGCTATGTGTTTGATCTCTCTATCTCTCTCTCTCGTGTTCTTGAGAAGGCACGATCTTGATGAATCTGATATAGATGAATCTGATGACCCACAAGTATAGGGGATCTATCATAGTCCTTTTGATAAACCCAACGAGGATCGGTAGGAAATGACAAGCTGTTTCGAGTAAGGTATTCTCTACAAGCACTGAAATGATCGGTAACAGATAGTTTTGTGACGAGTTTATTTGTAACGAGTAACAAGCAACAAATGTAGCAACTGTGCAAAAAGGTAGCCCAATACTTTTTGTATGAAAGGACAGGCCTAGACAAACTCTTATATGAAGCAAAGTGCTCCCGAGGACACATGGGAATTTCTGTCAAGCTAGTTTTCATCATGCTCACTTGATTCGCGTTCGTTACTTTGATAATTTGATGTGTGGGTAGACCGGTATTTGGGTATTGCCCTGACTTGGACAAACCTCCCACCTATGATTAACCTCTCTCGCAAGCATCCGCAAGTGCGAAAGAATAATTCTGTCACTCTAGCAACCATCATCTACTTATTACTTCCCAATCTCTTCCCCTAGGCCCAAATAATGGTGAAGTGTTATGTAGTCGACGTTCACATAACACCACTATATCTCATCAAAATATCGAACAAATACCAAATTCACATGATTACTTATAACAAGACTTATCCCATATCTTCGGGAAACAAACATAACTAGTCACAAAGCATGTTCATGTACATAATCAGAGGGGTATTAATTATCATAAAGGATCTGAACATATGATCTTCAACCAAGTAAACCAACTATCATCAACTACACGGAGTAATCAACACTACTTGCAACCCACAGGTAGCAATCTGAGGTTTGAGACAAAGATCGGATACAAGAGATGAAGTAGGGTTTGGAGAGGAGATGGTGCTGGTGAATATGTTCATGGAGATTTACCCCCTCTCGATGAGAGGATCGTTGATGATGACGATGGCTTTGATTTTCCCCTCCGGGAGGGAAGTTTCCCCGAAAAAATAGCTTTGCCAGAGCTCTAGATTGGTTCTGACCATGTTCCACCTCGAGACGGCGGCGCTTTGTACCGTAAGCTTCCTTATGATTTTTTCCAGGTCAAAACACTCAATATAGCAGAAGATGGGCGTCAGGAGCCTGTCAGGTGGGTCACAAGCCCTCTAGGCACAGCTAGGGGGTGGCCGCGCCTGGCAGGCTTGTCACCTCCTGGTGGCCCCCCTTTGGTATTTGTTTCGCCCAATATTTTTTATATATTCCAAAATAATTCTCCGTAACTTTTCAGGACTTTTGGAGTTGTGTAGGATAGGTCTCCTAGATTTGCTCCTTTTCCAGTCCAGAATTCTAGCTGCCGACATTCTCCCTCTTCAGGTAAACCTTGTAAAATAAGAGAGAAAAGGCATAAGAATTGTACCATAACGTGTAATAATACCCCATAATTCTATAATTATCAATACAAAAGCATTGTGCAAAATGGACATATCAACTCCCCCAAGCTTGTCCTCAAGTGAAAGTCGAGATCGATAAATATGTCCACAAGTTTAGAGATAGAGGTGTCAATAAAATAAAATATGGACATGAGGGAATTGTGATCATATTTAGGACAACAATACTTATTGGTACATGATTTCTTGTGCTAAAGTAAAAATTCATTCACAAGATAAAGTATGAACCAAGCACTCCATTGACAACCAACAAACTATGCTCTTAGTAATTGAAGCAATTAGTAATTTATCATAACATCGAAAAGAGTCAATATAAGAGCTTGTAAAGCAAATCCACATACTCAATCATCTTTTAGTCTTCCATAATTGCTAACATTCACGTGGTACCCATGAGATCAAAGCTTTGATCAGACATAGAGAAAGATAGGGGCTTAAAGTTTTTCCTCCAAACTATTCACCTGAAGGGAGATGTTAATAATAATAACTCATGATCACCCACATCCGGGTGGATATATGCGTCTAGATCATTCTCCAACACATGATGCTTTCCAAAATAGAAAGACGAAATATAGGAGGTGGTGAATACCACCATGACTCTTGCATAAAGGTAAGTACTAAAAAGGTAAAAGTAACAGATAGTTCCCTTTGCAGAGGGAAGCAGAGGTTGTCATGCGCTTTTGGTTTTTGGATGCGCAAACCCTTAATGCAGAGGAACACAACATTGTATTGACCTTTGTGATAACAACCTTTATTATGCAGTCCGTCCCTTTTATTCCTTTGCCATCACAAATTCGGGCAACACTTTTTTCCCTTACAGTAAAGATGAAACATATTTAAGAGAAATTCTTGTTGCTTTATGCCCCGATGACAACTTACTTGAAGTATCTTATTAAACCCATAGGTAGGCATGGTGGACTCTCATGGAAAAACTGGGTTGAGGGTATTTGGATGCACAAGTAGTATCTCTACCTACTGGTCGGAAGTTTTGGTTGGTTTTGGGTAGATGCAAGCACTACATGTTGAAGGATCTATAAACATATAACTTCTGTTCGGAAGTGAGCAGGCATAACCAATTATGTTGTGTTCCTTGTCCAAAATCTACTTCTTAGCATACAATATTTTAATGAGTGCTCACAATCATAAAAGATGTCAAAGATAATTTATTTATATGTGAATCTCTCTTTTTTATCACTTCCTTTTTAATTGCACCAATGACCAATTGCTATGTTTGTCAACTCCCAACAAATTTCAACCGACATACTTCTTATATGTAAAGTCATCACTCCCCATAAGATCAATATATATACTCTTTATTTTACTGTATTCTTCTTTTATTTCTTAATTATTTCTCAAGATCATAGCAACCAAGAAAAGCCCTCACATAAAAACTACTTTTTATTATATAACTCTCGGACTTGCTCACATAAGGGGAACAAAAAGCAAAAACTCAAAGCTAGATCATACTAAAAATTTATTCTACCAGATCAAGATAATATCAAAAGGATCGAACTAAGAAAAACAAGAAAAGAAAAAGGCTGTGATGGTGATACGATACCGGGGCGCCTCCCCAAAGCTTGGCACAAACCAAGGGGAGTGCCCATACCCATGTGTTTGGATGTCCTTCTTCGGAGGTGATGATGATGGGGTTGTTGATGAGGTTGGAGGCTTGTCTCAAGTCTTCCAAGGCATAGGCTCACAATTGTAAAAAGATGAACGAGTCTCCGGAATTCTCAAATCTATAGCCAAACTCATTCTCTTAAATATGTATTCATACTCACAGTTTTGGTTTTGCAGATCAAAGATCTGGGCTTGGAGATGCTCGATTTTCTCGTAAAGTTTGAAGACGTGCTCCCCGATGTCCTTGGTGTCCAGCTTGTGTTTATAGGTAAATTCTAATATCATCATATGATTTGCATTGAGTCCACATTCCACCATCCCTTGGCACTTGAAGACTTGTTGCTCCATAGCTTCGAGCCTTGTTTCCATGCTTCCGGTCTTCTTTGGCCCCTCCATGTCATGGATGTGCAGCACCCCCTCCTGCATCTCAATAGTTTGAGGGTGTCGCAGCACCTCCCCAAGGTAGGGGTTGATGACCTTCTTGAAGAACTTGTCCTTTGGTGCACTTGGGACCACCATGACGATCTAAATCTGTAGCAGAAACAGCTCAAAACGAAAACAAGAGGTATTGTCGTGATACCAAATTCCAAACCTGCAGGAGATTATAAAATGAATTTTGGCCAACCCAAAGGAGTGTACCATAAGAAAACGGAGTCTGGAGGGCGCACGAGGTGGTGGCAAGCTACCTAGGCGCGTCCAGGGGGTGGCCGCGCCTGGCAGGCTTGTCGCCTCCTCGTGCGCCTTTTGGACTACTTTTAATTTGCCTAAATTATTAAATATTCCAAAATGGCAAAAAATAGCTATGGGGGAAGTTTTGGAGTCAGTTTACTTACCGTACCACATACCTATTTCTTTTCGGAGTCTGAAACGTTTTGGTAGGTCAGTTTACTTACCGATCTCATGAACGACGACAGATCTCATCCGCCGCCTCCACATATCACATACGATACCGGTCTGAAACCAAAACCTCTAGAAGAGGCTCTGATACCACTGTTGGGTTCTACCGTACGTGCATCGCATGCAAACTAAAATTTCCTTATGCACAAAAAAAACCAAGAACATGCTACACAGATGGATCACAGAGCGTTACCACTAGACAAGCAGTGTAGTGCAACGGAAGTAGACTTGGCGCAACGCATTCGCGTGGTCCATCTCCTCCTTGTACGATCACCCATGAACAGGTGGTCGCCGTATCCTCTCCCTCAAACAGTCGGTTGCTGGATCCCACGTATAGGTTTGCTAGAGCTGCGCAAGTGCACCGCCTCTAACGATATTCGCGCGTGCAGGAGGAACACCGTGCGTCGGACTGCTAGGTCCGATCGCACAGTCGGCAGCGAGTGGAGGTGGCTAGTTGCAACACATGCAAAATCTAATGATGGCACCGAAGCGATCAACCAGATGGGCGATACATCTCCAATGTATCTATAATTTATGTAGTATTCGTGCCATGTTTACAATAATTCTATATGATTTTGGTATGATATTATTAGAACTAACCCAGACTGACGTTGTTTTCAGCAGAACTACCGGGGTGGTGTTTTTGTGCATAAATAAAAGTCCTCGAAACGGGCTGAAAATTTACGGAGAATATTTTGGAAAATATAAAAAATACTGGAGCGAAGAGCTTGGCCAGGAAGTGGACGAGGAGTCCACAAGCCTGTTGGGTGCGGCCACCCCCTAGGCCGCGCTCGTGGGGTTTATGGACTCCTTGAGCACCCCCTTGATGTGAGACCGACGCCAAAAATTCCTATAAATACTAAAACCTCCAGAAAGAAACCTAGATCGGGACTTCCGCTGCCAGAAGCCTCTATAGCCACGAAAAACCAATAGGGAGCCCGTTCCGGCACCCTACCGGAGGGGGAAATCATCATCGGAGGCCATCTTCTTTATCGCAGCAGTCTCCATGATGCGGAGGGAGTAGTTCACCCTCGAGGTTGAGGGTATGTACCAGTAGCTATGTGTTTGATCTCTCTCTCTCTCTCTCGTGTTCTTGAGATGGCACGATCTTGATGTACCGCGAGCTTTATTGATATAGATGAATCTGATGACCCACAAGTATAGGGGATCTATCATAGTCCTTTCGATAAGTAAGAGTGTCGAACCCAACGAGGATCAGAAGGAAATGACAAGAAGTTTCCAGTAAGGTATTCTCTGCAAGCACTGAAATTATCGGTAACAGATAGTTTTGTGATGAGATAATTTGTAACGAGTAACAAGTAACAAATGTAGCAACGGTGCAGCAAGGTAGACCAATCCTTTTGTACCAAAGGACAGGCCATGACAAACTCTTATATTAAGCAAAGTGTTCCTGAGGACACATGGGAATTTCTGTCAAGCTAGTTTTCATCATGCTCACTTGATTCGTGTAAGGTACTTTGATAATTTGATATGTGGGTGGACCGGTGCTTGGGTCCTGCCCTTACTTGGACAAACCTCCCACTTATGATTAACGTCTCTCGCAAGCATCCGCAAGTACGAAAGAATAATAAATCTAACCATAGCATGAAAAATATGGATCTAAATCAGCCCCTTACGAAGCAACGCATAAACTAGGGTTTAAAATTCTCTCACTTTAGCAACCCATCATCTACTTATTACCTCCCAATATCTTCCCCTAGGCCCAAATAATGGTGAAGTGTTATGTAGTCGACGTTCACATAACACCACTAGAGGAGAGATAACATACATCTCATCAAAATATCGAACGAATACCAAATTCACATGATTACTTATAACAAGACTTATCCCATGTCCTCGGGAACAAACGTAACTACTCACAAACCATGTTCATGTTCATAATCAGAGGGGTATTAATTATCATAAAGGATCTGAACATATGATATTCCACCAAGTAAACCAACTAGCATCAACTACATGGAGTAATCAACACTACTAGCAACCCACAGGTACCAATCTAAAGTTGGAGACAAAGATCGGATACAAGAGATGAACTAGGGTTTGGAGAGGAGATGGTGCTGGTGAATACGTTGATGGAGATTGACCCCCTCTTGATGAGAGGATTGTTGGTGATGGTGATGGCTTCGATTTCCCCCTCCGGGAGGGAAGTTTCCCCGACAGAACAGCTCTATTGAAGCTCTAGACTGGTTCTGTCCAAGTTCCGCCTCGAGACGACGGTGCTTGATCCTGAAAGCTTCCTTATGATTTTTTCCAGGTGAAAACCCTCAATATAGGAGAAGATGGGCGTCGAGGGCCTGCCAGGTGGGTCACAAGCCCTCTAGGCACGGTTAGGGGGTGGCCGCGCTTGGCAGGCTTGTCACCTCCTGGTGGCCCCCGTCTGGTATTTGTTTCTCCAGATACTTTTTATATATTCCAAAATAATTCTCTCTAACTTTTCAAGAATTTTGGTGTTGTGCAGAATAGGTCTCCCAGATTTTCTCCTTTTCCAGTCGAGAATTTCAGCTGCCGGCATTCTCACTCTTCATGTAAACCTTGTAAAATAAGAGATAAAAGGCATAAGAATTGTACCATAACGTGTAATAACAGCCCATAATTCAATAAATATCAATATAAAAGCATGATGCAAAATAGACATATTAGAATCATATGGAGTTTTCCCCTCTCTATGTTTTTGTGATGAATTGAGTTTTCCCTTTGAAATTTTCTTATAGGATTGAGTCTTTAAAGGATTGAGAACACTTGATGTATGTCTTGCGATGGGACATCCGTGATGACAATGGGATGTTCTATTGATCCACTTGATGTATGTTTTGGTGATCAACTTGCGGGTTCCGTGACCTTAGGAATCTATGCATAGGTGTTTGCACACGTTTTTGTCTTGACTCTCCGATAGAAATTTTGGGGCACTCTTTGAAGTTCTTTGTGTTGGATTGAACATGATGAATCTGAAATTGTGTGATGCATACCTTATAATCAAGCCCATCGGTACTTGTGGTGACATTGGAGTATCTAGGTGACATTAGGGTTTTGGTTGATTTGTACCTTAAGGTGTTATTTTAGTACGAACTCTAGGGCTGTTGGTGACACTTATAGGGATAGCTCATACAATTGATTGGACAATATAACTTTGAGGTGGTTTTGTACCCTACAATAATTTCTTTGTTTGTTATCTACTATTTGTGACTTTGGAGTGAACTCTTTGTCGCGCGTGAGAGATTTACATATAATTCAACTATGTTAGTATTGTTGAGAGCTTGCACTAGTGAAAGTATGGACCCTAGGCCTTGTTTTCAAGCATTGCAATACCATTTGTGCTCACTTTTTTTTACTTTTTACCCTTCTGTTTTTATATTTTAAGATTACAAAAACCTATATCTACCATCCATATTACACCTTTATCACCATCTCTTCGCCGAACTAGTGCACCTATACCATTTTACCATTGTATTGGGTGCGTTGGGGACACAAGAGACTCTTTGTTATTTGGTTGCGGGGTTGTTTGAGAGAGACGATCTTCATCCTACGCCTCCCACGAATTGATAAACCTTAGGTCATCCACTTGAGGGGAAATTGCCACCGTCCTACAAAACTCTACGCTTGGAGTCCTAACAAAGTCTACAAGAATAATCTTGCATAGTAGACATCAAGCTCTTTTCTGGTGTCGTTGCCGGGGAGGTGAGTGCTTGAAGGTATATCTTTTGATCTTGCTATCAAATCTTTAGTATCTTGTTTTTCACTAGTTTGGTTTTATAAAATAAAACTACAAAAAATGGAGTTTAGGTTGCATCACTTGTTTCGTCTTTATAACATCTTTCGTGAAAAATGATAGTTCAGAAAATTATGCTCAATTGATAGAGGAAGAATTTATGAAAATACTTGATTAGAATTCCTTGAAATATGAGCATAATTGAAATGTTGCTAGTATGAATTCTCTGAATATTCATGATGCTAATTATATGCAAAGCCACAACTTGGGGATGCTATGTTTGATGAAGATGATATTTTTAGTGCCCCAAGTTTTGATGAGCAAAACTATTATGATGATGGCATGCCGCCTATATATGATGATTATTGTGATGACATGTATTCTATAAATAGTAATGAAAACCATGAAACTTGTCATCATGATTTTAATATTCAAAGTGGTTATGTCAATCAAGTACCTCATGATAGTTATTTCGTTGAGTTTGCTCCCACTATTATGAATGAGAAGAAGTTTGCTTATGTCGAGAGTGATAAATTTTCTATGCTTGTAGATCATGAAAAGAATGTCGTATGTGCTAGTTATAATGTTCAACTACTTCAAGATTCTACTGAAAATTATTATGAGGAAGGAATATATGCTTGTAGGAATTGCAATAGTACAAAGTTTCCTCTCTATGTCTTCAAGGTTTTGGAATTATGCTTGTTTTGCCTTCGTATACTAGTTGATTCTTGCTCCAATAAATTGTTTTCTCAAAAAATACCTATGCATAGGAAGTGGGTTAGACTTAAATGTGCTTGTCATGAGATTCATGACGCACCTTTGCATGTTATAATTATTATTCCTATATGAGCATCATTGAAATCATCATGCCTAGCTAAATGGCATTAAAGAAAAGCGCTTGTTGCGAGACAACCCAATACTTTTACCTTATGTTTTTATGTGTTCACATTATTAAGATACTGTAGTACTCATGTTTTGTGTATTTTATTTCAATAAAGTGCCAAGTAAATCCTTTGGGATAGTGTGGATACTTGCTTGTTTGATTACGTGCAAAAACAGAAAGTTTTGCATCCAGTATATGAATTATATGATTTTAATGGAGATCCAAAAAATATTAAATTTTACATAAGATTTCTATGCAAATTTTTTGGTATGTGCTAATGTTTTAGAATTTTGAGAGACGGGGAAATTTTTGTGATCATTCAGATCTTTACAGACGGATCTGTTTTGGATAGATTCTATTTTGCATGCATAGTTTGCTTGTTTAAAGTGTTCATATATCTTATATTGAGTCATATAAATTGTGGTAATTATGGAATTAGTAGGTATCATGTGTTAGCAATTATGAATCTTGTCTTGACTGTACGTAAGTGAATGATCGACCTTTATTACACTAGCCCTTCTCACAAAGTTCCGTTAAGTTTTGTGTGATTGAAGTTTTCATGTTTTTGGGATAAGAAGTGAAAAAAATATAATCTTGGGGATTCCCAAGGAGCCCCCAAGGTAATATCCAAGGAATACTCAATCTCCTAAGCTTGGGGATACCCCGAAAGGCATCCCCTCTTTCGTCTTCAACATTATCGATATATCTTACTTAGAGCTATATTTTTGTTCATCACATACTATGTGTTTTGCTTGGAGTATCATTAAATTTTTTTTATTTTCTGTTAGGTGTTATTTATATTCTATTTTCAATAAAAATTCCAAGAATTGCCTTAGGATGCTTGCATTGCATGTTTTGATATGTGCTGGGTAAAAACAGAAACTTCTACTGTAGTGTTTGAATTTTCATATTTTACTGGAACGTGGAAAGTTTCTAAAAGTTTTACACAGTGTTTTTGTATAAATTTTATAGCATTTACTAAAGGTTCATAATTATTTGTGTTACATAAGAACACTTGTTTAATAGATTTCTACAGACTGTTCTGTTTGGATAGATTGCTGTCATAGTTTTGTTTTCTACTTACCCTATAGTTTCCATAGCCTATATTAGTAAATATAAATTGTGGAAATGATAGTATATAGTACCTAATGTTTGAAAATTATTATACAAATTGTCTTGGCAGTACATGAAGTGTTGATTTATTATCATGTGTACTAACCTATCTCACGAGTTCTTTTCGAGTTTTGTGTGGATGAAGTTTGTGAGAATAGGTGAAACCGGGATATGAGAGGATTTAACAAGATACAAAAGCTCGAGCTTGGGGATTACCAAGGCACCCCAAGTAAATATTTCAAGAATTCTCAATCATCCAATCTTGGGGATTCCCAAGGCACCCCAAGGCTACACATCCCATCTTTCTTCATCAACTATCGGTTAGCCTATGTTAAGCCTAAATCTTTATTCGTTCACATGATGCATGCTATTCTTGGAGTGCTATTTTTATTTTTCTTGCTGTTTAAATAAAATACGCAGATCTGAAAATCTTTATTGAGAGAGAGATAGAAAGTCCTCACATAGCTACTTAACTGTTTGACTACTCATTGATCTTCACTTATATGTTTTGGAGTAGTTTTGTCATTTAATCTCGTGCTTCACTTATATCCTATGAGTAAATGGTTGAGAATTGAATATCATAAATCTTAAATTATATATGTTTTATATTCTTATCCCATGGGAGTAATGACTTCACATATAAGAAGTATAGGTGGTAAAATTTATTGAAAGTTAGCAAACACCACATTGGTTACTTGAACAATTCATGAAACAATATTGAAGGAAGAGGGATTTCACATGTAAATATACTATCTTGGACATCTTCTATGATTTTGAATAACCATTATTTATTTTCAAACTTGAGAAAATTAGTTGAAGTTGGACAATGAATACAATGTAATGAGTTATGCTTGGGTATATTTGTATAGAAGTTATATTGTTATGGATCCTCCAAGATGTGGTGCTTGCTCCCACCTCATACTAGCCAAAACTTCTAAAACAAGTACAAATACTACGTGTGCATCCAAACACCCTTAAACCTAAAGATGTTCCATATGAGTCCAGCATACCTACCTATATTCGGTATTTACCTGCCGTTCCAAGTAAATTTGCATGTGCCAAACTCTAAACCTTCAGACAATATTCTGTTTTGTATGCCTGAATCACTAATATAGTGGCTAGGGGATGTCTGTACCTTCCATGCTAGGTGGGTTATTATCACGATATGTGTTGATTCACTATCATTCACGAGAAAGTGGCAGGTATTCAGGATGCCTAGTTCCATGCTCAAAACTTAAATCAAAATATAATGAAACAACCCCCCCCCCAGGATTGTTGTTTGTATGGACGGTACCCGTGGATTCGGGTCGCCATGGAATGTGATTGATTGGTGGAGGGGAGTAAAAACTTTACCATTCTGTTTGGGAACCTCCTATAATGTATCTAGCATGGAAGATACCGAGATCTCTCGGTTGTTATGTTGGGAATGAAAGCATACCACTCAAAATTATTATTCATCTCTGTTATAAAAGCTCGAGGTCCAGAAACTCTACAAGTCAATGTTTCCCTCTGCAAAGGGCCTATCTTTTACTTTCTAGTACTTACCTTTATACAAGAGTCATGGTGATCTTCACCACTTCCTATATTTCGCCTTTTTCTCTTGTCAAGGATCATGTGGTGGAGAAAGATCCAAGCATATATGGCCATTCAAATATATTTGATCTTGAATTATTATTGTTGACGATTATCTATATGATAAATAAGTTGGGAGGTGAAACTTTAAGCCCCTATCTTTCTCTGTGTTCGACGGATGCCATTTGCTCTAAAAATATGTTTTGAGTGTTAGAAATCATGGAAGACTATATGATAGTTGAGTATGTGGAATTTGCTAAATCAAAGCTCTTACATATACCTTTCTAGAAAATAAGATTAATTGCAATTGTTTGCTGACTGAAAGCATAGTTTGTTAGTTTTCAAGAAACTTTCTGGTCTATACTTTAAAATGTGAATAGCATGTAACTCGATCATGAGAAGTTTTATGAGATGAGCTACTGTTTATGATATAAAATGATGCTAGAAAAAACTGATTGGAATTATCATTGATCAAACTTGTGCACCTTCTAGCATTCGAACTTCATAATGTTTTTCTTTTATCATTTACCTACTCGAGGACGAGCAGAAATTAAGCTTGGGGATGCTGATACGTCTCCAGTGTATCTATAATTTATGAAGTACTCATGCCATATTTACAATAATTCTATATGATTTTGGTATGATTTTATTAGAACTAACCCGGACTAACGTTGTTTTTAGCAGAACTACAATGGTGTTGTTTTTGTGCAGAAATAAAAGTCCCCGGAATGGGATGAAAATTTACGAAGAGTATTTTTGGAAAATATAAAAAATACTAGAGCGAAGATCTGGGCCAGGAAGTGGATGAGGAGGCCACAAGCCGTCTGGGTGCGGCCACCCCCCTAGGTCGCGCCCCTGTGGCTTGTGGACTCCTCGAGCACCCCCTTCATGTGAGACCGACGCCAAAAAATCCTATAAGTACTAAAACCTCTAGAAAGAAACCTAGATCGGTAGTTCTGCCGCTCTAAGCCTCTATAGCCACGAAAAAACAATCGGGAGCCCATTACGGCACCCTGCCGGAGGGGGAAATCATCACCGGAGGCCATCTTCATCATCCCGACGGTCTCCATGATGAGGAGGGAGTGGTTCACCCTCGAGGCTGAGGGTATGTACCAGTAGCTATGTGTTTGATCTCTCTCTTTTGAATTCTTGAGATGGCACGATCTTTATGTACCGCGAGCATTATTGATATAGATGAATCATATGGAGTTTTCCCCTCTCTATCTTCTTGTGATGAATTGAGTTTTCCCTTTGAAGTTTTCTTATCGGATTGAGTCTTTAAAGGATTTCAGAACACTTGATGTATGTCTTGCGATGGGATATCCGTGGTGACAATGGGATGTTCTATTGATTCACTTGATGTATGTTTTGGTGATCAACTTGCGGGTTCCATGACCTTGGGAATCTATGCATAGGGGTTGGCACACGTTTTTGTCTTGACTCTTCGGTATAAACTTTGGGGCACTCTTTGAATTTCTTTGCATTGGATTGAACATGATGAATCTAAAATTGTGTGATCCATATCGTATAATCAAGCCCATGGGTACTCCTGGTGACATTGGAGTATCTAGGTGACATTAGTATTTTGGTTGATGTGTATCTTAATGTGCTATTTTAGTACGAACTCCAGGGCTGTTCGTGACACTTATAGGGATAGCTCATAAGATTGATCGGAAAAGATAACTTGGAGGTGGTTTCGTACCCTACAATAATTTCTTCGTTTATTCTCCGCTATTTGTGACTTTGGAGTGAACTCTTTGTCGCGCGTGAGAGATTTACATATGATTCAACTATGTTAGTATTGTTGAGAGATTGAACTAGCGAAAGTATGGATCCTAGGCCTTGTTTTCAAGCATTGCTATACCGTTTTTGCTCACTTTTGTTACTTGTTACCTTGGAGTTTTTATATTTTCAGATAAAAAAAACCTATATCTACCATCCATATTACACCTTTATCACCATCTCTTCGCCGAACTATTGCATCTATACAATTTATCATTGTATTGGGTGTGTTGGGGACACAAGAGACTCTTTGTTATTTCGTTGCAGGGTTGTTTGACAGAGACCATTTTCATCCTACGCCTCCCACAGATTGATAAACCTTAGGTCATCCACTTGAGGAAAAATTGCTACTGTCCTATAAAACTCTACACTTGGAGGCCCAACAAAGTCTACAAGAATAATCTTGCATAGTAGACATCAATGGGTGTGCCACGCCTCCACTATATATAGGCATCTGTCGGGGGCTCAACTCTTGGGACTCGCCCGGATCCTAAAGCCCACGTGTTCCTTCCCTAAAGCGCGCGACCCCTTAGGTTCTGTTCACTTGGTGGCGAGTTAGATCGAATCCGGCTTCACCAGTCGGTAGCGGCCACTAGCAAAGCATGCTGACTCCAAGGACTATCTTTATTCATAAGCACATAGGAAATATCATAATACATGATTGCTTCTATGTCATATCTCCAAAATCTGGTGCCCTGTCGGAGGGGGTATCGGTCACGGAGGGCCTCCACATCAACCTTGCGGCTCTCATGGTGATGTGTGAGTAGTCTACCATAGACCTACGGGTCTGTAGTTAGTATCAAGATGGCTATCTCTCTCTATCTATATATTTATCTCTGTCTCTCTCTTGATCTTCAACACAATGATCATCGCATCTTCGATTTGACATATCCATTGTGATTGTCTTGTGCGGTGTGTTTGTTGGGATTCGATGAATTGTGGGTTTATATTGAGTTTATTCATGAAAAGGTTTTGAGTCTTCTTTGAAATCTATTATTATTCTTATTTGCATGATTATTATACCTTCATAAATTTCTTTGATATATTTATTTTCTTTGACCAAGTAGATTGATCTTTGTACACTAAGAGGGGTGCGTTGTAGTGGGTTCGTGCTCTATATCCCGGTGACAGAAAGGGGCATGACATGTCTTTGTATTGTTTCCACTAAGGATAAAATGATGGGGTTAGTTCATATTAATTGAATTCTCTTTGTCTATATCATGTTGTTATTCCCCAAGCATTACTCTGTTTTACTTAATACTCTAGATGCATGCTGGATAGTGGTCGATGGGTGCAGTAATAGTAATAGTGCAAGCAGGAGTTGGCCTATTTGCTTACTAACGTGATGCATATATACACATGATCATTCCCGTGAATATCACATAACTATGTGCTTTTCTGTCAGATGCACAAAAGTAATTTGTTTACCCTCGTATGCCTAGTTTCATGAGAGATGCCACTAGGGAAAACTATGCCCCCCGGGGTCTATTCAATTATATATTTACAAAAGCTTTCAATAACTTGATGAAATTATTTACTTTTTACTTTTTAGCAATTTACAATTATCTACTACCAATCACACTACTCATAAGCTTGCAAATAATGAGTCCAAGGGGATTGACAACCATCTTGCCCCCGTTGGGTGCAAGTGTTTGCTTCTTTGTGTGCACTCGCTGAAGACGGGGGTTGCATGTTACTCCTATATGTTCGTGAAACCTTGGTTCTTAACTGAGGGAAATACATATCCGTATTGTGTTGCATCACATGTTCCTCTTCGTGGAAAACCCAACGCAGATCACAAGTATCACACCGCTGCATAGAGGGGGAGAGATTTGGTGTTGATGGCGGCGAAGTTGCTCGTGTAGATCGCCATCACGATGGTTGCCTCGGTAGTGTTCTGGCATGATCGGAAGAGGGGAGAGAGTCCCCCTCCTTCTTATTCTTGCTTGGTCTCCCCCTATGCCGGGGCGATGTACCCACGGATATCTATAGGACCTTCAGGGTCCCTTTTCGGTTCTTTGGGGGGTGTTGGAAATATGCCCTACAGGCAATAATAAAATAGTTTTTTTATTATATTTCCTTATTCATGATAATCATTTATTATAAATGCTATAATTGTATTGATTAGAAACACATTGCATGTGTGGATATATAGACAACATTGTGTCCCTAGTATGCCTCTAGTAGACTAGCTCATTGATCAAAGATGGTCAAGGTTTCCTAGCCATTGACATGAGATGTCATTTGATAATGGGATCAAATCATTGGGATAATCATGTGATGGACAAGACCCAAACTATAAACATATCATATGATCGTGTCAGTTTATTGCTATAGTTTTCTCCATGTCAAGTATCTGTTCCTATGACCATGAGATCATGCAATTCAATGACACCGGAGGAGTACCTTGTGTGTATCAAACGTCGCAGTGTAACTGGGTGACTATAAAGGTGCTCTACGGGTATCTCCGAGGGTGTCTGTTGAGTTGGCATGGATCAAGACTGGGATTTCTTACTCCATGTGACGGAGAGGTATCTCAGGGTCCACTCGGTAATACAACATCAGAACAAGGCTTGCAAGCAATGTAACTAAAGTGTTAGCCATGGGATCTTGTATTACGGAACAAGTAAAGATAATTGCCGGTAACGAGATTGAACTAGGTATACAGATACCGACGATCGAATCTCGGGCAAGTAACATACAGAAGAATAAAGGGAACAACATATGGGATTAACTGAATCCTTGACATGGAGGTTCAACCGATAAAGATCTTTGTAGAATATGTAGGAACAAATATTGGACTATGGGTCCCGCTATTGGTTATTGACTATACAGGTGTCTCGGTCATGTCTACATAGTTCTAGAAGCCGCAGGGTCTGCACACTTAACGTTCAGTGACGTTTTGGTAGTATAGAGTTATTTGTGGTGTTGACCGAAGGTTGTTCGGAGTCCCGGATGAGATCACAGACGTCACGAGGAGCTCCGTAATGGTCCGCAGGTAAATATTGATACATAGGAAGTCTTGTTTTGGTTACCGGAAAAGTTTCGGGCACTTCCGTAGTGTACCAGGAGTTCCGGGAGGGTACCGGGGGACCATCGGGAGGGGCCTCACACCCAAAAGGGCCTCATGGGCTGTGGGAGGAGACAAACCAGCCCCTGGTGGGCTGGCCGAAGCCCCCACTAAGGCCCATGCGGCAGGGGAAAGAAAAATCCAAAGGTCGAATGAGTTTCGAAGTGGAGAGGAGGAATCCTACTCGTAGTAGGATTGGAGTAGGAATCCTCCACCTCCCACTTCGGCCGCACCAAAGAGGCAACCCCTGGGGCGTTGGCCTCCCACCCCTGCCTCCTATATATACTGGAGGATTTGAGGGCAGCCCTAACCCTAATTGCCACGTGTTGTCCACTTCTTCTTCTAGATCGTTTTCTCCTCTAGTCTAGTTTCGGAGGTGCTTAGGCGAAGCCCAGCCGGAATAGTTCCACCACCACCGCCACCGCGCCGTCGCGCTGCCAGAGAACTCACCTACCTCTTCGCTCCCTCTTGCTGGATCAAGAAGGCGGAAATCGTCATGAAGATGTATATGTGCTGAACGCGGAGGTGCCGTCCGTTCGGCGCTAGATCGGGAAGGATCGTGATCGGATCGCGGGACACTCGATGATTTGGATCGCAAAGATGCTCGACTACATCAACTATGTTTCTTAACGCTTCCTGCATAGCGATCTACAAGGGTATGTAGATCCACTCTCCACCTCATAGATTCTCATCACCATGGATAGATCTTGCGTGTGCATAGGAAATTTTTTGTTTCCCATGAAACGTTCCTCAACAGGGGGGCTCTCGATGCGCAAAGAGCATCAGTCAAACAATCTGCATGTCGGGGGTTTATAGAAGTTTGGTCCGCTCCGAAGCACAAAACCCTACGTCATGTCTGTATCTAGTTGTTATACGAGTTCACGTATAGGTGCGAGACAACCGGGCAAGGATGCTCGAGTGGCGCAGCTACGCGTGCAATTGAACAGAGTGTCGACCTTTGTAAAGGTAGCCATGGGCCTCCTTTTATAGTCCAACGGGTCACCACAATTGCTATAATGGTCTTTTCCTACGAGTACGCTGCATACAAGAGCTATAGGGACTACCTGTCAGGATGGGTAGTGGAGAATACCTACTTCTGATGGACTGCGACAAGCACATTGAGTACACCATGAGGTGGCACGTTGGTGACGTTTTTCGAAAAGGATTGTCGCTCCTTCTGTGTCGTTCATCTAGCTACCTCCTATTCTTCTGCCAAGCTACGGGACGGGTGTCATTAAAGCTACCACAGGCCCGCCACGGGAGCCACATACCCGGGCCAGCTGTGCCTGCCCGCCTGACACCTCAGCTGATGTAGACCATCAGCCCCCTGGTGAGGTGGAGCGATGGCTTGGCGGGCTGGGATCTTGTCGGGTGCTGCTTGTGGGCAGCTTCGTCGCCCGAGGGGCTTGCCGCTTCGCTTTCCCCATCTCTGGGATTTGACGTGAGCCCGACAAGGACTTGCCTGTCCGCGGGCAGTAGTCGCCTGTGCAAAAGACTGGGTACGAAGAGTCCCCATTTCTTATTACACCTAGAGTATCCTCGGGGCCTAGTCATACACGCGCGGGGGTAGCATCGTTGGGCTAGGCCCAAAACAGTGTTTGGAGGTGCACGACTGTGTTTCCTGGTGATTATGATTATTTTTGCTGACCTTCCCCACGACGTGCAGTAACTCTGGGTCGGGGGAGTAGAGGAGCGGGGTGGTTGCCCCAAGGGGGTGCGTCTTGGAGGGCGCGTTGCGCAAGGATGGGGCATGTGACCCTTGCATTTTCTGCCTGGGTATAAACAATGGCCCTTGCGGGGGCACCGCTCCCCCAGTCGTGCCCTTCCCACTCCGCTGCCTTTTCTCCTTCTTCTAGCTCTCGTAGAGCTCCCAAGCCTCTTTTTACTCGCCCCTGCCGCCGAACGCCCACGAGCCCGCCATGGCGTGAAAGCTGACAACTACCTTCTCCGCGGCCGGCGTGGCGAAGAAGGCCAAGAAGGCGACCGACATGGAGGCGAAGGAGGTCCTGAAGACGCTGAGGAGAAAGTCCGCCATCTTCATCCCTTGTTCATTGCCATTGCACAAGCTCGTCACGACGTACGCCCTAATGTGGGGGAGGGAGATGAAGGCTCTCCCAGCTCCGGTTGTGATCCTAGGGGATACTCAGCCCAGTCCTACGAAGTACCCATTCTTCGCAGCGTACTTCTACTGCAGGTTGGTCCCCCCTTCTCTGCTTTCTTTTTAGATCTAATGTCGACTTACGGCTTCCACCTACTCGATTTCACACCGAATGCGGTGACCACCCTTTCCTTTTTTGCACATTTGTGCGAAAACTTCATAGGAATAGCCCCCAATGTCTCCCTTTTCTGCCACTTCTTCTATCCCCGTATAGAGGGCGAGGATGCCATGTCCGGCAATATCACGCGGATCCCTTGTGCCTCTCATAAGGAAGTGTATCCTCCCTGCTTCCTGCACAAAATGTTGGAAGTGTGGCAAGGGGATTGGATGTATAACATCGACAAGGAGGTACCGCCATTCTACAAGGTCTGCACGTCCAAGCCCGTCCGCAAGGAAGAGTTGAGCGTTGTCGCTCCGGACGACGAGAAGTTGGAGATAGCGATCGCCCACCTTCTTCATCTAAAGTCAGCCGGGATCACCATAGAGATGGTGGGCTTGGATTTCTTGTCCAGGCGCATCGCCCCCCTCCGGGATCAAAAACGGTTCGCCTGGTTGTACCTGGGCCCTGCTGACATCATGCGGATTCGCCCTGCGCTCGATAGCGACCTGACGTTTCTGCACATCACTCATTTGCACCACCAACTCTTCTGCCCAGAGGGCAAGTTCATACTGTCGGCATCCATCACCCCGCTCTACAATAACTCTCGTAGGGATGCGATTGTTGCAATCATGCTATCATGCAACATGCATGGGGTGTACCCCACATGGGTGGAGCCGGCAAGGGAGTGGTACAGGCATGGTTTGACTCCTTGTCGAAGTCTCGCTTCCGAGACGAAGGGTCGATAGTCCGCGATACCATTGAGGCGGAGATTGCATTCATCTGGTGTAGCGTCGTGGAGGTGGGCCTCGTTGCAGGCGGTAGCGGCTTGGGCACGGCCGCGCCCGATGACGAGGAAGAGGAGGCCGGTCACTAGGAGGGGCATGATGAGGGGCCGCCATCACAAGTTCTGCCAGAGGAGCCTGCCAGTACTGGTGTTGTCGAGGGGCTGGAACCGGAGGAGCCCCCAGATCACGTCACCCCAAGGAGGACGCATGTGCTGCGCGGAGGCGGCAGTGGAGAGCCGGTCCGACATGGTAGGGATCCTCCGGTCATCGAGGGCGACGCCGAAGGGGGACCCCACCACCGACGTTTCTAGGCGGCATGGGAGAAGCGGTGCTACGGTGGCACGCGCGTAGGACGTCCCCGCTGAGGTGGGTAAGCCCGCGCAGGTCCTTGCCACCCATCGACAAGGGAGGTGGGATCTTTCAACCTTCAACTCTGGGAGGAGGACGAGGAGTAACTGCCATCCCCTCTAATTTTGCCTTGATTTTTGTTTCTCTTGTTCTTTCTATCTTTCGTGTCCCTGCTGAGTTTTGCTTTTATCGGATTTAGAGGGATATGGAGACTTTGGCATAGCGCGTGGCCAAGAGGGCGGGGACCATCGCTATCGTTGAAGGTAAGATGAGAGGGCCACCTAGATGGGGCGCGTCACCAAAGCGGGAGGTCGTCGATCTCGACTGTCTTCCAAGCCACCGGCAAGAGGTCTCGCCTCAAGACTTGCCAGTGAGCATGGGCGATACAGCTAGGGACGACAATTCCATCCTTCCTCCTGTCGAGGTGAACCGCTTGGAGGTGGCACGGGAGGGTATGGCCCCTAAGGAGAACCCGCCGGCAAAGAATTCCGTGGCCGAGCCCTCCTACGTCGAGGATGTGCGGATGGGCGAGGCCACCGGCCAGGTGACGGCAGGCGGTGCCGTCGGAGGGGACGAGGCTCCTCTTCGACCGGAGCATGCGGGTAAGTTTCTCTTCGTCAGCAGAGCGCCGATCCTCCTTGCTTCATTTTCTCTTCTTGAACTTCTACTGAGTTCGGTTCCCTGTTTTCTTCTTTCTCTTTTTTTAAAGATATGTTGCCGTCGAATGCCCCTGGTACCGACATCGATGTTGAGGGCATCGCCAAGGAGGCAGCAGAGGAGGCCGGTCGCATCACCACGGAGGAGGACAAGGCTTGTCGTGGTCCTATAGATAACGGCAACCGAATCCTTGAGGGGCCGAATCCGGGGACGGCGGCCGGCACCACCCCTTCCCTAGGAGAGTCGGGGTAGGCATGCCTTTCGTGTTGGGTGCTACCAGTGGGAGCGCCGCTGGCCCATCATCGTCGGTAGAGCCGCCCCTCAGTCAGAACCTGCGGGTGAGCAACCTACAGTTCGTCACCTTCCCCAGTGACACCATTCTCATGGCCTTCTCCGAGGAGGAGGCCGGGGACGAGGCGGTCGCCACCCCTGATGGATAAGTGGCGGTCGACCCGTTTAGAAGGAGTGACGAGGCAAGGGAGCACACCTTCCTAGCGTCCTTGAGCAAAAGCTTCTGGCAGCTGCGGCCACACTATGCCAGCCGTTCGGAGAGGTTCGAATGTCGGGAGGTCCTTCTCACGGCCGCCGAAGGGAGGTTCTAGGCGCTCCACGCTGACACGCAGGCGTGGTACGCCAGGAACCGTAAGGAGATCGGCGAGCAGCTGGTCGAGCTCAACAAGGCCAAGGCCAAATTCATCAACTAGCGGGCCGTGGCTGAGAAGGCGTGGCTGGAGGCTGATGAAGACATCGCCAATTAGGATGCGGAGGTGAAAGCATGAAAGATCTCCCTTGATTGCCACGAAGAAGAGCTCGCAACCCGCGAGAAAGACCTTGCCACCAAACTCGGGGTCAAGTTGGGCAAGCAGGTACAGGTCCTGGAGCTGGAGCACAAAGCTGCACTCGAGAAGGAGGCTACTGAATATGTCGGTAAGCTCCAGGAGGCCGTGTCCACTGTTGAGGCCGCTCAACTTGCCCAGACTGAGCTGGTAAGCAAGGTGCAGCAGCTGGAGCTGGACCTGGCCGCGTCTGGTAGGAGATCTCAAGGTTGAAGGAGGGTGCTCAAAAGGACACCCTGGCCCTAGCGGAACTGCAAGCTGCACTTGGTGGCAGGGCCAGGGACCTGAAGGTCGCTGTACACGCCATCTCCGATTTGTGTGCAAGGGTGAACCCCCATTAGGACGACCTCAAAAATGCCCACACCAAGGAGCGCAGTCTACTTGCGGAGCTCGAGCAATACCGAACCCTGCTTGCTTCTATCGCGTGCTCCTCCAACGATTTCTAGGAGACCATTTGTCTGGGGACGGAGCAACTCGTTGATCTTGCCGGGAAGATTTCTGCTAAGTCGGTGAAGATGGGCTTGGAGGAGTGCGCCTTTTCCAGCAATGGCCCAGCATCGGCGAGCGCACAGCTATCTATCTTCTTCGAAAGGCTTGTTGGTGCCCTGGTGAAGTATGAGACAGGGCGGGAAGATGACTTCCTCCAAGGCCACCGTGAGTTGTGCCATGGAGTCCTCCATAAGGTTCTGGTGAATGTCGCCTACCACAACCCCGACCTCGATCTATTCAAGGCCTTATTCAAGGTGTCGAGAGACTTGGAAACCAGGGAGTTTGACGCGCTCATCGCTCCCATCTCCGACAAGGCCGGTTCCGTGACCCTGAGCCGCTAATCTCATGTCCCTGCGACATCCACGCCAAGGCCACTTGTACAAAGTTAATATCGTGAACTTGTTTCTGTTTGTATGTACTTTTATCCATCAGTATATGTATCTCCTTGCTTCTGATGCAATCCTATATTTGTATGCATTCGATCCCAACACTTTCCGGAAAATGCTTGCCAGTGCATGCATCCTATCCATGGCTACTTTTCAGAATGGATCGTCAGTAGCCCATGGGGAAGCTGCTACCGTTAAGGCCGCCTTCCCGTCCCTGTCGCAGTTACTTGGGATGTTGAGAGGACTCGAAACATCCAAACCCATAGACATTTTTGGCTAGGGTCCCTCGTGTGCAGGTCTTTTTCATACAAATACTGACCGCATCTCGAGGAAAGATTGTATGTGGCTCAGTTTAAATTGTTTTCACAACTTATCTTTGCTAGGTGACCATTCCGTGGTCATGTTCGTAGGTGCCCTCATCACCACCACTTCCCCCCCCCCAGGAAAAACTTGCACGTGGGGGAGGGGTTCCTGCCTCCTCTTGCTAAGGAAGGTAGGCCGAGGGGACGACAGGGACCCCAATTGTATCGGCAATCACCTCGTGCAGGCAAAAGACAAACACAACATTCCTTGCAACACATGTAAGATTAAACGTACATTTCAGTGTTGGTTTGCAGGATATTTAGCTTTACATGTAGGGCACGCGCCAGTTGCCTACCTTTTTACTAAGGATTACATGCCTTGGAGGAGACTTTGTACGAAGGGGCTGCCGAAATGTCTGGCAGCTGTGCCCAGCGGCTGGTGCCTTTCGCGGGTGCTCCTTGTTACACGAGTTTAACACCTGGGTGCTACCCCCGACCGTCAAGCGACTCGTGTCGGGCCTAGCGACTTGGACCACCTGGAAAGGACTTGGCGGGTTTATTCTGCTTGCTTCTGTTGGCCAAAGTATCTATAAAGTCCTTGACGGGTGTGCTGCACTCTATCGTGCGCTTCTCGGAGTCCTTACGAGAGTCGCATGAGCTACTGCCCAAGTTCTTTCCCCCCGGGAGCTTTGCCGGCAGGAGCGAGTGCGTCGTAGGCGGACTTTGCCACTGCCTCCCAGTAGGGCTTGTCGACGCAAAGAACTGCGTACTTCTTGTCGGTGTGGATGGTGATGATGCTCATCAGGCCTGGCATCTTGAGTGTGTTGTAGGCGTGATGATACGCCGCCATGAACTTTGCTAGTGTCAGACGGCCCAGGATTCCATTGTAAGGTAGTGACATCTTGGCGACATCGAAGACAACCCTATGTGTCCTGAAGTTGAGTTCGCTACCGAATGTGACTAGAGGGGTTATCTTCCCTTTCGGCTGAGATCTCCCCCTATCCACTCCTTGAAAGGAGCCCCTTTGTTTAAGTTCTGAATTGGGGATCTGCAGCCGCTTGATCACATCGGGTGAAATCAGGTTCGGGACGGCCCCACTATCAACCAACATCTTTGTGACTCTAAGGATGCAGATCATTGGTGATACAAACAATGGCACACACCCAACTGCAGTGGTGCGGTCAGGGTGGTCCTTAGCGTCGAAGATGATGGGAGTGTTGAATAACTTGAGGGGCTTCCTTGCTTCTATCGCTGGTTCTTCCATGTTGAATTCGCAGACCCATTATTTGAGCTGCCTGTGGGAGGAGTGCAAAGATGCACCTCCGTCAAAACACATCGCGTCCATGGCCTTCTGGAAATCTTGTCAATAAGATACCTCTTCATCTTTGTCATTATCGTCATCATCGTCAGACTTGTTGACTTGGCCTCTAGCAGGTTTCTCCTTCTACTCTTTGGCCTTGCGACGACGGTTGCCTCGACCGGTGCGGCCTTTCCTATCAGACCCACCAGTTTCGTCTTGGCCCTTCTCCTTATCACGCCTTTCATACTCTTGCTTCTACTTCTTGGCACGCTTCAATACATGGCGGCATTCGGTGATATCATCGCCCTTGGTGAGGAGCAACTTGAAGTATGGCTTGCCGGTCTTCTCACCTGCTGCGGCATCACCATCTCTGGAGCAAGCAGCAGCATCATTGCAGGATCCCTCAGACTTCGCAATCTGGACGGAATTGGGCTTGCCGGAGCTCTTGACAGACATCACTTATTTGTGTTTGCGCTTATTGTTTGCGTCCCTTCTTCGAGGAGGCAGGTGCATTTTCATCATAGTCAGAGTGGACCTCCACGCCTGTGTCCTCCCTCGAGAGTCTTCTCCCTTCTGCAGCCTGTGTGCACTTGTCATCCAGAGCATAGAACCTAGCGATGTCTCGCACCTTGTTGATTCTCATCTTCTCGCGCATGCGGCGATTGTGTACGTTCATGTGAAACACAACGATCACCGCAGTGGGGTGGATGTCTGGGATATTGTGCTGCACATGGCTGAACCTCTGGATGTACTTGTGGAGGGTTTCACCGTCTCATTGTAGGACTACGTGCAGGTCGCTGGGCTGCCCCGGGAGCTTGTGGCCCTCATGGTAAGCCCCAACGAACTGGTTGCATAGGTCCTCCCAAGAGGAAATGGACCCCTCCGGCAAGTTCATCAGCCAACTCCTCATGTTGAGCTTGAGTGCCAGCGGGAAGTATTTGGCAAGCACCTTCTCATCTCGTCCCCCGACAGCCTGCATCGTGATGGTGTAGATGCCCAGGAACTTTGTTGGACTTATCGCATCATCGTATTTATCTGGAAACTCCGGCTTGAAGGCCCTGCTGGAAGGCCAGCGGACCCACCATAGCTCGCGGGTGAACATCAGGCATCCCACCTCAAAAGGTAAGTTGTTGGGCGCTCCTGGCATGGGTCCATTGATGGCTGGATTGACGCAACCTTCCGATTGGAGACGCGCTTCCCGCCGCCTCTCGATGGTGATGCGCACGTCCTCCTTGCGCCTCTCCTTCAGGACATGGAAGTGGTCCCACTTTAGTCATGGGTCCGTTGAGGCTTGAGACACCTCATCTTGCTCGTCGGTCCAGCAGGAAGCTTATTGTTTTCATGGGGCAGACTACATCGTGTGTACTCTACTAGCGTCGCGCCCGACGATGGGTCCCGTGGAGGCCATGCGCTACGCGCACGAGGAGCCTCTCGCGTCTGGCTTGTCCTTGTTGGCAAAGCTCAGTAGGCTCTGTATGGTCACCCACCACTCCTCCATTTTTTGGTGCGGGGGGGGGGGGGGGGGGAGTTCAGCTGCAATTGGGCCTGCGCCAAAGCTTCCTCCATGGTCTTAGGAAATGAACGGGGCGAGACATGGGTGGTGCTCTTACTCCCGGCAATGCCAGAAGGAGTGCTTATGTGGGTACCCCGACTCATAAGTCGTGATCACCGAATGCACATGTACAGTGATCCCAGAGATCAATGCTCACTGAACACACATAAGTTGAATAACAATAGTCTTACATCCATACTTAGCTACTTACACAAATAAGGACCATCAAGTCTCACATAGATAGGGCCACATGTTCTATCGAAATCTTTATTGAAAGCGTAAACACATGCCATCTACCTTAACCCTATAGGCATTCTGACTCGGAAGCGTCCTAGTTCGCATGTTCGTCACCAATAAACTCTTCACCATATTCCTGCTCTTCCATGCTTGGCCAATTAAATAACCAGTGGCAAGCCAATGAGTACTTTGAATGTACTCGCAAGCAAGCCATGTTTTGGAACAAGGTATAACAATGCATGCTATAGCACTAAGTAGGTAAGTTTGTAGTAAGCTAATTTTGAGTGCAATGACTTGATCAATTAACTTGTAAAAGCATACATCATGAGGTAGCAGTTATCCATGTGAACAGGTTAAATATATAAATATAAATGGGGGTTGAACATCTCATGTTCAATCATCATGCAAAGTCATCGGACTTAGCTCAACCATCATCTTTCTTCCACACACACACACCATGTTTGTGACAACACTGTACGTAGTTTAAGCAGCACCACCCAACTATCCTTGATCATGGACATGGCTATTAGAATAGTTTTACACTCTGCAGAGGTTGCACACTTTACCCACGAGACTCGGGAAACTTCCGTGTCAAGCCACGACTCGCAGTATTGCATACTTGAGGTAAGTACCCGAACATTGCCTTTCCCCTGACGATACTAACAAAGATACCACTCATTGGTACATAGCCCACATGATATACATCACAAGTATCATCCATGCGGGGACCAACGGTGTGCCCGGTGTCTGTGAAAACAGCCCATGATCGTCCTTTATGGCAGGACCCCGTACCGAGAGCGACCACGTCACACCTGCCACCAGTAATGCGGACTCTATGCTAGTACCCACAAAATTAATCAACAAATCCCCGTCCCATAAGGGGTATCATGGTTGTACATGTAAGGTTGGCCATGGTCGGCAAATCTTAAATCTAATCCATTTTCGAAAAAACACACACTCACTTGCTTCGGTACACCACTTGTTACTCAAGTGGTTACCTAGCTCAACATCATCTCCCTAGGGCATTTGTGGCACTCGACGGGATTTTCAAAAAGTCTTTGAAAACACTTGTCCAACACCATGCATATTCCCGCACCAATTTTGCATAGCAACTACTTAGCAACCTAACTACTCCCACCCGCACAACCCTCATAAGGAGGTATAGGGTCATGCACGATGCAAGTATCACCAAGAAGGTATCGGAGGCATCCCACCGAAGTGGTCAGCACATCAACATGATCGACATCACAAAATAAAGTGCTATATGCCATGCAATAAAAGGGTTTCCTAGTAATGGTCAAAGGGCTGCTTGCCTAGCTCAGCAAAGTATTCGAGGTCTTCACACACTTCTCGTCCACTCCGACCATTCCATCTACTTCATCAACTATAGCTGGAAACAATCATAATAAGCAATATCACAAGCAAAGAAATAAAAGTGCTCTATAAATGGGAGTTTTATTTTTCTTGGACCTCTCTGGTCATAAGAAAAATTCCTAAAATGGTACTGCTTGAGTTGGACCAACTATGAATTTTGAAAGGTGGCAATGGGGGGGGGTAGTCTTGTGAAAAAGTCTACAGAATATTTTGACAAACATGGGTAAATGCACCCATCAAATAGGACATGATTTTTGAAGATTTTTGGAAGTGGATTCACAGGATTTGGAGTTGGGATAAATTTCCTATGATTTTCTGTAGATGGAATAATGGGAAAAGGGATCTATTTAATGGATATATGAGAGACAAGACATGGTAAAAATGTTAAATATGTCTTGAATAAATAGGGAACTATATTTATAGCACCTAGAAATGGGAATCACTCCATTTGGAGTTGATTTGGACTCTCTAAGAATTTTGCAATGTGGGGTTTTCATAGTTCAAATACAAATTTGAATTTGAACACGACAGAAAAGTTTTCTAGAAAAATGACTAGGATATGTTTTTGGATAGATCATGATTTTAGGAATCTGTAAAAACTTGAATCACCAAATTGGGAATCCATTTGAATATTCCATGAATTTATTTGTCTCTCTCGAAAAAGAAAAAGAGCAAAAGAACTTATACCTAAACGGCTATCTCGTGCGCAGGGTGCAAAACAGCAGATGGGCCGGTCCATTAGCCTGGCCGCGCGGGAGACTCGTAACGTCGAAGGTGCCCCCGAGGAAATACCTTTTCCCCGGGCAAAGGCGACTCCGGGTCACTCCCGTTTTCACTTAAACGGGGGTGGAGGGGCGTACGGATGTGACATACAAGCGGGCCCTAGACGTCAGAGCCATCTCCCTCCTCCCGCTCAAATAGAGGCGAGGCAGGAGAGGCAGGGTTGAGGGGCCGCCGGTGCCGTCCCGATCTCCGCCCGCAGCCGGTGGGGCTCCAACCACCGGTGTGTTCAGGGAGGAGACTTGCACCCTCCTGGGGGGTCCATTCCCACTGGGGTGCGCCGGGGTGAGTAGGATTTCGGCCGCAATGGGGGTTGGCGATGGGTGACCATGGAATCATAGCGTAGGCTGCCCAAGAGAGGAAAAGGAGCACGGGGAGAATCACAACAACTTTGGGGGGGGAGCTGGCAAAGTTTAGGAGAGAGGAGGGAGACGGAGCTGCCCGGATTTTGCCCGAGGCCGAGGCAACACCTTTGCGGCCATGAGAGGGCATGGGGAGCTCGGGAGCTCCAATGACTCGACCCGGGGGGCTCCTGGGAGGGAGAGAGAGCAAGAGAGGTCAAGTGGGGGGCTCGAGAATGGTCTTAAAGGCGGGGGTGACCAGAGAGAGCTCGGGGGGCCTTAGATGCGCTTTGGGTGCAGCGAGCACGCATGCCAGAGGTACCTTGGAGGTTTCTAAGCGTTTGGGAGGGGCATGCGAGGTCGACGGGAGATGACCGACATGCTGGGGCTCTTTGTCGTTGCCGGACACGAGCTACATGACAACCCTTGTCGGGAGAGCGTCATTTCTGCATGTCTGTTGCGTGGTCACCACGCTAAGGCGTGTCAAGGGAACTTTTTTGTTCGGACAAAGTTGTCTGGCATGCAAGTCATGCGTGCTAGAGTGCACTGGGGAGGCTTGAAAGTATATGGAGCTATGCAGGAGGGGTATTGTCAAAGAGTAAGTTCCCAACAGCAAACTTGGGGGCTTAGGAGGGAGTTTTTACTGTAGGGAATTTGTGCCAAAAATATGTATTGGTTCCTTAGGTATGAAAGTACTACATCACCACCAAATTTCACCTTAGGGAGATGAGTCTACATGGTACTTGCAGTTCAAGGCTGTATTAGCTGCCAAAATCTAGGTTTAGATGGTTTGCTCACATTTTCCACACTAGCCTGCCATTTATGGGTTTGGATTTATGCATAAGTATGCAAGTGAAGTTGTAGAAAGGTCTGGGGGCCTTTGCATGAACAAAATAGTGGGAGAGAGGAAGAAGAGGCCTTGCCATGGTAAAAAGAGAAGTAAAATCAGGGAGTTACCCCCCCCCCCCAATAATTGATCAGAGCCCATGGCAAAGCTATTGGAGGTAAATTGGGGTTAGAATATATTGTGGTAAAAACTTGGAGACAAGGATAATCTTTTTGGGTCAACTATGCTTGCCCACAAACATTTGGCCAAAGGTGTTTGATATTGTCCTAGGGCATCTAGGGGTATCCAATGGCCCTGAGGTTTACCAGGTTCAAATGGTCAGTCCATTTGGTCCTTATCACAAGTTTCGAGATGATTTGAAGAAAGTTGAAATAGAAACTTGGTAAACTCTATATTTCAACAAAATCTAGTTTCTGTAGATCTAGTCATGATAAAATAATGTCCTTGATGCACCACTTAGTTTAGAATCATTATTTGGGTATTAGAGCACGCCCACAAAGTTTGAGACCAGTTGGAGAAACTTGACAATGCAAAGTTGCTCAAATTTGGATCTCGACAAAAAGGGTTTTGGGATAGTTTTGTGAACCAAAACTATTTGGATTGAGATGAAACTTCGCAAGATCATCGCAAATGCTTGATTTAAGCAGAAAGGGTTTTGGAGGGTTTTGTCCACTATTTTGAACATGACCATGTGTTAAAATTCTTATATATGTAAAATATACGTCCACTAAGTTTCCCTAAATTTTCTCAAATTTTGAAAGCATTCAATTAATTTTCCCCTCTAAAGGATATTACCGGTCTTAAGAAGGAGCCTTTAAATGAAATAAGAAAGTAATCTTTAAAAATAATATTTTTGTGGTTTTGGGGAGTTATATATATATATAGTAGGTTTCAAATAAAGTCTTCGGGGTAAAACAATCCACACAATTTGAGGACTTGTAGTACAATCCTCAATTTAGGGGTTTCTGAAAACCTAATTTTAATAAATCCTGTTTGGCCAAAATAATATTTGATAAAAATATTTTTAGGTACTATACACATGGTATGGTCATTGGACAAGAGTTTGGATCAAGGGAAAGAGTTCTTGAGGTTAGGAGGAAGTTTTATGAATATAGAGCACAAGCAAGCAATAAAACACCCAACAATCAAGTCAAGCATCACAACACACAAAAAGTTTTAATTGGGCCTAATTTTCGAGATATGATAACTTAAACAAAAGAGGCAAAACACATGGTGTGATATCTTACCCGCGGCGCCGCTCGCCGTCCATCCTCATCAGGAGGAGGTGGTTGAGCCCCTTGCGCTCCTTGCGAAAGGGTCTGGTCCGCGCGCCGCTGTGAGTCGCCATCTTGCGGGCGCGGGCCACGATTGTCCAACGGGGGCTGCGGCAAAGGTCCGGCCACAGCCGTCGCCGCTACGGTTGCAGCTGTGGTTGTGGTGTCGCCTTCGACCACCGCCGTCGTGTCCCGGGTCTTTAGGACAACGGGATCCGGGTCGTGACTCATGAAGCTCCACGCAGCGTGGTGGCTACGTTTGCCAGTGTGGTGCGCATGGCATCCCCTCCCGTCCCCGTGGCCCGTCGCCACCGATAGTAGCAACTTGGACATTGACGAGGCGGCTGGTGGGCCATCCTTAGATTTCTTGGGCGCCATTGGCGTCATTGAGGACGTGCAGAAGAGTCGGTGAAGGTTCGCGCACCGGAAATTACCCCTACCTAGCACGCCAAAGATGTCGGGGCGATGGACCCGCGACGATCTATGGGACCTTCAGGGTCCGTTATTAGTTCTGCAGGCGGGCTCCGGATGCGCAAAGAGCATCAGTCGAAAAATCTGCATGCCGAGGGTCTATACACATTCGGGCCGCTGACGTGGCTTGACACTATGTCAGTATTTCCCCAAAGAGGAAGGGATGATGCAGCACAGCTACGGTAAGTATTTCCCACCGTTATGAAACAAAGGTTATCGAACCAGTAGGATAACCAAGCAACACTATGTAAACGGTACCTGCACACAAAGAACAAATACTTGCAACCTGACACATAAGAGAAGTTGTCAATATCTCCACTATAAAAGATGGATTGGTTTGTATGAGATTGGATAAATAGATCGCGTAAGAACACAAAATAAAATATGCAAATAATTAGTGCAGCAAGGTATTTTTGGGTTTTTGGAACAATAGACCTGAAAGAAAATACAGAAAAAGATAGATCGGAAAGCAATATATTGAAAGATAGACCCGGGGGCTGTAGATTTCACTAGTGTAGCTTCTCTCATGAGTATAGCACACGGTGGGTAAGAAAATTAATGTTGGGCAATTGATAGACAATCAAATAATCATGACGACATCCAATGCAATGATCATTATATAGGCATCACGTCCAAGATAAGTGGACCGAAACGATTCTGCGTCTACTAGTATTACTTCACACATAGACAGCTATACGTCTTGCATCTAGTGTATTAAGTTCACGGAGAAATAAAGTAATGCAATAAGAACAATGACATGATGTAGCCAAGATTTATTCATGTAGGAATAGACCCCATCTTGTTATCCTTAATAGCAACAATACATGTGTGCCTCGCTACCCCTAATGTCACTGGGAGAGGACACCGCAAGATCGAACCCATCACAAAGCACGTCTTCCGATGGCAAGAAAAATTGATCTAGTTGGCCTAAATAAACCAAAGATTCAAAGAAGAAATACGAGGCTAGAAGTAATTGTTCATATAAGATATCAAAGGAGACTCGAATAATATTTAGGGATAGAAACTGATCATGCACTCGAACTTCATTGGATCCCAACAAACACACCGCAAAAAGTCATTACATCAAATAGATCTCCAAGAGACCATTGTGTTGAGAATCAAAAGAGAGACAAAGATAGAGAGAGAGAGCCACCTAGATATTGCCTATGGACCGGTAGGTCTATGGTGGACTACTCACACATCATCGGAGAGGCACCAATGAAGACGATGCACCCCTCCATGATGGTGTTACATGGGATCTCGTGGTTCTGGAACTTGCGGCGGCTAGAATTATTTTTCATCGACTCCCCTAGGGTTTCTGGAATATTTGGGTATTTATAGAGATGATAGGTGGTGGAGGGGGGTCCTGTGGGCCCAACAACCCACCAGGTTGCGTGACCTATATTCCGGTACAAAGGGAGTCGTAAATAGATAGGCCCTTCAAACAGGGAAGTAGGGATTTGTAGAGGTGCCAGAGCTCAAAGTTTAAATTGAGAGAGAAAATATTTTGGGTGGCATGCCTTTCCTATCAACTAAAATGACCGAGAATTCTTAATACCTTTACATGCTGGATATATCATAGGCGGTTCCCAAACAGAAAATATATTTTTTTGCTTTTTTCCACCATTCTTTCACAATCCATGGCTAGCCGAATCCACGGTTGCCTTCCATACCAACACATTCCAAGGAAATTATTATTTCACAACATAAAGAAAATTTCTTTTTTCATTTCGAGAATGGGCATCCCTGTTACCACCGTACTCTCGTGCAATGACAAGTGAATAAACACTCATCTTGAGAATTACACATCTAGCATGGAAAAATATCGGTCACCCCCTTCCATTTCATGATTGGTACAAGCACACAAAACAGAAATTCATTTTGAAAATTAGATATGGCACGTACAAATTTGCTTGGAACGGCATGGAAATACCGCATATAGGTAGGTATGGCAGACTCATATGGAAAAACTAGGTTTATGGATTTTGGATGCATAATTTGTATTTCTACTTAGTACAAGTGGAGGCTAGCAAATATATTGAGAAGCAACCAACCAAGAAATGAAATACTCATAAATGGGCATTAAGCATAACTAACACCTAATAATTCACCATAACTAGGATGTAATTTCATTGCATAACTATTAACTTTCGTTCTTGCATAGGGAATCACAAACCTTAACAGCAATATTCTTACTAAAGCATAATTACTCACCAACATAACTCACATATTACTATCATCATGTCTCAAAACTATTAAAAGGAATCAAGTTTAATTTGTCCAATGATATTCATGGAAGTTTTTATTATACCCCTCTTGAATATCTATCACTTTGGGACTAGTTTCATATATAGCCATTCCTTTTGACAAGCTCATATAAATTTAGGTGAAGAACATGAGCATAAAAATTTTACCTCTCAAAATTATTTAAGTAAAGCATGAGAGAATTTCTTCAAAATTTACTAACTCAAATTAATCTAAGTGAAGCATGAGAGTATTTCTTCAAAAATTTAAAGAAGTTCGTGCTAAAAAAGATATAAGTGAAGCACTACAGCAATTCCATAGCTCATAAAATTTAAGTGAAGCATATAGAGCAATTCTAACAAATCATAGCATAATTTTGTCTCTCTACAATATGTGTTTCTAGGAAGGATACTTGTGAAAAATTAAAAATAAATCAAGCAAAGACTCATATAATACAAGATGCTCCAAGCAAAACTCATATACGTGACGAATAAAAATATAGCTCCAAGTAAAATACCGATGGTCGTTAGAAGAAAGAGGGGATGCCACTCGGGGCATCCCCAAGCTTAGTTGCTGGTTTCTCCTTGGATATTATCTTGGTGTGCCATAGAATCCCAAATATTAGGCTCTTGTTACTCCTTATTTCTTCATCCATCATGATCTCACCCAAAACTTGAGAACTTCAATCACACAAAACTCAACAAAACCTTCGTGAGATCCGTTAGTATAATAAAGCAAATCACCTCTCTAAGTATTGCTTCAAACCCATTCATATTTTATTATTGTATTATATAAACTGTATTAAAACTTTATCATGGCTTATACCCTTGAATATAAACCATAAATTCATCAAATCAAGCACACAATGCAACGAAAACAGAATCTATCAAAAACAGTACAGTATGTAGTAATCTGGACTCTAACCATACTTTTGTAACTCAAACAATTCTGAAAAAATATTCCAACGTCAGAAATTTGTATATAAATATTGTCTAAAAAATCAATAATTTTGAGTCGCTTCTGTGATTTTTTAAAATTCTTTTACTGGATGCAAAAGTTTCTGTTTTTCAACAAGATCAAATCAACTATCACTCAACATGATCCTAAAGGCTTTACTTGGCACAAACACTAATTAAAACATAAAAATCACAATCATAACAGTGTAAACACTCAAGAACATAAATAAAAAGGTTAAAATAAATTTATTCATTGGGTTGCCTCCCAACAAGCGATGTCATTTTACGTCCCTAGCAAGGCATAATACATATATTCACGTATTGTCATCTTTAGTTTTTGCTCCATAAGATGCCCTCATGATTGATTCATATGGTGAATTAATTATTGTTCTAACGAAGTGTTCCATACCCTTTATTAGAGGGACTTGAAATTCAATATTACCTTCTTTCATATCAATCACGCGCCTATAGTGCGTAAAAACGGTCTACAAAGTATGATGGGACAAGACGGATTGCAATCAATATAAAGAACAATAAAATCTATGGACACATAGTTCCTATTTGCAAGAATAAGAAGATCATTAATTCTTCCGAAAGTATTTTTAATAGTAGAATACTTTGAGTGCAAATTAAGAGAACATTCTTCAATATTAGTAAGACCAAGCACGTCACATAGATATTTCGGAATTGTTGAAACACTAGACCCCAAAGAACATAAAGCAAAGCACTCACAATCTTTAATATTGACTTTAATTGTAGGTTCCCACTCATCATGTAATTTTCTAGGAATTGAAATCTCTAATTCCAATTTTTCTTCTAAAGATTTCATCATGGCATCAACAATATGTTTAGTAAAATCTTTAGTTTGTTCATAAGCATGGGGTGAATTGTCATGATTGCAATAAAGAAATACATTCAATCAAACAGCAACTATCATAATTAGAGTCTTTGTAATCCAAAATAGTGGTAACATCACTAGTTAAAGTTTTGACCTCTCCAAACCCACTTTCATCGACTTTTTTTATCAAGATTTTCACCCTCCAAATCATTGGGACGCCTTCTAGATAAAGTTGACTCTTGTTCCCTTTATCATAAATTTAAATATTACTAAACAAGGAATCAATAGAGGAAAACCAATCGCTTTAAGATCTTCATCATTTTTATCCTCTAGCGAAACGGGTTTAGCAACCATTTGAGTCACTAAAGTGGCTTGTGCGTCAGATATTTTACCTAGCAGATTTTCAGCATGAGCATACTTAGATTGGAGATTAAGAACTTCTCTACTAATATCATCAGGTTGATTTGTTATGGCTTCATGTGCGGTAGAGTGTTCTTTAAGCTCCTCGATAATACTTATTTTGCTCAAACTGTGTAGTCATATATTCCTTGGTACTTTTCTCAATCTCAAGCAAAATATTGGGGTAAGGGACATCATAATACTTTCGTTGAGGCATCATGACTACGCAAACAAGATTTCACGCAAACAACAGTTCTGACGAGAAAAAGGCAAATGAAAGACAGGGCAAATAAAATGGCAAATTTTGTGAAGTGGGGGAGAGGAAAACGAGAGGAAAATGGCAAATAATGTAAATTGCAAGGATATTGGGGTTGTGATTAGGAACAAGATAGATGATGATGATGTCTCCCCAGCAACGGCGCCAAAAATTCCTTTGACGTGGCTTGAGACTGCCTCGGTATTTCCCCAAAGAGGAAGGGTGATGCAGCACAGCTACCGTAAGTATTTCCCTCAGTTATGAAACCAAGGTTATCGAACCAATAGGATAACCAAGCAACACTGTGTAAACGGTATATGAAAAAATGAAAAAATACTTGCAACCCGGCGTGTAAGAGAGGCTGTCAATCTCTCCATGGTGAAAGATAGATTGGCTTGTATGAGAATGGATAAATAGATCGTGTAAGAACATAAAATAAAAGATGCTAAATAGTGCAGCAAGGTATTTTTGGGTTTTTTGGAATAGTAGACCTGAAAGCAAATACAGAAAAAGATAGATCGGAAAGCAATATGTTAAAAGATAGACCCGGGGGTCGTCGAATTCACTAGTGGCTTCTCTCATCAGTATAGCACACGGTGGGTAAACAAATTATTGTTGGGAAATTGGTAGAATATCAAATAATCATAACGTTATCCAAGGTAATGATCATTATATAGGCATCAAGTCCAAGATTAGTAGACCGAAGCGATTCTGCATCTACTACTATTACTCCACACATCAACAGGTATCCAGCGTGCATCTAGTGTATTAAATTCATGGAGAAACTGAGTAATGCAATAAGAACGACGACATGATGTAGACAAGATCTATTCATGTAGGAATAGACCCCATCCTGTTATCCTTAATAGCAACGAAACATGTGTGCCTTGCTACCCCTTCTGCCACTGGGAGAGGACATCGCAGGATCGAACCCATCACAAAGCACCTTTTCCCATGGCAAGAAAAATCGATCTAGTTGGCCTAAATAAACCAAATATTAAAAGAAGAAATGAGAGGCTATAAGTAATCGTTCATATAAGAGATCAAACAAGAATCAAATAATATTCAGGGATAGAAAATGATCATGAACTCAAACTTAATTGGATCCCAACAAACACACCGCAAAAATTCATTAGATCAAATAGATCTCCAAGAGACCATTGTATTGACAATCAAAACACACAGAGAAAGCCACCTAGATACTGCCTATGGATCCATAGGTCTATGGTGGACTACTCACGCATCATCGGAGAGGCACCCATGAAGACGATGCACTCCACCGTGATGGTATTAGATTGGATCTCGTGGTTCTAGAACTTGGGGTGGCTGGAATTGTTTTTCACCAACTCCCCTAGGGTTTTTGGAATATTTGGGTATTTATAGAGCTGATAGGCAGTGGAGGGGGAGTCCTGTGGGCCTCACAACCCACCAGGCTGACCCATGGGCCTTTGGCACGCCCTGGTGTCTTGTGGGCCCCACAGGCCTCCTCTCAGGTGCTTCCTTGGCTTCCAAGTTGTCTTCTGATCGAAAAAATCTCCAAAACGTTTCATGAGAATTGGACTCCGTTTGGTATTATTATTCTGCAAAGTAAAAAACAGCAACTGGCACTTGGCACTATGTGAATAGGTTAGTCCCAAAAAATGATATAAAGTTGCTATAAAATGATTGTAAGACATCCAAGATTGATAATATAACAACATGGAACAATTAAAAATTATAGATATGTTGGAGACATATCAGCCGCTCAGGAGCATAAAACCCTACATCATGTTTGTATCTGGTTGTTATATGAGTTCAAGTACAGGTGCGCGACAACCCGACAAGGATGCTCGAGAGGTGCAGCTACGCGTGCAATTGAACAGAGTGTCGACCTTTGTAAAGGTAGCCATGAGCCTCCTTTTATAGTCCAAGGGGTCATCACAATTGCTATAACGGTCTTTTCCTACGAGTACAATGCGTACTGCCTATCAAGATGGGTAGTTGAGAATACCTACTTCTAATGGACTGGGACACGCGCATTGAATACACCATGATGTGGCGTGCTGGCGATGTTTCTCAGCAAGGATTGCCTCTCCTTCTGTGTCGTTCGCCTAGCTACCTCCTATTCTTTTTCCACGCTATAGGACGGGTGTCATTAAAGCTACCACAGGCCCGCCGCAAGGGCACTTACCCAGGCCAGCTCTACCAGCCCGCCCGACACCTCGACTAATATAGACAATCAGCCCCCTCGTGACATGGAGCGGTGGCTTGGCGGGCTGGGATCTTGCCGGGTGCTGCTTTTGGGCGGCTTCGTCACTCGAGGGGCTTCCCGCTTCTCTTTCCCCCATCTCTGGGATTCAAAGTGAATCCGACAAGGACTTGCCAGTCCGCGCGCAGCGGTCGCCCATGCAAAAGTCTAGCTAAGAAGAGCCCCCAATTCTTAGTACACAGAAACCCTAGATGAGAGGAGAGTTTCCAATCTGTTCCATGGCGGCCATGGCTCGTGGAGGGCATCAGCCCCTTCAAGATTGGATCTCTCTCTTTCTCTCTCTCTCTCTCTCTCTTCTGTTTTCGCGTCCTATTTTTTGGTGTTTCACTGTTTCTTAAATATCCGAAGACTCGTAACGCTGATTGGGATGAAATTTTGAGGGGATTTTTCTCAAGAAAATATCTTTCTTGCAAAAAAGAAGGGCCCTAACGAAATAAGGGCCTTGTGTTGATTCTTCTTCCGGAAATTCACATATATTCTAAAATAAATCTTCGTAAATTTTATCACAATTGGTCTTTTTGTTCGATTTTCTAGAAAACATGGAAAATAACAAGAAATGGCACTAGGCACTGGATCAATATGTTAGTCCCAAAAATAATATAAAATGTTGCCAAAAGTATATGAAAGTTCTAGAATATTGGCATGAAACAATCAAAAATTATAGGTACGACGGAGACATATCAAGAATCTCTGAATATGAAGTTTCTTTTAATACCCATCATAGTAAATATGTGCAATCTTCTCAATAAAAGGAGGAGGAAATGGAGCAAACCTCTACAACTATTGCAATACAGTTAGGAAGAAACTGGATAAGGCACCTTTGGTGGAGACTATGGTAAGCAAGAGCTTTAGCTTAATTTGTTCGAACAAAGGATTTTAAAAGAAAGGATGCTCCAATAAAAATTGCATGGCATGTCATGCTTATACTCCCATTCTCAATGGAAAGATAGTTAAAAAGGTTAACACTACCTTTTTCAAGGTACCTCTCCAGGACTCCACAGAAGAAATCTTCAAGACCAAAACTGAAAATAAGAAGGAGTACAAGAAGGGAGATAAGAAGGGGGGTCCTAAGAAAAATAAGGAAGATGGAGCATAAGAGACTGTTGAGGTGTCTCCCCTTTTTAATTTTAATCTATGTTATGAGTGTCTATCAGATGATTCTAATAAGTTAAGTTGTCTTTTGGATAGTACTCATGATCATTGTTATGGTAATTACATCCTTTGTGGAAGTTGTTGAATGCTTACATGGAAAGCGGTCTTTATTTTCTTCATGTGGACTATCTAGTTGCTGATCTATGTGACCAATTATTGTTTAATTAGTTTAATTTGCTTCTACAATTAAACTCATAAATATGCAAAGACAATGGAAAATACTGATGTGGAACATCAAAGGTATGAATAGCAAGGGAAAATGGTTGGGCCTTACAACCAAGATTAATGAAACACGTTTTCACTACTAGAATCCAGTTATTTGCCATGTGCCATGCCTTTGCCGTCTGCTGGCACATGGCAAAGATGCTCTTTGCCATCAGCTGAAGCAAAGCAAACGGCAAAGAACTGGCACATGGCAAAGTCTCTGTTTGCCATCAGCTACTCCTTTGTCATCTCTGCCCAGACGGCAAATAGACCAAGGGCAGACGACATAGAGGCAAGGTGGGTCCCACTGGAACTTTTGCCTGGCTAGGTCCAACGGAAGGGCACCTTGCCGTCCTCCAGGACTTTTCCATTGGACGTGGGTATCTTTGCCGTCTGGGGGCAGATGGCAAAGGGGATGTGCCTATAACGGTCGTCCCGTGCCCCCCACTCCTCTCTCTCTCACTCTTTCCCTCCCCCTGCGACAACCGCCGCCATTCCCCTCCCACCACCCCCACCATCGCGCCACCCCCACCACCGGAATGTCAACCTCCTTGCGCCGCCCCCCGCCCTGAGACGCCCCTCCCATCGCCGGCTCCTCCCCTTAACAGCCCCCTCCCTGCACCGCCCCCACCATCGCGCCGCCGCCCTCCCTGTGCTGCCCCCACCACCGCGTCGTCGTGCCCCTCCCTGTGCCGCCCCTCCTCTCGATGGCTCCCCCGTGCCGCCCCCTCCCCGATCCGCCCGCTCCACTCGCCGGCTCCCGGCGTCGCCCCCTCCCTGCATCTCCCCCATCTCCGCGGCTCCCCTCCCCTCGTCGCCCCAGCCGTCCCCACCCAACTCCGGTGAGTGCCCGGCCGCCCCCTCCCCTCACTTTTTTTGTTTTTTCCTATTTTTAGTTAGTTAGTTAGTTTAGTAGGTTATAAAAATCTTAGAATAAATTAGATAGTTAGTTTATTTTCTGTTTTTTCTATTAAATTAGATAGTTAGTTTATTTTTTAGTTAGTCTACTAGGTTAATTAGAAAAAACTTAGATAGAAAAGTACAAACTTAGAAGAAAAAGAAGAATAGAAAAAAACTAGGAGAAAAGAAGAAGAAGTAGAAGTAGAAGAACAAGAACAAGAAGAAGAGGGTAAAGAAGAACAAGAAGAAGAAGAAGAAGACGAAAAGGAGAAGAAGAAGAAAGCAGAAGATGATGAAAAAAAGTAGAAGTAGAAGATGAAAAAAAGAAGTAGGAAAAGTAGAAAAAGACACCCCGACCCTCGACACGACACCCCAACACGGCACCCCCGACCCCGACACCACCCCTACCCCGACACGACACCCCTAACACCCCGAGCCCGACACGACAACCCCGACACCCCAATCCCGAAAAAGGTGCTCTTCGGCCTTCCAGCAGCCGACGGGGTCATATTTTTGTGAATTATGAGTTAGGTCATATATTTTTCGATTTTGTTATGAAAAACATCATATTTGTGTTGATCGAGTTTCATTTCAATGTGTAGTTGTTTCGTCGCTGTGAGGGTTTGTTGTTTGACGACCTCCCCATGCGTTTGACGAGCTCCCCTGTTGCGTTCGTTGGTGAGCACAAATGACATCTCCTCCCCAGTCCCCTTACAAAATTTGCTCTATTCCGGTCTTCGTGCCGATGAAACTTGCTAGCTATAGGTGTCTTCAATCATCCGTATGCGTGACCAGTATGCATCTCCCGTTTGAAAGGGTTACATCTATAAATATGCATGCATTTGCATATTTATAACCGTGATTATTTCGAATTGTCCAATGTTATCCATGTACATCCCAAGTATGTGTAGATTGGGTTCGTTTTCCCATAAGCTCTGCTACGAATCCAATGCAGAAGTTCGTTAGTGCCTCCCTGTTGTTCTCTGAGTACACATCCTCTCCGCTTATTGCGGAACATGTGTCAGGAGAACAGCGGGGAGGTGCTGTCGAAATTCTGCGTCGGATCCGGAGCAGAGCATGGGAAAACGAACCCAATCTACACATACTCGGGTGGGATTAGGACCTATCTCTACCTATTAGCATGTAGGTTGCATAGACATAATAAAACTGACAAACTTGATTACGAGATGAATATAGATGATGAATTATATATATTTCTTGTGTCTTTAGTAGATAGGCAAGATGAGTGATCGTGCTTGGATGTAAACTAGTCACCCTAGTCAGAAAGACATGACCAATGAATGGTTAACAAAAACCAGGGTTTTTTTTAGAGCCGCATTTGCATATGACCAGGAAAAAACATGGTGCCCCTGTCCCAAGTGCGACAACATTAAAAGGAAGACAGAGTTTGAAATGGGTAAACACCTTCAGAAGTGGGGTTTTAGGCCTAATTATACGGTGTGGACTTTTCATGCTGAGTCGGACCAACGTGCCAGAGCTGAGATGGTTCGTCATCGTACCGACGAGCATGGTACCGGGATCGAATACATGATGCAAGACTTTTATGATGTTCAGGATTCGGACGATGAGATGGAGGAATCTGCAAAGGCCTTCTATGAAATGTTGGAGTCTTCAAAACGTCATCTCCACGAGCACACTGAGCTTTGTCAGCTAGATGCCATCGCGCAAGTAATGGCTCTGAAGGCTCAATTCAACCTAGGCAGAGAATGCTATGACGCGATGATGACGATATTTGGATGCTTTCTACCCAAAGGCCATGTACTACCTGCAAACCTGTACTAGTCAAACAAAATCCTCCGTGTACTTAAGATGCCCTATGAGAAGATACATGCCTATGAGAATGGATGTGCCTTATTTAGGCTTGAGTACGGGGCCTTGAACTATTGCCCCATTTCCAATTCTTCCAGGTGTATTGTGGTAGACAACGGTATGGGTGAGAAGATTCAGACCAAAATCCCCATTAATTTTCTTGGTATCTGCCAATCGTACCAAGACTTCAATGTCTTTTCATGGTCGAAGAGACGGCCAGACAGATGACATGGCACAAATTGGGCAAAAGAACTGAACTAGATGCGAATGGGAACAAGATGTTGGTACACACTTCACATGCTTTTGCATGGAAGCATTTCGATGCATTACATAAGGATAAATCAACAGATCCAAGGCATCCTCGAGTTGCCATCAGCACGGATGGGTTCAATGTGTATGGTATGACAGCAGCACAATATAGTTGTTGGCATGTATTTGTCATTCCACTCGATCTCGCCCCCCCCCCCCGCCCCCACCGGAGAGATTATGAAAAGAACGAACATTTTCCTGACGTTGATAATTCCAGGGCCCAAATATCCGGGGGGAAATAAGAATATGTACATGCAGCCACTTAAGAATGAATTGCAAGAAGCCTGGGATAATGGGATCAAGACATACGACAGCGCTACCAAAAAGAACTTCAAAATGCATTTGTGGTACATGTACTCGAGGCATGACTATCTGGCGTATGCGCTATTCGTTGGTTGGTGTGTGCATGCAAGGTTCCCGTGCCCCACATGCAAGGCACTTCTTCAGTTCCGTTGGCTACAGGCGGGTCGCAAGTTTTCTTGCTTCGACATGAATAGATAGTTCCTGGATCCTGACCATAAGTTCAGAAAAGACAAGAAGAGTTTCATCAAAGGTAGAGTTGTCAAAAACACCGCACCACCTGCGTTGACAGGCCAACAGACCTTTGATCAGTTAAACGCTCTCGAGCCGGATCCTTTGCGTCCAGGGTATTTCAAAGGGTATAATACGGAACATGCCTGGACTCACAAGTCATGCATATGGGATTTGCCTTAGTTCAAAGACCTCATTCTCCCACACAACATCTACATGATGCACACTGAAAAGAATATGGCGGAGGCCATTTTTGGTACATTGTTCGGCATAGAGGGGAAGTCAATGGATACTCCTAAGGCTAGAATCGACCAGGAGGCTCTATGTGATAGACCATTACAAAACTTGCGACAACGGAAAGGAAAGCAAAGCGTAGCAAAGCCAAAGGCATGGATTAATCTTGGAAGGCCACCTATGAGGGAAATGCTATTGTGGGTGAAAATGCGGTTGATGTTCCCCGGTGGGTATGCTGCGAATCTAAAGAGGGGAGCGAGTCTTGAAAAATTGAAAATATTTGGTCTCAAGAGTCGTGATTGGCACATATGGCTTGAGCGGGTAATGCCGGTGATGTTGCATGGCTTTATCCCTAAGGATGAATGGCTAGTATTGGCAGAGCTGAGCTATTTCTTCTATTCTCTTTGTGCGAAAGAACTATCGCTTAGCGTGCTAGATGAAATGTAAGAGTTGGCACCGGAGTTGATCTGCAAATTAGAAAGGATATTTCCACCGGGCTTCTTTAATCCAATGCAGCATTTGATTTTGCATCTATCGACCGAGGCAAGATTGGGGGGGTAGTTCAAAATCGATGGTGCTTCTCAACTGAGAGGATGCAGAAGACACTTCGAGTTAAATGTAAAAATAAACATAGAGTTAAAGCATCGATGGCTGAGGCATTCATTACTGAGGAGGCGGAAAACTTCGTGACAGCACACTATGAAGCCAAAAATCATCATTTGCATAACCCGGAGCCTCGGTACAATGATGGGAGAATAAAAAAGGTCGATCCAACCTCAGCCTATTCAAAGGGAAGCTCTCACCAACCGGTGCTTCGAAAGGGAAATCGTTGGATGTCGAAGAATGGCGGACCCTTTCATTGTATATCTTCAACAACCTAACAGAAGTGTGGCCATACATCGAGTAAGTTCTCGGTAAATTATTGTTCCACAACTTGTAATTTCTTTGAACTGCTCTTATTCCCGGATATTTTATATAGTCGATACGTTGCCGAATTCTCGGATGGAGCGGTCATCGAAAAGGATTCCGTCGAAGAGTATGAGCTTCTGGCAAAGTATGGAGGCGACTATCCCGGTTTCATCTCTTGGTTCAAACAAAGGGTAATTAATTACCATTACTAGACCATTTGATTTCTTGGTCTAATTTGCGGATAATGCATCCATTCTTCCGTATTAAACTTGTAGCCTGATGCAGAGTCTATGGACGCCGAGTTGAGACAAGTCGCTAATGGTTTTGACTATAAGGTCCGTTCATTTGAAAAATACGACATCAACGGGTATCGCTTTCGTACCTTTGGCAAAGAGCTATCTATGCCCGACGTAAAGACTACAAATTGTTGTGTCTCTGCTATCGGCGAAGGAGGTATCGAGTATTATGGAAGAGTTGAAGCAATTTATGAACTTCTATTCTATGGTGAAAACCCACCGACCGTCGTAGTCTTCAAATTTTATTGGTTTCAGCCGAAGGAGACTAGAAGGACTCATGAACATATAGGGCTAGTCAATATCAACCAAAGCACCCATTTAGATGTTCCCGATGTCTATATTATAGCTCAATAGGCAGCACAAGTTTTCTATCTACCATGGGCTTGCCAAACTGATCCAAATCTGAAAGGTTGGGATGTCGTTTATGAAGTGTCACCAAGTTTTAGACCACCTACCGTCAATGAAGAGGATTACGAACCTCACATTAATCCAAACACATATGAAGGAGAATTCTTCCAAGAAACACGTATGTTCAAAAGACGTTTCAAGAACCGCTCTACTTCACCCCAGAACATTGAAGTAGACAGCAACAGTGAATCCGTCTTAACCCCTGAGCCAGAACAGGAAGAGCCAGAAGAAGAAGAGGTTACTACTACGGATGACCTGTCACTTCTTGACCGATTACATAATGGAGGCCTTCCACAAGTTCTTCCTCATAGTGATGATGATCTTGAATTTATTGATGATGGTGATGATCATGATGCATTTATTGATCCCGAAGCATATATAGACAATCAAGATTATTATTAGTTCATGTCAGGTATTCAACTATTATTATATACATATCTAAAAGATTATTACTCATGTTGGTATTTATGATGATGATACACTTAAATCATATACATTTTATTACTCATGTTGGTATTTATGTTGTACTAATTTCATTTACTATTTGTCATGGTAGGTGTTGAAAGATGGTGGGAAAGGGTCAAGAGCACTCCGAGGCTCCTTCTTCGTCGACGGGCGGTGGGATGGTTACTCCCATTCCTGCCCCGTCTCTCCGGAGAGTGTTGCTCTCTACTCTGCATGGAGTGGCCGCTTCTTCGACAACCGCGGCCCCCATCAGAGGAGGTCAACCCCCCGCAAAGAACAGAGCTACTAAAGATACACGTGGCCACGGGAGAGGTAGGGTGGCGGCCACGCCTTCCTCACCGCCACCCCCAGCTGATTCACCTGAGCACAAGACTGCTAGGGTGCACCCGTCTAAGTTGGAGGCTACACAGACTCCGGTTCACAAGCCTCAGGTCGACGAGACTCATGTCCCAGAGGCTTCGTTCCAGGAGACTCCGGAGCAAAGAAGGGATGAGGGTACGTCCCAAGAGACCCAGTGGGATACCTGGCCTAATCTGGGTCAGCCGGAGCCAAGTGGCCATGCTGATAGCGATGAGGAGCTGGCTGAGGGGGCCACCGTCTACCAGCATGGTAGTACGGGGCTCCCGCTTGTGCCAGCGACCCGCAGGCAGAGGTGGTCTATTCATCCAAGTGGGGACAAGCAAGTTCATTTACTCTTATTTAACCTTTTGTCTTCACGTTTTCTCAAATATCTAATGTGTTGGCTTTAATTTGTCATACTGTAGGGGTTGGATTGTTGCCAAGGGTGTTCGCAAGCCCAACAGTGTCCTTGGTGTGCTTTGCCGGCAAAACTTCCCGAGATTTTTTACATTTCCCGGTCGGGGTTGAGAGGTAGGAATGACCTGGGAGCACTACTTGGGTGCCCCGGCCCCACCGGAGGTGGAGATCGACGGTGTTTTGTGCCACACGAGGGCCGACGTGGTGATCAGATAGTTTTGGGTAATTTCTCCTTTACACAATTAAAAATCAACAATAGCTAGTTATTGTACTAATTAGTGTTATCTCGTTTGCAGACCTTCTACAAGTGTGAGGAGGGATACGAGGAGGCTGCGACAAAGGTTATCGAAACCGAATGCCACCGCCTACTTCAAAACTGGTGGCATGAGGCTCAGGTGCAGGCCATTCCAGACTACTATGCCTCGCGGCATATTAGGAAGGGAAAGGGGAAGTGCCACTATTATAAGATGGAGAAGGAGCATTACATGAAGGTAATTACATATTATTAAGGCCTTGTAGTTAGTTTCCTTGATTTGATTCTTACGTGTAGCGCTCAAATTTCTCTTTATTAACTTAGGTGCCCCCGAGATGGTGTGTGGATAAGATGGATTGTTGGGAGGACTAGGTGGATCAGTGGTTCTCCGAAAAGTGGGAGGCCAGCCACAACAATGCCAAGGATAGGCGTGGAAAAATGGTTGGTGTGCCACACCATCAAGGGAGCGTCAACTTAAATGAGTTTGGTGAGAACTAGGTATGTGGTTTGCTTCACGACTTGTGCAATTCATTCTTAATGCTAGCTTTATCCCTTTACTAATACTTTTTTCCTCTCTCTCTCTTTTAGGCGCGTCACAATAAGACGGAGGTGCCAGAGATGTATGACCTCTATGCGATGGCCCATACTGCCTCGTACAAGAAGGTCAAGGCATTCTCTGAGTCTGACCTCGATCATCCCGAAAACTTCACCAACATCTCCTCCCACCACAAGCTCATGAAGTACAAAGATCACGGGAAGGCGAGGAAAGGGGAGGACTTTAACCCGGGACAGGGGCCTATTGATCTAGAGCTGGTGATGATAGCTGGCAACAGGAGGCCCCATGGCTCGATCGCCACTGGAGACGGCCGCATACGTTGTCCTAGCACTCTCTGGCAGATAAAGGCAGGCCAAACGAGCTCCTGTCCTGAGATAACACCTCATCCACGGCCAGTCGAGCTCGCCATCGAGGTGAGTTTAATGGACTCAACTATCTTTCCGCATTACGTTGTGTGTGCGAACCAATATGATTACAATGCTAACAATGAGTTGTCTTGCAGGCTGCTATTCTGAAAGAGAGAGAGGCAACACAAACACTTTTGGCGGTGAACGATAAGGAGATGAAGGAGTTGGAGGAGAGGACGATTGTGTTGATGGAGGCGGAGAGGGCACGGAACGATGCGTCTAACAGGGCCATGTACGAGCTCTTCGTGGTAAGTTTCTTATTCATATTTGGCAAATCTTGCATTTTAATGTTCGTTTCATTAATAAATAAAAAGTTTGACTTGTCAAAACCAAATGTACAGTCTATGTGCGAGAAGACTGGCCAAGTCCCTCCGGCGATGCCAGCCATTAACATGGCGGGGACAGTGAGTTTCATTTCAATGTAGTGATATTTTGAGTGTCATCATGCTAACGACACATTGCAAATGATGTTTGGTGCAGAATATCTCCCGAAACGCATCGCATGACCCTTCTATAGGGGCGCCTTCTCCAGGTGAACAAGCCAGAACCACCGTGCTTCACCTCCGTGCTGACGAGAATGGTATGTTTTTCTAGTTTTTGCTTAACAACCGCATAATGATGGTTACTTACCTTACCTTACCTCCAAAATGACATATTTTACCCAAGTTAGCTCTAGAATGAACTATACTTAGCTTAGTTTCCTCCTAAATGACATAATAAGCTTAGGTAGCTCCAAACTTGCATAATAATCTTAGTTAGCTCCGAAATAACCTATTTACCCAAGTTAGCTATAAAATGGTCTATAATTAGCTTAGTTAGCTTCAAAATGGCATAATAAGCATAGGTATCTCCTACATGACCTATTTTCACCTAAGTTAGCTCTAAAATGACATATATTTAGCTTAGTTTCCTCTAAATGGCATAGTAAGCTGAATTAGCTCCTAAATGGCCTATTTCATCAAATATGTCCTATACTTAGCTTAGTTCTCTCCTAAATGACATAATAAGCTTACCTAGCTCCAAAATGGCATATTTTACCTAGCTTAGCTATTAAATGACCTATACTTAGCTTACTTAGCTCCAAAATGGCATAATAATCATAGTTAGCTCCTAAGTGACCTATTTTACCTAAGTTAGCTCTAAAATGACATATATTTAGCTCAGTTTCCTCCTAAATGACATAGTAAGCTAAATTAGCACCTAAATGGCCTATTTTATCAAAAATGTCCTATATTTAGCTTAGTTATCTCCTAAATGACATAATAAGCTTAGCTAGCTCCAAAATATCCTATTTTACCTAGCTTAGCTATTGAATGACCTATACTTAGCTTACGTAGCTCCAAAATGGCATAATAAGCATAGTTAGCTCCTAAGTGACCTATTTTTACCCATGTTATCTGTGAAATGACATATAGTTAGCTTAGTTTCCTCCTAAATGACATAGTAAGCTAAATTAGCTCCAAAATGGCCTATTTTATCAAAAATGACCTATACTTTGCTTAGTTAGCTCCAAAATGACATAATAAGCTTACCTAGCTCCAAAATGGCCTATTTTACCAAAGTTAGCCATTAAATGACCTATACTTAGCTTACTTAGCTCCAAAATGGCATAATAAGCATAGTTGGCTACTAAGTGACCTATTTTTACCTAAGTTAGGTCTAAATTGACATATATTTACCTTAGTTTCTTCCTAAATGACATAGTTAGCTCCAACATGACCTATACTTTTCTTAGTTAGCTCCAAAATGACATAATAAGCTTACCTACCTCCAAAATGGCCTATTTTACTAAAGTTAGCTATTAAATGACCTATACTTAGCTTACTTAGCTCCAAAATGGCATAATAAGCGTAGTTAGCTCCTAAGTGACCTATTTTTACCTAAATTAGCTCTAAAATGACATATATTTAGCTTAGTTTCGTCCTAAATGACATAGTAAGCTGAATTAGCTCCTAAATGGCCTAGTTTATCAAAAATGTCCTATATTTAGCTTAGTTATCTCCTAAATGACATAATAAGATTACCTAGATCCCAAATGGCCTATTTTACCTAGCTTAGCTATTAAATGACCTATACTTACCTTACTTACCTCCAAAATGGCATAATGAGCATAGTTAGCTCCTAAGTGACCTATTTTTACCTAACTTAGCTCTAAAATGACATATAGTTAGCTTAGTTTCCTCCTAAATGACGTAGTATGCTAAATTAGCTCCAAAATGGCCTATTTTATCAAAAATGACCTATACTTCGCTTAGTTAGCTCCAAAATGGCATAATAAGCATAGCTACGTCCAAAATTACCTATTTTACCAAAGCTAGCTATTAAATGACCTATAATTAGCTTACTTAGCTTCAAAATGGCATAATAGCCATAGTTAGCTCCTAAATGACCTATTTTTACCTTCTCTTCTTCATCTAGTCTTCTTCTAATTTTGGAGCTTCCCATTTTGCAGATTACATTCACTTCACGGAAGTTTGCATTGATGGAGTACTTGGGTTACTTGTATTATACTTTCTACATATGTATATGAAACTATGTATGTATGGATGAAACTATTGTAATATGGTTGGGTATGGATGAAACTTTCATAATATGTATGGATGAAACCTTTTTGAATATGGTTATCAGTATGGCAACATATTTATTCCTGTGAAATATATATATATATATGTCATATTGTTGTGAAATGGATTTAATAAAAAAATAACAAAAAGGGAAATGGCCTTACTCTTTGCCGTCGGTGGGCTAACGGCAAAGGGGGGCCTTGGGCGGATGGCGAAGGGGGACCCTAGGGGCAAATGGCCTCACTCTTTGTCGTCGGCCCACCGACGGCAAAGGGGGTGCAAGGCAGACGGCAAAGGGGTGGGCAAGGACGACGGCAAAGGTAGGGGCCCAAGGCAACGGCAAAGAGGGACCCCAAGGGCAAAGGGCCTTACCCTTTGTTGTCCACCCACCGACGGCAAAGGGGGGGCGAACGGCAAAGAACTTCCGTTAACACTTGATGGCCATAGCCCCTGGATCTGCAGTCCAAACTTTTTGCCGTCTGCTCACCCACGCCAAAGATTCTTTGTCGTCCATGGTCCTGAGGCTAATGGCAAAAGGACCGCTTTACCGGGTTTTTCTTTGCCGGAATTGTTGTCGTTTCCTGCCGGACGGCAAAGGCCTTTGCCGTCCGGTTTCCTGCCCTATGCCGTTAGCCATGGTAGAAGGGAAATTACCTGATTCATGTAGTGTTTGACATCATTTGTTTGCAACAAACAAAGAGAGGACATATTGATTCTAAACTCTTGTGAAAATTATCTCCAAAAAGTATTAATAAATTCAAATTCGACCTTTGTATTGGAGCTCCGGGTGGTTTATTGGTATCTTGGAACATCTCCCTGTCACATGGTGTCAACGTCTTTGAAAACAAGTTTGCGCTTTCCATTATGTTTACTTCCAGTCTAAATGGAAATTGTTGGATTCTCTCCAAAATATATGGGCCATGTCATCCTACTGAAAGAGAAGAATTTTTAGATTGTTTTCAAGACATCCAAATGGATGACAGTGCTAATGGGATGGTGCTTGGTGACTTCAACTTTATCACATATCCTGATAAGAGAAATTGTGGGGGGGGGTAATTTTAATCACATGATGAATTTCAATGTTTCTATCAGTGAGTTGGGGCTGGTAGGGATCCCCATTAAAGGGGGAAACTTTACTCGGCGTAACATGTAAGAAGCCCCCTTATTGAAAGAAAAAAAAGACTGGTGCTTTTCTTCAGAGTCCTAGACACTTAACTACCCCAACACTTCAATATCTTGTCTGTCTAAACATATCTCAAACCATGTACCATGTATCATCCAAGTGGGCACGGACATCCTAAAATCAAATATCTTCAGATTTGAGAATTGTTGGCTATAGTTGCAAGATTTCAAAGAAGTAGTGAAATTTAACTGGATCAAGAACTTCACATTGCATGTAGTGCAAAATGTATTACAACAAAATTCAAGATGTTGAAAAAGAGTGTAATGATCTGGTCACATAATATCTCAAGTATGACCCAAGACATTAAGAACTCCAATGAGTTGTTGGTACTATTGGATATTTTGGAAGAGTCCAGACCACCGAAAATAGAGGAATGAAATGTCAGAGCGATTGTCAAAAACATCTATTTAACCTTCTGAATTACCAAATCACATATTGGAAGCAAGGAGCTACTATAAGTTGGATAAAATTTGGGGATGAAAATATCAAGTTTTTCTAGGATAAAACCACAATTAAATACAGGATAATCAAATTCCAATGTTCTTGAGAGAAAATCTACAGGAGCACTTCGATCATCAACCAAAGGCAGAAGTGTTATGGCGAGCTTTCATGGATAGATTGGGTACTACTACCCACACATACAATTTCTTTGATCGAGATGATCTTCTTCATTCAGAGGTGGATCTGTCAGACCTAGATGTTCCCTTCCCAAAGGAGGAAATTGATGATATCATCAATAAGATGCCCACTGACAAAGCACATGGCCTCATGGTTTGAATAGAGGTTTTATTAAACACTGTTGGGATATTATTAGGGAGTATTTCTGCTAGGGATTGTGGATTTATACCATGGGAAGGTGGACCTCAAGTCTATCAACAACTCCTTCATCACTCTCATCCCAAAAAACACAATCCCCAAACACCTAGTGATTTCAGACCAATATCACTATTGAACTGCACAAATTAAATCATCACTAAGCTATTGGCTAATAGATTGCGAAATATTATTTTGACATTGATTCACACCAACCAATATGGATTCCTGAAATCTATATCAATTCAAATTGTGTAGCACGGGCTTTTAAGTACATAAATGGATGCCAACAATCTAAGAAAGAACTAGTGGTACTTAAATTGGATTGTCGAAAGGCTTTTGACATGATTGAGCATGAAACCATCTTTAACATGTTGAAAGCAAGAGATTTTGGAGATAGATGGATTTCTTGGATAAAAATGGTCTTTGGGTTTGGTTTCTCTTCAGGTATGTTCAATGGGTTGGGAGGAAAGCAATTTCAATGTAGAAAAGACGTCAAGCTAGGAGATCCATTATCCCCTCTCATCTTTGTTCTTGTAGCTGATTTCCTCCAAGCAATTCTAAACAAGGATATGCAAGCAAACCTTATTCAAGCACCAACTAGACACTCCCATAATCAAAATTTCCTTGTGATCCTGTATGTTGATGGTACAATTCTAATCATGCGTGTACATCAAAGGCAACTTCAACAAGTAAACAATCTTCTGTCTAATTTTGCTGCTCAAACGAGTCTGGAGGTAAATTATCACAAATTTGTGGTGGTTCCAATCAATGTAAAACCATGGTAATATGAGTAGTATCATAGATCTCCTGGGATGTAAACTAGGCAGCTTCCCTTTCACATGTCTAGGGCTTCCACTCACTACAAGAAAACTGGAAATAGAATATTTCAACCCTCTCTGTCAAAATAATGAAAGAAGATTATCTGGTTACTCTACTATGCTCTCTTTTGATGCTGGATAATAAAAGCAACTTATCATATCAGTGTTCTCTGTCCTGTCCATATTCTTCATGAGTGTCTTATCTCTTTCAGTAGCAATTATGGAATAGCTCAACAAGTACCCATGCACTTTTTATGTACAAAATTTGGACAAGAAGAGACTGTCCCTGCTCTCATTTCTTGGGGGGAAGTGTGCAAACCAAAGAGAAAGGGGGTTTTGGGAATTCTAGATGAATCTACCCATAACAAATCATTGTTGCTGAAAAACTTGCAGAAGTTTTTGAATAAAGTAGACCTTCCATTGGTCAAGCTTATTTCGGATACATACTACAGTCAATAGTTACCACGAGAGATGATGATTGGCTTAGGTTGGTGGAAAACTCATCTAAAGCTTTTGCCTTGCTTTAAAGAGAACTGTAAGTGCATCGCTGGATTAGGAAATACAATACAACTATGGGATGATAAATGGCCGAAACAACCCCTGGACACTACCCTTCCTAAGCCGCATTCCTTTGTGAGAGACAATAAATTTACCCTGATATCTGTAAGTAATAGCATGAGCAAATATGATCATTTCCATACCGCAATATGGATACATCTTCAATGTATCCCTAATTTATGAAGTATAAATGCCATATTTAAGTATGTTTACAATACTTTATAGGGTTTTCATGCACTTTATCTGATTTAATTAGAACTAACCCACACTGACGCTGTTTTTAGCAGAATTACTGCGGTGTTGTTTTTTGTGCAGAAAATAAAAGTTCTTGAAATCGCTCAAAACTTTTTGATGATTTTTTCTGGAGAAAATAAGAGATATCGAAGCGAAGAACCACCAGAGGGGGCACCCTGATGACTTCGAACAACCTCGTGTCTCTGTTTGATGTGATTCCAACGTTGAAAAATCCTATATATACAGAAACCCTCAGAAGTAAACCTAGAACTTCCGCTCCGCCACCGCAAGCCACTATACCAAAGAAAACTCATCCCGAGCCCTGTCCCAACACCCTGCCAGAGGGGGCAATCATCACCAGACGCCATATTCATCATCCCGGCGGTCTCCATGACGAAGAGGGAGTAGTTCACCCTTGGGACTAAGGGTATATACCAGTAGTTATGTGCTTGATCCATCTCTATAGTGTTCTTGAGATGTCACGATCTTGATGTATCACGGGCTTTGTTAATATAGTTGGATCATATAGTGTTTGTCCCTTGCTATCTTGATGTGATGAATTGAATCTTTCCCTTTGAGATTTTGTTACATCGGATTCAATATTGGATTTGAAATCACGTTATGTATGTCTTGCATGTGGATACCCTGGTGACAATGGGGTGTTCTATTGATTCACTTGATATATGTTTTGTAACTCAACTTACCATTTCCCATGGTAACAATGGGGTAATCTATGCATATGAGTTTATACACATTATTGTCCTACTTCCTCCGATAGAAATCTTGGGGTACTATTTGAAGATCTTTGTGTTGGGTTGAATATCGTGAATCTGAAATTGTTTGACGCATGTCACATAATTAATCCACGGATACTTGAGGTGGCATCGGAGTATCTAGGTGACATTAGGGATGACTAATGTGTATCATAGGTGTTATTCTAGTACAAACTTTCAAGTGGTTTGTGACACTTATAAGAATAGATCAATAGATTGATCAGAAAGAATAGCTTTGAGGTGGTTCTACCTACAACAATTTCATATTATGTTCTTTACTACTTATGAGCTTTGGAGTGATTCTTTGTCGCACGTTGAGTGATGATCATATCATTCTATTATGTTAGTATTCTTGAGAGATTGCACTAGTGAAAGTAGGAACCCTAGGAATTATTTTCAAGCATTGCAATGTCGTTTATGCTCACTTTTGTTACTTGCTACCTTGTTGTTTTATATTTTTATATTACAGAAACATATATCTACTATCCATACTACACTTTGTATCACCATCACTTCCCTGAACTAGTTCACATATACAGTTTGCCACTGCATAGGGTATGTTGGGGACACAAATGATTTCTTGTATTTGATTGCACGGTTGTTTGAGAGATACCATGTTCATCCTACACCATTCACAGATTGATAAATCTTAGGTTATCCACTTGAGGGAAATTTGTTGTTGTCATACAAAACTCTGCACTAGGATCCCAACAACATCTACAAAAAAAAGTTGCATAGTAAACATCAAATATCTGCTACAATGTTTCAGCAAGCTGGAGAACTTCGAAGGATGATAGAACAATATAGCAACCTAGTAAATGCAGATAAGTGGAAGATTGTAGGGGAAAGCACCAAATATCATTCTATCAAAATGTACCCAAATCCAAATGCACAAAAGCTATTCTTTTGGCTCTGGAAAGGGGCGTGCAAAATCATACACAAAGATTTATTTTGGCTACTTCTTCATGACAGGGTCAACACTGGAAATTTACTGAAAAGAAAATCTATACATCTCGATTTGTATGATCATGTGCTATGTAAGGAAGGAGTGGGAGAAACGTCATACCATTTATTCTATAATTGTGAATATGCACAAGCTTACTAGGACAAATTATACCGGATAAAGAGGGATTTCTTTTTTGATCACATTGTCCTAGTTATGAGAAAAATTTCACAACCAATTTCTCTTGATATCATAATCCTTGGCTATTGGAATATATAGGTTCAAAGAAATGGAAAAGTTGTCAGGTAGCAAACACCGAGTATGGCCTGTAGGTAGTTCCTTGTGAGGCAAGAGCTCTCTTTGGTTGAGCACAAAGTGAACTAGAAATATCTTGGAGTCTTACAAGATTGGATTGATTCCAACCTTTATATTAAATTTAGTTTGGGATTATTTTAATGATGATACCTAAAACTGGCATTGGCTAGAGTTGTTGACTGTACTTTCATATATTTTCCTATAAATATCAGGCCAAGCACTGCATGTGTCTACGATCCTACTACCTTTAGCTATTTGTGCATCATCCACTTCCTTACTCCCCGCAAAAAAGAAAAAAGCAGCCACCTCACTTAAGGTTACCGTGTCTATATCTACGGTTATGCATCTAGTGCCAATACTCAGCATGGATATTTTAGTTGGTACGGTAGGCATGTGAAACAGATGTTTAACACAGATCAGTCGACTATAATCTACTTCCTAGATTCACAAACATTAGGTTTTCTAAAAACATCAAAATGGAAAATATGGAAACATGTTTTAGTGTATTTGCTTGTTCATTCAGTTTGTATGTAGTTTATATTATAATATCTGAAATAACTTGTGTTTATGAACGAAGGGAGTACTAATAAGGATTTTTTATAAAATAAATTTAAATGAATTGATTTATCAAGGTGATACAACGACATTGAAAGAATGCCCGGTCACTGCATAACATGATGCACACAACCAATAAGTCCAAAGGAATAAAAATAAACATTGTTTTGCCGCAAAAATAAATCAATTCAGCCTAGGGCGGGGCAGACCCTATCCGAAGATTACACCGCCATCCATGGAGGGAGAAAACTCTCCTGGCCGTAAGCTACGACCATGTAGATACCATCATAATAAGGTGTTTGTCCTGTGACCTCTACAGAATAGACCAAGTAGAGAGCCATCACGTACATGCAGGAATAACCCACGTAGGAGAATAAATACATTTTTTATTAAAAATCACATCATTCCTGGTAAGCCAGAATGCCCAACATAAGGCAGCCACCCCCACAAGAATATGTACAGAAAATTATTTATCAATACCCGCAACCAACTGCCGAATATGTTACTTGGAGTATGTAGGGTATAAATTGATTAGCAAGCTAAATAGAGGAAAAGTCACACATTTAGTCGAAAAAAGTGGGAACACTAAAAACAATGACTAGTAGTAAGTACTAGCAAGTATGTGTAGCGACCACTTTGTCATGAATACATATCGCTGGAGCTACCGTATAATCTGATGATCAACTATTCGATCACCAGCTCTGTTTTTGCTGACTTTTAGTTGGCTAAATTTTTATTACTATTAACTTTATGTTTCTTGCAGGGACTTACTAATGTTAAGTTTTAGTGGTAAGGAGTATACATTGTGTTAAATATAGGATGGGTTAGATGGATATCTTGGCGTTGTGGCGTGGCAGGCTGGTGATAAAAGGTATGGAGGGAGAGCACTACCATCGACATCAACGTGTCTGGTTGATCTATGGAGGCGCAAACAGAGAGTTTCGTGCGGCTGCATGGCCATTCTGGTGTGTAGCAACATAGAGGGAGAGCTTGGCCGTTGGCAGCAGCTCCCTCATTATACCAGTATGTGCAATGATCTAGCATAACATATAATACAATGATGAATGGTAGATTTTCCACAGATACAATGTTAGCTCTATATGACAATGCAAAGCAATGTAATGATGAACATACATCTCATGAGATGGAACAATGGAAGTTGGCAATATATCTTGGAATGGCTATGGAAATTCCATGATAGGTAGGTATGGTGGCTGTTTTGAGGAAGATATAAGGACGCTTGTGTGTGATATATAGTGTCATATCAAGGGGTTTGGATACACCAACAAAGTTTGCACCAACTCTCGAGGTGAGAAAGGGCAATGCACGGTATCCAAGATGTTAGCAATGGTGAAATTGTGAGAGTGTGTATAGTCTTGAACTCACATTAGTCATAAATAACTCATATACTTATGACAAAAAAATTATTATCCCTCAAAAAAAGTACTACTCGCATGCTCCTAGACAGGAGGTTGGGAGGAGTTAACCATCACGTGCCTCCGAATCAAAGAGCGCTAGGATTTCAACGAGGAATAAAAATGCTCCAACATCCTCGTCATGCCATAACTGACACTTAGATGAGTAGTTAATAACAAGCTTTAATATTGATATCTTTACTAAATATTATCATGAATCTATACCCTTTCATATTACTACATAATTATAATCAAATCATACGAATCATATTCAGTGATCTACATGAAAGATTTTAATATATCACTCCTATATACCTATCATTTTCCGACTAGTCTTTATAACCCATGCACATTATGACATACTATTTTTGACTCTCAAATATATTTAAGTGAATCATGAGAGTTCAATAATTTCTATAAAATAAATAACCACCAATGTGCTCTAAATATATAAGTGAAACACATGAGCAACTACATAGCTCAAAAGATATAAGTGAAGCACGTGGAGTATTCTAACAAATCATGATGAATGTGTGTCTCTCGCAAAAAGGTGTGTCCAGCAAATAATTATTGTGTCAAACTAAAAATAAAATATAAATAAAATTATAATACACTATGCTCCAAGCAAAACTTTGTGATGAGTAAAATGTAGCTCCAAGTAACATACTCATGAATTGTGGACGAAAGAGGGGACTGCATCCGTGGTATCTCCAAGCTTAGACGCTTGGGTCTTACTTTAATATTACCTTATGGTGCCTTGGGCATCCCCAAGCTTAGGGTATTTCCTCTCCTTATTCCTTCAACCATCTTGATCTCACGCAAAACTTGAAAAATTCAGCACGCAAAACTCAAGAGAACCATCATGAGACTCGTTAGTATAATCGGCAAACCATAAACTTAGGTACTATGATAAACAAATTGATAATTATTATTCCATAATACCTACTATAATTTAACTGTCCCATGACTTATACCCCCCGATACAATCCATAGAATCATTAAAACAAGCACACTATGCAAGCAAAAAAACATAATTTGTCAAAAAAATAACGGTTCAAAATTATCTGTACTAAAACCTTACTTTTCTAACTCCAAAAATTCTGGACAATTGGGGCAGCATGGGAAATTTGCAGGACAATACTATGTAAAAAATATCAGTTAAATATCATGTTCTAGTAAAAAAATGTCGATTCAAATATTGGGTATAAAAGTTTCTGTTTTGGATAGAATCAGTTCTACTATCATCCAAATCACCCCAAAGGCTTTACTTTATACAAACACTAATTAAAAGTTAGAAACACAATAATTACAATATAAACAATCATGTCATGACTTAGTAATAGAAAAAAATTAAGATAACTATTGGGTTGCCTCCCAACAAGCCTTATTATTTTATGCCCCTAGCTAGGCATAATACATAGTTTCAAATATTGTCGTCCTTCAAATTGACACCATAGGTGGTCCTCATAATAGATTCAGATGCTGGTTTGATTCTCTTCCTTGGTAAGTGTTTCATCCCTTTATTTAGGTGAAATTGGAAGCTTATATTTCCTTCTTTCATATCAATAATAGCACCTAAGGTTCGTAGGAAAGGCCTACCAAGTATTATAGGACAGAACGGATTGCATTCAATATTAAACACAATAAAATCCATGAGTGCGTAATTTCTATTAGAAATTATGAGAACATAATTAATTCTACCCAAAGGTTTCTTAATAGTTGAATCCACCAAATGCAAATTAAGGGAACATTCGTCCATATCGGTAAAACCTAAAACGTCACAGAAACATTTTGGTATGGTAGAGATGCTTGCACCTAGACCACACAAGTTATTACATTCATAATTTAAACTTAACCTTAATAGTAGGTTCCCACTCATCATGTAATTTTCTTGATATAGATACTTCCAACTCCAGCTTCTCTTCATGAGATTTAATCATCACTTCTACAATGTGTTTAGTAAAAGCTTTATTTTGTCCATAACCATTAGGTGAATTGATATTGCATTCCAACAAGTAAATACATTCAAGTGAATATAAATTATCATAATTAAAGTCCTTGTAATCCAAAGTAGTGGCCACGACACTATCTAAAGTCTTGACCACTTCAAACCCACTTTTATTATTTTTATCATCAAAATTATCACCCTCCGAACAATTGGGACACCTTCTAGCTAAAGTTGACTCGTCTCCAGTTTGTTTTTAATAAAATTTTCTGTTACTAAACAAAGATTCAATAAGTGACACACCAATCATTTTAATATCTTCGTCATTATTATCATGAAAAGTGGATGCGAGCGTCTTTTCTAGAAGTTCACGTTTAGCTCTGATCCTGTCAACTATCTAAACGTGAACTTATGGAAAACACGCTTGCATCCGGTTGAGTCATAAATAGTAAGTGATAATGTGCACATGTTGTAAATACTAGTCGGAGAATGATAGGCATATAGGAGTGGTATAATAAAAGCTTTCATGTAGATCACTGAATATGATTCATACGATTTGATTAGATTGATCTAGTAATATGAAAGGGTATAGATTCATGATAATTGGTTAGTAAATATATCAATATTAAAGATTGTTATTAATGAATGATTCAAGTGTCAGTTATGGCATGACCAGGATGTTGGAGAATTTTTATTCCTTGGTGAAATCCTAGCGTTATTTGAGTCGGGGGCGTGCAACGGCTAACTCCTCCCAACCTCCTTCCTAGGAGCATGCAAGTAGTACTTTTCTTTGAGCGATAATAAAAATATTTTAATAATTATATGAGTTATTTATGACTAATGTGAGTTCATGGACTATACACACTCTCACATTTTCACCATAGCTAGCCTCTTCGGTACCGTGCATTGCCCTTTCTCACCTCGAGAGTTTGTGCAAACTTCACCAATGCATCCAAACCTCGTGCTATGAGACACTCTATCCCACATAAACCTTCTTATATCTTCCTCAAAACAGCCACCATACCTACCTATCATGGTATTTCCATAGCCATTATGAGTTATATTGCTAACTTTCATTGTTCCGTGTCATGACATGTGTGTTCATCATTACATTGATTTCATGATCATATAGAGGTGACATCGTATTTGTGGGAAAACCATTGTTCATCATTGTATTACATGTCACACTAGATAATTGCACATACTAGATCATTGCATTACATGTTATGCTAGATCATTGCACATCCAACCCAATGGCATCATGCCTAGGTAAGCTTCTTATTTGTTCCAATTCTTGCACATGGTCTTTTTCTTCGTAAACCTAAAAAAAAGAGTTTGCCTTGATTCCGAATAGTAATGCTTTAAAAGATGATGTCCACCTCTTTATCTTGCTACTAGTGGTAATGTGTACAAGTATGATTTTTTCGGACCTACACTTTTACCATACCGTCAAAATATTTGATGTAAATAATGCCAGATGTTGTGCCTTTTTTATTCATGGCACAAGTACTCTAAACTGGTTTGGTGTAATAATGTATCACTTCCATAGTGCACAAATGACATGTTTTTCCATTATATTTTAGTTTTATTTATCTTGTGATATGTATAGTCAAATTATAAATTTAATGATTGACTTTCATGGTTATAGGTGGACATGGTTTAGCATCCACGGGGACAATGGGGGAAGTAGCATCTGAGGAGTTTTAGAAATGGGGACAAGGGATGCTTTTATTAATTAGGGCTCTATTAGTTTGAAGTTTTACCTCTGTTCTGGCCAAAAGTTAAGGTTAGATTAATATAATGAAAATATTACTATAAATTCTACAATTTCTAAAATTACGAGGTCAAGCGTGAAGGTGCAACGGGAGGAGGGGTGGGGATAAGATTTGATATTATTGGTCTTCTTACAAGGAGCGGATGGTTACAAAGAAATAAAAATTGCCGAGGTTGAAAGAAACGAAAATAGAATGAGTTTTACTAATATATGGATGAAAACCACATGCCACCTTGTCCAACATATTTTTGCATTGGGATACTTATTTGATCGCTATGTTTTTTTATTCCGTGGCAATGCACATACATTCAACTAGAAAATTCAAGTTTACAGGTTAGTCATCCACTTTTTTCAAGATATTTACATATTTCAGTTTGCACCTGATGCTGGGAAATTCTACATAAGGAAGTGAACATAAGGACATGGAAACGTTACACTTTGAATATGATAGAAACTGAAAATCCAAATAATAAATTAGTTGCCATGTCTATCAGTAAGCAGGAAATGTAGGCATCCTTCTAAATAAGATATTACCTCTCTCGATTCTTGAGGCTGGAAATGCAAGCATCTTTGTAAATAAGACATTATCCATTTTAATGATGGAAATGCAAGAATCCAAAATTAGCAGAATATTTATGAAACTAAAAATAGTCTTGCAATCTTGATGTAAGAATGAAATGTAATTAGCATCACCGATTTTGCTATTTATTCTGGCATTGAAATCCACATTAGCTATTTCAGAAAATAAGAGGTAAAAGGATCACATGATATATATACCATTTTGTATATCATGGTAGTGAAAACACCTTGTGGTGGTCTCCATCGCCTATCATAGTGCACCTGCCTTGTCACCAAGAATCACCCTGGGACGCCGTAGAGGGAGAGAACGGGGAGGCTGGCATTGTGGAGGGAAGGGGAGATGACGCTGAGAGGAAGGTGCAAGCTAAACACCGTGGCATGCTTTGATTCCAATACGGTCACCGATGAGAGCAAGACGGGGGAATGAGATGTCAATGTGAGCATTGTGCCATGCAATGAGAGAATGAGAAAGTGAAATGTGTTTTTCAGTAAGAAGAAAAGGAGCATCACCTTTTTTAGGGAAAGCAATTGTTTGCTATGAGAGAGATGTCACATACTTTTATATAGTGAAAAATATCATATACCCTAAGAAGTCAATTTTATGATGGACCATACCGAAAAATCATTGAGTTTTAATAAGAACAAGAGATGTATAAAATAATTGTTCTTTATATATTTAAATCCAAATATTTCTTGCGCGTGATAGTAAATGTGTGTTTCTATATATATTTATGGTTGTAGTATATGAGAGAGGTGAAGATGGATTATGTCGACATTCAAAAAGAATCCACCAATAGTGCGTTCAGGGAATACCCCATTTTATATATGAAGTAAAGACCAATCAGCATACAACTCCACACACACACCACGCGGCACCAAAACACCCGCACCCAAGGCAGATTCCAAAGTGACAAGAACAACTACAAAGACCCCTATTACTCCAAGCAATCTACAAGTAGAAATAGAAAATCATTGCCTTAAGCCTTAAGGGACCTCCCTCGTGAGCAGGTCATCGCGAAGAGAAGCTATGTATGAAGGATACACTGCCGTAGTGCTGCAGCTGCCTGGTCCAGCAATCAGGATTTCCATCCCACAGAAGATCCCAGTGCCAAGGCCCACCTAGGTCGGCCAACTCTGGCCTCCACCACCACATCATGTCACTCCCGAGCAAGGGGCAAGCTCCCCATTGGCCCACCACCACCAAACGGGAGGCAAGGATGATTCCATAGCCATCCCTGGCGGTGGAATCCTTCCTCAATGATCGCAACGCCTGGAAGAGGACCATCCCTTTCATGAATGCGACACCTGGACCACGAGGATAGGGATCGAAGGCCAAAATGGGCTGTCTATGAACGAACCAATGTTGGGTGGTTTTTGGCCTCACCCAAAAATTTCAAAGAATTCTCCATCACCTTCTGCGACCAGGCACCCTAGCACCTCCATCACATTCTAGTTGGATGCCCATTCTCTAGATATATTTGGCATGAAGTGTTATCTTAGTGCAAAACCACCATAGCTCCATCGTACCCGGCTACACCTTTCTCAGACTAGTGATCATCCTCATGCCTTTAGTTGCTGGCACTGCTTAAGCATGGGACCTACTCCATCATCATTCTCACAACATGGTTAATAGGAAAGCACCCAAATTGCTATTGGAAATATGCCCTAGAGGCAATAAATAAAGTTTTTATTATTATATTTCCTTGTTCATGATAATCGTTTATTATCCATGCTATAATTGTAGTGATTGGAAACACATTACATGTGTGGGTAAATAGACAACACTTTGTCCCTAGTATGCCTCTAGTGAACTAGCTCATTGATCAAAGATGGTCAAGGTTTCCTAGCCATTGACATGTGATGTCATTTGATAACGGGATCACATCATTAGGAGAATGATCTGATGGACAAGAACCAAACTACAAACGTAGCATATGATCGTTTGAGTTTATTGCTACTGTTTTCTGCATGTCAAGTATATGTTCCTATGACCATGAGATCATGCAACTCACAGACTCTGGAAGAGTGCCTTGTGTGTATCAAATGTTGCAACGTAACTGGGTGACTATAAAGGTGCTCTACAGGTATCTCTGAAGGTGTCTGTTGGGTTGGCATGGATCAAGACTGGGATTTGTTACTCCGTGTGACGAAGAGGTATCTCAGGGCCCACTCCGTAATACAACATCACAATAAGCCTTGCAACCAATGTGACTAAGTGTTAGTGATGGGATCTTGTGTTACGGAACAAGTAAAGAGACTTGTCGGTAACGAGGTTGAACTAGGTATGGAGATAACGACGATCGAATCTCGGGCAAGTAACATACCAAAGAACAAAGGGAACATCATACAGGATTAACTGAATCCTTGACATAGAGGTTCGACCGATAAAGATCTTCGTAGAATATGTAGGAAACAATATGGTCATCCAGGTCCCGCTATTGTTTATTCACCATAGACGTGTCTCGGTCATGTCTACATAGTTCTCGAACCCACAGGGTCTACACACTTAAGGTTTGCTGATGTTTCGGTAGTATAGAGTTATGCATAGTGGTGACTGAAGGTTGTTCGGAGTCCTGGATGAGATCCCGGACGTCATGAGGATATCCGGAATGGTCCGAAGGTAAAGATTGATATATAGGAAGTCCTATTTTGGCCGCCGAAAAAGTTTCGGGCTCATCGGTAGTGTACCGGGAGTGTCGGTAGTATACCGGAAGACCATCGGGAGGGGTATTTCTACCCAAGAGGCTACATGGGCTGTGGGAGAGTGAATACCAGCCCTTAGTGGGCTGGTGGAAGTCCCACACAAGGCCCATGCGGCTGGGATAGAAAATCCCAAAGAGAAAAGGTTGGAAAAAGGCAAAAAATGCAAAATAGGAAGGACTCCTAGTCCTACTAGGATTGGAGGAGGATTCCTCCTCTCCTCCCACTTCAAACGAAGCCTAGAGGGCTTGGCCCTTGCGCCAAAGCCTCCTCCTCTCTTCCTCTTATATATACTACAGGTTTTAGGGTTTTTTCACTTGACTTTTTAGCCACGTGCTCCCCTATTCTCTAGTGCATAGTTTCTCCTCTAGATCAGTTTTCTGCAGTGCTTAGGCAAAATCCTGTCGGAATTACTCCACCACCATCGCTACGGCACCATCACACTTCTGGAGAACTTGTCTACCTCTCCGCTCCCTCTTGCTGGATCAAGAAGGCAGAGATCGTCATCAAGTTGTACGTGTGTTGAACGCGGAGGTGTCGTTCGTTCGGTACTTGATCGGGACAGATCGTGATTGGATCGTGGGACGCTCGGCGATTTGGATCGCGAAGACGTTCGACGACACCAACCGCGTTTCTTAATGCTTCCCACTTAGAGATCTACAAGGGTACATAGATCCACTCTCCCTCTCGTAGATGCTCATCATCATGGATAGATTTTGCGTGTGCGTAGAAATTTTTTGTTTCCCATGCAACGTTCCCCAACAGTGGCATAATGAGCTAGGTCTATGTGTAGATGAGATCTCGAGTAGAACACAAAGAGTTTGTGGGCGTTGATGCTTAGATTGCTTCCTCCCTTGGTCGTGTTTTGGTTCAGCGGTATTGTGGGATGAAGCGGCCCGGACCAACCTTACGCGTACACTTACGAGAGACCGGTTCCATCAACTGACATGTAACCTCATTGCACAAAGATGGCTGGCGGGTGCCTGTTTCTCCTATTTTAGTTTGATCGGATTCGACAAAAGCGGTCCTTGAGAAGGTTGAAAAGCAACTAATGTATCACCGTTGTGGTTTATGCGTAGGTGAGAATTGTTCTTGCTAGATACCCGTAGCAGCCACGTAAAACATGCAACAACAATTAGAGGACGTCTAACTTGTTTTTGCAGGGTATGTTGTGATGTGATATGGCCAATTACATGATGTGATGTAGGAGATGATCATGTGTTGTATAGAATATCACGACTTGCATGTCTATGAATACGGCAACCGGCAGGAGCCATAGGTTGTCTTTAATTATTGTATGACATGCGTCTCAATCATTAAGTGCTATGTAATGCTTTACTTTATCGCTAAACAATAGCAATAGTAGTAGAAGCATGATGGGCGCGACAACCCCGATGGCGACACGTTGATGGAGATCAAGATGATGGAGATCACGGTGTCGTGCCGGTGACGATGGAGATCATGCCGGTGCTTTCAAGAGGGAGATCAAAAGCACAAGTTCATGGCCATATCATGTCACTTATGATTTGCATGTGATGTTAATCCTTTTATGCACCTTGTTTTGCTTAGGTCAACGGTAGCATTATAAAGTGATCCCTCACTTAAATTTCAAGATGAATTGTGTTCTCCCCGAGTGTGCACCATTGCGGAAGTTTGTCGTGTCGAGACACCACGTGATGATCGGGTGTGATAGACTCTATGTTCACATACAACGGGTGCAAGCCAGTGTTGCACATGCAGAACACTCAGGTTAAACTTGACGAGCCTAGCATGTACATACATGGCCTCGGAACACAAGAGACCGAAAGGTCGAACATGAGTCATATAGTAGATATGATCAACATGATGATTTTCACCATTGAAACCACGTCAACTCACGTGATGATCCGACTTGAGTTGGTGAATTTGGATCATGTGACACTCAGATGACCTGAGGGATGTCAATTTGAGTGGGATCTTTAGTAATTTTATTAACTAAACTCATTATCTTAAACAATAGTCTAAGTAACCTTTGCATATTTATGTTGTAGATCAATGGCACGTGTAGTAGCACCCCTGAATTTTAATGCGTTCCTAGAGAAAGCTAAGTTGAGAGATGATGGAAGTAACTTTGTTGACTGGGCCCGTAATCTGAGGATTATCCTCATGGCTTCCCAGAAATCATATGTCCTTTATGCACCGCTTGGTGACCAACCAGAAGACATGTCATCCGAAGACGTTAAGAATGCTTGGGATACACGTTCTGGAGATTACTCAATAGTTCAGTGTGCAATATTGTATGGCTTAGAATCGGGACTTCAAAGAAATTTTGAACGTCATGGAGCATATGAGATGTTCCAGGAGTTGAAGTTTATCGTTCAGAAGAATGCCCAGATCGAGAGGTATGAGACCTCCGATAAGTTCTATGCTTGCAAAATGGAGGAGAACGGGTCTATCAGTGAACATATACTCAAAATGTCTGGGTATTTGACTCGTCTAGCGGAGTTGGGAATTGCCCTCCCACCATAGGCGATCACTGACAGAGTTCTTCAATCACTGCCACCTAGTTACAAGAGCTTTGTGATGAACTATAACATGCACGGGATGAAAAAGTCAGTCGTCGAGCTGTTCGCGATGCTAAAAGTCACCAAGTCTAAAATCCAAAAAGAACATCAAGTGTTGATGGTCAATAAAACCACTAGTTTCAAGAAGAATGGCAAGGGCAAGGGCAAGAAGGGTAAAACCAAGAAGGATGGCAAAGTAGTTGCTACTCCTGTAAACAAGCCCAAGCATGGACCCAAGCCACAAACTGAGTGCTTTCATTGCAAGGGAACTGGTTACTGGAAGCAGAACTGCCCCAAGTACCTGGCTAACAAGAAGGCGGCCAACGAAAAACAAGGTATATATGATATACATGTTATTGATGTGTACATTACTAGCTCTCGTTGTAGTGCCTGTGTATTTGATATCGGTTCGCTTGCTCACATTTGCAACTCAAAACAGGAACAACGGAATAGACGAAGGCTGGCAAAGGATGAAGTGACGATGCGCGTGGGAAATGGTTCCAAGGTTGATGTGATCGCCGTTGGCACGCTCTCTCTTCGATTACCATCGGGCTTAGTGATGAACCTGAATAATTGTTATTTAGTGCCTGCATTAAGCATGAACATTATATCTGGATCTTGTTTATTGCGAGATGGTTACTCATTTAAATCAAAGAATAATGGTTGATTTATATGAGTAATATCTTTTATGGTCATGCACCCAATGTGAGGGGTTTATTCATATTATATCTTGATAGTGATGACACACATGTTCATAACATTTATGCCAAAAGATGTAGAGTTGATAATGATAGTACCACTTTCTTGTGGCACTGCCGTTTAGGTCATATTGGTGTAAAACGCATGAGGAAGCTCCATGCTGATGGACTTTTGGAGTCACTTGATTTTGAATCACTTGACACATGTGAACCATGCCTCATGGCCAAGATGACTAAAACGTCGTTCTCTGGTACAATGGAATGGGCAAGTGACTTATTGGAAATCATACATACTGATGTGTGCGGTCCAATGAATGTTATAGCACATGGTGGATATCATTATTTTCTCACCTTCACTGATGACTTAAGTAGATATGGGTATATTTACTTAATGAAACACAAGTCTGAAATGTTTGAAAAGTTCAAGCAATTTCAGAGTGAAGTTGAGAATCATCGTAACAAGAAGATTAAATTCCTGTGATCTGATCGAGGAGGTGAATATCTGAGTTATGAGTTTGGCAGTAACTTAAGATAGTGTGGAATTATTTCACAGTTGACACCGCCTGGAACACCATAGCGTAATGGTGTGTCCGAATGTCGTGATCGAACCTTATTAGATATGGTGCGTTCTATGATGTCTCTTGCTGATTTGCCACTATCGTTTTGGGGTTATGCATTAGAGACAGTTGCATTCACTTTAAATAGGGCACCATCGAAATTCGTTGACACGACGCCATATGAACTATGGTTTGGCAAGAGGCCAAAGTTGTCGTTTCTTAAATTTTGAGGATGTGATTCTTATGTCAAAAAGCTTCAGCATGAAAAGCTGGAACCCAAAGCGGAGAAATGCGTCTTCATAGGATACCCAAAAGAGACAGTCGGGTATACCTTCTATCTCAGATCTGAAGGCAAATTGTTTGTCGCTAAGAACGGAACATTTCTTGAGAAAGAGTTTCTCTCGAAAGAATTGAGTGGGAGGAAAATAGAGCTTGATGAGGTTATTGAACCTTTACTTCAACCAAAGAGTAGCGCAGCGTAGAAAGATGTTTCTGTGGAGCCTATGACAGTTGAAGAGTAAGTTAATGATGATGATCATGAAGCTTCGGATCAAGTTACTATTGAACCTCGTAGGTCGACAAGGGCGCGTACTGCTCCTGAGTGGTATGGCAACCCTGTCTTGGAGGTCATGTTGTTGGACAACAATGAACCTACGAGCTATGAAGGAGCGGTGATGCGCCCGGATTCCAAGAAATGGTTAGAGGCCATGAAATCCGAGATGGGATCCATGTATGAAAAAAAAGTATGGACTTTGGAAGTATTACTTGAAGGGCGAAAGGCCATTCAGAACAAATGGATCTTTAAAAAGAAGACGGACGCGGACAGTAATGTCACCGTCTATAAAGCTCAACTTGTGGCAAAGGGTTTTTCACAAGTTCAAGGAGTAGACTATGATGAGACCTTCTCACCTGTAGCGATGCTTAAGTCTGTCAGAATCATGTTGGCAATAGCTGCTTATTTTGACTATGAAATTTGGCAGATGGATGTCAAAACAGCGTTCCTCAACGGTTTCCTTGAGGAAGAGTTGTATATGATACAACCAGAAGGTTTTCTCGATCCAAAGAATGCTGACAAAGTTTGCAAACTCCAGCGATCCATTTATGGGCTGGTGCAAGCATCTCGGAGTTGGAATAAGCACTTTGATGAGGTGATCAAAGCGTTTGGGTTTATACAAGTTTATGGTGAAGCTTGTATTTACAAGAAAGTGTGTGGGCGCTCTATAGCGTTTCTAATATTATATGTGGATGACATATTGTTGATTGGAAACAATATAGAAATGTTGGAAAGCGTGAAGGAATATTTGAACAAGAGTTTTTCAATGAAGGACCTAGGAGAAGCTGCTTTCATATTAGGCATTAAGATCTATAGAGATAGATCGAGATGCTTAATAGCACTTTCACAGAGCACATACCTTGATAAAGTTTTGAAGAAGTTCAAAATGGATCAGTCCAAGAAGGGGTTCTTGCATGTGTTACAAGGTGTGAAGTTGAGTAAGACTCAATGCCTAGTGACTGCAGAAGATAGAGAAAAGATGAGTGTCATCCCCTATGCTTCAGCCATAGGCTCTATCATGTATGCAATGATGTGCACAAGACCCAATGTCAGCCTTGCCATAAGTATGGCCGGAAAGTTTCAAAGTGATCCTGGAATGGAGCACTGGGCGGCGGTCAAGAATATCCTTAAGTACCTGAAAAGGACTAAGGAAATGTTTATTGTTTATGGAGGTGATGAAGAGCTCATCGTAAAGGGTTACATTGATGCAAGATTTGACACAGATCCGGATGACTCTAAGTCACAAACCGGATACATATTTATTCTCAACGGGGGAGCGATAAGCTGGTGTAGTTCCAAGCAAAGTGTGGTAGCCGATTCTACGTGCGAAGTGGAATACATCGCAGCCTCGGAGGCGGCGAAGGAAGGTGTCTGGATGAAGCAGTTCATGACAGATCTTGGAGTAGTGCCCAGTGCACTGAATCCAATGAATCTGTTCTATGACAACACTGGTGCCATTACTCTCGCCAAGGAACCAAGGTATCACAAGAGGACCAGACACACAAAGCGACGTTTCAACTCCATCCACGATTACATCGAGGAGAAGGACATAAATATTTGCAAAGTGCACACGGACCTGAATGTTGCAGACCCGTTGACTAAACCTCTTCCAAGGGCTAAACATGATCAACACTAGAACTGCATGGGTGTTCTATTCATTACAATGTAAATCACATAGTGATGTGAACTAGATTATTGAATCTAGTGTAAGTGGGAGACTGTTGGAAATATGCCCTAGAGGCAATAAATAAAGTGTTTATTATTATATTTCCTTGTTCATGATAATCGTTTATTATCCATGCTATAATTGTAGTGATTGGAAACACATTACATGTGTGGGTAAATAAACAACACTTTGTCCCTAGTATGCCTCTAGTGAACTAGCTTGTTGATCAAAGATGATCAACGTTTCCTAGCCATTGACATGTGATGTCATTTGATAACAAGATCACATCATTACGAGAATGATGTGATGGACAAGACCCAAACTACAAACGTAGCATATGATCATGTTAGTTTATTGCTACTGTTTTCTGCATGTCAAGTATATGTTCCTATGACCATGAGATCATGCAACTCATGGACAGCGGAAGAGTCCCTTGCGTGTATCAAACATCGCAACGTAACTGGGTGACTATAAAGGTGCTCTACAGGTATCTCCAAGGGTGTTTGTTGGGTTGGCATGGATCAAGACTGGGATTTGTTACTTCGTGTGACAAAGAGTTATCTCAGGGCCCACTCAGTAATACAACATCACAATAAGCCTTGCAAGCAATGTGACTAACTATTAGTCACGGGATCTTGTGTTCGGAACGAGTAAAGAGACTTGTCGGTAACGAGATTGAACTAGTTATGGAGATGCCGACGATCGAATCTCGGGCAAGTAACATACCGAAGAACAAAGCGAACATCATACGGGATTAACTGAATCCTTGACATAGAGGTTCGACCGATAAAGATATACGTAGAATATGTAGGAACCAATATGGGCATCCAGGTCCCACTATTGGTTATTGACCGTAGAGGTGTCTCGGTCATGTCTACATAGTTCTCGAACCCGCAGGGTCTGCACACTTAAGGTTTGATGACGTTTCAGTAGTATAGAGTTATGCATGGTGGTGACCAAAGGTTGTTCGGAGTCCCGGATGAGATCGGATGTCACTAGGAGCTCCGAAATAGTCTGGAGGTAAATATTGATATATAGGAAGTCCTATTATTGTTGCCGGAAAAGTTTCGGGCTCATCGGTAGTGTACCGGGAGTGCTGGTAGTGTACCGGGAGACCATCGGGAGCGGTATTTCGACCCAAGAGGATACATGGGCTGTGGGAGAGTGAATACCAGACCTTAGTGGGCTGGTGGAAGTCCCACATAAGGCCCATGCGGCTGGGAAAGAAAAGCCCAAAGAGAAAAGGTGGAAAAAGGCAAAAAAGGCAAAATAGGAAGGAGTCCTAGTCCTACTAGGATTGGAGGAGGATTCCTCCTCTCCTCCCATTTCGGCCGAAGCCTAGAGGGCTTGGCCCTTGCGCCAAAGCCTCCTCCTCTCTTCCTCTTATATATACTAGAGGTTTTACGGTTTGTGCACTTGATTTTTCAGCCACGTGCTACCCTATTCTCTATTGCATAGTTTCTCCTCTAGATCAGTTTGCTGTAGTGCTTAGGCGAAGCCCTGCCGGAATTACTCCACCACCATCGCCGCGGTGCCGTCACGCTACCGGAGAACTTGTCTACCTCTCCGCTCCCTCTTGCTGGATCAAGAAGGCGGAGATCGTCATCAAGTTGTACGTGTGCTAAACGCGGAGGTGTCGTCCGTTCGGTACTTGATCGGGACGGATCGTGATTGGATCGCGGGACGCTCGGCGATTTGGATCGTGAAGACGTTCGACTACACCAACCGCGTTTCTTAACGCTTCCCGCTTAGCGATCTACAAGGGTATGTAGATCCACTCTCCCTCTCGTAGATGCTCATCACCATGGATAGATCTTGCGTGTGCGTAGAAATTTTTTGTTTCCCATGCAACGTTCCCCAACAATGGCTACATCTTCGATAATGCGCAATCCTCCATCACTCATCTAGTGCATACCATCCGCGATGGCTCACATGTTTGGGCTAAGACCGGTGCTCATGGGATAGATAGAATGTCATGAGAGACATAGGATTAGATATTCTTGGGATGAGCACTCCTCTCTTGTTTGGAACTTGGGACATACGCCTATTGAGCACATGCGGTCTAATGTATTCCCTTATACTCTGTAAAACTCTCCAATCCCTTCTCTCAATGAAAATATACACAATCTCTTGCATATTCACGTTTTATTTCGGAAAATTCTCTAAGGGCCCTATAGGTGTCATGAGAAGTGGTGGGCAGTTTAGTCACACCACATCAGTGTAGGAGAGTTGAGACCCCTTATAAGGGTTTCTCTTCCACAAGTTATTGGAGCTTGAGAAGAGGAGTGGTTACTGCATGCTCTTCCACTGACTCTTGCAACACCTTTCGTGATCGAGCACACGCTCAAACTCATGTCATTCGTGTGCTTAAAATTTTACGGGTCAAGAATAGATAATAATTGACCATTAGTTACGAGTCATTAACAGACACGCCACGAATATGAGACATGGGGTTGTGCGTTATTGCCGACTCGGACATGGGTCCAACAGATGTCTCCCTATGTGACTACGCATATATATTAGAGGCGTCGACAACACTAGTCGCCACCCAAATCATATCATATTTGCCTCCTCAAGCACACTACCTATCGTCATGTTGTTCAGTGTTGCTTCTTTTAGTGACCCCATCCCTTCCACCGCGTGCACGACTGTACGAGAGAGCAAGCTTCTGGAACCTTGCCTTTTGCAATCATGCACTAGTAGAACGGTGATTGGGATTTTGGGGAGCGTCTCCAACGCAACTACTCGCCGTTGTTCATCTTCATCTACTACCTCGACTACATCCTCCTTGCCTTCATCAATGTTGTGTCTCCTGAAGCCAATAGGAATGTTGTTGTCAAAAACAAGATCGTCGAGGGTATTACTTGTTTATCCCTCTCATGTTCATTGTATCTCAATTGATCCCAATTCGAAAGTATTGAGGTTGGCTAACTTTGCTTGTATGTTGTTGACATAATTATACTTGGAACAAACCTCAAAATATTTCATCCCAAACTGGCCAACTGTATGTGGATTCAAAAGTTTGAAGGCACAACTAAAGATCAATTGATATACTCCCAAATTATTGGTTCACTCGTGTATCTAGCTTGCTCTACAAGGCTTGACATCGCGCTTGTTGTGAGCAAACTGAGTCGATTTGTCGCCAATCCGGAAGTAGTGCATTGGCATTGTTGTTGAAAGAGTTATGTACTATCTAAAAGATACTATGAGCCATGGACTTGACACTGGTACTTGAAGGCTATAGTGATGCGAATTAGATCTCTCGTGTTGATAAGATGAAGGCCACAAGTGAGTATGTGTTCACACTTGGAGGTGGCGTTGTTTCATGGAATTCTTGTAAGTAGACGATCTTGACGAATTTCATAATGGAAGTAGAACTCACACTGTTAGACACATCGTGTTTCGAAGCAGAATGGCTCCGAGAGCTTTTGATGGACTTATTAGTGGTTGAAAACTTGTTCCGACTATCCTTATGAACTATAATTAGATAACCATTGTCAAGGTAAAGAGTAAAAATTAACAACATGCAATCCACAAACCGCATTAGAAGGAGATTAAAATCTATCACACATGCAAGAGATTCTAGAGTGATAGCATCGGATTATATCCAGTCAGCTAAGAATCTGGCAGATTCCATCACTAGAGACTATCACGTCTTGTGATAGAAAATGCATCAAGGGAGATTGGTATGAGACCCATATGAGTTGGCATGTTGGTTACCCAACCTATATGATCAGAGATCTCGTGAGGTAGTACCTAGGAAAACTACCGGTATCTGGAAAGAGTAACCTAATAACCTGCTATGTTGGAGGTGAAATACTCTCAAAAAATTTGTGGCAAGTTGATTTTTGTCTTAATGTGTTATGAGGCTTGTTTAAGAAAGATCCATCCTACAGAGCCATCTCTGGAATAAAACATCTCTGGAGATATCCTACAGCTTCCCCTCCGGCAATCTCTTTTATGCCTCCCCTCTCCGATCCTAACGCGTGTCTTGGGATGGACTTTGCCTCACACTTTTCAGAACTGTACTGAACCAAGAGCAAGATGTTGTGTCTTGGTCCCTCACTAGCTCTGGGAAGTTTTCGGTTAAGTCACTTTATGCCAAATTAACGCAAGTCCCTTCACTCTACATAGCTAGGGGGTTGTGGAAAGCCGCTATCCACCTCAAAAACAAGGTGTTCATGTGGCAACTGTTCTGTGATCGGCTCCCGTCTTCCAATAACATGGCCAAGAAAAATGGACCTTCACACGGCTCTTGTGCAGTCTCTGGGACCCATGAGGATGCAAACCACATCTTCTTCACTTGCCACCTTGCCTGTTTTGCATGGAGTGCGGTCCGTGAAGCCTTCGGGGAAAACTGGAACCCCCAATCTGGTGGGGAGCTTCACGCCATTCTTTGCGCCCATAGGGGTGGTTTCGCTAGGATTCTTTGGCATTGCGTAGGGGCGTTGTCGTGGTCTCTCTGGACCACCCGTAACAAGATTACTATCGAGCACAAGTTCCCTTTGCATCCTGCTGACAACATTTGCAATTGCCACTTGTTTCTCCAGACATGGATGTCGTTGTGGAAATGCTGAGTGAGGGAGTCCTGTATTAGGGGGTCCTCAGATAGCTGACCTGTGGTGTACAGGCCGGACTGTATGGGCCACTTACCGAACATTGGATGATCCGAAGTCCCAGTTACTAGGATGGAAGCTTCGAGGAGCACAGCTTGCGCTCCACGTTTGATGTAGTAAATAGGCAATGTTTATCTCTTCGGCATGTAACTGACCATGTGTAAACCCTAGGCCTCCTCAGCATCTATATAAGCCAGAGGGTTTTAGGGTATAGACAGAACAACTCATCTAGGGTTAGATATACGATCTCGAGGTAGATCAACTCTGTAACCTCTTACACCATCAGTACAATCAAGCAGGACATAGGGTATTACCTCCATTGGAGGGCTCGAACCTGGGTAAACTCGTGTCCCCTTCGTCTCCTATTACCGTCGATTCTAGTCTCACAGTTCGGGACCCCCTACCCGAGATCCGCCGGTTTTGACACCGACATTGGTGCTTTCTTTCAGAGTTCCTCTATGAGTGAGATGGGATCGATGCCTCGCCTTTTCATCAACGAAGAGGTCTGCAACATGGACGTTTTCATCCCCAGGCAGATCTTCGCCTTCGGCGGCGTCGTGCTGCATGCTGGTTCCACCGGTCATCTAGGCCGCGTTGAGAGACTCGCCCCCAATCAGCAAGTTAGATTTGGAAACCTAGAGTTTTCTGTTGACTCTCGATACGACTTGTCACTAATCGGGCTCACGCCTTTGCCCGTAGCCCCCGAGTCTAACCCTGGTCCAGCCATAAAGCCATATGACCGGACATGTGTTCCTACCGAACACTCCCCATGGGTGGGCTTCATGGGAGTTGACTCCACGAGTTCTGAACAACTGGATCCAATCGGGTCCTCAGCGGTCGACAAGGCCTTGGAGCAATTCTCATTGTTTAAAATTGCCGATGATCCAGCCTCGATCTATGTCCGGCCCGATTACAGTTCGGGCAGGGACAGATTTTTTGACCCACCCATGACCGACTTGATAGCCACCATCGAAGACTTAACCGACGTGCTAGACTATGCCTCCGAGGAGGCAGAATATATGGATGAAGAGGACCGTGCTCCCACCCCCATTAACACCGGGAGTTAGACCGCCACTTCTACGTACGATGTTTACATGGTGGATACTCCTGCCACCAACGGCAACAATACGCCTCACAACGACGGTGACAAATCGGGCGACGCGCCATCAAGGCGCCGGAAATCGCATAAGCGGTCCAAAAGCAAAAAGGGAAGACGAACTATTATCAGCAGCAGGGATGGTAATGCCCCTGCCAATCATGATCATCCCGACGTGCCCGAGCACCCGTTCGAGGGCCCGGACGAACCCGCGGACCAAAACAACCCCGATACTGTCAAGGACCCCGAAGGCAATGATTACCTTCCCCCCATCGAGGAGGAAGACCTACTAGAAGCTGATGACTTGTACATCCCTGATAACCTCGAGGATTAGGAAGAAATCAGGCAACGGCTCATAGCAACGCCTCGCAGCTTGAAGGCCAAAGAGCGGCAACTCAAAGCCGAACAGGCCGACCTCACTGATCGATGGACGAAAGTCCTCTCGGCCTAAGAAGCATATGGCACTGGTCTGTCAAACCAGCCCAAAAGCTACGCTTGGAGGTGGCTGCTGCCACAATTCGACGATGAGCTCACTAACACTCCATCTCCGCATCGCACTACATATGACGAGTGGGACTGCCCTCCTCATGGGCGCGACAGAGCGGCTAAATACATCAGGTATATACCGGCGATGCCTCGAAGACAAGGTAAGGAGCCATTTGAGCCCAACGACCAGTTCGACCTGTGCGACAACTTAAATCACAGAGCAGGCCGTACGAGATCCATCTACGGATCCAGAGATTACTCACCGGATGGAAGGGGAAAATATAGACCATGGTTCGACCAAAATCATAGAGGCCGTGAACGCAACCGGTCCCATACAAATGTCGAATACAAGAGGGACATAGCTCGGGTCAGAGGCGCCGCTCACCCATTGTGCTTCACAGATGAAGTAATGCAGCATTAGTTCCCCGAAGGGTTTAAACCCGTAAATATAGAACAGTATGAAGGGACCACTGACCCAACCATATGGACCGAGTACTTCCTCCTCCATATCCATACGGCACGAGGACATGACCTCCATGCCATCAAATACTTACCTCTTAAGCTTAAGGGGCCATCCATGCATTGGCTAAACAGCCTCCCCGAAAACTCCATAGGGTGTTGTGAAGACTTGGAAGATGAGTTTCGGTCTAACTTCGAGGGAACTTATGTCCGCCCGTCGGACTCTTCTGACCTCAGCAACATTGTCCAGAAGCCCAGCGAGTCTGCCCGGCAGTTCTGGAATCGGTTCTTGACTAAAAAGAACCAAATCGTCGACTGTCCGAATGCGGAGGCTATAGCATCCTTCCGGCACAATATTCGGGACAAGTAGCTGGCCCGCCAGCTACGCCAGGACAAACTTCAGACTATGTCCGCCCTCACCTCCCTCATGACTCACTTTTGCGCGGGCGAAGATAATTGGCTGGCAAGACGCAGCCACAATTCTAAAGATCCTATGGCACCTGAAGCCCAGTATGGCAACTCAAAGCTGAAGCGCAATAAGAACAAATACCAGGACAATAGTAACGACGCCGATGACATGGCGGTCAACGCCGGATTCCACAACTCTCGACCTGGGCAGCGAAAGAAGCCCCCTAAAGGCAATCGTGACGGACACACTTAGCTCGAGAAGATCATGGACAGGACTTGCCAAATCCATGGAACTTCCGAAAAGCCAGCCAATCACACACACCGCAACTGCTGGGTGTTTAAACAGGCCAACAAGATACAACCCGAAGACCAGGGCAAAAGCTCGCATAGCAAGGATGAAGATGAGCCTCAGGGTCCAATGGGCAGTGGTCAGAAGAAATTCCCTCCTGAAGTCAAAGCGGTAAATATGATATACGCCACCCACATACCTAAGAAAGAGAAGAAGCGGGCCCTCCGGGAGGTCTATGATGTGGAGCTTGTAGCTCTGAAGTATAACCGTTGGTCGGCATATCCGATCACCTTTGACCGGCGCGACCATCCAACCAGTATCCGTCATGGGGGCTCGTCTGCCCTCGTCCTAGACCCCATTATAGATGGGTATCATCTCACCAAAGTCCTAATGGACGGAGGAAGTAGCCTTAATCTGATTTACTTGGACACAGTGAAATGATGGGTATAGATCCGTCACAAATCAAACCCAGCAGCACTACCTTCAAAGGGGTGATCCCAGGTGTTGAGGCCCGATGTACGGGCTCCGTAACCTTGGAGGTTGTGTTCATCTCGCCCGATAACTTTTGCAGTGAGGACTTGATCTTCGACATCGCGCCTATCCGCATCGGCTATCACGCGCTGCTCGGACGGAAAACATTTGCTCGGTTCAACACAGTCCCGCATTACGCATACCTCAAGCTCAAGATGTCGGGCCCCAAGGGGGTCGTTACTGTAAATGGCAATACTGAGCAGTCCCTTAGAACAAAGGAACATGCATTGACACTGGCGGCCGAATTCAACTACATAGAGGACTGACAAGCTTCGGCATTCGCCGTAAAGGCACCAAAGGCCAGGAAGCAAGTTCGGATTCAGACCGAACACTCCGACACTCAATAGGGACTCACCCCCCACCGCACAACCTCAGGACCGACAAAGTATGTGCCACGGAAGCATGACTTTGCACTTAAGATCCCATGGGTAGAGGTGGGGAACTTATGATAGGCATCCGGTTGTTCCCAACTATTGCCATCAACACGTCTTCAGACAAACTGCAGGCGCTCTTAAAAGAGCCTGCCCAGGGTGCAAAGCTCACCTTTAACACTACGGCCTCTCAAGATTTTCTTCGCAAAATCCGCCTGCACAAACACCCATCAAGGTACACCCAAAAGCAACAGTCAAATAGCAACATGGCATATCGAAGGCATCTGGCCACCAATTGAAGACACTTGGTACAACAGCTCCTGTTGGACTTAATTCCTTATCTCATACTTGTAAACAGCTGCTTCAACAACCTGAGTTATAAGAGTTGTTGGGGAAATGTGAAATTACATGGCGCACGTACGCCTTATTTGTCCTGTTTTAGGCACATACCTTTTTACTTTCCTCCCTCTTCTTGTGAATCTGTTCCGTGTGACTCGAGGTCACCGGCTAATAGACTAGGGGCTCAATTTCAAACATAAATCACCTTAACCATTGTGTGTTTGGCGTCTTGGCATTCGCCTTATATGCATCAGTTCTGAACTATGTCTTTGGTCATTAAGTTGGGTTGCCCGGCTCCTGTGCTCGCCCCTTTATGTTCCGCTCGTTCAACTAAAAGGGCAAAGAGAGCACCCCTGCGATTGTGCTTTCGGAAAGTCCAATCAAGCACCTCAGGGGAGAAAGCCAAAAACGGACTGTCATAGTATGCGTGACCCGATCTGTGAACCTCAAGTTAGTAGTATTACACTTCAACCTTTGTAAGAGGTTATTTCGTGTTGTACGAGGGATTTGCCCTTTGTGCAAACACTATGATGTCGGCTTCTGCCTCGGCTCATACGAACATCACAAAAACCCCGGTGGCTAATCGTACGCTTCCCGTAGTCCTTTTTGCGCCCCTTTGGTTAAGTGAAAGAAATAAAGCATAGTAGTCCGATTGCCTAGTGTACCGCACTAAATCACCTTCGGGTTCGTATAATTTGGCTAAGGAACGTAGTGCATTGGCATAGACACCCCATGTAGTATCTACGTGGGGGCTGAAGCCGACGACTCGCATCTTTCAGTATCAAACAACAATACAAGAGTTATAAATGAAGGCAAAAACAATATAAGTGTGGATACTAATATCATTGAAAATGATAAACAAGTCTTCGGACATATTACAATCTCATTCAAATATTTTTTTCGCCCGAACACTGCGACGCTATCACCCGCGCACTCTCCATTACTCCATCGAAGTAGAGCTCGGGGCGTCACTGCTCCTTTTCGGGCGGCGGTGGATCGGTGGAGACCTTTATCGGATTGATCCTTGGCCAGTGCACTTTGGCCTTGGCAAGGGACATCCAGACTCCTTCGATACAGGAGGAACGCTTGACACCATCGAGGCAGGCGTCACATCAATCAGCGATTGCACCAGGCCAAAGTAGCTGCCTAGGAGTGGCTCGCCAGGCCAAAGGCGGATGCAGAGGTCCTTGATAGCCGGCTCCACCATCCGGTGCATCTCCATCAGCTGTTTCAGCTGCTCCACCAGAAGAGGAGGACGCTCGGGGGCTCCGAATTATGCCCAGAAGATCCGAGCTTCGTCTTCCTCTCCCGACAAGGCAAGCAGCTGATTGGCGTCTGCCACGCTCTTCTGAGATCAGCGGCCGTGCCTGAGGATCGCCACACCCGGGTTAGCAATTCGAATTTGCAATCTCCGAACACGTAGTTTAGGGAGTACGGCTTACCATCGGCTATCTCCTTGGCTTGGCAAATTTGTTCCTCGAAGAACCATCTGTCCACCCGCTCCTGTTGGAAATCGGATTTCATGGTGGACAGCTCTGCCGAGAGCGCCTTGTTCTTCTGCTCCAAGGCATCGCACTTGTTGCTGGCGTCCTTGTGCTCATCTTGTATCTCCGCCGCACGAGCCTGGTGTTTATCACTGGTGGCTCGTAGGGCGGAGAGTGCGGTGGCCACCGCCTTCTCCACGGCCGCTTCATCTTTAGCACGTTAATGCTTGGCCCGGAGGTTTTCAATCTCCTTCGACAAGGCTACAACACAACAAAGTCTTATTTAAAAGGACTGTGAACTAACCAAAGTCGGGGAGAATATTAAGATTTGATTCAAACTTACCCTGTGCCTTGTCGAACCTCTTTTTGAGGGCTTCCACCTCATCCTCGGAGCGCTTGAGCTTTCGATGTATCTCATCCAGCTCGACGCCGTTTTTGGTCGCCACCGATGACGAGGCCTACACCATACATAATGCATACATTACATCGGCACTTAATTACCGAACTATAGAGATGACCCCTAGGCGAGTTTGTTCAACTCCCCTAGGGCTCGGGGGCTACCATGTACACAATACGGCTAATCTCAACAAAAACAACGGGCAACTTACTTGAAAGCCTCCAAGGAGACTTTTGAAGGCCTCTTTCAGTCTGTTGTCAACGGACTGGACGCTTTGATGCTCCTCGGGGATGGAGGCGCTTGATAGAGCCTCCCCCATGGCCGACCACTCATTGATTGGCGGTACCGGGGATGATCGGATTGCCTGATCACCCACCAGGGTTTGGATCGATGCCTCCGGAGGCACCATGCGCTCTAGAGACGTTCTCGGAGGGGACTGATTGCCTGCCCGTACGGTCTTCTCGGTGTCCGGGCAGGGGATTGTCCCGTGTTCTTCGGTGGCCCAAGCATTAGCTTCAGCCATGGAGGTATCCTCCACGCCCCTTTTGTCCGCCTCCATTTGGGTGTGCTAGGACAACACCTCCACGGCGTCCTTCGTAGCGCCTGGAGTGGGGGGTGCGAGGCGTCCCCGCTCTCTGCCAGTTCGGCTGGCGGGGTCTCCCCATCCGATATAACCTCGGTGAGGATGACACGCGAAGGGCTGTTAGACCAACAACCTGCGTGCTATCAAACTCTAAGCCTACTGACGACAGAAAGAAGGGTCTTCGGATCCTAACCTGGATGGGGGCTTGACCCTGATGCTCCTTCGAGGAACCTCTTCATCATCTTCGGACGCGAAGCTCGAGTCCGAGCTGTTGGACAGGACCATCCGCGCTTGCCGCTCCCTCTTAGGGGCAGGAGAAGCTATTTGCCGTGGGGCGTCCAAAGACGCCGTCCTCTTCTTGGTGCGGGGGGGATCGCCTCCCTCCTCTCTCTCGACCTCCTCCTCCTCCTCTTCTTTTTCCTCTTCGGCCTCCTCCTGATTCGAGGAGGTGGGCATGTTTACGGAAGCAACATTAGGCTGATCCTTGATGTGAAGACTAGCCTGACCTGGTTTCTTCTTCTTCTCCTTCTTCATGGGAGCCTCATAGGGCTTCTCCACGAGCATCTTGTCTAGCAGCACGGTCCTTTGTCTTCGGGCTGAGGATCTAGACTGTGTGTGTTGATGGCTTTCTTCAGCTATCTCTGCATAAACATATCGGACACAGGTTTATGGGCCTTCTATGTATAGAGCTAATCAGGCTAGGATGAGTCGTACCTCGAAGTCTGTCTTGTTGGTGTGTAGGCCCTTGTCCTCCTCCTCGGCTGGCCAGCTCTTCATTGATTTGAAGAACGCATTCCACAGCTTCTCCCGCATAGTGCGGAAGAGTTTCCGGACTGTGGGCTCAGCATCGAGTTTTCGAGCCCACAGGGGAGTGTCCCGGCACTAGCAAGGGAGGATGCATCTTCAGAACATTACCTGGACCACATCGGCTAGTTTGGTGCCATTCTCGACCAAGGAGCGGATGCATTTTTGTAGATTGGCCACTAATAACCCACAAGTGTAGGGGATCAATTGTAGCCTTTCTCGATAAGTAAGAGTGTCGAACCCAAGGAGGATCTAAAGGTAGGACAAATATTCTCTCAAGTTCTATCGACCACCGATACAACTCTACGCATGCTTAACGTTCGCTTTACCTAGAACATGTATGAAACTAGAAGTACTTTGTAGGTGTGATAGGATAGGTTTGCAAGATAATAAAGAGCACGTAAATAAAAACTAGAGGCTGCTAAGATAAAGTAACAACTAAGTTAGTTTAACGAGTGTGCAAAAGTGGTGGTGGGAGTTGCGGAATTGTCCCTAGGCAATTGATAACTAGACCGGTAATCATTATTGCAATTTTATATGAGGGAGAGGCATAAGCTAGCATACTTTCTCTACTTCGATCATATGCACTTATGATGGGAACTCTAGCAAACATCCGCAACTACTAAAGATCATTAAGGTAAAACCCAACCATAGCATTATAAGGTATCAAGTCCTCTTTATTCCCATACGCAAACAACCTACTTACTCGGGTCTGTGTTTCTATCACTCACGCCACCCACCATAAGCGAATCATAAGCATATTGCAAACCCTACAGTGGGGATCCCTCACGCTTGCGCGACATGGAGAGCACCATAGGACAGCACCAATAATAAAACATGCAACTCAAACCAATCATGATCATCAATAAACCAATAGGACAACAAAAATCTACTCAGACATCATAGGATGGTAACACATCATTGGATATGAAGCATAAAGCACCATGTTCAAGTAGAGGGTACAGCAGGTTGCGGGAGAGTGGACCGCTGTAGATAGATGAGGGGAAGGTGATGGAGGTGTTGGTGAAAATGACGAGGTTGTTGGAGTAGATCCTTCACGATGATTACCCCGACGGCGTTCGGGCGCCACCGGGAGAGAGGGCGAGAGAGCCCCCCTCATTATTATTCTTCCTTGACCTTCCCCCTAGATGGGAGAACGGTTTCCCCTCTGTTCCATGGCCTCCATGGCGGTATAGGGGAGAGAGGCCCTCCGAGATTGGATCTCTCTCTGGTTCCTTCTATTTCTGCGCTCCTAGATTCTGGCATTTCACCGTTTCTTAAATATCCGTAGATCCGTCACTCCGATCGGGCTGAAATTTTGAGGGGATTTTCCTTATAAAAATATGTTTCTTGCGGACGAAGGACAACTCCAAACGACCTAAGGGGTAGCCACAAGCCCTGAGGGCGTGCCTGGCCGGCTTGTGGGCCCCTCGGGCACCGCCTTCTGTTGATTCCACTTCCCAAAATTCACATATATTCCAAATAAAATCTCTGTAAGTTTTTATCCCGTTTGGACTTTGTTTGATATGGATTTTCTGCGAAACAAAAAACATGCAACAAACAGGAACTGGCACTGGGCACTAGATCAATATGTTAGTCCTAAAAATAGTATAAAAAGTTGCCAAAAGTATATGAAAGTTGTAGAATATTGGCATGAAACATTAAAAAATTATAGATACGATGGAGACGTATAAGCATCCCCAAGCTTAATTCCTTCTCGTCCTCGAGTAGGTAAATGATTAAAAAGATAATTTTTGATGTGGAATGCCACCTAGCATAATCTTGATCATATAATCTAATCATGAGATGAATATTAAGATACGAGTGATGCAAAGCAATAGTCCATATTGACATAAAAACAGTAATACTTCGAGTACACCAACAATGCAATCGTGTCCTTTCAAAATAACATGGCCTTAGAAAGTTATCTGTACAAAATCATATGGTCTGTCTATGCTCCATCTTCCCCACACAAAGTATCTATATCATGCACAACCCCAATGACAAGTCAAGCAATTGTTTCACACTTTTTATGTTCTCAAAAATTTTCAACTCTCACGCAATACATGAGCGTGAGCCATGGATATAGCACTATAGGTGGAATAGAATATGGTGGAGGTGATGAGGAAAAAGGAGAATATAGTCTCACATCAACTAGGCTTATCAATGGGCTATGGAGATGCCCATCGATAGATATCAATGTGAGTGAGTAGGGATTGCCATGCAACAAATGCACTTAGAGCTATAAGTGTATGAAAGCTCAAAAAGAAAACTAATTGGTCGTGCAAATGATGAAAATTCCACTAGCTCTATGAAATTGACAAAATAGGAGATTCTCTATCATGAAGATCATGGTGCTACTTTGAAGCACAAGTGTGGAAAATGATAGTAGCATTGTCCCTTCTCTCTTTCTGTCATTTTATATATTTTTTATTATTTTTTTGTGGGCATCTTTGGCCTCTTTTTTTTATTTGGGCTTCACTGGCCTCTTTTATTTTTTTGTAAAGTGCAGAGATTCATCCCAACTTGTGAGGGATTCATAGCTTCCATTATCCTTTTCTCATATGGGACAAATGTTCTAATAATGAAAATCATCACGCTTTTATTTACTTACAACTCGATACCTAGAACAAAATATGACTCTATATGAATGCTTTCAGTGGGATATCGGGATGTCCAACGATCTAGCCTAGCAAATGACATCAAAAAATGGACAAGCCATGAAAACATCATGCAAGCTGTCTTACAATCATGCAAAGCAATATGAAAATGATGGTGCATGTCATACTAAAAGGAATGGTGGAAGTAGCATGGCAATATATCTCGGAATGACTATGGAAATGTCATAATAGGTAGGTATGGTGGCTGTTTTGAGGAAGGTGGGTTTGATGCACTGGCAAAAGTTGTGCGGTACTATAGAGGCTAGCAAACGTGGAAGGGTGAGAGTGCGTATAATCCATGGACTCAACATTAGTCATAAAGAACTCACATACTTATTGCAAAAGTCTATTAGTTACCAAATAAAGCATTAGACGCATTCTCCTAGGGGAGAGGTTGGTAGGAGTTAACCATCGCGTGCTTCCCACCCTCATACAAAGGTTGACAATCATTAGACAAATCATGCTCCGACTTCGTTACATAACGGTTCACCATACGTGCATGCTACGGGAATCACAAACTTCAACACATGTATTTATTCAATTCACAACTACTCACTAGCATGACTCTCATATTACCATCTTCATATCACAAAACTATTGCAAGGAATCAAATATATCATATTCAGTGATCTACAAGTTTTATGTAGGATTTTATGACTAACCATGAGAATGACCAACTCCTGATAACTCTCTAAATAGGTATAAGTGAAGCATGAGAGTTTAATTCTTTCTACAAAAGATATTCCCACATTCTAACAAATATAAGTGAAGCAAAAGAGCATTCTACAAATGGCGGTTCTCTATGTGTAGAGAAACAGGCAATCCAAACTTCAAATGATATAAGTGAAGCACATGAAGCATTCTATAAAGCCATACTCAATAGATATAAGTGAAGTGCATGAAGCATTCTATAAATCAACCAAGTACTTTCTCATACCATAATGGTTCATTATTAAAATAAAAATAAAAAGCGCACGACGCTCCAAGATTTACGCATATCATGTGACGAATAAAAATATAGCTGCAAGTAAAATTACCGATGGTTGTTAGAAGAAAGAGGGGATGCCTTCCGGGGCATCCCCAAGCTTAGTTTCTTGGGAGTCCTTGAATATTACATTGGGGTGCCTCAGGTATCCCCAAGCTTAGTCTCTTTCCACTCCTTATTCCTTCACCGATCATGATCTCACCCAAAACTTGAAAACTTCAATCACACAAAACTTAACAAAACCCTCGTGAGATCCGTTAGTATAATAAAGCCAATTACCAATTTAAGTACTCTTGCAAACCAATTTATATTTTTTTGCATTGTATATATTGTATTATAATTTTTCCATGGCTTATACCACCGATACAATCGATACTTTCATCAAAACGAGCAAAACAATGCATCAAAAACAGAATCTGTCAAAAACAGGACAGTCTGTAGTAATCTAGACATTCACCATACTTATGTAACTCTAAAAGTTCTGAAAAATTAGGACAAAATAAACAATTTTCATATCAGTACTGTGTAAAAAATTGAGAAACTTATGATATTCCGGTAAAAAATGTAAATTCACGCACTACAACCAAAGTTTCTGTTTTTGCACTGCACACACCAAACAAGCAATCTAATCATCCTAAAGGAAAATCTTGGCACATTATTTTTATAATACAATGGATTTGTACAAGGGGATAATTATTTTTGTTGAAAAGTTTCTGTAATTAAGATTCACAAGGTTTCCATGGGCATGAACAAAGTTCAAGGCTAGCTCCCACTTTCACAATGCTCATCTCTCTCACTTTCACTTTTCTTTTTGAAAAAGTTTTAGGTTCCCCTCTTTATTTATTTTTTGTTTTTAAACTATAGAAAAGCACACAAAAAAATTAAATGACTCTCTAAAACTTCTGGGTTGTCTCCATAGCAGCGCTTTGTTTAAAGCCATTAAGCTAAGCATAAAGTGCTCAAGTAATGGATCCACCCGGATCCCAAGGTATATCAAAGCCAATTTTAATAAAGAATTATTTTTTAATTTAGTATTGAGCAAAAAGTAACATATATCATGAAATAACGAAGTATAACTCTCTTCCTATGCATCGGCATGTCATAAAAGAACAATTCATGCACACAAAGTAAAGGCCAATACATAGCATTAACAGTTTCTTGCAATTTTATCATATTGGAAACATAGAGAGGTGGAGATGTAGTTCCTCTCTCATAAAAATTTCAAGTAGGAGCAGCAAGCACATGCATATTATATCTATCAAAATCATCACGTGTGATAGTAAAAGGCAACCCATCTATATAATCCTTAATAAGCGCAAACTTTTCCGATATAGTGTAGTTGGGAGAATTCAAAAAGATAATAGGACTATCATGTGCGGGTGCAATAGCAACAATTTCATTCTTAACATAAGGAACTATAGCAATTTCATCTCCATAAGCATCATTCATATTGGCATCATGGCCACAAGCATAGCAAGCATCAAGTTCATCAAAAAGGGATATTTCAAATGAACCCAAGGGATCATAGAAATCAACATAGAATTCATCCTTCGGTAAGCACGAAGGGAAATTAAACAATGTATGAGTTGAAGAGTTACTCTCATTACAAGGTGGTCATGGGTAGCTAATCCTCTCTTCCTCCTTTTGTTCTTCGCTCTCCTCCTCATCTTTTTCATCTAATGAGCTCACAGTTTCAACAATTTCTTCTTCCATAAATTTTGCATAAATTCCAAGCATAGCATTGCAAACTATTAATATCATGCCATAAAATTTTCCCTTTTTGAGATAAGCGGTGTCGCACATAATAAGCATGTTATTTAATGATTTGTCCTCAACTAAGCTAGTTGGGGTTTCAGCATGAGCACAAACGGATCGAAGATGATCCAAATAATATACTTCGGTAGTACGAAACACTAGTGGTTCCTCAACTTTTGGAGCAGCAAGTACATCTATTGTTTTTGGTATTTTGCATTTCCTACCCATATCTAAAGATAGAAAACAACTAAGAACAGCAAATAAAATCTACTTAGTGATAAAGCAAACAAGCACACACAAGAATATTCACCCCATGCTATTGCTCCCCAGCAACGGCGCTAGAAAAAGGTCTTGATAACCCACAAGTGTAGGGGATCAATTGTATCATTTCTCGATAAGTAAGAGTGTCGAACCCAACGAGGAGCTAAAGGTAGGACAAATATCCCTCAAGTTCTATTGACCACCGATATAACTCTACGCATGCTTAACGTTCGCTTTACCTAAAACACGTATGAAACTAGAAGTACTTTGTAGGTGTGATAGGATAGGTTTGCAAGATAATAAAGAGCATGGAAATAAAAACTAGGGGCTGCTAAGATAAAGTAACAACTAAGTTAGTTTAACGAGTGTGGAAAAGTGGTGGTAGGAGTTGCGTAATTGTCCCTAGGCAATTAATAACAAGAGCAGTAATCATTATTGCAATTTTATATGAGGGAGAGGCATAAGCTAACATACTTTATCTAATTGGATCATATGCACTTATGATTGGAACTCTAGCAAACATCGACAACTACTAAAGATCATTAAGGTAAAACCCAACCATAGCATTATAAGGTATCAAGTCCTCTTTATTCCCATACGCAAACAACCTACTTATTCGGGTATGTGTTTCTATCACAAATGCCACCCACCATAAGCGAATCATAAGCATATTGCAAACCCTACAGCAGGAATCCCTCATGCTTGCACGACACGGAGATCACCATAGGACATCACCAATAATAAAACATGCAACTCAAACCAATCATGATCATCAATCAACCAATAGGACAACAAAAATCTACTCAGACATCATAGGATGGTAACACATCATTGGATAATAATATGAAGCATAAAGCACCATGTTCAAGTAGAGGGTATAGTGGGTTGCTGGAGAGTGGACCACAGTAGATAGATGGGGGGAAGGTGATGGAGGTGTTGGTGAAGATGATGGGGTTGTTGGAGTAGATCGCATTCACGATGATGGCCCCAGCGGCGTTCCAGCACCACCGGGAGAGAGGGGGAGAGAGCCTCCCTCCTTATTCTTCTTCCTTGACCTTCCCCCTAGATGGGAGAAGGGTTTCCCCTCTGGTTCATGGCCTCCATGTCGGCGGAGGGGCGAGAGCCCCTCCAAGATTGGATCTCTCTCTCTGTTTCCTTCTGTTTTTGCGCTCCCAAATTATGGCCTTTGACGATTCTTAAATATCCTGAGATCCGTAACTCCGATCGGGCTGAAATTTTGAGGAGATTTTCCTTATAAAAATATCTTTCTCGACGAAGGACAGATCCAAACGACCTAAGGGGTAGCCACAAGCCCTAAGGGCGCGCCCTACCCCCAGGGCACGCCTAGCAGGCTTGTGGCCCCTCGGGCAACACCTTCTATTGATTCCACTTCCCAAAATTCACATATATTCCAAATAAAAATTCTCTGTAAGTTTTTATCGCGTTTGGACTTCGTTTGATAATATGGATTTTCTGTGAAACAAAAAACATGCAACAAACAGGAACTGGCACTGGGCACTGGATCAATATGTTAGTCCCAAAAATATTATAAAAAGTTGCATAAGGATATGAAAGTTGTAGAATATTGGCATGAAACAATCAAAAAATATAGATATGACAGAGACATATCAGCCACCTCCTTGCTCGACCCCCAGAGGAGACCTTTTTCGATCCATGAAGCTAGTCTGGTCGGAGGACCAGATCTGAATGTGGCGGCAGGGTGCAGACCTTGTTCCTGTGGTTTGGTGGTGTAGAACCACTCATTCTGCCACCCCTTGATGGTGTTGATGAGGGTGCCCGCCGGCCAGCCGATGCGCATGAGTTTGTCGATGATGGCACCACCGCAGTCGGCGTGCTTACCGCCGACACACTTCGGCTTGATGTTGAAAACCTGCAGCCAAAGCCCGAAGTGCAGCTCGACGTGCAGGAATGCCTCGCAGAGGAGGATGAAGGTAGAGATGTGCATTATGGAGTTCGAAAGAAGGGGGTGGAAGCCGAGGCTATAGAAGAACATTAAACCACTGACGATGGGGTGGAACGGAAAGCTCAAGCCCCTGATGAAGTGGGGGATGAACACCACCCGCTTGCCTGGCCTAGGGGTGGGGACTACTTGTCCCTTCTCTGCCGCACCATGAGGAATATCGACAGGGAGGTAGCCGGTCTTCTTAAGGTCGAGGATGTCTTGGTTGATGACCATGGAAACCTCCCACTGGCCGTTGGAGCCTGCCATTGTTGAGCTCGGAGGCGGGGGTGGAAGAAACATAGATTTGTGCTCTCGAGGCGCACGGTAATAGGAGGCGGAGACGTCGAATGGAGAGCGTGAGGGGCCTCTGGGGTTTTCTTTCTCCTTTTATGAGGTGTGTCGATTCGGGCTCCCCTTGTTATGCCGTTATTCCCTCGACTTCCCGAGATGTGCAAGCCGTTGTGGGTGTATGATTAACTACATCCCGTATAAAACCGGACATGATCTACATGTGGATAGATCGTGTGAATGGAACGGCCTTGAACCGCGCATTGTGTGCCTGTAACTGGCCTATCGGTCGTGGTGGGCTGTGACCTTTCGTCAGAAAGGTCGTCAGAAACATTACCTTTTTCCCGACGCTTGGCCTTCAAAAGCCAACTTATCTCACAGAATTCGGACGTGCCACAGTGCGGAAAACTATTTGTATCGGAGGCCGAACTATGGTTCAACAGAAGGAACTCACCTCGCAAGTCGAAGACTCTATTCGCGAAGCAATTGGAGCTAAAGACTCTTGGCGTTGGAGGCAAGTTCGGGGGATACTGAGGGAGTACTGTATTAGGGGGGTCCTCGGATAGATGGCCTGTGGTGTACGGGCCGGACTGTATGGGCCACTTACCGAACATTGGATGATCTGAAGGCCTAGTTACCAGGATGGAAGATTCGAGGAGCACGGCTTGCGCTCCACATTTGATGTAGTAAATAGGCATGTTTATCTCTTCGGCATGTAACCGATCATGTGTAAACCCTAGGCCTCATCGGCATCTATATAAGCCGGAGGGTTTTAGGGTATAGACAGAACAACTCATCTAGGGTTAGACATACGATCTCAAGGTAGATCAACTCTGTAACCTCTTACACCATCAATACAATCAAGAAGGACGTAGGGTATTACAATCAAGCTTCGGCCCGTCGTTGTCTTTATGTTGTTTCAAGCTTGGATGATGCCTGTTCGGTGGGCTTGATTAATTTAAATTCGGACGCTCCTTGCATCTTTGTTCTAAAAAAAGTTTGATTTCTAGTCATAGTCTATGAGATGTGATGATCTCTAATAAGCTCATGAAAACATCAAGAGTACGACTAATATGCTCCACCAGAGGTAATCGGTAAGACTATTGGTGAAAGTTTTTTATGTCCAACTGGCAATTTAAAGGACAGTCCATTGTTTAGTTGTGAAGGACTGTAGCTACTTGCTCTAGGTCGATGTTCAACCTTAATGGGTATTCACTAAAAATACTGGTATGTCATACGATGTTTGGAAATAGGACAACACTAAGGGCCTTCGAGATCTGTTGGGATTGTTGAAATCTAGGGTGGGCTTTAGGCTCATCCAATAATAGCAGAAAAAATCTCTAAGGGCCCATGTAGGTGTCATGAAAAAGTGGTGAGAACTTTAGTCCCACCTTACAAGTGTAGGAGAGTTCATAACCCTTTACAAGGGGTTCCCTCCCACATGCTATTGGATCTTGAGAATAGGAGTGATTCCCGCATGCTCCTTCTTCGCCGCTCGCCACGCCAGGCCCGCCCACACGCGCATCATGTTCATGATCGACGTGAGGCAAGCTCAGACGTATGTCATGTGTGCGCTTACTTTTTGCGTGTAAAAACCATATAATTAATAGGCCAACTAAAACACAAGGCAACAACTACCAATACATCAATTAACACCAATAGGTTATAACGTAAGCAATTCACACTTCATCGTACAAAGATGGATGAGATGGGAATGAGGGTGATTGTGTTGGTGGTGGAAATGCTGAGGATGGATTGGATGAAGATGCGCCCGTTGATTCCTAGAGTCGTTGACAATGATTGCTTCGAACTTAGGGGAGATTTGGCATGAAATAACCCTCCGGAGAAGAACTATGTTTCGTCTTCGCAACGACCACGAAAAATTATGAGTAAATGGATATAGACGAAACTCTTTGAGAGAGATATAAAAAGCTCTGGGGGTCAACAGGGGTTTCTGGTGGCCCCTAGGAATTCCCCTAGATACTCTAATAAGGTGGGTGCCTAGACCAAACACCTAGGCCCCACATGCCTCTCATGGGTGGCCCCTTATGTCCCATGGCCTCTTTTGGTGCAAAACTTTGATGATTTTCCTAGGGGGCTGGTAGGGTGCTTTATTCACGATGGTACAAAATTCAAATTTGATTTTTTTCCCCATGAATTCTCCAAAGACAACTATTTCACGATGGGTTCCATGAGAGGCGAGATGGCAGGATTTTTGAGTGCCATGGGAGGCGGCATGGGAGCATTCAGGGCTAATGCTATGGGTAGTAGACTGGGAGGAGGTGTAAATTATACCATGGATGACAACAAAGACAACAAAGCCATGGAGACAATGCAAGCACAAGTGACAGTGGAGGCGATGAGAGTTGAGAGGCTATGTTCTATGTTCCATACACTTTTGTTTGTGTTGGTGATACACTATGGTTGTGATTTGCATTTGAATTTTATATGTGAATTTGAGGTTAAATTTTATACATGGATTTGAAGTTCAATTTGATATGTGGTGATCTTGCGAATTTTAAATTCTGTTCATACTCCATGTTTTGGTTCAACTTCCAATATGTATGTAATTGTGGATAGAAAAGATGTGGTCGTGTGCCCTATTTTTAAAGCAATTGTTGAAGCAGTTGTGTCCTATTTCAGAGCAACTGTTGAGGAAGAAGAAACATTTAAAAGGCTCTAAAACTCACATTTTGATGTCCAAAAACTGGTTTTGTGTGCTCTATTTTAAGCCACATGTTGGAGATGCTCTCGTTTTGTAAATAAATTATCTAAGATGGTATTTTCTAAACTTCTCCCCACTTGATGTGGTGTCCTAGAACCATACACAGCTACCTCCTATCCAGAAAAGTTAGCGTTCCTCTACCTTCCGCCGGCGTCGACGCCAGTTTGCCTCGTCTTCGGTGGCCTTAGGACCATTAGGGCCCGGTTGATCCCCACCCTTGTCACCAGGAGTCTTCTATTTTTATATTTTTCTTTGTGTTTTTGTTAGGGTTTGTGTCCTTCTTGGAAGGATGGAATGGCACCGACTCCCTGGAGATGGAAAAGGTTCTCCCTGCCTAGGCTCCATCTAGGTGGTGCGTTTAGCATCGTCGATGGGCGTGTGGAGGTGTGTCTTCGCTAGATCTGTCTTCGATGGATTTGCTCGATTGTGATTGTTGTTCGGCTACGTTCGTGTGTTTTCAGGTTGAATCCTTACGGTCTATGCTACTCTTCATCAACGACGGTTGTTGTTCAATGGGGACATGTGCAAGACTACTTCCCGACTAACTACTAAAACAAGTATTGCATGGCTCCGACGAGGGAGAGGCGATGACGGTCGCACGCCTTTACCTCGCTTTTCAGTGTTTGTAGTTGCCATTACTTGATCTACTAATTTGGATGTATTCTTTATTATTTCTGGTGTTCGTTGTGCTGTAATGATTGGAAATAAATACTTCCTTTGTTTCTAAATACAAGGCTTTTAAAAATTTCAATACGAACTATATGATGTATTTTAAAACGTAGATTCACTCATTTTGTTCTATACGTAGTTTATAGTATTAATTTTATTGAAAATTTATATTTAAAAACGGAACGGAGATTAGAAGTTTTCCAAAAGAAAAAATGTGGTGTCCTAGTTGTTTGTCAAGAAGAAGAGGATTCTGACCCAAAAAAAAAGACTGTAGCTCCATGTACCGCACCACCACACGGCTACTACAAGAAGTTTCATGGCACACACATCTCACCGCTGCCCAGACTGCTTGTTCCAAGTTCCAACAAAAGAGCTCGGGCTCAGCCTTAACGACTGAGCACACCCGCGCAAAACGATGAACCCTCCATCGCCAACCCAATGCTCCAGCTCTCCGTCCTCGCGCGCCACCGTGGAGCCTACCGGCGCCCATTATTCCTCGCCGGACCCAAGGCGCTCCGCCACCGCCGCGGGCACGCCCCCGCGTGGCGCCAGCGACGACCCGTGCGTCGCCATCAGTGACGTCGACGCCTTCGCGCGCACCATCGCCGCCATCCGGTCCAAGCCCCAGGCTGCGGCAGCGGCAACCTCGCCCTCCTCCGACCACCTCGCCTCCGTGCTCTCCCACTACGCGGCCAGGTGGCTCCCCGATGTTGCCGCGTCGTCCCCCTCGGGGCGCTTCCAGCTGCCCCCGGAGAGCCCCACCGCCACGTGGCTCAAGAAGCGGCTCCTGCTCGAGTCCCTCGTCGCCGCGCTCCCGCCTGACGACGCCGCCGGCGAAGACAGGGACGACGGCATTGCGTGCGACTTCCTCCTCCGCCTGCTCCGCGCCGGGAGCATGGTGGGCGCCGACGTGGCGCTGCTGGGCGACCTCGAGGCCCGCGCGGCGCGGCGGCTCGACCAGGCGTCGCTCGGCGCCGTGATGATCCCGGCGTTCGGCCTGCAGGGGCTCGGCCACGGCGCAGCCGCCCGCGATCGCCACCACCCCACAACGACGACGCCGCCGCGCCCGCCGTGCGCGACGCTGCTGGACGTGCCCCTTGTGCTTCGTCTGGTGCGCGGGTTCCTGCGGGAGGGCGCCAAGGCGGGCGGCGGCGGCGCGGCGGCCGCCAGGGTGGCGAAGCTGGTAGACGCGTACCTCTCCGAGGCGGCGCTAGAGGCCGGGCTGCGGCCGGCGGAGTTCGAGGAGCTCGCGCGCGCCGTGCCAGCGTACGCCCGCGCCGCCGACGACGGGCTGTACCGCGCCGTGGACACCTACCTTAAGGTAAGTGTTAGTTAATCTCGACCGTACATCGTCACGGCAGTGATGCCATCATGTCTGCTGTTTGGAAAAATGGTTTCTCGCCATGCTCTTCAGTCTGCGCGCGTGCCATTGATCTTTAGAACTTTCAGCAGAAACGGAATCATTGACGTGTTGATAGAAGAAAAAAAAGTAAGCAGCACTGCAACGTTGCTGCCAACTTAATACTTATATTTGCAGCCTCAGTTATCTACTAAAACTATAAATATTTCGGTACAGAGGGATACCGTATAGCACTGTACGAGCTTCCTCGATTTCACAGCACATATGCTCAAAGTTGAGATGGTACATGAACTGTATCCCATAAACAATGTAGTAGTAGGAGTACTATATTTGTTCTCAGTAGCACACTCCAAAGAGAATCTAAGAGTACCGAGATCTCCAACGGACTGCCAACAAAGCATATATTATCTGACAATCTAAGCAGTATCTCATCTCCACTTGAGATCTAGTAATAGTATCCTTCCAATTGCTCGCTTGTGTTGTACTCTACGTAGTATGTTTTTGCCCTTGTTCCTTATCAAAAATTGGCTCGGTTGTTTTGACATGCCAATATTTGGTAATATCAGAACTTGCTAATAATTGACAACTTTTTCAGAGGTTTAATATTGCCATTTGGTATCCAGCTAATTGCTAGTCAGTTTGGCGCTCCTCAAAGCGCGAGGTCAAAACTCGAGCATTGCGCTGTAGTCAGTGTAGCTGATGGTGAGGCAAATCATTCGAGCATGGCAAATCATGAGGGTATGCAAGTTCTGGGATGCTCTTTTCCACCAGCCAGCCCGTTGGCTTTGCCGATGTGATATGCCGAAAAGGCAACTCCGATCGGACAGTCTCTCACAGAGCGCGCACGTGGTTCCATGCATTGGAGCTGTATATACGTTGGACGCATGCATGCCACGCTCGAGGTAAAGAAAAAATAACATTGAAGTAAGGCTGGAAGTACACACATGTTTCTGCGCGTTTGACCACAGTAATTCAGACTTGACCGTACTAGCATACCCATAATACTATTTATTGGGCATCAGTGGTACTAATCCGCATGCTTTTGAGCTTTCCGCTGAGAGCCTGTTCGACAAAGCACGCGCGAGCTCCTCGCTAGTACTAGAATTCTGTTCAAGTCATGCCACTAGCATCTTTAGATCCAAGGATTTTCATACAAAATTGAAATATTTTGATGCATTTTTTTTTACCATGGAATCTCTTTGATCAAACAAAGAATACCATTATGTATTGAACCAAACCCCTTCAGCTTTTTTAACAGGTGGGCTCTATGTTTGATTTCTAAAATAGTGTACAGCACCCTAGCTCCCCACCCGTTCCTGTGGGATCCTTCTCTTGGTTTGTCCTTTGCAGGATGAGATTAGGGGCCACCCGCTCAGATCTACACCTACCCGTGTGTATCATTTCCAACCATGCATTGTCTAATCACACCAGAAAAAAATAAAGAAATACCCTCATACACGGGGTTCCGTTCGAGATGCTTGTGACACGTGTTACGTGCATGCAGGCGCACCCGCACGCGAGCAAGGAGGAGCGCCGGTCGCTGTGCCGGCTGATCGACGCGCGCAAGCTGTCGACGGAGGCGGCGGCGCACGCCGTGCAGAACGACCGCCTTCCGGTGCGCTGCGTGGTCCAGGTGCTCTTCTCCGAGCACGGCAGCAAGCTCAGCCGCCTCGCCGACTGGAGCGGCTCCTTCCGCTCCCTGCAGAACAGGAGCCCGGGCATCCTCGATCTCACCTCCTCGTCCGCAGCCGCTGCCCGGTGCCCGTCCAAGCGCGAGGTCGTCTCGCAGCACCACGAGCTCCGTCGCCTCCGCGAGGACGTCTCTCGGCTCCAGGTCTGTATATATAGTCTGTGTACACCTGCATGCTGCGTCGATCTTCCGGGGCATTAGTTCAGTGATCGGTCGACGTTGCTCACGTCTTGATGCCTGCGCGCGCGCGTGCAGGTGCAATGCCACGCGCTGCAGGCGCAGGTGGAGCGGCTGGGCTCCGACAGGCGGCGGCGGGGAGTGTTCAAGTGGGGAGCGTTCCTGTTCGGTGGCGGCGGCGGCGGCGGCGCGGACGCGGCGAGGGTGGACGACTCCGACAGCGGCATGGAAAGGACGCCGCTCAGCGGGTCGAAGAAGGCCCGCGCTGCCGCAGCCGCGGCGTTGACGCCCGCGACGGGCACTCCCACGGTGGCGAGGTGGCGCAGGTCGCACTCGTGAATGCGACTGTACCAGCAGAAAAGCTACGTGCCCGACTGCCCGTGCCGACCATCTGGTCAAGCGAAAATGTGTGTATGGACTGGTTTTGTTTGGTTTGGAATCTTAACAAAACTTGTGGGAAAGTGCTAATGTGTTCCTTATCTATGCCACCAGCTTGTCTCGTGATGCGCACCGCACAAAGTATAGGCACTTGTATAATTAGTGCTCCCTATATGAGTGAGCCGTTTTGGATCTCGGCCTCTGTGGAGATCGAATTAAAAAAACAAATATTCGAAATATCCAGTTTCAAAAAAATCTGAAACTTTATGTACAAGTAAACAAGGATCTGAGGTGTATGCCAATACGAGATACGTAAAAATGCGATATGTACAAAAAAGTTAAATTCATGGTCTTGAAGGATGAACAATATTATGTGTTAGAACAATCACCCCCTCCTCCCATTCTTTTTTTTGCTTAACCTTCATTCCAACGTATTTCATCTCTCTTTCTTTTTGTGCCCAACCTTCATTTCAACGTATTCCGTCTTGAAAATTTACACACTTGTGTATTATACCTTCATGTTTCATAATCTTTTGATATGTAAAAATATTAATTTAGAGGCCTCCAAAAGCAATTTCCGTCCCTACATTCCTGATATAGGGTGTATTATGTTTTGTTAAGATCACTTTAAATAAGGTTACTCCAATATCATGTTAATTTATCACAATTGTCAGCAAGTACCCTTGAGAGCAAATCTAGTCATAAATTTCAAAAGAAAAACTATTAACAGAATAATTCTTGGTCAAAGTGTTGTCTTCATGTGAAAGGATAGAAATGGTTGACTAGAGGGGGTGAATAGGCAATTATCAATTTTTAGCTTTTCTTAACAAATTCGGTTTAGCAACAAATAGGTTGTCTAGATATGCAACTAGGTGAACGATCTATATGATCCTAACAACAACAATACAACAAGCAATAAATACAACACTAGTAAAGCTTGCACAAGGTAAAGGTAAGAAATAACCACAAGTGAAACCGGTGGAGACAAGGATGTGTTCCCAAAGTTTCTTCCCTTTGAGGGGAAGTATGTCTCCGTTGGAGCGGTGTGGAGGCATAATGCTCCCCAAGAAGCTACTAGGGCCAGTGTATTCTCCTCACGCCCTCACACAATGCAATATGCCGTGATTCAGCCAGTGGTGCTCTTGAAGGCGGCGATCGAACCTTTACAAACAAGGTTGGGAAAATCTCCACAACTTAATTGGAGGCTCCCAACAACACCATGAAGCTTCACATAATGGAACGTGGCTTCTGTTGGGGAACGAAGCATGGGAAACAAAAAATTTCCTACGCACACGCAGATCTATCCATGGTGATGAGCATCTACGAGAGGGAGAGTGGATCTACGTACCCTTGTAGATCGCTAAGCAGGAAGCGTTAAGAAACGCGGTTGGTGTAGTCAAACGTCTTCGCGATCCAAATCGCCGAGCGTCCCGCGATCTCATCATGATCCGTCCCGCGATCCAATCACGATCCGTCCCGCGAACTCATCACGATCCGTCCCGCGAACTCATCACGATCCGTCTCGCGATCTTGATCACGGTCCTTCCGATCTAGCGCCGAACGGACGACACCTCAGCGTTCAGCACACGTACAGCTCGATGACGATCTCCGCCTTCTTGATCCAGCAAGAGGGAGCGGAGAGGTAGAAGAGTTCTCCGGCAGCGTGACGGCGCCGCGACGATGGTGGTGGAACAATTACGGCAGGGCTTCGCTTAAGCACTGCAGAAAACCGATCTAGAGGAGAAACTATGCATTGGAGGAACGGACAGCACATGGCAAAAATTCTATGCAAAAACCCTAAAACCTCCAGTATATATAAGAGGGAGGGAGGAGAGGACTTGGCGCAAGGGCCAAGCCTCCTTGGGTCGGCCGAAGTGGGGAGGAGAGGAGGACTCCTCCTCCAATCCTAGTAGGACTAGGGTTCCTCCCTTTTTGGCCTTTTTCCACCTTTTTCCCTTTGGGCTTTTCTTCCTAGCCGCATGGGCCTTGTGTGGGACTTCCACCAGCCCACAAAGGGCTGTTATTTACTCTCCCACAGCCCATGTAGCCTATTGGGTCGAAATACCCCTCCCGATGGTCTCCCGGTACACTACCGGCACTCCCGGTACACTACCAATGAGCCCGGAACTTTTCTGGCGACCAAAATAGGACTTCCTATATATCAATCTTTACCTCCGAACCATTTCGGAGCTCCTCATGACGTCCGGGATCTCATCCGGGACTCCGAACAACCTTCGGTCACCACCATACATAACTCTATACTACCCAAACGTCACCAAACCTTAAGTGTGCAGACCCTACGGGTTCGAGAACTATGTAGACATGACCGAGACACCTCTACGATCACTAACCAATAGCGAGAACTGGATGCCCATATTGGTTCCTGTTGGGGAACGTTGCATGGGAAACAAAAAATTTCCTACGCGCACGAAGATCTATCCATGGTGATGAGCATCTACGAGAGGGAGAGTGGATATACATACCCTTGTAGATCGCTAAGCGGGAAGCATTAAGAAACGCGGTTGGTGTAGTCGAACGTCTTCGCGATCCAAATCGCCGTGCATCCCGCGATCCAATCACGATCCATCCCTTGATCCAATCACGATCCGTCCCGCGATCCGATCACGATCCGTCTCACGAACTTGATCACGATCCGTCTCACAAACTTGATCACGATCCTTCTGATCTAGCACCGAAAGGACGGCACCTCCGCGTTCAGCACACGTACAGCTTGATGACGATCTCCACCGTCTTGATCCAGCAAGAAGGAGTGGAGAGGAAGAAGAGTTCTCCGGCAGCCTGACGGCGCTCCGGCGATGGTGGTGGAGCAATTCCGGCAGGGCTTCGCCTAAGCACCGCAGAAAACCGATCTAGAGGAGAAACTATGCACTAGAGATTAGGGTTTGCACGTGGCTGAAAAATCTAGTGCAAAACCCTAGAAATCCACTAGTATATATAGGAGGAGAGGAGGAGATGAGGAAGCTTGGCCTCCAAGCCTCCTAGGCTTCGGCCGAACTAGGAGAGGAGGAGTCCACCTCCTCCACTCCTAGTAGGATTAGGATTCATCCTTTTTTTCCTTTTTCCTTTTTCACCTTTTTCCTTTTGGGTTTTCTTCTCCAGCCACATGGGCCTTGTGTGGGAGTTTCCACCAGCCCACTAAGGGCTGATATTCACTCTCCCACAGCCCATGAAGCCTCTTGGGTCGAAATACCCCTCCCGGAGGTCTCCCGGTACACTCCCGGCACTCCCGGTACACTACCGATAAGCCCGGAACTTTTCTGTCGAGCAAAACAGGACTTCCTATATATGAATCTTTACCTCCGGATCATTCCGGAGCTCCTCGTGACGTCCAGGATCTCATTAGGGACTCCTAACAACCTTCAGTCACCACCATACATAACTCTATACTACCAAAACGTCACCAAACCTTAAGTGTGCAGACCCTGCGGGTTCGAGAACTATGTAGACATGACCGAGACACCTCTACGGTCAATAACCAATGGCAGGACCTGGATGTCCACATTGGTTCCTACATATTCTACGAAGATCTTTATCGGTCGAACCTCTATGTCAAGGATTCAGTTAATCCCGTATGATGTTCCCTTTGTTCTTCGGTATGTTACTTGCCCGAGATTCGATCGTCGGTATCTCCATACCTAGTTCAACCTCGTTACCGGGAAGTCTCTTTACTCGTTCCGTAATACAAGATCCCGTGACTAACACTTAGTCACATTGCTTGCAAGGCTTATTGTGATGTTGTATTACCGAGTGGGCCCTGAGATACCTCTCCGTCACACGGAGTAACAAATCCCAGTCTTGATCCATGCCAACTCAACAGACACCCTCGCAGATACCTGTAGAGCACCTTTATAGTCAACCAGTTACGTTGCGACGTTTGATACACACAAGGTACTCCTCCGATGTCAGTGAGTTGCATGATCTCATGGTCATAGGAACACATACTTTGACATGCAGAAAACAGTAGCAATAAACTGACACGATCATATCCTATGTTTGTAGTTTGGGTCTTGTCCATCACATCAAGCTCCTAATGATGTGATCCCGTTATCAAATGACATCACATGTCAATGGCTAGGAAACCTTGAACATCTTTGATCAACGAGCTAGTTCACTAGAGGCATACTAGGGACAGAGTGTTGTCTATTTACCCACACATGTAATGTGTTTCCATTCAATACAATTATATCATGGATAATAAACGATTATCATGAACAAGGAAATATGATAATAACTAATTTATTATTGCCTCTAGGGCATATTTCCAACAGTCACCCACTTGCACTAGAGTCAATAATCTAGTTCACATCACCATGTGATTCGCATTGTTATGAATCTAACACCCAATGAGTTCTGGGGCTCGATCATCCTATGCATGTGAGAGAGGTCTTATAGTCAATGGGTCTGCAACATTCAGATCCGTGTGTTCTTTGCAAATCCCTATGTCAAACTGTAAACACTGCTACCATACTCCACTTGGTACTATTCCAAATGGCTGCCCCATTATACGTATCCAGATTGCTCCTACGAGTTATCCGGATTGGTGTTAAAGCTTGCATCGACGTAACTCTTTACGACGAACTCTTTATCACATCCATAATCGAGAAACATCTCCTTAGTTTCTAGTTACTAAGGATAATCTTGACCGCTGTCCAGTGATCCACTCCTGGATCACTCTTGTACCCCTTGACGGACTCATGGCAAGGCACACACAGGTGCGGTACAAAGCATGGCATACTATGTAGAGCCTATGGCTAAGGCATAGGGGACGACATTCGTCCTTTCTCTTTCTTCTGCCGTGGTCAAGATTTGAGTCTCACTCAACTTCACACCTTACAAAGCAGGCGAGAACACTTCTCTTTGACTAATCCATTTTGAACTCTTTCAAAATCTTGTCAAGGTATGTACTCATTGGAAGTCTTATCAAACATCTTGATCTATCTTTATAGATCTTGATGCTCAACAATTAGGTAGCTTTATCCAGGTCTTGCTTTGAAAAACTCTTTTCAAACAACCGTTTATGCTCTCCAGAAATTCTACATCATTTCCGAATAGCAATATGTCATCCACATATACTTACCAGAAACTCTATAGTGCTCCCACTCACTTTATTGCAAATACAAGTTTCTCATAAACTTTGTATAGACTCAAAAACTTTGATCACCTCATCAAAGTGTATATTCCAACTCCGAGATGCTTGCTTCAGTTCATAGAAGAATCACTGAAGCTCGCACACATTTTAGCATCCTTAGGACTGACAAAACCTTCTGGTTATATCTCATACAACCTTTCCTTAAGGAAGGAAACGATGTTTTGACATCCATCTGCCAGATTTCATAATTAAAAAATGCAGCAACTGCTAACATAATTCCAACAGACTTTAGCATCGCTACGAGTGAGAAAGTCTCATCGTAGTCAACTCCTTGAACTTGTCGTAAACTACTTTGCAACAAGCCGAGCTTTACAAATGGTAACATTTACCATCAGCGTCTGTCTTCATTTTAAAGATCCATTTGTACTTAATGACCTGCCGTCCAACGAGCAAGTCCACCAAAGTCTATACTTGGTTTTCATACATGGATCCTTTCTCGGATGTCATGGCCTCTAACCATTTGTTAGTTTCCGGGCCCATCATCGCTTCTCCATAGTTCGTAGGTTCATCGTTGTCTAACAACATGACCTCCAAGACAGGGTTGTCATACCGCTCAGTAGCAGTGCACGTCCTTGTCGACCTACGAAGTTCAATAGTAACTTGATCCGAAGCTTCATGATCATCATCATTAACTTCTTCTTCCACTGACACAGGCTTCACAGAAACATCTTTCTGCGCTGCGCCACTTTCTGTTTGAAGTAAAGGTTCAATAACCTCATCAAGTTATGTTTTCCTTGGTGGTCGATAGTAACTTGATCCGAAGCTTCATGATCATCACCATTAACTTCCTCTTCAACTGACATAGGCTTCACAGAAACATCTTTCTGCGCTGTGCTACTTTCTGGTTAAACAAGAGGTTCAATAACCTCATCAAGTTCTATCCTCCTACCACTCAATTCTTTCAAGAGAAACCCTTTCTCGAGAAAGGACCCAGTTTTAGCAACAAACATTTTATGCTTGGATCTGAGATAGAAGGTTCACCCAACTGTTCTTAGGGTATTCTATGAAGATGCATTTGTTCGCTTTGGGTTCGAGCTCATTAGGTGAAAACATTTTCCACACAAGCGTCGCAGCCCCAAACATTAAGAAATGACAGCTTAGGTTTCTATCAAACCATAGTTCATACGGTGTCATCTCAACGGATTTAGATGGTGCCCTATTTAAAGTGAATGTAGTTGTCTCTAATGCATAACCCCAAAATTATAGTAACAAAACGATAATAGACATCATAGCACGCACCATATCCAATAGAGCACGACTATGACGTTCGGACACACCATCACACTATGGTGTTCCAGGTGGCGTGAGTTGTGAAACAACTTTCACATTGTCTAAAGTTGTATGCCAAACTCGTAACTCAGATATTTACATCCACGATCATATCGCAGAAATTTTTATCTTCTTGTCACGATGATCTTAAACTTCACTCTAAATTTCCTTGAACCTTTCAAACGATTCATACTTGTGTTTCATTAAGTAAATATACACTATATCTACTCAAATCATCAGTGAAGGTAAGAAAATAACGATATCCACCGCACACTACAAGACTCATTAGATTGCATACATCAACATGTATCATTTCCAATAAATCACTTGCCCGCTTCATCAAAACAAAAACGGGGTCCTTAGTCATCTTGACCAAGGGGCATGGTTCGCATGTCTCAACCGATTCGAAATCGAATGAGTCCAAAGATCCATCAGCATGGAGTTTCTTCATGCGCTTTATACCAATATGACATTTAGTGGCAGTGCCACAAGTATGTGGTACTATCATTATTAACTTTGTATCTTTTTTTTGGCATCAATGTTATGAACATGTGTATTACTACGATCAAGTTTCAACAAACCATTCTTACTGGGTGCATGACCATTGAAGGTATTATTCATGTAAATAGAATAACCATTATTCTCTAACTTAAATGAATAACCGTGTTGCAATGAACATGATCAAATCACGTTCAAGCTCAACGCAAAAACACTAAATAACATTTATTTAGGTTCGTCACTAATCTCGAAGGTAGAGAGAGCGTGCGATGTTGATCACATCAACCTTGGAAATATTTCCAACACACATCGTCACCTCACACTTAGCTAGTTCTCCGTTTATTCCGTAGCCTTTATTTCGAGTTACTAACACTTAGCAATCGAACCGGTATCCAATACCCAGGTGCTACTAGGAGTACAAGGAAGGTACACATCAATAACACGTATATCAAATATACTTCTGTCGACGTTGCCAGCCTTCTTATCTACCAAGTATCTAGGGTTGTTCCACTTCAGCGACCTCTCTCCTCATAATTGAAGCACTTAGTCTCGGGTTTGGGTTCAACTTTGGGTTGGTTCATTGGAGCAGCAACTGACTTGCCATCCATGAAGTTTCCCTCCTTTCCCTTGCCCTTCTCGAAACTAGTGGTTATACTAACCATCAACACTTGATGCTCCTTCTTGATTTCTACCTTCGCGGTGTCAAACATCACGAACAGCTCAGGGATCATTAATTCTATCCCTGGCATTTTATAGTTCATCACCAAGTTCTAGTAGCTTAGTGAAAGTGACTTGGAGAACTATATCAATCACTATCTTATCTGGAAGATTAACTCCCACTCGATTCAAGCGAGTGTAGCACCCAAACAATCTGAGCACGTGCTCAACGATTGAGCTATTCTCGTTCATCTTGCAGGCAAAGAATCTTGTTGGAGATCTCATATCTCGCAACACGGGCACGAGCCCGAGATCCTAATTTCAGCTCTTAGAACATCTCATATGTTCGTGACGTTCAAAACGTTTCGAAGCCTCAATTCTAAGCTGTAATGCATGACACACTAAACTATCAAGTAGTCATCAACACGTACTTGTCAGATGTTCACAACATCTACAGACGACGCTAGAGGGGTTGGCACACCGAGCGGTGCATTAAGGACATAAGCCTTCTGTGCAGCAACGAGGACAATCCTCAGATCATGGAGCCAATCCGCAATATTGCTACCATCATCTTTCAACTCTATTTCTCTAGGAACATAAAAAATCAAGGGAGCTACATCGCGAGCAAGTAATCTACAACATAATTTGCAAAGACACTACTGACTATGTTCATGATAATGAGTTCAATTAATCATATTACTTAAGAACTCCCACTCAAATTGACATCCCTTCGGTCATTCGAGTGATACATGATCCAAATTCACAAACTCAAGTCCGATCATCACGTGAGTTGAGGTGGTTACAATGGTGAACATCATCATGTTGATCATATCTACTATATGACTCATGTTCGACCTTTCAGTCTCTTGTGTTCTGAGGCCATGTCTGTACATGCTAGGCTCGTCAAGTTTTACCCGAGTGTTCTGCATGTGAAACACTAGCTTGCACCCGTTGTATGTGAACGTAGAGTCTATCACACCCAATCATCACATGGTGTCTCAACATGATGAACTTTCGCAACGGTGCACACTCGGGGAGAACACAATTTATCTTGAAATTTAAGTGAGGGATCACCTTATAATGCTACCGTCGTCCTAAGCAAAACAAGGTGCATAAAAGGATTAACATCACATGCAAATCATAAGTGACATGATATGGCCATGAACCTGTGCTTTTGATCTCCACCTTGAAAGCACCGACATGATCTCCATCGTCACCGGCATGACACCATGATCTTCATCATCTTGATCTCCATAAACGTGTCTGTCACGCCCACGATGCGGTCCTATCCTTATTTGGGCACGAGGGCCTCGACAGGGATAGAAGCGCATCTCGATGCGTTCGCAAGAATGGATATCATTACAAGTACATGTACAGAAGAGATGAGTATATGGAATTGGCTTACACTCGCCACAAGCTACATCAGAGTCACATCAATACAATAACATCTCAAACATCATACATAAGAGCAGGGTCCGACTACGAACAAAATCAAACGATAAAATGACATCCACCCTTGCTATCCCAGGCTGCCGCCTGGAACCCATCCAAGATTGAAGAAGAAGAAGAAGAACTCCAAATCAAATCAAGCAACGCACTCACGTCAAATCATCACATTACCTGTACCTGTAACTGGTGTTGTAGTAATCTGTGAGCCACAGGGACTCAACAATCTCATTTCCAAGGGTATCAAGACTATTAAAGCTTAATAGGTAAGGTATGGTTAAGTGGTGAGGCTGCAGCAAGCGACTAAGCATATATTTGAGTGGCTAACTTACGAGCACAAAAAGTAAAGTATGGTGGTCTACGCATAACGGACGTGAACTAGTAATGACCACTAACTAATCCTGAACACCTACTTACGTCAATCATAACCCCACCGTGTTCTCTTTCGGATAAGGACTCACGAAAAGAGATAGTCACGGATACGCACACAGTTGGTGTATTTTATTAGAGTTTACTTCAAGTTTGCTATGACCAGGTGTTAAACAAAGTATCCAAGTTTGCCACATAACCGCGGGCATGGCTTCTCGAAAAGATTTAACCCTGCAGGGGTGCTCCAACTCATCCATCACAAATTAACCACACTCAACGGGAATAACCTTAACCACGGATCTCGTGATCTTCCTAGGCCACTCCAAAGGAAATCGAACACCTTGAGATAACCCGAAGAAAATCAGAGTTCCTCACTCAAGACGTTTGAGAAAGGTAAAACAAATCCAGCAAGGCCTCCCGACGTGTCGACAATCCCGATAGGAGCCGCGTATCTCGTTCTCAGGACACAGCGGATAAGCTAGTGTACGGAGGCCTGATAGAAATCTCCCAAGTTGCCCTGGGTTGGCCCCGCACAGTGCTCTAGTTTGGACCAACACTCATGACGAGCACTGGCCCGGGGGTTGATTAAATTATCCACGGGGTGATCATGCCCTATGCAAGTTCATTAGTTATTAGGCAAATGTAGTACCAATGTTGGGCCTTGCCAGACAAGCTTTATTCTAACCTGAAAATCAAGGGGGTCCCCATAACAACCCCGAGCATGTTAGGAGCACTCATTTCTGGAACATAACACTGGTTCACAAGTAACTAAGGGTGGCAAGAGTGGAACAAAACACCAAGCAAAAGGCCAAGCCTTCGACCCTTTACCAAGTGTATATGTACATTAAATTAAATAGCAGCAATATTGTGATATAACAAGGAAAGTCCATGTTAACACATAGAAGCAACTGCACCTGCAACTAGAAATGCTATAAGAAGGGCTGAGCAAGCGGTAACATAGCCAAACAAAGGTTTGGTGGGATGTGGAGGGGTTAGAGGCTTATTATGGCAATGTTGGGAGGCTTATCAAACAAGTGGTAGGTAGCGAGACATAACGGTAAAATACGAGACAACTAGCATGGCAATGATAGTAATGGTATCCAGGGAAATGTGTCATCTTGCCTGAGATCCCGCTCGGAAGAAGACCGAGTCCATGAAGAAGACGAACCAACGTAGTCGAACGAATACTCACACTCCGAACGCTTTCGGAACTCTATCGAGAGGAAGCAATCCGAAACAAACAATCAACACAAGATACACCACAACATATGCAAGACACGATGCACAACAATATGATGCATGTCCGGTTTAAATATGCAATGCATGACAAATCACCACAATCAAATACTACACATTAAAGTGAAGCTCAATATGCAACGAGTTGCATATTGACGAAACTCCTCACTCGAATTATTTACTTCACTCACGTTTTAAATGTTGTTTAAACATGGCAAGAGGTGAGGCATAAGTAAACTATCTATCGAGTCAAGTTAAATGAGGCCAGAGACAACTTATAGCATTTCCGAAATGACCTCATATGTTAATTTCGAAATTGGTCTAGATCTGATCTAAACATATTTTATATTTGTTAAACAGAAAAATAAATATCACCATGTTATTCTACACGCGATTCTAGTCGATATACATATATAGAACATCTCAAACGGAGCTACGGTCTAAGAGATATGAGCAAAACAAGATGCACATGTCATGAATGCAAGTGCATGGAAAATGCGATCACAAACATCTCAAAACAAGAATGCATCAAGTTATTATGAAACTACATGAGATTCTAAGCAATTTTCATATATGGAATGCCCAAAACGGAGCTACGGTTAAACCACAATCATCAAAACAAGTTTTAGTTGAAATCTGCCAAAACAGCAACATAGCATTTTGAACACATGAAAACAGCAAGCTACAAGATTCCAAAATGCACAAACTAAGCATGGGGCAATATCATACAACATCCACTTCATTTCATCTCCACATATCATAAGCAAAACATGTATGGATCACTTGGTAGGAAGCTCACAAGAAGGCTACTTGAAAACAGTTTCAGACTTAGTGAAAATAGCAGTTTTAGACAGTGCAGTTTTTATCATGGAGGCATATTGACAGCAGCGAAAATATATGCTACAAATCATATTATGGGATGAAACTTAACAGCATGCTAAAGGACAATATCAACAACAAATAACTCCATTGCACCTACCACAAAAGAGTTCTACATCACTAGCAATTCACATGCCAAGACAACAACAAAATATAACAGATTCCATACTTAGAAATATTTTGGACTCTCAAAATAACAGATTTTCATAGCAAGTTGACAACAGCAAAACAACACCTACACATGCATTTCTATGACAAACAAAATGACCATGAGCTAGGACACACATCAACAAGCAAGTTTCATGTTGAAAATAAATCCATATCACGCCCGGATTAATTCCTACGAAAATGACAAAAGGCATCACGGTGAAAATGACATGCACTCAAACATGCTCAAATGACAAGACTAAATGCGCAGTTAAATCCTATATATTTTTCTACCCCGAAAACATATATAATATGCATATGTTCATGTGGAAAATTATTCACAATTAAATATGCAGGAATAATCCTATTCACGGTGAAGCAACACAACAATGCAAAATAAATGCAAACATGATACCGACAATTATCTCGTGCATAATAATGCAATGCAAATGAGATGGATATTTTTATTATGTGATTGTATTAATTCCGATGCATGTTTATTAAATATGCAAAATGTAAATATGGCAAAAGATGCAAAATCACAGAAAATGACATGATAAACATTTTAAACATGGATGATATTGACATAATAATAATCTACACATTTTTCTAACCAATTTACATATATAAAACATTTTAATCCGGCGCACTGTTTAAAATCTACAACGTTTTAAACTCGCAAATATAACCTAAAAGAAAAAAAACAAGGGGAGGCTCACCCTGGGCCACCATGGGCCGGATCTGGCCTGGAGGGAGAGCTGGGCCTGGGGAAGGAGGCCCACGCGGGAGCCACGCAGAGGGTCAATGCAGGGAGCGCTCGTCCCTGATCTCCTGCTCCCGTGTGGAGCCATGGTGTAGGGGAGTTGCGTGAGCAGCGGCGAGCGGAGGCGGGGAAGGCAGGGTGGCGACCGGCGGGGCCAGGGACCGGCGGCGGAGGATCCCGGCGCGAGGCGGCCGGCAGCGGACCTGGACGTGGCGGGCGAGCTGCAGCGGCGGCCAGTGACCTGCGAGAGAGAGAGAGAGCGCCGCGGTGAGAGGGGGAGAGGGAGAGGGAGAAGGAGAGGGAGAGGCTCCGGCGACCGGCGGGGCAACGGCGACGTCCGGCGGCGGCGGCTCCGGCCAGGGGCCACTCCGGCGAGCTGCGGGCTGCGACAGCCTTGGGAAAGCACGAGAACCTCCATGGAAGAGCTCGGGGAAGCTCCGGTTGGGCCTGGATGGGCTCGAACGGGCCCATATGGGCTCGGGCGGGCTAGCTGGAGGTGGGAGAAGGGGCTGGCTAGGGTTTGGTGGCACACGGAATGAGGTGGAACTAGGGGGGCTTAAATAGGAAAGGAAGGCTAGGGTTAGCTCTGTCCGCTTTCGGACTGCCGGGTCTCAGTCCGACGGTTCGGAAGCGGAGAGGGGGGGGGGTTACGGAAGGCTGTGCAGAGGGCTAAGTGGGGAAGAGAGAGAAGTCTGCGACCCGTGACACGAAGATTTAAAACACCGAGAAATGTCCGACGATAACCGATAACCCACCGATAACCTCTCTGCTGCGACTGACCGACGGGGTATCTAACGAGCTCGGATCGCGACGAAATTCGATAGGCGGTCTACCTAAGCTATAACAAAACCGCACGACAAGTTTCAACTCGATTCGAGAATATTTATGCGCGCGCTCAAAAACGGTTTTCTTTAACGGTGTCGCGGGCGCGTGCGTGTGTGGTTGGTCTCGAAACGGACAACAGTAAGAACGCAGAGAACCAGCTACTACGAACGGATGCAAGTTTTCGAAAACGGGTGACGATGCTATGCAGATGATGCGAATGATGCGATGACGAATGCAACAGCCAAAACGAAACACAGACGAAAACGAAAAAGAAAGGGGAATCTTCTGGAATCTTCTGGAACGTCGGTCTCGGGCTGTCACAGTGTCACCATCGGGGTTGTCGCGCCCAACATGCTTCTACTACTATTGCTACCATTTAGCGAGAAAGTAAAGCATTACATAGCGCTTAATGATTGACACGCAGGTCATACAATAATTAAAGACAACCCTATGGCTCCTGCCGGTTGCCGTACTCATCGACATGCAAGTCGTGATAATCTATACATCACATGATCATCTCATACATCACATATGTCACATCATGTAATTGGCCATATCACATCACAACATACGCTGCAAAAACAAGTTAGACGTCCTCTAATTGTTGTTGCATGTTTTACGTGGCTGCTACGGGTATCTAGCAAGAACAATTCTCATCTACGAAAAAACCACAACGGTGATACACTAGTTGCTTTTCAACCTTCTCAAGGACCGCCTTTGTCGAATCCGATCCAACTAAAGTGAGAGAAACTGTCACCCGCAAGCCATCTAGGCAACAAGTTGCGTCCAGGGAACCGGTCTCTCGTAAGCGTACGAGTAATGTTGGTCCGGGCCGCTTCATCTCACAATACCAATGAACCAAAATCCGACCAAGGGAGGAAGCAATCTAAGCATCAATGCCCACAAACCTTTTGTGTTCTACTCGAGATCTCATCTACACATAGACCTAGCTCATGATGCCACTGTTGGGGAACGTTGCATGGGAAACAAAAAATTTCCTACGCACATGAAGATCTATCCATGGTGATGAGCATCTAAGAGAGGGAGAGTGGATCTACATACCCTTGTAGATCGCTAAGCGGGAAGCGTTAAGAAATGCAGTTGGTGTAGTCGAATGTCTTCGCGATCCAAATTGCCGTGCGTCCCGCGATCCAATCACGATCCGTCCCGCGATCCGATCACGATCTGTCCCACGAACTTGATCACGATCCGTCTCACGAACTTGATCACGATCCTTCCGATCTAGCACCGAACGGACAACACCTCCACGTTCAGCACACGTACAGCTTGATGACGATCTCCACCGTCTTGATCCAGCAAGAAGGAGTGGAGAGGAAGAAGAGTTCTCTGTCAGCCTGATGGCGCTCCGGCGATGGTGGTGGAGCAATTCTGGCAGGGCTTCGCCTAAGCACTGCAGAAAACCGATCTAGAGGAGAAACTATGCACTAGAGATTAGGGTTTGCACGTGGCTGAAAAATCTAGTGCAAAACCCTAGAAATCCACTAGTATATATAGGAGGAGAGGAGGAGAGGAGTCAGCTTGGCCTCCAAGCCTCCTAGGCTTCGGCCGAACTAGGAGAGGAGGAGTCCACCTCCTCCACTCCTAGTAGGACTAGGATTCATCCTTTTTTTTCCTTTTTTCCTTTTTCACCTTTTTCCTTTTGGGTTTTCTTCTCCAACCACATGGGCCTTGTGTGGGAGTTTCCACCAGCCCACTAAGGGCTGATATTCACTCTCACACAGCCCATGAAGCCTCTTGATTCGAGAAACCCCTCCTGGAGGTCTCCCGGTATACTACCGGCACTCCCGGTACACTACCGATAAGCCCGAAACTTTTTCGGCGACCAAAACAGGACTTCCTATATATGAATCTTTACCTCTGGACAATTCTGGAGCTCCTCGTGACGTCCGGGATCTCATCCAGGACTCCGAACATCCTTCGGTCACCACCATACATAACTCTATACTACCAAAACGTCACCAAACCTTAAGCGTGCAGACCCTGCGGGTTCGAGAACTATGTAGACATGACCGAGACACCTCTACGGTCAAAAACAAATGGCGGGACCTAGATTTCCACATTGGTTCCTACGTATTCTACGAAGATTTTATTGGTCGAACCTCTATGTCAAGGATTCAGTTAATCCCGTATGATGTTCCCTTTGTTCTTCGGTATGTTAGTTGCCCGAGATTCGATCCTTGGTATCTCCATACCTAGTTCAACCTCGTTACCGGCAAGTCTCTTTACTCGTTCCGTAATACAAGATCCCATGACTAACACTTAGTCACATTGCTTTCAAGGCTTATTGTGATGTTGTATTACCGAGTGGGCCCTGAGATACCTCTCCGTCACACGGAGTAACAAATCCCAGTCTTGATCCATGCCAACTCAACAGACACCCTCGCAGATACCTGTAGAGCACCTTTATAGTCACCTAGTTACATTACGACGTTTGATACACACAAGGTACTCCTCCGATGTCAGTGAGTTGCATGATCTCATGGTCATAGGAACACATACTTTGACATGCAGAAAACAGTAGCAATAAACTGACACGATCATATGCTACGTTTGTAGTTTGGGTCTTGTCCATCACATCATTCTCCTAATGATGTGATCCCGTTATCAAATGACATCACATGTCAATGGCTAGGAAACCTTGACCATATTTGATCAACGAGCTAGTTCACTAGAGGCATACTAGGGACAGAGTGTTGTCTATTTACCCACACATGTAATGTGTTTCCATTCAATACAATTATAGCATGGATAATAAACGATTATCATGAACAAGGAAATATGATAAGAACTAATTTATTATTGCCTCTAGGGCATATTTCCAACAGTTCCTACATATTCTACGAAGATCTTTATCGGTCGAACCTCTATGTCAAGGATTTAGCTAATCCCGTATGATGTTCCCTTTGTTCTTCGGTATGTTACTTGCCCGAGATTCGATTGTCGGTATCTCCATACCTAGTTCAACCTCATTACCGGCAAGTCTCTTTACTCGTTCCGTAATACAAAATCCCGTGACTAACACTTAGTCACATTGCTTGCAAGGCTTGTTGTGATGTTGTCTTACCGAGTGGGCCCTGAGATACCTCTCCGTCACACGGAGTAACAAATCCCAGTCTTGTTCCATGCCAACCCAACAGACACCCTCGAAGATACCTATAGAGTACCTTTATAGTCACCCAGTTACGTTGAACCGTTTGGTACACACAAGGTACTCCTTTGGTGTCAGTGAGTTGCATGATCTCATGGTCATAGGAACAGATACTTGACATGCAGAAAACAGTAGCAATAAACTGACACAATCTTATGCTACATTTGTAGTTTGGGTCTTGTCCATCACATCATTCTCCTAATGATGTGATCCCATTATCAAATGACATCTCATGTCTATGGCTAGGAAACCTGAACCATCTTTGATCAACGAGCTAGTCTACTAGAGGCATACTAGGGACATGGTTTTGTCTATGTATCCACACATGCATCTAAGTCTCCGATCAATACAATTATAGCATGGATAATAAACGATTATCATGAATAAGGAAATATGATAATAACCAATTTATTATTGCCTCTAGGTCATATTTCCAACAGTCTCCCAGTTGCACTAGAGTCAATAATCTAGTTCACATCACCATGTGATTCGCATTGTTATGAATCTAACACCCAATGAGTTCTAGGGCTCGATCATGATTTGCATGTGAGAGAGGTCTTATAGTCAACGGGTCCGCGACATTCAGATCCGAGTGTACTTTGCAAACCTCTATGTCAAACTGTAAACACTGCTACCACACTTCCACTTCGTAGTATTCCAAATGGCTGCTCCACTATACGTATCCGAATTGCTACTACAAGTCATCCGGGTTAGTGTTAAAGCTTGCATCGATGTAACTCTTTACGACGAACTCTTTATCACCCCCATAATCGAGAAACATCTCCTTAGTCTTTTAGTTACTCAGGATAATCCTTACCGCTATCTAGTGATCCACTCTTGGATCACTTTTGTACCCCTTGACAGACTCATGGCAAGGCACACACAGGTGCGGTACACAGCATGGAATAATCTAGAGCCTATGGCTAAGGCATAGGGGACGCCGTTCGTCCTTTCTCTTTTTTCTGCCATTGTCGAGCTTTGAGTCTCACTCAACTTCACACCTTACAAATCAGGCAAGAACTCTTTCTCTGACTGATCCATTTTGAACTCTTTCAAAATCTTGTCAAGGTATGTACTCATTGAAAGTCTCATCAAGCATCTTGATCTATATCTATAGATCTTGATGCTCAACATTTAGGTAGCTTTATCCAGGTCTTCCTTTGAAAAAAACTCTTTTCCAAACAACTGTTTATGCTTTCCAGAAATTCTACATCATTTCGGATCAACAATATGTCAACCACATATGCTTACCAGAAACTCCATAGTGCTCCCACTCACTTTATTGTAAATACAAGTTTCTCATAAACTTTGTATAGACTCAAAAACTTTGATCACCTCATCAAAGTGTATATTCCAACTCCGAGATGCTTGCTTCAGTCCACAGAAGGATCACTGAAGCTTGCACACCTTTTAGCATCCTTAGGACTGACGAAACCTTCTGGTTGTATCTCATACAACCTTTCCTTAAGGAAGGAAACGATGTTTTGGCATCCATCTGCCAGATTTCATAATTGAAAAATGCAGCAACAGCTAACATAATTCCAATAGACTATAGCATCGCTATGAGTGAGAAAGTCTCATCGCAGTCAACTCCTTGAACTTGGTGGAAACTTCTTTGCGACAAGTCGAGCTTTATAAATGGTGACATTCACCATCAGCGTTTGTCTTCATCTTAAAGGTCCATTTGTACTCAACGAGCTGCCGTCCAACGAGCAAGTCCACCAAAGTCTATACTTGGTTTTCTTACATGGATCCGTTCTCGGATTTCATGGCCTCTAACCATTTGTCAGAATCCGGGCCCATCATCGCTTCTCCACAGCTCGTAGGTTCATCGTTGTCCAACAACATGACCTCCAAGACAGGGTTGTCGTACCGCTCAACAGCAGTACACATCCTTGTCGACCTACGACGTTTGATAGTAACTTGAATCGAAGCTTCATGATCATCATCATTTACTTCCTCTTCAACTAACGTAGGTTCCATAGAAACATCTTTCTGCACTGCGCTACTCTCTGGTTGAAACAAAAGGTTCAACAACCTCATCAAGTTCTATCTTCCTCCCAGTCAATTCTTTTGAGAGAAACTTTTTCTCGAGAAGGGACCCAGTTTTAGCAACAAACACTTCATGCTTGGATCTGAGATAGAAGGTTTACCCAACTGTTCTTAGGGTACTCTATGAAGATGCATTTGCCCGCTTTGGGTTTGAGCTCATTAGGTGAAAACATTTTCCACACAAGCGTCGCAGCCCCAAACATTAAGAAATGACAGCTTAGGTTTCTATCAAACCATAATTCATACGATGTCGTCTCAACGGATTTAGATGGTGCCCTATTTAATGTGAATGCAGTTGTCTCTAATGCATAACCCCAAAATTATAGTAGCAAAATGATAAGAGACATCATAGCATGCACCATATCCAATAAAGCATGACTATGACATTCGGACACACCATCACACTATGGTGTTCCAGGTGGCGTGAGTTGTGAAACAATTTTCACATTGTCTAAAGTTGTATGCCAAACTCGTAACTCAGATATTCACCTCCACGATCATATCGCAAACATTTTTATTTTTTGTCACGATGATCTTAAAACTTCACTCTGAATTTTCTTGAACCTTTCAAACAATTCAGACTTGTGTTTCATTAAGTAAATATACACTATATCTACTCAAATCATCGGTGAAGGTAAGAAAATAACGATATCCACCGCACGCTACAAGACTCATTGGATTGCATACATCAACATGTATCATTTCCAATAAATCACTTGGCCGCTCCATCCACCTGGAAAACGGGGTCCTTAGTCATCTTGCCCAAGAAGCATGGTTCACATGTCTCAACCGATTCGAAATCGAATGAGTCCAAAGATCCATAAGCATTTCTTCATGCGCTTTATACCAATATGACATTTAGCAGCAGTGCCACAAGTATGTGGTGCTATCATTATTAACTTTGTATCTTTTGGCATCAATGTTTATGAACATGTGTATTACTACGATCAAGATTCAACAAACCATTCTCACTGGGTGCATGACCATTGAAGGTATCATTCATATAAACCGAATAACCATTATTCTCTAACTTAAATGAATAACCGTGTTGTAATAAAAACGATCTTATTGTGTTCATTCTCAACGCAAAACACCAAATAACATTTATTTAGGTTCGTCACTAATCCCGAAGGTAGAGAGAGCGTGCGACGTTGATCACATCAAGCTTGGAAACATTTCCAACACACATCGTCACCTCACCCTTAGCTAGTTCTCCGTTTATTCCGTAGCTTTTATTTTGAGTTACTAACATTTAGCAACCGAACCAGTATCCAATACTCAGGTGCTACTAGGAGTGCTAGCCAGGAACACATCAGTAACACGTATATCAAATATACTTCTGTTGACTTTGCCAACCTTCTTATTTACTAAGTATCTGGGGTTGTTCCGCTTCAGCGACCGTTCTCCTCATAATCGAAGCACTTAGTCTCGAGTTTGGGTTAGACTTTGGGTTGGTTCACTGGAGCAGCAACTGACTTGCTATCCATGAAGTTTCCCTCCTTGCTCTTGCCCTTCTCGAAACTAGTGGTTGACTAACCATCAACACTTGATGGTCCTTCTTGATTTCTACCTTCGCGGCGTCAAACACCACGAGCAGCTCAGGGATCATTATTTCTATCCCTGGCACTTTATAGTTCATCACCAAGTTCTAGCAGCTTAGTGACAGTGACTTGGAGAACTATATCAATCACTATCTTATCTGGAAGATTAACTCCCACTCGATTCAAGCGATTGTAGAACCAACACAATCTGAGCACATGCTCAACGATTGAGCTATTCTCTTTCATATTACAGGCAAAGAATCTTGTTGGAGATCTCATATCTCGCAACACGGGCATGAGCCTGAGATCCTAATTTCAGCTCTTAGAACATCTTATATGTTCCGTGACGTTCAAAATGTTTTGGAGCCTCAATTCCAAGCCGTAATGCATGACGCAATAAACTATTAAGTAGTCATCAGAACGTGCCTATCAGATGTTCACAACATCTACAAACGACGCTAGAGGGGTTGGCACACCGAGCGGTGCATTAAGGACATAAACCTTCTGTGTAGAAATGAGGACAATCCTCAGATCACGGACCCAGTCCACAATATTGCTACCATCATCTTTCAACTCTATTTCTCTAGGAACATATAAAAATTCATGGGAGCTACAGCGCGAGCAAGTAATCTACTACATAATTTGCAAAGACACTACTGACTATGTTCATGATAATGAGTTCAATTAATCATATTACTGAAGAACTCCCACTCAAATTGACATCCCTCAGGTCATCTGAGTGTCACATGATCCAAATTCACCAACTCAAGTTCGATCATCACGTGAGTTGAGGTCGTTTCAATGGTGAACATCATCATGTTGATCATATCTACTATATGACTCATGTTCGACCTTTTGGTCTCTTGTGTTCCGAGGCCATGTCTGTACATGCTAGGCTCGTCAATTTTAACCTGAGTGTTCTGCATGTGCAACACTGGCTTGCACCCGTTGTATGTGAACGTAGAGTCTATCACACCCGATCATCACGTGGTGTCTCGACACGATGAACTTTCGCAACGGTGCACACTCGGGGAGAACACAATTTATCTTGAAATTAAGTGAGGGATCACCTTATAATGCTACCGTCGTCCTAAGCAAAACAAGGTGCATAAAAGGATTAACATCACATGCAAATCATAAGTGACATGATATGGCCATGAACTTGCACTTTTGATCTCCATCATTAAAGCACCGACATGATCTCCATCATCACCGGCATGACACCATGATCTCCATCATCTTGATCTCCATCAACGTGTCGCCATCGGGGTTGTCACGCCCAACATGCTTCTACTACTATTGCTACCGTTTAGCGATAAAGTAAATCATTACATAGCGCTTAATGATTGACACGTAGGTCATACAATAATTAAAGACAACCCGATGGCTCCTGCCGGTTGCCTTACTCATCGAGATGCAAGTCGTGATATTCTATACATCACATGCTCATCTCATACATCACATATATCACATCATGTAATTGGCCATATCACATCACAACATACCCTCCAAAAACAAGTTAGACGTCCTCTAATTGTTGTTGCATGTTTTACGTGGCTGCTACGGGTATCTAGCAAGAACAATTCTCATCTACGCAAAAACCACAATGGTGATACACTAGTTGCTTTTCAACCTTCTCAAGGATGACCTTTGTCGAATCCGATCCAACTAAAGTGAGAGAAACTGGCACCCGCAAGCCATCTATGCAACAAGTTGCGGTTGAGGGAACCGGTCTCTCGTAAGCGTATGAGTAATGTTGGTCCGGGACGCTTCATCTCACAATACCGCTGAACCAAAACACGACCAAGGGAGGAAGCAATCTAAGCATCAACGCCCACAAACTCTTTGTGTTCTACTCGAGATCTCATCTACACATATACCTAGCTCTGATACCACTATTGGGGAACGAAGCATGGGAAACAAAAAAATTCCTATGCACACACAGATCTATCCATGGTGATGAGCATATACGAGTGGGAGAGTGGATCTACATACCTTTGTAGATCGCTAAGCGGGAAGCGTTAAGAAACGCGGTTGGTGCAGTCGAACGTCTTCGCGATCCAAATCGCCGAGCGTCCCGCGATCTCATCACGATCCGTCCTGCGATCCAATCGTGATCCATCCCGCGAACTCATCACGATCCGTCCCGCGAACTTATCACGATCCGTCCCGCGAACTCATCACGATCCGTCTCGCGATCTTGATCACGGTCCTTCCGATCTAGCGTCGAACAGACGACACCGCCGCGTTCATCGCACGTACAGCTCGATGACGATCTCTACCTTCTTGATCCAGCAAGAGGGAGCGGAGAGGTAGAAGAGTTCTCCGGTAGCGTGACGGCTCCACGGCGATGGTGGTGGAACAATTCCGACAGGGCTTCACCTAAGCACTGCAGAAAACCGATCTAGAGGAGAAACTATGCACTGGAGGAATGGGCAGCACATGGCAAAAATTCTATGCAAAAACCCTAAAACCTCCAGTATATATAAGAGGGAGGGAGGAGAGGACTTGGCGCAAGGGCCAAGCCTCCTTGGGTCGGCCGAAGTGGGGAGGAGAGGAGGACTCCTCCTCCAATCCTAGTAGGACTAGGATTCCTCCCTTTTTGGCCTTTTTCCACCTTTTTCCCTTTGGGCTTTTCTTCCCAGCCGCACGGGCCTTGTGTGGGACTTCCACCAGCCCACAAAGGGCTGGTATTTACTCCCCACAGCCAGTGTAGCCTCTTGGGTCGAAATACCCCTCCCGATGGTCTCTCGATACACTACCGGCACTCCCGGTACACTACCGATGAGCTCGGAACTTTTTCAGCGACCAAAATAGGACCTCCTATATATCAATCTTTACCTCCGAACCATTCCGGAGCTCCTCGTGATGTCTGGGATCTCATCCGGGACTCTGAACAACCTTAGGTCACCACCGTACATAACTCTATACTACCGAAACATCAACAAACCTTAAGTGTGCAAACACTACGGGTTAGAGAACTATGTAGACATGACCGAGACACCTCTACGGTCAATAACCAATAGCGGGACCTGGATGCCCATATTGGTTCCTACATATTCTACAAAGATCTTTATCGGTCGAACCTCTATGTCAAGGATTCAGTTAATCCCGTATGATGTTCCCTTTGTTCTTCGGTATGTTATTTGCCCGAGATTCGATCGCGGTATCTCCATACCTAGTTCAACCTCGTTACCGGCAAGTGTCTTTACTTGTTCTGTAATACAAAATACTGTGAGTAACACTTAGTCACATTGCTTGCAAGGCTTATTGTGATGTTGTATTACCGAGTGGGCCCTGAGATACCTCTCCGTCACACGGAGTAACAAATCCTAGTCTTGATCCATGCCAACTCAACAGACACCCTCGCAGATACCTGTAGAGCACCTTTATAGTCACCTAGTTACATTGCGACGTTTGATACACACAAGGTACTCCTCCGATGTCAGTGAGTTGCATGATCTCATGGTCATAGGAACACATACTTTGACATGTAGAAAACAGTAGCAATAAACTGACACGATCATATGCTACGTTTGTAGTTTGGGTCTTGTCCATCACATCATTCTCCTAATGATGTGATCCCGTTATCAAATGACATCACATGTCAATGGCTAGGAAACCTTGACCATATTTGATCCACGAGCTAGTTCACTAGAGGCATACTAGGGACAGAGTGTTGTCTATTTACCCACGCATGTAATGTGTTTCCATTCAATACAATTATAGCATGGATAATAAACGATTATCATGAACAAGGAAATATGATAAGAACTAATTTATTATTGCCTCTAGGGCATATTTCCAACAGTTCCTACATATTCTACGAAGATCTTTATCGGTCGAACCTCTATGTCAAGGATTTAGCTAATCCCGTATGATGTTCCCTTTGTTCTTCGGTATGTTACTTGCCCGAGATTCGATTGTCGGTATCTCCATACCTAGTTCAACCTCGTTACCGGCAAGTCTCTTTACTCGTTCCGTAATACAAAATCCCGTGACTAACACTTAGTCACATTGCTTGCAAGGCTTGTTGTGATGTTGTATTACCGAGTGGGCCCTGAGATACCTCTCCGTCACACGGAGTAACAAATCCCAGTCTTGATCCATGCCAACCCAACAGACACCCTCGAAGATACCTATAGAGTACCTTTATAGTCACCCAGTTACGTTGAACCGTTTGGTACACACAAGGTACTCCTTTGGTGTCAGTGAGTTGCATGATCTCATGGTCATAGGAACAGATACTTGACATGCAGAAAACAGTAGCAATAAACTGACACGATCTTATGCTACATTTGTAGTTTGGGTCTTGTCCATCACATCATTCTCCTAATGATGTGATCCCATTATCAAATGACATCTCATGTCTATGGCTAGGAAACCTTAACCATCCTTGATCAACGAGCTAGTCTACTAGAGGCATACTAGGGACATGGTTTTGTCTATGTATCCACACATGCATCTAAGTCTCCGATCAATACAATTATAGCATGGATAATAAACGATTATCATGAACAAGGAAATATGATAATAACCAATTTATTATTGCCTCTAGGGCGTATTTCCAACAGCTTCGACGTGACCTCTTCCATCTAGGATGCTGAAACACCCACGAGTAACAAGACCGTAAGGGATTAGTGGGGGAAATCAATTTTCTTTTTGTGGAAGTGTAAATCGAGGCCTTCTCTTCCAAACCCTAGATCATCAACAAGATTCGATGTCTAGGGAGGTAGATCAGGCGAAAATGAGCTTAGGAGCAACAATGGAGCTTTGGGGGAAAAGAGGTAAGTCAACATGGAGAAGAGGACACATTTATACAGTGAGAAGAAGCATCCAACTGTTATGCCATTGTTCCCATGCATAAGCGATAATACCGCTGGGGAGAGACGTACTTCCGCTTGCACGGAAGTTCCTCCCACTTAGTACAACTGAAGACTTTAGGGAGGCGGTAGTGACGCCAGAGCGATAGTGCCACCGGAGCGGTACTACTACTCCCACTAGCGGAACTTCCGCTTAGCGCTGCAACAACGGGAGGACAAGCTATAGTGGAGTGGGGCAGCACAGTAGTACAACCCAGAGCGGTACTATCGCTTGCTGAAGATGCTCAACTTCCGCTCAGAAGGACCAGCTATCTAGAGAGCAAAAAATAAGCGGTAATCCAGTGGTAGAACACCACGATAGTACCGCCGAAGCTGGAGAGGTACTTTCGCTTAGTCCATGTGCATGGAGGCAGCAGGTCGAGTCGTAGAAACGCCGGAGCAGTACTACCGCACCCTACTACCGCCCTACTTCCACTGGATATCTAGGGAGCAAATATGTATGTGGAAGTACCTGAGCATTGAACTGCAGCAGTACCGCTGGAGCAGTACTACCGTTGTGCAGCGCGGTACTAATGCTTAACACACTTTGGACAACTTGATCAAGCAAGGAAAGAAGCTCCAGATGTCGGGAATAAAGGCAGGGTGCAAAGTGACTATGTACGTGATGATTCCACCCAAACATTTCCGAGGCGGACCCCTTCTTGATAGTACGGATTTCCTACTACTCAAGTCCACCAACACTAAATCGTGAGAAAATAACCGTTTCTCTTTAAACACCGAGGGGAAATAAAATGTCTCATGCCGTCTGATAATCTCTGAAATCTAAATGCACACGGTTAGTCCGCAAACGACATTGTCATCAATCACAAAAACTACTTAGGGGAAATTATGTTCTAACAGTCTCCCCCTTTTTGGTGGATTGATGACAACATGGGATTTTCTCATAAGATAAACAAGAATACTTAAGCAAACGCAATATTTATAAAATATAGAAAGGCTCCCCACTAGATGTGTACTCTACTTTAATATGCCTTTGGAATGCAAAGGGCACACACTAAGATCGACCTCCCCCTATATTTTATAGACAAGGCACCAAACTTGCAAATCACATAATATGAGAAATAAACATGAATGCAAGAGATAGTAAGTGAGCATAAGTATAGAGCACAAGTAATATCATCTCACAAACTAATAATGTTGATAGAAAGATACAAAGTGGATAGGCATATGTCTCACATCATATAGGAGATACTCATAAGTCTTGAAAACATAAACCAAAGCAAGCAATAAACGAGTTTATGAGAGAGAAAATGCAAAGACAAATGAGACACACTCGTGACTCAAAAAATCCCTAAACATTCTCCCTCCTTTGGCATCGAGACACCAAAAGGGCACAAAGTACTAAGATGATACTAGGTGATGGTAGACTCGAGACAACCATCAATCCTTGGGATGCTCACCGGACTCCTCATCAGAAGCAGCAGGCAACTCCTTGTCAGGATCTACCCATGGGAAGTTCTTCTTGACCCAATCCTCCTCGTCAGTTATCTTCTCCTCAGACCTACTGTGAACCTCCAGACCAATCTTCCTCATGATTGCCTTGTCACGACTACGAGCCTTCTTTGCCTCAACATGAGCCTTGTATTGACCCTGAGCCTAGAAACAAAGAAGCTTCTTTATCTTGGACTTAAGCTTGGTTGCCCATGAAGGTTTGATCTTAGTTGGTGGAGCATAAGTGTAGTATGTCTCCTCCTCCTCATAAGAATCAGTGGGGCAATCTTAGGAATAGACGATGCAATGCCCCAGTTCTCCTTCACACAAAGCTTAAGCACACCATGAGACACCATGTGCTCCGTGACAAGATACTCATCAGGAAACTCAGCAACCCAGGTATCCTCAATCAGCTTGAAGATGTAGGGGCCTAGATGGGCACCTTCCTGTCAAATACAGCAAAGCAAAGCTCGCACCACATGATGTGGGAGACATCCAAAGTAGAGTCCCTGCCCTTCTCCTTAATGCACAGTAGAAGCACATTCACGGGATAGGAGTGTACCTGATCCCTGTTCCCAATGCGAGGGTACAGAGTGTTGAAAAAGATACGATGCATAATGTCCAGGAATGGGATGAGCTTAGTATGAACACCCTTGCTAGTCTGCACCTGTGTGGAGTGGCGAATCAGCTTGGACTTGTGAATTGGTGTAGTTCTGGTGTGAGGCTTGGGGCCAAGAGGTTCATCCATCCTCTGATCAACATACCCTAATGAGTTCATGAAGCTCTTCCAGTTGGACTTCAACACTCTTCCACCAGTCATCCAAGTCATGTTCCTCTCTACATCAGCATGAAAGTGCATTGTGGCATAGAACAGAGCCATAACCTCATGGTCAAAATCATGGTTGAATCCCATGATGGGAAACAGACCCCACTGCTGGCACAGAGCACAAGCTTCACCAAAGTAAGCATTTTGAGCGGGGTTGCTCATGTGCTCCGTGTCGATAGACTTCACTTCCACAAATAAGTTCTTCTTTGCCTTCAGGATGTCAACATAGATAAGAGACTACTCCTTGGTCTAGAAGGGACGACCAAAAAACACATCATCATGAGGATTCTGGTATGAATTGCGTTGACGAAAAGCAAGAAACTCCTGAGCACGCATCTCATCAGGAGGAGTAACAGTTTTGGGCTTGCTAGCAAACTTCTTGACATTCCTCTTGGGTTGAGCACTTGAACTTGCCTCATATTCATTTGTGGGATGAAAACGCTTGGAACCACCTTGACGGCTTGGATTCTTGCGGTGAGCTTGATGAGCGGAGATACCATCACATGGTACCCACAAATAAGGAGAAGCGGAAAAGAGAGTGTAAATCCAATGCACAAGCCAAAGGAATCAAAAGGTGAGAATATAAGATACGAAAACAGAAAGTCTGAATTTTTGGGGCACAAGCGGTATTACACTACTACAGAATAGTCCAAAGACAACACATCAATCAGAGACCCTTCGCCCAAACTATGTGCGATCGATCCATCACAAACACTATAGTTATAACTTCGTAGACAATAAACAAAACAACGTGCAATGACTGGTCCATCAGGCACATTTGAGATTAGACAAGCATTTGTCATGCAGAGCATACAGTTGGTGCTTATGAACTGTTTGCAATTAGATAAGATAACACAAATGGTTCTCAAAATACATATGTGTGCGAAGTAAGACATATAGTTCAATCGGACAAATTGTTTGTGTTGATCGAGCTAGAACACACACGAGTTACCATAACAAGGTGTGTGACATACATGTCAAATAGTTCATTCATCAGAATTGTGTGAGAATACCAATAATAACTCAAATGATTCATACTGACAAGCTGTGTGTGTTGTGGGCACACGGTTGCTGCCAAACAATTCTCAGCGATGGATGAAATCATTACCGACGCTACATTAGGAAGTGTCGGTTGCTTGTATTAATATCCCAGACATTTTATTATTATGACCCGTGTGCCCGTGCATCACCCCGTTCTCCTCTCTCGCGCCTTGTCACCGCGTTGCTGCCCGAGGATTCCAATGCATGCTTAGGCATCGCTTTTGGCCACGCGTCCGCTCGATGAGCCTGTTCCCACGTACAACCATGCAGGTTCCCGCACACGAAACCGTGCTACGACTCTATCTTCCCGCCCGGCTCAGTGAAATCCCCAATGCTTGCCAACCTTCTATATAAACCCTCACGGCCAACGACTCCACATTGCCTTCATCCCCTCCCTCCCCGTAGCTTGTCTAGTTTGCTTCTCCCCAATCGCCAATGGCATCGGCCATTCATCGTCGCCCCGCCACTCCATCAAAGAACAACTCCATCTGGGAGGCTTCTTCGGGTCGGCGCGACACTCCTCCGAAGCATGTAATGCACGCGGCACCCCTGGTGGGTGTGCGCACGCCACCAACTAGACGCTCCACCACTGCTGCCCAAAGGCAGCTGCTACTAGTGGCCGCCGTGGCCGCCACCATGCTGGTAGCCGCCAGGGCCGACACCCCATGATACGTCTCCAACGTATCTATAATTTTTGATGTTGTCATGCTATTATATTATCTGTTTTGGCTGTTTTATATGCATTAATATGCTATTTTATATTATTTTTGGGACTAACCTATTAATCTAGAGCCTAGTGTGAGTTTCTGTTTTTTCCTTGTTTTTGAGTTTTGCAGATATGGGATATTAAACGGAGTCCAAACGGAATAAAACCTTCGGAAGAATTTTTTTGGAAGGAAACAAATCAACCAGGCTTGTAGTGCATGCCAGGGCACCTGCGAGGGAGTCACAATCCTGGTAAGCGTGCCCCCTGGCCACGCCTAGTAGGCTTGCCGTCTCCCAGCAGGCCTCCTAACCCTATTCTTCGTCCTATAAATACCCAAATATTCCCCCAACATCAAAATGAGCCACAAAAATACTTTTCCACTTTCATAAGCCTCTGTTCCCGAGAGATCCAATCTTGGAGCCTTTTCCGATAATCTGCCAGAGGGGGTTTCGATCACGGAGGGCATCTAAATCAACTCCATTGTCCCTCCGATGATGCGTGAGTAGTCCACCACAGACCTATGGGTCCATTTCTAGTATTTAGATGGCTTCTTATCTCTCTTTTATCTTCAATACCATGTTCTCCATGATGTGGGGATCTATCCGGTGTAATCTTCTTTTGTGGTGTGTTTGTCAAGATCCGATGAATTGTGAGTTCATGTTCAGATTATCCATGTATCTTATTTGAGTCTTCTCTGAATTCTTACATGCATGATTTCATGTCCTTGTAAGTCTCTTCGAGTTATTGGTTTGGTTTGGCCAACTAGATTGGTAATTCTTGCAATGGGAGAAGTTCTTGGTTTTGGGTTCAATCTTGCGGTGTCCTCACCCAGTGACATAGTAGGGGTAGCGAGGCATGTATTGTATTGTTGCCATCAAGGATAACAAGATGGGGTTTTCATCATATTGCTTGAGTTTATCCCTCTACATCATGTCATCTTTCTTAATGCGTTACTCTGTTCTTCATGAACTTTATACTCTAAATGCAGGCAGGAGTCGGTCGATGTGCAGAGTAATAGTAGTAGATGCAGAATCGTTTTGGTCTACTTGATACGGACGTGATGCCTATATGCATGATCATTTCCTTGGATAACTACATGATTCTTCGCTTTTCTATCAATTGCTTGATAGTAATTTCTTTACCCACCATGATATTTTCCTTCAAGAGAGAAGCCTCTAGTGAAACCTATGGCCCTTGGGTCTACTTTCCATAATATATTTTCAGATCTATAAACCCAAAATACCAAAAATACCTTGTTGCAATTTATTTACCTTTTATTTTCCATTCTTTTTTACATCTATCTCTATTGGATCTAATCCTTGCAAATAATCGTGAAGGGATTGACAACCCCTTTATAGCGTTGGGTGCAAGAGTTTGATTGTTTGTGTAGGTGCATCCACTGGTGACTTGCTTGTTCCTCCTACTTGATTGATACCTTGGTTCTCAACAACTGAGGAAAATACTTATCTACTTCGCTGCATCACCCTTTCCTCTTCAAGGGAAAACCAACACATGCTCAAGAGGTAGTAAGAAGGATTTCTGGCGCCGTTGCCGGGGAGGATACATAGCAAGTCAAGATCAAGCCTACCAAGTACCCATCACAAACTCATATCTTGAATTTACATTATTTTCCATTTTCCTCTTGTTTTCCTCTCCCCCGCTTCTAAAATGATTTTCAAAAAATACCAAAAAGATTTGCCTTTTTATTTTCCCTCTCTTTCTTGTTTTCTTTTTTCTCGTCAGATCTCTTGTTTGCTTGTGTTGCTATGTGCCTCCTATTTGCTTGCATCTTCTCTTGCTAAAAATCTATTGATATGGATCCTCATCCACTTTCTAATCTTTTCAAATGTAGCGACCCGACCTGAAAGGTCAAATCTCCGGTGTTTCCATACCATCCCAAGATCATGCTGGTACACACACGGTACATCAATGTATATATCAAAGGGAAATCACACAGCATTATATTAATCAAAATCTCATATCGAGTCCTTTATTACAATAATCATTACAATAAAGTGGCCGAAGGCCAACTCATGAGAATAACTAAGTCTTGCGGAAGCGTCGAAGGTAGATGAGTCCATCTGACTCCAAGGGCATCTCACCGAGCGTAGAACGTGTCCTCACTCCTTGTCGGAAAAGTACTCTGCAACATGATACGTTGCAGCCGTGTAGGTCAGCATATGGAATATGCCGGCAAAGTCACAAGAGAGGGGTGAAAAGATAATAATCTAGTCTATATGCTTATATGGCAGGTGGGGTGGTAAGTTTTTGCGTAAAGCCAATTTTTTCCTACATCAAGAGAGGGGTAAGCAAAAAACTTATTACTAAGTTGGTTGATTAATGAGATGGTTCCACCAACCAATTCTCATACCCAAGTCATTAATACCCACATCATCTTATTAATTGTGTTGAGTGTTTCCGGAAGTTTCAGTTCCTTTGGCTCAAGTCGTCCATGACCGTGGACATGGCTAATCGATTAGGTTTGAGTACTCTGTAGAGTTTTGCACACGTTCCCCACAAGATTTGGTCAACTCCGTTTGATTTCTCGCACTTCAGGGTGTTTGAGAAACGGATGACCAAAACATGGTCTTCCAAAGGGTTTCCCTGCGACTCTGTCGGTGCCCATCCTTTCCTACCGTTCTTCTACATCTCGTTGCACCGCCTGTCTAGGGTCACCACGATATCCAACCAAGCCAGAGCCCATAATGACTTGTGGCTGTGCAGGTAAGCCTTGGGTCTTGAAGCATCCATCCATCTCTTTGTGCCTGGGTGGATCTTTCCGCGTGAATACTGGCCATCTCCAGCAACACCTAGGCAAATCCACTGGTTTCTCCAGGGTGCCGTTCAACCATCATCCACCCAAAGGTAAGTTGAAAACTCGGAGTCTTGAAGTCTTGATCATTATGTAGGTTTTGTAATTAATCTCACAACTCTCATGAATCACACAACCAACCCCGTCTACTAGTAGCATAGCCAAATGTAGAAACAACGTTTCCCGGGGCCAATGTGTCAAGGGTTGAGGTACCTACCACATGATACTACATCAAGTAACCAAATTTCCAACTAACCTACTTTGCATGCAATTGGGGTGATGGAAGAACTAATGCAATAAAAACATGGGTAAAGATGATCAAAGTGACTTGCCTGATTGATGATCTTCGTACGTGAGTGACTCTAAGTAACAAGCTTCGCACTCCGGATAATCTAACGAAGCAAACAAGCACTCAATAAGCATACAACAACAAAAAATATTGTAACTCACAACCATGAACAAGTAAACAATCAAAACAAAACAATGCACAAAAATCACAAGCAAGAAAACACACAAAATTTTGTTTTATAGAAGATGATTGATAAAACACTACTAACATAATGAAACCTATTTGTAATAACAGAACAATAGTTGATAGCAAGAAAACAATAAAATATTTTATTAATAACAGAATTGAATTCATTAAAGTTTGTTGGGAAAAACTTTGGTAAAGTTTTTTAAAAGTTTTGATAAACACTATATGAAACAACTATAGTTTTACTAACAAAAGAGCAAAACAAAACTTATTATTTATTAACAAAACATGTTCTTAACAGGAATGAATTTACAAATAAACTTGTCTTAGGAAACAAAATTAAATTATAAACTCTGTTAAAAGAAATCTATTACTAAACTAGTTGTTTTAATCAAATTAAACCTATTTGAAAAGAAGTTGTGATGCCTATATTAACTAAGAAAATAAACTACACAAATAATATTTTTATTAACAGTAATTAAAACACCTAAAGTTTAACTAACAGAACCTACTAAATCAAATAAAATTAAATCTAATTTAAACCAACTAAAACTAAGTTAAGTTAAACTATACTAACTAATAGGCAGAATCTGTCTATAGCTAAAACACTAATAAAATCATCCTAAAAAATTCTCAAACTAAGCCATAAGATAGTGCTAACTAATACCAAACAGTAGCAAGAAGATTCATATCAAAATCTAATTTCAAACTCTAGTTATTCAGATTTGAATGTTTTGAGAAAATTTGATTCAATTCAAATTTTATAGGTCAAATTTGAAATTTAAAGGTACAGGGTGAAACTACATGAAAAATGTGATCTATTGCAAAAAGAATCAACTCAAAACATTAAACAGATTAAAAGATATAGCTAAAACAAATTCAGAATAAACCGGTGGTCGGAGGAGGTCGGGGAAGCGTCTCCGGTGGTCGAGTGTGACGTCGGAGTGGTCCGGGCGGCGGCGCTTGACGTCCGGCGTCAAACTATGAGGTTGGAGGGGCACGGGGAGGTCCGAGGCGACGAGCACGGCGGTGGGGACCTTCGGTTGGAGCTGCAACTCCGGCGAGCTCTCCTGCGACGGTCTGGCGACGGGAGAGAGGGGGTCGGGGTGGAAATGGAGCGCGGAGCTGCCCGCTCTTATATAGGGCCGTGGGTGGGGTCGAGGAAGAGAGGAGAGAGAGATCCGACATGGAGAAGAAACTGCCGGCGAGGGTTCGGCGCGAGGTGAGTGATGACCGCGCGGGTCAGCGGGCGGTCGGGGTGGGGTCCGCTGTCAAAGAGAGGGAGGCGTCCGTTGCGCGTCGGTCGGCCGGATCGAAATAATTTCGCGAGTAACTACCCGTGGGCCGGCCCGTTTAAATACAAAAACCATTACTCTTTTTAATAGTCAGAGTAGTAAAACCTCTTTAAAAGCATTCAAAACATTTTTAAATATAGGAGTATTATATATCAAAATTAATAGAATAATAAATGCCATTTATTGAACATTTTTATTCTGTCATTTGATTACTTTGAAAAAAAAATATTTTTAGAAATTGTCTAATTGTTTTTAAATCCTTTTTGCAAATATTTTTCAAAATAACTCCTGGTTGTTTTTGTTCAAATAAATCACCAAATAGTCCCTGGTGTGGAGTGTCATGTTCCTCCCCTCATATTTGAACATTTTACCAAGATTTTCAAATAGGTGAAAGCCACACATTGAAAGTAGAAAGGGGGTTTCAGAAATTCAGAGAAGGCATTTCAACTAATACATGTATTCAAGCAATGATGATGATAGATGCATAGCTATATTTCATAATATTCCAAAATGGAATTTTGGGATGTTACAAACCTACCCACCTTAAGATGAATCTCGCCCTCGAGATTCGGGTTGGCTAGAAAATAGGTGCGGGTGGTCTCTACGAAGATCTTCTTCGCGTTCCGAGGTGGCTTCTTCCTTGGTGTGGTGACTCCACAAAACCTTATAGAACTTGATGATTCTGCTGCGGGTAACTCTGTTGGCAGTCTCGAGGATTCTGACAGGCTTCTCCTTGTAGGTCAGATCATTGTCAAGTTGTATGGCCTCTAGGGGCACTGTGTCTCTCAAGGGAATATCAGTCATCTCAGCATGACATTTCTTCAGCTGAGACACATGGAACACATCATGAACTCCGGATAATCCTTCCGGCAATTCCAGCTTGTATGCAACTTCGCCTCTACGTTCAAGAATTTTGTAGGGGCCTATGAATCTGGGTGCTAACTTTCCTTTAACACCAAACCTCTTGATTCCTCGAAGCGGTGACACACGAATATATGCTCGGTCTCCCACTTCATACGTCACTTCTTTACGTTTGCTGTCTGCATAACTCTTCTGTCGAGATTGAGCTATCTTGAATCTGTCGCGAATCAGCTTAACTTTCTCTTCAGAATCTCGGATAAGGTCGGGACCAAAAAGTTGTCGGTCTCCAACACCATCCCACGTCAACGGTGTTCTGCACCTCCTTCCGTATAAGGCTTCGAAAGGGGCCATCTTCAGACTGGTCTGATAACTATTGTTGTACGAGAATTCTGCGTAAGGTAAATTGTCATCCCAACTAGATCCATAATCTAGCGCACAAGCTCTCAACATGTCTTCTAGAATCTGGTTGACTCTCTCAGTCTGTCCATCGGTCTGCGGATGAAAAGCTGTACTGAACTCCAGCCTTGTACCCAAAGTTTCATGTAACTGATGCCAAAACTTTGAGGTAAATTGTGTTCCTCTATCTGACACGATACTCCTCGGAACTCCATGCAGACATACGATCCTGGTCATATATATCTTGGCTAGCTTAGCACTGGTATAGGTGGTTTTCACTGGAATGAAATGAGCCACCTTGGTCAAGCGGTCTACCACTACCCAGATGGAATCATAACCTGAACGGGTCCTGGGTAGTCCTGTGATGAAATCCATACCAAGCTTTTCCCATTTCCACTCGGGTATCGGAAAGGTTGGAGTAACCCTGCTGGTTTCTGATGTTCCGACTTTACTCGCTGACAAACATCACATATTGCAACATGTTCCGCAATATCCTTCTTCATACCTATCCACCAATAACTTTCTTTCAAATCCAGGTACATCTTGGTGTTGCCTGGATGTATTGAGTAAGGGGAATCATGGGCTTCTTGAAGTATCAACTTCCTGAGCTCTGGGTCATTAGGCACAAAGATGCAGTTCTCAAACCACAGAGTTCCTTGCTCATCCTCACGAAAACCTTTAGCTTTACCATCTTTCATTCTTTGCTTAATCTCAGCTATTTCCTTGTCCGTCTTTTGGGTTTCACGAATTCGTTTGGTCAAGGTGGACTGAATCTCTAGTGTGGCAACATATCCTCTTGGGAATATCTCTAGCCGGAGCTCTCTGAGATCATTGGCTAACTCTTGGGGTAATCCTCCCGCTGTGAGTGTGTTTACATAAGTTTTCCGACTCAAGGCATCGGCTACAACATTTGCCTTACCTGGATGGTAGTGTAATCTCATGTCATAGTCCTTGATTAACTCTAACCATCTCCTCTGTCTGAGGTTCAACTCCTTCTGCGTGAAGATATATTTCAAGCTCTTATGGTCGGTGTATACATCACAACTATTTCCGATAAGGAAATGTCTCCAGGTCTTGAGTGCGTGCACTACGGTTGCTAGTTCCAAATCATGGGTGGCATAATTCAACTCATGAGGTCGTAGTTGTCTGGATGCATAAGCTACAACCTTTCCATCTTGCATGAGTACTCCTCCAAGTCCTTGACGTGAAGCATCACAATAAACCTGGAAGTCCTTCCGAATATTGGGCAAAATCAACACTGGGGTTGTGACCAAACGTTTCTTCAACTCCTGGAAACTGACTTCACATTTCTCAGTCCAAATATACTTAGACTCTTTCTTCAACAACTCTGTCATGGGCTTGGCTATCTTTGAGAAATTCTCAATGAACCTCCGGTAATATCCGGCAAGTCCGAGGAAACTGCGGATCTCCTTAACTGAGGTGGGTGGCTTCCACTCGGTGATGGCTTCAACCTTAGTGGGGTCTACGGCTGTTCCTTCTCCGGAAATAACATGTCCAAGGAATCCGACTTCCGTCAGCCAAAATTCACATTTGCTGAACTTGGCATATAACTGATGCTCTCTCAGCTTCTCCAGAACTAAACGCAAATGTTCCTTGTGTTCTTCCTCGTTCTTGGAGAATATCAAAATGTCGTCGATGAACACCACAACAAACTTGTCCAAATATTCCATAAACACCTTGTTCATCATATTCATGAAGTAGGCAGGAGCATTAGTCAAACCAAAGGACATGACAGTATACTCATACAAGCCATACCTTGTGGTGAAAGCTGTTTTGGGTATATCCTGTTCATGAATCTTCGGTTGGTGATACCCTGATTGAAGATCGATCTTGGAGAGTACTTTGGCGCCTACTAGCTGATCAAACAAGTCATTAATCATCAGCAGAGGGTACTTGTTCTCGATAGTCACCTCGTTCAAGGCACGATAATCGACTACCATTCTCAAGGTTTTATCCTTCTTCTCCACCAAAAGAACTGGGGCTCCCCAAGGTGAAGAACTTGGGCGAATATATCCCTTGTCCAATAACTCCTTTATTTGCTTCTTGATTTCCAACAGATCATTTGCGGGCATCCGATAGGGTCTCTTGGAAATTGGGGCTGTCCCTGGTTGCAGCTCTATTAGGAACTCAATCTCCCTATCTGGTGGCATGCCTGGTAATTCTTCCGGGAATACATCCAGAAAATATTTTACCACAGGTACTTCCTCCTGAACAACTCCTGTGAGGGAATTTAATCGAGCACTCATCTGGGTGCATCGGGATACATACTTAATCCTCTTGTTCTCCGGGGTGGTGAGTGAAACAGACTTGCTAGGGCAATCAAGATTTCCTTCACACTTGGTCATCCAATCCATCCCTAGGATTACATCCAATCCCTGGGATTCTAAGACGATGAGGTCGGTGGGAAAAACATGGTTTCCTATATTGAGTTTCAAGGCATGGCATCCTATCCTTGCCATCATCATACCTCCTGGGGAACTGACCTTAATGGGCTGACTAAGGGTTTTGGTGGGCAAACCATATTTATCCACAACTACCCTTGATATGAATGAATGAGTTGCATCGGAATCAAAAAGTATTGTAATGGACGTGAATGCAATAAAAACATACCAACCACAGTCTCGGGTTGATCATAGACTTCTTCCATGTCGAGGTGGTTCACCTGGGCACGAGGAAACGGATTTGGCTTCTTGGCTGCGGCGTTGCCGTTTCCATTTCCCTGCTTGCTCTGGATACACTCAGTAGCATAGTTCCCTGTCTTCTGGCACTTGAAACAGGTGATGTGGCTCAGATCCTTCTGAGTAGGAGCGTGACGGTGCTGGTTGTTGTTCCCATTCCCATTGTCAGTCTTGAAGTTGCCATGGTTGGGACGGGCATTCCAATTTCCTCCATGGTTGTAGCCTCCATGGTTGTGCACGGCATGAGGGTGCCTTCCAAACTTACCGGTCCCTGATCCGGTATTCCCTGAGTACGGGAAGTAGCGGGGCTTCTAATGAGCTCCAGAGTTAAACTTCCCCTGAGTGTACTTCCGCTTGCGATTCTCAATTTGCTGCTGTTTACCCTCCAAGATGAGGGCCTTGTCCACCAGCTCTTGGTAGTTGTTGAAGGTAGCCACTACCAGTTGCATGCTCAACTCATCGTTGAGTCCTTCCAGAAACTTCTCTTGCCTGGCCGCATCATCGGCCACGTCTCCTGGTGCATAACGAGCCAATGTGCTGAAGTCGTCCACGTACTGGGCCACAGAGCGATTTCCCTGGCGCAAGTTGCGAAACTCGCGCTTCTTCAGACTCATGGCTCCAGCTGAAACATGTGCGGTGCGGAAAGCTTGCTTGAACTGCTCCCAAGTTATATCAGCAATAGGATATGTGGTGGTGTAGTCTCCCACCATGAAGCTGCTGGTCCTTCCAGTTGATGTGCGGCAAAGCGCACTTTCTCAGCATCAGTACATCCAGCTGTGACGAGTTCTCTCTCCATCTTATGGAGCCAGTCATCTGCCACAATGGGCTCAGTGCTGCGGGAGAAAGTTGGAGGGTTCAACCTCAGAAAACAGGTGAGATTGTCAGCCTGGGGTGGATGGTGGTTGTTGTTGTTCTGGTTGTTGGTCTGATTCTGGATCAATAGCTGCATCAATGCATTCTGCTGCTGAAGAAGTTGCGTGAGTTCCGGCGGGAAGGTGAAGTCGGACTCACGTCGTGGAGGCATCTTGCTGTTTTCAGAGGGGTGAGAATTAGAATAGAATAAGGGCCTAAAAGGAGAAATTCACTACCCATATGCAATGCAACAACATATCACACCAACACTCATTCATTTATTCAATCAATGTCAAACATCAAGATACAAGTCTCAATCAAACTACACATCGACCTACACTTTTTAACGTTGAAAAATAAAAGATACATGGAGGGCATAACTAAAGTTTTCCTCAGAAGTACATGGTGACTGAGTCTCCTCCAGTGGTGCTCTCCTCATAGTCATCATCGTCGCTGATGAAAGGAGCGAAGTCTCCTTCAGGATGAAGATTTTCACCCATGTCCATCTGTTCCTCTAGAGTGGCGATACGAGTATTCAGCTTGTCGATCCTCTCTAAGAAATCCTTCACTTCATACTCATGTTCATAGTTGGCTTCCCGCAAGTCAGCTTCGAGGTCAATCTCACGGTTCATCAGATTCTTGATTGTCTTCGTATCAGCACGAACTCGAAGCTCCAGAGTCCTGATGTGAGTCTCCAGGGTCTGGATATAAGAAATGGTGGTGTCTGCAGTGGGAGGGGTTATGATGTTTCCATTGGCATCTCTGCGACAAACCACGCTGAGTCCTGGTGAAATGGTTCCACCTCTGTATTCCTCCTGAATACGTCCAAGGGCACGATGAATGGCCATGTCTCTTCCAAGTATCCAGCTGGGTGCCACAAACTTGAAGTCGATGGGTTCCTTCCGATTCCCAAAGGTCTTCCCTGGGATGTGCACCTCAATCCTGTAGCGTCCATCTTGGGGAAATGACATGATTGGAATCCCGGTGATGCTCGGCAAAGCAATCCTTACGTCCTTGACGATCCTCATCAGCTCCTTACCAAAGGGCATCGTTGCGTCAGGCTGGCAAAACTCCGTGATCAACACTGGGATGAAGGTGGCCATCTATAAATTTTGAAATAATCGGATAGGAGTCAGAAATGAGTAGATGAGAGTATAAGAATTTTAAAGACAAAGAGATACAATCCTAAGGCTTTCCAATCCTAGAGGTTACGTCCTACGATCAGCATGTGCTCTGATACCATTTCTGTAGCGACCCGACCTGAAAAGTCGAATCTCCGGTGTTTCCGTACCATCCCAAGATCATGCTGGTACACACACGATACATCAATGTATATATCAAAGGGAAATCACACAGCATTATATTAATCAAAATCTCATATCGAGTCCTTTATTACAATAATCATTACAATAAAGTGGCCGAAGGCCAACTCATGAGAATAACTAAGTCTTGCGGAAGCGTCGAAGGTAGATGAGTCCATCTGACTCCAAGGGCATCTCACCGAGCGTAGAACGTGTCCTCACTCCTGGTCAGAAAAGTACTCTGCAACATGATACGTTGCAGCCGTGTAGGTCAGCATATGGAATATGCCGGCAAAGTCACAAGAGAGGGGTGAAACGATAATCATCTAGTCTATATGTTTATATGGCAGGTGGGGTGGTAAGTTTTTGCGTAAAGCAAATTTTTTCCTACATCAAGAGAGGGGTAAGAAAAAAATTATTACTAAGTTGGTTGATTAATGAGATGGTTCCACCAACCAATTCTCATACCCAAGTCATTAATACCCACATCATCTTATTAATTGTGTTGAGTGTTTCCGGAAGTTTCAGTTCCTTTGGCTCAAGTCGTCCATGACCGTGGACATGGCTAATCGATTAGGTTTGAGTACTCTGTAGAGTTTTTCACACGTTCCCCACAAGATTTGGTCGCCTCCGTTTGATTTCTCGCACTTCAGGGTGTTTGAGAAACGGATGACGAAAACATGGTCTTCCAAAGGGTTTCCCTGCGACTCTGTCGGTGCCCATCCTTTCCTACCGTTCTTCTACATCTCGTAGCACCGCCTGTCCAGGGTCACCACGATATCCAACCAAGCCAGAGCCCATAATGACTTGTGGCTGTGTAGGTAAGCCTTGGGTCTTGAAGCATCCATCCATCTCTTTGTGCCTGGGTGGATCTTTCCGCGTGAATACTGGCCATCTCCAGCAACACCTAGGCAAATCCACTGGTTTCTCCAGGGTGTCGTTCAACCATCATCCACCCAAAGGTAAGTTGAAAACTCGGAGTCTTGAAGTCTTGATCATTATGTAGGTTTTGTAATTAATCTCACAACTCTCATGAATCACACAACCAACCCCGTCTACTAGTAGCATAGCCAAATGTAGAAACAACGTTTCCCGGGGCCAATGTGTCAAGGGTTGAGGTACCTACCACATGATACTACATCAAGTAACCAAATTTCCAACTAACCTACTTTGCATGCAATTGGGGTGATGGAAGAACTAATGCAATAAAAACATGGGTAAAGATGATCAAAGTGACTTGCCTGATTGATGATCTTCGTACGTGAGTGACTCTAAGTAACAAGCTTCGCACTCCGGATAATCTAACGAAGCAAAAAAGCACTCAATAAGCATACAACAAAAAAAATATTGTAACTCACAACCATGAACTAGTAAACAATCAAAACAAAACAATGCACAAAAATCACAAGCAAGAAAACACACAAAATTTTGTTTTATAGAAGATGATTGATAGAAAACTACTAACATAATGAAACCTATTTGTAATAACAGAACAATAGTTGATAGCAAGAAAACAATAAAATATTTTATTAATAACAGAATTGAATTCATTAAAGTTTGTTGGGAAAAACTTTCGTAAAGTTTTCTAAAAGTTTTGATAAACACTATACGAAACAACTATAGTTTTACTAACAAAAGAGCAAAACAAAACTTATTATTTATTAACAAAACATGTTCTTAACAGGAAAGAATTTACAAATAAACTTGTCTTAGAAAACAAAATTAAATTATAAACTCTGTTAAAAGAAATCTATTACTAAACTAGTTGTTTTAATCAAATTAAACCTATTTGAAAAGAAGTTGTGATGCCTATATTAACTAAGAAAATAAACTACACAAATAATATTTTTATTAACAGTAAGTAAAACACCTAAAGTTTAACTAATAGAACCTACTAAATCAAATAAAATTAAATCTAATTTAAACCAACTAAAACTAAGTTAATTTAAACTATACTAACTAATAGGCAAAATCGGTCTATAGCTAAAACACTAATCAAATCATCCTAAAAAATTCTCAAATTAAGCCATAAGATAGTCCTAACTAATACCAAACAGTAGCAAAAAGATTCATATCAAAATCTAATTTCAAACTCTAGTTATTCAGATTTGAATCTTTTGAGCAAATTCAATTCAATTCAAATTTTATAGGTCAAATTTGAAATTTAAAGGTACAGGGTGAAACTACATGAAAAATTTGATCTATTGCAAAAAGAATCAACTCAATACATTAAACAAATTAAAAGATATAGCTAAAAAAAGTTCAGAATAGTTTCTGTTAACTAAAACAAAACAGAAAAAAGGAAAAAATCTACCGGACGGCCAGGGTGACGTGGCAGGTTCCTATTGGCTGGCTAGCGCGTGCATGCGGGCGTTTCCGGCGGTCAACCGAACTGTAAAGAAAACGGTTCGGGGAATTAAGTGGTTCTAATCGGGGCCGTTGGATTTAGATCGGAGGGAGGGTAGGGGCTCGACGACTTACCGGAGAGGAAGGAGGTCTCCGGCGAGTGGTGGCGATGGCCGGTGGTCGGAGGAGGTCGGGGAAGCGTCTCCGGTGGTCGAGTGCAACGACGGAGTGGTCCGGGCGGCGGCGCTTGATGTCCGGCGTCGAACGGTGAGGTCGGAGGGGCACAGGGAGGTCCGAGGCGACGAGCACGGCGGTGGGGACCTTCGGTTGGAGCTGCAACTCCGGCGAGCTCTCCTGCGACGGTCTGGCGACGAGAGAGAGGGGCTCGGGGTGGAAATGGAGCGCGGAGCTGCCCGGTCTTATATAGGGCCGCGGGTGGGGTCGGGGAAGAGAGGAGAGAGAGATTCGGCGTGGAGAAGAAACTGCTGGTGAGGGTTCGGCGCGAGGTGAGTGATGACCGCGCGGGTCAGCGGGCGGTCGGGGTGGGGTCCGCTGTCAGAGAGAGGGAGGCGTCCGTTGCGCGTCGGTCGGCCGGCTCGAAATAATTTCGCGAGTAACTGCCCATGGGCCGGCCCGTTTAAATACAAAAACCGTTACTCTTTTTAATAGTCAGAGTAGTAAAACCTCTTTAAAAGCATTCGAAACATTTTTAAATATAGGAGTATTATATATCAAAATTAACATAATAATAAATTCCATTTATTGAACATTTTTATTCTGTCATTTGAATACTTTGAAAAAAATAATATTTTCAGAAATTGTCTAATTGTTTTTAAATCCTTTTTGCAAATATTTTTGAAAATAACTCCTGGTTGTTTTTGTTCAAATAAATCACCAAATAGTCCCTAGTGTGGAATGTCATGTTCCTCCCCTCATATTTGAACATTTTACCAAGATTTTCAAATAGGTAAAAGCCACACATTGAAAGTAGAAAGGGGGTTTCAGAAATTCAGAGAAGGCATTTCAACTAATACATGTATTCAAGCAATGATGATGATAGATGCATAGCTATATTTCATAACATTCCAAAATGGAATTTTGGGATGTTACATCAAAATACCAAAGTATGATGAACCAATTGCTATTGAGTTGAGTGCACTTGATTATCTCTACGAAGTTTTGTTTGAAAATCATGAATCTAGAAATTTTGATGAAGTGTTGAAAGAAGAAATTTGTAAGGAGATTCATGATAGTTCCTTGAATGAAAAGCATGATTACCATGTTGTTAGTATGAATTCTCTGAATATCCGTGATACTAATGATATGCAAAACCACAAGCTTGGTGCTATGCTTGATGAATATGATATTCTTTGTTCCCCAAGTTTTGATGATGACACGTATGCTATAATTGATGATGGAAATAATGCTTTATTTAATATTTATATTGTGAAATTCCTTCATTATGCTACTGAAAATTATTATGAGGGAGGAACATATGCTTGTAGGAATTTCAGTAATATCAAGTTTCCTCTCAATGTGTTCAAAGTTTGGAAATTATGCTTGTTTTGCCTTCCTATGCTAGTTGATTCTTGCTCCCATAAATTGTTTTCTCACAAAATCCCTATGCATGGGAAGTGGGTTACACTTAAATGTGATTGTCATGATATTCTTGATTCTCTCTTGCATGTTTCAATTACTACTTTTTATGTGAGCATCATTGGAATCATCATGCCTAGCTAAGGGCGTAAAACAATAGCGCTTGTTGGGAGGCAACCCAATTTTATTTTTGTGTTCTATTTTTGCTTCTGTTTTTGAGTGTTTAACACATTATTAATTCTTTAATAATTCTGTTTTGGTGTTTTAATTAGTGTTTGAGCCAAGTAAAACCTTTGGGGTGATCTATGGTAGTTGTTGATTTGATCTTGCTAAAAAACAGAAACTTTTGTGCTCAGTCCAGGAATTTGCCAACTTTTTCAGAGCGTCTAATGAGTATGTAATTTTTACACAAGATTTATATATAAAATTTCCAGGTTTTTATAATGTTTTAGAATTTTTTGAGTTACAGAAGTATAGGAAGTTTTCAGATTTCTACAGACTGTTCTGTTTTTTATAGATTCTGTTTTCTTTGAGTTGTTTACCTATTTTTATGAATCTATGGGTTGTATCATGGTGTATGAACCATGGAGAAGTTAGAATACAGTAGGTACACAAATATAAATAAATTATGAGTTCACAACAGTACCTATAGTGGTGATTTATTTTCCTATACTAACGGATCTCACGAGTTTTCTGTTAAGTTTTGTGTTGTGAAGTTTTCAAGTTTTGGGTAAAGATTTGATGGACTATGGAATAAGGAGTGGCAAGAGACTAAGCTTGGGGATGCTAAAGTCACCCCAAGTCATATTATAGGATTCCAAAGAGCCTAATCTTGGGGATGCCCCGGAAAGCATCCCCTCTTTCGTCTTCAATCCATCGGTAAATTTACTTGAGGCTATATTTTTATTCACCACATGATATGTGTTTTGCTTCGAGCGTCTTGTATGATATGAGCCTTTGCTTCTTAGTTTTCCACAATCATACTTGCAGCACACATCTTTTGAGAGAGACACGCTGAATTGTGAATTTATTAGAATACTCTATGTGCTTCACTTATATCTTTTGAGATAGGCAATTTTGCTCTATGTGCTTCACTTATATTTTTTAGAGCACGGTGGTGTTTGCACTTTGTAGAAATAATTGAAATCTCATACCTCACTTATATTATTTTGAGAGTCTCTAAACATAATGGTAATTGGTCTAGGTTATGAATTTAGTCCTGATATGATAGGCATCCAAGAGGGATATAATAAAAACTTCCATATTAAGTGCATTGAGTATTTATGAGAAGTCTGATTCCTTGCATAAAGTTTTGAGATATAAAGATGGTAATGTTAAGAGTCATGTTAGAAAGTAATTGTGTTTTGGTAAAAAAATACTTGTGTAAAGGTTTGTGATTCCCGTACATGCACGTATGGTGAACCGTTATGTAAGGAAGTCGGAGCATGATTTGTTTATAGGGGTTTGACCTTTGTGTGAGGGCCGGGAGCGCGCGATGGTTAACTCCTACCAACATCTCCCCTAGGAGCATGCGTTTAATAATTTGCTTCAATGACTAATAGACTGTTGCAATAAGTATGTGAGTTCTTTTTGACTAATGTTGAGTCCATGGAATATACGCACTCTCACCCTTCCACCTTTGCTAGCCTCTCTAGTACCGCGCAACTTTCGCTGGTACAACAAACACCTTCCTCAAAACAACCACCATACACCTTCCTCAAAACAGCCACCAGATATCTTTCCTCAAAACAGCCACCATACCTACCTATTATGGCATTTCCATAGCCATTCCGAGATATATCACTACTAGGGAAAACCCTAGCAGTAGAGCGGGTATTTGGTGTATCAGTAGTGCGGGCACCAGCGCTACTGATACGGCGCTATAGCTAACGTTTATGAGTAGTGCGTTTTGACACGTGCTACTGCTATACCTACTTAGTAGTAGCACTTTTCATACCAGCGCTACTGCTAAGTCCTTTAGCAGCAGCGTTTTCCTGTCCAGCGCTAAAGAGCGCTACTACTATATTTTCTCATATCATTTCTTTTTATACGTATTTGCAATGTTTCTGTACAGGTTTCATACAGTATTCTAATCATATCACAAACATGCAATATGCTCATCATATCATACACATAATAGTCTCATCATATCATCCAACACAAATCATGTCATCACGTCATAGTCATGATATAGCTATAAAAGTTACATGACATGTCTCATCATACATAATGTAGTACTTCTTGAGGCATCAGTTCGTATCCTTATCTCGCACTACCGTGAACCTAAACTAACTACTGGCTATCGCTCAGAAACCGGAAACCGGTATACCTAGGCCTAACACTCCGGCCACTCGTCGTATACTCCTAGCGTAGCTCTTCTTCGTCATCAATGATCTATGCACCTGCATCGTCACATGAGTTGATGATATGCAACATATATAGTTGAGCAACAGAAAGAGACAGACTTGGCAAAAATAGAAGCAACGTATCATAAGCATACAAAGTTCATCGTACCCAAAATGCCCTAACTAGAGTGATTTTCGCTAGTTGTGGAGGATGGTTTAATTACATCACAAATAAAGTTTCATCGTGCATAACTCAAAGTTTCGTCATAGAGAAAGTATGGACTAAACGGACACATTGTCATATATCGTCAATCACTCCAACATGTCGTGCCATCCATGCAAGTCAGGGAGATAGTCCCCGAGCATAGTGAAAGGCTTCAAGTCGAGACACTGAGCGGCTACGCATGTTCAGACGTCTTCCCGCAACATTTCCCTTCTTTGTAGAACATCCCTGTTTTTTCGAGGACGTCCTTCATGATGATTTGGGCAAGTTCATGCTGGATGTGATAGAACTCAGCCTGGAGTCGATGATCCAGGATATCTCCTAGGTTCTTTACCCATTGCAGAATATGGGCATCGCCGGATCTAAGTGACATCCGAAGGTTCTGCTGATCCTTTCTGAACCCCTGCATGTGGTGGAGGACATAGAATACATCACTGATAGTACCACTCGGTTGCTAGATGTAGTAGAAGTCAGTCTTATGGCCGAAGCAGGGTGCGCGGTTCCTTGTCTTCCCAAGCGTGATCTCTCCACACCGTACGCTGTACGTAAAGATAGCACTGTCGAGAACAGACTTAATGTGGGTGTAATCCTTTCTCTTCATGTTCTTCGACAAGTCCAAGTAAAGAGCATGGGAGACTCGGGGGTAAAGGATGATGAGGACGACGCAACCGTCACTGCGTAGAATAAGTACACCTCAAATTAGCCTCCACGCGTGCAAATGAAATGATTGAAATCGAAGGAAGGATATCCGCGCGGATGACTTACATGGGATGATAAGGCACGCGAATCATCTCCTTGTCCTTATTGCCGACCATGAAATTGGCGATGTAGTTACTCGCATATTCACGGTGCTTTTTGCAGACTGCCAAGAAGCTGTCGTGCATGAAGTATGGGTCAGCGACATAGAGATAAGGTATCTGCTCAATCCTGATGATGTAGTTCATGTACAAGGTAAAAAGGCGGACAAACGTAAAATCTAGCTTTTTCACGTGAAACATGTCAAAGATGTAATCGAATCGAAGGAAGAACTTTTCCGCGGGGAATGTGTTGATGTACAACCTTTGTTGTGGCACGTTAACCACTTAGAGCGGGCATCCTGGATTTTGCGAGGCAATCAAGCTTTTCTCTCTTTGCAGCACATCATCATGAAGTCTCCTGAGATCGCTGTATATGGCCTCTACCATTGCCTTAGGTAGGATTGGTCACCGGGGATATGGTATTTCATCGCATCCATGACAGGTATATGGTCTTGAACCCGAGGCTGCAGAGGCGGCTGGATCATAGAAGCAGATTTGCTGCCTTTCCTCGCTCTCTTCCTATGCTTCTTTGCTACTAGAAGGTCTTCTATAATACGTTCAGCCTCCGGAGGCGGCAATTCAGGCACCGACTCATGACGCTCAAACCCTGAGTACTCATACTGCCGAGCCATCAATCCTCCATCATCATAGGCGCGAGTATTGACATACTATAGAGTGTCATCATCATCCTCATCGATGGCATCAATATCATGCGTTGCTTCTTCGGCGGCGGCGATGTCATCAGCGACTAATAGAGACTCTTCCTCACCCCGTCCGCTATCATCCGGCATGACATGGAACGCTAATTGGGTAGGTGGGGTGTTGATGTTCATACCTTGCTGAGGCTGTGTGGTCATGGGTGTGCTCCCAGCCGCCTCCAGACGAAGCAGACTCTTTGGCCACAACACGACCCACCTCTTATAATAGCCAAGCCGCCGCGAGGTTTCGTCCTCATCTCCACCTAGTACCGGAGTAGCTGAATTCTCGGGGCCCAGTTTGACATTGGCCATAGAAACCTTGAAGACGTCAAGGGGGATCGGCCGGTTGTGGAACAATTGTTCCTTCGGCTTCACTATCGTTGCCTTCCCCACGTCCACCTTCTAGCCGCTAATGGTGTACAATATGGTGCACGGGTTTGTGTTGAACTACAAAGACATGTCTGCAACATGAGACATCCAAAAGGTAACGGAAACAAGAGATTACACATTTATTAAAGAGGGCCGGTGTGACAGGTATCGTGAGGTCGTCGAGCTCAGCCAAAGACGAAGCACTGCCGAGCACGTCCGAGGCGGAGGATGGGCTGCTATGAGCAGGTGCGGGAGGCGGTGCAGGAGCTGGTGTAGGAGCAGGTGCAGGAGCCGATTCAAGAGCTGGTGCAGGAGATGGTGCAGGAGATGGTGCGGGAGCCGATGCAGGAGCTGGTGCAAGAGCAGGTGCTTGTGCAATGCTAGTCGAGCTGCTCCCGAAGAAGTTGGAAAGGGGAAAGTCCGCTGCCTCTTTATTTGGATTTTTCCTGCCCCAACTGACGATATCTAGAACCAAGACACCATACGAAGCTGCAATCTCCTGTTTGTGCGGCAGCTACCTCTGCTGTGACCGTAATCACAACCTTCTTGTCGATGTTTTGTTCATTTAACCTCCGTCTTTCCTTTCTCTCCTCCGTGGTCTCACGGTAGCACTTCTTCCACGTGGCGCCATCTCCGACGCCATGCATGTGTCCATACGACAGCCAAGTGTCCATCGGGAGTCCTTTCAATATGTTCAAGGCCCGGTTGAATAGGGTGTCCCACTTGGGCCTCGCCAATGCCTCAGACGGCGAGTCACTTTTGGCCGCGATCCTGTGCTTCTCTCTCTGCAAAAGGAACAAGGATTGTATACAAATATGACTAAACATGCAGTCGAATTGATCAAAAGCTAAAATTAGGGGTAAATTAAAAATTACCAATAGTCTCATGAACTCTGTCATGACCGCGTCCATCTCGAAAACCTTCTTGACCGGGTCCAAATGGTACCGGGACCTGAGGACGTCACGCTCCTGTAGGACGGTGAACTCCGCCAAGGGGTCTGGGATGCCCAGACTTTCGCGTTCCGCGTCCTCCTTGGCCCATATGAACCTCTTCCCTGCGTAACCACGGCTTCCGAGGTGGTGGCACCCCATGTTCCTCTCTTGAAGCCCCTTCATGTAATCCAACTTTTCTTTCGCAGCTTCGGCAACACAAGCCGCCTCGAATATTTCAAACTGCTCTTCCATAATTGTCGGATTATCCTTTACAATCTCGGAGTAGGGTTCCTTTTTGTCGATGGCCCTTGCTTTCACCCTTACTTTCCAGGCGGACAACGCGCCGCTAAACTTGCCCATGGCGCGTTTGTTTATCTACTTCATTGCTGGGTCTTTATCTAGATTTTTATATTTGCTTTCATCCCGGCCCGGAAACAAGAACACCTGGTGCAACTTCATTAGGAGGGACTGCTTCATATCTTCTATCTTCCTTAGTTTCGCATTGTTGATGGTGGCGGTTGCCCGTAGGATGTAGCCTATTTGATTGTCGTAGCATGCGCGCGCTTCTGCATGGTCTTTTGGCTCAAACTTTTCGCGTCCACCTCCGTGACCACCAGTCTAGTAGTGATGAGATGGTTTGGCCGCTGTTGCCTCTTTGGTTTTGTTTCTATACCAGCTTCGCCAGTCTCGGTGCCGGTCTCGGCGCCGCCGTGAGTGTCAGCGCCGGTCTCGGCACCAGTGTCAGTCTTAGCGCAGGTCTTGGCGCCGGTCTCGATGTCGGTCTTAGTCTTGGATGTGACAGGTGGGCCCTACAACAACCATTGCTCATCGAGAAGGTTCAAATAGGCGTATGCCGCCGCGTAGACGTTTCAATCACCAGACCCGTGTCCTTCAACGTTGCTAGCCATGTTTCCTACGATTAAATCTAGTCAATTAATTCTAGACCTAATAAAATGAATAATGACATAAAAAAGGCCAATGTTTTGCAGGAATGTTGATTCATTCCCATTGCAACAAATCTCGGGCACTCGATATGTCCTACTTTGTAGCACAAGTCATGCCAAAATTCATGGAAATTTTTGGCATGACCTTTGCTACAAACCGGGCAAATAGAGCACCTAAAATTTGCCAGAACGGAAATTAATCAACATTCCGGCAAAACATAGGCCACTCGGAATCATTCCCTGCATTTTTTTTCAAATATCCATCTTCGACACCGCAACACATGTCCAAATATACACGAGCAACCACATGTCCAAATATACTGCCCTAGAATAATATTTCTCTCCTAATTTGATATCTAGCTAAATTCATATATATCAAAATAGCTACCTAGGGTTTACACCAAACCTAGCTACCTAGGGATCATACCAAAACCTAGGATTGATACTTAAACCTAGGGTTCATACCTAAATTCACCTAAGTAAATTAACCAACTGCCCTCTTGCAAAGTATTCACCTACTGTATCACTACTACTCTACTTAAACCTAGCTAGGGTTCATAACTAAATTCACCTAAGTAAATTAACCTAGAGAGGAGGGGCGGGGTATTACAGAGAGGGTGCTCGGTGGAGACGGTGGTAAGGAGGGCGTCGAGGGTGGCAGGGCCGTGGAGGGAGGCAGGGCGGACCCGTGACGGCAAGGGAGGTAGGGCCGTGGAGGGAGGCAGGGTGGCAAGAAGGAGACGAGGGTGGCTCCCAGGGGCATCGAGGGCACGTGGCTCCGGTGGCGGCGATGGCGCGTGGCTCCGGTGGCGGCCCCAGTGATGGCGATGGAGGCAGTGGCGACGAGGGAGCAGGGGTGGCGAGAGGGAGTAGGGGCAGCGAGGGGAGAAGGACACGAGAAGAATGAAGAATTGGGGAAGAAGGGAGAACCACGAAGGGGCAAGTAAAACTTAGCAGTAGCGCTTGTAAGGAAAATGCATTGCTACTATTTTCTTAGCAGTAGCGCTTGTCAAAATAGGGCGCTACTATTATACCTAGCCGGTTAGCAATGGTGTGGCAGTTATAGTAGTAGCGCTTTTTGTCTCGGACGCGCTACTGCTATTTACATAGCAGTAGTGATGTTTGTCGCCCCGCACTACTGTTAGATAGTAGTAGCACCATCTTTTGACCAACACTACTGATAATCCTCTGTGTATAAGGTTTTCCCTGGTAGTGTATTGCCATGCAACTTCCACTGTTTCCTTTTATGACTTGCACCATCACTTCCATATTGCATATAGAGTCATATTTTGTCATAGGTATCAAGTTGTAATTTTCTTTTGAGTTGTAAGTAAATAAAAGTGTGATGATTATTATTATTAGAGCATGTCCCATGTGAGGAAAGGATGATGGAAGCTATGATTTCCTCACAAGTGGGAATGAGATTCCGTACTTTATAAAAAAAGAGGCCATCGAAGCCCAAATAAAAAAGAGAGGCCATAGATGCAAATGAGAGAAAAGAGATAAGGGACATTGCTACTATCTTTTTCCACACTTGTGCTTCAAAGTAGCACCATGATCTTCATGATAGAGAGTCTCCTATTTTCTTACTTTCATATACTAGTGGGAAATTTTCTTTATATAAGTTGGATGCACCCCCACTTAGTTTCCTCTTGGGCTTTCATACACTTATAGCTAGTACATCCGTTGCATGGCAATCCCTACTCACTCACATTGATATCTATTAATGGACATCTCCATAGCTTGTTGATATGCCTAGTTGATGTGAGACTATCTCCTCCCTTTCCTTGACAACCTTCACCATATTCTATTCCACCTATAGTGCTATATCCATGGCTCACGCTCATGTATTGCGTGAGAGTTGAAAAAGTTTGAGAAAATAAGGTTGTGAAAACAATGGCTTGACTTTTCATCGGGGTTGTGCATGATATAAATACTTTGTGTGGGGAAGATGGAGCATAGCCAGAACATATGATATTGTAGGGATAACTTTATTTTGCATTATATTTTGAAGAGATACAATTGCTTTGCTAGTATGCATGAAATGTTATTTTTTTATATCAATATTAAGCTTTTGTTTTGAGTCTTACGGATCTGAATATTCATGCCACAATAGAGAATATTACATGGATAAATATGTTAGATAGCACTCCACATCAAAAATTATGTTTTTTATCATTTACCTACTCGAGGAGGAGCAGGAATTAAGCTTTGGGATGCTGATACGTCTCCAACATATCTATAATTTTTTGATGATGTCATGCTATTATAGTATCTGTTTTGGATGTTTTATATGCATTAATATGCTATTTTATATTATTTTTGGGACTAACCTATTAATCTAGAGCCTAGTGTCGGTTTTTGTTTTTTATATGCCGATTCCCATCTCTTCAAGAAGGGGCATCTTGAGCGCCGGAGGGCAGCACTGGTAGGCAACGAACACGACTCCACCAACTCATCGACATGCTCATCCTCCAGTTGCTCTTACTAAGCACGCTCGATTCTGCTGGAAGTAGTACAAAACCCCTCCTTAGTACTAGTATTTAGGAGCTATTTTGTTCAGTTCATCTAACCATAGATATGGTTGAACTGTACCACGTACTTTAAATTAGCTAGTATATATAGTTGAACTAGCTATTTTAGTATGTGGTTGGCAACAATTGGGAAAATTTTGTTTGGTTCAACTGTCGAGTTGAACCATATTGTACAAATACCAGTGCTTAATGTATGAATTAAATCCATGTTTAGTGAATTTCAGTTGCAAAATTACACCCTAATTGTGATTTTGTTCCTGCAAAATTTGACAAATGTCGATGCTACAATGTTGATAACTGCCAATGTTACTAGATCGATAGATGCCAATGTTTTTTATTCGACACATGGCAATTTATCCAATATGATAGATGCCAATCTTCCTGGATTGTCTATACTAGGTACACAGGTCATATTAGAGAAATATTCGTGATGATGCATTGCACCAATCCTTCACGCCAATATTTTCACTTGGCTTACAGGCGAAGGAATGATACCTGTCGATCTGCAAACGGGTATTCAACATGAAATGTTTGTGATGAGTGTTTATTCATATAAAACAATGATGATTTTCTATTTGATATGTGAATTGAGAGATAAATAATTAGTTCACCAAACCATAGATTTCATTCAGTCTAGTTTTGACTTTACGCTCATACAATTGAGATACAATATAAAGAAAACTAGTTACGGTGGCGGTGTCCTGTGGCGGCGTTCTCGTGCTCTAGGGACCCAGTTGTACAGTTCTTCAAACGAGACCAAAATGTTATGAACCTCAAAATCAAAGAGCCGTTCGTCGCGCGATCGACGGGCATGGGGCCAGGGTGCAACAACTATGGCGTTGCGAGAAACCTGTCGACGGCAGCGACCCAATCCGTCAAGGGGGCCGTGATGGGTGAAGGCGCATGCACGGGCACGTGCACAGTGGGTGCAAGCACGCATGGGGTCGGTTGTCATGGCCGCGGGCACGCGCACTGGGACCGATGTGGCGTGTGCAGGGGCGCGCATGAGCACGAGCGCTGGAGGAGGCGTTGGCGCTTGCACATACACGAGCTTGTGTGGGTCCGTAGGGACCTCCCTAATGCTCGCAGTTTCATGTGATGCGATGATGCTTGACGACCAGCCCGTCATTGCAAGGGGATGGTTGCTGGCACGGGCGCAGGGATGGTTGCTGGCGTGTGCGTCGGGGTAGCATCCCTTGCGGCATGGAGCTCTTCCCGGGCCATGTCCATGGCGTCCCGTTCGTCTTTATGTTCTTTCTCTTCTGGCTCCGTGTCAACTTCACCAAACCAAAATACTAGTGGCATATGATCCTTGTGCACCATGGCGTAGGTCCTCGTGGAGGTATGAATGATGGAGCGGATTGGGAGGCGAAGATATATAGAGGATTGTGGGTGATTGGGCAGTAAAGCCGCCTATTAAACAGCGTCTCAGGCTCCATTGATGGACAGGTTGGAAGTGAGGAGGGCGGATACGAAGCTCAAAGGACTCGCTTACCAATGAGCCTACGAGGTACTTCCCGCCTGTCTCTCGGTGAGCCTACGCAACGGAGGCCAGCTCGCACGCCTCCTGTCAACTCAAGCAGCTACTCGCACGACACCACCTAAGCCCTAGCCAATAAAAGAGTGCGGCGCTTGGCAGTACGTAAGGGCAGTAGAATGCCCACGGTTTGGAAATAATGCAACCATTTGCATGGAAACATGACAGTTCTTTGTTCCAAAAAGCTTTTGTTTGCTATTAATGTGTGCGCCTTTTCCCAAAGTGGACATGGAAAATATCACAACATATTTGTGCTATATCATGACGCCATGCTCAATTTCTTAAATTTTATGTGAGTTCTAGATTTACTATAATTTAACGTAATATTATCAATGTTGGCTCTAAAAGAATATATATATATATAGGAAAACAAAATGCTGTGACGCCCTTATGTGCCATGGTCATGACACCATGCCAAGTTTCATGAATCTTTTGATGAGTTTGTGATTTACATGATTTAAAACCGGAGTTTTCCAATGTTTATGTGGCCGAGCCAAGACCCCAAGATGTTCAAAATTCATTCACATATCTTGCATGGGACCTAAAGATGCATCCACAATAATATGGTTTTCAACCCATTTTGATGCATCAAACCTTGTGATTGTAGTTCAAATTTGAATTGTGCATATTAAATAATGCACATAAAAGTCAATTAATGTATAAAAAGGCCAAATGAACCATGTATAATTTCAGATTTTTGCACGACACTCTCATTTTGGTATATGTTGCCTATAGAAATTGTTCAAGACAAGAAGAGGTAGCGAATGTCGATTCGCCCCCGTAAGGTGACACATTCCATATCGAAACAATGAAGCACCCCATGAGAAGCTCTGGTTTGTGAGGGGCTTGTACCAAAACTTGTCCTAAATTGGACATTATTTTACCAGAGCACATATGAGCGATGCATGTCATGACACCATGCCAAGTTTCTTGAATTTTCTGACGAGTTTGTGATTTAGACATGATTTAAAACCCAATTTTATCAATGTTTGTGTGGCCGAGCCAAGACCGTGAGATGTTTGAAATTCATTCTCATATCTTGCATGGGATCCTAAAGATGCATGTACACTTATATGATTTCAACCCATTATGATGCACCGAACCTTGTGATTGTAGTTCAAATTTGAATTATGCACATAAAAGTCAATTAATGTATGAAAAGACCAAACTAACCATGTATAATTTCATATTTTGAAATGACACTCATTTTGGTATATGTTTCCCCTAGAAATATATAGTTCAAGCCAAGAAGAGGCAGCGGATGTCGATTCGCCCATATAAGGTGACACGTTCCATATTGAAACCACAAAAGCTTCCCTTGGGAAGCTCAGGTTTGTAAGGGGCTTGTGCCAAAACTTGTCCCAAATCGGACATTATTTCACCAGGGCACATATGAGCCATGTCATGACACCATGCCAAGTTTCATAAATTTCTGATGATTTTTTGATTTATACATGAATGTAAAATCAAGTTTCTCAATGTATGTGGCTAAGCCAAGACCCCAAGATGTTTGAAATCCATTCCCATATCTTGCATGGGCCCAAAGTAGCCATGGACACTTATATGGTTTTCAACCCATTTTGATGCACCAGACCTTGTGATTTTAGTTCAATTTTAATTATCCACATTAAATGCCTAGAGAACTCAATTAACGTATGAAAAATGCAAAAAGAACCATGAATAATTCCATATTTTAGCTAGACACTCTTACTGGTCTGTGCTGTCTCTAACAAAAGTTCAAGACCAGAAGATGAGCAGATGTCGTTTTGCCCACGTAAGTGAAGTGTTCCTTATCGGAACCACAAAACTTGCAGTGAGAAGATCCAGTTTGTAAAGGACTTGTGCTTAAAATTGTCCCAAGATAGACAGTTTTTTACTATGGCACATATGTGCCATGTCATGACAACATGCCAAGTTTTTAGATTTTTTGACGCATTTTGGATTTGCAGTAATTTAAAAACGAAGTTTCTCAATGTTTGTGGCCGAGCCAAGATGCCGAGATGTTTGAAATTCATTCCCATTTCTTCCACGTTACCTAAAGACGAAGCCATGGACACTAATATGATTTTTCATCCCATTTTGATGCACCGGACATTGGGACGATAGTTCAAATTTGAATTATACAATAAATGTCTACAAAACTCAATTGATGTATAAAAATGCCAAACGGACCCTGAATAATTCTATATTTTAGCAGTACATAGCTATTGGTCAGTGTTCATTGCAGATAAATCTTGCAATCGAAACACCGTCCTTTGTTGAAGTAACCTCATTTTTTGTTTTCAAAACATTTTGAAAGTCAAGTCTTTCACAAACAGTTCATGTTCATGAATCGTGTGTGATGTAGTACACAATATCTTGGGCCAAATCTCATAATGCATGGCTTAGGCCGAAAGTTTTGTCAGCTACAGTACATCGCCGACCAGTTTACTGCACTGACTCCTCAGACTGTTTTACTTCTCAATCGTCGCCGATGAAAGATGGAGACGTGGATCCCTATCGCGAGGGCAACTTCAGCAACCCACTCCGGCCCTAGCGCAACCACATCAGGCATGAATGTGCTCTCAACATGCTTGAACGTGGTCGCTACCTCCGACAGGGTGGCTACAACAACCAAATGGGCAGCTGCTGCAGCTGAGAGGGCGGCAGCAACAAGCATGATAGGGATAGCAAATGGCGAGAACGACACATCAGCTATAAGTTTCTCGGCGGTCGCCATAGCCCCGATGATGGAAGACCAGTCCCATCTCGAGGCTGCCCACGCCCATCTCGTGTCGGTCACTGAACAAATCACATCTGCCTTCTTTGACACTGGTCAACAACCCATGTCCGTTGAGTTGGTAACCGCCGAGTGTGCTCGACCAGGCGTCCGTTCGTCGGTGCCCTCCCTAGCCAAGATTGTGCCAGTCCATGCCCGAAGCAAGGCCTCCCACGCCCGGCTCATGACGCCTTATCCAAAGAGATGGTGGAGGAAGACTGCGAGATGCTGGAGTATGTGGCGATGGATCCCATGGATTTCCTTACCCCGAAGGTCCTCGAGTGGTAGATGGTCATCGAGGAGGTGGCGGAGATCGATGAATGCGAGGTGGGATATAAGTCTCTGTCTAGAGCGATGATTTTTTTATAGTGTAATGTTTAGGTCAACTAACTAATGTTCATTAGTTACTCGATTAAGTAAGTGCAGACAGTGTTGTAGGCTCTTTTGTGTAGTACTCAAATTTGCAAGTGTTGTTAAATTAAGGAATGACGTCGATGAACAAATGTAACGAGGGAAATTCTGACCAAAATTTCCGCCGTATCCCCATTTTCTCTTCCAAATGAAAATGAAATGCAAGTACCGTGTGCAATGTAGTATCCGATATCTTACACAGGAAGCTTGGAGACCAAATTTTCCATGTTCAGTCTCAACACACACAAGATAACCTATAAGATTAGTTTGTGTTGTTGAATATCTCACACACTTATGGTAAAGGGACCGTGCCTGATGTGACCGTGCACGCTACTTTTTCGCCGCACCGAACAAAATTTTGTGCTACCGTGCAAATATCTACCTCCTTCGCCCCTTGTATCAACCAAAAGCCACATTTTTCCTGCTTCCCCCTTCCTTTCCTAAGTGCAAACCTTCATTGCTTGCTTACAATGCCACCTCCTCATCGGCGACGGTCCTTCCTACTGCTCGGCCTCTTCCATCTAGTCAGGTAATCCACACCTTCCCCATACCCCTCCCCCTCCACCCCTCCTCCTCCATTGCACATGCCCCGACCGCCGTCACGACACATTCCATCAAAATCACTGCCCCCCACACATAATCTCCACTGAAAGACATGGTGCACACAGTATAGCCAGGATCTCAAGGAGCACCTGGCAACAGAGAAGCAAATCACGACCGCACGCTCGGATGAGGCCGCGATGTCTGTCATGCATGTCGTCCCACAAATCTTGGAGTAGCACCTCGCCATTGAGGCCACCATCGATGCCTCGCGCGCGTATGCCGCCACGCGGTTGGCTTATTTGAACAACAACTCATTGTGTTTTCTCGAGGGCTCCACTATTGCCTTCCACGATGACTACGAGTTGTTTTCTTAGCGTGCCCGTGATTTCCTCAACTCCAGAGCCGACGGGTTGGTGTCCGGACAGGCTGAGGCCACTCACCACTACGAGGAAGGCAGCCACTAAGGCTGGGTATATAACTTGAAAACCGATGTCCCAAACCGAATTAACCAGCACCGAAGCCGAATTCATCGAAACTGAGAACTTCGGTCGTACACTCGGTTTGCATTTGACGAAAACCGAATTTCGTCCGATGTATTCGACTTTATTCCCAAGATACCTGAATGGACCAAAAATCGAGTAAACACATGGTCCGACCGCTTGTTGTTGTACTCAAGTGATCTTTCCACTGCTCCATTGCACAAGTCCTAGGGTGGCATCGGGAAGAGGTGAACCTGAGTATGTAGTAAGTAGTACTCCTACCACAATGAGCCTTTGTGTAAAAGACGAAGTACTCCTATCAGGTACTAAACGAGCTGTCACCGGCTCGCCGCTAAATTTACACAGTAAATTTTGCTCGGGAGAATCAATAGAAGTAGTAAGCTAGAAGCTAGTACATAGAGCTACCTGCACTATACATCAGAATAAAGTAATAGTATAGCGGTTCTTGTTGCTACTACGTGTACTACTGTACATGCATAGTAAAGGCACTGATTTCATCTATTATTTAATATATAGGTCGGTATTGTTCGGTAGAACCGACGACCGAACCGAGATTTTGGTGCAGAGAAACGTCGGCTAGCTAACGTAACATCCTAAAATTCTAAATTTCTGGAATGTTATATTAAATAAATAAGTGTGATTGTTTGCTTGAATGTTGTGTGATTGATTATATGAAATTGAATAGAATTTTGAAACTTCTGAAATTTTAATGAGAGGAAATAAAATGATTTTTCCAAAATTTTCTATTTCGAATCCCTATTCAATTTTGAGTTCGAATATTTTTAAAAACCCTTTTATAAAAAATGAGAGGAGGTAAATAACACTCAAAAATCAGATACAATGTTTCGATTCAAATTTTAAAATAAAAACTATTTGCCATTTATTTGAAATTCAAGTTCTTTTTTATTTTGAAGTTATTACAAAAAAATAATAATTTTTTTAAGTATTTATTCGGCCTTGAAAATATGTTCATGTTTTACGAAAAAAAATCTAATTTTTTTGATATATAATATGCCTATATAATTTTTTTCTCTTTTTGTTTATTTACTTTTATTTGTTGTATCTTTGAAAAAAAACACAAAACACTATTCACATCGAAACACTGTTTATCCGAGAAAAAAAACTGGACAGCGCCCATGTGTGCTGCCGGAACCAGCCCATGCGGCGCCCTCTCTCTTTTCTTTCAATTTTAATCCACTTCTAGTCTATTCATTTAGTCCCACCCCGCTTAGCTTTAAACCTTTGAATCTCTCTTTTACCTATCAATATAGACTTATAGGTGAATCCAAAAATCATCCACTCGGGTTAAACCAATCTTTTGGTTTGACTAGGTTTATTAAATAAAAATATTTTCTTCTCTCCCGCGGAATTTCTATAAGTCGTCTCCTTTTTTGGATTTATATCTTCTTTGCATTCTAAAGGTATTCTCTTCGTATTTTTTTATACTCCTGTAGTTTAATATCCATAGACTAGTATTTCTATATTAGTATACAGTAGAGTAATTAGATTATTAATTAGTCCCCGTATTTACACATTAGTATTAGAAATTCTTTTAGACATAGTACTTTTTCTTTCGTAAAACAGCTTGGTCCTGATTTTTCAAATAGCCATAACTTTTTTCTCATTCACTCAAATTAGATGAAACCAACGCCTAGATTTTCGTCTTGACTTCACCTATCCAATCAACCTATCACGTCAACTTTTTTCAAATTTTCAAATTTCTAAATTTATTCAGATTTATATTCAAACTTCATTTGATCATATCTTTTTATCCGTACCTCCATTTCCGATGAATCCAATTGCGTCAGATCTGTATCGAAGTAATATTTCCGTTCACATCATTAGTGTTATCGTTTCACCATATAATTTTGATCTTGCTCATACTTCTCTATTAGACCCCAAAATGTGTTCACACACCTAGTAAGCTAACTCAATACCATATTGAATTGCTTATAACTTTTGATCCGTCATTTTGAACCTAGTAATTCTTTTTTATACCGTTCATATTGACTTCCCATATATAGTAAAATCATTAGTTTCAATATTAGAACCTTTCAAATTTGAGCGATTCAATTTGAATCCGAACCTTCATTTGATCATATCTTGCAAAGTGTAACACCATTTCAATTGTTTCCTTTTGTCCCTAAATACTCGTGTCATATATTTCTATTCATAACCATCGTACTTCGGTTCAACTTCTTTTGACCTTTGTGGTTAGCCTAGGTGTTGCTGGAGAAGTGCCAGTATTCACGCGGAAAGGTCCACTCAGGAACAAAGAGATGGATGGATGCTTCAAGACCCAAGGCTTACCTGCACAGCCACAAGCCATTATGGGCTCTGGCTTGGTTGGATATTGTGGTGACCCTAGACATGCGGTGCTACGAGATGTAGAGGAACAGTAGGAAAGGATGGCACCGACAGAGTCTTAGAGGAACCCCTTAGAAGACCATGTTTTGATCATCCGTTCCTCAAACACCCTGAAGTGCGAGGAATCCAATGGAGGCGATCAAATCTTGTGGGGAACGTGTGCAAAACTCTACAGAGTACTCAAACCTAATCGATTAGCCGTGTCCACGGTCATGGACAACTTGAGCCAAAGGAACTGAAACTATTTGGAATTCTCAACACCAAGAATTATAATGATGTGGGTATTAGTGACAACTTGGGTTTGAGAATTGGTTGGTGGAACCATCTCATTAATCAACCAACATCGTAATAATAACTTCTGTTTTGCCCTCTCTTGTTGTAGGAAAAATTTGCTTTACGCAAAAACAAAACTTGAACTTATAGCCCCACCTGCCATATATGCATGTAGTATAGATGATTATTTTTCACCCCCTCTTTTGTGACTTGCCGACATATTCAAAATGATGACCTACACGGCTGCAACGTCTCATGTTGCAGATACTCGTCTTCGATGAGTAAGAGATACGATTCAGGGTTACGGTCTACACTCAACCTGTCGTTGGTGTTTATTGGGACTCCACTCCCGTTGACTGTTTCTGCTAAGATTTTAAGGTATATATCAGTTTTATGTTAATTACATGTGATTGCACTTTGATATATACATTGATGTACTGTGTGTGCCAGCATACTGATCCAGGGATGGCACAGAACACACAGAGGCTTGACCTTTCCAGGTCGGGTCGCTACAGAAATGGTATCAGAGCACATGTTGACTGTAGGACGTGACCCTAGAAACTGGAAAGCCCTTAGGAAACGATTTCTCGAAAAACTTTGTTTTCAAAAGATCCTTTACTTCTCATCTTATTTGAGCTTTATCAAATGATCTCTCTTACCTCAAATAGTTAGAAAATACCCTTTCCCCTTTGACCACACTAAGGATCAACTGAGAGCACTTCGAGAAGGACAAGACATTGAAACAATTGATGGCCACTTCAAAGTAAAGAGGATTTCACCATGCATTAGAAGAATTTAAGCTACACGAGTTGAAGACTGTGAAGACCCAAAGAATTCGAAGACCCTTAAGAATTACCAGATTTATATGACCCCTAGAAGACCAAACCCCTGTTGTATAATCACGTTAGACACGATGATTTGTGATCTATCATTTGTGTTTTTTTCGACAGCCACAAAAAAATCTATTTTTAAAACCATTGTTTGTATTGTGTGTATCCCCTCCTTTTTCCTCTCTCTCGTATCTCATTCCAAAACCTTGAACCCAATAGATGATGAATGAAGCTGGACTCGTGTATTCTGGACCGATGACTCGGTTAGAGACAGAAGAATGGATTCAGGACATGGAGGATCACCTAAGGAGTAACCATGTTGCAAGGAACGAGATGGTCCAGTATGCTCTTCGGTACTTTGCAGAAGGTGCTGCACATTGGTGGAAGATGCATGAAGATATCCATGATAGGCAAGCATCAATCACTTGGGAATAATTCAAGATGACTCTGCAAAAATCTCATGTTGTCACCAACACCCAGAAGCCCCGTTGCAAAGATGTGAAGAAGATTTGCGCATGCAAGATATGTGGAGAGATAGGACACTCCTAGGAAGAACACAAGGAAGGATGCCCTCATTGTGAAGAAAATCACCCTACTGAGGAATGCCCAACTGGGCAGGTGATATGTTTCTTGTATGAAGGAACCACTCACTATCCGACACAATGTCAACTCTACCCCAAGGTACAAGAAGTCATGAAGTAGTAGAAGGAAGCAATGAAAGAATTCCTCGGGAAAAAGTTAGAAGAACCCATGATGATGAGAGATATACTAGACCCAAACATTGATACCAAGTCATGTTATTCGTGTGGAGAATAAGGATTGTCCGAACGAGTATCTGGGAGACTTCCAGACAGAAGAAGTGCAATGTGATCCTCAGGAGATAGAAGAAATGATCAACCTGGACAAGAAGAAAGGCCAAGTAAGTGGAGGCATCACATGTTTGGATTGTAGCTTGGAGAGGCCACACTGTTTTTGCAAGAGGTATGAGACAAGCATCAGGAAAGGAACCCAACCCAAGAAGAAGAAGAAGAATCCATGGTTTTCTACACGGAAGGATCTGAGCCACATCACTTGTCATCGGTGCAACAAGACATGACACTAATCCTATACCTGCCCGGAGAAGAAGGCTAAACACGAGTAGTTTGAGTTTTGGATTTTTGAAGTAATAAATATAATAGGTAGCACTCTTATCATTTTGAAGTTATGTAACGGAAGTCTCAGAGTTTTTAATAAATTCATGAGTCAATGGAATTTATGGTGTCATGATTCTCCTATGTTGAATTATATGAGTTGTTACTCTATGAAGAAAGATCTCTGACCATTTTCGAGGATATGAGAAAATATGGTCTATGCAGGCATGTGTACACTTCATTTTAAGTGTGGTAGTAACCACATCGACGAATGAATAAAGAAAGTACCATTCCCGTTAAGGAGTTTGGATAACTGAATACATGTGAAGAGAATGTGGAACCATATCCACCTATGTGTATGACACCTGAAATATTATACCTTGGATTTTGAATATGATGAACCAAAACCTCTATTGGTAAATAGACCAATGGAAAGGAAAACATATCCAAGCGATAGAACATGTAGCAAGGATGGATCTCACGGTTTCATGAAGGTTGCCCCAAGATCATGAAGCAAGAAGTTGTGATTGGATCAGCAAACGTTTTCTTAGGAGTATACGACAACCTAAGAGTTGTGAAGGAACGCTAGATCTTTTGTTTAGCTTGCAGAATCAATGGATTTATCTGAACTTTGTTCGTAGACAAGAGGAATTTCTGCAATGCTTGTGAGGAAGCCCAAGTGTTAGAATACGAGATTCACTGTACCTTATACAAGGTAATGATTTCAGTGCGGCATGGATTGATCATCATGACGACTTACTCTTATCATTTCTCTTGCTATTCGGAATTGTAAATCTGAGTGACTTACCCATAGTAGAGAGACGCCATTCTTTGAAGCTTTTGTTTAAGCCTTAGAATGGTATGATGTAAAACCCTTGTACATGGCAGTTGCTGTCACACGTAGGAATTTTACGGTGAGGAATGAAGCCAAGACCCATTTCACTGCAGGATAACCACTAATGGTAGACTACCATGAGATCTTCGATAAGTTATTTAGAATGATCACGAGACCTGTCAGCTAAAAGACCCAGTATCGGAGGAAATACATTTTTGTTATGAGAACACACGATTTTTGATTTAAACGGAAGAGCATCACCGAAGGAGCTATCGTGAAGAATGTGAACACACATATGCACCCACATGATCGCCATGACTTTTGAAGGACCAGTAACTCTCATTTTAAGTGTGGTAGCCCCACACTTCCAGGTCAATGGATTTGCTAGAAGAACCCCAAACCCTAACCCTTTCTTTCTATCCTCTTCGAATCTCGAGGACGAGATTCATTTTAAGTGTGGTAGTTTGTAACATCCCAAAATTCTAAATTTTGGAATGTTATATTAAATAAATAAGTGTGATTGTTTGCTTGAATGTTGTGTGATTGATTGTGTGAAATTGAGTGGAATTTTGAAACTTCTGAAATTTTAATGAGAGGGAATAAAATGACTTTCCCAAAATTTTCTATTTCGAATCCCTATTCAATTTTGAGTTCGAATATTTTCAAAAACCCTCTTATAAAAACAACAAATGAGAGGAGGTAAATGACACTAAAAAATCAGATACAATGTTTTGATTCAAATTTTAAAATAAAAACTATTTGCCATTTATTTGAAATTCAAGTTCTTTTTCATTTTGGAGTTATTGCAAAAAAAAATTTAAGTATTTTATTCGGCCTTGAAAATATGTTCATATTTTAGGAATTTTTTTTCTGAAAATTTTGATATATAATATGCCTATATAAAATGTTTTTCTATTTTTGTTTATTTGCTTTTATTTGTTGTATCTTTGAAAATTTTCACATCGAAACACTGTTCATCCAAGAAAAAAAAACTGGGCAGCACCCATGTGTGCTGCCGGAACCAGCCCATGCGGTGTCCTCTCTCTTTTCTTTCAATTTTAATCCACTTCTAGTCTATTCATTTAGTTCCACCTCACTTAGCTTTAGACCTTTGGACCTCCCTTCTACCTATAAATATAGACCCATAGGTGAACCCAAAAATCATCCACTCGGGTTAAACCAATCTTTTGGTTTGACTAGGTTTATTAAATAAAAATATTTTCTTCTCTCCGGCGGGATTTCTGGAAGTCGTCTCCTTTTTTGGATTTATATCTTCTCTGCATTCTAAAGGTATTCTCTTCGTATTATCTTTTATATTCCTGTAGTTTAATATCCATAGACTAGTATTTCTATACTAGTATACGGTAGAGTAATTAGATTATTAATTAGTCCCCATATTTACACATTAGTATTGGAATTCTTTTATACATAGTACTTTTTCTTCCGTAAAACAGCTTGGTCCTGATTTTTCAAATAGCCATAACTTTTTTCTCATTCACTCAAATTAGATGAAACCAACGCCTAGATTTTCGTCTTGACTTCACCTATCCAATCAACCTATCACGTCAACTTTTTTTCAAATTTTCAAATTTCTAAATTTATTTAGATTTATATTCAAACTTCATTTGATCATATCTTTTTATCCGTACCTCCGTTTCCGATGAATCCAATTGCGTCGAATCCGTATCGAAGTAATCTTTCCGTTCACATCATTAGGGTTATCGTTTCACCGTATAATTTTGATTTTGCTCATACTTCTCTATTAGTCCCCAAAATGTGTTCACACACTGTAGTAAGCTAACTCAATACCATATTGAATTGCTTATAACTTTTGATCCGTCATTTTGAACCTAGTAATTCTTTTTTATACCGTTCATATTGACTTCCCATATATAGTAACATCATTAGTTTCAATCTTTGAACCTTTCAAATTTGAGCGATTCAATTTGAATCCGAACCTTCATTTGATCATATCTTTCAAAGTGTAACACCGTTTCAATTGATTCCTTTTGCCCCTAAATAGTCGTGTCATATATTTCTATTCATAACCATCGTACTTCGGTTCAAGTTCTTTTGACCTTCGTGAATTCAGATTCAGTTCATACGTGAATTTACAATTCTTTTCATACTTCAATTTGCTATAACTTGTGTTGTAGTGCTCCATTTCAATTAAATTCTTTCTACAAATAAATTCTTATGTCTTATACTATTTGTCAAACAACATTCATGTTGTTTTCCCATACTTCGGATCGTCTTCTGTAGTCTCTCCAATCTAAGCTTATATAGCAATAGTTCATCATCCATTAACTCTTTTGAGTTGATTCCTCCACTTTCACTTTACAACACAGCTAGAACCTATCTTTTCTTATTTAACCTTAGTATGTTGTTATTTTCGCACCAAGACCTGTTTTGTTCTTGCGTTTTTTTGGTTCTTTGTTTTGCCATGAATGTTTATTGAATGTTATTTGCTTACGATAGATTTCTCGGAGTGTGACGAGTAGAATTATCCATATTGTAAGAGCGACTATCTTCATCAAGTAATACCAGGCAAGTTCATTGACCATGTTATTACCTATGTTTTTCAAGTTGCATTAGTTCAACCTTCCACCCATTGCATGCAAAGTAGGTACTTGGAAACTTGGTTACTTGATTAGTATCATGTGGTAGGCCACCCAAATATCCTTGTTACTTTGGATGGGACGTTATTTTATTTTGCTATGCTTTTTAGTAGACGGGGTTTTGGTTGAGTGTCTACCATAAGAGTTGTGAGACTTGATTGATGATGAAGACCTCAAGACTCCAAGTAATATTTTCAAGACCCGATGATGCAATATACCTCTGGGTGGATTATGGTTGAATGGCGCCCTGGAGAAGCCGGTGGTTAGCCTAGGTGTTGCTGGAGAAGTGCCAGTATTCACGCGGAAAGGTCCACCCAGGAACAAAGAGATGGATGGATGCTTCAGGACCCAAGGCTTACCTGCACAGCCACAAGCCATTATGGGCTCTAGCTTGGTTGGATATTGTGGTGACCCTGGACAGGCGGTGCTACGAGATGTAGAAGAATGGTAGGAAGGATGGGCACCGACAGAGTCTTAGAGGAACCCCTTAGAAGACCATGTTTTGATCATCCGTTTCTCAAACACCCTGAAGTGCAAGGAATCCAACAGAGGCGATCAAATCTTGTGGGGAACGTGTGCAAAACTCTACAGAGTACTCAAACCTAATCGATTAGTCGTGTCCATGGTCATGGATAACTTGAGCCAAAGGAACTGAAACTATCTGAAATTCCGAACACCAAGAATTATAATTATGTGGGTATTAATGACAACTTGGGTATGAGAATTGGTTGGTGGAACCATCACATTAATCAACCAACATCGTAATAACAACTTCCATCCTGTCGTTGGTGTTTATTGGGACTCCACTCCCGTTGACTGTTTCCATTGAGATTTTAAGGTATATATCAGTTTTACGTTAATTACATGTGATTGCACTTTGATATATACATTGATGTACCGTGTGTGCCAACATACTGATCCAGGGATGGCATAGAACACACAGAGGCTTGACCTTTCCAGGTCGGGTCGCTAGAGCTAATTATCTACTAACCGATCGGTTTGTGTTTTGGCAAAACCAAAATTTTGAATTGACCGAGGAACCGTCCCGATCGGTTCGGGGGAACCAAATGAGGGAGTCATCGATTAGGGGGTCCTCGGATAGCCGACCTATTGTTTATGGGCCGGACTATATGGGCTACTTACCGAACATTGGAAGATTTGAAGGCCCAATCTCCAGGATGGAAGCTTCGGGAAGCACAGGCTTGCGCTCCACATTTGATGTAGTAAATAGGCATGTTTATCTCTTCGGCATGTAAACCCTAGGCATCCTCGGCATCGATACAAGTCAGAGGGTTTTAGGGTATAGGGATAGAACACCTCATCTAGGGTTAGCTATTCGATCTCGAGGTAGATCAACTCTGTAACCCCCCATCATCAATACAAGCAAGCAAGACGTAGGGTATAACCTTCATAGGAGGGCCCGAACCTGGGTAAATCTGTGTCCCCTTCGTCTCCTATTACCGTCGATTCTAGTCTCACAGTTCGGGAACCCTACCCGACATCCGCTGGTTTTGACACCGACATTGGTGCTTTCATTGAGAGTTCGGCTGTGAGCAATATGGAACCGAAGCCTCGCCTTGTCATCAACAAAGAGGTCCGCAACATGGACGCTTTTGTCCCTGGACAGATCTTCACCTTCGGCAGCGTTGTGTTGCATGCTGATTCCACTGGCCATCTAGGCCGCGTTGAGAGCTTCACCCCTGATCGAGAGGTCAGATTTGGAAACTTAGAGTTCTCCGTCAACTCTCGGGTAATTTGTCATTAATCGGGCTCGCAGCTTCACCTATAGCCTCCAAGGACTCTGAGGCTTTAACCTCGAGCTCCTTCTTCGGACATATCGATGGGGTCACCCATGGTGATGACTAATCTCTTATCCCGGTCTAGCCATTAAGCCAGATGACCGGAAACGTGTTCTTGTCAAACACTTCCCATGTGTGGACGTCTTGAAGATTAACTCCACGAGTTCCGAACAGCTAGATCCAATCGAGCTCTCAGCGGTCGACGAGGCCCTGGATCAAATCTCGTCGATGAAGATCACCGATGATCCAGCCCTGATCTATGCTCGGTTCGGTTATGGTGCGCTCCAGGATGAAGTTTTTGACCCACCCACCACCCACTTGATAGCCACTGTCGAGGATTTAACCGACATGCTGGACTATGCCTCCGAGGAGGTAGAATACATGGATGAAGAGGACTGTGCTCCCACCCCCGTTAACACCAGGAGTTGGGCCGCCACTTCCACATACGACGTCTACATGGTAGGTACTCCTGCCACCAATGGCGACAACACGCCTCACAACGACGACGACAAATCGGGCGACGCGCCATCAAGGCGCTAGAAATCATATAAGTGGTCCAAAGGAAAAAAGGGAAGACAAGCTATTATCAACAACGGGGACCGTCATACCCCCGCTGATCATGGCAATCCCGATATCCCCGAGCACCCGTTAGAGGGTCCGAAAGGCCTGAGGACCAAACCAACCCCGATAACGTCAACGACTCCGAAGGCGATGATTACCTTCCCCCTGTCGAGGAACAAGATATACCGGCAGCCAATGACTTGTACATCCCTGATAACCTCAAAGATCAAGAAGAAATCAGGCAACAAGTCATAGCAACGGCTCGCAACCTAAAGGCTAAAGAATGGCAACTCAAAGCCGAACAGGACGACCTCAATGATCGATGGACGAAAGTCCTCTCAGCCGTGGAAGTATACGGCACCGGTCTGTCAAACCAACCCAAAAGCTACCCTCTGAGAAGGCTGCTGCCGCAATTCGATGATGAACTCACTTATACTCCATCGAAAACCTGTACTCCATATGACAAGCCGGACCGCCCCCTCGCGGTCGGGACAGGACGACTGATGACGCCGATTATATATCGACAGTGCCCCGAAGACGGGGTAAGGAGCCATTAGACCCCAATGACAGGTTCGACCTGCAAGATTACCTGGATCACAGAGCAGGCCGCACACGATCCATTTATGGATCTAGAGAGTACTAGCCTGATAGACGGGGTGGATACAGACCATGGTTCAACCAAAACAACAGAGTCCAAGAACGAAACCGGCCCCATACAGACGCTGAATATAGGGGTGACATAGCACGGGTTAGAGGTGCCGCTCACCCACTGTGCTTCACAGATGAGGTAATGCGACATCAGTTCCCCGAGGGTTTTAAATCCGTGAATATAGAACAGTATGATGGGACCACTAACCCAACTGTATGGATTGAGGACTTCCTCCTCCATATCCACATGGCGCGAGGAGACGATCACCATGCCATCAAATACCTCCCTCTTAAGCTTAAGGGGCCAGCTCGGCACTGGTTAAACAACCTCCCTGAAAACTCCATTGGATGTTGGGAAGACCTGGAAGATGAGTTCTGCTCTAATTTCCAGGGAACCTATGTCCGCCCGCTGGACTCTTCCGATCTCAGCAACATCGTCCAGAAGCCTAACGAGTTTGCTCGGCAATTCTGGAATCGGTTCTTGACTAAGAAGAACCAAATCGTCGACTGTCCGGATGTTGAGGCCATAGCCTCCTTCCGACACAATATTCGGGACGAATGGCTGGCCCGCTAGCTAGGCCAGGACATACCTCAGACCATGTCCGCCCTTACCTCCCTCATGACCCGCTTTTGCACAAGCGAAGACAATTGGCTAGCAAGACGCAGCTACAATTCCGAAGATCCCGTAGCACTGAAGCCCGGGATGGAAAATTGAAACCAAAGCACAATAAGAATAAGTGTTGGCACAATAATAGTGATGCCGATGATATGACTGTAAACGCCGGATTCCGCAACTCTCGACCTGGGCAGTGGAAGAGTCTCCTAAAGGCAATCGTGACGGACCCACTCAGCTGGAGAAGATCATGGAAAGGCCTGGCCAAATCAATGGGACTTTGGAAAAGCCCGCCAACCACACACACCGCAACTGCTGGGTGTTTAAATAGGCCGGCAAGATACCACCCGAGGCCAAGGCAAAAGCTCTCGCAACAAGGACGAGGATGAGCCTCGGGGTCCAATTGGTGGTGGACCGAAGAAATTTCCTCCCGAAGTAAAAACGGTGAACATGATATACGCCACCCATATACCCTAGAAGGAAAGGAAACGCTTCCTTCATGAGGTCTACATTGTGGAACCTGTAGCCCCAAAGTACAACCCATGGTCGGCATACCCGATCACCTTTGATCGGCGTGATCATCCGAGCAGTATCTGTCATGGGGGTTCGGCGACCCTCATCCTAGACCCCATTATAGATGGGTATCACCTCACAAAAGTCCTAATGGATGGAGGAAGTAGCCTCAACCTGATTTACTCAGATACGGTGAAAAAGATGGGCATAGATCCGTCAAGGATCAAACCTAGCAGCACTACCTTCAAAGGAGTGATCCCAGGCATTGAGGCCCGATGTACGGGATCCGTAACCTCGGAAGTTGTGTTCGGCTCGCCCGATAACTTTTGCAGCGAAGACCTGATCTTCATCGACATTGTGCCCTTCTGCAGCGGCTATCACCCACTGCTTGGTCGGACACCGTTCGCTCGTTTCAACGTAGTCCCACACTACGCATTCCCCAAGCTCGAGATACGGGGCCCCAAGGGTGTCATTACTGTCAATGGCAATACAGACCGCTCCCTTAGAACTGAGGAACATGCATTGGACCTAGCGACCGAATTTAGCTACAAAGAAGATCGACAAGTTCAAACATCCGCCATAAAGGCACACAAGGCTGGGAAGCGAGCTCGGCTTCAAATCGAAAACTCAGATCCTTCCTCCTCCCATCTGTAGGGACTCACCCCCACTGCACAACCTCAAGACCATTAAAGTATGTGCCGAGGAGGCACAATTTCGCACTCAAGATTCCATGGTTAGCGGTGGGGAAATAAAGATGGGTTTTCAGCTGGCCCAAACTTCTACCATCAACACGTCTTTGGACCCAAATGCGGGCGCTCCTAAAAGAGCCTACCTACGGCGTAAAGCTCACCTACAATTCGGCGGCCTCTCAAGATTTTGTTGGCAAAATCCGCCTGCCAAACACTAACACCCATCAAGGTGCATCCAAGAGCAGGAGTCAACTAGCGAGGGGGCATATCGAGGATGTCAGGTTACCAGTCGAAGACCCCTGGTACAACAACTCCTGTGTATTTTTATTTCTTTGACATACCTGTTAACAGTTGCTTCGGCAATCCAAGTTATAATAGTTGTTGAGAAAATGCAAAATTGTGTGGCGCAAGTTCGCCTAATTTGTCCTTTTTTCGGCGCATATTTTTCCTCCTATCTCCCTCTTCTCGTGAACCTGTTCGGTATGGCGCGAGGTAACCGGATAATAGACCGGGGGCTCGGGTTTGAACGCAAATCGCCTTCTCTATATTGTGTTCGGCGTCTTGGCGTTTGCTTTATATGCATTGGTTCCGAACTATGTCTTTGGTTAATAAGTTGGGTTTCCTGGCTCCTGTGCTTGTCCCTTTACGTTCCGCTCGTTCGGTTAAAAGGGCAAAGGGAGCACCCTTGCGATTGTGCTTCCGGATAGTCTGGTTAAGCACCTTAGGGGAGAAAGCATAAAACGGACTGTCATAGTATGTGCGATCTGGTCTATGAACCCCGAGCAGGAAGTGTTATACTTAAATCCTCGTAAGTTGTTATTTCATGCTATACGAGGAACTTGCCCTTTGTGTAGACATTGTGATACTGGCTTCGAGCACAGTTCGTTCGAACATCACAACACTTCGGTGTCTAATCGTACGCTTCCTGTAGTCCTTTTCGTGCCCCTACGGCTAAGTGAAAGAAATAAAGCACTATAGTCTGATTGCCTAGTCTTCTGCACTGTACATCCTTCGGGTTCTGATAATACAGCTAAGGGACATAGTGCATTGGCATAGACACCTCATGTAGTATCTACGTGGGGGCTGAAGCCGACGACTCGCATCTTTTAGTATTAAACAACCACATAGGAGTTATAAAGGAATGCAAAACCATATAAGAAAAAATACTAATATCATTAAATGTTTGGGCAAGTCTTCGGACGTGTTACAACTCATTCAAACATTTCATCACCCGAACACCATGACGCTATCACCCAAGCACTCTCCATCACTCCATCAAAGTACAGCTAGGGGCGAGATGCTCCTTCCCAGGTGGCGGCGGGTCGGTGGCTACTTTCATCGGATTTAGCCCCGGCCAGTGGACTTTGGCCTTGGCAAGGGCCATCCGGACTCCTTCGATGCAAGAGAAGTGCTTGACGGTGTGGAGGCGGGGCGAGGCAGCAATCAACCTCTGCACCAGGCCAAAGTAGCTGCCGAGCAGCGGCTCGCCGGGCCATAAGCGGATGTAGAGGTCCTTCATGGCCGGCTCCGCCATCTGGTGCAGCTCCATCAGCTATTTCAGCCACTCCACTAGAAGAGGAGGATGCTCGGGGTATCTGAACTATGCCCAGAATAGCCGAGCTTCATCTCCCTCTCCCCGTGAGGATAACAGCTGATTGGCGTCTGCCACGCTCTTCTAGAGATCGAAGGATGTGCCTGAGGATCACCACACCCGGGTAAGCAATGCAAATTTGCTATCCCCAAATACGCACTTTAGTGAGTACGTCTTACCATCTGCTATGCCCTTGGCCTGGCGCACTTCCTCCTCGTAGAGCCGTCTGTCCATCCACTCCTTGTGGAGTTTGGTTTTTGAAGTGGACAGTTCGACCGAGCTCACCATATTCTTCTGCTCCAAGGCCTTGCATCTTTCGTTGGCATCTTTGAGCTCTTGCTGGACCTCTGCCACACAAGCTTCATGCTTGCCACTAGTGGATCGCATGGTGGAAAGGGCGGCAACCGTTTGCTTAGCAGCCACCCTCTCGGCGGCCGTTTCGTCCTTAGCGTGTTGGAGCTCGGCCTTGAGCCTCTTCGTCTCCTTCGCCGAGGCTGCCATGCATTATACAATGTGACGAAGCTGCATTGACAGTGTTTAGACGATAGAGCTTAGACAAAGGCATTCAGATTCTGTTTTGACATACCTTGAGCCTCGTCGAGCCTTCGGTTAAGGGCCTCAACTTCGTCTTCGGAGCGCTTCAACTTTCGATTTAGCTCTTCCAGCTCGGCGCCATTTATGGACGCCACCGAGGACGAAGCCTGCATTACACACACAGTTAATACATGACATGGGCTCTCAATTCCCGAATTATAGACAATCCGATCATATGGCAAGTTATTCTAACATGCCAGACACTTAAAATGCATCTAGTTCGATATCAGAGTCATACGTGACCCCTAGGTGAGCTTTTTCACCTCACCTAGGGCTCGGGGGCTGCCATGTACATAATGTGAATAAATAAAATCTTTGCAAAATAAACACATCAGGTGACTTACTTGAAAACCCGTAAGGAGACCTTTGAAGGCCTCCTTCAGTCTATTGTCAACGGACTGGATGCTCTGTAGTACCACACCCATAAGGGTGTCGTGGTCCTTGAGGATGGAGGCGCTCGATAGTGCGTCCTCCATGACCGACCACCTATTGGTCGGTGGTGCAGGTGATGATCAGATTCCCCGATCACGCATCGGGGATTGGACCGGTGCCTTCGGAGGCACAATGCGCTCCGGAGATGTTCTCGGAGGGGACTGAGCATCCACTCATCCGGCCTCCTCGGTATCCGGGGGGGGGTTGCCCCCGATCTTTAGTGGCCGAGGTGTTAGCCTCGGCCACAGTACATTCTCCCTCGCCACCGGTGCCCGCCTCCATAGGAGTGTGCTGGGATGACACCTCCATGGTGTCCCTCGTGGCGCCTGGAGTGGCAGGATGCGAGGCATCCCTGTGTTATGACAGTTCGGTGGGCGGGGTCTCCCCATTCGAGATCACCTCGATGGGGATAATGCGTGGGGGGCTGCAAGGCCAATAACCTGCGTGTTAGCAAACTCTAAATCTATTCATGATGAACAGGAGGGTCCTCGGATCCTAACCTTTTGGGGGGACTTGACCCGTAGGCTCCTTCGTCGGACCTCCTCGAGGTGTTCGGACGTGGTGTTCGAGTTCGAACTATCGTCGGACATAATCACCCGCGTTCGCAGTGCCCTCTTCTGGGCAGGAGAAGGGACCTGCTCCGAGGTGTCTGAAGACGCTGCTCTCTTCCTGGCATGAGGGAATCGCCTCCCCCTCGCCCTCGACCTCAGCCTCCTCCTCTTCCTCTTCTTCCTCTTCCTCGTCCTTAGCCTCCTCCTGATTTGAGGACGCGGGGGTATCCTCGGATGCGGTGTTAGGCTAGTCCTTGATTCGGATGCCAGCTTGGCCTGGTTTCTTCTTCTTCTCTTTCTTTGTGGGAGCCTCGTAAGGCTTTACCACGAGCATTTTTGCTAACAGCCTGGTCCTCTTGTCTTCTGGCTGAGGCACCGGACTGTTAATGTTGACGACTTTCTTCAGCCATCTCTGCAAAGACAGATTAGATAAGGGGTTATGAGAATCTTCTATGTAATAAAGCCTACCAAGCTAGGGTGTATCGTACCTCAGAATTGGGCTTGGCGGAGTGCAGACCCTTTTCCTCCTCCTCGGATGGCCGTCTCTTCTGTGATTTGAAGAGCGCCATCCACAACTTCTCCCACGTAGTGCGGAAGAGATTCCGGACTATGGGCTCGGTGTCGAGTTCACGAGCCCACAGGGGGGTGTCCCAACGCTGGCAGGGGAGGATGCATCTTCGAAGCATCACCTGGACCACATCGGTTAACTTGGTGCCCTCCTCAACCATGGAGCGGATGCGCTTCTGTAGGTCACTCACCTCCTTGCCCGGTCCCCAGATAAGTCCCTTTTCGAGCCATGAAGCTAGTCTGGTGAGGGGACCGGATCTGAATGCGGCAACTGGGTGCTGACCCTCTTCTTGTGGTTTAGTGACGTAGAACCACTCCTTCTGCCACCCCTTGATGGTGTCGATAAGTGTGCCCGATGGCGACCCGATGTGGGTGAGCTTTCCAATGATGTCCCTACCGCAATCTGCGTGCTTGCCGCTGACGCACTTGGGCTTGATGTTGAACACCTGAAGCTAGAGCCCGGAGTGTGGCTCGATGCGTAGGAAGGCCTCGTAGACGAGGATGAACGTCGAGATGTGCATGATGGAGTTTGGCGGGAGGTCATGGAAGTCGAGGCCGTAGAAGAACATTAGCCCCCTAACAAAGGGATGGAGAGGAAATCTCAGCCCCCTATTGAAGTGGGGGATGAACACCACCCTTTCGCCTAGCTTGGGGCTGGGGATCATTTGGCCCTCCTCCGCTGCACGGTGATGGATGTTGGCGGAGAGGTAGCCGGCCTTCTTGAGGTTGAGAGTATCCCGATCGGTTACCGGGGAAGCTTCCCATTGGCCATTGGAGCCCACCATTGATGAGCTCGGAGGTGGAGTCTAAGAGACCTAGATCTGTGCTTCGGAGGCTCAAAGGAATGGGATGCGGAGAAGTCGAATGGAGAGCGTTAATAGCCTTTGGGGTTTTCCTCTTTTTATGAGGCCTATCGATTTGGACTCCCCTTATTGCGCCGTGAATCCCTCCACTTCCCAAGATGTGCGAGCCATTGTGTGTGGGTGATTAAGTATATCCCGTATAAAACGGGACACAATTGGTATATTGATAGATTGTTATGATTAAAATGACCTCGAACCGCGAATCGAGTGTGCGCAACTAGCCTGGCGGTCGTGGTGGGCCGTAGCCTTTTGTCGGAGAGGTCATCATAGGAACGTTGTTTACCCCTGACATTTGGTCTTCAAGGCCGACCAATTTGCAGTGTTCGGATGTGCCATTATGCAGAAAACTACTTGTCATCAGAGGCCGAACTATGGTTCGACGAGAAGGAACTCACCTCGCAAGCTGAAGACTCTGTTTGCAAAGCAATTGGAGCTGAAGATCTATGCCATTGGAGGCAAGTTTGGGGGCTACCGAGGGAGTCCTGGATTAGGGGGTCCTCGGATAGTCGATCTATTGTTTATGAGCCGGACTATATGGGCTACTTACCGAACACTTGAAGATTTGAAGGCACAGTCTCCAGGATGGAAGCTTTGGGAAGCACGTCTTTCACTCCATGTTTGATGTAGTAAATAGGCATGTTTATCTCTTCGGCCTGTAACCGACCATGTGTAAACCCTAGGCATCCTCGACATCTATATAAGCCGGAGGGTTTTAGGGTATAGGGACAGAACAACTCATCTAGGGTTATCTATTTGATATCGAGGTAGATCAACTCTGTAACCCCCCCATCATCAATGCAACCAAGTAGGAAGTAGGGTATTACCTCCATAGGAGGGCCCGAACCTAGGTAAATCCGTGTCCCCTTCATCTCCTGTTACCGTCGATTCTAATCTCACAGTTCAGGACCCCCTACCCGAGATCCGCCGTTTTTGACACCGACATCGAACGCCCATCCCTAGCACCCATGATGTGGAGGCCTCGCCCTCGTCCAATCCCATCGTTGTCGATATCTCCAATGACGAGGAATATCTTATTTTTTAAGCATAATTGCTAGTGACCATGTTCACCTTTTAAGCATGTTTGCTTTACCTGTTGCATGTGCTGCTCCTGCCTTTCCTTTACAATTTCTAATGAAATATGCAATGTAATTCTACTATGCAATCTGACCTTCTAGTATGTTCTATTGTGCAATTTGATCCTGAGTTAATTGTTTGGTTCGTTTGTTTAGGTGATCATCTGCAATGCGATTTTCTATTATTGTTTGTACATTTTTTGGTTATGCATGTGAAACATACAATTGCTGTATTTCATAGTTCTTAGCATGCTTGGCTTTTCCATGTGGCTTGAATTCATATGTTGGATCTGCAATGTGTTTATTTTTTATTAACATAGTTTACTCATAGCATGCAAAATCTCACTTAAAACTTGATCAATATCTACCTTAAACACGTTACAGGGGGAACAATGGGAGACACTGAAGTTTACCATCGAGGTTTGCACTTTGATGATCCTTTGCCTAATAGAACATTATTATGCAATTGCTAGAACCATTATAATATTTAGGTTTCTAATAATAATTTGGTCTTGCACATGTAGGTCCAGTTGTAAGAGGTTTAGACCCACTGTTCGACCCATTTTGCATGCAGGGAAATGATGTGTTCATGAATATCAGTCAAATAAAGAAACCCAGAAAGATTGCTAAGATAAATAAACTTGTAATGAAAAACAACAAGCTGTTTGTCTGCACAATGAAGAAGAAATTAGTGAACTATAGGATGGCACTATCTCTTTTATCTTGTATTTTTTTCCTCTGTGACATTGCAATATTTTGAAACAAACTTTATGCATATCTTTGTTTCCAACTCTTTCCAAAGCAGTCATCGATGAGTACGTCTCAAACCACCTGTATGGTCAAGAGGCAAGGAAGGTATTCATACAACGCCCATGGTATAATCTTAAAGTCCTGAAGAGGGTAAAGGATGGGCGGGCAAGCATCCACATGCATTGGCATAAAGTTGCATGGACCTTCGACATTAGCGAAGGCTCGGTATTTGCCTTCCGCTTCAATAGTTTTCTAGACAAGATTCATCTGTCTATTTACCGTATATGATGCTATTTTCCAAAGGTTTTAGATGTTGCATGTGAAACTCGGTCCTGTCGTGTAATTGTGTAGCTAGGTAATACATGCCTATATGATGTTGTACTCTGATAGATTTCAATTATAAAATCCTGGTTGCCATAGTACGAAATGAAATATATTATGTGCTTGATATGAAGTGTCAATTTGTTTACTAGCTGGATTATAAATAATAGAGCAATTAGCCTAATTATTGGGGTTTCATATTGCAGACGGTTTGTCACAGAACACCATGAGCGATGACCTCAACAAACCCACACAGTTTCTGGAAAATTGGCATGTTGGATCTGCGAAAAATCACACATGACTTCCGCCTGAAAACCGTGTGTATTAGAACACCCATTTGCAAACGTTTTCACATAAAACGTGTGTGTGATGGACAACCCTATGCCAAATAATTTCTTCTAGGCATCGTGCGTGATGGCCACCCCTAACACAGACGATGTTATGTAGAAAATTGTGTGTGATGTACAATACGAACGGAAACGTACGTTTGGGATTCACTATGTGGGATGCTAAGCACATCTCACACGACTTCCCGAATATGTGTGTTTCGGATGGCCCTTCCAATCGAACACGACATATTTTTGCCCATCGTGTGTGACCAGGCACATGCATCACCGAAGGGTTTTTCGTGTCATGTGTGATAGACCCCCTATCGCCCACATGTAGGCACGTGGGATAGCCCCCCCTATCAACCACACATGGAAGGCGACGGTTTAAGACTACCTCATCGAAAGGGGTTAAAAACCGTTTGTATAGCAGGCGCTTGCACTAGTGGTAACATGCCAAGCTGTGGTAGTACTGTCGTAGGCTAAGCGGTAGACCGCGGAACATGAGCGGTAGTATTGCTACAAGCGGTAGTACCGGTCTGTTTCCAATGGTATTTCCACCTGGCGTGCAAGGAAACTTCGACAACATGGATTAGGTAGTTCCGATGACGTAGAAATCAAAACTTTCAGCAACCATCATCTATTCTCCTATCTAGCAGTCCTTCCACGTCCTACTCATGCCAAGATATAGCCAAATAAACAAAGAAACCACATGCATTGACCTAGATCCAAGATTCAAAAAATAGAACAACAAAGAAGGAGACCAAGGGCAATACCGGTGTCCATGGCACGCGGGGGAGGTGGGGAATTGTCGTGGTTTTGTCACGGCCGATGTCCTTACGCAATGACTTAGGTGTGAGGCCATCGCCGCTAGGAAGCAACTCAAAGAGATCGAACAAGAACGAAAGGCGGGTTTACCCAGGTTCGTCCCATCCAATCGAGGTAATAGCCGACGTCCTGCTTTGTGTCTATATTAATGGAGATCTCGATTACAAGGATGCGAGATCACTAACCTAGATTTTGAGGGTGTCTAACTTGAGTCTTTCTGCCCTAGGAACTCGCCTTTATATATAGGTTGAGACCTAGGTCTTACAACAGAGTCCAAGCCATAAGATGACTCGTAACCTAACATGTCTCTACTATGCCTTGTCTCTCAAGTAAGGAGTCTATTGATGTATTCTGCTCCGTGGGCCTTGAGCCACTGATTTCTTCATGCTTGGGCTGCCTGGCGGCTTACTCAGCAACTCTCGTTGCCTTGTACTCATGGTGTGGCCCGTCTTAAGCTTGACTTCCGAGCTACCACCATATTGAACCGACCTAATAGGGAGGGTCATACCGCGGGGTTATATCCCCGACATTAGGCCCCAGATTGATTTGAATACATTCATGTGAATTTCTCTGGTTATCCTTTGGCGGCTATTGTGGTTTCGTCATGGCATATGCCATAGGTAGGCTTATCGAGAGGGGTCGAAGGACGCCGGTGGGCTCCGGGAGCGGGATTAGGCACAAGCGGTGGCGGACACACGATGTACCCAGGTTCGGGGCCCTCCGTGGGAGGTAATACCCCTAGTCCTGCTCGGTCTAGTTGAGACAATGGTCGGGTTACAATGGTGCTCCTTGAGCTGTATGGATCGAGGAGGAAGAAGGAGCTAGCCTGCTCTTCCGCCTCTCTATGTGCGGGTGTGTGGAGTGGATGTGGAGGGAACTCACAGAGCAGCCGATTGATCGTCCCCTGCATGGGGGTGGCCCGGGGCGGACGGTTGGCGTTCCCGAGGACCACGATGTCCGCCCCGCATGCTGCGGGAATCGTGGGGGTCATGCTCAATGAATCCGGCCCCCACGATCGCCCGCGCAGGGTTTAAATGTCGAGAGGGGGAGGCAAAACGCCCCGTTCGCTCCCCCTCCTGCCGCCGCATCGCCTTCGTCGCCTCCCTCCCTCCGCCATGAGAGAGAGAGAGAGACCAAAGCACGAGGGTAGGCCGTGCCGCTGTCCGCCGCCGAAGAGAGCCCAGACCACTGCCGAGCACCCGCGCCCGTCGTCGCGACCGCACGCCCCCTCGGCAACCATGGCGGGCAAGGGCGCCTGAGACGGCAGCGACGTGGACGAGACCTTCATCGAGTACCTCCGCCACCGCCGCAAGCTCCCGGTGGAGGGGAGCTTGGTGGCATGCCCAGTCGGGCCGGAGAACTCCCCGGCCCCGCGGGAGGGCGAAGTGGTTGTCTTTGCCAACCACTTCCTCCGCAGGCTCGGGCTGCCTGCAAGAGCCTTCTTCCGCCGCTTTCTGACGCGGTTCGTCCTGCAGCCGCACCACCTCGCCCCCAACGCCGTCCTGCAGCTGGCGGCGTTTGTCACCCTTTGCGAGGGGTACTTGGGGGTCACGCCAAGGCTTTACCTCTGGAGCGGCTCTTCTTCCTCAAGCGGCAGACGGCGAAGGACCCAACGATGAAGCAGATGGTGATGACCGCCTGCGGAGGCGCCCTGATCCACATCCACAAGGGGACCGGTTTCCCGAAGCTCCCGCTGCACGAGTCGGTGAAGCGATGGCAACGGGGGTTCTTCTACGTGAAGAATGCGAAGCCGGAGGAGAACTACATCAACGTCCCCGACTTCGCCAACCATCCGCCGACCGCGATGCTGAATTGGCGAGCGGTCGCGTCTTCGGCGCCCGAGACGGCGGACAGGCTCTACGAGCGCCAACTCGCGATGACCGGGTCGGAGGGGCTGATGGCCACAGATCTGCTGGCCATGATGGTGGCGCCCCGGGTGTAGCCGCTGCAGCGCCGGCCGCACCTCATTTGCCAGATGGGGGGACGCTGTGTCCCCTGCTGGTTCTCCAACAAGGAGATGAAGCCGGCCTATGTGGCGAGGAGTGTGAACGCATCTTGACGGCGAAGATGGCGGAAGGCGAATGGCAATGGGGGAAAACCCCGTATAGCCAGAGTCGCCCGGCACCGCGGGTAAGTGTCAAGCCGGCTCCTCCCCTCCATCTTCTTTTAGAGGCAGTACCCATCCCCCCTAGTTTGACAGCGTGCCACCCGGTCCGCCCATAGCTCTTCCCGCTGCTGCAGAACTATAGGAGCCAGCCCCCGACACAGCGGAGTCGGACCCCAAGGAGGTCGAGGACGCCGACAACGTGGAGCCGGCCGACTCCGAGCGAGCCGGAGCGTTTGGTGCCGGCAATGCAGAGATGGAGATGGAGGGGGCCGAAGAAGCCAAATCGACGGGAGAGTCTCCTCCCCAGACGCGTGTTGCTGAGGCTTCGAAGGGGCCCGAGGCTTCAGAGGACGAGGTCACGGCGCTGCGGAGGTGCCAACCTCGAGCCGCCGGCGGCTCCAGCCGGGGAGGCCCGATCGTGGACGACAAGGGGAAGTGGCGGGCTGCCACCAAGCCGGTGCCCAAGCGTGCGGCGACCGCGTAGCCAGGCGGCAGTCGCGGAGGCGGAGGCAAGAAGCAGAAGGTTGCCCAGGCGGGACCCATGAGGAGGGCGATCCCCATCATCGCTAGGTAAGTCCGTCTTCTCCTCCACCTTGGTCCGTCTTGCCTTCCCCCCAGTCTCTTACTTCTTCATGACCAGGGAGGCGCGCGCCCTGGGGAGGACCCCGGGTGGCGAGACGGAGAGGGCGGCACCGTCGACGGCTGCCGAGGAGAGGGAGCGCCACGTGTGGCTCGACTTCGAGGCAGCCGAGCGGGAGCGGCGTATCCAGGAGCTCCGCCCCTGGGAGGAAGCGATGAAGAGGCGAGGGGAGCCAGTGGGGAGGCTGCTGGCGGAGCGTGAGAGCCGTTCCCTCTCCTTCAAGGAACCGGCAGGGAGTCCGCGGGCGGAGCATGGGAGCCTTTCCCTCGCGGCCGGGAGAATAGGTCGAAGGGCCACCACGGCTCCGGGCGAAGGGAGGAGGTGAGCGCGAAGGCGGCGGAGGACGAGGCGGCAATGGGCGGCGATGATGCCCATCCGGTTGCGGGCGACGTGCCGGTCGGGCCAGAGGTACCGGCCCTGGAGGTGCCGCCATCGGACGTGCCAACTTCGGAGGCGTCGGCACCGAAGGCGAGTCAGCCCGGAGCAGCCGGAGGTGGAGTGCCGGAGGTGGGAGCCGTGGTGGTCGAGAAAACGGCCGCCGCAAGTGCATCGACAGCGGCCCCGGCGCGGCGGCGACAGGAGGGGCCGGTCCCATTGAGGTCTCCAACAAGGGAGGACCCACAGACGGAGCCGGCCGCAGCAGACCTAGGCGGCGGCCGGGAGCCCGACCCCTGGCGGACCGTCGAGTGCCCTCGGGGTGGCGGTGGCCGCCGCTGTCGAAGCGTTTGCCGCGTGCCGTGCCCAGGCGACGCAAGACGCTCGGGCTGCCAACAACCGGTTGGTGAGCTTGGAGCAGGCGGTAGCGGTGAGTTTCTTCTTTCCTTCTTCTCTTTACTTGCGTTTTTCCATCTTTTCCAGTAGGGACGCGCCAGCACACCCATTGGGTGTAGCCCCCGAGGCTCGAGCCAGCTGGGACGCAGGCGGGTCGAGCCTAAAGCTCTTATTGTTTTGCAGGCAGCGCATGACCGCTGCGTGGCTGCATACAACACCCTGCTGGGGTTCTACCGGGGAGCTGAGAACCGGCTTGCCGTCGTGTCCGTGGACCTGCGAGGTACGTTGCCCTTGCGATCTTAGGGTCTTGCGATCTTCCTGTGGGAGCGTGCAAGCGCACCCACTGGGTGTAGCCCCCGGGAATCAGGCCGGCTGCCCCGGAGGCGGGCTGAATCCTTTCTGACTCCCGTGGCTTCTCATGCAGCTACCCATGCCGAGACGGTCTGCCTCCGGCGCCAGGTGGTGCGCCTTTACGAGGAGTGGGAACTCCTGACGACAGAGCGTGACCAGCTCCGTGGAGAGGCGGACCAGGTGAAGGCGGAGCGGGAGGGCCGCGAGGCGGCCCACCGCCAAGCGTTGGCGGACCAAGAGGCGTCCCTTCGTCGGGAGGCGGAGGAGCGAGAGATGGCGCTCCGTAAGAAGTTGGGGACCAAGGACGCCGCCCTGGCCAAGGCGGCCGAGGACGCGTAGGTGGCCCGGGATGAGCACGAGCGCCGGTGCCAGGAGTGGTCGGCCAAGGAGGTGTGGCTGCAGGAGCAAGGGCACGAGGTGGATCGGATGCTGCATAGTAAGTTTCCGTTGCCTTGTTCTTCTTGCGCCTTCTGGGTTTTCTGGCTTGCCTCCCTGCTCAACCCTCGTCTTCTTCTTAGGGCTTTTCCCCGGCAAGCGGGAGGTCGCGGAGGCAGCCATGGAGGCCGACCGTGAGGCCCGGCAGGCGCAAGGAGAGGCCATCGGGCCGCTGGCCCCCTGGACCCTGGACGAGGTGGGGATCGCCACCAAGGCAAGCCTGTCGGAGGTGGTCCGCGCCCTAAAGCGGCTCCAAGCGGCCAGCATGACGTTGGTCCACATGCTTTGGCCCAGCGCGGCGAAGCCGGGCTCCATGAACCAGATGTCGAGGTGGCTAGAGTTCGGGACCGCGCGGGTGAACTCCTGGAGGGCCTCCACGGCAAGTGCCGGCGCGGGCATGGTGCTCCGCATCGCCAAGTCGTGGTACCCCGAGCTGGACTTGGGTTTGCTCACGGCCCAGCGTGCCGGCGCTGACGTGGAGTTGGAGGTAGTGGTCGACGAGATGCTGGCGTGGGCGAGCGACCTTGCGTCCTTCGCCGCGTGGGACGAGTACGTCCTGAAGCGCGGGGCGGACGGCGTGGTGGTCCCGGAGGACCCATACGGGCTCGCCCTGGACGACCCGGAGGGGAGCGCCACCGAGATGGCCGATGAAGAGTCCGACACCGACGAATATGCCGAGTCCGAGCCGGCTCCGGCTATGGGGGCTTCTACCTCGGCCGCCCCAGAGGTGCCGGACTCGGAGGCGCCAGCACTACCGGCTTCCGAGGCGTGAGCACCGCCGGCTCCAGCGGCATTAGCACTTGGAAGAAGGCCGGCCCGATGCTGCCATAACTTAGGACTTTTCTTTCCTGCGTTTTTGTTTTTAGACTAGAATTCCACCCACTCGGGGTGTATGTGTAATGAACTCGTGGCCATGGGCCTTTTATTGTTATGACTTATGTCATTTATCTTAAAAAGAATGTGCGTGCCGGTTCTTCTTTCGCCTTTTGCCTTTTGACTTGTGTTCGCGCGCCAGGATTCCTTCCGGCTTCCGCCCCGCCAGCCAGCCAGCCGGGGGGCGGTTTGGGATAGGGACGGGGCTTCACCCTTGGGGAAAATAGCAGGCTCTTAAAGTCAACCGGCTAGGGCTAGGTTGGGCTGGCATATGCCGGTTACTAGGATTAACATATCTCGGCCGGGCCGGTCAGGCTGCCATGTGCGTCGGCTAACTTTCGTGTGAGAAGTTCCTTCATACCCCGCGGTCCCTTCACCCAGACAGCCGGGAGCCGTTCTGTAGCTGGTTAGGGGAGGGGAGGCGAAGGATTGCTTGCTCACATTATTTGTCCGCCTCGGTGGGGAGCCGGGCGAGCTCCCGGGCCCGGGAGCCGGACCCGGTTGACGTGCTTTAAATAACAGAACTTTGGAGGAATCAAAAAAAGGGCGTGCCTCAGTGCCGGCTGGGGCCCCCCGTTGCATTCATAAGCCCAAAAGGGGAAGGATACATACAATGGTTTTCAGCAATAGAATGGACGGAGGAGCACCGTGTTCCACGGGCGCTCCGTCTCCTCGCCGGAGGTGTCTCTCTTGCGATTCTGCGGCTTCTAGGCATCTATTAGATAGTACGCGTTGTTGTGCAGCGCCCGACTGACGATGAACGGGCCCTCCCATGGGGAGGACAGCTTGTGCTGGCCGGCGGTTCGCTGGATCCGCCTGAGCACCAAGTCTCCTTCGTGGAAGGAGAGCGACCGGATTCGCTTGCTGTGGTAATGCCGGATCTTCTGCTGGTAGATGGCCGTCCGGCTCAAGGGCAACTCGCGGGCCCCCTCGAGGAGGTCGACGCCGTCTTCCCTTGCCTCCCTCGCATCCTTCTCGGTGTACAGGGTGATCTGAGGCAAATCGAACTCGATATCGGTGGGGATAATCGCCTCGGACCCGTAAACGAGAAAGAATGGAGTTTAGCCGGTCGACTGGTTGGGCATGGTCCGGAGGCTCCAAAGGACAGCCAGGAGCTCCTCTACCCAACAGCTGGCCGACCGGACTAGTGGTGTCACGAGCCGGGGCTTGATGCCGGACAGGAGTAGGCCGTTCACCCTCTCAACCTGGTCGTTTGACTGCGGGTGGGCGACAGACGCCAAGTTGAGCCGGATGCCCCGCCTCGAGCAGAAACGCGCTAGCGCACCCTTGGCGAAGTTCATGTCATTGTCGGTGATGATGCTATGGGGGACGCCGTAGCGTACCATGATGTCTTCGATGAACCGGACGGCCGTGGGGCCATCTAGTTTCTTGATTGGCCGAGCCTCGATCCACTTGGTGAACTTGTCGACGGCTACAAGCAAATGTGTCATGCCGCCTCGTCCGGTCTTGAAGGGTCCCACCATGTCTAGACCCCAGACGGCGAATGGCCACGAAAGGGGGATGGTCTGGAGGGCGCTAGCCGGAAGATGGCTCTGCGTGCTGAAGTGCTGGCAGCCCTCGCACTTCTCAACCAGTTCCTTGGCCGCCTCTAGAGCAGTCGTCCAGGTGAAGCCGTGACAGAATGCTTTGGCCGCCAGGGACCTAGAGGTGCCATGATGCCCGCACTCGCCCTGGTGGATGTCGAGGAGGATTTCTTGCCCTTTCTTCGGCTCGACGCAGCGTTGGAAGACACCGGTGGTGCTGCGATGAACCATCTCGTGGTTGATGATGCTGTAGGCCGGGGACCGGCGCTGAATTTGCCTTTCAATGGCCTCATCGGAGGGGAGCTCTCCACGCTGGAGGAACGCTAGGATGGGCTGGGCCCATGAGGGAGCCGAGACAGGGGCTGGCCAAGCCCCTGGGACCGGCCCGTCAGTCCTAGGGACCGGCTCGCCAGCCCCCGAGAGCGAGGTGGCGGTTGGAGCATTGACCACCATCATAACGGCAACGAGGCCGGTGCCGGCGTGCGTAGACGCGGCCGGCTCAATTGTCGTGGCGGAGGGCGCCGGATTGGCGGCTGGTGGTGGCGGAGCCGGTAGAGCTGCCGCAGCCAGCGGGGCCGGTTGGGCAGCCGGTTCCGCCGAGGTGTCAGACGTGTTTGCCGGCACGAAGATGGACTCCGATTCGGGAGAAGGCTTGATCGAAGGCTTCATCAGCCGCTCGAGGGAGACACCGGCTGGGATGGCCTGCCGGGTGGAGCCGATCTTGGCCAGCGCGTCGGCCGCTTTGTTGTCCGCACGGGGGATGTGGTGGAACTCGCAGCCCTCGATGGAGCCGGTGAGCTACTGGACGAGGAAGCGATAGCTGGCCATGTTGGCATCCCTGGCGTCCCATTCACCAGAGACCTGTTGCTCCATGAGGTCAGAGTCGCCGAAGCAAATGATGCACTGGATGCCGATCTCCTTGGCGAGCCGGAGGCCATGGACGAGGGCCTCGTATTCGGCCACGTTGTTGGAGGCGGCGAAGTAGATCTGGAGGGCTAGCGAAGCTGGTCTCCTCTAGGGGACGACAAGACGATGCCGGCTCCCAGGCTGGCTCGCATCTTCGAGCCGTCAATGTGCATGCGCTAATGCGTGGAGTCGGGCGGAGGCGACACGAAGTAGATTTCAGCCCAGTCGACGAGGAAGTCGTCCATTGACTGGTACTTGATGGCGGTGTGTGGCACGTATCGTATTTCATAGTCGGCCAGGGCGATGGCCCATTTGGCGATCCGACCGGTGGCGTCCCGGCCGGCCATGATTTCGCCCAGCGGCGCTGTGCTCATGATGGTGATGACGTGCTCCTAGAAGTACTGCTTGAGCTTCTGGGCAGCAAAGTATATGTTGTAGCACATCTTCTGGTAGTGGGGGTAGTTTTGCTTGCAGGCGGAGAGGACCTCGCTAAGGTAGTAGACGGGACGCTGCGTCGGTAGCGCCTTGCCTTCCTCCGGCTGCTCCACCACCAAGATGACGCCGACAACGCGTGTGGTCGCCGCAATGTAGGCGAGCAACGGCTCCTTGTTGGCTGGCACGGCCAAGATGGGCGCGCTGGTGAGGGCCTGCTTGAGGCCACGGAACGTCGCGTCCGCCTCGTCAGACCAGTCGAACAGGGCCGGCTTCTTCGAGAGATCTCGTCCCGGCTCGACCAGGGCCGACTTGTGTAGGAGCCCGTAGAGGGGCAAGGACTTCTCGCCCAACCGGCTGATGAACCGGCTTAGGGAGGCGAGGCATCCGGTGAACTTCTGGACGTCATGGAGCCGGACCATCTTGGGCATGCGCTCAATCACCCGGATCTTCTCGGGGTTAGCTTTGATGCCGTGGGCAGACACAAAGAAACCCAGGAGCTGGCTGGCTGGGACACCAAAGATACACTTCTCCGGGTTGAGCTTGATCTTGTATTCGCGCAAGTTGGCGAACATCTCCCGGAGGTCATCGAGGAGGCTGAAGTGCTTCTTGGATTTGACGACAATGTCGTCCACGTAGACGTGGACGTTCCTGCCTAACTAAGGCAGGAGGCACTTCTGCATGCAGCGTTGGAAGGTAGTGCCTGCATTCTTCAGGCCGAAGGACATGGTGTTGTAGCAGTAGGCCCCGAAAGGGGTGATGAAGGAGGTCTTGACCAGTCGGCCAGGTCTAGCTTTATCTGGTGGTAGCCGGAGTAGGCGTCCAGGAAAGATAGCAGATCACAGCCGGCCGTGGAGTCGATGACTTGATCGATCCACGGCAGGGCGAACGGGTCCTTGGGGCACGCATTGTTCAGGCTTGTGTAGTCGATACACATGCGCCAGGTCTTGTTTTTCTTGAGCACCAGGACTGGGTTGGCCAGCCAGTCTGGGTGGAATAGCTCCATGATGAAGCCGGCTGCGAGCAGCAGGGTGATCTCTTCTGCTATAGTGCGCTGCTTCTCCTCGGAGAAACGACGCAGGGGTTGCTTGACCGGCTTCGCATCCGGCCATACGTGTAGCTTGTGCTCGGCGAACTTCCTCGGAACACCCGGCATGTCCTTGGGGGACCATGCAAAGATGTCCCGATTCTCACAGAGGAAGTCGACGAGCTCGCTTTCCTATTTGCTGTCAAGGCGGGAGCTGATGGTCACGCACAGGGTGAGGTTGGCCGGATTGACTGGCACCTGCCGGGTGTCCTTGGACGGCTGGAACGAGCCTTTGCCGACCAACTGGGACGGAGGTGCCGGCACGGCCGGCTGGGCAGAGGCAAGGGCCACCAGCCGGCCGAGGTGCCGCTTCTCCTTCGCTATTTCTAGGGCCTCAACTAGCCGGCTGCCATCTCGCGCGCACGCCATTGACATCTGGTACTTGTCGGCGACGGTGATGATGCCCTTGGGACCCGACATCTTGAGCTTGAGGTAGACGTAGTGGGGGATCGCCATGAACTTGACGAGAGCGGGCCGACCCAGCAATGCATGGTAGGGACTGTCGAGGTCCACTACCTCAAACAAAACTGGCTTGTGGCGGAAATGACTGGTGTCGCCGAAGAGGACGTCGAGCTTGATCTTGCCGATAGGGATGCAGGACTTTCCTGGCACGATGCCGTGGAAGACGGTCCGACTCGTTTTCAGGTCCTCCACCTTGAGCCCCAGCTTGAGTTGGGTGTCGAGGTAGAGGATGTTGATGCTGCTGCCTCCATCGATCAACACACGCGAGAAGCGGCATGAGCGTTTCTCGGAGGCGATGGTAGGATTGAGGACGAGGGCGTAGCTACCGGGGTTCGGCATCACGGCCGGGTGGTCCGCCCGGCTCCAGGTGATCGGCTTCTCAGACTAATGCATGAACTGGGGAGTCGCGGGCATGGTAGCATTCACCTCGCGGTGGAGCCGACGCTGGGCGTGCTTGTCCGTCTCTTCACTGCTGAAGATGACGTAGCAGTCGTCATGCTCGGGGAACCGGTAGTGCAGCCGGCCATTGCCCCAAGCCGGGGCCGGGTCCGCCTGACTCGCACCGGGAGCCGGAGCCCGAGCAGGAGCCCGAGCCGGGGCTGGCGCCGGAGTGCGGGTTGGGTGCACGGGGGGATCCGAGAGGCCGTCCCCCTAGGCCAATCGCTGTGAGAAGCTGCACTATCGGAGCGTGTGCATGGCCGGCTTGGCACCGGAGTGGTTTTTGCAGGGGAGGTCAAGCATTTGCTCGAAAGTCAGCCTGGGCTGCCAGGCGGCCTTGCCGGTGCGCTGGCACTGACCGGAGGCCTGGCCAGCCGGCTGCTCCTTCTCTATGGAGGCGACCTACCGGCTCCCGTAACGGGAGTCGGGCTGGTTGTTCTTGTGCTTGCCGTTCTACAGCTGCCGGTTGTTGGCCGCCGCCCGCGGCGTGGCGAGGGACGTAGCCGGCTTGGCCGGTGCCTTAGCCTTCATCCTCATTGAGGAATCGGCCGTGGCGTATTTGTCCGCTTTGTACATCAGGTCCGCGAAGGAGGTTGGCTCGGAGCACAAGAGTTTGTGCTTGAGGGGTGTGCCATCGCAGCGGCCTTCGATGAAGTACTGGATGGCCTGTACCTCGTGTACTCCTTCACAGGAGTTGCGGAGTTCGGTCCAGCGCGTGAGGTAGTCACGGAGGGGCTCTTCCGGCCCCTGGACGCACATGGCCAGCTCGCGGGGCCAGCCAGGCCGTTTGTAGGTGCCGGTGAAGTTGCGGACGAAGGCCTCCTCGAAGTCCGTCCAGGTGTTGATGCTGCCGGCAGCCATGCTGTTCAGTCAGGTGCGGGCCAAGCCGATCATCATGAGGGGGGCGTAGCAGACGGCTACGCGCTTGTTCCCCCTGGCGATGCGGACGGCGGTGGTGTAGTCGATCAGCCAGTCCTCCGGCTTGGCGGCCTCGGTATACTTTGGGGTGTCGCAGGGGAGTGTGAAGCCGGGCGGAAAAGGTTCGTTGCGGATCCACGGACCGAAACAGGCTGGGCCAATCGAGCCCTCCTCCTCGAGGAGAGCCGACTACGCCAGCCGGTCAAGACGTAGCCAAGCGTCATTGTTGCTGTGGGGGACGTGGGGCCCGAGCCGGGCGACGAGCTCAGGGAGGACGGCCGGTGGGATGGACCGCGCGGGTTCCTTCCGTGGGGGCGGAGTATGCCCGCGGGTGCACCGGCTACCGCCAGCCGGCGCCTGGTCGCGGCGGTGGCTGCCAACCGGATTATTGCTGCGTCGGCTATTCACAGCCGGCTGCTTGTTTCCGCGTGACGGGGCGCGCTGAGCGTGGCTCCCCCTGGTGCTCTGGCCGGAGGGACAAGGGGTACTGGAGTGCTGAGCCGGCCGGCGGTCTGCGGCCCTCGTGTCCTCGCCCTCGGGACGGGGAAACTCGAAGACGACCCCACCGGGGGTGAGGACGGCCTGTTGCGCATTGGCGGTGTCGATAAGGTCCTTGATGTGCCGCTCGCGTGTGGCCCGCTCCTCGCCCTCCCAGATTGCCAAATCCTCATAGGCAACCTTGGCGGCGCGCAGGTTGGCCATGGGGGTGTCGTAGACGGGGAAGCGGCCGCCGAGGATTTCTGTGACCACGCGGCCATGCTCTCGCACAGCACCACGCCGGCTGGGCTCGGGGCCAGCCGGGGTGAGACCGTACGCGGAGTTGTATTCCCGCTGGGCGGCCTCCATCTGGCGCCGCTCGACAACGAGGGCGCTGGCGTCTTCGAACAGCAGGTGACGGGACACCTCCAGCTCGGCTCTAGCGGTGGCCGGGTCCGCCATCGTAGCGATAGGAGTGCCCAGACCTCGGAGGGTGGTGGCGAGTGGGTCGGAGGAGCCGGCACGAGCGACGGCCGCATCGTCCCTGGCCTCCCGCACACGGCTTGAAGTGGTGGAGGAGACTGTGACCATCGCTCCCACACGGGTGTGAGGGCCGATGGCCTGGCCCATGGCGAGCGTGCCCACGGACGAGGGAGGGCCGGTGCAGTCGAACACCCAACTAGGGTACACGTCGGCCTCCGGTTCCTCAGTGAGGCTCAGCTTGCTGAACCACCCGGCGAGCGCGGCGACGTCAAGCGCGAGGTCGCGGCCGGGGCACTCGTCAGAGATGCCGGCCATGCTGCCCGCAAGGCCCTCTGGAGCAAGCCCCACGAGCACGCGGTTTTGCCCGGACACGAGGCGGTCGGGGGACGTGGTGAAGGGTCCCGCCCGGAGCGTGACTCCGGCCAGCGCCACGGAAGGCCCCACGGTGGTGGACACACAATGTACCCAGGTTCGGGGCTCTCCGTGGGAGGTAATACCCCTACTCCTGCTAGGTCTAGTTGAGACAATGGTCGAGTTACAATGGTGCTCCTTGAGCTCTATGGATCGAGGAGGAAGAAGGAGCTAGCCTGCTCTTCCACCTCTCTATGTGCGGGTGTGTGGAGTGGATGTGGAGGGAACGCAGAGAGCAGCCGACTGATCGTCCCCTACATAGGGGTGGCCCGGGTTTTTTTATAGGCTAACCCCCCGGAATACAATACAAATAGAAGGTCAAAGGGGGCCCCAGCCGGCAGCCTCTCTGGCCGGCTACGGGGGCCCGGCCGTGGGGTCTTGTCGCTGGTAGGTCCCGGTGGCTGAGGGATCCCGTCAGGAACCGGCAGGGCCCGCGCGGCGGGCCCTGACGCCGATCACATCACGGCACGGGCCGCCCCTCGTGGCATCATCTTGCGGCGGCCGGCCAGGGTCAGCGGTACGGCCGACCACCCTGTAGCCATGCCAGGGTAGGTAACGGAGTGGTTGGGGGCGTGTCGGCACTATTGGAAGCCCGGTCACCATCTGCCAGGGTTAGAGGCCCTGACGTCTTCGCTGTGGCCATACCGGCGCTGACCCCCGATGGTATGGGGGCCACTATTGCCATGCACGCCCTGAAGACGGCACCCAATGCACAGCCGACTGGGGGGGGGGGGGCAGGCGGCAATGCCCTGCAGCCGGCCGATACACCGTAACCGGTGGGACGTAGCTGGCGGGTCTCTTCCGGCAGGGCATAGCCGGACCGCAGGGGAAGGCGGCCCGCCCGTTGGTTGCGTTAGGAGGCTGGGGAAAGGTGGCACTTGATGCTACCCCGGGGTCATCCCCCCATCAGCGGCTTAACACCTACATTCGTCATGGGCTTAAAACATCGGCTTGCCACACTTCTAGACTTGTTATTCTTCCAATGCTTGTCTTTCGGTGACGTCACCTTTGCTGACCGTTGTTTTCTTGAGAGTCATCATGGCCAATCTTTTGAAAACCGCACCAAATCTAGGCCGATGCGAAAATTGAGGCATACTTCTAGCCACAAATTTACTGTAGCCATTTCATCTTTTCACCGTGCCTCTTTGCTTTCTTCCTCGTAAATAAGTCCAGTGTGCCTTTGCAGTAACTTTCTATCATCTTCCTCCTTCCAGTTCTTCTCCAACCGAACTTCGCCGGAGCACCGCGAGTGCCACCAAAACCCTTAGTTCCTTCTTCAACATCCCCAAAACTCTTCGCAATAGTCGACGGGGGTGCGGCCATCCCCATTTCTGCCGCAACAAGATTGGGTACCTGTCGTGGGGAACGAGCACCTATGGGATCGGAGGGACCCCTTTCGGTTCAGCGGGGGAGAAGGTTCGCACAAAGAGCAAGTCTGATGAACAACACGCGGGGATCTTACCCAGGTTTGGGCTGCAAGGATGCGTAAAATCCTACTCCTTCTTGGTTGTATTGAGAGTGTTCTTAGGGTTCTAGCTACAGGAGCGCTATGAGCAGCTGCCACGCATGTGAGCTAGAAGGTCGCAAGACGAGAGGTCTAAAAGTCAAAAGTCCAAAAATTCAAAAGTCCAAATGTCCTCTACTGTATCGCCCTGGGCCTCCTTTTATACTCTGAAGGGGATCCCAACAGTGGCGTACAGTGTGTCCACGGGGTGTACAGAGCTACAATGCTATCATACCTAACACTGACGGATTAGGACATGCGCATTTAATGCACCGTCAGGCATCTTTGTCCATTTGCGAGATGGGACAAGGGCCCATCCCATCGGCACTGCTTAGCCCCCTCCAGCGCCCAAGCCGCGACACGTGCCGAGGCGAGGCAACACCTGGCCTGTGCGCTGGCGTGGCCTTGCCAGGGCTTCGCCTTGCCGGGGCCTTGTCTTTACCTGAGAGTTTGATAGTCATCCCAGCAAGGTCTTGCCGGGGGTGTTGATTTTTCTGTGTTTGTACCTGGCAAGTCCCTCCTGGGCCTCGTTGCCAGGGTGGATACTACTGCCCGTGCACGAGAAAGGGGGACTGGAGACACCAAAACTCTAGTGCAACGACAGGAGCCCCAGGGCCTGGGCCACACACGTCGCGATGCGTTGTTGGGCTAGGCCCAAACGGTGCACAGGCACGCGTGGCAGGAGCTTGCTGTTGTGATCATTGCGCTTACTGCGCCTCCCCATGACGCCCATTTCATGTGGGACATGGGATACGTGCGCAGCGCGGCCGTTGCAGCAACACGCCCATGAAGCGTCCTCATATTAATTTAGTAAAGGAGCTGCCCCACGCCTTCCCCATGAAGAAGGAAAATGTAGAGGCACTGCTTATTTACCTCTTGTCTTTCCCAGTTTAGGAACCACCGCCTTCTTCTTCCTCGAGCCCGAAACAAAGCTCCTCCCGTTCATCCCCGCCCCCATGCCCTCTCCGTCTCCAGCCCCACCCCCATAGCTACCTTGCCGCCCAAGTCTAGCAAGGGCAAGGATGTAGAGGTCATCTCGGAGAACAAGCTGGTGAGGATGCGGAAGGAGCACGTCGTATTTTCGGCGGGGCTTGACATGGACGCTCTGAAGGGGCTATATCAGTGGCTTTAGGCAACGGGGTCGATGGCGCATCCCGCCACCTGCGTGAGTCCAGGCCCTTCCGGGAGCGGCCCAGGCAAATATCCTTTCTTCGCCGATTATTTTTACTGTGGGATCTGCCCCCCTTTCTCGGATTTCTTCAATGACCTCATGCTCACCTATGACTTCCAACTCTTGGACGCCGAATGCCGTGACATCCCTGTCAGTTTTCACTCATCTTTGTAAAAACTTTGCCGGAGTAGTCCCTAACACCGCTCTTTTCCGCCACTACTTTACCCCCCGCATCCAACAAGGCAGAGCCCTTTCCGATGCCATCACTTGGATTCCATGTCCAGGAACCAAGGAGGTCTGGCCCTATGGGGACTACTACGAAAGGTGGGATGAGTGGCGGGGCAGATGGTGTTGGATCCGGGAGGAGAAACCCCAGCCTTTCTACTTGCCACGGCACACAAGATGGTGCGTGGCGACGACTGGAGCGTCCTTGACCCTAAGGATGGGAAGCTCACAGTCGCGGCCACCAGGATTCACCGCCTCAGAAACGCCGGCCTCACCATAGAGATGATAGGCACTGATTTCCTTCGCCGGTGCATTGCTCCCCTGCAGAATACGGGGAGTCAAGCTTGGGAATTCCGGAATGCAGCGAACATCATGAGGTTGTGCCCCGGGCTGAACCACAACCAGACCATTATGCAGCACAAAGCTCTCTGCCAGAAGCTGTTCAGCAATGTTGTGGTACAACAGCTGTCAGCAGGCATAGTCCCCTTGTGCAACAATTCTGCTTTAGGTAGAATCATTGCCATGATGCCGGCGTTCGACGCCCACAGCCTTAACGCATCTTGGATCGACCCGCCTGCAGAACAGGCACAAGAATTCTTTGATAACTTGACGGAGAGGGCCATCCGCGGGACGGACCACTAAGGAGGAACTGACGTACATCGCTAGCAGGACGGACCAAGCAGATCTTGCCGTGGAGGCCGGCAGCATCGACTTCTTGGAAGACGAAGCCGGCAAAGGGGAAACACTGTCGGACGAAGATCTTTGTAGGCAGGGCGGGACCACAGAGGAACAAAGCGGCACACCCGCGCGGGGCTGCCCTGCCGAAGACACAGCTGAGGAGGAGCTGCTCGAGGAGGCCCTGTCCCTTGTACCAAGGAAGAAGCGTGTCCTACAGAGCGCGACCTCTGGGCTTCCTTTCGCCAAGTTCCTTCGAGTAGTGCATTCCCCAGCAAGGGGGCGACCGGCAAGGCCATGCAGCGGAAAGAAGGTCATCAGCAACCCGCGCCCGCCGCGGCTAAGCGATCTAGGAGCACCCCTCCCCCCCTCCCACGGGCACCACGGCAGAGGTCGCCTTCGAACTTTCTGCCCTTAGCTCGGGAGAAGAAGAAGAGGAGTAAGGATCTTGCCGTATCTTTTGCTCTTCTAATTTCTGATTTTTACTTTACTTATTTGATTTGCCTTGGTTTGCCTCCACAGGGATGCGGAAACACAGGCGCAACGGGTTGGGAAGAGGGCGAGGACCTCGATGGCGAGGAGTCGTCAGCAAGCGCCTCAGGCGCGCCAAGGACGACCATCATCAACCCAGAGGCTAGCCCGCTGCACAACCCTCGAGTCAGCCCCCGGCGGAGCCCCCAGCGTGAGCCCATTACTCGCTTCCTGATGAGGAACACTAGATGAAAATAATGATAGTCATAAGTCAGATTTGTTTGCCTACTTCTAGATGCTTCCACACTAGTGTAGTATTTCTGTTCTTTGCTATCTTACCTACTGTTTTCTAGAGTCCTCTAGTTGTGAGTAGCTATGAGTAGAATGGTGAATCTTAGGTAATGTTTTCTAGAGTGTTCTAGCAATAAGTATAAGTATGTAAAGGCTTCCCAAAGCCCTATAAATAGAGGTCCTCACCTCTAGTTTGTAAGCAGACTATGTACCCACTATCTATAATAGAACTTGTTGTTCCGATCTAAGGTCTTGGACAAGATCTTGTGCTCTAGGAGTTTTGGATTGAACTCCTGCTGCCATATTGGCCTCCACTCGCCTCTAGAGCGATATCTAGCTCAGCACATTGAAGTAGTTCCGCCAACACTTGTGTTGTACACATTGTAGAAGCAAGGTGGAGTTGCTCCTCCACAACCTTGTGCTGCTTCAGGTGGTATTAGGGCCCCGTTGATCCATACAACTTCTTGTTGTACTCTTTGAGAGCAAGCTGCAGCAAGCAATGGAGCAATTGGAGAAGAGGATGGATGCTGCAGAACAACAAATCAAAGAGCTGCGTGAAGATCTCAATCGGAGATTTGACCAGCTAGTTGAGATGATAACGGGTGTTCCCGCTGCTGCCAATGAAGGAGATTCATATAAAGAAGAAGATGTTCAACAAGGAAGGAGAGGTAATCTTGGAGGAAGACCACCCCAACAACATGTTGGTCAATGTACTTCAAGAAGGCCAATTTATGTTGAAGCTCCTGAAGGTGAAGAATATGATAATACCCTTGAAGAAACCGATCCCTATGCATATTGGAGATTACCCAACCCTACATATGCAAGGGATACATACAAGGTGAAAGCTGAGATCCCAACTTTTAATGGAAATGTCGATACTGAAGGGTGTCTTGATTGGTTATATGAAGTGGAGACTTTCTTTGAGGTGATGGAGGATCCGAAAGATCGTAGAGTTCCTTTGGTCACATACAAGCTGAAAGGAGGAGCCGGTGCATGGTGGCACCGCATTCAAGAAGAGCGCAGGCTGAGAGGAGAACCTCGTGTGAGAACTTGGCGGCAAATGAAAAGTCTTTTGAAAGGGAGGTTTTTACCCGCTGATTATGACCAAATCCTGTTTATCCAATTTCAAAATTGTGCTCAAGGGAATAGGACTGTTTCAGATTACACGAAGGAGTTTCTAAGGCTACAAGTGAGGTGCAACCTTGCCGAAACTGAGGATCAACAAGTTGCAAGGTACATCAATGGTCTCAATGATGCTATCCAAGATCGATTGATGATGCAACAAATCGGGTCCATTGATCAAGCACAAGCTCTAGCCTTGAAAGCCGAGAGGTTTGTGAGGGCGAGGAAGACAAGTAAGGCTCCATATCCTCCATATCCCCATACTGAAGGCTCGTCTAGGAGTCAGCCTAATAGAGTGCAAGAAAAGACTGCTCCACCAAAGGCAAAACGATCCATCCAAAAGCCAACTAAAAGCAAGGCTAAGTCCAATGAAGGCCCAAAATGCTATAAATGTGGTGAAGAGGGGCACATATCCAGCGATTGCCCACTAAGGAAATTTGTTAACACAACTATCCATGATGGTGAAGACAATGAGGAGGAATACGAATCTGAAGATGTAGAGGGACAAGAGGTTTGTCAAGAAGAAGGTGAAGAGGTGGTATGCGTGATTCAGCGTCTCCTATGTTCCACACCACAACCTGACGACACACAACGGAAGAAAATATTTGAGAGCAAATGCACGGTGAATGGCATGGTATGCAAATTAGTGATTGATAATTGCAGCTGTGAGAATCTTAGCTCCCAGAAGTTGATGAAACATTTAAAATTTGAAACCCATGATCACCCAAATCCCTACAATATTGGATGGATCAAGAAAGGAGTGAATATGAGGATCACCAAACAATGCAACCTGCCACTTTCTTTGGGCAAGCATTACCGCTCAATTGTGTTGTGTGACGTAGTTGATATGGAGGCCAGCCATGTTCTTCTTGGGAGACTTTGGCAATTTGATGTGGATACTCTACACAAGGGCAAGGAAAATTCTTACTCTTTCATTTGGAACAAGAGGAAGATCATTATTCTACCAAATAAAACTGATGGTAATATCTCTAAGGAGGAGGGGAAAAGTATGTTAACTATTTCCCACACCTCTAATGAGTTTATGGAAGACTTGAAGGAGGCAGATTTATGTGCTGCACTTATTGTAAAAGGAGAAGAGCACCCGGCTGTTGAAATTCCAGCAAAGGTACGTGGATTATTAGTAGAGTTTCATAACATACTTGGAGAGCCACAAGGCCTGCCACCGATGAGAGGAATTCAACATAGAATTGACCTAATTCCGGGAGCAAGTCTTCCTAACCTCCCACACTATCGAATGAGCCCAAAAGAACATGCTATATTGAAGGAGAAAGTAGAGGAATTGCTGCAAAAGGGGCACATTCGAGAAAGTATTAGCCCATGTACTGTACCAGCCCTGTTCAGGCCAAAGAAAGATGGATCTTGGCGCATGTGTACAGACAGTAGAGCCGTTAACAAGATCACTGTAAGGTATAGATTCCCTATTCCCCGTCTAGATGATATGTTGGATCAGCTTAGTGCAGCAAGAGTGTTCACAAAGCTAGATTTAAGAAGCGGATATCATCAAATCCGTATCAAACCCGGGGATGAATGGAAAACGGCCTTCAAGACAAAGGAAGGGTTGTTTGAATGGCTAGTCATGCCATTTGGACTCTCAAATGCACCAAGTACCTTCATGCACTTAATGAATCAAGTCCTTCGACCCTTCTTATCCCACGTTGTTGTGGTCTATTTCGATGACATCTTGGTCTATAGCAAGGATGAGGATGAACACCTTGGCCACATTCGGAAGGTGCTAGAAGTACTAAGGGAAAATGAGCTTTACGTCAACTTGAAGAAATGTGTTTTCCTACAAACACAACTTCTTTTCCTAGGGTTCATCATAACATGTGACGGTATTTGTGTTGATGATTCTAAGGTTGAAGCAATCCGAGAATGGCCAACTCCGAAGACCATTTCTGAGGTAAGAAGTTTTCATGGCCTTGCAACTTTCTATAGGAGATTTGTGAAGAATTTCAGCACTATCATGGCACCAATTATGGAGTGTCTGAAGAAAGGAAAGTTCCAATGGACAGAAGCGGTTGAAGCTAGTTTCAATGAGATCAAGCAAAAGCTCTCACAAGCTCCTCTCTTGGTTCTACCTGATTTCATTAAGACTTGAGTTGGAATGTGATGCAAGTGGAGTAGGCATTAGAGCTGTTCTATCTCAAGAAAAGAAGCCCATCGTTTTCTTTAGTGAGAAGTTGAGTGAAGCTAGACAGAAATGGAGTACCTATCAGCAAGAATTGTATGCCGTTTTCAGAGCCTTGAAGACTTGGGAAGTCTATTTGCTGCCTAAAGAGTTCATTGTTTACAGTGACCATCAATCCTTGAAACATTTTTGAAATCAGAAGCATATTGATCGCATGTTAGCAAGATGGGCAGCATATCTGGAGAGATTTAACTATCTCATCATGCATAAATCTGGAACAACTAACCGAGTGGCCGATACTTTGAGTCGTCGTGCATGCCTCCTGACTTCTTTTGAGGCTGAACTTCCAGGCATGGATCAAATAAAGGAGTTGTATGAGGATGATGAAGACTTTAGCCATGTTTGGGTAAAGCACATCAGGGGCCAGCCATTAGATGATGACTATTTGGTGCAGGATGGCTACCTCTTCAAAAATGATCGTTTGTGCATCCCAAGGAGTTCTCTGCGTGACAAACTAATTAGAGAACTCCATTCCAGTGATCTTAGTGGCCATGTTGGATGAGACAAGACTATCGCTAACCTGGAAGCTCGCTACTTTTGGCCACAACTAAAGAGAGATGCTGGAAAGTTTGTTCAAGCGATACCCTATATGTCAAACCTGCAAAGGCCAAATGCAGAACATAGGGTTATACATGCCTTTGCCCGTGCGTGTTGCTCCATGGGAGGACATCTCTATGGACTTCGTCTTGGGTTTGCCAAGAACAAGACGAGGGAGTGATGCTGTCTTTGTGGTCGTGGACAAATTCTCTAAGATGGCTCATTTCATCCCATGCCGCAAGACAACGGATGCTCATCACATAGCAAACCTATTCTTTCGAGAAGTGGTAAGACTTCATGGAGTTCCAAGGTCCATCGTCTCAGACCGTGATAGCAAGTTTCTTGCTACATTTTGGCTCACTTTGTGGAAGCAGTTCAACACTGAATTGAAATTTTCTAGCACTTCCCATCCACAAACAGATGGACAAACTGAAGTGGTGAACAAATTTTTGGGTAATCTGATCTGGTGCGTTTGTGGAGAAAGAAAAGGACAATGGGATTTGGCTTTATCTCTTGCAGAGTTCTCCTACAATAACTCCAAGCATAGGTCCACAGGAAGGAGTCCTTTTTTCATTGTCTACACTAAAGTTCCAACACATGTGGTGGACCTGGTGAAGCTACCATCAAGGGGAAACTCAAAATCAGCACTGTCCTTTGCCGATAATTACACTGAGTTATTTGAAGAAATTCGTGGTGTTTTGGAAGCACAAAATCAGAAATATAAACAACTTCTTGACTGCAAAAGGAGGTCGAAATCATTCCAAGTTGGTGCTAAGGTGATGGTCTACCTCCAAAAAGAGAGGCCGCCTTTAGGTGTTAAGGGGAAGCTTCAGCAGCGAAAGTATGGGCCCTTCTCTATCGTGAGGAAGATAAATGATAATGCTTATGTGATAGATCTTCCAAGCGACATGGGTATATCAAACACTTCCAATGTTGCGGACTTGACTCTCTACCATCCAGAAGAAGCGCTCTATGAAGATAACTCGAGGGCGAGTTCCAAACAACAAGGGGAGAATGATGAGGAACACTAGATGAAAAGTAATGATGGTCATATGTCAGATTTGTTTGGCTACTTCTAGATGCTTCCACACTAGTGTAGTATTTATATTCTTTGCTATCTTACCTACTGTTTTCTAGAGTCATCTAGTTGTGAGTAGCTATGAGTAGAATGGTGAATCTTAGGTAATGTTTTCTAGAGTGTTCTAGAAATAAGTATAAGTATGTAAAGGCTTCCCAAAGCCCTATAAATAGAGGTCCTCACCTCTAGTTTGTAAGCAAACTATGTACCCACTATCTATAATAGAACTTGTTGTTCCTACCTAAGGTCTTGGACAAGGTCTTGTTCTCTAGGAGTTTTGGATTGAACTCCTGCTGCCATATTGGCCTCCACTCGCCTCTAGAGCGATATCTAGCTCAGCACATTGAAGTAGTTCCGTCAACACTTGTGCTGTTCACATTGTAGCAGCAAGGTGGAGTTGCTCCTCCACAACCTTGTGCTGCTTCAGGTGGTATTAGAGCCCCGTTGATCCATACAACTTCTTGTTGTACTCTTTGAGGGCAAGCTGCAGCAAGCAATGGAGCAATTGGAGAAGAGGATGGATGCTGCAGAACAACAAATCAAAGAGCTGCGTGAAGATCTCAATCGGAGATTTGACCAGCTGGTTGAGATGATAAAGGGTGTTCCCGCTGCTACCAATGAAGGAGATTCATCTAAAGAAGAAGATGTTCAACAAGGAAGGAGAGGTAATCTTGGAGGAAGACCACCCCAACAACATGTTGGTCAATGTACTTCAAGAAGGCCAATTTATGTTAAAGCTCCTGAAGGTGAAGAATATGATAATACCCTTGAAGAAACCGATCCCTATGCATATCGGAGATTACCGAACCCTACATATGCAAGGGATACATACAAGGTGAAAGCTGAGATCCCAACTTTTAATGGAAATGTCTATATTGAAGGGTGTCTTGATTGGTCGTACTGACGACATTCCTGCCGCAGGAGCGCCACGCGCTACGCCAACCACTGAGCCCCCAGCTGCTGGGGAGGCGGCAGGAGAGGACCAGCTGCCTACGTCCGAAGCTCCTTCATCAAGCAGATACTACAAGGTCGGCGACAACTTGTTCATTAGTATCCCTAGCATGGCAAGCACTGGGGTGCCGCTTGAAGGGGAAGTTTCTGTTGAGGAGGCTACTGCTGCTGGGCTCGATATCGTCGATGAGCCGAGCGCCAACAAAATATCCCAAGAAGAGCAGCTCCTCCATGGGTGACAATTTGTGGAAGCTCCAGGCGCTTCACCGTGCCCAAAAGGAGAAACTGGACCCTTGGGTAGCAGTTATGGAAGCGGTGGAGGCCAATTTCCAGGAGCGCGTCGAAGAAACTCAGGCTTGGTTCGCCCAAGCTTCCTAGGACCTGAAGACTAGCCAAGCGCAATTGAGCCAAGGCTATAGCCAACTCTACATGCGGCAGTTTGATGCCGGGTAGGCATAGGAGGAGGGCAAACAATAGGCCGCTGCAGAGGATGCTCGGTTGACAGAGCATCGTATATTGCTAGATGCCCAAGAGGAATACCTTGTCGCTCATGAGAAGGCACTTGCCGACAAACTTTATGGCAAGGAAGTGGAGCTCGAGGAGATCGTCGCACGGCGGACCCGGGAGCTGGAGCACAAGCATAAGGAGACGCTCGAGGCTCTAACTGTGGACCACGCCGGCAAGCTGAAGGAGGCCGCCGATGCTGTGAAAGCTGTAGAGGCCACCAAGAACTTGCAGGAGGAGAGGGTGAAGAAGCTGGAGGCCGACCTTGAGGATCTCGGCAAGGAGGTCTCGTTGCTTAAGACTGAAAGAGACGAGGCCCTCGCCAGCCTGATGGAGATGCAGGTCGCCATTTGTGACAAGACCAAGTAGCCCTCTTCAGCCAGCGAGTCCATCAATGACCTGAACCTGGCTACGTTAACCGAGACCCTCGAGACCACTAGGACCCACGAGAAGGCTCTGGTCAAGGATCTTCACGATGAGAAGGAGCGGGTCAAGAGCGCCGCTACCGCCCACAATGACTATGTACATGGAGTGGAAATATGGACCGAGAAGCTCGTCGACGTCATGGAGAAGCTTGCCGCACAACTTTCCATCATGGGCTTGGAAGGCCCCATGTATTCTCCCTACAACAGGGTATCCACGAGCACCAAGGTGACCATGTTCTTCGATAGCCTGCTTGGAGCCTTGGAGCAGCTTCACTCCGACCGGGCATCCTACTTGGCCACCGAATCGCGCAAGCTCTGCCATGCAATTCTCCGCAAGGGGCTCGTTAAGGTGGCACAAAAGAGCCCCAGCAACAACTTCTCCAATGTCCTCGACACTTGCCAAAGGGCGCAGATGTCAAAGCACTTGAAGAACTTGTCGCACCCATCGTCGACAGGGTAAGCCAAGTCAAGCGGGTTGAAGGCGGCTGGCGGGATTAGCTTCTTTACCCCTCGCCGCCATCCATGCCAAGAACAAATTAGTTTATGTTAGAATCTCGGCATGACCGATGTAATATTGCTTGTTATCCTTGGAACAATCGTTATGTTATCTTCCTTGTTTGATTCCTCTCTGTATGCATTCACCCTACATTTGATTGGAAACTTGCCGGTGCGCACACCTCTGTCGCGAGTGCTAGGTGCAGGACTTTAGCGGCCTGCTGGCGGGGTTGCCGCCGGCAAGACACTGGTGCTTTCAGTGCGGCCACCTAGACTGTTGAGCAGACTCAAAACAGAATAGGGACGCAACCAATCACAACAAGGTTCCTTCGCGTGTAGGTTTTCCATACAGAAATCAAAATCGCCCAAGGAGAATAACTTCACAGCAAGAATGACTCGGGGTTTTGCAACTTATCTTTTCGTTGTCGTACTCCTTTCGGCAATTTTTTTGGCACGTTGCTCATAGGTATCCATGCCACCATTCCACTTGACAAAGCTGCATGCGAGGTAACCTTTTATCCTTTGCGAAGAAGAAAGAAGAGAAAATATGGATATGGAACCTTGGCGGTCCGTTAGTTCTTGCTGGGATTAAGTGTAATGCAATATCTTAGACAAACATGCACATAAGTAAACATGAGAATCAATCAAGATTTGCAGAACCCTTATCTTTATTCAACTATGCACACGGTCTGAGCCTGGCTTTGTACCAAGGATTACATGCTTCAGCGGCAAGACTTGTATAAAGTTGGTTGCCGGGAGGCCTGGCAACCGCGTCTCATGGGTAGAACTTGCGAAGATGTTTGATATTCCAGGAGTTGCTCACTAGGGTGCCATCTTCAGTTTCTAGGCAGACTGCACCATGCCTGGTAACTCGTATTAGCCGATAAGGGCCTTCCCATTTTGGCGTCAACTTGTTGGAATTGTTGGCAGACTGAACTCATCGAAGAACAAGGTCGCCTTCCTCAAGACTTTTGGCACTAACTTTGCGGCTATGGTAGCAGCGCAAGGCTTGCTGGTAGCACGCACCCTCATAGCAGCCTGAAGACGGTCTTCCTCAAGGAGCGTCGCGTCATCTTGCCGCAAGTGCTCTTCTTCGAGCTCATCATAAGCGAGCACTCTAGGTGACCCGTATATGAGTTCCATGGGGAGAACTGCCTCCGCACCATACACGAGGGAGAAGGGTCTCTGGCCGGTAGCTCAATTTGGTGTCGTCCTGATTGACCAAAGAACCACCGGCAACTCATCAATCCAGTGCCTTCCGCACTTGTTCAGCCTATCGAAAGTTCTTGTCTTGATGCCTCGCGGCACTTCAGCATTAGCCCTATTCGCTTGGCCATTGCTCCTTGGGTGGGCAACGGAAGGAAAACAGATTCTGCTACCAAGGTCTTGGTCATACTGCGTGAAGGTGCAACTCGTGAACTGTGTGCCATTGTGAGTGATAATCCTGTTGGGAACACCAAAGCGGTAGACTAGCCCTTTGAAGAACTTGACGGCTGACCGTGCAGTCACCTTTCTCACTGCTTCCACTTCCGGCCACTTTGTGAACTTGTCGATTGCCACGTAGAAGTACTCAAAGCCCCCGACAACACGAGGAAAGGGGCCTAAGATGTCGAGCCCCCAAACCGAAAACGGCTAGGAGAGAGGGATTGTTTGAAGGGCTTGAGCTGGCTGATGCAATTTCTTTGAATGGAACTGGCATGCTTCACAGTTGGTTACTAATGCAGTTGCATCCTGGAGGTCAGTTGGCCAAAAGGAACCTTGCCGGAATGCCTTTCTGGCAAGTGCTCTTGATCCTATGCGGGAGCCACATATGCCTCCACGTATCTCTGCCAACAGCTCCAGTCCATTCTCCCGAGAAATGCACTTGAGTTTCACGCCATTCGGTCTGTTTCTGTACAGGATGTTGTCTATGAACTGGTACATATGAGACTGGTCATCTACTTTCTCTGCTTCCTCTTGCTCCTCAGGGAGTTCTCTTGTTTGAAGGCAACAAACGTTGTGTTGTGCCCATGCTAGAGCATGGGGCTCGACAACAAGGACTAAAGGCATATCCTTTGTCGGGGGAGCGTTTGTCTCAAAGGCAAGGGCCTGAGGCCCCGCCGAAGCCTGCTGCACCCTGGCAAGCCTGGCGGGAGTGTGTGCTTTCATGGCAAGAGCCGAAGACTCTGCCAGAGCATGGCGCTCATCGGCAAGCCTGACGTTTTTCCCGGCAACCTCGTCGCCGACGGCTTCTAGGAGCTTTGCCGGGAAATACTTGCAGGAACTCAACTTCCTTGTTTTCTCTTGTGGTGTCACAGAGGGTTGAGTTAGTCGGACCATGAAAGTTCCTAGTTCCACAGGCAACTTAAGGGCAACATACTCTGACAGGCCATTAGCAACGCTATTCTCTACACATTGAACATGCTCCATTGCAGGCCGACAAAACGTTCTTCCAACTTCCTCACTTCATATACATAAGCTTCCATCAAAGGACTCTGGTAATCTTTGTTCACTTGCGTGACGACAAGCTGAGAATCACCCCTAACAATAAGTTTCTTGATCCCAAGGTCTGCCGCGACCCTGAGGCCGGCAAGCAGCCCTTCGTACTCGGTAGTGTTGTTCATTAATCTCTCCCGGGGAAAGTGCATCTGAATGATGTACTTGAGGTGCTCTCCAGTGGTTGCGACAAGAAGCACTCCGGCACTGGCGCCTTGTAGCGAGAAATCCCCATCGAAATACATGATCCACTCTTGATCGGTTTCCTTGTCGGGGAGAGTTGACTCTGGAACTTCCTCATCGGGCGTTGGGGTCCATTCTGCAATGAACTCTGCCAAGGCTCTACTCTGAATGGTCAAAGTGCTTTCAATCTTGAGACCAAAGCTTGACGGTTCCAAAGCCCACTCTACAATCCTGCCGGTAGCTTCTGGGTTCCGCAAGATTCACTGCAGCGGGAAGCAAGTGACAACGGTGATCTCAAGTGCTTGGAGGTAATGGCGCAACTTCCTTGAGGCCATAAGAAGGCCGAAGAGCAACTTATGTGCGCGAGGATATCTGGACCTAGCCCCTTTCAACAGGGAGCTAACAAAATAGACTGGGTGCTGCACCACCTTCTTCTTCTTCTAGATCATCTCATTCAACCGCGCAGATCCTTCCTTGCTGGTACCAGACCCTGTCGTTGCTTGGAGGCCCTACCGTTGCCGCTGCTTCTTCATCAACTTCTCTTTCAGCCAGTAGTGCAGCACTCACCACTTGATTTGTTGCCGCTAGATACAGCAACGACGGCTCTTGTGGTTTTGGCGCGACTAGGACTAGTGGCGAGGAGAGGTACTTTTTCAAATCCTGCAGCGATGCCTCCGCTTTTGGAGTCCATTTCATTGGACCTGCCTTCTTCAGGATTTTAAAGAAGGGCAGGGCGTGCTCAGCAGATTTTGAGATGAACCTACTCAGAGCAGCAACACAGCCAACAAGACGGTGCACATCTTTGACACGTCCTGGTGCTACAATTTTCTCAATTGGTTTGATCTTGTCGGGATTCACTTCAATTCCTCATTGAGATACAAATAACCCGAGAAGCTTGCCGGATGGAACACCGAACACACACTTCTCAGGGTTGAGCTTCATGTTGATCTTGCACAGATTAGCTAATGTTTCTTCTAGATATGATATGAGTGTAGCCTTGTCCTTAGTTTTGACCACTATCTCATCCATATAATCCTCCATATTTCTATGTAGCTAGAGCTCCAAACCAATCTAGACCGCTCTCGCAAATGTAGAACCAGCACTTTTCAACCCAAAAGGCATACGTGAAAAGCAATACGTACCACATGGGGTGATAAATGTGTTTTTCTCCTCGTCTTCCTTGGGCATGAAAATCTGATAATAGCCGGAATAGGAGTCCAGGAAAGACAACAAGTCGTAGCCGGCGGTGGAATCCACAATCTGGTTGACGCGTAGCAAGGGAAAAGGATCTTTGGGGTAGGCTTTGTTGATGTCTATGAAGTCAATGCACAGCCTCCATTTCCCGTTCTCTTTGCGCACTGCGACTAGATTGGCCAACAATGTTGGATGAAGTACTCCTCTGATCAAGACGACCGATTCTAGTTTCTTGATCTCTTTGGCAATAAACTGTTGCTGCTCCAAAGCTTGCTTCCGGACCTTCTACTTGACAGGCTACGTGTGCAGGCAGACAACAAGGTGGTGCTCAATCACCTTCGTGGGAACACCGGGGATATCATATGGTGGCCATGCAAACACATTAACATTCCCCCGTAGGAAGGTGACGAACATGCTTTCCTATTTGTCGTCAAGGGTGGAACTTATGGTAAATGTTCCCCCCGTGCCATCCTCCTTGGCAGGCACCCTCTTGGTCTTTGGCGGAGCTGCCTTGGACTTCTTGCTCTTGCCGGTGGAGCTGTCTGCCACATCATCAATCGGACCGCAGCACCCCAAGGAGGTGTGCTTGCCGGAATGTGTGCCAGAGGCCTTGTTGGTCTTCTCGCCCCCCCGGGAGCTTCAGCAGCAGGAGCAAGTGCCTTGATAGCAGGTGCTGCAACTGCCCCCTAGTAGAGTTGGTCGGCGCAGATAAGTGCGCTTTTGTTGTCAGAGTTGATCATGATGACGCTCACCGGCCCGGGCATCTTCAACACATTGTAAGCGAAGTGGGTGGCTGCCATGAACTTGGCCAGTGCTGGGCAAGCAAGGATGTCGTTGTATGGCAACGAGATCTTGGCGACATCGAGACAATCTTCTCTGTTCTGAAATTGATATCACTGCCAAATATCACCGGTAGCGTGACCTTGCCCTTTGGCTGAGTTCTCCCTGAATTGATCCCTTGCAAAGCGTCGGTCGGCTCAAGATCCTCATCAGGACTTTACAACCTCTAGATGACATCAGGTGAGATCATGTTCAAGCTGGCCCCACTGTCGACTAGCATCTTCGTCACCTTGAGGTTGCGAATTGTTGGCGAAACCAACAACGGCAGGCACCCGACCGCAGTTATGCTATCAGGGTGATCCTCGGCGTAGAAAATGATAGGAGTGTTGGACCACTTCAGAGGTCTCTGGGCATCGATAGAGGGCTCCACCGCGTTAACCTCGCGCGCCCACTGTTTAAGTTGCTGGTAAGAGGACTGCGACGAGGCACCTCCCTTGATGCACATCATCTCTGTAGCCTTCTGGAACTCATGCTCGTTGGACTCGTCGTCCTCTTCGATGTCACCATCATGTCCCTCTTGAGTGTCACGGCCACGGGCGGGCCGATCTTTTTATTGTTTGGGCGTGCTGCGGCGACCACATCGGCCAACGCTCTTCTTTCCGAACCACTCAGCACCATCCTGGCCTTTATCCTTGTGTCTCCTCTCATACTCGGCTTTTTGCTTCTCAGCAATCTGCTCAACTTGCCGATAGTCTTGGAGGTCATGGCCTTTGGTGCGATGGATCTTGCAATACTGCTTGCCAGAGCCTTCTCACTTGTCGGCAGCCGCCATAGCATGGCAGGAGGCGCACCCGACAACATCATCGTCGGGGTCACAACCTTGCTTTTCTTGGCGGTACCGGGGTTGCCGGATCCCTTGACGGAGAGCACGGCCTTTCCCTTGCGTTTATTGTTCCGCCGCTGGCCGTTCGTTGTCGGGGTGACAATGTCTTCATCTTCAGAGTCGACCCCTGTGCCAGCGTCTTTGCCGGGATGTCTCCTCCCATCTTTAGCTCGAGCACATTTGTCTGCCAAAGCATAAAGCTCGGCAGCATCCCTGACCTTGTTCATCGCCAGCCCTTCCCGCATCCTTCAGTTGCACACGTTCTGATGGAACATGCTGATAACAGCGGCATGATGAACGTCTCATATGTTGTGGTGCACATGGCTGAACCTTCGGATGTACTTGCGCAAAGTTTCGCCCTCCTTCTGAGGGATGATATACAAATCACTTTCCTGGCCAGGAGCTTGATGACCTCCTGTGAAGCCGCCAACAAACTCGAGGACAGGTCTGCCCAGGAGGCGATGGACCCTTCTGGCAAGTGCATCAACCACAACCTGACGTTGGGCTTAAGCACCAATGGCAAGTAGTTGGCGAGTATCTTATCGTTGCGACCCCCGACAGCTTGCACCGCAATGGTGTAGATGCTCAGGAACTCCGACGGGTGAATCTTGCCATCGTAATTCTCCGGGACCTCTGGCTTGAACGTGCAGGAGTTGGCCCACTGGACTTGCCGCAGCTCATGGGTAAACGCTGGACAACCCACCTCGTAAGGTAGGCTGACAGGATACCCTGACATAGACTTGTCTACAGTGGGCCCCGTGCACCTATCAGATTGAAGGCACGATTCCCACCGTCGCTCGATTGCAGTTCCAGCGTCTTCCTTGCCCTGTTCCCGAAGAATCTGACGCTGCTTGTGATGTGTCCTTGGGTTAGACGACACTGTCGAGTAACCACCATAAGCTTCTGTCCGTCGAGTCGGTGACCGGCATTTTTGCTGTGGGGGTGAGTGTGCCGAAGTCGCACCGCCTCCGGCCTTCTCACAACTGGCATGAGCCGGCTCGGTGGACCGAAACTTATCTGCGAGGCTGAGGAGGTTCTGAATGGTGGCTCTCCATTCGTGGAGCTTCTCCGCAGCGGGAGGGAAATTTAGGGGTAGTTGTGCCCATGCAATCGCTTCTTCTGACGTGGTCGGCAGCGAACAGCGCGAGGAATGCGAGGTGCTCTGACTTCTAACTGTGTTAGAAGGAGCACCGCCATGGTCCTGTGACGCCAAGCCACTCCCGCTAGCATGTTGGCGAGCATGCTGGTCCCGCGCACCTTGGGAGTTATGCGCAGGAGCTTTTCCGTGGGGACATTGAGAACTGCGGGCACTGTGGCACGGCTCTTCGCGCGCGTCCTGGGAAGGTCGCGGTGTAGGCGCTGATGTGGGTGCCCTGGAAGATACCCTTCTGCCCCGAGAGTTCGCCGTACCACCCGCAGGTGGTACCACTCCGTCCTGAGATCCAACGGTGCAGGGGTTCCCGCCGCTTCCATGGGCGTCTCCGCGGCGGGCGTCTCTGCTTGCTTAGCCTTGATCATAGGAGCATCGCGGAAGTTCTGAACCTCCGCCTCCTCCTCCTCCACCCGCGTCTATGGCGTCGCCTGTCTGAGCAGATACAGGGACAACGGATGCAGATTGGCCAACCGCCGTCAGGCCCTTCTTCTTGGGGGGTCATGGAGATGATGAGTATGAAGAAACTGGCGCACTGATCACCAGAACCTGTCTGCACGACATATTGCCCCTACCTGGCACGCCAAAGATGTCGTGGGGAATGAGCACCTATGGGATCGGAGGGACCCCTTTTGGTTCGGCAAGGGAGAAGGCTTGCACAAAGAGCATGTCTGATGAACATCATGTGGGGATCTTATCTAGGTTCAGGCCGCAAGGATGTGTAAAACCCTACTCTTGCTTCGTTGTATTGAGAGTGTTCTTAGGGTTCTAGAAACAGGAGCGCTATGAGCAGGTGCCACACGTGTGGGCAAGAAGGTCCCAAGATGAAAGGTCTAGAAGTCTAAAGTACAAAAATCCAAAGTCCAAAAGTCCTCTACCGTATCGCCCTGGGCCTCCTTTTATACTCTGAAGGGGATCCCAACAGTGTCGTACAGTGTGTACACGGGGTGTACGGAGCTACAGTGCTATCATACCTAACGCTAACAGATTATGACATGCACATTTAATGCACCGTCAGGCATCTCTGTCCATCTGCGGGACGAGACAGGGGCCCATACCATCGGCACCACTTAGCCCCCTCCAGTGCCCACGCCGCGACATGTGCCTAGGTGAGACGACACCTGGCCTGTGCACTGACGTGGCCTTGCCAGGGCTTCCCCTTGTGGGGGCTTGCTGGGGCCTTGTCTTTACATGAGGGTTTGATAGTTATCCCGGCAAGGTCCTGCCGGGGGTCTTGATTTTTTTGTGTTTGTACCTGGCAAGTCCCTGCTGGGCCTCATCGCCAGGGTGGCTACTATTGCCCATGCATGAGAAAGGGGCACTGGAGAGCCCAAAACTCTAGTGCACCGACAGTACCAACCTATTCCCATTAGGGTTTGATTCGTCTGATGTTCATACCGAGTTCATCATGTTCATCAAATGCGTAGCTCGTAGATCTATGCATTCAACATGTTTATTAACACCGCACAACTTCTAGTATGCCTCCTATCTTGTTTTCCTCAAAATAGATCTAGGAACGGGCCGCCAAGGATGTCCTTTGAATGCCATAGTCACAGCCTTTCCGTCCGCAAGAACACATATTACCTTGTGTTTTCTTCATTTGCTATATCCGTTCAAGAGAGAACTTTCATAGGAAGCTGTTTGTGAAATATTATATTTCGTCAAGTCTTTGCTGAAATATGTTCCGTCCTTTCTTGATCTTTCCGGCTTAAATAATAAACTAGCATAGCAGACTGAAAAACCATGTCGGCTCATTTTCTTCATTGGTTTTGTAGTTGCTTCCTGACTCGCCATGGCCCCAAAGAATTCCAAAGCTTACAACTGGGCCAAGTCTAGAGAAACCAAACTTTAGACAGTCTCGTCGATCAAAGATTTTTGCTGGCTCAAAAAGTCATAATATGGCAAGCTCCTAAAGAAGAGCCATTCCCACAACCGTAGCAGGGGGGAAGTCATTGTATTTACTGATCATCTATGCACTTCTTCGAGCTCAGACCCCAGGACATCAGCCCCAACTCCATGACCAACATATGTCAGTTTCACATGTTATTTGAGGTGTATCTCCAAATTGAGCCGTCCGTGACCCTCTTTAGGGAATTTTTATATATCAACCGCCAGACTGAAGTAAAGAATGGCTCTGCCTGCGAACTTGGCGGGGTCACTATTCCGAAGAGGAAGAATGGCAGCTTCCCTGAATCGAATTTGGTGAGTCATCCCAAAGGGTGGAACAGAACCTAGTTTTACTGCAGGAACACCGCACCAAATGGAGAAAATCCCCTACCGGGTTTTAAATCGGAGAGACTCAGCAGCAAAGTAAAATTTCTGGGTTGGCCAACTGACGAGGAGATGGATCCATCAGCTCCTCTCCACAAAAAATTGAGAGCTCTGACCGCTCATGGCTTAACTGGAATTGATTTGGTCCGCTGCTGGCTACAATGGCGGATCCAGCCTGCTAGTGTAAGGGATGGCTTGATATGTGACTAGTCAGGCGACTCGTCAGACCCTTAACACATTTCTCGTGAGGACTGATACGTCTCCAACGTATCTATAATTTATGAAGTATGCATGCCATATTCACCTATGTTTACAATACTTTTATATGGTTTTGATGCACTTTCTATGATTTTTTAGAACTAACCTAGACTGACGCTGTTTTCAGCAGAATTACCATGGTGTTGTTTTTGTGCACAAAATGAAAGTTCTTGGAATCACCCGAAACCTTTTTATGGTTTTCTCTAGAGGAAACAAGAAATACTAGGGTGAAGAACCACCAGAGGGGGTGGTCCAGGAGGCCACCACACATGTGGCCACGCCCCCTAGGGCGTGGCCAGATAGCTTGAGGGGCCCATGTAGCTCGGTTGTGCGTGATTCCAACGCTGAGAAAACTATAAGTCCCATAAACCCCCGAAATAAAGAGAGACCTTCCGCAACACCGTCGCAACTCTGTGTATCGCCGAAAAACCAATGTGGAGCGATTCCAGTACTGGTGGCCATCTTCATCATCCCTATGGTCTCCACGATGAGGAGGGAGTAGTTCACCCTCGGGGCTGAGGGTATGTACCAGTAGCTATGTGTTCAATATCTCTTTCTCGTGTTCTTGAGATGACACGATCTTGATCTATCACTGGCTTGTTAATATAGTCAGATCATATGATGTATTTCCCTTACCATCTAGTTGTGATGAATTGAGTCTTTCACTTTAAGATCTCGTTATGTTGATTAAGCATATTGGTATGACAACACTTGATGTATGTCTTGCGTCGGATACCTGTAGTGACATTGGGGTATTCTATTGATTCAATTGATATACATTGAGGCATCAACTTGCGGATTCCGGTGACCTTGGGGATCTATGCATAGTGGTTGATTGCATATTTGCACACCATGTTCTCCGACAGAAATCTTGGAGTGCTCCTTGCAAGTTTTTTGTGTTGGATTGAATATGATAGCCCTGAAATTGTTTGATGCATGTCGCATAATCTACCCACGGATACTTGAGGTGACATTGGAGTATCTAGGTGACATTAGAGTCAATTTATATGTCTCATTGGTGTTATTCCAGTAAATACTCTAGGGATTTTTGTGGCAATTATAGGAATAGCTCAAAAGATCGAACGGAAAAGATAACTTGATGTTATCTTAGTATGAACTCTTGAATAGATCAATCAGAAAGAATAACTTTGAGGTGGTTCTACCACCTACACCAATTTCATCTTATTGTTCTTAGTTAGATAGGCACTTTGGAGTGATTCTTTGTTGCACGTTAAGGGATGATCATATGATTCAACTATGTTAGCATTGTTGAGAGATTGCATTAGTGAAAGTATGTACCCTAGGCCTTATTTCCAAGCATTAATACAATGTTTTGCTCACTGTTTGCCACTTGTTACCTTCCTGTTTTTATAATTTCAGATTACAAAAATCCATATCTAGCATCCATATTGCACTTGTATCACCATATCCTCGCCGAACTTGTGCACCTATACAATTTACCATTGTATTGGGTGTGTTGGGGACACTAGAGATTTCTTGTATTTGATTGCAGGGTTGCTTGAGAGAGATCATCTTCATCCTACACCTCCCCTGGATTGATAAACCTTAGGTCATCCAGTTGAGGGAAAATTGCTACTATCCTACAGAAATCTACGCTTGGAGGCCCAACACGAGTCTACAAGAATAAAGTTGGGTAGTAGACATCAAGCTATTTTCTGGCACCGTTGCCGGGGAGGTGAGTGCTTGAAGGTATATCTTTACATCATGCAATTAAATCTTTTAGTTTCTTGTTTTTCACTAGTGGTTATATTTTTTTAAGATAAATAGATCCTCATCCACTTACTAATATTTCACAAGACCCGATTTTGTTGAACCAATTGCTAGTGTGAGTGCACTAGATTATCTTTATGAGGTCTTGCTTTAAAATCATGAATCTAAAAATTATGATGAAATGCTAGAAGAAATTTACAAAGTGATTAATGAGAATTCCTTGAATGATGAGCATGATAGAAATATTGTTAGTATGAATTCTCCAAATATTTATGATGCTAATGATACGCGAAGCCACGAGCTTGGGGATGCTATGTTTGATGAATATGATATTTTTAGTCCCCCATGTTTTGATGACCAAACTATTTAATGATGGCATGCCTAATTATGATGATGACATGTGTGATATAAATAGTGATAGTAACCGTGAAACTTGTCATCATGATTTTAATATTCAAAGTAGTTATGTCTATCAAGCACCGCATGATAGTTATTTTGTTGAGTTTGCTCCCACTATTATGAATGAAAAGAAGTTCTCTTATGTGGAGAGTGATACATTTTCCATGCTTGTAGATAATGAAAAGAAAGCTTTATGTGATAGTTATATTTTTGAATTCCTTCATGATGCTACTGAAAAATATTATGAGGGAGGAACATATGCTTGTAGGAACTGCAATAATATCAAGTTTCCTCCCTATGTGTTGAAAATCTTCAAGTTATGCTTGTTTTGCCTTCCTATGCTAGTCGATTCTTGCTCCCACAAATTGTTTGCTCACCAAATCCCTGTGCATAGGAAGAGGGTTAGACTTAAATGTGCTTGTCATATGCTTCATGGTTCTCCCATTGTGTTTCCATTCAATATTTTTATGTGAGCATCATTTAAATCATCATGCCTAGCTAAAAGGCTATAAAGAAAAGCGCTTGTTGGGAGACAACCCAACACTTTTCCTTTCTGTTTTTGTGTGTTCACATGCTTAACCTACTGTACTAATCATGTTTTATGTATTTTATTTCAATAAAGTGCCAAGTAAAGCCTTTGGGACAGTGTGAGTACTTGTTTATTTGAATCTATGCAAAAACAGAAACTTTTGCGTCCAGTGCAAAATTTCTGTGATTTTACTGGAAAGTCAAAAATTTCTGAATTTTTTTACAGTTTTCATATGCAAGTTCTCTGTGTTTTCCTAATTTTTCAAAAAAATTAGAGCCAGGGAAGTACAGTGTTCACTCAGATCTTCACAGATTGTTCTGTTTTTGACAAATTCTGTTTTGCATGCATAGTTTAGTTGTTTTAGTGTTTCTATAGCTTATATTGAGTGATATAAATATTGTTGGGTATGAGCACCTATGGGATCAGAGAGACCCCTTTCGATTCGGCGGGGGTGAAGGCGCGCACAAAGAGCAGGTCTGATGAACAACACACGGAGCATTTTACCCAGGTTCGGGCCGCAAGGATGCACAGAGCTATAGTGCTATCATACCTAATACTGACGGAGTAGGACATGCGCATTTAATGCACCATCAGGCATCTTTGTCCGCCTGTGGGATGGGACAGGAGCCCGTCCCATCGGCACCACTTAGGCCCCTCCAACGCCGATGCCACGATACACGTCCGGGTGGATCGAAAGCTGGCCTGTGCGCTGGCGGGGTCTTGCCAGGGCTTCGCCTTGCCGGGTCTTGCTGGGGATCTATCTTTGCCTAAGGATACGATGGTCATCCTGGCAAGGTCTTGCTGGGGGTCTCAATTCTTCTGTGCTGGTACTTGGCAAGTCCCTACTGGGCCTCGGGGCGAGGGAGGCTACCACTGCCCGTGCACAAGTAAAGGGGCACTAGGAGGCCCAAGACTCTAGTGCACCGATAGGCACCCCCGAGCCTGGGCTACACACGTCACGAGGCGTTGTTGGGCTAGGCCCAAATAGTGCACAGGCATGCGTGGCACGGCCTTACGGTAGTGATCATTGCGCTTGCTATGCTTCCCCATGAGGCCCATTGAATGCGGGTCCTGGGATACGTGCGCGGCACAGCCATTACAGCAGCACGTCCGCGTAACGTTTCTATGTTATTTTAGTAAAGAGGCCGCCCGCACCTTCCCATAAAGAGGAAATCACAGAGGCACTGCTCATTTACCCCTTGCCTTTCCTAATCTGAGAACCGCTGTCGTCTTCCTCCTCGAACCCGAAACAGAGCCCCTTCCACCCATCCACGACCCTGTTCCCTCTTCATCCTCAGTACCCACCCTCATCGCCACCATGCCGCCCAAAGCTAGCAAGGGCAATGAAGCAGAGGCCGTCTCGGAGAACAATATGGTGAGGATGCGGAAGGAGTACGTCGTCTTTCCGCCGGGGCTTGGCGTGGATGTCCTGAAGAAGCAATACTGGTGGATGTGGGTGACGAGGATGACGGCGCATCCCGCCACCTGCGTGAGTCCAAGCCCTTCCAGGGACGGCCCAGGACAATATCCTTTCTTTGCCGATTACTTTTACTACAGTCTGTGTCCCCCTTTTTCAGACTTCTTCAACGACCTCATGTTCACCTACGGCCTCTAACTCTTGGATTTCACGCTGAATGTCGTGATGTCCATGGTAGTTTTTGCCCATCTTTGTGAAAACTTTACAGGAGTAGTCCCTAACACCAGTATTTTTTCCACTACTTTACCCCCTGCATCCAACAAGGCAGGGCCCTTTCCGGTGCCGTCACTTGGATTCCACGGCCAGGAACCAAGGAGGTCTACCCAGACGGGGCCTACTATGAGAGGTGGGACGAGTGGTGGGGGATATGGTGCTGGATTTGGGAGGAGAAAGTCCTGCCCTTCTACTTGCCGCGGCAAGCTAAAATGGTACGCGGCAAGGACTGGAGTGTCGTTTACCCTGAGGATGAGAAGCTCACAGTCGCAACCACCAGGATCCACCCTCTCAGGGACGCCGGCCATACCGTAGAGATGGTAGGCACCGATTTGCTTCGTCGATGCATTGCTCCCTTGCAGAATAAGGGGAGGTCAGCTTGGGATTTTCGGAACGTGGCGGACATCATGAGACTGCGCCCCGGGTTGAACCACAACCTAACCGTTATGCAGCATGGAGCCCTCTGCCAGAAGCTGTTCACGGGTGCTGCGTTACCTGAGCTGCCAGCAGGCATAGTCCCCATGTGCAACAATTCCGCCTTAGGTAGAATCATTGCCATGATGTCGGTGTTCCATGCAGCCTCGACGCGTCTTGGATCGATCCGCCTGCCGAGCACGTGCAAGAATTCTTTGATATCTTGGTGGAAAGGGCCATCCGCGGGGAAGAGGGGCTCGTCCGCGACACCACTGAGGAGGAGCTGGCATACATCGCCAGCAGAGCGAAGGAAGCAGATCTCGCTGCGGAGGCCAGTAGCGCCGATTTGTTGGAAGACGAAGCCGGTAGAGGGGAAACACTGCCCAGTGAAGATCTTCTCAGGCTGGGTGGAGCCGCTGAGGAGCAAGGCGTCACATCTTCCCTGGGCTGCCCCACCGAAGACGCAGCTAAGGAGGAGGAGCTGCTCGAGGAGGTCCCGTCCCTTGTGCAAAGGAAAAGACGCGTCCTTCGGAGCGCCGCCTCGGGCTCCCGTCCGTCAAGCTCCGTCGAGTAGCGTATCCCTCGGCAGGGGGGTGACCGGCAAGGCCGCACGGCGGCAAGAAACTCATCACCAACCCACACCCACCACGGCCAAGCGATCGAGGAACACCCCTCCACCACCTCCCATAGGCACCACGACAAAGGTCGTCTTCGACCTTTCTGCCCTTAGCTCAGGAGAAGAAGATGAGGAGTAAGGATCCTGCCGTATCTTTCACTTTTTCAAATCTTGGGCTTTTACTTTACTCATTTGATTCGCCTTGGTTTGCCTCCACAGGGACGCGGAAACACTGGCGCAACGGGTAGCAAAGAGGGCAAGGACCTCGACAGCCGAGGAGTCGTCGGCAAGCGCCTCAGGCATGCCAAGGACGACCACCGTCAACCTGGAGGCTAGCCCACGTCACAACCCTCAACTCAGTCCCCGGTGGAGCCCCCCAACATGATCCCACTACTCATTTCCTACTAGCAAGTGCTGGGGTGTGCATCTTAACTGCTGACGGCACCAAATGTGCAGGAGGAGGACGACGATAAGGAGAAAAATCAGCAACCATTCCGGACACGCCGCCCCCATCATCTACGCCGCCCAGAGACAGGTGCCCAGCAAGGACCTCCTCCAGCGCGCTCTACCGCGACGAGGGGGAGCCAGCCAGCACAGTGATACTTCTCCAACGTATGTATAATTTATGAAGTATTCATGCCATGTTTACAATAATTCTATATGATTTTATTAGAACTAACCTGGACTGACGCTGTTTTCAGTAGAACTACCGTGGTGTTGTTTTTGTGCAAAAATAAAAGCTCTTGGAATGAGATGAAAATTTACGGGGAATATTTTTGGAAAATATCAAAACACTGGAGCGAAGAGTCATCGGAGAGGAAGGCCGAGGAAGTCACAGGCCACAGGGGCACGCCCACCCCCCTAGGGCACGCCCCCTGGCTTGTGACTTCCTCGTGGACCCCCTGGACATGTTTCCGCCGCCACAAACTCTTAAAAATACATAACCCACGAAAAGAAACCTTGATCGGGAGTTCCGGCGCCGCAAGCCTCCAGAGCCACGAAAAACCAATCGAGAGGCCGTTCTGGCACCCTGCTGGAGGAGGAAACCATCACCGGAGGCCATATTCATCATCCGGCGCTCTCCATGATGAGGAGGGAGTAGTTCACCCTCGGGGCTAAGGGTATGTACCAGTAGCTATGTGTTTGACCTCTCCCTCTCGTGTTCTTGGGATGACACGATCTTGAAGTACCATGAGCTTTATTGATAAAGATTAATCATATGGAGTTTTCCCCTCTCTATCTTGTTGTGACGAATTGAGTTTTCCCTTTGAATTTTTCTTATTGGATTGAGTCTTTAAGGATTTGAGAACACTTGATGTATGTCTTGCGATGGGATATCCGTGGTAACAATGGGATGTTATATTGATCCACTTGATGTATGTTTTGGTGATCAACTTGCGGGTTCCGTGACCTTGGGAATCTATGCACAGGGGTTGGCATACGTTCTTGTCTTGACTTTCCGGTAGAAACTTTGGGGGCACTCTTTGAAGTTCTTTGTGTTGGATTGAACATGATGAATCTGAAATTATGTGATGCATATCGAATAATAAAGCCCATGGGTACATGTCGTGACATTGGAGTATCTAGGTGACATTAGGGTTTCGGTTGATGTGTATCTTAAGGTGTTATTTTAGTACCAACTCTAGGGCTGTTTGTGACACTTGTAGTGATAGCTCATAGGATTGATCAGAAAAGATAACTTTGAGGTGGTTTCCTACCCTACAGTGATTTCTTCGTTAGTTCTCCACTAATGATTTCTTCGTTAGATCTCCACTATTTGTGACTTGGGAGTGAACTCTTTGTCGCATGAGAGGTATTTACATGTGATTCAACTATGTCAGTATTATTGAGAGAAATTGCACTAGTGAAAGTATGGACCCTGGGCCTTGCTTCCAAGAATTTATACAATGTTTCGCTCGCTGTTTACTATTTGTTACCTTGCTGTTTTTATATTTTGAGATTACAAAAAGCTATATCTACCATCCATATTGCACTTGTATCACCATCTCTTCACCGAACTAGTGCACCTATACAATTTACCATTGTATTGGGTGTGTTGGGGACAGAAGAGAATCTTTGCTATTTGATTGCAGGGTTGTTTGAGAGAGACCATCTTCATCCAACACCTCCTGCATATTTATAAAATTTAGGTCATCCGCTTGAGGTCAAATTGCCATTGTCCTACAAAACTCTGCGCTTGGAGGCCCAACACGAATATACAAGAAGAAGGTTGTGTAGTAGACATCAAGCTCTTTTCTAACGCCGTTGCCGGGGAGGTGAGTGCTTGATGGTATATCTTTATATATTGCATTCAAATCTTTTAGTTTCTTTTTTTCACAGGTTTGGTTTTATAAAAGAAAACTAAAAAATGGAATTGAGGTTGCCTCATATGCTTCATCTTTTTAATGTCTTTCGTGAAAATGATGGAAAGGAAAATTGTGCTCAAGTGTTAGAAGAAGAAGTTATTAAAATGTTTGGAACTAAATATTTGAGTGATGAGCATGATTGCAATATTGTTAGTATGAATTCTCTGAATCTTCATGATGCTAATGATATACAAAGCCACAAGCTTGGGGATGCTATGTTTGACGAAGATGATATTTTTGTCCCCCAAGTTTTCATGAGCAAAACTATTATGATGATAGCATGCCTCCAATATATGATGATTATTGTGATGACATGTATGCTATAAAGAGTAATTACAACCATGAATCCTATTATCATCATTTTAATATTCAATATTGTTATGTCAATCAAGTGTCTCATGATAGTTATTTTGTTGAGTTTGCTCCCACCACTTTGCATGAGAAGAAATTTTGTTGTGTGCTGGTTATATTGTGAAATTCCTTCATGATGCCACTGAAAAGTATTATGAGGGAGGAACATATGCTTGTAGGAATTGCACTAATGTCAAGTTTCCTCTCTATGTGTTCAAAGTTTTGAAGTTATGCTTGTTTTGCCTTCCTATGCTAGATGATTCTTGTTCCCATAAATTATTTGCTCGCAAAATGCCTATGCATAGGAAGTGGGTTAGACTTAAATGTGCTTGTGATGAGATTCATGATGCTCTTTTGCATGTTTCAACTATTATTCCTATACGAGCATCATTAAAATCATCATGCCTAGCTAAAAGGCATTAAAGAAAAGCACTTATTGGGAGACAACCCAACACTTTAACTTTCTTTTTTGATGTTCTCACATGATTAAGCTACTGTAGTAATCATGTTTTGTGTATTTTATTTCAATAAAGTGCCATGTAAAGCCTTTCGGATAGTGTGGATACTTGCTTGTTTGATTCTGTGCAAAAACAGAAAGTTTTGCGTCCAGTATATGAATTATCTGATTTTACTGGAGCGTTAAAAAATTCTTAAATTGTTACACAACATTTATATGAAAATTACTTGAGTTGTCCTAATTTTTTAGAATATCTAGAATCAGGTAAGTATGCTGATCATTCAGATCTTTACAGACTGTTCTGTTTTTGACAGATTCTTTTTTGCATTCATAGTTTGCTTGCTTCAAGTGTTTCTATAGCTTGTATTGAGTAATATAAGTTGGGGTAATGATATAATAAAGTAGGTATAATGTGTTAACATTTATGAATTTTGTCTTGATAGTACCGAAGTGAATGATCTTTATTTATTACACTAACCTTTCTCACAAAGTTCCGTTATGTTTTGTGTGATTGAAGTTTTCAAGTTTTCGGTGAGATACCGATATGAGAAGAATAAGAAGTGACAATAACCTAAGCTTGGGGATGACCAAGTCACCCCAAGGTAATATTCAAGGAAGAATCAAGCGTCTAAGCTTGGGGATGCCCCGGTAGGCACCCCCTCTTTCGTCTTCAACACTATCGGTATATCTTACTTGGAGGTATATTTTTATTCATCACATAATATGTGTTTTCATTGGAGCATAATTTTATTTTGTTTTTCTATGTGAGGTGTTATTTATAATCTTGTTTTTCAATAAAAAATTCCAAGAATTGCCTTTAGGATGCATGAATTGCATGTTTGATGTGTGCTGGGTAAAAACAGAAACTTCTGTTGTAGTGTCTGAATTTGCATATTTTACTAGAACGTGTAAGGTTTATGAAATTTTTACAAAGTGTTGTAATATAAAGTTTATAGCATGTCCCCAATGTTCATAATTGTTTGAGTTACATAAGTACACTATTTTCATAAATTGCTACAGACTGTTCTGTTTGGGTAGATTGCTGTCATAGTTTTGTTATCTACTTATCCTATAGTTTCCATAGCCTATATTGGTAGATATAAATTGTGGAAATGATAGTATACAGTACATAATGTTTGAAAATTATTTTGCAACTTGTCTTGGCAGTACATAAAGAGTTGATTTATTATTATGTGTACTAACCTATCTCACGAGTTCTTTTCGAGTTTTGTGTGGATGAAGTTTTTGAGAATAGGTGAAACCATGATATCAGAGGATTGAAAAAGATACAAAATCTCAAGATTGGGAATTCCCAAGGCACCCCAAGTAAAAATTTCAAGAAGTCTCAAGCATCTAAGCTTGGGGATGCTACACCTCCCATCTCTCTTCATCAACAATTATCGGTTAGCCTATGTTGAGCCTAAATTTTGATTCGTTCACATGATGTGTGCTATTCTTGGAATGCTATTTTTGTTTTGCTTGCTCTTTAAATAAAATAATAATATCTGAAAATATTTATTGAGAGAGAGATAAAGTCCTCACATAGCTACTTAATTGTTTTACTACTCATTGATCTTCACTTATATGTTTTGGAGTAGTTTTGTCATTTACTCTCGTGCTTCGCTTATATCCTATAAGTAAATGGTTGAATGAATTGAATATCATAAATCTGAAATTATATATGTTTTATATTCTTATCCCATGGGGTGTAATTACTTCACATATAAGAAGTATAGGTGGTAAAATTTATTGAAAGTTAGCAAACACCAGATCAAAAAAATATTGAAGGAAGAGAGATTTCACATATTAATATACTATCTTGGACATCTTCTATGATTGTGATTACCCATTAATTATTTTCAAACTTGAGAAAATTAGTTGAAGTTGGACAAGGAAGACAACGTAATGAGTTATGGTTGCATATATTTGCATAGAAGTTATATTGTTATGGATCCTCCAACATGTGGTGCTTGCTTCCACCTCATACTAGCCAAAACTTCCGCACCAAGTAGAAATACTACTAGTACATCCAAACACCCTTAAACCCAAAGTTGTTCCATACGAGTCCACCATACCTACATATATGCGGTATTTACCTGCCGTTCCAAGTAAATTTGCATGTGCCAAACTCTAAACCTTCAAATAATATTATGTTTCTTATGCCCGAATCGCTCATATAGTAACTAGGGGTTGTCAGTATCTTCCATGCTAGGCGGGTTATTCTCACGATATGTGTTGATTCACTATCATTCACGAGAAAGTGGCTGGTAATAGTGATTCCCAATCCCGAAATAAAAAAGGCAAATAATTAAACAAAACTCCCCCAGGAATGTTGTTGGTATGACCCGTGGATTCGGCTCGCCGTGGAGTGTGATTGATTGGTGGAGGGGGAGTAAAAAGTTTACCATTCTGTTTGGGAACCGCCTATAATGTATCTAGAATGGAAGATACCGAGATCTCTCATTTTTTATGGTGACAATGAAAGCATACCGCCCAAAATTAATATGCATCTCTATTTTAAAAGCTCGAGGTCTGGCACCTCTGCAAATAAATGCTTCCCTCTGCGAAGGGCCTATCTTTTACTTTCTAGTACTTACCTTTATGCTAGAGTCATGGTGATCTTCACCACTTCCTATATTTTGCCTTTTTCTCTTGGCAAGCGTCATGTGGTGGGGAAAGATCCAAGCATATATGGCCATTCAAATATATTTGATCATGAACGATTATTGTTGACAATTATCTATATGATAAATAAGTTGGGAGGCAAAACTTTAAGCCCCTATCTTTCTTTGTGTTCGATGGATGTCATTTGCTCTAAAAATATGCTTTGAGTGCTAGCAATCATGGAAGACTATATGATAGTTGAGTATGTGGAATTTGCTAAAATAAAGCTCTTACATAGACCCTTCCTAAAAATAAGATGAATTGCAATTGTTTGGTGATTAAAAGCATAGCTTGTTAGTCTATACTTTAACATGTGGATAGATTGTTATTTCATCATGAGAAGGTTAAGGAGATGAGCTACTGTTTATGATATAGAATGATACTATAAAAAGTGTTTGGAATTATCATTGATCAAATTTTATGCACTATGCTAGCATTCACACTTCATAAATTATTTCTTTTATCATTTACCTACCCGGGGACGAGCAGGAATTAAGCTTGGGGATGCTGATACGTCTCCAACATATCTATAATTTATGAAGTATTCATGCCATGTTTACAATAATTCTATATGATTTTGGTATGATTTCATTAGAACTAACCCGGACTGACGCTATTTTTAGCAGAACTACCGTGGTGTTGTTTTTGTGCAGAAATAAAAGTTCTCAGAATGAGCTGAAAATTTACGGGGAATATTTTTCTAAAATATAAAAAATACTGGAGCAAAGAGTCATCGGATAGGAAGGCCAAGGAAGCCTCAAGCCATAGGGGCGCCCCCCTAGCTTGTGACTTCCTAGTGTACCCCCTGGACTTGTTTCCATCACCACAAACTCTTATAAATATAGAAACCCCCGAAAATAAACCTAGATCGGGAGTTCCGCCACCGCAAGCCTCCAGAGCCACGAAAAACCAATCGGGAGCCTGTTCCGGTACCCTGTCGGAGGGGGAAACCATCACCGAAGGCCATCTTCATCATCCCGACGCTCTCCATGATGAGGAGGGAGTAGTTCACCCTCGGTGCTGAGGGTATGTACCAGTTGCTATGTGTTGATCTCTCTCTCTCTCGTGTTTTTGAGATGACACAATCTTGATGTACCGCAAGCTTTATTGATATAGATAAATCATATGGAGTTTTCCCCTCTCTATCTTTTTGTGATGAATTGAGTTTTCCCTTTGAAGTTTTCTTATCGGATTGAGTCTTTAAGGATTTGAGAACACTAGATGTATGTCTTGCGATGGGATATCCGTGGTGACAATGGGATGTTCTATTGATCCACTTGATGTATTATTTGGTGATCAACTTGCGGGTTTCGTGACCTTGGGAATCTATGCATAGGGGTTGGCACACGTTCTTGTCTTGACTTTCCGGTAGATACTTTGGGGCACTCTTTGAAGTTCTTTGTGTTGGATTGAGCCAGACGAATCTGAAATTATGTGATGCATATCTAATAATCAAGCCCATGGGTACTTGTGGTGACATTGGAGTATCTAGGTGACATTTGGGTTTTGGTTGATGTGTATCTTAAGATGTCATTTTAGTACAAACTCTAGGGCTGTTTGTGACACTTATAGGGATAGCTCATAAGATTGATCGGAAAAGATAACTTCGAGCTTGTTTCGTACCCTACAATAATTTCTTCGTTAGTTCCACTATTTGTGACTTTGGAGTGAAATCTTTGTCGCACGAGAGGTATTTTCATGTGATCCAACTATGTTAGTATTGTTGAGAGAAATTGCACTAGTGAAAGTATGGACCCTAGGCCTTGTTTCCAAGCATTTATACAACATTTTGCTCACTGTTTACTATATTTTACCTTGCTGTTTTTATATTTTCAGATTACAAAAAAGTATATCTACCATCCATATTGCACTTGTATCACCATCTCCTCACCGAACTAGTGCACCTATACAATTTACCATTGTATTGGGTGTTTTGGGGACACAAGAGATTCTTTGCTATTTGATGGCAGGGTTGTTTGAGAGAGACCATATTCATCCTACACCTTCGTAGATTGATAAACCTTAGGTCATCAACTTGAGGGAAAATTGCCATTGTCCTACAAAATTCTGCGCTTGGAGGCCCAACACGTGTCTACAAGAAGAAGGTTGTGTAGTAGACATCACACAGGTACCGGCAGGTCTTCGCCGGTAACCGTCGTTGGTGCAAGTACTCTTTGTTATGTTCGTATTTTTTGTCTTCTTGAACTTCCACCTTAGCTTCATTTGGTTTGTCTTCTTGGTCTCCAAACATTTCCTCGATGGAGGCATGGACGTCGACATCGTCATTGAGGAGACCACCAGGGATGTCGCTGCCGAGGCCGACAGGATCCGTGCCGAGGAGGCCATCAAGGGTGCTGCCGCTGAGGCCACTGAAGCCGCCAAGAACGCTGCCATTGACGCTGCTAGCGCTGAGGCTAACAAGGCTGCGTAGAAAGAGGAGGCCGCCAAGAAGTCCACCGAGAAGGCCGATGAGGAGGCCAATGGTCGCACTGACGACATTCTTGCCGTAGTAGCGCCAGGCGCTACGCTGACCACTAAGCCCCCAGCTGTCGGGGAGGTGGCTGTCCAGGGCCAGCCGCCTCCATCCGAAGCTCCTTCATCGAGAAGATACTTCAGGTTTGGCGACAACTTGTTCGTCAACATCCTCGGCATGACAAGCACTAGGGCGCCACCCGAAGGGGGAGTTCTTGTTGAGGAAGCCATCACTGCTACCGGGCTCGACATTGTTGATGAGCCAGGCACCAGTAGAAAATCCCAAGAGGAGCACCTCCTTCAGACCATGGGCAACAACTTCCGAAAGCTTCAAGCGCTTCACTACGCCCGAAAGGAGAAACTGGACTCCAAGGCTGCAGTTATCGAAGTGGCCGAGGCCAGTTTCCAGGAGCACGTCAAAGAAACATAGGCTTGGTTTTCCCAGGCTTCCTAGGACCTGAAGACTGGTCAGTCGCAACTGAGTCAGGGCTGGAGCCAACTTTTCATGCAGCAGTCCGACGCCGAGCAGGCGCAGGAGGAGGCCAAACAACAGGCCACTGCAGAGGACGCTCGTTTGACAGAGCGTCGTATCTTGCTTGACGCCCAAGAGGAAGACCTTGCCGCTCGCGAGAAGGTGGTTGCCAACAAGCTCCGTGATAAGGAAGTGGAGCTTGAGGATCTTGTCGTGCGGTGGACCCAGGAGCTAGAGCGGGAGCACAAGGAGACGCTTGAGGCCCTAACTGTAGACCATGCCGGCAAGCTGAAGGAGGCCGTCAACGCTGCTGAACCTGCCAAGGCCGCCAAGAACTTGCAGGAGGAGAGGGCGAAGAAGCCGGAGGCCGTACTCGAGGATCTTGACAAGGAGGTCTCGTCGCTCAAGACTGAAAGGGATAAAGCCTCGCTAGTCTGATGGAGATGCATGTCGCCATTTCTAACAAGACCAAGCAGCTCTCTTCAGCCAATGAGTCCATCAACGACCTAAACCTGAAGCTGGCCACGCTGACCAGGACCCTCAAGGCCGTCAAGACCTGAGAGAAGGCTCTGGACAAGGAGCTCCACGATGAGAAAGAGATGGGCAGGAGCGCCGCTAACACCCGCAATGAATACCCGCATGGAGTGGAAATCTGGACCGAGAAGCTCGTCGACATCGCGAAGAAGCTTGCCGAACAACTATCCTCCATGGGCCTGGAGACCCCCATGTACTCTCCCGACGATAGGATGTCCACAAGCGCCAAGGTGACCATGTTCTTCGATAGCCTGCTTGGAGTCCTTGAGTAGCTTCACTCCGACCGGGCATCCCACCTGGCAAGCGAACCACGCAAGCTCTGGCAGGTCATTCTCCGCAAGGTGCTCGTCAAGGTGGAGTATAGGAACCCTGGCCTCAACATCACCAACATCCTCGACCGCTTGCCGAAGAGTGTAGACATCAAGGCGCTTGAGTAACTCGTCGTGCCAATCGTCGAGAGGGTAAGCCAAGTCAAGCGGGTTGAAGGCAATCGCCGGGATTAGCTGCCTTACTCCTCGCTGCCGCGCATGCCAAAAACAATTTACTTTATGTTAGAACCTCGGCAAGGCCGATGTAATATTGCCTGTTATGCTTTGAACAATCATTATGTTATCTTCCTTGCTTGATTTCTCTTTGTATGTATTTACCCTACGCTTGATTGGAAACTTGCCGGCGTGCACATCTCTACCGCAAGCGCTAGGTGTGGGACTTTAGCATCCTGTTGGTGAAATTGCCGCCGGCAAGAGACCTCGGTGCTTCCAGTGTAGCCACCTAGACTATTGAGCGGACTCGAAATAGAATAGGGACGCAACCAATCGCAACAAGGTTCCTCCGCGTGGAGGTTTTCCATACAGAAGTCGAAATCACCCAAGGAAAATACCTCCACAGCAAAAATTCACTTAGGGTTTTGCAACTTATATTTTTGTTGTCGTGCTCCTTTCAGCAAGTTCTTTTGGGACGTCGTTCATAAGTACCCATACCACCACCCCCCGGCAAAGCTGCACGCGAGGTGACCTTCTGTCCTTTGAGAAAAAAGAAATAAGAGAAAATATGGATATAGAACCTTGGCGGTCCGTTAGCCCTTGCCGGGATTAAGTGCAATGCAACACCTTAGACAAACACATACGTAAGTAAATATGAGAATTGATTAAGGTTGTAGAACATTTATCTTTATTCAACTACGCACAGGGTCTGAGCCTGGCTTTGTACCAAGGATTACATGCTTCAGCGGCAAGCTTTGTATAAAGGGTGGTTTCTGGGAAGCCCGACAACCGCGCCTTATGGGTAGAACTTGAGTAGATTTTTGATATTCCAGGAGTTGCTCACTGGGATGCCACCTTCGGTCTCTAGGCGGACTACGTCAGGCTTGGTGACTCGTACTACCCGATAGGGGCCTTCCCACTTTGGCGTCAACTTGTTGGAATTCTTGGCAGACAGAACTTGTCGAAGAACAAGGTTGCCTTCCTCAAGACTTCTGGCATTAACCTTGCGGCTTTGGTAGCGGCACAAAGCTTGCTGGTAGCGTCCAGCTCTCACAGCAGCCTGAAGACGGTCTTCCTCAAGGGGCGTCGTGTCATCTTGCCGCAACTGCTCTTGCTCGAGCTCATCATAAGTGAGTGTTGCAAATGTGCCCTAGAGGCAATAATAAAATGGTTATTATTGTGTTTCCTTGTTCATGATAATTGTCTATTGTTCATGCTATAATTGTGTTAACCGGAAACCGTAATACATGTATGAATACATAGACCAAAACATGACCCTAGTGAGCCTCTAGTTGGCTAGCTCGTTGACCAATAGATGGTCACAGTTTCATGACCATGGACATGGATGTCATTGATAACAGGATCACATCATTAGGAGAATGATGTGATGGACAAGACCCAATCCTAAGCATAGCACAAGATCGTGTAGTTTGTCTGCTAAAGCTTTTTTAATGTCAAGTATCGTTTCCTTAGATCATGAGATTGTGCAACTCCCGGATATCGTAGGAATACTTTGGGTCTGCCAAATGTCACAATGTAACTGGGTGGCTATAAAGGTACACTACGGGTATCTCTGAAAGTGTCTGTTGGGTTGGCACGAATCGAGACTGGGATTTGTCACTCCGTGTGATGGAGAGGTATCTCTGGGCCCACTCATAAGACATCATCATAATGAACTCAATGTGACTAAGGAGTTAGCCACAGGATGATGTGTTACGGAACGAGTAAAGAGACTTGCCGGTAACGAGATTGAACAAGGTATAGGATACCGACGATCGAATCTCGGGCAAGTATCATACCGGTAGACAAAGGGAATTGTATACGGGATTGATTGAATCCACGACATCGTGGTTCATCCGATGAGATCATCATGGAGCATGTGGGAGCCAACATGGGTATCCAGATCCCACTGTTGGTTATTGACCGAAGAGGTGTCTCGGTCATGTCTACGTGCCTCCTGAACCCATAGGGTCTACACACTTAAGGTTCGATGACGCTAGGGTTATAGGGAAATAGTGTACATGGTTACCGAAGGTTGTTCGGAGTACCGTATGAGATTCCGAACGTCACGAGGAGTTCCGGAATGGTCCGGAGGTAAAGATTCATATATAGGAAGTAAGGTTTTGGTCACCGGAAGTGTTTCGGGCATCACTAGTAACGTACCAGGACCACCGACACCGGCACCAGAGGGCTGCATGGGCCGCAAGTGGGAGGGAACCAGCCACTAGGTGGGCTGGTGCTCCCCCCACAAGGGCCCAAGGCGCATCACAAGAGGAGAGGGGGTGCAAACCCTAGCCCAGATGGGCCTTAGGCCCACCTAGGGCACCGCCCCTCCCCTCTCCCTCTTTGGCCGCCGACTAGATGGCCATCTAGGGCCGACCGCAGCCCTAGGTTGGGAACCCGAGGGGATGCGCCCTCCCTCCTCCTCCTCTTATATATAGTGGAGGGTTTGGGGCTGCCAAAGACACACATCTCTCTCTCCCTCGGCGCAGCCCTACTCCTCCTACTCCTCGTCCTCCGTAGTGCTTGGTGAAGCCCTGTCGGAGTACCATGCAGCTCCACCGTCACCACACTGTCATGCTGCTGGAGCTCTCCCTCAACCTCTCCTTCCTCCTTGCTGGATCAAGGCGTAGGAGATGTCACCAGGCTGCACATGTGTTGAACGCGGAGGCGCCGTTGTTCGGCACTTAGATTGGATTCCACCGCGATATGAATTGCTGCGAGTACGACTCCACCAACCGCGTTCTAGTAACGCTTCCGCTTAGCGATCTTCAAAGGTATGAAGATGCACTCATCCCACTCGTTGTTGGTTTCTCCATAGATAGATCTTGGTGACACGTAGGAATTTTTTTGATTTACTACTATGTCTTCCAATAGTGGTATCAGAGCTAGGTCTATGCATAGAATCTATGCACGAGTAGAACACAAGTTGTTGTGGGCGTCGATCTTGTTAATTTGCTTACCGTTACTAGTCTTATCTTGATTCGGCAGTATTGTGGGATGAAGCGGCCCGGACCAACTTTACATGTACGCTCACGTGAGACCGGTTCCACCGCGTGACATGCACTTGTTGCATAAGGTGGCTAGCGGGTGTCTGTCTCTCCCACCTTAGTCGGATTGGATTCGATGAAAAGGGTCCTTATGAAGGGTAAATAGCAATTGGCATATCATACTGTGGTTTTGGCATAGGTAAGAAACGTTCTTGCTAGAAACCTATAGCGGCCACGTAAAAACTTGCAACTACAAATTAGAGGACGTCTAACTTGTTTTGCAGCATGTGCCTTGTGATGTGATATGGCCAAAGGATGTGATGTGATGCATTATGATGTATGAGATTGATCATGTTCTTTTAATAGGATTCACGACTTGCATGTCGATGAGTATGACAACCGGTAGGAGCCATAGGAGCTGTCGTAATTTATTGTATGACCTGCGTGTCAATCATAATCGGAGGGAAGTCAGAAACGAGTAGATGAGAGTATAAGAATTTTAAAGACAAAAGAGAAAATAAATCCTAAGGCTTTTCCAATCCTAGAGGTTACGTCCTACGGTCAGCATGTGCTCTGATACCATTTCTGTTACGACCCGACCTAAAAGGTCGAATCTCCGGTGTTTCTGTACCATCCCAAGATCATGCTGGTACTCACACGATACATCAATGTATATATCAAAGGGAAATCACACAGCATAAATTAATCAAAATCTCATATCGAGTCCTTTATTACAATAATGATTACAATAAAGTGGTTGAAGACCAACTCATGAGATAAACTAAACCAAAAACTTGCGAAAGCATCGAAGGTAGATGAGTCCATCTGACTCCAAGGGCATCTCACCGAGCGTAGAGCGTATCCTCACTCCTGGTCGGAAAAGTACTCTGCAACATGATACGTTGCAGCCGTATAGGTCAGCATACTGAATATGCCGGCAAAGTCACAAGAGAGGGGGTAAAGTAATCATCGAGTCTATATGCAAAATATGGCAGGTGGGGTAGTAAGTTTTTGCATAAAGCCAATTATTCCTACAACACAAGAGGGCAAAGGCATAATTACTACAATGTTGGTTGATTAATGAGATGGTTCCACCAACCACTCTCATACCCAAGTTGTCATTAATAACCCACATCAATATAATTAATTGTGTTGAGAGTTCCAGATATATTCAGTTCCTTTGGCTCAAACTGTCCATGACCGTGGACACGGCTAATCGATTAGGTTTGGGTACTCTGCAGATTTTTGCACACGTTCCCCACAAGATTTGGTCGCCTCCATTTGATTTCTCGCACTTCAGCGTGTTTGAGAAACGGATGACCAAAACATGGTCTTCTAAAGGGTTTCCCTGCGACTCTATCGGTGCCCATCCTTTCCTACCGTTCTTCTACATCTCGTAGCACCGCCTGTCCAGGGTCACCACGATATCCAACCAAGCCAGAGCCCATAATGACTTGTGGCTGTGCAGGTAAGCCTTGGGTCTTGAAGCATCCATCCATCTTTTTGTGCCTGGGTGGACCTTTCCGCATGAATACTGGCACATCTCCAGCATCATCTAGGCTAACCACTGGTTTCTCCAGGGCGCCGTTCACCCATCATCCACCTAGAGGTAAGTTGAAAACTTGAAGTCTTGAAGACTTGATCATCATGTAGGTCTTGAAATTATTAACTCTCTCAACTCTCATGGATCACACAACCAACCCCGTCTACTAATAGCATAGCAACATGTAAAACAACGTTTTCCCCGGGGCCAATGTGTCAAAGGGTTGAGGGGTACCTACCACATGATACTACAACAAGTAACCAAGTTTCCAATTTACCTACTTTGTATGCAATTAGGGTGATGGAAGAACTAATGCAATAAAACATAGGTATACATGGTCAAAGTGACTTGCCTGGTTGACGATCTTCGTATTCGAGGGACTCTAGGTAACAAGCCTCGCACTCCGGATGATCAAACGAATCAAACAAGAGCACTCTATAAGCATACATCAAAAGTTTGTAACTCACAAAATCAGAAATGTAACTAGTAATCAATCAAGATAAAACAAGGCACAATCACAAGAAAGAAAAAATCAACACATAGTTTTGTTTTCTAAAAGTTGGTGGGTAAACTATTACATAATAAGCTACTACTAACAAGGTAGAACTATTTGTATTTGTACTAACAGAACAATAGTTGATAGAAAAGAAATAAAAAATATATTTTAATAACAAAATTAAATCCACTAAAAACTTTTGTGAAAGAATGCTTCTAAAGTTAACTTGTTTTATAAAACACTACTTAATAGAATAGGTTATAGTTTCCTCTAACAATAGGATATGAAATAAACTAACTATTTATTTTATTAACAAAACATTATCTTAACAGAAAAGAATTTACTAAAGCTTTTCTTAAAAAACAGAATCTAATTATCTAAACTTTTTTAAAAGAAACTATTACTAACTAGTTTGTTTTAATCAAATGATACCTAGTTGAAAAGAAGTAGAGTTCCTATAACAATATAGAAATAAACTAAGCAAATTACATTTTTATTAACAGCAAGTAAATCACCTAAAGTTGAAACAACAGAACCTACTAAAGCAAAATATAACTAACGGAGATCTAAACTAACTAAAATTCAAACTAACTAAACTATATAAATACTAGACAGATTCTGTTTATTGTTAAAGCACTAAACTAATTCATCCTAAAAACTCTCAAACAAATCATGATGACAGTCCTAACTAATACCAATCAGTAGCAAGAAGATTCATACAAAAATCTATTTTTAAACTCTAGTTATTCAGATTTTAGTATTTTAAGCAAATCTGATTAAATTCAAATTTTAGAGTTCAAATTTAAATTCTAAAACTACAGACATAAACTACAAGTAATATGTGTCCTAATGCAAAAAGAATTAATTAAAAACACTAAATAGTTTAAAAGATATAAGCAAAACAAAATCAAAAAACCTTCTGTTAACTAAAAACAAATCAGAAAAGAAAAAAAACCTAACGAATGGTCAGTGCTACGTGGCGGCTTCCTATTGGCTGCAAGCATGAGCGCGGGGAAATTGCGGGCGGACGACCGAACTAAAGAAGAAAACGGTTCGCGTTTATAAAATTTCTAATCTGGATCATAGGATCCAGATCCGAAGGCTGAGGAGGGAGGGGATGCTCACTATGGCGATCGTGGCGGTCGCCGGTGACGTCAACGGCGGCCGGAAGTAGGTGGTGGTCGGGGAGGTCGCTTCGGTGGTCAAGGAGGTCGTCGAAGAGGTCCAGGCGATGGCGGTGATCGTCCGGAGTCGATTGGTGGTGTTGGACGGAGCTGAGGGCGAGGGAGACGACGACCAGGTGCGGGGATGGGTTCGGTCGGGGCAGAGCTCCGGCGAGCTTCGGCGCAGCGCTCTGGCGAGGGAGAGAGAGGGCATTAGGGGGATGGAGTGCGGAGGGTGGCCGGCTACTTATAGGGCCGCGGGTGGGGCGAGGGAAGTAAGGGGAGAGAGATCCGACGAGGAATGGATCGTCGGCGTCGGTCGCGGGCGTGAGGAAAGCGGTGACCGCGCGGATCTCGCGATCGGTCGGGGCGGGACCTGTTGTGAGAGAGAGGGAGAGGTTTGCGGGGGCGTCGGTTTGCGGGGGCATTCAATATAATTCCAAATATAGGAATAATATATATCAAAACTAACATAAGAATAAATGCCATTTATTGAACATTTTTATTCTGTCATTTGAATACTTTGAAAAAATAACATTTTCAGAAATTGCCTATTTGGTTTTAAAAGCTTTTGCAAATATATTTTTCAAAATACCCCGTGGTTTTATTGTTCAAATAAATCATCAAGATGACCCTGGTGTGGAGTGTCATGTTACTCCCCTCTTTTCTTTAAACTTTTCTAGAAGTTTTCAAATAGGTGAAACAAGAAAAGGGGAAAGCTGAAAGTGCATTTAAGAAATTCAAAAGAAACACTTCAACCATTATATTCATTCGAACAATATGATGATGATGCATAGCTATATTTCATAACATTCCAAAATGAAATTTTGGAATGTTACAAACCTACCCACCTTAAGATGAATCTCGCCCTCGAGATTCGGGTTGGCTTGAAAATAGGTGCGGATGGTCTCTAGGAAGATCTTCGCGTTCCCAGGTGGCTTCTTCCTCGGTGTGGTGACTCCACAGAACCTTACAAAACTTGATGATCTTGCTACGGGTAACTCTGTTGGCAGTCTCAAGGATTTTGACAGGCTTCTCCTCGTAGGTCAGATCACTGTCAAGTTGTATGGCCTCTAGGGGCACTGTGTCTCTCAAAGGAATATCAGCCATCTCAGCATGGATTTCTTCAACTGGGAAACATGGAAAACATCATGAACTCCGGACATTCCTTCCGGCAATTCTAGCTTTTATGCAACTTCGCCTCTACGTTCCAGAATTTTGTAGGGGCCTATGAATCTGGGTGCTAACTTTCCTTTAACACCAAACCTCTTGATTCCTCGAAGTGGGGACACACGGAGATATGCTCGGTCTCCCACTTCATACGTCACTTCCTTGCGTTTGTTATCAGCATAGCTCTTCTGCCGGGATTGAGCTATCTTGAGTCTGTCACGAATCAGTTTGACCTTATCTTCGGAATCTCTGATAGTATCAGGACCAAAAAGTTGTCGGTCTCCAACACCATCCCACGTCAATGGTGTTATGCACCTTCTTCCGTATAAATCTTCGAAAGGGGCCAGCTTCGGACTGGTCTGATAACTGTTGTTGTATGAGAACTCTGCGTAAGGTAAGTTGTCATCCCAACTGGACCCATAGTCTAGCGCACAGGCTCTCAACATGTCCTCCAGAATCTGATTGACTCTCTCAGTCTGTCCATCGGTCTGTGGATGAAAAGCGGTACTGAACTCCAGTCTTGTACCCAAGGTTTCATGTAGCTGATGCCAAAACTTTGAGGTAAATTGTGTTCCTCTATCTGACACAATACTCCTCGAAACTCCATGTAGACATACGATCCTGGTCATATATATCTTAGCTAGCTTAGCACTGGTATAGGTGGTCTTCACCGGAATGAAATGAGCCACCTTGGTCAAATGATCGACCACTACCCAAATGGAATCATATCCTGAACGGGTCCTAGGTAGTCCTGTGATAAAGTCCATACCGAGCTTATCCCATTTCCACTCGGGTATTAGCAAAGGTTGGAGTAATCCTACCAGTTTCTGATGTTCTGCCTTTACTCGCTGACAAACATCACATACCGCCACATGTTCGGCAATATCTTTCTTCATACCTGTCCACCAGTAACTTTCCTTCAAATCTAGGTACATCTTGGTGTTGCCTGGGTGTATTGAGTATGGTGAATCGTGGGCTTCTTGAAGTATCAACTTCCTGAGCTCTGGGTCATGGGGCACATAGATTCGGTTCTCAAACCATAGAGTACCATGTTCGTCTTCACGAAAGCCTTTAGCCTTGCCTTCCTTCATTCTCTGCTTTATCTCAGCTATCTCATTGTCTGATTTCTGGGCTTCTCGAATTCTTTCGGTCAAGGTGGAACGAATCTCTAGTGTGTCAATATATCCTTGCGGAACTATCTCTAACCAAAGCTTTCTCAGATCTTTGGTTAACTCCTGGGGTAATCCTCCGGCTATGAGTGTGTTCACATAACTCTTCCGACTCAAAGCATCTGCCACAACATTTGCCTTTCCTGGATGGTAATGTAATCTCATGTCATAGTCCTTGATTAACTCTAACCATCTCCTCTGTCTGAGGTTCAACTCCTTCTGCGTGAAGATATACTTCAGACTCTCATGATTAGTGTACACATCACAACTATTTCCGATAAGGAAATGTCTCCAAGTCTTGAGTGCGTGCACTACGGCTCCTAGCTCCAAATCATGGGTGGCATAATTCAACTCGTGGGGTCGTAGTTGTCTGGATGCATATGCTACAACTTTTCCCTCCTGCATGAGTACTCCTCCAAGTCCTTGACGGGATGCGTCACAATAAACCTGGAAGTCCTTTCGATTGTTTGGCAGTATCAACACTGGGGCTGTGACAAAACGTTTCTTCAACTCCTGGAAACAGGCCTCACATTCCTCAGTCTAGATATACTTAGACTCTTTCTTCAACAGCTTTGTCATGGGCTTGGCAATCTTTGAGAAATTCTCAATGAATCTCCGGTAATATCCGGCAAGTCTGAGAAAACTGCGGATCTCCTTAACTAAGGTGGGTGACTTCCACTCAGTGACTGCTTCAACCTTAGCGAGGTATACTACTATTCCTTCTCCGGAAATAATATGTCCAAGGAATCCGACTTCCATCAGCCAAAATTCACATTTACTGAACTTAGCATACAACTGATGCTCTCTAAGCTTCTCCAGAACTAAACGCAAGTGTTCCTTGTGTTCTTCCTCGCTATTGGAGAATATCAAAATGTCATCGATGAACACCATGACAAACTTGTCCAAGTATTCCATAAACACTTTGTTCAGCAAATTCATGAAGTAGGCAGGAGCATTAGTCAAACCAAATGACATGACTGTATACTCGTATAAGCCATACCTGGTGGTGAAAGCTGTTTTGGGTATATCCTATTCACGAATCTTCAGTTGGTGATACCCTGATCGAAGATCGATCTTGGAGAATACTTTGGCGCCTACTAGCTGATCAAACAGGTCATTAATCATCGGTAGAGGGTACTTATTCTTGATAGTCACCTCGTTCAATGCTCGATAATCGACCACCATCCTCAAGGTTTTATCTTTATTCTCCACCAAAAGAACTGGGGCTCCCCAAGGTGATGAACTTGGGCGAATATATCCCTTGTCCAATAGCTCCTTAATTTGCTTCTTGATTTCCACTAGATCATTTGCGGGCATCCGATAGGGTCTCTTGGAAATTGGGGTTGTCCCTGGTATTAGCTCAATTAGAAACTCAATCTCCCTATCTGGTGGCATGCCTGGTAATTCCTCCGGGAATATATCTGGAAAGTCTCGTACAACCGGTACTTCCTCCTGAACAACTCCTGTGAGGGAATTTAACCGAGCACTCATCTGTGTGCATCGGGATACATTATTAATCCTCTTGTTCTCCGGAGTGGTGAGTGAAATAGACTTGCTAGGGCAATCAAGGTTTCCTTCATACTTGTCATCCAATCCATGCCTAGGATTACATCCAATCCCAAGGATTCTAAGACGATGAGGTCGGTAGGAAAAACATGGTTTCCTATGTGAAGTTTTAGGGCGTGGCATCATATTTCTGCCGTCATCATTCCTCCTGGGGAATTTACTTTAATGGGCTGACTAAGGGTTCTGGTGGGTAAACCATACTTTTCCACAACTACCCTTGATATGAATGAATGAGTTGCACCAGAATCAAAAAGTACCATAACTGGACGTGAATACAATAAAAACTTACCAACCACAGTCTCGGGATGATCATAGACTTCTTCCACATCGAGGTGGTTCACCTGAGCATGAGGAAACGGATTTGGCTTCTTAGCTACGGAGTAGCCGTTTGCATTCCCTTGCTTGTTTTGAGGGGATTCAGTGGCATAGTGCCCTGTCTTCTCACACTTGAAATAGGTGATGTGCTTCAGATCCTTCTGAACTAGAGCGGGACGGTGTTGGTTGCCATTCCCACTTCCATTCTTGAAGCTGCCATTATTGGGACGATTATTCCCATTTCCTCCATGGTTGTGCACTGGATGGGTGTGTCCTCCACACTTACCGGTCCCTGATCCGGTATTTCCTGAGTACGCGGAGTAGAAGGGCTTCTGATGAGATCCAGAGGTAGACTTCCCATGTGCATACTTCCTCTTGCGGTTCTCAATTTGCTGGTGCTTTCCCTCCAAGATAAGGGCCTTGTCTACCAGCTCCTGGTAGTTGCTAAAGGTAGCCACCATCAGTTGTACGCTCAACTCGTCATTGAGTCCTTCCAAGAACTTTCCCTGCTTGGCTGCATCATCGGCCACATCCCCTGGTGCATAACGGGCCAACGTGCTGAAGTCGTCCACGTACTGGGCCACGGAACGGTTCCCCTGGTGTAAGTTGCAAAACTCACGCTTCTTCAGACTCATGGCTCCAGCTGAGACATGTGCGGTGCAGAAAGCTTGCTTGAATTGCTCCCAAGTCACATCAGTAATGGGGTATGTGGTGGTGTAGTTCTCCCACCATGAAGCTGCTAGGCCCTCCAATTGATGGGCGGCAAAACGCACTTTTTCAGCCTTAGTGCATCCTGCGGTGGTGAGTTCCCTCTCCATCTTGCGGAGCCAATCATTTGCCACAATGGGCTCTATGCTGCTTGAGAAGGTTGGGGGATTCAGTCTTAGAAAACGGGTGAGGTTGTCGCCTTGTCGTGGGGGGTGGTTGTTGTGGTTGTTGGTCTGTTTCTGAATCAACAGTTGCATTAGGGTGTTCTGCTGCTGAAGAAGTTGGGTGAGCTCTAGCGGGAAAGTGAAGTCGGGCTCACGTCGCGGAGGCATCTTGCTGTTTTCAGAGGGGTGAGAATTAGAATAGAACAATGACCTAAAAGGGGAATTCACTACCCATATGCAATGCAACAAACATATCACACCAAACACTCATTCATTTATTCCACTCATAGTCAAACATCGAGATACAAATCTCCATTCAAACTAAACATCGACCTACGCTTTAACGACAAAAATGAAGATACATGGGGCATAACTAAAGTTTTCCTCAAAAGTACATGATGACGGAGCCTCCTCCAGTGGTGCTCTCCTCATAGTCATCATCGTTGCTGATCAAAGGAGCCATGTCTCCCTCAGGATGAAGATTTTCACCCATGTCCATCTGTTCCTACAGAGTTGCAATACGAGTGTTCAGCTTGTCGATCCTCTCTAAGAAGTGTCTTCAGTGGGAGTGGTTATGATGTTTCCATGGGCATCCCTGCGACAAACCACGCTGAGTCCTGGTGAAATGGTTCCACCTCTATATTCCTCCTGAATACGTCCAAGGGCACGATGAATGGCCATGTCCCTCCCAGTATCCAGCTGGGTGCCACAAACTTGAAGTCGATGGGTTCCTTCCGATTCCCAAAGGTCTTCCCTGGAATGTGCACCTCAATCCTGTAGCGTCCGTCTTGTGGAAAGGACATGATAGGAGTCCCAGTGATGCTCGGCAAAGCAATCCCCATGTCCCTGACGATCCTCATCAGCTCCTTGCCAAAGGGAGTCATTGCGTTAGGCTGGCAAAACTCCCTGATCAAAACTGGGATGAAGGTGGCCATCTATAAATTTTGAAATAATCGGAGGGAAGTCAGAAACGAGTAGATGAGAGTATAAGAATTTTAAAGACAAAAGAGAAAATAAATCTTAAGGCTTTTCCAATCCTAGAGGTTACGTCCTACGGTCAGCGTGTGCTCTGATACCATTTCTGTAACGACCCGACCTGAAAGGTCGAATCTTCGGTGTTTCTGTACCATCCGAAGATCATGCTGGTACTCACACGGTACATCAATGTATATATCAAAGGGAAATCACACAACATAAATTAATCGAAATCTCATATCGAGTCCTTTATTACAATAATGATTACAATAAAGTGGCTGAAGACCAACTCATGAGATAAACTAAACCAAAAACTTGCGGAAGCATCGAAGGTAGATGAGTCCATTTGACTGCAAGGGCATCTCACCGAGCGTAGAGCGTATCCTCACTCCTGGTCGGAAAAGTACTCTGCAACATGATACGTTGCAGCCGTATAGGTCAGCATATTGAATATGCCGACAAAGTCACAAGAGAGGGGGTAAAGTAATCATCTAGTCTATATGCAAAATATGGCAGGTGGGGTAGTAAGTTTTTAGATAAAGCCAATTTTTCCTACAACAAGAGAGGGCAAAGGCATAATTACTACAATGTTGGTTGATTAATGAGATGGTTCCACCAACCAGTTCTCATACCCAAGTTGTCATTAATAACCCACATCAATATAATTAATTGTGTTGAGAGTTCCAGATATATTCAGTTCCTTTGGCTCAAACTGTCCATGACCGTGGACATGGCTAATCGATTAGGTTTGGGTACTCTTCAGAGTTTTGCACACGTTCCTCACAAGATTTGGTCGCCTCCGTTTGATTTCTCGCACTTCAGCGTGTTTGAGAAACGGATGACCAAAACATGGTCTTCTAAAGGGTTTCCCTGCGACTCTATCGGTGCCCATCCTTTCCTACCGTTCTTCTACATCTCGTAGCACCGCCTGTCCAGGGTCACCACGATATCCAACCAAGCCAGAGCCCATAATGACTTGTGGCTGTGCAGGTAAGCCTTGGGTCTTGAAGCATCCATCCATCTCTTTGTGCCTGGGTGGACCTTTCCGCATGAATACTGGCACATCTCCAGCATCATCTAGGCTAACCACTGGTTTCTCCAGGGCGCCGTTCACCCATCATCCACCCAGAGGTAAGTTGAAAACTTGAAGTCTTGAAGACTTGATCATCATGTAGGTCTTGAAATTATTAACTCTCTCAACTCTCATGAATCACACAACCAACCCCGTCTACTAATAGCATAGCAACATGTAAAACAACATTTTCCCTGGGGCCAATGTGTCAAAGGGTTGAGGGGTACCTACCACATGATACTACAACAAGTAACCAAGTTTCCAATTTACCTACTTTGTATGCAATTAGGGTGATGGAAGAACTAATGCAATAAAACATAGGTATACATGGTCAAAGTGACTTGCCTGGTTGACGATCTTCGTATTCGAGGGACTCTAGGTAACAAGCCTTGCACTCCGGATGATCTAACGAATCAAACAAGAGCACTCTATAAGCATACATGAAAAGTTTGTAACTCACAAAATCAGAAATGTAACTAGTAATCAATCAAGACAAAACAAGGCACAATCACAAGAAAGAAAAAATCAACACATAGTTTTGTTTTCTAAAGTTGGTGGGTAAACTATTACATAATAAGCTACTACTAACAAGGTAGTACTATTTGTATTTGTACTAACAGAACAATAGTTGATAGAAAAGAAACAAAAATATATATTTTATTAACAGAATTAAATCCACTAAAAACTTTTGTGAAAGAATGCTTCTAAAGTTAATTTGTTTTATAAAACACTACTTAATAGAATAGGTTATAGTTTCCTCTAACAATAGGATATGAAATAAACTAACTATTTATTTTATTAACAAAACATTATCTTAACAGAAAAGAATTTACTAAAACTTTTTTTAGAAAACAGAATCTAATTATCTAAACTTTGTTAAAAGAAACTATTACTAACTAGTTTGTTTTAATCAAATTATACCTAGTTGAAAAGGAGTAGAGTTCCTATAACAATATAGATATAAACTAAGCAAATTACATTTTTATTAACAGCAAGTAAATCACCTAAAGTTGAACAACAGAACCTACTAAAACAAAATATAACTAACTCAGATTTAAACTAACTAAAATTCAAACTAACTAAACTATATAAATACTAGACAGATTCTGTTTATTGTTACTCTCAAACAAATCATGGTGACAGTCCTAACTAATACCAATCGGTAGCAAGAAGATTCATACAAAAAACTATTTTTAAACTCTAGTTATTCAGATTTTAGTATTTTAAGCAAATTTGATTAAATTCAAATTTTAGAGTTCAAATTTAAATTCTAAAACTACGGACATAAACTACAAGTAATATGTGTCCTAATGCAAAAAGAGTTAATTAAAAACACTAAATAGTTTTAAAAGATATAAGCAAAACAAAATCAAAAAACCTTTTGTTAACTAAAAACAAAACAGAAAAGAAAAAAAACCTAACGAACGGGCAGTGCTACGTGGCGGCTTCCTATTGGCTGCTAGCGTGAGCGCGGGGAAACTGCGGGCGGTCGACCGAACTAAAGAGGAAAACGGTTCGCGTTTATAAACGTTCCAATCTGGATCGTAGGATCCAGATCTGAAGGCTGAGGAGGGAGGGGATGCTCACTGTGGCGGTCGTGGCGGTCGCCGGTGACATCGACGGCAGCCGGAAGCAGGTGGTGGTTGAGGAGGTCGCTCCGGTGGTCGAGGAGGTTGTCAGAGAGGTCCAGGCAATGACGTTGATCGTCCGGAGTCGATTGGTGGTGTCGGACGGAGCGGAGGGCGAGGGAGACGACGACCAGGTGCAGGGATGGGTTCGGTCGGGGCAGAGCTCCGGCGAGCTTCGGTGCAACGCTTTGGCGAGGGAGAGAGAGGGCTTTGGGGGGGTATGGAGTGCGGAGGGTGGCCGGCTACTTATAGGTCCGCGGGTGGGGCGAGGGAAGGAAGGGGAGAGAGATCCGGCGAGGAATGGATCGCCGGCGTCGGTCGCGGGCACGAGGAAGGCGGTGACCACGCGGATCTCGTGATCGGTCAGGGCGGGACCCGCTGTCAGTGAGAGGGAGAGGTTTGTGGGGGCGTCGGTGGCCGCTGGAAAGGAAAGTCGGGAGGGTTAATGCTGTGGGCCGGCCCGATCCATTTTAAATTCTTTCCTTTTCTATTTTCCAGCGCAGTAAAACTCAGGTAATGCATTCAATAAAATTCCAAATATAGGAATAATATATATCAAAATTAACATAATAATAAATTCCATTTATTGAACATTTTTATTCTGTCATTCGAATACTTTGAAAAAATAATATTTTTAGAAATTGCCTATTTGGTTTTAAAAGCTTTTGCAAATATTTTTTTCAAAATACCCCCTGGTTTTATTGTTCAAATAAATCATCAAGATGACCCTGGTGTGGTGTGTCATGTTACTCCCCTCTTTTCTTTGAACTTTTCCAGAAGTTTTCAAATAGGTGAAATAAGAAAAGGGGAAAGCTGAAAGTGCATTTGAGAAATTCAAAAGAAACACTTCAACCATTATATTCATTCAAACAATATGATGATGATGCACAGCTATATTTCATAACATTCCAAAATGAAATTTTGGGATGTTACACATAGTAGTAGAAGTTATAGTTGGCGAGACAACTTCATGAAGACACGATGATGGAGATCATGATGATGGACATCATGGTGTCGTGCCGGTGATAGTGATGATCATGGTGCCCCAAAGATGGAGATCAAAGTAGCAAGATGGTATTGGCCATATCATGTCAGTATATTGATTGCATGTGATGATTATCATGTTTACATCTTATTTTCTTAGAACGACAGTAGCTAAATAAGATGATATCTCACTAAAATTTCAAGAGAAGTGTTCACCCTAACTATGCGCCGTTGCTAAGGATTGTTGTTCCGAAGCACCACGTGATGATCAGGTGTGATAGGTTCTAACGTTCACATACAACGGGTTTAAGCCAGATTTACACATGCGATACACTTAGGTTGACTTGACGAGCCTAGCGTGTACAAACATGGCCTCGGAACACGGAAGACCGAAAGGTCGAACATGAGTCATACAGAAGATACGATCAACATGGAGATGTTCACCATGGATGACTAGTCCGTCTCACGTGATGATCGGACACGGTCTAGTTGACGTGGATCATGTGTCACTTGGATGACTAGAGAGATGTCTATCTAAGTGGGAGTTCACTAAATAATTTGATTATGTGAACTTAATTATCATGAACTTAGTCTAAAATTGTATTTACAATCTATATTGTAGATCCAATGGGCCAATGCTAATGCCACCCTCAACTTCAACGCGTTCCTAGAGAAAACCAAGCTGAAAGATGATGGAAGCGACTATGCGTACTGGGTCCGTGGCTTGAGGATCATCCTGATAGCTTTAAAAAGATTGTATGTCATTGATGCACCGCTAGGTGCACACCCATTTTCCTAGCGGCTCAAGACGTTATGAACGCTTGGTAGTCATGCTGTGATGATTACTCCCTGGTTCAGTGCGGCATGCTTTACAGTTTAGAACCGGGGATCCACAAGCGTTTTGAGCAACACAGAGCAGATGAGATGTTCCAAGAGCTGAAACTGGTTTTCCAAGCTCATGCCCGGGTCGAGAGATATGATGTCTCCGACAAGTTCTTCAGTTGTAAGATGGAGGAGAATAGTTCTATTAGCAAGCATATACTCAAAATGTCTAGGTTGCACAACCGCTTGACTCAGCTGGGAATTAATCTTCAGGATGACTCGGTTATTGATAGAATCCTCCAGTCGCTTCCACCTAGCTATAAGAGCTTTGTTATGAACTACTACATGTAGGGGATGGAGAAGTCCATTTCTGAGTTGTACTCGATGCTAAAATCAGCGGAGGTCAAGATCAAAAAGGAGCATCAAGTGTTGATGGTCAATAAGACCACTAGTTTCAAGAAAGGCAAGGGTAAGCAATTTGCCGGGAAGAAGAACAAGAATGGACCCAAGCCTGATACTGAGTGCTTTTATTGCAAGGGTACCGGTCACTGGAAGCGGAATTTCCCCAAGTACTTAGCGGATAAGAAGGCCGACAACATTAAAGGTATATGTGATATACTTGTTATTGTTGTGTACCTTACCAGCGCTCGTAGTAGCTCCTGGGTATTTGATACCGGTGCAGTTGCTCACATTTGTAACTCAAAGCAGGAGTTGCGGAATAAGCGAAGACTGGCAAAGGATGAGGTGACGATGCATGTCGGGAATGGTTCCAAGGTCGATGTGGTCGCCGTCGGCACGCTACCTCTACATCTACCTTCGGGATTAGTTTTAAACCTCAATAATTGTTATTTAGTACCAGCTTTGAGCATGAACATTGTATCTAGATCTCGTTTGATGCGATATGGCTACTCATTTAAATCTGAGAATAATGGTTGTTCTATTTATATGAGAGAAATGTTTTATGGTCATGCCCCGCTGGTCAACGGTTTATTTTTGATGAATCTCGAACGTGATGTTACACATGTTCATAGTCTGAGTACCAAAAAGTGTAAGGTTGATAACGATAGTCCCACTTACATGTGGCACTGCCGCCTTGGTCATATTGGTGTCAAACACATGAAGAAACTCCATCCTGATGGACTTTTGGGGTCTCTTGATTTTGAATCATTTGACACGTGCGAACCATGCCTTATCGGCAAGATGACCAAGACTCCGTTCTCTGGAACAATGGAGAGAGCGACTGACTTGTTGGAGATAATACATACCGATGGATGCGGTCAAATGAGTGTTGAGGCTCGCGATGGCTACCGTTATGTTCTCACCCGCACTAATGACTTAAGTAGATCTGGGTATGTCTACTTAATGAAACACAAGTCTGAAACCTTTGAAAAGTTCAAGGAATTTCAGAGTGAGGTAGAGAATCAACGTGACAGTAAAATAAAGTGCCTACAATCTGATCGTGGCGGAGAATATTTAAGTCACGAGTTTGCCACGCACCTAAGGAAATGTGGAATTGTTTCACAACTCACGCCGCCTGGAACACCTCAGCGAAACGGTGTGTATGAACGTCGTAATCGCACTCTATTGGATATGGTGCGATCTATGATGTCTCTTACCGACTTACCGCTATCATTTTGGGGATATGCATTAGAGGCTGTCGCATTCACTTTAAATAGGGCACCGTCAAAGTCCGTTGAGACGACACTGTATGAATTATGGTTTGCAAATAAACCTAAGCCATCGTTTCTAAAAGTTTGGGGATGCGATGCTTATGTGAAGAAACTTCAACCTGAAAAGCTCGAACCCAAAGCGGAAAAGTGCGTCTTCATAGGATACCCCAAAGAAACTATTGGGTATACCTTCTACCTGAGATCCGATGGCAAAGTCTTTCGAGAGAAAGTGTTTCTCTCGAAAGAAGTAAGTGGGAGGAAAATAGAACTTGATGAGGTAATTTTACCTCCACTCGAATCGGAGAGTAGCGCAGCATAGGAAGTTGTTTCTGTGGAGAGGAAGTTAATGATAATGAGCATGAAACTTCAGATCAAGTTTCTATTTGAAGGTCCACTAGGACACGTTATGCACCAGAGTGGTATGGAAACCCTGTCCTGGAGATCATGTTGTTGGACAACGGTGAGCCTTCGAACTATGAAGAAGTGATGGCGGGCCCAGATTCAAACAAACGGATTGAAGCCATGAAATCCGAGATAGGATCCATTTATGAGAACAAAGTATGGACTTTGTTGGACTTGCCTGATGATAAGAGAGCCATAGAAAATAATTGGATCTTTAAGAAGAAGACTGACGCGGATGGTAATGTGACTGTCTATAAAGCTCAGCTTGTCGCTAAGGGTTATCAACAAGTTCAAGGAGTTGACTACGATGGGACTTTCTCACCCTTAGCGATGCTGAAGTCCGTCCGAATCATGTTAGCAATTGCCGCATTTTATGATTATGAGATCTGGCAAATAGACGTCAAAACGGCATTCATCAATGGCTTCCATAAGGAAGAACTGTATATGATGCAGCCGGAAGGTTTTGTCGATCCTAAGTATGCTAACAAGGTATGCAAGCTCCAACGGTCCATCTATGGGCTGGTGCAAGCATCTCAGAGTTGGAATGTTCGCTTTAATGAGGTGATTAAAGCGTTTGGGTTTATACAGGTTTATGGAGAACCCTGTATTTACAAGAAAGTGAGTGGGAGCTCTGTAGCATTTCTCATATTATATGTGGATGACATATTGTTGATGGGAAATGATATAGAACTTTTGGAAAGCATAAAGGCCTACTTGAATAAATGTTTTTCAATGGAGGACCTTGGAGAAGCTGCTTACATATGAGGCATCAAGATCTATAGAGATAGATCGAGACGCCTCATAGGTCTTTCACAAAGCACATACCTTGACAAGATATTGATGAAGTTCAATATGGATCACTCCAAGGAGGGGTTCTTGCCTGTGTTACAGGGTGTGAGATTGAGTACGACTCAATGCCCGACCACGGCAAAGGATAGAGAAGAGATGAGTGTCATCCCCTATGCTTCGACCATAGGCTCTATTATGTATGGCATGCTGTGTACCAGACCTGATGCGAACCTTGCCATAAGTATGGTAGGGAGGTACCAAAGTGATCTCGGAGCGGAACACTGGACATCGGTCAAGAATATCCTGAAGTACCTGAAAAGGACCAAGGACATGTTTCTTGTATATGGAGGTGCCGAAGAGCTCGTCGTAAAGGGTTATGTCATTGCTAGCTTCAACATAGATCTGGATGAGTCGAAGTCACAAACCGGATACGTGTATATTTTGAACGGAGGGGCAGTCCGCTGGTGTAGCAGCAAGCAAAGCGTCGTGGCGGCATCTACATGTGAAGCAGAGTACATATTTGCTTTGGGAGCAGCAAAGGAATGAGTCTCGATGAAGGAGTTCATCACCGACCTAGGAGTGATTCCCAATGCGTCGGCCCGATGACTCTATTCTGTGACAGCACTGGAGCTATTGCCCTTGCCAAGGAGCCCAGGTTTCACAAGAATACAAGACACATCAAATGCCGCTTCAACTCCATTCGTGATTACATTCAGGAAGGAGATATAGATATTTTTAAAGTGCATACAGATCTGAATGTCGTAGATCCATTGACTAAACCTATCTCACGAGCGAAACATGATCAACACCAGAACTCGATGGGTGTTCAATACATCACAATGTAACTAGATTATTGACTCTAGTGCAAGTGGGAGACTGTTGGAAATATGCCCTAGAGGCAATAATAAAATGGATATTGTTGTATTTCCTTGTTCATGATAATTGTCTATTGTTCATGCTATAATTGTGTTAACCGGATACCATAATACATGTGTGAATACATAGACCACAACATGTCCCTAGTGAGACTCTAGTTAGTTAGCTCGTTGATCAATAGATGGTCACGGTTTCATGACCATGGAAATTGGATGTCATTGATAACGGGATCACATCATTATGAGAATGATGTGATGGACAAGACCCAATCCTAAGCATAGCACAAGATCGTGTAGTTCGTCTGCTAAAGATTTTCTAATGTCAAGTATCGTTTCCTTAGACCATGAGATTGTGCAACTCCCGAATACCGTAGGAATATTTTGGGTGTGCCAAACGTCACAACGTAACTGAGTGGCTATAAAGGTACACTACGGGCATCAACGAAAGTTTCTGTTGGGTTGGCACGAATCGAGACTGGGATTTGTCACTCCGTGTGATGGAGAGGTATCTCTGGGCCCACTCGATAAGACATCATCATAATGAGCTCAATGTGACTAAGGAGTTAGCCACAGGATGATGTGTTACGAAATGAGTAAAGAGACATGCCGGTAACGAGATTGAACAAGGTATAGGGATACCGACGATCGAATCTCGGGCAAGTATCATACCAGTAGACAAAGGGAATTGTATACGGGATTGATAGAATCCCCTACATCATGGTTCATCCGATGAGATCATCGTGGAGCATGTGGGAGCCAACATGGGTATCCAGATCCCGCTGTTGGTTATTGACCGGTGAGGTGTATCGGTCATGTCTACGTGCCTCCCGAACCCGTAGGGTCTACACACTTAAGGTTCGATGACGCTAGGGTTATAGGGAATAGTGTACGTGGTTACCGAAGGTTGTTAGAAGTCCCGGATAAGATCCCGAACGTCACAAGGAGTTCCTAAATGGTCCAGAGGTAAAGATTCATATATAGGAAGTGAGGTTTTGGTCATAGGAAGTGTTTCGGGCATCATCGGTAACGTATCGGGACCACCAGAAGGGTTCCGGGAGTCCACCAGGTGGCCCACCAGTGCCAGAGGGCTGCATGATTCACAAGTTGGAGGGAATCAGCCCCTAGGTGGGCTGGTGATCCCCCCACAAGGTCCCAAGGCGCAGCACAAGAGGAGAGGGGAGCAAACCCTAGCCCAGATGGGCCTTAGGCCCACCTAGGGCGCCGCCCCTCCCCTCTCCCTCTCAGGCCACCGTCCAGATGGCCCTCTAGGGCTGGCCGCAGCCCTAGGGTGGGAACCCTAGGGGCTGCGCCCTCCCTCCTCCTCCTCCTATATATAGTGGAGGGTTTGGGTCTGCCAAAGACACACATCTCTCTCTCCCTCGGTGCAGCCCTACTCCTCCTGCTCCTCGTCCTCCGTAGTACTTGGCGAAGCCCTGCCAGAGTACCACGCAGCTCCACCTTCACCATGCCATTGTGCTGCCGGAGCACTCCCTCAACCTCTCCTTCCTAATTGTTGGATCAAGGCATCGGAGACGTCACTGGGCTGCACGTGTGTTGAACGCACAGGTGTCGTTGTTCAGCGCGTAGATCGGATTCCACCGCGATCTGAATCGTTGCGAGTACGACTCCACCAATGGCGTTCTAGTAGCGCTTTCTCTTAGCGATCTTCGAAGGTATGAAGATGCACTCATCCCACTCGTTGCTGGTTTCTCCATAGATAGATCTTGGTGACACATAGGAATATTTTTGATTTACTACTACGTCTCCCAACAACGAGCACTCGAGGCGACCCGTATATGAGTTTCGTGGGGAGAACTACCTCCACCCCATATACGAGAGAGAAGGGTGTCTAGCCGGTAGCTCGGTTTGGTGTCGTCTTGATTGACCAAAGAACCACCGGCAACTCAGCAATCTAGTGCCATTCGCACCTGCATAGCTTGTCGAAAGTACTTGTATTGAAGCCTCGCAGCACTTCAGCATTAGCCCTTTCCGCTTGGTCATTGCTCCTCGGGTGGGTAACGGAAGCAAAACAGATTCTGCTGCCAAGGTGTTGGACATACTGCATGAAGGTGCGGCTCGTGAACTGTGTGCCATTGTGAGTGATAATCCTGTTGGGAACACCAAAGCGGTAGACTAGCCCTTTGAAGAACTTGACGACTGACTATGCTGTCACTTTCCTCACTGCTTCCACTTTCGGCCACTTTGTGAACTTGTCGATTGCCATGTATAAGTATTCGAAGGCCCCGGCAGCACGGGGAAAGGGGCCCAAGATGTCGAGCCCCTAGACCGAAAATGGCCAGGAGAGAGGGATTGTTTGAAGGGCTTGAGCTGGTCAATGTTGTTTCTTCGAATGAAACTGGCATGCTTCACACCTGGTTACTAACGCAGTTGCATCTCGGAGGGTAGTGGGCCAAAAGAAACCTTGCCGGAATGCCTTTCCAGCAAGTGCTCTTGACCCTATGTGGGTGCCACATATGCCTCCATGTACCTCTGCCAACAGCTCTAGTCCATCCTTCCGGGAAATGCACTTGAGTTTCGCGCCATTCATTCTCTTTCTATATAGGACATTGTCTACGAACTGGTACATATGAGACCGGTGGGCTACTTTCTCTGCTTCCACTTGTTCCTCGTGGAGTGCTCCTGTTTGGAGGAATCAGACGATGTGTTGTGCCCATGCTGGAGCCTAGGGCTCTACAACAAGGACTAAAGGTATATCCTCTGCTGGGGGAGCATTTGTCTCAACGACAAGGGCTTGAGGTCCCGCCAGAGCTTGCTGCACCCCGGCAAGCCTGGCGGGAGCGTGCGCTTCCACGGCAAGAGCCTGAGGCTCCACCGGAGCACGACGCTCACCGACAAGCCTGACGTTGTCCCCGGCAACCTCCTCGCCGATGGCTTCTGGGAGCTCTGCCGGGAAATACTTGCCGGAACTCAACTTCCTTCTTTTCTCTTGTCCAGTTGATGGTGTCATGGAGGGTTGAGTTAGCCGGAGCACAAAAGTTCCTGGTTCCATAGGCAACTTAAGGGCAGCACACTTTGACAGGCCATCGACAACACCGTTATCTGCACATGGAACATGCTCCATTTGCAGGACGTCAAAACATTTTTTCAACTTCCTCACTTCATCTACCTAAGCTTCCATCAATGGACTCTGGTAATCTTTGTTCACTTGCCTGACGATAAGATGAGAATCACCCCTGACAATAAGTTTCTTGATCCGAAGGTCTGCAGCAATCCTAAGACCGACAAGCAGCCCTTCGTACTCGACAGTGTTGTTCGTTGATCTCTCCCGGGGAAAGTGCATCTGAATCACATATTTGAGGTGCTCTACGATGGGTGCGACAAGCAGCACTCTGGCACCGGTGCCTTGCAGCGAGAAAGCTCCATCAAAATACATGATCCATTCTTGATCGGTTTCCTCACCGGGGAGAGTTGACTCTAGAACTTCTTCATCAGGCGTTGGGGTCCATTTTGCAATGAACTCTACCAAGGCCCTGCTCTGAATGGTCAAGGTGCTTTAAAACTTGAGACCAAAGCTTGACAGTTCCAAACCCCACTCTAGAATCCTGCCGGTAGCTTCTGGGTTTCGCAAGATTCGTTGTAGCGGAAAGCGAGTGACAACGGTGATCTCATGTGCTTGGAAGTAGTGGCGCAGCTTCCTCGAGGCCATAAGAAGGCCTAAGAGAAGCTTTTGCATGCCAGAATATCTCGATCTAGCCCCTTGCAACAGGGAGCTGACAAAATAGACTAGGCGCTGCACCACTTTCTTCTTCTGTATTGCCTCATTCAACTACGCAGATCCTCCCTTGCTGGCACCAGACCCTACCGGGGAATGTCGTGGCTCGTCGCTTGGCGGCCGTGGCGTTGTCGCTGCTTCTTCATCAACCTCTCTCTCAGCCACTAGTACGACACTCACTACTTGATTTGTTGCCGCCAGATATAGTAGCAATGGTTCTTGTGGTTTTGGCATGACTAGGACCGACAGAGAGGAGAGGTACTTCTTGAAATCCTGCAGCGCTGCCGCCGCTTCCGGAGTCCATTTCATTGGACCTGCCTTCTTCAAAATTTTGAAAAAGGGGAGGGCATGCTCAGCAGACTTTGAGATGAACCTACTCAGAGCAGCAACGCAGCCGGCAAGACGGCGCACATCCTTGACTCGTCTTGGTGCTTCAATTTTCTCGATCGCTTTGATCTTGTCGGGATTTGCTTCAATTCCTCGTTGAGATAGAAAGAACCCGAGAAGCTTGCTGGACGGGATGCCGAACACACACTTCTCAGGGTTGAGCTTCATGTCTGATCTTGCGTAGATTGGAAAATGTTTCTTCTAGGTATGACATGAGCATAGCTTTGTCCTTGGTCTTGACCACTATGTCATCCATATAAGCCTCCATATTTCTATGGAGCTGGGGCTCAAAATCAATCTGGACTGCTCTAGCAAATGTAGAGCCAGCACTTTTCAACCCGAAAGGCATACCCAAAAAGCAATACGTACCACATGGGGTGATAAATGCGGTCTTCTCCTCGTATTCCTTGGACATGAAAATACGATGATAACCAGAATAGGCGTCAAGGAAAGACAACAAGTCACAACCGGCGGGGGAGTCCACAATCTGGTCGGTGCGTGGTAAGGGAAAAGGATCTTTGGGGCAAGCTTTGTTGATGTCTGTGAAGTCAATGCATAGCCTCCATTTTCTATTCGCCTTGCGCACTATGACTAGATTGGCCAACCATGTTGGATGGAGTACTCCTCTAATCAAGCTAGCCGCTTCTAGTTTCTTGATCTCTTTGGCAATAAACTATTGCCGCTCCAAGGCTTGCTTCCAGACCTTCTGCTTGATGGGCCGCGCATGTGGGCATACGGCAAGGTGGTGCTCAATCACCTCCCTGGGAACATCGGGGATATCAAATGGTTGCCATGCAAACACATCGACATTCACCCGCAGGAAGGCGACGAGTGTGCTTTCCTATTTGTCGTCAAGGGTGGAACTTATGGTGAAAGTCCCCCCCCCCCCCGTGCCATCCTCCTTGGCGGGCACCTTCTTGGTCTCTGGCGGAGCAGCCTTAGAGTTTTTTCTCTTGTCGGTGGAGCTCTTCGGCACATCGTCAACGGGAGCATAGCAACCCGAACAGGTGCACTTGCCGGAATGTGCGCCAGAGGCCTTGCCAGTCTTCTTCCCCCTAGGAGCTTCAGCGATAGGAGCAAGTGCCTTGGCGGCAGGTGTTGTAACTGCCCCCTGGTAGAGTTGGTCGACGCAGATGAGTGCTCTTTTCTTGTCGGAGTTGACCGTGATGACGCTCATAGGCCCGGGCAACTTCAGCACATTGTATGCGAAGTGGGTTGCCTCCATGAACTTGGACCGTGCTGGGCGACCAAGAATGTCGTTGTACGGCAATGAGATCTTGGCGATGTCAAAAACAATCTGCTCCATTCTGAAATTGATATAACTGCCAAACGTCACCAGCAGCGTGACCTTGCCCTTCGGCTAAGTCCTTCCTAAATTGACCCCTTGGAAAGCGCCTATTGGTTCGTGATCCTTCTCAAGAATTTGCAGCCTCTCGATGACATCAGGCGAGACCAGGTTCAGGAAGGCCTGACTGTCGACTAGCATCTTCGTCACCTTGAGGTTGTGGATTGTTTGTGAAACCAACAATAGCATGCACCCGACCGCAGTTATGCGATCAGGGTGATCCTCGGCATCGAAGATGATAGGAGTGTTGGACCACTTCAGAGGTCTCTAGGCACCGATAGAGGGCTCTGCCGCATTAACCTAACACCCAACGTTTAGGTTGGCGGTGGGAGGAATGCGATGAGGCACCTCCCTCTATGCATATCGTCTCTATAGCCTTCTGGAAGTCATGCTCGATGGACTCGTCGTCCTCTTCGATGTGATCATCATCTCCCTCTTGCTTGTCGCGGCCGCAGGCGGGCTGGCCTTTTTGTTGCTTGGGCTTGCCGCGATGACCTCCTCAGCCAACGCGCTTCTGGTCGGACCCCTCAGCGCCATCCTCCCTTTTCTCCTTGTCTTGCCTCTCGTATTCGGCTTTTTGCTTCTCGACAAGTTTCTCAACTTGCTGGAAGTCTTGGAGATCATGGCCTTTGGTGCGATGGATCTTGCAATACTACTTGCTGAAGCCTTCTGGTTTATTGGCAGCCACCATAGCATGGTAGGAGGCGCACCTAGCAACATCGTTGCCGGGGTCCGCAACCTTGCCATTCTTGGCGGCGCCTGGGTTTCCGGACCCCTTGACGGCAAGTACGGTCTTGCCCTTGCGTTTCTTGTTCCGCCGCCGGCCCTTCTTCGTCGGGGTGGCGGTGTCTTCATCCTCAGAGTCGACCCTTGCACTAGCGTCTTCGTCGGGGAGTCTCCTCCCTTCTTCAGCCCGAGCACATTTGTCTACCAGAGCATAAAGCTCGGTAATGTCCCTGACACTGTTCATTGCCAGCTCTTCCTGCATCCCGCGGTTGTGCATGTTCTGATGGAACGCGATGATAACAGCGGGAGGATGCACGTTTGGTATGTTATGGTGTGCGCGGCTGAACCTTTGGATGTACTTGCACAAAGTTTCGCCCTCCTTCTGAGGGATGTTGTGCAAATCACTTTCCTGGCTAGGAGCTTGATGACCTCCCGTGAAGGCACCAACAAACTCGTGGCACAGGTCTGGCCAGGAGACGATGGATCCCTCTGGCAAGTGCATCAACCACGACCTGACGTTGCGCTTAAGCACCAATGGGAAGTAGTTAGCGAGTATCTTGTCGTCGCAACACCTGGCAGCCTGCACCGCAATGGTGTAGATGCTCAGGAACTCCGATGGATGGGTCATGCCGTCATACTTCTTCGGGCCTTCTCATTTGAGCCTGCGGGAGTTGGTCCACTAGACTTGCCGCACCTCATGGTTAAACGCTCGACAACCCAACTCGTAAGGTAGGCTGACAGGATACCCTGACGCAGACTTGTCTACACTGGGCCTCGTGCGCCTATCAGACTAGAGGCACGCTTCCCACCGTCACTTGATTGAAGTTCGAGCGTCTTCCCTGCCCCGTTCTCAAAGAACTTGATGCTGATCGCGGCGTGTCCATGGGTCAGACCACTCCGTCGAGTAACCATCGTAAGTGTCGGTCCATTGAGTCGGTGACCGACGTTGTTGTTGTGGAGGAGAGTGTGCCAAAGTCGCACCGCCTCCGGCCCTCTCACCACTGGTGTGAGCCGGATCGATGGACCAAAACTTATCTACGAGGCTGAGGAGGCTCTGAATGGTGGCTTTGCATTCGCCGAGCTTCTCTGCAGCAGGAGGGAAGTTTAGGAGTAGTTGTGCCCGCGCTATCACTTCCTCTCACGTGGTTGCAAGCGAAAAGCACGAGGAATGTGAGGTGCTCTAACTTCTAACCATGTTATAAGGAGCACCGCCGCGGTCCCGTGACGGCACGCCACTCCCACTAGCATGTTGGCGAGCATGCTAGTCTCATGCACCTTGGGAGTGATGCGCAGGAGCTTATCCGTGGGGCTCTTTGCGCCGTGATGTGTCTCTTCGCGCGCGTCCTAGGAAGGTCACGGCATAGGCGCCGGTGTGGGTGCCTTGGAAGATACTCTTCCACCCTTGGAGTTTGCCGTACCACCTGCAATCAGTGCCGCTCCGTCCTAAGACCCAGGGGCGTGGGGGTTCTCACTGCCACCATGGACGCCTCCGCGACGAGCGTCACCACTTTCTTGGTCTTGATTGATGGAGCATCACAGAAGTTCCAAACCTCTGCCTCCTTCTCCACCCGCGTCTACGCAGTCGCCCATCTGCGCAGATACAGGGACAACGGATGCGGATGGGTCGACCACCACCAGGCCCTTCTTCTTGGGGGGCCACGGCGATGATGAGTATGAAGAAACTAGCGTGTTGATCACTAGAACGCGTTCGCACGACCTGTCCGCCCAACCTGTCGCGCCAAAGATGTTGTTGGGTATGAGCACCTATGGGATCATAGAGACCCCTTTTGGTTCGGCGGGCGTGAAGGCTCGCACAAAGAGCGGGTCTGATGAACAATGCGCGGGGGATTTTACCTATGTTCAGGCCGCAAGGATGCGTAAAACCCTACTCCTCCTTGGTTGTATTGAGAGTGTTCTTACGGTTCTTGCTACAGGGGCGCTATGAGCAGCCACCACGCATGTGAGCTAGGAAGTCTAAAGATTCAATGGACCAAAAGTCCTTCTACCATATCGCCCTGGGCCTCCTTTTATACTGAAGGGGATCCCAACAGTGGCGTACAGTGTGTATACGAGGTGTACATAGCTATAGTGCTATCATACCTAACACTAACGGAGTAGGAAAGGCACTTAATGCACCATCAGGCATCTCTGTCCGCCTATGGAACGAGACAAGAGCCCGTCCCATCGGCACCGCTTAGCCCCCTTCAACGCGGACGCCGTGACACGCGTTCGGGCGGATCGACACCTGGCATGTGCACTGGCGGGGCCTTTCCGGGGCTTCACCTTGCCGGGTTTTTTCGGGGCTCTATCTTTGCATGAGGATCCGATGGTCATCCTGATAAGGTCTTGCCGGGGGTCTCAATTCTTCTGCGCTGGTACTTGGCAAGTCCCTGCTGGGCCTCGTCACCAGGGTGGCTACCACTGCCCGTGCACCAGTAGAGGGGCACTAGGAGGCCCAAGACTCTAGTGCACCGACAATAAATTATGGGAATGATATAATACAGTAGTTATCATGTGGGAGCAATTGTGAATCTTGTCTTGACAGTACCTAAGTGATTGATCTATTATGCTAACCCATCTCACGAATTTCCGTTAAGTTTTGTGTGATTGAAATTTTCATGTTTTGGGTGAGATACCGATATGAGGAGAGTAAGGAGTGGTGAGACTCTAAGCTTTGGGATTACCAAGGCACCTCCAAGTTAATATTCAAGGAATACGCAAGCGTCTAAGATTGGGGATGCCCCGAAACGCATCCCCTCTTTCGTTTTCAACACTATCGGTATATCTTACTTAGAGCTATATTTTTATTCGTCACATAATTTTTGTTTTGATTGGAGCATCATCTTATTTTGTTTTTCCATGTTATTTTTATTATTTATTATTTATTTTCAATAAAAAGTTCCAAGAATTTCCTTTAGAATGCTTAAATTGCATGTGTGATTTTTGTTGTATAAAAACAGAAACTTTTTTTGTAGTGTTAGAAGATGGAAAGTTTCTGTGTGAATTACTGGACGTGGAAAGTTTCTGAAATTTTTACACACTATTTCATACAAATTTTGTATAATGTCCTAAATTTTTATAATTTTTGGAGATACAGAAGTATAATGTTTTTATAAATTGCTACAGACTTTCCTGTTTAGACAGATTGCTGTCATAGTTTTTTTATCTACTTCTCCTATAGTTTTCATGACTTATATTGGTAGATATAAATTGTGTAAATGATAGTAAACAGTACCTAATGTTTCAAAATTATTATGCAACTTGTCTGGGCAGTACATGAAGTGTTGATTTATTCTTATGTGTACTAACCTATCTCACGAGTTATTTTCAAGTTTTGTGTTGATGAAGTTTCTGAGACATAGGTGAAACCGGGACATGAGAGAATTGAACGAGATACAAAAGATCAAGCCTGGGAATTCCCAAGGCACCCCACGACAATATTACAAGAAGTCTCAAGCATCTAAGCTTGGGGATGTTATGCATCCCACCACTCTTCGTCAACTATCGGTTAGCCTATGTTGAGCCTAAATTTCTATTTGTTCACACGATATGTGCTATTCTTGGAGTGTCATTTTTGTTTTGTTTGTCGTTTGAATAAACTATCAAGATCTATTAAATATTTACTGAGGGAGACCTCACAAAGCTACTTAATTGTTTGACTACTAATTGATCTTCAGTTATATCTTCTGAGAGTAGTTTGATATTTACTCTTGTGCTTCAGTTATATCCTAAGAGTAAAACATTGAATGAATTGAATATCGTAAATGTGAAATTAAGTATTTTCTTCATATGCTTATCCCATGGGGATTAGTGACTTCACATGCTAGGACTATAAGCGGTAAAATTTATTGGAAGTTAGCAAACTTAACATTGGCCATTTAAACGATTCATGAAAGAACATTGAAGGAAGAGACATTTTACATATAGATGTACTATATTGGGCATATTCTATGATTGCGACCCCATTAATTATTTTCATACTTGATCAAGTAGTTGACGTTGGACAAGGAAGGAAACTTAATGGTTATGATTGTTTATATTCACATAGCAGTTATATTGTCATCGATCCTCTAACATGTGGTGCTTGTTTAGAACCTTTTGCTAGCCAAAACTTCATACTAATTAGAGATACTCCTTGTGCATCCAAATCCTTGAACAAAGTTTTTTTGCCATGAGAGTCCACCATATCTACCTATGGATTGAATAAGATCCTTCAAGTAAGTTCTCATCGATGCAAAAAAGAAATAAAAATTGCTCCTAAATATGTATGATCTTTTATTGGAAGGGAAAATAAGCTTTGTATGAACTTGAGATGGCGAAGCAATAAAAGTGATGGACTGCATAATAAAGGTTGCCGTCACAAGGGGCAATATAAAGTGATGTTCCTTTTCATTAAGAAGTTACACATCCAAAAATAAAAAGAGCATGACAACCTCTGCTTACCTCTGCGAAGGGCCTTTCTTTTACTTTTCATGTTGAGTCAACTTCTTATTCCAATCTATTAATTCCTTAGTTGGCAAGCATCATGTGGTGGGGAAAGATCCAGACACATATATCCAATTGAATATAGGTGATCATGATTCATTATTTGTTGACATTATCCCCGAGATAAATGAGTTGGGAGGCGAAACTTTAAGCCCCTATCTTCCTTGTGTTTGACTGAAACTGATTGTTGTAAAAATATGCTTTGAGTGTCAACAATCATGGAATACTAAATGATAGTTGAGTATGTGAAATTTGATGAACAAAAGATCTTTCATATATCGTTCCTGAAAATAAGACGAATTGCAATTATTTGACGACTGAAAACATTGTTTGCTATTTTTCAAGAATGATTATGGCTTATACTTTAACATGTAAATAACTTGCTACTTGATCATGAGAAGCTTTATGAAAAATACTTTCTGGTTATGATGCTAGAAAAATGGCTGAAAATATCCTTGATCAATATTATACATCATGCTAGCATGCACACTTCATAAATTATTTCTTTTATCATTTACCTACTCGAGGGCGAGGAGGAATTAAGCTTGGGGATGCTGATACGTCTCCAACATATCTATAATTTATGAAGTATTCATGCCATATTCACCTATGTTTACAATACTTTTATATGGTTTTTGTGCACTTTATATGATTTATTGAGAATTAACCCAGACAGATGTTGTTTTCAGCAGAATTGTCGTGGTGTTGTTATTGTGCAGAAAATGGAAGTTCTCGGAATCACAGGAAACTTTTTTATGATTTTTTGGAGGAAATAAGAAATACTGGAGCGAAGAAACACCGGACGGGGTGTGCCAAGAGGCCACCACACATCTGGTCGCACCCCCCCTACGGCACGGCCAGATAGCTTGTGAGGCCCACATAGCTCCGTTGCGCGTGATTCCAACGCTGAAAAATCCTATAAATCCCAAAACCCCAGAAATAAGGAGAGACCTTCCGGTCCCCCACTGCAACTCTCTATATTGCTGAAAAACCAATCTGGAGCGATTCTAGTACCCTACCGGAGAGGGAAAACCATCACCGATGGCCATCTTCATCATCCCTATGGTATCCATGAGGAGGAGGGAGTAGTTCACCCTCAGGGCTCAGGGTATGTACCAGTAGCTATGTGTTCAATCTCTCTCTCTCTCTCTCATGTTCTTGAGATGACACGATATTGATGCATCATGTGCTTGTTAGTATAGTCGGATCATATGATGTATTTCCCTTGCCATCTAGTTCTGATGAATTGAGTGTTTCACTTTAAGATCTCATTATATTAGATTGAGCATACTGGTATGACAACACTTGATGTAAGTCTTCCATGGGATACCCATAGTGACATTGGGATATTTTATTGACTCACTTGATATATGTTGAGGCATCAACCTGCGGATTTCGGTGACCTTGGGGATCTATGCATAGAGGTTGATTGCACGTTTTCACACCATGTTCTCCAATAGAAATCTTGGGGTTCTCCTTGCAAGTTCTTTGTGTTGGATTGAATATGATAGCTCTGAAATTGTTTGATGCATGCCGCTAATTTACCCATGGATACTTGAGGTGACATTGGAGTATCTAGGTGACATTAGGGTCAATTGATATGTATCATTGGTGTTATTCTAGTACTAACTCTAGGGATGTTTGTGGCAATTATAGGAATAGCTCAAAAGATCGAACGGAAAAGATAAGTTGATGTTATCTTAGTATGAACTCTTGAATAGATTGATCAGAAGGAATAACTTTGAGGTGGTTCTACTACCTACCCCAATTTCATATTATTGTTCTCCGCTAGATAGGAACTTCAGAGTGATTCCTTGTTGCACGTTACGGGATGATCATATGATTCAACTATGTTAACATTGTTGAGAGATTGCATTAGTGAAAGTATGTACCCTAGGCCTTATTTGCAAGCATTAACATAATGTTTTGCTCGTTGTTTGCTACTTGTTACCTTGCTGTTTGTATATTTTCATATTACAAAAATCCATATCTACCACCCATGTTGCACTTGTATCACCATCTCTTAGCCAAACTAGTGCACCTATAAAATTTACCATAGTATTGGCTATGTTGGGGAAACAAGAGATTTCTTATACTCCCTCCGTTCTTTTTTATAAGACGTTTAGGACATGTAACATAGCACTGTTTTAGACGCTGTCTGAATTTTTAAAATGTCTCATATAAGTAAAAAGGGGAGTATTTAATTGCAAGGGTGCTTGAGAGAGACCAACTTCATCCTACACGTCCCACGGCTTGATAAACCTTACGTCATCCACTTGAGGGAAAATTGCTATTTTCCTACAAAACTCTACGGTTGGAGGCCCAACACGAGTCTACAAGAATAAAGTTGTGTAGTAGACATCAAGGACCTGACTAATGATGCCCTTAATAGAGAGACCAAAAGATTCTTCTCTGATCCCAAAGAGCAATGCGGTGTCACCGTCTTGGGACCATTTTATCTACTCAATGCGCCTCCTCTAGTATTTAACCATTTTACATTGTGCTTTTATTATCTTTGACCTACCAGGTCTCACCACATGCTTTTGCAGGAGAAATCACTTTTCTGGAAAGTCACCCCTCAAGCCCGTGCTCGTTCATTGGGTAAAAAAGATGACCCGACCCTTGTGTCATCTTCTGAAGAAGAATCTAAGGTAGAGACCTACTCTCTTGGCCACCTATTTCTTGAGCTTGCTGATCCGCCTTGTTACCAGGATGACTCGGAATATAGCCAAGCCGGCAAAATTAAGGTAACTCCTATATCCTCCAATTTAGAAACATTTTTCCTAAAAACCAAAAACGAGCCGTTCGGAAGGTTAAACTGACTCATCAAAATGTTTACTTGGCTTCCAATTTCCGTTTGAAGAGGACACAATTTTCTAGCTCATCTAAACGTAAACTCCGAGTTGATGTAGATGATTCAGACCATGGTTTGTCTAACGTGCCGCCAGCTCATAAACAGCGCTTCGAGGTGCCTCATAGTCCAACCAAATCTCATCTTAAAGCCGGCTTATTTAAACAACCTCTTAGTCCTTCGAATTCGCTTTACCAGGATTCCCCTTCATCTTTGGATGACTCGACGGCCACAAAACTTCTTGCTTTTAATATCAACCATGGGTAAGTCTCTAAGCTTACATTTGTCCACTTATGTTAATCCCGAACCTTGAGCTATACTTTCCTTAGTATAATATTTAATGTTTGCAACTATAGGGCGAAGGCCACATTGTCAAACAAGATTAGCGGGTCATCTTCTGACACTATGAACTGCAACATATGATCCTTCTCACCAATGAGAACTGATCCTTCTACAAAGAAAGGTCTGGATAGGACTGCTGAAGCGGTAGATGACATTGAGATGCCTGGACTGTTGGAGATATGCCCTAGAGGCAATCATGTGTGATGATATTTCCTATGTGTTTATGAATAAAGATAGTCCTTGGACATTATTATTGATGTGTATTAACAAGTATGTGACTTGTTTGTGAGACTATGCATTGTCTGATGACTGTCCTAAATGGTCCCTAGTCAAAAGGGTTGTGTGGATGCGCAGCCAGTTAGACTAGAATATGACAAAGTGGATGGTCTGGTCTCACTGATCATGTAGCATTTCATGCTAGCCGAATAATATGGACTCAAAAAGGTCTATCAGATTTGATATAGCCGGATCTAAGTCGAGATAAGGTCTAAGTTGTATAGACCCAACTATGAGACGCAACGATAGGTCATCTGCGAGTCTCTAGTACAACATACGTTCTATGTCCTAAGACCTGAGCTGGCGCATGTACTCGGTATGGTGACATACTTTCTTTGGGACGACCAAACTCTACTCCGTGATTGGGTAGATACAAAGGTAGGTTTCGGGCTTGTCTAGACCCATGTTGCGAGACATGGTCGTGCAAGATGGGATTTGCCCCTCCGATCAGGAGAGATATACTCTGGGCCCCTCAGGTGATCCGACATGGATAAGCATGTCCATGCGATGAGGATTATGAGATAATTCAAAGTGTTGGTCGGATGCACCAGGACAAGAAAGAGGTCGTGCTGCAACAAGGATGGTCATGTCGCCTTGTGCACGACAACATATATCGTGTGGCAAAGGGAACAGAAGTGTGAAGTATAGGTTCGCCTAACCTGCTTCATCGGACACTTGGAGTCGGCATGTTTTGCTAGAGGCCGCTGCCGACTGGTCAAGTCGGATATGATCTGACTCATGACCAAGTGGACAAGAACCTAAAGGGTTGCACGCTTAAGGGAAGGAACACATGGGCTTTAGGATCCGTGCGAGGCCCAAGAGTTGAGTCCGCGTCGAATGCCTATATATAGTGGAGGTGAGGAACACTCATCTAGTTGATCGCTTTGGCACCGTCATTAGGGCTTTGCATGAGTTGCAACTAGCCACCTCCACTCACCGCCATCGACTGCGTGACCGGACCTAGCAGTCCGCCGCACGGTGTTCCTCCTACATGCGCAAATACTGTTAGAGGAGGTGCACTTGCGCCGCTCTGGCGAACCTATACGTAGGATCAGCCGATCGGCTATTTGAGGGAGATCAGACTGGCTGTTCGAGGGAGATCGGACGAGCAAGAGACGGACCACACGAACACGCTGCCTCAACTCTACTTCCGCTACACGGCACTGCTGAAAGCACATTTGCTCCCTTGGTGGTTTTGGTAATTAATAACACCATATAAGTCATTGAACTAATGTTTCCACCAAGCATATTTCAAGAAAAGTTCAATGATAGGGATGGCAAAAGGATTGTGGAGATTGTGGAATAACCCCAAGATTCAAGGAAATAGGTTGGCCAAGCTTCAACCAAGAGGACTCTACATTTTACATTTGTGAGAAATCACTTTGAGTCCATAGGGGGTAATGTTTTGTTGGTGAACAAAATGCTCAGACGTGCACAAGTGATAGTCACCAAAAACATCCACAAACTCTCCCACCAAAGTCTGTCTCTAGCCAAACATTTAAATCGGTGCAAGCAACATACCTATCCCGATGCCATCGATTCTAAACCCTAGACAGACTCAGCCAAACCCTAGCCACTTTGGTGTAGCCGACACTGCTATCGGTGCCACCGACACTGCTTTCGGAGCCACTGAGTTGGGTTACCATCTTTTTGTTATGCAAGTTAACACTTTTGGTCCGTCCAAGAATGTTGAATCGGTGTCACCGAATTTGGCATTTCTGACCGTTGGTCACCTTGTCGGTGCAACCGAGCTTTCTATATTGGTCTCACTGAGATTCAAAAGTTGCCACCATTTGATCACTTCGGTACCACCAAGATTAACACATCGGTGTCACCGAGTTGGTCATTTTGTGTGTAATGGTTGGATTTTTGGGGATGCCTATATATACCCTTCCACCACCACCTACTCGAAAGAGAAGCACTCAGAACTATTCCATACCTATCCTACTCAGTTTTCTGAGAGAGAACCACCTACCCTTGTGTTGATGTCAAGATCTTCCACTCCAACCATATGGATCTGGATTTCTAGCCTCCCCAAGTTGCTTTCCACCAATCCCATCTCTTCTACCAAACCAAATCTGTGAGAGAGTGATTGTGGGTTGAGGAGTCTATCATCTTGAAGCACAAGAACAAGGAGTTCATCGTCATTACCGAGCCTATTACCTTTTGGAGGGTGGTGCCTCCTAGACTGGTTAGGTGTCGCTTGGGAGCCTCCTACTTCGTGTTGTGGAGTGAAGAAAGAAGTGTTTAAGGCCAAGGAGATCGCCTACTTCGTGAAGATATACCCCGAGTAAGGCTAGTCCTCCATGGACATAGGCCGTCATGGTATAGTCAACGTTGCTTCTTCGTGGAACCCTCCATGGGTAGAGCCCTCCGTGGACTCTCGTGACCGTTACCCTCTGTGGGTTGAGGACTCCATGAATGTGGATGTACAATAGCACCACCTATCGGAACCACGGGAAAAATCATCATGTCTACAATTGCGTTTGATCTTCCTACCCTATCCTTTTACTCATGCTTGGTGTTACTTTCTGCTGCTATACTCTTAGACTTGCATGTGTAGGGTGTAATTGATATGTTATGGATGCTAAAACTTGCCAAGAATTAAAATTGGGGAAAAGCATAGTTTTATTTTGTCAAGTAGTCTAATCACCCCCCTCTAGACCTACTTTCGATCCTACAAGTGGTATCAGAGCTTTGGTCTCCATTGCATTGGTTTCACAACCTAGGAGAAGTATGGCATCCAGTGAGGGCAATTATCATCGTAGAAGTCCGTACTTTGATGGCACTAATTTTGCTAGTTGGAAGCATAAAATGAAAATGCATTTTCTTGGTCATAATCTTGCCGTTTGGGCTGTTGTTCGTGTTAGCTTGCAAGGTGAATTCTTTGGTGATGGAAGAGAACCGGATCGTGAACCGAACGCAGAAGAATTGAAGATGTTGCAACTCAATGCTCAAGCATGTGACATTATCTTCAACTACCTATGCCCCCGAAGAATTCAACAAAATCAACCGTCTTGAACATGCAAAAGAGATTTGGGATACTTTGGTTGATATGCACGAAGGAACTGAGTCCATGAGAGAATCCAGGTTAGAGGTTCTTCAAGGTCAGCTTGATAAGTTCAAGATGAAGGATGGTGAAGGAGTCGCTGAAATGTACTCTAGGCTAGCTCTCATCACAAATGAGATTGTTGGCTTAGGAAGAAAAGAAATGACAGACAACTTCATCATCAAGAAGATACTTCGAGCCTTGGATGAGAGATATGACACCGTGTGCACTTTGATCCAAATGATGCCCAACTACAAAGATCTCAAACTAACGAAAGTGATTGGTAGAATTGTTGCTCATGAAATGACACTCAAAGACAAGCAAGAGCTTCACCACAAGTCTAGCGGTGCTTACAAAGCCACAAGTGATTCTCCCGCTACCTCAAGCGACAACCTTGTTACAAATGAATACATAAGCCTCATGGTCAAGAAATTCAACAAGTTCTACAAGAATAGAAGCAAAGATCGAAGCTCCAACTCAAGACATGAAGAGAAGCATTCGTCAAGTCATGACCGAAACTGCTACAATTGTGGGAAGCCCGGACGCTACTCCAATGAGTGCATGGCTCCCTACAAATGAAGAGAAGAGTCACCAAGAAGATGAAGCTCAGGAGATGAATTACCTTGAAGAGAGAGAAGGGGTAGAGATGATCGTTATGAACGAAGACCCTCAAGGAGAAGTAGGCACTCGGAGAAGAAGGACAAGTAGACCAAGAGCTCCTTAAGAAGGAAACATCAAGCTCTTGTTGGTGAATGAGTTTCCAACTCTGACTTCGACAATCACTCCGAGAGAAGTTGTCACTCCAACTCCGACTATAGTCAAGATGATGGTGTTGTCGGAATTGCACTAGTGAAAACCAACTCCTATGATCTATTTGATTCACGAAATGAAGGGAGTGGAAGTTGCTTCATGGCTAAAGGCCCCAAGGTATCACACCCCGAATATCTTGATTTCGATAGTGATGAAGATGATTTGCTTTACGATGATGACTTGCTATGTGATGAAACTAGTGATGTTGATCATAATGAACTTGATATTTCTCATGATAGTCAAGATAGGTCAATTTAAAATGATAATATGAAAATAGAAGAACTAACTAAAGAACTTAACACTCTTAAGTTGGCCCATGAATGTACTCTTGAAGATCATAGAGAGCTTGTAAGAACTCATTATAAGCTACGCTTCGAGAAGCTCAACTTGGAGCAAGAACATAAATTTATTAAAGCTATCAATGACGATCTCCGAAAGAAGACTTCATATTATCTTGCCAAATGACTAATCTTGTCTACATTCATGCCACAAGTCAAATCTAAGCAAACTTGTAACAAAGGCAAGAAAGGTTCTTCATCTAGTAGCAACAATAAAAATGCTAAATCCAATGATATTGCTCCTAGTAGTTCTATTGATTCCACTAATGACGATTCTCTTAGCCAAGTTACACTTGAGCAAGAAAATGCTTTATTGAAAGGAATTATAGAGAAAGGTATCTACAAGAGTCTTTCCGGATGCAAACAATTTGACGAGATTGTATGCAAGCACAGAGGATACCGGAAGAATCGTGGTGTTGGCTACTTCAACACTAATGGAGTTGAATGGGAAGTAGGTCAATATCCCAATTCCAAGTTTGTTCCTCAAAAGTAAAAGTATGAAAATACTCTTCCCAAGGTAACAAAGTTGGAAGATGACCTTCCACCACAAGACACCAAGCTCAAGGGAAATAACAAGCTCCAAGAGGACTTTGACTCTTATGAAGATGAATCCCAAGATTTGGTGAAGTGGCTTCCCAAGGCTACTACAATCTCAACTTCTACAAGTGCTACTTCAACACCAAGGATCCCCATCAACTTGATGTGGGTCCCCAAGAAGAAGAACTAGAGAGTTCTTGAGGGGTGACTCCGCCAATGAAATTCACTCACATTCATTATTGGCAAAATCTATTTGCAATCAACATCATACCTATGCAATAGGTTAAGGAGTCACACATTCCCTCAAACGTAAGAAAGGGACAAGGTATTCAACAAATCAATGGAGATCATCACATGTGCTTTGCACTCCGTGTACATAGAAATCCTTGTATTTGTCTATTGTGTGTTGGGACTAACCCATGTAGGTGAGAAGAGTAAGGAAACAACAAGGATGCTCCCAACTCTTGGTGATCTTCATCAACTTTGAGCATCCAGCACTACCTCACCAACATGAAGTCTTCATCGAAAAAACCCAAGGTTAGTTTATCCCTCTTATGGGGGGATGTCACATCAAGGGAGAGCTTTACTCTAAGACTTAGGTCAAAGCATCTCTTAGTATGTGACAATATTAAATGCTTTATGATAAAGTGGTAACCCCACTTGTGCTTAAACGATGAGTATGACCTATGATCAAGTATTCTTACTTGGCTCCGAAGTCAAAATACTCATATATAGATGACTTCGTCATCGCCCGAGTGCTTGTTAGATGCTAGAGTGTTTGTGCATGTCTGCCATAATTTCATTTGACATCTTATTGTGTGAGCATGTTGGTCTGCATTTATTTACTCACTCGAGGATATCCAATTGTTCCTATTTGGCTTTTGACTCATCTTTTGCCAATTGGATATACAAGAATGCCTAGGACCATTTATTTAGCTATCTATGCTTTCTCACCTCATACTCTATTCATGTTCCATCACAAAACTTGAACAACTCCTTTTCGATCTCTCTGTGTGTGGAGCACTTGGAGTTCCATATCGACAAGGACTGATCATTAAAACCGCCCAAGTGCATCTCAATGGAACCAACCACAAAATCTCGATCTTACCGAATGCCTAGGGTTGATATGGTTTTCAATCTCGGTACCACCGATTCCATCTTCTCGGTTACACCGAGTTTCCATGTCAACTGACAGTTGAGGAACTGGGAAACTCGGTGACACCGAAAAGTTTGAATCGGGGATGCCGACAGTGGTGGGTATATATATTGTGGACCCTGACGCTTTGAATTTCAGCCTCAAACCATCGCGCCTTAGAATCCTAAGCTGCTGCCTTCGAGACCCCTGGTCGTCGCCCTTGTCTCCCTGCACTCCTCCGCCACTGGGAATCACCACCGCCGATGAAATCCTCTCCATCGCCGCTGCCGTAGAGGATCCGTGCCAAGTTAGGGTATGGATTCGACCTCCTTAGCGCTCCTCATCCGATTCTCGCATAATGGATTTAAGTTTATCTATAAACCACTCGTTGCACACACTCCTATCCACTCAAACTTCCAATTGCCTAGCGAATGTTAGATTTTCTAGGGTTTTGCCATCCGCTCGATGGAACTCTGTGGAACCGAAGAAAATAAATCGGTCTCACCGATTTGTCTTTCTATGTTGCTGAGAACGGTCTCGGTGAAACCGAGTACTTTTTTTTGGTCTCACCGAAAAGAGTACCAAGGTTCTGTTAAGAGATACATTCAGTCTCGGTGGCACCGAAAATTTTGCTTCGGTTGTACCGATATTCATTTGACAGAATGCAAACACTTTGAAAATCTATTGTTCAAACTTCCAAAAAAAACAGCCTCATTTTGTGATGACTCATCTAATTCTGCTCTTCTATACTCTATTCATAGGCTGAGTATGTCAGATGCTGAGGATAGTCAGAATTTGCCAGAGTAGGGAGTTGATATTAGTTCAGGCACAGGCCTAGAGTCCAACTCTTTTTCAGATCCAGGCACCCCTAGCTCCCATGGGTTGCCCAAGGCTGCCACCAGAACCAGGAAGAAGCTAAATTCTGATGAAGAAGATTCAGATTTGTTCCTGAGGAGATTCTTGCCAAGAAGCAAGAAAAGGCTGCTAAGAAGTCTGCTACTGAAGCTACTTCTTCCAGAAGAGTTGTCAGCAAGGTCTATGCTAGCTCTGAAGCTATCAAAGCACATGAGAGTGCTAGGGTCACAATGTCTATTGATCCCCCAAGGAAGTATATGTCTAAGAAGGCAGGGGAGAAGAAAGCCAGAAAGAGGATTATTCATGTGACTAGCAGGCCTACCTCCATGTATGAAGATCCAGAGGAGGCTGCTGGTGCTACTGCTGAGGAAGAGGAGGATGAGCCAGCTGCAAGGGCTCCTCCCAAAAGAAGACCAAGAAGCTTATGGTTGATGCTATGCCAAAGACTGGCACATCCAAGAGCACCAATCCTACATCCAAGAAGGCTGTTGCTGAGAAGCCAAAGAGGACATCCATGCAGATTCTAGCTTCTGAGAAGAACAAGGGAACTGCTTCCAGATTTGAAGATGATGATGACTTGACAACATTGATGAAGCTCAGACCACATCTTCCAGTACATGATGTCATCCACTTAGTTGCTGAAGATATGAAGAATAAGAAAGACTCGGGATTGAGGGCTTGGAGAGCTATAGATCCTTGTGCCCAGAGGAAGAAAACTGATGTTGCCTACAGGTTCTACACCAGAGAGCAACCAGACTTTTATGAGATAGTGCTGCTAGACAAGAGCCCAACTGTTAGCGATATGAGATATGTTGATTGGAAGTTCATTAAGGAGAATGAGGACTACTTTCCAAGTGTCCAAGATAATTTCCACTGCATTGGTCTGGATGAGTTCATTGACAGAGAGTTTAATGCATGGAACAATGAGATGATCATGCAATTCTACTCCACTTAACATTTCTACGGAGATGGTAGAATTCTATGGATGACTGAAGGAGCAAGGTATGAATCCACTGTTGATGAGCGGGCTGCACTTCTAGGAGTTCTAGAGGTTTAGGATGGTGATCTAGATGTATACTCACAATCCAAGGCGAGCCACAATGCCATGAAGGATATGTATACTCCTAGCCCCGTAGATAAAGTGCAATCTCACAAACTAGGATCCATCTACTATCTGCAAGCAGGCCTCCGTACCATGAACACTATTCTGAGGCATACCTTGATGCCCAAGTCAGAAGATGACAAGATGATCCGAGGCTACTCCATCAACATGTTGATCCACCTAGATGGACACACCAGGATTAGAGGTATGGACTTAACTGTTGAGACAATTAAGAGGGTTGCTGCTGATCAAAAGCGCTCTTGTTGCTATGCACCCTACATCCAGATGCTTATAAACTCTCAGTTGGAGAAGCACATATTTGCTCTAGATCGTCCACATCTGTCCCTACAGCCAGAACTTGAGGATAATGTTGTGGTGATGGACCCAGATCATCCCACATCTGCTACAGCATAGGCAGATGCAGAGGCAGTTCGAGCCGCTAGTGCTCAAGTCCGTAGATCCAGAAATGATCAAATGGATCTTTTGATATCAGCAGTTCAAGGCATGCAGAAGGATATCAAGGGAATTCTGGACAACCAGAATAGTCTTGTGAGGATCTTTGAAATAAGGATCAAGACTCTTGGTGATAAGGTGGACAAGGTGACTAAGATAGTTATGGAGCTTTGGAAGGAAGTTGACTCAGTGCACATTCCTCGGGTCTCTTCTACTTCTTATTGTTCTTATGATGATGATGATCAGGATGGATCACCTCTCAGGCCGAGCACACAGTTCACTACTCACGCTAGATCAGTCTGAGTGCCTGCACCAGACTTGAGGCCCTCTTCATCAGCTCCTGCTACTATCAGCACAACTCCTGCTCCATCAGCTCCAGTTCCTCCAGTGTCCACTCCAGCTCCATCCACGACGTCTGTAGAGATCTTCATCAACATTGTTCTCTCGACTCCTTCATGAACAACCGGAGGAGATCATCCCAAGAACGCTTAGATATATGCCCTTGAACTTTTTGGTAACTTGTTGCCAAAGGGGGAGAAATGTATATAGATCTTTAGGCTTCGAGTGAGAGAGCATTTGGTGCTTGTTGCTTGTTTTCAAAAAACAATTGCTATTGGTTGCTATGACACGGTTTTGGTTGCTTGTGATACACGTTTGATGATGTTTGATCATACGCTTTAATGTGTGATGCTACTTTTTCCTATCATCTTAATGCTTGTGTCATGATCATTCATCTTTGGTTGATTCTATTGTGCGATAATGTTCATTCTAATTACTCTTGCACACCACCAAGTGGTATGTGACATGTAAGAAGTGACCCATGTACCTAATCGATTATGCATTTGCATTCAAACGCCATTTTAAAATAATGCACAAATTTAGGGAGAGCTCTTGCTTATCGCATACTTCTCAAAGCAACGATTATATTCATTGATTATGTCTTTGTCGAATCTTTGATCTATATTGTAACATCCCAAAATTCTAAATTTTGGAATGTTATATTAAATAAAATAAGTAGAATTTTTTGCTTGAATGTTGTGTGATTGATTGTGTGAAATTGAGTGGAATTTTGAAACTTTTCAAATTTTAATGAGAGGGAATAAAATGACTTTCCCAAAATTTTCTATTTCGAATCCCTATTCAATTTTGAGTTCAAATATTTTCAAAACCCTCTTATAAAATCAAATGAGAGGAGGTAAATGACACTCAAAAATCAGATACAATGTTTTGACTCAAATTTTAAAATAAAAACTATTTGCCATTTATTTGAAATTCTAGTTTCTTTTCATTTTGGAGTTATTGCAAAAAAAATCTATTTTTTTAAAGTATTTTATTCGGCCTTAAAACAATGTTCATGTTTTAGGAAATTTTTTTCTGAAAATTTTGATATATAATATGCCTATATAAAATGTTTGTCTATTTTTGTTTATTTCCTTTTCTTTGCTGGTTTTTAAAAAAAAACAGGAAACACTGTTCATTGCGGACACTGTTCATCCGGGAAAAAAAAATCTGCCGCCACCGAAGCCCATGTGGCCCTCTTCTTCTCTCTTTTCCTCTTTGTCTATGATTTTAGTCCAACCTCGTTTAGCTTTAGACCTTTACACCTTCCTTCCACCTATAAATATAGATCCATAGGTGAACCCAAAAGTCATCCACTTCGGGTTGAATCGAATCGTTTCGGTTTGACTAGCTTTATAAAAAAAATTCTTCTCTCCGGCGGGATTTCTGGAAGTCGTCTCCTCTTTGGATTTATATCTTCTCTGCATTCTAAAGGTATTCTCTTCGTATTTTCTTTTATACTCCTGTAGTTTAATATCCCTAGACTAGTATTTCTATAGTAGTATACGATAGAGTAATTAGATTATTAATTAGTCTCTGTATTTACTCATTAGTCCTAGAATTCTTTTAGACATAGCATTTTTCCTCCGTAAAACATCTTGGCCCAAAATTTTCAAATAGCCATAACTTTTTACTCGTTTATCAGAATTAGATGAAACCAACGTCTAGATTTTCGTCTTGACCTCACCTATCCAATCAACCTATCACGTCAAGTTTTTCAAATTTTCAAATTTCGAAATTTATTCAGATTTATATTCAAACTTTTTTTAATCATATCTTTTTATCCGTAGCTCCGTTTCCGATGAATCCAATTGCGTCGGATCCGTATCGAAGTAATCTTTCCGTTCACATCATTAGTGTTATCGTTTCAACATATAATTTTCATCTTGCTCATACTTCTCTATTAGTCCCCCAAAATGTGTTCACACATTGTACTAAGCTAATTCAATGCCATATTGAATTGCTTATAACTTTTGATCCATCATTTTGAACCTAGTAATTCTTTTTTTACACGTTCCTATTGACTTCCCATATATAGTAACATCATCAGTTTCAATCTTTGAACCTTTCAAATTTGAATGACTCAATCTGAATCTGAACCTTCATTTGATCATATCTTGCAAAGTGTAACACCGTTTCAATTGATTCCGTTTGCCCCTAAATACTCGTGTCATATATTTCTATTCATAACCATCGTACGTTGGTTCAACTTCTTTTGACCTTTGTGAATTCAGATTCAATTCATACTTGAATTTATAGTTCAACTTCTTTTGACCTTTTCAATTAAATTCTTTCTACAAATAAATTCTTATGCCTTATACTATTTGTCAAACAACGTTCATGTTGTTCTCCCATACTTTGGATCGTCTTTCCTAGTCTCTCCAACCTAAGCTTATATAGCAATAGTTCATCATCCATTAACTCTTTTGAGTTGATTCCTCCACTTTCACTTTACAACACAGCTAGAACCTATCTTTTCTTATTTAACCTTAGTATGTTGTTATTTTCGCACCAAGACATGTTTTGTTCTTGCGTTTTTCAGTTCTTTGTTTTGGCATGAATGTTTATTGAATGTTATTTGCTTACGATAGATTTTCATCGGAGAGTGACGAATAGTCTATCAGTTACTTCTGAGAGCGATATTTTTCTTCATCGACAGTACAGGCAAGTCACTTTGATCATGTCTACCTATGTTTTATTGCATTAGTTCTTCCATCACCCCAATTGCATGCAAAGTAGGTAATTGGAAACTTGGTTACTTGTTGTAGTATCATGTGGTAGGTACCCCTCAACCCTTGACACATTGGCCCCGGGAAACGTTGTTTTACATTTTGCTATGCTATTAGTAGACGGGGTTGGTTGTGTGATTCATGAGAGTTGTGAGTTAATAATTTCAAGACCTACATGATGATCAAGTCTTTAAGACTTCAAGTTTTCAACTTACCTCTGGGTGGATGATGGTTGAACGGCGCCCTGGAGAAACCAGTGGTTAGCCTAGATGATGCTGGAGATGTGCCAGTATTCATGCGGAAAGGTCCACCCAGGCACAAAGAGATGGATGGATGCTTCAAGACCCAAGGCTTACCTGCGCAGCCACAAGTCATTATGGGCTCTGGCTTGGTTGGATATCGTGGTGACCCTGGACAGGCGGTGCTACGAGATGTAGAAGAACGATAGGAAAGGATGGGCACCGACAGAGTCGTAGGGAAACCCTTTAGAAGACCATGTTTTGGTCATTCGTTTCTCAAACACCCTTAAGTGCGAGAAATCAAACGGAGGCGACCAAATCTTGTGGGGAACGTGTGCAAAACTCTGCAGAGTACCCAAACCTAATCGATTAGCCGTGTCCATGGTCATGGACAGTTTGAGCCAAAGGAACTGAAACTATCTGGAACTCTCAACACAATTATTATATTGATATGGGTTATTAATGACAACTTGGGTATGAGAATTGGTTGGTGGAACCATCTCATTAATCAACCAACATTGTAGTAATTATGCTTTTGCCCTCTCTTGTTGTAGGAAAAATTTGGCTTTATGCAAAACCACTACCCTACTTGCCATATATGCATGTAGAATAGATGATTACTTTACACCCCTTTTGTGACTTGCCGGCATATTCAAAATGCTGACCTACACGGCTGCAACATCTTATGTTGCAGATGAGCTCTACGACGGGTAAGAGTACGATTCAGGGTTACGGTTTACACTCAACCTGCCGTTGGTGTTATTGGGACTCCACTCCCGTTGACTGTTTCCGCTGAGATTTTAAGGTATATATATCAGTTTTTACGTTAATTACATGTGATTGCACTTTGATATATACATTGATGTACTATGTGTGCCAGCATACTGATCCAGGTATGGCACAGAAAACACAGAGGCTTGACTCGTTTTGAGTCGGGTCGCTACATATATGTTGTTATCAATTACCAAAAAGGGGGAGATTGAAAGCACATTTGCTCCCTTGGTGTCTTTGGTAATTAATAACAACATCTAAGTCATTGAACTAATGTTTCCACCAAGTATATTTCAGGAAAAGTTCAATGATGGGGATGGCAAAAGGATTGTGGAGATTGTGGAATCACCCCAAGATTCAAGGAAATATGTTGGCCAAGCTTCAAGCAAGAGGACTCTACATTTTACATTTGTGAGAAATCACTTTGAGTCCATAGGAAAGGCAATACTATTAAAAGAGGGTAAGGTTTTGTTGGTGAACAAAATGCTCATACGTGCACAAGTGATAGTCACCAAAAACATCCACAAGCTCTCCCACCAAAGTCTTTCTCTAGCCAAACATTCAAATCGGTGCAACCAACATACCTACCCCGGTGCCACTAATTCTAAACCCTAGATAGACTCAGTCAAACCATAGCCACTTTGGTGCAACTGACACTGCTTTCGGTGCCATCGAGTTGGGCTGCCAACTTTCTATTATGCAAGTTCACACTTTCGGTATGTCCGAGAATGTTGAATCGGCGTCACCGAATTTGGCATTTCTGACCGTTGGTCACCTTGTATGTGCAACCGAGATTCCTATACCGGTCTCACCGAGATTCAAAAGTTGCCACCTTTTGATCACTTCGGTACCATCGAGATTAACACATCGGTGTCACCGAGTTGGTCATTTTGTGTGTAACGGTTGGATTTTAGGGGATGCCTAGATATACCCTTCCACCACCACCTACTCGAAAAAGAAGCACTCGGAACTATTCCATACCTATCCTACTCAGTTTTCTGAGAGAGAACCACCTACCCTTGTGTTGAGATCAAGATCTTCCACTCCAACCATATGGATCTTGATTTCTAGCCTCTCCAAGTTGCTTTCCACCAATCCCATCTCTTCTACCAAGCCAAATCTGTGAGAGAGTGATTGTGTGTTAAGGAGTCTATCATCTTGAAGCACTAGAGCAAGGAGTTCATCGTTATTACCAAGCCTATTACCTTTTGGAGGGTGGTGCCTCCTAGATTGGTTAGGTGTCTCTTGGGAGCCTCCTACTTCGTGTTGTGGAGTGAACCAAGATGTTTGTAAGGGCAAGGAGATCGCCTACTTTGTGAAGATCTACCTCGAGTAAGGCTAGTCCTTGGTGGACGTAGGCCGTCATGGTATAGTCAAGGTTGCTTCTTCATGGAACCCTCTGTGGGTAGAGCCCTCCAAGGACTCTCGCGATTGTTACCCTCCGTGGTTTGAAGATTCCATGATCGTGGATGTACGATAGCACCACCTATTGGAACCATGGGAAAAATCATCGTGTCTACAATTGCGTTTGATCTTCCTACCCTATCCTTTTACTCATGCTTGTTGTTACTTTCCGCTGCTATACTCTTAGACTTGCATGTGTAGGGTGTACTTGATATGTTGTGAATGCTAAAACTTGCCAAGAATTAAAATTGGGAAAAGCATAGTTTTATTTGGTCAAGTAGTCTAATCACCCCCCTCTAGAGCTACTTTCGATCCTCCAACTGCGCGTCCAGTGGTAATGATCTATGATCCATCTTCATAGCATGTTCTTGGATGTTCTGCATAGGAAATTTTTATTCTACATGCGATGCACCTACGGTAAAACCCAACATGGACAGGACGAGCCATTATCATGGACATACAAACTAAAGTTCAGGACACATCAGATAAGCCGTCTATCAGACAACCCAGACCAATTTGCTCTCCTAGTCCGGTGGCTCATTTGGATAACCCCAAGAGTTCGATAGGGTGTAACAGCCCGGGACCGACACTCCAGAAGATTCCCCTTTTATTTCCATTCTCGTATGTGATTCGTTTGGTTGTCGCATTCATCATTGCATCATTTGCATCATCTGCATGGCATCATCACTCATTTTCGAAAACTTGTATCCGTTCGTAGTCGCCGGTTCTCTCCGATCTTGCCGTTGTCTGTTTCGAGACCAACCACACATGCACATGCCCGTGACAGCGATAAAAAAACTGTTTTTAAAGCGTGCAAAAAATATTCTAATATTGGGTCGAAACCTGGCGTGCGGTCTTATTATATTGTGGGTGGACCGTCTGCCAAATTTCGACTCAATCAGAGGTCGTTTGATACCCCAACGTTTAGTCGTAGCAATGTGGTCATCGGTTTATTAGTGGACGTTTTTCAATGTTTAAAACATTTGTCACGGACCACCATCTCCCTCTCTTCTCAGCCCCACACCCCTCTACACAACCCCCAAGCTAGCCCCTCCTCATCCGGACTGTCCGATCCCGATCGAACGGTCCAAAAACGGAGGAGAAACCCCTCTCCTAGCCCCCATTGCTATATATAGACCATCTGCTAATGCAACCCTACCCACACCCAGTTGCCACCACCTCGGGATCTTCCCCGATCCAAAAATACTGTCGGCCTCCGCCCTCCTCCCTTGTCTTGCGCGTCCGCCCAATCGAGCTCGCTCATGGCGCCCGAGCCTCCCCTCGAGCAAACAGGGGTCGTCCGCTCCATGACCCTTGCTCCATGGAGCCCGTGACTGATGCCCTGACCTCATCCCCGTTGCCGCAAGCCACCAGGAACAGCATCCCGCAGCTACCCGAGGCCTCGAACCAGGGCCTCCGCGTTGCGCCCGCAGCCCCGAGGAGCAAAAGCTCGAGTTCCTCCTCCCGCATAATGTCGTCCCGTCGTTCCGAGCTCCGACCCGTGTGGCCACCTTCGGTCGCCGATATCCGGCAAGCTCAGCTGCTGGTGAAGCCCCGCAGGTCCCGTCTCCCTCCTGGCATTCTTCCCTGTCGTCCCTCTCATCTCTTTCCCTTCATTTTTTCCCTGCATCTCTTCTTCGCCCTCATTCATCTCGCGTTCTGCCTTGGACAGGACGAGTTTGAGCAGCTCCATTTCAAGCTCCGGATCTGGAACCCCCACCTCCGGATCCTTCGGTTTTCCATGCCTCCTCGTCGTCTCGTTCCCGGTCGCCCCGTCGTCTGGCGAAGTCCCGTGGTTCAGCCGCATCAAGGTCCAATCTTCTCGCCAAGTCCCCTGTATCCGCGAAGAAGTAGACCCTCTCATTGGCTTAGTACAAGAGTATGTGCCCATGTTTTTGTTGAAACACATTACACCAACCCAGTTGTTTGGCTTGCTCGGTTTGAACCAGGAGGTCCTGGGTTCGAGACCTAGGGTTCTCAATTTTTGCTTGTGTTGGTATTTTGGTGCTGTGTCGTGACACCTTGGCCCCATTTGTCATCCTGACACGGGAATTCATGTCCGTTTGGGCCTCCTCTGTTCCTGGGGCGCTGCATTGTGATGCTTCGGGTCCATGTATTTTTTCAAACATGTAGATTTCACATTTTTCTAATGCACAGATATTTAAAAAAAACATGTTTTCTCAATTATTCCGGTGCTTCGTTCAAGTTTTCTATTAGGTGGATCATGCTCTCTTCATTCTCATGTTATATCATTCATTTGTATTAAACTCATTCATTTGTGAATTCTTACCGGTGTTCTCATCCAAAACTCCTTCAAGTCTGTGATCTCTCTCTCTCTCTTTCCCTTCATTCTTTTCAAGAAGAATAAGTGGTGTGCGAAATCCGTTGTTTGTCATCAATTCAACTTGATGAAGGATAAGCATAACATAATTCTTATTCTTGTTCCTTAAGGTGATTTCAATCCTTCTTCCAGAATGGTTCATGCTATCAAATTCTTGATTCTAAGTGGTTATTCTTTTTTTTTCCGGAGTTCAAGTTGCTCAAATATCTCTTTTTGAAGCTTTATCTATATCATAGCAAGGCCCTAATCTTGTTCTTTTTCAACCTTCAATTCTTTTCTATCACCCTCTCATTTCTGGAGGTTCCTCATGGTGGTTCTTCAAGGAGTTAATTCTTTCTCGAAGTATTCTTCAAGATTCTTGTTGGAGGTGCTCAAGTGTTCTTTATCTTGGATGTCTAAGTTCAATTCCTTCTCCATTGTCTTTTGATATGGTGTTATTAAATTCTTGATTATGAGGAGTCTCGAAGGATTGTTGTCAAGAATGAGATATGTAAACCCATCATGTCTTCTCTGAGTTATCTTGGGTTGGATTTCACCTAAAGCAATTCTTAAGGATTTTTGCTATCATGGTGTCATAAATGATCCAAGTTTCCTCCTTCTCCTCTTGGTGAAAGAAGTTTTGCATATCTTGTTAATCTCAAGTAATCAATTCTTTCTGTTGTGGCAGGTTGTCACCTCATAATTTGAGATGTTTTCCATAAGTCCATAACAAGATAATCTTTCGTTGTTGATTCTCCATAAACTCCGCTCAACCATGGTTTTCTAAATCCATGGTGGTAGAAGTTGTCATTTTCTTCTCAGTTCTCTTCTCTCCAAAGATCTAGCTTCTATTCTTTTCTTCCGGAGGCATTGTTATGTTGCTCTCTTTCAGCCATCATCTTGTTTTATCAAGATCGTGTTGTTTCTTTGCTTATTCATTTTACCGGAGTGTTGTGTTATATGTTTAAGTTCTTTTCCTTCATATCAAATTTTGCCTCTCTTTCCTATCGAAGTGCTGCCGAAATTTCTTGTGAATTCTTGCTTGTTCCCATGTTATTCTTCATCTCTTATAACCTTCATGTTTTCATTGGTTTCACTCATTTGTCAGAGAAGCAACTAAGTTTACCTTTTGCTCTTTCTCTTCCCCCTTCTCATTCTAGATCTGGGGACGATATCCTCGTGTAGTGGAGGAGAGTTGTAACAGCCCGGGACCGACGCTCTAGAAGATTCCCCTTTTATTTCCATTCTTGTTTGTGATTCGTTTGGTTGCCGCATTCATCATTGCATCATTCACATCATCTGCATGGCATCATCACTCATTTCTAAAAACTTCCATCCGTTTGTAGTCGCCAATTCTCTCTGTTCTTGCCGTTGCCCGTTTCGAGACCAACCACACACGCCCGCGCCCGCGACAGCGTGAAAAAACCATTTTTAAAGCGCGCGAAAAATATTCTCGGATTGGGTTGAAACCTGGCATGCGGTCTTATTATATTGTAGGTGGACCGCCTGGCAAATTTCGTCTCAGTCAGAAGTCGTTTGATACCTAACGGTTAATCATAGCAGTGTGGTCATCGGTTTATTAGTGGACGTTTTTCAATGTTTAAAACATTTGTCACGGGCCACCATATCCCTCTCTTCATAGCCCCACACCCATCTACACAACCCCCTAGCTAGCCCCTCCTCGTCCGGACCGTCCGATCCCGATCGAACAGTGCGAAAACGAAGGACAAACCCCTCTCCTAGCCTCATTGCTATATATAGACCATATGCTAGTGCAACCCTATTTTCTAGGGATCCTGCCAGCCGCCGCCACCCACACCCAGTTGCCACCACCTCGGGATCTTCCCCGATCCAAAAATCCTCTCGGCCTCCGACCTCCTCCCTTGTCTTGCGCGTCCGCCCAATCGAGCTCGCTCATGGCGCCCGAGCCTCCCCTCGAGCATACAGCGGTCGTCCGCTCCATGACCCTTGCTCCATGGCGCCTGTGACCGATGCCCTAGCCTCGTCCCCGTCGCCACAAGCCACCAGGAACCGCATCCCGCAGCTACCTGAGGCCCAAAAATGCTAGACGTACAGAAACTTACATGCTTTTACGGACCCCTTCCTAACTAACTAAACGTGCCCCCCGCTGATTTTCAGGTTGGTAGGTCCCCTCACTCCTCTTAAACCAATCATGTTTTGCCAGCTGAAATCCATCGTGTAAAAGCTTGTAAGTCTCCGTCGCTGTAGCATCGCTCACCTGAGGCCTCGATCCAGGGCCTCCGCGTTGCGCCCGCAGCCCCGAGGAGCAAAAGCTCGAGTTCCTCCTCCCGCATAATGTCGTCCCGTCATTCCGAGCTCCGACCCGTGTGGTCACCTTCGGTCGCCCATATCCGGCAAGCTCAACTGCTGGTGAAGCCCCGCAGGTCCCGTCTCCCTCCTGGCATTCTTCCCTGTCGTCCCTCTCATCTCTTTCCCTTCATTTTTCCCCTGCATCTCTTCTTCGCCCTCATTCATCTCGCGTTCTGCCTTGGACAGGACGAGTTTGAGCAGCTCCATTTCAAGCTCCGGATCTGGAACCCCCACCTCCGGATCCTTCGGTTTTCCGTGCCTCCTCGTCGTCTCGTTCCCGGTCGCCCCGTCGTCTGGCGAAGTCCCGTGGTTCAGCCGCATCAAGGTCCAATCTTCTCGCCAAGTCCCCTGTATCCGCGAAGAAGTAGACCCTCTCATTGGCTTAGTACAAGAGTATGTGCCCATGTTTTTGTTGAAACACATTACACCAACCCAGTTGTTTGGCTTGCTCGGTTTGAACCAGGAGGTCCTGGGTTCGAGACCTAGGGTTCTCAATTTTTGCTTGTGTTGGTATTTTGGTGCTGTGTCGTGACACCTTGGCCCCATTTGTCATCCTGACACGGGAATTCATGTCCGTTTGGGCCTCATCTGTTCCTGGGGCGCTGCATTGTGATGCTTCGGGTCCATGTATTTTTTCAAACATGTAGATTTCACATTTTTCTAATGCACAGATATTTAAAAAAAACATGTTTTCTCAATTATTCCGGTGCTTCGTTCAAGTTTTCTATTAGGTGGATCATGCTCTCTTCATTCTCATGTTATATCATTCATTTGTATTAAACTCATTCATTTGTGAATTCTTACCGGTGTTCTCATCCAAAACTCCTTCAAGTCTGTGATCTCTCTCTCTCTCTTTCCCTTCATTCTTTTCAAGAAGAATAAGTGGTGTGTGAAATCCGTTGTTTGTCATCAATTCAACTTGATGAAGGATAAGCATAACATAATTCTTATTCTTGTTCCTTGAGGTGATTTCAATCCTTCTTCCAGAATGGTTCATGCTATCAAATTCTTGATTCTAAGTGGTTATTCTTTTTTTTTCCGGAGTTCAAGTTGCTCAAATATCCCTTTTTGAAGCTTTATCTATATCATAGCAAGGCCCTAATCTTGTTCTTTTTCAACCTTCAATTCTTTTCTATCACCCTCTCATTTCCGGAGGTTCCTCATGGTGGTTCTTCAAGGAGTTAATTCTTTCTCGAAGTATTCTTCAAGATTCTTGTTGGAGGTGCTCAAGTGTTCTTTATCTTGGATGTCTAAGTTCAATTCCTTCTCCATTGTCTTTTGATATGGTGTTATTAAATTCTTGATTATGAGGAGTCTCGAAGGATTGTTGTCAAGAATGAGATATGTAAACCCATCATGTCTTCTCTGAGTTATCTTGGGTTGGATTTCACCTAAAGCAATTCTTAAGGATTTTTGCTATCATGGTGTCATAAATGATCCAAGTTTCCTCCTTCTCCTCTTGGTGAAAGAAGTTTTGCATATCTTGTTAATCTCAAGTAATCAATTCTTTCTGTTGTGGCAGGTTGTCACCTCATAATTTGAGATGTTTTCCATAAGTCCATAACAAGATAATCTTTCGTTGTTGATTCTCCATAAACTCCGCTCAACCATGGTTTTCTAAATCCATGGTGGTAGAAGTTGTCATTTTCTTCTCAGTTCTCTTCTCTCCAAAGATCTAGCTTCTATTCTTTTCTTCCGGAGGCATTGTTATGTTGCTCTCTTTCAGCCATCATCTTGTTTTATCAAGATCGTGTTGTTTCTTTGCTTATTCATTTTACCGGAGTGTTGTGTTATATGTTTAAGTTCTTTTCCTTCATATCAAATTTTGCCTCTCTTTCCTATCGAAGTGCTGCCGAAATTTCTTGTGAATTCTTGCTTGTTCCCATGTTATTCTTCATCTCTTATAGCCTTCATGTTCTCATTGGTTTCACTCATTTGTCAGAGAAGCAACTAAGTTTACCTTTTGCTCTTTCTCTTCCCCCTTCTCATTCTAGATCTGGGGACGATATCCTCGTGTAGTGGAGGAGAGTTGTAACAGCCCGGGACCGACGCTCTAGAAGATTCCCCTTTTATTTCCATTCTTGTTTGTGATTCGTTTGGTTGCCGCATTCATCATTGCATCATTCACATCATCTGCATGGCATCATCACTCATTTCTAAAAACTTCCATCCGTTTGTAGTCGCCAATTCTCTCTGTTCTTGCCGTTGCCCGTTTCGAGACCAACCACACACGCCCGCGCCCGCGACAGCATGAAAAAACCATTTTTAAAGCGCGCGAAAAATATTCTCGGATTGGGTTGAAACCTGGCATGCGGTCTTATTATATTGTAGGTGGACCGCCTGCCAAATTTCGTCTCAGTCAGAAGTCGTTTGATACCTAACGGTTAATCATAGCAGTGTGGTCATCGGTTTATTAGTGGACGTTTTTCAATGTTTAAAACATTTGTCACGGGCCACCATCTCCCTCTCTTCACAGCCCCACACCCATCTACACAACCCCCTAGCTAGCCCCTCCTCGTCCGGACCGTCCGATCCCGATCGAACAGTGCGAAAACGAAGGACAAACCCCTCTCCTAGCCTCATTGCTATATAGAGACCATCTGCTAGTGCAACCCTATTTTCTAGGGATCCTGCCAGCCGCCGCCACCCACACCCAGTTGCCACCACCTTGGGATCTTCCCCGATCCAAAAATCCTCTCGGCCTCCGACCTCCTCCCTTGTCTTGCGCGTCCGCCCAATCGAGCTCGCTCATGGCGCCCGAGCCTCCCCTCGAGCATACAGCGGTCGTTCGCTCCATGACCCTTGCTCCATGGCGCCTGTGACCGATGCCCTGGCCTCGTCCCCGTCGCCGCAAGCCACCAGGAACCGCATCCCGCAGCTACCTGAGTCCCAAAAATGCTAGACGTACAGAAACTTACATGCTTTTACGGACCCCTTCCTAACTAACTAAACGTGCCCCCCGCTGATTTTCAGGTTGGCAGGGCCCCTCACTCCTCTTAAACCAATCATGTTTTGCCAGCTGAAATCCATCGTGTAAAAGCTTGTAAGTCTCCGTCGCTGTAGCATCGCTCACCTGAGGCCTCGATCCAGGGCCTCCGCGTTGCGCCCGCAGCCCCGAGGAGCAAAAGCTCGAGTTCCTCCTCCCGCATAATGTCGTCCCATCATTCCGAGCTCCGACCCGTGTGGCCACCTTCGGTCGCCCATATCCGGCAAGCTCAGCTGCTGCTGAAGCCCCGCAGGTCCCGTCTCCCTCCTGGCATTCTTCCCTGTCGTCCCTCTCATCTCTTTCCCTTCATTTTTTCCCTGCATCTCTTCTTCGCCCTCATTCATCTCGCGTTCTGCCTTGGACAGGACGAGTTTGAGCAGCTCCATTTCAAGCTCCGGATCTGGAACCCCCACCTCCGGATCCTTCGGTTTTCCGTGCCTCCTCGTCGTCTCGTTCCCGGTCGCCCCGTCGTCTGGCGAAGTCCCGTGGTTCAGCCGCATCAAGGTCCAATCTTCTCGCCAAGTCCCCTATATCCGCGAAGAAGTAGACCCTCTCATTGGCTTAGTACAAGAGTATGTGCCCATGTTTTTGTTGAAACACATTACACCAACCCAGTTGTTTGGCTTGCTCGGTTTGAACCAGGAGGTCCTGGGTTCGAGACCTAGGGTTCTCAATTTTTGCTTGTGTTGGTATTTTGGTGCTGTGTCGTGACACCTTGGCCCCATTTGTCATCCTGACACGGGAATTCATGTCCGTTTGGGCCTCATCTGTTCTTGGGGCGCTGCATTGTGATGCTTCGGGTCCATGTATTTTTTCAAACATGTAGATTTCACATTTTTCTAATGCACAGATATTTAAAAAAAACATGTTTTCTCAATTATTCCGGTGCTTCGTTCAAGTTTTCTATTAGGTGGATCATGCTCTCTTCATTCTCATGTTATATCATTCATTTGTATTAAACTCATTCATTTGTGAATTCTTACCGGTGTTCTCATCCAAAACTCCTTCAAGTCTGTGATCTCTCTCTCTCTTTCCCTTCATTCTTTTCAAGAAGAATAAGTGGTGTGCGAAATCCGTTGTTTGTCATCAATTCAACTTGATGAAGGATAAGCATAACATAATTCTTATTCTTGTTCCTTGAGGTGATTTCAATCCTTCTTCCAGAATGGTTCATGCTATCAAATTCTTGATTCTAAGTGGTTATTATTTTTTTTTCCGGAGTTCAAGTTGCTCAAATATCCCTTTTTGAAGCTTTATCTATATCATAGCAAGGCCCTAATCTTGTTCTTTTTCAACCTTCAATTCTTTTCTATCACCCTCTCATTTCCGGAGGTTCCTCATGGTGGTTCTTCAAGGAGTTAATTCTTTCTCGAAGTATTCTTCAAGATTCTTGTTGGAGGTGCTCAAGTGTTCTTTATCTTGGATGTCTAAGTTCAATTCCTTCTCCATTGTCTTTTGATATGGTGTTATTAAATTCTTGATTATGAGGAGTCTCGAAGGATTGTTGTCAAGAATGAGATATGTAAACCCATCATGTCTTCTCTGAGTTATCTTCGGTTGGTTTCACCTAAAGCAATTCTTAAGGATTTTTGCTATCATGGTGTCATAAATGATCCAAGTTTCCTCCTTCTCCTCTTGGTGAAAGAAGTTTTGCATATCTTGTTAATCTCAAGTAATCAATTCTTTCTGTTGTGGCAGGTTGTCACCTCATAATTTGAGATGTTTTCCATAAGTCCATAACAAGATATTCTTTCGTTGTTGATTCTCCATAAACTCCGCTCAACCATGGTTTTCTAAATCCCTGGTGGTAGAAGTTGTCATTTTTTTCTCAGTTCTCTTCTCTCCAAAGATCTAGCTTCTATTCTTTTCTTCCGGAGGCATTGTTATGTTGCTCTCTTTCAGCCATCATCTTGTTTTATCAAGATCGTGTTGTTTCTTTGCTTATTCATTTTACCGGAGTGTTGTGTTATATGTTTAAGTTCTTTTCCTTCATATCAAATTTTGCCTCTCTTTCCTATCGAAGTGCTGCCGAAATTTCTTGTGAATTCTTGCTTGTTCCCATGTTATTCTTCATCTCTTATAACCTTCATGTTTTCATTGGTTTCACTCATTTGTCAGAGAAGCAACTAAGTTTACCTTTTGCTCTTTCTCTTCCCCCTTCTCATTCTAGATCTGGGGACGATATCCTCGTGTAGTGGAGGAGAGTTGTAACAGCCCGGGACCGACGCTCTAGAAGATTCCCCTTTTATTTCCATTCTTGTTTGTGATTCGTTTGGTTGCCGCATTCATCATTGCATCATTCACATCATCTGCATGGCATCATCACTCATTTCTAAAAACTTCCATCCGTTTGTAGTCGCCAATTCTCTCTGTTCTTGCCGTTGCCCGTTTCGAGACCAACCACACACGCCCGCGCCCGCGACAGCATGAAAAAACCATTTTTAAAGCGCGCGAAAAATATTCTCGGATTGGGTTGAAACCTGGCATGCGGTCTTATTATATTGTAGGTGGACCGCGTGCCAAATTTCGTCTCAGTCAGAAGTCGTTTGATACCTAACGGTTAATCATAGCAGTGTGGTCATCGGTTTATTAGTGGACGTTTTTCAATGTTTAAAACATTTGTCACGGGCCACCATATCCCTCTCTTCACAGCCCCACACCCATCTACACAACCCCCTAGCTAGCCCCTCCTCGTCCGGACCGTCCGATCCCGATCGAATAGTGCGAAAACGAAGGACAAACCCCTCTCCTAGCCTCATTGCTATATATAGACCATATGCTAGTGCAACCCTATTTTCTAGGGATCCTGCCAGCCGCCGCCACCCACACCCAGTTGCCACCACCTCGGGATCTTCCCCGATCCAAAAATCCTCTCGGCCTCCGACCTCCTCCCTTGTCTTGCGCGTCCGCCCAATCGAGCTCGCTCATGGCGCCCGAGCCTCCCCTCGAGCATACAGCGGTCGTCCGCTCCATGACCCTTGCTCCATGGCGCCTGTGACCGATGCCCTGGCCTCGTCCCCGTCGCCGCAAGCCACCAGGAACCGCATCCCACAGCTACCTGAGGCCCGAAAATGCTAGACGTACAGAAACTTACATGCTTTTACGGACCCCTTCCTAACTAACTAAACGTGCCCCCCGCTGATTTTCAGGTTGGTAGGGCCCCTCACTCCTTTAAACCAATCATGTTTTGCCAGCTGAAATCCATCGTGTAAAAGCTTGTAAGTCTCCGTCGCTGTAGCATCGCTCACCTGAGGCCTCGATCCAGGGCCTCCGCGTTGCGCCCGCAGCCCCGAGGAGCGAAAGCTCGAGTTCCTCCTCCCGCATGATGCCGTCCCGTCGTTCCGAGCTCTGGCCCGTGTCGCCACCTCCGGTCGCCCATATCCGGCAAGCTCAGCTGCTGGTGAAGCCCCGCAGGTCCCGTCTCCCTCCTGGCATTCTTCCTTGTCATCCTTCTCATCTCTTTCCCTTCACTTTTCCCTGCATCTCTTCTTCCCCCTCATTCATCTCGCGTTCTGCCTTTGACAGGAGGAGTTGGAGCAGCTCCATTTCAAGCTCCGCACGAAGCCTCTAGACGCTGGGAATCGGCTCCCCTCGACGGAACCAGCCCCGACGCCCAAAGGAGCCCCAAGTTCGTCAGACCTCCATGGTTGTCCGAGCTCCGCCGAGAATGGAGTCCCCTGCCCAGCTCCGTCAGGTCAGTCGAGCCAAGTCGTCGCCATTCCCCTTCTTTTCTTCGGGTCCCTCTCATCCCGCTGCGTGGTTGGCCTCGCAGGTTGCCGTCATGGCCATTGACGACAAGCAGTTGTTGCCTAAAGCTCGAGCAGCCCGCCGCCGGTCCCCATATTTGATGCATCACCTCCGGATCTAGAACCCCCACCTCCGGATCCTTCGGTTTTCCCTGCCTCCTCGCCGTCTCGTTCCCGGTCGCCCCGTCGTCCGACGAAGTCCCGTGATTCAGCCGCATCAAGGTCCAATCTTCTCGCCCAGTCCCCTGTATCCGCGAAGAAGTAGACCCTCTCATTGGCTTAGTACAAGAGTCTGTGCCCATGTTATTATTAAAACACATTACACCAGTCCAGTTGGTTGGCTTGCTCGGTTTGAACCAGGAGGTCCTGGGTTCCAGAACCAGGGTCCTCAATTCTTGATTCTGTTGGTATTTTGGTGCTGTGTCCTGACACCTTGGCCCCGTTTGTCATCCTCACACAGGAATTCATGTCCGTTTGGGCCTCGTCTATTCCTGGACTGCTACACTGTGATGCTTCGGATCCATAGTCCTCAATTCTTGATTCTGTTGGTATTTTGGTGCTGTGTCCTGACACCTTGGCCCCGTTTGTCATCCTCACACAGGAATTCATGTCCGTTTGGGCCTTATCTATTCCTGGACTGCTACACTGTGATGCTTCGGATCCATAGTCCTCAATTCTTGATTCTGTTGGTATTTTGGTGCTGTGTCCTGACACCTTGGCCCCGTTTGTCATCCTCACACAGGAATTCATGTCCGTTTGGGCCTCATCTATTCCTGGACTGCTACACTGTGATGCTTCGGATCCATAGTCCTCAATTCTTGATTCTGTTGGTATTTTGGTGCTGTGTCCTGACACCTTGGCCCCGTTTGTCATCCTCACACAGGAATTCATGTCCGTTTGGGCCTCATCTATTCCTGGACTGCTACACTGTGATGCTTCGGATCCATGTATTTTTTTCAAACATGCAGATTTTACATTTTTCTAGTGCATACATATTTTTAGAAAAAATCATGTTTTTGTGTTGCTCATAATTAAACAACCGTGCATCGGATTGACATGCATTATATATGAGAAATGCTCAGAATTTTGTGTAGTTTAATAATATCTAACTTTCATCCTTATTTAAAATGTTAAACTTTCTGTTTGTTTAAATTTGCGTAAAGGTAATGCTGAAACAGTTTTTTTTATCATAACTACTTAACCGTAACTCCGATTCAAATGTTTTATATGTGTAAATTGGTTAGGAAAATGTGTAGAATCACATGGTGGCCTTTATTTTGCTGTTTAATAACTCTAAAATGTTGTTAGTTCAGATCTGGACCAAACTTAAAATATGCATATGAGATCGTTTCGGAATTGTTATTCGTTGCTTCTAGCCTCATTTAAAGTGTCTAGGTAATGTAGTTGTTTGTGCTTCACCTCTTGCCATGTCTAACAACATTTAATATTGATGAGTACCTATACAGTAGTGAACTAAATAATTTGAACGTGGAGTTTCCTCAATATGCAACTCGTTGTTGCATATTGAACTTCACTTAACGTGTAGTAGTTGGTTGTTGTTCTTGTCATGCCATGCATTGCATATTAAACCAGACATATATCATATTTGTTTGCGTATCATGTCATGCATATGTTATGGTGCTTTCCGTGTGTTGATTGTTGTTTCGGATTGCTTCTTCTCGATAGAGTTCCGAAAGCATTCGGAGTGTGAGGATTCGTTCGACCACGTTCGCTCGTCTTCTTCATGGATTCATTCTTCATCCAAGCGGGATCTCAGACAAGATGACATATTTCCCTGGATACCATTACTATCATTGCCATGCTAGTTGTCCCACTTTTATCGTTATGTCACGCTACCTACCACTTGTTTGACAGGCCTCTCAACATTGCCATGAAAAGCCTCTAACCCTCTACGTCCCAACAAACCTTTATTTGGCTATGTTACCGCTTGCTCAGCCCTTCTTATAGCGTTTCTAGCTGCAGGTGCAATTGCTTCCATGTGACAACATGGACATTCTTTTGTTATCACGATATTGTTGCTATTTAATTTAATGCACTTATACACTTGGTAAAGGGTGGAAGGCTTGGCCTTTTGTTCGGTGTTTTGTTCCACTCTTGCCGCCCTAGTTACTTGTGAACCGGTGTTATGTTCCATATTTGAGCGCTCCTAACATGCTTGGGGTTGTTATGGGGACCCCCTTGATTTTTGTTTTAGGATAAAGCTTTTCTGACAAGGCCCAACATTGGTACTACATTTGCCTAATAATTAATAAACCTACATAGGGAGTAATTAACCCGAGGATCTTAATCAACAACCCGGGCCAGTGCTCCTCATGAGTGTTGGTCCAAAATAGAGCACTATGCAGGGCCAACCCGAGGCAACTCAGGAGATTTCTATCAGGCCACCGTACACTAGCTTATCCGTCGTGTCCTGAGAACGAGATACGCGGCTCCTATCGGGATCGTCAACACATCGGGAGGCTTTGCTGGATTTGTTTTACCTTTCTCGAACGTCTTGACTGAGGAACTCTGATCTTCTTCGAGCTATCTCGAGGTGTCGGATTTTCTTTGGAATTGCCTAGGATGATCATGCGATCCATGGTTGAGGTTATTCCCGCTGTGTGCGGTTAATTTGTGATGGATGAGTTGGAGCACCCCTGCAGGGTTAAATATTTCGGAAAGCCGTGCCCGGGGTTATGTGGCAAACTTGGATATTTTGTTTAACACCCGGTCATAGCAAACTTGAAGTAAACTCAAATAAAGTACACCAACTGAGTGCGTAACCGTGACTGTCTCTTCTCGTGAGTCGTTATCCGAGAGAGAACATGGTGGGGTTATGATTGACGTAAGTAGGTGTTCAGGATCAGTTAGTGATCATTACTAGTTCACGTCCATTGTGCATAGACCACCATACTTTAATTTCTGTACTCGTAAGTTAGCCACTTAATAAATGCCTAGTCGCTTGCTGCAGCCTCACCACTTAACCATACCTCACCCATTAAGCTTTAATAGTCTTGATACCCTTGGAAATGAGATTGCTGAGTCCCTGTGGCTCACAGATTACTACAACAATAGTTGCAGGTACAGGTAATGCGATGCTTTGACATGAGCGCGATGCTTGTACTGATCTGGAGTTCTTTTTCTTCTTCTTCATCGATCTAGGATGGGTTCCAGGAGGCAGCCTGGGATAGCAAGGATGGATGTCATTTTATCATTTGATTTCGTCCGTAGTCAGACCCTGCTCTTCTGTATTATGATTGAATATGTTGTTGTATTGATGTGTTATTGATGTAGCTTGTGGCGAGTGTAAGCCAAGTCCATATACTCATCTCTTCTATACATGTGCTTGTAATGATATCCATTCTTGCAACACGGCAAGATGCGCTTCTATCCATGTCGAGGCCCTCGTGCCGAAATAAGGATAGGATCGCATCTTGGGCGTGACATAGGGCCAGACCATTGGGATGTTATCATTGTGAAGGAGAATTATCAGGTTCCAGTTGCATCCACTTACTTGGCTAAAATCGTGGCTAAGGAAGAACAAGTTGACTTAAACAAAGGGAAGACAACTCGGGAGTTCCCTTAATTGTCAGTGCTTGGTATTGAAGATTTATACTAGCAGTCCTTAACATGGTTGTCTGAGAGCTAGGTAGTTGAAGTGAGTATGATAAATGCCATGAAGGAGAAGTGTGAGGTATACTTCCTTGTTTTGCCGCTACCTATGTACTGTCGTTAGCCTCCAAGAGCCAATTTACTATGATAAACTGGGTCATGAAACATGTTGATCTATAGCTGTATCCCCCAAGAGTCGGCTCATATGATTGAGATGAGTCGGGTCTTTACATAATACTTTGAAGAATTCGACCTGTAGCCCCCAAGGGTTGGCTCATCAGATTGAGATGAGTCGGGTCTTGACTTAATACTTTGAAGAATTCGACCTATAGCCCCCAAGGGTTGTCCCATCTCATTGAGATGACTCAGATCTTGACTTAATACTTTGAATAATTTCGACCTATAGCCCCCAAGGGCCGGCTCATCTGATTGAGATGAGTCGGGTCTTGACTTAATACTTTGAAGAATTCGACCTGTAGCCCCCAAGGGCCCTCTAGTCTAATTGAGACGAGTCGGATCTTTGCCATATTAGGCTTGATAAAACTGTTATGCATTAGCCCCCAGGTGTCAAGGATACTTCTTGTAGTTTGCTTGGGACTTGATCAAAAAAAATATTCATTAGAAGATGGCTTAAAGATGTTTGTAAGAATTTTTGCTGATATTTCATTTGCACATCTTCCAGGAATATGTTGAGGACGCTGAATCGGTTGCTATGAAGCTACAACAGTGACTCAAGGAAGAGATGAAGCTAAAAATTGATGCTAAACTTATGGCAGCTCATTTTGAAGAGTCCGCATGCCAAGCTAATGAGCGTCTGGAAAAAGCTGTAAAGCTGTTAGCAACTGACAAGGCCACTCTCGCAAAGCGTGTAGACAAAGCCAAAAAGAAACTTGAGCCATTGTAGGAAAAGTATGCCACTCTTGTGAAATAGATCAATGAACTGCTGACGACAATCTTTGGTATGTGTTCTTCTTCCTTATATAGCATACCGGCTTGTGATTGAATGATGACTTATTAGCTCTTTCTCATTTTTCCAGGATGAACGAACCATAACTTCGTATCGCCCCCTATCGTGACGTTGAAATCCATTTTCTCCCACATAGAAAAACTTTTCACCGGCTCTGTATATTCCACCATGGCAGTGAAAAATCTAAAGCAGCCTCCAATAAATTTCAAGGATATGTTGAAGAAGCTTTCCATTGTTCCTGAAGGTGCTAACATGGCTCTGGATCGAGCAAAGGCATGCGTGCCTGAATTGGATATGGAGCTACTACAAGGTGGCTTCCGTGAGTTTAAACTTGATGGCTCCGCATTCAATCAAGCAGACTATGTGAAGTGCATCATAAATACGCGTCATTTGGCGACTTTAATAGTTGACGGGATTGATCTGACGAAATATCATGCTGCATATACCAGCGACAATGATCATATCAACCCGCCCAAAGATGACATGGCATAATTGATTCCCCCAAGATACAAAGGATCTATCGCCTCTGAAGTTGGTTCATCGTCTCCTACTGAGAACATTTCAAATTTTCAGTCATTGAACTCAATTCGATGGAAACACATGGATCAACAGTTTGATGAGGATGAAGAGCCGGCGGGTGCTGACCCAAAGGCGGTTGATAAGAAGAGGGCATGAAGGCCTTTTCGAGGACGAACGAGTCGCCATACGGGGTCAGCTCCCAAGTAATTTAGAAAAAACTTCAGTATTTTGGAGCTCTCTTGCGTGCTTGTAATAGTGGTAGCTGGATACGTTCCTTAAATTCATGGTCATGCCATCGTGCATGTATGCCTATTTGCTGGTGTACAGTCCTTCGAGCTGTGTTGCCAAGACATGAATTTTTTATTTCCCTTGTATGCTTCAATCTTTGTGCTCAAATTTATATGCTTACATAAATATTGGTCAAATAATAACACAACAAAATAGCTTGATTGTTTAAAACTCAAGCCTGAAATATTCAATAATATTGAGGATATAATATTTGAAACCTAGTCATAATATGGTCATAACTTGTGAGACCAGCAGTTTTAGGTATGAGCCAGAATAAAGTCAATGACATGCCTGAAACTTCCAATGTGATAGAAAATCTTATAAATTGTATTAGTAGGCTAGCTCAATGAGACTTGGCGAGAAAGAGAGTGGCTTTAGAGGCTCAAGTCTTGCTTCAATGAAGTAGGTATGATAATCCATGGTTTATCCTAGCTCTCCATATGTCGGCTCTCACATGACACAACTAATGTTTTAACCTTGAAAAGTTTAGGGGTCCTAAAGGGGATTGACTTGCAAGAGGACATGGGGTCATCTGACCGGAGTCACATCAAGCATACAGGCATGTTTAACCACGTATTATGGCATCTTTGCTGGGTCAAAACGTGAGAAAGCTAAACTCATTGAGTTGGAAGCCCCCAAGTGACCTATGTTGCAAACAATAAAGACTCATGCTCGTATTTAGGCCGAAACGACAAAGACCCCGAGTTTCGAGGGTGTCAGCTTTGTGATATTTGAACATAAGGAAATTTACAAAATTTCTAGAAGGAAAAATTAAATAAAGAGAGTCGATGGCCCTTCTAAGTATAATAAGGTCGCAGCTGAGCGATGTTCTAGGGCCGGCTTGTTTCCTCCTCGGAAGTGTATTTTCCTTCTCGTAAGTCCACCAGGTAATATGATTTGTTGTTAAGGTTCTTGATGATGACGAAAGGACCCTCCCAAGGTGGTGAAAGCTTATGCATCCCTATCTGATCTTGAATCAGGCGTAGCACCAAGTCTCCCTCTTAAAAAGTTCTGCTTTGGACTATATGGCTATGATAGCGATGTAGGTCCTATTGATAAATGGCGGATCTAGACGCTGCCAAACCACGTTCTTCTTCCAAGGCATCCATGTAGTCTTGTCGCACTAGTTCATTTTCCACCTGAACATAAGCAGTAACTCGAGGCGAGTCATGATGAATATCACATGGCAAAACTGCCTCGGCCCCGTATACCAAAAAGAAAGGTGTTAATACAGTGGATCTATTTGGCGTGGTGCGAATGCTCGAGAGTACATCAGGGAGTTCTTCAACCCAACAACCTGAAGTGCACTTAAGTGGTACCATAATCCGGTGTTTAATTCCTTTGAGGATTTCCTAATTGGCTCGCTCAGCCTCTCCGTTGGACTATGGATGCGCCACTGCTGCCAAGTCAAGACGGACATGTTCCCGCTCACAAAACTGCTTCATAGCTCCCTTAGATAAATTGGTACCATTGTCAGTGATAATGCTATGAGGGTAGCCGAAGCAAAGAAATCAACTTTTTCAAGAACTTGACTATGGTCTCTGCATCATGACTACTAAATGGCTCCGACTCAACCCACTTGGTAAACTTATGAACCGCCACCAAGAGATAGGTCTTCTTGTCAGAGGATGGTGTGAACAGTTCAACCATATAAATCCCCCAAACCGCAAGAAGACAAGTAATCGGAATCATTCGTAACTCTTGAGCTGGCACGTGAGCCCGTCGGCCAAATTTCTGGCACCCGTCGCACTTACGCACAGTTTCTTCTGCGCCCGCGTGAGCCGTCAGCAAATAAAACCCTTGCCGAAAAGCTTTTGTCACCAAAGATCATGAGCCAGTGTGATGTCCACAGTTGCCAGCGTGGATCTCATTAAGAATCTCCTGACCTTCCTCTCCGTTGACCATAATCATAGACTTAGACTGGCGAATTATCTGTCGAGTTATGGTTTTGTCAGCTACATGCTCACCTCGGTTAAGATACGCCAGGTAAGGAACAGTCCAGTCCGGGGTGGAGTGGAGAGCCGCCACCAATTGTGCCTCCAGTTCTGGAATAGCGATGTCTTCCTCAAAGGGCAGCTTAACAGAAGGGTTATGAAGGACATCCAATAAGACGTTGGGGGGAACCGGCTTCCTTTGTGAGCCAAGTCATGATAAGGCGTGGGTCGCCTCATTGAGCCGACGGTCTATATGTTTGACTTTATAGCCTTGAAAATGAACCGCCACATCCTAGACTACTCGATGATAAGCCGCCATCAGAGGGTCTTTAGATTCCCAAGTCCCTAAAACTTGTTGAGCCACAAAATCTGAGTCGCCAAAATACCTTACCCGACTTACGTTCATTTCCTTTGCTATCTTATTACCATGGAGGAGGGCCTCGTAATCAGATGCATTGTTAGTACAAGGGAACATGAGTTGTAGTATGTAACAAAACTTATCACCTTGAGGGGAAGATAGTATGACTCCAACCCCCGAGCCCTCCAGCTGCATAGATCCATCAAAATGTACAGTTCAGTAAGTGTTATCCGGCCTATCCTCTGGAATTTGCAATTCTGTCCAGTCATTGATGAAATCCACTAGCGCCTGGGATTTAATAGCAGTTCGAGGCATGTATTTCAGGTGATGATCGACTAGCACAATAGCCCACTTAGCAATTCATCCAGTGGCCTCCCAGTTATGTATGATATCACCAAGGGGTGCTGAACTAACCACTACGGTTGGATGCTCCTGGTAATAATTTTTAGCTTTCGGCTTGCCATAAAGATCACGTTTACGAGTTTTTGCCAATGTGGGTACACTGCTTATGCAAGGTTAAAACCTCGCTAGCAAAATAAACCAGATGTTGAACTGGATACTCCTTGCCTTCTTTCTGTTCCACGACTACTGCCACACTCACCACCTTGGAATTAACATCAATGTACAAGAGCATTAGATCTTTTTTGGTGGGAGCAGCCAAGATAGGCGGGTTAACCAATTGTTTTTTGAGTGACTCAAAGGCTTCATTGGCAGCATCCGTCCACTTGAAGTCATATGTTTTCTTTAGGACCTAATAAAAAGGGATAGCTTTCTCCCCAGGCGGCTTATGAAACCACTCAAGGCTGTGATGCGACCCGCCAGACATTGGACCTGGTTGATGTTTGCTAGCGGGGCCAGTGAAGTTACTACTTTGACTTTGTCAGGGTTAGCTTTGATGCCACGCTCAAACACCAAAAAACCCAATAGCTTGCCCGTGGGCACACCAAAAACGTACTTGGCTAGGTTAAGTTTCATCTGGTATAACCGAAGACTTCCAAACGTCTCCTTGATATCATCCAAAAGTGTTTCCTTCTTATGAGATTTTACCATGATGTCATCCACGTAAGCATGAAGATTCTTCCTAATCGGTTGGAGACAGTTCTGAACACACCATTGATAAGTCAACCCATCACTCTTATGCCCGAAGGGCATGGAGACATAGCAGAACGCACCGAAAGGAGTAATAAAGGATGTCTTCTCCTAGTCTTCAACGTCCATCTTGATCTGATGATAGCCAGAGTAAGCATCCAGGAAACACAATCGTTCACAACCCACTATAGAATCAATGATCTGATCAATACGTGGGAGAGCAAAAAGATCCTTTGGGCAAGCTTTGTTGAGATCCGTATAATCAACACACATGCGCTAGGTGCCATTCTTCTTCAGAACCAGCACTGGATTAGCTAGCCATTCAAGATGAAAAACTTCAACGATAAACCTGACAGCTAGGAGCCGGGCTACCTCTTCCCTAATAGCCTTATGTCCCTCCTCATTGAACCGCCGGAGATACTAGCGTACTAAATTCATCTTAGGATCCACATTAAGGTGGTCCTCAGAGAGTTCTCTCGGGACTCCAGGTATGTCAGAAGGCTTCCATGCAAAGATGTTTCAATTCTCACGGATGAACTCGATGAGCGCGCTTTCCTATTTAGGGTCCAAGCCGATTCCTATAGTGAACTGCTTGGATGAGTCGCCCGACGTAAAATCTATCTTCTTAGTATCTTCGTACGTCTTGAATTTGAGGGGATGTTCTGACTCGGTGTTGGGTTTCTTGAGAGGGATCATATCAGCCGGATCCACATTGGCGGTGTAAAACTTTAACTCCTCGGCCGCACAGGCCGACTCGGCATTGGCTACATCCCCTTCCTCGCATCCATGAGCTTTCTTCCGCCTTCTGTCAATGGTGATAGTCCCCTTCCATCTAAGCATTTTTAGCTTGACATAAATGTAGCAAGGTCGATCCATTAAGCTAACGTAAGACGGCCCTCCAAAGAGGGCATGATATGGGCTCTTTATCTTGACTACCTCGAACATCAAGGGCTCGCACCTGTAGTCATACTCATTACCAAAAGCAACATCGATTTTCATCCGCCCGATCGAATAAGACGACTTTCCAGGAAAAATCCCATGAAACACCATCGTGGAGGGAAGCAACGAGCTTTCAGACATATTCATGCGGCGAAAGGTCTCATAATACAAGATAGTGATGTTGCTGCCCCCATCCATAAGGACCTCTATCAAAGTGTAGCTGCTGACTTGAGGAGCCACCACCAAAGCTAACCTGCCAGGGTTGTCAACCTGGGAAGGATGATCTTCCCTGCTCCAGGTAATCGGATGTTCAGACCAACTGAGGTATCTAGGTACGGCCAGCTCTGCCATGTTGACTGCCCTACTCCTGACCTTGTTGTCACACTTACAGGTGTTGGTGGTGAAAACATGATATTTGACGTGACTCAACTGCTTCGAATTGCTTGGCGGAGCCTCGTTACCATGCTGACGTTGAAACTTAGCCCCCACAGGCCCATGCGATAGATCTGACCCGCCATGCACCGGCGGGTCACGGGCCATCTCAATCCCTGTTGCAGAGGTAGTGGCGGTAAGAGGCAATTCTCAGAACTTATGAAGAATCTTGGCTTCTTGATTCAAACAAGGTTGAGGACGACCAGGTTGGCAGCACTGAGTCGGCTCGACGTGGTTGGCGCGGATGTCCGGCTCGGGCACCGCCGCACCGATCTGTTGGAAATATGCCCTAGAGGCAATAATAAATTAGTTATTATCATATTTCCTTGTTCATGATAATCGTTTATTATCCATGCTATAATTGTATTGATCGGAGACTTAAATGCATGTGTGGATACATAGACAAAACCATGTCCCTAGTATGCCTCTAATGGACTAGCTCGTTGATCAAAGGATGGTTAAGGTTTCCTAGCCATGGACATGAGATGTCATTTGATAACGGGATCACATCATTAGGAGAATGATGTGATGGATAAGACCCAAACTACAAACATAGCATATGATCGTGTCAGTTTATTGCTACTGTTTTCTGCATGTCAAGTATATGTTCCTATGACCATGAGATCATGCAACTCACGGATATCGGAGGAGTGCCTTGTGTGTATCAAACGTCGCAACGTAACTGGGTGACTATAAAGGTGCTCTACAGGTATCTCCGATGGTGTTTGTTGAGTTGGCATGGATCGAGACTGGGATTTGTTACTCCGTGTGACGGAGAGGTATCTCAGGGCCCACTCGGTAATACAACATCACAACAAGCCTTGCAAGCAATGTGGCTAAGTGTTAGTCACGGTATCTTGTATTACGGAACGAGTAAAGAGACTTGCCAGTAACGAGGTTGAACTAGGTATGGAGATACCGACGATCGAATCTCGGGCAAGTAACATACCGAAGAACAAAGGGGACGTTATACGGGATTAACTAAATCCTTGACATAGAGGTTCGACCGATAAAGATCTTCGTAGAATATGTAGGAACCAATGTGGATGTCCAGGTCCCGCCATTGGTTATTGACCGTAGAGGTGTCTCGGTCATGTCTACATAGTTCTCGAACCCGCAGGGTCTGCACACTTAAGGTTCGGTGACGTTTCGGTAGTGTAGAGTTATGTATGGTGGTGACCGAAGTTTGTTCGGAGTCCCGGATGAGATCCCGGACATCACGAGGAGCTCCGGAATGGTCCGGAGGTAAAGATTCATATATAGGAAGTCCCAGTTTGGTTTCCGGAAAAGTTTCGGGCTCATCGGTAGTGTACCGGGAGTGCCGGTAGTGTACCGGGAGTGCCGGTAGTGTACCGGGAGGCCTCCGGGAGGGGTATTTCGACCCCAAGAGGTCCATGGGCTGTGGGAGAATAATAACCAGCCCTTAGTGGGCTGGGAAAACAGCCACAAAGGCCCATGGCGCAGGAGAGAAAGTCCTAAAGCAAAAAGTGGAAAATCAGCCAATAGGAGGCAATCCTACTCCAACTAGGATTGGAGGTGAAGTAGGATTTCTTCCCACCTCCTATTTCGGCCGACCCAAAGGCCTTGGCTGCCTCTCCTCTCCTCTCCTCCTATATATACTAGTGGATTGGGTGGTTTTTGGACAGAATTTCCGGCCACGTGCTACCCGTTTCACCGGTGCACAGTTTCTCCTCTAGATCGGTTTTCCGCGGCGCTTAGGCGAAGCCCTGCCGGAATCACTCCACCACCATCACCGGAGCGCCGTCACGCTGCCGGTGAACTCTCTCTCCTCTCCACCTCCTCTTGCTGGATCAAGATGGTGGAGATCGTCATCAAGCTGCACGTGTGCTGAACGCGGAGGTGCCGTCCGTTCGGCGCTAGATCGGAAGGACCGTGATCGAGATCGCGAGACGGTTCGTGATGAGATCGCGGAACGGATCGTGATGAGTTCGCGGGACAGATCATGATCAACATCGTGAGACGGATCGTGATGAGATCGCGGGACGGATCGTGATGAGTTCACGGGACGGATCGTGATTGGATCGCGGGACGGATCGTGATGAGATCGCGGGACGCTCGGCGATTTGGATCGCGAAGATGTTCGACTACACCAACCGCGTTTCTTAACGCTTCCCGCTTAGCGATCTACAAGGGTACGTAGATCCACTCTCCCTCTCGTAGATGCTCATCACCATGGATAGGTTTGCGTGTGCGTAGGAAATTTTTTGTTTCCCATGCGACGTTCCCCAACAGTGGCATCATGAGCTAGGTTGATGGTTCGATGAGATCTCGAGTAGAACACAAAAGGTTTGTGGGCGTTGATGCTTAGATTGCTTCCTCCCTTGGTCGTATTTTGGTTCAGCGGGATTGTGAGATGAAGCGGCCCGGACCAACATTACTCGTACGCTTACGAGAGACCGGTTCCCTCGACGCAACTTGTTGCTTAGATGGCTTGCGGGTGACAGTTTCTCTCACTTTAGTTGGATCGGATCCGACAAAGGCGGTCCTTGAGAAGGATGAAAAGCAATCTATGTATCACCGTTGTGGTTTATGCATAGGTGAGAATCGTTCTTGCTAGATACCCGTAGCAGCCACGTAAAACATGCAACAACAATTAGAGGACGTCTAACTTGTTTTTGCAGGGTATGTTGTGATGTGATATGGCCAATTACATGATGAGATATATGTGATGTATGAGATGATCATGTGATGTATAGAATTTCACGACTTGCATGTCGTTGAGTACGGCAACCGGCAGGAGCCATAGGGTTGTCTTTAATTATTGTATGACCTGCGTGTCAATCATTAAGCGCTATGTAATGCTTTACTTTATCGCTAAGCAGTAGCAATAGAAGTAGAAGCAGGGCTGGCGCCACAACCCCAATGGCAACACATTGATGGAGATCAAGATGATGGAGATCATGGTGTTGTGCCGGTGATGATGGAGATCATGCCGGTGTTTCGAAGATGGAGATCTTAAACACAAGTTCATGGCCATATCATGTCACTTATGAATTGCATGAGATGTTAATCCTTTTTATGCACCTTATTTTGCTTAGGACGACGGTAGCATTATAAGGTGATCCCTCACTTAATTTCAAGCTAAATTGTGTTCTCCCCGAATGTGCACCGTTGCGAAAGTTCGTCGTGTTGAGACACCACGTGATGATCGGGTGTGATAGACTCTACGTTCACATACAACGGGTGCAAGCCAGTGTTGCACATGCAGAACACTCGGGTTAAACTTGACGAGCCTAGCATGTACAGACATGGCCTCGGAACACGAGAGACCGAAAGGTCGAACATGAGTCATATAGTAGATATGATCAACATAATGATGTTCACCATTGCAGCCACCTCAACTCACGTGATGATCGGACTTGAGTTGGTGAATTTGGATCATGTATCACTCGAATGATCGGAGGGATGTCAATTTGAGTGGGAGTTCTTAAATAATATGATTAATTGAACTCATTATCATGAACATAGTCAAAGTGTCTTTGCAAATTATGTTGTAGATTACTAGCTCGCGTTGTGGCTCCCTTGTATTTTTATATGTTCCTAGAGAAATAGAATTGAAAGATGTTGGTAGCAATATTGCGGACTGGGTCCGTGATCTGAGGATTGTCCTCATTGCTGCACAGAAGGCTTATGTCCTTAATGCACCGCTCGGTGCGCCACCCCCTCTAGCGTTGTCTATAGATGTTGTGAACATCTGACAGGCACGTTTCGATGACTACTTGATAGTTTTGTGCGTCATGCATTACGGCTTAGAATTGAGGCTCCGAAACGTTTTGAACGTCACAGAACATATGAGATGTTCTAGGGGCAGAGATTGTGATCTCAGGCTCGTGCCTGTGTTGCGAGATATGAGATCTCCAACAAGATTCTTTGCCTGTAAGATGAAGGAGAATAGCTCAATCGTTGAGCATGTACTCAGATTGTCTGGGTACTACAATCGCTTGAATCAAGTGGGAGTTGATCTTCCAGATAAGATAGTGATTGATATAGTTCTCCAAGTCACTGTCACTAAAGCTACTAGAACTTAAGTGATGAACTATAATACACCAGGGATAGAAGTATTGATCCCTGAGCTGTTCGCGATGTTTGACACCGCGAAGGTAGAAATCAAGAAGGAGCGTCAAGTGTTGATGGTTAATCAAACCACTAGTTTCGAAAAGGGCAAGATCAAGGAGGGAAACTTCATGGATAGCAAGTCAGTTGCTGCTCCAGTGAAGCAACCCAAAGTTGAACTCAAACCCGAGACTAAGTGCTTCTATTATGAGGTGAGAGGTCGCTGAAGCGGAACAACCCTAGATACTTGGTAGATAAGAAGGCTGGCAACATTGATAGAAGTATATTTGATATACGAGTTACTAATGTGTACCTTGCTAGTACTCTTAGTAGCACCTGGGTATTGGATACCGGTTCGGTTGCTAAATGTTAGTAACTCGAAATAAAAGCTACGGAATAAACGGAGAACTAGCTAAGGGTGAGGTGACGATATGTGTTGGAAGTGTTTCCAAGGTTGATGTGATCAACATCGCACGCTCTCTCTACCTTCAGGATTAGTGACGAACCTAAATAAATGTTATTTGGTGTTTTGCGTTGAGCATGAACATGATTAGATCATGTTTATTGCAATACGGTTATTCATTTAAGTTAGAGAATAATGGTTATTCTGTTTACATGAATAATACCTTCAATGGTCATGCACCCAGTGAGAATGGTTTGTTGAAATCTTGATCGTAGTATTACACATGTTCATAACATTGATGTCAAAAGATACAAAGTTAATAATGATAGTACCACATATTTGTGGCACTGCCGCTAAATGTCATATTGGTATAAAGCGCATGTAGAAACTCCAAGCTGATGGATATTTGGACTCATTCGATTTCGAATCGGTTGAGACATGCGAACCATGCCTCTTGGGCAAGATGACTAAAGGACCCCGTTGGATGGAGCGGGCAAGTGATTCATTGGAAATGATACATGTTGATGTATGCAATCTAGTGAGTCTTGTAGTGTGCAGTGGATATCGTTATTTTCTTACCTTCACTGATGATTTGAGTAGATATAGTGTATATTTACTTAATGAAACACAAGTCTGAATCGTTTGAAAGGTTCAAGCAAATTCAGAGTGAAGTTTAAAGATCATCGTGACAAGAAGATAAAAATGACTGCGATATGATCGTGGAGGTGAATATCTGAGTCACGAGTTTGGCATACAACTTAAGACAATGTGAAAGTTGTTTCACAACTAAACGCCACCTGGAACACCATAGTGTGATGGTGTGTTCGAACATCATAGTTATGCTCTATTGGACATGGTGCGTACTATGATGTCTCTTGTCGTTTTACTACTATAATTTTGGGGTTATGCATTAGAGACAACTACATTCACTTTAAATAGGGCACCATCTAAATCCGTTGAGATGACACCATATGAATTATGGTTTGATAGAAACCTAAGCTGTCGTTTCTTAATACTTGGGGCTGCGGCACTTGTGTGAAAAATGTTTTCACCTAATGAGGTCGAACCCAAGGCGGACAAATGCATCTTCATAGAATACCCTAAGATCAGTTGGGTGAACCTTCTATCTCAGATCCGAGTGCAAAGTGGTTGTTACTAAAACGGATCCTTTCTCGAGGAAAGGTTTCTCTCGAAAGAATTGAGTGGGAGGAAGATAGAACTTGATGAGGTTGTTAAACCTTTGTTCAACCAGAGAGTAGCGCAGCGCAGAAAGATGTTTCTGTGAAGCCTACGTTAGTTGAAGAGGAAGTTAATGATGATGATCATGAAGCTTCAGGATCAAGTTACTATCGAACTTCGTGGGTCGACAAGGATGTGTACTGCTCCTAAGCGGTACGACAACCCTGTCTTCGAGGTCATGTTGTTGGACAGCGATGAACCTACGAGCTATGGAGAAGCGATGATGGGCCCGGATTCCGACAAATGGTTAGAGACCATGAAATCCGAGATAGGATCCATTTATGAAAACCAAGTATAGACTTTGGTAGACTTGCTCGTTAGACGGCAGGTCGTTGAGTACAAATGGACCTTTAGAATGAAGACAGACACTGATGGTGAATGTCACCATTTGTAAAGCTCGACTTGTTGCAAAGTTGTTTGTGACAAGTTCAAGGAGTTGAATGCGAGGAGGCTTTCTCACTCGTAGCGATGCTAAAAGTCTGTTGGAATTATGTTAGCAGTTGCTGCATTTTCAATTACGAAATCTGGCAGATGGATGTCAAAACGTCGTTTCCTTAACGGTTTACTTAAGGAAAGGTTGTATGTGATACAACCAGAAGGTTTTGTCAGTCCTAAGGATGCTAAAAGATGAGAGAGCTTCAGTGATCCTTCTATGGACTGAAGCAAGCATCTCGGAGTTGGAATATACACTTTGATGAGGTGATCAAAGTTTTTGTAGTTTATACAAAGTTTACGAGAAACTTGTATTTGCAATAAAGTGAGTGGGAGCACTATAGAGTTTCTGATAAGTATATGTGGTTGACATATTGTTGATCGGAAATAATGTAGAATTTCTGGAAGGCATAAAAGGTTGTTTGAAAAGTGTTTTTCAAATGAAGACCTGGATAAAGCTACCTAATTGTTGAGCATCAAAATCTATAGAGATAGATCAAGATGCTTGATGAGACTTTCAATGAGTGCATACCTTGACAAGATTTTGAAAGAGTTCAAAATGGATCAGCCAGAGAAATAGTTCTCGTCTGATTTGTAAGGTGTGAAGTTGAGTGAGACTCAAAGCTCGACAACGGCAGAAGAAAGAGAAAGGATGAATGTCGTCCCCTATGCCTTAGCCATAGGCTCTATATTATGCCATGCTGTGTACCACACCTATGTGTGCCTTGCCACGAGTCTGTCAGGGGGTACAAGAGTGGTCCAGGAGTGGATCACTGGACAGCGGTCGGAATTATCCTTAGTAACCAGAGGACTAAGGAAATGTTTCTTGATTATGGAGGTGATAAAGAGTTCGTCGTAAAGAGTTACGTCGATGCAAGCTTTAACACCTATCCAGATGACTAGTAGTAGCAATCTGGATACGTATAGTGGAGCAGCCATTTGGAAATAGTACCAAGTGGAGTGTGGTAGCAGTGTTTACGGTTTGACATAGAGATTTGCAAAGTACACACGGATCTGAATATCGCAGACCCGTTGACTATAAGACCTCTCTCACATGCAAAGCATGATCGAGCCCCAAAACTCATTGGGTGTTAGATTCATAACAATGCGAATCACATGGTGATGTGAACTAGATTATTGACTCTAGTGCAAGTGGGAGACTGTTGGAAATATGCCCTAGAGGCAATAATAAATTAGTTATTATCATATTTCCTTGTTCATGATAATCGTTTATTATCCATGCTATAATTGTATTGATCGGAGACTTAAATGCATGTGTGGATACATAGACAAAACCATGTCCCTAGTATGCCTCTAATGGACTAGCTCGTTGATCAAAGGATGGTTAAGGTTTCCTAGCCATGGACATGAGATGTCATTTGATAACGGGATCACATCATTAGGAGAATGATGTGATGGATAAGACCCAAACTACAAACATAGCATATGATCGTGTCAGTTTATTGCTACTGTTTTCTGCATGTCAAGTATATGTTCCTATGACCATGAGATCATGCAACTCACGGATATCGGAGGAGTGCCTTGTGTGTATCAAACGTCGCAACGTAACTGGGTGACTATAAAGGTGCTCTACAGGTATCTCCGATGGTGTTTGTTGAGTTGGCATGGATCGAGACTGGGATTTGTTACTCCGTGTGACGGAGAGGTATCTCAGGGCCCACTCGGTAATACAACATCACAACAAGCCTTGCAAGCAATGTGGCTAAGTGTTAGTCACGGTATCTTGTATTACGGAACGAGTAAAGAGACTTGCCAGTAACGAGGTTGAACTAGGTATGGAGATACCGACGATCGAATCTCGGGCAAGTAACATACCGAAGAACAAAGGGGACGTTATACGGGATTAACTAAATCCTTGACATAGAGGTTCGACCGATAAAGATCTTCGTAGAATATGTAGGAACCAATGTGGATGTCCAGGTCCCTCCATTGGTTATTGACCGTAGAGGTGTCTCGGTCATGTCTACATAGTTCTCGAACCCGCAGGGTCTGCACACTTAAGGTTCGGTGACGTTTCGGTAGTGTAGAGTTATGTATGGTGGTGACCGAAGTTTGTTCGGAGTCCCGGATGAGATCCCGGACATCACGAGGAGCTCCGGAATGGTCCGGAGGTAAAGATTCATATATAGGAAGTCCCAGTTTGGTTTCCGGAAAAGTTTCGGGCTCATCGGTAGTGTACCGGGAGTGCCGGTAGTGTACCGGGAGTGCCGGTAGTGTACCGGGAGGCCTCCGGGAGGGGTATTTCGACCCCAAGAGGTCCATGGGCTGTGGGAGAATAATAACCAGCCCTTAGTGGGCTGGGAAAACAGCCACAAAGGCCCATGGCGCAGGAGAGAAAGTCCTAAAGCAAAAAGTGGAAAATCAGCCAATAGGAGGCAATCCTACTCCAACTAGGATTGGAGGTGAAGTAGGATTTCTTCCCACCTCCTATTTCGGCCGACCCAAAGGCCTTGGCTGCCTCTCCTCTCCTCTCCTCCTATATATACTAGTGGATTGGGTGGTTTTTGGACAGAATTTCCGGCCACGTGCTACCCGTTTCACCGGTGCACAGTTTCTCCTCTAGATCGGTTTTCCGCGGCGCTTAGGCGAAGCCCTGCCGGAATCACTCCACCACCATCACCGGAGCGCCGTCACGCTGCCGGTGAACTCTCTCTCCTCTCCACCTCCTCTTGCTGGATCAAGATGGTGGAGATCGTCATCAAGCTGCACGTGTGCTGAACGCGGAGGTGCCGTCCGTTCGGCGCTAGATCGGAAGGACCGTGATCGAGATCGCGAGACGGTTCGTGATGAGATCGCGGAACGGATCGTGATGAGTTCGCGGGACAGATCATGATCAACATCGTGAGACGGATCGTGATGAGATCGCGGGACGGATCGTGATGAGTTCACGGGACGGATCGTGATTGGATCGCGGGACGGATCGTGATGAGATCGCGGGACGCTCGGCGATTTGGATCGCGAAGATGTTCGACTACACCAACCGCGTTTCTTAACGCTTCCCGCTTAGCGATCTACAAGGGTACGTAGATCCACTCTCCCTCTCGTAGATGCTCATCACCATGGATAGGTTTGCGTGTGCGTAGGAAAATTTTTGTTTCCCATGCGACGTTCCCCAACACGATCTGGCCGATGAAGACATGGATCTTGCCAAAGGGGACTCGGTACCCATACTCAATTGAGTCGGCCTTGGGCCCCCAGCCTGAGTCGTCGATGTAGGTCTTGCTCCGATGGCTCTTGGTCATATGACCCGTCACGTAGCTTCCGAAACCCTTAAGAGCTCTTGTTGGGGATATAACTCCATGGTATGACCCGCCCAGGAGGGGCCGGTTCACAGTTGGCGGCTCATACTTAAGGCCCTAAGTGTGCCTAAAGGTTGAAGACAAACCTATAAGCGACTCGCCAGGTGGGCCGAACGAAGGCCCAGAGACGGAAGGCGGCGCGAGACTTGGGTGCGTGAGCCACCTAGAAGATGGCTTACCCAGGAAGGCAAGACGACTTAGAGACATGATCAGATACTTTGTATAAGCCGGTCTAGACTCTTGTAAGCCATGGGCCTTGACCTACTTATATAAAGGTAAGCCCGTGTGGTGTCTTAGGGTATGAAACAATCTATCGAGAACTAGCTCAAGGAAATCTACTCCCTTCTAATCGATATCCAATCAATACAACACAAAGAAGGACATAGGCTTTTATCTCTTTACGATGGGCCGAACCTTGTTAAACCCTTATCTCTCATTCCGATCAACCCCTTCGAGCTCATTGTCGTAGCGATGGTCTCGAACCTAAGTCCTCTCACTAGCACATTTGCTGTGACAATACCACGACAGTTGGCGCCCACCATGGGGCCAACGCACGGAGGTGTGGAGTTCTTGAAGGGCACTCTCCTAGGGAAAGAGGGATATGCCGTCGGTAGGATGACTAAGAGTCTCCATGGCAAGCTCTACATCGACGATGCTGGGTGGGGCCCCGAGGCCGACTCAATCGAGTACGTGTACCGGGTCCCCTTTAATGGATCTGAGCCTGGGCCAGACATCTGCACCAACCTCGCCGAGCCGGCCCAGCGTAAACAACCCGCCTATGTTCAAGCCGGGCAGAGGAGCATCTTCGTTGGCTTCATGCAAGGCGCGAAATACTCCATGTCGGGAAGGGCAACCCTTATCCTTTCAGTTGACGGGTCCTCAATTGGAGAGGCGGAATTGATCTACCAACTTCATGATGCTGGTCTTGGGGGCTATGCCGATGGCGACAGTATTTTGAAGCCCTATGACCCGCCGAGCCGAGCCGCCATCTTTATGATAGACACGGCGTCGGCTCTCAACAACACGACTTCTGGAGCGGCGGTAGGAGCCGCCCCGCCAAGTGCTGGGTCATCTAGGCTACCGGCTCAAGTTTTGCTCGATCTGATGGAGGAGATGAAGACCTTGATGGGAACCGAGGTCACAGCCGGAAATCAGGCAGAGCGTAATGCAGAGATTACTCGGATAAAGGCACTGATGACCAAGGCCCAAGAGGATATCAACACATTGCAAGATCAGATGAATGCTGAGTCAGAGCATTTGAGGGCAGAAGCTTTTCACTTTAATCTGGACCATCATGGTTTAGAGGGAGTCCTGTGGATGAGGTCCCAAGTCCGCCTCCCGATACAGCTTGAGTCCCGAAACCTCTTTAACAACCTCGGGGTAGGGCGGAACGCGCCACTGGCCATAACTCGGGCCACCGAAGCACCGCGGCAGCTAGACCCGCCCCGGAGGGATCGGACTCCGTCGTGGCACCTTGTGACACCACCCGAACATTATTCTAACCCGATGGATAACATGATAGCAGCGACTGCGAGGCTTAATGCGCTCCCTCTTGCTAAAGGGATGCCATTCACTGAGGAGGAGCGGAACACCATCGAGCTATCACAAACGGTCGTGGCTCAGCAGGAGAAGTACACATACAGCCGGAGCCGTGTGCACTCAACCCTCATCCTGAGTCGTAGTTATAGCCGACACGTAGAGTCACCAGAGGTCTCAGCAGCGAGCGACGACGCAACCCGCCCTGTACCAACACCCAAGAGATCATAGACAGAGGCACATCCCATTGGGGAGGGACACCGCTGACAGATTACCCGGAGATTCTTGAGACGTCTCCGGTAACCCCTTCAACCTCGGTAGGAGCCGGAGTCTCATCCAAAGGTGTTGGTGTGCATTGCTTAATAGCAACACTACATAATGAGCACTTACCTAAGGACTTTAAAGGGCCACGCAAGATGCCTAACTATACGGCTGATCTACCCCTAGAGGCCTGGATCGAGAGCTATGAGCTCGCCATGGAGATGTTGGACATCAGTGACGTAGTTTGAGCAAAGTACTTCATATTGGTGTTGGAAGGACCATCTCGTACATGGTTAAAGGGTTTGCCTCCCAATACCATTGCTTCTTGGGCCAAGTTGAAAGCAAGATTCATCAAGAATTTCCGAGGGACATGCAAGCAGCCCATGACAATTGTTGACCTCAATCATTGTGTGCAACATGAATATGAGTTGGCCCACCATTGGGTCCAGCGGCTTTTGACTATTATCCACTCGTCTGATAATATCTTGGCGGCTCAAGCAGTCCTGATTTTGGCAAAAAATTGTCACTTCTTACCCCTTAAGCGGAAACTTGGGACGCTGAAGCGTTCCTGTTAGGACATGGGTGAGCTCATGTCGGCTCTCACAAAATATGCAGATTCATATACTACTAAGGACCCAGAGTGTGACGAGGAGAAATCAGCTAAGGGTAAGAAGAATGGCAGTGGCAAGGGCCGGCAGAAGAACAAGGCATGCAATAACAACCCTGGTAATGGCGGTAAGAGAAAGAACCCAGACGGTGGGTGAAATCTGGTAGCCAACACTAGCACTAGGAATAATCGTGCTAAGGGCAGCAGTAAGACAACCTTTGGTAAGGCTAAAGCCCCTTTTAATATGGAGGAGATGCTCAACAAACCTTGCCAGGAGCACAGTCAACCCGAGAAGCCATCCAGTCACGCTTGGAGGGATTGTTATATTATGTGGGAGTTCCGGAACTACAGGCTTAATCAGCATCATGGTAACGGCAATGGACCGTCTGGCGGGTCAGGATCCGGCTCTCATGGGTCAGGCTTTGGAGGAGGCGGCTCAAATTCAGGTTATCAGGGGCAAGGTAATCAAGGTGGTCACCATTAGCAGCCTGGCAACAGAGGTCAACAACAAAACAACTAGTCAGGGTATTAGAGTAACCCGAAGCAGCTTAATGGAGGCCAGTATCACGTTTTCACCAAAAGTTACATAAGAGGGCGGTTCACACCGCAACGCCGACTCTTCCATGATATTTGAAGTGGTCTGAGCATACGATATCATGGAGAAGGGAGGATCACCCGCCATGGGTTGATAACCCGGTAAAGTTGGCACTTGTGGTGGCTCCTCAGGTGGGAGGCTATAAGGTCACAAAGGTACTGATGGATGGTGGCAGCAACATCAACATCTTATAATATGACACTTTCCACTGGATGGAGTTGACCGACAAATCTCTTAAGTTGTCATCGACAGTTTTCCATGGTGTTGTGCTGGGAAAATCTATATATCAAATGGGAAAATTTTCCCTTGAAGTAGCATTTGGTGATGACAATAAATACAGGGTGGAAACCCTGTGGTTTGAGGTAGTGAATATTAAGAGCCCATATCACGCCCTCTTTGGCCAGCCGACTTTTGCTAAATTTATGGCCAAACCCTGTTATGTCTACTTGCAGCTCAAGATGCCGGCTCTAAATGGGACAATCATGGTGCACGATGATCGGAAGATTGCTCTTGAGTGTGAGGAGGGCGATGCTCCATATGCGGAGACAAGTTGTGCTCAGGCGGAGCTCAAGTTTTATATAGATAATGTTAACCCGGTGGATATGACTCCGATGAAAAAGCCCAGCATAGAATCTGAGCCGCCCCTGAAGTTTGTGGCAGAAGATACCAAGTTGGTGGATTTCATTGTCGATGACTCATCGAAGGAGTTCACAATTGGGGCTAATAAGGACCCCGCATAGGAAAGCGCGCTCATCGAATTCATCCGTGATTATCGGGACAACTTTGCGTGGAAACCTTCTAACATGCCGGGTGTACTAACAGAATTTGCTGAGCACCACCTTAATGTGGATCCTAAATTTAAGCCGGTCAAGCAATTTCTCCGTTGTTTCAATGAGGAGCGGCGCAAAGCTATTGGGGAATAGATAGCCCGGCTCTTAGTAGTAGGGTTCATCGTGGAGGTTTTTCACCTAGGTGGTTGGCTAATACAATGCTCGTCCTCAACAAGAACGACATGTGGCGTATGTGTGTGGATTACACAGATCTCAACAAAGCTTGTCCGGTTGACCCGTTTTCTCTCCTTCGCATTGACCAGATCATTGATGCCATGGCGGGTTGTGATATTTTGTGGTTCCTAGATTCTTATTAAGGTTACCATCAGATCAAGATGGCAGTTAAAGACTGAGGGAAGACATCTTTCATCACACCTTTTGGAGCTTTCTTCTATGTGTCTATGCCCTTTGGACTTAAAAGTTCGCAGGCGACTTATCAATGTTGTGTACAGAACTGCCTTAATAACCAGATTGGGTGCAATGGTCATTCTTATGTGGATGATATTGTGGTCAAGTGAAGGAAGAAGGAGGCTCTACTTGACAAACTGAAGGAGACTTTTGATAATCTACAGGTTTACAAGATGATGCTTAATATGGCTAACTGTGTCTTTGGTGTCCCTGTAGGCAAGCTCCTGCGTTTCCTGGTCTCCAAGAGGGGGATCGAGGCTAACCCGGATAAAATACAGGCCATCATCTCATTGTCTAAGCCAGCATGTGTTAATGATGTCCAGCGCCCGGCAGGTCATATCGCCGCCTTAAGCCGGTTCATCAGCCGCCTTGGCGAGAAGGCTATCCGCGTATATGAGATGATGAAGAAGATAGATGATTTTGTCTAGAGTGATGCTGTCGATGAGGCGTTTGAAGCACTCAAAAAGTAATTAGTTGAGCCGCCGGTTTTGCTCGCTCCTGCGGAGAAGGAACCGCTGCTCTTATATGTGGCGGCTAATAACAAGGCCGGCGTTGCAGTTGTTGTGGAGAGCAAGGAGCCAGGGAAGGAATATCCTGTCCGTAGGCCAGTTTAGTATGTCAGTGTGGTGTTAATAGAGTCCAAGAAGAGATACCCGCATTGGCAAAAGCTGATATATGGAGTGTTCATGGGAAATCACAAGCTGGAGCATTATTTCCTTGGACATCCAATCACAGCGGTTAGTTTTGCGCCTTTGGGTGATATCATTCGAAATAGAGAGGCCAACAGCAGGATTGCTAAGTGGGCAATGGAGCTTGGGCCTTTTAATTTGAAGTATGTGCCTCGAACATTTATCATGTCTCAAGCCTTGGTGGATTTCATAAAAGAATGGACGAAGAGCCAGGCGCCTAAGGAGAAGACGAGTAATACATACTGGACAATTCACTTTGATGGATCCAAGCAGTTGGAAGGCTCGGGGGCTGGAGTTGTTTTAACTCCCCTAGAGGTGACACATTTTTTATGTGTTAAGGCTAATGTTTCCTTGTACTAACAATGTAGCTGAGTATGAGGCTTTGCTTCATGGTCTCTGTGTGGCCAAGGAGATGAATCTATGCCGGGTTAGGTGTTTAGGCGACTCAGACCTTGTGGATCAACAAGTTTCTAGCATATGGGATTCTAAGGACCCTCCTATGGAGGCTTATCACCAGGAGGTTGACATCATTGCCGGACACTTCAAGGGTTATCAGGTGGATCATATTGATCATCAGAAGAATGAGGCAGATGACGCTTTATCAAGACTGGGGTGTCAACGCAAGACGATGCCGCCTAATGTGTTTCTGGATGTCTTGCATCACACATCAGTCAAATTACCTTCTGAGGAGGATCTCGCTGTGCATGAACCGGAGGGACAATTGGTGGCGGAGCTAGTCCTAATTGGATGTTGCCATATCTGATGTATCTGACTCGCGGCGAGTTACCCGAGTATGGGACCTTGGCACGGCAGATCATGAGGTGGTCCAAGTCCATGACTATCAGCAATGGCGAGTTGCATAGATGCAGTGCGACTAGTGTTTTCCAGCATTGCATTTCCCCTGAAGAGGGCAAGGAAATTTTGCATGAGATACACTCCGGTGATTGTGTTCATCATGTCGGCTCAAAATCATTGGTGGCCAAGGCTTACCAGCACAGTTTCTTCTGGTTGACGACTCATAAAGATGTAGAGCACATAGTTACCAAGTGCGACGGGTGTCAAGAATTTGGATGACGCGCCCATGTGCTGGCTCAGGAGCTGTGGATTATTCCGATCACCTAGATGCTTGCGGTCTGGGGGCTTGATATGGTTGGGCCTTTTAAGAGGTCTAAAGATAAGAAGACCCACCTTTTGGTGGTGGTTGATGAGTTTACCAAGTGGGTTGAGGCAGAGCTAGTCAGCAAGTGCGATGCAGCCACGGTGGCTCAGTTTTTCAAGAAGTTAATCTTTTGTTTTGCTTACCCTCACAGTAGCATTACTGACAACAGTACAAATATATCCAAAGGGGCTATGTCTGTGAGAGTGAGCATATCTGCCTTGATGTCTTCGCCATGTCTCATCCATAGTCCAAAGGGCAGGCAGAACATGCCAACCAAGAGATCTTGAGAGGGATAAAACCCCGGCCTATGGTTCCTTTGGAGTGAACGCCGGGTTGTTGGGTGGAGGAGTTGCCTTCAGTTATTTGGAGTATTAGAACCACCCCCAACGGGTCAACATGCTATACGCCTTTATTCATGGTTTATGGTGCGGAACCTATCCTCCCAAGTGATATCCTCCATGACTCGCCCAGGGTGGCGGTTATGTGAAACTGAGAACGAGACGATGCGTCAGGACATGCTAGATGCTTTGGATGAGGAGCGGGATCTTGCAGTAGCATGATCAGCGATTTATCAGCAAGACCTACGTCGTTATCATAGCCGCAGAGTCAAGACCCAGACGTTCCAAGAAGGTGATTTAGTGCTACGTCTGATTCAAGACCAGAAAGATATGCATAAGTTATCCCCCTTGGGAAGCACCTTTCATGGTCATCAAGAATCACCACAATGGGTCATATTACCTCATCGATATACGGGAGAGCAACGAGTCACGTACTTCCGGACAAGAGACCAATAGGCCATGGAATATTTCTCATCTCCGGCCTTATTATACTTGAGGCATTGGCTCTCATCAATGTACATACAGCTGTCATTGTATATACCTCTTTTCATATAATAAAGTTGGCATCCCCGCAATTCGGGGCCTCTATCATTTTTAGTTCAACAAGATTGTGCAAAGGAGTTGATAATTCCACAGGTCATTTGGGGGCTCCCAACCCAATGGGTTTAGCTTTCATACCCTGTTGACCGGCTTCCAAGCGATATTTGGGTTAAACCTGCCTGTTTGCAACTTGCCACTCCACCATGTGACCTGACAAACTCTTACTAGATCATCTTGAAATAAAGATCCTGAACCGGTCAAGACTCTTGACAGGTAATATTGCAATGAGACCCTGTACTGGTTAAGGTTAAAATGGCAGCTTGTGTCACAAGAGGGTTGGCTTACAGAAAGGTAGGATAAACTCGCCCATGTGTTGTAGTCTCTCCATTTTGTGGCCTGTTCGTACTCTTAATCAGTCAATCTTTTTTAAGACCCTGAACTGTTTAAGGTTAAAACGACGGATTTATGTCACGTGAGAGCCGACTTACGGGTTTGGGGCTACTCATGCCCTGTTGTAGTCTCTCCTCTATATGGCTTGTTCGAACTCTTAACAGTCAATCTTTTTAAGACCATGAACTGGTTAAGGTTAAAACGACGAAGTTGTGCCATGTGAGAGCCGGCATATGAGGTTTGGGCAGTCATGCCTAAGTTTTTGAAAAACAACAAAACTTGACAATGATAAAGAATTATTTTATGTCTTGTTATTTTCCAGGTCTTATCTTTTATGATAAGCCGCCACCAAGAATCAGGAAATATGATCACAACCTTAATAAATAGAGGATGGATAAGTATAAAGCTATTCAAACTCCAAATGTGCATGAAAGCACAACCAAGGCAACCAATTTTACTACTGCTATTACAAGGCTATCAAGGATCCCAAAATCTACGGACTTAAGTTTTTTGCAACAAATTATAACCCGACAAATCAACATGGCCGGGTTACATTCACATGTGGCCAACTCTTTACTTAGCTCGTCGCCGGGTCATCCTGCGCCAGGTCTTCGGTCTCCCGGATCTGAAGGTTGTCCACATCCCAATTGTAGTTTGTTAAGGCCTCAAATTCAGTTTTGTCTTCCATGATTGGAGATGGTCAACATCAGGGGGGAAAGAGGTTCGTACGGCGTTGAGGAATCAGGATTTTGGCTTCAAAGGTGGGACCTCGAATTCGTTTGTTATCTTCAGAGTAAGCCACCTGATAGGATGACAAGTCAGCTTATGCGGCCTGCCGGCTTGCCATTATTCATGATGCCTTCATGCAATGGGTGTAGTTGTGTTGAGCAAACTCTGAGCCATCATGCTTCAGCTAAGGAAATCCATCCATCATCTCTGACGGGTTAAGCTCGGGTGCATAAGCTATCGACCGTCTCAAAGAAAACATCGCACCTTTATGGGCGGCCGATCTCTTTAGTTCTTCTATCTGTTTTGATAGAGTAGAGAGGCATTCCAGAACAGCTTTGATAAATTTTGGGACACCCCTTTCAGTCATAACAACCTTGATAGTAAAGAGGCTTCCACCATACAGTTGCTCAGTAAAAGAGTATAAACCTTTCAGCTTTAGCACACTGTCATCTGAAAGTTGGTGACTTCGTTGGCCTACAAGCAGTCAAATATTATAAGCCCCCTGGGAAAGTTTTTCAACAAACAGACTATTTTGCAAGGAGTATTGATAGGCTGTTATACTTAGCAAAGACGGCTTCAGTCATCTAAGATATATGGCTTCTCACATTGTTAAGCTCTTGAGTGACAGGTTGCAATTGACCCTCGACGTCTTCTACCCGTTTGATTAAGGCGGCTTGTTCAGTTTCAGCAGTTTGCTTGTAAGCTTCAAAGTCTGCCTTGACCTTTTCGAGCTCTATGGAGGACAGTCGCCATTTTTCCTGAGCATCAGCCCGGGCGTCTTGTTGCAAAGCCAAATCTTTCTTCAAGTCAGTCAAGCTAGACTCGGTTGCTTTTAAGGATTCTTGCAAAGTACAATTGGTCAAGAACAATATTATTTTCATGCTTAAGCCGCCAGAGCAATGTATGATAGCATTTGGGAGAATGAAGAAAGACACTACAAGTCTCAAGCAGATTGCAGGCAATGTACTTGACACTTGGGGGCTAATGTGTATCAATTCTTTCAAGGGTTAAAGTTCAAATAAGACCCGAATCATCTTCACGAAGGTGACCCGACACTTGGGGGATACACTTGGCTTTTATTCTATTTTAAGTGGTGGCTCATTATTTCATAATGACCCGACCCTTGGGGGCTACACTTGGCTTTTATTCTATGATAAGTGGCGGCTCATTATTTCATAATGACCTGACCCTTGGGGGATACACTTGGCTCTTATTCTATGTCAAGTGTCGGCTCATTATTTACATAATGATCCAGCCCTTGGGGGCTACAAGGCGATCCATTAGAGTCTACAAATGATTGAAGACCCAACTAATTTTTGGCAAAGTAAACCGACTCTTAGGGGCTATGTAAGGATATATGGAAGTCAAGGAAAGTGGAGTACTTCATATTTTTTCTTCATCATACCAGAGGGTAACTCGTCAGCCGTAAGCTTTGCTAGATTAGGAAGATCAAGTTGAGTCTTCTCTTCCTCATGAGAAGCCGCCTTGTCTTTGCTGGTATGTTTGGATAGAACATTGGAAGAAGCCGGAGATTTATAAGACGCCCTGATGAAGATAACCTCTTCATGAGAAGCCATGTCTTCAGCTGTTGGCTGGGGGCTGGGCAGCTTAGGATCAGCCTTCGGATGGGCCTCAAGAGCCTCAATATCAACATTAGTCGGCTTAGTAAGCTAAGGAGCCTCTTCATGGGCGCCTTTCTCAACCTTAGAGGGCTCAATGTGAGCTTTAGGGGTGTTAGGCCTTGGGTTCTTAGGCTCTTAGGTGTCAAGAGTGGCAGATGACCTGCTTAATTTCCTTCGGTTAGCTTGAGCCCTATGAGCAAAGTTGGTATTATACAATATATGTAGGGATAGAATATTAACACATAGTACGGGATGAAAAGATGTTCACCCCGTGTTGATAACAAGAGGAGGAAACTTCATGGTGGTTGACTCGTCAAAAGAAGGAGGAGAGTCTTAGGAAGTTAAAATGGGAAATAAAAGTAAGATGCAACATAAGGTTAGCATACAGAAGAAATGAATTCAAGGCAATGAAATACCTCGGTGCGCCATTTCCGAGGAGCCGGAGCATTTGGTAAGCCGGCCACAAGATGTTCAAAGACGGTTCTCCGGGTCTGACATCTGTTATCATCTTGCTACTTCTTCAAAAGAAAGTTGGGATCCAAGTGAGCAAAAGGGTGTTAACGTTTTACCTTCCGAACAACACACCGTATTTTCTTTATTTGTAAAGGTTCCGAATCAGAGGGAGACAATAGTTACCTCTGCAACATCAGTATGGCTTGTTTCCGCTTCTTCCTAAGAGTAATGATTGTCAATGAGTTGCATAAAGAGAAGGCCAAGTGAGTCAAGTTCTACCTCTGATTTATCAAGCTCGAGCAGCTGGTGGATGTTTTCCTTTTACGACCCGAAACATGAGTCTTAGTCGCCTTAACTTTCTTCTTGGAAACTGCGGTGAATTTCTTCTTCGAGAAGGGGGACTTGTCCTATGTATGAGTCATAGAAGGATCAGAAAGAATTTGAAAGACAAAATTTAGAGAAAGGAAAGCAAACAGTTTGTTCAAAGGATTTCTACCTCTGGAGCCGGGTTGCAAACATAGAACGGCTATAACCCGATCTAGTTGCATGCTGCTTAAGGCTCTCCGAGCAGGGACTTGACGATGGGGTTGAGGTCCTTATCGGTAAAAGGCGTCCGGTTGAAACACATTGGATCGTCCACTTCACCGGAATATTCACACAATAGTTTAGCACGCTGGCTCAGCGACATGATCCTCTAGCTGACGTAACAACGAGTCAGATCCAGACCAGTTAATCCATTGGCTAGTAGAGCATGGATATTTAGAAAGGCCAAAGCATAATGAACACGACCCGCGACACTCATCCGGTCAAGGAGCTCGGTGCTGGTGGAAAGCCGGATAGGATGGTAACCCAAAAGTGGATTTTCTCCAGCCGGAGAGGTATCTCTGCAATAGAACCAAGTCCAGTTCCAATCCTTGGGATGGATAAGCAAGATGGCTGCACGGAAAGACAAGTCTCTTCGCCTCTGGATTAAGACGCCTCCAAGCTCAAGACTCGGTCCAGCCGCTAACTCAGTCTGGTGGTTGATGTAGAAGAAATCTTGGAAGAGATCAACAGTGGGTTCTTCCTGCAGATAGGTTTCACAGAGGACTTGAAATTGGCATAAATTGGTAACAGAATTGGGGCCTATGTCTTGAGGGTGGAGCTTGTAGAAGTGCAAGGCATCCTGATTTTTTTTCATCCGGGTGGTGAGAAGCCGTGGAGAAGGTGATCTGTGAATACGACCACTTCCCTTTCCTGAGGCTTGGGCCTGGTCTTCTTACAGGGAAACCGCCAGTGGATGGTCTCTTGAGCCGACAAGGCTCCCATGGTTACAAACTCCTTTAACGATTCCTTAGTGACCTAGGAGTTTACCCAAACGCAAGAGGCGGGGGCTTTGGCCATGGTGGCGGGTTAGACTCTGTGAAAATACACGAAGATGTGGCAGGTTAAGAAAACCACACAACAAAGGCAACTATGACCGAGACAACAACGATATTCGGTGGGTCATAGTTATATTCTAAGTCGCCGTCTACTATAGGACTAAGGCAAGTTAAATTGCTACAAGAAGATCCGACAATGCAATAGCGGGTCAAAAGACAGTTAATGTTCGAAATTTATTTAAGTATGGACAAATAGATTTCGCCAACTACGATGGCAACTATAAGATCTACGGATGAAGATAAAAAGCAAATATATTCTAAACCTAAAAATGTTAGTGAAAGAACAAGTAGTTCATATATGGATTCTACTCAAAATATAATCTACGTTGAGTAGGGTTACATGTTCAGCGGAGCCCGCATGACTTGGCTAGCATTTTGGAGCCTAAAGATGTTTTCTTTTCCGATCTATGGTGAATAATCCGATGAGCGGTGGCGGACTAGGAAGAACTCCGATGAACTAATGCGGATCTACAAAGGGAAGAGGAAGGAACCTGAAGGATGCCGAGGAGGCGATTCAGGGCGGAAGAATTCTAGTCCAGGTTAGGTTGTTGCAGCGGGCTTTGCTGGTGAAGAAGGGAAAGTCTGGCGAAGGCGGCGGAGCTTCAGCCGAGCATGCATTGGAGGAGGAAGAAGAAGATAGACATCGGTAGCGAGGAAAAGTAACAGAAATGGGACCCCCTCCCCCATCTATTTATGAGGAGATGGGACAACAACGGTCCACGCGAGAATTGAGGAGACACAATCATGATTGACCAAGAAGACACCTCGATTTTCGGGTTGACCGTTTAATGCGATGATCCATTGTGAAGTCATGGAGATCTTTTTGATATGTCCAGGATGATGTCATCCATTTTATACGGTGGGTTATGAAGGTTTATGTTTAGGTAAGAAAGGTATCAGACTCACCGCTAAATGGACTTGAAGATTGACATGAACAAATTCAAATCAATCTGGGGCCTAATGTTGGGGATATAACTCCGTGGTATGACCCGCCCAAGAGGGTCGGGTCACAGCTAGCGACTCATACTTAAGGTCCTATGTGTGCCTAAAGGTTGAAGAAAAACCTAGAAGCAACTCGCCACGTGGGTGGGATGGAGACCCAGAGCCGGAAGGCGGCGCGAGACTCGGGCGCGTGAGCCACTCGGAAGATGGCTTGCCCAAGAAGGCAAGAAGACTTAGAAACATGATCAGATCCTTTGTATAAGCCGGTCTGGACTCTTGTAAGCCCAGGGCCTCGACCTACTTATATAAAGGCGAGCCCCTATGGCGGCTTAAGGTATGAAACAATCTGTCGAGAACTAGGTCAAGCAAATCTGCTCCCTTGTAATCGATATCCAATCAATACAACACAGAACAGGACATAGGCTTTTACCTCTTTCCGAGGGGCCGAACCTGGGTAAACCCTTGTCTCTCATCACAATCAACCCCTTCGAGCTTACCGTCGTAGCGATGGCCTTGAACCTAAGTCCTCTCACTAGGACATCTGCCGTGACAAAACCCCAACAACTCCCTTTGAGAACCAAATCCCATGAGGGGAAGGCCCCACTGTGGGCGCCAATTGTCATGGTTTTGTCACGACATATGTCCTCATGCAAGGACTTAGGTGTGAGGTCATCGCTGCTGGGAGGCAACTCAAAGAGATCGAACGAGAACGGGAGGCGGGTTTACCCTGGTTCGGCCCCGCCAATGGAGGTAATGACCTACGTCCTCTTTTGTGTCTATATTAATGGAGTTCTCGATTACAAGGATGCGGGATTGCTAACCTAGCTTTCGAGAGTGTCTAACATGAGTCTTTTTGCCCTAGGGACTCACCTTTATATATAGATCGAGACCTTAGGGCTTACAACAGAGTCGAAGCCAAGACATGACTCGTAACCTAACATGTCTCTACTACGCCGTGTCTCTCAAGTAAGGAGTCTATCGATGTCTTTTGCTCTGTAGGCCTTGAGCCGCCGATTTCTCTATTCTTGAGCCGCCTGGCGGCTTACTCAGCAACTCTCGCTGCCTTGTGCTCATGGTGCGGCCCGTCTTAAGATTGACTCCAGAGCCGCCACCATATTGAACCGGCCCAGTAGGGCGGTTCATACCGCGGGGTTATATCCCTGACATGAAGGATGCCACTGGACGGAAATGAGGAAGACGACACGAAATCGGAGAGCTGGGACCAGCCTCCAGAGTAGCTCACGGGCGCTTGAGAGAGGGTACTCGGGAGAGGAAGAGGTCAATGGGTATGGGGAGCTAGAACTCCACATGCCCATCATTTAACCAGTCTTGGAACACTCAAAGCGGTAGTACGTCAGAGGGTAGCGGTAGTACCGGCGACCAGCCAGTGGTAGTACCGCTCAAGTGAAGTGACTGAGGGCTAGCTACACTCCTCCCAATGGTAGTACCAATGTTAAGCGCGGTAGTACCATTTGCATGGTAGTACCACCAGCAGTAGTATCGTCTGCAAGCCAAAAAACAACCTAGGGAAAATATGGCTCATGCAAATATGAAAGAGTGGTTTTAGGGAGATAGAACGCTTGAGTTAGGAACACAAAAACCAGCAAATTGGAAGGGCACTCCAAGATCAAAATGGCAAATAGGAAGATGAGCAAACTTGGAGTGACACAAACCAAAAATACTCGCTTAAAAAGCAAATTCCTCACTAGGAGGGGGCGATGGCTGAGGCCACCTATGTTTGAGTCTATTGGTATGGCATCGGGAAGATTTTAACCTGGGGACCATGAGCAAAACTCGTCTTTGACGCACAAGTACCATAAAAATGCCTCATGTGAAATACTCGATCAATTTATGCATAACGGGGGGAGGGGGAGGAGGAAGAGTTCATTGGGAGAACAATACCCCCTATATCCATGCCTACATATAAACAAGACACAATGATGAGTGTGGTGGGGTGTGCAAAGTTTCAAGCCGGATTGCTCGAATCAATGATATTTAGCTCATGGCTTAGCTCGTGAAATCTTGCTTCATCTAATGGCTTCATAAAAATATCTACAAGTTGCTCATGAGTGTTGAGATAAATAAGATCAATCTCCCCACGCTTGATGTGCTCCCGGATGAAGTGATGGCGAATCTCAATATGCTTCGTCTTGTAATGTTGAACATGGTTGTGCGAGATCTTGATAGCACTTTCATTATTGCGGTAAAGAGGCACTTTGTCAATATTGACCAGAGCTGGCCAAACGGGCCGGCCTGGCACGACAGGGCTCGACCGGCTATAATCGCGCCTGGCACGGCCCGGCCCATTGTGGCACCTTTAATAGTCGGGCTGTATCGTGTTGGCCCGTATGCTGCATTACGTAGCCTAAGTATGACCCAAGTGCTAATCGGGCTGGCCCGTTGGCACGCGAGGCATGTAGGCCCACCTTATTTTTGGCCTATTTGGCTATTTTTCTTGCATACTTTTACCTAGTGGGCTATATAAAACATACATACATATATAAAAAAATGTAAATGCGTCATGCCATGCTAGCCCTCTGCTCACCCTACCAGCCCAAGCACGACCCAAGGTGTGCCAGGCCCGACCCGTTTAGCCCATGCCGTGCCTGGCCCATGGTGGGTCGTGCCGGCATGCTAGCGGGCTAGTTTGTCTGGCCCGACCCATTTTGCTAGCTCTTCAATTAACTCCATAATCCTTTAAAGTTTGCCTCATCCATAGCCACTATGCACAAAAACTTGCGACTGCTACTTAATCGGCCTCGGTGGTAGAGAGAAACACAGTTCTGTTTCTTTGAGGACCAACTTACCAAAGAGCAACCAAGGAATTGGCACCCTCTGGAGTTGACTTCCTATCAACATGGTCTCATTCCCAATCCGAGTCTGTATATCTAGTGAGGTCAAATGAAGCACCTTTGGGGTACCATAAGCCAAAGTTTGGGTTGTGATCCAAATATCGAAAGATTTGCTTCACTACCGGATAGTGACTTTCCTTAGGTGCGGCTTGGAATCTTGCACACATTCCCACACTCAACACAATATCTTGTCTAGATGAACAAAGGTAAAGCAAGGATCCAATAATGGAGCGATATACCTTTTAATCCACGTCTTTACCATTGGGATCAATGTCGAGTTGGCACTTTAGAGGCAGAGGTGTCTTTGCCGACTTGACATCATCCAACTTGAACCTCTTGAGCATGTCTTGAGTGTATTTCTCTTGATTAATGAAGGTTCCTTGGCTTTGTTACTTGACTTCAAATCCAAGGAAGAACTTCAACTCTCCCATCATAGTCCTCTCAAATTCCTTGGTCATGATTGCATCAACGTCATCATTGAAAGATTGGTTATGAGAACCAAAGATAGTATCATCAACATATAATACGCACATGAACAAATCCCCCTTTACCCTTGTAGTAAAAAGAGTGGGATAGATTTTCCCAATTACAAACCCACGATATTCTAACAACTCGATGAACTTGGGATGCTCAAACCCTGAGGGTTGTTTGACATATACCAACTCATTAAGAGGACCATTTAAAAATCACTTTTCGCACCCATTGGTTGTAATTTGAAATTTTGATGAGAAGCATATGCAAGAAATATGCGAATAGATTCAAGGCGATCAAGGGGGTCAAACGTTTCACCATAGTCGGTACCCTTGACTTGGGAGTAGCCTTGAGCCATCAATCTTGCCTTGTTCGAATGACAACACAGTTTGCATCTTGCTTGTTTTCATCCCTTTGATCCCAATGAGATTATGATTCTCCTACGATCTTGGAACTAATTGCCACACCTTGTTGCGCTCGAAGTTGTTGAGTTCATCATGTATGGCTTCAAGCCAATCCGTGCCCTCGAGATCCTCTTGTACCTTTAGGGTTTCAATACTAGAAACAAACGTGTGATGCTCACAAAAGTTTGTTAATTGTTTACATGTTGTTACCCCTTTATTCAAGCTTTCGTAGATGTTCTCCAACACATGTTATTGATGTTTGAGCTTGGAAGCTACTTTGGCGGCACGACGCTCAAAAATATCCTCCAAGGAAGGTCGGGGAGCTATGCAAAGAATATCCTTAGCGTCGTCTTGAGATTGATCTTGATCTTGAACTTCTTATTGATCTTGAGCTTGCTCGGCTTCATGAACTTGATGTTGGGCATCACTTGGTGAGGAACCATCATCATGAGTTTGATCTTTCCCTTGATCTTGTTCATGTGGGTGAGGGACTTCACTTTGTTCTTCGGAAGCGTTTGGTAAGGTGATGGTGAGGGTTCCACTTGAGTAGAACATTGTCCTTTTGCTTCGGCCACAAGGGGTTCCTCAACGGGTAGAAAGTGTCCCACACCCATTTTTCTTATGGCTTGGGGAGGAATTTCATCACCTATATCAGAAAGACCACTTTGCTCCACTTGGGAGCCATTATTTTCATCAAACTCCATGTTACATGTCTCCTCAATGAGTTTTGTGGACTTTTTAAGGACACGGTAAGCATGAGAGATTGTAGCATAACCAACAAAATATGCCCTAGAGAGCTCTGGAATCAAATTTAGCTAAATGAGCTACTTTTTGAGAATGCAATACTTACACCCAAACACCCGAAAGTACTTGAGGTTGGGCTTGTTACCGGTAAGTACTTCATATGGAGTTTTGTTCAAGCCTTTGGGGAGTTAGAGCCGATTGGATGCATGGCATGCAGTGTTGATGGGTTTGGCCCAAAATTTGTATGGAGTTTTGAATTCCACCATCATTGTCCTTGCCGCGTCCATCAATGTCCAGTTCTTCCAGGGGTATATGGTGCGGAGTATTGGTGCTTGATACCCTCATCACTCAAAAACTCATCCAAGGTGTAGTTCTTATACTTAGAGCCATTATCACTTCGGATCATCATGATCTTTGCTTCATGTTGGCATTGAGCTCCATTTGCAAAGTCAACGATGGTTTGTTAGGTCTCACTCTTCCTTTTGAAGAAATATAATCATGTATATCTGGATTAATCATCCACAATCACCAAGCAATACTTTCTTGCTCCAAGACCATCAGAAGATTGATACATCTCTGACGTATCTATAATTTTTGCTTGTTCCATGAAGTTATACTATCATTCTTGGATGTTTTACAATAATTTTATTACAATTTTATATCATTTTTTGGTACTAACCTATTGACATAGTGCCAAAGTGCCAGTTGCTATTTTTTGCATGTTTTTACTTTGGAGAAAATCAGCACCAAACAGAGACAAAGCGCAGCAGGGATTTTTGTGGATTGATCAGAAGAAAGAAGATGGGACAAAGAACACCAGAAGAGGGGGCCCGAGTTGGCCAGCACCTACCATGGCGTGCCAGACCCCCATACCTATGCCCTTGTGGGTGTTGTGCACCTCGATGCCCATATCCACGTGAAAGCAATGCCAAAAATTCCTATAAATATAGAAACCATCAGAAATAATCCTAGACTCCTCGTTCCGTCGCCACAAGGCCTCTCTGTCGATGAAAAACCAATCAGGAGAGAAAATAGTACCCTGCCGGATAGGGTCGATCATCTCCGATGGCCATCTTCATCATCCCGACGGAGTCCATGGTGGGGAGGGAGTAGTACACACTCAGGGTTGACGGTTTGTGCCAATATCTATGTGTTCAATCTCTCTCTCTCTCTCATGTTCTTGAGATGGCACATTCTTGATGTATCACGGGCTTTGTTAATATAGTTGGATCACAAGGTGTTTTCCCCTCTCTATCTTGTTGTGATGAATTGAGTTTTAGCTTTGAGATTTTGTTTTATTGGATTGAATGCTTTTATGGATTTGAGAGCACTTAATGTATGTCTTGCATGTGGATACTTGTAGTGACATGGGTTATTCAAGTGATTCACTTGATATATGTGTTGGTACTCAACTTTCGGATTCCAACGGTGATATTGGGGCAATCTATGCATAGGGGTTGATACACGTTCTTGTCCTACTTTCTCCGATAGAAATCTTGGGTCACTCTTTGAGGTTCGTTATGCTGGATTGAGTATTATGAATCGGAAATTATTTGATGTGTATCGTATAATTAGATCATGGATACTTGTGGTGACATTGCAGTATCTAGGTGACATTAGAGTTGGTTGATGCGTATCATATGGTGTTATTATAGTATGAACTCTTGAATAGATCGATCGAAAAGAATAACTTTAAGGTGGTTTCGTACCCTGCAAACAATTTCTTCTTATGTTCACCACTAGATAAGAACTTGTGAGTGATTCTACGTTGCACGTTGAGGGGTGGTCATGTGATCCAATTATATTAGCATTGCTGAGAGATTGCACTAGCGAAAGTACAGACCGTTGGCCTTGTTTTCAAGCATAGCAATACCATTTGTGCTCACTTTTGTTACTTTCTTACTTGCTTTTTTATAATTTCAGATTATAAAAATCTGCATGTATCATCCATATTGCACTTGAATCACCATCTCTTTGCCGAACTAGTGCACCTATACAATTTGCCATTGTATTGGGTGTGTTGGGGGACACAAGAGGTTTCTTGTATTTGATTGCAGGGTTGTTTGAGAGAGACCATATTCATCCTACAACTCCCACGGATTGACAAACCTTAGGTCATCCACTTGAGGGAAAATTGCTACTGTCCTACAAAACTCTGCACTTGGAGGCCCAACACGAGTCTACAAAGATGAAGTCGTGTAGAAGACATCAAGCTCTTTTCTGGCGCCGTTGACCGGGAGGTGAATGCTTGAACATATATATTTAGATCTTGCAATAAAATCTTTTATTTTCTTGTTTTTCACTAGTTTGGTTTTATAAAATAAAACTACGAACAAATGGAGCTTAGGTTGCATCAATTGTTTCGTCTCTTTAATGTCTTTCGTGAAAATGATGACTCGGAAAATTGTGCTCAATTGGTAGGGAAAGAAATTATGAAAATACGTATGGGAATTCCTTGAATGATGACCATGATAGAAATATTGTATTGGGGAATGTTGCATGGGAAACAAAAAATTTCCTACGTTCACGCAAGACCTATCCATGGTGATGAGCATCTTCGACAGGGAGAGTGGATCAACATATCCTTGTAGATCGCTAAGCGGGAAGCGTTAAGAAACGCGGTTGGTGTAGTCGAACGTCTTCGCGATCAAAATCACCGAGCGTCCCGCGATCCAATCACGATCCCTCCCGCAATCCAATCACGATCCGTCCCGCGAACTTGATCACGATCCGTCCCGCGAACTCGATCACAGTCCTTGCACTCTAGCGCCGAACGGACGACACCTCCGCATTCAGAACACGTACGGCTTGATGACGATCTCCACCATCTTGATCCAGCAAGAGGTAGAGGAGAGGAAGAAGAGTTCTCTGGCAGCGTGACGGTGCTCCGGCGATGGTGGTGGAGCTATTCCGATAGGGCTTCGCCTAAGCACTACGGAAATCCGATCTAGAGGAGAAATTATGCACTGGAGGAACGGGCAGCACGTGGCTAAAAATTCTGTGCACAAACCCTAAAACCTCCAGTATATATAAGAGGGAGGGAGGATGGGACTTGGCACAAGGGCCAAGCCTCCTTGGTTCGGCCGAAGTGGGGAGGAGAGGAGGACTCCTCCTCCAATCCTAGTAGGACTAGGATTCCTCCCTTTTTGGCCTTTTTCCACCTTTTTCCCTTTGGAATTTTCTTCCCTAGCCGCATGGGCCTTGTGTGGGACTTCCACCAGCCCACAAAAGGCTGGTATTTATTATCCCACAGCCCATGAAGCCTCTTGGGTCGAAATACCCCTCCCGGTGGTCTCTCGGTACACTATCGATTAGCCCGAAACTTTTCCGGTGACCAAAATAGGACTTCCTATATATGAATCTTTACCTCCAGACCATTCTGGAGCTCCACGTGACGTCTGGGATCTCATCCAGGACTCTGAAAAACCTTCGGTCACCACCATACATAACTCTATACTACCGAAACACCACCAAACCTTAAGTGTGTACACCCTGCGGGTTTGAGAACTATGTAGACATGACCGAGACACCTCTACGGTCAATAACCAATAGCGGGACCTGGATGACCATATTGGTTCCTACATATTCGACGAAGATCTTTATCGGTCAAACCTTTGTGTCAAGGATTCAGTTAATCCTGTATGATCTTCCGTTTGTTCTTCGATATGTTACTTGCCCGAGATTAGATCATCGGCATCTCCATAGCTAGTTCAATCTCGTTACCGGCAAGTCTCTTTACTCATTCCGTAATACAAAATCCCATGACTAACACTTATTCACATTTCTTGCAAGGTTATAGTGATGTTGCATTATCGAGTGGGCCCTGAGATACCTCTCCGTTACACGGAGTAACAAATCCCAGTGTTGATCCATGCCAACTCAATAGACACCCTCGGAGATACCTGTAGAGAACCTTTATAGTCACCCAGTTACGTTGCGATGTTTGATACACATAAGGCACTCTTCCGATGTCCGTGAGTTGCATGATCTCATGGTCATAGGAACATATACTTGACATGCAGAAAACAGTAGTAATAAACTAACACGATCATATGCTACGTTTGTAGTTTGGGTCTTGTCCATCACATCATTCTTCTAATGATGTGACCCTGTTATCAAATGACATCACATGTCAATGGCTAGGAAACCTTGACCATCTTTGATCAATGAGCTAGTTCACTAGTGGCATACTAGGGACAAAGTGTTGTCTATTTACCCACACATGTAATGTGTTTCCAATCAATACAATTATAGCATGGATAATAAACGATTATCATGAACAAGTAAATATAATAATAAACACTTTATTTATTGCCTCTAGGCATATTTCCAACAGTCTCCCCCTTGCACTAGAGTCAATAATCTGGTTCACATCACTATGTGATTTACATTGTAATGAATCGAACACCCATGCAGTTTTGGTGTTGATCATGTTTAGGCCTTGGACGAGGTTTAGTCAACGGGTCTGCAACATTCAGATCCATGTGCACTTTGCAAATATTTATGTCCTTCTCCTTGATGTAACCGCGGGTGGATTTGAAGCGTCGCTTTATGTGTCTGGTCCTCTTGTGAAACCTTGGTTCCTTGGCCAGAGCAATGGCACCAGTGTTGTCACAGAATAGGTTCATTGGATTCAGTGCACTGGGCACTACTCCAAGATCTGTCATGAACTACTTCATCCAGACACCTACCTTTGCTGCCTCCGAGGCTGCGATGTACTCCGCTTCGCACGTAGAATCGGCTACCACGCTTTGCTTGGAACTGCACCAACTTACCGCTCCCCCATTGAGAATAAATACGTATCCGGTTTGTGACTTAGAGTCATCCGGATCAGTGTCAAAGCTTGCATCGACGTAACCCTTTATGACAAGCTCTTCATCACCTCCATAAACAAGAAACATTTCCTTAGTCCTCTTCAGGTACTTAAGGATATTCTTGACCGCTGCTCAGTGTTCCATTCCAGGATCACTTTGAAACCTTCCGGCCATACTTATGGCAAGGCTGACATCAGGTCTTGTGCACAACATTGCATACATGATAGAGCCTATGGCTGAAGCATAGGGGATGACACTCATCTTTTCTCTATCTTCTGCAGTCACTGGGCATTGAGTCTTACTCAACATCACACCTTGTAACACAGGCAAGAACCCCTTCTTGGACTAATCCATTTTGAACTTCTTCAAAACTTTATCAAGGTATGTGATCTGTGAAATTGGTATTAAGCGTATCAATCTATCTATATAGATCTTAATGCCTAATACGAAAGTAGCTTCTCCTAGGTCCTTCATTGAATAACTCTTGTTCAAATATTCCTTCACGCTTTCCAGCATATCTATATTGTTTCCAATCAGCAATATGTCATCCACATATAATATTAGAAACGCTATAGAGCTCCCACTCACTTTCTTGTAAATAAAAGCTTCTCCATAAACTTGTATAAACTCAAATGCTTTGATCACCTCATCAAAGCGCTTATTCCAACTCCAAGATGCTTGCACCAGCCCATAAATGGATCACTGGAGTTTGCAAACTTTGTCAGCATTCTCTAGATCGACAAAAGCTTCTGGTTGCATCATATACAACTCTTCCTCAAGGAAATCATTGAGGAACGCTGTTTTTACATCCATCTGCCAAATTTCATAATCGAAATAAGCTACTATTGCCAACATGATTCTGACAGACTTAAGCATTGCTACGGGTGAGAATGTCTCATCGTAGTCAACTCCTTGAACTTGTGAAAAACCCTTTGCCACAAGTCGAGCTTTATAGACGGTGACATTACCGTCTGCATTTGTCTTCTTCATAAAGATCCATTTGTTCTGAATAGCCTTTCGCCCTTCAGGTAATACTTCCAAAGTCCATACTTTCTTTTCATACATGGATCCCATTTCGGATTTCATGGCCTCTAACCATTTCTCGGAATCCGGGCCCATCACTGCTCCTCCATAGCTCGTAGGTTCATTGTTGTCCAACAACATGACCTCCAAGACAGGGTTGCCGTACCACTCAGGAGTAGTACGCGCCCTTGTCGACCTACGAGGTTCAATAGTAGCTTGATCCGAAGTTCATGATCATCATCATTAACTTCCTCTTCTACCGTCGTAGGTTCCACAGAAACAACTTTCTATGCTACGCTACTTTCTGGTTGCAGTAAAGGTTCAATAACCTCATCAAGCTCTATTTTCCTCCCACTCAATTCTTTTGAGAGAAATCTTTCTCAAGAAATGTTCCATTCTTAGCGACAAACACTTTGCCTTCGGATCTGAGATAGAAGGTATACCCGACTATCTCTTTCGGGTATCCTATGAAGACACATTTGTCCGCTTTGGGTTCGAGCTTTTCAGGCTGAAGCTTTTTGACATAAGCATCACATCCCCAAACTTTAAGAAACGACAACTTTTGCCTCTTGGCAAACCATAGTTCATATGGCGTCAGCTCAACGGATTTTTATGGTGCCCTATTTAAAGTGAATGCAGCTGTCTCTAATGCATAACCCCAAAACGATAGTGGCAAATCAGCAAGAGACATCATAGAATGCACCATATCTACTAAGGTTCGATTACAACGTTCAGACACACCATTACGTTGTGGTGTTCCAGGTGGTGTCAACTGTGAAACAATTCCACACTGTCTTAAGTGACTGCCGAACTCATAACTCAGATATTCACCTCCTCGATCAGATCGTAGGAATTTAATCTTCTTGTTACGATGATTCTCAACTTCACTCTGAAATTGCTTGAACTTTTCAGACGTTTCAGACTTGTGTTTCATTAAGTAAATATACCCATATCTACTTAAGTCATCACTGAAGGTGAGAAAATAACGATATCCACCACACGCTGTAACATTCATTGGACCGCACACATCAGTTTGTATGATTTCTAATAAGTCACTCGCCCGTTCTATTGTTCTAGAGAACAGCGTTTTAGTCATCTTCCCATGAGGCATGGTTCACATGTGTCAAGTGATTCAAAATCAAGTGACTCCAAAAGTCCATCAGCATGGAGCTTCCTCATGTGTTTTACACCAATATGACCTAAACGGCAGTGCCACAAGAAAGTTGTACTATCATTATCAACTCTACATCTTTTGCATCAATGTTATGAACATGTGTGTCATCACTATCAAGATTCAGTATTAATAAACCCCTCACATTGGGTGCGTGACCATAAAAGATATTACTCATACAAATAGAACAACTTTTATTCTCTGATTTAAATGAGTATCCGTCTCGCAATAAACAAGATCTAGATATAATGTTCAAGCTTAACGCATGCACTAAATAACAATTATTCAGGTTCATCACTAATCCCGATGGTAATTGAAGAGAGATCTTGCTGACGGCGATCACATCAACCTTGGAACCATTTCCCACGCGCATCGTCACTTCATCCTTTGCCAGCCTTCGTCTATTCCGTAGGTCTTGCTTTGAATTGCAAATGTGAGCAACCGAACTGGTATCAAATACCCAGGCACTACAACGAGAGCTAGTAAGGTACACATCAATAACATGTATATCATATATACCTTGTTTGTTGTTGGCCGCCTTCTTGTCAGCCAGGTACTTGGGGCAGTTCCGCTTCCAGTGACCAGTTCCCTTGCAATGAAAGCACTCAGTTTCTGGCTTAGGTCCATGCTTGGGCTTCTTTATAGGAGTAGCAACTGCTTTGCCATCCTTCTTGGTTTTACCCTTCTTGCCCTTGCCCTTGCCATTCTTCTTGAAACTAGTGGTTTTCTTGACCACCAACACTTGATGTTCTTTCTGGATTTCAGACTCAGCAACTTTTAGCATCGCAAACAGCTCGACAACTGACTTGTTCATACCGTGCATGTTATAGTTCATCACAAAGCTCTTGTAACTAGGTGGCAGTGATTGAAGAACTCTATAAGTGATCGCCTATGGCAGAAGGGAAATTCCCAACTCTGCTAGATGAGTTGAATACCCAGACATTCTGAGTATATGTTCACTGATAGACCCGTTCTCCTCCATCTTGCAAGCATAGAACCTCTCAATCCGGGCATTTTTTCTAAAAGATAAACTTCAACTCCTGGAACATCTCATATGCTCCATGACGTTCAAAACGTCTTTGAAGTCCCGGTTCTAAGCCATACAATATTGCACACTGAACTATTGAGTAATCTCTAGTACGTGCCTCCCAAGCGTTCTTAATGTCTTCGGAGGTCATGTCTTTTGGTTGATCACCAAGCGGTGCATCAAGGACATATGATTTCTGGGAAGCCGTGAGGATAATCTTCAGATTACGGGCCCAATCAACAAAGTTACTTCCATCATATTTCAACTTAGCTTTCTCTAGGAACGCATTAAAATTCAGGGGTGCTACTGCGCGAGCCATTGATCTACAACATAAATAGTCAAAGGTTACTTAGACTATTGTTCAAGATAATGAGTTTAGTTAATCATATTATTAAAGCTCCCACTCAAATTGAAATCCCTCAGGTCATCTAAGTATCACATGATCCAAATTCACCAACTCAAGTCCGATCATCACGTGAGTTGAGGTGGCTTCAGTGGTGAACATCATCATGTTGATCATATCTACTATATTACTCATGTTCGATCTTTCGGTCTCTTGTGTTCCGAGGCCATGTCTGTACATGCTAGGCTCGTCAAGTTTAACCCGAGTGTTCTGCATGTGCAACACTGGCTTGCACCTGTTGTATGTGAACGTAGAGTCTATCACACCCGATCATCACGTGGTGTCTCGACACGACGAACTTTCGCAACGGTGCACACTCGGGGAGAACACAATTCATCTTGAAATTTAAGTGAGGGATCAAATTATAATGATACCATCGTCCTAAGAAAAACAAGGTGCATAAAAGGATTAACATTACATTCAAATCATAAGTGACATGATATGGCCATGAACTTGTGCTTTTTGATCTCCATCTAGAAGCGCCAGCATGATCTCCATAGTCACCGGCATGACACCATGATCTCCATCATCTTGATCTCCATCAAGGTGTTGCCATTGGGGTTGTCGCGCCCAACAAGCTTCTAATACTATTGCTACCGTTTAGCGATAAAGTAAAGCATTACATAGCGCTTAATGATTGACACACAGGTCATACAATAATTAAAGACAACCCTATGGCTCCTGCCGGTTGCCGTACTCATCGACATGCAAGTCGTGATAATCTTATACATCACATGATCATCTCATACATCACATATATCACATCATGTAATTGGCCATATCACATCACAACATACCCTGCAAAAACAAGTTAGACGTCCTCTAAATTGTTGTTGCATGTTTTACGTGGCTGCTACGTGTATCTAGCAAGAAAAATTCTCATCTACGCAAAAACCACAACAGTGATACACTCGTTGCTTTTCAACCTTCTCAAGGACTGCCTTTGTCGAATCCGATCCAACAAAGTGATAGAAACTGGCACCCGCAAGCCATCTATGCAACAAGTTGCGGTTGAGGGAACCGGTTTCTCGTAAGCGTATGAGTAATGTTGGTCCGGGCCGCTTCATCTCACAATACTGCTAAACCAAAAAATGACCAAGGGAGGAAGCAATCTAAGCATAAATGCCCACAAACTCTTTGTGTTCTACTCAAGATCTCATCTACACATAGAACTAGATCTGATACCACTGTTGGGGAACGTTGCATGGGAAACAAATTTTTTCCTACATTCACGCAATACCTATCCATGGTGATGAGCATCTATGAGAGGGCGAGTGCATATACATACCCTTGTAGATCGCTAAGTGGGAAGCGTTAAGAAATGCGGTTGGTGTAGTCGAATGTCTTCGCGATCCAAATCACCGAGCGTCCCACAATCCAATCATGATCCGTCCCGCGAACTTGATCACGATCCGTCCCACGAAATCGATCACGGTCCTTCCGATCTAGCGCCGAACGTACGGCACCTCCGTATGGCTTGATGACAATGTCCGCCATCTTGATACAAAAAGAGGGAGTGGAGAGGAAGAAGAGTTATCCGGCAGCATGACGGTGCTCCGGCGATGGTGGTGGAGCTATTCTGGTAGGGCTTCGCCTAAGCACTACAGAAATCCGATCTAGAGGAGAAACTATGCACTGGCGGAACGGGCAACACGTGGCTAAAAATTCTATGCAAAAATGCTAAAACCTCCAGTATATATAAGAGGGAGGGAGGAGAGGACTTGGCGCAAGGGCCAAGCCTCCTTGGTTCGGCTAAAGTGGGGAGGAGAGGAGGACTCCTCCTCCAATCCTAGTAGGACTAGGATTCCTCCCTTTTTGGACTTTTTCCACCTTTTCCCCTTTGGGATTTTCTTCCCTAGCCACATGGGCCTTGTGTGGGACTTCCACCAGCCAAAAAAAGGCTGGTATTTATTCTCCCACAGCCCATGAAGCCTGTCGGGTCGAAATACCCCTCCGGTGGTCTCCCGGTACACTACCGGCACTCCTGGTACAATACCGATTAGCCGGAACTTTTCCGGCGACCAAAACAGGACTTCCTACATATGAATCTTTACCTCTGGACCATTCCGGAGCTCCTCGTGATGTCTGAGATCTCATCCGGGACTCCTAACAACCTTCGGTCACCACCATGCATAACTCTATACTACCAAAACGTCACCAAACCTTAAGTGTGTAGACCCTGCGGGTTCGAGAACTATGTAGAAATGACCGAGACACCTCTACAGTCAGTAATCAATAGCGGGACCTGGATGCCCATATCGGTTACTACATATTCTATGAAGATCTTTATCGGTCGAACCTCTATGTCAAGGATCCAGTTAATCCCGTATGATGTTCCCTTTGTTCTTCGGTATGTCACTTGCCCGAGATTCGATTGTCGGTATCTCCATACCTAGTTCAACCTCGTTACCGGCAAGTCTCTTTACTCGTTCCGTAATACAAAATCCCATGACTAACATTAAGTCACATTGCTTGCAAGGCTTATAGTGATGTTGCATTATCGAGTGGGCCCTGAGATACCTCTCCGTTACACAGAGTAATAAATCCCAGTCTTGATCCATGCCAACTCAATAGACACCCTCGGAGATACCTATAGAGAACCTTTATAGTCACCCAGTTACGTTGCGACGTTTGATACACACAAGGCACTCTTCGGGTGTCTGTGAGTTGCATGATCTCATGGTCATAGGAACATATACTTGACATGCAGAAAATAGTACCAATAAACTGACACGATCATATGCTACATTTGTAGTTTGGGTCTTGTCCGTCACATCATTCTAATGACGTGATCCCGTTATCAAATGACATCACATGTCAATGGCTAGGAAACCTTAACCATCTTTGATCAACGAGCTAGTTCACTAGAGACATACTAGGGACAAAGTGTTGTCTATTTACCCACACATGTAATGTGTTTCCAATCAATACAATTATAGCATGGATAATAAACGATCATCATGAACAAGGAAATATAATAATAAACACTTTATGTATTGCCCCTAGGGCATATTTCCAACATATTGTTAGTATGAATTGTCTGAATATTAGTGATGCTAATGATATGCAAAGCCACAAGCTTGGGGATGCTATGTTTTATGAAGATGATATTTTTAGTGCCCCAAGTTTTGATGAGCAAAACTATGATGATGATAGCATGCCTCCTATGTATGTTATATAGAGTGATGCTATGTGATGAAATGTATGCTATAAAGAGTAATGACAACCATGAAACTTGTTATCATGATTTTAATATTCAAAGTGGTTATGTCTATCAAGTACCTCATGATAGTTATTTTCTTGAGTTTTCTCCCACTATTATGAATGAGAATAAGTTTGCTTATGTGGAGAGTGATAATTTTCTATTCTTGTAGATCATGAAAAAAATGTTGTATGTGATAGTTATATTTTTGAAAGCCTTCATGATGTTACTGAAAATTATTATGAGGGAGGAACATATGCTTGTAGGAATTGCAATAATATCATGTTTCCTCTCTATGTGTTCAAAATTTTGAAGATATGCTTGTTTTGCCTTCCTATGCAAATTGATTCTTGCAACCATAAATTTGTTGCTGAAAAAATCTCTATGAATAGGAAGTGGGTTGGACTTAAATGTGCTTGTCATATGCTTCATGATGATCCCATTGTGTTTCAATTCTTTACTTTTATGTGAGCATCATTGAAATCATCATGCCTAGATAAAAGGCATTAAAAAGCGCTTGTTGGGAGACAACCCAACATTTTTAATTTCTGTTTTTATATGCTCGCATGATTAAGCTACTGTACTAATCTTGTTTTGTGTCTTTTATTTCACTAAAGCACCAAGTAAAGCCTTTGGGATAGTGTGGATACTTGCTTGTTTGATTCTGTGCAAAATCATAAAGTTTTGCGTCTAGTATATGAATTATCTGATTTTACTAGAGAGTCAAAAAATTCTTAAATTTCTACACATAATTTCTATACAAATTCTATAAATTTTCTAATATTTCCTAATTTTTAAAGTCAGGGAAATATGGTGATCATTCAGATCTTTACAAACTGTTCTGTCTTTTGACAGATTCTGTTTTGCATGCATAGTTTACATGTTTAAAGTGTTTCCATAGCTTATATGTGGTAATATAAATTGTTAGAATGATGTAATATAGTAGGTATTATGTGAGAAGAATTATGAATCTTGTCTTTATAGTACCTAAGTGAATGATCTATATTTACTACACTAACCCATCTCACGAAATTCCATTAAGTTTTGTGTGATTGAAATTTCCAAGTTTTGGGTGAGAAACCAATATGAGGTGAATAAGGAGCATAAATTACAGAAGACTGGGGATTCGCAAGTCACCCCAAGGTAATATCCAAGGAATAGTCAAGCGTATAAGCTTGGGGATGCCCCGGAAGGCATCCCCTCTTTCGTCTCCAACATTATCGGTACATCCTAGTAGGAGCTGTATTTTTATTTGTCACATGATATGTCTTTTTCTTGGAGAATCATTATATTTTATTTTTATCTGTTAGATGATATTTATAATCTTGTTTCTCAATAAAAATCTCCAAGAATTGCATTAGGATGCTTGCATTGCATGTTTTGCTATATGCTGTATAAAAACAGAAACTTTTGCTGTAGTGCTTGAATTTTCATATTTTACTGGAACGTGAAAAGTTTCTGAAAATTTTACAAAGTGTTTTAATATAAGATTTTTAGCATGTAATAAATTTTCATAATTGTTTGATTTACAGAAGTACACTTTTTTCATAAATTTCTACCGAGTGTTCTGTTTGGACAGATTGCTGTCATAGTTTCGTTATCTACCTATCCTATAGTTTCCATAGCCTATGTTGGTAGATATAAATTGTGGGAATGATAGTAAAAAGTAGATGATGTTTGAAATTATTATGCAACTTTTCTTGGCAGTACATAAAGAGTTGATTTATTATTATGTGTACTAACCTATCTCACGAGTTCTTTTCGAGTTTTTTATGCATGAAGTTTTTGAGAATAGGTGAAACTGGGATATGAGCGGATTGAACGAGATACAAGAGATCAAGCTTGGGTATGCACAAGGCACCCCAAGTAAACATTTCAATAAGTCTCAATCATTTAAGCTTGGGTATGCTACGCAACCCACCACTCTTCGTCAACTATCGGTTAGCCTATGTTGAGCCTAAATTTTTGTTCCTTCACATGATGCATGCTATTCTTGAAGTTCTATTTTTGTTTAGTTTTTTGTTTGAATAAAATACTTATATCTGAAAATATTTACTGAGAGAGAGAGTCCTCATATAGCTACTTAATTGTTTGACAACTCATTGATCTTCACTTATATGTTTTGAGAGTAGCTTGTCATTTCCTCTCATGCTTCACTTATACATTTTTGAGGGATGCAATATTTATGCTCATGTGCTTCACTTAAATTTGTTTGAGCTTGTCAAAAAAAGGCACTGGCAATATATGAAACTAGTCCCAAAGTGATAGGTATCCAAGTAGGATATAATAAAAACTTTCATGAAGATCATTAGGCAAATTAAACTTGATTTCTTGTAATAGTTTTGAAACATGATGTGTAATATGTGAGTCATGTTGGTGAGTAATTGTTCTTAGTAGGAATATTGGTGTTAAGGTTTGTGATTCGCTATTCATGCACGAAAGTCAATAGTTATGCAATGAAGTTACATCCTGCTTGTGGTGCATTATACGGTGTTAGTTATGTTCAATGCTCACTTATGTTATTTTCATTTCATGGTTTGGTTCCTTCCCAATATTGTTGCTAGCCTTCACTTGTACTAAGTTGAAATAGTACTTGTGCATCCAAAATCATTAAACCAAGTTTTTCCACATGAGTCCACCATACCTACCTACATGCTGTATTTCCATGATATTCCAAGAAAATTTGTATGTGCCATCTCTAAATTTTCAAAATAATTTTTCTCTTTTGTGTGCCCATACCGCTCATGAAACGGTGGGGAGTGTCCAATATTTTTCCATTTTAGTTGTGTTATTCTCAAGATGAGTGTTTATTCACTTGTCATTGCACGATAGTGCGGCAGTAATAGGGTTGCCCATTCCCGAAATGAAAAAAATAACTTTATGTTGTCAAATAATAAATTCCTTGGAAAGTGTTGGTATGGAAGGCAACCGTGGATATGGTCCGCCATCGAAAGTAAAAGTTTGGTGGAAAAAGGAATAAACTTTATTTTTTGTTTGAGAACCGCCTATGATAAATCTAGCATGGAAAGTATTGTGAGTTGCTTTTTCGTTTTTGTTGACATGAAAAGCATGCCGCTCAAAATATTTTCTATATCAATTTAAACCTTGAGCTCTGGCACCTCTACAAATCCCTACTTCCCTCTGCGAAGGGCCTATTCTATTTACTTTATGCAATTTTTATTTTTTTCTTTGAGTCTCCATCTTATCTTATAAGCACCAACTAGGGGGAACTATGATCGTACTTGACCATTGGGCATAGCTAATATTTGATTGTGTTTCATGAATGGATCAATTATTGTGCATGATGGGCTAGGGATAACTTTCTTTAGTGTTGATAATTTGAAAGAAATGGTTACTTGTTGACATGCTTGCGTATTGAAGTCATTATGTTAAAACTAGACTATTGCTTTGAAACATTTACAAGTACAAATGTCCATGATATACAAAGAAGAAGAAAATATGATGAACATGTTAGGCAACATTCCACATCAAAAATTATGTTTTTATAATTTATCTACTCGAGGACGAATAGGAATTAATCTTGGGGATGCTGATACGTCTGCAACGTATCTATAATTTTGCTTGTTCCATGTTGTTATATTATCATTCTTGGATGTTTTCAAATTATTTCATTACAACTTTATATCATTTTTTGGTACTAAAATATTGAGATAGTGCCAAAGTGCGAGTTGATGTTTTTGCTTGTTTTTTTACTTTGTAGAAAATCAGTACCAAATGGAGACAAAACGCTGCGGGGATTTTTATGGATTTTTTACCGAACAGAGGAAAGAAGATGGGCCAAAGAACACTAGAAGAAGGGGCCCAGGGTGGCCAGCACCCACCGGGGGGTGCTAGACCCCCCTACTCGTGCCCTTGTGGGTGATGTGCACCTCGTGGCCCATCTCGGCGTGAAACCAACGCCAAAAATTCCTATAAATATCGAAACCATCAGAAATAACCCTAGACTCCTTGTTCCGTCACCGCAAGGCCTCTATATCGACGAAAAAACAATCGAGAGGGACCCTGCCGGAGAGGGTAGATCATCTCCGGTGGCCATCTTCATCATCCCGAAGGAGTCCATGATGAGGAGGGAGTAGTCCACCCTCAAGGGTGACGGTTTGTACCAGTAGCTATGTGTTCAATCACTCTCTCTCTCATGTTCTTGAGATGGAACAATCTTGATGTATCACGGGCTTTGTTAATATAGTTAGATCACCTGGTGTTTTCCCCTCTCTATCTTGTTGTGATGAACTGAGTTTTCCCTTTGAGATTTTGTATTATCGAATTGAATAATTTTATGGATTTGAGAGAACTTAATGTATGTCTTGCATGCGAATACTCATAGTGACATTGGGGTATTCAAGTGATTCACTTGATATATGGTTTGGTACTTAACTTGTGGATTTCTGTGGTGACATTGGGGTAATCTATGCATAGGGGTTGATACACGTTCTTGTCCTACTTTCTCCAGTAGAAATCTTGGGGGCACTCTTTGAGGTTCTTTGTGTTGGATTGAGTATTATGAATCTGAAATTGTTTGATGCGCTTCGTATAATTAGCTCATGGATACTTGTGGTGAGGTTGGAGTATCTAGGTGACATTAGAGTTGGTTTATGCGTATCATATGGTGTTATTCTAGTATGAACTCTTGAATAGATCGATCGGAAAGAATAACTTTAAGGTGGTTTCATACCCTACCAACAATTTCTTCTTATGTTCTCCACTAGATAAGAACTTTGGAGTGATTCTTCGTTGCACATTGAAGGATGTTTATGTGATGCAATTATATTAGCATTGTTGAGAGCATGCACTAGAAAGACTACATACCGTAGGCCTTGTTTTCAAGCATTGCATTATTGTTTATGCTCACTTTTTTTACTTGCTACCTTTCCATTTTTATAATTTCAGATTATAAAACCTATATCTATCATCCATATTGTAGTTGTATAACCATCTCTTTGCCGAACTAGTGCACCTATACAATTTGCCTCTCTATAGGGTGTGTTGGGGACACAAGAGAATTTCTTGTATTTGATCGCAGGGTTGTTTTAGAGAGACCATCTTCAGCCTACACCTCCCACAGATTGATAAACCTTAGGTGATCCACTTGAGGGAAAGTTTCTATTGTCCTACAAAACTCTGCGCTTGGAGGCCCAACACGAGTCTACAAGAATAAAGTTGAGTAGTAGACATCGAAGATGGAGGACCGAAGATATCCATGTGAAGGAGCTCTAGGGCCCTCTTTGAATAAATGGTAGTCGTAGAGCGATGAGGTGTCTCATGAAGCTTTCCTTCAATATGCGCACTGCAAGCATGATCTTTCGCAAAACTAACATTTTTTAGTCCGTGGACGTGGTTCCTTTTTAGGAGACTTTGCAAGGATCTCATATTGACATGGGATGGTGATGCCAAAGCCATCCCATATCAACTTTAGCCATTAGACATGTTGCATTCTGAGTGGGCTTCTCCGAGAAGTTGATCACATAGAGATTGTTCTCAACATGTCAATATAGGCTACTTTAAGAGTCTTGCTCCACAAGAGGGACAAGGTATCAATATCAAAGAAAGTAGAAAAGCCCATGAGAGCGAGTTGACGAACGGAAAATAAATTGAATACAAGGGTCTCGACAAGCATGAATTTCTCAAGGGTTAAGTCTGGAGAGATCACCACCTTGCCAATACCCAATACCTTAGAGATAGAAGCATCACCAAATTGGACTTGAGTGGCCATAGATGAGTTATTTTGTACTTCCAGCACCAAATCCTTTCTTTAGGACATATGATTTGTAGATCCACTATCGAGCAACCATGATCCTCCTCCGGAAGCAAACTCCTACATAAGATCAATGCTTGGATTTAGGTACCATTCTTGAATGGGTCCTTTGATGTTAGTAACAATGGTCTTAGAATAAACATACCCATCGCTAGCATGACATAAAACATAGGAAGGATTAAAACCGCTAGCTTTGCTAGGACGAGTGGCATTGCGCCTTTTGGCCTAACCACCCTTCACCTTGTTCTTCTTCTCCTTAGGAGCACCCTCTCCCTCCTTGACAAATGTTTCTTTCAGAGGGATATGTAGCTTGGTCTTATCTTTCTTGGAGTTCGTCTTCTTTGACTTGGGTACAAACCCAAGTCCCTCCTTGGACACAACTTTCTTTTGGTTGCTCAAAATGTCGTTGAGGTTCTTCTCCACTTGGATGCAAGTCACAAGGTCCTTCTCAAATTGTTCTTTCAACTTAGCATTTTCCTCCAGAAGGTGCACATTCTCACAACAAGGGTTAGAAGCACGCGCATTATCAATTAACACAAAGGGATGACATGTAGCAATCTCCTTTGTTAGCTTAATTTGGGGTTGATCATAAGAAGCCTTGAGGTTAGCGCGAGTACTCTTCAAGGCCTTGTGAGCATTGTCAAATAACCCAAACTCCTCATTGAGTTTATCATTGCCAAACCCAATTTCAACCTTCTCAGATTTATGCACACGAGCAAGAACTTGAGCCTGATGAAGATATTTCTTATGTCTAGCCAAGTTAAGGTTCTGTGACTCCTCAAGACCAAAATGAAGACTTTTATCTTCTTCTAAAGCATTTGAAAGATCCGCAATATCGTGAGCATAATCTCGACTATGCTCTTTCATCTTAGAGATGACATCATTGGCTTCACCTAATTGATCCAAGAGAGCAATGAAATGCTTCTTGGTCTCACCTTTGAGTTTACGCATGAATTTATCGAAGGAATTTTCATCTACTTTTATCTCCTCCTTTTCAGCTCCACATAGAATGAGTAGTGGAGATGACAGTTTTGATGTTGGAGGTTACCTTGTTGGAGGCTTTGGCCAGGATAAAACTATAGAGCTAATTCATGTTGAACGAATTCCCTTTGTCTACACCATGTCATTGTTCTCCAAGCATTACTCTGGTTTACTTAATACTCTAGATGCACGCTGGATAGCGGTCGATGGGTGGAGTAATAGTAATAGGTGCAGGCAGGAGTCGGCCTATTTTCTTATGGATGTGATTCTTATATACACATGATCATTGCCCTGAATATCACATAAGTATCCGCTTTTCTACAAATTGCCCAACAATAATTTGTTTAGCCATCGTATGCCAACTTCATGAGAGATGCCACTAGGAAAAATATGGCCCTCGGGTCTACCTAAATATATATTTACTAAAATATCATTTACCTTCCTACCATTCTTTAATTTTAATTTTATTTTTCAATTAACAATTATCTACTACCAACCACACTACTTATAAGCTTGCAAGTAATGAGTCCTAGGGGATTGACAACCATCTCCCCCGCGTTGGGTGGAAGTGTTTGCTTCTTTGTGTGCAGTTGTAGTCCAAGGGGATGCGTGCTTCTCTTATTTATTCGATTGACCTTTATTCTCTACTGAGGGAAATACTTATCTATATTGTGTTGCATCACCCGCCCCTTTTTGTGGAAAACCCAATGCGAATCACAAGTATCACACACTTTCAACTATTGTTACTAGTTATCTATTACCAATTATCTTGCAACAAAACTATCTATCATTGTTACTCATAGCACTTGCAGAGAATATCCTGCTGAAAACTGCTTATCATTTCCTTCTGCTACTCATTGGGTTCCACATTCTTACTTATTGAAAGGACTATCATTGATCCCCTATACTTATGGGTCGTCATCATGCAAGTGAAAGGCAACAACAATGATAATTTGATAAAGTGATTATGGTAAAGGAAGTTGATATGAACTCTTCTTGTTTTCCGTTTTTGTAAATATGTTTAGCTCATTCGATCTTAATGTAGAATATTATGAGTGAACATGTTTGTGATGACAATTAGAGATTATAGTTTCTCATGCCATGCTTAAATAGCTAGGAGTTAATGATGATTTATCGTGTGTGTCAACATGCATTAAAATGGTATCCTTCTCTAAGTAATTCAAGCGACTTGACTTGGCCCATGTGCAAACATGTAGTTGATTCACAACCAATGCAACCTTCATCATATTTAAATTCAGAGTGTTCAAATCCTACTCGTGCTAGTGTTCAATGTTAATTATTCTAAATGCATGGTTATGACTGTTTTTGCTCTCTAGCTGGTCGCTTCTCAATCTGTTACAAGTCGTCACATGTACTAAGCGGGAATACTCCTTGTGCATCCAAACTCCATAAGCCGAGTTGTTCCAAATGAGTCCACCATACCTACCTATATGCGATATTACCCTTTCATTCCAAGTAAATTTGCATGTGCCACCTCTAAATATTCAAATAAAGATTTGTTTTGGTGCTCGAGGCGTTCGTGGAGCGACAGGGCGGTCACTATCTTCCATGCTAAGCGGGTTATTGTCAATATGGGTGTTTATTCGCCTGTCATTACACGAGAGAGGCTGGTAAAAAGGTTTTCTAGTCCTGCATAATAAAAATTAAATTAAACAAAACTCCCCTAGAAAGTTGATTGTTGCAGGGAACCCGAGGATTCGGTCAGCCATGGCTTGTGTATGTATCGTGGATGGGAGTAAACTTTATATTTCCGCTTGGGAACCGCCGATAATTTGTTTAGCATGGAAGATACTGAAATCGTTTGTGATGATGACAGGAAAAGCACACCACCCAAAATTACAATTTCATCTTAGTTTTAAAACCTTGAGCTCTAGCACCTCTACAAGTCAATGCTTCCCTCTACGGAGGACCCTTCTATTTACTTTTATGTTATTTTATTGTACTATTGAGTCATCATGTTCTTATGAAAGCACTAGACCTGACATCACTATTGTTATTCTTATGCATTGAGTCTAGTTAATGTTGGATGTGAGCATGACTGGATCTTTTCTACTCTGAATTACAATGTTTAGTCGCTGCTTGAACCTCAGAGGTGTTGTGCGTTTATGTTTTGTTGTCTTAGAAAGAGCTAGTGAGATACCATATCATCATAATATCATGATTGTTTTGAAAAATTGTTGGCATGTGTGATATTTTATTATTGCTCCTAGTTGATTATGTTATTGCCATGAGTGAATATAATGTTTAAGTGTTAGCATTAATATGGTTATTTATGATCTATGCTGAAAACCTGAACACTAGCTAAGTACATATACAACATTGAGAAAAAAAGAATTTTTATAAAATTTCTTTATCACTTTAAGTTTGTCAACTAAATTGCGTAAGGACAAAGAATTTGTTAAGCTTGGAGGAGTTGAGACACCTCAAACGCATCTAGTTTTCCAGAAACTTTTGCTCCTGTTTTGGACTCTAATTTGCATGATTTCAATGAAACTAATCCAGATTGATGTCGTTTTCAAAAGAAGTGCCATGGTGTCATTTTTGTGCAGAAATAAAAGTTCTTGGAATTGGATGAAACTGTTTGGACATTTCTTATGGATATAAGAAAAATACTAGAGTGAAAATCCACCAGAGGAGGGCCATCAGTTGCTCATAAGGCAACAGGACGCGCCCACCCCCTAGGGCATGTATGTTACCTTGTGGGTCCCTCGAGTCTCCGCCAACCCTATTGCCAAGCCTATATATTCCTATTTTTCAAGAAAAACTAGGAGAGAAAGTTACATCGGGTTTTACGAGATTGAGCCGTCATCAGCTCTTGTTCTTCCTTGAGAGGGCTAATCTGGAGTCAATTTGGGGCTCCGGAGAGGGGGATTTCTAATCGTCATCATCACCGACTCTTCTCGATCAACAATTCCATGATGCTCACCACCGGGAGCGAGTAATTCCTTTGTAGGCTTGCTGGAAGGGGATGGATTTGGATGAGATTTATCATGTAATCGAGTTATTTTGATAGGGCTTGATCCCTGCTATCCACTATGTTCTGAGATTTATGTCGCTATGACTTTGCTATGCTTAATGCTTGTCACAAGGGCCCAAGTGCCATGATTTCAGATATGAACCTATTATGTTTTAATGAATATGATAGTGCTTTGTATCCTATATTGCAAGTTATATGCACAGATTACGTGTTATGATCCACATACCCCAAGGTGACAATAATTGGGATTCTTTTCGATGATTACCGTAGTTGAGGAGTTAAAGTGTTCACTATGTGTTAATGCTTTGTTCTGGTTCTCTATTAAAAGGAGACCTAAAAATCCCTTAGTTTCCTTATGGCCCCGCTACCACGGGAGGGTAGCAGAATCATTTCATGCAAGTTCTTATTATAAGCACATATGACTATATACGGAATAGATGCCTACATTACATTGATGAATTGTAGCTAGTTCTGTGTCGCTCTAGTGTGTAACTATTACATGATGAATGTTATCCAATATACTTATCCATCATCGATCCAATATCTACGCTTTTCATATATTCATTCTTGATAAGTTAATATTGTTGTTGCTACTATACATCATTACAAAACTTCTGGTGTTACTGTTACTATTACTACTACTATTTTGTCGTGCTACTAAATTTTTTACTTCTAAGAGAAATCCCAGGTGTGGATGAATTGCCAACTCAACTGCTAAGACCAATAAATATTCTTTGGCTCCCTTTGTGTCGAATCAATAAGTTACAATGTAAAACTACCCGTGAAGACTGTTGTGGTCCCCTACACGTGTGGGTTATCAGGTAGCGTGCACACACCCAACAACGACGCCATGCGCACTACCCACTTCCGGTGACTGCGCCGCCGACATGGTGCGGTCTCCCAGCTAGAGTTGTCCTCTCGCAGAGTGGTTGAGCGGCGACAGACCAGTGCCATTGGCGATTGGGGGAGAAGCAAACTAGAGAAGCTATGGGGAGGGAGGGGATGAATGCGACGTGGAGTCACCGAACGTGAGGGTTTATAAAGAAGGATGCCAATCATTGAGGGTTCGAGGAATTTTGTCGAGTCAGAGGGAAGCTTGTATGGATGTGCACGTGAACATGCGTGGTTGCGCGGGAACGGGGTCACCGATGCCTCTTCTAGCCGACGCGTGGCCAAACGAAACGTATGTGTTGTGCCGAAGCATGCACTGGAATCCTCTGGCGGAAACACGATGACAAGATGGATAGGGGCGTAATAAGTCAAATGTACACAAATGATTAATAATAAAAAAATTGTGTTTTATTACATAGCAAATGACCGTTTTCTACACACCATGCGAACTGCTCTATGCGTGACGTTGTTTGCGGTTGAGACGGCCGCGACGCGCTCTGCTCGCGTTTTTACATGCGTGCTCTGTCGTCGTACCTTCACGTGTGAATAATCACATTGGTTTGGGGCAACATATGCATGCGGTTGCGCCGCACCCAGTGCCATCATGTAGTTACGTGCGCCACTTGGAAGTTAAGCATTGCAACAACTGCCATGCAGACGTGTCGACATTCCGGGCCGTCTAGCGCCCACCCATTTATTCCCGTGTACATTTACCTTCATCTCTTCAAACTTCCGATCGCGCCACACAACACAAGAAGCACACCCACAATGTCAAATAGAGATAGCATGCACAAATCTTCATCTCTTCAACCTTCCTGCACGGATCCAATGGTGGCGATCCCAGCGGCTATCGACACTGAGCGGTAGTTAACCATTCTTGCCAAAGTGTAGACCCACATCAGGAAGACGGACCTCTCAGTGGTGTACACCAATCACCCGGTCATGGTGGAGAACTCCATCAACGATATTGAGAAGTTGCTTGCTGAGGATAACAAGTACAAAGTGGCTGGATTCGACCTTGAGTACACTAACGGTCATGACAGGTATGATCTTAATGTTTCTATCTCCTAGTTGTGCATGCTCCATGACATCCTTGTCTACCACTATTGCCTAGCCATAATGCCTTGCGAGCGTTTCGCTAGGTTTTTCAACAACCACAACTACATGTTTGCAATGTTGGACACCACCAACAATCTAAATGTGCTCAAGACTTCGGGCTTGGCTTGCCAGAAGCTGGTCGATATCCAAGGACAGTACAGAGTCTGGGGTAGCAAGAAGGGCAAGGACTCCCTGGTTGACCTTGTCATGGGCATCATCGACCCTTACTATAGAGACATGAACATTGAGTGCAAAAGGGACAAGTCTATCTGGCACAAGGCCTTAGTCAACGGATTGGATGAAGAACACATTAAGTACGTAGCCAAGGACGAGCACACAAGCTACAATATGTACAGGAGGATCATTGACATAAGGAAGTGCCTCCTTCCTGCAAACAGCGAGGGATATCCACAAGTAGAGCAGTGGTAGCGTCTATCATCAGAAGAAGTATATTATTTGATGATTGTCTACTTCATGTAATTTTTTATTGAGGAATGTACATGTGTTATATAGTCACTTATGTAATTGGATGTTCAAGTTGGTTATGCAACTATGTTGTTGTTCTGTCAACAATGCATAGATGTTCTGCAAACAAAGCAAACCACATCTCATACGAGTAAACTAAGGAACACATGGTTGATTATTTCATCAATCGCTGACAATTGTTTACCAGCAACCGTCTTCCCACAATACACAGAGCTTGTCATGATGAATCGTCTATGTTGTTATTGGTCTTCCCACGCAATTCGGATTGCTGGCATGTTTGTCGTGTATCACACACACCTTCTCACACTAAATCATTTGTGTTCTTCTGGATCAACGCAAACAGTTCGAGTGAATTGTATGCCCTACTTCGCACACATATGTATCGGTTAACCATTTGTGTTATCTTGGCTAATTGCAAACAGTTCATCAGGACTAACTGTATGCCACGTATCGCACAAGCAAGTCATATATGAATCGTTCTTGACGAACCAGCCATTGCACTGATACATCTCCAATGTATCTACTTTTCCTCACTCGTTTTCCCTTGTTTTGGACTCTCATTTGCATGATTTGAATGCAACTAACCCAGATTGACGCTGTTTTCAGCAGAATTGCCATAATGTTTTTTTGTGCAGAAATAAAAGTTCTCGGAATGGAACAAAACTTTCGGGAGATTTATTTTGGAAAATATAAAAAATACTGGAGCCAGAAAGCATCGGAGAGGGGGCCTAGGGTGCGCAGCACCCACCAGGGCATGCGAGCCCCCTCCCGGCGTGACCTGGTGGGTGGTGGGCACCTCAGGGCCCCACTTGACCTATTTCCGCCACTATAAATTCCTAAATTTGGAGAGAAAAATAGGAGAGAAATAATTATCGCATTTCATGAGACGGAGCCGCCGCCAGCTCCTATTATTCATCAGGAGGCTAGATCTGGTGTCGGTTTGGGTCTCCGGAGAGGGGAATATTCGATCTTCGTCATCACCAACCTTTCTCCATCGCCAATTCCATGATGCTCCCCAGCAGGAGTGAGTAATTCCTTTGTAGGTTTGTTGGTCGGTGAGGAGTCGAATGAGATTCATCATGTAATCGAGTTAGTTTTGATAGGGCTTGATCCCTAGTATCCATTATGTTCTGAGATTGATGTTGATATGACTTTGCATGCTTAATGCTTGTCACTAGGGACCGAGTGCCATGATTTCAGATCTGAACTGTTTGTGTTATCATCATTATATCTATGTTCTTGATCCGATCTTGCCTAGTGATATGCACCTATTACGTGTTATGATCTGTCAACCCCATAGTGACAACATTTGGGATACTTCGAGGTGATGACCGTAGTTTGAGGAGTTCATGTATTCACTAAGTGCTAATGCTTTGTTCCGGTTATCTATTAAAAGGAGGCCTTAATATCCCTTAGTTTCCTTATGGACCCACTGCCACGGGAGGGTAGGACAAAAGATGACATGCAAGTTCTTTTCCATAAGCACGTATGACTATATACAAAATACATGCCTACATTACATTGATGAATTGGATCAAGTTCTGTATCGCCCTAGGTTATAACTGTCACACGATTAATATCATCCAATGAATAGTCCGATCCAGTGCCTATGAGCTTTCAACTTATTGTTCTTGCTAAGTTACTACTACTGCCGTTACTATTGCACTTGCTACAAAACTATCACTGCTACTGTTACAACTATTGTTACTGTTACTACTGCTATAAACCTATCATATTACTGTGCAACTGATCACTTTGCTGCAGATATTTATATCCAGGCGTGGTTGAATTGAAAACTCAACTGCTAATACTCTCAAGTGTTCTTTGGCTTCCCTCGTGTCGAATCTATAAATTTGGGTTGGATACTGTACCCTCGAAAACTGTTGTGATCCCTTATGCTTGTGGGTTATCAAGACCTTTTTCTGGCGGCGTTTCCGGGGATCATAGCAATATTTGTTGAGTCCCTTTTTATTTATATCGATTTATCACTATGAAGAATCTGAAGGATACAAGAAATAAGATCGTCCCCTGTTGTACGAGAGGAGGTAAGGAATTGCCATCTAGCTCTGCTTTTGATTCACCTACTATTTTGAATCAACTTGTTACACCACCACCTATTGATAGTCCTGATATGCTTGATGATGCTACTTCTCAAATTTATAATGATACCAGTGCTACAAGTGCTGAAACCGTTCCACTAAATAAATTACTTGATGCTCATCTTGCTAAAGCTAGAGAACTTGAAAATGCTAAAACTAATAAAGATTTTGAATCACCTGCTACTCGTCGCTCTCCTAGTTTTGAAATGCCTGAAATACCTGAAGGTTATACTTTGGATGAAGCAATGGCTAGAGATATTGTTTCTTGTGAGGATAGAAATGATGTTAGGAAACTACTTTGCAAGTATAAAGAAAAGACTCTGAATGCTAGATTGAAATGTGATCCTAAGTTTGCTACTTCACCTATTTGTGTTACCGATAAGAATTATGAGTTCTCTGTCAACCCAGAGTTAATTACTTTGGTTGAATCTAATCCTTTCCATGGCTATGAAACTAAAATTGTAGTGGCACACCTTACTAAGTTGAATGATATAACCACCCTATTTGCTCATGCTGAGAAGATTCATTACTATTATATCCTTAAGTTATTTCTGTTCTCATTAAAGGGTGATGCTAAGACATGGTACAATACTCTTACTCCTCATTGTGTGAGTAGTCCCCATGATATGATCTACTACTCTGGAAAATATGTTCCTGCTCATACAAAACAAGCTGCCTTACAGGAAATATTAACTTTGTGCAAATTCAAGAAGAGAGTCTCCCACAAGCTTGGGGGAGGCTTCTCCAGTTGCTTAATGCTTTGCCTGATCATCCTCTTAAGAAAAATGAAATACTTGATATCTTCTATAATGGACTCACCGATATTACTGATTCTCAATATCAAGTTCTCTAGCGAGTAATCATATCAGAGTATCAAGTATGTCATTCTTCTATAATGAAATACTTGATATCTTCTATAATGATTGCTCGCTTGAGGACTTGATATTGAGAATCAGTAATGATGTTAGAGGTGTAGGAAAGCATGCCTCCATGGTTCAAACTTAGTTAGAACAAGTTGCTAAGTCCCAAAAAGAATTGCTTGACAAAATGAATAGTAATATGCATGATTTTGCTACTAGAGTAGTAACTAGAGGAGGTAGAATGACCCAATAACCACTTTATCCTAAGGTTCATCCTAAAAGAACTGAACAAGATTCTCAGAAAATTAATAGTGATGCACCTATTCCTTCTAAGAAGAAAAACAAAAGGAAAAACAATAGGACTATGCATGCTTCAAGTGAACCTAAAACACAAAAACCTCCTGATAGTAATGATGTCTCTATTTGTGATGCTGAAACTCAGTCTAGTAATGAACATCCACCTAGTGATAATGATAATGATATTTATCATGAGGATACTAAACCTAGTAGTGATAAAGAACCACATCATGATGTAGAAATAGAACCTGCTACTGATCTTGATAACCCACAACCTAAAAATAAATGTTATGATAAAAAGGACTTTGTGGCTAGGAAACATGGTAAAGAAAGAGAGCCATGGGTTCAGAAACCCATGCCATCCCCACCTAAGCCATCTAAGAAAAAGGATGATGAAGAATTTGACCGCTTTGCTAAAATGATTAGGCCAGTCTTTTGCGTACCCGTTTGAGTGATATTTTGAAGATGGCCCCTTATGCAAAGTACATGAAATACATAATCACTAAAAAAATAAAGATACCAGAAGATGAAATATCCACCATGCTTGCTAATTATTCCTTTAAGGATGGAGTGCCTAAAAAACTTGGAGATCCTGGAATACCAACTATACCTTGCTCCATCAAAAGAAACTTTGTCAAGACTGGTTTGTGTGATTTGGGAGCCGGTGTTAGTATTATTCATTTCTCCTTATATAAAACACTTGATTTGAATAAACTCACACCTATTGAGATATCATTGCAAATGGCTGATAAATCAATGTACAAACCTATTGGTATTGTGAGGATGTGCCCATTGGTGTTGCAAATGTTACTATCTTAACGTTATTCTTGAGATGTCCGAGGACGACAACATGTCGATTATCCTTGGTAGACCCTTTTTGAATACTACAGGGGCTGTTATTGATTGCAATAAAAGCAAAGTCAGTTTTCATCTCAGTGGTAATGAGGATACGATGCCCTTTCAGAAGAACAAATTCCAAGTGAATGTTGTTAATGTAATTGAAAATTCTCTGACACTTACTATTGGAAGGTTTCAATTATCTCTACCTACTGCCAAAAAGAAATATGATATTGTTATGGTTGGGGATATGCCTATCCCCATTGAGGTAATCTAGTGTTTTATGAAAGTTCTTCGGTTTCATGCTAATCGGAAGTGGTTGTTAATAAGACTTGATCAACCTAATCGGAAGTGGTTTCATGCTAATCGTTTTCGAGAGGTATGAAGTTGATGAATTTAGTAGACACAACTCTCTCTATCCACTTTTAGTTTTCTATTTTAGTTAGTAAAATAAAATAAAATGCCATGTTTATCCTGTTTTCTGTTTTCTCCGTGCAATATAAAAAATGAAAATGACCCAAAAATTAAAATTCTCAGAATGCCCTGAAAATTTAACATGATTTTTTACCGATTTTTTTATGAATTTTTGGTGCAAATAATACCTGAGGGGAGTGCACGTGGTGCTCAGCACCTAGCAGGGCATGCGTCCTGGTGGGTGTTGGCCCCCACATAGGCCCCCTCGCTTATCCATTTAGCCCACATTGTCACCTACCTCCACATAGGCCCCCTCGCTTATCCACATTGTCACCTACCTCCAGCAAAAAATCACCACAACCACCATTTTCGTGTTTTTGCTCTCAAACCCGTGGATTTCGATCTCTTTGTATGAAGCTCCGTTTCTGAAACTGTTTGGAGGGATTGCTACTTGGTATGTGACTCCTCCATTGCTCCAAAACTTTTTGTTTTAGTGAGTTATTTTCAGAGTAATTAGCTACTCTTCGTGCTGTTGTAGATGAGCTTGCATTTTGAATTCTTAGAGTTCTATGTAGTTTGAATGCTCAATATGGCCTCTATGCATGCTTGGGAGTAGTTGCTAACCATCTTACAAAGATTTGTTGAAAACATTTTGTGGACTATTTTTTTTCAGAATTTTTATAGGAATAAAATGAGTATCTTTAGGAAGTTCTCCTAAAAGAAAAATGCCAAGGTAGTCATTGGGGAATCATCAGACATTGACCTTCACATTCTAAGAAAGGCGGAGGTGTGGCCGTGCGAATGGTCGCATGATGCCTTATTGGAGGAGGCCGAGATCCACCAAGAGTTCACTCATTTTGTCGCACACGCTGGGTTAACCGAGGTCCTCACAGATAAGTGTGACCAATATCACATCCTTACAAATTCCTTTGCGCAAAGCTTTAACTATCTAGGGAGAAATAATCCTCCTGAAGTAGAGTTCAATCATTATTCTGAACCTCACAGAATGTCACCAATCGACTTCTGTAACATATGCTTGGTTCCTTTTGATGGGGATCTGAGAGAACCTAGGCCATCTGAGTTTGAGGATTATCTCCTCACATTAACCGTGGGTGAGGATAGAGGTGTGTCGAAGGCCACCGCTATTAGCTTACAATTTCCCTCAGTACATTATTTCGCCTTAGTCAACACTAAGTGTTTAACCGCTAGGGAGAAGGTCAAATCACTCAGTGCTCGTGGCCTCGCTATTTTATGTCGTGCACTATATGATGATCACACCTTTAGTATGGGGGGATATTATTGCCCGGCGCTTACATCTCAATAAAACTAAGGGAAATATACATGGTGGTATTTACGCTACTCGCTTAGCCAACCACTTTAGAATCCCCTTTCGCTCACATCATAACCTCTTACCCCGAGTTTACCTTGACCATAAGACACTGCAAGCTCACCATTTTTTTGATGTAACTGACTCTTCACATGATATTCACTATAACCTAGTTTTTAGCAAGGAAATACATGATGTTATCCCTTTGCCTGCACCTGCTTTGTTTGACCCTATTGCCAGGTACGAATATAGGATTATGCCAGATGACATTATAGCTTACCGGAACAACCTAGCCGCTCCTGAGGAGGAGCACCAGACGTGGGATGCTCAGCTGCCGCCTCCACCCCACTACGACCTGGGACCGAACGGCTACTACGTATGGTGACTACCAAGCTAGGCCAAAATCCTAAGCTTGGGGAAGTACGTATTTCCACCGACATTACATTCATGTTCGCACATTTCATTCCAATTGTCACTGTTCATACTTTTTCATTGTAATATCTACGCTGGATTTTTTTTCTTGCTTTTTTCTTGTGTGTTCGAAAAACTTTGAGAAAACCCAAAAATGTTTCCTATTTATTTTTAGTTTTTCTTTCTAGCTTAGTTTAATTGTAGCATTCTAAAGAAAAACCCAAAAAGATTTCTTGCTTCTTCCTTTACTTGTTGGGAGCTATCCAGTGTAAATAGGTTTTCTTGTTTTTGTTTTTATTCTTTGTTTTCCTTCCTTCAATAAAAAACGAAACACCCCAAAAATATTTCAGTGTGTTTCTCTGAAAAACCTTTCTTTTTACTTGAGCCGTACCGAGGAGAAGACCACGATGAAATTGTTGAGTGGTTCTCATCTGCACTATTGTTAACCTAACAAAGAACCCATATTACCTTGTATTCTCATCTTGAATAAAATGTTTGCAAATGCCATCTTAGTTCACGGCATTCTTGCACTATTAGTATCTTCTTATCGTCCGATAGTGCAAGTGAAAGGCAATAATGATGACATTTGATGAATTGAGTGTGGTAGAGAAAGGCGTGTATGAACTCAACTTGTTTTTGTTTTTGTAAATATGTTTAACCTAGTATCCCTTGATTCCGCTCATTATGATCAAACATGTTTGCAATGACCATTAGATATTATAGTTGTTCATGTCATGCTTAAGTAGCTAGGAGTGGATAATTATTTAACTTGGGTGTCAATGTAGCGACCCGACCTGGAAAGGTCAAGCCTCTGTGTGTTCTGTGCCATCCCTGGATCAGTATGCTGGCACACACAGTACATCAATGTATATATCAAAGTGCAATCACATGTAATTAACGTAAAACTGATATATACCTTATAATCTTAGTGGAGACAGTCAACGAGAGTGGAGTCCCAATAAACACCAACGGCAGGTTGAGTGTAGACCGTAACCCTGAATCGTACTCTTACTCGTCGAAGAAGAGTATCTGCAACATGAGACGTTGCAGCCGTTTAGGTTAGTACATTGAATGTACCAGCAAGATCACCATAGCAGAACAGAAGATAAGAACTATTCTATATGCAGTAAGGCTTTGTGGCTCTGTGTCTGAGTTTTTGCATAAAAGCTGATTTTATTTTCTTTTCCTACAACAAAGGAATATTAGGAGTTTTCACTACAGAGTTACCTAACATGACATGGTTCCTCCAACCGATGTCTTAATTCCCACAAGTATCATTGGTTGCCCACAATTAATTATCAATCCAGTGTTGAGAGTTCAGAGATAGATCCAAGTCCAGAGGCTCAAATTGTCCGTAACCGAGGACACGGCTAATCGATTAGGTTTAACTCTACAGAGTGTTGTGTACTTTACCCACAAGATTCGTTCCCACCTGGTAAGTCCTCGCACTGCCAGGTGTTTGAGAACAGGACGAACGAAACATGGTCTTTCAGAGTGTTTCCCTGACTACTGTTAGTGCCCATCCAATCCTAACGTCGACTACATCTCGTAGCGCTGCCCAGCTAGAGTCACAACAAAGATCAATCAAGCCAGAGCCCATAATGACTTGTGGCTACATGGGTAAGCTTCCGGGCATGAAGTATTCATCCGTATCCTTGAGTGTGGGTCAAGCTTTCCGCAAGATGTCATGGCGCTTCTCCATGCATCCCGGCCATCCACTGGTTACTCCAGGGATGCCCAATCAACCATCCTTCACCCAGTAGTGTGTATTGAAAACTTGTTTCTCGAGTTTCGAAGTCTTGAGGTCTTGAAGATGTAGGACTTGAAGATGCCTTCATGAAGTTGTCGTCCTGACGTAGAGTCCTCCTTCACACACCACTCACGAACACTCATACTAGACCCCGTCTACTTTAGCATAGCATAAAAAAATAATTAACGTTCCCGGAGCTTTAGTAACAAGTGGTGGGTTCCTACCTCATGCATTCTACTTGACTACAAGAATTTTCAATAGCACTATTGGAGGGATTTGTTGAAGGATATCACTACATGCAATAAAACATAGGTATGAAATAGATGGTCAAAGTGAACTTGCTTGTACTATTGATGAAGAATAATATCGCTCTCAGAAATAACTTGATAGACTATTCGTCACTCTCCGATGAAAAATCTATAATATCAAACATTGCATTCATATAAGCAATCATACTAGCAATCAATTCTAACAATCAAAAAGTAACACAAAACCAAAAGTAACAAGGTTGTGATGAAGGAAATACTTAAGACAAAAACTCAAAACAACAAAGTTTCAGCAACACAACTAAGGTTGGTTTTTCAATACAAGTAAATCCTATTTTCAAAAGTAAAAACAAAAAAAAAACAAATTAGAATATAAAAAATATATTTTAGTAAATATTTTACTTAGCAAAAAGAATTACTTTTGAAGAACAACTAAGAACTAAGAAAGTAATACTGTAAACAACATAGGTTTTTGCCTAATAAACCTAACAATAAGAAAACAAATGAAATATTAAAATAACAGAAAACAAAATATATAACACTAAGTTAACAGAAAGTATATTTTATAAAACAATTTTATTAAGGTATTTTCAATTAGCAAATCAAACTAGCAATGAAATCAATTTGCAAGTTATGATTTAACTTGAATTGATTTCGTGCAACCAAATAATAATAAAATGACCTAAAATAACTTGGTTGAAATAATATTGCTAACTAATAGAAAACAAAGTAGAATTTTTTTCAACTAATATAAAAGAAAATAAATTAAAACAATTTAAAACAAAAGAAATAGATCTAAACCTAAAAGAACTTAACAGAATGTGTTTTGCATGAAAATACTACTTTAAAATATTCTAAAAATTCTCAAATTCTTCCTACTGTTAAATAAAGTCACTAGTGACAAGTAGCAAAACGAATCAACTTAAAATCTATTTTTAAACTCAAAATATTCATAAAATAAGATTTGAATCAAACCTGTTTGAATTCAAATTCACATTATTCAAATATGGTCAAACTTTATATCTACAGACACTACATAAATTTGTGACATTATGCAAAAAGAGTCAAATTAAAATAATTAAAAACATAAAAGATATGAGTAAAACAAAAACAGAACTATTTTTTCTTAAAACAGAAAACAGAAAAAGAAAAAAAATCCTAACTAACGGACAGGGGTACACGTGGCGCTCTGTGATTGGCTATAGGGTGTGCGTGAGCGAGTGTTTCGGGCGGACGGCCGACTCCTAACAAAAAATGTTCGGCGTATTAAAACTTCTAATCTGCATCGTTGGATCCAGATCTAACGGTCTAAGGAGGGGGTGGGGTGCTTATAGGGGGTGAGGTGCTCCGGCGATGTCCCGACGGCGGCGGTGGTTTCGGTGGTCGTCGGGGAGGTTGTTGCGGTGGTCGGGGACGACGTCTGAGGGGTCCTGTCATTGGCGGCGGACCTTCGGTGTTCGTTGGTGGTGACGGCGAGGCGAGGGAGCGTCGGCGTTGAGCTCCGCGAGCTCAGGGAGCTTCGGGTGGAAGGGGTACTCCGGCGATGTAGTGGCTACGGCGTTCCAGAAGTTCTCCAGCGGACGCGAGGGCACCAGGCAACGGCAGCGAGTCCCCGGCATTGATGGGTGGTGACGGTGGGGTGTGGGCGTGACTGGCGCGACGGCCAGGAGCTGGGAGAGCTTCGGTGGTGAGCCGAACTCCGGCGAGGTGCGGGGCGACGCTCTGGGGAGGGGAGTGGGGTTTTCGGGGGGGGGGGATGGAACGCGGCGAGGCAGGGGCTTTATATAGGGCCTCGAGGGGTCGGGAAATGGAAGGAGGAGGGAGATCCGGGGCGGACCCAATCGGCTCAGGCGAGATTGGAAAGGAGGGAGCAAATGAAGGGGACGACCGTGGTGATCACGCGATCGGTCGGTGGGGCTGGCGCGTCAGAGGGAGAGAGAGAAGGCGCGGCGTCGGTGGCCAGTTCGAAGGAGGTGGGCCGCGGTGGACTTTCCTAATAAAACTGTTTTCCTTTTATAAAATAACAGAGAATGGAAACTATCTTTATGGCAACCAAATCATTTCCAAAAATGAAGATTTTTATATCAAAATGACCAGGGGAATTAATGCAATTTAATGAACATTTTCCACGGCCAAAATAAATACTTCAAAAAAATATTTTTCAGAAAAATGCCAAATTTGATTTTAATTCTTTTCACAGTAAACTTTCAAATAACCCCCTGGGTTTTTATGGTTCAAAACTTCACAAAATAACCCTGATGTGGAGTGCCATGTTACTCCTCTCAAAAATCTTGTCAAGGGTATTTGAATTCTTTCAAAATTTAAAATGGAACCAAATATGAAATGAATTCCAAAAAAAGAATAATTCAGAGATTTTCAAATCCACTTTTCAAATTCCTTGTTTATGAAGAAGTCATGTTATCTTCTCTCACTGATTGGAAATGTAATTGAATTTTGAAATCAAATCACAAAAGGGGAAAGTCATTTTATTCCCTCTCATTCAAAAGTTTTCAAAAAGTTTCAAATTTCACTCAATTCAATCACTCAAGCAAACAAACACTCATTCTAATATTTATTTAGAACATTCGAAAATTTGGGATGTTACAGTCAACATGCATTAAAATGGTTGTGATGCGGTATGATGATATGGTATCCTCCTCTGAATGTTTCAAGAGGCTTGACTTGGCGCATGTTCATGCATGTAGTTGAATCAAAACCAACATAGCCTTCATGATATTTATGTTCATGGTGTCCATATCCTAATCATGCTAGTATTCAATGTTAATTATATGTAATGCATGTTCATATCCGTCTTCGCTCTCTAGCTAACCGCTTCTCAATCTAATTGCTAGACTTTGCCTGTATTAAGCAGGAATATTGCTTGTGCATCAAAACCCCTAAACCAAGTTATGCCATATGAGTCCACTATATCTACCTATATGTGGTATTACCTCGCCGTTCCAAAGTAAATTTGCATGTGCTACCTCTAAAGATTCAAATGAACATCTATTTTGTGGGCCTAGACCACTCATGGAAAATGGTGTCTAACGAAATTCATCATGCGTGCATTAAAGAATTTGAGGAAATAGGCATGCAAAAAGAAGTTCTAGAGTGTCAGACCACCATCGACTTAAGTTCACAACTCAATCAACAAACACTTCAAAAGAGTGAGAGTTGTAACCTAAACCAAAAACAGCCCATATAGATAGACCCACTTGAAGACTAACTGAAATTTCTCCCTCTTTGTCATCAAGTAACCAAAAGGTAGCGCGAGCATTGTCGGGGTCATTGGTTGAGGAAGGGCCTTCAACAATGTCATCAAGGTCCTCTGCTTCAACCGTCAAATGCTATGAAGGAAATGAGTTTGTTACCAATCTAAGGAACTTGATCTTTCTTGAATTTCGTCTTGGGTTGATATGCCCGGTCAAAGTCTTATGGAATTTCCATCACAGCAAGTTCTTCAGGAGTCTTGAGATAAGACAGAATGGCCCATGAGCAATTGAATATTTCGTGTAGAACGACCCAAGAGTAATGATTCTTCCTCACAGACTTATGCGTGACAATCATGTCATAAAGAATTGAAGCAAACAGACGCTTGACCCATTTTTGGTTGCGGTCGACCTTCTGATGAAGTCTAAGAAGAAGTTCACGATCGATCATTACTCTTGGGGAAGTTTCTCGAGTATTTTGTGCTGAAGCTTTTGCTGCATAGTCTTGTGATGTTGTGTCATCATTTGTGGAGTATGAAGCAGCTTGACGAAATTGCCCATCCAGAGGATGGGATCCTTCATCAATTACATTTTCCCCTTTCCTTCCATTCAGGAAAATGTATTCTTGAGGACTTCAACCGGGGGCAGAAAACTGAAATGATTCTGAAAATTTGCTTGATCAGGAATTGAGGATCTTGTTGTGATGAATTTCGTGATCCATTTGCGGGATCACTAGAAGAGTATGTCTAGAGGGGCGTGAATAGACTACTAGCAGGAATTTAAAATCTACACAAGGGAAAAGTTAAGTGTTGGCAGATTTTAGCAATTATAGCAAGTCTAGCACACCCTACACATGCAAGTCATCAAGTATAGCAGCAGAAAGTAATGACATTGCACATGGAAGTAAGGAGTAGAAATAGGGATATCAAACGCATGAAGGACATGAAGTTTTTCCCGTGGTTTCGATAGGTGGTGCTATCGTACGACCACATTTATGGAGTTTTCAACCCACGAAAGGTAACGGTCGCGAGAGTCCATGGAGGGCTCTACCCACAGAGTGTTCCGCAAAGAAGTAACCTTGACTACACCATGATGGCATACATCCACGAAGGACTAGCCTCACTATGGGTAGATCTTCACGAAGCAGGCGACATCCTTGCCCGTACAAACTTCTTGGTTGACTCCACAACACGAAGTAGGAGGCTCCCAAGAGACACCTAACCAATCTAGGAGGCACCACCCTCCAAAAGGTAATAGGCTCGATAATCTCGATGAAAACCTTGCTCTTGTGCTTCAAGATGATAGACTCCTCAACACACAATCACTCTCTCAAAAATTTGGCTTTGGTGGAAGATATTGATTGGGTGGAAAGCAACTTGGGGAGGCTAGAGATCAAGATTCATAAGTTTTTTTGATAGAAACACTTTAAAGGAACTCCTTACAGTTTAATAGGTGCAACAAACCCAAATTTCAAGTACCATGCCTTGAACTTGGATGGGTGGGATGGAAACAGCCCCTTCCCGCCACTAGGATTTTCCTTAGTCTATCAAGATTCATATGGTTGGAATGGAATGGCATGATCTCAACACATGAGTAGGTGGCTCTCTCTCAAAAAATAGGATGGGGCAAGTATGGAATAGTTCTGAGTGCTTCTTTCTCGAGTGAGTGGTGCTGGAGGGGTATATATAGGCATCTCGAAAAATCCAACCGTTACACCTGATAAGTACAACTCGGTGACATGATGTATTAATCTCTGTGGTACTGAATTGCCTCAAAGGTAGCAACTTTTGAATCTCGGTGAGACCGATACATAAAACTCGATTGCATCGATAAGGTGACCAATGGTCACATTGCCAAACTCGGTGACACAGATTGAATAAACTCGATGGTACCAATTTTGTGAATTTGCATAACATAAAGTTGGCAACCCAAACTCAGTGGCATCAAATTAGAATCGGTTGAACTGAAGGGTTAGGGTTTGGCCGAGTTTGTCCGAGGCTGAGAATTGGTGGCACCGAGTGGAAAGTGTTGGTTGCACCGATTTTGAGTGTTTGGCTTAGGACAGAATTTTGTGGAAGAGCCTCTGGGTGTTTGTGATGACTATCACTTGTGCATGCATGAGCATTTTGTTCACCAATAGTACCTTACCCCCTTTTAATAGTATTGGCTTTCCTATGGACTCAAAGTGATTTCTCACAAAGTAAAATGTAGAGTCCTCTTGTTTGAAGCTTTGTCAATGCTATTCCTTCTCCTTCTTCTTCATGGGGATACTCTCCATAGTCATTTTGCCAACCCATCTCTCTCTATGTACTTTATTTTAAATACACTAGATGAAAGTATTAGTCCAAGAGACAATGTATGTTGTCATGAATTATCAAAACCACTAAGGGAGCAGATTGTGTTTTCAATCTCCCCCTTTTTGGTAATTGCTCACAACATACAATCAAAGATTCAAATAAATATATGCATGTATGTAATGAAGACTTTGAGAGACACATGACTTATACTTGCTCTCCGTAAATGTGAGCAATCCCTTTAAAGGATAGTTGCTTTGGAATGCATGGACATGCATATAGTAGAAGGGATATAATAAGTCATATGTATCTTGGTCATATGCATCAAATGTATATGAATGAGGTGTATCCTTGATCAAGACTTCACTCTTGCAAAAAATTAATATGTGCAAGAAGCAAGAGATCATCTTGGTCAAAGATATGATGCATATACTTACATTGAGTTCTTGAGCATTCTAGTAGTAGAGATACACTTGAGAAAACAATGTTAGGAAACACAAGAGTATTCTACCAATCAAAAGCAATCGAACTCAAAAGTACCAAGATATGGAGAACATATAGAAGGTAGTATTCCTTAAGATTGATATGTCTCCAAGATCATTTAGAACTTTCTCCCCTAGAAATGAAAATAGTAGGACATCCTCTCCCCCTGAATCTTAGCATGTAGATATCGGGATTGGATAGGGTGATAAAATTCTAACAAGAAAAATCAAATGCAATAAACACACAATAAACACATCCTTCTCCAAAACAGTTTTCTCCCCCTACTTTGGTATTCTTCCCTTGTTTATGTAGATATAAACTTTTGATATTCTCCTCTCCCCCTAAATTATATCTCCCCCTTTTCATAAGCATGTATCTCCCTCTCTTTAGCTTGGAAGCTTTGGTATTTCTCCCCCTTTGGCATTAATTGCCAAAAAGGACAGATATAGGGTCAGATACAGGGATCATTGATTAAGAAGGGATCCTTGAGAACAAGGGTCATAGAATGTAGGATTTATAGAATAGGAAAATCTTGAAAAAACAAGGGAATCATTGAAAATAATGTCTCTCCCTCTGGCTAAATAGAGAATTTGTAGAACTTCTCGTCCTTTGAGTTAGGGATCCTTGAATGTATTTTTCCCCTTTTCAGTTTGTTTATACTAAGGGATCATCGAAGAATTGAGAAATATCATAGAAGGAACACAAAGAATTACATATTCAAACTCATACTGAAATATGATATAAAGTCGATGGCTCCGAGACAAAATTTTCAGTGTGACCGATGTGGTGTTGTAGAGCTTATTTGCAGAATCGGTAGAACTGAGTCCTTTGTATCGGAGGCTCCGAGGCATAAAAAAACTTGGAGATTTGTGAAAATTTGTAACAAGGAGTCAAAACGAATTTGTAAATGAAATGCAAATAATTTGTACAAAAATTATCAACTAGAGAAGATTTGAATGGTTTCAAGAAGGTTTGCAATTGAGAATGAACCCAACAAGATTCTTAACTAGATGATGGGTAGTGACTAGGTCACCCATATTAGAGTAGATTGACTTAGGAGACAAGCAAGAATACTTGATCATAGGTCATACTCATATTTAAGCTCAAAATGGGGTTAGCATTTTTTGATTAAGCATTTTAATGTTTTCACATCACTTAAGTTGCTTTATCTCATGACTTGGAGTAAAGCTATATCAAGGATATGAGTACATACCTATGAGTGATGTTGATCACGTAGCTTGTAGGTGAACTTGATGAGGATGCTCAAAGTTGATGAAGATCATCTTCAGTTGGGAGTAGTTCTTGTTGTTTTCGTTCACTTTTCAGCTACATGGGTTAGTCACGCAAGGAAGAACATGATATATCCAATTGACATTACACCAATTGTGAGTTGATATCAATTGAGAAATATATGTCAAGGATATGTTTTTTGTCTTCTTCCTTTCATCGTCAAAGCGAGGTTGTGGATACTTGGTCATGACAAGATTGCTTAAGATATGAGTTGTTGGCAATCTTGTGGAGTGTTGTTCTTTCAAGTACCTACAAAAGGGTTAGATGCAAGACAAGGGAGCATAGAATTCTAAGATATAATATTCAAGATAATATTAGCATGTAATAAACAATAAAGCTCATCCCCTTGCAAGCATCCGAGTGAGTTTAGTTCAAGTTTGAAGCATCAATGATGTTCAACTCACTCCTCAAATGACAAAACACTTTTTCATCAAGTGGCTTAGTAAAGATATCGGCCAATTGCTTGTTAGTACGAACAAATTAATACCTTTGGCAACATGATCACGAATGAAATGATGTCGAACTTGAATATGCTTGGTTCAAGAGTGTTGCACAGGATTATGACCAATCTTAATAGCACTCTCATTGTCACAAAGTAATGGCACATTGTTAACATAGATTCCATAATCTTTAAGCGTTTGTGTCATCCATCATAATTGCACACAACATGATCCAGCGGCAATGTATTCCGCTTCGGCAGTAGATAGAGATAACGAGTTTTGTTTCTTGGAGGACCAAGATAGAAGAGATCTACCAATAAATTAACATGTACCCGAGGTGGATTTTCTATCAACCTTGTCACCGGCATAGTCCGAGTCGGAGTAGCCCACAAGATTAAAGGAAGGTCCCTTGGGATACCAAATGCCAAAGTTTGGTGTATGAATCAAGTATCTCACAATGTGTTTCACAGCCTTAAGATGACATTCTTTGGGTGCAGGTTGGTATCTCGAACACATGCAAACACTAAGCATTCTGTACGGGAGGCCCTTAGATAAAGCAATGAACCAATCATCGATAAATAAACCTTTTGATCAACGGGTTCACCCTCCTTAGTAAGAACATCGTGTACGCTAGTGGGCATGGGAGTTTTCATACCTTTGCACTCCTGCATGTTGAACTTCTTGAACAAGTCCTTGGTGTACTTTTTTTGAGAGATGAATGTACCTTCTCTCGTTTGCTTGATTTGTAGACCAAGAAAGAATTTCAGCTCACACATCATGGACATCTCATACTTCTCTGACATCAACCTTTCAAATTTCTCACTAAATTGTGGGTTAGTAGATCCAAAGATAATATCATCCACATAAATTTGGCACACAAATAATTCACCATTAACTCTCTTTGTAAACAAGGTTGTGTCAATTTTACCAACTTCAAATCCTTTTTCAATAAGAAACTTATTTAGGCATTTATACCAAACACGAGGAGCTTTCTTAAGACCATATAAAGCTTTGCGAAGTTTTTAAACATGGTCAGGTTTCTTAGGATTTACAAAACCAAGTGGTTGCTTAACATAGACCTCTTCTTCAATCTCACCATTTAAAAATGCCTTTTAATATTCATTAGGTAAACCATGATGTCATGGTGATTAGCATAAGCAAGAGGAATTCGAATAGCTTCTAGTCTAGCAACGGGCACGTAGGTCTCACCGTAGTCCATACCTTCGACTTGTGTATATCCTTGGGCTACGAGGCGAGCCTTGTTGCGTATGAATTGACCGTGTTCATCTTGCTTGTTCCGAAATACCCATTTCCTATCGGTAATGTTTTGCTCGTCCTTGGGCTTCTCCACGAGTTCCGACACTTCGTTCCTCTCGAAATTGTGAAGCTCTTCATGCATAGCATTCACCCAATCCATGTCTTCAATAGCTTGTTCAACCTTCAAGGGTTCAATGCAAGAGATGAAATAATAATGCTCAAAAAAGTTAGCCAAGCGAGTTTTAGAGCGAATGATCCTCCCTGTTTGTATATCACCAAAGATTTGGTTTAGGGTATGGTTCTTGGTCACTTGTGCTCGAACTCGGGGTAGATTTGGCTTGTTAGTTTGCAGAGCTTATTCTTCATCGTCATCTCCTTCATCTCCATTGTTGTCGAAGTGGTCGTCTCCTCGAGGTGGTGGCAAAGGAGGTTGTGGTGGATCTTCATGATGTACTTCCTCTTCCTCTTCATCTTGTCGTGTACCAGTTGTGGATTCTTCTAGGTCGTTTTGTCGGTAGCCTTGATCCGAAGTAGGAGCTTCCACTTGGGTTGATGAAGTACTTTCCTTCACCTCTATGGGACGAATCTTGCCGATGGGAAAATCTCAGATAGCTTGTGAAGGATCTTTATCACCTACATCATTTGGCAATTGTTCGACTTGCAAACCGTTAGACTCATCAAACTTCACATCTACCGTCTCTTCAACTTTTCGAGTGAAGTTGTTGTAGACACGGTAGGTGTGAGAGTTCGATCCATAATGAAGTAGGAAACCTTCATGAGACTTGGGAGAAAATTTAGCATGACGATGCTTATCAAGAATGTAACACTTAGAGCCAAATAGTCGGAAGTATCGAACTTGGGGTTTGTTATCGGTGAGAAGCTCGTATGTCGTTTTACCGAGAAGCTTGTGCAAGTAGTCGGTTTGTGGCATGACATGTTGTTTCCACGACTTCTACCCAAAAGTGTCTTGGCCTCTTGTATTCATCAAGCATCATTCTTGCCATCTCAATGAGGGTTCGTTTCTTTCTCTCAACGAATCTATTTTGTCGAGGCATGTACGTAGCTGAGAACTCATGTGAGATACCCTCTTCATCAAGAAAGGTATCCACATGGGTGTTCTTGAACTCCGATCCGTTATCGCTTCGAACCTTCTTGATCTTCACTCCCAATTGATTTTGCGCTTTGAGTGCAAAGTTCTTGAAGATATTTTGTACCCGCGACTTATCATCAAGAAAGAATACCCACGTAAATCTGGAAAAATCATCAACTACAACTAGACCATAAGAGTTTCCACGGAGACCCTTGTAAGCATTGGGACCAAAAACATCTATATGAAGTAACTCGAGTGGTCTCCTAATGGTCATGATGTTCTTGACCAGATGACTTACACCTACTTGCTTTCCTGCTTGACAAGCGCTACAAAGTCTATCTTTGTCAAAGATAACATCTTTAACACCAAGAATGTGATGTCCCTTGATAAGCTTATCTAGATTGCGCATGCCTACATGTCCTAGTCTTCTATGCCATAGCCAACCTTTAGATGATTTTGCAATGAAAGAAGTATGAGGTTGGTCCTTTTTAGTGAAATCGACAATGTATAGATCACCTCTACGAATACCGGTAAAGATAATTTTATGATTATCAAATCAAAACACTTGGCAATCTACTTTGGTAAATAGCACATTGAAACCAAAGTCTGCTAGTCTAGATACGGAAAGAAGATTGTAGCCAAGGGATTCAACAAGCATCACATTTTGAATAGATCTATCATGAGATATGGCCACCTTACAAAGGCCAAGTACCTTACCATTAGAGTTGTATCCAAAGGTCATGTACCTTCGAGGACCTTGATTTGGTGTGATCTCTTGGAACATGTCTTTATCACCAGTCATGTGTTTCGTGCATCCATTATCGAGAATCCACACTTTTCCAGAGGACATGTAATCCTTGAAGTTTTACATTAGACTTAGATTCTTCATGATCTTTTCATGATCGATGTCTAACAACTCATCTTCATCACAGTATCCATGTTCTTCATTGTCATCATTTGGTGGAATCACCTTGTCATAGAAACCAAAAGACTCGTTAGAATAGTAACCATGACAATGTTCAAGTTTATGAATGAATGGCTTCAATAATAATGTTGTTGATAGTGGTGACATCTCCTTTAGCACGCATGATATCACGAAGCTCAAATAAACATTTATCAAAGTTTGGATCACTAGGCTTGATTTTGTGAAAAGCAATAGTTTTATGAAGAATTTCATCAAGATTTGCATATCGTTTGTCCAAATCAGTCCACAAAGTATAAGCACATGCAAAGTTCTTCAATTGAGAAAGCACGAATCTTGGTAAGCCTCTAACAATAAGATTGACAGTTCTAAGGTTACCAAGCATGTCAATTTCGTCTTCGTGTTTGGGATGCAATTCATCAATGGGGAGCACATAGGGATTTTCCACTTGTTTTCTCAAATGGAATTTGTCAAATAGATCAATCATGGCATTCTTCCATCGACTATAGTACTCTTCATTAATAATGGGCACTCTACAATACAAACTCTCCACACTAGACACATCTATCTTCCTCCATGGTGATGAAACCGAAGCAATGGAGACCAATGCTCTGATACCAATTGCGGGATCACTAGAAGAGTATGTCTAGAGGGGGGTGAATAGACTTCTAGCAGGAATTTAAAATCTACACAAGGGCAAAGTGAAGTGTTGGCAGATTTTAGCAATTATAGCAAGTCTAGCACACCCTACACATGCAAGTCATCATGCATAGAAGTGGAAAGTAAAGACATTGCACATGGAAGTAAGGAGTAGTGATAGGGAGATCAAACGCATGAATGACACGAAGTTTTTTCCCATGGTTCCGATAGGTGGTGCTATCGTACGAGTCTTCAACCCACAGATGGTAACGGTCGCGAGAGTCCACAGAGGTCTCTACCCACGGAGGGTTGCACGAAGAAGCAACCTTGACTATACCGTGATGTCCTACGTCCAAGAAGGACTAGCCTCACTATGGGTAGATCTTCATGAAGTAAGTGATCTGCTTTCCCGTACAAACTTCTTGGTTCACTCCACAACAGGAAGTAGGAGTCTCCAAAGCAACACCTAACCAATCTAGGAGGCACCACCCTCCAAAAGGTAATAGGCTCGATAATGTCGATGAACTCCTTGATCTTGTGCTTCAAGATGATAGACTCATCAACACACAATCACTCTCTCACAGATTAGCTTTGGTGGAAGAGATTGATTGGGTGGAAAGCAACTTGGGGAGGCTAGAGATCAAGACTCATATGGTTGGAATGGAATGGCATGATCTCAACACATGAGTAGGTGGCTCTCTATCAAAAAATAGGATGGGGCAAGTACGAAATAGTTCTGAGTTCTTCTTTCTCGAGTGAGTGGTGGTGGAGGGGTATATATAGGCATCTCCAAAAATCCAACCATTACACCTGATAAGTCCAACTCGGTGACACCGATCTGTTAACCTCGGTGGTACTGAGTTGCCTCAAAGGTAGCAACTTTCGAATCTCGGTGAGACTGGTACATAAAACTCGGTTGCACCAATAAGGTGATGAACAGTCAGATTGCCAAACTCGGTGACGCCGATTCAACAAACTCGGTGGTACCGATTTTGTGAATTTGCATAACATGAAGTTGGCAACCCAAACTCGGTGCCACCGAATCAGAATCAGTCGCACCGAAGGGTTAGGGTTTGACTGAGTCTGTCTGAGGCTGAGAATCGGTGACACCGAGTGGAAAGTGTTGGTTGCACTAATTTTGAGTGTTTGGCTTAGGATAGACTTTTGTGGAAGAGCTTTTGGGTGTTTGTGATGACTATCACTTGTGCATGTATGAGCATTTTGTTCATCAACAGTACCTTACCCCTTTTTAATAGTATTGGCTTTCCTATGGACTCAAAGTGATTTCTCATAAAGTGAAATGTAGAGTCCTCTTGCTTGAAGCTTTGCCAATGCTATTCCTTCTCCTTCTTCTTCATGGGGATACTCTCCACACTCCGTTTTGCCAATGCTATTCCTTCTCCTTCTTCTTCATGGAGATACTCTCCACACTAGATGAAAGTATTAGTCTAGGAAAGAATGTATGTTGTCATGAATTGTCAAAACCACCAAGGGAGCATATTGTGCTTTTAGCATGGAGGAAATGGCTTCAGTTCAAACAGAGATACAACTATGTTGGCCAAAGTCCTCATGAAGAAATCATGAAGATTGATGGGAATCCCATGAATGATATTGAATAGCAGATACTTCATGATTCCAACCACATCTTCTTCAGCATTGTGACCCTTGGTGGGACTGAGGGTTTTGGGAAAGATTTGATACACCTTCCTGGGTACATAGAGCAAGTTCTTCACAAGAAAAGTGGTTTTGGGTGCTTAGCCAGGTGCCAATGGCTTCATTAGTACTTGCATCAGACGATTTGGATGCTCAAGTTCTTCATAGTTGCATCTTGCGCCCTCTAAAGGAATACAGATTGGGACCACACGAAGTAATTCAGTTGCCGCAACAATATAGTGTGTGTCTTCAGTCATCCAGTCAAGTATCCATGCATTGACATCTTGTGCGTCATCTGAGATGTGCATCATTGCATAGAACTGAAGAATGAGTTATTCATTCCACACGCGGATGTTAACACAGAAAGGCAGCATTCTAGCTTCATGAAGAACATTTAACACTGGGGAGAAGCATGGAATAGACTCCATATGTGCATGAGGAATTTGACGCTGCTCGAATTCTTGTACTTATAAAATAGCACTGCACCATAGAAGTTAATCTAGGTTGAAGTCCAGAACCTCTTGCGTCGAATCCTTGGATAGTCCTACGGATTTTCACCCTTGAGGAAATGTTGCTCATCATGAAAGTTCTCCTTGAGGTTTTTGGGTCGCTTTGTGCCTTTGTATGGCTGGATAGCTTTTGGATGAAAATCTGGCTTGAATAACCTTGCAATTTCCCTGTGCATAGTGATTGTTTCATATTGAGGAACCTGTGCCACAATGATTGCAAACTGGGGATTTTGAACAAATGATTCATCAAGTGCAGTATGTGTGGTGATAATATCCACTTCTGGTTCTTGAGCTAATTCAGTTTATTCCTTCAGCTGGAATTTCCTCAACTTGTGTCTCTTGAGTAATTGAGACTGACGAAGTAGTGTGACTTTCTGATTGTGTCAATACTTCTTCATTTTGGGGAGGCGACTGGGGATTTTGTGCAAGAGGCATGGTCAGTGGCGTATTGGGGTGAGCAGAATCCCAATATTTATCATTGACAAGAGGTGTTATGTTGCCAATGTCCACATCCTCATTGATTTCTTCAACACCGGCCTCTTGAGCAGTAAACAAAGGCCGGGATGATGATACATGTGGGTTTAAAGCAATGTCTTCAACCACTATTTCTTCATCAATCTGCTCTCTAGAAGCAGCAAAATGAGTTTCTTCATCTCCATTTTCCTCAGGAATAACATACTCCTCTCCAAAAGGGACATTCTCGTAAGATGGCACTCAGGTATTGGAGTTGCGTCAATTGGCGCTATTGAGGAACTAGTCAAAGTCCTCAATTTTTTTGAAAGTTGAGGATTCTACCGAAGTTGATGCTTTCCTTTTCTTTGCAGCTTCCTTCTCCGGAGCCTTCGTTTTCTTCACTTCTGATGCAAAAGGAAGAGTGAGTTGCTTCACCTTTGTGGTTTTTGCAGGAGGAGCAGATGGTGAAGGTGGGACGATTTCTTCACGCACGATTGATGCAGTCGTCCTTTCAGTTTCTTCACGCACAACAGATTCTTCAGTTAGCCATGGTTGTTCTTCAGGTGCAACGTGAGGAGTTGCAATGGCAGTTTCTTCAGGTGCAACTAAGGAGTTGCCCTCGCTGTTTTTTCAGTAGGCTAGGCAGATGATCCAGCCTAAAGATTTTGAGCCACAACCCTTGCGTTGTGATCTTTGATAGCATCATTGGTTGTCTTGACGAATCTAACTATTGAGCCTTTCCAGTCAGCATCATATCGGTTCTGCTCTTCATTAAGGCATTTGATTACAGATTGAACTGTGATGAGTTGATCAGGAGTCAAAGTCATTACATTGTTCTTCAAAAAATGTTCTTTTTTGCGCTTGTCCTTTTTGGCTTTCTAAGCCTTTTCACGTTTCCATTTCTCTTCAGCAATGAAATTGGTGAGGATATGACTGACTCCAATCGGCAGATTCAGTGAAGAAAGTGGAGTGTTTGGATCCTGGTGCCATATATCAATGAAGTCTAGAACGGTTTTTGGATCGAGGATGAGGGGAATGGAAAATACCTTTGCTCTGGCAGCCTTTAGTTGCCTATCCTTGATGAGATCAACAAGTTCTTGTTCATCAGCTTCATCATCCTCAGATGCTGAGGGAATATGGAAGACAACTTGCTTCTGGTGAGGACTTGGCCTGTTTTCTCGTATAGTAGTGGACTTGATCCTAAGCAGTGTGGGACTGCTTGATGAATGTGCTTGGGGTGAGGAAGTTGCAGAAGCCCCTGAAGCAATTCACAGTCTAGCAGTTTGCTCACATGTTGCAAGATGGACACGTGTTGAAGACTTTGTTGCGGGAGCTGAGGATTGTGTATCCACAGAGGGCATTGCTTCAGCTGCCCTTGAAGAAGTTGCTTGAGGAGGTCGTTTTGAGGACTTTTCAGGTGAAGAACTTGGCTGTGAGGGCATAGAACTTGAAGACTTTGGGTCTGTTAGACGTTTTCTTCTTCATGGCTTTCTTTGGAGCCATTCCAGTAGCAGAGGCCTCAGCAGTTGCAGTAGTGGCAGAAGAAGCAGAGTCTTCATTGAATTTCGTCACGGCTTCTTTAGAAGTCTTTGACAATTTGGGTTTACGCTTTGCCCATTACTTTGGAAAGTCATCACCTCTTCTCATGCTGGTGGGATCAACTTCTTGTCCTTCAACCAGTGGAGGTCTTGGGCAAGGAGGATTTACATGGAATTTCTTCATGTACTTGGGAGTAACATATTTATATTCCTTCCATTCCTTTGCCCATCTCCTCTCAATCCTATGTACGTGAATCTTGCATTTTTCTTTGGTTTCGTTGCCATATATCTCTTTATCAGGAGTGTAGTAATGAACATATATTTCCTTAGGGATTTCAAAAGCAGTATTCAATTCTGCCTTCTTCCCTCCTATCTAAGGTCTTTTCCCATCAGCCATTTTCTTCACTTCAGGAATATGACATTTAAAGATTCTAAAGATGTACGCAAATTTTCTTCGAGGAGTGTTGCAAATGAGTTAAGTTGATGAGAACCTAGAGATTCATCAGCAGATATTTGTACTTGTGAACTGAGTATAGGTGAAGAGTTTGAAGAGGTCATATGCGTTCTCAGAAATTTTTCAAAGATTAATAAGTTTGAGGAATTTGACTATAGATGTTGAAGAATTTCACTAAGTGTTCTTGACTTAGGTTCCAAAGTGGTGCACATTCAAAAATTCGCACAATTAAGGAATCATTGAAGAAATTCTCTATGAGGACATCTCTACTAATGTTATACCCACAGCCCCGACTGCTATACATACAAGACCAATTACTAGAGCTCGCGCACGTCAATTGAATTACCAGGTACTTTCGTTTCTTGGAAATCCTTCTAATGTTCATGAACATATGATGCTGCCTAAATTAGATACTTTTGTTTTACGTATGAATGAAGGACTTAGCACGGACAAGAAGGATGACCATTTGAGCAAGATCAAGCATGGAGAAGAAGATGCGTACGCGGGAAAGAACAAAGGAGCTTCCAGTGATGATTTTCGCACTTTGAAACCACCGTAATGGGAGCGAGAAGCCTTGGACGAAATATGCATGATGCCACTTTATAAAATTCGTCCATAGGCTAATATAGGTGTTGCGCCACCTTATTTTTGGGCCAGGCCCATGTAATTTTGAAATACCATATTATAGGTTCTTTTCAGAGTCCGTATGTATGGGGAAACTGAGTTAGGGTCGGTTTCGGACCCCTCCTCCAAGGGGCCACGAAATTCCCCTATATTCCCCCATATACACAGCCCTTAGGGCGTCGTTTTAGGTTTGGGTTTTGTTTAGATTACAAGTTTTCCATAGCTGCAACTTTGCGTTCTTCGTTTGTGTTCCATGACCAGACAAAGGCGTCACAGAACCGCACTTCATCAATAAAGCTTTCTCTTATATTCGCAATATCTAGATTGCAATCTCAGTTTCTTGCTTGTTCTTCATTTGCGTGCTGGAAACAGACCTTCTTGGTCAGGTTGATCATGCTCCGGCGTGGTCATAAACCTCTCGGAGTTGGTCTAGCGATTTCTAAGGCGTGACATCTCGCACGTTCGTAGTCGGATCGTCAAAGTCTACTCCACCAAAACCGATAGCCACCATCTCATCAAAAGACAGGGACAACTTTGCCGCTATCAAGTGGTATCAGATTTCCAGGTTGCTCGGTGAGATTTTACCAGCTTTTCTTAGTTAGATGGCATCTGTTCTTCATACCTAAAGTCCACGAAAAAGCCAAAAAAATTAGGGCCAGATCTTCATATCCGCACCAATCTGAGCTTTGTTGAATTTGCGGTTGCATCGTCGTGTCAGGTTGCTGGTCTTAGTGTCTAGTCCTTTAGAGTTTCGAGTTCTGTTCACAGGTTGTCGCGCCGCCACAGCGTCATGTTCCCCACTGCCATATACCACCACCATCATCACCGCTGCCATATATCACCATCCACCATCATCATCTCCACTACCATATATCACCACCCACCATCATTATCTCCACTAACATATATCACCACCCAATATCCGCCTCTAATCCGAATTTGGTAGTTATTAGGTTTGTTTCGAGATCGTTTTGATTTCGGATTCGCGCTTTCCTACCTGAGTAGGTCTCGGAAAAAAGTCTAGCACGCTTTGCAGAGCACGTTTTGGCCCAAAAACATTTCGGCCGAAAATATTTTTTCCCTATCTTCATTTTAGGTTCTCCGGAGCATTTTGAGACATTTGCCATCATGGTGATTTTTGTTGAAATGTTTGGTCACCGCAGCCTCCAAAAAAATTATCAAAAAAATTCCGTGCCTATCCAGCTTATACGACTTGGGAAGAGTTTTGAGACACTCGCCATTATAGTGATTTTCTGAGCAAAAAAAGAGCGCAAAAAAACGAGGTGCCAAAAAATGAAAAAAATCGGAGTGTGCTCTTCTTTTGATTACGTGTAGCGTCAGGATTTTGTTGGTGTTTTAGGCTCGCGTCTCTAGTACGTTCTAGCCTAGGACCAGCACAGTACTGTCATTGAGCGTTTATTCAACTTTGCATCTCTGAATTGATTATTGCTGACCCTTTTTGCTACCATATTATAAGCCATCCTAGCTCCACATATATCTACGTCGTGTGTTTGACACTCCCTGGAATTCGCTCTATCCAAGCTTTGAGAGTTTTGACTACAACAGTTGCCGATCACCGCCTGTTGCTGGGTAAGAACTGGTAAGAATTTGAGATTCGCTTGAAGGATTTGTGACACACCGCCACCACCACCACTTCCCAGTAGTCTGTAGGTTTCATATTCTTGTGTGTTTCCTATTTCTGCTATCCATGCCAGGATCACAAGATGAAGAGATCGACTGGGTGAGCAAGACCAACAAAGCGCTCCATGATAAATTTCAGCAAATGATGGCTGACCAGGTACAAGACTTCGTGAACAACCTTGGACAGGTTATGGAGAAGTTAGATGGTTTGGAGAAGACATTCGACACCAAGATGGACGCCAAGTTAAATGAGGTGCTTGCCCGTCTACCACCACCAGTTGCAGCTCATATCCCTCTCGAACGATGAGCACGACGTGTGCCTATCGGCCAAGTCCAACATATAGGTACGGTTGATACTGCTACTACTTATGTGGCTGCTGCTACTACTGTCGTTGAGCAGGTTGAGGATTATGATGGTGATTACGATGATGAGGGAGAGGTTGCTCGAGATCAGCCCCAGGGGCAACCACCACCACACGCTCTAGGTCGTCCACATGGCAAGAACTGTAATGGTAGGGCTGCACCACCCCCTCAGGTACGGGATCATGACCATCTCCCTATTATTAAATTGAATATTCCGACATTTGAGGGTAGATATGTTTCTGATATATATCTTACGTGGGAGTTAGAAACAAAGCAACATTTTACATGCTTACAATATCCTGGGGATAGATGTGTTGCTGCTGCTGTTTGTTCATTCACTAGTTTTGCATGTGTTTGGTGGTCAGAACATTGTAGAATACATCATGTTAGTATTCCAACTACTTGGGTTGCTTTGAAAGCTGCTATGCATAATCATTGGGTTCCACCATATTATTAGCGTGAATTGCTTCAAAATTTGCAGCGTTTAAGACAAGGAAAAAATTCTGTAGAGGAATTTTATCAAGAATTACAAACTGGCATGATTAGATGTGGTATTGTTGAGGAGAATGAAGCTATGCTTGCACGTTTTATGGGTGGATTAAATAGAGAGATTCAAACTATTCTAGAGTATAAGGAGTATAACACTATCACTCGTTTATTTCATCTTGCTTGCAAAGCTGAACATGAAGTGCAGGATCGACAGGCCATGGCGAGAACTAATTTTTCTGCAGGTCGCACATCATCATGGACGCCATGTAGCTCCTCTATTTCTACACGTCCTGCTGCAGCAGCACTTACTTCAACCTCCAACTCCAACCGAGATACCAGGAAACAGGCCCCGGCCCCACCCTCCGCGAAGAGTACACCTTCTGGGCCTGCACAGAGCTCTTCTTCATCCATTGCATCCACAGGGCGAACACATGAGGTTATATGTCGTTGTTGCAAGGGTGGAGGTCACTATGCGAGAGAATGCCCTTCCAAGCATGTGATGATTGTTACTGAGGATGGTGGATATGTGTTCGCTAGAGATTATGATGAGGAGACTTTGGCTCTCATTATGACTGAAGAACAGGGTGACGAGGATACAAAACAAGAGACACACTACATGGCCACTAATTACGCTGACAGGTATGAAAGTTTAGTTGCTCAATGTGTTCTGAGTGTGTAGGTTACACAGGCTGAGCAAAATCAGAGGCACAACTTGTTCCACACAAAGGGAGTTGTGAAGGAGCGTTTCTGTCCGCGTCATCATTGATGGAGGGAGTTGCAACAACTTGGCTAGCATGGAGATGGTGGAGAAGTTGTCTCTAACCACCAGACCACATCCTCATCCTTATTACATCCAATGGTTCAACAACAGTGGCAAGGTTAAGGTAACACGTACTGTTTGTGTGCATTTTAGCATTGCTACATATTCTGATTATGTTGATTGTGATGTGGTACCTGTGCAAGCATGTACTATTTTACTTGGTAGGCCCTGGAAATTTGATAAAAATTATGTACACCATGGTAGGACAAATCAATATACTCTTGTTCATAAGGATCAAAATATCATGTTGCTTCCTATGTCTCCTAAACATATTATGAAAGATGACATTGCTAGAGCTAGTAAAGAAAAAGAGGAGCAAAATAAGAGTGAAAATCAGACTTTAGCACAGGAATTTGAGCAACACCATAAGCCTAATAAACCATCCTCTAGTGTCGCATCAGAAATAAAATTGAAGAGTGGATGTTTAGTTGCTACTAAATCTGATATTAATGATTTGGATGTTACTACATCTGTTTGCTATGCTTTCGTATGCAAAGAGGTATTATTTTGTTTCGAGGACAGGCCTCCCTCTTTGCCTCCTGTTGTCATTAACATTTTGCAGGAGTTCGCTAACGTCTTTCTACAAGACATGCCACCGGGATTACCACCTATTCGAGGGATTGAGCATCAGATTGACTTAATTCCCGGTGCATCGCTACCCAACCGTGCGCCATACCGTACAAATCCAGAGGAGACAAAGGAGATTATGCGTCAAGTACAGGAGCTGCTCGACAAAGGTTATATATGTGAATCCCTTAGTCCTTGTGTTGTTCCTATTATTCTAGTGCCTAGAAAGGATGGTACATCGCGCATGTGTGTGTGGATTGTAGAGGAATTAATAATATTACTATTCGTTATTGTCATCCTATTCCTAGGCTAGATGATATGCTTGATGAATTAAGTGGCTCTACAATTTTCTCCAAAGTTGATTTGCGTAGTGGATACCATCAAATTCGTATGAAATTGGGAGATGAATGGAAAACAACATTTAAAACTAAGTTTGGACTGTATGAGTGGTTAGTCATGCCTTTTGGGTTAACTAATGCACCTAGCACTTTCATGAGATTAATGAACGAAGTTTTACGTGCTTTCATTGGACGATTTGTGGTAGTCTATTTTGATGATATATTGATTTATAGTAGATCTTTGGAGGAACATTTGGAACATTTACGTGCTTTTTTATTGCTCTATGCGATGCACGTTTGTTTGGTAACCTTGGGAAGTGCACCTTTTTCATCGGCCGAGTATCTTTTCTTGGCTATGTTGTTAGTCCACAGGGAATTGAAGTTGATAAAGCCAAGATTGAAGCTATTGAGAGTTGGCCGCAGCCCAAAACGTTCACACAAGTGAGGAGTTTTCTTGGCCTCGCTGGTTTCTATATGTATTTTGTGAGAGATTTCAGAACCTTTTTTGTGCCTCTCAATGAGCTTACAAAGAAGGATGTGCCTTTTGCTTGGGGTACCACATAGGAAGCAGCCTTCACGGTCTTGAAAGATAAGTTAACACATGCTCGTTTACTCCAACTTCCTGATTTTAATAAAACTTTCGAGCTTGAATGTGATGCTACTGGAATTGGATTAGGAGGTGTGTTATTACAAGATGGTAAACCTGTGGCGTACTTTTCTAAAAAATTGAGTGGGCCTAGTCTGAATTATTCTACTTATGATAAGGAGTTATATGCTCTTGTTCGGACTTTGGAAACATGGCAACATTATTTATGGCCCAAAGAATTTGTTATACATTCTAATCATGAATCTTTGAAACATATTCAAATTCAAGCAAAACTGAATCGTAGGCATGCTAAATGGATTGAATTCATTGAGACTTTCCCTTATGTCATTAAACACAAGAAGGGTAAAGACAATGTTATTGTTGATGGATTGTCTCATCGTTATACTATGCTTTCACAACTTGACTTTAAAATATTTGGTTTGGAGACCATCAAAGATCAATATGTGTATGATGCTAAATTTAGAGATGTGTTGCAGAATTGTAAATAAGGGAGAACATGGAACAAGTTCGTCATTAATGATGGATTTGTATTCCGTGCTAACAAGCTATGCATTCCAGCAAGCTCCATTCATCTTTTGTTGTTACAGGAGGCGCATGGAGGAGGATTAATGGGACACTTTGGCGCGAAGAAGATGGAGGACATACTTTGTACACATTTCTTTTGGCCAAAGATGAGGCAGCATGTTGAGCGTTTTGTTGCTCGCTGCACTACATGTCAAAAAGCTAAGTCACGACTCAATCCTTATGGTTTATATATGCCTTTCCCTGTACCTACTATTCCTTGGGAGGATACATCTATGGACTTTGTTTTAGGTTTACCTCAAACAAATAAGGGGAGGTATAGCATATTTGTTGTCGTGGATAGATTTTCCAAAATGGCACACTTTATACCATGTCATAAAAGTGATGCTGCTGCTCATGTTGTAGATTTGTTCTTTCGTGAACTTATTCGGTTGCATGGTGTGCCAAATACAATTGTTTAAGATCGTGATGCTAAATTTCTTAGCCACTTTTGGAGATGTTTATGGGCTACATTGGGGACTAAACTGCTTTTTAGTACTACATGTCATCCCCGAACTGATGGACAAACTGAAGTAGTCAATAGATCATTGTCTACTATGCTTAGGGATGTCTTGAAGAATAACCTGAAAATGTGGGAAGAATGCTTGCCTCATATTGAATTTGCTTATAATCCTTCTCTGCATTCTACTACTAATATGTGCCCTTTTGAAGTTGTGTATGGTTTCTTACCTCATGCACCTATTGATTTGCTGCCTCTTCCATCTTAGGACAAGGTTAATTTTGATGCTAAAGAACATGCTGAATTGATATTAAAAATGCATGAGTTAACTAAGGAAAACATTGAGCGTATGAATGCTAAATACAAACTTGCTGGAGTTAAGGGTAGAAAACATGTTGTCTTTGCACCTGGAGATCTTGTTTGGTTACATTTGCGTAAGGATAGATTTCCTGATTTGTGCAAGTCGAAGATAATGCCACGTGCTGATGATCCTTTTAAGGTGTTAGAGAAAATAAATAATAATGCATATAAACTTGAGCTGCCTGCAGAGTTTAAGGTTAGTCCCACTTTTAACATTGCAGATTTGAAGCCTTATTTGGGTGAGGAAGATGAGCTTCCGTCGAGGACGACTTCAGTTCAAGAAGGGGAGGATGATTAGGACATCTCTACTAATGTTACACCCATAGCCCCGACTGCTATACATACAAGACCAATTACTAGAGCTCGCGCACGTAAATTGAATTACCAGGTAATTTCATTTCTTGGAAATCCTTCTAATGTTCATGAACATATGATGCTACCTAAATTAGATAATTTTTTTACTTATGAATGAAGGACCTAGCATAGACAAGACGGATGACCATTGGAGCGGGATCAAGCATGGAGAAGAAGGTGCGTACACAGGAAAGAACAAAGGAGCTTCCAGTGATGATTTTCGCACTTTGAAGCCGCCGTAATGGGAGCGAGAAGCCTTGGAAGAAATATGCATGATGTCACTTTATAAAATTCATCCATACGATAATATAGGTGTTGCGCCACCTTATTTTTGGGCCAGGCCCATGCAATTTCGAAATACCATATTATAGGTTGTTTTTAGAGTCCGTATGTATGGGGAAACTGAGTTAGGGTCGGTTTTGGACCCCTCCTCCAAGGGGCCACGAAATTCCCCTCTATTCCCCCATATATACAGCCCTTAGGGCGTCGTTTTAGGTTTGGGTTTTGTTTAGATTACAAGTTCGCCATAGCTGCAACTTCACATTCTTCGTTTGTGTTCCACGACCAGACAAAGGCGTCACAGAACCCCACTTCATCAATAAAGCTTTCCTCTAATATTCGCAACATCTAGATTGCAATCTCAGTTTCTTGCTTGTTCTTTGTTTGCGTGCAGGAAACAAACCTTCGTGGTCAGGTTGATCGTGCTCCGGCGTGGTCAATAACCTCTCGGAGTTGGTTTAGCGATTGCTAAGGCGTGACGTCTCGCATGTTCGTAGTCGAATCGTCAAAGTCTACTCCACCAAAAATGATAGCCACCATCTCATCGAAGGACAGGGACAACTTCACCTCTATCAATTCTTAACTTAGAGAAATAAATCAAGAGAAAGGAGTTTTAGGTGTTCTGCTGGATGGACGGTTGAAGAAAGACCACCTTTTGAAGACTTTGAGGACATCATACAGATCAAATGTAGTAATAAAATCGGATTTTATTTACCCTTGATGAAGAATACGACGAACTAGGAATAAGAACAGTGAAGTTTGCCAGCCCAGATCTCCCACGCCCTAGCTTGGCGGTGGGACAAAGCTACAATGGCGCTCGGGTAAAGATTTCCATGACTGATGCGATTACGATGACGAGGAGGTCCAGGCAGTGAAGCTCTTCCCCTCTGGCGATGATCGAGTTAGCGGCGGCGCTAGGTCTGAGCTGGAGCGAGGATGAGATATCGGGAGGAGTAAAGGGGACACTGAAAGGGTGAAGGGGTATTTATAGCAATGGTGAAAAACCGAATGCCCAAATATTTTGGACATCCATGCCCCTGACCTTTTTTATCTCGTCGACATGTGGCACCAACGTACTGAGTAGTGGAGATACTAGGGGATCGTGGGTTATCCATTCATGGGAAACGGAACCGATTTGAGCGGCAACCGCCGAAAATTGAAATCAAAAATTTTAAAGTTTCATTCACAAATTCTTCCGCGAACAAGGACAAAGAGAATACTTTGAGTGAGTTTCAACTAGAACACATATGAGGAATTTGTGAAAAAAATTGGTTGAGTTTAGCATAGACGGGGAACGGGTCCTCTCACATTCACTTAGAAGAAAATCAACTTGAATAATTAACAATAAGTGAATGTTTTTGAGGATATATATATATATATATATATATGGTCAGTGAAAAACACCAATTGCATAGTTGAAGGATTTGAAAATTTTAGGAATTTGCAAAATGACAAAAAACTCAACTTTGAAGAATTTCAACTATGGTTGGTGGCGTGACACAACGTATAAGAATGATGATTTCATACACCATGTACAATTGTCATAGGCTTGTAAGAATAAAATTATTCATTAATTTATTCACACTTAGAGGGTTAGTCTTCATTGATTGAAGAAAAACGTTATTTTGTGTGTTGCACATCTAAGTCATGAATTTTGCATAAGGGTTAGGATGTGTGTCCTTTCAAAGAACATTCGAAGGTTCTAATATAATTAGCTCACACCGCAACTTGCAAAATATTTTATCATCCAAGGGCTTAGTGAAGATATCATCCAGTTGTTCTTCCTTGTTCACGTGCTTGACGGAGATGTCACCCTTCAATACTTGATCTCGAAGAAAAGGATGATGAATCTGGATGTGCTTGGTCTTGAAATGTTGAACTGGGTTGTGGGCAATCTTGATAGCGCTCTTGTTGTCGCAGTAAAGAGGCACATTCTTCACTTTGATGTCGTAGTCCTTGAGAGTTTGCTTTATGCACATCAACTCAGCGCAACAGGAACCAACAGCTTCGGCAGTAGACAGTGACACACATTTTTTCTTCTTCGAGGGCCAACAGACTAAGCATCGCGCGAGGAAACGACATGTGCCTGGTGTTTACCTGCGATCCACTCGATCACCAGCATAGTCAGAGTCGGAATAACAAATGAAGTGAATATTTGAGCCCTTGGGATACCATAATCCAAGCGTTGGTATGTGGGCTAGATATTGAAGAATATGCTTCACAGCCTTATCGTGTGATTCCCTTGGTGTTGCTTGGAATCGGACATACATGCAAACACTAAGCATAATATATGGCCTAGATGCACATAGGTTCAATAAAGAGCCAATCATAGAGTGATATATCTTCTGATTGAAATCTTTACCATTTTCGTCAATGCAGAGGTGACACCTGGTAGGCATAGGTATTGTGATGCCTTTGCAGTCTTGCATGCCGAATTTCTTTCGGACATCCTTGAGATATTTATATTGAGAGATTAAGATGCCACTGCATTGCTAATGAATTTGAAGAGCTAAGAATAATTTCAACTCCCACATCATAGACATATGATATTCTTCACTCATCATATAGGCAAATTCGTCACTGTAACGTTTCTTGGTACATCAAAAGATAATATCATCTACATATATGTGGCACACAAATTGTCACACCCTGTGTTTTGCCTCATGACTAAGTTAACATGACTCAAAATTAGGGCAAAATAAAACTTTTTGAGTGCATTTGAATGCTTGACTTGTGTGTTATTTGCTTGCTTGTTTGATTGCTTGCTAGTGCTCTATATTAGTAAAACTCCCTCCCACTCTCAAAACTCTTTTCCTTGATCTAAAACTCTTGTAAAATGATCATACCATGTGTATAGGCCCTCAAAATATTTTTATCAAATATTATTTTGGCCAAAAAGCAATTGCTTAAATTAGGTTTAAAAAAAATGATCTGAGATTTGCACTGCAAGCCCCCAAATTGGATGGATCCTTTTTTCCCAAATGCTTTATGTAAAACCCACTATATATAAGACTTCCCAAAACCACCAAATATTTATTTTAAATACTATTTTCCTATTTTGTTTAAAGGCTTTTCCTTAAGGTCGGAAATGGTTTTTATAGGGAATATTTATTTTAATGCTTTGAAAATATTTGAGAAAATTTAGGGAAACTCACTTGATATATATTGTCCATATATAAGAGTTTCAACATGTGGTCATGTTCAAAATATTGGACAAAACCCTTGAAAACCATTTCTGCCTATTTCAAGCATTAGAAATATTTCTATAAGAAATATTTTCAAATAAATCCAAGAAAAATCTAGCATGTCACATATGATATATGTGATCATCTTAACAAGTTTGATATCAATCCCAATTGTTTTGGTTCACCAAATATCCCAAAATCCTCTATGTCCAGATCCAAATTTGAGCAACTCTACATTGCCAACTGTCTCCTATTGATCTAAAACTTCGTGGGCATGTTCTATTACCAAAATGATGATGCTACACTGAGTGGTGACTCAAGGAGAATAGTTTTGCAGACCTAGATCTACAGAAACCTGATTTTGTTGATTTCTAGGGATTACAATGTTTACATTATATACTTTCTTCAAATCACCTCAAAACTTGTGATCAGGTGTTGGGGAACGTTGCATGGGAAGCAAAAAAATTCCTACACACACGCAGATTTATCCATGGTGATGAGCATCTATGAGAGGGAGAGTGGATCTACGTACCCTTGTAGATCGCTAAGCGGGAAGCGTTAAGAAACGTGGTTGGTGTAGTCGAACGTCTTCGCGATCCAAATCGCCGTGCGTCTCGCGATCCAATCACGATCCATCCCGCGATCCAATCACGATCCATCCCGCGAACTTGATCACGATCCGTCCCACGAGCTTGATCACGATCCTTCCGATCTAGCGCCGAACGGACGGCACCTCCACGTTGAGCACACGTACAGCTTGATGACGATCTCCGTCGTCTTGATCCAGAAAGAAGGAGCGGAGAGGAAGAAGAGTTCTCCAGCAGCGTGACGGCGCTCTGGCGATGGTGGTGGAGCTATTACGGCAGGGCTTCGCCTAAGCATTGCAGGAATCTGATTTAGAGGAGAAACTATGCACTAGAGGGTAGGGTTGCACGTGGCTGAAAATTCTGTCCAAAACCCCTAAAACCCTCTAGTATATATAGGAGGAGAGGAGGAGAGGAGGCAGCCTTGGCTTCCAAGCCAAGGATCCTCGGCCGAACCAGGAGGGAGGAGTCCACCTCCTCCACTCCTAGTAGGATTAGGACTCCTTCCTTATTTTGCCTTTTTTGCCTTTTTCCACCTTTTTCCTTTTGGGCTTTTCTTCCCAGCCACATGGGCCTTGTGTGGGAATTCCACCAGCCCACAAAGGGCTGGTATTCACTCTCCCACAGCCCATGAAGCCTCTTTGGTAGAAATACCCCTCCCAGTGGTCTCCCGGTACACTACCGGCACTCCCGGTACACTATCGATGAGCCTGAAACTTTTCTGGCGACCAAAACAGGACTTCCTATATATGAATCTTTACATCCGGACCATTCCGGAGCTCCTCGTGACGTCCGGGATCTCATCCAGGACTCTGAACAACCTTCGGTCACCACCATACATAACTCTATACTACTGAAACGTCACCAAACCTTAAGTGTGTAGACCCTGCAGGTTCAAGAACTATGTAGACATGACGGAGAAACCTCTACTGTCAATAACCAATAGCGGGACCTGGATTCCCATATTGGTTACTATATATTCTATGAAGATCTTTATCGGTCGAACCTCTATGTCAAGGATTCAGTTAATCCCGTATGATGTTCCCTTTGTTCTTCGATATGTTACTTGCCCGAGATTTGATCGTTGGTATCTCCATACCTAGTTCAACCTCTTTATCAGCAAGTCTCTTTACTCGTTCCATAATACAAGATCCCGTTACTAACACTTAGACACATTGCTTGCAAGGCTCATTGTGATGTTGTATTACCGAGTGGGCCCTAAGATACCTCTCTGTCACACGGAGTAACAAATCCCAGTCTTGATCCATGCCAACTGAACAGACACCCTCTGAGATACCTTTAGAGGACCTTTATAGTCACCCAGTTACGTTGCGACATTTGATACACACAAGGTACTCCTCCGGTATCCGTGAGTTGCATGATCTCATGGTCATAGGAACATATACTTGACATGCAGAAAAACAGTAGCAATAAACTAACACGATCATATGCTATGTTTGTAGTTTGGGTCTTGTACATCACATTATTCTCCTAATGATGTGATCCCGTTTATCAAATGACATCACATGTCAATGGCTAGGAAACCTTGACAATCTTTGATCAACAAGCTAGTTCACTCAAGGCATACTAGGGACAAAGTGTTGTCTATTTACCCACACATGTAATGTGTTTCCAATTAATACAATTATGGCATGGATAATAAACGATTATCATGAACAAGGAAATATAATAATAAACACTTTATTTATTGCCTCTAGGGCATATTTCCAACAGTCTCCCATTTGCACTAGAGTCAATAATCTAGCTCACATCACTACGTGATTTACATTGTAATGAATCGAACACCCATGCAGTTCTGGTGTTGATCATGTTTAGACCTTAGAAGAGGTTTAGTTAACGGGTCTGCAACATTCAGATCCGTGTGCACTTTGCAAATATTTATGTCCTTCTCCTCGATGTAATCACGGATGGAGTTGAAGCATCGCTTTATGTGTCTGGTCCTCTTGTGAAACCTTGGTTCCTTGGCCAGAGCAATGGCACCAATGTTGTCACAGAACAGGTTCATTGGATTCAGTGCACTGGGCACTACTCAAGGATCTGTCATGAACTGCTTCATCCAGACACCTTCCTTCGCCGCATCCGAGGCTGTGATGTACTCCGCTTCACATGTAGAATCAGCTACCACACTTTGCTTGGAACTGCTCCAGCTTACCGCTCCCTCGTTGAGAATAAATACGTATCCGGTTTGAGACTTAGAGTCATCCGGATCAGTGTCAAAGCTTGCATCGACCTAATCCTTTATGACGAGCTCTTCATCACCTCCATAAACGAGAAACATTTCCTTAGTCCTTTTAAAGTACTTAAGGCTATTCTTGACTGCAGCCCGGTGTTCCATTCCAGGATCACTTTGAAACCTTCCGGCCATACTTATGGCAAGGCTGACATCGGGTCTTGTGCACAACATTGCATACATGATAGAGCCTATGGCTGAAGCATAGGGGATGACACTCATCTTTTCTCTATCCTCTGCAATCACTGGGCATTGAGTCTTACTCAACTTCACACATTGTAACACAGGCATGAACCCCTTCTTGGACTGATCCATTTTGAACTTCTTCAAAACTTTATCAAGGTATGTGCTCTGTGAAAGTGCTATCAAGCGTTTCGATCTATCTCTATAGATCTTAATGCCTAATATGAAAGCAGCTTCTCCTAGGTCCTTCATTGAAAAACTCTTGTTCAAATATTCCTTCACGCTTTCCAGGATTTCTATATTGTTTCCAATTAGCAATATGCCATCCACATATAATATTAGAAACGCTATAGAGCTCCCACTCACTTTCTTGTAAATACAAGCTTCTCCATAAACTTGTATAAACTCAAACGCATTGATCACCTTATCAAAATGCTTATTCCAACTCCAAGATGCTTGCACCAGCCCATAAATGGATCGCTGGAGTTTGCAAACTATGTCAGCATTCTCTGGATCGACAAAACCTTATGGTTGCATCATATACAACTCTTCCTCAAGGAAACCATTGAGGAACGTTGTTTTGACATTCATCTCCCAAATTTCATAGTCGAAATAAGAAGCTATTGCCAACATGATTCTGACAGACTTAAGCATCGCTACGGGTGAGAAGGTCTCATCGTTGTCAACTCCTTGAACTTGTGCAAAACCCTTTGCCACAAGTCGAGCTTTATGGACGGTGACATTACCGTCCGCGTCTGTCTTCTTCTTAAAGATCCATTTGTTCTAAATGGCCTTTCGCCCATCAGGTAATACTTCCAAAGTCCATACTTTGTTTTCATACATGGATCCCATCTCGGATTTCATGGCCTCTAACCATTTCTCGGAATCCGGGCCCATCACTCCTCCTCCATAACTCGTAGGTTCATTGTTGTCCAACAACATGACCTCCAAGACAGGGTTGTCGTACCACTCAGGAGTAGTACACGGCCTTGTCGACCTACGAGGTTCAATAGTAGCTTGATCCAAAGCTTCATGATTATCAGCATTAACTTCCTCTTCTACCGTCGTAGGTTCCATAGAAATATCTTTCTGCGCTGCGCTACTTTCTGGTTGAAGTAAAGGTTCAATAACCTCATCAAGCTCTATTTTCCTCCCACTCAATTCTTTCGAGAGAAACTCTTTCTCAAGAAATGTTCCTTTCTTAGCGACAAACACTTTGCCTTCGGATCTGAGATAGAAGGCATACCCGACTGTCTCTTTCGGGTATCCTATGAAGAGCATTTTTCTGTTTTGGGTTCCAGCTTTTCAGGCTGAAGCTTTTTGACATAAGCATCACATCCCCAAACTTTAAGAAACGATAACTTTGGTCTCTTGCCAAACCACAGTTCATATGGCGTCGTCTCAACGGATTTCGATGGTGCCCTATTTAAAGTGATGTAGATGTCTCTAATGCATAACCCCAAAATGATAGTGGCAAATCAGCAAGAGATATCATAGAACACACCATATCTAATAAGGTTCGATTATGACGTTCGGACACACCATTACGCTATGGTGTTCCGGGCGGTGTCAACTGTGAAACAATTCCACACTGTCTTAAGTGACTGCCAAACTCATAACTCAGATATTCACCTCCTCGATCAGATCGCAGGAATTTAATCTTCTTGTTACGATGATTCTCAACTTCACTCTGAAATTGCTTGGACTTTTCAAACGTTTCAGACTTGTGTTTCATCAAGTAAATATACCCATATCTACTTAAGTCATCAATGAAGGTTAGAAAATAACGATATCCACCACACGCTGTAACATTCATTGGACCGCACACATCAGTATGTATGATTTCTAATAAGTCACTTGCTCGTTCCATTGTTCTAGAGAACGGCATTTTAGTCATCTTGCCCATGAGGCATGGTTCACATGTGTCAAGTGATTCGAAATCAAGTGACTCCAAAAATCCATCAACTTGGAGCTTCCTCATGTGTTTTACACCAATATGACCTAAACGGCAGTGCCACAAGAAAGTGGTACTATCATTATCAACTCTACATCTTTTGGCATCAATGTTATGAACATGTGTGTCATCACTATCAAGATTCAATATGAATAAACCCCTAACATTGGGTGCATGACCATAAAAGATAGTACTCATATAAATAGATTAACCTTTATTCTCTGATTTAAATGAGTAACCGTCTCACAATAAACAAGATCTAGATATAATGTTCATGCTTAACACAGGCACTAAATAACAATTATTTAGGTTCCTCACTAATCCCGATGGCAATCGAAGAGAGAGTGTGCCGACGGCGATCACATCGACCTTGGAACCATTTCCCACGCGCATTGTCACTTCGTCCTTCGCCAGCCTTCGTTTATTCCGTAGTTCCTGCTTTGAGTTGCAAATGTGAGCAAACGAACCGGTATCAAATACCCAGGCACTACTACAAGAGCTAGTAAGGTACACATCAATAACATGTATATCATATATACCTTGTTTGTCATTGGCCGCCTTCTTGTCAGCCAGGTACTTGGGGTAGTTCCGCTTCCAGTGACCAGTTCCCTTGCAATGAAAGCACTCAGTTTTTGGCTTGGATCCATGCTTGGGCTTCTTTATAGGAGTAGCAACTGCTTTGCCATCCTTCTTGGTTTTACCCTTCTTGCCCTTGCCCTTGACCTTGCCATTTTTCTTGAAACTAGTGGTTTTATTGACCATCAACACTTGATGTTCTTTCTGGATTTCAGACTCAGCGACTTTTAGCATCGCAAACAGCTCGGTGACTGACTTGTTCATCCCGTGCATGTTATAGTTCATCAGAAAGCTCTTGTAACTTGGTGGCAGTGATTGAAGAACTCTGTTACTGATCGCCTCTGGCGGAAGGGCAATTCCCAACTCTGCTAGACGAGTTGAATACCCAGACATTCTGAGTATATGTTCACTGATAGACCCGTTCTCCTCCATCTTGCAAGTAAAGAACTTATCGGAGGTTTCATATGTCCAGATCCGGGCATTCTTCTGAAAGATAAACTTCAACTCCTGGAACATCTCATATGCTCCATGACGTTCAAAACGTCTTTGAAGTCCCAGTTCTAAGCCATATAATATTGCACACTGAACTATTGAGTAATCTCCAGTACGTGCCTCCTAAGCGTTCTTAACGTCTTCAGAGGTCATGTCTTCTGGTTGGACACCAAGCAGTGCATCAAGGACATATGATTTCTGGGAAGCCGTGAGGATAATTCTCAGATTACGGGCCCAGTCAACAAAGTTACTTCCATCATATTTCAACTTAGCTTTCTCTAGGAACACATTAAAATTCAGGGGTGCTACTCAAGCCATTGATCTACAACATAAATATGCAAAGTTTACTTAGACTATTGTTCAATATAATGAGTTTAGTTAATCAAATTACTAAAGCTCCCACTCAAATCGACATCCCTCAGGTCATCTGAGTGTCACATGATCCAAATTCACCAACTCAAGTCCGATCATCACATGAGTTGAGGTGGCTTCAATGGTGAACATCTCATGTTAATCATATCTACTATATGACTCATGTTCGACCTTTCGGTCTCTTGTGTTCCGAGGCCATGTCTATACATGCTAGGCTCGTCAAGTTAAACCCGAGTGTTCTGCATGTGCAACACTGGCTTGCACCCATTGTATGTGAACGTAGAGTCTATCACACCCGATCATCACGTGGTGTCTCGACACGACGAACTTTTGCAACGGTGCACACTCGGGGAGAACACAATTCATCTTGAAATTTAAGTGAGGGATCACCTTATAATGCTACCATCGTCCAAAGCAAAACAAGGTGCATACAAGGATTAACATCACATGCAATTCATAAGTGACATGATATGGCCATGAACTTGTGCTTTTGATCTCCATCTAGAAAGCATCGGCATGATCTCCATCGTCACCGGCATGACACCATGATCTTCATCATCTTGATCTCCATCAACGTGTCGCCATCGGGGTCGTCGCGCCCAACATGCTTCTACTACTATTGCTACCATTTAGAGATAAAGTAAAGCATTACATAGCGCTTAATGATTGACATGCAGGTCATACAATAATTAAAGACAACCCTATGGCTCCTGCCTGTACCGTACTCATCGACATGCAAGTCATGATAATCTATACATCAGATGATCATCTCATACATCACATATATCACATCTTGTAATTGTCCATATCACATCACAACATACCCTGCAAAAACAAGTTAGACATCCTCTAATTGTTGTTGCATGTTTTACGTGGCTGCTACGGGTATCTAGCAAGAACAATTCTCATCTACGCAAAAACCACAACGGTGATACACTAGTTAGTTTTCAACCTTCTCAAGGACCGCCTTTCTCGAATCCGATCCAACTAAAGTGAGAGAAACTGGCACCCGCAAGCCATCTATGCAACAAGTTGCGGCCGAGGGAACCGGTCTCTCGTATGCGTACGAGTAATGTTGGTCCGGGCCGCTTCATCTCACAATACCGCAGAACCAAAATCCGACCAAGGGAGGAAGCAATCTAAGCATCAATGCCCACAAACTCTTTGTGTTCTACTCGAGATCTCATCTACACATAGACCTAGCTCATGATGCCACTATTGGGGAACGTTGCATGGGAAACAAAAAATTTCCTATGCACACGCAGATCTATCCATGGTGATGAGCATCTATGAGAGGGAGAGTGGATCTACGTATCCTTGTAGATCGCTAAGCGGAAGCGTTAAGAAACGCGGTTGGTGTAGTCGAACGTCTTCACGATCCAAATCGCCGTGCGTCCCACGATCCAATCACGATCCGTCCCATGATCCAATCATGATCCGTCGCGCGAACTTGATCACGATCCGTCCCGCAAGCTTGATCACGATCCTTCCGATCTAGCGCCGAACGGACGGCACCTCCGCGTTCAGCACAGGTACAGCTTGATGACGATCTCCGCCGTCTTGATCCAGCAAGAAGGAGCAGAGAGGAAGAAGAGTTCTCTGGCAGCGTGACGGCGCTCCGGCGATGGCGGTGGAGCTATTCGTGTAGGGCTTCGCCTAACCACTGCAAAAATCCGATCTAGAGGAGAAACTATGCACTAGAGGGTAGGGTTGCACGTGGCTGAAAATTCTGTCCAAAAACCCTAAAACCCTCTAGTATATATAGGAGGAGAGGAGGAGAGGAGGCAGCCTTGGCTTCCAAGCCAAGGAGCCTCGGCCGAACCAGGAGGGAGGAGTCCACCTCCTCCACTCCTAGTAGGATTAGGACTCCTTCCTTATTTTGCCTTTTTTGCCTTTTTCCACCTTTTTCCTTTTGGGTTTTTCTTCCCAGCCGCATCGGCCTTGTGTGGTACTTCCACGAGCCCAAAGAGGGCTGGTATTCACTCTCCCACAGCCCATGAAGCCTCTTGGGTCGAAATACCCCTCCCGGTGGTCTCCCGGTACACTACCGGCACTCCCGGTACACTACCGATGAGCCCAAAACTTTTCCGGCGACCAAAACAGGACTTCCTATATATGAATCTTTACCTCCGGACCATTTCGAAGCTCCTTGTGACGTCCGGGATCTCATCCGGGACTCCGAACAACCTTCGGTCACCACCATACATAACTCTATACTACCAAAACATCACCAAACCTTAAGTGTGTAGACCCTCCAAGTTCGTGAACTATGTAGACATGACCGAGACACCTCTACTGTAACATCCCAAAATTTTAAAGTTTGGAATGTTATATTAAATAAATAATTAGGATTGTTTGCTTGAATTTTGTGTGATTGATTGTGTGAAATTGAGTGGAATTTTAAAACTTTTGAAATTTTAATGAGAGGGAATAAAATGACTTTTCCAAAATTTTCTATTTCGAATCCCTATTCAATTTTGAGTTCAAATATTTTCAAAACCCTCTTATAAAATCAAATGAGAGGAGGTAAATGACACTCAAAAATCATATACAATGTATTGACTCAAATTTTAAAATAAAAACTATTTGCCATTTATTTGAAATTCTAGTTTCTTTTCATTTTGGAGTTATTGCAAAAAAAATACTATTTTTTTATAGTGTTTTATTCGGCCTTGAAAAAATGTTCATGTTTTAGGAAATATTTTTCTGAAAATTATGATATATAATATGCCTATATAAAATGTTTTTCTATTTTTGTTTATTTGTTTTTCTTTGCTGGGTTTTTTTTCATCCGGGACAAAAAAAAAGATTTCTGCAGCCACCGAAGCCCATGTGGCCCTCTTCTTCTCTCTTTTCCTCTTTGTCTATGATTTTAGTCCCACCTCGCTTAGCTTTAAACCTTTGCACCTCCCTTCCACCTATAAATATAGACCCATAGGTGAACCCAAAAGTCATCCACTTCGGGTTGATTCGAATCGTTTCGGTTTGACTAGCTTTATAAAAAAAAAATCTTCTCTCCGGCGGGATTTCTGGAAGTCGTCTCCTCTTTGGATTTATATCTTCTCTGCATTCTAAAGGTATTCTCTTCGTATTTTCTTTTATACTCCTGTACTTTAATATTCCTAGACTAGTATTTCTATAGTAGTATACGATACAGTAATTAGATTATTAATTAGTCTCCGTATTTACTCATTAGTCCTAGAATTCTTTTAGACATAACATTTTCTTCCGTAAAACAGCTTGGCCCAGATTTTTCAAATAGCCATACCTTTTTACTCGTTTATCAGAATTAGATGAAACCAACGCCTAGAGTTTCGTCTTGACCTCACCTATCCAATCAACCTATCACGTCAACTTTTTTCAAATTTTCAAATTTCGAAATTTATTCAGATTTATATTCAAACTTCTTTTAATCATATCTTTTTATCCGTAGCTCCGTTTCCGATGAATCCAATTGCGTCGGATCCGTATCAAAGTAATCTTTCCGTTCACATCCTTACTGTTATCATTTCAACATATAATTTTGATCTTGCTCATACTTCTCTATTAGTCCCCAAAATGTGTCACACACCGTACTAAGCTAATTCAATGCCATATTGAATTGCTTATAACTTTTGATCCGTCATTTTGAACCTAGTAATTCTTTTTTCTACACGTTCATATTGACTTCCCATACATAGTAACATCATTAGTTTCAATCTTTGAACCTTTCAAATTGGAGTGATTCAATTTGAATCCGAACCTTCATTTGATCATATCTTGCAAACTGTAACACCTTTTCAATTGATTCCTTTTGCCCCTAAATACTCGTGTCATATATTATTATTCATAACCATCGTACTTCGGTTCAACTTCTTTTGACCTTTGTGAATTCAGATTCAATTCATACTTGAATTTACAATTTATTTCATACTTTAATTCGCTATAACTTGTGTTGTAGTGCTCCATTTCAATTAAATTCTTTCTACAAATAAATTCTTATGTCTTACACTATTTGTTAAACAACATTGATGTTGTTCTCCCATTCTTTGGATCGTCTTCCGTAGTCTCTCCAACCTAAGCTTATATAGCAATAGTTCATCATCCATTAACTCTTTTGAGTTGATTCCTCCACTTTCACTTTACAACACCGTTAGAACCTATCTTTTCTTATTTAACCTTAGTATGCTGTTATATTCGCTCCAAGACATGTTTTGTTCTTGCGTTCTTTCGGTTCTTTGTTTTGGCATGAATGTTTATTGAATGTTATTTACTAACGATAGATTTTCCTCGGAGAGTGATGATTAGTCTATCAAGTTATTTCTGAGAGCGGTATTATTCTTCATCAACAGTACAGGCAAGTTCACTTTGACCATTTTGTTCATACCTATGTTTTATTGCATGTAGTGACATCATTCAAACAAATCCCTCCCGTAGTGTTATTGAAATTCTTGTAGTTGAGTAGAATGCATGAGGTAGGAACCCACCACTTGTTACTAAAGCCCCGGGAACGCTAGTTAGTGCAATGCTATGCTAAAGTAGACGGGGTCTGGTATGAGTGTTCGTGAGTGGTGTGAAGAAGTACTCCACGTCAAAACGACGAATTCATGAAGGCTTCTTGAAGACCTGCATATTCAAGACCTCAAGACTTAGAGACTCGAGAAACAAGGTTTTCAGTACACACTACTGGGTGAGGGATGGTTGGAACGGGACCCTGGAGAAGCCAGTGGATTTGCCTAGGTGTTGCTGGAGATGGCCAGTATTCACGCGGAAAGCCTCACCCAGACTCAAAGGGAAGGATGAATACTTCATGCCCGGAAGCTTACCTGTGTAGCCACAAGTCATTATGGGCTCTGGCTTGGTTGATCTTTGTTGTGACCCTGGCTGGGCAGTGCTACGAGATGTAGTCGACGTTAGGAATGGATGGGCACTGACAGTAGTCAGGGAAACACTCTGAAAGACCATGTTTCTTTCATCCTGTTCTCAAACACCAGGCAGTGTGAGGACTTACCAGGAGGGAAAGAATCTTGTGTGTAAAGTACACAACACTCTACAGAGTTAAACCTAATCGATTAGCCATGTCCCCGGTTACGGACAATTTGAGCTTCTAGACTTGGATCTATCTCTGAACTCTCAACACTGGACTGATAACTAATTGTGGGCAACTTATGATACTTATGGGCATTGAGACATTGGTTGGCGGAACCATGTCATGATAGGTAACTCCATAGTGAAATTCCTGATATTCCTTTGTTGTAGGAAAATAAAATCAGCTTTTACGCAAAAACTCAGACATAGAGCCACAAAGCCTTTGCATATAGAATAGCCTTTATTCTTCTATTTCTCCTATGGTGATCTTGCCAGTACATTCAATGTACTAACCTACACGGCTGCAATGTCTTATGTTGCAGATACTCTTCTACGACGGTAAGAGTACGATTCAGGGTTACAATCCGCACTCAACCTGCCATTGGTGTTATTGGGACTCCACTCCCGTTGACTGTATCTGCTGCTATTTTAAGGTATATATCAGTTTTATGTTAATTACATGTGATTGCACTTTGATATATACATTGATGTACTGTGTGTGCCAGCATAATGATCCAGGGATGGCTCAGAACACACAGAGGCTTGACTCGTTTTGAGACGGGTCGCTACATCTACTGTCTATAACCAACAGCGGGACCTGGATGCCCATATTGGTTCCTACATATTCTACGAAGATCTTTATCGGTCGAACCTCTATGTCAAGGATTCAGTTAATCTCGTATAATGTTCCCTTTGTTCTTTGGTATGTTACTTGCCCGAGATTCAATCATCGGTATCTCCATACCTAGTTCAACCTCGTTATCGAAAAGTCTTTTTACTCGTTCCGTAATACAAGATCCCGTGACTAACACTTAGACACATTGCTTGCAAGGCTCATTGTGATGTTGTATTACCGAGTGGGCCCTGAGATACCTCTCCGTCACACGGAGTAACAAATCCCGGTCTTGATCCATGCCAACTGAACAGACACCCTCGGAGATACCTGTAGAGCACCTTTATAGTCACCCAGTTACGTTGCAACGTTTGATACACACAAGGTACTCCTCCGGTATCCGTGAGTTGCATGATCCCATGGTCATAGGAACATATACTTGACATGCAGAAAAACAGTAGCAATAAACTAACACGATCATATGCTACGTTTGTAGTTTGGGTCTTGTCCATCACATTATTCTCCTAATGATGTGATCCCGTTTATCAAATGACATCACATGTCAATGGCTAGGAAACCTTGACCATCTTTGATCAACGAGTTAGTTCACTAGAGGCATACTAGGGACAAAGTATGTCTGCTTACCCACACATGTAATGTGTTTCCAATTAATACAATTATAGCATGGATAATAAACGATTATCATGAACAAGGAAATATAATAATAAACACTTTATTTATTGCCTCTAGGGCATATTTCCAAGATCAGGACCAAATGGACTTACCATTTACCTCTGGTAAATATCAGGGCCATTGGATACCCCTAGATTCCCTAGGACAACATCAAACACCTTCACCCAAAAACTTGTGGGCAAGCATAGTTGACACAAAAAAGTTCTCCTTGTCCCCAACTTTTTACCACATCATATTCTAACCCCCTTCTACCTCCAGTAACCTTGCTATGGCCTCTTCTCCATTATTTGGGGGGTAACTCCCTCATTTCCCCCTTCTTTTTACCATGGCAGCACCCCTTCTTCCTCTCTCACACTATTCTGTTCATGCAAATGCCCCCAAACTTTTCTACAACACCAATTGCATGTCAACACATCTAACCAAACCCAAAGATGGCATGTTCACGTGGAAAATATGAGCAAATTATCTGAAACCAGATTATGGTTGTAAGTGCAGCTTTGCACTACAAGTGTCCTATATATTTACCTCCCTGATCTGGAAATTGGTGGACACGTAGTCCTTCCATAACCAAGACCACTAGACAAAGTTTTATCCCCAATGCCCTCCATTACAAACCCCTTAGATGAGTCAATAGTTTGCTGCTGCAAACTTACACCCAGTAAAAAACCCATATAACTTGCTCCATTTACCTTGAGAATTTTTCCAACACTCTACTGCATGCGTGCGTCACACTCCAGACATCATTGGCCTACCAAAAGGATGCCTGAGACATGTGTTGGCATGGTGACTACGCCATTGGCATGTAGCAACCATGGTCTGCCACTAGTTCTTGTCCTATGCCTCGAGTCCGGTTGCAGGGAGTTGTCCACGCATGCCAGGGGTTCCCTCTCGTCCTCCCACGCCTCTCCCCAACATTCGGATGCAGCCAAAGGAGCCCAAGCACGTACAAGCTTGGCGCCTAAGGGCATCCAAGGCGCACCCGAGCTCTCCCTTCGTCGCCCTCTTGCATAGACCTTTCCCTGAGCCCCCACTTATCCCCTTTGGCTCTCACTCCCTCCTAGACCCCTCCTGGACCATCCACTCGTCCTCCCTCTCCCTCCATCTTTGTTCGTGACTGAAGCAACTCCTGCGGCTTCAGCCCAAACATTCGAATCCCCATCAAGCGCTCCCTAACCTCTAGCTGTTCTGGTGACCCCACCTCACCACAGCGAGGCCCCCGTGCTCCTCTCCCTCCTTCCAGTGGCCATGGCGCCATGCCCTTCCTTTCCGGCAGCCTGCCTCTACAGTCGCCACACCCTCGCCCCTACGTCCCTCCTTGATGGTCGTGCGGCACCTTGGGAGGTGTGGCTCGTCATGCCGAGCGCGCCAGTGATCGGAACATCGCCAGAGGTGGCCGGAGCCACCGGGATGCTTGCCGGATCGCGTCGGCCTTGCTTCCCCTGCCTCTCCCCCCATCAAGCAGGAGGTGGGGGATGAGCCTGCTAGCGAGCCCTGCCTGTCGGCCGACCAGCGAGGCTGGCGGGTGGGCCTGCCCCTGTAAGTGGAAGCGGACTCAGCAGGGACCCGTTTCCATAGCGGGAAAGCGTATTCCCAAGAATATGCCATTGGCATCACCGGCCCCCGTGCGGCTAAGGCTGCTGGGCCGGCCCAATCTCTATCTAGCTCCCGGTGCACACTTTAGCCCATAGGGTAAGCCTTTTCCATTCTCTGTTTCTACGAAAACTTGCAGTATTTCTAAATAATTCCTACCAACTCCGATTTTGATGATTCAAATTTCTACAAACTCCTAAATTCATGACCAATCCAAATATGTGCATTGCACAATTTTTCCATATAGTATATTCGGATCCACACATATTTTTGTTATAACTCGTATGATGGCGCCACCTTGCAAAATCTCTAGAGCATTAATAATAGCTCCAAATGGAGTGATTCAAAATCCTAGGTGTATCTAAACTCATGATATATTATGTGAACATTTTTCCATATATTTTCTCTGTTATGTGGATTATTGAACCATTTCTTCATATATGGATCACTTCGCAAATTCCTAGGAGACTCATACCAACTCGAAATCAAGTGAAACCACTTCCATCATGTTTCTAAAATCATGCCCTATTTTTGGCTCATCCACTCCTTTTTATAAATATGTTTCCTATGGACACCTTATAGGATCATCATTTCCTTCATTTCCACTATTCAAAACTCCCCCTTGACCCACATCCAACGAAACCTCGTTGGTTATATTTCTTATGGCCAGAGGTGTCCAAGGAAAATAAAACTCCTATTTATAGAGCACTTTTTTTCTACTTGTTGTGTTGCTTATTGTGGTTGTTTTCGGCAATAGTTGATGAAATATATGGAGTGCTCGAAGTGGACAAGAAGCATGTGAAGACCTCAAAGACTTGGATAAGCCAGGCAAGCAACCCTTTGACCATGTTAAGAAACATTTTCATGCATGTCATATAGCACATTATTCCTTGTTGTTGATCATGTGATGTGGTGACCACTTCGGTGGGATGCCTCCGTTACTTTTACCATTGATACTTGCATCGGGCATGACCCTACCATCCTTATGAGGGTTGTGCAGGTGGGGTAGATAGGATGCTAATAGATGCTACGCACATGGGATCGGGACTATGCATGGTGATGGAAGCAAAGAAATGATTTCAAAGGCTTTTTGAAAACCCCGTAGGGTGCCACTAATGCCCGAGGGATATGATGATGAGTTGGGTAACCACTTGAGAAAGAAGTGGTGTATCGGAGTAAGTGAGTGTGTGTGTTTTGGAAAACGGAGGGTTTAAGATTTGTCGACCGTCCCAACCTTACATGTACAACCACGATACCCCTTATGGTATGGGGATTTGTTGTTTACCTTGGTGGGTACTAGCATGGAGCCTGCATTACTAGTGGCGGGAGTGGCGTGGTCACTCTTGATATGGGGTCGTACCGGTATGGACGATCATGCGTTGTCTTCACAGGCACTGGGCACACTGTTGGTCCCTGCATGGATGCTACATGTGATGTACATCATGTGGGCTCTATACCAATCGAGTGGAATTTTTGTTAAATATCACTAGGGGAAAGGCATTGCTCGCGTGCTTACCTCAGGTATGTTAAATACCACGAGTCGTGGATGACACGGAAGTTCCCCTAGTCTTGTGGGTAAAGTGTGCAACCTCTGCAGAGTGTGAAACTATTTTAATAGCCGTGTCCATGTTCAAGGAAAGTTGGGTGGTGTTGGTTAAGCCATGTCCAGATGTTTTCGCAAACTTGGTGTGTGTGTGTGTGCGGTTGATAGAAGGATGATACTTGAGATAAGTCTGATGACTTGATGTGATGAACGAACATGAGATGTTCAACCCCTGCTTATGATGATATATGTAACTTGTTCATATGGATATCTGCCAACTGTTGATGCATGCTTACACAAGTTATTTGATCATGTCACTGGATTAAAAATTAGCGTTATGCAAAAATTACCTATTAGTGCTATATCATGCATTGTTATTGCCTTGTTCTAAACATGGGTTGCTTGCGAGTATATTCAAAGTACTCATTGCATTGCCACTGGTTATTTTATTGGCCTGGCATGAAAGACCAGGTTGTGATGAAGATTACCTTGGTGACATATGTGCGAGCTAGGACGCTTCCCAGTAAGAATGCCTATAGGGTTAAGGAAGATGGCATGGGTTCACGCTATCGCTGAAGTTTTCCGCTGCAAATATGTGAAGACTTGGCCATAAAGGCCATATATGAGTACAACTGTATGTAATGGATGTAAGACTCTTGTCATTCAGTTTCTGTGTGTTCGGTGAGCATTGACCTCTGGGATCACTGTGCACGTACATTCGGTGTTCATGACTTATGTGTCGGGGTCCCCACAGAGCTGGTATCACAGCCATCCTGACTATAGGAAGCCCTTAGTTAGCATGGACGTTAGTTAGGACAAAAACATTTTCACAAACACTTCAAAATCACTTACAAACCTCTATATTTCTCACCTCTTCTAAATTTTCAAAGGAAGGAAAGGTTTTTGCCTTAGCATTTCCACCATCTTTCTCTTAACTCTCCTCGTCTACTTTTTCCAAAACCTTAAAAATGGTCAATAGTACCCTTATGCCCATGACCACTTGATTCCTTGAAATCCTCGTGTTTAACCTGGAAGGAAGCCACCTTGCCAGACGATTGCCGACATATCTTGGACCCAAGTTGGCGACACTAGACAAGGAGCTACTAATATGAGATACCTTCTCGAAGGATGAGGATGTCAGGAATTAGATGATAGTGACATCCTCGACACTGCCCCGGGATGATGCCACCTTGGCCTTCGATGACCAGGGCACAAGACATGCAATGTCATGATATACATCGCTAATAGCACAACCACTATCATTTTCGTTGTTATATCGGTAACCACTGGTGGATGGGAACCTTACCATTTGATCCGCCTCACTATAATGAGCAGAAAAATGGTTCTCATCATACCCCGCTCTTGGTGCCGATGATATCATCAACGTGACCGGCAGGATACAATTCTACCATGCCTTGTTAACGACATTGCATAAACGGTTGCCTACCTAGAATGCTCGACACCTCAGAAGAGAACAAGGCATTGTCATGATCACAAGGACACTAGAAGACCTTGTCAACAACAGACGTGAAGAATCACCTTCGTCGTCAACTCAACAGACCCGAAGTCGTCAAGGACTCTTCAGGCGCAACCAAAATCGCTTTGATGAACAACAAACAGAGACATAGTGACACCTGAGAAAGACCCAGAACGCTAAGCGGACTCTTCTCCAAGACACGAAGCAAGCACGACTACTGAGTCCGAGAAACCCTAGGGTAGGATGAGTCGTGTATCCCCCATGCGAAGTCGAGTCCATATGATGGTTCTGATAGAACGATGATCTGTGTTTCTTGTTTTTCTTATTTGTGCTTTGGTGTAAGTCAAACTTTTTCCCTAGGCAACAAGTGCGTGACATAATGAACTACATTACCTTGATGTTTGTGTTTGGCCTTTTCTTCACTTGCTTGATTGCACTTGCGCTACACCACCCCCTTAGGCACTCCTCTCGGTGCTGCTTTCTCTCCCCTATCTCGTCAACTGAATATCAGCGAGACAAGATGCACCAAGGACCCACCTCGATGGACAGCTAGCATTGAAGAATATGACCAAAGCATACTCAACCAGACGCAACCCCGTAGGGTTAGGCTCTTCCCTCAAGATTGAAAACCCCTCCCTCGCCCAACCTAGACCTCACAAGCTCCCCCAACACAAGCCTCTGATCACGTGTTTAATACACAGATTTGCCCAAGCACTTATTGAGCTTCTATAACCCCTGCTTAGCACTGGGTTCATTATGGAGCTAGTGATCATAGTGAACAAACGTCCTTCATTCCGACGCTATCACTAGAACCTTGATGCCATAGGAAGGATCATTCTGAGGATATACTATTTGTGGATAATGATTTGCTTTAGCCACAATAGATGTCTTGAGGAAGCAGTTGTGACCCTTTGGTGGATTACGAGGCCTAAGGTTGGAAGGCGAACTTGGTGGATCAAGATTGATACAGTAGCATAACTCACTTTTCCCTTGAGCAAATTGGATTAGTAGGACAAATATGGTCACAAGCTGAAATTCTTGGTGGATAATGACTTGACTTTGGCAAGTAATGATGATAGTGGATTGATGGTGATATGATAGTTGCTGGAGTAACTAGTAGGGGATTTTTACTAGATGTAAAACTTGGATTTTAATAGGTGATTCTAATAGGTTCTTGAGATCAATCAAACCACATGGTCCGGAGTAATTTGGATTTAGTCCAATGTTCTTGATAATGATACCATGTTTCTTGGTGGATGATAGTAGAAAGAATCGAATGATGTTAGGGAGAATTTAGGGATCTATATAAGCTCGACCTTGGAGTTTAGTTGGCCATGAGATTGGAAGTTCATAGATATATTGTGATAATAATCCTTGCAATGATATGTGGACTATATGAACTCGAGGAGATTATATGGGACACTATCGAAGCTGGAATTGTAGCAATAATAGGTCATGTAATAGTGGATGGTATTCATGGATCGATTAATTGGATTCGTAGGAAGGAAACAAGATCTTGGTGTGGTTTATTACGTGTTTCCATAGAATAGAGATGCAACACCTTAGAACTTGGAGACATTAGTGGAACACTTGGATTGGTAGTGTCATGATCAAGCTTAGTGGCTTGTAAATTATCCCGAGGATTTTTATATTGGGATATGTGGGTTAGCTATAGTAGACATATGAGATTTTTGGTATAGTCCTTCTCTAAAAACCTTGGAGATATGAGTAGCATGTGTAATATTGGAGTTAACTTATATGAGATGAGACCTTCGAGGATATAGGGTGATTTTGTTTGAAGTAATAGGAAGTGCGATTGGCATCTAATAGTTGTGCTCAGGATAAGATATTAGACATTCACTCACATCCTAAGCTTCCTGAAACCCCAAAGCTTTACTAAACCATAATATGGTGGGATTATGACCATAGGTCTTGGTTCTAAGTCATTTGACTATGGCCGATACTCCACCCCGACCTCCACCAGACATGTTCATATGGAAGATGGCCGCAAGGACCTGTATTAGGTTGGACCAAAAACCCATGGACATGTGGCCACCCGAGACAAACGACCGCCTCTCTCACACATCCCATGAGCAATGTGTTTATGTGGTATTTGGAGGAATATGTCGTTCTCCTCATGGATGACATACTTATTTACCCAACGAGAGGAAAGAACAACTTAGTCCTACGCGGACAAGCCCCAGGAACACCCATTACCATGCCTCTAGAAGATAAGGTCTCACCTTGAAGGAGTTGGACTCCGCGAAACACCCTCCCTACAGAAGAAGACCTTCTTGCCCAAGCAAGATGAAGAACCACTATGATTGCGAAGCCATGATAATGATGAAGGAGAAGTAAAAGAAGTCAACCACCACTCCTGTGCCAGCCAGATCAACTAGACTATATCAAGAAGCACCGATGTCCAAGCATGATGAAGCCCTTGCACATCAACAGGATTATAGGGCCCCTCGTCTTATCAATCACCTATTGGTTCCTAACTAAGAAGGGACCGAGGAGCTGGAAACACCTCTCGCCCCCCACCTTGGTGGTGTGCGTTGAGCATGATGTCCCTACTCCCTTCAGATGCCTAGAACGGAGTGGAACGACTGTCATGACATCATTGATAGCCCCTTTTTTGTCCAAACAAGGGTGTCTGTCCCGACTGGATCATGGTGAAACACCGTCAGAGGTATTTCACCCCGCTTGCCAAAGCTTCCGACCTTGGGGATTAGATGGTTGATCTATACTCCGAATAGTCAGCTTATTTAGAACCCCTCAGATACCTTCCCCACGTGGTAGAACCTGTTTTGGTGCCAAGTCTCTAAGCTTAATCTTAGGGACGAGACTCAGCACATACCTTGCCATGGACAGACGAGTAGACCAAACACTCAAAGACCCTCCCGAAACGTGCGTCCATGACGATGAAGACAAACGACCAAAGAAGAATAAAGAATCTACCTGGGCAACTTACTCAAGCAGAAGGTCTCGACGAGAAGCCCATGATGATGCGCTTCAACGCTCTCAAGGATGAAGACCACCTGCGACTGAAGACCTCTCGCTTTAAGGAAGATAAGGAATTCCCCGTCAACGAGAAGCTACACCAAGGCTCGACCCTTCTATTCTAACGTGAGATATCTTGATGTCACTAAGCAACATGAGCAACCTCAGGACCATAATGGGAGAGAGAAGCCTTTGAAGCCTCCATCATGTCACTAAGCATGGAGAAGAAGGTTCGTACGCGGGAAAGAACAAAGGAGCTTACAGTGATGATTTTCGCACTTTGAAGCCGCCATAATGGGAGCGAGAAGCCTTGGACGAAATATGCATGATGCCACTTTATAAAATTCATCCATAGGATAATATAGGTGATGCGCCACCTTATTTTTCGGCCAGGCCCATGTAATTTCGAAATACCATATTATAGGCTGTTTTTAGAGTCCGTATATATGGGGAAACTGAGTTAGGGTCGGTTTCGGACCCCTCCTCCAAGGGGCCACGAAATTCCCCTTTATTCCCCCATATATACAACCCTTAGGGCGTCGTTTTAGGTTTGGGTTTGTTTAGATTACAAATTTTCCATAGCAGCAACTTCGCGTTTTTCGTTTGTGTTCCACGATCAGACAAAGGCGTCACAGAACCCCACTTCATCAATAAAGCTTTCCTCTTATATTCGCAATATCTAGATTGCAATCTCAATTTCTTGTTTGTTCTTCATTTGCATGCAGGAAACAGACCTTCGTGGTCAGGTCGATCGTGCTCCGGCGTGGTCAATAACCTCTCGGAGTTGGTGTAACGATTGCTAAGGCACGACGTCTCGCACGTTCGTAGTCGGATCGTCAAAGTCTACTCCACCAAAAATCATAGCCACCATCTGATCGAAAGACAGGGACAACTTCACCTCTATCAATTCTTAACTTAGAGAAATAAATCAAGAGAAATGAGTTTTAGGTGTTCTAATGGATGGACGGTTGAATAAAGACCACCTTTTGAAGACTTTGAGGACATAATACGGATCAAATGCAGTAATAAAATCAGATTTTATTTACCCTTGATGAAGAATACGACGAACTAGGAATAAGAACAGTGAAGTTCGTCAGTCCAGATCTCCCACGCCCTAGCTTGGCGGTGGGACAAAGCTACAACGGCGCTCGAGTAAAGATTTCCATGACCGATGCAATTACGATGACGAGGAGGTCCAGGCAGTGAAGCTCTTCCTCTCTGGCGATGATCGAGTTAGCGGCGGCGCTAGGTCTGAGCTTGAGCGAGGATGAGATATCGGGAGGAGTAAAGGGCACACTGAAAGGGTGAAGGGGTATTTATAGCGATGGTGAAAAACCGAATGCCCGAAGATTTTGGACATCCATGCCCCTGACCTTTGTTATCTGGTCGACATGTGGCACCAACGTACTGAGTAGTGGAGATACTGGGGGATCGTGGGTTATGCATTCATGGAAATCGGAACCGATTTGAGCGGCAACCGCTGAAAATTGAAATCAAAAATTTTAAAGTTTCATTCACAAATTCTTCTGATGACAAGCACAAAGTGAAGACTTTGAATGAGTTTCAAATAGAACACATATGAGGAATTTGTGAACAAACTGGGTTGAATTTAGCATAGAGGGGGAACGGGTCCTATCACATTCACTTAGAAGAAAATCAACTTGAATAATTAACAATAAGTGAATATTGTTGAAGAACACCAATTGCATAGTTGAAGAATTTGAAAAATTTAGGAATTTGCAAAATGACAAAAAACTCAACTTTGAAGAATTTCAACTACGGTTGGTGGCGTGAGACAACGTATAAGAATGATGATTTCATACACCGTGTACAATTTTCATAGGCTTGTAAGAATCAAATTCTTCATTAAATTCTTCACACTTAGAGGGCTAGTCTTCATTGATTGAAGAAAAACGTTATTTTGTGTGTTGCACATCTAAGTCATGAATTTTGCATAAGGGTTAGGATATGTGTCCTTTCAAACAACATTTGAAGGTTCTAAGATAATTAGGTCACATCGCAACTTGCAAAATATTTTATCATCCAAGGGCTTAGTGAAGATATCATCCAGTTGTTCTTCAGTGTTCACGTGCTCGATGGAGATGTCGCCCTTCAATACATGATCTCGAAGAAAACGATGATGAATCTGGATGTGCTTGGTCTTGAAATGTTGAACTGGGTTGTGAGCAATCTTGATAGCGCTCTTGTTATCGGAATAAAGAGGCACATTCTTCACCTTGATGTTGTAGTGCTTGAGAGTTTGCTTTATGCACATCAACTAGGCGCAACAAGAACCAGCAGCTTCGGCAGTAGACAGTGACACGCAGTTTTTCTTCTTCGAGGGCCAACAGACTAAGCATCGCCCGAGGAAATTACATGGGCCTGGTGTTGACTTGCGATCCACTCTATCACTAGCATAGTCACAGTCAGAATAACAAATGAAGTGAAGATTTGAGCCCTTGGGATGCCATAATCTAAGCGTTGCTATGTGGGCTAGATATAGAAGAATATGCTTCACAACCTTATCGTGTGATTCCCTTGGTGTTGCTTGGAATCGGACACATGCAAACACTAAGCATAATATATGGCCTAGATGCACATAGTTACAATAAAGAGCCAATCATGGAGCGATATATCTTCTAATCGAAATCTTTACCAGTTTCATTAGTGCAGAGGTGACCCCTGGTAGGCATAGGTATTGTGATGCCTTTGCAGTCTTGCATGCCGAATTTCTTTAGGACATCGTTGAGATATTTCTCTTGAGAGATGAAGATGCCACTGCGTTGTTGATGAATTTGAAGAGATAAGAAGAATTCCAACTCCCACATCATAGACATATGATATTCTTCACTCATCATATAGGCAAATTCGTCACTGTAACGTTTCTTAGTACATCCAAAGATAATATTATCTACATATATGTGGCACACGAATTGTCACATCCTGTGTTTTGCCTCATGACTAAGTTAACATGACTCTAAAAATTACGGAAAAATAAAACTTTTTGAGTGCATTTGAATGCTTGACTTGTGTGTTATTTTCTTGCTTGTTTGATTGCTTGCTAGTGCTCAATATTCATAAAACTCCCTCCCACTCTCAAAACTCTTTTCCTTGATCTAAAACTCTTGTCTAATGACCATACCATGTGTATAGGACCTAAAAATATTTTTATCAAATATTATTTTGGCCAAAAAGCATTTACTTAAATTAGGTTTATAAAAAAACTGATCTGAGATTTGCACTACAAGCTCCCAAATTAGACGAAATATGGAGAAGAAGGTGTATCCCCGTCAACATGTGTATATGACCTCTGTTAGGTTGGACCAAAAACCCATGGACATGTGGCCACCCGAAACAAACGACCGCCTCTCTCACACATCCCATGAGCAATGTGTTTATGTGGTATTTGGAGGAATATGTCGTTATCCTCATGGATGACATACTTATTTACCCAATGAGAGGAAAGAACACCTTAGTCCTGTGCGGACAAGCCCCAGGAACACACATTACCATGCCTCTCGAAGATAAGGCCTCACCTTGAAGGAGTTGGACTCCGTGAAGCACCCTGCCTACAGAAGAAGACCTTCTTGCCCAAGCAAGGTGAAGAAGCACTGCGATTGTGAAGCCACGATAATGACGAAGAAGAAGCAAAAGAAGTCAACCACCAGTCCTCTGCCAGCTACATTAACTAGACTACATCAAGAAGCACCGACGTCCAAGCATGATGAAGCCCTTGCACATCAAGAGGATTATAGGGCCCCTCGTCTTATCAATGCCCTATTGGTTCCTGACTAAGAAGGGACCAAGGAGCTGACCACACCTCTCACCCCCCACCTTGACGGTGTGCGTTGAGCATGACGTCCCTACTCCCTTCAGATGCCTAGAGCGGAGTGGAATGACTATCATGACCTCATTGATAGCCCCTTTTTGTCCAAACAAGGGTGTAAGTCCTGGCTAGATCATGGTGAAACACCGTCGGAGGTATTTCACCCCGCTTACCAAAGCTTTCGACCTTGGGGATTAGATAGTTAATCTATACTTCGAATAGTCAGCTTATTTAGAACCCCTCAGATACCTTCCCCACGTGGTAGAACCTGTTTTGGTGCCAAGTCTCTAAGCTCAATCTTAGGGATGAGACTCAGCACATACCTTGCCACGGACAGACGAGTAGACCAAACATTCAAAGACCCTCCCGAAACGTGCGTCCATGACGATGAAGACAAACAACCAAAGAAGAATGAAGAATCTACCTGGGCAACTTACTCAAGCAGAAGGTCTCAACGAGAAGCCCATGATGACGCGCTTCAACACTCTCAAGGATGAAGACCACCTGCGACTGAAGACCTCTTGCTTTAAGGAAGATAAGGACTTCCCCGTCAACGAGAAGCTACACCAAGGCTCGACCCTTCTATTCTAAGGTGAGATATCTTGATGTCACTAAGCAACATGAGCAACCTCAGGACCAGCACACAGACACACTACTTGGCCACGTATTACGACCTTGCCAAAAACCCGTTCACCCTTAGATGAAGTCAATGATGTACTCGAAGACATATCTTCACGCACTTCAAGATCCAAAAGGACAACCACGCCAGAGAAGAAGCAACACGGGACGTGGAGACCACCTCACCTCTGAATTTCGGCATCTTTCCCGCGCCTCGCCTAGGAATCTCGGGGACGAGATTCTTGTAAGGGGGGTAGGTATGTCACAACCTGTGTTTTGCCTCATGACTAAGTTAACATGACTCAAAAATTAGGGCCAATTAAAATTGTTTGAGTGCATTTGAATGCTTGACTTGTGTGTTATTTGCTTACTTTTTTGATTGCTTGCTAGTGCTCTATATTCATGAAACTCCCTCCCACTCTCAAAATTGTTTTCCTTGATCTAAAACTATTGACCAGTGATCATACCATGTGTATAGGACCTAAAACTATATTTATCAAATATTTTTTTGGCCAAAAATGGTTTTTTATAGGGAAAAATTATTTTAATGCTTTCAAAATATTTGAGAAAATTTAGGGAAACTCAGTGGACATATATTGTCCATATATAAGAGTTTCAACACCTCGTCATGTTCAAAATAAAACGCTTCAAAACCATTTTTGCCTATTTCAAGCATTTGAAATATTCTATAATAAATATTCTCAAAAAAATCCAAGAAAATTTTAGCATGTCACATATGATATATGTGATCATCTTGACAAGTTTCATATCAATCCCAATTGTTTTGCTTCAACAAATATCCCAAAATCCTCTATGTCCAGATCCAAATTTGAGGAACTCTACATTGCCAACTGTCATCTAATGATCTAAAACTTTGTGGGCATGTTCTATTGATTCTGTTGGTTTACACTAAGTGGTGAATCAAGGAGAATAGTTTTGCAGACCTAGATCTACAGAAGCCTGATTCTGTTGATTTCTAGGGATTACAAAGTTTACATTATCAACTTTCTTCAAATCACCTCAAAACTTGTGATCATGACCAAATGGACTAACCATTTACCTCCAGTAACCTTGATATGGCCTCTTCTCCATTATTTGGGGGGTAACTCCCTCATTTCCCCCTTCTTTTACCATGAAAGTACCCCTTCTTCCTCTCTCATGAAATTTTGTTCATGCAAATGCCCCCAAACTTCTCGACAACACCAATTGCTTGTCAACACATCTAACCAAACCCAAAGATGGCATGCTCATGTGGAAAATATGAGAAAATCATCTGAATCCAGATTATGGTAGTAAGTGCAGCTTTGCACTACAAGTGCGTTATATATTTACCTCCCTAATCTAGAAATTGGTGGAGACGTAGTCCTTCCATAACCAAGACCACTAGACAAAATTTTATCCCCAGTGACCTCCATTACAAACCCCTTAAAAAACCATATAATTAGCTCCATTTACCTTGAGAATTTTTTCAACACTCTACTGCATGCGTGCCTCACACTCCAGACATCATTGGCCGAGCAAAAGGATGCCTGAGACATCTGTTCGCATGGTGACTACGCCATTGGCATGCAGCAACGGTGCTCTGTCACTAGTTCTTGTCATATGCCTCGCGTCTGGTAGTAGGGAGCTGTCCACACATGCCAAGGGTTCCCCCTCATCCTCCCACGCCTCTCCCCGATGTCGGGATGTACCCAAAGGATCCCAGGCACGCACGAGCTTGGTGCCCAACGGCATCCCAAGCGCACCCGAGCTCTCCCTTCGTCGCCCTCCTTCATAGACCTTTCCCAGAGCCCCCACTTATCCCCTCTAGCTCACACTCCCTCTTAGACCCCTCCTGGACCATCCACTCGTCCTCCCTCTCACTCCATCTTCGTTCATGACCAAAGCAACTCCGGCGGCTTCGGCCCAAAAATTTGAATCCCCATCAAGCTCTCCCTCGCATCTAGCTGCTCCGGTGACCCCACCACACCACAGCGAGGCCCCCGTGCTCCGCTCCCTCCTTCCAGTGGCCATGGCACCACGCCCTTCCTTTCCGGTAGTCTGACTCTGTGTTTGACCGCACCCTCGCCCCTGCGTCCCTCCTTAGTGGTCGTGCGACACCCTGGGAGGTGCGGCTCGTCGCGCCGAGTGCGTCGGCGGCCAGAACATCGTCGGAGGTGGTCGGAGCCACCAGGACGCTCGTCGGCATGTGTCGGCCCTGCCTCCTCTGCCTCTCCCCCAGTCGAGTGGGAGGTGGGGGATGAGCCTGCTAGTGGGCCCTGCCTATTGGCCGACCGGTGAGGCTGACGGGTGGGCCTGCCCCTTTAAGTGGAAGCAGACTCAGCCGGGATCCGTTTCCATAGAGGGAAAGCGTATTCCCGAGAATACGCCATTGGCGTCACTAGCCCCCATGCGGCTAAGGCTGTTGGGACGGCCCAGTCTCTATCTAGGGCCCGGTGCGCACTTTAGCCCACAGGGTAAGCCTTTTTCCATTTTCTGTTTTTACAGAAACTTGTAGTATTCATAAATAATTCCTACCAACTCCGATTTTGATGATTCAAATTTCTACATACTCCTAAATTCATGACCAATCCAAATATGTGCATTGCACAATTTTTCCATATAGCATATTCCGATCCAACCATATTTTTGATATAACTTGTATTATGGAGCCACCTTGCAAAATCCCTAGAGCATTCAGAAAAGCTCCAAATGGAGTGATTCCAAATCGTAGGTGTATCTAAACTCATGATATATTATGTGAACATTTTTCCATATATTTTATCTGTTATGTGGATTATCGAACCATTTCTTCATATATGGTCACTTTGCAAGTTCCTAGGAAATTCATACCAACTCCAAATCAAGTGAAACCACTTCCATTATGTTTCTAAAATCATGCCCCATTTTTGGCTCATCGACGCCTTTTTATAAATATGTTTCCTATGGACACCTTATAGGATCATCAGTTCCTTCATTTCCACTATTAAATACTCCCCCTTGACCCACATCCAATAAAACCTACTGTGTTATTTTTCTTATGGCAAGAGGTGTCCAAGGAAAATAAAACTCCTATTTATAGTGCACTTTTGTTTTCTGCTTGTTGTGTTGCTTATTGTGGTTATTTCCAGTGATAGTTGATGAAATATACGGAGTGCTCGGAGTGGAGAAGAAGCATGTGAAGACCTCAAAGACTTGGATAAGCCAGGCAAGCAGCCCTTTGACCATGTTAAGAAACCATTTTCATGCATGGCATATAGCACCTTATTCCTTGTTGTTGATCATGTGATGTGGTGACCACTTTAGCAGGATGCATCTGTTACTTTTACTATTGATACTTGCATGACCCTACCATCCTGATGAGGGTTGTGCGGGTGGAAGTAGATAGGATGCTAGTAGATGCTATGCAAGTGGGATCGAGATTATGCATGGTGATGAAGCAAAGAAATGATTTCAAAGGCTTTTCGAAAACCCCGTCGGGTGCCACTAATGCCCGAGGGAGATGATGATGAGTTGGGTAACCACTTGAGAATTAAGTGGTGTACCAAAGTAAGTGAGTGTGTGTGTTTTTGAAAATTGAGGGTTTAAGATTTGTCGACCATCCCAGCCTTACATGTACAACCACGATACCCCATATGGGACGGGGCTTTGTTGATTACTTTGGTGGGTACTAGCATGGAGCCCGCATTAATAGTGGCGGGAGTGGCGTGGTCACTCTGGATATGGGGTCGTGCCGGTATGGACGATCATGTGCTGTCTTCACAGGCACCAGGCACACCGTTGGTCCCTGCATGGATGCTACATGTGATGTACGTCATGTGGGCTATGTACCAATCGATTGGACTTTCTATTAAGTATCGCCAGGGGAAAGGCATTGTTCGGGTGCTTACCTCGGGTATGTTAAATACCGCGAGTCGTGGGTGACACGGAAGTTCCCCGAGTCTTGTGGGTAAAGTGTGCAACCTCTACAGAGTGTGAAACTATTCGCATAGCCATGTCCACAGTCAAGGAAAGTTTGGTGGTGCTGCTTAAGCCACGTCCAGATGTTTTCGCAAACTTGGTGTGTGTGTGTGTGCGCGTGTGTGCGATTGACAGAAGGATGATACTTGAGATAAGTCTGCTGACTTGATGTGATGAACGAATGTCGGTGCACTAGAGTTTTTGGGCCATCTAGTGCCCCTTTACTCATGCATGGGCAGTAGTCGCGGCCCAGGTGGCATGGCCCAGCCAAGACTTACCAAGCACCAGCATAGAAGACTCAAGACTACCGGCAAGACCTTGCCAGGAGGGCCGTAGAGCCTCCAGGCCCCTGGCAAGGCAAGGTCCCGGCAAGGCGAGGCCCCGACAAGCACTGCCAGCACACAAGACAGGTGTCGATCCACCTGGACGCGTGTGGCGGCATCAACGTTGGAGGGGGCTAAGAGGCTCTGATGGGACGGCCCCTGACCCGTCCCACTGACAGACTAAGGACCCTGATGGTGCATTTAGTGCTCTTGTCCTACTCCGTCAGGGTTAGGTACGATAGCACTGTAGCAGCACTGTGCATCTCGTGTGCACACTGTACGCCACTATTGGGTTTCCCTTAAGTATAAAAGGAGGCCCAAGGCATTACAAAGAGGGACTTTTGGACATTTTGGATTTTGGGCTTTCAGACAGTTAGGCAGTTAAACAATCGGAGAGCCCGACAGTTAGAAAGGGGAACGTTCCCAAGCTCATGTAGCAGCCGTTTATGGCGCTCCTGTAGCTTGAACCCTAGAACAGGCTCAATATAACCAAGTAGGAGTAGGGTTTTATGCATCCGTGTGGCTCGAACCTGGGTAAAAACTCCTCGTGTGCAGCTCACCAGACCGGCTCTTTGCACCAGCTCGCCCCCCACCGAACCAAAAGGGGCCCCGCGGTCCCATAGGTGTTCATTCCCATGACTTATTGGCGCACCAGGTAGGGGGGCGTGAGTGGTGCGAACCTGTTGTGGTGATTTGTGCCCCAACATCATCATCGCCATGGTCCCCAAGAAGATGGGCCTGATAGCAGTTGGCCCACCCACGTCTGCCGTTCCTGTATCTCCGCGGACGGGGGACGGCGTAGACGTGGGTGGAGGAGGAGCAGGCGGAGGTTCTGAACTTCCGCGGTGGTCCAGTGACCAAGGCCAAGCAGGTGGCGACGCTCGCCGCGGAGACGCTCATGGCGGCGGTGGGAACCCCCGCGCCCCTGGGTCTCAAGACGGAGAAGTACCGCCTGCAGGTGGTATGGCAAACTCCGGGGGCGGAAGAGTGTCTTCTAGGGCACCCACGCCGGCGCCTACGCCGCGACCTTCTCAGGATGCACGTGGAGAGCCGCGCCACGACGCCCGCAGTTCTCAGCGTCCCCACGGAAAAGCTCATGTGCATCATTCCCAAGATGCACGGGACCGTGGAGGTGCTCCTTCTCACACAGTTAGGAGTCAGAGCACCTCGCGTTCCTCGCGCCGCTCGATATTATCCATAGCGGAGGATGCGATGACGCAAGCGCAGGTACTCCTGAACTTCCCTCCTTCTGCGGAGAAGCTCGGTGAATGGAGAGTCACCATTCAAAGCCTCCTCAGCCTCATAGACAAGCTTCAGCCCACAGGACCGCCTCAGACCAGCAGTGAAGTGCCCGGAGTCGGCGCAACGTCGGTGCACTCTCCTTCATCACAGCATCATCGGTTGTCGACCCGACAGATCGACGCCGACGACAGTTACTCAATGACGTCGTCTGACCCACGGACGCGCCATGATCAACGTCATGTTCTTCAGGAACGTGGCAAGGAGGACGCTCGAACCGCGATCGAGCGGCGATGGGAAGCACGCCTCTAGTCGGACAGGCCTGCAGGACCCCCTATAGACAAGTCCGCGCTGGGGTATCCTGTCAGCCTACCTTACGAGGTGGGCGGTCTAGCGTTTACCCCTGAGCTGCGACAAGTCTAGTGTCCCAACACCCGCACATTCAAAACAGAAGTCCCAAGGAAGTACAACGGCAAGACCCATCCGTCAGAGTTCCTAAGTGTCTACACCATTGAGGTGCAGGCTGCCGGGGGCCGTGACGACAAGATATTAGCCAACTACTTCCCGTTGGTGCTTAAGCCCAACATTAGGTCATGGCTGATGCACTTATCAGACATATCCATCACTTCCTGGGCGGACCTGTGTCACGAGTTCGTTGGCGCCTTCACCGGGGGTCATCAAGCTCCTCGCCAGGAGAGCGACCTGCACATCATCCCCTAGAAGGAAGGCGAAACTCTGCGCAAGTACATCCAGAGGTTCAACCGCGTGCACCACAACATCCCAGACGTTCACCCTGCCGCTGTTATTAGCGCGTTCCATCAGAACGTGTGCAACCGCAGGATGCGGGAAGAGCTAGCGATGAACAGAGTTAGGGATGCTACCGAGCTTTATGCTTTGGCAGGCAAATTTGCTCGGGCTTAAGAAGGGAAAAGTCTCCTCGGCAAGGACGCCTACGCAGAGGTCGACTCCAAAGACGAAGACACCGTTACCCCGGCAAAGAAGGGCCGGCGACGGAACAAAAAACGCAAGGGCAAGACTGTGCTAGCGTCGAAGGATCCGACAACCCCGGCGCCGCCAAGAAAGTCAAGGTTGATGACCCCAGAACGATGTTGCTGGGTGCACCTGCTACCATGCCCTGGTGGCTGGCGGCAAGCCAGAAGACTCCAGCAAGCAGTATTGCAAGATCCATTGCACCAAAGGCCACAACCTCCAAGACTATCGGCAAGTTGAGTAGCTTGCGAGAAATAGAGGGCCGAATATGAAAGGCGTGACAAGGAGAAGGGTCAGGATGGTGCTGAGGGGTTTGGCAATAAGCGTGTTGGCCGAGGAGGTTGCCACGGCAAGCCCAAGCAGCAGAAGGATCAGCCTGCCCGTAGTCGCGATAAGCAAGAGGGAGATGATGGTGATGTCGAAGAGGACGACGAGTCTAGTGAGCATGAGTTTCAGAAGTCTACGAAGGCAATGTGCATATAAGGAGGAGCCTTGTCGCATTCCTCTCACCGCCAACTTAAATAGTGGGCACGCGAGGTTAATGCGGCAGAGCCCTCTATCGGCACGTAGAAGCCACTGAAATGGTCCGACACTCCTATCGTCTTCGACACCGAGGACCACCCTAACCGCATAACTGCAGTCGGGTGCCTGCCGTTGTTGGTCTCGCCAACAATCCGCAACCTCAAGGTGACGAAGATGTTAGTCGACAGCGGGAACAGCCTGAACCTGATCTCGCCCGATGTCATTTCGAGGCTACAGATTCCCTAGGAAGATCTCGAGCCGCAGGCGCTTTCCAAGGGGTCAATTCGGGAAGGACTCAGCCGAAAGGCAAGGTCACGCTACCGGTGACGTTCGATAGCGATATCAACTTCAGAACGGAGACGATCATCTTTGACGTTGCCAAGATTTCATTGCCATACAATGACATTCTCGAGCGCCCAGTACTGGCCAAGTTCATGGCGGCCACTCACTTCGCTTACAACGTGCTGAAGATGCCCGGACCGATGAATGTCATTACCATCAACTCCGACAAGAAGAGTGCGCTTATCTGTGTCGACCAACTCTATCGGGGCATAGCCGTAGTGCCTACCGCCAAGGCACTTGCTCCTGCCGTTGAAGCTCCCGGGGGGAAGAAGACCGGCAAGGCCTCTGGCGCACATTCCGGCAAGCGCACCTGTTCGGAGTGTTGCGCTACTGTTGACGATGTAATAGAGAGCTCCACTGGCAAGAGCAAGATGTCCAGGGAAGCACCACCAGAAACCAAGAAGGTGCCTGCCAAGGAGGATGGCACGGGGGGAACTGTCACAATGAGTTCCACCCTTGACGATAAATAGGAAAGCGCGCTCGTCGCCTTCCTATGGACGAATGTCGATGTGTTTGCATGGCAACCATCTGATATCCCTGGTGTTCCCAGGGAGGTGATTGAGCACCACATTGTTGTTTGTCCACACGCAGAAGGTTCGGAAGCAAGCTTTGGAGAGGCAATAGTTTATTGCCAAAGAAATCAAGAAGTTAGAGGCAGCTGGTCTGATTAGAGGAGTACTCCACCCTATTTGGTTGGCCAATCCAATCATAGTGCGCAAGGCGAATGGGAAGTGGAGGCTATGCATTGATTTCATAGACATCAACAAGGCTTGCCCCAAAGATCCTTTTCCCTTGCCATGCATCGACCAGATTGTGGACTCCAGTGCCGGCTGCAACTTATTGTCTTTCCTTGATGCCTATTCCGGCTATCATCATATTTTTATGGCCAAGGACGATGAAGAGAAGACCGTGTTTATCACCCCATGTGGTACATAATACTTTTTGCGTATGCCTTTCGGGTTGAAAAGCGCTGGTTCTACCTTTGTGAGAGCAGTCTAGATTGGTTTTGAGCCCCAGCTGCATAGAAATATGGAGTCTTATATGGATGACATAGTGGTCAAAACCAAGGACAAGGCCACGCTCATTGCGGACCTAGAACAGACGTTCGCCAATCTGCACAAGATCAACATGAAGCTCAACCCCGAGAAATGTGTGTTTGACATCCCATCTGGCAAGCTTCTCGGGTTCTTTGTGTCTCCATGCGGAATCAAAGCGAATCCCGACAAGATCAAAGCAATTGAACAGACTGAGGCACCAAGACGAGTCAAGGACGTGCGACGCCTTGCCGGCTGTGTTGGTGCTCTGAATAGGTTCATCTCAAAGTTTGCCGAGCGTGCCCTGCCTTTTTCAAAATCTTGAAGAAGGCAGGTCCAATGAAATGGACTCCAGAAGCGAAGGCGGTGCTGTAGGATTTGAAGAAGCACCTTTCCTCTCTGCCGGTCCTAGTCACGCCAAAACCACAAGAGTCATTGCTGCTGTACTTGGCAGCGATGAATCAAGTTGTGAGTGCTGCACTAGTGGTCGAAAGAGAAGTTGACGAAGAAGCAGTGGCAACGGCAAGGGCGCCAAGCAATGAGCCTGGACAGCCTTCAGCAGGGTCTGGTGCCAGCAAAGAAGGATCCACATAGTTGAGAGAGATAGTTCAGAAGAAGAAAGTGGTGCAGCGACCAGTCTATTTTGTTAGCTCCTTGTTGTAGGGGGCCAGATCAAGGTATTCTGGCGTGCAAAAATTGCTCTTTGGCCTTCTTATGGCCTCGAGGAATCCGCGCCATTACTTCCAAGCACATAAGATCACCGTTTTCACCCGCTTCCCGCTATAGTAGATATTGAGGAACCCAGAAGCTACCGGTAGGATTGTGGAGTGGGCTATGGAACTATCAAGTTTTGGTCTTAAGGTTGAAAGCACTTCCACCATTGAGAGCAGGGCCTTGGCGGAGTTCGGGCAGAATGGACCCCAACGCCCGATGAAGAGATTCCAGAGTCAACTCTCCCCAGCTAGGAGACTGATTGAGAATGGATCATGTATTTTGATGGAGCTTTGTCGCTGCAAGGCACTGGTGCTAGAGTGCTGCTTGTCGCACCCACTGGAGAGCACCTCAGATATCTGATCCAGATGCACATTCCTCGGGACAGATCAACAAACAACACTGATGAGTATGAAGGGCTGCTTGCCGGTCTCAGGATCGCGACGGACCTTGGGATCAAGAAACTTATTGTCAGGAGTGATTCTCAACTTGTCCTCAGGCAAGTGAACAAAGATTACAACAATTCGTTGATGGAGGCTTATGTAGATGAAGTGAGGAAGTTGGAAGAACGTTTTGACGGCCTGCAAATGGAGCATGTTCCATGTGCAGAGAACAACGTTGCCGATGGCCTATCAAAATGTGATGCCCTTAAGTTACCTATGGAACTAGGAACTTTCGTGCTCCAACTAACTCAACCCTCCGTGACACCATCAACTGGACAAGAGAAGAGAAGGAAGTTAAGTTCCGGCAAGTATTTTCCGGCAGAGCTTCCCGAAGCCACCAGTGAGAAGATTGCGAGAGGGAACGGAAGGCTTGCTGGTAAGTACTATGCTTTGACAGGGCCATCAGCTCTTGCCATAGAAGCATACGCTCCCGCCAGGCTTGTCGGGGCACAGCACACTCCGTTAGGTCCTCGGGACCTTGTCGTCGAGGCGAATGCTCCCCTGGCAGAGGACACGCCTTCAGTCCTTGTTGTCAAGCCCCAGGCTCCAGCATGGGCACAACATCTTGTCCAATTCCTTCAGACAGGAGAACTCCCTGAGGAACAAGAGGAAGCAGAGAAAGTAGCCCGCCGGTCTCATATGTACCAGTTCATAGATAACGTCATGTACAGAAAGAGACTGAATGGCATGAAACTCAAGTGCATTTCCCAGGAGCATGGACTGGAGCTGTTGGCAAAGATACACAGAGGTATATGTGGCTCCCACATAGGATCCAGAGCACTTGCCAGAAAGGCATTCCGGCAAGGTTTCTTTTGGCCCACTGCCCTCTAGGATGCAACTGCATTAGTAACCAAGTGTGAAGCATGCCAGGTTCATCCGAAGAAACTACAGCAACCAGCTCAAACCCTTCAAACAATCCCTCTCTCTTGGCCATTCTCGGTCTGGGGATCGACATCTTGGGTCCCTTTCCCCGCGCTGCCGGGGGCTTTGAGTACTTGCATGTGGCGGTCGACAAGTTCACAAGTGGCCGAAAGTGGAAGCAGTGAGGAAGGTGACAGCACAGTCTGGCGTCAAGTTCTTTAAGGGACTAGTTTGTCGCTTTGGTGTTCCCAAGACCTTGGTAGAAAAATATGTTTTGCTTCCATTTCCCACCCGAGGAGCAACGGCCAAGCAGAGAGGGCTAATGCTGAAGTGCTGCGAGGCCTCAAGACAAGAACTTTTGATGAGTTGCCGGTGGTTATTTGGTCAATCAGGACAACACCAAATCGAGCTACCAGCTAGACACCTTTCTCCCTTGTCTATGGGGCAGAGGCAGTTCTCCCCACGGAACTCATATACGGATCACCTCGAGTGCTCGCTTATGATGAGCTCGATCAAGAGAAGTTGCGGCAAGATGACGCGACGCTCCTTAAGGAAGACCGTCTTTAGGCTGTCGTGAGAGCTACACGCTACCAGCAAGCCTTGCGCCACTACCATAGCCGCAAGGTCAATTCCAGAAGTCTTGAGGAAGGCGACCTTGTTCTTCGGCGAGTTCAGTCCGCCAAGAGTCCAAAAAAGGTTGACGCCAAAGTGGGAAGGCCCTTATCGGGTAGTACTAGTCACTTGGCCCGGCGCAGTTTGCCCTGAGACCGAGGATGGTGTTGTGGTGAGCAACTCCTCGAATATCGAACATCTTCGAAACTTCTACCCATGAGGCACGGTTGTCGGGCCAGCCCCGGCAACCACCTTTTGTACAAGTCTTGCCGCTGAAGCATTTAATCCTTGGTACAAAGCCAGGTTCAAACCCTGTGCATAGATAAACAAATATAAGTGTTCTGCAAACCTTTTCGGTTCTCATGTTTACTTATGTGCATGTTTATCTGGAGTATTGCAATACGCTTAATTCCGGCAAGAACTAATGAACTGCCAAGGTTCCATATCCATATTTTCTCTTCTTTCTTTGTCCAAAGGGCAGAACATCCCTCTCATGCAGCTTTGCCGAGGGGATGATGGTACGGATACCTATGAGCAACGTTCCAAAAAACTTGCCGAAAGGAGAAAGGCAACAAAAAGATAAGTTGCGAAAACCCCATGTGAAGAATTGCTGTAAAGTTATTTTCCTTGAGCGATTTCGACTTCTATATGGAAAACCTGCATGCATGGGATCCTTGCTGTTCGGGATATGACCCACCGAAGAGGCTCCGGGTCATGTTGTTGGCTCGTGAACCAGCCCAGAGGTGAGTTGTAATATTAAGTGGCCCAAGAGGATAGGCGGCTCACGGTGTGGGCCGTACAACGGCCCGGACTGAGGAGACCTGGGCGTGCAAACCGACTCACAGACGGCTTAGACAAGAAGATAGACAGAGACTCGGTTAGCAATTGTATGACCCTGGATGTTGGGACCTCTTATATAAAGGCAGACCCGGGGCGATTTAGAGGCAGGCAATCGAGAACTAGGTCAAGCTTTTAGCTCCTTGTAATCGATACGCAAGTAATACAAACACAAGCAGGACATAGGTTGTTACCTCGATTTGAGGGGCCGAACCTGGGTAAACCCGTGCCTTTCGTCCCGACCAACCCCTTTGAGTCCACCTCATTGGTGATGGCCTCGAACCGAAGTCCGTTCACCCGGACATCTGCCGTGATAAAACCATGATAGTTGGCGCCCATCATGGGGCTAATGCTTTGTGGTGTTGAGTTCTCAAAGGGCTCCCTCCCAGGGCTCGAAGGATACGTGGTTGGAAGGATGAGCAAGAGTCACCACGGCCGGCTCGACATCGATGCCGCCGGCTGGGGGCTTGATGCTGGTTCTGTGGAGTATGGATTCCAGGTTCCGTTCGGCGGGATCCAGGTTTTCATCGGAAAGATTGATGGATCTACACCCGGGCCGGACGTCTACACGAACATTGTCGAGCCAGCTCGGCATCTCCAATCTGCGGGTGTTATGCAGCCTGCCCGTGCCCATCTGGGTCAAAAGCACGTTCTCGTGGGCTTCACTCAAGGCATGGACCTGGAAGCGTCCGGGTCACAGGGAACTCTCGTTTGCTCGGAAGATGAGTCTTCCAGTGGGGAGACAGAATCAGTGTATCGGCTCAGCAACGGTGGCCTTGGGGGCTACTGTGATGACTATTCTAAGGTAGAGGGCGTTGAGACAGATGCTATGAGCCCCCCGGTTCACGCGGTGGTGTTCATGGCAGGATCGGCTTCAGCCGCTGGTGACACGGCTGCGAGAGCCGCCGCAGCAGGTGATAGCCCGCCGCCGGCTCAGGTTCTAGTGGAACTGATGGACGAACTCAGAACTCTCATGGCCACAAAGGTAAACCCGGATAATCAAGCAGCTAGGAATATAGACGTGGCACGGATCAAGGGCCGGATGGTAGAGGAACGACAAAGGATGGACAAGCTGAAAGCCCAGATGGAGGAAGAAGCAGAGCGTATCAAGGCAGACACTTTCCGACTGGAGCTAGAGCAGAGGTCAGCAGCTGCGGTGCACCGGAGGAGGTATCAATCCCGTCTGCCAGAACGTTACGAAGCGAGGAACCTTTTTAACACCCCTGGAGCGGGGCGGGTTATGGGTGCGCCGGAGAGCCGCCTGATGGAGCGCCCAGCGACTCATCCACCCCAGCATAACCAATTCTCACCTAGGGCTTTTCCAACACCGGCGGGTCATTATTCTAACCCGGCCAAGAACATGGTAGCAGCGGCCGCCCGGCTTGAGACAATCCCCATCCCAGATGAGGCACCCTTTACGGAGGAAGTGCAGAACGCCATTGGATATTTGCAGACGGCCATGGCCCAGCAAGAGAAGTATACGCTCAGCCGGAGTCGAGTTCACTCTACCCCCCTCCCTAGTCGAAGTTTCAGCCGGCGTTATGAGTCGCCGGCGGGTTCCAGCAGTCACCCATGCCGCGGGCCACTAGAGGACAATAGGGCGGCTCTAGATGCACAAGCCATCATGGACCAGGCGGGAGACAGACGAGAGGCGGAGATAGCTGCAGCCCGTCCAAAGCCGACGCTTTCCGTGTCAATGGGAGTAGTTAGTACCAGAGCCATAGGGGTGCCATGTTTAACTCCGGCTCTGAGGGGTGAACGGCTGCCCAAAGACTTTAAAGGGCCTCGAAAGGTTCCGAATTACACAGCTGATCCCCCAGAGGCGTGGGTTGAAAGTTATGAACTGGCCATGGAGATGTTGGATGTCAGTGAAGCGGTATGCGCAAAATAATTCATCATGATGCTTGAGGGTCCGGCCCGTACATGGCTAAAAGGCCTACCGCATAACACAATAAGCTCATGGGAGGAGTTGAGAGCAAAGTTTATTAAGAATTTCCAGGGGACCTATAAGCAGCCTATGACTATTGTCGATCTGGACCACTGTGTTCAACAGGAGAATGAGTCGGCCCATCATTGGGTCCGGCGGGTGTCGACCATTATGCACTCTTCAGAGCAGATCACAGCGGCTCAAGCGGTGCTTATCTTAGAGAAGAATTTTCATTTTGTTCCATTAAAGCAAAAGCTCGGCCGGCTCAAGCGCACGTGTCAGGATAAGGGAGAGCTCATGACGGCTTTGAAGAAGTATGCCAACTCAGATAGCACCAAGGATCCGAGTTCAGATGATGAGAAAGCCAATCAAGGGAAGAAAAACAATCAAGGAAAATGTTTTGCAAACAATGGGAGTCAGAATAAGCAGAAGAACGCTGATGGCGGATCTGAGCTGGTGGCGAATACCAATACAGGACAGAATCATCCCAAGCGGGGTGGAAGATTCAGGCCAAGGAACAGGGGGCCCTTTAATTTGGAGGAGGCACTTAGGAAGCCCTGTCCAGAGCACAACATGCCTGACAAGCCGGCGTTGCATGCGTGGGGTGATTGCTTTATCATGCAGAGGTTCAAAAACCAGCATTCACAACCGCGTAATAACCAGGGCGGTGGCCCGCCCGACGGCTCAGGGCACGGTGGGTTAGGAGCTGGATTCGGCGCTGGTGGTTCAGGAAGCGGGCATCTGGGTCAGAATAACCAAGGGGGCACCAGCAGCATCCCGGCAACAACGGCAATAACAACAATCAGCATCAGTGCAATCACTCCGGGTTTCAGAGTAACCCGAAGCAGCTCAGTTCTGGGCAGTATCACGTATTTACAACTGGACACATTAAGCGAGATGAGAAGTTGCGGAGGCGAGCGGTTAATACAGTTGCTCCGGCTCTCCCGGATATTTTCCGTGGTCTGAATATGATATAATGTGGAGTCGGGAGGATCACCCACCGCGGGTGGATGACCCGGGCCGGCTGGCACTGGTTGTGGCCCCTCAGGTGAATGGCTATATGGTGAATAAAGTGCTCATGGACGGAGGTAGCAGCATCAACATCCTTTACTATGACATGTTCCGGCGGATGAAGTTGCTTGACAAGGATCTTAATCCTTCCTCCACGGTGTTTCATGGTGTGGTCCCGGGTAAATCAGCATACCCGGTGGGACGGATATCATTGGAAGTAGCTTTTGGTGATGAGCATAATTACAGGGTGGAGTCTTTGTGGTTCGAAGTGGTCAAAATCAAAAGTCCCTATAATGCGTTATTTGGGATGCCGGCTTATGCTAAATTTATGGCTAGGACTTGTTATGTTTATCTGCATCTCAAAATGCCTGGCTTAAATGGCATGATTACCATTCACGGTAACAGGAAAATGGCTCTTGAGTGTGAAGAAGGAGATGCGGCTTATCCAGAGTCTAGTTGTGCTCAGGAGGAGCTGAAATTTTACAAGGAGAACATTGATCCGGAGGATATGACCCCGCTCAAGAAGCCTACAACAGAAGTCGAGCCGCCGCTCAAGTTTTCAGCGGATGATACCAAGGCAGTAGATTTCAATCCGGGTGATTCATCCAAGCAGTTCATCATTGGGGCTCACATGGATCCCAAATAGGAAAGCGCGCTCATCGAATTCATCCGTGAGAATCGGGACGTCTTCGCATGGAAGCCTTCTGACATGCCGGGTGTACCGAGAGAGTTCGCTGAGCACAATCTCAATGTGGATCCAAATTTTAAGCCGATCAAATAGTTTCTACGGCGGTTCAACGAAGAGAGACGTAAAGCTATTGGGGAGGAGGTTGCTCGGCTCTTGGCCGCAGGCTTTATAGTGGAAGTTTTTCACCTAGAGTGGTTGGCTAACCCGGTGCTAGTACTAAAAAAGAACGGCACATGGCGTATGTGGATAGATTACACAGACCATAACAAGGCTTGCCCGGCTGACCCTTTTGCGCTCCCTCGTATCGATCAAATTATTGATGCAACAGCCGGATGCAAAAGTTTATGCTTCCTGGACGCTTATTCAAGGTATCATCAGATCAAGATGGCAATGAAGGATCAGGAGAAGACGGCGTTTATTACACCGTTTGGGGCGTTCTGCTATGTCTCCATGCCTTTCGGGCTCAAGAGTGCCCAGGCGACTTACCAATGTTGTGTGCGGAATTGCCTCCACACCCAAATTGGCCAAAATGTCCATGCTTACGTAGACGACATCGTGGTTAAGTCTAGAAAGAAGGAAACTCTTTTAGAGGATTTGAAAGAAACCTTTGACAATCTCCGGGTCTACAAGATGATGCTTAACCTGATGAAGTGTGTCTTTGGTGTTCCAGCAGGAAAGCTTTTGGGTTTCTTGGTCTTTGAGCGGGGCATTGAGGCTAACCCGGATAAGATCAAGGCCATCACTTCTTTGGGTGAGCCAACGTGTATTAATGACGTTCAGCGCCTTGCAGGGCGGATTGCTGCGTTGAGCCGCTTCATAAGCCGGCTTGGGGAGAAAGCTATTCCTTTATACCAGATGATGAAGAAGACAAACAAGTTTAAATGGAGTGCACCAGCGGCCGAAGCACTTGAAGCTCTTAAAAAGCAGTTGACCGAGCCGCTAGTGTTAGCCGCTCCGGTTGAGAAAAATCCTTTGCTCCTTTATGTGGCGGCTAACAACACAGCGATCAGTGTAGCAATTGTGGTCGACCGCAAGGAGGCAGGGAAAGAGTATCCTGTGCAAAGGCCAGCTTATTACATCAGTGAAGTTTTGGCAGAGTCTAAACAGAGGTATCCACATTGGCAGAAGTTAGTATACAGAGTTTTCATGGCCAATCGCAAGTTAAAACATTACTTTTTGGGGCACCAAATAACAGTGGTCAGTTCTGCCCCGTTGGGGGATATCATTCAAAATAGAGAGGCTACAGGGAGGATTGCCAAGTGGGCCTTAGAGCTGAGCCCTTTTGGCATCAAGTATGTTCCTCGTACAGCCATTAAGTCTCAAGCTTTGGTGGATTTCATAAATGATTGTACTGAATGTCAAGCCCCGGAAGAAAGGCCGGATAACACGTATTGGACTATACACTTTGATGGATCCAAGTAGCTAGAAGGGTCCGGGGCAGGAGTTGTTCTCACCTCCCCCAAGGGTGACAAGTTTTGTTACGTGCTCCGGTTAATGTTCCCTTGTACTAATAACGCAGCTGAGTATGAAGGACTGCTCCATGGTCTCACGGTCGCTAAAGAGATGAATTTAAGCCGGGTCGGGTGTTTAGGCGACTCAGATCTGGTGGCTCAGCAAGTTTCAGGCACTTGGGATTCCAAGGATCCGCGGATGGTGGCTTATCGACAGGCGGTTGATATCATTGCCGGTCACTACAAGGGGTACCAGGTGGATCACATTGATCGTCGCAGGAATGAGGCGGCTGATGCCTTGTTACGGTTAGGTTATTAGCGAAAGCCGGTACCACCTAATGTTTTTTGGATGTATTGCATTATCCGACTGTCAAGATACCTTTTGAGGAGGATTTGGCTATTCCTGACCCGGAGGCGGAGCTGGTGCGGCTCTACATGCTACCCCAGACTAGACAATTCCTTATTTGGCGTATCTGACACGCGGCGAGTTACCTCAAGAGGAGGATCTAGCCAGGAAGATCACTCGGCATTCTAAGTCTATGACGATTATCAATGGTGAGTTACATAACTGTAGTGTGACGGGTGTCTTTCAGCGCTGCATCTCACCAGAGGAGGGTCGGCAAATATTAAATGAAATTCATGCTAGCGACTGTGGGCATCACGCCGGGTCAAAATCTTTGGTGGCTAAAGCTTTCTGACATGGGTTTTTCTGGTTGACGACTCACAAGGATGTAGAGGACTTAGTTCGCAAGTGTGATGGTTGTCAGAAATTCGGCCGGCGTGCTCACGTTCTGGCTCAAGAGTTGAGGATGATAGCAATCACTTGGCCATTTGCGTTCTGGGGGCTTGATATGGTAGGGACTTTCAAGCGATCTAAGGATAAGAAAACGCACCTTCTGGTGGCGGTTGATAAATTTACTAAGTAGGTAGAGGCAGAGCCGGTCAGTAAATGTGACGCAACTACAGCGGTTCAATTTATTAAGAAGCTGATTTATCACTTTGGTTACTCACACAATATTATTAAAGACAATGGAACAAATTTATCCAAAGGAGCTATGAAAACGTTCTGTGAGAAAGAGCATATCCGGCTTGATGTTTCAACCGTGGCACATCCACAATCTAATGGTCAGGCAGAACGAGCCAATCAGGAAATTTTGAGAGGTGTCAAGCCACAGCTCATGGTACCTTTAAAACGGACACCTGGATGTTGGGTTGAGGAGTTTCCTTCTGTCTTATGGAGCATCAGAACTACACCTAACAGATCTACAGGTTTTACACCTTTCTTCATGGTGTACGGTGCTAAGGCGGTTCTACCCAGTGACATCCGGCACGACTCACCAAGGGTGGCGGCTTATGTTGAGACGGACAATGAGGTAGCCTGCCAAGATGCGTTGGACGCCTTGGATGAAGCACGAGAGTTAGCAGCAGCCAGGTCAGCAATTTATCAACAAGACCTGTGACGCTATCATAGCCGCAGGGTAAAGACCCGAACGTTCCAGGAAGGTGAGCTGGTGCTCCGGTTGATTCAAGACCAATCTGGCATGCATAAGTTCTCTCCACCATGGGAGGGGCCTTTTGTGGTCAGCAAGAACCTTAACAACGGGTCATATTACCTCATGGATGTCAGAGATGAGTCGGAAACCGTGGGTCAAGAGACGTTGTGGCCCTGGAATATCGCACATCTGCGACCATACTTTACTTAACAGGGGTTGAAAGCCACTATCATTGTATATATCATGAGCACATGAGTAAAATGCTAGCATCCTCGCACAAGACTGGGGTCTCTGCTCTTATGTACACCTTTGTACAATCAAGATAAAATCTTCCGCTTCAAATTTTTTTTGAGTTGAAGAGGGTTGTTCGCCGTCAAAACGACTGGTCTACCTTTCGGCTTTATGCCCTATTAAACACTGTCGCAAAGAGGCTTCTTGCCTTCGAGTATAGCTTACTTCTCCTTTGCATAGCCAGATGTCATTAATCTATTGCAAGGAGGCTTCTTGGGTCCGGGTATAGCTTACTTCTCCCTTGCACAGTTGGCTTTATGCCTAGTTTGGTTACATTAAGCGCTGATTATTAACGGAGGCTTCTTACCTTTTGGTGTAGCTTACAATGCCCTAAGACAATAGCATTTATACCAAATTCCAGTTGCTTATCAACTGCAGCCATCGAAGGGGGCTTCTTACCGACGGGTATCGCTTATCTCACCCTAATGGCCGGCTTTATGCCACTTCCGGTTACTTATTAACCGCGGTTGTCGAAGGGGGATTCTTACCGATGGGTTCGCTTATCTCACCCTAACAACCGGCGTTTACGCCAAAATTCAGTTGCTTATCAACTGTAGCTGTTGAAAGAGGCTTCTTACCTTCAGGTATAGCTTACTTCTCCTTTCAAACAGCCAGCTTTATGTCGTCCCAGGCTAATTATTAGTCGCGGTTGTCGATGGAGGCTTATTGCCTTGGGGTATAGCTTACATCTCCCATTGATAGCCGATGTTCACTATACTCTTATCAGTCAATCTCGCCTAGAGACCCTGAGCCGGTTCAAGAAATTGACAGCCAATCTCGCCTAGAGACCCTGAGCCGGTTCAAATAATTGACGGCCAATCTCGACAGAGACCCTGAACTAGTATGAGTTTAACTATTCCGATCCATGTAGAAGAGCCATCATATGAGTTTTCTGAAGAGGGAAAGATCATCATCGCGTATTGTATCATGCTGGCTTATCAAAGCCAGGTCATAGCAAGGCAATTATAAGTCCCGGGTTGCCGCAGGCGAAACTACCCGGCACTTGGGGGCTACACAGTCGAACTCTCCTTAAAGGTTCCGGCTCATCAATAGCCGCAGTTGTCGATAGATGCTTCTTACCATCAGGTATAGCTTACATTATCCTACAGACAACCGTCTCTTTAATAACTCCGTCTGATGAAAGCCGAAGCCATGTGGCTTCGGTCAACAAAGTTTAAGGTCTCAAGGAGATTGTCCGGTTTCCATATTCTGGAGAAAGGAATGGCGTCTTAAAATACAGGCCCCTCATCAGAAAATTTCAAAGGTATATCCCTGAAGAGCCGGCAACACATTAAAAAACAGAGAGGTGCAAATATATATGACCACCAAATGGCAGAGTCATGCTTACTCTATTACAAAAGATACTCTTAGAAAGAGCAAAAGCATTGTCAACCACCCACGGCGGGTCATTACATAAATCTATGAACAGAAAGGCTACAAGATTACAATTCAACTATTGGCGGCTCATCCTGCGCCGGGTCTTCTGCTGGCTTTATCTAAAGATTGCACAAGTCCCAGTTACAGTCAGCCAGAGCAGCAAATGACCCCTCAAGTAACGGAGACGCGTCAAGCTCACAAGGAAAGAGAACCTTACTGCGGGCGGGTGTCAGATCTTTCCACTCGTAGAGAGGCCCGTGGATTCTCTTCTCCTCTGCGTCGTAAGCCGCTTGATAGGTGCTCAAATCAGCTTAATCTGCCAGAACAAAGGCCAAATAGCGCGACTCTTTGACGCACCGGGTATAGTCTTCCTCGGTGAAATATGAGCCGTCGTCTCTTTTAGACGGATAGCCATCCATCATTTCAGCCGGCGTCAGTGTTGGGGAACGTCGCATGGGAAACAAAAAATTTCCTACACACACGCAACCCTATCCATGGTGATGAGGATCTACGAGAGGGAGAGTGGATCTACGTACCCTTGTAGATCGCTAAGCGGGAAGCGTTAAGAAACGCGGTTTGTGTAGTCGAACATCTTTGCGATCCAAATCGCCGAGCGTCCCGCGATCCAATCACGAACCGTCCCGCGAACACATCATGATCCATCCCGCGAACTCATCATGATCCGTCTCACGATCTTGATCACGATCTGTCCCGCGAACTCATCACGATCCGTTCCGTGATCACATCACGAACCGTCTCGCGATCTCGATCACGGTCCTTCCAATCTAGCGCCGAACGGACGACACCTCCGCGTTCAGCACACGTGCAGCTTGATGACGATCTCCACCGTCTCGATCCAGCAAGGGGAGGTGGAGAGGAGAGAGATTTCACCGGCAGCGTTACGGCGCTCCGGTGATGGTGGTCGAGCAATTCCGGCAGGGCTTCGCCTAAGCGCTGCAGAAAACTAATCTAGAGGAGAAACTATGCACCGGTGGAACGGGTAGCACGTGGCCGGAAATTCTGTCCAAAAACCACCCAATCCACTAGTATATATAGGAGGAGAGGAGAGGAGAGGCATCCAAGGCCTTTGGGTCGGCCGAAATAGGAGGTGGGAAGCAATCCTACTTCACCTCCAATCCTAGTTGGAGTAGGATTGCCTCCTATTGGCTGATTTTCCACTTTTTGCTTTAGGACTTTCTCTCCTGCACCATGGGACTTTGTGTCTGTTTTCCCAGCCCTCTAAGAGCTGGTTATTATTTTCCCACAGCCCATGGACCTCTTGGGGTGGAAATACCCCTCCCGAAGGCCTCCCGGTACACTACCGGCACTCCCGGTACTCTACCGATGAGCCCGAAACTTTTCCGGAAACCAAACTGGGACTTCCTATATATGAATCTTTACCTCCGGACCATCCCAGAGCTCCTCGTGATGTCCGGGGTCTCATCCGGGACTCCGAAAAAACTTCGGTCACCACCATACATAACTCTACACTACCGAAACATCAAAGAACCTTAAGTGTGCAGACCCTGCGGGTTCGAGAACTATGTAGACATGACCGAGACACCTCTACGGTCAATAACCAATGGCGGGACCTGGACGTCCACATTGGTTCCTACATATTCTATGAAGATCTTTATCGGTCGAACCTCTATGTCAAGGATTCAGTTAATCCCGTATAACGTTCCCTTTGTTCTTCGGTATGTTACTTGCCCGAGATTCGATCGTCGGTATCTCCATACCTAGTTCAACCTCGTTACCAGCAAGTCTCTTTACTCGTTCCGTAATACAAGATCCCGCAACTAACAATTAGTCACATTGCTTGCAAGGCTTATTGTGATGTTGCATTACCGAGTGGGCCCCGAGATACCTCTCCGTCACACGGAGTAACAAATCCCAGTCTTGATCCATGCCAACTCAACAGACATCATCGGAGATACCTGTAGAGCACCTTTATAGTCACCCAGTTACGTTGCGACATTTTATACACACAAGGCACTCCTCCGATATCTGTGAGTTGCATGATCTCATGGTCATAGGAACACATACTTGACATGCGGAAAACAGTAGCAATAAACTGACACGATCATATGCTACGTTTGCAGTTTGGGTCTTATCCATCACATCATTCTCCTAATGATGTGATCCCGTTATCAAATGACATCTCATGTCCATGGCTAGGAAACCTTAACCATCCTTTGATCAACGAGCTAGTCCATTAGAGGCATACTAGGGACATGGTTTTGTCTATATATCCACACATGCATTTAAGTCTCCGATCAATACAATTATAGCATGGATAATAAACGATTATCATGAACAAGGAAATATGATAATAACTAATTTATTATTGCCTCTAGGGAATATTTCCAACAGTCTCCCACTTGCACTAGAGTCAATAATCTAGTTCACATCACCATGTGATTCACATTGTTATGAATCTAACACCCAACGAGTTCTGGGGCTCGATCATGCTTTGCATGTGAGAGAGGTCTTATAGTCAACGGGTCTGCAACATTCAGATCCGTGTGCACTTTGCAAATACCTATGTCAAACTGTAAACCCTTCTACCACACTCCGCTCGGTACTATTCCAAATGGCTGCTCCACTATACGTATCCTGATTGCTAGTACGAGTCATCCGGATTAGTGTTAAAGCTTGTATCGACGTAACTCCTCACGACGAACTCTTTATCACCTCCATAATCGAGAAACATCTCCTCAGTCTCTTAGTTACCGAGGATAATCTTGACCGCTGTCCAGTGATCCACTCCTGGTTCATTATTGTACCCCCTGACGGACTCATGGCAAGGCACACACAGGTGCGGTACACAGCATGGCATAATATAGAGCCTATGGCTAAGGCATAGGGGACGACGTTCGTCCTTTCTCTTTCTTCTGCCGTTGTCGAGCTTTGAGTCTCACTCAACTTTCACACCTTACAAATCAGGCGAGAACTCTTTCTCTGACTGATCCATTTTGAACTCTTTCAAAATCTTGTCAAGGTATGCACTCATTGAAAGTCTCATCGAGCATCTTGATCTATCTCCATAGATTTTGATGCTCAACAATTAGGTAGCTTCATCCAGGTCTTCCTTTGAAAATCACTTTCCAAATAACCGTTTTATGCTTTCCATAAACTCTACATTATTTCTGATGAACAATATGTCATCCACATATACTTATCAGAAATTCTATAGTCCTCCCACTCACTTTATTGCAAATACATGTTTCTCGTAAACTTTGTATAAACATCAAAACTTTGATCACCTCATCAAAGCGTATATTCCAACTCCGAGATGCTTGCTTCAGTCCATGGAAGGATCACCGAAGCTTGCACACCTTTTAGCATCCTTAGGCCTGACAAAACCTTCTGGTTGTATCACATACAACCTTTCCTCAAGTAAACCGTTAAGGAAACGATGTTTTGACATCCATATGCCAGATTTCATAATTGAAAACACAGCAACTGCTAACATAATTCCAACAGACTTTAGCACCACTACGAGTGAGAAAGTCTCATCGTAGTCAACTCCTTGAACTTGTCACAAACATCTTTGCAACAAGTCGATCTTTACAAATAGTGACATTCACCATCAGTGTCTGTCTTCATTTTAAAGATCCATTTGTACTCAACGACCTTCCGTCCAACGAGCAAGTCTACCAAAGTCTACACTTCATTTTCATACATGGATCCTATCTCGGATTTCATGGCCTCCAACCATTTGTCGGAATCCAAGCCCATCAACGCTTCTCCGTAGCTCGTAGGTTCATTGTTGTCCAACAACATGATCTCCAAGACAGAGTTGTCGTACCACTTAGGATCAGTACACATCCTTGTCGACCTACGAAGTTCGATAGTAACTTGATCCTGAAGCTTCATGATCATCATCATTAACCTCCTCTTCAACTAACGTAGGCTTCACAGAAACACCTTTCTGCGCTGCGCTACTCTCTGGTTGAACAAAGGTTTAACAACCTCATCAAGTTCTATCTTCCTCCCACTCAATTCTTTCGCGAGAAACATTTCCTCGAGAAAGGATCTGTTTAAGCAACAAACACTTTGCACTAGGATCTGAGATTGAAGGTTCACCCAACTGATCTTAGGGTATTCTATGAAGATGCATTTGTCCGCCTTGGGTTCGACCTCATTAGGTGAAAACATTTTCCACACAAGTGTCACAGCCCCAAATATTAAGAAATGACAGCTTAGGTTTCTATCAAACCATAATTCACACGGTGTCATCTCAACGGATTTAGATGATGCCCTATTTAAAGTGAATGTAGTTGTCTCTAATGCATAACCCCAAAAATTATAGTAGTAAAACGATAAGAGACATCACAGTATGCACTATATCAATAGGGCATGACTATGATGTTCGGACACACCATCACACTATGGTGTTCCAGGTAGCGTTAGTTGTGAAACAAATTTCACATTGTCTTAAGTTGTATGCCAAACTCGTAACTCAGATATTCACCTCCATGATCATATCGCGGTCAGTTTTATCTTCTTGTCACGATGATCTTTAAACCTCACTCTGAATTTGCTTGAACCTTTCAAACGATTCAGACTTGTGTTTCATTAAGTAAATATACACTATATCTACTCAAATCATCAGTGAAGGTAAGAAAATAACGATATCCACTTCATGCTACAAGACTCACTAGATTGCATACATCAACATGTATCATTTCCAATGAATCACTTGCCCGCTCCATCCAACGGGGTCCTTTAGTCATCTTGCCCAAGAGGCATGGTTCGCATGTCTCAACCGATTCGAAGTTGAATGAGTCCAAATATCCATCAGCATGGAGTTTCTTCATGCGCTTTATACCAATATGACATTTAGCGGCAGTGCCACAATTATGTGGTACTATCATTATTAACTTTGTATCTTTTGACATCAATGTTATGAACATGTGTAATACTATGATCAAGATTTCAACAAATCATTCTCACTGGGTGCATGACCATTGAAGGTATTATTCATGTAAACAGAATAACCATTATTCTCTAACTTAAATGAATAACCGTATTGCAATAAACATGATCTAATCATGTTCATGCTCAATGCAAAACACCAAATAACATTTATTTAGGTTCGTCACTAATCCTTAAGGTAGAGAGAGCATGCGATGTTGATCACATCAACCTTGGAAACACTTCCAACACATATCGTCACCTCACCCTTAGCTAGTTCTCCGTTTATTCTGTAGCTTTTATTTCGAGTTACTAACATTTAGCAACCGAACCGGTATCCAATACCCAGGTGCTACTAAGAGTACTATCAAGGTACACATTAGTAACTCGTATATCAAATATACTTCTATCAATGTTGCTAGCCTTCTTATCTACCAAGTATCTAGGGTTGTTCCGCTTCAGCGACCGCTCACCTCATAACAGAAGCACTTAGTCTCGGGTTTGAGTTCAACTTTGGGTTGCTTCACTGGAGCAGCAACTGACTTGCTATCCATGAAGTTTCCCTCCTTGCTCTTGCCCTTCTCGAAACTAGTGGTTTGATTAACCATCAACACTTGACGCTCCTTCTTGATTTCTACCTTCGTGGTGTCAAACATCGCGAACAGCTCAGGGATCAACATTTCTTTCCCTGGCATTTTATAGTTGATCACCAAGTTCTAGTAGCTCAATGACAGTGACTTGGAGAACTACATCAATCACTATATTATCTAGAAGATCAACTCCCACTCGATTCAAGCGATTGTAGTACCCAGACAGTCTGAGCACATGCTCAACGATTGAGCTATTCTCTTTCATCTTGCAGGCCAAGAATCTCGTTGGAGATCCTATATCTCGCAACTAGGGCACGAGCCTGAGATCACAATCTCAGCTCTTAGAACATCTCATATGTTCCGTGACGTTCAAAATGTTTCGGAGCCTCAATTCTAAGCCGTAATGCATGACGCACTAAACTATCAAGTAGTCATCGAAACGTGCCTGTCAGATGTTCACAACATCTACATACGACGCTAGATGGGGTGGCGCACCGAGCGGTGCATTAAGGACATAAGCCTTCTGTGCAGCAATGAGGACAATCCTCAGATCACGGACCCAGTCCGCAATTTTGCTACCAACATCTTTCAATTCTATTTCTCTAGGAACATATAAAAATACAAGGGAGCTACAGCGCGAGCTAGTAATCTACAACATAATTTGCAAAGACATTTTGAATATGTTCATGATAATGAGTTCAATTAATCATATTACTTAAGAACTCCCACTTAAATTGACATCCCTCGGGTCATTCGAGTGATACATGATCCAAATTCACCAACTCAAGTCCAATCATCACGTGAGTTAAGGTGGCTTCAATGGTGAACATCATTATGTTGATCATATCCACTATATGACTCATGCTCGACCTTTCGGTCTCTTGTGTTCTGAGACCATGTCTGTACGTGCTAGGCTCGTCAAGTTTAACCCGAGTGTTTTGTGCGTGCAAATCTGGCTTGCACCCGTTGTATGTGAACGTAGAGTCTATCACACCCGATCATCACGTGGTGTCTCAACACGACGAACTTTCGCAACGGTGCACACTCGGGGAGAACACAGTTCATCTTGAAATCCAAGTGAGGGGTCACCTTATAATGCTACTGCCGTACTAAGCAAAACAAGGTGCATAAAAGGATTAACATCTCATGCAATTCATAAGTGACATGATATGGCCATGAACTTGTGTTTAAGATCTCCATCTTCGAAACACCGGCATGATCTCCATCGTCACCGGCACAACACCATAATCTCCATCATCTTGATCTCCATCAATGTGTTGCCATTGGGGTTGTGGCGCGAGCCCTGCTTCTACTTCTATTGCTACCGCTTAGCGATAAAGTAAAGCATTACATAGCACTTAATGATTGACACGCAGGTCATACAATAATTAAAGACAACCCTATGGCTCCTGCCAGTTGCCGTACTCAACGACATGCAAGTCGTGAAATTCTATACATCACATGATCATCTCATACATCACATATATCTCATCATGTAATTAGCCATATCACATCACAACATACCCTGCAAAAACAAGTTAGATGTCCTCTAATTGTTGTTGCATGTTTTACGTGGCTGCTACGGGTATCTAGCAAGAACGATTCTCACCTACGCATAAACCACAACAGTGATACATAGATTGCTTTTCAACCTTCTCAAGGACCGCCTTTGTCGGATCCGATCCAACTAAAGTGAGAGAAACTGTCACCCGCAAGCCATCTAAGCAACAAGTTGCATCGAGGGAACCGGTCTCTCGTAAACGTACGAGTAATGTTGGTCTGGGCCGCTTCATCTCACAATCCCGCTGAACCAAAATTCGACCAAGGGAGGAAGCAATCTAAGCATCAACGCCCACAAACCTTTTGTGTACTACTCGAGATCTCATCGAACCATCAACCTAGCTCATGATGCCACTGTTGGGGAACGTCGCATGGGAAACAAAAAATTTCCTACACACACGCAAACCTATCCATGGTGATGAGCATCTACGAGAGGGAGAGTGGATCTACATACCCTTGTAGATCGCTAAGCGGGAAGCATTAAGAAACGCAGTTGGTGTAGTCGAACATCTTCGCGATCCAAATCGCCGAGCGTCCCGCGGTCCAATCACGAACCGTCCCGCGAACACATCATGATCCGTCCCGCGAACTCATCACGATCGGTCTCACAATCTTGATCACGATCTGTCCCGCGAACTCATCACGATCCGTTCCGTGATCACATCAGGAACCGTCTCGCGATCTCGATCACGGTCCTTCCGATCTAGCGCCGAACAGACGGCACCTCCGCGTTCAGCACACGTGCAGCTTGATGACGATCTCCACCGTCTCGATCCAGCAAGGGGAGGTGGAGAGGAGAGAGGTTTCACCGGAAGCGTGACGGCGCTCCGGTGATGGTGGTGGAGCAATTCCGGCAGGGCTTCGCCTAAGCGCTGTAGAAAACCGATCTAGAGGAGAAACTATGCACCGGTGGAATGGGTAGCACGTGGCCGGAAATTCTGTCCAAAAACCACCCAATCCACTAGTATATATAGGAGGAGAGGAGAGGAGAGGCATCCAAGGCCTTTGGGTCGGCCGAAATAGGAGGTGGGAAGCAATCCTACTTCACCTCCAATCCTAGTTGGAGTAGGATTGCCTCCTATTGGCTGATTTTCCACTTTTTGCTTTAGGACTTTCTCTCTTGTGGCATGGGCCTTTGTGGCTGTTTTACCAGCCCACTAAGAGCTGGTTATTATTCTCCCACAGCCCATGGACCTCTTGGGGTCGAAATACCCCTCCCGAAGGCCTCCCGGTACACTACCGGCACTCCCGGTACACTACCGATGAGCCCGAAACTTTTCCGAAAACCAAACTGGGACTTCCTATATATGAATCTTTACTTCCGGACCATTCCAGAGCTCCTCGTGACGTCCGGGATCTCATCCGGGACTCTGAAAAAACTTCGGTCACCACCATACATAACTCTACACTACCGAAACGTCACCGAACCTTAAGTGTGCACACCATGCGGGTTCGAGAACTATGTAGACATGACCGAGACACCTCTATGGTCTATAACCAATGGCGGGACCTGGACGTCCACATTGGTTCCTACATATTCTACGAAGATCTTTATCAGTCGAACCTCTATGTCAAGGATTCAGTTAATCCCGTATAACGTTCCCTTTGTTCTTCGGTATGTTACTTGCCCGAGATTCGATCGTCGGTATCTCCATACCTAGTTCAACCTCGTTACCGGCAAGTCTCTTTACTCGTTCCGTGATACAAGATCCCACAACTAACAATTAGTCACATTGCTTGCAAGGCTTATTGTGATGTTGCATTACCGAGTGGGCCCCGAGATACCTCTCCGTCACACGGGGTAACAAATCCCAGTCTCGATCCATGCCAACTCAACAGACATCATCGGAGATACCTATAGAGCACCTTTATAGTCACCCAGTTATGTTGCGACGTTTGATACACACAAGGCACTCCTCCGATATCTGTGAGTTGCATGATCTCATGGTCATAGGAACACATACTTGACATGCGGAAAACAGTAGCAATAAACTGACACGATCATATGCTACGTTTGTAGTTTGGGTCTTGTCCATCACATCATTCTCCTAATGATGTGACCCCGTTATCAAATGACATCTCATGTCCATGTCTAGGAAACCTTAACCATCCTTTGATCAACGAGCTAGTCCATTAGAGGCATACTAGGGACATGGTTTTGTCTATGTATCCACACATGCATTTACGTCTCCAATCAATACAATTATAGCATGGATAATAAACGATTATTATGAACAAGGAAATATGATAATAACTAATTTATTATTGCCTCTAGGGCATATTTCCAACAGTTAGCTTGGGAGCAAAGGCAAGAGCCCGGCTCAAACCAGCAACGGCTCCTTGGCGAAAGGCGGACTTCTTGAGCTCTTCAATCTGCTTAGGCATTGTAGAGAAGAGTTCCAAGACCCCTTTCAGAGTAGTGGGGATCTTCTCCTTGTACTGCACGCTCTTGATCATGAAGATGGCTCCGCAGTATAACTGCTCTGTAAAAGTGTAAATGGCCTTCAGTGGCAGAAGGCTCTCAGAAGCCAACTGCCGGTTCCTAGGACCTGGATGAGTCGGATAAAATTAATGAGCCACCAATTTTCTTACTAGCAATGCCAAAAAGTACAAAGTGAAAAAGAAAGCTTACCAAATAGGGCGGCTGACATCTTCGCAATATGCTGTTTCAGACCTTGAAGTTCATCTGCCATGGCTGTAAGCCGCTGCTCAGCATCGTCCGCCCGTTTGGTTAAGGCGGCCTTTTCAGATTCACCCGTCTCTTTTAAAGAGGTAAGCTCGGCGGTGACACTGGCCAGTTTTTCTCAGAGAAGCCGGCATTTTTCATCCGTGATACTTTGAGCTTCTTGCTGAGCTGCCAAGTTGGCCTTCAGATCCGTCAGCTGAGACCCGGCTTCATTCAAAGCTTCCTATAATACATCAAAATACATGATAAGCCGCCAAAATGCAGGGCGAGTGTTAAAAGCAAATACAAGTCTCAAACAGATTGCAAGCAATATATTTGACACTTGGGGGCTAATGTATATTTGATCTTGCAAGTATGAAGTTCTGGTTCATTTCCTTTGAAGTTGATTCGGAACTTGGGGGCTATATAATGGCTCTTCAATGTGCTAATAATGGAAGCGCCGACTCAACTTGATCAAGTTTGAGCCGGCCCTTGGGGGTTACGATTACATCTTCAAGTTGTCTACATTACAAGGCCCGACTCAAATGTAATCTGAGACGGCCCTTGGGGGCTACGATTGGCAGTTCGCTTTACTTACACTACAAAGCTAAAGCAATTTTAAAAGAATTTGACATGACAATCTTTGCAAGAGATCACAGAAAGACCCGGCTCAACGATTCAATACGTTAATCCGTATCTTGGGGGCTAAGAAAGGATATAGTAAAGAAGGAAAAGTACCTCATATTTTGTCTTCATGGAAGAGATCAACCGAAGTTCCAAATCCCGGCTGGTGGTAACCCGGTTTATGTACCCAGCGTGTAGCTCTTCGACGGTCATCTTCTAGGATGAAGAATCAAAGTTCAGTTTCTTTGAAGCTTCAGCCGGCTCTGTATGTTTGGTCAACACGTGAGCCGGAGGTGTTTGATGACCACACCCGGTGATAACAACATCCGGGGTGTCAGGGGTCTTGGCAGGAGTCGCCGGCTTGGAAGGAGCCCTTGGAGGGCTCTCCATGATGACATCTTCAGCGGCCGGCTCTATGGAGGCAGCCGGCGGGTTTTCTTCCGGTTGAGTTTCTTCCAATTGCTCGGGCTCCGGTTCTTCAATAACTGGTCCGGAGGAGGGCTTGTTGGCCTTACGAAGTTTGGCTTGAGCATTGCAAAAAAAAAAAGAAGAATCAGCAGTTGAAGATATTGCTATCATAGTAACAGCCGGATATCCAGATGCTTGACTCCGAAGAGTCGCCGGAGGTAGGAGATTTCTGCAAAATAAAACAGAAAGGTGAAGAGAGTATCAAGTTTACAAAGGAAAGATAAAGGAAAAGAAGGGGTTTAAACCTCGGTGGGGCATTTCTTGGGAGCCGGAGAGTTTGGCAACCCGGACATGAGCTCGGTAGAGCCGGTGCTTCGAGTCTGACGACGCTCGATTTGTTGTTGCTTTTTTAAGAGGAAATCGGGAACCAGATAAGCAAGAGGGTGAGAAAGAGGAACTTTTTTGATAACCCGCCGCGGCTTTCAGGGGATGAAACATTCTGAGCCGGAGGAAAAGTAACTTACCTCAGGAGCATTAGCACGGCTGGTCTCCACCTCATCCTGTGAGTAAGGTAAGTGTTAAATAGGAAGGTAAAAGATCAAGCAAGACAGTTGAAGCTTTACCTCTGAGCTGGATGATGGTAGCGGGTCAAACAAATTATCTTGCGGGACATGTTTTTTGGCCTTCTTAGTTGGGACCTTCTTCCTAGATTTCTTCGGAGGGGCAACATATTCCCTCTTCCAGAAATCTGAGTCGGCCTATAAGAGTGACCCAAAGAGTGAATATCAAATCAGCAAAGTGCAAACAACGTCTAAGAGACAGAAGATAAGAAATTAAACTTACATCGGGAGCCGGATTGTTGGCACTAAAAGGTTCCAAGCCGATTTCGCTACATGATCCGGAAGCTTCATGGACAAGGCTCCGGATGGCGAGGGTAATGTCATTCTCTGTCAATGTGGATCGGCTGAAGCATAATGAGCTATCATACTTGCCTTTATATTCGCACATAAGTCGGCCTCTATGACTCAAAGGCATAATCCACCACGAAATCCAGCAGCGGATCAGGTCTAGCCCGATTAAGCCGTTAGCCATGAGAGCTTTGATTTTGGCATGGGCCGGCTCATATCTTGCGGGTTTTGAAGCTGATAGCCGGCTAGGAAGCTCTGATGTTGTTGAGAGCCGGGAAGGACGATAACCCGGCAAAGGACGCTCATTCTCAGGAGAGGTGTCCTTGCAATAGAACCAGGTCCTGTTCCAGTCCTTGGGGTGACTCGGCATCTGTGTAGCCGGAAAGATGATATACCTACACCGTTGGATAGATATGCCTCCAAGTTCTAGGCTCGGGCCGGCTTTCACTTCAGTTAGCCGGTTGGCATAACAGAACTCCCGGAAGAATCCCACAGACGGCTTGATTTGAAGATAAGATTCACAGAGCACTTGGAAATTGCATATGTTTGAGACGGATTGGGGGCCAAGTCTTGCCGGTGAAGATTATAACAGTGAAGGACGTCCCGAAAGAATTTTGAGCCGGGAGGCACAAACCCTCGTTCAATATGGTCAGAGAAAACCACCACTTCACCTTCCTGAGGTTTGGGCTGCGTCTCGTCACCTAGGACCCGCCAGCTAATGACTTCCTTAGGAGGAAGAGTACCCGCATGAACAAAATCTGACAAAAAGTCCTCCGTAATGCATGACCCAACCCAGTTGCATGAGTTGGATGCACGAGACATGTTGGTGGCTTAAGTGCTGTGCAAGATAAAAGGCGCGATGAGTCGAAGCGCAAGCAAATATTTTTGACGACTTAAAAGTTTAAGGGCTCTACGGATGAAGCGGAAGACCCGGTTGATAAGAGCCGGAGGAGCTTGACGACTCAACAGGGAAAGGGAAGATCGAAAAATCGGCTAAGTCCTAAAAACAAATTCCGCAGGATGTCACTATATCTACGAATCTACAAAAGCAGAGAAAATAAATTTTATTTCTGACCTAGCGATGAATGGCGGAGGAAAAAAGGAACGGGCCGGGGCCATCAAGGCCGTGCATTACGCGCGACGGGCCCGCGTGCGGCGGCGGAGCAAGAGCGCATCCTAAAAACGTTAGCGGCGTCGAGATGCACTAGCGATAACAGTGCCGAAGCCCAAACGACGGCGGCGGAGCATCGGTGAAAACCCTACTATGGCGGCGACCATCTCGGGAGCAGGAAGACTTATCGGAGACGGCGCGGCAGAGGCGGACGGATCTCTGGTGCGTTCAGGGTGATGCAGTGGCCAAGGTTGGGGACGATGTACGGACGGCGTCGGTGCAGAGCTCGAAGGCGCAGGGGCGGAGACAGGAAGAAGACGAAGAAACAGAGGCACAGGCGGGAAGAATGGAAACCCTAACCCGCACAGGTCATATTTAAAAGGGGGTTAAGGAAGGCGTGAAAATCCAGGCGATGATACCGTTCGACCGAGGCGGACGCCTCGATTCTCGGGATGACAGTTAAGTGAAAGATTTGGTGACACGTCAGCAGATCTCATGACGTCACACCGGTTCATTTTTGGGCGACTCGCCAAAAAGTGGAAGAGAAGGATGAAGTGAGCAAGCTCAGTTCAACCTGGGGCCTAATGTTGGGGATATGATCCGCCGAAGAGGCTTCGGGTCATGTTGTTGGCTCGTGAACCAGCCCAAAGGTGAGTCGTAATATTAAGTGGCCCAAGAGGATAGGCGGCTCACGATGTGGGCCGTACGACGGCCCGGACTGAGAAGACCCGGGCGTGCAAGCCGACTCACAGACGGCTTAGACAAGAAGATAGAGAGAGACTCGGTTAGCAATTGTACGACCCGGATGTTGGGACCTCTTATGTAAAGGCAGACCCGTGGCGATTTAGAGGCACGCAATCGAAAACTAGGTCAAGCTTTTAGCTCCTTGTAATCGATACGCAAGTAATACAAACACAAGCAGGACGTAGGTTGTTACCTCGATTTGAGGGGCCGAACCTGGGTAAACCCGTGTCTTTCGTCCCGACCAACCCCTTTGAGTCCACCTCATTGGCGATGGCCTCGAAACGAAGTCCGTTCACCTGAACATCTGCCATGAGAAAACCACGACACTTCCCGTGATTGGATGTGCCCTCACCGCGTTCGGGACCGCTCAATGGCTTAAGTGGCTTCGCCCGTGCTCCTTGTTTCATTTCGAGTCCGCTCAACAATCCAAGTGACAGCGTTCGGGCCCTTATCCCATTTTCGAGTAAGGCCAATGCCTTGAACAACTATGGCAAGGATGCCAAGGTGTCTTGCCGACAGTGGCACCGCCAATAGGCTGCTAAGGACCCGTTCCTCAAAGCGCTTGCGGTGGGACTACACGCGCTGGCAAGAATCTTCCAGAATGGGCGTAGGGAAGATTCCATACATAGAATCAGTCTAACAAGGAAGATAATACGCATTCATTCAAAATGGGGTGCAATTTACATAAGATACCGCTTTTTCTCAGTACATCTTTATTTGACTTTCTCCCCTAGGGGAGATTACAAGAAGAAAAAGATGGAAAAGAGAGGCGGGATACAAGAAGAAAAGGATGATGAGAGGCCCCCGGCAGAAGCCCGGCCTGACCCCTCTGGACCAGCACTGTGCGGACGAGCAGGGCTGCCAAATGGCCAGGAAAGAGCTGGTCCCTCCTGGTGTAGCATTGCATGGAGGAAAAGGCCGGAGCGGGCGGAAAGTTGGATGGACCCCTAAAGATGAAGTCCGTGGGCCTGTTGGAGCTGGAATATGAGGCAATGCCCGGGACTGAAGCATCCGGCAAGGACATCTTGCCAGGAGGGGGAGAGGCGTGAGGCTAGCGATGATGGTGCGGCCGGCGGTCAGTCCGAGCTCGAATCTTAGGGCTCCGACTTGACCGCCCGAGGACCGGACTCATTGCCGATGTCCTCCCCGTCACTCTCGCCGGAGGATAGGCTTTCGGCACTGCTCGTGCTCTCTCCGCAGCAGCTGAGGCGGATGCCGGAACTCCCATAAATCTTGATAGAGAGCATATCAGCCTCCGTCATTTTAAAACAAAGAACGTGCCCCACCTGGATGTTGTGGGCACAGGTGAAGGTCTTCCAACCGCACCTAAGGAACATGATACGGCGCACTGGGTAATCAACATCCACTCGCGTCGTGCCATTGCAGCACCCTGCCACCCGTAGCCACTAGAAGGGCGGCCGGTTGTTCTCCACTGCCCTGGCGAAGGGGCGTGGGAGGCGCAGGTGGCTCTAAAGAGGACCGCCCAGCCCGAGGACGAAGTACAGTACCGTCCCCTTGGCGTGGGCCTCTTCGGTGGAGATGCTTGGCGTCGGAGAAGGGTGTGGAGCAGCGCTCCGCCTCCCCCGACCTCGACCTCCGCGGAGTCCACGGCCCCTCGAGCCTCCTCCACCATGCCAACTCGAGCCTCCCGCCGCCTCTGTGGCTGAATCAGCGGCATGTTCTAGACGAGAGCTCCTCCTCACAGCCGAGGAAGGCAGTCTCCCTCGCCCCTAGTCATGGCGAAGGGCGGGCGCTACCTGAAGATCAAGAAGATGAGGGAGGAGGCGGATTGCGAAGTTTTTTACTCGAAGGGCGAGAGAGGGATAAATGAGCTCCGCCCCCGCTGTCCCCAATTTATAGGGGGAAACGTGAGGGCTGGCTCTCCCCAACTCCAGAGGACACCGCCCACCTCCTCCAATAGTGGCACCCTCGATCACGGGGCGAACAACAACCGCCATGTCGCCCCAATCCATGGCGTCGCAGTTACTGTCTTTTCTCAGGGACTTTAAGTCACAGGCACCTGTTGCTAGCTCCCCACTATGCATGCAGCGCGCGTGGCGGAAAGGACCTGACGTGGTAATTAAAAACTCGACGGCCGCGCTGCGCATGTATCCCACTACCCGCATTCAATGGGCATCATAGGGAAGAGAAGCGAGCGCAATGATCTCAACTGCAAGGCCCTACCACGCGTGCCCGTGCACTGGATGAGCCTAGCCCAACAGCGCCTCGCGGCATGTATGGCCCATGCCCGGGGGCTCCTGTCGCCGCACTAGAGTTTTTGGGCCATCTAGTGCCCCTTTACTCATGCACGGGCAGTAGTAACTGCCCCGGTGGCAAGGCCCAACGAAGACTTGTCAAGCACCAGCACACAAGAATCAAGACTATCGGAAAGACCTTGCCGGGAGGGCCGTAGAGCCTCCAGGCCCCCGACAAGGCAAGGTCCCGGCAAGGCGAGGCCCCGGCAAGCACCGTCAGCGCACAAGACAGGTGTCGATCCACCTGGATGCATGTCGTGGCGTCAACGTTGGAGGGGGCTAAGCAGCGCCGATGGGACGGCCCCCGTCCCGTCCCACTGATGGACTGAGGCCCCTAACGGTGCATTTAATGCTCTTGTCCTACTCCATCAGGGTTAGGTACGATAGCACTCTAACAGCATTATGCATCCCGTGTGCACAGTGTACGCCACTGTTGGGATTCCCTTAAGTATAAAAGGAGGCCCAGAGCATTACAGAGAGGGACTTTTGGACGTTTTGGCTATTGGGCTTTCGAACAGTTTGGCAGTTAAACAACCGGACAGCCTGACAGTTAGAAAGGGGAAGGTTCCCAAGCTCACGTAGCATTCGTTCATGGTGCTCCTGTAGCTCAAACCCTAGAACAGGATCAATATAACCAAGCAGGAGTAGGGTTTTACGCATGTGTGTGCTCGAACCTAGGTAAAAACTCCCCGTATGCAGCTCACCAGACCGGCTCTTTGCGCCAGCTTGCCCCCCGTCGAACCGAAAGGGCCCCCCGCGGTCCCATAGGTGTTCGTTCCCACGATAACAAACATGAGATGTTCAACCCCTACTTATGATGATATATGTAACTTGTTCATGTGGATATCTGCGAACTGTTGATGCATGCTTACACAAGTTATTTGATCATGTCACTGAATTAAAAATTAGCTTTATGAAAAATTACCTATTAGTGCTATATCATGCATTGGTATTGCCTTGTTCCAAACATGGGTTGCTTGCGAGTACATTCAAAGTACTCATTGTCTTGCCACTGGTTATTTTATTAGCCAGACATGAAAGACCAAGTTGTGATGAAGATTACCTTGGTGATGTACGTGCGACCTAGGACGTTTCCTAGTCAGAATACCTGTAGGGTTAAGGCAGATGGCATGTGTTCATGCTATGATTGAAGTTTTCCGCTGCAAATATATGAAGACTTGGCCATAAAGTCTATATTTGAGTACAACGGTATGTAATGGATGTAAGACTCGTGTCATTCAGTTTCTATGCATTCAGTGAGCATTGATCTCTGGGATCACTGTGCACGTACATTCGGTGATCACGAATTATGAGTCGGGGTCCCCACACGAATAATTCATTGTTTTAGGATTTTGTGAAAAGAGTTGTGTTGGGTGAACCGGGTTTGAAGCCATTCTTCATGAGGAATTCATTTAGAGTGTTATACCATGCTTGAGGGGCCTGCTTGAGGCCATAGAGGGCCTTGCTAAGTCTGAAGACTTTGTCAAGATGCTTAGGGTCTTGAAAACCTGGGGGTTGAACAACATATACTTCTTCCTCAAGCTTACCATTGAGGAATGCACTTTTCACCTCCATTTGATATAAGATGATATTGTGATGGTTAGCATAAGCAAGCAATATGCTAATAGCTTCAAGTCTAGAAATAGGTGCAAAAGTTTCATCAAAGGCAATTCCCTCAACTTGTGTGTATCCCTGAGCTACAAGATGGGCCTTATTCCTCACCACTTGGCCATTTTCTTCTTGCTTGTTGCAGTAGATCCACTTTGTACCTATGATGTTGTGCTTGCAAGGATCTAGCCGCTTGACAATTTCTCACACATTGTTGATCTTGAATTGATGCAATTCCTATTGCATAGCTTGAATCCACTCAGGCTCCATAAATGCTTCATCAACTTTGGTGGGCTCTGTGATAGAGACAAAAGCAAAGTACCCACAAAAGTTAGGAAAATGTGAAACTTTTAAGCGAGTGAGGGACCTGGTGCATTGATGTCGTCGAGGATTTTCTCAATATGCACTTCATTTTTCACTCTTTGATGAGTAAGTTAACGAATTTCACGAGACTAAGGATTTTCTTCAGCACCATTTTCCTCAGGTGTATCAGCACGAATGTCTTCATTGATTGGGATGACTTCCTCATCTAGTAGTGGTTCTTCAGTGGCTATGGTAGCTTCAGTTTCTTTAAACTTAATTGATTCCTCAGGAGTCATTTCATCTAGCACAGGAGGCACGTTCTCTCTTGGTGAGCCGTTAGTTTCATCGAACCGCACATCTACAGTTTCAACAACCTTGTTCTGGTAGTTGTCGCAAACTTTGTAGGTGTGCGAGTCCTTTCTGTAACCAAGCATAAAACCTTCATGTGCATTTGGTGCAAATTTATAACCGTGGTGAGGATCTCTAATCCAGCATTTAGCACCAAAGACTTTGAAATAACTCACATTGGGTTTCTTGTCAGTGATGAGTTCATATGAAGTATTCTTGGGGAATTTGTGAATATATACCCTGTTGATAATGTGGAAGGCAGTATTGATTGCCTCAGGCCATAAGTGGTGAGGATTCTTGTATTCTTGAAGCATAGTACAAGACATCTCAACAAGAGTCTTGTTCTTGCACTCCATGACGCCATTCTGCTGAAGAGTATAAGGGGCAGAAAGATCATGAGTAGTACCAAGTTCATCAAGACCAGTGTTCTTGAACTCGATCCAATTATCACTCCTGATGTGCTTGATCTTGACGCTGAAATTTGTCATGGCCCTTGAGGAAAATCATATGAACACTTCCTACATTTCATTTTTGTACCAGATAATATGCACCCAAGTATAACTAGAATAGTCATCAACAATGATAAATCCATATAATGATGTAGCATTGGTTAGTGTGGCATAATGAGTAGGGCCAAAGAGGTCCATGTGAAGCAATTCAAAGGGTCGAGCGGTGGTCATGATAGTGCTCGAGGGATGCTTGGATCTGGTCATCGTTCCAGACTCACAAGCTCCACAGAGATGGTCCTTCAGGAATTTGACACCCTCAATGCCTATGACATGCTTTTTCTTCATGAGCATGTGAAAGTTCCTCGTGCCAGAATATCCAAGTCGTCGACGCCACAGCCAGGCTTCTGAAGCTTTGGCAAGTAGGCACGTGGCACGCTGAGGACCTGTAGAGAAATCAACAATGTGCATGTGTCCTCTCCTAAAGCCTTCGAAGGATTTGGATCTTTCAGATTCCATGACAGCAACGCAATTATATTTTCCAAAGATGACAATCATATAAAGATCACAAAGCACTGATACAGACATGAGCTTGAATCCGAGGGATTCAACAAGCATCACCTTATCCATGTGTCGGTCCTTTGAGATAGCAACCTTACCTGGACCCAATACCTTTCTTTTTCCTTTGTCAGTGTAGGTGAGATGCTTCAGATGAGAGGAGCAAGTGGTATGTTCATCAATAAATTCTTGTCACCAGCCGTGTGGTTAGTGACCTCACAATTGAGGACCCACTCCATAGATTTAGGTGTTTCATCTAGCAGATGAATTAGTACAACTTACAAACTCATATGCTTCAGAGTGAAGGATATGAAATCAAATTCATCAGACATAATTTCATCACACAATAAAGTAAGTAAAGTAGTGTGAAGACGTGAGAAATGAGGAATTCATTTCTATATGATTAGCTTGGACCCTTTCAAGCATTTCCTCAGGCCTCCAGGAAATTCATCAGACATTCAAGTTCGTGTGGAGACCTAACCCTGCATAAGTGATTAGTTCAATTTCTTCACCACCCACATCCGAAGGGGTGGCAAAGAGTTCATCATTCTGCATGCTTGATACATCTCCAACATATCTATAGTTTTTTTATTGTTCTATGCTTCTATATTATCATTGTTGGATGTTTGACAATCATTTTTAGCAACTTTATATCATTTTTGGAACTAACCTATTGACATAGTGCCCAGTGCTAGTTGCTATTTTTTGCTTCTTTTTTACTTCCCAGAATATCAGTACCAAACGGAGTCAAATTACCACAATAATTTTTGGAGATTTTGTTTTGGACTAGAAGACTACATGGGAGCCAAGGAAGCACCTGAGAGGAGGCCCGTGGGGCCCACAAGATACCAGGGCACGCCAAAGGGCCCAGGCGTGCCCTGGTGTGCCCACAGGACCCTCCTCCATCACCTCTTAGCTCTTTAAATCCTCAGAAATTCAAGAAAACCTAGGGGAGTCGATAAAACACAATTCCAGCCGCCGCAAGTTCCAGAACCATGAGATCCAATCTAACACCATCACGCAGGGGTTCATCATCCTCATTGGTGCCTCTCCGAGGATGCGTGAGTAGTCCACCATAGACCTACGTGTCTTTAGGCAGTATCTAGATGGCTTGCTCTCTCTCTTTTGATTCTCAATACAATGCTCTCTTGGAGATCTATTCGATGTAATGACTTTTTGTGGTATGTTTGTTGGGATTCAATGATGTTTTATTTCATGATCAGTTTCTATCCATGAATATTATTAGAGTCTCCTTTTATCTCTTATATGCATGATTATTTATAGCCTCGTATTTCTTCTTTGAATCTTTGGTTTAGTTAGGCCAACTAGATCGATTTTTCTTGCCATGGGAATAACTGCTTTGTGATGGGTTCGATCTTGTGGCGTCCTCTCACTATGACAGAAGGGGCAGCAAGGCACGCATGTATAGTTGCTATTAAGGATAACAAGATGGGGTCAATTCCTACATGAATAGATCTTCTATACATCATCTCATCGTTCTTATTGCATTACTCCATTTCTCCATGAACTTAATACACTAGATGCATGTTGGATAGCGGTCTATGTGTGGAGTAATATTAGTAGATGCAGAATCGTTTTGGTCTACTAATCTTGGATGTGGTGCCTATATAATGATCATTGCCTTGGATATAGTCATGATTATTTTATCTTCTATTAATTGCCCCACTATAATTTATTTACCCACTGTGTGCTATTTTGTTGAGAGAAGCCACTAGTGAAATCTATGGCCGTCGGGTCTATCTTTTAACATATTGATTTTCCGATCTACCTTTTTGTGCATTTGCTTTCAAATCTACTATTACAATTAACAAAAAATGCCTTGCTGCACTTTTTATTTGCATCTTTTATTCTGTTATCTTGCCCGATCTATTTATCCAATCTCGTACAACCAATGTATCTTTTACCATGGAGAGATTGACAACCTCTCTTACGTGTTGGGTTCAAGTATTTGTTCTTTGTGTGCAAATACCGTTTACATAGTGTTGCTTGGTACTCCTACTGGTTCGATAACCTTGGTTTCATAACTGAGGGAAATGCTTACCGTATTTGTGCTGCATCACGCCTTCCTCTTTGGGGAAATACCGACATAGTCTCAAGCCATGTCAAAGGAATTTCTAGCGCCATTGCCGAGGAGACATCATCAACATCTATCAGTTTCCTAAAAAAAATCTCATCTCCTTGCAATTTACATTATTTTCCATTTTCCTCTTGTTTTCATCTCCCTCACTTCACAAAAAATTCTCGTTTTATTCGCGCTCTTTTTCGTTTGTCTTTTTCTCATCAGATCTCTTATTTATCTACCTTTTTGCTATGGCTAGTTCTTCATCTATTGCGTGTACCCCTGAGAATGAGGTTCTTAATTTTAAACAAAGGGGGGAATCTAAAAGATGCTTGGTATAGGAGTTGCAATGCTCATAATAGATATGTTCATAAGAAATCTACCATTATTTTTCTTTGCAATTTTTATGTGGGCATCACCACTTGGTATAGATTCGTCCTTGACACGGTTACCGGTGGGAACTTCTTGATGTGCCCTACTTTGGATGCTTTTAATGATATGGGAGATTTAGTGGGTGCACCACCTATCACTATCAATGAAATGGTTTTAACTCTTGAGCATGTTATGCAAAGGTTAGATGCTATTGAAAAGAAAATGCTCACAGAAGAAAATATTGAAAAATTACATAAAATGATGCATAATCTTGTTAATAGAATTGGATCAAAAGCGGGAGATGCTCTTAAGATACTGAAGGAAAAAGAACCTGAAGTCAACAAAAGAATGGAAGAGGGACCCACTAGAATTGATAAGTTGTAAGAAATCTTTAGTAACTTGAGCTCATCTTTTTCTGCCATTAAGACTATTTTAAAAAACTCATATTAGTAAAGATTACAAGTCTACACACGTTCCTAAGAACAAAGGTGCCACTTCTAGTAACAACAATGAAGATCTTAAAATGATTAGTATTCACCCCATTTTGTTGAAGTGCTAAATGACCCAATTGCAAGAATGAATATTTCAATCTTATTCCTAGAAGTATTGTCATTGAAAGTATGCATGCTAAATCCTTGAAGAATTCTGGTTGTGTGATTTAGGAGTTGGAAACTAAAGATGTCAGTACTTGAATCTATGCATTATGCCTAGCTAGGGGCATAAAACGATAGCGCTTGTTGGGAGGTAATCCAATGAACAGAAATTAGTTTTTGCCTTTTCGTTTCTGTTCTTGAGTGTTTACACAATTATGCTACTGTTATGATTGTCTTTTTAATATTTCAATTAGTGTTTGTGCCAAGTAAAGCCTTTGGGATCTTGTCGGGTGATAGTTGATTTGATCTTGTTGAAAAACAGAAACTTTTGTGTCCATTATAAGAAGTTTTGAAAATCACAAAAGCGACCAAAAATTCTGATTTTTTATACAATATTTATATACAAAATTCTGACGTTTTCCAAAATTTTCAGAGTGTTTTGAGTTACAGAAGTATAGTTAGAGTACATATTACTACAGATTGTTCTGTTTTTGATAGATTCTATTTCAATTGCATTGTGTGCTTATTTTGATGAATCTATGGCTTGTATTGGAGGGTATAAGTCATGGTAAAGTTATAATATAGTAGATATAATACAATAATAAAATATGAATGGGTTTGCAATAGTACTTAGAGTGGTGATTTGCTTTATTATACTAACGAATCTCACGAGGATTTTGTTAAGGTTTGTGTGATTGAAGTTTTCAAGTTTTGGGTGAGATCATGATGGATGAAGGAATAAGGAGTGAAAAGAGCCTAAGATTGGTGATGCTATGGCACCCCAAGATAATATTCAAAGATTAACAAGCAACTAAGCTTGAGGATGCCCTGAGTGACATCCCCTCTTTCTTCTAACGACCATTGATATTTTACTTGGATCTATATTTTTATTCAACTATATTTTTATTCACCGTACATCACGCCTCCGGTATGTTTTAATCACACAGATGAAACATGTTGTTCGTATTGTTGTTTATTTGATTTTCATATTTTTGTTTCTTTTGGAGTCTCCTCCGCCCCTGTGCCAGTACTATCGTTGGATAGACATGAAAATGCCGGAGTGGGCGGTGACTGAGATTTGTGAAAGAAGTCATCGTGCATGGGCAAGTTTGGACTTGGAGGAGCGTCGCGAGAAGTCAGCAGTAGAGGAGAAAGCTGAGCAGGATAGAGCTTGGTAAGAGCACTGTGTGGAGCAGAGGGCTTTTCTTGCTGAGATGAAGAAGAAAAAACAAGAAAACCAACTTTGACTGGCGAAGGTCTATCGGCAGCGAGAGGAGGCCCGTGAAGCTGAGAGGCAGAGAAAGAAAGTAAGGGCTCGTGCAGCCTAGGCAGCAGAAGAAGCTGGAGATGGAAAAGGAAAATATCCACGTTGGACTCGGTAGATTTAGATTGCAGTAACTCAATTTCAGCAAGTTGTATCTTAATTTCAGCAAGATGTATCTTAATGTCAGCATATTGTATCTTAATTTCTGTGAGAAGCGTGATACTTGCCTCTTGTGCAACTGCATTGATTCTCTCCCGCCACTTTCTCTCTCGCCAGTCTCTCCTGCCACTTTGATTCCCGCCACTTCCATCTTCTCCCGCCACTTTGATTCCCACCACTTTCTCTCCTCGTCATTTGTTCCTGCCATTGTCTTTCCCGCCTTTCTCTCTCGCCGCTTTGTCTCCCGCCTATATAACCACATTCGCAGTAAGGAGGGTGAGCAGGCACTTCCTTTCCCTATCGCTCCCGCATCCTTCCTTCCGCTCTCACCATTCTTTCCTGGAGATGTCTCATCCTCCTCATAGATGGCACCACCTGAAAAGAGGCCCGTGCCGATCGTTGTCTAGGGTACCAGTAGTTGGCACCGCAGCCAGAAAACAGGCATGAATAGATGCTAGCCAACCAGTTTCCACCTCTAAAGGTCCTATGACAGCACCGGCGAGAGGTAATCCTAACAAGTAAGACACGTCCTGTAAAGTAGGAGCCATCTCTCCCCAGGGAAAGTGGAACGTATGTGTCTCTGGTCTCCATCTATCTACTAAGCAGCTAAGGAGTGACCTGTCATAAGAGAAGCATGATACTGGCCTCTTGCGTAGCTGCATTGGTTCACCCGCGTCATCCAAGTCCGGGTGATCAACCCACTCATCCAATGTACCCTCAACCAGTCGTGCCAAGGGTAGAAGTCCAGCCAAATTCAGCCTACAAAATGAACAGAATGTAGCTTACAATTAGATTCTATCAAAACAATGTTGAACATACTAAGTGATTGTACCAACACATACCTATCAACCCATGCAGGGTGTATCATCCAGTTAGACTTTGGGGTGCGAGTGATCAACACGTCTAAGTTCGTGCCTGATTCCATAAGTGCGCCTCGGTGCCCTCTATCGATATTACATCGAATACGAAGCCATATCTGCAATGACAACATAGTACAAACATATTACAAAATAAAACATAGATGCTTGTGTACTAAAAATAAAAACTGAGTATCCGAGAGGCATTAAAACATAGTCTCACATATTACAAATAAAAACATAGTGTTTGCTGCTTACACATAAAAACATAGTGCACACATATTACAAATAAAAAAGTAGTCCGACTTATTACAAATAGAAACATAGTCCGACATATTATGCAGCTTCAGAGTTATTTATTCCTTGTCCGCCCCTTAGGCCTCGAGAGCCTCGTCCACCACGACTACCAGGACCACCTCTTGCAACTATTGCTGTAGTCATCGATGTGGAAGCACTCGTCGATGTGGAAGCATTGTCTTTCTTCAAGTCGGGGCAATATTTCATCCTATGCCCATAAGCCGCGCAGAGCAAACATTGTCTGGTTTCTCCACCAGCTTCAGATTGGTCCATATCGTTTCCTATGCGCTTTACCTTACGCCTGCCCCTACTAGTGCGCCATAGTGCAGGATCCAGGATGTATACTCTATCACCATCGTTTACCTTGTTGAAATTGCCGACGACTCTAAACCCTGTCATCTCACCTGTCCAGACATTGAGTACTGCCTCCTTTGAATAGTACGGAGACACGAAGGATATAGCGTCCAACTGAATCTGGCCACAGGCAGCCAACACATGTGAGCAAGGCAGGTGCAACAACTAAGGCTTGTTGCATGTACACTCACAAGTTGGATGAAATTCTGCTCCGATTGTAACCTCATGCGTCTTCACCTCATTTGCAGAAACAAAACCATTAGTAGGAAGCTGAACCTCATGCCTCCTTTCTTGATTACCTATGAGTGTGGCGGTGTGCTTTTTTGCTTTCTTTATCTTCTCAGCCATGTACTCCATGACATGGCTGTAGTAAGGAGTGTTCTGATTACCTGCAATATGCTTCCTTGCTAACTCATGCCTTTCTATGAAATACCTCACAGTGCCATGGAATACACCCTCCACAATAGCTGTCAGTGGCAATGCTCTATTCCCTCTGAGAACAAAGTTATAGATCCTTGCAAGATTGGTTGTCATGTGGCCATACCTAGCTCCATGGGTGTCATGCAGCAAAGACCAATTCACTGGAGGATCTTTCTCTATCCACTCAGAAAAATTCTTTATTGCCCTGCCCTTCTTTCTCTTCGTATTAGGAGGGTCAATTGCTAGCAAGTCACAAAGACCAACTGGCCCTCCATCTCCGCAATGAGTGCTGTTAATTTAACCTGGTCTTTTTCCATTTTCTTCCTAGCAATGACCTGCTTCTTAGTGAACTCATCTAGTTTCGACCAAATAAAATCGTATTTGCACCGCTGGTTCTACTTGCATAACTTCTTGAACAAGTTCATCAACCGTTTGTTCTTGAACTATGAGAAAAAATTAGCACCCAGATGGCGCATGCACCACCGGCTTTGCAAGTCCTTCCAAGGTGTTGGCTCGTCAGCAGTTGGATTACTCAGTGTCTTCACGGCCTTCAATATACCGGGATGTCTGTCAGGAATGAGACACACATTTGATCGGTCCTTCACGATCGCAATTTTAATTTGACGGAAGAACCATACCCAGCTCGAAAAGTTCTCACCCTCCACAAATTACATGGCTAGTGGGATGATTTGGTTGTTCCCGTCCACACCAATAGCAGTCGGGATTTGCCCTTTGTACTGACCAGTCAAGAATGTAACATCCACAAACATCACAGGAGGACAATGCCTGAAAGCTTCGATGCACATACCAAAAGAGAAGAATAGTCGTTTCAACACCTTGTAATCCGGTATGCTTTCCAACCTTGTGTGCTGAATGTTAACATAAGTGTCGGGATTCCTCTCCTTCAGTATGTCAAGGAGACACACAACATTATCATAGGAGTCGAAGAACGTCCCAAACCTCTCCTCCATAGCCTTCTGCTTTGCTCTCCAAGCCTTCCCATATGGAATGTCATACTTCCATCTGACCTTCACTGCTGTCTGGATGTGCTTTGCTTCCATATCTTTCTTCGTCACTATCTCAGTATACATGAGTTGCGCTATGAGAGTTGAAGTAAGGTTTGGATGACGAGCCAACATGTTTTTCCTAACACAATTATGTGGTACAAAATTTGTCACAACCCAGTGGATGTGATACTTTGGCACGTGGGCGTGCACCATTGTCAGGACAACCTGATTCAACACACTTGACGGTATATTTCGTTGGACTAGATATGTTTGTCCGGAAAACCCTCTCGGTAGACATAGCCCACTGTATCACCGCATAGTTCATTTTCTTCTTTGTGTCAAACATAGCCCTGATCTGGACTTGGTTCAGATTATATTGCCATGGAGTCTCATGGCCATCGTTGACAGTAAAGCCGGCGAATATGTCTTGCTCCCATGCAGCAGGAATTGGTACCTCCTCCTCATCCTCGGAATTTTCAGAATCAAGTTCCTTTGCAATCCCATCCTCGTCCTCTTCCTCCATCACCCTCTGCATTTCCTCGCCTTCCTCATCCCCATCAGCAACAACAGAGGCAGCTAATACTATCGATTGAATACTTTGACCAGCAGCATGACCACTAACATAATCTGACTCATTGTCGGCTTGGGTAGCATTCACATCCGGTGGCTGTGACCCGGATACATAAATCTCGTTAGCCACTTGACTACTCTGGCCTAGTTCATACCCCACGTTGGGTGGTACGATATTCTCCTCCTTCGCCACTGGTTGCACTAGGGCATACGGATGGATTCTTCGGTCTCTGCAACGACTTAACAGAGACAACCAATGATGGATCCTATCTATCGGAATCAAATCCCACTTCACATTTTTACATGATTTGGTCCACAAGGCATGAATACTGACAGAACAAACTTCAGGATCGAGGCCAAAACTAGTAGTCAACCAGTGCTTCAACTGCCTAATGTCCAGTCTATCCGGGTCTGAAAGTGGCATCTTGCCTCTTTTAAACTCGCTAAGATCAACCCCCAACTCATTATATCGAATAGTACCAGGGCCGTAATACACAGTCAGATTTCCGGATTCAGACATTTTAACCTGTCAGACAATGCCAGCTTCTCATTATTCGCAACGAATATATCAACACTAAAATAAAACGTACACTATAATGTACCTAAAAAACCTACACTAAAGTGAGGTACACAAAAAATAACCAACACTACTATGACTAAACTAACTACACATACACTACTAAAACATAAACTAAAACCCGATACTAATATGACTACACTAACTAAAACTACACTAATATGACTACACTAAAATCACTACACTAACACAAGTAACCTAAAATAACTACGCTACAAAAAATAACATAAACTAATTGTACGTACATTAAAAAAATAACAAAAAAACGAAAATAACAACAAAAATTTATACCTTCGACGTGTGAGTGCACTCCTTCTTCCTCTCCACCTTCTTCTTCCTCTCCACCACTCCACCTTCTCACCATTGAAACCTCCACCACCACACCATTTTCTCCTCCACACGAACAAACCAATACACCGTTGTGAAAAATAAAACCATAGGGCGGAGGAGAAACACACGATCTATCGTTTCATCGGATTCAAACGGCAAATGAGTGGACGGAATGGGAGATCAAGGGGGGGGGGGATTTCGGCCTAAAATAGGCTAAAAGGTAAGCTGAAGGAGGAAGAAGGAGAGGTGGACGACGGGGCCTTATCCTGGGGCCTTTCGGCCGGCAGGAGGCCGACAGGTGGGGCTCATCCAGGAGCGGGCCGACTGCCCGGGGCGTCGGCCTGGCTATGGCCGACTGGCCTGTTTCCGGCCCGTTTAGGCCGACGGGCGTACGGTCGGCCCACAATCGGCCGACAGGGTAGTAGTTTTGATATTTTTTCAACTCAGACACCTGTTTTAAAAAATACTACAAAAATAGTACTAGTTCTGAAAAAAATCATAATTTGTTCACCCACTGTGTGCTATTTTCTTGAGAGAAGCCACTAGTAAAATCTACGATCACGGGTCTATCTTTTAACATAGATCTATTCCAAAAACCCAAAAATATCTTGATGCACTTTTTATTTGCATCTATTATTTTTTTATCTTGCATGATCTATTTATCCAATCTCATACAAACCAATCTATCTATTAGCATGGAGAGATTGACAACCTCTCTTGCGCGTCGAGTTGCAAGTATTTGTTCTTTGTGTGCAGGCACTGTTTACATAGTGTTGCTTGGTTCTTCTACTGGTTCGATAACCTTGGTTTCATAACTAAGGGAAATACTTACCGTAGTTGTGATCCATCATCCCTTTCTCGTTGGGGAAATACCGACGCAGTCTCAAGCCATGTTAGTGCTCCATATGAGAAGGGAGGCATTGAAGCTATTGCACTTTGCTTCATAGGAGAGGGGTTAGAGTACTCATATGAATAAGCAGAGAAATTCTTTCACGACTTATGAACACAATTATTTGAGGAATAATGCACATATTCATAACTCTTAGATTTTCCATGTGAAATAGAGGCATTAGCACGAGAATTATATGACTTTTGACCATTTGAGGAATTTGGTCCAAGGGAAGACTTTGGTCCATATGTGGGATTTGATCCGGGGTTCCTTTTCTTCATGTACTACTGGAATCCAGTTATTTGCCATGTGCGAGGCCTTTGCCGTCTACTGGCACATAACAAAGATGCTCTTTGCCATCAGCTGAAGCAAAGCAGACATCAAAGAACTGACGCATGGCAAAGTCCATGTTTGCCATATGTTAGTCCTTTGTCGTCTGCGCCTAGACGGCAAAGAGACCAAGGGCAGACGACATAGAGGCAGGGTGGGTCCCATAGGACCTTGGGCCTATCCAGGTCCAGCGGAAGGGCTCTTTGCCGTCCGCCAGGCCTTTGCCATCGGTCGTGTGTGTCTTTGCCGTCCGGGGGCAGACGGCAAAGGGGACGTGCCTATATCGGCCGTCCCCCACCCCCACTCCTCTCTCTCTCTCACTCTCACTCCCCCCACTCCACTTTCTCCCTCCCCCTACGACCTCCGCCACCATCCCCCTCCCACCACTCACACCATCATGCCACACCCACCACCGTGCCACCCCCCACCACTGGAGCGTCTCCCTCCTCGCGCCGCCCCCTTCCCTCGGCGGCTCCCCTACGCCCCCCCCCCCGCCCTGAGCCACCCTCCCATCGCTGGCCCCTCCCTGCATCGCCCCCACCACCGCATTGCCGCCCTCCCCGTGCCACCCCCACCACCGCGCCGTCGCGCCCCACCCTATGCTGCCCCCCTCCCCTCGGCGGCTCCCCCGCGCCGCCCCCTCCCCGAGCCGCCCGCTGCACTCGCCGGCTCTCGGCGCCGCCCCCTACCCGTAGCTCCCCCATCTCTGCGGCTCCCCTCCCCCCGCCGACCTGGCCGTGAGTGCCCCCCCCCTTAGTTTTTTTGTTTTTTCCTATTTTTAGTTAGTTAGTAAGTTTACTAGGTTATAATAACCTTAGAATAAATTAGATAGTTAGTTTATTTTCTGTTTTTCTTAGTAAATTAGATAGTTAATTGATTTTTTTAGTTAGTTTACTAGGTTAATTAGAAAAACTTCGATAGAAAAGTAAAAACTTAGAAGAAAAGAAGAAAAGAAAAAAACTAGGAGAAAAGAAGAAGAAGAAGAAGAAGAAGAAGAAGAAGAAGAGGAGGAGGAGGAGGAGGAGGGTGATGAAGAAGAAGAAGAAGAAAAGGAGAAGAAGAAGAAAGAAGAAGATGATGAAAAAAGTAGAAGTAGAAGATGAAAAAAAGAAGTAGTAAAAGTAGAAAAAGACACCCCCGCCCCTGACATGAGACCCCGACACCCCGACACGGCCCCCCTGGCCTCGACACAGCACCCCTACCCCGACATGACACCCCCGATACGCCGACCCCGACATGACACCCCCGACACCCCAATCCCGAAAAAGGTGCTCTTCAGCCTTCCAGAGGCCAACGGGGTCATATATTTGTGAATTATGAGTTAGGTCATATATTTTTCGATTTTGGTATGAAAAACGTCATATTTGTGTTGATCAAGTTTCATTTGAATGTGAAGTTGTTTCGTCGCTGCATGGGTCTGTTGTTCGACTACCTCCCCGTGCGTTTGACGAGATCCCCTGCTACATTCATTGGTGAGCACAAACGATATTTCCTCCCCGAGCCCCCTTAAAAAATTGCGCTGTTCCGTTCTTCGTGCCGATGAAACTTGCTAGCTATAGGTGTCTTCAATCATCAATATGCGTGACCAATATGCGTATCCCGTTCGAAAGGGTTACATCTATAAATATGCATGCATTTGCATATTTATAACCGTGATTCTTTCGAATTGTCCAACGTTATCCATGGACAGCCCGAGTATGTGTAGATTGGGTTCGTTTTCCCTTATGCTCTGCTCCGGATCTGATGCAGAATTTTGTCAGTGCCTCCCTGTTGTTCTTTGGGTACACATCCTATTTGATTATTGCCAAAACGTGTGTCAGGAGAACAGCAGGGAGGTGCTGCCGAAATTCTATGTCGGATCCGAAGTAGAGCATGGGAAAACGAACCCAATCTACACATACTCGGTTGGGATTAGGGCCTATCTCTACCTATTAGAGTGTAGGTTGCATGGACGTAATAAAATTGACAAACTTGATTACAACATGAATATAGATGATGAATTATATATATATATATATATATTTCTTGTGTGTTTAGTAGGTAGGCAAGATGAGTGATCGTGCTTGGATGTACACTGGTCACCCTAGTCAGAAAGACATGACCAATGAATGGTTAACAAAAACCAGGGGGGTTTCGAGAGCTGCATTTGCAAATGGCCAGGAAAAAAATGGTGCCCCTGTCCCAAATGCGACAATATTAAAAAGCAAACAGAGTTTGAAATGGGTAAACACCTGCAGAAGTGGAGTTCCACGCCTAATTATACGGTGTGGACTTTTCATGGTGAGTCTGACCAACGTGCCAAAGCTAAGGTAGTTTGTTGTCGCACCGACGAGCATGGTATTGGGATCGAAGACATGGTGCAAGACTTTGATGACGCTCAGGATTCAGACGATGAGATGGAGGAATCTGCAAAGGCCTTCTATGAAATGTTGGAGTCTTCAAAACGTCCTCTCCACGAGCACACTCAGCTTTGTCAGCTGGATGCCATCGCGCAAGTATTGTCTCTGAAGGCTCAATTTAACCTAGGCAGAGAATGCTATGACGTGATGATGACGATATTTGGACGCTTTCTACCCAAAGGCCATGTACTGCCTGCAAACTTGTACTAGTCAGACAAAATCCTCCGTGTACTTAAGATGCCCTATGAGAAGATACATGCGTGTGAGAATGGATGTGCCTTATTTAGGCTTGAGTATGCGGCCTTGAACTATTGCCCCATTTGCAATTCTCCCAGGTATGTTTTGGTAGACAACGGTATGAGTGAGAAGATTCAGACCAAAATCCCCATTAATGGTCTTTGGTATCTGCCAATCGAACCAAGACTTCAACGTCTTTTCATGGTCGAAGAGACGGCTAGACAGATGACATGACACAAATTGGCCAAAATAACCGAACTAGATGCCGATGGGAACAAGATGTTGGTACACACTTCAGATGCTTTTGCGTGGAAGCACTTTGATGCATTACATAAGGATAAATTGGCAGATCCAAGGCATCCTCGAGTTGCCATCAGCATGGATGGGTTCAATGTGTATGGTATGATGGCAGCACAATATAGTTGTTGGCATGTATTTGTCATTCCACTCAATCCCCCCCAGAGAGATTATGAAAAGAAAGAACATTTTCCTGACGTTGATAATTCCAGGGCCCAAATATCCGGTGAAGAATATGAATTTGTACATGCAGCCGCTTAAGGATTAATTGCAAGAAGCCTGGGATAATGGGATCAAGACATATGACGCCGTTACCAAAAAGAACTTCAAAAGGCATGTGTGGTACATGTACTCGATGCATGACTATCTGGCATATGCACTATTCGTTGGCTGGTGTGTGCATGGAAGGTTCCCGTGCCCCACATGCAAGGCAGCTCTTTAGTTCCGATGGGTACAGGCGGGTCGCGAGTTTTCTTGCTTCGACATGCATATACAGTTCCTGGATCATGACCATAAGTTCAGAAAAGACAAGAAGAATTTTATCAAAGGTAGAGTTGTAAAAAACACCACACCACCTGCATTGACAGGCCAACAGACCCTTGATCAGTTAAACGCTCTCAAGCCTGATCCGTTGTGTCCAAGGTATTTCAAAGGGTATAATACGGAACATGCCTGGACTCACAAGTCATGCTTATGGGATCTGCCTTACTTCAAAGACCTCATTTGCCCACACAACATCGACATGATGCACACTGAAAAGAATGGCGGAGGCCATTTTTGGTACATTGTTCGGCATAGAGGGGAAGTCAAAGGATAATCCTAAGGATAGAATTGGCCAGGAGGCTCTATGTGATAGACCGTTACAAAACTTGCGACAACGGAAAGGAAAGCAAAGCGTAGCGAAGCCAAAGGCATGGTTCAATCTTGGAAGGCCAGCTATGAGGGAAATGCTATTGTGGGTGAAAATGTGGTTGATGTTCCCCAATGGGTATCCTCCGAATCTAAAGAGGGGAGCGAGTCTTGAAAAATTGAAAATATTTGGTCTCTAGAGTCATGATTGGCACATATGATTTGAGCGGGTAATGCCGGTGATGTTGCGTAGCTTTATCCCTGAGGATGAATGGCTAGTGCTGGCAAAGTTGATGCATTTGTTGATCCCAAAGCATATATAGACGATCAAGATTACTATTAGTTCATGTTAGGTATTCAACTATTATTATATACATATATAAAAAAATTATTACTCATGTTGGTATTTATGATGATGATAGACTTAAATTATATACATTTTATTACTCATGTTGGTATTTATGTTGTACTAATTTCATTTACTATTTTTCATGGCAGGTGTTGAAAGATGGTGGGAAAGGGTCAATTGCACACCGAGGCTCCTTCTTCTTCGGTGGGTGGTGGGATGGTTACTCCCATTCCCGCACCATCTCTTCGGAGAGCGTTGCTCTCTACTCTGCACGGAGTGGCCGCTTCTTCGACGACCACGGTCCCCGTGAGACGAGGTTGACCCCCCATGAAGAAGAGAGCTATTAAAGGTACACGTGCCCGCGGGAGAGGTAGGGTGGCTTCCACGCCTTCCTCGCCGCCACCCCCAGCTAATTCACCTGAGCACATGACTGCTAGGGTGGACCCGTTTGAGGTTGAGGCTACACGGACTCTGGTTCACGAGCCTCGGGTCGACGATCCTCAGGTCGACGAGACTCGTGTCCCAGAGGCTTCATTCTAGGAGACTCCGGAGCAAAGCAGGGATGAGGGTACGTCCCAAGAGACCCAGTGGGATACCTGGCCTGATCTGGGTCAACCGGAGCCAAGTGGCCATGCTGATAGCGACGAGGAGCTGGGTGAGGGGGCCAGCGTCTACCAGCGTGGTAGTACGGGGCTCCCGCTCGTGCCGGTGACCCACGAGCAGAGGTGGTCGATTCAGCTAAGTGGGGACAAGTAAGTTCATTTACTCTTATTTAACCTTTTGCCTTCATGTTTACTCAAATATCTAATGTGTTGGCTTTAATTTGTCATACTGCAGGGGTTGGATTGTTGCCAAGGGTGTTCGCAAGCCCAACAGCATCCTTGGTGTGATTTGCCAGCAAAACTTCTTGGGGTTTGTTACGTTTCCCTATCGGGGTTGAGAGGTAGGAATGACCTGGGAGCACTACTTGGGTGCCCCGGCCCCACCGGAGGTGGAGATCGGCGGTGTTTTGTGTCACACGAGGGCCGACATGGTCATCAGACAGTTCTGGGTAATTTATCCTTACACAATTAAAAATCAACAATAGCTAGTTATTGTACTAATCAGTGTTGTCTCGTTTGCATACCTTCTACAGGTGTGAGGAGGGATACGAGGAGGCCGCAGCAAAGGTTATCAAAACCAAATGCCGCCGCCTACTTCAAAACTGGCGGCACGAGGCTCGGGTGCAGGCCATTCGAGACTACTACACCTCGCGGCGTATTAGGAAGGGAAAGGGGAAGTGCTGCGATTCTAAGATGGAGAAGGAGCATTACATGAAGGTAATTACATATTATTAAGGCCTTGTAGTTAGTTTCCTTGATTTGATTCTTACGCGTAGCGCTCAGATTTCTCTTTATTAACTTAGGTTCCCCCGAGATGGTGTGTGGATAAGATGGATTGTTGGGAGTCCTTGGTGGATCAGTGGTGCTCCGAAAAGTGGAAGGCCAGCCATAACAATGCCAAGGATAGGGGTGGCAAGATGGTTGGTGTGCCACACCATCAAGGGAGCATCAACTTAAATGAGTTTGGTGAGAACTGGGTATGTGGTTTGCTTCATGACTCATGCAATTCATTCTTAATGCTAGCTTTAGCCCTTTACTAATACTTTTCCCTCTCTCTCTCTTTTAGGCGCGTCACATAAGACGGAGGTGCCAGAGATGTACGCCCTCTATGCGATGGCCCATACTGCCTCATACAAGAAGGTCAAGGCATTCTCTGAGTCTGACCTCGATCATCCCGAAAACTTCACCAACATCTCCTCCCACCACAAGCTCGTGTAGTATAGAGATCAAGGGAAGGCGAGGAAAGGGGAGGACTTTAACCCGAGCCAGGGGCCTATTGATCCAGAGCTGATGATGATAGCTGGCAACGTGAGGCCCCATGGCTCGATCGCCATTGGAGATGGCCTTATACGTTGTCCTAGCACTCTTCGGTAGATAAAGGCATGCCAAACGAGCTCCTGTCCTGAGATAACTCCTCGTCCACGGCCAGTCGAGCTCACCATCGAGGTGAGTTTAATGGACTCAACTATCTTTCCGCATTACATTGTGTGTGCGAACCAATATGATTACAATGCTAACAATGAGTTATATTTCAGGCTGCTATTCTGAAAGAGAGAGAGAGACAATGAAGACGCTTTTGGCGGAGAAGGATAAGGAGATGAAGGAGTTGGAGGAGAGGACAGCTGCGTTGATGGAGGCAGAGAGGGCACGAAACGATGCGTCTAACAGGGCCATGTACGAGCTCTTCGTGGTAAGTTTGTTCTTCATATTTGTCAAATCTTGAATTTTAATGTTCGTTTCATTAATAAATATAAAAATTGACTTGTCAAAACCAAATGTACAGTCTATGTGCGAGAAGACTGTCCACTTCGCTCCGGCGATGCCAGTCATTAACATGGCGGGGACGGTGAGTTTCATTTCAATGCAGTGATCTTTTGAGTGTCATCATGCTAATGACACATTGCAAATGATGTTTGGTGCAGAATATCTCCCGAAACGCATCGCACGACCCTTCTACAGGGGAGCCTTCTCTAGGTGAAACAAGCCAGAACCACCGTGCTTCACCTCCGTGCTGACGAGAATGGTACGTTTTTCTAGTTTTTGCTTAACAACCGCATAATGATGGTTACTTACCTTACGTTACCTCCTAAATGACATATTTTACCCAAGCTAGCTCTAGAATGACCTATACTTGGCTTAGTTTCCTCCTAAATGACATAATAACCTTAGGTAGCTCCAAATTTGCATAATAAGCTTAGTTAGCTCCAATATGACCTATGTTAACCAAGTTAGCTATAAAACGATCTATAATTAGCTTAGTTAGCTTCAAAATGGCATAATAATCATAGAAGCTCCTACATGACCTATTTTCACTTAAGTTATCTCTAAAATGACATATATTTAGCTTAGTTTCCTCCTAGATGGCATAGTAAGCTGAAATAGCTCCTAAATGGCCTATTTTATCAAATATGTCCTATACTTACCTTAGTTCTCTCCTAAATGACATATAAGCTTACCTAGCTCCAAAATGGCCTATTTTACCTGGCTTGGCAATTATATGACCTATACTTAGCTTAATTAGCTCCAAAATGGCATAATAAGCATAGTTAGCTCCTAAGTGACCTATTTTTACCTAAGTTAGCTCTAAAATGACATATTTTTAGCTTAGATTCCTCCTAAATGACATAGTAAGCTGAATTAGCTTCTAAATGGCCTATTTTATCAAAAATGTCCTATATTTAGCTTAGTTCTCTCCTAAATGACATAATAAGCTTACCTATCTCCAAAATGGCCTATTTTACCTAGCTTAGCTATTAAATGACCTATACTTAGCTTACTTAGCTCCAAAATGGCATAATAAGCATAGTTAGCTCCTAAATGACCTATTTTTACCTAAGTTAGCTCTAGAATGACATATAGGTAGCTTAGTTTCCTCCTAAATGACGTAGTAACCTAAATTAGCTCCAAAATGGCCTATTTTATCAAAAATGACCTATACTTCGTTAGTTAGCTCCAAAATGGCATAATAAGCTTAGCTAGCTCCAAAATGGCCTACTTTACCACAGCTAGCTATTAAATGACCTATAATTAGCTTACTTAGCTTCAAAATGGCATAATAACCATAGTTAGCTCCTAAGTGACTTGTTTTACCTTCTCTTCTTCATCTAGTCTTCTTCTAATTTTGGAGCTTCCCATTTTGCAGATTACATTCACTTCACGGAAGTTTGAAATGATGGAGTGATTGGGTTACTTGTATTTTTCATTTTTTATCGATGAACAGTGTGACACTTGCTACGTATGTATATGAAACTATGTATGTATGGATGAAACTATTTTAATATGGTTGGGTACGGATGAAACTTTCATAATATGTATGGATGAAACTTATTTGAATATGGTTATCAGTATGGCAACATATTTATTCCTGTGATATATATGTGTGTGTGTCATATTGTTGTGAAAATGGATTTAATAAAAAATAAAAAAAGGAATATGGCCTTACTCTTTGTCGTCGGTGGGCTGACGACAAAGAGGGGCCTTGGGCAGACGGCGAAGGGGGGCCCCAGGGGCAAATGGCCTCACTCTTTATCGTCGGCCCACCGGCGGCAAAAGGAGAGCAAGGTAGATGACAAAGGGGTGGTCAAGGCTGACGGTAAAGGTAGGGGCCCAAGGCCGACGGCAAAGGGGGACCCCACGGGCGAAGGGCCTTACCCTTTGCCGTCCGCCCATCGATGGCAAAGGGGGGCTGAAGGCCGGCGGCAAAGGGAACGAGCGGCAAAGAACTGTCGTTAACACTTGACGGCTGTAGCCCATGGGTCTGCCGTCCAAATTCTTTGTCGTCTGCTCCCCCACGGCAAAGATTCTTTGTCGTCTGTGGTACTGAGGCGGACGTCAAAGGGCCGCTTTATCGGGTTTTTCTTTTCTGGAATTTTTGTCGTCTGCTAACAGATGACAAAGCCCTTTGCCGTCCGGTTTCCTGCCCTTTGCCATCAGCCATGGCAGATGGAAAATTACCTGATTCCTGTAGTGATGGGTGGTGTCATGATGACATTCACCTGAAGACTTTACAAGCAGCTCTTGGGAACCCAGATTTTCCTCATAGGGGGACCGTTCCTGCAGTTAGTTCCAACATATCTGGCAAATACTTTGCCATTCTGATTTTTGAACAGTTTATAGTTGGAGTTAAGTGACTCATCAGAGGAATATGAAGTTTCACAAGTAAATCTAGATAAAGTCGATGGATCTATAGGAGTCCCTTTTGCAGCAACCCATGAGGTTTTGGGATACTGCTCAGGTTTCCAATAGCATCCATTAGCATTGGGTTTCCTCTCAAATGAAATACCCTCTTTCCTAGGATTCCCGTTCAGAATATGCTTTTTGAGCACATCGCAAAGGGTTTGATGCCCATTGAGACTTTTGTATATGCCTATCACATACAATTCCTTAAACCCTACATTTTCGTCAGTGACACTTGTGGTACCCTTAGATGAGGAATTTGTAACCACATAAACTGTTGAAGAATTTGCAGCAACAGAAGCATTTGAACTTTCAGGTGAAGAATTATAAGTTTCACATTCGATGCATTTCAAACAAGGTGGAACGAAATCTTCCTCGGCGGTAATGGTTTGTCGAGAAAGTAAAGAATCATTTTCCCTTTGAAGATCCTCATGAGACACTCTAGGTTTCTCAAGATCTTGCTTCCTTTGAAGAAATTCATAGGAAAGCTTCTCATGATCAACTATGAGGATCTCATGACAACTTTGAAGGTTATCATACTTTGACTGAAGACTTTTAAGATCATCAGTCAAAGTTTGAGTTTGATCCATTTCCTCATTCAACAGGTCATCGCTTTTGTCTAGCAGTTTCTGAATCTTTTTCCAAAGCAGATTGTTATTTTGTCGCAATATTAGCAAGTCTGGAATAGCTAGGTTTCAGATTTTTCATCAGATTCACCTTCACTTGAATCAGAGAAGGAAGGATTTTTGGATATCTTAGCACCTTTTTCCATGAAACAATAGGTGGTAGCAAAGTCATCGTTGCTAACGCATAGTCGTTGATGTCATCATTTTCTTCACCGTTGAAGATGGACTTGTGGATGAAAGTAGTGGCGAGAGAAAGGCTCGCCACACTAGAGTCTGACTCCTCCTTAGATTCCTCCTCTTGTTCATATTTTTTAGATTCTTCTTTAGAATCCATTTCCTTGCCAATGAAATCCTGAGCCTTTCTAGAGTTGTTCTAATTTTGTGATGGAGGCTTTGAAGATGAGGACTTTGAAGATTTGTTCTTTTTCTTCGAGTCATCAGAACTGTCATCCTTGTATTTCTTCTTATTTGATTCTTTTTCCCAGGGAGGACAGTCAGCAATGTAGTGGCCAGATTTATTGCATTTGTCGCAAGTTCTCTTGTTGTGGTCGGTTGATGAAGGTTCTAATTTCTTCATGCCAATTATTGATGATTTTCCAAACCGACCCCTCCTTGAGAACTTCTCAAATTTCCTCATGAGCATTGCTAGCTCCTAACTCGGTTCTGCATGATCATCAAGACTATTGTCAGATTCTTCTTCTTCATATGAGGAAATTACCTTGGCCTATAGTGCATGAGATCTTCCATAGCTTGGCCAGTAGAGGTCTCTTTTCTCAGCTTGTTGGAATTCATGAGTATTGAGTCTCTCAAGTATATCAGCAGGATCAAGTGACTTGTAGTCTCCACGCTCTTGAATCATCAAAGCAAGTGTATCGAATGAGGAATCAAGTGATCTTAGCAGTTTCTTCAGCATCTCATGGTGGGTGATGTAAGTGGCACCAAGTTCTTGAAGCTCATTGGAGATATCAGTGAGACGATAAAAAGTTTGTTTGTCGTGGGGGAACGACCACCTATGGGATCGAAGGGACCCTTTTCGGTTCGGCGGGGAAGAAGGATCATGCAAAGAGCAGATCTGATGAATGACGTGCGGGATTTAACCCATGTTGGGCCGCAAAGATGCATAAAACCCTACTCCTACTTTGTTATATTGTGGGTCTTCTTAGGGTTCCAGCTATAGGAGCGCAATGAACAGCTGCTACGCGTAGGAGCTAGCAGGTACAAAGTTGAAAAGCCAAAAGTCCTCTACTGTAACGCCCTGGGCCTCCTTTTATACTCTAGAAGGGGATCCCAATAGTGGCGTGCAGTGCGTACACGGGGTGTATAGAGCTACAGTGCTATCATACCTAACACTGATGGAGTAGGACAGGCGCATTTAATGCACCGTCAGGCATCTCTGGCTGCCCACGGGACAGGACAGGGGCCCGTCCCATTGGCACCGTTTAGCCCCTCCATCGCCGACGCCGCGACACATGCCCAGGCGAGGCGACACCTGGCCTATGCACTGGCGGGGCCTTCCCGGGGCTTTGTCTTGCCGGGGCTTTGCCTTGTCTGAGGGTTTGATGGCCATCCTGGCAAGGTCTTTCCTTTGGTCTTGGTTCTCCTATACCCTTATCTAGCAGATCCCTACCGGGCCTCGTTGCCAAGGTGGCTACTACTGCCCGTGCACGAGTAAGGGGCACTGGAGAGCCCAAAACTCTAGTGCACCGACAGGAGCCCCGGGGCCTAGGCCACACACGATGCGAGGCGTTGTTGGGCTAGTCCCAAATAGTGCATGGGCACGCGTGGTAGGGCTTTGCAGTTGTGATCATTGCGCTTACTGTGCCTCCCCGCGATGCCCATTGAATGCGGGACGTGGGATACGTGCACGGCGCGGCCGTCAATTTTTCAATTACTGCATAAGGTCGTTTCCGCCACGCGCACCATTTGCATAGAGGGAAGCCAGCAACGGGCGCCCGTGACTTAAAGTCTCTGGGAAAGGCGGTAACTGCAGTGCCATGGATTGGATCAATGGAGCGGTTTCTGTTCGCCCCATGATCGAGAGCACCGCTAATGGAGGAGGTGGGCGGCGACCCTTGGAGCGGGGGAGAGCCAGCCGCCACACTTCCCCCTATAAATTGAGGGATAGCAAGGGCGGTGCTCATCCACCCTTCCTCCCTCCTCCGTGTGTGAACCTTCGAGTGGCGCTTGCCCTTAGCAATGCACAGGGGGCAAGGGCAGCCATCGTCCTCGGCTTCAAGGAGGAGCTCTCATTTGGATCATGCCACCACTTCAACCATAGACGCGGAGGGCGGCTCGAGCGCACATGGTGGAAGAGCCGCGAGGGGTCGTAGGCGTCGTGGAGGCCAAGGTCGAGGGAGGAAGAGCGATGCCCCGCCTCCTCCTCCGACGCCCGGCCTCTTCCTTGAGGAGACCCACGCCGAGGGGACGGCGCTGGAGTTCGTCCTCGAACTGGCCGGTCCCGTCCGGAGCCATCTGCGCCTCCCTCACCCTTTCTCCAAGGCGATGGAGGTCGACGAGCCGCCCGTCCTGTGGTTACGGGTGCATGGTTGTTGTAATGGCGCGATGTGGGTGGACATCGAGTACCTGGCCAGTCGCGTCATGTTCCTCAAGCGCGGTTGGAAGACCTTCGCCCGCATCCACAACCTCCAGGAAGGGCACGTCCTTCGTTTTAAAATGACGGAGGCGAATCTGCTCTCCGTCAAGATTTATGGGTGCTCAGGCGTGCGTCTCAGCTGCTATGAAGAGAGCTCGAGCAGCGCCGAAAGCTCCTCCTCGAGCGAGAGTGATGAGGAGGACAACAGTGAAGACGACGATGATGAGTCTGGTCTTTGGGCCGTCAAGCCAAAGCCCGACGACCTGAGCTCGGACTGACCGTTGGCCGCACCATCACTGCTAGCCTCATGCCTCTCCCCCTCCTGGAAGGACGATCTTGCCGAGGGCCTTTGTCCCGGGCGCTGCCTCATCTTCCAGGTCGATCTTCCGGCAGGCCCGCGAACTTCGGCTTTTGGGGTCCATCCTCCTTTTCGCCCGTGCTGGCCCTCTGCTTCGTGCAATGCTGGTCCAGGAAGGGCCAGGCTCTCGCCTTCCCCTCTGGAAGCCCTGCCCCTTTATGCAGTGTTGGTCCAGAGGGGTCAGGCTGGGCTTCTGTCGGGGGCCTATCATCATCTTTTTCTTCTTGTAGCCTGACGCATCTTTCCATCTTTTTCTTCTTGTAATCTCCCCTAGGGGAGAAAGTCAAATAAAGATGTACTTAGGAAAGGCTGACAACTCATGTAAATTTCACCCTATTTTGAATAATTGTATATTATCTTGCTTGTTAGACAGTTTCTTTGCATGGAACTTTCCCTATGCCCTTTCAGAAGGATCTTGCCGGGATGTGTAGCCCTACCGCGAGCGCTTTGGGGAACGGGTCCTTAGCAGCCTGCTGGCGGTGCCACTGCCAGCAAGATACCTTGGCGTCCTTGGCTCAAGCTGTTGGTTCTGCTCGAAACAGAATAAGGGCGCAAGCGTAGACCCTTGAGTCATTGAGCGGACTCAAAACAAAGCAAGAGTGCGGGCGCAGACACTTAAGCCGTTGAGCGGACCCGAAACATAGTGAGGGCACAACCAATCATGGCAAGGTTCCCGTGCATGCAGGTTTTCCCTACAAAAGTTGAAATCATCCAAGGAAAATAATTTCACAGCAAGAATTCACTTGGGGTTTTGCAACTTATCTTTTCGTTGCCGTACTCCTTCCGGCAAGATTTTTTTTTGAACGTCGCCCGTAGGTATCCATATCACCATCCTGCCCCCCCCCCCCCCCCGCCCGGAAAAGTTGCACACGAAGTAACCTTCTGTATTTTGAGAAAAAAGGAAAGAAGAGAAAATATGAATGTGGAACCTTGGCGGTCCGTTAGCTCTTGCCGGGAGTAAGCAATATCTCAGACAAACACGCACATAAGTAAACATGAGAATCAATAAGATTTGCGGAACACTTAGCTTTCCACTACGCACAGGGTCTGTGCCTGGCTTTGTACCAAGGATTACATGCTTCAGCGGCAAGGCTGTAGAAAAGGTGGTTGCCGGGAGACCCGGCAACCGCGCCTCATGTGTAGAACTTACGAAGATGTTCGATATTCTCGGAGTTGCTCACTGGGATGCCATCTTCGGTCTCCAGGCGGACTGTGCCAGGCCTGGTGACTCGCACTACCCGATAAGGGCCTTCCCACTTTAGCGTCAACTTGTTGGAATTCTTGGCAGACTAAACGTGATGAAGAACAAGGTCACCTTCCTCAAGACTTCGGGCATTAACTTTGCGACTGTGATAGCGGCGCAAAGCTTTCTGGTAGCGTGCAACTCTCATAGCAGCCTGAAGACGGTCTTCCTCAAGGAGCGTCATGTCATCTTGCCGCAACTGCTCTTGCTCAAGCTCATCATAAGCGAGCACTCGAGGTGACCCATATATGAGTTCCGTGGGGAGAACTGCTTCCGCCCCATATACGAGGGAGAAGGGTGTGTAGCCGGTAGCTCCATTCTGTGTCGTTCTGATTAACCAAAGAACCACTGGTAACTCATCAATCTAGTGCCTTTCGCACTTGTGCAGCTTGTCGAAAGTTCTTGTCTTGAGGCCTCGCAGCACTTCAGCATTAGCCCTTTCCGCTTGGCCGTTGCTTCTCAGGTGGGCAACAAAAGCAAAACAGATTTTGCTGCCAAGGTCTTGGACATACTGCATGAAGGTGTGGCTCGTGAGCTGTCTGCCATTGTTAGTGATGATCCTATTAGGAACACCAAAGCGGCACACTAGTTCTGTGAAGAACTTGATGGCTGACTGTGTTGTTACCTTTCTCATTGCTTCCACTTCTGGACACTTTGTGAACTTGTCGATTGCAATGTACAAGTACTCAAAGACCCCGGCAGTGTGGGGAAAGGGGACCAAGATTTTGAGCCCCCAGACCAAAAATGGCCAGGAGAGAGGGATTGTCTAAAGGGCTTGAGCTAGTTGATGCAATTTCTTCGAATGAAACTAGCATGCTTCACACTTGGTTACTAGTGCAGTTGTATCCCGGAGGGAAGTGGGTCAAAAGAAACCTTGCCGAAATGCTTTACCGGAAAGTGCTCTTGATCCTGTGTGGGAGCCACATATGCCTCCATGTATCTCTGACAACAGCTCCAGTCCATCCTCCCAAGAAATGCACTTGAGTTTCACACCATTTGGTCTCTTTTTGTATAGGACATTGTCCACGAACTGGTACATATTAGACCAATGGGCTACTTTCTCTGCTTCCTCTTGTTCCTTAGGGAGTTCTCCTGTTTGAAGGAAATGGATGATGTGTTGTGCCCATGCTGGAGCCTGGGGCTTGACAACAAGGACTAAAGGCATATCCTCTGCCGAGGAAGCATTTGTCTCAACAACAAGGGATCAAGGCCCTACCGGAACTTGTTGTCCCCCGGCAAGCTTGGCAGGAGCGTGCGCTTCCACAACAAGAGCCTCAGGCTCTATCGGAGCGCAACGCTCACCGGCAAGCCTGACGTTGTCCCCAGCAACCTCCTTGTCGGCGGCTTCTAAGAGCTCTGCCGGGAGATACTTGCCGGAACTCAACTTTCTTCTTTTCTCTTGTCCAATCGATGTTGTCATAGAGGGTTGAGTCAGTCAGAGCACAAAAGTTCCTGGTTCCACAGGCAACTTAAGGGCATCACACTTTGACAGGCCATCAGCAACATTGTTCTCTACACGCGAAACGTGCTCCATTTGCAGACCGTCAAAATGTTCTGCCAACTTCCTCACTTCATCTACATAAGCTTCCATGAACGGACTCTGATAATCCTTATTCACTTTCCTGACGACAAGCTGAGAATCACCGCTGACAATAAGTTTCTTGATCCCAAGGACTGTCGCGATCCTGTGATCGGCAAGCAGCACTTCATACTCAGTAGTGTTATTCATTGATCTCTCCCGAGGAAAGTGCATCTGAATCACATATTTGAGGTGCTCTCCGGTGGGTGGGACAAGCAGCACTCTGGTACTAGCGCCTTGCAGCGAGAAAGCCCCATCAAAATACATGATCTACTCTTGGTTGGTTTCCATGTCGGGGAGGGTTGACTTTAGAACTTCTTCATCTGGCGTTGGGGTCCATTCTGGAATGAACTCCGCCAAGGCTCTACTCTGGATAGTCGAAGTGCTTTCAAACATGAGACCAAAGCTTGACAGTTCCAAAGCCCACTCCACAATCCTGCCAGTAGCTCTGGATTTCGCAAGATCCGCTGCAGCGGGAAGCGAGTGACAACGGTGATCTCATGTGTTTGGAAGTAATGGCGCAACTTCCTCGACGCCATAAGGAGGCCGAAGAGCAACTTTTGCACACCAGAGTATCTTGATCTAGCCCCCTACAAAAGGGATCTAATAAAATAGACTGGGCGATGCACCACCTTCTTCTTCTGAGTTGTCTCATTCAACTACACAGATCCTTCCTTGCCGGCACTAGACCCTGTCGGGGAATGTCCTGGCTTGTCACTTGGTGGTCCTGCCGCTGCCGCTGCTTCTTCATCAACTTTTCTAGTGCAGCACTAACCACTTGATTTGTTGCCGGTAGATATAGTAGCAAAGGCTCTTGTGGTTTTGGCGTGACTAGGACTGGCGGAGAGGAGAGGTACTTCTTCAAATCCTACAGCGCTGCCTCCACTTCCGGAGTCCAATTCAATGGACATGCATTCCTCAAAATTTTGAAAAATGGCAGGGCGTGCTCAGCAGATTTTGAGATGAACCTACTTAGAGCAGCAACACAACCGGCAAGGCGACACACATCCTTAACACGTCTTGGTGCTTCAATTTTCTGAATTGCTTTGATCTTGTCGGGATTTGCTTCAATTCCATGTTGAGATACAAAGAACCCGAGAAGTTTGCCGGATGGGACTCCGAACACGCACTTCTCAGGGTTGAGCTTCATGTTGATCTTGCGTAGATTTGCAAATGTTTCTTCTAGGTCTGATATGAGCATAGCCTTGTCCTTGGTTTTGACCACTATGTCATCCATATAAGCCTCCATATTTCTATGTAGTTGGGGCTCAAAACCAATCTCGATCGCTCTTGCAAATGTAGAACCAACACTTTTCAACCCGAAAGGCATACACAAAAAGCAATACGTACCACATGGGGTGATAAATGTGGTCTTCTATTCGTCTTCCTTGGCCATGAAAATCTGATGATAGCCTAAATAGGCATCAAGAAAAGACAACAAGTTGCAGCCGACGGTAGAGTCCACAATCTGGTCGATGCGCGGCAAGGGAAAGGATCTTTGGGGCAGGCTTTATTGATGTCTGTGAAGTCAATGCACAGCCTCCAATTTCCATTCGCCTTGCGCACTACAACTAGATTGGCCAACCACGTTGGATGAAGTACTCCTCTGATCAAGCCAGCCGCTTCCAATTTCTTGGTCTCTTCAGCAATGAACTGTTGCCGCTCCAAAGCCTGCTTCTGTACCTTCTGCTTGACGGGCCATGAGTGTGGACAGACGACAAGGTGGTTCTCAATCACTTTCCTAGGAACACCAAGGATATCACATGGTTGCCATGCAAACACATCGACATTCGCCCACAGGAAGGCGACGAGCGCGCTTTCCTATTTGTCGTCAAGGGTGGAACTTATGGTGAAAGTTCCTCTCGTACCATCCTCCTTGCCGGGCACCTTCTTAGTCTCTGGTAGAGCTGCCTTGGACTTCTTGCTCTTGTTGGTGGAGCTCTCCGGCACATCGTCAACGGGAGCGCAGCACCTCGAGGAGGCGCGCTTGCCGGAATGTGCGCCAGAGGCCCTGCTGGTCTTCTTCCCCTCGAGAGCTTCAGTGGCAAGAGCAAGTGCCTTGGCGGCAGGTGCTGCAACTGCCTTCCGGTAGAGTTGGTCAGCGCAGATAAGTGAGCCTTTCTTGTTGGAGTTGATCATGATGACGCTCATTGGCACGGGCATCTTGATCACATTGTAAGCGAAGTGGGTGTCCGCCATGAACTTGGCCAGCGCCAGGCGACCAAGGATGTCGTTGTATAGCAATGGGATCTTGGCAACGTCAAAAACAATCTTCTCTGTCCTGAAATTTATGTCACTACCAAACATCACCGGCAGCGTGATTTCGCCCTTCGGTTGAGTCCTCCCTGAATTGACCCCTTGGAAAGCGCCTGTGAGCTCGAGATCTTCATCGGGAATTTGCACGCTCTTGATGACATTAGGTGAGATCAGGTTCAGGTTGGCCCCACTGTCGACTAGCATCTTCGTCGCCTTGAGGTTGCGAATTGTTGGGAAACTAACAACATTAGGCACCTGACCGTAGTTGTGCGATTAGGGTGATCCTCGGCATCGAATATGATAAGAGTGTTGGACCACTTCAGAGGTTTCTGGGCACCAATAGAGGGCTCCGCCGCGTTAACCTCGCATGCCCGCAGTGACCTCCTCGGCCAACGCGCTTCTTGTCGGACCCCTCCGCACCATCATGTCCCTTCTCCTTGTCTTGCCTCTCGTACTTGGCTTTTTTGCTTCTCGGCAAGCTGCTCAACTTGTCGGTAGTCCTGGAGATCATGGCCCTTGGTGTGATGGATCTTGCAATACTGCTAGACGGAGCCTTTCGGCTTGTTGGCAGCCGCCATCACTTGGTAGGAGACGCACCCAGCAACATCCTTGCCGGGGTCATCAACCTTACCCTTCTTGGTAGTACCGGGGTTGTCGGATCCCTCGACGGCAAGCACGGCCTTGCCCTTCTTTGCCGGGGCGGCGGTGTCTTCATCCTTAGAGTCGACCCCTGAACCAGTGTCTTCGTCGGGGAGCCTCCTCCCTTCTTCAGCCCGAGCACATTTATCTGCCAGAGCATAAAGCTCGGCAACATCCCTGACCTTGTTCATTGATAGCTCTTCCCGCATCCTACGGTTGTGCACGTTCTGATGGAACGCGTTGATAACAGTGACAGGATGAATGTCTGGTATGTTGTGGTGCACGCTGCTGAACCTTTGGATGTACTTGCGCAAAGTCTCTCCTTCCTTCTAAGGGATGATGTGCAAATCGCTCTCTTGACCAGGAGCTTGGTGGCCTCCGGTAAAGGCGCCAACAAACTCGTGGCACAGGTCTGCCCAGGAGGCGATGGATCCTTCCGGCAACTGCATCAACCACGACCTGACGTTGGGCTTAAGCACCAACGGGAAGTAGTTGGCGATTATCTTGTCGTCATGAGCCCCAGCAGCCTGCACTGCAATGATGTAGATGCTCAAGAACTCTGATGGGTCAGTCTTGCCATCGTACTTCTCTGGGACCTCCGTCTTGAATATGCGGGAATTGGGCCACTAGACTTGCTGTAGCTCACGGGTAAATGCTGGACAACCCACCTCGTAAGGTAGGCTGGCAGGATACCCTCGCGCGGGCTTGTCTATAGTGGGTCCCGTGCGCTTATCAAATTGATGGTGCGCTTCCCGCTACCGCTCGATTGTAGTTCGAGTATATTCCTTGCATCGTTCCCGAAGAACTTGACGCTGGTCACGGCGAGTCAGTGGATCGGATGACGTCGTCGAGTAAACATCGCATGCGTCGTTCCGTCGAGTCGGTGACCGGTGTTGTTGCTATGGAGGAGAGTGTACCGTGGTCGCACCACCTCCGGCCTTCTCACCACTGGCGTGAGACGGCTCAGTGGACCGAAACTTGTCAGTGAGGCTGAGGAGGCTCTGAATGGTGGCTCTCCATTCGTCGAGCTTCTCCACAGCAGGAGGGAAGTTCACGAGTAGTTGTGCTCATGCCATTGCCTCTTCCGACATGGTCAGCAGCGAGCGGTGCGAGGAACGCAAGGTGCTCTGACTCCTAACCGTGTTAGAAGGAGCTCCGCCGTGGTCCCCCGATGGCATGCCACTCCCACTAGCATGCTGGCAAGCATGTTGGTCCAGCGCACCTTGGGAGTGATGCGCATGAGCTTTTCTGTGGGGACGTTGGGAACCGTGGGTGTCGTGCCGCTGTTCTTCGTGCATGTCCTGGGAAGGTCGTGGCTTAGGTGCCAGTGTTGCCGTCTTGGAAGGTAACCTTCCATCCCCGGAGTTCACCATACCACCTACAGGCAGCACAACTCTGTCCTGAGACCCAGCGGTGCGAGGGTTCCCGCTGCCGCCATGAGCGTCTCCACGGCGGGCATCGCCGCTTGCTTGTCCTTGATCACAGGAGCGTCGTGGAAGTTCTGAACCTCTGCCTCCTCCTCCACCCGCATCTACACCATCGTATATCTGTGTAGATATAGGGACAGCGGACGTGGATGGGCCAACTTCCGTCAGGCCCTTCTTCTTGAGGGCCATGGCGATGATGAGTATGAAGGAACTGGCATGCTGATCAGATCGGGTCCACGCGACCTTGCCCCTACCTAGCGCGCCAAAGATGTCATGGGGGAATGAACACCTATGGGATCAGAGGGACCCCTTTCGGTTCGGCGGGGAAGAAGGCTCGCGCGGAGAGCAGATCTCAGGAATGACGCGCAGGATTTTACCCAGGTTCGAGCTGCAAAGATGCGTAAAACCCTACTCCTACTTGGTTATATTGTGGGTGTTCTTAGGGTTCTAGCTACAGGAGCGCTATGAATAGCTGCTACGTGTATGAGCTAGCAGGTCCAAAGTCGAAAGGCCAAAAGTCCTCTACTGTAACGCCCTGGGCCTCCTTTTATACTCTAGAAGGGGATCCCAACAAGGGTATACAGTGCGCACACGGGGTGTATAGATCTACGGTGCTATCATACCTAACACTGACGGAGTAGGATAGGCGCATTTAATGCACCATCAGGCATCTCTGACTGTCCATGGGACGGGACAGGGGCCCGTCCCATCGGCACCGTTTAGCCCCTCCATCACCGACACCGTGACACGTGTCCTGGCGGGGCAACACCTGGCCTATGCGCTGGCGGGGCCTTGCCAGGGCTTCGTCTTGCCAGGTCTTTGCCTTGCCTGGACTTTTCGGGGCTTTGCCTTGCTTAAGGGTTTGATGGCCATCCCGGCAACGTCTTGCCTTTGGTCTTGGTTATCCTATACTTGTATCTAGCAGCTCCCTACCGGGCCTCGTTGCCAGGATGTCTACTACTTCCCGTGCACGAGTAAGGGGCAATGGAGAGCCCAAAACTCTAGTGCACCGACATTGTTGAACATTTTCGTTGTCGAGTCTTTTGAAGCGGTTGAAGATATTGCGGACAACATCAACTCGAGAGTCAAGTTGAGTTGAAACACCTTCGTTGACTTTGGATAGCCTATCCCAAATAAGCTTTGCAGATTCCAAACCACTCACTCTGCCATACTATCCTTTGCTCAGATGTCCACATATGATATTATTCGCTTGATAGTCGAGTTGCTTGAATCTCTTCACATCATCATCATTGATAGTGGGAGTGACGAAGGGAACACCATTTTCCACAATGTACCAGAGATCGTTGTCAATTTCTTCAAGAGGCCTGCACATCTTGTTCTTCCATTAGGGAGAGTCCATCCAATCGAAGGTAGGACACCCAGCAGAAACCTTGATCATACATGTAGTCGACATAACTAGAACTCTAGGTGGTTAAACCAAAATCCCACATAACAAGGGAGTACCTTGCTCTAATATCAATTTAAAGTGCGTTATATTGGCTAGAGGAGGTGACTAGGCGATTTTTAGAAATTCTTCACTTAGGAATTTTCTAAGTGATGATCTACTTGAAGCGGAATAAGTACCCAAGTGCATGCAAAACATAGCAGTAGCATAGTCATCATGATGAAATGAAACATGCACGAATTACAGGTAGCGTGAATCTAGATAAGCAGGTGGAGAACAAAGTGACTGAAGAATTTGAGATGAGGTAATTGAGAAAGTCTTGTGTCAAAGTCTTCAAACAGTAATGATCAATTTCACCAACAAGTATTCGAGGAAATGAAAGAGTTGAGGAAATAGAACCAGGAGCTCGGTGAAGACAATGATTTGATGACCCAGTTCCAACTGATGTGATAGTTGTACGTCTGATTTGGAGCGTCTTGGTATTTAAACCAAATGACACACATTCCCAGGACACACATTCCTTACCGTATTCTACTTGAGCTAAGGTCACACAGACCTTGCCCAACACTCGTGGTAATCTTCAGGGCAGACTTCCTGATACATCTCTAATGTATCTATAATATTTGATTGTTCCATGCTATTATATTATGTGTTTTGGATGTTTTATATGCATTAACCTAGAGCCTAGTGTCAGTTTCTTTTTTTTCCTGTTTTTGAGTTTTATAGAAAAGGAATATCAAACGGAGTCCAAACGGAATAAAACTTTTGCGATGATTTTTCTTGGACCACAAGACATCTAGAAGATCTGGAGAGGAGGTCAGAAGACCTGGTAGCAGATGACAAGTCACCAGGGCACTCCCTAGGGGGAGGGGGATGGCTTGTGGGTCCCCTAGAGGCCTCCTAACCCTAACTCTTCGCCTATATATTCCCATATATTCCCAAACCATTAGAGGGAGCCACGAAAATACTTTTCCGCCACCGCAACCTTCTGTTCCCGTGAGATCCCATCTTGGGACCTTTTCCGGTAATCTGTCGGAGGGTGATTCAATCATGGAGGGCTTCGACATCAACTCCATTGCTCCTCCGATGAAGCATGAGTACTCTACCTCAGACCTATGGTCCCATAGCTAATAGCTAGATGGCTTTTTCTCTCTCTCCGATCCTCAGTACCATGTTCTCCTCAATGTTCTTGGAGATCTATCAGATGTATTTTTATTTTGTGGTGTGTTTGTCGAGATCCAATGAATTGTGGATTTATGATTAGATTATCTACGAATATTATTTGAATCTTCTATGAATTCTTATATGCATGATTTCATATCTTTGTATTTCTATTCGATTTATTGGCTTGGCCTGGCCAACTAGATCGGTAGTTCTTTCAATGGGAGAGGTGCTTAGTTTTGGGATCAATCTTGCGGTGTCCTCACCCAGTGACAAAGTAGGGGTAGCGAGGCACGTATTTGTATTGTTTCCATCAAGGATAAAAAGGTGGGGTTTTCATCATATTTATTGAGTTTATCCCTCTACATCATGTCATCTTACTTAAGGCGTTACTCCGTTCTTTATGAACTTAATACTCTAGATGCAGGCAGGAGTCGGTCGACGTGTGGAGTAATAGTAGTACATGCAGAATCATTTCGGTCTACTTGACACAGACATGATGCCTATATGCATAATCATTGCCTTGGATATCGTCATAACTTTGTGCTTTTCTATCAATTGCTCGACAGTAATTTGTTCACCCACCATATTATTTTCCTTCAAGAGAGAAGTCTCTAGTGAAACCTATAGCCCCCGGGTCTATTTTCCATTATATATTTTCAGATCTATAAACCAAAAATACCTTGATACAATTTTATTTACTTTTATTTAGTTTTACTATTAGTAATCTTTTATATCTATCTCTATCAGATCTCATCCTTGCAAGTGACCGTGAAGGGATTGATAACCCCTTTATAGCGTTGGGTGCAAGTGTTTGATTGTTTGTGCAGGTGGATAGATTGAGGCCTTGCTTGTACCTCCTACTGGATTGATACCTTGGTTCTCGAAACTGAGGGAAATACTTATCTATAATTTGCTGCATCACCCTTTCCTCTTCAAGGGGAAAACCAACGGAAGCTCAAGAAGTAGCAGGAAGAATTTTTGGTGCCCTTGCCGGGGAGGATACATAGCAAGTCAACACAAGAACTCCCCCGTCAACTCACCATTTTCTTGCATCGTTGTCGGGCATGTCTACATCAAGCCTACCAAGTACCCATCATAAACTCATCACTTGCATTTACATTATTTGCCAGTTGCCTCTCGTTTTCTTCTCCCCACTTCTAAAATGATTTTCAGAACAAAAAACAAAAAGATTTCCCTTTTTATTCACCCTTCTTCCATTCGTCTTTTGGTTTGCTTTTTGTTTGCTTGTGTGCTAGATTGCTTGATTTGTCACGATGAATCAAGAGAATACCAAGTTGTGTGAATTGTTAAATACTAATAATAATGACTTTATTAGTACTCCGATTGCTCCCACCACTAGTGCGGAATCTTATGAAATTAATGTCGCTTTGCTGAATCTTCTTATGAAAGAACAATTTTTCAGCCTTCCTAGTGAAGATGCCACATCCCATTGATACGTATCCAACGTATCTATAATTTATGAAGTATTTGTGCCATGTTTACAATAATTTTATAATATTTTGGTATGATTTTATTAGAACTAACCCGGACTAGCGTTGTTTTCAACAGAACTACCATGGTGTCATTTTTTGTGCAGAAATAAAAGTTCTCCGAATGGGCGGAAATTTACGGTGATTTTTTATGGACCAAAATAGACCCCCGAAGCACCGGAGCTAGGCTAGGAAGTGACCAAGGAGGCTACAAGCCTATGGGCCATGCCCTACCCCCCCCCCCCCCCACAAGAGGGTCCTCCTGGCTTGTGAACTCCTCGAGCACCGCCTTGACGTGAGACCGACGCCAAAATTCCTATAAATACCAAAAACCCCAGAAAGAACCCTAGATCATAAGTTCCACCACCGCAAGTCTCTATAGCCATGAAAAATCAATCTTGGCCCTCTCCAGCACCCTGTCGGAGGGGGTCACCATCACCGGAGACCATGGAGGAGGAAGACAGAGGGGCCATCATCACCATGGAGGCCATGGACCAGAGGGAGAACCTCTCCCCACCTAGGGGGAGGCCATGGAGGAGGAAGCACCAGGGGGGACCCTCTCCCCCTCACTCTCGATGGCGCCGGAGTGCCATCAGGGGAACCATTGCCGCGGTGATCGTCTTCATAACATCACCTTCTTCATCACTGTCCTCGTATCTTTTCAGCGGTCCACCCTCCTGCATCCCGTTGTAATCCCATACTTGAACATGGGTTGATTGATGATCTAGATTGGTTTGGGTTGTATGTTTATTTTGGTGCTATCCTATGGTGTCTTCCGTGTCGCGCACACGTGAAGGATTCTCGCTATAGGGTGTTGCGATACGTTCATGATTTACTTATAGTGGGTTGCTAGAGTGACAGAAGCTTAAACCCGAGTAAGGGGGTTGTTGCGTATGGGATAAAGGGGACTTGATGCTTTAACGCTATGGTTGGGATTTACCTTAATGATCTTTAGTAGTTGCGGATTCTTGCTAGAGTTCCAATCATAAGTGCATATGATCCAAGTATAGAAAGTATGTTAGCTTATGCCTCTCCCTCATATAAAATTGCAATAATGATTACCGATCTTGTTAACAATTGCCTAGGACAATTCCGCACATCGACCCATCATTATTCTACACTCGCTATTTGTAATATATTATAAATTTGAGAACAAAACCTATTTTTATATTTTACTTCCCTCATATCATGCAAAGCTATTCTCTTCATACCCACAACGTAGTTTTATTTCTCGTTTCTAGTTGGAAGCAAATGTTCGGCGTACGTAGAGTCGTATCAATGGCAGATAGGACTTGAGAGAATATTGATCTTACCTTTAGATCCTTGTGGGTTCGACACTCCATACTTATAACTTCTGCCTTTGGAAATTGCTAAGATGATCCCGTGCACTTGGGGATTATCAAGCTCTTTTCTGGCGTCGTTGCCGGGGATCAATAGCATGGGGTTGATATTCTCGTGTGTGCTTGTTTGCTTTCTTCATTATGTCGATTTTGTTTTCCATTTTTTATTTATTTAGTTGTGGGTGAAACAAAAAAATAAATAATAAAAATACAAAAAGAATTACTTGCCTATTATTCCTAAGAAGTTTTTCAAAAAGAGAAGTGATTGGAAGGTTGTGCATTGTACAAGTGAGGGTCAACCTTGAACACTTGTGTTCATGCTCATGGAAAAAATGTAGAATTTTTCATTAAAGCTTCTCAAAAATAATTTTTCCATTGTATATATCCATTGTGTTATAAAAATAATGTGCCAAGATTTGCTTTTAGGAAGATTAGATTGCTTGTTTGATATGTGCGGTGCAAAAACAGAGACTTTCGCTGTAGTGCATGAATTTACATTTCTTACTGAAATGTCAAAAGTTGCTGAAATTTTTACACAGTACTTCTATATAAAATTTTTAACTTGTCCTAATTTTTGAGAAATGTTTGAGTTACAGAAGTATATGAAGTTTCCAGATTGCTACAGACTGTCCTGTTTTTGAGATTCTGTTTTCTATGTGTTGTTCACTTATTTTGATGAATCTATGGGTTGTATCAGGGGGTATGAACCACGGTGAAGTTGGAATACAGTAGATATAATGCTAATATGAAATTGGAATGAGTTTACAATAGTATGTAAAGGTAGTAATTTGCCTTATTATACTAACGGATCTCACGAGGGTTTTGTTAAGTTTTGTGTGGATGAAGTGTTTGAAGATCGAGAAGGTATCAATATAAGAAGAATACAGAGAGACAAGAGTTCAAGCTTGGGGATTCCCAAGGCACCCAAAGTAAATATTTCAAGGAGATTCAAGCATCTAAGCTTGGGGATACCACGGAAGGCATCCCATCTTTATTCTTCAACAATTATCGGTATATCTCGATTTTTGTTTGGTTCACATGATATGCGTCTTTAGTGTTTTTATTTTCCTTTATGCACCATTCTATTATGAGATAGTCCTTAATTTATTTGTAGAATGCTTGATGTGCTTCACTTAAATCTTTTGAGTATGGCTTTGTAGAATGCTCTTTGTGCTTCACTTACATCTTTTGAGTATGGCTTTATAGAATGCTTCGTGTGCTTCACTTATATATTTTGAGCTTGGATATTGGTTAATCTATATTAATTTTAGAATGATATATGAACTTCACTTATATATTTTATAGTATGAATAAAATTATCATCGGAATTAGGCTTGGAAGAGTATCATTAAAGTGCCATGCCTAGCTAAAAAGGCATTAAAGAAAAGTGCTTGTTGGGAGACAACCCAATATTTACCCCTACTGTTTTTTTTGTGTTATCATGATTATTATACTGTATTAAATATGTTTTATATGTTTTGTTTCAATAAAGTTCCATGTAATGCCTTTGGGATGATGTGGTTGATAGTTGACTTGATTCTGTGCAAAAACAGAAACTTTGGTGCCCGGTCCAGAATTTTTATAAATTCACCAGAAACTCAAAAGCTTATGAACTTTCTACACATGATTTTTATACAAATTTCCTAGGTTTTCATAAATTTTGGGCGCTTCATAAGTATGGTCATTGTTCAGATAATTATAGACTGTTTTGATTTTGACAGAATCTGCCTTGTTTGCATAGTTTGCTTGTTTTAGCATTTCCATGGCTTATATTAAGTGATATAAATTTTGGAAATGATAATTTGCAATATACATTATGTCATAACAATTATGGATCTTGTATTTGACAATACCTAAGTGGATGATTTGGTCTTTATCATACTAACCCATCTCACGAAGTTTTGTTAAGTTTTGTGTGATTGAAGTTTCCAAGAATTGGGTGAGATATCGATATGAGGAGAATAAGGAGTGGAAATACCATAATATTGGGTATTCCCCAAGGCACCCCAAGTTAATATTCAAGGAAGATCCAAGTAACTAAGCTTGGGGATTCCCCGGAAGGCATCCCCTCTTTCGTCTTCAACATTATCGATAACCTCACTTGGAGCTGTATTTTTATTCGTCACATGATATGCATTTTTCTTGGAGCATCATTTTATTTCGTTAGGATTTCTTGATGTTATTTATATTAATTTTTTGCATATTTTATTTCAATAAAAGTGTCAAGGGTAGCCTGTACCATGCACAATTTGCAAGTATACGAGTTGTTGTTTCAAAAAAGAAAGTTTGTTGTTAGTGCAAAAAATCTCTAGAATAGTCAGTATGTCATAAAGTCTTTAAATTCTTACACAGCATGATATTATAAATTCTATATAGTGTGGTAAAGTTTCAGAATTTTTGGAGTTAATTAAGTATGGATCTTACTGCATTCTTTATAGACTGTTCTGTTTAGGCAGATTGATGTTATGTTTGCATTGTTTGCATATGTTGGCTTGTTTAATGGTTCTATTTGAGAGTGGAAGCATCAAATATGTAGAGGCATTTATTATGCTATGTAAAATAATAATTTTAGTGATTTTCTAAAGTAGGAAATGATAGGGTTATGCATTGATTTAGACTAACTTATCTCACGAGTTCTTGTTGAGTTTTGGGTGTATGAAGTTTTTGAGATTTAGGAAAACCATGATATGAGAGGAATTAAGGAGACACAAGATCTCAAGCTTGGGGATTCCCTCGGCATACCTAATTAATATTACAAGTCTCTAGCATCTAAGCTTGGGGATGCCCCGGTAGGCATCCCACCTTTCTTCTTCAACAATTATCGGTTAGTATCGGTTGAACATAAGTTTTTGCTTCTTCACATGATATGTGCTATGCTTGGAATATCATTTTATTTTTTTATGTTTGAATAAAAGCATTGGATCTGAAATTTTGAAATATAGAGAGTCCTCACATGGCTATTTTAACTAATTGACTACGCATTGATCTTCACTTATATCTTTTTGGAGTAGTTTGTCATTCACTCTCGTGCTTCACTTATATCCTATGAGTAAATGGTTGAATGAATTGAATGTCATAAATCTGAAATTAAATATGATTCATATACTTATACCATGGGTAGTAATGACTTCACACATAATAAGTATAGGTGGTAAAATTTATTGAAAGTTAGCAAACACCACATTGGTCACTTGAACAATTCATGAAAGAATATTGAAGGAAGAGACATTCCACATATAAATATACTATCTTGGACATCTTCTATGATTGTGATATCATTAATTATTTTCAAACTTGAGAAAATTAGCTGAAGTTGGACAAGGAAGACAACTTAACGAGTTATGTTTGGATATATTTGTATTGAAGTTATATTGTTATGGATCCTCCAACATGTGGTTCTTGCTTCTACCTGATACTAGCCAAAACTTCCGCACCAAGTAGAAATACTACTTGTGCATCCAAACACCCTTAAACCAGTTTTGCCATGAGAGTCCACTATACCTACCTATGGATTGAGTAAGATCCTTCAAGTAAGTTGTCATCGGTGCAAAAAGCGAGAAAAATTGCTCCTAAATATGTATGATGTTTTATTGTAAGGGAAAATAAGCGTTGTACGAACTTGTGATGGTAAAGAAATAAAAGCGACGGACTGCATAATAAAGGTTGCTATCACAAAGGGCAATACAACGTGACATTCCTTTGCATTAAGGGTTTTCACATCCAAAAACAAAAAGCACATGATAACCTCTGCTTCCCTCTACGAAGGGCCTATCTTTTACTGTCTAGTACTTACCTTTATTCAAGAGTCATGGTGATCTTCACCACTTCCTCTATTTCGCATTTTTCTCTTGGCAAGAGTCATGTGTTGGGGAATGATCTAGACATATATATATATCCATACAAATATATTTGATCATGAATTATTATTGTTGACAATTATCATGGAAGACTATATGATAGTTGAGTATGTCGAATTTTCTAAATCAAATCTCTTACATAGACCCTTCCTAAAAATAAGATGAATTGCAATTGTTCGATGACTAGGAATACGGTTTGTTAGTTTTCAAGAAACTTTCTGGTCTATACTTTAACATGTGAATAGCTTGTTACTTGATCATGAGAAGTTTTATGAGATGAGATACTATTTATGGTTTATATTGATGCTAGAAAAAGTGATTGGAATTATAATTGATCAAACTTGTGCACTTGCTAGCATTCACACTTCATAAATTATTTCTTTAATTATTTACCTACTCACGGACGAGCAGGAATTAAACTTAGGGATGCCGATTTGTCTCCAACATATCTATAATTTATGAAGTATTCATGCCATGTTCACAATAATTTTATAAGATTTTGGTATGATTTTATTAGAACTAACCCGGACTGACGTTGTTTTCAGCAGAACTACCATGGTGTTATTTTTTGTGCAGAAATAAAAGTTCTCGGAATGGGCTGAAAATTTACGGTGATTTTTTATGGACCAAAGGAGACCACCGAAGCATCGGAGCTGGGCCAGGAAGTGACCGAGGAAATCACAAGGCTAGGGGCGTGCCCTACCCCCCAGAAGGGTGCTCCCGGCTTGTGGACTCCTCAAGCACCCCCTTGACGTGAGACCGAGGCCAAAAATTCCTATAAATACCAAACCCCCAGAAAGAACCCTAGATCACAAGTTCCGCCGCCGCAAGTCTCTATAGCCACAAAAAATCAAACTTGGCCCTCTCCGACCCCCTACCGGAAGGGGGTCACCATCACCGAACACCATGGAGGAGGAAGACGGAGGGGCCATCATCACCATGGAGGCCAAGGACCAGAGGGAGAACCTTTCCCCATCTAGGGGGGGCATGGAGGAGGAAGCATGAGGGGGAGACCCTCTCCCCATCTCTCTCGGTGGCTTCGGAGTGCCATCAGGGGAACCATCGCCGTGGTGGTCGTCTTCATCAACATCACCTTCTTCATCACCGTCCTCATATCTTTTCAGCGGTCCACTCTCTCGAATCCCGCTGTAATCCCCTACTTGAACATGGTGCTTTATGCCAAATATTATGATCAAATGATGTGTTGCCATCCTATGATGTTTTGAGTATATTTCCTTTGTCTTATGGGTTGATTGATGATCCAGATTGGTTTGAGTTGTATGTTTATTTTGGTGTTGTCCTATGGTGCCTTCTGCACCATGCACATGTGAAGGATTCCCGTTGTAGGGTGTTGCAATACATTCATGATTCGCTTATATTGGGTTGCTAGAGTGACAGAAGCATAAACCCGAGTAAGGGGGTTGTTGCGTATGGGCTAAAGGGGACTTGATACTTTAATGCTATGGTTGGGTTTTACCTTAATGACCTTTAGTAGTTTCAGATGCTTGCTAGCGTTCCAATCAGAAGTGTGTATGATCCAAGTAGAGAAAGTATGTTATCTTATGCATCTTCCTCATATAAAATTGCAATAATGAGTACCGATCTTGTTAACAATTGCCTAGGACAATTCTGCACACCGACCCATCATTATTCCACACTCGCTATTTGTAATATATTGTAATATATTCTAACTTTATGAGAACAACACCTATTTTTATATTTTATTTCTCTGATATCATGCAAAGCTATTCTCTTTATACCCACAATGTAATTTTATTTCTCGTTTCTAGTTGGAAGAAAACGTTCGGCGTACTAGAGTCATATCAGTGGCAGATAGGACTTGAGAGAATATTGATCTTACCTTTCACTCCTTGTGGGTTCGATACTCTATACTTATCACTTCCACCTTTGGAAATTGCTATAATGATACATTGCACTTATGGATTATCACCCATCTAAATACTTTTATTGAATTGTGTGATATGCAAAAGAAGAAAGATGTGGATAATGACATTGTTAAATTGAAGTTATTTCCGTTCGCACTCCGAGATCGTGCTAAAACTTGGTTTACATCTTTGCCTAAAAATAGTATTGATTCATGGAATAAGTGTAAAGATGATTTTCTTTCCAAGGAATTTCCGTCCGCTAATATCATCTCCCTTAGGAACGATATAATTAAATTTAAGCAACTTGATCATGAGCATGTTGCACAATCTTTGGAGAGGATGAAATTAATGATTAGAAATTGGCCCGTGCATGGTTTCAATTTATGGATGATTATACGAATTTTGTATGCGGGATTGAATTTTGCATCTAGAAATATTTAGATTCCGCCGCGGGTGGTACTTTTATGGAAATCACATTAGGAGAAGCTACTAAACTCCTAGATAATATTATGGCAAATTACTCTCAATGGCATACCGAAAGATCTCCTACTAGTAAAAAGGTGCATGCAATTGAAGAACTAAATACATTGAGTTGAATTTTTTTCAAGTAAGAGTGGTGCGATTGATCCTAATGATATGCCTTTCTCTTCTTTGATTGGAAATAATAATGAATCTATGTATGTATATTTTGTTGGTAGGAACAATTTTGGTAATAACGCGTATACAGATAATTTCAACCCTAGACTGTTTCCTAGTAATTCTTATAATAATTATGGTAATTCCTACAACAATTCTTATGGAAATTATAATAAAATTCCCTCTGATATTGAGAATAATAATAAGGAATTTATTAGCTCGCAAAAGGTTTTCAGTGCTATGATTGAAGAAAAATTGCTCAAGATTGATGATTTGGCTAGGAAGGATGATAGCCTGAGATTGATTCTTTGAAAATTATGTATATTCCACCCAAGCATAATATTAATGAGTCTATAAAAGCTATGAGAATTTCTATGGATGAATGTAAAGAAAGAACTGCTAGGATGCGTGCTAAACGAGAATTTTTAGTAAAAGCTTGTTCTTTGATTTCTCGTGAAAATAATGATGAAGATCTTAAAGTGATTGATGTGACTCCTATTGAATCTTTGTTTTATAATATAAATCTTGATAAATATGGGACTGGAGATAAGTCAACTTTAATTAGAAGGCGTCCCAATGATTCGAAGTTTATAGATCTTGATGCAAAAATTGATAAAAGTAGGATTGAAGAGGTCAAAACTTTAAGTAGCAATGAACCCACTCCTTTGGATTTCAAGGATTTTAATTATGATAATTGTTATTTGACACATTATATTTCCTTGTTGCAATCGATGTTGAATTCTCCTCATGCTTATAATCAAAATAAAGCTTTTACTAAACACGTCGTTGATGCTATGATGGAATCCTTTGAAGAAAAACTTGAGTTGGAAGTTTCTATATCGAGAAATCTTTATGATGAGTGGGAACCTACTATTAAGATTAAAATTAAAGATTATGATTGTCATGCTTTGTGTGATTTGGGTGCTAGCGTTTCCACTATTCCGAAAACTTTATGTGATGCGTGAATTTGATGATGCTCCTTAAATTTTCATCTTGTGGATTCCACTATAAATAAACCTATGGGAAGGATTAATGATGTTCTTATTGTTGCAAATAGGAATTATGTTCCCATAGATTTCATTATTCTTGATATAGATTGCAATCCTACATGTCCTACTATTCTTGGTAGACCTTTCCTTAGAACGATTGGTGCAGTTATTGATATGAAAGAAGGAAAGATTAGATTTCAATTTCCATTGAGGAAGTGCATGGAACACTTCCCAAGAAAGAAAATTAACTTACCATATGAATATATTATGAGATATACTTATGGATTGCATACCAAAGATGATAATACTTAAATCTATTGCGTTATGCCTAGCTAGGGGCATTAAACAATAACGCTTGTTGGGAGGCAACCCAAATTTATTTTTATGTTTTTTTGTTTTGTTTCTATTCTTGAATAAATTACACACTCTTACCTTTGTATTAATTGTGTTTTAGTGTTTCAATTAGTGTTTGTTCCAAGTAATACCTTTGGGATGGTCTACGGTGATAGTTGATTTGATCTTGCTGAAAAATAGAAACTTTGATGCCCAGTACAGGAATTTTCTAAATTCACAGAAGCATCGATTGGATCTGAATTATTTACGCAAGGTTGATATACAAATTTCCCAGATTTTCCTACGTTTTCAGAATTTTTAGAGTGACATAAGTGTTCTAAGTTTATACATTGCTACATATTATTCTGTTTTAGACAGATTCTGTTTTCTATGTGTTGTTTGCTTATTTTGATGAAACTATGGGTAGTATCGTGGGGTATGAACCATGGAGAAGTTGGAATACAGTAGATATTACACCAATATAAATAAATAATGAGTTCACAACAGTACCTAAAGTTTTGATTTTATTTTCTTATACTAATCGATCACACGAGTTTTCTGTTGAGTTTTGTGTTGTGAAGTTTTCAAGTTTTCACTACAGGAATCAGCAACTTTGCCATCTGCCATAGCGGACGGCAAAGGCATGCATGGCGGATGGCAAAGGCTTTGTCGTCTGCCAGCTGACGGCCAACCGTCCGGCTGAATAAGCTACGGTAAAGGGTGCTTTGTCGTGTGCTGGCAGACGGCAAAGATGCTTAGGTCTTTGCCGTCTACTAGCAGACGGCAAAGACCGTGGATGGCACACGTGGCAGCTTATGTCCGTTAAGGGGTTAACGGCATGCTTTGTCGTGTGCTGGCAGACGGCAAAGATGCAAAGTTCTTTGCCGTCTGCCAGCGGACGGCAAAGATGCAAAGTTCTTTGTCGTTTGCTGGCTGACGGCAAAGATGCAAAGTTCTTTGTCGTCTGCTAGTAGACGGCAAAGAAACCACATAGGCCAGCCTAGTGCCACCCTAGGTTGAACAAGTAGCTACCATGTGGAAGCTTTGCCATCTGCTGGCAAACGGCAAAGAACCTGTATAGCCCCTGTTTTTCTGTTTTTTCTTCAATTTGTTCAATTTCACAGAATTTCATATATATATATACACACATTTGAAAATACTTTCAACAAGCATACCAACACATATCCAACAGGAAGTTACCAACACATGTCTAGCAACAAGTTTCCAACAACATATCCAACAAGTTTCCAACAACATACCAACAACAAAGTTCATCATACACAATCAAAACAAAAAGGAAGCACAGGGAGAAGAGTAGACTCAATCAACGCAAGCTTCCTCATCTAAAGCAAATCTGCAAATTGGGAAAGAAGAAAGTTAGAAGAAGAAGAGGAGGAGGAGGAGGAAGAAGAAGAAGAAGAAGAAGACTAGCTAGAAGAAGAAGAAGAAGAAGAAGACTTTTTCTTCTCTTTCTTTTTCTCCTCTCCTCCTATTTATCTTCTTCATCTAACTAAGGTAGGTAAAAATGCCATTTTTTAGCTAAGCTAGGTAAAAAAGCTATGTGTAGGTCATTTTAGAGCTAAGCTAGGTAAATAGGTCATTTTGGAGCTTCATAAGGTTATTATGTCATTTTCGAGGAAAATAAGCTACACCAAGTATGTGATTTGCTTCATAAGGTTTATATCATTTTCAAGGAAAATAAGCTAAACCAATTATGTCATTTGCTTCGTAAAGTAAGTCTATGTCATTTTGGAGCTAAACCAAGGTTATCATGCCATTTTTTTACCTAAGTATGCTAAGTATGTCATAAATGAACTGAAGAAGCTAAGTATATGTCATTTTTCAGCTAACCTAGGTAGTTATGCCATTTTTTAGCTAACTAATCATATTTACTCATTTTGGAGGACAAAATGGCAAGTGTAGGTCATTTTAGAGCTATGCTAGTTATAATCGGTCATTTTGGAGGTAGGTATGGTTATTTTGTCATTTTGGAGGAAAATAAGCTAAGTTTATGTCATTTTGGAGCTAAACCAAGGTTATCATGCCATGTTTTACCTAAGTATGCTTAGTATGTCATAAATGAACTAAAGAAGCTAAGTATAGGTCATTTTGGAGCTAAATAGGTCATTTCTTAAGCTAACTATGCATTTGTTAAGAAGAACACTTGGGAAAACTTACCATCATCACGTAGGTGAAGGACCAGTTGGGTTTGTGCCAGTGTGAGATGGAGAAGGACTGGTAAGGGTCGCGGAAGACGCAGAAGGATCGGTCGATGCTTGTCGGGAGGCACGCTGCACCAAAGATCATTTGCAATGTCTCCTTAGCATGATGCAACTCAAATGTGAATACTAGTAACTAATGACCATTCAAATGAAACTCACCGTGGGTGCTATAGCTATATGGGGCATCGACGGAGGGGTCTGACCATTGTTCTGGCACACGGTCTGCACATTTTGTTTTCACAAGTCAGTCATATTAGTTAGTGATGAAACAAACATTAGGTGCATGATTTGGCTAATGTGCAGGAGAAACTTACCACGAGGAGCTCATATAGGGCCCGGTGAGACGCGTCGTTCTGGTTCCTCTCCTCCTCCAACAGCCTAGCTGTCCTCTCCTCCATGTCCCTCTCCCTCTGTGTCGCCTGCCTGTTTGCCTCTACCAGAAGCTCCTGGGCCCTAGCCTCGATGGCAAGCTCCATTGGCCATGGACGAGGCCTTATCTCAGGATCAGAGCTCGTCTGGCACTTCTTGATCTTCGGGACAGTTCTAGGACAACGTATCAGTCCATCCCCAATGGCTATCGAGCCATGGGGCCTCCCGCCACCAGATATTATCACGAGCTCTCGATCAAAAGGACTCTGGCTCGGGTTGAAGTCCTCCGTTTTCCTCTCCTTCCTCTCATCTCTGTACCTCACGAGCTTGTTATGGGAGGAGATATTGCTGAAACTCTCTGGATGATCGAGGTCATCCTTAGAGAATGCCTTGTCCTTCTTGTACGAGGTAGCATGGGCCATGGCATAGAGGTCAAACAGCGGTGGCACCTCCTTCTTGTTTTGTCGCGCCTAAAAGAGAGGAACAAAATATTAGTTAAGGGCTCAAGCTAGCATGAAGAATGAAATTGCATGAATCATGAAGCAAACCACATACCCAGATATCCCCGTACTCAAACAGGTTGGAGCTCCCTTGATGGTGTGGCACACCTTTCATTTGGTATTTGTCAAAAGAGATACCCGTTGATGTCGTATTTTTCAAATGAACAGACGTTATAGTCAAAACCATTAGCGACTTGTTTCAATTCGGGGTCCATAGACTCTGCATTAGCCTAAACGTTTATTACGAAAGGATTGTTGCATTAGCCACAAACTAGACGAAGAAATGAAATCTTCTAATGGAAATTACCGTTTGCTTGAACCAAGAGATGAAACCGGGATAGCCGCCTCCATGCTTTGCCAGAAGCTCATACTCTTCGATGGAATCCTTTTGGATCACCGCTCCATCCGAGAATTTGGCGACGTATCAACTGTATCACTTATCCGGGAATAAGAGCATTTCAAAGGAATTAGAAGTTGCGAAACAATGTACCGAGAACTTACTCGATGTATGGCCACACTTCTGTTAGGTTGTTGAAGATATACAACGAAATGGTCCGCCATCTTCGACATCCAACACTATGGCTTTCGAAGCATCGGCTGGTGCGAGCTTCCCTTTGAATAGGATGAGGTTGGATCGACCTTTTTCACGGTCGCCATCATTGTACCGAGGCTTCGGATTATGCAAATGACGATTCTTGGCTTTGTAGTGTGTTGTCATGAAGTTTGCCGCCTCCTCAGTAATGAATGCCTCGGCCATCAATGCTTCAACTCTATGTTTATTTTTACATTTTCCTCGAAGCGTCTTCTGCATCCTCTTAGTTGCGAAGCACCAACGATTTTGCATGCCCCCCCCAATCTTACCTTGGTCGGGAGATGCAAAATCAAATGTTGCATTGGATTAAAGAAGCCCGGTGGAAAGATCTTTTATAACTTGCAGATCAACTCCGGCGCCAACTCTTCTAGTTCATCTAGCACGTCAAGCGATAGTTCTTTCGCACAAAGAGCACGGAAGAAATAGCTCAGCTCTGCCAGTACTAGCCATTCATCCTCAGGGATAAAGCCACGCAACATCACCGGCATTACCCGCTCAAGCCATATGTGCCAGTCATGACTCTTGGGACCAAATGTTTTTAATTTGTCAAGACTCGCTCCCCTCTTTAGATTCACTACATACCCATCGGGGAACATCAACTGCATTTTCACCCACAAGATCATTTCCCTCATAGCTGGCCTCCCAAGATTGACCATGACTTTGGCTTCCTCTAGTTCTTCTTTCCTTTTGGTTGTCATATGTTTTGTAACGGTCTATCACATAGAGCTTGCTGATCGACTCTAGACTTAGGATTATCCTTCGACTTCCCCTCTATGCCGAACAATGTACCAAAAAGGGCCTCCGCGATATTCTTTTCGGTGTGCATCATGTCGATGTTGTGTGGGCAAAGGAGGTCTTTAAAGTAAGGAAGATCCCATAAACATATCTTGTGAGTCTAGGCGTGTTCCGTATTATACCCTTTGAAATACCCTTGACGATTTGGATCCGGCTCGTGAGCATTTATCTGGTCCAGGATCTGTTGGCCTGTCAACACAGGTGGTGCAATGTTTTTGACAACTCAACCTTTGATGAAATTATTCTTGTCTATTCTAAACTTATGGTCAGGATCTAGGAACTATTTATGCATGTCGAAGCAAGAAAACTTGCAACGCGCCTGCAACCAACAGAACTCAAGAGCTGCCTTGCATGTGGGGCACGGGAATCTTCCATGCACACACCAGCCAACGAATAGCGCATACACCGGCAAGTCATGCGACGAGTACATGTACCACACATGCATTTTGAAGTTCTTTTTGGTAGCGGCGTCGTATGTCTTGATCCCATTATCCCAAGCTTCTTGCAATTTATCCTTAAGAGTCTGCACGTACACATTCATATTCTTCCCCGGATATTTGGGCCCCAGAATTATCAACATTAGGAAAATGTTCTTTATTTTCATAATCTCTCCGGGGGGAGATTGAGTGGAATGACAAATACAGGCCAACAACTATATTGTGCTGCCATCATACCATACACATTGAACCCATCCGTGTTGATGGCAACTCGAGGATGCCTTGGATCTACCGCTTTATCCTTATGTAATGCATCGAAGTGCTTCCACGCAAAAGCATCTGAAGTGTGGCCCAACATCAGATTCCCATCTGCATCTAGTTCTGTTCTTTTGCCGAATTTATGCCACGTCATATGTCTGGCCGTCTCTTTAACCATGAAAATACGTTGAAGTCTTGGTATGATTGGCAGATACCGAAGAACCTTGACTGGGATTTTGGTCTGACTCTTCTCACCCATACCGTTGTCTACCAGAACATACCTGGAAGCCTTGCAAATGGGACAATAGTTGAAGCCCGCATACTCAAGCCTAAATAAGGCACATCCATTCTCATAGGCATCTATCTTCTCATAGGGCATCTTAAGCGCACGTAGGATTTTTCCCGATTGGTACAGGTTTGCTGGCAATACATGGCCTTTGGGTAGAAAGCGTCCAAATATCGTCATCATCACGTCATAGCATTCTCTGCCTAGGTTGAACTGAGCCTTCAGAGCCATTACTTGCGCGATGGCATCCAGCTGACAAAGGTCAGTGTGCTCGTGGAGAGGATGTTTTGAAGACTCCAACATTTCATAGAAGGCCTTTGAAGATTCCTCCATCTCATCATCCAAATCCTGAGCATCATCAAAGTCTTGCACCATGTCTTCGATCCCGATACCATGCTCGTCGGTGCGACAACGAATCACCTCAGCTCTGGCACATTGGGCAGACTCACCATGAAATGTCCAGACCATATAATTAGGCGTAAAACTCCACTTCTGCAGGTGTTTGATCATTTCAAACTCTGACTTCTTCTTAAATTTGTCGCAATCGACACAAGGGCACCAGGTTATTTTCTGTCCATTTGCAAATGCGACTCTCACAAACTCCTTGGTTTTTGTTATCCATTCACGGGTCATGTCTTTCTGACTAGTGTGACCGATGTACATCCACCCACAATCACTCATCTTGCCTAGCTACTGGACACACACAAAATATATACATAATTCAACAAACCATATTCATCAGTTAATAGAGTTTGTCATCTTTATTACGTCGATGCAACCTAGACGCTAGTAGGTAAAGATTGGGTTCGTTTTCCCATGCTCTGCTCCGGATCCGACACACAATTTCGGCAGCACCTCCCCGCTGTTCTCCTGATACACATCTCGGCAATAAGCAGAGAGGATGTGTACCCAGAGAACAACAGGGAGGCACTAACGAAATTCTGCATTGGATCCGGAGTAGAGCATATGGGAAAACGAACCCAAACTACACATACTCAGGTTGTCCATGGATAACGTTGGACAATTCAAAATAATCACGGTTATAAATATGCTAATGAATGCATATTTATAGATGTAACCCTTTCGAACGGGATACGTATAGTGGTCATGCATACTAATGATTGAAGACACCTATAGCTAGCAAGTTTCATCGGCACGAAGACCGGAACAGAGGAAATGAAGGGGGAGGAGGAGATGTCATTTGTGCTCACCCACGAACGCAGGGGCGGAGCTCGTCGAACGCACGGGGAGGTCGTCAAACACCAGACCCTCATAGCGACGAAACAACTGCACATTTAAATCCACCTGATCAACATAAATATGATGTTTTGTATAACAAAATTGATAAATATATGACTTAACTCATAATTCACAAATATATGACCTCGTTGGCCTCTGGAAGGCCGAAGAGCACATTGGGGTGACGTGGGTGTCGTGTCGGGGTTGGGGTGTCGGGGGTGTCGTGTCGGGGTAGGGGTGATGTGTCGGGGACGGGAGTGCCGTGTCGGAGTGTCGGGGTGTCGTGTCGGGGGTTGAGGTGTCGGTGATGTTGTGTCGGGGTCGACCCTCGACTCCTTTTCCCCTAGATCCTCGGGGGTCGGGGGTCGGGGGTCTTCTTCTTCTGCTTCTTCTTCTTCTTCTTCTTCTTCTTCTTCTGCTCCTCCTATTCTTCTTCTTCTTCTTCCTTCTTTTCCTTCTCCTCCTCCCTTTCTTCTTCTTCTCCTCCTTTTCTTCTTCTTCTTCTCTTCTTCTTCTTCTTCTTCGGCGATCCTCGACCCTCGACCCCTTGGCGACCGGTGATCCTCGACCCGGTTCTGTCGGCGCCGACGCACCCCGTCGGCGATCCTCGACCCGGTTTTCCTTTTTCCTTTTCTTTCTTCTCCTCTTCTCCTCCTTTTCTTCTTATTTTTCCTCTTCTTATCCTTCTCCTCCTCCTACTCTTCTTCTTCTCCTCCTTCTCCTTCTTCTTCTTCTCCTTCTTCTTCTTCTTCTTTTCTCCTCCTCCTCCTCCTCCTCCTCCTTTTCTTCTTATTTTTCTTATTCTTCTTGCTCTTCTTCTTATTCTTCTTCTTCTTATCCTCCTCTTCTTCTTCTTCTCTTCTTCTTCTTCTTCTTCATTTCCTCTCCTCCTCCTCCTAAAAAACTAACTAACTAACTTACCAACTTAATAGAAAAAACTAAGTAAGTCACTTATTTTTTTCTAACCTAATAAATAAACTAAACTAAACCTAAATATAAATATAAAAAGAACTAAACTGAACTAAAACTAAACCTAAATCTAAATAAACATGGTGCAAGTGGAGAAAGAACTCACTAGGATCAGGGAGAGGAGTCTCCGCGGGTGGAGGGGGCCGATGGAGGGGGCAGGGGATTGGGCGGCGGCGCCATAGGGGAGGGGGAGGGGCGGGGCCGGTGGAGGAGGCCGGTGTAGGGGAGGGGGCGGCGTTGCCGCAGGGGAGGGAGCGGGGCGGGGCTGGTAGATGAGGCCGGGGCAGGGAGGGGGCGGTGTTGCCGCAGGGGAGGGCGCGGGGCGGGGCCTAGGTGGCGGTGGCGATGGGGGTCGGGTGGTGGCGGGCGGTGGGCGGCAGGCCAAAGCAGCGTGGGGTCGGGGCGGCAACAGGGTGCGGTCGGGGGCGGCGGCGGGGTGTGCGGTCAGGGAGAGAGACAGAGAGAGAAGAGAGAGAGAGGAGGGGGGTGGGCCGTTAGGGCCGTTATAGTGGCTTCTTTGTCGTCCGCTAGCGGACGGCAAATAGGTGGGGTGGGCCATTGCAATAAGCTCGCCTCCACTGGACTCCACCCCACCTCTTTGTCGTCTGCTAGCTGACGGCAAAGTTTCTTTGCCGTCCGCTAGGAGACGGCAAAGAGGTGGCTGATGGCAAAGGGCTTCTTTGTCGTCAGCTAGTGTTTTGCTGTCTGTTTTCTGGAAATGGATGGCAAAGATCTTCTTTGTCATCCACCAGCTGATGGCAAAGAACTGGCAGACGGCAAATTTGCTGATTCCAATAGTGTTTGTGTAAAGATTTGATGGACTATGGAATAAGGAGTGGCAGAATCCTAAGCTTGGGGATGCCCAACGCACCCCAAGGTAATATTCAAGGACAACCAAGAGCCTAAGCTTGGGTATGCCCCGGAAGGCATCCCCTCTTTCGTCTTCAATCCATCAATAAATTTACTTGAGGCTATATTTTTATTCACCACATGATATGTGTTTTGCTTGGAATGTCTTGTATGATATGAGTCTTTGCTTTTTATTTTTCCACAATCATCATTTATGTACACACTTTTTGAAGGTACACGCATGAATAGTGAATTTATTAGAATACTCTATGTGCTTCACTTATATCTTTGAGCTAGGCAATATGCTCTAGTGCTTCACTTATATCTTTTTAGAGCATGGTGGTGGCTTTATTTTATAGAAATGATTGAACTCTCTTGCTTCACTTATATTATTTTGAGAGTCTCTAAACATCATGATAAATTTTTTAGGTTATGAATTTAGTCCTAATATGATGGGCATCCAAGAGAGATATAATGAAAACTTTCTTATAAAAGTGCATTGAATACTATGAGAAGTTTGATTCCTTATGATTGTTTTGAGATATGAAGATTGTAATATTAGAGACATGCTAGTTAGTAATTGTGGATTTGAAGAAATACTTGTGTTAAAGTTTGTGATTCCCATAGCATGCACGTATGCTGAACCGTTATGTGATGAAGTTGGAGCATGATTTATTTATTGATTGCCTTCCTTTGTGTGGAGGTCGGGATCGCACGATGCTTAACTCCTACCAACCCTTCCCCTAGGAGCATGCGTGTAGTACTTTGTTTTGATGACTAATATAATTTTGCAAGAGTTCTTTATGACTAATGTTGAGTCCATGGATTATACGCACTCTCACCCTTCCACCTTCGCTAGCCTCTCTAGTACCGTGCAACTTTTGTCGGTGCATTAAACCCACCTTCCTCAAAACAGCCACCATATACCTTCCTCAAAACAGCCACAATACCTACCTATTATGGCATTTGCATAGCCATTTCAAGTTATATTGCCATGAAATTTCCATTGTTCCATTTATTATGACACGCACCATCATTTTACTATTGCTTAGCATGACCGTAAGATAGCTAGCATGATGATGTCATTGCTATGCTAGATCATTGCATATCCCGGTACACCGTCGGAGGCATTCATATAGAGTCATATCTTGTTCTAGTATCTGGTTGTAAATTTTGAGTTGTAAGTAAATAAAAGTGTGATGATCATCATTATAGAGCATGGTCCCGTGTGAGGAAAGGATGATGGAAACTATGATTCCCCCACAAGTCGGGATGAGTCTCCGGACTTTATGAAAAATAAAAGAGGCCAAAGTATCCCACCAAAAGAAAAAAGGGGAGAGAAAATGAGAGAAAATAGAGAAGGGGAAATGCTACTATCCTTTTTCCACACTCGTGCTTCAAAGTAGCACCATGATCTTAATGATAGAGAGTCTCCTATATTGACACTTCCAGATACTAGTGGGAATTTTTCATTATAGAACTTGGATTGTATATTCCAATGATGGGCTTCCTCAAATTGCCCCAGGTCTTCGTGAGCAAGCGAGTTGGATGCACACCCACTTAGTTTCTTCTTTTTTGAGCTTTCATACACTTATAGCTCTAGTGCATCTGTTGCATGGCAATCCCTACACACTCACATTGATATATATTGATGGGCATCTCCATAGCCCGTTGATACGCCTAGTTGGTGTGAGACTATCTCCTTCTTTTGTCTTCTCCCCAACCACCATATTCTATTCCACCTATAGTGCTATGTCCATGGCTCACGCTCATGTATTGCATAAGAGTTGAATTTTTTTGAAAATACAAAAGTATGAAACAATTTCTTGGCTAAAATCGGGGTTGTGCATTATTTAACACTTTGTGTGATGAAGATGGAGCATAGCGAGACTATATGATTTTGTAGGGATAGCTTTCTTTGGCCATGTTATTTTGAGAAGACACGATTGCTTTATTAGTATGCTTGAAGTATTATTGTTTTTATGTGGTTGTGGGGGTGGCTATTTATATCCAGGGTGCAACCCGGCATGATAAGACATAAATGCCCCCTAATGATATGACTGTTATGTGGATAAATATCTGGACAGCCGGCGCAAAGCACAATCACGGTTGGAATTTGAACTATCAAAATCCTCAAGGATTATCATATTCCTCAAGGTAGGCAGTTTGCACTGGCGAACTCCTAACTCCTCAGTCACACCAATTTCCTGAGAGACCATAAGAACATCGTCTTTGTCGCTGAGGAACTTGACTGAACCGCAAGAGATTTCCAAAGGATTCACTCGAAGGATCGGGTATGTTGAGGCTTTTGATTTGAGCATCACTTGCAAATTTTTCCTTAGTTTTCCCTCGACCCCCTATAATATAAAGGTGTTCCTATGAAGAAAGGAAATTAAACAATAAAAACTAAAGTCTTCATGCTTCAAGGTCCTCACGTCAATTACTTCATGGACAAACCATTTCTTCATTATCAAAGTCTTCAAGAAAACTTCAAACTCTTCAACTGAATACATGTATTTTTAGGGGTCGACATTCTTTGAATATATCAACCTCCTCATTGACTTATAGAACCTATTTATACTCACAAACACATTAGTCCCTTAACCTATAAGTCTTCAATACACAAAAATCGCTAAGGGGGCACTAGATGCACTAACAATTGCCCCTTATGGTAGCAACCTTTATTATGAATTTTGTCACTTTTATTTCTTTGCGGTCACAAGATCATGGAAAGCTTATTTTCCCTTAAAATAAAATATCACACATATTTAGGTGCATTTTTATTGCTTTGTGCACCGATGACAACTTACTTGAGGGATCTTACTCAATCCATAGGTAGATATGGTGGCCTCTCATGGCAAGAAACTTGATTTAGGTGTTATGGATGCACAAGTAGTATCTATACTTATTGATAATTTTTGGGCTAGCAAAAGATCCCAAGAAAGCACCACATGTTAGAGGAACCATGACATATAACTTCTATGTGAATGTAAACAAACATAACTCATTACGTTGTCTTCCTTGTACAACATCAAGAAATCTATTATTATATAATATTTGATGGGGGCTCAAAATCATAAAAGATGTCCAAGATAGTATTTTTGTGTGTGAATATCCTCTCATATTTCATAATTTTGCATGGATTTTATCAATGACTAATATTATGTTTGTTAACTCCCAATATTTCTTATCAATCATACTTTTTCTATGTGAATTCATTACTCCCCATGGGATTAGCATATGATTTTTCTATTCATTTCATTTCTATTATTGATGCATGAAAGTAAAACAAGTAAACTCAAAGTAATATTTATTATATAACTCTCACACTCGATTACAAAGATGGGTAGATCACAAAGCAAGAACTCTAAGCAAAGCAATACTAAATTTTTATTCATCTAAATCACGAAATTACTATGGATTGAACTAAGATAGATGATAATGGTAAAAGTGATGGTGATATGATACCGGGGCACCTTCCCCAAGCTTGTAACAAGCTAAGGGTGGTGCCCATACCCATGTACTCAGGTGTCCTTCTTGGGTGATGGTGGTGATGATGTAGTGGGCTTATCCTTCACACTAGATAGGAGAGCAACACTTAATTCCTCTCATAAGCTAACTATTGAATAATTATGGTGTTCTTTTACACTTCCACCGTAATATGTTTATTTTCTGGCCACTAAGAGCTTTTTTCTGCATCACTTTCACTTGGACGAGAGATGTCCCGATTGGAGGGTATATGTGAGCGAGAAATATTCTCAACTCAGTAGTTGTGAATCAAATTGTGAAAGTTATTTGCATGTAACCTGCCAAGGGTCTCCTCAGAGTAGATTAACCTTATGTTTTCTAAGCTAGATAAGCTCTCCTCCACATTGGTGGGGAAGGGTTAGGAGAGGTGGAGATGTCGGCCAGCATGCCATGCTCCAAGGCAGGGGATGCACTTCCATAGAGTCCATAGGTTCTTCCCCTGTGACGAATTCCACGGTTCCCTCTCATTCAATCTCCATATGTAGTAGCCAAGCCTCGTCCTCAATGTTGTTGGAGGAGGAGGATGACATAGCTTCAACCATTTGAGAAATATGTCAGAAAAACAGCCCAACACAATAACAGAGGAGAAACTTGCGATGTGGTGGTCAAACAGACGATGGTATATATAATGATTTTTCTAGGTTAGAACACATGTCTAGAAAGAAAACAGAGTCCGGGAGGCACATGTGGTGCTCCCAATCCACCATGGCATGCCCAGGGGGGTAGTCACGCCCTGTTGGCTTGGGACTCCCTCGTGGGTGCCCTTGCCTAGTTTTTAATTTTGTAATTCTTCTAGAACACCAAAACCTACAGAACATAATTTTATGGAATTTTTGGAGTTGCATTACTTATCGTATCCCATAGCTACCCCTTTTTAGGCTTCTGGAGTGTTTCAGAAGGTCACTCTTATGTGTTCTGCCAGTGTCATCACTTCACTAATATTCGTTTCAACATTAATTGACGTACCTGAGATATAATGTTTAATTCTTTGCCCATTAACCACTCTCAGATTTGTGCATTTGGCATTATTGATCTTGATAGCACCGGAGTGACAAACCTCTTCGATGATATCGGGTCCTTCCCATTTGGAGAGAAGCTTACCTGCAAAGAATCTAAAACAAGAATTGTACAAAAGAACTAGGTCTCATACATTGAATTCCCATTTTTGGATTCTCTTTTCATGCCAGCTTTTAACTTTTTCTTTAAACAACTTGGCATTTTCATAATCTTGTGTCCTCCATTCATCTAAAGAGCTAATATCAAATAACCTATTTTCACAGGCAAGTTTGAAATCATAGTTAAGTTATGTAATTTCCCAATAAGCTTTATGTTCTAACTCAATAGGGAAAAGACATGTTTTTCCATAGACCATTTTATATGGAGGATATTCCCATAGGAATTTTGTAAGCAGTTCTATAAGGCCATAAAGCATCATCAAGTTTCTTAGACCAATTCTTTCTAGATTTATTAATAGTCTTTCGCAAGATCAATTTCATTTCTCAGTTACTCTGCTTGACTTGACCGCTAGACTCCGGATGGTAGGGCGATGCAATTATATGGTTAACATCATATTTAGCTAGAAGATTACGGAAAGCACCATGGATAAAATGTGAACCACCATCACTCATTAAATATCTAGGAACTCCAAACCTCGAGAAAATAATATCTTTAAGCATTTTAATATAAGTGTTGTCATCAGCACTACTAGTTGGAATAGTTCCACCCACTTATTAACATAATCAAGATCAACTAAATGAGTATACCCATTAGAGAAAGGAAAAGGTCCCATAATCAAAACCCCAAACATCAAATGGTTCAATAGCAAGTGAATAATTCATAGGCATTTCTTGACGTCTACCAATGTTACCAATTTTTTGGCATTCATCAGAAGAGAGGATAAACATACGTGCATCTTTGAAAATAGTAGGCTAATAAAAACCATACTCTGGTACCTTATGTACAGTTCTGTCACCAGCGTGGTGCCCCCTGTAGGCCTCGAAATGAAATTTCTGTAGGAACTGTTCCTGTTCATGCTCAGGTACAACGTCTAATAACACCATCTACTCCCTACTTATACATATGTGTATCATACCAAAAGTAATGTCTTAAATCAAAGAAGAACTTTTCTTTTTTTGGTAGGTGAAACTAGGTGGTATATATTTAGTAACAATGTAATTCGCATAATCTTGATACCAAGGAGTACTATGAGAAGAATTTATAACAGCTAATTGCTCATCAGGAAAATTATCATCAATAGGTAGTGGGTCATCAAGAACATTTTCCATTCTACAAAAATTATCTGCTACCAAGTTTTCAGCTCCCTTTCTATAAACAATATGCAAATCAAACTCTCGAAGTAAAAGCATCCACCTAATCAGTCTAGGCTTAGCATATTTCTTTTCCATAAGGTATTTAATAACAACATGATTGGTGTGAATAGTAACTTTGGAATCAACAATATAAGGTCTAAACTTATCACATGCATACACAACTGCTAAAAATTATTTTTCAGTGGTAGCATTATTTGTTTGGGCACTCTCTAGAGTTTTACTAGCATAATGGATAACATTCATTTTCTTGTCTACTCTTTGCCCTCCAACAGCACCAACAGCATAATCACTAGTATCCCACATAATTTGAAATGGTAAATTCCAATCAGGTGGCTGAACAATAGGTGCAGTGATTAAGACATTCTTTAGTATTTCAAAGGCTTCTACATATTCATAATCGAAAATAAATGGAATTTATTTTTGAAGAAGATTAGTTAGTGGCCAAGAAATCTTTAATAAAACGCCTATAAAAACTAGCGTGACCAAGAAAACTTCTTATCCCTTTAACATTTTTAGGACATGGCATTTTCTCTATTGCTTGAACGTTAGCCTTAACTACCTCGATACTTCATTAACAAAGTTTACGCCCAAGTACTATACCTTCATTCACCATAAAGTGGCACTTCTCCTAGTTCAAGACAAGATTAGTTTCTTCACATCTCTGCAAAACTCAAGGTTGCTTAAGCAATCATCAAAAGAAGTCCCATGAACGGGAAAAAATCATCCATGAACACCTCAACAATCTTCTCATAGAAATCAGAGAATATATCGGTCATACATCTTTGAAAGGTAGCAGGTGCATTTCATAGATCAAAAGGCATACGTCCATAAGCATAATTTCCAAATGGGCAAGTAAAAGTAGTTTTCTCTTGGTCTTCCTTTGACACGGGTATTTGACGAAAAACATAATATCCATCAAGAAAGCAAAAATGTGTGTTCTTAGACAATCTTTCTAACTTTGATCAATAAAAGGCAAGGGGTAATGATCCTTTCTAGTAGCTTTGTTTAATTTACTAAAATCAATTACCATCCTAAAACTAGTTACAATTCTCTGTGGAATAAGTTCATTTTTATCATTAGGAACAACGGTTATACCTCCTTTCTTAGGAACACAATGGATAGGACTTACCCATCTACTATCAGCAATAAGATAAATTATACCTGCCTCCAGAAGCTTTAGTATTTCAGTTCTTACCACTTCCTTCATTTTAGGATTCAAGTTGCGTTGGTGATCAATGAAAGGTTTAGCATCCGGTTCCATATAAATTTAGAGTAGAATTAATGCCCTTAAGATCATCAAGAGTATGTCAAATAGCAGCTCGGTGCTTCCTTAGGGTTTTGAGAAATCTCTTTTCTTCATGCTCTGAAAGGTTAGCACTAATAATAACAGGATATATTTTCTTTTCATCAAGATAAGCATATTTCAAAGCATTTGGTAATTTATTTAGCTCAAACACAGGATCTCCCTAAGTGGTGGAGGATCTCCTAAAATGTCAAACAGGCAAGTCTTGTTTTATAATAGGTGTTTGTCTAAAGAATATTTCATCTATTTCATTCCTTTCACTCGTATGCATATCATTCTCATGCTCCTGTAGATATTGTTCAAACAAATCCGTAGGAGGTATGACAATAGAAGCAAGACCAATTATTTAATCCTTACTGGATAATTCTTTCTCAAGTGGTTGTCTACCAAACTTAAAGAAACTAAATTCATGAGCCTCATCACCAAAGCTTACTTTAACCTTCTCAGTAACACAATTAACTTCAGCATTAATAGTATTCAAGGAAGGTCTACCAAATATAATGGGACAAAAATTATCTTGTTGTGAACCAAGTACTAATACTTAATTTTCCACACAAGACTAGAACATCTCTAACAATCCCAAGTGGTGAAATAGGAACTCTATTTTCAAGTTTAATAGTGACATCGATGTCTTCAATCTCACACGGTACTATGTCATTCATAATTTATTTATATAAGGTAAAAGGTATAGCACTAACACTATCACCCATGTCACACAAGCCATGATAGCAATGATCTCCAATCTTAACACAAGCAATAGGCATGCCAACAACTGGTTTATTTTTTATCAAACTCATTATGCTTGTTTCTAATAGGTTTTGCAATTCTAGCAGCTTCATCACAGAAGTAAATAACATGTCCATCAGTATTATCATCTAGGAGATATCTAACCATAGCAATATTAGTTTCTAAATTTATTTTTTCAGAAGTTTTACATGTCCTAATATGGCTTTTATTAACCATAGTTGCAACTTTAGCATGTTCCTTAATCCTAATAGGAAAAGGTGGTTTCTCAATGTAAGCAGTAGGCACAACTGGTTCAACATGGTAAACAATTGTTTCCTCTTTAACTTTAATAGGTTCCTCTACAAATTCTTCAATGGGTGGATGAAATTTAAACCACTTCTCCTTAGGGAGATCAACATGAGTAGAAAATGATTCGCAGAAAGAAGCTACTATCTCAGAGTCAAGCCCATATTTATTGCTAAACTTCTGAAAAGCTTTAGTTTCCATAAAATATTTAACACAATCAAACTCAAGCTTTATACCTAAGTCTTTACCTTTGTCGAGTTCCCAATCTTTAGAGTTCCATTTTATTTTTTCTAAAAGATGCCATTTGAATTCAAGAGTTATCTTCATGTAGGAACCAGTGGAGGAAGAATCGAGCATTAATTGATCATAATGAGAAAGCCGAGTGTCGAGGTACGACATCTATGGGATCGCATGGATCCCTTTGTGGTTCAGCGGGGAGATTGTATGCACAAAGAGCAGATCTGACGAGCCATGCGGGGGAGATTTTACCCAGATTCAGGCCACTGAGAAGCGTAAAACCCTACTACTGCTTTAGTGTATTATGGGTGTTGCATTCTGGCTACAGGAGCGCTATGTTATGAACAGTACACAGCCGCTATGCTTGTGAGCCAGAAGGTTTCAGAAGCCCTTCGTAACGCCTTGGGCCTCCTTTTATATGACTAAGGGGTCTCCAACAGTGGTGTACAGTACATACATGAGGTGTACAGTTGCTACAGTGTTATCATACCTAACACTGATGGTGCAGGACAAATGCATTTAATGTTTCATAAGGCATCCCTGACCTTCTACGGGGCGAGACAGGAGCCTGTCCCATTGGCACCGCTTAACCTCCTCCATCACCAGCGCCTTGACACATATCCAGGAGGGATGACACCTAGTCTCTGCGCTGCTAGGATGGAGAGGTCTTGCCGGGTGCACGTCTTCCCGGGGCTCTGTAAGCCATCCCGGCAAGATCTTGCCGGGGTGCCAGCTTTTGGCCGTCGGTCTTGCGATTGTTGTCTTAAACATTTTCTTGATGTCTTTGTACTTGCATCCAGCAGTCCCCTGGTAGGCATTGCCGCTGGTGTGGCTACAACTACCCGTGCACAAGTATGGGGTACTAAAAGGCCCAAACTTTAGTACACTGACACCGAGCATAAAAGTTTCGTATAATCATTTCCCTTGAGAGCTCATGGTTGGGGAAAGTGTGAATCGTAGATTAAAGACTCCCCCAAGCTTGAGCGATGCTTTCTCCTTCACGAGGCCAAAGATTTTATATATAATTCCGATCATTATGAACTAGATGCGGATAAAACTTCTTGCGAAATTCTAGCTTCAAGTGATTCCAGCCCCATGATCCAATATCATCCAATATCCTGTACCATATAAATTATTTCCCTCAAAAGATAAAGGAAAAACCTTCTTCTTGACTTTGTTCTCGGATAAACTTGCAAGCTTAAATTATCCACAAATCTCATCTACATATATCAAGGGCTAATAAGGATGAGTTGTATTGTCTCCTGCATAAGGATTGACTACCAGTTCCTCTAACATACCCAAAGGAATCTCATAATAAATATTTTCAAAATTTTCAGTAGGTTGAGGGGCAGAAAAATTCCATTTCTGGTCGGTGTGAAGATAACCCCAAATAGGCGCTTCAAAGATTATTATCCATGGTAACAAGCAACATTAAATTTCAACATGTACCAAAAATGTTTCCTTACCACAGGTGCTTCACTCCGCGACAAAAGCGCCAGGAAAGAGTCTTGATGACCCACAAGTATAGGAGATCAATTGTAGTCCTTTCAATAAGTAAGAGTGTCGAAGCCAACGAGGACCACAAGGAAATGATAAGCAGTTTTCAGCAAGGTATTCTCTGCAAATGATGTAAGTAATGGTGACAGATAGTTTTGTAGCAAGCTAAGTCGTACAGGTGATAATTAACAGAAGTAGTGACTGTGCAGCAAGATAGTCCAATCCTTTTTGTATCAAAGGATAGGCCTGAAAGTACTCTTATAGAAAGCAAAGAGATCCCAAGTACACATGGGAATTTCCGTCTAATCATGTTCATCGTGTTGAGTTGATTCATGTTCCTTACTTTGATAATTTGATATGTGGGAGTACTGGTGCTAAGGTGATGTTCTTACTTGAACAAGCAACCCACTTATGATTACCCCCTCTCGCAAGCATCTGCAACTATGAAACAAGACTTAAGATACTAACCATAGCATGAAACATGTGGATCCAAACTAGCCCCTTACGAAATAACGCGTAAACTAGGGTTTAAGCTTCTGTCACTCTAGCAACCCATCATCTACTTATTACTCCACAATTCCTTCCCTTAGGCCCAAAATATGGTGAAGTGTCATGTAGTCGACATTCACATGACACCACTAAAGGAAGCAACGACATACATATCAACAAAATATCAACTTCACATGATTACGTATAACAAGACTTCTCCCATGTCCTCGAGAACAAAAGTAACTACTCACAAATCAACATCATGTTCAATATAAGAGGTGTAATGAATATTAAAAAGGATCTAAACATATTATCTTCCACCAAGTAAACCAACAAGCATCAAGTACAAGACATAATCAACACTATTAGTAACTCACAGGTACCAATCTGAGGTTTTGAGACAAACACTGAATACAAGAGATTAACTAGGGTTTGATATGAGATGGTGTTGGTGAATAAGTTCATGAAGATTGGTCCTCTCATGAAGTAGGAAGCATTGGTGATGACGATGCTTTCGATTTCCCCTCCCGGAGGGAAGTTTTCGTGGCAGAATCACTCTACCGGAGAGCACAAGGGGCTCTGCTCACGTCTCTGCCTCAAGACGGCGATGCTTTGTCTTGAAAGTATCTTCTTATTTATTTCTAGGTCAAAACTCATCTTATAGAATACCAGGGGACTGGAGGGCCTAGGAGGTGGCCCCAACCTATCAGAGCGCGCCCAGGGGGTGGGCACGCTCTATTGGCTTGGCACCAATAGGTGGCCCCCTCTGGTATATTTTTGCTCCATAAATTCGTATACATTCCACAAAAAATCCTCCTAAAGTTTCAGGTCCTTTGGAGTCCAAAGAATTTTCATCCTTTTTCTTGGTTTTAAGGTCTAGAATTCCAGTTTCCCACAATTTCCCTCTTTGTGATGTACCGTGTAAATTTATAGAGAAAAGGCATAAGAGTTGTATCATAAAGTACAATAATGGCCACAAATAATATAATATTAATGATAAATCATGATGCAAAACGCATGTATCAAGGGGGCACACAACCACAAGTTGTCGTGGTCTAAAACCTTGGTCTCAAGAAGCTGGAGAACCGAGAACACACCAAGTGTTGGATGAACAGTGAAAATGCCTTGAAAATACTCATTTGCCAGTGTAGCCATCTCATCAAAATTTGTGTGAACCACTAGAATACCATCTATCAGTTCTATGGTTTTGTTCTTTCGTGCTCCCCAAACAACTTTAATCTCAAAATATTTGGTGTTTCTATCACCCGCTCTCAGCCACATAATTATTGACCTTTGAAGCCACATCATCTCCTCCTATAGATCAACTTATTCATTTTTTAGTGATACTTCTAATGTCTTGTCTATCTGTATTTTATATTCATGAGATCCTCAAGTTGTGGCATTGTATTAACTAACTCCCTTGAAATATTAGCATGTTTTTTATTACTCGACAAACTGAGGGTCACCAACATTTTGCTAATAGTGAATTGGAGCTTCTCTAGATTGTCAATGTCTCCAATAGAATCCCAAGCCCCTTGGATCACAATTGGGATAGCCATATCTCTCACCCCCAAGACCTCATAGCACCTACACTTGGGTCCAAGATGACACATATCATCCGCAACTTTCAGCAACAAAGCAACATGATCGAAACATGGTGAAATAACATGATTTACAGAATATTATGGGAACATATTACACCAATCATTAGTTGTCGTTTCCCTGTCAAGCAAGACCTTTACATTACTTGCACCATCTCTCAAGTTATCAAAAGTCAAGGGGTGATAGAGAAACCTAGATCCACCAGTTCACACCTTCGAGTGCATCTCTGAAATTAACCGTTTGTGGTTCACGTTATGGCGTAGATGAGAAATGTTGAAAGTCTGAAATAGTTTCATAAAAGTCTCCAATTACAAGCCACGGCCGATCATCCACATGTTTTAAACTCTGCGGGTTAGGCTACATCAAATATCGGTTTTCAACGTGTGGTTCACTGATACGCCTCCAACGTATCTATAATTTTTTATTGTTTCATGATATTATATTATCTGTTTTGGATGTTTTATATGCATTAATATGTTATTTTATATTATTTTTGGGACTAACCTATTAACCTAGTGCCTAGTGCAAGTTTCTGTTTTTTCCTTGTTTTTGAGTATTGCAGAAAAGGAATATCAAACGGAGTCCAAACGGAATAAAATTCTATGATGATTTTTCTTGGACCAGAAGAAACCCAGCAGACTTGGAGAAGAGGCTAGAAGAGCCATGGGTGGGCCACAAGCCACCCTAGCGCAGCTAGGGGGCATGCCCCCTGGCTTGTGGGTCCCCCATAGCTCTTCCCGCCCTAATCTTCGGCCTATAAATGCAGAAATATTCCCCCAATACCAAAAAGAGCCTACATAATACTTTTCCGCTGCCAGAATCCTATGGTCCCGAGAGATCCAATCTTGGAGCCTTTTCTGGTAATCTGCCAGAGGGGGATTCGATCACGGAGGGCCTCTACAAAAATCTATTGCCTTTTAGATGATGTGTGAGTAGTTCACCACAGACCTACGAGTCCATATCTAGTAGCTAGGTGGCTTCTTCTCTCTCTATGTCCTTCAATACCATGTTCTCCATGATCTTCATGGGGATCTATCCAATGTAATACTCTTTTGTGGTGTGTTTGTTGAGATCCGATGAATTGTGGGTTTATGATTAGATTATCTATGAATATTATTTGAGTCTGTTTTGAATTCTTATATGCATGATTTCATATCTTTGCAAGTCTCTTCGAGTTATTGGTATGGTTTGGCCAACTAGATTGGTAATTCTTGCAATGGGAAAAGTGCTTAGTTTTGGGTTCAATATTGTGGTGTCCTTACCCAGTGACATATTAGGGGTAGCGAGTCACGTATTGTATTGTTGCCATCAAGGATAAAAAGATGGGGTTTTCATCATATTGCCTGAGTTTATCCCTCTACATCATGTCATCTTACGTAATGTGTTACTCTGTTCTTCATGAACTTAATACTCTAGACACAGGCAGGAATCGGTCGATGTGTGGAGTAATAGTAGTAGATGTAGAATCATTTCGGTCTACTTAACATGGACGTGATGCCTATATGCATAATCATTGCCTTGGATATCATCATAAATATGCGCTTTTCTATCAATTGCTCGATAGTAATTTGTTCACCCACCATATTATTTTCCTTCATGAGAGAAGCCTCTAGTGAAACCTATTGCCCCCGGGTCTATCTTCCATATTATATTTTCGGCTCTATAAACCAAAAATACCTTGCTACAATTTTATTTACTTTTTAATTCTAGCAATCTTTTATATCTTTCTCTTTCAGATCTAATCCTTGCAAGTAACCATGAAGGGATTGGCAACCCCTTTATAGCGTTGGGTGCAAGTGTTTGATTGTTTGTCTAGGTTCATAAATTAGGGCCTTGCTTGTTCCTCCTACTGCATTGATACATTGGTTCTCAACAACTGAGGGAAATACTTATCTACTTTGTTGCATCACCCTTTCCTCTTCGAGGCAAAACCAACGCAAGCTCAAGAAGTAGCAAGTAGGATTTTTGGCGCCGTTGCCGGGGAGGATACCCATCAAGCCTACCAAGTACCCATCACAAACTCATCTCTTGCATTTGCATTATTTGCCTCTCGTTTTCCTCTCCCCCACTTCACCAATTTGTTGTTTTATTCGCCTTTTTCTCGTCGGATCTCTTTTTTCTTGCTTGTGTTGCCATGTGCCTTCTATTTGCTTGCATCTTCGCTTGCTAAAAAACTATTGATATGGATCCTCATCCACTTGCTAAGCTTTTCAAAAGGCCAAATTATGATGAACCAATTACTAGTGAGTTGAGTGCACTTGATTATCTCTGTGAAGTTCTGTTTGAAAATCATGAATCCAAAATTTTTGATGAAGTGTTGAAAGAACAAATTTATAAAATGATTCATGATAGTCCCTTGAATGATGAGCATGATTGCAATGTTGCTAGTATGAATTCTCTAAATATCCATGATGATTATGATATTCAAAGCCACAAGCTTGGGGATGCTATGTTTGATGACAATGATATTTTTTGTCCCCCAAGTTTTGATGACAAAATTTATTATGATGATTGCATGCCTCCTATTTATGGTGATGGTGATGACACATATGCTATAATCAGTAATGATAACCATGAAAATTATCATCATGATTTTAATTTGCAATGTGGTTGTGTCAATCAAGTGTCTCGTGATAGTTATTTTGTTGAGTTTGCTCCCACTACCATGGATGATAAGGAATTTGCTTATGTGGAGAGTAATGAAAATTCTATGCTTGTGAAATATGAAAAAAATGATTTATGTGATAGTTATATTTTTGAATTACTTTGTGATGCTACTAAAATCCATTATGAGGGGGAACATATGCTTGTAGGAATTGCAATAATATCAAGTTTCCTCTGTATGTGTCTAAAGTTTTGAAGTTATGCTTGTTTTGCCTTCCTATGCTAGTTTATTCTTGTTACCATAAATTGTTTGCTCACAAAATCCCTATGCATAGGAAGTGGGTTAGACTTAAATGTGTTTTTCATGCTATTCATGATGCTCTTTTGCATATCTCAATTACTACTTTTTATGTGAGCATCATAGAAATCGTTATGCCTAGCCAGGGGCGTTAAACAATAGCACTTCTTGGGAGGCAACCTAATTTTCCTTTTATGTTTTTGTTTTTGCTTCTGTTTTTGAGTGTTTAACACATTATTACCTCTGTAGTAATTGTGTTTTGCTGTTTTTATTAGTGTTTTAGCCAAGTAAGACCTTTGGGATGGTCTATGGTGATTGCTGATTTGATCTTGCTGAAAAACAGAAACTTTTGCGCCTAGTCCAGGAATTTTATAAATTTATCAGAGCGACGAATGAGTATGACAGTTTTACAAAAGATTGATAATAACATTTCCCAGGTTTTCCTAGTTTTTCAAAAAAATTGGAGTTACATATCTATTCGAAGTTTACAGATTGTTACAGATTGTTCTGTTTTTGACAGATTTTGTTTTCTTTGTGTTGTTTACTTATTTTGATGTATCTATGGGTTGTATCGGGGGGTATGAACCATGGAGAAGTTGGAATACAGTAGATATTACAAAAATATAAATAAATAGTTAGTTCACAACAGTACCTAAAGTGGTGATTTATTTTTCTTATACTAACGGATCCCACGAGTTTTCTGATGAGTTTTGTGTTGTGAAGTTTTCAAGTTTTGGGTAAAGATTTGATGGTATGAAATAAGGAGTGGCAAGAGCCTAAGCTTGGGGATGCTCAAGGCACCCCAAGGAATCAAGAATTCCAAATATCCTAAGCTTGGGGATGCCCCGGAAGGCATCCCCTCTTTCGTCTTCAATCCATCGGTAAATTTACTTGAGGCTATATTTTTATTCACCACTAGATATGTGTTTTGTTTGGAGCGTCTTGTATGATATGAGTCTTTGATTTTTAGTTTGCCACAATCATCCGTGCTGCACACATATTTTAAGAGAGACACGCATGAATCATGAATTTATCATAATACTCTATGAGCTTCACTTATATCTTTTGAGCTAGGCAATTTTGCTCTAGTGCTTCACTTCTATATTTTTAGAGCATAGTGGTGTTTTATTTTATAGAAATATTTGAAAACTCATACCTCACTTATATTATTTTGAGAGTCTTTAAACAGCATGGTAATTGGTTTAGGTTATGAATTTAGTCCTAATATAACGGGCATCCAAAAGGGATATAATAAAAACTTTCATATAAAGTGCATTGAATATTATGAGAAGTTTGATTCCTTGCATAAAGTTTTGAGATATAAAGATGGTAATATTAGGGTAATGCTAGTGATTAATTGTGAATTGGTAAAAATACTTTTCTAAAGGTTTGTGATTCCCGTAGCATGCACGTATGGTGAACCGTTATGTAATGAAGTCGGAGCATGATTTGTTTATTGATTGTCATCCTTTGTGTGAGGGTCGGGAGCACGCAATGGCTAACTCCTACCAACCTATCCCCTAGGAGCATGCGTCTAATACTTTACTTTGATGAATAATAGACTTTTGCAATAAGTATGTGAGTTATATATGACTAATGTGAGTCCATGGATCATAAGCACTCTCACCCTTCCACCTTTGCTAGCCTCTCTAGTACAACGCAACTTTCGCCGGTGCATTACACCCACCATATATCCTTCTTCAAAACAGCCACCATACCTACATATTATGGCATTTCCATATCCATTCTGAGATATATTGGCATGCAACTTCCACCGTTCCGTTTAGTATGACACGCACCATCATTTGCATATTGCTTTCCATGATCGTAAGATAGCTAGCATGATGTTTTCATGGCTTGTCCGTTTTTATGTCATTTGATATGCTAGATCATTGCACATACCGGTACACTGCCGCAGTCATTCATATAGAGTCATATTTTGTTCTAGTTTCGAGTTGTAATTCTTGAGTTATAAGTAAATAAAAGTGTGATGATCATCATTATTAGAGCATTGTCCCATGTGAGGAAAGGATGATGGAAGCAATGATTCCCTCATAAGTTGGGATAATAGTCCGGACTTTATGAAAAATAAAAGAGGCCAATGAATCCCGAATAAAAAAATAGGCCAATGATGCCCACCAAAAAAATAAAAAAGAGAGAGAGAAAAGAGAGAAGGGACAATGCTACTATGTTTTTTCCACACTTGTGCTTCCAAGTAGCACCATAATCTTCATGATAGAGAGTCTCCTATTTTGTCACTTTCATATACTAGTGGGAATTTTTCATTATATAACTTGGCTTGTATATTCCAATGATGGGCTTCCTCAAATTGCCCTAGGTCTTCTTGAGCAAGCGAGTTGGATGCACATCCACTTAGTTTCTTTTTGAGCTTTCATACGCTTATAGCTCTAGTGCATCCGTTGCATGGCAATCCCTACTCACTCACATTGATATTTTTAATGGGAATCTCCATAGCCCGTTGATATGCCTAGTTGATGTGAGACTATCTTCTCCTTTTCCTTACAACCTCCACCATATTCTATTCCACCTATAGTGTTATATCCATGGCTCACTCTCATGTATTGCATTAGAGTTGAAAAGGTTTGAGAACACAAAAGGTGTATACAATTGCTTGACTTGTCATCGGGGTTGTACATGATATAAATACTTTGTGTGGGGAAGATGGAACATAGCCAGGCTATATGATTTTGTAGGGATAACTTTCTTTTGTCATGGTATTTTGAAGAGACACAATTGCTTCGTTAGTATGCTTGAAATATTACTGTTTTTATGTCAACATTAAGCTTTTGTTTTGAGACTTATGGATCTGAACATTCATGTCACCACAAAGAATATTACATGAATAAATATGTTAGGAAGCATTCCACATCAAAAATTCTGTTTTTATCATTTACCTACCAGAGGATGAGCAGGAATTAAGCTTGGGGATGCTGATACGTCTCCAACGTATCTATCATTTTTTTTATTGTTCCATGCTATTATATTATCTGTTTTGGATGTTTTATATGCATTAATATGTTATTTTATATTATTTTTTGGACTAACCTATTAACCTAGTGCCTAGTGCCAGTTTCTGTTTTTTCCTTGTTTTTAAGTATTGCAGAAAAGGAATATCAAACGGAGTCCAAACGGAATAAAATTCTATGATGATTTTTCTTGGACTAGAATAAACCCAGTAGACTTAGAGAAGAGGCTAAAAGATCCATGGGTGGGACACAAGCAACCCTGGCACGGCCAGGGGCGCCCCTAGCTTGTGGGTCCCCCGTAGATCTTCCAACCCTAATCTTCGGCCTATAAATTCATAAATATTCCCCCAATACCAAAAAGATCCACAATAATAATTTTCCTCCGCTGGAAGCCTCCGTTCCCGAGAGATCCAATCTTGGAGCCTTTTCCGGTAATCTGTCGGAGGGGGATTCGGTCATGGAGGGCCTCTACATCAACTGCATTGTCCTTCCGATGATGCATGAGTAGTTCACCACAGACCTATGGGTCCATAGCTAGTAGCTATATGGCTTCTTCTCTCTCGATGTTCTTCAATACCATGTTCTTCATGATCTTCATGGGGATCTATCCGATGTAATACTCTTTTGCGGTGTGTTTCTCAAGATCTGATGAATTGTGGGTTTATGATTAGATTATATATGAATATTATTTGAGTCCTTTCTGAATTCTTATATGCATGATTTCATATCTTTGCAATTCTCTTCGAGTTATTGGTTTGGTTTGTCCAACTAGATTGGTAATTCTTGCAATGGGAAAAGTGCTTAGTTTTGGGTTCAATCTTGCGGTGTCCTCACCCAGTGACATATTAGGGGTAGCAAGTCATGTATTTGTATTGTTGTCATCAAGGATAAAAAGATGGGGTTTTCATAATATTGCTTGAGTTTATCCCTCTATATCATGTCATCTTAGCTAATGCGTCACTCTGTTCTTCATGAACTTAATACTCTACATGCAGGCAGGAGTCGGTCGATGTGTGGAGTAATAGTAGTAGATGCAGAATCGTTTCGGTCTACTTGACACGAACGTGATGCTTATATGCATAATCTCCTTGGATATCGTCATAACTATGTGCTTTTCTATCAATTGCTCGATAGTAATTTCTTCACCCATCGTATTATTTTCCTTCATGAGAGAAGCCTCTAGTGAAACCTATGGCCCCCGGGTCTATCTTCCATATTATATTTTCAGATCTATAAACCAAAAATACCTTGCTGCAATTTTATTTATTTTTTACTTCTAGCAATCTTTTATATCTTTCTCTTTCAGATCTAATCCTTGCAAGTAACCGTGAAGGGATTGACAACCCCTTTATAGCATTGGGTGCAAGTGTTTGATTGTTTGTGTAGGTGCATAAATTGGGGCCTTGCTTGTTCCTCCTACTGGATTGATACCTTGGTTCTCAACAACTAAGGGAAATACTTATATAATTTGCTACATCGCCATTTCCTCTTCAAGGGAAAACCAACGCAAGCTCAAGAAGTAGGATTCACCATAAACGAGTGTTAATCTCCATTGTTGTGCATCAACATGTAACCTGATGAGTGCATCAATATAGTGCTCATCCTTATCTAAAATTTCGACCAAACACGATTCATGCCATAAAAAAGGCAAGCCCTCCACTCAAACCATTGCTATAAACTCCTAAAAAACCTTCCAAACCGAGGCATGCATGGATTCTTCTCATATTAGTTGCCTTTTGCCTAGTGTCACACAGAAACACAAACATGGGGAAAGGTGACTGAGAACTAGTCGATATTTGATGAACTGTCTGGGGTACACACACCCCAGAAGTTCCAACTGATAAGATTCACTGAACTCGGAGGATCCCCTCCTGGGAGCCCGCCAATGATGAGACTGTCCTTTTTTGTTGTGACAACTTGAAGTAGAATTAATACCAATCTGTATTATTTTGGGATCCTGTTTACCAGAAGGGTTGGGCAGAACCACACCATATCCTTGCAAGGTGACCTAGTTTGGTGTCCCTACAGGTGGAAGTTCCTGTCGAGTATTTGTATCAATCTTTCTATTTGGGTCTGAATCCACTACTACAACAAGCTTTGTACTATTTTTATCAACATCTATAGAAGTGCCAATGCCCCTGCCAACACAACTCCAGGAAGCTCTAAGTTTTTTGAAAATAAGCTTGGAAGTTGTGTGAACTTCATCACCATGCTCTGTGTGATGATAGCCAATCATCCCAGAGAGCGCACACCAATCCGGGAGCCTTTCATATTTGACACTAAAAACTGTCTTTTTCTTCTTCCTAACTAGTGAAACATGATTTTTAAGTGGGTTCCTTACATCCAGTACAACTCTAGCTCGATAAAAATTGCCAGCATAATCTCCTGCATCCTTATTCCCTGCATAAAAGACGTCAATTTTCTCAGCTAAAGGCTTTATTAGCTTTTCAAATCCATTCGGTAAATCATCGATTTGTACCCAGATCCTTATGGAATTCAGGTCCATTGATGAAGGTTTAGAGAAACCATCGTACGACGCCAACAGTACAAGTTGACCACGGAAGGCCCAAGGTCCCCCCTCCATGACTTTGGCCCAATCTCCAAGGCAAGAGAACTGCATGGTATAAAGATTGTTCCTAGAGAACGGAATTTGACTGATTGGGCAAGTTCACATGCGTTCCTCATGTTTTAAAGAATTAAAAGTTGACATAATCTTCAGACGTATGGACCTTGCCAGTTGCTAACCATCGATGGCCCGTTTCATCATCTGTCACCTCATCCTCGTAGATCAAATCATCAATTTCCTCAGTTACGATTCCCAATCTTCATTAGATCATACAAGTCTTTGTCCTCCTTTACAGCCAAGGCCATAGCATCAGAAGCCATTTCCAAAAACCCTAACAGGTCGAAATAGCAATAGAAACCCTAACCCATCTAAAACACCAAGGACGGGAAGCAACGTTAGGTTACCCCGAGGTCGGCCCGAACGTAGATCAGGGGGAGGAGGGGTCACGGCGATTGGTAGGGTCTATACGGGGGGGCTCAACGGCGATGTGAATCATATGAGAGGAGAAAGCCCTATCGCGAGGTGAAAGGTTTGTGTCTTTCTTGATTATGTTGTACTCGTTATTCCCTAAAATGATAATGTGCATTATATGAATAAATGTCCGTCAAAAAACCTGATAAAGACAAGAATGTATCAAGTACTCCCACGTGTTCTCAAATTTGGAATTTCCACTATAAAAGTTGTGTAAAAGAAATGATGGAATAGATTCAATAATATCAATCATGTAAAAAAACTTTGAATCCAAATTCAAGAACTAACTCAGAAAGCAAAAAAATGTCAAATCTTGCAATGAATAACATTAATTTGGTTGTGAATGCATCCTATTATCTTTTTTTATTTTTGTGGCTATATATTAATTCTAGATAACTTTATGACATAATAGATACATATAGTGGAAGGATTATAGATTTATATAATAATTTCTAGCAACGTTTAACAAAAACATGTGGGGGTAACAAGAGTACCACACGGTTGTAAGTGCTAGACGTGTTCTCACTCAACATGGTCAACATGGCCCGCATAAAGGAATTGTTGTCTTATAGTCCATTGATAAGAATCTCTTCTTGATGAATAGTCATGGCACTTGGTAGTGGTGGTCACAAGCTAGTGTCGTTTTACCATAATTTTGGAAGAATATCAAAACAGAAAGACTAGGTGGGCGCCAACAATTTCGAAAGATTTTGTTGCAAAGCCTCCAGCTGATTTTCAAGAGAAGATTATATTTACTAGCGGGCAAAGGTGCGGCGGCATGCCGCACCCATGAAAGTGCTCTTGATTTATAGATTTTTGTTTCTTCTTAAACTATAAGAACAACAAAGTACACATGTCGGATGAGTGAAAATATATATCCGGTTAAACTTTATGGGTACATTGCATTGTCTAGATGGTACAATTTTTCAAATGCAAATAGAAAATCGAGTGAAGTGCAATAGTTTCTTTACATGCTAAGCTATCATAAGCAAATGTGAAATAATAGTTAGGTATATACAAGAGCAGTGCCAAGCAAACACACATGCAATGCATCTTTAAATTTAGCCATCAATCAACCCAAAAATACTAATTGATTCAAAAATATCGATGAAGGAGTATATAAAGGTAGATACCCGTCAATGAGAAATTATAAATCAAGGAGAGAGCGAGAGTGGGAGAGGGAGAGAGTAGTTGAAGATTAAATATGGAAAACATTTGAAGGCATTAGTTTAAATTAAATAGGATTCATGTTGCCTTATCAACATTTATACCTTTCCTCCCTCCTCTGTTATGAATAAATGAAAGGAGAGGAATTATGTGTATAGGATACATATAAAATATGAACTTTCTATGTATATATCTGATACAGTGCAAATAGTGTATAAAATATTCTAGCTATATTATTTGGGTAGATTCAAAGGGTTGAACTGAAATCACACCTGAAGTCGGTACTCTTCGCAAGATACTGGATCCACTCATTCACTTGTAATCTTAGCTATTTTACTTCGAACTCCAAGAAGAATACCAATCAGAGCATCTAATACAAAAAAAACAAAGTATTACTTTTGGTTCTTGTATTGAAGCAAGAAGTGATGCACGATGTGAAATTTAGACTAAGGAGGTGAAGAGGATACCAACCAAACAGCAACCAGCGGGTTGCCGGAGATAATTGACCAAGGCAACTAGAACCGGATAGCCATAGCCATTAGGCGGGAGAAGATGCAGGGAAGAGGACGTTGGCCGCTGCTTTCATTGCACCGTCACCATCGATACACCTTTTTCTAGAGAAGAGGTTGAAGAAGACGGTGTTCTGGTGATGCTTTGTTGGTTGAGGCCACGGTCATCGATCAAGTATCATTGCATCTATTCCCATTTTCTGCCAAATCGGGTGAGGGTGGAGGAGAAAACGAGAGAGGCTGGAGGTGGGGAAGAATAAATGGGACATGTTCATGAAAGAGGATGAAGGTTCAGTCTAACCGGTGCATTCCTTTTTTACACTTAGTGAAAGAGGTGGAAAAAAAACCAACACCCATCAAAAACCGGTAACGTGAATTGAGTGTACCTCAGATGGTTAGCTTTGTGGTGGTACCACCTAAGGATGGCAATTTTACCCATGGGTATACGACCAAAATGGATAGGGTATGGGCACATTTTCCTGGCCATGGGCAGTGCCCAAACCCTAGCCGATTAGTCATGGGTAGGGTACAGGGATGGCACCCACAGGGTATGGGTACGGGTGGAGCCTCCCCATACTCTTACTCGTCCTGTTAGAGCTTACCCATACCCATACACGTCAACGAGTACATTTTTTTCCCACGCCCATTACCCGACAGGGTAGATGGATACCCGCGCGCAAAATTACACATGATTGCAAAGCATCAATTTGAATATCTTGTAGTCATAAACTGCATCATATAATATAGTTTACAAAAATAGATTATAACAACAACATATACTTATAAACAACATCATATATTCATAGACAACAACATATAGGCATACACCTTAAGTTTACAAATTCTTGACATAGTGTATATTGTAGAGATAATTTTGAGTTTACATAGATTTTATATGGGTACATGGGTATGTGGGTATGGGTTATATGATCCGATACCCATACCGGCTCAACCCAATGGGTTCTGGATTTCCTATTTACATACTCATTGGAAAAAAATTGTCCCATGGGTCTGATTTCTGTGCCCATGGGTATTGACGGTGTCCTAGACTAGGAGGTACTCACCACGTCATCTCCCGACGGGTGGGTCGGGCCGAGGACCCCTAGGGCGGTTCATTAATGGTCCAGTTCAGACAGCCCGTGATGCATACGAGGAAGATTCCACAAGTCTTGGTGATCAAGACAAGGACTCCTCTCCACGGACGTAGCCGACTAGGACTCTTGTTATCCTAGGCCTCTGGTGTGTTATATAAGACAAGGCCAGGCTAGTCATTAGGGACAACCATATCATCATATATCATATCATCATACCAGAATAACACTTAGGGTTTAGACCACCACATATGATCTCCAGGTAGATCAACTCTGTACTCAATACACCATCATCAATACAAACAAAGCAGGTGCTATCTCTTGAGCATGTGTTGGTTTTCCCTTGAAGAGGAAAGGGTGATGCAGCAAAGTAGATAAGTATTTCCCTCAGTTGTTGAGAACCATGGTATCAATCCAATAGGAGGAACAAGCAAGTCACCAATGGATCCACCTACACCAACAATCAAACTCTTGTACCCAACGCTATAAAGGGGTTGTCAATCCCTAGATTAGATCTGAAAGAGATAGATGTAAATGAGTGCGAAAAGTAAAAGATAAGTAAATTTCAGCAAGGTATAGATCTAAAAATATATGATGGAAAATAGACCCGGGGGCCATAGGTTTCACTAGAGGCTTCTCTCTTAAAGGCAAATATCATAGTGGGTAAACAAATTAGTGTCAAGCAATTGACAGAAAAGAGAATAATCATGTAGTTATCCAAGGAAATGATCATGCATATAGGCATCATGTCTGTGACAAGTAGACCGAAACGATTCTACATCTACTACTATTACTCCAAACATCGACCGGCTCCTGCCTGCATCTAGAGTATTAACTTCATGAAGAACAGAGTAACGCATTAAGAAAGATGACCTGATGTAGAGGGATAAACTCAAGCAATATGATGAAAACCCCATCTTGTTACCCTTGATGGCAACAATACAATACGTGCCTTGCTACCCCTACTATTTCACTGGGTGAGGACACCGCAAGATTGAACCCAAAACCAAGCACTTCTCCCATTGCAAGAATTACCAATCTAGTTGGCCAAACCAAACCAATAACTCGAAGAGATTTGCAAGGAATGAAATCATGCATATAAGAAATCAGATCAGGTTCAAATAAGAATCATGGATAATATGAACATAAATGCAAAATCCATCGGATCTTGACAAACACACCACAAAAGAGGATTACATCGGATAGATCTCCATGAAGATCATAAAGAACATGGTATTGAAGATCAAAGAGAGAGAAGAAGCCATCTAGATACTAGCTATGGACCTGTAGGTCTGTGGTGGACTACTCACACATCATCGGAGGGGCCATGGAGTTGATGTAGATGCCCTCCATGATCGAAACCCCCTCTGGCAGATTACCGAAAAAGGCTCCAAGATTGGATCTCTCGGGAACGGAGGCTTCCGGCAGTGGAAAAGTATTTGTGTGGCTCTTTATGATGTTGGGGGAATATTTGGGTATTTATAGGCCAGGAATTAGGGTTAGGAGACCTGCCAGGAGGTGACAAGCCTGCTAGGCGCGGCCAGGGGGCACGCCTAGCAGGCTTGTGGCGCCCTGGCACCTCCCCTGACGTGCACTCCAAGCTTTGATGACTTGTTTCCTTCCAGAAAAATTCCTTCCGAAGGTTTTATTCTGTTTTGACTCTGTTTAATATTCCATATCTGCAAAACTCAAAAACAAGGAAAAAACAGAAACTAACACTTGGCTCTAGATTAATAGGTTAGTCCCAAAACTAATGTAAAATAACATCTAAATTCTTATAAAACATCCAAAACATATAATATAATAGCATGCCATCATCAAAAATTATAGATACATTGGAGACGTATCAGCATCCCCAAGCTTAATTCCTGCTCATCCTCGAGTAGGTAAGTGATAAAAATAGAATTTTTGATGTGGAGTGCTACCTAACATATTTATCCAAGTAATATTCTTTATTGTGGCATGAATATTCGGATCCATAAGACTCAAAACAAAAGCTTAATATTGATATAGAAACAATAACATTTCAATCATACTAGCAAAGCAATTGTATCTCTTCAAAATATAATGCCAAAGAAAGTTATCCCTACAATATCATATGGTCTGGCTATGCTCCATCTTCCCCACACAAAGTATTTAATCATGCACAACCACGATGAAAAGTTAAGCAATTTTTCTCACACCTTTATTTTCTCAAACTTTTTCAACTCTCATGCAATACATGTGCGCGAGCCATGGATATAGCACTATAGGTGGAATAGAATATGATGGAGGTTGTCAAGGAAGGGGAGAAGATAGTCTCACATCAACTAGGCATATCAAAGGGCTATGGAGATGCCCATCAATTGATATCAATGTGAGTGATTAGGGATTGCCATGCAATGGATGCACTAGATCTATAAGTGTATGAAAGCTCAGAAGGAAACTAAGTGGACGTGCATCATGAAGAAAAATTCCACTAGCTATATGAAAGTGACAGAATAGGAGACTCTCTATCATGAAGATCATGGTGCTACTTTGAAGCACAAGTGTGGAAAAAGGTAGTAGCAATGTCCCTTCTCTATTTTCTCTCATTTTTTATGTGGGAATCTAAGGCCTCTTTTATTCATTTTTTTATTTGGGCTTCGCTGGCCTCTTTTATTTTTCACAAAGTCCGGAATCTCATCCCCACTTGTGAGGGAATCATAGCTTCCATCATCCTTTCCTCACATGGGACATGCTCTCATAATGATAATCATCAAACTTTTATTTACTTACAACTCAAAATAAAATTACAACTCGATACCTATGACAAAATATGACTCTATATGCAATATGGAAGTGATGGTGCATGTCATAAAATGAAACAGTGGAAGTTGCATGGCAATATATATCGGAATGGCTATGTAAATGCCATAATAGGTAGGTATGGTGGCTGTTTTGAGGAAAGATATATGGTGGATGTTTTGAGGAAGGTATTTGGTGGCTGTTTTGAGGAAGGTGTTTGTTGCACCGGCGAAAGTTGCACGGTACTAGAAAGGCTAGCAAATGTGGAAGGGTGAGAGTGCGTATAATCCATGGACTCAACATTAGTCATAAAGAACTCACAAACTTATTGCAAAAGTCTATTATTCATTGAAGCAAAGCATTAAACACATGCTCCTAGGAGGGAGGTTGGTAGGAGTTAACCATCACGCGCCCCCGACCCTCACACAAAGGCCGACAATCTATAAACAAGTCATGCTCCGACTTCCTTACATAGCGGTTCACCACACGTGCATGCTATGGGAATAAAAAACCTTTACACGAGTATTTTTACCAAATCACAATTTGCTTCCTAACATGTCTCTTAACATTACCATCTTTATATCTCAAAACTTTATGCAAGGAATCAAACTTCTCATAAATACTCAATGCACTTAATATGGAAGTTTTTATTATATCCCTATGGATGCCTATCATATTAGGACTAAATTCATAACCTAGACCAATTACCATGTTATTTTAACTCTCAAAATAATATAAGTGAGGTACGAGAGTTCAAGTATTTCTATAAAAATGCAAACACCACCGTGCTCTAAAAGATATAAGTGAAGCACATAGAGCAAAATTGCCCAACTCAAAAGATATAAGTGAAGCACAAAGAGTATTCTAATAAATTCATGGTTCAGCGTGTCTCTCTCAAAAGATGTGTGCATCAAGGATGATTCTGGCAAACTAACAAGCAAAGACTCATATCATACAAGATGCTCCAAGCAAAACACATATCATGTGGTGAATAAATATATAGCCTCAGGTAAATTTACCGATGGATTGAAGACGAAAGAGGGGATGCCTTTCGGGGCATCCCCAAGCTTAGGCTCTTTGGCATCCTTGAATATGACTTCGGGTGCCTTGGGAATCCCCAAGCTTAGGCCCTGTTTGTTTGGGCTTTAGCTTTGGCTTTGACAGCTCTTCCACTTTGACCAAAAGCCACAAAAGCTCCTAAATAGGTGCTTTTGGAGCTTTTATGGCTTTTGCAGCCAAATATTGTTATATTGATTCATCAAAAGCCATAAAAGCTTCAAAAGCACCTATTTAGGAGCTTTTGTGGATTTTTGGCCAAAGTGGAAAAGGTGTAAAAGCCGAAGCTAAAGCCCAAAAAACAGGGCCTTAGGCTCTTACCACTCCTTATTCCATAGTCCATCAAATCTTTACCCAAAACTTGAAAACTTCACAACACAAAACTTAACAGAAAACTCGTGAGATCCGTTAGTATAAGAAAATAAATCACCACTTTAGGTACTGTTATGAACTCATTATTTATTTATATTAGTGCTATACCTAATGTAATCTAAATTCTCCATGGCTCATACCACATGATACAACCCATAGATTCATCAAAATAGGCAAACAACTCGAAGAAAACAGAATCTGTCAAAAACAGAATAGTCTGTAGCAATCTAGAAACTTCGTATACTTATGTAACTCAAAAAAATCTGAAAATTAGTAAAACCTGGAAATATATATATATCAATCTTGTGTAAAAATTTCAGATCAATTCGACACTCTGAAACAATTACAAAATTCCTGGACTGAGCACAAAAGTTTCTGTTTTTCAGCAAGATCAAATCGACAACTACCATAGATCACCCCAAAGGTTTTACTTGGCTCAAACACTAATTAAAACACCAAAACACAATTACTAAAGAGGTAATAATGTGGTAAACACTCAAAAACAGAATAAAAAACAGAACACAAAAATAAAATTGGGTTGAGTCCCAACAAGCGCTATTGTTTAACGCCCCTAGCTGGGCAAAACGCAATAGATCTAGGTATTGTCATCTTTAGTATTGGAAAATTCTGTGAGGACCTTCTCGAATCTAGGGGTTCTTTCCTATTTCCCCCATTTGTAGGGGGAGGATCCATCTTGGTGTCCAAAACGTCCAAACCCTTATTGCAAAGGGTAATCAAAGTATTCAAACGATTAAGGTTCCCGTTGATATGTTTTAGAGGTTTCGTGATATTGTTGTAACTCGACCAAGTACTTGTGCAAGTCACCCAATTTGTTTAGAACTTGAACTCCCTCTTGTGAGAAATCAAACCCCATTTTTTGTGGAGGAACCCCCAAAACCCCCTCTAAAACTTCATAAGCGGCATTTGTGTCAAGCTCAATAAAATTTCCTCTAGAAGCTCCCTATGATGCGAAGCTAAACCAATGTAAAAATTTCTAAGAAAAACTTTATCATCCCCTTTTAGGTTAGAAATACGATAAGATTCCATTAACCTATACCAAGCATCTTTCAAATTTTTCCCTTGTTTTTGTTTGAAGTAAAGAACTTCAAAATCTGGTGACAAGGGGGACGTGGTAATACTAGACATAGTAGCCCAGCAAGAAAGAAGAAACCAAAAGAGGGGGAATAGAAGAACGAATATTTTTGGTATTTTCTAAAAATCTTTTTAGAAGTGGGGGGAGGAAAACGAGAGGCAAATGGCAAATAAAGTAAATGTACGAGATGACTTTGTGATGGGAACTTGATAGGCTTGATGTGTATCCTCCCCGGCAACGGTGCCATAAATCCTTCTTGCTACCTCTTGAGCATGTGTTGGTTTCCCCGTGAAGAGGAAACGGTGATGCAGCAAAGTAGAAAAGTATTTCCCTCAGTTGTTGAGAACCAAGGTATCAGTCCAGTAGGAGGAACAAGCAAGTCACTAATCGATGCACCTACACAAACAATCAAACTCTTGCACCCAACGTTATAAAGGGGTTGTCAATCCCTTCATGGTTATTTGCAAGGATTAGATCTGAAAGAGATAGATGTAAACGAGTGCGGAAAGTAAAAGATAAGTAAATTGCAGCAAGGTATAGATCTGAAAATATATGATGGAAAATAGACCCGGGGGCCATAGGTTTCACTAGAGGCTTCTCTCTTGAAGGCAAATATCATGGTGGGTAAACAAATTACTGTCAAGCAATTGATAGAAAAGTGAATAATCATGTAGTTATCCAAGGCAATGATCATGCATATATGCATCACACCCGTGACAAGTAGACCGAAACGATTTTGCATCTACTACTATTACTCCACACATCGACCGACTCCTGCCTGCATCTAGAGTATTAAGTTCATGAAGAACAGAGTAACGCATTAAGAAAGATAACATGATGTAGAGGGATAAACTCAAGCAATATGATGAAAACCCCATCTTGTTACCATTGATGGCAACAATAAAATACGTGCCTCGCTACCCCTACTATGTCACTGGGTGAGGACACCACAAGATTGAACCCAAAACCAAGCACTTCTGCCATTGCAAGAATTACCAATCTAGTTGGCCAAACCAAACTAATAACTCGAAGAGACTTGCAAGGATATGTAATCATGCATATAAGAAATCAGAGGAGATTCAAATAAGATTCATGGATAATCTGAACATATACTCAGAATTCATCAGATCTTGACAAACACACCACAAAAGAGGATTACATCGGATAGATCTCCATGAAGATCATGAAGAACATGATATTGAAGATCAAAGAGAGAGAAAAAGCCATATAGCTACCAGCTATGGACCCATAGGTATGTGGTGGACTACTCACGCATCATCGGAGGGGAAATGGAGTTGATGTAGATGCCCTCCGTGATCGCAACCCCCTTCGATAGATTACCAAAAAAGGTTCCAAGATTGGATCTCTCAGGAACGGAGGATTTCGGTGGTGAAAAAGTATTTGTGTGGCTCTTTCTGATGTTGGGGGAATATTTGGGTATTTATAGGCCAAGAATTGGGGTTAGGAGACCTGCCAGGAGGCGACAAGCCTGCTAGGCGCGGCCGGGGGACCCGCGCCTAGTAGGCTTGTGGCGCCCTGGCACCTCCCCTAACATGCACTCCAAGCTTGGATGACTTGTTTCCTTCCAGAAAAATCCTTCTGAAGGTTTAATTCTGTTTGGACTCCGTTTAATATTCCATATCTGCAAAACTCCAAAACGAGGAAAAAACAGAAACTGGCACTTGGCTCTAGATTAATAGGCTAGTCCCAAAAATTATATAAATAAATAATAATGCTTATAAAACATCCAAATAGATAATATAATATAATGTCATCATCAAAAATTATAGAGACGTTGGAGACGTATCAGTAGGACGTAGGGTTTTACCTCCATCAAGAGGGCCCGAACCCAGGTAAATATCGTCTCCCTTGGCTCCAGTTACCCATCGATCCAAGACCCACAGATCGTGACCCCCTACCATAGATCCACCGGTTTTGACACCGACATTGGTGCTTTCATTGAGAGTTCCGTTGTGGGATCGCTGGAAGGATCGATGGCTCATCTACATATTGCAGTTTTTCTTGACAGCAAATTTGTGTTCGTCGTTCCCGTGTCCTCAAGCGTCGCTTTGACGATTGCTTTGGTGGAATAGTGCGGAATTGTATCTATGACAACCCTGCAAAAATTCATCACGTTTCGATGGAGGAATCTATGGCAATCTCCAATATATAGGAGCCATGTCGAATCTGGACGGGAATCTGGATGAGTTTAGGGCAAGGTGTCTAGTATCTAGCTCGGACATCCGTTGGAAAATCCCACCGTTCACCGGCTGCGGAATTCCTATACTCATCACCTCTCACAATTTCAGCTCGATCCGACCATCCAAACTTTGGGAACGTCCGATGAGTACAACGAATTTTGGATCTATTTTCTGCGCGAAAACGAATCCGGCCTGAGTTCATCTTTTTCATGAACGGGTTGTCAGACGCCCTTTTTGAAGGAAACTTTCTCATCATCTCAGTTAGCCGACCAAGAGTTCGGCATCGCGAGTGCCGAATAATCATCAAGAGAACCTCATCATCCGCAGGTTGTACGGGTCGGGCGCTTCATTGCTTCACCAATCCAGCATTGACCGCGTCACAAATTTTGACCTGTGTTGGCATTGCCGCGTCATCGCTTTTTCAAGCCGACGCCCACCAGCCGACCTGCTTTGACACCTCGGCTGGCATGGGGCTCTAGCGTCATCTTATCGACCTGCTCCATCACCTCGGCTAGACTAGGGACCTCATCTTCTCCTTATCAACCTTCTCTGGGGACTTCGGCATCACCAGTCGACCAACTTCGACACCTCGGCTGGCATGAGACTTCGGCGTCACCAGCCGACCTGCTTCGACACCTCAGTTGGACGGAGAATTCGGCATCACCAACCGACCTACTTCAACACCTCGGCTGGCATGAGACTTTGGCGTCACCAGCTGACCTGCTTCGTCACCTCGGCTAGACCGGGGCCTTTGCCATCTCTTCGTCAACCTGCTCCACGGACTTCGGTGTCACTAGCCGACTAGCTTTGCCATGTTAGCTGGATTGGGGACTTCGCCTCGCAACATCGACCGTGCAGCATCGGCACTTTGTCAAGCCAAACTCTTCGCTCAGCCACCTCGGCGCCCAGGCCATATTCTTTTAATTATTTGCTTCACTTAAATTAATTAAGTAGAATAAATTTTTTTAAATATATATAATATTACCTTTATTTGTTATTACTCTTGGCTTGCACTATATTGTGTGCACAGTTAATCGACTTTGGCTATGTCATGCAGTCACCTTGGCGTGCCTACATTGTCGTCCCGCCTCCATCAACCAAATTGTATCGTCGACATGGCCGACGGACGTGAGGGCTTCATCGTCACACTGTCGAACTACTCTGTCTACTCAACTAGACTGGGGGTTTCTCCTCGGCCCTTCGGAAGTGTTGTGTTGTCACTTCATCAAGTTGAGCTCTTCTTCGGCTACCTCGTGACCGGCTTGGGGGTTGGGACCTTGACCCACTACAAGCTCGACACACGTCACAAGCACATTAACCAGCTAAGTCGCTTTCATGCTCAAAAAACAATTTTTAAATTTTGTTCGGTTCGACCAAGCATTATATTTGTGTTAAATAAAAAAGTGTTTTTAAAAACACTTTCTTTTCCCATGATAATTGGGGGCTTCGTCATCGCGTTGTCGAACTACTCTCCTCGGCTGGACCGGGGGCCTCGCCACAGCAACTGTGTTGCGTTGCCACTTCTCGATCCGAGCTCTTTGCTCGATTACCTCGGGATTGGCGGCTGGGACATCAGCCAAATCGAGGACTACGTCTTTGTACCGCCACAACCCCGAACCACACCGAGCACATTAACCAACTAAGTCGTTTTCGTGCTCAGCTCTCTTTGCAAATTTACTTTTTGTTTGGTGCAACCAAACAATATATTTTTTTATTAAAACAAAAAAACTTTGTTTGTTAAAATTTTATTTACCTGATTTAACCGGGGGCTCTTAAATTTGTATGAGCCATTTTATAATAACTCTGTTTTCTTCTTAGTGGTAGCAAAGTCTTTTTCTACTACTCCTTTTTTCGACAATAGTGTGTGTGGTCAATAGCCGGATAGCCTGGTTTCTTTCTGAAGCCGCTCGAATTTAGTTTGCTAAACAGGCCTCAAAGAAACACTCCGCCTTCGGGATATGGAGGTTGAAGCCAAAGGCTGACCCGCTTGGAGTCCGGAGATTGGATGTATCATGTTAAAGCACGACCGAGGCACAAATTAAATTTTAGACCAATTTTGGATTGGCACAATTTTCTTTTGTCTAAACATGAAGTTTTTTTTGCATAAGCTTTTTGTTATTTCTGAGCATAACTCTTGCATTACAATGCCAGATGCATTTCACACATCGATGGTATTAAAGGGGGACTGCGGTTAACACCGAGGTAATCCATGCAGTCCTCGGCAAAATGTCCTCGGTATTTCGCATTTACATGCATTGATTTTGAGTTGTGTATTTGGTCTATAGATGGATTGCCCGGCTCCTGTGCTTACCTCTTACGTTTCCGCTTTGTTCGGCTAAGGGTAAAGGGAGAACCACTGCGATTGTCACTTCCGGTTTAACTGGTTAAGTGCCTCGGTTGGAGAAAGCCGAAAGCTGGCTATCACAACAAGCGTAAATCGGTCAGCGAACCGCAGGCGGTGTTCGACCAAATATAGCCAATCGAGGTTATCCGAGTAAAACGAAGGCCTTTCTTTCTTGAAAAGGCCAAGTTGTGGGTGGTTCGACCTCGAATAATCCAAGGAGTCAACGTATACCAGGGGCTATTAAGTTGCCCCCAAACATATGCTCCTATGACTGAGTGAAATTATAAAGCCCGGATATCTGATTGCCTTGTTTCCGCTGACACAACCGCCTCCGGGCACCGAGACGTCGGCTAAGGGTTGTCTTGTTATTACGAAAACACCCTACGTAGCATCTACAAAGGGGTAGAAGCCGGCGATGGGCCACTCTCAAATGATAAATGGTCACAAAGGAGTCACAATAGCATATAGCATAAAAGCATTTGTATTCAATATGCGAGTGTTGCCTTCCTTAATCATCGTTATAAAGCCATAAATATGCATCAATTTGATTTAAGATTTTGGCCAAGTTGGGTTGCCTGGATCCCATGTGTATCCCCTACGTTCCTGATTGTTCGGCTAGGGAATAAAGGGAGCACCTCTGTGATTGTTACTTCCGGGTCATCCGGGTTAGTACCTCTGACTGGGTGAAGCCGAAAGCTAGCCATCTTAAGGATATAATTGGTCAGCAACGACAGAAGTGAAAATTTTGGTTCATTAAAGAACACAAAGTTCGGGCTACTAACGATGTCCTGGACTAGGGGGTACTCACCACGTCATCTCCAGACGGGTGGGTCGGACCGAGGACCCCCAGGGCGGTTCATTAATGGGCCAATTCGGACAGACCATGATGCATACGAGGAAGATTCCACAAGACTTGGTGATCAAGACAAGGACTCCTCTCCACCGACGTAGCTGACTAGGACTCTTGTTATCCTAGGCCTCCGGTGTGTTATATAAGTTGAGGCTAGGCTAGTCATTAGGGACAACCAGATCATCATAGATCATATCATCATACGAGTATAGATCTTAGGGTTTATACCACTACATACGATCTCGAGATAGATCAACTCTGTACTCGATACACCATCATCAATACAAACAAAGAAGGACATAGGGTTTTACCTCCATCAAGAGGGCCCGAACCTGGATAAATACCGTCTCCCTTGTCTCCTGTTACCCATCCAAGACCCACAGATCGGGACCCCCTACCAGAGATTCACCGGTTTTGACACCGACATGTGTGCCCATACCCTGCCGGATTATCTTACTCGTGGTTCACATGTGTTAAAAACACCTACTACCGAGTCTAAGTATGTAACATCTATACCCCACCCACATCCTCCTCCCAACCTCTTGGTGGTTGGGGCATCCACCACACATGGATCTAGCAAAAAAATGACCACCCCTTTGATGTTTCGTTGATCTGCCCAATGGATACCCATAGGGTATGGGTATGGGCATGGATATTTACCGATGGGTTGGGTATGGGTACAATTTTATGCCCATGAGAAACATGGGTATGGAAATGGGATTATTATACCCGCACCATTCCCTACCTATTGTCATCCTTTGTACCAACCCACCAGGGTTCCATTCCTAGACTAGGGCACTGGTGTTCGCATTTTCGTGGATTTATTTCAGGATTTTTGACAATGTCCGTTCAGTGGGAGGAAACGTTCATGCTGACTATGAAGCCGCCTTTGGTGACTTCATCAATCTCATGATGTTGGTCGGCTTAGTATCTCGAGGGTTCTCATAGAGGTAGGGTGTGCGTGTGTGCGTTCATAAGGATGAGTGTATGTATGTGTACGTCAACATCTACGCCGACTACGAAGACGCTTGTGGTGACTTCATCAATCTTAAGATGTTGTCGTGGCTCGGTATCTCAGAGGTGTTCATAGGTATAGTATGTGTGTGCATGCGTTTATAGGGGTGGGTGTATGTGTGAATGTTGGCATCAACGTCGACTACCAAGATGCCTGCATTGACTTCGTCAATCTCAATATGTTATGACGGCTCAACATCTCGAAGGTTCTCATAGAGGTATGATGTGTATGTCCATTCATAGGGGTTAGTGTATGTGTGCGTATGTGGGTAACGTCGACTACGAAGATGCGTGCAATGATTGTCAATCTCAAGATGTTGTGTTGGGTCAGTATCTTAAAAGTGCTAATAAAGATTGGTGTCAGTGCGTGCGTTCATAGGAATGAGTATATATACGTGTATGAAAACATTTGCATTGTATTGTGTTACCAATAGCAAAACACACACAAAATACTAGCAATGAGTCAAATGTGTGGACGGTCGAAAAAAATGAATAGATGTGTGTTAAAAAACCAGTAGCAGAACACAAAAAAATACCAGCAACGAATCAACTGAAAAGGCAAACACGTGTCAGCTAGGAACGAATTCATGTAAAACACTTCAAATGCAGAGATGCGGACCTAGCATAGCCCGTTTAACTGTTTTATATATATGTTTCTTTGTACTTTTCTAGATCAAATTACTTAGTGTGGTCTTCTTCCAGACAATTAATTATCCAAATTTCTTTTACCCATGGGACCAACTCATCTTGAAGACAAAGCCTACAATAAAGATCAACACTTATATGTTTATTCCATTTTTAAGAAGCAAGATAAATTCCTTTTTAGAAGGCAAAAATCACAACCCATATATGACCATTTCAAAATGAGATTGATCTAGTTTATGAAGGAAACATGATCGAATACCTGAACAAATAGAGGGGCAATAAATCTTGCCAAAGCAATAAAAAACAAAATACAAAAACACCAAGTAAGGACTAGCAAAAGAGAGCGGGATATCGAGTTTCTACACCTGGGCACAAATGCTCCTCTTGTGAACAGTACAATAATAAAAAACATTTTAAAAAATTCTGAATTTTTTTGTGCCATACTTTAAGAAATGCTTGATGATGACAAGATGGCATGTAACCTTTAACACAAAATTCGAGTGCTTTCGTGCTTTTTTCCATGAAAGTTCAATAATATAGGATTTTCTAAAACTCAGCTAGCTAAGTTTTAGTTAGGTCTCATTCACATTTGTGACCATTGCATGTAGATGCGCTAAGATTCGTACTTTTCAGCTTCGGCTACTTATGTAGCACGGTCTCTGTTGTTTGCGTTGTGGGTGTTTTGTTGCCAGGCCGGTAGGCCTTTTTTGTAATATTTTTTCCTTTTCACATTCGTTTAGCGACGTACTATTTTCTAAAACATGAAGCGAATGCTCCTTTGACGGTCCTCTTTTTTGTGTGTGTTGTCATTTTTTCAACTGTTTGTGTGGTTTCTTTTTGCTTTTGCATTTTTTATTTATGTCATTTTCTTTTAATAACAAGTTTCAATTGCATGTCGACTATCCATGCACAGATGTAACCATCGTAGTTGTATTTTTATTTTATCTTTATCACTTTAAATTTTATGTTTTTAGATTCGAATGGAAAATGAATCATATGTTCGTTTCCGTCTACCCACATGCAGATACCCTTTTGTTGTTTTTTGTTTTGTATTGACTAGTGATGTTTTCTTATTCCTTTTTATTTTTATTTTTCTGTTTGCATGAGGAACACAAGTGTGAAATTTTATTGTCTTTTATGTTTTCGTCATGCAAATGCCCACGGGTGTGCCCAACTACAAATGTTGCAATCTGACTTCAACTATTTGGGCACAAAACGACCGCAACTCGGGTCGAGAGGGGTTCTTGGGTCAATTACATGCCCACCCTTAGACATGTAACTAATAGTAACACAACTAAACTGCAAATGCACAAAATGAGTGAAGTTGGGGGGTCGAGAGGGTAGTTATCGAGGACAGTTGCAAACCACTACTAGACATGCAACTACAAGCATTGTAATCCGACTGCAACTGCATTGGTACAAAGCCATTACAACTAGGGTTGGGAGGGAGTTGTCGGGGTCAGTTGCATGTTCACCAATATACATGCAACTACAAGTGTTGTAACCTGACTGCAACTATACGGGTACAAAGCCCCTGGAACTAGGGTTGGAAGGGGAGTTGTCGAAGTCAGTTGCATGTTCACCAACAGACATGCAACTGCAAGCATTGTAACTTGATTGCAATGCAATCGAAAGTTTTTTGTTGTCGGCCATTTACATGTCCACCACTAGGCATGCTACCGCAAGCGTTATAACTCGACTACAACTACAAGGGCACAAAGCGACTGCAACTAAGGGGGTGGGAAGTGGAGTTGCCAAGGCCAATTGCATGTCTACCCCTAGACATGCAACTGCAGATGTTGTAACTAGACGCAACTGCATGGCCCCAATGCAACTTCAACAGGGGCCAATAGGTTTTTGTAGGTCAATTGCATGTCCACTACTGGAGTTGCAACTACAAGTATTGTAAACAAATTGCAATTTCACATCCCCAAACACGGGCACAACTATGCCGATATGGGGATGGCCAGTTACATGTTCACCACTAGATTTGCAACCGCAACTATTGAAAATTGAGTGCAACTGCATGGCCCCTAATGTGACTGCAACTGGAGGTGGTAGTATTTTTCTTGTCGGACAGTTACATGTCCACCAGTAGAGTTGCAACTGTAGATATTGTAAACCTATTGCAATTGCACAACCCAACACCGCTAAGCCCGGGCCGATAGTTTTGTTGGGTCAGTTGCATGTCCACACTAGAATTGCAACTATAAGCATTGTAAACCAATTGCAATTGCATAAACCCAAACACGGCTGGACATGGGTCGGCATGGGGTTGGCCAGTTGCATGTCCACCACTAGACTTGCAATGACACGCATTGCAACCTGGCTGCAACTGCATGGCTCCAACGCGGCAGCAACTGGATTGGTAGGGTTTTCCTGTCGGCTAGTTACATGTCCACCACTAGAGTTGCAACAGTAAGTGTCGCAACCCAATTGTAATGGCATAGGCCTCCAACGCAATCGGAAGGGTTGCACCCTTGACTGTAACTACAGTGGCCCCAACACCACTACAAGTGCGGCAATTTTCTTTTCATTTTCTTCTTTATTTTATATTTTTCTTTAAAAAGAATCATGGACTTTTTAAAATAAATACTCTTTCAAAAACTTGTCGGTTTTAAAATATTCTTGCATATTTTTTACGAATGTTTTGCCAAATTCACAAACATTTTTTAAATAGGGGATGAACATTTTTTATATATGTGGTAACCATTCAGAAATACGTGACGACATTTCCAAGCATGAAGTGAGCAGTTCTGGATACACTATAACCACTTTTTTTTGAATATTTTCCAAATGCGACACTTAAAAAAGGCAAAACTTTATTTTTGCCACTCTATCTTTTGCCCACTTTGCTTATGCCACACTAGATTTGACATTTCATTTTTGCCCTCTTAGCTTTTGACAATATATCACTTTTGCCATTCCGTGGCAAAAGCAAAAAATTCAGAGTGGCAATTGTGATACATTGTCAAAAGCTAAGAGTGACAAAAGTGAAATTAAAAATTATCATTTTTGCCACGAAATGGCATTTATGACATATTGTTAAAAGCTAAGAGCGATAAAAGTGAGATGTCAAATTATAGAATGGCATAAGCAAAGTGATCAAAAGGTAGAGTGGCACAAACAAAATTTTCCCAAAAAAAATATATTGCTAGTCTTCTCAAAAATATGTGACAATTCTTTTACAATACATGATGAAGTTCCTTTAATACTCGGTGAAGAGTTTTAAATACGTGATGATTTTTTATAATACGTGATAAACATTTTTTAAAGTTCAAAAACCTATCATCCCGTGCATATGTTCTTCTTTCTTTTTTTTTTGAGAATATGATTTTCTGTTAGAACTTTCTTTCGACAATCCGTTTGTTCTATTACCACATGCTTTTACCTAACAAAACGATATTTCTTTGTTTGTTCTATTACCACATGCTTTTACCTAACGAAACGATCTCGTACATGCAAAGGCTTATATATACGTAAAATAATTGTTGATGGGAATAACTATTTAGCGAGCACTCCTTCAAAAGCCTTTCAGCGATCATTTCTACGCGTCGCCACTTGGCGCGTTCTCAACTGCCGTCACGTGTCGTGCTCTGAGCGTTATCTTTGGATTTCGTTTCTTATTTTTTCTCACGCGTTTTCGACCTTTTAGATTGGTTTTTTGGGGGGTTTGTGTTTCGGTTTTTCATCGGTCTTTCTTAGCTTTTGAACAAAAAACAAAAAATAATAATTTTGTATGAAAAAACTCGGTTTTTTTTGTGAGAGGTATGGTTTTGCTTTCGCGGACCGTGCCTCTCGAAAAGGGAAAAAACATGTTTTTTTGCGAGAGATACAGTTTTGCTTCCATGACAGGTACAATTATACCTTCGCGGGAGGCGCGGCCAGAAAGGGGAAAAAATGTGTTTTTTTCGCGTGCCTCTCGAAAAGGGAAAAGGCATGATTTTCTTTTCTCGCGGGAGGCACAGTTTTGCTTCCTTGAGAGGCACGATTTTGCTTTCGCGAGTCACGGTCATGCCTCTCGAAAAGGGAAAAAAACTCATTTTTTTTGTTTTATTTTCTATCGCGAGAGGCATGCTTTTTTCATCCTGTTTTATTCGACCGTTTTTTGGGGGGGAAAAGGTTCATCAAAACCCATCAACATGGAATCAAATTTTGAAGATCTCGACCCGAAAAACCCAATAGTGAAAACGGTTCAAGATTTGAACGCATGTTTAAGAGATAAAACATTTTGAAAATACAAGTCTACAAAAAAAGATAAAACTCTTAAGTTACGACAAATGACATCCATGTAATACACCATTTGTCGCAACCTGAAAGATGAAAGTGATCTTTAAACGATGTATTCGCTAATTAGTGATTTCAATTGTTGGTCTGTTTGTTCACAATTGCAAAAGAATACATACATACAAAAGGAAGAAACCACAAGCCTGATGCGAGCCCATATGTTACCACACCAAGCCCAACAAGGCAAAGCGCCCAACCCACAACGAAACAATACGGCCGAGCAAGCAGCGACCATATATAATGAAATCATCCTAAGATCAGCTGAATGAGACAAATTATATCTCATTCTGAGTTTCCATCCTAAAATACTTGTCTTAGATTTGTCTAGATACAAATCTATCTAAAGGCAAATATAAGACAAGTAATCCAGACGAAAGGAATGGATCTTTTTAATGTCTACATATATACGTATCTAAACAAATCTAAAACAAGTAATTCGAGACCGAAGGAGTAGATCGAAGGATATCCCTACAAACATGACAGCACTTAGCAGTGCATTTCACCGTCAAAGGCAAACACACACCAACAACATACTCGAACAAGCACATATTCCTGTTCACCAACACACCGAGGCGAGATGATATGGATCTCCACGAAACAGGCAACCTGCCAGATCTCCATTACCAGAAATGTCCAGCTCAAATTAGCCGCAGCAGCACAAGGACTCCATGCAGCACTCGCAGGTCTCGTAGCAGCAGAAGCAACAGCACAGTGTAAACAGGCTGCAGACAACAAGCTTCCAATGTAAAATCCACAAAATCCTCAAAAAAAATTTGTAAAATTCACAGTTGTCAACCAGAAACCAGTGTAATTTGTAACTTGAACTGAGATTTGCTGCATAAATTCTTAGTGAAATATCTGAAAATTACTTCCATCTTAGAGTGATCTCAAACTGATTCGATGGTATAATTAAATTCTCTGAGATGCAGTGTGAAAGACAAGATGCAGGTGAAGTTGCATGAAGATGACCGGTGAGTACTACCACTTGCCAACAGGATATCATTTTCCATTTCATCTAATGAACCAAAGGTTCGGGCCACTTGTTTGGTGGATATCCCTTTCAAGAATAAAGGTGAAACATCACTTCCTACCTCCCTGAATGGCAGTCCCTCACCAAACTGGGGCCTTAATAATGATAGGTCCTGGAAATGTTCTGTAAGAAAGCTTTGCCGGAGAGGAAGTAATGTACCACACCTAACTGTGATTAAATCACGTAAATGAGGAACGAAGTTGAACCATCGGGCTAATTAGCTTCTCTGGAAAAACAAAGCTTTGTAACAAGCCCGAAAGCACCTTTTGCATTTCCGGACTATTATTAGAGGCCATCCTAAAAAATTTAGACTTTCTACCCGCATCATTTCCAATTTGTTCTGAATCCTATAATAACACAAGAAAAGTTTCAAGTAAAAACTTAAAATGCTTTTGTACCAAATGTGTGACGTTTGCTAGGGCCTCTCTGATTTGTAGGATTTCAAACTAAGAAAAATGAAGAAACTGGATGCCATGCCATGTTGAATTCACATGAACTGAAACATGGAAATATATAGTGCAGCACAGGTTGTCTGATTGCACCACATGAAAAACACAGAATGTAGGCATAGTATTCGCCATAGTTTTCACTGAAAATAAGAATAATTTCCATGAGGTTGGACTTGGTGGAAATTTTCCTCTGAAATTGTATGCAAAGCAGTCTATAGGAAAAAAATCATATGTTCTCAAGCCTAGAACTTACACAAGCTCTAACGGAACATTTCCTAAGAAACATAATCCTCCAAACTTCCTATGAAATTCCTTTGATTCCTTTGAATTAAAGAGGCCCTAAATCATACTGATTGTTTTTCTTTCATACACGGTTAGGTACTGGCGTACTGCTAACTCTTAGGTTTAACAAGATACGGGGCTCGGGAAATATGAGAAAGGTAAAGGATGTGAACTGCCTACCTAGTTTGCTAGAATGATCGTGTGACACATAAATTAGTCTTCTGGAGTATGTTAGAATGATCGTGTGACACATAAATTAGTCTTCTGGAGTATGTTAGAATGATCGTGTGACACATACATCTTGTCTATGTAATGTTACATCAAACAGGCTATTGACAAGTCAGAAATACATATACTCCCTTCAATCCATATTAATTGACGCTGCTTTAGTACAACTTTAGTACAAAGTTGTACTAAGGCAGTGTCAATTAATATGGATCGGAGTGCAAGCGGGAGCTACGTGCACCGGGCTACCCTTTCTTTCAGGGAGTACTATGTTTATAAAGAACTTAGACTCCACGGGCAATATCATGCAAATTTACTCTATTTTTGAAATAAAATAAAATAAAATAAAATACTAAAAAATCACTAAGGTGACCTTATACACCTTAAGGCAAGTTCAAAATTCAGAGTGATTCCTCATTGCAGAATACGTCCACAGGAACTCGACCAGAATGCATATTCAGCAGAGTAACAAGAGTTATCCATAACTAGAACAGAACAGAAAGGTTACCATGCATATAAGCAGCCTTTCTCCTCATGGCGCTTCTGAACATGATCATAGTAGGACATGTCCTGTGTACTCGGAGGGTTGTCCATCTTGATGTATATCTCTACACAAGTATCTAAGTACACCAAAAGAGAAGAAAGGACTATGAGCAGAACAAAGGAGGAGGATATATGGAGTGTATGGGTGTGAGACCTTTTATAGACCAACTCAAGTCTGCAATGCGTCAGGTCGAACCAAGTGTCCAACTATCAAGCACCAGTAGGAACAAAAAGGACTTGACCAGGGTAAACGTAACTGTGGCAGTTGATGTGTTGTTTGCTAGTGCAATAGATATAGTACAATGTTGTTTAATGAACAATCATATATAACATAGTTTGTCAATAAGGAATGTACAGAAAATAGCAGCATAGGGAATTTTTCATTTTACCAGTATATGTATTTCTAGATCCTTGAATCAGTACTCAAGCCAATAATTAGTACTCCCTCAGGCCAATAATTTATAGATACATTCATTTCTAGACAAACCTAAGACAAGAATTTTGGGACGGAGGGAGTATTAAGTATTATTACTGTCCATCAAGCTTATCACACCAAACCCTGTAAGAGTATCTTTTCCGGGGATAACTAGACATGTTAAATCTTAATTGGATGGGACAAAATTCGTAGTCATGCCATGAATCAGATCTCTTATGAGTATCCATCTGACTGAGAAATATGCACTGAGCTTGCAGTTGGATGGAATTTATTACCATTGAATATTTAGGTGAACTTAGGTCCCTCTTGCATTCATTGGTAGATGGTTGCTACTTGCACCAGGTACCAGACTTGATTTTATCAACTAAGTCTAAGTGCCTTTGTCATTATTCATGAATGACAACACCATCCATGATAACAGTTAATCATAATACCACTGCTGACAATGAAGGGGAATAAAGGTACAAGAAAGCAAATCATGGGATATACACTTTCGCAGGTAATTTTACACATTGATTGATAATATTAATCCAGACGTTAAAAATATAGACATTTTTCAATGTGGAGCCAAGATTTTGATATTTATCATGTCAAAGGCAAATCATCCTTAATTATGCAGCAATGTTCTTGTCATGAATTGGCAAGATGTGCAATACCAGAACATGTAGCAATGCTTACTGTGTGAAGCTCAGTTTTCCTATCCTACTAAGCAAGCGACGCAATATAGTTGAGTTATCAATCATGAAAAGCACTGTGGACTTACCTCATTATTTACTCGTCCATCAAATCTTGTGAACAGATTCATCAGAATCTGGAAAATTCGAAATACACTGGCATCCACATGACACCAGCTCTAGTAAAAAATCACGACCCCCATATCCAAAGTTGTTTCACAGAACAATCGACTAGAATTGGGCATTATCTTGTCAAAGAAAGAAATGTCCATCACTTGAGAGTACACCATGAAAGAATCAAGGTTCGTCCTCAGATAGGAAACTAGTATTAATTACAGACTTTGAAAACGAGGGGGGGGGGGGGGACAAAGTTGACAAAATACCCTGCACAGCATCCATAGTGCTATAAATGGAGTGGAATGAAGTACATTTGAACACATATATATTATGTCATAGTGGGAGCTACCAGAGGAGCGGGTTTAGGAAAAGCAGCAAAGCTGATGTCTCTGGTTACTGGATGGAACACGGCATTCCTCTCAAGGTGCTCCCATATAAGCCTTCTCCGCTCCTCAGATGCGGCTTGCTTCTCTTCCTCCTCTTGGAAACTTTTCTGACAAGCCAACAGCAGCTTCTGATCCATGTCAAAGAACATTTTCCTGACATTCATTGTAACATTCAGAACCGATTGGTTCCAATGCAAACGAGCATTCCTTTCGAGAGCTGGATATATGATTGGCAAGATAACTTGGTGGTTTTGAGAGATCAAACCGAACAAGTGCTCGTTGTTCCACAGGAATAAGGCTCTTTCAGCAACCTGTAAGCAGGAATAATATTATTAGTTTCTAGGCTAGGAGTGTACAAATTGTAGAATAAATCATGTCACAAACAAAAACAACAGGTTTCTCCATCCATCAGCACGTGGCACATAGAAGTTTTCCTTGTCTGTAAAGCTTTATATAGGCATACAAAGAAACAAAATCTCCAACAAACAACATAAGGAGAAAGGAAAGAATGTAATTTGCATTGGTGTGATTACTCAGCATTAGCCCTTGTGGGCAATTAAATAGCAGCTACATCCAAATATGAAGAATCTCTTAAGGGAATTCTTTGAGCAAAGTTGAAAACTAATACAACAGCACATATCTGGGCGGTAAATGTGATGCTGGTTCGAAATACAAATACCACCCACAAGAATGCAAGAGATTCTCAATTGAAATAACTCCCTGAACAAAATGAGTGTTCTGACAACCAACGATAAGAGCTACTTATAAGCAGTAAAGAAACTTAATGAAACAACAAACACTGGCAATAGGATATCGATATCCTGGGACAAAATTTCACCTGAAAATGAGAGCTATTCAAGCAGTGTGCAACCCTCCGGAACAATGGGACCATGCACTTCTGGAACTCGGGCATTTCTGTCAATTCCAGCACCTCCTCCAACTCCCCCAAGAACATCATCTCCTTCTGACTGTTCGTCACTGGCCAATACTTCAACAGGCCTCTGATCACAGTCCCTGAGAGCTTTGGTTCCTTGTCAATAAACTGTGTAATGCAGTATGTCAACTGCGGCAGATACATGCCCACTGTCTTCGGTTTATGAAGAGGAATCAATGCCTTCCACAGAAATAATTTATGCTCCTCCTTCAGTGGTTTCGCAAACCCACTAACCACACTCCCAAACACCTCCAAGAGTTCAGCAATCCCATTGTGACGATCAGCGTCGGATACAAACCTATAGAAGATATTGCTCACAGCCTTGCGGATGAAGGGCCGATTACCCATGAATTTTCCATATATCCTATGCAATACTGTCTTCAAGCAATCTCTTTCTCTAGGATCATCAGAATCTAACAAATCAAGCAGCCTAGAGATGAACGAATTGTCCAAGTACTTGCGGGCCACCTTCACATCAACGGCCGGAGAGGTGACGAACCGGAGTAGCAGCTCGTACACGACCTGTAAGTGGTACCATGAGGGGTCAAAGAATGGATCGTCCTCGTCAGCCTCGGCAACTGCCCCCATGCCTGGCCGGACCTTGGGCGGGAAGACCCTGAACAGGTTGATGGCGAACATACGCACACAGGCCGAGACCATCGCCTCCGTGAGGGGCTCCTCCGCCGTGCCAAGGCAGTCGACGAGAGACATGAGCACCTGCCGCTTTCGCTCCCTCTCCGGAGAGTCCCGGCCCCGGTCGTTGGAGAAGTCGAACAACACGCAGCAGACGTTGAGCTTCCGGAGGAACACGTCCTCCCTTGTCTCCCCCTCCGCTCCGGCGATAGCCGCGAGCGGAGGAGACGCCCGCATAGAGTCCCACTGCCTCCCATTCACGTCATACGACGTTGTGGACTTGGGCGGCGGAGATCCCCAGCCCCCGCCTCCGCCGGATTTCGGCGACTTCCCCGAGAGCTTACCAAGGAACTGCTTCCACATGGCGGCAGCAAACAGTCCGTAGCGCCGACCCCCCTCGCGTCAGACACCCATTTCAAGGGACCATGGACGGACCAGGGAGAAGTAAACCCGCTACCCGCCACCCACCCAGGACACGCAGCGGCAAAGCAAATCTTGCAAGGCAACGAACCGGGTTGGCCGCCGCGACCCGTGCAGCTGTCGGGGCGCCAGTCACAGATCCCGCAATGGCCGTGTGGGGGGGTTAGATCCGGGGGAGGGACGCCGAGGCCGCCGCCATGGATGGGATCTCGGAGGAGGAGGGGGCAGAAAGCGCACAGCCTTTGGCGTTTTGGGCGGAATCGCAGTGGGAGCCGAGCGGGGAGAAGAACTGGAGTTACAGCTGTTTGCGGGGAACGCTGGCCACCGGAAGAAGGAAGGGGTGGCTGGATGCATCTCGGCCGTCCGTTTGGGATTGGATTCCCATGTATCGCCCGATGGATGGCTTTGAGGTTTCCTGTGGTCTCAAAAGAATATGTGAGGCCTTCTTTGATTCACAAGACAGAATTACAGCATGCTCATTCGAATCCTACGTACTCTTTCTTTGTCTGATTGTTGCACGGAAAAACAATGAATTTGTTTCCAATAGGTTTAAGTGGATGTTATTAAAATTCATATAAAATGTAGTAAAAAATATACTCCTCTCTTGTACTAAATCAACAACCATTAATATGGACAAGAGGGAGTACAAAAAATTCTACAAGAATCAATCCTATGAATAAACATTGAAATGTCTTACTCCTCTTAGATTCGTTTTTATTCAATGGGACCTCTTAGATTTGTTTTTATTCAATGGGACCTCTTAGATGCTACAATGAAATTCAATGGGACCTCTTAGATTCACTTGCACCGACGCATGCTCTTCGGCAAGGTGATCATATCTCCTTGTTTTTGTTCCTCTTTGTGACTAATGACCTCTCAACTTTGTTGGAGAAAGGAGAAGATAGGGGTGACTTCACTCCCCAGAAGGTATGCCAATGTGCACCGGTGGTCTCTCATTTGCTATTCACGGGCGACACTTTCCTTTTTCAAAGCAGAAGAGGCACAAGCTACTAAGCTAGGAAGGTGCATGGGGGTATCAATACATATGAGAAGGCGACGAGACAATGTATTACTCCTTCCAAGTGTAGTGTATTGTTTGGGAGGTCATGTACATGATATAATCAAGAGAAGGTTCGTTCGGTGTTGCATGTTAATCTTGTCGCTTTTGAGGAGAAATATCTTGGCCTTCCTATCCCAGACGGACGCATGCCTAGAGGAAAATTTCAGAATCTGCAGTCGAGGCTTCTCAAGTAGATCATTGCATGGGGTGACACGCTGTCAATTGTTGGGAAGGAGACGATGATCAAGGCTATTGCAGAGGCAACCCAACATATATCATGGGGGTGTTTAAACTACCGATGTCAGTATGCAATGATCTTAATAGGATGGTGCGAAACTTCTGGTGGGTTTCCTCCACGAGCAAAAGGAAAAAAACGCACTCCACAGCCTGCCGAATATTTTGGCGCATAAAATGAAGGGCGGCTCGGGTTTCAGAGATTTCTTCCTTTTTAACCAAGCCCTTCTACTAAGGCAGGCATGGAGGCTTCTTATTAATTCAAATAGTTTATGTGTGCAAGTCCTCAAAGCTCGATATTATCCAGATGGTCGTCTTGAGGACACTGTACTCTCTAGGAATGCCTTCCCCACGTGGCAGGGCATTCGGTATGGCCTAGAGCTCCTCAATAAGGGGCTTGTATGGTGCGTCGGAGACGGACACAACATACGCAATTGGCATGACCGCTGGTTTCCTACGGCACCGACAGGCCAGCCGATCACACAACAGGGAACCTACCGGCTGTGGCGGGTCTCCGATCTCCTGGTTGATTTTGACACATGGCGCACTGAGGTTCTAAGGCCATACTTCCTCCTGGCAGACGTCGAGACCATCACCAACATCTGCACATCTCCTCGCATCACCGATGACGTTCTTGCGTGGGCATCAGAGAAGAACGGTATCTTCATTGTTCGGTCTGCATATTGCCTTGCCATGGACAAGCGCGAGCGTCCACTGGCGACGGCTTTGAGCGGGGCACCGGATGGTCATCGTGCCATCTGGAAGACCATATGAGGGTGCCCTACTCCCACAAAGGTACAAGTCTTTGCATGGAAACGGTTGTCCAACTCGACTGCTACTTGGGCAAATAAATTCTCGCGACATCTCGAGCTTGTTGATGTAGATCTCCTCTGTGGTATGGAACGAGGATGGATTCCATACAATGTGCAGATGCCCCCTCATAGTGGAGCTGTGGAGAGCTACGGCGCCGGACTAGCCCATTCCAAAGGTGGAGAGCATCATCAACATAGGCCCAGAATGGCTATTCTCATTGTTGGAACCACTCTCGGATACAACATGCATGGTACTGCTCATGATCATGTGGTGTGTGTGGTACATGCGCAATGAAGTAACCCATGGAAAAATACCTCCACTAACCGAAGCCTCCCGCAAATTCCTCCAAGGTTATAGCAATTCTCTCTTGTGCATCAATCAGTGGCCTCAGGGGGATATGGAGAATGGAAAGATGGTCGCACAGGTGGGAGCTGCGCTTAGTTTTCATAACAGGGAAAAACAGACAAGTTGAGTTGGGTGTTGTCATGTTCTGGTTGGACCAAGTTGAATGTAGATGGGAGCTACGTCCCAGCCACAGGCGATCCAGGAGGCGGCATGTTGTTGCGCTTGGACAGGGGCGAAATTATATTCACCGCTTGTAGAGAGATTCACACATGTGATACTAGCCTAGATGTTGAACTCGCGGCATGTAGGGAAGGACTCGAGCTCGCCCTTCACTGCACATCTTGTCCCATTGTGGTTGAGATGGATAGCACCAAAGCAATCATGATGCTGAATTCTAGGTCGGTGAACTGGTCGATATCGTGTGTACTCGTCAGGGAGATCAAGAGGATGGCCGCCGATGACCCTAGGGAGATTTCGATTACTGCTATTAGGCACTCGTAGAATAAAGTCAGTCATGCTCTTGTTGTATACAATCGAAGTACACCTCGTGTTGTTGTTTGGTTGGGTTCGGGTATGAGTTACATTGTAAAAGTGGTTGTGGCTGATTTGCCACAAAAGAGGTCTCTTTTTACCCCACGAAAAGAATGGTGCATATAATTTTTGGATGTTCGTATTGGCCTATTGGGTTGTCTAATTGGATTTGGTATTAGGCTAACCCTAATAGAGGCGTTTGGAAGTATTCTGAAACAACACGCTGAAACGGAAATGAATACGCATGTGTTTTCACTCGCACGCGCCCACTGTCACGGCAATACGGAGGCCTAGACCTTCTATTCTCCCAAATTTCCTTGCTCCCGCAAAACAAAATGTTTCAAGATTTCTTTCCTTCATCCACCATGAGATAATAGAAGGGTCTCGGAGAGGAGAGCAGCGCCCTCAAAGATCCACCATGGCGGCATAGGTATGGGTGCAGGGGAGAACGCTCGGAGCCGGAAGAGCAACACGAAGAAGGAAGACACCCATTGTGCGATGTGCCAGATGTACGGCTTAAAATAGACAACTTGTAAGAAAATGCAAGTGACCTAGAGAAAAGACTGAAATGCCCGCGAAACAAACAACCTAAAGAAAAGACCGAAATGTCCACGAAACATGTCGAGTAGGTACACCCCTAACCTTACCTCTAGTCGGCTCGCGGAATAACGCACCACCACATGCCTACCTGGGTCGCAAGAACGAAATAGCTCGGCAAGGGGCGCGTGTTCCCCCACACTCGCACATGCCCAAGTCAGTCAAACAACACAAGCCGAGTGTCGTGGGAATGAGTCTGACAGTAGAAGATAGCGGTACGAAAGGAGAGGGCAGAGTCCTAGCTACGACGAGGATGTACACACGGATGTATGAGTTAAGGCCCCTCTCGTGTAGGTAACAACCCTACGTCTCAGTGCTCGGGAGATTTTGTCGTGTGGAGAGTATGAATTACAAAGGTTGCGAACCCTTGTGCCAGAGGGAAGGGGCGACTTATATAGAGTATGCTGCCCCTCATAAGTGCGAGGCATCCAAGGGTCCGATCGTGAGTATAAAGACGAGCGTTACTGCGAGGCATCCAAAGGTCCGATCGTGGATATAAAGACGAGTGGTACTGGTAACGTACATCATAATTGTTACTAATGACGACTGGCTTAATGCCTGCCCGTTGGCCTCCCTGGAGCGGCTTCTGGTCTTCTGGCGTCGACTGAAAGTATGGCCTTCTGAGTGATAGGTGACTGTCGAGTGAGGGAGAAGATGTCGAGTGGACTAATTGTCGAGTGACTTGAACATCATGAAGAATCCAATCGGAATCTCTCTTGTAATCTTTAAGTCCTCCAATATAGTGCCCTTGGGTAGGGTATGTAGGTATGGCCTAGGACCCTATCCTAGGTACATATCCTCGTCATTAGCCCCCGAATGGATTAGGGTTCGAGTGATAAAAGGGGATCGATGCCAGTTCTGAAGAAGGCACCAAACTTCCGAATGAACTTTGGGGCTTCAACGAAATTTGTGTCGATTGAAATCTTTGTCATTCGCCCAGATCAATTCTGTCTTGAAAGTGTCCGAGTGAATTCTCAATGTCATTTCTGTTCCGAGTGACCTGAAGGGATCTTTAGACATGACGGGTCGCTCTGCCAGGGCCGGATTTTGCGGAATTCGAACATTTGGGAAGCGCGCGTGTCTGCGATGATGATGCCACGACTGGGGAAAGTGGGGGCACGATGCCTCGATTCACGTGCTGCTCATTTCGCCACGTACTATGCAGCGTCTGCGGTCAAGATATGCAGGGATCCCGTGGGCCCACGATTCAGCGAGACACTCGACAGGGTATAAATCCTGTTGGGCCGCTGTCTGAACAATACTTTCCCCAAATCTTCTCTCTTCCTCCGCCTCCCCTGCTTCCAGCGCACCGCTCTGCTTCTCCCCGACGAACACTATTGTCACGATGATGAAGGGGAAGATGGAGAAGTTGGAGCGCGCCAAGAAGGGTGCTGCGAAGGGCAAGGCCAAGAGGTTGTCGACCGCTTGGTTCACCGCGCCGCCGAGGTGGATCCAGGGGGATTTTCTCCCGTCGACGGTCACCATCGCGGATGTCGAGAATCTCATCGTCGACGGGCTCGTGGCGGAAGGTTCATGGAGGCTGTCGAAGGGGGAGCTTGAGCTAGAGTTGCACGAGGGGGAGCGGGTCCTCCTCCTCACCCACGTCAAGAGAGGTTTCTCCATGCCCCCCATCCATTCTTTCAAGGGTTTCTGAACTTCTTCGGAGCCCAGCTCCACCATTTTCCTCCGAATGCTATTTCCTATTTTTCTGCCTTCATCACTCTGTGTGAATTTTACCTGGGTTGTTCTCCCCATTGGGGTCCGGTCAAACATATTTTCACCATCAGATCTTAGTCGGTCAAAAAGGCCAATCCTGAGGATGGTAAAACCCATGTCGTCCAACTGTGTGGCGGCTTGGGAATCCAGAAGAGAGCTAGGAGTTCTTTTCCTTCTATGAACTTCCTAGAATCTGTTAGGGGTTGGTAGTCGACATGGTTTTACTGCAAGGATATAACTTCTCCCAATATGTTGACTGGTCTTTCCCCTTTCACGTTAGATCATCCCGCCGTTCCCAAATCCTTGAAAGTGTCAGAGGGAGAGAAAGTCCAAGTGGGGATCCTGGTGGACGCCGTAGTGAACCTTGTCCGTGGTGGAGTGACTGGTATGGATCTCCTGGAGACATTCCTCTGTCGATGGATCCATCCGCTCCAAGCAAGGGACCACACTATGTGGCATTATGCAGGCCCTATCGCCCTGAGGACTCGACCCGGATGAACCCGGAAGAGGTTTCACAGAAAACTATCAAGCAATGGCTTTTAAGCATTACCGAAGCTTGCGAAAAAACCCGGGAAGCCAAGAGGATCCAGCCTTACTCTACTGAGAATCCGCCAAAGAAGCTGGTAAATTTTATCTTGTCGACTGTCATATTATTTTGTCGAGTGATTGGTTCATACGTCGACTAACTTCATTGTTTGAATCTTGCAGGAGTGGACGCACATGCACTCGCCCGTGCCCAACACAAACCAGTCTGAAGACGGCAAGGAGAGCGAGGGCGACAGCGTGGACGCCGACAACGCCGACGACAACGAAGATGACTATGAATACTCTGACGAGGACGAGGAGGAAGTCGAGTCTCCCCCATGCATGGAGCATCGCTCTAAGATGCGTCGGGACCCTACGACTGCCCTAGGAAAGGCCTTGGTGTCGAGTGAATAGACCCTAAAGCGGGACCGAACCTCGACCATTGAGTCGAGTGAATGGGCCGCGAAGCAGCCCAAGCCCAATGCGCCTAAACCTCGTAAAGCTTTGCCCCGCATGAAGATCGTCGTGCCCGTCGTCTCGACATAAGTGTTTGCTTTCTTATTTCGCTGTCGAGTGTGACTTCAAATTCTTGCTAACCGAGTGGAACTTGGTCTACCAGTGCCGCTACCTCGGTGATGTCGCCTCCACGGGACGAAGAGGATCAAATGGACGTGGATACCGCTGACGCAGTGACTTCCCAATGAGGTAAACAAATCTTTGTTCAGCTTTGATTCTTGAAAAATGATTCGCCAATTGTATAAGGTAATGTTGTCGATTGATGTTTGCAGAGATCATTCAACTGGAGGACGATGAAGAACTTCCCCGGGGTACAAGGGGTGAAGGTGTGACCTTAGGCACCTCGTGTGTACATGCCCGAAGAACCCCATCGGCACACACGCCTCAACGGTCGACTGCTGCATCATCCCAGGGGATAGGCGACTCGTCCCGAGCCAGAACCGAGCTTGCGGTTCCGTTGTCGAGTGCTCCACCAGCTGCTTCAACCATTGTGGCGTCGACTCCAATCATACCACCCCAGACTACCTCAACTACTCCAGCCGCAGCATCAACTCAGCTAATGACTGCCTTTCTTCTGCACCATGTCCCGGAAGATCAGACTGGAGCTACGAAGGAAGCCATTAACCAGGCGGAGCAAATAATGTTGCACACCAAGGAGCCATACGAGGCCAGCAAGCTGGCTTATGATGCTAGCACAATGCTTCGTACCAACGTCCGAGTAAGTGCGATTGTAAGTGCATTTCCGATTGAATTCCTGTCTTTCTTGGTTGTACACCCAGTGGGTGTTTTCCTTATGTAGAGTACTTGTAAATTCTCCACTCGAATAGATCAGGTCTTAGTCAAGTAGGTTTCGGTCCAGTGGGGACATGCTGAGTGCACCCAATGGGTGTAGTCCCCGAGACCATTGTTGAATGGTGAAGACATCGGCAGGGGTCTTAGAATTATTTTGGTAGCCACTCGACAGATCGAGTGATAGAAGGTCCAGTGAGGGCACGCCGAGTGCGCCCACTGGGTGTAGTCCCCGAGACCGCCGTCGAGTGCTTGCACTGGCGGGGGTCTGGAAAGAGACGATGTTTATATGCTTGCGCACGCTTTATTATTATTATTTTTCTACCACTCGACAGATCGAGTGTTAGCAAATCCAGTGGGGGCACGCTGAGTGCACCCACTGGGTGTAGTCCCCGAGACCCCTGTCGAGTGCTTGCACTGGCGGGGGTCTGACAGAGACCATCTTATGCTCAGACAGGGCAGACCTTGTCGAGTGATTTAGGATCCAGTGGGTGGGGGCACACTGAGTGCACCCACTGGGTGTAGTCCCCGAGACTACTGTTGATCGTTGATGATGAGCAGTAGTCTTAAGAACTTGAACTTAGGGTTCTTTGTCATGCGCAGAGTACGCTTGTCACTCGACATGTTGAGTGAACTTTTCGCTTTAGCCGCACCACTCAGAAGCTACCTTGTAGGTTTCATGGATACCATTGCCATCAACCATGATATGACGCAGGTTTCATGGACATAATTTCATCAACCATGATATGACACTATTTTAGGAGTGTGGGGTGGGGCGGCGGGCTGCCCTTCAGTTGACCTTTTCCACTCGGGAGTGAAGGAACTTTTCTGTCGACGGAATTGTATATTTTTGTTGTTTCCAGAGAGCTTGTGAACTTGGCACCCAGTACAAGGACTTGGAGGAGGAAAGGAACCAACTACGGTTGGATCTGGAGGTCTCCAAGAACAGCCTGGAACGTGCGCGGACCGAGCTGACGACTCTGGGAGGTAATCTTTGTCGACCCCATGCATTCTTGTCCCCGCTTTCCATCCTTTGGACCGAGTGCTCTCACTCGAACAGACGTACGTGATGAAAATCGTTGACTCCAAGCGCGACTCAACAATGCTATTTCTTTAGATACCATGAAGAAGGCACTAGAGGACAAGGACAAGGCGCTTGCTAACGCCCAAAAGGTGGCAAGGGAGTAAACTGATGCCGCCGAGAAGAAGCTGGCCACTGCCAAGAAGATAGAGGAGGAGAACTCCAAACTGAAACTGGAACGGAGTGAACTCATGAAGAAGTTAGAGCAGCTGGCCAAGAGAAGAAACGGCCCGGAGAAGCACTTGGACGAATTCGTGAGGAAGATGTTCATCATGCTCGACGGTAACTACCCTTGTCGAATGAATTTCCTCAATTTCCACAGACTAGAAATGTAATCATCTTCCCATTCCTTCTTCCGTATAGAATTCTACCAAGACTTTGAAAAAGAGACCGAAGAAATCGAGCCCAATCTGGATCCCACTAAGTCGCCTGTTGGAGATGCCATGGCCATGAACATGTTCCGACTCAATGTTCAACTCCAAGGCGTTCAAGCATACATCGTCTGACTGAAGGCTACGCTGGAGAAGATCGACAAAGAACTGTGGCCTCAAGATGCCCTTCATACTGACCATGCATCCATGATGGCTCGTCTCAATGATATCCCTAGCTGAGTGAAAGCTTGGAAGAAGTCAGCTGCCCGCTGTGGAGCCGATGTGGCGCTCTCCCTTGTCAGAGTCCATTGCAAGGAAGCAAGGGAAGACAAGTTGAAGGACCTCCGAGTGATGAACACGAAGAATCTTCAGTTTGAAGATTTCATGGAGACCTTCATTGATGCTGCCACTAGGATCGCAGATGGGATTGACTTGGACACCTTCGTCGAGCCAACAAGTCCGTTCGGTGCTTGAAAAAACTTTATTTGCACTGAGAAACTTTATTTGCCTCGGAATGCCTAGTGAAAATGTATTGGTCGCAAAACTTCATTCGGGCCTTAAGCCCGAGCACCTTTGCTTGTGCACGGAACCTTTATCCGCACTGAAACCTTTGAATTTATATGTATCTTGTTTTCAATCGCTTGCTCGACTGAATTTGTTTTTTAACTTAGGCGAAAGCTGGTTTGCAGCTAAGCCCCCGAGTGTGAGGATTGCTCAACACTCGGAAAAGTTTTGAACTTAGATGAATATTGGTTCGTAGCTAAGTTTCCAAGTGAATAGATCGTAAGTCACTTGGAATTCATTTTTGACTTAAGTGAAAGCTGGTTCACATCTAAGCCCTCCAAGTGTGAGGATTGCTCAACGCTCGAAAAAGTTTTGAACTTAGACGAAGACCAGTTCGTAGCTAAGTTTCCGAGTGAATAGAGCGTAATCCACTCGGAATGGGTTGCAACTTAGGTGAGAGCATGCTCGCAGCTAAGATCTCGAGTGTGAGGATTTCTCAAAACCCAAAGAAGTTTTAAACTCAGACGAAGACTAGTTCGCAGCTAAGTCACCGAGTGAATGGACTGATATCCACTCAACCGGGTTTTTAACTTAGGCGAAAGCATGTTCGTAGCTAAGCCCCTGGATGTGAGGATTGCTCAACACTCGGAGAAGTTTTGAACTTAGACAAAGACTGGTTCATAGCTAAGTCACCGAGTCAATGGACTGATATCCACTCAACCGGCTTTTTAACTTAGGCGAAAGCATGTTCGTAGCTAAGCCCTCGAATGTGAGGATTGCTCAACACTCGGAGAAGTTTTGAACTTAGATGAAGACTGGTTCGCAGCTAAGTCATCGAGTGAATGGACTATTATCCACTCAACGGTTTTTTTTAACTTAGGCGAGAGCATGTTTGCAGCTAAGCCCCCGAGTGTGAGGATTGCTCAACACTCGAAGAAGTTTTGAACTTAGACGAAGACTGGTTCGCACCTAAGTCACCGAGTGAATGGACTATTATCCACTCAGCAGGGTTTTTAACTTAGGCGAGAGCATGTTCGCAGCTAAGCCCCCGAGTGTGAGGATTGCTCAACACTCGGAGAAGTTTTGAACTTAGACGAAGACTGGTTCACAGCTAAGTCACCGAGTGAATGGACTGCTATCCACTCGGCAGAGTTTTTAACTTAGGCAAAAGCATGCTCGCATCTAAGCCCCCGAGTGTGAGGGTTGCTCGACACTCGGAGTGTTCCCAAGCGTGAAATTGCGCGATCGGAATCGACAAAATACTGCGGAATTCATACTTGTATAAATGACACTGTTTGCAATACTCTTATTACATTAACACAATTCTGTCTTTAGGTATAGAAACGCCAGAGCAGATCCGCATTCTAGGCTCGTGGCTCGTCAATCTTCTTCTTGAGGTTGTAGAGGTGATAGGCTCCATTGTTTAACACCTTGGTGACAACAAAAGGACCTTCCCACGCTGGAGCGAGCTTGTGGGGTCGCTGTTGACCCACTCGGAGCACCAAATCACCCTCATGAAACGGCCGACTCTTGACATGTTTTGCATGGAAGCGTCACAGATCTTGCTGGTAGGTAGTTATATGAATCAAAGCCATCTCTCGTTCCTCTTCTAGGAGATCTATGCCATCCTCTCTCGCTTGTTCAGCTTCAGCTTCAGTATAAAGATCCCCTCTAGGAGAATCATGAAATAAGTCACTTAGCAGGACGGCTTCGGCTCCGTATACTAGGAAAAAAGGAGTTCGTCTAGTCAACCGATTAGGAGTAGTTCTCAAGCCCCATTGAAAGAACGTGGATGTCGCCTAGAGGGGTGTGAATAGGCGCTTTAAAATAATTACGGTTTAGGCTTGAAGAAATGCGGAATAAAACTATCGTTTAATTAGTCAAGCAAAAAACCTAAAACAACTAGGCTCACCTATGTGCACCAACAACTTATGCTAAGCAAGATAGACAACTAAGTGATAGCAATATATATAACAAGAAATAATATGGATATCACAAAGTAAAGTGCATAAGTAAAGGGGCTCGAGTAAGAGATAACCGAGGCACGCAGAGATGATGATGTATCCCGAAGTTCACACCCTTGCGGATGCTAATCTCCATTCGGAGTGGTGTGGAGGCACAATGCTCCCCAAGAAGCCACTAGGGCCACCGTAATCTCCTCACGCCCTCGCACAATGCAAGATGTCGTGATTCCACTAAGGGACCCTTGAGGGTGGTCACCGAACCCATACAAACAAGGTTGGGGCAATCTCCACAACTTGACTGGAGGCTCCCAACGACACCACGAAGCTTCACCACAATGGATTGTGGCTCCGAGGTGACCTCAAATGTTCGGGGCAATCTCCACAACCTAATTGGAGACCCCGAAGCTTTCCCGGAGGTTTGCACCACAATGATTGAGCTCCGAGACACCACCAACCATCTAGGGCGCCAAAGCACCCAAGAGGAACAAGCTCTAGGGTGCTCAAACACCCAAGAGTAATAGCTTCTCAACTTCTCACTTCCATGTATCACCGTGGAGAACTCAAACCTATGCACCAAATGCAATGGCAAGGGCACACGGAGTGCCCAAGTCCTTCTCTCCCAAATCCCACCAAGCAACTAATGCTAGGGAGGGAAATGAGAGGAAGAACGAAGAAGAACACGAAGAACTCCAAGATCTAGATCCAAGGGGTTCCCCTCACTTAGAGGAGAAAGTGATTGGTGGAAATGTGGATCTAGATCTCCTCTCTCTTTTCCCTCAAGAACGAGCAAGAATCATTGGAGGGATTGAGAGTTAGCAATCTCGAAGAAGGTCAACAATGGGGGAAGAACACGAGCTCAAGAGATGAGTTCCATTGGACAAGAAGACCCCCCTTTTATAGGTGGGAAAAAATCCAACCGTTATCCTCACAAACCGCATAGAGCGGTACTACTCCTAGGGCGGTAGTAACCCTTTGAAAAACAACACCGAGGAGGCAAAAAGCCGGTGGAACCGCCGGAGCGGTACTACCGCTAGTCCTCACGGTACTACCGCTATGGATAGCAGTACTACCGCTACGGGTAGCGGTACTACTGCTTGCGAGCGGTACTAAAAAATTACATCCGTGCCTACCACGGCTATAAATAACACGAGATTTTGGTCCGGAGCGGTAGTAACGCTCCTGGAGCCGCGGTAGTACCGCTCCGAAGGGGTAGTAAAAAATTACATCCGCTCTAGCCGCGGTAGTACCGCTGCAGCCTTTTAAGAACACCAAAACTGCCACAACTTTTGCAAACGGACTCCGAATTCAATGAAGCAAAGTTTGTTGGAAAGCTAATGACATGGGATAACACAATATTGATTGAAATATCAATAATAAGGAAATGACAAAAGTCCCATAACAAAATGGTGAGAACCCTTCCTCGAATGAGACCGGTAAAACTTCCAACACCGAAAATGCAATAGACGAAGCATATGAAATCCGTTTTCGATGAACTAGAGCTTGTCACGAAGATAAGCACAAGCTCAAGAACCCACATAGAGAAAAGCCAACCAAGAACCAAGAAATATGATGATGCCAATACTGCAATGGTTTGAGCTCTCAACCAACGATACGATCAAGCTACTCACTTGAGAGCCCCCCTGATAGTACGACAATCGATCCTATAACCCGGTCTCTCAACTACCACCATGAGACCGGTAAAATAGAAAACACTATGAAGGTCAAACCTTAGCCTTGCGCATAGTCCACTTGAGCTACATGATGATGATCTTGACTTCCTCAAGATGGACCACCTTTATTCATTGCGTTGGCGTGATGAAGACTAGATGATTGCTCCCCCATACTCCAATATGGGTGAGCCACTCTTCGGCACATCTTCACAAATCCATTGTCACCACAATGAATGGAGAGCCTCAAGCATGATCTCTCCGTGATGCTTCACTTGATCTTGCACATCGCAACCTAGATGACGATCTCCACTTGATGTCATCTTCCATGGGATGTATGGGATCTGCCTCTTGATGCAAGCCCATGGAAATATACCTAACCCCACAAAGAACTCTCACGTAGACCATGGGTTAGTACACAAAGCGTAATGGACAATGCTTACCACACCATGGGATCACTTGATCCCTCTCAGTACATCTTGTACGCTTTGTGTGTTGATCAACTTGATTCACTTTTTTGACTTAGTATTGATCAACCTTGTATCTTAGCTTCTCTCTTCATAAAGATGATGTCTTGAAGGTCAACATGAATGCTTACACAATCTTCTTCTTCAATACATGCTTGCAATAAGCTCAACTCCCACATGACCAATCTTTGGATAAACCTTGAATACCACCTTGGTCACCATATAAACTCCTTAAAACCCAACAGACGAACTTCAAGAAGTGCCTATGGAAAAATCCTTCAAATATAACTCAAGGAAACCATTAGGCCATAGGGGTGTCATCAATTACCCAAAACCACACATGGAGAAATGTGCTCTTACAATCTCCCCCATTTTGGTAATTGATGACAACCACTTTCAAGAGAGTTTATATAAGAAAATAAGCACAACCAAGCACACACAATGCAATGCATGGATGTGAGACGCAAATGCTTAAACAACAAAAGAAAAACTCTCAAAGCATTCCAAACTAAACTCTATAAACTTCTCCCCCATTGGCATCGATTGCCAAAATGGACAAAAAGTTTAGAAATCCAATATAATAGGCGTTCCTCCAGAAAGTTTGTATATCTCAAATACGTGTGCAAAGAAATAGACATATCCAATCATAAGTAGTTGGAGGAAGACAAACTAGATTTAGAACCCAAAGATTGCACAAAGGATCATATGGCACAAAGACATACACCGGAGTGAAGCAAGCAATCAAAAGATACTAATTGGAACAATCAATGACATGGACCAACGAGCCACATGAATAAAAGATATTATGATATGGGAAAAACGGTGTTTATAAAGAAACTTGAGGAGTTCCCCATGATTTGTGCACAAATAATAATATTTGTATTTGAATACAAGTGCACGAAAAAAGGATCACGACTCCCCAAAAATCAATATAAACACACCACAAGTGCAAGCAAGAAGATAAGACAAAGAGCATAGTACTTGCACTAAACATATGGTTGAGCAACATGGAAAAGAGGCAATCTTAAGAATAGGCTCAACCAAAATGATGTGTGTGAGTCATGGAAAAGCACTTGATAAGACTAGTATAAGGATGAGCATAAAGCATCAACATAGTCTTGATGAAATGAGACACAAAGTGCAAACCATATACTTCCCACACACAAACCACTAGCAAAAGGGTTCACCAAAGAGTGCATCAAGATGCTAGGATATAAGATCCACACTCAAGACAGATTCTTTCACGAAACCACCAAGTAAACAAAAATGAAATGCAACAGTGGACGTGAAAGAAAAGAGGATATCAACTAGAGATGTAACTTCTCTCATGTGTATAAGATTCTAGGTAGAGGGAAATCATGATGATATATCCACAAAGAATAATGTGCACACAAAATAGTTACAAAAAGGAACAAACAAGATATCCACAAGGAAGTCATAACTATACCAATAAGATCTTTGCTTGAAAGCATAGCACATAGCCTAATATTTTCTTATTGTACATACATGACCTCCCAATACACGAACATCAAAGACATCACAACTAGCAATATGACATCATTGTTGAGACTCTTTGAGAAAGGAAACAAGTACCACAAGAATGACTCAAGAAATTCCTGCCATGATGCAACCTATAAACAGTTGAATGCGAGAAATGTATGCATGAAGTAGATACTTGTTACCGAGATAGCATTGGATTGATGTAGTAGACAATGGTTCTTCGATCATCCTAGCAAGGCTCCAATAATCACATGGTGTCAACATATTCCTTGTAAGTGAGCCGAGTGTCCAATGTATCTCCAATTGTTCCTAGAACAACACCAAAAAAAATGGTACCCAAACTTATTGGGACCAAACAATTAGTGTACCAACAATATATAGGACAAACTCCACATAAATATGTGCATATAGATATGAAATTGAATTTCATGCACACTTTAGCCAATTTATGTCATAGTGGAGTTTCCCCTATATATTGGGTCAAGGAAAGAGAACATGCCAATGAAAGTACATGTAGTAAATATGCATGCTCAAAGCTTTCAAGAATCAATTCAACACACAGTTGACAAGATGCCGAAAGAAAAGTATCAAGTTAAAATAAGATACCAACTGAAAAAAATATTACTTGACGGATACCAACTAAAAGAAACATCAAGGGATGAGATATCCATTGAGACATGCGAAATAGAAGGAAACAAGATACCAATTGAAGGAAAACAAGAGGTATCAAGTTCCCATAAGAGAGCTAGGTTCCAAACAAACCAAACCCTCTGCAAATTTTCATGATGGCACAAAGCACCATGGAGAGAAGGCTTGCCTCCCACCAACACACACTTGATGAAGATCAAAAGTTTTTATGATGAACACATGAAGAGAGTGTTCTACAGAAAATAGGATAGCTCCCCCAAGAGATGTGAATTATATAGAATTTGCATTTGAATACAAAATTCACACGATGGGATCATCACTTTCCCTATATATATAGAAACACTAGGCATGCTCAGAAAGATCCACAAGAGGCAAGGAAGACAAATGATAAACAAAATACAATGCAAAGATGATTAGCAAATTCTACCACATAAAAGGATACCAATTTTCAAAGGACAAGAAGTAATTTGAAATATTTCCTATTGGTAGATTGCAAAGATATCCAACATCATCTTCACACGTAAATCATAAGCAAATGACACTTGTAGAGCTAACATGCCACCTAGGAACAAGATAAATTGTAATATCAAATCTAAGTGGCAATATCTCAAATGTACACATTCTCTGGGCTTGTAATATGCACATAGCATATTACTCCCCCATAATGTGGTAACCCAACATTAGTAACAAGTGGCAAATGAAATCCAACAAGAGATAATTAATGGAATGTTTATAATTTGGATTTCTCATTAGAAGACATACCAAATAGAAGCTACATAATCTTGTAATATCAATACTAAGTGGTATTCCTCATGAACACACATTTTTAGGGTCGTGGAGTGCATAAAGCGCATCACTCCCCCAAAATGGGATAATCCATTAATCTCTCACAAAGATCCAACTAAGATACAAACATGATGCAAAAAGGCTCTACACAAGACTCACACATACATGATGTGAAACCCATCATACATACTTGATTTCTCAAGATAAACAAATAGGAAGCACAACATATACAAACACATGCAAGGTACAAAACCACAACATGCAAAGGGGCAAGTAACTAACAATGTATTCAATCTAAGTACAAGTTACTGCAAGGAGGAACATTGGTATATGATAGACACTTGATGATCCACATGACTTTGCTTGAGACAATATGAATGATGAAGAACCATCAATTCTTCACACTGTAGTCACGTCACCAATGCCCTCCAACAATACCTATTGATCAAGTTTGAGCTTGTTGGTCGCCAACCAAGTTGGGTCCTAAGAGGTTAGTCACAATAGGCTTGGCTACCCAAATGGTTCTTTTCTTGACACCACTTTGAGTACCAACAAACTTGGCAAACACATTGCCAACCTTATCCTTCCCAAGATAATAGACATCATCAATAATGATTGGGTTGGATAAGTTACCATTAGTGCATGAAGAATCAAAGTGACCCTTCTCACGACATAAGTAGCAACATTTACCCTTTACTTTCTTCTCAATTGATTTCTCAACTTAAGGAGCATTGACTTGGGTCTTCTTGGCAAGTGGCCTTTCTTCAACTTGACGTTGAGCATGAGACTGAACTTGTGGCCGCTTCCCTTGTTGCTTGTCACTATGGGGCTTCTTATTCAATGGGAAAGATCTAACATGGTGCCCTTCTATTTTGCACTTGAAGCAAACAATCTTGGTCGAGTTCTTGACTTGTTCTTGGCCCTTCTTGTTGTTTTTCTTGGACTTCTTCTTCTTATTGGAGTTGAATCCAAGTCCATCTTTGTCATTTGGGGATTTTTTCCCACACAAGATATTGTTGAGTGTGGACTTCCCTTCATGACTCTTTTCCAAGTCTTTCTTCAAAGAAGTGACTTGGCCCTTGAGCTCTTTGATTTCCTCTACATGGTTAGTATCAATACAAGCACTAGAGGAAGTATATGATTCATTGTTAGAGCAACAAGGCAAGGAAAGTAATTCATCACAAGATGTACCAACATTATGAGTAGATGAACTAAGAGGACTCGCACATGGAAATAAAGCATTTCTACTAGATGTAGTGCTAATTTCCACATGAGGATCACTTGATGTTACCTTAGTAGTACTAGCCTCATGAGCTATCTTTAGCACATTATGAGATACTAGAAGATCGCCATGATAGCTAGAAAGATTTTCATGACCCTCTTCCAATTTCCCATAATTACTAGATAGCAACTTAAGTTCAGCCCTTAGATCAACATTCTCCTTTAATATGGATGCTTCACAAGAAATAGAGTTAGTAGCACAAGCACCATCATTACCAACAACAGGAGTGTTGGAAATATGCCCTAGAGGCAATAAATAAAGTGTTTATTATTATATTTCGTTGTTCATGATAATTGTTTATTATCCATGCTAGAATTGTATTAATTGGAAACATGGATACATGTGTGGATACATAGACAAACACAATGTCCCTAGTATGCCTCTAGTGAACTAGCTCGTTGATCGAAAGATGGTTAAGGTTTCCTAGCCATGGACATGAGATGTCATTTGATAACGGGATCACATCATTAGGAGAATGATGTGATGGACAAGACCCAAACTACAAACGTAGCTTATGATCGTGTCAGTTTATTGCTACTGTTTTCTGCATGTCAAGTATATGTTCCTATGACCATGAGATCATGCAACTCACGGACATTGGAGGAGTGCCTCGTGTGTATCAAACGTCGCAACGTAACTGGGTCACTATAAAGGTGCTCTATAGGTGTCTCCAAGGGTGTCTGTTGAGTTGGCATGGATCAATACTAGGATTTGTTACTTCGTGTGACGGAGAGGTATCTCAGGGCCCACTCGGTAATACAACATCACAATAAGCCTTGCAAGCAATGTGAATAAGTGTTAGTAACGGGATCTTGTATTACGGAACGAGTAAAGAGACTTGCCAGTAACGAGGTTGAACTAGGTATGGAAATACCGACGATCGAATCTCGGGCAAGTAACATACCGAAGAACAAAGGGAACATCATACGGGATTAACTGAATCCTTGACATAGAGGTTCGACCGATAAAGATCTTCATAGAATATGTAGGAACCAATGTGCACATCCAGGTCCCGCCATTGGTTATTGACCATAGAGGTGTCTCGGTCATGTCTACATAGTTCTCGAACCCGCAGGGTCTGCACACTTAAGGTTTGGTGACGTTTCGGTAGTATAGAGTAATGTATGGTGGTGATCGAAGTTTGTTCGGAGTCCTGGATGAGATCCCGGATGTCCTGAGGAGCTCCGTAATGGTCTGGAGGTAAAAATTCATATATAGGAAGTCCTGTTTTGGTCGCCGGAAAAGTTTCGGGCTCATCGGTAGTGTACCAGGAGTGCCGGTAGTGTACCGGGAGGCCACCGGGAGGGGTATTTCGACCTAAGAGGCTAAATGGGATGTAGGAGGGTGTAAACCAGCCCTTAGTGGGCATTTGGAACATCCACAAGAGGCCCATGCGACTGGAGGAAAAAAGCCTAAGAGAAAAAGTGGAAAAAGGCAAAATAGGGTGAATCCTAGTCCTACTAGGATTGGAGGTGGACTCCACCTTTCCCTCTCTCCTTCGGCCGAAACAAGGAGGCCTTGGCCCTTGTGCCAAGGCCTCTCCTCCTCTCCTCTTATATATACTGGAGGTTTTAGGGGTTTTGCACGAGTTTTACAGCCACGTGCTACCCGTTCCTCCAGTGCATAGTTTCTCCTCTAGATCGGATTCCTGAAGTGCTTCGGTGAAGCCCTGCCGGAATTGCTCCACCACCATTGCCGAAGCGCCGTCACGCTACCGGAGAACTCTTCTTCCTCTACACTTCTTCTTGCTGGATCAAGATGGTGGAGATTGTCATCAAGCTGTACGTGTGCTGAATGCGGAGGTGCCGTCCGTTCGGTGCTAGATCGGAAGGATCATGATCAAGTTCGTGGGACGGATCGTGATCAAGTTCATGGGAAGGATCATGATCAAGTTCGTGGGACGGATCGTGATCTAGTTTGCAGGATGGTTCGTGATTGGATTGCGGGACGCTCGGCGATTTGGATCGCGAAGACGTTCGACTACACCAAACGCGTTTCTTAACGCTTCCCGCTTAGCGATCTACAAGGGTACGTAGATCCACTCTCCCTCTCGTAGATGCTCTTCACCATGGATAGATCTGCATGTGCATAGGAAATTTTTTGTTTCCCATGCAACGTTCCCCAACAGTGGCATCATGAGCTAGGTCTATGTGTTGATGAGATCTCGAGTAGAACACAAAAGGTTTGTGGGCGTTGATGCTTAGATTGCTTCCCCCCTTGGTCGTATTTTGGTTCAGCAGTATTGTGAGATGAAGCGGCCTGGACGAACATTACTCGTACGCCTAGGAGAGACCGGTTCCCTCGACACAACTTGTTGCCTAGATGGCTTGCGGGTGACAGTTTGTCTCACTTTAGTTGGATCGGATTCGACAAAGGCGGTCCTTGAGAAGGTTGAAAAGCAAATTATGTATCACCATTGTGGTTTATGCGTAGGTGAGAATCGTTCTTGCTAGAAACCCGTAGCAGCCACGTAAAACATGCAACAACAATTAGAGGACGTCTAACTTGTTTTTGCAGGGTATGTTGTGATGGGATATGGCCAATTACATGATGTGATATATGTGATGTATGAGATGATCATGTGATGTATAGAATTTCACGAGTTGAATGTCGATGAGTACGGCAACCGGCAGGAGCCATAGGGTTGTCTTTAATTATTGTATGTCCTGCGTGTCAATCATTAAGCGCTATGTAATGCTTTACTTTATCGCTAAACGGTAGCAATAGTAGTAGAAGCATGCAGGGCGTGACAACACCGATGGTGTCACGTTGATGGAGATCAAGATGATGTAGATCATGGTGTCATGCCGGTGACGATGGAGATCATGCCGGTGCTTTCAAGATGGAGATCTAGAGCACAAGTTCATGGCCATATCATGTCACTTATGAATTGCATGTGATGTTAATCCTTTTATGCACCTTGTTTTGCTTAGTACGAAGGTAGAATTATAAGGTGATCCCTCACTTAAATTTCAAGATAAATTGTGTTCTCCTCGAGTGTGCACCGTTGCAAAAGTTCATCGTGTTGAGACACCACGTGATGATCGGGTGTGATAGACTCTACGTTCACATACAACGGGTGCAAGCCAGTGTTGCACGCGTAGAACACTCGGGTTAAACTTGACGAGCCTAGCATGCACAGACATGTCCTCGGAACACAAGAGACCGAAAGGTCGAACATGAGTCATATAGTAGATATGATCAACATAATAATGTTCACCATTGAATCCACCTCAACTCACATGATGATCGGACTTGAGTTGGTGGATTTGGATCATGTGACACTCACATGACCCGAGGAATGTCAATTTGAGTGGGAGCTTTAGTAATTTGATTAACTAAACTAATTATCTTGAACAATAGTCTAAGTAAACTTTGCATATTTATGTTGTAGATCGATGGCTCATGTAGTAGCACCCCTAAATTTAAATGCGTTCCTAGAGAAAGCTAAGTTGAAAGATGATGGAAGTAACTTTATTGACTGGGCCCGTAATCTGAGGATTATCCTCACGGCTTCCCAGAAATCATATGTCCTTGATGCACCGCTTGGTGACCAACTAGAAGACATGACCTCTGAAGACGTTAAGAATGTTTGGGAGGCACGTACTGGAGATTACTCAATAGTTCAGTGCGCAATATTGTATGGCTTAGAACCGGGACTTCAAAGATGTTTTAAACGTCATGGAGCACATGAGATGTTCCAGGAGTTGAAGTTTATCTTTTAGAAGAATGCCCGGATCGAGAGGTATGAAACCTCCGATAAGTTCTATGCTTGCAAGATGGAGGAGAATGGGTCTATCAGTGAACATATACTCAGAATGTCTGGTTATTCAACTCGTCTAGCGGAGTTGGGAATTGCCCTTCCGCCAGAGGCGATCACTGACAGAGTTCTTCAATCACTGCCACCTAGTTACAAGAGCTTTGTGATGAACTATAACATGCACGGGATGAACAAGTCAGTCGCCGAGCTGTTTGCGATGCTGAAATTTGCTGAGTTTGAAATCCAGAAAGAACATCAAGTGTTGATGGTCAATAAAACCACTAGTTTCAAGAAAAATGGCAAAGTCAAGGGCAAGGGCAAGAAGGGTAAAACCAAGAAGGATGACAAAGCAGTTGCTACTCCTGTAAAGAAGCCCAAGCATGGACCCAAGCCAGAAACTAAGTGCTTTCATTGCAAGGGAACTGGTCACTGGAAGCGGAACTGCCCCAAGTACCTGGCTGACAAGAAGGCGGCTAACGACAAACAGGGTATATATGATATACATGTTATTGATGTGTACCTTACTAGCTCTCGTAGTTGTGCCTGGGTATTTGATACCGGTTCGGTTGCTCACATTTGCAACTCAAAGCAGGAACTACGGAATAAACGAAGGCTAGCAGAGGACGAAGTGACGATGCGCGTGGGAAATGGTTCCAAGGTTGATGTGATCGCCGTCGGCACGCTCTCTCTTTGATTACCATCGAGATTAGTGATGAACCTGAATAATTGTTATTTAGTGCCTGTGTTAAGCATGAACATTATATCTGTATCTTGTTTATTGCGAGACGATTACTCATTTAAATCAGAGAATAAAGGTTGTTCTATTTATATGACTAATATCTTTTATGGTCATGCACCCAATGTTAGGGGTTTATTCATATTGAATCTTGATAGTGATGACACACATGTTCATAACATTGATGCCAAAAGACGTAGAGTTGATAATGATAGTACCACTTTCTTGTGGCACTACCGTTTAGGTCATATTGGTGTAAAACGCATGAGGAAGCTCCATGCTGATGGACTTTTGGAGTCACTTGATTTTGAATCACTTGACACATGTGAACCATGCCTCATGGGCAAGATGACTAAAACGTTGTTCTCTGGAACAATGGAACGGGCGAGTGACTTATTGGAAATCATACATACTGATGTGTGCGGTCCAATGAATGTTACAGCGCGTGGTGGATATCGTTATTTTCTCACCTTCACTGATGACTTAAGTAGATATGGGTATATTTACTTAATGAAACATAAGTCTGAAACGTTTGAAAAGTTCAAGCAATTTCAGAGTGAAGTTGAGAATCATCGTAACAAGAAGATTAAGTTCCTGCGATCTGATCGAGGAGGTGAATATCTGAGTTATGAGTTTGGCAGTCACTTAAGACAGTGTGGAATTGTTTCATAGTTGACACCGCCCGGAACACCACAACGTAATGGTGTGTCCGAACGTCGTAATCGAACCTTATTAGATATGGTGCGTTCTATGATGTCTCTTGCTGATTTGCCACTATCATTTTGGGGTTATGCATTAGAGACAGCTGCATTCACTTTAAATAGGGCACCATCAAAATCCGTTGGGACGACGCCATATGAACTGTGGTTTGTCAAGAAGCCAAAGTTGTCGTTTCTTAAAGTTTGGGGATGTGATGCTTATGTCAAAAAGCTTCAGCCTGAAAAGCTGGAACCCAAAGCGGAGAAATGCGTCTTCATAGGATACCCGAAAGAGATAGTCGGGTATACCTTCTATCTCAGATCTGAAGGCAAAGTGTTTGTCGCTAAGAACGGAACATTTCTTGAGAAAGAGTTTCTCTCGAAATAATTGAGTGGGAGGAAAATAGAGCTTGATGAGGTTATTGAATCTTTACTTCAACCAGAAAGTAGCGCAGCGCAGAAAGATGTTTTTGTGGGACCTACGACGGTAGAAGAGGAAGTTAATGATGATGATCATGAAGCTTCGGATCAAGCTGCTATTGAACCTCGTAGGTCGACAAGGCCGCGTACTACCCCTGAGTGGTACGGCAACCCTGTCTTGGAGGTCATGTTGTTGGACAACAATGAACCTACGAGCTATGGAGGAGCAGTGATGGGCCCGGATTGCGAATGGTTAGAGGCCATGAAATCCGAGATGGGATCCATGTATGAAAACAAAGTATGGAGTTTGGAAGTATTACCTGAAGGGCGAAAGGCCATTCAGAACAAATGGATCTTTAAGAAGAAGACGGACGCGGACGGTAATGTCACCGTCTATAAAGCTCGACTTGTGGCAAAGGGTTTTTCACAAGTTCAAGGAGTTGACTATGATGAGACTTTCTCACCCATAGCGATGCTTAAGTCTATCAGAGTCATGTTAGCAATAGCTGCTTATTTCGACTATAAAATTTGGCAGATGGATGTCAAAACAACGTTCCTCAACGGTTTCCTTGAGGAAGAATTGTATATGATTCAACCCGAAGGTTTTGTCGATCCAGAGAATGCTAACAAAGTTTGCAAACTCCAGCGATCCATTTATGGACTGGTGCAAGCATCTCGGAGTTGGAACAAGCGCCTTGATGAGGTGATCAAAGTGTTTGAGTTTATACAAGTTTACGGAGAAGCTTGTATTTACAAGAAAGTGAGTGGGAGATATATAGCGTTTCTAGTATTATATGTGGATGACATATTGCTGATTGAAACAATATAGAAATGCTGGAAAGCGTGAAGGAATATTTGAACAAGAGTTTTTCAATGAAGGACCTAGGAGAAGCTGCTTTCATATTAGGCATTAAGATCTATAGAGATAGATTGAGACGCTTAATAGCACTTTCACCGAGCACATACCTTGATAAAGTTTTGAAGAAGTTCAAAATGTATCAGTCCAAGAAGGGGTTCTTGCCTGTGTTACAAGGTGTGAAGTTGAGTAAGACTCAATGCCTAGTAACTGCAGAAGATAGAGAAAAGATGAGTGTCATCCCCTATGCTTCAGCCATAGGCTCTATCATGTATGCAATGTTGTGCACAAGACCCGATGTCAGCCTTGCCATAAGTATGACCGGAAGGTTTCAAAGTGATCCTGGAATGGAGCACTGGCAAGCGGTCTAGAATATCCTTAAGTACCTGAGAAGTACTAAGGAAATGTTTCTCGTTTATGGAGGTGATGAAGAGCTCGTCGTGAAGGGTTACGTCGATGCAAGCTTTGACACTGATCCGGACGACTCTAAGTCACAAACCGGATACGTATTTATTCTTAACGGGGGTGCGGTAAGCTGGTGCAGTTCCAAGCAAAGCGTGGTAGCTGATTCTATGTGTGAAGCGGAATACATTGCAGCCTCGGAGGCGGCGAAGGAAGGTGTATGGATGAAGCAGTTCATGACAGATCTTGGAGTAGTGCCCAGTGCACTGAATCCAATGAGCCTGTTCTATGACAACACTAGTGCCATTGCTCTAGCCAAGGAACCAAGGTTTCACAAGAGGACCAGACATATAAAGCAACGCTTCAACTCCATCCGATATTACATCGAGGAGAAGGACATAAATATTTGCAAAGTGCACACGAATCTGAATGTTGCAGACCCGTAGACTAAACCTCTTCCAAGAGCTAAACATGACCAACACCACAACTGCATGGGTGTTCGATTCATTACAATGTAAATCACATAGTGATGTGAGCTAGATTATTGACTCTAGTGCAAGTGGGAGACTGTTGGAAATATGCCCTAGAGGCAATAAATAAAGCGTTTATTATTATATTTCATTGTTCATGATAATTTTTTATTATCCATGCTAGAATTGTATTAATTGGAAACATGGATACATGTGTGGATACATAGACAAACACAATGTCCCTAGTATGCCTCTAGTGAACTAGCTCGTTGATCGAAAGATGGTTAAGGTTTCCTAGCCATGGACATGAGATGTCATTTGATAACGGGATCACATCATTAGGATAATGATGTGATGGACAAGACCCAAACTACAAACGTAGCTTATGATCGTGTCAGTTTATTGCTACTGTTTTCTGCATGTCAAGTATATGTTCCTATGACCATGAGATCATGCAACTCACAGACATTGGAGGAGTGCCTTGTGTGTATCAAACGTTGCAACGTAACTGGGTGACTATAAAGGTGCTCTATAGGTGTCTCCGAGGGTGTCTGTTGAGTTGGCATGGATCAATACTGGGATTTGTTACTCCGTGTGACGGAGAGGTATCTCAGGGCCCACTCGGTAATACAACATCACAATAATCCTTGCAAGCAATGTGACTAAGTGTTAGTTACGGTATCTTGTATTATGGAACGAGTAAAGAGACTTGCCAGTAATGAGGTTGAACTAGGTATGGAGATACCGACGATCGAATCTCGGGCAAGTAACATACCGAAGAACAAAGGGAACATCATACGGGATTAACTGAATCCTTGACATAGAGGTTCGACTGATAAAGAGCTTTGTAGAATATGTAGGAACCAATGTGGACATCCAGGTCCCGCCATTGGTTATTGACCGTAGAGGTGTCTCAATCATGTCTACATAGTTCTCGAACCCGCGGGGTCTGCACACTTAAGGTTTGGTGATGTTTCGGTAGTATAGAGGTATGTATGGTGATGACCGAAGTTTTTTTGGAGTCCCGGATGAGATCCCGGACGTTACGAGGATCTCCGGAATGGTCCAGAGGTAAAGATTCATATATAGTAAGTCCTGTTTTGATCACCGGAAAAGTTTCGGGCTCATCGGTAGGGTACCGGGAGTGCTGGTAGTGTACTAGGAGGTCACCGGGAGGGGTATTTCGACCCAAGAGGCTACATGGGCTGTAGGAGGGTGTAAACCAGACCTTAGTGGGCTGGTGGAACATCCACAAGAGGCCCATGCGGCTGGAGGAAAAAGGCCTAAGAGAAAAAGTGAAAAAAGGCAAAATAGGGTGAATCCTAGTCCTACTAGGATTGGAGGTGGACTCCACCTTTCCCTCTCTCCTTCGGCCGAAGCAAGGAGGCCTTGGCCCTTGTGCCAAGGCCTCTCCTCCTCTCCTCTTATATATACTGGAGGTTTTAGGGGTTTTGCACGAGTTTTACAGCCACGTGCTACCCGTTCCTCCAGTGCATAGTTTCTCCTCTAGATCGGATTCCTGAAGTGCTTCGGCGAAGCCCTGCCGGAATTTCTCCACCACCATTGCCGGAGCGCCGTCACGCTACCGGAGAACTCTTATTCCTCTCCACTCCTTCTTGCTGGATCAAGACGGTGGAGATCGTCATCAAGCTGTACGTGTGCTGAACGTGGTGGTGCCATCCATTCGGCGCTAGATCGAAAGGATCGTGATCAAGTTCGTGGGACTAATCGTGATCAAGTTCGCGGGACGGATCGTGATCAAGTTTGTGGGACGGATCGATATCAAGTTCGCGGGATGGATCGTGATTGGATCGTGGGACGCTCGGCGATTTGGATCGCGAAGTCATTCGACTACACCAACCGCGTTTCTTAATGCTTCCTGCTTAGCGATCTACAAGGGTACGTATATCCACTCCCCCTCTCGTAGATGCTCATCACCATGGATAGATCTGCCTGTGCGTAGGAATTTTTTTGTTTCCCATGCAACGTTCCCCAACAAGGAGAAGGCAACTTGGCAAGCTCTTTAGCATATGAAACTTTAAGTTGAGCATGAGACTCAGTGTGTTCAATGAGCGAACTTTTAACGACCCTTGAGCCATTTTCGAGGTGCTCAAAGTCCTCAAGGAGTTTAGCATGTGCAACTTCAAGCTTATAATTTTTAGTTCTAAAATAACTAGCCACCTCGAGAGCTCTTTCATGGGATTCCTCTAATCTAGATAATTCTAGACCAATGGACTCCTCAAGAGATCCCTTGGTAGTTTTTTCATTCTCAAGAGCTTGAGATAGCTCCGCGATCTCATTAGCATAATGACGTTCATGACCTTCCATTTTCTAAATGGTGGCCTCATGCTCCTCGAGATGAGCTTCCAACTCCTCAATATATTTCTTGCCCTTAATGGCAATAGACATGATTTCCATGAAGTTGGAACGAGCAATATTATTCTTATGAAGAGCTTTAAAAACCATTTCTCCCTTAAGTTTTAAGGAAGCAATATTATCAGTCTCCTCATCATTATCATCAACATCATCATCGTGAGATATATTGGGATTCAAATTAGGAGATACCTTTGAAGCCTTAGCCATAAGGCAAAAGTGAGAAACAACAGATGATGATGTAGGATCCCTTGAAGCACCATTCAAGACCACATCTTGTTCCATGGAGTGTTGGGTGTCCTCTACATTGTTAGCACAACAACTCAAGGACATAGATACATGTTTATCATGGCAACAAGATATAGCAAGCATATCATCATGAGATTTAGTCAAGCTATTTGTACATGATATGCAAGGACTATGAACACAAGCATGTGAAACATTTAAAGTGCTTGAGGTGTTAAAGTCCAAAGATGAAGCATTGTAATAAGATAGTGAAGAAGAATTATCAACAATAAGCCCACTATCATCATTACAGTGATCATCACTACTCACCATATAATTACCTTGTGGCAATCCACATGTAGGTGAAGTAGAAGAAGTTGAGAAGACAACACGACCGTAGGTGGAGGGAGAACAATCATCCCTAAAAATCTTGGACACACCATATTTATCTTGAAGCTTTGTCCACAACTCATGAGCATCCCGGAATGGCATGAGTTCAAATATAACTACATTGCTCAAAGCATCAAAAAGCACATTAGAAGCTTGAGCATTGAGATAAGAGTTTTTCTCATCCTCTAAAGATATGTGTTGAGAATCCTTTGGAGGAGAAAAACCCATATCTACAATTCGCTCTAAAATTTGGTCCATGCCCCTAAAGAGATTAAGCATGTGAATTACCCAAACATCAAAATTTGCCATCGAAACTAAGAGTGTCAGAGAATCCTAATCCCCTAGTCGACATCCTTACTCTCTAGGTGGTTAAACCTAACAATGAGAGACCTAGCTCTGATACTAACTGAAAGGACGTGGATGTCGCCTAGAGGGGGGGGTGAATAGGCGCTTTAAAATAATTACTGTTTAGGCTTGAACAAATGCGGAATAAAACTATCGTTTAATTAGTCAAGCAAAAAACCTAAAACAACTAGGCTCACCTATGTGCACCAACAACTTATGCTAAGCAAGATAGACAACTAAGTGATAGCAAGATATATAACAAGAAACAATATGGATATCACAAAGTAAAGTGCATAAGTAAAGGGGCTCGGGTAAGAGATAACCGAGGCACGCGGAGACGACGATGTATCCCGAAGTTCACACCCTTGCGGATGCTAATCTCCGTTCGGAGCGGTGTGGAGGCACAATGCTCCCCAAGAAGCCACTAGGGCCACCGTAATCTCCTCACGCCCTCGCGCAATGCAAGATGCCGTGATTCCACTAAGGGACCCTTGAGGGTGGTCATCAAACCCATACAAACAAGGTTGTGGCAATCTCCACAACTTTATTGGAGGCTCCCAACGACACCACGAAGCTTTAGCACAATGGATTGTGGCTCCGAGGTGACCTCAAATGCTCGGGGCAACCTCCACAACCTAATTGGAGACCCCGAAGCTTGCCCGAAGCTTTGCACCACAATGATTGAGCTCCGAGGCACCACCAACTGTCTAGGGCGCAAAAGCACCCAAGATAAACAAGCTCTAGGGTTCTCAAACACCCAAGAGTAATAACTTCTCAGCTTCTCACTTCCACGTATCACCGTGGAAAACTCAAACCTATGCACCAAATGCAATGGCAAGGGCACACGGAGTGCCGAAGTCCTTCTGTCCCAAATCCAACCAAAGCAACTAATGCTAGGGAGGGAAATGAGAGGAAGAACGAAGAAGAACACGAAGAACTCCAAGATCTAGATCCAAGGGGTTCCCCTCACTTAGAGGAGAAAGTGATTGGTGGAAATGTGGATATAGATCTCCTCTCTATTTTCCCCCAAGAACTAGCAAGTATCATTGGAGTGATTGAGAGTTAGTAATGTCTAAGAAGGTCAACAATGGGGGAAGAACATGAGCTCAAGAGATGAGGTCCATTGGACAAGAAGACCCCCTTTTATAGGTGGGGAAAAATCGAACCGTTATCCTCACAGCCCGCATAGAGCGGTACTACCGCTCCAAGGAGCGGTAACAACGCTAGGGCGGTAGTACCCCTTTGAAAAACAACACCGAGGAGGCAAAAAGCCAGTAGAACCACCGGAGCGGTACTACCGCTCGTCCTCACGGTACTACCGCTATGGATAGCGGTACTACCGCTACGGGTAGCGGTACTAAAAAATTACATTCATGCCTACAACGGCTGTAAATAAACACGAGATTTTGGGCCGGAGCAGTAGTACCGCTCCTGGAGCCGCGGTAGTACCGCTCCGGAGTGGTAGTAAAAAATTACATTCGCTCTAGCGGCGGCAGTACCGCTGCAGCCTTTTAACAACACCGAAACTGCCACAACTTTTACAAACGGACTCCGAATTCAATGAAACAAAGTTTGTTGGAAAGCTAACGACATGGGCTAACAAAATATTGATTGAAATATAAATAAGAAGCAAATGAGAAAAGTCCCATAATAAAATGGTGAGAACCCTTCCTCGAATAAGACCGGTAAAACTTCCAACACCGAAAATGCAATAGATGAAGCATATGAAATCCGTTTTCGATGAACTAGAGATTGTCACGAAGATAACCACAAGATCAAGAACCCACATAGAGAAATGCCAACCAAGAACCAAGAAATATGATGATGCCAAGACTGCAATGGTTTGAGCTCTCAAGATACGATCAAGCTACTCACTTGAGAGCCCTCCCTGATAGTACGACAATCGATCCTATAACCCGGTCTCTCAACTACCACCATGAGATCGGTAAAATAGAAAACACTATCAAGGTCAAACCTTAGCCTTGCGCATAGTCCACTTGAGCTAGATGATGACGATCTTGACTTCCTCAAGGTGGACCACCTTTCTTGATTGTGTTGGCTTGATGAAGACTAGATGATTGCTCCCCCATACTCCACTATGGGTGAGCCACTCTTCGGCACATCTTCACAAATCCATTGTCACCACAATGAACGGCGAGCCTCAAGCATGATCTCTCCGTGATGCTTCACTTGATCTTGCACATCGCAACCTTGATGACGATCTCCACTTGATGTCATCTTCCATGGGATATATGGGATCTTCCTCTTGATGCAAGCCCATGGAAATATACCTAACCCCACAAAGAACTCTCACGTAGACCATGGGTTAGTACACAAAGCGTAATGGAAAATGCTTACCACACCATGGGATCACTTGATCCCTCTCAGTACATCTTGTATGCTTTGTGTGTTGATCAACTTGATTCACTTTTTTGACTTAGTATTGATCAACCTTGTATCTTAGCTTCTCTCTTCATAAAGATGAAGTCTTGAAGGTAAACATGAATGCTTACACAATCTTCTTCTTCAAGACATGCTTGCAATAAGCTCAACTCCCACATGACCAATCTTTGGATAAACCTTGAATACCACCTTGGTCACCATATAAACTCGTTGAAACCCAACAGATGGACTTCAAGAAGTGCCTATGGACAAATCCTTCGAATATAACTCAAGGAAACCATTAGTCCATAGGGGTATCATCAATTACCCTAAACCACACATGGAGAAATGTGCTCTTACACCCATAAAACATATGGCAACTCAGACACCCAAGCTCTGGCAACATGTTCTAAATATTGCATGAGATGAGGCTTCAGACGTTGCAAGATGAGACCATTAGCTCGCTCAGCTTGACCATTGGTTTGGGGGGGGGGTGCGATGGAGGCATAATCCCCCGGAGTGCCTTGGGAGAAGCAAAAGTGTCTAAAATCTTCCGAGTTGAAGTTTGAGCCATTATCTGTGATGATGCTGTGGGGAACTCCATAATGGTAAATTACCTCTCTCATGAATTTGACTGTGGTACAAGAGTTCAATTTCTTTATTGGCTTGGCCTCGATCCACTTCGTAAACTTGTCGACTACAACAAGCAAATGGGTAAATCCACTTTGTCCAGTTTGAAAGGGACCAACCATATCTAGACCCGAGACAGCGAATGGCCAAGCGAGGGGAATGGTCTTCAGAGAAAACGCAGGGTTGTGAGAAAAGTTTGCATAGAACTGGCATCCTTCACAATGATCTACAATGTCTTTGGCCATCTCATTGGCACGCGACCATAAGAAACCAACTTGATATGCTTTAGCGACAATTGTCCGAGAGGACACATGATGACCGCAAGTTCCCGTGTGAATTTCTTCCAGGATCATCCGACCTTCTTCAGGGGAAATGCATCACTGCATCACACCTACTATGCTTTCTCTGTATAGATGCTCATCTATCATAGTAAAAGCTTTGGATCTACGTACGATCTGGCGGGCTTCAGCCTCATCTTCACGGAGTTGTTGCATCAGAATATACGCAATATAGGGCACTGTCCAGTTGAGAATGATGACCAAAACCTCCATGACCAAATCAATAACTACAGGGACATCAACTTCAGTCGGATCAGAGGGGCTCATAGCTTGCGGGGGCTCTTCAGTGAAAGGATCCTCCTGCACCGAAGGAGTATGAAGATGCTCCAAGAATACATTTCTAGGGACATGCCATCGAGTGGATCCAATCTTTGCCAGCTCATCGGCCGCTTGATTCTTCACTCGGGGAACATGATGAAGTTCCAGACCTTCAAACTTCTTATCGAGCTTCCTGACAGCATTGCAGTATCCAGTCATAGCGGGGTTTCGAACATCCCACTCTTTCATCACTTGATTGACCACCAAATCTGAGTCGCCATAGACCATCAAGCGCTTGACGCCGAGTGTGATAGCCATGCGCAACCCGTACAAAAGTGCTTCATATTCTGCTTCATTGTTGGAGGAATCAAAGTGAATCTGCAGGACATAACTGAGTTTTTTGCCTTTTGGGGACACCAAAACAACACCAGCACCAGACCCATTCAACATTTTAGAGCACTCAAAGATCATGGTCTAGTGTGCCGAGTGGATCTGGATTGGCTACTGCTGTTCAATCCACTCAGCCATAAAATCAGCAAGTGCCTAAGACTTGATCGCTTTCTTGGCTTCGAACTTGATGTCAAAGTATAAAAGTTCAATCGCCCATTTAGCCACTCGACCAGTCACGTCTCGATTTTTGAGCATCTCAGATAATGGAGCATCACTGATGACTGAAATCGAGTGGTCTTGAAAATAATGTGCTACCTTCTTCGCTGACAGATAGATGCCATAAACAAGCTTCTGTTAATGCGGGTACCTTTGCTTTGAAGGAGTTAACACTTCAAAAATGTAGTAGACTGGGCGTTGGACTTTGTACGCCTTGCCTTCCTCTTCCCGCTCGACAGTCAAAACTGTACCGACGACCCGATTAGTGGTCGTGATGTATAGGAGCAAAGGCTCTTTGCTGCACGAAGCAGCAAGCACCGGCTAGGTGGAAAGCAGGGCTTTGAGCTCGACAAACACGCTTCAGCTTCTGGAGTCCACTCGAACGTGTCAGAGTTCTTCATCAGTCGGTATAAAGGCAACGCCTTCTCACCGAGATGAGAAATGAATTGACTCAATGTTGACAAGAAACCTATGAGCTTCTGAACATTGTGCACTCACACGGGACTCTTCATTCGGATAATGGTGCTGATTTTCTCAGGGTTAACATCGATCCCTCGTTTGGAAATGAGAAAACCGAGCGACTTGCCACCAGGGACACCAAAAGTACACTTAGATGGATTCACCTTGATATCATACCTCCTCAGATTGGCGAATTTCTCAACCAAGTCAGCCAGCAGGTCGGAACCTTTGCAGGACTTGACAACAATATCGTCCATGTATGCTTCAACATTCTGAGGAATCTAGTCGAGTAAACACTTATGAATCATGCGCATGAAAGTAGTGTCAGCATTCTTCAAACTAAATGGCATGGTGATATAGCAAAAACACCCGAATGGGGTGATGAAAGCTATTTTTATTTCATCCGGACCAAACAGACAGATCTGATGGTAACTAGAGTATGCATCTAGAAACGATAAACGCTCGCACCCCATAGTCAAGTCAACAATCTGATCGATGCGAGGGAGCAGGAAATGATCTTTCGGGCAGACTCGATTGATATGCTTGAATTCAATACACATGTGGAGTGACTTGTCCTTCTTGGGAACCATGACAACATTTGAGAGCCACTCGGAGTGGTAAATCTCCTGAATGAACTTGGCTTGCAAGAGACGAGCCACCTCTTCGCCGATTGCTTTACGCTTCTCTACTGCAGACCGACACAAATGTTCTTTAACCGGCTTGGCCTTTGGATCAACTCTCAGTCAGTGCTCAGCCATCTCCCTGGGAACCCCCAGCATGTCAGAAGGCTTCCATGCAAAGGTGTCCCAGTTCTCACGGAGGAACTGGATGAGCTCGGCTTCCTATTTGCTGTCGAGTGTTGATGATATGTTGGTTCAGGCAGCAGTCGAATCTGTCGGGTGGATGTGCACCTTTTTCACTTCTCCCGCCGACTGAAAAGCTAACTCAGAAGCAGGCTTCTTAGCGTGCAGCAAATCAGCACGATCATCGCTCTTCTTATACTCTTCTAGCTTGACCATAGCCATCTGATGATCGACAATTTTGGAGCCCTGCTGGAGGCACTCCTCAGCCCTGTGTCGATTGCCAGTGACTATGATCACTCCCTTGGGCCTAGGCATCGTCAGTTTGAGATACACGTAACATGGACCGACCATGAAACGAGCATAAGCGGGTCGACCAAGAATGGCATGGTACGCACTTTGGAAGTCCATGACTTCAAATGTCAATTTCTCCTTACGAATTTTTTTATCCGTCCCGAATGTCACATCCAATGCAATTTGGCCGAGTGACTTGACCTTCTTCCCCGGAATGACTCCGTGGGACTACATGTTGCTCTCACTGAGTTAGGATATCGGAATGTCCATCCCTTTAAGGGTATACGCATACAGAATGTTCAAACCACTTAGACCATCCACGAGGACCTTGCGGAGTCGAGTGCCTCCCACAACGGGATCAACCACCATAGCCTGCCAACCGGGAGTGGCCACATGAGCAGGATGATCCGACTAATCAAATGTGATGGCAGTCTGAGACCACTTAAGGTAGGTGGGAGTTGTAGGCACGGCCATGTTAACTTCTCTATTTATAACCTTCAATCGAGTCTTGCTTTCAACATTAGCAAAAAATCATCAGCATAGCGTTGACATCGGGAAAAAATTTCTTTGTCTTCATCATCATCCTTTTTAGGGGTTTTCTCACTCGATGGGGCCTCCTTGAACTGCTGGATCAACAGATAGCACTGCCGAGTGGTATGCTTGGGCAATATCAGATTGCCTTCTTCATCTTTCCTCGTGTGGATCGCACACGGTAAATCCATAACCTTAGTTCCTGGCTAATTTTCCCCTTTCTTGGGGTTGAACTGTCCCTTGGACTTCCCCTTGTTTTTTCCTTGGGCCGCCAGAGTAGCTGCCTCTGCTTGAACAGGGCCTTTAGTCTCCCGCTTCTGCTTCTGACTGGAATTACCGCCAGCATCATTGTCAACTGCTTTTCCTTTGCCATTGCGAAGGCGGTCTTCTTCTTTGCCATTGGCATACCGAGTGGCGATTTCCATCATCTTACTCAGAGAGATATCACCTATTCTCCCAAACTTCAAGTAAAGCTCTTTGTACTTCACTCCAGCCTTGAAAGCACAAACAACCTGATGCTCGGAAACATTCTCCACTGTATGATGCAAAGTGGACCAGCGTTGAATGTAATCTCTCAAATACTTGTTGGGCTTTTGAACACAATGCTGCAAATCAATCAAATCGGCAGGACGCTTGCAAGTGCCCTCGAACGTTCTGATGAACACTCGAGCAAGATCCTCCTAGCAGTGGATGCTAGAAGGAGCCAAGCGATTCAGCCATGCTCGAGCCGAAGCATCTAACATCAAGGACAAGTGTTTCCTTGCAATGTTGTCGTTACCACCACCAATCTAAACAACCACTCGGTAATCATCCAACCATGTCTCTGGCTTTGACTTGCCAGGAAATTTGCCTATCCCAGCCGCCAACCTGAAGTTGAGGGGAATATCTGCAGAACGAATGGCCCTGCTAAAGCACCTAGGACCAGAAATAACAGCAATGCTTTCACTCGGGAAATCTCTATCATACCCATCCCTGTGGGCTCTGCCTCTGTCGATTAGCCTCTGAGTGAGGAGGTCTCGTGCATCAAACCCTGCGTTCCGCTCATCACCAAATGAGTGCCTTTCATCCTTGTGCCGGGGCATGTGTGGACCACCTCGCGGAGGAGTGGGCACTCAACGGTGGTCATCACGGTGAAATTGATCTCTGTACTGATCCTCATGGAAACCTCTGCCCCTGTGATGCAAAGGCAAACCAGGACTGTGTGCTGACTGAACTGTCTCCGCTCTTGATGAATTACTGTGAATTCTATTGCGCGACTGCGAAACAACTGAATTCTGACGTTGTGTTGCATCAATTAATGCTCTAATCTGCAACAAACCTCTGCCAACCTCTGATCGCGATGGCTGCATGGAATCTTCTATCCTCGCCGCTGCTGCAACATTTAAGAATGGAATCTGTGAACCACTCAAAAATAACTGTCGCTGCCGTCGACTGGGAGCTGGTGGGCGTTGGCGAGCGCGCTCGTCGAGCTCTCTCTAGAGATCTTCAAGCCGAATGCGAACGGCCTCCAAGGCCTGAGACTTAGCGGTCGCTCCGATAATGGGAGTATGGAGGACCTCCTCATCTTGGCGCGGCTGCTCATTCGACGATCCACCAGTCTCACGCATGCCATGCCCGAAGCCTGGCGGCGGGCTCTGGTGAGAACCAACCATAAGAACCTCTGCTACAAGATCACATCTCTCGCACTCGGAGGGAACGTCAGACTGATCGGAGTCCAACTCGAACACGTTGTGAAGTGACTCGGCAGGTTCGATCGTTGCCATCTGCGGAGACAAAACTTGATGGGCTGCCGCATGCCTCACCCAGTGCTGGAGCCATGAGTGACCGGATCGCTTGTGACGACGAACATCGGGGAGAGCCAAGGAGTACGGGGTCGACGGCTGCCGCAGAAGTACATCACAGGAGCTCACACGGAAGTGTGCAGCCCTACGTATTGGGAGCACCTCAACGTCGAGAGGCACTTCCTAGAGCCATGCTGAATCATCGGCAATGAAGCTGAGTGCTCCGAAACGGATCTCATGGCCCAAGGAGAAAACACCGCCGGAAGACATGACGAAGGGGGAAAATGCAACCTCGCCAGAAGTTGCTTAGACGCCTGCCCCACGGTGGGCGCCAACTGTCATGGGAATGAGTCTAATAGTATAAGATAGGGGTACGAAAGGACAAGGCAGAGTCCTAGCTATGGCGAGGATGTACACACGGATGTATGAGTTCAGGCCTCTCTCGTGGAGGTAACAACCCTACGTCTTAGTGCTGGGGAGCATTTGTCGTGTGGAGAGTATGAATTTCAGAGGTTGCGAACCCTTGTGCCAGAGGGGAGGGGCGGCTTATATAGAGTACGCTGCCCCTCATAAGTGTGAGGCATCCGAGGGTCCGATCGTGGGTATAAAGACGAGCATTACTGGTAACGTACATCATAATTGCTACTAATGACGACTGGCTTAACATCTGCCCGTTGGCCTCCATGGAGCGGCTTCTGGTCTTTTGGCGTCGACTGAAAGTAAGGCCTTTCGAGTGACAGGTGACTGTCGAGTGAGGGAGAAGATGCCGAGTGGACTAATTGTCGAGTGACTTGAACATCATGAAGAATCCAATCGGAATCTCTCTTGTAGTCTTTAAGTCCTCCAATATAGTGCCCTTGGGTAGGGTATGTAGGTCTGGCCTAGGACCCTACCCTAGGTATATATCCTCGTCACCGAGTACACCATTCACAATGGGGCCCCACGTGTGAGTCGACACACGCGAGCGCAGGCGGTCGCGGCGTTGAACCCATCTGTCACGACCGGTCCCGCCGGCGAAGAACATGGACATCAAGAGGAGGCCCAACTAGCCCGTCGCGCACTACACACCGGGTGGAATGAACCCACATGTGAACCCGAAGTCGGGCAATGAGGGTGGCCTCGGATGGCACGTGAGACACCCATCATGGACCACCTAGTCGTTTCACCATGGCCAGAACCATCCAGGCAGGTGGATGACTTGGCGCACCCTATGACCGGACCATCCCGACAGGGGCACGCACGCTGATAAGAGTGGCCTCGAGCACGGGCGCGAGACTGTTGAGTCCTTGTGTCTCAAAGATTACTACAACAATGCAGGTGTAGGTACAGATGAGATCGTGCCAGATGATGTGACGCAACTCCAGTGGGAGTATGACGAGGAGCGTGGCAGGATGTATGTCACTTATCCAGACGAGTAGAGTGGTCGTGGTCGAGCTCTTTGGGCTAGCAAGCTAGTGTCATTGCATCATTTTATTGTTTGATTTCATCCGTAGCCAGACCCTGCCTTTGTATTGATGTTTGAATAAATTGTGTGGAATTGTAAGTTAGCATGTGGCGAGTGTAAGCCAACTCATATACTCTCCTCTTCCTAAATGTATGTAATGATACTGTATTTGCGAACGGCAAGATGCACCTCTATCCCTGTCGAGGCCCTCGTGTCTTAATATGGATAGGCGCGCATCTTGGGCATGACAAGTTGGTATTCAGAGCCATACGACCATAGGAGCCCTTTGCTTGATCGAACTTGGCCGAGTTGAGTCTAGTAAAACTATTTTGAGTGTAGTAATATCGGAGAGTAGGTTTCTTTTTACTCCTCTTCTATTCTCTGGTGAGGTATTTGACTTAGGAATTTTGATTCTATTCCTCTTCTCGCTCAAATTTTTTTTAGGATCACACGGATATTTTGGAGTCTATATGATACCGATGTGACGGGGTTCTGTCTTGGTGCCTCCTGTCTGACTTGATTTCTTCTGGGGAGTCGAGCTCCAGGGAATTCTTGGCACATCATTATCATTCAACTTCCTTAGTATGTCAGGACGGAGAGTGTTTGGAATTACTTCAATACTTGTCATGGTGAGATAAGGTCAGAGTCACCCAGTACTGGGGAGGCGTCCGGGGTACCACCATGGTTAGTATCGTTGTGCTTTCGAGGATTCGAGTTAGATGGGTTTGTGAAAGCCTCTAGTTATGTGTTGAAGGATGGATACAGTTGGGGTGTAGGTTTGCTAGTTGTGTGAGATATTTCCTCCTTGTATCCCCCACACCGGATTGCATAACCAGAAAGTTTTCAGAAGTTCTTAGGTGGGAACTCATGTAGTTATCTAGGATCATCTTCTTCAGATGTATGAGGGCATATACATTTGTTCCAAGCAACATTAGCTCAATACTTTTGTGTTATTGCAAGTGGCTTCTAATATCTGATGATGTTATCGCAAACCGAAGAAGGCATTCTTACTAATTTTTCAGTAGGAAGGTTGTTTGTGTTTTCGTTCAATTTCTTTCAAGCATTTGATTCATCTTTTGAATTCATCTTATCAATGAGGTGCTGATGTTATTGTCCATCTCCAGGATGGCTCCAACAACTCGCATGACCATGGGCCGTGGTGAGGAGCAATCTGATTACCACCCCCGCCACCGCCTCCTCCTCCCGAAGCTTGGCAAGCTATGATGGCCGCAACCAATGCGAATACTCAGATGTTGCTCAGACTGTTGCAAGAAAGAGATCAAGGTCAGCAAGGCTTTCAAGGGAATTTTCAGAATCAACCTCAGTTTGCGACGTTCAACCAGTTCCTTGCCAACCAGCCCAAGTCTTTCACCTGTTGTGAGCAGCCTTTTGATGCTGATGATTGGCTCCGTGACATGAGTAAGCATTTTGAGTGCAGCAATGTTAGACCAGAGGACTTTGTCTGATTCGCGTCGTTCTAGCTCAAGGGCCAGGCAAATGATTGGTGGTAGCAGCACAAGGATTCCAGGGGCGATCGTGTTGTTACTTGGGACGATTTCTGTCGTGACTTCAGGGCCCATTACATTCCGACATGCTTTGTCGAGGAGATGCGTGAGAAGTTCAGGCACCTGAAGCAGGGAAGCAAGTCTGTCTATCAGTACAACATCGAGTTCTAGAATTTGGCGCGCTATGCTAAGCAAGATATTCTAGATGACAAGTCCATGATTTATCAGTTCAGAGGTGGTCTCAAGGATGTGCTTCTGCCGGGTCTAGTCCTTCAAGAGCCTCATGAGTTTGCTTAGTTCTACAATATGGCTTTGAAGGTCAAGGTAGCTCATCTCAAGTTGAAGAACTCAAGGAAGTGTCCAAGGGATTCATATTCTTCTTCTTCCAGCTCTCAGATGGTTCCTAAGCAGCAGAAGTATTGGGTTCCTAATCCTCCTCCGTTTCGTCCGCCTCAGCAGCAGAAGCAGTTCGGTGGCCGTGGTTCTTCCCACCCACCCAACCCAAGATATCAACACAAACCCCAGGCGCCAAAGTCAGATTTTGTTCCTCCTCCAAGCAACTTTCGTCCGCTATCTGGGGTTACTTGTCACAAGTGTGATTAGAAGGGTCACTACTCAAACAAGTGCAACCAGCGGCGTCTTCCGCCTCCTCCTCCAGTCAAGCCCCCAGGCAATGCTATGATGAGACACAGCCCCAAGACAGCAAGAGTGGATATGGTGAACGCAACAGAGGCAGAGGATTCTTCTCAAGTGATCATGGGTAATCTTGAAGTCAATTCTATTCCTGCAAAAGTTTTGTTTGATACTGGTGCATCGCATTCATTCATATCTAGGCCTTTTGTTGCTAAGCATGAATTCTTCTTGAATGAGTTGCTTAAGCCTATGACTATAGCTTCTCCCGAGAATATGATGAATTCTCATTTGGTTGTTCCGGATGTTTCTATCAAGATGGGCAATTATTCTTTTCTGGCCTCTCCAATTGTTCTCGGAAATTCCGACATTGATCTTATTCTGGGCATGGACTTGCTAGCTATGAACAAGGCATATGTAGATTGTCAAGCTAAAGAAGTCAAGCTGACTCATCCTTCAGAAGATGTGATTATTTTCGCAGCTTGCGATGACACAATCCATCTCTTTGTTCTTAATGAGAAGGGTGAAATCTCGGTTATTTCTCAAATTCCGGTGGTTTGTGAGTATGAAGATGTCTTGTTCCTCCCGAGCAATCAAAGCCTTTCCAAGTTTTCTGTGATGCTTCTCTCCAAGGTTTTGGTGGTGTTCTCATGCAAGATAAGAAGATAGTTGCTTATACCTCGCGTTAGTTGAAGCCTGCTGAGAAGAACTACCCCACTCATGATCTCAAGTTGTCGGCAGTTGTGCATGCTCTGATGACTTGGAGGCATTTGTTGTTGGGTAGACCAGTTGAGGTGTACACTGATCACAAGAGCTTGAAGTACATTTTCACTCAACCCAATCTTAATCTTCGGCAGTCTTGTTGGGTGGAAATGCTTGAGGACTTCAATCCAAGCATTGAGTATACTCCTGGAAAAGCAAATGTCATTGCAGACGCGCTCAGCCGAAAGGCGTATTGGAACAATCTCATCCTGAAGCCTCTTCAACCCGAGCTTTGTGAAGCCTTCTGCAAGCTCAACCTTCAAATGATTCCGCAAGGATTTCTTGCCAATCTTCAAGTCTCTTCGACTCTGGAAGATCAGGTTCACCAAGCTCAACTTCTTGACACAATGGTGAAGAAAGTGAAGAAAGGTGTGGCCAAGGGCATTCTGAAGTATAAGGGCTTTTGCGTTGATGACAAGGATACCTTATTATTTGAGGACTGTCTGGTGGTTCCAAAAGGTAATCTCAGGAAGGTTATCATGGACGAAGCACACAATTCCCTTCTATCCATTCATCCAGGTAGTTCCAAGATGTATTAGGATCTCAAGCAAACCTTCTGGTAAACTCGCATGAAGCATGAAATTGCTCAGCTTGTGAATGAGTGTGATGTTTGTCACAAAGTGAAGGCGGAGCATCAACGTCCAGCAGGTCTTCTTCAGCTTTTTCCTATCCCAGAGTGGAAATTCGATCATGTGGAGATGGATTTCGTCACTGGGTTTCCGAAGTCCAAGAGAGGCAACGATGCCATCTTTGTGGTTATCGACAAGCTGACCAAAGTTTCTCATTTCCTTCCGGTCAAAGAATCTATCTCGACAGCTCAGCTAGCAAAGTTGTATACGTCAAGGATAGTTTCTTTGCACGGTATTCCTCAACTCATCTCATCTGACCGTGGAAGCCTCTTTACTTCCAAGTTTTGGGAGTCCTTCCAGACTGCTATGGGTACCAAGATCCGTTTCAGCACTGCATTCCATCCACAGACAAGTGGTCAAGTTGAGAGAGTCAATCAGATCCTTGAAGACATGTTTAGAGCCTGTGTGATTTTGTTCGGCATAAAATGGGAAGACTGCCTTCCATATGCTAAATTCTCATACAACAATAGCTTTCAGGCTAGCTCAGGCAAGGCCCCTTTCGGGATTCTCTATGGCAGGAAGTGTCGTACCCCGCTTAACTGGTCTGAAACCGGTGAGCATCAAATTTTGCGCAATGACATGATCACCTAAGCATAAGAGATGTGTCGTGTCATTCGTGAGAACCTCAAAGCAGTTGAATCCCGACAGAAGAGTTATTACGATAACAAACATTGGGATGTATCCTTTCAAGTTGATGATCTAGTCTATCTCAGAGTCTTCTCTTAGCTCCGGAGGTGCTTCAAGACTCCCGAGCATACCACTGACCTCCAAGACATTGATCTCCAAGAAGACCTCACTTATCGTGAGCATCCAGTGTCTATTCTCGAAGAAACTGAGCGTAAGACTCGCAACAAATCTATCAAGTTTCTCAAGGTGAAGTGGTCTCATCATTCTGACAAACAAGCTACTTGGGAATGTGAGGATCTTCTCCGTTCCGAATATCCAGAGTTCTTTCGTTCCTAGATCTCGGGTCAAGATCCTCTTGTAGTGTGGGAGAGTTGTGACAACCCAAGTACTACCCCTGCCTTTTATGGCCATGTAACCTATGTGGACTCTTGTGTCATGTGTTGAATGGATATGAGTTTGCTCCTTGCCATGTCATTGTCTCATGCATCATGCATCATGTCATCTCATCATCATGTCATGCATAATATCTTGTGGTGTGCTTCCATGTGACCTTGTTGTGAGGTGTGAGTAGTTCTTGTGTGATTTGTGGATGTGTGCATGTGTGGGCATCAACTCCTCTCCTCTTATTTATTTTCAAATCTAAACCTAAGATTTTATTTCCTTTTGTTTTTCCTTAACAGAATTAACTTGCCAAATAAACCTATTAAAAATGTTCATGGTGTAGCCAATATTGTCTTGAGATTTTATGAGTTGCTCTCTTTGTGTTGGAGCTTTGGGCTCATGGGTTTTTGAATTAAACAAGGGATGTTAATTTATAAAAATATTTAATTTAAGTGCTCTAGAAATCAACTTTCTAATTTCATTAAATAGTTCATATTTTCTCTTGTGTCATGGTATTTTTGTTTTGTCAAAAAGTCTTTTCCTTCTCTCTGGATGTTTTAACTTGTGTTATTCTTATTCTAAAAATGTAAAAACCATGTGTTTTATTTCCCTATGAGAGCTAGCGGAGCTGGGCCTGTTTTCCTTCCCGTGGCCCAGCCAGACGCGCAAGCGCAACCCAGCCCCATGCCTGACGGAGAGCTGCTCCTGTCGCCTTTTCCGTCAGGTTCAGAGTGAGGTGCGAGAGAGAGAGCGCCGTCGTGGCGCGGACGCCGAGACACCGTTAGGTCCCAAGCCTCCTTTAAAACCTACCGATGCGCAACCCTAGAGGATCTTCTCCCCTTTCCTTCCTTCTCCTTCCCCGCTGCCGCAGGTAAGCCTCTCCCCAGGCTTCGCCGTCGCCATGCTCCCGGTGATCCGGCCGAGCTCTGCTTGTGCTCGGACGTAGTGTCCTTGCCACTTCTTCGTCGACCTGGTGCGTGGGGTGGACTCCCCCTCGAGTTCCTCTTCTTCCCCGACGTCCAGGAGGGACCTCAAGGCCGAGCAGTCCGACGCTTCTTCCTTGCCGTTCGGATCAGGGACTCGCCGGAGTTCCCCACGACACCGTCGTTGATCTGTTGCTTCACAGTCCCTTCTTCTTGTCGCAGGTAGTAGAGGTACTCCCCGTGCTCGATCCCTTCCCTCTCCTTCCTTCCTAGGCCGCTGTAGCCATCGTCGTGGTGCTGTCGTCGCCGTGCTCCCGGAGCTCTGCAAGGCCGAGCCTTCAGATGCGTCCGCGTCAGGTAGTTCCGTCGCTGGGCTCATGCATGGGTGTGCCCTGCACTTGTAGTAGACCGCAGTAGCGCAGCCCCCCTCTTCACGCTGTGCCTTGCCTCGGCTTCACCGCATCGCCATGGCCCCGAGAGAGCACCGGCTCGAGCTCGAGCGCCCCTCTGCCGCGCGCCTTCCGCTCCGTGCCGCCACTCCCTCGCCTTGGGGATGGAGTCCCTAAGGATCCCGCATCCCCCGCCGGGGTTCTCCCTCGCTGGAGTCCCCCCTGCGCTCGCCTTACCGCTGTCGTTTGCCGTCGCATGATGTTCAGTTTCGTCAGATCCATGCGTGCTAGTACTAGTGGCGTGCCACCCCCTCTTAGTTCAAATATCCCGCCTAGCTCGACTGGTTGCCGCGCGCGTCTCCCACGAGGGAGACCCAAGTTCAAAACCCCGCAGGCACTAGCCCCCCTTTTTTTGTTTTCCTTTATTTGGATTGGCTAGGTATGGTGTTTTGTGTGCGGATCCGGTGCGGCTACGCGAGGAGCCCGTGTGGCTGTGCGTGAGAGTGTGTGTGCTTGCGTGTGGTGTGACCGTGTGAGTGGTGTGGATCTGGTGTGGCTGGTCGATCCAGCAGTGTATGTGTGTGTGTACAACAGTGTGTGTGGTGTGTACAGCTATGTGTGTGGGTGTGGTGTTATGTGTGTGACAAGTGGGCCCAGGCCCCACTTGTCATACACTAGGGGGCCCTGGTGAGTTTGCCAGGTGGGCCCCCTCCTATTAGTTGTTTCTTTTATTTTGTTTGTTTATGTTTTGTTGTGTTATAAATAGGAATTACTATTTCTGGTATATTTCCATTTCTGATTATGTGCAATTATGAACATGGACATATTTAGTAACTTTTCACTTATAGGAATGATGGGCACTTTGCTATCTATTGTTTTGCCATGGTGCTCCATACAAACATAGGGGTGTGATATATGATTTTGGGGTACAATCACCCAAGGAATTCATTGGTGAAACTTGTTTGGTCATTTTAGCAAGTTTGACAAAATTTCATTTTGTCTCAAAGTGCCATTTTGTCATTTTTGTTATATTTAATCCATGCATGCTATGTTAATTGTGCCAACATGAAAATGGTAGCCTTTGATGAGTAGAATGCCATGGTATTTATTTTTGTCATGTTAAATTTGCATATAAGTGGGAACCATGCTCTAAAGTAGATACTAAAATGTTGCTGTTTTCAAACATGCTAAATATTTCTAAGTCTGAGAATCTGTTAATATTTTTATGCCATGAAGAGTGGATGCTACCAAGTGATATGTTGAGAATTAGTTCAAGCTCAGCGCTAATGTTATGAAGTAGGTGTTGCTCTCTATCATCATGTTAATTTTCATGCCATGAGGTGGTCTCTATCACCATTAGCTTCTGCTGTCAACTTGCTATCAGCTTACCTCAGATTCCAGAAAACTGTTATTTTCACTAAGTCCCTAAAATCTGTTTCATCATGCCAACTTGTGAGCTTCATGCTTATTGATATGGGCTTCCTTTCCAGTTTGTGTAGTTGAATGATTTGAGAAGCATGCCATGTAGTTTCTGTAAATGCCCTGTTTGTGGTTCGAGACTTCATGTAGCTCTAGATATTTGCTGTGAAAGTTGACATGTTGCTGTTTTGTGGCAGATTGTTTGATCTAGTGTTTTGTGGCTTGTGGGAGCTATGCTCCATGTAATTTCTTGATATTTGACTCTATTGTGGTTGGTTTTCCATTGCCTAACCAGTGGGTACCTTGGAATGCCAAGGAACATCCCATGGCCTTCTTTGTCTTGTGTTTTGCCTTCATAACTTGTCATGAACGTAGCGTGAGAACCGTAACTCCGTTTCCTATGTTCTACATATGCATTTGTATCGATTTTGCATGAAGCATCCATATTTGACATGATCATGCATGTTAAAAAAACTTAACATGAGGTTCTGTCCAGAATTGTAAACAACTAAACTATTGCATGTGAAACATGACTAGTTTAGGTTTGCCATGTTAAATACTTCAAATGAATTCATGCATCATCTTGTTTGTGCATTTCACCTTGGTTGGATGTTTATTGTTGCTGTTTCTCTTGGGTAGATGTGAGTGTTGAAACTGAGTATGAGGATCCAGGGGAGTACCACTACGAGGACCATGCTCTTTGTCCCTTTGAAGAACCAACATGCAAAATGATCGTACCCGGATCCCGACACTATTTTTGCTTTGCTAGATGTCTCATTCTTATCGTTACTTATGTGTTACCTACCACTTGAATGTCAAGCCTCCTACATTGCCATGATATCCTCTAACCCCTCCACATCCTAGCAAACCTTGTTTGGCTAAGTTACCGCTGCTCAGCCCCTCTTATAGCGTTCTTAGTTGGAGGTGTAGTTTGTGTCCATGTGATAACATGGATTTGGCATATACAATATTATCTGCTATTTAAATTAATGCACATATATCTTGGTATGGTGAAAGGCTTGGCCTTTTTCTCGGTGTTTTGTTCCACTTTTATCGCCATAGTTTCTTGTTACCGGTGTTATGTTTCCATACTTTGCGCTCCTAACATGCTCAGGGTTGTTATGGGGACCCCCTTGATTATTAGGTTGAGATTAGAAACTTGTCTGGCAAGACCCAACTTTGGTACTACATTTGCTTAACAACTTAATTAAACTGCATAGGGACTAGCTACCCCGTGGATTAATCAACAACCTGGGCCAATGCTCCACGTGAGTGTTGGTCCAAAATGGCAGTAGCCGGGGCCACCAACGGGTGTGTCAGCCGGAAACTTAGCCCATCCATCGTGTCCTAAGAATGAGATACACGGCTCTTATCGGGTTCATCGACACGTCGGGAGGTCTTGCTAGACTTGTTTTACCTTTATCGAGTGGCTTGCGTGTGGAACTCTAATTTTCTTCGGGCTATCTCGAGGTGTTAGAATTCCTTTGGAGTTGCCTAGGATGATCACAAGATCCGTGGTCAAGGCTATTCTCGTGGAGTGTGGTTAATTTATGATGGACTAGTTGGAGCACCCCTACAGGGTTAAAACTTTCGAAAAGCCATGCCCACGGTTATGTGGCAACTTGGATATTTGTGTAACACTGGTTATAGTTAACTTGAAGTAAACTCTAGTAAAATGCACCAACTGTGTGAGTAACCGTGATCATCTCTGCTCGTGAACATGAACCGAGAGAGAACACGGTGGGGTTATGATTGACGTAAGTAGGTGTTCACGATCTCTTAGAGGTCATTCTAGTTCTCGATCGTTTATCATAGACCTCATATTTACTTTCATGTTACGTAAGATTTAGCCACCATAAATGCTTAGTGCTGCTTCAAACTAAACACATACCCCCTTCCAACCTATAATCTTGAATAGTCTCGGCACCCGGGCGCGAGATTACTGAGTCCCCGTGGCTCACAAATTACTACAACAATCTAGGTGTAGGTACAGATGAGATCGTGCCAGATGATGTGATGCAGCTAGGAGTATGACAAGGAGCGTGGCAGGATGTACGTCACTTATCTAGACGAGTAGAGTGGTCGTGGTCGAGATCTTTGGGCTAGCAAGCCAGTGTCATTGCATAATTTTATCGTTTGATTTCGTCCGTAGCCGGACCCTGCCTTTGTATTGATGTTTGAATAAATTGTGTGGAATTGTAAGTTAGCATGTGGCAAGTGTAAGCCAACTCATATACTCTTCTCTTCCTAAACATATGTAATGATACTGTACTTGTGAACAGCAAGATGCGCCTCTATCCCTGTCGAGGCCCTCGTGTCTTAATATGGATAAGCGCACATCTTGGGTGTGACACTCCCACTCTTTCACTATATATAGGGGCGGGGGGAGGGCATTGGCACATCTAACCCCTCTTCCAAGGAGGAGGCGACGGCCAAGGGGGTGCCTTGCACCCCAAGGCAAGGGGCGCCCCCTTTAGGGTTTCCCCAAGCCCTAGGGCGCATATGCCCTATCCCACCAGGGGATGGTGCGTCTCCATGCAGAAAATGTGCCCCCCGCCAGGGCAGGTGGACCCCCGGAACCCTTCCAGCACCCCGACACTTTGCCAGTAAAATTGGAAACTTTGTCGGTAGCCCAAATATGACTTATCATATATAAATCTTTACATCCGGACCATTCTGGAGGTGCTCGTGATGTCCGGGATCTCATCCGACACTCTCAACAACATTCGGTCACCAACGTACATATCCCAATACTACTCTAGCATCATCAAACATTGAGCGTGTGGACCCTACGGGTTTGGAAATCATGTAGATATGACCAAGACACCTCTCTAGTCAATAACCAATAGTGGGACCTAGATGCCCATATTCGTTCCTTCATATTTCACGAAAATCTGTATTGGTTGAACCATGATGTCAAGGATTTGGGTAATCCCGTATGCAATTCACTTTGTCCAGCAATATGTTACTTGGCCAAGATTTGATCGTCAGTATCTCCATACCTAGTTCAATCTCGTCATCGGCAAGTATATTTACTCATTCTGTAATACAAGATCCCATGACTAAACTCATTAGCATCATCTCTTGCAAGCTCTTTATGATGTTGTATTACCGAGAAGGCCCATAGATATATCTCCGTTATACAGAGTGACAAATCTCACTCTCGATCCATGCCAACCCAATACATACCTTCAGAGATACTTGAAAAACACCTTTATGATCACTCAGTTACAAAGTGATGTCTGATAGCTCACAAGGTACTTCTTCGATGTCAAGAAGTTGCATGATCTCATGGTCTAAGGAACGGATACTTGACATGAAGAAAAGCTATAACAATTAAACTTTAATGACACGCTCATATGCTAAGCTTACGTTGGGTCTTGTCCATCACATCATTGTCCTAATGATGTGATCCCATTATCAAATGACAACTCATGTATATGACCAGGGAACCCTAACCATCTTTGATCAACAACCTAGTCTAGGAGAGGCTCATTAGATACAATGTTGTTTATGTATCTACACATGTATCTAAGTTTCCGGTCAATACAATTATAGCATGAATAATAAACACTTATCATAAAGAAGGAATTATTATAATAACCATTTATTATTGCTTCTAGGGCATATTTCCAATAGTGTCCCACTTGCACCAGACTCAATAATCTAGCTTACATTGTAATGAATCTAACACCCATAGAGTTCCGGTGATGATAATGTTTTGCTCATGAGAGAGGTATAGTCAATGGGTTTGCAACATTTAGATCCATATGTACTTGGCAAATCTCTGTGTCCCCCTCCTTGATGTAATCATGGATGGAGTTGAAGCAGCTTTTAATATGCTTGATCTTCTTGTGAAACCAGAGATCTTTGGCAATGGCAATGGCTCGAGTGTTGTCACAAAGGATAGTCATCACAACCAATGCACTAGGCACAAATCCTAGATCGGTCATGAACTCTTTCATCTAGACGTCTTCCAACACTGCTTTTGAAGCAGGTATATATTCCGCTTCACATGTAGATCCTGCCACGACACTCTATTTGGAACTACACCTACTGACTGCTTCACCATTCAGAATAAATATGTATCTGGTTTGAGACATAGAGTCATCCGGACCAGTGTCAAATCTAGCATCAATGTAACCCTTTATGAAGAGATCTTTATCACCTCCATAAATGAGAAACATTTCCTTAGTCCTCTTTAGGTACATCAGGATATTTTTGGCCGATGTCCAGTGATCTGCTCATGGATCACTCTCTTACCTCCCTGCTAGACTTATGGAAAGGCACACATCAGGTCTGGTACACAACATGGAATACATTATAGAGCCTATGGTTGAGGCATATGGGATGATCTTCATCCTTTCTCTTTCTTCTGCTGTGGTCGGGCCTTGAGTCTTACTCAACTTCACACCTTGCAACACATGCAAGAACCCTTTTTTGACTTGTTCATTTCGAATTCTTAAAAATATTGTCAAGGTGTGTGCTTTGTGAAAATCCCATAGGACATCTTGATCTATCTCTATAGATCTTGATGCGCAATATGTAAGAAGCTTCTTCGAGGTCTTTCGTTCAAAAACTCATGTTCAAGTATCCCTTCACGCTTTCCAGAAGTTATATACTATTTCCAATCAACAATATGTCATCCACGTATAATATTAGAAATACTATAGAGTACCCACTCACTTTCTTGTAAACACAAGCTTCTGCATAAACTTGTATAAGCACAAAGTCTTTGATCACCTCATGAAAGCAAAGATTCCAACTCCAAGATGCTTGCACCGGTTCATAGATGGATCACTGGAGCTTGCATACCTTATTAGCATCCTTAGGATCGACAAAACCTTCCGGATGCATCATATACAACTCTTCCTTAAGTAAACTATTAAGGAACGCGGTTTTGACGTCCATCTGTCAGATTTCATAGTCGAAAATGCAACAATTGCTAACATAATCCCAACAGACTTCAGCATCTCTACGTGTGAGAAAGTCTCATCGTAGTCAACTCCTTGAACTTGTCGGAAACCCTTTGCGACAAGTCAAGCTTTATAGATGGTGCCATTACCATCAGTGCATGTCTTCTTCTTAAAGATCCATGTGTTCTCAATGGCCCGACAGTCATCGGGTAAGTCTTCCAAAGTCCACACTTGGTTTTCATACATGGATCCTATCTCGGATTTCATGACCTCTAACCATTTTTCAGAATCTGGGACCATCATCGCTTCCTCATAGTTCCAGGCTCACTTTTGTCTAACAACCAGATTTCCAAGACAGGATTATGTACCACTTAGGGGTAGTACATGTCCTTGTTGACCTGCAAAGTTCAGTAGTAACTTGATATGAAGCTTCATGATCATCATCATTAGCTTCCTCTTCAACTAGTGTAGGCATCACATGACCATCTTTCTGTGTTGTGCTACTCTCCAATTCAAGTGAGTATTCGATAATCTCATTAAGTTCTACCTTCCATCCACTCACTTATTTCGAGAGAAACTCCTTCTCTATAAAGGATCCATTCTTGGCAATGAAGATTTTGCCTTCGGATATATGATAGAAGGTATACCCAATTGTTTCTTTAGGGTATCCTACAAAGATGCACTTATTCGCTTTGGGTTCGAGCTTATCAGGACGAAGCCTCTTTACATAAGCGTCGCATCCCCAAACTTTAAGAAATGATGATACTGTTGGGGAGCGTTGCATGGGAAACAAAATTTTTCCTATGCACATGCAAGATCTATCCATGGTGATGAGCATCTACAAGAGGGAGAGTGGATCTACATACCCTTGTAGATCGCTAAGCGGGAAGCGTTAAGAAACGCGGTTGGTGTAGTCGAACGTCTTCGCGATCCAAATCGCCGAGCATCCCGCGATCTCATCATGATCCGTCCTGCAATACAATCACAATCCGTCCCGCGAACTCATCACGATCTGTCCCACGATCTCATCACGATCCGTCTCGCGATCTTGATCACGGTCCTTCCGATCTAGAGCCGAATGAACGACACCTCCGCGTTTAGCACACATACAGCTCGATGATGATCTCCGCCTTCTTGATCTAGCAAGAGGGAGTGGAGAGGTATACGAGTTCTCCGGCAGCGCGATGGCATTGCGGCAATGGTGGTGGAGGAATTCCAACAGGGCTTCGCCTAAGCACCGCTGAAAACCGATCTGGAGGAGAAACTACGATCTAGAGGAGAGGTAGCACGTGGCTATTAGGGTTAGCTTTTTCCTCTAAATCCTCTAGTATATATAGGAGGTAGGGAGGGGAGGAGGCAGCCTCAAACCCTCAAGGTTTGGTCGAAATTGGAGGTGAAGGAGTCCTACTCCAATCCTATTAGGAGTAGGATTCCTCCTTTCCACTTGAAAACTCTTTCCACCTCTCCACCTTTGGATTTTTTCCTTCTCAAACCACTCCAGCCGCATGGGCCCTTAGAGGAGGCTTCGGCCAGCCCACCAGGGGATGGTTTACCTCCTCCTACAGCCCATGTAGCCTCTTGGGTCGAAATACCTCTCCCGATGGTCCCCCGGTACACTACCGACACTCCCGGTACACTACCGATGAGCCTGAAACTTTTTTGGCGACCAAAACAGGGCTTCCTATATATCAATCTTTACCTCCGGACCATTCCGGAGCTCCTCGTGACGTCCAAGATCTAATCCGAGACTTCAAACAACCTTTGGTCACCACCATACATAACTCTATACTACCGAAACGTCACCGAACCTTAAGTGTGCAGACCCTGCGGGTTCGAGAACTATGTAGACATGACCAAGACACCTCTACGGTCAATAACCAATAGCGGGACCTGGATGCCCATATTGGTTCCTACATATTCTATCAAGATCTTTATCGGTCGAACCTCTATGTCAAGGATTCAGTTAATCTCGTATGATGTTCCCTTTGTTCTTTGGTATGTTACTTGCCCGAGATTCGATCGTCGGCATCTCCATACCTAGGTCAATCTCGTTACCAGCAAGTCTCTTTACTCATTCCGTAATACAAGATCCCATGGCTAACACTTAGTCACATTGCTTGCAAGGCTTATTGTGATGTTGTATTACCGAGTAGGCCCTGAGATACCTCTCCGTCACACGGAGTAACAAATCCCAGTCTTGATCCATGCCAACCTGACAGACACCCTTAGAGATACCTGTAGAGCACCTTTATAGTCACCTAGTTACGTTGCGATGTTTGATACACACAAGGCACTCCTTCAGTGTCAGTGACTTGCATGATCTCATGGTCATAGGAACAAGTACTTGACATGCAGAAAACAATAGCAATAAACTGAGACGATCATATGCTACGTTTGTAGTTTGGGTCTTGTCCATCACATCATTCTCCTAATGATGTGATCCCCTTATCAAATGACATCTCATGTCCATGACTAGGACACCATATCCATCTTTGATCAACGAGCTAGTCTATTAGAGGCATACTAGGGACATGGTGTTGTCTATATATCCACACATGTATGTGAGTTTCCGATTAATACAATTATAGCATGAATAATAAACGATTATCATGAACAAGGAAATATGATAATAACCAATTTATTATTGCCTCTAGGGCATATTTCCAACAATCTCCAACTTGCACTAGAGTCAATAATCTAGTTCACATCACCATGTGATTCACATTGTTATGAATCTAACACCAAATGAGTTCTGGGGCTCGATCATGCTTTGCATGTGAGAGAGGTCTTTTAGTCAACGGGTCAGTGACATTTAGATCCGTGTGTACTGTGCAAATCTCTATGTCATACTGTAGACACTGCTACCACACTCCACTTGGAGCTATTCCAAATGGCTGCTCCACTATACATATCCGGATTGCTACTCAGAGTCATCCGGATTGGTGTTAAAGTTTGCATCAACGTAACCATTTACGACAAACTCTTTATCACCTCCATAATCGAGAAATATTTCCTTAGTCCTCTAGTTACTAAGGATAATCCTGACCGCTGTCCAGTGATCCACTCGTAGATCACTTTTGTACCCCTTGACAGACTCATGGCAAGGCACACACCAGGTGCGGTACACAGTATGGCATAATATAGAGCCTATGGCTAAGGCAAAGGGGATGACATCCATCCTTTCTCTTTTTCTGCCGTTGTCGAGCTTTGAGTCTCACTCAACTTCACACCTTACAAATCAGGCGAGAACTCTTTCTCTGACTGATCCATTTTGAACTCTTTCAAAATCTTGTCAAGGTATGTACTCATCGAAAGTCTCATCAAGCATCTTGATCTATCTCTATAGATGTTGATGCTCAACAATTAGGTAGCTTTATCCAGGTCTTCCTTTGAAAAACTCTTTTTAAACAACCGTTTATGCTTTCCAGAAATTCTACATCATTTCCGATTAAAAATATGTCAACAACATATGCTTACCAGAAACTCTATAGTGCTCCCACTCACTTTATTGTAAATACAAGTTTCTCATAAAATTTGTATAGACTCAAAAACTTTGATCACCTCATCAAAGTGTATATTCCAACTACGAGATGCTTGCTTCAGTTCATAGAAGGATCACTGAAGCTTGCACACCTTTTAGCATCCTTAGGACGGACAAAACCTTCTGGTTGTATCTCATACAACCTTTCCTTAAGGAAGGAAACGATGTTTTGACATCCATCTGCCAGATTTCATAATTGAAAAAATGCAGCAACTACTAACATAATTCCAACAGACTTTAGCATCGTTACGAGTGAGAAAGTCTCATCAGAGTCAACTCCTTGAACTTTTCAGAAACCTCTTTGCGACAAGTCGAGCTCTATAAATGGTGACGTTTACCATCAGCGTCTGTCATCATTGCAAAGGTCCATTTGTACTCAATGACCTGTCGTCTAACGAGAAAGTCTACCAAAGTCTATACTTGGTTTTCATACATGGATCCTTTCTCGGATTTCATGGCCTCTAAGCATTTGTCGGAATCCAGGCCCATCATCGCTTCTCCATAGCTCGTAGGTTCATCGTTGTCCAACAACATGACCTCCAAGACAGGGTTGTCGTACCACTCAGGAGCAGTACACATCCTTGTCGACCTACGAGGTTTGATAGTAACTTGATCCGAAGCTTCATCATCATCATCATTAACCTCTTCAACTAACGTAGGCTTCATAGAAACATCTTCCTGCGCTGCGCTACTCTCTGGTTGAACAAAGGTTCAACAACCTCATCAAGTTCTATCTTCCTCCCACTCAATTCTTTCGAGAGAAACTCTTTCTTGAGAAAGGACCCAGTTTTAGCAACAAACATTTTATGCTTGGATCTAATATAGAAGGTTCACCCAACTGTTCTTAGGGTATTCTATGAGGATGCATTTGTCCGCTTTGGGTTTGAGCTCATTCGGTGAAAACATTTTCCACACAAGCGTCACAGCCCCAAACATTAAGAAATGATAGCTTGGGTTTCTATCAAACCCTAATTCACATGGTGTCATCTCAACGGATTTAGATGGTGCCCTATTTAAAGTGAATGTAGTTGTCTCTAATGCATAACCCCAAAATTATAGTAGCAAAATGATAAGAGACATCATAGCACACACCATATCCAATAGAGTACGACTATGACATTCAGACACACCATCACACTATGGTGTTCCAAGTGGCGTGAGTTGTGAAACAACTTTCACATTGTCTAAAGTTGTATGCCAAACTCGTAACTCAGATATTCACCTCCACGATCATATCGCAGACATTTTTATCTTCTTGTCACGATGATCTTAAACTTCACTCTGAATTTGCTTGAACCTTTCAAACGATTTAGACTTATGTTTCATTAAGTAAATATACACTATATCTACTCAAATCATCAGTGAAGGTAAGAAAATAATGATTTTCACCGCACGCTACAAGACTCATTGGATTGCATACATCAACATGTATCATTTCCAAAAAATCACTTGCCCGCTCCATGCATCTGGAAAATGGGGTCCTTAGTCATCTTGCCCAAGAGGCATGGTTCGCATGTCTCAACCGATTCAAAATCGAATGAGTCTAAAGATCCATAAGCATGGAGTTTCTTCATGCGCTTTATACCAATATGACATTTAGCGGTAGTGCCACAGGTATGTCGTACTATAATTATTAACTTTGTATCTTTTGGCATCAATGTTATGAACATGTGTATTACTATGATCAACATTCAACAAACCATTCTCACTGGGTGCATGACCATTGAAGGTATCATTCATGTAAACAGAATAACCATTATTCTCCAACTTAAATGAATAACCATGTTGCAATAAACACGATCTAATCACGTTCATGCTCAACGCAAAACACCAAATAACATTTATTTAGGTTCATCACTAATACCGAAGGTAGAGAGAGCGTGCGATGTTGATCACATCAACCTTGGAAACATTTCCAACACACATCGTACCTCACCATTAGCTAGTTCTCCATTTATTCCGTAGCTTTTATTTCGAGTCACTAACATTTAGCAACCGAACTGGTATCCAATACCCAGGTGCTACTAGGAGTACTGGCAAGGTACACATCATTAACACGTATATCAAATGTACTTCTGTCGACGTTGCCAGCCTTCTTATCTACCAAGTATCTAGGGTTGTTCCACTTCAGGGACCGCTCTCCTCATAATCGAAGCACTTAATATCGGGTTTGGGTTCAACTTTGGGTTGCTTAACTGCAGCAGCAACTGACTTGCTATCCATGAATTTTCCCTCCTTGCTCTTGCCCTTCTCGAAACTAGTGGTTTGACTAACCATCAACACTTGATGCTCCTTCTGATTTCTACCTTCGCGGTGTCAAACATCGCGAACAGCTCAGGGATCATTATTTCTATCCCTGGCATTTTATAGTTCATCACCAAGTTCTAGTATCTTAGTGATAGTGACTTGGAGAACTATATCAATCACTATCTTATCTGGAAGATCAACTCCCACTCGATTCAAGCGATTGTAGCACCTAGACAATCTGAGCACATGATCAACGATTGAGCTATTCTCTTCCATCTTGCAGGCAAAGATTCTTGTTGGAGATCTCATATCTCACAACACGGGCACGAGCCTGAGATCCTAATTTCAGCTCTTAGAACATCTCATATGTTCCGTGACGTTCAAAACATTTCGGAGCCTCAATTCTAAGCCATAATGCATGACGCACTAAACTATCAAGTAGTCATCAGAACGTGCCTATCAGATGTTCACAACATCTACAGACGACGCTAGAGGGGTTGGCGCACCGAGTGGTGCATTAAGGGCATAAGCCTTTTGTGCAGCAATGAGGACAATCCACAGATCATGGACCCAGTCCGCAATATTGCTACCGTCATCTTTCAACTATATTTATCTAGGAACATATAGAAATTCAAGGGAGCTACAAAACGAGCAAGTAATCTACAACATAATTTGCAAAGACACTACTGACTATGTTCATGATAATGAGTTCAATTAATCATATTACTGAAGAACTCCCACTCAAATTGACATCCCTCTAGTCATTCGAGTGATACATGATCCAAATTCACCAACTCAAGTCTGATCATCACGTGAGTTGAGGTGGTTTCAATGGTGAACATCATCATGTTGATCATATCTACTATATGACTCATGTTCGACCTTTCGGTCTCTTGTGTTCCGAGGCCATGTCTGTACATGCTAGGCTCGTCAAGTTGAACCCGAGTGTTCTGCATGTGCAACACTGGTTTGCACCCGTTGTATGTGAACGTAGAGTCTATCACACCCGATCATCACGTGGTGTCTCGACACAACGAACTTTCGCAATGGTGCACACTCGGGGAGAACACAATTTATCTTGAAATTAAGTGAGGGATCACCTTATAATGCTACCGCCGTCCTAAGCAAAACAAGCTGCATAAAATGATTAACATCACATGCAAATCATAAGTGACATGATCTGGCCATGAACTTGTGCTTTTGATCTCCATCTTGAAAGCACCGGCATGATCTCCATCGTCACCGGCATGACACCATGATCTCCATCATCTTGACCTCCATCAACGTGTCGCCATCGGGGTTGTCGTGCTCACCATGCTTCTACTACTATTGCTACCGTTTATCGATAAAGTAAAGCATTACATTGCGCTTAATGATTGACACACAGGTCATACAATAATTAAAGACAACCCTATGGCTCCTGCTGGTTGATGTACTCATCGACATGCAAGTTGTGATACTCTATACGAAACATGATCATCTCATACTGACATATATCTCATCATGTAATTGGCCATATCACATGACAACATACCCTGCAAAAACAAGTTAGACGTCCTCTAATTGTTGTTGCATGTTTTACGTGGCTGCTACGGGTATCTAGCAAGAAGAATTCTCACCTACGCAAAAACCACAATGGTGATACATAAGTTGCTTTTCAACCTTCTCAAGGACCGCCTTTGCCAAATCCGATCCAAATAAAGTAGGAGAAACAGATACCCGCCAGCCATCTTTGTCGTAAGTCGATGGAACCAGTGTCTCGTAAGCGTACGAGTAAGGTTGGTCCGGGCCGCTTCATCCCACAATACCACTGAACCAAAACACGACCAAGGGAGGAAGCAATCTAAGCATCAACGCCCACAAAATCTTTGTGTTCTACTCGAGATCTCATCTACACATAGACCTAGTTCATGATGCCACTGTTGGGGAACGTTGCATGGGAAACAAAATTTTTCCCACGCACACGCAAGATCTATCCATGGTGATGAGCATCTACAAGAGGGAGAGTGGATCTACATACCCTTGTAGATCGCTAAGCGGGAAGCGTTAAGAAACGCGGTTGGTGTAGTCGAACGTCTTCGCGATCCAAATCGCCAAGCATCCCGTGATCTCATCACGATCCGTCTCGCGATATAATCACGATCCATCCAATGAACTCATCACGAACCATCCCGCGATCTCATCATGATCCGTTTCGCGATCTTGATCATGGTCCTTCCGATCTAGCGCCGAAAGGATGGCACCTGCGCGTTCAGCACACCTACAGCTCGATGACGATCTCCACCTTCTTAATCCAGCAAGAGGGAGGGGAGAGGTAGACGAGTTCTTTGGAAGCGCAACGGCATTGCGGCGATGGTGGTGGAGGAATTCTAGCAGCGCTTTGCCTAAGCACCGCTGAAAACCGATCTAGAGGAGAAACTACGATTTAGAGGAGAGGTAGCACATGGCTATTAGGGTTAGCTTTTCCCTCTAAATCCTCTAGTATATATAGGAGGTAGGGAGGGGAGGAGGCAGCCTCAAACCCTCAAGGTTTGGTCGAAATTTGAGGTGGAGGATTCCTACTCCAATCCTATTAGGAGTAGGATTCCTCCTTTCCACTTGGAAACTCTTTCCACCTCTCCACCTTTGGATTTTTTCCTTCTCAAACCACTCCAGCCGCATGGGTCCTTAGAGGAGGCTTCGGCCAGCCCACCAGGGGATGGTTTACCTCCTCCCACAGCCCATGTAGCCTCTTGGGTCGAAATACCTCTCCCGATGGTCCCCCGATACACTACCGGCACTCCCGGTACACTACCGATGAGCCCGAAACTTTTTCGGCGACCAAATCAGGACTTCCTATATATCAATCTTTATCTCCTGACCATTCCAGAGCTCCTCGTGATGTCCAGGATCTCATCCGGGACTCCGAACAACCTTCAGTCACCACCATACATAACTCTATACTACCGGAACGTCACCGAACCTTAAGTGTGTAGACCCTGCGGGTTTGAGAACTATGTAGACATGACCGAGACACCTCTACGGTCAATAACCAATAGCGGGACTTGGATGCCCATATTGGTTCCTACATATTCTACGAAGATCTTTATCGGTCGAACCTCTATGTCAAGGATTCAGTTAATCCCGTATGATGTTCCCTTTGTTCTTCGGTATGTTACTTGCCCAAGATTCGATCATCGGCATCTCCATACCTAGTTCAACCTTGTTACCAGCAAGTCTCTTTACTCATTCCGTAATACAAGATCCCGTGGCTAACACTTAGTCACATTGCTTGCAAGGCTTATTGTGATGTTGTATTACCGAGTGGGCCCTGAGATACCTCTCCGTCACACGGAGTAAAAAATCCCAGTCTTGATCCATGCCAACCTGACAGACACCCTCGGAGATACCTGTAGAGCACCTTTATAGTCACCCAGTTATGTTGCGACGTTTGATACACACAAGGCACTCCTCCGGTGTCAGTGACTTGCATGATCTCATGGTCATAGGAACAAATACTTGACATGTAGAAAATAGTAGCAATAAACTGACATGATCATATGCTACGTTTGTAGTTTGGGTCTTGTCCATCACATCATTCTCCTAATGATGTGATCCCATTATCAAATGTCATCTCATGTCCATCACTAGGAAACCATAGCCATCTTTGATCTACGAGCTAGTCTATTAGAGGCATACTAGGGACATGGTGTTGTCTATGTATCAACACATGTATCTGAGTTTCCGATTAATACAATTATATCATGGATAATAAAAAACTATCATGAACAAGGAAATATGATAATAACCAATTTATTATTGCCTCTAGGGCATATTTCCAATAGATACATCTTCAACATATCTATAATTTTGCTTGTTCCATGCTGTAATATTATCAATCTTGGAAGTTTTAAAATCATTTTATAGAAACTTTATTTGTACTAACCAATTGACATAGTGCCAAAGTGCCAATTGCTGTTTTTCTTGTTTTTTACTTCACAGAAAATTAGTACCAAATGGAGCCCAAAAGATGCTGGGATTTTTGGAGAATATTTATGGACCAGAAGAGCCAAGATGGGCCAAAGATCACCAGAAGAGGGGGCCCTTGGTGGCCACCCTCCACTAGGGTGCGCTAGAGGCTCCTGGCGCGGCTTGGTAGAGGATGGGCACCTCGGGACTCCCCCAACCGACTATTGAGTCTATAAATTCCTAGAAAATCAAAAAAACCCAGGGGAGTTGACGAAACACAATTCCAGCCGCTGCAAGTTCCAGAACCTCGAGATCCAATCTAACACCATCACGGAGGGGTTCATCTTCATCATAGGTGCCTCTCCGATGATGCATGAGTAGTCCACCATAGACCTACGGGACCGTAGGCACTAGATAGATTGCTTCCTCTCTCCGTCTATATGATTCTCAATACAATGGTCTCTTGGAGATCTATTTGATGTAGTGACTTTTGCGATGTGTTTGTTGGGATCTGATGAATTTTGAGTTCATGATCAGTTTCTACCCATGAATATGATTTGAGTCTTCTTTGGTCTCTTATTTGCATGATTACTTATAGCCTCGTATTTCTTCTTTGAATCTTTAGTTTAGTTAGGCCAACTAGATCGATTTTTATTGCCATGGGAAGAGGTGCTTTGTGATGGGTTCGATCTTGTGGTGTTCTTTCCCAATGACAAAAGGGGCGGAAAGACACGCATGTATCATTGCCATTAAGGATTACAAGATGGGGTCTATTCCTACATGATTAGATCTTGTGTACATCATGTCACTTTTCTTATTGCATTACTCCGTTTTCCCATGAACTTAATACACTAGATGCATGCTGGATAGCGGTCGATGTGTGGAGTAATAGAGGTAGATGCAGAACCCTTTTGGTCTACTTATCTTGGACGTGATGCCTATATAATGATCATTGCATGGTTATAGTCATGATTATTTGAACTTCTATCAATTTCCCAACAGTAATTTGTTTACCCACCATGCGCTATACTCATGAGAGAAGCCACTAGTGAAACCTACAGCCCCTGGGTCTACTTTTCCAACATATTGCTTTCCGATCTACTATTTGCATCTTTTGTTTTCAGATCTATTAATTCAAAAAAACAAAAATACCTTGCTGTGCTTTTTATTTATTTGTTTTAGTTTGTGTTCTTGCCAGATCTATTTGCCAAAACTATCATTTCCTAATCTATCTTATTACCGTAGAGAGCATGACGACCTCTCTTTCGCGTTGGGTTGCAAGTATTTGTTACTTGTGTGCAGGTGTTGTTTACGTGGGTGCATGATATTCCTCTACGGATTGATACTTTGGTTTCATAACTGAGGGAAATACTTACCTTCGCCTTGATGCATCATCCCTTCCTCTTTGGGGAAATACCGACGCAGTCTCAAGCCATGTCAAAGGAATTTCTGGCGCTGTTGATGGGGAGGAAGCAATCTCATCTACCAGGTTCCTAATCACAAATCTCATATCCTTGCAATTACATTATTTGCCATTTGCATCTCGTTTTAGTCTCCCCACTTCACAAATTTGCCATTTTATTTGCCCTCTCTTTTTCATTTGCCTTTTTCTCGTCAGATCTCTTCTTGGCTTGCAATCTTGTTTGTGTAGTCACGATGACTCAAGAAAACACCAAGTTGTGTGATTTTTCCAATACCAATAATAATGATTTTATTAGCACTCCTATTGCTCATACCGCCACTAGTGCGGAGTCTTGTGATATTAATTCTGCTTTGTTGGATCTTCTCATGGAAGATCTATTTTCTGGTACTCCTAATGAGAATGCCGCGTCCCATCTAAATACCTTCGTGGAATTATGCGATATGCAAAAGAAAAAAATATGTGGACAATGATATTGTGAAGTTGAAATTGTTTCCTTTCTCTTTGCGGGATCGTTGAAAAATTTGGTTTTCTTCTTTGCCTCACAATAGTATTGATTCTTGGGATAAGTATAAGCACGCTTCTATTACTAAGTATTTTCCGCCCGCGAAAATAACTTCCCTTAGAACTCAAATCATGAATTCTAAGCAACTTGAGCATGAACATGTTGCACTATCTTGCGAAAGAATGAAATTGATGCTAAGAAATTGTCCTACTCATGGTTTAAATCTTTGGATGATCATATAAAAACTTTATACGGGATTGAATTTTGTCTCTAGAAATCTGTTAGATTCAACAATGGGTGGTTCTTTTATGGAAATTAATTTGGGTGAAGCTACCAAATTTCTAGATAATATTATGACAAATTATTCACGATGGCGTACCGAAAGAGAATGTACTAGTAAAAAGGTTAATTCGGTAGAGGAAATTAGTACTTTGAGTGAAAAAGTTGATGCTCTTATGAAGTTGGTTGCTAGTAAAAATGCTCCTATTGATATTAATGATGTTCCTTTGTCTACTTTGATTGAGAAAAATAGTGATTCCGTAGATGTGAATTTCATCTCGCGAAATAATTTCAATAACAATGCTTACAGAGGTAATTTTAGTCCTAGGCCTTTTCCTGGAAATTCCTCTAATAATTATGGTAGTTCCTATGGTAATTCTTATAATAATAATAATAATAATAATAATAGTAATACCTCTAATCTTGATAGTAATTTTAAAGAATTTATCAATGCTCAAAAGTCTTTCAATACTACGATAGAAGAAAAGTTGAATAAGATTGATGATATGTCTAGAAGCATTGATAGAATTTCCAATGATGTAGAATATGTAAAGTTGCGTGCTTTTCCACCTAAGATCAATGAATCAATTAAGTCTTCATATGTTTCTATGGATGAAAGTAAGAAAAGAATCTCTATGCTTGGGGTAAAAGAGAATTTTTAGAAAAAAATGTTTTCTAGCGATTACTTTCGTAACAATGATGAAGATCTTAAAATGATTGGTGTTTGCTCTATTGATTCCTTGTTTATTAATGTTAAATTGATGATCAAGGGACTTAAGAAGAGTCAACTTTATCTAGAGGGCATCCCAATGATTTAGAGCGTGAAAATCTTGATGAAATTTTTGATAAAAGCGGGTTTGGAGAGGTCAAAACTTTAACTAGTGATGTGACCACTATCTTTGATTACAAAGACTTTAATTATGAGAGTTGATCCTTGGTTGATTGTATTTATTTGTTGCAATCTATGATTAATTCACCCCATGCTTATGAACAAAATAAATCTTTTACTAAACATATTGTTGATGCCATGATGAAATCCTTAGAAGAGAAGTTGGAATTAGAGATTTCAATCCCTAGAAAATTGAATGATGAGTGGTAACCTACCATTAAAGTAAAGATTCAAAATTATGAATGCTTTGATTTGTGTGATTTGGATGCTAGTGTTTCATGATTCTGAAATCTTTATGTGATGTGCTTGGTCTTACCAATATGGAAGAATGTTCTCTTAATTTGCACTTGGCGGATTCTACTATTAAAAAGCCTCTGGGAAGAATTAATGATGTTCTTATTCTTGCAAATAATAATTATGTTCCCATTGATTTTATTGTTCTTGATATTGATTGCAATCCGTCTTGTCCTATCATACTTGGTAGACCGTTTCTTGGCACTATAGGTGACGTGATTGATATGAAAGAAGGCAATATTAAGTTTTAATTTCCTATTAGAAAGGGTATGGAACACTTCACTAGAAAAATAATTAAGCCACCATATGAATCAATCATGAGGGCCTTTTTATGGAGTAAAAAACAAAGATCACAATACTTGAAACTAAGCGTTATGCCTAGCTAGGGGCATAAAACAATAGCGCTTGTTGGGAGGCAACCCAATGAATAAATTAAATTTATCTTTTCCTTTCTATTTTGAGTGTTTTGCACAATTATGGTTCTATTATGATTGTATTTTTATGTTTTATTTAGTGTTTGTGCCAAGTAATGTGTCAGTGCACTAGAGGTTTGGGCTTCCTAGTGCCCCTTTACTCGTGCACGGGTAGTGGTAGCCACCCTGGCGACAAGGCCCAGCAGGGACTCGCCAGGTACAAGCATAGAAAAATCAAGACCTTCGGCAAGACCTTGCCGGGGGGACTATCGAACCCTTAGACAAGGACAAGGCCCCGACAAGGCGAAGCCTCGGCAAGGCTACACCAGGGCATAGGCCAGGTGTTGCCCCACCTAGGCATGCGTCGCGGTGTGGGCGTTGGAGGGGGCTAAGAGGTGCCGATGGGACGGGCTCCTGTCTCGTCCCACAGACGGACAGAGATGCCTGATGGTGCATTAAATGCGCTTGTCCTACTCCGTCAGTGTTAGGTATGATAGGACTGTAGCTCTGTACACCCCGTGTATGCACTGTATGCCACTGTTGGGATCCCCTTCAGAGTATAAAATGAGGCCCAAGGCGATACAGTAGAGGACTTTTGGATCCTCAGACTTTTGGACTTGTAGTCTTTGGACCTTCGAGCCTGCACACGTGGCGGCTACTCACAACGCTCCTGTAGCTAGAACCCTAAGAACACTCTCAATACAACCATGCAAGATTAGGGTTTTATGAATCCTTGCGGCCCGAACCTGGGTAAATCCCCCGCGTGCCGTTCATCAGACCTGCTCTTTGTATGAGCCTTCACCCCTGCCGAACCGGAAGGGGTCCCTCCAATACCATAGGTTCTCATTCCCCACGACATCTTTGGCGCGCCAGGTAGGGGTGTGAGAGGTCATGCGAACCTGTTCTGGTAATCAGCGTGCCAATTTCTTCATACTCATCATCGCCATGGCCCCCAAGAAGAAGGGACTAACGACGGTTGGCCCATCCGCATCCGCTGTCCCTGTATCTGCGACAAGCGATGGTGCATACGCGGGTGGAGGAGGAGGAGGTGGAGCTTCAGAACTTTCGCATCGCTCCGGTGATCAAGGACAAGCAAGCGACGACGCCTGCCGCGGAGACACCCAAGGCGGTGGAGGGAACTCCCGCGCCACTTGGTCTCAGGTCGGAGTGGTATCGCCTGTGGGTGGTACGGCGGACTCCGGGGGCAGAAGAGTATCTTCTAGGGCGCCCACGCCGGCGCCTACGCCGCGACCTTCGCAGGGCACGCGCGAAGAGCCGTGCCATGGCACCCGCAGCTCTCAACGTCCCTATGGAAAAGCTCCTGCGCATCACTCCCAAGGTGCACGAGACCAGCATGCTCGCCAGCATGCTAGCGGGAGTGGCATGCCGTCGCGGGACCGCGGTGGTGCTCCTTCTAAGATAGTTATAAGTCAGAGCACCTCGCGTTCCTCACGTCGTTCGCTGCCGACCATGTCAGAGGAAGCAATGGCGCGAGCGCAGCTACTCCTAAACTCCCCTCCCGCTGCGGAGAAGCTCGATGAATTTAGAGCTACCATTCAGAGCCTCCTCAGCCTCGCAGATAAGTTTCGGTCCACCGAGCCGTCTCATGCCAATGGTGAGAAGGTTGAAGGCGGTGTGACTTCGGCACACTCTCCTCCACATCAACAACATCGGCCACCGACCCGATAGACCGACGCTTACAATGGCTACTCGACGACATCGTCTGACCCATGGACACACTGCGACCAGCGTCAAGTTCTTCGGGAACAGGGCAAGGAAGACGACCGAATTGCAATCAAGCGATGACAGGAAGCGCGCCTCCAATCTGATAGGCGCGCGGGGCCCACTATAGATAAGTCCGCGCCACGGTATGCTGTCGGCCTAACTTACGAGATGGGTTGTCCAGCGTTTACCCATGAGCTATGACAAGTCCAGGGGCCCAATTCTCGCATGTTCAAGCCAGAGGTCCCGGAGAAGTACGATGGTAGGAATCACCCGCCGGAGTTCCTGAGCATCTACACCATTTCGGTGCAAGCTGTCGGGGGTCGCGACGACAAGATACTCGCCAACTACTTCCCATTGGTTCTTAAGCCCAACGTCAGATTGTGGTTGATGCACTTACCAGAGGGATCCATCGCCTCCTGGGCAGTCCTGTGCCACGAGTTTGTTGGCGCCTTCACAGGAGGTCATCAAGCTCCTAGCCAGGACAGTGATTTGCACATCATCCCTCAGAAGGAGGGCGAAAATTTGCGCAAGTACATCCAAAGGTTCAGCCGCGTGCACCACAACTTCCCAGAAGTTCATTCTGCCGCATTGATCAGTGCATTCCATCTGAATGTGCGTAACTGCAGGATGCGGGAAGAGCTGGCGATGAATAGGGTCAGGGATGTTGCCGAGCTTTATGCTCTGGTAGACAAATGTGCTCAAGCGGAAGAAGGGAGGAGACTCCCCGGCGAAGACGCTGGTGCAGGGGTCGACTCTGAAGATGAAGACACCACCACCCCGGCAAAGAAGGGTCGGCGACGGAACAAGAAACACAAGGGCAAGGCCATGCTTGCCATCTAAGGATTCGGCAACCCCAACGCCGCCAAGAAGGGCAAGGTAAGTGACCCCGGTGACGATGTTGTGAGGTGCGCCTCTTGTCATGCTATGGCGTTTGCCGACAAGCCAGAAGGCTCCAGCAAGTAGTACTGCAAGATCCATCGCACCAAGGGCCACGACCAACAAGACTACCGGCAAGTTAAGCAACTTGCTGAGAAGCAAAAGGCCAAATATGAGAGGTGAGACATGGAGAAAGGTCAGGATGGTGCTAAGGGGCCTGGCAAGGAGCACGTTGGCCGAGGAGGTCACCGCGGCAAGCCCAAGAAACAAAAGACCGGCCCGCCCGTGGCCACGACAAGCAAGAGGGTGACGATGATGACATCGAAGAGGATGACGAATCCAACAAGCATGAGTTCTAGAAGGCTACAAAGATGATGTGCATCGAGGGAGGTGCCTCGTTGCATTCCTCTCACCGCTAACTTAAATAGTGGGTGCCCATGGTTAATGCGGCGGAGCCCTCTATCGGTGCCCAGAGACCTCTGAAGTGGACCAACACTCCTATCATCTTCGACGCTGAGGATCACCCTGATCGCATAACTGTGGCCGGGTGCCTGCCATTGTTGGTTTCGCCATCAATTCGCAACCTCAAGGTGACAAAGATGCTAGTCGATAGTGGGGCCAGCCTGAACCTGATCTCGCCTGATGTCATCCAAAGGCTGCAAATTTCCGATGAAGATCTTGAGCCGACAAGCGCTTTCCAAGGGGTCAATTCAGGGAGAACTCAGTCGAAGGGCAAGGTCATGCTCCCAGTGAGATTTGGTAGTGATATCAATTTCAGAACAGAGAAGATCGTTTTTGATGTCGCCAAGATTTCGTTGCCATACAATGGCATCCTTGGCCACCCAGCAGTGGCCAAGTTCATGGCGGCCACCCACTTTGCCTACAATGTGCTAAAGATGCCCAGGCCGATGAACGTCATCACGATCGACTCCGACAAGAAAAGCGCACTTATCTGCGCCGACCAACTCTACTGGGTGGCAGTTGCGGCACCTGCCGCCAAGGCACTTGCTCCTGCCGCCGAAGCTCTCGGGGGGGGGGGGGAGGAGAAGACCGGCAAGGCCTCTGGCGCACATTCCAGCAAGCACACCTCTTTGGGGTGCTACGTTCCCGTTGACGATGTGCTAGAGAGCTCCACCAGCAAGAGCAAGAAGTCCAAGGCAACTCCGCCAGAGACCAAGAAGGTATCCGCCAAGGAGGATGGCACGGGGGGAACTTTCACCATAAGTTCCACCCTTGATGACAAATAGGAAAGCGCGCTCGTCGCCTTCCTGCGGGTATATGTTGATGTATTTGCATGGCAATTATCTGATATCCTCGGTGTTCCCAGGAAGGTGATTGAGTACCACCTTGCCGTCTGCCCACATGCGCGACCCGTCAAGCAGAAGGTCCGGAAGCAAACTTTGGAGCGGCAACATTTTATTGCCGAAGAGATTAAGAAAGTAGAAGCGGCTGGCTTGATCATAGGAGTACTCCATCCAACATGGTTGGCCAATCTGGTTGTAGTGCGCAAAGCGAATGGGAAATGGAGGTTGAGCATTGACTTCACATACATAAATAAAGCCTACCCCAAAGATCCCTTTCCCTTGCCGCGCATCGACCAGATTGTGGACTCCACCATCGGCTGCGACTTGTTGTATTTCCTTGATGCCTACTCTGGCTATCATCAGATTTTCATGGTGAAGGAAGATGAGGAGAAGACCGCATTTATCACCCCATGTGGTACGTATTGCTTTTTGTGTATGCCTTTCAGGTTGAAAAGTGTTGGTTCTACATTCGCAAGAGTAGTCCAGATTGGTTCTGAGCCCCAGCTACATAGAAATATGGAGGCTTATATGGATGACATAGTGGTCAAAACCAAGGACAAGGCTACGCTCATATCATACCTAGAAGAAACATTTTCTAACCTGCAAAAGATCAACATGAAGCTCAACCTTGAGAAATGCATGTTCGGCATCCCATCCGACAAGCTTCTCAAATTCTTTGTATCTCAACGAGTAATTGAAGCAAATCCCGAAAAGATCAAAGCAATTGAGCAAATTGAAGCACCAAGATGTGTCAAAGATGTGCACCGTCTTGCCGGTTGTGTTGCTGCTCTGAGTAGGTTCATCTCAAAATCTACTGAGCGCGCCTTGCCCTTTTTCAAAATTTTGAAGAAGGTAGGTCCAATGAAATGGACTTCGGAAGCAGAGGCAGCACGACAGGATTTGAAGAAATGCATCTCCTCTCTGCCAGTCCTAGTTGCGCCAAAACCACAAGAGCCGTTCCTGCTATATCTGGCGGCAACAAATCAAGTGGTGACTGCTGCACTAGTGGCTGAAAGAGAAGTTGACGAAGAAGCAGCGGCAACGGCAGGGCCGCCAAGCGACGAGCCAGGGGGTTTCCCGGTAGGGTCTGGTGTCGACAAGGAAGGATATGCGCAGTTGAATGAGACAATCTAGAGGAAGAAGGTGGTGCAACGCCCGGTCTATTTTGTCAGCTCCCTGTTGCAGGGGGCTAGGTCAAGATATTCTAGCATGAAAAAGTTGCTCTTCGGCCTTCTTATGGCCTCGAGGAAGTTGTGCCATTACTTCCAAGCACATGAGATCACCGTTGTCACCCGTTTCCCGCTTCAGCGGATACTGCGGAACCTGGAAGCTACCGGCAGGATTGTAGAGTGGGCTCTGGAACTGTCAAGCTTTGGTCTCAAGTTTGAAAGCACTTTGACTATTCAGAGCAGAGCCTTGGTGGAGTTCATTGCAGAATGGACCCCAACGCCAGGTGAAGAAGTTCCAGAGTCAACTCTCCCTGGCAAGGAAACCAACCAAGAGTGGGTCATGCATTTTGATGGGGCTTTCTTGCTACAAGCCGCCGGTGCCGGAGTGCCGCTTGTCACACAACACCTAAAATATGTGATTCAGATGCATTTTCCCCAGGAGATCAACGAACAACACTGCCAAGTACAAAGGGCTGCTTGCCGATGTCAGGATCGCGGCAGACTTTGGGATCAAGAGACTTATTGTCAGGGGTGATTCTTAGCTTGTCGTCAGGCAAGTGAACAAAGATAACCAGAGTCCATTGAAGGAATCTTATGTAGATGAAGTGAGGAAGTTGGAAGAATGTTTTGATGGCCTGCAAATGGAGCATGTTCCACGTGCAGAGAACAGCGTTGCCGATGGCCTGTCAAAGTGTGCTACCCTTAAGTTGCATATAGAACCAGGAACTTTCGTGCTCCGACTAACTCAACCCTCCGTGACACAATCAACTAGAAAGGAGAAAAGAAGGAAGTTGAGTTCCGGCAAAGCTCCCAGAAGACGCCGACGAGGAGGTTGCCGGGGACAACATCCGGCTTGTCGGTGAGCGCTGTGCTTTGATAGAGCCTCCGGCTCTTGTCGTGGAAGCACGCGCTCCCACCAGGCTTGACAGGGTGCAGCAGGCTCTAGCGGGGCCTCAGGCCCTTGCCGTTGAGACAGATGCTCCCTCGGTAGAGGATATGCCTTTAGTCCTTGTTGTCAAGCCCCAGGATCCAACTTGGGCACAACACATCATCCGTTTCCTTCAGACAGGGAACTTCCCGAAGAATAAGAGGAAGCAAAGAAAGTAGCCCACCGGTCTCATATGTACCAGTTCCTAGACGACGTCCTGTATAGAAAGAGGCCGAGTGGCGTGAAACTCAAATGCATTTCTCGGGAGGATGGACTGGAGCTGTTGGCGGAGATACATGGAGGCATATGTGGCTCCCACATAGGATCAAGCATGTGCCGGTAAGGCATTCCGGCAAGGTTTCTTTTGGCCCACTGCCCTCCAGGATGCAACTGCATTAGTAACCAAGTGTGAAGCATGCCAGTTTCATTCAAAGAAATTACATCAACCAGCTCAAGCCCTTCAAACAATCCCTCTATCCTGGCCGTTTTCGGTCTGGGGGCTCGACATCTTGAGCCCCTTTCCTTGCACTTCCGAGGGCTTTGAGTACTTGTACGTCATGATCAACAAGTTCAGGAAGTGGCTGGAAGTGGAAGCAGTGAGAAATGTGACAACACAGTCGACCGTCAAGTTCCTCAAAGGACTAGTTTGCTACTTTGGTGTTCCCAACATGATCATCACTGACAATGGCACACAGTTCACGAGCCGCACCTTCATGCAATACGTCCAAGACCTTGGCAGCGGAATCTGTTTTGCTTCCATTGCCCACCCAAGGTGCAATGACCAATCAAAAAGGGCTAATGCTGAAGTGCCGCAAGGCTCAAGACAAGGACTTTTGACAAGCTGCGCAAGTGCGGAAGGCACTGGATTGATGATTTGGCGGTGGTTCTTTGGTCAATTAGAATGAGACCAAATCGAGCTACCGGCCAGACACCTTTCTCCCTCGTCTATGGGGCGGAGGCAGTTCTCCCCACGGAACTCATATATGGGTCACCTCGAGTGCTCGCTTATGATGAGCTCGAGCAAGAGCAGTTGCGGCAAGATGACATGATGCTCCTTGAGGAAGACCGCCTTCAGGCTGCTGTGAGAGCTGCACGCTACCAGCAAGCTTTGCACCGCTACCATAGCCGCAAAGTTAATGCCAGAAGTCTTGAGGAAGGCGACCTTGTTCTTCAGCGAGTTTAGTCCGCCAAGAATTCCAACAAGTTGACGCCAAAGTGGGAAGGCCCTTATCGGGTAGTACGAGTCACCAGGCCTGGTGTAGTCTGCCTGGAGACCGAAGATGGAATCCCAGTGAGCAACTCCTGGAATATCAAACATCTTCGCAAGTTCTACCTATGAGGCGCGGTTTATGCCCCCTCCCCCTGGCAAGCACCTTTTGTACAAGTCTTGCCGCTGAAGCATGTAATCCTTGATACAAGGCCAGGCTCAGACCCTATGCGTGGTTGAATAAAGATAAGTGTTCTACAAATCTTGATTGGTTCTCATGTTTACTTATGTGCCTATTTGTCTGAGATATTGCATTACACTTAATCCCGGCAAGAACTAATGGACCGCCAAGGTTCCACATCCATATTTTCTCTTCTTTCTTTTTTCAAAGGATAGAAGGTTACCCCACGTGCAACTTTGCCCGGGGGGGGGGGGGGAATGGTGGTATGGATACCTACGAGTGACGTCCCAAAAAAAATCTTGCCAGAAGGAGTACAACAACGAAAAGATAAGTTGCAAAACCCTAAGTGAATCTTTATTGTAGAATTATTTTCCTTGGACGATTTAAACCTCTGTATGGAAAACCTGCATGCACAACAACCTAGCCACAATTGGCTACGCCCTCACTGTGTTTCAGGACCACTCAATGGCTTAAGTGGTCGCACCCGCACTCCTTGTTCCGTTTCGAGTCCGCTCAACGACTCAAGTGACAGTGCTCGCGCCGTTATTCTGTTTCGAGCATGATCAACACCTTGAACGGCTGCAGCAAGGATGCCAAGGTATCTTACCGGCAGTGGCACCGCCGGCAGGCTGCTAAGGACCAGTTCCTCAAAGTGCTTTCCATAGGGCTACACACGCCGACAAGATTCTTCCAAGAGAGTGTAGGGAAAGTTCCATGCAAAGAAATAGTCTAACAAGGAAGATAACATACAATATTCAAAATAAGGTGAAATTTACATAAGGTGCTGCCTTTTTTCTAAGTACATCTTTATTTGAATTTCTCCCCTAGGGGAGATTACAAGAAGAAAAAGATGGAAAGGAGAGGCGGGCTACAGGAAGAAAACAATGGCGAGAGGCTCCCGGTAGAAGCCCAGCTTGACCTCTCTGGACCAGCACTATGTAGAGGGGAAGGGTTCCCAGATGGGTAGGCAAGAACCTGGCCCCTCCTGGACCAGCATTGCATGGAGGAGAGGGCCAGCGCGGGCGAAAAGGGGGATGGACCCTAGATGCCGAAGTCCACGAGCCTGCCGAAAGATCCAGCTGGAAGATGAGGCAGCGCCCGAGACAAAGGCCCCCGGCAAGGTCGCCCTGTTGGGAGGAAGAGAGGCTTGAGGCTGGCGGTGATGCTGCGGCCGACGGTTAGTCCGCGCTCGAGTTGTCGGGCTCCGACTTGATCACTCGAAGACCGAACTCATCGTCATTGTCTTTGTCATTGTCGTCCTAATCACTCTCGCTCGAGGAGGAGCTTTCGGCGCCACTCGAGCTCTCTTCGTAGCTGCTGAGTCGGATACCTGAGCGCCCATAAATCTTGACAGAGAGAAGATTGGCCTCTGTCATTTTAAAACAAAGGACGTGCCCTTCCCAGAGGTTGTGGGCGCGAGCGAAGGTCTTCCAGCCGTGCCTAAGGAACATGACGCAATTTGCCGGGTACTCAACGTCCACCCGTGTCGCGCCATTACAACAACCATGCGCCCGTAAACACAGGACGGGCGGCTCGTCAACCTCCATCGCCCGGGCGAAAGGGCGCGGGAGGCGCAGGTGGCTTCGGAGGGGACCGACCAGTCCGAGGAGGAATTCCAGCACCGTCCCCTTGGCGTGGGTCTCCTCAAGGAATGGGCCTGGCATCGGAGGAGGGGGTGGAGCAGCGCTCCGCCTCCACCGATGTCAAGACCCCGATCCTAAGACATATGAATCCAGCGAGTAACACATCACACCACTTTGCGGCCTCACGCATGGTAACCCATGGCTGCCGCCTTACCTTGGCCGGGACCGTTTGCGCCTTTTGGCTCACGGATATGAACATGTCTCTAGCATTCACACATCAAAGAATCCGGGTCGACATGACTAGTTATAGACCCAAGTGTCACAACCGTACATGGACATGCATACGTAACCCAACAATGTAGGTGTCAGTCATCAGCGTGTGTAGACGAGTCATAGCAAGCTACAAGGATTCCATTACATTGTGGGACATAAATGTCATCACTACACGTAGACGAGTCGTAGCAGGCTACAGGGACTCAATTACAGTGCATGACATTTCCTCTAAGGGACAGACATAGTAGCAAAGAAGGATACATGCCGGTCAATCAATGTGTCCGGAGCAGTAGCAAGCTACCAAGGCTTAGTGGAAGCACAAAGAGGCATTTCCTTGTAAAGAAGGCTACTAAAGTCACACAACTAGGTGTTGAATCCCATGCATACCAATGCATTTCAATCATACACGCACTATGCACGATATGTGTAGATACAACATGACATCACAACAAAACTCTACAACATAACATTTATTTAGGAGGCTCCAAGGAGCCAACATAGCATAATGTTACAAGAAGAAGGGGTCACATGACCCAACATTCAGAGCATACAAACAACAAGCAGAAGTTACATGTCTGAGTACATACATCTACAAAAGTGGCTGGAAGAGCCTAAAAAGCTACAATGACCCTACCATAGGAGCCAGACCTCTGTCTTGGTTACTAAGCCAATCCATCAATGTTAACGTCAGAAGAAACATAGCTGAACAACGTCTATCTCTGCAAAAATGTAAATAAGCAATAGTGAGTATGAAGGTGCTCAGCAAGTCTTACATCAAAACTATCTACATATGCATCATGTATCAATGAACGTGATTATGGGGTTTACTGTAGAATGCCAACTTTGACCTTTGGCTATCCTAGACTATGACAAAGTAACCAACGTATCACTACTCTCTCGTCTCCCTACGAGAGAGCACACACGAGTCCACATGTTCACCATCTGAATACACCACTATGGATCCTCTCTCGTCTTCCTATGAGAAGCCATCCATAGCACTCACACTTGTTAGGTGCATTTTAGAGTATCCACTTAAAGTTGTCTATGAACAATGCAAGTATCCAAGTAGTCCATATCTGTGAACGCGGCTATTTGAATAGATAGTTTACCCTACAGGGGTGTACTTCGTCACACATGCTCCTGCCACTTATCGCCATGTGCACGTAAAAAGGCACCTCAGCAACCTTCAAGTGAAAGCACAATGAGGGAGTTGGCCACAGACGTTAACCTTCAATGACTCACGTCCAAGGCAGTCGCCTATGTGAGTTGGAACCCATACTGGAAGTCTGGTTGAGGTTTCCAACATGGCCTCAAACATTGTGAGCAGGGCCTCAAGCCGGTCCCGATTGGGCCGTTCATCCACTTTGCAGGCCGTGCCACACCTATCAACGTTTCGAACTACTACGACTCCTGGACTGAGAATAGGGTAGGTTAATAGGCCGAGAGGGTCCATTGGTTTCAGGACCAATGTGCGTTAGTAGCTAGTCTTGGAACACAAACACAGAACTCAGTTCCTATGAGTGGATTCAATGAGACAACCCACCATGTACTCCTACATGGCCTATCATCGCTACCTTTGCCAAAATGGGTTCAACACTTAACCCTGATCACCAGGACACATTCATTTCACTCCGATTCATTACCCATATGAATCAGACCTCACACAACTCTAAGCATAGCAAGCATAACAGGGTTATAGCACAACATGGATCAAGCATCTACCAGGTATGCTAGGTTGCTTGGTTTAGCTATTTACTGGGACAATGACAGGTCATGCAAAGGAGTGGGTTCATCTACCACAACACAAGTAGCAGTTGAATCGCGTTGTCCTAATGCATTGAAATGAGAGCAAGAGTGAGAGAGTGGGATTGTATCGGATATCCTCAAGGGGGTTGCTTGCTTGTTTATTAGAAGAACTCAACTGTTCTTCGATGTCGTCGATAACTATGTCTCGCAAGTCTATCGGCAAGATCAAACAAGGTACAAATTAAGCAAGGCAAATGCTTCACAATGATGGATGATAATGGCATGGTGTTGCTGGTTTGAGCTAATGCATCTACAAACATGTTAAATGAAGATGGTTTGAACCCAAGGTTCAAATTCAACTCCATATGTGAAGTGGCCTATTGTGTTTTGAACAAAATGTCCAAGTTCTCCTATTTATCTTGCTCTAACATGCATGAAAATGCCACCATCAGATTCGTTGGATTTTCCCGATAAATTTTCTCATATAAATTATTTTGATGTGACTTACGGATTATTTTCTATGAATTTTTGAAGTTTATACCAATTTCTGGTATTTTCTAAATTATTTTTATTCTAGAAATTTATTAATTGCGTTAGCACTGCGTCATGCTGATGTCAGCGAGTCAACCGGGCCGATCCCAGGTCAAACCTGACTAGTGGGGTCCACTGGTCAGTGGCCTAGGGCTAATCCCGTGCTGACCGAGGGTTTGACCCGCAGCTAGGGCGCGCTGTCGGCGGCTAAGGGGGGATTAACAGGGGCATTAGGCCCTAATGGCCATGCCATGTAGGCTCCGGCTGGAGGGATGTCGTCGGTGACCATCCGATGTAGCTGAGGTTCGACGCGCAGAGTGCACCCGTGCGTAGCCCTCGCCCGTGCACATCCAGGGGGCATGTGGTTGGTCACAGGGACGCCGGAGTCGACGCGGGTGGCGAGGTTCATGGCGGCGGCGGCTCGGGCTCAAGCGGGGCAGGGGCTACAGGGCACGAGGAAGAAGGGGGAGAGGGGAGGAGCATCAGTGGCTGACCCCGAGCTCGATGGCGGTGACAGTGAGCTTGGGGACGACCAGTAGCTGGCGAATCAGCGACGGGGAGAGGCGGCCAGAGGTGGAGAAGAATCGGCCTCGGCTTCGTGGTGCTCCTGGCGACGCCTTGCTCCATGGAGGGGTCGAGGGGGTCAAGGCGGAGCTTCGGGGCGGCTCAGGGAGGTGTGGGGAGGCCGGTGGCTGCGGGTGCGGCGAGCGGCAGCGACGACGGTGCTCGGGTGCGAGGGGGAAGAGGTAGAGTAGAAAGGAGAGAGTGAGGGGGCGAGATACGTGGTGTCGGCTCGATCTGGACGGGTCTCCGGGGCCATCCACGTGTCCAGCTCCTTGGTGAAAGCAGGAGGTGGCCGTGGTGTGTGGCCACGGACGCCCAGCACGTGCCGCTGTCCTCCTGGCGAGAGGAAGGGGACGACTGGCACGCCTGCTGGGCTGGGCCACCTAATGGGCCGACACAGGTAAGCCAGGTACTCTCTCTCTCTCTTTCTGGTTTTTTATTTCCTTTCTATTTTTCCTGACATTTGTTTTGGCTGCAAATAAAATACCTAGCCATTTTATAAAATCCTGAAAATTGTCATGTGGGCTAGATATAAATAACTAGGTCCACATAAAAAGTTTCGGAATTATTAAACTTATATTTTATATATAATAAATATAAGTCCAATGCAACTATTATTTTATTAATTTAAATGCCCAATATAAAATGTTTATGTGACCCCAAAATATTGTTTGACATTTTCACATCATTCCAATATTTAATCAGAACACAAGGAACATTTTATTGGATCTATTTGAAGCAATTTTTATATTGCTTATTTTGGCAAAAATGATTTCTAAGGCTTGACCATTCCTCATTTCATTTTCAAATGAAAAAAATGCATGCATGAATGCATTATACTAGGGCTGTGACAACTCACCCCCACTAAACAAGAATCTCGTCCCGAGATTCAGGAGTAGTCGGGAAGAGTGTAGGGTACTCAAGCCGATTACGATCTTCGTGCTCCCAGGTTGCTTCATCCTCGGAATGATTTGACCACTAAACCTTGAGAAACCTTATGGTTGTACGTCGAGTGCTACACTCAGTTTCATCAAGAATACGAACATGATATTCTCGATACGAGCGATCATCTTGAAGATCAAGCGTTCGTGGTCTACTTTGCGGATAGGATCCTTGACGCAATGCTTGAGTTGAGAAACGTGGAACACATCATGAACTTTGGAAAGTTGTGGGGGTTGTTCCAATTGGTAGGCAACCTCTCATCGTTTAGCGAGAATGCAAAAAGGACCGATGTAACAAGGAGCCAATTTGCCTTTGATACCGAAACGATGGGTACCCTTCAAAGGTTAAATCCAAAGGTAGGCCTTCGCGTCAACTTCATAACTTACTTCCTTATGACGACGATCATATTAACGATGGTCATATTAACTCTTTTGAAGAGATTGGGCGGTTTTCAAATTTTCACGAATGACGCGAACTTGCTCTTCTGCATCCTAGATCATATCCGGTCCAAAGAATTGTCTTTCATCGGTTTCTGACCAGTTTAATGGCATTCGACATCTTAGTCCATACAGAACTTTGAAAGGAGCTTTGCCCAGACTAGACTGGAAGCTGTTCTTATAAGAAAACTCGGTGAATGGAAAACATTTCTCCCAATTCATTCCGAATGAGATAACACAGGCTCTGAGCATATCTTTGAGAATTTGATTGACTCTTTCTACTTGACCACTTGACTGAGGGTGATAGGCGGTGCTAAAGGAGAGATGGGTTCCCAAAGAATTCTGGAAACTTTCCCAAAATCGAGAAGTGAAAAGACTTCCATGATCACAATTGATCTCTAGAGGAACACCATGAAGAGAAACTATTCAAGAAATATACAGATCTGCCAACTGACTAGCAGTTATACTTTATTGAACTGGAAGGAAATGAGCAACTTTTGAAAGGCGGCCGATGACCACGAAAATGGCATCATTCCCTTTCTTAGTCTTTGGAAAGCCGGTGATGAAATCCATACTGTCCTTGTCCCATTTCCACTCTGGAATAGCCAAGGGCTGAAGGGTACCAGCAGGCCTTTGATGCTCTGCTTTAACGCGACAACAAACGTCACAGTTAGCAATGAATTAAGCGATTTCTCTCTTCATCCGGGTCCACCAAAACCTCTGGCATAGGTCCTGATACATCTTAGTACTACCAGGATGAATCGTGAGAGGAGATTCATGATCTTCTTTAAGGATCAACCACCTTAATTTTTGTACCTTGGGAACAACCAAGCGATTCTCAAAGAATACGACACCTTGATCATTTACAGAGAAACATCTAGCAGCTCCGCTAGCAATATTCCTCTCGGTTCGAGAAATACCCGGATCACATTTCTGGGCTTCTATGATCTGATCCTCAAGAGTTGGTTTCGCCACCAAGGTAGAAAGGGGTCCCTGAGGAACAATTTGAAGATTTAACTTACGAAATTCCTCGTGGAGAAGTGGTTGACTTTGTAGCAACATGAGGTTGTTACAATAGGATTTACGACTTAGTGCATCAGCCATGACATTGGGTTTGCCTGGGGTGTAAGATATTCCTAAGTCGTAGTCCATAATCAACTCAATCCACCATCTTTGCCTGAGATTCAAATCCGATTGGGTGAATATATATTTGAGACTCTGGTGATCACTGTATATTTCGCAACGATTACCCAGAAGGTAATGTCGCCAAGTGACAAGTGCATGGACTACGACGGCAAGTTCTAGATCACGTGTTGGATAATTCTCCTCATGTGGACGCAACTATCGAGATGCATAGGCAACCACATGAAGATCTTGCATAAGAATGCAACCTAGACCTTGTCGCAAAGCATCACAGTAGATAACAAAGTCTTTTGTGAAATCTGGGGGTACAAGTACTGGGGCAGTAGTCAGTCGTCTTTTCAACTCCTGAGAACTTTCCTCACACTTTGGAGTCCACTCAAATTTCTTATATTTCTTGAGGAGTTAAGTTAGAGGTTTGGCAACTTTGGAGAAGTTCTCAACGAAGCGGCGATAGTAGCTCGCTAAGCCAAGGAAACTCCTAACTTGCTTCACCGATTCAGGTTGAGCCCAGTCAAGGACAGCTTGAAGTCTCTTGAGATTGACAACAATACTTTTCGCAGAGATTACATGGCCTAAATAGGTCACTTCTGGCAACCAGATTTCACACTTGGAGAATTTGGCGTAAAGGCGGTGCTCTCGGAGTTTCATAAATACCAGCCTAAGATGCTCAGGATGTTCCTCTTCGTTCTTCTAGTATATGAGGATGTTATCGAGGTAAACCACGACAAATTTGTCCAAATACTCCATGAAGATCGAATTCATTAAGCGGGAGAAGGTGGCTGGGGCATTGGTTATACCGAAGGACATGACGGTGTACTCGTAGTGGCCATAACGAGTGACAAAAGTCATCTTTGGAATGTCCCCGTTCCTGATTTTGATTTGATGATAACCTAATCTCAAATCCATATTGGAGAAGACCGTGGATCCAGCGAGCTGATCATACAAACCGTTGATCCCGGGGAGCGGATATTTGTTCTTTATCGTGACCAGATTAACCGGTTGATAATCGACAACCATCCGGTCCGTACCATCCTTCTTCTTGACGAAGAGGACAGGACAAGCCCATGGAGAAGAACTAGGACAGATGAAACCTTTGTTCAAAGATTCATTGAGTTGGATCTTAAGCTCAGCCAGCTCTTGAATAAACATCTTATAGGGCCTTCTAGCAATTGGAGCGGTTGCCGGAATAAGTTCTATGAGAAACTCTACTTCTCTGTCAGGTGGAACACGTGGCAATTCTTCTGGAAAAACATCCAGAAAGTCACGGACTACCGGAATTTTTTCAAGGTCTAGAAGAGGATTGACATTGAGGGAATAAATCATACCCTCTGGGATGCGGGTTTGGACCTTCACTATCTGGCCAGAAGGATGGGTAAGCTGAACACACCTAGTGAAACAATCTATTTTGGCATGATGAGCTGTCATCTAGTCCATCCCCAAAATGATATTGATGTCCGAAGTTGTGAGGGCTATCAGAGAGGCAAGAAACACCAAACCATCAACAAGGATTTGGTTCCCATGGCTTACTGCATTAGTTTGCCATTTGGAACCTGGACTTTGAATTACTAATGTAGAGGGCATAACCTCGAAAGCAATTTTGTGCAAGGAGGCATAACATTTAGAGATGAAGGAGTGGGATGCTCCTGAGTCAAACAGAACTGAAGCTGGATGAGAATTGACAAGGAGCATCTTAAGCGCGACATTAGCATCATCTTCAGCTTCTTCTACAGTTACATGGTGCACACATCCACGAGTATAAACAACTGACCAGATATTAGGCTTCTTGGTTGGCGGCTTGCAACAAACAACACCACTTGTTGAATAGGGTGGAACATTTGCTCGCAAAGGGCAATTCTTCGAATAATGTCTAGGCTGACTGCACTTGAAGCATGCCCCATGAATGGGACATGGATCCGGGTTGAGCACTCGGTTGGTGAGGTTCTTTTGGGGAGCACATGGCATCGGCAGACGAGGCGCCACATAGGATGGCCTCAGTGCATATCTCGGAGGAAGAGTGACATTCGGGATCCATATCCTACGCTTTTGGGATGTAGACATTGAAGATGATCCAACATCACGGTTGTGCTTGTGAGATTCCTTGTAGGTCATCCTGCTCGTTTCTGCTTGTATTGCTTTGTTCACAAGAACTTGGAAGCTAACGAACTCATGCAGACTGAGATCATGACGAAGCTTCGGGTTAAGGCCTTTCCTGAACCTTGATTGCTTCTTGGCATCCGTGGATACTTTTTCTAGGGCATAACGCACGAGGCATTCAAATTCACGGCTATAGGCATCCACGTCCATCTTGCATTGGGTCAGATTGTAGAACTCTTCTTGCTTACGATCTTTCAGAGCCTGTGGAATATGATGCTCATGAAAAGCTTCACAAAATTCCTTCCATGATGTGGCTTGGCCTACAGGTCGCATGGCCTCGAAATTCTCCCACCATAAACTAGCAGAACCTTCTAGGTGATATGCGGCATAGATGACCTTGTCTCCTGCAGCCACATTTGCATAATGCAGCTTGTTGTTGTACTTCAGAGCCAATCATCTGCGTCTAGTGGCTCAATGGAGTTGTGGAAGGTGGGCGGTTGCAACTTAATGAAGTCTTTGATGGATACTAGCTCATTGCGCTGATGGGTTATATTCTACTCGATGTGCTCCAACAGACGGTTGGTGGAACGCTTGCTCCTCTCAACTTCTAGCATAACCTCCACAAAGATAGGTGGGTTGGGAGGATATTCTTCATCCCTACCATCTCTAGGATTCTAACTACGACCAATAGATCTCTGATTGACTGGTGACATCCTGATGGAAACAACCAGGGTTCAGAATCAAAGGAGAACACTAACACACAATGAATCCTAGGTGAACTCGGACATCATAAAGGCCGTACGAGCATGAAATATGAGGCAACCTGCACAAGATTTGGCCAGCATAACAACTCAAAATCATGGTTCAAGGCATAGAGAGAACTTGGACATCACTTCTCACAACTCTGATGGGACATGACTTGACGCAAACAACCATTAAATAAGTCTGAGGTCTAGTAACTCGTCATCCTAGCGGATAGGTAGAGAAGCCTAGTTCTTAACCCCCATAGGAAGAGAAGGGGTGATCCAGAATAGAGTAACTTGAGGAAAGGAGAAAAAAGAGCCTTACGTTCCCTTCCACAATCAATTCCCCGATATAACTAAAGCATTAGTAGACTCAACATCGACCAGTTTGGCTTCGTAAACCTACAGGAAGTTCAACTCTGATACCAACGTTGTAGGGACCCCGATCCTAAGACATATGAATCCAGCCAGCAACACGTCACACCACTTTGCGGCCCCACGCACGGTAACCCATGGCTGCCGCCTTACCTTGGCCGGGACCATTTGCGCCTTTTGGCTCACGGATATGAACATGTTTCTAGCATTCACACATCAAAGAACCCGGGTTGACATGACTAGTTATAGACCCAAGTGGCACAACCATACAAGGACATGCATACGTAACCCAACAATGCAGGTGTCGATCACCAACATGTGTAGACGAGTCATAGCAAGCTACAAGGACTCCATTACACCGTGGGACATAAATGTCATCACTGCACGTAGACGAGTCATAGCAGGCTACATGGACTCCATTACACTATGAGACATTTCCCCGAAGGGACAGACACAATAGCAAAGAAGGATACATGTTGGTCAATCAATGTGTCCAGAGCAGTAGCAAGCTACCAAGGCTTAGTGGAAGCACAAAGAGGCATTTCCCCATAAAGAAGGCTACTAAAGGCACACAACTAGGTGTCGAATCCCACGCATACCAATGGATTTCAATCATACACGCACTATGCATGATATGCGTAGATGCAACATGGCATCACAACAAAACTCTACAACACAACATTTATTTAGGAGGATCCAAGGATCCAACATAGTATAATGATACAAGAAGAAGGGGTCACATGACCCAACATTCAGAGCATACAAACAACAAGCGGAAGTTACATGTCTGAGTACAGATGTAGCGACCCGACCTGAAAGGTCGAATCTCTGGTGTTTCCGTACCATCCCAAGATCATGCTGGTACACACACGGTACATCAATGTATATATCAAAGTGAAATCACACATCTTTATTAATCGAAAAATCTCATATCAAGTTTTTTTGTTACAATAGAGATTACAATAAAGTGGCTGAAGGCCAACTCATGAGATACACTAAACGAAAAAAAATCTTGCGGAAGCTTCAAAGGTAGTTGAGTCCATCTGACACCAAGGGCATCTCACCAAGCGTAGAGCGTATCCTCACTCCTGGTTGGAAAAGTACTCTGCAACATGATACGTTGTAGCCGTGTAGGTCAGCATATTGAATATGCCGGCAATGTCACAAAAGAGGGGGTGTAAAGCAATCATCTATTCTATATGCATATATGGCAGGTGGGGTAGTAAGTTTTTGCATAAAGCCAATTTTTTCCTACAACAAGAGGGGGCAAAATATTATTACTACAATGTTGGTTGATTAATGAGATGGTTCCACCAACCAATTCTCATACCCAAGTTGTCATCAATACCCACATCAATACAATTATTTGTGTTGAGAATTCCAGATAGTTTCAGTTCCTTTGGCTCAAGTTGTCCATGACCGTGGACACGGCTAATCGATTAGGTTTGGGTACTCTGCAGAGTTTTGCACATGTTCCCCACAAGATTTGATCGCCTCCGTTGGATTTCTCGCACTTCAGGGTGTTTGAGAAACGGATGACCAAAACATGGTCTTCTAAAGGGTTCCCCTAAGACTCTGTCGGTGCCCATCCTTTCCTACCATTCTTCTACATATCATAGCACCACCTGTCCAGGGTCACCACGATATCCAACCAAGCCAGAGCCCATAATGGCTTGTGGCTGTGCAGGTAAGCCTTGGGCCTTGAAGCATCCATCCATCTCTTTGTGCCTGGGTGGACCTTTCCGCGTGAATACTTGCACTTCTCCAGCAACACCTAGGCTAACCACTGGTTTCCCCAGGGCGCCGTTCAACCATCATCCAACCAAAGGTATGTTGAAAACTCGGAGTCTTGAAGTCTTGATCAGCTTGTAGGTCTTGAAATTATTATCTCACAACTCTCATGAATCACACAACCAACCCCGTCTACTAATAGCATAGCGAAATTAAATCAATGTTTCCCGGTGCCAATGTGTCCAAGGGTTTAGGCAACCCTACCACATGGTACTACATCAAGTAACCAAGTTTCCAAATTACCTACTTCGCATGCAATTGGGGAGATGGTAGAACTAATGCAATAAAAACAAAGGTATACATGGTCAAAGTGACTTGCCTTGCTGACAATCCTCGTACTCAAGTGACTCTAGATAACAAGCTTCACACTCCGGATGATCTAACGAATCAAACAAGACACACAATAAGCATAACCACAAAACAATTCACACAACAGCAAGGTTAAACTAAAACAATTCAATAGTAACAATCAAGAGAAAGAATTCAAAACCAATATTTGACTCACAAATTTTTAGTGTCAAAGCTACTACTAATATAAAATAAGACCAACAACAATTTTTAATAACAAAACAATAGTTAACAGAAAAGAAATAATAAAATTTATATTAGTAAACAGAATTAAATCCACTAAAACTTTTGTGAAAAGAAATGCTACTAAAATTATAATTTTTATAAAACACCACTTAATGAAGATAAATAGAGTTTCCTATAACATTAGAGTATGAAACAATTTTTTTTATAAATAGAACATTACTTAACAGAAAAGAATTACTAAGATTCTTTATTAGAAAACAGAATTAAATCTCCTAAAATGTTTTGTGAAAAGTAAAACTAACTTGCTTTATAAAACTATACCTAATGAAAAGGAATAATGATTTCCTATAACAATAAGGTATAAAACTAAACAATTATTTTTATTAAAAGCAAGTTATTTCACCTAATGTTGAAACAACAGAACCTAATGAAAACTAAAAACAAAAGTTAAACTAACTCAGATTCAAACTAAACTAAATCAAACTAACTAAACTCTATTAAGAACTTAACAGATTCTGTTTTTCTTAAAAACCCTCACCAAATTCATCCTAAAAATTCTCAAACTATGTAGAATGATAGGTCTAACTAATACAAACCAGTGGCAAAAAGATTCATACAAAAATATATTTTTAAACTCTAGTTATACAGATTTTAGTAATTTAAGCAAATTTGGTTAGATTCAAATTTTAAAGTTCAAATTTGAATCTAAGACTACAGGATGAAACTACATGAAATTTGTGACCTAATGCAAAAAGAATCAATTAAAAACACTAATTAGATTACAACTAAAACAAAAACAGAAAGCATTCTGTTTTCTAAAACAAAACAGAAAAAGAATAAAAAAACTAACTAACGGACAGGGTGACGTGGCATGCTGTGATTGGCCTAGGGTGTGCGCGCGTGGGTGCTAACGAGCGGACGGCCGAAAACTAACGCGTACCAGTTCGTTTTATAATATTTCTAATCTGGAGCGTAGATCCTAGATGTGACGGTTGCGGGTGGAGGTGGCGGCTTACAGGTAGGGGGTCGAAGCTCCGGTGATGTCGACGGTGGCTGGAAGTCAGAGGTGGTCGGAGGCGAGGGCGGCGTCCGAAGTGCTCAGGCGACGGCGGCAGAGCTCCGGCGTCGATTGGTGGCATCGGACGAGGCTAGGGACGACGGAGGCGATGGCCTCGTGCTCGGAGAGCTTCGGTCGTTGACCGAACTCCGGCGAGGTGGAGCGGTGTCGTTTGTGGGCGTGGGCAGGGGCGCTTGGGGTGGAACGGAGAGTGGAGAAGGCAAGGGCTTTTATTGGCCAGGTGCGGGGTCGGGAGAGGGAGAGAGGAGCGAGATCAGCGGAGGAGGGATCTCCGGCGACATCGACGACGCGAGGAGGGAGACGAGCGCGTTGATGTAGCTGTCGGACGGTGGGTCCCGCGTGTCAGTGAGAGTGGGAGCGGGATCTGCGCGTCAGTGACCGATCCGAAAGGATCTCGGGAGTAAAGGCAGGTGGGCCGACCGGTTTTCTAATTAAACGCTTTAATTCGTTTCCTTTTCTATTTTCCAGAGCATTTAAAACCCCTTTAATGCGTTCAAATCTTTTCCAAACATAGGGAATATATATATCAAAATGGTGAGGGAAATAAATGCTATTTAATGAACACTTTTCCTCTATCAAAATGAATACTTAAAAAAAATTATTTTTCAGAAAATGCTTAATTGATTTTAAATTCTTTTGAGATAAACTTTCAAATAAACCCCTGGTTTTATTGTTCAAATAATTCACCAAGATGCCCCTGGTGTGGAGTGTCATGTTACTCCTCTTTTTTTTTGAATAATTCCAGAGATTTTCAAATAGTAGAAACAAGTATATGGAGAAAATGAATACAATAGACATCTACAAAAGCGGCTGGAAGAACCTGAAAAGCTACAACGACCCTACCTTAGGAGCTAGACCTCTGTATGGGTTACTAAGCTAATCTGTCGATGTCAACGTGAGAAGAAACATAACTGAACAACGTCTATCTCCGCAAAAATATAAATAAGCAATAGTGAGTACAAAGGTACTCAGCAAGTCTTACATCAAAACTATCTACATATGCATCATGTATCAATGAACGGGATTGTGGGGTTTACTGCAGACTACGACAAAGCAACCAATGTATCACTACTCTCTCGTCTCCCTACGAGAGAGCACACACGAGTCCACATGTTCACCATCTCAATACACCACTATGGATCCTCTCTCGTCTTCCTATGAGAAGCCATCCATATCACTCACAGTTGTTAGGTGCATTTTAGAGTATCCACTTAAAGTTGTCTATGAACAATGCAAGTATCCAAGTAGTCCATATATCCGCGGACGCGGCTATTCGAATAGATAGTTAACCCTGCAGGGGTGTACTTTGTCACACATGCTCTCGCCACTTATCACCATGTGGACATAAAAAGGCACCTCGACAACCTTCAAGCGAAAGCCCAGCGAGGGAGTCGACAACGGACGTTAACCTTCAACGACTCACATCCAACGCAGTCGCCTATCCAAGTTGGAACCCATACTGGAAGTCCGGCCAAGGTTTCCAACATGGCCTCAAACGTTGTGAGCAGAGCCTCAAGCCGGTCCCGATTGGGCCGTTCATCCACTTCGCAGGCCGTGCTACACCTATCAACATTTCAAACTACTGCGACTCCTTGACTAAGAACAGGGTAGGTTAATAGGTCGAGAGGGTCCATTGGTTTCGGGCCCAATGTGCGGTAGTAGCTAGTCTTGGAACACAAACACAAAACTCAGTTCCTATGAGCGGTTTCAATGAGACAACCCACCATGTACTCCTACATTGCCTCTCATCACTACCTTTGCCAAAACTGGTTCAACACTTAACCCTCATCATCAGGACACATTCATTTCACTTCGGTTCATCACCCAGATGAATCAGACCTCACACAACTCTAAGCATTGCAAGCATAACAGGGTTATAGCACAACATGGATCAAGCACCTACCAGGTATGCTAGGTTGCCTAGTTTAGCTATTTACTGTGACAATGACAGGTCATGCAAAGGAGTGGGTTCATCTACCGCAACACAAATAGCAGTTGAATCGCGTTGTCCTAATGCATTGAAATGAGAGCAAGTGCGAGAGAGTGGGATTGTATCGGATATGCTCAAGGGGGGTTGCTTGCCTGTTTAGCAGAGGAACTTAGCTGTTCTTCGATGTCATCGATAACTACGTCTCGCAAGTCTATCGGCAAGATCAAACAAGGTACAAATTAAGCAAGGCAAATGCTTCACAATGATGCATGATAATGGCATGGAAATATGTTGCTGGTTTGAGCCAATGCATCTATCAACATGTTAAATCAAGATGGTTTGAACCCAAGGTTCAAATTCAACTCCATATGTGAAGTGGCCTATTGTGTCTTGAACAAAATGTCCAAGTTCTCCTATTTATCTTGCTCTAACATGCATGAAAATGCCACCATCAGATTCATTGGATTTTTCTAGTAAGTTTTCATATATAAAGTTTTTAAATATGACTTACAGATTATTTTCTATGAAGTTTTGAAGTTTATACTAATTTCTAGTATTTTCCAAATTATTTTTATTCAAGAAATTCTTTAATTGCGTCAGCACTGCATCAGGACGATGTCAGCGAGTCAACCGGGCCGGTCCTAGGTCAAACCTGACTAGTGGGGTCCACTGGTCAGTGGCCCGGGGCTAATCCCGTGCTGACCGGGGGTTTGACCCGCAGCTGGGGCGCACTCTCAATGGCTAAGGGGGGGATTAACAGGGGCATTAGGCCCTAATGGCCATGCCACATAGGCGCCGGCCAGAGGGATGTCGCCGACGACAATCCGACGCGGCGGAGGTTCGCCAGAATCCCCTACGGCCATCGTTTCGACGCATAGAGGGCACCCGTGCATAGCCCTTGCTCATGCACATCCAGGGGGCATGAGGTTGGCCGCGGGGACTCCAGAGTCAACGTCGGCAATGAGGTTCATGGCGGCGGCAGCTCGGGTCGAGCGAGGCAGGGGCTACAGGGCATGTGGAAGAAGGGGGAGAGGGGGAGGAGCATCAGCGGCTTACCGCGGGCTCGATGGTGGTGACGGTGAGCTCGGGGACGACCGGCAGCTGGCGAATCGGTGATGGGGAGAGCCAGACGGAGGGAAAGAAGATAGCAGCAGTCTCGGCTTCGTGGTGCTCCCGGCGTCGCCTTGCTCCATGGAGGGGTCGAGGGGGTCGCGACAGAGCTTCGGGGTGACTCGGGGAGGCCGGTGGCTGCGGGTGTGGCGAGCGGCAGCGACGGCGGCGCTCGGGTGTGAGGGGGAAGAAGTAGAGGGGAAGGGAGGGAGCAAGGGGCGAGATACGGGACATCGGCTTGATCCAAATAGGTCTCCGGGGCCATCCACGTGTCCAGCTCCTCGGCGACAAGCAGGAGGTTGCTGTGGCGCGTGGTCGCGGACGCCCAGCATGTGCCCCTGTCCTACTAGCAAGAAGAAGGGGACGACTGGCGTGCCAGCTGGGCTGGGTCGCCTAATGGTCCGGCATAGGTAAGCGAGGTACTCTCTCTCTCTTTTTGGTTTTGTTTTATTTCCTTTCAATTTTTTCTCACATTTGTTTTGGCTGCGAATAAAATAGCTAGCCATTTTATAAAATCCTGAAAATTGTCATGTGGGCTAGATATAAATAACTAGGTCCACATAAAAAGTTTCAGAATTATTAAACTTATATTTTATATATAATAAATATAAATCTAATTCAACTATTATTTTATTAATTCAAATGCCCAATATAAAATGTTTATGTGATCCCAAAATATTGTTTGACATTTTCACATGATTCCAATATTTAATCAGAACACCAGGAACATTTTATTGGATCTATTTGAAGCAATTTTTATATTTCTTATTTTGGCAAAAATGATTTCTGAGGCTTGATCATTCCTCATTTCATTTACAAATGAAACAAAAATGCATGCATGAATGCATTAACAAACAAAGTGAAACTAGGGCTGTGACAACTCACCCCCACTAAACAAGAATCTCGTCTCGAGATTTAGGAGTAGTCAGGAAGAGTGCAGGGTACTCAAGCCGAAGATGATCTTCGCACTCCCAGGTTGCTTCATACTCGGAATGATGTGACCACTGAACCTTGAGAAACTTGATGCTGCTACGTCGAGTGCTGCGCTTGGTTTCATCAGGAATACAAACAGGATATTCTCGATATGAGAGATCATCTTGAAGATCAAGCGTTTCGTAGTCTACTTCGCGGATAGGATCCTTGAAGCAATGCCTGAGTTCAGAAACGTGGAACACATCATGAACTTTGGAAAGTTGCAGGGGTAGTTCCAATTTGTAGGCAACCTCTCCTCGTTTAGCGAGAATGCGAAAAGGACCAATGTAACGAGGAGCCAATTTGCCTTTGATACCGAAATGATGGGTACCCTTCAAAGGTGAAACCCGAATGTAGGCCTTCTCGTCAACTTCATAACTTACTTCCTTATGACGATGGTCATATTGACTCTTTTGATGAGATTGGGCGGTTTTCAAATTTTCACAAATGATGCAAACTTTCTCTTCTACATCCTGGATCATATCCAGTCCAAAGAATTGTCTTTCACCGGTTTCTGACCAGTTTAATGGCGTTTGACATCTTCGTCCATACAGAACTTTGAAAGGAGCTTTGCCCAGACTAGAGTGGAAGCTATTCTTATAAGCAAATTCGGCGAATGGAAGACATTTCTCCCAATTCATTCCGAATGAGATAACACAGGCTCTGAGCATATCTTCGAGAATTTGATTGACTCTTCCTACTTGACCACTTGACTGAGGGTGATAGGCGGTGCTAAAGGAGAGATGGGTTCCCTAAGAATTCTGGACACTTTCCCAAAATCGAGAAGTGAAAAGACTTCCACGATTACAATTGATCTCTAGAGGAACACCATGAAGAGAAACTATTCAAGAAATATACAGATCTGCCAATTGACTAGCAGTTATACTTTCTCGAACTCGAAGGAAATGAGCAACTTTTGAAAGACGGTCGATGACCATGAAAATGGCATCATTCCCTTTCTTAGTCTTTGGAAAGCCGGTGATGAAATCCATACCGACCTTGTCCCATTTCCACTCTGGAATAGCCAAGGGCTGAAGGGTGCCAGCATGCCTTTGATGCTCTGCTTTAACGCGACGATAAATGTCGCAGTTAGCAATGAATTGAGCGATTTCTCTCTTCATCCGGGTCCACCAAAACCTCTGGCGTAGGTCCTGATACATCTTAGTACTACTAGGATGAATCGTGAGAGGAGATTCATGAGCTTCTTTTGAGGATCAATCACCTTAAGTTTCGTACCTTGGGAACCACCAAGCGATTCTCAAAGAATACGACACCTTGATCATTTACAGAGAAACATCTAGCAGCTCTGTTAGCAATATTCCTCTTGTTTCGAGAAATACCTGGATCACATTTCTGGGCTTCTGTGATTTGGTCCTCAAGAGTTGGTTTCGCCACCAAGGTAGAAAGGGATCCCCGAGGAACAATGTGAATATTTAACTTACGAAATTCCTCGTGGAGAAGTGGTTGACTTTGTAGCAACATGAGGTTGTTACAATAGGATTTACAACTTAGTGCATCAGCCATGACATAGTCCGTAATCAACTCAATCCATCGTCTTTGCGTGAGATTCAAATCTGGTTGGGTGAATATATATTTGAGACTCTGGTGATCACTGTATAATTTGCAACGATTACCCAAAAGGTAATGTCGCCAAGTGACAAGTGCATGGACTACGACAGGTAGTTCTAGATCGTGTGTTGGATAATTCTCCTCATGTGGATGCAACTGTCGAGATGCGTAGGCAATCACATGATGATCTTGCATAAGAATGCAACCTAGACCTTGTCACGAAGCATCACAGTAGATAAAAAAGTCTTTTGTGAAATCCGGGGGTACAAGTACCGGGGCAGTAGTCAGTCGTCTTTTCAACTCGTGAAAACTTTACACCACTGTTGCTTTGTACACCCCATGTACGCACTATACGCCACTGTTGGGATCCCCTTCAGAGTATAAAAGGAGGCCCAGGGCGATACGGTAGAGCACTTTTGGATCCTCAGACTTTTGGACTTTTAGACTTTGGGCTTTCAGTCTTGGGACCTTCGAGCCCGCACACGTGGTGGCTGCTCATAGCGCTCCTATAGCTAGAACCCTAAGAACACTCTCAATAGAATCATGTAGGAGTAGGGTTTTACACATCCTTGCGGCTTGAACTTGGGTAAATCCCCCGCATGCTATTCATCAGACCCGCTCTTTGTACGAGCCTTCACCCCCACTGAACCGAAAGGGGTCCCTCCGATCCCATAGGTGCTTGTTCCCCATGACATAATGCCTTTAGGATGATCCATAAGATGAGTAGAAACAATGCTGAATCTGAAACAAAAAATTTGTTCCTAGTGCTCGAATTTTGTTTTTTATTGGAACATGAAATTGAGCTGAAATTTTAAAAAATTATTTCTATAAAAAAATCTTTACGTTTTCCTAATTTGACAGAATCTTTAGAGTTTCATAAGTATGGGAAGAGTACATATTACTACAGACTGTTCTGTTTGAAACATATTTTGTTTCCTTGTGTTGTGTGCTTGTTTTGATGAATCTATGGCTTGTATCGGGGGGTGTAAGTAATGATAAAGTTATAATACAGTACATATAATGCAGTAATAAATATGAATGTATTTACAACAGTATCTAAAGTGGTAATTTGCTTTATTATACTAACATATCTCACGAGAATTTTGTCAAGTTTTGTGTGATTGAAGTTTTCAAGTTTTGGTTGAGATCACGATGGATGAAGGAATAAGGATTAAGAAGAGCCTAAGCTTGTGGATGCTACAACACCCCAAGGTAATATCCAAAGAGTAAAAAGAACTAAGCTTGGGGATGCCCCGAGTGGCATCCCCTCTTTTTTCTAACAACCATTGGTATTTTACTTGGAACTATATTTTTATTCATCACATATCATGATCTTTTCTTGGAGCGCCTTGTATCTATGCTTTATTTGCTTTTATCCTTGCCGCACACACCTATTTGAGGGAGCCAAAATTATGCTATGATTTTCTATAATTGCTCTTTATGATTCACTTAAATAAATTGAGCAAAGTAATGGTTCTTATGCTTCACTTATATCTTTTTGAGCACGACGTGCTTTTACATGTTTGAATAAATGTTGTCTCTCTGCACTTAAATTAATTTGAGAGTTAGTAATTTTCAAGAAATCCTCTCATACTTCACTTATATTATTTTGAGAGATGAAACTTGTATGCTCATGCTCTTCACTTATATCCATGTGAGCTTGTCAAAAGCAATTGCAATATATGAAACTAGTCCCAAAGTGATAGATATTCACGAGGGATATAATAAAAACTCTCATGAAGATCATTGGACAAATTAAACTTGATTCTTTGTAATAGTTTTGAGACATGACAATAGTAATATGTGAGTTATGTTACTGAGTAATTATGCTTAGTAAGAATATTGGTGTTAAGATTTGTGATTCCCTATGCAATTACGAAAGTCAATAGTTGTGGTACGAAATTACATCCTACTTATGGTGCATTATTCTGTGTTAGTTATGCTTAATGATCGCTTATGTGATTTTTTCGTTTCTTGGTTGGATGCTTCTCAATCCCATGCTAGCCTTCACTTGTACTAACTAGAAATACTACTTGTGCATCCAAAATCCTTAAAACCAGTTTTGCCATATGAGTCCACCATACCTACCTATATACGGTATTTCCATGCAGTTCCAAGCAAATTCGTATGTGCCATTTCTAAATTTCGAAAAAAAATTCCTTTTTGTGCGCTCATATCGCTCATGAAACGGTAGGGGTGACCGATATTTTTCCATGCTAGATGTGTTCTTCTCCAGATGAGTGTTTATTCACTTGTCATTGCACGAGAGTATGATGGTAACAAGGATGCCTAGTCCCAAGATGAAAAATAAAAAATATTTACTTTATGCTTTCAAATAATAAATTGCTTCGAAAGTGTTGGTATGGAAGGCAACCGTGGATTCGACTGGCCATGGAAAGTGAAAGTATGGTGGAAAAGTAATAAACTTTATTTTCCGTTTGGGAACCACCTATGGTGTATCTAGCATGGAAAGATATTGAAATCTCTTACTCGTTTTCATTGACAGGAAAGCCATGCCACCCAAAATATTTTTCTCTATCAATTTAAACACTTGAGCTCTGGCACTGCTACCTCTTGAGTGTGCGTTGGTTTTCCCTTGTAGAGAAAAGGGTGATGCAGCAAAGTAGATAAGTATTTCCCTCAGTTTGTTGAGAACCAATGTATCAATCTAGTATGAGGAACAAACAAGTCACCAATGGATGCACCTACACAAACAATCAAACTGTTGCAACCAACGCTATAAAGGGGTTGTCAATCCCTTGACGATTATTTGCAAGGATTAGATCCGATAGATATAGATGTAAACGAGAATGGAAAGTAAAAGTTAAATAAATTGCAGCAAAGTATTTTTGGTATTTTTGGTTTATAGATCTGAAAGTATATTATGGAAAGTAGACCCAGGGGCCATAGGTTTCACTAGAGGCTTCTCTCTCGAAGGAAAATATCATGGTGGGTAAACAAACTACTGTCAAGCAATTGATAGAAAAGAGAATAATCACGTAGTTATCCAAGGCAATGATCATGCATATAGGCATCACGTCCGTATCAAGTAGACCGAAACGATTCTACATCTACTAGTATTACTCCACACATCGACTGACTCCTGCCTGCATCTAGAGTATTAAGTTCATGAAGAACAGAGTAACACATTAAGAAATATGACATGATGTAGAGGGATAAACTCAAGCAATATGATTAAAACCCCATCTTGTTACCCTTGATGGAAACTATACAATATGTGCCTCGCTACCCCTACTATGTCACTGGGTTAGGACACCACAAGATTGAACCCAAAACCAAGCACTTCTCCCATTGCAAGAATTACCAATATAGTTGGCGAAACCAAACCAATAACTTGAAGAGACTTGCAAAGATATTAAATCATGCATATAAGAAATCAGAGGAGATTCAAATAAGATTCATTGATCAGCTAAACATAAACTCACAATTCATCGGATCTTGACAAACACACGATAAAAGAGGATTACATCGGATAGACCTCCATGAAGATCATGAAGAACATGGTATTGAAGATCAAAGAGAGAGAAGAAGCCATCTAGCTACTAGCAATGGACCCGTAGGTCTGTGGTGGACTACTCACTAATGGAGTTGATGTAGATGCCCTCCGTGATCGGAACCCTTTCCAACAGATTACCGGAAAAGGCTCCAAGATTGGATCTCTCAGGAACGGAGGCTTCCGGCGATGGAGAAGTATTTGTGTGGCTCTTTTTGATGTTGGGGGAATATTTGGGACTTTATAGGCCAAAGATTAGGGTTAGGAGACCTGCCGGGAGGCGACAAGCCTGCTAGCCGCGGCCAGGGGTGCATGCCTAGCAAGCTTGTGGCCCCCTGGCAGGGTCCGTGTCGTGCACTTCCAGAAAATTCCTTCCAAAGGTTTTATTCCATTTGGACTCTGTTTAATATTCCATATCTACAAAACTCAAAAACAAGGAAAAAACAGAAACTGACACTAGACTCTAGATTAATAGGTTAGTCTCAAAAATAATATAAAATAGCATATTAATGCATATAAAACATCCAAAACAAATAATATAATAGCATGCCATCATAAAAAATTATAGATACATTGGAGACGTATCAGCATCCCCAAGCTTAATTCCTGCTCGTCTTCAAGTAGGTAAATTATAAAAACATAATTTTTGATGTGGAGTGCTACCTAACATATTTATCCATGCAATATTCTTTATTGTGGCATGAGTACTTAGATCCGTAAGACTCAAAACAAAAGCTTAATATTTATATAAAAACAATAACGTTTCAAGCATACTAGCAAAGCAATTATATTTCTTCAAAATATAATGGCAAAAGAAAGTTATCCCTACAACATAATATGGTCTAGCTATGCTCCATCTTCTCCACACAAAGTATTTATATCATGTACAACCCCGATGAAAAGTCAAGCAATTGTTTTCACACCTTTATTTTCTCAAACTTTTTCAACTCTCACGCAATACATGAGTGTGAGCCCTGGAAATAGCACTATTTGTGGAAGAGAATATGGTGGAGGTTGTCAAGGAAAGGGAGAAGATAGTCTCACATCAACTAGATGTATCAACGGGCTATGGAGATGCCCATTAATAGATATCAATGTGAGTGAGTAGGGATTGCCATGCAAACGGACGCACTAGAGCTATAAGTGTATGAGAGCTCAAAAAGGAACTAAGTGGATGTGCATCATGAAGAAAAAATCCACTAGTTATATGAAAGTGACAAAATAGGAGACTCTCTATCATGAAGATCATGGTGCTACTCTGAAGCACATGTGTGGGAAAAGGTAGTAGCAATGTCCCTTCTCTCTTTTCTCTCATTTTTTGGTGGGCATCTAAGATCTCTTATATATATATAATTATATTTGGGATTCGCTAGCCTCTTTGTTTTTCATAAAGTCCGGAATCTCATCCCCACTTGTGAGGGAATCATAGCTTCCATCATACTTTCCTCACATGGGACATGCTCTAATAATGATAATCATCACACCTTTATTTACTTATAACTCAAAAGAAAATTACAACTCGATACCTATGACAAAATATGACTCTATATGCAATATGGAAGTGATGGTGCATGTCATAAAAGGAAACAGTGGAACTTGCATGGCAATATATCTAGGAATGGCTATGGAAAGGCCATAATAGGTAGGTATGGTGGCTGTTTTGAGGAAATATATATGGTGGCTGTTTTGAGGAAGGTGTTTGTTGTACCGGCGAAAGTTGCGTGGTACTAGAGAGGCCAGCAAAGGTGGAAGGGTGAGAGTGCGTATAATCCATGGACTCAATATTAGTCATAAAGAACTCACATACTTATTGCAAAAGTCTATTAGCCATCAAAGAAAAGTATTAAATGCATGCTCCTAGGGGAGAGGTTGGTAGGAGTTAACCATTGCATGCTCCCGACCCTCACACAAAGGTCGACAATCTATAAACAAGTCATGCTCCGACTTTGTTACATAACGGTTCACCATACGTGCATGCTACGGGAATCATAGACCTTTACACAAGTATTTTTTACCAAATCACAATTACTTCCTAACACGACTCTCAACATTACCATCTTTATATCTCAAAACTTTATGCAAGGAATCAAACTTCTAATAAATACCCAATGCACTTAATATGGAAGTTTTTATTATATCCCTCTTGGATGCCAATCATATTAGGTCTAAATTCATAACCTAGACCAATTACCATGCTGTTTTTAGAGACTCTCAAAATAATATAAGTGAGGTACAAGAGTTCAATTATTTATATAAAACGTAAACACCACCGTGCTCTAATAGATATAAGTGAAGCACATAGAGCAAAATTGCCTAACTCAAAAGATATAAGTGAAGCACATAAAGCATTCTAAAAAATTCACGATTCAGCGTGTCCTTCTCAAAAAATGTGTGCAGAAAGGATGATTGTGGCAAAATAACAAGCAAAGACTCATATCGTACAAGACTCTCCAAGCAAAACACATATCATGTGGTGAATAAAAATATAGCCTCAAGTAAATTTAACGATGGATTGAAGACGAAAGAGGGGATGCCTTCTGGGGAATCCCCAAGCTTAGGCTCTTTGGCATCCTTGAATATTACTTGGGGTTCCTTGGCCATCCCCAATCTTAGGCTCTTGCCACTCCTTATTCCATAGTCCATCCAATCTTTACCCAAAACTTGAAAACTTCACAACACAAAACTTAACAAAAAACTCGTGAGATCCGTTAGTATTAGAAAACAAATCACCACTTTAGGTACTGTTGTGAACTCATTATTTATTTATATTGGTGTTATAATTACACTATTATAACTTCTCCATGGTTCATACCCCATGATACAACCGAAAGATCCATCAAAATAGGCAAACAACTCAAAGAAAACAGAATCTATCAAAAACAGAACAGTCTGTAGCAATCTGAAAACTTCGTATACTTATGTAACTCGAAAAATTCTTAAACATTAGAAAAACCTGGGAAATTCATATATCAATCTTGTGTTAAAATTTCAGACTCATTCAAAGCTATGAAAAATTTAGAAAATTCCTAGACCGAGCACAAAAGTTTCTATTTTTCAGCAAGATCAAATCCAACTACCATATATCACCCCAAAGGTTTTACTTGGCTCGAACACTAATTAAAACACTAAAACATAATTAATACAGAAGTAATAATGTGGGAAACACTCAAAAACAGAACACAAAAATAAAATTGGGTTGCCTCCCAACAAGCGCTATTGTTTAACGCCCCTAGCTAGGCAGACCGCAAAAGATCTAGGTATTGTCATCTTTGGTATTAGCAAGTTTTGTGGGAACCTTCTCAAATCCAGGGGTTGTTTCCTTTTTCCCACATTTGTGGAGGAAGGATCCATCTTAATATCCAAAATGTCCAAACGCTTATTGCAAAGGGTAAGCAAAGTATTCAAGTGATTGAGGTTCCCATTGATATGTTTAAGGGGTTCATGATATTGTTGCAACTCGGCCAAGTGCTTATGTAAGTCACCCAATTTGTCGAGAACTTGAACACCCTCTTGTGAGAAAACAAACCCTTTTTTGGTGGACTAACCCCTAAAATCCCTTCCAAAACTTCATACGCGGTATTCACATCAAGCTCAATAAAATTCCCTTTTGAGGCGAAATATAGAAGCTCTCTGTGATGCAAAGTTAATCCAATATAAAAAAATTCTAAGCAACACTTTTGCATCTACTTTTAAACTTCAAATACAATAAAATTCCATTAGCCTATCCAGGCATCTTTCAAAATTTCCCCTTGTTTTTTTTTGAAGTAAAGTACTTCAAAATCTGGTGACAAAGGGGACATAGTAACGCTAGACATAGCAACAAGAACAAGATCTGGCAGGAAAAGAAGGCAAACGAAAGAAGGGTGAACAAAAAGGCAAATCTTTTTGGTATTTTCTGAAAATCGTTTTCGAAGTGGGGGAGAGAAAAACAAGAGGCAAATGGCAAATAATGTAAATGCAAGAGATGAGTTTGTGATGGGTACTTGGTAGGCTTGATGTGTATCCTCCCTGGCAATGACGCCAGAAATCCTTCTTGCTATCTCTTGAGCATGCGTTGTTTTTCCCTTGAAGAGGAAAGGGTGATACGGTGAAGTAGATAAGTATTTCCCTCAGATTGTTGAGAACCAAGGTATCAATCCAGTAGGAGGAACAAGCAAGTCACCAATGGATGCACCTACACAAACAATCACTCTTGCACCCAACGCTATAAAGGGGTTGCCAATCCCTTGACGATTATTTGCAAGGATTAGATATGATAGATATAGATGTAAACGAGAACGGAAAGTAAAAGGTAAATAAATTGCAGCAAATTATTTTTGGTATTTTTGGTTTATAGATCTGAAAGTATATTATGGAAAGTAGACCCGGGGGCCATAGGTTTCACTAGAGGCTTCTCTCTCGAAGGAAAATATCATGGTGGGTAAACAAACTACTGTCAAGCAATTGATAGAAAAGCGAATAATCATGTAGTTATCCAAGGCAATGATCATGCATATAGGCATCATGTCCGTATCAAGTAGACCGAAACAATTCTACATGTACTACTATTACTTCGCACATCGACCGACTCCTGCCTGCATCTAGAGTATTAAGTTCATGAAGAACAGAGTAACACATTAAGAAATATGACATGATGTAGAGGGATAAACTCAAGCAATATGATGAAAACCCCATCTTGTTACCCTTGATGATAGCAATACAATACGTGCTTCGCTACCCCTACTATGTCACTGGGTTAGGACACCACAAGATTGAACCCAAAACCAAGCACTTCTCCCATTGCAAGAATTACCAATCTAGTTGGCCGAACCAAACCAATAACTCAAAGAGACTTGCAAAGATATGAAATCATGCATATAAGAAATCAGAGGAGATTCAAATAAGATTCATGGATAAGCTGAACATAAACTCACTATTCATCGGATCTTGACAAACACACCACAACAGAGGATTACACCGGATAGATCTCCATGAAGATCATGAAGAACATGGTATTGAAGATCAAAGAGAGATAAGAATCCATCTAGCTACTAGCTATGGATCCGTAGGTTTGTGGTGGACTCCCCACGCATCATCGGAGGAGCAATGGAGTTGATGTTGATGCCCTCCATGATCAAAACCCCCTCCAGCAAATTACCGGAAAAAGCTCCAAGATTGGATATCTCGGGAACGGAGGCTTCCGGCGGTGGAAAAGTATTTGCGTGGCTCTTTTTGATGTTGGGGGAATATTTGGGAATTTATAGGCCAAAGATTAGGGTTAGCAGACCTACCGGGAGGCAACAAGCCTGCTAGCCGTGACCAGGGGGCCCGCGCCTAGCAGGCTCGTGGCTCCCTGGCAGGGTCCCTGCCGTGCACTCCAAGCCTGGTTGATTTGTTTCCTTCTAGAAAAATTCCTTCTGAAGGTTTTATTCCGTTTGGAATCTTCTTAATATTCCGTATCTGCAAAACTCAAAAACAAGGAAAAAAACTGGCACTAGGCTCTAGATTAATAGGTTAGTTCCAAAAATAATATAAAATAGCATATTAATGCATATAAAACATCCAAAACATATAAGATAATAGCATGCCATCATAAAAAATTATAGATACGTTGGAGATGTATCAGGCACCTCTACAAATCCCTACTCCCCTCTGCAAACGGCCTATCTATTAACTTTATGCACTTTTTTTTCAATTTGAGTCTCCATCTTATCTTATAAAGCACCAAATAGGAGGCACTATGATCATACTTGAGCGTTAGGTGTAGCTAATATTTGAGTGTGTATTGTGGATGGATCAATGACTGAGCATGATGGGCTAGGGATAACTTGTTTTAGCGTTGATATTTTGAAAGACATGATTGCTTGTTGACATGCTTGACTATTAAATTTTCATGTCAAAACTAGACTATTGCTTTGAACCATTTAAAAGTACAAATATTCATGCTACAAATAAAAGAATATATGATGAACATGTTAGGCAGCATTCCATATCAAAAATTCCGTTTTTATCATTTACCTACTCGAGGACGAGTAGGAATTACCTTGGGGATGCTGATATGTCTCCAACGTATCTATATTTTTTGCTTGTTCCATACTGTTATATTATCAATCTTTGATGTTTTACAATTATTTTATAACGACTTTATATGACTTTTTTGGGACTAACCTATTGACATAGTGCCAAAGTGCCAGTTGATGTGTTTGCTTGTTTTTTTACTTCATAGAAAATCAGTATCAAATGGAGCCCAAACGTTGCGGGGATTTTTGGAGAATTTTTATGGACCAGAAGAGCCAAGATCGGCCAAAGATCACAAGAAGAGGGGCCCCGTGGTGGCCACCCTCCACCAGGGCGTGCTAGAGGCCCCTGGCGCAGCCTGGTAGAGGGTGGGCACCTCGGGACTCCCCCCACTGACTATCGAGCCTATACATTCCAAGAAAATCAGAAAATCCTAGGGGAGTCGACGAAACATAATTCCAGTCGCCGCAAGTTCAAGATCCTTGAGATCCAATCTAAAACCATCACGGAGGGGTTCATCTTCATCATAGGTTCCTCTCTGATGATGCATGAGTAGTCCACCATAGACCTATGGGTCCGTAGGAAGTAGCTAGATGGCTTCCTCTCTCTCTATGATTCTCAATACAATGGTCTCTTGGAGATCTATTTGATGTAATAACTTTTGCGGTGTGTTTGTTGGCATCCAATGAATTTTGAGTTCATGATTAGTTTCTACCCGTGAATATGATTTGAGTCTTATTTGCATGATTACTTATAACCTCATATTTCTTCTTCAAATCATTGGTTTAGTTAGGCCAACTAGATCGATTTTTCTTGCCATGGGAAGAGGTGCTTTGTGACGGGTTCGATCTTGCGGTGTTCTTTCCCAATGACAGAAGGGGTAGCAAGACACGCATGTATTGTTGCCATTAAGGATAACAATATGGGGTCTATTCATACATGAATAGATCTTGTCTACATCATGTCATCATTCTTATTGCATTACTCCGATTTCCCATGAACTTAATACACTAGATGCATGCTGGATAGCGGTCGATGTGTGGAGTAATAGAGGTAGATGCAGAATCGTTTCGGTTTACTTATCTTGGACATGATGCCTATATAATGATCATTGCCTGGATATCTTCATGATTATTTGACCTTCTATCAATTGCCCAACAGTAATTTTGTTCACCCACCATGTGCTATACTCATGAGAGAAGCCACTAGTGAAATCTACGAGCCCTGGGCCTATTTTTCCAACATATTGCTTTCTGATCTACTATTTAAATCTTTTGTTTCCAGATATATTAATCCAAAAAAAACTAAAAATACATTGCTGCACTTTGTATTTTTTTAGTTTGTGTTCTTGTGAGATCTATTTGCCAAAACTATCATTACCTAATCTATCTTATTACCGTAGAGAGCATGACAACCTCTCTTTCGCATCGGGTTGCAAGTATTTGTTATTTGTGTGCAGGTGCTGTTTACGTGGGTGCGTGATCTTCCTCTACGGATTGATACCTTGGTTTCATAACTGAGGAAAATACTTACTGTCGCTGTGCTACATCATCCCTTCCCCTTTGGGGAAATACCGACGCATTCTCAAGCCATGTTAAATGACAACTTAGGTTTTTGCCAAACCATAAATCATACAATGTCGTCTCAACGGATTTATATAGTGCCCTATTTAAAGTGAATGCAGTTGTCTCTAATGCATAATCCTAAAACAGTAGTGGAAAATCGATATGTGACAACCCACAAGTGTAGGGGATCGTTTGTAGGCTTTTTCGATAAGTAAGAGTGTTGAATCCAATGAGGAGCTAAAGGTAGAATTAATACTCTCTCAAATTCTATCGACCACCGATACAACTCTATGCACGCTAACACTTACTTACCTAGAACAAGTATGAAACTACTTTGTGGGAATAAAACTAAAAGTACTTTGTACGTGTAAAGATTGTTTTGCAAGATAATAAAGAACATGGAAATAAAAGTTAGGTGCTGTTTTGGATAAAGAATAATAAAAGTAAATAGTTTATTAGAAATCTTTTTGTGTAACGCAAGAGAAAGATTGTCCATAGGCAATGGAATATAACATGATAGGTACTTGTTATATGTAATGAGGGAGAGACATACGCTAACACACTTTCTCTACTTGGATCATGTGCACTTATGATTGGACCTCTAGAAAGTATCCGCAACTACTAGAAATCATTAAGGTAAACCCAACCCTAGCATTAAGCATCAAGTCCCCTTTAGTCCCATACGAAACAATCCCCTTACTTGGGTGTAAGTTTTTGTCACCCTTGCCACCCATTATAAGCGAAATCATGAACATATTGCAAACCCTCCAACATGAATCCTTCACGTGTGCGCCTCACAGAAGGCACCTTAGGAGAAAACCATACCAACATACAACTCATATCAATAACATCCTACCATTAACCCGTAGGACAAAAGAAGTCTACTCAAACATCATAGGATAGCCACACATAATTGGATAATAATATGTAGCACAAAGTACCATGCTCAAGTATAGATTAAAGCGAGGAGAATAGGTTTTACACCGCTTCATAGGGGGCAGAGAGTTCGTGGTGACGGCGACAAAGTTGTTGGTGTAGATTGACGTCACGATGGTTGCCCTAACGGCGCTCTGGCACCACTAGAAGAGACAGGGGGAGAGAGACCCCCTCCTTGTTCTTATTCCTTGGCCTCCTCCCTAGGTGGGAGGAGGGTTTCCCCTCTGGTCCATGTCCGCCATGGCTCTCGGAGGGAAGGAGCCCCTTCGAGATTGGATCTCTCTCTCTCTATGTTTCTCTTCGGTTTTCGTGACTGTTTTCTGACCCTTCACTATTTCTTAAATATCCGAAGATCTGTAACTCTGATCGGGCTGAAATTTTGAGGAGTTTATTATCGTGAAAATATACTTACTGTGGCGGAAGAGAGCCCCAACTGACCTAAGGGATGGCCACAAGCCATCAGGGTGCGCCCCCGCTAGGGGTGTGCCCTGTTGGCTTGTGCCTCCCTCATGCATCGTCTTGCGTTGATTCCGACCACAAAATTCACATATATTTCTAAAAAAATCTCCGTAAATTTTTATCGCGTTTGGAACAAAAAATCTCCATAAATCTTTCATTTGATATAGAATTTCTGTGAAACAAAAAACACAAAAAATAGGAACTGGCATTGGACACTGGATAATTAAGTTAGCCCCAAAAATTAATATAAAACTGTTGCCAAAAGTATATGAAAGTAGTAGAATATTGGCATGAAGCAATCAGAAATTATAAATACGATGGAGATATATCAGTAAGAGACAACATAGAATGCACCATATATAATAAAGTACGATTACGATGTTCAGACACACCATTATGTTGTGGTGTTCCAGTTTGCGTTAGTTCTGAAACAATTCCAGATCTATAATACCTAAATATATCATCCCCACTAACATATTTCTCTTGACATGCACCCCATCAGCCACCTCAGCAACTTTTCCACATACACAATTTACCCTATTTTTACTGGGTTGCAACTTGCCACCTCAACATTTAAAAAATATCAAGTGATTCATCTCCAATAACCAAACCGGACCATTCTTTTGTGACTGTTACTCTTTGTATACAATCGTGTAAATAAAAAAATAAAGGGAAGTCCATTAGACATCTCTTAGTATATCTACTATTACTCTCTCTCTCGTATATTAATGTATGACAACAGAATGGGCAATGCCTAAAGAAAAGCAAATCAGGCGACTACGTCATCCACGGAACAACCACCAATGCACCATCGGGCAATGTATGCAACCTACCACTCTAACGTTCTCTCAGGAACACCCGCCTCATGCAAGCCATACCCCCATCCAGTCTGATGCAGGACCATTGCTAGATTCAGCCAACAATAGTTGAGCTTCTCTGTTGCTGATTGTCTCCGCTGACTCTCCATGAGATTATCTCACCGACATGTCCGTCGCCTCCCCCGCCTTTGATGGCACTCTGACTCCAGCGCGAGAGTCGGTGCCCTCACCTTGGACGGTTCTTGACTGACACGACCGCCTTTTTCTTTTTTTCTTCTAATTGGGCCCTTACAGGTGGGGAGCATGCCGACCAAGTTGCTTTCAGTCGACATTAACTATCCTCCGTCTAGGCTCCCAAGCCGTTGATGTTCATGCTATCTGACGGTTGATTAAGTTCCAACATGTTGACCTGGACTTCTAGAGTACTTCTTAGTTAATCAATTACCGACATCAGAGATATTTAGTCACCTTACCTTGATGAAATCAGCCCATAGGTCATCTCTCTCTCTCTCAAACCCTCATATAAGATCATCTCTCTAAGTGTTTATATTTTCGTCGATTTATCATCATTTATCCGATGCCTTTTGTGTTGCTATCTTCTGATGATCTACTATATGTGTTCTCTACATGTAAATACGTAAAAGCGTAGACCGTTAGTTTACTCTTTCAATCTGGCGCTTCCTTTTGATATAATTTGATCGTTGTCTTCAAGCTTTATATATTTCTATGGATTTGCACAATATGTTGCATGTACCTTGGATCATTCGCTCAATCTCGTATCAGAGAATCTACTTTCCAATTATTTCTTAACTTTTGATATGAAGTCGTTGTGGTTGTGTTATATATACCACACACATTCCTGAAATCTATGTGGCTTTCGTGTTTTAGTGGTGTTAGCCCAGGAAATTTATAGCTTGGTACTTGATGCACTATTGGAAGACTCTATCATAGAGCCTCCTTATTCTTCTTCCTTAGCCTCCTCCCTAGGTGGGAGGAGGGTTTTCCCTATGGTCCATGGCCGTCATGGCTCCCGGAGGGCAGGAGCCCCTCCGAGATTGGATCTCTCTCTCTTTCTCTCTTTCTCTTCTCATTTCGCAATTGTTTTCTTACCCCATTACTGTTTCTTAAATATCCGAAGATCCGTAACTCCGATCGGGCTGAAATTTTGATGAGATTTTTATTGCGAAAATATCTTTCTTGTGGCGGAAGGAGAGCCCCAATCAATCTAAGGACTAGCCACAAGCCACCAGGGCACCCCTAGGACGCGCCCTGTTGTCTTGTGCCTCCCTTGGGCACCATCTTGCATTGATTCCGAGTCCCAAAATTCGCATATATTCCAAAAATATCTTTGCAAATTTTTATCGCGTTTGGACTTTGATTGATATGGAATTTCTGTGAAACAAAAAACAGAAAAAAAACAGGAACTTGCACTAGGCACTGGATAAGAAAGTTAGTCCCAAAAATAATATAAAAATGTTGCCAAAAGTATATGAAAGTTGTAGAATATTGGCATGAAGCAATCAAAAACTATAGATACGACGTAGACGTATCAACATCCCCAAGCTTCTTGCTCGTCCTCGAGTAGGTAAATGATGAAAAGATAATTTTTGATGTGGACTGCTACCTAACATAATCTTGAACAAATGTCTAATGATGACATTAATATTAATATACAAGTGATTCAAGGCAACAGTGTGACAAAAAGACATCCATACTCAGGTTTACTAGAAACAATCATGTCCCTTCAAAATAGCAATACCAAAGAATGTCATCCGTACAAAATCATATAGCCTATCATGCTCGGTCTTCCTGGCATAAAGTATAAATCATGAGCATCCCTGTGTCAAACCAAGCAATTGGATCGTACTTTTTCAGTGCGCATCAACTTTTTATTCTTCACGCAATACATGTGCGTGAACCATTGACATAGAATAAGGGTGGAATAGAATATGGTGGTAGATGTCAAACGGGTTGAAAGTGGACAAGGAAGTCTCGCGTCAACTTGGCATATCAACGGCCTTTGGAGATGCCCATCAATAGATATCAATGCGAGGAGTAGTGATTGCCATGCAACGGATGCACTAGAGCTATAAGTGTATGAAAGCTCGATTGAGTCTAAGTGGATGTGCATCCAACTTGCTTGCTCATGAAGACCTCGGGCATTTCAGGACGCCCGTCATCGGAATATACAAGCCAAGTTCTATAACAAAAAAAATTCCCACTAGCATATGCAAGTGACAAAATAAGAGACTCTCTATATGAAGAACATGGTGCCACTTTGAGGCACAAGTATGGTAAACGATGGTAGCAAAGTATCTTCTCCCTTTTTCTCTCATTTATTTGTATATTTATTTATTTTTCATGGAGGGATATTTTTTTCTTTTTTTTCCTCCCCCATTTCTCTTTTTTTTGTGGTGGGCTCATTTGGCCTCCCCCATTTTTAATTTTTCGTCCGGAGTCTCATCCCGACTGGTGAGGGAATCATAGTCTCCATTATCCTTTTCTCACTGGGGAAATGCTCTAATAATGATGATCTTCACATTTTTATGTACTTACAACTTGACATGAAAGCCTGATAGGATGATATGTCTCTATATGAATGCCTCTGGCAGTGTACCATGATGTGCAATGATCTACTATATCAAAAGATATCGAAAAGCGGACAAGCCATGGAAATATCATGCTAGCTATCTTACGATCATGCAAAGCAATATGACAATGAACACTCAAGTCATGTATACGATGACTATGGAAGTTGCCTGGCAATATATCTCGGAATGGCTATGGAAATGCCATGATTGGTAGGTATGGTTGCTGTTTTGAGGAAGATATAATGAGGATTATGTGCAACAGAGTGTATCATGTCACGTGATTTGGATGCACCGACGAAAGTTGCACCGATCCTCTAGGTGAGAATTGGCAATGCATAGTATCGAAGAGGCTAGCAAAATATGAATAGGTGAGATTGCGTATGTCCATGGATTCACATTAGTCATAAATTACTCATATGAGCATTGCAAAGTTTGATTAGTTTTATCACAAATAAAAGTACTACTTGCATGCTCCTAGGAAGGATGTTGGGAGGAGTTGACCATCGCGTGCCCCCGATTCAACAACACAAAGGATTTTGATCAAGGATAAATTATGCTCCAATCTCATCGCATAACTAGAGACTTTACGTGCATGCTTCAGGAATCACAAATCTTAACATAAATATTCTTACTATTCCAAAATCATCTACTAGTGCACCCACATATTACTGTCTTAATGTCGCAAAACTATCGCAGGGAATCAAACATATCATATTCAGTGATCTACAAGTTTTATGTAGGATTTTATGACTAATCGTGTAAATGACCAATTCCTGTTGACTCTCTAAATAGGTATAAGTGAAGTATGAGATTTTAATTCTTTCTACAAAAGACCTGGCCATGCTCTAATAAATATAAGTGAAGAAAAAGAGCATTCTACAAATGACAATTTTATATATGTAGAGAAACAGGCACCCAACTTCAAATGATATAAGTGAAGCACATGAAGCATTCTATAAAGCCATACTCAAAAGATATAAGTGGAGTGCAAAGATAATTCTATAAATAAACCATGGACTTTCCCATACCAACATGGTGCTTTGCTAAAAGGAAAATAAATGGCACACGACACTCCAAGAATTTGCGCATATCATGTGAACAGAAGAAAAACCGAAACATATCGATAGTTGTTGAAGAATAAAGATGGGATGCCTTCCGGGGCATCCCCAAGCTTAGACGCTTGAGTCTCAATTAATATTTATTTGGGGTTCCTTGCTAATCCCCAAGCTATAACTATTGTCTCACCCTATTCTTCTCATATCGATACCTCCTCAATTTTCGAACACTTCATCCACACAAAACTTGACAAAACTTTTATTAGAAACGTATGTACATAATCATCAAATCTCATCTTGTCCTGCAATAACATTATTGCATAATTAAAATCTAACATTACCCACTTTATTCTATTACAATTCTATGGCTCCCAAGTCAACGAGGCTCAACAGGAATTCAAACATAAGCACGCAAAATCAACTATAACAACAATCTCTGAAAAACAGGACAGTCTGTAAAGATACGGATGGATACCATACTTCTGTAACTCAAACAATTCTGCAAAATTAGGAAGTGGTAGATAATTTGTATAAAAGTATTGTGTAAACATTTCAGAAGCTTTTGAGGTTCCATTAAAATATGAAAAATCAAACATTATGGCCAAAGTTTCTGTTTTTGCACAACACATATCAAACAAGCAATTTCAACGTCCTAAAGGTAATTCTTGGCACATTATTTTCATAATACAATGGATTTATACAAGGGGATAATTATTTTTATTTAAAAGTTTCTATAATCAATATTCACAAAGTTTCCATGGGCATGGACAAAGTTCAAGGCTAGCCCCCACTTCATCTTTCTTTTTGAAAAAGTTTTAGGTTCCCCACTTTAATTATTATTATTTTAAAGTCACACAATAGAAATAAATGAATATTTAAAACTTCCAGGTTCTCTCCATGGCAGCGCTTTCTTTCAAGCCATTAAGCTAGGCATATAGTGATCAAGTAATTGATCCACCCGGATCCCAAGGTATATCAAAGCCAATTTTAATTAACAATGATTTGAAATTTAGTAGTGAGCACAAAGTGATATATATCATGCGACAACGAAGTCTAAATCTCTTCCAATGCATTGACATGTCATAAAAGAACAATTCATGCACACAAAGTAAAGGCCAATACATAGCATAAGTAGTTTCTTGCATTTTATAGTATTGGAAACATAGAGAGGTGAAGATTTGGTTCCTCTCTCGAAATAATTGCAAGTAGTAGCACCAACGAAATGCATATTATGTATCATGTGTAATATTAAGACGCAACCCATCAACATAGTCCCTAATAAATGCAAACTTCTCTCATATAGTGTAGTTAGGATAATTCAAAAAGATACTAGGACTATCATGTGTGGGTGCAATAGTAACTATTTCATGCTTAACATATGGAACTATAGCAATTTCATCTTCATAAGCATAATTCATATTGACATGATGTCCACAAGCATAGCAAGCATCAAGTTCAACAAAAAGGGATATTTCAAATGAATCCAAGGGATCATAGTAATCATCATAGCATTCATCCTTTGGTATGTGCGAAGGGAACTTAAACAACGTATGAGTTAAGAGTTACTCTGATTAGACGATGGGCACGAGTAGCTAATCCAGTCTTCCTCCTTTTGTTCTTCGCTCTCCTCCTCATCTTCTTCATCTAATGAGCTCATAGTTTCAGCAATTTCTTCTTCCATAGATTCCTGCAAAATTTTAATCTCTTCAAAGGGAGCGGTCATTCTTTCAATAAATTCTTTAACATAAGCATTAGAAGCATATTTTTCATATCAATATTGAAGTATGATTTTTTTCCAGATTTGTAAAGAGTAGCATCATACTTTCAAGCAAACTAGCAACTTCATAAGCACCCTTAAAAGCAACAAATTCTTCAATTTCTTCAACATCATAATAACAATAGGCCTTCTTGGCATAAGAAGATAGTATTCCATTATCATTAAACACACATTGGCAGGGAAGATATTCTTAGTTTCTTCAGAACAACAAGTAAAATCATATATTTCACATAAATTACAAGTATAGCAACACAAAGAATTAATGTGATACCACAAGAGTTTCCCTTTTTGAGATAAGAGGTGTCGCACATAATGATTATGCTCATTTAATGATTTTCCCTCAACTAAGATAGTTGGGGTTCCTGCACGAGCACAAAGGGATCAAAGATAATTGAAGTAATAAGCTTCGATAGTACGGAACACTAGTGGTTCCTCAACTTTTGGAGCAACAAGTACATCTTTTTTTTGGTATTTTGAGTTTCCTACCCATATATAAAGGTAGAAAACAACTAATAATAGAAAATAAAAATTACTTAGTGATAAAGCAAACAAGCACACACGAGAATATCAACCACTACGCTATTGCTCCCTGGCAACAACGATAGAAAAAGGTCTTGATAACGCACAAGTGTAGGGGATCGTTTGTAGACTTTTTTGGATAAGTAAGAGTGTCAAACCCAATGAGGAGCTAAAGTTAGAATTAATACTCTCTCAAGTTCTATCGACCACTGATACAACTCTATGCACGCTAATGCTTACGTTACCTAGAACAAGTATGAAATTACTTTGCAGGAATAAAACTAGAAGTACTTTGTAGGTCTAAAGATAGTTTTGCAAGATAATAAAAAACATGGAAATAAAAGTTAGGTGCTGCCTTAGATAAAGAACAATAAAAGTAAATACTTTAGTAGAAATGTTTTTGTGTAACGCAAGAGAAAGATTGTGCATAGGCAATTGAATACAACATGATAGATACTTGTTATATGTAATGAGGGAGTGGCATACGCTAACACACTTTCTCTACTTGGATCATGTGCACTTATGATTGGACCTCTAGCAAGCATCCGCAACTACTAGAAATCATTAAGGTAAACCTAACTATAGCATTAAACATCAAGTCCCCTTTACTCCCATATGTAAACAATCCCCTTACTCGGGTGTAAGTTTCTATCACTCTCGCCACCCACTATAACCGAATCATGAACATATTGAAAACCCTACAACGTAAATCCTTCACGCATGCGCATCACGGAAGTCACCTTAGGAAAACACCATATCAACATAAAACTCATATCAATAACATCATACCATAATTAACCCATAGGACAAAAGAAATCTACACAAACATCATAGGATAGACACACATCATTGGATAGTAATATATAGCATTAAGCACCATGTTCAAGTAGAGATTACAGTAGGGAGAAGAGGTTTTACACCACTCCATAGAGGGGGAGAGAGTTGGTTGTGACGGCGGCGAAGTTGTTGGTGTAGATTGTCGTCACGATGGTTGTCCCAGCGGTACTCCGGCGCCACCGAGAGAGAGGGGGAGAGAGCCCCTCATTCTTCTTCTTCCTTGGCATCCTCCCTAGGTGGCAGGAGGGTTTCCCCTCTGGTCCATGGCCACCATGGCTCCCTCCAAGATTGGATCTCTCTCTCTCTGTTTCTCTTCTGTTTTCATGACTATTTTCCGACCCTTCACCGTTTCATAAATATCCGGTGATCCGTAACTCCGATTGGGCTGAAATTTTGAGGGGATTTTTATATCAAAAATATCTTTATTTTGGCGGAAGGAGATCCCCAACCGACCTAAGGGCTTGCCACAAGCCATCATGGCGCCCCCATTTGGCTTGGGCTTCCCTCGGGCACTGTCTTGCATTGATTCCGACTCTCAAAATTCATATTTATTCCAAAAAAATCTCCGTACATTTTTATCACGTTTTGACTTCGTTTGATATGGAATTTCAGCGCAACAAAAAAACACAAAAAATAGGAACTCACACTTGGCACTGGATAAGTAAGTTAGTCCCAAAAATAATATAAAAATATTGCCAAAAGTATATGAAAGTTGTAGAATATTGGCATCAAGCAATCAAACATTATGGATACGACGGAATCGTATCAGTAAGAGACATCATATAATGCACCATATCCAATAAAGTACGATTATGATGTTTAGATACACCATTATGTTGTGGTGTTTTAGGTGACGTTAGTTGTGAAACAATTGTAGATCTATAATACCTAAATATTTCATCCCCACTAACATATTTCTCTTGACATGTAGCCTATCAGCCACCTCAGCAGCTTTTCCACATACACAATTTACTCTATTTTTATTGGATTGCACCTTGCCACCTCAACATTTAAAAAATATCAAGCGATTCATCTCTAGTAACCAAAGCGGGCCATTCTTCTGTGACTGTTACTCTTCATATCCAATCGTGTAAATAAAAAATAAAGAGCAGTTGTTCATCTGACATCTCTTTGTCTATCTACTATTACTCTCTCGTATATTAATATATGACAGCAGAACAGGCGATGCCTAAAGAACCGCAAAACGAATCACTGTGTCATCCATGGAACAACCACCAATGCACCATCGGGCAATGCATGCAACCTACCACTCTAACATTCTCTCCAGCACACCCGCCTCATGCGAGACATGCCCCCATCTAGTCTGATGCAGGACCGTTGCTAGCTTCAGCCAACAATGATTGAGCTTATGTCTTGCTGATTGTCTCCGTTGACTCTCCGAGGGATTATCTCGCCGGCATGTCCGTCGCCTCCCCCCGCCTTTGATGGCTCTCTGACTCCAACGCAAGAGTCAGTGCCCTCACCTTTGATGGTTCTTGACTCTGACATGGCCACCTTTTTATTTTTTTATCTAATTGAGCTCCTGCAGGTGGGGAGCATGCCAACCAAGTTGCTTTTAGTTGATTTTAACAATCCTCCGTGTAGGCTCCCAAGCCGATGATGTTCATGCCATCTGACGGTTGATTAAGTTCCAACATGTTGACCAAGGCTTCTAGAGTACTTCTTAGTTAATCAATCACCGGCATTAAAAATATTTATTCACCTTCCCTTGATGAAATCAGCCCGCAGGTCATGTCTCTCTCCCCCTCTCTAAAACCCGCATATAATATCATCTCTCGAAGTGTTTATTTTTCCGTCGATTTCTCATCATTTATCCGATGTTTTTTGTGTTGCTATCTTCTGATGATCTACTATATGTGTTCTCTACATGTAAATATGTAAACACATAGACCGTTATTTTACTCTTTCAGTCTGTGCTTCCTTTTGATATAATTTGATCGTTGTGTTCAAGTTATATATATTTCTATGGATTTGCACAACATGTTGCATGTTCCTTGGATCATTCACTCAATGTCGTATCAGAGAATCGACTTTCCAATTATTCTGGACTTTTGGTATGAAGTCGTTGTGGTTGTGTTATATATACCACAGGCATTCCTGAAATCTATGTAGCTTTCATGCTTTAGAGGTGTTATGCCCGGGAAATTTACAACTTGGTACTTGATACAGTATTGGAAGACACTTTCATAGGCCCTCTATCAAATCTGAACCGTGTCTTGAAGATGGTATATTTCATAATTTATATGAAAAACATGTTGCACCAAACACCAATATTCTGAGAGGTTCACTATTGAGACATTGACAAAATGCTTCATATATCTCCGACTGCACTTGATGCGATTTTTTTGTGATATATGGCTTCTTTTAGATAAGTGACATGAAGATACTGGTATATATTTTTTCTGCCCGACATAGGTTTCTGTTGCTACTCAATTATTATGTTATCCTACTATATTATAGGATTACCTTTCTATGGTATACATGTATACATTATTATTTTATTTAAGCATATCAAAAATCAACAAGAAACCGAGTAATGTTTATTCCCTAATTATGAAATCTATTGTGATTGATATCCATAGGATGCTGCAGTATATATGAACACTCAGAGAGTGGGAGCTTTATTGAATTGTTAGCACAGTCCACCCGATGATGTTCACTTATCCAACAATAAACCATGATTAAGGTGGCAATTGATTTTTTTTGGAGCAAGTTCTTACCCAATATAGAACTACCAAGGTAAGAATGAAATGAATATTTATCATTAATCAAGGTTAATACATTCAACAATATTTTTGCAACACATCATTGTATTACCATGCATTTATCAGCCATAACACAATTTCTCCGACTTTTCATATCATTCTATCAAAGGTTCAAATGGACATGTATTTATATATTTCATTTCATGGTTTTATCTATTTACCTAATCCATAAATCATCCTCCCGTACATCACTACAAATTCCCACAGAAATGGCACGGGGTATCATCTAGTTATCTTAAATGCGTACCAAACTTGTAACTCAAATATTCACCATATATGATAAAATTGTAGAACTTTTATTTTCTTGTTACGATGATTTTTAATTTCACTCTGAAATTACTTAAACTTTTCACACATTTCAAAATTGTGTTTTATTAAGTAATTATACACATACCTACTTAAATTATCTATGAAGGTAAGAAAATAATGATATCCATCGCGTGCTTCAATACTCGTTAGACCACATACATCAGTACGTATTATTTCCAATAGGTTACTTGCCCGCTCCATTGTTTCAGAAAACGGGTTTTTTGTCATCTTGCCCATATGAAAAATGTAGTCTTGAAGCTTGAAGCTTGGAAAATCGTATTACTTTCCTTCTTATTTTCTTTGGGATTCTCCTCACAGTCCTTAGCCAATCCTCTACGTGGACTTTCTCTGAAATAAACTAGGCAGAACTATTAGTTTAAGAGACAATGTATGTTGTCATGAATTATCAAAACCTCCAAGGGAGAATATGTGCATTCACTCATCGCTCCATGAGTGGTAGGAGCACACAAAGTAGATATTTATTTGAATGATTTCAGGTGGCACATGCAAATTTACTTAGAACGTAACAGTAATACAACATATATGTAGATATAGTGAACTCATATGAAACAAGTTTGGTTTAAGGATTTTGGATGCACAAGTAGTATGCCCGCTTAGTATAGAGGAAGGCTAGCAAATAGACAGGGTAGTGACCAACTAGAGAGTGACAAGTGTCATAATCATGCATTGTGACTACTTCACATTCAATATTAGCATGAGTGGAATATAAACACTCTGAATATAAATATCATGAAGGTTGCATTGGATTTGATTCAACTACATGCTTGCACATGTGCCAAGTCAAGCTACTCGAATTACTCAGACGAGGATACCATGCTAACATACTACATCACAACCACTTTAATGCATGTTTACACGCAAGATAAATGATTATCCACTTCTAGCTCTTTAAGCATAGCATGAGCAACTATAATCTCTAATTGTCATCATAAACACGTTTACTCATAATATACTGAATCAAGAGCGACTGAGCTAAACATATTTATAAAAAATAAAAACAAGAAGAGTTCATACCAAATTTCTTCATCGCAATCACTTCATCAAATATCCTCATTATTGCCTTTCACTTGCACAACTGAATGACTTTAGTGTAGGTGTGTTATGGACTAAGATGGAATCTGCAAAACATTTATTCAAAGGAGAAGACAAGGTAAACTTGACTCTTCGCTAGGTCCACATTATAGCATATGAGAGCCACTCAACATTTTCATGATGGTCTTCTCCTTTCTACAACTCAAAGAAAAGAAAAGAAATTTATAGAAACACACTAAAATATTCTTAGAGTTATTTTAGTTCTTCCGAATAAAGCAAATCAACGAAGGAAAAAACAAAAAGCGAGAAAAACTATTTACACGGGAAAGCTCCCAACAAGCAAATGAAGAAACGAGGAATCTTTTGGGCTTTTCCTTTAATAATACAAACTAAATAAACGAGAAAGAAAATCTGAAAAGAAGTGAGAAATATTTCTGGATTTTCAAAGTTTTTCAAACACACAAGAAAAACATGAAAATAAAACTAACATGGATATAGAATGAAAAGGATGAACACTGACAACTGAAATGAAATGTGTATGAATGCAATGTCGGTGAGAAAGACGTACTCCCCAACGCTTAGGCCTTGGCCTAGCTTGGTAGTCACCGTCCGTAGTATCCATATGGTCTGGGAGCGTAGTACTTAGGCAAAGGTATTTGAACGTCCCATGTCTAGGCCTCGGCCTCCGCTACAGCCAACTCATTCTGTTAAGCTGTGATATCAGGTGGCATAATGACATATCCTTGCGTGTCATGAGAATCAAACAAAGAGGATGCATGCAATACAATAATATCGCGAGTAGTCTCGCTAAACACCAAGTGATAGAAAATATGGTGAGGAGGTTCAGGGTTATCACTAAAATGGTGATCTATCATAGCTTGGTGATCCTAATAAACCAAGCAACAAGTAATTATTGGGGTGTATATCAACATTAAAGCATTTTGCCAAGCGAGTTACATAAATACCACCATTAATTTTACCGCTAGTACTATTGGTGTGCAAGCGGCATGCAATGATAGCTCCTAACTTGCATGTATTATCATTGAACAGTGCACGGCGTATAATGGTGAGGTCAGACGCAATGAGCGTGCAACCTTCCTCCCTAATAGTCATACATTTCCCTATGAAGAAAACAATGTAGTGCACAATAGGAAAACATAAAATAGTAGCTCTGGCCCTTGACACACCCATATTTCCCCCACACGGATAAAGTGCGAAGGAAGTCCTCAAACTCCTCCGGTCAAGGCTCTCTTACCCCCCCCCCTAGAGGGAATCAAACATACTTGACATAATTCGGTAAATGGCATCTCATAGTGTTCATCATATAAATAATTGTACCATGTGAACATCAAGCCTATGCATGAAATAGAAATTGTACACAAAGGAATTTGTAAGGGTGTGGTATTGGTTGCACTCACTTGAGAGGAAGTCGGTCAAACCAACATTTGCAATGAACTTCATGAACTACTGGTGGAACCCGACTTCTGTCATGAAGGCATGGTGTGGCCAGTCGCATGGCCAAAGCTCCATCCTCCGCATGACGTTGAGGTCACGGTCCTGGACATCCCCAAAAATACCCTTGGGACTCCGGCTCGAAGAACCTCTCCGCAAGAAGTTCATTTCTACAAACAAATTTCTAAAAAAAATAGATCACAAAGTGATGCCAACAATACTTTGTAAGATTGACATCAACTACTCATGTGGATGCCTAGAGGCCAAATCAAGCATTCAATATTCTTGGAAATCAAAGAATTCAACATGCAAGCTCATTTTCAATAGCACCAAGTGCATCAAAATATGAAAAATAGGATCCACTAAGAAAAAACTAATTGGAGCAATGAAGGAGTCACATATCTAGGAGCAATCCCTCGAAACGGTTTCGTAAACGGAGCCCCGAGCAAAGAGATCAAAAATCTCAGGTTTGGGAGCAAGAACAGGAGAGAGGGAGAGAGAGAGAGAGCTACCAGGATTTTTTGCTAGAGTAAAGAGATGGTGTGGGTTGAAGGGATACGTGACTGGATTCGTGTGGCATCCATAAGGCCTTGTTCGGTTCAACCTCCTCACGAGGGGTTTGGAGAGGATTGGAGGGGAATTTGGCTTGTAGGGGACTTAATCCGCCCCACAATCCCTGTCAATCCATGTTAAAACCCCTTGAACCGAACTTGCCCTAAGGCATCCTGGCACACCCAAGGGTGATCGCGCCCTGTTGCCTTGTGAGCAATAGGTGCACCCCCTGGGATGTTTTCAGCTCCAGAAATTCTTAAATATTCTATAAAAAATGATTTAAGATTTTATGACATTCTGAGCACTTTCTTTTTGGGTCATTTTGCATGGTTTATTTAAAAAAACAGGAAAATCATGACATTTTCTTTATTAAACTATAATTAACAAAGAGAAAACTAAAGTTACACAAAGTTGTACCTAATAAATTTAGCGACCAAATGATTCTAAAAAAGAATCAATTAATAAGGTCGATCAAGTCTTATTAATGAACCATTTTTGATTGACATGAAATCAAATTTTTTTTCGTATGACACTAAGTTACCTCAGTGGGGTTATGCATTTACCCAACAATAAGAATATCATCTCCCTTCTTGACAGTAGGGATAAGAAATTTGAAATCTCCGAAAGTGATTGTTGCCACTTGCTCAATAGAATTGATATTATTAACCATAACTTGTTTCTTCGGAATGTTTACCGTGTGCTGATTTCCATTAACATGAAAAGTAACCTTGCTTTTGTTCCAATCAATAACAACCGTTGCGATATTCAAAAAGGGTCTATCAAGGATAGTCGACATGGTGTCATCCTCGACATCTCATGAGCAAAATAGTTTGTCAAAATAGTAACATTTGCAACAACAACGGGGACATCCTCACAAATCCCAATAGGTATAGCAGTAGATTTATCACCCATTTGCAATGATATTTCAATAGGTGTGAGCTTATTTAATCAAGTCTTTTATATATATATATATAAAGGCATAACACTAACACCGACTCCTAAAGCACATAATGCAATTTTGACATAACTTCATTTAATGGAGCAAGGTATAGTAGGTATCCCATGGTCTCCCAATTTCTTTGGTACTCCACCCTCACAAGAGTAATTAGCAAGGGTGGTGGAAATTTCAGTTTCAGGTATCTTTCCTTTATTAGTGACAATATCTTTCATACATTTTGCATAAGGAGGCATCTTTAAAATATGAGTCAAACATCTTCGCAAAAAGACTAGCCTAAGAATTTCAACAAAGCACTCAAAATTTTCCTCGTATCTATTTTTTGAAGGTTTATGAGGGAATGGCATGGATTTTTGAACCAATGACTCTCTTTCTTTACCATGTTTTCTAGCAATGAAATTTCTCTTATCATAACGTTTATTCTTGGGTTTTTTATATTTGTGCCCCTTGTTCCTTAGTTGTACTCATCCATCCCCACGCTCTTACAATTTGCTCACTTTTCCCCACTCTCTAGTCCAAAACCCTCACAAAAGGTCACAACGGAGGATGTCGTCGAGTGAATGGTTTGACTGTTAAGTCTAACTAGTGGGGCCGCGTCGTAAGGGCAACTCCAAATCGTATGCCCGTGTCCGCTTGGCCAAAACGGACAAACGAGCCATCGCCTCGAGGACTCGTGGCGACGTCCAACTTACCCCCACCGCCCAAAGTAAATGCGCACGCATGGCGGCGCTCGATCGTCAAACACCCACCTTCGGGTCGTCGTCCTTCTTTAAGTGGAAACCCATGGACCGGTCAGTCCACACTCCACACAGTAGCTTCCGCTTACAAAGCCAATACTGCCCCCTCCACCTCCGACAGTTTCTAGAAACCCTAGCCCTCCATTGTCGCCATGACCTGGCCGTGGTCCAGGAAGAGGAAGCACGACCATGAGGCCATATCATCCTCTGGTAGGCGTCGCTCCGGTCGCTCTAGGGGCCAACCACCACCACCGCTGCCGCCGCCTCCTTCTCCGGTCGCTCCGCCCGCATTTGCAATCGGTCCATCGACCGCCCCGCAGCGCATGCACCCATATGTCGGCATGGAAATATGCTAGAGGTACTAGGATAGGCCATGCCATTGCCGTGGGGAGATCTCCACCTCCCCAACAACTGGAACCTGTCTGCGGATCGGGTGTGAATCCCCCGGGGCTGGTGAGCATCCGCACCCGCCGTGAGGAGATTGACTGACATCACGTGTGCTTTCCTTAGGGTCTCCTCCACGACCCAAGGTATGACGTCAACTCGCCGTTATGGGATACGTGGCTACACGACGAGCACGACCTATGGCGGTAGTCTTTTTTTGCCGGTCGTCCACCTAGCCCACGCTGCCGACATGCTGCTAGCCCGACCCAAGTGAGACGTCGTAGGCGTGTCCGCGACCTCACCCTGAAACCATCTTTGTCCCCACACCACCACCTCTGATGACCAAGGAGGAGGAGGCCGAGCTCATTAGGCGTGTCATGGAGGAATCCACGTGCATGCACGACGAGCGTCAATGGGCGGATATGGAGAGGGTGATGGACCTCTGAGAGACCAGCTACGTGGCCATCCCTTAGCTGGAGATGGCCGACGTCGTCAAGGAGGAGGTGAAGGAGGTGGAGGAGGAGCCACCCCTTGCGGTGTGGATCCGTCGACTGGTGGGCCAGACGTGAGGGTGGTCGGCCACTGCGTTGGAGATGGCTGGCACGCTGACTGTCTAGCCGTGGGCACCCATGCCACCGTGGTCACCTGAACCGGAGCAGGAGCCATGGGCGAAGGTGTTGCAGGCGCCGCAAGCGCCTTCGTCCTAGCAGGGGCCGCCATCCCACATTTGGCAGCCGCCTCCCTATGTCAACCTCACCAGCGACGATGACGAGTAGGACGTTGCTCCTAAAGACGGCGAAGACATCACCGGCAGGCGACATTATCTATATTTTATATGACTTTTATCTGTGTTTTTATATTAGTTCCTACTGGCCTTGTGTACAATGCATGGTAGACTTTTGAACTAGGGCGCCCTACAACTATCGCGAGCCTCTATGGTCAGCACTAATGATTAATGAAAGTGAATGCATGGTAATGTGATGTGATGTTTGAATATTATGTGATTTGATGTTTAATTAAGGTAAACCTTGAATTTGAACTAAAATTCTAATTATAAGTGACATGTTGATCCTAAGCCCTTCCCAGTGCTCCACCGTGCAAAAAGAGCTTACAGTAGGTGCTAAATCATTAGATAAAGTGAGCGTAACAACAACAAGGTAAGAACCTATCCATTGGAGAGTTTAGTAACTAGCTATTTAATGCACTTATCACCCTTGCATTGGAAGAGGCCTAAGTTGATCCTAAGTTGTAATGATCATGTTACCCAATGTTGACATGATCTAATAGCAAACAAAACAAAAATAGACTCCTAAACCCTAACCCTAACCCTTTATTGCAAAACCCATTATTATAAAGATAGTTTAAATTTTCAAAAATGAAAAATAACTTCAGATCCTTCTAACCCACATTGAAATGGAGCTCTGGTGAGTTTTTTCGTAAACATAAATCCACTGTCACTCTCTTCTCGAACTCCATACAACCCAGTACGTGATAGCTTGTATGTGTGAAGGAGTTTTCATGGAAATGTCCATAAACCAAGATTTTTATTTTTTCCATAACCATGTCACATACAAAGGCATTGTGAAAAGGTTTTGCATTTTTTTGATTTTTTTAATTTAGTTCTGCTCATTTGAACTTGGAAATGGTAGCTCATCTCAAAAGATGGTTTTACTTAAGAAGTCCTTAAACCATGTTTATATTTTTTAGGGTAACTATGTCTTATAAAACGACGAACAAGGAAGGTTTTTTTTTGAATTAGTTAAGGTCATTTGAAAGTTGGTCAAACCTAAGATAACCTCGCCGACCACCTCAAAACCCCGCAGCATCTCTACAAACCCTAACATCGAACTGCAGTTGTCCGATCGTACCCTAGCCCCAGGCGACAACCTTCATATATGGTCTTCTAGAAGGATTTCCGAGGGAAGGGTGTGTGCAGGATCTGTGCCGTTGGATCACATGGACGGCTCCGCATCGTTGGATCATTGGGCGATTCGCGAGAGGTTGGTTCTGCTTGCCCACTCATCTGCACAAAAAAGTCCTGGTTAGTCCTTCGCTAGGCATTGACTGTCGAGGGAGGAGGCACCGCTCCGACACCCCGTCCTTATCCATAGCCGGCTATTTAAGCCGGGTGACATCCCCCAGTCCTAGCTCATATGCCTGCTCCCTCTGTCTGTCAGCACCCGAGAACTCAACTCTCCGAGCCCCTCAGCGATTCCACCACACCACTAGTACTACACAATTGAACACCGTCTCTTCCTCCTTCAGCAGGTCCAAATCCAAAGGCAAGCAAGGCTACCTCTGGAATCGGAGGATGATTTCGAGGAGGGGGAGGACGATCCAAAGGAGAAGCCGAAGGAGGAGGTGCCCCCACAGGAGCAATAGGCGGAGGAGCCGGAGAAGGAGGCGCCGATGGTCATGCATCTGTGGCCCGACCAGGTGGAGATCATCAACTCCATCCTCTCAGAGTTAGCTGCACAGGCCCGGCCTTTTCGTCAGCAGCAGATGGAGGCAGCGCGGGCGGCGTAGGAGAAGGCCCAGGCGGCAGTGCAGGCGGACCAGTATCCAGTGCAGGCGGATCAGACTTCGATGAAGGCGGATCAGGCCATCTCCAACGACTGAGACGCATAGTGCAGTACATAGTACGTAGGATATATATTGCATGCTTTTGTATGGAACTATGGATATAAGGGACTATATATATTGCATGCTTTCACTATTATGCTCTTTGAGCTATGTTTAGCTGACTCTGGTTGCTGATTCTATTCCCTAGTGTCCTGGATGATTGTAATAGGATCGACTTGAACCATTTTGTTCTTGCTGACGCTTCATAATAAAAGATGGAGTGGAGGGGAGGACCCCTTTTTCAAAAAAAATTGCATGCTTTTTTACATGAAGGGAGTGACGTATGGGTGGGTAAAAAAGGTGGGCGAAGCCTGCACGTAATACTGCACCCTGGCCTCGGTCTATGGCACCACGAATGTGGAGACGCGTGCGAGAAGAGAAGAACCAGTGGCAACGACCATCGATGCGTCCGTGGCGGCATGCATCGGCGCATGTAGGCGGTCTAGCTAGATCACGTGGCATGCATAGCAGGCTTATGTATCATGGCGGCGCACATCGGCACATGCAACGGACCAACAGTCCAACGAAGCTAGGGCCCAACGATCTAACCAGCGCCACCGTCCAACGTGGTCCCACTTGTCAGGTCCAACAAGTGACATAGTCCAGCGTGGCCTCACTTGTCAGAGTTAATTGTCAAACCATTGACCCGATGGCATCCGCCGTTATGACCTTTCGTGAGGGTTTTGGACAAGAGAGTGGGGAAAAGTGAGCAAAAGTTAAGCGCGTGGGGATGACTGAGTACAACCAAGGAACCAGGGGCACATGAATAGAAATCCCTTTATTCTTAGGTGGTGGGTTATCAAGATCAGTAGCAGGTTCTATTTCCACATCATTATCAGGCTCTTTATCAATATTTGGTTGAGCATCAACATGAATATCATCATTTTCATTATCACTAGGTGCATGTTCACTGTCTCAACAACAGAAATAGAAACATCATTATGATTCTCAGAAGATTTTTCTATCATGGGGTCACTAGAATCATGCAAAGAACTATCATTTTTTCTATCATGTTGTGTCCTTATTAATATTATGATAATCTTGTTCATTTCTTTTAGGATGTCCTTCAGGATAGAGGGGTTCTTGTGTCATTCTAGCCCCTCTAGTCCAAAGTCGAATAGAATGATCATTCAATTTAAGTAAGCAACTCATTTTGTGACTTGGTACTTGTTCTAACTGATATGAACCATGTATGAGTGTTTACCCAAACCTCTAACATCATTAGCTATTCGAAACATCAAGTCACTCAAGCGATCAATCATAATTGCATTTCGTTTTAATTGATCCTTAACATACATATTGAAATGTTCTTGCATAATAGAGCAATTATCAAATTCATCCATGCATTGACTAGTAGTTTTATTATAAGGTATATCAGTTTCATCAAATCTACGGAGACAATTTACCTCAACTACCTGTGTAAGGATGTCAAGTCCATGCATTTCTTCAATAGTTGGGAGATTTCTAATATCTTCAATTTTAATACCTTTTTCTTTCATAGATTTCTTGGCTTCTTGCATATCTTCTGGACTGAGTAATAGAATACATCTCTTCTTTATAATTGGTTTAGGAGGTGGTTCGGGAAGTGTGCAATCATTAGCATTCTTCAAAATATTATTCAACAGTTCTCTAGTTTGTTTAATGGTTTCTTCCCTGAAAACACAACAAACACAACTATCTAGGTAGTCCCTAGAAGCATTGGTTAAAAGATATCAAGTATTTCATTTTTCGTAAGAGGAAGATCAGTCAAAGCTTTAAGCAGCTGGAGAAGCTTCCCCCAAACTCAAGGCTTCAATTTGTATAAAGCTAAATATTTCTTGTGAAGCAGCTTGTTTCTTATGAGTAGGAAAACATTTTTTGGAAAAGTAATATATCATATCCTGGGGGCTATGCACACAACCAGGAGCAAGAGAAAGGAAACACTTCTTAGCATCAACCTGTATTGAGAAAGGAACAAAGCTTAAGAATATAATAATAGCAAGTTTTTCCCCATTAACAAATAGGGTAGCAATAAAATTTAATTTGGTAAGGTGTGCCACAACAGTTTCAGATTCATAACCATGAAAATAATCTGATTCCACCAAAGTAATTAACTCAGGATCAACGAGAATTCATAATCCTTATTAGTAACAACTATAGGGAAAGTAGCAAATTTAGGATCGTATTTCATTTTCGCCTTCATAGATTTTTTTCCAGTTTACTCAGCAATTTCTTAAGATCATATCTATCATTACAAGAAAGAAAGTCTATAGCCATCTCCCCATCCATAACATAACCATTAGGTACATCACACATTTCAATACTAGGCGGAGATCTAGACAAATTGGTGAATCATAGTTTTCATCAATTTCAACTTTCTCAACTTCTCTAGATTTAGAAATATGAGCATCAAGCAACTCACCTAGTGACACATGTTCAATTTCATCTAGCATAGTAGTAGAATCATCATAAGTTTCATTCAAAGTAGAAGTACCAACAGCAATTACTTGCGACATATGAGATGAATAGTAGGTGATGGTGTGACAAGCTTACTCAAAACAGAAGGTGAATCAAGTGTACAGCTAGATGACAACTCCTTACCTGCCATCATCCTAGAGGGTACGATCTTGGTTTTAGCATCTTTCGGATTCTTCAAAGTGACAATTAAAAATCCATGGTGAAAACAATAAATAAAGCTATGCTTCCCGACAACGGCGCCACAAAAAGGTCTTGATAGCCCATAAGTATAGGGGAACGCAACAGTCTTCAAGGGTAGTATTTCACCCAAATTTATTGATTCAGAACAAGGGGAGCCAAAGAATATTTATTGGTCTTAGCAGTTGAGTTTTCAATTCAACCACACCCGGAATTTCTTTTTGCAATGAAGTTTTTACTAGCACAGTAACAAAAGCAATACAGACAGTAAACACAGTAGATTGTATTGATTATAACAACAGTAGTAACGAAAGTAACTTAAAGGAAACCAATAAGCGAAAAGTGTAGGCCATGGATCAGTGAAGCATAATTGATTTGGATGACATTCATCATGTAATAGTTACACACTAGAGCGACACAAAACTAGCTCCAATTCATGAATATAATGTAGGCATGTATTCCGTATATAGTCCTACGTGCATATAATAAGAACTTGCATGGCATATTTTGTCCTACCCTCCTATGGCAGCGGGGCCCATATGGAAACAAAGAGCTATTAAGGCCGCCTTTTAATAAAGAACTAGAACAAAGCATTAATACAAGGTGAATACATGAACTCCTCAAACTACGGTCGTCACCGGAGATGATCCCAATTTTTGTCACCTTGGGGTCTACGGATCATAACACATAATAGGTGCATGCAACTTGCAAGAATGGATCAAAAACACTCTAATATACATGAAAACATAATAGGTCCAGATCTGAAATCATGGGACTCGGTCCGTAGTGACAAGCATTAAGCATAAAGTCGTAGCAACATCAATCTAAGAATAGAATGAATACCAAGGATCAAATCCTATCAAAATAACTCGATTACATGATAAACCCATCCATTACCATCACCGTCCAGCAGGCCTACAAAGGAACTACTTACTCCTGGTGGTGAGCATCATGGAATTGTTGACGGAGAAGGGTTAATGATGAAGACGGCTACAAATTTCCCTCTCCGGAGCCCCAAACGGACTCCAGATCAGCCCTCCCGAGGAAGAATAGGAGATGGCGATGGCTCTTTCTTGTAGAACGCGATGAAACTTCTCTCTCATTTTTCCCGGAAAAGAGGAAAATATAGGCTTGGAATTAGGGTCAGCGGAGCCATGTGGGCCCCACAAGGTAACAAGGCGCACACACGGGGGTGGACGCGCCCTGTTGCCTTGTGGGCAACTAGTGGACCCCTCTGGTGGATCTTCGCTCCAATATTTTTTATATATTCAATAAAAAATCTCTAGAAAGTTCCCCCAATTTTGAGAAATTTGATTTCTGCACAAAATAAACACCATGGTAGTTCTGCTGAAAACAACTTCAGTCCAGGTTAGTTTCATTCAAATCATGAAAAGTAGAGTCCAGAACATGAAAAAAATGTTTGGAAAATAGATATATTGGAGACATATCATGTACATACACGTTTGCGCCCACGGAGATAACACTATGTCCTCTTCAACCTGGTGGGTCGCAACTATCAGGGGAGAAATCCTTTTTTTCACATATTAAGGGGACACTTGCTTGCGCGCAACCATGGACCTGGTGGGTCAATATGGTCAACCTCTCCACGTACATCCATATTCTGATGGTTGTCGTTCGTTGACCATTCTAAACAAGCGGCATTGAGCGAACCAAGGCGATGGACGATGGCGAGGCCTCGGACGGGAACGACCAGGAGACATGGAAGACACGACACTAGAGTCCCGGGTGGAGTGGAGGACAAGGGTTGCTTGGTTCAACTGCAAGGTGTGGATGCCATTGCTGTAAAATAATAGGTCGTGTGGGTGGGCAGAGGGATGGTCTGGCTAGCGGTGGGAGTAGGGTGGGGCGGTGAGGCCTGCGCGGCAGCACAATTGATCGTGGGAGGCGGGAGCAGGCGGTCACGCCAGCGCTGGTTTGGGCGGCTGGAGCAAGAATACCAGAGATTGAACAAGCACGACAGTCGTTAGATTGACATCCAAGGATTTGTGTTGCTAGAATAGTTTGTTGACTAAGTTGAAAAAGTCTTGTGTATGAGTCAACTTAGTATGCCCACAAGTCACTATCCAAATCTATGGCGGAGAACATACAACCCATTTACTATTTCCTTTTTAAACTACAACCCATTTGCTAATTCTTATGGAAGTTATTGCAGCCCATTTACCTTTCTTAGCTTTCCTGGCCATTTTCTAGCGAGGATGAGGGTTAAAAATTTGAACAAAATTTGATTGAATTTTTTCAAATTCTACAGGTTTCGGTGGGGTTTGAACTTATTTTGACCGAAAATTTTGAGCCAGATTCAAACTAATTTTAGAATAAATTTAACTTATGTCAAGATCCAATAAAATTTGAAATATCAATAAACTAAAAGCAATTCTCATGACATACGAAACTTATTCCCCATTTGTTGCATTTTTATATATTTACAATCCATTTAGTATTACTTTTAAGATTAATAGGCCATTTTCTAGCCAGGACGAATGCATCCCTTCTTGTCTTGAAAGATTGGCAGCTGAGCACGACGGAGAAACAAATTCGCCTGTGTTGGGTACTCTTCAAAAAAATGTTGGGCTAGTCATTGTCACAAATAAAAAAACAGGTGGGTTGTTATGCTGTAAATAAACATTAAATAAAAGCCTAGACTAGATGGTGCACAAACGTGGCACAAGCTAGTCGATACCCTACTCCGTTTGAACAATAACAACAAAAATACTCACACTCCATGTGCAATTTTCTCGTTTCTTGACCGAAAATAGATAATAGGTCTGACATGTCAGCAAAGGGAAAATTTTGTTTTAGCCACTCTAGATTTTGCCAATTTTCTTATATCACTCTATTTTTGACATTTCACTTTTGACACTCTTAGTTTTTGACAATTATCACAATTGCCATTTTGTGGCAAAAACAAAACAATTCAGAGTGGCAATTGTGGTAATTGTCAAATGCTAAGAGTGGCAAAAGTAAAATAAGATTATTTTGCTTTTGCCACTGAATAACAATTGTGATAATTGTAAAAATCTAAGAGTGACAAAAGTGAAATGTCAAAATCTAGAGTGACATAAGAAAATTGGCAAAATCGAGAGTGACGAAAATAAAATTTTCCCATCAACAAACTATGGGAGGAAATCATTTTTCTCCTTGCACATAAGGAGACACTCGCTTGCGTATGACAATGGAACTGATGGCTCCTACTGTCAAACTCTCAAGCATAGTCCTCTTCTGATTCACCATGTTGACCTTGTTGACAACACAAGATGATGGTGGTGTGACATGCGCACCAAGGCGGAGGACGATGATTAGGCCTCGGACGGGAATGAACATGAGTCGAGGAGGATGTGATGGTGGGGTCTCGTGCGGATGGGAGTAGGAGGGTTGGCTGGTTCTCATACTAGGTGGAATGCCATCGTCGGATAATAATAGGAGGTGTGGGAGAGTAGACGGATGGCCTAGTGGACATTTCAAGGTACGATGGGGCGGCGATGTGTGCGCTATAGTGTAGCTAGCCATAGGAGGGGTCCCACCTGCACTGGTTTGGTTTTGGCGACTGAAGAGGGGTCCCACCTGCACTGGTTTAGTTTTGGCGACTAAAGAACGCAAAAAACATCATGCTAGATTATAAAATTTAATTATATATATATATGTTTTTTTGAAGCACTGAAATAAAATGGTGTCACCACATGCATTAAATTTTTAGATGTGGTGGTGTTAATTTTTAGCTGTTGTAATGAGCTTGTACTTTAGCCCGTTGAGCTTCAAACACCCATGTTGGTTGTTCCAACACTTTGCTATTTATTTTCTTTTGTTTTTCCTTTCTCCTTTCGCCATTTGTGATTTTTTGTTTGCAAAATTAGCTTTCAAACAAAGGCTACATAATAGAATAAGTTTTGCTTTTCTATTTTCTTTTGCCTTTAAATTTTGTTTACATTCTTGTTTATATTTCAGAGGATTTGAATTATGCGGGACAACGAGGAATTCAATCTTAAGGAAGAGAAGTGTGTACATTCATGATTGTGAAGGTATGTCCTATGACTCCCACTTTAATTACTTAGAATGGATGTGTTCGAGTGGGAGCAAGTCTTTATAGTTAAAACAAATGTTTTGCTCTAGTAGCTCAAATAATTTTGTAGCCTTTGTTTTGTTTAGTCTAGATAACCAAGATTTGTTGTGGGACTGTTTTTAAAAGAAAGTGATGTTAACAAAGAATAACCATGCATAAGAGAAAGTCTTCAAAGACTTGGGTGTTGAGAAACTTTGTCAAGAATATGATATTAGAGCTACTCAGCCCCATAGTATTAGTTTTAATAGACTCAATAACGCTTGTGGATTAAGTTGTCTAGAGGAAGTTTGTTGAAAAGTGAATAAGATTATGCCAAAAAATTATGTTGTATTTCTTACATGGTGCTTCAACTTCTCGCTCGTGCTATGGCCTAGCTACTCTATGCACGTGCACTTGTGTAAATGTGGCTTTGTCACCTTTCTTAATGTTATGTTGAGAACTCCTTTGGCCAATGAATGATCCACCAGAGTTTCGGCGTGGATTCCGGATACGATTTTGTTACCATACGTAGTGGCAACACTACAACCGAATATTATTGAGCTTTCTCTTGAATGTGTGTGTATGTGGTAAATAATAGGTATTGATCACAAGATCTCAAAAGAGACAACATATTTGTCCATAGTACCCAAAATTGATCCACCATGAAACCTTATGCATGATCATTTATTTGGCATAATCTAGTTACATGACAACAAAAGTTTTAGCAAACAATGATTGAAACAAAATGCTTGAGAGCCTTGATGATGAGACACTCATGGGTGTGTTAGTGAGTTAATCTAGAATTATGTTGTCTACACATACCTTTCACTCCTTAATTTACGCTTTCATGGCTCACGGAAATTAAACCACTTCCGTGCATTCCCGACAAGCAAGTGTGAACTAGAAGAAATAGAATAAAGTGATTGTAACACCCCTGGATCAGTGCTACAGTGATCCATGTAATTAAACAACAATGATGACCATGATCAGCAACAAATCATTTTGCTAAATAGGATATGATCACTTTGAATTTCATATCTCATCTCAAATTCCACTTCAAAAGGGCCTTGAGTTTTATTGTGATAAAATAAGTTGGCAAACAACATAATAAAAATGTTGCACATTTGCTAAAATTCACAAAACAAATGATGTTAAGGAAAACAACATCACCTTGATGTTGGCGTTGACCCCACCATCAATAACAGGAGCTTAAAGCAATTTAAAGTGCTATTAAAATACAAATAGAAAATGTAAACAAGTCCCAAATAAATTGGGGCAGTGCGGAATATTGCATGTGTTTTATGGACCAAGTATCACATTTAAAAAAAGTGTTATAGTGATGTGATTAAAATAAAATGGAAAATAATAGAAAGAAAACATTAAAAGAAAAAGGAAAGAGGAAACGAGCACTGTGCTACTAGGCTCTACAGGGCCACACCGCGTCCCGGCCCAGCGCCCCGGGTGGTCGTCCTCCCCACTGCTCCTCCGACCCCGGGGGCGTGCGCTCGTGTCGCTACCGAACCCCGTCTTGCCATCCTCGTTGTCGTGGGAATAAGACCGACACCGTGGCGCCTCCCCCCGCGAACCCTAACGCATCCAGACCCCCCTTCCCCCGTGCTCATCTCGCTCTCTCTCCCTCGGTTCTCTTCCTCACCCAAGCGCCGTAGTGGCCACTGCCCGCCTTGCTCCTCTCCGTCGAGTCCAGAGGCCCCGCATAGTATGCCTCGTCCCTCCCGAGCTCTGGATCGGACCGGAGCGGCACCAAATCGTTGCCATCGACCAGGGCTTCTTCCTCGGCTGTCATCGCCATTGCCGAGCTCCTGCATGCCTCCGACTGCCTCTAACCTTCCTAGACCTCCCCTCAACACCGCTGTGAGCACCGCAAGCGCCTCCCCCTCGACCCCTTCCCCTTCATCTCTCATGCCGTTGCCGTCGCCGTAGTTGCCGAACGCCGGCCGCCACCTCGAGCTCGTTTCTGACGAGCTCCGGCCACCACCGCTCGACGCGCGGTCGAGTGGCCGTTCGAACGCGTCTAGCCGCGTGCCAAACGGCTGCCTGTAGGCATTTTTCGACGAACCCCATGGTTGCGCCGCCGCGTTTCGCCTTGCCGATGTTGCTCCGGTGCCGGCCATCGATGTGGCACCCCTGGGGCCCTCCCTTGGGTCACTGCCAGTGGGCCCCCTTGGCCCAGTTGACTGGGCTGACCCAGTCAACGCGTTGACGAGGCAGCCTAGTGCCAGTGACAAGCGGGCCCCATCCCATTAAACGTTCTTAAATTAATTAAAATAAATAAATCTGATAATTAATTAGTTAATTAAAATACTAATTAGTCATTGACTTGTGGGCCCACCCTAATTAACCTCTGATTAGATTAATTTTAACACTTGATTAAATATGAGCCAATGACGGGTGGGGCCCACTAGTCAATTTGACCAGTCAGCCCCATTGATGATTGCTGACCTCAGCATGAGGTCATGCTGATGTCATAAAGCATTTTTTAATTAATAATAATCTGTTAATTCCGAAAACTGATTAAAACTTTGGAAAATCGTAGAAAATAATCTATATGTCAGATGAAAATAATTTATATATAAAAATGATCGGAAAAATCCAAAGAATCCAAATGTGCGATCCATTCACCTGTCGCATGCTCATAGCATGATGAACATGGAACTTTTCCCCTCCGGATCGTCTGTCCGATAAATCCAAAGACCCGGGAAATATCACGAGATATTCTTCCGACCCGTCTCCAACGTATAATACTGCGTTAGAGCATGCCTAGCCCTGCATATTGCCATGTCATGCATTGTGATCGCATCTGTGCTTTTATGTTTATTGTTTCTTCCCCCCTCTTCTCTCCGGTAGACCCCGAGAATGATATTGGTGCCAGGTACGACTACGCGTGTGACGATCAGCCTTTTGCCGTAGAGCAGCAAGGCAAGCAACCCCCCTTGAGCATTCCGATATCGCATATTCCTTTCCCTCTTATTCTTGCATTAGATTTTTGCTACTATATTAGTTAGCTCCTATTCTAATGCATAGCCTGTTTTTGATGAACTGCTACTAAACTTGCAATCATACCAACTTCTTATTATAGGTTGGTTAGTGAAACCCTAGTGACCCCTTAGTCCCAGTTGCCCCTGCTTCTTCATTGACGACCCAATGACTCGATGACTCAAAGACTCAGTCAACCGACCGACAAGCCAAGCCCCTCACATCACCGCACTCACCTTAGTTGTGCGACTCTGCAGTCCTACTATCGAGTACCGAGGGTGACACCTCATGAAGTACTCATGATGCTAGCCTTGTAGTGCAGCTAGTCGGTCGTGGTTATCGAGGGTGATTCCTCCTTCACCATTCCTGATGATGTCTCTGTCGTGCAACCCCTCAAGTGTGGGACCATCGAGGGTGATTCCTCTAAAGTCCGCCTTGATGGTTACATCGAGCAGGGACCATTAAGGGTGATTCCTCAGTTCCTGCCTTGATGTTTTATACACACAATTACTATGACCTGGTTACAGAAATGTCACGCCCAAGATGCGCGCCTATCCGTTTAAGGCACGAGGGTCTCGCAAGGGATAGAGGCGCATCTTGCCGTTCGCAAGAATAGTATCATCACAACATACAATACTGAATGAGAAGAGTATACAAGTTGGCTTACACTCGCCACATGCTAACTTACAATGTCACTCAAATCATAGCATCAAGATGAACACAGGGTCCGACTACGGACGAAATCAAACGATAAAAGCAGTTGCAAATGATACTATCAAGCTATCCCAACGATCACGAACAGGTCCTCTACTCATCCGGATATGTCACGTACATCCTGCCTCTCTCCTCATCATACTCCCACTAGAGTTGAGTAAGATCATCCTGCACGAACTCATCTGATCCTGCACCTGAATTATTGTAGTAAACTGTGAGCCATAGAGGACTCAACTATCATGTCCCCGGGTACCAAGAATATTTAAGTTTTAGGATGGAAGGGGTGGTGTTTAGTTTGCAGCAGCACTCAGCAATATGTGGTGGCTAACTTACGCAACAAGAATGTAAATGTGAGTGGTCTACATTTAGCGATCGAATCTAGAGTAATCTTTATGAGATCCTGAACATTCTTACTTACGTCAATCATAACCCCACCGTGTTCTCTCTCGGATCATGTTCATGAGCAGAGACGATCACGGTTACTCACACAGTTGGTGTATTTTAATTAGAGTTTACTTCAAGTTCTCTATAACCGGGTGTTAAACAAATATCCAAGTTTCCACATAACCACGGGCATGGCTTTCCGAAAGTTTTAACCCTGCAGGGGTGCTCCAACTAATCCATTACCAAATTAACCACATTCCGTGGGAATGCCTCGATCGCGGATCTCGCGGTCATCATAGGTGATTCCAAAGGAATTCCAACACCTCGAGTAAACCCGAAGGAAGTCAGTCTCCACACACAAGACACTCGATAAAGGTAAAACAAATCCAGCAAGACCACCTGACGTGTCGACGAAACCGATAAGAGCCGCGTATCTCGTTCTCAGCACACGACAGATGGGACTAGCTACGAGGAAAAATCCAATCCTCAAGTTGCCTCGAGGCAGCCCCACAGGCAGCCCATTTTGGACCAACACTCATGAGGAGCACTGGCCCAGGGGTTGATTAAATTATCCACGGGTTTGCAAGACCCTATGCAATTAATTAAGTTGTTAAGCAAATGTAGTACCAATGTTGGCTCTTGCCAGACAAGTTTTAATCTCAACCGAATATCAAGGGGGTCCCCATAACAACCCCGAGCATGTTAGGAGCGCAAAGTATAGAAAAACATAACACCGGTAACAAGGAACTAGTGGCGGTAGCAGCGGAACAAAACACTCAGCAAAAGGCCAAGCCTTCCACCAATACCAGATATATATGTGCATTAAATTAAATAACAGAATTATTATGATATCCAATCCATTTTATCACATGGAACAACCTACACCTGCAACTAAAATGCTATAAGAGGGGTTGGGCAGCGGTAACTTAGCCAATCAAAGGTTTGCTAGGATGTGGAGGTTAGAGGCTGTCATGGCAACAAGGGGCTGATATCATGTGATAGGTAGCGCAATTGTAACGATAAGAATGGTAAACTAGCAAGCAAAGATAGTATTGGGATCCAGGTACGATCATCTTGCCTGTTGGTTCTTCAGCGGAACAGGTAGCGGGATCCTCGTAGTGGTACTCTCCTGGGTCCGCATACTCAGTATCAACACTCGCGTCTACCCAAGGGAAACAGCAACAATAAACATCCAACCAAGGTGCAATGCACAATCAAAATGATGCATGATCATTTATGAAGAATTATAACATGGCAATCCAAAACTATTCATGTTACACATGCAAAGTTGTTTATTAATGGATATGGACAGAACCTCATGTGAAGTTATTTATACATGCATTAACATGGAAAATATGGATGCATCATGCAAAATCGATGGAAATGCATATAAGGATCGCAAGAAACGGAGCTATGGATCTCGACATACGCTCACAACAAGGTACGGAGGCAAAACACAAGATCACCAAATACCTAGGCTAATTCTTAGCATTCCAAGGTAGCCACTGGACATGTGATGAAAAACCAATCACAATAGACTCAAGAATCACTCAATTCCATGGAGTATAGCTCCCACAACTCACACAACAAAAACACACCAAATCTGTCACAAACAGCAACATAGCAACTTGAGAAACTCACAACTTGAGCTACAGAAAACCTACAGCCACAAACAATACATGGACAGGTTCTACTCAACACCCATATCATTTCATTCATCTATGCAATCAGCAAAAAGGGGCACACATCAATATGCATGGAGCAATCAAGTTGGCATGATGAATCAGGTTTTTAGGGACAGTGAAAATTCCTGTTTTTCTGGAATCTGGGTTAATAAAGTAGCAAGTTGACAACAATGGTTAGACATGCTAGAGAGATCCAAATGGCATGAAAATTAACAGGATGGTAGATGGCAATATACACTACAATTAACTAACACTGAGCATGCTCAAATAAAAACCACAGCACTAGCCACACCCTAATCTACATGGAAAAGCAATAACAGCAGGGGCTCCAGACTTAGCCATTTCTAAGCAGGATGAACAGTAACAGAAAGTAGGCAACTAAACAGCATGGTTCCCACTGATCTGGGGACTTATCATAAATAACAGAACTTCATGGATGTTCACAGCAACTTTATATAGCAATCTCATGTTGACAAGAACTTAAAAACATGCATGGATTAATTCATATGAAAAAGAGAAAAGGGCATCACAGCATAAAAATGCAGTTTTGTCAAATTGTCCCAAAGTCAAATCTGACTTCACAGATGCATTCATGGGTTGATTCTACCCCAAAATCATTACTCATACCTATATGCTTGCATGGAACACAAGGAAGCAATGCTAGGTCGAAATTAGGCCCTATAATTCATGGATGACTTATGACACATAAGTGAAATGATGGGAATGCCCAAAAATGACATGAGACCTATGCATACAAGTTGGAAATGCTTAAATAGCAACCTAGGAACATGTTAAATGGCATTGCATCAATATGCAGGTATGAAACTAGCTAGAAGAAGAACCATGGTCATATGCACATAAGAGGGAAAACTACACATGGAGCTATTCATACACATGTGGGTGTGTATGTACAACATACACGCACATCTCACACAAACATACCACACATGGCATCACCTCTGTATGCCAATCACACACATACACAAGTTTGTGTGTGGCATGGTGCATACACACACACTCCCACTACTCAAGCATATACCTCACAACACACAAGCACACACACACAAGCACGTGTATGTGTCACACACATACACACACACTAAACCTACACCTATGTGTATGCAAAACACACTCACACACATACATACATGCATGACCTACACTCACAACCACAACACACTTACACACACATCTACAAGACATGACACCACATACAATTCCTATGCATAGCATGTATGCATACATATGCATATGCACCCCTAGGTGCATACACACACATACATGCTACAACACCCACACACACTCTAAGGCACATACACACTATATACATGAGGCAGAAAAAAAAAGAAAAAAAAGGAACCTGATCCTACACATACATACATACACACTCAATAAATAAAAGGAAAGAAAACAAGCAAAAAGAAAAGAAAACAAAAAGGGGGGAGAAGGGGATTCGAACCCAAGACCTCCTTGGTCTCTCCACAGAACACTGACCACTGCGCTATGGCGCCGGCTCTTAATAGAAGAGAGGCCTTAGCCCTTTAATACACACACACCATGCAGAACCTGACGAAACTGAAGAAGCAACAGGCACGGCAACAGGGCAACGCCGGCGACGAATTTCAGCGACCGCAGGTGTTTCCGGCGACACAAATGGGCGGAAATGAAAGGGGGAACGACGGAGAACCCATCCCTCGCCTCATCTTGCGAAGAGGGGGATCGGAGACGAGCTCAAGCTCGAGCCTTCCGGCCGGCGGTGACGACACTATGGCGACGCGCTCCTACGGACTACGGCAAAGGAGAGGGGACCGCGGGGACGGGCTGCTCACCGATAGCTTCTCGGAGACGTGGGGCGCGAGCGATGGCGATGAAGGGGACGGAACGGCTCGGGGACGCGGCTGCGACGAAGGGGAAGAAGACCGGATCCGCTCCGGCGACGAGGAGGAAGAAGAGGCCTTCTGGGCTCTCCTAGCTCCGGGAACGGGACGCAGATGGCAGCAGGAACACGGTGGCCATCTTGACAGCGGCGGCGCACCACTGGAGGGACGCCGGCGACGAGCCCATCGACCCTTGCACCTCTCTGAACCACCTCACTCTCTGAACGCGAAGAGAAGAAGAAGAAAATAGAGGAAGAAGGAGGAGGAGGGGGAAGGGGAAAACGGCGGCGGCGAGGAGGAAGAGGGGAACCCTAGGGATGCGCACACTTAAGAAGGGGAGGCCGGCCTCGACGTTGGAGCTAACGGCAACGGCGACGGCACGCACCCTCGCTCTCTGCTCTGCTCTCTCCACACACAACACTGACGGAGAGGGAATGGGGCAGGTGGCCATCACTGTTCGGATGGACTGGGCCTCGTCCCACCTGACCTCTCACTCTCTCTCAAACAAAAAAACAGAGCAAGGATAAATAATAATGCCCAGAGCAAAAGGAAAAGGTTTGGTTGGAAACAAAATGGATTTGGGAAGGAAATATTATGCTCCTGTTTATAAAAATGTTAAATGGAATTATTGCACAAGTTATTTTTTAATATTTTAATAAAACAGCCCCTGTTTTAAATAGGTTTCAAAATCCAAACACATACAAATATCAAAAACATCACTTCCAATATTTATAAGACATATTGGGCTACCACATGAACATTTTTAAATCATTTAATTAGCAACTTAAATCTGCTCATATTATTTTAAAGAATAGAGGGAGGATGGGAGGTGATGATATTGTAGAAAGAGAGGGAGAAGAGGAAAGCACACACATGGCCCCAACCACACACCAACCACCTCAACACACAAGCACATCACATCACAAGATCCAATCCAAGACACACAACATAGCAAGTATGATGATGAAATGATGGATGCCATGATGCATGAATGCATTTCAATCACATGAAACAAGGTGCAACTCAACTCATAGCTCATGACCCAAGGTTCATACAAGGTTCAACAATGGGGTTACATGCCAATTAGGGTAGGGACAGCACCTGGGCTGTCACAAGAAACATGTTGGTGATGGGTCGGCCCCAAGGGTACCCATGTGAGAAAGATTTGGTAGGATGCGCCGTAAGGCATCCGAAGACTTGGTTGGGTGCGCCGATAAGGCACCCGAGGGTTATTGGCGGGGCGACGGACTGCATTATGGTTCGCGCTTGCCCTGCACTAATAAGATGCTAATGGGTTGGGTACTTGATCTGAGTTAGGTCATTGGCCTTAATATGCACTAACCTTCACGTGGGAGAAGTTATGGGTACTCAGCATCGTTATATCAGCCGAAGCTCTTCGGACGTCAGCAATGGAGTGGCACACGCCCGAGTGGTCCACAAATGCATCGCGCTTGTTATAAGGGTGCTAGGACTGACCTCGCCCATGTTCACATCGTGCAGGAGTGCAAAGGGCGATTGGCCCATGACCCCTGTGCACATAGGATTTAGACCGACGGGCTGGCCTTTTAGTTGAGTCTAGGTGGAGCGACAATGTTTTGATATCCCGAGGCCGGGCATGACCCAGAAAAGTGTGTCCGGCCGGAGGTGACTCAAGCGTGCGAGGAATATGTGGTGCACCCCTACAGAGATGATAATCTATTCGAACAATTGTGTCCACGGTAACAGGACGACTTGGAGATGTACTTTGACCTTATACAACTACAATTGTGATTCTAAATTGAAATGTGGCTCCGAGATTGCTTCCTCGCAGGGAGTCGAGGAAGAATCTCTGGGCATGGTTACTTAATAAATTGCTACAATAATATGACTATATGTAAGTTACCAGTCTACTCTCTTCTAATGCTGCAAGATGTTGAAGATGCTAGTCTTTGATAGGACTAGGCCTTCCCCCGATTCTTGCTTTTTGCAGTCAGTCCATATATAACCCCTCCCCTTGATAATGATGCATACTTATCATAGTTCTGATGTCAGTCTTGCGAGTACTTTGGATGAGTACTCACCGTTGCTTTGCCTTCTCTTTCCCCCTTGATACATTGCTACGTTTGGACGATGGAGCCCAGGAGATGAGTACGCTGGAGACGACTACTACACCACCGCTGGAGCCTGCTACTACGCGGAGAGTGCCGACGCTCAGGAGTAGTTAGGAGGTTCCCTAGCAGGAGGCTTTTCCTCTTTCGATCCACTGCTTATGTTTGTGCTAGACTTCTTAAGGCAAAACTTGTTTAACTTATGTCTGTACTCAGATATTATTTTGCTTCCGCTGACTCGTGCTTGTCGAGCTTTGTATTCGAGCCCTCGAGGCCCCTGGCTTGTAATATGAAGTTGTATGACTTCAATTTGTGTCTAGAGTTGTGTTGTGATATTGATTAGTGAGTTCCCGATCTTGGTTGTACGCATTACGTGTATGTTTAGCATACGGTCGAAATTGGGGGCGTCATAGTGATGCCATGTTATTTTGTATAGTTGAGCAAGATCTTTGTATTGACTATCTTTGCGTCACTAAAATTTGCATAGTAACCATGATACCACTACATCTATACTAGATTTTCACGTTAAGAAGCAAATGGCTATCTAGGCATATAAATCATAAGTGAACCAAAACTTTCTCATTATTAACAACAGAGTTCCTTATGATTCGGATTTCTCTATGTTGCTTGAGGTTGATCAAGTTTAAGCTCAAGGAAGTTGATGAGTGTTATTAGTAAACTCTGCTAACCCGAGTTTAAAGCAAGATATTAAAACCAAGATATTTGTTTGCATATTTCTACTAATGACTGGTGAATGCAAAGGATTGCAAATATCCAACCTTTATTTTGTTTCCATATAAAATGGGCTATTTATCGATGAAATAAGGCCAATAGATGTAAAGGGGTAAAGTGGAGATAGAGGAGATCAAGTGGGAGGCGCAACAGAGGAACCAGAGGAAAAGACGATGTTCCATACCACCATCACCGCTCATATGGATGGTTGTATGGTGTGCCAACCGAGACAGCTGATCCACCTAAACAATCTTCATAGAATGCCTAACGCCGAATGAGCAACAGGACAAGTCACCACATCGTCATCTTCACAGTAGTCATCTCCATCAACCCTAGCCGCCAACATTACCCATCTCCATAGACACCACTTTCATCACCACCATAGTTCTCAGCCATCTAGACATACCTTATAACCGTGTATCACATCCGACATTTACTGTAAGACATATTAACAAGCAATGAATCTTCATGATGAGTTCTTTAATGATTTTGCCGTGTAATCTGATCTCCATAAGTCAGTAGTTCGGTAAGGTCAAGGGTTGAGGCAAGGCCTTGCAATCTGATGTATTTTTTGGAAGGATAAATGGAAGTACTTTGAATTAACATCTCGTATGTGTAGCATAAAGTTGCTCTCTAGTTGTCTTGTCTCATTCCTGTTCTTCATCCATGCAGGTACCCAGGATCACGGAGCCGATCTACAGAGAGGCTAAGGGTAGGGAGACCATTATGTGGTCTTATGGACACATGTGACAAAAGGGTTAAGTATGGTAACATGAATCCGACCTCTAGGTATTCAAGAAATGTAGTCAATAAGCGCCCAATATTTTTGTCTGATTATTGCTATCTTAATAAATGAGGCAACCCCGCGCGGCGAGTTAGGGCCTTCGGTTAGACAACTGACTCTTGATGCAGGACGCGCGTTGGTCAAGATGTACTTTGGACAAATCCCCCACTTCGATGCATAGCAAGCACATCTCGATGGATGACTTTGAGGATACAAATTACTATCATGATGATTCCGACATAAATATATGGTTGCAAGCATAAGTCCTCATACCCATGCCTATTTTATTATAAATGTTTCTAGTATGAATTTGATTCTGATCAGGTTAGAAGCTAGAATTTAATTCTCTTGCAAAATCTTGTTTGAAACCCTTGATGACCCACAAGTATAGGGGATCAATCATAGTCCTTTAGATAAGCAAGTGTCGAACCCAACGAGGTGCATAAGGAAATGACAAGCAGTTTTCAGCAAGGTATTCTCTACAAGTGTTGTGAGTAAGAATAGTAGATAGATTTTTGTAGCAAGATAATTAGTAACAAGTAACAAGTGAAAATAGTAACAAAGGTGCATAAAGGTATCCCAATCCTTTTCATAGCAAAGGACAGACCTGAAAGTACTCTTATATTAAGCAGCGCTCCCGAGGACACATGTGAATTTCTGTCTAGTCATGCTCATTATGTTGAGTTGATTCACGTTTGTTGCTTTGATAATTTGATATGTGGGTAAACCAGTGCTAAGGTGTTGTTCTTACTTGAAAAAACAACCCACTTATGATTACCCCTCTACAAGCATCCACAACTATGAAAGAAGAATTATGATAACTCTAACCATAGCATGAAACATATGGATCCACATTAGCCCCTTATGAAGCAACGCATAAACTCGGGTTTAAGCTTCTGTCACTCTAGCAACCTAGCATCTAATTGTTACTTCAAAATGACTTCCCTTAGGCCCATAACATGGTGAAGTGTCATGTAGTCGACATTGACATGACACCACTAAGAGAAGTAACAACATACATATGATCAAAATATTGAAAGAATATCAACTCCACAAGATTACTTATAACAAGACTTCTCCCATATCCTCGGGAAAAATAGTATCTACTCACACCTCATCAACATGTTGAAGATCATAGGTATAATAATAATGATTAAGGATCTGAACATAATGTCTTCCCGGAGAGGAATTTCCCCAGCGGAATCTGACTGCCGGAGTGCAAAAGGGCCTCTGCCCATGGTTCCGCCTCGAGACAGTGGTGCTTTGTCCCGTGAGATTTCTTATGACTTTTTCTAGTGTAAAGTGCACCATATAGGAGAAGGGGGGTCGAGAGTCCTCTAGGGGCCACACAAGCCATCAGGGCACGCCTAGGGGGGGTAGGCGCATCCTATTGGCTTGTGGCGACTAGGTGGCCCCCTCTGGTGTATTTTTGGCCCAATAATTCTTAAATATTCCATAAAACTTCTCCATTAATTTTCAGGTCATTTGGAGTATGTTGATTTTTCTCCCCTTTCCTTGGTTTCCGGTCCAGAATTCCAGTTTCCAGATATTTTGCTCTTTGTGATGTACCTTGCATATTTAGAGAGAAAAGGGCACAATAATTGTACGGTAATGAGGAATAACAGACTAGAATAACACAAATATCAATAAGAAATCATGATGCAAAATGGATGTATCAACTCCCCCAAGCTTAGACCTTGCTTGTCCTCAAGCGAAAGCCGAGCTCGAGAATAATGACCACGTGATTTGAGAGAGAGAAGTCGATAAAAACAAAATACGTCCATGAGAGCTTCATGAATATTAACATAGCAGCAGGTTTTCCATCATATATCTTCTCATAAACAAGTAACAATCTATTCACAAATGAGTAGTATGAAGCATTAAATCTATGAGGAACCGATAAACAGTGCCATTAGTCATTGAGAATTTGAGATAATCATAATGCATCATATTCAAGAGAAGAGTCTATGTAAGATCTTTTATTTCTAGCAAGTTCACATACTCAACTATCATGTAGCCTTTTATGATTTTTGACACACATTGCATACTTTTGGAGCTAATGTTTCCATGGGACACATAGGAAGATGGGGGCTTCATTACTTTTCCACTCAACTTGTTTACCTCAAGGATAATGTTAACAATAATGAATCATGATCACCCACATTCAACTAGATATATTTGTCTTGATCTTTCGTCAACACATAATGCTTGCTGACTAAAGAGTTAATAGGTTGGAACAAAGGTAAATATCATTAACTCTTGCACGAAAAGAAATTCTTGTAAGATGATAAAAGACAGGCCCTTTGTAGAGGGTAGTATATGTTGTCATGTGCTTTTATTTGTTTTGAATGTGCAAAATCTTAATGTAAAGGAACGTCACTTTGTATTGCCCCTTGTGATAGTGAACTTTAGTATACACTCTATCACTTTTATTTCTTCGCTAGCACAAGATCGTACAAAGCTTATTTTCCCTTACAATAAAAGATCATACATATTTAGAGGCATTTTTTATTCTTTGTGCATCGACGACAACTTTCTTGAAGGACCTTATTCAATCCATAGGTAGGTATGGTGGACTCTCATGGAAATAAACTGGGTTTAAAGGGTTATGGATGCACAAGTAGTATCTCTACTTGGTGTAGAAATTTTTGGCTATCAAAAGATCTAAAGAAAGCATCACATGTTAAGGTATCCATCAAAATATATCTTGTATGCAAATGTAAACAATCATAGTCATTATGTTGTCTTCCATGTCTAACAGCAACATTTGATCGTTATGTAATATTTGATGGGGGCTCACAATCATAAAAGGTGTCCAATATAGTGTATTTAGATGTAAATATCCTCTTCTCTATCATAATCTTGCATAGATTATATCAATTACTAGTGCTATGTTTGTTAGTTCTCAACATCTTTTATCACTTATACATTTTCTATGTGAAGTCATTACTCCTCGTGAGATAAGAATATGATCTTTTCTATTTCTTTTATTGCCATGCTATGATGATGGGTGCATGAAAGTAAAGCACACAAACTCAACTAATATGTAATTATACAAGTCTCACACCCAATTACAAGTATAGATAGATCTCAAAGCAAAAATTCGAAGAAAAGCAAATCTGAAATTTTATTTCTCTATATCACGAAAAACTAAGGATCGAACTAAGATAGATAATAGTGATAAAAGTGATGGTTATACGATACCGAAGCACTTCCCTCAAGCTTGGAACAAGCTAAGGGTGGTGCCCATAGCCATGCACTCAAGCGTCCCTCTTGGGTGATGATGGTGATGACGTAGAAGGCATGTTCTTGCCAATGGTTAATAGGGCAACCTTTGACTCCCCTATCTCATGAAGCAGTTGTTTAATCATCACTGTGTTCTTTTGTACTTCCTCCATGATATGTTTATTCTTTAGCCACCAAGAGCTTATTCCTGCTTCACTTTCACTTGGACGGGAGATGTCCCAACTGGACGGTATATACAGGCGAGAAATATTTCCAACTCCATAATTGTGAATCAAATTCTGAAAATTATTTGCATGCAACCTGCCTATGGGCCTCCAAGGGATAGCTTCACCTTGCGCTTCACGGGATAACTGAGCCTTTCTCCCCATTGGTGGGCAAGGGTTTGGAGATGTGGAGATGCCTGCGGGCGTCTCATGTTCTGAGGCAGGGGGATGCATGTAACATCCCAATTTTATTAAATTAGGATATTGATAGGATCATCATATTGCATCTCATGATTTATTGCATTTGAGTTTAGGATGTTCAAGTTTTTCCACTCACATAAAATAATAGAGAGAGGATAATATGACTTCCTCAAAATATACATGAGTGGGGAAGTGTTGGACTAATATTTGGTGTTTTTAGAGTTGCAATGAAAATTATTTTTGTTACCCACAAGTTAATTTATTTCATAAGATATATATATATATATATTTCTAAATTATATGAGCAGGAATTAATGTTCCTTGTGCTCTATTTTACTAATAAGGATTTTAGGAATTTTTTTCTGATTTTTCTTTCCTTTTTTCCTACTACGGATCTAAAAAGAAAGGGTTTAAAAAAAAACACAACACACGCATGCACGCACACCACATGGCACAGCCAGGCCGATCGCTAGCCAGCGAGGCCGCTCACGAGCGAGCGAGGCCAACCCAGCCAGGGTATCGGGCACCCCAGCCATCGCACACACACACGCACGCTCGCCCGAGCCCCATATCTCTCTCGGTCAACTCTCTCTCCCTCTCTCACATGCTTGCAAGTGGGGCCAGAACCCCATCGTCCCTAACCTCCCACTCAACCCACACGGGATGAGGGCGCGCCGCGCTCACCCGCAACCGCCGGCGGGAGCTCTCGGGATAGAGCTTATCACGCACTCCCGGACACCCTAGCTGCGCCCATAAAATGCCCTCGATGCCCTAGTCCCATTCAGCCAACCCGCACCACCTCTCGCCGCTCGTAGCCACCGCTGTTGCCACTTGGATCTCGCTGGCCGAAGCTATTTCTCCGGAGTGCCACGTCTCCGGTGAACCACCCCTACCTCTTTTTTCTTCACGAAATCGGACCCCCTCATCCGTGTGCATCTCCCTGACATGTTGTTTGGCCCTAGGGACTGCCGGAGACGCCGCCCCGACGACCTGCGTCGCCGGAGTTCACTGGAGCATAGAAGTTTTGCTGCCTCCCTCCGCTCCACCCGGACAACGCCGCCACCCTGCTTTACCACCAACCGGAGGCCCTCGCCGAGCCGCATCTTCCCCGCCTCTCCACTAATGCCGGCGATTGCCGGAGCCGCCGCCACGTCCTCGCCCAGTTCCTGCCCGACCCCGTCCTCCTCTCTATAAGCGCTCGCCTCGCTCGCTTAGTTAGATTAGCGTAGGTTTTTTAGATTTGAACCTGTAGATTAGATTAGGTTTTTTATTAGACTGAAGAGGTATGCGGTTAACCGCATTTTGATCTAAACCGTGTGGTTTATTTGAACCGAACATCGGTTTTCTTTTAGTTTAGCCGAACCTACCTATTTCGTGAATGTTCACCGCGTAGCCGCTGCGGAACGCAGCCAGCAAACCAGAGCCATCCACTTCGCGCTCTATCCGCGAACGTTCACAATATAGTGTTTTCACAAAACGCTATTATAGCAAGGTTTTTCTCAGATTTCTTTCAAAACATCAAAAGGCCTTAACTTTTTAACTCTGGATCGAAACGAGATGAAACCAACGGCTAAATTTTCATCTCGAATAGCCCTAACCAGAGAACCCATCATTGCAAACTTTTGCAAGTTCAAATTTGGAATTATTTCAGATTTGAATTTAATTTTCATTAGGCCATATCTTCCAAACGGTATACCCGTTTGAAGTGATTCGTTTTGCACCACGTCACACGAACTAAATCCTTTGCCATGAACTTTTGCCACTGTATATTCTACACAAGTATTTTCTGTTCATCATAATTTTACTAGAATGCCTTGTAGGAAAACTAGTGCACGTCACGAATTTTGAACACTATTTATACTTTGAAAATTTTCATGCTAATGGCTTGTGTCGGATTTCATTTGGCTTTTGCAAATATTTTGTTGCCCGTTTTCTTTGAATTGTATGAATTCTTAATTATGTGTGTTTATTTAATTTTGTGATAGATTGTCCGGAGTGCAAAGCAGAGTACTACCACTCCCTAGAATTTCACTCACAGCACGAAGGCAAGTTACATTTTGATCATACATGTTTTACCTATGGTTTATTTTTGCACATAGCCCTTTGATGTTGGAGTGCATGGTAGGAGTTTATACTTGTTGGCTTTACTATCACCTAGTAGTTCATTTGAGGTAGGTCTGAACCGTACCAACTTTGTCGCCACCGTGTTATGTTACAATGCTTCACCAAAGTAGACGTGGATTGGGGAGTGTTATCACCTTGAGATGTGAGTGACAAAGTAGTAACTAGGACCAACTTTAATGAACTACCTGGGTGGAAAATGGTTTGTATGGTGGCGAAGTACAGTGGGAGCATTCATGGAAATCCATGGGAGTGCACACTAGTGGTCCGTACACCCAAGCTCAATGGGATCAACCTTATTTTCATGTCTATAAGCTTCCGTGTGCAGCCGCAAGCCAATATGATATCTGGCTTAGTTGAGTAGATGGCGTGACCTCTTCCAGGATAGGCTAGCAGATGTAGATGATGTAGGTGTACTGGCTTATCCGTGGGTTAGGGGAAATGCTTCGAAAGACTATGTCTTGATCTACCGATCAAGGATGTGGTCGAGTCTTGTGGGGAAAAGTGCACAACCTCTGCAGAGTTAAAATCTAATCGATTAGCCGTGTCCCCGGTCATGGACAACTTGAGATTTTAGTAGTGGAAATGTAGGGAGATATCATCACTCCTAACTAATCAACTAGTTACAAAATTTTGGAATGACTAAGATGGGCATCATCTCAGACTTATGGTATTTGTAGAAGTAGAACAATTATTTTTGATAGGGAAAACTAGCTTTATGAAAAACTAAAAACTTAGAGCTTTCCACCAGCCAAATTGCATGTAATATGTAGGCTCATTACACTTTATGATGTGACTTGCCAGTACATTCCATGTACTGACCTACGTGGCTGCAACTTATCATGTTGCAGATTTATCCGACGATGAATAAGGTGCGATAGGTCGTTGTTCTGCACTCAGCTTGCTCGTGGAGTTGATGGACTCGTTACACTTATTGCTTCTGCATGATTTTGTTTTACTTGGCCTTAGGCTACATTAATGTAATAAATACTCATTGAGGTTCTCAATGTAATAAATGTGTGATTGAACTTTGTCGTAAGTCCTCAAGTACTGTGTGTTTCAGCATACCGATCAAGGGATGCCACTTAAGCATAGAGACTCAGATCCCTTGAGATCGGGTCGTTACAAGATGGTATCAGAGCACATATTGACTGTACGACGTGACCCTAGAAAATGGAAAGCCATAGGATAAAAATGATATTTTACAACACTTTTATACCCCTATTTTGGTCTCATACTTTTCCCTGCTTCACTACTAATTTCTCCTCTCTTTCAAACTATAGATGTCGACCCCCATCATTGAGTTTTCTCAGCCCGACGCAACCATGCCCTTTGGAAGACAGCTCGTGGATGTCACGGGACATCTGTGCATTGCCCTACCCAGCTTCACCGGTACCTTCACGGCCACTCTACCTGAGGAGATGCGCTGGAGGATTGACGTCCACATTCCAGGGTGAACTTTTGGAAATGCCATCGAGCCGATCGACTTCTACATAGAAGTAAGATCATGGGGCATTGGCAAAGGGATCGCTGCGCTCTTTGCAGTTGGGCGCATCCCCCAGGACTGCCGCGAGGATCTCAGGAAGACTAACTACGTCATGTATGCGCGCTGCGACTCGAATGGAGATGTGGTGCGCACTAGGGAGGACGACACGATCACCTCACACATTGAGGACCTTGAGGAGCTCATCACCAGGATGAAGGAAGAGATGGACAACAGCCTCATCACCACCCACAACCTGACTACCCGCAAGGTCGAGCTGCAAGAAGATCTTCAGAACGCTCGCGCAGAGCATGAGGAGGAGCTCGATGCGCTGGAGGATAAGTTCGATGACTTGAAGCATCAGCTGGAGGAAGCTGAGGAAAAGCTTGATAACGGGGAGAATCTCCAAGAGTATCACTCTTGTGGGGACTATGTCAGTTAGGACAAAGACTATGAGGACGACGATGAGGAGATACAGAGTGATGCCGCTGGAGCCGACATCAACATGATAGATCTCTCTTCTGATGAGGAGTAGATTTGGACCACCATGAGAGATTAGGATTTGATATTCGATTAGTATTTGATTTACTTATTTGTGGAACCTTGTCAAATCTTGTGACATGGCTCACCTTAGATTTGTTTCATGTGAACTCTTTGATTGAATTGAATTGGAGTGATTTGGATTTTTATTGACATCATTTGCATATGGGTAGTGTTTCTCCCTTAGGCCTAATTCTATCTATACCTCATCTATGCTGACCAACAGATGCCACCAAGGCGCGACCCTTCCGGGAGTGGCTCAGGGAATGATATCCCACCCGCCTTGGAACAATTGCTTTAGACCCAGAACCAGATGATACAATTGATGATGTAGAATATGGCCCAGAACAACAACAACAACCTGCCTCCACCTCCACCTCCACCACAAATTCACAGCCTTACCCGTTTTCTGAGGCTGAATCCTCCAATCTTCACGAGCAGCCCAGAGCCGATTGTCCCAGATGACTGGCTTCACAACATGGTTAGGAAGCTAGCCACAACAGGATGCACGGATCAGGAGAAGGTGAGGTTTGCCTCTCACCAACTGGATGGACCAGCAGCTTCGTGGTGGGAGAACTACACCGCCACGTACCCCATGGAGAATGTGACTTGGGCTCAGTTCCAGCAGGCGTTCTGCACTGCTCATGTTTCAGGAGGAGCTATGGCTCTCAAGAAGAGGGAGTTCCACAACTTGCGCCAAGGAGGTCGCTCAGTGTCTGAGTATGTTGATGACTTCAGTAGGTTGTCCCGTTACACCCCAGGTGACGTGGCAACCGATGCAGCCAAGCAAGAGAAGTTTCTGGAGGGACTGAATGATGAGCTAGGAATTCAGTTGATGGTAGCAACTTTTGATAACTATCAAGAGTTGGTGGACAAGGCGATCACTCTAGAGGGCAAGCATCAGCAGATGGAAAATCACAAGAGGAAATATGGTCAAGGCAAGTTTCAGTCTGGACGTTAGCAGAAGCCTCGCTCCGCCCCTTTCTCAGGATATTTTGGTACAAGACATAGTAAGTTTGGAGGGCACAACCATCATAACCATGGTGGTCATTCTCAGCATGGAGGCAATGGACACAACCACAATGGCGATAAGAATGGCAATGGGAATGGAGGAAACAACAATCACCATCACCCTACCCCTGCTACACCAGTGAGGAAGGATCTGAGTCACATCACCTGCTTCAAGTGCAAGAAGATAGGGAACTACTCCAATGAGTGTCCCGAGCTACAGAATGGGAATGGCAATGGAAGTTCTGGAGGCAAGAAGCCCAATCCTTTCACTAAGGGGCATGTGAATCATGTCAACGTGGAAGAAGTCTATGAACAACCGGATGCGGTAATTGTAAGTTCTTGGTTAATTCTTTTCCAGCATCGCATTCATATCGAGGGGATTTGTGGATAAATATCAGTTGCCTACTATAGATCTTAAGTCACCTATTCTAGTGAGTTCCCAGGAGCAGAGACTATGACTAGTCAGGCATGTTTTCAGTTGCCTTTGAACATAGGGGGACATGTTTTTCCCACAGATATGATCGTACTTGAGTCACATGGGTTGGATGTAATCCTAGGTATGGATTGGATGTACAAGTATCAGGGAAGGATTGATTGTGCCAGTAGGTCAATTCTTCTCACCACTCCAGAGAAGAAGAGGATCAAGTATGTATCCAGGCTTAAGCCTAAGAGGACTCAAGTGAACTCTCTTACGGGAGTTGTCCAGGAAGAAGTACTAGTGATGAAGGATTATCCTAATGTATTTCCAGAGGAGTTACCCGGTATACCACCGGATCGGGAGATTGAGTTTCTCATTGAGTTACTACCAGGCACCGGACCTATCTCCAAGAGGCCATATCGGATGCCCTCTAATGATCTAGCAGAAGTCAAGAAGCAGAATTAGGTGTTGCTGGAGAAGGGGTATATTCGCCCGAGTTCATCACCTTGGGGAGCCCTAGTACTCTTAGTGGAGAAGAACGATGGAACCTTGAGGATGTGTGTGGATTATCGCTCTTTGAATGAGGTGACCATCAAGAACAAGTATCCGCTGCCGATGATCAATGACTTGTTCGACCAGCTACAAGGACCTAGTGTTTTCTCCAAGATTGACCTTCGATCGGGTTATCATCAGTTGAAGATCCGTGATAAGGATATACCTAAGACAGCTTTTACCACGACGTATGGGCTTTATGAGTATACAGTCATGTCGTTTGGTTTGACTAATGCCCCTGCCTATTTTATGAGCATGATGAACAATGTATTCATGGAGTACTTGGATAAGTTTGTTGTGGTATTCATTGATGATATATTGGTTTTCTCCAAGAATGAGGAGCACACAGAACATCTGCGCTTAGTTCTGGAGAAGCTCAGAGAACACCAAATTTATGCCAAGTTCAGCAAGTATGAGTTTTGGTTGAAGGAAGTCGGATTTCTTGGACATGTTGTGTCAGGGGAAGGAATTGCCGTGGACCCTTCCAAGGTAGAAGCAGTCACAGAATGGAAGGCACCGACCTCAGTTAGTGAGATCCGCAGTTTCCTTGGACTTGCAGGATATTTTCGGAGGTTCATTGAGAATTTCTCCAAGATTGCAAAGCCCACGACGGAGTTGTTGAATAAGGACACCAAGTATATTTGGACTGAGGAATGTGAAGCCAGTTTCCAGGAGTTGAAGAAATGTTTGGTTATGGGTCTAGTGCTAATTCTGCAGAACATACACAAGGATTTTCAGGTGTATTGCGACGCTTCACGCCAAGGAATTGGAGGCGTGCTTATGCAAGAAGGAAAGGTTGTAGCATATGCTTCATGTCATCTTCGACCTCCTGAGTTGAACTATGCCACGCATGATTTGGAGTTACCAGCAGTGGTGCATGCACTCAAGACCTGGAGACATTTCCTTATCAGGAACCAATCTGATGTTTACACCGATCACAAGTGTTTGAAGTACATCTTCACACAGAAAGAGTTGAACCTTAGGCAAAGCAGATGGTTGGAGCTCATCAAGGATTATGACATGAGTTTGCATTATCATCTAGGAAAATCCAACATCGTGGCAGATGCGTTGAGCCGTAAGAGCTATGTCAACACTCTTATCACAAGAGGATTACCTCAGGAGTTGTGTGATGAACTTAGAGATCTCGAGTTGGAAATAGTTCCAAGTGGCTATGTTGCCGCACTCGAAGTTGAGTCCACCTTGTTGGGAAAGATCGGAGAAGCTCAGAAGTTGGATCAAGGTATTGCTCAAATAAAGGAGATGATCAGCAAAGGAAAGGCAGAAGGATTCCGTGAGGATGAGCATGGAACTATATGGTTTGAGCAACGTATTTGTGTCCCCAATGATCCAGAGATCAGGAAGTTGATTCTTCAGGAGGCTCATGATTCGCCTTACTCAATACATCCGGGGAACACCAAGATGTATTTGGACTTGAAGGAAAGTTTTTGGTGGACCGGTATGAAGAGGGAAATTGTTGAGTATGTAGCAGTATGTGATGTGTGTCAAAGGGTAAAGGCAGAGCATCAGAAACCAGCAGGTTTACTTCAGCCATTGCTGATACCTCATTGGAAATGGGATAAACTTGGCATGGACTTCATCACGGGATTACCCAGGACCCATTCAGGTTATGATTCCATTTGGGTGATTGTTGATCGCTTTACCAAGGTTGCTCACTTCATTCCCGTGAAGGATACATATACAAGTGCTAAGCTGGCGAAGATATGTATGACCAGGATTGTATGTCTGCATGGAGTTCCGAGGACCATTGTATCAGATAGAGGAACACAGTTTACTTCAAAGTTTTGGCATCAGCTACACAAAACTTTGGGTACCAGGCTAGAGTTCAGTACATCCTTCCATCCGCAGACAGATGGGTAGACAAAGAGGGTGAATCAGATTCTGGAGGACATGTTGAGAGCTTGTGCGCTAGACTATGGGTCTAGTTGGGATGATAACTTACCTTATGTAGAGTTCTCATACAATAACGACTATCAGCCAGTTTGTAGATGGCCCCTTTTAAGGCATTGTATGGGAGGAAGTGCAGAACACCTTTGATGTGGGATGGAGTTGGTGATCGCAAATTGTTTGGATCGGATTTGATTCGAGATTTTGAGGAGAAGGTCAAGGTGATCCGTGATAGACTCAAGATAGCTCAGTCTAGACAGAAGAGTTATGCCGATGCTAAATGCAAGGAAGTGATTTACGAAGTGGGAGATAGAGCATATCTCCGAGTGTATCCACTTTGATGTATTAAGAGGTTTGGAGTCAAAGGAATGTTAGCACCATGATTCGTGGGGCCATACAGAGTTATGGAACGCAGAGGAGAAGATGCATACAAGTTGGAACTGCCAGAGGGTTTGTTAGGAGTTCATGATGTGTTTCATGTTTCCCAACTGAAGAAGTGTCATGCAGAGCTGGCAGATATTCCATTGAGAGATACAGTGCCTCTAGAAGCAATTCAGATTGATAATGATCTAACTTATGAGGAGAAGCATGTTAAGATTCTTGAGACTGTCAAGAGGATCACTCGTACCAAGGTCATAAACTTCTTCAAGGTTCAGTGGAGTCACCACACCGAGGAGGAAGCTACTTGGGAACAAGAAGAAGATCTCACGCGTGACCATCCACACCTTTTTGCTGGCCAACCCGAATCTCGAGGACGAGATTCATCTTAAGGGGGATAGGTTTGTAGAATCCCAATTTTATTAAATTAGGATGTTAATAGGATCATCATATTGCATCTCATGATTTATTGCATTTGAGTTTATGTGGTTCAAGTTTTTCCACTCACATAAAATAATAGAGAGAGGATAATATGACTTCCTCAAAATATACATGAGTGGGAAAGTGTTGGACTAATATTTGGTGTTTGTAGAGTTGCAATGGAAATTATTTTTGTTAGCACAAGTTAATTTATTTCATAAGAGAAATATATATATATATATCTAAATTATATGAGCAGGAATTAATGTTCCTTGTGCTCTATTTTACCAATAAGGATTTTAGGAAAAAAATTGATATTTTTTCCTTTTTTTCCTGCTTCGGATCTAAAAAGGGTTTAAAAAACAGAAACACAACACACGGCACAAACGCAAAATTGATAGAGAGAGGCCGCTCGCGAGCGAGCGAGGCCAACCCAGCCAGGGCATCGGGCGCCCCAGCCATCGCACGCACGCATGCACGCATGCTCGCCCGAGCCCCCTCTCTCTCTCGGTCAACTCTCTCTCCCTCCCTAACACGCCTGCAAGTGGGGCCAGAACCCCATCGTCCCTAACCGCCCCCTCAACCCGAACGGGATGAGGCCACGTCGCGCTCACCCGCAACCGCCTGTCGGAGCTCTCCGGATAGAGCTTATCTCGCACTCCCGGACGCCCTAGCTACGCCTATAAAAGGCCCTCGATGCCCTCGTCCCATTCAGCTAACCCGCACCACCTCTCGCTGCTCATAGCCACCACCGTTGCCACTTGGATCTCGCTGGCCGAAGCCGGTGGAGTTCCACGTCGCCGGTGAACCTCCCCTACCTCTTTTTTCTTTACAAAATTGGACCCCCTCGTCCGTGTGCATCTCCCTGACATGTTGTTTGTCCCTAGGAACCGCCGGAGACACCGCCCCGACGACCTGCGTCACCGGAGTTCACCGGAGCCCAGGAGTTTTGCCGCCTCCCTCCGCTCCACCCGGACACCGCCGCCACCCCGCGTCACCACCGACCGGAGGCCTCGCCGAGCCTCATCTTCCCCGCCTCTCCACTTACGCCGGCGATCGCCGGAGCCGCCGCCACGTCCGCGCCCAGTTCCTGCCCGACCTCGTCCTCCTCTCTATAAGCGGTCGCCTTGCTCGTTTAGTTAGATTAGCATAGGTTTTTTTAGATTTGAACCTGTAGATTAGATTAGGTTTTTTATTAGACCAAAGAGGTATGCGGTTAACTTCTTTTTGATCTAAACCGTGCGGTTTATTTGAACCGAATGTCGGTTTTCTTTTAGTTTAGCCGAACCTACCTATTTCGCGAATGTTCACCACGTAGCCGCCGCGTCGAAAGCAGCCAGCCAACCAGAGCCATCCACTTCGCGCTCTAGCTGTGAACATTCACAAAATAGTGTTTTCCGAAAACGCTATTATAGCAGTTTTTTTCCTGATTTGTTTCAAAACTTCAAAAGGCCTTAACTTTTTAGCCGTAGATCGAAACGAGATGAAACCAACGGCTAATTTTTTTCTCGAATAGCCCTAACTAGAGAACCCATCATTGCAAACTTTTGCAAGTTCAAATTTGGAATTATTTCAGATTTGAATTTAAATTACATTAGGCCAAATCTTCCAAATGGTATACCTGTTTGAAGTGATTCTTTTTGCACCACGTCACACGAACTAAATACTTTGCCATGAACTTTTGCCACTATATATTCTACACAAGTATTTTCTGTTCATCATAATTTTACTAGAATGCCTTGTAGGAACACTATTTATACTTTGAAAATTTTCATGCTAATGGCTTGTGTCGGATTTCATTTGGCTTTTGCAAATATTTTGTTGCACATTTTCTTTGAATTGTATGAATGCTTGTTTATGTGTGTTTATTTAATTTTGTGATAGATTGTCCGGAGTGCAAAGCAGAGTACTACCACTCCCTAGAATTTCACTCCCAGCACGAAGGCAATTTATATTTTGATCATACATGTTTTACCTATGGTTTATTTTTGCACATAGCCCTTTGATGTAGGAGTGCATGGTCGGAGTTTATACTTGTTGGATTTACTATCACCCAGTAGTTCATTTGAGGTAGGTCTGAACCATACCAACTTTGTCGGCACCGTGTTATGTTACAATGCTTCGCCAAAGTAGACGTGGATTGGGGAGTGTTATCACCTTGAGATGTGAGTGAAAAAGTAGTAACTAGGAGCAACTTTAATGAACTACCTGGGTGGAAATTGGTTTGTATGGTGGCGAAGTATAGTGGGAGCATTCATGGAAATCCATGGGAGTGCACACTAGTGGTCCGTCCACCCAGGCTCAAAGGGATCAACCTTATTTTCATGTCTATAAGCTTCCGTGTGCAGCCGCAAGACAATATGGGCTCTGGCTTAGTTGAGTAGATGGTGTGACCTCTTCCAGGATAGGCTAGCAAATGTAGATGATGTAGGTGTACTGGCCTATCCGTGGGTTAGGGGAAATGCTTTCGAAAGACTATGTCTCGATCTTTCGATCAAGGATGTTGTTGAGTCTTGTGGGGAAAAGTGCACAACCTGTGGAGAGTTAAAATCTAATCGATTAGTCGTGTCGCCGGTCGTGGACAGCCTGAGAATTTAGTAGTGGAAATGTAGGGAGATCTCATCACTCTTAACTAATAAAATGGGTACAAAATTTTGGAATGACTAAGATGGGCATCATCTCAGACTTATGGTATTTGTAGAAGTGGAACAATTATTTTTGATAGGGAAAAACTAGGTTTATGCAAAACTAAAAACTTAGAGCTTTCCACCAGCCAAATTGCATGTACTATGTAGGCTCATTACACTTTATGATGTGACTTGCCAGTACATTCCATGTACTGACCTACACGGCTGCAACTTATCATGTTGCAGATTTATTCGACGACGAATAAGGTGTGATAGGTTGTTGTTCTACACTCAGCTTGGTCGTGGAGTTGATGGACTCATTACAATTATTGCTTTTGCATGATTTTTTTTACTTGGCCTTAGGCCACATTAATGTAATAAATATTCTTTGAGGTTTCTTGATGTAATAAATGTGTGATTGAACTCTGTTGTAAATCCTCAAGTACTTTGTGTGTCAGCATACCGATCCAGGGATGACACTTAAGCACAGAGACTCTGATCCCTTGAGATCGGGTCGCTACAATGCACATCCATGGAGTCTCCAAGTTCTTCTCCTGCGATTACTTCTTCACATCCTTCTCCTTCAAGCTCCATCTGTAACAGCCATGCTTGGTCCTTAATGTTGTTGGAGGAGGACGAAGACATAGCTCCTACGCCTCTACAAATCTGTTAGAAAAACAACTCAAAACAAGAACATAGGAGAAACTTGCGATGCGGTGGTCAAAACATACATGCGTATATGTAATGAATTTTTCTAGGTTGGAATATGTTCTCGAGAAAAAACGTAGTCGAGGAGGCACATGAGGGACCCATAAGTCATCAGGGTGTGCCAGGGGGTGGGAGCGCCCTGTTGGCTTGTGCCTCCCTCATGGGTCCCCCTGACTCCTTTTTGTTGGAATTTATCTAAAATACCAAAACCAACAGAACATATTTTTTGGAATTTTTGGTGTCGATTTACTTACCGTATAACGTACCTACTCCTTTTCCAGTTTTTTGGAGTGTTTTGGAAGGTCTCTCTTATGTGCTCCTTCGGTGTTATCGCTTGAATAATATTAGTTTCAACATTAATGGGCGTGCCTGAAATGTAGAGCTTAATTCTTTGCCCATTTACCATTCTCGGATATTTGCCTTCGAAGTTATTAATTTGTATAGCACTGGAGTGATAGACATCCTCAATAACATCCAGGCCTTCCCATTTGGATAGGATTTTACCTACAAAGAATCTGAAACGAGAATTATACAAAAGCACTAGGTCTCGTACATTGAATTCTCGTTTTTGAATCCTCTTGTCATGCCATCTTTTAGCCTTTTCTTTAAATAACTTGGCATTTTCATAAGCTTGTGTCCTCCATTCCTCTAATGAGATAATATCAAATAACCTCTTTTCACCGGCAAGTTTAAAGTCATAATTAACCTCTTTAATTGCCCAATAAGCTCTATGTTCAACCTCAAGAGGTAAATGACAAGCTTTTCCATAGACCATTTTATATGGAGACATTCCCATGGGATTTTTATAAGATGTCCTATAAGACCATAAAGCATCATCTAATTTCTTAGACCAATTCTTTCTAGATCTATTGACAATTTTTACAAAATTAATTATATTTCTTGGTTGCTCAATTCAACTTGGCCACTAGACTAAGGATCATAAGGTCATGCAATTCTATGGTTAACATCATATTTAGCTAGAAGTTTACGGAAAACACCATGAATAAAATGTGAACAACCATTAGTCAGTAAGTATCTAGGGACTCCAAACCTTGGGAAAATGATGTCTTTAAGCATTTTAATAGAGGTGTTATGGTCAACACTCCTAGTTGGAACAACTTCTACCCACTTAGTAATGTAATCAACAACAACTAAAATATGAGTATACCCATTAGAGGAAGCAAAGGGTCCCATAAAATCAAACCCCAAACATCAAATGGTTCACTAGAAAGTGAATAATTCATTGGCATTTCCTGACGTCTGATACGTCTCGAATGTATCTATAATTTATGAAGTATTCATGTCATGTTTAGAATAATTCTATATGATTTTGGTATGATTTTATTAGAACTAACCCGGAGTAACATTGCTTTCAGCAGAACTACCATGGTGTTGTTTTTGTGGAGAAATAGAAGTTCTCGGAATGGACTGAAAATTTACGGAGAATATTTTTGGAAAATATAAAAAATACTAGAGCAAAAAGATATTGGGGAGGAGTCTCGAGGAGGCCACAAACCACCTGGGTGCCCCTAGGGCGCGCCCCTGGCTTGTGGGTCCCTCAGGAGTCCCCTTCACGTGATTCCAATGCCAAGTACTCCTATAAATACAAAAACCTCCACAAAGAAACCTAGACCGGGAGTTCCGCCACCGCAAGCCTCTGTAGCCATGAAAAACCAATCGGGAGCCCGCTCTGGCACCCTGCTGGAGGGGGAAACCATCACTGGATGCCATCTTCATCATCCCAGCGGTCTCCATGACGAGGAGGGGGTAGTTCACCCTTGGGGCTGAGGGTATGTACCAGTAGCTATGTGTTTGATCTCTCTCTCTCTCTCTCTCGTGTCCTTGAGATGGCACGATCTTGATGTACTGTGAGCTTTATTAATATAGATGAATCATATGGATTTTCCCCTCTCTATCTTCTTGTGATGAATTGAGATTTCCCTTTGAAGTTTTCTTATCAGATTGAGTATTTAAGGATTTGAGAACACTTCATGTACGTCTTGCGATGGGACATCCGTGGTGACAATGGGATGTTCTGTTGATCCACTTAATGTATTGTTTGGTGATCAACTTGCGGGTTCCGTGACCTGGGGAATCTATGCATAGGGGTTGGCACATGTTTTCGTCTTGACTCTCCGATAGAAACTTTGGGACACTCTTTGAAGTTCTTTGTGTTGGATTGAACATGATGAATTAGAAATTGTGTAATTCATATCATATAATCAAGCCCGTGGGTACTCGTGGTGACATTCGATTATCTAGGTGACATTAGGGTTTTGGTTGATGTGTATCTTAAGGTGTTATTTTAGTATGAACTATAGGGTTGTTCGTGACACTTATAGGGATAGCTCATAAGATTGATCGGAAAAGATAACTTTGAGGTGGTTTCGTACCCTACCATAATTTCTTTGTTTGTTCTCCCTTATTTGTGACTTTGGAGTGAACTCTTTGTCGCATGTGAGGGATTTACATAAGATTCAATTATATCAGTATTGTTGAGAGAACTTGGACTAGTGAAAGTATGAGTCCTAGGCCTTATTTCCAAGCATTGCAATACCATTTGTGCTCACTTTTGTTACTAGTTACCTTGCTGTTTTTATATTTTCATATTGAAAAAACCTATATATACCATCCGTATTACACTTCTATCACCATCTCTTCGTCGAACTAGTGCACCTATACAATTCACCATTGTATTGGGTGTGTTGGGGACACAAGAGACTCGTTGTTATTTGGTTGCACGGTTGTTCGAGAGAGACCATCTTCATCCTACGCCTACCAGGAGTTGATAAACCTTAGGTCATCCACTTGAGGGAAATTTGCTATTGTCCTACAAAACTCTATGCTTGGAGGCCCAACACGAGTCTACAAGAAGAAGGTTGCGTATTAGACATCAAGCTCTTTTCTTGCGCCGTTGTCGAGGAGGTGAGTGCTTGAAGGTATATCTTTACATTTTGCAATTAAATATATTAGTTTCTTGTTGTTCACTAGTTTGGATTTATAAAAGAAAATTACAAAAAATGGAATTGAGGTTGCCTCATATACTTCATCTTTATAATGTCTTTCGTGAAAATGATGGTTCATAAAATTGTGCTCAATTGGTAGAGGAAGAATTTATGAAAATACTTAATGAGAAATCCTTGAATGATGACATGATAGAAATATCGCTAGTATGAATTCTCTGAATGTTCATGATGCTAGTGATATGCAAAGCCACAATCTTGGAGATGCTATGTTTACTGAATATAATATTTTTAGTCCCCCAAGTTTTCATGAGCAAAACTATTATGATGATGGCATGCCTCCTATATATGATGATTATGATGACGACATGTATGATATAAAGAGTGATAGTAACCATGAAACTTTTCATCATGATTTTAATATTGAAAGTGATTATGTCTATCAAGTACCTCATGATTGTTATTTTGTTGAGTTTGCTCCCACTATTATCAATGAGAAGAAATTTTCTTTTGTTGAGAGTACTAAAATTTATATGCTTGTAGATCATAAAAAGAATGCTTTATGTGATGGTTATATTGTGGAATTACTTCATGATGCTACTGAAAATTATTATGAGGGAGGAACATATGCTTGTAGGAATTGCAACAATATCAAGTTTCCTCTCTATGTGTTCAAAGTATTGAAGTTGCACTTGTTTTGCCTTCCTATCCTAGATGATTCTTGTTCCCATAAATTGTTTCCTCACAAAATACCTATGCATAGGAATTGGGTTAGACTTAAATATGCTTGTCATGATATTCATGATGCTCTCTTACATGTTTCAAATACTATTCTTATATGAGCATCATTGAAATCATCATGCCTAGCTAAGAGGCATTAAAGAAAAGTGCTTGTTGGGAGATAACCCAACACTTTTCCTTTCGGTTTTTGTTTGTTCAGATGATAAAGCTACGGTAGTAATCATGTTTTGTGTTTTTTATTTCAATAAATTTCCAAGTAAAGCCTTCGGGATGACTCACAAGATGAGTAGAATTGATGCTGGACTAAAACAGAAACTTTTGACTCTAGTACGGGAATTTTCATTTTTTACTGGAGAGTGATGATGATCTCAAATTTTAACAAAGTATTTATATATAAATTCTTCAGGCTTTAATATTTTTTCAGAATTTCTAGAGTCCGGTAAGTATGGTCATTCATATATTTATAGACTATTCTGTTTTTGACAGATTCTGTTTTGCATGCATAGTTTGCTTGTTTCAAGTGTTTCCGTAGCTTATATGTGGTAATATAAATTGAGGGAATAATGGAATATAGTAGGTATTATGTGAAAAAAATTATGAATCTTTTCTTGATAGTACGTAAGAGAATGATCTATTTTTATTACACTAACCCTTCTCACAAAGTTTCGTTAAGTTTTGTGTGATTGAAGTTTTCATGTTTTGGCCGAGACACTGATATGAGGAGAATAAGGTGTGACAAGAATCTAAGCCTGGGGATTCCCAAGGCACCCCCAAGGTAATATCCAAGGAAGACTCAATCGCCTAAGCTTGGGATGCCCCGGAAGGCATCCCCTCTTTCGTCTTCAACACTATCGGTATATCTTACTTGAAGTTATATTTTTATTCGTCACATAATATGAGTTTTGCTTGGATATTAATTTTATTTTGTTGTTATGTGTTAGGTGTTATTTATAATCTTGGTTTTCAATAAAAAATTCCAAGAATTGCCTTTAGGATGCCTGAATTGCATGTTTGATATGTGTTGTGTGAAAACAGACACTTTTGCTGTAGTATTTGAATTTTCATCTGGAACGTGGAGAGTTTCTGCAATTTTTACAAAGTATTTTCAAATAATTTTTTTAGCATTTCCTAAATTTTCATAACTTTTTGAATTACATAAGTACACTGGTTTAATAGATTGCTACAGACTGTTCTGTTTGGATAGATTGCTGTCATAATTTTGTTATCTACTCATCCTATAGTTTCCATATCCTATATTGGTAGATATAAATTGTGGACATGATAGTATATAGTACCTAATGTTTGAAAAATATTGTGAACCTTGTCTTGGCATTACATAAAGAGTTGATTTATTATTATGTGTACTAACCTATCTCACGAGTTCTTTTCGAGTTTTGTGTGGATGAAGTTTTTGAGAATAGGTGAAACCATGATATGAGAGGATTGAAAGAGATAAAAAATCTCAATGATAACCCACAAGTATAGGGGATCACAACAATTTTCGAGGGTAGAGTATTCAACCCAAATTTATTGATTCGACACAAGGGGAGCCAAAGAATATTCTCGAGTATTCGCAGTTGAGTTTTCAATTCAACCACACCTGAAAGACTTAATATCTGCAGCAAAGTATTTAGTAGCAAAGTAGTATGGAAGTAACGGTAACGATGACAAAAGTGACAGTAGCAGTTTTGTAGTGATCGTCACAGTAGCAACGGAAAAGTAACTTAGCATGGATCAATATGTGAAAAGCTCGTAGGCAATGGCTCAATGATGGATAATTATGTCGGATGGCATTCATCATGCAATAGTTATGACATAGGGTGACACAGAACTACCTCCAATTCATCAATGTCATGTAGGCATGTATTCCATATATAGTCATACATGCTTATGGAAAAGAACTTGCATGACATCTTTTGTTCTACCCTCCCGTGGCAGCGGGGTCTTATTGGAAACTAAGGGATATTAAGGCCACCTTTTAATAGAGAACCGTACCAAAGCATTAGCACTTAGTGAATACATCAACTCCTCAAACTACGGTAATCGCCGAAAGAATCCTAGTTATTGTCACCCTGGGGGATGCGGATCATAACTCGTAATAGGTGTCTACAACTTGCAAGATAGGATCAAGAACACATATATATTCATGAAAACATAATAGGTTCAGATCTGAAATCATGGCACTTGGGCCCTAGTGACAAGCATTAAGCATAGCAAAGTCATAGCAACATCAATCTCAGAACATAGTGGATACTAGGGATCAAACCCTAAAAAACTAACTCGATTACATGATAAATCTCATCCAACCCATCACCGTCTAGCAAGCCTACGATGGGATTACTCATGAATGGCGGAGAGCATCATGGAATTGGTGATGAAGGATGGTTGGTGATGACGATGGCGTCGAGTTCCCCTCTCTAGAGCCCAAAACAGACTCCAGATCTGGCTTCCCGAGGAAGAACAGGAGATGGCGGCGGCTGCATATTGTGAAACGCGATGAACTCTTCTCTCTGATTTTTTCTCCATGAATAGGAATATATAGGTTTGGGATTGAGGTCGGCGAAGCCATACGGGCCCCACAAGGTTGGCAGGCACGGCCAGGGGGGTGGCCGCGTCCTGTGGGCTTGTGACCCACTGGTGTAGCCCCCTGATGTGTGCTCAGTGCCAGATATTTTTAAATATTCCAGAAAAAAGCATACTACATTTTCACGGTATTTGAAGAACTCTTATTTTCAGGTCATTTTTTTAATGCACGGAAAACTCAGGAAACAGAAAAAAAATAGCATTTTTACCTTATTTTCTCTAACTAACAAAAAGTAAAAGTTGGGTAGAGAAAGTTGTGCTTTGTAAATTCATCCATCTCATACTCATGAGAAGGAATCCATCAATAAGGTTGATCAGGTATTATTAACAAACTTCTTTCGAGTAACATTAAACCGGAGAATTTTCAAATAACACTAAGTTAACTCAATGGGGATATGCATGGGAAACAAAAAAAATCCTATGCTTCACCAAGATCAATTTAGGAGATGAGAATCTACGAGAGGGAAGAGTGTATCTACATACCTTTGTAGATCGCTAAGCGGGAAGCGTTAAGAAACGTGGTTGATGTGGTCGAACGTCTTCGCAATCCAAATCGCCGAGCGTCTCGCAATCCCATCACGATTCATCCCGCGATCCGATCATGGTCCGTCCCGCGATCTCTTCATGATCCGTCCCGAGATGCAATCATGAATCGTCTCGCGATCTTGATCACGGTCCTTCCGATCTAGAACTGAATGGACGACACCTTCGCGTTCAGCACACGTACAACTCGAGGATGATCTCCGCCTTCTTGATCTAGCAAGAGGGAGTAGAGAGGTAGATGAGTTCTCGGGCAGCACAATGGCGTAGTGGTGGTGGTGGTGAACTAATCCTGAAGGGCTTCACCTAAGCAGCGCAGAACTAATCTAGAGGAGAAACAGATCTAGATGAAGTAGAGGGAGCACGTGGTAATTAGGGTTGGGGCTGTCCTCAAAATCCTCTAGTATATATAGGAGAGAGGGGAGAGGAGGCAGCCTTGCCCCTCCTACAAGGAGGGCTTCGGCCGAAGGCTAAGGGGAGGAGTCCACCTCTCCTTTCCTACTTGGCCCCTCCTCCTCCTCCTCCTCTTCTCCTTGCGCATAGGGCCTTATGGGCTGGCTGCCCAGCCCACCAGGGGCTGGTGCACCACCTCTAAGGCCCATGTGGCCCCTTGGGGTTTGTGGGCCCCACTTGGTGGTCCCCCAGAACCCATTCGTCACTCCCGGTACACTGCTGGAAATGCCCAAACTTTTTCGGAGTTCAAACGCCACTTTCCTATCTATCAATCTTTACCTCCGGACTATTCTGGACCTCCTCCTTACGTCCGGATCTCATCCGGTACCCCGAAGAACCTTCGGTCACCAACATACATAACTCAATACTACTGAAACGTCACCGAACCTTAAGTGTGCAGACCCTGTGGGTTCGAGAACGATGTAGACATGACCGAGACACCTCTACGGTCAATAACCAATAGCGGGACCTAGATGCCCATATTGATTCCTACATATTCTACGAAGATCTTTATCGGTCTATCCTCTATGTCAAGGATTCAGTTAATCATGTATGATGTTCCCTTTGTTCTTTGGTATGTTACTTGCCCGAGAATCGATTGTCGGTATCCGTATACCTAGTTCAATCCCGTTGCCGGAAAGTCTCTTTACTCGTTCCATAATACAAGATCCCGTGGCTAACACTTAGTCACATTGCTTGCAAGGCTTGTTGTGATGTTGTATTACTGAGTGGGCCCTGAGATACCTCTCCATCACACGGAGTAACAAATCTCAGTCTTGACCCATGCCAACTCAACAGACACCCCCGGAGATACCTGTAGAGCACTTTATAGTCACCTAGTTACGTTGCAACGTTTTATACACACAAGGCACTCCTTTGGTGTCAGTGAGTTGCATGATCTCATGGTCATAGGAACATATACTTGACATGCAGAAAACTGTAGCAATAAACTGACACGATCACATGCTACGTTTATAGTTTGGTCTTGTCCATCACATCATTCTCCTATTGATGTGATCCGTTACCAAATAACATCTCTTGTATATGTCTAGTAAACCTTAACCATCTTTGATCGACGAGCTAGTCCATCATAGGCATACTAGGGACATGGTGTTGTCTATGTATCCACACATGTATTTGAGTTTCCAATCAATAGAATTCTGGCATGGACAATAAACGATTATCATGAACAAGGAAATATGATAATAACTAATTTATTATTGCCTCTAGGGAATATTTCCAACAAAAATAAGTATATCATATTTCTTCTTGACAGTTGGAAGAGGGAATTCAAAGTCTCCAATAATAATCATTGAAATTTTTTTCAATGGAGTTGATACTATGAACTTGGCGTTGTTTCTTCGGAAAGTGTATCGTATGGTCATTACCATTGATATGAAAAGTGACATTTCCTTTCTTGCAATCAATAACAGCCCCTGCAGTATTAAAAAAGGGCCTACAAAGAATGATCGACATACTGTCATCCTTGGGAATATCAAGAATAACAAAGTCTGTTAGGATAGTAGCATTTGCAACTTCGACAGGCACATCCTCACAAATACCGATGGGTAAAGCAGTTAATTTATTAGCCATTTGCAAATAGATGTCAGTAGGCGTCAACTTATTCAAATCAAGTCTACGATAGAAAGAGAAAGGCATAACACTAACACCAGCTCCCAAATCACATAAAGCAGTTTTAACTTAATTACCTTTGATAGAGCATGGTATGGTTGATACACCTGGATCTCCCAATTTCTTTGGTACTACACCCTTAAAGTATAATTAGCAAGCATGGTGGAAATCTCAGCTTCCGGTATCTTTCTTTTATTAGTCACAATATCTTCCATATACTTAGCATAAGGAGACATTTCCAGAATATCAGTCAAGCGCATACGCAAAAATAGATGTCTAAGCATTTCAACAAAGCGCTCAAAATCCTCATCATCCTTTTTATTGGATGGTTTAGGAGGAAAGGGCATGGGTTTTTTAACCCATGGTTCTCTTTCTTTACCATGCTTCTTAGCAACAAAATCTCTTTTGTCATATCTTTTATTCTTAGGTTGTGGGTTATCAAGATCAACAGCAGGTTCAATCTCCGCATCATTATCATTACTAGGTTGAGCATCAACATGAATATCATCATTAATATTATCACTAGGCTCATGTTCATCACCAGATTGAACTGAAATATCATTTGGGTTTTCAGGGGTATCTATAATAGGTTCACTGGCAGCATGCAAAGTTCTATCATCATCCTTATTCCTCTTATTACAGGGACAACTAGGTGCATCTGTATTACTCCTTCGGGAATCTTGCTAAATTCTCTTAGGATAGCCCTCAGGATACAAAGGTTCCTAATTCATTTTACCACCTCTAGTCACCACTCTAACAGAATGATCATTATTCTTACTATTCATCTCTTTAAGCAAATCATTATGTGCCTTAATTACTTGTTCTACTTGAGTGGTTACCATGGAAGCATGTTTACTAATAAGCTTAAGATCATTGATAGTTCTACTCATATAATCACCTAAGAGATCAAGCATGTAAGCATTATGTTTAAATTGTCTACTAACATAAGCATTGAAATTTTCTTGCTTAACAACAAAATTACCAAACTCATCCGAGCACTGGCTAGCAGACTTACTATAAGGAATATCGCCTTCATCAAATATACAGAGAGAATTTACCTCTACTACCTGTGTCGGGTTATCAAGACCATGTATTTCTTCAATAGGTGGTATATTCTTGACATCTTCAGCTTTAATACCTTTTTCTTGCATAGATTTCTTTGCCTCTTCCATATCTTCGGGACTGAGAAATAGAATACCTCTTTTCTTTGGAGTTGGCTTCAGAGGTGGTACGGGAATAGTCCAATCATTATCATTGCTCAATATATTATCCAATAGTAGTTCAACTTGTTCAATAGTTCGTTCCCTGAAAACACAACCAGCACAACAATCTAGGTGGTCCCTAGAAGCATCGGTTAGTCCATTATAAAAGATATCAAGTATTGTTTTTTCTTGAGAGGATGATCAGGCAAAGAATTAAGTAATTATAGAAGCCTCCCCCAAGATTGTGGGAGACTCTCTTCAATTTGCAAAAAGTTAAATATTTCTTCAAGGCAGCTTGTTTCTCATGGGCAGGAAAATATTTTTTAGAGAAGTAATATATCATATCCTAGGGACTATGCACACAACTAGGAGCAAGAGAATTGAACCATATCTTAGCATCACCCTTTAATGGTAAAGGAAACAACTTAAGGATATAGTAACAACGAATTTTTACCTCATGAGTAAATAGGGTGGAGATGTCTACTACACAACCTTCTTCTTGTAGACTCGTGTTGGGCCTCCAAGCACAGAGTTTTGTAGGACACTGGCAATTTCCCTCAAGTGGATGACCTAAGGTTTATCAATCCGCAGGATGTGTAGGATGAAGATGGTCTTTCTCAAAGAACCCTGCAACCAAATAACAAAGAGTCTCTTGTGTCCCCAACACACCCAATACAATGGTAAATTGTATAGGTGCACTAGTTCGGCGAAGAGATGGTAATACAAGTGCAATATGGATGGTAGATATAGGTTTTTCTAATCTGAAAATATAAAAACAACAAGGTAACAAATAGTAAACAGCAAGCAAAACGTTGTATAAATGCTTCGAAACAAGGCCTAGGGTCCATACTTTCACTAGTGCAATTTCTCTCAACAATATTGGCATAGTTGAATCATATGTAAATACCTCTTGTGCAACAAAGAGTTCACTCCAAAGTCACAAATAGCGGAGAACTAATGAAGAAATTATTGTAAGGTATGAAACCACCTCAAAGTTATCTTTTCTGATCAATCTTATGAGCTGTACCTATAAGTGTCTCAAATAGCCCTAGAGTTCGTACTAAAATAACACCTTAAGATACACATCAACCAAAATCCTAATGTCACCTAGATACTCCATTGTCACCACAAGTACCCATGTGCTTGATTATACGATATGCATCACATAATTTCAGATTCATCATGTTCAATCTAACACAAAGAACTTCAAGGAGTGCCCCAAAGTTTCTACCGGAAAGACAAGAAAAAAACGTGTGCCAACCCCTATGAATAGATTCCCAAGGTCATGGAACCCGCAAGTTGATAACCAAAACATACATCAAGTGGATCAATAGAACAGCCCATTGTCCCCACGGATATCCCATCGCAAGACATACATCAAGTGTTCTCAAATCCTTAAAGACTCAATCTGATAAAAAAAACTTCAAAGGGAAAACTCCATATGATTCATTTATATCAACAAAGCTCGCGGTACATCAAGATCGTGCCATCTCAAGAACACGAGAGAGAGAGATCGAACACATAGCTACTGGTACATACCCTTAGCCCCGAGGGTGAACTACTCCCTCCTCATCATGGAGAGCGCTGGGATGATGAAGATGGCCTCCAGTGATGGTTTCCCCCTCCGGCAGGGTGCCAGAACGGGCTCCCAATTGGTTTTTCATGGCTCTGGAGGTTTGCGGTGGTGGAACTCCCGATCTAGGTTCTACATTGGGTTTTTTGGAATTTACAGGAATTTATGGCGGTGGAAACAAGTCTGGATGGGCCACGAGGGAGTCACAAGCCTGGTGGGCGCACCCAGGGGTGGCCGCGCCCCTAAGGCTTGTGACTGCCTCGTGGGTCTTTTGGCCTAACTCCTATACTCCGTGGGTCTCTTCTGGTCCATAAAAATCACCGTAAATTTTTGTTCCGTTTGGACTCCGTTTGATATTACTTTTCTATAAAACTCAAAAACAAGGAAAAAACAGAAATTGGCACTGGGCTCTAGGTTAATAAGTTTGTCCCAACAACAATATAAAGTTGTAGTAAAATGATTGTAAAACATCCGAGAATGATAATATAGCAGCATGAAACAAGCAAAAATTATAGATACGTTGGAGACGTATCAGTATCCCCAAGCTTAATTCCTGCTCGTCCTTGAGTTGGTAAATGATAAAAACAGAATTTTGATGTGGAATGATGCCTAATCTGTTGATCATATTCTTTTCTTCTATGTATAGAATGGATATTTGGACTTGTAAATGATTCGAAGCAATAGTCTAGTTTTAACATAATGATTCAATAGTCAAGCATGTCAACAAGCAACCATGTCTTTCAAAATATCAACATTAAATAAAGTTATCCCTAGCCCATCATGCTCAATCATTGATCCATTCATGAAACACACTCAAATATTAGCTATGCCCAATGCTCAAGTACGATCATAATGCCCCCTAGCTCTTGCTTATAAGAGAAGATGGAGACGCAAAGCAAAAATAGAAATTGCATAAAGTAAATAGATAGGCCCTTCGCAGAGGGAAGTAGGGATTTGTAGAGGTGCCATAGCTCAAGGTTTAAATTGATAGAGAAAATATTTTGAGTGGCATGCTTTTCCTGTCAACGAAAACAATGAAGTAGCTCACAATACTTTCCATGCTAGATACATTACAGGCGGCTCCCAAACAGAATAGTAAAGTCTTTACTCCCCCTCCACCAATCAATCACACTCCACGACGAGCCGAATCCATGGGTACCGTCCATACCAACAACATTCCTAGGGGAGATTTGTTTAATTATTTGCATTTTTTTCTTTGGTTTTGGGACTAGGAATCCCTATTACCAGCCACTTTCTCGTGAATGATAGTGATCAACACATATCGTGAGAATAACATGCCTAGCATGGAAAATATTGGATACTCCCCACCGTTTCCTGAGTGGTACGACCACACAAAAGAGAAAAATTATTTTCAAGATTTAGAGATGGCACATACAAATTTGTTTGGAAGGGCATGCAAATACCGCATGTAGGTAGGTATGGTGGAGTCATAAGGCAAAACTTGGTTTAAGGATTTCGGGTGCACAAGTAGTATTTCTACTTAGTACAAATGAAGGTAGCAAATAGATTGGGAAGCAACCAAACCGATGAACAAAAAATCAGATAAGTGAGCACTGAGTTATAACTAAAACCGAATAATGCACCACAAGTAGGATGTAACTTCATTGCATAACTATTGACTTTCGTGCATGCATAGGGAATCACAAACCTTAACACCAATATTCTTACTAAGCATAATTACTCACTAACATGACTCACATATTACTATCATCATGTTTCAAAACTATTACAAAGAATCAAGTTTAATTTGTCCCATGATCTTCACGGACGTTTTTATTATATCCTCCTTGGATATCTATCACTTTCGGACTAGTTTCATGTATTGCCATTGTTTTTTCGACAAGCTCAAACAATTTTAAGTAAAGCACATGAGCAAATGAAAACATACTCTCAAAGGATATGAGTACTCAAAAAATTAAGGAGCTATGTGAGGACTATCTCTCCCTCAATAAATATTTTCAGATCTTAAGTACTTTATTCAAACAGCAAGCAAAAGAAAAATAGCACTCCAAGAATAGCGCGCATCATGTGAACGAATAAAAATTTAGGCTCAACATAGGCTAACTGATAATTGTTGATGACCAGAGGTGGGATGCATAGCATCCCCAAGCTTAGATGCTTGAGACTTCTTGAAATATTTACTTGGGGTGCCTTGGGCATCCCCAAGCTTGAGCTTTTGTATCTCTTTCAATCCTCTCATATCCCGGTTTCACCTATTCTCAAAAACTTCATCCACACAAAACTCAAAAAGAACTCGTGAGATAGGTTAGTACACAAAATAATAAATCAATTCTTTATGTACTGACAAGCCAAGTTGCATAATAATTTTGAAACATTAGGTACTGTATACTATCATTTCCACAATTTATATCTACAAATATAGTCTATGGAAACTATAGGATAAGTAGATAACGAAACTATGACAGCAATCTATCTAAACAGAATAGTCTGTAGGAATTTATGAAAACAGTGTACTTATGTAACTCAAGAAATTATGAAACTTTAGGAAAGTCTATGAGATTTATATGAAAACACTTTGTAAAAAATTAGAAACTTTCCACGATCCAGTAAAATATGAAAATTCAAACACTACAGCAGAAGTTTCTGTTTTTACACAACACACATCAAACATGAAATTCAAGCATCCTAAAGGAAATTCTTGGAACTTTTTATTGAAAAAAAAGATTATAAATAACACCTAACAGATCACAACAAAATAAAATGAAGGTCCAAGCAAAACTCATATTATGTGACGAATAAAAATATAGCTCTAAGTGAGATATACCCATAGTGTTGAAGACGAAAGAGGGGATGCCTTCCGGGGCATCCCCAAGCTTAGATGCTTGAGTATTCCTTAAATATTACCTTGGGGTGCCTTGGGAATCCCCAAGCGTAGTTTCTTGTCACTCCTTATTCTCCTCATATCGTTGTCTCACCCAAAACTTGAAAACTTCAATGACACAAAACTTAACGGAACTTCGTGAGATGGGTTAGTGTAGTGAATATAGATCATTAACTTAGGTACTGTCAAGACAAGATTCATAATTGTTACCACGTTATACCTACAGTATTAAATCATTCCCACAATTTATATTACTCAATATAAGCTTATAGGGACACTTGAAACAAGCAAAGTATGCTTGCAAAACAGAATCTATCAAAAACAGAATAGTCCGTAAAGATCTGAATGATCACCAAACTTTCCTAACTTTTAAATTCTGAAAAATTATTATAACTCAAGGAATTTTCATATAAATGTTTTTTTTAAAATTTAGAATTTTTTAACGCTCCACTAAAATCAGATAATTCATATACTGGACGTAAAACTTTCTGTTTTTGCACAGAATCAAACAAGCAAGTATCCCCACTATCCCAAAGGCTTTACTTGGCACTTTATTGAAATAAAAGACACAAAACATGATTAATATAGTATATTAATCATGTGAACACAAAAACAGAAAGTAAAAGTGTTGGGTTGTCTCCCAACAAACGCTTTTCTTTAATGCCTTTTAGCTAGGCATGATGATTTCAATGATGCTCACATAGGAATAGTAATTGAAACATGCAAAAGAGCATCATGAATCTCATGAAAAGCACATTTAAGTCTAACCCACTTCCTATGCATAGGGATTTTGTGATAAAACAATTTATGAGAACAAGAATCATCTAGCATAGGAAGGCAAAACAAGCATAACTTCAAAACTTTGAACACATAGAGAGGAAACTGGATATTATTGCAATTCCTACAAGCATATGTTCCTCCCTCATAATAATTTTCATTAGCATCATGAATGAATTCTACAATATAACCATCACATAAATCATTATTTTTATGATCCACAATCATAGAAATTCTACTAGTCTCCACACAACAAAATTTCTCCTCACGCAAAGTAGTCGGAGCAAACTCAACAAAACAACTATCATGAAACACTTGATTGACATAACCATATTGAATATTCAAATCATGATAATAGGATTCATGGTTTTCATTACTCTTTATAGCATACATGTCATCACAATAATCATCCTATATTGGAGGCATGCTATCATCATAATAGTTTTGCTCATGAAAACCTGGGGGACAAAAAATATCATCTTCATCAAACATAGCATCCCCAGGCTTGTGGTCTTGCATATCATTAGCATCATGAATATTCATAGAATTCGTACTAACAATGTAGCAATCATGCTCATCACTCAAAGATTTAGTGCCAAACATTTTAATAACTTCTTCTTCTAACACTTGAGCACAATTTTCCTTTTCGTCATTTTCATGAAAGACATTAAAAAGATGAAGCATATGAGGCAACCTTAATTCCATTTTTTGTAGTTTTATTTTATAAAACCTAAATAATTCAAAACAAGAAACTAGAATATTTGATTGCAAGATCTACAGATATACCTTCAAGCACTCACCTCCCCGGCAACGGCGCCAGAAAAGAGCTTGAGTTTTGTAGACTCGTGTTGGGTCTATAAGCGCAGAGTTTTGTAGGACAATGGCAATTTTCCCTCAAGTGGATGACCTAAGATTTATCAATATGCGGGAGGCGTAGGATGAAGATGGTCTCTCTCAAACAACCCTGCAACCAAATAACAAAGAGTCTCTTGTGTCCCCAACACACCCAATACAATGGTAAATTGTATAGGTGCACTAATTCAGCGAAGAGATGGTGATACAAGTGCAATATGGATGGTAGATATAGGTTTTTTTAATAAGAAAATATAAAAACAGCAAGGTAAAAAATAGTAAACAGCAAGCAAAACATTGTATAAATGCTTGGAAACAAGGCCTAGGGTCCATACTTTCACTAGTGCAATTTCTCTCAACAATATTGGCATAGTTGAATCATATGTAAATACCTCTCATGCGACAAAGAGTTCACTCCAAAGTCACAAATAGCACAGAACTAACAAAGAAATTATTGTAGGGTACGAAACCACCTCAAAGTTATCTTTTCTGATCAATCTTATGAGCTGTCCCTATAAGTGTCACAAACAGCCCTAGAGTTCGTACTAAAATAACACCTTAAGATACACATCAACCAAAACCCTAATGTCACCTAGATACTCCATTGTCACTACAAGTACCCATGGGCTTGATTATATGATATGCATCACATAATTTCACATTCATGATGTTCAATCCAACATAAAGAACTTCAAGGATTGCCCCAAAGTTTCTACCGGAAAGTCAAGACAAAAACGTGTGCCAACCCCTATGCATAGATACCCAAGGTTATAGATCCCGTAAGTTGATCACCAAAACATACATCAAGTGGATCAATAGAACATCCCATTGTCACCAGGGATATCCCATCGCAAGACATACATCAAGTGTTCCCAAATCCTTAAAGACTCAATCCGATAAGAAAACTTCAAAGGGAAAACTCCATAGGATTCATCTATATCAATAAAGCTCGCGGTACATCAAGATCGTGCCATCTCAAGAACACGAGAGAGAGAGATCGAACACATAGCTACTGGTACATACCCTAAGCCCCGAGGGTGAACTACTCCCTCCTCGTCATGGAGAGCGCCGGGATGATGAAGATGGCCTTCGATGATGGTTTCCCCCTCTAGCAGGGTACCGGAACGGGCTACCGATTGGTTTTTCGTGGCTCTATAGGTTTGCAACGGTGGAACTCCCGATCTTGGTTCTGCATTGGGGTTTTTGCAATTTATAGGAATTTATGGCAGTGAAAACGAGTTGGGATGGGCCACGAGGTAATAACAAGCCTGGTGGGCGTGCCTAGGGGGGTGGCCGTGCCCCCGAGGCTTGTGACTGCTTCATGGGTCTTTTGGCCCAACTCTAATGCTCCGTGGGTCTCCTTCGGTCCATAAAAAATCACCGTAAAGTTTTGTTCCGTTTGGACTCCGTTTGATATTACTTTTCTGTAAAACTCAAAAACAAGGAAAAACAGAAACTGGCACTAGGCTCTGGGTTAATAGGTTAGTCCCCAAAACAATATAAAGTTGTAGTAAAATGATTGTAAAACATCCAAGAATGATAATATAGTAGCATGAAACAAGCAAAAATTATAGATACATTGGTGACATATCAGGTGGCTATATCATTCAATTTAGTAAGATGTGCCACAACAGTTTTAGATTCAACCAAAGTTATTAACTCAGGATCGACAGAGAATTCATAATCCTTATTAGTAACAAAGATAGGTGAAGTAGCAAACTTAGGATCATATTTCATTCTAGCATTCAAAGATTTTTCTTTCCACTTGCATAGCAATTTCTTAAGACCATCTCTATCCTTACAAGCAAGAAAGTCCATAGCTACCTCTCCTTCCATAACATAACCCTCAAGTATATCAGGCAATTAATATCTAGGAGATCTAGGTCTAGCAGCTGTCTGATAGTGTTCAGTTTCAATAATTTCATCAGTTTCATAAGTATCATCGGTTTCAGCATTGACTCTAGCAATTTGTTCATCAAGAAATTCACCCAGTGGCATAGTATTATCAAGCAAAGTATCATCGTTAGCATCATGCATAGAATAAGTGGAATCATCAATTACTTGCGACATATCAGAATTACTAGCAGGTGGCGGTGTCACAAATTTACTCATAACAGAAGGTGAATCAAGCAGAGCTAGATGGCAGTTCCTTACCTCCCTTCGTAGTAGAGGGATAGATCTTGGTTTTTGGATCTTTTACATTCTTCATAGTTATGAACAGATATAAATCCCAAGTGACTCAGAGAATAGAGCTATGCTCCCCGGCAAAGGCGCCAGGAAAAGGTCTTGATAACCCACAAGTATATGGGATCACAACAGTTTTCGAGGGTAGAGTATTCAACTAAAATTTATTGATTCGACACAAGGGGAGCCAAAGAATATTCTCGAGTATTCGCAGCTGAGTTGTCAATTCAAGCACACCTGAAATACTTAATATCTGCAGCAAAGTATTCAGTAGCAAAGTAGTATGGAAGTAACGGTAACGATGGCAAAAGTGATAGTTGCAGTTTTATAGTGACTGTGGCAGTAGCAACGGAAAAGTAACTTAGCAAGGATCAATATGTGAAAAGCTCGTAGGCAATGGATCACTGATTGATAATTATGCCAGATGGCATTAATCATGCAACAGTTATAACATAGGGTGACACAGAACTAGCTCCAATTCATCAATGTAATGTAGGCATGTATTCCATATATAGGCATACGTGCTTATGGAAAAGAACTTGCATGACATCTTTTGTCCTACCCTCCCGTGGCGGCGGGGTCCTATTGGAAACTAAGGGATATTAACGCCTCCTTTTAATAGAAAACCGCACCAAAGAATTAGCACTTAGTGAATACATGAACTCCTCAAACTACGGTAATCGTTGAAAGAATCCCAGTTATTGTCACCCTGGGGATGCGTATCATAACTCTTAATAGGTGTCTACAACTTGCAAGACAGGATCAAGAACAAATATATATTCATGAAAACATAAGAGGTTCAGATCTGAAATCATGGCACTCGGGCCCTAGTGACAACCATTAAGCATAGCGAAGTCATAGCGACATAAATCTCAGAACATAGTGGATACTAGGGATCAAACCCTAACAAAAATAACCCGATTATATCATAAATCTCATCCAACCCATCACTATCCAGCAAGCCTATGATGGGATTACTCACGAACGGCGGAGAGAATCATGGAATTGCTGATGAAGGATGGTTGGTGATGACGATGGCGTTGATTTCCCCTCTCCGGAGCCCAAAACGTACTCCAGATCTGACCTCCCGAGGAAGAACGGGAGGTGGCAGCGGCTCCGTATCGTGAAACGTGATGAAATCTTCTCTCTAATTTTTTCTCCATGAATAGGAATATATAGGGTTGGGATTGAGGCCGGTGCAGCCACAGGGGGGCCCACAAGCTTTCCAGGCGCGTCTAGAGGGTGGCCGCGCCTGGTGGGCTTGTCACCTGTGGGTGGCCCCCCTCCCGCTGATTATTTTGCCAGTATTTTTTATTAATTCCAAAAATAATCTCCGTAAATTTTCAGGTCAATCCGAGAACTTTTATTTCTACACAAAAATAACACCAAGACAATTCTGCTGAAAACAACGTCAGTCTATGTTAGTTCCATTCAAATCATGCAAATTAGAGTCCATAACAAGGGGAAAATAGTTTGGAAAAGTGGATACGATGGAGACGTATCACTCAAGCTTGGGGATACCCAAGGCACCCCAAGTAAATATTTCAAGAAGTCTCAAGCATCTAAGCTTGGGGATGCTACGCATCCCACCTCCCTTCATCAACAATTAACGGTTAGCCTATGTCGAGCCTAAATTTTTATTCATTTACATGATGCGTCCTATTGTTGTAGTGCTATTTTTATTTTTCTTGTTGTTTAAATAAAATTCTCTAATTTTAATATCTTTATTGAGAGAGAGAGAGAAAGTCCTAACATAGCTACTTAATTGTTTGACTACTCATTAACTTCAATTATATGTTTTGGAGTAGTTCTTTCATTTACACTCGTGCTTCACTTATATCCTATGAGTAAATGGTTGAATGAATTGAATATCATAAATCTTAAATTAAATATACTTCATATATTTATCCCATGGGGAGTAATGACTTCATGCATAATAAGTATAGGCGGTAAAATTTATTGAAAGTTAGCAAACACCACATTGGTCACTTGAACAATTCATGAAAGAATATCGAAGGAAGAGAGATTCCACATATAAATATACTATCTTGGACATATTCTATGATTGTGAGCTCATTAATTATTTTCAAGCTCGAGCAAATCAGTTAAAATTGGACAAGGAAGACAACTTAATGAGTTATGTTAAGGTATATTTGTATAGAAGTTATATTGTTATGGATCCTCCAACATGTGGTGCTTGCTTCCACCTCATACTAGCCAAAACTTCCGCAACAAGTAGAAATAATACTTGTGCATCCAAACACCCTTAAACCAGTTTTTCCATGAGAGTCCACTATACCTACCTATGGATTGAGTAAGATCCTTCAAGTAAGTTGTCATCGGTGAAAAAATCAATAAAACATTGCTCCTAAATATGTATGATATTTTATTCTAAGGAAAATAAGCATTGTACGAATTTGTGATGGTAAAGAAATAAAAGCGACGGACTGCATAATAAAGGTTGCTATCACAAAGGGCAATCCAACGTGACGTTCCTTTGCATTGAGGGTTTGCACATCCAAAAACAAAAAACACATGACAACCTATGATTCCCTCTATGAAGGGTATATCTTTTGCTTTCTAGTACTTACCTTTATGCAAGAGTCATGGCGATCTTCACCACTTCCTATATTTCGCCTTTTTCTCTTGGCAAGCGCCATGTGTTGGGGAATGATCTAGACACATATATCCATAAAATTATATTTGATCATGAAATATTATTGTTAACAATTATCTATATGATAAATAAGTTGGGAGGAAAAACATTAAGCCGCTATCTTTCTCTGTGTTCGATCGATGCTATTTGTTCTATAAATATGCTTTGAGTGTCAATAATCATGGAATACTATATGATAGTTGAGTATGTGGAATTTGCTAAATAAAAGCTCTTACATAGATCCTTCCTGAAAATAAGATGAATTGCAATTGTTCGATGACTAGGAATATGGTTTGTAAGTTTTCAAGTCTATATTTTAATATGTGAATAGCTTGTTACTCGATCATGATATGTTTCATGAGATGAGCTACTATTTACGGTTTATATTGATGCTAGAAAAAGTGATTGGAATTATCATTGATCGAACTTGTGCACTTTCTAGCATTCACACTTCATAAAATATTTCTTTTATCATTTACCTACTCGAGGACGAGCGGGAATTAAGCTTGGGGATGCTGGTATGTCTCCAATGTATTTATAATTTATGAAGTATTCATGCCATGTTTACAATAATTCTATATGATTTTGGTATGATTTTATTAGAACTAACCCGGACTGATGTTGTTTTCAGGAGAACTACCATGGTGTCATTTTTGTGCAGAAATAAAAGTTCTCGGAATGGGCTGAAAATTTACGAAGAATATTTTTGGAAAATATAAAAAAAATACTGGAGCAAAAAGATACAGGAGAGGAGTCCCGAGGCGGCCACAAGCCACCAAGGCGCGACCCCCCTAGCGCGCGACCCTTGGCTTGTGGGTCCCTCGGGAGTCCCCTTGACGTGATTCCAATGCCAAGTACTATAAATCCAAAAACCTCCAGAAAGAAACCTAGATCGACAGTTCTGCCGCCGCAAGCCTATGTAGCCACAAAAAACTAATCGGTAGCCCATTCCGACACCTTGCCAGAGGGGGAACCATCACCGGAGGCCATCTTCATCATCCAGATGGTCTCCATGACGAGGAGGAAGTAGTTCACCCTCGGGTATGAGGGTATGTACCAGTAGCTATGTGCTTGATCTCTCTCTCTCTCTCGTGTTCTTGAGATGGCATGATCTTGATGTACCATGAGCTTTATTAATATATATGAATCATATGGAGTTTTCCCCTCTCTACCTTCTTGTGATGAATTGAGTTTTCCCTTTGAAGTTTTCTTATTGGATTGAGTCTTTAAGGATTTGAGAACACTTGATGTACGTCTTGCGATGGGACATCCGTGGTGACAATGGGATGTTCTATTGATCCACTTGATGTATGTTTTGGTGATCAACTTGTGGGTTCCGTGACATGGGAATCTATGCATAGGGGTTGGCACATGTTTTCGTCTTAACTCTCTAGCAGAAACTTTGTGGCACTCTTTGAAGTTCTTTGTGTTGGATTGAACATGATGAATCTGAAATTGTGTGATGCATATCGTATAATCAAGCCCATGGGTACTCGTGGTGACATTGGAGTATCTAGGTGATATTAGGGTTTTGGTGGGTGTGTTTCTTAAGGTGTTATTTTAGTATGAACTCTAGGGCTGTTCGTGACACTTACAGGGATAGCTCATAAGATTGATAGAAAAAGATAACTTTGAGGTGGTTTCGTACCCTACAATAATTTCTTCGTTTCTTCACCGCTATTTGTGACTTCGGAGTGAACTCTTTGTCACATGTGAGGGATTTACATATGATTCAACTATATTAGTATTGTTGAGAGAACTTGCAGTAGTGAACGTATGAACCCTAGGCCTTGTTTCCAAGCCTTGCAATACCGTTTTTGCTCACTTTTGTTACTAGTTACCTTGTTGTTTTTATATTTAGATTACAAATACCTATATCTACCATCCATATTACACTTGTATCTCCTTCTCTTCTCCGAACTAGTGCACCTATACAATTTACCATTGTATTGGGTGTGTTGGTGATACGTATCCAACGTATCTATAGTTTTTGATGATTTCATGCTATTATATATACGTTTTGTATGTTTTATATGCATTAATATGCTATTCTATATTATTTTTGGGACTAAGTTATTAATCTAGAGCCCGGTGCGAGTTTCGTTTTTCTCTTTGTTTTTGAGTATTGCAAAATATGGAATATTAAACGGAGTCCAAATGGAATAAAATCCTCAGAATGATTTTTTCTAGAAGGAAAGAGATCTACCAGACTTGGAGTGCACGCCAGGGCATCTGCTAGGAGGTCACAAGCCAGGGAGGCACGGCCAACCCCCCTGGCCACGCCTGGCAGGCTTGCCACCTCCTGGCAGGTCTCCTAGTCCTAATCTTCCTCCTATAAATGCCCAAATATTCCCCCAATATCAAAAAGAGCCACGCAAATACTTTTTCGCCGCCAGAAGCCTCCGTTCCCGAGAGATCCAATCTTGGAGCCTTTTCCGGAGGGGGATTTGATCACGGAGGGCATTTACATCAACTCCATTGTCCCTCCAATGATGCATGAGTATTCCACCATAGACCTACGGGTCCATAGATAGTATCTAGATGGCTTCTTCTCTCTCTCTCTCTCTTTGTGCTTTAACACCACGTTCTTCATGATCTTCATGGAGATCTATCTGATCTAATACTCTTTTGTGATGTGTTTGTCGAGATCCGATGAATTGTGGGTTTATGTTCAGATTATCCATGAATATTATTTGAGTCTTTTCTTCATTCTTATATGCATGATTTCATATCTTTGCAAGTCTCTTATAGTTATTGGTTTGGTTTGGCCAACTAGATTGGTAATTCTTGCAATGGGGAAGTGCTTAGTTTTGGGTTCAATCTTGCGGCGTCCTCACCCAGTGACAAAGTAGGGGTAGGGAGGCACGTATTTTATTGTTGCCATCAACAGTAACAAGATGGGGTTTTCATCATATTGCTTGAGTTTATCCCTCTACATCATGTTATCTTTCTTAATGTGTTACTTTGTTCTTCATAAACTTAATACTCTAGATGCAGGCAGGAGTCGGTCGATGTGCGGAGTAATAGTAGTAGATGCAAAATCGTTTCGGTCTACTTGTCACAGATGTGATGCATATATGCATGATCATTGCCTTGGCTAACTACATGATTATTCGGCTTTCTATCAATTGCTTGACAGTAATTTGTTTACCCTTCATGATATTTGCCTTCAAGAGAGAAGCCTCTAGTGAAATCTATGGCCACCGGGTCTACTTTCCGTAATATATTTTCGGATCTATAAATCAAAAATATCAAAAGTACCTTGATGTAATTTATATCCTTTTTACTTTCTGCAATCTTTCACATATACTCTATCACATCTAATCCTAGCAAATAACCGTGAAGGGATTGAAAACCCCTTTTTAGCGTTGGGTGCAATAGTTTGATTGTTTGTGTAGGTGCATCCATTGGTGACTTGCTTGTTCCTCCTACTGGATTTATACCTTGGTTCTCAAATACTGAGGGAAATACTTATCTACTTCGATGCATCACACTTTCCTCTTCAAGCGAAAACCAACGCATGCTCAAGAGGTAGAAAGAAGGATTTCTAGCGCCATTGCCGGGGAGGATACACATCAAGCATACCAAGTACCCATCACAAACTCATCTGTTGCATTTACATTATTTTCCATTTGCTTCTCGTTTTCCTATCCCCCACTTTTGAAATGATTTTCAGAAAATACCAAAAAGATTCGCCTTTTTATTCACCCTTCTTCCATTCTCCTTTTTGTTTGCCTTTTGATTGCTTGTGTGTTTGATTTCTTTCTTTGTCACGATGTCTGGGAATACCAAGTTGTGTGACTTTTCCAATACTAATAATAATGATTTTATTAGTACTCCGATTGCTCCCTCCACTAGTGAGGAATCTTATGAAATCAATGTTGCCTTGCTTAATCTTGTTATGAAAGAACAATTTTCTAGCCTTCCTAGTGAAGATGTCGCATCCCATCTAAATAATTTCATTGATTTGTGTGATATGCAAAAGATGAAAGATGTGGATAATGATATTGTTAAATTGAAGCTATTTCCGTTTTCACTACAAGATCGTGCTAAAACTTGGTTTTCATATTTGCCTAAAAATAGTATTGATTCATGGAATTAGTGTAAATATGCTTTTCTTTCCAAGTACTTTCCTCCCGCTAAGTCATCTCCCTTAGGAACGATATAATGAATTTTAAGCAACTTGATCATGAGCATGTTGCACAATCTTGGGAGATGATGGAATTAATGATTAGAAATTGTCCCGCGCATGGTTTGTGTTTATGGATGATTATAAAAAAATTATGCCGGATTGAATTTTGCATCTAGGAATCTTTCAGATTCCACCACGGGTGGTACATTTATGGAAATCACATTAGGAGAAGCTACTAAACTCATAGATAATATTATGGCAAATTACGCTCGATGGCATACCAAAAGATCTACTAGTAAAAAAGTGCATGATATTGAAGAAATAAATACTTTGAGTGAAAATATGGATGAATTGATGAAATTGTTTGCTAGTAAGAGTGCACCTATTGATCCTAACGATATGCCTTTGTCTTATTTGATTGGAAATAATAATGAAACTATGGATGTGAATTTTGTTGGTAGGAACAATTTTGATAATAACGCGTACAGAGGTAATTTCATCCCTAGGACGTTTCCTAGTAATTCCTCTAATAATTATGGTAATTCCTACAACAATTCTTATTGAAATTATAATAATATGCCCTCTGATCTTCAAAATATTGTTAAATAATTTATTTGTTCGCAAAAGGTTTTCAATGCTACGATTGAAGAAAAATTGCTCAAGATTGATGATTTGGCTAGGAACGTTGATAGAATTTCGCTTGAGATTGATTATTTTAAAGTTAGATCTACTCTGCCCAATATTGATATTAATGACTCTTTAAAAGATATGAGAATTTCCATTGATGAAAGTAAGGAAAGAACCGCTAGAAAACGTGCTAAGCGTGAATGCCTTGAAAAGGTGTGTTCTCGTGATAATAATGATGAAGATCTCAAAGTGATTGATGTGACTCCTATTGAATATTTGTTTTACAATATAAATCTTGATAAATATGGGCTTGAGATAAGTCATCTTTAGTTAAAAATCACCCCAATGATTCGGAGTTTATAGATCTTAATGCTAAAATTGATAAAAGTGGGATAGAAGAAGTCAAAACTTTAAATAGCAATGAACCCACTCTGTTTGATTTCAAGGACTTTAATTATATATCTGCTCTTTGATTTATTGTATTTCCTTGTTGCAATCCATGATGAATTCTCTGCATGCTTATAATCAAAATAAGGCTTTTACTAAACATATTGTTGATGCTATGATGAAATCTTTTGAAGAAAAACTTGAGTTGGAAGTTTCTATCCCTATAAAGCTTCATGATGACTGGGAACATACTATTAAGATTAAAATTAAATATTATGAGTGCCATGCTTTGTGTGATTTGGGTGCTAGTGTTTCCACAATTCCGAAATCTTTATGTGATGTGCTAGGTTACCATGATCTTGATGATTTCTATTTAAATTTGCACCTTGCGGATTTCACTATTAAGAAACCTATGAGAAGAATTAATGATGTTCTTATTTTTTAAAATAGGAACTACGTACCCGTAGATTTCATTATTCTTGATATAGATTGCAATCCTACATGCCCTATTATTCTTGGTAGACCTTTCCTTAGAACGATTGGTGCAATTATTGGCATGAAAGAAGGAAACATTAGATTCCAATTTCCATTAAGGAAAGGCATGGAACACTTTCCTACAAATAAAATAAGATTGACTTATGAATCTATTATGAGAGTTACTTTTGGATTACATACCAAAGATGACAATACCTAGATCTATCGTGTTTTGCCTAGCTAGGGGCGTTAAACGATAGCGCCTGTTGGGAGGCAACCCAATTTTATTTCTATGTTCTGTTTTTTCTTCTGTTTTTTAGTGCTTACCACATTATTACTTCTATAGTCATTGTGTTTTTGTGTATTAATTAGTGTTTGAGCCAAGTAAGACCTTTGGGATGGTCTATGGTGATTGTTGATTTGATCTTGCTAAAAAACATAAACTTTTGCGCTCAGTCCAGGAATTTTATAAAAAATTTAGAGCGTTTAATGAGTCTGAAAGTTTTACACAAGATTTATATAAAAAATTCCCAGGTTTTCCTAATTTTTCAGAATGTTTTGAGTTACATAAGTATACGAAGTTTTCAGATTGCTACAGACTGTTCTGTTTTTGACAGATTCTGTTTTCTTTGAGTTGTTTACCTATTTTGTTGTATCTATGGGTTGTATCGGGGGGTATGAACCATGGAGAAGTTAGAATACAGTAGTTATAACAAAAATATAAATAAAGAATGATTTCACAGCATTACCTAAAGTGGTGATTTATTTTCTTATACTAACGGATCTCATGAGTTTTCTATTGAGTTTTGTGTTGTGAAGTTTTCAAGTTCTGGGTAAAGATTTGATAGACTATGGAATAAAGAGTGGAAAAATCCTAAGCTTGGGGATGCCCAATGCACCCCAAGTCATATTCAAGGGTGCCAAAGAGCCTAAGCTTGGGGATGCCCCGGAAGGCATCCCCTCTTTCGTCTTCAATCCATCAGTAAATTTACTTGAGGCTATATTTTTATTCACCACATGATATGTGATTTGCTTGGAGCATCTTGTATGACATGAGTCTTTGATTTTTACTTTGACACAATCATCCTTGATGCACACATATTTTGAGAGAGACACTCTGAATCGTGAATTTATTAGAATCTCTATGTGCTTCACTTATATCTTTTGAGATAGGAAATTTTGCTCTAGTGCTTCACTCATACCTTTTTAGAGCACGACGGTGTTTGGTTTTGTAGAAATTATTGAACTCTTGTACCTCACTAATATTATTTTGAGAGTCTTTAAACAGCATGGTAATTGTTTAGGTTATGAATTTAGTCCTAATATAATAGGCATCCAATAGCGATATAATAAAAACTTTCATATAAAGTGCATTGAATACTATGAGAAGTTTGATTCCTTGCATATAGTTTTGAGATATAAAGATGGTGATATTAGAGTCATGCTAGTGAGTAATTGTGGAATGGTAGAAATACTTGTGTTGAAGTTTGTGATTCCTGTAGCATGCACGTATGGTGCACCGTTATGTAACGAAGTCGGAGCATGATTTGTTTATTGATGGTCATCCTTTGTGTGAGGGTCTGGAGCGCGTGATGGTTAACTCCTACCAACCTCTCCCCTAGGAGCATCTGTCTAATAATTTGCTTCGATGACTAATAGACCTTGGCAATAAGTATGTGAGTTCCTTATGACTAATGTGAGTCCATGGATTATACCCACTCTCACCCTTCCACCTTTGCTAGCCTCTCTAGTACCGCGCAACTTTCGTCGGTGCATTAAACCCACCTTCCTCAAAATAGCCACCATATTCCCTTCCTTAGAACAGCCACCATACCTACCTATTATGGCATTTCCATAGCCATTCCAAGATATATTGCCATGCAACTTCCACGGTTTTGTTTCTTACGACACGCGCCATCATTTTCATATTGCTTTTTCATACAGAGTCATATTTTGTTCTAGGTTTCGAGTTGTAATTTTTGAGTTGTAAGTAAATAAAAGTGTGATGATCATCTGTTGTGGGAAACGAACACCTATGGGATCGGGAGGATCCCTTTTGGTTCGGTAGGGAGATGGTATGTGCGAAGAGCAGGACGAACGAGCAGCGTGAGGGGATTTTACCCAGGTTAGGGCCGCAAAGATGCGTAAAACCCTACTCCTTCTTGGTTGTATTGGATGAGTTCTAGCTCAAGTTCTGGGAGCGCTATAGTACATAGTTGCTACTCATGTAGAATGGGCTAGAGGAGCTCCCAAAGTCCAGGAGTCTCAAAGTCCAAAAGTGCAAAAAGTCCCAAAAAGTCCCCTACCGTAACACCATGGGCCTCCTTTTATACTTTCAAAGGGGTCACCAATAGTGGCGTATAGTGCGTACACGAGGTGTATAGAGCTATAGTGTTATCATACCTAACACTGATGGTGTAAGATAAACGCATTTAATGCTCCATCTGGCACCTCTGACCGTTCACGGGACGAGATAGGACCCCGTCCCATCGGTGCCGCTTAGCCCCTCCATCGCCGGCGCCTCGACCCACGCCCACAACCTCCAGGATGGGAACGTCCTTCGTTTCAAAATGATGGAGGCCGATCTGCTCTCCGTCAAGATTTATGGGCCACAGGCGTCCGTCTCAGTTGCTGCGAAGAGAGCTCGAGTGGCGTTGAAAGCTCATCCTCGAGTGACAGTGACAACGAAGGCGGTGTCGGTGAAAGCGACGATGAGTCTGAGCTCCAGACCGTCAAGTCGGAATAATACGACCTGAGCTCTGACTGATCGATGGTGGGACCATCATCGTCAGCCTCATGCCTCTCCCCCTTCTGGCAGGGCGATCTTGCTGGAGGTCCTTGTCCCGGGTGCTGGTCTTGTCCTCTACGCAATGCTGGCCCTCTCCTCCGTGCAATGCTGGTCCAGGAGGAGCCAAGCTCTCGTCGGAGGCCCCTTGCTATATTTTCCTCTTGTAGTCTTCCTCGTCCTCCCATCTTTTTCTTCTCGTAATCTCCCCTAGGGGAGAAAGTAAAATAAATATGTACTTAGGAAGAGGCGACATCTCATGTAAATTTCACCCTAATTGAGTGACCGTATATTATTCTCCTCGTTAGATTCCCCTTTCCATGGTGTTTTCCCTACGCTTTTTTAGAAAAACCTTGCCGACACATGCGGCCCTACCGCGAGCGCTTTGAGGAGTGGGTCCTTAGCAGCCTGCTGGCGGTGCCACTACCGGCAAGATACCTTGTCATTCTCAGCATGGCCATCTAAGATGTTGAGCGGACTCGAAATAGAGTAAGGGCGCGAGTTCAGCCACTTGAGCCATTGAGCGGACTCGAAATAGAGCAAGGGCGTGAGCGCAGCCACTTAAGCCATTGAGCGGACTTGAAACAGAGTAAGGGCACAGCCAATCACGGCAAGGTTCCTTGGTGTGCAGGTTTTCCATACAAAAGTCGAAATCGTCCAAGGAAAATAACTTCACAAAAGAATATCTACTCAGAGTTTTGCAACTTAGCTTTTTGTTGCCGTACTCCTTCCGGCAAGATGTTTACCTTGAACATCGCCCATTGGTATCCATACCACCAATCCCCCCCCCCTCGGCAAAGCTGCACGCGAGGTAACCTTCTGTCCTTTGAGAAAAAGAAAGAAGAAAAAATAGGGATATGGAACCTTTGCGGTCCGTTAGCTCTTGTCGGGGGTAAGCTCAATACAATATCTCAGAAAAACATGTACATAAGTAAACATGAGAATCAACAAGATTTGCAGAACACTTAGCCTTGTTCAACTATGCATGGGGTCTACGCCTATCTTTGTACAAAGTTTACATGCTTCAGCGGCAAGACTTGTACAAAAGGTGGTTGCCGGGATACCCGGCCATCGCGCCTCATGGGTATAACTTACGAAGATGTTTGATATTCCAAGAGTTGCTCACTGGGATTCTATCCTCGGTCTCCAGGCGGACTGCGCTAGGCCTGGTGACTCGTACGACCCGATAAAGGACTTCCCACTTTGGCGTCAACTTATTGGAATTCTTGGCGGACTGAATGCGCCGAAGAACAAGGTTGCCTTCCTCAAGACTTCTGGCATGAACCTTGCAGATATGATAGCAGCGTAAAGCTTGCTGGTAGCATGTAGCTCGCATAGTAGCCCGAAGACGATCTTCCTCAAGGAGCGTAGCGTCATCTTGCCGCAACTGCTCTTACTCAAGCTCCTCATAAGCGAGCACTCGAGGTGACCCGTATATAAGTTTCGTGGGGAGAACTGCTTCTGCCCCGTATACCAGGGAGAAAGTTGTCTGGCCGGTGGCTTGATTTGGTGTCGTTTTGATTGACAAAAGAACCGCCGGCGGCTCATCAATCTAGCGTCTTCCGCACTTGCACAGCCTGTCAAAAGTTCTTGTCTTGAGACCTCGCAACACTTCAGCATTATCCCTTTCTACCTGGTCGTTGCTCCTACAAGGTCATACAATGGGTTACATGCCAAATAAGGTAGGGACATCACTTGGGATGTCACAACTCTCCCACACTACAAGAGGATCTCGACCCGAGATCTAGGAACGAAAGAAGTCTGGAAATTCGGAACAGAGCAGGTCCTCACGTTCCCAAGTAGCTTCTTTGTCGGAATGATGAGACCACTTCACCTTGAGGAACTTGATAGACTTGTTGCGAGTCTTACGCTCAGTTTCTTCAAGAATTGCAACTGGGTGCTCACGATAAGAAAGATCAGCTTGAAGATCGATGTCTTGGAGGTCAATGGTTCGCTCAGGAGACTTGAAGCATTTCTGGAGCTGAGAAACATGGAAGACATCGTGCACGTTCGCGAAATTTGGAGGAAGCTCAAGTTGATATGCAAGACCACCTCTCTTATCAACAACTTTGAATGGACCAACGAAACGAGGAGCCAACTTCCCTTTGATTCCAAATCGCTGCGTGCCTCTCATGGGAGAAACTTTGAGATAGACAAGATCATCCACTTGGAAGGAAACATCCCGATGCTTGCTGTCATAATAGCTCTTCTGACGGGACTGAGGTTCTTGCGAATGACATGGCACATTTCTTCTGCTTCAGTGATCATGTCATTGCCCAATATCTGACGCTCACCGGTTTCAGACCAGTTAAGCGGAGTACGACACTTTCTGCCGTAGAGAATCTCGAACGGGGCCTTGCCTGAACTAGCTTGGAAGCTATTGTTGTATGAGAATTCAGCATATGGAAGACAGTCTTCCCACTTCATGCCGAACGATATCACACAGGCTCTGAGCATATCTTCAAGGATTTGATTGAATCTCTCAACTTGACCACTTGTCTGCGGATGGGATGTCGTGCTGAAATGGATCTTAGTACCCATAGCAGTCTGGAAGGACTCCCAAAACTTGGAAGTGAAGAGACTTCCACGGTCAGAAGAGATGAGTTGAGGAATACCATGCAAAGACACTATTCTTGACGTATACAACTCTACAAGCTGAGCTGCCGAAATAGATTCCTTGACTGGCAGGAAATGAGCAACTTTTGACAACTTGTCGATAACCACAAAGATGGCATCGTTGCCCTTCTTGGACTGAGGAAACCCAGTTACGAAATCCATCTCCACATGATCAAATTTCAACTCTGGGATTGGCAAAGGCTGCAAAAGACCTGCTGGACGCTGATGCTCCGCCTTCACTCTGCGGCAAACATCACACTCGTTGACAAACTGAGAAATTTCACGTTTCATACGAGTCCACCAGAAGGTTTGCTTGAGGTCCTGATACATCTTGGAACTGCCTGGATGAATGGATAGAAGAGAATTGTGTGCTTCGTCCATGATAACCTTTCTGAGATCACCTTTTGGAACAACAAGACGGTCCTCAAAGAACAAGGTATCTTTGTCGTCGACACGAAAGCACTTATACTTCGGAATGCTCTTGGCCACACCTTTCTTCACCTTCTTCACCATAGCGTCTAGCAGCTGCGCTTGGCGAACCTGAACTTCCAGAGTCGGAGAGACTTGAAGATTTGCAAGAAATCCTTGCGGAATCATCTGAAGGTTGAGCTTGCGAAAGGCTTCACAAATCTCGGGTTGAAGAGGCTTCAAGATCAGACTATTGCAGTACGCCTTACGGCTGAGCACGTCTGCAATGACATTTGCTTTCCCCGGAGTATACTCAATGCTTGGATTGAAGTCTTCAAGCATTTCCACCCAACGAGATTGCCGAAGATTGAGATTTGGTTGAGTGAAAATGTACTTCAGGCTCTTGTGATCAGTGTACACCTCAAGTGGTCTACCCAACAACAAATGCCTCCAAGTCATAAGAGCATGCACAACTGCCGCCAACTCAAGATCATGAGTGGGGTAGTTCTTCTCGGCAGGCTTCAACTGACGCGAGGTATAGGCCACAATCTTCTTGTCTTGCATAAGAACACCACCAAGGCCTTGAAGAGAAGCATCACAGAAAACTTGGAAAGGCTTGGACTGCTCAGGAGGAACAAGAACTGGAGTTAAAGTCAGTCTCTGCTTGAGCGTATTGAATGCCGCATCACACTCAGGAGACCAAACATACTTGACACTCTTCTGGAGGAGATTTGACAGAGGCTTGGCAATTTGAGAAAAGTTCTCCACAAACCTTCTGCAATAACTGGCAAGCCCGAGGAAACTCCGAAGCTGCTTGACGCTCTGCGGAGGTTCCCACTTCAATATAGCTTCAACTTTCTCAGGGTGCACTTTAATTCCCTCGGCAGAGATGACATGCCCGAGGTACACCACTTCGTTGAGCCAGAACTCACACTTGGAAAACTTGGAATAGAACTGATGTTCCCTTAACTTGTTGAGCACGAGGCGGAGATGCTCTGCATGATCTTCTTCTGTCTCCGAGAACACCAGAATATCATCAAGATAAACCAAGACAAACTCATTCTTGAAGGGAGAGAAGATGAAATTCATCATTCTTGAGAAGGTTGGAGGAGCATTCGCAAGACCAAACGACATAACGGTGTACTCATATGAGCCAAAACTCGTCCTGAATGCAGTCTTGGGAATGTCTTCTTCACGAATACGGATTTGATGATAACCCATTCGAAGATCCAACTTGGAGAAAACTTTGGCACCTTTCAGTTGTTCAAACAACTCATTGATGTTGGGAAGTGGGTACTTGTTTCTGATTGTCTTCTTATTCAATGGCCGATAATCAACACACAGACGATCCGTGCCATCTTTCTTCTTGACAAACAAAACACCACAACCCCACGGAGAAGAACTTGGTCTGATCAGACCCAGACGTTCTTGCTCATCTAGCTGCTTCTTCAACTCTTTCAGCTCTTCGGGGCCAAGTTTTTACGGGCGCTTGCAGACCGGTTCAGTTTCGGGCTCGAGATCAATCACGAACTCAACTAGTCGGTGCGGAGGCATCCCTGGCAATTCTTCTGGAAAAACATCTTCATACTCACAAACCACCGGAATTTGAGAAATCGCCGAGATTTCATCCTTCTCATTGAGAGCAAAGAGACGCACTGTGTCATCGCGAGCCGCGAATATAATCACGTTCTCTGAAGGATGAGTCAGCTTGACTTCTTTTGCTTGACAATCGATGAAGGCCTTATTCATAGCCAGGAAGTCCATGCCCAGAATGAGATCAATATCAGATTTCCCAAGAACAATTGGAGAAGCCAGAAAAGAATAATTGCCCATCTTGATAGAAACATCTAGAACCACTACATTGGAACTCATCAACTGGCCTGGGGACACCACCCGGAAAGGACTAGGCAAAACCACTGAATTGAAATCATGCCTCCAAGCAAAAGGTTTAGAAATGAATGAATGTGATGCACCAGAATCAAACAATACTTTAGCAGGAAAATCATTGACTGAGAGATTACCCATGATCACATCACTGGACTGCTCTGCCTTGGCTACATTCACCATATTCACTCTGACAGACTTGGGATTATGCTTCACCATAGCATTGCTTGGAGGCTTGATAGGAGGAGGAGGCGGAAGACGCCGCTGGTTGCACTTGTTAGCATAGTGGCCCTTCTGACCACACTTGTGACAAGTCACCTCACAAAGCGGACGAACATTGCCTAGAGGAGGAACAAGAACAGCCTTGGACGAATGATTCTTCTGCTGGAACCCTGGGTTGGGTGGGTGGGAAGAACCACGACCACCAAACTGCTTTTGCAGCTGAGGACGGAACGAAAGAGGATTTGGCGCCCAATACTTCTGCTGCTTAGGAACACTCTGAGAGCCGGAAGAAGAAGAATATGAATCCCTAGAACGCTTCTTGGAGTTCTCCAACCTGAGCTGAGCTGCTTCAATCTTCAAAGCCATGTTGTAGAACTGATCAAACTCACGAGGCTCCTGGAGAACAAGACCTGGCAGAAGCTCATCCTTGAGACCACCTCTGAACTGATAGATCATAGCCTTATCATCAGGAACATCTTGCTTGGCATAACGAGCTAGATTCTGGAACTGAATGTTGTACTGATAGACTGACTTAGTTCCCTGCTTCAGGTGCCTGAACTTCTCACGCATCTTGTCGACAAAACTTGTCGGAATGTAATGAGCCCTGAAGTCACGATGGAAATCGTCCCAAGTAACAACATGATCGCCCCTGGAATCCTTGTACTGTTGCCACCAATCAGTTGCTTGACCCTTTAGCTGGAACGAAGCAAATCTGACAAAGTCCTCTGGCCTGACATTTCTGCACTCAATATGCTTGCTCATATCACGAAGCCAATCATCAGCATCTAGAGGCTGATCACAACAGGTGAAAGACTTGGGCTGGTTGGCAAGGAACTGATTGAGAGTCGCAAACTACAATTGATTCTGAAAATTGCCTTGAAAACCTTGCTGGCCCTGCTCCCTTTCTTGCAACAACGTGAGCAACATCTGGGTGTTTGCATTGGTCGCGGCCATCATAGCTTGCCAAGCTTCTGGAGGAGGAGGCGGCGGAGGCGGTGGCGGTGGAACATCAGTCTGCTCCTCACCACGACCCGGATTGCTGCGAGTTGGTGGAGCCATCCTGAAGATGGACAAAACGCATTAGCCTCATTGACAAGATGAAACATAAGCTGAATCAAATGCTTGAAGAATTTAACAACACACATAGCCTTCCTACTGAAAAATTAGTAAGAAAGCTTCTTCGGATCATGATACATCATTAGACATAATAAGCTACTTGCAAAAACACAACAAGTATTGAGCTAAGCGCTCAGAACAAATGTACATGCCCAATACATCTGGAGAAGATGATCCTAGATGACTACAAGATTTCCCACGTATGAACTTGCGAAAACTTTCTTGTTTATGCGATTCGGGTTGCGGAATTAGGAACCTGCCCTAGGCAATCAGCTGCGACTGCATCCGCAACCTTCCACACCATAATTCAAGACATTTCGCAAACTCATCTAATCTCGAATCCTCAAACTCACAACGATACTAAACCATGGTGGTACCCCGGACGCCTCCCAAGTACTGGGTGACTCCGACCTTATCTCACTATGATAAGTATTGAAGCAATTCCGAACATTCTCCGTCCTGAGATATCAAGGAAACTGAATGATAACGATGTGCCAACATTCCTCAGAGCTCAACTCCCCGGAAGAAATCAAGTCAGACAGGAGGCACCAAGACAGAACCCTGTCACATCGGCATCATATAGATTCCAAAATACCCGCGTGATCCTAAAAAAAATTTGAGCGGGAAGAGGAGTAGAATTAAAAATTCCTAAGTCGGAAACCTCACCAGATCATAGAAGAGAAGTAAAAAGAATCCTACTCTCCAATATAACTAGACTCAAAATAGTTTTACTAGACACAACTCGGCCAAGTTCGAACAAGCAAAGGCTCCTATGGCCGTATGGCTCTGATACCAACTTGTCACACCCAAGATGCACGCCTATCCGTTTAAGGCACGAGGGCCTCGCAAGGGATAGAGGCGCATCTTGCCGTTAGCAAGAATAGTATCATTACAACATACAGTACTGAATGAGAAGAGTATACAAGTTGGCTTACACTCGCCACATACTAACTTACAAAGTCACTCAAATCATAGCATCAAGTTGAACACAGGGTCCGACTACGGACGAAATCAAACGATAAAAGAAGTTGCAAATGATACTATCAAGCTGCCCCTAAGATCACGGCCAGGTCCTCTACTCATCTGGATATGTCACGTACATCCTGCCTCTCTCTTCATCATACTCCCACTTGAGCTGAGTAAGATCATCCTGCACGAACTCATCTGAACCTGCACCTGGATTGTTGTAGTAAACTGTGAGCCACAAAGGACTCAGCAATCAAGTAACCCGGGTGCCAACACTATTTAAGCTTTAGGATGGACGGGGTGATGTTTAGTTTGCAGCAGCACTAAGCAATTTTATGGTGGCTAGCTTACGCAACATGAAATAAATATGAGAGGCCTACGAAGACGATCGAATCTAGAATGATCTCTAAGAGATCCTGAACACTTACGTCAATCATAACCCCACCATGTTCTCTCTCGGTTCATGTTCACGAGCAGAGACGATCACGGTTACTCACACAGTTGGTGCATTTTAATTAGAGTCTACTTCAAGTTTGCTAGAACCGGGTGTTAAACAAATATCCAAGTTGCCACATAACCGCGGGCACGGCTTTTCGAAAGATTTAACCCTGCAGGGGTGCTCCAACTAGTCCATCACAAATAACCACACTCCGCGGGAATTCCTCGACCATGGACCTCGTGTTCTTCATAGGTGATTCCAAAGGATTTCCGACACCTCGAGTAAACCCGAAGAAAGTCAGAGTCCACACGCAAGACATTCGATAAAGGGAAAACAAACCCAGCAAGACCTCCCGACGTGTCGACGAACCCGATAAGAGCCGCGTATCTCAGTCTCAGGACATGACGGATAAGCTACGCGTACGGAGGCCTGATAGAAATCTCCCAAGTTGCCCTGGGTTGGCCCCGCACAATGCTCTAGTTTGGACCAACACTCATGAGGAGCACTGGCCCGGGGGTTGATTAAATTATCCACGGGTTTGCAAGACCCTATGCAATTAATTAAGTTGTTAAGCAAATGTAGTACCAATGTTGGGTCTTGCCAGACAAGTTTTAATCTCCACCGAGTAACCAAGGGGGTCCCCATAACAACCCCAAGCGTGTTAGGAGCGCAAAATATGGAAAACATAACACCGGTAACAAGGAACTAATGGCGGCACGAGTGGAACAAATCACTTAGCAAGAGGCCAAGCCTTCCACCAATACCAGATATATATGTGCATTAAATTAAATAACAGAATTTATGGTGATATCCAATCCATGTTATCTCATGGAACAACCTGCAACTAAGAACGCTATAAGAGGGGCTGAGCAGCGGTAACTTAGCCAATCAACGGTTGCTGGGATGTGGAGGTTAGAGGCTGTCATGGTAACATGGGGGCTGATATCATGTGGTAGGTAGTGCAATTGTAACGATAAAAATGAGAAACTAGCAAGCAAAGATAGTATTGGGATCCGGGTACGATCATCTTGCCTGTTGGTTCTTCAGCGGAACAAGTAGCGGGATCCTCGTAGTGGCACTCTCCAGGTTCCTCGAACTCAGATTCGACACTCGATTCTACCCAAGAGAAACAGCAATTAAATATTCAATCAAGGTTCAATGCACAATCAAGATGATGCATGATCATTATAGGGAAGAATTAACATGGCAATCCAATTCTAGTCAAGTTTCATAAGCAAAGGTGGTGGATTAATGAATCTGGACAGAATCACATGTTAAGTTATTTAGACATGCATGAACATGGAAAATATGGATGCATCATTAAAAATCGATGGAAATGCATATAAGGATCGCGAGAAACGGAGCTACGGTTCTCGAGATACGCTCACGACAAGGTACGAAGGCAAAAACACAAGTCCACCAAATACCTGGGCTAATTCTTGGCATCCCAAGGTATCCACTGGATAGGTGATGAAAAACCAATCACAATAGACTCAAGAATCACTCAATTCCGTGGAGTATAGCTCCCGCAACACCCAAAACAAAATAGCACTCAATCTGCCACAAAACAGCAACATAGCAATTTGAAAAGCTCACAATTATTGCTACAGGAACTCCACGGACACAAACAAGACATGAACAGGTTCTACTCAACACCCACATCAATTCATCAAACTATACAATCAACAAAAGGGCAACACATCCCTATGCATGGAGCTGACAAGTATGCATTGTGAAACAGATTTTTAGGGACTTAGTGAAAATTCCAGTTTTCTGGAATCTGGGTTAATAAAGTAGCAAGTTAACAGCACTGGTTAGATATGCTAGGAAGCTCCAAATGGCATGAAAATTCACAGGATGGTATATGACAATATCTACTACAAATAACTAACACTAAGCATGGTCAAAACCTCAACACAACACTAGCTACACCCTGATCTTCAAGGCAAAACAATAACAGCAGATTCTCCAGACTTTGCCATTTTCAGACTAGCTGGACAGTAACAGAAAGTAGCTAGATAAACAGCATGGTTCCCCCTGATCTGGAGACTTAGCACAAATAACAAAAATACATGGAGGTTCACAACAACTTTGAATAGCAATATCATGTTGACAACAACTCCAAAGCATGCATAGATTAATTCATATGAAAAAGACAAAAGGGCATCACAATTATAAAAATGCAGTTTTCCCAAGTTGCCCCAAAGTCAAATCTGATTCCACAGGTGTGTTCCTGAGTTGAAACTACCCCAAAATCATTACTCATACCTATATACTTGCATGGAACAAGAGGGAGCAATACTAGATCGAAAATCAACCTAAAGATCATGGGTGACTTATGTCACTTATGCATATGCAAAGAAATGAACCCAAAGTGCCTTGTGGGCTATAGAAACATGTTGGAAAAGACTAAATAGCATCCTAGCATCATGTTAACATGGCATAGCATCACAAACTACAATGAACTCATCTAGAGAGGTTTTCAAGCTCATATGATCATATAGGGTTAGTCCTACACATGGAGCTACATGCACATGGATAAAATGGAAAGAGCATACACCAATAAGCAACCAAAGTGTGGCTGCATATGCACCTAATGCATACCCACACACACACCACTCACACACTCCAACCTATATGTGGGTTTAAGCACATAGTGCCAACACACACATATAACTCTCACACTCACATATGTGTGTATGCACATAGGCATATACACACCACACATCAACCACACATGTGTATGTGCCCATAGCACACACTCCATACAAGCTCTACATACATACACATGTATGTGTGTATGAAAACACACACACACACACACTAGCAAACACACAAGCACATATGTATGTATGTGCAAGAAACACATACACACACACCACACACATATATCACACATACATGTGTATTGTGTATATGCAAGCATACACACACACATATCACTCACCTACACACACTTACACAAGCTGGTGCCCACACACACACATATACATACACATATACTTATAAACAAAAGAAACAAAAGAAAAACAAACAGTAAAAAAAGGGGGGAAAGGGGATTCGAACCCTAGACCCCTGGGTCTGCTAACACTACTGCTACCACTGCGCTACGACGCCGGCTGCTAACAGAGAAGGGATCTCTCCCCTCTAATACAGACGCACTCTGCTACCACTTACGAAACTGAAACACAGCACAGCGGCGGCGACAGAGCAAACGCGGCGCGATTCCGGCGAACTCAAGGGGTCTCCGGCGACGCGATTGGGCGGAAACGAAAGAGGGACCAACGGGCGCTCCATCCCGCACCTTGCCTCGCGACGAGGGGGACCGGAGGCGAGCCCAAGCATGGAGCTTTCTAGCAGCGGCGATGGCACCACGATGAGACGGAGGGCACGCGACAGGGCTACCGGAGGCTCACCGAGGCGGACGACAGCGACACGAGCTCGATGGAGGGGAGGAAGAGCTCGGGGACGCGACGGCGACGGAGGGGACGCAGGGGAAGAAGACGACGGCGGCACCTCACTGCTGTGGACGACGGCGACGACGGGGCGTCGCTGCGGAGGAGCTTGGTTCCCCCTAGCAGCGGGAACGGAACGGCGGCGGCACCAGGGGCCTCCCCAGCATCTCCGACGGCGATGAGCAGCACCGGAGGCGCGGCGACGTCGAGCTTCCTCTCACTGCCTTACCTGACGCTCACTCTGAACCCAAGATAGAGGAAGGAACAGGGGAAGAATAAGGAGGAGGAAGAAGGAGGAGAAGGCGGCGGCGAGGGAGAGGGAAGAGGGAACCCTAGCGCGGGGGCACGGACGCCAAGGCTTAAATAGGGGGGCCTCGACGTTTGGAGCAAACGGCGACGGCGACGACAGGCTGCTCTGCTCGCTGCTGTCTGCTGCCTGACGGAGAAGGGGGGAACGGGACAGGTAGCAGCTAGCCACCGGCTGGGCCTAGTGGGCCGGCTCCACTTCTCTCTCTCACACTGGAATAAAAGGAGGGCTTCCCTTTAATTAAAAACATCCACAAACAAATAAAACCCCAGAGCAAATAAAAGGGTTTAAAATTAAAACAAAATAGTTTTGAAGAGGAAATGATATGCTCTAATTTAATAAAATATAGAAAAGACTTTTTAGAGCAAGTAATATATTACTATAGTAATAAACAGCTCCTGTTTTAAATAGTTTTGCCAAACCCAAACATATGCAAATATCCCAAGATCACTTCTAATATTTATTATAAAACCCTGGCTAACACATGAAGATTTTTAAAAGGGTTTTAAAACAACTTGAAGCTGATGATAAATAATAAATAGGAAGAAGGGGTTTTGGGAGGAAACTTGCAAAGGGAAAAGAAAGGGAGGAGGGAGAGCTTGCCACATGCTTCACCCACATAGAAACCACTCCACATCAAGCATGACACACCAAACACCACACTCTCATATCATTACCATACATGAAAACAAGCATCACAACCAATCATGCACAAGGAATGAAATGAAGATGATGCATTATGATGATGGATGAAAGATGCATGAATGCTACCAACACATGAATGACAAGGTTCACTCCAAACATAGCTCATGTTAACAAGGTCATACAATGGGTTACATGCCAAATAAGGTAGGGACATCACTTGGGATGTCACAGTCTGAAAGTTTTACACAAGATTTATATAAAAAATTCCCAGGTTTTCCTAATTTTTCAGAATGTTTTGAGTTACATAAGTATACGAAGTTTTCAGATTGCTACACACTGTTCTGTTTTTGACAGATTCTGTTTTCTTTGAGTTGTTTACCTATTTTGATGTATCTATGGGTTGTATCAGGGGGTATGAACCATGGAGAAGTTAGAATACAGTAGTTATAACAAAAATATAAATAAAGAATGATTTCACAGCATTACCTAAAGTGGTGATTTATTTTCTTATACTAACGGATCTCATGAGTTTTCTATTGAGTTTTGTGTTGTGAAGTTTTCAAGTTCTGGGTAAAGATTTGATAGACTATGGAATAAAGAGTGGAAAAATCCTAAGCTTGGGGATGCCCAATGCACCCCAAGTCATATTCAAGGGTGCCAAAGAGCCTAAGCATCCAATAGCGATATAATAGGCATCCAATAGCGATATAATAAAAACTTTCATATAAAGTGCATTGAATACTATGAGAAGTTTGATTCCTTGCATATAGTTTTGAGATATAAAGATGGTGATATTAGAGTCATGCTAGTGAGTAATTGTGGAATGGTAGAAATACTTGTGTTGAAGTTTGTGATTCCTATAGCATGCACGTATGGTGCACCGTTATGTAACGAAGTCGGAGCATGATTTGTTTATTGATGGTCATCCTTTGTGTGAGGGTCTGGAGCGCGTGATGGTTAACTCCTACCAACCTCTCCCCTAGGAGCATCTGTCTAATAATTTGCTTCGATGACTAATAGACCTTGGCAATAAGTATGTGAGTTCCTTATGACTAATGTGAGTCCATGGATTATACCCACTCTCACCCTTCCACCTTTGCTAGCCTCTCTAGTACCGCGCAACTTTCGCCGGTGCATTAAACCCACCTTCCTCAAAATAGCAACCATATTCCCTTCCTCAAAACAGCCACCATACCTACCTATTATGGCATTTCCATAGCCATTCCAAGATATATTGCCATGCAACTTCCACGGTTTTGTTTCTTACGACACGCGCCATCATTTTCATATTGCTTTTTATATAGAGTCATATTTTGTTCTAGGTTTCGAGTTGTAATTTTTGAGTTGTAAGTAAATAAAAGTGTGATGATCATCTGTTGTGGGAAACGAACACCTATGGGATCGGGAGGATCCCTTTTGGTTCGGTAGGGAGATGGTATGTGCGAAGAGCAGGACGAACGAGCAGCGTGAGGGGATTTTACCCAGGTTAGGGCCGCAAAGATGCGTAAAACCCTACTCCTTCTTGGTTGTATTGGATGAGTTCTAGCTCAAGTTCTGGGAGCGCTATAGTACATAGTTGCTACTCATGTAGAATGGGCTAGAGGAGCTCCCAAAGTCCAGGAGTCTGAAAGTCCAAAAGTGCAAAAAGTCCCAAAAAGTCCCCTACCGTAACACCATGGGCCTCCTTTTATACTTTCAAAGGGGTCACCAATAGTGGCGTACAGTGCGTACACGAGGTGTATAGAGCTACAGTGTTATCATATCTAACACTGATGGTGTAAGATAAACGCATTTAATGCTCCATCTGGCACCTCTGACCGTCCACGGGACGGGATAGGACCCCGTCCCATCGGTGCCGCTTAGCCCCTCCATCGCCGGCGCCTCGACACGTGCCCAGGAGAGGTGACACCTAGCCTCTGTGCTGGTGGGGGCTTGCCGGGGCTCCGTAGGCCATCTCGGCAAGATCTTGTCAGGGGACCCAGCCTTCGGTCTTCGATCTGTTGACTTTTGTGCCTTCTCGCTGCCGCTGTATTTGTTCTCAGTTACTCCCTGGCAGGCCTTGCTGCTGGTATGGCTACAACAGTCCGTGCACAAGTACGGGTACTAAAAGGACCATACTTTAGTACACCGACAGGAGCCCCCGAGCCTAGGCCATACATGGTGCGAGGCATTGTTGGGCTAGGCCCAAGCAGTGCACGGGCATGCGTGGCAGGGATTAACTGTTGTTGCATCCATTTCGCTTACTATGCCTACCCATGACGCACATTAAGTGCGTGACGTGGGGTATGTGTGCAGAACGGTAATAATTGTTTCCATGGCTGCGTCAGGTCGTTTCTGCCACGCACGCCGCATGCATGCGGAGAGCTAGCAACGGGCGCCCGTGACTTAAAGTCCTGGCTATGGCAGAAATTTCAGCGTCGTGGATTGGAGCAATGGGGCGGTTGTTGTTTGCCTTGTGGTCATGGGCGACACTATTGGAGGAGGTGGGTGATGACTCTTGGAGTGGGGGAGAGCCAGCCACCGTGATTCCCCCTATAAATTGAGGGGTAGCGAGGGCAATGCTAATCCATCCTTCTTTGTTCATCAAGTGTGAATCTCCAGTGTTTGCCTTTCCACTTCTTAAAAACCCTGAGTGGTGCCCGCCCTCAGCCATGAATAGGGGGGCAGGGAGGCCACCGTCCTCTGCACCAAGGAGGAGTTCTCATCTGGATCATGCCACTTCTTCCGCCGTAGAGGCGGAGGGTTACCCGGGTGCTCGCAGTGGGAGAGGCGCGAGGGGCCGTGGTTGTCGTGGAGGCCGAGGCCGGGGGAGGCAGAGTGCGGCCCCATCTCTCCCTCCGACGCCAGGCCCCTTCCTTGAAGAGACCCACACCAAGGGGACGGCATTAGAGTTTGTCCTCAAACTGCGCGGGCCCCGTTGGAGCCATTTGCGCCTCCCTCACCCTTTTGCCAGGGCGATGGAGGCCGACGAGCCACCCGTTTTGTGGCTGCGGGCGCATGGCTGCTGCAATGGCGCCATGCGGGTGGACGTCGTGTATCTGGAGAGCCACGTCATGCTCTTCAGGCGCGCTTGGAAAACCCTCACCCACGCCCACAACCTCTAGGATGGGAACGTCCTTCGTTTCAAAATGATGGAGGCCGATCTGCTCTCCATCACGATTTATGGGCCACAGGCGTCCGTCTCAGTTGCTGCAAAGAGAGCTCGAGTGGCGTTGAAAGCTTATCCTCGAGTGACAATGACAACGAAGGCGGTGTCGGTGAAAGCGACGATGAGTCTGAGCTCCAGGCCGTCAAGTTGGAATAATACGACCTGAGCTCTGACTGATCGATGGTCGCACCATCATCATCAGCCTCATGCCTCTCCCCCTTCTGGCAGGGCGATCTTGCTAGAGGTCCTTGTCCTGGGCGCTGGTCTTGTCCTCTACGCAATGCTGGCCCTCTCCTCCGTGCAATGCTGGTCCAGGAGGGGCCAAGATCTCGTCGGAGGCCCCTTGCTATCTTTTCCTCTTGTAATCTTCCTCCTCCTCCCATCTTTTTCTTCTCGTAATCTCCCCTAGGGGAGAAAGTAAAATAAATATGTACTTAGGAAGAGGCGACATCTCATGTAAATTTCACCCTAATTGAGTGACCGTATATTATTCTCCTCGTTAGATTCCCCTTTCCATGGTGTTTTCCCTACGCTTTTTCAGAAAAACCTTGCCGACACATGCGGCCCTACCGCGAGCGCTTTGAGGAGTGGGTCCTTAGCAGCCTGCTGGCGGTGCCACTACCGGCAAGATACCTTGTCATTCTCAGCATGGCCATCTAAGCTGTTGAGCGGACTCGAAATAGAGTAAGGGCGCGAGTGCAGCCACTTGAGCCATTGAGCAGACTCGAAACAGAGCAAGGGCGTGAGCGCAGCCACTTAAGCCGTTGAGCGGACTTGAAATAGAGTAAGGGCGCAGCCAATCACGGCAAGGTTCCTTGGCATGCAGGTTTTCCATACAAAAGTCGAAATCGTCCAAGGAAAATAACTTCACAAAAGAATATCTACTCAGAGTTTTGCAACTTAGCTTTTTGTTGCCGTACTCCTTCCGGCAAGATGTTTTCCTTGAACGTCGCCCATTGGTATCCATACCACCAATACCCCCCTCGGCAAAGCTGCACGCGAGGTAACCTTCTGTCCTTTGAGAAAAAGAAAGAAGAAAAAATAGGGATATGGAACCTTTGCGGTCCGTTAGCTCTTGTCGGGGGTAAGCTCAATACAATATCTCAGACAAACATGTACATAAGTAAACATGAGAATCAACAAGATTTGCAGAACACTTAGCCTTGTTCAACTATGCATGGGGTCTACGCCTATCTTTGTACAAAGTTTACATGCTTCAGCGGCAAGACTTGTACAAAAGGTGGTTGCCGGGATACCCGGCCACAGCGCCTCATGGGTATAACTTACGAAGATGTTTGATATTCCAAGAGTTGCTCACTGGGATACTATCCTCGGTCTCCAGGCAGACTGCGCTAGGCCTGGTGACTCGTACGACCCGATAAAGGACTTCCCACTTTGGCGTCAACTTATTGGAATTCTTGGCGGACTGAACGCGCCGAAGAACAAGGTTGCCTTCCTCAAGAATCTGGCATGAACCTTGCAGATATGATAGCAGCGTAAAGCTTGCTGGTAGCATGCAGCTCGCATAGTAGCCCAAAGACGATCTTCCTCAAGGAGCGTAGCGTCATCTTGCCGCAACTGCTCTTACTCAAGCTCCTCATAAGCGAGCACTCGAGGTGACCCGTATATGAGTTTCGTGGGGAGAACTGCTTCTGCCCCGTATACCAGGGAGAAAGTTGTCTGGCTGGTGGCTTGATTTGGTGTCGTTTTGATTGACAAAAGAACCGCCGGCAGCTCATCAATCTAGCGTCTTCCGCACTTGCACAGCCTGTCAAAAGTTCTTGTCTTGAGACCTCGCAATACTTCAGCATTATCCCTTTCTGCCTGGCCATTGCTCCTTGGGTGGGCAACAGAAGCAAAACAGATCTTGCCGCCAAGGTCTTGGACATACTGCATGAAGGTGTGGCTCATGAACTGTGTGTCGTTGTCAGTGATGATCTGGTTCGGAACACCAAAGCGGCAAACTAGTCCTTTGAAGAACTTGACGGCTGACTGTGCTGGCACCTTTCTCACTGGTTCCACTTTCGTCCACTTTGTGAACTTTTCGATCGTAACATACAAGTACTCAAAGCCCCCGGTTGCAGGGGGAAAGGGGCCCAAGATGTCGAGCCCCCAGACCAAAAATGGCCAGGAGAGAGGGATTGTCTGAAGAGCTTGAGATGTTTGATGCATTTTCTTCGAATGTGACTGGCATGCTTCACACTTGGTTACTAGCGCAATTGCATCCTGGAGGGCAGTGGGCCAAAAGAAACCTTGCCGGAATGCCTTACCAGCAAGGGCTCTTGATCCTATGTGGGAGCCACATATGCCTCCATATATCTCTGCCAACAGCTCCAGTCCATCCTCCCGAGAAATGCACTTGAGTTTTAAACCATTCAGCCTCTTTCTGTATAGGACGTTGTCCACGAAATGGTACATACTAGACCGGTAGGCTACTTTCTCTCCTTCTTCTTGTTCCTCACGGAGTTCTCCTGTTTGAAGGAAATGGATGATGTGATGTGCCATGCTGGAGCCTGGGATCGACAACAAGGACTAAAGGCATGTCCTCTGCCAGGGAAGCCTTTGTCTCAACAGCAAGGGCTCGAGGCCCTGCTGGAGCCCGTTGCCCCCAGCAAGCTTGGAGGGCGTGTGTGCTTCCATGGCAAGAGCCTAAGCCCATGCCGGAGCGTGACGCTCACCGGCAAGACTAGCGTCGTTCCTAACAACTTCCTCGTTGGTGGCTTTTGGGAGCTCGGCCAGGAAATACTTGCTGGAACTCAACTTTTTCTTTTCTCTTGTCCAATTGATGGTGTCATGGATGGTTGAGTCAGTCGGAGTACAAAAGTTCTTGGTTCCATAGGCAACTTAAGGGCAGCACACTTTGACAAGCCATCAGCAACATTGTTCTCTACACGCGGAACGTGCTCCATTTGCAGACCGTCAAAATGTTCTTACAACTTTCTCACTTCATATACATAAGCTTCCATCAATGGACTCTGATAATCCTTATTCACCTACTTGACGACAAGCTGAGAATCACGCCTGACAATAAGTTTCTTAATCCCAAGGTCTGCCGCGATCCTAAGACTGGCAAGCATCCCTTCGTATTCTGCAGTATTGTTCGTTGACCTCTCCCAGGGAAAGTGCATATGAATCACATATTTGAGGTGCTCTCTGGTGGGTGCGACAAGTAGCACTCCAGCTTTGGCGCCTTGCAGCGAGGAAGCCCCATCAACATACATGATCCATTCTTGATTTGTTTCCTTGTGGGGGAGTGTCGACTCTGGAACTTCTTCATCTGGCGTTGGGGTCCATTGTGCAATGAACTCCACTAAGGCCCTGCTCTAGGTAGTCGAAGTACTTTCAAACTTGAGACCAAAGCTTGACAGTTCCAAAGCCCACTCCATAATCCTGCCGGTAGCATCTGGGTTTCGCAAAATCCGCTGCAACGGGAAGCGAGTGACAATGGTGATCTCATGTGCTTGGATGTAATGGAGAAGCTTCCTTGAGGGCATAAGGAGGCCGAAGAGCAACTTTTGCGCGACAGAATATCTTGACCTAGCCCCCTGCAAAAGGGAGCTGACAAAATAGACTGGGTGTTACACCATCTTCTTCTTCTGAATTGCTTTATTCGACTGTGCAGATCCTGCCTTGTCGGCACCAGACTGTGCCGCGGTATATCCGGGTTTGTCACTTGGCAGTCCTGCTGCTGGCGCTACTTCTTCATCTACTTCTCTTTAAGCCACTAACGTAGCACCCACCACTTGATTCATTGCCGCCAGATATAGCAGCAATGGCTCTTGTGGTTTTAGCGCGACTAGGACTGGCGAAGAGGACAGGCACTTCTTCAAATCATGAAGTGTTGCCTCCGCTTCCAAAGTCCATTTCATCGGACCCACCTTCTTCAAGATTTTGAAAAAGGGCAGGGCGCGCTCAGCAGATTTTGAAATGCGCCTACTCAGGGCGGCAACATAGCCAGCAAGACAAAGCACGTCCTTGACATGCCTTGGTGCTTCAATTTTCTCAAATGCTTTGATCTTGTCAGGATTGGCTTCAATCCCATGTTGAGATGTAAAGAACCCGGGGAGCTTGTCGGATGGGACACCAAACACACACTTCTCAGGGATGAGCTTCAAGTTGATCTTGCGCAGATTCGTAAATGTTTCTTCTAGGTCTGATATGAGAGTCGCCTTATCCTTGGTTGTAACCACTATATCATCCATATAAGCCTCCATATTTCTATGTAGCTGGGGCTCAAAACCAATCTGGACCGCTCTTGCAAATGTAGAACCAGCACTTTACAACCCCAAAAGGCATACGCAAAAATCAATACGTACCATATGGGGTGATAAATGTGGTCTTCTCTTCGTCTTCCTTGGCCATGAAAATATGACGGTAACCTGAATAGGCATCAAGGAAATACAACAAGTCATAGTCGGCGGTGGAGTCTACAATTTGGTCGATGCGCGGCAAGGGAAAAGGATCTTTGGGGCAGGCCTTATTTATATATGTCAAGTCAATACATAGCCTCCATTTCTCATTCTCCTTGCACACTACAACTAGATTGGCCAACCATGTTGGATGAAGTACTCCTATAATCAAGCCAGCCGCTTCTAATTTCTTGATTTCTTCAGCAATAAACTGTTGCCGCTCCAAAGCATGCTTCTTGACCTTTTGCTTGATGGGACGCGCATGTGGACAAACAACAAGGTGGTGCTCAATCACCTTCCTGGGAACACCGGGGATATCAGATGGTTTCCATGCAAACACATCGACATTCGTCCGTAGGAAGGCGACAAGTGCGCTTTCCTATTTGTCCTCAAGGGTGGAACTTATGGTGAAAGTTCCTCCCATGCCATCTTCCTTGGCGGGCACCTTCTTAGTCTCTGGTGGAGCTGCCTTGGACTTCTTGCACTTGCTAGTGGAACTCTCTGGCACGTCGTCAATAGGAGCGCAGCACTCTAAGGAGGTGCACTTGCTGGAGTCTGTGCGAGAGGTCTTGTCAGGCTTCTTCCTCCCGGGAGTTTCAGCAGCATGAGCAAGCGCCTTGGCGGCAGATGCTGCAACTGCCTCCCGGTAGAGTTGATCGGCGCAGATAAGCGTGTCCTTCTTGTCGAACTTCACAATGATGACACTCATCGGCCCGAGCATCTTCAATACGTTGTAGGCATAGTGGGATGCCGCCATGAACTTGGCCAATGCTGCATGGCTAAGGTTCCCATTGTATGGCAACGGAATCTTGGCGATGTCGAAAACAACCTTCTCCATCTTGAAGTTCAGATCGCTACCAAATGTTACCGAAAGCGTGATCTTTCCCTTGGGAAGAATGCAATGAAGCACCTCCATCAACACACATGGCGTCTGTAACTCTCTGTAATTCTTGCTCGTTGGACTCGTCATCCTCTTCAATGTCGTCATCACCCCCCTCTTGTTTGTCACGACCACGAGCAGGCCGGTATTTCAGTTGCTTGGACTTTCTGCGGCGACCTCCACGGCCACTACGCTTCTTGCCAGACCCCTCCGCACCATCATGTCCCTTCTCCTTGTCTCGCCTCTCATACTCGGCTTTTTTCTTCTAGGAAAGCTTCTCAACTTGCCAGCAGTCCGGGATATCATGGCCCTGGGTGCGATGGATCTTGCAATACAGCTTGACGGAGCCTTCTGGCTTGTCGGCAGCCGCCAAACCTTACAGGAGACGTGCATGGCAACATCCTTGCCGGGGTCATTAGACTTGGTCTTCTTGGCAGTGTCGGGGTTGCCAGATCCCTCGACGGCAAACACGGCCTTGCCCTTGCACTTGTTGTTACGCTGTCGACCCTTCTTTGCCGGGGCGGCGGCGTCCTCATCCTCAAAATCGGCCCCTGCGCCAGCGTCCTCGCCGGGGAGCCTCCTCCCTTCTTTAGCCCAAGCACATTTATCTGCCAGAGCATAGAGATCGGCAACATCCTTGACCTTGTTCATCGCCAGCTCTTCCCGCATCATGCGGTTGCGCACGTTCTGATGGAACGCGCTAATAACAGCGGCAGGATGAACGTCTGGTATGTTGTGGTGTATGCGGCTGAACCTCTGGATGTACTTGCGCAAAGTCTCGCCCACCTTCTGGGGGATGAGATGTAAATCACGTTCCTAGCCAGGAGCTTGATGACCCCCGGTAAAGGTGCCAACAAATTCATGGCACAGATCTGCCCAGGAGGAAATAGATCCTTCTGGCAAGTGCATCAACCATGACCTGATGTTGGGCTTATGCACCAACGGGAAGTAGTTGGCGAGTATCTTGTTGTCACGAGCCCCGACAGCTTGCACCGCAATGGTGTAGATGCTCAAGAACTCCGACGGGTGAGTCTTGCCATCGTAATTCTACGGGACTTCTGTTGGAAATATGCCCTAGAGGCAATAATAAATTAGTTATTATCATATTTCCTTGTTCATGATAATCGTTTATTATCCATGCTACAATTGTATTGATCGGAGACTTACATGCATGTGTGGATACATAGACAAAACCATGTCCCTAGTATGCCTCTAATAGACTAACTCGTTGATCAAAGATGGTTAAGGTTTCCAAGCCATTGACATGAGATGTCATGTGACAAAGGGATCACATCATTAGGAGAATGATGGGATGGACAAGACCCAAACTACAAACATAGCATATGACCGTGTCAGTTTATTGCTACTGTTTTTTGCATGTCAAAGTATGTGTTCCTATGACCATGAGATCATGCAACTCACTGACATCGGAGGAGTACCTTGTGTGTATCAAACGTCGCAACGTAACTGGGTGACTATAAAGGTGCTCTACAGGTATCTCCAAGGGTGTCTGTTGAGTTGGCATGCATCAAGACTGGGATTTGTTACTCCGTGTGACGGAGAGGTATCTCATGGCCCACTCAGTAATACAACATCACAACAAGCCTTGCAAGCAATGTGACTAAGTGTTAGTCATGGGATCTCGTATTATGGAACGAGTAAAGAGATTCGGGCTCATCGGTAGTGTACCGGGCTCATCGGACGTCACAAGGAGCTCCGGAATGGTCCGGAGGTAGAGATTCATATATAGGAAGTCCTATTTTGGTCGCCGGAAAAGTTTCGGGCTCATCGGTAGTGTACCGGGAGTGCCGGTAGTGTACCGGGGGACCATCGGGAGAGGTATTTCGACCCAAGAGGCTACATGGGCTGTGGGAGGGTGTAAACCAGACCTTAGTGGGCTGGTGGAAGTCCTCTATGAGTCCCATGCGGCTGGACTTGAGGAAGAGAGAAAAAAGCCAAGGTGGAAGTAAATTCAAAGTAGGAAAGGAGGAATCCTAATCCTACTAGGATTGGAGGAGGATTCCTCCAATCCTCCTTGCGCAAGGGCAGCCTTGGCGCCAGCCCTCCTCCTCCCTCCCTCCTATATATACTGGTGGTATTGGGTGTTTTGCACTAGATTTTACGGCCACGTGCTTCCCGTTCCATCGGTGCTCCTCTAGATCGAATTTCTCAAATGCTTAGGCGAATCCCTGCCGGAATTGCTCCACCACCATCGCCGGAGCGCCGTTAAACTACCGGTGAACTCTTCTTCCTCTCCACTTCCTCTTGCTGGATCAATATGGTGGAGATCATCATCAATATGCACGTCTGCTGAACGCGGAGGTGTCGTCCGTTCGGCGCTAGATCGGAAGGACCGTGATCAAGATCGCGAGACGGTTTGTGATGAGATCGCGGGACGGATCGTGATGAGATCGTGAGACGGATCGTGATGAGTTCACGGGACGAATTGTGATGAGATCGCTGGACGGATCGTGATGAGATTGCGATGCGGATCATGATTAGTTCGTGGGACGGATCGTGATTGGATCGCGGGACGGATCGTGATGTGATCGCGGGACGCTCGGCGATTTTGATCGCGAAGATGTTCGACTACACCAACCGTGTTTCTTAACGCTTCCCGCTTAGCGATCTACAAGGGTATGTAGATTCACTCTCCCTCTCGTATATTCTCATCACCATGGATAGATCTATGTGTGCGTAGGAAAAATTTTGTTTCCCATGCAACGTTCCCCAACAACTTCTAGCTTGAACGTGCGGGAATTGGGCCACTGGACTTGCCGCAGCTCACGGGTAAACGTTGGACAACCCACCTCAAAAGGTATGTCGACAAGATACCCTGGCGCGGATTTGTCTATAGTGGATCCCCCACGCTTATCAGACTGATGGCGCGCTTCTCGCCACCGCTCGATCGTAGTTCGAGCGTCTTCTTTGATTCGTTCCCGAAGAACTTGACGCTGATCACGGCGAGCCCGTGGATCAGGCGACGCCGTCGAGTAACCATCATAAGCATCGGTCAGTCGAGTCGGTGACCGGCTTTATTGCTGTGGAGGAGAGTGCACCGTGGTTGCACTGCCTCCGAAATTCTTGCCACTGGCGCGAGCCGGCTCGGTGGACCGAAACTTGTCAGCGCGCCTGAGGAGGCTCTGAATGGTGGCTCTCCACTCGTCGAGCTTCTCCATGGCAGGAGGGAAGTTTACGACTAGTTGTGCTAGTGCCATTGCTTCTTCCGACATGGTCGGCAGTGAACGGCGTGAAGAACGCGAGGTGCTATGACTCCTAACCGTCTTAGAAGGAGCTCCGTAGCGGTTCCACGATTGCACGTCACTCCCACTAGTATGCTGGCGTGCGTGCTGGTCCAGTGCATCTAGGGAGCGATGCGTAGGAGCTTTTCCGTGGGGATGTTGAGAACCACCGAGGCCGCGGCGTGGCTCTTCGCGCGCATCCTGGGAAGGTCACGGCGTACGCGCCGGCGTGGGTGTGTTGGAAGGTGCCGTTCCATCCCCGAAGTTCACCGTATCGCCCACAGGCAGCATAGCCCCGTCTTGAAGATGGGTATGCGCGAAGAGCAGGACGAACAAGCAGCGCGAGGGGATTTTACCCAGGTTCGGTCCGCAAAGATGCGTAAAACCCTACTCATGCTTGGTTGTATTGGATGAGCTCTACCTTAGGTTCTGGGAGCGCTACAGTACACAGCTGCTACTCATGTAGAATGGGCTAGAGGAGCTCCCAAAGTCCAAGAGTCCGAAAGTCCAAAAGTGCAAAAGGTCCCAAAAACACCCCTACCATAACGCCCTGGGCCTCCTTTTATACTTTCAAAGGGGTCACCAACAGTGGTGTACAGTGCGTACACGAGGTGTACAGAGCTACAGTGTTATCATACCTAACACTAACGGTGGACTTAAGGAAGAGAGAAAAAAGCCAAGGTGGAAGTAAATTCAAAGTAGCAAAGGAGGAATCCTAGTCCTACTAGGATTGGAGGAGGATTCCTCCAATCCTCCTTGCGCAAGGGCAGCCTTGGCGCCAGCCCACCTCCTCCCTCCCTCCTATATATACTGGTGGTATTGGGTGTTTTGCACTAGATTTTACGGCCACGTGCTACCCGTTCCACCGGTGCTCCTCTAGATCGGATTTCCGCGGTGCTTCGGCGAAGCCCTGCCAGAATTGCTCCACCACCATCGTCGGAGCGCTGTCACGCTGCCGGTGAACTATTCTTCCTCTCCACTTCCTCTTGTTGGATCAAGATGGTGGAGATCGTCATCAAGCTGCACGTGTGCTGAATGCGGAGGTACCGTCCGTTCGGCGCTAGATCGGACGGACCGTGATCCAGATCGCGAGACGGTTCATGATGAGATCGCGGGACGGATCATGATGAGATCGCGAGACGGATCGTGATGAGTTCACGGGACGGATCGTGATGAGATCGCGGGACGAATCATGATGAGATCGCGAGACGGGTCGTGATGAGTTCACGGGACGGATCGTGATTGGATCACGGGACGGATCGTGATGTGATCGCGCGACGCTCGGCGATTTGGATCGCGAAGATGTTTGACTACACCAACCGCGTTTCTTAACGCTTCCCGCTTAGCGATCTACAAGGGTATGTAGATTCACTCTCCCTCTCGTAGATGCTCATCACCATGGATAGATCTGCGTGTGCGTAGGAAAATTTTTGTTTCACATGCAACGTACCCCAACAGTGGTATCAGAGCTAGGTCTATGTGTAGATGAGATCTCGAGTAGAACACAAAAGGTTTGTGGGCGTTGATGCTTAGATTGCTTCCTCCCTTGGTTGGATTTTGGTTCAGTGGTATTGTGAGATGAAGCGGCCCAAACCAACATTACTCGTACGCTTACGAGAGACCGGTTCCCTCGACCGCAACTTGTTGCATAGATGGCTTGCAGGTGCCAGTTTCTCTCACTTTAGTTGGATCGGCTTCGACAAAGGCGGTCCTTGAGAAGGTTGAAAAGCAACTAGTGTATAACCGTTGTGGTTTTTGCGTAGATGAGAATTGTTCTTGCTAGATACCCGTAGCAGCCACGTAAAACATGCAACAACAATTAGAGGACGTCTAACTTGTTTTTGCAGGGTATGTTGTGATGTGATATGGACAATTACATGATGTGATATATGCGATGTATGAGATGATCATGTGTTGTATAGAATATCACGACTTGCATGTCGATGAGTACGGCAACCGGCAGGAGCCATAGGGTTGTCTTTAATTATTGTATGAACTGCGTGTCAATCATTAAGCGCTATCTAATGCTTTACTTTATCGCTAAACGGTAGCAATAGTAGTAGAAGCATGGTGGGCGCGACAACCCCGATGGCGACACATTGATGGAGATCAAGATGATGGAGATCATGGTGTCGTGCCGGTGACGATGGAGATCATGCCGGTGCTTTCAAGATGGAGATCAAAAGCACAAGTTCATGGCCATATCATGTCACTTATGATTTGCATGTCATGTTAATATTTTTATGCACCTTGTTTTGCTTAGGACGACGGTAGTATTATAAGGTGATCCCTCTCTTAATTTCAAGATAAATTGTGTTCTCCCCGAGTGTGCACCGTTGCGAAAGTTCGTCGTGTTGAGACACCACGTGATGATCGGGTGTGATAGACTCCACGTTCACATACAACGGGTGCAAGCCAGTGTTGCACGTGAAAAACACTCGGGTTAAACTTGACGATCCTATCATGTACAGACATGGCCTCGGAACACAAGAGACCGAAAGGTCGAACATGAGTCATATAGCAGATATGATCAACATGATGATGTTCACCATTGAAACCACCTCAACTCACGTGATGATCGGACTTGAGTTGGTGAATTTGTATCATGTGTTACTCGAATGACCAGAGGGATGTCAATTTGAGTGGGAGTTCTTAAGTAATATGATTAATTGAACTCATTATCATGAACATAGTCAGTAGTGTCTTTGCAAACTGTGTTGTAGATTAATAGCTCACCCTATAGCACCCTTGTATGTTTATATGTTCCTAGAGAAATAGAGTTGAAAGATGATGGTAGCAATATTGCAGACTGGCTCCGTGATCTAACGATTGTCCTCGTTGCTGCAAAGAAGGCTTATGTCCTTAATGCACCGCTCGGTGCGCCAACCCCTCTAGCGTTGTTTGTAGATGTTGTGAACATCTGACAGGCACGTTTTGATAACTACTTGATAGTTTAGTGCATCATGCATTACAGCTTTGAATTGTGGCTCCAAAACGTTTTGAACGTCATGGAACATATGAGATGTTCTAAGAGCTGAAATTAGGATCTCAAGCTCGTGCCCGTGTTGCGAGATATGAGATCGCCAACAAGATTCTTTGCCTATAAGATGAAAGAGAATAGGTCAATCGTTGAGCATGTGCTCAGATTGTCTGGGTGCTACAATCACTTGAATCGAGTGGGAGTTGATCTTCCAGATAAGATAGTGATTGATATAGTTCTCCAAGTCACTGTCACTAAAGCTACTAGAACTTGGTGATGAACTATAAAACGCCAGGGATAGATATAATGATCCCTGAGCTATTCGCGATGTTTGACACCACGAAGGTAGAAATCGAGAAGGAGCGTCAAAGTGTCGATGGTTAGATAAAACCACTAGTTTCGAGAAGGGCAAGAGAAGGGAGGGAAACTTCATGGATAGCAAGTTAGTTGCATCTCCAGTGAAGCAACCCAAAGTTGAACCCAAACCCGAGACTAAGTGCTTCGATTATGAGGAGAACGGTCGCTGAAGCGGAACAACCCTAGATACTTGGTAGATAAGAAGGCCGGCAAAGTCGACAGAAGTATATTTGATATACGTGTTATTGATGTATACTTTGCTAGTACTCCTAGTAGCACATGGGTATTGGATACCGGTTCAGTTGCTAAATGTTAGTAACTCGAAGTAAAAGCTACGGAATAAACAGATACTAGCTAAGTGTGAGGTGACGATGTGTGTTGGAAATGTTTCCAAGGTTGATGTGATCAACATCGCACGCTCTCTCTACCTGCGAGATTAGTGAAGAACCTAAATAAATGTTATTTGGTGTTTTTGCGTTGAGCATGAACGTGATTAGATCATGTTCATTGCAACACAGTTATTCATTTGAGTTAGAGAATAATGGTTATTCTATTTACATGAATAATACCTTCAATGGTCATGCACCCAATAAGAATGGTTTGTTGAAACTTGATCGTAGTAATACACATGTTCATAACATTGATGCCAAAAAGATACAAAGTTAATAATGATAGTACCACATACTTGTGGCACTGCCGCTAAATGTCATATTGGTATAAACTGCATGAAGAAACTCCATGCTGATGGATCTTTGGACTCATTCGATTTCGAATCGGTTGAGACATGCGAACCATGCCTCTTGGTCAAGATGACTAAGGACCCCGTTTTCTGTTTTGATGAAGCGGGTTTAGTGATTTATTGGAAATGATACATGTTGATGTATGCAATCCAATGAGCCTTGTAGCGTGCGGTGGATATCGTTATTTTCTTACCTTCACTGATGATTTGAGTAGATGTAGTGTATATTTACTTAATGAAACACAAGTATGAATCGTTTGAAAGGTTCAAGCAAATTCAGAGTGAAGTTTTAAGATCATCATGACAAGAAGATAAAAATGTTTGTGATATGATCGTGGAGGTGAATATCTGAGTTACGAGTTTGGCACACAACTTTAGACAATGTGAGAATTGTTTCACAACTCACGCCACCTGGAACACCATAGTGTGATGGTGTGTCCGAACATCATAGTCCTGCTCTATTGGATATAGTGCATGCTATGATGTCTCTTATCGTTTTGTTATTATAATTTGGGGTTATGCATTAGAGACAACTACATTCACTTTAAATAGGGCACCATCTAAATCCGTTGAGATAACACCGTGTGAATTATGGTTTGATAGAAACCTAAGCTGTCATTTCTTAACGTTTGGGGCTGCGACGTTTGGGTGGAAAATGTTTTCACCTAATGAGCTCGAACCCAAAGCAGACAAACGCATCTTCATAGAATACCCTAAGAACAGTTGGGTGAACCTTCTATCTTAGATCCAAGCATAAAATGTTTGTTGCTAAAACTGGGTCCTTTCTCGAGAAAAGGTTTCTCTTGAAAGAATTGAGTGGGAGGAGGATAGAACTTGATGAGGTTACTGAACCTCTGTTTCAACCAGAGAGTAGCGCAACGCAGGAAGTTGTTTCTGTGAAGCCTACGTTAGTTGAAGAGGAAGTTAATGATGATGATCATGAAGCTTCGGATCAAGTTACCATCAAACCTCGTAGGGCGACAAGGATGTGTACTGCTCCTGAGCGGTATGACAACCCTGTCTTGGAGGTCATGTTGTGAGACAATGATGAACCTACGAGCTGTGGAGAAGCGATGATGGGCCCAGATTCCGACAAATGGTTAGAGGTCACGAAATCCGAGAAAGGATCCATGTATGAAAACCAAGTGTAGACTTTGGTAGACTTCCTCGTTGGACGGCAGGTCGTTGATTACAAAATGGATGTTTAAAATGAAGACAGACACTCATGGTAAATGTCACCATTTGTAAAGCTCGACTTGTTGCAAAGAAGTTTACGACAAGTTCAAGGAGTTGAGTGTGATGAGACTTTCTCTCGTAGTGATGCTAAAGTATGTTAGAATTATTTTAGCAGTTGCTGCATTTTTCAATTATGAAATCTGGCAGATGGATGCCAAAACATCGTTTCCTTTCTTGAGGAAAGGTTGTATGTGATACAACCAGAAGGTTTTGTCAGTCCTAAGGATGCTAAAAGGTGTGCAACCTTCAATGATCCTTCTATGAACTGAAGCAAGCATCTTGGAATTGGAATATACACTTTGATGAGGTGATTAAAGTTTTTGATTCTATACAAGGTTTACGAGAAACTTGTATTTACGATAAAGTGAGTGGGAGCATTGTAGAGTTTTTGATAAGCATATGTGGTTGACATTTTGTTGATCGGAAATGATATAGAATTTCTGGAAAGCATAAAGGGTTGTTTGAAAAGAGTTTTTCAAAGGAAGACCTGGATAAAGCTACCTAATTGTTGAGCATCAAGATCTATAGAGATAGATCAAGATACTTGATGAGACTTTCAATGAGTACATACATTGACAAGATTTTGAAAGAGTTCAAAATGGATCAGTCAGAGAAGGAGTTCTCGCCTTATTTGTAAGGTATAAATTTGAGGAAGACTCAATTCCCAGTGACTTCAGAAGATAGAGAAAAGATGAGTGTCATCCCCTATGCTTCAGCCATAGGCTCTATCATGTATGCAATGCTATGCACAAGACCCGATGTCAGCCTTGCCATAAGTATGGCCGGAAGGTTTCAAAGTGATCCTGGAATGGAGCACTGGACAGCGGTCAAGATTATCCTTAGTAACTAAAAGACTAAGGAGATGTTTCTCGATTATGGAGGTGATAAAGAGTTCATCGTAAAGAGTCACGTCGATGCAAGCTTTAACACCAATCCGAACAACTCGTAGTAGCAATCTGGATACGTATAGTGGAGCAACCATTTGGAATAGTGCCAAGTGGACTGTGGTAGCAGCATTTACAGTTTGACATAGAAATATGCAAAGTACACACGGATCTAAATGTCGCGGATCCGTTGACTATAAGATCTCTCTCACATGCAAAGCATGATCGAGCCCCAGAACTCATTGGGTGTTAGATTCATAACAATGCAAATCACATGGTGATGTGAACTAGATTATTGACTCTAGTGCAAGTGGGAGACTATTGGAAATATGCCCTAGAGGCAATAATAAATTAGTTATTATCATATTTCCTTGTTCATGATAATCGTTTATTATCCATGCTAAAATTGTATTGATCGGAGACTTAGATGCATGTGTGGATACATAGACAAAACCATGTCCCTAGTATGCCTCTAATAGACTAGCTCGTTGATCAAAGATGGTTAAGGTTTCCTAGCCATTGACATGAGATGTCATGTGACAAAGGGATCACATCATTAGGAGAATGATGGGATGGACAAGACCCAAACTACAAACATAGCATATGACCGTGTCAGTTTATTGCTACTGTTTTTTGCATGTCAAAGTATGTGTTCCTATGACCATGAGATCATGCAACTCACTGACATCGGAGGAGTACCTTGTGTGTATCAAACGTCGCAACGTAACTGGGTGACTATAAAGGTGCTCTACAGGTATCTCCGAGGGTGTCTGTTGAGTTGGCATGGATCAAGACTGGGATTTGTTACTCCGTGTGACGGAGAGGTATCTCATGGCCCACTCGGTAATACAACATCACAACAAGCCTTGCAAGCAATGTTACTAAGTGTTAGTCATGGGATCTCGTATTATGGAACGAGTAAAGAGACTTTCCGATAACGAGGATGAACTAGGTATGGAGATACCGACGATCAAATCTCGGGCAAGTAACATACCGAAGAACAAAGGGAACATCATACGGGATTAACTGGATCCTTGACATAGAGGTTCGATCGATAAAGATCTTCGTAGAATATGTAGGAACCAATGTGGACATCCAGGTCCCGCCATTGGTTATTGACCGTAGAGGTCTATCGGTCATGTCTACATAGTTCTCAAAACCACAGGGTCTGCACACTTAAGGTTTGGTGACGTTTCGGTAGTATAGAGTTATGTATGGTGGTGACCGAAGGTTGCTCGGAGTCCCGGATGAGATCCCAGACGTCACGAGGAGCTCCAGAATGGTCCGGAGGTAGAGATTCATATATAGGAAGTCCTATTTTGGTCGCCGGAAAAGTTTCGGGCTCATCGGTAGTGTACCGGGAGTGCCAGTAGTGTACCGGGGGACCATCGGGAGAGGTATTTCGACCCAAGAGGCTACATGGGCTGTGGGAGGGTGTAAACCAGCCCTTAGTGGGCTTGTGGAAGTCCACTGCGAGTCCCATGCGGCTGGACTTGAGGAAGAGAGAAAAAAGCCAAGGTGGAAGTAAATTCAAAGTAGGAAAGGAGGAATCCTAATCCTACTAGGATTGGAGGAGGATTCCTCCAATCCTCCTTGCGCAAGGGCAGCCTTGGCGCCAGCCCTCCTCCTCCCTCCCTCCTATATATACTGGTGGTATTGGGTGTTTTGCACTAGATTTTACGGCCACATGCTTCCCGTTCCACCGGTGCTCCTCTAGATCGAATTTCTGCAATGCTTAGGCGTATCCCTGCCGGAATTGCTCCACCACCATCGCCAGAGCGCCGTCACACTGCCAGTGAACTCTTCTTCCTCTCCACTTCCTCTTGCTGGATCAATACGGTGGAGATTGTCATTAAGCTGCACGTGTGCTGAACGCGGAGGTGTCGTCCGTTCGGCGCTAGATCGGAAGGACCGTGATCAAGATCGCGAGACGGTTTGTGATGAGATCGCGGGACGGATCGTGATGAGAGCGCGAGACGGATCGTGATGAGTTCACGGGACGAATTGTGATGAGATCGCTGGACGGATCGTGATGAGATTGCGATGCGGATCATGATTAGTTCGTGGGACGGATCGTGATTGGATCGCGGGACGGATCGTCATGTGATCGCGGGACGCTCGGAGATTTGGATCGCGAAGATGTTCGACTACACCAACCGCGTTTCTTAACGCTTCCCGCTTAGCGATCTACAAGGGTATGTAGATTCACTCTCCCTCTTGTAGATGCTCATCACCATGGATAGATCTATGTGTGCGTAGGAAAATTTTTGTTTCCCATGCAACGTTCCCCAACAACTTCTAGCTTGAACGTGCGGGAATTGGGCCACTGGACTTGCCGCAGCTCACTGGTAAACGTTGGACAACCCACCTCAAAAGGTACGTCGACAAGATACCCTGGTGCGGATTTGTCTATAGTGGGTCCCCCACGCTAATCACACTGATGGCGCGCTTCTCGCCACCGCTCGATCGTAGTTCGAGCGTCTTCTTTGATTCGTTCCCGAAGAACTTGACGCTGATCACGGCGAGCCCGTGGATCAGGCGACGCCATCGAGTAACCATCATAAGCATCGGTCCGTCGAGTCGGTGACCGGCGTTATTGCTATGGAGGAGAGTGCACCGTGGTTGCACTGCCTCCGAAATTCTCGCCACTGGCGCGAGCCGGCTCGGTGGACCGAAACTTGTCAGCGCGGCTGAGGAGGCTCTGAATGGTGGCTCTCCACTCGTCGAGCTTCTTCATGGCTGGAGGGAAGTTCACGACTAGTTGTGCTAGCGCCATTGCTTCTTCCGACATGGTCGGCAGTGAACGGCGTGAAGAACGCGAGGTGCTATGACTCCTAACCGTCTTAGAAGGAGCTCCGTAGCGGTACTACGATTGCACGCCACTCCCACTAGTATGCTGGTGTGCGTGCTGGTCCAGCGCATCTTGGGAGCGATGCGTAGGAGCTTTTCCGTGGGGATGTTGAGAACCACCGAGGCCACGGCGTGGCTCTTCGCGTGCATCCTGGGAAGTTCACGGCGTACGCGCCGGCGTGGGTGTGTTGGAAGGTGCCGTTCCATCCCCGAAGTTCACCGTATCGCCCACAGGAAGCATAGCCCCGTCTTGAGGCCCAGCGGTGCGGGGGTTCCCACTACCGCCGTGAGCGTCTCCGTGGCGGGCATCGCCGCTTCCTTGGCCTTGATCATCGGAGCACCGCATGGGCGCAGGGTCTCCACTCCCTCTGCCCGTGCCCACTCCATCGCTCGCTTGGGCGGCTACGAGCGCGGCGGACGTAGAGGTTTCCACCGCCGTGAAACCCTTCTTCTTGGGAGCCATGGCGATGGATATGGAGAAGGATCTGACATGCTGGTTGTTGGACCAGGTTGACACAGCCAATCCCCCTACCCAGCGCGCCAAAGATGTCATGAGAAACGAACACCTATGGGATCAGGAGGATTCCTTTCGGTTTGGCAGGGAGATGGGTATGCACGAAGAGCAGGATGAACAAGCAGCGCGAGGGGATTTTACCCAGGTTCGGTCCGCAAAGATGCGTAAAACCCTACTCATGCTTGGTTGTATTGGATGAGCTCTACCTTAGGTTCTGGGAGCGCTACAGTACACAGCTGCTACTCATGTAGAATGGGCTAGAGGAGCTCCCAAAGTCCAAGAGTCCAAAAGTCCAAAAGTGCAAAAAGTCCCAAAAACACCCCTACAGTAACGCCCTGGGCCTCCTTTTATACTTTCAAAGGGGTCACCAACAGTGGTGTACAGTGCGTACACGAGGTGTACAAAGCTACAGTGTTATCATACCTAACACTAACAGTGTAAGACAAACGCATTTAATGCTCCGTCTGGCGCCTCTGACCGTCCATGGGACGGGATAGGACCTCGTTCCATCGGTGCCGCTTAGCCCCTCCATCACCGGTGCCTCGACACTTGCCCAGGCGAGGTGACACCTGGCCTTTGCGATGGCGGGGGCTTGCCGGGGCTCCGTAGGCCATCCCGGCAAGATCTTCTCGGGGTCCCAGCCTTCGGTCTTCGGTTTGTTGACTTGTATACCTTCTCGCTGGCGTTGTATTTGTTCTTATTTACTCCCTGGAAGGCCTTGCCACTAGTATGGCTACAACTGTACGTGCACAAGTACGGGGTACTAAAAAGCCCATACTTTAGTACACCGACATAATCATTATTAGAGCATTGTCTCGTGAGAGAAAACGATGATGGAAGCTATGATTCCCTCACAAGTTGGGATGAGACTCCGGACTTTATCAAAAATAAAATAGGCCAGCGAAGCCCAAATAAAAAAGGCCTTAGATGCCCACCAAAAATGGGAGAAAGAGAGAAGGGACAATGATACCATCTTTTTCCACATTTGTGCTTCAAAGTAGCACCTTGGTATTCATGATAAAGAGTCTCCTATTTTGTTACTTTCACATAACTAGTGGAATTTTTTTTGTAGTGCACACCCACTTAGTTTGTTTTTGTGCTCTCATACACTTATATCTCTAGTGCACCCGTTGCATGGCAATCCCTATTCACTCACATTGATATCTATTGATGGGCATCTCCATAGCCCGTTGATGCTCCTAGCTGATGTGAGACTATCTTCTCCATTTTTCTTCCCAACCTCCACCATATTTCTATTCCACCTATAGTGCTATATACATGGATCACGCTCATGTTTTGCGTGAGAGTTCAAAAAGGTTGCGAACATAAAATGTGTGAAACAATTGCTTCGCTTTTCATCGGGGTTGTACATGATTTAAATACTTTGTGTGGGAAAGATGAAGCATAGCCAGACCATATGATTTTGTAGGGATAACTTTCTTAGGCCATGTTATTTCAAAAGGACACAGTTGCCTTGTTAGAATGCTTGAAGTATTATTGTTTTTATCTCAATATTAACTTTTTTTGTATCTTATGGATCTGAATATTCATGCCACAATAAATAATATTACATGGATAAATATAATAGGTAGCACTCCACATCAAAAAAATCTGTTTTTATCATTTACCTACTCGAGGACGAGCAGGAATTATGCTTGGGGATGTTGATACTTCTCCAATGTATCTATAATTTTTGATGATGTCATGCTATTATATTATCCGTTTTGGATGTTTTATATGCATTAATATGTTATTCTATATTATTTTTGGGACGAACTTATTAATCTAGAGCCAAGTGTCAGTTTCTATTTTTCCTTGTTTTTGAGTATTACAGATATGGAATATTAAACGGAGTCTAAACGGAATAAAATCTTCAGAATGATTTTTTTTCTAGAAGGAAAGGGATCTACCAGACTTGGAGTGCATGCGAGGGCATCTTCCAGGAGGTCACAAGCCAGGGAGGCTTAGCCAGCCCCCCTGGTCGCGCCTGATAGGCTTGCCACCTCCTGTCAGGTCTCCTAGCCCTAATCTTCCTCCTACAAATACCAAATATTCCCCCAATACCAAAAAGATCCATGCAAATACTTTTCCCCTGCCAGAAGCCTCCGTTCCCGAGAGATCCAATCTTGGAGCCTTTTTCGGTAATCTATCGGAGGGGGGTTCGATCACGGAGGGCATCTACATCAACTCCATTGCCCCTCCGATGATGCGTGAGTAGTCCACCACAGACCTACGGGTCCATAGCTAGTATCTAGATGGCTTCTTCTCTCTCTTTGTGCTTCAATACCATGTTCTTCATGATCTTCATGGAGATCTATCCGATGTAATACTCTTTTGCGGTGTGTTTGTCGAGATCCAATGAATTGTGGGTTTATGTTCAGATTATCCATGAATATTATTTGAGTCTTTTCTAAATTATTATATGCATGATTTCATATCTTTGCAAATCTCTTCGAGTTATTGGTTTGGTTTGGCCAACTAGATTGGTAATTCTTGCAATGGGAGAAGTGCTTAGTTTTGGGTTCAATCTTGCGGTGTCCTCACTCAGTGACAAAGTAGGGGTAGCGAGGCACGTATTGTATTGTTGCCATCAACGATAAAAAGATGGGTTTTTCATCATATTTCTTGAGTTTATCCCGCTAGATCACGTCATCTTACCTAATGTGTTACTCTGTTCTTCATGAACTTAATCCTCTAGATGCAGGCAGGAGTCGGTCGATGTGTGGAGTAATAGCAGTAGATGCAGAATCATTTCGGCCTACTTGACACGGACATGATGCCTATATGCATAATCATTTCCTTGGATATCTTCATGATTATACTCTTTTCTATCAATTGCTTGACGGTAATTTGTTCACCCATCGTGATACTTTTGTTCAAGAGAGAAGCCTCTAGTGAAATCTATGCCCCCCGGGTCTACTTTCCATAATATATTTTCAGAACTATCAACCAAAAACACCAAAACTACCTTGCTGCATATTATTTCCATTTTACTTTCCTCAATCTTTCACATCTATATCTATCAGATCTAATCCTTGCAAATAACCTTGAAGGGATTGACAACCCCTTTATAGCGTTGGGTGCAAGAGTTTGATTGTTTGTGTAGGTGCATCCATTGGTGACTTGCTTATTCCTCCTACTGGATTGATACCTTGGTTCTCAACAACTGAGGGAAATACTTATCTACTTTGCTGCATCACCCTTTTGTCTTCAAGGGAAAACCAATGGATGCTCAAGAGGTAGCAGATGGGGACACAAGAGACTATTTGTTATTTGGTTGCGGGGTTGTTTGAGAGAGACCATCTTCATCCTACGTCTCCCATGGTTTGTTAAACCTTAGGTCATCCACTTGACGGAAAATATTACTATCCTACAGAACTCTGCGCTTGCAGGCCCAACACGAGTCTACAAGAAGAAGGTTTCATAGTAGACATCAACGTCTACCAATGTTACCAATTATTTGACATTCATCACATTAAAGGGCATACTTACGAGCATCTTTAAAAAGAATAGGCCAATAGAAACCGGGTTGTGATACTGAAAGCACAACTTCTCCCTGGGTGGTTTTGGTAATTAATAACAACCTATATTTCATTGGACTAATGTTTCCACTAAGTCTATCTCAAGAAAAAGTTCAATGATGGGTTGGCTAAAGGTTTGTGTGGAGGACCTCCCCAAGGAAAGGAAGGAATATGATTGGCCATGCTTCAAGATTGAGGACTCTCCATTTTACATTTTCTGAGAAATCACTTTTGAGTCCATACAAAAGCCAATACTATTAAAAGGAGATGAGGTATTTATGATGATCAGGTTGCTCAAGTGCTTAGAGATTAGCCACCAAAAATACTCACCCACTTTCCCACAAATGCCTTCTGTCCAAAGCCAAAAGTCAAAATTCGGTGACACGAATATTTCCCATTCAGATCCGAGTTTTACGCTAGACAGGAACCCAGCCAAACCCTAGCATCTCCTTACTACCAAGTTTCAATTCAGTGCAACCAAGAATCAGTGACCAACTTTCTGTTAACCAATTTCTTAAAGTTGGTCCCACCGAGTTTGAGGAATTGGTGACACCGAGATTTGGAAACTGCCTAGGTCACCCATATTAGTACCACCGAGATTTATATGTCAGTCTCACGAAAAGGCCAAAGTTGCCACATTTTGCACTAGTTGGTGCAACCGAGTTTTTACCCCGGTTTCACCGAGTTGGGAAATAATGTTGTAAGGGTTAGATTTTTGGAGACGCCTACATATACCCCTCCACCACATCCCACTCGAAAGATAAGCACTTAGAACACACACCCACTTGCTATATCCAATTTTGTGAGAGAGAACCACCTACCTTGTGTTGAGGTCAAGATCATCCACTCCAACCATATGGATCTTGATTTCTATCCTCCCCAAGTTGCTTTCAATCCAATCAACCTCTCCTACCCATGCCAAACCTGTGAGAGAGTGATTGAGTATTTAGGAGACTATCATTTGAAGCACAAGAGCAAGGAGTTCATCATACTATCACATCTATTACCTTTTAGACGGTGGTGCCTCCTAGATTGGTTAGGTGTTGCTTGGGAGCCTCCTTATTCATGATTGTGGAGTTGAACCAAGAAGTTTGTAAGGGCAAGGAGATCGCCTACTTCGTGAAGATCTACCCCGAGTAAGGCTAGTCCTCCGTGGACGTGGGCCATCATGGAATAGACAAGGTTGCTACTTAATGGACCCTTCATGGGTGGATCCCTCCATTGACTCTCGCGACTGTTACCCTCATGAGTTAAAGTCTCCATAAACATGGATGTACGATAGCGCCACCTATCAGAACCTTGGGAAAAATCTCCGTGTCTGAAAATTGTGTTTCATCTTCTTATCCCTATCGTCTTACATATGCTTGAATTTACTTTCTACTGCAATACTCACAGACATGCATGTGTAGGGTGAACTTGATTTGCTAGAATTGCTAAAATCTTTCAACCAATTAACTTGGGAAAATTTAGGTTTTTATTTGGTCAAGTATTCTAATCACCCCCCCCCTCTAGACCTACTTTCGATCCCTACAAATACCTTGTGTGCAGTTCTGTCATGAGCATGGTGTCCTCCGTAGGCCTCGGAATGACACTTCCTTGGAATTTGTCCATGTTCATGATCTAGTATGCAACGTCTAATAACACCATCTACTCCTTCTTTATAAAGATGTGGGCCATCCCAAAAGTAATGTCATAAATCGTAAATGAATTTTTTTCTTTTGTTGATAGGTGAAGTTAGGTGGAATATATTTAGCAATGATGTAATTAGCATAATCCTCATACCAAGGAGTGCCATGTGAAGTATTTATAACAGTAAGTTGCTCATCAGGAAAATTATCATCAATAGGTAGTGGGTCATCAAGAACATTTTCCATCCTAGACAAGTTATTTGCTGCGGGGTTTTCAGCTCCCTTTCTGTCAACGATATGGGATGTAGTCCGTGTTGGCTTGCAAGGTGAATTCTTTGGTGATGGAAAGGAAATGGATCATGAATTGACCGTGAAAGAATTGAATATATTGCAATACAATGCTCAAGCATGTGACATTCTATTCAACTGCCTATGCCCCGAAGAAATCAACAAAATCAGCCGTCTTGAGAATGTAAAGGAAATTTGGAATACTTTGGTTGATATGCACGAAGGTACCAACTCCGTCAGGGAATCTAAGTTGGATGTGCTTTAAAGTCAACTTGACAAGTTCAAGATGAAGGATGGTGAAGGAGTCGCTGAAATGTACTCTAGGCTTGCTCTCATGACAAAAGAGATTGTCGGCTTAGGAAGCGAAGCGATGACCAAAAAATTCATCATCAAGAAGATACTTAGAGCCTTGGATGGGAATTATGACACCGTGTGCACATTAATCCAAATGATGCCAAACTACAAAGATCTCAAGCCCACGGAAGTCATCGGAAGGATTGTTGCTCATGATATATCACTCAAAGACAAGGAAGAACTTCAAAGTCTAGCGATGCTTACAAAGCTTCAAGTGACACTCCAGCTACATCAAGTGACAACCTTGTAACCAATAAAGAGATAAGACTCATGGTCAAGAAATTCAACAAGTTCTACAATAGTAGAGACAAACAAAGAAACTCCAACTCAAGATATGACGAGAAGCGTCCATCTAATTGTGACCGGAATTGTTACAAATTTTCAAGGCCTGGACACTCCTTTGCACGCCCACCACAAAATAAGGGAAGAGTCACCTAGAAGAAAGAGCTCAAGAGATGAGTCACCTCGAAGAGAGAGAAGGAGTAGAGATGATAGTTATGACCGAAGACCCTCCTGGAGAAGTAAAGACTTGGAGAAGAAGGACAAGTACACCAAGAGCTACATAAGAAGAAGACATTAAGATCATGTTGGTGAATAGGTTTCTGGCTCCGAATCCGACAACCACTCTCAAAGAAGCTATCACTCCAACTCCGACTATAGTCAAGATGAAGGTGTTGCCAGACTTGCACTCGTTTCCTCCAACTCATGTGACATATTTTATTCACCAAATGAAGGGAGTGGGAGTTGCTTCATGGCTAAAGGCCCCAAGGTATCACACACCGAATACATTGACTTTAAAAGCAACGAGGATGACTTACTTGGAGATGATGACTTGCTATTTGAAAAATCTAGTGATATTAGTCAAAATGAACTTGATAGTAATCACATTAGTCAAGACAAGTCATGTGATGATGATAAGATGGAACTAGAGCGACAAACTAAAGAATTAAACACTCGTAAGTTATCCCATGAATCTACTCTAGAAGATCATAGAGAGCTTGTAAGAACAAATGAGAAGCTCCGCTTCGAGAAGATCAATTTGGATCAAGAGCATGAATTTCTTAAAGCTATCAATGACGATCTTTGAAAGAAGACTTTCTCTTATCTAGACAAATGACTACTCTAGTCTACATTCATTCCACAAGTTAAGGATAAACAAACTAGTAACAAAGGAAAGAAAGGTTCTTCAACTAGTAGCAATAAAAATGATAAATCAAATGAAATTTCTTATAGTAGTTATATTGATTACACTAATGCTTCTCTTAGCCAAGTTACACTTGAGCAAGAAAATGATCTATTGAAAGGGATCATTGAGTGAGTCCTGGATTAGGGGGTCTTTGGATAGCCGACCTATTGTTACGGGCCAGATTATGAGGGCTGCTTACCGAACACCGAAGGATTTGAAGGCCCAATCTCTTAGATGGAAGCTTCGGAAAACAAGGCTTGTGGTCCACGTCTGATGTAATAGTTAGGCAAGTTTATCTCTTCGGCATGTAACCGACCATGTACAAACCCTAGGCATCCCCGGCATCTATATAAGCGGGAAGGTTTTAGGGTATAGATAGAACAACTCATCTAGGGTTAGACATACGATCTCGAGGTAGATCAACTCTGTAACTCCTTACACCAACAATAGAATCAAGCAGGACGTAGGGTATTACCTCCATTGGAGGGCCCAAACCTAGGTAAACTCGAGTCCCCTTCGTCTCCTTTTACCGTCGATCCTAGTCTCATAGTTCGGGACCCCCTACCCGAGATCCACCGGTTTTGAAACCGACATTGGTGCTTTCATTGATAGTTCGTTTGTGATCGAGATGTAATCGACGCCTCGTCTCTTCATGAATGAAGAGGTTCGCAACATGCACGTTTTCGTCCCCGGGCAGATCTTTGCCTTCGGCAGCGTTGTGCTGCATGCGGATTCCACCGACCATCTAGGCCGCGTTGAGAGCTTCACCCCTGATCAAGAGGTCAGATTCTGAAACTTAGAGTTCTCCGTCGACTCTTGGGGTGACCTGTCACTAATCGGGCTCACAGCTTCGCCCGCAGCCCCCGAGGACTCTGGGGCCTTAACCTCGAGCTCCTTCTTTGGACATGCCAATGGGGTCACCCGGTCTTTCCATCAAGCCATGTGACCGAACATGTGTTCTTTCCGAGCACTCCCCACGGGTGGGCCACATGGGGTTGACGCTCCGAGTTCTGAACAGCTGGATCCGATCGGGCCCTTAGCAGTCGACGAGGCCTTGGAGCAATTCTCATCGATGAGGATCACCAATGATCCAGCCCCGATCTACACCCAGACCGGTTATAGTTCGGGTAGGGATGGATTTTTTGACCCACCCACCACCCACTTGATAGACACCATCGAAGACTTAACTGATGTGCTAGACTATGCCTTCGAGGAGCCAGAATACATGGATGAAGAGGACCGTGCTCCCACCCTCGTTAACACCGGGAGTTGGACCGCCACTTCTACATTCGACGTCTACATGGTGGACACTCCTGCCAACAATAGCAACAATACGCCTCACAACAATGGTGACAAATCGGGTGATGCGCCATCAAGGCGCCATAAATTGCACAAGCGATCCAAAAGCAAAAAGGGAAGAAGAGATATTATTAGCATCGGGGAAGGTAATGCCCCCGCTGATCATGACAATCCCAATATCCCCGAGCACCCGTTTGAGGGTTCGGAGGAGCCTGAGGATCAAAACGACCCTAATACCGTCAATGACCCCGAAGGCTTGTACATCCCTTCCCCTCGTCGAGGAGGAAGATATACCGGAAGCCGATGACTTGTATATCCCTGATAACCTCGAGGATCAGGAGGAATCAGGCAATGGCCCATAGCAACGGCTCGCAGCCTAAAGGCCAAAGAACGGCAACTCAAAGCCAAATAGGCCGACCTCAACGATCGACGGACGAAATTCCTCTCAGTCAAGGAAGTATACGACACTGGCCCGCCAAACCAGCCCAAAGCTACCCTCGGAGAAGGTTGCTGCCGCAATTTGACGACGAACTTACTGATACTCCATCTCAAAAACCATACTCCATATGACAAGCCAGACCGCCCCCCTCGTGGTCAAGATAGGACGGCCGACGATGCTGGTTACATACTGGCAGTGCCCAGACGACGTTGCAAGGAGCCATTAGAGCCCGATGACAAGTTGGGCCTGCGAGATGACCTGATCACAGAGCAGGCCACACTAGATCTATTTATGGATCCAGAGAGTACGTGCCTGACAGACATGGCGAGTACAGACCATGGTTCGACCAAAAGAACAGGGTCCGGGAACGCAACCGGCCCCATACAGACGCCGAATATAGGCGTGACATAGCACGGGTCAAAGGCGCCGCTCACCCTCTGTGCTTCATGGACGAGGTAATGCGGCATTAGTTCCTCGAAGGGTTTAAACCTGTGAATATAGAACAGTACGATGGGACACTGACCCAACTGTATGGATCGAGGACTTCCACATCCATATCCACATGTTACGAGGAGATGATCTCCATGCCATCAAATACCTACCCCTTAAGCTTAAGGCGCCAGCTCGGCACTGGTTAAACAGCCTCCCCGAAAACTCCATAGGATGCTGGGAAGACCTAGAAGACGCGTTCCTCTCTAACTTCCAGGGGACCTATGTCTGCCCGCGGGACTCTTCCGATGTCAGCAACATCGTCCAGAAGCCCAGCGAGTCCACCCGGTAGTTCTGGAATCGGTTCTTGACTAAGAAGAACCAAATCGTCAACTGTCCGGATGCTGAGGCCATAGCCTCCTTCCGGCACAATATTCGGGATGAATGGCTAGCCCGCCAACTAGGCCAGGACAAGCCTCAAACTATGTTCGCCCTTACCTCCCTCATGACCCGCTTTTGCACGGGCGAGGATAACTGGCTGGCTAGACGTAGCCACAATTCTGGAGATCCCGTGGCACCTGAAGCCCAGGACGGCAACTCAAAGCCAAAGCACAATAAGAATAAGCATCAACACAACAATAATGATGCCGATGACATAGCTGTTAATGCCGGATTCCGCAACTCCCGACCTAGGCAGCGGAAGAAGCCCCCTAAAGGCAATCGTGACGGACCCACTCAGCTCGAGAAGATCATGGAAAGGCCTTGCCAAATCCATGGAACTTTGGAAAAGCCCACCAACCACACACACCGCAACTGCTGGGTGTTTAAATAGGCCGGCAAGATACAACCTGAAGACCAAGGCAAAAGCTCAGGTAGCAAGGACGAAGATGAGCCTCAGGGTCCAATTGGTGGCGGCCAGAACAAGTTCCCTCCCGACGTAAAAAACAGTGAACATGATATACGCCACCCACATACTGAAGTAGGAGAGGAAGCGCGCCCTCTGGGAGGTCTACGTGGTGGAACCTGTAGCCCCAAAGTACAACCCATGGTCGGCATACCCAATCACCTTTGATCGGCGTGATCATCCGACTAGTATCCATCATGGGGGTTCAGCAGCCCTCGTCCTAGATCCCATTATAGATCGGTATCACCTCACAAAGGTCCTAATGGACAGAGGAGGTAGCCTTAACCTGATCTACTCAGATACGGTGAAAAAGATGGGCATTGATCCATCAAGGATCAAACCCAGTAGCACTACCTTCAAAGGAGTGATCCCAGGCGTTGAGGCCCGATGCACAGGCTCGGTAACTCTAGAGGTCGTGTTCGTCTCACCCGACAACTTTCAACGCGAAGACTTGATCTTCGACATCGTGCCCTTCTGCAGCAGCTATCACGCGCTGCTTGGACGGACAGCGTTCGCTCGTTTCAACGTGGCCCCACACGACGCATACCTCAAGCTCAAGATGTCGAACCCCAAGGGGGTCATTACTATCAACGGCAACACCGATTGCTCCCTTAGAACTGAGGAACATGCACTAGCCCTAGCGGCCGAATTCAGCTATAAAGACGATCGACAAGTTCCGACATCCGCCATAAAGGAACATAAAGCTAGGAAGCAAGTTCGGCTTCAGACCGAAAACTTGGATCCTTCCTCTTACCCTCTATAGGGACTCGCCCCCCGCCACATAATTTCTGGACCAGCAAAGTATGTGCCGACGAGGCACAACTTCTCACTTAAAATTCCATGGGAAAGCAGTGGGTAAATAAAGGTAGGTCTTCGGCTGCCCCGACCTACTACCACCAATACGTCTTTGCACAAGATGCAGGCACTCCTAAAAGAGCCTGCCTACGGCGTAAAGCTCAACTTTGATGTTGTGGCCTCTCAAGATTTTTTTCGCAATATCTGCCTGCACTAACACCCATCAAGGTGCATCCAAGAGCAGGAGTCAACTAGCAAGAGGGCATATCAAGGACGTCAAGTTACCAATTGAAGACCCCTAGTAGGATGTTATTTCTTATTTTCTTTCGCATACCTGTAAACAGTTGCTTCAGTAATTTGAGTTATAAGTGCTGTTGAGAAAGTGCAAAATTGTGTGGCGCAAGTACGCCTCAGCTGTCCTATTTTCAGCACATACTTTTTCTCCTTTCTCCCTCTTCTCGTGAACCTGTTCGATATGATGCGAGGTAACTGGCCAATAGACTGGAGGCTCGATTTCAAACACAAATAGCCTTAACTATCGTGTGTTCGGCGTCTTGGCGTTCGCTTTATATGCATCGGTTCCGAGCTATGTCTTTGGTCATTAAGTTGGGTTGCCCGGCTCCTATGCTTGCCACTTTATGTTCCGCTCGTTTGGCTAAAAGGGAAAAGGGAGCACCCCTGCGATTGTGCTTCCGGATAGTCCGGTCAAGCACCTCAGGGGAGAAAGTCAAAAATGGATTGTCATAGTATGCACGAGTGTGATCTGTGAACCCCAAGTTAGAAGTATTATACTTCAATCCTGGTAAGCGATTATTCTGTGTTATACGAGGAACATGCCTTTTGCGCAAACATTATGATTTGGGATTCGGCCTCGGTTCGTCCGAACATCGCAAACACTCCGGTGGCTAATCGTACGCTTCCCGTGGTCCTTTTTGCGCCCATGTGGTTAAGTGAAATAAATTAAGCACTATAGTTTGATTGCCTAGTCTACCGCACTACACCTCCTTTGGGTTCTGATAATACGGCTAAGGGAAATAGTGCATTGGCATAGACACCCCAAGTAGTATCTATGTGGGGGCTGATGCCGACGACCACATAGGAGTTATAAAGGAATACAAAACCATATAAGAGCGGATACTAATATCAATAAAGTTATCACGAGTCTTCGGACACGTTACAAGCTCATTCAAATAATTTTTCACCCGAACATTGTGACGCTATCACTCGCGCACTCTCCATCACTCCATCGAAGTATAGCTCGAGGCGTCAGTGCTCCTTCCCGGGTGGCGGCGGCTCGGTGGCGACCTTCATCGGATTGAGCCCCGGCCAGTGCACTTTGGCCTTGGAAAGGGCCATCCGGACTACATCGATGCAGGAGGAGCACTTGACAGCATCGAGGCAGGGCGTGGCAGTAGTCAGTCTTTGCACCAGGCCGAAGTAACTACCTGGGAGTGGCCCGCCGGGTCATAAGCGGATGCAGAGGTCCTTCATGGCTGGCTCCGCCATCTGGTGCATCTCCATCAGCTGTTTCAGCTGCTCCACCAGTAGAGGAGGACGCTCGGGGGCTCCGAACTGTGCCCAGAATGTCCGAGCTTCGTCTTCCTCTCCCCGCGAGGTTAACAACTTATTGGCATCCGCCATGCTCTTCTGGAGATCGGCGGATGCGCCTGAGGATCACCACACCTGGGTCAGCAATTAGAATCTTCTATCCCCGAATACCCACTTTAGGGAGTACGGCTTACCATCGGCTATCTCCTTGGCTTGGCAAACTTGCTCCTCGAAGAACCGTCTGTCCATCCGCTCCTTTTGGAGATTGGATTTCATGGTGGGCAGTTTGGCCGAGCTCGCCTTATTCTTTTGCTCCAAGGCCTCGCACTTTTTGCTAGCATCCTTGAGCTCATCCTCTATCTCTGCCACATGAGCCTGGTGCCTATCGTTGGTGGCTCGTAGGGCGGAGAGCGCGATGGCCGCTTCTTTGGCTACCGCCTTCTCAACGGCCACTTTGTCTTTGGCACGTTGAAGCTCTGCTTTGAGCTTTTCAATCTCTTTCGACAAAGCTACAAAATGATAAAACTTAATATAAAAGGAATCTGCATTCATAGTATTCGGGGGGAAGTATTCAGATTTAATTCGGACTTACCATGTGCCTCGTAGAACCTCTTGTTGAGGGCTTCCACCTCATCCTCGTAGCGCTTGAGCTTCCGATGTAGCTCGTCCAACTCGGCACCATTTTTGGCCACCGCTGATGACGAAGCCTACATTACACAAACAATACATACATGACATCGGCACTCACTTCCCGAATTATAGATATGACCCCTAGGTGAGCTTGTTCACCTCACCTAGGGCTCGGGGGCTGCCATGTATACAATACGGATAAATAAAAACCTTAGCAAAATATCGGGAGACTTACTTGAAAGCCTGCAAGGAGACCTTTGAAGGCCTCCTTCAGTCCGTTGTCAACGGACTGGATGCTTTGTAGTATCGCACCCATAAGGGTGCGGTGATCCTCGGGGATGGAGGCGCTCTATAGAGCCTCCTCCATGGCCGACCACCTGTTGGTCGGCGGTGCCGGGGATGATCGGATTTCCCGATCACCCACCGGGGACTGGACTGGTGCCTCTAGAGGCACAGTGCGCTTCGGAGATGTCCTCGGAGGGGACTGATTGCCCTTTTGGACGGCCTCCTTGGTGTCCGGGCAGGGCATTGTCCCCTGGTCTTTGGTGGCCGAAGCGTTAGCCTCGGCCACGGTGCTTTCTCCCTTGCCCCTTGTGTCCACCTCCACCGGAGTAGGCTGGCATGACACCTCCACGACGTCCTTCGTGGCACCTGGAGTGGTGGGGTGCGAGGCAACCCCGCTCTCCGCCAATTCGGTGGGCGGGGTCTCCCCATCCGATACTACCTCGATGGGGATAATGTGTGGGGGGTTGTTGGACCAATAACCGATGGGTTAGCAAACTCTGAGTCTACTAGTTATAGGTAGAAGGGTCTTTGGATACTAACCTGGATGGAGGGGGCTTGAACCTTAGGCTCCTTCGTGCAACCTCCTCGGGGTCTTCGAACGCGGAGTTCGAGTTCGAGCTGTCGTCAGATAGAATCACCCACGCCTGTCGCACCTTCTTCAGGGCAGGAGAAGCTGCCTGCCTCGGGGCGTCCGAAGACGCCGCTCTCTTCTTGGCGCAGGGGAAATTTCCTCCCCCTCGCTCTCGACCTCCTCCTCCTTGTCTTCCTCCTCTTTGGCCTCCTGATTTGAGGAGGTGGGGGTGTCTTCGGATGCAGCATCAGGCTGGTCCTTGATGTGAAGACTAGCTTGACCTCGTTTCTTCTTCTTTTCTTTCTTCATGGGAGCCTCGTAAGGCTTCTCCACGAGCATCCTGGCTAACAGCCCGGTCCTCTCATCTTCGGGCTGAGAAGCCGGACTGTTGATGTTGATGGCTTTCTTCTGTGTAATAGAGCCAACCAAGTTGGGGAAAATCATACCTCGGAGTCCGGATTAGCGGCATGTAGACCCTTGTCCTCGGATGGCCATCTCTTCATCGACTTGAAGAGCGCCTTCCACAGCTTCTCCCGCGTAGCGTGGAAGAGATTCTGGACTATGGGCTCGGCTTTGAGTTCTCGAGCCCACAGAGGAGTGTACCGACACTAGTAGGGGAGGATGCATCTTTGGAGCATCACCTGGACCACATCGGCTAGCTTGATGCCCCCCTCGACCAGGGAGCGGAGGCGCTTCTGCAGGTCAGTCACCTCTTTGCCCGAACCCCAGACCAGGCCCTTTTCGGGCCACGAAGCCAGTCTGGTGGGGGGACCAGATCTGAATGCGGCGGCAGTGATTTCGCCCTCTTCTCGTGGATCAGTGACATAGAACCACTCCTTTTTCCATCCTTTGATAGTGTCGATGAAAAGGTGCCCGATAGCCACTTGAAGCGGGCGAGCTTGCCGATGACTGGCCCACTGCAGTTCGCCTGCTTGCCGCCGACGCACTTGGTCTTGATATTGAAGACTTGCAACCAGAGCCGAAAGTCTGGATCGACGCGCAGGAAGGCGTCAAAGATAAGTATGAACGCCGAGTTGTGCATGATGGAGTTCGGTGGGAGGTCATGGAAGTCGAGGCCGTAGAAGAACATTAACCCCCTGACGAAGGGGTGAAGTGGGAAGCTCAACCCCCTAATGAAGTAGGGGATGAACACCACCCTCTCGCCTAGCCAGGGGGTGGGGATCATTTGGCCCTCCTCCGTTGCGCGGTGAGGAATGTTGACGGGGAGGTAACCGGCCTTCTTGAGGTCGAGTATGTTCTTGTTGGTGACCATGGAAGCTTCCCACTGGCCATTGGAGCCTGCCATTGCTGAGATCGAAGGTGGGGTGCGAAGAGACCTAGATCTATGCTCTAGAGGTGCAAGGGAATGGGAGGCGGAGAATTCGAATCCAAAGCATAAAAAAGGTTTTGGGGTTTTCTTTCTCTTTTTCTGAGGCATGTCGATGTGGATTCCCCTCGCCGCGCCATGAATCCCTCCACTTCTCGGGACACGCAAGCCATTGCGTGCCCATGGTTAAGTATATCCCGTATAAAATGGGACACGATAGGTATATTGATAGATCGTGATGATTAAAACAGCCTCGAACCACGGATTGAGTCTATGAAACTGGTCTGGCGATCATAATGGGCCGTAACCTTTCGTCAGAAAGGTCGTCAGAGGGTCGTTGTTTATCCCCTGACGTTTGGGCTTCAAAGCCAATCAATTTACAGTATTCGGACATGCCACTATGCGGGAGACTACTTGTCATCGGAGGACAAACTACGATTCGGCAGGAAGGAACTCACCTTGCAAGCCGAAGACTCTGTTCGCGAAGCAGTTGGAGCTGAAGACCCTTGGTGTTGGAGGCAAGTTCGGGGGCTACTGAGGGAGTCCTGGATTAGGGGGTCCTCGGATAGCCGACCTACTGTTATGGGCTGGATTATGAGGGCTGCTTACCGAACACCAAAAGATTTGAAGGCCCAATCTCTTAGATGGAAGCTTCGGAAAACAAGGCATGTGATCCACGTCTGATGTAATAGTTAGGAAAGTTTATCTCTTCGGCATGTAACCAACCATGTACAAACCCTAGGCATTCCCGACATCTATATAAGCCGGAAGGTTTTAGGGTATAGACAGAATAACTCATCTAGGGTTAGACATACAGTATTGAGGTAGATCAACTCTGTAACTCCTTACACCATCAATACAATCAAGCAGGACGTAGGGTATTACCTCCATTGGAGGGCCCGAACCTGGGTAAACTCGTGTCCCCTTTGTCTCCTGTTACCGTCGATCCTAGTCCAACAGTTTGGGACCCCCTACCTGAGATCTGTCGGCTTTGACACACAATCATAGAAAAATGTGTCTACAAAAGTCTTGTCGGATGTAAGCAATTTGAGGAAATTGAACGCAAGCATGGAGGATACCGGAAGAACCATGGCATTAGCTACTTCAACGCCAATGGAGTTGAATGGGAAGAAGGTCAATACCCCAGGCCAAAGTTTGTTCGCCAAAAGGAGAAGTATGAACATACTCTTCCCAAGGGAACAAAATCTCAAGATGACCTTCCACCACATGAGCACAAGCTCAAGGGCAAGGACAAGCTTCGAGAGGAGATTGACTCATATGAAGATGAATCCCAAACCATGGTCAAGTGGGTTCCCAAGGCTACTACAAGCTCAACTTCTACAAGTGCTACTTCAACTCCAAGGATCCCCATCAAGTTTATGTGGGTTCCAAAGAAGAAGAACTAGATAAGTTCTTGAGGGGTGACTCTGCCAACAAAATTCACTCACATTCATTTTTGGCAGGGACTATTTACAATCAACATCAACTTTATGCAATAGTTCAAGGAGTCCCACATTCCCTAAAAAAGCAAGGGACAAGGTAATTAATGAATCCATGGGCATCATCATCTATGCTTTGCACTCCATGTCCATACATATACTTGTATTTGTCTCTTGTGTGGGACTAACCCATGTAGGTGAAAAGAGTAAGATACAATGAGGATTGCTCCCAACTCAAGATGATCTTCATCAACTATGAGCATCCACCACTACATCACCCACATGAAGTCTTCTACGACAAAACCAAGGTTAGTTTATCCCTCTTAGGGGGGATGTCACATCAAGGGGGGAATTTACTCTAAGACTTGAGTTAAATCATCTCTTAAAGTTGTGAACACATTAAATGCTTTATGTAAAAGTGGTAACCCCACTTGTGATTAAACAATGAGTATGACCTAGGATCTATTCTTACTTGGCTCCTAAGTCAATATACTCATATATAGATGACTCCGTTATCGCCAAAGTGCTTGGTAGATATTAGAGTGGTTTTGCATGTTTGCCATATTTCATTTGACACCTTATTGTGTAAGCATGTTGGTATGCGTGTATTTTCTCAATCGAGGATATCCAATTGTTGTTATTTGGCTTTCACTTTGTTTGGCCAATTGGATATGCAAGAAGACCTAAGTACCTCCCGCTATCTAGCTATGCTTTCTCGTCACAAATTCTATTCATGCTTCATCCAAAAATTTGAGCAAGCACTTCTTGAACACTCTGTGTGAGGAGCACTCGGAGTTCTGTTTCGTTGAGGGCTAACTTCCAAAACCTCCTGAGTGCATCTCGGTGTAACCAATATGTCGATGCATTGAGGCGTGGGTACCCAGTGCCCCTAACTTATGCACAGGCAGTAGTACCCAAACCCACAACAAGAAAGCCAAGTCAAGGCCTAGCAACACCGTCAAGCCCGGTGCTACAACCCAATACAAGCTCAGAGCACATCAAGCATGTCCCCGATGCTTCCCGGGGACCGAGGTGCCCGTACCCTCAGAGACCCGGCAAGCTAGTCCCTCGACAAGCATGGGCCAATCATCCATCGCTCCACTGCATCGCTACTCCAGTCACTTCTCAATGCGGTGTCGAGCTTCCAGGTGGCTAAGTGGCTCCTGCTAAGCACCTAGCGACACGCTCGAAGATGGATTATGTCCCCTTGACACCCTTCCATAGGCGTGTCAAGTTGTCGTGCAGTAGTTAACGAGAGCGGTGGTAGGAGCCTGCTGGGAATGCACCCCCGCACGCCACCTAGACTAGCAATGATGGTATTTTGTCCTTAATGCTAGAGTTAGAGAAGATAAGATCTGCTAGCTATCTAATCATTAGAAAATGTCTGTTTTGCCACTGTGGTTGCCCCTTATGCTATAAAAGGAGGCCCAAGGCAACCTAGCTCAAAATTCGGACCCCTGGACATCTGTACTCGTGTAGCAGCTCTTTCCCCGAAGGCAACCATTACATGGCTAGAGCGCTACGTGCCTCTTGTGTTCCTTAGATCAATCCACCAAAAGCAGGACTAGGGTTTTACGCTTCATAGCGACCCGAACCTGGGTAAAACACCCGTGTCACGATCATCACGCTGTCTTGCCATCTCTGCTCTTTGTGCAAGTGATCTCGCCCCTGCCGAACCACAAAGGAGCCTGCAGCCTCATAGGTGATCAAGTGCATCCTTCCCCGACATCTTTGGTGCACCAGGTAGGGGGGTGTAATTTGTGCCAACCCGAGTTCATGAATAGCAAATCGATCTCCATCATCATCTTGTTCATCCTCCAAAGAAAAAGTCCGGCGCGACCATGCATCCTTCCAATTTGAAGGCTCCCACGCATGCAGCCACGAACGTCGTTGGCGCTGCAGCGGCTACGAGCGATGCGGGCGTCAAGGGCAACGCGGTCAGCGTAGGCGACGCCACTTTTGTGTCCCCTCCGGCCGAAGTTGGGGCGGGGAATGCCAGAGAGGAGCAACAGCAGCGACCCCCTAGTGAGCACGGCCCTGGAGTTGCAGGTGGGGGAAACAACGAGTCTCCGCCTCCCCGCCATGCCTATGGGCGTGGCCACCAGAGCGGCGCACAATCTGAAGCAAGTCGTGACCCCTCGGCTGCGCCCATCACCGACACGGACACTGAGTGCACACCACGACCAAAACAAGACGGAGCATCGAGCGGGGCCACAAATCCACGAGCTCGGCCTCCTCCACATCAGGTTGTCCCAGCGAGCGGCGCACGACGTCAGGAATGTGGCGACGGCCATCCTGGTCCCGCCACGAGCCGTGCGACGTCGCGATCCGCCTCCATCGCCATGCCGGATATGACATCGGAAGCAATGGTGCGAGTCCAAGTGCTGCTAAACTTCTCACCGGTGGCAGACAAGATGGACGAATGGAGGGCTACAATCCAGAGCTTGATCTCATTCATCGAAGCTAACTAGTCCTGGGTGCGGACCCGTCACGATGTACATGGATGGTGACGCTGGTCTGGGCCGGTGATCGTGTTGAGGGGGGCACACCCACGGTGCAGTCCCTCCATGACAGCAGACCCAGAGATAGCCACCGCCAACTCCACATGCCGACGAGCTCGGTGAAGCATCCATGGTTTCGTCCAACCCACAAAATCGCCGAGACCAGAGACGTGTCATGGAGGATCGACGTAAATAAGACATGTGCATCACCATCGAGCAGCGTCGAGAAGCACACCATCAGTTTGACAAGTGCAATGCTTCAGATGCTGGCAACCCCGCGCCCAGTGCTGGTGGGTACCGGCCCTTCGAGGTTTGATGCCCTGCTCTCACTCGCGAGCTGCGACAGGTCTGCTGGCCATCAACCCAAATGTGAGGTCAAATGTGAGGTCATGGCTAATGCACTTGCTGGAAATGGAGTTTTCCAGCAGGTGCTGGCCAAATGTGAGGTCATGGCTAATGCACTTGCTGGAAAACTCCATTTCGTTATGGGCTGACCTAGGCAACGAGTTTGTCAGCGCCTTCACCTGCAGCCACCAAGAGCCTGGACAGCCCAGCGACTTGCAAGTCCTTCCGCAAAATGAGGAAGATACTCTACGGAAATACATCCAGAGATTCGATCGAGTACACCGCAACATTCCAACGATACAGCCCACAGCTGTGATTGCTGCGTTCCACTCGAACATGCGCAACAGGAGGATGCGGGCTAAGATGAACGTCAAACTCCCCAAGACCATCAATGAGATGTACACATTGGCAGACAAGTATGCTCGTGCTGAAGAAGGAAGGAGATTGCCCAGAGAGGAGGCTGGCGTCGAAGTTGACTCAGATGACAACGATGATGCCCCTGGCTCGAAGGGGAAGAACCAAAAATGCAACAAGAAGCGCAAGGGAAAAGCGGTTTTAGCCGTTGAGAGCTCTGGTGATTTCAGCGCCAGCAAGAAGGCAAAAGCCGGGACCCCCGACAAGGGAGCTGCCACGTGCGCTGATTGCCAGGAGGCTGCTGCCACGGAGAAAACTGGGAAAACCGATGGGCCATACTACAAGATCCACCGCACCAAAGGCCACGATCTCCAAGAATGCCTCCAAGTTGAACAGCTAGCTAAGAAACAGAGGGCTGAGTACCAGAAACGCGACAAGGAGAAGGGCCAAGAAAGTGATGTCGGGAAGGGTTGTGGAGGTAGAGGAGGCTGCCGCGACAAGACCCCGCAGCAGAAGGAAAAGGCGGCCAGAGGCCGTGAGAAGAAAGAGACAGATGACATGAGCGAGGATCAGGATGAAGAGGAGGATTCTAGTGATCGAGAATTTCGGAAGGCAACCGAGGCCATGTGCGTTGACGGATGTGCATCTTTGCATTCCTCCCACCACTAGCTCAAGTAGTGGACGCGTGAAGTCAATGCTGTGGAACCTGCTATAGAATCCATGAAACCACTTAGATGGTATCGCACGCTTGTCATCTTTGTTGAATAGGATCATCCTGACCGTACCATTGCAGGTCAGATGCTTGTCGTTGTTGGTATCCCCGACAATCCGCAACCTCAAAGTCACCAAGATGTTAATTGATGACGGGGCAGGACTGAACTTGATTTCCCCTAAGGTAACGGGTACATTTCAAGGTGTCAATCCCTGCAGGAGCCGACCCAAGGTAAAGATCACTTTGCATGTGACATTTTGTGGGCAGTTTAACTACCCGACCGAGAAAGTGGTATTTGATGTGGTTGATTTCCCCTGCCTAAAATGGAATTCTCGGTCGCCCAGTTCTTGAAAAATTCATGGCAGTGTCCCACTATGCTTACAACACCCTGAAGATGCCAGGGCCCATCGGGATCATCTCCATTCCATCTAACAAGAAGGATGTAGTCATATGTGTGGACAAGATGTATCAAGACGCGATAGCAGCTGAAGCAGCAGAAATCCTAGCTCCTACCAAGAGTTCGAAGAAAGCAAGGAAGTCTAGTGTGAACACTGCCAAGGACTCCGGGAAGCCCGCCTCTTCAGACTGCACCGCACCTAATGATGACCCACCAGGGAGCTCCATCAGCAAGAAGACCAAGATCACCTATCCTGAGATGAAGAAGGTCCCGGCAGGGTTGGATGGCACTAATGGTGTATTCACCATTAGCTCCACCTTTCTGACAAATAGGAAAGCACGCTCGTTACCTTCCTGCGGGCGAATGTCAATGTGTTTCCTTGGCAACCATTTGACATCCCCAATGTTCCCAGGGAGGTAAGTGAGCACCACCTTGATGTCTGCCCTCATGCCAGACCCATCAAGCAAAAGGTTAGGAAGGAAGCTTTGCAATGGCAACAGTTCATTGCCGAAGAGATCAAGAAACTTGAAGCCGCTGGTTTGGTCGGAGGAGTCTTGCATCCAACATGGTTAGCCAACCCGGCAGTGGTGCGCAAGGAGAATGGAAAATGAAGGCTTTGCATAGACTTCCAACTTGAAAAAGGCATGCCCGAAGGACCCTTTCCCCTTGCCGCGCATCGATCAGATCATTGATTTCCACTTCCGGGAGTGATTTTCTCTCCTTCTTGGACGCCTACTCCGGATACCACCAGATATTCATGACTAAGGAAGATGAAGAAAAGACCGCGTTCATAACTCCATGTCGCACGTATTGCTTTGTGCATATGCCCTCTGGATTAAAGAGCATAGGTTCTACCTTTTCCAGGGCCATTTAGGTCAGATTTGAACCTCAGTTGCACAGAAATGTGGAAGCATGCATGGATGACATAGTAGTCAAGAACAAGGACGAAGCAACTCTCATACAAGACTTAGAAGAAACTTTTGCAAACCTATGCAAGATCAACTTGAAGCTCAACCCTCAGAAGTGTGTGTTTGGTGTCCCCTCTGGCAAGTTGCTTGGGTTCTTTGTGTCTTAGCGAGGAATAGAAGCCAATCCCAACAAGATCAAGGCGAAACAGCAGATACAAGCACCCAACACCATCAAGGGTATCAGGAATTTGACCGGATGTGTTGCCGCATTGAGAAGGTTCATCTCCAAATCCACTGAACGTGCCCTATCGTTCTTTAAAATACTGAAGGAGGTTGGGCATTTGAAGTGGACCCCGGAAGCAGAAGTCGCGTTGTAGGATCAGAATGCTTACGTTTCCTCCGCTCCCACCTTAGTCGCTCCTAAACCGCAAGAACCGCCGCTGCTATACTTGGCGGCAAAAAATCAAGTGGTTAGTGCAGCACTGGTGGCGTAGCGAGATGTGGATGGAGATACAGTTGATGTGACTATTGCTGCCAGGGGCGAGACTGAAGCATTTGCGGCAGGGGCCGACGTGGAGCAAGGGGGACCTCAGGAAGCAAGTGAAGGCAGTGCCAATGAAGTGGCAAAGAAGAAAGTGGTTGAACCACCGGTGTACTTTGTCAGCTCCCTGCTACAGGGAGCTAGATCAAGGTACTCTGGAGTGCAAAACCTGATCTTCGGCCTCATCGTGGCCTCGAGGAAGCTACGCCACTGCATCCAAGCCCACGAAATGACAGTTGTCACCCGCTTTCCACTACAGCGTATATTGAGGAACCCCGAAGCCACTGGTAGGATAGTTGAGTGGGTACTAGAGCTTCGGATTGAAGTATGAGAGCACTTCCATGATACAAAGTAGGGCATTGGCAAAATTCATTGCAGAATAGACACCCATGCCAGACAAATAGGTTCTAGAGACAATTCTCCCCAGCAAAGATGCACCCAAGGATTGGATCATGTACTTTGACGGTGCTTTCTAACTCCAGGGTGTTGGGGCAGGCGTGCTCCTCATCGCCCCCACTAGATAGGACCTCAAGTATGTGATTCAAATGCACTTTCCTTGGAAGGAGGCCACCAATAACACCGCAGAGTATGAGGGGCTCCTTGCCTGACTCAGAATTGTGGTGGAGTTGGGAATCAAGAAACTGATCTTCAAGGAGATTCTCAGCTCATGGTGAAGCAAATCAGCAAAGATTATCAAAGCCTGTTGATGGAGGCATACTTAGAGGAAGTGGGGAAAGTGGAGGAACACTTCGATGGATTGCAGGCAGAACATGTGCCACGAACAGAAAATAGTATTGTTGATCATCTATCAAAGTGTGTTGCGTAGAGGCTTCCTATGGAACCAGGGACTTTTGTCCTCTACCTCACTCAACCATCAATATCCTCGTCAGCACTGCCCAAGAAGAGAAGAAAGCTGAACTCTGGCAAGCATTTCCCGGCAGAACTTCCCGAAGCCGCCAGTAGAGAAGCTGACGGGGGAAATCCCGTTTCGGTTGGTGAGTAGCTCCCTCCTGTAGAACCCCAAGTTCATGCAGTCGTGGTATGTGCTCCCACGAGTGAGGAGACGCATTTAGTCCTTGTTGTTGAGCCACACTCTCCAACCTGGGCACAACAAATAGTCCATTTCCTTCAAACAAGAGAAATCCCCGAAGAAGAAGAGGCCGAAAAAGTAGCCCGTCAGTCAAGTATATACCTGTTTGTGGATGACACCTTGTACAGAACATGACCAAATGGCATGAAATTGAGGTGCATATGTCGGGAGGATGGACTGAAGTTGTTGGAAGAGATTCACGAAGGCGTGTGTGGCTCTGACATCCGATCAAGGGTCCTTGCTGGAAAAGCATTGCGGTAGGGTTTCTATTGGCCCACTGCCCTCCAAGATGCAACAGAGCCGATCACCAAGTGTGAACCTGCAAGTTCCATTCCAACAATAAACATCAACCAGTGCAAGCTCTTCAAACGATCCCTTTGTCCTGGCCATTCTCGGTCTGGGGGCTCGACATCTTGGGCCCTTTCCCCCATGCTGTCGGGGGCTTTGACTTCTTGTTTGTAGCAATCGACAATTTCACAAAGTGGCCAGAGGTAGAGCCAGTGAGGAAGGTGATCGCGTAGTCAGCTATCAAGTTCATGAAAGGATTGGTATGCCATTTTGGAGTGCCCAACAAAGTGATCACTACAACGGCACCCAGTTCACGAGTCGCGCCTTCATGCAATACATCCAAAACCTTGGAAGTAAGGTCTCGTTCGCCTCTGTTGCCCATCTAAGAAGCAACAGGCAAGTTGAGAGGATGAATGTTGAAGTGCTACGAGGGCTCAAGACAAGGACTTTTCATAGGCTGTGGAAGAGCGGCAAGTGCTGGATAGATGAGCTGCCGAGGGTTCTTTGGTCCCTCAGAACGACACTAAATCGAGGCACCAGCCAAACGCCCTTCGCCCTGGTATACGGGGAGGAAGCAGTGCTCCTCACGGAACTCATATATGGATCGCCTCGAGTACTTGCCTATGATGAAGTAGAGCAAGAGCGGCTATGGCATGACGATGCCATGCTCCTCGAGGAAGATCATCTCTGGGCCGCTGTGCGTGCTGCACGCTACCAGGAAACCCTATGCCGCTACCATAGCCACTGGGTCCACGCCTCGGAGCCTTGAGGAAGTCGACCTCGTCCTTAGGTGTGTTCAATCCGCCAAGGGTACCAACAAGTTGACACCAAAGTGGGAAGGCCCTTACTAGGTAGCACGAGCCACCAGACCTGGCGAGGTCCATCTGGAGACCGAAGATGGCACCAAGGTGCTTAACTCATGGAATATGGAGCGTCTTCGTAAGTTCTACCCATGAGGTGCGGCAGCCGGGCTTAGTCCCCGACAGCCACCTTTTTACAAGCTTTGCCGAAGTTGCATGTAACCCTTTGTACAAAGCCAAGCGCAAACCCTGAGCAACAATAATGAAGTTAGGCATTGCATCATATCATTGCATTGCATGTTTACTATGCACCCTTTTATGATCACAATGTTACCGATTTTTAAATATAGATATCTGATATAGAACTTGTTGCGCTTACAATCCTTGTTGTCGCATTCTTTCTTCGGGGATTGAGGCTTCTTGCCCCACGTGTTTGTCCATCAGGAAAAACACAGGAGGATGGTGAGGGGACGAGAACGAGGGCTCAGCACACTCCAAGAAAAACATAGTGCGTGGAAGAGATAAGTTTAATCACATATATCAGGCTCCATGTTGAGTTTCTCCCTGAGAGGAAATCCTTAACCTCCTTCTAGATATGAGCGATGGAGTCCTCCATGTGGTGAAAATCCTTGTCGGGATGAGTCGTTCCCCAATTTCTGATACTCATTAGTTTCGGGGGACCGCGCCGATACTGGAAAGGAGCCTTGCTGGGAGATGATGCCATCCTATTGTCTGGGGCTTGACCCCCCTTTGGCATTTGTGGTTATCAGTGACCCCGCAAGCGGTCCCATGTGACAAGGACAGACATACGACATAATAGAAACGAGAGGGGAAAATGATGGTACTCAAGGAGGGAAAAATAACATTCTTTTATTCCTTTCCGATACAAATTGGATAGAGATTACATTAGAAAACACCCTTTTAATATCCATTTATTTGACTTTCTCCCATAGAAATAAGATAATAAAGGGAAAGGGACAAAATAAGGGCCCTAACAGAAGCCCAGCCTGACCCCGTCAGGACCAGCAATGCGCGGACGGCATGCCCACCGAAAGGGAAGACGAAGCCGAAGTCCACGAGCCTGTCGGGATCCAGCTCAGGGAGAAGGCGACGCCAAAGTCAAGAACCCCCAGCAAATCGCTCTGACAGGGGAGTTTAGCTGACGGTGATGGTGCGATTGGCGCTCAGCTTGAGTCTGAGTTAGCGTACTCCGACTTGACGGATGGGGGCTCGCCGCTATCGTCTTCACCGACACTGTCCTCCACGTCGCTATCGCTCGAGGAGGAGCTTTCGACATCACTCGAGCTCTCCTCCTAGCAGCCAAGACAAGCACCCGAATGCCCGTAAATCTTAACGAAGAGCAGGTCGACCTCCACCAACTTGAAGCGGAGGACGTGCCCACCCGTGAAGTTGTGGGCACGTGCAAAGGTTTTCCACCCACGCCTGAGAAACATGACACGACACTCCGGGAACTTGATGTCCGCTCGCACGGCGCCATTACAACAACCATGCACCCATAACCACATCGCATGTGGCTTATTGACCTCCATCACCCTGGCGAAAGGGTGAGGGAGACGCAAGCGACTACGAGGAGGGCCACGTAGCTTGACAATGAACTCCAGCGGCGTACCCTCAGTGTGACCCTCCACAGGAGGAGGGTCCAATGGTGGAGGAGGAGGGGAAGCAGCACTCCGTCTTCCCTGACCACAGGCCCTGTGTCGACCTTGGCCCCTTTCGGCACCTCCACCACACGCACTGGGACCACCCTCCGCCTCCACGGCTGAAGCGGCAACATGATCCCGACGGGAAGCCCTCGTTGTCGTGGAGCAGGCTAGGGGGCGTCCTCGACCCCTGGGTATGATGCCGACTTGTTATACTAGAGGCAGGAGAAGAAGGGTGAGCTCTACAATCTTAAGCCCAAGGAGGAGATGGATGAGCATCGCCCCTCGCGACCCCCCAATTTATAGGGGAGGGCGCGGGAGGCTAGCTCTCCTCCACTCCAAGGGTCTCCGTCCAAATCCACCAATTCCACTACCCACGATCATGGGTGAATAGGTAACCACCCTATTGCACCAATCCATCGCGTTGCAGTTTATGCTACGATCAGGTCTTTAAGTCATGAGCACCCACCGCAACCTCTCGCAATGCATGCGGGGCGCGTGGCGGAAACAGCCTGAGCTAATGGTCGGTGCTAACTAGTAAATTGGTGGTTACTCCCTCACATTGCGTGCATGTGCATGAATTTTGGGCCTGACCCAACGGCGCTGAGCGTGCGTGTGTGGGCCAGACCCGGGGCCTCCTGTCGGTGCATTGAGGCATGGGTACCCAGTGCCCCTGACTTATGCACATGCAGTAGTAGCCAAACCAATGACAAGCAAGCCAAATCAAGGTATAGGAACACTAGTAGGCTCGGTGCTACAACCCAAGACAAGCTTAGAGCGTGCCAAGCTCGCCCCGGTGCTCACTGGGGACTGAGGCGCCCGCACCCTCAGAAGACCCGGCAAGCTAGTCCCCCGACAAGCGTGGGAAAATCGCCCACGGCTCCACCGCATTGCTACTCCAGTCACTTATCAATGTTGTGTCGAGCTTCCAGGTGGCTAAGTGGCTCTCACTAAGCACGTGGAGACACACTGGAAGATGGATTATGCCCCCTTGATACCCATTTGTAGGCCTGTCAAGCTGTGGCGCAGTAGTTAGCTAGAGCGGTGGTAGGAGCCTGCTGGGAATGCACCCCCACACGCCACCTAGACTAGCAATGATGGCACTTTGTCCTTAATGCTAGAGTTAGGTATGATATGCTCTGCTAGCTATCTAATCATAACACAATGTCTGTTTTGCCATTGTGGTTTTCCCTTGTGTTATAAAAGGAGGCCCAAGGAAACCTAGCTCAGGATTTGGACCCCTGGACATTTGTACTCGCGTAGAAGCTCTTTCCCCGAAGGCAACCCTTGCCGGGCTAGAGCGTTGTGTGCCTCTTGTGTTCCTCACATCAATCCAACAAAAGTAGGAGTAGGGTTTTATGCTTCACAACGGCCCGAACCTAGGTAAAGCACCCGTGTCACAATCATCATGCTGCTACCTCTTGAGCGTGCGTTGGTTTTCCCTTGAAGAGGAAAGGGTGATGCAGCGAAGTAGATAAGTATTTCCCTCAGTTGTTGAGAACCAAGGTATCAATCCAGTAGGAGGAACAAGCAAGTCACCAATGGTTGTACCTACAGAAACAATCAAACGCTTGCACCCAACGCTATAAAGGGGTTGTCAATCCCTTCACAATTATTTGCAAGGATTATATCCGATATATATAGATGTAAACAAGAACAAAAAGTAAAGGGTAAATAAATTGAAGCAAAGTAGTTTTGGTATTTTTTTCTTATATATCTGAAAGTATATTATGGAAAGTAGACCCGAGGGGCATAAGTTTCACTAGAGGCTTCTCTCTTGAAGGCAAATATCATGGTGGGTAAACAAATTACTGTCAAGCAATTGATAGAAAAGCGAATAATCATGTATTTATCCAAGGCAATGATCATGCATATAGGCATCACATCCGTGTCAAGTAGACCGAAACGATTCCGCATCTACTGCTATTACTCGACACATCGATCGACTCCTGCCTACATCTAGAGTATTAAGTTCATGAAGAATAGAGTAATGCATTAAGAAATATGACATGATGTAGAGGGATAAACTCAAGAAATATGATGAAAACCCCATCTTGTTACCCTTGATGGCAACAATACAATACGTGCCTCGCTACCCTTACTATGTCACTGGCTGAGGACACCGCAAGATTGAACCCAAAACCAAGCACTTCTCCCATTGCAAGAATTACCAATCTAGTTGGCCAAACCAAACCAAAAACACGAAGAGACTTGCAAGGATATGAAATCATGCAAATAAGAATTCACAGGAGATTCAAATAAGATTTATGGATAATCTGAACATAAACTCACAATTCATCGGATCTTGACAAACACACCACAAAAGAGGATTACATCGTATAGATCTCCATGAATATCATGAAGAACATGGTATTGAAGATCAAAGATAGAGAAGAATAAATCTAGCTACTAGCTACGGACCCGTAGGTCTATGGTGGACTACTCACGCATCATCGGAGGGGCAATGGAATGTAGATGCCCTCCATGATCGAAACCCCCTATGGCAGATTACCGGAAAAGGCTTCAGGATTGGATCTCTCGAAATGAAGGCTTCCAGCAGAGGAAAAGTATTTTTGTGGCTCCTTTTGGTGTTGGGGGATATTTGGAAATTTATAGGCCAAGAATTAGGGTTAGGAGACCTACCGGGAGGCAACAAGCCTGCTAGGCGCGGCCAGGGGGGCGCACCTAGCAGGCTTGTCGCTCCCTGGCACCTCCACTGACATGCTCTCCAAGCTTCATCGATTTGTTTCCTTCCAAAAAAATTCCTTCCGAAGGTTTTAATCCGTTTGGACCATTTAATATTCCATATCTGCAAAACTCAAAAACAAGGGAAAAAACAATGGCACTAAGCTCTAGATTAATAGGTTAGTCCCAAAAATTATATAAAATAGCATATTAATGCATATAAAACATCCAGAACAAATAATATAATAGCATGCCATCATCGAAAATTATAGATACATTGGAGACGTCTCAGCATCCCCAAGCTTAATTCCCACTCGTCCTCCAGTAGGTAAATGGTAAAAACAGAATTTTTGATGTGGAGTGCTACCTAACATATTTATCCATGTAATATTCTTTATTGTGGCATGAATATTCAGATCAGTAAGACTCAAAACAAAAGCTTAATATTGATATAAAAACAATAACGTTTCAAGCATACTAGCAAAGCAATTGTATCTCTTCAAAATATAATGGCAAAAGAAAGTTATCCCTACAATATCATATGGTCTGGCTATGCTCCATCTTCCCCACACAAAGTATGTATATCGTGCACAAGCCCAATGAAAAGGCAAGCAATTGTTTTCACACCTTTATTTTCTCAAACTTTTTCAACTCTCGCGCAATACATGAGTGTGAGCAATGGATATAACACTATAGGTGGAATAGAATATGGTGGAGGTTGTCAAGGAAAGGGGGAAGATAGTCTAACATCAACTAGGCGTATCAACAGGCTATGGAGATGCCCATTAATAGATATCAATGTGAGTGAGTAGGGATTGCCATGAAATGGATGCACTAGAGCTATAAGTGTATGAAAGCTCAAAAAGAAACTAAGTGGACGTGCATCATGAAGAAAAATTCCACTAGCTATATGAAAGTGACAAAATAGGAGACTCTCTATCATGAAGATCGTGGTGCTACTTTGAAGCACAAGTGAGGAAAAGGGTAGTATCAATGTCCCTTCTCTCTTTTATCTCATTTTTTCTTTTTTTTGGTGGGCATCTAAGGCCTCTTTTATTCTTTTTTTTATTTTGGCTTTGCTGGCCTCTTTTTTCATAAATTCTGAAATCTCATCCCCACTTTTGAGGGAATCATAGCTTCCAGCATCCTTTCCTCACATGGGACATGTCTATTAATGATAATCATCACACTTTTATTTACTTACAATGCAAAAGAAAATTTCAAGTCGATAACTATGACAAAATATGACTCTATATGAAATATGGAAGTGATGGTGCAAGTCATAAAAGTAAACGGTGGAAGTTGCATGGCAATATATTTTGGAATGGCTATGGAAATGCCATAATAGGTAGGCATGGTGGCTGTTTTCAGGAAGGATATATGGTGCCTGTTTCGAGGAAGGTATATGGTGGCTGTTTTGAGGAAGGTGTTTGTTGTACTGACGAAAGTTGCGCGGTACTAGAGAGGCTAGCAAAGGTGGAAGGGTGAGAGTGCATATAATCCATGGACTCAACATTAGTCATAAAGAACTCACATACTTATTGCAAAACTCTATTAGTAATTGAAGAAACGTAAAACACATGCTCCTAGGGGAGACGTTGGTAGGAGTTAACCATCGCGCGCTCCCGACCCTCACACAAAGGTCGACAATCTATAAACAAGTCATGCTCTGGCTTCCTTACATAACGGTTCACCATACGTGCATGCTACGGGAATCACAAACCTTTACACAAGTATTTTTCCTAAATCACAATTACTTCCTAACATGTCTCTTAATATTACCATCTTTATATCTCAAAACTTTATGCAAGGAATCAAACTTCTCATAAATACCCAATGCACTTAATATGGAAGTTTTTATTATATCCCTCTTGGATGCCTATCATATTAGGACTAAATTCATAACCTAGACCAATTACCATGCTGTTTTAGAAACTCTCCAAATAATATAAGTGAGGTACGAGAGTTCAATTATTTCTATAAAACGTGAACACCACCGTGCTCTAAAAAATATAAGTGAAGCACATAGAGCAAAATTGCCCAACTCAAGAGATATAAGTGAAGTACATAGAGCATTCTAAAAAATTCACGATTCAGAGTGTCTCTCTCAAAATATGTGTGCAGCAAGGATGATTGTGGAAAAATAAAAAGCAAAGACTCATATCATACAATACGCTCCAAGCAAAACACATATCATGTGGTAAATAAAAATATAGCCTCAAGTGAATTTACTGATGGATTGAAGACGAAAGAGGGGATGCCTTGCGGGGCATCCCCAAGCTTAGGCTCTTTGTCATCCTTTAATATGACTTGGGGTGACTTGGTCATTCCCAATATTAGGCTATTGCCACTCCTTATTGCATAGTCCATCAAACCTTTACCCAAAACATAAAAACTTCACAACACAAAACTTAATACAAAACTCGTGAGATCCGTTAGTATAAGAAAATAAATCACCACTTTAGGTACTGTTGTGAACTTATTATTTATTTATATTGGTGTTATACATACTTTAATATAACTTCTCCATAGTTCATACCACATGATACAACCCAAAGATTCACCAAAATAGGCAAACAACTCAAAGAAAACATAATCTGTCAAAAACAGAACAGTCTGTAGCAATCTGAAAACTTTGTATACTTATGTAACTCAAACAATTCTGAAAAATTAGTAAAACCTGGGAAATTTATATATAAATCTTTTGTAACACATTCAGACTCAGTCGGCACTTTGAAAAAATTTAAAAATTCCTGGACCTAGGGCAAAAGTTTCTGTTTTTCAGCAAGATCAAATCAACAACTACCATAGATCACCCCAAAGGTTTTACTTGGCTCAAACACTAATTAAAACACCAAAACATAATTAATACAGAAGTAATAATGTGGGAAACACTCAAAAACATAAGCAAAAATAGAACACAAAAATAAAATTGGGTTGTCTCCCAACAAGCGTTATTGTTTAACGCCCATAGCTAGGCAAAACGCAATAGATCTAGGTATTGTCATCTTTGGTATTAGCAACTTTTGTGGGGACCTTCTCAAATCCAGGGGTTCTTTCCTTTTTCCCACTTTTGTGGAGGAAGGATCCATCTTAATATCCAAAATGTCCAATCGCTTATTGCAAAGGCAATGTTGAGGATATCGCTTATCGTTAGCGTCTCGGTCAGCTACGGATAAGAGGTTAATCGGAAATCGGCCGATTAATCTATTTTATCGGTCGACTCTTAATAGGCCATTTTTTGCAAATCCCAGGTTTCCAACACCAAAATATTATATATTCAACACCAAAAAAATATTGGATAGAAGTTTTACCTTGATTCCTAGCCCTTGAATCCTCGTATAATGACTAAAAATAGGGCAATAGTACATATTGCATAACAAGGTCGACAAAAACACAAATAAACATAGTTATTTGTAAACATAGTGCTAGGAATAGGCCTCATATATAAATAGATTGCCGATAAATCGCTTGGCAGAATGATAAATCGGCCCAAAAGATAAACGGTGAAGATAAGGCATAATCTTATCGGTGACCCCATGAGTAGTGATAAATCAGACGATAAATCGCTGAATCGGAAGATTTTTTGAATAGTGTGCAAAGGATAAGCAAGGTATTCAAGCGATTTAGGTTCCCAATGATATGTTTAAGGGGTTCGTGATATTGTTGCAACTCGACCAAGTGCTTATTAAATCACCCAATTTATCGAGAACTTGAACACCCTCTTGTGAGAAAGCAAAACCCTTTTTTGGTGGAGGAACCCTTAAAATCCCTTCCAAAGCTTCATAAGAAGCATTTGCATCTATCTCAATAAAATTTCCTCTTGAGGCGAACTCTAGAAGCTCTCTGTGATGCAAAGTTAACCCAATGTAAAAAATTCTAAGCAACACTTTTTCATCTCCCTTTAAATGGGAAATACGATAAGATTCCATTAGCCTATATCGGACATCTTTCAAATTTTCCCCTTGTTTCTGTTTGAAGTAAAGAACTTCAAAATCTGGTGACAAGGGGGACATAGCAACAAGAAGAAGATCCGGCAGGAAAGGAAGGCAAACGAAAGAAGGTCGAACAACAGGGCAAATCTTTTTGGTATTTTCCGAAAATTGTTTTAGAAGTGGGGGAGAGGAAACGAGAGGCAAATGGCAAATAATGTAAATGCAAGATATGAGTTTGTGATGGGTACTTGGTAAGCTGGATATGTATCCTCCCCGGCAACGGCGCCAGAAATCCTTCTTGCTACCTCTTGAGTGTGTGTTGGTTTTCCCTTGAAGAGGAAAGGGTGATGCAGCAAAGTAGATAAGTATTTCCCTCAGTTGTTGAGAACCAAGTTATCAATCCAGTAGGAGGAACAAGCAAGTCACCAATGGTTGGACCTACACAAACAATCAAACTCTTGCACCCAATGCTATAAAGGGGTTGTCAATCCCTTCACAATTATTTGCAAGGATTATATCCGATAGATATAGATGTAAACAAGAATGGAAAGTAAAAGGTAAATAAATTGCAGCAAAGTATTTTTGGTTTATAGATTTGAAAGTATATTATGGAAAGTACACCCAGGGGCCATAGGTTTCACTAGAGGCTTCTCTCTTGAAGGCAAATGTCATGGTGGGTAAACAAAATACTGTCAAGCAATTGATAGAAAAGCGAATAATCATGTAGTTATCCAAGGAAATGATCATGCATATAGGCATCATGTCCGTGTCAAGTAGACCGAAACGATTCTGCATATACTACTATTACTCCACACATCGACCGACTCTCGCCTGCATCTAGAGTATTAAGTTCATGAAGAACAGAGTAACGCATTAAGAAAGATGGCATGATGTAGAGGGATAAACTCAAGCAATATGATGAAAACCCCCATCTTGTTACCCTTGATGCAACAATACAATACATGCCTCGCTACCCCTACTATGTCACTTGGTGAGGACATCGCAAGATTGAACCCAAAACCAAGCACTTCTCCCGTTGCAAGAATTACCAATCTAGTTGGCCAAACTAAAAAAATAACTCAAAGAGACTTGCAAGGATATGAAATCATGCAAATAAGAATTCAGAGGAGATTCAAATAAGATTCATACATAATCTAAACATAAACTCACAATTCATCCAATCTTGACAAACACACCACAAAATAGGATTACATCGGATCGATCTCCATGAAGATCATGAAGAACATTGTATTAAAGATCAAAGAGACAGAATAAGCCATCTAGCTACTACCTATGGACCTGTAGGTCTGTGGTGGACTACTCACGGATCATTGGAGGGGCAATGGAGTTGATGTAGATGCCCTCCGTGATCGAAACCCCCTCCATCAGATTACCGGAAAAGGCTCCAAGAGTGGATCTCTAAGAAACGGAGGCTTCCGGCGGCGGAAAAGTATTTGTGTGGCTCCCTTTGGTGTTTGGGGAATATTTCGGAATTCATAGGCCAAGAATTAGGGTTAGGAGACCTGCCAGGAGGTGACAAGCCTGCTAGGCACGGCTAGGGGGCCGCACCTAGCAGGCTTGTGGCTCCCTGGCACCTCCCCTACTGTGCACTCCAAGCTTGATCTATTTGTTTCCTTCCAAAAAAATCCTTCCTAAGGTTTTATTCCGTTTGGACTCCATTTAATATTCCATATCTGCAAAACTCAAAAACAAGGAAAAATATAAACTGGCACTAGGCTCTAGATTAATAGGTTAGTCCCAAAAATAATATAAAATAGCATATTAATGCTATAAAACATCCAAAACAGATAATATAATATCATGCCATCATAAAAATTATAGATATGTTGGAGACATATCACACACCTTCTTGCCATCTCTGCTCTTTGTGTAACTGATCTCGGCCCCGTCAAACCACAAAGGGGCTTGCGGTCCCATAGGTGATCGAGTGCATCCTACCCTGGCACAACCTCAAAATCTCAGTTCTACCAAAGCCTAGGGTTGATCCGGATTTTTCATCTCGATAACACCGATTCCATAATCTCGGCTTCATCGAGTTTCCCTTTCAACTGACAGTAGAGGAACTTGGTGGCACCGATATTTTAGAACCGGTGTCACCGACAGCTGAAAGCACATTTCCTCCCTTGGTGGTTTTGGTAATTAATAACAACATATAAGTCATTTAACTAATGCTTTCACCAAGTATATTCCAGGACATGTTCAATGATAGGGATGGCTAAAGGATTGTGGAATTACCCCAAGATTCAAGGAAATAGGTTGGCCAAGCTTCAAGCAAGAGGACTCTACATTTTACATTTGTGATAAATCACTTTGAGTCCATAGGAAAGCCAATACTATTAAAAGGGGGTAAAGTTTTGATGGTGAACAATATGCTCAAACATGCACAAGTGACAGTCACCAAAACATCCACAAACTCTCCCACCAAAGTCTGTCCTAAGCCAAATATGCAAAATCTGTGCAACCAACATTCCTATCCCAGTGCCACCGATTCCAAACCCTAGATAGACTCAGCCAAACCCTAACACTTCGGTGCAGCCGACACTGCACTCAGTGCCACCGAGTTGGGTTGCCAAGATTCTGTTACGCAAGTTCTCATTTTCGGTCCGACCGAGCATGGTGAATCGGCGTCACCGAGATTGGCAAATCTGATCGTTGGTCACCTTGTCGGTGCAACCGAGAATTGTATATCGATCCCTCCGAGATTCAATAGTTGCCACTTTTGGTCACTTCGGTACCACCGAGATTAACACATCGGTGTCACCGAGTCTGACTTAGTGTGTGTAACGGTTGGATTTTTGGGGATGCCTATATATACCCCTTCACCACCACCCACTCGAAAGAGAAGCACTCATAACTATTCCATACCTATCCTACTCAGTTTTCTGAGAGAGAACCACCTACCCTTGTGTTGAGGTCAAGATCTTCCACTCAAAACATATGGATCTTGATTTCTAGCCTCCCCAAGTTGCTTTCCACCAATCCCATCTCTTCTACCAAGCTAAATCTATGAGAGAGTGATTGTGTGTTGAGGAGCCTATCATCTTGAAGCACAAGAGCAAGGATTTCATCGTCATTACCGAGCTTATTACCTTTTGGAGAGTGGTCCCTCCTAGATTGGTTAGGTGTCGCTTGGGAGCCTCCTACTTCGTGTTGTGGAGTGAACCAAGAAGTTTGTAAGGGCAAGGAGATTGCCTACTTCGTGAAGATCTACCCATAGTGAGGCTAGTCCTTCATGCACGGAAGCCGCACCTAATAGTCAAGGTTGCTTCTCCGTGGAACCATCCGTGGGTAGAGCCCTCCGTGGACTCTTGCGACCGTTACCCTCTGTGGGTTGAAGACTCCATGAATGTGGACATACAATAGCACCACCTATCGGAACCACGGGAAAAATCATCGTGTCATCACTTGTGTTTGCTTTCCTAACCCTCTCTTTACTTACATGTGTAATGTCTTTACTTTCTACTGCCACACTCTTAGACATGCATGTGTAGGGTGTTACTTGATATGCTATGAATGCTAAAACTTGCCAAGAATTAAAATTTGGAAAAAGGCAAAACTTTTATTTGGTCAAGTAGTCTAATCACCCCCCCCCCCCCCTCTAGGCCTACTTTTGATCATACAAGTGGTATCAGAGCTTTGGTCTCCATTGCATTGGTTTCACAACCTAGGAGAAGTATGGCATCTAGTGAGGGAAATTATCACCGTAGATGTCTGTACTTTGATGGCACTAATTTTGCCAGTTGGAAGCATAAAATGAAAATGCATTTGCTTGGTCATAATCCTGTCGTTTGGGTTGTTGTTCGTGTTGGCTTGCAAGGTGAATTCTTTGTAGATGGAAAGGAACCGGATCGTGAAGCTTCTACAGATGAATTGAATATGTTGCAACTCAATTCTCAAGCATGTGACATTATCTTCAACTGCCTATGTCCTGAAGAATTTAACAAAATCAGCCGTCTTGAACACGCAAAAGAGATTTGGGATACTTTGGTTGATATGCACGAAGGAACTGAGTCCATAAGAGAATCCAAGTTAGATGTTTTTGAAGGTCAACTTGACAGGTTCAAGATGAAGGATGGTGAAGGATTCGCTGAAATGTACCCTAGGCTAGCTCTCATCACCAATGAGATTGCCGGCTTAGGAAGCAAAGAAATGACTGACAAGTTCATCATTAAGAAGATACTTCGAGCTTTCGATGAGAAATATACGTGTGCACATTGATCCAAATGATGCCCAACTACAAAGATCTCAAACCAACGGAAGTGATTGGTAGAATTTTTGCTCATGAGATGACACTCAAAGACAAGCAAGACCTTCATCACAAGTCTAGCGGTGCTTACAAAGCCACAAGTGATGCTGCCGCTACTTCAAGTGACAACCTTGTCACAAATGAAGAGATAAGCCTCATGGTCAAGAAATTCAACAAGTTTTACAAGAACAGAAGCAAAGATCGCAGCTCTAACTCAAGATCTGAAGAGAAGCGTTCGTCAAGTCGTGACCGAAACTGCTACAATTGTGGGAAGCCCGGACACTACTCCAATGAGTGCTCGGCTCCTTACAAATGAAGAGAAGAGTCGCCAAGAAGACGAAGCTCAAGATACGAATCACCTCGTAGAGAGAGAAGGAGTAGAGATGATCGTTATGAACAAAGACCCTCAAGGATAAGTAGGTACTCGGAGAAGAAGGACAAGCACACCAAGAGCTACTCAAAAAGAAAGCATGAAGCTCATGTTAGTGAATGGGTTTCCGGCTCCGACTCCGACAACCACTCCGAGAGAAGCTATCACTCCCACTTCGACTATAGTCAAGATGATGGTGTTGTCGGAATTGCACTAGTGACAACCAACTCCTATGATCTATTTGATTCACCAAATGAAGGAGGTGGAAGCTGCTTCATGGCTAAAGGCCCCAAGGTATCACACCCCAAATATCTTGATTTCGATAGTGATGAAGATGATTTGCTTTACGATGACGACTTGCTATGTGATAAAACTAGTGATATTAATCATAATGAACTTGATAATTCTCATGCTAGTCAAGATAAGTCAATTGACGATGATAAGATGAAAATAGAAGAAATAACTAAAGAACTCAACACTCTTAATTTATCTCATGAATCTACTCTTGAATATCATAGAGAGCTTGTAAGAACTCATGAGAAGCTACGCTTCGAGAAGCTCAATTTGGAGCAAGAACATGAATTTCTTAAAGCTATCAATGACGATCTCCGAAAGAAGACTTCATCTTATATTTCCAAACGACTACTCATGTCTACATTCATGCCACAAGTCAAATCTAAGAAAAATATTAACAAAGGAAAGAAAGGTTCTTCATCTAGTAGCAACAATGAAAATGCTAAACCCAATGATGTTGCTCCTAGTAGTTCTATTGATTCCACTAATGATGATTCTCTTAGCCAAGTTACACTTGAGCAAGAAAATGCTTTATTGAAAGGAATTATAGAGAAAGGTATCTACAAGAGTCTTGAAAGGTACAAATAATTTGATGAGATTGTACGCAAGCATGGAGGATACCGGAAGAATCATGGTGTTGGCTACTTCAATGCTAATGGAGTTGAATGGGAAGAAGGTCAATATCCCAATCCCAAGTTTGTTCCTCAAAAGGAGAAGTACGAAAATACTTGTCCCAAAGGGACAAATACTCAAGATGACCTTCCACCACAAGACACCAAGCTCAAGGGCAAGAACAAAATCCAAGAGGAATTTGACTCTTATGAAGATGAATCCCAAGCTTTGCTGAAGTGGGTTCCCAAGGCTACTACAAGCACAACTTCTACAAGTGCTACTTCAACACCAAGGATCCCCATCAACTTGATGTGGATTCCCAAGAAGAAGAACTAGAAAGTTCTTGAGGGGTGACTCCGCCAATGAAATTCACTCATATTCATTATTGGCAAGATCTATTTGCAATCAACATCAACCCTATGCAATAGATCAAGGAGTCACACATTCCCTCAAAGGTAAGCAAGGGACAAGGTAATCCTCAAATCAATGGACATCATTACACATGATTTGCACTCCATGTCCATAGATATCCTTGTATTTGTCTCTTGTGTGTTGGGACTAACCCATGTAGGTGAGAAGAGTAAGGAAACAACAAGGATGCGCCCAACTCTTGGTGATCTTCATCAACCCTGAGCATCCACCACTACCTCACCAACATGAAGTCTTCATCGACAAAACCCAAGGTTAGTTTATCCCTCTTGTGGGGGGATGTCACATCAAGGGGGAGGTTTACTTTAAGACTTGAGTCAAAGCATCTCTTAATATGTGACAACATTAAATGCTTTATGTACAAGTGGTAACCCCACTTGTGCTTAAATGATGAGTATGACCTATGATCAAATACTCTTACTTGGCTCCTAAGTCAAATACTCATATATAGATGACTTCGTCGTTGCCCAAGTGCTTGTTAGATGCTAGAGTGTTTGTGCATGTTTGTCATGATTTCATTTGACATCTTATTGTGTGAGCATGTTGGTCTGCATTTATTTTCTTATTCGAGGATATCCAATTGTTGCTATTTGGCTTTTAATTTATCTTTTTCCAATTGGATACACAAGAATGCCTAGGACCACTTATTTAGCTATCTATGCTTTCTCACCTCATACTCTATTCATGTTGCATCACAAAATTTGAACAAGTGCTTTTTGATCCCTCTGTGTGTGGAGCACTCGGAGTTCCGTATCGACAAGGACTGACCATTAAAACCTCCCAAGTGCATCTCGGTGGAACCAACCAAAAAAATCTCAGTCTCACCGAATGCCTAGGGTTGATCTAGTTTTCAATCACGGTACCACCGATTCCATTTTCTCGATTACACCGAGTGTCCTTGTCGGCTGAAAGTTGAGGCACTTGGTGACACCGAAAAATTAGAATCGGTGTCACCTTCAGTGGTGGGTATAAAAGCTATGGACCCCGAAGCTTTAAATTTCAATCTCATACGTCGTGCCTCAAAACCCTAAGTTGCCTCCCCGAGACCCCTGGTTGTCGCTCTTGTCTCCCTGCACTCCTCCGCCACTGGGAATCGCCATCGCCGATAAAATCCACTCCCTCGTCACCGCCGTAGAGGACCCGCGCCAAGCTAGGGTACGGATTCGATCTCTATTGCGCTCCTCGTCCAATTCTTGCGCATTAGATTCATGTTTATCTTTGATACACCCTTTGCACATATTCATATCCACTCAAAACTCCAAAATCTTGCGAATAATGAAGTTTCTAGGGTTTTGTCGTCCACCCGATAAATATCGGTGAGACCGAAACGGAAATATCGGTCTCACCGATATGCTTTTCTGTGTGGCTGAGAACTAACTCGGTGGAACCGAGTTGCTCCTTTTTGGTCCGACCAAAAGGCTGCCAAGGTTCGGTTAGAGAGTCAGTCAGTCTCGGCCCCACCGAAAATTCTGTTTCGGTTGTACCGATATTTATTTGACAGAATGCAAAAATCTTGAAAATTCATTGTTCAAATTTCAAAAACCAGCCTCATTTTTTGATGACTCATCTTGTTCTGCTCTCCTATACTCTATTCGCAAGGTCAGTATGTCAGGCTCAGAGGACAGTCAAAATTTGGCAGAGCAAGGAGTTGACATGAGTTCTGGCACAAGCCCAGAGGCCAGTTATTTTTCAGATCCATGCACCCCTAGCTCTCATGGGTTGCCCAAGTCTTCCACCAGGACCAGGAAGAAGCTCAACTCTGATGAAGAAGATTCGGATTTCATTCCTGAGGATATTCTTGCTAAGAAGCAAGACAAGGCTGCCAAGAAGTCAGCAACTGAAGCTACCTCATCCAGAAGAGTTGTCAGCAAGATCTATGCCAGCTCAGAGACTATCAAGGCACTTGAGAGTGGTAGAGCCACTATCTTTGTTGATCCCCCAAGGAAGGCTATGCCTAAGAAGGCAGGGGAGAAGAAGTCCAGGAAGAGGAATGTCCATGTGATTGGCAGGCCTACCTCTATGTATGAAGATCCAGAGGAGGATGCTGGTGCTGATGCTGAGGAAGAGGAGGAAGAGCATGTTGAGAAAGCCCCTCCCAAGAAGAAAGCCAAGAAGCTGATGGCTGATGCTATGCCTAAGACTGGCACCTCCACGAGCACCAAGGCTCCTTCCAAGAAAACTGTTGCACAAAAGTCCAAGAGGATTACTAGAGACATCCCAGCTTCTGAGAAGAACAAGGGGACTGCCTCTAGAACTAAAGATGATGATGACTTGACTACTTTGATGAAGCTCAGACCACATCTTCCAATGCATGATACCAGCCACTTAGTTGTTGAGGACATGAAGAAAAGGAAAGACTCGGGCTTGAGATCCTGGAGAGACATAGATCCTTATGCTCAGAGGAGGAAAACTGATGTTGACTACAGGTTCTACACAAGAGAGCAACAGGATTTTTATGAGACTGTGTTGCTTGACAAGAGCCCAGCTGTTAGCGACATGAGATATGTCGATTGGAGGTTCATTAAGGATAATGTGGACTACTTCCCAAGTGTCCAAGATAGCTTCCATTGCATTGGTCTGGATAAGTTCATTGGCAGAGAGCTTACTGCATGGAACGACAAGATGATCATGCAATTCTACTCCACTACTCACTTCTATGGAGAGGGTAGAATTGTATGGATGACTGAAGGTGCAAGGTATGAATCCACTATTGAGGAGTGGGCTGCACTTCTAGAGGTTCTAGAAGCTCAGGAAGGTGATCTGGATGTATACTTAGAACCCAAGGCAAGTCACAATGCCATGAAAGATATGTATACTCCTATCCCTGCTGACAAGGTGCAATCACACAAGCTAGGATTCATCTATTATCTGCAAGCAGGCCTCCGTACAATAAACACCATTCTGAGGCACACCTTGATGCCCAAGTCAGGAGATGACAAGATGATCTGAGGCTACTCCATTAACATGTTGATCCACCTTGACAGGAACACGAGGATTAGAGTCATGGATTTGATTGTTGAGACAATCAAGAGGGTTGCTGCTGATCAAAAGCGCTCTTGTTGTTATGCACCCTACATCCAGTTGCTTATCAACTCTCAGTTGGATAAGCACATTTTTGTTCTAGATCGTCCACATCTGCCCCTACGGCCAGATTTTATGGATAATGTTGTGGTGATGGACCCAGATCATCCCACATCTGCTACAGCACAAGCAAAAGCAGAAGTTGTTCGAGCCGCTAGTGCTCAAGCCCCTAGATCCAGGAACGAGCAAATGGATCTTCTGATCTCAGCCGTCCAGGGCATGCAGAAGGATATCAAGCGGATTCTGGATAACCAAAACAGTCTAGTGAGGATATTCGAGTCAAGAACCAAGGTTCTTGGTGATAAGGTGGACAAGTTGTCCAAGATAGTTATAGAGCTTCAAAAGGAAGTTGACTCCGTGCAGATCCCTCGGGTCTCTTCTACTTCAAATGATGATGATGAGGAGGAGGAGGAGGATGAATCACCTCTCGGTCCAGGCACCCAGTTCACCACTTAGATAAGATCAGCCATAGTGCCTACACCAGACTTGAGGCCCTCTTCATCAGCTCCAGCTACTGTCAGCACAGCTCCTGCTCCATCAGCTCCAGTTCCTCCTATGACCACTCCAGCTCCTTCCACGACATCTACAGAGATCTTCGCTGATGCCATTATCTCGACTCCTTCATCGACAACCGGAGGAGATCAGCCCAAGAATGATTAGTTATATACCTTTGAACTTTTAGGTAACTTGTTGCCAAAGGGGGAGAAGTGTATATAGATCATTAGGCTTCGAGTGAGAGAGTGTTTGGTGTTTGTTGCTTTTTCACAAAACAATTGCTTTTGGTTGCCGTGACACTCTTTTGTTTTGCTTGTGATACACGATTGATGATGTTTGATCATACGCTTTAATGTGTGATGCTACTATTTCCTATCATCTTAATGCTTATGTGATGATCATTCATCTTTGGTTGATTTTGTTGTGCTATGATATTCATTCCAATTATTCTCGCACACCACCAAGTGGTATGTGACATGTAAGAAGCGACCCATGTACCTAATCGATTGTGCATTTGCATTCAAACGCAAATTAAAAAAATGCACAAATTTAGGGGGAGCTCTTGCTTATCACATACTTCTCAAAGCGACGATTATATTCCATGATAATATCTTTGTCGAAGCTTTGATCTATATGTTGTCATCAATTACCAAAAAGAGGGAGATTGAAAGCACATTTGCTCCCTTGGTGGTTTTGGTAATTAATAACAACATATAAGTCATTGAACTAATGCTTTCACCAAGTATATTTCAGGACAAGTTTAATGATAGGGATGGCTAAAGGATTGTGGAATTACCCCAAGATTCAAGGAAATAGGTTGGCCAAGCTTCAAGCAAGAGGACTCTATATTTACATTTGTGAGAAATCACTTTGAGTCCATAGGGAAGCCAATACTATTAAAAGGGGGTAAAGTTTTGATGGTGAACAATATGATCAAACGTGCACAAGTGACAGTCGCAAAAACATCCACAAACTCTCCCACCAAAGTCTGTCCTAAGCCAAATATGCAAAAATCGGTGCAACCAACATTCCTATCTCGGTGCCACCGATTCCAAACCCTAGACAGACTCAGGCAAACCCTAACACTTCGGTGCAGCCGACACTGCACTCGGTGCCACCGAGTTGGGTTGCTAAGATTTTCTTATGAAAGTTCTCATTTTTGGTCTGACTGAGCATGGTGAATCGGCATCACTGAGATTGGCAAATCTGACCGTTGGTCACCTTGTCGGTGCAACCGAGAATTGTATATCGGTCCCTCGGAGATTCAAAAGTTGCCACTTTTGGTCACTTTGGTACCACCGAGATTAACACATCGGTGTCACCGTGTCTGACTTATTGTGTGTAATGGTTGGATTTTTGGGGATGCCTATATATACCCCTTCACCACCACCCACTCGAAAGAGAAGCACTCAGAACTATTCCATACCTATCCTACTCAGTTTTCTGAGACTCTCGCGACCGTTACCCTCCGTGGGTTGAAGACTCCATGAACGTGGATGTATGATAGCACCACCTATTGGAACCACGGGAAAATCATCATGTCATCACTTGTGTTTGCTTTCCTAACCCTCTCTTTACATACATGTGTAATGTCTTTACTTTCCGCCGCCGCACTCTTAGACATGCATGTGTAGGGTGTTACTTGATATGCTATGAATGCTAAAACTTGCCAAGAATTAAAATTCGGAAAAATGCAAAACTTTTATTTGCTCAAGTAGTCTAATCACCCCCCCCCTCTCTAGACCTACTTTCGATCCTACAACAGCTACGGGTATATATACACGCGAAACCGGTCTTTGAAAATACTTCTTCAAATGTCATGGTCCCCACAAACCCTAGCCATCGCTCGCGTCTCCAGACTTCGCCTTTGCTCCCGTGCATATGCGCCACAGGGATTCCTCGATGTCGGCCGCATTCGTCTCCGACGTCGTCATCATAGGAGGTCGCTGCCAAGTTAGGGGTCAGCATGTCAGGATCAGGGTCAGACAGTGACAATGATTTCAGAGATAGATCTCTGCACATGAGCTCAGGCACTAGCCCAGATGCTAGTTCATCTTGTTCAGAAGATCCAAGCACCCCTTGCTCCCATGGGTTGCCCAAGGCTGCCACCAGGACAAGGAAGAAGATGGACTTGGATGAAGAAGATTCAGATTTTGTGCCAGATGAGGAGGTAACCAAGAAGCAGTAAGAGAAGAAGGAAAGAGGTGCAAAGAAATCTGCTACAGAGGCTACTTCTTCTAAAAGGCCTATCAGGAGGGAATATGCTATCTTAGAAGCTATAAGGGCAACTAAGAGTGCCACGCCAACACTTCACTTTCTGTTGAGCCTCCAAAGAGTTCTATGCCTAATAAGGCAGGTGACAAGAAAAGAGCCAGGAAGAGAATAGTGAGAGTCATTGGAAGGCCCACTTCCATGTATGAGGACCCAGCTGATGCTAAGGAAGAGGAAGTGGAGGAAGAGCGAGCTGCCCAAGCTCCTCCTTAAGAAGAAAACGCTCCTTGTAGATGCTATGACCAAGAAAGCTCCATCTAAGAGAAAGCGGTCTGCACCTAAGAAGCCAGCTACTCCCAAACCCAAGAGGAGCACCAGAGACATGCCTCTTGTAGCAAGAACAAGACTTCTACTTCCAGAGATGATGAGGAATAGAACATGCCAGTTTTGAGGAAACTGAGGCAACGTATGCCAGAGCATAATGATGCTCATCCTATTGCTGAGGATATGAAGAAGAGGAGAGACTCATGGCTAAGGAAATGGAGAGCTAATGATCCCTATGCCTTTAGGAGAAGGACTGTTGTGGATGATCCTTTCTACACCAAGGAACGACGGTACTTCTATGAGACTGTCCTTTTGGACAAGAGCCCAGCAGTCAGTGACACGAGATATGTTGACTCGACCTGTATCAAGGAAAATGAGGACTATTTCCCTAGTGTGCAAGAAAACTTCAGATGCATTCATATAGAGAACTTTGTTGGGAGAGATTTCACAGCTTGGAATGATGAGATGGTTATGCAATTCTACTCCACTGCCCATTTTTATCCAGATGGTTGGATCGTATGGATGACAGAGGGAGTCATATACCAGTCCATAGTTGAGGAGCGGTCTACCATCTTAGGAGCCCCACAAGTTGAGGATGGTGATTTGGATGTTTATGCTGAAGCAAAGATGAGCCACAACTCTGTGGAAAATATGTACAAAGCCATCCCTATCAGCCATGTGCATTCACACAAGTTTGGCTCTGTCCATCATCTGCAAGCTGGACTGCCCATCACCAACACAATCATGAGGTATACATTGATGCCTAAGTCTATTTGTGACAAGATGATCAGGGGTATTGCATTAACATGTTGCACCACATAGACACCCACACCAGATTCAGGGTCATGGACTTGATTGTTGAGACAATGAAGAGGACGGCTGTTGATCAGAAGATATCATGTGGACATGCACCATACATTCAGATGCTCATCAACTCTAAGCTAGAGAAGAATGTGTATGCACTTGATCATCCACATATGCCACTCCAGCCAGACTTCAAGGACAATGTTGTGGTGATGGATCCCAGTCACCCCATTTCATCTACTGCATAGGCAGAGGCAGAGGCAGCCAGAGCCACTAGTGCTCAGGTGCCAAGGACCAAGAGTGAACAGATGGTTATTCTCTTTAGCACTATCCAGGGCATGCAAAAGGACATCAAGACCATCCTGCTTAATCAGGGGAGTCTTGTGAGGATTGTGGAGGATAGATTTACCACAATGAACAACAAAGTGGATGGGCTGACAAAGACTGTAGTTGAGATCAAGAAGGAAGTGGATGCAGTTCCCATTCCTCATTCTTCTTCTAATGATGATGATGATGAAACTTCACCTCTCAGGACCAGCACCCAGTTCAAGACACAAGCCAGAACTCCTATAGTGCAGCTCCATAGACAAGGCCTTCTTCATCAGCATCTGCCGTAGCTCCATTAGTTTCGTCTGCACCTCCAGTGTCTACTCCACCACCTCAAAGGACTTTAGCTGAAGCTTTCGTGGGTGCTCTTCTCTCGACTCCTTCGATGGCCACAGGAGCAGCTTTATCGTCTCATGGAGGAGACCATGCCTAGAGCGACGATTATCTCTATAACTTTGAACCTTTTGGTACCTTGTTGCCAAAGGGGGAGAGGTTATAGATCATAGGGCTGAGAGAGAGAGTTACATTTTGATTCCTTTATGTGTTTAAAAACATTTGGTTTACCGTTTGGTTGAAAACCCTTTGTTGGTTTTTGATCATATACATTTGTGTGATGCTACTACTATGTTATCTCCGTGATGCCAATATGATGATCATTGACTTAATGTTTGGTGTGATGTGCTTATGTAATTCACTGATATTAATTTTTCGCACCAACAAGTTGTATGTGACATGGAAGAGTGACCCATAATCCTAATCGACTGTGCATTTGCATTCAAACGCAAATTTAAAATAATGCACAAATTTAGGGGGAACTCTTGTTTATCACATACCTCTCAAAGCGACGATGTTATTCCTTGACTATATCTTTTATCGAAGCTTTGATCTATATGTTGTCATCAAATACCAAAAAGGGGGATATTGAAAGCACAATTCTCCCTTTGTGGTTTTGGTAATTAATAGCAACATATATTTCATTGGACTAATGTTTCCACTAAGTGTATCTCAGGAAAAAGTTCAATGATGGGTTGGCTAAAGATCTATGAAGAAAACCTCGCCAAGAAAAGTAAGGAATATGATTGGTCATGCTTCAAGATTGAGGACTCTATATTTTACAATTTGTCAGAAATCACTTTTGAGTCCACAGGAAAGCCAATACTATTAAAAGGGGATGAAATATTTATGATGATCTGGTTGCTCAAGTGCTTAGAGATTGGCCACCAAAAATACTCACCCACTTTACCACAAATGCCTTCTGTCCAAAGCTAAAAGGCAAAATTCGGTGACACCAATATTTCCCATTCGGATCCACCGAGTTTTACCCTGGACAGAAACCTAGCCAAACCCTAGCATCTCGGTACTACCAAGTTTCAGTTCGGCACAACTGAGAATCAGTGACCAACTTTCTATTAACCAATTTCTTAAAGTCTGTCCCACCAAGTTTGAGGAATCAGTGATATCGAGATTTGGAAACTGCTTAGGTCACCCATATCGGTACCATCGAGATTTATATATCGGTCTCACCGAAAAGGCCAAAGTTGCCACATTTTGCACTAGTCGATGCAACCGAGTTTTTACTCCGGTTTCACCGAGTTGGGAAATAATGTTGTAATGGTTGGACTTTTGGAGATGCCTATATATACCCCTCCACCACATCCCACTCGAAAGAGAAGCACTCAGAACACACACACACACACACACACTTGTTATATCCAATTTTCTGAGAGAGAACCGCCTACCCTTGTGTTGAGGTCAAGATCATCCACTCCAACCATATGGATCTTGATTTCTAGCCTCCCAAAGTTGCTTTCCATCAAATCGATCTCTCCTACCCATGCCAAACCTGTGAGAGAGTGATTGAGTGTTGAGGAGACTATCTTTTGAAGCACAAGAGCAAGGAGTTCATCATACTACCACATCTATTACCTTTTTTAGGGTGGTGCCTCCTAGATTAGTTAGGTGTTGCTTGGGAGCCTCCTTCTTCGTGATTGTGGAGTTGAACCAAGAAGTTTGTAAGGGCAAGGAGATCGCCTACTTCGTGAAGATCTACCCCATGTAAGGCTAGTCCTCCATGTACGTAGGCCATCATGGAATAGACAAGGTTTCTACTTTGTGGACCCTTCATGGGTGGAGCCATCCATGGACTCTCGCGACTGTTACCCTTTGTGGGTTGAAGTCCACATAAATGTGGATGTATGATACAACCACCTATCGGAACCACGGGAAAAATCTTCATGTTTCCAAATTGTGTTTGATCTTCTTATCCCTATCCTCTTACATATGATTTCCTTTACTTTCTGCGTGAATACTCGTAGACATGCATGTGTAGGGTGAACTTGATTTTCTAGAATTGCTAAAATCTGCCAACCATTTAACTTGGGAAAAGGCTAGGTTTTTATTTGGTCAAGTAGTCTAATAACCCTCCCCCCTCTAGACCTACTTTTGATCCATACAAATACCTTGTGTGCATTTCTGTCACCGGCATGGTGTCCTCCGTAGGCCTCGGAGTGACACTTCCTTAGAATTTGTCCCAGTCCATGCTCAAGTATACAACGTCTAATAACACCATCTACTCCTTCTTTACAAAGATGTGGGTCAACCCAAAAGTAATGTCGTAAATCATAAAAAAATGTTGATAGGTGAAGCTAGGTGGAATATATTTAGCAATAATGTAATTATCATAATTCGCATATCAAGGAGTACTGAGTGAAGTATTTATAATAGTAAGTTGCTCATTAGAAAAATTATCATCAATAGCCAGTGGGTCATCAAGAACATTTTCCATCCTAGGGAAATTATTTTCTATGGGGTTTTTAGCTCCCTTTCTATCAATGATATGCAAGTAAAATTCTTGAAGTAAAAGTACCACCTAATAAGTCTAGGTTTAGCATATTTCTTTTCCATAAGGTATTTAATAGCAGCATGATTAGTGTGAATAGTTACTTTGGAATCAACAATGTAAGGTCTAAACTTATCACATGCAAAAACAACTGCTAAAAATTCCTTTTTGGTAGTAGCATAATTTGTTTGAGCAGTGTCTAGGGTCTTACTAGCATAATGAATAACATTCAATTTATTATCGACTCTTTGCGCTAGAACAACACCAACATCATAATCACTAGCATCACACATAATTTCAAATGGTAGGTTCAAATCAGGTGGTTGGACAATAGGTGCAGAAATAAAGGCTTTCTTAAGTATTTCATAGGCCTATGCACAATTATCATAAAAAAATGGAATATCCTTTTGGAGGAGATTCGTTAATGGCCTAGAAATCTCTGAGAAATCTCTAATTAAACGCCTATAGAAACCAACATGACCAAGGAAGCTTCTTATACCTTTGATATCTGTTGGGCATGGCATTTTATCTATTGCATCAACTTTGGCCTTGTCCACCTCAATGCCTCCTTCACAAATTTTATGCCCAAGTACTATACCTTCATTCACCATAAAGTGTCACTTCTCCCAATTTAAGACAAGATTAATTTCTTCACATCTCTACAAAACTCGATCAAGGTTGCTCAAACAATCATCAAAAGAAGTCACGTAAAAAAATCATCCATGAAAATCTCAACAATATTTTCACAAAAGTCAGAGAATATAGCAGTCATACATCTTTGAAAGGTAGCAGATGCATTGCATAAACAAAAAGGCATACGCCTATAAGCATAAGTTCCAAAAGGACAAGTAAAGGTGGTTTTATCTTGGTCCTCTTTTGACATGGGTATTTGAGAAAAACCAGAGTATCCATCAAGAAAACAAAAATGTGTGGTACTTAGATAGTCTATCTAACATTTGATCAATAAAAATCAAGGGGTAATGATCTTTCCTAGTAGCTTTTTTTAAATTCCTGAAATCAATCACAATCCTATAGCTAGTTATGATTCTTTGAGGAATAAGCTCATTTTTATCATTATGAACAATAGTTATACCTCCTTTCTTAGGAACACAATGCACAGGACTTACCCATCTACTATCAGCGATAGGATAAATTATACCTGCTTCCAGAAGTTTTAATATCTCAGTACTAACCACCTCCTTCATCTTAGGATTGAGACGGTGTTGATGATCAATCACAGGTTTAGCATCTGGCTCCATATTAATCTTGTGCTGGCATATGGTGGGGCTTATGCCCTTAAGATCATCAAGAGTATATACAATAGTAGCCATGTGCTTCTTTAGTGTTGTAGGTAATATTTTTTCTTCATGCTTTGAAAGATTAGCACTGATAATAATAGGATATATCTTCTTTTCATCAAGATAAGCCTATTTCAAAGTATCAGGTAATGTATTTAGCTCAAACACAAGATCTCCCTTGGGTGGAGGAGGATCCCCTAAAATATCAACTGGTAAGTTGTGTTTAAGAATAGGGGTGTCTAAGAAATATATCATCTGTTTCATTTCTTTCATTCATATTCATATCATTTTCATGGTCTAGCAAATATTGTTCTAACGGATCAATAGGTGGTACGCCAATACAAGCAAGACCAATTATTTCATACTTATTAGGAAATTCTTTTTCATGTGGTTGTCTACTAAACTTAGAGAAATTAAATTAAAGATACATATCATCAAAGCTTAGTTTGACCTTCTCAATAGCACAATTAATTTCAGCATTAACAGTATTCAAGAAAGGTTTACCAAATATAATGGGACAAAAGTTATCTTGTTCCAAACAAAGTACTAGGAAATCAGTGGGGTACTTGAATTTTGCACACGAGACTTCAACATCTCTAACAATCCCAAGTGGTGAAATAGTATCATGGTTTGTAAGTTTAATAGTGACATCAATATATTCAATCTAAGAGGGTGCTATGTCATGCATAATTTCTTGGTATAATGTAAAAGGTATAGCACTAACACTAGCACCAATGTCACACAAGCCATGGTAACAATGATCTCCAATTTTAACTAAGACAACAGGCATGCCTACAACTGGTTTGTTTTTATCGACCTCGTCTCGCTCGTTTCTAACAAGTTTTGCAATTCTAGCAGCTTCATCACAAAAATAAATAACCTGACCATCAATATTATAACTAGGATATCTTTAACCATGGCAACTTTAGGCTCGACATTTATTTGTTTAGAAGGTTTATGTGTCCTAACATGACTTTTATTAACCAAAGTTGTAGCCTTAGCATGTTCCCTAATTCTAACAGGAAAAGGAGGTTTCTTAATGTAAGCAGTAGGAATAATTGGATCAACATGGATAACAATTACTTATTCCTTCTTAATTTTAACAGGTTCCTATAATGATTTTTCAATGGGAGGATGATATTTAAACCATTTCACTTTGCGAAGTTCAACATGAATAGCAAATGATTCACAAAAAGTAGCTACTATCTCAAAGTTAAGACCATATTTAGTGCTAAACTCATGGAAAGCATTAGTTTCCATAAAAGATTTAACACAATCAAAATTAAGCTTTATACCCAACTCTTCACCTTCGTCGATTTCCCAATCTTCAGAGCTGTGTTTAATTCTTTCTAGAAGATCTCAATTGAATTCAATAGTCCTCTTCATATAGGAACCAGTAGCACAAGAATCGAGTAATACTTGATCATCATGAGAAAGTTGGGCATATTTTTTTGTATAATCATTTCTCTCGAGAGCTCATGGTTGGGGCAAGTGTGCATCATGGATTTAAGCCTCCCCCAAGATTGAGTGATACTTTATCCTTCACGAGGCCAATGATTGTAAATAAAGTTTTGATCATGATGGATTAGATACATAGGATAAAACTTCTGATGAAATTCCAGCTTCAAGCAATTCTAGTCCCATGATCCGATATCATCCAATACCCTATACCACATTAATGCTTTTCCCTCCAAAGATAAAGGGAAGAAATTCTTCTTAACTTTGTATCCAAGTAGACCTGAAAGCTTAAACAATCCACAAATCTCATCGACATATATCAAATGATAATCAGGATGAGTTGAACCGTCATAAGGATTAGCCAATAGTTTCTCTACCATACCCGAAGGAATCTCATAATAAATATTTTCAGTACATTCAATAGGTTGAGGAACAAATTCTTCAACTTCCGTTCGAGGAGAAGATGCCCCAAACAAGCCACTCAAAAGGCTGACTGTTCATAGTGCCAAGCAACAATTCATTTCAGCATGTATAGAAAATATTTCCATACAAATTTCCACTTACCAAAGGCGCTTCACTCCCGGAAAACGGTGCTAGAAAAGATTTTTTATGACCCACAAGTATAGGCGATCAATCATAGTCCTTTCGATAAGTAAGAGTGTCGAACCCAACGAGGAGCAGAAGGAAAGACAAGCGGTTTTCAGCAAGCTATTTTCTACAAGTGTTGTGAGTAAAAATCATAGATAAATTTGTAGCAAGATAATTCATAACAAGTAACAAGTGAAAATAGTAACAAAGGTGCAGAAAGTTAGCCCAGTACTTTTTATAGCAAAGGATAGGCCTGAAAGTACTCTTATATTAAGCAAGCGCTCCTGAGGACACATGGGAATTTCTATCTAGTCATGTTCATCATGTTGAGTTGATTCATGTTTGCTACTTTGATAATTTGATCTGTGGGTGGACCGATGCTAAGTTGATGTTCTTACTTGAACAAACGACCCACTTATGATTACCCCCTCGCGCAAGCATCTGCAACTACGAAATAAGAATTAAGATAACTCTAACCATAGCATGAAACGTGTGGATTCAAATCAGCCCCTTATGAAGCAACGCATAAAGTGGGGTTTAAGCTTCTATCACTCTAGAAAATCATCATCTACATGTTACTCCACAATTAATTCCCTTATTCCCATAACATGGTGAAGTGTCATGTAGTCGACGTTCACATGACACCACTTAGAGGTAACAACATACATATCATCAAAATATCGGACGAATACCAACTCCACAAGATTACGTTGAACAAGACTTCTCCCATGATCTCAGGAACAATAGTAACTACTCACACTTCATAAACATGTTCAAGATCAGAGGTATAATAATAAAAATTAAGAATCTAAACATAAAGTCTTCCACCAAGTAATCCAACAAGCATCAACTACAATAAGTAATCAACACAACTAGTAACCCACAGGTACCAATCTGAGGTTTTGGAACAAAGATTGAATACAAGAGATGAACTAGGATTGGAGATGAGATAGTGTTGGTGAACATGTTTATGAAGATTGGTCCTCCTACGAAGGAGGAAGCGTTGGTGATGATGATGGCTTTGATCTCCCCCTCCCGGAGAGCAATTTCCTCGACGGAATGTGACTCCCGGAGTGCAAAAGGGCCTCTGCCCAGGTTTCCGCCTTGAGACGGCAGTGCTTTGTCCTGTGAGATTTCTTATGATTTTTTCTAGGTTAAAACACGCCATATATGAGAAGAGGGGGTCGGGAGACTTGCAGGGTCCCACAAGCCATCAGGGCACGCCCAGGGGTGGGTGTGCCTTGTTGGCTTGTGGCCGGTAGGTGGCCTCCCTCTGGTGTATTTTTGGCACAATAATTCTTAAGTATTCCATAAAATTCTTGGTGAAGTTTCCGGTTATTTCGAGTCTGGTGATTTTTCTGCCTTTTCTTGGTTTCCCGATCCATAATTCCAGCTTCCAGATATTTCCCTCTTTGTGATCTACAATGCATATTCAGAGAGAAAAGGGCATAAAAGTATGATAATAGGGAATACTGTACAATAATAACACAAATATTAATAAGAAATCATGATGCAAAATGGACATATCAATCCTTGACTTAAAGGACACCGTCCTCTCATGCGTTCGATAAATCAGGGTCACCTATGGGGGAAAAGGTGAGAATCCTTTTTGCCCCTTCACCGGATAACTAACAGAACTAATCAATACCCCTACCTCTATAACTCCTAAAATGGCACAAAAAGTTCATTGTCAAATCAATGATACCAAGGCTGTGTTTGGTTGAGTTGTAGATTCTAAAAAAGCTATTGTGGAAAAGTTGTTGTAGAAAAGTTGTTGTGGAAAAGCTCGAAGCTGGAAAGTTGGGGTACCCCCAGCTTTGAAATTTACACTAGAAATAAGCTACAGATTCTCAAAAGCTGCTTTGAACATTAACCCCTTTGGTTAGCTTTTAGCTTTTCAAAGCAGAAGTTGGTAAAAAAAGCTCAACCAAACACAACCTAAGAAGGTCAAAGTGAATGTTGCTAATGGAGAGAAATTATGGAGTGAATTCATGTGTTGCAATACACCTTATGTCATTCAAGGAGAGCACTTCTCTTCAGATTTCAGAATGCTGAATCTCAAGGGCTATGATATCATCTTGGGAGCTGACTAGATGTATATACACAACCTTATTACCATGGATTAGCCAAACTTGGTGTTACTTGCCAAACTGTCAAATGAAAAAATGGCAACATTTTATGATGTCAGTCTTCCTTCGAGCCTACCCATGGAGGTATCTGCTGATCACATTGACCTCTGTCATGATGGTGTTTGCAGTGCACTTCTCTGGATAAATGTGGCACCTCTTGGAGAAATCACTACACTTCAAAGACCTCCACAATTTGAGAAGCTACTTTACAATTATGACATTTTTACTGAGCCAACTACTTTCCCACCTAAAATAATGTGTGATCATACTATACCTCTTGAGGAAGGAGAAAAGGCGGTTAACCAAAGAGCTTACAGAATACCACATCGCCAGAAAAATGCTATGGAACAAATTGTCTCTGACATGCTCAAGAAAAATGTTATAAGATATAGCTCGAGTCCTTACAGCTCTCTCGCAATTATGTCAAAAAAAGGGACAACCCTAAGAGACTTTGTAATGATTTCCGAAAACCGAATTCCCAAACGGTGAAAAACAAGTACCCCATACCTATGATTGAGGACCTTTTATATGAACTGAATGGAGCTAAAATATTCATCAACATTGATCTAAGAAGTGGTTACTACCAGATTAGAATGAAAGATGAAGACAATCTCAAAACAGCTTTTAGCATACACTTAGGGCATTATGAAATACTTGGTCATTACCTACGGATGACTAATGCCACATCATCATTCTAACTCCTCAAGAATTCGGTGCTAGGCCCTTATCTAAGAAGGTTTGTACTTGTGTTTAGTAAAACATTAAAAGAACACTTGGAGAACTTGAAAATTGTATTTGAAAAACCGAGGGAAAATCAGCTCTTTGCCAAACATAGCAAGTGTACCTTTCCCGGGGACAAGGTGGGGTACCTAGGCCACATTATCTCTGGCCAAGGTGTGGCAACATACCCCTCCAAAATAAATGCCATAGTGGACTGGCCTACACCCTCAGATGTCACTTAACTAAGAAGTTTCTTCGACTCAAATGGGTATTACAGAAGGTCCACACAAGGACATGGCATTACTTGCAAGCCCTTATCCACTGCCCTAAAGAAATATGCTTTTGTTTGGATACATGATCAACAAACAACATTTGAGCAATCAAAGCTACACATGACTAATGCCTATGTCCTTGTAATGCCAGATTTTTGTCTTCCATTTATTCTAGAAGCAGATGGCTCAAGTCATGGAATTGGAGTTGTCCTCATGCAAAAAGGGAAACCTATCTCTTTCTTGAGCAAAGCCATAGCTCCTAAAGTTGTTGTATTTTACACATATGACAAGGAGGCCCTAGATATAATGGAAGATCTCAAAAAGTGGAAGCACTGCTTGCAGCATCATTCCTAATCATCACGACAGATCGAGAAGGTATGAAACACATCCAGGAACAAAGAATTACGGAAGGAGTGCAACACAAACTCTTGATGAAATTGCCTGGATAAAAAATTTATGTGGAATATAAAAAAGGAAAGGAAAATAGGGTTGCAGGTGCCCTCTCAAGAATTACACATAGCATTTGTGCCATGTTCCACTCTGTTATGCAACTAGTTTGGATTACAGAAGTAACTAGTAGTTATGCCAATGATCAGAAATGCAAAGACCTGATATCTCAATTCGCTTTGGCACCTGCTACTCATCCAAATTACAACCTTACTAGTGGGATCCTGAGGTACAAAGAACATTTTTTTATTGTCTCTAACAAAAATCTCAAAAAAAAAAATCATGTATATGCTCCTTCCACAACTATGAATTAGGTGGACCTGTGGGAAGCGATCTACATACAAAAGATTGATAGTTCTCTTCACTTGGCCAAGCCTAAGAAGAAATGTGCAATCATTTATCAAGGAATGTCTTGTTTGTCAACTGAACAAGTCTTAAAATGTCAAGTATCATGTATGGACTAGGTTTTGCTTGGGCGCATATCAGCATGGACTTATTGAAGGACTCCCTCTTTCTGGAAACAAAGCCTTGATATTGGTTGTTGTAGATATATTCAACAAGTATGCCCATTTCATCTCCATGAAGCACCCCATTTAGTGAAGAGTGTAGCAAGGGCTTCCATTGAAACTGTCTTCAAACTACATGGCTTACCTATTGTGATAGTCACTACCACAGACATAATATCCACTAGCAACTTATGGCAGGAACTCTTCAAGAAATGGGCATCAAGCTACACATGCGCACCTCCTATCACCCCCGAAGTGACCACCAAACTGAGAGTGAAATAAAGTTTGAAAAACTACTTAAGGTCCATGGTTTTTTCCCAACCAACTAAGTGGCACAAGTGCTTGGGTCATGCTAAATGGTGGTACAAGACAAACTCCCATACTTCCCTAAACATGACACCATTTGATGCCCTTTATGCAAGACCCCCCGTTCCTCTCATAGTAGAGTGGATGCTACCTATGTCAGATACTGAAAACCAAGAGGAATGGAGCAATGTGGAGCACATCAGAGATCAAATCAGGAACAACTTGCATAAAGCACAAGATAGAATGGAGCACTTTGCTGATAAAAATAGAATAGACAGGAAATTGAAAGTAGGGGACATGGTATATATGAAGCTCGAACCTTACAGACATACTTCACTTAGCATACACAAACATTTGAAGTAACATTCCAAATGGTATGGCACATTCAAGAGTTTTGCAAAGGATTGGACATGTCTTCTACAAACTATTACTTCCAGATAGGGGTGGAGCTGGGCCCCGGGCACCTAGGGCCCAGGCCTGGGGCATGGAAAAATTTAACCACTATTATGTATATAGCTTTTTCGATAGACCCAGTGTTCAGCCCTCAAAATTAAGCCCAAACGCATGACTCCACGCGAACCACGACCTAACTCGCCCCATCGCCAGCAACAGAGAGAGATGCTCGCGCTGCCGCCTTCCTGCTCGGCCATCGCCATCAGGCCACCATCTAAAGTCCGACGATTGCCGTCGTCTACGGCGGCCGCCACGGCGTCGTCCACCGACGAGAGACTAACCTACTTTGTACCAGGCAGGCCCAACTTCCCGAGGCAACCCCTTGCTTTACTCCCCTAGTCCGAGCCCCCACCCAGTCGTGCCCTCGCGCCATTCCATGCTCGCCTGCTTCCCTGCCTGAACTTTTAAACTTTTTATTCGTTTCAATTCTAGTATTGTACTATGTACTATAAAATTAAACCTCTGTTCATGTCCATGGACGGCATTGAATTAAAATATAATTGAAAACAATGTGTGTGTCTTTGTGTGTGTTCAGTCATATATGCAGAGTATTGTTGAACTCAAATTGATGTATTTGTCTCATGTTATTATATAGCGATGATGATGTTATTATATATCACTATCAATCACATAGGTCTTGCAAAGAGATTTTACCTCATTGAAGTGGTAAGTTCTTATATTTATATAAATGATAATTGTTTCCCTTGATGTTTAGGCCTTTTTCTTACAAAATTATACTTTTATAATGACTTCAAGGTGCCGATTCTTCTACCATTGATCAAGTTATAAGAGGCACTGATGAAATAATCAATTGATTTGGTATTTTCTAGATCCTCGTAGTATTATTTATACTTCTATCATGTTTTATCTATTCTGTTGGATAATTGAGCATTGAGTTTAAATTATAGAATTGTTGAGCAATTGAACTTTAATTTGTATGTTTTCGTATGAGGTATACTTTAGAAATAGTATGAGGTATTTTTCAATAGTTATAAGGGCCAAATTTTGTTACTATTGCAAAAAAAATGGGCCCAGGGTTTGCCTCATTTCTAGCTCCACCACTGCTTCCATGCAAGTTACACCACACCTTCCACATAAGTTGGCTGAAGAAGCATTTTGGGCCACATGTTGTGCCGAACCCTAAACTACCTCTCTTGAGTGACACTGGCAACATTCTAGCTTTCTCTGGAAAACTTTTGGAGAGGAACTGGCACCACGTGTACATGGCAATATCAGTATACCTTTGTCAGATGGATGATCAAGTGGGTCAACTTACCAGTTGAGCAAGCTACACGGAAGGACTCTGGGTTTATATAGAAATTTTTCCCAAGTTTCCAGCCCTGAGGACAGATCTGTTGTCAAGCGGGATAGATTGTCAGGATCCAGACATGACAGAATCGAAGAATTCGATACTTATCTTGTAGCTCATGTATTTTCATTGCCGGATGCAACAGTGGGGTGTTCGATCTGCATCCAAAGGTTGTCATCACTCCGTACCACTTCACAATGGCAAGCTCTTCCAAGCCGCCAATCGGCCATCCAACGGCTGCCTGAAGATTCAAGGTCGCTATTAGCTTTTTCGACAAAGTCACACCTGCTATATCGCTTTTCTTACTTTTCTAGTTACTTTGTTTGCGAAAATGCCTTTCGGAGCTCGGCCTCCATGGAGGTCGGTTTTTGAAAAATCCAAAATTCATGAAAATTCATACTTTTACATTTCAAAAAAATCTGAAAAAAAGTACAGATACATATGGGAGCATAATACACATGTGTGTAAATTTTTAGAACGAAATACGTTGAAATGAAGGCTGTGAGAAAAAGACAAATCTAAGGCTTTTTAACACATGATACTATTCATCCTCAAAGTTCAGAAATTTATCTTTTTTGTACAAATCGCATTTCAAAGTATTTCATCTTGAATTCTTACACACGTACATTTGAAGTCGAAATTTGAATTTTGAAAAAAAAAAATCAAAAATAAAGGGCTCCATAAAGCTCGGTCACCAAAACACCTACTCTTTGCTTGGCTATTTAGGCGCCATTCGCGATAGGTGCGATCCATAAATTGTAACAGGGGTTTTCCCCGAGTCACCATGTTCCGGCAGGCGACGAACCTATCCACGGTGCTTTTGAATCTTCAGTGAAACATCCCTCTGAAGTTGCCTAATCGATGTTCGTGCCCTACATTTCTGATGAACTCCGATAGTTAGTTAGCTCGGGCCAGTCAATAACCTACACAGAAACAAGTTGCACGCAGCAGCAAAAGCAAGTATACTGTTACATAATATAGCGAAATCATAACACAAAACTTGTAGAAAAATTGACTCGTTATATGACTCTTGTACCAGGTGCCTCACTTGCATAAAGTTACACAAAAGCATACTCCAGTAGCAAGCATCTCGGGAGAACAGGGACTGCGGTCTTATTTATCAAGAACGAACTGTAGGTGTATTTGAACCTCTCCATCTTACATGTAGATACTACTGGCTGACTGGTAATGGAATTACAAGCTACGAACACTTTCCGAACTCAATAGCATGCTGGGGCAAAAAGTAGAGATGGCTGTACACATTTCTCTCTCTGAAACTTGCGGAAGAACCTCACTGAGCAAAAGATATTTCTTCCTCTGAAGCGGTCTGTAGAAAAGGAGCGAGGATTGTGCCTCACCGACCAGCTCTTGGTGCTGCAGGTAGAAGGGAGCTGTTAGATTTATCCAGTGATATTGAGTTGGAACTTCAACAAAACAATAATTTCTACTCGTTTGAAAAACAAGGTTCAGAGGACCGAGAGCTATGTGTACCTAGATTGACAACCTCAGAGCTTTTCATGAGACGGATGCGCTGGCAGGTCTCCACAAACATTCTGCAGGTCAATAATAGGATATCAGTACCATATTAGAGCCAAACTTTTACAGAATCATGAGAATTGTAATGAAGCCTGAAATCTTTTAACAAGAACAAGCAACCAAATTCTTTTATATTTAGCACATGGTTATCTTATAGTGGAAAGATGCACCAAAGTTCAAGTTGTCAATTTTTTATCAAACAGAAAGTTTTTTGAACCCTCCAAATATAATGAGATATAGTGAGGCACGGACCAATAGATACAAAAGTCTGGAGGAAGAATGATGCCAAAACTAGAGCTGGTAGGCACAATTCTCAATTATTGTCCAATTTCACAAAGCCATTCAAATTACACATGAAACAACAAAGGATGGTAAGAAGATCCATTTTTACAATCAGCACTTCATCTTCTCTGAGAAAGTAAGGAAAATGGCTTGTTGTCAGAAACATATATCAGTGCTGGTTCGCTAGTTTCAACCCTAATCACGTCCAAACAACGAAACAGATGAATTCACGGATGTGAAATTAATTTATGAACATCATTCGCCGCTAATCTTTTTACATTTCTTTGAAGTTTTTCTCAGATTTACTGCTTAACTAGCAAGATCGACGGCTCATACAAATAGAAGAATTGGCATGGGTCCCGAGTCAAACAGACAATAGGCAATTGATAACCCAACAGGAACATCACATAGTAGTGAAAACCAGGAGCAATCTCGTGATCCCTTGGTACAGTGTAAGCATTTTTCTATGGATCCGAGTTCCTTATATATTACTTCCAGATCAACAACTCACTGAACCAAAATAATCGTTTCTCAAGCAAAGATAAACTGAAACTAAAAGCCCAAGAACAGCAGACCATCCAGATTTCTGAACCTGACATGCTATAGCATGCGATCCAACCCATGACCTTAAATAAGCAGTGTATATATGAACATAAACGACAGGACATAGCTGACGAGCAACACGAGCTGCAGCTGCATGCGGATTTTAACTGTAAAATAGCACAAAAGGCCCAGAAAATTCACCTCCAGGGGACGTCTCCGACGAGCATCCAGTCGCCGTCCTTGTCCTCGTACGTCGGCACATATTCCGTCCCGCTCACCGCGTCCACGAGCTTCATCTCCTCGTTCCCAAGCTTGCCTGCATCCACAGTCAAATCGTCAGAACCCATGAGAGAGCAACACGTAGCTAACACACAGGCACGGCAAGTCGCGGCGGTGTACTCACGGACGGTGAGGTGGGAGATGAACTTGTCCTGGAGCGTGGCGAGAAGCTGGTCGTAGGAGGCAGAGCTCGTGTAGCCCGCGTAAGCCTTGAGGTCGACCTTGCGCAGGTACGGCGCGCCGTCGACGGCCACCTTGACGAACTTGGTCTTGGACGAGGCCGCGCCCGCGAGGGCGTTCTTCCGGAACGACCGCACCGGTGGCCAGCCCACCACCTGCGCCCTGCACAGCCCACCATGTCAGCTCAAAAGGCTTGGGCGCCAAATTTCAGACGGGAGGGGGAGCGAGAGAAGGCAAGGCAGGCGCGCGTACTTGGGCGAAGGGGGAGAGTCGGAGGCGGCGGCGGTCGGCGAGGGGCAGTCGGGGTCGGAGGTGGAGGCGCGCTTGCGGTCGGGGTCGGAGCCGGGGAGGCGGAGGGTGAGGGCGGTGTCCTCGAAGTCGAGGCCCGAGGCGGCGGAGGACTCCGTGGAGCTCCGCTCAGTCTCCACCGACATAGCTGGCAGCTGCAGAGGAGGAGGAGGAGATGGTGGTGCGGTGGGCTCGGTTTGTCGTGTGGCTCTCCGGTGGGTCGGTCGCAGGCGGCGGCTCTGCGGGGTGGGGCGGGGAGGAGAGGAGGTTATAGGTGGGTGCGGTCACCGGTCTACCGGTCGTCGAGGGGGGGTTTAATTACGTGTCGGCCATTGGAGCTCTGACACTCGTGAGCTCGGGTTTTACCCGCAATCTCTCGTCGCGACCCAACTTCCCGCTGATATTTGCACGCGGGTCCAACACAGATCAACTCTGCTCCATCCCGCCGAGTCGCGGAGGTCCCAAACGTAAATTCGCACCTCCTCCTTGGACTTTTCCCAACGCATCCCCATTCCAAAGCCCAAAGGAAGGAGTATATATTTATTTTTTACTAATAAAAGAGACAGAGAAATCGGGTCATCATCGTCCTTGTCCATCCAGCGGTGGGGTGGTGCAGCATTAACGTTGGTGCCGCCCGTTTTTCCATGCGTGGGCCCGGGCTGCCGGTTGGCCACCCTGCAGGTCCACTCGGCCCCGCCGCGCCGCCCGATCCCGATCCGACGGCCGTCGCCGGCCCGGCAAAGGCGTGTACCAGCGGCGAAAGCGTACGGGAGGGGGGACAAGGCGATAAAGCAGGGAGCACGTGGGTGTCGCCGGGTTGTCGGCGACGTGTCCCCCACCCGCCCGGTTTTACCTAATTAAATGCCAGCATCTCGCCTTTGCTTTCGCTTTCCATTCGGTCCTGCCGCTGCCCGGAATCGAATCGCCTTCCTCTGCCCTCGCCCGCACGCTTTGCGCGAGAGCGACGCCGGGCCTCCACCGTCCGCCTCCAGCTGCCAACCTCGACTCCTCTCTTTCCTTTTTCTCTTTTACCCGTGGGACCCAGTGCTTTGGACTTGTCTTTACGAGTAGTTACCTTCGCCGATTGCAAGAACCAAGAACAATATTCGTCAGTGGTAAGATTTATCTAATTCTGCCAATTTACGAGTAGTACCACTGATGCTAAATTGCTAATGCTTGCCAGCAATCCACTCTCTCTTTTCGTCAAAACAAAAACGCTATCTACTCCGTACTAAACTAACCGAGCTCTATGGAAAATCGACGTTTGGAACGGAGTGACACGCATGTGATCCCATCAAGCCATATATTATACTAGTAGCAGGCAATAAGGTGCATGCACGTAAAAGCCACAGGAAATGCCGTTTAGGCGCTCAAATGCAGCGCCCCGACATGTTTGCACGCGTCACATGCCGCACGACGGCGATCGGAGTACAAGGCCGAGGAGCGGCTATCCTATCGAAGGAGCCGAAGCGCCTCCATCCAGTGCACCGGAAAAGAAAAGCAACGCCTTTTTTCCCTTTCCGTTCCTGTGTCTCTGGGGACGAGCAGCGCTGGTCACCTTGTCCGCTAGGCGCCGCATGGCCGGCCGGTGCAGGGTGTGTGATCCGGGCGAGTGGTGTTCGTCCAGCTCGGTTAAGGTTCCTGGCATTGCTTGTCTGCTTCCTCTCAAAGCCAACACAGCAACACCACTCGAGTGGCCTCCTCCTGACACAAAGCGAAAGCTGCACCTTCGGCTAGCTGTACATGGAGTAGTAGTAGTACGAAACAAGAATGCTGGGAGCGGAAGGAAAACCACGAGATCACTCCATTTTGGCTCGACACAATAATCACTTATGGCAGAATCACTCGAGTGGTTAATTGAGCATTAGCAATTCCCTGTTTGATCAATCAAACAGCAGCCAGCTACAACGCATCAGCATAATCACTTTTGTTTTAGCCCGGAGATGAGAAGAGGAGAGGCTATCTCAACTCCGTTCGATTCAACGGCCGCGGCTAGCTGGACAAGGCCTGACGGGTCTCCGGGCTAGGTAGGATTTCCTTTGTGCACGGAAGCGGCCTACACCACCAGAACCCACCAACTTGTTGCCTACAGTTGTGTACGTACGACTTGCACTGCCGCGCATCCGCATCGTCTGCGTCGGGCGGATCGGCCGCGGAAGAGCATGATGCCAAGATTTCTCGCGTGGGGAGGAAGGAAGGAAAGGAGACAAGCGCATGCAAGGCCGTCCACAGCTGGGGGATCCCTGTCCTGTCTGGTTCAACCACGGCAAGAACCCAAAGCCCAGCACACAAAGTGTACAGACAGACGTGCATGGCGGATCTGCTCAAACCAAGGACTGTACCCACCTTCTCTTTTCTCGTGATAAGAAAACTCATCGTTTCCCTTATCTTTTTCTTAAATAATGAAGTACTTCATCCGCCCCAAAATAACTGTCTCAACTTTATACTAACTCTAGTTCAAAGTTGTACCAAGTTTAAGACAGTTATTTTGAGACGGAGGAAGTATGTTTTTATTACTCATAATATAGCATCAAGAGATACAATTGCAAGAGAATAGCCAGAATGCCAATATGAGAAACTAAACTTGACAAAATACCATTATGAAAAACTAAGTTGCCAATATATCACTGCATGCTGAGTTTTTCTTCTCAAAATAGCACTTTCGTTGGTTGACAAACTTTCTCTGTTAGTCAAACCGAAGGCAACTTGTCAGTTTTTTGGCTATTCCAAAACTACCATTGTGGTCCTCAACCCTATCCACGAACTCTCCAACCCACCTCTCCTCCTCGAACAATACATCATGGCGGCGCAAGGAAGCAACCCTCGTTGGCGTTGCCATGCAGCTCCCCTCTCCCACTGACCCTCGCCCCCCCCCCCCCGAACATCCTACGTGTCGCCCTCCACCTTCCTGGGCCCGTGGCCGGGGGCTCGATGCCGTTGCTCCCACCCTTGGGTGCGTGGCTGGCCACCAGACGCCTCAGCGCCGGCGCCAACTAACCCGATGACGCAGCTCCGGCCAAAAGGGACCTACTCCAGCTTGTTCAGGATCAGCTCGTCGGCCTCCCCTGCAACCTCGCCCTCGAGTGCCTCCTCTGCCTACAACCCTCCACTACATCCATAGGAGCAAAAAGGTACAAGCCCCCTGTTTTCATGGATTTTTCTTCATTGCAAGTGCAACAAATTTATAATTTGCTATGTCTGTGTGTTTCAGAGTCGATCGATGGGTGATTTCAAAGTAGAAATAGATGTCCAGTCCTTCTTGACGATTGTAGATAGAAGAAGAGTGTACAGAAGGGGCAAAACATGGGGTTTCATCGTTGGTCGGGACTTGTGTGTGACACGGATAAAGGAGGTCATGGAGGAGAAGTTCAGGTAGTCTCCTAATCACAGAATGACCATTTGGTACAAAGCAGGAGATAACACCATCCCATTGATCTCCGAATAAGATATAGATGAACTGCTTAATAGGTATTCTAACTAGACCCAGGCATGGGCATCCCGGCCCGAGCCAGGGGCAAAACCACGGGTCGGGCCGGGTCGGCCATGCCATTCGGGCTGGGCTCGGGCCTTGTTTTGCACACTGAAAGGTAGTTCTGGCCGGGCTTGGGCTTCTCTTTTTTGTATTTTGGCCGGGCTTTCGGGGCGGGCTTGCACGTGTGTACTCTAGAAAACAGTGTTCCGGGCAGGCTTTCGGGCTTGATTTTGAGCCGGGCTTGAAAACAAAGAGTATTCCGGGCTTCGAGTTGGGTTCGGGCTTGAGAAATGAAGGACGGGCTTTTACAAGGTCGGCCCGAAACTCGGCCCTACGTTTGCCCAGGTTTAGTTCTGACACAAAGATAGTAAGTTTTGGTGTGACCATTGAGAATAGATAGCAACACAATGAACAAGCTCATGTCATGGCTGAGGAGATGGATGATCAGCCGGTCCATGCTCCATTCTTTGCTTGGACGAAGCAAGCCCATGAAGGCGATTATGAGGAAGATGAGCCTGTGGGATGCCACGAGGAGAACACTTATTTGAATGAGGGGAATGCGGAGTCAAGGGAGAATGTCGAGCCACAGAAAAAAGTCAAGCCAAAGGCTCGAAGAATACCATTGGGAACACCAGATGTTGCAACTCTTATGATCCACAACATGTGTTAGGGATGATGAGACTTTACTTGCGAACAATGTGGCTCCTACTTATATCCATGATAAAAATAATCCTCGAGTCGAAGTAGGAGCCACATTTCCCAACTCCAAAGCATTTAGAGTCGCGTTAAGACAAGTACCAATTAGAGAAGATTGGTCTTTGACACACAATATAGTGACCCTAAGAGATTCATGGCTAGTCAAACCGATGAGGATTGTCCATGGAGGATACATGTCTCCGAGTTACTGAACACTAACACTTTCATGCTATGATTAGTAGCGTTGTTTGCTTCTTTCTTTGGCATGTCATTGTTTTTTATTTCTATTGTTATTTATTTGACACATATTTCTTGTTGTCATTGCAGGTAAAGAAACTTCCCTTTGAACATACTCATGGGAGCAAAATTTGCAGCAAAGGAATGGCAAATAGAGATTGGCTCGCTGATAAAGGAATGACTGTGCTTGAGGAGAATGCCACGGTGAGTGTAAAACATCTCAGAGAGTGTTTGCAAAGGGAGTGATATTAATATTCAATACACCGACGTTTGGAAAGGGAGAGCTCGTGCAAAGGATCAATTATAAGGTACATATAAAGAGAAAATTTAGTTGTTGTGGAACTTTAGAGTTGAATTGTTGGCACCCAATCCTTGAAGTATATTTGAGATAGACAGAAAAATAAGTACCGATAGTAAGGGTGAAATTATGCATGTTTTCAATAGATTGTTCATTGCCCTCAAACCATGCATTTATGGGTTTTTGGCAGGGTGTAGACCATATTTTGTCGTTGATGCAACTTTTCTTAATGGGAAATACACTAGACAATCTGCAACCACGGTTGGTGTAGATGGGCATAGTTGGATGTTTCAAGTAGCATTTGGAATATTTGAGAAAGAAAATACAAGAAATTGGGTATGGTTCATGCATGGAACATTTGAAATTGGTTGTTGGAGAGCCACAAGGGCTTGCCATCCATATCGATGCATGTTAGGGGTTGGAGAATGGCATTTCTAAGGTCTACCCAAATTGTGAACATAGAGAATGCATGATGCATCTAATGCTCAACTTCAAGAAAAAGTTCAAAGGCATACTAGATAATATGTGGCATGCAGCTTGGACATATGAAGTAGAGAAGCACGATTCACTAATGGCAGAAATACAAGCACAAAGCGCAGAAGCAATAGCCTATTTGAATATGCATCACAACCATGTGGAGAAGAAGCAAATTTTCAACAACGACAAAAGTTGAGTATATTTACAATAATTTGGCGGGGGTTTTCAACAATTGGATTAAGGATGTGAATGAAATTGCACTTGTTGAGCTTTTGGACAACCTTAGGGAAATGATAATGATATTGTTCAAGAAAAGGAGAGTCGTTGGTGAAGCACTGCTAGGTTACATACTACCTAGTGTGATAAAGGAGCTGAATCTGAAAAGGCAAAGGGTTGTATTATTTGGAAGAAAGAGCATTGCCTAATATAGCTGAGGTTTTAGGAAATGGTTGGAGGCACACTATTAACTTTGAGAAAAATGAGTGCTCTTGTAGGAGATGGCAGATTCGTGGTATACCATGTACACATGGTCTTTGGTTTATCTTCTCAAAAAAAGCCAAGCTAGAGGAATATGTTGCCAAGTGCTTCTCAATGGAAAGGTTCTAAACGGCATAGGAGTTCTCATGCCAAATAGGGGCAGGTACCGATGGCCCAAGGTAAATCTTGGATTTGATATGATCCCTCCCAAACTTACCAAGAGTGTTGAACACCCAAAAACTAGGAGGATAAAGAATTACACTAAAGGTGGAACCGGTAGAAGACATAAATGGAAAAGATGTGGAGCAATAGGCCATCTTCAAAAGACATGCAAGGAGCCAGAGATGGAAAGTGACATGGATCGAGATGCTACTCTCCTCCCAGTATTTATTTCATAAGTCTAATCGCTTTCGGTTGTATATTATTTTCATGGTGCTGCTCCTCCATGTTATTTTTCATGATGCTACTCCTGCTAGCACTGTTGCCAACTTTCTTGCATATTAATTGTTAACAATATTGTTCTCTTTGAAGTGTTGGAAAAAGTCAAAAGTCGAAGCAAGTATTGCAGCTAATTCTCCTACGACACCAACTAAGCAAGGTACTCAACTTGATACTCCTACAAGTCTAATAACAAGGTAGAGGGCAACAGTTATTAAAATTGCTTATACACCTCCTAGTGCATCTATAAGGAGCAAAATTGTTGCTCCTAGCCCTCTACAGCGAGTTTAGTGATTTGGTTGGGAGAATAATGATCTTTTGCTCATGGTTGTGAGAACCATGATCTTTTGTTTGAACAAGTGGTGATCTAAACCATTATGTGTTGATGTTGTCTTCTTTTGAACCATCATGTATTACTATTGATGTTATCTTCTTTTGAACCATTATGTATCATTGTTGAAATGTTGCTATATTGATGGTCAATGATACAAACTTAGATTATGCTGGATTGGTGATGTTTGTCATGTAAAATGCTTCTAAAATGTTGTCATATTGATCTTCAATGATGTAAACTCAGTTTATGTTAAATTGACAATGTTTTAATGTCAAAATGCTGTTGAAATGTTGTTGGATGATGCAAAGTATGGTTGTGTTGAGTTGGTGTTTCCATGTCAATGGGTTGTTGAAATGTTGCACTGTAGTTGCTCTTTTTATTGTTGAAATGTATGCTTGAGTTGTGAAGTGGTAAGGTCATATAAGTCTTTTTTGGACGGTGTTAGTCTTAGTTAGGCACTAGTAGTACTTTGGCTAGAGAAAACTGGAAGTAGTGCTATATTGACAAGTTAGTTTTTCGTAGTGGCATTTTGGCAAGTTCGATTTCTCATAGTGGCATTTTGGCTATTCTCTCCAATTACAATGAGTCCACACTCGACCTCTGCATAATCACGATGTACACAACCAACACATTATAGGATCACGCTGGCAAATATCTAAGGATGTGTTTGGTTAGGTGTATCGTTTTTCATTACTTTGCATACTTGACCCATCTACGCTTGGTTGAGGTAATGCATGCAAAAACCCAACATATGTATGTTGATTGGTTTCCTGCTTTGCATCAAGGACCATATAGTGGCATGTTGTTTGATGGCATGTGTTTGTGCTTTTGGGGTGAGTAGATGCAAAGCACAATTGTTTGGTTGTGTGCAAGTTGTTGTTCTGCTCATCCCTTTCAGTTGTGATGGACTTACCACCCATTTTGCAACACACAACCCACAAGACATCTTTAGAAAGAACAACAACAAGAACAACAGAAGAACATCAAGAATAGGCACATCATATGTACTAGTAGGAATAAGTTTAAAACAGCAGGGCATCCCAATGCCCATGCTGGACCTGAGGGTGCTGGTCCCTGGGAAAAATGTGAAGTTCATAGCAAAAGAAACGATGAAGAAGTTTAGACCTACACTAGTTTATACTCCTTTCGTTCATTTATATAAGGTGTATTTGTTTTTTAAATTCAAAGGATGTCATGTTCGACCTAGTTTCTAAAAAAATATGCCAATATCGCAATACACAACTTATATCATTTGATCCATCATGAAAAGTAGTTTCATATTTTATCTATTTTGTATTGCAGATGTTGTTAGTTTATTCTATAATCTTTGTAAAACATTAAAATGGTTGACTTGCACAGATAACAATGCATCTTATATTCGGGAACAGAGGGTGTCGGTACCAAAACCGACTGGTCACGGGTAATGGATCCCGAGTTGTGGATCTGGGACCCATGGTAACAAGAGATAACGGAGACAAGGTTTACCCATATTCGGGCCCTCTCGGGAGGTAAAACCCTACGTAATTGTTGATGGTATTGATGATGGGGTATCGAGTACACGATGATGATCTACCTCGAGATCGGTTGTCTATGCTCTAAACCCTAAGGTGAGTATTGTGTCTCTACGGACTAAAGCCTTGGCTTATATGGATGTCCATGGTACCTAGGTTATACATTAGATTGATTGCAAATACGCCGAATACAAAGTTGTCCTTGGAGTACATGGCAAGTATTCGACAGTTTCCATCTTTGCTCACAATCAAATATTTTACTCCGGCTGTCCTCAAGGCGGTGGCTTAATGGACCAGCTTCTGGCCCATGAGGACAAAGCACCTCACACTGGTAACCCCTAGTCCGGGACACCCCCAGTAGCCCCTAAAATGGCATCCAATCGCTGAGGACGACCATACTCCTTAGATCTATCTCCTCCACCTGACGTCTTCAGCTTGGCAGGCGAGTTCCTTCATGGTTGATAGTGTACGCATCCGAAATCACGACTTCTTCCCGGAATAGTCTGAGCATCAAACTACTTCAGACGACCAGGCTCCATCTGAGGCCCACCAACAGTGGTCCCTACTTTATGCTTTATGGCTTTCTCAATTTTTGCGCCGCTAGGGAGGCAAGCAGACCGATGACCAGTAAACAAGGTGTCTCTTAACGCGGAGTGGAGTTTATTGAATAGCCTTGAGGGGCAACAATTTGTGTACCCCAATCCTCCTCATCTTGCTCCATCTTTAAACTTTCCTCCTCGATTCCACCAAGATTTCATGCAATTGAAAGTGTCCCAGACTCTTCAGTGTGCCCTCATGGGCTTGTCCAGGGGGACTGGTCAAACTGGATTGTCTCTCGTCTCCGCCTGAATCGACCAGTGAACCAAGGATATCTGCCTGAATCAAACATGGCCTCCACTCATGTGGGCCTAACCTCCATCGACGGGTAGGTGCAGGCTGAAAATCATCCATCCCCTCATGGGAAGAACGAGTCTGCTTCATCCCTTTCATCTTACGAGGTCTAGGCTTCCCTATCCACCCCTTCCTCAGGGGACTCTTGAGGTTCTACGGGATTCAAATCCACCATCTTACCCCCGACTCCCTTTTACATGTATCGAGGTTTGTCGCTCTTTGCGAGATGTTCCTCGGATGCGAGGATCATTTTGGATTGTGGTAGAAATATTAATGCCTCATCCTCGCTCCCGGCAGAATCTGACTGTCGGAGTGCAAAAGGGCCTCTGCCCAGGTTTCCGCCTCGAGAGGGCGGAGATTCATCCCAAAAGGTTGCTTATGATTTTTCGAGGGTAAAACACACCATGTAGGAGAAGAGGAGCGTCGGAGGACCAGCAGGGGATCCACAAGCCATCTGGCCACGCCACTAGGGGGCGCGGCTTGTTGGCTTGTGCCCTGTTGGCTGCCCCTCCGGTATATTTTTCCTACAGAAATTCTTAAATGTTCCAAACATATTCTCCGTGAATTTACAGTTCATTCTGAGACTGGTGATTTTTCTACCTTTTTCTAGATTTTCCGATCGAGAATTCCAGTTTCGAGATATTTCACTCCTTATGATGTACCTTGCATAGTCAGAGAGAAAAGACATAAGAATTGTGTGATGATGTGGAATAATGAACAAGAATGAGGTAAATAGTAGTAGGAATTCATGATGAAAAATGGACATATCACACCCTGATTTCCATGACGATCTCGAGCTATCCATCATTTTTAAGGATGGGATGTTTTATCAAGAGAGCACATATGGCTTTGAGATGGCTCTTCTTCCAAACTAACCGGGAGCGCTACCATCTATAGTAAGTGTCCGCCAAACCTTGCCTCAAAAGAAGACATTTGCCCCTAAAGTTCTAACTTCTCTCCCCAAGGGTCGTCGCTCAAAACGCCGAGCACCCGAGGGGTCGATTCAAATGAACTAGCCAAGAGACCATGGAGCATCTAAGCGGCGGGCTACAAGACCATCAACCTCAAATACTTTTGCCAACAGAAGATAATCTTTCAAACGTATTTGCATTTTATTTCATAAAACATTGGTCTACGTGCTTCTAAAAATCATTCTTCGCAATTAGGAAGGCGATTTGATCAAGCGCCTCCGTTCGAGGACATAGTGAATGTGGAAGGATAGCCCACCCCAAGGACAAACACAACAGCAATGCCACTTCCCGAGGTATCACTCCCGAGGTCCCTATTGAGGATCTTCAACTAGAAAACTCAGGGGCCTTTTCTGCCACCAACTTCAAGGTCGAGAGCATGACGTGTCATCGAAAGAGAAAAACTTCTTTGAGGCTCTAATCTTCTCCGACCAAGAGTTTAGTGCTCTTAATTCCGTAGACATAGCTCAAACCGGCCTTGAAGACGTGGCGAATGTGTCTTTCTATATACTTTAAATTTTACAAAAGCTTGATTATCATATTTCAAATACCTATTCAACATTTTTTTCAAAATGCTTGATTAACATTGTTATATACATCATCAGAAAAAATCTACATTTTTGTAATACATGGTCAACATTTTCTCCATACACGTTTAACATTTTTAAAATGCTTGATCAACATTTTCCAATATATTTTTTGAGTGTTTTTGTAATATATATATATATATATAATAATTTAAATTACAAACAACACCAAAAATAGTGTAAAATTGAAATATAAAATGTAAAGAAAGGAGGTTGTAGCCTCCCGCGCTCCTCAAACGGCCCATGCGGAGCTCCCACGACGTGAGGCTTCCCTATGTCTCGCTAATAGTGAGGGGCGCCCTCTCCCTTGCTAGCTCCTACTTGGCTGGCAGGTCGCAATGGAGTGACCGCGCGCGTACCCCGCTCGCACCCCTCGTGCGCTGGTGTAGCCTTCTATGATTGCTAACATACATTGCATATTTTTGGAACCAAGTGAATCCTTGGAATGCGTAGGAAGATGGGGGCTTTAATGTTCCTTCCACCCAAATTATTTACCTCGAGGATAATGTCAACAATAATGGGACAAGATCATCTAAATTCACCTGGATATATTTGTTTGAATCTTTCCTCACCACATAATGCTTGCCACTAAATGGTTTGAAGAATAAGAACAAGGGAAATACTATTGACTCTTGTATGAAAATAAAACTTGTAAGAATGTAAAAAAATATAGACCCTTCGCAGAGGGAAGCAGAAGTTGTCATGAGCTTCTCTTAATGCAAAGGAACATCGCTTCATATTGCCCCTTGTGATAGCAAACTTTATTATGCACTCTATCGCTTTTATTGCTTCACCATCACAAGATCGTACAAAACTTACTTTCTATTACAATAAAAGATCTTACATGATTAGAGGCATTTTTATTGCCTTGTGCAACAATGACAACTTACTTGAAGGATCTTATACAATCCATAGGTAGGTATGGTAGACTCTCATGACAAGAAACTGGGTTTAATGGTTATGGATGCACAAGTAGTATCTCTACTTGGTGCGAATCTTTGGGCTAGCAAAAGGTCCTAAGAAATCATCAAATGTTAAAGGATTCAATACCATATAACTTCTATGCAAATGTAGACAAACATGATCATTATGTTGTCTTCCATGTCCCACTTCAACACTTGGTCATTATGTAATATTTTGATGGAGTCTTACAATCATAGAAGATGTCCAAGATAGTATATTTATATGTAAATCTCCTCTTCTCTACCATACTTTGGCATAAATCATATCGATTACTAACATTATGTTTGTTAGTTTTCAACACTTCTTATTGCTTATACCTTTTTTCTATGTGAAGTCATTTCTTCTCAAGAGATAGGCATATGATTCTTTTCTATTCTTTTTATTGCCATGCTAAGATGATGGATGCAAGAAAATAAGAGGCACACGATCCCAACTAACTTTATTATATAACTCTCACACTCAATTACAAGGATAGAGTAGAACTAAAAGCAAAAAAATCTAAACAACGCAAATCTGAAATTTGAACTTCCTAAATCATGAAAACCGAAGATCAAGCTAAGGTAGATAATGGTGATGAAAAGTGATGGTGATACGATACCTGGGCACCTCCCCCAAGCTTGGAACAAGCCAAGGGTGGTGCCCATACCCATGTACTCAAGTGTTCTTCGGTGATGGCGATGGTGTGTGGTAATCCTCCATCTTCCAGGGCATAGGTTCCCCATCAAAGAAATAAAATCTTGTCTCCGGAGTCCTAAAATTGGCAACGAGGCTCATCCTTTTAAACCTAGATTCATACTCACAGTTTTGTAGTTGGAGTTCATAGATTTGATCTTGGGGATGCTCAATTCGATCTTGAAGCTTGAAGAGAGCCTCCCCCACGGTCTTTTTGTCCATCTTGTTTTCCCAGATGAAGTTCATGATCATAGAGTGATTAGCACTCAAGCCACGTTCCACCATCCCTTGACACTTGAAGATTTATTGCTCCACTTCTGCAAGCCTGGCCTTCTCGCTCCCCTCCTTCTTGGGGCCTTGAACATCCTAGATGTGGAGCACCCCCTCACGCATCTCAGTGGCTTGAGGGTGCTTCATCACCTCTGGAATATAGGGATTGATGACCTTCTCGAAGAACTTATCCTTGGTTGATGTAGGGGAAATCACGGCGATCTAGATCTGTCGGAAAAATGACCTGAAACAAGAATAGAGGAAAATCTCACGATGTGGTGGTTAAAACATCTGAGAGTATATATAATGATTTTTTTCTAGGTTGGAATACGTGTTCCGGAAGAAATCGGAGTCTGGAGGCCGCACGAGGGACCCACAAGCCATCTGGCCGCGCCACTAGGGGGTGCTGCATGTTGGCTTGTGCCTCCCCCGTGCGTCCTTCCGACTCCGTTTTATTTTTGTCATTTTTCTAAAATACCAAAAACAATAGAAATATTTTTTATGGAATTTTTGGAGTCGGTTTACTTACCGTACCACATACATACCCCTTTTTAGGTTACTAGAGTGTTCGGGAAGACTTCCTTAATGTGTTCTTCCGGTGTGATGACTTAAATGACATTTGTTCTTCGTTGATGGGTGCACCTGAAATATAATGCTTAATTCTTTGCCCATTCACCACTCTCGGGTTCTTGCCTTCGAAGTTGTTGATTTTTATAGCGCCGGAGCGATAAACCTCCTCAACAACGTATGGACTTCCCATTTGGAGAGGAGTTTTCCTGCAAAAAATCTGAAACGAGAATTGTATAAAAGTACTAAGTCTCCTACATTAAATTCTCGTTTTTGAATCCTCTTGTCATGCCATATTTTAACCTTTTCTTTAAACAACTTAGCATTTTCATAGGCTTGTGTTCTCCATTCATCAAGTGAGTTAATGTCAAATAACCTCTCCTGACCGACAAGTTTAAAATCATAGTTAAGTTCTTGAACTGTCAAATAAGCTTTGTATTCTAACTCAAGAGGTAAATGACAAGCCTTCCCATATACCATTTTGTATGGAGACATACCCATAGGATTCTTATAAGTAGTTCTATAAGCCCATAATGCACCGGCTAGTTTCTTAGACCAATTCTTCCTAGATCTATTAACAGTCTTTTGCAATATTAACTTTATTTCCCGATTACTCAATTCAACTTGACCACTAGACTGGGGATGATAAGGCAATGCAATCCTATGGTTAACATCATATTTAGCTATAAGTTTACGAAAAGCACCATGAATAAAATGTGAACCACCATCAGTCATTAGATATCTAGGAACTCCAAACCTCGGGAAAATAATATCTTTAATAATTTTAATAGAGGTGTTATGATCAACAGTAGTAGTTAGAATAGCTTCTACCCACTTAGTAACGTAATCAACAGCAACTAGAATATGAGTATATCCATCTGAGGAAGGAAAAGGTCCCATAAAGTCAAAACCCTAGACATCAAATGGTTCAATAGCAAGTGAATAATTCATGGACATTTCCTTATGCTTACAAATGTTACCGACTCTTTGGCATTCATTGCATGAAAGGACATACTTATAAGCATGTTTGAAAAGAGTAGGACAATTAAAACCAGATTGTAATACCTTGTGTGTAGTTCTGCACCGCCATGGTGTCCTCCATAAGCTTCGGAATGACACTTCCGAAGAATCTGTTCTTGTGCATGCTCAGGTACACATCATCTAATAATACCGTCTACTCCCTCTTTGTAAAGATGTGGGTCATCCCCAAAAGTAATGCCGTAGGTCATAAAAGATTTTTTTTCTTTTGTTGATATGTGAAGCTAGGCGGAATGTATTTAGCAAAAATATAATTAGCATAATCGGCATACCAAGGAGCATTACGTGAAGTATTTATGGCAGCAAGTTGTTCATCAGGAAAACTATCATCGATAGGAAGTGGATCATTAAGAACACGTTCCATCCTATACAAGTTATCTACTACGGGGTTTTCAGCTCCTTTTCTATCAATGATATGCAAGTCAAACTCTTGAAGTAAAAGTGCCCATCTAATAAGTCTAGGTTTAGCATCCTTCTTTTCCATAAGGTATTTATTAGCAGCATGATCGATGTGAATAGTTACTTTGGAATCAACAATGTAAGGTCTAAACTTATCACAAGCAAAAACAACCACTAAAAATTCCTTTTCAATGGTAGCATAATTCCTTTGAGCAGAGTCTAGAGTTTTACTAGCATAATGAATAACATTTAATTTTGGGAAAAGATAACGCCCACACGTTTGGGTGTTTTGCATCTCGCCCACATGCATGGTTCGACGTCCGTTTGTGATTGCACGAATCTTGGCAAGTTTTGTCAGATTTTCTATGCCACGTAGGACTGGGCTCGTGTGTGTGCATTTCATGCATTTGCCCGCAAATCCATTTCACGCACATAGAGGGGCTGGTGTGTGGGCGTTTCTCAGTTCGCCAACACACATGTTTCACGCATGCAGAGGGGTTGGTGTGTGGGCATTTATCAGTTTGCCCACATGCCTGTTTCACACCAACACGCATGCACGGTCGCCACCCGTCTCCTCTCTGCACCCAAAACTATCAGTTGCCATGTTTTTGCAGTGGTAGATGGCAACTGCCTTTCAGTGGTACATGCCAATTGCCTAGTGTGTTTGTAAGCAGATGCCAACTCTCTCTCTCTTACCCGAATATGCTATTTTGCCATGTCTTCTTGTAGTCTTTCTGCGGCAACTGCCTAGTGTGCTTAGAAGCATATGGCAACTCCAAGATATTATTTTGCCTTGCCTTTCTAGTGTTACATGGAAACTTCCTTAGCGTTAGTAGGTGGCCACTCCTATAGTTTTCAAATCATGGCAACTGTAGTAGACCAGACATGGCAACTGCAAGTGATAAGTCATGGTAGCTACAGTTGGCCATACATGGCAACAACTGCAATTGTCCATACATGACAACTGCATTTGACCTGAGATGGCAACTGCAGTTGTTCAGACATGGTGACTGCAGTTGAGAAACCATGGCAAGTGTAGTTGTCCAAACATGGCAACTGTAGTTCAGCAACCATGGCAACTGTAGTTAAACAAACATGGAAGAGAGTCCGAATAGGTTTGGGTGTGGGCGTGTGGTGACTGTCACACGGGCATGCGGGACCATGAGGTAGAAGGCCGAACGTGCAGGTGTGTGGCCGTTACCTGTTTTGCCCACACATAGGCGTGTGGCGGGACCGTGAGGCAGGAGGCCGGACGTGTGGGAATTACCTATTTTGCCCACACATAGGCATGTGGGCTGGTTCTCTTAGATACCACACGAGATGTGTGGCAACACTTAACGCCCACACATGTGGGAAATATCGGGACCCTTAATTTTTTTGTCTACTCTTTGCCCTAGAACAACGCCAACGACATAATCACTAGCATCAGACATAATTTCAAATGGTAGGTTCCAATCAGGTGGTTGAACAATAGGTGCAAAAATTAAAGCCTTCTTAAGTATTTCAAAAGCTTCTACACATTCATAATCAAAAACAAAAGGAACATCTTTTTGAAGAAGATTAGTTAACGACCTAGAAATCTTTGAGAAATCTTTAATGAAACGCCTATACAAACTAGCAAGGTCAAGGAAACTTCTTATACCTTTGATATCTCTCGGGCATGGGATTTTCTCTATCGCATCAACTTTAGCCTTGTCTACCTCAATGCCTCGTTCAGAAATTTTGTCCCCAAGCATAGCTTCATTTACCATAAAGTGGCACTTCTCCCAGTTCAAGATAAGACTAGTTTCTTCACATCTCTGCAAAACTCGATCAAGGTTGCTCAAGCAATCATCAAAAGAAGTCCCGTAAACAGAAAAATCGTCCATGAAAACCTCAACAATCTTTTCACAAAAATCAGAGAATATAGCAGTCGTGCATCTTTGAAATGTAGCAGGTGAATTGCATAAACCAAAAGTCATATGTCTATAAGCATAAGTTCCAAAAGGACAAGTAAAGGTAGTTTTCTCTTGGTCTTCTTTTCATACAGGTATTTGAGAAAATCCAGAATATCCATCAAGAAAGCAAAAGTGTGTGTGCTTAGATAATATTTTCAACATTTGATCAATAAAAGGCAAGGGGTAATGATCTTTTTTAGTAGCTTTATTTAATTTTTTGGAAATCAATTACCATCCTATAATCAGTTACAATTCTTTGTGGAATAAGCTCATTCTTATCATTAGGAACAATAGTAATACCTCCTTTCTTAGGGACACAATGATTAAGACTTTCCCACCTACTATCAGCAATCACTAGTAGAAAATGGGCCTTTTGTCCCGGTTCGTAAGGGCCTTTAGTCCCAGTTCTAGAACCGGGACTAAAGGCCTCCACTTTTAGTCCCGGTTGGACTACGAACCGGGACTAAAGGGGCTCCGCGTGGCAGCTTTCGAGAGCGGGACCTTTAGTCCCGGTTGGTGTTACCAACCAGTACTAAAAGTATTTTTTAAAATAGTTTTTTTTATGTTTTATTATTATTTTCAAATCTTTGAATTATTTGACAATTTAATCTCTAATCACCCCTCCTCACTGCTCTGGATTTATTTGACAACTTAATCTCTAATCACCCCTCATTCCGAATCGTCTAACTTCCCGGCCAGTCACCCATCCTCTCACTACTCCAACCCGAGCATGCTTAACTTTCGAGTTCTATCACCCCTAGTTTCCAAGTCTGCACTTGTTGTTTTCTTGACAATAGTAAGCTATCAATCCTATTAACCCTTGGGTCTTGATGTAACATGATTTAATTTTTTGAATTCCAAAAAATTATTAAAATAAACAAAAATAAATGATTAATAATACTATTGAATTTCAATGAAAATAAAATAAGTAATAATATTATTTTATTCATTTTTTGCAATTTATTCATTTAATATGGCATAATTAATATCTTTAAATCTGTAAATCGAAATTCAATAAATAATATATCCATTATTATTAGAAAAACGTGAGGAATCCAAATATGACATCATTTATTTTAAAATTTTATTTTTCATAACACTTTTTTTGACATCGTATGCAAAAGATATAACCGTTTTACTTTTTCATAACACTTTTTTTAATCTTGTTTCAACTCCAGACTTTTTGTGCGTTCAACATGCACCATCCAAAGCCACATTATCAATTTTCAAACCTTTCCCACTTCATTCGCTATTTTTCATACATTTATTAATTTTTTGAGCTAAATGACCCTGAAATTGAAAAGCACTACAAATGAACTCTGAAAAGGTTGAAACTTGGCATGGTATCATCGTTTCACCCACATAGCATGTGCTAAAAAGTTGAGAGGCTTACGGTAAAAACTAGATGCACTTCGTGTACAAACTGGACAATCCCTTTCGAAGTATCAAGGTTTTGGATGAAAACTCATCTGTTACAAAGGCATTTCGTTTTTTAAAACTTATTTAAACTCCAGAGTTTTTGTGTGTTCAACATGCACCATTCAAAGCAACATCATCAATTTTCAACCATTTCCCACTTCATTCTCTATTTTTCATGCATTTATTAAAAAAATTTGAGCTAAATGACCCTAAAATTGAAAAGCACTACAAATGAACTCTAAAAAGGTTGAAAATTGGCATGGTATCATTATTTCACCCACATAGCATGTGCTAAAAAGTTGAGAGGCTTACGGTAAAAACTAGATGCACTTCGTGTACAAACTGGACAATCCCTTTTGAAGTATCACGGTTTTGGACGAAACTCATCTGTTACAAAGGTATTTCGTTTTTTAAAACTTATTTAAACTCCAGATTTTTTGTGCATTCAACATGCACCATTCAAAGCCACATCGTCAATTTTCAGCCATTTCCCATTTCATTCGCTATTTTTCATGCATTCATTAATTTTTTGAAGCTAAATGACCCTGAAATTGAAAAGCACTACAAATGAACTATGAAAAGGTTGAAACTTGGCATGGTATCATTATTTCACCCACGTAGCATGTGCTAAAAAGTTGAGAGGGTTACGGTAAAAACTAGATGCACTTCGTGTACAAACTGGACAATCCCTTCCGAAGTATGAGAGTTTTGGATGAAAAATCATCTGTTACAAAGACATTTCATTTTTTTAAACTTATTTCAACTCCATAATTTTTGTGCGTTCAACATGCACCATCTAACATGTGCCTAGGAGAAAAAAGAATTAAATTAAAAACTATTTTTAAACTCAAGTTAATCACAATCTAGGGTTTGAAGCAAATTTGAACAAATTCAAATTGAAACCATTAAAATTTGAAAACTAATTGCAGAAACACAAACTAGACAAAATTTTGAATCTAATGCAAAAAGAATTACTCAAAAACATCAAATATCCTAAAATATATAAGCAATTTAAAACAGAAACTAAAAACAGAAAACAAATAGAAAAAACAAAAAAGAACTTTCAAAACCCTTTAGTACCGGTTGGTATGTCTAACCGAGACTAAAGTTCTAGCCTTTAGTCCCGGTTGGAGATACGAACCAGGACTAAAGCCCCAACCGCTTTAGTCCTGGTTCGTGTCTCCAACCGGGACTAAAGGCTTTCACCTTTAGTCCCGGTTGGAGACATGAACCGGGACTAAAGGGTATCGACCCCTTTAGCCGGTTGGTGTCTCCAACCAGGACTAAAGGTCCCGCTCGAACCGGGACTATTGCCCGACCGGCGCCCTGGCCGCTCGAACCAGGACTAATGTGTAGATCAAGCTGTGACGAAAGCCCTATTTTCTACTAGTGAATAGGATAGATTATACCTGCTTCCATAAGCTTTAGTATTTCAGCTCTTAACACTTCTTTCATTTTAGGATTTAAGCGGCGTTGATGGTCAACAACAAGTTTAGCACCTGGTTCCATATTAATCTTGTGCTGACATAGAGTGGGGCTTATGCATTTTAAATCATCAAGAGTACATCAAATAGCAGCCTCGTGCTTCCTTAGAGTTTTAGGTAATCTTCTTTCTTCATGATCTGAAAGGTTAGCACTGATAATAATAGGATGTATCTTCTTTCCATCAAGATAAGCATATTTTAGAGTATTCGGTAAAGTTTTTAATTCAAACACGGGATCTCCTTTGGGTGGAGGAGGATCCCCTAAAATATCAACTGGTAAGTTGTGTTTGAGGATAGGTGTTTTTTCTAGGAGAATCTTATCTATTTCATTCCTTTCATTAATTTGCATATCATTCTCATAGTCTATTAAATATTGCTCTAAAGGATCAGTAGGCGGTACAGCAACAGAAGCAAGACCAATCGTTTCATCTTTACTAGGTGATTCCTTCTCATGTGATTGATTAGTAAACTTGGATAAATTAAATTCATGAGACACATCACCAAAGATTACTCTAACCTTATTATTAACACAACTTATTTCAGCATTAATGGTGTTTAAGAAAGGTCTACCAAATATAATGGGACAAAAATTATCTTGTTCTGAACCAAGTACTAAGAAATCAGCGGGGTAGTTGACCTTTCCACAGAGAACCTCAACATATGTAACGATCCCAAGTGGTGAAATAGTGTCACGGTTTGCAAGATTAATAGTAACATCAATATCTTCCATAGTAGAGGGTGCTATGTCGTTCATAATTTCTTGATATAGGGTATAAGGTATAGCATTGACACTAGCACCAAGGTCACACAAACCATGATAACAATGATCTCCAATTTTAACTAAAACAAGAGGCATACCAACCACTGGCTTATTTTTGTCCAACTGATCCTCTTCATTTCTAGTGAGTTTCGCAATCCGAGCAGCTTCCCCACAAAAATGAAGAACCTGGCCCTCAACATTATTATCTAGAAGATCTTTAACCATGGCAACGTTAGGTTCAACATTTATTTGTTCAGAAGGTATAGGTGTTCTAATATGACTTTTATTAACCACAGTCATAGTCTTAGCATGTTCCCTTATTCAAACAGGAAAAGGAGGTTTCTCAATGTAAGAAGTGGTAACAACAAGATCAACATGACTAACAATTATTTCTTCTTTCTCAATTTTAATTGGTTCCTCCAGTGGTGGTTCGATGGGAGGATGATATTTAAACCACTTCTCTTTGGGAAGATCTACATAAGTAGCAAATGATTCACAACAAGTAGCCACTATTTCAGAGTCAATACCATATTTGTTGCTAAACTCATGGAAGGTGTTTGTTTCCATAAAAGATTTAATGCAATCAAATTAAGTTTTATACCCGACTCGTTACCTTTGTCAAGCTCCCAATCTTCACACTTGCGTTTAATTATTTCCAAAAGATCCCATCTGAATTCAATAGTTCCGTTCATATATGAGCTCATGGAAGAAAAATCCAATAATATTTTATCATCATGAGAAAGTCGAGCATAAAAAAATTGTATAATTATTTCTCTTGGAAGCTTGATACGTCTCCAACATATCTATACTTTTTGCTTGTTCCATGCTGTTATATTATCAATCTTGGATGTTTTACAATCATTTTATAGCAAATTTATATCATTTTTTGGGACTAACCTATTGACATGGTGCCAAAGTGCGAGTTGCTATTTTTCCTTGTTTTTTACTTCATGGAAATTAGTACCAAATGAAGCCCAAACATCGTGGAATTTTTTAAAGATTTTCTTGGAACCAGAAGACGCCAAATGGGCCAAACAACTACCGGAGAGGATGCCCGAGGTGGGGAACACCCACCAGGGCCCGCTAGAGGCCCCTGGCATGGCCTGGTGGGTGGTGCCCACCTCAGGAGCCCCCTCCACCGACTATTGACCCTATAAATTCACAAATATTTAGAAAACCCTAGGTGAGTCGACGAAACACAATTCCAGTTGCCATGATAACCCACAAGTATAGGGGATCAGTTGTAGCATCTTTCGATAAGTAAGAGTGTCAAACCCAACGAGGAGCTAAAGGTGGAACAAATATTCCCTCAAGTTCTATCGACCACCGATACAACTCTACACATGCTTAACGTTCGCTTTACCTAGAACAAGTCTGAATCTAGAAGTACTTTGTAGGTGTTGTGGGATAGGTTTGCAAGCTAGTAAAGAGCACGTAAATAAAATCTAGGGGCTGCTCAGATAAAGTAACAACTAAGTTAGTTTAATGAGTGTGGAAAAGTGGTGGTAGGAGTTGCGGAATTATCCCTAGGCAATCGATAACTAGACCGATCATCATTATTGCAATTATATGTGAGGGAGAGGCATAAGCTAACATACTTTCTCTACTTGGATCATATGCACTTATGATTTGAACTGTAGCAAGCATCCGCAACTACTAAAGATCATTAAGGTAAAACCCAACCATAGCATTATAAGGTATCAAGTCCTCTTTACTCCCATATGCAACAACCCACCTACTCGTGTTTATGCTTCTGTCACTCACGCAACCCACCATAGGCAAATCATGATCACATTGCCACACCCTACAGCGAGGATCTCTCATGCTTGAGCGACATGAGGAGCACCATAGGACAGCACCAATAATAAAACATGCAACTCAAACCAATCATGATCAACAATCAACCCATAGGACAACAAAAATCTACTTAGACATCATAGGATGACAACACATCGTTGGATAATAATATGAAGCATAAAGCACCATGTTCAAGTAGAGGTTACAACAGGTTGCGGGAGAGTGGACCGCTATATATAGATGGGGGAAGGTGATGGAGGTGCTAGTGAATATGATGGAGTTGTTGGAGTAGATCGTCGTCACAATGATGGCCCCGGCGGCGTTCCGGTGCCACCGGGAGAGGGGCGAGAGAGCCCCCTCCTCCTTCTTCTTCCTTAACCTTCCCCTAGATGGGAGAAGGGTTTCCCCTCTGGTCCATAGCCTTCATGGCGGCGGAGGGGCGAGAGCCCCTCCGAGATTGGATCTCTCTCTCTATTTCCTTCTGTTTCTGCGCTCCCAGATTCTGGCCTTTCACCGTTTCTTAAATATTCGAAGATCCGTAACTCCGATCGGGCTGAAATTTTGAGGGGATCTTAATCCAAAAATTAGCTTTCTTGCGACAAAATGATAGCTCCAACCGACCTAAGGGGTGTCCACAAGCCTGCCAGGCACGACCAAGGGGTGGGTCGTGCCTAGCAGGCTTGCCACCTCCTCGGGCATCATCTCACGTTGATTCTTTTTGCCCAAAATCACATATATTCCAAAAAAATCTCCATAAGTTTTTATCGCGTTTGGACTTCGTTTGGTATGGATATTCTACGAAACGAAAACATGCAACAAACAGAAACTGGCACTGGGCACTGGATCAATATGTTAGTCCCAAAAATAGTATAAAAAGTTGACAAAAGTATATGAAAGTTGTATAATATTAGCATGAAACAATCAAAAATTGTAGATACGATGGAGACGTATCAACATCCCGAAGCTTAATTCCTGCTCGTCCTCGAGTAGGTAAATGATAAAAAAGATAATTTTTGATGTGGAATGCTACCTAGCAAAATCTTGTTCATATAATCTAATCATGGCATGAATATTAAGACACGATTGATTCAAAGCAATAGTCTATCATTTGACATTAAGACAATAATACTTTAAGCATACTAACAAAGCAATTGTATCTCTTCAAAATATAATGGAAAAAGAAAGTTATCCTTACAACATCATATAGTCTGGCTATGCTCCATCTTCCCCACACAAAGTATTTATATCATGCACAACCCCGATGACAAGTCAAGCAATTGTTTCACACCTTTTATGTTCTAGAACTTTTTCAACTCTCACGCAATACATGAGCGTGAGCCATGGATATAGCACTATAGGTGGAATAGAATATGGTGGAGGTTGTGAAGAAAAAGGAGAAGACTGTCTCACATCAACTAGGCGTATCAACGGGCTATGGAGATGCCCATTTATAGATATTAATGTGAGTGAGTAGGGATTTCCATGCAACAGATGCACTAGATCTATAAGTGTGTGAAAGCTCAAAAAGAAACTAAGTGGGTGTGCATCCAACTTGCTTTCTCATGAAGATCTAGGTCTATTTGAGGAACCTCATCATTGGAATATACAATCCAAGTTATATAATGGAAAATTCCCACTAGTATATGAAAGTGACAAAATAGGAAACTCTCTATGATGAAGATCATGGTGCCACTTTGAAGCACAAGTGTGGAAAAAGAATAGTAGCATTGTCCCTTCTCTTTTTTTATTTTTTTGTGGTGGGCATCTAAGGCCTCTCTTTTTTATTTGGGCTTTTCTGGCCTCTTTAATTTTTCATAAAGTCCGGAGTCTCATCCCAACTTGTGAGGGAATCATAGCTTGCATCATCCTTTCCTCACATGGGACAATGCTGTAATAATGATGGTCATCACACTTTTATTTACTTACAACTCAATAATTACAAATCGATATGTCGAACAAAATATGACTCTATATGAATGCCTCCGGCGGTGTATCAAGATATGCAATGATCTAGCATAGCAAATGGCATCAAAAAAACGGAGAAGCCATGAAAACATCATGCTAGCTATCTTACGATCATGCAAAGCAATATGAAAAATGATGATGCATGTCATATAAACGGAACGGTGGAAGTTGCATGGCAATATATCTCGGAATGGCTATCGAAATGCCATAATAGGTAGGTATGGTGGCTGTTTTGAGGGAGGATATATGGTGGGTTTAATGCACCGGCAAAACTTGCGCGGTACTAGAAAGGCTAGCAAAGGTGGAAGGGTGAGAGTGCGTATAATCCATGGACTCACATTAGTCATAAAGAACTCACATACTTATTGCAAAAGTCTATTAGTCATCGAAGTAAAGTATTAGACGCATGCTCCTAGGGGACAGGTTGGTAGGAGTTAACCATCGCACGCTCCCGACCCTCAGAGAAAGGTTGACAATCAATAAACAAATCATGCTCCGATTTCCTTACATAACGGTTCACCATACGTGCATGCTATGGGAATCACAAACCTTTACACAAGTATTTCTACCAATCCAAAATTGCTCACTAGCATGGCCCTAATATCACCATCTTTATATCGCAAAACTATTGCAAGGAATCAAACACATCATATTCAGTGATCTACAAGTTTTATGTAGGATTTTATGACTAACCATGTGGATGACCAACTCCTGTTAACTCCCTAAATAGATATAAGTCAAACATGAGAGTTTAATTCTTTCTATAAAAGATATGCCCACGCTCTAACAAATATAAGTGAAGCAAAAGAGCATTCTACAAATGGCGGTTTTCTATGTGTAGAGAAACAGGCAATCCAAACTTCAAATGATATAAGTGAAGCAGATGAAGCATTCTATAAAGCCATACTAAAAAGATATAAGTGAAGTGCAAAGAGCCTTCTATAAATCAACTACGGACGTTCTCATACCAGCATGGTGCACTATTAAAAGAAAAAGAAAAATCACGCAATGCTCCAAGATTTACGCATATCATGTGACGAATAAAAATTAGCTCCAAGTAAAATTACCGATGGTTGTTAGAAGAAAGAGGGGATGCCTTCCGGGGCATCCCCAAGCTTAGTTTCTTGATAGACCTTGAATATTACCTTGGGGTGCCTCGTGCATCCCCAAGCTTAGTCTCTTTCCACTCCTTATTCCTTCATCCATCGCGATCTCACCCAAAACTTGAAAACTTCAATCCACAAAACTTAACAAAACTCTCGTGAGATCCGTTAGTATAATAAAGCAAATTACCACTTTAAGTAATGGTGCAAACCAATTCATATTTTGTTTTTTCACTTTATCTACTATATTATAACTTCTTTATGGCTTATACCACCGATAAAATCGATAGTTCCATCAAAACTAGCAAAATAATGCATCAAAAACAGAATCTGTCTTAAACATGACAGTCTGTAGCAATCTAAACATTTACTATACTTCTTTAACTCTAAAAATTCTGAAACAATAGGAAAACATAAAAAAATTTCATAGATGTACTATGTAAAACTTTCAGAAGCTTTTGACATTCCAGTAAAAAATATAAATTCGCGCACTACAGCCAAAGTTTATGTTTTTACACTGCACACACCAAACAAGCAATCTAATCATCCTAAAGGCAAGGCACATTATTTTTATAATACAATGGATTTGTACAAGGGGATAATTATTTTTGTTGAAAATTTTCTGTAATCAAGATTCACAAAGTTTCCATGGGCATGAACAAAGTTCAAGGCTAGCCCCCACTTCAACGTTGCTCGTCTTTCTCACTTTCACTTTTCTTTTTGAAAAGATTTTAAGTTCCCGACTTTATTTTTTGTTTTTAAACTATATAAAACCACACAACATAATAAAATGACTCTCTAAAACTTCCGGGTTGTCTCCTTGGCAGCGCTTTCTTTAAACCCATTAATCTAGGCATATAGTGCTCAAGTAATGGATCCACCCGGATCCCAAGGTATATCAAAGCCAATTTTAATTAACAATGATTTGTAATTTAGTAGTGAGCACAAAGTAACATATATCATGCAACAATGAAGTCTAACTCTCTTCCTATGAATTGGCATGTCATACAAGAACAATTCATTCACACCAAGTAAAGGCCAATGCATAACATACGTAGTTTCTTGCAATTTTATTGTATCAGAAACATAGAGAGGTGAAGATGTAGTACCTCTCTCATAATAATTTCAAGTAGGAGCAGCAAGCACATGGATATTATATTTATCAAAATTATCATGTGCAATAGTAGAAGGACACCCATCTATATAATCCTTAATAAGTACAAACTTCTCCGATATAGTGTGACTTGGAGAATTCAGAAAGATAATAGGACTATCATGTGTGGGTGCAATAGCAACAATTTCATGCTTAACATAAGGAACTATATCAAGTTCATCTTCATAAGCATAATTCATATTGGCATCATGGCCACAAGCATAGCAAGCATCAAGTTCATCAAAAAGGATATTTCAAACGAATCCAAGGGATCATAGAAATTATCATAGCATTCATCCTTCGGTAAGAATGAAGGGAAATCAAACATTGCACGAGCTGAAGAGTTACTCTCATTAGAAGGTGGGCACGGGTAGCTAGTCCGCTCTTCCTCCTTTTGTTCTTTGCTCTCCTCCTCATCTTTTTCATCCAATGAGCTCACAGTGTCATCAATTTCTTCTTCCATAGATTCCTGCAAAATATTAGTCTCTTCTTGGATAGCGGAGACTTTCTCAATAAATTGATCAATATGGGCATTATATTCATAATTGGCATAACAATAATGAAGCATAGCCAAATTTTGCAATCGGTAAACAACATAATCATAATATTCATACTTTTCAAACAAAGCTTCAATTTCATAAGCATCCTTAAAAGCAACAAACTCTTCTATTTGTTCCACATCATAGTAATCATATATAACATTAGCATAAGAAGCCAAGGTTTCATTATCATTAAATTTACATGAAAAGGGAAGGTGTTTAGCCTTCATCCTAGAGCAACAAGTAATATTATATCTCAAGCATAGATTCCAAGCATACCATTTCAACATATGAATTTGATCCCATAACAGTTTCCCTTTTCGAGTCAAGCGATAATCCCTAAAGTATTCACGTTGATCCAACGTGTATCCCATTATATAATTGAATGGGGTTTTCTCAGGATTATTAAAGTAGTGCATAATATCTTTCACATAACGAGCATCGAGGTTTTAGGAGGTTCCCCATCTCCATGAGTAGCAAGTACACCTATTTTTTTGGTATTTCGTGTTCCATATCCATAACTAAAGATAGAGAACAACTTAGAACAACAAATAAGATCTACTTAGTGATAAAGCAAACAAGCACACACGAGAATATTCTGTCACGCCCAAGATGTGGTCCTATCCTTATTTTGGCACGAGGGCCTCGACAGGGATAGAAGCACATCTCGTCGTGTTGCAAGAATGGATATCATTACAAGTACATGTATGGAAGAGATGAGTATATGGAATTGGCTTACACTCGCCACAAGCTACATCAGAGTCACATCAATACAACATCATAGGCAAACATCATACAGAAGAGCAGGGTCTGACTATGGACGAAAACAAACGACAAAATGACATCCATCCTTGCTATCCTAGGCTGCTGCCTGGAACCCATCCTAGATTGATGAAGAGAAGAAGAAGAACTCCAAATCAAATCAAGCATCGCGCTCACGTCAAATCATCGCATTACATGTACCTGCAACTGTTGTTGTAGGAATCTGTGAGCCACAGGGACTCAGCAATCTCATTTCCAAGAGTATCAAGACTATTAAAGCTTAATGGGTGAGGTATGGTTACATGGTGAGGCTGCAGCAAGCGACTAGGCATTTATTTGAGTAGCTAACTTACGAGTACAGAAAGTAAAGTATGGTGGTCTACGCATAACGAACGTGAACTAGTAATGATCACTAACTGATCCTGAACACCTACTTACGTCAATCATAACCCCATCGTGTTCTCTCTCGGATAAGGACTCACGAGAAGAGACAGTCATGGTTACGCACACAGTTGGTGTATTTTATTAGAGTTTACTTCAAGTTTGCTTTGACCGGGTGTAAAACAAAGTATCCAAGTTTGCCACATAACCACACGCAGCGGGAATAACCTCAACCACGGATCTCGTGATCTTCCTAGGCAATTCCAAAGGAAATTCGACACCTCGAGATAGCCCAAAGAATATCAGAGTTCCTCACTCAAGACGTTCGAGAAAGGTAAAACAAATCCAGCAAGGCCGCTCGACGTGTCGACGAACCCGATAGGAGCCGTGTATCTCGTTCTTAGGACACGACCAGATGAGCACAACGTATAGTGGCCTGGTAGAAATCTCCTGAGTTGCCCCGAGTTGGCCCTGCACACGACTCTAGTTTGGACCAACACTCATGAGGAGCACTGGCCCGGGGGTTGATTAAATTATCCGCGGGAGCCGGCGGGTCCCTATGCAATTTTATTAGTTACTAGGCAAATGTAGTACCAATGTTGGGCCTTGCCAAACGAGTTTTATCCCATAATGAAAATCAAGGGGGTCCCCATAACAACCCCGAGCATGTTAGGAGCGCTCAATTATGGAAAATAACACCGGTTCACAAGTAACTAGGGCGGCAAGAGTGGAACAAAACACTGAGCAAAAGGCCAAGCCTTCCACCCTTTATCAAGTGTATAAGTGTATTAAATTAAATAGCAATAATATTGTGATAACAAAAGAATGGCCATGTTGTCACATGGAAGCAATTGCACCTGCAGCTAGAAACGCTATAAGAAGGGCTCAGCAAGCGATAACATAGCCAAACAAGGTTTGCTGGGAAGGTGGAGGTTAGAGGCTTTTCATGGAAATGTTGGGAGGCTTGACAAACAAGTGGTAGGTAGCGAGACATAACGATAAAAATGAGACAACTAGCATGGCAATGATAGTAGTGGTATCCAGGGAAATGTGTCATCTTGCCTGAGATCCCACATGGAAGAAGAACGAGTCCATGAAGAAGACGAGCCAACGTAGTCGAACGAATCCTCACACTCCGAACGCTTTCGGAACTCTATCGAGAAGGAACAATACGGAAACAACAATTAACACAAGATAACACCACAACATATGCATGACATGATGCGCAAACCAATATGATGCATGTCCGGTTTAAATATACAACGCATGGCTAATCACATCAAACAACTACTACACATTAAAGAGAAGCTCAATATGCAACGAGTTGCATATTGATGAAACTCCACGATCGATTATTTAGTTCACTCTTGTTTAGGTACTCATCAATATTAAATGTTGTTAAACATGGCACAACCAACTACAACATCTAGGCATTTTAAATGAGGCCGGAAGCAATATATATCATTTCCGAAACAACCCCATATGCATATTATGAATTTGGTCCAGATCTGTCCTAACCATATTTTATATTTGTTAAAAAACAGAATAAACCATACCATGCAATTCTACACATCATTCTAGTCAATTTACATATATAGAACATCTCAAACGGAGCTACGGTCTAAAAGATATGAGCAACACAAGATGGATATGTCTTGAATGCAAAATGCATGAAAATGACAACCACAACATTCCAAATCACGAATACAGCAAGTTATTATCATTCTACAGGAAATTCTAATCAAGTTTCATATATGGCTCGTCCAAAACGGAGCTACGGTTCAACCACAACAACCAACACAAGTTGCATAAGAAATCTGTCCAAAACAGCAACATGACATTTTGCACGCATGAAAACAACAAGCTACAAGATACTAAAATGCACAAACTAAGCATGGGGAAGTATCATATAACACACACTTCATTTCTTCTTCACATATCATACTCAAAACATGCATGGATCACATGGTAGGAAGCTCACAAGACGGCTACTTGAAAACAGTTTCAGACTTAGTGAAAATAGCAGTTTTGGCAGTGCAGTTTTTATCACGAAGGCATATTGACAGCAGTAAAACTATATACTATAGGTCATATTATGGCATGAAACTTAACACCATACTAAAGTACATTATCTACTACAAATAACTCCATTACACCATGCCAAAGTTCAAAATAACTACAAAAAAAATGTCCAGGGACTAGTTCACATGTCAAAGGGCATTTATCATGTTCAAAATTATTTCATATCATGCATGGGTTAAATCACACGAAATAGACAAAAGGGCATCACAACAAAAATGACATGCACACAAAAATGCTCAATTGACAAAATTAAATGCACACATAAGTCCTATGAATTTTTCTACCCCGTAATCATATATAATATGATAGGTTCATGTAGGGAATTATGTCACCATTGATTACGCAAGTTTATGGCATAATTTATTAGCAAGTCATTTATGCAAAATAAATGCAAACACCATGCCAACATTTTTATCATGTATGAAAATGCGATATTATGAATCTACGCAAAATTCTACACATTTACATATAAAAAACATTTCGATCCGGTACACGTTTATTTCAATATGAGCATACTTAAAACATGGGGTTTTCTGCAATTTTTGAATCCTGGAATAATAGACAAATCGCACACAGGAAAAAAAGCATGCTATGGGCCGAATCTGCAAAAGGGCCCAAATAGGACATGGGCGGAACATAGCTAAACGGTGCGCGGGTGGAGAATAGGGCATTAGTGCTTATAGAGGGCTGGGCCTTGAGGCTGCGGGAGCTGGGCTGGCGGATCTCGCGGCTGGGCTGGCCCACACGGGCACGGTCAACACACACGGGAGCTCTTCTCGAGCCCGTGCTCGCTCCCAAGCGGGGCAGAGCACCGGCGGTGGCGGCGCTCACGGCGGCGGGACTGGCACGAGGGAGGCTTGGGGCGCCTAGGACGGGGGAGATCTGGTCGGCGGGCACCGGATCCGGCCGGCTCCAGCGCCCGGCGGCGGCGGCTGGGCATCCATGGCGGCGGCGGACCTGTAGAAAAGAGAGTGGTCGGGGTTAGAGAGAGGAAGAGGGGGAGGAAGGAAGAAGAAGAGGAAGGGAGAGGGAGATCCGGCGGGACGGCCAGGTCTGGCGAGGGGCGGCGGCAAGGTCCTCCGACCGGTGAGCCGACAGGAGGCGTGGCTGCATGCTGGATCGAGGGCCGCGCGAGGGCTCGGGACTCGGAGGTGAGCGGCTGCGGGGGCGAGCGGTGGCGGGGATCCGGGCCCGGGGTGAGCCCAGATGGGCTTTGGCGGGGCCGGCGGCGCTGGGAGGAGAGAGGCTGTGGCTGAGGGTGGTGGAAGGCTGGTTTGGCATGGGAAACGAGGAGGATTAGGGTTATGTCCAAATTAGGAACGGGAGGGGTCTATTTATAGGTTTAGAGGCTAGGGTGATGGTTTTCGTAGCCGATTTCGGCCGTGCGATCGCAATCGGACGGTCGGATCAGGCAAAGGGTGGTGGGCTGTGTGTGGAGTGGGCTAGGGAGAGATGAGAGGGAGGTTTGCGGCCCGTGACATCAGGGTTTTAAAACACCGAATACGTCTGATAATAAACCGATGACCACACTGCAACGACTGACTGATGGGGTATCAAACGAACTCGGAATGCGAGGAAATTCGACAGGCGGTCTACCTACCATATAATAAGACCGCATGCCAACTTTCAACCCAATCCGAGAATAATTTAAAGGCACTTTTAAAAACAATATACTTACAATGTCGCGGGCGCGTGTGTGTGTGGTTGGTCTCGAAACGGGCAACGACAAGAACAGAGAGAACTGGCGACTACGAACGGATGCAAGTTTTCAAAAACGAGTGATGATGCTATGCAGATGATGCGAATGATGCGTGATGAATGCGACAACCAGACGAAACACATGCCGAGAGTGGAAATAAAAGGGGAATCTTCTGGAGCGTCGGTCCTGGGCTGTTACAACTCTCCTCCACTACACGAGGATCTCGTCCCGAGATCTAGAATGAGAAGGGGAAGAGAAATAGCAAAAGGAAAAACTTAGTTGCTTCCTGACAAACGAGTGAAACCATGATTATGGAAGGTTGGAAAGAGATGAAGAATGCCAGGAGGAACAAGCAAGAATTCACAAGAAATTTCGGCAGCACTTCGGTAGGATAGAGAGGGAAAAATTAGATATGTTGGAAAGACATTGAAAGAGATACACCAAACTTCAGTTGGATTAAAATCAAAACTTCATAAGATGAAAGGATCATGAAAACATTGCACAACACTCCGGTTAAATGAACAAGCAAAGAAAGAACATGATCTTAATCAAACTAGATGAGAGTTGAAAAGAGCAACACCACTATGCCTTCGGAACAAAAGAATAGAAGCTAGGTCTTTGGAGAGAAGAGAACGGAGAAGAAAATACAACTTCTACCACCATTGAACTTGAAAAACATGGTTGAACGAAGTTGATGGAGAATCAACAATGAAAAGATTTAGCTTGTTATGGGCTTATGAAAAACATCTCGAAATTATGAGGTGACAACCTGCCACAACAAAAACAATTGATTGCTTGAGAGCAACAAGATATGCAAAACTTCTTTCACCAAGAGGAGGAGGAGAAAACTTGGATCTTTTATGACACCATGATAGCAACAATCCTTAGGAAATGCTTTAGGTGAAATCCAACCCAAGATAACTCCGAGAAAACAAGATGGGTTTACTTATCTTATACTTGACAACTTTCCTTCGAGACTCCTCATAATCAAGAATTTAATAACACCATCTCAAAAGACAATGGAGAAGGAATTGAACTTAGACATCCAAGATAAGGAACACTTAAGCACCTCCAATAAGAATCTTGAAGAACACTTGAAAATGAAATAGATCTTGATGAACCACCGTGAAGAACCTTCGAAAGAACTCTGAAGCAAAGGATGATAGAAGGAATTGAAGGATGCAAAAGAACAAGATTGAGGCCTTGCTATGAATTAGATGAAGCTTAGCGACAAGATACTTGAGAAAAACTAGGAACTCCGGAAAAGAAAGATGACCACTTGGGATAAGGAATTTGAAATCATGAACAACTCTGGAAGAAGGATTGAAATCACTTGGATGAAACAAGAATAAGGATTCTGATATGCCTATCCTTCATCAAGTTAACTTGATGACAAACAATGGATTTGGCATACCACTTATCCTTTTGGAAATGATAGGAAAGATAGATAGAGCACAAACTTGAAGGGTCTTGAACGAGAACACCGGTTAGAATTCACAAACGAATGAGGATACCACGATTGAACAAAGATACATGGGAACGAAGAGACCACGATCCACCTAATGGAAAACTTGAACGAAGCATTGGAAAGAATTAGAAACTAAAGAGGACACATGAGAATGAAGAGATCAAGATTTGCCTACTAGAAACTGAAAAAGGCACCGAAATAATTGAGATACGAACGAAGGAACAACAATTGAGAAGAATTTGAGAACGAAAGCTGAAAGCTGAGAACGAGGAATCTTCTAAAATGATGGCCTTCGGGAGGATCGAGAAATGAAAACAACTCTGAATGCACCGGATAGATATGGGAGAAATATCTCATGATCAAAACAATTTGAGATGATAGCAACAAACTGAAACCACGAATTTTTGGAATAATGAACAATGATTGAAGAGAACTCTCCTTCGGTCTTCAATGCTAAGAATGATGACGAGAAACAACCTCATGAATAACTGAGATACTCCAGAGCAATGAATAAAGAAAAGGTTGAGCCAACAATGAAAATGATTTAGAAGTGATCTTGGAAGAGGAATATGATTGATGAAAATCATTCTTACGCTATATTTAAAAGAACTTGAGGACATCTCCGGAGAGCATAGAAGAGTCAGGTAGGATCCTGGAAAAAAACCTCTGGGTTATGGGCCCACTCAAAAGAAACCACCGTTGAAACAATTGCTTAAAAAGAGAGATTGCGCCTGTACAAATTAAGAACTTGATGATATGAGACCCTTGAAATAGTTGAAAGGATTATGAATGGAATGAAAGTCTTTTGAGATATCTTCAACACTCCAGATAGAAGAGAGAGAGACAAATAAACAAGAGAGGCTCGGAAAGAAATTCCAACATCGAAACCATTGAACGAATGAGAAAGGATAAGATGAACATCGAAGCTTGAATTGAATCCACCGGAGAAGAATAACAACAAGAACAAAGAATATGAGGATAGACCCTGAAATTGAAACTCTTGAGAATATTCACAAAAAATCACCGGAAACAAGATAGAAGAGAAGCTAGCGGAAGCATTACATGAATAGAAGGACACTTGGATGAGAATTTAATCATTGAAGAAAAGGGTGGGAGGGTGGGAAAAACAAATAAAACTTTGAACAAATGAGACAACTCCAGAACGAAATATGAGGATTGATCTTGCAAATATTGGAGATGATTGAATAACTTGAAGATGAGCGCACCAGTTGAAAATAATTGATATGATACCTGATTGAGCAAAAGAATTAGCAAACCCGCAGACATATGAGAACACTACTTCAGAAAGATATGAAATCACCACTTGACATCGAAGCAACTCGAATTACCATATTCAAAAGAAAACAAAGGATGAGGCTTAGAAACAAGCCATAACAAATACATACCCACTATGCACTTGTTGGAAAGACATTCCTAGGTACCTACTTGAATTCCCACCTAAGAACTTTCGAAAACTTTCTGGTTATGTAATCCGGTGGGGGGGATACAAGGAGGAAATATCTGACACAACTAGCAAACCTACACCCCAATTGTATCCATCCTTCAACACATAACCAGAGGCTTTCACAATCCATCTAACTCAGATCCTCGAAAGCACAACGATACTAACCAAGGTGGTACCCTGGATGCCTCCCCAGTACTGGGTGACTCCGATCTTATCTCACCACGACAAGTATTACAGCCATGGGGACTCAGCAATCTCATTTCCAAGGGTATCAAGACAATTAAAGCTTAATGGGTGAGGTATGGTTAAGTGGTGAGGCTGCATCAAGCGACTAGGCATTTATTCGAGTGGCTAACTTACGAGTACAGAAAGTAAAGTATGGTGGTCTACGCATACCGAACGCGAACTAGTAATGATCACTAACTGATCCTAAACACCTACTTACGTCAATCATAACCCCACCGTGTTCTCTCTCGAATAAGGACTCACGAGAAGAGGCATTCACGGTTACGCACATAGTTGGTGTATTTTATTAGAGTTTACTTCAAGTTTGCTATGACTGGGTGTTAAACAAAGTATCCAAGTTTGCCACATAACCATGGGCACGACTTTTCGAAAGATTTAACCCTGCACGGGTGCTCCAACTGATCCATCACAAATTAACCACACGTAACGGGAATAACCTCGACCACAGATCTCGTGATCTTCCTAGGCAATTCCAAAGGAAATCTGACACCTCGAGATAGCCCAAAGAAGATGAGAGTGCTGTTGGGGAACGTCGCATGGGAAACAAAAACATTCCTACACACATGCAGATCTATCCATGGTGATGAGCATCTACGAGAGGGAGAGTGGATCTACGTACCCTTGTGTATCACTAAGCGGGAAGCATTAAGAAACGAGGTTGGTGTAGTCGAACATCTTCGCGATCCAAATCGCTGAGCGTCCCATGATCTCATCACGATCCGTCCCGCGATCCAATCACGATCCATCCCGCGAACTCATCACGATCCGTCCCGCAAACTTATCATGATCCGTCCTGCGATCTCATCACGATCCGTCCCGCGATCTCATCACGATCCGTCTCGCGATCTTAATCACAATCCTTCCGATCTAGCGTCGAACGGACGACACCTCCGCGTTCAGCACACGTACAGCTCGATGACGATCTCCGCCTTCTTGATCCAGCAAGAGGGAGCGGAGAGGTAGAAGAGTTCTATGGCAGCGTGATGGCGCTCCGGAGATGGTGGTGGAGCTATTCCGACAGGGCTTCGCCTAAGCACTGTAGAAAACCGATCTAGAGGAGAAACTATGCACTAGAGGAACGGGCAGCATGTGGCTAAAAATCATGTGCCAAAACCCCTAAAACCTCTAGTATATATAATAGGAAGAGAGGAGGAGGCTTGGCCCTCAAGGGACAAGCCCTTTGGTTCGGCCGAACTAGGAGAAGAGGTGGAATCCACCTCCAATCCTAGTAGGACTAGGATTCATCCTATTTTTGCATTTTTTTGCCTTTTTCCACCTTTTATCTTTGGGTTTTTCTCTCCCAGCCGCATGGGCCTTTTGTGGGACTTCCACCAGCCCACTAAGGGCTGCTATTCACTCTCCCACAGCCCATGTAGCCTTTTGGGTCGAAATACCCCTCCCGATGGTCTCCTGCTACACTACCAATAAGCCCAAAACTTTTCCGGCGACCAAAATAGGACTTCCTATATATCAATCTTTACCTCCGAACCATTCTAGAGCTCCTCATGACGTCTGGGATCTCATCCAGGACTCCAAACAATCTTTGGTCACCACCATGCATAACTCTATACTACTGAAAAGTCACCGAAACTTAAGTGTGCAGACCCTGCGGGTTCGAAAACTATGTAGACATGACCGAGACACCTCTACGGTCAATAACCAATAGCGGGACCTGGATGCCCATATTGGTTCCTACATATTCTACGACGATCTTTATTGGTCGAACCTCTATGTCAAGGATTCAGTTAATCCCGTATGATGTTCCCTTTGTTCTTCGGTATGTTACTTGCCCGAGATTCGATCGTCGGTATCTTCATACCTAGTTCAACCTCGTTACCAGTAAGTCTCTTTACTCATTCCGTAATACAAGATCCCGTGACTAACACTTAGTCACATTGCTTGCAAGGCTTATTGTGATGTTGTATTACCGAGTGGGCTCTGAGATACCTCTCCGTCACACGGAGTAACAAATCCCAGTCTTGATCCATGCCAACTCAACCGACACCCTCGGAAATACCTGTAGAGCACCTTTATAGTCACCCAGTTATGTTGCGACGTTTGATACACACAAGGCACTCCTCCGGTATCCGTGAGTTGCATGATCTCATGGTCATAGGAGCATATACTTGACATGCAGAAAACAGTAGCAATAAACTGACTTGATCATATGCTACGTTTGTAGTTTGGGTCTTGTCCATCACACCATTCTCCTAATGATGTGATCCCATTTATCAAATAACATCTCATGTCCATGGCTAGGAAACCTTAACCATCTTTGATCAACGAGCTAGTCTATTAGAGGCATACTAGGGACATGGTTTTGTCTATGTATCCACACATGCATCTAAGTCTCCGATCAATACAATTATAGCATGGATAATAAACGATTATCATGAACAAGGAAATATGATATTCCACATTATTTCCGAATAGCAATATGTCATCCACATATACTTATCAGAAACTCTATAGTGCTCCCACTCACTTTATTGCAAATAAAAGTTTCTCATAAACTTTGTATAGACTCAAAAACTTTAATCACCTCATCAAAGTGTACATTCCAACTCCGAGATGCTTGCTTCAGTCTATAAAAGGATCACTGAAGCTTGCACACCTTTTAGCATCCTTAGGACTGACAAAACCTTCTAGTTGTATCACATACAACCTTTCCTCAAGTAAACCGTTAAGGAAACGATGTTTTGACATCCATCTGCCAGATTTCATAATTGAAAGTGCAGAAACTGCTAACATAATTTCAACAGACTTTAGCATCGCTACGAGTGAGAAAGTCTCATTGCAGTCAACTCCTTGAACTTGTCGGAAACTTCTTTGCAACAAGTCGAGCTTTACAAGTGGTGACATTTACCATCAGCGTCTGTCTTCATTTTAAAGATCCATTTGTACTTAACGACCTGCCGTCCAACGAGCAAATCCACCAAAGTCTATACTTGGTTTTCATACATGGATCCTTTCTCGGATTTCATGGCCTCTAACCATTTGTTGGTTTCCGGGCCCATCATCGCTTCTCCGTAGTTCGTAGGTTCATCGTTGTCCAACAACATGACCTCTAAGACAGGGTTGCCGCACCACTCAGGAGCAGTACACGTCCTTGTCGACCTACGAGGTTTGACAGTAACTTGATCCAAAGCTTCATGATCATCATCATTAACTTCCTCTTCAACTAACGTAGGCTTCACAGAAACAACTTCCTTTGCTGCGCTACTCTCTGGTTGAAACAGAGGTTCAATAACCTCATCAAGTTCTATCTTCCTCCCACTCAATTCTTTCAAGAGAAACTTTTTCTCGAGAAAGGACCCAGTTTTAGCAACAAACATTTTATGCTTAGATCTGAGATAGAAGGTTCACCCAACTGTTCTTAGGGTATTCTATGAAGATGCATTTGTCCGCTTTGGGTTCGAGCTCATTAGGTGAAAACATTTTCCACACAAGTGTCGCATCCCCAAACATTAAGAAATGACAGCTTAGGTTTCTATCAAACCATAATTCACACGATGCCATCTCAACGGATTTAGATGGTGCCCTATTTAAAGTGAATGTAGTTGCCTCTAATGCATAACCCCTAAATTATAGTATCAAAACGATAAGAGACATCATAGCATGCAACATATCTAATAGAGCACGACTATGACATTCGGACACACCATCACACTATGGTGTTCCAGGTGGCATGAGTTGTGAAACAATTTTCACATTGTCTAAAGTTGCATGCCAAACTCGCAACTCAGATATTCATCTCGACGATCATATCGTAGACATTTTTATCTTCTTGTCACAATGATCTTAAACTTCACTCTGAATTTGCTTGAACCTTTCAAACGATTCAGACTTGTGTTTCATTAAGTAAATATACACTATATCTACTCAAATCATCAGTGAAGGTAAGAAAATAACGATATCCACCGCAAGCTATAAGACTCATTGGATTGCATACATCAACATGTATCATTTCCAATAAGTCACTTGCCCGCTCCATCAAACTAGAAAACGAGGTCCTTAGTCATCTTGACCAAGAGGCATGGTTCGCATGTCTCAACCGATTCGAAATCGAATGACTCCAAAGATCCATCAGCATGTAGTTTCTTCATGCGTTTTATACCAATATGACATTTAGCGACAGTGCCACAAGTATGTGGTACTATTATTATTAACTTTGTATCTTTTGGCATCAATGTTATGAACATGTGTATTACTACGATCAAGATTCAACAAACCATTCTCACTGGGTGCTTGACCATTGAAGGTATTATTCATGTAAACAGAATAACCATTATTCTCTAACTTAAATGAATAACCGTGTTGCAATAAACACGATCCAATCATGTTCATGCTCAACGCAAAACACCAAATAACATTTATTTATGTTTGTCACTAATCCCGAAGGTAGAGAGAGCATGTGATGTCGATCACATCAACCTTGGAAACATTTCCAACACACATCATCACCTCACCCTTAGATAGTTCTCCGTTTATTCCGTAGCTTTTATTTCGAGTTACTAACATTTAGCAACTGAACTGGTATCCAATACCCAAGTGCTACTAGGAGTACTAGCAAGGTACACATCAATAACACATATATCAAATATACTTGTGTTGACGTTGCCAGCCTTCTTATCTACCAAGTATCTAGGGTTGTTCCGCTTCAGCGACCGCTCTCCTCATAATTGAAGCACTTAGTCTTGGGTTTGGGTTCAACTTTGGGTTGCTTCACTGGAGTAGCAACTGACTTGCTATCCATCAAGTTTCCCTCCTTGCTATTGCCCTTCTCGAAACTAGTGGTTTGACTAACCATCAACACTTGACGTTCCTTCTTGATTTCTACTTTCACGGTGTCAAACATCGTGAATAGCTCAGGGATCATTATTTCTATCCCTGGCATTTTATAGTTCATCACCAAGTTCTAGTAGCTTTAGTGACAGTGACTTGGAGAACTATATCAATCACTATCTTATCTGGAAGATCAACTCCCACTCGATTCAAGCGATTGTAGCACCCAGACAATCTTTTCACATGCTCAACGATTGAGCTATTCTCTTTCATCTTGCAGGAAAAGAATCTTGTTGGAGATCTCATATCTCGCAACACAGGCACGGGCCTGAGATCCTAATTTCAGCTCTTAGAACATCTCATATGTTCCGTGACGTTCAAAATGTTTTGGAGCCTCAATTCTAAGCCGTAATGCATGACACACTAAACTATCAAGTAGTCATCAAAACATGCCTGTCAGATGTTCACAACATCTACAGACGACGCTAGAGGGGTTAGCGCACCGAGTGGTGCATTAAGGACATAAGCCTTCTTTGCAGCAATGAGGACGATCCTTAGATCACGGACCCAGTCCGCTATATTGCTACCATCATCTTTCAACTCTATTTCTCTAGGAACATATAAAATTCAAGGGAGCTACAACGTGAGCTAGTAATCTACAACATAATTTTACAAAGTCACTACAGACTATGTTCATGATAATTAGTTCAGTTAATCATATTACTTAATAACTCCCACTCAAATTGACATCCGTCCGGTCATTCGAGTGATCCATGATCCAAATTCACCAACTCAAGTCCGATCATCACATGAGTTGAGGTGGTTTCAATGGTGAACATCATTATGTTGATCATATCTATTATATGACTCATGTTCGACCTTTTGGTCGCTTGTGTTCCGAGGCCATGTCTGTACATGCTAGGCTCGTCAAGTTTAACCCGAGTGTTCTGCACGTGCAACACTGGCTTGCACCCGTTGTATGTGAATGTAGAGTCTATCACACCCGATCATCACGTGGTGTCTCAACACGACAAACTTTCGCAACGGTGCACACTCGGGGAGAACACAATTTATCTTGAAATTAAGGGAGGGATCACCTTATAATGCTACCGTCGTCCTAAGCAAAACAAGGTGCATAAAAGGATTAACATCACATGCAAATCATAAGTGACATGATATGGCCATGAACTTGTGCTTTTGATCTCCATCTTGAAAGCACCGGCATGATCTCCATCATCACTGGCACGACACCATGATCTCCATCATCTTGATCTCCATCAACGTGTCGCCATTGGGGTTGTCACGCCCATCATGCTTGTACTACTATTGCTACCGTTTAGCGATAAATTAAAGCATTACATCGAGCTTAATGATTGACACGCATGTCATACAATAATTAAAGACAACCCTATGGCTCCTGCTAGTTGTCGTACTCATCGACATGCAAGTCGTGATAATCTATACATCACATGATCATCTCATACATCACATATACCACATCATGTAATTGGCCATATCACATCACAACATACCCTGCAAAAACAAGTTAGACGTCCTCTAATTGTTGTTGCATGTTTTACGTGGCTGCTACGGGTATCTAGCAAGAACAATTCTCATCTACGCAAAAACCACAATGGTGATACACTAGTTGATTTTTAACCTTCTCAAGGACCGCCTTTGTCGAATCCGATCCAACTAAAGTGAGAGAAACTGGCACCCGCAAGCCATCTATGCAACAAGTTGCAGTCGAGGGAACCGGTCTCTCGTAAGCGTACGAGTAATGTTGGTCCGAGCCGCTTCATCTCGCAATACCGCTGAACCAAAATCCGACCAAGGGACGAAGCAATCTAAGCATCAACGCCCACAAACCTTTTGTGTTCTACTCGAGATCTCATCTACACATAGACCTAGATCATGATGCCACTGTTGGGGAACGTCGCATGGGAAACAAAAAATTTCCTACGCACACGTAGATCTATCCATGGTGCTAAGCATCTATGAGAGGGAGAGTGGATCTACGTACCCTTGTAGATCGCTAAGCGAGAAGCATTAAGAAACGCGGTTGGTATAGTTGAACATCTTCGCGATCCAAATCGCTGAGCGTCCCGCGATCTCATCATGATCCGTCCCGCGATCCAATCACGATCCGTCCCTCGAACTCATCACGATCCGTCCTGCAAACTCATCACGATCCGTCCCGTGATCTCATCACGATCCGTCTCGCGATCTTGATCATGATCCTTCCGATCTAGCGCCGAACGGACGGCACCTCCGCGTTCAGCACACGTACAGCTCGATGATGATCTCCGCCTTCTTGATCCAGCAAGAGGGAGCGGAGAGGTAGAAGAGTTCTCTGGCAGCGTGACGGCGCTTCGAAGATGGTGGTGGAGCTATTCCGACAGGGCTTCGCCTAAGCACTGCAGAAAACCGATCTAGAGGAGAAACTATGCACTAGAGGAACGGGCAACACGTGGCTAAAAATCATGTGCCAAAAACCCTAAAACCTCTAGTATATATAAGAGGAAGAGAGGAGGAGGCTTGGACCTCAAGGGACAAGCCCTTTGGTTCGGCCGAACTAGGAGAAGAGGTGGAATCCACCTCCAATCCTAGTAGGACTAGGATTCATCCTATTTTTGCCTTTTTTGCCTTTTTCCACCTTTTCTCTTTGGGCTTTTCTCTCCCAGCCGCATGGGCCTTGTGTGGGACTTCCACAATCCCACTAAGGGCTGGTATTCACTCTCCCACAGCCCATGTAGCCTTTTGGGTCGAAATACCCCTCCCGATGGTCTCCCGGTACACTACCGGCACTCCCGGTACATTACCGATAAGCCCGAAACTTTTCCGGCGACCAAATTAGGACTTCCTATATATCAATCTTGACCTCCAGACCATTCCGGAGCTCCTCGTGATGTTCGAGATCTCATCCGAGACTCCGAACAACCTTCGGTCACCACCATGCATAACTCTATACTACCGAAACGTCACCGAACCTTAAGTGTGCAGACCCTACGGGTTCGAGAACTATGTAGACATGACCGAGACACCTCTACGGTCAATAACCAATAGCGGGACCTAGATGCCCATATTGGTTCCTACATATTCTATGAAGATCTTTATCGGTCGAACCTCTATGTCAAGGATTCGGTTAATCCCGTATGATGTTCTGTAACATCCCAAACTTTGGAATGTTATAATAAATATAGAATGATTGTTTGTTTGCTTGAATGATTGAAAGTGAGTGAAATTTGAAACTTTTTGAAAGTTTAATGAGAGGGAATGAAATGACTTTCCCACACTTTCACTTTGCATTTTGATCACCAGGAATTCAAATTCATTTCATCACAAAACCCTAGAGTGAAGATGACATGACTTCTTCCATTTAAAGAAATGAAAAGGGATTTGAAAAGAATTTGAATTTCATTTGAAAAATATTTCAAATTCAGAAAACTTTATGCAACTGAATGATTTTCATGAGAGAAGATAAAATGACTTCTTCAAATTATATGAAATATGAGTTGGAAGTTTAAAATAAATCTTTGAATAGTGAATGTGAAAATCTCTGGATTTTCTTTTGGAATCATTTCATATTTTGTTCCTATTCCAATTTTCAAAGTATTCAAACCCTTGACAAAAATTTGAGAGGAGTAACATGACACTCCACACCAGGGACTTCTTGGTGATTTATTTGAATAAGAAAAACCAGGGCTTATTCTAAAAAAAAATATTTGCAAAGGGATTTAAAAGCAAAAGGGCAATTTCTGAAAATAATATTTTTTCCAAAGTATTAAAATGCCAGAATAAAAATGTCCATTAAATGGAATTTATTATTCTGTTAATATTGATATAAAATTTGACTATATTTGGAATTTATTCGAATGCCTTAAAGGTTTTTGAAACGCTTTGGAAAAACATTAAATAGAAACGGTAACGGTTTTAGAATTAAAACGGGCCGGCCCACAGGCTTTATTTCGCGAATTCAATACGCGCCGGCCGACCGACGCGGAAACCTCGCCCTCCCTCTCGCTGCCACCGGGTCCCACCCGACCGACCGTTAGCCTCGCTCGGTCGCCTTCCTCCTCCCACGCGCCCGACGCCGTCGCCGGTTCTCCTCGCCGCGGACCCCTTCCTCCTTACTCCCAGACCCCTCTGAGCCCCCTATAAGAAGCCTCCAGACCCCTCTCCCCATTCCCCCGCTTTGCCCTTTCTCCCATCGCCTCTCTACGCCGGAATCGCTCGCTGGAGTACCCTGTCGCCGCCACACCATTGTCGTCCAGGCACTCCACTCCTACCTCCCCGAGCGCCACCAAGCCTGCCATTCACCTCCCCACCACCGTGCGCATCTCCCCGACTCCTCACCTCCATCGGAGACCGCCAGTACACCGCAAACGGACCTCGCCGGAGATTCGAATCCCCACCGGATCTTTCTCGAGCTCGTGGACGTCGCCACGGTCATCCCCGCGCCCCTCCAATACCACCACCCGTCGCCGGGACCTCGCCGCCGTCAGTTGGAGCCCTCCGACGACCCCCTCGACCACCGGAGCAACGCCCACGTCATCCTCGCCGTTCGGACTCGCCGGAGAAGCCATCGCCGTTGACCATATCCCTGTGAGCTCCCCCTCTATCCCCGTCCGTCCGATCTTAGATTAACGCATAGGATTAGAGCAGTTTATAACGCCGAAGCGTTTTCTTCTAAGGTTCGGTCAACCGCTCGTATTCGCCCGCACACACATGGCCACAGCCAACCAGAGAGCGCCACGTCACCCCCCTGTCCGTTAGTATTAGTTTTTCTTTTTCTTTTTTGTTTAAAAAAACAGAAATAGTTCTGATTTTATTTCCTTTATATCTTTTAAACTGTTTAATGTTTTTAAATGATTCTTTTTGTATAGTGTCACAAATTTCATCTAGTTTCTGTAGATATCAAATTTGGCTATGTTTGAACATTTAAATTTGAATTTGAACAGATTTGATTTAAATTTTGTTTTCTGAATATCTTGAGTTCTAAAATGAATTTTTGAATGATTCTTTTTCCTACTTGTCACTAGTGACCATAGCTATCATTTGGTAGAGTTTGAGAATTTTATAATAATTTTAAATAGTGTTTTCAAACCAAACAGAATCTGTTTAGTTTGTTAATATAGTTTAATTAGTTTTATTTTGTTAGTTTAAATCTGAGTTTGTTTTAATTTGATTTAGTAGGTTCTGTTAGTTAAACTTTAGGTGTTTTACTTAATGTTAATAAAAATATAAATTTGCTTAGTTTGTTTCTTTATCAATATAGGAATCACAACTCCTCTTCAAATAGGTTTAATTTGTTATAAAACAGAGTAGTTAGTAATAGTTAATTTTAACAAAGTTTTATATAATTAGATTCTGTTTTCAAATAAAATTTGTAGTAATTCCTTTCTGTTAAGTAGTGTTTTGTTAATAAAATAATTTAGTTTTGCTCTATTATGATAGGAAAACTATATCCTTAATCATTAGGTAATGTTTTATAAAACAACTTAGTTTTAGTAGAGATTATTTTCACAAAGTTTTAGATGATCAAATTCTGTTTTGTAACAAATATATTTTATTAATTATTTTCTGTTAACTTAGTTGTTTCATAATTTGTTTTCTCTTAGTTTATGGTTGTGCTTGTAGTTAAGTTCATTAGACAAACACTCTTGTTGTTTAGGATAATGTTTTCATAGTTTTACTTGCTCTTCAAAAGTAATTCTTTTTGCTAGTAAAATATTTACTAAAATCCTTTTGTTATATTTTACTTTGTTTTTGTTTTGTTACTAGTTGTTGTAGAGGAAAACTACCTTAGTTGTTTTTATGAAAACTTTCTTGGCTTTGAGTTTTGTCTTAAGTATTTCCTTCATCAACCTTGTTGGTTTTGTTTCTTGTGTTATCTTGTGATTGTTAGAATTGATTGCTAGTATGATTGCTTATGAATGCAATGTTTGCTATATAGATTTCATCGGAGAGTGACGAATAGTCTATCAAGTTATTTCTGAGAGCGATCTTTATCTTCATCAACAGTACAGGCAAGTTCACCTTGACCATCTATTTCATACCTATGTTTTTATTGCATGTAGTGACATCATTCAGCACATCCCTCCCGAAGTGTTATTGAAATTCTTCTAGTTCAGTAGAATGCATGAGGTAGGAACCCACTACTTGTTACTAAAGCCCCGGGAACGCTAGTTAGTGCAATGCTATGCTAAAGTAGACGGGGTCTGGTATGAGTGTTCGTGAGTGGTGTGAAGAAGGACTCCATGTCAAAACGACGACTTCATGAAGACATCTTCAAGTCCTACATCTTCAAGACCTCAAGACTTCAAGACTCGAGAAGACAAGTTTTCAATACACACTACTGGGTGAAGGATGGTTGATTGGGCATCCCTGGAGAAACCAGTGGATGGCCGGGATGCATGGAGAAGCGCCATGACATCTTGCGGAAAGCTTCACCCAGACTCAAAGAGAAGGATGAATACTTCATGCCCGGAAGCTTACCTGTGTAGCCACAAGTCATTATGGGCTCTGGCTTGGTTGATCTTTGTTGTGACTCTGCTGGGCAGTGCTACGAGATGTAGTCGACGTTAGGATTGGGATGGGCACTGTCGGACAGTCAGGGAAGCACTCTGAAAGACCATGTTTCTTTCATCCTGTTCTCAAACACCAGGCAGTGCGAGGACTTACCAGGAGGGAAAGAATCTTGTGGGTAAAGTACACAACACTCTGCAGAGTTAAACCTAATCGATTAGCCGTGTCCCCGGTTACGGACAATTTGAGCTTCTAGACTTGGATCTATCTCTGAACTCTCAACACTGGACTGATAACTAATTGTGGGCAACTTATGATACTTATGGGCATTGAGACATTGGTTGGCGGAACCATGTCATGATAGGTAACTCTATAGTGAAATTCCTGATATTCCTTTGCTGTAGGAAAATAAAATCAGCTTTTACGCAAAAACTCAGACACAGAGCCACAAAGCCTTTGCATATAGAATAGTCTTTATTTTTCTGTTCTACTATGGTGATCTTGCCAGTACATTCAATGTACTGACCTACACGGCTGCAACGTCTTATGCTGCAGATACTCTTCTGCGACGGGTAAGAGTACGATTCAGGGTTACGGTCCGCACTCAACTTGTCGTTGGTGTTATTGGGACTCCACTCCCGTTGACTGTATCCGCTGCTATTTTAAGGTATATATCAGTTTTACGTTATTTACATGTGATTGCACTTTGATATATACATTGATGTACTGTGTGTGCCAGCATACTGATCCAGGGATGGCACAGAACACACAGAGGCTTGACTCGTTTTGAGTCGGGTCGCTACATGTTCCCTTTGTTCTTCGGTATGTTACTTGCCCGAGATTCGATCGTTGGTATCTCCATACCTAGTTCAACCTCGTTACCGATAAGTCTCTTTACTCATTCTGTAATACAAGATCCCGTGACTAACACTTAGTCACATTGCTTGCAAGGCTTATTGTGATGTTGTATTACCGAGTGGGCCCTGAGATACCTCTCCGTCACACGGAGTAACAAATCCCAGTCTTGATCCATGCCAACTCAACCAACACCCTCGGAGATACCTGTAGAGCACCTTTATAGTCACCTAGTTATGTTGCGACGTTTGATACACACAAGGCACTCCTCCGATATCCATGAGTTGCATGATCTCATGGTCATAGGACCATATACTTGACATGCAGAAAACAGTAGCAATAAACTGACACGATCATATGCTACGTTTATAGTTTGGGTCTTGTCCATCACACCATTCTCCTAATGATGTGATCCCGTTTATCAAATGACATGTCATGTCCATGGCTAGGAAACCTTAACCATCTTTGATCAACGAGCTAGTCTATTAGAGGCATACTAGGGACATGTTTTTGTCTATGTATCCACACATGCATCTAAGTCTCCGATCAATACAATTATGGCATGGATAATAAACGATTATCATGAACAAGGAAATATGTAATAACTAATTTATTATTGCCTCTAGGGCATATTTCCAACAAGTACATCACTCAAGATATTCGAGAAAGGTAAAACAAACCCAGCAAGGTCGCCCGGCGTGTCCACAAGCCCGATAGGAGCCGCATATCTCGTTCTCAGGACACGACCAGATGAGCACAACGTACAATGGCCTGATAGAAATCTCCCGAGTTGCCCCGGGTTGGCCCCGCACACGACTCTAGTTTGGACAAACACTCATGAGGAGCACTATCCCGGGGGTTGATTAAATTATCCGCGGGTGCCGGCGGGTCCCTATGCAATTTTATTAGTTATTAGGCAAATGTAGTACCAATGTTGGGACTTGCCAAACGAGTTTTATCCCAAAACGAAAATCAAGGGGGTCCCCATAACAACCCCGAGCATGTTAGGAGTGCTCAATTACGGAACATAACACCAGTTCACAAGTAACTAGGGCGGCAAGAGTGGAACAAAACACCGAGCAAAAGGCCAAGCCTTCCACCCTTTACCAAGTGTATAAGTGCATTAAATTAAATAGCAATAAAATTGTGATAAAAAAGAATGTCCAAATTTTCACATGGAAGCAATTGCACGTGCATCTAGAAACGCTATAAGAAGGGTTGAGCAAGCGGTAACATAGCCAAACAAGGTTTGCTAGGAAGGTGGAGGTTAGAGGCTTTTCATGGCAATGTTGGGAGGCTTGACAAACAAGTGGTAGGTAGCAAGACATAACGAGAAAAACGAGACAACTAGCATGACAATGATAGTAGTGGTATCCAGGGAAATGTGTCATCTTGCCTGAGATCCCGCATGGAAGAAGAACGAGTCCATGAAGAAGACGAGCCAACGTAGTCGAACGAATCCTCACACTCTGAACGCTTTCGGAACTCTATCGAGAAGGAACAATACGGAAACAACAATCAACACAAGATAACACCACAACATATGCATGGCATGATGCGCAAACCAATATGATGCATGTCCGGTTTAAATATGCTACGTATGGCTAATCACATCAAACAACTACTACACATTAAAGAGAAGCTCAATATGCAACGAGTTGCATATTGATGAAACTCCACAATCGGTTATTTAGTTCAATCTCGTTTTGGTACTCATCAATATTAAATGTTGTTAAACATGGCACAAATAACTACAACATCTAGGCATTTTAAATGAGGCCGGAAGCAATATATATCATTTTTGAAACAACCCCATATACATATTATGAATTTGGTCCAGATCTGTCCTAACCATACTTTATATTTGTTAAACAACAGAATAAACCATACCATGCAATTCTACACATCATTCTAGTCGATTTACATATATACAACATCTCAAACGGAGCTACGGTCTAAAAGATATGAGCAACACAAGATGGATATGTCTTGAATGCAAAATGCATGAAAATTACAACCACAACATTTCAAATCACGAATACAGCAAGTTATTATCATTCTAAAGGAAATTCTAATCAAGTTTCATATATGGCTCGTCCAAAACGGAGCTACGGTTCAACCACAACAACCAACACAAGTTGCATAAGAAATCTGTCCAAAACAGCAATATGGCATTTTGCACGCATGAAAACAACAAGCTACAAGATACTAAAATGCACAAGCTAAGCATGTGGCAGTATCATATAACACACACTTCATTTCGTCTTCACATATCATACTCAAAACATGCATGGATCACATGGTAGGAAGCTCACAAGACGGCTACTTGAAAACAGTTTCAGACTTAGTGAAAATAGCAGTTTTGACAGTGCAGTTTTTATCACGAAGGCATATTGACAGCAGTAAAACTATACGCTACAGGTCATATTATGGTATGAAACTTAACACCATACTAAAGGACATTATCTAATACAAATAACTCCATTACACCAACCCCAGAGGAGTTCTAGATCACTAGCAAAACACATGGCAAGACAGCAACAAACTATTACAGATCCAGACCTAGAAATATCTTGGACCCTCAAAACAGCAAAATTTTTATAGCATATTGTCGTCAAGAAAACTAACACCTAACATGCATTTCTATGGCAAACAAAATGTCCAGGGGGTAGTTCACATGTCAAACGGCATTTGTCATGTTCAAAATTATTTCATATCATGCATGGATTAAATCTCACAAAATAGACAAAAGGGCATCACAGCAAAAATTACATGCACACAAAAATGCTCAATTGACAAAACTAAATGCACAGATAAATCCTATGAATTTTTCTACCCCGTAATCATATATAATATGATAGGTTCATGTAGGGAATTATGTCACCATTGATTACGCAAGTTTATGGCATAATTTATTAGCAAGTCATTTATGCAAAAAAAATGCAAACACCATGCCAACATTTTTATCATGTATGAAAATACGATATTATGAATCTACGCAAAATTCTACACATTTTACATATAAAAAACATTTCGATCCGGTACACGTTTATTTAAATATGAGCATACTTAAAACATGGGTTTTTCTGCAATTTTCAAATCCTGGAATAATAGACAAATCGCACGCGGGAAAAAAAACATGCTATGGGCCGAATCTGCAAAAGGGCCCGAATAGGACATGGGCGGAACATAGCTAAATGGTGCACGAGCGGGGAATAGGGCGTCGGTGCTCACAGAGGGCTGGGCCTTGAGGCTGTGGGAGCTGGGCAGGCGGATCTGGCGGCTGGGCCGGCCCACGTTGGTGCGGTCAAAGCACACGGGAGCTCTTCCCGACCCCGTGCTCGCTCCCGAGCAGGGCAGAGCATCGGCGGCGGCGGACCTGCGGGAGAGAGAGTGGCCGGGGTTAGAGAGAGGAAGAGGGAGAGGATGGAACAAGAAGAGGAAGGGAGAGGGAGATCCGGCGAGGTGGCCAGGTCCGGCGAGGGGCGGCGGCAAGGTCCTCCGGCGACCGGCGAGCCGACGGGAGGCACGGTTGCGCGCTGGATCGAGGGCTGTGCGAGGGCTCGGGACTCGGAGGCGAGCGGCTACGGGGGCGAGCGGCGGCGGGGATCCAGGCCCGGGGAGGGCCCAGATGGGCTTCGACGGGCCTGGCAGCGCTGGGAGGAGGGAGGCTGTGGCTGAGGGTGGTGGAAGGCTGGTTTGGCACGGGAAACGAGGAGGATTAGGGTTAGGTCCAAATTAGGAATGAGAGGGGGTCTATTTATAGGTTTAGAGGCTAGGGTGATGGTTTTCGGAGCCGATTTCGGCCGTGCGATCGCAATCGGACGGCCGGATCAGGGAAAGGGTGGTGGGTTATGTGTGGAGTGGGCTAGGGAGATATGAGAGGGAGGTTTGCAGCCCGTGACATCAGGGTATTAAAACACCGAATACGTTTGATAATAAACCGATGACCGCACTGCTACGACTGGCCGATGGGGTATCAAACGAACTCGGAATGCGACGAAATTCGACAGGCGGTCTACCTACCATATAATAAGACCGCATGCCAACTTTCAACCCAATCCGATAATATTTTAAAGGCACTTTTGAAAACAATATACTTACAATGTCGTGGGCGCGTGTGTGTGGTTGGTCTCGAAACGGGCAACGGCAAGAACAAAGAGAACCGGCGACTACGAACGGATGCAAGTTTTAAAAAACGAGTGAAGATGCTATGCAGATGATGTGAATGATGCGATGATGAATGCGACAACCAGACTAAACACATGACGAGAATGGAAATAAAAGGGGAATCTTCTGGAGCGTCGGTCCCGGGTTGTTACATATTCACCCCACGCTATTGCTCCCCGGCAACGGCGCTAGAAAAAGGTCTTGATAACACACAAGTATGGGGGATCAGTTGTAGCCCCTTTCAATAAGTAAGAGTGTCGAACCCAATGAGGCACTAAAGGTAGAACAAATATTCCCTCAAGTTCTATCGACCACCGATACAACTCTACGCATGCTTAACGTTCGCTTTATCTAGAACAAGTATGAAACTAAAAGTACTTTGTAGGTGTTATGGGATAGGTTTGCAAGCTAATAAAGAGCACATAAATAAAATCTAGGGGCTGCTAAGATAAAGTAACAACTAAGTTAGTTTAACGAGTGTGAAAAAGTGGTGGTAGGAGTTGCGGAATTGTCCCTAGGCAATCGATAACTAGACCGGTCATCATTATTGCAATTTTATATGAGGTAGAGGCATAAGCTAACATACTTTCTATACTCGGATCATATTCACTTATGATTGGAACTCTAGCAAGCATCCGCAACTACTACAGATCATTAAGGTAAAACCCAACCATAGCATTATAAGGTATCAAGTCCTCTTTACTCCCATATGTGACAACCCACCTACTCGGGTTCATGCTTCTGTCACTCACGCAACCCACCATAGGCAAAGCATGAACACTTTGCTACACCCTAAAGCGAGGATCCCTCACGCTTGTGCGACACGGAGAGCACCATAGGACAGAACCAATAATAAAACATGCAACTCAAACCAATCATGATCATCAATCAACCCATAGGACAACAAAAATCTACTCAGACATCATAGGATGGCAACACATCATTGGATAATAATATGAAGCATAAAGCACCATGTTCAAGTAAAGGGTATAGCGGGTTGTGGGAGAGTGGAACGCTGTAGATAGATGGGGTAAGGTGATGGAGGTGCTGGTGAATATGATGGAGTTGTTGGAGTAGATCGTCGTCATGATGATGGCCCCGGCGGCGTTCTGGTGTCACCGGGAGAGAGGGGGCGAGAGCCCCCTTCTTCTTCTTCTTCTTGTTCCTCCACCTTCCCCCTAGATGGGAGAAGGGTTTCCCTCTAGTCCATGGCCTCCATGGCGACGGAGGGTGATGTCCACTACACAACCTTCTTCTTGTAGACTCGTGTTGGGCCTCCAAGCGCAGAGTTTTGTAGGACAATAGCAATTTTCCCTCAAGTGGATGACCTAAGGTTTATCAGTCTGTGAGAGGTGTAGGATGAATATGGTCTCTCTCAAGCAACCCTGCAACCAAATGACAAAGAGTCTCTTGTGTCCCCAACACACCCAATTCAATACTAAATTGTATAGGTGCACTAGTTCGGCGAAGAGTGCAATATGGATGGTAGATATAGGTTTTTGTAATATGAAAATATAAAAACAACAAGGTAACAAATAGTAAACAGTGAGAAAAACTTTGTATAAATGCTTGAAAACAAGGCCTAGGGTCCATACTTTCACTAGTGCAATTTGTCTCAACAATATTGGCATAGTTGAATCATATGTAAATACCTCTCATGCGACAAAGAGTTCACTCCAAAGTTACAAATAGCACACAACAAACGTAGAAATTATTATAGGGTATGAAACCACCTCAAAGTTATCTTTTCTGATCAATCTTATGAGCTATCCCTATAAGTGTCATGAACAGCCCTAGAGTTCGTACTAAGATAACACCTTAAGATACACATCAACCAAAACCCTAATGTCACCAAGATACTCCAATGTCACAACAAGTACCTGTGGGCTTAATTATACGATATGCATCACATAATTTCAGATTCATTAATCCAACACAGAAAACTTCAAAGAGTGCCCCAAAGTTTCTACCGGAATGTCAAGATAAGAACATGTGCCAACCCCTATGCATAGATTCCCAAGGTCACGGAACCCGCAAGTTGATCACCAAAACATACATCAAGTGAATCAATAGAACATCCCATTGTCACCACAGATATCCCATCGCAAGACATACATCAAGTGTTCTCAAATCCTTAAAGACTCGATCCGATAAGTAAACTTCAAAGGGAAAATCTATTCATCACAACTAGATAGAGAGGGGAAACACTCCATATGATTCATCTATATTAATAAAGCTCACGGTACATCAAGATCGTGCCATCTCAAGAACACGAGAGAGAGAGAGAGAGATCAAACACATAGCTATTGGTACATACCCTCAGCCCGAAGGGTGAACTACTCCCTCCTCGTCATGGAGAGCTTCGGGATGATGAAGATGGCCTCCGGTGATGGTTTCCCCCTCCGGCAGGGTGCCGGAACGGGCTCCAAATTGGTTTTTCGTGGCTCTGGAGGTTTGCGGTGGCGGAACTCCTGATCTAGGTTCTGCATTGGGTTTTTTGGAATATTTGACGATTTATAGAGCTGAGATGGAGGTCGGTGGACTCCCGAGGGGCCCACAAGCCTGGTGGCCGTGGCCAGGGGGTGGCCGCGCCCCTAAGTCTTGTGGCCTCCTCAGGAAACTTCTGACTTCATCTCCAAGTTGCGTAGGTTCCTTCTGTTCCAGAAAAAATCATATCGAAGATTTTACTCCGTTTGGACTCTGATTGATATTCCTTTTTTGTAAAACTCAAAAACAAGGAAAAACAGAAACTGGCACTAGGCTCTAGGTTAATAGGTTAGTGCCAAAATTAATATAAAGTTGTGGTAAAATGATTGTAAAACATCCAAGAATGATAATATAACAGCATGGAACAATCAACAACTATAGATACGTTGGAGGCGTATCAGCATCCCGAAGCTTAATTCCTGCTCGTCCTGAAGTAGGTAAATGATAAAAACAGAATTTTTGATGTGGAATGTTGCCTAACATATTTATCCATGTAATATTCTTTATTGTGGCATGAATATTCAGATCCGTAAGATTCAAAACAATAGTCTAATATTGACATAAAAACAGTAATACTTCGAGTAGACCAACAAGGTAGTCGTGTCCTTTCGAAATAACATGGCCTTAGAAAGTTATCCCTACAAAATCATATGGTCTGGCTATCCCCCATCTTCCCCACACAAAGTATCTAAATCATGCACAACCCCGATGAACAAGTCAAGCAATTGTTTCACACTTTTGGTGTTCTCAAACCTTTTCAACTCTCATGCAATACATGAGCGTGAGCCATGGATATAGCATTATAGGTGGAATAGAATATGGAGGAGGTGCAAGGGGAAAAGGAGAGTATAGTCTCACATCAACTAGGCGTATCAACGGGCTATGGAGATGCCCATCAATAGAAATCATTGTGAGTGAGTAGGCATTGCCATGCAACAAATGCACTTACAGTTATAAGTGTATGAAATCTCAAAAACGAAAACTAAGTGGTCGTGTAAAATGAATATCCACTAGTTATATGAAAGTGAAAAAATAGGAGACTCTCTATCATGAAGATCATGGTGCTACTCTGAAGCAAAAGTGTGGAAAAAGGTCGTAGCAATTGTCCCTTCTCTCTTTCTATCATTTTTTATTTTTTTCCCTTTTTTGGTGGGCTTCTTTGGCCTCTTTTATTTTTATTTTTTTGTTTGGGCTTCGCTGGCCTCTTTTTTTTGTAACGTCGGGATACTCATCCCAACTTGAGAGGGAGTCATAGCCTCCATCGTCCTTTTCTCTCACGGGACAATGCTCTATTAATGCAAAATCATCACACTTTTATTTACTTATGACTCAAATAAATAGAAATTACAACTCGATTCCTATGACAAAATATGACTCTGTATGCAATATGAAGTGATGATGCAAGTCATGAAAAACTACATGGGGGAAGTTGCATGGCAATATATCTTGGAATGGCTATGGAAATGCCATAATAGGTAGGTATGGTGGCTGTTTTGAGGAATATATGGTGGCTGTTTTGAGGAAGGAGGGTTTGGTGTACCGGCGAAAGTTGCGCGATACTAGAGGGGCTAGGAAAGATGGAAGGGTGAGAATGTGTATAATCCATGGACTCAACATTAGTCATAAATAACTCACACACTTATTGCAAAAGTCTATTAGTCATCAAAAAAAGCATTAGAAGCATGCTCCTAGGGGATAGGTTGGTAGTAGTTAACCATCGCGTGCTCCCGACCCTCACACAAAGGTCGACAATCATTAAACAAATCATGATCCGACTTTGTTACATAACGGTGCACCATACGTGCATGCTATGGAAATCACAAGCTTTAACACAAGTCTCTCTTCCAATTCACAACTACTCACTAGCATGACTCTCATATTACCATCTCTATTATCTCAAAGCTATATGCAAGGAATCAAACTTCTCATAGTTTTTAATGCACTTAATATGAAAGTTTTTATTGTATCCCTCTTGGATGCCCATTATATTAGGACTAAATTCATAACCCAAACAAATTACCAAGATGTTTTAAGGAACTCTCCAATAATATAATTGAGGAACAAGAGTTCAATAATTTCTATAAAATATAACACCACCATGCTCTATAAAGATATAAGTGAAGCACTAGAGCAAATGACAAGCTACTCTCAAAGGATATGAGTAGTCAAACAATTAAGGAGCTATGTGAGGACTCTCTCTCCCTCAATAAATATTTTCATATATTAAGTAATTTATTCAACATCAAGCAAAATAAAAAATAGCACTCCAAGAATAGCACGCATCATGTGAACGAATAAAAATTTAGGCTCAACATAGGCTAACCGATAATTGCTAATGAAGAGAGGTGGGATGCGTAGCATCCCCAAGCTTAGATGCTTGAGAGTTATTTAAATATTTACTTGGGGTGCCTTGGGAATCCCCAAGCTTGAGCTTTTGTATCTCGTTCAATCCTCTCATACCACGGTTTCACCTATTCTCAAAAACTTCATCAACACAAAACTCAAAAAGAACTCGTGACATAGGTTAGTACACATAATAATAAATCAACTCTTTATGTACTGCCAAGACAAGTTGAATAATAATTTTTCAAACATTAGGTACTGTGTACTATCATTTCCACAATTTATATCTACCAATATAGGCTATGGAAACTATAGGATAAGTCAATAATGAAACTATGACAGCAATCTGTCTAAACAGAACAGTCTATAGCAATTTATGAAAACAGTGTACGTATTGAACTCAAACAATTATAAAAATTTAGTACATGATATAATCTTTATATAAAAACATGGTGTAAAAATTTCAGAAACTTTACACGTTCCAGTAAAATATGAAAATTCAAACACCACAGCAGAAGTTTCTGTTTTTACCCAGCATATCAAAACACACAATGCAAGCATCCTAAGGCAATTCTTGGAATTTTTATTGAAAAAAAAGATTTTAAGTAACACCTAACAGAGAATAACAAAATAAAATGACGCTCCAAGCAAAACACATATTATGTGACGAATAAAAATATAGCTCCAAGGAAGATATACCGATAGTGTTGAAGACGGAACAGGGGATGCCTTCCGGGGCATCCCCAAGCTTAGACGCTTGAGTATTCCTTTAATATTGCCTTGGGGGTTCCTTGTGCATCCCCAACATTAGGTTCTTTTCACTCCTTATTCTCCTTATATCGGTGTCTCACCCAAAACTTGAAAACTTCAATCACACAAAACTTAACGGAACTTCGTGAGATGAGTTAGTGTAGTAGATATAGATCATTCACTTAGGTACCGTCAAGACAACATTCATAATTGTTCCCACATGATACCTACTGTATTAAATCATTCCTACAATTTATATTACTCAATATAAGCTATAGGAACACTTGAAACAAGCAAACTATGCATGCAAAATAGAATTTGTCAAACACGGAACAGTCTGTAAAGATCTGAATGATCACCATACTTACCTGAATCTAAAAATTCTAAAACCTTAGGATAACTCACGGAATTTTCATATAAAGTTTTTGTAAAAAATTCAGAATTTTTTACGCTCCAGTAAAACCAGATAATTCATATACTGGACGCAAAACTTTCTGTTTTTGCACAAAATCAAACAAGCAAGTATCCACACTATCCCAAAGGATTTACTTGGCACTTTATTGGAATAAAAGACACAAAACATGATTAATACAGTAGCTTAATCATGTGAACACACAAAGACAGAAAGTAAAAGTGTTGGGTTGTCTCCCAACAAGCGCTTTTCTTTAATGCCTTTTAGCTAGGCATGATGATTTCAATGATGTTCGTATATGAATAATAGTTGAAACATGCAAAAGCGCATCATGAATCTCATGACAAGCACATTTAAGTCTAACCCACTTCCTATTCATAGGGATTTTATGAGCAAACAATTTATGGTAACAAGAATCGTCTAGCGTAGGAAGGCAGAACAAGCATAACTTCAAAACTTTGAACACATAGAGAGGAAACTTGATATTATTGCAATTCCTATAAGCATATGTTCCTCCCTCATAATAATTTTCAGTAGAATCATGAAGTAATTCCACAATATAACCAGCACATAAAGCATTCTTTTTGTGATCTACAAGCATAGAAATTTTACTACTCTCCTCATAAGCAAATTTCTTCTCATGACTAATAGTGGGAGTATCATAAAAGACTTGAATACTATAAATTGGTTCCACACTAAAAGAGTAATATTTAGTAAAAGGATATTCATAATTATGACAAGTATCATAATAGTAATCATCACTATTTTTCATTGCATAAGTATCATCACAATAATCATCATAAGTAGGAGGCATGCAATCATTATAACAAATTTGATCATTCAAAGTAGGGGGAATAAAAAGATCATCTTCATTAAGCATAGCATCCCCAAGCTTGTGACAAACATTAATTGCAGCAAATAAATTCTCAAACATTTCATTTTCATCAAACATAGCATCCCCAAGCTTGTGGCTTTGTATATCATAAACATAATCACTCTCATCATTAATGGTATGAATAGCACCAATAGTATAGCAATTATTATCATCATCCTCCAAGTTGGTGCCATAAATATTTTCAAGATTATAATAAGTAGCATTATCTTTCCAATCATAATTATCACAACAAGCAATAGGCATAACAAAATCATCCTCAAGTCTATCATCTTCCACAACTATTTTTGATTCATTCTCATGAGGCCTATCAATAATGGGAGTAACATTATTTGGGAGAGATACCTCTTTACCTTTACTTTTGCTTATTTTCTTCTTCTTCACCACATAATGTGTGGGTTTATTTAATTCCTCCAAACTTCTTTTTGAAGAGATTGGTTGAATAAAAATCTTCTCCTCATTACCTGATTTATCATAAGAAAAGATAGGAGGACATTGGGAAACCTCTTCCCCTTCATTAGTATTCTCTTCCTCTTCTAATTTTTTATTGTCTTTAAGTAATTGGAAATATAAGGATTCTCAATGCAATTTACCATGCAATATATATAGATTTCATTTAGATCAAAATCAATCACTTTCATGAGAGCCCATGCTCGAACATCCTTAGTTTCACGTTTCGTTTCTTCATACCCCAAAAATAGACTAAGTTCATTACGATGATCAAGGTTAATGAGGTTATCACAATTTTTGGACAGAATTCGATCATGAAATAATTCACATTGGAAGTTATAATGACCACGTTCATTGCAAAGTTCACAAGGACGGCAAGAAATATGAAGTCTTTCAGCACAAACATATAGCCTCTCTTGCAACCATTTAGTTTCTAAATACTTATGCCTCTTACAAAATCTATCTTCCCTTTTAGGCATGTCTTGACAAACTCTATGCACTCCACAAAAATTGGAATGCTTATAAGAAATCTTTTTATCATGACTAGTGCAATCATCATTAGTACTATGGATATTCAAAGAATTCATACTAACAACATTGCAATCATGCTCATCACTCAAAGATTTAGTGCCAAACATTTTAATAACTTCTTCTTCTAACACTTGAGCACAATTTTCCTTTCCATCATTTTCAAGAAAGACATTAAAAATATGAAGCATATGAGGCAACCTCAATTCCATTTTTTTGTAGTTTTATTTTATAAAACCAAACTAGTGAAAAACAAGAAACTAAAAGATTTGATTGCAAGATCTAAAGATATACCTTGAAGAACTCACCTCCCCGGCAACGGCGTCGGAAAAGAGCTTGATGTCTACTACACAATCTTCTTCTTGTAGACTCGTGTTGGGCCTCCAAGCGTAGAGTTTTGTAGGACAATAGCAATTTTCCCTCAAGTGGATCACCTAAGGTTTATCAATCTGTGAGAGGTGTAGGATGAAGATGGTCTCTCTCAGGCAACCCTGCAACCAAATGACAAAGAGTCTCTTGTGTCCCCAACACACCCAATACAATGGTAAATTGTATAGGTGCACTAGTTCAGTGAAGAGATGGTGATACAAGTGCAATATGGATGGTAGATGTAGGTTTTTGTAATCTTAAAATATAAAAACAGCAAGGTAACAAATAGTAAACGGCGAGAAAAACGTTGTATAAATGCTTGAAAACAAGGCCTAGGGTACATACTTTCACTAGTGCAATTTCTCTCAACAATATTAGCATAGTTGAATCATATGTAAATACCTCTCGTGCGACAAAGAGTTCACTCCAAAGTTACAAATAGTGGAGAACAAACATAGAAATTATTGTAGGGTACGAAACCACCTCAAACTTATCTTTTCTGATCAATCTTATGAGCTATCCCTATAAGTGTCACGAACAGCCCTAGAGTTCGTACTAAGATAACACCTTAATATACACATCAATCAAAACCCTAATGTCACCTAGATACTCCAATGTCACCACAAGTACCCGTGGGCTTGATTATACGATATGCATCACATAATTTCAGATTCATTAATCCAACACAAAGAACTTCAAAGAGTGCCCCAAAGTTTCTACCGGAACGTCAAGATAAGAACGTGTGCCAACCCCTATGCATAGATTCCCAAGGTCACGGAACCCACAAGTTGATCACCAAAACATACATCAAGTGAATCAATAGAACATCCCATTGTCACCATAGATATCCCATCGCAAGACATACATCAAGTGTTCTCAAATCCTTAAAGACTCAATCCCATATGTAAACTTCAAATGGAAAACTCTATTCATCACAACTAGATAGAGAGGGGGGAAACACTCCATATGATTCATATATATTAATAAAGGTCGCAGTACATCAAGATCGTGCCATCTCAAGAACACGAGAGAGAGAGAGAGAGAGAGATCAAACACATAGCTACTGGTACATACCCTCAGCCCCGAGGGTGAACTACTCCATCCTCGTCATGGAGAGCATCGGGATGATGAACATGGCCTCCGGTGATGGTTTCCCCCTCCGGCAGGGTGCCGAAACAGGCTCCCAATTGGTTTTTCGTGACTCTGGAGATTTGCGGCGGCAGAACTCCCGATCTAGGTTCTGCATTGGGGTTTTTGGAAAATTTGATGATTTATAGAGCTGAGAAGGAGATCGGTGGACTCCCGAGGGGCCCACAAGCTTGGTGGCCGCCGCCGGGGGTGGTCACGCCCCTGAGGCTTGTGGCTCCTCGGGAACCTTCTGACTTCATCTCCAAGTTGCGTAGGTTCCTTCTGATCCAGAAAAAATGATATTGAAGATTTTATTCTGTTTGGACTCTGTTTGATATTCCTTTTCTATAAAACTCAAAAACAACGAAAAAACATAAACTCGCACTGGCTGGTTAGTCCCAAAAATAATATAAAGTTGTGGTAAAATGATTGTAAAACATCCAAGAATGGTAATATAACAACATGCAACAAGCAAAAATTATAGATACGTTGGAGGCGTATCAGAGGGGCGAGAGGCCCTTAGAGATTGGATCTCTTTCTCTCTGTTTCCTTTTGTTTCTTCGCTCCCAGATTCTAGCCTTTCACTGTTTCTTAAATATCCAGAGATTTGTAACTCTGATCGGGCTGAAATTTTGAGGGGGTCTTTATCCAAAAATTAGCTTTCTTGCGGCCAAAGGACAGCTCCAAACGACCTAAGGGGTGGCCACGAGCCTGCCAGGCGTGGCCAGGGGGTGGATCGCATCTAGCAGGCTTGCCACCTCCTCGGGCATCGTCTCGCATTGATTCTTATTACCAAAAATCACATATATTCCAAAAAAATCTCCATAAGTTTTTATCGCGTTTGGACTTTGTTTGGTATGGTATTCTGTGAAACAAAAAACATGCAACAAACAAGAACTGCCACTGGGCACTGGATCAATATGTTAGTCCCAAAAATTGTATAAAAGTTGTCAAAAGTACATGAAAGTTGTAGAATATTGGCATGAAACAATCATAAATTATAGATACAACAGAGAAGTATCACGCCACAAGTGGTAATTTTCATTATTATACTAACGGATCTCACGAGAATTTTTTCAAGTTTTGTTTGATTTAAGTATTCAAATTTTGGGTGAGATCATGATGGATGAAGGAATAAGGAGTAAGAAGAGCCTAAGCTTGGGGATGCTACAACACCCCAAGATATTATCCAAAGAGTAACGAGCAACTAAGCTTGGGGATGCCCCGAGTGTCATCCCTCTTTCTTCTAACAACCATCAGTATTTTACTTGGAACTATATTTTTATTCGTCACATATCATGACTTTTGCTTGGAGCATATTGTGTCTTTGCTTTATTTTCTTTTTATGCTTGCTGCACACACCTATTTGAGATAGCCAAAATTATGCTATGATTTGCTAGAATTGTTATAGTGTTTCACTTATATCTTTTTGAGCACAACGTGCTTTTACATGTTTGAAGAAATGCTCTCATGTTTCACTTATATTAATTTGAGAGTTAGTAATTTTGAAGAAATCCTCTCATGCTTCACTTATATTATTTTGAGAGATGAAACTTTTATGCTCATGTTCTTCACTTATATCCATGTGAGCTTGTCAAAAGCAATTGCAATATATGAAACTAGTCCCAAAGTGATAGATATTCAAGAGGGATATAATATAAAATTTTATGAAGATCATTGGACAAATTAAACTTGATTCTTTGTAATAGTTTTGAGACATGACGATAGTAATATGTGAGTTATGTTAGTGAGTAATTATGCTTAGTAAGAATATTGATGTTAAGGTTTGTGATTCCCTATGCAAGCACAAAAGTCAATAATTGTGCGACAAAATTACATCCTAATTATGGTGCATTATTCAGTGTTAGTTATGCTTAATGCTCGCTTATGTGATTTTTAGTTTCTTGGTTGGATGCTTCTCAATCTATTTGCTAGCCTTCACTTGTAAGAAATACTACTTGTGCATCCAAAATCCTTAAACCCATTTTTGCCATATGAGTCCACCATACCTACCTATATATGGTATTTATGTGCCATTCCAAGCAAATTTGAATGTGCCATCTCTAAATTTAAAAATAAAATTTTCTTTTTGTGTGCTCATACTGCTCATGAAACGGTAGGGGGTGACCAATATTTTTCCATGCTAAATGTGTTATTCTCAATATGAGTGTTTACTCACTTGTCATTGCACGAGAGTACATCGGTAATAGGGATGCCCATTCCCGAAATGAAAAGAAAAGAAAGAAAAAATACTTTTTATTGTCAAATAGTAAATTCCTTGGAAAGTGTTGGTATGGAATGCAACCGTGGATTCAGCTAGCCATTGAAAGTGAAAGTATGGTGGAAAAAGGAATTAAATTTATTTTCTTTTTGGAAACTGCTTATGATGTATCTAGTATGGAAAGATATTGAAATCTCCTAGTCGTTTTCGTTGATAGGAAAGGTATGCCACTCAAAATATTTTTCTCTATCAATTTAAACCTTGAGCAGGCACCTCTATAAATCCCTACTTCCCTCTGCGAAGGGCCTATCTATTTACTTTATGCAATTTATATTTTTCAATTTGAGTCTCCATCTTCTCTTATAAAGCACCAACTAGGAGGCACTATGATCGTACTTGATCATTAGGTGTAGCTAATATTTGAGTGTGTATCATGAATGGATCAATGATTGAGCATGATGGGATAGGGATAACTTACTTTAGTGTTGATATTTTGAAAGACATGGTTGCTTGTTGATATGCTTGTGATATCTATTTACCAAAACTATCATTACCTAATCTATCTTTTTACCGTGGAGAGCTTGACAACCTCTCTTTCGCGTCGGGTTGAACGTATTTGTTATTTGTGTGCAGGTGCTGTTTATGTAGGTGCTTGATCTTCCTCTACGGATTGATACCTTGGTTTCATAACTGAGGAAAATACTTACCATCGTTGTGTTGCATCATCCCTTCCTCTTTGGGGAAATACCGATGCAATCTCAAGCCACGTCAAAGCTCATGGTTGGGGCAGGTGTGCATCATATATTTAAGCCTCCCCAAGCTTGAGCGATGCTTTCTCCTTTGAGATGCCAGAGGTTATATATATAATTCCGATAACAGTGAACTAGATGCATTTGGTAAAACTTCTGATGAAATTCCAACTTCAAGCAATTCCAATCCCATGATTCAATATTATCCAATACCCTATACCACATCAATGCTTTTCCCTCCAAAGATAAATGGAAAACTTTCTTATTAACTTTGTCCCTAGACAAAACTGCAAGCTGAAACAATCCACAAACCTCATCGACGAATATCAAATGGAAATGAGGATGAGTCGTACCATCATCAGGATCAGACAATAGTTTTTAAGCATACCCGAAGGAATCTCATAATAATATATTCAGTAGGTGCAGTAGGTGGAGGAACAATTTCCTCATCTTCCGTTCGGGGCGAAGATGCCCCGAACAAGCCACTCAAAGGGTGATTGTTCATAATGACAAGCAACAGTAAATTTTAGAAAGTATAGAAAATGTTACCTTACCAATTTCCACTTACCAAAGGCGCTTCGCTCCCCGACAACTGCGCCAGAAAAGAGTCTTGATGACCCACAAGTATAGGGGATCAATCTTAGTACTTTTGATAAGTAAGAGTGTCGAACCCAACGAGGAGCATAAGGAAATGATAAGCAGTTTTCAGCAAGGTATTGTCTGCAAGTGCCGTGAGTAACAGTAGTAGATAGTTTTGTAGCAAGATAATTCGTAACAAGTAACAAGTAACAATAGTAACAATGGTGCAGCAAGGTAGCCCAATCCTTTTTGTAGCAAAGGACGTGCCTGAAAGTACTCTTATACTAAGCAAGTGCTCCCGAGGACACATGGGCATTTCTGTCTAGTCATGTTTATCATGTTGAGTTGATTCGTGTTCGTTGCTTTGACAATTTGATATGTGGGTGGACCGGTGCTAAGGTCATATTCTTACTTGAACTAACAACCTACTTATGATTTACCCCTCTCGCAAGCATCCGCAACTACGAAAGAAGAATTAAGATAAATCTAACCATAGCATGAAACATGAGGATCCAAATCAGCCCCTTATGAAGCAACGCATAAACTGGGATTTAAGATTCTGTGACTCTTGCAACCCATCATCTACTTGTTACTCCACAGTGACTTCCCTTAGGCCCATAACATGGTGAAGATTCATGTAGTCGACGTTCACATGACACCACTAAGAGAAGTAACAACATACATATCACCAAAATGTCAAACGCATACCGAGTTCACAAGATTACTTATAACAAGACTTCTCCCATGTCCTCAGAAACAATAGTAACTGCTCACACATCACCAACATGTTCAAGATCATAGGTGTAATAATGGTAATTAAGGATCTGAACATAATCTCTTCCACCAAGTAATCCAACAAGCATCTACTATGAGATGTAATCAACACAACTAGTAACCCACAGGTACCAATATGAAGTTTTGGAACAAAGATTGAATAGAACTAGGGTTGGAGATGAGATGGTGTTGGTGAATATGTTGATGAAGATTGATCCTCCCATGAAGTAGGAAGCGTTGGTGATGAAGATGGCTTCGATCTCCCCCTCCCGGAGAGGGGTTTCCCTAGTAGAATCTGACTGCCGGAGTGCAAAAGGGCTTCTGCCCAGGTTTCCGCCTCGAGACGTTAGCACTTCATCCCGAAAGGTTGTTTATGATTTTCTCTAGGGTAAAACACACCATATAGGAGAAGAGGGGCATCGGAGGACCAGCAGGGGGCCCATAAGCCATCTGGCCGTGCCACTAGGGGGGCGGCGGCCTGTTGGCTTATGCCCTCCTGGCTGCCCCCTCTGGTATATTTTTGCTCCATTCTTAAATATTCCAAAAATATTCTTCGTGAATTTTTAGTTCATTCTAAGACTGGTGATTTTCTATCTTTTTCTTGGTTTTCCGGTTGAGATTTCCAGTTTCGAGATATTTCACTCCTTATGATGTACCTTGCATAGTCAGAGAGAAAAGACATAAGAATTGTGTGATAATGTGGAATAATGAACAAGATTGAGGTAAATAGTAGTAAGAGTTCATGATGCAAAATGGATGTATCAGACCCCGACTTCCATGAAGATCCCGAGCTATCCATCATTTTTAAGGATGGGATATTTTATCAAGAGAGCACATATGGCTTTGAGATGGCTCTTCTTCCGAACTCATGTGGTGCGCTGCTATCTATAGTAAGTGTCTGCCAAACCTTGCCTCAAACGAGATGTTTTGCCCCTGAAGTTCTGACTTCTCTCCCCAAGGGTTGTCACTCAAAACGTCGAGCACCCGAGTGGTCGATTTAAACAAACTATCCAAGGAACCATGGAGCATCTAAGCGGTGGGCTACAAGACCATCAACCTCAACTACTTTTGCTCACAGAAGATAAGCTTTCAAACATAGCTGCATTTTATTTCATAAAACATTAGTCTACATGCTTTTAATAGCCATTCTTTGCAATTAGGAAGGCGATTTGATCAAGCGCCTCCGTTCGAGGACATAGCGAATGTGGAAGGATAGCCCACCCCAAGGACAAACACAACAGCAATGCCACTTCCCAAGGTATCACCCCCGAGGTCCCTACTAAAGATCTTCAACTAGAAAACTCGGGGGCCTTTTTTGCCACCAACTTCAAGGTCGAGAGCATGATGCGTCATTGGAAGAGAAAAACCTCTTTGAGGCATCTGATGTTCTCCAACCAAGAGTTTAGCGCTCTTAATTCGGTAGACACAGCTCAAACCGGCCTTGAAAACCTGGCGAATATGCATTTTCTATATACTTTAAATTTTACAAATGCTTGATTATCATATTTCAAATACCTGTTCAACATTTTTTCAAAATGCTTGATTAACATTGTTATATACATCATTAGAAAAATCTACATTTTTGTAATACATGATCAACATTTTTTCCATACACGTTTAATATTTTTAAAATGATTAATCAACATTTTCCAATATATTTTTTGAGTATTTTCGTAATATATATATATAATACTTTAAATTACAAACAACACCAACAATTACTGCAAAAATCGAGAACATAAAATCATAAACATTTTTTCAGAAATCATAAACATTTTTTTCGAAAGAGTGAATATGTTTTTACAAAATCATGAACATTTTATAACCGTGAATATTTTCTGAAATCATGAACATTTCTTCAATTCAGAAACATTTTACTGATATCATGATTTTTCTTAAATTTTTGAACATTCTCTTAAGTCGTTGATGTTACAAAATTCCTGAATGTTTTTTGAATAATGAACAGTTTTAAATTCACAAACAATTTTCACGAAAACGTGAACATTTTTTTATAAATTCGTGATTATTTTTTTAATTTGCAAGATTTTTTTAAATCATGAACATTTTTGAAATCATGGTCATTTTCTAAAATTCTTCGGTAGTTTAATAATTCATGAATATGCTCTTAAACCGTGAACATTTTCGCAATTTCCGATCATTTTTTTTGAAATCATGAACATTGTCTTTTGAATTCATGATTTTTATGAATTTCAATAAGTCGCTACCTTTTTGAAAATTTATAACTTTCTGATATCACTAAATATTTAAAAAACAACAATAAAAGGAAACATAAAACTGATGGCGTCTCGGCCCGCACATGGCCCGACCCAGAAGGGGCCGAGCGGAGAGCGGGGTGCTCGTGCTCACGTTCTTCCGAGAGCGAATAGGAGGTCGGAATCCCTATTTCACGCATTTTGTGTGAAACTGTCGAGCAATCGCATGGGAGAAAATCGGCTATTTGCCACTTTGAACTTGCGGCTTCGCAAAAATGCCACTCTCAAGATGGGCTTCACAAAATTGCCATCTAGTGCATGGACATATTGATTTTTTTGGGGGAATCAGCAGGACTCTGCTATGTATTATTTATTTATTTTTTTAAAATAAAAAAGTTCAAACGACCAAAAGTCCAAACAATATCAAAGAATAAAAGAATGAAAGAATGAAAAGAATTAAGAAGGAAAGAAAATAAAGATTACAAGAGCTCAAAAGCCCCAATTAAAATAAGTTGGAGACCCAGGAATCAGAGTTATGGTAGGATTTCCTTGTAGCTCGATGGACCAGCCACTTAAGCTCCTCCTTAAATTTCCTCCTACATGCATAAAGACTTGGAGGAATCTTGTTGAAACATCCAGTCATTCCTGGTTGTCCACATGGCCCAGGAAACTAAGATGATCGGCTCAAGGTAGAATGGTAAACCAATGCTCCTTTTGAGTAGATCAATATCTTTCTGAATACCCAGATGTTGAGGAAGCCATGAAGGGCAGATGTACGTCCAGCAAGTTCTGGCGAAAGGGCAATGAAAGAAGAGATGATCTCTTGTTTCTAGGCTTGCTGGTTGCAAAGAACGCAAGAGTAATTCTGGATGAAGAAGTGTTTGCGTAATAACATTCCTCTGGTATTGAGCCGATCATTGATCAACAACCAGAAGAATATTTTGTGCTTAAGCTGCCAACAGGTCTTCCAATTCCATTTGACCACGGGAAGCACATCATGGTCACCTACGAGTGTCCTGTAAATGGTGGAGACCGAATAGGTTGCTGCATCAGGGGGACATTGCCATATATCGGAATCATCTTCCAGATCCAATTGAGTTATCAACATTGCCAGTTCACTGTATTGTGCAAATGCTTCTTTTGAAAGGGGAAGATGGAAATGTTCAGATAAATCCGGCAAGCTCCATAGTGCACTAATACAGGCATTTTCATTCTTGACGAATGAGTACAAGTGGGGCCATTGTTGCATGTAGGGGAGACCATTCCAATGACCGCTCCAAAACTATATGGAGGTGCCATTAACAACGTGGCATGAAGCATGCTCCTTATATGTTGGCATTAGTTTGCAACAATCTCGCCACCAGAAGGAGACCATCGATAAATGATCAGAAGGAGCTCTGTTCATGTAATATGCTTCCCAAACCAGATGGACCCAGGGTGTCGATGTCAAAACCGGCGGATCTCGGGTAGGGAGTCCCGAACTGTAAGACTAGGATCGACGGTAACAAGAGACAAAGGGGACACGAGTTTACCCAGGTTCAGGCCCTCCTCTGGAGGTAGTACCCCATGTCCTGCTTGATTGTATTGATGGTGTAAGAGGTTACAAAGTTGATCTACCTCGAGATCGTATGTCTAACCCTAGATGAGTTGTTCTCCCTATACCCTAAAACCCTCTGGCTTATATAGATGCCGAGGAGGCCTAGGGTTTACACATGGTCGGTTACATGCCGAAGAGATAAACATGCTCATTTACTACATCAAAGGTGGTGCGCAAGGTGTGCTCCTTGAAGCTTCCATCCTGGTAACTCGGCCTTCAGATCATCCAGTGTTTGGCAAGTGGCCCATACAGTCCGGCAGTTACACAACACGTCAGCTATCCGAGGACCCCCTAATACAGGACTCCCTCATTAGCCCCTGAACTTGCCTCCAATTCCAAGAGTCTTCATCTTGTGAGGTGAGTTCCTTCTGCTGAACCATAGTTCGGCCTTCGATGACAAATAGTTTTCCGCACTGGCACACATCCGAATTCTGTGAGATAAGTTGGCTTTTGAAGGCCAAGCGTCGGGAAAAGGTAATGTTTCCTGACGACCTTTCTGATGAAAGGTCATAGCCCACCACGACCGATAGGCTAGTTATAGGCACTCGGTTTGCGGTTCGAGGCTGCTCCATCCACATGATCTATCCACACGTAGATCGTGTCCCATTTTATACGGGATGTAGTTAATCATATGCCCACAAAGGCTTGCGCATCTCGGGAAGTGGAGGGGGATCATGGCGCAGCAAGGGGATCCCGAATCGACACACCTCTTAAAAGGAGAAAGAAAACCCCAGAGGCCCCTCACGCTCTCCATTCGACGTCTCTGCCTCCTATTCCCCTGCGCCTCCAGAGCACAGATCTAGGTTTCTTCCACCCTCGCCTCCGATCTCAAAAATGGCCGGCTCCAACGACCAGTGGGAGGTTTCCACAGTCAGTAACCAAGGCATCCTCGACCTTAAGAAGGCCGGCTACCTCCTTGCCGATATTCCTCATCGCGCGGTGGAGAAGGGACAAATAGTCCCCATCCCCAGGCCAGGTGAGCGGGTGGTGTTCATCCCCCACTTCATCAGGGGGTTGAGCTTTCCGCTCCACCCCTTCGTCGGGGGTTTAAAGTTCTTCTACGGCCTCGACTTCGATGACCTTCCACCGAACTCCATCATGCACCTCCCTGCCTTCATCCTCCTCTGCGAGGCATTCCTACATGTCGAGCCGCACTTCGGGCTCTGGCTGCAAGTTTTCAACATCAAGCCGAAGTGTGTCGGCGGCAAGCACGCCGACTGCGGTGGTGCCGTCATCGGCAAACTCATGCGCATCGACTAGTCGGTGGGCACCCTCATCGACACCATCAAGGGGTGGCAGAAGGAGTGGTTCTACATCACCGAACCACGGGAACAAGGTCTGCACCCTGCCACCACATTCAGATCCGGTCCTCCAACCATACTAGCTTCATGGATCGAAAAGGGTCTCGTCTGGGGGTCGAGCAAGGAGGTGGCTGATCTATAAAAGCGGATCCGCTCCTTGGTCGAGAACGGCACCAAACTGGCCGATGTGGTCCAAGTAATGTTCCAAAGATGCATCCTCCCCTGTCAGCGCCGGGACACTCTCCTATGGGCTCAGAAACTCGACACCGAGCCCACGGTCTGGAAGCTCTTCCGCACTACGTGGGAGAAGCTGTGGAAGGCGTTCTTCAAATCAATGAAGAGCTGGCCAGGCGAGGAGGAGGACAAGGGCCTTCACGCCGACAAGCCGGACTCCGAGGTATGACTCATCCTAGCCTGATTAGCTATATACATAGAAGGTCCATAACCCTGTGTCCGATATGTTTATGCAGAGATGGCTAATGAAAGCCATCAACATCCGCAGTCCGGCTCCTCAGCCCGAAGATGAGAGGACCGGGCTGCTAGCCAAGATGCTCGTGGAGAAGCCCTACGAGGCTCCCAGGAAGAACGAGAAGAAGAAGAAACCAGGTTAGGGTGGTCTTCGCATCAAGGATCGGCCTGATGCTGCTTCCGAAAACATGCCCGCCACCTCGAATCAAGAGGAGGCCGGAGAGGAAGAAGAAGAGGAGGAGGAGGAGGTCGAGAGAGAGGGGGAGGCGATGCCCCCCCCCCCCGCACCAAGAAGAGAACGACGTCTTCGGATTCCTCGGGGCAGGCAGCTTCTCCAGCCTCTAAGAGGGTGCGACAAGCGTGGATGGTCCTATCCGATAGCTCGGACTCGAGCTCCGCGTCTGAAGATGCCAAAGAGGTTCCACGAAGGAGCCTCAGGGTCAAGCCCCCTCCATCCAGGTTAGGATCCGAAGACCCTTCTTTCTGTCGCCAGTAGGCTCAGAGTGTGCTAATACGCAGGTTGTGTTGGAAATATGCCCTAGAGGCAATGAATAAAGTGTTTATTATTATATTTCCTTGTTCATGATAATCGTTTATTATCCATGCTATGATTTTATTGATTGGAAACACATTACATGTGTGGGTAAATAGACAACACACTGTCCCTAGTATGCCTCTAGTGAACTAGCTCGTTGATCAAAGATGGTCAAGGTTTCCTCGCCATTGACATGATATGTCATTTGATAACGGTGTCACATCATTAGGAGAATGATGTGATGGACAAGACCCAAACTACAAATGTAGCATATGATCGTGTCAGTTTATTGCTACTGTTTTCTGCATGTCAAGTATGTGTTCCTATGACCATGAGATCATGCAACTCACGAACATCGGAGGAGTGCCTTGTGTGTATCAAACGTCACAACGTAACTGGGTGACTATAAAGGTGCTCTACAGGTATCTCCGAGGGTGTCTATTGAGTTGGCATGGATCAAGACTGGGATTTGTTACTCCGTGTGACGGAGAGGTATCTCAGGGCCCACTCGATAATACAACATCACAATAATCCCAATGGTAAAGCGGTGGATCAAAAGGTATATCGCTTCATGATTGGATCCTTGCTTTACCTTTGTGCATCTAGACCGGATATCATGTTAAGTGTGGGTATTTGTGCACGATTTCAATTCGCACCTAAGGAGAGTCACCATGTGGCTGCCAAGCGAATCTTTTGATATTTAGCTCATACCCCAAACTTTGGCTTATGGTATCCCAAGGGGGCTTCGTTTGATCACGTTTGCTATACTGACTCGGATTGGGCGGGAGACCGTGTGGATAGAAAGTCCACTTCTGGAGGCTGCCAATTTCTTGGTCGGTCTTTGGTAAGTTGGTCTTCAAAGAAGCAAAATTGTGTTTCTCTCTCGTCCATCGAGGCTAAATATGTAGGTGCTGCCAGTTGTTGTGCTCAGATTCTATGGATGAGGCAAACTTTAAAGGATTACGGTGTCCATTGTGACAAAGTGCCTCTTTACTGTGATAATGAAAGTGCCATTATGATCTCCAGCAACCCAGTTCAACATTGCAAGACGAAGCATATTGATATTCGTCATCACTTTCTTTAGGAACACGTCAAGCGAGGAGACATCAATCTTATTCATCTGAGTATTAATGAGAAACTTGCTAACATTTTTATGAAGCCTTTAGATGAAGCAAGATTTCGCGAGTTAAGGCATGAGCTAAATATCATTGATTCGAGCAATGTGGATTGACTTAGTGCACGCCTCCCCAAACTCTTCATTATGTCTTGTCTAGGTGTAGGCATGGATTTCGGGGGAGTCTAGTTCTATCAATGAACTATTCCTCCTCCTATTATGCATAAACTAATCAAAGTCTATTACTTGCCATTTGTGATGGTTACTGGGCTTATAAGACGAGTCTTGGTCATGGGCCCAAGGATAATTCTTCGCGATGCCATACCATCTGACTCAAACATAGGTGGCTCTAGGGCCACCGCCCTTTATTCATGTGAAGTCGAAGCCCATCGGTTGGTCCTCTTTTATTCTCTTCTCCGATGGACCATGCTCGTGTTTTATCCTAGATTATAGTTTTTCTTGTCTCGTGTGTTGTGTGGATTTTGGCGATCTCCCTATTTCTTATTATGTTTTATTGTCGAGATTATTCACGAATAAGGCAGCACAGTACTACCATGGAGGGGCGCAGTACTACCGCTGGAGCGGTACTACCGCTTACCGCGCGGAAGTAAAAAATTACTTCCGCCCGTTGAGCGGTACTACCGCAATGAGTGTGCTACTATCGTTGAGTGGTTCTACCGTGATGACCCGCAGTACTACCGCAACGACGAGCGCACGTGGGGGTTAAGAGCGGGCAAGGGGGTTTCTCATCCCCCATACCCCATTTTCTCTCTTCCCCTCACATCTCTCTCTCCCTCCTCCTCTCAACTGCCACCGGATCTCCTCGCCGGATCTCCATCTCCGGCCACCCAATCCTTATTTGCTCCGGTGGGATCGTTCCCCACATCGTCCTCTTGCAATGGACCCCAGTATTTCCCCAATCCCCTCTTGTTTTGCCTCTCTCATTTTGAATCTAGGCTTTTGGGGAATATGAGATGATCTAGCTTTGTTTGGATCCGATCTATGCATAAGGAGATGTTTTGCGAGTGTTAGTGTGGTAGAAGTGCGTATTGATAGGATTAAACGGGGTATTTTTTGATCTAGAGCAGTACCAATATGATCTAATCTGTGTTCTTGCGTAGTTCAGCCCCGTGCGGTACTACCGCACTTGGTGCGGTACTACCGCTCGTTGGGCGGAAGTAAAAAATTACTTCGGCAGGCACCACGGTACTACCGCTCGCGCGGTACTACCGCTTCATGAGCAGTACTAATTTTTTACTTCCGCTGACGGGGCGGTAGTAAAATTTATACTTCCGCTCTAGCCATGGTACTACCGCTCCAGCGGTACTACCGCGTATGAAGCGGTACTAATTTTTTACTTTCGTTGTCGGGGCGGTAGTAAAAAATTACTTCCGCTCCAGCCACGGTACTACCGCTCGAGCGGTACTACCGCGTCTGGAGCGGTAGTAAATATTTACTTCCGCAAGAACATATTGGTACTTTTCTCGATCCACAACTACCTCGTTTTGTCCAGTCCTTTCTCTCTTCTACATGGTTTTTGTGTCTGATTTCATCCTTGCCTTATTTTCTTGTTTGTCCTTTGTGTTTGCGTTGTGTGCCCTAGGTGGTGGCTCGGGTTCCATCTCTGCTCCACGTCGTACCAATCCGTCTCGTGACACAAGTTCCAAGCGGCTTCGCAATCCAGATGCTCCTGAGGGATCCAATGCTTCACCCCTCCATTTCAAGAGCACCGCATCTAAGCTCAAGAAACTAGTTGAGAACTTTGATGTCATGCCACAAGCTGAGTTTATGGCTCAAAGTTTGATCAATTCCTACGACAAGCCACGGGAAGTGTCTAAGGCATATGACTTGTTCTGGACCAAGCAGTAGTATCTTATTCACCTGGATGTGATCAAGGGCAAGAAAAATCACTATGTTCGTATCCAATCCATTGATCTGGAACACATGAGGAAGCACCCGCAATACTTTGGTGAGGCTATGGAGTTGGTGCAGCAGTTGGCTATCGCAGACATCATCTCCTTCCAACTTGACTTTCATCCCGAACTCTTGGGTCAGTTCTTTGCCTCTGTTCACTTTCACTCTGATGCGGAGTGAACCATGACCTGGATGACCCATGGCGAGCAACTGACTGCCACCTAGAAGGACTTCATGGACTTGCTGCATGTTCCTGACTCCGGACTTGATGTGCCCTTTGGTCTGCGCCCTCACGGCAACCCTCACCCAGCTGGTAACGATCATCTCGTACCTTTCCATATTCTGAAGACCTTACGATCTGGTGAGCAAATTCCTATGCTCAACCCTTTCCTGGATGTCATGCACCGGATCTTCCGCAACACTCTGTTTCCTCGCATGGGAGACAAGGACAAGGTACACTCCTATCTGGTGGATATGTTGCTGGTATGTGAGAAAGGAAGAAATGAAGACATCGGCATCCTTGATGTGTCTCATGTTATGTGGTCTGAGCTTCGCACTGCTGTGTTTCATCGGAAGGTCCCCATTTATGGGCCATACTTGTTCTATCTGATTCGTGCTACTTGGGACAAGAGGTTTCCAGGTCAGGACATGCCGGAGCACACGTTTCTTCATGATCCCATCCGTCTATGTATGAAGGAAAAGTGGGCCAACACCACCACTAAGCCTCCGTCTGCTCGTATGGAGGTCGATGAGGATGAAATCGAAGAGGAGGATGACCACAGTTCTGAGTCCTATGTACCTCCATCTTCTGAGCCATCTTGGGCCAAGATGCTCTCTCACAAGATGAAGACTTTGTTCTGCATGCAGGCCAAGGGTCAGTATAAGGCTCACGTTGCTTAGAAGGAGAGTCGCCAGCGTGACAAGCGCATTCTGAGGAAGCTTTGCGAGACCATCTTGAGTGGGTCTGAGAAGGACATCACCCCTGAGGCCACTTGGATGGCTAAGCAGCAGTTCCAGTGGGATGATTCTGATGCGGAGTCCATCCTTGATGCTTCCGAGGAGTCCGATGACTGATCTTTCTGCTTGCGAGCTACCACCTAGGTGTTAGGTGTCCTCTCTGCCTTTTTGGCATCTCGATGCCAAAGGGGGAGAGAGTGTAGGATTTGCGCGTATTTGTGTTTGCCTTTTCGTCTTGTGTCTGCCTTGTTTCGTTGAACCTTGGTTTATATCGTTTGTGTGTGTGTGACCTGGAGACTTCCGCTATCATATGGTGTGAGACATATGCTATCACTACTACTTTATTATCGTCTAGTATGATATGTAGCTTAGATTGCATTGCCTATAAAATATAGGGGGAGTGTTGATCCTAGTGTGTGTGCCCTACAAACCAAAGCATATCTAGAGTATGCACACATCTAGGGGAGCTATCCTATATTTTGTAGGTCTTGAGGTTGCATATGCTTATTTTATATCCTTATGTGCAAATCCCGTGTTGTCATCAATCCACCAAAAAGGGGGAGATTGTTAGGGCATATTTCTCCCTAAGTGGTTTTGGTGATTGATGACAATGCCTTTGCGGACTAATCATGTGCATTGAGCATTTCAGATATCTCAGGTCTAGGCACAAGATGATGCGGTGTCCCTCGGAAGCTCTCGAAGACGGTTGTTCTCTGCGTTTCTTTTCGGTGGATTTGATTCGTAGGAAAGCTGTACTATAAAGAGGGGGTCCGCATCGGAAAGGTCTGGGTGGAATCATCACATGCACATCTATTCTCTTGCACCACCTTTCCCTCTCTTCGATGGAGCCCCAACCTGTTTTCCTTCTCTGTGCAAAAGGAACGCCTGCGAAGTGTTTGGGTTCAGTGGCCTGCGGTAGTACCGCTCCAGGGAGCGGTAGTACCGCAGGCGCTAGCGGTAGTACCGCTCCATGGAGCGGTAGTACCGCTGTCTCCGACCCTGGCCTCTACACCTGTGGTAGTAGGTGCGGATGTAATTTTTTACGTCCGCCCTACTACGGTAGTACCGCGATTCGCGTCCGGTACTACCGTGCGGACTTTTTTTGCATAGTTTCCCTCTGCGGAGGTTGGCACGGAAGTAATTTTTTACTTTCGTGCACCTCCGGTGGCTGCCTTCGCCAACTGTGCGGTAGTACTGCACGGGCTTGCGGTAGTACCGCTCCGACGGTTCTACCGCTTGCTAACAGGCAGGGCCATCTACTTCCATGCTAGCGGTAGTACCGCACAGGGATGCGGTAGTACCGCAAGCCATCGCGGTAGTACCGTAACATTTGCGGTAGTACCATGATGTGCGGGGCTGAGTGAGTGGATAACGGTTGGCTCTTGTCCCCCACTATAAAAGGGAGGTCTTCTTCTCCAAGAAGCTTACCTCTTCTTTCCAAAACTCCATCGTTTCTCCAAGCTCCATTTTTGCCCGATCTCTCTCCCTAGCCAATCAATCTTGTTGATTTCCTAGGGATAGGTTGAGAAGGCCCCGATCTACACTTCCACCAAGAGAAATTTGATTCCCCCCACTAATCCCTTGTGGATCTTGTTACTCTTGGGTGTTTGAGCACCTTAGACGGTTGAGGTCACCTCGGAGCCACATTCCATTGTGGTGAAGCTTCGTGGTGTCGTTGGGAGCCTCCAATTCAGTTGTGGAGATTTCCCCAACCTTGTTTGTAAAGGTTCGGTTGCCGCCTTCAAGGGCACCAATAGTGGAATCACGGCATCTCGCATTGTGTGAGGGCGTGAGGAGAATACGGTGGCCCTAGTGGCTTCTTGGGGAGCATTGTGCCTCCACACCGCTCCAACGGAGATGTATTTCCCCACAAGGGAAGGAACTTCGGTAACACATCCTCGTCTCCACCGGCTCCACTTTTGGTTATCTCACATCTTTACTTATTGCAAGCGTTTACTATGTCATATCTCCTGCTTGCTTGTGTGCTAGTAGTGGTTAGCATCATATAGGTTGTTCACCTAGTTGCACATCTAGCTAATTTATTTGATGCTAAACCTTAATTGTTAAAGAAAAGTAAAAAGTGTTAGTTGCCTATTCACCCCCCTCTAGTCAACCATATCGATCCTTTCATAGGGCACCATCGAAATCCGTTGAGACGATGCCATATGAACTGTGGTTTCGCAAGAGGCCAAAGTTGTCGTTTCTTAAAGTTTGGGGATGTGATGCTTATGTCAAAAAGCTTCAGCCTGAAAAGCTGGAACCCAAAGCGGAGAAATGCGTCTTCATAGGATACCCGAAAGAGACAGTCGGGTATACCTTCTATCTCAGATCCGAAGGCAAAGTGTTTGTTGCTAAGAACAGAACATTTTTTGAGAAAGAGTTTCTCTCGAAAGAATTGAGTGGGAGGAAAATAGAGCTCGATGAGGTTATTGAACCTTTACTTCAACCAGAAAGTAGCGCAGCGCAGAAAGATGTTTCTGTGGAACCTACGATGGTAGAAGAGGAAGTTAATGATGATGATCATGAAGCTTCGGATCAAACTACTATTGAACCTCGTAGGTCGACAAGGCCACGTACTTCTCCTGAATGGTGCAACAACCCTGTCTTGGAGGTCATGTTGTTGGACAATAATGAACCTACGAGCTATGGAGGAGCAGTGATGGGCCCGGATTCCGAAAAATGGTTAGAGGCCATGAGATCCGAGATGGGATCCATGTATGAAAACAAAGTATGGACTTTGGAAGTATTACCTGAAGGGCGAAAGGCCATTCAGAACAGATGGATCTTTAAGAAGAAGACAGACGCGGATGGTAATGTCACCGTCTATAAAGCTCGACTTGTGGCAAAGAGTTTTTCACAAGTTCAAGGAGTTGACTACGATGAGACCTTCTCACCCGTAGCGATGCTTAAGTCCGTTAGAATCATGTTAGCAATAGCTGCTATGAAATTTGGCAGATGGATGTCAAAATAGCGTTCCTCAACGGTTTCCTTGAGAAGAGATGTATATGATGCAACCGGAAGGTTTTGTCGATCCAGAGAATGCTGACAAAGTTTGCAAACTCCAGCGATCCATTTATGGGCTGGTGCAAGCATCTCGAAGTTGGAATAAGCACTTTGATGAGGTGATCAAAGCGTTTGAGTTTATACAAGTTTATGGAGAAGCTTGTATTTACAAGAAAATGAGTGGGAGCTCTATAGCGTTTCTAATATTATATGTGGATGACATATTGCTGATTGGAAACAATATAGAAATGCTGGAAAGCGTGAAGGGATATTTGAACAAGAGTTTTTCAATGAAGGACCTAGGAGAAGCTGCTTTCATATTAGGCATTAAGATCTATAGAGATAGATCGAGACTCTTAATAGCACTTTCACAGAGCACATACCTTGATAAAGTTTTGAAGAAGTTCAAAATGGATCAGTCCAAGAAGGGGTTCTTGCCTGTGTTACAAGGTGTGAAGTTGAGTAAGACTCAATGCCCAGTGACTGCAGAAGATAGAGAAAAGATGAGTGTCATCCCCTATGCTTCAGCCATAGGCTCTATCATGTATGCAATGATGTGCACAAGACCGGATGTCAGCCTTGCCATAAGTATGGCCGGAAGGTTTCAAAGTGATCCTGGAATGGAACACTGGGCAGCGGTCAAGAATATCCTTAAGTACCTGAAAAGGACTAAGGAAATGTTTCTCGTTTATGGAGGTGATGAAGAGCTCGTCATAAAGGGTTACGTCGATGCAAGCTTTGACACTGATCCGGATGACTCAAAGTCGCAAACCGGATACATATTTATTCTCAACGGGGGGCGGTAAGCTGGTGCAGTTCCAAGCAAAGCATGGTAGCCGATTCTACATGTGAAGCGGAGTACATCGCAGCCTCGGAGGCGGCGAAGGAAGGTGTCTGGATGAAGAAGTTCATGAAAGATCTTGGAGTGGTGCCCAGTGCACTGAATCCAATGAACCTGTTCTGTGACAACACTGGTGCCATTGCTCCGGCCAAGGAACCAAGGTTTCACAAGAGGACCAAACACATAAAGTGACGCTTCAACTCCATCCGCGATTACATCGAGGAGAAGGACATAAATATTTGCAAAGTGCACACGGATCTGAATGTTGCAGACCCGTCTACTAAACCTCTTCCAAGGGCTAAACATGATCAACACCAGAACTGCATGGGTGTTCGATTCATTACAATGTAAATCACATAGTGATGTGAACTAGATTATTGACTCTAGTGCAAGTGGGAGACTGTTGGAAATATGCCCTAGAGGCAATGAATAAAGTGTTTATTATTATATTTCCTTGTTCATGATAATCGTTTATTATCCATGCTATAATTGTATTGATTGTAAACACATTACATGTGTGGGTAAATAGACAACACACTGTCCCTAGTATGCCTCTAGTGAACTAGCTCGTTGATCAAAGATGGTCAAGGTTTCCTAGCCATTGACATGAGATGTCATTTGATAACAGGATCACATCATTAGGAGAATGATGTGATGGACAAGACCCAAACTACAAACGTAGCATGTGATCGTGTCAGTTTATTGCTACTGTTTTCTGCATGTCAAGTATGTGTTCCTATGACCATGAGATCATGCAACTCATGAACATCGGTGGAGTGCCTTGTGTGTATCAAACGTCGCAACGTAACTGGGTGACTATAAAGGTGCTCTACAGGTATCTCCGAGGGTGTCTGTTGAGTTGGCATGGATCAAGACTGGGATTTGTTACTCCGTGTGACGGAGAGGTATCTCAGGGCCCACTCGATAAAACAACATTACAATAAGCCTTGCAAGCAATGTGACTAAGTGTTAGTTGTGGGATCTTGTATTACGGAACGAGTAAAGAGACTTGCCAGTAACGAGGTTGAACTAGGTATGAAGATACCGACGATCGAATCTCGGGCAAGTAACATACCGAAGAACAAAGGGAACATCATACGGGATGAACTAAATCCTTGACATAGAGGTTCGACCGATAAAGATCTTCGTGGAATATGTAGGAACCAATATGGGCATCCAGGTCCCTCTATTGGTTATTGACGTAGAGGTGTCTCGGTCATGTCTACATAGTTCTTGAACCCGCATGGTCTGCACACTTAAGGTTTGGTGACGTTTCGGTAGTATAGAGTTATGTATGGCGGTGACCAAAGGTTTTTCAGAGTCCCGGATGAGATCCTGGACATCATGAGGAGCTCCGGAATGGTACGGAGGTAAAGATTGATATATAGGAAGTCCTATTTTGGTCGCCAGAAAAGTTTCGGGCTCATCGGTAGTGTACCGGGAGTGCCGGTAGTGTACCAGGAGACCACCGGGAGGGGTATTTCGACCCAATAGGCTTCATGGGCTGTGGGAGAGTGAATACCAGCCCTTAGTGGGCTGGTGGAAGGCCCACACAAGGCCCATGCAGTTGGGAAGAAAAGCCCAAAAGGAAAAAAAGGTGGAAAAGGGCAAAAAAAAGGAAGGAGTCCTAATCCTACTAGGAGTGGAGGAGGAGGATTCCTCCCTCCTGGTTCGGCCGAACCTCCTTGGCTTGGAAGCCAAGGCTTCCTCCTCTCCTCCTCTCCTCCTATATATACTAGAGGGTTTTAGGGTTTTTGCACAAGATTTTCAGCCACGTGCAACCCTACCCTCTAGTCCATAGTTTCTCCTCTAGATCGGATTTCTGCAGTGCTTAGGCGAAGCCCTGCCAGAATAGCTCCACCACCATCACCGGAGCGTCGTCACGCTGCCAGAGAACTCTTCCTCCTCTCTACTCCTTCTTGCTGGATCAAGACGGCGAAGATCGTCATCAAGTTGTACGTGTGCTGAACGTGGAGGTGTTGTCCGTTCGGCGCTCGATCGAAAGGATCATGATCAAGTTCGTGGGACGGATCGTGATCAAGTTCGCGGGACGGATCGTGATTGGATCATGGGATGGATTGTGATTGGATCGCGGGACGCACGGCGATTTGGATCGCAAAGACGTTCGACTACACCAACCGAGTTTCTTAACGCTTCCCGCTTAGCGATCTACAAAGGTACGTAGATCCACTCTTCCTCTCGTAGATGCTCATCACCATGGATAGATCTGCGTGTGCGTAGGAAATTTTTTGTTTCCCATGCAACGTTCTCCAATAGGTTGTTGATCCAACAGCCCTCCGCATGTCATCCCCACCGAGGTTATATCGGATGGGGAGACCCCGCCTGCCAAACTGGCGGAGAACGGGGACGCCTCGCATCCCACCACTCCAGGTGCTACGAAGGACGCCATGGAGGTGTCGTCCCAGCACACTCCAATGGAGGCGGACACAAGCGGCACGGAGGATACCCCCATGGTTGAAGCTAACACTTCGGCCACTAAAGAACAGGGGACGATCCCCTACTTGGACACCGAGGAGACCGGACGGGAGGGCAATCAGTCCCCTCCGATAATGTCTCCGGAGCGCACGGTGCCTTCGGAGGCATCAATCCAATCCCCGGTGGGTGATTGGGAAATTCGATCATCCACGGCGCCGCCGACCAACGAGTGGTCGGCCATGAGGGAGGCTCTATCAAGAGCCTCCATCCCCAAGGAGCAACGCACCCTTAAGGATGCAGTATTACAAAGTGTCCAGTTCGTTGACAACAGACTGAAGGAGGCCTTTAAAGGTCTCCTTGCAGGCTTTCAAGTAAGTTGCCCATTGTTTTTGTTGAGATTTTATTTAGTCGTATTGTGTACATGGCAGCCCTCGAGCCCTAGGTGAGTTGAGCAAACTCGCCTAGGGGTCATCTCTATAGTTCAGGAAGTAAGTACCGATGTGATATTTGTATTGTATGTGTGATGTAGGCCTCGTCATCGGTGGCGACAAAAAACGGTGTCGAGCTGGTCGAGATACATCGGAATCTCAAGCGCTCCGAGGATGAGGTGGAAGCCTTCAACAAGAGGTTCGACGGGGCGCAGGGTAAGTTCGAATCAAATCTTAATATTCTCCCCGACTTTGGTTAGTTCACAGTCCTTTTAAATAAGACGTTGTCGTGTTGCAGCCTTGTCGAAAGAGATAGAAAACCTCCGGGCCGAGCATCAATGTGCCAAAGATGAAACGACTATGGAGAAGGCGGCGGCCAAGGAGGCGACCACCGCACTCTCCGCCTTACGAGCCACCAGTGATAAACACTAGGCTCGTTTGGCGGAGATACAAGATGAGCTCAAGGACGCCAGCAACAAGTGTGATGCCTTGGAGCAGAAGAACAAGGCGGTCTCGGCCGAACTGTCCTCCCCAAGGTCCGATCTCTAGAAGGAGCGGATGGACAGACGGTTCTTCGAGGAACAAGTTCGGCAGGCCAAGGAGATAGCCGATGGTAAGCCGTACTCCCTAAAGTGCGTATTCGGGAATAGCAAATTCAAGTTGCTGACCCAGGTGTGGCGATCATCAGGCACGGCCGCCGATCTCTAGAAGAGCGTGACAGACGTCAATCAGCTGCTTGCCTCGAGGGAAGAGGAAGACGAAGCTCGGATCTTCTGGGCACAATTTGGAGCCCGCGAGCGTCCTCCTCTTCTGGTGGAGCAGCTGAAACAGCTGATGGAGATGCACCGGATGGCAGAGCCGTCCCTCAAGGACCTCTGCATCCGTCCATGGCCCGACGAGCCACTCCCAGGAAGCTACTTCAGCCTGGTGCAACGGCTGATTGATACGACGCCCCGCCTCGACGCCGTCAAGCGTTCCTCCTACATCGAAGGAGTCCTGATGGCCCTTGCCAAGGCCAAAGTGCACTGGCCGGGGCTCAATCTGATGAAGGTCACCACGATCCACCGCCGCCCGGAAAGGAGCACCGACGCCCCGAGCTCTACTTCGATGGAGAATGGAGAGTGCGCGGGTGATAGCGTCGCAGTGTTCGGGCGAAAAAATATTTGAATGAGATTGTAATATGTTCGAAGACTTGTTTATAATTTTCAATGATATTAGTATCCGCACTTATATTGTTTTTTTCCTTCCTTTATAACTACTCTATGGTTGTTTGATACTGAAAGATGCGAGTCGTCGGCTTCAGCCCCCACGTAGATACTACATGGGGTGTCTATGCCAATGCACTACGTTCCTTAGCCGAATTATAGGAACCCGAAGGCGATTTAGTGCGGCAGACTAGGCAATCAGACTAGTATGCTTTATTTCTTTCACTTAACCAAAGGGGCGCGGAAAGGACTGCGGGAAGCATACGATTAGCCACCGGGTTTTTTGTGATGTTCGGACGAGCCGAGGCCGATGCCGACATCATAGTGTTTGCACAAAGGGCAAATTCCTTGTATAACACTCAATAACCGCTTACGAAGGTTGAAGTGTAATACTTCTAACTTGGGGTTCACAGATCGGGTCACGCATACTATGACAGTCCGTTTTCGGCTTTCTCCCCTGAGGTGCTTGACCGGACTATTCGGAAGCACAATCGCAGGGGTGCTCCATTTGCCCTTGTAGCCAAACGAGCGGAAACTGTTGGAAATATGCCCTAGAGGCAATAATAAATTATTTATTATCATATTTCCTTGTTCATGATAATCATTTATTATCCATTCTAGAATTGTATTGATCGGAAACTCAGATACATGTGTGGATACATAGACAACACCACGTCCCTAGTATGCCTCTAATGGACTAGCTCGTTAATGAAAGATGGTCAAGGTTTCCTGGCCATGGACATGAGATGTCATTTGATAAACAGGATCACATCATTAGGAGAATGATGTGATGGACAAGACCCAAACTATAAACATAGCATATGATCGTGTCAGTTTATTGCTATAGTTTTCTGCATGTCAAGTATCTATTCCTATGACCATGAGATCATGCAATTCACTGACACCGGAGGAGTACCTTGTGTGTATCAAACATCGCAACGTAACTGGGTGACTATAAAGGTGCTCTACAGGTATCCCCGAGGGTGTCGTTGGGTTGGCATGGATCAAGACTGGGATTTGTTACTCCGTGTGACGAAGAGGTATCTCAGGGCCCACTCGGTAATACAACATCACAATAAGCCTTGCAAGCAATGTGACTAAAGTGTTAGCCACAGGATCTTGTATTACATAACGAGTAAAGAGACTTGTCGGTAATGAGATTGAACTAGGTATGGAGATGTCGACGGTCGAATCTCGGGCAAGTAACATACCGAAGAACAAAGGGAACATCATACGGGATTAACTGAATCCTTGACATAGAGGTTCAACTGATAAAGATCTTCGTAGAATATGTAGGAACCAATATGGGCATCCACGTCCTGCTATTGGTTACTGTCCGTAGAGGTGTCTCGGTCATGTCTACATAGTTCTCGAATCCGTAGGGTCTGCACACTTAAGGTTCGGTGACGTTTCAAATAGAGTTATGTATGGTGGTGACCAAAGGTTGTTCGAAGTCCCAGATGAGATCCCAGACATCACGAGGAGCTTCGGAATGGTCCGGAGGTAAAGATTGATATATATAGGAAGTCCTGTTTTGGTCACCGAAAAAGTTTTGGGCTCATCGGTAGTGTACTGGGAGTGTCGAGAGGGTACCGGGGGACCCTCAGGAGGGGTGTCACGCCCCGAGGGGCCTCATGGGCTGTGGGAGGAGACAAACCAACCCCTAGTAGGCTGGCCGAAGCTTCCACTAAAATTACAGGACATCTAACTTGTTTTTGCAGGCTATGTTGTGATGTGATATGGCCAATTACATGATGAGATATATGTGGTGTATGAGATGATCATGTGTTGTATAGAATATCATGACTTGCATGTCGATGAGTACGGCAACCGGCAGGAGCCATAGGGTTGTCTTTAATTATTGTATGACCTGCATGTCAATCATTAAGCGCTATGTAATGCTTTACTTTATTGTTAAGCGGTAGCAATAGTAGTAGTAGCATGGTGGGCGCGACAACCCCGATGGCGACACAATGATGGAGACATCTCCATGGTGTTATGCCGGTGACGATGGAGATCATGCCGGTGCTTTCAAGATGGAGATCAAAATCACAAGTTCATGGCCATATCATGTCACTTATGATTTGCATGTTATGTTAATCCTTTTATGCACCTTGTTTTGCTTAGGACGACGGTAGCATTATAAGGTGATACCTCACTTAAATTTCAAGATAAATTGTGTTCTCCCCGAGTGTGCATCGTTGCGAAAGTTCATCATGTCGAGACACCACATGATGATCGGGTGTGATAGACTCTACGTTCACATACAATGGGTGCAAGCCAGTGTTGCACATGCAGAACACTCGGGTTAAACTTGACAAGCCTAGCATGTACAGACATGGCCTCGGAACACAATATACCGAAAGGTCGAACACGGGTCATATAGTAGATATGATCAACATGATGATGTTCACCATTGAAACCACCTAAACTCACATGATGATCGGACTTGAGTTGGTGAATTTGGATCATGTATCACTCGAATGATCGGAGGGATGTCAATTTGAGCGGGAGTTCTTAAGTAATATGATTAATTGAACTCATTATCATGAACATAGTCAGTAGTGTCTTTGCAAATTATGTTATAGATTACTAGCTCACATTGTAGCTCCTTTGAATTTTTATATGTTCCTAGAGAAATAGAGTTGAAAGATGATGGTAGCAATATTGCGGACTGGGTCCATGATCTAAGGATTGTCCTCATTGCTGCACAGAAGGCTTATGTCCTTAATGCACCGCTCGGTGCGCCACCCCCTCTAGCGTCGTCTATAGATGTTGTGAACATCTGACAGGCACGTTCTGATGACTACTTGATAGTTTAGTGCATCATGCATTACGGCTTAGAATTCAGGCTCCAAAACGTTTTGAACGTCACGGAACATATGAGATGTTCTAAGAGCTGAAATTGGTCACGGAACATATGAGATGTTCTAAGAGCTGAAATTGGGATCTCAGGCTCGTGCCCGTGTTATGAGATATGAGATCTCCAACAAGATTATTTGCCTGCAAGATGAAGGAGAATAGCTCAATCGTTGAGCATGTGCTCAGATTGTCTGGCTGCTACAATCGCTTGAATCGAGTGGGAGTTGATCTTCCAGATAAGAAAGTGATTTACATAGTTTTCCAAGTCACTGTCACTAAGCTACTAGAGCTTCGTGATGAACTATAAAATGTCAAGGATGGAAATAATGATCCCTAAGTTGTTTGCGATGTTTGACACCGCGAAGGTAGAAATCAAGAAGGAGCATCAAGTGTTGATGGTTAGTAAAACCACTAGTTTCGAGAAGGGCAAGGGCAAGGAGGGAAACTTCATGGATGGCAAGTCAGTTGCTGCTCCAGTGAAGAAACCCAAAGTTGAACCCGAACCCGAGACTAAGTGCTTCTAATATGAGGAGAGCGGGCACTAAAGCGAAACAACCCTAGATACTTGGTAGATAAGAAGGTTGGCAACATCGACAGAAGTATATTTGATATACGTGTTATTGATGTGTACCTTGCTAGTACTCCTAGTAGCACCTGGGTATTGGATACCGGTTCAGTTGCTAAATGTTAGTAACTCGAAATAAAAGCTATGGAATAAACGGAGACTAGCTAAGGGTGAGGTGACGATGTGTGTTGGAAATGTTTCCAAGGTTGATGTGATCAACATCGCACGCTCTCTCTACCTTCGGGATTAGTGACGAACCTAAATAAATGTTATTTGGTGTTTTGCGTTGAGCATGAACGTGATTAGATCGTGTTTATTGCAACATGGTTATTCATTTAAGTTAGAGAATAATGGTTATTCTGTTTACATGAATGATACCTTCAATGGTCATGCACCCAATGAATGGTTTGTTGAATCTTGATCGTAGTAGTGCACATGTTCATAACATAGATGCCAAAAGATACAAAGTTAATAATGATAGTACCACATACTTGTGGCACTGCCGCTAAATGTCATATTGGTGTAAAGCACATGAAGAAACTCCGTGCTAATGGATCTTTGGACTCATTCGATTTTGAATCGGTTGAGACATGCGGACCATGCCTCTTGGGCAAGATGACTAAAAACTCCGTTTTCAGTATGATGGAGCGGGCTAGTAACTTATTGGAAATAATATATGTTGATGTATGTGATCCAATGAGTGTTGTAGCATGCACTGGATATCATTATTTTTCTTTCCTTCACTGATGATTTGAGTATATATGAGTATATTTGCTTAATGAAACACAAGTCTGAAACGTTTGAAAAGTTCAAACAAATTCAGAGTGAAGTTTAAGATCATCGTGATAAGAAGATAAAAATGTCTACGATATGATCGTGGAGGTGAATATCTGAGTTACGAGTTTGGCATACAACTTTAGATAATGTGAAAGTTGTTTCACAACTCACGACACCTGGAACACCATAGTGTGATGGTGTGTTCAAACGTCGTAGTCATGCTCTATTGGATATGGTGCGTACTATGATGTCTCTTATCGTTTTGCCACTATCATTTTGGGGCTATGCATTAGAGACAACTGCATTCACTTTAAATAGGGCACCATCTAAATCCGTTGAGATGACACTGTATGAATTATGGTTTGATAGAAACCTAAACTGTCATTTCTTAATGTTTGGGGCTGCGATGCTTATGTGAAAAGGGTTTTCACCTAAAGATCTCGAACCCAAAGCGGACAAATGCATCTTCATAGAATACCCTAAGAACAGTTGGGTATACCCTCTATCTCAGATCCGAGTACAAAGTGTTTGTTGCTAAAACTGGGTCCTTTCTCGAGAAAGAGTTTCTCTCGAAAGAATTGAGTGGGAGGAAGATAGAACTTGATGAGGTTGTTGAACCTTTGTTTCAACCAGAAAGTAGAGCGACGCAGAAAGATGTTTCTGTGGAGCCTATGTTAGTTGAAGAGGAAGTTAATGATGATGATCATGAAACTTTGGGTCAAGTTACTATCAAACCTCGTAGGTCGACAAGGACGCGTACTACTCCTGAGTGGTACGACAACCCTATCTTAGACGTCATGTTGTTGGACAATGATGAACCTACGAGCTATGGAGAAGCGATGATGGGCCCGGATTCCGACAAATGGTTAGAGGCCATGAAATCCGAGAAAGGATCCATGTATGAAAACCAAGTATAGACTTTGGTAGACTTGCTCGTTGGACGGTAGGTCGTCAAGTACAAATGGACCTTTAAGATGAAGACAGACGCTGATGGTAAATGTCACCATTTATAAAGCTCGACTTGTCGCAAACAAGTTTTGGACAAGTTCAAGGAGTTGACTACGATGAGACTTTCTCACTCGTAGAAATGCTAAAGTCTGTTGGAATTATGTTAGCAGTTGCTGCATTTTTAATTATGAAATCTGGCAGATGGATGTCAAAACATCGTTTCCTTAACATTTTACTTGAGGAAAGGTTGTATGTGATGCAACAAGAAGGTTTTGTCAGTCCTAGGGATGCTAAAAGGTGTGCAAGATCTAGTGATCCTTCTATGGACTGGAGCAAGCATCTCGGAGTTGGAATATACGCTTTGATGAGGTGATCAAAGTTTTTGAGTCTATACAAAGTTTATGAGAAACTTGTATTTACAATAAAGTGAGTGGGAGCACTATAGAGTTTCTAATAAGCATATGTGGTTGACATATTGTTGATCGGAAATGATGTAGAATTTCTGGAAAGCATAAAGGGTTGTTTGAAAGGAGTTTTTCAAAGGAAGACCTGGATAAAGCTACTTAATTGTTGAGCGTCAAGATCTATAGAGATGGATCAAGATGGTTAATGAGACTTTCAATGAGTACATACCTTGTCAAGATTTTGAAAGAGTTCAAAATGGATCAGTCAGAGAAAGAGTTCTTGCCTGATTTGTAAGGTGTGAGGTTGAGTGAGACTCAAAGCTCGACCAAGGCAGAATAAAGAGAAAGGACGAACGTCGTCCCCTATGCCTTAGCCATAGACTCTATATAGTATGCCATGTTGTGTACCGCACCTAGTGTGTGCCTTGCCATGAGTCCGTTAAGGGGTACAAGAGTGATCTAGGAGTGGATCACTGGACAACGGTCAAAATTATCTTTAGTAACCAAAGGACTAAGGAGATGTTTCTCGATTATGGAGGTGATAAAGAGTTCGTCGTAAAGAGTTACGTCGATGGAAGCTTTAACACTGACCCGAATGACTCTTAGTAGCAATCTGGATACGTATAGAGTAGCCATTTGGAATAGCTCCAAGTGGAGTGTGGTAGCAGTGTCTACAGTATGACATAGAGATTTACAAAGTACACACGGATCTGAATGTCGCAGACCCATTGACTAAAACCTCTTTCACATGCAAAACATGATCGAACCCCAGGACTCATTGGGTGTGAGATTCATAACAAATCACATAGCGATGTGAGCTAGATTATTGACTCTAGTACAAGCGGGAGACTGTTGGAAATATGCCCTAGAGGAAATAATACATTAGTTATTATCATATTTCCTTGTTTGTGATAATCGTTTATTATCCATGCTAGAATTGTATTGATCGGAAACTCAGATACATGTGTGTATACATAGACAACACTATGTCCCTAGTATGCCTCTAATAGACTAGCTCGTTATTGAAAGATGGTCAAGGTTTCCTGTCCATCGACATGAGATGTCATTTGATAAAACAGGATCACATCATTAGGAGAATGATGTGATGGACAAGACCCAAACTATAAACATAGCATATGATCGTGTCAGTTTATTGATATAGTTTTATGCATGTCAAGTATCTGTTCCTATGACCATGAGATCATGCAACTCACTAACACCGGAGGAGTACCTTGTGTGTATCAAATGTCACAACGTAACTGGGTGACTATAAAGGTGCTCTACAGGTATCTCCGACGGTGTCTATTGGGTTGGCATGGATCAAGACTGTGATTTGTTACTCTGTGTGACGAAGAGGTATCTCAGGGCCCACTCGGTAATATAACATCACAATAAGCCTTGCAAGAAATGTGACTAAAGTGTTAGCCATAGGATCTTGTATTACGTAACGAGTAAAGATACTTGTCGGTAACGAGATTGAACTAGGTATGGAGATGTCGACGATCGAATCGTGGGCAAGTAACATACCGAAGAACAAAGGGAAAATCATACGGGATTAACTGAATCCTTGACATAGAGGTTCAACCGATAAAGATCTTCGTAGAATATGTAGGAACCAATATGGGCATCCAGGTCCTGCTATTGGTTATTGACCGTAGAGGTGTCTCGTTCATGTCTACATAGTTCTCGAACCCGTAGGGTCTGCACACTTAAGGTTTGGTGACGTTTCCGTAGTATAGTGTTATGTATGGTGGTGACCGAAGGTTGTTCGGAGTCCCAGATGAGATCCCTATCATGAGGAGCTCCGGAATGGTCCGGAGGTAAAGATTGATAAATAGGAAGTCCTGTTTTGGTCACCGGAAAAGTTTCGGGCTCATTGGTAGTGTATCGGGAGTGCCGGGAGGGTACCGGGGGACCATCGGGAGGGGTGTCTCACCCCGAGGGGCCTCTGGGCTGTGGGAGGAGACAAACCAGCCCCTAGTGGGCTGGACGAAGCCTCCACTAAATCCCATGAGGTTTGAGAAGGAAAAATCCAAAGGTGGAGAGGTGGAAAGAGTTTCCAAGTGGAAAGGAGGAATCCTACTCCTAATAGGATTGGAGTAGGACTCCTCCACGTCCAATTTCGACCAAACCTTGAGGGTTTGAGGCTGCCTCCTCCCCTCCCTCTCTCCTATACATACTAGAGGATTTAGAGGGAAGAGCTAACCCTAATTGCCACGTGTTGCCCTCTTCTTCCTCTAGATATGTTTCTCCTCTAGATTAGTTCTACGGTGCTTAGGCAAAGCCCTACAGGATTAGTTCACCACCGCCGCCACCATGCCATCGCGCTGCCGGAGAACTCATCTACCTCTCTGCTCCCTCTTGCTGGATCGAGAAGGCGGAGATCGTCATCGAGCTGTACGTGTGCTGAACACGGAGGTGTCGTCCGTTCGGCGCTAGATTGGAAGGACCGTGATCAAGATTGCGAGACGATTCGTGATTTGATTGTGGGACGGATCGTGATGGGATCGTGGGACAGATCGTGATTGGATCGCGAGATGGATCGTGATGGGATCGCTAGACGCTCGGCGATTTGGATCGCAAAGACGTTCGACTACATCAATCGCGTTTCTTAACGCTTCCTGCTTAGCGATCTACAAGGGTATGTAGATCCACTCTCCCTCTCGTAGATGCTCATCACCATGGATAGATCTTGCATGTGCATAGGAAATTTTGTGTTCCCCGTGCAACGTTCCCCAAGGCATAAAGGGGCAAGCACAGGAGCCGGGCAACCCAACTTAATGACCAAAGACATAGTTTAGAACGGATGCATATAAAGTAAATGCCAAGACGCCAAACACACAATGGTTATGGCGATTTGTGTTTGAAATTGAGCCCCCGGTCAATTAGCCGATGACCTTGAGTCATGCCGAACATGTTCATGAGAAGAGGGAGGGAAAAAGTATATGCCGAAAACAGGATAAATAAGGCGTACGTGCACCAAGCAATTCTGCATTTCCTCAACAACTCTTATAACTCAGATTGCCGAAGCAGTTGTTTACAAGTATGTGATAAGAAATAAAGTCTTGTAGGAGCTGTTGTACCAGGGGTCTTCAATTGGTGACCAGTCGCCTTCGATATGCCCTGTTGCTAGTTGACTCCTGCTTTGGATGTACCTTGATGGGTGTTGGTGCGGGCAAACTTTGTGAACAAAACCTTGAAAGGCCGTTGTGTTAAAGGTGAGATTTATGCCATGGGTAGGCTCTTCTAGGAGCGACTGCAGTTTGTCCGAAGACGTGTTGACGGTAATAGTTCAGAACAACCGAACGCCTATCGTAAGTTCCCCATCGCTACCCATGGAATCTTAAGTGCAAAGTTGTGCATTCGCGGCACATACTTTGCCGGTCCTGAGGTTGTGCGGTGGGGGGCGATTCCCTATTGAGGGTCGGAGTGTTCGGCCTAAATCTGAACTCGCTTCTTGGCCTTTGGTGCCTTTACGGCGAATGCCGAAGCTTGTCGGTCATCTGTGTAGCTGAATTCGGCCGCCAGTGCCAACGCATGTTCCTTTGTTCTAAGGGACCACTCAGTATTGCCATTTACAGTAATGACCCCCTTGGGGCCCGACATCTTGAGCTTGAGGTATGCGTAATGCGGGACTACGTTGAACCGAGCAAACGTTGTCCTTCCGAGCAGCACGTGGTAGCCGCTGTGGAAGGGCACGATGTCGAAGATCAAGTCCTCGCTGCGGAAGTTATCGGGCGAGCCGAACACAACCTCCAAGGTTATGGAGCACGTACATCAGGCCTCAACACCTGGGATCACCCCTTTGAAGGTAGTGCTGCTGGGTTTGATCCGTGATGGATCTATAACCATCTTTTTCACCGTGTCCGAGTAGGCAGCCGAGCCCCCATGACGGATACTGGTCGGATTGTCATGTTGGTCAAAGGTGATCGGATATGCTGACCAGGGGTTATACTTTGGAGCTATGGGCTCCACAACATAGACCTCCAGAAGGGCCCGCTTCCTCTCTTTCTTAGGTATGTGGGTGGCGTATATCATATTCACCGTTTTGACTTCGGGAGGGAATTTCTTCTGACCACCGCCCATTGGACCCCGAGGCTCATCTTCGTCCTCGCTGCGCGAACTTTTGCCCTGGTCTTCAGGTTGTATCTTGCTGGCCCGTTTAAACACCCAGTAGTTGTGGTGTGTGTGATTGGCTGGCTTCTCCAAAGTTCCATGGATTTGGCAAGTCCTGTCCATGATCTTCTCGAGCTGAGTGGGTCTGTCATGATTGCCTTTAGGGGCTTCTTCCGCTGCCCGGGTCGAGAGTTGCGGAATCCGGCATTGACCGCCATGTCATCGGCATCGTTACTATTGTGCCGATGTTTGTTCTTATTGTGCTTCAGCTTTGAGTTGCCATCCTGGGCTTCAGGTGCCACAGGGTCTTTGGAATTGTGGTTGTGTCTTGCCAGCCAGTTATCTTCGCCCGTGCAAAAGCGGGTCATGAGGGAGGTAAGGGAGGACATAGTACAAGGTTTGTCCTGGCCTAGCTCGCGGGCCAGCCACTCGTCCTGAATATTGTGCCGGAAGGAGGCTATAGCCTCCGCATCCGGACATTCGACGATTTGGTTCTTTTTAGTCAAGAACCGATTCCAGAACTGCCGAGCAGACTTGCGAGGCTTCTGGACGACGTTGCTGAGGTCGGAAGAGTCCGACGGGCGGACATAGGTTCCCTGGAAGTTAGAGCAAAATGCGTCTTCCAAGTCTTCCCAACATCCTATGGAGTTTTCGGGGAGGCTGTTTAACCAGTGCCGAGATGGCCCCTTAAGCTTAAGAGGTAAGTATTTGATGGCATGGTGATCATCTCCTCGTGCCATATGGATATGGAGGACGAAGTCCTCGATCCATATAGTTGGGTCAGTGGTCCCGTCATATTGTTCTATATTTACGGTTTAAACCCTTCAGGGAACTGATGCCGCATTACTTCATCTGTGAATCGGAGTGGGTGAGTGGTGCCTCTGACCCGAGCTATGTCCCACTTGTATCCGGTGTTTGTATGGGACCAGTTGTGTTCCCGACCTCTATGATTTTGGTCGAACCATGGTCTATATTCTCCCCTTCTATCCGGTGAGTAATCTCTGGATCCGTAGATGGATCTCGTAAGGCCTGCTCTATGATTTAAGTCATCGCGCAGGTCAAACCGGTCATTGGGCTCGAATGGCTCCTTACCTTGTCTTCGAGGCATCACCGGTATATAACTGGTGTATTTAGCCACTCTGTCGTGCCCATGAGGAGGGCGGCCTGGCTCGTCATATGCGGTACGATGCGGAGACGGAGTGTCAGTGAGCTCATCGTCGAATTGTGGCAGCAGCCGCCTCCGAGGGTAGCTTTTGGGCTGGTTTGACAAACCAATGTCATATGATTCTTCGACTGAGTGGACTTTCGTCCATAAATTAGTGAGGTCGGCCTATTCGTCTTTGAGTTACCGCTCTTTGGCCTTCAGGCTACGAGCCGTTGCTATGTGTCGTTGCCTGATTTCTTCCTGATCCTCGAGGTTATCAGGGATGTATAAGTCATCGGCTTCTGGTAAGTCTTCCTCCTCGACGGGGGGAAGGTAATCATCGCCTTTGGAGTCCTTGATGGTATCGGGGTCGTTTTGGTCCGCAGGTTCGTCCGGACCCTCGAACGGGTGCTCGGGCCCATCAGGATGATCATGATCGGCAGGGGCGTTACCATCCCTGCTGCTGATAAGAGTTCGTCTTCCCTTTTTGCTTTTGGACCACCTATGCGATTTCTGGCGCCTTGATAGCGCGTCGCCCAGTTTGTCACCATCGTTGTGAGGCGTGTTGTCGCCGTTGGTGGTAGGGGTATCCACCATGTAAACGTCATACATAGAAGTGGCAGTCCAACTCCCAGTGTCAACGGGGGTGGGAGCATGGTCCTCTTCATCCATGTATTCTGCCTCCTCGGAGGCATAGTCTAGCACGTCGGTTAAGTCTTCCATGGTGGCTATCAATTGGGTGGTGAGTGGGTCGAAAAATCCGTCCCTACCCGAACTGTAACTGGGCCAGACATAGATCGGGGTTGGATCGTCGGTGATTTTCAACGATGAGAACTGCTCCAAGTCGTCGATCGCTGAGGGTCCGATTGGATCCAGCTGTTCAGAACTCGTGGAGTCAACCCCCATGAAGCCCACCCATGGGGAGTGTTTTGTAGGAACACATGTCCGGTCATACGGCTTGATGGCTAGGCTGGGGTTAGAGATCGGACTGCCGTCATGGGTGACCCCATTGGCGTGTCCGACGGAGGGGTTCGAGGTTAAGGCCTTAGAGTCCTCGGGGGCTACAGGCAAATCCATGAGCCCTATTAGTGACAAGTCGCCTCGAGAGTCGATAGAAACCTCTAGGTTTCCAAACCTAACTTCCTAATCGGGGGCGAGGCTCTCAACGCGGTCTAGATGACCGGTGGAACCAGCATGCAGCACAACGCTGCCGAAGGCGAAGATCTGCCTGGGGACGAAAACGTCCATGTTGCGGACCTCTTCATTGATGAAAAGGCAAGGCATCGATCCCATCTCGCTCACAGAGGAACTCTCAATGAAAGCACTAATGTCGGTGTCAAAACTGGCGGATCTCGGGTAGGGGGTCCTGAACTGTAAAACTAGGATCAATGGTAACAGGAGACGAAGGGGACACGAGTTTACCCAGGTCCGGGCCCTCCTATGGAGGTAATACCCTACGTCCTGCTTGATTGTATTGATGGTGTAAGAGGTTACAGAGTTGATCTACCTCGAGATCGTATGTCTAACCCTAGATGAGTTGTTCACCCTATACCCTAAAACCCTCCGGCTTATATAGATTCCTAGGAGGCCTAGGGTTTACACATGGTCGGTTACATGCCGAAGAGATAAACATGCCTATTTACTACATCAAACGTGGAGCGCAAGCCATGCTCCTTGAAGCTTCCATCCTGGTAACTAGGCCTTCACATCATCCAATGTTCGGCAAGTGGCCCATATAGTCCGGCCCGTACACAACAGGTCAGCTATCCGAGGACCCCCTAATACAGGACTCCCTCACAGGGTGTGTCATGTTTGTTGAAAAAATTATGTATCATTTTCATAAGAAGACTCGTGTTCTGAGTGTGTAGATTGATGATTCCCAAACCTCCTTGCTCTTTTGGCCGACAGATAAGCTCCCATGCTTCTAGTAGAGGTTTTTTTCTCGACGTCTTTCCCTCTCCAGAACAAATGTCACCTATATTTATCAATTTGAAGGAGAATACCTTTATAGAGCATAAGGCAGCTCATTAAAAAAGTGGGTAGGGAAGATAGGACAGCATTTACCATTAGAAGTCTGCCATCATAACTTAGGTATTCAGCACAACCATTGAGCCTTTTTGCACCCTATCAATGATATACATGAAGTGTTCCATTCTCGGCTTAGTAATGCTGAGAGGTGCCCCCAGGTAAGTAAATGGGAACTGAGTTACTAAGCATCCAAGAATAGTTGAAAGTACTTGAGTAGCATCTGGAAGGACATTCGTAGGGATTAACTTTGATTTCTCATAGTTGACCTTAAGACCTGAGGCTGTGGAAAAGGCTTGTAGAAGTTTCTTCAGGTGTGCCAACTGAATGGGGCAAGTCAGAAGTGTAATGAGAGTATCATCTACATACTGTATAATCAGAAAGTCTGGACAAGAGGCAAAATGAATAGGCTTATGCAAATGACCCTTGTGCATAGCATCATTTAAAATTGTTTGTAAGAAATCAACTGCTATCACAAAGAGTAAAGGGGAGAGAGGATCTCCTTGTCTGACCCCCCCTTTTGCATTTAAAAGATTTTCCAGGAACACCATTGAGCAAAACAGCTGAAGAGGCAGTCTTAAATATTTGTGAAATCCATGCACACCACTTATCTCCAAAGCCTTTCTTCTTGAGGATGGCAAGCATCCTCTTATGGTCTATTTTATCAAATGCTTTCTCCAAGTCCAACTTAAGCACAACAATTGGCTTTTTACTTTATTGCATTGGAACAGATATTCATAAGCCTAGGCAATGCAATCAAGGATGGATCTGGATCTCAGGAATCCATATTGATTGGTATGAACTAATTATAGGATAAATGATTGCAGCCTGTTAGCTAGTAGCTTTGTTAGGATTTTCAAAGTGCAACTCAGCAATGATATAGGTTTGTAGTCATTAACAGTGGCAGCTCCAACTTCCTTAGGAATTAGAGTGATGAAGGAATGATTAATGCTTTGTATACATACTTCCCCTTTGTGAAATTGCATGCATAGATCATAGAAATCCCTTTTAATGATTGGCCAACACTTTTTGATGAAGTCTGAATTGAATCCATCTGGCCCTGGGGACTTGTTTGAAGGCAAATCTTTTATGACAACATCAATTTCCTCATGTGTAAAAGGGAGTTCCAGAAAACTCAAATGATGGTGTGGCTGAACCAGATTTAGTTGTTCAGAGGGGATGTGTGAGTGTTCCACTTGACCTAGTCTATCCTTGAATGCAGCAAGAAAAAGGCCTGATTTGCCTTCATCACTGGAGATAGGAGTCCCCGTAGCATTAATGAGTGATGCAATATTATTGTTTCTGTTTTGAATCGTAGCCACGGACTGAAAAAACTAGAATTCTCACTGCCCAAAGTGACCCATTTAATTTTCCCTCTCTGCTGCCAATACAGTTTCTATTGGTTCAACAATGTAGTCAGGTGTTCTTTAAGGAGACTTCTGAAAGTTGCTTCTACCACACTCAAATCTATACGATTTTCAATTGCATCTAACATGGAAATGAAAGCATTCAGATCAGCAATATCCTCTTTGATATTAGAAAAGTGCTGGCCCAATTCCTCAAGTTTTTCCTTAAGATTTTTAATTTTGCATTGATCCTCTTGGCTGCATCAGCATAATGTATTCGTTGAGTCCATACAGACTTTACCAAAGGTAAAAACTGATCATGCTCCATCCCCCGATTTTTAAATCTAAAAATATTGCTTTTGGGCATGGTCGTTTGAATTTGGATGACACGGGGTACATGATCTGAAGTTATCATAGCTAGGGGAAAGGCCATAGTACTTGGGAAGCTTAGAGTCCATGCTAAAGAAGTGAAAATACAATCAAGCTTTTCCAACAACGGACTATCTTGCATATTGCTCCAGGTAAGCTGCCTCCCTTTCAAAGGAATCTCCACAAGGCCAAGTTGACTTATGATAGCATTGAATAGAAGCATGTCATTTATGTTGCCTCTAGGCTTATTCCTATCTTCAAACCTCCTTATGAGGTTAAAGTCCCCCACAATCAGCCAAGCAGCCTCTGTAGGAATTGGAATATTACTAAGCCATTCAAGGAACTCCTGCCTTGTGTCATCCTGACAAGGTGCATAGATATTGGTGAGGGTCCAACAGCTACCACACCTTTGGGACTGCAACTCTACAGATAGAGCATATTCATTCTGAGATACTACTGCTCCTTTGAAAGCATTAGAACACCAACCTGTTAATATTCCCCCTGATCTGCCATTAGATGGCTGGAAAGCAAATGAGTCAAAGCGAGGAGGGTAGAATTTTCTAATGAACCGTATGTTCACATGTTCCTTTTTGGTTTCTTGAAAACACGCAATCTGACACCCACTTTCAGTGATCTTATTGCTAATATGTAGCCCCTTACCTGGGGAGTTAATACCTCTGATATTCCAATTCAGCACCTTCCAAGAGTGGGTAACCATGACAATGATTGAGGATAATAGTATGTGGGGCCATAGAACCATAAGCCCTTGCCCAAAAAAAACAAATCCTAGAGATGACCAAGCACTCAAACTCCCAAACAGGAAATAGAACCATAACCAAGAACTTTATATAGCAAGACACCCACAATCTGACAGAATAATAAAGTCTTACAGACAATTCAGAGATAATGATAAAAGTCCAAGAAAAGTGCAACAACACTAAGCAAAATAAACCCAAATTTACTATAAAGCAATCTAACAATCCCTATGGAAGGGAACTACTTCTTCTTGGTATTCTTCTTGTCCTTAACATCATCCTTGGACTTCTTCTGGTGTCCCCTTCTGTCCTCCCTTGGACTGGTTGGCTGAGCATCAGCCAGGCCAAACTTGGTTACGAGATTCTGAACTACTGACTTCTTGAGAATAGGAGCAGATGCAAAACAGGCTAGGCAGTGTTTGTCCATGCATGTTTTGCCCTTATGGCCTTCATTGATCATTTTGATTAAATCACTTCTCCTTACCTATAACACAACCATGGGATTATTCTTCTTCCTTTTTCTACAATGAAGAACAGATGTGTTGTACTGCCCCACAAGAGGCACTCGTAGTAAAGCAGACTTTATAGCCTGTGGAGTAGAAAATCCTCTGGTTACCTCTTCAGCAGCAGTGGCAAGGCGACAGTCTGGAGTATCTATTCCAGGACATCTGTTAGGAAGGACAAACTTAATGAGAATTTCTTCTGTACACCCCTCCTGAAGTAGTCCAAAGTTTTGATTGTAGCATTGCCTTGGCCCATCCAAAATCATCAGGTGAGAGCAGTTTTGAGGTGAAGAAATCAGCCCATGAAGAAGCACCAGAGATGAAACTATCACTGTCTGATTTGGGACAGAAAAAGAGTTCCCATGCTCTTAAACCTTGCATAGAAAACACATTAGAAATGGCGAACTGCTCTGGAATCTCATAAGCATGTTGGGATGCCTCTGGAGTAATGAATGTAGTGCCCTGCTTAAATGGAAGTTTTTCATAGTCAATGACAGGCTGAATCAGAACCATTCCCACATTAATGTTCTGGATAACTGGGTCTCATGGATGAACATTCAACACTGCTACAATCCTTCAAGGATTTGATCAACTCCCTCCACATGCTGGTTGGGGAGGGTTCTCAGCTAGTTCAACAGGAACCTCCACTAGGTTGAGATCAATGTGTGGAGCAGCTGGGGGTGCAAACAAATCCTGAACATAGTCACTATCAGTATTTTCAGAATCAGAACTAAATGTAACTGTGATATCACTGTTCTCCTCATGTATAGTATCATTCAGGGCATGTTGTTGGCAGGTTCCACAGAAGGATGATTATGAATAACTGGATTAAGCATCTCATTGAGCTGGGCAAATTATGCCTGATTCAGTGCTAGAATATCATTATTCCGAAGATCATTGAGTTCTAGAAAATCACCCTACCCAAATTGTACTCCATTGGCCTCCAAGTGAGGTCCATTGTTCTACATCCAATTTCAATTTGGACCAAAAAGATGATGCAAATTCTGACCAGCATTGTTGGCAGGCATGTTTGGAGCACCACCTGCAAGAGGATGATCCTGTGGCGCCTAAGCTGGCCAATGATCATGATTCCCTGGAGCAGGAGAATGTTCCTGTAAGTCTGGTAAATGATGTGGATTCCCACCATCAGAGGTGGTGCATCTTCATCATTTAGCAGAGCCCCTAGGTTGTTATGGCCAAGGACGATGATCGACACAAACCAAGATTATGCCTGATATTGGTTGCCCGCTGACACCACACAACTCATTGGGATCAAGGAAACATCAGCAATCAGAACCTTAACAACCACTCTGGAGAAATCACTAGCAGTTTTATCCCATTGCACCAGATGACCAAAGTCCTCTACTGCCCCTCTAATATGTTTGAGCTCCCAAAGATCAGTAGGAAAAGCGAGCAGAGCAAGCCATCATACTTGGTCATACGTGAAACTATGGTGATTGATACCCTCATTATGCTTCACAAACGAAATTTGCTGATTCATGAACTGATGCGGACTATGGTTCACAAGCCAATCTCTATCAGTAGATGAATCCACTTGCAGAAACGCATGGCCAAGCGGACACTTTTGCATCATATCTACTGTAAACTGCAGGCGATCTTCGACAAATCCTCTCAAAAAAGACCGCACTTGGGCAAATGGAGTACCTGGAGGTGGCACTGGGGTAATGGTCGCAATGGCAATGTCTTCATGATTCATAGGCACCTGCTCGCTATTGGGGAACGTTGCATGGGAAACAAAAAATTTCCTACGCACACGCAAGATCTATCCATAGTGGTGTGTATCTACGAGAGGGAGAATGGATCTACATACCCTTGTAGATCGCTAAGAGGGAAGCGTTAAGAAACGTGGTTGATGTAGTCGGACGTCTTCGCGATCCAAATCTTCGAGCGTCCTGTGGTCCAATCACGATCCGTCCCGATCTAGCGCCGAACGAACGACACCTCCGCGTTCAGCACACGTACAACTTGATGTCGATCTCCGCCTTCTTGATCCAGCAAGAGGGAGTGGAGAGGTAGATGATTTCTCCAGCAGCGCGATGGCGTTGCGGTGGTGGTGGTGGAGCTATTCCAGCAGGGCTTCGCCTAAGCACCGCTGAAACCGATCTAGAGGAGAAACTACGATCTAGAGGAGAGGTGGCACGCGACTGTTTTTCTATGTCAAAAACCTTCAAACCTCTAGTATATATAGGAGGAGGGGAGGAGGAGGCTTGGCCCCCAAGGGGGCAACCCTTTGCTTCGGCCGAAAGGGGGGGAGGAGGAGTCCTCCTCCAATCCTATTAGGACTAGGACTCCTTCTCTCCCACTTTGCCTTCCTTCCACCCTTGGGTTTCTTCAACTCAGCCGCATGTGCTTCCTGTGGGGCTTTTGCCAGCCCATTAAGGGCTGGTAAACCTCCTCCCACAGCCCATGTAACCTCTTGGGTCAAAATACCCTCCCGATGGTCCCCGGTACCCTCCCGACACTCTCGGTACACTACCGATGAGCCCAAATTTTTTCCAGCGACCAAAACAAGACTTCCTATATATCAATATTTACCTCCGGACCATTCCGGAGCTCCTCGTGACATCCGGGATCTCATATGGGGCTCCAAACAACCTTTGGGCACAACCATATATAACTCTATAGTACCGAAACGTCACCGAACCTTAAGTGTGCAGACCCTGCGGGTTCGAGAACTATGTAGACATGACCGAGCACCTCTAAGGTCAATAACCAATAGCGGGACCTAGATGCCCATATTAGTTCCTACATATTCTACAAAGATCTTTATCAATCGAACCTCTATGTCAAGGATTCAGTTAATCCCGTATGTCGTTCCCTTTGTTCTTCGGTATGTTACTTGCCCGAGGTTCGATCGTCGGTATCTGTATACCTAGTTCAATCTCGTTACCGACAAGTCTCTTTACTCGTTCCATAATACAAGATCCCATAACTAACACTTTAGTCACATTGCTTGCAAGGCTTGTTGTGATGTTGTATTACCGAGTGGGCCCTGAGATACCTCTCCGTCATATGGAGTAACAAATCCTAATATTGATTCATGCCAACTCATAACCCTCGGAGATACCTGTAGAGCACCTTTATAGTCACCCAGTTACGTTGCGACGTTTGATACACACAAGGTACTCCTTTAGTATCAGTGAGTTGCATGATCTCATGGTCATAGGAACAGATACTTGACATGCAGAAAACTGTAGCAATAAACTAACATGATCAAATGCTACGTTTATAGTTTGGTTCTTGTCCATCACATCATTCTCCTAATGATGTGATCCCGTTATCAAATGACATCTCATGCCAATGGCTAGGAAATCTTTACCATCTTTGATCAACGAGCTAGTCTACTAGAGGCACACTAGGGACAAAGTGTTGTCTATATATCCACACATGCAATGTGTTTCCAGTCAATAAAATTATAGCATGGATAATAAAAAATTATCATGAACAAGTAAATATAATAATAACTATTTTATTATTGCCTCTAGGGCATATTTCCAACACTCGCTATCATGGTAGCGACAATGCTAGGGCCGTCCCTCCACCTGAACTGAACCGTATCGGCCAGGCACGAACGCCTCAACGTCGACGAGGAAGTTCGCCATTACACAGTACCTAGGTGGCCGGAGCAAGGTGGTCTGGTCAGAGTCGCCAGAAGCTTGGAGCTGAGGGGGCAAAACAGGGCTGGAGACCATGTTGTGGGAGGAAACAAGAGCAGGGTAGGAAGGGGAAACGGTGGCCTGTGAGCCGATTAGTTTAGGTGTGAAATTACCCTCGCTCCCTTTGGATAGTGTATCAGTGCAGGCTCCTGTCAAATCCTTCCCATCTAAAAGCAGCTCATTATTACTCTGGGAGACAGAGAGGAAATTAATGAAAAGATTCCTGTCCATGGTATGTCCTTCTTCAGTTGTGGGCACATTAGGCATGCCTGCCACTGGCAAATTAAGATCAAAACTGCTTTGTTGTAGAGCTACCTTGCCAGGGAAACAATCCAGAGATAGATCCAAATTTAAGGTAGGATCAACAAGATCATTTGGAAGTTCAATATGATCGTGCATACGATCGTTAGACCGATCTTTGTCCTCACAATCTGAGACTTTCCTGGAGCACAACTTAGGTACCCAAACAACATTGGCTGGTGGGCCACGTTGCTGAACTTTCAATTGAAATAAAAGAGAACACTATTGGCTAATATGTCCTAGGAGTTTGCAACAATGACACCTGATGTTACTGTCACATTGATATCGAAAGTGCCCAAAAGTAAGACAACGAGGATAGTAAATATTGTCATAACTATTCACTTCAAACGGATGCTCTTGGACATCGTCATCTTGGTCAGCCCAGTCGAGACGATCAAAGACAGATGTTCTGACCTTCTTGTTGGGCTGAGCCGGATCCAACCTATCAAAAACAGAGCGCCTTGGGCCTGACGCATTTTGAATAGGAAGCCGGAGCAGGCCTGCTTGCAGGTTAGTCTTTCGAGCCTGTATACTTTCCTCAGATGTTTCAGGAGGGATGTCTTGGCGCAGCCTATCAAAAACTGAAGAGAGGTGCACTGACTGACATTTCTGTTGCCCCAATAAATCCTTGAGTAACTCCTTGGGCAAGCGAGCCTCAGAAAGTGATCTCAGTTCTGTCATTTCTTCCGAAGAAAAACATTCAATTGAGGAGCGAGCATAGGATTGTCGAAAGAATTCTCTGATGGATAGCAGATCAACACCTTTGAGCAATAGATAGTGAAGATCATCAATTTCCTTAGAGGTAAGTCTAGAAACAAAGCTAAACTTAACCAAAGCAGGAGCTGTCATATCACTTTGAACCCCTGGTAGAGATGAAGATTTGCCTAAAGCCATAGTTCTGTCACACTGCCGTGTTCCCAAGGAAGTAAGGTTGGCACCTACCAGAGCATATTTGGAACCTTTGTTTCTTACCTTTGTCCAAGAGTTAGCTTCTTCCATCTCCCATTTTCTGAATTCCTTGATGTAATCAGGACCCCCCTTGCCCCAAAGGTTAAAGAAACCATGAAATCCTGACATTCAAAACTCTTGAGAGAATAGATGAAGAAGCCCACTTGTTTAGAGAAAATTGAGAACCTGAATGTGCGATCACGCAGAAAAACCACAACAATGCCTCCCAGACAGGCATTGAGATATTTGCTAACTGTATTGCAATCAAGGCAATGTCTGAATCGTTTGAAAGAAGCAACCATAAAGAATTCCCGAGCATTCTTCGTTGGAGTGAAAGCCACCGGACAATGAAACCGTTGCCAGATGATCCGTTGGAAATCCAAACCCTGTCAGATGTCCAAGGCCTGCTGAAGATCGTCCAGACCTTCTGCCTTTGGATCAGAACTGTCAGTTAGGGTTTTGGGATTAGCATGAAGATCAGGCCCAACATTTGCCTTGTTCCGACCATGCTCAAGGGCACCTGGAGTTACTGGAGTAATGCGCCCACCGACAATGGCCTTGTAGCAGGGGAACGTGATCTCATACCCAGTCATAATGGATTCTCCATCATGGAGGAATCGAGCATCAATGATCACCAAATTCGAATCCAGTAGTGCTAGACGCCCTGAGTTGGAGAGGGAGATCTGACCTTGGTGGAAGACGACCTTGGCCTTTTGAAAGTCCGCATGAAAACTAGCAGCCCAAGTAGCCGAAATGGAGCCCGCGACAACCATGAGGGCGATCAGCTGCGGAGGGGAAGGAGACACTTACCAGGGGTGACGTAGCCGGCCAGGCTGGCTGGCCGGCGGTGGCGCCGGAGAGCTGGATGAGGCCATCGCTCGATAGCCAATTCGCCTGATCTGCAAATCACGCTCAATGCATGACCCTTAGAGTCCTTATGAGTTCACCCATGGACATATTGTTGCCATGCCATTTCCTCCTTTTATTGATTTTCCTTTTCCTTTTCCATTTACACGCACATGAAAGGACCAGACTACCCCTGACTCTTCCAACCTTATCTATTTCGTTCGTTGATTGGTGGCATGAATGGTTCGACGCAGGCTCTCGTTGTTGTAGATCATCCACGTCTTCGCGCGCCTTTGAAGCTCTCCATTGCCTGCTGGCTCACGCTTGCATGCCGCCGAAGCTCTGCGTTGCTTGTACCTCTCAAACAACGTGCTGGAGGAGTGTCCGAGGGTGCGACCAACAACAACACCAATGGTATGACGGGCGACAACAACTGGACCCTTTTGGATGTTCTTAGAGGAAGGAGAAGGTGTGGGATGTGCTGAAGATGGATTGCAATTCATACTTGTCAACGAATTGCAATTTGGGCAATTACATCAAGAATATTAGTCATATTTTATTTCACAGCCAATATATGTTGCTGGATTTGAAGTAGCTTATTCCAAGACCAAGGAAATCGAGTTAGCTCAGAGTGGCAGAAGTAATTATTATCACACCTACAAAACATATTCCTAGCAGCAAGCATGAATAAAGAGTACATGTTCATTGACCCATTCACTATCTCAGATCTTACAACCCGGTCACTTCATGCTGCATAAAAGTGAATACTGTCTTAATACAGTTAAGCAACTGCTCGCAATTATTCTCCAGTTTTCTAAGATTCCTCGCAGGAGGCCAAGCTCAAAGGTAGAGTTTTTACACTTGCAAATGTAAACAGTATGTTTCAAATAAAGAAAGAAATATCAAGTGAACAAGAAAGAGGAATGATTAGTGGAATACCATCGAGTAGGATTTGGTTCCATGCCGGCGTTGTGGCACCGCCGTGTGTGGCGTCCATGCGATAGGCGGTGTCCATTCGATCGACGGCGACGACGTCCAGGGAATTAGTAGCACGACGACGTCCAGGCAACCGATGACAGCGACATCCAAGGAATCGGCAGCACGACAGATGTTCAGGCGATTGACGATGTCGATGTATAGGTGGTCAACTTCAATGATGTCTAGTGGTCGGTGTTGGTGGCCGGGTGTAGACGATCTGCGCCTGTCGGGTGTGTTCGCGACTGTAGGCTAGTGCAACGAGTGCAACCTAGCAAATTCAGCTACCGTCCTAAATGACACGATCAGATACGTGTACACATTCAGGGGTAGCCTAATGCTTTCATGTGCATGTAAATGGAAAAGGAAAAAAGAAAATCAATAAAAAGGAAGGAAATGTCATGGTAAACAATATTTCCATGAACTGGATGTCAATTTTGCGAAGCCCATCTTGCGAGTAGCATTTTTACGAATCCGCACGTTCAAACTAGCAAATAGCCAATTTTCTCATCGCATGGATGGGGCGATCGAGCGAGCAATTGGGCTGGCCCATCGGTAGTTAGTACGAACTTTTGGTTTTGCGACATTGGTTTATATTGGTTTCGCACTGGTTTTTATATTTTCCTTTTCCTTTTTGTCTCTGTTTACTTTTTTTTTCTGTTTTCTGTTTATTTTTATTTTTCCCTTCTCTTTTTCTTCGTTTTTCTTTCTATATTCCAGTTTCTTTTGTTTGATATTTTCAATTTTTTGTTCCGAATTTCAAAAAATGTTCTCGTGTCCAAAATTTTGTTCGCATTTTTTTAAAAATGACCATAATTCAGAAAAACAATTCATGAATTGCCAAAAATGTTCTTGCTTTTAAAATGTGTTCATATTTTCAAAAATGATCATGTTTCAAAAATTGTTCTCTATTCAAAATTTGTTAAGGATTTTTAAAAAATGTCCATGTTTTAAAAAATGTTCATGGATTTTAAAACATGTTTTTGTTTGTTAATTTGTTTCATGATTTCATCAAAATATTTTTGTTTCCAAATTTGTTCTTATTTTCAAAATTTGTTCAAGATTTCATAAAATGTTCTTATTTAAAAAAAATGTTCAGTGATTTCAGTTTTTTTTCTCGTTCTCAAAAATTGTTCGGATTTTCATAAAAATGTTGTGTTTCAAAAAGTGTCCAGGATTTTCAATAAATCTTTTTGCTTTTATAATTTGTTGACAACTTAAGAAAAAATCGTGTTTTCAAAATTTTGTTCTAAATTTAAAAATGAGCGAATATTTTTTTTTGTTCTTTTAAGGATAATGTTTAGAAAATTGAAAATCTAACGAATTTCTAAAAAAAAATGCAATTCAAAACTATTTCAAAATTCCAAATTTTGTTCATATTTTTCAAAAATTTGTTCTTGCTTTTTAAAACGTGTTGAAACTAATAGAATTGTACGCTACAAAAAATAGGACGCTAGAGTGACTATCACATTATAGTTAAAAATGATTCACGCTATTATCTGTCACAATCGGCCATAAGGTGCATTGGCTAGCAGTATGTGTCAGTTGTTGCGACATTGTGACTTCGAAGCTATGTGTCGCGATTCTTTTTCAGGAATAGCTTGGGAACAACCGGCTGATCTGGCGAGGCATCCGGCACCTCCAGCACATGACACGTGCACCACACTAGTCTGACTATATATATTTTTATTTTTGTCTGCAACATCACCTGTTACAAAGTTACTTCTGCAACAACATCTATGCTGCGGAAAAGGAAAGACGCAAAAAAAAAATCTACAACAAGATCTCTATTGCCAAAAAATTATGCAACAATCCCTACGTTGCAAAAATAATCTGCAAAAGGCTTGTGTGGTAAAAAAGAATTTGCAACACAATCTGTGTTGCAAAGGCAAGGACAACGCATAGCCATAAGGTTACACCGATCTGACGGCTCCCAAGCACGCCCCATTCTTTTTTTGCGATATTTCTCCGCTATATATGGGCCGGTCCAGTCGGGAGACGCTGGTGCCCAGGCCGGCTGGCCGGAGTTACCTTTATTACAACGGGCCAGAACACGTGGATAGCCCAACAGAAGTCATCAGCTGCCTTGGAAAGCCCACTAGATGATTGGATTCCGAGTCGTACGCGACTCTCCCACCCCCACAAATCCACAGCCGACCCTCCCCTCCCCTCCGCTCGCCTCCTTCATCCATCTCCGGCGACCTCCCAGCTACCACCGAATCCCGACCATTTCACCCGCCGCCGTCGCCGAAGCCGATACGAGCTCATCCTCTACAGAGCGTCGTAATTCGGTCTGCTTTGGGGTCTCCGCAAGCAGCCCGCTCTCTCGGAAGTCGCGGAGGTCCTAGGGTTCGCGCGCATCCTGCGTGTGAGTATCTCTTTCTGTCTCCGCGTACATAGATTCATCTCGCCAGTTACTAGTTAAAGTAGAGACGATTACTAGTTTGAGACCATTGTTTTGCTATTAAGTGCGGAATAGATGAGAATGCCCTCTTGACGAAATCGTGTACGTTAACGATAGGGTTTCCGATGAATCTGTGTGATTAATGGCCATGGAAAATTCTCTGTGTAAAATAGTTCTAGTCTAGTTCTACTTGGCCCCATAGAAATACAATTAGCGATTTGGAGGGATTAAATTATGAGAGTGTCTAGGTCTCAATCGAATAGCATGCAAAAAGAAAAAAAAAACTAAAAAAACTGTTTGCACGAATCTCGATGCAAGATCAATGGATTATAGTGTCGACTGAGACTTCGCGAAGTCTCAGTCGACTGATTTTTAGCAAGCCCGTTAAATTATTGCGGGTAGTCCTCAGGCTAGATACATGGTGGAATAGGGTCAGTGCAGGTTATCTGGATATCACAGTGGGGACTCTCTTAATTGAGTTATATACATGGTAAAACTATCAGCCACTCTCGAGGTTTGCTTGCATGCCATTACTTGTCAGACGCACTGATAGTAACATAGTAGAATTTGTCGACCTTGAGAGCTTAATTGGGCATTTCATGGGTAGTAAGGGACACATGAATTTTCAGCCGTTTGAGGTAAAAGACTGATCTACATTTTTCTCAGGTGGCAATATATCTGTAAATATTTGCGTAATATAGAACTAAATCCAGTTTTCTTTGTATTTTGGGAAAAGGTTCATTATATTATACTTTTCTACTTGCGTGTGACATAAGCTTTGAGGCTTTAAGCTAAGAGGATCCCTCTGTTTTTGCTCCAGGGTTGTGTTCGCTGAAATATGGAGATACAGACTTCAGGAAAGCCCATTGATATGCTGATGGAGAAGGTTCTTTGTATGAATATTCTTTCTTCTGATTACTTCAAGGAGCTCTACAGGATGAAGACCTATCATGAGGTCATTGACGAGATCTACAACCAAGTTGATCATGTAGAGCCTTGGATGACTGGCAATTGCAGGGGTCCTTCCACTGCATTTTGTCTCCTCTACAAGTTCTTCACAATGAAGCTTACTGTGAAACAGATGCATGGTTTGTTGAAGCATCCTGACTCCCCGTACATTAGAGCTGTAAGTTTCTTTGACATAAGTTACTTTTGGCAAAATGCACGCATCATGCCATCATGGTTGTTGTGTCTACTCATTACACTTATTTGTGATTAATGCATGCACTAGGCTGTATGTCAAAGTTGTATGAGAACAAAGTGTTAGCATGTTTCTAGTAACAAACTGGTCTTATCAATCTATCCTAAGCAATCAACTCTTCTATTATTTTTTACGTTCACTTATTACATTTTGGTTATAACCACTAACAGTCATATTACTTGCTTTCTTGGGTCCTTTTGCCTCGATTTTGGTCCTAGGACACGTGGATGAACAAAGTTTGCAAGCAGTAGTGTACCAGTCTGTGCATTGGATTTGTGAGCATTTTTTTTCTTCATTTATCGTGTTAGATAATCAGCTGGCTTCTGCTAAATAACCAATTGGTATTTGTTTTTGCAGATAGGATTTTTGTATCTTCGATATGTTGCAGATCCAAAGATCCTATGGACATGGTATGAGCCCTACTTGAAGGATGATGAGGTATTGCTATTTTTGGGTTTTCATTTGTATATTTCTTGTTCTTTTATGTTTTTTGCTGTTGTATGTACTTTCGGCCTCAAAGCAAAGAAGCCACCTTGAATGGTTGCTTTTATTGCCTACGATATTCCCTGGGTATGAGTCGGTGATGTTCTTGATGTTTTTTCTTTTCCTGTTCCATCATTTCCTTGTCCAGTTGTCCTTTCTGCTTCTAGTGGTAATCTCGCCTGCAGGTATCAGTCATAATAGGTAGGTGCAGTTACTGGTTCGGACATCACTTATTTTTAAGTAAATCTTTCAAGCAGACCCGAACTCATAGGTCCGTAAGACCATAACCATATTGAGCTTCCTTTAATTTCAAAATAATAAGTGAAGACGATCCATTAGAGGAGCTGTATGGCCTGCAACTAGCTTGTTCAAGAAAGATGTGGTAATTGCAGAAGTCATGGTGTACAAATCAAGGAATACAAGTTTATAATTAATAAGGAAATATATCCAGTCCATATGATTTCATCATATTAATTAATGAGCTAGTTAGCCATATAATTATTATTTTTGGCTTGATGCAGGAATTCTCCCCTGGATCTAATGGTCACATGACAACCATGGGTGTCTATGTGCGTGATCTTATACTTGGACAGGTCTGCATCTCAAGTTCTTTCTTTCAGAATAAAAATAAGTGCACTTGTTTGTTTTGGCATTTTTTTCCTGTTTATGTCGTTATAACTGAAAAATGTTCGTTCCTTTCTCTATTGGCTCACCTTCCTGTAGCTAATCCTTTTAATTCTCATGTGAACTAGATTTCTATACTACATGAGATTATTTCTCCATGCTAATTCTCACCTTCTATTTTCTCATGATGTTAACAGTTTTTAATCTTGTGTTTATTGTATATATGTTCAGAAACTATGCCAACTAGCTGGACAAATTTCTTAGTCAGGCAAGTCATGGTTCAACAACATAGCTTGTTCATAGTTTATGCTCTTCTCTTTTCCAAAAAGCTGTCTCAAATTCATAGGTAGTTGGTTAAAGATTTATTTGTGATTCTCAATGATCATATCACAAGATTGGATTGCATTGTATCACCTAACTTCATTTTATGTTAGCAAGTTTATATTGATCAGCATGTTGCTCTGTTTTCCTTGTGCAGTACTACTTTGATAGTATCCTTCCAAGAGTTCCTGTTCCAGTAGTTCGTCAAGTAACAGCCAATCTTGAGAAGATGAAGCTGCCTACCAAGCTTTCTGGGGTGACTGGAGACAATCGCCACGGATCAGAGGATACTGCCCGTCACCCCCCTTCTGTTAAAGCTTCTTTGTCAGTTTCCTTTGGACAGCGTGCGCCACACCGTGCTTCCACACGGGATTCTTCCCCAGTGCGACGAACAGTCAACCAAGATGATCATCGTAGATCATCTTCACCATTTCGTCGTAGTGCAAGTCGGGAGGGGCCTTCCAATGACCGTTCAGGTCATGACCGAGAAGGTAACCGTTCAAGCCGTGACCGAGATACTGACCGTTCAAGCCGTGACCGAGATACTGGCCGTTCAAGCCGTGACCGAGATACTGGCCGTTCAAGCCGTGACCGAGATACTGTCCGTTCAAGCCGGGACCGAGATACTAGCTGTTCAAGACGGGACCGAGAGCGTGATCGATCAAGCCATCACAGAGAGCTTGATTATGACCGTGACAGCAGGGATTGTGACTATTACAGGTCCAGGCATTCAGAAGAAAGAAGGAATTACCGAAGCGAGCATGACAATAGTAGACACAGACGCTCCTGCTCATGTCATAGGAGCAGAAGCCGGAGCAGGAGCAAGAGCCGGAGTCGGAGCAGGAATGAGCATCGATCCAGTCCATTTGGGGATACAAGCAAAGAAAAGGCTGCTGCTGCCTCGAGCAACCTAGCTAAGCTGAAAGACCTGTACGGCGACGTAACTGAGAAGGATGACGCCGACGGTGGTGCCAGGCGGCTTCACCATGATTCATGTGCCAAAGAGGTTATTAGGTTGGGAGGCCCTAGGTGGAGATAAATGTGAGCCGCCGACTCTGTCATCTAGGTCATGCTGTTACTGCACCGTTGGATCTACCGGCTTCTGCATTGACGTTGGTGAGATCCCAGTCTTTGTAAACACTTGTACTTTATGTTGGTTCATTAATCCATGTCTTTTGGACGTTCAGTCAATTTATCAAATTCATGAACGCGAAGTTATCATGTTAGGCTGAATGTTTGGCATGTACCAACTGGGTTACATGATGTCTGGCGCTAGAGCAAAAATGAAGAATGCGATGATACTTCTCCTTCCTTTGAAGAAAGAAGAATCGTACATCTCTAACGCGTAAGATTGAGTTCGACTGCCTTCAAATTGTATATCAGGGTTGCTGTCAGGAAGATGCGGAATGAAACTATATCGGGCATGGGTTTTCAAAGACACGAGTATTTTTTGGCAAGGTTTCAGTTTATTCGTTCCTGCTCCATCCATCGCTATCGCGCTGCCCGTGCACATGTTCAACTGTCAATTAGCCGATGCATTTATAGTTTATTCATTGCATGTTTGATTTTTCGCTTTACTAAGTGGTGTATAGCAATTCACGCTCTTAGGATGTGTTTGGTTGATTGCATAACATCCAGTGTGGTTATGGAACTAAATTTGACCTGTTTGGTTACATGCGCGTTCGGCTGACCCTGCATAGCATATGCTTCTCAAAGCAGCCCTATGAAAGAACCATCGAATCAACTGTTACGAAAGCCCATCGCCTGGCTATGAAAGAACGACCGAATCAACTGTTACCAGGAGCTAGGCCCGAGCAAGCGCAATGGGGGCATGTGGTTGCACGCGCAGGAACAAGCGGGAGTCAAAACACCTATTTCGAAGACGCGTCATAAATGCCATCACGTCTCACTACTACACAATCAAATAGCATTGACTGGTCAAATTTTATTATCACTGAAACGCTTCTGACTCGTGAATGTCACCTGGTGAGTGGTGGCTTAAGTCACCATGGATAGGCCAGTTGGCCGGTCAGTGATAACATTTCATCATAGACTGTCGTTTAGTTTGTGATAATTGTTCATCGCAGGTTGCATTGGCCTTTCATGGCTGGACTTTATTTATGTTGCTACCAGCTAGACAAATGAAATTGATAAAAACACACAAGCAAAATACACATGCATTCATCATTCATTTGCATAAGTTGTTTCTCGTAAAACAATACGCATTACTGTAGCACCTCGGGATCATCACTATATCAAATGGTCGCTACCCTCCGCATAATATTGACTCTAAGGTGCCAACTTCACACAACGTAAATGTGCATGCCATGTGGCAGGACGGTCAGTATCACGACACAATCCGCAACAACAGTATACATACATGTACAACAGTGAATATGACAAGGTATTTCGACCAAGATCCAACTCATACAAGGAAAGCAAAAAAACCTTAGGCATGTAGGAATACAATTTGCCTCAAGAAGGCCATGTTAGGAGTATAATTGTGTTAGGTAAAGATAAGGAGATAGAGATAGAATATTTAAACATACGATGACTTATCATGTACTTCAAGTCTCACCCCATTGTTGTACTTCATATATTTAAACATACGACGACTTATCATGTACAACAAGAATACTAGGGTTCCACAATTTTCACATGACACCATAGCCAAGAGGCCTTAAGTTTGTTCGCAATTGTCCACTTCCGCTACGACTCGAGGTGGGGGATGTTAGAAGTACAATTGTATTAAGTAGAGGTAAGGAGATATAGATAGAATGAGTTATCTTGTGCTCCAAGTATATGTAAGCATATGACGACTTATCTTGTACTCCAAATTTATGTAAGCATATGTCGACTTATCTTGTACTCCAAGTCTCACCCCATCATTGTATTCGACATATAGTTATATACCCTATGATGGTCATTTCAATGTTACAACCTATAAAATTGCATGTTGCATTTAGGGAGCACAAACACGCAACCAAATGCCATGCTTGTGTTCTACTCTCATGCAACCTGGTCCATTGTGGGCAACTAAACAGGGCGCACCTATGTCTCGCTGTAAGTGAGACATAGGGAAGTCTCGTGTCGTGGCTGCTTTAGATGGGCTGGACCAGTCCCGTGGGAGGCTACATCCTCCTTCCTCTGTTTCTGTATGCTTATGTTTTTGTTTTTTTTGTAATTTTTCACTTTTGTTTATACTTTAACACAATCTAATATATATATTACAAAAAACACTACAGAAAACATTTGACCAAGAATTTGAAAAATGTTGGATGTAGAAAATATTTATCATGTATACAAACAATGTATAAATAAATTGATACTGTAATAAAAATATATTAGTCACGCATTTGAAAAACATTTGCATAAGTATTTGAAAAATGTTTATAAAGCATTTGAAAAAAATTCAATGCGTATAGAAAAAAATGTTGACTATGCATTAAAATTTGGTGACTTTTTTCATCGTGTATATAAAAAATGTTAATCAAGCATTTCAAAAAGTTGCTAAACTATTGTTTGAAAAATGTTAATTGAGAATTTAGAAATGTTAGATGTGTATAAAAAATGTTGACAATGTATTATAAATGATGAATTTTTTCATGTATATAAGAATGCTAACCAAGTATTTGAAAGAATGTTAAATGTATATAGAAAAAATGTTGACCATGTATTAAAAATATTATGAAAAAAGTTGATAATTTATACAAAAAGATAAATCGTGCATTTGAGAAAATGATGAACAAATATTTGAAAAATGTTAATCAAGCATTTGGAAAATTTTAAATGTGTATGTAAAAAATGTTGACCATCTATCAAAAAATGATGAAAATTTTGATTATGTATATAAAAATGTTAAACAATCATTAAAATGTTAAATGTGTTAAAAATGTTGACCATGCGTTCAAAAAGTGTTAATATTGCATTTAACAAATGTTAATCAAGCATTTGAAAAAATGTTAAATGTGCCTAGTAAAAATGTTGGTCATGTATCAGAAAATGTCAATCTTGTTTTTGAAAATTGTGAATCAAGTATTTGAAAAGTTTAAAAGTGTTTATAGAGAAAATGTTAACCATGTATTTAAAAGATGTTAATCTTGTATTTGAAAAATGTTAATCAAAGATTTGAAAATTTCTTAAATTTGTATCAAAAAATGTTAGACGTGTAGCCTTGATGGGCAGGTGGTGCCCCCAAAGGACACCTTTCGATATTTGGGGTCAATGTTGCAGAAGGATTGAGATATTGATGAAGATGTGAACCATCAAATTAAAGTCGGATGGATGAAGTTGTGCCAAGCTTCTGGCATTCTCTGTGACAAGAGGATGCCACAAAAGCTAAAAGACAAGTTCTATAGGATGATGGTTCGACTGGCAATGTTGTATGGCGCTGAGTGTTGGCCGACTAAAAGGCGACATGTGCAATAGTTAGGTGTGACAGATATGCGCATGTTAAGATGGATGTGTGTCCACACAAGGAAAGACCGAATCCGGAATGATGATATACGAGATAGAGTTGGGGTAGCGTCAATTGAAGAGAAGCTTGTCCAACATCGTCTGAGATGGTTTGGGCATATTCAGCGCACGCCTCTAGAACCTCCGGTGCATAAAGGATGGCTAAAGCATACTGATAATATCAAAAAAGGTCAGAATAGACCAAACTTAACATGCGAAGAGTCCATAAAAAGAGATCTGAAGGATTGAAGCATCACCAAAGAACTAAACATGGACAGGGGAGCGTGGAAGCTTGCTATTCATGTGCCAAAACCATGCGTTGATCATGAGATCTTATGGGTTTCACCTCTAGCCTATCCCAACTTGTTTGAGACTAAAGGCTTTGTTGTTATTGTTGTTGTTCTTGTGTATTAGAAAATTTTGTTGACATATACCAAAAACTAGAATAAAATCAAAAGAACAAAGAAAACTAAAAAGAAACAAAATAAAACAAAGAAAAAATAAAATGATAAATAAAATCAAAGAAAGAAATGCAAAAAAGAATAAGAAAAAGGAAAGAAATAAAAGAAAATGAAAAAACCCAGCTGAAATGGCCTCAAGTAGGGCGCGTCCCTACAACTTACCACCAATGAGAGTTGGACGGAGTGTCTAGCAACACTCCTGAACTCCATGGAGACTAGGGATCAATCCCTAGTTCTGCATTTTCCAATTCTTTTTTACATTAATAATGCATGCGCGAATGGGCCGACCCAATCACCTTGAAACCTTTAGTGAGACTTTCTAACGACTCGCTTAATACGAGATATAGTCGCCGCGAAGTAAACATGGTCCGGAGTCTGTATGTCCACAAGACTCCACTGGGTTAGGCTCCTAGGGGCCCAAAAAATGTTGCAGGTAACCAAACACATATTTATTGTTTTCACCCTGACTTAACAAAACTGGAAATTAACTTATACCGACGAATGTGTCCCTTAGCCAAAAGTAATTGGCAAAATCCTATCTTAAATAAACCCCCGTTTAGGAAAACCCCTGGAAAAGATGAAAATGACATATATTATAGCCGACCAATCCTTATAAGGCCATTCTTACATGAACTAAAAATTATACACGTGTCTGATAGAGTATTGGAAATGGGGCACCCCTAATACATGGCAAATGGGCCTATTTGCAAAAAGCATATCATATTAAAACTTGGAAATGATTTATTTACCACTGACTATTATTGACCACTCGAAGACATGCTCGGATACACAATCACCATGACACCATTAGCCAGAGAAGATCATCAAGTAAGGAAGTGATGCCAACAATGGCGACATTGGAGGTCGGAGCCCGAGCATCCGATACACATGTCGCAAGGGCAGGCAGCCCTTACGGCACACTCCACGGACCAGACATTCCAGGCTATGAAGTATAGGCCTATGAAAATAGGCAATCATCACGAAGCCTGAGCTGCTTGGGCGTCTCGGGCCGATCAGGCTTAGGCCATATCAGCCAGATCGACGTGATTAGCCCTGGTCCATCTCTTGACCATAGATGGGTGGTGTACCGCATCACATCAAACTAGACTAGGAAAGCACTCGAGTACCTGATACATCGCGTTGTCAGGTCATCTATTGACAATACAAAGAACAAGTTGCACACAACACCTACAAACTTGTACACCTGTTGACACATGCTAAAACAACCACTGTGGTGCCGCCCCATGCAGGGGCAACCAATACATAACACACTAGCATACACCCACAAATCCCAAGGAAAACACATGTAGCAGCTTCACCCCGAAGAATACAACAAGACTAGAGTTAGGAGTGTTCGGGCACTCTAGTTAGGACCCTCGACCACCACCGGTTGCACCCTGACCACCTCCTTTGTAACACTACAACTCATCCGTCCCTCCAATTCATATCAATAAGAACATGACATAGGATTTTATGCTACCATGGTGGCCTGAACCTATATAAGAAAAAATATGTCTTGTGTGATCCCTTGCCCGTGGAGAGACAAAGCATTTTAGCCCCTCGACGAACTCATAAATAACACGATAGCATCGACCCCTGGTGTCTTGAGTATACACTATGACAGTGTCCTTGTGAAAATCAACGCCAATCCTCCTGAACCCGCCAGCGGCACACTATAAGCGAAGCTCTATTCGGCCTCTAGACCTCCAAACATCATCGAAGACATGGAGATGTTACACATGAAACTTCCAGGAAGCCGTCAGCCGAAGCCAAAAGATGCCAACGACGTCGATCTAGAAAACATATCGCTATCCTACAGAAGAAGACGATGAAAAGGGTGAATGACCACCTTGCATCCAATCAAATAGATCTGAGGTGACATAACCGCACGAACTCCCCGACGACGCCAACCATCCCGTTGGAAGACGTATCTGAACACCTGCATAATATAAAGACACATTTGAAGTCCCTTTGGATGATATTCTTCAGGTTTTTTAGGGTTTCCAACACATTGATTTTTCCTATACTTCTTGCATTGAAATAGCAACAACAACTAATAATTCATGGATAGTTTTCTTTAAAGACTTGTGGGTTCCCATCAAGCAGTACTGCCGTGTTTAGAAGAGTATGTACTCTCTTTTCTACGTGGAACTGTAATAGACTATTTGGAAGACCTATGTAAACATATTTGCTATTGATCTTCTGAATTTTGCACTTGATAAAAACAGTTTTTAACACAATATAAACGCATGCACTCATATATGCGCACATAAACTCATCCTTATGAACGTACTCGCACACACACTAATCCATGGGCATCTTTGAGAGATTGAGACGACACATCATTTTGAGATTGACAAAGTCACCACACACGTCTTCGTAGTCGACGTAATCGTCTCCTCCCACTAAACGTCATTGCCAAAAGGTCTAAATGAAATAGATCTAAGAAAATGCTAGCATCAATGTTAAGTCTAGAACTTAAACCTTGATGGCTGGGGTACTACTGTCCTTTTAACATTTAATTACACTTGAAATACCTTTTAGGATGTAAAATTTATAACCACTTTGTTCCAAACAATGTATCATCGGGCCAAGTCTAAACCATGACCCCATTTCGTTTGTATGTATTTGATTGGGTCTAAACATTTCGTTTGTATGTATTTGATTGGGTCTAAATGGACAAATAGGATGACCCAACGCAGCAACCCATCTTATTTTTTTGTTCGCTTTGTGTCCATTTAGACCCATTTCTGTCTTAAACTTAAAGAGAAAATGGGTTCAAACGAACCCAGAATGAACGCTGTATGTATCCTTCTTGTGTGATGCATGTTCGGGTTTGGCCCATATGTCATCCCCACACCCATCTTCAACCCTCTCTCTTAACCTTTTCTCTTTCTTCTCCACCCACCCACCCACACCCTTGTGCCCGACCTGGAGCATGCTCAGCGTCGCAACACTCGAGCACGACTAGAACACGCCCGATGTCGCAGCACCGGAGCCCGACCAGGAGCACGTCGTTTGGCCCACCTCCTTCCCTCGTCGCCTCTTTTGTGCCAGCGTGTTATGGTGGTGCGGCGCGACAGCGCGGGGCGAGCACTAAGCGACGTCACGTCCACCATGTTTGAGAGCATCCGCGACACCGCCGCCACCCTCTTCTTGCTCTCGGCCTCCCTCGACAGCTACATCAGTTGCGTGTTCATCATTGACGCCGGCGGTGGTCGTCGCTGCTAGGTGTTCGATGAAATGGCAGGGGAGGACAACTCATCAAATGAGGTAGCACCGTTAATAAAAAGGACAAAAATTGGACTAATCGGTCGCCCCTCGGGGCCGAATTCGCTGTTTTGACCCTTTTTGTAAACTTTAGCACGATCTGATCCTAATTAAAAAAATCATGATCTGACCTTTTCCTACCGCCATCGTCTTTGGTGACAGGCTAACACAACTTACCGCCAAGGGCTATGGTGGTAGGACTGACTGCGCCGTCATGGTCGGGCGACGTTGAAAATACCCTACCGTCATGTTGGAGACGTAGTAGTAAATCAAAAAAATTCCTACGATCACCAAGATCTATCTATGGATAAACCTGCAACGAGTGGGAAGAGATTGCATCTTCATACCTTTGAAGATCGCTAAGCAAAAAGCGTTACAAGAACGCAGTTGGTGGAGTCGTACTCGTAGCGATTCAGATCGCGGTGGACTCCGATATTAGCGCCGAACAACGGCACCTCCGCGTTCAACACACGTACAGCCCGGTGACGTCTCCTGTGCCTTGATCCAGCAAGGAGGAGGGAGAGGTTGGGGAAGAGCTTCAACAGCAGCAGGACGGCGTGGTGGTGGTGGAGCAGCAAGGTATTCCGGTAGGGCTTCGCCTATGCACTGCGGAGGAGGAAGAAGAGAGGTAAGGCTGCGCCGTGGGAGAGAGATCAAATGTTGTCTCAAAACAGCCAAAACCTCAAGTATATATAGGATAAGGGAGAGGGAGGGCTGCCTTGGCCCCTCCTCCAAGGAGGAGAGGTTCGGCCGAGCTAGGGGAGGAATCCACCTCTCCTCCTTTCAAACACCTTTTTGCCTTATCTCTTTATCCCTATGCGCATGGGCCTTTAGCAAAGGTCTTGACCAGCCCAATAAGGGCTGGCACACTTTATCTAACAGACCATAAGGTCCTTTGGTCATCACACCCCTCCCCGGGGTCCTCCGGCACCCTCCCGGCACTCCCGGTACACTACCGATGAGCCCGAAAACTTTCCGATGACCAAAACAGGACTTACTATATATCAATCTTTACCTCCGGACCATTCCGGAGCTCCTCGTGATGTCCAGGATCTCATCCGGGACTCCGAACAACCTTTGGTAATCACGTATACCATTTCCCTATAACCCTAGCGTCATCGAATCTTAAGTGTGTAGACCCCACGGGTTCGGGAGACACGTAGACATGACCGCGACACCTCTCCGGTCAATAACCAATAGCGAGATTTGGATACCCATGTTGTCTCCCACATGCTCCATGATGATCTCATCGGATGAACCACAATGTTAGGGATTCAATCAATCCCGTATCCAATTCCCTTTGTCTACCGGTATGATACTTGCCCGAGATTCGATCGTCGGTATCCCTATACCTTGTTTAATCTCGTTACCGACAAGTCTCTTTACTCGTTCTGCAACACATCATCCCGTGGCTAACTCCTTAGCCACATTGAGCTCATTATGATGATGTCTTAACGAGTGGGCCCAGAGATACCTCTCCATCATACAGAGTGACAAATCCCAGTCTCGATTCGTGCCAACCCAACAGACACTTTTGGAGATACCCGTAGTGCACCTTTATATCTAGTTATGTTGTGACGTTTGGCACATCCAAAGCATTCTTACAGTATCCGGGAGTTGCACAATCTCATGGTCTAAGGAAATGATACTTGACATTGGAAAAGCTTTAGCAGACGAACTACACGATTTTGTGCTATGCTTAGGATTGGGTCTTGTCCATCACATCATTCTCCTAATGATGTGATCTCGTTATCAATGACATCCAATGTCCATGGTCATGAAACCGTGACCATCTATTGATCAACGAGCTAGCCAACTAGAGGCTCACTAGGGACATGTTGTGGTCTATGTATTCACACATGTATTATGGTTTCCGGTTAACACAATTATAGCATGAACAATAGACAATTATCATGAATAAGGAAATACAATAATAACCATTTTATTATTGCCTCTATGGCATATTTCCAACACGTCATAGTCTGCGACGATAGGGTCTCAAAGGTATAAATAACATGCGGCGTCAAGTTTGAGTGAATCTCTCTCGTGGAAAGTTGGTTAGCACATGCAAGTGTCTTTAGGAGGACTTGGGTTTGAGCCTTCCTACAGGCAGTTTTTGTTTATTTTTAATTTTCCCAACAAAAATAACCAATTTGTTCAATTAGTACTAGGATATGAATTATTGATAAAAATATAATTTTACTTCTCAGTAACTGTTTTTATAAAACTCCTGAAAAGATATAAACAAATGTGATGGATAAACAAGTTTTCCAATTAATGTTAAGGTATGTTTTTTTAAATGTTTGATTACTTATATATAACTGTTTAATAATATTTCTGCAAATATTTGTTTTTCTTCAGTCATTTTGCGGTTTAGATATGTAATATACATGGGAGAGAGCAGTTTTATTCTTTGCTCATCACGAAGGTTACTCACTTTTCAATTAATTTTTCATCAAATGTTATTTTGTTTGGCGCTATTATTGTGTGTCCCTGACCAACTAAATGATGAGTTTTCTTCCATGTTGTTTTACCAAAAGAGCTACATATGGTGCGTAATTAATAATTGATTGCAACAAATTATCAGAATAAAAGCACTTAATGCTCGATTTTCACCTGCTTAAATAAAAGAAAATGTTTATCTTAATAGCATTAAGATTGGTTGGCTCTGCACTCGAACCACTACACACGCGTGCCTCCAGGTCCTCCAATTTAGTTGCCACTGTATTATCAATTTTGCGATACAAAGATGACCTGTTCAGTAAGATCAAATGCGGTGTAAGGTTTGTTCTCATTATTATCATCCAAACACAAATACAAATCAGGGTGTGCAAAGGACTCCCAAACTTTAAACTAACTAAGAAAATAGCAGAAAATAGTATAATCCTTGGGTAAACAAATTATTTGTGAATATGGAACAACATAAATAAATGGTCATAGAGCCGCATTTCATGCTTTCTTGGGTTACAGTGTTAGAGCACAAGTTTCAAAAGAACATATACAAACTGCAAAGTAGAAGCTCGACTAATTCCAAAAGTGTTGAACAATTTATCTCACCTTGATAAAGTGTAAGCTAGTTGCCGCTGCTGCTCCTGCTCTCGCAAGGGAGTTCCCCAATCTAGCAGTGCTTCAGAGGGAAAATGAAGGTCCAAGGACAAGGAATAATTGAGGGCAAGAGGAGATGATGGAGCAAATGCCTGAAGATGATTGCAATGATCTAACTATCATGGCGGTTTCATATATGAATGATGAAAAAATATGTGAGGCCAATAATGCTAATTGATTTTGATGGATAGCCTTTCAAATTCTTTTTATGCACGTAATGTGTGAGACCAATTAATCACATTCGTTATCTTTTGGGAAATTTTATAAAACAATTACAAATAAGTAAAATCATTTTTATCAACAATACATATCCTAATATTGATTGAACAGATTATTTAATTTTTATTGGGTGAAATAAAAATAAACGAAATAAAGGTTCAAACCCAAGACCTGTTGAACACACTTGCATGCGCTAGCCAACTTTCCACCAGGGAGGTTTTTTGGGGGGGGGGATCTTTCATTACTTAGGGTGGAGCATCATTCTTATAAAGATTAACAACTTCATCGGTACCACCTCGTAATCACACCACGGTGCGAGGAGTGCATCATCCATAGGTAGCAAGATAGTGACTAACTTTATTATGAGAACCACTAATCTTAACGACGAAGATCTCCCTATCATCCTTCATAATCTCCTGAATCTCTCTGACTAGCACCATATGCCTTGAACGATCAGGTAATGTGGCTTGTAGCATCGTCACCGCCTCGTCGCTATCCAGTTCCAACTGTATGGGGCAGTTGGTGCGGTGTAGGGAAATAGCTAGGCCCTCCTTGCACGCCTCCAACTCGGCTTCAAGAGCGTCATCACATGCGAATAACTGCCTGCAAGCCAAGTATATGATCTGACCTTGCGCGTCCCGCAGTACCATGCCGCAGTCGGCTGTGTTGTTGCTTGCCACATAACTGCCGTCAGTATTGAGCTTGGCCCAGCCAAGAACCGGCTTGCTCCACTTGAGCTCCATGCATGCGTTCCTGGCCGGCTGCTGATCAAAATTAGGAGCTGGCCGTACACGGTCAGAGTACAACACCAGTTTCCCATTAGCTTGGTCATGGTGTGGAAATTGCTGTAAGCACAACAATGAATTTATGTAACTCTGAAGAAAGCGTCGGGAAACTTCAGTAGACGGCGGCAGTTTATCATGAGTAATTTCGTTCCGAACGTGCCATGTACGCCACAAGACCATCAACAGAACCATACGACTGAGCTCCGGTAACTGATCCAGCACCCCAAGGAGCCATTCCGCCCCGTGTTGTGCACCTCGTCCACGTCCGAAAGTGGCCAGTCCTACGCCACGGCTCTTCATAATTCCTTCGCGCATGGGCATCTGCACATCGCGTGGAAACCATCCTCGCGTTCCACACCACAGAGGGGGCAACTATCATTAGTTTCTAAACTGCGGGAAAATTTATTTGCCCAAGTAGCCAGAGAATTTGTCACCAGTCTCCAGGCAAAAACTCGTACCTTAGGGGGAGCAGGGCACCCCCATATGGTCTTCCAGATGGCGCGACGACCATCCAGTGCCCTGATCGATGCGCTTGCCGTAGGACGCTCGTGCTCGTCCATGGCAAAGCGATATGCAGACCAAACTGAGAAGATGCCAGACTTCTCCGGTGCCCACGCGAGCACGTCGTCGAGGACACGTGGTGACTTTTTGATGCGGACGATTATGTCAATGTCGACTGGCAGGAAGTACTTTCGGAGAAGATCCAGCCGCCAGCCATCATTGGCGTCGACGAGGTTGGCAACCCGTCGAAGCCTGCAAGTCCCCTGAGGCAAGATGAGCATGTCCGACGGCTCCCGAGGCAGCCATCGGTCACGCCAAATACGGATTTGTATCCCACTCCCCCCACACCAGATGAGGCCTTTTTTCAGAAGCTCCAGGCCATATTGAATAGATTGCCAAGTTACGGATGCATTGCCCGAAAAAACCGTATACTCAAGCCGTCCCTCCAGATAATATCGGGCTTTAAGAACCTGCGCGCAAAGACTGTCAGTTTTTGTTAGAAGCTTCCATGCCTGCCTCGCCAGCAGTGCTTGATTGAACACCCTGAAATCTCAAAAGCCCAAACCACCACACGACTTATGTTTCTGAATTTTCGGCCAGGCCATCCAGTGGGTTTTCTGCTTCCCCTTCGACGAGCCCCACCAAAAATTACGTACCATCCTGTTAAGGTCATCGCAAACCAACATAGGGAGTTTAAAAATGCCCATCATATAAGTTGGAATAGCCTGAGCGACCTCCTTAATCATTGTTTCCTTGCCTGCCAGAGATAGAGTGTCACCCCACGCAATAATTCTCTTTGTCAAACCGGCTTGCAAATTCTGACATTTTCCTTTGGACATTCGCCCATCCGGAGTAGGTAGCCCCAAGTATTTCTCTTCAAAGGTAGATAACTGAACTTGCAATGTAGCACAAATGCTTTCCTGGACATTCTCCAAGCATGAAGCACCAAACATAATACTGCACTTAGCCGGGTTAATAAGCTGCCCGATAGGGCCCTCATATGTCATAATTATGGCTCATACCTCCTCTGCTTGCTATGTGTCTGCTTTGAAAAACAGGAGGGTGTCATCGGCGAATAAAAGATGGGAGATACTAGGTGCCCGTCGACACACCTTCAGGGGTGTAAATTTTCCTTTCATAGAGCAGACAATCCATCAGCAATAAACAGGAATAAAAATGGGAAGCGGGGTCACCTTGCCATAGTCCACGCGACGGTGCAAACGAATCCAAGAGGGTGCCATTAAATTTAACTGTATATCTAACCGAGGTGACACAAGTCATTATCCAGTTCACCCATCGGTCAGCAAAACCCATCTTTTGCATCGTTCGCTTCAAGAAAACCCAATCAACCCTATCATATGCCTTGGAGAGATCTAACTTGTATGCACAAAAGCTATTATGAGGGACCTTCTCCTGCTGAATATTATGAATGCACTCAAATGCGATTAACACATTGTCTGTGATCATCCTGCCTGGCACAAAGGCACTTTGCTCTGGCGAAATAATCTCCTCGAGAATTGGTCGTAGCCTATTAACCAGACACTTAGAAACCACTTTATAAATAACATTACATAAGCTGATAGGCCTGAAAGCTGTAAGTTTTACTGGACTATCCACTTTGGGGATAAGCACAATGGCAGTATTGTTTACCCCCTCTGGCATGATTCCTGACCTAAAAAATTCCTTACCGCCAGCAATCACCTGGTCCCTCATAACTGACCAGTTCCTTTGGAACATCCTGGCAGGGAAGCCATCCGGACCAGGTGCTTTCATAGGCCCAATCTGAAACAAAGCATCTACAATTTTCTTGTCAGAAAATTCTGCACACAACCCTTCATTCATATTGTCAGTAACACGAGCATCAATAAGTTCAATGATGGGATCTGCACATAGCGACGGATCAGCAGTAAACAGATTTTTGAAATAGCAAGTCACCATATCAGCCATAGTGGGAGTGTCTGTGTGCACAACCCCAACATCATCAACCAATGATTTGATACGATTTTTGCGTGCGCTCCAGACTGCCCTACGGTGGAAAAACTTTGTGTTTCGATCTCCTTCCCGCAACCAGTCAATCCTGGAATGCTGCATCCAGAGCATCTCTTCCCTGTAAAGCAACTCATTCATGCCCTCTCTAGCTTGTCTGATAGATCGTTGGTCAGCATTCATAGTCATTAATTCTTCAAGACGAGAGCGAGATTTATTGATTTCTTTGACAACATTACCAAACTTTTTCTTGCTCCCATCCATGGAGTGCGTGCATGAGATTGCCCAGTGCCGCCGCGACATCGTCGAGGTTTCCCATAGCACCGGCTGTAGCCCAGGCTTGCGAGATCATCTCGGGTAGTGCCGGGTCCCGCTCCCAGACCACCTCATAGTGGCGACATCTCCTTCCTGCATTCTCCTGGGGCAGCTCAGCCATGCACTAAAGAAGGATGGGTGCATGGTCAGAAGATGGTGCGACCAAGTGCTTAACACTGGCCTCCAAAAAATGTCTCTCCACTCATTATTGGCAATCGCCCGGTCGAGCCGTACTTTGACGTTGGCTCTACCTGTCCATCGGTTGTCATAGGTGTATGGGAGACCTGAAAATCCAAGATCACCAAGACCGCATAACTCCAAAACATCACGAAAATCAATCATCTGACCTGCCAAACGAGGAGTTTTGGAGAAGTGTTTGAAGCCCCACATGGCCTCATTGAAGTCACCAATCACCACCCAAGGCATGCTCACTTGGTGTTTAAGGTCCCAGAGATGCGACCACATGCGATGATGGTCCTTCGCCCGGGGCTCGCCGTAAACGCAGGTAAGCCTCCAAGGAGGTTAACCCGCCGCAGGAGTCACATATGCATCAATATATCGATCATTCATAGCTTTTACATCAAGATCAACCGACTCATGCCAATAGAGAGCCAACCATCCACTAAGACCAGCACTATCCACTGCATCAAAACCACTAAGACCTAACCGGGATCGATATCGCTTCATTTTATCTTTTGATTGCCTAGTTTCACAAAGGAAAACAATACTAGCGGAATGGGTCCGAACCAAGCTCACAAGATCACGAGTAGTCCGAGGGTTCCCTCTGCCTCGGCAGTTCCAACTCAACAGATTTAAGCTGCTCATCTGGTTCCCCGGTAACTCTGTATGAGGCAATTGTGCCGCCGCCAGCGATGGCGACGACGGCGACGACGGTGTAATTGATTGACTTATATCCCTTTGAGCATCGGCATTCAAGCCTCTCGAGGACGGGTCATGCCCCATTACCTCCTCGACTTGCTCGCTAGACGGCTTCGGGCGGGTGGCATCCTCATCGGATGCCCCTTTTTCACCCCCACCGCCAGCAAGAACCACCGAGGTAGTCGCTGGGACAAGCCCCTGTTTAGGCGAAGGATCCAATATGGATGCTTGGGTGTTGCAGACCTCGTTGCTCAAAACCTTCTCCTGTGCTCGTAAGGATTTTTGGTGACCGTGCGGAGCAGGCCTAACATTGGTGACGAGACCCCCCGGATCAAATTGCAACCCAACCGGATATGAACTATTTCGTTGGTCTTCTCTGAAGTCCAGATCAGTGGCTTGTTGGATTGCATCAATGGACGGATCTGGCACAACCATGCGGGTAGGCGCTGCCACAAGGCCTGACCTAGCTTCAATCATGGCAGACGTAGCCGCGAGGGCGGACTCAGCCGCACGGGCGGACGTAGCCGCGGGGGCGGACTCAGCCGCAACAGGGCCGCCACATGAACGACGTTCACGTGCGGAGCAGCGGTCAGACTCGCTGGCGACGATAGCATGTAGCCGCGACGACGACGGCAGCGGCCGACTGCTGCCCTGTTTCCGCCAAACCCTAGGGTACCGCTTCATCGGAGAGACGAAAGAATCTACCGCCGAGTACAACCAGAAAGAGGCTGACCGCTGACGACAACACCGGCGACGGGTCAAATGGCATCGGTGGCGACGATGATGATGTCAACAATGGTGGGTTTGGGTACGGGTGGCTGGTGGCAGGACATGGCAAACTACGTCAGCCTTCCACCAGGGAGGTTTAGCTAAGTTAGATGCCGCATGCAATTTATACCCTCCAGACCCTACCGCCACAGACTAACGTTGGACTTTTATGATGGTACAGTTCATCCTATCATCATAACACTTGACGGTAGGCTGTGTTAGCCTATCGTCAAATACGATGATGATAGAAAAAGGATCAGATCACGTTTTTTTTCAAATTAGAGTCAAATCATCTAAAGTTTATAAAAAGATCAAAACATCGAATTCGGCGTCCATGGGTGGAGTTAGCATCAGTGAAGGAGTTTTTCTTTAAGGGAAAAGCTGTCGTACTCCACTAAAGAACAAGAAAGATCAACCTAATCATGCATATCACACGACATTATTACGCAGTCTGCCGTTGATGAAGTCACCAACCCAACTAGCGGCTGCCATCCCGGCTCTCTTGCGCCAAACACCGATCCCCAATTCCAGTCCACTCACCATCTTCCACGTTGCGCATCTCCCATCTCAGCAATTCCCTGAAGCGGCCACGTGGTGTTCTCACGCCGCTCTCCGCCCCGCCGTGCGATCCCCGACGCCCATCCAGCCAACGGCCGCGATCGATTCGACTCTCCCTTCTCCTTCCCCACCTCGAGTGGCCAAAAGATTCCTCCAAAATAATCTCATTAAAAACAAAATCACCACAACAAAATACAATTGTTTTCCCGTTCCAAATATACGTCGTCACTCAACTTGGAGAGGAGAGGAGAGGAGAGGAGGAGGACGAATTCGACTCGGAGTTTTGGACTTGGCCATTTGGTATATTCCCGTCTCTCCCTCCCCGCTAGCTGGCTGTGCTTCCGTTTAACTAATGGAGTTTGCTTTGGACCAAGGGTTTGGCACCTGTTCCTTCCCTAGGTTCCAATCTTGCCGTCCGGCGATTTTTCGTGGGATTTCTTTGGTGGAAGCCTCGGTGGATGGTCGCTTGGCAGCCAGGCATTTGATTCGATTTTAAGTGGTCCAGGTACGCGTCTGGCGTTATTCCGCTGCTTTCTTCCGCTCTCCTCTCACGGATTCTTGAATCTGCCAGTTCGCGATTGGTGGAGCTGCTGGCTGCTGCTGTTCCTGGGGCGTGGATTTTCTCGAGGTATGCGGTGTTTCTGGTTCTGCTTGATCGTTTGTATGCGGCGGACTTGGTCCTTTTTTTTCAGTCTCTGAATTATTGATGGAAAAAATGTGAGGGGGAATTGGCGAAAGTCTGACAGTGTTTGATTAAGGCTGTATGGAAGAAGAATATATAGCGTATTAACTAGGGTTACTTTTTAGTACACTAGAACATCGAACTTCAAAGAGCTTATAATTGGTGTTTGGATAATATAATTAGACGAATAGAGCTTCAGAAGATGCCACAGCCTCGAATATACCTAAATCTGGAAAAAGGTTTTGGTAAGTTTGGAGGTCTGTTGTCATGATTTACAAGTTTTTAGTACAAGACGAACTCAGTTTGGGGTTTTTCATCTATTCTCAGTGAGATTTAGAGAATGCTCATGCTGATGATAGACCAGACTCGTCCATATTTTGTTCCTGTGCTTTGTTCATCATCCGAATGGATTATTATATTTGATTTGCCCTATAAATCAGCTCGGGATATACAGATCGGCCTGATGTTGGTAGTATGATGTCACGAAAATCTTTACATGTCTTTCACTAAACACCTCTTTACATTTCCCCATGTGATTACCGTGAACCCATGATGTTCTTTAGTCATAAGTATTTTTATGCGTACATGATTGTATGCTCTGCTCAAATGATTAAATGAAATGATTCACAAGTAGTTCGTACTGTAGCATTCCGTTTTAAGTTGCTAGAGAATGTTCATCCATACGAGGTTTCAAACTTGGCCTCCATTTGTTACAAGTTTCGAGCATGAAAGTGCGAAACTGAACCTGTATCTATACTCCTATATAGTGTAGCAGTTTTGAAACTTTAAACTCCTTTCTAGAACATGCAATCACAACCGTTAACTATGTTAATCTGATGGTTGGGAACACCTGGATTCGCAGTCTACTATAGCCCGTGTTTCTCCACTCTCTTCTGGAACAAACCAGGCGTAGTTAAAAAGTAGCAGTGCCCCTGCCAGATTGTCTTCAGTCGCATGCTATTTTTCATTCAATAGAGTAATAGGATCTTCTATGGATTGGAAGGAAAATCAGTTGCTTAACATATTGAAGTTCAACCTAATACAGAAGTCTTGGCTGTTTAGTGTTTACAACTTTAGGAAAATAAAACCAAGGTGGGGGATCCTTAATCGACATGATTTGTGCTCCTCTCACATTTTATGAGTAGTTGCTTGTTCAATGGAATTAGGATATGTGACTCCTGTACACAAAACTTTCTTCTGTTTTTTGTGTTTGGATGACCTCTTTTTGCGAATACATGACTTCTTTTATAAACTAGGATCGTGTATCTTAATTGCTGGGGCATGGAGAAAATATATATATCACGGACAATTGGTGAGGAAACCACCAAGGGCATTGTACAGTGATGCTGTAATCCTTTCTCTGTTTCTGAGCAGCACATGCACACTATCTGTGATGCTAGGGCTTATATCATATCTATACACGGACTTGCAGGTCACCATGTGAAATTATGCCGTTAGGTTGAATTCCCAGCAGAAGCTGGTAGGATGGGATATAGGCCTCTGAAAATCTTTCAGAGAAACATCTTTTGTACTATACTGTTTATTCATTCCTGCTTACCTGACAAGTGTCAACTATGTATCATTATGCCAGTCAAACTGCTAAAATTACTGGTATTGTTTTTCTCGTATTATGGTGACTGTACACAACTTAACCGGATACAGTTAATAAATGCAGATTGAGCTCCCTGTTATAGATCGTTTGAATTGATCACAACAAATATATGCAGATTGTTATTAATGTTAGTCAATTCTGAATACTGCCATCAATAAGGAAATGGCCTCTTGCTTGAAGAGAGCTAGTTAAATAGCTAATTGCCGTCTGTTGTTCATCTTCTTTCAGGTGCAGTGAAGCTGTCCTGCTGTCATAGGTTTCAAAAACAATTCAAATTGTCTGGCCTTTGATTAAGTCTATTTTCGTATAGAGATCGTCATCTGTCTTAAGTCAGAGCAGCTGTATTTCTGGCAAACACAACGAGCTAGTTTCATATGCAGCGTTCAGTTGATGGCTGCTCATCCTGTTGAATCAGAAATAGGCAGGGAAACAGACAATCACCCTTTACTGATAGACCACATGGAAAATACTGCTCATCGCGAGATTGCAATTGACAGCCCAAGGGGTGATGTTGCTTCGTCGTCAACCGCTCGTCAGGAGGATAATGATGGCTTGGATCGTTTGCCTCGTATCTCAGAAAGTTCTTCGGAGACAACTACTGCATCTAACTCTCAAACTCTTCCTCTAGCAAGAAGAGATGCTAATCGTGCTCGTCGTCAGCAAAGTCCGTTGAATTCTAGTTGCTGGATCTCCATTGAGCTTGTTGTAACAGTTAGCCAGATTATATCGGCCATTTGTGTTCTGTCATTGTCAAGGAAGGAACATCCGCGTGCTCCATTGTTTGAGTGGGTCATTGGTTATACGGTAGGTTGTGTTGTTACTCTTCCTCTTCTCTACTGGCGCTATCTCCATCGCAACCGCCCAACAACTGGGCAAGAACCTGCAAGTCAGAACTTCCCTCCGAACAGCATACCTGAGTCCAATTCTCACACAACAAATTCGACCCCTGGCATGTCTGAAGCTGGTTTTGTAACCGACACAAATGGAGTGTCGCAGAACAACGTGCTTACAAGAAATCCCAGGTGACATTGTCTTCAGTTCCATGATTACTTCTGCGCCTTTTAAATTTGTACGCCTGTAGTCTAAATCATCTACTGTCTCTCTCTGTAAAAAATGTGGAGAAATTGCGTTAAACCTCTATTTGTCACCTTTCTGTGCATGACTGCACAGTAGGATAACATAATAAACGGGGTAATGTTAACACAATCTGATCACAGAAGTATACATGACTTTATTATTCTGGCAACGTTTTGTTCAAGTAAAGCTATCGTCCTGTGTGGAGGGCATTAGTGTCCTCAGCACTTCTTTGGCTAGCTTTCTTTAGAGTGCAGCCTCTGAGTTGCTATGGTTGAAGTATTAAACTAAGGTGCACTCGGACGTTTTCTTATAGGGCCCAAGCTTATGCCGATCACTTCAGGATGGCCCTTGACTGTTTCTTCGCTGTGTGGTTTGTTGTGGGGAATGTTTGGGTATTTGGTGGACATTCCTCTGCCCATGACGCTCCCAACTTATACAGGTGAGCTGCTAGCTTCCCGTGCTGCAGTATCTCTGCAACTCATTTATATGTTTCATAAGTGTAAATCTTTTCTTTTTCAGGTTGTGTATAGCCTTCCTCACATTTAGCTGCATCGGCTATGCTATGCCTTTCATTCTGTGCGCATTGATATGTTGCTGCCTGCCCTGCATAATCTCCCTAATGAGCTTTCGTGAAGATCTAAACCAAAACAAAGGTGCTACTGCAGAAGCAATCAATGCCTTGAGAACATACAAGTTCAAAACGAAGAAGTCCCGTAACGGTGAGGGGATTGAAGTCGGCGGTGGAGTTGTTGCTGCTGGAACAGACAAGGAGCGGATTGTTTCTGCTGAAGATGCTGTGAGTTTTTCTCCCACGCTCCTAACTACTCTCCCTCGTTCACTATTATAAGATGTTTCGGATATTTCAATATGGATTACATACGCATTGAAATGAGTGAACAAACACCAAAACGTGTCTACACACATCCAATTTAGAAACAAGTTAGAACATCTTCTAATAGTGAACGGAGGGAGTATTTCACAACTTTATTACCTATTTCTCTTGATTTAAAACCTGAGGTGGGTCCTTTGATATGCAGGTTTGCTGTATCTGCCTAGCAAGATACTCGAACAATGATGATCTCCGAGAGCTTCCTTGCACCCACTTCTTCCACAAAGAATGTGTAGACAAATGGCTCAAGATAAACGCGCTGTGCCCCCTCTGCAAAGCTGAGATAGACAGTGGCCCGACAACTGCGCCAGTCATTGGCTTTGGGCGTCGCCACAGTGACAACAGGGTAGGAAATGACATCGAATCGCAGCTGTAACTCTGCATTATGCATTGAGGGTGCAACATGTCCCTGATGTGGCTTCCACAGAGCAATTTGTAAATTATGAAGTGAACTAGTTGACAAAATGTACGGGCCCTTATATTATCGAATCGGTTCTTCGCTGTCTATTACTGTCTCATTGTCGAAATATGTTCTGAAGATGGTAATTCAGGTTGCCAGACATGAACCGCGAGCCTTTGCCAGTTACTTTGTTGATTACTGATGTTGATCCTCACGGTTTTAGCAGACTAGCTAGAGATGGTTAATAGCCATTTGTTTTGCCTTTGTCTAAATACCAGATGCTGATCAGATCCCAATAGACAGAAGAAGCTTGCTAACTTTGACTCTTGCAGATTGTTTTACTGTATTCCATCTGTAAACTAATATAAGAGTGTATAGATGATCTAAATATTCTTATATTAGTTTCCGAGGTAGTGATCTATATGTTCTTATATTAGTTTACGGAGGGAGTACTATCTATGTTGCTGTGTACAATGTATTTTATGATTTCTGAAAGGAGATTGTAACATGATCGATGCCTGCAGTCCATAGTTAATTGATAGTGCTGGGGAAAACAGCATCAAGAGTAGATGGCCGACCATTCCCTGAACGATTGCTTCTGCTGTTGTTCTCCATGATGGGAGCCGGCTCCTTCTGATGTATGGCACCCTGCCGTTCGGTCATTGACATGTGAACCAGGTTTTCGATGGGTCCACATGTCAGTGGCCGAACGGCAGGGGATCCTCGTCCTTCTTGATGGTGCTAAGCACAGAATAACCTCTGTCGTTCCCACATCATGCGGTACCCAGACCACACCAGGAAAGGTGACCATCTTTCTTAAGAAAAAGTATAGCTCCCATTCTATTTGCGGACTCGTTTATACTTATGTCTGCTGATGAGAAGAATACATTTTGTTTTAGAACAATCCTTGATGAATATTGTACGAGCTCGGGTCAAATGGCGAGTGAAGAGAAATGTAGCATATTTGCCAGCCCCAGTACTGATGTTTATTCAATGGTACACGTGTGTCAATCGCTAAATATCATGGCAGAGTCCCTAAATGACAAGTACTTGAACTTGCCGGAAATGGTGGCAGTCGACCGTTCGGATTGTTTCCGCCATCTTATTGATGGAGTTTGTGCAAGAACTGCAGGGTGGAAGAAAAAATGCTATCAACAGGAGGAAAGTAAGATATGATCAACCCATGCGGGTGTTTGCAATGTCAGTATTCAAATCCCCCCTCCCCCCCCCCCCCCCCCCCCCCCCCCCCCCAAAATATATATTAAGGGGATCGATGACCAAGAGCATAAAAGCACGAACATGCTATCTGGGAACCATTCGCCAGGGGCCAATCCCGTCGAACATGCTTTCTCCCGTCAAATCTGTTTGCACAATCTTGGCGCATGATCGGAGCCACGCCAGATTTTTGAACTAGTACGCTATAAGATAAAAGCCGGTGACTGCGTTACCACTCAAAATACTACGCCCCTCCCCCCTCCGGTGATTGTTCAAAAAATATATTGCTACAACCACCGCACTGGCCAGCACGCGCCCCTCCACCTATGAGACCTGGGATATTTTTTGCTCCTTCTTTCACCAGATGGAATTCTCTAGGAAAAAATAACATGATAGTTTATAAATTTTTGAACTATGTCACATGGAAATTTGAACATTGTTTATTTTTATTTAGTTTCACAAGTCAACTTTGTTTTTGTACATGGCATTTTAATTATTAAAATATGTCATTTTTATGATTATTAAGAGATGCCATTTTTATTATGAAGAGGTTGCATTTTTTATTACTAAGAAATAGCATTTTTTGTTTTTAAGAGATGCCATTTTCTATTATTAAGATATGGCATTTTATTATTACTGAGAAGGCATTTTATTATTATTGAGAGATGGCATTTTTTCTCCATTAAGAGATGGAATTTATTATTATTGACATATGACATCTTTTGTTCATTAAGAGATGACATTTTTTCTTTATTAAGAGATGTCATTTTTATATCAGAGATGGCATTTTTTATCATGGTATTTTCCTCTTGTGTGTTGACATGGCAATTCAAATTATAGGATCACGACATGTTTAAAAACTTTAAATACATTCTTTAATATCCATGGTTAATTTGTGATATTAGAGAATGACATCTTACATAAACTCAGAGCATGGCATTTCAAAATTTAGGTTTTCTCTGTTTTTTATAAGAAAATGTTTTCTTTGGTTCATGGCATTTTTAAATAAAATCAGTTAACTAGGCCTTTTGGGTCAAACTAGGTCGCTGGCCCGGACCCTAGCGAATGATTGGAAATGATCGATGGGAGTTGCTCCCCATGGCGAATGAATCGTCCGATGGGAGTAGTCCCAAGCGATCGGTCGCTGGCTATTAGTGCCCTAAAAGTATGCATTGGATAGCATGGCAGAAATTATGTATCCCTAAACTTGTGGATGCAATGGGATTTGGAGATCTAGAATATTTTAACCTGGCCATGTTAGCCAAACAATGAAGGAGATTGACAGAGGAACCAAGCTCTCTGGGTGCTTCTGCTCTAAGAGCGAAATATATCCCAAAAGGAAATCTACTTAATGCAAAACCAAAGAAGGGTTCATCAATGACGCGACAAGGTATTATGGCAGGATTGGAAGACTTTAAAAGATGATATGGTTAGCGGATAGGAGATATATCCCAAGTGAACACATGGGATGACAATTGGGTTAATTTTGAGTCCAAAATTAAGGGTGAGAACACCACAAGGAGGTATGATGTTGAATAAAGTTTCAGATCTCATTAACGCAGAGATGAGTACATGGGACAAGGAGTTGATTTACTCTGTATTTTGGCCAAGTGATGCAGAAGCTATGCTATCTGTCCACCTTATGACAGATAAATAATATTTCGTAGCCTGGCACAGTTCAATGAGTGGTTATTTCTCCATTAAATAATATTACTTTGGAGAATGAGAGCACAAATGTATCTGTAGTGGGAACGAGCCTGACAGTAGATGGTAGGGGTACGTAAGGAGAGGGCAGAGTCCTAGCTACGGCGAGGGTGTACACACGGATGTATGAGTTTAGCCTCCTCTCGTGGAGGTAACAACCCTACGTCTCAGTGCTCAGGAGCTTATGTCGTGTGGAATATAGAGATTACAATGGTTGCGAACCCTTGTGCAGGAGGGGAGGGGTGGCTTATATAGAGTTCGCTGCCCCTCATAATTACCCAAACTCACGGTGATCTTGTGGGTCCACCAGTCAGCGAGGCACTCGGAGGGATATAAATCTCGGAGCGCTACGGTTCGCACAGTACTATTCCCCAAACTCACTCTCTTCCTCCGCCCCCTGTCTCCAGCACCTCGTCTTGTTCTTCTCCGATGAGAGCCATCGCGGCGATGACGAAGGGTATCATGGAGAAGCTGGAGCGAGCTAAGAAGGGGGCGATGAAGCTCAAGGGCAAGAAGCCCTCGACCGCTCGGTTCACCGTGCCGGCGGGATGGATGCAGGGGGACTTTCTCCCCTCCGTAGTCAATCGCGAGGACATGGAGGTGTTGGGGAACGTTGCATGGGAAACAAAAATTTTCTTACGCACACGCAGATCTATCCATGGTGATGAGCATCTACGAGAGGGAGAGTGTTTCTACGTACCCTTGTAGATCGCTAAGCGGGAAGCGTTAAGAAACGCGGTTGGTGTAGTCAAACGTCTTCGCGATCCAAATCGCCGAGCGTCCCGCGATCCAATCACGATCCGTCCCGCGATCCAACCACGATCCGTCCCGCGATCTAATCACGATCCGTCCCGCGATCTAATCACGATCCGTCCCACGAACTTGATCACGATCCGTCCCACGAACTTGATCACGATCCGTCACACGAGCTTGATCACGATCCTTCCGATCTAGCGCCGAACGGACGACACCTCCGCGTTCAACACACGTACAGCTTGATGACGATCTCCGTCGTCTTGATCCAGCAAGAGAGAGCTGATAGGTAGAAGAGTTCTTCGGCAGTGTGATGGTGCTCCGACGATGGTGGTGGAGCAATTCCGACAGGGCTTCGCCTAAGCACTGCAGAAATCTGATCTAGAGGAGAAACTATGCACTGGAGGAACGGGTAGCACGTGGCTAAAAAACTAGTGCAAAACCCTAAAAACCACCAGTATATATAGGAGGAGAGGAGGAGAGCCTTGGCACAAGGGCCAAGGCTCCTTGGATTCGGCCGAACCCACTAGGAGAGGACTCCTCCTCCTCCAATCCTAGTAGGACTAGGATTGCTCCTTTTTTGCCTTTTTTCCACCTTTTCCTATTGGGTTTTCTTCTCCAGCCACATGGGCCTTGTGTGGGAGTTTCCACCATCCCACTAAGGGATGATATTCACTCTCCCACAGCCCATGAGGCCTCTTGGATCGAAATACCCCTCCCGGAGGCCTCCCGGTACACTACCGGCACTCCTGGTACACTACCGATGAGCCCGAAACTTTTCCGGCGACCAAAACAGGACTTCCTATATATAAATCTTTACCTCCGGACCATTCCGGAGCTCCTCGTGACGTCCGGGATCTCATACGTGACTCCGAACAACCTTCGGTCACCACCATACATAACTCTATACTACCGAAACGTCACCAAACCTTAAGTGTGCAGACCCTGCGGGTTCGAGAACTATGTAGACATGATCGAGACACCTCTACGGTCAATAACCAACAGCGGGACCTGGATGTCCATATTGGTTCCTACATATTCTACGAAGATCTTTATTGGTCGAACCTCTATGTCAAGGATTCAGTTAATCCCGTATGATGTTCCCTTTGTTCTTCGGTATGTTACTTGCCCGAGATTCGATCGTTGGTATCTCCATACCTAGTTCAACCTCGTTACCGGCAAGTCTCTTTACTCGTTCCGTAATACAAGATACCGTGACTAACACTTAGTCACATTGCTTGCAAGGCTTATTGTGATGTTGTATTACCGAGTGGGCCCTGAGATACCTCTCCGTCACACGGAGTAACAAATCCCAGTCTTGATCCATGCCAACTCAACAGACACCCTCGGAGATACCTGTAGAGCACCTTTATAGTCACCCAATTACGTTGTGACGTTTGATACACACAAGGCACTCCTCCGATGTCCGTGAGTTGCATGATCTCATGGTCATAGGAACATATACTTGACAGGCAGAAAACAGTAGCAATAAACTGACACGATCATATGCTACGTTTTTACTTTGGGTCTTGTCCATCACATGATTCTCCTAATGTTGTGATCTCGTTATCAAATGACATCACATGTCAATGTCTAGGAAACCTTGACCATCTTTGATCAACGAGCTAGTTCACTAGAGGCATACTAGGGACAGAGTGTTGTTTATTTACCCACACATGTAATGTGTTTCCAATTAATACAATTATAGCATGGATAATAAACGATTATCATGAACAAGGAAATATAATAATAAGCACTTTATTTATTGCCTCTAGGGCATATTTCCAACAGTCTCCCACTTGCACTAGAGTCAACAATCTAGTTCACATCACTATGTGATTTACATTGTAATGAATCAACACCCATGCAGTTCTGGTGTTGATCATGTTTAGCCCTTGGAAGAGGTTTAGTCAACGGGTCTGCAACATTCAGATCCGTGTGCACTTTGCAAATATTTATGTCCTTCTCCTCGATGTAATCGCGGATGGAGTTGAAGCGTCGCTTTATGTGTCTGGTCCTCTTGTGAAACCTCGGTTCCTTGGCCAGAGCAATAGCACCAGTGTTGTCACAGAACAGGTTCATTGGATTCAGTGCACTGCGCACTACTCCAAGATCTGTCATGAACTGCTTCATCCATACACCTTCCTTCGCCGCCTCCGAGGCTGCGATGTACTCCGCTTCGCACATAGAATCGGTACCACGCTTTGCTTGGAACTACACCAGCTTACCGCTCCCCCGTTGAGAATAAATACCTATCCGGTTCGCGACTTAGAGTCATCCGGATCAGTGTCAAAGCTTGCATCGACGTAACCCCTTACGACGAGCTCTTCATCACCTCCATAAACGAGAAACATTTCCTTAGTCCTTTTCAGGTACTTAAGGATATTCTTGACCACTGCCCAGTGCTCCATTCCAGGATCACTTCGAAACCTTCCGGCCATACTTATGGCAAGGCTGACATCGGGTCTTGTGCACAGCATTGCATATATGATAGAGCCTATGGCTGAAGCATAGGGGATGACACTCATCTTTTCCCTATCTTCTGCAGTCACTGGGCATTGAGTCTTACTCAAATTCACACCTTATAACACAGGCAAGAACCCCTTCTTGAACTGAGCCATTTTGAACTTCTTCAAAACTTTATCAAGGTATGTGCTCTGTGAAAGTGCTATTAAGCGTCTCGATCTATCTCTATAGATCTTAATGCCTAATATGAAAGCAACTTCTCTTAGGTCCTTCATTGAAAAACTCTTGTTCAAATATTCCTTCACGCTTTCCAACATTTCTATATTGTTTCCAATCAGCAACATGTCATCCACATATAATACTAGAAACGCTATAGAGCTCCCACTCACTTTCTTGTAAATACAAGCTTCTCCATAAACTTGTACAAACTCAAACGCTTTGATCACCTCATCAAAACGCTTATTCCAACTCCGAGATGCTTGCACCAGCCCATAAATGGATCGCTGGAGTTTGCAAACTTTGTCAGCATTTTCTGGATCGACAAAACCTTCTGGTTGCATCATATACAACTCTTCCTCAAGGAAACCGTTGAGGAACGCTGTTTTGACATCCATCTGCCAAATTTCATAGTCGAAATAAGCAGCTATTGCCAACATGATTCTGACAGACTTAAGCATCGCTATGGGTGAGAAGGTCTCATCGTAGTCAACTCCTTGAACTTGTGAAAAACCCTTTGCCACAAGTCGAGCTTTATAGACGGTGACATTACCGTCCGCGTCTGTCTTCTTCTCAAAGATCCATTTGTTCTGAATGGCCTTTCGCCCTTCAGGTAATACTTCCAAAGTCCATACTTTGTTTCCATACATGGATCCCATCTCGGATTTCATGACCTCTAACCATTTCTCGGAATCCGGGCCCATCACTGCTCCTCCATAGCTCGTAGGTTCATTGTTGTCCAACAACATGACCTCCAAGATAGGGTTGCCGTACCACTCAGGAGTAGTACGCGCCCTTGTCGACCTACGAGGTTCAATAGTAGCTTGATCCGAAGCTTCATGATCATGATCATTAACTTCCTCTTCTACCGTCATAGGTTCCATAGAAACATCTTTCTGCACTGCGCTACTTTCTGGTTGAAGTAAAGGTTCAATAACCTCATCAAGCTCTAATTTTCCTCCCACTCAATTCTTTCGAGAGAAACTCTTTCTCAAGAAATGTTCCGTTCTTAGCGACAAACACTTTGTCTTCGGATCTGAGATAGAAGGTATACCCGACTGTATCTTTCGGGTATCCTATGAAGACTCATTTTTCCGCTTTGGGTTCCAGCTTTTCAGGCTGAAGCTTTTTGACAAAAGCATCACATCCCCAAACTTTAAGAAACGACAACTTTGGCCTCTTGCCAAACCACAGTTCATATGGCGTCGTCTCAACGGATTTCGATGGTGCCCTATTTAAAGTGAATGTAGCTGTCTCTAATGCATAACCCCAAAACAATAGTGGCAAATCAGCAAGAGACATCATAGAACGCACCATATATAGTAAGGTTCGATTACGACGTTCGGACACACCATTACACTACGGTGTTTCGGGCGGTGTCAACTGTGAAACAATTCCACACTGTCTTAAGTGACTGCCAAACTCATAACTCAAATATTCACCTCCTCGATCAGATCGCAGGAATTTAATCTTCTTGTTACGATGATTCTCAACTTCACTCTGAAATTGCTTGAACTTTTCAAACGTTTCAGACTTGTGTTTCATCAAGTAAATATACCCATATCTACTTAAGTCATTAGTGAAGGTGAGAAAATAACGATATCCACCACGCGCTGTAACATTCATTGGACCGCACACATAAGTATGTATGATTTCCAATAAGTCACTCGCCCGTTCCATTGTTCCAGAGAACGGCGTTTTAGTCATCTTGCCCATGAGGCATGGTTCACATGTGTCAAGTGATTCAAAATCAAGTGACTCCAAAAGTCCATCAGCATGGAGCTTCCTCATGCATTTTACACCAATATGACCTAAACGGCAGTGCCACAAGAAAGTGGTACTATCATTACCAACTCTACATCTTTTGGCATCAATGTTATGAACATGTGTGTCATCACTGTCAAGATTCAATATGAATAAACCCCTAACATTGGGTGCATGACCATAAAAGATATTACTCATATAAATAGAACAACCTTTATTCTCTGATTTAAATGAGTAACCGTCTTGCAATGAACAAGATCCAGATATAATGTTCATGCTTAACGCAGGCACTAAATCACAATTATTCAGGTTCATCACTAATCCCGATGGTAATCGAAGAGAGAGCATGCCAACGACGATCACATCAACCTTGGTACCATTTCCCACGCGCATCGTCACTTCGTCCTTTGCCAGCCTTCGTTTATTCCGTAGTTCCTGCTTTGAGTTGCAAATATGAGCAACCGAACCGGTATCAAATACCCAGGCACTACTACGAGAGCTAGTAAGGTACACATCAATAACATGTATATACTATATACCTTGTTTGTCGTTGGCCGCCTTCTTGTCAGCCAGGTACTTGGGGCAGTTCCGCTTCTAGTGACTAGTTCCCTTGCAATGAAAGCACTCAGTTTCTGGCTTGGGTCCATGCTTGGGCTTCTTTACAGGAGTGGCAACTGCTTTGCCATCCTTCTTGGTTTTACCCTTCTTGACCTTGCACTTGCCCTTGCCATTTTTCTTGAAACTAGTGGTTTTATTGACCATCAACACTTGATGTTCTTTCTGGATTTCAGACTCAGCGACTTTTAGCATCGCAAACAACTCGGCGACTGACTTGTTCATCTCGTGCATGTTATAGTTCATCCCAAAGCTCTTGTAACTAGGTGGCAGTGATTGAAGGACTCTGTCAATGATCGCCTCTGGCGGAAGGGCAATTCCCAACTCCACTAGATGAGTTGAATACCCAGACATTCTGAGTATATGTTCATTGATAGACCCGTTCTCCTCCATCTTGCAAGCATAGAACTTATCGGAGGTTTCATACCTCTCGATCCGGGCATTCTTCTGAAAGATAAACTTCAACTCCTGGAACATCTCATATGATCCATGACGTTCAAAACATCTTTGAAGTCCCGGTTCTAAGCCATACAATATTGCACACTGAACTATTGAGTAATCTCCAGTACGTGCCTCCCAAGCGTTCTTAACGTCTTCGGAGGTCATGTCTTCTGGTTGGTCACCAAGCGGTGCATCAAGGACATATGATTTCTGGGAAGCCGTGAGGATAATCCTCAGATTACGGGCCCAGTCAACAAAGTTACTTCCATCATCTTTCAACTTAGCTTTCTCTAGGAACACATTAAAATTCAGGGGTGCTATTGCGCGAGCCATTGATCTACAACATAAATATGCAAAGTTTACTTAGACTATTGTTCAAGATAATGAGTTTAGTTAATCAAATTACTTAAGTTCCCACTCAAATCGACATCCCTCAGGTCATCTGAGTGTCACATGATCCAAATTCACCAACTTAAGTCCGATCATCAGGTGAGTTGAGGTGGCTTCAATGGTGAACATCTCATGTTGATCATATCTACTATATGACTCATGTTCGACCTTTCGGTCTCTTGTGTTCCGAGGCCATGTCTATACATGCTAGGCTCGTCAAGTTTAACCCGAGTGTTCTGCGTGTGCAACACTGGCTTGCACCCGTCGTATGTGAACGTAGAGTCTATCACACCCGATCATCACGTGGTATCTCAACACGACGAACTTTCGCAATGGTGCACACTCGGGGAGAACACAATTTATCTTGAAATTAAGTGAGGGATCACCTTATAATGCTACCGTCGTCCTAAGAAAAACAAGGTGCATAAAAGGATTAACATCACATGTAAATCATAAGTGATACGATATGGCCATGAACTTGTGCTTTTGATCTCCATCTTGAAAGCACCGGCATGATCTCCATCGTCACGGGCAAGACACCATGATCTCCATCATCTTGATCTCCATCAATGTGTCGCCATCGGGGTTGTCGCGCCCAACATGCTTCTACTACTATTTCTACCGTTTAGTGATAAAGTAAAGCATTACATAGCGCTTAATGATTGATATGCAGGTCATACAATAATTAAAGACAACCCTATGGCTCCTGCCGATTGCCGTACTCATCGACATGCAAGTCGTGATAATCTATACATCACATGATCATCTCATACATCACATATATCACATCATGTAATTGGCCATATCACATCACAACATACCCTGCAAAAACAAGTTAGACGTCCTCTAATTGTTGTTGCATGGTTTATGTGGCTTCTATGGGTATCTAGCAAGAACAATTCTCATCTACGCAAAAATCACAACGGTGATACACTAGTTGCTTTTCAACCTTCTCAAGGACCGCCTTTGTCGAATCCGATCCAACTAAAGTGAGAGAAACTGGCACCCGTAAGCCATCTATGCAACAAGTTGCGGTCGAGGGAACCGGTCTCTCGTAAGCATACGAGTAATATTGGTCCGGGATGCTTCATCTCACAATACCGCTGAACCAAAATCCGACCAAGGGAGGAAGCAATCTAAGCATCAACGCCCACAAACCTTTTGTGTTCTACTCGAGATCTCATCTACACATAGACCTAGCTTTGATACCACTGTTGGGGAATGTTGCATGGGAAACAAAAATTTTCCTACACACACGCAGATCTATCCATGGTGATGAGCATCTACGATAGGGAGAGTGGATGTACGTACCATTGTAGATCGCTAAGCGGGAAGCGTTAAGAAACGCGGTTGGTGTAGTCGAACGTCTTCGCGATCCAAATCGCCAAGCGCCCCACGATCCAATTACGATCTGTCCCGCGATCTAACCACGATCCGTCCCACGAACTTGATCACGATCCTTCCCACGAACTTGATCACGATCCATCCCACGAACTTGATCACGATCCGTCCCACGAGCTTGATCATGATCCTTCCGATCTAGCACCGAACGGACGGCACCTCCGCATTCAGCACACGTACAACTTGATGACGATCTCCGCCGTCTTGATCCAGCAAGAGAGAGCGGAGAGGTAGAAAAGTTCTCCGGCAGCGTGACGACGCTCCGGCGATGGTGGTGGAGCAATTCCGGCAGGGCTTCGCCTAAGCACTGCAAAAATCCGATCTAGAGGAGAAACTATGCACTAGAAGAACGGGTAGCACGTGGCTAAAAAACAAGTGCAAAACCCTAAAACCCACCAGTATATATAGGAGGAGAGGAGGAGAGCCTTGGCACAAGGGCCAAGGCTCCTTGGATTCGGCCGAACCCACTAGGAGAGGACTCCTCCTCCTCCAATCCTAGTAGGACTAGGATTGCTCCTTTTTTGCCTTTTTTCCACCTTTTCCTATTGGGTTTTCTTATCCAGCCACATGGGCCTTGTGTGGGAGTTTCCACCAGCCCACTAAGGGCTGATATTCACTCTCCCACAGCCCATGAAGCCTCTTGGATCAAAATACCCCTCCCGGAGGATTCCCGGTACACTATCGGCACTCCCGGTACACTACCGATGAGCCCGAAACTTTTCCGATGACCAAAACAGGACTTCCTATATATAAATATTTACCTTCGGACCATTCCGGAGCTCCTCTTGACGTCCGGGATCTCATCCGGGACTCCGAACAACCTTCGGTCACCACCATACATAACTCTATACTACCGAAACGTCACCAAACCTTAAGTGTGTAGACCCTGCGGGTTCGAGAACTATGTAGACATGACCGAGACACCTCTACGGTCAATAACCAATAGCGGGACCTGGATGTCCACATTGGTTCCTATATATTCTACGAAGATCTTTATCGGTCGAACCTCTATGTCAAGGATTCAGTTAATCCCGTATGATGTTCCCTTTGTTCTTCGGTATGTTACTTGCCCGAGATTCGATCGTCGGTATCTCCATACCTAGTTCAACCTCGTTATCGGAAAGTCTCTTTACTCGTTCCGTAATACAAGATCCCGTGACTAACACTTAGTCACACTGCTTGCAAGGCTTATTGTGATGTTGTATTACCGAGTGGGCCCTGAGATACCTCTCCGTCATATGGAGTAACAAATCCCAGTCTTGATCCATGCCAACTCAATAGAAACCCTCGGAGATACCTGTAGAGCACCTTTATAGTCACCCAGTTACGTTGCGACGTTTGATACACACAAGGCACTCCTGCGATGTCCGTGAGTTGCATGATCTCATGGTCATAGGAACATATACTTGACATGCAGAAAACAGTAGCAATAAACTGATACGATCATATCCTACGTTTGTAGTTTGGGTCTTGTCCATCACATGATTCTCCTAATGATGTGATCTCGTTATCAAATGACATCACATGTCAATGGCTAGGAAACCTTGACCATGTTTGATCAACGAGCTAGTTCACTAGAGGCATACTAGGGACAGAGTGTTGTTTATTTACCCACACATGTAATGTGTTTCCAATTAATACAATTATAGCATGGATAATAAATGATTATCATGAACAAGGAAATATAATAATAAACACTTTATTTATTGCCTCTAGGGCATATTTCCAACAGGAGGGCCTTGTCGCCGACGGGCTCGTGGCGGATGGCGCCTGGAGGCTACCGAAGGGAGAGCGCGAGCCGGAGCCGCGCGACGGGGAGCGGGTCCTCCTTCTCTCCCACGTTGAAAGAGGTTTCTCTATGCCACCTCACTCGTTCTTTAGAGGGTTCCTGAATTTCTTCGGCGCCCAACTGCATCATCTCCCATTGAATATTGTTGCATACTTGTCTGCCTTCGTTACTTTGTGCGAGTGTTTTCTGGGCTGCTCTCCCCATTGGGGGCTATTCAAGCACATCTTTATGGTCAGATCCCAGACCGTGAAGAAAGCTCTCCCTGCTGATGGAAAGACTCATGTGGTTCAGTTGTGTGGAGGTTTAGGACTTCAAAAAAGAGCCCGTAGTTCCTTCCTTGCCATGACTTTTCCTGAGTCTGTTAGAGGCTGGCAGTCGACTTGGTTCTACTACAAAGATACAACATCGCCCAACATGTCGACTAGCCTCCCCCTATAAACCCGACCGTCCAGCTGTCCCCAAGTCTCTGAAGGTTACCGAAGAGGAACATGTCCAAGTGGGGATCTTGGTTGAAGCTGTGGTGCAGTTGATTCGGGGTGGAGTGACTCGCATGGAGTTGTTGGAGACGTTTCTTAGTCGACGTATTCAGCCACTCCAAGCCAGAGATCACACCATGTGGCACTACACGGGCCCTGAGGACTCAACCAGGGTGCACCTAGAAGAGGTTCCACAAAAAACTGTCGAGCAGTGGCTTCGCAACATCACTGGAGCATGTGACAACCCTTTGGGAGCCAAGAGGATCCGACCTTACTTGGCCGAAAACCCGCTGAAGAATCTGGTGAGTTGCACGGTGTCGACTGGTGTACTTGTACTGTCGAGTGATACATTGACTTATGAACTGACTTCTTTACTTGAATCATGCAGGAGTGGACACACATGCACTCGCCCGTTCCCAACGGGAACCATGTTGAAGATGGCGTAGTGAGCGAGGGTGGCAGCGTGGACGGCGACAGTCCCTCTGACTTCGAGGACTCCGGCGAAGAGGAAGAAGTCGAGTCACCTCCCCGGCGCGAAGGCCGCACCAAGTCCTGCCAGGATCCTGCAGCTGTTGAGGACAGGGCTCCGGGCCCTAGTGAGAAGAACCCGAAGCGGAGTCTCCCTTCAACCATTGAGTCGAGTGAGAGGCTGGCCAAGCAGCCCAAGAAAATCACGACCAAACCTCGCAAGGCTCTGCCTCGCATGAGGATGGCTGTACCTGTCGTCTCCATGTAAGTATTTATTTTTGAATTCTTTCTGTCGACTGTGACCTTGAGTTGTAGCTAACCGAGTGCTGTTCGATCCGTCAGAGCTGCTACGTCTATAACCTCGCCTCATCGAGATGGAGCGGAGGCGATGGACATTGACACTGCTGACACTGCCACTTCTCATAGAGGTTAATAAGTTCTTGATTCATCCGAATGGGATTCGTCACTTGCAAAAGTTAACACTGTCGGTTGATGTTGCAGAGATCATCCAGCTGGAAGATGATGAGGAACACCTAGATGCTTCGTGCACCCGCACCCGAAGAGCTTCATCAGCGCAGACGCTTTAGCGTTTGACTGCAGAGTCCTCCCAGGGGATAGGTGACTCGACATAGATCAGAGCTGAACATGTAGTTCCTCTGTCGAATGCCCCTCCCAGCTGTCTTGACCATCGTGACATCGAGTCCAACCGGACCTGCTCAGACTGCTTCAGCTACCGCAACAACTACGCCGATCCCGCCTATGACGGCTTTCTCTCTGCATCGCGTCCCAGAAGATCAGACCGGAGCTGCGAAGGAGGCTAAGGCAAAGCAGATAATGCTGCAAACCAAGGAGGCGTACGAGGCTAGCAAGCTGGCTTACGATGTCAGCACAACCCTCTGCACCAATGTCCGAGTAAGTTCGATTGTAAGTACATTTCTGATTGAATTCCTGTCTTTTCTTGACTGTACACCCAGTGGGTGCTTATTGTCCACTCGTAGAATGTTTGAAATTTCTCCACTCGAATAGGTCGGGTCGTAGTTGAGTAGGATTTGGGTCGATAGTATGCATGGTACTGGAGTCACTCGACATGTCGAGTGCATTTTTTTCTGACGAGTTACTCGACGGATCGAGAGTTAACCGTCTCAGTGGGGGCACTCTGAGTGCACCCACTAGGTGTAGTCCCCGAGACCACTGTCGAGTGCTTGCATCGGCAGGGGTCTTAGAGCTTATTGTATACGGGATACATTTCACCTTGGATCACGCCACTCCGAAGCTACCTTGTAGGTTTCATGGATATTATTGACAAACCATGATATGACGCTACATAAGGATAGACTGCATTTCTCAGAGTGATGGATATTCCAATGATGGATGTTTCTGCCACTCGACTGATCGAGATTTGACAGATCCAGTGAGGGCACGCTAAGTGCACCCACTGGGTGTAGTCCCCAAGACCGCTGTCGAGTGCTTGCATTGGCAGGGGTGTTAGAGTTTATTGTATACGGGATACATTTCGCCTTGGATCACACCACTTCGAAGCTACCTTGTAGGTTTCATGGATATTATTGACAAACCATGATATGACGCTGCATAAGGATAGATTGAACATCACAGAGCAGGGAGGCGCGTCACTCGACGGGTCGAGTGACGGGTGGATGTTCTGACAGGGCTGACCTTGTCAAATGTTTTAATAACCAGTGGGGCACGCTAAGTGCACCCACTGGGTGTAGTCCCCAAGGTTACTGTTAATCATAGAAGATAAGCAGTAGTCTTGAAAACTTGTCGTACACGGAGTACTGGAGTCACTCGACATGTCGAGTGCATTTTTTTCTGACGAGTTACTCGACAGATCGAGTGTTAACCATCTCAGTGGGGGCACTCTAAGTGCACCCACTGGGTGTAGTCCCCGAGACCGCTGTCGAGTGCTTGCACTGGCAGGGGTCTTAATAGAGACATCTTTGAATTTGTTTATGGCGCGTGGAGCGCCAGGGCCGCTCGACATGTCGAGTGGACTTTTTGCTTGAATTCTTCTTCCCCTGGACATGGGCTTCATGGACATCATAGGTCAACCAATATACGACGTTGTTCCAGTCGACCATCCTTGGCATTACTTGTCAATTGAATCTCTTTCTTTTGTTGGTTTCAGAGGGCTTGGGAACTTGGGACACAGTACAAGGATCTGGAGGATGAAAGGAACCAGCTGCGTGTGGATCTGGAAGCCTCCAACAATGCTCTGGAGCGAGCGCGTGCTGAGCTGAAGTCTTTGGGAGGTACTTACTGTTGACTTTCTGCATTCCCATCTTCACTTTTCTTGTTTTGAACCAAGTGCTCTCACTCGAACAGACGTGCGCAATCAAAACCGTCGACTCCAAGCGCGACTGAACAATGTTGTTTCTTTAGATTCCATGAAGAAGGTACTGGAGGAGAAGGACAAAACACTCGCCGACGCCTAATGGGTGGCCAGGGACAAGACCGAAGCTACAGATCAGAAGCTGGCGGCAGCCAAGAAGCTAGAGGAGGAGAACACAAAGCTGAAGTAGGAGCGTGTGGACCTCGTCAAAAGGGCCAAGCATTTGAACAAAAGGAGCAACGGCCTGGAGAAGCACTTGGGCGAATTCTCGAGGAAGATGTATATCCTACTCGATGGTGAGTGTTTCTTGTCGGCTGAAGTTTGTAAAATCTTTGAAGGTCGTATCTCACTGATTCCCCTCCCATTCCAATTCTTCAACAGAATTCTGTCAAGACTTCGAGAAGGAGACAGAGGAGGTTGAGCCCAATCTGGATCCCACTAAGTCGCTTGTCGCGGACGAAGTGGCCATGAACATGCTCAGACTCAATTTCCGACTCCAGGGCGTCCAGGCATATATTGTCCGACTGAAATCTGCACCGGAGAAAATTGACAAGGAGCTATGGCCTGAGGACACCCTTTAGCTGGACCTCAACTTGATGATGGCTCGCTTGAACGAACTTCCAAGTTGAGTGCAGGCCTGGAAGAAATCTGCTGCTCACTGTGGGGCCGATGTGGCATTATCACTCGTCAGGGTCCATTTCAGGGACGTGAGGGAAGAGAAGCTGAAGGAGCTCCGGGTGGTTAACACAAAGAAACTCCAGTTTGAGGACTTCATGGAAATTTTCATTGAAGCAGCCACCAGAATCGCTGCCGGTATAGACTTGGACACTTTTGTCGAGCCAGCCAGCCCGTTAGATGCTTAAAAAACTTGGTCTTTGGAAGAAAAACTTTTATTCACCTCGGTATGCCGAGTGGAATTGTATCCCTTAAAAATTCATTCAGGCCTTAGGCCTGAGCACATTTGCTTCTTTACAAAACGTTTATCCACGATTTAACCTTTGGATTTTATTTCGTATTTGGCTTTCAATCGTCTGTTCGACTGAGTTTGTTTTTAGGCTTAGGAGAAAACATGTTTGCAGCTAAGCCCCTGAGTGTGAGGACTGCTCACCACTCGACAGGGTTTTTAACTTAGGAGAAATGTGGTCGCAGCTAAGCCCCCGAGTGTGAGGACTGCTCACCACTCGACAGGGTTTTTAACTTAGGCGAGACGTGTTCGCAGCTAAGCCCCCGAGTGTGAGGATTGCTCATCACCCGGAGTAGTTTAGAACTTAGGCGAATGTCAATTCGCAGCTAAGCCCCCGAGTGTGAGGATTTCTCATCACTCGGAGTAGTTTAGAACTTAGGTGAATGTCGATTCGCAGCTAAGTTGTCGAGTGAATGGACTGCTATCCACCCGACAAGGTTTTTAACTTAGGCGAAGCGTGTTCACAACTAAGCCCCCGAGTGTGAGGATTGCTCATCACTCGCAGTAGTTTAGAACTTAGGCGAATGTCGATTTGCAGCTAAGTTGTCAAGTGAATGGACTTCTATCCACCCGACAATGTTTTTAACTTAGGCGAAGCGTGTTCGTAGCTAAGCCCCCAAGTGTGAGGATTTCTCATCACTCGGAGTAGTTTAGAACTTAGGCGAATGTCGATTCATAGCTATGCCCCCGAGTGTGAGGATTGCTCATCACTCGAAGTATCTTTGAACCTAAGCAAAGACGGATTCGCAAATAGGCTGTCAAGTGAATGGACTGCTATCCACCTGACAAGGTTTTTAACTTAGGCGAAAGCATGTTCGCAGCTAAGCTCCCGAGTGTGAGGATTGCTCATCACTCGGAGTATTCCCAAGAATGTAGCTGTATGATTGGAACCGACAATATATATATTGTAGAAATGTGAATTGTATTGATGAAGTATTCTTATTACATCGGAGGATTCTTTTGTCTCAAGTATAAAAATGCCAGAGCAGATCTGCATTCCAGGCTTGTGGCTCGTCCATCCGCTTCATGAGATTGTACAGATGATAGGTTCTATTGTTTAGCACCTTAGTGATGACGAAAGGACCTTCCCATGCAGGAGCAAGCTTGTGAGGTCGGTGTTGATTCACTCGAAGCACTAGGTCTCCCTCATGAAACGACCGACTCTTGATATTCTTCGTATGGAAGCGCCGTAGGTCCTGCTGATAGGCAGTAGTCCGAATTAGAGCCATCTCTCGTTCCTCCTCCAGAAGATCTACACTGTTCTGTCTGGCCTGTTCAACTTCAGCCTCAAAATACAGCTCCATTCGAGGAGAATTGTGGAACAAGTCACTCGGCAATACGGCTTTAGCACCATAGACCAGGAAGAAATGAGTCCGTCCAGTCGACCGATTTGGAGTACTCCTCAGGCCCCATAACACAGACGGCAGCTCAGTTACCCAGGCACCAGCGGCATGATCCAGGTCGCGCATGAGACGAGGCTTAAGACCTTGCAAGATGAGGCCATTGGCTCGCTCGAGTTACCCATTGGTTTGTGGGTGAGCGATAGATGCATAATCTACCCGAGTGCCCTAGGAGTTGCAGAAGTTCCTGAATTCTTCTGAGTCAAAATTAGTGCCGTTGTCTGTGATGCTGCTGTGTGGAATGCCGTATCGATAAATTATCTCCCTCATGAATGTGACCGCCGTGCGGGAGTTCAGCTTCTTGATTGGCTTGGCTTCTATCCACTTGGTGAATTTGTCGGCTGCTACCAGTAAGTGAGTGAATCCTCCTTTTCCAAGTCGAAAGGGACCAACCATGTCGAGTCCCCAAACAGCAAATGACCAGGCAAGAGGAATTGTCTTCAGGGCAGATGCCGGCTTGTGTGACAAGTTTGCATACAACTGGCAACCATCACAATGATCAACGATGTCTTTAGCCATCTCATTAGCTCGTGGCTAAAAACCAGATCGGTATGCTTTAGCGACAATCATCCTTGAGGACGCATGGTGGCTGCAAGTTCCCGAGTGAATCTCGTCTAGAATCATTCGACCTTCCTCGAGGGAAATGCAGCGCTGTGTAATACTAGTCGCACTCTCTCTGAACAACTGATCTCCCATCACAGTGAAAGCCTTGGACCTGCGCACAATCTGTCGAGCCTCTGTTTCATCTTGAGGGAGCTCTTGTCTGAGGATATTGACAATGTAAGGCACAGTCCAATCGGGAGTTATAACCAGAATCTCCATGACCAGGTCAATCATTGCAGGGACATCGACTTCTGTCGGGTCAGGGGAACTCAAAGCTTATGGGGGCTCTTCGGTGAAAGGATCTTCTTGAACCGAAGGAGTCTGCAAGTGCTCCAAGAACACACCGCTGGGGACAGGCCGTCGAGTGGAACCAATCTTGGATAGCTCATCAGCCGCCTGATTTTTCAGTCGGGGAACATGATGAAGTTCCAGGCCTTCAAATTTCTTCTCCAACTTTCGGACCGCATTGTAGTATCCAGTCATAGCGGGGTTTCGAACATCACACTCTTTCATCACTTGATTCACCACCAGATCTGAGTCGCCATAAACCATTAGGCGCTTGACGCCGAGTGAGATAGCCATGCGCAACCCATACAAAAGTGCTTCATACTCTGCTTCATTGTTGGAGGAATCGAAGTGAATTTGCAAGACATAGCTGAGCTTGTCGCCCCTGGGAGATATCAAGACAACACCAGCACCAGACCCATTCAACATTTTGGAGCCATCAAAGAACATTGTCCAATGCGCCGAGTGAACTTGGATAGGCTGTTGCTGCTCAATCCACTCGGCCATGAAATCTACCAATGCTTGGGACTTGATTGCTTTTTTGGCTTCGAATCTGATGTCAAAGTGTCCAAGCTCGATTGCCCATTTAGCAACTCGACCTGTTGCGTCTCGATTATTGAAAATTTCGAACAAAGGAGCATCACTGATGACTGAAATCGAGTGGTCTTGGAAATAATGCGCCACCTTCTTCGCTGATAGGTAAATACCATAAACCAGCTTCTGATAGTGTGGATATCTTTGCTTTGAGGGGGACAATACTTCCGAGACATAATAAACTGGCCGTTGGACTTTATAAGCTTTACCCTCCTCTTCCCGATCGACAGTTAGTACTGTACTGATGACCTGATTTGTGGCCGCGATGTACAGGAGCAAGGGCTCTTTGCTGGCAGGAGCGGCAAGCACCGACTGGGTGGAGAGCAGGCCTTTGAGCTCAACAAACACTGCTTCGGCTTCGGGAGTCCAGTCGAACGTGTCGGACTTCTTCATCAATTGATATAAGGGCAGAGCCTTCTCACCAAGACGAGAAATGAATCGACTCAACACTGCCAAGCAACCTGTGAACTTCTGAACGTCGTGCACTCGCACGGGAGTCATCATACGGGTAATGGCACTGATTTTCTCAGTGTTGACATCAATTCCTTGCTCGGAAACGAGAAAAACGAATAACTTACCGCCAGGGACGCCGAAAGTACATTTGGCCGGATTCAACTTTATGTCGAATCGCCTTAGATTGGCGAATGTCTCGGCCAAATCAGCCAGCAGGTCGGAACCTTTGTGGGACTTGACCACTATATCGTCCATGTACGCCTCGACACTCCGAGGGATCTGGTCGAGTAAACATTTCTGAATCATGCGCATAAAAGTAGCGCCGGCATTCTTGAGACCAAAAGGCATAGTGATGTAACAAAAACACCTGAATGGGGTGATGAAGGCTGTCTTTATTTTGTCTGGGCCATACAGACGGATCTGATGGTACCTAGAGTAAGCATCCAAAAATGATAAACGCTCACACCCCGCGGTCAAGTCAACAATTGGATCTATGTGGGGGAGCAGAAAATGATCTTTTGGGCACACCTTGTTGAGATGTTTGAAGTCAATGCACATGCACAATGACTTATCTTTCTTTGGCACCATCACAACATTCGAGAGCCACTCGGAGTGGTAAATCTCCTGAATGAACTTGGCTTGCAAAAGACGGGCCACTTCTTCTCCGATTGCCTTGCGCTTCTCCGTCGCTGAGCGACGCAAATGCTCCCTGACGGGTTTGGCCTTCAGATCCACTCATAGACGGTGCTCAGCCAGCTCCCTGGCAATCCCCGACATGTCAGCAGGCTTCCATGCGAAGATATCCCAATTCTCACGGAGGAACTGGATGAGATCGGCTTCCTATATGCTGTCGAGTGTTGATGAGATATTCGACGGGGCAACAGTAGGATCCGTCGGATGGATGTGTACCTTCTTCACTTCTCCTACCGATTGAAATGCTGACTCGGAAGCCGGCTTCTTTGCACAGAGAAAATCAGCAGGATTGGCAGTTTTTTTGTACTCCTCCAACTCAACCATGGCCATCTGGTGATCGGCGATCTTGGAGCCTTGCTAGAGGCATTCTTCAGCCCGCTGTCGATTGCCTGTGACCGTGATCACGCCCTTAGGTCCTGGCATCTTCAACTTGAGATACACGTAACATGGTCCTGCCATGAAACGTGCATACGCGGGTCTACCTAGAATGGCGTGGTAAGCACTCTTGAAATCCACGACTTCAAATGTCAACTTTTCTTTTCGGAAATTTCTGTCGTTCCCGAATGTCACATCCAATGCTATCTGGCCGAGTGACTTGGCCTTCTTTCCTGGGATGACCCCGTGAAATTGCATGTTGCTTTCACTCAGACGGGACATCGGAATGCCCATCCCTTTTAGGGTATCCGCATAGAGAAATGTTCAGGCCTCTGCCGCCGTCCATGAGGACCTTTCTAAGTCGAGTTCCCCCACCACCGGATCAACTACCAGATCCTGTCGACCGGGAGTGGCCACATGAGCAGGATGGTCTGTCTGGTCAAATGTGATAGCATATTGGGACCACTTGAGGTAGGTGGGGGTATCCAGTACAGCCATGTTGATTTCTTTGTTGATGACTTTCAGACGGCTCTTGCTCTTGACATCAGCAAAGATCACCAGTGTAGCAGTGACATCCGGGAATGTTTCTTTATCTTCATCTTCATCTCCCTTCTCAGGAGTTTTATCACTCAGTGTGTCCCCCTTGAATTGCTGGATAAGGGTCCGACACTGTCGAGTGGTGTGCTTGGGCAAAATCAGATTGCCTTTCGCATCTTTTCTCGTGTGAATTACACACGGCTGATCCATGATAACAGTTCCTGACTGATTTTCCCTTTCTTGGGCGCATACTGTGCTTTAGCTTTGCCTTTGTTCTTTGACTGAGTCACCAGTGCTGCCGGTTCTGCTTGAACCGGATCTTCAGCTTTTCGCTTCTCTTTCTGATTATTACTGCCACCAGCCTCATTGACGACTGTCTTTCCTTTGCCGCTATGGATGCGGTCTTCTTCCTCGCCATTGGCGTACCGAGTGGAGATTTCCATCATCTTGCCGAGTGAAATATCACCCGTTCGCCCAAACTTTAGATATAGCTCTTTGTATCTCACACTGGCCTTGAACGCACAAACAGCCTGGTGTTCCGACACATTCTCCACTATATGATGCAGAGTGGACCATCGCTGAATATAATCTCTCAAAGTTTCATTAGGCTTCTGGACACAGTGATGTAAGTCGACCAGACCTGCCGGACGCTTGCAGGTGTGTAACATCCCAAAATTTCATTTTGGAATGTTATGAAATATAGCTATGCATCCATCATCATCATTGCTTGAATACCTGTATTGTTGAAATGTTCTTTCTAAAATTCTGAAAGCCCTTTCTACTTTCCCTAAGTTGCTTTCACCTATTTGAAATCTTGGTAAAATGTTCAAAATAAGAGGGGAGTAACATGACACTCCACACAAGGGTCATTTTGGTGATCTATTTGAACAAAAGTAACCAGGAGTTGTTTTGAAAATATTTGCAAAAAGGTTTTAAAAACAAATAGGCAATGTCTAAAAATATTATTTTTCTCAAAGTGTTCAAATGACAGAATAAAAATGTTCATTAAATGGCATTTATTATTCTGTTAATTTTGATATATAATACTCCTATATTTAGAGATGATTTGAATGCTTTAAAGGTTTTTAAACGCTCTGGTAAATCATTAAAAGAAATGGTAACGGTTTCCTGTATTAAACGGGCCGGCCCAACGGCTTTAAAAGCCGAGACCGTTACCGGTCGGCCGACCGACGCGCAGTAACTGCGCTCTCTCTCACTGACACCGGGCCCCACCCCTGACCGACCGTTAGCCCGACCGGTCATCACCTTCCTCCCCCGCACGCGCCGGACCTCGCCGGCCGTTCCTTTCCCCCCGGATCTCTCGCCCCTCTTAACCCCCCTCACTCCCTGCACTCCTATAAAAGCCGGCCACTCCCCGCATCCATTTCCCCCCAAACCCCTCTCCTATCTCGCCGGAAGGCTGCCGCAATTCGTCGCCGGAGCTTCTTCCACCACCGGAGCTCCCGTCGACCGTAGCCATCGACTCCGTCCACCCCTCGCCCCACCGCTGCCACCAATCGACGCCGGACGTCAAGCTCCATCGCCCGGACCACTTCGCTGCCTTCCTCGACCACCGGAGCTCATCGCCGTCGTCTTCGCCGCTTTCGGATCCACCGGAGACCTCCGACGCCGGCGACCTTTCCTCCGTAAGCTCCCTGGACCCTCGGATCTAAAATCCACGGCCGAGATTAGAACGGATTAATATCCAAACCGGTATCCCCTACCGACCGGTCGCCCGCCCGTAAGCTCTCGCGCGCACACACCCCAAACCAATAGGATCGTGCCACGTAGCCCCCTGGCCGTCCGATAGATATTTTTTTTCTGATTTTTTGTTTAGTAAACAAAACCTGTTATGATTTTGTTTTGTGAATATCTTTTAATCTGTTTAATGTATTGAGTTGATTCTTTTTGCAATAGCTCACATTTTTCATGTAGTTTCACACTGTACTTTTAAATTTCAAATTTGACCTATAAAATTTGAATTTAATCAAATTTGCTCAAATCATTCAAATCTGAATAACTAGAGTTTGAAAATAGATTTGGACACGAATCTTTTTGCTACTGTTTGGTATTAGTTAGGACTATCTTCATGCTTAGTTTGAGGATTTTTAGGATGATCATTGTTAGTGTTTTAGCTATAAACAGAATCTGCCTAGTATTATAGTATAGTTTTATTTACTTAGTTTTAGTTAGTTTAACTTAGATTTAGTTTTAATTTGTTTAGTAGGTTCTGTTGTTTCAACATTTAGTGTTTTACTTGTTGTTAATAAAAATATAAAATTGTTTAGTTATTTCTTTGTTAAGATAGGAATCACAATTTCTTTTCAAATAGGTTTATTTTGATTAAAACAACTAGTTAGTAGTAGTTTTTGCTTTCAAACAAAGTTTTATATAATTTAATTTTGTTTTCTAAAACAAGTTTATTTGTAAATTCTTTTCTTTTAAGAACATGTTTTGCTATTAAGTAATAAGTTTTGTTTTGCTCTTTTGTTAGTAAAACTATAGTTGTTTCACATAGTGTTTATCAAAACTTTCAAAAACTTTACTAAAAGTTTTCCCAACAAACTTAATGTGGTTTTATTCTGTTTATTAATAAAATATTTTTTTTATTGTTTTCTTGCTGTCAACTATTGTTTTGGTTAATACCAATAGTTACATTATGTTAGTAGTGTTTTATCAATCATCTTTTAGAAAAACAAAACTTTGTGTGTTTTCCTTACTTGTGATTTGTGCATTGTTTTGTCTTGACTGTTTACTAGTTCTTGATTGATGTTTGTGGGTTACAATATTCTGTTGTATGCTTATTGAGTGTTTGTTTGTTTCGTTAGATTATCCGGAGTGCGAAGTTTGTTACTTAGAGTCACTCGCGTACGAAGATCATCAATCAGGCAAGTCACTTTGATCATGTTTACCCATGTTTTATATGCATTAGTTCTACCATCTTCCCCAATTGCATGCAAGATAGGTTAGTTGGAAACTTGGTTACATTGTAGTAGTATCATGTGGTAGGTACCCCCTCAAACTCTTTGACACATTGGCCCCGGGAAACGTCGTTTTATTTTTTTTGCTATGCTATTAGTAGACGGGGTTGGTTGTGTGATTCATGAGAGTTGAGAGAGTTAATAATTTCAAGACCTACATAACGATCAAGACTTCAAGACTACGAGTTTTCAACATACCTCTGGGTGGATGATGGTTGAACGGCACCCTGGAGAAACCAGTGGAATTGCCTAGGTGATGCTGGAGATGGCCAGTATTCACGCGGAAAGATCCACCCAGGCACAAAGAGATGGATGGGTGCTTCAAGACCCAAGGCTTACTTGCACAGCCACAAGTCATTATGGGCTCTGGCTTGGTTGGATATCGTGGTGAGCCTGGACAGGCGGTGCTACGAGATGTAGAAGAACGGTAGGAAAGGATGGGCACCGACAGAGTCGCAGGGAAACCCTTTGGAAGACCATGTTTTGGTCATCCGTTTCTCAAACACCCTGAAGTGCGAGAAATCAAACGGAGGCGACCAAATCTTGTGGGGAACGCGTGCAAAACTCTACAGAGTACTCAAACCTAATCGATTAGCCGTGTCCACGGTCATGGACGACTTGAGCCAAAGGAACTGAAACATTCGGAACTCTCAACACAATTAATATGATGATGTGGGTATTAACAATTTGGGTATGAGAATTGGTTGGTGGAACCATCTCATTAATCAACCAACTTAGTAATATTTTTTGCTTAGCCCTCTCTTGATGTAGGAAAAAATTGGCTTGATGCAAAAACTTACCACCCCACCTGCCATATAAGCATGTAGAAATAGATGATTATCTTTTCACCCCTCTCTTGTGATTTTGCCGGCATATTCCATATGCTGACCTACACGGCTGCAACGTATCATGTTGCAAAGTACTTTTCCGACCAGGAGTGAGGACACGTTCTATGCTCGGTGAGATGCCCTTGGAGTCAGATGGACTCATCTACCTTCGACGCTTCCGCAAGATTTAGATATTCTCATGAGTTGGCCTTCAGCCACTTTATTGTAATAAAGGACTCGATATGAGATTTCGATTAATATAATGCTGTGTGATTTTCCTTTGATATATACATTGATGTACCGTGTGTGTACCAGCATGATCTTGGGATGGTACAGAAACACCGGAGATTCGACCTTTCAGGTCGGGTCGCTACAGAAATGGTATCAGAGCACACGCTGACCGTAGGACGTAACCTCTAGGATTGGAAAGCCTTAGGATTGTATCTCTTTGTCTTTAAAATTTTTATACTCTCATCTACTCATTTCTGATTTCTCTCTGATTATTTCAAAATTTATAGATGGCCACCTTCATCCCAGTGTTGATCACGGAGTTTTGCCAGCCTGACGCAACGATGCCCTTTGGTAAGGAGCTGATGAGGATCGTCAAGGACGTAAGGATTGCTTTGCCGAGCATCACCGGGATTCCTATCATGTTATTTCCCCAAGATGGACGCTACAGGATCGAGGTGCATATCCTAGGGAAGACTTTTGGAAATCAGAAGGAACCCATCGACCTCAAGTTCGTGGCACCCAGCTGGATACTTGGAAGAGACATGGCCATTCATCGTGCCCTTGGACGTATTCAGGAGGAATACATAGGTGGAACCATTTCACCAGGACTCAGCGTGGTTTGTCGCAGGGATGTCCATGGAAACATCATAACTCCTCCCACTACAGACACCACCATTTCCTATATCCAGACCCTGGAGACGCACATCAGGACTCTGGAGCTTCGAGTTCGTGCTGATACGAAGACAATCAAGAATCTGATGAACCATGAGATTGACCTCGAATCTGACTTACGGGAAGCCGAGTACGAGCATGAGTATGAGGTGAATGATTTCTTAGAGAGGATCGACAAGCTGAATACTCGCATCGCCACTCTGGAGGAACAGATGGACATGGGAGAAAATCTTCATCCCGAGGGAGACTTGGCTCCTTTCATCAACGACGATGATGACTATGAGGAGAGCACCACTGGAGGAGACTCAGTCACCATGTGCTTCTGAGGAAAACTTTAGTTATGCCCTCCATGTATCTTTTATTAAGAGCGTAGGTCGATGCTTAGTTTGATTGAGTTTTGTTTTCCCGATGTTTGACATTGATTGAATAAATGAATGAGTGTTTGGTGTGATATGTTTGTTGCATTGCATATGGGTAGTGAATTTCTCCTTTTAGGCCCTTGTTCTATTCTAATTCTCACCCCTCTGAAAACAGCAAGATGCCTCCACGACGTGAGTCCGACTTCACCTTCCCGCCAGAACTCACGCAACTCCTTCAGCAGCAGAATGCACTGATGCAGCTATTGATCCAGAATCAGACCAACAACCAGAACAACAACAACCACCACCATCCACCCCATACTGACAATCTCACCCGTTTTCTGAGGTTGAACCCTCCAACTTTCTCCAGCAGTACTGAGCCCATTGTAGCAGATGACTGGCTCCGTAAGATGGAGAGAGAACTCGTCACCGTTGGATGTACTGATGCTGAGAAGGTGCGATTTGCCGCACATCAACTAGATGGACCAGCAACTTCATGGTGGGAGAACTACACCACCACATATCCTATTGCTGATGTAACTTGGGAGCAGTTCCAGCAAGCTTTCCGCACCGCACATGTTTCAGCTGGAGCCATGAGTCTGAAGAAGCGCGAGTTTCGCAACTTGCGCCAAGGAAATCGCTCTGTGGCCCAGTACGTGGATGACTTCAGCACATTGGCACGTTATGCACCAGGAGACGTGGCCGATGATGCGGCCAAGCAAGAGAAGTTTCTGGAAGGACTCAACAATGAGTTGAGCATGCAGCTGGTAGTGGCTACTTTCAACAACTACCAAGAGCTGGTGGATAAGGCACTCATTTTGGAAGGTAAACATCAGCAGATTGAGAATCGCGAGAGGAAGTACACTCAGGGGAAGTTTAACTCTGGAGCTCATCCGAAGCCCCGCTACTCCCCGTACTCAGGGAATACTGGATCAGGGACCGGTAAGTTTGGAAGGCACACTCATGTTGTGCACAACCATGGAGGAAATGGGAATGCCCGTCCCAACCATGGCAATTTCAAGACTGACAATGGGAATGGGAACAACAACCAGCACCGTCACGTTCCTACTCATAAGGATCTGAGCCACATCACCTGTTTCAAGTGCCAGAAGACAGGGCACTATGCTACTGAGTGTCCCCAGAGCAAGCAAGGAAATGGAAACGGCAACTCCGCAGCCAAGAAGCCAAACCCTTTTCCTCGTGCCCAGGTGAACCACCTTGACATGGAAGAAGTTTATGATCAACCCAAGACTGTGGTTGGTAAGTTTTTATTGCATTCACGTCCAGTTACAGTACTTTTTGATTCTGGTGCAACTCATTCATTCATATCAAGGGTAGTTGTGGATAAGTATGGTTTGCCCACCAAAAGCCTTAGTCAGCCCATTAAGGTCAGTTCCCCAGGAGGTATGATGATGGCAGGAATAGGATGCCATGCCCTGAAACTTCACATAGGAAACCATGTTTTTCCCACCGACCTCATCGTCTTAGAATCCCAGGGATTGGATGTAATCCTAGGCATGGATTGGATGACCAAGTATGAAGGAAATCTTGATTGTCCCAGCAAGTCTGTTTCACTCACCACCCCGGAGAACAAGAGGATTAAGTATGTATCCCGACGCACCCAAATGAGTGCACGGTTAAATGCCCTCACAGGAGTTGTTCAGGAGGAAGTACCTGTGGTAAAAGACTTTCTGGATGTATTTCCGGAAGAATTACCAGGCATGCCACCAGATAGGGAGATTGAGTTCCTAATAGAGCTACAGCCAGGGACAACCCCAATTTCCAAGAGACCCTATCGGATGCCCGCAAATGATCTGCTGGAAATCAAGAAGCAAATCAAGGAGTTATTGGACAAGGGGTATATTCGCCCAAGTTCTTCACCTTGGGGAGCCCCAGTTCTTTTGGTGGAGAAGAAGGATAAAACCTTGAGAATGGTAGTCGATTATCGTGCCTTGAACGAGGTGACTATCAAGAACAAGTACCCTCTGCCGATGATTAATGACTTGTTTGATCAGCTAGTAGGCGCCAAAGTATTCTCTAAGATCGATCTTCGATCAGGGTATCACCAACTGAAGATTCGTGAATAGGATATACCCAAAACAGCTTTCACCACAAGGTATGGCTTGTATGAGTATACTGTCATGTCCTTTGGTTTGACTAATGCTCCTGCCTACTTCATGAAATTGATGAACAAGGTGTTTATGGAATATTTGGACAAGTTTGTCGTGGTGTTCATCGATTATATTTTGATATTCTCCAAGAACGAGGAAGAACACAAGGAACATCTGCGTTTTGTTCTGGAGAAGCTAAGAGAGCATCAATTATATGCCAAGTTCAGCAAATGTGAATTTTGGCTGACGAAAGTCGGATTCCTTGGACATGTTATTTCTGGAGAAGGAATAGCCGTAGACCCCGCTAAGGTTGAAGCCGTCACCGAGTGGAAGTCACCCACCTCAGTTAAGGAGATCCGCAGTTTTCTCGGACTAGCCGGATATTACCGGAGATTTATTGAGAATTTCTCAAGGATTGCCAAGCCCATGACGGAGTTGTTGAAGAAAGAGTCTAAGTATATTTGGAGTGAGGAATGTGAAGCCAGTTTCCAGGAGTTGAAGAAACGTTTGGTCACAGCCCCAGTGTTGATTTTGCCCAATATTCGGAAGAACTTCCAGGTTTATTGTGATGCTTCACGTCAAGGACTTGGAGGAGTACTCATGCAAGATGGAAAGGTTGTAGCTTATGCATTCAGACAACTACGACCTCATGAGTTGAATTATGCCACCCACGATTTGGAACTAGCAGCCGTAGTGCACACACTCAAGACCTGGAGACATTTTCTTATCGGAAATAGTTGTGATGTTTACACCGACCATAAGAGCCTGAAATATATTTTCACTCAGAAGGAGTTGAACCTCAGACAGAGGAGATGGTTAGAGTTAATCAAGGACTATGACATGAGATTACACTACCATCCAGGTAAAGCTAGTGTTGTAGCCGATGCCTTGAGTCGGAAAACTTATGTAAACACACTCACAGCGGGAGGATTACCCCAAGAGTTAGCCGATGATCTCAGAGAGCTCAAGCTAGAGATAGTCCCAAGAGGATATGTTGCCACACTAGAGATCCAGTCCACCTTGACCGAAAGAATTCGTGAAGCCCAGAAATCGGACAAGGAGATAGCTGAGATAAAGCAGAAAATGGAAGATGGTAAAGCTAAAGGTTTTCGTGAGGATGAACACGGAACTTTGTGGTTTGAGAACCGAATCTATGTGCCCAAGGACCTAGAGTTCAGGAAGTTGATACTTCAGGAAGCCCACGATTCACCTTACTCGATACACCCAGGCAATACCAAGATGTATCTGGATTTAAAGGAAAGTTATTGGTGGACAGGTATGAAGAAAGATATTGCAGAACATGTTGCAATATGTGATGTTTGTCAGCGAGTAAAGGCAGAACATCAGAAACCAGCAGGGTTACTCCAACCTTTGCCGATACCCGAGTGGAAATGGGAAAAGCTTGGTATGGACTTCATCACAGGATTACCTAGGACCCGTTCAGGTTATGATTCCATCTGGGTAGTGGTAGATCGCTTGACCAAGGTAGCTCATTTCATTCCAGTGAAAACCACCTATACCAGCGCTAAACTAGCCAAGATATATATGACCAGGATCGTATGTCTGCATGGAGTTCCGAGGAGTAACGTGTCCGATAGAGGAACACAATTTACCTCAAAATTTTGGCATCAATTACATGAAACTTTGGGTACAAGGCTGGAGTTCAGTACAACTTTTCATCTGCAGACAGATGGACAGACTGAGAGAGTCAACCAGATTCTGGAAGACATGTTGAGAGCTTGTGCGCTAGATTATGGATCTAGTTGGGATGACAACTTACCTTACGCAGAATTCTCATACAACAACAGTTATCAGACCAGTCTAAAGATGGCCCCTTTCGAAGCTTTATACGGAAGGAGGTGCAGAACACCGTTGACATGGGATGGTGTTGGAGACCGACAACTTTTTGGTCCCGACCTTATCCGAGATTCTGAAGAGAAAGTCAGGTTGATTCATGATAGACTCAAGATATCTCAATCTCGACAGAAGAGTTATGCTGACAGCAAACGTAAAGAAGTGACATATGAAGTGGGAGACCGAGCTTATCTTCGTGTGTCCCCGCTTCGAGGAATCAAGAGGTTTGGTGTTAAAGGAAAATTAGCACCCAGATTCATAGGCCCCTACAAAATTCTTGAACGTAGAGGCGAAGTTGCATACAAGCTAGAATTGTCGGAAGGATTATCCGGAGTTCATAATGTGTTCCATGTGTCCCAGCTGAAGAAATGCCATGCTGAGATGGCTGATATCCCTTTGCGAGACACCGTGCCCCTAGAGGCCATACAACTTGACAATGATCTGACCTACGAGGAGAAGCCTGTCAGAATCCTTGAGACGAACAACAGAGTTACCCGCAGCAAGATCATCAAGTTCTGTAAGGTTCTGTGGAGTCACCACACTGAGGAAGAAGCCACCTGGGAACGCGAAGAAGATCTTCGTAGAGACCACCCGCACCTATTTTCTAGCCAACCCGAATCTCGAGGGCGAGATTCATCTTAAGGTGGGTAGGTTTGTAACATCCCAAAATTTCATTTTGGAATGTTATGAAATATAGCTATGCATCCATCATCATCATTGCTTGAATACCTGTATTGTTGAAATGTTCTTTCTAAAATTTTGAAAGCCCTTTCTACTTTCCCTAAGTTGCTTTCACCTATTTGAAATCTTGGTAAAATGTTCAAAATAAGAGGGGAGTAACATGACACTCCACACCAGGGTCATTTTGGTGATCTATTTGAACAAAAGTAACCAGGAGTTGTTTTGAAAATATTTGCAAAAAGGTTTTAAAAACAAATAGGCAATGTCTAAAAATATTATTTTTCTCAAAGTGTTCAAATGACAGAACAAAAATGTTCATTAAATGGCATTTATTATTCTGTTAATTTTGATATATAATACTCCTATATTTAGAGACGATTTGAATGCTTTAAAGGTTTTTTAAACGCTCTGGTAAATCATTAAAAGAAATGGTAACGGTTTCCTGTATTAAACGGGCCGGCCCAACGGCTTTAAAAGCCGAGACCGTTACCGGTCGGCCGACCGACGCGCAGTAACTGCGCTCTCTCTCACTGACACCGGGCCCCACCCCCAACGCGCCGATCGGTCATCACCTTCCTCCCCCGCACGCGCCGGACCTCGCCGGCCGTTTCTTCCCCCCGGATCTCTCGCCCCTCTTAACCCCCCTCACTCCCCGCCCTCCTATAAAAGCCGGCCACTCCCCGCATCCATTTCCCCCCAAACCCCTCTCCTATCTCGCCGGAAGGCTGCCGCAATTCGTCGCCGGAGCTTCTTCCACCACCGGAGCTCCCGTCGACCGTAGCCATCGACTCCGTCCACCCCTCGCCCCACCGTTGCCACCAATCAACGCCGGACGTCAAGCTCCGTCGCCCGGACCACTTCGCTGCCTTCCTCGACCACCGGAGCTCATCGCTGTCGTCTTCGCCGCTTTCGGATCCACCGGAGACCTCCGACGCCGACGACCTTTCCTCCGTAAGCTCCCTGGACCCTCGGATCTAAAATCCACGGCCGAGATTAGAACGGATTAATATCCGAACCGGTATCCCCTACCGACCGGTCGCCCGCCCGTAAGCTCTCGCGCGCACACGCCCCAAACCAATAGGATCGTGCCACGTAGCCCCCCTGGCCGTCCGATAGATATTTTTTCTTCTGATTTTTTGTTTAGTAAACAGAACCTGTTATGATTTTGTTTTGTGAATATCTTTTAATATGTTTAATGTATTGAGTTGATTCTTTTTGCAATAGCTCACATTTTTCATGTAGTTTCACACTGTACTTTTAAATTTCAAATTTGAACTATAAAATTTGAATTTAATCAAATTTGCTCAAATCATTCAAATCTGAATAACTAGAGGTTGAAAATAGATTTGGACATGAATCTTTTTGCTACTGTTTGGTATTAGTTAGGACTATCTTCATGCTTAGTTTGAGGATTTTTAGGATGATCATTGTTAGTGTTTTAGCTATAAACAGAATCTGCCTAGTATTATAGTATAGTTTTATTTACTTAGTTTTAGTTAGTTTAACTTAGATTTAGTTTTAATTTGTTTAGTAGGTTCTGTTGTTTAAACATTTAGTATTTTACTTGTTGTTAATAAAAATATAAAATTGTTTAGTTATTTCTTTGTTAAGATAGGAATCACAATTTCTTTTCAAATAGGTTTATTTTGATTAAAACAACTAGTTAGTAATAGTTTTTGCTTTCAAACAAAGTTTTATATAATTTAATTTTGTTTTCTAAAACAAGTTTATTTGTAAATTCTTTTCTGTTAAGAACATGTTTTGCTATTAAGTAATAAGTTTTGTTTTGCTCTTTTGTTAGTAAAACTATAGTTGTTTCACATAGTGTTTATCAAAACTTTCAAAAACTTTACTAAAAGTTTTCCCAACAAACTTAATGTGGTTTTATTCTGTTTATTAATAAAATATTTTTTTATTGTTTTCTTGCTGTCAACTATTGTTTTGGTTAATACCAATAGTTACATTATGTTAGTAGTGTTTTATCAATCATCTTTTAGAAAAACAAAACTTTGTGTGTTTTCCTTACTTGTGATTTGTGCATTGTTTTGTCTTGACTGTTTACTAGTTCTTGATTGATGTTTGTGGGTTACAATATTCTGTTGTATGCTTATTGAGTGTTTGTTTGTTTCGTTAGATTATCCGGAGTGTGAAGTTTGTTACTTAGAGTCACTCGCGTACGAAGATCATCAATCAGGCAAGTCACTTTGATCATGTTTACCCATGTTTTATATGCATTAGTTCTACCATCTTCCCCAATTGCATGCAAGATAGGTTAGTTGGAAACTTGGTTACATTGTAGTAGTATCATGTGGTAGGTACCCCCTCAAACTCTTTGACACATTGGCCCCGGGAAACGTCGTTTTATTTTTTTTGCTATGCTATTAGTAGACGGGGTTGGTTGTGTGATTCATGAGAGTTGAGAGAGTTAATAATTTCAAGACCTACATAACGATCAAGACTTCAAGACTACGAGTTTTCAACATACCTCTGGGTGGATGATGGTTGAACGGCACCCTGGAGAAACCAGTGGAATTGCCTAGGTGATGCTGGAGATGGCCAGTATTCACGCGGAAAGATCCACCCAGGCACAAAGAGATGGATGGGTGCTTCAAGACCCAAGGCTTACCTACACAGCCACAAGTCATTATGGGCTCTGGCTTGGTTGGATATCGTGGTGACCCTGGACAGGCGGTGCTACGAGATGTAGAAGAACGGTAGGAAAGGATGGGCACCGACAAAGTCGCAGGGAAACCCTTTGGAAGACCATGTTTTGGTCATCCGTTTCTCAAACACCCTGAAGTGCGAGAAATCAAACGGAGGCGACCAAATCTTGTGGGGAACGTGTGCAAAACTCTGCAGAGTACTCAAACCTAATCGATTAGCCGTGTCCACGGTCATGGACGACTTGAGCCAAAGGAACTGAAACATTCGGAACTCTCAACACAATTAATATGATGATGTGGGTATTAACAATTTGGGTATGAGAATTGGTTGGTGGAACCATCTCATTAATCAACCAACTTAGTAATATTTTTTGCTTAGCCCTCTCTTGATGTAGGAAAAAATTGGCTTTACGCAAAAACTTACCACCCCACCTGCCATATAAGCATGTAGAAATAGATGATTATCTTTTCACCCCTCTCTTGTGATTTTGCCGGCATATTCCATATGCTGACCTACACGGCTGCAACGTATCATGTTGCAGAGTACTTTTCCGACCAGGAGTGAGGACACGTTCTATGCTCGGTGAGATGCCCTTGGAGTCAGATGGACTCATCTACCTTCGACGCTTCCGCAAGATTTAGATATTCTCATGAGTTGGCCTTCAGCCACTTTATTGTAATGTTTATTGTAATAAAGGACTCGATATGAGATTTCGATCAATATAATGCTGTGTGATTTCCCTTTGATATATACATTGATGTACCGTGTGTGTACCAGCATGATCTTGGGATGGTACGGAAACACCGGAGATTTGACCTTTCAGGTCGGGTCGCTAAAAGGTGCCCTCAAAGGTTTGGACAAACACTCGGGTAAGATCCTCCCAGCAATGTATACTGGAAGGAGCCAAACGATTCAGCCAAGCTCAAGCTGGACCATCTAACATCAAGGATAGGTGCTTCATTGCAACATTGTCATTTCCGCCACCAATTTGCACAGTCACTCGGTAATCATCTACCCAAGTCTCTGGCTTTGTTTCGTGAGTAAACTTCCCGATCCCCTCCGCTGACCTGAAGTTGGGGGGAATCTCTGCAGAATGTATGGCTCTGCTGAAACACTCAGGACCAGAAACCACATCTGAGCTACCACTCGGAAAATCTCTATCGTCTCCTCCCTATGGGCTCTGCCCCTATCAATCTGCTTCTAAACGAGGAGGTCGCGGGCGTCAAAGCCCGCATTCCGCTCATCACCGAAGGAGCGCCTATCGTCCTGGCGTCGGGGTGCGTATGGACCACTCCACGGAGGAGTAGGCACTCGACGGTGGTCTTCGCGGTGAAACTGATCTCTGACCTTCTCTTCATGGAAACCTCCGCCCCGATGGCGCAAGGGCGATCCAGGGGTGTGTGCCAACTGAACAGTCTCTGTCCTGGGTGAATTTCTATGTATCCTGTTGTGGGACTGAGAAACTACTATATTCTGACGCTGTGCTACATATAACAGTGCTCTGATCTGCATGAACCCTCTTCCAGCCTCTGACCAGGACGGCTGAATGGAATCTGCTATCCTAGCAGCAGCAACAACATTTAACACAGCAGTTCGATATACCTCAACGTCGTCGTGAGATCTAGTCGGAAATAGCTATCACTGACATCGACTGGGGCGTGGCGGGCGCTGGCGAGCGTGCTCGTCAAGTTCTGCCTGGAGTTCTTCCAGACGAATGCGCGCGGCCTACAAAGCTTGAGCCTCGGTAGTCGCACTAACGATGGGAGTATGAAGAACCTCCTTCTTGCGGCGCGGCTGCTCATTCTACGGACCGCCTGCCTCGCGCCTGCCACGACCGAAGCCAGGCGGTGAACTCTGATGAGAGCCCGCCATCAAGACCTCCGCCGTGGGATCGCAGCTTTCGCACTCGAAAGGCACGTCCGAGGGATCGGAATCCGACTCGAACACGCCATGAAGGGACTTGGCGGGCTCGAGAGATGCAATCTGTAGAGAAGTTTGACACGCCACTGCGTGTTTGACCCAGCACTGAAGTCGTGAGCGGCCGGACCGCTTGCGACCACGAACAGCAAGGGGAGCCGACGTGTAAGGAGTCGAAGGCTAACACAGCAACACACCACAGGAACTCGCACGGAAGTGCGCGGCCCCGCGGACTGGGAGTGCCTCGACATCGAGAGGCGCTTCCTAGAACCATGCCGAATTGTCGGCGATGAAGGTGAGCGCTCCGAAACGGATCTCGTGGCCCAAAACAAAAACACCGCCGGAAGACATGTCGAAGGATAGAAAATGCAACCTCGCCAGAAGTCGCTTAGACGCCTGCCCCATGATGGGCGCCAACTGTCGCGGGAACGAGCCTGACAGTAGATGGTAGGGGTACGTAAGGAGAGGCCAGAGTCCTAGCTACGGCGAGGGTGTACACACAGATGTATGAGTTCAGGCTCCTCTCATGGAGGTAACAACCCTACGTCTCAGTGCTCAGGAGCTTATGTCGTGTGGAATATAGAGATTACAATGGTTGCGAACCCTTGTGCAGGAGGGGAGGGGCGGCTTATATAGAGTTCGCTGCCCCTCATAATTACCCAACATCTAAGGGTCCGATCATGGGGTTAAAGTTTGCCGTTACTGGTAACATACGTAATAAAAGCTATTAATGACGATTGGACTAACGTCTGCCCGTTGGGCTCTTGATGGTGACTCTTGGTCTTCTGGTGTCGAGTGAGAACGAGGTCTTCCAAGTGACACACGACTGCCGAGTGGAGGAAGGAGTCTTCGAGTGGATAGCCTGTCGAGTGACTTTGAACGTCTCATGGAATCCAGTCGGAAGTTTATGCTTGATCTTCAAGTCCTCCAATGTAGTGTCCTTAGGTAGGGTATGTTGGCCTTGCCTAGGACTCTACTCTAGGTACATATCCTCGTCAGTACCCTTGTGATCACATCGTAGATTGCCAAAAGCTCTACAATAAATATGATATGAGTGATAGAGTTATATTTATTGTGGCCTTTGGCCTTTGGCCTTCCTTGTACATGTATATATTATGATTTTAGCCTCATGATAATGCAAGTTGCATATTTCCAACATGGTATTAGATTTGTTTTCTACTCTCCCTATCCAAAATACCTTCGTCGGTCATCGCTGTTCCTCTCTCTCTTTGGTCGATTGTTGCTCTTACTCCGCTGTGCACACGCCCAGATCGAGCCTCCCTCCCTCATTTCCTTTGTCACGCATCATCCTAGTGCTATCCAGATCGAGCCGTGATAACCCACAACTGTAGAGGATCGCAATAGTCTTCGCGAGTAGTATTACACCCTGATTTATTAATTCGACACAAGGGGAGTCAAAGAATATTTATTGGCTTTAGCAGTTGAGTTGTTAATTCAACCATACCTAAGATATCTCTCTGCAACAAAGATGTTAGTAGCACGGCAAAATAGTAGTGGTGGCAATAATAGCAACAATTTTGTAGTAGTTGTGACAGTAGTAGTAGTATTAGTAATAACTTAATAAGATTCAATATATGTAAAGCGTAGGCACGTGGATCGGTGATGGATAATGATTTAGATGACATCAATCATGTAACAGTTACACACTAGAGTGACATATAACTAGCTCCAACTCATCAGTACAATGTAGGCATGTATTCCATATATAGTCATACGTGCTTGCGATAAGAACTTGTATGCCATATTTTGTTCTACCTTCCCGTGGCAGTGGGTTCCTATTGAAAACTAAGGTATATTAAGGACTCCTTTTAAGGAACTATAACAAAGCATTAACACGTGGTGAATACTTGAACTTCGAAAACTATGGCAATCACCGAAAAGAATCCCAATCATTGCCACCTTGGGGTATGCGGATCATGACACGTAATAGGTGCATACCACTTGCAAGATAGGATCCAAATCACTCATATATTCATGAAAACATAATAGGCTTAGATCTAAAATCATGGCACTCGGGCCCTAGTGACAAGCATAGCATAGCGTAGTCATAGCAACATCAATTTCATAACATAGTGCATACTAGGGATCAAGCCCTATCAAATTAACTCGATTACATGATCAATCTCATCCAATCCCATCACCGTCCAACAAGCCTACAAAGGAATTACTCACTCCCGATGGTGAGCATCATGGAGATGTTGATGAAGAAGGGTTGGTGATGACGATGACGACGGATCCTCGTCTTCGGAGCCCCAAACGGACTCCAGATCAGCCCCCCCGAGGAAGAACAAGAGGTGGCGGTGCTTCTGTATTGTAAAACGCAATTAAATCTTCTCTCCTATTTTTTCCTCCCAAGATGTGAATTTATGGGAATGGAATTAGGCCAGGGGAGCCACACGGACCCCACAAGCTATCAGGGCGTGCCCAGGGGGTGGGCGCGCCCTGTTGGCTTGTGACCTAGACATCCCCCCTTGGCAGTTCTTCGCTCCATAATTCCTCATATATTCCAGAAATAATTCACAAAAAGTTTCGTCTGATTCCGAGAACTTTTATTTCCGCACAAAAATAACACCACGGTAATTGTGCTGAAAACAACGTCAGTCCGGGTTAGTTCCATTCAAATCATGCAAGTTAGAGGCCAAAACCAGAGCAAAAGTGTTAGGAAAATTAGATAAGTTTGAGACTATCAACTCCCCCAAGCTTAATGAATTGCTTGTCCTCAAGCAATTCAGTTGACAAACTAAAAGTGATAAACAAAACTTTTACAAACTCTTTTGTTCTCGTTGCTATATATATATATATATACATATAGGTGCCCCGGCTCCTTACCTAGATGTCCTTGGATCATACATGATGTCGTAGTTAAGATGGGTATAGATTTGGCTTGCATACCTGCATTATTACTTTCCTATTTATTTGCATGGTGTTACTATTATGGAAAGTAATAAAGTTTTCCCAATTGATACGTGTCATTATTTGTCCTTTCATGATAGGAAATTGCAATTAATTATTGCCATGTATGAGAGGTGCATAATAATTAATTAGAAAATATCACGCAACATTTTTAGCACGCATGCAAACATGTACATATTTTCATTGGGTATAACACCAGCACATATGTATTTTCATTGGGTATAACACCAACACACACATATTTCCATTAGGTATAGTACCCATTAACTGATATCACGGTCTAAAAATGTACACGTGGATATCTCGGGAACATGTATCGCTTATTAAATGTGTGACATTGATGGGTATATATAAAAAAATTCACATCAAGGTATGTATATTTATGTTTCTATTTTTGTTGGGTATAACACCAACACGTACATATTAATTTGTATATTCGCATCGAGGTATGTACATTCATGTGTATATTTATTTGTCTGTTCGCATCAAGGTATGTATATTTATGAGTATATTTTTCATTGGGTATAACATCAACAAGTACTTATTAAAATGTATGATATTTATGTGTATATTTTCATTGGATAAAACATCAAAGCATACAAATTTGCGTTAGGTATAATACCCACTAAATGGTATCACAGTCTAATAACATATACACGTGGGTATGTCGGGTCAATGTACATATATACATACCTAAGTATAAGTTTTTAGACTATTTTTGTTATGGAAAGCAATCATTGACAATTTAGAATACTAGTACATGCAAACGAAACATGAAAAGTCATTATTTATCAATTGTACACCATGCACTAATGAATATGACTTGCTATATTGGGATCTAGGTGCCCGGGCACCTAGGTGCCCCAAACAATATATATAGCTAGTGTTCATGTTTTTAGCATAAATCATAAATAATCATATCCATGATGACAATTAAATATCATATTCACTCTGACAATACATAATCAACTAGCAAGCAATAATAAAATATCTTACATGTCAAAACAATCGTGATATAATATGATGACATGGTATTTCGCTAGCCCTTTGTGAGACTGCAAAACATAAATGCACAACACCCCCGAGGTTCAAGCAGCGACTAATTATAATTCAGGACAGAAGAGAACCAATCATGCTCACATCCAACATTAACTAGACTGAATGCATAAGAATAACAATAGTGCTCTCCGGTTTGGTGCTTTTAGTAAGAAGATGATGACTCAGAAATAACATGAAAGTAAATAGACATGACCTTCGCAAAGGGAAGCATTGATTTGCAGAGGTGTCAGAGCTCAAGTTTTAAAACAGAATTGAAATTATAATTTTGTGTGGTGCGCTTTTCTTGTCAACGTCATAACAATGGTTTTGAATGTCTTCCATGCTAAACACATTATTGGCGGTTCCCAAGCAGAATTGTAAAGTTTACTCCTATCCACCATCCATACACAAACCATGGCTAACCGAATCCATGGGTGCCTGCCAACATATCAATTGTCCCAAGGAGTTTTGTTTAATTAATTTTGATTTTGCAGGACTGGGCATCCTTTTTACCATCCTCTCTCGTGCAATGACGACGAATAAACGATCGTCTTGAAAATAACCCACTTAGCATTTAAGACACCGACCGCCCCGTCGCTCCATGAGAGGTACGAGCACACAAAATAGATGTTTATTTGAATATTAGAGGTGACACATGCAAATTTACTTGGAATGACAAGGCAATACCACATATAGGTAGGTATAGTGGACTCATGTGGAACAACTTTGGGTTTAAGGATATTGGATGCACAAGCAACATTCCCGCTTAGTACAGGTGAAGGCTAGCAATAGATTGGGAAGCGACCAGCTAGAGAGAAAAAATGATCAGAATCATGCATTGCGGATAATTAACATTGGACATTACCATGAGTAGGGTATAAACACTGTGAATTTTAATATCATGAAGGCTGCATTGGTTTTAAATCAACTACATGTTTGCACATGGGCCAAGTCTAGCCCTTCTAATCACTCAGAGGGGAATACCATACTACCATACCACATCATAACCATTTTAATGCATTTTGACACATAAGATAAGTCATTATCCACTCCTAACTATTTAAGCATCGCATGAGAAGCTATAATCTCTAGTTGTCATCATAAACATGTTTACTCATGATATACTGAATCAAGATCGAACGAGCTAAACATATTTAAAAAAAATAAAAAACAAGAAGAGTTCATACCAGCTTCCTTTACCACGATCACTTCATCAAATATCATCATTATTGCCTTGCACGACCGAATGATGTGATAATAATAATAGTGCAAGAATACCATGGGCAAAGCTAGAATCTACAAGGCAGTCTTACACAAAGGAGAAGACATGGTAATATTGGCTCTCTGTTAGATCAACAATAATGCCACTCAACATGTTCATCATGGTGTTCTCCTTTCAATGACTCAATCGAAATGAAAAGAAGTTCAGAGAAACACACTTAAATATTTTTGAAGTTTTTGTTTTTTCTTCGAAGAAAGCAAATAAACAAGGAAAACAAAAATGAGAAAAAAATTACACTTGAAAACTCACAACACGCAAAGGAAATTTTTTTGGTTTTCTTTTAATACTAAAAACTAATTAAGTTAGAAAGAAAACTTAAAAAGAAGCGAGAAATATTTTAGGATTTTCAAAGCTTTTGAAATACACAAGAAGAAAGTAGAAAATAAAACTAACATGGATATACAATGAAAGAGGATGAACACCAACACTTTATATGAAGTGTGTGAACATGAATGTAATGTCGGTGAGAAATACGTACTCCACCAAGCTTAGGCTTTTGCCTAGTTTGGTTATCACCATTTGTAGTGGCCATCTAGTCCAGGACGAAATTAGTTGGGATGAGATACCTGGGGGTCCCACGCATGAGCCACGGCCTCCGCCTCAGCCAACTCGTTCCGATAAGCAATTATATCCGATGGCATGATGGTACATCTGTTCCTGGCATGAAAGTTAAACAAAGAGGATGCAGATAACACAATAACATCATGAGTTTCTGTTGGAAATATGCCCTAGAGGCAAAAATAAAGTGGTTATTATCATATTTCCTTGTTCATGATAATCGTTTATTATCCATGCTAGAATTGTATTGGCATGAAACTTAAATACATGTGTGGATATATAAATAGCATAGTGTCCCTAGTGAGCCCCTACTAGACTAGCTCATTGATCAAAGATGGTTAAGGTTTCCTAACCATAGACATGAGTTGTCATTTGATAACAGGATCACATCATTAGGAGAATGATGTGATGGACAAGACCCAACAATAAACATAACATATGATCGTATCACTTAGTTTGTTGCTACTGCTTTCTTCATGTCAAGTATCTGTTCCTATGACCCTAAAATCATGCAACTCCCTGACACTAGAGGAATGCCTTGTGTGTATCAATTCTCACTTCATAACTGGGTGATCATAAAGGTGCTCTACAGGTATATGCGAGGGTGTCTGTTGGGTTGGCATGGATCGAGACTGGGATTTGTCACTCCGTATGACGAAGAGGTGTATCTCTGGGCTCTCTAGGTAATACAACATCACAAGAAGCTTGCAAGCAATGTGACTAAGGTGTTAGTCACGGGATCTTGTATTACGAAACGAGTAAAGAGACTTGCATGTAATGATATTGAACTAGGTATGGAGATACCAACGATCAAAACTCGGGCAAGTAACATACCGCTGGACAAAGGGAACTGCATACGGTATTGATTGTATCCTTGGCATCATGGTTAGACCGATAAAGATCTTCGTGGAACATGTGAGAACCAATATGGGCATCAAGGTACCGCTATCTGTTATTAACCAGAGAGGTGTCTTGGCCATGTCCACAATTGTGGAACCCATAGGGTCTGCACGCTTAATGTTCGGTGACGATATAGTATTATTGGGTTATGTATCTTGGTGACTAAATATTATGCGGAGTCCCAGATGAGACCCCAGATGCCACCAGGAGCTCCGGAATGGTCTAGAGATAAAGATTTATATATGGGAAGTCATATTTTGGCTATCACAAAAGTTTCGGGTTTTGCCAGTATTGTACCGGGAAACTTCTAGAAGGTTCCAGAAACTTCCGGAGGGCCTAGAAGTCCACCAAGGGTTCCACCACATCCCAAGGGTTTGCATGGTCTGAGGGGAGGTGCCCTGGCCTTATTGGTCCAGGTGCATAAGTCCCTCAAGGCCCATGTGGCTTGGGAGAGGTGGGAAGTCCACCCGTGTATGGAAAGGGAGGGAATTGGACTAGGAATCCAACTCCCCACCTTGGCTGCGCTCCTAGGGCTTGGAGGGCTATACACCACGCCCCTCCACCTATATATAGAGAGGAGTGGGGTCCCCCAAGAGGACACACAAGCCCTTGGCGCCCCTCTCTCTCTCGTTACTTTGTAGCTCCCGCGTTCCTCTTTTTAGTAGTGCTTGGTGAAGCCCTGCTGGACTAGCTCTATCACCACCTCCACCATGATGTCATACTGCCGGAGAAACCATCTACAATTCCGCCCTTGCTTGCTGGATCGAGGAGGCGGAGACGTCATCGATAACCCACAAGTATAGGGGATCGCAACAGTTTTCGAGGGTAGAGTATTCAACCCAAATTTATTGATTCGACACAAGGGGAGCCAAAAAATATTCTCGAGTATTCGTAGCTGAGTTGTCAATTCAACCACACCTGAAAGACTTAATATCTGCAGCAAAGTAGTATGGAACTAACGGTAACGATGGCAAAAGTGACAGTAGCACTTTTGTAGTGATTGTAACAGTAGCAACAAAAAAGTAACTTAAGAAAGATCAATATGTGAAAAGCTTGTAGGCAATGGATCAATGATGGAAAACTATGTCGGATGGCATTCATCACGCAACAGTTATAACCTAGGGTGACACATAACTAACTCTAATTCATCAATGTAATGTAGGCATGTATTCCATATATAGTCATACGTGCTTATGGAAAAGAACTTGCATGACATCTTTTGACCTACCCTCCCATGGCAGCGGGGTCCTAATGGAAACTAAGGGATATTAAAGCCTCCTTTTAATGGAGAACCGTACCAAAGCATTATCACTTAGTGAATACATGAACTCCTCAAACTACGATAATCACCGAAAAGAATCCCAGTTATTGTCACCCTGGGGGATGCGGATCATAACTCGTAATAGGTGTCTAAAACTTGCAAGATAGGATCAAGAACACATATATATATGTTCATATCTGAAATCATGGCACTCGGGCCCTAGTGACAAGCATTAAGCATAGCAAAGTCATAGCAACATCAATCTCAGAACATAGTGGATACTAGGGATCAAACCCTAACAAAACTAACTCGATTACATGATAAATCTCATCCAGCCCATAACCGTCTAGCAAGCCTACGATGGGATTACTCATGAATGGCAGAGAGCATCATGGAATTGGTGATGAAGGATGGTTGGTGATGACTATGGCATCGATTTCCCCTCTCTGGAGCCCAAAACGGACTCCAGATCTGGCCTCCCGAGGAAGAACAGGAGGTGGCGGTGGCTCCGTATCGTTAAACGCGATGAACTCTTCTCTACGATTTTTTCCTCCATGAATAGGAATATATAGAGTTGTAACTAAGGCCGGCGGAGCTCCAGGGGGCCCACAAGCCTGCTAGGCGCGGCCAGGGGGGTGGGCACGCCCTCTGGCCTTGTGACCTGTGGGTGGCCGCCTCCAGTTGATTCTTTCGCCAGTATTTTTTATTAATTCCAAAAATAATCTCCGTAAATTTTCAGGTCAATCCGAGAACTTTTATTTCTGCACAAAAATAACATGAAGGCAATTCTGCTGAAAACAACGTCAGTCCGGGTTGGTTCCATTCAAATCATGCAAATTAGAGTCCAAAACAAGGGCAAAAGAGTTTGGAAAAGTGGATACGATGGAGACGTATCAACTCCCGCAAGCTTAACCCATTGCTTGTTCTCAAGCCATTCAGTTGATAAACTGAAAGTGATAAAGAAAAACTTTTACAAACTCTATTTGATCTTGTTGTTGTAAATATGTCTAATTGATGTTCATATTTTCAGCATATATTATAGACTAACCACATTCACAATAACATTTAGGTCTCACATTTACTCATATCAATGGCATAGCCAACTAGCGAGCAATAATGCTAACTCTTGGATGACAACACTCTTATCAAAACAATCACGATACAATATGATAAAATGGTATCTCGCTAGCCCTTTTTGAGACCGCAAAACATAGATGCAGAGCCCCCCTGAAGAACAAGGACTGACTGGACATTGCAATTCATGGTAAAAGATATCCAGTCACACTCATACTCAATATCAATTAATAGCAAGGCATACAAATGACGGTGGGGCTCTCTAACTTGTGCTTTTTATAAGAAGATGACGACTCAGCAATAAATTAAATAGGTAGGCCCTTCGCAGAGGGAAGCATTGATTTGCAGAGGTGCCAGAGCTCGAGCTTTTAAAACATGGATGAATAACAATTTTGAGCGGTATGCTTTCATTCTCATCATAACGACCAAGAGATTTCACCATCTTCCATGCTAGATACATTATAGGCGGTTCCCAAACAAAATGATAAAGTTTTTACTCCCCCTCCACCAATCAATCACACTCCACGGCGAGCGGAATTCATGGGTACTGTCCATACAAACACAGTCCTGGGGGAGTTTGGTTTCATTATATTTTGATTTGATTTTGAGCATGGAACTGGGCATTCCGAATACCAGCCACTTTCTCGTGAATGATAGTGTATCAACACATATCGGGAGAATAACCCACCTAGCATGGAAGATACTGACTGCCCCCAGTCGCTACATGAGCGATTCGAGCATACAAAACAGAATATTATTTGAAGGTTTAGAGTTTGGCACATGCCAATTTACTTGGAACGGCAGGTGAATACCGCATATAGGTAGGTATGGTGGACTCAGATGGAACAACTTTGGGTTTGAGGAAGTGGATGCACAAGCAGAATTCCCGCTTAGTACAGATGAAGGCTAGCAAAAGACTGGGGAGCGACCAACTAGAGAGCGACAACAGTCATTAAGATGCTTTGAGATTAACCAACATTGAATGCAAGCATGAGTAGGATATAAATCACCATGAACATAAATATCATGGAGGCTATGTTGATTTTGTTTCAACTACATGCATGAACATGTGCCAAGTCAAGCCACCTGAATCATTCAAAGGAGGATACCATCCTATCATACTACATCACAACCATTTTAATATGTATGTTGGCACTCAAGACAAACCATTATTCACTCTTAGCTAATTAAGCATGGCATGAGTAACTATAATATCTAATTGTCATTGCAAATATGTTTCACCCATGATGAACTGAATTCTGAATGACGAGCTAATCATATTTACAAAAGAAAAATAGGCCGAGTTCATACCAGCTTTCTCCATCTCAATCTTTTCATCATATCTCGTCATTATTGCCTTTCACTTGCACGTCCGAACGGTGTGAATAATAATAAGAGTGCGCGTGCATTGGACTAAGCTAGAATCTTCAAACAATAACTCAAAGGAGAAGACAAGGTAATATGGGCTCTCTAATAGGTAAACAATAATGCATATGAGAGCCACTCGACGTCTTGATTGTGGTCTTCTCCATACGAGCCAAAGAAAGAAAATTCAAAACAAGAACGAGAAAAACTATTTACATGGAAAAGCCCCCAAGTAAAAGAAGAACGAGAAATAGTTTTTGGTTTTATTTTAATACCACAACTAAACAAACTGAAAGGTAAAGCTAGAACTATTTTTTTGGATTTTTCTCGAAGTTAATTAAACACACATGAAGAAAGCAAAAAGAAGAAATAAACTACCATGGATGGTACAATGAAAAAGTATGAACACTGACTACTAAAATGAATGTGTGAACATGAATGTAAATTCGGTGAGAAATAAGTACTCCCCCAAGCTTAGACTTTTGGCCTAACTTGGTCTAGGGCCATGGCTGGCCTGGATGATATCCAAAGTCATAGTAGGGGTTGTACTGGGCTGCGGCGGCAACCGCCAGAACGGCTGCAGCGTGGAGGCGAGCGGCTTCCGCATTTCTCTCGTACTCGTTTGCCTCCTCTCTGGTTATAAAGTATCTCCATTTTTCCTAAAAGTTAAAGAAGGCAGAAGCAGGAACGGTAATATGGACAGCTCGCTGTCTATCAAAAATTAGTTGGTACATGAGGGGTTGTTCGCTCCTCTCAAGAAACTGATAACGCACCAAAGCCTCATAATCAAGAAAAGCAGGTGGTAGCTCAATATAATTCGCATGTATGGGTACCCCAAGATAATTAGCTACCCGAGTGGCATAAATCCCACAAATAAATCTCCATCCTTAGCATTATTATGCAGCCTCCTAGCAATAATGGCCCCTAAGTTATATCGTCTATCACCCATTGCCGCACTCTTAAGAATACTAAGATCGAGAACACAAAGGTGGCTATGATCAGTTTTAACGTTAATACATCTACCTATGAAGAGAGCAAACTAATGTATAGTAGGAAAGTGAATGCTCCCCAAGGCAGCCTGTGTAATATTTCTAGTTTCTCCCACAGTGATGCTAGCAAGAAAATCATTATGTTCAGTTTTGTGAGGATCACTATAGCTACCCCATTCTCGAATTTTGCACGCACGGTTAAAATCCTCTAGGTCCATAGTATAAGATTTATCATAAAGATTTTAACAGAACGGAAGGCTTATTACACCTGGATGAAAATTCAAACCTTCGCACGAAAGAATCCGTGAGTTGATAGTATTGCTTGCACTGGTTTGAAATGAAATATTCAAAGCCCATATTTTGTGCGTATGCGTAATATTCTTCCTTGAAACTGGCATCAACCATGAATTGATCCGATGGCTATTCACAAGGCCGCACTTGTGCTTCCCTCAGTGGTTCAAGGTCGGGCTCACGTATCGCGAGTCTAGGGGCCTTCTTGCTCAAGGAAACCCCTTGGTATACTCGCCTCAAAATTTTTCTTTCTCTGAAATTTTCTGAAATTTTTAGTGAGTCAAAATAAAGGTGAACAAAACTCAACAAAACTTATAGCAACTACTCCCATAGGTGCCTAGAGCCTATATCATGCATCAAAACTACTTGGAACCATACTAATTTGACATGCAAGCTCAAGAACAAGGTCACCACAACAACAAAAATTTGAAATACATAAATCACTAGAACAAAAACTAATTAGACCATTGAAGGAGTCACATACCGAAGAACAATCTCCTAAAACAGTTTTGGGAATGGAGCTTTGCACAAGGAGATCAAAAATGGCAGAAAAATGATCTACAAGACGGGTTTGAGCAATGGTGGGATTTTTTCTGGAGGAATACGAAGTGGATGGGCTCTGGAATAAGTGAAGGGGGCCTACGTGGGGACCCACAAGCCACCTAGGCGTGGCCAGGGGGTGGCCATGCCCTGTGAGTTTGTGACCCACTGGTGATGCCCTCTGGTATGTACTTAGTGCCAGATATTTTTAAATATTCGAGAGAAAATCATACTACATTTTCAGGGCATTTGAAGAACTTTTATTTTCAGGTCATTTTTCTATTGCACGAAAAACTAAAAAAATAGAAAAATAATAGCATTTTCACTTTATTTAATCTAACTACCAGAAAGTAAAAGTTGGGTACAGAAAATTGTGCTTTCTAAATTCAACCATCTCATGCTCATCAAAAGGAATCCATCAATAAGGTTGATCAAGTCTTATTAACAAACTTCTTTCGAGTAGCATGAAACCGGAGAATCTTCAAATAACACTAAGTTACCTCAATGGGGATATGCATATCCCCAACAATAAGTATATCATATTTCTTCTTGACAGTAGGAAGAGGGAATTCAAAGTCTCCAATAATAATCGTTGGAATTTTTTCAATGGAGTTGATACTATGAACTTGAGGTTGTTTCTTCGGGAAGTGCACCGTATTCTCATTACCATTAATATGAAAAGTGACATTGCCCTTGTTGCAATCAATAACAGCCCCTGCAGTATTCAAAAAGGGTCTACCAAGGATGATCGACATACTGTCGTCCTCGAGAATATCAAGAATAACAAAGTCCGTTAGGATAGTAGCATTTGCAACTACGACACGCACATCCTCACAAATATCGATGGTAAAGCAGTTGATTTATCAGCCATTTGCAAAGAGATTTCAGTAGGTGTCAACTTATTCAAATCAAGTCTACTATATAAAGAGAAAGGCATAACACACACCAGCTCCCAAATCACATAAAGTAGTTTTAACATAATTCCCTTTAATAGAACATTGTATAGTTGGTATTCCTGGATCTCCTAGTTTCTTTGGCCCTTAAAAGTATAATTAGCAAGCATGGTGGAAATCTCAGCTTCTAGTATCTTTCTTTTATTATTCACAATATCTTCCATATACTTAGCATAAGGAGACATTTTCAGAATATTAGTCAAGCACATACGTAAAAAGACAGGTCTAAGCATTTCAACAAAGCGTTCAAAATCCTCATCATCCTTTTTCTTGGATGGTTTAGGAGTAAAGGGCATGGGTTTCTGAACCCATGGTTCTCTTTCTTTACCATGCTTCCTAGCAACAAAGTCTCTTTTGTCATATCTTTTATTCTTAGGTTGTGGGTTATCAAGATCAACGACACGTTCAATCTTCACATCATTATCATTACTAGGTTGAGCATTAACATGAACAACATCATTAATATTATCACTAGAGTCATGTTCATCACCAGATTGTGTCTCAGCATGAGAAACAGAAATATCATTTGGATTCTCAGACGTATCTATAACAGGTTCACTAGCAGCATGCAAAGTACTATATCCTTACAAGCAAGAAAGTCCCTAGCTACCTCTCTTTCCATAACATAACCCTTAGGTATATTAGGCAATTCATATCCAGGAGAGCTAGGTCCAGCAGGTGTCTCATAGTGTTCAGTTTCAATAATTTCATCGGTTTTAGAGATATCATCATATTCAGCATTGACTCTAGCAATTTGTTAATCAAGAAATTCACCAAGTGGCACGGTATTATCAAGCAAAGTGTCATCATAAGCATCATGCACAGCAGAAGTGTCATCATCAGTTACTTGCGATATATTAGAATTAATAGCACGTGGTGGTGTCGCAAATTTACTCATAACAGAAGGTGAATCAAGTGCAGAGCTAGATGACAGTTCCTTACCTCCCCTCGCAGTAGAGGGATATATCTTGGTTTTTGGGTCTTTCATATTCTTCATAGTGTTCAAAAGATATAAATCCCAAGTGACTTAGAGAATAGAGCTATGCTCCCCGGCAACGACGTTAGAAAAAGGTCCTGATAACCCACAAGTATAGGGGATCACAACAGTTTTCGAGGGTAGAGTATTCAACCCAAATTTATTGATTCGACACAAGGGGAGCCAAAGAATATTCTCGAGTATTCACAGCTGAGTTGTCAATTCAACCACACCTGAAAGACTTAATATCTGCGGAAAAGTATTCCATAGAAAAGTAGTATGGAAGTAACGGTAATGATGGCAAAAGTGACAGTAGCAGTTTTGTAGTGATTGTAACAGTAGCAACTGAAAAGTAACTTAACAAAGATAATTTTTTGTGAATAGCTCGTAGGCAATGGATCAGTGATGGATAATTATGCCGGATGGCATTCATCATGCAACAGTTATAACATAGGGTGACATAGAACTAGCTCCAATTCATCAATGTAATGTAGGCATGTATTCCATATATAGTCATACATGCTTATGGAAAAGAAATTGCATGACATGTTTACCCTCCCATGGTAGTGGGGTCCTAAGGGAAACTAAGGGATATTAAGGCCTCCTTTTAATAGAGAACCGGACCAAAGCATTAGTACTTAGTGAATACATGAACTCCTCAAACTAGGTAATCACCGGAAAGTATCCCAATTATTGTCACCCTAGGGGATGCAGATCATAACTCGTAATAGGTGTCTAAAACTTGCAAGATAGGATCAAGAACACATATATATTCATGAAAACATAATAGGTTCATATCTGAAATCATGGCACTCGGGCCCTAGTGACAAGCATTAAGCATAGAAAAGTCATAGCAACATCAATCTCAGAACATAGTGGATACAAGGGATCAAACCCTAACAAAACTAACTCGATTACATGACAAATCTCATCCAACCCATCATCGTCTAGCAAGCCTATGGTGGTATTACTCACGAACGACAGAGAGCATCATGGAATTGGTGATGAAGGATGGTTAGTGATGACGATGGCGTCAATTTCCCCTCTCCGGAGCCCAAACGGACTCCAGATCTGGCCTCCCGGGGAAGAAGAGGAGGTGGCGGCGGCTCCGTAATTGAAAGAACATTTTCTCCCTTGGTGGTTTTGGTAATTTATAACAACATATAAGTCATTGAACTAATGTTTCCATCAAGTATGTTTCAGGAAAAGTTCAATGATGGGTTGGCAAAAGGAGATTGTGGAATACCCCAAGATGCAAGGAAATGGATTGGCAAAGCTTCAAGCAAGAGGGCACTACTTTTTATATTTGTGATAATTCACTTTGAGTCCATAGGAAAGCCAATACTATTAAAAGGGGGTAAGGTTTTGTTGGTGAACAAAATGCTCATACATGCACAAGTCATAGTCACCAAAGACACCCACAAACTCTCCCACCAAAGTCTGTCCAAAGACAAATACTCAAAATCGGTGCAACCAACATTCCACATTCGGTGCCAATGATTCCAAACCCTAGACAGACTCAGCCAAACCCTAGCCACTTCGGTGCAACCAATTCCATATCGATGCCACCGAGTTCAGGCTGCCAACTTTCTGTTATGCAAGTTCACAGTTTCGGTCCCTCCGAGATTGTTGAATCGACGTCACCGATATTGAGCATTTTGATCGTTGGTCACCTCATCGATGCAACCGAGATTCCTATATCAGTCTCACCGAGATTCAAAAGTTGCCACCTTTTAGTCACTTCGATACCATCGAGATTAACACATCGGTGTCACCGAGTCTGACTTATTGTGTGTAACAGTTGGATTTTTGGGGATGCCTATATATGCGCCTCCACCACCACCTACTCGAGAGAAAAGCACTCAGAACCATTCCATACCTATCCTATCAGTTTCGTGAGAGAGAACCACCTACCCTTCTGTTGAAGTCAAGATCTTACACTCCAACCATATGGATCTTGATTTCTAGCCTCTCCAAGTTGCTTTCCACCAGTCCCATCTCTTCTACCAACCCATATCCATGAGAGAGTGATTGTGTGTTGAGGAGTCTATCATTTTGAAGCACAAGAGCAAGGAGTTCATCGACATTATCAAGCCTATTACCTTTTGGAGGGTGGTGCCTCCTAGATTGCTTAGGTGTCGCTTGGGAGCCTCCTACTTTGTGTTGTGGAGTGAACTAAGAAGTTTGTAAGGGCAAGGAGATCGCCTACTTCGTGAAGATCTACCCCGAGTAAGGCTAGTCCTCCGTGGACGTAGGCCGTCATGGTATAGTCAAGGTTGCTTCTTCGTGGAACCCTTTGTGGGTAGAGCCCTTCGTGGGCTCTCGCGACCATTACCCTCCATGGGTTGAAGACTCCATGAACATGGATGTACGATAGTGCCACCTATCAGAACCACGGGAAAAATCATCGTGTCACCAATTGCGTTTGCTCTTCCTACCCTCTATTTATTTACATGTGCAATGTCTTTACTTTCCGCTGCTATACTCTTAGACATGCATGTGTAGGGTGTACTTGACATACTATGAATGTGAAAATCTGCCAAGAATTAAAATTGACAAAAAGTAGATTTTTATTTGGTCAAGTAGTCTAATCACCCCCTCTAGACCTACTTTCGATCCTACAAGTGGTATCAGAGCTTTGGTCTCCATTGCATTGGTCTCACAACCTAGGAGAAGTATGGCATCTAGTGAGGGAAATTATCATCGTAGAGGTCCGTACATTGATGGCACAAATTTTTCTACTTGGAAGCACAAAATGAAAATGCATTTGCTTGGTCATAACCCCTTCGTTTGGGCTATTGTTTGTGTTGGCATGCAAGGTGAATTCTTTGCAGAAGAAACAGAACTCGATCGTGAAGCGACCGCGGATGAGTTGAAGATGTTGCAACTCAATGCTCAAGCATGTGACATTCTCTTCAACTGCCTATGCCCCGAAGAATTCAACAAGATCAGCCGTCTTGAGAATGCAAAAGAGATTTGGGATACTTTGATTGATATGCATGAGGGTACGAAATTTGTGAGAGAATCCAAGTTGGATGTTCTTCAAAGCCAACTTGACAAGTTCAAGATGAAGGATGGTGAAGGAGTCGCTGAGATGTACTCTAGGATAGCTCTCATCACCAATGAGATTGCTGGCTTAGGAAGCGAAGAAATGACTGAAAAATTCATCATCAAGAAGATACTTCGATCTGTCGATCATCGATATGACACCGTTTGCACATTGATCCAAATGATGCCCAACTACAAAGGTCTCAAGCCAACGGAAGTGATTGGTAGAATTGTTGCTCATGAGATGACACCCAAAGACAAGGAAGAGCTTCACCACAAGTCTAGCGGTGCTTACAAATCCACAAGTAATGCTCCCGCTACCTCAAGCAACAACCTTGTCACAAATGAAGAGATAAGCCTCATGGTTAAGAAATTCAACAAGTTCTACAAGAATAGAAGCAAAGATCGAATCTCCAACTCAAGATATGAAGAGAAGCGTTCATCAAGTCATGACCGAAACTGCTACAATTGTGGAAAGCCCGGACACTACTCCAATGAGTTCACGGCTCCCTAAAAACAAAGAGAAGAGTCACCAAGAAGATGAAGCTCAAGAGACGAGTCACCTCGAAGAGAGAGAAGGAGTAGAGATGATCGTTATGAACGAAGACTCAAGGAAAAGTAGGGACTCGGAGAAGAAGGACAAGTACACCAAGAGCTACTCAATAATGAAACATTGATCTCATGTTGGTGAATGGGTTTCCGGCTCCGACTCCGACAACCACTCTGAGAGAAGCTATCACTCCAACTCCGACTATAGTCAAGATGAAGGTGTTGCTGGAATTGCACTAGTGACTACCAACTCCTATGATCTATTTGATTCACCAAATGAAGGGAGTGGAAGCTGCTTCATGGCTAAAGACCCCAATGTATCACACCCCAAGTATCTTGATTTCAATAGTGATGAAGATGACTTGTTAATTGAACATGACTTGCTATTTGACAAAACTAGTAATGTTAGTCAAAATGAACTTGTTTGTACTCACTCTAGTGTAGATAAGTCGTGTGATGATGATAAGTTGGAAATAGAATGACTAACTAAAGAACTAAAAACTCTTAAGTTAGCTCATGAGTCAACTCTAGAAGATCATAGAGAGCTTGTAAGGACACATGAGAAGCTACGCTTCGAGAAGCTCAATTTAGAGCAAGAGCATGAGTTCCTTAAAGATATCAATGACGATCTTCGAAAGAAGACTTCCTCTTATCTAGGCAAATGAATTCTCTTATCTACATTCATGCCACAAGTTAAGTCTAAGCAAGATAGTAACAAAGGAAAGAAAGGTTCTTCAACTAGTAGCAATAAAAATGATAAGTCTAATGATATTGCTTCTAGTAGCTCTCTTGATCCCACTAACCCTTCTCTTAGCAAAGTTACACTTGAGCAATAAAATGAACTCTTGAAAGGGATTATAGAGAAAGGTATCTACAAGAGTCAGGAAGGGTGAAAAACATTTGAGGATATTGTACGCAAGCATGGAGGATACCGAAGAATCGTGGTGTTGGCTACTTCAATGCTAATGGAGTTGAATGGGAAGAAGGTCAATACCCCAATACCAAGTTTGTTCCTCAAAAGGAGAAGTATGAAAATACTCTTCCCAAGGGAACAAAATCTCAAGATGACCTTCCACCACAAGACACCAAGCTCAAGGACAAGAACAAGCTTCAAGTGGACTTCGACTCATATGAAGATGAATCCCAAGCTTTGGTGAAGTGGGTTCCCAAGGCTACTACAAGCTCAACATCTAAAAGTGCTACTTAAACACCAAGGATCCCCATCAACTTGATGTGGGTCCCCAAGAATAAGAACTAGAGAGTTCTTGAGGGGTGACTCCGCCAATGAAATTTAGTCATATTCATTATTGGCAAGAACTAGTTGCAAACAACATCAACATTATGCAATAGTTCAAGGACTCACACGTTCCCTTAAAGGTGTAACATCCCAAAATTCCATTTTGTAATGTTATGAAATATAGCTATGCATCATCATCATCATTGCTTGAATGTATGAAATAGTTTAAATGCTTCTTCTGACTTTTTGAAAGTCCCTTTCTATTTTCAATGTGTTGCTTTCACCTATTTGAAAACCTTGGAAAAAGTTCAAAATAAGAGGGGAGTAACATGACACTCCACACTAGGGACTATTTGGTGATTTATTTGAACAATAAAATCCAGGGGTATTTTGAAAAAATATATTTGCAAAAGGATTTAAAAGCAAATAGGCAATTTCGAAAAATAATATTTTTTCAAAGTATTCAAATGACAGAATAAAAATGTTCATTAAATGGAATTTATTATTATGTTAATTTTGATATATAATACTCCTATAATTGGAATTATATTTTATGCATTAAAGGCATTTAATTTCGCTGGATATTAAAAAAGGCAAGAAATTCAATCGAATCGGGCCGGCCCACCGTAGTTAATACCCGACCCCCCTAATTATCGGCCGACCGACGCCCTGCAAACCTCTCTCCTCTCACTGATAGCGGGACCCACCCGACCGACCGCTGGAATGCCGCGACCATCTCCTTCCTCCCGCGCGCGCCGCCGTCGCCGAAGAATCCTCCTCGCCCGGATCTTCCTCTCCTTCCCTCCCCGACTCCCACCCGCGGCCAATATAAGAGTGGACCCTCCTCTACACTCTGTCCCCTCCTCGAGCCCCTTTCCCCTTGCACAAGAACGCCCACGCCACCTCGCCGGACTTCGAACGACGGCCGAAGCTCTCCAAGCTCCTGCTCATCGACTCCGTCATCCCCTCGTCCGTCCCACGCCGCCAATCGACGCCGGACGTCAGCCACCGTCGCATGGGCCCCTTCGATGCCTCCCTCGACCACCGGAGCGCCGCCCCGACGACCTCACCGCCTCGGCCTCGTCGAAGGACTTCCTCGCCGATGACCCCACACGCTGTGAGCCCCCTCCCCCGCTCTCTCCCGTTCGATCGTGGATCAACGGCCCTGATTAGAAGACTTAAAATGGCAAACCGTTTTTCTCTAGGGATCGGCCACCGCTCGCTAGTTTCCGGGCTCACGCCAGCTCAGCCACTCACCGCTCGCCACGTCACCCTGGCCGTCCGTTAGTTTTGTTTTTCTTTTCTGTTTTGTTTTTTAGAAACAGAATGTCTTCTATTTTTATTTTTGTTGTAAATTTTAAACTAATTAATGTTTTTAGTTAATTATTTTTGCATTAGCTCACATATTTCATGTAGTTTCACCCTGTAGTCTTAGATTTTAAAATTGAACTCTAAAATTTGAATTTAATCAAATTTCCTCAAACTACTCAAATCTGAATAACTAGAGTTTAAAAATAGATTTTGATATGAATATTTTTGCTAATGCTTGGTATTAGTTAGGACTATCATAATGCTTAGTTTGAGGATTTTTAGGATGAATTTGTTTAGTGTTCTAGCTATAAACAGATTCTGCCTAGTAGTTAGTATAGTTTAGTTAATTTAGTTTTTAGTTAGTTTAAATCAGAATTGATATATATTGTTTTAGTAGGTTCTGTTGCTTAAACACAAGGTGTTTTAATTATTGTTAATATACATATAATTGCTTAGTTAATTTCTTTACTGCTATAGGAATCTCAACTCATTTTCAACTAGGTATAATTGTTGGGGAATGTCGCATGGGAAACAAAAATTTTCCTACGCACACGCAAACCTGTCCATGGTGATGAGCATCTACGAGAGGGAGAGTGGATCTACATACCCTTGTAGATCGCTAAGCGGGAAGCGTTAAGAAACGCGGTTGGTGTAGTCGAACATCTTCGCGATCCAAATCGCCGAGCATCCCGCGATCTCATCACGATCCGTCCCGCGATCCAATCACGATCCGTCCCGTGAACTCATCACGATCCGTCCCGCGATCTCATCACAATCCGTCTCACGACCTTGATCACGATCTATCCCGCGAACTCATCACGATCCGTCCCGCGATCTCATCACAATCCGTCTCACGATCTTGATCACGATCTGTCTCGCGAACTCATCACGATCCGTTCCGCGATCTCATCATGACCCGTCTCGTGATCTCGATCACGGTCCTTCCGATCTAGCGCCGAACGGACGGCACCTCCGCGTTCAGCACACGTGCAGCTTGATGACGATCTCCACCGTCTTGATCCAGCAAGAGGGGGTGGAGAGGAGAGAGAGTTCACCGGCAGCGTGACGGCGCTCCAGTGATGGTGGTGGAGCAATTCCGGCAGGGATTCGCCTAAGCGCTGCAGAAAACCGATCTAGAGGAGAAACTATGCACCGGTGGAACGGGTAGCACGTGGCCGGAAATTCTGTCCAAAAACCACCCAATCCACTAGTATATATAGGAGGAGAGGATAGGAGAGGCAGCCAAGGCCTTTGGGTCGGCCGAAATAGGAGGTGGGAAGCAATCCTACTTCACCTCCAATCCTAGTTGGAGTAGGATTGCCTCCTATTGGCTGATTTTCCACTTTTTGCTTTAGGACTTTCTCTCCTGCGCCATGGGCCTTTGTGGCTGTTTTCCCAGCCCACTAAGGTCTGGTTAATACTCTCCCACAGCCCATGGACCTCTTGGGGTCGAAGTACCCCTCCCGGAGGTCTCCCGGTACACTACCGGCACTCCCGGTACACTACCGGCACTCCCTTTACACTACCGATGAGCCCGAAACTTTTCCGGAAACCAAACTGGGACTTCCTATATATGAATCTTTACCTCCGAACCATTCCGGAGCTCCTCGTGACGTCCAGGATCTCATTCGGGACTCCAAACAACCTTCGGTCACCACCATACATAACTCTACACTACCGAAACGTCACCGAACCTTAAGTGTGCAGACCCTGCGGGTTCGAGAACTATGTAGACATGACCGAGACACCTCTACAGTCAATAACCAATGGCGGGACATGGACGTCCACATTGGTTCCTACATATTCTACGAAGATCTTTATCGGTCGAACCTCTATGTCAAGGATTCAGTTAATCCCGTATAACGTTCCCTTTGTTCTTCGGTATGTTACTTGCCCGAGATTCGATCGTCGGTATCTCCATACCTAGTTCAACCTCGTTACCGGCAAGTCTCTTTACTCGTTCCATAATACAAGATCCCGCAACTAACAATTAGTCACATTGCTTGCAAGGCTCATTGTGATGTTGTATTACCGAGTGGGCCCTGAGATACCTCTCCGTCACACGGAGTAACAAATCCCAGTCTCGATCCATGCCAACTCAACAGACACCATCGGAGATACCTATAGAGCACCTTTATAGTCACCCAGTTACGTTGCGATGTTTGATACACACAAGGCACTCCTCCGATATCCGTGAGTTGCATGATCTCATGGTCATAGGAACATATACTTGACATGCAGAAAACAGTAGCAATAAACTGACACGATCATATGCTATGTTTGTAGTTTGGGTCTTATCCATCACATCATTCTCCTAATGATGTGATCCCGTTATCAAATGACATCTCATGTCCATGGCTAGGAAACCTTAACCATCCTTTGATCAACGAGCTAGTCCATTAGAGGCATACTAGGGACATGGTTTTGTCTATGTATCCACACATGCATTTAAGTCTCCGATCAATACAATTATAGCATGGATAATAAACGATTATCATGAAAAAGGAAATATGATAATAACTAATTTATTATTGCCTCTAGGGCATATTTCCAACAATAATTTGTTATAAAACAAACTAGTTAGTAATAGTTTTCTTTTAACAAAGTTTTATGTAATTAAATTCTGTTTTCTAAGAAGAGACTTTAGTAAATTATTTTCTGATAAGAGAATGTTTTATTCATAAATAATAAGTTTTGTTTTACTCTTTGTTAGTAAAACTATAGTTACCTCATATAGTAGTGTTCATCAAAGCTTTCAAAACCATACTAAGATTTTTCTTAACAAAACTTTAAATCGATTTAATTCTGTTATTAATAAAATATTTTATTATTTCCTTTCTGTCAACTATTTTTTTGTTAATACAAGTAGTTTTACTATGTTAGTAGTGGTTCACCCATCACCTTTTGAAAACAAAACTTTGTGTGTTCTCTTGCTTGTGATTTGTGCATTGTTTTGTCTTGATTATTTACTAGTTCATTACTCATTTTTGTGAGTTACAATATTTTTGTTGTATGCTTATTGAGTGCTTTTGTTTGCTTCGTTAGATTATCTGGAGTGCGAGGCTTGTTACCTAGAGTCACTCACGTACGAAGATCATCAGTCAGGCAAGTCACTTTGACCATGTATACCTATGTTTTATTGCATTAGTTCTTCCATCTCCCCAATTGCATGCAAAGTAGGTTAGTTGGAAATTTGGTTACTTGATGTAGTATCATGTGGTAGGTACCCCAACCCTTTGACACCTTGGCCCCAAGAAACGTTCAATTATTTTTCTATGCTATTAGTAGACGGGGTTGGATGTGTGATTCATGAGAGTTGTGAGGTAATAACTTCAAGACCTATGATGATCAAGACTTCAAGATTTCCAAGTTTTCAACATACCTCTGGGTGGATGATGGTTGAACGGCGCCCTGGAGAAACCAGTGGTTAGCCTAGGTGATGCTGCAGATGTGCCAGTATTCACGCGGAAAGGTCCACCCAGGCACAAAGGGATGGAAGGATGCTTCAAGACCCAAGGCTTACCTGCATAGCCACAAGTCATTATGGGCACTAGCTTGGTTGGATATCGTGGTGACCCTGGACAGGCGGTGCTACGAGAGGTAGAAGAATGGTAGGAAAGGATGGGCACCGACAGAGTCGCAGGGAAACCCTTTGGAAGACCATGTTTTGGTCATCCGTTTCTCAAACACCCTGAAGTGCGAGAAATCAAACGGACGCGACCAAATCTTGCGGGGAACATGGGAAAAACTCTGGAGAGTACTCAAACCGAATCGATTAGCCGTGTCCATGGTCATGGACGACTTGAGCCAAAGGAACTGAAACTTCCGGAACTCTCAACACAATTAATATGATGATGTGGGTATTAATAACTTGGGTATGAGAATTGGTTGGTGGAACCATCTCACTAATCAACCAACTTAGCAATAATTTTTTCTTAGCCCTCTCTTGATGTAGGAAAAATTTGGCTTTACGCAAAAACTTACCACCCCACCTGCCATATATGCATGTAGATTAGATGATTATCTTTTCACCCCTCTCTTGTGACTTTGCCGGCATATTCCATATGCTGACCTACACGGCTGCAACGTATCATGTTGCAGAATACTTTTCCGACCAGGAGTGAGGATACGCTCTACACTCAATGAGATGCTCTTGGAGTCAGATGGACTCATCTACCTTCGATGCTACCTTCTACACTCGGTGATATTCACACGGAGTAACAAATCCCAGTCTCGATCCATGCCAACTCAACAGACACCATCGGAGATACCTATAGAGCACCTTTATAGTCACCCAGTTACGTTGCGACGTTTGATACACACAAGGCACTCCTCCGATATCCGTGAGTTGCATGATCTCATGGTCATAGGAACATATACTTGACATGCAGAAAACAGTAGCAATAAACTGACACGATCATATGCTATGTTTGTAGTTTGGGTCTTATCCATCACATCATTCTCCTAATGATGTGATCCCGTTATCAAATGACATCTCATGTCCATGGCTAGGAAACCTTAACCATCCTTTGATCAACGAGCTAGTCCATTAGAGGCATACTAGGGACATGGTTTTGTCTATGTATCCACACATGCATTTAAGTCTCCGATCAATACAATTATAGCATGGATAATAAACGATTATCATGAACAAGGAAATATGATAATAACTAATTTATTATTGCCTCTAGGGCATATTTCCAACAGTCTCCCACTTGCACTAGAGTCAATAATCTAGTTCACATCACCATGTGATTCGCATTGTTATGAATCTAACACCCAATGAGTTTTGGGGCTCGATCATGCTTTGCATGTGAGAGAGGTCTTATAGTCAACGGGTCTGCGATATTCAGATCCGTGTGTACTTTGCAAATCTCTATGTCAAACCGTAAACACTGCTACCACACTCCATTTGGTACTATTTCCAAATGGCTGCTCCACTATACGTATCCAGATTGCTACTACTAGTCATCTGGATAGGTGTTAAAGCTTGCATCGACGTAACTCTTTACGACGAACTCTTTATCACCTCCACAATCAAGAAACATTTCCTTAGTCCTCTGGTTACTAAGGATAATTCTGACCGCTGTCCAGTGATCCAATCCTGGACCACTCTTGTACCCCTTGACAGACTCATGGCAAGGCACACATAGGTGCGGTACACAGCATGGCATAATATAGAGCCTATGGCTAAGGCATAGGGGACGACGTTCGTCCTTTCTCTTTCTTCTGCCGTTGTCAAGCTTTGAGTCTCACTCAACTTCACACCTTACAAATCAGACGAGAACTATTTCTCTGGCTGATCCATTTTGAACTCTTTCAAAATCTTGTCAAGGTATACACTCATTAAAAGTCTCATCAAGCATCTTGATCTATCTCTATAGATTTTGATGCTCAACAATTAGGTAGCTTTATCCAGGTCTTCCTTTGAAAATCACTTTCCAAATGACCGTTTTATGCTTTCCAGAAACTCTACATTATTTCTGATCAACAATATGTCATCCACATATACTTATCAGAAATTCTATAGTGCTCCCACTCACTTTATTGCAAATACAAGTTTCTCATAAACTTTGTATAAACATCAAAACTTTGATCACCTTATCAAAGCGTATATTCCAACTCCGAGATGCTTGCTTTAGTCCATGGAAGGATCACCGAAGCTTGCACACCTTTTAGCATCCTTAGGCCTGACAAAACCTTCTGGTTGTATCACATACAACCTTTCCTCAAGTAAACCGTTAAGGAAACGATGTTTTGACATCCATCTGCCAGATTTCATAATTGAAAACACAGCAACTGCTAACATAATTCCAACAGACTTTAGCACCACTACGAGTGAGAAAGTCTCATCGTAGTCAACTCCTTGAACTTGTCACAAACATCTTTGCAACAAGTCGAGCTTTACAAATAGTGACATTCACCATCAGTGTCTGTCTTCATTTTAAAGATCCATTTGTACTCAACGACCCGCCGTCTAACGAGCAAGTCTACCAAAGTCTATACTTGGTTTTCATACATGGATCCTATCTCGGATTTCATGGCCTCTAACCATTTGTCGGAATCCGGGCCCATCATCACTTCTCCATAGCTCGTAGGTTCATCGTTGTCCAACAACATGATCTCCAAGACAGAGTTGTCGTACCACTTAGGAGCAGTACACATCCTTGTCGACCTACGAAGTTCGATAGTAACTTGATCCTGAAGCTTCATGATCATCATCATTAACTTCCTCTTCAACTAACGTAGGCTTCACCGAAACATCTTTCTGCGCTGCGCTACTCTCTGGTTGAACAAAGGTTTAACAACATCATCAAGTTCTATCTTCCTCCCACTCAATTCTTTCGAGAGAAACATTTCCTCGAGAAAGTATCCGTTTAAGCAACAAACACTTTGCACTAGGATCTGAGATTGAAGGTTCACCCAACTGATCTTAGGGTATTCTATGAAGATGCATTTGTCCGCCTTGGGTTCGACCTCATTAGGTGAAAACATTTTCCACACAAATGTCACAGCCCCAAATATTAAGAAATGACAGCTTAGGTTTCTATCAAACCATAATTCACACGGTGTCATCTCAACGGATTTAGATGATGCCCTATTTAAAGTGAATGTAGTTGTCTCTAATGCATAACCCCAAAAATTATAGTAGTAAAACGATAAGAGACATCACAGTATGCACTATATAAATAGAGCATGACTATGATGTTCGGACACACCATCACACCATGGTGTTCCAGGTGGCGTTAGTTGTGAAACAAATTTCACGTTGTCTTAAGTTGTATGCCAAACTCGTAACTCAGATATTCACCTCCACGATCATATCGCGGTCATTTTATCTTCTTGTCACGATGATCTTTAATCTTCACTCTAAATTTGCTTGAACCTTTCAAACGATTCAGACTTGTGTTTCATTAAGTAAATATACACTATATCTACTCAAATCATCAGTGAAGGTAAGAAAATAACGATATCCACTGCACGCTACAAGACTCACTATATTGCATACATCAACATGTATCATTTCCAATGAATCACTTGCCCGCTCCATCCAACGGGGTCCTTTAGTCATCTTGCCCAAGAGGCATGGTTCGCATGTCTCAACCGATTCGAAATCGAATGAGTCCAAATATCCATTAGCATGGAGTTTCTACATGCGCTTTATACCAATATGACATTTAGCGGCAGTGCCACAAGTATGTGGTACTATCATTATTAACTTTGTATCTTTTGACATCAATGTTATGAACATGTGTACTACTATGATCAAGATTTCAACAAACCATTCTCACTGGGTGCATGACCATTGAAGGTATTATTCATGTAAACAGAATAACCATTATTCTCTAACTTAAATGAATAACCGTATTGCAATAAACATGATCTAATCATGTTCATGCTCAACGCAAAACACCAAATAACATTTATTTAGGTTCGTCACTAATCCTGAAGGTAGAGAGAGCGTGCGATGTTGATCACATCAACCTTGGAAACACTTCCAACACATATCGTCACCTCACCCTTAGCTAGTTCTCCGTTTATTCCGTAGCTTTTATTTCGAGTTACTAACATTTAGCAACCGAACCGGTATCCAATACCCAGGTGCTACTAAGAGTACTAGCAAGGTACACATTAATAACTTGTATATCAAATATACTTCTATTAATGTTGCCAGCCTTCTTATCTACCAAGTATCTAGGGTTGTTCCGCTTCAGCGACCGCTCACCTCATAACAGAAGCACTTAGTCTCCGGTTTGAGTTCAACTTTGGGTTGCTTCACTAGAGCAGCAACTGACTTGCTATCCATGAAGTTTCCCTCCTTGCTCTTGCCCTTTTCGAAACTAGTGGTTTGATTAACCATCAACACTTGACGCTCCTTCTTGATTTCTACCTTCGCAGTGTCAAACATCGCGAACAGCTCAGGGATCAATACTTCTATCCCTGGTGTATTATAGTTCATCACTAAGTTCTAGTAGCTTTAGTGAGAGTGACTTGGAGAACTATATCAATCACTATCTTATCTGGAAGATCAACTCCCACTTGATTCAAGCGATTGTAGTACCCAGACAATCTGAGTACATGCTCAACGATTGAGCTATTCTCCTTCATCTTACAGGCAAAGAATCTTGTTGGAGATCTCATATCTCGCAACACAGGCATGAGCCTGAGATCACAATCTCTGCTCCTAGAACATCTCATATGTTCCGTGACGTTCAAAACGTTTTCGAGCCTCAATTCTAAGCCGTAATGCATGACGCACTAAACTATCAAGTAGTCATCGAAACGTGCCTGTCAGATGTTCACAACATCTATAGACGACGCTAGAGGGGGTGGCGCACCGAGCGGTGCATTAAGGACATAAGCCTTCTGTGCAGCAATGAGGACAATCCTCAGATCACGGACCCAGTCCACAATATTGCTACCAACATCTTTCAACTCTATTTCTCTAGGAACATATAAAAATACAAGGGAGCTACAACGCGAGCTAGTAATCTACAACATAATTTGCAAAGACACTTTGACTATGTTCATGATAATGAGTTTAATTAATCATATTACTTAAGAACTCCCACTCAAATTGACATCCCTCGGGTCATTCGAGTGATACATGATCCAAATTCACCAACTCAAGTCCGATCATCACGTGAGTTAAGGTGGCTTCAATGGTGAACATCATTATGTTGATCATATCCACTATATGACTCATGCTCGACCTTTCGGTCTCTTGTGTTCCGAGGCCATGTCTGTACATGCTAGGCTCGTCAAGTTTAACCCGAGTGTTCTGCGTGTGCAAATCTGGCTTCCACCCGTTGTATGTGAATGTAGAGTCTATCACACCCGATCATCACGTGGTGTCTCAACATGACGAACTTTCGCAACGGTGCACACTCGGGGAGAACACAATTTATCTTGAAATTAAGTGAGGGATCACCTTATAATGCTACCGTCATCGTAAGCAAAACAAGGTGCATAAAAAGGATTAACATCACATGCAAATCATAAGTGACATGATATGGCCATGAACTTGTGCTTTTGATCTCCATCTAGAAAGCACCGGCATGATCTCCATCGTCACCGGCATGACACCATGATGTCGATCAACGTGTCGCCATCGGGGTTGTCACGCCCTGCATGCTTCTACTACTATTGCTACCGTAGCGATAAAGTAAAGCATTACATAGCGCTTAATGATTGACACGCAGGTCATACAATAATTAAAGACAACCCTATGGCTCCTGCCGGTTGCCGTACTCATCGACATGCAAGTCGTGATAATCTATACATCACATGATCATCTCATACATCACATATATCACATCATGTAATTGGCCATATCATATCACAACATACCCTGCAAAAACAAGTTAGACGTCCTCTAATTGTTGTTGCAAGTTTTACGTGGCTGCTACGGGTATCTAGCAAGAACGATTCTCAACTATGCATAAACCACAACGGTGATACATAGATTGCTTTTCAACCTTCTCAAGGACCGCCTTTGTCGGATCCGATCCAACTAAAGTGAGAGAAACTGTCACCCGCAAGCCATCTAAGTAACAAGTTGCATCGAGGGAACTGGTCTCTCGTAAGCGTACGAGTAATGTTGGTCCAGGCCGCTTCATCTCACAATCCCGCTGAACCAAAATCCGACCAAGGGAGGAAGCAATCTAATCATCAACGCCCACAAACCTTTTGTGTTCTACTCGAGATCTCATCGAACCATCAACCTAGCTCATGATGCCACTGTTGGGGAACGTCGCATGGGAAACAAAATTTTTCCTACGCACACGCAAACCTGTCCATGATGATGAGCATCTACGAGAGGGAGAGTGGATCTACATACCCTTGTAGATCGCTAAGCGGGAAGCGTTAAGAAACGCGGTTGGTGTAGTCGAACATCTTCGCGATCCAAATCGCCGAGCGTCCCGCGATCTCATCACGATCCGTCCCGTGATCCAATCACGATCCGTCCCGTGAACTCATCACGATCCGTCCCGCGATCTCATCACAATCCGTCTCACGATCTTGATCACGATCTGTCCCGCGAACTCATCACGATCCGTCCCACGATCTCATCACAATCCGTCTCACGATCTTGATCACGATCTGTCCCGCGAACTCATCACGATCCGTTCCGCGATCTCATCATGACTCGTCTCGTGATCTCGATCACGGTCCTTCCGATCTAGCGCCGAACGGACGACACCTCCGCGTTCAGCACACGTGCAGCTTGATGACGATCTCCACCGTCTTGATCCAGCAAGAGGAGGTGGAGAGGAGAGAGAGTTCACCGGCAGCGTGACGGCGCTCCGGTGATGGTGGTGGAGCAATTCCGGCAGGGCTTCGCCTAAGCGCTGCAGAAAACCGATCTAGAGGAGAAACTATGCACCGGTGGAACGGGTAGCACGTGGCCGGAAATTCTGTCCAAAAACCACCCAATCCACTAGTATATATAGGAGGAGAGGAGAGGAGAGGCAGCCAAGGCCTTTGGGTCGGCCGAAATAGGAGGTGGGAAGCAATCCTACTTCACCTCCAATCCTAGTTGGAGTAGGATTGCCTCCTATTGGCTGATTTTCCACTTTTTGCTTTAGGACTTTCTCTCCTGCGCCATGGGCCTTTGTGGCTGTTTTACCAGCCCACTAAGGGCTGGTTAATACTCTCCCACAGCCCATGGACCTCTTGGGGTCGAAGTACCCCTCCCGGAGGACTCCCGGTACACTACCGGCACTCCCGGTACACTACCGGCACTCCCGGTACACTACCGATGAGCCCGAAACTTTTCTGGAAACCAAACTGGGACTTCCTATATATGAATCTTTACCTCCGAACCATTTCGGAGCTCCTCGTGACGTCCAGGATCTCATCCGGGACTCCGAACAACCTTCGGTCACCACCATACATAACTCTAGACTACCGAAACGTCACCGAACCTTAAGTGTGCAGACCCTGCGGGTTCGAGAACTATGTAGACATGACCAAGACACCTCTACAGTCAATAAACAATGGCGGGACCTGGACGTCCACATTGGTTCCTACATATTCTACGAAGATCTTTATCGGTCGAACCTCTATGTCAAGGATTCAGTTAATCCCGTATAACGTTCCCTTTGTTCTTCGGTATGTTACTTGCCCGAGATTCGATCGTCGGTATCTCCATACCTAGTTCAACCTCGTTACCGGCAAGTCTCTTTACTCGTTCCATAATACAAGATCCCGCAACTAACAATTAGTCACATTGCTTGCAAGGCTCATTGTGATGTTGTATTACCGAGTGGGCCCTGAGATACCTCTCCGTCACACGGAGTAACAAATCCCAGTCTCGATCTATGCCAACTCAACAGACACCATCGGAGATACCTGTAGAGCACCTTTATAGTCACCCAGTTACGTTGCGATGTTTGATACAAACAAGGCACTCCTCCGATATCCGTGAGTTGCATGATCTCATGGTCATAGGAACATATACTTGACATGCAGAAAACAGTAGCAATAAACTGACACGATCATATGCTATGTTTGTAGTTTGGGTCTTATCCATCACATCATTCTCCTAATGATGTGATCCCGTTATCAAATGACATCTCATGTCCATGGCTAGGAAACCTTAACCATCCTTTGATCAACGAGCTAGTCCATTAGAGGCATACTAGGGACATGGTTTTGTCTATGTATCCACACATGCATTTAAGTCTCCGATCAATACAATTATAGCATGGATAATAAACGATTATCATGAAAAAGGAAATATGATAATAACTAATTTATTATTGCCTCTAGGGCATATTTCCAACAATAATTTGTTATAAAACAAACTAGTTAGTAATAGTTTTCTTTTAACAAAGTTTTATGTAATTAAATTCTGTTTTCTAAGAAGAGACTTTAGTAAATTATTTTCTGATAAGAGAATGTTTTATTCATAAATAATAAGTTTTGTTTTACTCTTTGTTAGTAAAACTATAGTTACCTCATATAGTAGTGTTCATCAAAGCTTTCAAAACCATACTAAGATTTTTCTTAACAAAACTTTAAATCGATTTAATTCTGTTATTAATAAAATATTTTATTATTTCCTTTCTGTCAACTATTTTTTTGTTAATACAAGTAGTTTTACTATGTTAGTAGTGGTTCACCCATCACCTTTTGAAAACAAAACTTTGTGTGTTCTCTTGCTTGTGATTTGTGCATTGTTTTTTCTTGATTATTTACTAGTTCATTACTCATTTTTGTGAGTTACAATATTTTTGTTGTATGCTTATTGAGTGCTTTTGTTTGCTTCGTTAGATTATCTGGAGTGCGAGGCTTGTTACCTAGAGTCACTCACGTACGAAGATCATCAGTCAGGCAAGTCACTTTGACCATGTATACCTATGTTTTATTGCATTAGTTCTTCCATCTCCCCAATTGCATGCAAAGTAGGTTAGTTGGAAATTTGGTTACTTGATGTAGTATCATGTGGTAGGTACCCCAACCCTTTGACACCTTGGCCCCAAGAAACGTTCAATTATTTTGCTATGCTATTAGTAGACGGGGTTGGATGTGTGATTCATGAGAGTTGTGAGGTAATAACTTCAAGACCTATGATGATCAAGACTTCAAGATTTCCAAGTTTTCAACATACCTCTGGGTGGATGATGGTTGAACGGCGCCCTGGAGAAACCAGTGGTTAGCCTAGGTGATGCTGCAGATGTGCCAGTATTCACGCGGAAAGGTCCACCCAGGCACAAAGGGATGGAAGGATGCTTCAAGACCCAAGGCTTACCTGCATAGCCACAAGTCATTATGGGCACTGGCTTGGTTGGATATCATGGTGACCCTGGATAGGCGGTGCTACGAGAGGTAGAAGAATGGTAGGAAAGGATGGGGATCGACAGAGTCGCAGGGAAACCCTTTGGAAGACCATGTTTTGGTCATCCGTTTCTCAAACACCCTGAAGTGCGAGAAATCAAACGGACGCGACCAAATCTTGCGGGGAACATGGGCAAAACTCTGGAGAGTACTCAAACCGAATCGATTAGCCGTGTCCATGGTCATGGACGACTTGAGCCAAAGGAACTGAAACTTCCGGAACTCTCAACACAATTAATATGATGATGTGGGTATTAATAACTTGGGTATGAGAATTGGTTGGTGGAACCATCTTACTAATCAACCAACTTAGCAATAATTTTTGCTTAGCCCTCTCTTGATGTAGGAAAAATTTGGCTTTACGCAAAAACTTACCACCCCACCTGCCATATATGCATGTAGATTAGATGATTATGTTTTCACCCCTCTCTTGTGACTTTGCCGGCATATTCCATATGCTGACCTACACGGCTGCAACGTATCATGTTGCAGAATACTTTTCCGACCAGGAGTGAGGATACGCTCTACACTCGGTGAGATGCCCTTGGAGTCAGATGGACTCATCTACCTTCGATGCTTCCGCGAGATTTAGATATTCTCATGAGTTGGCCTTCAGCCACTTTATTGTAATCTTTATTGTAATAAAGGACTCGATATGAGATTTACGATTAATAAATGCTGTGTGATTTCCCTTTGATATATACATTGATGTACCGTGTGTGTACCAGCATGATCTTGGGATGGTACAGAAACACCGGAGATTCGACCTTTCAGGTCGGGTCGCTACAGAAATGGTATCAGAGCACACGCTGACCGTAGGACGTAACCTCTAGGATTGGAAAGCCTTAGGACTTATTTCTCTTTTTCTTTAAAATTCTTATACTCTCATCTACTCGTTTCTGACTTCTCTCCGATTATTTCAAAATTTATAGATGGCCACCTTCATCCCAATTTTGATCACGGAGTTTTGCCAGCCTGACGCAATGATGCCCTTTGGTAAGGAGCTGATGAGGATCGTCAGGGACATGAGGATTTCTTTGCCAAGCATCACCGGGACTCCTATCATGTCCTTTCCACAAGATGGACGCTACAGGATCGAGGTGCACATTCCAGGGAAGACCTTTGGGAATCGGAAGGAACCCATCGACTTCAAGTTTGTGGCACCCAGCTGGATACTTGGGAGAGACATGGCCATTCATCGTGCCCTTGGACGTATTCAGGAGGAATACAGAGGTGGAACCATTTCACCAGGACTCAGCGTGGTTTGTCACAGAGATGCCAATGGAAACATCATAACCCCTCCCACTGCAGACACCACCATTTCCTATATCCAGACCTTGGAGACTCACATCATGACTCTGGAGCTTCGAGTTCGTGCTGACACGAAGACAATCAAGAATCTGATGAACCGCGAGATTGACCTCGAAGCTGACTTACGGGAAGCCGAGTACGAGCATGAGTATGAGGTGAAGGATTTCTTAGAGAGGATTGACAAGCTAAACACTCGCATCGCAACTCTGGAGGAACAGATGGACATGGGGGAAAATCTTCACCCCGAGGGAGACTTGGCTCCTTTCATCAGCGACGATGATGACTATGAGGAGAGCACCACCGGAGCAGGCTCAGTCACCATGTACTTCTGAGGAAGACTTTAGTTATCCCCCCATGTATCTTCATTTTCCTCGTTAAAGCGTAGGTCGATGTTTAGTTTGATTGAGACTTGTATTCCCGATTTTTGAATCTTTGATTTGAATAAATGAATGAGTGTTGGTGTGATATGTTTGTTGCATTGCATATGGTGAGTGAATTTCCCCTTTTAGGCCCTTGTTCTATTCTAATTCCCACCCCTCTGAAAACAGCAAGATGCCTTTGCGAGGTGAGTCCGACTTCACCTTCCCGCCGGAACTCACGCAACTTCTTCAGCAGCAGAATGCACTGATGCAGCTATTGATCCAGAATCAGACCAACAACCAGAACAACAACCACCACCATCCACCTCAGGCTAACAATCTCACCCATTTTCTGAGGTTGAACCCTTCAACTTTCTCAAGCAGCACTGAGCCCATTGTGGCAGATGACTGGCTCCATAAGATGGAGAGGGAACTCGTTACCGTTGGATGTACTGACGCTGAGAAGGTGCGCTTTGCCGCACATCAACTGGATGGACCAGCAGCTTCATGGTGGGAGAACTACACCACCACATATCCTATTGCTGGTGTGACCTGGGAACAATTCAAGCAAGCTTTCCGCACCGCACATGTCTCAGCTGGAGCTATGAGTCTGAAGAAGCGCGAGTTTCGCAACTTGCGCCAGGGGAACCGTTCCGTGGCCCAATACGTGGATGACTTCAGCACATTGGCTCGTTATGCACCAGGAGACGTGGCCGATGATGCGGCCAAGCAGGAGAAGTTTCTGGAAGGACTCAACGATGAGTTGAGCATGCAGCTGGTAGTGGCTACCTTCAACAACTACCAAGAGCTGGTGGACAAGGCCCTCATCTTGGAGGGAAAGCAGCAGCAAATTGAGAACTGCAAGAGGAAGTATACTCAGGGGAAGTTCAACTCTGGAGCTCATCAGAAGCCCCGCTACTCCCCGCACTCAGGGAATACCGGATTAGGGACCGGTAAGTTTGTAAGGCACACTCATGCCATGCACAACCATGGAGGCCACAACCATGGAGGAAATGGGAATGCCCGTCCCAACCATGGCAACTTCAAGACTAACAATGGGAATGGGAACAACAAACAGCACCGTCACGCTCCTCCTCAGAAGGATCTGAGCCACATCACCTGTTTCAAGTGCCAGAAGACAGGGCACTATGCTACTGAATGTCCCCAGAGCAAGCAGGGAAATGGAAACGGCAACAACAGCGGCAACGTAGCAGCTAAGAAGCCCAACCCCTTTCCCCGTGCACAGGTGAACCACCTCGACGTGGAAGAAGTTTATGATCAACCCGAGACCGTGGTTGGTAAGTTTTTATTGCATTCACATCCAGTTACAATACTTTTTGATTTCGGTGCAACTCATTCATTCATATCAAGGGTAGTTATGGATAAGTATGGTTTGCCCACCAAAACCCTTAGTCAGCCCATTAAGGTTAGTTCCCCAGGAGGTATGATGATGGCAGGGATAGGATGCCATGCCCTGAAACTTCACATAGGAAACCATGTTTTTCCCACCGACCTCATCGTCTTAGAATCCCAGGGATTGGATGTAATCCTAGGCATGGATTGGATGACCAAGTATGAAGGAAATCTTGATTGCCCCAGCAAGTCTGTTTCACTCACCACTTAGGAGAACAAGAGGATTAAGTATGTATCCCGACGCACCCAGATGAGTGCTCGGTTAAATTCTCTCACAAGAGTTGTTCAGGAAGAAGTACCGGTTATACGAGACTATCCAGATGTATTCCCGGAGGAATTACCAGGCATGCCACTAGATAGGGAGATTGAGTTCCTAATAGAGCTACAAACAGGGACAGCCCCAATTTCCAAGAGACCCTATCGGATGCTCGCAAATGATCTAGTGGAAATCAAGAAGCAAATTAAGGAGTTATTGGACAAGGGGTATATTCGTCCAAGTTCTTCACCTTGGGGAGCCACAGTTCTTTTGGTGGAGAAGAAGGATAAAACCTTGAGGATGGTAGTCGATTATCGTGCCTTGAACGAGGTGATTATCAAGAACAAGTATCCTCTGCCGATGATTAATGACTTGTTTGATTAGCTCGTAGGAGCCAAAGTATTCTCCAAGATCGATCTTCGATCAGGGTATCACCAATTGAAAATTCGTGAACAAGATATACCCAAAACAGCTTTCACCACAAGGTATGGCTTGTATGAGTATACCGTCATGTCCTTTGGTTTGACTAATGCTCCTGCCTACTTCATGAATTTGATGAACAAAGTGTTTCATGGAATACCTAGACAAGTTTGTCGTGGTGTTCATCGATGACATTTTGATATTCTCCAGGAACGAGGAAGAACACAAGGAACACCTGCGTTTAGTTCTGGAGAAGCTTAGAGAACATCAGTTATATGCCAAGTTTAGCAAATGTGAATTTTGGCTGATGGAAGTCGGATTCCTTGGACATATTATTTCCGGAGAAGGAATATCCGTAGACCCTGCTAAGGTTGAAGCCGTCACCGAGTGGAAGTCACCCACCTCAGTTAAGGAGATCCACAGTTTTCTCGGACTTGCCGGATATTACCGGAGGTTCATTGAGAATTTCTCAAAGATTGCCAAGCCCATGACGGAGTTGTTGAAGAAAGAGTCTAAGTATATTTGGACCGAGGAATGTGAAGCCAGTTTCGAGGAGTTGAAGAAACGTTTGGTCATAGCCCTAGTGTTGATTTTGCCAAATATTCGGAAGGACTTCCAAGTGTATTGTGATGCTTCATGTCAAGGACTTGGAGGAGTACTCATGCAAGATGGAAAGGTTGTAGCTTATGCATCCAGACAACTACGACCTCGTGAGTTGAATTATGCCACCCATGATTTGGAACTAGCAGCCATAGTGCACGCACTCAAGACCTGGAGACATTTCCTTGTCGGAAATAGTTGTGATGTTTACACCGACCATAAGAGCCTGAAGTATATCTTCACGCAGAAAGAGTTGAACCTCAGACAGAGGAGATGGTTAGAGTTAATCAAGGACTATGACATGAGATTACACTACCATCCAGGTAAGGCAAATGTTGTCGCAGATGCCTTGAGTCGGAAAACTTATGTAAACACACTCACAGCGGGAGGATTACCCCAGGAGTTAGCCAATGATCTCAGAGAGCTCCGGCTAGAGATAATTCCAAGAGGATATGTTGCCACACTGGAGATCCAGTCCACCTTGACCGAAAGAATTCGCGAAGCTCAGAAGACGGACAAGGAGATAACTGAGATTAAGCAGAGAATGAAAGATGATAAAGCTAAAGGTTTTTGTGAGGATGAACAAGGAACTCTATGGTTTGAGAACCGAATCTATGTGCCCAATGACCCAGAGCTCAGGAAGTTGATACTTCAAGAAGCCCACGATTCCCTTTACTTGATACACCCAGGCAACACCAAGATGTACCTAGATTTGAAGGAAAGTTATTGGTGGACAAGTATGAAGAAGGATATTGCCGAACATGTTGCGGTATGTGATGTTTGTCAGCGAGTAAAGGCGGAACATCAGAAACCAGCAGGGTTACTCCAACCTTTGCCGATACCCGAGTGGAAATGGGAAAATCTTGGTATGGACTTCATCACAGGATTACCCAGGACCCGTTCAGGTTATGATTCCATCTGGGTAGTGGTAGATCGTTTGACCAAGGTGGCTCATTTCATTCCCGTGAAGACCACCTATATCAGCGCTAAATTAGCCAGGATATACATGACCAGGATCGTGTGTCTGCATGGAGTTCCGAGGAGTATCGTGTCATATGGAGGAACACAATTTACCTCAAAATTTTGGCATCAGTTACATGAAACTTTGGGTACGAGACTGGAGTTCAGTACAACTTTTCATCCGCAGACCGATGGACAGACTAAGAGAGTCAACCAGATTCTAGAAGACATGTTGAGGGCTTGTGCACTAGACTATGGGTCTAGTTGGGATGGTAATTTGCCTTACGCAGAATTCTCGTACAACAACAGTTATCAGACCAGTCTGAAGATGGCTCCTTTCGAAGCTTTATACGGAAGGAGGTGCAGAACACCATTGACGTGGGATGGTGTTGGAGACCTACAACTTCTTGGTCCCGACCTTATCTGAGATTTTGAAGAGAAAGTCAAGATGATTCGTGACAGACTTAAGATAGCTTAATCTCGATAGAAGAGTTATGCTGACAGCAAACGTAAGGAAGTGACGTATGAAGTGGGAGACCGAGCATATCTTCGTGTTTCCCCACTTCGAGGAATCAAGAGGTTTGGTGTTAAAGGAAAATTAGCACCCCGATTTATAGGCCCCTACAAAATTCTTGAACGTAGAGGCGAAGTTGCATACAAGTTGGAATTGCCAGAAGGATTGTCCAGAGTTCATGATGTTTTTCATGTTTCCCAGCTGAAGAAATGCCATGCTGAGATGGCTGATATTCCCTTGAGAGACACAGTGCCCCTAGAGGCCATACAACTTGACAGCGACCTGACCTACGAGGAGAAGCCTGTCAGAATCCTCGAGACTGCCAACAGAGTTACCCGCAGCAGGATCATCAAGTTCTGTAAGGTTTTGTGGAGTCACCACACCGAGGAAGAAGCCACCTGGGAACGCGAAGAAGATCTTCGTAGAAACCATCCGCACCTATTTTCTAGCCAACCCGAATCTCGAGGGCGAGATTCATCTTAAGGTGGGTAGGTTTGTAATATCCCAAAATTCCATTTTGGAATGTTATGAAATATAGCTATGCATCATCATCATCATTGCTTGAATGTATGAAATAGTTTAAATGCTTCTTCTGACTTTCTGAAAGTCCCTTTCTATTTTCAATGTGTTGCTTTCACCTATTTGAAAACCTTGGAAAAAGTTCAAAATAAGAGGGGGGTAACATGACACTCCACACCAGGGACTATTTGGTGATTTATTTGAACAATAAAATCCAGGGGTATTTTGAAAAAAAATATTTGCAAAAGGATTTAAAAGCAAATAGGCAATTTGTGAAAACAATATTTTCTCAAGGTATTCAAATGATAGAATAAAAATGTTCATTAAATGGAATTTATTATTCTGTTAAATTTAATATATAATACCTCTATATTTGGAATTATATTTTATGCATTAAAGGCATTTGATTTCGCTGGATATTAAAAAAGGCAAGAAATTAAATTGAATCGGGCCGGCCCACCGTAGTTAATACCCGACCCCCCTAATTATCGGCCGAACGACGCCCCGCAAACCTATCTCCTCTCACTGATAGCGGGACCCACCCGACCGACTGCTGGAATGCCGCGGCCATCTCCTTCCTCCCGCGCGCGCCGCCTTCGCCGGAGAATCCTCCTCGCCAGGATCTTCCTCTCCTTCCCTCCCCGACCCCCACCCGTGGCCTATATAAGAGAGGACCCTCCTCCACACTCTGTCCCCTCCCCGAGCCCATTTTCCCCTGCACCAGAACGCGCACGCCACCTCGTCGGACTTCGGACGACGGCCGAAGCTCTCCAAGCTCCTGCCCGTCGACTCCGTCATCCCCTCGTCCGTCCGCCGCCGCCAATCGACGCCGGACGTCATCCGCCGTCGCCTGGGCCCCTTTGACGCCTCCCTCGACCACCGGAGCACCGCCCCGACGACCTCACCGCCTCGGCCTCGCCGGAGAACTTCCTCGCCGGCGACCCCACACGCTGTGAGCCCCCTCCCCCGCTCTCTCCCGTTCGATCGTGGATCAACGGCCCTGATTAGAAGACTTAAAATGGCGAACCGTTTTTCTCTAGGGGTCGGCCACCGCTCGCTAGTTTCCGCGCTCGCGCCAGCTCAACCAATCACCGCTCGCCACGTCACCCTGGCCGTCCGTTAGTTTTGTTTTTCTTTTCTGTTTTGTTTTTCAGAAACAGAATGTCTTCTGTTTTTATTTTTGTTGTAACTTTTAAACTAATTAATGTTTTTAGTTAATTCTTTTTTCATTAGCTCACATATTTCATGTAGTTTCACCCTGTAGTCTTAGATTTTAAAATTTAACTCTAAAATTTGAATTTAATCAAATTTGCTCAAACTACTCAAATCTGAATAACTAGAGTTTAAAAATAGATTTTGATATGAATCTTTTTGCTAATGCTTGGTATTAGTGAGGACTATCATAATGCTGAGTTTGAGGATTTTTAGGATGAATTTGTTTAGTGTTCTAGCTATAAACAGATTCTGCCTAGTAGTTAGTATAGTTTAGTTAATTTAGTTTTTAGTTAGTTTAAATCAGAATTGCTATATATTGTTTTAGTAGGTTCTGTTGCTTAAACACTAGGTGTTTTTATTATTGTTAATATACATATAATTGCTTAGTTAATTTCTTTATTGCTATAGGAATCTCAACTCATTTTCAACTAGGTATAATTTGTTATAAAACAAACTAGTTAGTAATAGTTTTCTTTTAACAAAGTTTTATATAATTAAATTCTGTTTTCTAAGAAGAGACTTTAGTAAATTCTTTTCTGTTAAAAGAATGTTTTATTAATAAATAATTAGTTTTGTTTTACTCTTTGTTACTAAACTATAGTTACCTCATATAGTAGTGTTTATCAAAGCTTTCAAAACCATACTAAGATTTTTCTTAACAAAACTTTAAATGGATTTAATTCTGTTATGAATAAAATATTTTATTATTTCCTTGCTGTCAACTATTGTTTTGTTACTACAAGTAGTTTTACTATGTTAGTAGTGGTTCACCCATCACCTTTTGAAAACAAAACTTTGTGTGTTCTCTTGCTTGTGATTTGTGCATTGTTTTGTCTTGATTATTTACTAGTTCATTACTTATTTTTGTGAGTTACAATATTTTTGTTGTATGCTTATTGAGTGCTTTTGTTTGCTACGTTAGATTATCCGGAGTGCGAGGCTTGTTACCTAGAGTCACTCACGTACGAAGATCATCAGTCAGACAAGTCACTTTGACCATGTATACCTATGTTTTATTGCATTAGTTCTTCCATCTCCCCAATTGCATGCAAAGTAGGTTAGTTGGAAATTTGGTGACTTGATGTAGTATCATGTGGTAGGTACCCCAACCCTTTGAAACCTTGGCCCCGGGAAACGTTCAATTATTTTGCTATGCTATTAGTATACGGGGTTGGATGTGTGATTCATGAGAGTTGTGAGGTAATAACTTCAAGACCTATGATGATCAAGACTTCAAGATTTCCAAGTTTTCAACATACCTCTGGGTGGATGATTGTTGAATGGCGCCCTGGAGAAACCAGTGGTTAGCCTAGGTGATGCTGCAGATGTGCCAGTATTCACGCGGAAAGGTCCACCCAGGCACAAAGGGATGGAAGGATGCTTCAAGACCCAAGGCTTACCTGCACAGCCACAAGTCATTATGGGCTCTGGCTTGGTTGGATATCGTGGTGACCCTGGACAGGCGGTGCTACAAGAGGTAGAAGAACGGTAGGAAAGGATGGGCACCGACAAAGTCGCATGGAAACCCTTTGGAAGACCATGTTTTGGTCATCCGTTTCTCAAACACCCTGAAGTGCGAGAAATCAAACGGAGGCGACCAAATCTTGTGGGGAACATGTGCAAAACTCTGCAGAGTACTCAAACCTAATCGATTAGCCGTGTCCACGGTCATGGACGACTTGAGCCAAAGGAACTGAAACTTCCGGAACTCTCAACACAATTAATATGATGATGTGGGTATTAATAACTTGGGTATGAGAATTGGTTGGTGGAACCATCTCATTAATCAACCAAATTAGCAATAATTTTTGCTTAGCCCTCTCTTGATGTAGGAAAATTTTGGCTTTATGCAAAAACTTACCACCCCACCTGCCATATATGCATGTAGATTAGATGATTATCTTTTCACCCCTCTCTTGTGACTTTGCCGGCATATTCCATATGCTGACCTACATGGCTGCAACGTATCATGTTGCAGAATACTTTTCCGACCAGGAGTGAGGAACGCTCGACGCTCGGTGAGATGCCCTTGGAGTCAGATGGACTCATCTACCTTCGATGCGTCCGCAAGATTTAGATATTCTCATGAGTTGGCCTTCAGCCACTTTATTGTAATCTTTATTGTAATAAAGGACTCGATATGAGATTTACGATTAATAAATGCTGTGTGATTTCCCTTTGATATATACATTGATGTACCGTGTGTGTATCAGCATGATTTTGGGATGGTACAGAAAAACCGGAGATTCGACCTTTCAGGTTGGGTCGCTACAAAAGGTAAGCAAGAGACAAGGTAATCAACAAATCAATGGACATCATCACATGTGCTTTGCACTCCATGTCCATACATATTCTTGTATTTGTCTCTTGTGTGTTGGGACTAACCCATGTAGGTGAGAAGAGTAATGAAACAACAAGGATGCTCTCAACTCTTGGTGATCTCCATCAACTTTGAGCATCAACCACTACCTCCCCAACATGAAGTCTTCATCAACAAAACCCAAGGTTAGTTTATACCTTTTATGGGGGGATGTCACATCTAGGGGGAGCTTTACTATAAGACTTGAGTTAAAGCATCTCATAAGAATGTGACAACATTAAATGCTTTATGTGAAAGTGGTAACCCCACTTGTGCTTAAACGATAAGTATGACCTATGATCAGGTATTCTTACTTGGATCCTAAGTAAAATACTCACATATAGATGACTTCGTCATTGCCAAAGTGCTTGTTAGATGCTATTGTGTTTGTGCATGTTTGCCATGATTTCATTTGACATCTTATTGTGTGAGCATGTTGGTCTGCATTTATTTACTCATTCAAGGATATCCAATTGTAGCTATTTGGCTTTTAATATTTATTTGCCAATTGGATATACAAGAATGCCTAGGACCACTTCTTTAGCTGTCTATGATTTCTCACCTCATACTCTATTCATGTTGCATCACAAAATTTGAACAAGTGCTTTTCGATCTCTCTGTGTGAGGAGCACTCGGAGTTCCGTATCGACAAGGACTGACCATTAAAACCTCCCAAGTGCATCTTGGTGGAACCAACACCAAAATCTTGGTCTCATCAAATGTCTAGGGTTGATATGGATTTCTTTCCTCGGTACTACCGATTCCATATTATCGGTTACACCGAGTTTCCCTGTCAGCTGACAGTTGAGAAACTCGGTGACACCGAAAATTTAGAATCGGCATCACCAACAGTGTAGGGTATATATTCGGTGGTCCCGACGGTTCGAAATTTCATTCTTCAAATCGTCGCGCCCCAAGCCCTAAGCTGCCGCAGAAGGACCCCCTGGTCGTTGCCCTTAACTTCCCGCACTCCTCCGCCGTTGGGAATCGCTGCCGTCGATGGAATCTTCGCCCCCGTCGCCGCCTTAGAGGATCCATCACTGAGCTAGGGTACGAATTCGGCCCCCTCTTGCGCTCCAACCTTCGATTCTTGCGCATTAGGATTTTTCCATTATCTAGCCATAGTTTGAGATCGTTCTATCCACAAGATAAACTCCATAGTCTAGCGAATCGAAAAATTCTAGGTTTAGTTGCCCGCGAAGTTGCATCTCGGTGATACCGAGTCAAAAAAATCGGTTCCACCAATTGCCTTTTTGTGCTACTAAGGACAGAACTCGGTGAGACCGAGTGACAGTTTTCGGTCTGACCAAAACTGTTGCCAAGTTTTGGTTAAGGGTTTTGTGAGTCTCAACAACACCGAAATGTTTGACTCAGTGACACCGGAATCCAATTTTGCAGTGAACTACATCTACAATTTTTCTGTTCAAACTTTCAAAATACAGCTGAATATTTTGTGATGACTTATCCTATTCTAGTCTTCTATACTCTATTCACGGGGTTAGCATGTCAGGGCCAGAAAGTCAAAATTTGCCAAAGCAGGGTGTTGACATGAGTTTAGGCACTAGCCCCGAGCCTAGTTCTTTTTCAGATAGAGGCACCCCCCAGCCCCCATGGGTTGCCCTAGGTTGCCACTAGGGCTAGTAAGAAGCTGAATTCAGATGAGGAAGATTCAGATTTTGTGCCAGAGGAGGTTCTTGCCAAGAAGTCAGCAAATGAGGCCATCTCTTCCAGGAGGGTGGTCAGCAAATCATATGCACCTCCTGAAGTTATGAGAGCACCTGAGAGTGCCAGAGCTACAATGACCATTGAACCCCCAATGAAGTATATGCCTGAGAAGGGAGGGGAGAAGAAGAAGGCCAGAAACAGGATAATCCATGTTACTAGCAGGCCCACATCTATGTATGAAGATCCAGAGGAGGCAGCTGCTGCTGAAGAGGAGGAAGAGCCAGCTGCAAAGGCTCCTCCCAAGAAGAAGGCCAAGAAACTTCTAACTGATGCTATGCCCAAGTCTGGCACATCTAAGAGAACAAAATCCTAGAAAGCTGTTGCTGAAAAGCCTAAGAGGACATCCAGGCAGATTCCATCTTCTGAAAAGAACAAGGGAACTACCTCCAGAGTTGAGAATGATGATGACTTGATAACCTTGATGAAACTTAAACCACACCTTCCAGTACATAATGCCAGCTATCCACTTGCTGAAGATATGAAGAAGAGGAAGGACTCAGGTTTGAGGGCATGTAGAGATATTGATCCATATGCCCAAACGAAGAAGACAGCTGTGTACTACAGATTCTATACCAAAGAGCAATAGGATTTCTATGAGACTGTGATTTTTGACAAGAGTCCAGCTGTGCGTGACATGAGATATGTTGACTGGAAATCCATTAAGGAGAATGAGGACTATTTTCCAAGTGTCCAAGACAATTTCCACTGCATTGTTTTGGATGAGTTTGTTGGCAGAGAATTTACTGCATGGAATGATGAAATGATCATGCAATTCTACTCCACTGCACATTTCTATGTAGATGGTAGGATTGTATGGATGACAAAAGGATCAAGATATGAGTCCACAGTTAATGAATGGGTTGGACTTCTAGGAGTCCCAGAGGTTCAGGATGGAGACTTGGATGTCTACACGTAATCTATTGGGGATATAACCCCGTGGTAAGACCCGCCCAGGAGGGGCCGGGTCATACCCGGCGGCTCGTTATCACATGGGCTAGAAGAGGAAGATTGGGCTGCACGACGGTTCATCAGACGGGCTGAGACAGGAAGAAGACACAAGACCCGGGAGGGTGAGTCTCCTAGAGACAACCTGCTAGAATAGGCAAGGCGGCTTAGATACGGAGTCAGACACATTGTAAGTGTCAATATGAGACTTGTGTAACCCAGGGTCTTGACCTCCTATATAGAGGCAAGACTCGGGGATGGCTTAGACAGAAACCAATCGATCGAGAGCTAGGTCAAGCGAATCCGCTCCCTTGTAATCAATGCTCCAATCAATACATACAAAGCAGGATGTAGGCTTTTACCTCATCTCAAGGGGCCGAACCTGGGTAAATCCGTGTCTTTCGTCTTGACGAACCCCTTTGAGTCCATGAAAGCACAACATGGCCCCTTGGTGGTTTTGATAATTCATGACAACATACATTGTCTCTTGGACTGATATTTTTACCTAGTGTATTTCAGATACAGTCTATAGAGAGGTCTGGCAAAAGGAGATTGTGGACATACCCCAAGATGCAAGGAAATAGGTTGGCCAAGCATCAAGCAAGAGGACTCTACATTTTATATTTGTGAGAAATCACTTTGAGTCCATAGGAAAGCCAATACTATTAAAAGGGGGTAAGGTTTTGTTGGTGAACAATATGCTCAAACGTGCACAAGTGGTAGTCGCCAAAAACATCCACAAACTCTCCACCAAAGTATGTTCTATACCCAACACTCAAAATCGGTGCAACCAACTTTCCGACTTCGGTGCCACCGATTCCCGAACCTAGACAGACTCAAGCCAAACCCTAGCCACTTCGGTGCAACCGATTCCATACCGATCCACTGAGTTTAAGTTGCCAACTTTCTGTTACGCAAATTCACTTTTTCGGTCCCACCGAGAATGTTGGATCGACGTCAAAGAGATTGGAAATCTGACCGTTGGTCGCCTTATCGGTGCAATCGAGTTTCCTATATCGGCTTTACAGAGATTCAAAAGTTGCCACCTTTTGGTCACTTTGGTACCATCGAGATTAACACGTCGGTGCCACCGAGTTTGTCATTTTGTGTGTAACGGTTGGATTTTTGGGGATGCCTATATATACCCCTTCACCACCACTTACTCGAGAGAGAAGCACTCAGAACTATTCCATACCTATCCTATCATATTTTCTGAGAGAGAACCACCTACCCTTGTGTTGAGGTCAAGATCTTCCACTCCAATCATATGGATCTTGATTTCTAGCCTCCCCAAGTAGCTTTCCACCAATCCCATCTCTTCCACCATGCCAAATCTGTGAGAGAGTGATTGTGTGCTGAGGAGTCTATCATCTTGAAGCACAAGAGCAAGGAGTTCATCGTCATTACCGAGCCTATTACCTTTTGGAGGGTGGTGCCTCCTAAATTGGTTAGGTGTCGCTTGGGAGCCTCCTACTTCGTGTTGTGGAGTGAACCAAGAAGTTTGTAAGGGCAAGGAGATCGCCTACTTCGTGAAGATCTACCCATAGTGAGGCTAGTCCTTTGTGGACGGAAACCGTTATGGAATAGTCAAGGTTGCTACTTCGTGGACCCTTTTGGGTGGAGCCCTTCGTGGACTCTCGTGACCGTTACCCTCCATGGGTTGAAGACTCCATAAACATGGATGTACGATAGCACCACCTATCGGAACCATGGAAAAAATCATCGTGTCTACAACTGCATTTGATCTCCTATATCAACACTTACTTCATATGCAATGTCTTTACTTTCCGCTGCCATATTTGTTGACATGCATGTGTAGGGCTGTTAGACTTGCTAGCTTTGTTAAAACTGTTAAAATCTGCCAACCAATTAACTTGGGAAAAGGTTATGTTTTAAATTTCTGCTAATAGTCTATTCACCCCCGTCTAGACACTCTTCTTGTGATCCCTCAATTGGTATCAGAGCATTGGTCTCCATTGCTTCGGTTTAATCACCGAGGAGGAAGATGGATGTGTCTAGTATAGGGAGTTTGAGTTGTAGAGTTCCCATTCTTGATGGAGAGTACTATAGTCAATGGAATTCTTTGATGCTTGAGCTGTTTAATGAATTTCAGTTGAGCAAATATGTTATGCGTCCCTATGAGCCTCCTATTGATCCATTGCATCCCACACACGAAGAGGAAATTAACATGATTGGTAACCTAAGAACTACCATTCTTATTGTTAGAGGTTTACCAAGATTCGTGCTTTCTCAAATGAAGAACTTTGCATGTGCTTATACCTTATGGACTGATTTGGATAAACGATATCCAGATCTTTCCTTAGGGAATCTAGATGAAATTCTTCATAAAGCTATTGCTTTTCACAAAATGAAGCCTAGTGATCCAAACTTTGATAAATGCCTATTTGAACTCCGTGATCTTATGCGTGCTAAAGGAGATGTCACCACTATCAACAACATTATATTTGAAGCAATTCACACTCATAGACTTGAACATTGTCATGATCACTATTTTAACGAATCTCTTGTTCTTTATGACTAGGATTTCCCACTTGATGATGATAATGTGGAACATGGCTATTATGAAGAAGATGAGTTGTTTGACATCGACTATGAGAAGATCATGAAGAATCTGAGTCTTATGGCAAACCTTAAGGATTACATGTCCGGAGGAAAAGAGTGGATTCTCGACAGCGGATGTACGGATCATATGACTGGTGATAAAGACATGTTCCAAGAAATCACGCCTAATCAAGGTCCTCGACGGTACGTGACCTTTGGAGACAACTCTAAGGGTAAGGTACTCAGCCTTGGTAAGGTGGCCATATCCCATGATAGCTCTGTTCAAAACGTTATGCTTGTTGAATCCCTTGGTTACAATCTTCTTTCCATGTCTAGACTTGCTGATTTCGATTTCAATGTTCTATTCAGGAAAGTAGATTGCCAAGTGTTTTGTCAAGATAATCATAAAATTGTCTTTGCCGGTATCCGTAGAGGTGATTTATACATTGTCGATTTCACTAAAAGATCCAAACCTTGCACTTGTTTAATTGCTAAATCTTCTAAAGGTTGGCTTTGGCATAGAAGATTAGGACATGTTGGTATGCGTAATTTAGGCAAACTTATCAAAGGTAATCATATACTTGGTGTTAAAGATGTTATCTTTGACAAAGGTAGACTTTATAGTGCCTATCAAGCTGGAAAGCAAGTAGGTGGAAGTCATCGTGTTAAGAATATCATGACTACTAGGAGACCACTCGAGTTACTTCACATGGATCTTTTTGGTCCCAATGCTTACAAGAGTGTCGGTGGAAATTCCTATGGTCTAGTTATAGTTGATGATTTTTCCAGATTTACATGGGTATTCTTTCTTGATGATAAGTCGCAAGTTTAAAAGATCTTCAAGAACTTTGCTCGCAAAGCGCAAAATCAGTTTAAAGTGAAGATCAAGAAGGTTCGGAGCGATAATGGATCTAACTTCAAGAACACCCATGTGGATACCTTTCTTGATGAAGAAGGTGTCACACATGAGTTCTTGGCCACGTACACGCCTTAACTAAATGGAGTTGTTGAAAGGAAGAACTGGACACTCATTGAGATGGCAAGAACGATGCTTGACGAATACAAGATGCCAAAGCACTTTTGGGCAGAAGCCATGGAAACAACATGTCATGCCACAAACCGACTTTACTTGCACAAGCTTCTCGGTAAAACGGCATACAAGCTACTCACCGGTAACAAACCCCAAGTTGGATACTTTCGGGTATTCGGGTCCAAGTGCTACATTCCTGATAAGCATCGTCGTACTAAATTTTCTCCTAAATCTCATGAAGGATTCCTACTTGGTTATGGATCGAACTCTAACACTTACTGTGTCTACAACAACTTCACTCGAAAAGTTGAATTGATGGTAGATGTGAAGTTTGATGAATCTAATGGTTCGCAAGTCTAACAATTGCCAAATGATGTAGGTGATAAGAATCCTTCGGAAGCTATCCTAGATTTACCCACCGGCAAGATTCGTACCATGGAGGTGAAGGACAGTACTTCATCAACTCAAGTGGAATCCCCTACTTCACGACAAGGTGAACCACGACATGATATGGAGGCATCCACAAGTGGTACACGGCAAGATGATGAAGAGGAGGAAGTGCATCATGAAGATCCACCACAACCTCCTTCACCACCACGTCAAGGGAACGACAACTTCAACAACAACAAAGATGAAGGAGATGATGATGAACAAGAAGCTCTACCAACCAACAATCGGAAGCTGACCTGAGTTCGAGCACAAGTGACCAAGAACTATCCCCTAAACCAAATCTTTGGTGATATATAAACAGGGAGGATCACTCGCTCTAAAACTCGTCTAGCAAACTTCTGTGAGCATTATTCTTTCATCTCTAGCATTGAGCCCTTGAAGGTAGAAAAAGCTCTTGAAGACGCGGATTGGGTGAACGCTATGCATGAAGATCTTCACAACTTCGAAAGGAACGAAGTGTGGACACTCGTGGAGAAGCCCGAGGATGAACACAACATCATCGGAACCAAATGGGTATTTCGGAACAAGCAAGATGAAGACGGTCAAGTCTAGCGCAACAAGGCTCACCTCATAGCTCAAGGATATACGCAAGTCGAAGGTATGGACTACGGTGAGACCTACGCCCCCGTCGCTAGACTTGAAGCTATTCACATTCTTCTTGCTTATGCCAATCACCATGATATCATGCTTTATCAAATGGATATTGAAAGTGCATTTTTAAATGGTGAAATTGAAGAACAGGTTTATGTTAAGCAACCACCTGGCTTTGTGAATCCTAAGAAACCTAATCATGTTTACAAGCTTCATAAAGCTCTTTATGGTCTTAAGCAAGCCCCTCGTGCTTGGTACAAATGTTTAATGAAGTTTCTTATCAAAAAAGGTTTTGAAATTGGTAAAATTGATGGAACCTTATTCACTAAGAGAGTTAATGGTGAATTATCTGTTTGCCAAAATTTATGTGGATGATATTATCTTTGGTTTAACTAACCCTCAATTTAGTGAAAGATTTGGAAGGTCAATGTCCGAGAAGTATGAGATGTCTACGATGTGTGAGCTGAAATTCTTTCTTGGCTTGCAAATCAAGCAATCAAAAGAAGGAACTTTCATCTCTCAAACTAAGTATACCAAGGACTTGATCAAAAAGTTCAACATGCATGAGTGCAAAGGTATGAAAACCCCTATGCCTACTAGCGGACATGTTGATCTTACCACAGAGGATGAGCCGGTTGATCAAAAAGTTTATCGATCTATCATTGGTTCATTGCTATATCTATGTGCATCTCGTCCTGATATTATGCTTAGTGTTTTCATGTGTGCTAGATATCAAGCTGCACCAAAATAATGTCATCTTTTAGCTGTAAAACGCATTGTGAGATACTTGATACAAACGCCAAGTTTTGGTATTTGGTATCCCAAGGGATCTTCTTTTGACCTTGTTGGCTATTCTGATTCGGACTATGACAGTGACAAGGTTGATAGAAAATCTACCTCAGGTACTTGTCAATTTTTGGGCAGATCTCTTGTATCTTGATTCTCTAAGAAACAAAACTCGATATCTTTATCAACTGCCGAAGCTGAGTACATTGCTGCTGGATCTTGTTGTGCACAATTACTATGGATGACACAAACACTTCAGGATTATGGAATTCATGTTAAAAATGTTCCATTACTTTGTGACAATGAAAGTGCTATTAAAATTGTTCATAATCCTGTGCAACACTCTCGAACTAAGCATATTCAAGTTCGACATCATTTCATTCGTGACCATGTTGCCAAAGGAGATATTAATCTTAAGCATGTTCGCACTAACAAGCAATTGGCAGATATCTTTACTAAGCCACTTGATAAGAAGACATTTTGTCACTTGAGGAGTGAGTTGAACATCATCGATGCTTCAAACTTGAGCTAGACTCACTCGGTTGCATGCAAGGGCATGAGCTTTCTTGATATTTCCATGTGTCTTAACATTTCATATTTTGCCATGGAATTCTATGCTCCCTTGTATTGCATCTAATCTCTTGTAGGTACTTGGAAGAACTTCATTCCACAAGATTGCCATCAACTCCAATCGTAAGCAATCTTGTCATTACCAAGTATCCACAACCCCTCTTGATTATGGAAGGAAGAAGGCCACTCAACCATATCCTTGACATATACTTGATCAAAATTGCACACTTTCAATTGGTATCATGTCAATGGGATATATCTATTATTCTTCCTTGCATGACTAATCTTTGTAGGTAACCAGTGTACTAGAACAAGAAGGATTGCTCAAAAATCAAGATGATCTTCATCAACCTCGGGCATCCTCAACAAGTTCATCTACAAGCTACGTCATCAACATCACTCAAAGGCATGTACTCATGTCCCTGAAAAGGCTTTACTCCAAGAAATGAGCTAAAGCAACTCAAGCGATATGAAGACATTAAAACACTTAATCGAAAAATGGTAACCCCATTCTGAGCTTAACGTAGAGTATGACCTATGATCAAGTATTCTTGCTTGGCTCCTAAGTCAATATACTCTATTATAGGTGACCTAGTCACCGCCCATCATTTAGTTAAGAAACTGGTGTGGTTTGCTCTCTTTTGCATGATTTCTCATAACTACTCCAATCTTCTCTAGCTGATGTCCATTGTAAAAAAACTTTACATTTCATTGAAACTCTTTCTCTTGACTCTGTGAAAAACAGAAACTTGGTTTCTCCTTCGGAGTCGCCGACTTAGATATCTCAGCGTCACTGATTTTCACTCTGTCTCTTTTGAATTCGTTTTTTTGCAATTCTGTGTTTTCCTAGTGATGTTTCTTGTGATACTTATATTACTTCGATGATCCCCTATTATTTAAAATAATGAATTACTCAGGGGGAGAAGAACTAAAGTTAATTTTAAGGAGATAATTTCCTTCTTCAAGGATCCCTATCTTCAATGAAGAAAGGAGGAGAAGAACAAATCAGTTTCAATGCCTCTCTCAATTTTCAGTTCTATGAATCCTACATTTCTATGACCCTTGTTCTCAAGGATCCTTTCTTAGTCAATGATCCCTCTATCTATCCCTGTTCTTGACCTTTTTGGAAATTAATGCCAAAGGGGGAGAAGACCAAAGCTTCAAGCTAAAGGGTAGATATCCAAAGCTTCATGCTAAAGGTGATACATGCTTATGCAAAAGGGGAGATATGATCAAGGGGGAGAGCCTTCTCATATCTTTATAAACAATGGGAGAATATAAAAGTAGGGGGAGAAGAAATTGTTGACCTTTCTCACCTTATCCAATCCTAATATCTACATGCTAAGATTCAGGGGGAGAGGATAATCTATTTTCATATCTACGGTGAGAAAATTCTAAATGATCTTGGAGACATATCAATTCTAACGAATACTATTTTCTATATGTCCTCCATATCTTGGCAATTTTTAGTTCTATTGCCTTGCTGTTTGGTAGAATACTCTTGTGTTTCCTAACATTGTTTTCTCGAGTGTGTTTCTATTACCAAGATGCTCAAGAACTCAAGGTAAGTATATGCATCATATCCTTGGTCAAGATGATCTGTTGCTTCTTGCACATATTGTTTGCAAGAGTGATGTCTTGAACAAAGATACATATCATTCATATATATTTGATGCATATAGCCAAGATACACATGACCTGTTATATCCCTTCTACCTTATGTGTGTTTATGCAATTCAAAAGCAACTATCCTTTAAAGGACTGCACACACTTAGGGGGAGCAAGTCTAAGTCATGTGTCTCTCAAAGTCTTCAGTATAACCATGCATATCTTTATTTGAAGCTTTGATTGTATGTTGTCATCAATTACCAAAAGGGGGGAGATTGAAAGCACAACATGCTCCGTTGGTGGTTTTGATAATTCATGACAACATACATTGTCTCTTGGACTGATATTTTTACCTAGTGTATTTCAGATACAGTCTATAGAGAGGTCTGGCAAAAGGAGATTGTGGACATACCCCAAGATGCAAGGAAATAGGTTGGCCAAGCTTCAAGCAAGAGGACTCTACATTTTATATTTGTGAGAAATCACTTTGAGTCCGTAGGAAAGCCAATACTATTAAAAGGGGGTAAGGTTTTGTTGGTGAACAATATGCTCAAACGTGCACAAGTGATAGTCGCCAAAAACATCCACAAACTCTCCCACCAAAGTCTGTTCTATACCCAACACTCAAAATCGGTGCAACCAACTTTCCCACTTCGGTGCCACCGATTCCAGAACCTAGACAAACTCAAGCCAAACCCTAGCCACTTCGATGCAACCGATTCCATACCGGTGCCACTGAGTTTAGGTTGCCAACTTTCTGTTACGCAAATTCACTTTTTCGGTCCGACCGAGAATGTTGGATCATCGTCATCGAGATTGGAAATCTGACCATTGGTCACCTTATCGGTACAATCGAGTTTCCTATATCGGCTTTACCGAGATTCAAAAGTTGCCACATTTTGGTCACTTCGGTACCACCGAGATTAACACATCGGTGTCACTGAGTTGGTCATTTTGTGTGTGACGGTTGGATTTTTGGGGATGCCTATATATACCCCTTCAAGGTGGAGTGCAATGCCAAAATTAACTGGATCAAGGGACAGATGGATCAGGCCTAGGAGGGTACCAATGCAATGCAAGTGCAGCTGAATGTTGAGTCAGAGCGCTTGAGGGCGAAGGCCCTCCGTTTTGATCTAGATCAACGGGCTTGATAGGCGGTTCAGCATAGAAGGACGCAAGTTGGTCTCCCTATTGAGCCTCAGAATGTCTTCAATACTCCTGGAGCCGGGACGAGTACGTCGTCGATGGTAACCCAAGCGGTGGAGGCACCGCGGCAACAAGACCCGCCGCGGAGGAACAAAGCTTTTCCGCGACACTTCGGGACGCCACCTGGCCATTATTCTAACCCGGTAGAAAACATGATAGCAGCGGCCGCCCGGCTTGACGCCCTCCCCTTGGCTAAAGGAATGCCGTTTGCTAAGGAGGCAAGGAACACAATTAGTCTATTACAGACAGCAGTGGCCGAACAAGAAAAGTACATGCACAGCCGGAGCCGGGTGCACTCCACGCCGGTTCACAACCGTAGCTATAGCCGGCGCATTGAGTCGCTAGCCATTCCAAGGAGTGAACAAAGGCAAAACCCGCCCAATGATGACGTACCTGAGAGGAATATTCAGGGGGCTATGAATGGAGGCCAGCCTTAGCGAGGGTCAACGCCGATGACTGATTACCAGGAGATCCCTGAGACGGTACCGGCAACCCCCGTCGGCTCTTCTTCCAGGGGAGTTGGTGTGCAGTGTCTCACTGCGGATCTAAGGAATGAACGTTTTCCCAAGGACTTTAAGGGGCCGCGAAAAGTTCCTAATTATACGGAAGATTTTCCCCTAAGGCCTGGGTGGAAAGCTATGAGCTGGCCATGGAGATGTTGGATGTTAGTGAGGCGGTTTGTGCAAAATATTTCATCATGATGTTAGAAGGGCCGGCCTGCACTTGGTTGAAGGGCTTGCCACCTAACACCATCATGTCTTGGGCCGAGTTTAAAGCACGCTTTATCAAGAACTTTAGGGGAACCTGCAAGAAACCTATGACGATCGTGGATTTGGCTCATTGTGTACAGCAAGAAGGTGAATCGGACCATCATTGGATCCGATGGGTCTCGACGGGGATTCACTCGTCTGAGAATATTTTGGCGTCCCAAGCGGTTCTGATTTTAGAAAGGAACTGTCACTTTGTACCCCTAAAGGAAAAGCTCAAGCGATTGAAGCGCTCTTGTCAGGATATGGGTGAGCTCATGATGGTCCGCACCAAGTATGCAGATTCGGACACTACCAAAGAACCAAGCTCCAACGATGAGAAGTTAGCTCAGGGTAAGAAGGGCAACAACAGTAAGAACCAGCAGCGTAGTGCTGGGAACGGTAGCCAGGGCAAGCAGAAGAACCCGGATGGCAGTTCAGAGTTGGTGGCGAACACCAATGCTGGGAACGGTCGTCCTAGGGGCAACAGAAATTTTAGATCACCGTTCAAAAAAGATAAGGCACCTGCGCCTCACAACTTGGAAGAGGCACTAAACCGACCTTGCCCGGCACACTGCTAGCCGGATAGGGAGGCCACCCACACTTGGAAGGAGTGCAATATTATGCGTGAGTTTCGGGAGTACAACCTTCGTCAAAACCATAATAATGGTAACGGCCCGTCAAGCGGTTCAGGTCCAGGCGGTTCAGGAGCCGGTTTTGGTGCCGACGGGTCAGGTGTAGGTTACCATGGTCAAGGGAATCAGAGACAAGGAAACCAAGAAAACCATCAGAAGCAGGGCAATGGTGGTCAGCAACAGAATAACCACTCAGAATATCAGAGCAACCCGAAACAACTTAGCGGGGGGGGGGGGGGCAGTATCATGTATTCACTATGAGCCTAGACAAGCGGGATCATAAGCTGCACAAGCGGGTGGTTAATACGGCCACGTCGGCTCTCCCGCGATACTTAAAGTGGTCAGAGTACCTGATTATGTGGAGCTGGGAAGATCACCCGCCACGGGTTAACAATCCGGGTCATCTAGCTATGGTGGTCGTAGTATCAATATCCTATACTACGACACCTTCCAGCGGATGGAGTTAGCTGACAATGCTCTTAAGCCGTCATCGACCGTTTTTCATGGGGTGGTGCCAGGCAAGTGGGCATACCCAGTGGGAAAGATTGCCTTGGAAGTGCCGTTTGGAGATGAGTACAACTACAGGGTGGAGACCTTGTGGTTCGAGGTGGTGAAAATTAAGAGCCCGCATCACGCTCTATTTGGCTGATCGGCTTTCCTGAAGTTTATGGCCAGGCCTTGTTATGTCCATCTGTATCTCAAGATGCCGACCCTCAATGGAACGATCAGGGTCCATGGCGATTGAAAAAACACCATTAAATGTGAGGAAGGAGACGTGGCTTATGCAGAGTCAAGTTGCACAAAGGCAAAGCTTAAGTTTTACAAGGAGAACGTTGACCCGACGGATATGACTCCGTTGAAGAAACCTAGTACAGAGTGTGAGATGCCCTTGAAGTTTGCGGCGGATGACACGAAGCTGGTGGATATAACTCTGGGCGACTCATCCAAACAGTTCACTATCCAGGCTAACATGGACCCCGCATAGGAAAGCGTGCTCATCGAATTCATCCATGAGAATCGGGACATCTTCGCATGGAAGCCGTCTGACATGCCGGGTGTACCGAGAGAATTCGCTGAGCACCACCTTAATGGGGATCCTAAATTTAAGCCAATTAAGCAATTGCTCCGCTGTTTCAATGAGGAGCGGCGCAAAGCAATTGGAGAAGAGGTGGCCCGGCTCCCGGTGATAGGGTTCATTGTAGAAGTATTTCACCCGGAGTGGTTAGCCAATCCCGTGCTCGCAGTCAAGAAGAACGACACGTGGCGTATGTGTATAGATTACGCAGATCTTACCAAGGCCTGTCCAGTTGACCCATTTGCTCTCCCCCCATCTACCAGATTATTGATGCAACGACGGGCTGTGAGAGCTTATGCTTCCTCAACGCCTATTCTGGGTATCATCAGATCAAGATGACAGTGAAAGACCAAGAGAAGACATCGTTTATAACACCTTTTGGGGCTTTGAGCTATGTGTCTATGCTGTTTGGGCTCAAGAGTGCATAGGCGACTTATCAATGTTGTGTACAAAATTGCCTTCACGGTCAGATTGGGAACAATGTTCATGCTTACGTGGATGATATTGTGGTTAAGTCAAGGAAGAAGGAGACGTTACTAGACGACCTGAAGGGAACATTTGATAATTTATGGGTCTATAAGATGATGCTTAACCCGTCTAAATGTGTTTTTGGAGTTCCTGTGGGTAAGCTTCTGGGATGTAACATCCCAAAATTTCATTTTGGAATGTTATGAAATATAGCTATGCATCTTCATCACATTGTTTGAATGAAATGAATTGTTGAAGTTTTCTTTTGGAATTCTGAAAGGCCATTTCAATTTCTTCTTATACTTGTTTCCTCCTATTTGAAAACCCTTGAAATATTCATAAAAGAGAGGAGTAATATGACACTACACACCAGGGGCATCTTGGTGAGTTATTTGAACAATAAAACCAGGGGGTTATTTGAAAGTTTATCTCAAAAGAATTTAAAATCAAATAAGCATTTTCTGAAAATAATTATTTTTAAAGTATTCAGTTTGACAGAGGAAAAATGTTCATTAAATAGCATTAATTCCCCTGATCATTTTGATATATACATTTTCTATGTTTGGAAATGATTAGAATGCTTTAAAGGATTTTAAACGTTTTGGAAATAGAAAAGGAAATAAATTAAATTGAAACGGGCCGGCCCACAGCCTTTAAGACCCGAAATCACTCCGGGTCGGCCACCGACGCGCTAATCCCGCGTCCCACCCTCACTGACGCACGGGACCCACCATCCGACCACGGCGTTAGCGCGCTCGTCCCCTTCCCCGCGCCCGACGACATCGCCGGCGATCTCTCCTCGCAAATCTTGCCCCTCGTGCCCTCCCCGACCACCGCACCGCCCCTATATAAAGCCCCGACCCTCCGCTCTTCGTTCCACAGCCGAAACTCCTTTTTCCGTCGCCAGAACGCTGCCCGCACACCTCGCCGGAGTTCTAACTCCAACCGGACCACCCCGAACTCTCGCCCGTCACCACACTCACCACCAGCCCCCTCCGACGCCACCAAACGACACCGGAGCTTCGCCACCGTCGCCTGAGCACCTCGGACGTCGCCCCCAACCACCGCACCATCACCCCTGACCACCTCCGACCACCGGCCGCCGTCGACCTCGCCGGAACCCCGACCCCCACCATTGTAAGCCACCGCACCTCTTCGTAGCCATTCGATCCAGATCCGACGCGTTAGATTAGATCACTTAAACTCCGAACCGGTACGCGTTAACTTTTGGTCTCCGCTCGCTAGATCCCGCATGCACGATCTCTCAGCCAACCACAGCATGCCACGTAGACCCTGTCCGATCGTTAGGATGTTTTTCTTTTTCTTTTCTGTTTTAGAAAACAGAATGTTTTCTGTTTTTCTTTTTATCATATCTTTTAAAAAAATTGATGGTTTTAGTTGATTCTTTTTGCATTAGGTCACAAATTTGTTTTAGTTTAAGTCTGTATATTTAGATTTCAAATTTGAACTTTAAAATTTGAATCTAACCAAATTTGTTAAAATTACTAAAATCTGTATAACTAGAGTTTAAAAACATATTTTTGTATGAATCTTTTTGCCACTGGTTTGTATTAGTTGGACCTATCATCCTACAAAGTTTGAGAATTTTTAGGATAAATTTGGTTAGTGTTTTTAACAAAAACAGAATCTGTTTAGAGTTTAGTTAGTTTGATTTTAGTTTAGTTTGAATCTAAGTTAGTTTATCCTTTGTGTTTAGTTTCATTAGGTTCAGTTGTTTCAACCTTAGGAGAAATAACTTGCTATTAATAAAAAAATAAAAAAATTGTTTAGTTTTATATTTTATTGTTATAGGAAATCCTTATTCCTTTCATTAGGTATAGTTTTATAAAGCAAGTTAGTTTTACCTTTCACAAAACATTTTTTGGAGATTTAATTTTGTTTTCTAATAAAGAATCTTAGTAATTCTTTTCTGTTATCTATTGGTAAATTGCTGAAAAGAGATTTATCTTAATATGTCTTAGTAGATATTTTGCCACACAAAACTTTTAGAACCATCTACTTTCTGTTTTGGTTTCCTTTCTTTTGATTGTGCTTTTGATTGTGGTTGTATTATTTGTTTACCTTGCTCTTGAGTGAATAGTATTGTAGTTATGCTTATTGTGTGATTCGTTAGATCCGTTAGATCATCCGGAGTGCGAGGCTTGTTATCTAGAGTCACTTGAGTATGAGGATCGTCAGCAAGGCAAGTCACTTTGATCATGTTTACCTATGTTTTTATTGCATTAGTTCTACCATCTCCCCAATTGCATGCAAAGTAGGTAATTTGGAAACTTGGGTATGAGAATTGGTTGGTAGAACCATCTCATTAATCAACCAACATTGTAGTAATAACTTTCTGCCCTCTCTTGTTGTAGGAAAAATTGGCTTTATGCAAAACTTACTACCCCACCTACCAAATATGCATATAGAATATATGATTACTTTACACCCCCTCTTTTGTGACATTGCCGGCATATTCAATATGCTGACCTACACGGGTGCAACGTATCATGTTGCAGAGTACTTTTCCGACCAGGAGTGAGGATACGCTCTATGCTCGGTGAGATGCCCTTGGAGTCAGATGGACTCAACTACCTTTGAAGCTTCCGCAAGATTAGTTATTCTCATGAGTTAGCCTTCAGCCACTTTATTGTAATTCTTATTGTAATAAAGGACTCGATATGATATTTTTGATTAATAAAGTTGTGTGATTTACCTTTGATATATACATTGATGTACCGTGTGTGTACCAGCATGATCTTGGGATGGTACGGAAACACCGAAGATTCGACCTTTCAGGTCGGGTCGCTACAGAAATGGTATCAGAGCACACGCTGACCGTAGTACGTAACCTCTAGGATTGGAAAAGCCTTAGGATTTTTTTTCTTTCGTCTTTAAAATCCTTATATTCTCATCTGTTCATTTCTAATTTCTCTCCGATTCATTTCAACATTTATAGATGGCCACCTTCACCCCAGTTTTGTTCACGGAGTTTTGCCAGCCTCACGCGACCATGCCCTTTAGCAAAGAGCTGGTGAAGATCGTCGGGGACATAAGGGTCGGTTTGCCAAGCATCACCGAGACTCCTATCATGTATTTTCCACAAGACGGTCGCTACAGGATCGAGGTGCACATCCCCCGAAAGACCTTTGGAAATCGTAAGGAACCCATTGACTTCAAGTTTGTGGCGCCCAGCTGGATTCTTGGGAGAGACATGGCAATTCATCGTGCCCTCGGACGTATTCAGGAAGAATACACGGGTGGTCCCATTTCCAAGCGTCAGCATGATTTGTCACAGAGATGCCAATGGAGATATCATAAGCACTCCCACTGAAGACTCCACCATTTCCTATATCCAGACTTTGGAGACTCAGATCAGGACTCTGGAGCTTCGGGTATGCGCCGACACGAAGACGATCAAGAGGCTGATGAACCGCGATATTGACCTCAAGGCTGACCTACGGGAAGCCAAGTATGAGCATGAGCATGAAGTGAAGGATTTCTTGGAGAGGATCGAGAAGCTGAACACTCGCATTGCAAATCTAGAGGAACAGCTGGACATGGGGGAAAATCTTCACCCAGAAGCAGACATGGCTCCCTTGATCAGCAACGATGATGACTATGAGGAGAGCGTCACCGGAGGACCCACAACCATGTACTTTTGAGGAGAACTTTAGTCATGCCCTCCATGTATCTTTTATTTCTTCGTTAAAACATAGGTCGATGCTTAGCCTTATTTGGAGACCTTGTATCTCGATTTTTGCACTTGATTTGAATAAATGAATGAGTGTTTTGGTGTGATATGTTTGTTGCATTGCATATGGGTAGTGAATTTTCCTTTAGGCCCTTGTTCTATTCTAATTCTCACCCCTCTGGAAACAGCAAGATGCCTCCGCGACGTGAGCTTGACTTCACCTTCCCGCCAGAACTCACCCAACTTCTCCAGCAGCAGAATGCCCTGATGCAGTTGTTGATCCAGAACCAGAACAACAACCACAACAATCACCCTCCACCCCAGGGCGACAACCTCACCCGTTTTCTGAGGCTGAATTCACCAACTTTCTCCAGCAGCACTGAACCCATTGTGGCAGATGATTGGCTCCGCAAGATGGAGAGGGAACTCATCACCGCTGGATGCACTGAAGCTGAAAAAGTGCGCTTTGCCGCCCATCAACTTGAGGGGCCAGCAGCTTCATGGTGGGAGAACTACACCACCACGTACCCCATTGCTGGTGTGACTTGGGAACAATTCAAGCTAGCTTTCCGCACCGCTCATGTCTCAGCTGGAGCCATGAGTCTGAAGAAGCGTGAGTTTCATAACTTACGCCAGGGGAATCGCTCCGTGGCCCAGTATGTGGATGAATTCAGCATGTTGGCTCATTATGCACCAGGAGATGTGGCCGATGATGCAGCCAAATAGGAGAAGTTCCTGGAAGGACTCAACGATGAGTTGAGCGTGCAACTGATGGTGGCTACTTTCAACAACTACCAGGAGTTGGTAGACAAGGCCCTTATCTTGGAGGGGAAGCAACAGCAAATTGAGAACCGCAAAAGGAAGTATGGACATGGGAAGTCTAACTCAGGAGCTCAACAGAGGCCCCGCTACTCCCCGTACTCAGGGAATACCGGCTCATAGACCGGTAAGTATGAAGGACACACTCATCCCGTACACAACCATGGAGGTCACAGCCATGCAGGAACTGGGAATAACCGTCCCAACAATGGCAACTTCAAGAATGGCAACGGAAGTGTGAATGGCAACCAGCACCGTTCCGCTCCAGCTCAAAAGGATCTGAGCCATATCACCTGCTTCAAGTGCCAGAAGACAGGACACTATGCCATTGAATGTCCTCAGAACAAGCAAGGAAATGGAAACGACAACAACAACAGCAACTCAACAGCTAAGAAGCCAAATCCTTTTCCCCATGCTCACGTGAACCACATTGATGTGGAGGAAGTCTATGATCAGCCCGAGACTATGGTTGGTAAGTTTTTATTGAATTCACGTTCAGTTATGGTACTATTTGATTCCGGTGCAACTCATTCTTTCATATCAAGGGTAGTTGTGGAAAAGTATGGTTTACCCACCAGAACCCTTAGTCAGCCCATTAAGGTCAATTCCCCAGGAGGCATGATGATGGCAGGGATAGGATGCCACGCCTTGAAACTCACTATAGGAAACCATGTTTTCCCCACCAACCTCATTGTCTTAGAGTCCCAAGGATTGGATGTAATCCTAGGCATGGATTGGTTAACCAAGTATGAAGGAAACCTTGATTTCCCCAGCAAGTCTATTTTGCTCACCACTCTAGGGAATAAGAGGATTAAGTATGTATCCTGATGTACATAGAAGAGTACTCAGTTAAATTCCCTCACAGGAGTTGTTCAGGAGGAAGTGCCGGTTGTACAAGATTTTCCAGATGTATTCCCGGATGAATTACCAGGCATGCCACCAGATAGAGAGATTGAGTTTCTGAATAGAGTTACTACTAGGTACAGCCCCAATTTCCAAGAGACCCTATCGGATGCCCGCAAATGATTTAGTAGAAATCAAGAAGCAGATTAAGGAGTTATTGGATAAGGGATATATTCGCCCAAGTTCTTCACCTTGGGGAGCCCCAGTTCTTTTGGTGGAGAAGAAGGATAAAACCTTAAGGATGGCAGTTGACTATCGTGCATTGAACGAGGTGACTATCAAGAACAAGTATCCTCTACCAATGATTAATGACTTGTTTGATCAGCTAGTGGGAGCCAAAGTGTTCTCCAAGATCGATCTTCGATCAGGGTATCACCAATTGAAAATTCGTGAACAGGATATACCCAAAACAGCCTTCACCACAAGGTATGTCTTATATGAATATACAGTCATGTCTTTTGGCTTGACTAATGCTCCTGCCTATTTCATGAGCATGATGAACAAAGTATTTATGGAATATCTGGACAAGTTTGTCGTGGTATTCATCGATGATATATTGATATTCTCCAAGAGCGAGGAAGAACACAAGGAACACTTGCGTTTAGTTCTGGAGAAGCTTAGAGAGCATCAGTAATATGCCAAGTTCAGCAAGTGCGAATTTTGGCTCACGGAAGTCGGATTCCATTGACACATTATTTCCGGTGATGGAATAGCAGTGGACCCCGCTAAGGTTGAAGCAGTCACCGAGTGGAAGTCACCCACCTTAGTTAAGGAGATCCACAGTTTCCTCGGATTTGCCGGATATTACCGGAGGTTCATTGAGAATTTCTCAAAGATTGCCAAGCCCATGACAGAGTTATTGAAGAAAGAGTCTAAGTATATTTGGACTGAGGAATGTGAATCCAGTTTCCAGGAGTTGAAGAAACATTTGGTCACAGCACCAGTGTTGATTCTGCCAAATATTCGGAAGGATTTCCAGGTATATTGTGATGCTTTGCGTCAAGAACTCGGAGGAGTACTCATGCAGGAGGGAAAAGTTGTAGCCTATGCATCCAGATAGCTATGATCTCATGAGTTGAACTATGCTACCCATTATTTGGAGTTAGCTGCCGTAGTGCACGCACTCAAGACCTGGAGACATTTTCTTGTCGGAAATAGTTGTGACGTTTACACTGATCATAAGATCCTGAAATATATCTTCACGCAGAAGGAGTTGAACCTCAGACAGAGGTGATGGTTAGAGTTAATCAAGGACTATGACATGAGATTACACTACCATCCAGCAAAGGCAAATGTTGTAGCAGATGCTTTGAGCCGGAAGAGCTATGTGAACACACTCGTAACGGAAGGATTACCCCAGGAGTTATCCGATGATCTCAGAGAACTTCGGCTAGAAATAGTTCCAAGAGGATATGTCGCCACACTAGAGATCCAGTCCATCTTGATCGAAAGAATTCGTGAAGCCCAGAAATCAGACAAGGAGATAGCTGAGATAATGCAGAGAATGAAGGGTAGAAAAGCTAAAGGCTTTCGTAAGGATGAACATGGAACTCTGTGGTTTGAGAACCGAATCTATGTGCCCAATGACCCAGAGCTCAGGAAGTTGATACTTCAAGAAGCCCACGATTCACCTTACTCCATACACCCAAGCAACACCAAGATGTATTTGGATTTGAAGGAAAGTTACTGGTGGACAGGTATGGAGAAGGATATTGCCGAACATGTTGCGGTATGTGATGTTTGTTAGCGAGTAAAGGCAGAACATCAGAAACCAGCAGGGTTACTCCAACCTTTGCCGATACCCGAGTGGAAATGGGATAAGCTTGGTATGGATTTCATCACAGGATTACCCAGGACTCGTTTAGGTTATGATTCCATCTGGGTAGTGGTCGATCGCTTGACCAAGGTGGCTCATTTCATTCCAGTGAAGACCACCTATACCAGTGCTAAGTTAGCCAAGATATATATGACCAACATCGTATGTATGCATGGAGTTCCGAGGAGTATCTTGTCAGATAGAGGAACAAAATTTACCTCAAAGTTTTGGCATCAATTACATAAAACTTTGGGTACGAGGCTGGAGTTCAGTACAACTTTTCATCCGCAAACCGATGGAAAGACTGAGAGAGTCAACCAGATCCTGGAGGACATGTTGAGAGCTTGTGCGCTAGACTATGGGTCTAGTTGGGACGACAATTTACCTTACATAGAGTTCTCGTACAACAACAGTTATCAGACCAGTCTAAAGATGGCCCCTTTCGAAGCTTTATACGGAAGGAGGTGCACAACACCATTGATGTGGGATGGTGTTGGCGACCGAAAACTTTTTGGTCCCGATCTTATCCGAGATTCTGAAGAGAAGGTCAAACTGATTCGTGAAAGACTCAAGATAGCTCAATCCCGGCAGAAGAGCTATGCTGACATCAAACGCAAGGAAGTGACATATGAAGTGGGAGACCGAGCATACCTTCGTGTGTCCCCACTTCGAGGAATCAAGAGGTTTGGTGTTAAAGGAAAGTTAGCACCCAGATTCATAGGCCCCTACAAAATTCTTGAACGTAGAGGCGAAGTTGCATATAAGCTAGAATTGCCGGAAGGATTGTCCGGAGTTCATGATGTTTTCCATGTTTCTCAGCTGAAGAAATGTCACGCTGAGATGGCTGATATTCCTTTGAGAGACACAGTGCCCCTAGAGGCCATACAGCTGGACAATGATCTGACTTACGAAGAGAAACCCGTCAAAATTCTCGAGACTGCCAACAGAGTTACCCATCGTAGGATCATCAAGTTTTGTAAAGTTCTGTGGAGTCACCACACCGAGGAAGAAGCCACCTGGGAATGCGAAGAAGATCTTCATAGAGACCACCCGCACTTATTTTCTAGCCAACCCGAATCTCGAGGGCGAGATTCATCTTAAGGTGGGTAGGTTTGTAACATCCCAAAATTTCATTTTGGAATGTTATGAAATATAGCTATGCATCTTCATCACATTGTTTGAATGAAATGAATTGTTGAAGTTTTCTTTTGGAATTCTGAAAGGCCATTTCAATTTCTTCTTATACTTGTTTCCTCCTATTTGAAAACATTTGGAATATTCATAAAAGAGAGGAGTAATATGACACTCCACACTAGGGGCATCTTGGTGAGTTATTTGAACAATAAAACCAGGGGGTTATTTGAAAGTTTATCTCAAAAGAATTTAAAATCAAATAGGCATTTTCTGAAAATAATTATTTTTAAAGTATTCAGTTTGACAAAGGAAAAATGTTCATTAAATAGCATTAATTCCCTTGATCATTTTGATATATACATTTTCTATGTTTGGAAATGATTTGAATGCTTTGAAGGATTTTTAAACATTCTGGAAATAGAAAAGGAAATAAATTAAATAGAAACGGGCTGGCCCACAGCCTTTAAGACCCGAAATCACTCCGGGTCGACCACCGACGCGCTAATCCCGCGTCCCACCCTCACTGACGCACGGGCCCACCGTCCGACCGTGGCGTTAGCGCGCTCGTCCCCTTCCCCGTGCCCGACGACGTCGCTGGCGATCTCTCCCCGCAGATCTCGCCCCTGATGCCCTCCCCGACCACCGCACCGCCCCTATATAAAGCCCTGACCCTCCGCTCTTTGTTCCACACCCGAAACCCTTTTTTCCCTCGCCGGAACGCTGCCCGCACACCTCGCCGGAGTTCTAGCTCCAACCGGACCTCCCCGAACTCCCGCCCGTTGCCACACTCACCACCAGCCCCCTCCGACGCCACCAAACAACGCCGGAGCTTCGCCGCCGTCGCCTGAGCACCTCGGACGTCACCCCGGACCACCGCACCGTCACCCCCGACCACTTCCGACCACCGGCCACCATCGACCTCGCCGGAACCCCGACCCCCACCACTGTAAGCCACCGCACCTCTCCGTAGCCGTTCGATCCAGATCCGACGCGTTAGATTAGATCACTTAAACTCCGAACCGGTACACGTTAAGTTTCGGTCGTCCGCTCGCTAGATCCCGCACGCACGCTCTCTCAGCCAACCACAGCATGCCACGTAGACCCTGTCCGATCGTTAGGATGTTTTTCTTTTTCTTTTCTGTTTGAGAAAACAAAATGTTTTCTGTTTTTGTTTTTATCATATCTTTTAAAATATTTGGTGTTTTTAGTTGATTATGTTTGCATTAGGTCACAAATTTGTTTTAGTTTAAGTCTGTATATTTAGATTTCAAATTTGAACTTTAAAATTTGAATCTAACCAAATTTGTTCAAATTACTAAAATCTGTATAACTAGAGTTTAAAAATATATTTTTGTATGAATCTTTTTGCCACTGGTTTGTATTAGTTAAAACTATCATCCTACAAAGTTTGAGAGTTTGTAGGATAAATTTGGTTAGTGTTTTTAACAAAAACATAATCTGTTTAGAGTTTAGTTAGTTTGATTTTAGTTTAGTTTGAATCTGAGTTAGTTTATCTTTTGTGTTTAGTTTTCATTTGGTTCTATTGTTTCAACCTTAGGAGAAATAACTTGCTATTAATAAAAAATAAAATAATTGTTTAGTTTTATATTTTATTGTTATAGGAAATCCTTATTCCTTTCATTAGGTATTGTTTTATAAAGCAAGTTAGTTTTACCTTTCACAAAACAATTTTTGGAGATTTAATTTTGTTTTCTAAGAAAGAATCTTAGTAATTCTTTTCTGTTATCTATTGGTAAATTGCTGAAGTCAGATTTATCTTATTATGTCTTAGTAGATATTTTCCCACACAAAACTTTTAGAACCTTCTACTTTGTTTTGGTTTTCTTTCTTTTGATTGTGCTTTTGATTGTGGTTGTATTATTTGTTTACCTTGCTGTTGAGTGAATAGTATTGTAGTTATGCTTATTGTGTGTTTTGTTTGATTCTTTAGATCATCCGGAGTGCGAGGCTTGTTATCTAGAGTCACTTGAGTACGAGGATCGTCAGCAAGGCAAGTCACTTTGATCATGTTTACCTATGTTTTTATTGCATTAGTTCTACCATCTCCCCAATTGCATGCAAAGTAGGTAATTTGGAAACTTGGTCACTTGATGTAGTATCATGTGGTAGGATCTCCTCAACCCTTTGACACCTTGGCCCCAGGAAACGTTGTTTTAAATTTTGCTATGCTATTAGTAGACGGAGTTGGTTGTGTGATTCACGAGAGTTGTGAGATGATAATTACAAGACCTACATAATGATCAATACTTCAAGACTCCGAGTTTTCAACATACCTTTGGGTGGATGATGGTTGAACGGCGCCCTGGAGAAACCAGTGGTTAGACTAGGTGTTGCTGGAGAAGTGCCAGTATTCACGCGGAAAGGTCCACCCAGGCACAAAGAGATGGATGGATGCTTCAAGACCCAAGGCTTACCTGCACAGCCACAAGCCAGTATGGGCTCTGGCTTGGTTGGATATTGTGGTGACCCTGGACAGGCGCTGCTACGAGATGTAGAAGAACGGTAGGAAAGGATGGGCACCGACAGAGTCTCAGGGGAACCCTATAGAAGACCATGTTTTGGTCATCCATTTCTCAAACACCCTGAAGTGCGAGAAATCCAACGGAGGCGATCAAATCTTGTGGGGAACGTGTGCAAAACTCTGTAGAGTATACAAACCTAATTGATTAGTCGTGTCCACGGTCATGGACAACTTGAGCCAAAGGAACTGAAACTTTCTGGAATTCCAACACAAATAATTATATTGAAGTGGGTATTAATGAAAACTTGGGTATGAGAATTGGTTGGTGGAACCATCTCATTAATCAACCAACATTGTAGTAATAACTTCTTGCCCTCTCTTGTTGTAGGAAAAATTGGCTTTATGCAAAATTTACTACCCCACCTGCCAAATATGCATATAGAATAGATGATTACTTTGCACCCCCTCTTTTGTGACATTGCCGGCATATTCAATATGCTGACCTACACGGCTGCAACGTATCATGTTGCAGAGTACTTTTCCGACCAGGAGTGAGGATACGCTCTACGCTCGGTGAGATGCCCTTGGAGTCAGATGGACTCAACTACCTTTGAAGCTTCCGAATCATTAGTTATTCTCATGAGTTGGCCTTCAGCCACTTTATTGTAATTCTTATTGTAATAAAGGACTCGATATGAGATTTTCGATTAATAAAGCTGTGTGATTTCCCTCTGATATATACATTGATGTACCGTGTGTGTACCAGCATGATCTTGGGATGGTACGGAAACACCGGAGATTCGACCTTTCAGGTCGGGTCTCTACATGGGATTCTTGGTTTCAGAGCGAGGAATCGAGGCTAACCCGGACAAAATAAAGGCCATCACGTCACTAGCTAAGGTGGCGAGCATCAATGATGTGCAACGCTTGGCGGGTCGTATTGCAACTTTAAGCCGCTTCATCAACCGCATGGGGGAGAAGGTTATTCCTCTATACCAGATGATGAAAAAGACGAATGACTTTGTCTGGAGTAAGGCTGCCGATGAAGCTTTGGAAGCGCTCAAAAAGTAGTTGGTGGAGCCACCGATCTTGGCTGCTTCGGCTGAGAAAGAACCCTTGCTCCTTTATGTGGCGGCTAATAACAGGGAGGTCAGTGCTGCAATTGTAGTAGAACACAAGGAAGCAGGCAAGGAGTACCCGATCCAGAGGCCGGTCTACTATGTCAGTGAGGTACTTATAGAGTCCAAGCAAAGATACCCACATTGGCAGAAACTAATATACGGGGTGTTCATGGCAAATAGCAAGTTGAAGCATTATTTCCTTGGACACCAGATCACGATGGTTAGCTCTGCTCCGCTGGGAGATATAATTCAGAACCGGGAAGCCACTAGCAGAATGCTAAGTGGGTGTTGGAGCTTGGGCCTCTCAATTTGAAGTATGTACCTCGCATGGCCGTGAAGTCTCAGGAATTGGTGGATTTCATAAACAATTGGATGGAGTGTCAGTCGCCAGAGGAAAAGACGAACAATACGTATTGGACAATTCACTTTGAAATGGGTCCAGACAATTGGAGGGGCTGGAGTTCTCTTGACTTCCCCCAAAGGTGATAAGTTCTGTTATGCACTAAGGCTGATGTTTCCTTGCACAAACAATGCAGCTGAGTACGAGGCTTTGCTTCATGGACGTCGTGTGGCAAAGGAGATGAATCTGAGCCGGGTTAGATGCCTTGGCGACTCAGATCTTGTAGCGTAGCAAGTTTTAGGCACGTGGGACTCCAAGGACCCGCGGATGGCGGCTTGTCGACATGAGGTGGATATTGTCGCTTGCCATTTCAAGGTATATCAGGTCGATCTCATAGATCCCCGCAAGAATGAAGCGGCTGATGCATTGTCAAGACTGGGCTCTCAGCGTAAGCTGGTGCCGCCTAATGTTTCTTGGATGTAATTTATCACCCGTCTGTTAAGCTACCTTTAGAGGAGGATCTTGCTATACCTGACCCGGAGGGGCAACTAGTGGCGTCTTTACATGTTATTCCAGATTGGACGCTTCCGTACCTAGCGTACCTGACCCGGGGCGAGTTACCTAAGGATGAGACTCTGGCGCAGCAAATCATGAGGCATTCTAAATCCATGACCATCATTAACGGTGAGTTGCATAAGTGCAGCGTTACCGGCGTCTTCCAGCGTTGTGTTTCTCCCGAAGAAGGCAGGGAAATTCTATATGAAATACATGCTAGTGATTGGGACATCACGCCGGGACAAAATCTTTGGTGGCTAAGGCTTTCCGACATGGTTTCTTCTGGTTGATGACTCATAAGGATGCGGAGGATCTGGTCACTAAGTGCGACAGGTGCCAGAAGTTCGGAAGACGTGCTCATGTGTGGGCTCAGGAGTTACGGATGATACCGATCACTTGGCCGTTTGCAGTATGGTGGCTTGATATGGTTGGACCTTTCAAACGGTCTAAGGATAAGAAGACCCACCTCTTGGTGGTAGTGGACAAGTTCGCCAAGTGGGTGGAGGCTGAGCCGGTCAGTAAATGTGATGCGGCCACGGCAGTTCAATTTGTCAAAAAATTGATCTACCAATTTGGATACCCTCTTAGCATCATCACAGATAACAACACAAATTCATCCAAGGGGGCTATGAAGGTGTTCTACGAAAGCGAGCACATCCGGCTTGATGTTTCGGTCGTTGTTCATCCACAATCCAATGTTCAGGCGGAACGGGCTAATCAGGAAGTCTTAAGAGGTATCAAGCCCTGACTTATGGTTCCTTTGCAGAGAACTCTAGGCTATTGGGTTGAGGAGCTGCCTTCCGTCCTCTGGAGCATCAATACTACGCCTAACAAGTCGAATGGTTACACCCCTTTTTTCATGGTTTACGATGCGAAGGCCGTGTTACCAAGCGACATATGTCATGATTCACCGTGGGTGGCGGCTTAGGTGGAAGCTGACAATGAGACGACACGTCAGGATGTGTTGGATGCTCTAGATGAAGCACGTGATCTTGCAGCAGCTCGGTCAGCGATTTACCAACAAGACCTGCATCGCTACCATAGCCGCAGGGTCAAGACCCGGACGTTCCAAGAAGGCAGCTTAGTGTTACGTTTGATTCAAGATCATACGGATATGCACAAGTTATCTACCCCATGGGAAGGACCTTTCATGGTTAGCAGAAATCTGAACAATGGGTCATACTATCTCATTGACGTGCGGGACGAGTCCCGTACCTCTGGCCAAGAGACTCACCGGCCATGGAACATCGCTCATCTGCGGCCTTACTATACTTGAGTCATCGACTCCCATCTTTTGTACATACATACTTCATTGTATTTATATTTCTCGTATAATAAAGTTGGCATCCCTACAAGCCGGGGCCTCTACCGTCTTCTCCTTCTTTGCATTACAGATTTGTGCAAAAGATGAACACTTCTACATGGTCGTTTGGGGATTTCCAACCCACCAAGTTTAGCTCGCCCACCCTCTTGATCGGCTCTTCAGCCAAAACAACAACATTGTGCGGCGGCTTGCAAGACGACGACTTACAAGTTGGCGGTCCACCTTATTGGCGAAAGATTTAAGGTTGCCCAAGAGTATGAGCCGCCATGTTTTGACCATTCAAACATGTGTGCACTACCTTATTGGCGAAAGATTTAAAGTCGCCCACGAGTATGAGCCGCCACGTTGCGACCGTTCAAACATGGGTGCACTACCTTATTGGCGAAAGATTTAAAGTCGCCCAAGAGGATGAGCCGCCATGTTGCGACCGTTCAAACATGGGTGCCCGGATTTGAGGCGGGGTTGGGGAACCCGAACTTACTCCATCAAATAAGGTCAAAAGGGGTGCTGCGAGTTGTGAACTTAGCCCCTTTTGATCCGCAAGGCCGAGTTATACCGGCCTGTATGCATATGCCGCTCTGCCAGGGGTGCTGCAAGCTGTCAACTCACCCCCTGTGAGGGACTTATATAGAGGCGAGGGAAACTCTCTCATCTTCTACGTACTCTCCGTCAAGTGACCCGTCGTACTCTTAACCAAGTCACGCTGTTTAAGGTTCAAATGACGGATTTATGTCACGTGAGAAGTGGCTTATGACCCTAGGGCACTCACCCCATCAAAAATTCTGGTCTGTTGCGCCCTTAACACTTAATCTCGCCTAGAGACCCTGAGCCGGTCAAGATAGACGACCACTCTCGCTAGAGACCCTACACTATTAGGCAGCAAAATAACAGTTTCCCCCCCCAGAAGGGACAACAATGAGTTTTCGAAAAATGAAAAATGAAAAGCAAGAACATCATACATTGCATCATAAATTGCATCATATGTTGCATCATACATTTCATACATATCATAAGCCGGGTCAGAGCAAGATTATCAAAGAAGCAAGGCTATGCAGATATTAAACATCTCCGGGTTATGCTTTTTCAAGCCGCCCATACAAACATTCCAGGATATTTTCTGTTTTTTTTGCAGGCTTTATCTCTAAAGATGAGTCACTGTTAAGACATCATAATAAGATTGTGAGGCATATTACAAAGCTCTCCAAGAGATCAAAAGACGAAGGATTTAAAGTTTTGCACACACTACTTCATCTCGGCGGCTCAGCTGGCCGGGATACATTCAGTTGAGAACAACAGAAAATTTAACTGGCTGGCGGGTCATCTTGCGCCGAGTCTTCGGGCTCTTCCATCTGAAGATTATCCACATCCCAGTTGCAGTTTAATAAGGCTTCAAATTGAGCATCATTGAAAAGTGGAGACAGGTCAACATCAGGGGCGAAGAGCGGCTTACGACATGCAGGGATTAAATCCCTGGCTTCAAAGGTTAGGCAGCGCAGCCATTGGTTATTCTCATCGTAAGCCGCCTGATAAGGAGGCAGATCCGTCTCATCAACCAGTATGGAGGCAAGCCTCCTGGAGGCCTTAATGCATTTGGCATAATCCGCTTCAGTAAAATCTGAACCGTCATCCTTCTTGGAGGGGAATCCGTTCATCATTTCTTCAGCGGTAACTCAGGAGCAAATGCCAGGGACCGGCTCAGCGTAGCTATGGCCCCTCTCCTGGCGGCTGATTGCCTTATTTCATCCACTTGCTTGGGCAAAGTTGATAAGGTTTCTATGACACCCTTCATAAATTTGGGGACATACTTGGCTATCATCATGACCTTGATGGTACAGAGGGCTCCACTATAGAGTTGCTCAGTCAAAGTATAGACTGCCTTCAATTTCATCAGACTATCAGAGGCTAGCTGGCGGCTCCTCTCGCCTGCAAGAAAAAGGTCAAAGTTATAAGCCGCCTGACTGGTATTTTTGTCATAAGGAATTTTTTAAGCAGTACGTGCTTACCAAAGATAGCGGCAGTCATCTTGGATATGTGGTGTGAGAGTCTTCAGCTCTGCTGATGCAAGATTGAGCTGCTCCTCACTATCGATGGCATGCTTGAACAAGGCAGCCTGTTCAGATTCAGCAGTATTTTTATATGCGGTGAAGTCGACCTGGAGTTTCTCAAGTTGTTCGACAGCCACCCGTAATTTTTTTCTACGACGGCTCGGTCGTTTTGGTGCGTGGTCGGGTTTTCCCTTAAGCCAACATGTTCAGACTCGGCTGCATCTAGCACCTCCTGCATTATACAAGTGAAAGATTATAAATATTAAGTCACCAAGGTGGAGCTATTTTTTGGTAAGTCCCAAGCAGATTGCAAGCAATGTACTTGGCACTTGGGGGCTAATGTATATGTTTTTGCTCCAAGTCTGTGGTAAAATTCCGGCTTATCATTGCCATAATGCTCCGGACTTGGGGGTTACACCTGGCGAACTTCTCAAATATGAAAGATCTGGCTCATCATTATCATAATACTCCGGACTCACGGGCAACACTTGGATCTGTGATTGAATATAAAGTACCGCCTTATATGCAATTTAACCCATTACTTGGGGGTTACAGGTTAAGCTCTACATAGCATGTCAAAGGTTTGGAAGACCCAGTCCATTATTTGCAATATTAACCCGGTTCTTGGGGGGTATGTACGGGTATAAGAGAAATGCAGAAGATGAAAGATACCTCATATTTTTTCTTCATCAAACCAACAAGTTTGGTCTCCATGTTGCGACTGGCAGAAAGGTAGTTCAGATAACCGGCGTGTAGGTCATCTGCAGCCATCTTCTCCAAGACGGGGAACTCGAAGCTAAGCTTCTCTGGAGAGCAAGTATCAATCTTGCTGGAATGTCTTGCCAATGTATGATGTGTTGGGGATTGATAACCCTTCCCGGTGATGGTAACATCGGGAGAGACGAGTCTTCGACGGTAGGATTGGGCAGCTTAGGAACAGCCGTTGTACTATTGGAAGCCGCCATGTGATAACCCACCAATTCTAAGGGCGGGGGAGAGCGCTCAGGTTCTTCCTTGTTAGCGTTAGAAGGTTCAGCATGAGGGGAGAGAGATGGCTCAGTGGGATCCGGCTGTTGAGCGGTAGGAACAACGGTAGACCCACTTGTTTTCCTACGTTTGGCTTGCGCCCTGAAGGTGCAAAGAGCCAACACACAGTATAAAGGTAATACAGGTAATGTACACACGATAGGGTGTAAGCATACTCTAGGTTGATCTTCATGGGAGGAAGTTTGGAAGCAGTCGAGTCGCCAGAAGAAGGAGGTGACTCCTACAAGTTAAGTCAATAAAGCACAATAGTAAGACAACATTATAGAAATATAAGACAGATGTTTAGTTCTTGATAAGTACCTCAGCGGGACATTTTCGCGGTGCTGGGGAGTTGGGTAAGCCAGCCATAAGATCCCCAGAGCTGGTGCTCCGTGGGTGACGCCGAGAGTCGTGCTGTTGTTTTTTCAAGAATAATTTGGGATCTAAGTAAGCGAGAGGATGCGAAAAAGGAACTTTTTGGATGACACGCCTTATCTTCTCTTCTGGTAAGATTTCTGAGTCGGAAGAAAGATAAGTTACCTCAGGAGCGTTGGCATGGCTCGTCTCTGTCTCCTCCTGTGTACAGTCATTGTCAATAAGTTGCATAAAAAGACGACCAAGGGAGTCAAGTTCTACCTCTGGGTTGTCAAGTTAAAGAAGGTTTTGAGACGATGTTTTTTCCTTGCGGCTGCGGATGTTACCCGCCTGAGAATTCTTCATCACAAGGGGAGTATATTTTCTCTTCCATAAGCTGGAGCTGGCCTGTAGGCGAGGCCTCCAAAAGATTTAAGGTTGCCATATATATAAAGTCAAGACAGAGAGAAAGCAAATTTGAAAGCCTTCCTTACGTCTGGAGCTGGATTTGTGACGCGGAAGGGTCTTAACCGGACAGTACGGTAAGCCTCTTAGGATTCGCGGGTAAGTCTTTTGAAAGCAGAGTTAATGTTTTCTTCTGTCAGGGGTGTGCGGTTGAAGCGAAGAGGATCGTTCACATCACGTGTGCATTCACACATAAGACGGTCGCGCCGGCTTAGTGGTAAGACTTTCCATGAAATCCAACAACGGGTTAAGTCAACTCCCGTCAACCCGTTCGCCAGAAGAGCCTTGATTTTGGCAAAAGCCGGAGCATACTTTGCTCGAATTGTAGCCGACATCCGATTCGGAAGCTCAGTAGAGGTGCAGAGCCGGGTAGGACGATAACCCGACAATGGGTTTTCTCCCTATGGAGAGGTGTCTTTGCAGTAAAACCAAGTTCTCTTCCAGTCTTTGGGATGGCTTGGCATTTGGACGGCCGAGTAAGCTAGATCTCTTCGTCTTTGGATGGAGACTCCGCCGAGTTCCCAGCTTGGACCGGCTGCCACTTCCGTTTGGCGGTTGACATAGAAGAAATCGCGGAAGAGGTCGATGGATGGCTCCTCTTGCAAGTAAACCGCACACACGACTTGAAAGTTGCATAGGTTGGAGACTGAATTTGGGGCAATGTCTTGAGGATGCAGTTTAAAGAAATGGAGGACATCTCGGAAGAATTTTGATCCAGGCGGGCTGAAACCACGAAGAAGATGATTGGCAAAGATAACAAATTCTCCTTCCTTGGGGGTAGGTCTTTTCTCTGGCCCTCGAACCCGCCAATGAATAACATCCTGAGCCGGTAATGTGCCAGCCTCTACGAAATCTAATAAAAATTGCTCGTTGATCCCAGAGCCGATCCAGTCACAGGACGCAGATGCCCGATACATGATGGCGGGTCAAACTGTGAAAGGGGTAGGATGCGGCGGGTCAGAAAGCGACTAGATGACCAAGATGACTGATGGAATTAAATAGTATGACGTTAAGTTGCCGGTACTGTTTATCAAGAGAGCTGGCGATTTGATGGCGGGTTAAGTAAGCAATGCCATGCTACAAATATTACTAAGGACATACAAACAGGTTTTCACATATTATACTGTGACTGCAAGATCTATAGGCAAGGAAAAATCAAATTTAATTCAACCCTAAAAGAGGAGCCGAGGAAGAGCAAGCAGTTGGCGCAAGAAAGGTAATAGAGTGCAGATCTAGGATGAACTATTGTTGGCTTTGCACGGGTAGCCACGGTGGATTTATAGCATCGCGAGATCCAAAAAGACTACTTATCAATTGACATTAGAGGATGGTTGTATGAACAAGCATGTTAATGGAGGTCCGGCGAAACTCGAAAGGATTCAAGTTAAGAGCTACACACCTAATGGAGGTTGAAAAGGGTACCTCAAGGATGCGGCTGATGCAGGCGAGAATCTGGAGCGTTCAGGTTGATGCAGTGGCCAAGGACGTTGACGACGATGAGATCCCACCAGCGCGGCGGAGCTCAGGAGCGCGGGCATCGGGAGGAGGAAGAAGAATGGTGGCAGCAAAGAAAAGGAAAAGACCCCTTCGTGGCCCTATTTAAGAGATGGGATGGAGACAGTGCGCACGGGAATCGAGGGATGAAATGATAATTGACCGAGATGGACGCCTCAATTTCTGGGCCGACCATTTAATGAGAGGATCTACTTCATATGTCACATAATCTTTTCGGCATATCTGAAGGTGACGTCACGACGGGTTATGTGTTCTTTTTTAGATAACAAGGATGTGAGACTCACCGCTGGATAAAGTGGAGATTGACATGGGCAAGCTCAAATCAATCTGGGGCCTAATGTTGGGGATATAACCCCATGGTAAGACCTCCCCAGGAGGGGCCGGGTCATACCTGGCGGCTCGTTATCACATGGGCTGGAAGAGGAAGATTGGGCTGCACGACGATTCATCAGTTGGGCTGAGACGGGGGGCCCAGAGATGGGAAGAAGACACAAGACCTGGTTGGGTGAGCCACCCAGAGACAACCCGCTAGAATAGGCAAGGCGGCTTAGAGACAGAGTCACACACGTTGTAAGAGTCCGTATGAGACTTGTGTAACCCAGGGTCCTGACCTCCTATGTAAAGGCAAGACCCGGGGACGGCTTAGACAGAAACCAATCGATCGAGTGATAGGTCAAGCGAATCCGCTTCCTTGTAGTTGATACTCTAATCAATACATACAAAGTCGAACGTAGGCTTTTACCTCATCTCGAGGGCCAAACCTGGGTAAATTCGTATCTTTCGTCCCGACCAACCCCTTTGTGTCCACCACCTTAGCTATGGCCTCGAACCTAAGTCTTCGGACATCTACCGTGAAAAAACCATGACAGAATCCAAGGGGAGCCACAATGCCATGGAGAATATGTATAATCCTATCCCTACAGACAAAGTGCAATCTCACAAGCTTGGATCCATCTACTTTCTTCAAGCTGGCCTCCGCACCATGAACACCATTCTGAGGCATACTTTGATGCCCAAGTCAGGAGATGACAAGATGATCCAAGGCTACTCCATCAACATGTTGATCCACCTTGATAGACACACTAGGATCAGATTCATGGACTTGATTGTTGAGACAGTCAAGAGGGTTGCTGCTGATCAAAAGCGCTATTGCTGCTATGCACCCTATATCTAGATGCTCATCAATTCTCAGCTTGAGAAGCACATATTTTCTCTTTACAGTCCCCATTTTCCCTATAGCCAGATCTTGTGGATAACATTGTGGTGATGGACCTAGATCATCCCACATCTACTACAGCTCAGGCAGAAGCAGAGGTACCTCGAGCCACTAGTGCTCAAGTCCCTAGATACAGAAATGAGCAAATGGATTTGTTGATATCATCAGTTCAGGGCATGCAAAAGGACATTAAGGGGATTCTGGACAACCAAAACAGTCTTGTGAGGATCTTTGAAACTAGGATCAAGACCCTTAATGATAAGGTGGACAGGCTGACTAAGACAGTCACAGAGCTCCAGAAGGAAGTTGACTCAGTGCCTCTTCCTCACACTACTTCAGATGATGATGATGATGACGATGAGGATGGATCACCTCTTAGGACAGGCACACAGTTTCCTACTCAGGCTAGATCAGCCACTGTGACAGCTCCAGACTTGAGGCCCTCTTCATCAGCTCCTGCTACTATCACCTCAGCTCCTGCTCCATCAGCTCCAGTTCCTCCAGCTACCACTCCAACTCCATCCACGACATCTGCAGAGATCTTCGCCGACGTTGTTCTCTCGACTCCTTCATCAACAACCGGAGGAGATCAACCCAAGAATGCTTAGAAATATACCTTTGAACTTTTTGGTAACTGTTGCCAAAGGGGGAGAAGTGTATATAGATCTTTAGGCTTCGTGTGAGAGAGCGTTTTGGTGTTTATTGATTTTCAAAAACAATTGTCTTTTGGTTGCTTGTGATACACTTTTTGTGTGATGCTACTACTTCCTATCATCGTAATGCTTTATGAGATGATCTTTCTACATTGCTTGATTGAGTTGTGCTATGATGTTCACTCTAATTATTCTCGCACACCACCAAGATGTATGTGACATGGAAGAAGTGCCCCATGTACCTAATCGATTGTGCATTTGCATTCAAACGCAAATTCAAAATCATGCACAAATTTATGGGGATCTCTTGCTTATCACATACTTCACAAAGCGATGATTACATTCATTAATTATATCATATGTTGAAGCTTTGATCTATATGTTGTCATCAATTACCAAAAAAGGGGATATTGCAAGCACATTTGCTCCCTTGGTGGTTTTGGTAATTTATAACAACATATAAGTCACTGAACTAATGTTTCGATCAAGTATGTTTTAGGAAAAGTTCAATGATGGGTTGGCAAAAAGAGATTGTGGAATACCCCAAGATGCAAGGAAATGGATTGGCAAAGCTTCAAGCAAGAGGACTCCACATTTTATATTTGTGAGAAATCACTTTCAGTCCATAGGAAAGCCAATACTATTAAAAGGGGGTAAGGTTTTGTTGGTGAACAAATGCTCATACGTGCACAAGTGATAGTCACCAAAGACACCCACAAGCTCTCCCACCAAAGGATGTCCAAAGCAAAATACTCAAAATCGGTGCAACCAACATTCCACATTCGGCGCCACCGATTCCAAACCCTAGACAGACTCAGCCAAACCCTAGCCACTTCGGTGCAACCGATTCCATACCGGTGGTACCGAGTTTAGGCTGCCAACTTTCTGTTATGCAAGTTCGCAGTTTTGGTCCCTCCGAGATTGTCAAATCAGCGTCACAGAGATTGAGCATTCTGACCGTTAGTTACCTTATCAGTGCAACCGAGATTCCTATATCGGTCTCACCAAGATTCAAAAGTTGCCACCTTTTAGTCACTTCGGTACCACCCAGATTAACACATCGGTGTCATCGAGTCTGACTTAGGGTGTGTAACGGTTGGATTCTTTTGGATGCCTATATATACCGCTCCACCACCACCTACTCGAGAGAAAAGCACTCAGAACCATTCCATACCTATCCTATTAGTTTTCTGATAGAGAACCACCTACCCTTGTGTTGAGGTCAGGATCTTCCACTCCAACCACATGGATCTTGATTTCTAGCCTCCCCAAGTTGATTTCCACCAATCCCATCTCTTCTACCAAGCCATATCTGTGAGAGAGTGATTGTGTGTTGAGGATTCTATCTTTTTGAAGCAAAAGAGCAAGGAGTTCATCGACATTATCAAGCCTATTACCTTTTGGAGGGTGGTGCCTCCTAGATTGGTTAGGTGTCGCTTGGGAGCCTCCTACTTCGTGTTGTGGAGTGAACCAAGAAGTTTGTAAGGGCAAGGAGATCGCCTACTTCGTGAAGATCTACCCGAGTAAGGCTAGTCCTCCATGGACGTAGGCCATTACGCTATTGTCAAGGTTGCTTCTTCGTGGAACACTTCATGGATAGAGCTCTCCTTGGACTCTCGTGACCGTTATCCTCCGTGGGTTGAAGACTCCATGAATGTGGATGTACGATAGTGCCACCTATCAGAACGACGGAAAAAATTGTCATGTCACCAATTGCGTTTGCTCTTACTACCCTCTCTTTACTTACATGTGCAATGTCTTTACTTTCCGCTGCTATACACTTAGACATGCATGTGTAGGGTGTACTTAACATACTATGAATGCTAAAATCTGCCAATAATTAAAATTGGGAAAAAGTAGATTTTTATTTGGTCAAGTAGTCTAATTACCCCACTCTAGACCTACTTTCGGCCCTACAGTATCGTGAAACGCGATGAACACTGATTTTTTTCTCTATAAATAGGAATATATAGAGTTGGAATTGAGGTCGGCGGAGCTCCAGGGGGCCCACAATCCTACTAGGCGTGACCAGGGGGGTGGCCGCGGCCTGTGGGCTTGTAACCTATGGGTGGCCCCCTCCGGTTGATTGTTTCGCTAGTATTTTTATTAATTCCAAAAATAATCTCCGTACATTTTGAGGTCAATCCGAGAACTTTTATTTATGCACAAAAATAACACCAAGGCAATTCTGCTAAAAATAGCGTCAGTCCGGGTTAGTTCCATTCAAATCATGCCAATTAGAGTCCAAAGCAAGGGCAAAAGAGTTTGGAAAACTGGATATATGGAGACGTATCAGTCATCGAGCTGCATGTGTGCTGAAGACGGAGACGTCGCCCGTTCAATGCTAGATCGGATCAGATAGCGATTGGATTGTGAAGAGTACGACTATATCAACCGCATTACATACGCTTCCGCTTAGCAATCTACAAGGGTATGTAGGCACACTCCATGGATAAATCTTGCATGTGCATAGGAATTTTTTGTTTCGAGTGCAACATCACCCAACAATTTCCTTGTTGTAGACTAAGTTATAACAAATGTGATGCGAAGGCCTAGGTTCGTCAATGAACTAGTGATCTATCATGGAATGGTGATCAAGATAAACATTAGGAAATAAATAATCAATGGGGCGTATGGCGACATTAAAACGTTTTGCTAAGCGGGTGGCATAAATGCTACCATGAACCTTGCCCTTGGTTCGGTTAAGATGCAATCGACAAGCGAAAAGAGCTCCTAAGTTGTAAGTGTTGTCACCATAAAGTGCGTGGCACAAAATAGCATGGGTGGGGGCATTGAGACCACCAGCCCGACTCATAGTAGTTAAACATTTCTGTACGAATAAAGCGAAGTAATGCACATAAGGAAAATTTAAATCGGTGGCCCTACCATCTGATACGCCCCTAGTTTCTCCCATAGTTGACCTGAGGAGAAATTCCTCGAACTCCTTTGCTTTAGGATCATGCATTCCCCCATCATAGGGAAGCAAGCATATTTCACTAAATTTAGAGAGTGATATGTCATCATTTCTTGCATATAGATCAAAGTGTACCATGGGGGCACCAGGACTATTTGTGAAATAAAAATTTTGCACAAAGGAATTTGTAAGGAGATAATGATGACCCACAAGTATAGGGAATAAATCATAGTCCTTTCGATAAGTAAGAGTGTCGAACCCAACTAGGAGTAGAAGGATATGATAAGCGGTTTTCAACAAGGTAATTTCTGCATGCACTAAAATTGTATGTAGCAAGTAGTTTGATACCAAGGCAATTTGTAACGAGCAAGTAACAGTAACAATAGGTGAGGTGCAGCAAGGTAGCCCAATCCTTTTGTGGCAAAGTATAGGCCAAAAGTATTTCTTATGATGAGCAAAGTGTTCTTGAGGGTACACGGTAATTTCATCTAGCCACTTTCGTCATGTTGGTTTGATTTGCGTTCGCTACTTTGATAATTTGATATGTGGGTGGACCGGTGCTAAGGTGTTGTTCTTACTTGAACTAAAAACCTACTTATGATTAACCCCCTCGCAACCATTCGCAACTATGAGAAAATTATTAAGACAAAGTCTAACCATCGCATTAAACATGTGGACCCAAACCAGCCCCTTACGGAATAGCGCATAAACTAGGATTTAAGTTTCTGTCACTCTCGCAACCCATCATCTAATAACTACTCCACAATGCATTCCCTTAGGCCCAAGTATGGTGAAGTGTCATGTAGTCGACATTCACATGACACCACTAAGGGAATCACAACATACACATCATCAAAATATCGAACACATATCAAATTCACATGAGTACTAGCAACATGACTTCTCCCATGACCTGAAGAACAAAAGTAACTACTCACAAATAATATGCATGCTCCAGATCAGAGGTGTATTGAATAGAATAATGGATTTGAACATACAATCTTCCACAAAATAAACCATATAGTAATCAACTACACAAGGTAATCAACACTACTAGTCACCCACAAGTACCAATCTGAGGTTGAGGAACAATGATTGAACACACGAGATGAACTAGGGTTTGAGACGAGATGGTGTTGATGAATATGTTGATGAAGAATGGCCTCCCCAAGATGAGAGGGTTGTTGGTGATGGCGATGGCTTCGATTTCCCCCTCCGGGAGGGAAGTTCCCCGGCGGAATCGCTCGCTAGAGGGCAAAAGTGCTCCTTCCCAAGTTCCACCTCGAGCATACGGCGCTTCGTCCCGAAAGTCCTCCTCTGATTTTTCTAGGTTAATTGGGACTATATACCATAATATGGGCTCCGTAGGTGGGCTTTGGTGCCCACCCTCCACCAGGGTGCGGGCAGGGGGCCAGGGGCACCCTGGTGGAGGGTGGCCACCTAGTGGCCCCCTCCGATAGTTCTTTGATCCATAAATTTTTATTTATTATAAAATAATCCCCGTCATTTTTTATCTTCAATGGAGTTGTGTAGAATAGGTATCTCTGACGTGCTTTTTTGGGGTGTTGAATTCCAGTTGCCGGCATTCTCCCTCTTGAGGTAAACCTTGCAACTTATGAGAGCAAAGGCATTAGAATTACTCCCCAATGCATTATTATGCATAAAACATTATAAATAATAGTAATAAAACATGATGCAAAATGGACGTATCAGATAGTATTGGTCACACTCATTTGCGAGGAAGTTGGTAAGCCCGACATTTGCAATGAATTGCATCAACTCTTGGTGGAACCCCGCTTCACTCATGAAAGGTACATGGGGCCATTCACAAGGCCTTACTTCCACGTTACAAAATATGTTGATGTTCTGGTCCCGAGTCCTTCGAATAACTCCTTTGGGACTTCGGCTTGACAAACCCCTCCTAAGGAAATTCATTTTCCTATGAAAATTTTTCTAAAAAATTGGACCACAAAATTATGTCAATTAAACTTTACAAGATTGATAGCAACTACTCATATAGGTGCCTAGAGGCCATATCAAGCATTCATACTACTTGGAACTCAAATAATTCAACATGAAGCTCATGTTTAGTATCCCCAAGTGCAACAAAATATGAAAAATATAAACCACTAAAGCAAAAACTATTTGGAGGAATCGGAGAGTCACATACCAAGGAGCAATTCCTCAAAACAATTTCCGAAACGGAGTTCCGAGCAAAGAGATCGAAAATTTCAGTTTGAGGAGCAAGAACACAAGAGAGAGAGAGAGAGGGTGAATGAATTTTTGCTGGAGGTAAGGGATGACATGGGTTGAAGGGATAAGGTAGGGGGGCTGTGGACCCCACAAGCTATCAGGGCGTGCCCTATTTGCTTGTAGCCCACATGTGCACCCCTTGATATGTTTTCAGCACCAAAAATTCTTAAATATTCCAGAAATAATCATGTTAAAAATTTGTGGCAATGTGAGACTTTTTTATTTTCGGGTCAATTTTATTGCACGGGAAATTTAGAAAACAGGATAATCATGGCATTTTATTTGATTTGACTAAAAATAACATAGGGTAAACTAATGGAGTAGAAAGTTGTGCTTACTAAATTCATCAACCCCATGTCTTTCAAAAATAATCCATTAATAAGGTTGATGAAGTCTTATTAATAACCGTTTGCAATTGACATGAAACCTAAGAATCTTTATATAACACTAAGTTACCTCAATGGGAATTTGCATGTCCTTAACAATAAGAATATCGTATTTCTTCTTGGCAGTAGGAAGAGGAAATTTAAAACCTCCAATGATGATTGTGGCACTTAGCTCAGTGACATTAATATTATTAACCAAAGTTTGCTTCTTCGGAAAATGCACGGTATGTTGTTTGCCATTGACATGAAAAGTAACCTTGCTTTTGTTACAATCATAACATCCCCTACAGTATTTAAAAAGGGTCTACCAAGGATAATCGACATGTTGTCGTCCTTGGGCATCTCAATAATAACAAAGTCTATTAAGATAGTAACATTTGCAACCACAACAGGAACATCCTCACAAATTCCAGTAGGTATAGCAGTAGATTTTTCAGCCATTTGCAAGGATATTTCAGTAGGTGTAAGCTTATTCAAATCAAGTCTTTTATATAGAGAGAAAGTCATAACATTAACACCAGCTCCTAAATCACATAAAGCGGTTTTAACATAACTTCATTTAATGGAGCAAGGTATTGTGGGTATACTAGGATCTCCGAACTTCTTAGGCACTCCACCATCAAAAGAATAATTAGCAAGCATAGTAGCAATTTTAGTTTCAAGTATTTTTCCTTTGTTGGTAATAATGTCCTTCATATACTTAACATATGGAGGCATCTTTAAAATATCAGTCAAGTGAGTGCGTAGAATGACAAGTCTAATCATTTCAGCAAAGCTTTCATACTCCTCCTCGTCCTTACTCTTAGAAGGCTTACGAGGAAATGACATGAGCTTTTGAAACCATGGCTCTCTTTCTTTACCATATTTTCTAGCACCAAAATCTTTCTTCTCATAAAGTTTATTTTTAGGATGTGGGTTATCAAGATCTTTAGGAGGTTCTTTTTCCACATCATTATTAGGTTCTTTATTACCATCTGGTTGGGCATCTACATGAAAATTATCATTATCATTCTCATTATCACTAGGTGAATGTTGATTACCAGATTGTGTCTCGGCATCAGAAATAGAAAGATCATTATGGTTCTTGGCAGTTTTTTCCGTAACAGGTTCACTAGAAGCATGCACAGTCCTATCATTTTTCCTTTTCTTTTTCTTCCTAGGTGTTATTTGTGCATTATCATTAATTCTCTAAGAATCTTATTCAAATATTTTAGGATGACCTTCAGGAAAGAGAGGTACCCGAGTCATTCTTCCTCCTCTAGTCATTACTCTAATAACATGGTCATTCATATTATCATTTATTTCAGCAAGCAAATCATTTTATGACTTAGCAACTTGGTCTCGTTGAGTATGAATCATGGAATCATGTTTACCTAAACCCTTAACAACACCAGAAATTCTAAACATCAAGTCACTCAAGTGATCTATCATCATAGCTTTACATCTTAATTGATATTTGACATAGTTGGTGAAATGTTCTTGCTTAACAATGTAATTATCGAATTCATCCATGCATTGACAATGAGTATTAGTATAAGGTATATTACTTTCATTAAAAGCACTGAGAGAATTTACCTCTAGTACCTGTGTCGGAGTGTCAAGTCCATGTATTTCTTCGACAAGGGATAATTTCTTGTCATCTTCAAATTTAATACCTTTTCCTTCATAGTTCTTTTGGCTTCTTACATATCTTCAGGACCAAGGAACATAATACATGTATTCTTTTGAATAGGTTCTAGCGGTGGCCTAGGAAGTGTCCAATTATCGGCATTTTGCAATATAGTATTAAATAATTTCTCAACTTGTTCAACAGTTCTTTCCCTGAAAACACAACAATCACAACTATCTAGGTAGTCCCTAGAAGCATCAATTAGTCCATTATAAAATATATAAAGTATATTTTTCTTAAGAGTATTATAAGGCAATGCTCTTAGTAGCTCGAGAAGCCTCCCCCAAGCTTGAGGGGGATTCTCTTCTTCAATCTGCACAAAGTTAATGATTTCATGTAAGGCGGGTTGTTTCTTATGAGAAATGAAATATTTTTCAGAGATGTAATATATCATATCCTAGGGGCTACGCACACAACCGGGAGCAAGAGTGAGGACCATTCCTTAGCCTCGCCTTTTAGCGAGAAAGGAAAAAAAATCTTAAGGATATAATAGCAACACATCTTTTCCTCACTAGTAAATAAGGCAGCAATATCATTCAGTTTAGTGAGATGCCCAACAATAGTTTCAGTTTCAAAACCATTAAAGGATCATATTCCACTATAGGGATTAACTCAGGATCAACAAAGAATTTGTAATCCTTATCAGTAAAAAATATAGGAGAAGTAGCAAATTTAGGATCACGTTTTATTTTCTCCATCATAGATTTTTCTTTTAGTTTGCATAGTAGTTTCTTCAAATCATCTCCGTTACAACAAGAAAGTCCCTAGATATCTCCCCGTCCATAACATAACCCTCGGGTACATCACGCCATTCATATCTATTGGGGAGCTAGGTGTAATAGGTGATTCAAAATCTTCATCAGTTTCAACATTTTGAAGTTCTCTAGCTTTAACAATATGAGTACCAAGTAATTCATTTAGTGACACAGTTTCAGTTCCATCAAGAATTGCAGTAGTATCATAATTAATTTCAGAAGTAGCATTATCAGGTTCATGTGATATTTCAGAATGAGCAACATGCGGTGCTGTTATAAGTTGACTCAAAATAGTAGGTGAATCAAAAGCAGAGCTAGATGGCAGTTCCTTACCTCCTCTTGTATGAGAGGGAACGATCCTGGTTCGAGTATCTTTCAGATTCTTCATAGTAGAAGTTATATATCCTCAAGTGAACATAATAAATAGAGCTATGCTCCCCAACAATGGCGCCAGAAAATAGTCTTGATAAGCCACAAGTGTAGCGGATCGCGACAGTCTTCACGGGTAGTATTACACCCTGATTTATTGATTTGACACAAGGGAAGCCAAAGATATTGGACTTAGCAGTTGAGTTGTCAATTCAACCACACTTGGGATATCTCTACAACAAAGATTTTAGTAGCATGACTAAATAGTAGTAGTGACAATAATAGCAGCAATTTTGTAGTACTTGTGAAAGTAGCAGCAAAAGTAATAACTTAGCAAGATTCGGTACATGTAAAGCGCTGACACATGGAATGGTGATGGATAATGATTTAGATGACATTAATCATGTAATAGTTACACACTAGAGCGACACAGAACTAGCTCGAATTCATTAATATAATGTAGGCATGTATTCCGTATATAGTCATACGTGCTTGTGATAAGAACTTGTATGACATCTTTTGTCCTACCCTCCCGTGGCAACGGGGTTCTATTGGAAACTAAGGGATATTAAGGCCTCCTTTTAATATAGAACCGGAAGAAAGCATTAACACATGGTGAATACATGAACTCCGAAAACTACGTCAATCATTGGAAAGAATCCCTACTATTGTCACCTTGGGGTATGCGGATGAAGACACATAATAGGTGCATACAACTTGCAAGATAGGATACAAATCACTCTTATATTCATGAAAAGATAATAGGTTAATATCTGAAATCATGGCACTCAGGCCCTAGTGACAAGCATTAGGCATAGCAAAGTCATAGCAACATCAATCTCAGAATATAGTGGATACTAGAGATCAAGCCCAATCAAATTAACATAATTATACGATCAATCTCAACCAATACCATCACTGTCCAGAAAGCCTACAAAGGAATTACTCACTCCCAGTGGTGAGCATTATGGCGGTATTGATAAAGAAGGTTTGGTGATGACGACGGCGATCAATACCGCTCTCCGAAGCCCCAAACGGACTCCAGATCAGCCCTCCAAGGAAGAACAAGAGGTGTCGGCCTCATAAAACACGATTAAATATTCTATCTTATTTTTCTCCGAAGATGTGAATTTATAGGACTAGAATTAGGATCAGGGAGCTAAGTGGGCCCCACGAGCTAACAGGACACGCCTAGGGGGGTGGGCGCACCCTATTGGCTTGTGGCCCACACGCAGCCCTCCTTCGATAGTTCTTCGCTCCATAATTCCTCATATCATCTGGAAATAATTCACAAAAAGTTTTGTACGATTCCTAGAACTTTTATTTCTGCACAAAAATAACACCACGGTAGTTCTGCTGAAAACATCGTCAATCTGTGTTAGTTCCATTCAAATCATGCAAATTAGAGGCCAAAACGGGAGAAAAAGTGTTTGGAAAAGTAGATATGTTTGATACATATCAAGCCGCTCTGGTTTCCAATCTCGATCGGACTGCCCAGATTTTCTTTGATTCGAGCCTTGACCCGATTCCCATCGTCGGACGCTTCAGTCATCAACTATGGACCTCCCACACCCGCCGGTTCTGCTGTTGGCCACCAGTTCCCATGATCGGCCGCCATCACCATAATCTCCAGTAGAACGCCACCATCTATTAGATCTCAACCACCATATAGGAGCTCAAGCCAGTTGTGTCTGCCTCCGTGCGCTGACTGTGTCAGTCACTTCATGCGGTCGCCCGCAAGATCCACATTAGTATGCCGCTTCATCTATGTGCGCGCGTTGCTGCATGTTACCTTACCCCTCACGCCCCTGCATTGATCACTTGGGCAGCTAGTATGTTGTCACACTCGCCTCATGGTCTAATTCGCTCGTGCATGCTACTCGTGGTTGAGGCCTGACTCTGTTGTTGATTTTAACACCCAAAATAAAAAACAGATATGATGTTTCCGTTGGGCCAGCATCTTCGTCGGTTCCCGCAAACTTTCGACAGTGTTCCCTATATTGATCTTGTCTCGCACATGCGCCGTCGCTCGGTGCTTAGTGTTTTCCGTCTATGACGATATCCCCTATGATGTATTTTGCTTGCTGGGTTGGTCTCTATTCATTGACACTTCTCACTGCTTCTGTCCGCGGTGGCGGTGACCGCTCTATGTCGACTCCTCACATGGCTTCCGCGTGTGGAGGTGACTACTTCATGTCGACACCCCAAGTTGCTTTCACATGCGTCTCTGCGTCAACTCCCTACTCTCGGTTGACCCTACATGGGGCTTCCACGGGTAGACGCGACTGCTCATCATCGGCAAGTGTTTCTACCTTGACCTCTTCCGTTGTATCATTGTCTGCGTGTGAGATTATGCAGCTGTGATGCCTACTTGTTGCTTGGGAGTCTTCAGCAACAAGTTCAGCAGGTTCCGTGACTGACTCTTCTGGCACTGAGAAACGACCTTCTACGCATTCAGGTACATCCCCATGGATTCTTGATATTGGATCGTCTTTTCATATGACTTATAATCCATCCACTTTGACCTCCGTTTGACGTGTTGAGTCCCCTCTTCGTGTTCTTACGGCTGATGGCACTCCCCTCCTTGTAGCTATTCGGGGCATGATTTTCCTTGAGACTGCGTCGGTATTTCCCCAAAGAGGAAGGGATAATGCAGCACAATGACAATAAGTATTTCCGTTAGTTAATAAACAAACATATGAGTCTGTAGAGGAAGATCAGGCAACTATGTAAACAGCTCCTGCACACAAAGAACACATACTTGCAACCCGACGCGTAAGAGAGGTTGTCAAGATCTCAACGATAAAAAGATAGATTAGGTTGTGATAGTTTGGGCAAATAGATCTCGCAAGAGCACAAAATTAAAGAAGTAAATAAAAAGTGCAACAAGGTATTTTTGGGTTTTCGGATTAATAGATCTAAAAACAAACACGTCAAAAAGATAGACCGGAAAGCAATATGTTGGAAAAGTAGACCCGGGGGCCGTAGGTATCACTAGTGGCTTCTCTCATGAGTATAGCACACGATGGGTGAAAAAATTACTGTTGATCAATTGATAGAAGATCGCAGAGTCATGGCGATATCCAAGGAAATGATCATTATATAGGCATCACGTCCAAGATAAGTAGACCGAAACGATTCTGCATCCACTTCTATTACTCCACACACCGACCGCTATCGGGCATGCATCTAGTGTATTAAGTTCATGGGTAAATGGAGTAATGCAATAAGAACAGTGACATGATGTAGACAAGATCTATTCATGTAGGAATATACCCCATCTTGTTATCCTTCATCGCAACGATACATGCGTGCCTTGCTACCCCTTCTGTCACTGGGAAAGGACACGGCAAGATAGAAGCCATCACAAAGCACCTCTTCCCATGGCAAGAAAAATTGATGTAGTTGGCCTAACTAAACCAAAGATTCGAAGAAGAAATACGACGCTATAAGTAATCATGCAAATAAGATATCTAAGAAGAATCAAATCATATTCATGGATAGAAACTAATAATAAACTCAAAATTCATCAGATCCCAACAAACACACCGCAAAAGTCAATACATCAAATAGATCTCCAAGAGACCATTGTATTGAGAATCAAAAGAGAGAGAGGAAGCCATCTAGCTACTTCCTACAGACCCGTAGGTCTATGGTGGACTACTCACACATCATCGGAGAGGCACCCATGAAGATGATGCACCCCTCCGTGATGGTGTTAGATTGGATCTCGAGGTTCTAGAACTTCTGACGGCTGGAATTGTGTTTCGTCGACTCTCCTAGGGTTTTCCAAATATTTGAGAATTTAAAAAGGTGATAGTCGGTGGAGGGGGTCCCCGAGATGGTCACAACCCATTAGGGCGCGCCCTTGTGGGTTGTGGGCTGCCTCGGCTCGCTCCTGGCTGCTTCTTTGGGCCATTGGCACTCTTCTGGTCCAAAACAAATCTCCAAAAAGTATTGTCTCGATTGGATTCCGTTTGGTACTAATATTTTGTGAAGTAAAAAACAAGCAAAAAGAGCAACTGGCACTTTGGCACTATGTCAATAGAATTCCCAAAAAATGATATAAAGTTGCTATAAAAATACAGTAAAACATCCTAGATTAATAATATAACAACATGGAACAAGAAAAAATTATAGATACATTTGAGACGTATCAGGGCACTCTTAGCACTTCTTCATTTCATGTTCCCTTTGTCACTCATGTTCCTTGCCTACCATCCAACTCATGTGTGGTGGTCAGATTGTTGACTCTAATTATAGGGTCATTCTCGAATTTGATTTGTGTTCTGTCCAAGATCGTCGCACGGGCACTCTGCTCGGTGCTGGCGCTCGACGTTCTGATGGTCTCTAGGAGCTTGATTGGCTTCATCTTCCCTTAATTGCTACCGCTTCCGGTCCCGCGGGCCCTATTGTTGCATCTACGAGCTGTTTTCAAAAGTGGCATCATCGTCTTGGCCATTTATGTGGTTCTTGTCTCTCATCCTTGGTTCGTCGTAGTGTTCTGGGGTCTGTCCTTGGTAATGCTTTGTTGGATTGTCTGGGTTGTACACTGGGTAACCGAATTCAGCTACCCTATCCTCACAGTGAGTCAATGTCTGGGCGTCCTTTTGATCTCATTCACTCTGATGTTTGGGGTCTGGTTCCCTCCACTTCGAAAGGGGATCATCACTACTATATAATATTTAAAGATGATTTTTCTCGGTACACTTGGATCTATCTCATCTCTTCTTGTAGTGATGTCTTATCTATATTTTCTTTTCTGCCATGTTTCATACCCACTTTTCCACTCCTATTCATGTTATTCTCACAGATTCAGCTGGTGAGTATATCTACCATGCGCTGCGAGGATTCCTTGCTAAGCAAGGTACTCGTCCTCGGTTCTCTTGTCCTGGTGCTCATGCTCAAAATGGTATGGGTGAGCACAAGCATCTTCACCTTATTAACATGACCCGTGCGATGATGATTGTCGCCTATCTTCACCTCACTTCTGGGTTGAGGTTGTTACCACTTCCACCTATCTCATTAACATTCAGCCATCTACTACTCTACACGGTGGTATACCTCCCGAGCACCTTTCTGGTCGTTCTCGTGATTATTCAGTGCTTCATTTGTATGGTTGTGTTTATTATGTTTTGCTTGCCCCTCGTGAACGCACCAAACTAACTACTCAGTCTATTGAGTGTGTCTTTCATGGATACAATGACGAGCATAAGGGCTAACAGTGTTGGGATCGTGTCGGTCATCGGATCCGTATTTATCGGGATGTGACTTTTGATGAGTCACGTCCCTTCTACCCATGTCCATCCTCCTTGGCCTTTTCCCCGGAGGAAATCTCTTTTCTTGTGTTTCCAGATACACCTCCCTCTATGCCCAATATTCCTACTCCTTGTCCTGTTATTGCATATCTGACATCGTCCTTTCCTATGATTTCTTCTCCTGCTTCATCGCATGAATCTCCATCTTCATCACCAATAATTTCCCCTTCTCCACCTTCATCACTAGTACATTCTCCATCTCCAACTTTAGCGATTCCACCTCTTCCCTCCTTTCCTTTCCATTATACTCGCCGTCCACGTGTTGTGGATGAGTCTACTGATGTGCCTTCTACCTCTAGTGTGTCATCTTCCCCTTCTCATCCAACTTATGGTCTTCGTTCTCGTCCTTGTCTGTCCCCTGAACGATATTCTTCTTCTCGCTATGGTCTTTCGATTGTTCTTGAGCCGACTTCTTATCAATATGTTGTTGTTCATCCTTAATGGTAGTTTGTAATGGGAGAGGAGCTTGCTGCTCTTGAGCACACCGGCATGTGAGATCTTGTCTCTCTTCCTCCCCATGTTCATTCTATCACGTGTAAGTGGGTATATAAGATTAAGACTCACTCTAATGGTTCTCTTGAGCGCTATAAAGCTCTTCTTGTGGCTCGTGCCTTTTAGAAGGAGCATGGTCATGATTACGATGAGACTTTTGCTCCTATGGCTCATATGAACATTGTCCGCACACTTCTCGTCGTGGCATGTGTTCTCCATTGGTGCGTGTCTCAATTTGATGTTAAGAATGCATCTATTAATTATGAGTATCGTGAGGAAGTTTATATGCAGCCACCACCCAAGTATTCAGTTCCTGATGTCATGGTTTGTTGTCTTCGTCGCTCTCTCTATGGCCTTACGCAAGCCCCCGCGCTTGGTTTAAGCGTTTTGCCTCTTTGGTCACTACAACTTGTTTTTTGCCCAGTACTCATGATCTAGTGTTGTTTGTCCACCTTTCTACTCATGGTTGCACTCTTCTGCTTCTATATGTTGATGACATGCTTATCATTGGCGATGATCTTTAGTACATTGCCTTTGTCAAGGTCCGTCTTGATGAGCAGTTTCTTATGTTTGATCTTGGTCCGCTTCGTTAATTTCTTGGGATTGAGATTTCCTCCACCTCTGATGGCTTGGGTATTCCCCAACAAAAGTATATCCAGGATATTCTTACTCATGCATCTCTTAGTGATGAGCGCACAATTGAGACTCCTATGGAGCTAAATGTTCTCCTTCGTGTCTCTGATGGTGAGTGTTACATGTAAAGTGTGTTGGGTTTTTCCCCAAAGAGGAGGGGAGATGCAACACAGTAGAGTAATTATTTCCCTCACTGGGAACCAAGGTTACCAAACCAATAGGATAATCACACAAATTCCTGTCTTCAGCGCCTACACACAAAAGGGCACACACTTGCACCCAATGCGGGCAAGAGGGTTGTCAATCTCGTTGACCTCGTTACTTGCAAGCAATAAGTAGTGATAGATAGATAAATTGATAAGTATGAATTGCAAATAAAAATAAAGTAAATAATGGCAGAAATATTTTAGGATTTTTTGTAATAATATTTGTAAAGAGACACGGGGGCAATAGTTTTTGCTAGAGGCTTCTATCTCGAACAAAGCATATGATGTGCGGACAAATTACTGTTTGGCAATTGATTGAAAAGCGCATAATTATGTAATATTTATTCACGACAATGATCATGTATATATGCATCATGTCCGTAAGCAAGTAGACCAACTCCTGCCTGCATCTACGACTATTATTGCTTCGGAACAAAACCCTGCAATCAAATAGATTGTCCCAAGGGCGCCATATTCTAGGAGCCCAAGTTATGCTATTGAAACTTCGTTCCTCTGGCAGTTCCGGTTTGAGCATTCCGTTCCCTTTTTCAAACTCAAGCTAACTTTATCTTTAAGAAGTTTTAGTATTTTTTTTATAAGTAGAACTTCCAATTTAGAACTAGTTAATAGCTAAGAGTAATAACTAATATTTGAGATTTTACGGATTTCCTATACTATACCTATTTCTATTTGTTACACTATTTCCGTTATGTAAGCCCACTTAGCTCAGAGGTTAGAGCATCGCATTTGTAATGCGAGGGTCATCGGTTCAAATCCGATAGTCGGCTTTTTTTTCTCTATCGATGTTCTACGAAAAGGTAGTTTTAGTTTATGACTCCGATCAAGAGCGAGAAATCCTTGATTTGGGATTGGATATAGGACCTGGACCCATCGTAGAGACGTTTAGTTCAAAAGAAAGGATCGTATCCTGATGGTAAGAATTATACTTTCGTGGAAATACAGCGCTATAGACTTCAATGTGGTAGAGTAGATGTTTTGTTCCTAATTTTTGTGGACCAAACCTCCGCTCTGACCCAACGATACAATGAATATTCTCTGTTCATATTCATAAATAAAAAAGATTAGGAATCGCAATGCTACTATATGCTTCCAAAGCCCTATCCATTAGTATTCCACATAAGAAATCCATTCTAGAAAAAAATACAATTAGATTAGCTCTTCATAGACAAACTTGGGGTTTTCGAGCCAAGGTAAGATCGGCTCGGGATCATGGGACCCTTTTCTATCAGATAGGAGGGGATACTCCACCCATCGAACGCTATCCAGCATGCATCTAGAGTATTAAGTAAAACAGAGTAATGCTTGAAGCAAGATGACATGATGTAGACAAAGTAAATCCAATCAATATGAATAAACCCTATCATTTTATCCTTAATGGAAGAAATACAATACATGTCATGTCCCTTTCTGTCACTAGGATTGAGCAACGCAAGATTAAACCCACTACAACGCACCACTCACATTGAAGATAAATCACTAGTTGGCCAAACCAAATTGATAGGTCGGAGAGCATTATGAAGCTATAAAAATCATGCATATAAGAATTCAGAGAAGACTCAAATATTATTCATGAATAATCTGAACACAAACCCACAATTCATCGGATCCCAACAAACACACTGCAAATATGATTACATAAGATAGATCACTGTGGGAATCGCAGTGATCTTTCCATTAAAGAACATAGAGAGAGAGATAGCCATCTAGGTAATACAACAGAACCATAGGTCTATGGTGACCTATTCACACATCACCATGGGAGAAGCAAGATTGATGTAGAGGCCCTTTGTGATCGACCCCCCTTCAACAGGGCACCGGAACAGGGCTCTAGATGGGCATACGATGCAACAGAGACTTGCCGCAGCGGAAAAAGTATTTTGGGAGGCTCTCTAGGGTTTTCCCAATATATGTGAATTTATAGCAAAAATATTAGGGCCAGAGGCCGTGGGAGATGGCCCCAAGCCATCAAGGCACGACCACCCTCCCTGGGCACGCCCTATTGGCTTGGCGCCACCCCGTGTGGCCTCGGGTCTTAGTCCAAAGCTTTAAGGTCTTACTTTTGTCCAGAAAAAATCATCAAAATGGTTTGGGGTATTTGGACTTCGTTTGGTACAGTATTCCTAAAAGGCCAAAAACAAGCGGAAAACATCAACTGACACCGGGTACCGGGTTAATAGGTTAGTGGTAAAAATACTATCAATCGGCAAGTAAATGCTTAAAAACTATCGTGCAATGATAATATAATATCATGGAACAACAAAAAATTATAGATACGTTGGAGACGTATCAACATCCCCAAGCTTAATTTCTGCTTGTCCTCGAGTAGGTAAATGATAAAAACTTAAACTTTTTATGTGACATCCTACCCAACATGTAATATTTTTCAGGAATGATCATTAAGAAATGGTAAATTAATAAACATCAACAACAGTAATATCCATAAACATAAGTAACACAATCATTAGCTTTCAAAATATAAGATCCTTGAAGAATGCTTACTCCTGATTCATTTTATCATATTAGTATGACATGGCTCCATTTTCACCAAATAAATACAAATGTCAAGCACCACAATGTTAAACCAGGCAATTGGATAATACTTCTTAACGCTCTTAAGCATTTTATACCTCAATACATGAGCGTGAACCATGGACATACCATATAGGTGCAACAGAATATGGTGGTAGGTATCAAAGGAATAAAGGTGGATAAGAAAGTCTCGCATCAACTAGGCAGACCAATGGGCTATGGAGATGCCCATGAATCGATATCAATGCGAGGAGTAGAGATTGCCATGCAACGGATGCACTAGAGCTATAAGTGTATGAAAGCTCAACTGAAGCTAAGTGGGTGTGCATCCAAATTCTTGCTCACAAAGACCTCGGGCATTTGAGGAAGCCCGTAATCATAATATAAAAGCCAAGTTCTATAATGAAAAAATCCCACTAGCATATGAAAATGAGAAAACATGAGACTCTCTATATGAAAAACATGGTGCTTTCTCTAAGAACAAGTGTGGAAAAAGAAATAGTAGCATTGTCCCTTCTATATTTTCTGTTTTTTCTTCTTATTTTTCCTTTTTCCTTTTCCTTTTTCTTTTTTTCCTTTTCTCTCTTTTCTCTTTTTTTTCCTTTCCTTTTTTATTTCTTTCCCCCTTTTTTTATTTTCTGTCCAGAATCTGATCAGTCTTGTGGGGGAATATTTGTCTCCATCATCCTTTCCTCACTGAGACAATGCTCTAATAATGAAAAGAATCACACTTCTATCTACTTACAACTCGATATGAAAAACTACTAACAAGATGACTCTATATGAATGCCTCTGGCAGTGTACCAGGATGTGCAACGATCTAGCATAACATGTAAACAAATGATGGACGGTGGCTTTTCGACAAATACTATGGCAGCTACATGATCATGCAAAGCAATATGATAATGAACACACTAGTTATGTGATCTGACATTGGAAGTTGCATGGCAATATATCTCAGAAGGGCTATGGAAATGCCATGATAGGTAGGTATGGTGGCTGTTTTGAGGAAGATACAAGGTGGCTTATGTGCAACTGAGTGTATCATGTCGTGGAGTTTTCATGCACCGACAAAAGTTGCACCGATCCACAAGGTGAGAATGGGCAATGCGCGTTACTGACGAGGCTAGGATAATATGGGAAGGTGAGTGTGCGTACATCCATGGATTCACATTAGTCATAAAGAACTCATATACTTATTGCAAATCTTTATTATCTCTCTCAAAGCAAACTACTACTCACATGCCCCTAGGGTGGAGGTTGCTGGGAGTTAACCATCGCACGCCCTCGACCTAGATAGCACTAGGATTTCAACGAGGGATAAGAATGCTCACACATCATAACCATGCCATAACTAATATTTAGATGTACAACAAGTTAACACCCTTTAAATATCAATATTTCTACTAATCAACAACCATGTACTCATGCCCTTTCATATTACCACATCAATATCATTAACCCATAATTTCTCTTTTATGTGCTACATGAAGGTTTTGATTATGCACTCCTTCAATACCTATTATTTTTGGACTAGTCTTATAACCGATGCAAATTACCGTCACTATTTATTAGACTCTCAAACAAATTTAAGTTAAGAAAGAGAGTTCAATTATTTCTATGAAATCTATACGCCACCGTGCTCTAAAAGATATAAGTGAAGTACTAGAGCAACTGCTTAGCTTAGAAGATATAATGAAGCACATAGAGTATTCTAAAAAATCATGGTGAACATGTATCTCTGTCAAGTAGGTGTGTCCAGCAAACAATGATTGTGGAAAACTATAAAATAAATCAAACTATAATACATGACGCTCCAAGCAAAACACATATAATGTGATGAATAAAAATATAGCTCCAAGTGACATATAGATCGACTAAGATGAAAGAGGGGATGTCTTTCGGGGCATCCCCAATCTTAGACACTTGAGTAATCCTAGAATTTTACCTTGGGGTGCCTTTGGAACCTCCAAGCATAGGCTCTTGCTGCTCCTTAATCCTTCACCCATTGTGATCGCACCCAAAACTTGAAAACTTCGGCACACAAAACTCAACAAAAAACTCACGAGCTCCGTTAAGATGATAAGTAAATCAAAAACTTTAGGTACTCTTATAAATTGATTCATATTTTATTATTGCATACGATAATGTATTCTAACTTCTCCATGGATTATACCCCCCAATATAATCCATAGCATCATCAAAACAAGCAAACTATGCAAGCAAAGACATAATCTGTCTAAAATAGAAAAGTCTGTAATGATCTACACAAACACCATACTTCTGTAACACCAAAAATGATGCAAAATTAGAAAAACCCAGGGAATATGTATACCAATATTATGTAAAAATTTCATCTCAAAAATACGTTCTAGTAAAATTAGACAAAGTCTGCACTGGATGCAAAATTTTATGTTTTTTCACATCATCAATTCTACTTATCATTCAAATCATCCCAAAGCTTTACTTGGCACGAACACTTTAAACATAGAAACACAATCATTAGAGTAGAAATAATGATTTTAACTCAGAATAACATAAAGTATTGGGTTGTCTCCCAACAAGCTCTTTGTTTATAGCCATTAAGATAGGCTTGTGATAATAATGATGCTCTCATAAAAGACAAGAATTGAAGCACAAAGAGAGCATCATATAGCATGTAGTTAACACATTTAAGTCTAACATTTTCCTACACATAGGCATTTTATAGAAAAACAAATTATCGAGACAAATAATATCTAGCATATGCAAATAGGTAGAATGAGGCATTAATAATTTGAACATCAAGAGAGGTAATTGGATAACATGAAACTTCCTCTCTCATAATATTTAGTTTTTTTACATATGTGCCCCTGGTTCCTTAGATGTACTCACTCATCCCCATGCTCTAAACTTTTGCTCACTTTTCCCAACTCCCTTGTACGAAACCCTCTGAAATGATTACATCGGACAATGTTGTTGGGTCAATGGTTTGACCGTTAATTGCTGACGAGTGGGGCCGCGCTGGACTGTGTTGCCCGTTGGATCTGCAAGTGGAGCCGCGCTGGATTGTATCGCCCTTGGACCTATCAAGTGGGGCCGCATTGGATGGTGGCGCTGGTTGGACCATTGGGTCGTGGTTTCGTTGGACTTTTGGGTCATTGCATGAAACGCCTGCATGCATGCGTGGATGCATGCCGACATGGTACAAAAGCCTCGTATGCATGCACGACATGATCCAGCTATCCTGTGTGCATGCGGTGATGCGCCTCGCCGTGATGCCCCCACGAACAAAGCCTTCCTGGATGTGAGCCGCCACGGACGCAGCGATGGTCGCCGCCGCTGGTTCATCTCTTCTCGCATGCGTCTCCTCGGTCGATTCATAGTTCACATCGTTTCAACCTTTTCGATCCACTCGCATCAATTAAACATGGCAATTAAAGTCTACCGATCGACGCGCCTCGGTTGATGCCCTTATTTAAACCACCCAACCCTTCACGTATTCTCCACACATCCATTTGCACTGACACCCTTATCTTCTTCACCCAAATCTAGAGCACTCTCTAAGCTAGGCGAAGATGGAGTACTACGGCCCCACCTTCTAGCTGCCACCGACCATGCCCGAGAGGCGGTACCCCATCGGCTCGTCGTGGAGAAAACACTTCGCGTGTGGACGATCTCACGCTGGAGGGGTACTAGGGATTTGTCCGAGTGGTTCCTTCGTGCGAGCTTCGCCCACCCGCCGACGGGTTCGCCGGTGATGTTCGACTGGAGGAACCGTGTCCAAACTCCAGCTCTCCACTGACAGGGCTCATCGCCAACTTCAACAATAAATTTGATGTGTAGCACCTACTTGTCAAGGTGTTTTGGTGTTAGTGTGAGTTCATCGCTTTCACGACCTACAACATCTTCACGGATCTCGATAGAATCTTCTCCACCCGCAACATCATCCATAGCCTCCCCTACTATCTCAGCGAGAATGGTATGGAGGAGGATCAGTGAAGAGGAAGCATGGTGAAGATCCTCTTCTACAAGCGAAGATGGTGGTGAAGGCTATGTCGGGTTTCGTAAAGCTCGTCTTGCCCGAGGGTGTTATTTTTTATATATATTTCTATGTTATGTCGTTGGTTGTACCGTGAACTTTTAATCTGTCTCATGTTATATCGTGTTTTACGTAAGGTAAGAACTATGTTATGCCTGCTACTTCCTGTACCCTTTATGTATCTATGTTATGCTCGCTACTTTTATTTGTTACTTTGTATCCCATTCGACTTGTTATATTCATGATGTGTGATATTTGTATTTTGGCCCTATGTTTACGGGATCCAAAGTTTTGGCACGCGTGGCTAATTGACTAGATGAGGTGTAAAAAAGGAAAGGGTATCCAAAAGGAAACTAAAGCTAGAAAAATGAGCCATGTTGGTGTTGAAAAGAAGAAGAAAAAGAAGCTAAAATTTTCAAGTTTTGGCACGTGCGGCGAATGGACTAGTTGAGAAAGAAGCTAATTTTTTGACTTGTTGTGTAATTTCAAATAATCTAACCTATTTTTGCAATCAACATGCACTCAATATTTGTAGGTGCAATCAAATCAATAAGAAAAAAACCAGAATCTACATGCACTCAGTCTCTATAGGTGCAATCAAATCAATAAGCCTTCGACAGTCAACACCATGCGACGGCCCAACCAGAGCTTGGTTTCATTTTGGGCCCAAGAAATACATTTTTTTCTCTTGTGCTCCATGTTGTCTGATGAAAGTGTCAAAAACTAACACCTACATAGATTCATAGATGGAGATAGAGACATAGTCTAAGCAACACAGAGAGCAAATGATCCACAAATTAAGCTTACACCACACTAATAACATCTCTAATGAGTGATGACCAGCAAGTATGCAAATCCTAGAGCAACTATACAAAAATATATTCTAAAGCAAACAATTTCACCTTCTTACTCAATTGAATCATCTGCCTCAAGTTCTTGTTCATCTTCTTTAATTCTCCCTTCACATCCGCATCCCCAATTGTCGGAGCAGCACTTTCACAAACCAAATTCTGCACGGCCAACCACAGATTGAGCTCCCGGGTTGCAGCACCCTTGAATTGAATCAATCCCTCCCCTTGAAACCCTAGAACGTCATCACCCAGCCATTCAAAGTGTGTGCACTTCTCCATGATTTGAAATGAAATCATGAGCTCTAAATCCCAGATCAAACAAAAAAGAGTTCAAATCAAAGAGAAAAAGAAATCAGAGATCTAACCTACCCCTATGGATTGCCCTCGCATTTCACGAACTCGCGCCCAAGTTTTTCGTTCTTGTCCTCCTTCGAATTCAATCGTTTTAGTGGCACGATGCATGGCAGTCAGGACATCGCTGCATGGGCAATGGACCATACTCGGGCCACGGGGGGGGGAGGCTGAGGTGGATCTCGACATATCTCATCGCCGGAGAAGATGAAGCAGAGGAGTTGCTCCTCAAGTCACTGTAGAAGAAGCAGAGGAAAGGGGAGGCAATGCCACAATGGTGGGCGAGCAGAACCAACCTCTCACTGTCTCGCGAATCATCCAATGATCCAACAATGAGGACCCATCCATGTGATCCAAAGGCACGGAGCCTGCACACAGACTGCCCTCGGAATTCCTTCTAGAAGACTGTATCTAAGAGCTCTCGTTTGGTGCTAGGGTATGACCGGACGGCTACAGATCAACGCTAGGGTTTGGAGAGATGCTGCAGGGTTTTGAGCCGGTCAGCGGGGTTATCTTAGGTTTGACCAACTTTCAAATGACCTTAACTAATTCAAAAAAACCAAAAATAGGAAACCTTCACGGTTCATCGTTTTATAATACATAGTTACCGTGAAAAAAATAAAAACTTGGTTTAGGGACATTTTTATGAAAATTCATTTTTTGAGGTGAGCTACCATTTCCAAATTCAAATGAGCAAAACTAATTCAAAAAATATCAAAAAATGAAACTTGCACCGATCATCGTTTTGTATGACTGGGTTACTGGAAAAAATAAGAAACTTGGTCTATTGGTATTTTCATGAAAAATCCTTCACAAAACATAGCTAACATGAAAGAGGTTGCATGGGATTCAAGGTAGGATTTAGGGCTAAGCATGTCATAGTTTTTCAAAATGATCCTATATTGGGCATGGAACCTATATTTGCACACTCGATGTCAAGTTTTGATTTTTTTTGACTCATTTAGAAAAGGTGGGAAAACTTTGCTTAGGAATGGGGTGTTTTAGCCTAGCTTCGAAGCTCATTTGGAGCACATTTTCATGCATATGCGTAATATTTGAGAAGGATCTGAACATCAATAATTAAAAATCATTGCAACATCACATCACAGAGAAAATCCACAAAGTTCATAGAGCAACATCACATCAAAGTTATTTCAAATTCAAATTTTGAATTTGACCTTTGTACAAATCCTTAAAGTTCAAAGTTCAAAGTGCACATCTTTGCCTTGCTCCGTGTCTTCCTAGATGGCCTAACAACCTTGCTCCTTGTTTACCTAGCTGGGATATCCACCTTTTTCTTGCTCCTTTTGTTCTTCACTTCGGTTGGTGACTAAACCAAAGTTTCTTTCTCTCTTGGCTTTTTCTCCCTTTTTCCTATAATTTCCCTAGAGCTAGGTCAAACAGATAAAAGATTATAAGCCATCGATAAAAAAGAGAAGAAATGCACAAAAAGGGAAGTTGCACACATACCAAGCTGTCGGTAGTGTTAATTCAGTTGATTGATTCTCCTCTACATTAGCTGCAATATGCTCTAATGCTGCATTCTCCTCTGCATTAACTGCAATCCGCTCTAATGCTACATCCTTCTCTGCATTAGCTGCAATCTGCTCTAATGCTGCATTCTGCTCTACATTAGTGATGACCCACAAGTGTAGGGGGTCAATTGTAGTCCTTTCGATAAGTAAGAGTGTCGAACCCAACGAGGAGCAGAAGGAAATGACAAGCGGTTTTCAGTAAGGTAATTTCTGCAAGCACTAAAATTGTAGGTAATCGGTAGTTTGATAGCAAGATAATTGGTAACGAGCAAGTAACGGTAACGGTAAATAAAGTGCGGCAAGGTAGCCCAATCCTTTTGTGGCAAAGGACAGGACAAAACTAATAATAAGCAAAATGTTCTTGAAGGTACACGGGAATTTCATGTAGTCACGTTCATCATGTTGGTTTGGTTCATGTTCGCTACTTTGATAATTTGATATGTGGGTGGACCGGTGCTTGGGTGCTGTTCTTATTTGAACAAACCTTCCACTTATGATTAACCCCCTCGCAAGCATCCGCAACTACGAGAAAAGTATTAATAGAACATATAACCATAGCATTAAACATGTGGATCCAAATCAGCCCCTTACGAAGTAGCACATAAACTAGGGTTTAAGCTTCTGTCACTCTAGCAACCCATCATATAATAACTACTCCACAATGCATTCCCTTAGGCCCAAGGATGGTGAAGTGTCATTTAGTCGACGTTCACATGACACCACTAAGGGAATCACAACATACATATCGTCAAAATATTGAACACATATCAAATTCACATGATTACTTGCAACATGACTTCTCCCGTGACTTCAAGAAAAAGGGCAACTACTCAAAAATAATATGAATGGTCAAGGTTAGAGGGGTATTGATTAGAATAATGGATCTGAACATATAATCTTCCACCAAATAAACCATATAGTAATCAACTACACAAGGTAATCAACACTACTAGTCACCCACAGGTACGAATCTGAGGTTCCGGTACAAAGATTGAACACAAGAGATGAACTAGGGTTTGAGAGGAGATGGTGTTGTTGAAGATGTTGATGAATAATGGCCTCCCAAAGATGAGAGGGTTGTTGGTGATGATGATGGCTTCAATTTCCCCCTCCGGGAGGGAAGTTCCCCCGGCGGAATCGCTCCACCGGAGGGCAAAAGTGCTCCTGCCCAAGTTCCGCCTCGAGACAGCGGCGTTCCTCCCGAAAATCATCTCCTCATTTTTTCTAGGTCAAAACCACTTATATACCATAAGATGGGCTCCGGAGGTGGGCCGTGATGAGCACAACCCACCAAGGCGTACCCTCGTGTCTTGTGCTCACTAGGGTGGTCCCCTCCGGTAGTTATTTGCTCCAATATTTCTTATATATTCCATAAAAATCCCTGTGAAGTTTCAGCTCATTTGAAGATGTGCATAATAGGTATCTCTGGCATGCTTTTTTAGGTCCACATTTCCAGCTATCAGTATTCTCCCTCTTTGTGCAAACCTTGCAAATTATGAGAAAAAGGGCATTAGAAACACTCCATGAAGCATTATTATTCATAAAAATATTGTAAATAATAGTAAGAAATCATGATGCAAAATTGACGTATCAACTCCTCCAAGCTTAGACCTCGCTTGTCCTCAAGCGAAAGCCTATATCGAAAAATATGTTCACATGGTTTGAGAAGAGGTGTTGATAAAAAGAATATGGACCTAGTAGCATCATGCTTATTATTATAACAACAACAAACTTGATAATAGAACCTTTTCATATAAATTTTATTTCATAACAACATCATATAACTTCTCATAAACAAGTAACAATTCATCACAATGTAGAAGTATAAAGCATAAACCTTATTAGAAACTGGCAAACTATGTTCCCAGTCAATGCAACTACAATTCATCATGTTTTCAGGAAGGGTCTCATGTAGGATCCTTTTGGCAAGTCCAGATACTCAACCATCATTTAGTCTTCTTGCATTGCTAACACTCACATCATACCCATGGGTAAAACATTTCAATTGGACATATAGGAAGATAGGGTCTTATAGTTTCGCCTCGCAACATATTCACCTCAAGGTTGATGTCAACAATAATAATGCATGCTGACTCATATCCAACTAGATATATGCTCCTAGACCTTTCCTCACCACATGATGCTTGAAAAAGGAGAAAAATAAAAAGGAAAAGGGGAGAATACTTTGACTCTTGCATAAAAGTAAATACATAAAGGTAAAGGATAAGATCTTCACAGACGTAAGCAGAGGTTGTCATGTGCTTTTTAATTTGTATGCCAAATCCCTTAGTGCTAAAGAACGTCATGTTGCATTTCCCCTTGTGACAACAACCTTTGTTATGCAGTATGTCGCTTTTATTACTTTTCCATCACAAGTTCGTGCAACACTCAATTTTCTCTTACACTAATTGATCCAACACTTTCAGAAGAAATTTTATTGCCTTGGTGCATCAATGACAACTTAGTTGAAGGATATTATTCAATCCATAGGTAGGTATGGTGGACTCTCGAACATGAATTTGGGTTTGGGGTTTTTGGATGCACAAGTAGATTCCCTACTTAGTGCGGATTTTTTGTCTAGCAAAGATATTAACCAAGCACCACATGTTGAAGGATCTATGACACTATAACTTCTGTGTGAATACGAACAAACATAAATCATTACGTTGTCTTCCTTGTCCAATGTCAACAATTTTGTAGATAATATTTAATGGGGGCTCACAATCATAAAAGATGTCCAAGATAGTGTATCTGCATGTGAATCTTATCTTCCCTAATTAATTCTTTCATGAGTTGCATCATCGAATAATGCTATGTTTGTCAATCTCCTATAAATTTTACCACTTATACTTTTCCATATGTGATGTCATTACTCACCATAAGTTTAGCATATGATCTTTTTCATTGATTCTGTTTTATTATGATTGCAACATGAAAGTAAAGAAGCAAAAGCTCAAACTAAACTTTATTATATAACTCTCACTCGATTACATAGATAGATAGATCATGAAACTAGCACTCGAAAATATATCATACTAAACTTTTATTCAACTACATCATGAAAAAGCTAAGGATCAAAATAAAAAATCAAGGGTAAAGAGTGATGGTGATACAATATCGGGGCATCTCCCCAAGGTTGGCCCAAGCCAAGGGGAGTGCCCATACCTGTGTACTCAAGCCTCCTTTTGTGGTGATGATGATGAAAGAGGTGGTGATGAAGAAGTATTATTCTTCTTCTCCAATTTACGCTCGAGGATGATGTTTTCTTCCCTTAAATCATCATTCTCTTGCTCAAGTTTCAATATCCTCTTGCATCGAGCTGCGTTGCTCTCCTATAGAAAACGAGAAGGGATAAATGGAGTATTGGGTTTATTCCCACCATTAGGAAGGCTTGACTTCTTGAACTCCACATGCATATCTCCAAGTTGAGGTGGTGGAGCTTCTTCTTCATCTGAGCCAGCGTCTGGGCCAACGTCTTCTATTTCCTCGGTGTCTTCTTCCTCCTCCGAGGACCAGAAATAGGGGTAAATTTTCCCAAAGATCTTTGGATCAGCAACATAACTGGATACATAGCTCTCTCTCTTCGGATCATGAGATGACATATTTTCAGACCTGCTAGAAAAACAGTATGAAACAAGAACAGAGAATATTTCCGTGATGAAGTGGTAAAAACAATCGGGGATATATATAGAGATTTTTTATTCTTGAAAAGCAATAAAACGGAAGGAAAACGGAGTTGGGAAGGCTCCCGAGGTGGGCACAACCCACCAGGGCGCGCCAAGAAGGGCAGGCGCGCCCTGGTCTATCGTGCTCACCTCGGTTGCTTTAATGTTTATCTCTTATTTTCCTAATTTTTCTAATATTCCAAAACTGATAGAAAATAGTTTTGCCGATTTTTCGTGGTCCATTTACTTACTGTACCACGTACCTCTTCTTTTGCACGATTCTGGAGGGTTCCAGAAGGTTTCTCTTATGTGTTCCTCCGGTGTCATGGTTAGGATAACATTGCTTTCAACGTTAATAGGCGTACCTGAGATATAATGTTTAATTCTTTGTCCAATGACCACATTTGGGTTAGTACCTTCAGCATTATTAATCTTAATAGCTCCAAAGCGATAAACCTCTTCGATAACACAGGGTCGTCCCCATTTGGAGAGAAGTTTTGCTGCAAAAAATCTAAACAAGAGTTGTACAAAAGAACTTATTCTCCAACTTTGAATTTCCCGCTTTTGGATTCTTTTGTGATGCCATCTTTTAACTTTTTCTTTAAATAATTTGACATACTCATAAGCTTGGGTTCTCCATTCATCTTGTGAGCTAATATCAAATAACCTCTTTTTATCGGCAAGTTTGAAGTCATAATTGAGTTCTTTAATTGCCCAAAATGCTTCGTGTTCTAACTCTAGAGGCAAATGACAATCTTTCCCATAAACCATTTTGTATGGAGACATAACCATAGGATTTTTATAAGCCATTCTATAAGCCGAAAGTGCATCATCTAGTTTCTTAGACCAATATTTTCGGGACCTATTGACAGTTTTTTGTAATATCAAATTTATTTCCCTATTGCTTAGGTCTACTTGAGCACTAGCTTGACGATGATAGCGTGATGGAATTCTATGGTTAACATCCTATTTAGTAAGCATTTTACGGAAAGCACCATGAGTAAAGTGTGAACCACCATAAGCCATTAAATTCCTAGGGACTCCAAACCTCGGGAAGATAACTTCTTTAAGCCTTGTAATGGAGGTGTTATGATCAACACTACTAGTTGAAATAGCTTCTACCCACTTAGTGGCATAATCAACAGCAACCAAAATATGAGTATACCCATTAGAGGAAGGAAAAGGTCCCATATAATCCAAACCCCAAATATCAAATGGCTCAATGATACGTCTCCAATGTATCTATAATTTACGAAGTATTCATGCCATGTTTACAATAATTCTATATGATTTTGGTATGATTTTATTAGAACTAACCTAGACTGACGCTGTTTCAGTAGAACTACCGTGGTAGTGTTTTTGTGCAGAAATAAAAATTCTCAGAATGAGCTGAAAATTTACGGAGAATATTCTTGGAAAATATAAAAAATACTGGAGCGAAGAGTCATCAGAGAGGAAGGCCGAGGAAGCCACAAGCCACAGGGGTGCCCCCCCTAGGGCACGTCCCCCTGGCTTGTGACTTCCTCGGAAACCTTCTCGATGTGGGACCAATGCCAAAAATTCCTATAAATACTTAAACCCCTGGAAATAAACCTAGATCGGGAGTTTCGCCGCCGCAAGCCTCCAGAGCCACGAAAAACCAATCGGAAGCCCGTTCCGGCACCCTGCCGGAAGGGGAAACCATCATTGGAGGCCATCTTCATCATCTCGGCGGTCTCCATGACGAGGAGTGGGTAGTTCACCCTCGGGGCTGAGGGTATGTACCAGTAGCTATGTGGTTGATCTCTCTCTCTCTCATGTTCTCTATCTTGTTGTGATGAATTGAGTTTTCCCTTTGAAGTTTTCTTATCGGATTGAGTCTTTAAGAATTTGAGAACTCTTGATGTATGTCTTGCGATGGGATATCCATGGTGACAATGGGATGTTCTATTGATCCACTTTATGTATGTTTTGGTGCTCAACTTGTGGGTTCCGTGACCTTGGGAATCTATGCATAGGGGTTGGCACATGCTTTTGTCTTGACTTTCCGGTATAAACATTGGGGCACTCTTTGAAGTTATTTGTGTTGGATTGAACATGACGAATCTGAAATTATGTGATGCATATCATATAATCAAGCCCATGGGTACTTGTGGTGACATTGGAGTATCTGGGTGACATTAGGGTTTTGGTTGATGTGTATCTTAAGGTGTTGTTTTAGTACGAACTCTAGGGCTGTTTGGGACACTTATAGGGATATCTCATAAGATTGATCGGAAAAGATAACTTTGAGGTGGTTTCGTACCCTACAATACTTTCTTCGTTAGTTATCCACTATTTGTGACTTTGGAGTGAACTCTTTGTCGCACGAGAGGTACTTACTTATGATTCAACTATGTCAATATTGTTGAGAGAAATTGCACTAGTGAAAGTATGGACCCTAGGCCTGGTTTCCAAGCATTTATACATCGTTTGGCTCGCTGTTTACTATGTGTTACCTTACTGTTTTTATATTTTCAGATTACAAAAAACTATATCTGCCATCCATATTGCACTTGTATCACCATCTCTTCGCCGAACTAGTGAACCTATGCAATTTACCATTGTACTGGGTGTGTTGGGGATACAAGAAACTCTTTGTTATTTGGTTGCAGGGTTGTTTGAGAGAGACCACCTTCATCCTACACCTCCCACGGATTGATAAACCTTAGGTCATCCACTTGAGGGAAAATTGCCACTGTCCTACAAAACTCTACGCTTGGAGGCCCAACATGAGTCTACGAGAAGCAGGTTGTGTAGTAGACATCACTCAACAACAAGTGAATAATTCATAGGCATTTCCTGATGCTTACTGATGTTACCAATTCTTTGATATTCATCACAAGACAATACAAACTTACGGGCATCCTTGAAGAGAGTAGGCCCATAAAACCAGATTGTAATACCTTTTGAGCAGTTCTATCTCCTGCATGATGTGCTCCATAAGCTTTGGAATGACATTTTCATTGGATTTTTTTACTATTCATGCTCAGGTACACAACGTCTAATAATACCATCTACTCCCACTTTATAAAGATGTGGGTCATCCCAAAAGTAATGTCTTAAATCATAGAAGAAAATTTTCTTTTGTTGGTAGTGAAACTAGGCGACATATATTTAGCAACGATGTAATTAGCATAATTAGCATACCAAGGAGCGTTTTGAGAAACATTTATTGCAGCTAATTGATCATCTGGAAAACAATCATCAATAGGTAGAGGGTCATCAAGAATATTTTCTAACCTAGACACGTTATCAGCTACGGGGTTCTTAGCTCCTTTACTATTAGTGATATGTAAATCAAATTCTTGAAGAAAGAGAACCCACCTAATGAGTCTAGGTTTAAGCATCTTTATTTGCCCTAAGATATTTAATAGTAGCATGATTGGTGTGAACAATAACTTTGGAGTCAACAATGTAAGATCTAAATTTACCACAAGCAAACACAACTGCTAAGGATTCTTTCTCGGTAGTAGCATAATTTCTTTGGGAAATGGCTAGAGTTTTGCTAGCATAATGGATAACATTTAATTTCTTATCAACTGTTTGAACTATAACAACACTAACATCATAATCAGTAGCATCACACATGATTTCCGAAGGCAAGTTCCAATTAGGTAGTTGAACAATAGGTGAAGTGGTTAAGGCTTTCTTAAGTGTTTCAAAGGCTTCTACACAATCATCATAAAAAACAAAGGGAATAGCCTTTTGTAAAATATTACTAAGAGGCCTAGAAATTTTGGAGAAGTCTTCAATAAACCTCCTATAGAAACCAGCATGACCGAGGAAACTCTAAATACCAATGATATCTTTAGGACATGACATTTTCTCAATTGCGTCAACCTTAGCTCGATCCACCTCAATACCTCGTTCATAAATTTTATGCCCCAAGACAATACCTTCATTAACTATAAAGTGGAACTTCTCCCAATTCAAGTAGAGATTAGTTTGTTCACATCTCTCGAAAACTCGATCAAGGTTGCATAAGAAATCATGAAAAGAAGTTCCATAAACAGAAAAATTGTCCATGAAAACCTCCACTATATATTCACAAAAATCAGAGAATATAGCAGCCATACATCTTTGAAAGGTAGCAGGTGCATTGCATAAACCAAAAGGCATATGTCTATAAACATAGGTTCCAAAAGGACAAGTAAAGGTGGTTTTCTCTTGATCAGATTGTGACACGGGTATTTCAGAGAAACCAGAATATCCATCTAGGAAACAAAAGTGTGTGTGTTCTTACACAGTCTTTCTAGCATTTGATCAATGAAAGGCAGAGGGTAACGATCTTTTCTAGTAGATTTATTTAGTTTTCTAAAATCAATTACCATTCTATAACCAGTAATAATTCTTTGTGGGATAAGTTCATTTTTATGATTAGGAACAACAGTAATACCTCCTTTCTTAGGGACTTACTCGTCTACTATCAGCTATGGGATCAATTATACCTACTTCCAGAAGCTTTAATATTTCAGTTCTTACCACTTCTTTCATCTTATGATTCAATCGTCGTTAGGGATCAACAATGGGTTTAGCATCAGGTTCCATATTGATCTTATGCAGACATTGAGTGGAACTAATGCCCTTAAGATCATCAAGAGTATATCCAATGGCAGTTCGGTGCTTCCTCAATTTTTTTAATAATCTTTCTTCTTCATGTTCTGAAAGGTTAGCACTAATAATAACAGTATATATCTTTTTGTCATCAAGATAAGTATACTTCAAAGTGTCAAGCAGTTGTTTTAATTCAAACACAGGATCTCCTTTAGGTGGAGGAGGACCTCCTAGAGTTTCAATAGGAAAATTGTGTTTTAGTACAGGCTGTTGTTCAAAGAATTTTTTATCTATTTCATTTCTTTCGTGCAAGAGCATATCATTTTCATGGTCTAGCAAATATTGTTGTAGTGGATCAGTAGGAGGAACGACAATAGAAGCAAGACCAATTATTTCATCCTTACTAGATAATTATTTGTCACGAGGTTGTCTACTAAACTTGGAAAAATTAAACACATGAGACACATCAGAAAACTTAACACTTACGGTTTCCTTTTGACAATCTATCTTAGCATTAACAATGTTCAAGAAAGATCTACCAAAGATAATGGGACAAAAGTCATTATGGGGAACCTAGACCTAGAAAGTCAGTAGGATATTTTATTTTCCCGCATAAGACTTCAACATCTCTAAAAATCCCAAGTGGTGTGATGGTGTCTCTATTGACAAGTTTGATAGTAACATCAATATATTCTATTTCAGCAGGTGCTATGTCATTCATAATTTCTTGATATAAGGTAAAAGGAATAGCACTCACATTAGCACCCAAATCACATAATCCATGATAGCAATGGTCTCCTATTTTAACTTAGACAATAGGCATGCCAACTACGGGTCTATGTTTATCTTTTTCATCAGGTTTAGCAATTCTAGCATCTTCATCACAGAAGTAAATAGCATGCCCATCAATACTTTCTACCAAGAGATATTTAACCATAGAAACACTAGGTTCCACTTTAATTTGTTCAAGGGCTTAGATGCTTTAATATTACTCTTGTGAACCAAAGTTGATACCTTAGCATGTTCCTTTATCCTAACAGGGAAATGTGGTTTCTCAATATAAGTAGTAGGCACAACTAGATCAACATTGTAAATGATAGTTTATTCTTTAGCTATGACCGGTTCTTTGATTTCTTCTTTAATAGGGGCGTGATATTTAAACCACTTATCCTTAGGGAGCTCAACATGAGTGGCAAATGATTCACAAAAAGAGTCCCAATCGGTATTTAGTGTTAAACTTATGAAAAGCATCGGTATTCATAAGAGATTTAACACAATCAAACTCAAGCTTAATACCTGACTCATTACCTTCATCGAGTTCCCAATCTTCAGAGTTGCATTTAATTCTTTCTAATAGATGCCACTCGAATTAAATAGTCTTCTTCATAAAAGAACCAGTCCAAGAAGTACCGAGCATGGATCGATCATTATGAGAAAGCCGAGCATAAAAATTTTGAATAATAATTTCTCTCAAGAGATCATGATTGAGGCATGAATATAACATTGAATTAAGCCTCCCCCAAGCTAGAGCTATGCTTTCTACTTCATGAGGCCAAAAATTATATATATAGTTCTGATCACGATGAAGTAGATGCATAGGATAAAACTTTTGGTGGAATTCCAATTTCAATCAATTCTAGTTCCATGATCCGATATCATCACATAGCCTATACCATGTCAATGCTTTTACCTTCAAACATAAAGGTAAGACCTTCTTCTTAACTTCATACCCGGATAAACCTGCAAGCTTAAATAATCCACAAATTACATTCACATGAATTAGGTGCATATCGGGATGTTCAGTTCCGTCTCCTGCATAAGGATTAGCTAGCATTTGTTCTGTCATACCCGAAGGAATTTAATAACCAATATTTTCAATAGGTGCAGTAGGTTGAGGGGAAACTAATAGTGGTTCCGATCGAGGTGAAGATACCCCGAACAAACCCCTCAAAGGATTGTTCTCCATAGTAACAAGTGACAATAAATTTCAGCACGTAGTATAAATTTTTCCTTACCGATTTGCACTTACCAAGAGCACTTCACTCCCCGGATACGGCGCCACAAAAGAGTCTTGATGACCCACAGGTGTAGGGGGGTCAATCTTAGTCCTTTCTATAAGTAAAAGTGTTGAGCCCAACGAGAAGCGGTTTTCAGCAAGGTAATTTCTGCAAGCATTGAAATTGTAGGTAATAGGTAGTTTGATGGCAAGATAATTTGTAACGAGCAAGTAACTGTAACGGTAAATAAAGTGCAGAAAGTTAGACCAATCCTTTTGTGGCAAAGGACAAGCCAAAACTATCTCTCATAATAAGCAAAGTGTTCTTGAGGGTACACGGGAATTTCATCTAATCACTTTCATCATGTTGGTTTGATTCGTGTTCACTACTTTCATAATTTGATATGTGGGTGGACGAGTGCTTGGGTGCTTTTATTACTTGAACAAACCTCCCACTTAGGATTAACCCCCTCACAAGCATCCGCAACTACGAGAAAAGTATTAAGATAGCATCTAATCATAACATTAAACATGTGGATCCAAATCAGCCCCTTACGAAGTAGCGAATAAAATAGCGTTTAAGCTTGTGTCACTCTAGCAATCCATCATCTAATAACTACTCCACAATGCATTCCCTTAGGCCGAAGGATGGTGAAGTTTCATGTAGTAGATGTTCACATGACACCACTAAGGGAATCACAACATACATATCATCAAAATATCGAACACATATCAAATTCACATGATTACTTGCAACATGAATTCTCCCGTGACCTCAAGAACAAGGGTAACTACTCACCAATAATATGCGTGCTCAAGATCAGAGGGGTATTTCAATAGCATAATGGACCTGAACATATAATCTTCCACCAAATAAACCATATAGTAATCAACTACACAAGGTAATCAACACTACTAGTCACCCACGGGTACTAATCTGAGGTTCAAGTACAAAGATTGAACACAAGAGATGAACTAGGATTTGAGAGGAGATGGTGATGTTGAAGATGTTGATGAAGAATGGCCTCCCAAAGATGAAAGAGTTGTTGGTGATGATGATGACGATGGCTTCGATTTCCCCCTTCGAGAGGGAAGTTCCCAAGTGGAATCGCTCCACCGGAGGGCAAAAGTGCTCCTTCCCAAGTTCTGCCTTGAGACGGCGGCATTCCATCCCTAAATCCATCTCCTGATTTTTTTTCTAGGTCAAAATCACTTATATACTAGAAGATGGGCTCCAAGAGGTGGGCCGTGCTGAGCACAACCCACTAGGGCATGCCTGGGGGGCCTAGTGTGCCCTGGTGTGTTGTGCTCACCAGGGTGGCCCCTCCGGTAGTTATTTGCTCCAATATTTCTTATATATTCCATAAAAACTCCCTGTGAAGTTTCAGATCATTTGAATATGTGCATAATAGGTATCTCTAACATGCTTTTTTAGGTCGTGATTTCCAGGTGCCGGTATTCTCCCTCTTTGTGCAAACCTTGCAAATTATGAGAGAAAAGGCATTAAAAACAATCCATGAAGCATTATTATTCATAAAAACATTGGAAATAACAATAATAAATCATGATGCAAAATGGACGTATCAATTAGCTTCTTCCCATTGTTCCTCTTATCCAAATGAAGCATCCACTAGATTGGTACATAACCTAGCAATGTGTCCTAGGGTTCTACATTTTTTGCACTTACGCTGTCTTTTTACACGACCCTCTTCACCTCTTTTGTACCTATTCTTCCTTCGCCTTCCTGGTGGCCTAGTCAGTACAAGCGAATGTAGTTTTAACCCTGGATGAACTATGTTCCGTTGGTATTTTCCCAAGGGTGTAGACACATTGGAAGCATAAGCAGCCCTGAATTTGGCAACAGAAAAATATTCAGAGATGTATTGATCAACTTCACCATCTTCACCACCGATAATAGTCATCAGATGTAGGGCATGTATGCATGGCTTCCCAAGGAGCTGCCATTGCCTACAACTGCATTCCCTAGTAGCGAGGTTAACTGGATATCTCCATTCCCTGTTTTTACTCTTAGTATATGTTAGCCCAGCCTCGTGTGTCGCCGCTCGAATGCATTTGATTATGTTCAGTCCTCTTGCCTTGGCATGTAATGCCTTAAAAAGAGATGGGAACATAAGGTGGCCAATATATTCTATTTCTGCAATTCTTTTGCAAAGTGCCATTTTTATCATGATCATCTGCCGAATCTTATCAAATATTTGCCATATCAGAAGCCCTTTCAATGACTTGATCTTTGAATTGAAACACTCTGCCAAGTTACTAGCCACATAGTCTACTTTGCGCATTTCGTTGAATTTGCTTCTTGACCACAACTTTCCATGATGTGTATCTAGGTACTCCTTCACCACAGTATTGTGAGCATACAACACTCTCAAATGATGCTCATGCTTCCTCTCACTGCATGTGTATGATTCTGGTCATAAGTTCTCATCATAAACTTTACCTTTGAATTTGTTTTTGAAATTCTACGCTAGGTGGCGCATACATTCCCTATGCTCCACTCCAGGGAATACAATCACCACTGTACTCTCCAAACCCTTGCAAGCATATTTGTGTATACCTAAACCTGTGGGTGTATCTATAAGGTTGCGCAGCTGCTGCAGAAACTAGATCCAACTTTCCTCAGACTCTGCATCCACCACACCAAAAGCAACTAGGAATAGCCAATTGTGTCCATCAACTATAGAAGTTGCCACCAGTTGTCCTCTCCACGTTCCATTCAAAGCAGTTGCATTAATAGCCAAATAGGGCCTACAACCATCCAGAACCCCTACCAATAAGCCTTGAAACAAACAAAAACCCTCCTGAAGCACTCCTTCTCAAATGAATTCCATTTTATTTTGTATGGAATTGTAAGCTTCTCAATCTCTACAACACTCCCTGGACTAGCAGCTTCCACTTCAGCTTTAAATGTGTAGAGCAACTGAAAGCTCTCATTCCAAGGACCATTAATCATGTCAAGAGCTATTTCCTTAGCATAAAGAGTCCTCATGTAAGGTATATCAATCTTGTACTTCTCAAATAGCTTCCCTCGGAGTGTTGTTGGACCAAGTGTTGGTTTTTCTCTCAACCAATCCAAAATTGCATCTGCCACCCACCTAGTCTTTGCGAGCTTTGTTTTATCCTTCCCCCTCCCCCTCCAAGTGGAAAACTGTCCTGGTGTGGGTTCTTTTTTATCTGAAACAAAATATAAAAGGAAGTATAGTTTAAAGAACATTACACAATGATCTGAAAATAGAATGAATCTGTATAAACTGAAATGCACAAACCTGAATAAACTTGCTCCTCAACATATGTGATGCATGCAACCTACATCTACACCTATCATATGGGCAATGAACTATGAACCTTGATGGCTCACTCCTATCAATCACATATATATTTTGAGCAAGAATGCAGTATTGTTAGTGCATCTAGTGCCCCTTAGTGATTTTGGTGTATTTAAGACTTGTAGGTTCAGGGAGTAATGTGTTTGTCAGTATACATAGGTTATATAAGTCACAGATAATCTTGATATATACAAAGAATGTCGACCCCTAAAAATGAATGTCTTCAGGTGAAGGCGTTGCTATTTCCCTGAAGATTTTGAAGATGAAGAAATTGGTGTGCCTTGAAGATATTGATACGAGGACTATGAAGTGTGGAGACTTTTGTTTCCGTAGTGTCATTTCCTTTCTTTGAGTCATAGGGAACACCGTTTTGTTAAAGGGGGTCGAGCAAAAACAAAGGGCAATCTTCCAAGTGATGCTCAACTCAAAAGCCTCAACATACCCAATCCTTCAAGTGAAGCCTTTGGAAATCTCTTGCAGTTTATTCAAGTTCTTCAGTGACAGAGATGATGTTCTTCTAGTCTGTAAGGAAATTGGTATGACTAAGGAGTTAGGAGTTTGCCAGTGCAAACTTCCTACCGTGAGGAATATGATAAGCCTCGAGGAATTTATTTCATAGTTCAAATTCCGACCGTTGTTGTCGTTGTGCCGGCTGTCCAAATATTGCATCCACATAATGGTCATATCATTGGGGGGCATTTATGTCTTATCATGTCGGGTTGCACCTTGGCTATTAATAGCCCCCACCCCCCCCCCCCACACACACACATAACCACTAGCTGGTTGGCTCCTCCGAGAGAGAACTTGACAAGTATTATTTGAGAGCAACCCATCCTCGAGCACTTTGAGAGAAAATCATCAGTGAGGAAAAACCTAAAACTAAAACAACCAAAACCCAAAGTGATTGAGCATCACTGAAGAGATTGTTCCTCTGTCGAACCGATGCTTGTTACCTTTGAAGACCATGTATTTTCCAAACGGTTTGGCATCATGGTCTAGAGCATCCAATAGGAAATTGTGGATCGTCGGGTGACTGAGTTTGTGAGGGTTTGGAAGTGTGCCCTCAAGACTTACTACTACCTCTTGAGCATGCGTTGGTTTCCGTTGAAGAGGAAAGGGTGATGCAGCGAAGTAGATAAGTATTTCCCTTCGTTGTTGAGAACCAAGGTATCAATCCATTAGGAGGAACAAGCAAGTCACCAAAGGATGCACCTGCACAAACAATCAATAACTTGCACCCAACAATATAAAGGGGTTGTCAATCCCTTCATGATTATTTGCAAGGATTAGATCCGATAGATATAGATGTAAACTAGAACGGAAAGTAAAAGGTAAATAAATTGCAGCAAAGTATTTTTAGTATTTTTGTTTTATAGATCTGAAAGTATATTATGGAAAGTAGACCCAGGGGCCATAGGTTTCACTAGAGGCTTATCTCTCGAAGGAAAATATCATGGTGGGTAAACAAATTACTGTCAAGCAATTGATAGAAAAGCGAATAATCATGTAGTTATCCAAGGCAATGATCATGCATATAGGGATCACGTCTATATCAAGTAGACCGAAACGATTCTTCATCTACTACTATTACTCCACACATCGACCGACTCCTGCCTGCATCTAGAGTATTAAGTTCATGAAGAACAGAGTAACACATTAAGAAACATGACATGATGTAGAGGGATAAACTCAAGCAATACGATGAAAAACCCATCTTGTTACCCTTGATGGCAAAAATACAATACGCGCCTCACTACCCCTACTATGTCACTGGGTGAGGACACCGCAAGATTGAACCCAAAACCAAGCACTTCTCCCATTGCAAGAATTACCAATCTAGTTGGCCAAACCAAACCAATAACTCGAAGAGACTTGCAAGGATATGAAATCATGCAACTAAGAATTCAGAGGAGATTCAAATAAGATTCATGGACAATCTGAACATAAACTCACAATTCATCGGATCTTGACAAACACACCACAAAAGAGGATTACATTGGATAGATCTCCATGAAGATCATGAAGAACATTGTATTGAAGATCAAAGAGAGATAAGAAACCATATAGATACTAGGTATGGACACGTAGGTCTGTGGTGGACCACTCACGCATCATCGGAGGGGCATTGGAGTTGATGTAGATGCCCTCCGTGATCAAAACCCCCTCCGACAGATTACTGTACAAGGCTCCAAGATTAGATCTCTCAGGAACGGAGGCTTTCGGCGGTGGAAAAGTATTTGCGTGGCTATTTCTTATGTTGGGGGAATATTTGGGAATTTATAGGCTGAAGATTAGGGTTAGGAAACCTGCCGGGAGGCGACAAGCCTCCTAGCCGCGGCCAGGGGGGCGCGCCTAGCAGGCTTGTGGCTCCCTGGCAGGGTCCCTGCCGTGCACTCCAAGCCTGGTTGATTTGTTTCCTTCCGGAAAAATTCCTTCTGAAGGTTTTATTCTGTTTGGACTCAGTTTAAAATTCTATATCTGCAAAACTCAAAAACAAGGAAAAAAGAGAAACTAGCGCTAGGATCTAGATTAATAGGTTAGTCCCAAAAATAATATAAAATAGCATATTAATGCATATAAAACATCCAAAACAAATAATATAATAGCATGCCATCATAAAAAATATAGATACGTTGGAGACGTATCAGCATCCCCAAGCTTATTTCCTGCTCGTCCTCGAGTAGGTAAATGATAAAAACAGAATTTTTGATGTGGAGTGCTACCTAACATATTTATCCATGTAATATAATTTATTGTGGCATGAATATTCAGATCCATCAGACTCCAAACAAAAGCTTAATATTGATATAAAAATAATAACGTTTCAAGCATACTAGCAAAGCAATTATATCTCTTCAAAATATAATGGCAAAAGAAAGTTATCCGTACAATATCATATGGTTTGGCTATGCTCCAACTTCCCCACACAAAGTATTTATAACATGCACAACCCCGATGAAAAGTCAAGCAATTGTTTTCGAACCTTTATTTTCTCACACTTTTTCAACTCTCACGCAATACATGAGCATGAGCCATGGATATAGCACTATAGGTGGAATAGAATATGGTGGAGGTTGTCAAGAAAATGGAGAAGATAGTCTCACATCAACTAGGCATATCAACGGGCTATGGAGATGCCCATTAATAGATATCGATGTGAGTAAGTAGGGATTGCCATGCAAACGGATGCACTAGAGCTATAAGTGTATGAAAGCTCAAAAAGGAACTAAGTGGACGTGCATCATCAAGAAAAATTCCACTAGTTATATGAAAGCGACAAAATAGGAGACTCCCTATCATGAAGATTATGGTGCTACTTTGAAGCACAAGTGTGGAAAAAGGTAGTAGCAATGTCCCTTCTCTATTTTCTCTCATTTTTTTGGTGGGCATATAAGGCCTCTATTATTTATATATTTTTATTTGGGCTTCACTGGCCTCTTTTATTTTTTTAATAAAGTCCGGAATCTCATCCCCACTTGTCAAGGAATCATAGCTTCCATCATCCTTTCCTCACATGGGATATGCTCTAATAATGGTAATCATCACAATTTTATTTACTTATAACTTGAAACAAAATTACAACTCGATACCTATGACAAAATATGACTCTATATGCAATATGGAAGTGATGGTGGATGTCATAAAAGGAAACAGTGGAACTTGCATGGAAATATATCTTGGAATGGCTATGGAAATGCCATAATAGGTAGGTATGGTGGATGTTTTGAGGAAAGATATATGGTGGATGTTTTGAGGAAGGTATATGGTGGCTATTTTGAGTAAGGTGTTTGTTGTACCGGCGAAAGTTGCACGATACTATAGAGGCTAGCAAAGGTGGAAGGGTGAGAGTGTGTATAATCCATGGACTCAGCATTAGTCATAAAGAATTCACATACTTATTGCAAAGTATATTATTCATTGAATCAAAGTATTAAATGCATGCTCCTAGGGGAGAGGTTGGTAGGAGTTAACCATCGTGCGCTCCTAACCCTCACACAAAGGTCGACAATCTATAAACAAGTCATGCTCCGACTTCTTTACATAATGGTTCACCATACGTGCATGTTACGTGAATCACAAACCTTTACACAAGTATTTTTAACAAATCACAATTAGCTTCTAACATGACCCTCAACATTACCATCTTTATATCTCAAAACTTTATGCAAGGAATCAAACTTCTCATAAATACTCAATGCACTTAATACGGAAGTTTTTATTATATCCCTCTTGGATGCCTATCATATTAGGACTAAATTCATAACCTAGACCAATTACCATGTTGTTTTTAGAGACTCTCAAAGTAATATAAGTGACGTACAATAGTTCAATTATTTCTATAAAATGCAAACACCCCCGTGCTCTAAAAGATATAAGTGAAGCACACAGAATAAAATTGCCTAAGTCAAAAGATATAAGTGAAGCACATAGAGAATTCTAACAAATTCATGATTCAATTTGTCCTTCTCAAAAAACAATGTGTACAGCAAGCATGATTGTGGAAAAATAACAAAAAAAGACTCATATCATACAAGACGCTCCAACCAAAACACATATCATGTGGTGAATAAAATTATAGCCTCAAGTAAATTTACCGATGGATTGAAGACGAAAGAGGGGATGCCTTCCGGGGCATCCCCAATCTTAGGCGCTTTGGCATCCTTGAATATGAGTTGGGGTGCCTTGGGTATCCCCAATCTTAGACTCTTGCCACTCCTTATCCCATATTCCGTCCAATCTTTACCCAAAACTTGAAAATTTCACAACACAAAACTCAACAGAAAACTCGTGAGATCCGTTAGTATAAGAAAATAAATCACCACTTTAGGTACTTTTGTGAACTCGTTCTTTATTTATATTGGTGTTATACCTACTGTATTCTAACTTCTCCATGGTTCATACCCCATGATACAACCCAAATATTCATCAAAATAGGAAACAACTCAAAGAAAACAGAATCTCTCAAAAACAGAACAGTCTATAGAAATCATAAGACTTCGTATACTTATATAACTCAAAAAAATCTGAAACATTAGAAAAACCTTGGAAATTTATATATAAATCTTGTGTAAATGTTTCAGACACAATTGACGCTCTGACAAATTTAGAAAATTCCTGGACTGAGCGCAAAAGTTTCTATGTTTTAGCAAGATCAAATCAACAACTACCATAGATCACCCCAAAGGTCTTACTTGGATCAAACACTAATTAAAACACCAAAAAACAATTACTAAAGAAGTAATAATGTGGGAAACACTCAAAAACATAAGCAAAAAACAGAACACAAAAATAAAATTGGGTTGCCTCCCAACAAGCGCTATTGTTTAACGCCCCTAGCTAGGCATAATGATTCCAATGATGCTCACATAAAAAGTAGTAATTTAAACATGCAAGAGATCATCATGAATCTTATGACAAGAACATTTAAGCCTAGCCCACTTCCTATGCATAGGGGTTTTGTGAGCAAACAATTTATGGGAGCAAGAATCAACTAGCATAGGAAGGCAAAACAATATAAACTTCAAAACTTTGAACACATAGAGAGGAAACTTGATATTATTGCAATTCCTACAAGCATATGTTTTTACCTCATAATAATTTTCAGTAGTATCATGAAGGAATCTCTCAATGTAACTATCACATAAAGTATTCTTTTCATGATCAATTATAGCATATGTGTCCTCACCAAAATTTGGGGAACAAAGAATTTCATCTTCATCAAGCATATAATCCCAAGCTTTTGCTTTTGCATATCATTAGCATCATGGATATTCAAAGAAATTATACTGACAACATGGTGATCATGAATCACCTTATAATTTTCTTCTTCCAACACTTCCTCAAAAATTTCATGATTTTAAAGGAAGACTTCATAGAGATAATCAAGTGCACTCAACTCACTAGCAATTGGTTCATCATAATTTGGTCTTTTGAAAAGATTAGCAAGTGGATGAGGATCCATATCAATAGATTTTTAGCAAGCTAAGATGCAAGCAAATTGAAGGCACATGGCAACACAAGCAAACAAAAAGCAAACGAAAAGGTGAACGGAAGAAGGGCGGATAAAAATGCGAATCTTTTTGGTATTTTCTAAAAATCATTTTAGAAGTGGGGGAGAGGAAAACGAGAGGCAAATGGTGAATAATGTAAATGCAAGAGATGAGTTTGTGATGGGTACTTCTTGGGCTTGATGTGTATTCTCCCCAGCAATGGCGCCAAAAATCCTTCTTGCTACCTCTTGAGCATGCGTTGGTTTTCCCTTGAAGAGGAAAGGGTGATGCAGCTAAGTAGATAAGTATTTCCCTTAGTTGTTGAGAACCAAGGTATCAATCCAGTAGGAGGAACAAGCAAGTCACCTATTGATGCACCTACACAAACAATCAAACTCTTGCACCCAACGCTATCAAGGGGTTGTCAATTCCTTCACGATTATTTAAAAGGATTAGATCTGATAGATATAAATATAAACGAGAATGGAAAGTAAAAGGTAAATAAATTGCAGCAAATTATTTTTGGTATTTTTGGTTTATAGATCTGAAAGTATATTATGGAAAGTAGACCCGGGGGCCATAGGTTTCACTAGAGGCTTCTCTCTTGAAGGAAAATATCATGGTGGGTAAACAAATTACTGTCAAGCAATTGATAGAAAAGCGAATAATCATGTAGCTATCCAAGGGAATGATCATGCATATAGGCATCACGTCCGTATCAAGTAGACCAAAATGATTCTGCATCTAATACTATTACTCCACACATCGATCGACTCCTGCCTACATCTAGAGTATTAAGTTAATGAAGAACAGAGTAACGCATTAAGAAATATGACATGATATCGAGGGATAAATTCAAGCAATATGATGAAAACCCCATCTTGTTACCCTTGATGGCAATAATATAATACGTGCCTTGCTACCCCTACTATGTCACTAGGTGAGGACACCGCAAGATTGAACCTAAAACCAAGTACTTCTCCCATTGCAAGAATTACCAATCTAGTTGGCCAAACCAAACCAATAGCTCAAAGAGACTTGCAAGGATATGAAATCATGCAAATAATAATTCAGAGGAGATTCAAATAATATTCATGGATAATCTGAACATAAACTCACAATTCATCAGATCTTGACAAACACACCACAAAATAGGATTACAACGGATATATCTCCATGAAGATCGTGAAGAACATGGTATTGAAGATCAAAGAGAGAGAGAAGAAGCCATCTAGCTACTAGCTATGGACCCATAGGTCTGTGGTGGACTAATCATGCATCATCGGAGTGGCAATGGAGTTGATGTAGATGCCCTCCGTGGTTCAAACCCCTCTTACAAGTTACCGAAAAAGGCTCCAAGATTGGATCTCTCAAGAACAGAGGCTTCTGGCTACGGAAAAGTATTTGCGTGGATCTTTTTTATGTTTGGGGAATATTTGCGATTTTATAGGCCAAATATTAGGGTTAGGAGACCTACCGAGAGGCGACAAGCCTACTAGCCGCGACCAGGGGGCGCCTAGCAGGCTTGTGGCTCCCTGGCAGGGTCCCTGTTGTGCACTCCAAGCCTGGTTGATTTGTTTCCTTCTAGAAAAATTCCTTCCGACGGTTTTATTTCGTTTGGACTCCCTTTAAAATTACATATTTGCAAAACTCAAAAACAAGGAAAAAAATAGAAACTCACACTATGCTATATATTAATAGGTTAGTCGCAAAAATAATATAAAATAGCATATTAATGCATATAAAACATCCAAAACAGATAATATAATAGCATGCCATCATCCAAAATTATAGATACGTTGGAGATGTATCACTTACCATGAGTGTTGAGCGAGGTCTGTGTGACCTTAGCTCAAGGAGAATACGGTAAGGACTGTGTGTTCTTTTGTTTAAATACCAAGCCACTCCAAACCAGACGCATGACTATCACAACAGTTGGAACTGGGTCATCAAATCATTGTCTGCACCGAGCTACTGGTTCTACTTCCTCAGCTCCTTCATTTCCTCGAATACTTGTTGATGAAATTGATCGTTACTGTTTGAAGACTTTGGTTGAAGACTTTCTTAATTTCCTCATCTCAAATTCTTCAGTCACCTTGTTCTTCACTTGCTTATCCTGATTCATTACCTGTAATCCATGCATGTTTCATTTCATCATGATGAGAATGCTACTGCTAAGTTTTGCATGCACTTGAGTAGTTATTCTCCTGCAAGTAGTTCGTCACTTAGCAAATTCCTCAACGAGAAATTCCTTAGTCACGTATTTTAAAAATCACCTATTCACCCCCCCTCTAGTCGATATAAAATACTTTCAAGTATGCAATCACTTCATTACGATAGTCAACCATTGACTGAAATATGGTGGCGACAGCAAGCGGAGGATCTTCCCTGTTCCATTGAATTGTTGGCATGTCCTCACCATCATATTCATCCAAAACTAAGTTGTCGATGTTGTCCTCCCTCTCTTCATTGTCTGTATCATCAAATCTAGCACGGCTAATAGGTTGCTCCTAATATTCCTATTCCATTGCTTGTTTACTAACAATATCTACAATATCAGGGAACATATTCTCATCCTCATCATCATGTCGGGGCAGCTCGTCTGGCCATGCATCTTGTTCTACATAGGCTGTAGTAGCGATAGGAGAAGCGGAACAAGAAGCGGCAGAAGACATATTGTGACTTTCAGAACCACTAGCTCTGCTTGGTTTCGACCTACAAGGAGTGCCAGGGCACTCTCTATTATCAGAGACATAAGATTTTTGAACACCCTTCCCCTTGCCACGATCATTGCATGGCTGAAGCACCTCGATAAGGATTTTACCGAAATAGCTTTTAGCATTAAAAGTAAATAGAAATCCCAGATGCTCATTGCAAGTTAGTGGTACAAAATTTTGCTTGGTACTGCTGAAAAATATTAGCTCATCAACATCAGCAGGGCTCCATACATATGAAGAATTTTGGAGCGCTGCGAGCAAATCTTTGAACGACATACTGGTTTATACCACCTTCGGATACAATAATCAAGTAATCATATGCGGTTTTCTACCTGCAGCGAACTAACTTCAATCCTAACCACCAGCCGGAAAGCAAGCGCATGATCAATCTTATTTGATTCAAATAAGGGTTGCAGTTGGGATGGGAACAATTCATGCAATTAGCGGTTAGATAGGGACGAATTTATGAATCAGCAAATCAGTTAGATGTGTAATCCATGAATTATCCGCCGTTGATTTGACCTAATCCTGTCCACGGCCGACAGGCTTGAGAGCCTGCTCCCTCGACATTGCTACTTAATCCAAATGGGGATGTGGGGGTAGATCTGGCGGAGGGCACGACGCCGGCGGAGGTGGAATGGGGTTAGAGGTTGGAGGGCACGACAAGGTGAAGGAGGAATGGGGTTAGAGGTGGCATGGGCATGATGGTGACTGAGGAGGTGGAGTGGTCCGATGTTGTATTGGCTCGAGATCGAGGTTCAAACAAGCCCATCTGACATGTCTCAATGCGGCCCCACACGTCAAAACGGTCAAAGGAGGACATGTTCTGACATGGGCCCACTCGTCAGAGTTAACGGTCAAACCATTGACCCAACGACATCCTCCACTGTGACCATTTCTGAGGGTTTCGGACAAGAGAATGGGGAAAAGTGAGCAAAAGATAAGAGTGTGGGGATGAATGAGTACACCTAAGGAACCAGGGGCACAGGAATAGAAAACCCTAATAATTACATGTAGGATCATAATCAAATTCAACAATATAGCTATCATATAAAATATTATCTTCATGATCCACATGCATACTAGTTTTATAATCTTCTAAGATAATGGGATTAACATTAGCTAAAGTCATGACCTCTCCAAACCCAGTTTTATCAAAAACTTTGTAAGATTGATTGTTCTCCAAGGTAGTGGAATTCTCTAAAGTCGACACTCTTCCAAATCCACTTTTAATATTTGTAGTGTTATAATCGCCCCGATCATGATCATTATAATAAATACCAGCCATGAAAAAATCATCATGTAAAATGGTAAAATGGAACCCATTAGTATAATCCCTAATAAGTGCAAACTTCTCCGATATAGTGCTGTTGGGAGAATTCAAAAAGATAATAGCACTATAAAAGTGTGGGTGCAACAGCATTAATTTCATTCTTAATATAAGGACTATAGCAAGCTCATCCTCATAAGCATCATTAATATTGGCATCATGGCTATAAGCATAACAAGCATCACATTCATCAAGAAGGTATATTTCAAGCAAATCAAGAGGATAATAATCTATAGATTCCTGCATATTATCATTCTCTTCCAAAGCAGCATACATTATCCCAATAAATTCATTAACATAGGTATTATGAGCATAGTTTTCATAGCAATATTTATGTATGGAAAAATATTCAGATTTGTAGAGAGTAGCATCATACTTTTCAATCAAAGAAGCAACTTCATAGGCAACCTTAAAAGCAACAAATTCTTCAAATTGTTCGATATGATAGTAACTATAAACACCCTTGGCATAAGAAGATAATATTTCATTATCGTTAAACTCACATAGGTAGGGAAGGTGTTATTTAGGGATCTCAGAGCAACAAGTAAAATCATATATTTCACACAGATTCCAAGCATAGCATAGGAAACAACTTATTTGATTCCATAAGAGTCTCCCTTTTTGAGACATACGGTGACGCACAAAAAACATGCTCATTCACTGATTTTTCCTCAACTTAGCTAGTTGGGGTTTCAGCATGAGCACAAATGGATCAAAGATGTCCCAAGTAGAAAACTTTAAGTGGATCCATAAGTCTTTCCCTTCTGTTTTTGTGTGATGACATGATTATTGCAGGTAAACAAAAAAATATTTCTTTTATTTTTTACAGAAAGTAAAATATAACAACAAATAAAAAGTAGAACAAGTGAATGATAACTTGTGTGAACGTACTTGATAGGAATTTGGTGATGCTCCCCGGCAACGGTCCCAAAAATTCTTCCTGCTACTTGTAAACTACGTTAGGTTTTTTCCTCAGAGAGGAGGGGAGATCCAGCACAATAGAGATAAGTATTTCCCTTAGTTAGAAACAAGGTTATCGAACCATTAGGATAACCATGCAAATTCCCATCTTCGGCGCCTACAGACAAAAGAGCACACACTTCCACCCAACCCAGGCAAAAGGGTTGTCAATCCCCTTGAACTCGTTACTTGCAAGCAATAAGTAGTGATAGATAATAAATTGATAAATAAAAAGAAAGCAAATAACGGCAGCAATATTTTAGGAGTTTTTGTAATAGTATTTGTGAAGAGACTCGGGGGCATAGTTTTCGCTACAAGCTTCTCTCTCGAAGAAAACATACGACGGGTAGACAAATTACTGTTAGGCAATTGATAGAAAAGTGCATAGTTATGTAATGCATAGTTATGTAATGTTTAATCATGACATGATCATGTATATAGTCATCATGCCCATAAGCAAGTAGACCTACTCCTGCCTACATCTACTACTATTACTCCACCCATCGACAACTATCCAACATGCATCTAGAGTATTATGTAAAACAGAGTAATGCTTGAAGCAAGATAACATGATGTAGACAAAGAAAAGTAAATCAATATGAATAAACCCCATCGTTTAACCCTTAATGGAAGAAATACATATGTGTCATGTCCCTTTTTGTCACTGGGATTGAGCACCGCAAGATTGAACCCACCATAAAGCACCACTCTCGCTGAAGATAATTCAATCTAGTTGGCCAACCCAAACCGACAGATTAGAGAGCATTATGAAGCTATAATAATCATGCATATAAGAATTCAAAGAAGACTCAAATATTATTCATGAATAATATGAACACAAACCCACAATTCATCGGATTCCAACTAAAACACCGCAAAGATGATTACATAGGATTGATCACCGTACGAATCGCGATGATCTCTGCATTAAAGAACATATATGGAGAGATAGACATCTAGGTACTAACCACTGACCCATAGGTATATGGTGAACTACTCACACATCACCATGGAAGCAACAAGGTTGATGTAGAGGCCCTCCATCATTGATCCTCCCACCGACAGGGCACCGAGACAGGCCTCTAGATGGGCACATGCCGGAACAGAGAATTGCGGTGGTGGAAAGAGTGTTTTGGGAGGCTCTCTATGTTTTTCCTAATATATGCGAATCTATAGAAAAGAAATCAGGACCACAGGCCGTGAGAGGTGGCCCCAAGACATCACGACATGACCAACCCCCCTGGGCATGCCTTGTTGGCTTGGTGCCACCCCATGTGGCCTTCGGTCTCCCTCCCAAGATTTCAGGTCTTTCTTTTGTCCAAAAAAATCATCAAAAAGTTTTGGGTTATTTGGACTTCATTTGGTATAGTATTCCTGAAAGGCCAAAAATAGCAACTGGCAGTGGGCATTGGGTTAACTAGAAGATACCCCGCGCGTTGCTGCGAGATTCCAAACACTTATTTTTCGGATAGAATGATCATATATAAGGGGTGAAGAACATTAATTTAGGATCAAAAGTAGTGCTAGAGGGGGTGATTAGAATACTTAAGCAAATAAAATCTACTTTTTCCCAATTTTAATTCTTGGAAGATTTTAGCATTCATAGTAAGTCGAGTACACCCTACACATGCATGTCTAAGAGTATAGCAGCGGAAAGTAAAGACATTGCACATGTAAGTAAAGAGAGGGTAGGAAAAGAAAACGCAATTGGTGACACGATGGTTTTTCCCATGCTTCCGATAGGTGGCGCTATCGTACATCCACGTTCATGGAGTCTTCAACCCACGGAGGGTAACGGTCACAAGAGTCCACGGAGGGTTCCACGAAGAAGCAACCTTGACTATACCATGATGGCCTGCGTGCACGGAGGTCTATCCTTACTCGGGGTAGATCTTCATGAAGTAGGCGATCTCCCTGCCCTTACAAACTTCTTGGTTCACTCCACAACACGAAGTACGAGTCTCCCAAGCGACACCTAACCAATCTAGGAGGCACCACCTTCCAAAAGGTAATAGGCTCGGTAATGTGGATGAACTCCTTGCTCTTGTGCTTCAAGATGATAGACTCCTCAACACACAATCACTCTCACAGATATGGCTTGGTAAAAGTGATGGGATTGGTCGAAAGCAACTTGGGGAGGCTAGAAATCAAGATCCATATGGTTGGAGTGGAAGATCTTGACCTCAACACAAGGGAAGGTGGTTCTCGCTCAGAAAACTGATAGGATAGGTATGGAATGGTTCTGAGTGCTTCTCTTCTGAGTAGGTGGTGGTGAAGGGGTATACATAGGCATCCCAAAAATCCAACCGTTACACACAATAAGTCAGATTCGGTGACACCGATGTGTTAATCTCGGTGGTACCGAAGAGACCAAAAGGTGGCAACTTTTGAATCTCGGTGAGACCAATATAGAAATCTTGGTTGCACCGATAAAGTGACCAACGGTCAAAATGCTCAATCTCGGTGATGCCGATTCGATAATCTCGGAGGGACCGGAACTATGAACTTGCGTAACAGAAAGTTGGCAGCCCAACTCGGTGGCACCGAATGTAGTATCGGCTGCACCGAAAGGCTAGGGTTTTGCTGAGTCTGTCTAGGGTTTGTAATTGGTGGCACCAAATGTAGAATGTTGGTTGCACCGATTTTGAGTATTTGGCTTTGGACAGACTTTGGTGGGAGATTTTGTGGGTGTCTTTGGTGACTATCACCTGTACACGTATGAGCATTTTGTTCACCAACAAAACCTTACCTCCTTTTAATAGTATTGGCTTTCCTATGGACTCAAAGTGATTTCTCACAAATATAAAATGTAGAGTCCTCTTGCTTGAAGTTTTGCCAACCTACTTCCTTGCATCTTGGGGTATTACAATATCTCTTTGCCAACCCATCATTGAACTTTTCCGGAAACATACTTGATGGAAACATTAGTTCAATGACTTATATGTTGTTATCAATTACCAAAACCACCAAGGGAGCAAATGTGCTTTCAATCTCCCCCTTTTTGGTAAATGATGACAACATATAGATCAAAGCTTTGACATATGATATAATCAATGAATACAATCTTTGGTTTGAGAAGTATGTGATAAGCAAGGCCCCCCCTAAATTTCTGCATTATTTTGAATTTGCGTTTGAATGCAAATGCACAATCGATTAGGTACATGGGGCACTTCCTCCATGTCACATACATCTTGGTGGTGTGCAAGAATAATTAGAATTAACAACATAGCACAACACAATTAAGCAATGTGAGTGATCATCACATAATCATCAAATGATAGGAAATAGTAGCAACACATATAACAACGTATGATCACGCACAAACACAAAAGTATTTCACGTCAAACCAAAAGAACCAAATGTTTTGTAAAACCAGAAAATAAGAACAGATGCTCTCTCACTCGAAGCCTAAGATCTATATACACTTCCCCCCCTTAGGCAACAAGTGACCAAAAAGTTCAAGGCATATATCTAATCATTCTGCGGCTGAACTCCTCCGGTCGTCGATGTCAGAGTCGAGAGAACTGCGTTGGCAAAGACTTCTGCTGAAGTCCGGGGTGGAGCTTGAGTAGATACTGGAGGCACTGGAGCGGATGGAGCTGAAGATATTGTGACTGGAGCAGAAGATGAAGGCCTCGTCTCTAGAGCTGGTACTCTAGGAGTCCTGGCCTTAGTCATAAAGTGGGCAGTCATCCTAATAGGTGCACTATCTTCCTCATCAGAAGAAGAAGAATCAGATTCTGAGGATTGGGGCTTCATCAACCTCCTTCTTGAGCTCATTGATTGTCTTAGTCAGCCAATCAACCTTGTCATTCAGAGTTTTCGCTCTATCAATAATGTTCACAAGGCTCTCCCGAGTATCCATGATGGTCTTCATATCCTTCTTCATCTCCATGACAGTGGTGATCAAAAGATCTATCTGCTCATTCTTAGACCTGGGAACCCGAGCACTAGTGGCTCGAGCTGCCTCTGCTTATGCCTCTGCATGTGCCTGAGCTGCAGCTGATGAGGGATGATCTGGTCCATCACCACAACGGTATCCTCATAGTCTCGCTGAAGTGGCAAATGGGGACTGTCCAGAGCAAATATGTGCTTCTCAAGCTGAGAATTGATGAACATCTGGATATAGGGTGCGTAGTAGCATGAGCGCTTCTGATCGGCAACAACCCTCTTTATAGTCACTACAATCAAGTCCATCACTCGAATCATGGTGTGACAATCAAGATGGATGAGCATGTTGATGGAGTATCCACGAATCATCTTCTCATCTACAGACTTGGGCATCAAGGTATGCCTTAGGATGGTGTTCATGGTATGGAGGCCTGGCTGGAGAAAGTAGATGGAGCCAAGCTTGTGAGATTGAACTTTATCTACAGGGATAGGATTATACATGTCCTTCATGGCATTGCGGCTCTCCTTGGATTCTGTGTAGACATCCAAATCTCCATCCTGAACCTCTGGGACTCCTAAGATGGTATCTCACTCATCAACAGCAGATTCATATCTTGCTCCTTCAGTCATCCAGACAATCCTACCATCTCGATAGAAATGTGCAGTGGAGTAGAATTGCATGATCATCTCATCATTCCAGGCAGTAAACTCTTTGCCAACAAACTCATCAAGTCCAATGCAGTGAAAATTGTCTTGGACACATGGAAAGTAGTCCTCATTCTCCTTGATGTACTTCCAGTCAACATATCTCATGTCACTGACTGCTGGGCTCTTGTCTAGCAAAACTGTCTCATAGAAGTCTTGCTGCTCTTTGGTGTAAAATCTGTAATCAACAACAGTCTTTCTCCTCTAGGCATATGGATCAACAGCTCTCCATGCCCTCAAGCCTGAATCCTTCCTCTTCTTCATATCCTCAGCAACTAGGTGGATGGCATCGTGAATTGGAAGGTGAGGTCTGAGCTTCATCAGAACAGACATAGCATCATCATCATCTGCTTCTCTGAAAGTGGATTTCTTGTTCTTCTCAGAAGCAGGTATGTCCCTGGTAGTCCTCTTAGACTTCTATGTAGCAGCTTTCTTTAAAGTTTCCTTGGTGCTATTGGAGGGGCCTGGCTTGGGCATAGCATCAGCCAACAGTTTCTTGGCTTTCTTCTTAGGAGGGGCCTTAGCAGCAGGTTCCTCCTCTTCCTCCTCAGCAGCAGCACCAGCAGCAGCAGCCTCCTCTGGATCCTCAAACATGGAGGTAGGCCTGCCCTGCACACGGATGATCCTCTTCGTGGTTGTCTTCTTATCTCCTGCCTTCTTAGGCAATGCTTTCCCGGGGAACTCAAGTGACACTGTCGCCCTAGCACTCTCATGTGCTTTGAAGGTTTCTGTAGGTGCATAAGTTTTGCGGACCACCTTCCTGGATGAGGTGGTCTCATTGGCATCCTTCCTAGAAGCCTTATCTTGCTTCTTGGCAAGAATCTCTTCCGGGACAAAATCTGAATCCTCTTCATCTGAGTTGAGTCTCTTCCTGGTCCTTGTTGCAGCCTTAGGAAATCCATGAGAACTGGGAGTGTTTGGATCTGAAGATGAACTGGACGCAAGACTAGTGCCTGAACTCATATCAACATTCTGCTCTGGCAAGTTCTGACTGTCTGACCCGGACATGCTGACCCTGTGAAGAGAGTATAGAAGAGTGGAATAGGATAAGTCATCACAAAATGCAGATGTTTTTGAAAGTTTGAGCAAAAGATTTTCAAGTTTTGCATTCTGTCAAATGAACATCGGTACAGTCGAAGCATAAATATCGGAGCTACCGAGACTGACTTTCTCATTACCCGAAACTTGGCACCCGTTTCGGTGAGACCAAAAGGTGCACTCGGTTTCATCGAGAAAGTTCTCAGCAACATAGACATACAAATCGGTGACACCGATTTGCCTGCTTCGATTTCACCGAGTTTCATCGGGCGGACGGCAAAACCCTAAAATCCATGGTTCTCTAATCCACGGGATTTTCTTTGTGGATGGAATGCTTTCAAACTGTGGATAGATGGGAAATAAGCCCTAATGCGCAAGATTTGGAGAGAGGAGCACGAGAGGGGGCCGAATACATACCCTAATGCGGCGATGGATCCGCTACAGCGGCGACATTGGTGAACAAAACATCGACGGCGGCGATTCCCAACGGCGGAGGCGCTCGGGGAGGGCAAGGCGATGACTGGGGTCTTCGGGCTGCAGCTAGGGTTGTGAAGGCGCAACGTTTTACGAATGAAATTCAAAGCATCGGGGGTCCACCGATTATATACCCATCACTATCGGTGACACCGATTTGATATTTTCGGCGTCACCGAGTTTCACAACTGTAAGTTGATAAGGAAACTCGATGTAACCGAGAATACGAAATCGGTCTTACCGAGGCAAGAAATCCAGATCAACCCTAGGCACTCGGTGAGACCGAGAATTCTGGGTTGGTTCCACTGAGATGCACTTGGGAGGTTTTCATGGTCAGTCCTTGACAATACAGAACTCCGAGTGCTCCTCACATAGAGTGATCGAGAAGTACTTGTTCAATTTTTGGGATGCAGCATGAATAGAGTATGAGGTGAGAAAGCATAGATAGCTAAAGAAGTGGTCCTAGGCATTCTTGTATATCCAATTGGCAAATAAAAATGAAAATCCAAATAGTAACAATTGGATATCCTCGAATGAGTAAATAAATGCAGACCAACATGCTCACACAATAAGATGTCAAATGAAATCATGGCAAACATGCACAAACACAATAGCATCTAACAAGCACTTTGGCGATGGCGGAGTCATCTATATATGAGGATATTGACTTAGGAACCAAGTAAGAATACTTGATCATAGGTCATACTCATCGTTTAAGCACAAGTGGGGTTACCACTTTCACATAAAGCATTTAATGTTGTCACATTCTTATGAGATGCTTTAACACAAGTCTTAGAGTGAACCTCCCCCTTGATGTGACATCCCCCCATAAGAGGGATAAACTAACCTTGGGTTTTATCGAAGAAGACTTCAAGTTGGTGAGGTAGTGGTAGATGCTGAAAGTTGATGAAGATCACCAAGAGTTGGGAGCATCCTTGTTGTTTCATTACTCTTCTCACCTACATGGGTTAGTCCCAACACACAACAGACAAATACAAGGATATTTATGGACATGGAGCGCAAAGCATATGTGATGATGTCCATTGATTTTGTTGATTACCTTCTCCCATGCTTACCTTTGAGGGGATGTGTGACTCCTTGAACTATTGCATAATGTTGATGTTGTTTGCAACTAGTTCTTGCAAATAATGAATATGAGTGAATTTCATTGGCGGAGTCACCCCTCAAAGAACTCTCTAGTTCTTCTTCTTGGGGACCCACATCAAGTTAACGGGGATCCTTTTTTTGACTATAAACAGTAGGGTAAAACCCCACTGCAATTTTTTATAAATTAAATGAAAAGTGACAAAGTCTGGGAGGCTTGAGGTAAGCCTAAGGGCAAATAAAAAGAACTAGCTACCTAGAACAAGAGAAGAAGAAAAAGAAAAGAAAAGAAACAGAAGAAAGAACAAAGAAAGGAACTAATGATGCTAAAATCTGTAATTACAAAATAGAGTCCAGCCATGTATTGTACTGATGTAGATGTTTTCTCTTCATTTTGAATTTGAGCAGTTATAATTCCTCCAAGAAGATGAATTTCCATCCTTGAATATAGGGTGTAGTGTTCTCAGATATCTTGTTATTCCTGGAAATCCAGATAGCCCATGATCCCAGTATGATAATCTCCATAAAGAAGGGATAGTTGATCTTATCTTTGAGATCTTGATATGCTTCCAAGACTAACAAGTTCTGTGTTCTTGAGGGACAGATAAAGTCCCAACATTGTATGGCAAAAGGGCAACCCCAAAACTATGATGAAGTGTTTCTTCCTGTTGACAATCTCTCACTACATAGTTGTAATCTTCCAGCAAAAAATTCTTCCTTCTTAAAAGATTTCTTGTGTTTATTCTATCATGAAGGAGCATCCAGAAAAACACTTTGTACTTGGGCTGACAAGAGCTTTTCCAAATCCAAGTAAAATGAGGTGGTGTTTATTTGTGTCCTATCAAAACCTTGTATGCTTTGGTGGAGGAGTAGAATTCATTTCCCCAAATGTAAGACCATGTGTCCACTGCATTCAAGTATTCATACTGTTGCAAAGTGATACAAATATTTTCCATTTCCAGGAATTCCTCATATACTTGAATAGTCAGTAGGAGATGGAATAGGTCTTGGAGGTATTTAGTGCTTATCACTTCTTGTATAGTGAGATTAGTGTTTTTGGCAAAAGTGAGTAGGTGATGAAACTTATGTTTCAGAACAAATTGATGCCACAAGTCATCCCAAAACATGGCACTTCTTCCATCTCCTACATTGCATCTGGCAATTGCTTTGAAACAATCAATGAGTGTCAGATTTGATCTCCACCAGAATGATCCCACCTTATTTATTACGGGAACTTGTCCATTGCTATAGTAGGTTTCCCATATTAAGTTGACCCATGGAATGTCTTGTCTATTGAAGAATTTATGCAGATTTTTCATGAGTAGGGTCTTGTTATGTGTGAAAATATCCATTACTCCCAGACCACCTTGATTCTTAGGTCTACATACAGTGTGCCATGACACCATAGCTGGTCCGTGGTCTTGCAGGTCAAGGCTTCTCCCTAGACAGTGCCTCGGGTATTTGTTGATATGCTTTTTGATGATGATGGGTATGTCCAGGCAACACATGAAGAAAATTGAAAGAGATGCAAGTACAGATTTGACCAGTAGTTATCTCCCTGCCTGGGTCATGAAGGTTGAGATACCAACCAAACTTTTAGCAATTGTTAGTACAAGGGGCAAACATTGTTCCACAGTTGGTTTATAGATACCCAAAGGTAAATCGAGATAGGTGAAAGGGAATTGTCCCCTAACACATTGTAATGTATTAGTGAATATGTCCACTCTGTCATCAGCAATTTTTATGGGTACTGTAAGAGCACATTTCTCCATGTGTGGTTTTGGGAAATTGATGACACCCCTATGGACTAATGGTTGCCTTGAGTTATATTCGAAGGATTTGTCCATAGCCACTTCTTGAAGTCCATCTGTTGGGTATCAAGGAGTTTATATGGTGACCAAGGTGGTATTCAAGGTTTATCCAAAGATTGGTCATGCGAGAGTTGATCTTATTGCAAGAATGTCTTGAAGAAGAAGATTGTATAAGCATTCATGTTTACCTTCAAGACATCATCTTGATGAAGAGAGAAGCTAAGATACAAGGTTTATCAATACTAAGTCAAAAAGTGAATCAAGTTGATCAACACACAAAGCGTACAAGATGTACCGAGAGGGATCAAGTGATCCCATGGTATGGTAAGAATTGTCCATTACGCTTTGTGTACTAACCCATGGTCTACGTGAGAGTTCTTTGTGGGGTTAGATATATTTCCATGGGCTTGCATCAAGAGGCAGATCCCATACATCCCATGGAAGATGACATCAAGTGGAGATCGTCATCAAGGTTGTGATGTGCAAGATCAAGTGAAGCATCACAAAGAAATCATGCTTGAGGCTCGCTGTTCATTGTGGTGACAATGAACTTGCGAAGATGTGCCGAAGTGTGACTCACCCATAGTGGAGTATGGGGGAGCAATCATCCAGTCTTCATCAAGCCAACGCAATCAAGAAAGGTGGTCCATCTTGAGGAAGTCAAGATCATCATCATCTAGCTCAAATGGACTATGCGCAAAGCTAAGGTTTGACCTTGATAGGGTTTTCTATTTTACCGGTCTCATGGTCGTAGTTAGGAGACATGGTTATAGGATCGATTGCCGTACTATCAGGGGGGGCTCTCAAGTGAGTAGCTTGATCGTATCGTTCGTTGAGAGCTCAAACCATTGCATTCTTGGCATCATCATATTTCTTTGTTCTTGGTTGGCTTTTCTCCATTTGGGCTCTTTAGCTTGTGTTTATCTTCGTGACAAGCTCTAGTTCATCTAAAACAGATTTCATATGCTTCGGCTATTGCATTTTCGGTGTTGCAAGTTTTACCGGTCTTATTCGAGGAAGGGTTCTCACCATTTTCTTATGGTACTTTTCTCATTTGCTTCTTATTTATATTTCAATCAATATTGTGTTAGTCCATGTCATTAGCTTTCCAACAAACTTTGTTTCTTTGAATTCGGAGTTCGTTTGCAAAAGTTGTGGCAGTTTTGGTGTTCTTAAATGGTAGCAGCAGTACTACCACGGCTAGAGCGGATGTATTTTTTTACTACCGCTCTGGAGCGGTACTGCCGCGGCTCCAAGAGTGGTACTACCGCTCCGGACCAAAATCCCGTGTTAAGTCCATCCGTGGTAGGCACGGATGTAATTTTTTAGTACCGCTCGCAAGCAGTAGTACCGCTACCCGTAGCGGTAGTACCGCTATCCATACTGGTAGTACGGTGAGTTCGAGCGGTAGTACCGCTCCGACTGTTCTACTGGCCTTTTGCCTCCTCGGTGTTGTTTTTCAAAGGGTTAGTACCGCCCTGGCGGTAGTACCGCTCATTGAAGCAGTAGTACCGCTCTATGCGGGCTATTAGGATAATGGTTGGATTTTCCCCCACCTATAAAAGGGGTCTTCTTCTCCAATGGACCTTATCTCTTGAGCTCGTGTTCTTCCCCCATTGTTGACCTTCTTAGAGCTTGCTAACTCTCAATCCCTCCAATGATTCTTTCTAGTTATTGAGGGAAAAGAGAGAGGAGATCTAGATTCACATTTCCACCAATCACTTTCTCCTCTAAGTGAGGGGAACCCCTTGGATCTAGATCTTGGAGTTCTTCGTTCTTCCTCTCATTTCCCTCCCTAGCATTAGTTTCTTTGGTGGGATTTGGGAGAGAAGGACTTGGGCACTCCGTGTGCCCTTGCCATTGCATTTGGTGCATTGGTTTGAGTTCTCCACGGTGATACGTGGAAGTGAGAAGTTCATAAGCTATTACTCTTGGGTGTTTGAGCACCTTAGAGCTTGTTCCTCTTGGGTGCTTTGGCGCCCTAGATGGTTGGTGGTGCCTCGGAGCTCAATCATTATGGTGCAATGCTCCGGGCAAGCTTCGGGGTCTCCAATTAGGTTGTGGAGATTGCCCCAAGCATTTGAGGTCACCTCGAAGCCACAATCCATTGTGGTGAAGCTTCATGGTGTCGTTGGGAGCCTCCAATCAAGTTGTGGAGATTGCCCCAACCTTGTTTCTACGGGTTTGGTGACCACCCTCAAGGGTCCTTAGTGAAATCGCGGCATCTTGCATTGTGCGAGGGTGTGAGGAGATTACGGTGGCCCTAGTGGCTTCTTGGGGAGCATTGTGCCTCCACACCGCTCCGAACGGAGATTAGCATCCGCAAGGCTATGAACTTCGGGATACATCGTCGTCTCCGCGTGCCTCGATTATCTCTTACTAGAGCCCCTTTACTTATGCACTTTACTTTGTGATAGCCATATTGTTTCTTGTTATATATCTTGCTATCACCTAGTTGTATATTCTGCTTAGCATAAGTTGTTGGTGCACATAGGTGAGCCTAGTTGTTTTAGGTTTTCTGCTTGACTAATTAAACGATAGTTTTATTCCACATTTGTTTAAGCCTAAACCCTAATTATTTTAAAGCGCCTATTCACCTCCCCCCTCTAGGCGACATCCACGTCCTTTCAATTGGTATCAGAACTAGGTCTCTCATTATTAGGTTTAACCACCTGGAGAGTAAGGATGTCGACTAGGGGATTATGATTCTCTGACGCTCTTAGTTTCGATGGCACAAATTTTGATGTTTGGGTAATTCGCATGCTTAATCTCTCTAGGGTCATGGACCCAAATTTAGAGCGAATTGTAGATATGGATTTTTCTCCTCCAAAGGATTCTCAACACAGATCTTTAGAGGATGAGAAAAACTCTTATCTCAATGCTCAAGCTTCTAATGTGCTTTTTGATGCTTTGAGCAATGTAGTTATATTTGAACTAATGCCATTCCGGGATGCTTATGAGTTGTGGACAAAGCTTCAAGATAAATATGGTGTGTCCAAGATTTGTAGGGATGATTGTTCTCCTTCCATCTCTGGTCGTGTTGTATTATCAACTTCTTCTACTTCACCAACCTGTGGATTGCCACAAGGTAATTATAAGGTGAGTAGTGAGGATCATTGTAATGATGATAGTGGGCTTATTGTTGATAATTCTTATTCACTATCTTATTGCAATGCTTCATCTTTGGACTTTAATACCTCGAGCACTTTAAATGTTTCACATGCTTGTGTTGATAGTCTTTGCATATCATGTACAAATAGCTTGACTAAATCTCATGATATGCTTGCTATATCTTGTTGCCATGATAAAAATGTATCTATGTCCTCAAGTTGTTGTGCTAGCAATGTAGAGGACACCCAAAACTCCATGGAACAAAATGTGGTCTTGAATGGTGCTTCAAGGGATCCTACATCATCATCTGTTGTTTCTCACTTTTGCCTTATGCCTAAGGTTTCAAAGGTATCTCGTACTTTGAATCCCAATATATCTCACGATGATGATGTTGATGATAATGATGAAGAGAGTGATAATATTGCTTCCTTAAAACTTAAGGGAGAAATGGTTTTTAAAGCTCTTCATAAGAATAATATTGCTCGTTCCAACTTCATGGAAATAATGTCTATTGCCATTGAGGGAAAGAAATATATTGAGGAGTTGGAAGCTCATCTCGAGGAGCATGAGGCCACCATTGAGAAAATGGAAGGTCATGAACGTTATTACGCTAATGAGATCGCAGAGCTATCTCAAGCTCTTGAAAATGAACAAGCCGCCAAAAAATATCTTGATGAGACCTTTGCTCTAGAATTATCTAGATTAAAGGAATCCCATGAAAGAGCTCTCGAGGTGGATAATGATTTTAGAACTAAAAATGATAAGCTTGAAGTTGCATATGCTAAAATCCTTGAGGACTTTGAGCACCTTGAAAATGGCTCAAGGGTCGTTAAGAGTTCTCTCATTGAACTCACCTCGTCTCATGCTCAACTTAAAGTTTCTTATGCTAAAGAGCATGCCAACTTGCCTTCTCCTCTTGCTGTTAATGATGTTGCTGCTACTAACTCTATTCCTTGTGAAGCATCCATATTAAAGGAGAATGTTGAGCTAAGGGCTCAACTTGAGTTGCTATCTAGTAATTATGGGCGAAAGTGCGTTATACTGACTAGAGGGGGGTGAATAGGCGATTTTTACAAATTCATCACTTGAGGAATTTCAACTTTGAGGAATTTGAAATGTGATGAATAACGACGAGCGGAATAAGTAATCAAGTGCATGAGGAACATAGTAACAGCATAGTCTTCATGATGAAATGAAACATGCACAAATAGTAAGTAGCGTGATATAGGATAAGCCGTGATGAACAAGGTAACTTGAAGAATTTGAGGTGAGGAATTTCTGAAAGTCTTCCGTCAAATTCTTCAACCAGTAAGAATCAATTTCATCAATAGGTACATGAAGAATAGAGGGGTTGAGGAAATAGAACCAGATAGCTCGATGAAGACAATGGTTTGATGACCCAGTTCAGACTGTTGTGACAGTCGTACATCTGGTTTGGAGCGGCCTGGTATTTAAACCAGAGGACACATAGTCCCAGGACACACAGTCCTTACCGTATTCTCCTTGAGCTAAGGTCACACAGTCCTCGCCCAACACTCGTGGTTAGTCTTCAGGGTAGACTTCCAAAACCCTCAGAAGCTGGTCACCCGGCAATCCACAATTTACTGTTGGATGCTCTAGACCAAGGTCACTTCGTGATCCCCAATTGACTGCAGGAGCACTAGACCATGACGCCTAACCGTTTGGAGGATGCACAGTCCTCAAAGGTAACAAGCGTCGGATCCACACAGGAATTTCTTCAGTGATGCTCAATCACTATGGGTTTGGTGGTTTGGTTGTGGGTTTTTCCTCCCTGATGATTTTCTCTCAAAGTCCTCGAAGGATGGGTTGCTCTCAAATGACAAGTGTTAGTTCTCTCTCGGAGCAGCCAACCAACAAGTGGTTGTGGGGGTGGCTATTTATAGCCAGGGTGCAACCTGACATGATAATACATAAATGCCCCCAATGATATGACCGTTATGTGGATGTTATGATTGGGGACAGTTGGCGCTAAGCACAGCAACGGTCGGAATTTCGAACTATGAAAGTCCTCAGGCTTACCATGTTCCTCACCTGTAGGAAATTCGCATTGGCGAAATCCTAACTCCTCAGTCAGATCAATTTCCTCAGAGACCAGAAGAACTTCGTCTCTGTCACTGAAGAACTTGTCTGAGCCATACGTAATTTCCAAAGGCTTCATTCGAAGGATTGTATAGGTTGAGGATTCTGGAGTTGCGCATTGGTTAGAAATTTTCCTTGGTGTTACCTCGGCCCCCTTCAACAGTACGGTGTTTCCTATGACTCAAATAAGGAAATGAAACTACGAAAACAAAAGTCTTCATGCTTCATATTACTCGTTCATATCTTCAAGGTCACACCAACTTCTTCAGTTTCAAAGTCTTCACAAAGTCTTCACCAAAGTCTTCACAGAGTCTTTAGTTGAAGACATACATCTTTAGGGGTCGATAATATCCGGATATATCAAACTCCTCATCGACTTATCGAGCCTATGTACACTCAGAAACACATTAGTGCCTTAACCTATAAGTCTTCAATACACCAAAATCACTAAGAGGCACTAGATGCACTAACAATCTCCCCCTTTTTGGTGATTGATGAGAAATAGGTTAAGTTTTCAATGGGGATAAACATATGAAGTGAAAGTGCTTAGTTTGAGGAATTTGATTGCAATATATAGAAGAACTCCCCCTGAAGATGTGCATATTTGAGGAATTTGCTTTGGACCGTAAATGCACATGGCAGGTTAAAACATGGAGAACTCCCCATATATCTTGTAATTCTTACACGCATTTGAACAAATGATATGAAGAATTTGAAATGCGTGAGGAAAATGGTGTCTGACGAAATTCAGCATGTATGCATTAAGGTACTTGAGGAAAAAACATGCGAGGAAATAGTTCAAAAGTGTCAGACCACCATCGGACTTAAGTTTACAACTCAATCAACAAAAGTTTCAGAAGAACGAGAGTTGTAACTTAAACAAAAATAGCCCATATATAGAGACCCACTTGAAGACTAACTCAAATTTTCTCCCCCTTTGTCATCGAAGACCAAAAGGGACGAAAAAATGAGGACTAAGGTCCCTTTGAAGAATTTCATCATGTTGGTGAGGAAGGAGCGCCAGCGTTGTCGGGGTCGATTGTTGATGCAGGGCCTGCCGCAGTGTCGTCAATGTCTTCATCTTCATCGCACTCTCGAGATAACGAATATGAACTTGTGACCATAAGAGTAACTTGTACTTTCTTGAATTTCTTCTGTGGTCGACGAGCCCAGTCAGGATGTTCTTCAAGATCCAGCTCATTCAGTTCTTCAGAAGACATGAGGTGAGACAGTACGGCCAAAGTGCGGTTCAGGTTTTCATGCGCATAGTAGTGATTCCTCTTCACGGTGTTCTGCGTCACAGTCATGTTTTGCACAATGTAACCAAGTTGACGCTTCACCCACTTGTGATTGCGATCGATCTTCTGATGAAGACTTATTAGCAGCTCACGATCAGTCATCACTCGAGGGGTAGACTCTTGAGGTTTGTGAGCTGAGGCCTTTGCTTCGGAGTTCTAAGTTGGCATGTCATCATTGGTGGAGAAGGAAGCAGCTTTGCGAAACTGTCCATCCAATGGACGAGTGCCTTCATCAATGACAGCCTTGCCTTTTTCTTCCACTGAGTCAATTGTCCTCTTGATGACTTCAATTGGAGGCAGGAAGCCAAAGTGGTTCTCGAAATCAGCCTTGAAGGGAACTGAGGACTTTGCCTTGACGAATTTCATGATCCAAGGCGCATAAGTCTTCTGTTCAAATGGAGCTAAAGCAGCATTGGCCAATGACCTCATGAAGAAATCGTGTAAGTCTATGGGAATACCATGAATGATATTGAAGAGCATATTCTTCATGACTCCCTCCACTTCTTCTTCTTCGGAATTGTGGCCCTTCTGAGGACATAGAGTATTTGTGAGTACGCGGTAGACCGTCCTGGGCACATATAGCAAATCCTTCACAAGGAAGGTTTTCCGTTGAGGCTTTCCAGGAGCCAATGTCTTCATCAGCACTTGCATCAGCTAATTCATAAGTGCGGGCTCATCAAATAGTCCGTGAGCTTCATCTGAGGGAATTGGAACTGGTACACACTAAAGCAATTCAGAAGCTTGAGCAGTGAAGTGTGTTGATCCTGTCATCCAGTCCAAAACCCACGAGTTGATGTCTGAAGCATTTCCACTGATATGTAGTGTGGCATAGAACTGAAGGATGATTTCCTCATTCCAGTCGCAGATGTCGACGCAGAAAGGAAGAATTCCTCCATCGTGAAGAACTTGGAGCACTGGTGGGAACGATGGAAGTGTTTCCATGTCCGCATGAGGAATTTGGTGGTGCTTGAAGACTTTCTTCTTCTTGAAAAGGACTGATGCATAGTAGTTGAGCTGTGTTGCCGTCCAGAATCTGTTGCGACCAGCCCTCGCAAAGTCATAGGGATTTGGACGTGTGAAGAACATGCGTTCACTGAAGAAATTGCTCTTGAGGAATTTGGGGCGTACTGAGCCTTTGAATGGCATTCTTGGCTTCGGTTGAAGATTTGGCTTGAAGCACCCCTTAATCTCCTTTGGCATGGGAGGAACACCTTTAGACTGAACGATTTGGAGGGCTGGTTCCTCAGTTGCGGGGGGGGGGCATCAAGATCATCAACTGTTGCAGCTGGAATTTCTTCAGTGACTTGGGTGGTCAAATTTGCAGATTCTTCATGCATTTCTTCAGTCGGATCATTCGACTGAGGAATCTGTGTCAGAAGAGTAGTCATTGGTGAATTTGGGTGTGTTAATTCCCAATATTCATTATTGATGGCAGGCATTGTATTGCCAATGTCTACGTCCTCATCAATTTCTTCAACTCTAGCCTCTTCAGAAGTGAACTAAGGCTGGGGCGATGATATCTTTGGAGTTGAAGCAATGTCTTCAACTTCAATTTCTTCATCAATCCGCTCTGTCGAAGCAAAAGAATGATCTTCATCTTCTTCTGGGATGACATATTCTACCCCAAATGGTACAAGTTCATAGGCACGTGCTGAGGAAATGGGTGTAGCATTAATGGGTCTAGTAGAAGAACTTGGCATAGTCTTCAATTTCTTCACAACTAAGGATTCTAAATCTGATGCTTTTCTCTTGAGTGTCTTTTCTTCTACAGTTTCAGCTTCCTCAGGTACGACTGATGCAGTCGCCCTGGTGGGTTCAGTTTCTTCTGGTGTAGCAAAAGTATCAGCTGGCCTTTCAGTTTCCTCAGGCACAACAATGGTGGTTGTCGTGGCATGGTCATGAGTGGTCTGAGTTTCCTCAGCGGCACTGATGGTTGCTTTTGGTGCAGAAGCATTTCCATCAGCAGTCTCATCAGGCTGAGCAATTTCATCAGTAGCTTGAGGAATTTCATCAGCTTGAGGATTTTGTGGTTGCGATCGAGCTGCAACCCTAGTGTTGTGATCCTTCACTGTAGCTTGAGCAGCCCTGACGAATCTCACCTTGGTGCCCTTCCATTCAGCATCATATCTCTCTTGATCCTCACAGAGTGTGCGAATTTCAGACTGAACAGTGACAAGTTGATTTGGGGTCAAATTCATCACATTGTCTCTTTCAAACTTTTCCTTCCGAGTCCTGTTCGTCTTAGCTCTTAGAGCTTGATCTCTCTTCCATTTTTCTTCCGAGATGAAGTGGGTGAAGACATGATCCACTCCAAGAGGCAGATTTAGTGAAGAAAGTGGGGTGTTTGGGTCTTCACGCCATATATCGATGAAGTTGAGGATCATCTTGGGATCCAATATGAGAGGAACAAAACTGCCCTTTGCTATAGCAGCCCTTTGCTGACTTTGCCTGATGATTTCTTCCAATTCCTCATCATCAGCTTCATCATCATCATCCTCAGAACCTGAGGGTATGGTCACCACAGCCTTGCGTGAGTGAGGACTTGGTCTTTGACCTCGTCTAGCAGTTTTCTTCAGCTTCAACGCAGAAGGGCTAGTTGAAGACTTTGCTGTAGTAGAGGGGCTTGCTGAGATCTTTGGAACTCTTGAGAATCCCTTAGTCCTCTTACATGATGCCAGATGCACTGGGGTTGAGGACTTTGCAGCTGCCGCAGAAGACTGAGCAGCAACCTTTCTAGCAGCTGAAGACTTTGTAGGCCGAGGCCTTTGACCTTGAGGAATATACTGTGAAGGTTTTGAGGTTGAAGAAATTGTCTTCAATGCCGATTTCTTCATCATGATTTTCTTCGGAGCACTTGCACAGGCTCCGGTAGAGCCAGCAGCAGCAGAATCTTCATTGAATTTCTTCACTGCCTCTTTGGCTTTCCTCGCCAGCTTGGCTTGCTGCTTCTCCCACATGTGAGGAAAGTCCTCACCAGTCTTGAGGCTAGTGGGATCAGAAATTTGATTTGGAGCAAGGGGAGGCCTACTACAAGGAGGTTTCACTGCGAATTTCATCATGTATTTTGGAGTTACATAACGAGATTCCTTCCATTCCCTTGCCCATCTCCTCTCAATTTTCTGCACACGGATTTTTCTCTGCTTGCTCGTTTCTTTGCCATGAGTTTCTTCATCGGGTGTGCAGTATTCCTCATACAGATCATCTGGAATCTCAAAAGCAGTGTGCACATCTGGCTTATTTCCACCTTTCTGAGGTTTCTTTCCGTCAATCATTTTCTTCACCTGAGGACTTTGAACTCTTGATGACTCTAAAGAAGTACACAGTTTTTCCTCAAGGAACGTTGCAAATGAGTTAAGTTGATGAGAACCTAGTGATTCATCAGCGGACATGTTGTACGTGTGAACATAGTATAGGTGCGAGGAATTTGAAGAGGTCATATGCATTCTCAGAAATTTTAAATAAAATAGGATTAGGTGAGGAATTTGACCATGTGTGTCTTGAGGAATTTCACTAAGTGTTCTTTGTCTTAGGTTCCAAAGTTGTGTAAATTTTGAGGATTCACACAATTGAGGAATCTTGACAAAAATCATTACTTAGGGAACATCATCAAATATATGAAGATGTAAGGTGCTTTAGAATAAGATTCATGAAGAATAAACACCTTTTGAGGAATATGAAGAGCATTTGAAGATCAAACAAGGGCAGTAAAAATAAATTTAATTTACCCTGGTGAAGAACACGACGAACTAAGAGATGAGGTTGGGAAGTTCGTCAGTTCAGATCTGCCACGCCCTAGCTTAGCAGAGGGAGACAACTACAGCGGCGGCGGGATGAAGACTTCCGCTGACGATGCGTGTACGACGACGGAGAGGTCGAGGCAGTGAAGCTCTTCCACACCGGCATCGATGACTTTAGCGGTGGCGCTAGGTTGGAGCACGGGAGAGAGTAGAGATGAGGAGTAACCGAGCACTGTTGAAGGGGAGGGGTATTTATAGTGCAAGTGAAAACCAATCCGCCCAAAGTTTTTTTTGGACAGGATTGCACCTGACCCTTGCTCTCCACGCGACAGGTGTCACCCACATTCTGAGTAGTGGAGATTATGGGGGATCGTGGGTTATCCAGTCGTGGGAATCGGAACCGATTGAGCGGGAACCGCTGAAAATTTTGATAGTGAAAATTTCAAACTTTCCGTTCGCAAATTCTTTAGCTGCCAAGGACACAATGAAGACTTTGAACGAGTTTCAAAGTAGAACGCATATGAAGATTTGGTGAACAGACTAGGTTGAGTTTAGCATAGAGGGGGAAAGGGTCCGATCACATTCACTTAGATGAAAATCAACTTGAAGAATTAGCAATAAGTGAATGCTGCTGAGGACATTGAAAACTCAAATATATATATATATATATATATACATAGTCAATGAAGAACATGAGTTTCAAAGTTTAAAGAATTTGAAAAGTTGAGGAATTTGAAAACTTGAGGAATTTACAAATTTGAGGAATTTGATAATTTGAAGAATTTGCAAAAATAACGAAAAACTCAATTTTGAAGAATTTCAAGTTTGGTTGGTGGTGTGACCCCCCGTATAAGAATGATGATTTCAAACACCGCGTACAATTGTCATAGGGTTCTGAGAATCAAATTCTTCATTAATTTCTTCACACTTAGAGGGTTATTCTTCATTGATTGAAGAAAAACGCTACTTCGTGTGTTGCACATCTAAGTCATCAATTTTGCATAAGTGTTAGGATGTGTGTCCTTTTTCAACGAACATTCGAAGATTCTAAGATACTTAGCTCACACCGCAACTTGCAAAACCTCTTTTCATCCAAGGGCTTTGTGAAGATATCGGCTAGTTGTTCTTCAGTGGGGATGTGGTCGATGGAGATGTCACCCTTGAGTACATGATCTCAAAGAAAGTGATGACGAATCTGGATGTGCTTGGTCTTGGAGTGCTGAACTGGGTTGTAAGCAATCTTGATGGCACTCTCGTTGTCGCAGTAGAGAGGCACATTCTTCAACTTGATGTCGTAGTCCTTGAGAGTTTGCTTCATCCATAGTAACTGAGCACAACATGAGCCAGCAGCAATGTACTTAGCTTCAGCAGTACAGAGTGAGACGCAGTTCTACTTCTTCGAGGACCAACAGACTAAGGATCGTCCGAGGAAATGACATGTGCCTGAGGTTGACTTGTAGTCCACAGGATCTCTAGCATAGTCAGCATCAGAGTATCCAACAAGGTGAAGATTTGAGCCCTTGGGATACCATAATCCAAGTGTTGGTGTGTGAGATAAGTATCGAAGAATATGTTTCACAGCCTTATGGTGTGATTCCTTTGGTGTTGCTTGGAATCGGGCGCACATGCAAACACTCAGCATAATATCAGGCATAGATGCACATAGATACAATAATGAACCAATCATGGAGCGGTATACCTTCTGATCGAAATCTTTACCATTTTCATCAGTGCAGAGGTGGCCTTTTGAAGGCATTGGAGTTTTGACGCCTTTGCAATCTTGCATGTCAAATTTCCTCAGAACATCTTTGAGGTATTTCTCTTGTGAGATGAAGATGCCATTGTCTTGATGACGAATTTGAAGACCTAAGAAGAATTTCAACTCTCCCATCATAGACATTTGATATTCTTCACTCATCGTATAGGCAAATTCATAATTGTAATGTTTGTCAGTACAACCAAAGATAATATCGTTCACGTATATTTGGAATATGAACAATTCATTGTCATAGGATTTTGTGAAAAGAGTTGGGTCGAGTGAACCAGGTTTGAAGCCTTTCTTCATGAGGAATTCCTTCAGAGTGTTGTACCACGCCCAAGGGGCCTGTTTGAGGCCATAGAGGGCCTTGTTGAGTCCGAAGACTTTGTCAGGATGCTTAGGGTCTTCAAAACTTGGGGGTTGAGCAACATATACTTCTTCCTCAAGCTTACCATTGAGGAATGCACTTTTCACATCCATCTGATATAAGATGATATTATGATGGTTAGCATAAGCAAGCAATATGCGAATAGCTTCAAGTCTAGCAACAGGTGCAAACATTTCATCAAAGTCAATTCCTTCAACCTGTGTGTAGCCTTGAGCTACAAGACAAGCCTTATTCCTCACCACAAGGACATTTTGATCTTGCTTGTTGCGGTAGATCCACTTGGTACCTATGATGTTACTTACAAACTCATATGCTTCAGAGTGAAGAATATGACATCGATTTCATCAGATAGGATTTCATCACACAATATAGTAAGCAAGTAGTGTGAGGACGTGAGAAATGAGGAATTCATTTCATCATGGTTAGCTTGCGTCCTTTCAAGCATTTCCTCAGGTCTCCAGCAAGTTCATCAGATGTTCAGTTTCATCTGGAGACCTGACCCTGCATAATAAATTAGTTCAATTTCTTCACCACCCACATCTGGAGGGGTGGCAAAGAGTTCATCATTCTGCGAGCACCATGTGAGAAAGGAGGCATTGAAGCAAGTGCGCTTTGTTTCACAGGGCGAGGATTAGAGTACTCAAATGAATAAGCAGAGAAATTCTTCGAGGACTTATGAATATAATGGTTTGAAGAATAATGCACATATTCATAACTCGTAGGTTTTCCCTGCGAATCAGAAGCATTAGCACGAGAATGATATTTTTGACCATTTGAGGAATTTGGTCCAAGTGAGGACTTTGATCTGGGGATCCTATTCTTCGTGAGTGATGTCGTGAGGACATTCACTTGAAGATTTTGTAGGTAGCTCTTGGGAACCCAGATTTTCTTCATAGGAGAACCGTTCCTGCAGTGAGTTCCAACAAATCTAGAAAATACTTCACCTTTCTGATTTTTGAAGAATTTGTAGTTGGAGTCAAGTGACTCATCAGAGGAATATGAAGTTTCACAAGTAAAGCCAGATAAAGTGGATGTATCTACATGAGATCCTTTCGCAGCAACCCATGAGGTTTTGGGTTACTGCTCACGTGTCCAATAGGATCCATCAGCGTTGAGTTTCCTCAAAAAGGCAATACCCTCTTTCCTAGGTTTCCTGTTTAGAATCTGCTTTTTGAGGACATCGCAAAGGGTTTGAGGCCCTTTCAGACTTTTGTACATGCCTGTCACATACAATTCCTTCAACCATGCATTGTCGTTAATGATACTTGTGGTATCCTCAGATGAGGAATTTGAGACCACTGGAATAGTTGAAGAATTTGCAGCAATAGAAGCATTTGAACATTCGGGTGAAGAATTAGCAGTTTCACGTTTGATGCATTTCAAACAAGGTGGAACAAATTCTTCCTGAGCAGTACTGATCTGGTGAGCCAGTAAGGAATCGTTTTCCCTTTGGAGATCCTCATGTGACACCTTTGATCCTTTTTCCATGAAGCAATAGGTGGGAGCATAATCATCATTGCTAACGTCAGAGTCTGTGGAGTAGTCATATTGTTTATCGTTGAAGATGGACTTGTTGACCGAAGCAGTAGCGAGAGCAAGGCTAGCGACACCAGATTCTGATTCCTCCTCAGATTCTTCCTCTTCTTCAGATTCTTCCTAAGAATCCATTTCCTTGCCGATGAATGCTCGAGCCTTTTTGGAACCATTCTTCTTGTGCGTTGAGGACTTTGAAGATTTCTTCTTTTTCTTCGAGTCATCAGAACTATCCTCCTTGTATTTCTTCTTCTTCTTTGAATCTTTTTCCCAGAGAGGACAGCCAAAGATAAAGTGACCGGGCTTCTTGCAACGATGACAGGTTCTTTTCTTGTAGTCTTCTGAGGAATATGATTTCCTGAAGCCAAATTTTGATGACTTTCCTAATCCACCTCTCCTTGAGAACTTCTGGAATTTTCTCACGAGCATTGCCAGTTCCTAACTTAGTTCTTCAGGATCACCAAGGCTGCTGTATGAATCTTCTTCTTCGGATGAGGAATTTTCTCTTGCCTTTAGAGCACGAGATCTTCCATAGCTTGGCCCGTAGAGGTCTCTCTTCTCAGCTTGTTGGAATTCATGAGTATTGAGTCTCTCAAGAATATCAGCAGGATCAAGTGACTTGCAGTATCCACGTTCTTGAATCATCAAAGCCAGAGTATCGAATGAGGAGTCAAGAGATCTTAGCAGTTTCTTCACCACTTCATGGTCAGTGATATCGGTGGCACGCAGTGCTTGAAGCTCATTGGAGATATCAGTGAGACGATCAAAAGTTTGTTGAACATTTTCATTGTCAAGTCTCTTGAAGCGGTTAAATAGATAGTGAAGAACATTAACACGAGAGTCACGTTGAGTGTAAACACCTTCGGTGACTTTGGACAACCTATCCCAGATAAGCTTAGTAGACTCCAAAGCACTCACTCTGCCATACTGACCTTTGCTCAGATGGCCACAGATGATATTCTTCACTTGAGGAAATGAGTTGCTTGAATCTCTTCACATCAGCAGTAGTAACAGTGGGAGTGACAGAGGGCACACCATTTTCCACAACGTACCAAAGATTGTTGTCAATAGCTTCAAGGTTCATACGCATCTTGTTCTTCCAGTAGGGGTAGTCCGTCCCATCAAAGGTAGGATACCCCATAGAAACCTTGATCATACCTGCAGTCGACATAACTAGAACTCCACGTGGTTAAACCAAAATCACACAGAGCGAGGGAGTACCTGCTCTCATACCAATTGAAAGTGCGTTATATCGACTAGAGGGGGGTGAATAGGCGATTTTTACAAATTCATCACTTCAAGAATTTCAACTTTGAGGAATTTGAAATGTGATGAATAACTAGCAGCGGAATAAGTAATCAAGTGCATGAGGAACATAGTAACAGCATAGTCTTCATGATGAAATGAAACATGCACAAATAGTAAGTAGCGTGATACCGGATAAGCAGCGATGAACAAGGTAACTTGAAGAATTTGAGGAGAGGAATTTGTGAAAGTCTTCAGTCAAATTCTTCAACCAGTAACAATCAATTATCAATAGGTATATGAGGAATAGAGGGGTTGAGGAAATAGAACCAGATAGCTCGATGAAGACAATGGTTTGATGACCCAGTTCCGACTGCTATGACAGACGTACGTCTGGTTTGGAGCGGATTGGTATTTAAACCAGAGGACAAATAGTCCCAGGACACACAGTCCTTACTGTATTCTCCTTGAGCTAAGGTCACACAGTCCTCGCCCAACACTCGTGGTAAGTCTTCAGGGTAGACTTCCAAAACCCTCACAAACTGGTCACCCGGGGATCCATAATTTACTGTTGGATGCCCTAGACCAAGGTCACTTCGTGATCCCCAATTGACTGCAGGAGCACTAGACCATGTCGCCTAACCGTTTGGAGGATGCACAGTCCTCAAAGGTAACAAGCGTCAGATCCACACAGGAATTTCTTCAGTGATGCTCAATCACTATGGGTTTGGTGGTTTGGTTGTGGGTTTTTCCTCACTAATGATTTTCTCTCAAGGTCCTTGGAGGATGGGTTGCTCTCAAATGACAAGTGTCAGTTCTCTCTCGGAGCAGCCAACCAACTAGTGGTTGTGGGGGGTGGCTATTTATAGCCAGGGTGCAACCTAACATGATAAGACATAAATGCCCCCAATGATATGACCGTTATGTGGATGTTATGATTGGGGACAGCTGGCTCCAAGAACAGCAATGGTCGGAATTCTGAACTATGAAAGTCCTCAGGCTTATCATGTTCCTCACTTGTAGGCAATTCGCACTGGCGAAATCCTAACTCCTCAGTCAGATCAATTTCCTCAGAGACCAGAAGAACTTCGTCTCTGTCACTGAAGAACTTGTACGAGCCGTAAGAGATTTCTAAAGGCTTCACTCGAAGGATTGTATAGGTTGAGGATTCTGGAGTTGAGCATCAGTTGGAAATTTTCCTTGGTATCACCTCGGCCCCCTTTAACAGTACGGTGTTTCCTATGACTCAAATAACGAAATGAAACTACGAAAACAAAAGTCTTCACGCTTCATATTCCTCGTTCATATCTTCAAGGTCACACCAACTTCTTCAGTTTCAAAGTCTTCACAAAGTCTTCACCAAAGTCTTCACAAAGTCTTCAGTTGAAGACATACATTTTTAGGGGTCGATAATCTCCGGATATATCAAACTCCTCATCGACTTATAGAGCCTGTGTACACTCACAAACACATTAGTGCCTTAACCTATAAGTCTTCAATACAGCAAAATCACTAAGGGGCACTAGATGCACTAACAATGGGAAATTGGAAGAAAGTCATGAAAAGCTTTCTAGCTCTCAAGGCGATCTTCTAGTATCTCATAATGTGCTAAAGGTAGATCATTAGGCTAGTACTAATAAGGTAACATCAAGTGATCCTCATATGGAAATTAGCACTACATCTAGTAGAAATGCTTTATTTCCATGTGCTAGTCCTCGTAGTTCATCTACTCATAATGTTGGTACATCTTGTGATGAATTACTTTCCTTGCCTTGTTGCTCTAACGATGAAGCTTATACTTCCTCTAGTACTTGTATTGATACTAAGCATGTAGAGGAAATAAAAGAGCTCAAGGCCCAAGTCACTTCTTTGAAGAAAGACATGGAAAAGAGTCATGAAGGGAAGTCCATACTCAACAATATATTGTGTGGTCAAAAATCCCGAAATGACAAAGGAGGACTTAGATTCAACTCCAATAATAAGAAGAAGTCCAAGAGCAACAACAAGAAGGGCCAAGAACAAGTCAAGAACTCGGCGAAGATTGTTTGCTTCAAGTGCAAAATAGAAGGGCACCATGTTAGATCTTGCCCATTGAAGAAGAAGCCCCATAGTGACAAGCAACAAGGGAAGCGGCCACAAGTTCCATCTCATGCTCAACGTCAAGTTGAAGAAAGGCCACTTCCCAAGAAGACCCAAGTCAACGCTCCTCAAGTTGAGAAATCAATTGAGAAGAAAGTAAAGGGTAAATGTTGCTACTTATGTCGTGAGAAGGGACACTTTGCTTCTTCATGCACTAATGGTAACTTATCCAACCCAATCATTATTGATGATATCTATTCTCTTGGGAAGGATAAGGTTGGCAATGTGTTTGCCAAGATTGTTGGTACTCAAAGTGGTGTCAAGAAAAGAGCCATTTGGGTAGCCAAGCCTATTGTGACTAACCTCTTAGGACCCAACTTGGTTGGCGACCAACAAGCTCAAACTTGATCAATAGGTATTGTTGGAGGGAATTGGTGACTTGGCTACATTATGAAGAATTAAGGGATCTTCATCATTCATATTATCTCAAGCCAAGTCATGTGGATTATCAAGTTTCTATCTTATATCCAATGTTCCTCATTGCGGTAACTTGTACTTAAATTGAATACGTTGTTAGTTACTTGCCCCTTTGCATGTTGTCGTTTTGTACCTTGCATGTGTTTGTATATGATGTGCTTCCTATTTTTTTATCTTGAGAAATCGAGTATGTATGATGGGTTGCACATCATGTATGTGTGAGTCTTGTGTTGAGCCTATTTCCATCTTGTCTTATCTTAGTTGGCTCTCTTGATTGATTAATGGACTATCCCATTTTGGGGGAGTGATGTGCTTTGTGCACTTCACAATCCTAAAAATGTGTGTACATGAGGAATACCACTTAGTATTGATATTACAAGATTATCTAGCTTCTATGTGGTATGTCTTCTCATGAGAAATTCAAATTCTAAAAGGTCCATTAATCATCTCTTGTTGTATTTCATTTGCCACTTGTTATTATCATTGGGTTACCACATTATGGGGAACTAATATGCTATGTGCATATTACAAGCCCATAGAATGTGTACATTTGAGATATTGCCACTTAGATTTGATATTATAATTTATCTTGTTCCTAGGTGGCATGCTAGCTCTACCAGTGTCATTTGCTTATGATTTAGGAGTAAAGATGACGTTGGATCTATTTGCAATCTACCAATGTGAATTATTTCCAAATACTTCTTGTCCTTGACAATTGGTATTCCTTTTAAGTGGTAGAGATTGCTAATCATCTTACATAGGATTTTATTTATCGTTTGTCTTCCTTGCCTCTTGTGGATCTTCTTGAGCATGTCTAGTGTTTCTATCGATATAGGGAAAGTGATGATCCCATCAAGTGCTTGCTTTATCCAAATGCAAATTCTATATAATGCACATCTCTTGGGGGAGCCCTACTATTTTCCTTAGAACACTCTCTTTGTATGTTTATCATAAAATCTTTTGATCCTCATCAAGTGTGTGTTGGTGGGAGGCAAGCCTTTTCTCTATGGTACATTGTGCCAGCATGAACATTTGTGAAGGGTGTGGTTTGTGGAACCTAGCTCTCTTTTGGGAACTTGATACCTCTTGTTTTCCTTCAATTGGTATCTTGTTTCCTTCTATTTGGCATGTGTCAATGGATATCTCATTCCTTGATATATATTTTAGTTGGTATCCGTCAAGTGATTTTTTTTGTTTGGTATCTTATTTTCACTTCATTCCTTTTCTCCCGGTATCTTATCAACCGTGTGTTGATTTGATTCTCGAAAGCCTTGAGCATGCATATTTACTAAATGTACTTTCGTTGGCATATTCTCTTTCATTGACCCAATATATAGGGGAAACTCCACTATGACATAAATTGGCTAAAGTGTGCATGAGATTCAATTTAATATTTATATGCACATATTTATGGGGAGTTTTGTCCTATATATTGTTGGTACATTAACTTTTTGGTCCCAATAAGTTTGGGTACCACTTTGTTTGTGGTGTTGTTCTAGGAACAATTGGAGATACATTGGACACTCGGCTCAATTACAAGGAAGGCGTTGACACCATGTGCTTATTGGAGCCTTGCTAGGATGATCGACGAACCATTGTCTACTACATCAATCCAATGCTATCCCGGTAACAAGTATCTACTTCATGCATACATTTCTCGCATTCAACTAGAATTTCTTGAGTCATTCTTGTGGTACTTGTTTCCTTTCTCAAAGAGTCTCAACGATGATGTCATATTGCTAGTTGTGATGTCTTTGATGTTCACGTGTTGGGAGTTCATTTATGTACAATAAGAAAATATTAGGCTATGTGCTATGCTTTTAAGCAAAGATCTTATTGGTATAGTTATGACTTCCTTGTGGATATCTTGTTTGTTCCTTCTTGTAACAATTTTGTGTGTACATTATTCTTTGTGGATATATCATCATGATTGCTCTCTACCTAGAATCTTATACACATGAGAGAAGTTACATCTCTATTTGATATCCTCTTTTCTTTCACGTCCACTGTTGCATTTCCTTTTTATTTACTTGGTGGTTTCATGAAAGAATTTGTCTTGAGTACGGATCCTATATCCTAGCATCTTGATGCACTCTTTGGTGGTGAAAATTATTTTCCTCATGCTTGTCTTCACGAGGGTTTTGCCATTTCGATTGGTATCCCTCCTCTTGACAAGGCTATCATTTTCCTATCTTCACTAGGGTTTGTCACAAGCTTTGGTTTTAAATTTTCCTATGAGTAAGCTTGTGAACCCTTTTGCTAGTGTTTTGTCTGTGGGAAGGATATGGTTTGCACTTTGCGTCTCACTTCATCAAGACTATGTTGATGCTTTATGCTCATCCTTATACTAGTATCATCAAGTGCTTTTCCATGACTCACACACGTCATATTGGTTGAGCCTATTCTTACGATTGCCTCTTTTCCATGTTGCCCAACCATATGTTTAGTGCAAGTACTATGCTCATTGTCTTTTCACTTGCTTGCACTTGTGGTGTGTTTATATTGATTTTGGGGGAGTCATGATCCTATTTTGTGCACTTGTAGTCAAATACAAAAATTATTATTTGTGCACAAATCATGGGGAGCTACTCTAGTTTCTTTATAAACATTGTTTTTCCCATATCATAATATATTTTATTCATGTGGCTCGTTGGTCCATGTGATTGATTGTTCCAATTAGTATCTTTTGATTGCTTGCTTCACTCCGGTGTATGTCTTTGTGCCATACAATCCTTTGTGCAATCTTTGGGTTCTCAATATAGTTTGTCTTCCTCCAACTACTTATCATTGTATATGTGTATTTCTTTGCACACGTATTTGAGATATACAAGCTTTTTGGAGGAACACCTATTATATTGGATTTCTAAACTTTTTTCCATTTTGGCAACCGATGCCAATGGGGGGGAAGTTTAGAGAGTTTAGTTTGGAATGCTTTGAGAGTTTTGCTTTTGTTGTTTAGGCATTTGCATCTCACATCCATGCATTGCATTGTGTGTGCTTGGTTGTGCTTATTTTCTTATATAAACTCTCTTGAAAGTGGTTGTCATCAATTACCAAAATGGGGGAGATTGTCAGAGCACATTTCTCCATGTGTGGTTTTGGGTAATTGATGACACCCCTATGGACTAATGGTTCCCTTGAGTTATATTCGAAGGATTTGTCCATAGGCACTTCTTGAAGTCCATCTATTGGGTTTCAAGGAGTTTATATGGTGACCAAGGTGGTATTCAAGGTTTATCCAAAGATTGGTCATGTGGGAGTTGAGCTTATTGCAAGCATGTCTTGAAGAAGAAGGTTGTGTAAGCATTCATGTTTACCTTCAACACATCATCTTTATGAATAGAGAAGCTAAGATACAAGGTTGAACAATACTAAGTCAAAAAGTGAATCAAGTTGATCAACACACAAAGCGTACAAGATGTAGCAAGAGGGATCAAGTGATCCCATGGTGTGGTAAGCATTGTCCATTACGCTTTGTGTACTAACCCATGGTCTACGTGAGAGTTCTTTGTGGGGTTAGGTATATTTCCATGGGATTGCATGAAGAGGCAGATCCCATACATCCCATGGAAGATGACATCAAGTGGAGATTGTCATCAAGGTTGTGATGTGCAAGATAAAGTGAAGCATCACGAAGAGATCATGCTTGAGGCTCGCCGTTCATCGTGGTGAAAATTCACTTGTGAAGATGTGCTGAAGAGTGGCTCACCCATAGTGGAGTATGGGGGAGCAATCATCTAGTCTCCATCAAGCCAATGCAATCAAGAAAGGTGGTCCATCTTGAGGAAGTCAAGATCATCATCACCCAGCTCAAGTGGACTATGCGCAAAGCTAAGGTTTTACCTTGATAGGGTTTTCTATTTTACCGGTCTCATGGTGGTAGTTGAGAGACCGGGTTATAAGATCGATTGCCGTACTATCAAGGGGGGCTCTCAAGTGAGTAGCTTGATCGTATCATTCGTTGAGAGCTCAAACCATTGCATTCTTGGCATCATCATATTTCTTGGTTCTTGATTGGCTTTTCTATATGTGGGTTCTTGAGCTTGTGGTTATCTTCGTGACAAGCTCTAGTTCATCGAAAACGGATTTCATATGCTTCGTCTATTGTGTTTTCGGTGTTGCAAGTTTTACCGGGCTTATTCGAGGAAGGGTTCTCACCATTTTCTTGTGGGAATTTTCTCATTTGCTTCTTATTGATATTTCAATCAATATTGTGTTAGCCCATGTCGTTAGATTTCCAACAAACTTTGTTTTATTGAATTCAGAATTCGTTTGCAAAAGTTGTGGCAGTTTTGGTGTTCTTAAAAGGCTGCACCGCGGCTAGAGCGGATGTAATTTTTTACTACCGCTCCGGAGTGGTACTACCGCGGCTCCAAGAGCGGTACTACTGCTCCGGACCAAAATCTCGTGTTAAGTCCATCTGTCGTAGGCATGGATGTAATTTTTTAGTACCGCTATCCATAGCGGTAGTACCTTGAGGTCGAGCGGTAGTACCGCTCCGGCGGTTCTACTGGCCTTTTGCCTCCTCGGTGTTGTTTTTCAAAGGGGTAATACCGCCCTATCCGTAGTACCGCTCCTTGTAGCGGTAGTACCGCTCTGTGCGGGCTGTGAGGATAATGGTTGGATTTTTCCCCACCTATAAAAGGGGGTCTTCTTCTCCAATGGACCTTATCTCTTGAGCTCGTGTTCTTCCCCCATTGTTGACCTTCTTCGAGCTTGCTAACTCTCAATCCCTCCAATGATTCTTGCTAGTTCTTGAGGGAAAAGAGAGAGGAGATCTAGATTCACATTTCCACCAATCACTTTCTCCTATAAGTGAGGGGAACCCCTTGGATCTAGATCTTGGAGTTTTTCGTGTTCTTCCTCTCATTTCCCTCACTAGCATTAGTTTCTTTGGTGGGATTTGGGAGAGAAGGACTTGGGCACTCCGTGTGCCCTTTCCATTGCATTTGGTGCACAGGTTTGAGTTCTCCACGGTGATACGTGGAAGTGAGAAGTTCATAAGCTATTACTCTTGGGTGTTTGAGCACCTTAGAGCTTGTTCCTCTTGGGTGCTTTGGCGCCCTAGACGGTTGGTGGTGCCTCGGAGCTCAATCATTGTGGTGCAAAGCTCCAGGCAAGCTTTGGGGTCTCCAATTAGGTTGTGCAGATTGCCCCGAGCATTTGAGGTCACCTCGGAGCCACAATCCATTGTGGTGAAGCTTCGTGGTGTCGTTGGGAGCCTCCAATCAAGTTGTAGAGATTGCCCCAACCTTGTTTGTACGGGTTCGGTGACCACCCTCAAGGGTCCCTTAGTGGAATCACGACATCTTGCATTGTGCGAGGGCGTGAGGAGATTACGGTGGCCCTAGTGGCTTCTTGGGGAGCATTGTGCCTCCACACCACTCCGAACGGAGATTAGCATCCGCAAGGCTGTGAACTTCGGGATACATCATCGTCTCCGCGTGCCTCGGTTATCTCTTACCGGAGCCCCTTTACTTATGCACTTTATTTTGTGATAGCCATATTGTTTTCTTGTTATATATCTTGCTATCACCTAGTTGTATATTCGGCTTAGCATAAGTTGTTGGTGCACATAAAGTATTCAGTAATGCCTTGAGACAAATCAACTGTGTGGCATTTGCTTCCATCAGAACCAGGGTGTCATTTGCAGATTGCACTATTGGAAAGTTAGGGCATGAATTGACTTACAGAGAGGGGTGATTAGATTAAGTCTCATGGCCCTATTGAGTATTGATTGTAGCAGGTCAGCAGCCAAGATGAAGATTAAAGGATACAAAGCATCACCATGTCTATCTCCTCTTTTACAGTAGAATTTTTTCCCAGGAACACCATTTAGCATTACTGTAGATGATGTAGATGTAAAAAGTAATTGCATCCATGAAATCCACTTTTCCCCAAATCCCTTTGCTCTAAGTATGTCAATGATGGCCTGATGCTCAATTGTGTCAAAGGCTTTTTCAAAATCAAGCTTAATCACCAGCATCTCTTTTTTTGATCCGTGGCATTGGTATATGTATTCATATGCCTAGCCAAGGCAGTCCTGAATTACCCTACCTTAGAGAAAACCATACTGATTAATATGAACCAGTTGAAGAATAGTCTTTTGAAGTCTATTGGCCATCAGCTTTGTGATAATCTAAAGAACTCCATTCAATAGAGAAATTGGCCTAAAATCATTAGGTGAAACTGGCACTTCTTTTTTGGGTATTAAAGTGATGAACGAGGTATTAATACTTTCCAGGTTCAAGGTGCCAGCATGAAAATCCATGATCAGCTTAGTAATATCCACCTTAATGATGTCCCAACATGCTTTGATGAATTCATTGTTAAAACCATCCGGACCTAGGGATTTGTCTCTAGGCAGGTTTTTTACCACTTCATCAATTTCCTCCTGAGTAAATGGTTTCTCAAGATCCTGAAAAACTTGGGGATCCATTCTGTTTTCATAAATCTCATTCAATCCAAAGTGCATTGTGTGTCCATTAGATTGCCCTAATCTCTTCTTAAAAGCATCCCAAAGAATTGCAGCCTTTCCTTCATGGTCAGTGATTTCCACTTGATCATCATTCCTTAACATTGCAATTTTATTGTGCCTCTGATTGATTGAAGCTTTAGTATGGAAGAATTTTGTGTATTCATCACCAAACTTAACTCCTTTAATTCATCCTCTCTGTTTCCAATATATTTTCTGATTATTAAGCACTGTGAGTAGGCATTCTTTCAATATGGATCTACAATTCCATTCAAGAGTAGAAAGATCTCTGTATTCCTCTATCAGATCCCACAAGAAAATACATGCATTTAAATCTTCAATCTGCTTTTTGAGACAGGACAAACTTTTGGCCCATAACTTCAAGGCTCTTTTCAGGTTTTGAAATTTGGCATTGATTTTGTTAGCTGAATCAATGTGTCCCACGGGAATATCCCAAGCTGCTTGAACTATAGCTTTGAATGAAGTGTGTTTGAGCCAGTAATTTTCAAATCTGAAGACCTTGGAGTTAGGAATGGTTGTTCCAATTTTAATCACACATGGGAGATGGTCAGAAATGGGTTTAGCCAGTGGTAATCTAGTAGTGTCAGGGTAAGAAGTCATCCAAGCCGTAGAGGTGAAAAACCAGTCTAGTTTTTCTAAAACAGGTCTTTCCTACATGTTACTCTAGCTGAACTGTCTGCCATTTAAAGGTAATTCCACCTGCCCTAAGTTGTTGATAGCTTCATTAAAGAGCAACATTTGATTGACATCTCCACTAGGTCTATTTCTATCTTCAGGAGCCCTTATGAAGTTAAAATCCCCCATAATAATCCAATCCACATCATTGGGCATTTGAATGTTACTGAACTACTCTATGAATTCAATTTTTTCTTCCAAGTGGCAAGGCCCATAGATGTTTGTAAGGATCCAGGTTTTGGAAGTTGTGGTACATGTGAACTGAACAGAGACGGAGAATTTGTTTTAAAATATGAGTTCACCAGAAAATAAAGCTCCATTCCAACCAGTCAATATACCTCCAGAGGCCCTAATAGAAGGCAGGTATTCAAATTTGTTAAATCTTGGTGGGCAAAATTGATTGATGTATCCCAAATCAAAATTCTCTCTTTTAGTTTCCTGGATGCAAGCAATTCTAGCAGCACTTTCTTCAACTTTTTGTTTAATAGCCAATCATTTTTCAAATGAATTTAGCCCTCTAATATTCCAGTTCAATATGTTCCAAGATCTATTATTATTCATAATAAACTAGATGCAGCTTCCTTTGGAATACCAAGTGCCATCCCTTGGTATGATTCCTAAAATATGAGTTAGGTCTTCCTTTTCTCACACCCGTGTAGGAAATGTACAATTCACCACATTCCATCATGCAGATACAATTCATTGACAGCATGAATATGTTATACGGAAGTTTTTGAAATATCACCAGGAGTTTTTCAAATATCACCAGGAGTTCAAGATTATCCTTACATATGTACCAAAGACAGGACGCATTAGTGAGCATCAGAAGTTCTACTAGCAAAAGGTGCCACATTGACCCAAAACCCAACTGTTTACATAAACTGACATCCTTAAAACTAGCATACACACATATGTGGTAGTCCAAGGTAAATAGATAGAGCATCTCCCTCCTGATTTGAGTGTTATGTTGTAACAACATCATTACACAAATTTTGGTTTGTTTGCTATTCATGTGGCTTTGTCCACCTTGGCCACATCCTCCTGTCCTTTCTGCTTGAGTCTTTTGGAAAACTTCTCCTTAAGTTCCTCCTCAGTCACCTTGCAAACAGTTTTTGTAAGATTTTTGACCACTCTGCTATCAGTAATTGGTGGAACAGCATTGCAAGGTAAGCAAGATTTTGTATGACAAGATTTCCTCCTATATCCATTATTCTCTTTTTTTAATTCTATCACTTCTCCTTACCTCGGTTTCCACTATTGGTTCTTTATCTATCCTTTTCTTTGAAAGAGCTTCTCCTAAGGGAAGGAGAATCACTTTGTTGGGGGAAACTTGCTTTAGAGGACTACCAAACGCACTGGAGGAGTGAGGAGCTAGGCTGATACCCTCATTCTCCTTACCCAGTCCAAGCATTATCTCCTTACAGCTAGGAGCCTATGTAGTAGAGCATCAATTAGGGATATGAAACATGATATTATCTTTAGAAGAGCAATTTTGAGTTAGCACATTCCGTAGTTCAGATTTCAATAAGTGCATAGTCCATCCTAATTTGTCTGGAGTTAATAATAGGTGGATTATGAAATTGAACCAACTTACTGGGATCTCAATCTTGAAAGAATCTGAATTTCCCTGAGTGACTGGAGCAAAGTGATTTATCTAGAGATCCATGCCCTCTTTAGAAAATAAGTGTGAGCCATCAATTATATCCAAAGCATGAGACTCAGCAATGTTTTGCAATTCAAATGAATGAGGAGGGCTAAAGGAGAGTTGTGCAACATCAATACCTCTGTTGGGAATATTTGGAGATGTCCCTTTTTGTGGGATTGGGCTTGGAGGAACTTCCTCATTTCCAATGTTCACTGTCTTTTCACCCACACTGTGTGAATAATCCTTCATTACTTGTCCCCCAGTTGTTGGAGCTCCACTTTGAGTATCTCTTGAGACACTATCAGTGTTGATAACAAAGTTACTTTCAACATCTTTGACTAGCGCATTAGCATGTGTTGTAGAACAACCAGCTTTGTCACAATCCCCCATGGGTATACCACACATATCCATATTATTCAGGTTGTTCTGCTGCTCTGAAGTGTTACTAACTCCAATCCTAGGTGTCTGGCCAATCCCACTCTGCTACTTTGGTTCCTCTGTTGGGTGCTGCTCCTCTTTCTCACCATCTCCTTGGTAAGCCATTGCAATTTTTTGGAGCGCAAGTCCCATGGCTGGGGCCAGGATTCCTTGATGAACTTCTTCACTAGTAGTGTGTGCAATGGAATTAATGCCATCAGATAGAGATATGGTGGTGGTGATACTACTGTTAGGAGCCCCCTCGTGTTGTAACATACATATTTCAGCTTGTTGCTAAGCAGGCATAGGTGGTTCTGGTTGAGGAAAAGCCTAGTGGTCTTGCTCATATTGTTCATCCCACTCATCCCAATCATCATTTGGGGGTTGCACATTGTTCACAGACAAAGGATGAAATCCTGGGAAATCATTTGCATGCAAAGGTATAGGGTGGGGATCCACACCAGGAGGTGGAATGGGGTCCTCAACAGCACGGCCACCTCCTAGCATTTCATCAAGTAAAACTTCAACAGAAGAAGTCTAGGATTCCTCTTCAAAACATTCTCCTTCAGACCACCTGATACTTTTAGGAATGTCAGCAAGATCTGTGACTCTTTCCTTGACCAGAATATTTCCTCTCAAAGCATCCTCCTTCTCCCAACTAATAATCCTGCCCCAATTAGCAATGGCAGCAGTTATGTCCTTTGTATTGCAGTAATCAAATGGAACACCTATGAATAGTAGCCATCAAGTTCTATTGAAATGAACTCTGCGCCAGTTTCTACCCTCATTGTGTTTGTTGAAAGCAATGAAAACATCACCAAAAGGATTCGGGCTCTGCTGAATCAATATGTCCCTATCTCTGACATGCCTGAACTGGACATACACCTCACCAAATGGGCATGGTTGGATTTACCGAAAAGCCACTATAGCAGCTCCTTGCAAGAACACCTCAAGAACCTCCCTAACATTTGCAAAAAAATTACCTCATTGGGATGTGGAAAGATGGTGGTAATCACCCAATCTTCATGGCGATGAGGTCGATGACGCAGAATTGCTCTAGAAACCCGAGTTCTCCCTTCAACCTCTTGTATCTGAAAGCCTTGGGGGATGAAGGGGTGGGGTCAATTGGTATGTTAGCCATCGGTGGAGAATGGCTCGAATGGCGCAGCACCTCCCTAGTCGGCGATGATGGAGATGAAGGCGAGCTCGTCGGCATGGAAGCAGAGTTGGAAAGAGGAGCAGAATGCGAGGAGACAGGCAGTGTCTCGATTGGAAGTTTGGAAAAAAAATCCGACCAACTCCTTAAATGTCGATGCTTGCCGAAATGGTGGAGCTGGGCAAGCACATCGAAACTAAGAGCCTACAACGCCCTCAGCCCAAGCTTGCTCTAGTGGGCTAGGAAAAGTTTCAAATCGAATAAAAGGCCGAAGCCTAGGGAGATTTGGTGTTGGGCAGTTTCGCGCGAAATGACCTGGGACTCCACATGCAAAACAGATCATGTACCCGTTCTCCTGAGTACGTTGCGAGGTGAGAGGCTCATATTGCGGGCAGGAATAAAATGAATTAAGATCATAGTAACTGACCAAAGCCCCTTGATTAGTGCCAACTTGAATAGGGTCCGATAATCTCTCAAACACCGACCTATGAGATCGAGCCACCATGGTGGAACTCCGGTGATCACCGGAGCAAAGGCAACCGCTTTACCATGTCTACCAACCAAAGACCATTCTTTGTCAAGTTCATCATAATAAGCAATTTCTTCTCGACGCCAATTAGGGCCTCCAAAATTCCAGAGGTTAAACACTACTTCAAACTCTTCCTCAACTATTATGCCCGCAATGTATATCTCAAAACCTACTGACTTGGAGGCAACAGAGAACTTGAAAAATCTATCCTTTAGAAAGTGCACCCGAAAACCTTGGGCATAGCCACCAAACATAGCATGCAGAGAAACACTCACCGTGTGTGGACCGAGCTTGAATGAGGATCTACAGAACGAAACCACCAAAGTGAATTCACGTCGGCGAAAGCCCGGGGAGAAAACCACCGGATGTCCAAACTTGGATCTCATCTCCGCTTGAAACTTCTTGCCACGATCAAAGTTGTGGTCGCATAGTGCCATCTTGGAAGTGAGGGGTGGCTGCCGGGGCCGGAGTGACCACCGGCAGGGAGGGGAGGTGGCCACCGGGGCCGAAGTGGCCACTTGTGGGGAGGGGAGGTGGCCGCCGGGGCCGGAGTGGCCACTGGCGCAAATCGCCTAGGAGTTGCCAGGAGTCACCTAGGGGGGTCGCCTCCGAGTCGCTTGTCCATTGTTGTTGTTGATCCTTGGTGTTGAAGTAGCACTTGTAGAAGTTGAGTTTGTAGTAGACATGGGAACCCACTTCACCAAAGCTTGGGATTCATCTTCATATGAGTCAATGTCCTCTTGAAGCTTGTTCTTGTCCTTGAGCTTGGTGTCTTGTGGTGGAAGGTCATCTTGAGCTTTTGTTCCCTTGGGAAGAGTAATTTCATACTTCTCCTTTTGAGGAACAAAATTGGGATTGGGGTATTGACCTTCTTTCCTTTCAACTCCATTGGCATTAAAGTAGCCAACACCACGATTCTTCCGGTATCCTCCGTGCTTGCATACAATATCCTCAAATTGTTTGCACCCTTCAAGACTCTTGTAGATACCTTTCTATATAATCCATTTCAAGAGTTCATTTTCTTGCTCAAATGTAACTTGTCTAAAAGAAGAGTTAGTGGGATCAAGAGAACTACTAGAAGCAATATCATTGGATTTATCATTTTTATTGCTACTAGTTGAAGAACCTTTCTTTCCTTTGTTACTAGCTTGCTTAGACTTAACTTGAGGAATGAATGTAGATAAGAGAAGTCGCTTGGCTAGATAAGAGGAAGTCTTCTTTCGAAGAACATCATTGATAGCTTTAAGTAACTCATTCTCTTGCTCTAAGTTGAGCTTCTCGAAGCATAGCTTCTCATGTGTCCTTACAAGCTCTCCATGATATTCTAGAGTTGACTCGTGAGATAACTTAAGAGTTTTTAGTTCTTGAGTTAGTCATTCTATTTCCAACTTATCATCATCACACGGCTTATCTACACTATAGTGAGTACTAGCAAGTTCATTTTGACTAACATTATTAGATTTGTCAAATAGCAAGTCATCTTCAATTAACAAGTCATCTTCATCACTATTGAAATCAAGATACTCGGGGTGTGATACCTTGGGGACTTTATCCATGAAGCAACTTCCAATCCCTTAATTTGGTGAATCAAATAGATCATAGGAGTTGGTAGTCACTAGTGCAAGTCCGGCAACACCTTCATCTTGACTATAGTCGGAGTTGGAGTGATAGCTTCTCTCGAAATGGTTGTCGGAGTCGGAGACGGAAACCCATTCACCAACATGAGCTTCATGTTTCCTTATTGAGTAGGTCTTGGTGTACTTGTCCTTCTTCTCCAAGTCCCTACTTCTCCTTGAGGGTCTTCGTTCATAACGATCGTCTCTACTCCTTATCTCCTTTCAATGTGACTCGTCTCTTGAGCTTCGTCTTCTTGGTGACTCTTCTCTTCATTTGTAGGGAGTTGTGCACTCATTGGAGTAGTGTCCGGGCTTCCCACAATTATAGCGGTTTCGGTCATGACTTGACGAACACTTCTCTTCATATCTTGAGTTGGAGCTTCGATCTTTGCTTCTATTCTTGTAGAACTTGTTGAATTTCTTGACCATGAGGCTTATCTCTTCATTTGTGACAAGGTCATCACTTGAGGTAGCGGGAGCATCACTTGCGGCTTTGTAAGAACCGCTAGACTTGTGGTGTAGCTCTTCCTTGTCTCTGAGTGTCATCTCATGAGCAACAATTCTACCAATCACTTGCATTGGCTTGAGATCTTTGTAGTTGGTCATCATTTGGATCAATGTGCAAACGGTGTCATTTCGATCATCCAAAGCTCGAAGTATCTTTTTGATGATGAATTTGTCAATTCTTCGCTTCCTACGCCGGCAATCTCATTGATGATGAGATCTAGCCTAGATTACATCTCAGCGACTCCTTCACCATCCTTCATCTTGAACTTGTCGAGCGGACCTTGAAGAACATCCAACTTGGATTCTCTCACATACTCAGTTCCTTCATGCATATCAACCAAAGTGTCCCAAATCTCTTTTGCATGTTCAAGACGACTGATTTTGTTGAATTGTTCGGGGCATAGGCAGTTGAAGAGAATGTCACATGCTTGAGCATTGAGTTGCTACATCTTCAATTCATCTGCAGTCACTTTGCGGTCGGATTCCTTTCCTTCGGCAAAGAATTCACCTTGCAAGCCAACACGAACAACAGCCCAAATGGCGGGGTTATGACCAAGCAAATGCATTTTCATTTTGTTCTTTCAACTAGCAAAATTAGTGCCATCAAAGGACGGATCTCTACGGTGATAATTTCCCTCACTAGACGCCATACTTCTCCTAGGTTGTGAGACCAATGCAATGGAGACCAAAGCTCTGATACCACTTGTAGGATCGAAAGTAGTGCTAGAGGGGGGTGATTAGACTACTTGACCAAATAAAATCTACTTTTTCCCAATTTTAATTCATGGTAGATTTTAGCATTCATAGTATGTCAAGTACACCCTACACATGCATGTCTAAGAGTATAGCAGCGGAAATTAAAGACATTGCACATGTAAGTAAAGAGAGGGCAGGGAAAGCAAACGCAATTGGTGAGATGATGATTTTTCCCGTGGTTCCGATAGGTGGCGCTATCGTACATCCATGTTCATGTAGTCTTCAACCCATGGAGGATAACGGTCGCGAGAGTCCACGAAGGGCTCTACCCACAGAGGGTTCCACGAAGAAGCAACTTTGACTATACCATGACGGCCTACGTCCACGGAGAACTAGCCTTACTCGGGGTAGATCTTCCCGAAATAGGCGATCTCCTTGCCCTTACAAACTTCTTGTTTCACTCCACAACACGAAGTAGGAGTCTCCCAAGCGACACCTAACCAATCTAGGAGGCACCACCCTCCAAAAATTAATAGGCTCGGTAATGTAGATGAACTGCTTGCTCTTGTACTTCAAGATGATAGACTCCTCAACACACAATCACTCTCTCATAGATATGGCTTGGTAAAAGAGATGGGATTGGTGGAATGCAACTTGGGGAGGCTAGAAATCAAGATCCATATGGTTGGAGTGGAAGATCTTGACCTCAACACAAGGGTAGGTGGTTCTCTCTCAGAAAGCTGATAGGATAGGTATGGAATGGTTTTGAGTGCTTCTCTTCCAAGTAGGTGGTGGTGAAGGGGTATATATAGGCATCCCAAAAATCCAATCGTTACACACAATAAGTCAGACTTGGTGACACCGATGTGTTAATCTCGGTGGTACCGAAGTGACCAAAAGGTGGCAACCTTTTAATCTTGGTGAGACCGGTATAGGAATCTCGGTTGCACCGATAAAGTGACCAACAGTCAAAATGCTCAATCCGGTGACGCCGACTCGACAATCTCAGAGGGACCGAAACTGTGAACTTGCGTAACAGAAAGTTGGCAGCCCAACTCGGTGGCACCGGATGCAGTATCGGCTGCACCAAACGGCTAGGGTTTGGCCTAGTCTGTCTAGGGTTTGGAAACGATGGCACCGAATGTGGAATGTTGGTTGCACCGATTTTGAGTATTTGGCTTTGGACACACTTTGGTGGGAGAGTTTGTGGGTGTCTTTGGTGACTATCACTTGTGCACGTATGAGCATTTTGTTCACCAACAAAACCTTACCCCCTTTTAATAGTATTGGCTTTCCTATGGACTCAAAGTGATTTCTCACAAATATAAAATGTAGAGTCCTCTTGCTTGAAGTTTTTCCAACCTATTTCCTTGCATCTTGGGTATTCCACAATATCTTTGCCAACCTATCATTGAACTTTTCCTAAAACATACTTGATGGAAACATTAGTTCAGTGACTTATATGTTGTTATGAATTACCAAAACCACCAAGGGAGCAAATGTGCTTTCAAGTAAGATCTAGTTCCATACGGAAATATATATATATATCAGTGCACCAAAAATTTGGGAACATACTGGATATTAATGATACCTGAAAGTAGTGTTCCCCTAAAATAACATGAAGGTACTTTGGTATGTGTATTCATAATACATATTGGTTGGCCAATTGTTCCTAGACCTAGAAACATATGAAGGTCTGATCTTAAATCCATGCAAATTCTACTAATTCAATATTGATAAGGATCTTGTTCAAAAATTATTGATAAGAATATACTAAGACAAAGGTATTTGAATGTACTAAAAAGAGGTGTGACCTTAGCTGCCACATATCAGAAACGGAAGGAGGTCATTAATTAACACCAAAAAGCTTCATTTCAAGAAGCAAGGACATGGTTTGCAAGTCTGATATGCTTATCACGTCATAGAGCTGCTTCATGTCCTGGAATAGGAACACATCCAATCGAAACTCTTGGACACCCCATCGACAGTATCCCCATTGGACATCCCATATTTTTAGTTGGGAGTCTTGTCTATCTTGTTGGGAGTCTTGTCTATCTCATTGTCACTCGTCTGGATATCCCCTATCATGTCCATATCCTGAGTCCGTTTTTTCTTCTATCACTTCTGTTCACTATAGCCACCTTCTTCGTGTTCTGTGATATCTTCATGGTACGATCTCTCATCGTCTTTTCTTTCCTTGTTCCATCTCATTACAACTCCAAGCCTATTCATATGCTTCCTGGGCTAGTGATCATTCAGATCGCCGATCACTTTGTACTTACTTTGTATTTGTGGTGGTTCCTACATTGCCTGGAAGATGAATAAACAGACTACAGTTTCCCGTTCGAGTGCAGAGGCTGAGTTGCGAGCTATGGCTCTTGTAATGAAAAAGGTGATTTGGTTACGCTAGTTACTCAAGGAGTTTGTTGTTTCTGTTACTACACCTACTACACTCTTGTAAGACAGTAAATGTGCTATCAGTATTGCATGGGACCGCGTGAAGCATGAGATTACCAAGCATATTGGTGTTGATGCTTTCTTTGTGCGCGCTGGTGTGTAGGACCACGTTATTGCTCTTCACTAATTGCCTTTTGATACTTGTGAATTGCGTTGGATTTCCGTGAAGACGAAAGGATGATGCAACAAAATATAGGTAAGTATTTATCTCAGTAGAGAACTAAGGTTTATCAAACCGATAGGAGTAACAACCAACCCCTGTCTTCAACGGCTACACACAAAAGAGCAAACACTTGCACCCAACGCGGACAAGAGGGTTGTCAATCCCCTTGGACTCGTTATTTGCAAGCTTGTAAGTAGTGTGGTTGGTAGTAGATAATTGTAAATTGCAAAATAAAATAAAAGGCAAATAATTGCAGCAAGGCATTGTAGCATTTGTAAACTTGTAAGTGAATAGATCCGGGGGCCATAGTTTTCCCTAGCGGCATCTCTCATGAACGTAAGCATACAGTGGGTAAACAAATTACTCTTGGGCAATTGATAGAAAAGCGCATAGTTATGTGATATTAATGCCAATGATCATTTGTATATAGGAATCATGTCCATAGGCAAATAGGTCAACTCCTGCCTACATTACTCCACCCATCGACTGCTATCCAGCATGCATCTAGAGTATTAGGTAAAACAGAGTAATGCTTGGAGAACAATGACATGATGTAGACAAACAGAATTCAATTAATATGAACTAACCTCATCGTTTTATCCTTAGTGGCAACAATACAAAGACGTGTCTTGTCCCCTTATGTCACTGGGATATAGAAACTCATCAAATTGAACCCACTACAACACACCCCTCGCATTCAAGATAAATCAATCTACTTGGCCAAAATAAAACAATAGATTAGAGAGATTTATGAAGCTACGATGATCATGCACATAAGAATCATAATAGATTTTAGATATGACTCAATTTTTTTTCATGAACAATCTGAACATAATGTTGGGGAACGTTGCATGGGAAACAAAAAATTTCCTATGCACACGCAAAATCTATCCATGGTGATGAGCATCTGCGAGAGGGAGAGTGGATCTACATACCCTTGTAGATCGCTAAGCGGGAAGCGTTAAGAAACGCGGTTGGTGTACTCGAACGTCTTCGCGATCCAAATCGCCGAGCATCCCGCGACCTCATCACGATCTGTCCCGTGATCTAATCACGATCTCTCCCGCGAAATCATCATGATCCATCCCGCGATCTCATCACGATCCGTCTAGCAATGTTGATCACGGTCCTTCCAATCTAGCGCCGAACAGACGGCACCTCCGCGTTCAGCACACGTACAGCTTGATGACGATCTCCGCCTTCTTGATCCAGCAAGAGGGAGCGGAGAGGTAGATGAGTTCTCCGGCAGCGTGATGGCGCTGCGGAGATGGTGGTGGAACTATTCCGGCAAGGCTTCGCCTAAGCACTGCAGAAATCCGATCTAGAGGAGAAACTATGCACTGGAGGAACGGCTGGCACGTGGCTGAAAATTCTGTGCCAAAACCCTAAAACCCTCTAGTATATATAGGAGGAGAGGAGGAGGAGGCTTGGCTCCCAAGGAAACAGCCCTTGTGTCGGCCGAACCAGGAGGGAGGAGTCCTCCTCCCCCACTCCTAGTAGGATTAGGACTCCTTCCTAATTTAGTCCTTTTGCCTTTTTCCACCTTTTTCCTTTTGGGATTTTTCTTCCCATCCGCATGGGCCCTTTGCGGGACTTCATCCTCCCACAGCCCATGTAGCCTCTTGGGTCGAAATACCCCTCCCGATGGTCTCCCGGTACACTACCGGCACTCCCGGTACACTACCGATGCGCCCGAAACTTTTCCGGCGACCAAAACAGGACTTCCTATATATCAATATTTACCTCCGGACCATTCGGGAGCTCCTCGTGACGTCCGGGATCTCATTCGGGACTCCGAACAATGTTCGTTCACCACCATACATAACTCTATACTACCGAAATGTCACCGAACCTTAAGTGTGCAGACCCTACGGGTTCGAGAACTATGTAGACATGACCGAGACACCTCTACGGTCAATAACCAATAGCGGGACCTGGATGCCCATATTGGTTCCTACATATCCTACGAAGATCTTTAACGGTCGAACCTCTATGTCAAGGATTTAGTTAATCCCGTATGATGTTCCCTTTGTTCTTCGGTATGTTACTTGCCCTGAGATTCGATCGTCGGTATCTCCATACCTAGTTCAACCTCATTCCTGGCAAGTCTCTTTACTCGTTTTGTAATACAAGATCCCATGACTAACACTTAGTCACATTGCTTGCAAGGCTTATTGTGATGTTGTATTAGCGAGTGGGCCCTGAGATACCTCCCTGTCACACGGAGTAACAAATCCCAGTCTTGATCCATGCCAACCCAACAGACACCCTCGAAGATACTTGTAGAGCACCTTTATAGTCACCCAGTTACGTTGTGACGTTTGATACACACAAGGCACTCCTCCGGTGTCAGTGAGTTGCATGATCTCATGGTCATAGGAACAGATACTTGACATGCAGAAAAGAGTAGCACTAAACTGATACGATCATATGCTATGTTTGTAGTTTGGGTCTTATAAAATGACATCTCATGTCCATGGCTAGGAAACCTTAACCATCTTTGATCAACGAGCTAGTCTATTAGAGGCATACTAGGGACATGGTTTTGTCTATGTATCCACACATGCATCTAAGTCTCCGATCAATACAATTATAGCATGGATAATAAACGATTATCATGAACAAGGAAATATGATAATAACTAATTTATTATTGCCTCTAGGGCATATTTCCAATAGTCTCCCACTTGCACTAGAGTCAATAATCTAGTTCACATCACCATGTAATTCGCATTGTTATGAATCTAACACCCAATGAGTTCTGGGGCTCGATCATGCTTTGCATGTGAGAGAGGTCTTATAGTCAATGGGTCTACGACATTCAGATCCGAGTGTACTTTGCAAATTTCTATGTCAAACTGTAAACACTGCTACCACACTCCACTTGGTACTATTCCAAATGGTTGCTCCACTATACGTATCCAGATTGCTACTACGAGTTATCCGGATTGGTGTTAAAGCTTGCATCAACGTAACTCTTTACGACGAACTCTTTATCACCTCCATAATCAAGAAACATCTCCTTAGTATTTTAGTTACTAAGGATAATCTTGACCGCTGTCCAGTGCTCCATTCCAAGATCACTTTGAAACCTTCCGGCCATACTTATGGCAAGGCTGACATCGGGTCTTGTGCACAGCATTGCATACATGATAGAGCCTTTGGCTGAAGCATAGGTGATGACACTCATCTTTTCTCTATCTTCTGCAGTCACTGGGCATTGAGTCTTACTCAACTTCACACCTTACAAATCAGGCGAGAACTCTTTCTCTGACTGATCCATTTTGAACTCTTTCAAAATCTTGTCAAGGTATGTACTCATTGAAAGTCTCATCAAGCATCTTGATCTATCTCTATAGATCTTGATGCTCAACAATTGGGTAGCTTTATCCAGGTCTTCCTTTGAAAATCACTTTCAAACAACCGTTCAAGCTTTCCAGAAATTCTACATTATTGCTCCCACTCACTTTCAAACAATATGTCATCCATATATACTTATCAGAAATTCTATAGTGCTCCCACTCACTTTATTGTAAATACAAATTTCTTGTAAACTTTGTATAAACTACAAAACTTTGATCACCTCATCAAACTATGTATTCCAACTCCGAGATGCTTGCTCCAGCCCTTAGATGGATTGCTGGAACTCGCACACCTTTTAGCATCCTTAGGACTGACAAAACCTTCTGGTTGTATCACATACAACCTTTCCTCAAGTAAACTATTAAGGAAACAATGTTTTGATATCCATCTACCAGATTTCGTAATTGAAAAATGCAGCAACTGCTAACATAATTCCAACAGACTTTAGCATCGCTACGAGTGAGAAAGTCTCATCGCAGTCAACTCCTTGAACTTGGCGGAAACTTCTTTGCGACAAGTCGAGCTTTATAAATGGTGACATTCACCATCAGCGTCTGTCTTTCATCTTAAAAGTCCATTTGTACTCAACGACCTGCCGTCCAACAAGCAAGTCTACCAAAGTCTATACTTGGTTTTCATACATGGATCCTTTCTCGGATTTCATGGCCTCTAACCATTTGTCGGAATCCGGGCCCATCATCGTTTCTCCACAGCTCGTAGGTTCATCATTGTCCAACAACATGACCTCCAAGACAGGGTTGTCGTACTGCTCAGGAGCAGTACACATCCTTGTCGACCTACGAGGTTCGATAGTAACTTGATCTGAAGCTTCATGATCATCATCATTTACTTCCTAAACAACTGACGCAGGTTCCATAGAAACATCTTTCTGCGATGCGCTACTCTCTGGTTGAAACAAAGGTTCAACAACCTCATCAAGTTCTATCTTCCTCCCACTCGGTTCTTTCGAGAGAAACCTTTTCTCGGGAAACGACCCGTCTTAGAAATAAACACTTTATGGTTGGATCTGAGATAGAAGGTTCACCCAAATGTTCTTAGGGTATTCTATGAAGATGCATTTGTTCGCTTTGGGTTCGACTTCATTAGGTGAAAACATTTTCCACACAAGCGTCGCAGCCCCAAACATTAAGAAATGACAGCTTAGGTTTCTGCCAAACCATATGGTGTCATCTCAATGGATTTAGAAGGTGCCCTATTTAAAGTGAATGTAGTTGTCTCTAATGCATAACCCCAAAACGATAGTGGTGAAAGGATAAGAGACATCATAATTCGCACCATATCCAATAGAGCACGACTATGACGTTCGGACACACCATCACACTATGGTGTTCCAAATGGCGTGAGTTGTGAAACAACTTTCACATTGTCTTAAGTTGTATACCAAACTCGTAACTCAGATATTCACCTCCACGATTATATCATAGATATCTTATCTTCTCGTCACGATGATCTTAAACTTCACTCTGAATTTGCTTTGAACTTTTCAAATGATTCAGACTTGTGTTTCATTAAGTAAATATACACTATATCTACTCAAATCATCAGTGAAGGTAAGAAAATAACAATATCCACCGCACGCTACAAGACTCATTGGATTGCATACATCAACATGTATCATTTCCAATAAATCACTTGCCCACTCCATCAATCCTGAAAACGGGGTCCTTAGTCATCTTGCCTAAGAGGCATGGTTCGCATGTCTCAACCGATTCGAAATCGAATGAGTCCAATGATCCATTAGCATGGAGTTTCTTCATGTGCTTTATACCAATATGACATTTAGCGGCAGTGCCACAAGTACGTGGTACTATCATTATTAACTTTGTATCTTTTGGCATCAATGTTATGAACATGTGTATTACTACGATCAAGATTCAACAAACCATTCTCACTAGGTGCATGACCATTGAAGGTATTATTCATGTAAACAGAATAACCATTATTCTCTAACTTAAATGAATAATTGTGTTGTAATAAACATGATCTAATCATGTTCATACTTAACGCAAACACCAAATTACATTTATTTAGGCTTATCACTAATCCCGAAGGTAGAGAGAGCGTGCGATGTTGATCACATCAACTTTGGAAACATTTCCAACAGACATCGTCACCTCACACTTAGCTAGTTCTCCGTTTATTCCGTAGCTTTTATTACGAGTTACTAACATTTAGCAACCGAACCGGTATCCAATACCCAGGTGCTACTAGGAGTACTAGCAAGGTACACATCAATAACACGTATATCAAATATACTTCTATCGACGTTGCCAGCCTTCTTATCTACCAAGTATCTAGGGTTGTTCCGCTTCAGCATCCGCTCTCCTCATAATTGAAGCACTTAGTCTCGGGTTTGGGTTCAACTTTGGGTTGCTTCACTGGAGCAGCAACTGACTTGCCATCCATGAAGTCTCCCTCCTTGCCCTTGCCCTTATCGAAACTAGTGGTTTTACTAACCATCAACACTTGACGCTCCTTCTTGATTTCTACCTTCGCGGTGTCAAACATCGCGAACAGCTCAGGGATCATTATTTCTATCCTTGGCATTTTATAGTTCATCACCAAGTTCTAGTAGCTTAGTGACAGTGACTTGGAGAACTATATCAATCACTATCTTATCTGGAAGATCAACTCCCACTTGATTCAAGCGATTGTAGCACCCAGGAAATTTGAGCACATGCTCAATGATTAAGCTATTCTCTTTCATCTTGCAGGCAAAGAATCTAGTTGGAGATCTCATATCTTGCAACACGGGCACGAGCGTGAGATCCTAATTTCAGCTCTTAGAACATCTCATATGTTCTGTGATGTTCAAAAATGTTTTGGAGCCTCAATTCTAAGTCGTAATGCATGACGCACTAAACTATCAAGTAGTCATCAAAACGTGTCTCTCAGATGTTCAGAACATCTACAAACGACTCTAGAGGGGTTGGCGCACCGAGCGGTGCATTAAGGACATAAGCCTTCTCTGCAGCAACGAGGACAATCCTTAGATCATGGAGCCAGTCCGCAATATTGCTACCATCATCTTTCAACTCTAATTCTCTAGGAATATATAAAAATTCAAGGGAGCTATAGCGTGAGCTAGTAATCTACAACATAATTTTGCAAAGACACTATTGACTATGTTCATGATAATGAGTTCAATTAATCATATTACTTAAGAACTCCCACTCAAATTGACATTCCTCCGGTCATTCGAGTGATACATGATCCAAATTCACCAACTCAAGTCCGATCATCACGTTAGTTGAGGTGGTTTCAATGGTGAAATCATTATGTTGATCATATCTACCATATGACCCATGTTCGAACTTTCGGTCTCTTGTGTTCCGAGGCCATGTCTGTACATGCTAGGCTCGTCAAGTTTAACCCGAGTGTTCTGCAAGTGCAACACTGGCTTGCACCCGTTGTATGTTAATGTAGAGTCTATCACACCCGATCATCACGTGGTGTCTCGACACGACGAACTTTCGCAACGGTGCACACTCGGGGAGAACACAATTTATCTTGAAATTAAGTGAGGGATCACCTTATAATGCTACCGTCGTCCTAAGCAAAACAAGGTGCACAAAAGGATTAACATCACATGCAAATCATAAGTGACATGATATGGCCATGAACTTGTGCTTTTGATCTCCATCTTGAAAGCAGCAGCATGATCTCCATCGTCATCGGAATGACACCATGATCTCCATCAACGTGTCGCCATCGGGGTTGTCGCACCCACCATGCTTCTACTACTATTGCTACCATTTAGCGATAAAGTAAAGCATTACATAGCGCTTAATGATTGACACGCAGGTCATACAATAATTAAAGACAACCCTATGGCTCCTCCCGATTGCCGTACTCATCGACATGCAAGCCGTGATATTCTATACAACACATGATCATCTCATACATCATATATATCAAATCATGTACTTGGCCATATCACATCACAACATACCCTGCAAAAACAAGTTAGACGTCCTCTAATTGTTGTTGCATGTTTTACGTGGCTGCTACGGGTATCTAGCAAGAACAATTCTCACCTACGCATAAACCACAACGGTGATACATAAGTTGCTTTTCAACCTTCTCAAGGACCGCCTTAGTCGAATCCGATCCAACTAAAGTAGGAGAAACAGACACTCGCCATCCATCTTTGTGCAACGAAGTTACATGTCAGTCGATGGAACCGGTCTCTCGTAAGCGTACGAGTAAGGTTGGTCCGGGCCGCTTCATCCCACAATACCGCTAAACCAAAACACGACCAAGGGGGGAATCTATCTAAGCATCAACGCCCACAAACTCTTTGTGTTCTACTCGAGATCTCATCTACACATAGACCTTGCTCATGATGCCACTGTTGGGGAACGTTGCATGGGAAACAAAAAGTTTCCTACGCACACGCAAAATCTATCCATGGTGATGAGCATCTACGAGAGGGAGAGTGGATCTACATACCCTTGTAGATCGCTAAGCGGGAAGCGTTAAGAAACGCGGTTGGTGTACTCGAACGTCTTCGCGATCCAAATCGCCGAGCATCCCGCGATCTCATCACGATCTGTTCCGCGATCCAATCATGATCTGTCCCGTGAAATCATCATGATCCATCCCGCGATCTCATCATGATCCGTCTCGCAGTCTTGACCACTGTCCTTCCGATCTAGCGCCGAACGGATGGCACCTCCGTGTTCAGCACACGTACAACTTGATGACGATCTCCGCCTTCTTGATCCAGCAAGCGGGAGCGGAGAGGTAGATGAGTTCTTTGGCAGCATGACGGCGCTCCGGATATGGTGGTGGAACTATTCCGGCAAGGCTTCGCCTAAGCACTGCAGAAATCCGATCTAGAGGAGAAACTATGCACTGAAGGAACGGGTGGCACGTGGCTGAATATTCTATGCCAAAACCCTAAAACCCTCTAATATATATAGGAAGAGAGGAGGAGGAGGCTTGTCTCCCAAGGATCCAGCCCTTGGGTCGGCCGAACCAGGAGGGAGGAGTCCTCCTCCTCCACTCCTAGTAGGATTAGGACTCCTTCCTAATTTAGTCCTTTTGCCTTTTTCCACCTTTTTCCTTTTGGGATTTTTCTTCCCAGCCGCATGGGCCCTTTGTGGGACTTCCTCCATCCCACTAAGGGCTGGTATTCATCCTCCCACAGCCCATGTAGCCTCTTAGGTCGAAATACCCCTCCCGATGGTCTCCCGGTACACTACCGATGAGCCCGAAACTTTTCCGGCGACCAAAACAGGACTTCCTATATATCAATATTTACCTCCGGACCATTCCGGAGCTCCTCGTGACGTACGGGATCTCATCCGGGACTCCAAACAACCTTCGGTCACCACCATACATAACTCTATACTACCAAAATGTCACCGAACCTTAAGTGTGCAGACCCTACGGGTTCGAGAACTATGTAGACATGACCGAGACACCTCTACGGTCAATAACCAATAGTGGCACCTAGATGCCCATATTGGTTCCTACATATTCTACGAAGATCTTTATCGGTCGAACCTCTATGTCAAGGATTCAGCTAATCCCGTATGATGTTCCCTTTGTTCTTCGGTATGTTACTTGCCCTGAGATTCGATCGTCGGTATCGCCATACCTAGTTCAACCTCATTACCGGAAAGTCTATTTACTCGTTCCGTAATACAATATCCTGTGACTAACACTTAGTCACATTTCTTGCAAGGCTTATTGTGATGTTGTATTATCGAGTGGGCCCTGAGATACCTCCCCGTCATACAGAGTAACAAATCCCAGTCTTGATCCATGCCAACCCAACAGACACCCTCGGAGATACCTGTAGAGCACCTTTATAGTCACCTAGTTACGTTGTGACGTTTGATACACACAAGGCACTCCTCCGGTGTCAGTGAGTTGCATGATCTCATGGTCATAGGAACACATACTTGACATGCAGAAAACGGTAGCAATAAACTGACACGATCATATGCTATGTTTGTAGTTTGGGTCTTGTCCATCACACCATTCTCCCAATGATGTGATCTCGTTATCAAATGAAATCTCATGTCCATGGCTAGGAAACCTTAACCATCTTTGATCAACGAGCTAGTCTATTAGAGGCATACTACGGACATGGTTTTGCATATGTATCCACACATGCATCTAAGTCTCCGATCAATACAATTATAGCATGGATAATAAACGATTATCATGAACAAGGAAATATGATAATAACTAATTTATTATTGCCTCTAGGGCATATTTCCAACACATAAACCCACAGCTCATCGGATGCTAACAAACGCCCGGCACAAAAGGATTACATCAGATAGATCAAAGCAAAGATGCGATGATCATTGTATTGAAGATCAAGAGAGAGAGTCATCTAGGTACTAACTACGGACCCATAGGTATATGGGAAACTACTCACACATCACCATGGGAGCAGCAAGGATGATGTAGAGGCCCTCCGTGATTGATCCCCACTCTGGCAGGGCATTGGAATAGGGCCCCAGATGGGCACACGGCGGAACAGAGACTTGCGGCGGCAGAAAAAATGTTTTGGGAGGCTCTCTAGGGTTTTTGGAATATATGTGAATTTTTAGGCCAAAGAGTGTCACCGGGAGGCACCCAAGGGAGCACGAGGCAACCAAGCGCACTCTACCCGCCTGGTCGCGCCTGTTTGGATTGTGCCTCCCTCGTGAGGTCTCTTTCTCCTCCTGAAGCTTCCAAGTCTTCTTTTGGTCCAACAAAAATCATATTAAAGTTTCGTGTCAATTGGACTTCATTTGGTACTGTAAATCTGAAAAGCCAAAAACATGTATAAAACAACAGCTATTAGTGGGCACTGGATTAATAGGTTAGTTCTCAAAAATAACATGAATTGGTAAATAAACATCGAAAAAGCATCCTAGAATGATAATATAATAGCATGGAACAATAAAATATTATAGATACATTGGAGACGTATCGCCATCCCCAATCTTAATTCCTGCTCGTCCTTAAGTAGGTAAATGATAAGAACATAATCTTTTATGTGACATGCTATGCAACATGTAATCTTTTCCAGGTTTGATCATTGACAAATGATGAACTAATAAACATCAACATAGTAATACTTATAAACATAAGCAACATAATCATCAAGTTTCAAAGCATACGATCCATGAAGAATGTTCACCCCCTATTAATTTTGTCATATTAGCATAGCATGGCTCAATCCTCACCACACAAATACAAGTGTTAAGAACCATGGTGTCAACTCGTTCAATTGGATCATACTTTTTAACTCGCTTCAGCTTTTTATTACTCGTGCCATATATGAGCGTGAACCATGGATATAGCATAATGGTGGAATAGAATATGGTGGTAGGTTTCAAAGGGATGAAAGTGGAGAAGAAAGTCTCGCATCAACTAGGCGTATCAACGGGCAATGGAGATGCCCATCAATAGATATCAATGCGAGGAGTAGGGATTTCCATGCAAAAGATGCACTATAGCTATAAATGTATGAAAGCTCAACTGAAGGTAAGTGGGTGTGCATCTAACTTGCTTGCTCATGAAGACCTCACGCATTTGAGGAAGCCCGTTAACGGAATATACAAGCCAAGTTCTATAATGAAAAATTCCCACTAGCAAATGGAAGTGACAAAACAAGAGACTCTCTATATGAAGAACATGGTGCCACTTCGAGGCACAAGTGTGGAATAAGATGTAGCACCTTCCCTTCTCTCTTTTCTCTCATTTTTTCAAAAAAAAATCCTATTTTTCGTTTGGGGTCACTTACCGATTTGTGGGGGAATCATTAACTCCATCATCCTTTCCTCACTAAGACAGTGCCCTAAATAATGATGATCATCACACTTTTATTTACTTACTAGTCGGTATGAAAAACTGATAGGATGATATGACTCAATATGAATGCCTCTGGCAGTGTACCAAGATGTGTAATGATCTAGCATAGCAAAAGACATCAAATAAACAGACTTGCCATGTAAATATCATGCTATCCATCTAACGTTCAGGCAAAGAAATATGACAATGGGAGTATAAGTCATATGATGTGACGGTGGAAGTTCCATGGCAATATATCTCAGATTGGCTATGGAAATGCCCAGATAGGTAGGTATGGTGGCTGTTTTGAGGAAAATATAATGAGGTTTATGTCCAACAGAGTGTATCATGTCACGGGGTTTGGATGCACCAGCAAAAGTTTCACCGATCCTCGAGGTGAGAATGGGAAATGCATGGCACCGAAGAGGCTAGCAAATATATGAAGGTGAGAGTGATTATATCCATGGATTAACATTAGTCATAAATAACTCACATACTTATTGCAAGATTTTATTATCTTTCTCTAAGCAAAGCACTACTCGCATGCCCCTAGGGAGGAGGTTGGTAGGAGTTAAGCATCGCGCATCCCCGTCTTAAACAACACTAGGATTTCAACGAGGAATAAGTATGCTCACACATTTTCACCATGCCATAAAAATATTTGGATGAATAGCAAGTTAACAACCTCTAATTCACAATAATATTATTAACCAATGATCATGCACTCATGCTCTTTCACATTACCACAATAATATCATTAACCATGATTTCCCTTTATGTGCTACATGTGCTTTTGATTATGAACTCATTGAATACCTATTATTTTGGGACTAGTCTTATAACCCATGCAAATTACCGTCGCTATTTAATAACACTCAAGCAAATATAAGTGAAGAAAGAGAGTGCAATTATTTCTATAACATCTATACGTCATTGTGCTCTATAAGATGTAAGTGAAGTACTTGGGCAACTACTAAGCTCAAAAGATATAAGTGAAGTACATAGAGTTTTCTAGTAAATCATGGTGATAGTGTCTCTCTCTTAAATAGGTGTTTCTGGAAAACAATGATTGTGGGGAACTAAAACAAAATGTTGGGGAACTTTGCATGGGAAACAAAAAAATTCCAATGCACACACAAGATCTATCAAATGGTGATGAGAATCTACGAGAGGGGGAGTGGATCTAAATACCCTTGTAGATCGCTAAGCAGGAAGCATTGAGAAATGCGGTTGATGTAGTCGAACGTCCTCGCGATCCAAATCGCAAGCCGCCCCGCGATCCAATCACGATATGTCTCAATCTAGCGCCAAATGGACGTCACCTCCACGTTCAGCACACGTACATCTCGGTGACGATCTCCACCTTCTTGATCCAGCAAGAGAGGACGGAGAGGTAGATTATTTCTCCGGCACCACGACGGTGTGGTGGCAGTGGTGGTAAACTAATCCGGCACGGTTTCGCCGAGCTCCACCGAACTAATCTAGAGGAGAAAACGATTTAGAGGGAGAGAGGACAACACATGGCTTTTCATGTGAGGGATGCCCTCAAAACCTCCACTATATATAGGAGGAAGGGGAGGAGAGGCAGCCCTAGCCTCTCCTCCAAGGAGGGCTTCGGCCGAACTAGGGGAGGAGTCCAACTCCCACAAGGGAGGTGGACTCCTAGTAGAACTCCTCCCACTTGGCCCATCTCCAACCCCCTTGCGCAAGGGACTTTAGGGAAAGTCTGCCCAGCCCACCAGGGGCTGGTGCGCCACCTCCTAGGCCCATGTGGCCCCTGGGGTGGGTGTGCCCCACTTGATGGACCCCCGGAACCCATTCGTCACTCCTGGTACACTACCAGAAGTGCCCAAAAATTTTTAGGAGCCTCAAAATAACCTTCCTATATATCAATCTTTACCTCCGGACCATTCTGGAGCTCCTCGTGACGTCTGAGATGTCATTTGGGACTCCTAACAACCTTCGGTAACCAACATACATAACTCAATACTATTGAAATGTCACTGAACGTTAAGTGTGCAGACCCTGCGGGTTCAAGAACTATGTAGACATGACCGAGACACCTCTACGGTCAATAACCAATAGTTGGACCTAGATGCCCATATTGGTTCCTCCATATTCTACAAATATTTTATCGGTTGAACCTCTATGTCAAGGATTCAGTTAATCCCGTATGTTGTTCTCCTTGTTCTTCAGTATGCTACTTGCCCGAGATTCAATCGTCGGTATCTCTATACCTAGTTCAATCTCGTTACTGACAACTCTCTTTAATCGTTCTGTAATACAAGATCTCGTTGCTAACTCTTTATTCACTTTGCTTGCAAGGCTCAGTGTGATGTTGTATTACCGAGTGGGCCCTGAGATACCTCTCCGTCACACGGAGTAACAAATCCCAATCTCAATCCTTGCCAACTCAACAGACATCCTCGGAGATTCCTGTAGAGCATATTTATAGTCACCCGTTTATGTTGTGATGTTTCATACACACAAGGTACTCCTTTGGTGCCAGTGAGTTGCATGATCTCATGGTCGCAGGAACAGATACTTGACATGCAAAAAACTATAGCAATAAACTGACATGATCATATGCTACGTTCATAGTTTGGGTCTTGTCCATCACATCATTCTCCTAATTATGTGATCCCATCATCAAATGACATCTCATGTACATGGCTAGGAAACCTTGACCGTCTTTGATCAATGAGCTAGTCTAATAGAGGCACACTAGGGACATTGTGTTGTCCATCTACCCACACATGTATTTGAGTTTCCAATCAATACAATTATAGCATGGATAACAAACGATTATCATGAACAAGGAAATATAATAATAACCACTTTATTATTGCCTCTAGGGAATATTTCCAATAGTCTCCCACTTGTACTAGAGTCGATAATCTAGCTCACATCACTATGTGATTTACATTGTAATGAATCTAACACCCATACAGTTCTGGTGTTGATAATGTTTAGCCCTTGGAAGAGGTTTAGTCAACAGGTTTGCGACATTCAGATCCGTGTGCACTTTGCAAATATTTATGTCCTCCTCCTTGATGAAATCGCGGATGGAATTGAAGCGTCACTTTATGTGTATGGTCCTCTTGTGAAACCTTGGTTCCTTGGCCAGAGCAATGGCATCAGTGTTGTCACAGAATAGAGTCATTAGGTCCAGTGCATTGGGCACTACTCCAAGATCTGTCATGAACTCCTTCATACAGACACCTTACTTCGCCGCCTCCAAGGCAGCGATGTACTCCACTTCGCATGTGGAATCAGCTACCATGGTCTGCTTGGAACTGCACCAGCTTACTGCTCCCCCATTAAGAATGTATATGTATCCGATTTGAGACTTAGAGTCATCCGGATTAGTGTCAAAGCTTGCATCGACGTAACCCTTTACGACGAGCTCTTGATCACCTCCATAAATGAGAAACATTTCCTTAGTCCTTTTCAGGTACTTAAGGATATTCTTGACCGCCGTCCAGGGTTCCATTCCCGGATCACTTTGAAACCTACCGAACATACTTATGTCAAGGCTGACATTAGGTCTTGTGCACATCATTGCATACATGATATAGCCTATGGCTGAAGCATAGGGAATGACACTCATCTTCTCTCTATCATCTGCAGCCACTAGGCACTGAGTCTTACTCAACTTCACACCTTGCAATACAGGCAAGAACACGTTCTTGGACTAATCCATTTTGAACTTCTTCAAAACTTTGTCATGGTATGTGCTCTGTGAAAGTCCTATTAAGCGTCTTGATCTATCTCTATAGATCTTGATTCCTAATATGAAAGCAGCTTCTCCTAGGTCCTTCATTGAAAAACTCTTGTTAAAATATTCCTTCACACTTTCCAACATTTCTATATTGTTTCCAATCACTAATATGTCATCCACATATAATATTCGAAACGCTATAGAGCTCCCACTCACTTTCTTGTAAATACAAGCTTCTCCGTAAACTTGTATAAGCCCGAACGCTTTGGTCACCTCATCAATGTGAGGATTCCAACTCCAAGAAGCTTGTACCAGTCCATAAATGGATCGCTGGAGTTCACAAAAAATGTCAGCATTCTCTGGATCGACAAAACCTTCTTGTTGCATCATATACAACTCTTCCTTGAGGAAACCGTTAAGGAACGCTGTTTTGACATCCATCTGCCAAATTTCATAATCGAAAAATGCAGCTATTACTAACATGATTCTGGCGGACTTAAGCATCGCTACGGGTGAGAAGGTCTCATCGTAGTCAATGATACGTATCCAACGTATCTATAATTTTTGATTGTTCCATGCTATTATATTATCTGTTTTGGATGTTTTATATGCATTAATATGCTATTTTATACTATTTTAGGACTAACCTATTAATCTAGAGCTTAGTGCCAGTCTCTGTTTTTCCCTTGTTTTTGAGTATTGCGGTTAAGGAATATTAAACAGAGTCCAAACAGAATAAAATCTTCGGAATAATTTTTCTTGGACCAGAAGCAACCGAGGAGACTTGGAGATGAAGTCGGGAGAGCCGCCGTGTGGCCACAAGCCACAGGGGCGCGCCCAGGGGGGTAGGGCGCCCCCAGGCTTCTGGGCCCATGGCAGCTCCCCTAACCCTATTTCTCGGCCTATAAATTCACAAATATTCCCTGTATACCGAAGGCAGCCACGAAAACACTTTTCCGCCACCAAAAGCCTCCATTCCCGAGAGATCCAATCTTGGAGCCTTTTCCGGTAATCTGTCGGAAGGGGATTTGATCACGGAGGGCATCTACATCAACTCCATTGCCCCTCCGATGATGCGTGAGTAGTTCACCACAGACCTTCGGGTCCATAGCTAGTAGCTAGATGGCTTCTTCTCTCTCTTTGCTCTTGAATACAATGTTCTTCATGATCTTCATGGAGATCTATCCGATGTAAAACTCTTTTGCGGTGTGTTTGTCGAGATCCGATGAATTGTGGGTTTATGTTCAGATTATCTATGAATATTATTTTAGTCTTTTCTAAATTCTTATATGCATGATTTCATATCTTTGCAAGTCTCTTCGAGTTATTGGTTTGGTTTGGCCAACTAGGTTGGTAATTCTTGCAATAGGAGAACTGCTTAGTTTTGGGTTCAATTAGGGATGGCAATGGGTAGCGTATGTGCAGGATAGAGCAATACCATACCCATACCCGTATAATCAGTGGGTATAAAAATCTACCCATACCCATACCCGTGGGTATTAAACTTTACCCATACCCATACCCGATGGGTACCCGTACCCATTGGGTACCCAGCGGATAGAACAAACAACACACACATTGTTTACAATTTTACACTCGATGATAGCATATTTGACAAAAAAATCAATTATATCATGTCAATAACAGATAGATGAGTACATGACCACTATCAAAATTTAGAAATCGCGACATACTCATAAGTCAATAGGAGTAGATGAGTCACATGACAAATTAATGATTAATTGATGCCAACTTAACATTAGTTCACAAACGGTTAGGGTATGGGTATACCCACGGGTACAAGGCTATACCCGTACCCTACCCATGACTTAATGGGTAGGGTATGGGTACTACCCATGGGTATAAAAGTGTGTCCATACCCTGTCCATGCGGGTACGGTACCCGTGGGTATCCGTACCCATGGGTAAAATTGCCATCCTTAGGTTCAATCTTGCGGTGTCCTCACCCAGTCACAAAGTAGGGGTAGCGAGGCACGTATTGTATTGTTGCCATCAATGATAATAATATGGGGTTTTCATCATATTGCTTGAGTTTATCCCTCTACATCATGTCATCTTACCTAATGCGTTACTCTATTCTTCATCAATTTAATACTCTAGATGCAGGCAGGAGTCGGTCGATGTGTGGAGTAATAGTAGTAGATGCAGAATCGTTTTGGTCAACTTGACACGGACGTGATGCCTATATGCATAATCATTGCCTTGGATATCTTCATAATTATTTGCTTTTCTATCAATTGCTCGACAGTAATTTGTTCACCCACCATAATACTTTCCATCGTGAGATAAGCCTCTAGTGAAACCTATGGCCCCCGGGTCTACTTTCCATCTTATATTTTCAGATTATAAACCAAAAATACCAAAAATACTTTGCTGCAATTTATTTACCTTTTACTTTCTGTTCTCATTTACATCTATCTCTATTAGATCTAATCCTTGCAAGTAACCGTGAAGGGATTGACAACCCCTTTATAGCGTTGGGTGCAAGTGTTTGATTCTTTGTGTAGGTACATCTATTGGGGACTTGCTTGTATCTCCTACTCGATTGATACTTTGGTTCTCAACAACTGAGTGAAATACTTATCCACTTTGTTGCATCACCCGTTCCTCTTCACGGAAACCAATGCATGCTCGAGAAGTAGCAAGAAGGATCTCTAGCGCCGTTGCCGGGGAGATACATAGCAAGTCAAGATAAGAACTCTCCCGTCAACTTGCCAATCTCTCGCGCCGTTGCCGAGGAGATCTACATTAAGCCTACCAAGTACCCATCACAAAATCGTATCTTGCATTTACATCATTTGCCATTTGCCTCTCGTTTTCCTCTCCTCCACTTCTAAAACGATTTTCGGAAAAGATTTTCCTTTTTTTGCCCTTTTTCGTTTGTCTTTTCGTTTGCTTTTTGCTTGCTTGTGTGCTAGATTGCTTGCTTTGTCACGATGACTTAAGAGAATACCAAGTTGTGTGACTTTTCCAATACTAATAATAATTCTTTTATTAGTACTCCGATTGCTCCTGCCACTAGTGTGGAATCTTATGAAATTAATGTTGATTTGCTCAATCTTGTTATGAAAGAATAATTTTCCGGCCTTGCTAATGAAGATGTCGCGTCCCATCAAAAAAAATTGTTGAGTTGTGTGATATGAAAAATAATAAAGATGTGGATAATGATATTGTTAAATTGAAGCTATTCCCGTTATCACTACGAGATCGTGCTAAAACTTGGTTTTCATCTTTGCCTAAAAATAGTATTGATTCATGGAATAAGTGTAAACATGCTTTTATTTCCAAGTACTTTCTGCCCGCTAAGATCATCTCCCTTAGGAACGATATAATGAATTTTAAGTAACTTTATCATGAGCATGTTGCACAATCTTGGAAGATGATGAAACTTATGATTAGGAATTGCCCCGCGCATGGTTTGAGTTTATGGATGACTATACAAATTTTCTATGTTGGATTGAATTTTGCTTCTAGGAATCTCTTAGATTCCACCATGGGTGGTAATTTTATGGAAATCACATTAGGAGAAGCTACTAAACTCCGAGATAATATTATGGCAAATTACTCTCAATGGCACACCGAAAGATCTCCTACTAGTAAAAAGGTGCATGCTATTGAATAGATTAATACTTTGAGTGAAAAGATGGATGAATTGATGAAATTGTTTGGTAGTAAGAGTGATCCTATTGATCCTATTGATATTCCTTTGTCTTCTTTGATAAATAATAATGAATCTATGGATGTGAATTTTGTTGGTAGGAACAATTTTGGTAATAATGCTTATAGAGGTAATTTCAATGCTAGGCCGTTTCCTAGTAATTCCTTTAATAATTATGGTAATTCCTATATAAATTCTTATGGAAATTATAATAAGATGCCCTCTGATCTTGATAATAATATTAAAGAATTCATTAGTACGCAAAAAGGCTTCAATGCCATGATTGAAGAAAAATTGCTCAAGATTGATGATTTGGCTAGGAACGTTGATAGAATATCTCTTGAGATTGATTCTTTAAAAACTAGATCTATTCCACCCAAGCATGATATTAATTAGTCTTTAAAAGCTATGAGAATTCCTATTGATGAGTGTAAGGAAAGAACCGCTAGAATACGTGCTAAGCGTGAATGGCTTGAAAAGGTGTGTTCTCGTGATAATATTGATGAAGATCTTAAAGTGATTGATGTGACCCTTATTGAATCTTTGTTTTCCAATGTTAATCTTGATAAAGATGGGACTGGAGATGAGTCAACTTTAGTTAAAAGGCGTCCCAATGATTCGGAGTTTATAGATCTTAATGCTAATATTGATAAAAGTGGGATTGAAGAGGTCAAAACTTTAAATAGCAATGAACCCACTCTTTTGGATTTCAAGGACTTTAATTATGATAGCTGCTCTTTGATTGATTGTATTTCCTTGTTTCAATCCATGTTGAATTCTCCTCATGCTTATAATCAAAACAAAGCTTTTACTAAACATATTGTTGATGCTATGATAAAATCTTTTGAAGAAAAACTTGAGTTGGAAGTTTCTATACCTAGAAAGATATATGATGAGTGGGAACCTACTATTAAGATTAAGTTTAAATATTATGAGTGCCATGCTTTGTGTGATTTGGGTGCTAGCATTTCCACGATTCCAAAAACTTTATATGATGTGCTAGGTTTCCGTGAATTTGATGATTGTTCCTTAAATTTGCATCTTGCGGATTCCACTATAAAGAAACCTATGGGAAGGATTAATGATGTTCTTATTGTTGCAAATAGGAATTATGTGCCCGTAGATTTCATCGTTCTTGATATAGATTGCAATCCTACATGTCCTATTATTCTTGGTAGGCCTTTCCTTAGAACGATTGGTGCAATTATTGATATGAAGGAAGGGAATATTAGATTCCAATTCCCAATAAGGAAAGGCATGGAACACTTTCCTAGAAAGAAATAAAATTAACTTATGAATCTATCATGATAGCTACTTATGGATTTCATACCAAAGATGACAATACCTAGATCTATTGCGTTTTGCCTAGCTAGGGGCATTAAACAATAGCGCTTGTTGGGAGGCAACCCAATTTTATTTTGCTTTATGATTTTTGTTTCTTTTTTGGTGTGTTCTGCACATTATTACTTCTGTAATAATGGTGTTTTGGTGTTTCAATTAGTGTTTGAGCCAAGTATAACCTTTGGGGTGATCTATCGTAGTTGTTGATATGATCTTGCTGAAAAACTGAAACTTTTGCGCTCAGTCCAGGAATTTTCTAATTTTTTCAGAGCATTGAATTGATCTGAAATTTTTACACAATATTGATATTAAAATTTAACTGAATTTCCTAATTTTTCAGAATTTTAGAGTTTCATAAGTATTCGAAGTCTACAGATTTCTTCAGAATGTTCTGTTTTTGACAGATTTTGTTTTCTTTTTGTTGTTTGCTTATTTTGATGTATCTATGGGTTGTATCGGGGGGTATGAACCATGGAGAACTTAGAATATAGTAGGTATTACACAAATATATATAAAGAATGATTTCACAACAGTACCTATAGTGGGATTTATTTTTCTTATACTAACGGATCTCATGAGTTTTCTGTTGAGTTTTGTGTTGTGAAGTTTTCAAGTTTTGGGTGAAGATTTGATGGACTATGGAGTAAGGAGTGGCAAGAGCCTAATCTTGGGGATGCCCAAGGCACCCCAAGCCATATTCAAGGATACCGAAAATCCTAAGCTCGGGTATTCCCCGGAAGGCATCCCCTCTTTCGTCTTCAATCCATCGGTAAATTTACTTGAGGCTATATTTTTACTCACCACATGATATATGTTTTGCTTGGAGAGTCTTGTATGATATGAGTCTTTGTTTTTCTAGTTTTCCACAATAATCATTGCTGAACACATCTTTTTAGAGAGACACGCTGAACCGTGAATTTATTAGAATACTCTATGTGCTTCACTTATATATTTTGAGCTAGGCAATGTTGCTCTAGTGCTTCACTTATATCTTTTTAGAGCATGGTGGTGTTGTATTTTATAGAAATTATTGAACTCTCGTACCTCACTTATTTTATTTTGAGAGTTCATTAAAACAGCATGGTAATTTGTTTAGGTTATGAATTTAGTCCTAATATAATGGGCATCCAAGAAGGATATAATAAAAACTCTCATATTTAATGCATTGAATACTATGAGAAGTTTGATTCGTTGCATATAGTTTTGAGATAATAGAGATGGTAATACGAGAGTCATGCTAGTGAGTAGTTGTGAATTGGAAGAGATACTTGTGTTAAAGTTTGTGATTCCCGTAGCATGCACGTATGGTGAACTGTTATGTAACGAAGTCGGAGCATGATTTGTTTAATGATTGTCAACCTTTGTGTGAGGGTCGGGAGCGCGTGATGGTTAACTCCTACCAACCTCTCCCCTAGGAGCATGCGTCTAATTCTTTGTTTGATAACTAATAGACTTTTGCAATAAGTATGTGAGTTCTTTATGACTAATCTTGAGTCCATGGATTATACGCACTATCACCCTTCCACCTTTGCTAGCCTCTCTAGTACCGCGCAACTTTCGTCGGTACATCAAACCCACCTTCCTCAAAACAGACACCATATATTTTCCTCAAAACAACCACTATATCTACCTATTATGGCATTTCCATAGCCATTCCGAGATATATTGCCATGCAACTTCCACCATTCAGTTTTTCATGACATGCACCATCACTTCATCTTGCATATAGAGTCATATTTTGTTTTAGGTATCGAGTTGTAAGTAGATAAAAGTGTGATGATTTTCATTAATAGAGCATTGTCCCATGTGAGAAAAGGATGATGGAAGCCAGGACTCCCTCACAAGTTGGGATGAGTATCCGGACTTTACAAAAAATAAAAGAGGCCAGCGAAGCCCAAATAAAAAAGAGAGGCCAAAGATGCCCACCAAAATATAAAAAAAGGAGAGAAAGAGAGAAGGAACAATTGCCACTATCTTATTCCATACTTGTGCTTCAAAGTAGCACAATGATCTTCATGATAGAGAGTCTACTATTTTGTCACTTTCATATAACTAGTGGATATTCATCTTGCACGACCACTTAGTTTTCTTTTTGAGCTTTCATACACTTATAGCTCTAAGTGCATTTGTTGCATGGCAATCCCTACTCGCTCACATTGATATCTATCGATGGGCATCTCCATAGCCCGTTGATACGCCTAGTTGATGTGAGACTATCTTCTCCCTTCTTCTTTTTTCCTTGCACCTCCTTCATATTCTATTCCACCTATAGTGTTATATCCATGGCTCACACTCATGTATTGCAAGAGAGTTGAAAAGGTTTGAGAACACCAAAAGTGTGAAACAATTGCTTGACTTGTTCATCAGGGTTGTAAATGATTTAGATACTTTGTGTGGGGAATATGGAGCATAGACAGACCATACGATTTTGTAGGGATAACTTTCTAAGGCCATGTTATTTTGAAAGGACATGATTGCCTTGTTTGTGTGCTCGAAGTATTACTGTTTTTATGTCAATATTAGACTATTGTTTTGAATCTTATGGACCTGAATATTCATGCCACAATAAAGAATATTACATGGATAAATATGTTAGTGTTGGGGAACGTCGCATGGGAAACAAAAAATTTCCTACGCACACGCAAACCTATCCATGGTGATGAGCATATACGAGAGGGAGAGTGGATCTACGTACCCTTGTAGATCGCTAAGCGGGAAGCTTTAAGAAACACGGTTGGTGTAGTCGAACTTCTTCGCGATCCAAATCGTCGAGCGTCCCGCGATCCAATCACGAACCGTCCCGCGAACACATCATGATCCGTCCCGCGAACTCATCACGATCCGTCTAACGATCTTGATCACGATCTGTCCCGCGATCTCATCACGATCCGTTCCGTGATCACATCACGAACCGTCTCGCGATCTTGATCATGGTCCTTCCGATCTAGCGCCGAACGGACGGCACCTCCGCGTTCAGCACACGTGTAGCTTGATGACGATCTCCACCGTCTCGATCCAGCAAGAGGAGGTGGAGAGGAGAGAGAGTTCACCGGCAGCGTGACGGCGCTCTGGTGATGGTGGTGGAGCAATTCCGACAGGGCTTCGCCTAAGCGCTGCAGAAAACCGATCTAGAGGAGAAACTATGCACCGGTGGAACTGGTAGCACGTGGCCGGAAATTCTGTCCAAAAACCACCCAATCCACTAGTATATATAGGAGGAGAGGAGAGGAGTGGAAGCCAAGGCCTTTGGGTCGGCCGAAATAGGAGGTGGGAAGCAATCCTACTTCACCTCCAATCCTAGTTGGAGTAGGATTGCCTCCTATTGGCTGATTTTCCACTTTTTGCTTTAGGACTTTTTCTCATGTGCCATGGGCCTTTGTGGCTGTTTTCCCAGCCCACAAAGGGCTGGTTATTATTATCCCACAGCCCATGGACCTCTTGGGGTCTAAATACCCCTCCCGGACGCCTCCCGGTACACTACCGGCACTCCCGGTACACTACCGATGAGCCCAAAACTTTTCCGGAAACCAAACTGGGACTTCCTATATATGAATCTTAACCTCCGGACCATTCCGGAGCTCCTCGTGACATCCAGGATCTCATCCGGGACTCTGAACAAACTTCGGTCACCACCATACATAAATCTACACTACCGAAACGTCACCGAACCTTAAGTGTGCAGACCCTGCGGGTTCGAGAACTATGTAGACATGACCGAGACACCTCTACGGTCAATAACCAATGGCAGGACCTAGACGTCCACATTGGTTCCTACATATTCTATGAAGATCTTTATCGGTCGAACCTCTATGTCAAGGATTCAGTTAATCCCGTATAACGTTCCCTTTGTTCTTCGGTATGTTACTTGGCCGAGATTCGATCGTCGATATCTCCATACCTAGTTCAACCTCGTTACCGAAAAGTCTCTATACTCGTTCCGTAATACAAGATCCCGCAACTAACAATTAGTCACATTGCTTGCAAGGCTTATTGTGATGTTGCATTACCGAGTGGGCCCCGAGATACCTCTCCGTCACACGGAGTAACAAATCCCAGTCTCGATCCATGCCATCTCAACAGACACCATCGGAGATACCTGTAGAGCACCTTTATAGTCACCTAGTTACATTGCGATGTTTGATACACACAAGGCACTCCTCCGATATATGTGAGTTGCATGATCTCATGGTCATAGGAACACATATTTGACATACAGAAAACAGTAGCAATAAACTGACACGATCATATGCTACGTTTGAAGTTTGGGTCTTGTCCATCACATCATTCTCCTAATGATGTGACCCCGTTATCAAATGACATCTCATGTCCATGGCTAGGAAACCTTAACCATATTTTGATCAACGAGCTAGTCTATTAGAGGCATACTAGGGACATGGTTTTGTCTATGTATCCACACATGCATCTAAGTCTCCGATCAATACAATTATAGCATGGATAATAAACAATTATCATGAACAAGGAAATATGATAATAACTAATTTATTATTGCCTCTAGGGCATATTTCCAACAGTCTCCTACTTGCACTAGAGTCAATAATCTAGTTCACATCACCATGTGATTCGCATTGTTATGAATCTAACACCCAACGAGTTCTGGGGCTCGATCATGCCTTGCATGTGAGAGAGGTCTTATAGTCAATGGGTATGTAACATTCAGATCTGTGTGCACTTTGCAAATACCTATGTCAAACTGTAAAGACTGCTACCACACTCCGCTCGGTACTATTCCAAATGGCTGATCCACTATACGTATCCATATTGCTACTACGAGTCATCCGGATTAGTGTTAAAGCTTGTATCGACGTAACTCCTTACGAAGAACTCTTTATCACCTCCATAATCGAGAAACATCTCCTCAGTCTCTTAGTTACTGAGGATAATCTTGACCGCTGTCCAGTGATCCACTCCTGGTTCACTCTTGTACCCGCTGACGGACTCATGGCAAGGCACACACAGGTGCGGTACACAGCATGCCATAATATAGAGCCTATGGCTAAGGCATAGGGGACGACGTTAGTCCTTTCTCTTTCTTCTGCCATTGTCGAGCTTTGAGTCTCACTCAACTTTCACACCTTACAAATCAGGCGAGAACTCTTTCTCTCACTGATCCATTTTGAACTCTTTCAAAATCTTGTCAAGGTATGCACTCATTGAAAGTCTCATCGAGCATCTTGATCTATCTCCATAGATTTTGATGCTCAACAATTAGGTAGCTTCATCCAGGTCTTCCTCTGAAAATCACTTTCCAAATAACCGTTTTATGATTTCCAGAAACTCTACATTATTTCTGATCAACAATATGTCATCCAAATATACTTATCAGAAATTCTATAGTGCTCCCACTCACTTTATTGCAAATACAAGTTTCTCGTAAACTTTGTATAAACATCAAAACTTTGATCACCTCATCAAAGCGTATATTCCAACTCCGAGATGCTTGCTTCAGTCCATGGAAGGATCACCGAAGCTTGCACACCTTTTAGCATCCTTAGGCCTGACAAAACCTTCTGGTTGTATCACATACAACCTTTCCTCAAGTAAACCGTTAAGGAAACGATGTTTTGACATCCATCTGCCAGATTTCATAATTGAAAACACAGCAACTGCTAACATAATTCCAACAGACTTTAGCACCACTACGAGTGAGAAAGTCTCATCGTAGTCAACTCCTTGAACTTGCCACAAACATCTTTGCAACAAGTCGAGCTTTACAAATAGTGATATTCACCATCAGTGTCTGTCTTCATTTTAAAGATCCATTTGTACTCAACGACCTGCCGTCCAACGAGCAAGTCTACCAAAGTCTACACTTGGTTTTCATACATGGATCCTATCTCAAATTTCATGGCCTCCAACCGTTTGTCGGAATCCGGGCCCGTCATCGCTTCTCCATGGCTCGTAGGTCCATGGTTGTCCAACAACATGACCTCCACGACAGGGTTGTCGTACCGCTTAGGAGCAGTACACATCCTTGTTGACCTACGAAGTTCGATAGTAACTTGATCCTGAAGCTTCATGATCATCATCATTAACTTCCTCTTCAACTAACGTAGGCTTCACAGAAACAACATCCTACGCTGCGCTACTCTCTGGTTGAACAAAGGTTTAACAACCTCATCAAGTTCTATCTTCCTCCCACTCAATTCTTTCGAGAGAAACTTTTCCTCGAGAAAGGATCCGTTTTAGTAACAAACACTTTGCATTTGGATCTGAGATAGAAGGTTCACCCAACTAATCTTAGGGTATTCTATGAAGATGCATTTGTCCGCCTTGGGTTCAACCTCATTAGGTGAAAACATTTTCCACACAAGTGTCGCAGCCCCAAGTATTAAGAAATGACAGCTTAGGTTTCTATCAAACTATAATTCACATGGTGTCATCTCAACGGATTTAGATGGTGCCCTATTTAAAGTGAATGTAGTTGTCTCTAATGCATAACCCCAAAATAATAGTAGTAAAGCGATAAGAGACATCATAGCACGCACCATGTCCAATAGAGCATAACTATGATGTTCGGACACACCATCACACTATGGTGTTCCAGGTGGCGTTTAGTTGTGAAACAACTTTCACATTGTCTTAAGTTGTATGCCAAACTCGTGACTCAGATGTTCACCTCCACGATCATATCGCAGTCATTTTTATCTTCTTGTCACGATGATCTTTAAACTTAACTCTTAATTTGCTTGAACCTTTCAAACGATTCAGACTTGTGTTTCATTAAGTAAATATACACTATATCTACTCAAATCATCAGTGAAGGTAATAAAATAACGATATCCACTACACGCTACCAGACTCACTAGATTGCATACATCAACATGTATCATTTCCAATGAATCACTTGCCCGCTCCATCCAACGGGGTCCTTTAGTCATCTTGCCCAAGAGGCATGGTTCGAATGTCTCAACCGATTCAAAATTGAATGAGTCCAAATATCCATCACCATGGAGTTTCTTCATGCGCTTTATACCAATATGACATTTTGCGGCAGTGCCACAAGTATGTGGTACTATCATTATTTAACTTTGTATCTTTTGACATCAATGTTATGAACATGTGTATTACTATGATCAAGATTTCAACAAACCATTCTCACTGGGTGCATGACCATTGAAGGTATTATTCATGTAAACAGAATAACCATTATTCTCTGACTTAAATGAATAACCATATTGTAACAAACATGATCTAATCATGTTCATGCTCAACGCAAAACACCAAATTACATTTATTTAGGTTCGTCACTAATCCTGAAGGTAGAGAGAGCGTGCGATGTTGATCACATCAACCTTGGAAACATTTCCAACACACATCGTCACCTCACCCTTAGCTAGTTCTCCATTTATTTCGTAGCTTTTATTTCGAGTTACTAACATTTAGCAACCAAATCGGTATCCAATACCCAGGTGCTAATAGGAATACTAGCAAGGTACACATCAATAACTCGTATATCAAATATACTTCTGTCGATGTTGCCAGCCTTCTTATCTACCAAGTATCTAGGGTTGTTCCGCTTCAGCGACCTCTCACCTCATAATAGAAGCACTTAGTCTCAGGTTTGAGTTCAACTTTGGGTTGCTTCACTGGAGCAGCAACTGACTTGCTATCCATGAAGTTTCCCTCCTTGCTCTTGCCCTTTTCGAAACTAGTGGTTTGATAAACCATCAACACTTGACGCTCCTTCTTGATTTCTACCTTCGCGGTGTCAAACATCGCGAACAGCTCAGGGATCGATACTTCTATCCCTGGTGTATTATAGTTCATCACTAAGTTCTAGTAGCTTTAGTGACAATGACTTGGAGAACTATATCAATCACTATCTTATTTGGAAGATCAACTCCCACTTGATTCAAGCGATTGTAGTACCCAGACAATCTGAGTACATGCTCAATGATTGAGCTATTCTCCTTCATCTTACAGGCAAAGAATCTTGTTGGAGTTCTCATATCTCGCAACACAGGCACGAGCCTGAGATCACAATCTCTGCACCTAGAACATCTCATATGTTCTGTGATGTTCAAAACGTTTCGGAGCCTTAATTCTAAGACGTAATGCATGACGCACTAAACTATCAAGTAGTCATCGAAACGTGCCTGTCAGATGTTCACAACATCTATAGACGATGCTAGAGGGGGTGGCGCACCGAGCGGTGCATTAAGGACATAAGCCTTCTGTGCAGCAATGAGGACAATCCTCAGATCACGGACCCAGTCCGCAATAATGCTACCAACATCTTTCAACTCTATTTCTCTAGGAACATATAAAAATTTAAGGGAGCTATAGCGCGAGCTAGTATTCTACAACATAATTTGCAAAGACACTATTGACTATGTTCATGATAATGAGTTCAATTAATCATATTACTTAAGAACTCCCACTCAAATTGACATCCCTCGGGTCATTCGAGTGATACATGATCCAAATTCACCAACTCAAGTCCGATCATCATGTGAGTTAAGGTGGCTTCAATGGTGAACATCATTATGTTGATCATATCCACTATATGACTCATGCTCGACCTTTCAGTCTCTTGTGTTCCGAGGCCATGTCTGTACATGCTAGGCTCGTCAAGTTTAACCCGAGTGTTCTGCGCGTGCAAATCTGGCTTGCACCCATTGTATGTGAACGTAGAGTCTATCACACCCGATCATCACGTGGTGTCTCAACACGACGAACTTTCGCAACGGTGCACACTCGGGGAGAACACAGTTCATCTTGAAATTCAAGTGAGGGATCACCTTATAATGCTACCGCCGTACTAAGCGAAACAAGGTGCATAAAAGGATTAACATCTCATGCAATTCATAAGTGACATGATATGGCCATGAACTTGTGTTTAAGATCTCCATCTTCGAAACACCGGCATGATCTCCATCGTCACCGGCACAACACCATGATCTCCATCATCTTGATCTCCATCAATGTGTTGCCATTGGGGTTGTGGCGCCAGCCCTGCTTCTACTTCTATTGCTACCGCTTAGCGATAAAGTAAAGCATTACATCGCGCTTAATGATTGACACGCAGGTCATACAGTAATTAAAGACAACCCTATGGCTCCTGCCGGTTGCCGTACTCAACGACATGCAAGTCATGAAATTCTATACATCACATGATCATCTCATACATCACATATATCTCATCATGTAATTGGCCATATCACATCACAACATACCCTGCAAAAACAAGTTAGACGTCCTCTAATTGTTGTTGCATGTTTTACGTGGCTGCTACGGGTATCTAGCAAGAACGATTCTCACCTACGCATAAACCACAACGGTGATACATAGATTGCTTTTCAACCTTCTCAAGGACCGCCTTTGCCGGATCCGATCCAACTAAAGTGAGAGAAATTGTCACCCGCAAGCCATCTAAGCAACAAGTTGCGTCGAGGCAACCGGTCTCTCGTAAGCGTACGAGTAATGTTGGTCCGGGCCGCTTCATCTCACAATTCCGCTGAACCAAAATCTGACCAAGGGAGGAAGCAATCTAAGCATCAACGCCCACAAACCTTTTGTGTTCTACTCGAGATCTCATCGAACCATCAACCTAGCTCATGATGCCACTGTTGGGGAACGTCGCATGGGAAACAAAAAATTTCCTACGCACACGCAAACCTATCCATGGTGATGAGCATCTACGAGAGGGAGAGTGGATCTATGTACCCTTGTAGATCGCTAAGCGGGAAGTGTTAAGAAATGTGGTTGGTGTAGTCGAACTTCTTCGCGATCCAAATCGCCGAGCGTCCCGCGATCCAATCACGAACCGTCCCGCGAACACATCATGATCCGTCCCACCAACTCATCACGATCCGTCTCACGATCTTGATCACGATCTATCCCGCGAACTCATCACGATCCGTTCCGTGATCACATCACGAACCATCTCGCGATCTCGATCATGGTCCTTCCGATCTAGCACCGAACGGACGGCACCTCCGCATTCAGCACACGTGCAGCTTGATGACGATCTCCACCGTCTCGATCCAGCAAGAGGAGGTGGAGAGGAGAGAGAGTTCACCAGCAGCGTGACGGTGCTCCGGTGATGGTGGTGGAGCAATTCCGGCAGGGCTTCGCCTAAGCACTGCAGAAAACCGATCTAGAGGAGAAACTATGCACCGGTGGAACGGGTAGCACGTGGCCGGAAATTCTGTCCAAAAACCACCCAATCCACTAGTATATATAGGAGGAGAGGATAGGAGAGGCAGACAAGGCCTTTGGGTCAGCCGAAATAGGAGGTGGGAAGCAATCCTACTTCACCTCCAATCCTAGTTGGAGTAGGATTGCCTCCTATTGGCTGATTTTCCACTTTTATGGGCCTCTGTGGCTCTTTTCCCAGCCCAAAAAGGGCTGGTTATTATTCTCCCACAGCCCATGGACCTCTTGGGGTCGAAATACCCCTCCCGGAGGCCTCCCGGTACACTACCGGCACTCCCGGTACACTATCGATGAGCCCAAAACTTTTCCGGAAACCAAACTGGGACATCCTATATATGAATCTTTACCTCCGGACCATTTCGGAGCTCCCCATGACGTCCGGGATCTCATCTGGGACTCCGAACAAACTTCGGTCACCACCATACATAACTCTACACTACCGAAACGTCACCGAACCTTAAGTGTGCAGACCCTGCGGGTTCGAGAACTATGTAGACATGGCCGAGACACCTCTACGGTCAATAACCAATGGCGGGACCTGGACATCCACATTGTTTCCTACATATTCTACGAAGATCTTTATCGGTCGAACCTCTATGTCAAGGATTCAGTTAATCCCGTATAACGTTCCCTTTGTTCTTCGGTATGTTACTTGCCCGAGATTCGATCGTCGGTATCTCCATACCTAGTTCAACCTCGTTACCGGAAAGTCTCTTTACTCGTTCCGTAATACAAGATCCCGCAACTAACAATTAGTCACATTGCGTGCAAGGCTTATTGTGATGTTGCATTACCGAGTGGGCCCCGAGATACCTCTCCGTCACACGGAGTAACAAATCCCAGTCTTGATCCATGCCATCTCAACAGACACCATCGGAGATACCTGTAGAGCAGCTTTATAGTCACCTAGTTACGTTGCGATGTTTGATACACACAAGGCACTCCTCCGATATCTGTGAGTTGCATGATCTCATGGTCATAGGAACACATACTTGACATGCGGAAAACAGTAGCAAAAAACTGACACGATCATATGCTACGTTTGCAGTTTGGGTCTTGTCCATCACATCATTCTCCTAATGATGTGACCCCGTTATCAAATGACATCTCATTTCCATGGCTAGGAAACCTTAACCATCTTTTGATCAACGAGCTAGTCTATTAGAGGCATACTAGGGACATGGTTTTGTCTATGTATCCACACATGCATCTAAGTCTCCGATCAATACAATTATAGCATGGATAATAAACGATTATCATGAACAAGGAAATATGATAATAACTAATTTATTATTGCCTCTAGGGCATATTTCCAACAGTTAGGTAGCATTCCACATCAAAAAAATTGTTTTTATCATTTACCTACTCGAGGACGAGCAGGAATTAAGCTTGGCGATGCTTGATACGTCTCCAACGTATCTATAATTTTTGATTCTTCCATGCTATTATATTATCTATTTTGGCTGTTTTATATGCATTAATATGCTATTTTATACTATTTTTGGGACTAACCTATTAATCTAGAGCCTAGTGCAAGTTTCTGTTTTTTTCTTGTTTTTGAGTATTGCAGATAAGGAATATTAAACGGGGTCCAAACGGAATAAATCTTTGGAATAATTTTTCTTGGACCAGAAGCAACCCAGGAGACTTGGAGATGAAGTCGGAGAGCCGCCGTGTGGCCACAAGCCACAGGGGCGTGCCTAGGGGGGTAGGGCGCGCGCCCCAGGCTTGTGGGCCCACGACAGCTCCCCTAACCCTATTTCTCGGCCTATAAATTCACAAATATTCCCTGTATACCGAAGGGAGTCACGAAAACACTTTTTCGCCGCTGGAAGCCTCCGTTCCCGAGAGATCCAATCTTGGAGCCTTTTCGGTAATCTGCCGGAGGGGGATTCGATCATGGAGGGCATCTAAATCAACTCCATTTCCCCTCCAATGATGCGTGAGTAGTTCACCACAGACCTTCGGGTCCATAGCTAGTAGCTAGATGGCTTCTTCTCTCTCTTTTCTCTTCAATACCATGTTATTCATGATCTTCATGGAGATCTATCCGATGTAATACTCTTTTGCGGTGTGTTTGTCGAGATCCGATGAATTGTGGGTTTATGTTCAGATTATCTATGAATATTATTTGAGTCTTTTCTGAATTCTTATATGCATGATTTCATATCTTTGCAAGTCTCTTTGAGTTATTGGTTTGGTTTGGCCAACTAGATTGGTAATTCTTGCAATAGGAGAAGTGCTTAGTTTTAGGTTCAATGTTGCGGTATTCTCATCCACTGATAAAGTAGGGGTAGCGAGGCACGTATTGTATTGTTGCCATCAAGGATAAAAAGATGGGGTTTTCATCATATTGCTTGTGTTTATCCCTCTACATCATCTTACCTAATGCGCTACTCTGTTCTTCATGAACTTAATACTCTAGATGCAGGTAGGATCGGTCAATTTGTGGAGTAATAGTAGTAGATGCAGAATCGTTTCGGTCTACTTGACATGGACGGGATTCCTATATGCATAATCATTGCCTTGGATATCTTCATAATTATTCGCTTTTCTATCAATTGCTCGACGGTAATTTGTTCACCCGCTGTAATACTTGCCATCATGAGAGAAGCCTCTAGTGAAACCTATGGCCCACGGGTCTACTTTCCATCTTATATTTTCAGATCTATAAACCAAAAATACCAAAAATACTTTGCTGAAATTTATTTACCTTTTACTTTCTGTTCTCGTTTACATCTATCTCTATCAGATCTAATCCTTGCAAGTGACGGTGAAGGGATTGACAACCCCTTTATAGCGTTGGGTGCAAGTGTTTGATTCTTTGTGTAGGTACATATATTGGGGACTTGCTTTTATCAACTACTGGATTGATACCTTGGTTCTCAACAACTGAGGGAAATACTTATCTACTTTGCTCCATCACCCGTTCCTCTTCATGGAAACCAACGCATGCTCGAGAAGTAGCAGTCAACTCCTTGAACTTGTGAAAAACCCTTTGCCACAAGTCGAGCTTTATAGACGGTGACATTTCCATCCGCGTCAATCTTCTTCTTAAAGATCCATTTGTTCTGAATGGACTTTCGCCCTTTAGGTAATACTTGCAAAGTACATACTTTGTTTTCATACATGGATCCCATCTGAGATTTCATGGCCTAATCATTTGTCGGAATTTGGGCCCATCATCGCTACTCCATAGCTCGTATGTTCATCGTTGTCCAACAACATGACCTCCAAGACAGGGTTACCGTACCACTCAGGAGCATTACGTGCCCTTGTCGACCTACGAGGTTCGATAGTAACTTGATCCGAAGCTTCATGATCACCATTATTAACTTCCTCTTCAACTGATGTAGGCTCTACAGAAACATCTTTCTGTGCTACGCTACTCTTTGGTTGGAACAAAGGTTCAACAACCTCATCAAGTTATATCTTCCTCCGACTCAATTCTTTCGAGAAAAACTCTTTCTCGAGAAACGACTTGTTCTTAGCGACAAACACTTTGCCTTCGGATCTGAGATAGAAGGTATACCCAACCGTCTCTTTTGGGTATCCTATGAATACGCATTTCTCCACTTTGGGTTCCAGCTTTTTAGGCTGAAGCTTTTTGACATAAGCATCACATCCCCAAACTTTAAGAAATGAAAACTTTGGTTTCTTGCCAAACCAAAGTTCATATGGCGTCGTCTCAACAGATTTTGATGGTTCCCTATTTAAAGTGAATGTAGTTGTCTCTAATGCATAACCCCAAAACCATAGTGGCAAATTGACAAGAGACATCATAGAAATGTGAAACAATAAGGTTCGATTACGACAATCGATTACGACATTCAGACACACCATTACGCTGTGGTGTTCCAGGCGGTGTCAACTGTGAAACAATTCCACATTGTCTTAAGTGACTGCCAAACTCACAACTCAGATATTCTCCTCCTCGATTAGATCGTAGGAATTTAATCTTCTTATTATGATGATTCTCAACTTCACTCTAACATTGCTTGAACTTTTCAAATATTTCAGACTTGTGTTTCATTAAGTAAATATACCCATATCAACTTAAGTCATCGATAAAGGTGAGAAAGTAACGATATCCATCTTGTGCCTCAATGCTCATCGGACCTCACACATCGGTATGTATGATTTCCGAAAATTACTTGCCTGTTCCATTGTTCCAAGAACGGGGTCTTAGTCATCTTGCCCATGAGGCATGGTTCACATGTGTCAAGTGATTCGAAATCAAGTGACTCCCAAAGTCCATCGGCATGGAGCTTCTTCATACGTTTTACACCAATATGACCTAAGCGACACTGCCACAAGAAAGTGGTACTATAATTATCAACTCTACATCTTTTGGCATCAATGTTATGAACATGTGTATCATCACTATCAAGATTCAATAAGAATAAACCCCTCACATTGGTTGCATGACCATAAAAGATATTACTCATATAAATAGAACAGCCGTTATTCTTTGATTTAAATGAGTAACTGTCTCGCAATAAACAAGATCCAGGTATAATGTTCATGCTTAACGCAGGCACTAAATAACAATAATTCAGGTTCATAACTAATCCCGATGGTAATTGAAGAGCGAGCATGCCGACGGTGATCACATCAACCTTGGAACCATTTCCCACACGCATCGTCACTTTGTCCTTCGCCAGTCTCTGTCTATTCCGTAGCTCCTAGTTTGAGTTGCAAATGTGAGTAACCGAACCTGTATCAAATACCCAGACACTATAATGAGAGTTTGTAAGGTACACATCAATAACATGTATATCATGTATACCTTGTTTGGTCTTGGCCGCCTTCTTGTCGGCTAGATACTTGGGGCAGTTTCGCTTCTAGTGATTTGCAATTCTTCTTGGAGTTACCCTTTTTTCCCTTGCCATTCTTGTTGAAACTAGTGGTTTTATTGACCATCAACACTTGATGCTCCTTTTGGATTTTAGGCTCAGCGACTTTCAGCATCGCAAACAACTTGGCGAGTGACTTGTGTTAGAGATATGCCCTAGAGGCAATCATGTATGATGATATTTCCTATGTGTTTATGAATAAAGATAGTCCTTGGACATTATCATTGATGTGTATTAACAAGTATGTGACTTGTTTGTGAGACTATGCATTGTATGATAACTGTCCTAAATGGTCCCTAGTTGAAAGGGTTGTGTGGACGCGCAGCCAGTTAGACTAGCATATCACACGATGGATGGTCCGGTCTCAATGGCCATGTAGCATTGGATGCTAGCCGTATAATATGGACTCAGAAAGGTCTGGTCGGATTCAACGTAGTCGGATCCGAGTCGAGATAAGGTCTGAGTTGGACAGACCCAACTATGAGATGCAACGATAGGTCATCTATGAGTCTCTAGTACAACATACGTTCTATATCCTAAGACCTGAGCTGGCGCATGTACTCAGGATGGTGACAGACTTACTTTGGGCCGACCAAACGCTACTCCATGACTGGGTAGTTACAAAGTTAGGTTTCGGGCTTGTCCAGACCCATGCTGCAAAACATGGTCGAGCAAGACGGGATTTGCCCCTCTGATCAGGAGAGATATACTCTGGGCCCCTCGAGTGATCCGACCTGGATAAGCATGGCCATGTGATGAGGATTATGAGATAATCCGAAGTGTTGGTCGGATTCACCAGAACGAGAAAGAGGTCGTGCTGCAACAAGGATGACCATGTCGCCTTGTGCACGACAACATATATCGTGTGGCAAAGGGGACAGAAGTGTGAAGTACAAGTTCGCCTAACCAGCTTCATCGGACACTTGGAGTTAGCATGTTTTGCTAGAGGCCGCTACCGACTAGTCGAGTCGGATGTGATGTGACTCGCGACCAAGTGAACAAGAACCTAAAGTGTCGCATGCTTAAGGAAATGAACACGTGGGCTTTAGGATCCGTGCGAGGCCCAAGAGTTGAGCCCGCGCCGGATGCCTATATATAGTGGAGGAGCGGCACACTGAGGGATCACTAGAAGAGTGTCTAGAGGGGGGGTGAATAGACTACTAGCAGAAATTTAAGACCTAACCTTTTCTCAAGTTAATTGGTTGGCAGATTTTAATAGTTTTAGCAAAGCTAGCAAGTCTAACAGCCCTACACATGCATGTCAATAAATATGGCAGCAGAAAGTAAAGACATTGCATATGAAGTAAAGAGTTGAGAAAGGTAGATCAAACGCAGTTTAAGACACGATAATTTTTCCCATGGTTCTGATAGGTGGCGCTATCATACATCCATGTTTATGGAGTCTTCAACCCACGGAGGGTAACGGTCGCGAGAGTCCATGGAGGGCTCCACCCAAAAGGGTCCACGAAGTAGCAACCTTGAATATTCCATATGGCTTCCGTCCACAAAGGACTAGCCTCACTATGGGGTAGATCTTCACGAAGTAGGCGATCTCCTTCCCCTTAGAAACTTCTTGGTTCACTCCACAACACGAAGTAGGAGGCTCCCAAGCGACACCTAACCAATCTAGGAGGCACCACCCTCCAAAAGGTAATAGGCTCGATAATGATGATGAACTCCTTGATCTTGTGCTTCAAGATGATAGACTCCACAACACACAACCTCTCTCTCTCTCAAAGGTTTGGCTTGGTAGAAGAGATAGGATTGGTGGAAAGCAACTTGGGGAGGCTAGAAATCAAGATCCATATGATTGGAGTGGAAAATCTTGACCTCAACACAAGGGTAGGTGGTTCTCTCTCAGAAAATCTGATAGGATAGGTATGGAATAGTTCTGAGTGCTTCTCTTTCGGGTGAGTGGTGGTGAAGGGATATATATAGGCATCCCCAAAAATCCAACCGTTACACACAAAATGACCAACTCGGTAACACTGATGTGTTAATCTCGGTGGTACCGAAGTGACCAAAAGGTGCCAACTTTTGAATCTCAGTGAGACCAATATAGGAAACTCGGTTGCACCGATAAGGTGACCAACGGTCAGATTTCCAATCTCGGTGACGCCGATCCAACATTCTCGGTGGGACCAAAAATGTGAATTTGCGTAACAGAAAGTTGGCAACCTAAACTCGGTGGCACCGGTATGGAATCGGTTGCACCGAAGTGGCTAGGGTTTGGCAGAGTCTGTTTAGGCACCAGAATCGATGGCACCAAAGTGGGATAGTTGGTTGCACCGATTTTGAGTGTTGGGTATAGAACAGACTTTGGTGGGAGAGTTTTGTGGATGTTTTTGGCGACTATCACTTGTGCACGTTTGAACATATTGTTCACCAACAAAATATTACCCCCTTTTAATAGTATTGGCTTTCCTATGGACTCAAAGTGATTTCTCACAAATATAAAATGTAGAGTCCTCTTGCTTGAAGCTTGGCCAACCTATTTCCTTGCATCTTGGGGTTTCTCCACAATCTCCTTTTTGCCAATCCTCTCATTGAACATTTCCTGAAATATACTTAGTGGAAACATTAGTTCAAGAGACAATGTATGTTGTCATGAATTATCAAAACCACCAAGGGAGCATGTTGTGCTTTCAATGTCCCCCTTTTTGGTAATTGATGACAACATACAATCAAAGCTTCAAATAAAGATATGCATGGTTATTCTGAACACTTTGAGAGACACATGACTTAAACTAGCCCCCCCCCTAAATGTGTGCAGTTCTTTAAAAGATATTTGCTTTTGAATGCATGAACACACATAAGGTAGAAGGGATATAACAGGTCATGTGTATCTTGGCTATATGCATCAAATATATATGAATGAGATGTATATTTGTTCAAGACATCACTCTTGCAAACAATATGTGCAAGAAGCAAGAGATCATCTTGACCAAGGATATGATGCATATACTTACCTTGAGTTCTTGAGCATCCTGGCAATAGAAACACACTTGAGAAAATAATGTTAGGAAACTCAAGAGTATACCAAACAGCAAGACAATATAACTCAAAATTTCCAAGATATGGAGGACGTTAAAAAATACCATTCCTTACAATTGTTATGTCTCCAAAATCATTGAGAAATTTCTCACGTAGATATTAAAATGGATTATCCTCTCCCCCTGAAACTTAGCATGTAGATATTAGGATTGGATAAGGTGAGAAAAGTCAACAATTTTCTTCTCCCCCTACTTTGATATTCTCCCCGTGTTTATAAAGATATGAGTATTGATGTTGGCTCTCCCCCTTGATCATATCTCCCCCTTTGCATAAGCATGTATCTCCCCTTTAGCATGAAGCTTTGGTCTTCTCCCGAAATGGTTGAAGCTTTGATCTTCTCCCCCTTTGGCATTGATTTCCAAAAAGCAAGGGCGAAGAACAAAAACAGGGATAGATACTAGGATCAATAACTAAGAAGGGATCCTTGAAAATAAGGGTCATCGAAATGTAGGATTCATAGAAATGAAAACTGACAGTGTTTTTTAAGAAATTCTGTCCTCAAGACTAACGATAATTCTTCTCCCCCTAAGCAATACAAGTTTTTTTTAATGAGGGATCATCAAAGTAACAGAAGTATTACAAGACAATTTACTAAGAAAACACAGAATTGCAAAAATGAATTCAAATGGACCAGAATGAAAATTGGTGACTCCGAGATAGATAGATCGGTGGTACCGAGATGTTGTAGTGCAGCTTGTCTGCAATTTCGGTAGAACCGAGATATCTAGGTCGGCAGCTCCGAAAGAGAAACCAAGTTTTTGTTTTCACAGAGTCAAGAGAAACATTTGCAATGAAATATACAAGGAACATCAACTAGAGAAGATTTGAGTGTTTATGAAAAATCATGCAATAGAGAGCAAACCACACCAGATTCTTAACTAGATGATGGGTGGTGACTAGGTCACCTATATTAGAGTATGTCGACTTAGGAGCCAAGCAAGAATACTTGATCATAGGTCATACTCTACGTTAAGCTTAGAATGGGGTTACCATTTTTCGATTAAGCGTCTTAATGTCTTCATGTAGCTTGAGTTGCTTTAGCTCATTTCTTGGAGTAAAGCCTTTTCAAGGACATGAGTTCATACCTTTGAGTGATGTTGATGACGTAGATTGTAGATGAATTTGTTGAGGATGCTCGAGGTTGATGAAGATCATCTTGAGTTTTGAGCAATCCTTCTTGTTCTAGTTTATTGGTTTCCTACAAAGATTAGTCATGCAAGGAAGAACAATAGATATATCCAATTTACATGATACAAATTGGGAGTGTGCAATTTTGATCAAGTATATGTCAAGGATATGGTTGAGTGGCCTTCTTCCTTCCATCATCAAGAGGGGTTGTGGATACTTGGTAATGACAAGATTGCTTATGATTGGAGTTGATGGCAATCTTGTGGAATGAATTTTTTCCAAGTACCTACAAGAGATTAGATGCAATACGAGGGAGCATAGAATTCCATGGCATAAGATGAAATGTTAAGGTACATGGAAATATCAAGAAAGCTCATGCCCTTGCATGCAACCGAGTGAGTCTAGCTCAAGTTTGAACCATCGATGATGTTCAACTCACTCCTCAAGTGAAAAAATGTCTTCTCATCAAGTGGCTTAGTAAAGATATCGTCCAATTGCTTGTTAGTGCGAACATGCTTAAGATCAATACCTCCTTTTGCAACATGGTCACGAATGAAATGATGCCGAACTTCAATATGCTTGGTTCGAGAATGTTGCACAGGATTATGACCAATTTTAATAGCACTTTCATTGCCATAAACTAATGGAACATTTTTAACATGAATTCCATAATCCTTAAGTGTTTGTGATATCCAAAGAAGTTGTGCACAGCAAGATCCAGCAGCAATATACTCAGCTTCAGCAGTCGATAGAGATACCGAGTTTTGTTTCTTAGAGGACCAAGATACAAGAGATCTGCCCAAAAATTGACAAGTACCCAAGGTGGATTTTCGATCAACCTTGTCACCGGCATAGTCTGAATTGGAATAGCCAACAAGGTCAAAAGAAGATCCCTTGGGATACCAAGTGCCAAAATTTGACGTTTGTATTAAGTATCTCACAATGCGTTTAACAGCTGAAAGATGACATTCTTTTGGTGCAGCTTGATATCTAGCGCACATGCAAACACTCAGCATAATATCGAGACGAGATGCACATAGATATAAAAGTGAACCAATCATAGATCAATAAACTTTCTGATCAACCGGCTCATCCTCTCTGGTAAGATCAATACATCCACTAGTAGGCATAGGGGTTTTCATACCTTTGCATTCCTCCATGTTGAACTTTTTGATCAAGTCCTTGATATACTTAGTTTGAGAGATGAAAGTTCCTTCTTTCGATTGTTTGATTTGCAACCCAAGAAAGAATTTCAGCTCACACATCATAGACATCTCATACTTCTCAGACATCAACCTTCCAAACCTTTCACTAAATTGAGGGTTAGTGGAACCAAAGATAATATCATCCACATAAATTTGGCGCACAAATAGTTCACCATTAACTCTCTTAGTGAATCAGGTTGCATCAGTTTTACTAATTTCAAAACCGTTTTCGATAAGAAACTTCGTTAAACATTTGTACCAAGCACGAGGGGCTTGCTTAAGTCCATAAAGAGCTTTGCGAAGCTTGTAAACATGATTAGGTTTCTTAGGATTAAATAAGCCGGGTGGTTGCTTAACATAAACCTATGTTTCAATATCACCATTTAAAAATGCACTTTTAATATCCATTTGATAAAGCATGATTACATGGTGGTTGGCATAAGCAAGAAGAATGCGAATAGCTTCAAGTCTAGCGATAGGGACGTAGGTCTCACCGTAATCCATACCTTCGACTTGCATATATCCTTGAGCTACGAGGCGAGCCTTGTTGCACACGACTTGACTGTCTTCGTCTTGCTTGTTTCGAAAAACCCATTTGGTTCCAATGACGTTGTGTTCATCCTCGGGCTTCTCCACGAGTGTCCACACTTCGTTCCTTTCGAAGTTGTGAAGCTCTTCATGCATAGCATTCACCCAATCCACGTCTTCAAGCGCTTGTTCTACCTTCAAAGGCTCAATGCTAGAAATTAAAGAATAATGCTCACAGAAGTTTGCTAGACGAGTTTTAGAGCGAGTGATTCTCCCTGTTTGTATATCACCAAAGATTTGATTTAGGGGATGGTTCTTGGTCACTTGTGCTCGAACTCGGGTCAGCTTCCGATTGTTGGTTGATGGAGCTTCTTCTTCATCATCATCTCCTTCATCTTCGTTGTTATTGAAGGTGTCATTCCCTTGAGGTGGTGGTGAAGGAGGTTGTGGTGGATCTTCATGATGTACTTCCTCCTCTTCATCATATTGCCGTGTACCGCTTGTGGATGCCTCCATGTCATGTTGTGGTTCACCTTGTCGTGAAGTAGGGGCTTCCACTTGAGTTGTTGAAGTACTTTCCTTCACCTCCGTGGGATGAATCTTGCCGATGGGTAAATCTAGGATAGCTTCCGAAGGGTTCTTATCACCTACATCATTTAGCAATTGTTCGACTTGCGAACCATTAGATTCATTGAACTTCACATCTACCGTCTCTTCAACTTTTCGAGTGAAGTTGTTGTAGACACGGTAAGTGTGAGAGTTCGATCCATAACCAAGTAGGAAACCTTCATGATATTTAGGAGCAAATTTAGTACGATGATGCTTATCAAGAATTTAGCACTTAGATCCGAATACCCGAAAGAATCCAACTTGGGGTTTGTTACCGGTGAGTAGCTCGTATGTCGTTTTACCGAGAAGCTTGTGCAAGTAGAGTCGCTTTGTGGCATGACATGCTGTTTCCACGGCTTCTACCCAAAAGTGCTTTGGTGTCTTGTATTCGTCAAGCATCGTTCTTGCCATCTCAATGAGTGTACGGTTCTTCCTTTAAACAACTCCATTTTGTTGAGGTGTGTACGTAGCCGAGAACTCATGTGAGACAACTTTTTCGTCAAGAAAGGTATCCACATGGGTGTTCTTGAACTCAGATCCGTTATCACTCTGAACCTTCTTGATCTTCACTTCAAACTGATTTTGCTCTTTGCGAGCAAAGTTCTTGAAGATCTTTTGAACCTGCCACTTATCATCAAGAAAGAATATCCACATAAATCTGGAAAAATCATCAATTATAACTAGACCATAGGAATTTCCACCGAGACACTTGTAAGCATTGGGACCGAAGAGATCCATGTGAAGTAACTCGAGTGGTCTCCTAGTAGTCATGATATTCTTAACAATATGACTTCCACCTACTTGCTTTCTAGCTTGACAAGCACTACAAAGTCTATCTTTGTCAAAGATAACATCTTTAACACCAAGTATATGATCACCTTTGATAAGTTTGTCTAGATTACGCATACCAACATGTCCTAATCTTCTATGCCAAAGACAACCTTTAGAAGATTTAGCAATTAAACAAGTGCGAGGTTTGGATCTTTTAGTGAAATCGACAATGTATAGATCACCTCTATGGATACCGGTAAAGACAATTTTATGATTATCTTGACGAAACACTTGGCAATCTACTTCTCTAAATAGAACATTAAAACCGAAATCAGCAAGTCTAGACATAGAAAGAAGATTGTAACCAAGAGATTCAACAAGCATAACATTTTGAATAGAACTATCATGGGATATGGCCACCTTACCAAGGCCAAGTACCTTACCCTTAGAGTTGTCTCCAAAAGTCACGTACCATCGAGGACCTTGATTAGGCGTGATTTCTTGGAACATGTCTTTATCACCAGTCATATGATCCGTACTTCCGCTGTCGAGAATACACTCTTTTCCTCCGGACATGTAATCCTTAAGGTTTGCCATAAGACTCAGATTCTTCATGATCTTCTCATACTCGATGTCAAACAACTCATCTTCTTCATAATAGCCATGTTCCACATTGTCATCATCAAGTGGGAAATCCTCGTCATAAAGAACAAGAGATTCGTTAGAACAGTGATCATGACAATGTTCAAGTTTATGAGTGTGAATGGCTTCAAAGATAATGTTGTTGATAGTGGTGACATCTCCTTTAGCACGCATAAGATCACGGATTTCAAATGGGCATTTATCAAAGTTTGGATCACTAGGCTTAATTTTGTGAAAAGCAATGGCTTTATGAAGAATTTCATCTAGATTCCCTAAGGAAAGATTTGGATATCGTTTCTCCAAATCAGTCCATAAGGTATATGCACATGCAAAGTTCTTCATTTGAGAAAGCACGAATCTTGGTAAACCTCTAACGATAAGATTGACAGTTCTTAGGTTACCAAGCATGTTGATTTCCTCTTCGTGTGTGGGATGCAATTAATCAATAGGAGGCTCACAGGGCCGCATAACATATTTGCTCAATTGAAATTCATTAAACAACTCAAGCATCAAAGACTTCCATTGACTATAGTATTCTCCATCAAGAATGGGCACTCTACAACTCAAACTCCCTATACTAGACACATCCATCTTCCTCCTTGGTGATTAAACCGAAGCAATGGAGACCAATGCTCTGATATCAATTGGGGGATCACTCGAAGAGTGTCTAGAGGGGGGGTGAATAGACTACTAGCAGAAATTTAAGATCTAACCTTTTCTCAAGTTAATTGGTTGGTAGATTTTAACAGTTTTAGCAAAGCTAGCAAGTCTAACAGCCCTACACATGCATGTCAATAAATATGCCAGCGGAAAGTAAAGACATTGCATATGAAGTAAAGAGTTGAGAAAGGTAGATCAAACGTAGTTTAAGACACGATGATTTTTCCCGTGGTTCCGATAGGTGGCGCTATCGTACATCCATGTTTATGGAGTCTTCAACCCACGGAGGGTAACGGTCGCGAGAGTCCACGGAGGGCTCCACCCAAAAGGGTACACAAAGTAGCAACCTTGACTATTCCATACGGCTTCCGTCCACGAAGGACTAGCCTCACTATGGGGTAGATCTTCACGAAGTAGGCGATTTCCTTGCCCTTACAAACTTCTTGGTTCACTCCACAACACAAAGTAGGAGGCTCCCAAGCGACACCTAACCAATCTAGGAGGCACCACCCTCCAAAAGGTAATAGGCTCGGTAATGATGATGAACTCCTTGCTCTTGTGCTTCAAGATGATAGACTCCTCAACACACAATCTCTCATAGGTTTGGCTTGGTAGAAGAGATAGGATTGGTGGAAAGCAACTTGGGGAGGCTAGAAATCAAGATCCATATGATTGGAGTGGAAGATCTTGACCTCAACACAAGGGTAGGTGGTTCTCTCTCAGAAAATCTGATAGGATAGGTATGGAATAGTTCTAAGTGCTTCTCTTTCGAGTGAGTGGTGGTGAAGGGATATATATAGGCATCCCCAAAAATCCAACCGTTACACACAAAATGACCAACTCGGTGACACCGATGTATTAATCTCGGTGGTACCGAAGTGACCAAAAGCTGGCAACTTTTGAATCTCGGTGAGACCGATATAGGAAACTCGGTTGCACCAATAAGGTGACCAATGGTCAGATTTCCAAACTCGGTGACGCCGATCCAACATTCTCGGTGGGACCAAACATGTGAATTTGCGTAACAGAAAGTTGGCAACCTAAACTCGGTGGCACCGCTATGGAATTGGTTGCACCGAAGTGGCTAGGGTTTGGCAGAGTCTATTTAGGTACTGGAATTGGTGGCACCAAAGTGGGATAGTTGGTTGCACCAATTTTGAGTGTTGGGTATAGAACAGACTTTGGTGGGAGAGTTTTGTGGATGTTTTTGGCGACTATCACTTGCGCACATTTGAGCATATTGTTCACCAACAAAATCTTACCCCCTTTTAATAGTATTGGCTTTCCTATGGACTCAAAGTGATTTCTCACAAATATAAAATGTAGATTCCTCTTGCTTGAAGCTTGGCCAACCTATTTCCTTGCATCTTGGGGTTTCTCCACAATCTCCTTTTTGCCAATCCTCTCATTGAACATTTCCTGAAATATACTTAGTGGAAACATTAGTTCAATAGACAATATATGCTGTCATGAAGTATCAAAACCACCAAGGGAGCATGTTGTGCTTTCACTCACCCATCCGATTGACCGCTGTGGTGCCGTCATTAGGGTTTGCGTGTGTTGCGAATAGCCACCTCCACTCGCCGCCGCCGACTGTGTGATCGGACCTAGCAGTCCGCCACACGGGTGTTCCTCCTGCATGCGCGGATATCGTTAGAGGCGGTGCACTTGCACCGCTCCGGCGAACCTATACGTGGGATCTGGCAACCGGCTATTCGAGGGAGATCAGAATGGCTGTTTGAGGGAGATCGGACGAGGAGGAGACAGACCACACAAACGCGCTGCCCCAACTCTACTTATGCTCCACAGCACTACGTGTCTAGTGGTAACAATCTGTGATCCATCTCTGTAGCATGTTCTTGGATGTTCTGCGTGTAGGAAAAATTTAATTTGCATGCGATGCACCTATGGTAGAACCCAACAGTGGTATCAGAGCCTTTGTTATAAGATTTGGATTTAGATCGGATGCATATTTGATATGTGGAGGCGGCGGATGAGATCCGTCGTCGTTCATGAGATCGTCCATGTGCACGGTTGATGAGATCAACTACACATCGGGATAGATTGAGGCTATGTTTTCTGTCAATCGGAATTGATGAGGTCGTGATACAACCTACCCCTACCGGTTGGTATCCGCCATCGGGGTTAACCGTGAAACGTAAATCTGAATTCTGTTCGCGATGATCGATGAGATCGGTCAGATCAAAAAAATTGGAGTGATCGGAGTGCGGGACCGCCGTGTGCATAGCGCCTTGTATTTCTTACACGACCACACAAAACAGTAGGATACGATTCTATGCATAAGTTTGTTTTGCAGGGTTTGATGTGTATAGTATGGCTCATATGTATGTGATGCATGTGTGTAATTTAACATGACCTGTGTGTCATGATTGTCAGCCGGCAGGAGCCAAAGTTTTGTCATTATATTGTATAACGACCTGCGTGTTGACTTGTGATTCTTTGTAAATTCATTACTAGTTGTATTAGTTGGAGGACAGAGATCAAGTTCGAGGCTTTGGCATCCTGGCGAGACGGGCAAGATGGAGTTCCACCTTGGTCATCGGAGTTGGAGCTGTCCTAGAAGGATGTCCATGAAGGAGCCATACTATTTCACATATTTATGTTTATATGTGATTGATATTGCTTCTTGTTTCTATGCATGTTAGTATGGTAGAAAGATCCCACATTAATATCAAGCACATTGTCATTCCGGATGTTGCACCTTTGCACATCAAGTACGTCTAGTGGTGGGCTCATAAAATTGAGGTGCTATTGGGTGTCCTTGAACTGGAGGGTTCGTGTCGGACACAGACATGCACTGCATCTGGTTAACTTCACAAGGCTACGAAAACGGTTTTGGGCCTTGTGGCAAAGAAGGTTGGCAGTCGGGGTATAAGATACATACCCGACCGACAGGAGTCGTATAGACATACGATTAGCAAGGAGTTGCTTACCGAATAGGCAAGTTGGCTAGCAGTGATGCTAAAGCTCACTAGTCGCTCGCGCTAGAAGGATCCTGAATCACTGAGAGTTTGTGGAGGGATGCTGACTTCGGTGGGAGTAGTTCTGTTTAAGGCTTGAATTACTCTACATAAACACATTGCTTAGTGATTGCATATTTTCTGTTGTAGATCAATGGCACCACCTGCTCAACCCAACTTTGCATTGAAATCAATTCTGGAAAAGGATAAACTAAATGGAACAAACTTTACCACCTGGTATAGAAATCTGAGAATTGTTCTCAAGCATGATAAAAAGGAACATGTTCTAGAGGATCCACTTCCAGAGGAACCTGCCAAGAATGCTAATGCCACAACCAAGAATGCCCACCAGAAACTCGTTGATGAATCAAACGAGATCAGTTGCCTCATGCTGGCTTGTATGGAGCCCGATTTGCAACAGCATTTCGAAAACATTCAGGCTTTCGATATGATCGAGAGTTTGAAGAGCATGTTTCAGGTACAGGCTAGGACCGAAAGGTTCAACGTCTGGCAGTCCTTGACGGATTGTAAGCTGAAGGAGGGTGATCCACTAAGCCTGCATGTGATCAAGATGATCGGGTACGTGCAAGCTTTGGAACGGTTAGGCTTCCCACTTGGGGACGAGCTGTCCGCGGATGCAATTTTGGTTTCTCTTTCACCTAGCTATGGGACGTTCGTATTGAACTATCATATGCACAGCATGGATAAGAAGCTCACTGAATTGCATGGGATGCTCAAGGTGGCAGAGCAAGATATTAACAAAGGCACACATCAAGTGTTGATGATGCAGAACTCGGCTAAGTTCAAGAAGAGTTGGTCCAAGAAAAAGGGAAAGGCAAAAGGCAAGGAGAAGGCTGTCTCCGCCGCTGAGCCAAAGTTCGGACCGAACTCAAAGACCATTTGCTTTCACTGCAAGGAAGCTGGTCACTGGAAGAGGAACTATAGCAAGTGGCTTGCTGAGCACGGAAAGAAGGTCGGAGATACTTCTTCAGGCAAAGGTACACTTGTTACATATGTTATAGACATTTACCTTGCTGACATACCTAGTAGCTCTTGGGTATTTGATACCGGATTAGTTGTTCATATTTGCAACTCGGTGCAGGGGCTGGTAAGAACTAGGCGTGTGGCACAAGGGGAGATTGACATTAGGGTCAGCAACAAAGCAAGAGTTGCTACGTTGGAGGTCGGCACGATGCAGCTCAAGCTTCCTTCTAGATTTATTTTGGAATTGAATAATTGTTATTACATTCCCGCACTTAGTCGGAACATTATTTCTGCCTCATGTTTGATGAGTCAAGGTTATGAATTCAATATAAAGGACAATGGTTGTTCATTTTGTTTGAATGGAATGTTCCATGGCTATGCACCCATAGTAGATGGGCTATTTATTTTAAATCTAGAAATGGAGCCAGTCTATAACGTCAATGTCAAGAGGCATAAGCCTAATGAGATAAATCCGACATACTTCTAGCATTGCCGGCTTGGACACATTAGTGTGAAACGCATGAAGAAGCTCCATGATGATGGACTCCTAACTTCGTCCGACTTCGGGTCATTCGAGACATGCGAATCATGCTTGCTAGGCAAGATGACTAAGTCTCCTTTTGCAAAGAGTTGCAAGAGGGCATCCGAGCTGTTGGAGCTTATACACAGTGATGTGTGTGGTCCAATGAGCACAACGGCCAGAGGTGGCTATCAGTACTTCGTGACTTTTACCAACGACTTGAGTAGATATGGATATATCCATTTGATGAGGCACAAGTCAGAAACTTTTGAAAAGTTCAAAGAGTTTCAGAACGAGGTTGAAAATCAGCTCGGCAAGACGATAAAACTTCTACGAATAGATCGTGGAGGTGAGTACATGAGCTCGGAGTTTGATAATCATCTGAAAAGCCGAGGTATAGTACCTCAGCTCACACCTCCGGGTACGCCGCAGAGAAACGGTGTGTCAGAACAGAGAAATCAAACCTTGTTGGACATGGTCTGATCGATGATGAGCAAATCGGATTTACCCTTGTCATTCTCGGGATATGCTCTAGAAACTGCGGCTTTCACACTTAATAGGGTACCATCTAAATCCGTAGACAAGACACCACATGAGATGTGGACTGGGAAGAGTCCTAGTTTGTCTTTTCTAAAGATTTAGGGTTGTGAAGCATTTGTCAAGCGACTCATGTCGGACAAGCTTACACCCAAGTCAGATAAGTGCATATTTGTGGGATATCCGAGGGAAACCTTGGGATATAACTTCTACAATCGAGAAGAGAACAAAGTGTTTGTTGCTCAGAACGGGGTTTTCCTAGATAAAGAGTTTCTCAATTAGGAGGCCAGTGGGAGAACAGTGCGACTCAAAGAAATTCGAGAGCCACTCGGGGACAACTCGGCTGGTGATGATATCATACCGGAGTTGATCAGGGAACCCGTAGCGGAGTCGGCACCGGAGCCATGGAGGTCGGAAAGATTGCGCAGAGTGTGCGATGTATTGTTGCTGGAAAGCGATTAGCCGGCCACGTATGCGGAAGCGATGGTGAGCCCACATTCCAAGGCATGGATAGAGGCCATGAGATCTGAGTTAAAGTCCATGGATGAGAATCAAGTCTGGGACTTGGTTGATCCGCCACCTGGCGTAGTTGCCATTGGTTGCAAATGGGTCTTTAAGAAGAAAACCGATGTGGATGGAAATGTTCAGATCCACAAAGCTTGGCTTGTCACTAAAGGTTATGGACAAGTTCAAGGAATTGACTACGACGAGACCTACTCGCCGATAGCGATGCTAAAGTCGGTGAGGATCATACTAGCTATAGCTGCATATTTCGATTATGAGATATGGCAGATGGATGTCAAAACGGCTTTCCTTCATGGAAATTTAAAACAGGATGTATACATGATGCAGCCTGAAGGTTTTGTCGATCCAACTAACACTGGTAAAATATTCAAGCTCAAGAGATCCATTTATGGATTGAGGCAAGCAGCTCGGAGTTGGAACATTCGTTTTGATGAAGTCATCGTTGACCTTGGTTTCATCAAGAACGAACAGGACTATTGTTTATACAAGAAGTCTAGTGGGAGCTCGGTAGTATTTTTGATCTTGTATGTGGATGACATACTGTTGATCGGAAATGATGTTTCGATGTTGAACTCAGTCAAGGAATCATTGAATGGCAAGTTTTCGATGAAAGACCTTGGAGAGGTAGTGTACATATTAGGCATCAAGATCTATAGAGATAGATCGAGGAGGTTGCTTGGCTTAAGCCAGAGCACGTACATAGACAAAGTGTTGAAGAGGTTCAACATGAGTGAGTCCAAGAAAGGGTTCTTGCCCGTCTCACATGGTATAAGGCTAAGCAAGACCCGAAGTCCTATGACTTCTGATGAGCGAAACCGGATGAGTAGGATTCCATATGCCTCGGCAATTGGATCCATCATGTATGCCATGCTATGTACACGACCTGATGTTGCCTATGCAATAAGCTTAACAAGCAGATACCAGGCCGACCCAGGTGAGGGTCACTGGGCAGCGGTGAAAACTATCTTGAAGTACCTGAAAAGGACTAAAAATATGTTCCTAGTTTATGGAGGTGAGGAGGATCTCTGCGTAAAGGATTACGTTGATGCTAGTTTCCAAACTGATAGGGATGATTGTCGATCGCAAATTGGATTCGTGTATGTCATGAATGGAGGAGCAGTGAGCTGGACGAGTTCCAAGCAAGATACGGTGGCCGACTCCACAACAGATGCCGAATACATTGCGGCTTGTGAAGCCGCAAAGGAAGGTGTTTGGATTCGGAAGTTCCTAGAAGATGTTGGTGTGTTCTCGGGCTGGTCAAAACCGTTGGACCTTTATTGCGATAATTCAGGTGCCATCACACAGGCCAAGGAGCCGAGACAACACCACAAGACCAGGCACATAGACCAAAAATATCACTTGATACGAAAGCTCGTAGAGAAAGGTGATACCAATTTGTGCAAGATTCATACGGATGCAAATGTTGCAGATCCGTTGACTAAGCCGCTTCCACAACCCAAGCATGAGGGGCACATTAGAGATATGGGCATTCGATGTCTATTTGATTGACTCTAGTGCAAGTGGGAGACTGTTGGAGATATGCCCTAGAGGCAATCATGTATGATGATATTTTCTATGTGTTTATGAATAAAGATAGTCTTTGGACATTATCATTGATGTGTATTAACAATTATGTGACTTGTTTGTGAGACTATGTATTGTATGATAACTGTCCTAAATGGTCCCTGGTTGAAAGAGTTGTGTGGACACGCAGCTAGTTAGACTAGCATATGACACGGTGGATGAACCGGTCTTACTGACCATGTAGCATTGGATGCTAGCCGGATAATATGGACTCAGAAAGGTCTGGTCGGATTCGACGCAGTCGGATCCGAGTCGAGATAAGTTCTGAGTTGGACAGACCCAACTATGAGACGCAACGATAGGTCATCTGTGAGTCTCTAGTACAACATACGTTCTATGCCCTAAGACCTGAGCTAGCGCATGTACTCGGGATGGTGACAGACTTGCTTTGGGCCGACCAAATGCTACTCCATGACTAGCTAGTTACAAAGGTAGGTTTCGGGCTTGTCCAGACCCATGCTGTGAGACATGGTCGAGCAAGATGGGATTTGCCCCTCCGATAAGGAGAGATATACTCTGGGCCCATCAGGTGATCCGACCTGGATAAACATGGCCATGCGATGAGGATTATGAGATAATCCGAAGTGTTGGTCGGATTCACCAGAACGAGAAATAGGTCGTGCTGCAACAAGGATGACCATGTCACCTTGTGCACGACAACATATATCGTGTGGCAAAGGGAACAGAAGTGTGAAGTATAGGTTCTCCTAACCAGCTTCATCGGACACTTGGAGTCGACAAGTTTTGCTAGAGGCCGCTATGGACTGGTCGAGTCGGATATGATCTGACTCACGACCAAGTGAACGAGAACCTAAAGGGTTGCACGCTTAAGGGAAGGAACACGTGGGCTTTAGGATCCGTGCGAGGCCCAAGAGTTGAGCCCACGCCGGATGCCTATATATAGTGGAGGTGCGGCACACCCATCCGATTGATCGCTTCAGCGCCGTTATTAGGGTTTGCATGTGTTGCGAGTAGCCACCTCCACTCGGCGCCGACGACCGTGTGATCGGACCTAGAAGTCTGTCGCATGGGTGTTCCTCCTGCACGTGCGGATACCGTTAGAGGCGATGCACTTGCGCCCCTCCAACGAACCTATACGTGGGATATGGCGATCGGCTATTCGAGGGAGATCGGAACGGCTATTCGAGGGAGATCGGACGAGGAGGAGACGGACCACACGAACGCGCTGCCCCAACTCTATTTTCACTGCACGGCACTGCGCGTCTAGTGGTAACAATCTGTGATCCATCTTCGTAGCATGTTCTTGGATGTTCTGCACATAGGAAAATTCTAATTTGCATGTGATGCACCTACGGTAGAACCCAACAACTTGTTCATCCCTTGCATGTTACAGTTCATCATGAAGCTTTTGTAGCTAGGTGGCAACGATTGAAGAACTATGTCAGTGATCACCTCTGGCGGTAGGGGCATCCCTAACTCGGCAAGATGGTTCGGATACCCAGACATTCTGAGTATATGTTCACTAACAGACCTGTTCTCCTCCATCTTGCAAGCATAGAACTTATCGGAGGTCTCATACCTCTCGATCCGGGCATTCTTCTCAAAGATAAACTTCAACTCCTAGAACATCTCATATGCTCCATGACATTCAAAATGCCTTTGAAGTCCCGGTTCTAAGCCATACAACATTGCACATTGAACTATTGAGTAATCTTCAGAATGGGCCTGCCAGGTGTTCACAACGTCTGAAGGCGACACTGGATCAGGTGCTTCACCGAGCGGTGCATCAAGGACATAAACCTTTTGGGAAGCCATGAGGATAATCCTCAGATTACTGGCCCAGTCTACAAAGTTACTTCCATCATCTTTCAACTTTGCTTTCTCTAGGAATGCATTGAAATTCATGGGAACTACTGCACGATCCATTGATCTACAACATAAATTTGCCTAAGACTATTGTTCAAGATAATGAGTTTAGTTAATCATATTACTTAAAAAAATTCCACTCAAATTGATATCCCTCCAGTCATCCGAGTGATACATGATCCAAATTCACCAACCCAAGTCCGATCATCACGTGAGATGAGGTGGTTTCAATGGTGAACATCTTCATACTGATCATGAATGGTATCTTGTGTTCCGAGGCCATGTATGTACATGCTAGGCTCGTCAAGTTTATCCCGAGTTTTCTACATGTGCAACACTGGCTTGCACCCGTTTGTTAGAGCATATTTCTCCATATGTGGTTTTGGTAATTGTTGACAATCCCTATGGACTAATGGTTGCCTTGTGCTATATTCGAAGGGTTTGTCCATATGCACTTCTTGAAGTACATATGTTGGTTTCAAGGAGTTTATATTGTGACCAAGGCGGTATTCAAGGTTTATCCAAAGATTAGTCATGTGAGAGTTGAGCTTAATGCAAGCATGTCTTGAAGAAGAAGATTGTGTGAGCATTCATGCTTACCTTCAAGACATCATCTTTATGAAGAGGGAAGATAAGATACAAGTTTGATCAAGACTAAGTCAAAGAGTGAATGAAGTTGATCAACACACAAAGCATACAAGATGTACCGAGAGGGATCAAGTTATCTCATGGTATGGTAAGCATTGTCCATTACGCTTTGTGTACTAACCCATGTTCCTTGTGAGTGTTCTTTGTGGGGTTAGGTATGCTTTCATGGGCTGGCATCAATAATAAGATCCCATACAATCCATGGAGGATGACATCAAGTGGTGATCGTCATGAAGGTTGTAGTGGGCAAGTTCAAGTGAAGCATCACGGAGAGATCATGCTTGAAGCTTGCCGCTCATTGTGGTGACAATGGACTTGTGAAGATGTGCCGAAGAGTGTCTCACCCATAGTGGAGTAGAGGGGAGCAATCTGCTAGTCTTCATCGAGCCGACGCAATCAAGAAAGGTGGTCCATCTTGAAGAGGACAAGATCGTCATCATCTAGCTCAAGTGGACTATGCGCAAGGCAAAGGTTTGAACTTGATAGGGTTTTCTATTTTTACCGGTCTCATGGTGGTAGTTAGGATACCAGGTTATAGAATCGATAGTCATACTATCAAGGGGGGACTCTCAAGTGAGTAGCTTAATCGTATCGTTCGTTAAGAGCTCAAACCATTGCATCCTTGGCATCATCATATTTCTTGGTTCTTGGTTGGATTTTCTCTTTGTGAGTTCTTGAGCTTATGGTCAGTTTCATGACAAGCTCAAGTTCATCGAAAACGAAGTCCATATGCATCTTCTATGATGTTTTTGATGTTGGAGTTTTTGTTGGGTCTTCATTCATAGAGGTTTCACACCTCTATATCATTGGCATTTTTATACTGTCGTTGTTGGATTGCTCTTGTTGTCCTGAATCCAATAAGTTGAGTTTGCTCAATTCGGAGCTCATTTGCAGAAGTTATGGCAGTTATGGTCTTACCTATTTTCTTGATACGATTGTACCGCTGGTCCGAGCGGTTGTACCGCTTGGCCGGTACATCCGGTGCGACTATCGCCCAGGGGTGATACACTCGGGTCGCTGCTCACAGGTTGATGCCAGAGGTTGTACCGCTGCCTCCGGGTGGTTGTATTGCCCAGGATCTGGCCAACCCTGGGGAGTGGCTTCAGGCGGTTGTACCGGCCCAGCACCGCCTCACCACCGGATTGGGTTCTGTTTTGGTGCGGTTCTTGGGTGGTGGTGGACCGGTTGTTCCGGTTAATTCATTTTGACCAGTACTACCGGTGTCCGGAGCGGTTGTACCGCTCGGGACTCTGCCTCGCCACCTCCCGTGCTCGGTCCTAGTGATTGTACCAGCCTTCTTAGCGGTTGTACCGCCTGTGTGCTTTTCTGCACATAACGGGCAGATTTGTGGGGACCTATTTAAGGGGCTCTTCTTCCCCAATGGTTCCCTAACTTTTGAGCTCGTGTTTGCCCCCCATTGTTGACCCTCTCTGAGCTTGCTAACTCTCAATCCCTCCAATGATTCTTGTTAGTTCTTGAGGGAAAAGAGAGAGGAGATCTAGATCCACATTTCCACCAATCACTCTCTCCTCTATGTGAGGGGAACCCCTTGGATCTAGTTCTTGGAGTTCTTGGTGTTCTTCTTCGTTCTTCCTCTCATATTCCACCATAGCATTAGTTGTTGTGGTGGGATTTGGGAGAGAAGGACTTGGTCACTCCGTGTGCCCTTGCCATTGCATTTGGTGCATAGGTTTGAGTTCTCCATGGTGATGTGTGGAAGTGAAGTTTGAGAAGCTTATTACTCTTGGGTGTTTGTGCACCCTAGAGCTTGTTCCTCTCGGGTACCTTGGTGCCCTAGATGGTTGGTGGTGTCTTGGAGCTCAATCATTGTGGTGTAAAGCTCCGGGAAAGCGTCGGGGTCTCCAATTAGGTTGTGGAGATTGCCCCGAGCAATTTGTACGGGTACCGGTGACCACCCCCCAAGGGTTTTCATTTGTACGGGTTGGGTGACCGCCCTCAAGGGTCCCTTAGTGGAATCACGGGATCTTTGCATTGTGCGAGGGCATGAGGAGATTATGGTGGCCTTAGTGGCATCTTGGGGAGCATTGTGCCTCCACACTGCTTCGAACGGAGATTAGCATCTGCAAGGGTGTGAACTTCGAGATACATCATTGTATCCGCGTGCCTCGTTTATCTCTTACCAGAGCCCTTGACTTATGCACTTTACTTTGTGATAGCCATATTGTTCCATGTTATATATCTTTCTATCACTTAGTTGTTTATCTTGCTTAGCATAAGTTGTTGGTGCACATGGTTGAGCCTAGTTGTTTTAGGTTTTGTGCTTGACATATTAAATGTTAGTTTTATTCCGCATTTGTTCAAGCCTAAACTGTAATTGTTTTAAAGTGCCTATTCCTCCCCCCTCTAGGTGACATCCACGTCCTTTCACGGTTGTATGTGAGCGTAGAGTTTATCACACCCGATCATCACATGGTGCTTCGAAAGCACGAACTTTCGTAACGGTGCACACTCAAGGAGAGCACAATTTTGTCTTGAAATTTTAGTGAGGGGTCACCTTATAATGCTACCGTAGTCCTAAGCAAAATAAGATGCATAAAAGGATTAGCATGAAATGCAAATCATAAGTGACATGATATGGCCATCAACTTATGCTTTTGATCTCCATCTCCAAAGCATCGGCATGACCTCGATCATCACCGGCATAACACCATGATCTCCATCATTGTGTCACCATCGGGGTTGTTGCGCCCACCATGCTTCTACTACTATTGCTACCGCTTAGCGATAAAGTAAAGCATTACATAGCGCTTAATGATTGACACGCAGGTCATACAATAATTAAAGACAACCCTATGGCTCCTGCCGGTTGTCGTATGCATCGATATGCAAGTCGATATGAACTATTACAAACATGATCATCTCATACATCAAATATATATCGTCATGTCTTTGGCCATATCATATCACAACATACCCTGCAAAAACAAGTTAGATGTCCTCTAATTGTTGTTTGCATGTTTTACGTGGCTGCTACAGGTATCTAGAAAGAATGATTCTTACCTACGCAAAACCAGAACGGTGATACACAAATTGCTATTCAACCTTCTAAAGCACCACCTTTGTCGAATCCGATCCAACTAAGGTGGGAGAGACAGACACACGTCAGCCATATTTATGCAACAAAGTCACATGTCAGTCGATGGAACCAGTCTCTCGTGTGTGTACGAGTAAGGTTGGTCCAGGCCACTTCATCCCACAATACCATTGAATCAAGAAAAAACCAAGAGAGTAAGCAATCTGAGCATCAACGCCCATGAATGCCTTTGTGTTCTACTCACGATCTCATCTACACATAGACCTAGCTCATGATGCCACTGTTGGGGAACGTTGCATGGAAAACAAAAAAATTCCTACGCACACACAAGATCTATCCATCGTGATGAGCATATACAATAGGGAGAGTGGATCGACATACCCTTGTAGATCGCTAAGAGGGAAGCATTAAGAAATGCGGTTGATGTAGTCAAACGTCTTTGCGATCCAAATTGAAAGTCGTCGCACGATCCAATTATGGTCGCTCCCAATCTAGCGCCAAACGGACGGCACCTCTGCGTTCAGCACACGTATAGCTCAATGACGATCTCCGCCTTCTTGATCCAGCAAGAGAGGACAGAGAGGTAGATGAGTTCTCCGGCAGCACGACGACCTGGTGACGGTGGTGATGAACTAATCCGACAGGGCTTCGTCGAACTAGTCTAGAGGAGAAAACGATCTAGATGGAGAGAGGGCCGCACGTGGATTTTGAGGTGAGGGCTGCCCTTAAAACCTCCACTATATATAGGAGGAAGGTGAGGGGAGGCAGCCCTAGCTCCTCCTCCAAGAAGGGCTTCGGCCGAACTAGGGGAGAAGTCCACCTCCCACAAGGGAGGTGGACTCCTAGTAGGACTCCTCCCACTTGGCCCCTCTCCCACCCCCTTGCACAAGGGCCTCTAGGGGCTGGCTACCCAGCCCACTAGGGTCTGGTGTGCCACCTCCTCATCCCATGTGGCCCCTAGGGTGGGTAGGCCCCACTTGATGGACCCTGGAAACCCATTCGTCACACCCGGTACAGTACCGGAAGTGCCCGAAACATTTCCGGAGCCCAAAATCAACCTTCCTGTATATAAATCTTTACATTCGGACCATTCTGGAGCTCCTCATGATGTCCAGGATCTCATTTGGGAATCGGAACAACCTTCGGTCACCAACATACATAACTCAATACTACTAAAAATGTCACCGAACGTTAAGTGCGCAGACCCCGCGGGTTCGAGAACTATGTAGACATGACCGAGACACCTTTATGGTCAATAACCACCAAAGGGACCTAGATGCCCATATTGGTTCCTACATATTCTACGAAGATCTTTATCAGTTGAAGCTCTATGTCAAGGATTCAATTATTCCCATATGTTGTTCCCTTAGTTCTTCGATATGTTACTTGCCTGAGATTCGATCGTTAGTATCTCTATACCTAATTCAATCTCGCTATCGAAAAGTCTCTTTACTCGTTCTGTAATACAAAATCTCGCGTATAACTCTTTATTCACTTTGCTTGAAAGGATCATTGTGATGTTGTGTTACCGAGTGGGCCCTGAGATACCTCTCCATCACACGGAGTAACAAATCCCAGTCTCGATCCATGCCAACTCAACAGACACCCTCAGAGATACCTGTAGAGCATCTTTATAGTCACCTAGTTATGTCGTGATGTTTGATACACACAAGGTACTCCTCCGGTGTCAGTGAGTTGCATGATCTCATGGTCATAGGAACAGATACTTGACATACAGAAAACTATAACAATAAACCGACACGATCATATGCTACGTTCATAGTTTGGGTGCTTTCCATCACATCATTCTCCTAATGATGTGATCCCGTCATCAAATGACATCTCATTTCTATGTCTAGGAAACCTTTACCATATTTGATCAACGAGCTAGTCTATTAGAGGCACACTAGGGACACTGTGTTGTCAATGTACCCACACATGTATTTGAGTTTCCAATCAATACAATTATAGCATGGATAATAAACGATTATCATGGCCAAGGAAATATAATAATAACTACTTTATTATTGCCTCTAGAGCATATTTCCATCACAAAAAGCAAACTAAACAAACGACGCTCTAAGCAAAACGCATATCATGTGATGAATAAAAATATAGCTCCAAGTAGCATACCGATGGATTGAGACGAAAGAGGGGATGCTTCCGGAGCATCCGCAAGCTTAGAAGGTTCAGTCTTCCTAGAATGTTACCTTAGGGTGCCTTGGGAACCCATGCTTAGGCTCTTTCCACTCCTTATTCCTTCGTCCATCGCGATAACACCCAAAACTTGAAAACTTCAGCACACAAAACTCAACAGAAACTTCGTGAGATCTGTTATTATAATAAACATATAAAATACCTTAGGTACTGTTATAAATTGATCCTTATTTTATTTCCATAAAGTATTATATTATAACTTCACTATGACTTATACCCCCGCCCAATACAATCCATGGCATCATCAAAACAAGCAAACCAAAAACAGAATATGTCTAAAACAGAACAGTGTGTAATGATATGTAAAGAAACCATACTTATATAACTCTAAAACTTTTGATAAATTAGGAAAACCTGAGAAATTTGTATAGCAATACTGTGTAAAAATTTCAGATCAACAATACATTCTAGTAAAATCAGAGAAATTCTGCACTGGACGCTAAAGTTTATGTTTTTGCACAGTATCAATTCTACTTATCATGCAAGTCATCCCAAAGGCTTTGCTCGGCACAAACACTAATTTAAACACAAAAAATAATCATTAAATTAGAAATAACCATGTTATCAGAAACAAACAGAAAGTAAAAAAGCAAAATCAAAGATAACTATTGGGTTGCCTCCCAACTAGTGTTATTGTTTTATGCCCCTGGCTAGGCATTATGCGTATGATCAAGTGTTGGACCCCATTCCACAATCTTACTTAATAAATAAACCTTATCAAAGCTAGTTGAAGAGACCAAGTGTTCAAAAGGATTTATAAAACCATTACTAACATCATCCTCATCATAAGGGTCTTCATAAAGAACATGGATTTCATCACTAATATGTTCCCTAATAGTATTTTCATGCCAATCCTTACTAACCTTGCATTAATTCCTTTAGAAATCCACTCAAATTTATCACAAGTCTGGAGGAATAGGGATTGTGTTAATTATTCGGGAAGTACATTCCTCCTCATATTCCCATCAAATCCGTGATAGTCATTAGATTCCACCTACGCATGGCATCTCTATTATGAAGGATCACTTCTATGGGGGGATGTTCAAATTTTATTCCATAGAAGGCAACAATATCTTTTGCTTCACACACAATATAAAACAAATTCATGCAAAACGATGTTGATAGCAATTTTCTTAATCTCGGGATCGTGTATGCTAGGAAGTCCCAGAAATATCTTTTGAAGCGTAGGGTGGAATGAACAAACTTTCTTTATAATTTCAATATAAGCATGGTAATAGCATCCACATAACAATTTGTTTCATCAAGTATGGGTCCTTTAATAAAGAGGGGGAGCTATCGAGTATTAAAAAAATTCTGGAATAACATGCTTCCCAATAATGTTCCCACTGCCCACATGATAAAATTTGGAATTTATTACCCAGTGAGTGTTGCTAGTAGGAACTTGAGGGATCACTAGAAGAGTGTCTAGAGGGGGGTGAATAGACTACTAGCAGGAATTTAAAACCTAATCCTTCCCAAGTTAATTGGTTGGCAGATTTTAACAGTTTTAGCAAAGCTAGCAAGTCTAACAGCCCTACGCATGCATGTCAACAAATATGGCAGTGGAAAGTAAAGACATTGCATATGAAGTAGAGTGTTGAGAGGTAGATCAAACGCAGTTGGAGACGCATGGATTTTTCCCATGGTTCCGATAGGTGGCGCTATCATACATCCATGTTTATGGAGTCTTCAACCCACAGAGGGTAATGGCCGCGAGAGTCCATGGAGGGCTCCACCCAAAAGGGTCCACGAAGTAGCAACCTTGACTATTCCATAATGGCTTCCGTCCATGAAGGACTAGCCTCACTATGGGTAGATCTTAACGAAGTAGGCGATCTCCTTGCCCTTACAAACTTCTTGATTCACTCCACAACACGAAGTAGGAGACTCCCAAGCTACACCTAACCAATCTAGGAGGCACCACCCTCCAAAAGGTAATAGGCTCGATAATGATGATGAAATCCTTGCTCTTGTGCTTCAAGATGATAGACTCCTCAACACACAATCTCTCTCTCACGGGTTTGGCTTGGTAGAAGAGATGGGATTGGTGGAAAGCAACTTAGGGAGGCTAGAAATCAAGATCCATATGATTGGAGTGGAATATCTTGACCTCAACACAAGGGTAGGTGGTTCTCTCTCAAAAAATCTGATAGTATAGGTACGGAATAGTTCTGAGTGCTTCTCTTTCGAGTGGGTGGTGGTGAAGGGGTATATATAGGCATCCCCAAAAATCCAACCGTTACACACAAAATGACCAACTCGGTGACACCGATGTGTTAATCTCGGTGGTACCGAAGTGACCAAAAGGTGGCAACTTTTGAATCTTGGTGAGACCGACATAGGAAACTCAGTTGCACCGATAAGGTGACCAACGGTCAGATTTCCAATCTTGGTGACGCCGATCCAACATTCTCGATGGTACCGATAATGTGAATTTGCATAACAGAAAGTTGGCAACCTAAACTCGGTGGCACCGGTATGGAATCGGTTGCATCGAAGTGGCTAGGGTTTGGCTGAGTCTGTCTAGGTTCTGGAATCGGTGGCACTGGTATGGGAAAGTTGGTTGCACCGATTTTGAGTGTTAGGTATAGAACAGACTTTGGTGGGAGAGTTTGTGGATGTTTTTGGTGACTATCACTTGTGCACGTTTGAGCATATTGTTCACCAACAAAACCTTACCCCCTTTTAATAGTATTTGCTTTCCTATGGACTCAAAGTGATTTCTCACAAATATAAAATGTAGAGTCCTCTTGCTTGAAGCTTGGCCAACCTATTTCCTTGCATCTTGGGGTGTCTCCACAATCTCCTTTTGCCAAACCTCTCTATAGACTGTATCTGAAATACACTAGGTAAAAATATCAGTCCAAGAGACAATGTATGTTGTCATTAATTATCAAAACCACCAAGGGAGCATGTTGTGCTTTCAATCTCCCCGTTTTTGGTAATTGATGACAACATACAATTAAAGCTTCAAATAAAGATATGCATGGTTATACTAAAGACTTTGAGAGACACATGACTTAGACTTGCTCCCCCTAAATGTGTGCAGTCCTTTAAAGGATAGTTGCTTTTGAATGCATGAACACACAAAAGGTAGAAGGGATATAACAGGTCATGTGTATCTTGGCTATATGCATCAAATATATATGAATGAGATGTATCTTTGTTCAAGGCATCACTCTTGCAAACAATATGTGCAAGAAGCAAGAGATCATCTTGACCAAGTATATGATGCATATACTTACCTTGAGTTCTTGAGCATCCTGGTAATAGAAACACACTTGAGAAAACAATGTTAGGAAACACAAGAGTATTCTACCAAATAGCAAGGCAATAGAACTAAAAATTGACAAGATATGGAGGACATATAGAAAATAGTATTCCTTAGAATTGATATGTCTCCAAGATCATTAAGAATTTTATTCTCCGTAGATATGAAAATAGATTATCCTCTCCCCCTGAATCTTAGCATGTAGATATTAGGATTGGATAAGGTGAGAAAGGTCAAAAAAATTCTTCTCCCTCTACATTGATATTCTCCCCCTGTTTATAAAGGTATGAGTACTGATATTGGCTCTCCCCCTTGATCATATCTCCCCCTTTGCATAAGCATGTATCTCCCCTTTAGCATGAAGCTCTGGTCTTCTCCCCCTTTGGCATTAATTTCCAAACGGGTCAACAAGAGGGATAGATACAGGGATCATTGGCTGAGAAGGGATCCTTGAGAACAAAGGTCATCAAAATGTAGGATTCATAGAAATGAAAACTGAGAGAGTCATTGAAAATGATTTCTCTCCCTTTGAGATGTTGTAGGACTTTGTTCTTCTCCTCCTTTCTTCATTGAAGATAGGGATCCTTGAAGACCAAAAATTCTCTCCTCAAGATTAACTTTAGTTATTCTCCCCCTAAGTAATACAAAGTTTTTTTAAGGGATCATAGAAGTAACAGAAGTATTACAAGAAAGATCACTAAGAAAACACAGAATTGAAAAAATGAATTCAAATGAGATAGAATGAAAATCGGTGACACCAAGATAGATAGATCAGTGGTACCAAGATTTTGTAGTGCAGCTTGTCTGCAATTTCGGTAGAACCGAGATATGTGAGTCGGTGGCTCCGAAAGAGAAACCGAGTTTCTGTTTTTACAGAGTCAATAGAATGATTTTCAATGAAATATGAAGTTTTTACAAGGGACATCAAATACAGAGGACTGGAGTAGTTATGACAAATCATGCAATAGAGAGCAAACCACACTAGATTCTTAACTAGATGATGGGTGGTGACTAGGTCACCTATATTAGAGTATATCGACTTAGGAGCCAAGCAAGAATACTTGATCATAGGTCATACTCTACGTTAAGCTTAGAATGGTGTTACCATTTTTCGATTAAGCGTTTTAATGTCTTCATGTCGCTTGAGTTGCTTTAGCTCATTTCTTGGAGTAAAGCCTTTCAAGGACATGACCTTTGAGTGATGTTGATGACGTAGCTTGTAGATGAACTTGTTGAGGATGCTCGAGGTTGATGAAGATCATCTTGAGTTTTGAGCAATCCTTCTTGTTCTAGTACACTGGTTACCTACAAAGATTAGTCATGCAGGGAAGAACAATATATATATCCCATTGACATGATACCAATTGAGAGTGTGCAATTTTGATCAAGTATATGTCAAGGATATGGTTGAGTGGCCTTCTTGCTTCCATCATTAAGAGGGTTTGTGGATACTTGGTAATGACAAGATTGCTTATGATTGGAGTTGATGGCAATCTTGTAGAATGAAGTCTTTCCAAGTACCTACAAGAGATTAGATGCAATGCAAGGGAGCATAGAATTCCATGGCATAAGATGAAATATTAAGATACATGGAATTATCAAGAAAGCTCATGCCCTTGCATGCAACCGAGTGAGACTAGCTCAAGTTTGAAGCATCAATAATGTTCAACTCACTCCTCAAGTGACAAAATGTCTTCTCATCAAGTGTCTTAGTAAAGATATAGGCCAATTGCTTGTTAGTGTGAACATGCTTAATATTAATATCTCCTTTGGCAACATGATCACGAATGAAATGATGTCGAACTGGAATATGCTTTGTTCAAGAATGTTGCACAGGATTATGACCAATTTTAATAGCGCTTTCATGGTCACAAAGTAATGGAACATTTTTAACATGAATTCATAATCCTTAAGTGTTTGTGTCATCCATAGTAATTGCGCAGAACAAGAACCAACAACAATATACTCAGCTTCGGCAGTCGATAGAGATACCGAGTTTTGTTTCTTAGAGGACCAAGATACAAGAGATCTGCCCAAAAATTGACAAGTACCTGAGGTGGATTTTCTATCAACCTTGTCACCGGCATAGTCTGAATCAGAATAGCCAACAAGGTCAAAAGAAGATCCCTTAGGATACCAAATGCCAAAATTTGACGTTTGTATCAAGTATCTCACAATGTGTTTTACAGCCAAAAGATGACATTCTTTCGGTGCAGCTTGATATCTAGCACACATGTAAACACTAAGCATAATATCGGGACGAGATGCACATAGATATAACAATGAACCAATCATAGATCGATAAACTTTCTGATCAATCGGCTCATCCTCTCTGGTAAGATCAATATGTCCGCTAGTAGGCATAGAGGTTTTCATACCTTTGCACTCCTGCATGTTGAACTTTTTGATCAAGTCCTTGGTATACTTAGTTTGAGAGATGAAAGTTACTTCTTTTGATTGCTTGATTTGCAAGCCAAGAAAGAATTTCAGCTCACACATCATGGACATCTCATACTTCTCGGACATCAACCTTCCAAATCTTTCACTAAATTGAGGGTTAGTGGAACCAAAGATAATATCATCCACATAGATTTGGCACACACATAATTCACCATTAACTCTCTTAGTGAATAAGGTTACGTCAATTTTACCAATTTCAAAACCTTTTTCGATAAGAAACTTCGTTAAACATTTGTACCAAGCACGAGGGGCTTGCTTAAGACCATAAAGAGCTTTACGAAGCTTGTAAACATGATTAGGTTTCTTAGGATTCACAAACACAGGTGGTTGCTTAACATAAACCTCTTCTTCAGTCTCACCATTTAAAAATGCACTTTTAATATCCATTTGATAAAGCGTGATATCATGGTGATTGGCAGAAGCAAGAAGAATGCGAATAGCTTCAAGTCTAGCGACGGGGGCGTTGGTCTCACCGTAGTCCATACCTTCGACTTGCGTATATCCTTGAGCTACGAGGCGAGCCTTGTTGCGCACAACTTGACCGTCTTCGTCTTGCTTCTTCCGAAATACCCATTTGGTCCCGATGATGTTGTGTTCATCCTCGGACTTCTCCACGAGTGTCCACACTTCGTTCCTTTCGAAGTTGTGAAGATCTTCATGCATAGCGTTCACCCAATCCGTGTCTTCAAGAGCTTGTTCTACCTTCAAGGGCTCAATGCTAGAGATGAAAGAATAATGCTCACAGAAGTTTGCTAGACGAGTTTTAGAGCTAGTGATCCTCCCTGTTTGTATATCACCAAAGATTTGGTTTAGGCCCAATCCGCGTCTTCAAGAGCTTGTTCTACCTTCAAGGGCTCAATGCTAGAGATGAAAGAATAATGCTCACAGAAGTTTGCTAGACACATGGGTGTTCTTGAACTTCGATCCGTTATCCCTTTGAACCTTCTTGATCTTCACTTCAAATTGATTTTGCGCTTTGCGAGCGAAGTTCTTGAAGATCTTTTGAACCTAAGACTTATCATCAAGAAAGAATACCCACGTAAATCTGGAAAAATCATCAACTATAACTAGACCATAGGAATTTCCACCAAGACTCTTGTAAGCATTGGGACCGAAAAGATCCATGTGAAGTAACTCGAGTGGTCTCCTAGTAGTCATGATATTCTTAATAGGATGACTTCCACCTACTTGCTTTCTAGCTTAACAAGCACTACAAAGTCTATCTTTGTCAAAGACAACATCTGTAACACCAAGTATATGATCACCTTTGATAAGTTTGTCTAAATTACGCATGCCAACATGTCCTAATCTTCTATGCCAAAGGCAACCTTTAGAAGATTTAGCAATTAAACACGTGCGAGGTTTGGATCTCTTAGTGAAATCGATAATGTATAGATCACCTCTACGGATACCGGTAAAGTATGTTTTATGATTATCTTGACGAAACACTTGGCAACCTATTTTCGTGAATAACACATTGAGACCGAAGTCGGCAAGTCTAGACATGGAAAGAAGATTATAGCCAAGAGATCCAACAAGCATAACATTATGAATAGAACTATCATGGGATATGGCCACCTTACCAAGACCAAGTACCTTACCCTTGGAGTTGTCCCCAAACGTTACGTACCTTCGCGGTCCATGGTTTGGTGTAATCTCTTCAAACATTTATCTATCTCCGGTCATATGATCGGTACATCTGCTATCGAGAATCCACTCTTTTCCTCCGGACATGTAATCCTTGAAGTTTGCCATGAGACTTAGATTCTTCATAATCTTCTCATACTCGATGTCGAACAGCTCATCTTCATCGTAGTAGCCCTGTTCCACATTGTCATCATAAGGTGGAAAATCCTCGTCAAAAAGAACAAGAGATTCATTAGGATGGTGATCATGACAATGTTCAAGTTTATGAATGCAAAGGGCCTTTATAATGATATTGTTGATAGTTGTGACATCTCCTTTAGCATGCATGAGGTCTCTAAGCTCAAATAGACAAACATCAAATTTAGGATCACTAGGTGACATTTCGTGAAAGGCAATGGTTTCATGAAGAATTTCATCAAGATTACTTAATGAATAATTTGGATATCGTTTCTCCAAATCATTCCACAAAGTGTAAGCACATGCAAAATTCTTCATTTGGTTAAGCATATTTCTAGGCAATGCTCTAACAGTGAGATTAATAGTTCTAAGATTGCATAGCATATCAATTTCCTCTCCGTGTGTGGGATGCAAAGGATCAATAGGAGGCTCATAGGGGCGCATAACATATTTTCTCAATTGAAATTCATTAAACAGCTCAAGCATCAAATATTTCCTTTGACTATAGTACCCTCCATCAAGAATGGACACTCTAAAACTCAAACTCCCTATACTAGACACATCCATCTTCCTCCTCGGTGTATAAACCGAAGCAATGGAGACCAATCTCTGTTACCAATTGAGGGATCACTAGAAGAGTGTCTAGAGGGGGGGTGAATATACTACTAGAGGGAATTTAAAACCGAATCCTTCCCAAGTTAATTGCTTGGCAGATTTTAATAGTTTTAGCAAAGCTAGCAAGTCTAACATCCCTACACATGCATGTCAACAAATATGGCAGCGGAAAGTAAAGACATTGCATATGAAGTAAAGTGTTGAGATAGGTAGATCAAACGCAGTTGGAGACGCATGGATTTTTCCCATGGTTCCGATAGGTGGCGCTATCGTACATCCACGTTTATGGAGTCTTCAACCCATGGAGGGTAACGGTCGCGAGAGTCCATGGAGGGCTCCACCCAAAAGGGTCCACGAAGTAGCAACCTTGACTATTCCATAACGGCTTCCGTCCACGAAGGACTAGCCTCACTATGGGTAGATCTTCACGAAGTAGGCGATCTCCTTTCCCTTACACATTTCTTGGTTCACTCCACAACACGAAGTAGGAGGCTCCAAAGCGACACCTAACCAATCTAAGAGGCACCACCCTCCAAAAGGTAATAGGCTCGGTAATGACGATGAACTCCTTGCTCTTGTGCTTCAAGATGATAGACTCCTCAACACACAATCTCTCTCTCACAGGTTTGGCTTGGTAGAAGAGATGGGATTGGTGGAAAGCAACTTGGGGAGGCTAGAAATCAAGATCCATATGATTGGAGTGGAATATCGTGACCTCAACACAAGGGTAGGTGGTTCTCTCTCAGAAAACTGATAGGATAGGTATGGAATAGTTCTGAGTGCTTCTCTGTCGAGTGGGTGGTGGTGAAGGGGTATATATAGGCATCCCCAAAAATCCAACGGTTACACACAAAATGACCAATTCGGTGACACTGATGTGTTAATCTCGGTGGCACCGAAGTGACCAAAAGGTGGCAACTTTTGAATCTTGGTGAGACCGATATAGGAAACTCGGTTGCACCGATAAGGTGACCAACGGTCAGATTTCCAATCTCGGTGCCGCCGATCTGTAGCGACCCGACTCAAAACGAGTCAAGCCTCTGTGTTTTCTGTGCCATCCCTGGATCAGTATGCTGGCACACATAGTACATCAATGTATATATCAAAGTGCAATCACATGTAATTAACGTAAAACTGATATATACCTTAAAATAGCAGCGGGATACAGTCAACGGGAGTGGAGTCCCAATAACACCAACGGCAGGTTGAGTGTAGACCGTAACCCTGAATCGTACTCTTACCCATCGTAGAAGAGTATCTGCAACATAAGACGTTGCAGCCGTGTAGGTCAGTACATGGAATGTACTGGAAAGATCGCCATAGTAGAATAGAAGAATAAAGACTATTCTATATGCAAAGGCTTTGTGGCTCTGTGTCTGAGTTTTTGCGTAAAAGCTGATTTTATTTTCCTACAACAAAGGAATATCAGGAATTTCACTATGGAGTTACCTATCATTACATGGTTCCGCCAACCGATGTCCAAATGCCCACAAGTATCATTAAGTTGCCCACAATTAATTATCAGTCCAGTGTTGAGAGTTCAGAGATAGATCCAAGTCTAGAGGCTCAAATTGTCCGTAACCGGGGACACGGCTAATCGATTAGGTTTAACTCTACAGAGTGTTGTGTACTTTACCCACAAGATTCGTTCCCTCCTGGTAAGTCCTCGCACTGCATGGTGTTTGAGAACAGGATGAACGAAACATGGTCTTTCAGAGTGCTTCCCTGACTATCCGACAGTGCCCATCCAATCCTAACGTCGACTACATCTCGTAGCACTGCCTAGACAGAGTCACAACAAAGATCAACCAAGCCAGAGCCCATAATGACTTGTGGCTACATAGGTAAGCTTCCGAGCATGAAGTATCCATCCTTCCCTTTGAGTCTGGGTGAGGCTTTCCACGTGAATACTGGCCATCTCCAGCAACACCTAGGCAAATCCACTGGCTTCTCCAGGGTGCCGTTCCAACCATCCCTCACCCAGTAGTGTGTATTGAAAAACTTGTTTCTCGAGTCTCGAAGTCTTGAGGTCTTGAATATGCAGGTCTTGAAGAAGCCTTCATGAAGTCGTCGTTTTGACGTGGAGTCCTCCTTCTCACACCACTCATGAACACTCATACCAGACCCCGTCTACTTTAGCATAGCATTGCACTAACTAGCATTCCCGGGGCTTTAGTAACAAGTGGTGGGTTCCTACCTCATGCATTCTACTCAACTACAAGAATTTCAATAACACTACGGGAGGGATTTGTTGAATGATGTCACTACATGCAATAAAACATAGGTATGAAAAGATGGTCAAAGTGAACTTGCCTGTACTGTTGATGAAGAATAATATCGCTCTCAGAAGTAACTGATAGACTATTCGTCACCCTCGGATGAAAATCTATCGTAAGCAAATAACATTCAATAAACATTCATGCCAAAACAAAGAACTGAAAAACGCAAGAACAAAACATGTCTTGGTGCAAAAATAACAACATACTAAGGTTAAATAAGAAAAGATAGGTTGTAGCTGTGTTGTAAAGTGAAAGTGGAGGAATCAACTCAAAAGAGTTAATGGATGATGAACTATTGCTATATAAGCTTAGGTTGGAGAGACTACGAAAGACGATCCAAGGTATGAGAGAACAACATGAATGTTGTTTGACAAATAGAATAAGACATAAGAATTTATTTGTAGAAAGAATTTAATTGAAATGGAGCACTACAACACAAGTTATAGCGAATTGAAGTATGAAATAAATTGTAAATTCAAGTATGAATTGAATCTGAATTCACAAAGGTCAAGAGAAGTTGAACCGAAGTACGATGGTTATGAATAGAAATATATGACACGAGTATTTAGGGGCAAAAAGAATCAATTGAAACGGGGTTACACTTTGCAAGATATGATCAAATGAAGATTCGGATTCAAATTGAATCGTTCAAATTTGAAAGGTTCAAAGATTGAAACAAATGATGTTACTATATATGGGTAGTCAATAGGAACGTGTAGAAAAAAGAATTACTAGGTTCAAAATGACGGATCAAAAGTTATAAGCAATTCAATATGGCATTGAATTAGCTTAGTACAGTGTGTGAACACATTTTGGGGACTAATAGAGAAGTATGAGCAAGATCAAAAATTATATGTTGATATGATAACACTAATGATGTGGACGGAAAGATTACTTTGATATGGATCTGACGCAATTGGATTCATCGGAAACGGAGCTACGGATAAAAAGATATGATTAAAAGAAGTTTGAATATAAATCTGAATAAATTTCGAAATTTGAAAATTTGAAAAAAGTTGACATGATAGGTTGATTGGATAGGTGAGGTCAAGACGAAAATCTAGACGTTGGTTTCATCTAATTCTGATAAACGAGTAGAAAGTTATGGCTATTTGAAAATTCTGGGCCAAGCTGTTTTACGGAAGAAAATGCTATGTCTAAAAGAATTCTAGGACTAATGAGTAAATACAGAGACTAATTAATAATCTAATTACTCTATCGTATACTGCTATAGAAATACTAGTCTAGGGATATTAAACTACAGGAGTATAAAAGAAAATACGAAGAGAATACCATTTGAATGCAGAGAAGATATAAATCCAAAGAGGAGACGACTTCCACAAATCCCGCCGGAGAGAAGATTTTTTTTATAAAGCTAGTCAAACCGAAACGATTCGATTCAACCCGAAGTGGATGACTTTCAAGTTCACCTATGGGTCTATATTTATAGGTGGAAGGGAGGTGCAAAGGTCTAAAGCTAAGCGACGTGGGACTAAAATCATAGACAAAGAGGAAAAGACAGAAGAAGAGGGCCACATGGGCTTCGGTGGCTGCAGAATTTTTTTTTGTCCCGGATGAACAGTGTCCGCAAAGAACAGTGTTTTCTGTTTTTTAAAACAGCAAAGAAAAACAAATAAACAAAAATAAACAAACATTTTATATAGGCATATTATATATCAAAAAATTTAGAAAAATATTTCCTAAAACATGAACATTGTTTTAAGGCCGAATAAAATACTTTAAAAATAGTTTTTTTTTTGCAATAACTCCAAAATGAAAAGAAACTAGAATTTCAAATAAATGGCAAATAGTTTTTATTTTAAAATTTGAGACAAAACATTGTATCTGATTTTTGAGTGTCATTTACCTCCTCTCATTTGATTTTATAAGAGGGTTTTGAAAAATATTTGAACTAAAAATTGAATAGGGATTCGAAATAGAAAATTTTGGAAAAGTCATTTTATTCCCTCTCATTAAAATTTCAAAAGTTTCAAAATTCCACTCAATTTCACACAATCAATCACACAACATACAAGCAAACAATCCTACTTATTTATTTAATATAACATTCCAAAATTTAGAATTTTGGGATGTTACACGATCCAATATTCTCGGTAGTACCGATAATGTGAATTTGCGTAAGAGAAAGTTGGCAACCTAAACTCGGTGGCACCGGTATGGAATCGGTTGCACTGAAGTGGCTAGGGTTTGGTTGAGTCTGTCTAGGTTCTAGAATCGGTGGCACCGGTATGGGAAAGTTGGTTGCACTGATTTTTAGTGTTAGGTATAGAACAGACTTTGGTGGGAGAGTTTGTGGATGTTTTTGGCGACTATCACTTCTCCACATTTGAGCATATTGTTTACCAACAAAACCTTACCCCCTTTTAATAGTATTGGCTTTCCTATGGACTCAAAGTGATTTCTCACAAATATAAAATATAGAGTCCTCTTGCTTGAAGCTTGGCCAACATATTTCCTTGCATCTTGGGGTGTCTCCACAATCTCCTTTTGCCAAACCTCTCTATAGACTGTATCTCAAATACACTAGGTAAAAATATCAGCCCAAAAGACAATGTAAGTTTTCATGAATTATCAAAACCACCAAGGGAGCATGTTGTGCTTTCAGAACTTGACTTTTAGGAGGATCATGAGTGCAATCATTTGTCTTTCCTCATCCAAGTCACCAACGCTACCTTCACGGGCACTTTCAACAATAACTTTCTTAAACTTAAACATGATAGCAACTTTGAAGCAAAGGTAACAAGCAAAACAAGTAAACTAGCAACTAGCAAAGATAATTATTTTTGATTTTTATTAAGAAAGCAAAAAATAAAAGAAAATAAAAATAAGAAATAGTGAATGATAATTTGTGTGAAGATACTTGATAGTAGGTTTATGATACTCCTCGACAACGGCGCCAGAAATCCATCCTAATACTTGTGATCTGTGTTGGGTTTTTCGTGAAGAGGAACGGGTGATGCAACACAATATAGGTAAGTATTTTCTGCGGTAGAGAACCAAGGTTTATCGAACCAATAGTAGTAACAACCAACCCCCATCTTCAGCGGCTACACACAAAAGAGAAAACCCTTGCACCCAACGCAGGCAAGAGGGCAGTCAATCCCCTTGGACTCATTATTTGCAAGCTTGTAAGTAGGATGGTTGGAGATAATTGCAAAACAAAATAAAAGGCAAATAATTGCAGCAAGGTACTGTAGCGCTTGTAAACTTATAAGTGAATAGACCCGGGGGCATAGTTTTCCCTAGTGGCATATCTCATGAAAGTAAGCATGCGGTGGGTAAACAAATTATTGTTGGGCAGTTGATAGAAAAGCGCATAGTTATGTGATATTCATGACAATGATCATGTGTATATAGGCATCACATCGATAAGCAAATAGGCTGAGTCCTGCCTGCACCCCCCCCCCCCCGTCAATTTTTGAAAACAAAACTAGTATATTTTTTGATTTGTAGGGAAATATGTACACCCATTTTCAGGTGGCTAGCTTCGCCACTTCCCATGAGTTAGGCACATACCAGGGTGGCTGGTACGTGGAAAGTAAATATATGAAAGGGCAGAGAGGGTCAACGCTAGGAAAATGGGATGAGAAACATCGGTGGAGATAAGGATAATGAGAGAAAAAGAGGTGCGCATGGTCGCCAGCGCCCCCGAAGGCGATGTAGCAAACGTGGGAGGGGGAGGTGTGGAGCGGTGACAGTCGGATGAGGATCCGACCTCATGGTCGTGCTTCCCCTTTCCGAGCAGATGCCACTTCCCTATGGCTGCCGGCGAGAGGAGTAGGAGGAACGACGGCTAGGGTTTGGTGGTGTCGGGGTTTGAGAAGGCAAGATTCCAAGACCGGTACCGAGCAAAATGGAATCGTCTTTTGGACAAGATTTCACAAAACCTTTCATGAAAGGAGGAAGTTTGTGCCCTACAAGTTTGCGAGCACTCGTGGCATCAACTCCATCACAAAGAGATGGGGGTTCATCCAACAAGAGTGGGTATTGTGCCGCGTTTGAGGGTGTAGAAGCCCGTCCTATGAGCAGCCTAGGCGTGAGTGACTCGGTATGATCTCTCCTATTTGTACATTTCAATGTCATGTACATGTTTGAATCTTGTGTTATTTTGCTTTGCGGTCTTATTTTTGATTGTGTAGGCATTCCAATCTTTGGAAGCCTACAAGACCCACCACAAGAACAAGTCATTCACGCTCACCCATTGTTGGTCGCTCATCAAAGATTGTCCCAACTTTGGAGACCAATATGTCGCTCTAATGAATAGGAAGAAAGGAAAGGCATCCGTGGCTGGGAATGAAGAAGATATGCCTAAGAGGCCGAGGGATAAGACCAACTCTAAGATTAACAAGAACCATGATGCCGCATCCTTCGCCTTGCAAGAAACTTTGTGAGCACCCATGGAGGAGGCTGCCAAGAGGAGCAAAGGAAAGGAGGGAAAATGAATATATACTTGGAGCTCCAAATGAAGGAGCTTGGCATGAAGGAGGCCGTCAAGAGGAGGAAGATTGGCATGGAGGAGGCCATGCAAGCAAAGAAGGTCGCGATCGAGGCCATCACTGCTGACACCCAAGCAAAATAGGTGGCTCTTGTGATCATGAGCGTGGACTTGACAAACATGTCCCCGAGGAGGAAGATTTGGTTCACGAACATGCAAAAGGAGATGTTCGACCAAGATGTCCTGGACTAGGGAGGTGGCTCGGACTAGGGAGGCATCGGTAGTGAACTATGATCGTTCTTTTAGGAGGTTGGCTAGTATGTCGGCCGCTGACTTTGTTGTCGGCATGAAAAACTTGATTCATTTTCGAGGCTGGCTAGTGTGTCGGCCGATGGCTATGTTGCCGGTGTGAACTACTTGGGGTTGACCATTTTTTGTAGGCTAGCATTTGTTTGCCGGTTGCTGGCTCTATTGCCGACCTAAACTAGAGCTGTTGGCATGGATCATAGGTCTGCTTTTCAAATTTGAGAATATTCCGTGCAACCCGGACAAGATGCGGTCGAGATGCATCTGCGCTTGGACGCACGACTAGTGCATCGACAAAAGAGGTCGGACGTCGCCTCATTGCCCTACCCAAACGAACAAAATCCGGACAAAACAAACGTCCGTTTGGGGTTGTGCCCGCTTTTTGTCTATTTGGGTCGGCACAACTCATTTGCCCCCCTTTTGCGTTTGGATCGACCGTGCGACAAACGCGCCGACCAATTTGTGTCCGCTCAAGATGCAATTTAAACCCAAAAAGGACTACGACTATAGATCATGCCAACAGCCATACCGTCGCATAGAGTTCATGTCGGCGCCATGCGAGCGACCGACACACATGCGAGCGATCACTTGGGGGAAAGAATAGAAGGGGTCGACTTGGGGGAATTCTTGATCGAAGGCGTCGGCTGTGCCGACCATGAAGGAGGATCGATCGTCCTTACTTCATGTCTCATTGGGATCGATACCTGCGGCGCCACCCACACCACCTTCGAAGATGATGTTCTCCATGATGAAACGGTTGAGGTTGTCGTCTTCCTCTATGGCCGGTGTTCTATCGAACGGGTTGCGGGCATCGGGACACATGTCGGCTGGGATCTCCCATGGGCATTTTCGGCCCCCGATCGACGATCCATCGACCACGGGGGTGGAGCTGAGGTTGATGAAAATGGGCGCGGGTGTGGCCGGCGCAACCACGCTCACCTCCGACGAGCAGTCCCTGGAGAAACGGGAGGCCTGCGGGTTGGGAAGATGGAAGTTGGGCATCGGTGGCACGATGGACGTGCGCGGCAACCTTGACAGTGGCACACAAGGAAAGGTCGATGACCCCGTGCTAGACGCGGCCACGACGACGACGACGACGGGCCCATGCTGACCTGGGGTCAACCCTAGGTAGAGTAGGGCCTCCCGTGTCGCCGCAGCGACGAAGGCCTTGCCTGTACGTGCGTCCGGCCCTTCCTGTTTGCCGACTGCACAACCCAATGCTTAGGCATGAGCGGTCTTCTTCGACTGTGCCGCCGTCTTGCGACCGGCGCGAGGTCTGCCTTTGGCAGATGTGAAGCTGGAGGAGGTGAGGGATGCGAGGCCAGTGGCGGCGTTGAGGGTTGGCTCGTCGTCCAAGGCGAGCGAGGGCGGGAGCGCGAGCAGGAGATGTTTTGAGAAAGTGGGTAAAACGGAGGTGGATATGGCGTCAACAGACGGGCCAAAGAGAGGAGTAGGCGGGATGTCGCACGCGTGCGCTTCGTGTCCACGTCGACGTAAATGAGGCTCAAATTTGAGGTTCCAATAAGTCGTCTGGTGGCCCCATGTTGCACCCCCCGGCGACTCGGGCGCACACCCTAGCCCCCGTCAGCGACCAATCACTCTCCTCCTCCCCTGCCGCCGCTAGCAAGCTCCACAGGGCAAAGCTCGCTTGGGGCCGACGGCGGCGGGCCCTTCCCCGCTCATTTGGCTTGCTGCGTGGGGGCAGTCTCGCCAGGCGGTGATGCGGGCAGCCGCGGCGGGTGGCGAGGGGCTGGCTCACGCCGGCCAGCGTGGTAACGTGCGTGAGTCGGGCGGCAGATCTGCGAGGCCCTGGTGTCACTGCTACGTCAGATCTGGGGCGGACGATCCGTGCGGCTGAAGCGGCGAGCAACGGCCATCCATAGCCGGATGCGACGCAACGCTGTGGTGGCTAACATGCGAGGTGAGCGCATGAGTGTGGGCGGGCACGTGGTCCGCGGGGCGCAGGAGGCGTCTCGGCGCAGTTCTGCTGCTGTGCGCGGGGCAGGGGCGGTTGCCAAATCCAGGGAGGCGTAGGTGCATGGTGCTCAGGTGTCGCTCCCTCGTGGATTTGCGGCCTGCCGGTGGAGGGAGGCGCGCGGACGTTGCCCCCAACGCGGATCTGCTAGGTGGCGGCCTGAGGGCTCCGGCGGACTGGCCAGTGGCTTGGATTGGCAGCCCTACGGGAGGGCGGCCGGTCTTGTGCTGCCTCTAGTGCGTTCCTGGAGCTGTTCTGTGCGAGGAGGTGCCTGCGGTTGCTCCGAGGCAGTTGGAGGCGTGAGATCCGCAGGCGGCAGGACCCGGTCTGTTGGTGGTTCGGAAGGCTGGACGTTGCTGCGGGTGGGAGGTCGAGATGGTGGTGGCTGGAGGGAGACGAATGGCGTCGGTGCGTTTGTTGCATCCTTCGTTGGGAGAGGAATGGCCCGCAGGCGTTGCATCCTCGAGGAGACGAATGGCGTCGTGCTTGGTTGCATCCTTCCGATGGGAGGCGCATGGCGCCGCGCAGAGGTTGCATCCTCCGTCCAGCGGGGGACACAGATACAAGGTTTGGAAGCACGTCGAGTTTGCTGGGGAGGTGTTGGTTGGTCGTGGAGGCAGAGATAGTGGTGTGGTGTGTAGGCTGATCGGATCCTGGGCTCGGGCTATGTAGGTGAGACAGCCGGCGAAAGTCGTACTCTGGTTCCGACCGGATTTGTCAATGGCGACGCCTTCAGGCGCCGCTCCCGTGTGGGAGGCATCGATGTAGCTGCTCTTACCTTGCGTTTTCCCGATGTGTTTCCGGGGGAAACCATTGGTCTAGTTTAGACTGGACGATGGCGGCGCTATCCGGCGTCGTGTTCTTTCTTGGGGGCATCGTTTTGAAGTTGGATCCGGTTAGAGGGACCCGTGGCTCGTGGGTTGTGTGTTGTATGCTGAAAGGCGTCGTTTGTATGGTTTTTGGGTCCGGTTTCCCTCATAAACTGGATCAATTCTTGTTCTCCTGATCAATGAATTTGATAGAGCTACTATCAACATTTAAAAAAAAAGTTATCCAGCGAAAAAGAACCGAACATGCATCAGTTTAAGTCGACGCGTTGAATCGATTTTTCTGTTCGCATCGATCCAAACAGGAATACACAGATGAAATGGGTCTGAGCACCTCCGAGTATAGTAGTTTTGTGAGTTGTTTCACACTTGCGTATTCTCGGAAAAACAACATTCCCGCTCTAGCCAATTGACGGACCCCTTTCACCATCCGTCGTCCAGTCCAAACGATTCAAAATGAAACTGGAGTCGAAACAACGGAAGGGGGCAGCGAAAGAGAGCGCAGCAGGGAGCCGAAACAACGGAAGGGAGCAACAGAACGAAAGAAGCAGCGGAGAAAAGCTCTCTCGCAGCCAGCAAAGACGCCAAAAACGCCCAGAGCTTTTCCCCCCGGCAGGACAACACACTTTTGCCTTGGCCAGAAGCGAGCCAGACCGGATCGCTTTCGTTTGGTCCCCTCCCCCGGCCTCCACCACCATCCACCGCGCCCAAACCCAAACCAAACCCAGCCCCTTCCTTCCTCCCCTCTCGTTGGCGGCGCGCACGCTACAGGGGTGAGGGGTCTCTATCAATTCCACCGCCGCATCACCCACATTCCCTTCCTCGTCCGTTTGCCCCACACGTGCGAGAGAGATTTATTTCGTCTCGGAGGCAGCCCAGCCCTACCATATACCACTACTCTCCCCGCACGGACGTACCCGCCGGCCACGCCACCCAGCCAAGCAGCCGCCGCCGCGTGCAGCCCTCGCCGGCGACCGCCGCACCGTCGTCGACCCCGTCTCCTGGTACGCGAGCGCCATCCTCCTTCCTTGTCTCCCGCTCCCGACCATTTGGTGGCGTGGCGCGTGAACCCCGAGGCGTGGGCGCGCGTGTCCCGCCGCAGCGTTCTCCGCCGAGGCGCGCGGCGATTGGAGCGCGCCGATGGCGGCGAGCCAGGCCGGGGGAGCGAGGCCCGACCGTGGCGACGCTGCTGCTTGCTGCTTTGTTGCCTCCTCCATCGCTACCTGCTGCCATCTATTATCTCGGCTTGTTAGATCTGTATCGTCGTTGATCTCCATGTTTTTTCCTCTGGTGTTCGTCTTATCCCAGGGTCTCAGAGGGATGAGGGCGTCCTCGTCGTCCGGCACGCCGGCGGCTCGTGCGACCGCAGCGTGGGTGGTCATACTGCTCGCCGCGCTCTGCTCCGTCTCCCTCGCGTCCGCCTCCGTCGACTCCGTCTCCCTCGCGCCCGCCTCCGTCTCTCTCGCGCCCACCTCCGTCGACGCAGGTCGCTAACCTTGTCTCCCAACTCTCCCTTTCTCCGTGTTTTTGTTTTGCCACGGGCTTCCATGTTGTGGTACTACTCGTCTGGATTTTTCGTTTTCTCCATTCATAAATCACACGGCCTTTCGTTTCGATTTGAACCCTCGTATGCATGCGTTCGGCTAAATTCCTCCCCAACTGATTGCGGTGCCATTGTACTTTTACCAAGGATCGATTCTCTGATAAGTTGCAGCAAACTGTTCCTGCGCTCCCCGCGTGGTTCCGGTGTTTGTTCACATCCCGGGCCTTAATTAACTTGGAAATTTGTTTGTTGGAAAGATCTTCCTTCTACTTCGGGTGGCTTTACTTTCCAAGATCAAGTCCGGGTCCATCCTGTCTGTCCATGTCCATCTATGTACTGTAGCACACGCGCAGTCCTACTACTCTATCTATCGATTGTTTGTACTCGAATCCTGTGCTAACGATTTTCCCCGGCTCCGTGTGTTGCTGCAGGATTCTCGCCGACGCTCGCCGGTCCCGCCCCTACCCCCGGCTCCTCGGCGGCTCCTCCGCGCCCGCCATATCGCGCCGTCCTTCCCCGCAAGGTCCTCCGCCCGGCAGGTAGTTAATGCATCCTCCGATCGCCCGGTCGGTCAATGATGCTTTGGCCAGCCTTCTCTTCTCCCCCCGACCAGCGTCTGCGCTCGTGGACCCTGGTTCTGCGCGCGCAGGGGTGGTACTCGCGGGGGGCCCAGCGCCCTTCTTTTGCTTTGTCCTCGGATACGAGCCCTTTGGGTTGAAGCCAGTTGGCCATTGATTCCATCTGGTTTTGAAATCTCTCACATTCCATTCTGTCCTAGCCCTACCTCCGCAGTGAATGACAAGTGGGGCCATTTCCGTTTTGCAGGCACGGATGTGGACCTCGGCGGAGTCCGGCCGCACCGCGTGGACGAGGGTTGCGCCGGCAAGGAGGACATCGCCATCTACCAGGGCCGGGGGACGACGCTGCCGAGCGGGGTGCCGGCGTACACGGTGGACGTGATGAACCGGTGCTCGGGCGGCGACGGCGACTGCGCGATCGCTGGCATCCACGTGCGGTGTGGCTGGTTCAGCTCCGTGAGCCTGGTGGACCCTCGCAAGTTCCGGCGGCTCGCGCGCGACGACTGCCTCCTCAACAACGGCCAGCCACTCCTCGCCGGCGAGACCATCTCGTTCGAGTACTCCAACTCGTTCCCCTACCAGCTCTCCGTCGCCGTTGCCACCTGCGTCGACCCGGCCGCGGCCACCTCCCCATAGTACTACCCACTACACACCGTACGGCGCTAGGTAGCACGTACGTGCGTGGCTAAATACGTATAAACTCGGATATGTTACGTACTAGTCCTAGCTAGACAGTGTCAGGGCAATACGGCGATCGGTATAGGTGTAAGTAAACTGGCTGGCTTCTTTTCCCTAGCTGCTAGGCAAATTTTGGTACGCGAAAAAGACCAACCGTGACACCTCGGTGTGATCCGGAGCTGTCTTTTGGGGCAAGGAAGGGGAAATTCTAACGTGTTTTTGGCAAGTCAAGTAAATGCGACAAGTCCTTTTCGTGTGTATTGTCTACTTTCTCGTTCTGGGTGAGTTTCCCCGGCCCTGCGTGCAAGCGTTCCTTCCTTCTCATGTGGGATGGACTGCCTTCTTGCCTAGGCACAAGGGCGTCATTGCTCCTGCGCCGTGTGGCTCGTGTAGCCTAGTGCAGCTGGCTACGCCGTGTGGCTCGTGCGTAGCCTACTGTAGCTAGTATGGTCTGTACACTTTGCTAGCTCTAGCTGGCTACGCGAATGACAGCCGCGTGACCGTGTGAGTCGAGTTTTCTGGGCAAAGCCTCTCTCGCCTCTTCTGGTGCATGGGTCTGTGTGCGAGACATGCAATGTGTGATTCGACGGGGCTTTGACAGCTCTGTGATGGGTACATTAATTGGACTGTGATGTCCTTCTCTCTCCGGATGTGCATGGTTCCTGGCTCCGTATCTGGACGTGGGATTCCTCTGGCTCTCCTCCCAGTAACCGATGACGTGGGGTTACTGTAGATGCACCCACCGCGTCGCAGCCTCGCAGGGAAGCTGAACACCTCGATCGTGATTCGTGAACCCTGTGGGTTGCTGCCTTTGGTGTAGCCATGGTGCCGTGCCGCTCCGACACGACTGTAAGAACAACCCAACGCGGCGAATCACCCGACGATTTGTTCGTTTTTTATCCATTTGGATTGATTTGTTTGTTTTTTTTCATTTGGATTGATCTAGCGAGTGTCGGTGTCCGCTTTTTCAAACGGGTCGGCTAGTCCGTCTAATGCAGGTTCGGACGCAAATCGTGTTCGTCTCGATCCCACTTGTCAGCGTGATTTTTTTTTAAAACCCCAAACAACGATAAAGGCCGGCCCAAGTTCACATAAAACTTAATTAAACATAAATAAAAAAACGCGTCCGGTCCTGATCTGCATCTGGCGTCAGTCCTACGCATCGTCGTCCTCGTCGTCGGGGCGGTGAGGTCGATGAGCTCCGATGCCGACTCAGCCCAAGGGAACGCAACCTCCCACGCCCGCGCAGCGTCCTACCCCGGCGGCGTAGGCTGACGGGCTCGCTCCTCCCGCTCCCGAAGCTCTGCCTCCTCCTTCGCCCACCTACGCTCCAGCTTCATCTGTTCTCCGGCCTCGGCTCCCTCCCTCGCCAGAGCCAGTGACCTGTGGTGCAGGAGATACTTGTGCTCCTGCTCCTCTGTGCACATATACCAGATGGGAGGCACGGACACCCACTCCCGGAGCTGGCCGGTCCACTTGTAGCTCTCTGGCTGGCGCTCCTCGACCTCAACCTTGGGCTCGTGGATCGCCAGAGCGGCCGGCGGAGCTGGAGGAGGAGAAGGCAGGACGCAGTCGCCCGCCGCGGACAGCGCGAGGGCTTCATCGAGGACTACCCAGTGCGCCTCCTCCTTGCGCCTGCTCTCCTCAATGGCGTAGGCCGTTGCCTCCTTGAGGGCGGCCTGGTAGGCGGCCTCCTCCTCCTGCTCCTCTGGCTTCACTTTAGGGGGCGGTGGAGGGATGGCCGGATCGAACTGGATGCCGTGGAGGTGCTCCCGCTCGTGCTCCAGGGCGAACCAAACCTCCCAGTTAGGGGAGTTGGTCGCGTACATGGTGTGGCTCCGCTACTCTGGAGTGAGGAGCTCGCGCTGCCGGCGGACCTCCTCTGTGTGCGCACGCGCAGACCGCAACACTGCTGGGATGGGGATGCCGTCGGGGTCCAGATGCCAACCATGGGGGAGGTTGACATCTGGGTAGCGCAAAGCTTGCATGTACTGCCAGTGCCACCGAGCTTGGTGGACTGGGATGTACAGGCACTCCAGCGGTGGCGGCGTACCGCGGCGAAGTGGCGTTGGCGTCCGGGACGAGCTTATGCCCGGGGTGAGCTTGCCCTTGCCCTTGCTAAAGAAGCCCATGGCGGATGGTTGCGATGGCTGGTTGGCTTGGGTTTCGTGGTCATCGCCGGGGGAGAAGAGTGGCGAGATGTGGACGGGAAGGGGAAGTGGATGAGGCTGGCCCCGCCGCACGCTTCGGATTAAAAAGGACGACCCACAGCCACCTTCCACCCACTGCGAGGCGGGCCTCGTAGGTAGCTGGTCGCATTTAATACGACCGAGGGCAGTTGGCTGGCCGACAAGTGGGGCCGAGGCAGACACAAGGGGGACGTGCGGCGCGTCCGCTCGGCGTCCGCGGCGACGCAAATCCGGCCCAAATTTGGGCCTAAAATGGGTCGGCGCGAACGCGAAGCAGACGCGATTTGGGACTAGGTTGATGCGTTGGGCTCCTGTTTTCGATCGCGGCGACCCAAACGGATGCGGGCGGACGAAATGGGTCGCCGCGTTGGAGTTGCTCGAGAAACTCCAACGCGGCGATCCATTTCGTCCGCCCGCATCCGTTTGGGTCGCCGCGGACAGAAAAGATTGCCCAACGCGCCGACCCAAAGGGGCGCGCGTCCGTTTTGTGTCCGCCCACGACCCATTTGCGGCCCAAATTTGGGCCGCATTTGCGTTGGTGCGGACATGAAACGGACGCGCGCGTCACCTGCCCTTGTCCTCCATCTGCCCCGCATTTCCTCTGTCCTCTTTTTGACCCCCGCCATTAGGCCGCCTCCATCTCCCGTCGTCGCCGCTCATTTTTCGTCGACGCCGCCGGCCATCCGTGCATAGATAGGTCATACCGATGGCCGCCCCTCCTACCCACGTCGTTGCCCCGTTCCGCTGACCCCAAAAGCCTCCCTCGATGCCGCCACCGTCCGCTTCGCCGGCTCCTTCCATGACACCCGCAAGTTGTTCGACAGTTTGCCCCAAGGTACAAATGGACTCTGACGACGAGTTCTTTTTCTACAATGTTCTTATGGACTCGGATGATTCTTCATCCGACGACAAGGAGATCGTGGCAGCTGCCTTGGCCATCCATGACCACCTCGGTAGGCAGTGGCCTATGTTCAGGAGCTCTATATCGGGGCATACGCCAGTGTTGAATCGCAACCGGGAGAGTGGCCATGTCCTACTCTGGAATGACTACTTCGAGACCCCGAGTCCCCTCTACAAACATCACATGTTCCGGCATCGTTTCCGTATGGCTAGGCATGTGTTCAGTCGTATTTGGGAGGAGATGGTGGAGTATGACAAGTATTTCGAGTGCAAAACAGATGCACTTGGAAATCTTGGTTTCTCCTCTTACCAGAAATGCACTGCCGCCATTCGGATGCTTGCATATAGAGTACCCGGTGATATCATTGATGAGTATGTCCGGATGAGTGAGTCCACTTGCCTTGAGTCCATGTATCGTTTTTGCAAGGCTGTCATAGATGTGTTTGGCCCGAAGTAGTCGAGAGAGCCAAATGTTGCTGATACAGAATGGTTGTTGGCGATGAATGCCAGCAGGGGGTTTCCTGGGATGCTTGGTAGCATAGACTGTATGCACTGGCAGTGGAAGAACTGCCCTTCTGTTTGGCAGGGGCAGTACAAAGTCATGTCCGAAAATGCACTGTGATACTTGAGGCCATTGCTTCACAAGATCTCTGGATTTGGCACTCTTTTTTCGGCATGGCTGGATCTCACAATGATACCAATGTGCTCCAGCTGTCTCCAATGTTTGCTAGGATGGCTGAAGGCAATGCCCCGCAGGTTGATATTGAGATCAATGGCCACCACTACGACAAGGGATATTATCTAGCTGATGGTATCTATCCAGAGTGGACAACTCTTGTCAAGACAATCTCCAACCCCCAAGAAGAGATGAAAAAGAGATTTTCCCAAGAGCAAGAGAGTGCTAGGAAGGTTATTGAGCGTGCCTTCGGTGTTCTGCAATCTTGATGTCAAACCGTGTGTTTGTGTCACCTGGTTGTGTTTGGATTTATAAAATTTGGAGTCAACTAATTTTTTTTCAAGTGCTTGTGCTTGTTTGCTTGTTGATGCTTGTGGATGGCACTCTTAGATTCTATCCCTCTTCATATTCATCTTCCTTGCTCCAAACTTCTTGCCCAATGATCATGACATGTGAATAGTGCCCAAAACTATTTTTATCAAATTTTATTTTGACCAAAAAGGATTTACCCAAATTAGGTTTTCAAAAATCCCTGAATTGAGGTTTGCACTGCAAGTCCTCAAATTGGGTGGATCCTTCTTCCCCAAAGACTTTATTTCAAAACTAACATATAAGACTTTCCAAAACCACCAAATATTAATTTTAAAGATTATATTTATATTTTATTTAAAGGATTTTTATTAAGACCAGAAAATTATTTAAATGCTTTCAAAATATTTGAGAAAATTTAGGGAAACTCAGTGGACATATATTTTCCATATATATGAGTTTCAACACAAGGGCATGTTCAAATCATGGGTCAAACACCTCCAAACCCTTTTTTTTCAAATCAAGCTTTTAAAATGTTTCTATAAGAAATATTCCCAATAAATTCTAGGAAAATTCTAGCAAGTCAACACTATCATAAGTGATGATATTGCAAAGTTTCAGCTCAATCCAAGTTGGTTTGGTTCATCAACCATCCCAATTTGAACAACTTTACATTATGAAGTTTCTCCCCTTGACCCCAAACTTTGTGGGCATGCTCTAATCACCAAATAGTGATGCTACACTAAGTGGTGCATAAAGGGTAAAAGCCTAGCATCACTAGATCTACACAAACCTGATTCTGTTAGTTTCTAGGGTTTACCAAGTTTCCATTGTCAATTTTTCCCACTTGAGCTCAAACTTGGTGATCCATCTCATTTTTACCTAACATTTGACCCTGGTGAATATCTCAGTAAGTTGGTAAATCTTTCTTGCCCAAAACCCGATCAAACCCCTTCTGGTGAAATGGCAAGTCTCTGATTTCACCCCCTTTCTCTCTTCCCCTTGCCTCCCAACTTTTACCACACCTTCTGGCAATGCCTTGTTGGAAATATGCCCTAGAGGTAATAAATAAAGTGTTTATTATTGTATTTCCATGTTCATGATAATCGTTTATTGTCCATGCTATAATTGTATTAATTGGAAACAAGGATACATGTGTGGATACATAGACAAACACAATGTCCCTAGTGTGTCTCTAGTGAACTAGCTCGTTGATCGAAAGATGGTTAAGGTTTCCTAGCCATGGACATGAGATGTCATTTGATAACGGGATCACATCATTAGGAGAATGATGTGATGGACAAGACCCAAACAACAAACGTAGCTTATGATCGTGTCAGTTTATTGCTACAGTTTTCTGCATGTCAAGTATATGTTCCTATGACCATGAGATAATGCAACTCACAGATATTGGAGGAGTACCTTGTGTGTATCAAACGTCGCAACGTAACTGGGTGACTATAAAGGTGCACTACAGGTGTCTCCGAGGGTGTCTGTTGAGTTGGCATGGATCAAGACTGGGATTTGTTACTCCGTGTGATGGAGAGGTATCTCAGGGCCCACTCGGTAATACAACATCACAATAAGCCTTGCAAGCAATGTGACCAAGTGTTAGTTGCGAGATCTTGTATTACAGAACGAGTAAAGAGACTTGCCAGTAACGAGGTTGAACTAGGTATGGAGATACCGACGATCGAATCTCGGGAAAGTAACATACCGAAGAACAAAGGGAACATCATACGGGATTAACTGAATCCTTGACATAGAGGTTCGACCGATAAAGATCTTCGTAGAATATGTAGGAACCAATGTGGACATCCAGGTCCCGCCATTGGTTATTGACCGTAGAGGTGTCTCGGTCATGTCTACATAGTTCTCGAACCCGCAGGGTCTGCACACTTAAGGTTTGGTGACGTTTCGGTAGTATAGAGTTGTGTATGGTGGTGACCGAAGTTTGTTCGGAGTCCCGGATGAGATCTCGGACATCAAGAGGAGCTTCGGAATGGTCCGGAGGTAAAGATTCATATATAGGAAGTCCTATTTTGGTCGCCAGAAAAGTTCTGGGCTTATCGGTAGTGTACCGGGAGTGCCGGTAGTGTACCGGGAGACCTCCGGGAGGGGTATTTCGACCCAAGAGGCTTCATGGGCTGTGGGAGAGTGAATATCAGCCCTTAGTGGGCTGGTGGAAACTCCCACACAAGGCCCATGTGGCTGGAGAAGAAAACCCAAAAGGAAAAAGGTGAAAAAGGCAAAAAGGGAAAAAAAGGATGAATCCTAATCCTACTAGGAGTGGAGGAGGTGGACTCCTCCTCTCCTAGTTCGGCCGAAGCCTAGGAGGCTTGGAGGCCAAGTTGCCTCCTCTCCTCCTCTCCTCCTATATATACCAGTGGATTTCTAGGGTTTTGCACTAGATTTTTCAGCCACGTGCAAACCCTAATCTCTAGTGCATAGTTTCTCCTCTAGATCGGTTTTCTGCAGTGCTTAGGCGAAGCCCTGCCGGAATTGCTCCACCACCATCATCGGAGCGCCGTCAGGCTGCCGGAGAACTCTTCTTCCTCTCCACTCCTTCTTGCTGGATCAATACGGTGGAGATCGTCATCAAGCTGTACGTGTGCTGAACGCGGAGGTGTCGTCCGTTCGGTGCTAGATCGGAAGGATCGTGATCAAGTTCGTGGGACGGATTGTATTGGATCGCGGGACGGATCGTGATTGGATCGCGGGATGCACGGAGATTTGGATCGCGAAGACGTTTGACTACACCAACCGCGTTTCTTAACGCTCCCCGCTTAGCAATCTACAAGGGTATGTAGATCCACTCTCCCTCTCGTAGATGCTCATCACCATGGATAGATCTTCGTGTGCGTAGGAAATTTTTTGTTTCCCATGCAACGTTCCCCAACAGTGGCATCATGAGCTTGGTCTATCTGTAGATGAGATCTCGAGTAGAACACAAAAGGTTTGTGGGCGTTGATGCTTAGATTGCTTCCTCCCTTGGTCAGATTTTGGTTCAGCGGTATTATGAGATGAAGCGGCCCGGACCAACATTACTCGTATGCTTACGAGAGACCGGTTCCCTCGACGCAACTTGTTGCATAGATGGCTTGCGGGTGCCAGTTTCTCTCACTTTAGTTGGATCGGATTTGATAAAGGCGGTCCTTGAGAAGGTTGAAAAGCAAATTATGTATCACCGTTGTGGTTTATGCGTAGGTGAGAATCGTTCTTGCTAGAAACCCGTAGCAGCCACGTAAAACATGCAACAACAATTAGAGGACGTCTAACTTGTTTTTGCAGGGTATGATTGTGATGTGATATGGCCAATTACAAGATGTGATATATGTGATGTATGAGATGATCATGTGATGTATAGAATTTCACGACTTGCATGTCGATGAGTACGACAACTGGCAGGATCCATAGGGTTGTCTTTAATTATTGTATGACCTACGTGTCAATCATTAAGCGCTATGTAATGCTTTACTTTATCGCTAAACGGTAGCAATAGTAGTAGAAGCATGCAGGGCGTGACAACCTCGATGGCGACACGTTGATGGAGATCAAGATGATGGAGATCATGGTGTCATGCGGTGACAATGAAGTTCATGCCGGTGCTTTCAAGATGGAGATCTAAAGCACAAGTTCATGGCCATATCATGTCACTTATGAATTGCATGTGATGTTAATCCTTTTATGCGCCTTGTTATGCTTAGTAAGACGGTAGCATTATAAGGTGATCCCTCACTTAAATTTCAAGATAAAATTGTGTTCTCCCCGAGTGTGCACCGTTGCGAAAGTTCGTCGTGTTGAGACAGCACGTGATGATCGGGTGTGATAGACTCTACGTTCACATACAATGGGTGCAAGCCAGTGTTGCACGCGCAGAACACTCGGGTTAAACTTGACGAGCCTAGCATGTACAGACATGGCCTCAGAACACAAGAGACCGAAAGGTCGAACATGAGTCATATAGTAGATATGATCAACATAATGATGTTCACCATTGAAGCCACCTCAACTCACGTGATGATCGGACTTGAGTTGGTGGATTTGGATCATGTGATACTCAGATGACCTGAGGGATGTCAATTTGAGGGGAGCTTTAGTAATTTTATTAACTAAACTCATTATCTTGAACAATAGTCTAAGTTAACTTTGCATATTTATGTTGTAGATCAATGGCTCGCGTAGTAGCACCCCTGAATTTTAATGCGTTCCTAGAGAAAGCTAAACTGAAAGATGATGGAAGTAACTCTGTTGACTGGGCCCGTAATCTGAGGATTATCCTCACGGCTTCCCAAAAATCATATGTCCTTGATGCACCGCTTGGTGACCAACCAGAAGACATGACCTCTGAAGACGTTAAGAACGCTTGGGAGGCACGTACTGGAGATTACTCAATAGTTTAGTGTGCAATATTGTATGGCTTAGAACCGGGACTTGAGAGACGTTTTGAACGTCATGGAGCATATGAGATGTTCCAGGAGTTGAAGTTTATCTTTCAGAAGAACGCCCGGATCGAGAGGTATGAAACCTCTGATAAGTTCTATGCTTGCAAGATGGAGGAGAACGGGTCTATCAGTGAACATATACTCAGAATGTCTGGGTATTCAACTCGTCTAGCGGAGTTGGGAATTGCCCTTTCACCAGAGGCGATCACTGACAGAGTTCTTCAATCACTGCCACCTAGTTACAAGAGCTTTGTGATTAACTATAACATGCACGGGATGAACAAGTCAGTCGCCGAGCTGTTTGCGATGCTAAAAGTCGCTGAGTCTGAAATCCAGAAAGAACATCAAGTGTTGATGGTCAATAAAACCACTAGTTTCAAGAAAAATGGCAAAGTGAAGGGCAAGGGCAAGAAGGGTAAAACCAAGAAGGATGGCAAAGCAGTTGCTACTCCTGCAAAGAAGCCCAAGCATGGATCCAAGCCAGAAACTGAGTGCTTTCATTGCAAAGGAACTGGTCACTGGAAGTGGAACTGCCCCAAGTACCTGGCTAACAAGAAGGCGGCCAACGACAAACAAGGTATATATGATATACATGTTATTGATGTGTACCTTACTAGCTCTCGTAGTAGTGCCTGGGTATTTGATACCGGTTCGGTTGCTCACATTTGCAACTCAAAGCAGGAACTACGGAATAAACGAAGGCTGGCAAAGGACGAAGTGACGATGCGCGTGGGAAATGGTTCCAAGGTTGATGTGATCGCCGTCGGCACGCTCTCTCTTCGATTACCATCGGGATTAGTGATGAACCTGAATAATTGTTATTTAGTGCCTGCGTTAAGCATGAACATTATATCTGGATCTTGTTTATTGCGAGACGGTTACTCATTTAAATCAGAGAATAAAGGTTGTTCTATTTATATGAGCAATATATTTTATGGTCATGCACCCAATGTTAGGGGTTTATTCATACTGAATCTTGAAGTGATGACACACATGTTCATAACATTGATGCCAAAAGATGTAGAATTGATAATGATAGTACCACTTTCTTGTGGCACTGCCGTTTAGGTCATATTGGTGTAAAATGCATGAGGAAGCTCCATGCTGATGGACTTCTGGAGTCACTTGATTTTGAATCACTTGACACATGTGAACCATGCCTCATGGGCAAGATGACTAAAACGTCGTTCTCTGGAACAATAGAACGTGCGAGTGATTTATTGGAAATCATACACACTGATGTGTACAGTCCAATGAATGTTACAGCGCGTGGTGGATATCGTTATTTTCTCACCTTCACCGATGACTTAAGTAGATATGGGTATATTTACTTAATGAAACACAAGTCTGAAACGTTTGAAAAGTTCAAGCAATTTCAGAGTGAAGTTGAGAATCATCGTAACAAGAAGATTAAGTTCCTGCGATCTGATCGAGGAGGTGAATATCTGAGTTATGAGTTTGGCAGTCACTTAAGACAGTGTGGAATTGTTTCACAGTTGACACCGCCCAGAACACCACAGCGTAATGGTGTGTCCGAACGTCGTAATCGAACCTTATTAGATATGGTGCGTTCTATGATGTCTCTTGCTGATTTGCCACCATCGTTTTGGGGTTATGCATTAGAGACAGCTGCATTCACTTTAAATAGGGCACCATGAAAATCTGTTGAGACGATGCCATATGAACTGTGGTTTGGCAAGAAGCCAAAGTTATCGTTCCTTAAAGTTTGGGGATGTGATGCTTATGTCAAAAAGCTTCAGCTTGAAAAGCTAGAACCCAAAGCGGAGAAATGCGTCTTCATAGGATACCCGAAAGAGACAGTCGGGTATACCTTCTATCTCGGATCCGAAGGCAAAGTGTTTGTCGCTAAGAACGGAACATTTCTTGAGAAAGAGTTTCTCTCAAAAGAATTGAGTGGGAGGAAAATAGAGCTTGATGAGGTTATTGAACCTTTACTTCAACCAGAAAGTAGTGCAGCACAGAAGGTTGTTTCTGTGGAACCTACGACGGTAGAAGAGGAAGTTAATGATGATGATCATGAAGCTTCGGATCAAGCTGCTGTTGAACCTCGTAGGTCGACAAGGCCGCGTACTACCCCTGAGTGGTATGGCAACCCTGTCTTGGAGGTCATGTTGTTGGACAACAATGAACCTACGAGCTATGGAGGAGCAGTGATGGGCCCGGATTCCGAGAAATGGTTAGAGGCCATGAAATCCGAGATGGGATCCATGTATGAAAACAAAGTATGGACTTTGGAAGTATTACCTGAAGGGCGAAAGGCCATTCAGAACAAATGAATCTTTAAGAAGAAGACAGATGCAGACGGTAATGTCACCGTCTATAAAGCTCGACTTGTGGCAAAGGGTTTTTCACAAGTTCAAGGAGTTGACTACGATGAGACTTTCTCACCCGTAGTGATGCTTAAGTCTGTCAGAATCATGTTAGCAATAGCTGCTTATTTCGACTATGAAATTTGGCAGATGGATGTCAAAACAGCGTTCCTCAACGGTTTCCTTGAGGAAGAGTTGTATATGATGCAACCCGAAGGTTTTGTCGATCGAGAGAATGCTGACAAAGTTTGCTAACTCCAGCGATCCATTTATGGACTGGTGCAAGCATCTCGGAGTTGGAATAAGCGCTTTGATGAGGTGATCAAAGCGTTTGAGTTTATACAAGTTTACGGAGAAGCTTGTATTTACAAGAAAGTGAGTGGGAGCTCTATAGCGTTTCTAGTATTATATGTGGATGACATATTGCTGATTGGAAACAATATAGAAATGCTGGAAAGTGTGAAGGAATATTTGAACAAGAGTTTATCAATGAAGGACCTAGGAGAAGCTGCTTTCATATTAGGCATTAAGATCTATAGAGATAGATCGAGACGCTTAATAGCACTTTCACAGAGCACATACCTTGATAAAGTTTTGAAGAAGTTCAAAATGGAACAGTCCAAGAAGGGGTTCTTGCCTGTGTTACAAGGTGTGAAGTTGAGTAAGACTCAATGCCCAGTAACTACAAAAGATAGATAAAAGATGAGTGTCATTTCCTATGCTTCAGCCATAGGCTCTATCATGTATGCAATGCTGTGCATAAGACCCGATGTCAGCCTTGCCATAAGTATGGCCGGAAGGTTTGAAAGTGATCCTGGAATGGAGCACTGGCAAGCGGTCAAGAATATCCTTAAGTACCTAAAAAGGACTAAGGAAATATTTCTCATTTATGGAGGTGATGAAGAGCTCGTCATAAAGGGTTACGTCGATGCAAGCTTTGACACTGATCCGGACGACTCTAAGTCACAAACCGGATACGTATTTATTCTTAATGGGGGAGCGGTAAGCTGGTGCAGTTCCAAGCAAAGCGTGGTAGCTGATTCTACGTGCGAAGCGGAATACATCGCAGCCTCGAAGGAGGCGAAGGAAGGTGTCTGGATGAAGCAGTTCATGACAGATCTTGGAGTAGTGCCCAGTGCACTGAATCCAATGAACCTGTTCTATGACAACACTGGTGCCATTGCTCTGGCCAAGGAACCAAGGTTTCACAAGAGGACCAGACACATAAAGAGACGCTTCAACTCCATCCGCGATTACATCGAGGAGAAGGACATCAATATTTGCAAAGTGCACACGGATCTGAATGTTGCAGACCCGTTGACTATACCTCTTCCAAGGGCTAAACATGATCAACACCAGAACTGCATGGGTGTTCGATTCATTACAATGTAAATCACATAGTGATGTGAACTAGATTATTGACTCTAGTGCAAGGGAGACTGTTGGAAATATGCCCTATAGGTAATAAATAAAGTGTTTATTATTTTATTTCCTTGTTCATGATAATCGTTTATTGTCCATTATATAATTGTATTAATTGGAAACATGGATACATGTGTGGATACATAGACAAACACAATGTCCCTAGTGTGTCTCTAGTGAACTAGCTCGTTGATCGAAAGATGGTTAAGGTTTCCTAGCCATGGACATGAGATGTCATTTGATAACGGGATCACATCATTAGGAGAATGATGTGATGGACAAGACCCAAACAACAAACGTAGCTTATGATCGTGTCAGTTTATTGCTACCGTTTTCTTCATGTCAAGTATATGTTCCTATGACCATGAGATAATGCAACTCACAGATATTGGAGGAGTACCTTGTGTGTATCAAACGTCGCAACGTAACTGGGTGACTATAAAGGTGCACTACAGGTGTCTCCGAGGGTGTCTGTTGAGTTGGCATGGATCAAGACTGGGATTTGTTACTCCGTGTGATGGAGAGGTATCTCAGGGCCCACTCGGTAATACAACATCACAATAAGCCTTGCAAGCAATGTGACCAAGTGTTAGTTGCGAGATCTTGTATTACAGAACGAGTAAAGAGACTTGCCAGTAACGAGGTTGAACTAGGTATGGAGATACCGACGATCGAATCTCGGGCAAGTAACATACCGAAGAACAAAGGGAACATCATACGGGATTAACTGAATCCTTGACATAGAGGTTCGATCGATAAAGATCTTCATAGAATACGTAGGAACCAATGTGGACATCCAGGTCCCGCCATTGGTTATTGACCGTAGAGGTGTCTCGATCATGTCTACATAGTTCTCAAACCCGCAGGGTCTGCACACTTAAGGTTTGGTGACGTTTCTGTAGTATAGAGTTGTGTATGGTGGTGACTGAAGTTTGTTCGGAGTCCCGGATGAGATCCTGGACATCACTAGGAGCTCCGGAATGGTTCGGAGGTAAAGATTCATATATAGGAAGTCCTGTTTTGGTCGCCGGAAAAGTTCTGGGCTTATCGGTAGTGTACCGGGAGTGCCGGTAGTGTATCGGGAGACCTCCGGGAGGGGTATTTCGACCCAAGAGGCTTCATGGGCTGTGGGAGAGTGAATATCAGCCCTTAGTGGGCTGGTGGAAATTCCCACACAAGGCCCATGTGTCTGGAGAAGAAAACCCAAAAGGAAAAAGGTGAAAAAGGCAAAAAGGAAAAAAAGGATGAATCCTAATCCTACTAGGAGTGGAGGAGGTGGACTCCTCCTCTCCTAGTTCGGCCGAAGCCTAGGAGGCTTGGAGGCCAAGCTGCCTCCTCTCCTCCTCTCCTCCTATATATACTAGTGGATTTCTAGGGTTTTGCACTAGATTTTTCAGCCACGTGCAAACCCTAATCTCTAGTGCATAGTTTCTCCTCTAGATCGGTTTTCTGCAGTGCTTAGGCGAAGCCCTGCCGTAATTGCTCCACCACCATTGCCTGAGCGCCGTCAGGCTGCCGGAGAAATCTTCTTCCTCTCCACTCCTTCTTGCTGGATCAAGACGGTGGAGATCGTCATCAAGCTGTACGTGTGCTAAACGCGGAGGTGTCGTCCGTTCGGTGCTAGATCGGAAGGATCGTGATCAAGTTCGTGAGACGGATCGTGATCAAGTTCATGGGACGGATCGTGATCGGATCGTGGGACGGATCATGATTGGATCGTGGGATGGATCGTGATTGGATCGCGGGACGCACGGCGATTTGGATCGCGAAGATGTTCGACTACACTAACCGCGTTTCTTAACGCTTCCCACTTAGCGATCTACAAGGGTATGTAGATCCACTCTCCCTCTCGTAGATGCTCATCACCATGGATAGATCTTCGTGTGCGTAGGAAATTTTTTGTTTCCCATGCAACGTTCCCCAACATGCCCAAGGACCCCTAGTAAAGATCCCAAGTCCTCAAGCCACTGGGAGGTGGGGTAAAACCCCCATTTTACCCCTGGAGAGCCCTAGCAGAGCTTTCTCTCCCCTCCTCTCTTACTCTATTCCTCTCCTGAAGCATCCAAGGCACTTTTCTCTAGCCTAGGCACCCCTAGATCCCCCTAGACACTCTTGGCCACGCGCAAGACCACGTTGGCATGCCGTGGCATGCCAAACGCGCGCTTTGGAGTGCGGTACAGTGTCTACAGGCACTGTAGCCATTGCCCACTTCATGGCCCCGACCACCTCGAGCACCCCCTCTCGCCAGATGGTCGGCCTCGGCGTCCATGCCACGCCAACTTGTCGGGCCCCTCCTCTCTCTCCCTCCTCTAGCCCTCCTCCCACGTGCCGCAGCCGCCCGAGCCGGCCAACCGCGGGGCTCGCACGCGTGCGCTCCCCCTCCTCTCTCTCCTCTCCACCTCGGCCTAGACCAGCCCGAGGAACGTCGTAGACTCGCCCTCGCCCCCTCTGATTGACCCTGGCCCCGGCCCCGAGCTCGCCGATGCCCTTGAGCTCAGTGGACCACCGAGCGCCTATAAAAGAGCCTCCCGCCCCCCTCTCTTCCCTCTGGTCTCTCTCTCCACTCGCCAACAACCTCCCTATGCCCCCAAGAGAACCCCCAATGCCTCCGTGCTCGGGATCGAGCCGAGGACCGCCGCGGCCATCTCACCGTCGATCTCCGGGTACCTCCCCTCTCCGGCCCCTATTCCGGTCCCGTTGGGTTCCCCTCAGCTCCTTGACCCATTCCCCTCCTTTTCCCCTTTGTTTGGTGCACAAGGTGACCGGCACGTCCTCCTCTGAAGCTCCTCCGCCGCGACCATCTCCCCGCCAGCGACTCCAGCCACCCTTCCACCTCCAGGAGACTGGCGGCTCGACGCAGAGCCCGTTCCCGCCTCCAGCTCCCCTCGCCATGCCTCCTTCCGCCGCCGGTGAGCCTCCCCCCTCTGCCCCGAGGTGGGAGAAGGATCCGACATGTGAGACCCACCTGTCGGCCTCTCTCTCCCTCTCCCGCGCGCTCTCTCCCCCTCGCGATCGTTGACGGCCGGGCCCCGCGCGTCAGGTTTAAACCTGGCCGCGCGCGAGGCAGGCTGGCTGGCCAGCTGGGCCGGCCCAGCCACTGGCTGCCTCTGGCCCAGGGTCTCGTGGCCTTTTTCTTTTTCTTTTCTGTGGGATTTTGCAAAAATCCCATACAGCTCAATATTTATCCAATGCCCAATATTTTTCCACCTAAATTCCTATAATATTCCATAGAATTTAATAGTGCCATTTGTATAAAATTTAGAAAAACTTTTATGTGATGTTTTAATTTAAAACCTCTATTTGGCATTATTAGCCCCTGTTTTAAATAGATTTGAAAATCTTTTCAACTTCAAAACCCTAGACAACTATTTTTAGTATAGATTCTAGTATTTAACAGAACAGGGTAGCATTTTTAATGTTATCTTGAGTGCTCTGTTTTTGTGTGATGCTTATTTTTATCGCTATTTATCGCGACAATAGATTGCACTATTGACGAGGGAGTTGGGCCCGAAGACTTTGAAGACCCCGAAGACTTTGTTGAGCCAGACAAGCAGCCCTTTTGACCATGTTAAGAAACTTTTTCATGCATGACATATAACACTTGTTGTTTCGATGATTGATCATGAAGTGGTGTACCCCCCCCCCTTCGGTGGGTGCCTGACACTTTTTCCTTTGACACTTGCGTCGTGCATGACCCTACCACCTTATGAGGGTTATGCGGGTGGGTGTAGTTAGGGTGCTTGTAGATGCTACGCAAGTGGGTTCATGATTATGCATATTGATGGGGAGGGAGAGATACTTTCAAAGACTTTTTGAAAACCCCGTTGGGTGCCACTAATGCCCGAGGGAGATGATGGTGAGATGGGTGACCATTTGAGAAAGAAGTGGTGTGCCGGAGCAGTTGAGGGTGTGTTTTCGAAAACGGATTAGATTTAAGATTTGTCGACCGTCCCAACCTTACATGCGCAACCACAATACCCCTTATGTGACAGGGCTTTGTTGATTACTATGGTTGGTACTGGCAAGGAGCCCGCATTACTAGTGGCAAGAGTGAAGTGGTCACTCTTGAGACGGGGTCGTCCCGGAAGTGGAAGGCTATGCGCTGTCTTTACAGGCACCGCGCACACCATTGCGTGCCCTCATGGATGGTACGTGTGATGTATATCATGAGGGATGGCACCAACGAGTGGACTCTTTGTTTGGTATCACCATGGGAAAGGCATTGTTCTGGTGCTTACCTCGGGTATGTTATATAGCGCGAGTCGTGGATGACACAGAAGTTCCCCAAGTCTTGTGGGTAAAGTGTGCAACCTCTGTAGAGTGTAAAACTATTCGAATAGCCGTGTCCATGGTCAAGGACAGTTGGGTGGTGCTGCTTAAACTATGTCCAGATGTTTTCACAGAACTTGGTGTGTGTGTGTGTGTGTGGTTAACACAGAGATGGTACTTGAACTAAGTCCGATGACTTAGCATGACAGTTGGACTAAGTCCGATGACTTAGCATGATAAATGAACATGAGATGTTCAACCCCTGCTTTTGATGATATCCATAACTTGTTCATATGGATATCTGCCAAACGATGCATGCTTACTTACTTACTTGATAAGGTCATTGCATTCAAAATTGGCTTTCAGCAAATTACCTACTTAGTGCTACATCGTGTATCTTTATTACCTTGTTCCACAACTTGGGTAGCTTGCGAGTACATTCAAAGTACTCATTGGCTTGCCACTGGTTATTTAATTGGCCAGGCATGGAAGAACAGGAGTATGTTGAAGAGTTCGTTGGAGACGAACATGCGAACTAGGACGCTTCCCAGTCGGAATGCCTGTAGGTTAAGGCAGATGGCATGGGTTCACGCTTTCGAGCAAGATTTCCGCTGCTTGTTCTATTCAAGTGTTTGTCCCTTGTGTCCTATCTATGTAATAATAGACCTTCATGGTCTTTATTTGTGTAAGACGCTAAATGTGGATGTAAGACTCTTGTTATTCAGCTTATGTGTGTTCAGTGAGCATTGATCTCTGGGATCACTGTACACGTGCATTCGGTGATCATGACTTATGAGTCGGGGTCCCCACAGAGCTGGTATCAGAGCCATCCTGACAGTAGGAAGGCCTTAGTTAGCATGGACGTTAGTTAGGATAAAACCGTTTTCAAAACTACACCTAGCACCTATGCTTAGGAATTCTACACTATTTACCTCTTCTATTCTTCACATAACACTCTGTTGACTCTCCTCCTTTCAAACCTTTGTAGATGACCGTCGTACCCGAAGCCTTCCTGTTATCCGACTTTCCCTTACTCCTTGGGGATAGCCTGGAGAAGTGTCAGTTTTGCCAGCCACCCATTTTTCTCTACCACGAGCACTGGGTCGATGCCGTCACGAGGGATTACCAAGTGGATGTGGTCGTGAAGGCAAATGACGCCCTGACCAATTGGTTCTTTGAAGGACCACGGATGGAGACCATGATACTCGCGGTCGAGTCAGCTTCACACAAGGAACTTTTGCACCTACGAGACATCATTCCAGAGATGGCTGATGAGCCGGCTACTCGCTACATTCCTTTTAGAAAGGATGATCTTGGTGAGAGTTGGACACTGGTTCCGACCCAGGAGGATGGCACACCACTCAGATTCCATACCTACTTCGGCCTCTTCGCCGATAGTCTGGTTCACCACTTGATTAAGGAGTCCGTGAAGCTCCGCGAGGAACTTCACCACACCCGAGAGCTACTTCAGCAAGCGAAGATGAAGCCAGTTAGGATCAAGAAGGATGGATCCCCCGAGGGACGACCAGCTATCGCTTATCGAGGAGGAGTACCCCTAGCTAGAGATGCACCTGCACGTCATCATCGCATGAGTGCGAAGGAGTATCGTGAGTTCTTCACCGACCCGCCAGCAAAGCGTCGTCGGGATGGACCTCCTCGTTCCACGACCCCTTCGACCGGGAATGATGCCCGTTCAAATGATGAACAGGAGGAAGACCCAGAGGAGCATGACTACGAGACCGAGCACTCCACCACCTGAGTCTGAGAACCCCTAGGGTAGGATCAGTCATGTATCCCTCATGCGAAGTTGAGTCCGTGTAATGGTTCATATGAAACCATGTGTGCTTGTTGTTTGTTTTGTTGTTTGTGTTCCGATGCAAGTCACGCTTTTGCCTTAGGCAATATGTAAGCGACCCCATCATCTATCTTAATATATGTTGGTCTTTCGACCTTTGTTTTACCACACTTGCACTCGACCAACCCCCTTAGGCGCGCTTTTCCATTATTGCTTTTCCTCTCGTCTATCCCAGTTGTTTGACTTGGCTGCTCCAAATAGGATGGTGACTGCTACCCGCAACAACTCCTTTGCCATGCCTGATGCCGGCAACTCAAGCCAGCAACAGGGAGCTGGTGGGGCTGCTCACGCTGGAGAACACCAGGAGCAGCCACAAGGCGACATTCCCCCGCCACCACCTCCACCGGAGAACATGACCATAGCTCAGTTTCTCCAAGTTCTCCGGGAGGAACGCCAAGCCAACAATGCTGCTATTCAGCAGATGGCTCAGGCCCTTGTGAACAACCAAAAGCAAGGCAGCAACGACAATGGCCGCTCCACACCGTGTGAGTTCATGAGGAATTCGCCCCCAACCTTCACCGAGACTGCCAAACCATTGGATGCTGATGACTGGATCCACACCATCGAGGACCTCCTTGCACTGGTCAATTGCAATGAGGACCGTGAGAAGGTGCTTTATGCCTCTCACTGCCTCGGAGGTACCGCCCGAGCTTGGTGGGATGGATTCAAGGTCATGCAAGGTGAGCATGTGATCACTTGGAATGACTTCAAGGAAGGATTCCGCACCGCCCACATTCCTTCTGGGATCATGGCTATCAAGAAGAGAGAGTTCCGAGCACTGAAGCAAGGAAGTGGCTCTGTCAAGGAGTACCTGCAGAAGTTCAACCTGCTGTCAAGGTATGCACCTGAAGATGTCAACACGCAGGCTGCCAAGAAGGAATGCTTCATGGAGGGACTTCAATAGATCCTGCAGTATCACCTCATTGTGTGTGACTGTCACACCTTCTTCGACCTGGTGAACAAGGCCCTCATGCTAGAAGACAAGCGTCGTGCCATAGACGACACTCGCAAGCGCAAGATGATTAGAAAGGGTAGCTCTAGCAACCAGAAGCCTCGCCCCTGGCAGCCAGCCCTAGCCAAGCCAACCTATCAGCCGCAGCAGGCTAGACCTCCTGCGCCTTTTTCGAGCTAGCAACCTCAGCAGTATGCCAATCCCAGGCCAGCTTACAACAACAACCCCAATAACAACAATGGTGGCAGAAACTACAACAACAACCCTGGGCAAGTCACTTGTTTTGGATGTGGTCAGTCTGGACACATCTCTAAGCTTTGCCCCAACAAGAAGCCAGATGCCCCGCACCCCAATGCGCCAGCTCAAGGTCACGCCCGTGGAGCACCCCCAAGGAACCCCGCTCCCCGCAACCAGCCCAACAATGGCAAGGGTCGTGTGAATCACGTCACCATAGAGGAATCCCAGGAAGACCCGGACGTCATACTGGGTACGTTCCTCATCAACTCAACCCCAGCAACAGTATTGTTTGATTGTGGAGCTTCGCATTCTTTTGTCACCCAAAAGTTTGCATTAGAGAGTGGCATGAAACCTACACCCCTGGGTAGTTGAATGTTGATACAAATCCCCGGTTCAGTTATGAAGTCTGGGATAGGGTGTAAGGGAGTGAAGATTGACATCAACAGGGTAGACTTCCTAGCAGACCTTATAGTTCTGGATTAGGCTTGGACGTCATCCTTGGCATGAATTGGTTGACCAAGCACCAAGGCATGTTAGATTGTGCCAAGAGGATCGTTACAATGACCAATAGCCAAGGAGTGGAAGTTAAGTATGTTCCCAACCCTGCCTCCACTCAAGCCCCTCAGGCTAACTGCCTATCGGGAGTTGAGTTGGATCAAGTGCCAGTGGTATGTGAATACCCGGATGTATTTCCTGACGAGCTGCGTGGAATGCTTCCTGACCATGACATTGAGTTCATCATTGAGCTTATGCCTGGATCAAGGCCCATCTATAAGAAGGCCTATAGGATGGGATCCAAAGAGTTGGCTGAATTGAAGAAGCAACTGGCAGAGCAGCTCAAAAAAGGATTTATTCGCCCAAGTGCCTCTCCTTGGGGATCACCTGTTCTATTTGTGTCAAAGAGGGACGGAACTATCAGACTCTGTGTCGATTTCCGTTCTCTCATTAAGTCATGATAAAGAACAAGTACCCACTCCCCAAGATTGAAGACTTGTTTGATCAGTTGAATGGAGACAAGGTGTTTTCCAAGATCGACCTCAGGCCTGGGTACTATCAGCTGAAGATTAGACCCCAAGACATTCCGAAGACGACATTTGTAACTCGGTATGGCCTGTATGAATACACGGTCATGTCATTTGGGTTAACCAATGCCCCTTCCTACTTCATGTATCTCATGAATAAAGTCTTCATGGAGTACTTGGACAAGTTCGTCGTCGTCTTCATTGATGACATACTCGTCTTCTCCAAGTCTGAAGAGGAGCACGAGGAACACTTGAGATTGGTCCTAGAGAAGCTTTGAGAGCACCAGCTTTATGCCAAGTTCAGCAAGTGTGAATTTTGGCTGCATGAAGTTGGATTCTTAGGACATGTGCTGACTGCAGAAGGATTGTCAGTGGATCCTGCCAAGGTTGAAGCCGTGACTGAGTGGCAAACCCCAACCACCGTGAAGGAAGTCAGGAGCTTCCTCGGACTCGCAAGATATTACCGCAAGTTCATGGAAGGGTTCTCAAGCATTGCTCGATGCATGACCCAGCTTTTGAAGAAGGACAAGAAGTTCGAATGGACCGCTAAGTGCGAGGAAAGTTCCAAGAGCTCAAGAAGAGATTGACCACAACCCCAGTTTTGGCCACCCCCGATATTCACAAGGAGTTTGTGATATATTGTGATGCATCGAGAACCGGGCTTGGAGGTGTTCTGATGCAAGAAGGCAGAGTCATAGCATATCTATCCAGACAGCTACGTCCTCATGAAGAGAACTACGCAACTCATGATCTCGAGTTGGCATCCGTGGTTCATGCCTTGAAGACATGGCAACATTACCTTCTGGGGTAGTGATGTGAGATATACACAGACCACAAGAGTTTGAAGTATATTTTCATTCAAAGGGAATTGAACATGAGGCAGCAAAGATGGTTGGAGTTGATCAAGGATTATGACCTCAGTGTTCAATACCACCCCGGAAAGGCCAACGTGGTAGCAGACACCTTAAGCAGGAAGGCTTGTTCCTTGAATGCTATGATTAAGGAAAGGCTATCCTCCCTATAAGTGTTGGAAATATGCCCTAGAGGCAATAAATAAAGTGTTTATTATTATATTTCCTTGTTCATGATAATCGCTTATTATCCATGCTATAATTGTATTGATTGGAAACACATTACATGTGTGGGTAAATAGACAACACTTTCTCCCTAGTATGCCTCTAGTGAACTAGCTCGTTGATCAAAGATGGTCAAGGTTTCCTAGCCATTGACATGTGATGTCATTTGAGGGATCACATCATTAGGAGAATGATGTGATGGACAAGACCCAAACTACAAACGTAGCATATGATCGTGTCAGTTTATTGCTACCGTTTTCTGCATGTCAAGTATATGTTCCTGTGACCATGAGATCATGCAACTCACGGACACCGGAAGAGTGCCTTGTGTGTATAAAACATCGCAACGTAATTGGGTGACTATAAAGGTGCTCTACAGGTATCTTCGAGGGTGTCTGTTGGGTTGGCATGGATCAAGACTGGGATTTGTTACTCCGTGTGACGGAGAGGTATCTCAGGGCCCACTTGGTAATACAACATCACAATAAGCCTTGCAAGCAATGTGACGAAGTTTTAGTCACGGTATCTTGTATTACGGAACGAGTAAAGAGACTTGCCGGTAACGAGGTTGAACTAGAGATACCGACGATCCAATCTCGGGCAAGTAACATACCGAAGAACAAAGGGAACATCATGCGGGATTAACTGAATCCTTGACATAGAGGTTTGACCGATAAAGATCTTCGTAGAATATGTAGGAACCAATATGGTCATCCAGGTCCTGCTATTGGTGATTGACTGTAGAGGTGTCTCGGTCATGTCTACATAGTTCTCGAACCCGCAGGGTCTGCACACTTAAGGTTCGGTGACGTTTCGGTAGTGTAGAGTTATGTATGGTGGTTACCGAAGGTTGTTAGGAGTCCCAGATGAGATCCTGGATGTCACGAGGAGCTCCGTAATGGTCTGGAGGTAAAGATTGATATATAGGAAGTCCTATTTTGGTCGCCAGAAAAGTTTCGGGCTCATCGGTAGGGTACCGAGAGTGCCGGTAGTGTACGGGGAGACCATCGGGAGGGGTATTTCGACCCAAGACGCTACATGGGCTGTGGGAGAGTGAAGAACAGCCCTTAGTGGGCTGGTGGAAGTCCCACATAAGGCCCATGCGGCTAGAAAGAAAAGCCGAAAGAGAAAAAGATGGAAAAAGGCAAAAAGACCAAAATAGGGAGGAGTCCAAGTCCTACTAGGATTGGAGGAGGAATCCTCCTCTCCTCCTTGGTTTGGCCAAAGCCTAGATGGCTTGGCCCTTGGGCTAAGCCTCCTCCTATCTTCCTCTTATATATACTAGAGGTTTTAGATTTTTTGGCACTTGATTTTCAGCCACGTGCTACCCGTTCCTCTAGTGCATAGTCTCTCCTCTAGATCGGTTTTCTGCAGTGCTTAGGCGAAGCCCTGCCGGAATTGATCCACCACCATCGCCGCAGCGCTTTCACGCTGCCGGAGAACTCGTCTACCTCTCCGCTCCCTCTTGATGGATCAAGAAGGCGGAGATCGTCATCAAGCTATACGTGTACTGAACGCGGAGGTGACGTCTGTTCGGTGCTTGATCGGGACGGATCATGATTGGATCGCGGGACGCTCGGCAATTTGGATCGTGAAGACGTTTGACTACACCAACCGCGTTTCTTAATGCTTCCCGCTTAGCAATATACAAGGGTACGTTGATCCACTCTCCCTCTCGTAGATGCTCATCACCATGGATAGATCTTGCGTGTGCGTAGGAATTTTTTTGTTTCCCATGCAATGTTCCTGAACAGTATGAAGAGCTCGAATGCTTCGGCTTGGAACTGGTTGCACCCGGATTCCTCGCCAACCTCGAAGCAAAGCCTACCTTGGTGGATGACATCAAGGAAGCCCAGAAGGGACACAAGAGCATTGAAGGCATCAAGAGGAAGATCAAGGCAGGCTAAGCCCCAGGATTCTCAGTGGATGAGCAAGGAGTTGTATGGTTTGGGAATCACATCTGCGTGCCCAACAAAGAGGAGCTCAAGAACTTGATCTTGCAGGAAGCCCATGACACTCCATACTCCATCCATCCCGGAGGAACCAAGATGTATCAAGACCTCAAGGCAAGATTCTGGTGGCATGGCATGAAACGGGAAATAGGCACATTTGTCGCTAAGTGTGACATATGCCAGAGAGTCAAAGCTAAGCACCAGCGATCCGCCGGGCTATTGCAAGCTCTCAAGTGCCTGAATGGAAGTGGGATAAAGTTGGGATGGATTTCATCACCGGTTTACCGAGGTCAAGTAAGGGACATGATTCAATTTGGGTCATTGTCGACCACCTGACCAAGGTAGCCCATTTCATTCCCGTCAGGACCACCTATGATGGAAGCCAGTTCGCAAACCTCTACATCAACCGCTTCATAAGTCTTCACGGAGTTCCAAAGGAGATCGTGTCGGATCGAGGAACCCAGTTCACCTCAAGATTCTGGAAGAAGTTTCAAGAAGCTATGGGAACCAAGCTCTACTTCAGCACTGCTTTTCACCCCCAGACCGGTGGGCAAACAGAGCGAGTAAACCAGATACTTGAGGATATGCTTCACGCTTGTGGTTTGGCGTATGGAGCCAAGTGGGAAGATTGGCTACCATTCGCCGAGTTCTCCTACAACAACAGCTATCAGTCAAGTCTTCAGATGACACCATTTGAGGTGTTGTATGGACGCAAGTGCTGTACTCCCCTCAACTGGTCAGAAACTAGAGAAGGGTTAGTTTTTGGACCAGATATCCTCCGTGAGGTAGAGGAGCAAGTTCAACTCGTCCGGGAACGTTTGGAGACCGCTAAATCAAGACAGAAGAGTTGCGCCGACTCTCACCGCCGAGAACTGAGCTTCAACAATGGATATCATGTCTATCTTCGAGTCACACCTCTTAAAGGAACCAAGCATTTCCACGTTAAAGGAAAGCTTTCACCCAGGTACATCGGCCCCTTCAAGGTCACCGCAAGACGAGGAGAGGTTGCCTATAAGCTAGAGTTGCCTTCCGAGCTATCGGATGTGCACAACGTCTTCCATGTGTGACAACCTCGGAAGTGTCTGCAAGTTCCCAACCGCCCCGACCTCTACAAGGACATCGACCATCAAGCCATCGATCTTCAGCCATACCTCACTTATCGTGAGAGGCCAGTTCGCATTCTGGATGAAGCTGAGCGGTGCGTCCGAAGCCGCACCATCAAGTACTTCAAGGTCCAGTGGAGCAACCATACTCAAGCTGAAGCAACCTGGGAGCGTGAAGACTATCTTAGATCTGAATTCCCTTATATTTTTAGCGCTTAGCCTAGGAATCTCGGGGACGAGATTCTTGTAAGGGGGGTAGGTCTATCACACCCTATGTTTGTGTCACCTCATTGAGTTTGGATTTATAAAATTTGGAGTCAACTAAAACTTTTTTTCAAGTGCTTGTGCTTGTTTGAATTGATGCTTGTTTGCTTGTTGATGGTTGTGGATGGCACTCTTAGATTATATCCCTCTTCATATTCATCTTCCTTGCCCCAAACTTCTTGTCAAATGATCATGCCATGTGAATAGTGCCCAAAACTATTTTTTTCAAATTTTATTTTGACCAAAAAGGATTTACCCAAATTAGGTTTCCAAAACCCCCTAAATTGAGGTTTGCACTACAAGCCCTCAAATTGGGTGGATCCTTCTTCCCCAAAGGCTTTACTTCAAAACTACTACATATAAGACTTTCCAAAACCACCAAAAATTATTTTTAAAGATTATATTTATATTTTATTTAAAGGTTTTTTTTTCTTAAGACCAGAAATGGTTTTTCTTAGGGAAAATTATTTAAATGCTTTCAAAATATTTGATAAAATTTAGGGAAACTCAGTGGACATATATTTTCCATATATATGAGTTTCAACACAAGGGCATGTTCAAATCATTGGCAAAACCCCTCAAAACCCTTTCTGTTCAAATCAAGCTTTTGAAATGTTTCTATAAGAAATATTCTCAATAAATTCCAGGAAAATTCCAGCAAGTCAACACTATCATAAGTGATGATCTTGCAAAGTTTCAGCTAAATCCAAGTTGGTTTGGTTCATCAAACCATCCCAAAATCCTTTTTGCCCAGAATCAAATTTGAACAACTTTACATTATGAAGTTTCTCCTCTTCACGCCAAACTTTGTGGGCATGCTCTAATCACCAAATAGTGATGATACACTAAGTGGTGCATCAAGTGTAAAAGCCTAGCATCACTAGATCTACAAAAATCTGATTCTATTAGTTTCTAGGGTTTACCAAGTTTCCATTGTCAACTTTTCCCACTTGAGCTCAAACTTGGTGATCCATCTCATTTTTACCTAACATTTAACCCTCGTGAATATCTCAGTAAGTTGGTAGATCTTTCTTGCCTAAAATCCATCAAACTCCTTCTGGTGAAATGGTAAGTCTCTGATTTCAACCCCTTTCTCTCTTCCCCTTGCCTCCCAACTTTTACCACACCTTCTGGCAATGCCCAAGCACCCCAGTAAAGATCCCATGTCCTCAAGCCACTGGGAGGTGGGGTAAAACCCCCATTTTTACCCCTTGATAGCCCTGACAGAGCTTTCTCTCCCCTCCCCTCTTACTCTATTCCTCTCGTGAAGCATCCAATGCAGTTTCCTCTAGCCTAGGCACCCCTAGATCCCCCTAGACACTCTTGGCCACGCACAAGACTTCGTTGGCATGCCGTGGCATGCCAAACGCGCGCTCTGGAGCGCGCTACAGTGTCGACAGGCACTGTAGCCGTTGCCCACTGCATGGCCCCGACCACCTCGAGCGCCCCCCTCTCGCTAGATGGTCGGCCTCGGCATCCGTGCCACGCCACCTTGGTGGTCCCCTCCTATCTCTCCCTCCTATGGCCCTCCTTGCACATGCCGTGGCCGCTTGAGCCGGCCAACCGCGGGGCTCGCACGCGCGCGCTCCCCTGCCTCTCTCTCCAATCCCCTCGGCCTAGACCAACCCCAGGAACGCCACAGACTCGCCCTCGCCCCTCTGATCGACCCTGGCCCCGGTCTCGAGCTCGCCGGCGCCCCCGAGCTCGGTGGACCACCAAGCGCCTATAAAAGAGCCTCATGGGCCCCTCTCTCCCCTCTGGTCTCTCTCTTCACTCCCCAGCAACCTCCCTGCTCCCCCAGAGAGACCCTGACGCCTCTGTGCTTGGAATCGAACCGAGGACCGCCGCGACCATCCCACCATCGATCTCCGGGTACCTCCCCTCTCCGACCCCCATTCCGGTCCCATTGGGTTCCCCCCAGTTCATTGACCCCATTCCCCTCCTTTTTACCCTTCGTTTGGTGCACAGGGTGACCGACACATCCTCCTCCCGAAGCTCCTCCACCGTGGCCATCTCCCCGCCGGCGACTCCGGCCACCTCCGCCCGCCCTTCCACCTCCAAGAGACCGACGGCTCGACACAGAGCCCGTCCCCACCTCCAGCTCCACTCGACGTGCCTCCTTCCGCCGCCGGTGAGCCTCTCCCCCCTCTTCCCTGAGGTGGGAGAAGGATCCCACAGGTGGGACCCACCTGTCGGCCTTTCTCTCCCTGTCCCCCGCGCTTTCTCTCCCCCTCGCGGTCGCTGACGACCGGGCCTCGCGCGTCAGGTTTAAACCTGGTAGAGCGTGAGGTCGGCTGGCTGGCCAGCTGGGCCGGCCCAGCCACTGGCCGCCTCTGGCCCATGGTCCCGTGGCCTTTTTCTTTTTCTTTTCTATGGGATTTTGCAAAAATCCCATAGAGCTCAATATTTATCCAATGCCCAATATTTTTCCACCTAAATTCCTAGAATATTCCATAGAATTTAATAGTGCCATTTGTATAAAATTTAGAAAAACTTTTATGTAATGTTTTAATTTGAAACCCCTATTTGGCATTATTAGCCCCTATTTTAAATAGTTTTGAAAATCTTTTCAACTTCAAAACCCTAGACAACTATTTTTACTATAGATTCTAGTATTTAACATAATAGGGTAGCATTTTTAATGTTAGCTTGAGTGCTCTGTTTTTGTGTGATGCTTATTTTTATCGCTATTTATCGCGAGATAGATTGCGCTATTGACGAGGGAGTTGGACCCGAAGACTTTGAAGACCCCGAAGACTTTGTTGAGCCAGGCAAGCAGCCCTTTGACCATGTTAAGAAACTTTTTCATGCATGCCATATTGCACTTGTTGTTTCGATTTTTGATCATGAAGTGGTGTACCCCCCCTTCGGTGGGTGCCTCCAATACTTTTTACTTTGACACTTGCATCGTGCATGACCCTACCACCTTATGAGGGTTATGCGGGTGGGTGTAGTTAGGATGCTAGTAGATGCTACGCAAGTGGGTTCGGGATTATGCATAGTGATGGGAAGGGAGAGATACTTTCAAAGACTTTTTGAAAACCCCATCGGGTGCCACTAATGCCCGAGGGATATGATGATGAGATGGGTGACCACTTGAGAAATAAGTGGTGTGCCGGAGCAGTTGAGGGTGTGTTTTCGAAAACAGATTAGATTTAAGATTTGTCGACCGTCCCAACCTTACATGCAAAACCATAATACTCCTTATAGGACGGGGATTTGTTGATTACTATGGTTGGTACTGGCAAGGAGCCCGCATTACTAGTGGCAAGAGTGAAGTGGTCACTCTTGAGATGGGGTCGTCCCGGAAGTGGAAGGCTATGCGCTGTCTTTACAGGCACCGTGCACACCGTTGCGTGTCCTCATGGATGGTACGTGTGATGTATATCATGAGGTATGGCACCAACGAGTGGACTCTTTGTTTGATATCACCATGGGAAAGGCATTGTTTGGGTGCTTACCTCGGGTATGTTATATACCGCAAGTCGTGGATGACACGGAAGTTCCCCGAGTCTTGTGGGTAAAGTGTGCAACCTCTGCAGAGTGTAAAACTATTCGAATAGCCGTGTCCACGGTCCAGGACAGTTGGGTGGTGCTGCTTAAACTATGTCCAGATGTTTTCACAGAACTTGGGGTGTGTGTGTGTGGTTAACTCAGAGATGGTACTTGAACTAAGTCCGATGACTTAGCATGATAAATGAACATGAGAGGTTCAACCCCTGCTTATGATGATATCCATAACTTGTTCATATGGATATCTGCCAAACTTTTGATGCATGCTTACTTACTTACTTGATCATATCATTGCATTCAAAATTGGCTTTCTGCAAATTACCTACTTAGTGCTACATCATGCATCTTTATTACCTTGTTCCACAACTTGGGTTACTTGCGAGTACATTCAAAGTACTCATTGGCTTGTCACTGGTTATTTAATTGGCCAGACATGGAAGAACATGTGTATGTTGAAGAGTTCATTGGAGACAAACATGCGAACTAGGACGCTTCCTAGTCAGAATGTCTGTAGGTTTAGGCAGATGGCATGGGTTCACGCTTTCGATCAAGATTTCCGCTGCTTGTTCTATTCAAGTTTTTGGCCCTTGTGGCCCTATCTATGTAGGACTAGAGCTTCATGGTCTTTATTTGTGTAAGACGCTAAATGAGGATGTAAGACTCTTGTTATTCAGCTTCTGTGTGTTCAGTGAGCATTGATCTCTGGGATCACTGTACACGTGCATTCGGTGATCACGACTTATGAGTCGGGGTCCCCACAGCACGTGCATTAGGTGATCACGACTTATGAGTCAGGGTCCCCACACTTGATGGGGCATTGTCCGACACCCTGCAAGAACTTGGAGCACACAGAAGCTTTGGGAGGTGATGACTGCTTGTGTGATCACGCACAACATGATCGTAGAGGATGAGCGTGCAGAGCGCCTCTATGACCAGAGGTTTCAGTTTTAGGGTATCAATGTTGAGCGTCAGCATGCCGACCCAGCAATGTTTGCACAGTTCGTGGAGTTTCATCATGAGATGCGTGATTGGCGGACTCACAAGCAGCTGCAGAATGATTTGGCGGAGCACATGTGGGTTCATGTTGGCAAACAATAGAAGTATCAGTATTCTATTCTTTGAAATGTATTTTGAAACAATTTAATGTTCATTTGGTTTGTAATAAATATGCCATATTTATGTGTTTTTACAACTATTTGACGTGGCCGCTGGCATGTGTTTCCCGGCCGCTGGCATGTCACCGGTGCGAACAGTGCCCAGAATGGCATGGCCACTGGCTTCATCAATGGCCGCAGCCCTTTTTTATTTGAAAACTGAAAATTGCAGACGCAAAATGGGTCCACGCGTTGGGCGACCGGCCGACCCATTTAGAAAGAGGGGCGGACAGGACGACCCAAACGGACAAAAGGCGGACAAACCGGGCGTCCGTTTGGGTCGCCCGGTTGGAGTTGCTCTTAACAAATCGAGTTCAGGCAAGTTGAAATTGGCTCAGTTCAAAATATATTAAAAGTTGAGTGAGTTTAGATTAAGTGAAACTTAAGGTCGAGTTGTAGAAAATGATCCGTGTTCAGTTTGTAACGATTTCGTGTCGAGCTCGAGTTAGTTTTGAGATAAATGAGTTGATAAAAACATAAATTTATAGTGATTAGTCCAAATAGATAAGGTTCAACACGACATTAGAAACTCTAATATTATTCCAATCAAGATGATATCTAAATTTCTTCAAACTAATTTGACTTATTTTCTCACAACAGAAAGTTTGATATCAAAATAAGATAATGATTCACGATAGACATATAATTGGAAAAACAAATTATTGACCAAAGATCATAACAAGGCATAAATCTTCTCTGCACTTAATTAAGCATCCGTATTTGTGGTAATGAAGTGGAGAAAAATAGTGGCCAACATACATGGTAATAAATGATCTTATTTTCATTTATATATGGCTTTACCATTTAATGTAACGGTATTATATCGAGCTATCAGGTTAAAATCGAGCAAGCTAATATTGGCTTAAGATCCGTTCGTTTCTTGGTCGAGCTAAAAAACTAGTCGATCTCGAGTGGCTCACGAGCCTTGAGATTTTCTTGCAGCCCTAGATATGAGCACGTCCTTGAGTGAGTCCGACCGGTTCAGGTGTCCGGGGCCCTTCCTAATCACGCATCTTGATAGGAGACTCGGAGGGTACTTCCAGTCTGGTTTTGCTACACACATGCCAAAGAGAATTGGGGTTGATTGGTCACCCCTTGGGTGAGGGTTCACAAAAATCTCACAGAGGCGATGGCCAGGCGATCCAATCTCGTCTAGTGTTTGTTCGTAGCCACCGCTGTTCGCAATGATCTTCCCCATCATGAGGAATCTCAGCGAGGGTCTTGACCACCATTCCCTTCCCCACTAACAAGGTCTTCCGTGCGTCTAGGGAGCATGGTCATACACCACCCTTCTTTGCCTAGGTTTTTCATGGGTTGGTGAGTGGGTGAGTAGGTCTGAAGAGTTGAAAGAAGTTAAAGAATTGTTGAAGGGTTTCAAGTTGTCAACAACGGAGATGAAGGGCCTGAAGATCGGTGTGGTGGAGAAGGAGAAGGTGTACGAGTGAGCGCCCAATGATCCACGTGCAGTGGAAAGTTATTCTCGTAGAGCCCAACACACAAAGGAGTTGTAGGGTAGACTCTTGGAAGGACTTGGCGCCCTATAAAAGTCCTGGGATGCAAGTAACTATGCTTGAATATATTCATGTTCACTTTCCATCAAGCGTCTCCATGGAAGGGATATCTTTAAGAGGGCCCCTAGTGGTTTGAGAAAGAGCTATTGATCATGGGGGATTATGACCCGGATAAAACGGTTGAGGAGTATGACTACAAATTGATCTCGATGTGGATTCATGATTTTGTCCTACCCCTGGGTTTGTGAATATGAGTGTGTGTGGGGGGGGACTCATTCGTATGGACGTTCATGAGTTGATCGACGTTGATGTGGTATACGATTGAAAGGTGGTGGGTAAGCTTCTTTAAGGCAAGGTGAGGCTTGATATTACAGAGCCTCTCACGAGGGGTTTTGTGTTGGGCAGGGAGAAGGAAAAGAGCACCAACACCAGTGGAGAGGGTGCTGGATAGGGGAAGGGTAGAAAGAAAAATCTATTATGGTGTAGGTTTGAGTATGAGCATATGCCAGGTTTTTAATATACATGGGAGTTATTTATAAGAGATGAAGCACTGTAGTATGACCCTTGGAGGAGGGCTGAGGAAAGTATAGGATAACTCATGATCACATGAGGGGTAAGGGATTAATGGGAAAGGTAGGAGTGATACCAGAAGTGTTCATATACGAGTGGGATTTTTACATTATGAGAACTTGACTTCCATATTGCTATGATCATCTTCCTCAAATGCTCAAGCATGTGAGCAAGCAAGTTTGATGCACACTCAATTAATTGCATTATTAGAGACTTTATTCACTTATAGCTCTAGTGCATCTGTTGCATAACAATCCCTACTCCTCGCATTAATATCGATTGTAACGCCTCTTCATTTCGTAATGATCAAGTTGCATTGATGTGAGGTTGTCTTAATTTTTCTCTTCTTATAAACCCCCCATCATTATTCAATTTGCCATCTAAAGTGCTAAGACCATAACTTGTGAATTGAGCACTGAGCGAAGTGCTAAGTAGTTGAAAATGGCCCGTAAAGATTTAGTTACTTGACTGAAGCTCTAGGTTGTGTTATGATAAGATTTTTGAATATGATAAAGCCTTGAGTGACTGAGGACATGAATATGACATGTAAGTATTAATTGGTATTACATGAAACTATTCATCCATGAAAATGAATAGTAATTTTGTTACACATTTTGATACTACTTGCTTGTTATCAATTATCAATTATTGCTTTGAATCACTGTTGTTTTAAGTTCACACCATGTTACATCATTTGATCAAGATTGAGGTGGGTATCATTCAATATAAAAAAATATTTTTGTTTATCATTTACCTACCCGAGAACAAGCACGAATTAAGCTTGGGATGCTGATATGTCTCAAATGTATCTGTACTTTTAATTATTTCATGCTACCATATTATCATTTTTTTACACTTTTTCTAGCAATTTATATTATTTTTATAGACTAACCTATTATTTAGTGCCCAGTGTCACTTTTCATTTTTGCTTTTTTTTGTTTTCGAGGAAATCAATATCTACGTAGCTCAAAATAATTTGACGATTTAATATGATTTTTTGAGCAACAAGAAACACACAAAGCTTACACACACCTCGAGAGGAGCCGCCAGGGCCCCACACAGGTGCCCGATGTGATCTTGGGGGTGTGCCACCTGCTTTTGTGGGCCCCTCATGGACGGTCTTAACCTGATTCCACCACCATAAAACCCTAAAAATACCAAAACTATCTGTCACACCCCAAAAGAATTTTATCCCCACCACAAGTTCTTGTTCCACGAAGACCCCATATTGAGGCAGTTTTTGGAGCTCCGCTGGAGGGGGAAACCATTGTGATAGTCTTCTTCATCAACAGTGCTGCCTCGATGATGATGTGTGAGTTGTTTCACCAGGACCTGTCGGTTCATAGTAGTAGCTAGATGTATCTGTCTATTTGGATCTCCAATACCATGTTCCTATGAGCTTTCTTCTATGGATTGAAGCAAAAATTTAGTTTTGACTACTGTAGGAACCAAAGTATGTCTAGAGGGGGGGGGGCTATTCGAGTATGATATGTCTCCATCGTATCCACTTTTCCAAACTCTTTTTCCCTTGTTTTGGACTCTAATTTGCATGATTTGAATGGAACTAACCCGGACTGACGTTGTTTTCATCAGAATTGCCTTGGTGTTGTTTTTGTGCAGAAATAAAAGTTCTCGGATTGACCTAAAAATTTACGGAGATTATGTTTGGAATTAATAAAAAATACTGGCAAAAGAATCAACCGGAAAGGGGCCATCCACAGGTGAGAAGCCCACCAGGCGCGGCCACCCCCCTGACCGCGCCTAGCAAGCTTGTGGGCCCCCTGTGGCTCCACCGACCTTAATTCCAACCCTATTTATTCCTATTCGTGGAGATAAAAATCAAGGAGAATATTTCATCGCGTTTCACGATATGGAGCCGCCGCCACCTCATGTTCTTCCTCGGGAGGCCAGATCTGGAGTCCGTTTTGGGTTCTAGAGAGGGGAAATCGACGCCATCGTCATCACCAACCATCCTTCATCACCAATTCCATGATGCTCTCCATCGTTCGTGAGTAATCCCATCATAGGCTTGCTAGACGGTGATGGGTTGGATGAGATTTATCATGTAATCGAGTTAGTTTTGTTAGGGTTTGATCCCTTGTATCCACTATGTTCGGAGATTGATGTTGCAGATCTGAGCCTATTATGTTTTCATGAATATATATGTGTTCTTGATACTATCTTGCAAGTTATAGACACCTATTATGAGTTATGATCCGCATCCCCTAGGGTGACAATAACTGGGATTCTTTCTAGTGATTACCGTAGTTTGAGGAGTTTATGTATTCACTAAGTCCTAATGCTTTGGTCTGGTTCTCTATTAAAAGGAGGCCTTAATATCCCTTAGTTTCCATTAGGACCCCGCTTCCATGGGAGGGTAGGACAAAAGATGTCATGCAAGTTCTTTTCCATAAGCACGTATGACTATATATGGAATATATGCCTACATTACGTTGATGAATTGGAGCTAGTTCTGTGTCACCCTATGTTATAACTGTTGCATGATGAGTGCCATCCGACATAATTATCCATCACTGATCCATTGCCTACGAGCTTTCCACATACTTATCTCTGCTAAGTTACTTTTCCGTTGCTACCGTTACAATCACTACAAAACTGCTACTGTCACTTTTGCCATCGTTACCGTTACTTCCATACTACTTGGCTACTAAATACTTTGCTGCAGATACTAAGTCTTTCAGGTGTGGTTGAATTGACAACTCAGCTGCTAACACTCAATAATATTCTTTGGATCCCCTTGTGTCGAATCAATAAATTTGGGTTGAATACTCTACCCTCGAAAACTATTGCAATCCCCTATACTTGTGGGTTATCGAGACCTTTTTCTGGCACCGTTGCCGGGGAGCATAGCTTTATTCTCTGAGTTACTTCGGATTTATATCTGTTGATCACTATGAAGAATCTGAAAGATCCAAAAACCAAGACCTATCTCTCTACTACGAGGGGAGGTAAGGAACTGCCATCTAGCTCTGCACTTGATTCACCTTCTGTTATGAGTAAGTTTGCGACACCACCACCTGCCAGTAATTATGATATGTCACAAGTAATTGATGACGCCACTTCTGCTATGCATGATGCTTATGATGATACTTTGCTTGATAATAATGTGCCACTGGGTGAATTTCTTGATGAACAAATTGCTAGAGTCAATGCTGAAACTGATGATACTTCTGAAACTGATGAGATTATTTAAACTAAACACTATGAGACACCTTCTAGACCTATCTCTCGAAGATATGAATTGCCTGATATACCTGAGGGTTATGTTATGGAAAGAGAGGTAGCTAGGGTCTTTCTTGCTTGTAAGGATAGAGATGATCTTAAGAATTGCTATGCAAGTGGAAAGACAAATCTTTGAATGTTAGAATGAAATATGATCCTAAGTTTGCTACTTCACCTATCTTTGTTACTAATAAGGATTATGAATTCTTTGTCGATCCTGACTTAATTACTTTGGTTGAATCTGATCCTTTCCATGGTTATGAATCTGAAACTGTTGTGGCACATCTTACTAAATTGAATGATATACCTACCATGTTTACTCATGAGGAAAAAATTCGTTATTACTACATCCTTAAGTTGTTTCCTTTCTCATTAAAGGGTGATGCTAAGATATGGTTCAATTCTCTTGCTCCTGGTTGTGTGCGTAGTCCCTGGGATATGATTTATTACTTCTCTGAAAAATATTTTCCTGCCCATAAGAAATAAGCTGCCTTGTAGGAAATATTTAACTTTGTTCAAATCTAAGAAGAGAGTCTCCCATGAGCTTGGGGGAGGCTTCTACAATTACTTAATGCTTTGCCTGATCACCCTCTCAAGAAAAACGAAATACTTGATATCTTTTATAATGGACTAACCGATGCTTCTACGGACAACCTAGATAGTTGTGCTGGTTGTGTTTTCAGGGAACAAACTGTTGAACAAGCTGAGCTACTTTTGAATAATACATTGAGCAATCATAATGATTGGAATATTTCCGAACAAACTCCGAAGCCAACTCCAAAGAAAAGAGGTATTCTATTTCTTAGCTCTGAAGATATGCAAGAGGCAAAGAAATCTATGAAAGAAAAAGGTATTAAAGCTTAAGATGTCAAGAATCTACTACCTATTGAAGAAATACATGGTCTTGATAACCCGACACAGGTAGTAGAGGTAAATTCTCTCCGTAGATTTGATGAAGGCAATATTCCTTATAATAAGTCTGCTAGCCAATGCTTGGACGAGTTTGATAATTTTGTTGTTAAGCAAGAAAATTTCAATGCTTATGTTAGTAGACAATTGAAACATAATGCTTACATGCTTCATTGCTTAGGTGATTATATGAGTAGAACTATCAATGATCTTAAGCTTATTAGTAAACATGCTTCCATGATAACCACTCAAGTAGAACAAGTGCTTAAGGCATAGAATGATTTGCTTAATGAGATGAATAGCAAGAACAATGATCATTCTGTTAGAGTTGTGACTAGAGGTGGTAGAATGACCCAGAAACCTTTGTATCCTAAGGGTCGTCCTAAGAGAACTGAGCAAGATTCTCAAAGGAGTAATACTGATGCACCTAGTCGTTCCAGTAATAAGAGGAATAAGGATGATGATAGAACTTTGCATGCTGCTAGTGAACCTGTTATAGATACACCTAAAAACCCAAATGATATTTCTGTTTCTGATGCTGAGACACAATCTCGTGATGACCATGAGCCTAGTGATAATATTAATGATGATGCTCATGGTGATGCTCAACCTAGTAATGATAATGATGTGGATATTGAACCTGGTGTTGATCTTGATAACCCACAACCTAAGAATAAAAGATATGACAAAAAAGATTTTGTTGCTAGGAAGCATGGTAAAGAAAAAGAACCATGGGTTCAGAAACCCATGCCATTTCCTCCTAAACCATCCAAGAAAAAGGATGATGAGGATTTTGAGCGCTTTGTTGAAATGCTTAGACCTGTCTTTTTGTGTATGCGCTTGACTGGTATTCTGAAAATTTCTCCTTATGCTAAGTATATGAAAGATATTGTGACTAATAAAAGAAAGATACCGGAAGCTGAGATTTCCACCATGCTTGCTAATTATACTTTTAAGGGTGGAGTACCAAAGAAATTGGGAGATCCAGGAGTACCAACTATACCATGCTCTACCAAAGGGAATTATGTTAAAACTACTTTATGTGATTTGGGAGCTGGTGTTAGTGTTATGCCCTTCCCTTTATATCATAGACTTGATTTGAATAAGTTGACACCTGTTGAAATCTCTTTGCAAATGGTTGATAAATCAACTGCTTTACCCATAGGTATTTGTGAGGATGTGCCTCTCGTAGTTGCAAATGCTACAATCCTAACAGACTCTATTATTCTTTATATTCCTGAGGAAGACAGTATGTCAATCATCCTTGGTAGACCCTTTTTGAATACCGCAAGGGATGTTATTGATTGCAACAAGGGAAATGTCACTTTTCATATTAATGGTAATGAGCATATGGTACACTTTTCGAAGAAACAACCCCAAGTTCATAGTATCCACTCCATTGAAAAGGTTTCAACGATTATTACTGGAGACTTTGAATTCCCTCTTCCAACTGTCAAGAAGAAGTGTGATATACTTATTATTGGGGATGTACATACCATTGATGTAACTTTGTGTTATTCGAAAATTCTCTGGTTTCATGTCACTCGAAAGAAGTTTGTTAATAAGACTTGATCAACCTTATTGATGGATTCCTTTTGATGAGTATGAGATGGATGAATTCAGAAAGCACAACTTTCTGTACCCAACTTTTACTTTATTTTAGTTAGAGAAAATAAAGTAAAAATGCTATTATTTTTCTGTTTTCTGAGTTTTCCGTGCAACAGAAAAATGACCCGAAAATAAAAATTCTTCAAATGCCCTAAAAATGTAGTATGATTTTTTCTAGAATATTTAAAAATATCTGGCATTGAGTACATACCAGGGGGCAGCACCAGTGGGTCACAAGCCCACAGGACGCGGCCGCCCCCTGGCCGCGCCTAGGTGGCTTGTGGGTCCCACGTAGGCCCCCTCCCAAGCGACACCTAACCAATCTAGGAGACACCACTCTTCAAAAGGTAATAACTTTGGTATGTATGATGAACTCCTTGCTCTAGTGCTTCAAAAGATAGTCTCCTCAACACTCAATCACTCTCTCACAAAATTTGACTTGGTAGAAGAGATTGATTGGGTGGAAATTCAACTTGGGGAGGCTAGAAATCAAGATTCATATGGCTGGAGTGGACGATCTTGATCCCAACACATGAGTAGGTGGTTCTCTCTCAGAAAATGAATGGTGGAAGTGTTTACTTGTTCTGAATGCTCTCTCTACGAATGAGAGGGAGGTGGAGGGGTATTATGGCCTTCTCCAAAATTCCAACCATTACAACATTATTGCCCAACTTGGTGGTACCGAAGTAAAAATTCGGTTGCACCTACCAGTGCAAAATGTTCTAACTTTTGGGTTTTCAATGAGACCGATACAAAATATCTCGGTGAGACCGATTCGATTGGCCTAGGCAGTTCCACTGATTCGGTGGTTCGAAAATTCTGATTTTTGCAAATGGGAAACAACAAGGTGGTCAAAGTTTTCGGGTGTACCGAATTGAATCTCGGTTGTACCGAGTTCCTAGGGTTTGGCTTGGGTTCTGTCTTAGGAAAACTTGGTGTGGCTGATATGTGAAATGTTGGTGGCACTTAATTTGATCTTTAGGTTTTTGGAGAGGATGTATCGTGGGCGAAATATTGAGGTTTTTGGTGGCTAATCTCTAAGCACTTTGAGCAACTAGATCATCGTAGATACCGCATCCCCTTTTAATAGTATTGGCTTTCCTATGGACTCAAACTTGATTTCTCACATAAAGTAAAAATGTAGAGTCTTGAAGCTTTTGCCAATTGATGTACCTTGCATCTAGGGTATCTCCTCACAATCCTAGCCAATCCATTCATTGAACTTTTCCTAAAATATACTTGATAGACTCATTAGTTCAATGACTATATGTTGTTATTAATTACCAAAACCATCTAGGGAGAAGTTATGCTTCCAACCACATGGTATAGTAGAAGTCGAATTTGTCAAATAAAGCATGAATTACATGGTAGTACTCATCCTTCCACTATTTCACTACATCTATCCAATCATTATGTGTAATAGTCACTCGCTTCAACTGCAATTCTTGCTCCTCGGTAAGATCTTTAACCTTCTTTTTAAATGCCACCTTGAGTCGGTGCATGTGTGACCGCACACTTTTCTGAACGATACCATCAATCACTACTTTGTTCAATTTAGTGTTATCTCGAAACTCAAACTTTAGCTATAGACATCATACACACGTGCATGTTCCAATATTTAGAGTGGGAAGATAAAAAGATGTGGTATGGCACAATTGCAAAAGAGATTCATTCCATGCCTGACCTGTATTGACCGTAAAACGTCAGTAAGCATATGTGTGTTCCCCTCTTTATTGTACTCCTTCCACTCGTTTTTATGGGCATTTTATTTCAGACCTGATAACCAACCTCTGAACTCAGTTTTTCTGCTTACAGAAGGTCAATAGGTTCGTTTGCTGCCTCTAAGAAGTGAACCTTCATCCTACTTCATGCCCTTTCAATATCTCTTTCTAAACCATGCGAACAAGTAGGTTCATGTTCACCTATCCTCTTCTTCTCCTTAGAACGGTTTGTCCTTTCTACTGGATGTTGTTGTGTGTAGATGCATGTAGCCTAGTTTTCAGCCTGAGGATCATCTGAATTGTTTACAGGGGAGTTGCTATCTCGAGAGGCAGGTTATTTTCTGGCGTGAGCAGCAAATCTTGTATCATGTCCTCATCATCATGATGTCCACGCATCTGGGAATCATATAGGGCAGGTGTATGGCTGCTCTAGATCTTGTAAGTACTCAAGTTGGACGAATAGTAGTATCAGTGTGCTTCTCATGTGTTGCCTGAAAGACATGAGTGTACTTAAACACCAACCTTATGTTGCTACAAGATGTTTTAATATTAAAATGTACTAGAAATGCATATTTTGGTAGCTCAACTTCTTGGGGAAACTTTGGGCATCATCACATCCCTCTGTATTATTGTCACCTTCATCGTCGTCATTTTCCTATTCTGAACCGTGTGGTTCATAACTTCATATACATGGCCGCTCGCTAAATCTTTCTCCTCCTGCAAAGCACACCTTTTCTGACTGGTTTGCCCTTTTTCTTGTGTTTTTTCAGCAATGTTAGTAGTACCATATACAAATTTGTATGCAAGTTCAGAGATATCCCCTATAACTAAGTTTGAATCGATTCCATTCTTCTTATATAAAAACTGACATGCGGATGCCATTCTCCCTTATGTTTTGCAACCTCATTTTCGCATACTCATTTGGTGTGTTGGGTGTAGCAACTACAGAACAAAGACAAAATGGTGAGATCTAGAAAAGTATCCATAAAGATACGCCTCAATACATAATCACTGGAATGGGAAATATAGATGTGAAATGATGTTCTTTCAAACCTAGAACTACATTTAATCATGTTTTGAATTTATTAGACAAAGTGCACTGAATTTTAAACGACTGTAGGGCGCCAATTGTTGCTCAACTCTCTAAATAGATATAAATGAAGTAAGAGAGTCCTAATCTTTTGTATAAAGTCATGATATTTCACTGCGCTCTAACATATATAAGTGAAGTGTAAGAGCAACCGTGTAATTTCCTCAACTCAACAAATATAAGTGGAGTGCATGAAGCATTCTAAAACCTTATGACACATTTATATCCCTCTCAAGGTGTGTGACCAAAACATGATGATTGCAAAGACCAGCACACAAAATAAACAGGTAAACTCAAATGACACTCCAAGCATAGCACATATCATGTGAACAAATTAAAACATAGGTCCACCCAAGGCAAACTGATAATTATTGATGAAGAAAGAGGGATGCCTTCCCAGGCATTCCCAAGCTTAGACGTTGAGTCTCCTTGGATATTACCTTGGGGTGCTTTGGGCTTAACCAGGCTTGGACTTTTGCCTCTCCTTCATCCTCTTATATATATGTCTCTCCTCGATCTTAAAAACTTCATTACGCAAAACTCAATAGAACTCATGAGATGAGTTAGTACACATATAATTAAATCCCCCATAATGTACGGTCAAGACAAATTGCTTAATCATTTTCAAATATTATCTATTGCATACTTTCATTTCCGTCATTTATATCCCCAAATATAAGCCACGAACACTCATGCATAAGAAATTAACCAAACATGACAACAATGAGTCAAAACTAGAACAATTTGTAGTAATCTAATTAATTTACGCACTTCTATAACTCCAAAAATTCTAAGAAACTAGGCATAACAAATAATTTTTAATGCAATAATGTGTGATTTTTTAGGAATTGATAACATTCCAGTACAAATAATAAATTAAAATACTCGTCAAAAAAGTTAGTGTTTCTGCACGGAACCTAACAAAATTGCAACCGCGACATCCCAAAGGCTAAAGTTTGCATGTTATTCAAAGTAGATATACAAACCTGATCATTATAGTAGCAATAAACATATTGAATCAACACACGAAAAATAAAAACATATTGAGTTGTCACCCAACAAACACTTTCTTTAATGCCTCTTAGCTAGGCATGCTACAATGACCATATCTTTTTGATCATTCAATGGTTAATCATAAGTAGCTCTCATAGTGAATTCTTACGAAAATTTAACTCTTTTTTCAGGGAAGTGTTCCATACTTTATTTCAACGAAAATTGAAATCTTATATTTTCTTCCTTCGTATCAATTACAACACCCAAAGTTATCAAAAAGGGTCTTCCACGTATAATAGGACATGCAAGATTACATTCAATATCCAAGACAATAAAATCATTGGGAAGATAATCTATATTTGCAATAATAAAAGCATTATCAATCCTTGCCAAAGAAGCCCCTCTTTCTATTAGGGTGCCACATCATTCACCCTGACGGGACACACATCCATGCCATTGATAGAGGAACACAACCTCCAAGATGTCCGAGGAGATTCCACGAGTAACCGCTCAAACCGAAATGTGGAGTTTTCATTGAACATATCGCAAAGCAGGACACCTATGTGATAGTCGACCTAACACATGACCAGGGGCGGAGCCAGGATTTAGACATAGGGGGCCCCGCATCTAGTTGATAAAAAATGACTCAGGCAAACTATCAATGTTATAATAATGTATCATTTTGGCACTATAAAAACGTACAATATTTGTATTTGTTTAAAATTTCCTCTATAGTTGCAATAAGATAAAAAAATATCAATAATTTCATTAGAAAACAACTTAGATGCCCCTTTCAATGCTGATTATGATGCAATGCTGAAGGAAGTCACATTTATTTTACTTCAAATCAATTTTGTTGTAGGGTTACTTCGAATTAAACTTGAGAGCTTTTAATTTGCAATATTTTTTTTTATAACTGGAAGTCTTAGAATTAGCTTCAGAAATCTTACAATCAAAATGATTAATTTGACGCACAATTTTAACATGTACAAACAATAATTGAGAGGATTTTGTAGGACCAAAAGTAAGTCTAGAGGGGGGGGTGATTAGACTACTTGACCAATTAAAAGTTTTGCCTATACCAAGTTTTAGGGTTGACAGTTTTTAGCATTTCATGGCAAGTCAAGTACACCCTACACATGCAAGTCTAAGAGTATATAGCAGCGGAAAGTAACAACAAGCATGTATAGAAGGGATAGGGTAGGAAGATAAAACGCAGTTGTAGACACGATGATTTTCCCGTGGTTCTGATAGGTGGCGCTATCGTACATCCACGATTATGGAGTCTTCAACCCACGAAGGGTAACGGTCGCGAGAGTCCACGAAGGGCTCCACCCAAAAGGGTCCACGAAGTAGCAACCTTGACTATTCCATAACGACTTCCGTCCATGAAGGAATAGCCTCACTATGGGTAGATCTTCATGAAGTAGGCGATCTCCTTGCCCTTACAAACTTCTTGGTTCACTCCACAACACGAAGTAGGAGGCTCCCAAGCGACACCTAACCAATCTAGGAGGCACCACCCTCCAAAAGGTAATATCCTCGGTAATGACGATGAACTCCTTGCTCTTGCGCTTCAAGATGATAGACTCCTCAGCACCCAATCACTCTCTCATAGATTTGGCATGGTGGAAGAGATGGGATTGGTGGAAAGCTACTTTGGGAGGCTAGAGATCAAGATCCATATGATTGGAGTGGAAGATCTTGACCTCAACACAAGGGTAGGTGGTTCTCTCTCAGAAAATCGGATAGGATTGGTCTGGAATAGTTCTGAGTGCTTCTCTCTCGAGTAGGTGGTGGTGAAGGGGTGTATATAGGCATCCCCAAAAATCCAACCGTTACACACAAAATTATCAACTCGGTGACACCGATGTGTTAATCTCGGTGGTACCGAAGTGACCAAAAGGTGGCAACTTTTGAATCTCGGTGAGACCGATATAGGAAACTCGGTTGCACCGATAAGGTGACCAACAGTCAGATTTCCAATCTTGGTGATGCCGATCCAACATTCTCGGTGGGACCGAAAATGTGAATTTGCGTAACGGAAAGTTGGCAACCTAAACTCGGTGGCACCGGTATGGAATCGGTTGCATTGAAGTGGCTAGGGTTTTGGCTGAGTCTGTCTAGGTTCTGGAATCGGTGGCACCGGTATGGGAAAGTTGGTTGCACTGATTTTGAGTGTTAGGTATAGAACAGACTTTGGTGGGAGAGTTTGTGGATGTTTATGGCGACTATCACTTGTGCACGTTTGAGCATATTGTTCACCAACAAAACCTTACCCCCTTTTAATAGTATTGGCTTTCCTATGGACTCAAAGTAATTTCTCACAAATATAAAATGTAGAGTCCTCTTTCTTGAAGCTTGGCCAACATATTTCCTTGCATCTTGGGGTATGCCCACAATCTCCTTTTGCCAATCCTATCATTGAACATTTCCTGAAATATACTTGGTGGAAACATTAGTTCATTGACTTATATGTTGTTATTAATTGCCAAAACCACCAAGGGAGCAAATGTGCTTTCAATCCCCCCCTTTTTGGTAATTGATGACAACATATAGATCAAAGCTTCGACATATGATAAAATCAATGAATATAATCGTCGCTTTGAGAGGTATGTGATAAGCAAGAGCTCCCCCTAAATTTGTGCATTATTTGGAATTTGCGTTTGAATGCAAATGCACAATCGATTATGTATACGGGGCACTTCTTCCATGTCACGTACAACTTGGTGGTGTGCGAGAATAATTAGAATGAATAACAACGCACAACACAATCAAGCAAAGGTGAATGATCATCTCATAAGCATTAAGATGATAGGAAATAGTTGCATCACACATAACAACGTATAAACACAAAAGTATCTCACGTCAAACCAAAAGAACCAAATGTTTTGAAAAGCAGCAAACACCAAAACGCTCTCTTGCTCGAAGCCTAAATATCTATATACACTTCTCCCCCTTTGGTAACAAGTTACCAAAAAGTTGAAAGGTATACATCTAATCGTTCTCGGGCTGATCTCCTCCGGTTGTTGATGAAGGAGTCAAGATAACAACGTCGGCGAAGATCTCTACATATGTCGTGGATGGAGTTGGAGTGACAGCTGGAGGAACTGGAGCAGATGGAGCAGGAGCTGGGCTGATAGTAGCAAGAGCTGATGAAGAGGGCCTCAAGTCTTGTGCAAGCACTGTGGCTGATCTAGTCTGAGTGGTGAACTGAGTACCCAGCCTTAGAGGTGATTCATCCTCATCCTCATCATCATCGTCATCATCTGAAGTAGAAGAGACCCAAGGGATGTGCACGGAGTCAACTTCCTTCTGAAACTCTGTGACTGTCTTAGTCAGCCTGTCCACCTTATCATTAAGGGTCTTGATCCTGGTTTCAAAGATCCTGACAAGACTGTTCTGGTTGTCCAAAATCCCCTTAATGTCCTTCTGCATGCCCTGAACTGATGATATCAACAGATCCATTTGCTCATTCTTGGATCAAGGGGCTTGAGCACTAGTGGCTCTAACTGCCTCTGCTTCTGCCTGAGCTGTAGCTGAAGTGGGATGATCAGCATCCATCACCACAACATTGTCCTCGAGATCCGGCTGTAGGGGTAAATGTGGATGATCTAGAGCAAAGATATGCTTCTCCAATTTTGAATTGATAAGCATCTGGATGTAGGGTGCATAACAGCAAGAGCGCTTCTGGTCAGCAGCAACCCTCTTGATTGTCTCAACAACCAAATCCATGACTCTGATCCTGGTATGTTTGTCAAGGTGGATCAACATATTGATGGAGTGGCCTTGGATCATCTTGTCATCCCCTGACTTGGGCATCAAAGTATGCCTCAGAATGGTGTTCATTGTGCGGAGGCCAGCCTAAAGAAAATAGATAGATCCTAGCCTATGAGACTTCACATTGGCAGCAGGGACTCCTTGTACATATTTGCCATAGCATTGTGGCTTGCCTTGGATTCTGAGTATACATCCAAGTCACCATCCTATGCTTCAGTAACTCCTAAGATAGCAGCCCATTCTTCAATAGTTGATTCATACCTTGCACCTTCAGTCATCCATACAATTCTACCATCTTCATAGAAATGTGCAGTGGAGTAGAATTGCATGATTATCTCATCATTACAAGCTGTGAATTCTCTGCCAACAAACTCATCCAAATCTATGCAATGGAAATTGTCTTGGACACTTGGAAAGTAGTCCTCATTCTCCTTGATGAATATCCAGTCAACATACCGCATGTCACTCACAGCTGGACTATCATTAAAGAGCATAGTCTCATAGAAATCCTGTTGCTCCTTGGTATAAAATCTATAGTCCACAGCTATCTTCCTCTGGGCATAAGGATCTATAGCTCTCCAAACTCTTAATCCTGAATCCTTCCTCTTCTTCATATCCTCAGCTAGTGGGTAGCTATAATTGTGTACTGGAAGATGTGGTCTGAGCTTCATCAAAGTTGTCAAGTCATCATCCTCTTCAGCTCTGGAAGCAGTCCCTTTATTCTTCTCAGAAGCCGGAATCTGCCTGGATGTCCTCTTAGGCTTCTCAGCAGCAGCCTTCTTGGATGTGCCAGTCTTTGGTATAGCATCAGCCATGAGCTTCTTGGCCTTCTTCTTGGGAGGAGCCTTTGTAGCTGGCTCATCCTCCTCTTCCTCAGCAGCAGCACCAGTTGCTTCCTTCGGATCTTCATACATGGAAGTGGCCTGCCAGTCACATGAATAATCTTCTTCCTGGACTTTTTCTCCCCTGCCTTCTTAGGCATAGCTTTCTTGGGGATTTCAACTAAGATAGTTGCTCTGGCAGTCTCATGAGCCTTGAATGTTGAAGCAGGAGCATAGATCTTGCTGACAACCCTCCTGGAAGAAGTGGCTTCAGTAGCAGACTTCTTAGCAGCTTTCTCTTGCTTCTTAGCAAGAATCTCCTCAGGGATAAAGTTTGAATCCTATTCATCTGAGTTCACCTTCTTTCTGGTCCTTGTAGTAGCTTTGGGCAACCCATGGGAGTTGGGGGTGCCTGGATCTGAAAATGAACTGGGCTCTGGGCTTGTGCCTGAACTCATGTCTGCACCTTGCTTTAGCATGTTCTGACTGTCCTCTACATCTGACATGCTGACCCTGTGAATAGAATATAGATGAGCAGAAGTAGATGAGTCATCACAAAATTATCAGGTGGTTTTTGAAATTTTGAACAAAGGATTTTCAAGGTTTTGCATTCTGTCAGAAACAAATCAGTAAGACTGAAGCAAAAGTTTCAGTGACACCGAGACTGACTGTCGCTCTTAACAGAAACTTGGCACCCTTTTCGGTGAGACCGAAAAGGAGTGCTCGGTTTCACCGAGACAGTTCTCAGCACATAGAAACAAAAATCGGTGGTACCGATTTTCTTGATCGTTCTACCGAGTTGCGTCGGGCGGAAGGCAAAACCCTAGAAATCAATGGTTCGCTAGCCTATGGGGATTTCTTGTGGATAGGAATAAGTGCAATGAGTGGCTTATAGAGAAAATCAAGTCCAATTCGCAAGAATCAGAAGGGATAGCGCAAGGAAGGTCGAATCCGTACCCTAACTTGGTGCGGATCCGCTACGACGGCGACGATGGAGCAGATTTCGTCGATGGCGGCGATTCCCAACGGCGGAGTGCAGGAAGACAAAGGCGATGAACAGGGGTCCTGAGGCAGCAACTTAGGATTCTGAGGCGCGACGTTTGAAGATAGAAATTTCAAAACGTCGGGGTCCACAACATATATACCCTCCACTGTCGGTGATACCGATTTTATGTTTTCGGTGTCACCAAGTTCCACAACTGTCAGCTGACAGGGAAACTCGGTGTAACTGAGAATATGAAATCGGCAGTACCGGGATTGAAAACCAGATCAACCCTAGGCATTCGGTGAGACAGAGATTGTGGGGTTGGTTCCACCGAGATGCACTTGGGAGGTTTTAATGGTCAGTCCTTGTCGATACGGAACTCCAAGTGCTCCACACACAAAGGGATCGAAAAGCACTTGTTCAAATTTTTTGATGCAACATGAATGGAATATGAGGTGAGAAAGCATAGATAGCTAAAGAGTGGTCCTAGGCATTCTTGTCCATCCAATTTGCAAAAGAGAAAATCAATAACCAAATAGCAACAATTGGATGTCCTCGAATGAGAAAATAAATGCAGACCAACATGCTCACAGAATAAGATGTCAAAAGAAATCATGACAAACATGCACAAACACACTAGCATCTAACAACCACTTGGGTGATGATGCAGTCATCTATATATGAGTATGTGACTTAGGAGCCAAGTAAGAGTACTTGATCATAGGTCATACTCATCGTTTAAGCACAAGTGGGGTTACCACTTTTACATAAAGCATTTAATGTTGTCACATACTAAGAGATGCTTTGACTCAAGTCTTAGAGTAAAGCTCCCCCTTAATGTGACACCCCCCATAAGAGGGATAAACTAACCTTAGGTTTGTCGATGAAGACTTCATGTTGGTGAGGTAGTCGTGGATACTCAATGTTGATGAAGATCACCAAGAGTTGGGAGCATCCTTGTTTCCTTACTCCTCTCACCTACATGGGTTAGTCCCAACACACAAGAGACAAATACAAGGATATCTATGGACATGGAGTGCAAAGCATATGTTATGATGTCCATTGATTAGTTGATTACCTTGTCCCTTGCTTACCTTTGAGGGAATGTGTGACTCCTTGAACTATTGCATTGAGTTGATGTTGAGTGCAAAAGGTCCTTGCCAATAATGAATGTGAGTGAATTTTATTGGCGGAGTCACCCCTCAAGAACTTATTAGTTCTTCTTCTTGGGGACCCATGTCAAGTTGATGGGGATCCTTGGTGTTGAAGTAGCTTGTGTAGTAGTTGAGCTTCAAGTAGCCTTGGGAACCCACTCCACCAAAGCTAGGGGTTAATCTTCATATGAGTCAATGTCCTCTTGAAGCTTGTTCTTGCCCTTAAGCTTGTGGTCTTGTGGTGGAAGGTCATCTTGAGTGTTTGTCCCCTTGGGAAGAGTATTTTCATACTTCTCCTTTTGAGGAACAAACTTGGGCTTGGGATATTGACCTTCTTCCCATTCAACTCCATTAGTGTTGAAGTAGCCAACACCACGATTCTTCCGGTATCCTCCGTGCTTGCATACAATTTCCTCAAATTGCTTACATCCGACAAGACTCTTGTAGATACCTTTTTCTATAATTCCTTTCAATAAAGCATATTATTGCTCAAGTGTAACTTGGCTAAGAGAATCATCATTAGTGGAACCAATAGAACTACTAGAAGCAACATCATTGGGTTTAGCATTTTTATTGTTGCTACTAGATGAAGAACCTTTTGTTACTAGATTGCTTAGTTTTAACTTGAGGCATGAAAGAAGACAAAAGTAGTCGTTTGGATAGATAATATGAAGTCTTCTTTCGGAGATCGTCATTGATAGCTTTGAGAAACTCATGCTCTTGCTCTAAGTTGAGCTTCTCGAAGCGTAGCTTCTCATGAGTTCTCACAAGCTCTCTATGATCTTCGAGAGTAGATTCATGAGCTAACTTAAGAGTGTTTAGTTCTTTAGTTAGTTGTTCTATTTTCATTTTATCATCATCAAATGACTTATCTTGACTAGCATGAGAATTATCAAGTTCATTTTGATCAATATTACTAGTTTTATCACAAAGCAAGTCATCATCACAAAGTAAGTCATCTTCATCACTATCAAAATCAAGATACTTGGGGTGTGATACCTTGGGGCCTTTAGTCATGAAGCAACTTCCACTCCCTTCGTTTGGTGAATCAAATAGATCGTAGGAGTTGGTAGTCACTAGAGCAATTCCAACAACACCATCATCTTGACTATAGTTCGAGTCGGAGTGATAGCTTCTCTCAGAGTTGTTGTCGGAGTCGGAGCTAGGAACCCATTCACCAACATGAGCTTGATGTTTTCTTGTTGTGTGGCTCTTGGTGTACTTGTCGTTCTTATCTGAATCTCTACTTCTCCTTGACTGTCTTCATTCATAACGACCATCTTACTCCTTCTCTCTCTTTGTGGTGATTCATTCCTTAAGCTTTGTCTTCGAGGTGACTCTTCTATTCTTTTGTAGGGAGCCATGCACTCATTGAGTAGTGTCCGGGCTTCCCACATTGTAGCAATTGCGGTCACGACTTGACGAATGCTTCTCTTCATATCTTGAGTTGGAGTTTCTTTCTTTGCCTCTATTCTTGTAGAACTTGTTGAATTTCTTGACCATGAGGTTTATCTCTTCATTGGTGACAAGGTTGTTGCTTGAAGTTGCGGGAGCATCACTTGTGGATTTTAAAGCACCGCTAGACTTGTGATGAAGTTCTTGTTTTTGAGTGTCATCTCATGAGCAACAATCCTTCCAATGACTTCCGTAGGCTTGAGATCTTTGTAGTTTGACATCATTTGGATCAATGTGCACACGGTATCGTATCTCTCATCCAGAGCTCTAAGTATCTTCTTGATGATGAATTTGTCGGTCATTTCTTCGCTTCCTAAGCCGAAAATCTCATTTGTGATGAGAGCTAGCCTAGAGTACATCTCTGCGACTCCTTCACCATCCTTCATCTTGAACTTGTCAAGCTGACCTTGAAGAACATCTAACTTGGATTCTCTCACAGACTCGGTTCCTTCGTGCGTATCAACCAAAGTATCCCAAATCTCTTTTGCATTCTCAAGACGGCTCATTTTTTTGAATTCTTCGGGGCATAAGCAGTTGAAGAGAATGTCGCATGCTTGAGCATTGAGTTGCAACATCTTCAACTCATCCGCGGTCGCTTCACGATCCGGTTCCCTTCCATCCGCAAAGAATTCACCTTGCAAGCCAACACGAACAACAGCCCAAACGGCAGGGTTATGACCAAGAATATGCATTTCATTTTGTGCTACAAACTAGCAAAATTGGTGCCATCAAAGTAGGACCTCTACGTGTTGGGTGACGTAGTAGTAAATCAAAATTTTCCTACGTATCACCAAGATCTATCTATGGAGAAACGAACGAGTGGGGAGAGATTGCATCTTCATACCTTTGAAGATCGCTAAGCGGAAGCGTTACAAGAACGCGGTTGGTGGAGTCGTACTCTTAGCGATTCAGATCGCGGTGGACTCCGATCTTAGCGCCGAAACAACGGCGCCTCCGCGTTCAACACACGAGCAGCCCGGTGACGTCTCCTACGCCTTGATCCAGCAAGGAGGAAGGGGAGGTTGAGGGAGAGCTCCGGCAGCACGACGGCGTGGTGACGGTGGAGCTGCGTGGTACTCCGACAGAGCTTCACCAAGCACTACGGAGGAGGAGAAAGAAGAGGGATGGGGCTGCCCGAGAGAGAGAGAGAGAACTCGTTTCGTATGTTGGCAGCCTCCAAAACCCCCACTATATATAAGAGGAGGGGAGGGGAGGGGCTGTGCCCTAGGGTTCCACCCTAGGGTGGTGCGGCAGCCCCAGATCCCATCTGGGCGGCGGCCAGAGGGAGGGAGAGGGGAGGGGTGGCGCCCTAGATGGGCCTAGGGCCCATCTGCCCTAGGGTTTGCCCCCTCCACCTCTTTCTGCGCCTTAGGCCCCTTGTGGGGGGCGCACCAGCCCACCTAGGGGCTGGTTCCCTCCCACTTGTGTCCCACGCAGTCCTCTGGGGCCGGTGGCCCCTCCCGGTGGACCCCCGGAACCCTTCTGGTGGTCCCGGTACACTACCGGTGACGCCTGAAACACTTCCGGTGACCGAAACCTCACTTCCTATATATCAATCTTTACCTCCGGACCATTCCGGAGCTCCTCGTGACGTCCGGGATCTCATCCAGGACTCCGAACAACCTTCGGTAACCATGTACACTATTTCCCTATAACCCTAGCGTCATCGAACCTTAAGTGTGTAGACCCTACGGGTTCGGGAGACACGTAGACATGACCGAGACACCTCTCCGGTCAATAACCAACAGCGGGATCTGGATACCCATGTTGGCTCCCACATGCTCCACGATGATCTCATCGGATGAACCACGATGTCGGGGATTCAATCAATCCCGTATGCAATTCCCTTTGTCTATCGGTATGATACTTGCCCGAGATTCGATCGTCGGTATCCCTATACCTCGTTCAATCTCGTTACCGGCAAGTCTCTTTACTCGTTCCGTAATACATCATCCCGTGGCTAACTCCTTAGTCACATTGAGCTCATTATGATGATGTCTTACCGAGTGGGCCCAGAGATACCTCTCCGTCACACGGAGTGACAAATCCCAGTCTCGATTCGTGCCAACCCAACAGACACTTTCGGAGATACCCGTAGTGCACCTTTATAGCCACCCAGTTACGTTGTGACGTTTGTCACACCCAAAGCATTCCTACGGTATCTGGGTCCACTATCAACGACATCCAATGTCCATGGTCATGAAACCGTGACCATCTATTGATCAACAAGCTAGCCAACTAGAGGCTCACTAGGGACATGTTGTGGTCTAAGTGTTCACACATGTATTACGGTTTCCAGTTAACACAATTATAGCATGAACAATAGACAATTATCATGAACTAGGAAATACAATAATAACCATTTTATTATTGCCTCTAGGGCATATTTCCAACACTATGGTGATAACTTCCCTCACTAGACGCCATACTCTCGTAGGTTGTGAGACCTAAGCAATGGAGACCAAAGCTCTAATACCACTTGTAGGACCGAAAGTAAGTCTAGAGGGGTGGGGGTGATTAGACTACTTGACCAATTAAAAGTTTTGCCTATACCAAGTTTTAGGGTTGACAGTTTTTAGCATTTCATGGAAAGTCAAGTACACCCTACACATGCAAGTCTAAGAGTATATAGCAGCGGAAAGTAACAACAAGCATGTATAGAAGGGATAGGGTAGGAAGATCAAACGCAGTTGTAGACATGATGATTTTTCCCATGGTTTCGATAGGTGGCGCTATCGTACATCGACGTTTATGGAGTCTTCAACCCACGAAGGGTAACGGTCGTGAGAGTCCACGAAGGGCTCCACCCAAAAGGGTCCACGAAGTAGCAACCTTGACTATTACATAACGGCTTCCGTCCAGGAAGGACTAGCCTCACTATGGGTAAATCTTCACGAAGTAGGCGATATCCTTGCCCTTACAAACTTGTTGGTTCACTCCACAACACGAAGTAGGAGGCTCCCAAGCGACACCTAACCAATCTAAGAGGCACCACCCTCCAAAAGTTAATAGGCTCGGTAATGACGATGAACTCCTTGCTCTTGTGCTTCAAGATGATAGACTCCTCAGCACCCAACCACTCTCTCACAGATTTGGCATGGTGGAAGAGATGGGATTGGTGGAAAGCTACTTGGGGAGGCTAGAGATCAAGATCCATATGATTGGAGTGGAAGATCTTGACCTCAACACAAGGGTAGGTGGTTCTCTCTCAGAAAATCTGATAGGATAGGTATGGAATAGTTCTGAGTGCTTCTCTCTCGAGTAGGTGGTGATGAAGGGGTATATATAGGCATCCCCGAAAATCTAACCGTTACACACAAAATGACCAACTCGGTGACACCGATGTGTTAATCTCGGTGGTACCGAAGTGACCAAAAGGTGGCAACTTTTGAATGTCGGCGAGACCGATATAAGAAACTCGGTTGCACTGATAAGGTGACCAACGGTCAGATTTCCAATCTCGGTGACGCCGATCCAACATTCTCGGTGGGACCGAAAATGTGAATTTGCGTAACAGAAAGTTGGCAACCTAAACTCGGTGGCATCGGTATGGAATCGGTTGCACCGAAGTGGCTAGGGTTTTGGCTGAGTCTGTCTAGGTTCTGGAATCGGTGGCACCGGTATGGAAAAGTTGGTTGCACCGATTTTGAGTGTTAGGTATAGAACAGACTTTGGTGGGAGAGTTTGTGGATGTTTATGGCGACTATCACTTGTGCACGTTTGAGCATATTTTTTACCAAAAAAATCTTACCCCCTTTTAATAGTATTGGCTTTCCTATGGACTCAAAGTGATTTCTCACAAATATAAAATGTAGAGTCCTCTTGTTTGAAGCTTGGCCAACATATTTCCTTGCATCTTGGGGTATGCCCACAATCTCCTTTTGCCAATCCTATCATTGAACATTTTCTGAAATATACTTGATGAAAACATTAGTTCAATGACTTATATGTTTTTATTAATTAACAAAACCACCAAGGAAGCAAATGTGCTTTCATATTTTCGTAGACAGTGGGCAGTAATGCAAACACTGGTTAGTCGGATGGAGAAGTGATGATCAGGACAGCGCCGGCCTCCAGCTGCTGTAGTTCTTTATTGACGCCCGTGAGGAGCTTCCTTACAGCGCCGACACCCTTGCTGGTATTGGTATAGGCATTCTCCTTGAATTCCTGGCGCGGCTGAGCAGTTGCTTCGCCTCAGGATGAAGGTGTTGCACTTTGATCTAGTCTCTGATCGCCAGAACCTGTACGAAGGGAAGGAGGCAGCAATCACCGGCCTAATCCAATCACCCGTTAATCAAGGGGGTGGTTAATGCTAGACAAACATGTCCATGAGTGGGTTCTTAGTTTTTTAGATTTCCGTTTGAGTTGGAGGGGGCCAAGTACATCTAATCACCTCACCTTCTTGCTAATTACAACTACATAGTACAAAATTTCTTGATCGATGGGGGGGGGGAGGGCAGTCCCCTCCTCGCCACCCCATGTCTCCGCCACTACACATGAACATATCGTCAAAATTTGGGCATTTCTTGCCCCGGGACGGATTTTGGGCTAGGTTTACAAAAGCATGTGGTGCAAAATTTATCTCGAGCTCCGCCTCAAGCTCGAATATTTTTCAGGAATCAAGCTTGTGCCCAGGGACATAAAGCCATAAGCCATACGCCCGATAATAAACACATGCTCACATTTTTTATGACGGGTCATGTGCATCATAATGCTTAGCTATACTTTTTCTTTCTTCACATATGCATCCATTTGATGTTATGGAAACACTTACAGCCTTACATGTGATGAATTAATCTCTAAAATAATTTCCATGCCCCCCCAAAAATCAAAACACACATAATGCATCCACACCATGCACACATCAATAACTAGCACACACAGAGGACGGATTAACATACACATAATATTCCCTAGAAAATCATACATACAGTAATACACAACACTCAGCCATGCACCGAAATCAAGCACATTACACACATCACAGGACCGACAGTGCAACACAGAGACGGTAACGGTGTCCACGATGAACGAAGATGATCTCCGAGTGATGGCCTCCATGTATAAGAGGTCGAGAAGACGATGACTTGATATAGACAAATCTATGATGCCATCGGTGTGGACGACAGATCCGCAAAGAGAAGGAGGCTAATGGGCTCGGGACCGCGACCCAAAGAGCAGGAAGACGACGGCTTCGTCGCCGCAAAACCTCGGAGTAAGCCGACGTCATCCTTGGACCATCAGCGAACACATCACAATCGGATTTGTGGTGCGAGAGGTTGTGCGAGACGTGCATCTCATGACGACGAAACACTTTACTCTCGCTTGGACATGAATGGAATTACAGATGGAGATTGAAAAAACAAAAGATTGTTCTTTTAAGTTTCAACCTTCAATCCTTATGGTTCAGACAAAATTAACTAATATAAAAGAATGAAAAGAACAAAGAACAAATAAATCTTTCTCTCTTTATTAGTAGGTATAGAGGTATAGATTGGGATTTAATGTCGGGACTTGGTTTGTGATATTTTGGCCTGGCACAAGGCCCGACCTGTAGTCACAACACGCCCCGACGACCGACATACTGGGCCAATCACGTAAAAGGTCCCATGTTGTTCACGGCCGAATTAGCTAATGGGCAGCCTGGCCCGACGACATGTAATGGGCTCGTATAGGCACAACCCAACACAAAAGGGGCATGAAGTGGCCTGAAGACATAAAGACCCCCCTATCTCTCCTGGGAGCGATCCAATTCCTCTTACAGGTCACAAAAATAGCGATCAAATGCGTTCCCACACGCGCATCGTCCTTTTGTATGGGCCATCCCATTTCAGATTTTTCCTCCATCGAATTTGGGGAGGTACTAGAACCTGCTTGAACCGTTTTTTATTTTCCTTTTATGTTTCTTCTTTTTTCTTTTTAATTTTCATTTATGTTATTTTACTTTTACTTCTTTTCTTTTTTATAAAATTCTCAAAATCTTTCAAAATACTGAACAATCTTTCAACTTTTTTGAAAATCATGGACAATTTGTCTTCTAGGAGTTGTGAACCTCTATTTTTTGCATTTATTTTGAAATGCGTGAACATGTTTTGCTAACTCGCGAACATTTTTTTGAAAGTCATGCATTTACGAAAGATTGGCAATTTTTTCACTTGAGATTCATGAATATTTTTTCATTGTGTGGCATATTTTTCAAATTAGTTAAAACTATAAACTTGCGAACATTTTTAGATATTGGTGAAAAGTTTTTGAAACTAGTGAACATTGTTTTACTTACGAATATGATTTTTTTAATTACATGAACTTTTTCTTTAGTTCGCGCACTTTTTGGAACTTTGCGAACATTTTTCCGAATTAAAGAACATTTTTAAAATTACTATATATTTATTGATTCGCAATTTGTTTATTGAAATTCATGAACATTTTTTGAAGTAACGATTTGTTTTTAATTCTAGAAGATTCTCGAACTCATGAACAATATTTGAATTCTAGAACTTCTTTCAAAATGGTTAACATTATTCAAATTTAGGAACAGTTTTTTGAAATTCGATTTTTAGATATAATCCCAAATATGTTTTAGTGAAGGAAAAGAAATAGCGGGCGCCCGTCCTGCACACGGCCCGGCCCAGGGGTGTGCGTTTGCTGGACTCACATCGCGCTAGGCGCTGAATTAAAGGTACCCTATTAAGCGAACTACGTGCTGAATAAAAACTGTTCGTGAATTTGAACAAATGTTCATGAATTAAAAATCATTTACATTTTAAAAAGGTTCAGAAATTTGAAAAAATGTTTAAAAATTTCAAAACAATTCAGTGGTTCACAAATTCTTCGCTGACTCGAAAAACATGTCCATGCATTCAAAAAATATTCGCCAAAACACACACAAAAAATTTCGTGAATTTCAGAAGTTGTTCCCGAATTTAAAAAATCACATTTCACAAAAATATCATTTGTATCAAAACATTGTCCACAATTTCAAAAACATGTTCACGCTTTTTAAAATGTTCATCAATTGTAAAAAATGCATAATACGAAAATGTTTACAATTTCAAAATAATGTTCATAATTTCGAAAGTGTCCCAATAACCACCACACGTGTGGTGGGAGTAACATCCGACCACACGCTACATGACTACAGAATGGTTCATGTCACCTCATGCATACACATGTGATGAAGCTGATGATGTTGACAGAAATCTTTCGTCTTTTCAGTTTTTAAAATGTTTTATCTCTTAAATAAAAAATTCAATTGAAAAACCGTTTTCATCATTAAATCAGTCGCGACGAGATCTTTAAAACTAGATCTCGTATCAATATGTTTTGATGACTTTTTTGGATACAAGTTGTCATATCTATCGCACATAAATTGTCATCATGATTACACCGGAGTTGCCATGATATATTTTATTTATTTTTTCTTCTACGTTTAAAGTAAATTTCGACATGTTATAAAAAGGAATTAAGAAACTAAACTTGTCATGATGAATTACTAAAAAAATTCATGAGTAAAAAAGATATATATCGTCAATAACTTTAAAAATGCACGGTCGATGGCTCAAATTTTGCCATGAATCATAAACTAAAATTGCCATGTTGAGTTACTTAAATTTTCCATCATTCATGCACTAAAATTTACCATGGTTCATACCAATTTTTTTTTCCATGTTCAAAATACTATAATTGCCATGGTTAAAATAATAAAATTGACATGATATATAAACTCAATTTGCCATGACGAATTACTAAAAATTGCCGTGATCCATGAATTAAATTTGTCGTGTTTAATTACTAAAATTTTCCATGGTCAATTAATAAAAATTGTCATGAAAAGTACTTGAAATACAATGATACATTTAAATCTAGAAGAAAAAAAATAGATGAAACATGTCATGGCAACTTTATTGTAAACGCTATGACAACTTGAGTGTAAACATCACAACAACTTTTAGCCCCCCAAAAGGTCATCAATATATATCAATATGGGATCTAGTTTTGAAAATCTCCTTGAGACGGATCTAGTGGTGAAAACAGATTTTTAATTAGATTTTTTATTTAAGAGATAAAACATTTTTAAGTCCAAAAAACCAAAAATATTTCACGGATATCACATGTTTGATGTGACAAGATGGATGTTTGTGGAGGCGTGTGGACCATATTGCCTCGTGCCACACGTGTGAGCGTTATCATTTAGATTTCGAAAAAGGTTCGCGAATTTAAAAAATGGCCGAGACGTGCCCGTCACGTAGGACCCGCAACAAAGGACCACATAGACACACACATAAACCATTGGTCCATCGGGCTCCTCCCTGGTCCTCCATGAGGACGCATCAATGCGCTAATGGTGTCATGTTGTGCCGCTGCAGTATGTCGCCCGAGGAACAATTATAACTATTCAAACGAGACGAGAGGAGCCCAACCATAGCCTGTTCGTATTTCTCCCCACTTCCTCCCTTATGCTCCACCACCTTCCATCCGCTCGTCGTTAACCATGAACCATGCCCCGCCTTAGGATCACCACCTATGCCTTGCTCAGTCTGGAGAGGCGGTGAAGTTGCTAGAGGAGATCCGGGCGAGCTCGCAAAGTTCGGATCGCTACCTGCTTGCTTTCGAATTCGCCGCAACCGAGGAGGAGGAGCAGGAGAAGGAGGATGCGGCCATAGAGGAGGCGGAGGCGATGGGTGCAGATCCAGCGTATGCGGGCTTCGCCATGGCTGGCGCGCTGGTGGAGTACAAGGTGGCCCAAACGGAGGAGGCAACTGAGCATGATGCCATCCTCGACTCTAGCTAGACGGAGGTGGAGGTCAACTACACCTTCCTCCACTGACGAAGCGCGTCGATCGACGAGATCTTCGTCGACATGGAGTCTAACAAGGAGACCGAGGTTCTCCCAAGCGCCATTGACCATGAGGCCCACTGCTCCCGTACGAACTTCATCAACATATCGGATGAGAAGGACAAGTAGTGTAGTTGGTTGTAGTTTAGTTGTACGTAGATCGTGCCATTGCATGGTGTATGGAAGAAATGGCTACTATGCTGGTTTGAGATGAAATATGGGGTATGACCGGTTACCTTCCGCGGAGGCGCCCAACCACATTCACAGACATTTGGCAACCTAAATTAGGTATGTGTGGTTGTAGATGCTCTGACACCCAACTAATGACATCTGTACGACATGCCAAAGAGACAGGCAGCTCTCTCTTAGAATTACCAAAACATACTCAAAGGTGCCGAGAATGTCAAATGCACAATTAACTTGAAAACTACATTGAAAAGTGTGTGTTGAAAATATGTTCCGTGTAATACTTGATTAGGCATGATAAAGTAATAAAGGAATTTAGTAGGATGTGGTGCCATGTAAAATAATGAAAAACAAATCATCCGGATAATGAAAGAAATCATCAAGGTGTGATGTGTTATTAAAATAAAAGCATATCAATACATGAGTTTAGCATAACATTTATCTACACATGCATACGGAAACATGACTAATAGACAACATCTAAAACATCAATAGAAAAGTAGAACTATGAAATAGAAATAGAATAGGAGTTCCTTAACAGTGAGGAGCCGACGTCATTTACGTAAAAAAGGAACCATGTAAGCATGTCAATCACATCAAGGAAACATTGTGAAATAAAAATGTGAAAAAATAATTGCTATAGCAACATGAGAAAATACATATGTATGAGAATGGAAGAAAAATATTTTTTTGTACAATTATCCATCAAGCACGAGTGTTATACTTTTGCAGGACTTAATATGTGTGTAGGCTAACATACTGCTTACATCTGCTCTAATCCTACCCACTTTATAGGATAACATACTGCTTACATCTGCTCTAATCCTATCCACTCCTTCTCATTCTCATTGGAATCAATTACACGTAATAAACAAACACTGCTTAACATAGATCACAAACTAGCATGTTATCATGATGTGTAATGAATTGTAATACACATTTTTTTATTTGCAATTGCGTGATAAGGTTGTAGGTATATAGCCAACATTCTTCATATGCGTGAAACAATGATTTAAATGCATGAAACCGGCCATGTAATAGTCTATTAGCCTTGACCATTTTATACATCAGTACAAGATGCAATGTCTAGTAACCACATGTTTGGGAAGATATTGGGTAACAATTAAAACATGTCTAATACAATGAGAAAAAGTAAAAGTGAACAAGAAAATCTTGTAAACTGAGATTTCTAGCGTACCAAAAAGAGCGCATCCTATACATGCAACAATTTGCTTACAATATTCTTTAAAGACTTTTCTATTATTTCCAGGAACTCTTCCCATCGATCAACATATACATGGTATTCAGGAAATACCCATGGCCCTCTTGTGGTGCACAAGCCTAAGATGCAGTTATCTTTATCTTTGGTTTCATTAGATCCAAAGTCTAATGTGAGCCATGATAGCGCAAGCAGGGACATGTGTTGGCTCATGGACAATGACCTGTTGCGTATTCTCGGCCCCATCATGCTATTGTCAATGATATCCTTGACTCATGTCTATGACCTTGATTTGTATGACCGACCGCTTTCTTCACTCTGAGTCGATGATGCCCTACTTGATGTCTGATATGACTGGTGCTTCTTCTCTTCATGTGGTTCCCAAACTAATGACACATAAAAACATGAACTTTGCACTCGAAATTTAATCAATGAATCCCCCAATTCAAACCCTCCCCCGGTAAGTTGTCACAGACAATCGAATTCTCAACCCAAAAAATGGGTGCCATAGAAAATAAATTCGTAAACCACAAGAAATGGAGATTGTCCGAATGTCACAAAACAATTAGATTGAATAGGGATGCTTACCTCGTTGGAGAATGCTCTAGGGATACATGTGTGGTACCACAGCGACATGCGAAGATCTTAGTTTATTGGTTAGATCTAATCGCCTGTCTCACCTCGGCCGGGGCCCCTCGCATGCCTCGCCTCGCCTTCATCCCATCACCCGCCACAGATGCACCATGATCCCATGCCTGCTCTAGATCCTCCTTCGTGTCTGGCCTCTTGCTGGAGAATGGTCTAGGGATACATGTGTGGTACCACAACGACACGCGAAGATCATAGTTTATTGTGTTAAATCTAATCGCCCGCCTCACCTCGCCAGGATCCCCTCGCGCGCCTCCCCTCGCCTTCATCCCATCATGCAGCATAGATGAACCCATGATGCCATGGCTGCTCTAGATCCTCTTCCATCCCTGGCCTCTTGCTGAAGAATGGTCTAGTGATACATGTGTGGTACCACAACGACACACAAAGATCTTAGTTTATTGTGTTAAATATAATCGCTCGCCTCACCTCAGCTCGATCCCCTCACGTGCCTTGCCTCGCCTTCATCCCATCATGTGCCACAGATGCACAATGATCCCATGCCTGCTCCGCAATAACCCATCAAGACAACTAGGCCAGTAACTAAAACGTGTGTTAAAGGTTGCCATAAACAGCAGATCTGATGATCAGAAACGCTAAGATCACCAAAATGGAAGGTCTGGAATGAGAGGGTGTGAGAGGTTATGGAGAAGGTGCAGTTTTACTGTCCTAAATGGATCACTTCTAAGTTCTCCAATGCTACCTTCCAACCAACAAAAAACAAACTTCCAACTCAATAAACCCTAAATGGGCAAACATTTTATTTTTACCTATCAAGCCTAAGAGAAGCCAAAAGAAAAGAGAAATTAAACCTGGATCTCACACTTCATTTTTTCGAAAATGCATCTTGCAAGGGCATACTGTCGCAACATATGAGGCTGAGCAGCGAAGAATTGACACATGTTGGCTACCTCTACCGCTTCCTCTCTTCTCGTAATTTACCTACTCTTCCACTAACACCGCTCCTTATCATCATGCTCTATTGACTCTCGACATCACCCTCTTAGAGCAACTCTAGCATATTCGCCATATGTGCGGCTGCGATATGGCATATGCTGCGCTCTTCATATGCATTTGAAGGTTGCGAAGGATGTGCGCAAACACATAATTGGCATAATGTGTCCTCCATGTATTCTCTATTTATTTGTTCTTTCCTTTTCTTAAATTGCTTCAAATTTTCCATGCTCAATTCAAGTACATTTAATTGTACCAAACCAGTTCAAGTCATCGACAAAGCCGATAAACTTTTATTAGTGGCCTAAATTCATTGCATTCCATATTGTTTGCAACTTCAAATGTTGTTAAGGCACATTTTCAAAATGTGCAATGTTGCTATTTGACATTTCTACATACTACTACCAAAGGTATCGCCACCACTGATGTCATCTAGTCGTCGTCCTTGTCCTCCTCCAAGAAACCGTCCGAGATGGCATTGGACTCATACTCACGAGCGGCAGCCGTGAGCTGCTATTGCTCCTTGTTGGTGGCAGCAGGAAAAACTCCTGTCGGATGCGCCCCACATCAAGGTGGCCCATGTTCCCTTAGAGGGATGCTACCTTGAAAAGGAAAGGGTGATGCAGCAAAGTAGATAAGTATTTCCCTCAGTTGTTGAGAACCAAGGTATCAATCCAGTAGGAGGAACAAGCAAGTCACCAATGGATGCACCTACACAAAATATCAAACTCTTGCACCCAATGCTATAAAGGGGTTGTCAATCCCTTCACGATTATTTGCAAGGATTAGATCCGATAGATATAGATGTAAACGAGAACGGAAAGTAAAAGGTAAATAAATTGCAAAAAAGTATTTTTGGTATTTTTGGTTTATAGACCTGAAAGTATATTATGGAAAGTAGACCCAGGGGTAATAGGTTTCACTAGAGGCTTCTCTCTCGAAGGAAAATATCATGGTGGGTAAAAAAATTACTGTCAAACAATTGATAGAAAAGCGAATAATCATGTAGTTATCCAAGGCAATGATCATGCATATAGGCATCACATCCGTATCAAGTAGACCGAAACGATTCTGCATCTACTACTACTACTACTACTACTACTACTACTACACACATCGCCCGATTCTTGCGTGAATCTAGAGTATTAAGTTCATGAAGAACAGAGCAACGTATTAAGAAAGATGACATGATGTAGAGGGACAAAATCAAGCAATATGATGAAAACCCCATCTTGTTACCCTTGATGGCAACAATACAATATGTGCCTCGCTACCCCTACTATGTCACTGGGGGAGGACACCGCAAGATTGAACCCAAAACCAAGCACTTCTCCCATTGCAATAATTACCAATCTAGTTGGCCAAACCAAACCAATAACTCGAAGAGACTTACAAGGATATGAAATCATGCAAATAAGAATTTAGAGGAGATTCAAATAAGATTCATGGATAATCTGAACATAAACTCACAATTCATCGGATCTTAACAAACACACCACAAAACAGGATTACATCGGATAGATCTCCATGAAGATCATGAAGAACATGGTATTGAAGATCAAAGAGAGAAGAAGCCATCTAGCTACTAGCTATGGACCCGTAGGTCTGTGGTGGACTACTCACGCATCATCGGAGGGGCAATGGAGTTGATGCAAATGCCCTCCGTGATCGAAACCCCCTCCGGCAGATTACCGAAAAGGCTCCAAGATTGGATCTCACGGGAACGGAAGCTTCTGGCGATGGAAAATTATTTGCATGGCTCTTTATGATGTTGGAAGAATATTTGGGAATTCATAGGCCAAAGATTAGGGTTAGGATACCTGCCGGGAGACGACAAGCCTGCTAGGCATGGCCAGGGGGCGCCTAGCAGGCTTGTGACGTCCCGGCATAAGTCCTGGCGTGCACTCCAAGCCTGGTTGATTTGTTTCCTTCTAGAAAAATTCCTTCTGAAGGTTTTATTCTGTTTTGACTCCGTTTAATATTCCATATCTGCAAAACTCAAAAACAAGGAAAAACAAAAACTGGCACTAGGATCTAGATTAATAGGTTAGTCCCAAAAATAATATAAAATAGCATATTAATTCATATAAAACATCCAAAACAGATAATATAATAGCATGCCATCATAAAAAGTTATAGATACGTTGGAGACGTATCAGCATCCCCAAGCTTAATTCCTGCTCGTCATCGAGTAGGTAAACGATAAAAACAGAATTTTGGATGTGGAGTTCTACCTAACATATTTATCCATGTAATATTCTTTATTGTGGCATGAATATTCAGATCCATATGACTCAAAACAAAAGCTTAATATTGATATAAAATCAATAAGTTTCAAGCATACTAGCAAAGCAATTGTATCTCTTCAAAACATAATGGCAAACGAAAGTTATCGCTACAATATCATATGGTCTGGCTATGCTCCATCTTCCCCACACAAAGTATTTATATCATGCACAACCCTGATGAAAAGTCAGGCAACTATTTGCACACCTTTATTTTCTCAAACTTTTTCAACTCTCATGCAATACATGAGCGTGAGAAATGGATATAGCACTATAGGTGGAATAGAATATCGTGGAGGTTGTCAAGGAAAGGGAGAAGATAGTCTCACATCAACTAGGTGTATCAATGGGCTATGGAGATGCCCATTAATAGATATCAATGTGAGTGAGTAGGGACTGCCATGCAACTGATGCACTAGAGCTGTAAGTGTATGAAAGCTCAAAGAGGAACTAAGTGGACATGCATCATGAAGAAAATTCCACTAGTTATATGAAAGTGAGAAAATAGGAGACTCTCTATTATGAAGATCATGGTGCTACTTTGAAGCAAAAGTGTGCAAAAAGGTAGTAGAAATGTCCCTTCTCTCTTTTCTCTCATTTTTTTGGTGGGAATCTTAGGCCTCTTTTATTATATTTTTTTATTTGGCTTCGCTGGCCTGTTTTATTTTTTCATAAAGTCCGGAATCTCATCCCCACTTGTGAGGGAATCATATCTTCCATCATCCTTTACTCACATGGGACATGCTCTAATAATGATAATCATCACACTTTTATTTACTTACAACTCAAAAGAAAATTACAACTCGATACCTATGACAAAAAATATGACTCTATATGCAATATGGAAGTGATGGCGCATGTCATAAAAGGAAATGGTGGAAGTTGCATGGCAATATATCTCGGAATGGATATGGAAATGCCATAATAGGTAGGTATGGTGGCTATTTTTAGAAAGATATATGGTGGCTGTTTTGAGGAAGGTATATGGTGGCTGTTTTGAGGAAGATATATGATCGATGTTTTGAGTAAGGTTTTTGTTGTACTGGCGAAAGTTGCGGGGTACTAGAGAGGCTAGCAAAGGTGGAAGGGTGAGAGTGGATATAATCCATGGACTCAACATTAGTCATAAAGAACTCACATACTTATTGCAAAGGTCTATTAGTCATTGAAGCAAAGTATTAAACACATGCTCCTAGGGGAGAGGTTGGTAGTAGTTAACCATCGCACACTCCCGACCCTCACACAAAGGTCGACAATCAATAAACAAGTCATGCTCCGACTTCCTTACATAACGGTTCACCATACGTGCATGCTATGGGAATCACAAACCTTAACACATGTAGTTTTACCAAATCACAATTACTTCCTAACATGACTCTTAACATTACCATATTTATATCTCAAAACTTTATGCAAGGAATCAAACTTCTCATAAATACTCAATGCACTTAATATGGAAGTTTTTATTATATCCCTCTTGGATGCCTATCATATTAGGACTAAATTCATAACCTAGACCAATAACCATGCTATTTAGAGACTCTCAAAATAATATAAGTGAGGTACGAGAGTTCAAGTATTTTTATAAAATGCAAACACCACCATGCTCTAAAATATATAAGTGAAGCACATAGAGCAAAAGTGCCTAACTCAAAACATATAAGTGAAGCACATAGATCATTCTAACAAACTCACGATTCACCGTGTCCTTCTCAAAAAATGTGTGCAACAAGTATGATCGTGGCAAACTAAAAAGCAAAGACTCATATCATACAAGACGCTCCAAGCAAAACACATATCATGTGGTGAATAAAAATATAGCCTCAAGTAAATTTAGCGATGGATTGAAGACGAAAGAGGGGATTCCTTCCGGGGCATCCCCAAGCTTAGGATCTTTGACATACTTGAATATGACTTGGACTGCCTAGGAAATCCCCAATCTTAGGCTCTTGTCACTCCTTATTCCATAGTCCATCAAATCTTTACCCAAAACTTGAAAACTTCACAACACAAAACTTAACAGAGAACTCGTGAGATCCGTTAGTATAAAGAAATAAATCACCACTTTAGGTACTGTTGTGAACTCATTCTTTATTTATATTGGTGTTATACCTACTGTATTCTAACTTCTCCATGGTTCATACCCAATTATACAACCCAAAGATTCATCAAAATAGGCAAACAACTCAAAGAAAACAGAATCTGTCAAAAATAGAACAATTTGTAGCAATCTGGAAACTTCGTACAGTTCTGTAACTCAAACAATTCTAATAAATTAGGAAAACCTGGGAAATTTATATATCACTCTTTTTAAAAAAAGTTCAGATTCATTCGATGCTCTAAAAAATTTAGAAAATTCCTGGACTGAGCGCACAAGTTTCTATTTTTCAGCAAGATCAAATCAACAACCACCATAGATCACCCCAAAGGTTTTACTTGGCTCAAACACTAATTAAAACAGCAAAACACAATTACTACAGAAGTAATAATGTGGGAAACACTCAAAAACAGAAGCAAAAATAGAAGACAAAAATAAAATTGGGTTGCCTCCCAACAAGCGCTATTGTTTAACGCCCCTAGCTAGGCAAAATGCAATAGATCTAGGTACTTTCATCTTTGGTATGCAATCAAAAAGTAGCTTTCATAATAGACTCATAAGGCAATCTTATTTTATTTATCGGAAATTGTTCCATGACTTTCCTTAATGGAAATTGGAATCTAATGTTTCCTTCTTTCATGTCAATAATTGCACCAATCGTTCTAAGGAAAGGTCTACCAAGAATAATAGGACATGTAGGATTGCAATCTATATCAAGAACAATGAAATCTATGGGCACATAATTCCTATTTGCAACAATAATAACATCATTAATCCTTCCCATAGGTTTCTTAATAGTGGAATCCGCAAGATCCAAACTTAGAGACCAATCATCAAGATCATGGTAACCTAGCACATCACATAAAGTTTTCGGAATCGTGGAAACACTAGAACCCAAATCACACAAAGCATGACACTCATAATCTTTGATTTTTATTCTTGATAGTAGTTTCCCACTCATCATGAAGCTTTCTAGGAATAGAAACTTCTAACTCAAGTTTTTCTTCAAAAGATTTCATCATAGCATCAACTATATGTTTAGTAAAAGCCTTATTTTGACTATAAGCATGAGGAGAATTCATCATGGATTGCAACAAGGAAATACAATCAATCAAAGAGCAACTATCATAATTAAAGTCTTTGAAATCCAAAAGAGTGGGTTCATTGCTATTCAAAGTTTTGACCTCTCCAATCCCACTTTTATCAATCTTAGCATTAAGATCTATAAACTCCGAATCATTGGGACGCTCTTTAACTGAAGTTGACTTATCTCTAGCCCCATCTTTATCAAGATTTATATTGGAAAACAAAGATTCAATAGGAGTCACATCAATCACTTTAAGATCTTCATCATTATTATCACAAGAACACACTTTTTCAAGCCATTCATGCTTAGCACGTATTCCAGCAGTTCTTTCGTTACCTTACAAAACAACAACAATAAAGCCTTTAGTCCCAAACAAGTTGGGGTATTCTAGAGGTGAAACCCATAAGATCTCGCATCCAACTCATGGTTCTGGCACATGGATAGCAAGCTTCCATGCACCCTTGTCCATGGCTAGTTCATCTTTTGGGTTTCATCTCCATAAGAGTGGCTGGGTTTTCACGTTGGCTGGCCAAGCCTATCACAACCCTCCTCCTTTACCCGGGCTTGGGACCGGCTATGTTGAGACAACATAGGCGGAGTTCAGTTCTTTCTTTACCTTCATCCATATAAATTATCATAGCTTTTAAAGACTCATTAATAGCATGCTTAGGTGGAGTAGATCAAACTTTCAAAGAATCAATCTCAAGCAAAATTCTATCAATGCTCCTAGCCAAATCATCAATCTTGAGCACTTTTTCTTCAATAGTAGCATTAAAAATATTTTGTGAACCAATAAATTCTTGAATAATATTCTCAAGATAAGAGGGCATCTTATTATAATTTCCATAGGAATTGTTGTAGGAATTACCATAATTATTAGAGGAATTACTAGGAAACGGCCTAGGGTTGAAATTACCTCTATACGTGTTATTACCAAAATTGTTCCTACCCACAAAATTCACATCCATAGATTCATTATTATTTCCAATCAAAGAAGAAAAAGGCATATCATTAGGATCAATAATAGCACTCTTACTAGCAAACAATTTCATCAATTCATCCATCTTTTCACTCAAAGTATTTATTTCTTCAATAGCATGCACTTTTTTACTAGTAGGAGATCTTTCGGTATGCCATTGAGAGTAGTTTGTCATGATATTATCTTGGAGTTTAGTAGCTTCTCCTAACATGATTTCCATAAAAGTACCACCCGCGTAGGAATCTAAAAGACTCCTAGATGCAAAATTAAATCCCGCATAGAAAATTTGTATAATCATCCATAAACTCAAACCATGTGTGGGGCAATTCCTAATCATTAATTTCATCCTCTCCCAAGATTGTGCAACATGCTCATGATCAAGTTGCTTAAAATTCATTATATCGTTCCTAAGGGAGATGATCTTAGCGGGCGGAAAGTACTTGGAAATAAAAGCATCTTTACACTTATTCCAAGAATCAATACTATTTTAGGCAAAGATTGAAACCAAGTTTTAGCACGATCTTGTAGTGAGAACATAAATAGTTTCAATTTCACAATATCATTATCCACATATTTCTTCTTTTGCATATCACACAACTCAATGAAAGTATTTAGATGGGATGTGTCATCTTCACTAGGAAGGCCAGAAATTTGTTCTTTCATAACATGATTAAGCAAGGCAACATTGATTTCATAAGATTCCATACTAGTGGCGGGAGCAATCGGAGTACTAATAAAATCATTATTATTAGTATTGCAAAAGTCACACAACTTGGTATTCTCAGACATCGTGACAAAGCAAGCAATCAAGCACACAAGCAAACGAAAGACAAACGAAAGAAGGGCGAATAAAAAGGCAAATCTTTTTGGTATTTTCTGAAAATTGTTTTAGAAGTGGGGGAGAGGAAAAACGAGAGGCAAATGGCAAATACTGTAAATGCAAGAGATGAGTTTGTGATGGGTACTTGGTAGGCTTGATGATATAGGCGAGGGTCCCGATATTTCGGTGAGATGATAACTATTGATTTGGTGGAGACTACTTTGATGATCCAACAACAAACATGCACGACGTTGTGCCTTAGCAATCGCTAAACCAATCTGCAAGAGGTTATTGACCACGTCAGAGCACGATCAACCTGATCACGAAGGTCTTTTCCTACAAGCAATCGAAGAACAAGCAAGAATATGGTATTGCAATCGGAATATTGCAAATATAGATGAATTATTGATAATGGTGGGGTTCCAAAAGCGGTCTTGGTCTGTTCGTTGGACACAAACGAAGTAAATGAAGTTGCAATGGCTAACTTTTAACTAAACAAAACCCAAAGGAAAAGCTACTAGATTGATCTACTTCTATAGGAGGAAGGGGTGGCGGCCAAAGAGGTGGGAGTACGTCCCAACACACCCTAAAACCAACTCTAGGTCGTACAAGGCCCATGGGCCCAACTGGAGGTGATGCAACACCTTTGGACTTGCAGTTTGACTCGGATTCTGCTGCAACATCAGATTGTTTCGTCGATATCTTCGCGATCCGGACGAATTTTAAGGTGATTCCAACTGGACTGGAATGCATATGCAATCTAGGTTGCAGAAAAAAAAGAATTACCCAATTCTGAGTCCCTATGAAAAAGTTGTTGGCGTTTTGAGACAGGTGTGTCTGGGCAGTCCGAATCTGAGTCCAGAACGTGAAAGACTTGGACTTTATCTTCTCTTCGGCTAAAAGTGACGTGAGAGAACTTCTTGAACAACACCTAATTGTTTCCTTTGATAATAGAGGACCTCTTGAATAGCACCCAACCATTTCCTCTTCTTTTGTCATCACACGTGGTTCATATAAGTGTTCGACCATTCTGCATTTAGGCATAAAGTAAAAATAGGTGAAGTATCTTTGTTCCGGATAACATAAATAAATTATTGCATAATTCTTATAAGAAATAAAATCATAAATATGCATGTATGCAACATTTTTGGTCGTATCCAAGGTAGTAATGTCCTCATCATCCTCCCCTTCTTGAAAACAAAGCCGTACTCGGCGTTGGTTAATCTGAAATGTGGCTACCAAAAGAGAAAAGGTGTATACATTGTATATGTATATGTCATCCATTTTTATTGTTCTCAGTTGTGACACATGTGACACATATATACAAGGGCACTCATCACATGTCATGAAGTGTAAAGCCAAAAGATTATGACAAGAAGTAGAAGGCATCACAATATTGCAACTCAGTTTGGACATATAAGTGAAGTCCTTATTCATATCAAAAGATTCATAATGTTCATCACTAAACCATCCCAATATTGGTAAATAAACGTGAATCGTTTCAAATTTAGATGCTACAACATGCTTAAATAATCAAACATGCAACATGTCATTTGACACAGAATTATCACCAAGGTTGGAGGTCATATCAAAATGATTAAACACCGACATAATTATTTGCAAACATATTTGACCCAAATTTGATTTATTTCCTGATTCACACGGTTCTTGCTCATCAATATAGAATTCAATGAGTGCACTCACAATTGTTGATATTGTAGTTATTTGATCACATGACGAAGTAAAATCATGAACATAGTCCTCTAAAATAGGTGGTGTGATCAAAGTAATGGGTAGCTCATCACATGGTACATTGGAATTGACAAGGCATTCATCATACTCATGTGGAGGTGGAATATCAATACCTTTGCCATTACCTCTTATGATCAACTTAGATGATGTAGGCACTCTCGATGGTGACGTATTACATGGTAAAGGTGATGTAGCCCTCACAAGAATCGATTTTGTTGTCATAGTACGCCTAGTAGTTGAAGGAACAATTGTATCAACTCTTGGAATGTGCACCTTGCGCTCTGTCTCCTTGTGGGCAACACGTTATTTTATTTCCTGTTCAGCTTTGCAAGCAAGACGAAACAAACATCCATAGAATAGCACTTTTCATGAATTAGTATCTCCTTAATATCACGGTTTAATCCTCACCAAAATCTATCCATAAAATCTACTTCACTTTCTTCTAATGAAGAATGCCACAAGGTCGTTTGTAAATCATCATAATATTTTGTTACGGTGTCACTACCTTGTTTTAAATATTGTAACTTTTTAAGCTTGTCACGAGTATAATAAGCAGGAACGAATGTGTGTCTCATGGCAAGTTTTAAATCATCCCAAGTAGTAGGTATAATATCATGGTGTAACCGACAATATTCGCTCCACCAAACTAAAGCATAACCAGTGAAAGAACCAACCGTGACCTTAACTTTCTTATGTTCAACAAAATTATGGGAAGCAAATATATCATTCATTTCAAACTCCCATTCAATATATAAAGCAGGTCTAAAACAACCATTAAATGATGGTATAGAAACATTAACCTGATCATGTGCATTTGGATCTCTTCGCAGCTCTCGTAGCGGTTGTTGTGGTGGCATGTCTCTCACGATCGAAGAAACCCATGAACTGACAACTCTGAATCCTGTCATGACTAGTAGAAACAAGAAACAAAGATCCAAGTATATTATTCCTATGAAGTACTGGGATGTGGTGGTAAAATGCTCACAGTAAAGCAAATATCAATATCTTACAAATTCTTACCATGCAACAGGTGGCGACCGGCAACCGACGGTGACAATATCTCCGAAGATTGGGTAAAATGTTTACCAGGTGAATGTATGTATACACGATGTAGAAATATGTGGAGCTTGGAAGGCTTAATACATGATAGCAAAAGATTAGCAATAATCAATTCAGAGATGCAATGTTGAATAAACGCTCAACGACAGTACTGTGCTGGTCCTAGGTTAGACCATACTAGAAATGCAAGCCTAGAACACTAATGGAGTCACGACGTAGGACAAATAGCAGCAACGAATGATATGGATTAGCTCTGGACAGCAAGATATAAGTGAAGATCACAATGACAATAAAGATAATGATGACAAATGATCGGCAAGCAGGATGTACCAAAACTGTCTCTAGAACTTTCCTATGTAAGATTATATGTCAAAATTCTGATATTTTTTCTCAAGAATTCTACTGACTCAACTTTTCGTATGCAAAAAGAATCACTCAATTCCGAGTTCATATGAGGAAGATACGCTTGGTTTACTGAACACTGCGCAAAGCAGATTTCACTCCGAATTCAGATACGAGATTTGAGTCAAATAGATTCGAAATTTGTTTTTTTTCTCTCTATTTTTCTCACCAATTTTTTTCTCACTTTTTTCTCTCACTTTTTTATATTTTTTTCTCTACTTTTTTTTCTCTCACATTTTTTTCTATCCAACAAATTAGATAAGATGTAGATTGGATCAAGCGTACAAGTGAACGACCTCAAGTGTGATAATGATAATGAACAATGGTAGTATGTGGTGAAAATTGATGGATGTTGGTGGGTGACCACGAAAGGGATGACGATGGCGTGGTGGTGGTATATGGCAGCAGCGATGAAGATGGTGCGACGCCGGCATGACAAGTGGTGAATAGAACTCAAAACTCTAAAAGACCAGACGCTAAGACCAGCAACTCGACACGATGATGCAAGCGATAATTCAACTATGCAAGCACTGAAAAGAAAATTGCAAAGGCTTAGACTGGCTTGGAGAAAATATGAATAGATCTAATATTTTTGTGGCATTTTTTGGGCAATAGGTAAGGAAAATAAATCTAATCTACGAATAACTGGAAATTCTCACCAAGCAACCTGAAAACCGATACCACTTGATAGAGGCGAGGGTCCCGATCTTTCGGTGAGATGATAACTATCGAGTTGGTGGAGAGGACTTTGACAATCCGACGACAAACGTGCACGACGTTGCGCCTTAGCAATCGCTAAACCAATTTCTAAGAGGTTATTGACCACGTCAGAGCACGATCAACCTGACCACGATGGTCTTTTCCTGCAAGCAATCGAAGAACAAGCAAGAATATGATATTGCAATCTAAATATTGCAAATACATATGAAGTATTGATAATGGTGGCACTCCGAAAGCGGTCTTGGTCTGGTTGTTGGACACAAACGAAGTACACGAAGTTGTAATGGCTAACTTTTAACTAAACAAAACCAAAAGGAAAAGCTACTAGATTGATCTACTTATATAGGAGCAAGGGGTGGCGGTCAAATAGGTGGTAGTATGTCACAAGACACCCTAAAACCAACCCTAGGTTGTACAAGGCCCATGGGTCCAAGTGTAGGTGATACAACACCTTTGGACTTGTAGTTTGACTCGGATTCTGCTGTAACGTCAGATTGTTTCGTCGATATCTTCGCGATCCCGAAGAATTTTAAGATGAATCCAATTGGTATGGAACGCATATGAAATCTAGTTTCCATAAAAGAAAGAATCACCCAATTCCGAGTCCATATGAAAAAATTGTTGGCGTTTTTAGACAGGTGTGCCTGTGCAGTCCGAATCTGAGTACATAACGTGAGAGACTTGGACTCTATCTTTTCTTGGGCTAAAAGTGACATGAGAGAATTTCTTGAACAACACCTAATTGTTTCTTTTGACAATAGAGGACCTCTTGAATATAACCCAACCATTTCCTCTTCCTTTGTCATCACATGTGGTTCATACAAGTGTTCAACCATTCTGCAGTTAGGCATAAAATAAAAATAGGTGAAGTATTTTTGTTCTAGAGATTATAAATAAATTATTGCATAATTATTATAAGAAATCACCTCACAAATATGCATGTATGCAACATTTTTGGTCGTATCCAAGGTAGTCATATCTTGCTTGTATATCTTGCTTGTCAGGATGATGAGGACATGACTACCACGGGATCGCGGCGGTGCTCCTTCTAACATGGTTAGGAGTCAGAGCACCTCGCGTTCCTCTCGCCGTTTACTGCCAACCATGTCGGAGGAAGCGATGGCGCGAGCACAGCTGCTCCTAAACTTCCCTCCTGCTGCGGAGAAGCTCGACGAATGGAGAGCCACCATTCAGTGCCTCCTCAGCCTCGCAGATAAGTTTCGGTCCGCTGAGCCGGCTCACGCCAGTGATGAGAGGACCGGTGGCGGTGCAGCTTCGGCGCACTCTCCCCCACAGCAACATCGCTGGTCACCGAATCGATGGACCGACACTTACGATGGTTACTCGAGGCGTCGTCTGACCCACGGACACGCCACGATCAGCGTCAAGTTCTTCGAGAACGTGGCAAAGAAGACGCTCGAACTGCAATTGAGCGGCGGCGGGAAGCACGCCTCCAGTCTGATAGGTGCGCAGGGCCCACTGTAGACAAGTCTGTGCCATGGTATCCTGTCAGCCTACCTTATGAGGTGGGGTGTCCAGCGTTTACCCGTGAGCTGCGGCAGGTCCAGTGGCCTAACTCCCACACATTCAAGCCTGAAGTCCCGGAGAAGTATGACGACAAGACTCATTCGTCGGAGTTCCTGAGAATCTACACCATTGCGGTGCAGGCTTCCGGGGGTCGCGACGACAAGATACTCGCCAACTACTTCCCGTTGGTGCTTAAGCCCAATGTTAGGTTGTGGTTGATGCACTTGCCAGAGGGGTCCATCGCCTCTTGGGTAGATTTGTGCCACGAGTTTGTTGGCGCCTTCACAGGAGGTCATCAAGATCCTGGCCAAGAAAGTGATCTACACATCAGCCCTCATGAGGAGGGCAAAACTTTACGCAAGTACATCCAAAGGTTCAGCCGCGTGCATCACAACATCCGAGACGTTCATCCCGCCGCTGTTTTCAACACGTTCCATCAGAACGTGCGCAACCGCAGGATGCGTGAAGAGCTGGCGATGAACAGAGTCAGGGATGTCGCCGAGCTTTATGCTTTGGCAGACAAATGTGCTTGGGCTGAAGAAGGGAGGAGACTCCTCGGTGAAGATGCCGATGCAGGGGTCGACTCTAAAGATGAAGACATCGCTACCCCAACAAAGAAGGGCCAATGGCGGAACAAGAAGCGCAAGGGCAAGACCGTACTTGCCGTCGAGCGATCCGATAATCCTGGTGCCGCCAAGAAGGGCAAGGTTGATGACCCCAGCAACGATGTTGCCGGGTGCGCCTCCTGCCATGTCGTGGCGGCTGCCGGCAAGACAGAAGGCTCCGACAAGCAGTATTGCAAGATCCATCGCACCAAAGGCCACGATCTCCAAGATTGCCGGCAAGTTGAGTAGTTTGACGAGAAGAAAAATGCCGAGTACGAGTGGCGAGACAAGGAGAAAGGCCAGGATGGTGACAAGGGATCCGTCAAGAAGCGTGTCAGCCGAGAGGGTCGCCGCGGCTTGCCCAAGTAACAAAATGGCTGGCCCGCCTGTGGCCGCGACAAGCAAGAGGGAGATGATGATGACGTCGAAGAGGATGACGAGTCCACTGAGCATGAGTTTCAGAAGGCTACAAAGATGATGTGCATAGAGGGAGGTGCCTCGTCGCATTCCTCTCACCACCAACTCAAACAGTGGGTGCGTGAGGTTAATGCGGCAGAGCCCTCTATCGGTGCACAAAGACCTCTGAAGTGGTCCAACACTCCTACCATCTTCGACGCTAAGGACCACCCTAATCGCATAACTGCGGTCGAGTGCTTGCCATTGTTGGTTTCGCCAACAATCTGCAACCTCAAGGTGACGAAGATGTTAGTCAACAGTGGGGCCAGCCTGAACCTAATCTCACCTGATGTCATTCAGAGGTTGCAAATTCCTGACGAAGATCTCGAGCCGACAGGTGCTTTCCAAGGGGTCAATTCAGGAAGAACTCAGCCGGAGGGCAAGGTCACGCTGCCGGTGACGTTTGGCAGTGACATCAATTTCAGAACGGAGAAGATCGTTTTTGACGTCGCCAAGATCTCATTGCCGTACAACGGCATTCTTGGTCGCGCAGCACTGGCCAAGTTCATGGCGGCCACCCACTTCGCTTACAACGTACTGAAGATGCCCGGGCCAATGAGCATCATCACTATCAACTCTGACAAGAAAAGCGCACTTATCTGTGCCAACCAACTCTGCCGGGGTGCAGTTGCAGCACCTGCTGCCCAGGCACTTGGTCCTACCACTGAAGCTCCTGGGGGAAGAAGACCGGCAACACCTCTGGTGCACATTCTGACAAGCGCACATCCTCGAAGTGTTGCGCTCCTGTTGACAATGTGCCAGAGAGCTCCACCGGCAAGAGCATAAAGTCCAAGGCTGCTCCACCAGAGACCAAGAAGGTGCCCGCCAAGGAGGATGGCACAGAGGGAACTTTCACCATAAGTTCCACCCTTGACGACAAATAGGAAAGCGCGCTCGTCTCCTTCCTGCGGGCGAATGTCGATGTGTTTGCATGGCAACCATCTGATATCCTCGGTGTTCCCAGGGAGGTGATTGAGCACCACCTTGCCATCTGCCCACACGCGCGGCCCGTCAAGCAGAAGGTCCGGAAGCAAGCTTTGGAGCAGCAATAGTTTATTGCCGAAGAGATCAAGAAACTAGAAGCGACTGGCTTGATCAGAGGAGTACTCCATCCAACATGGTTGGCCAATCCAGTTGTAGTATGCAAGGCGAATGGGAAATGGAGGCTGTGCATTGATTTCATAGACATCAACAAATCCTGCCCCAAAGATCCTTTTCCCTTGCCACACATCGACCAACTTGTGGACTCCACCGCCGGCTGCGACTTACTGTTTTTCCTTGACGCCTATTCCGGCTATCATCAGATTTTCATGCCAAGGAAGACAAGGAGAAGACCGCATTTATCACCCCATGTGGTACGTATTGCTTTTTGCGTATGCCTTTCGGGTTGAAAAGTTCTGGTTCTACATTTGTAAGAGCGGTCCAGATTGGTTTTGAGCCCCAGCTACATAGAAATATGGAGGCTTATATGGATGACATTGTGGTCAAGACCAAGGACAAAGCTACGCTCATATCAGACCTAGAAGAGACATTTGCAAACCTGCACAAGATCAACATGAAGCTCAACCCTGAGAAGTGTGTGTTCGGCGTTCCATTCGGCAAGCTTCTCGGGTTCTTTGTATCTCAACAAGGAATCGAAGCAAATCCTGACAAGATCAAAGCAATTGAGAAAATTGACGCACCAAGACGAGTCAAACATGTGCGGCGTCTTCCCGGCTGTGTTGCTGCTCTGAGTAGGTTCATCTCAAAATCTGCTGAGTGCGCCCTCCTCTTTTTCAAAATCTTGAAGAAGGCAAGCCCAATGAAATGGACTCCGGAAGCGGAGGCAGCACTACAACATTTGAAGAAGTACCTCTCCTCTCTGCCAGTCCTAGTTGCGCCAAAACCACAAGAGCCGTTGCTGCTATACCTAGTGGTGAGTGCCGCACTAGTGGCTGAAAGAGAAGTTGATGAAGAAGCAGCAGCAATGGCCAGACCACCAAGCAACGAGCCAGGGCATTCCCTGGCAGGGTCTGGTGCCGCCAAGGAAGGATCTACGCAGTTGAATGGGACAATCCAGAAGAAGAAGGTGGTGCAGTGCCCGGTCTATTTTGTTAGCTCCGTGTTGCAGGGGGCTAGGTCAAGATATTCTGGCATGCAAAAGTTGCTCTTCGGCCTTCTTATGGCCTCAAGAAAGCTGCGCCACTACTTCCAATCACATGAGATCACCGTTATCACCCGCATCCCGCTACAACGGATCTTGCGGAACCCAGAAGCTACCGGCAAGATTATGGAGTGGGATTTGGAACTATCAAGCTTTGGTCTTAAGTTTGAAAGTACTTCGACCGTTCAGAGCAAAGCCTTGGCGGAGTTCATTGCAGAGTGGACCCAAACGCCCGATGAAGAAGTTCCATAGTCAACTCTCCCCGGTAAGGAAACCAACCAAGAGTGGATCATGTATTTTGATGGAGCTTTCTCGCTGCAATTCGCCGGTGCCGGAGTGCTGCTTGTCACACCCACCGGAGAGCACCTCAGATATGTGGTTCAGATGCACTTTCCCCGGGAGAGATCAACGAACAAGACTGCTAAGTATGAAGGACTGCTTGCCGGTCTTAGGATAGCGGCAGACCTTGGGATCAAGAAACTTATTGTTAGAGGTGATTCTCAACTTGTCGTCAGGCAAGTAAGCAAAGATTACCAGAGACCGTTGATGGAAGCTTATGTAGATGAAGTGAGGAAGTTGAAAGAACGTTTTGACGGCCTGCAAATGTAACACGTTCCACGTGCAGAAAACAGCTTTGCCGGTGGCCTATCAAAGTGTGTTGCCCTTAAGTTACCCGTGGAACCGGGAACTTTCGCGCTCCAACTAACTCAAACCTCCATGACACCATCAACTGGACAAGAAAAGAGAAGGAAGTTAAGTTCCGACAAGTATTTCCCGGCAGGGCTCCCGGAAGCCGTCGGTGAGAAGGTTGCCAGAGAGATCCGCAGGCTTGTCGAAGAGTACTGTGCTCCGGCAGGGCCCCCGGCCTCTACAGTGGAAGCACACGCTCCCGCCAGGCTTGCCCAGGTGCAGGAGGCTCCGGCGGGCCATCAGGCCCTTGCTGTTGAGACAAATGCTACTCCGGTAGAGGATATATCTTTAGTCCTTGTTGTCGAGCCCCATGCTCCAACATGGGCACAACATGTCGTCCGTTTCCTTCAGACAGGAGAACTCCCCGGGGAACAAGAAGAAGTAGAGAAAGTAGCCCGCCGGTCTAGTATGTACTAGTTCGTGGACAACGTCCTGTACAGAAAGAGGCCGAACGGTGTGAAACTCAAGTGCATTTCTCGGGAAGATGGACTAGAGGTGTTGGCAGAGATACATGGAGGTATATGTGGCTCCAACATAGGATCAAGAGCCCTTGCCGGAAAGGCATTCTAGCAAGGCTTCTTTTGGCCCACTGCCCTCCAGGATGCAATGACATTAGTAACAAAGTGTGAGGCAGTCTAGTTTCATTCGAAGAGATTACATCAACCAGCTCAAGCTCTTTAAACAATCCCTCTCTCTTGGCCGATTTCAGTCTGGGGGCTCGACATCTTGGGCCCCTTCCCTCGTGCAGCTAGGGGCTTTGAGTACTTGTACGTGGCAATCGACAAGTTCACAAAATGGCCAGAACTGGAAGTAGTGAGGAAGGTGACAACACAGTCAGCCGTCAAGTTCTTCAAGGGACTAGTTTGCCGTTTTGGTGTTCCCAACAGGATAATCACTGACAACGTCACATAGTTCATGAGCCGCACCTTCATGCAATATGTCCAAGACCTTGGCAGTAGAATCCATTTTGCTTCCATTGCCCACCCAAGGAGCAACGGCCAAGCGGAAAGGGCTAATGCTGAAGTGTTGCGTGGCCTCAAGACGAGAACTTTCGACAGGCTGCACAAGTGCGGAAGGCACTGGATTGATGTCACGCTCAAGATGCGGTCCTATCCCTATTTTTGCACGAGGGTCTCGACAGGAATAGAAGCGCATCTCGACGCGTTCGCAAGAATGGATATCATTACAAGTACATGTACATGTACGATTACACTCGCCACAAGCTACATCAGAGTCACATCAATACCACAACATACTCAAACATCATACATAAGAGTAGGGTCCGACTACGGTTGAAAACAAACGATAAAATGACATCCATCCTTGCTATCCCAGGATGCCGCCTGGAACCCATCTTGATGATGAACAAGAAGAAGAACTCCAATCAAATCAAGCAACACGCTCACGTAAAATCATCGCATTACCTGTACCTGCAACCGTTGTTGTAGTAATCTGTGAGCCACAGGGACTCAGCAATCTCATTTCCAAGGGTATCAAGACTATTAAAGCTTAATAGGTGAGGTATGGTTAAGTGGTGAGGCTGCAGCAAGCGACTAAACATTTATTTGAGTGGCTAACTTACGAGTACAGAAAATAAAGTATGGTGGTCTACGCATAACGGACGTGAACTAGTAATGATCACTAATTGATCCTGAACACCTACTTACTTCAAACATAACCCCACCGTGTTCTCTTTCGGATAAGAACTCACGAGAAGAGACAGTCACGGTTACGCACACAGTTGGTGTATTTTATTAGAGTTTACTTCAAGTTTGCTATGACCGGGTGTTAATCAAAGTATCCAAGTTTGCCACATAACCGCTGACATGGCTTCTCGAAAAGATTTAACCCTGCAGGGGTGCTCCAACTCATCCATCATAAATTAACCACACGCAGCGGGAATAACCTCAACCATGGATCTCGTGATCATCGTAGGCAATTCCAAAGGAAATCCGAGACCTCGAGATAGCCCAAAGAAGATCGGAGTTCCTCGCTCAAGACATTCGAGAAAGGTAAAACAAATCTAGCAAGGCCTCCCGACGTGTCGACGAACCCGATAAGAGCCGCGTATCTCATTCTCAGGACACGAAGGATGAGCGATGGTTACCACGCCAATCACCGAGTTGCCCCGGGCGGCATTAATAAGCTGCTCTGGGTTGGACCAACACTCTAGCGGAGCACTGGCCCGGGGGTTGGTTAATAATCCACGAGGTCCAAAAAGTCCCTATGCAAGTTCATTAGTTTTAGGCAAATGTAGTACCAATGTTGGGCCATGCCAGACAAGCTTTATCCTAACCCGAAAATCAAGGGGGTCCCCATAACAACCCCGAGCATGTTAGGAGCGCTCATTTATGGAACATAACACCGGTTCACAAGTAACTAGGGCGGCAAGAGTGGAACAAAACACCGAGCAAAAGGCCAAGCCTTCCACCCTTTACCAAGTGTATATGTGCATTAAATTAAGTAGCAGCAGTATTGTGATATAACAAAACAATCTCCATGTTGACACATGGAAGCAACTGCACCTGCAGCTAGAAATGCTATAAGAAGGGCTGAGCAAGCGGTAACATAGCCAAAAAAAGGTTTGCTAGGATGTGGAGTGGTTAGAGGCTTCTCATGGCAATGTTGGGAGGCTTGACAAACAAGTGGTAGGTAGCGTGACATAGTGATAAAAACGATACATCTAGCATGGCAATGATAGTAATGGTATCCAGGGAAATGTGTCATCTTGCCTGAGATCCCGCTCGGAAGAAGACCGAGTCCATGAAGAAGACGAGCCAGCGTAGTCGAACGAATTCCTCACACTCCGAACACTTTCGGATAAACCGGAAACAACAATCAACACAAGATAAACACCACAACATTTGCATGACATGATGCGCAGACAAATATGATGCATGTCCGATTTAAATATGCAAGGCATGACAATGCGCACCAAACAACTACTACACATTAAAGTGAAGCTCAATATGCAACGAGTTGCATATTGACGAAACTCCACGTTCAAATATGTAATTCAATCTTGTTTAGGTACACGACAATATTAAATGTTGTTAAACATGGCAAGAGTTGAAGCATAAGTAAACTATCTGCCTAGACATCTTAAATGAGGCCGAAAACAACTTATAGTATTTCCGAAATGACCTCATATGTTAACTTCGAAATTGGTCCAGATCTGAACTAATCATATATTATATTTGTTAAACAACTGAATAAAGTATACCATGCAATTCTACACGTCATTCTAGTCGATTTACATATATAGAACATCTGAAACGAAGCTACGGTCTAAAAGATATGAGCAACACAAGATGCACATGTCATGAATGCAAATGCATGGAAAATGCAATCACAAACATTTCAAATAAGGAATGCAGCAAGTTATTATGAAACTACATGAGATTCTAATCAATTTCATATATGGCATGTCCAAAACGGAGCTACGGTTCAACCACAAACACCAAAACAAGTTTTATAAGAAATCTGCCCAAAACAGCAACATGACATTTTGCACATATGAAAACAACAAGCTACAAGATTCTAAAATTCACAAACTAAGCATGGGGTAGTAGTATACATCATCCACTTCATTTCATCTTCACATATCATATTCAAAATAAGCATGGATCACTTGGTAGGAAGCTCACAAGGAGGCTACTTGAAAACAGTTTCAGACTTAGTGAAAATAGCAGGTTTTGATAGTGCAGTTTTTATCACGAAGGCATATTTACAGCAGTAAAACTATATGCTACAGATCATATTATGGCATGAAACTTAACATAATACTAAAGGACATTATCTACTACAAATAACTCCATTGCACCAACCACAAAAGGGTTCTAGATCACTAGCAAAACACATGGCAAGACATCAACAAAATATGACAGATTCCAGACTTAGAAATATTTTGGACCCTCAAAACAACAGAATTTTATAGCAAGTTGACAACAACAAAATAACACCTATACATGCATTTCTATGATAAGCAAAATATCTAGAGGCTAGTGCACATATCAAATGGCATTTCTCATGTTCCAAATTAATTCATATCATGCATGGATTTAATCCCACGAAAATGACAAAAGGGGATCACGACATAAATGACATGCACACAAAATGCTCAAATGACAAAACTAAATGCACAGATAATTACTATGGATTTTTCTACCCCGAGAACATATATAATATGCATGGATTCATGTAGCAAATTAATCACAATTAATTTGCAAGCATATTGCCTAATCACCTTGTAGCAAGACATTTATGCAATTAAAATGCAAACATCATGCCAACGTTTTTACCATGCATGAAAATGCGATGTCGATGAGATGAACATTTTTAATATGTGATTACTTAATTCCGATGCACGAACATGTAATTGCGCGTTATGCGAATTCATGACAATGATGCAAAATAGTAGAATATGGCATGTTAAATACTTTAAGCATGGATGCAAATGGCATATTATTAATATACTCAATATTCTAAGCATTTTACATGTATAAATTTTTTTAATACGACTTATGGATTATTAGATATAGGCGTATTGAGAACTGAAAAAGGACTACACACGAAATAACAAAAAAAAGGCAGGGTGAGGTGGGCTCACCCTAGCCACTTGGGCCGGCTCGGGCGCTGGCTTGGGCGAAGCTGGGCTGCTGCTGGGCCAAGGGCGTGGCCCACGCGGGGTCAACACGAGCGCACGAGTGGGCGCTCGTCCTCGTCCTCTACTCGTTCCCGAGTAGGGCACCCGGCGGCAGGGCGGCGCTGGCCATCGGCGGATCTGGCGAAGGCGGGGAGCGGATGCGGGCCTGGGATGGGGCAGATCCGGCCGGGGGTGCTCGAATCCGGCAGCAGGGGAGGTCCTGGCGGCGACGACCTACGCGGAAGAGAGCTCGAGGGTAAGAGAGAGAGGAGCAGGGGCGAGAGGAAGAAGATGGAAGGAGAGGGAGGAGGAGCTGGTCCGGCGCGGCGGCTCTCCGGCGGCGGCTCCGGCAGCTCTCCGGCGAGGACCGGCCGGGGCCTGGCACGGGGCTGGCAGCTGCGGCACTCGGGCGGCCATGGATCGAGGGGCTGCCATGGGAGCTCGGGCAGGAGCTCGGGAGCGGGCCCAGATGGGCTTTCCCGGGCTCAGATGGGCTCGGGCGGGCCTGACGGCTGGAGGAGGGAGAAGATGGGGTTTTTCACGGGGAACGAGGGGGATTAGGGTTTGCTGCCCAATTAGGAAGGGGGAGGGACTATTTATAGGTTTCGGGGCTTGGGATGACGGTCTTTGTCCGTTTTCGGATCGTCGGATGTCGATTCGATGGACCGGAAGTGGAGGGGGGCTACGGTGGCTGTGCAGAGGGGCTAGGTGGGGAAGATAGGGAAAATGGTGGCCCGTGACACGAAGTTTTAAAATACCGAAAACGTTCGACGAACTATCGATGACCGCACTGCTACAAATGACCGACGGGATATCAAACGAGCTCGGAACGCGACGAAAATCGACGGGCAATCTACCTACAATATAATAAGACTGCACGCCAAGTTTCAACCCAATCCAAGAATATTTTTGCATGCACTTAAAAACAGTTTTATATTTTAAATTATGTCGCGGGCGCGTGCATGTGTGGTTGGACTCGAAATGGGCAACAGCAAGAACGGAGAGAACCGGCAACTATGAACGGATGCAAGTTTTCGAAAACTAGTGACGATGCCATGCAGATGATGCGAATGATGCAATGATGAATGCAACAACCAAACGAAACACAGCCGAGAATGGAAAGAAAGGGGAATCTTCTGGAATCTTCTGGAGCGTCGGTCCTGGGTTGTTACAACTCTCCTCCACTACACAAGGATCTCGTCCCGAGATCTAGAATGAAAAGGGGAAGAGAAAGAACAAACGTAAAACTTAGTTGCTTCTCTGACAAACGAGTGAAACCAATGATCATGAAGGTTGGAAAGAGATGAAGAACGACACAAGGAACAAGCAAGAATTCACAGTAAATTTCGGCAGCACTTCGGTAGAAAAGAGAGGAAAATTAGATATGATGGGAACAAATTGAAAGAGAGGCACCAACCTTTGGTTGGAATAACATCAAAACTTCATAAGATGGAAGGAACATGAAAAATTTCACAGCACTCCGGTTAAATAAATAAGCGAGAAAGAACATGATCTTGAGAAAACAAGATGACAGAGTGAAGAGAGCAACATCACAAGGCCTTCGTAAAAAGAGAATAGAAATTGGATTGATGGAAGGAAAAGAACGGATAAGAAAATGAAAATTCCTAGCACAAATGAATTTGAAAGCATAGGTTGAATGGAGTTGATGAAAATCAACAATGAAAAGAATAGCTTGGTATGGGCTTATGGAAAACAACTCAAAATTATGAGGTGACACCCTGCCACAACAAGAACAATTGATTGCTTGAAAGCAACAAGATATGCAAAGCTTCTTTCACCAAGAGGAGGAGGAGAAACATGAATTATTTATGACACCATGATAGCAACAATCCTTAGGAAATGCTTTAGGTGAAATCCAATCCAAGATAACTCCGAGAAGACAAGACGGGTTTACTTATCTTATTGTTGACAATTTTCCTTCGAGAGTCCTCATAATCAAGAATTTAATAACACCATCTCAAAAGACAATGGAGAAGGAATTGAAATTAGAGATCGAAGATAAAGAACACTTGAGCACCTCCAACAAGAATCTTAAGAACACTTGAAAATGAAAGAAATCTTGATGAACCACCATATGGAATCTCCGGAAGAACTCTGAAACGAAGGAACGATAGAAAGATTTGAAGGATGAAAAAAGAACAAGATTGAGTCCTTCTAATGATTAAGATGAAGCTTCGAAAAGAAATATTTGAGCAACTTGAACTCCAGAAACAAAGATGGCCACTTGGGATGAGGAATTGATATCATGAACAACTCCGGAAGAAGGATTGAGATAATTGGATGAAACAAGAATAAGAATTATGATATGACTATCCTTCATCAAGTTAAATTGACGACAAGCAACGGATTTAGCACACAACTTATTCTTCTTGAAAAGAATGAAGAGAGAGATAGAGCACGAACTTGAAGAAGTCTTGAATGAGAACACCGGTAAGAATTCAAAACAAAAGAGGATACTACAAATGAATGATATAACATGAGAACGAAGAGAGCATGATCCACCTAATAGAAAACTTGAACGAAGCACCAGAAAGAATTAGAAACTAAAGAGGACACATGAGAATGAAGAGATCAAGATTTGCCTAATAGAAACTGAAAAAGGCACCAGAATAATGAGATACAAATGAAGGAACAACAATTGAGAAGAATTTGAGAATGAAAGCTGAAAGCTGAGAACGAAGAAATCTTCTGAAATGATGGCCTTCGGAGGATCAAGAAATGAAAACAAATCTGAATGCACCGGATATATATGGGAGGAATAACTCATGATCAAAACAATTGAGATGATAGCAACAGCTTGAAACCAAGAATCTCTAGGATAAAGGATTAAGATTAAGAGAACTCTCCTTCGGTCTTCAATGCAGATAATGATGACGAGAAACAACACCACGAATTACTGAGATACTCCGGAATAATGAATAAAGAAAGGTTGAGCCAACAACAAAAATGATTTAGAAGCGATCATGAAGAAGGAATATGACTGATGAAAATCATTCTTACATCATATTGAAAAGAACTTGAGGACATCTCCGGAAAGATTAGAAGAGTCAAGTAGGATCCTGGGAAAAGACCTGTGGGTTATGGGCCCACTCAAAAGAAACCACCGTTGAACAATTGATTAAAAGAGATATTGCACCGGAAAAATTAAGAACTTGATGATATGAGACCCTTGAAATAATTTAAGAGGAAAAGAATGAAAATGAATGTCTTCTGAGATATCTTCAACACTCCGGATAGAATAGAGATGGATGAATAAACAAGAGAGGCTTGATAGGAATTCCAACATGGGAGAGCAAATAGAGAATGAAATGATATGATGAACACCAATAACTTGAATTGAATCCACCGGAAAAGAAAAAACAAGATGAATACTAATAAATGATAACTTGAGCACTGAGCATCTTCATAAAGAATCACCGGAGAAGAATAACAACGAGAACAAGGAATATGAGGATAGATCTTCAAATGAAGCTCTTGAGAATCTCCACAAGAAATCATTGGAAACGAGATAGAAGAGAAGATAGCAGAAGCATTACATGAATAGAAAATACACTTGGATGAGAATTTAATCATTGAAGAAAAAGGGTGGGAGGGTGGGAAAAACAAAGAAAACTTGGAACAGATGAGACAACTCTGGAACGAAATATGAGGACTGATCTTGCAATATTGAAGAGGATAGAATTATCTTGAAGAGAAGCACACCGGTAGGAAAAGAATTGATATTAAAACTTGATTGGGAAAAAGAATTAGCATTCCCACAGAAATACGAGAACACTACTTAGCAAGATATGAAATCACCACTTGACATCGAAGCAACTCGGATTACCATAAACAAAACAAAACAAAGGATGAGGCTTACGAAACAAGCCAGAACAAATACATACCCACTATGCACTTGTTGGAAAGATAATCCTAGGTACCTACTTGAATTCCCACCTAAGAACTTCCGAAAACTTTCTGGTTATGCAATCCGATATGGGGGATACAAGGAGGAAATATCTCACACAACTAGCAATCCTACACCCCAACTGTATCCATCCTTCAACACATAACCAGAGGCTTTCGCAAATCCATCTAACTCAAATCCTCGAACTCACAACGATACTAAACCATGGTGGCACCCCGGATACCTCCCCAGTACTGGGTGACTTCGACCTTATCTCACCATGATAAGTATTGAAGCAATTCCGAACATCCTCTGTCTTGAGATACTAAGAAAACCGAATGATAACGATGTGCCAAGAATCCCTCGGAGCTCAACTCCCCGGAAGAAATCAAGTCAGACAGGAGGCACCAAGACAGAACTCCGTCACATCGGCATCATATAGTTTCCAAAATACCCGCGTGATCCTAAAAAAATATTGAGCGATAAGGGGAGTAGAAACAAAAATTCCTAAGTCGAAATTCCTCACCAGAGCATAGAAGAGGAGTAAAAAGAATCCTACTCTCCGATATAACTAGACTCAAAATAGTTTTTCACTAGAATCGACTCGGCCAAGTTCGATCAATCAAGGGGGCTCCTAGGTCGGAACTGGCTCTGATACCAACTTATCACGCCCAAGATGCGGTCCTATCCCTATTTTGGCACGAGGGCCTCGACAGGAATAGAAGCGCATCTCGACGGGTTCGCAAGAATGGACATCACTACAAGTACATGTACATAAGAGATGAGTATATGGAATTGGCTTACACTCGCCACAAGCTACATCAGAGTCACATCAATACCACAACATACTCAAACATCATACATAAGAGCAGGGTCCGACTACGGACGAAAACAAACGATAAAATGACATCCATCCTTGCTATCCCAGGCTGCCGCCTAGAACCCATCCAAGATTGATGATGATGAAGAAGAAGAACTCCAAATCAAATCAAGCAACATGTTCACGTAAAATCATCGCATTACCTATACCTGCAACTATAGTTGTAGTAATCTATGAGCCACAGGGACTCAGCAATCTCATTTCCAAGGGTATCAAGACTATTAAAGCTTAATAGGTGAGGTATGGTTAAGTAGTGAGGCTGCAGCAATCGACTAAGCATTTATTTGAGTGTATAACTTACGAGTATAGAAAATAAAGTATGGTGGTCTATGCATAATGGACGTGAACTAGTAATGATCACTAACTGATCCTGAACACCTACTTACTTCAAACATAACCCCACCGTGTTCTCTTTCGGATAAGAACTCACGAGAAGAGACAGTCACGGTTACGCACACAGTTGGTGTATTTTATTAGAGTTTACTTCTAGTTTGCTATGACCAGGTGTTAAACAAAGTATCCAAGTTTGCCACATAACCGCGGGCACGGCTTCTCGAAAAGATTTAACCCTGCAGGGGTGCTCCAACTCATCCATCATAAATTAACCACACGCAGCGGGAATAACCTCAACCATGGATCTCGTGATCATCCTAGGCAATTCCAAAGGAAATCCGACACCTCGAGATAGCCCGAAGAAGATCAGAGTTCCTCGCTCAAGACATTCGAGAAAGGTAAAACAAATCCAGCAAGGCCTCCCGATGTGTCGACGAACCCGATAAGAGCCGCGCATCTCATTCTCAGGACACGACGGATGAGCGATGGTTACCACGCAAATCACCGAGTTGCCCCGGGCGGTGTTAATAAGCTGCTCCAGGTTGGACCAACACTCATGCGGAGCACTGGCCCGGGGGTTGATTAATTATCCACGGGGTCCGAAAAGTCCCTATGCAAGTTCATTAGTTTTAGGCAAATGTAGTACCAATGTTGGGCCTTGCCAGACAAGCTTTATCCTAACCCGAAAATCAAGGGGGTCCCCATAACAACCCCAAGCATGTTAGGAGCACTCATTTATGGAACATAACACCGGTTCACAAGTAACTAGGGCGGCAAGAGTGGAACAAAACACCGAGCAAAAGGCCAAGCCTTCCACCCTTTATCAAGTGTATATGTGCATTAAATTAAATAGCAGAAATATTGTGATATAACAAAAGAATGTCCATGTTGACACATGGAAGTAATTGCACCTGCAGATAGAAACACTATAAGAAGGGCTGAGAAAGCGGTAACATAGCCAAACAAAGGTTTGCTGGGATGTGGAGGTGTTAGAGGCTTCTCATGGCAATGTTGGGAGGCTTGACAAACAAATGGTAGGTAGCTTGACATAGCGATAAAAACGAGACATCTAGCATGGCAATGATAGTAATGGTATCCAGGGAAATGTGTCATTTTTCCTGAGATCCCGCTCGGAAGAAGACCGAGTCCATGAAGAAGACGAGCCAACGTAGTCGAACGAATTCCTCACACTCCGAACGCTTTCGGAACTCTATCGAGAAGAAGAAAACCGGAAACAACAATCAACACAAGAGAAACACCACAACATATGCATGACATGATAGGTAGACAAATATGATGCATGTCCCATTTAAATATGCAAGGCATGGCAATGCACACCAAACAACTACTACACATTAAAGTGAAGCTCAATATGCAATTAGTTGCATATTGACGAAACTCCATGTTCGAATATTTAGTTCAATGTTGTTTAGGTACACGACAATATTAAATATTGTTAAACATGGCAAGAGGTGAAGCATAAGTAAACTATCTACCTAGACATCTTAAATGTGGCCGAAAACAACTTATAGTATTTCCGAAACGACCTCAGATGTTAATTTCGAAATTGGTCCAGATCTGAACTAATCATATTATATATTTTTTAAAAAACATAATAAATTATACCATGCAATTCTACACATTATTCTAGTCGATTTACATATATAGAATATCTCAAACGGAGCTACGGTCTAAAAGATATGAGCAACACAAGATGCACATGTCATGAACGCAAATGCATGGAAAATGCAATCACAAACATTCCAAATCATGAATGCAGAAATTTATTATAAAACTAAATGAGATTCTAATCAAGTTCATATATGACATTTCCAAAACGGAGCTACGGTTCAACCACAAACACCAAAACAAGTTTTATAAGAAATCTGCCCAAAACAGCACCATGGCATTTTGCACACATGAAAACAATAAGCTATAAGATTCTAAAATGCACAAACTAAGCATGGGGTAGTAGTATACAACATCCACTTCATTTCATCTTCACATATAATATTCAAAACATTGATGGATCACTTGGTAGGAAGCTCACAAGGAGGCTACTTGCAAACAGTTTCAGACTTAGTGAAAATAGCAGTTTTTGACAGTGCAGTTTTTATCACGAAGGCATATTGACAGCAGTAAAACTATGTGCTACAGATCATATTATGGCACGAAACTTAACAGCATACTAAACTATTTTATCTACTACAAATAACTCCATTACACCAACCACAAAAGGGTTCTAGATCACTAGCAAAACATATGGCAAGACAGCAACAAAATATGACAGATTCCAGACAGAAATATTTTGGACCCTCAAAACAGTAGAATTTTATAGCAAGTTGACAACAACAAAATAACACCTATACATGCATTTCTATGACAAGCAAAATGTCCAGAGGCTAGGACACATATCAAAGGGCATTTCTCATGTTCGAAATTAATTCATATCATGTATGGATTTAATCCCACGAAAATGATAAAAGAGCATCACGGCATAAATGACATGCACACAAAATGCTCAAATGACAAAACTAAAAGCACAAATAATTACTATGGATTTTCTATCTCGAGAACATATATATAATATGCATGGATTCATGTGGAAAATTAATCACAATTAATTTGCAAGCATATGGCCTAATCACCTTGTAGCAAGACATTTATGCAATTAAAATGCAAACATCATGCCAACGTTTTTATCATGCATGAAAATGCGATGTCGATGAGATGAACATTTTTAATATGTGATTACTTAATTCCGATGCACGAACAAGTAATTGCGCGCGATGCGAATTCATGACAATGATGCAAAATACTAGAATATGGCATGTTAAATACTTGAAGCATGGATGCAAATGGCATATTATTAATCTACTCAATATTCTAAGCATTTTACATCTATAAAATATTTTAATACGACTTACGGATTATTAGATATAGGCGTATTGAGAACTGAGAAAGGCCTACACACAAAATAACAAAAAAGGCAGGGGGAGCTAGGCTCACCCTGGCCACTTGGGCCGGCTCGGGCGCTGGCTTGGGCGAGGCTGGCCCGCTGCTGGACCGAGGGAGCGGCCCACGCGGGGTCAACTAGAGCGCATGAGCGGGCGCGTGTCCTTGTCCTATGCTCGCTCTTGAGCAGGGGACCCGGCAGCGCGGCGGCGCTGGCCATCGGCGGATCCGGTGAAGACGGGCAGCGGATCCGGGCCTGGGACGGGGAAGATCCGGCCGGGGGTGCTCGGATCTGGCGGCAGGGGAGGTCCTGGCGGCGGCGACCTGCGCGGAAGAGAGCTCGGGGGTAAGAGAGAGAGGAGCAGGGGCGAGGGGAAGAAGATGGAAGGAGAGGGAGGAGGAGCTAGTCCGGCACGGCGGCTCTCCGGCGGCTGCTCCGGCAGCTCTCCGGTGAGGGCCAGCCAGGGCCTGGCGTGGGGCTAGCAGCTGCAACGCTCGGGCAGCCATGGATCGAGGGGCTGCCATGGGAGCTCGGGCAGGAGCTCGGGAGCGGGTCCAGATGGGCTTTCCCGGGCTCGGGCGGGCCTGACGGCTGGAGGTGGGAGAAGCTGGGGTTTGGCATGAGTAACGAGGGGGTTTAGGGTTTGCTGCCCAATTAGTAAGGGAGAGGGACTATTTATAGGTTTCGGGGCTTGGGATGACGGTCTCTGTCCGTTTTCGGACCGTCGGATATCAATTCGACGGACCGGAAGCAGAGGGGGGCTACGGTGGGTGTGCAGAGGGGCTAGGTGGGGAAGAGAGGGAAGATTGTGGCCCGTGACACGAAGTTTTAAAATACCAAAAATATCCGACGAACTATCGATGACCGCACTGCTACAAATGACCGACGGGATATCAAACGAGCTCGGAACGCGACGAAATTCGATGGGCCGTCTACCTACAATATAACAAGACCGCATGCCAAGTTTTGACCCAATCCAAGAATATTTTTGCATGCACTTAAAAACGGTTTGATATTTTAAATGATGTCGCGGGCGCGTGCGTGTGTGGTTGGACTCGAAACGGGAAACGGCAAGAACGGAGAGAACCGACAACTACGAATGCATGCAAGTTTTCGAAAACGAATGACGATGCCATGCAGATGATGTGAATGATGCAATGATGAATGCAACAACCAAACGAAACACAGCCAAGAACGGGAAGAAAGGGGAATCTTATGGAATCTTCTGGAGCGTCGGTCCCGGGTTGTTACAATTGATGAGTTGCCGGTGGTTCTTTGGTAAATCAGAATGACACCAAGTCGAGCTACCAGCCACACACCCTTCTCCCTCGTCTATGGGGCGGAGGCACTTCTCCCCACGGAACTCATATACGGGTCACCTCGAGTGCTCGCTTATGATGAGCTCGAGCAAGAGTAGTTGCGGCAAATGACACGACGCTCCTTGAGGAAGACCGTCTTTAGGCTGCTGTGAGGGCTGCATGCTACCAGCAAGCTTTGCGCCGCTACCATAGCCACAAAGTTAATGTCAAAAGTCTTGAGGAAGGTGACCTTGTTCTTTGGCGAGTTCAGTCCGCCAAGAATTCCAACAAGTTGACGCCGAGGTGGGAAGGCCCTTATCGGGTAGTATGAGTTACCAGGCCTGGCGCAGTCCGCGTGGAGACCGAAGATGGCATTCCAGTGAGCAACTCCTGGAATATTGAACACCTTCGCAAGTTCTACCCATAAGGCGCGGTTTCCGGGCCTCCCGGCAACCACCTTTTGTACAAGTCTTGCTACCGAAGCATGTAATCCTTGGTACAAAGCCAGGCTTAGACCCTATGCATAGTTGAATAAAGATAAGTGTTCTGCAATCCTGATCGATTCTCATGTTTACTTATGTGCATGTTCGTCTAAATCATTGCATTGCACTTAATCCCGGCAAGGGCTAACGGACCGCCAAGGTTCCATATCCATATTTTCTCTTCTTTCTTTTTCTCAAAGGACAGAAGGTCTGCAGCTTTGTTGAGGGGGGATGGTGGTACGGATACCTATGAGCGACGTCCCCCAAAAAAACTTGTCGAAAGGAGCACGACAACAAAAAGATAAGTTGCGAAAACCCCAAGTGAATCCTTGCCATGAAGTTATTTTCCTTGGACGATTTCGGCTTCTATATAGAAAACCTGCATGCATGGGAACCTTGCCGCGATTGGCTGTGCCCTCACCATGGTCGGGACCGCTCGACGACTTAAGTGGTCGTGCCCACGCTCCTTGATTCGTTTTGAGTCTGCTAGACAACTCAATTGACAGCGCTCGCGCCCTTATTCTATTTCGAGCGAGACCAACACCTTGAACGGTTGTACCAAGGATGCCGAGGTATCTTGCCGGCAGTATCACCGCCAAGAAGGGCAAGGTTGATGAGCCCGGCAATTATGTTGCCGGGTGCGCCTCCTGCCATGTCGTGGCGGCTGCCGGCAAGACAGAAGGCTCCGACAAGCAGTATTGCGAGATCCATCGCACCAAAGGCCACGATGCCCAAGATTGCCGACAAGTTGAGTAGTTTGCCGAGAAGCAAAAGTCCGAGTAAGAGAGGCGAGACAAGGAGAAAGGCCAGGATGGTGACAAGGGGTCCGGCAAGAAGTGTGTCAGCCAAGGGGGTCACCGCGGCAAGCCCAAGTAACAAAAAGGCTGGCCCGCCTGTGGCCGCGACAAGCAAGAGGGAGATGATGATGACGTCAAAGAGGATAACGAGTCTAGTGAGCATGAGTTTCAGAAGGCTACAAAGATGATGTGCATAGAGGGAGGTGCCTTGTCGCATTCCTCTCACCGCAACTCAAACAGTGGGCACGCGAGGTTAATGCGGTAGAGCCCTCTATAGGTGCAGAAAGACCTCTGAAGTGGTCCAACACTCCTACCATCTTCGACGGTGAGGACCACCCTGATCGCATAACTGCGGTCGAGTGCTTGCCATTGTTGGTTTCGCCAACAATTTGCAACCTCAAGGTGACGAAGATGTTAGTCAATAGTGGGGCCAGCCTGAACCTAATCTCACCTGACGTCATTCAGAGGCTGCAAATTCCTGACGAAGATCTCGAGCCGACAGGTGCTTTCCAAGGGGTCAATTTAGAAAGAACTCAGCCGAAGGGCAAGGTCACGCTGCCGGTGACGTTTGGCAGTGACATCAATTTCGGAACGGAGAAGATCGTTTTTGACGTCGCCAAGATCTCATTGCCGTACAACAGTATTCTTGGTCGCCCAGCACTGGCCAAGTTTATGGCGGCCACCCACTTCGCTTACAATGTACTGAAGATGCCCAGGCCAATGAGTGTCATCACTATCAACTCCGACAAGAAAATCGCACTTATCTGCGCCGACCAACTCTACCGGGGTGCAGTCGCAGCACCTGCTGCCAAGGCACTTGGTCCTGCCGCTGAAGCTCTCGGGGGGAAGAAGACCGGCAACGCCCTTGGCGCACATTCCGACAAGCGCACCACCTCGAAGTGTTGCGCTCCTGTTGATGATGTGCCAGAGAGCTCCACCGGCAAGAGCATAAAGTCCAAGGCTGCTCCGCCAGAGACCAAGAAGGTGCCCACCAAGGAGGATCACACAGGGGAACTTTCAGCATAAGTTCCACCCTTGACGACAAATAGGAAAGCGCGCTTGTCGCCTTCCTGCGGGCGAATGTTGATGTGTTTGCATGGCAACCATCTGATATCCCCGGTGTTCCCAGGGAGGTTATTGAGCACCACCTTGCCGTCTGCCCACACGTGCGGCCCGTCAAGCAGAAGGTCCGGAAGCAAGCTTTGGAGCGGCAATAGTTTATTGCCGAGGAGATCAAGAAACTACAAGCGATTGGCTTGATCAGAGGAGTACTCCATCCAACATGGTTGGCCAATCCAGTCGTAGTACGCAAGGCGAATGGGAAATGGAGGCTGTGCATTGATTTCATAGACATCAACAAAGCCTGCCCCAAAGATCCTTTTCCCTTGCCGCACATCGACCAAATTGTGGACTCCACCGCCGGCTGTGACTTACTGTTTTTCCTTGACGCCTATTCCGGCTATCATCAGATTTTCATGGCCAAGGAAGGCAAGGAGAAGACCACATTTATCACCCCGTGTGGTACGTATTGCTTTTTGTGTATGCCTTTTGGGTTGAAAAGTTCTGGTTCTACATTTGCAAGAGCGGTCCAGATTGGTTTTGAGCCCCAGCTACATAGAAATATGGAGGCTTATATGGATGACATTGTGGTCAAGACCAAGGACAAAGCTACGCTCATATCAGACCTAGAAGAGACATTTGGAAACCTGCACAAGATCAACATGAAGCTCAACCCTGAGAAGTGTGTGTTCGGCATCCCATCCGGCAAGCTTATGAAGTTCTTTGTATCTCAACGAGGAATCGAAGCAAATCCTGACAAGATCAAAGCAATTGAGAAAATTGAGGCACCAAGATGAGTCAAACATGTGCGGCGTCTTCCCGGCTGTGTTGTTGCTCTAAGTAGGTTCATCTCAAAATCTGCTGAGTGCGCCCTCCCCTTTTTCAAAATCTTGAAGAAGGCAGGCCCAATGAAATGGACTCCGGAAGCGGAGGCAGCGCTGCAACATTTGAAGAAGTACCTCTCCTCTCTGCCAGTCCTAGTCGCGCCAAAACCACAAGAGCCGTTGCTGCTATACCTAGTGGTGAGTGCCGCACTAGTGCCTGAAAGAGAAGTTGATGAAGAATCAGCAGCAATGGCAAGACAGCCAAGTGACGAGCCAAGGCATTCCCCGACAGGGTCTGGTGCCGCCAAGGAAGGATCTTCGCAGTTGAATGGGACAATCCAGAAGAAGAAGGTGGTGCAGCGCCCGGTCTATTTTGTCAGCTCCGTGTTGCAGGGGGCTAGGTCAAGATATTTTGGCATGCAAAAGTTGCTCTTCGGCCTTCTTATGGCCTCAAGGAAGCTGTGCCACTACTTCCAACCACATGAGATCACCCGCTTCCCGCTACAGTGGATCTTGCGGAACCCAGAAGCTACCGGCAAGATTGTGGAGTGGGATTTGGAACTATCAAGCTTTGGTCTTAAGTTTGAAAGTACTTCGACCATTCAGAGCAGAGCCTTGGCGGAGTTCATTGCAGAGTGGACCCGAAAGGCCGATGAAGAAGTTCCACAGTCAACTCTCCCCGGTAAGGAAACCAACCAAGAGTGGATCATGTATTTTGATGGAGCTTTCTCGCTGCAAGGCGCCGGTGCCGGAGTGCTGCTTGTCGCACCCACCGGATAGCACATCAGACATGTGGTTCAGATGCACTTTCCCCGCGAGAGATCAACGAACTACACTGCTGTGTATGAAGGACTGCTTGCCGGTCTTAGGATCGCGGCAGACCTTGGGATCAAGAAACTTATTGTCAGAGGTGATTCTCAACATGTCATCAGGCAAGTGAGCAAAGATTACCAGAGACCGTTAATGGAAGATTATGTAGATGAAGTGAGGAAGTTGGCAGAACGTTTTGACGACCTGCAAATGTAACACGTTCCACGTGCAGAAAACAATGTTGCCGATGGCCTATCAAAGTGTGTTGCCCTTAAGTTACCTGTGGAACCGGGAACTTTCGCGCTCCAACTAACTCAACCCTCCGTGACACCATCAACTGGACAAGAAAAGAGAAGGAAGTTAAGTTCCGGCAAGTATTTCTTGGTAGGGCTCCCAGAAGCCGTCGACGAGAAGGTTGCCAGAGAGAACGGCAGGCTTGTCGGTGAGTACTATGCTCCAACAGGGCCCCCGGCCCCTGCCATGGAAGCACATACTCCCGCCAGGCTTGCCGGGGTGCAACAGGCTCTAGCGGGCCCTCAGGCCCTTGCTATTGAGACAAATGCTACTCCGGCAGAGGATATGCCTTTAGTCCTTGTTGTCGAGCTCCATGCTCCAACATGGGCACAACACGTCGTTTGTTTCCTTCAGACAGGAGAACTCCCCGGGGAACAAGAAGAAGCAGAGAAAGTAGCCCGCTGGTCTAGTATGTACCAGTTCGTGGACAACGTCCTGTACAGAAAGAGGCCGAACGGTGTGAAACTCAAGTGCATTTCCCGGGAAGATGGACTGGAGCTGTTGGCAGAGATATATGGAGGCATTTGTGGCTCCCATATAGGATCAAGAGCCCTTGCTGGAAAGGCATTCTGGCAAGGCTTTTTTTGGCCCACTGCCCTCCAGGATGCAATGACATTAGTAACCAAGTGTAAGGCAGTCCAGTTTCATTCGAAGAGATTACATCAACCAACTCAAGCTCTTCAAACAATCCCTCTCTCTTGGCCGATTTAGGTCTAGGGGCTCGACATCTTGGGCCCCTTCCCTTGCGCAACCGGGGGATTTGACTACTTGTACGTGGCAATCGACAAGTTCACAAAGTGGCCAGAACTGGAAGCAGTGAGGAAGGTGACAACACAGTAAGCCGTCAAGTTCTTCAAGGGACTAGTTTGCCGTTTTGGTGTTCCCAACAGGATAATCACTGACAACGTCACACAGTTCACGAGCCTCACCTTCATGCAATATGTCCAAGACCTTGGCAGCAGAATCTGCTTTGCTTCCATTGCCCACCCAAGGAGCAACGGCCAAGCGGAAAGGGCTAACGCTGAAGTGTTGCGAGGCCTCAAGACGAGAACTTTTGACAGGCTGCACAAGTGCGAAAGGCACTAGATTGATGAGTTGCCGGTGGTTCTTTAGTCAATCATAATGACACCAAGTCGAGCTACCGACCAGACACCCTTCTCCCTCGTCTATGGGGCAGAGGCAGTTCTCCCCATGGAACTCATATACGGGTCACCTCGAGTGCTCTCTTATGATGAGCTCAAGCAAGAGCAGTTGCGGCAAGATGACACGACGCTCCTTGAGGAAGACCATCTTCAGGCTGCTGTGAGGGCTGGACGCTACCAGCAAGCTTTGCGCCGCTGCCACAGCCGCAAAGTTAATGTCAAAAGTCTTGAGGAAGGTGACCTTGTTATTCTGCTAGTTCAGTCCGCCAAGAATTCCAACAAGTTGACGCCGAAGTGGGAAGGCCCTTATCGGGTCGTATGAGTTACCAGGCCTGGCGCAGTCCGCCTGGAGACCGAAGATGGCATTCCAGTGAGCAACTCCTAGAATATTGAACACCTTCGCAAGTTCTACCCATAAGGCACAGTTTCCGGGCCTCCCGGCAACCACCTTTTGTACAAGTCTTGCTGCTGAAGCATGTAATCCTTGGTACAAAGCGAGGCTTAGACCCTGTGCATAGTTGAATAAAGATAAGTGTTCTGCAATCCTGATCGATTCTCATGTTTACTTATGTGCATGTTCGTCTAAAGCATTGCATTGCACTTAATCCCGGCAAGGGCTAACGGAGCACCAAGGTTCCATATCCATATTTTCTCTTCTTTCTTTTTCTCAAAGGACGGAAGGTCTACAGCTTTGCTGGGGGGGATGGTGGTACGGATACCTATGAGTGATGTCCAAAAAAGCTTGCCGAAAGGAGCACAACAACAAAAATATAAGTTGTGAAAACCCCAAGTGAATCCTTGCCATGAAGTTATTTTCCTTGGATGATTTCGGCTTCTATGGAGAAAACCTACACGCATGGGAACCTTGCTGCGATTGGCTGTGCCCTCACTATGGTCGGGACCGCTCGACAACTTAAGTGGTCGTGCCCGTGCTCCTTGATTCGTTTCGAGTCCGCTAGACGACTCAAGTGACAGCGGTCGCGCCCTTATTCTATTTCGAGAGAGACCAACACCTTGAACGGTTGTACCAAGGATGTCGAGGTATCTTTCCGGCAGTAGCACCGCCAGTAGGCTGCTAAGGACCCGTTCCTTAAAGCGCTCACGGTAGGGCTACGCATGCCGACAAGATTTTTCTAAGAAGGCATAGGGAAAGTTCCATACATATGGAAAGAAATCAAGCAAGGAAGATAACATAAAATTGCTCAAGGCATAACGGGAAATATTACATCGTCCTTGCCGAGCTACTGCCGACGACATTAAATAAATTGTTTTTGACATATGCGACAACGACGAGTGCGACAGCTAATCCCGACGATCGCCTTCGACCCGCTTGACTTGGCTCAGCCTCTCGATGATGGGTGCGACGAGTTCCTCGAGCGCCTTGACGTCAGCATCCTTCGGCAAGCGGTCGAGGACATTGGTGAGGTTGAGGTTGGGGTTCTTATATGCCACCTTGACGAGCACCTTGCGGAGGAAGGCCTCGCAGAGCGTACGCTATTCGCTGGCCAAGTGGGACGCCCGGTCGGAGTGAAGATGCTCCAAGGCTCCAAGCAGGCTGTCAACGAACATGGTCACCTTGGCGCTCATGGACACCCTGTCATCAGGAGAATATATGGGTTCTTCTAGGCCCATGGCGGTCAGTTGTTCGGCAAGCCTTTCCACAACATCGACGAGTTTCTCGGTCCACATTTCCACTCCATGTACATAATCATCATGGGTGATGTTGACGCTCTTCACCCGCTCCTTCTTGTCGGCGAGATCCTTGACCAGAGCCTTTTCCTGGGCCTTAGCGGTCTCGAGGGTCCCGGTCAGCGTGACCAGCTTTAGGTTCAGGTCGCTCATGGACTCGTTGGCCAAAGAGAGCTGCTTGGTCTTGTTGGAAAGGGCGACATGCATCTCCATTAAGCTGGAGACGACCTTGTCTGTTTCAGTTTCAAGCGACGAGACCTCCTTGCTGAGATCCTCAAGATCAACCTCCAGTTTCTTCACCCGCTCATCCTTTAATTTCTTGGCGGCCTCGGCAGCTTCAGCTGCGTTGATGGCCCATTTCAGCTTGACTGCGTGATCCGCCGTTAAAGCCTCGAACGTCTCCTTATGTTTCCGCTCCAGCTCCTAGGTCCGTCGCGTGACGAGATCGTCGAGCTCAACTTCCTTGCTGCGGAGCTTCTCAGCAAGCACCTTCTCGCGAGTGGCGAGGTCCTCCTCATGGGCATCGATCAAGACATGACGCTCCATCAAGCGAGCATCTTCGTCGGAAGCCCGTTATTTGGCCTCTTCCTCTGCCTGCTCGGCATCAGACTGCTGCATGAAGAGTTGGCTCCAGCCCTGGCTCAATTGCGTCTATCCAGTATTCAGGTCATCGGAAGCTTGGGCGAACCAGGCCTGGGTTTCCTCGACGCACTCCTGGAAGTTGGCCTCAGCCACTTCCATGACTGCTGCCCTAGAGTCTAGTTTGTCCTTCCGGGCACGATGGAGCGCTCGAAGCTAGCGGAAGTTTTCACCCACGGTCTGGAGGAGCTGTTCCTCTTGGGATTTGCTGCCGGTGCTTGGCTGTTCAACGATGTCGAGCCCAACAGCAGTGATGGCTTCCTCAATAAGAATTCCCCCTTCGGGTGCCCCCCCAGTGCTTGCCGTGCCTGGGATGCTGACAAACAAGTTGTCGCCGACCTTGAAGTGTCTGCTTGACGAAGGAGCCTCGGACGGAGGCAACCGGTCCTCGACGGCTGCCTCCCCAACAGATGGGGGCTTAGTAGTCGGCGTAGCACTTTGCACTCCTGTGGCGGGAATGGCGTCAGTGCGACCACTTGCCTCCCCACCAGCCTTCTCGACGGACTTCTTGGCGGCCTCCTCGGCAGCGACCCTGTCGGCTTCGGTGGCGGTGTCCCGGGTGGTCTCCTCGATAAAGGTGTTGACGTCCATGTCCACCATCAAGGGGATGTCTGGGGGGGGGAAGAAAGCAAACCAAACGAAGCTAAGGTGGAAGTTCAAGAAGACAAAAAAGACAAAAATAATAAAGAGTACCTGCACCAATAACAGTTGCCAGCGAAGGCCTACCGGTGCCTGTGCTTGCTGGCTCCTCCTCGTCGCGGTAAAGCATGCTGGAGGAGGTCCTTGCCGGGGACCTGTCTCTGGGCAGCATAGATGATGGGGGCGGCACGTCCGGAATGGTCGCTGCATGTCCGGTGATGTCAGCAGTAAAGATGCACACCCCAGCACTTGCCAGCAGGAAGTGAGTAGTGGGCTCACGTTGGGGGCTCCGCTGGGGATTGGGTCGAGGGCTGCATCAGGGGCTGGCCTCCGCATTGACGGCGGTCGTCCTTGGCGCGCTTGAGGCGCTCGTCGATGACTCCTTGACCGTCTAGGTCCTCACCCTCTTTGCGACCCGCTGCGCCAGTGTTTCCACATCCCTTGAGAGACAAAACGAGGCGAATCAAATGAGTAAAATAAAAACCAAAAGTTAGAAAAATAAAATATAATGGCAAGGTCCTTACTCCTCATCTTCTTCTCCCGAGCTAAGGGTAGAAAGGTCGAAGGCGACCTCTGCCGTGGTGCCCGCAGGAGGAGGTGGAGGGGTTCCCCTGGGTCGCTTGGCCGCGGCCGACGCGGGTTGCTGATGGGTTTCTTGCCGCCGCGTGGCCCTGCCAGTTGCCCCCTTGCTGGGGATGCATTACTCGAAGGACCTTGACGGACGGGGAACCTAGAGGCGGCGCTCCACAGGATGCACCTTTTCCTTTGCACAAGAGACGAGGCCTACTCGGTCAGCTCCTCCTGAGGTGTGTCTTCGGCAGGGCAACTTCGGGCGGACGTGCCGCCTGCTCCTCGGCGGTCCCGCCCTTCCCGACAAGGCCTTCATCCGGAAGTGTTTCTCCTTCGCCGGATTCGTCTTCCAAGAAGCCCGTGCTGTCGGCCTCCGCGGCGAGGTCTGCTTCCTCCGCCCTGCTGGCGATGTACACTAGCTCCTCCTCGGTGGTGTCGCGGACAAGGCCCTCTTCCCCGTGGATGGCCCTTCCCACCAAGTTATCAAAGAATTCTTGCACTTGCTCGGCAGGCGGCTCAATCCAAGACATGTCGAGGCTATGGGCATCGAACACCGGCATCATGGCAATGATTCTCCCTAAGGCGGCATTATTGCACAAGGGGACTACGCATGCCAGCGGCTCGGGTACCGAAGCATTGCTGAACAGCCTCTGGTGGAGGGATCCGTGCTGCATAACGGCCAAGTTGTGGTTCAGCCCGGGGCATAGCCTCATGATGTCCACCGCGTTCCGAAAATCCCAAGGTGGCCTCCCCTTATTCTGCAAGGGGGCAATGTGCCGGTGGAGGAAATCGACGCCTACCATCTCCACGGAGAGGCCGGCGTCCTTGAGGCGGAGGATCCTGGTGGTCGCGACTGTAAGTTTACTGTCCTTGGGGTCAATGGCGCCCTAGTCCTTGCCACACACCATTTTAGCCTGCCACGGCAAGCAGAAGGATAGGACTTTCTCCTCTCGAATCCAACACCATCTGCCCCGCCACTCGTCCCACCTATCACAGTAGGCCTCGTCAGGGTAGACCTCCTTGGTTCCTGGTCGTGGAATCCAAGTGATGGCACCAAAAAGGGCCCCTCCTAGTTGGATGCAACGGGAAAAGTAGTGGCGGAAGAGAGCGGTGTTGGGGACTACTCCGACAAAGTTTTCGCAAAGGTCGGCGAAAACTACCATGGACATCATGGCATTCGGCATGAAATCCAAGAGTTGGAAGCCATAGGTGAACATGAGGTCGTTGAAGAAGTCTGAAAAAGGGGGACAGAGCCCGCAGTAAAAGTAATCGGCAAAGAAAGGGTATTTTCCTGGGCCGTCCTCGGAGGGGCCTGGACTCACGTAGGTGGAGGGATGCGCCACCGTCCTCGTCACCCACATCCATCGGTATTGCTTCTTCAGGGTGTCCAAGACAAGCCCCGGCGGAAAGACGACGTGCTCCTTCCGCATCCTCACCATCTTGTTCTCCGAGATGGCCTCTGCTTCCTTACCTTTGCTAGCTTTGGGGGGCATGGCGGCGACAAGGGCGGGGGCTGAGGATGAAGAGAGAGCGGGGGCGTGGATGAGGGGAAGGGGCTCTGCTTCGAGCTCGAGGAAGAGCAGGATAGCAGTTCTTAGATTGGGAAACACGAGAGGTGAATGAGGAGCGCCTCTGCAATTTCCTATTTTATGGGGAAGGCGCGGGGAGGTTTCTTTACTAAAAATAAGCTAACATAGAAACATTTCACGGGCGCGCTGCTGTAACGGCTGAGCCGCGCACGTATCCCACGTCCCACATTCAATGGGCGTCGTGTGGAAGCGCAGTGAGCGCCATGATCACAACTGCAAGGCCCTGCCACTCATGCCCATGCACTATTTGGGCCTAGCCCAACAACGCCTTGCACCATGTGTCGCCCAGTCTTGGGGCTCCTGTCGGTGCACTAGAGTTTTGGGCTCTCCAGTGCCCCTTACTCGTGCACGGGCAGTAGTAGCCACCCTGGCGATGAGGCCCAGCAGGGACTTGCCAGATACAAACACAGGAGAATCAAAACCTCCGGCAAGACCTTGATGGGAGGGCTATTGAGCTCCCAAGAAGAGCAAGGCCCCGGCAAGGCAAGGCCCCGACAAGGCGAACCCCCGGCAAGACCCCGCCAGCGCACGGGCCAGGTGTCAATCCACCTGGACGCGTATCGCGGCAGCGATGTTGGAGGGGGCTAAGCGGTGCTGATGGGAAGGGCTCCCGTCCCATCCCACTGACGGACAGAGATGCCTAACGGTGCATTAAATGTGCCTGTACTACCCCATTAGTGTTAGGTACGATAGCACTGTAGCTCTGTACACCCCGTGTACACACTATACACCACTGTTGGGATCCCCTTCAGAATATAAAAGGAGGCCCAGGGCGATACGGTAGAGGTCTTTTTCGCTTTTCAGCTTTTGGGACTTTCTGGCTCTCATGGGTGGCAGCTGCTCATGGCACTCCTGTAGCTAGAACCCTAAGAACACTCTCAATACAACCAAGCAGGAGTAGGGTGGTACGCATCCGTGCGGCCCGAACCTGGGTAAAGATCCCCATGTGCTGTTCATCAGACCGGCTCTTTGTGCGAGCCTTCCCCTCGCCGAACCGAAAGGGGTCCCTGTGATCCCATAGGTGTTCGTTCCCATGACAACGAGCTTTATTGATATAGATGAATCATATGGAGTTTTCCCCTCTCTATCTTTTTGTGATTAATTGAGTATTCCCTTTGAAGTTTTCTTATCGGATTGAGTCTTTAAGGATTTGAGAACACTTGATGTATGTCTTGCGATGGGATATCCGTGGTGACAATGAGATGTTCTATCGATCCACTTGATGTATGTTCTGGTGATAACCTTGCGGGTTCTGTGACCTTGGGAATCTATGCATAGGGGTTGGCACACGTTTTTGTCTTGACTTTCCGGTAGAAACTTTGGGGCACTCTTTGAAGTTCTTTGTGTTGGATTGAACATGATGAATTTGAAATTATGTGATGCATATCATATAATCAAGACCATGGGTACTTGTGGTGACATTGGATTATCTGGGTGACATTAGGGTTTTGGTTGATGTGTATCTTAAGGTGTTATTTTAGTATGAACTCTAGGGCTGTTTGTGACACTTATAGGGATAGCTCATAAGATTGATCAAAAAGGATAACTTTGAGGTGGTTTCGTACCCTACAATAATTTCTTCGTTAGTTCTCCGCTATTTGTGACTTTGGAGTGAACTCTTTGTCGCATAAGAGGTATTTACATATGATTCAACTATATTAGTATTGTTTAGAGAGATTGCACTAGTGAAAGTATGAACCCTAGGCCTTGTTTCCAAGCATTTATACAATGTTTTGCTCGTTTTTTACTATTTGTTACCTTGCTGCTTTTATATTTTCAAATTACAAAAACCTATATCTACCATCCATATTACACTTGTATCACCATCTCTTCACCGAACTAGTGCACCTATAAAATTTACCATTGTATTGGGTGTGTTGGGGACACAAGAGACTCCTTGTTATTTGGTTGCAGGGTTGTTCAAGAGAGACCATCTTCATCCTATGACTCCCACGGATTGATAAACCTTAGATCATCCACTTGTGGGAAAATTGTTGTTGTCCTACAAAACACTGGGCTTGGAGGCCCAACATGAGTCTACAAGAAGAAGGTTACGTAGTAGACATCAAAGTCCCGGCATGCACTCCAAGCCTGGTTGATTTGTTTCCTTCCAGAAAAATTCCTTCCGAAGGTTTTATTCCATTTGGACTCCGTTTAATATTCCATATCTGCAAAACTCAAAAACAAGGAAAAATAGAAACTAGCACTAGGCTCTAAATTAATAGGTTAGCCCCAAAAATAATATTAAATAGCATATTAATGCATATAAAACATCGAAAACAGGTAATATAATAGCATGCCATCATAAAAAATTATAGATACGTTGGAGACGTATCAAGGGTAGAGAGCCGCAACACGATGATCGAGTCATCGTGCTTCTTCTCGGTCTTTCGCTCTAGGGAGGATGAAATGGCGGCAAAGGACAAGGCTTTGGTGGAGAAGGAAGTCATCCTAGATGCTGTCTGCACTCATGCCCTTAACATGTTGTTGCGACACGAGCGGGAGAATGCAAAACTCTGAGCGCGGCTCCATGAAACCATGTAGAATTTTGAGAGGCGATGGACAAACTGGCCCAAGAGACAGTCCAGATGGCCTGCCTGGCCGTGCGAGAGAACCGGAAGCAAGAGCAGGTACAATAGCATCTTGGCGGCATGCTGGCAGAGATGAGAAAGCACCATGAGGCCCTCTACGAGATGTACCACCGCTTGAGAGAGTTGCTGCCCTTGCTCGAGCTTAACCCATTCCACCATGCTCCCGATTTTGATGAGCGTCGAGTGGTGGATCTTTTTGATTTCTTCCAATATCTTAGCATCAAGCTCTCCCACCTCCATGAGGTGGTGGGTGATATGGAGAGACAGAAGACCCATGCCGCCATGGTGGTGGCCTCGTGAATTCTCTACTCACTTCACCACCAAGAGACCCTCTTCCTAGCGGACGCCATCGTGGAGGATCTCGCACTCGAGGACCGGGAGTAGTCGTAGAGGGACATGGAGAGAGACGCATACATTGTGGTGTGGGAGGGGAATAGTTGGGACTTAAGTGCCATGTGAGCCTAGCTGGAACAATCCCCATATCTTTGGCTCGAACGAAGGTTCTCGACTAGGCTTTTGTTGGTATAGGGGACCCTATTAGTGGCAGAGATGCATAGTAGTATGATAGATTATGTTTTGCTGAAATCCTGAATGTCTTTTTATTAAGTGTGTGCATATGTTGTTCTTCCCGGAACCTGTAGTGTAACTGTATGATCCCACATAGCCAGAGTAACTATCACCGATGATAAGAAAAGTTAGACGTAGATACGTTGGAGCGGGGTCCGGGACGTAGCGTGTATGTTTTGCTTCTCGAGATCACAAAGCGTTCCTGGGAGCGGGTCATGTGGTGAACATGCCAGGAAGTCCCTGGTTCACAGGCGGGACTGATTACAGGTTTGGAGGAATTCAGGAAGGAAACAACTTAAGTGCGAGAGTGATGGGGTGCTTGTGCCCCTTCTCCCTACTCGGTGTTTACACATGGATCGTAAAAGTGCGGGGAAAGGTACAAGGCCACAATAGTACATAACTAGGGCATGCCATGACGCCCCTTTTTACGAGCGAGAACCTGAGTACATGGCTGGTGGAGTACCTAGCTTTTAGACACAAAACAATTAGTCCCGTTCTGAGCTTGCCGCAGGTAATTGGGTACCCCAACGGTGAACAATCTCTTCATAGCATGTCATCCAGTGAAACGCCAGGTCGCCACGTTCAAAGAGAATGCACGCAGCCCCTGGGCTTACATGACGGAGTAAGCCGCCTTGAGAGAGATGTTACGGGACGAGTCCTGCTGAAGGCGATCTCGATGGTGAATGAAGTCTTCTCCGGTCCCTGGTGCATTGCTGCCACAATCAGGCCTATCAAGGAGGCTGGCATGGTGACCGATGTGGGTCGAGCAGGGGGCGCTTGAGAAGGCGGGGCCCTTCCATGACACCGACTGGGCCTGCTCAATCCTATTCACGAGAACGATTGATCTTGGGAGAACTGGCATAGTGCGACAACTATGGTAAGACCCCGGCGGATGCCGTCCTCCATCAACTAAAAGCTTCGTCGTGCCACTCAATAAAGATACACAAAGGTTGTCACCGCTTGTGCCACGAGCTTTACGTGGACGCGAAGGGTGTTGACATTGTCAAAGAACACTATAACAATGGCGGCCTCTGGGATGCCTTAGCTTAGCACATGTAGCTGACGAAAACGAGCGACCTAGTTCCTGAGGTGCTCCCCGACCCTCTGCCTCGGGTGGATAATAGAAGTCAATGTGGGCCTTAATGGCCCGTGGTTCCTTGGGCATGGGATACCCCCTATCGCATCCTTGCAACCACGCGCCGCCCAGGTGGGTGATACGTCTCCAACGGTCGAAAATTTATGAAGTATTCATGTCATATTTACCTATGTTTATAATCTTTTATATGGTTTTCATGCATTATATATGATTTATTTAGAACTAACCCGGACTAACGTTGTTTTTAGAAGAATTACCGTGGTGTTGTTTTTATGCAGAAAATAAAAGTTCTCGGAATCACCCGAAACTTTTTGACGTTTTTTGGACAATATTAGAAATACCAGAGCGAAGAACCACCATAGAGGGCCACCTACTGGCCACAAGACAACAGGGCACGCCTACCCCCTCGCGTGCCCTGATATCTTGTGGGCCCCTCATGGCTCCGATTGGCGTATTTCCAACACTGAAAAATCCTATATATATATATAGAAACCCTCTGAAATAACCCTCGAACTTCTGCTCTGCTTCCGCAAGCCTGTGTACCAAAGAAAACTCATCCGAAGCCCTGTTCCGGCACCCTGTCGGTGGGGGAAATCATCATAGGAGGCCATCTTCATCATCCTGGTGGTGTCCATGACGAGAAGGGAGCAATTCACCCTCGGGGCTGAGGGTATGTATGAGTAGCTATGATCTCTCTCTCTCTCATGTTCTTGAGATGTCACGATCTTGATGTATCATGGGATTTGTTAATATAGTTGGATCATATGATGTTATTCCCTTGCTATCTTGATGTGATGAATCAAATCTTTCCCTTTGAGATTTTATTATGTCGGATTGAATATTGGATTTGACATCACTTGATGTATATCTTGCATGTGGATACCCGTGGTGACAATAGGGTGTTCTACCAATTCACTCGATATATGTTTTGGTACTCAACTTGCGGCTTCCCATGGTGACAATGGGGTAATCTATGCATAGGGGTTGATACATGCTCTTGTCCTACTTTTTCTGATAGAAATCTTGGGGTACTCTTTGAAGTTCTTTATGTTGGATTGAATATGATGAATCTGAAATTGTTTGATGCATGTCGAAAAATTAAACCACAGATACTTGAGGTGACATTGGAGTATCTAGGTGACATTAGGGTTGATTGATATGTATCACACGTTTTATTTTACTATGAACTCTAGGTCTATTTGTGACACTTATAGGAATGGCTCAATAGATTGATCAGAAAGGATAAATTTCGGGTGGTTCTACTACCTACAACAATTTCATCTTATGTTTTCTACTACTTATGAACTTCGAAGCGATTCTTTGTTGCATGTTGACGGATTATCATATGATTCTATTATGTTAGCATTGTCGAGAGATTGCACTAGTGAAATTGTGAACCCTAGGCCTTATTTCCAAGCATTTATACAACACTTTGCTCACTGTTTGTCACTTGCTACCTTGCTGTTTTTATATTTTCAAATTACAAAAACCTATATCTACTATCCATATTGCACTTGTATCACCATCTCTTCGCCGAACTAGTGCACCTATACAATTTGCCATCGTATGGGTGTGTTGGTGACACAAGAGATTTCTTGTATTTGATTGCATGGTTGTTTGAGAGAGACCATCTTAATCCTACACCTCCCACATATTGATAAACCTTAAGTCATCCACTTGAGGGAAAATTGCTACTGTCCTACAAAACTCTGCGCTTGGAGGCCCAACAGTGTCTACAAGAATAAAGTTGTGTAGTACACATCAATCTCTTTTCTGGCGCCGTTGCTGGGGAGGTGAGTTCTTGAAGGCATATCTTTAGATATTTCCATTAAATATTTTAGTTTCTTGTTTTTCACGAGTTTGGTTTTATAAAATAAAACTACAAAAAATGGAATTGAGGTGGCCTCAAATGCTTCCTCTTTACAATATCTTTCGTGAAAATGATGGTTCAGAAAATTGTGCTCAGTTGTTAGAAGAAGAATTTATAAAAATCCTTAATTTGAAATCCTTGAATGATGAGAATGATAGAAATATTTTTAGTATGAATTCTCTGAATATCCATGATGCTAAAGATATGTGAAAACATGAACTTGGGGATGCTATGTTTGATGAAGATGATATATTTAGCCCCCCAAGTTTTGATAAGAAAATGTATTATGACGATGTCATGCCTCCTATCTGTGATGATTATGGTGATGACATGTATGCTATAAATAGTAATGATAACCATAAAAATTTTCATCATGATTTTATTTTCCATTTGGTTATGTCAATCAAGTATCACATGATAGTTATTTTGTTGAGTTTCCTCCCACTATTTTCTTATGTGGAGAGTAATAAATTTTCTATGCTCGTGTATCATGAAAAGAATGATTTATGTGATAGTTATATTGTGGAATTCCTTCATGATGCTAATAAAAATTATTATGAGAGGGGAAGATATGCTTATGTATATTTCAATAATATTAAGTTTCCTCTCTATGTGTTCAAAGTTTTGAAGTCATTCTTGTTTTACCTTCCTATGCTATTCAATTCTTGCTCCTGTAAATTGTTTTCTCCCAAGATAGCTATGAATAGGAAGTGGGTTAGACTTAAATGTGATTGCCATGTGATTCATGATGCTCCCTTTAATTTTTCATTTACTATTCTTATGTGAGCCTCATTGAATCATCATGCCTAGCTAAAAGGGTTTAAAGAAAAGTGCTTGTTGGGAAACAACTCACCACTTTTCCTTTATGATTTTGTGTGTTAAAATGATTAAGATACTATAGTAATCATGTTTTGTGCCTTTTGTCTTAAGAAAGTGCCAAGTACAGCCTTTGGGATAGTGTGGATACTTGTTAGTTTGATTCTGTGCAAAAACACAAACTTTTACGTCCAGTGCAGAATTACTCTGATTTTACCGCACAGATAGAAGATTATGAAAGTATTACAAAGTTTTTCCATGCACATTCTATGCGTTGTCAAAAAATTTCAGAATTTTAGTAGTCATGGAAGTATGGTGTTCATTCATATCTTCACAGACTGCTATATTTTCGACAGATTCTATTTTGCATGCATAGTTTTTTTGTTTTAGTGTTTCCATAGCTTATATTGAGTGATATAAATTATGGGAATGATATAATACAACAGGTATTATGTGAGAATGCTTATGAATCTTGTCTTGATAGTGCCTAAGTGAATGATCTATATTTACTATACTAACCCATCTCACGAAGTTCCGTTGAGTTTTGTGTGATTGAAGTTTTCAAGTTTTGGATGAGATACCGATATGAGGAGAATAAGGAGTGGCAATACCCTATGCTTGGGTATTCCCAAGGCACCACAAGGTAATATTCAAGGAAGTCTCAAGCGTCTAAGATTGGGTATGCCCCGGAAGGCATCCCGTCTTTCCTCTTCAACACTATCGGTATATCTTACTTGGAGCTATATTTTTATTCATCGCATAGATTTGCTTGGACCGTAATCATATTTTATTTCCCTCTGTTAGAGGTCATTTATAATCTTTTTTTCCAAAAAAAAGTTCCAAGAATTGCCTTAAGATGCCTCCATTGCATGTTTTGATGTGTCCTGTATAAAAACAGAAACTTTTCTTATAGTATTTTAATTTTCATATTTTACTAGAATATCGAAAGTTTTTGGATATTTTACAATGTGTTTTCACAAAAATTATTTATCATGTACAAAAGTTTCAGAATTTTTTGAGTTACAAAAGTACACCATTTGAATTAATTTCTACAGACTGTCTTGTTAAGACAAATTGCTGTCATAGTTTTGTTATCTACTTATCCTAGTGTTTTCATGGCTTATGTTGGTAGATATAAATTGTGGAAATGATAGTAAACAATAGATAATATTCGAAAATTATTATGCAACTTGTATTGGCAGTACATAAAGTGTTGACATATTCTTGTGTGCACTAACCTATCTCACGAGTTCTTTTCAAGCTTGGGTATGCCCAAGGCTCTACCAGTCAATATTACAATAAATCTCAAGCATCTAAGCTTGGGGATGCTACGCATCCCACCTCTCTTTGTCAACTATCAGTTAGCCTATGTTGAGCCTAAATTTTTATTCGTTCACATGATATGTGCTATTATTGGAGTGCCATTTTTTGGTGTTTGAATAAAATACTCAGATATGAAAATTCTTATTCAGAGAGAGAGTCCTCACATAGCTACTTAATTGTTTAGCTACTCATTGATCTTCACTTGTATCATTTGAGAGTAGTTTGATGTTTACTCTTGTGATTCACTTATATCTTAAGGGTAAATTGTGAATGAATGAAATATTATAAATATGAAATTATTTATTTGCTATATTGTTAGTATCCATTTCACATTTGGTTTAGAAAGTAACATTTGTTGAAGTTTGAGAATCACAATATTGCTCATACAAGCAATTCAGGAATGATTAGTGTAAGAAAGAGAACTTTCACATACAAATATATTATCTTGGACATATTTTACGATTGTGAATACCCTTTAATTATTTTCAATCTTGATGAAATTCCTTAAGTTGGACAAGAAAGACAACGTAATGGTTATATTTGGGTATATTTTCATAGAAGTAATATTGTTATGGATTGTCCAACATGTGGTGAATGTTTAGAACCTTTTGCTAGCCAAAACTTCGTACTAAGGGGAGATACTACTTGTACATCCAAATTCTTGAGCCAGTTTATTCCATGAGAGTCCACCATGCCTACTATATACTGTATTTTACTACCATTGCAAGTAAATTTACATGTGCCACCTCTAACCTTCAAATAAACATCCGTTTTGTGTGCCCGTACCGCTCATGGAGCGATCGGGGTGGTCAATATCTTCCATCCTAAGCAGGTTATCCTCATGATGAGTGTTTATTCACTTGTCATTGCATGGGAGAGACTGGTAAAAAGGATTCTCAGTCCTTCATAATACAAAAATAAATAAATAAAAACTCCACCTAGAAAGTTGATTGTTTGGAAGGTACCCGTGGATATGACTAGCCATTGAATATGTTTGAATGGTTGAGGGGGAGTAAAATTTCAATTCCATTTGGGAACCTCCATTAATGTGTTTAGCATGGAAGGTATTGAAATTCCTTGCCATGACGTTGATAGGAAAGGCACACCACCCAAAATATATTCATCTCCGTTTTAAGCATTGAGCTCTGGCACCTCTACAAATATGTGTTTCCCTCTGCGAAGGGACATTCTATTTACTTTTATGTTATTTATTTTCATGTTGAATAAACTTGCTATTCCAATCTCAGTCTATTAGTTGGCAAGCATCGTGTGTGGGGAAAGATCCAAACACATATAGCGAGTGAAATATATTTGATCATGACTCATAATTGTTGACAATTATATTCATGATAAGTATGTTGGGAAGCAAAACATTTCGCCCCTATCTTTCTCCGTGTTTGATAGATGTTTTTGTGATAAAAATATGATTTGAGTATTATCAATCATAGAAGAGTAAATTATAATGGATTACGTGGATCACTTACTTAGATATTGCTGAAAATAAGATGCATTGAAATTGTTGGATGACTAAGAACATAGGTTGTTAAGTTTCAAGAGAATGCATTGTTTGAACCAAGACATGTGAAATGATTGCTACCATAACATGATGACTTTTATGAGAAAAGAGTTTCTATTTACGATGCTAGAAAAAGTGAATGGCATTATCATTGATCAAACTTATATACTATGCTAGCATTCACACCTCATAATTTTTTTATCATTTACCTACTCGAGGATGAGTAGGAATTAAGCTTGGGGATGTTGATACGTTTCCAACGTATCGATAATTTATGAAGTATTTATGAATATTTAACTATATTTACAATACTTTTATATGGTGTTGATGCATTTTATATGATTAAATTAGAACTAACACGGACTGACGATTTTTGCAGCAGAATTACTGTGGTGTTGTATTTATGCAGAAAATAAAAGTTCTCGGAAACGCCTGATTTTTTTGATGATTTTCTCTGGATAGCATGAAAAATACTGGAGCAAAGAACCACCCGAGGCGGGCCACCTGATGGCCACAAGCCACCAGGGCACCCCCTGGTGCGCCCTGATAGCTTGTGGGCCTCTCGTGGCTCCGATTGACGTGATTACAACGCTAAAAAATCATGTACATATAGAAACCCTCAGAAATAAACCTAGAACTTCTGCTTCGCTGCCGCAAGACTCTGTACCGAATAAAACTTGCCCGAAGCCCTGTTGCAAGACCCTGCCAGAGGGGCGAATCATCACCGGAGGCCATCTTATTTATCCTGATGGTGTCCATGACGAGGAGGGAGTAGTTGACCCTCGGGTCCGATGGTATGTACTAGTAGATATTTGATCTCTCTCTCTCTCTCTCTCTCGTATTCTGAGATGTCACGATCTTGATATATCATGGGCTTTGTTAATATAGTGGGATCATATTATTCCTTTGCTACCTTGATGTGATGAATTGAATTTTTCCCTTCAAGATTTTGTTACGTTGGATTGAATATTAGATTTGGGATCACTTGATGTATGTCTTGCATGTGGATACACGTGGTGACAATGGGGTGTTCTACTAATTCACTTGATACCTGTTCTGGTACTCAAATTGCGGATTCCCGTGGTGACAATGGGGTAATCTATGTATAAGGGTTGATACATGTTCTTGTCCTACTTTCTCTAGTAGAAATCTTGGTGTACTCTTTGAAGTTCTTTGTATTGGATTGAATATGATGAATCTGAAATTGTTTGATGCATGTCTAGTAATTAACCCACATATACTTGAGGTGACATTGGAGTATCTAGGTTACATTAGGGTTGATTGATATGTATCATAGGTGTTATTTTACTATGAACTCTAGGGTTGTTTGTGAAACTTATAGGAATGTCTCAATAGATTGATCAGAAAGGATAAATTCGAGGTGGTTCTACTACCTACAACAATTTCATCGTATGTTCTCTGCTACTTATGAACTTTTGGAGTGATTCTTTGTTGCATGTTGAGGGATGATCATATGATTATATTATGTGAACTTTTTTTAGAGACTGCACTCGTGAAAGTATGAACCCTATGCCTTATTTCCAAGAATTTATACAACGTTTTGCTTGATGTTTGCCACTTGCTACCTTGCTTTTTATATTTTCATATTACAAAAACCTATATCTACTATTCATATTGCATTTGTATCACCATCTCTTCGTCAAATTAGTGTATCTATACAATTTTCCATTGTATTGGGGGTGTTGGGGACACAAGAGGTTTCTTGTATTTTATTGCAGGGTTGTTTGATACGTCTCCAACGTATCGATAAATTATAAGGTATTCATGTCATATTTGCCTATGTTTTTATTGTTGTTTTATGATTTATTGGGACTAACCTATTAATGGTTGCAAAATTTCACAAGTTATTGTTTCACACTTTGATGTGTAGGAATTAATTGGAAATTTTCGAAAAAACGCAAAAGGAGCCTTGTTGGTCGACGACTCTAGCTTTCCTGAAATCTGCCCATAAACAATTTTTAGAGATCGTCAGTTTGACACCCGAATATGGAGTCAAATGGAAAACGTTAAAACTAGGAAAGTATGAGGAATTTTATGGCAATGATGCTGGACTACAAATTCATCCAAAACAGAGTTCGTATGCGATTTGGAGACCCATTTTACTTAAGGAAAATATCTGATTACGGGATGACGAGAATTGATGATTTGATTGAGTCCAACTCTTACCATATCTGATATATTCGGCGAAGACACGACTTTGGGAACTCATGAGGGTTTTGAGGAGTCCCTAGGAAGGTTCTAGAGGTGCCCAAGAGCCATTGGATCAAGGATCCATCCATCGGAGGGCCATAGAGCACCACCGAGGCACATATAAGGAGAGGAAACCCTAATTTCGGAGAGCCACCAAGAGGCACAAATTTTTCTCTCCCTTGGCAGCCGCCAATAAAAGGGGAGAGGCTCCTCCATTGCAGCACCAAGTCCAAGTAAGAAGGAGAGGGCAAGGGGCCGCCGCCCATCGCCGGCGCCGTGGCCGCCATCGCTTCCATCTCTTCGGGGCTGCACCTCTCCATCAACAAATATCTCTTTGTCACCATGATAATGTGTGAGTAATCCTCCTTGGGGCTGAGGGTTTGTACTAGTAGCTATGTTTTCAATCTCTCTCTGGTGGTCTTGAGATGGCATGATCTTGATGTATCATGGACTTTGTTAATATAGTTGGATCACATGGTGTTTCCCCTTCTCTATCTCGTTGTGCTGAATTGATTTTTTTCCTTTGAGATTTTGTTATTACCGGATTGAATACTTTTATGGATTTGAGAGCACATGATGTATGTCTTGCATGTGGATACCCGTAGTGACATTGGGGTATTCAAGTGATTCACTTGATATATATTATGGCGTCAACTTGCGGATTCCGGTGACCTTGCGAATCTATGCATAGTGGTTGATTACACATTCTTGTCCTAGCTTCTCTAGTAGAAATCTTCGGGAACTCTTTGAGGTTCTTTGTGTTGGATTGAGTATCATGAATCTGAAATTTTTTGATGCGTATCGTATAATTAACTCATGGATACTTGTGGTGACATTGGAGTATCTAGGTGACATTAGAGTTGGTTGATGTGTGTCATATGGTGTTATTCTAGTACGAACTCTTAGATAGATTAATCGGAAAGGATAACTTGGTTATTTTAGTACGAACTCTTGGATAGATTGATCGGAAAGGATAACTTTAAGGTGGTTTCATACTCTACAAACGATTTCTTATTATGTTTTCCGCTAGATAAGAACTTTGGAGTGATTCTTCATTCCACGTTGAGGGATGGTTATGTGATCCAATTATAGTAGCATTGTTGAGAGATTTCACTAGTAGAATTACAAACCCTTGGCCTTGTTTTCAAGCATTGCAATACCATTTCTGCTCAGTTTTGCTACTTTCTACCTTGTTGTTTTTATTGTTTCAGATTACAAAAATCAATAACTACTATCATTACTACACTTGTGTCACCATCTCTTCACCGAACTAGTGGACCTATACAATTTGCCATTGTATTGGGTGTGTTGGGGACCAGAGATTTCTTGTATTTGATTGCAGGGTTGTTTGAGAGAGACCACCTTCATCCTACATCTCCCACGGATTGATAAACCTTAGGTCATCCACTTGAGGGAAAATTGCTAATGTCCTACAAAACTATGCGCTTGGAGGCCCAACACGAGTCTACAAGAATAAGTTGTGTAGTAGACATCAAGCTCTTTTCTGGCGCCGTTGCCGGGGAGGTGAGTGCTTGAAGGTATATCTTTAGATCTTGCAGTCAAATATTTTAGTTTCTTGTTTTTCACTATTTTGGTTTTATAAAAGAAAACTACAAAAATGGAGTAGAGGAAGAATTTATAAAAATAATTGATGAGAATTCCTTGAATGATGAGCATAATAGAAGTATTGTTAGTATGAGTTGTTTGAATATTCATGGTGCTAATGATATACAAAGGCACATGCTTGGGGATGCTATTTTTGATGAAGATGATATTTTTAGTGCCCCAAGTTTTGATGAGCAAAACCATTATGATGATAGCATGTCTCCTATGTATGATTATTATTTTGACGACATGTATGCTATAAAGAGTAATGAAAACCATGGAACTTGTTATCATTATTTATATATTCAATGTGGTTATGTCAACCAAGTGTCTCTTGATATTTATTTCGTTGAGTTTGCTCCCACTATTATGAATGAGAAGAAGTTTTCTTATGTGGAGAGTGATAAATTTTCTATGCTTGTAGATCATTAAAAAATGCTATATGTGATACTTATATTCTTAAATTCCTTCATGATGATAGTGAAAATTATTATGAGGGAGGAAAATATGCTTGTAGGAATTGCAATAATATCGAGTTTCCTCTCTATGTGTTCAAAGTTTTGAAGTTGCACTTGTTTTGCCTTCCTATGCAAGTTGATTCTTGCTCCCATTAACTGTTTGATCACAAAATCCCTATTCATACAAAGTGGGTTAGACTTAAGTGTGCTTGTCATGTGATTCATGATCACAAAATCATCATACCTCGCTAAAAGACATTAAATAAAAGTGCTTGTTGGGAAACAACCCAACACTTTTACTTTATGTTTTTGTGTGTTCATATAATTAAGCTATTGTATTAATCATGTTTTGTGTCATTTATTTCAATAAAGCGCCAAGTAAAGACTTTGGGATAGTGTGGAAACTTGTTTGTTTGATTTTGTGCAAAAACAGGAAGTTTCATGTTCAGTATATGAATTATATAATTTTACTGGAGCGTCAAAAAATTCCGAAATTTTTGCAAAACATTTCTATGAAAAGTATTTGCGTTGTACTAATTTTTGAGAATTTTTGGAGTGAGGTAAGTATGGTGATCATTCAGATCTTTACAGACTGTTTTGTTTTTGACAGATTCTGTTTTGCATGCATAGTTTGCTTGTTTCAAGTGTTTCCATAGCTTATATTTGGTGATATAAATTGTGGTAATGATGGAATACATTATGTATTATGTGATAGCAATTATGAATCTTGTCTTTACAGTACCTGAGTGAATGATCTATATTCACTATACTAACTCATCTCACGAAGTTCCGTTAAGTCTTGTGTGATTGAAGTTTTCAAGTTTTGGGTGAGATACTGATAGGATGTGAATAAGGAGCAGCAAGGAACTAAGATTGGGGATTCCCAAGGCACCCCAAAGGTAATATCCAAGTAATACTCGAGCGTGTAAGCTTGAGGATGCGCCGTAGGGCATCCCCTCTTTTGTCTCCAACATTATCATTACATCTTACTTGGAGCTATATTTTTATTCGTCACATGATATGTGTTTTGCTTGGAGCATCATTATAAATTTTTTTCTATGTTCTATGTTATTTATAATATTGTTTTTCAATAAAAATTTCCAAGAATGGCATTTGGATGCTTGCATTGCATGTTTTGCTATGTGTTGTATAAAATAGAAATGTTTGCTATAGTGTTCGAATTTGCATATTTTACTGGAACGTGAAAAGTTTTTGAAATTTTACACAGTGTTTTATATAAATTATTTATCACATCCAGATTTGCATAATTGTTTGAGTTACATAGGTACACTAGTTTAATTGAATGCTACAGACTGTTTTGTTTGGACAGATTGTTGTCATAGTTTTGTTATCTACTTTTTGTATAGTTTCCATAGCCTATATTGGTAGATATAAATTGTGGAAATGATATTAATCAGTAGATGATGTTTTAAAATTATCATACAACTCGTCTTGGCAGTACATAATGAGTTGATTTATTATTATGTGCACTACCCTATCTCACGAGTTCTTTTCAAGTTTTGTATGGATGAAGTTTTTCAGAATAGGTGAAACCGTAATATGAGAGGATTGAAAGAGATAAAAAAGATCAAGATTGGGGATGCCAAAGGCACCCAAGTAAATATTTCAAGAAGTCTCAAGCATTTAAGCTTGGGGATGCTACGCATCCCACCTCTCTTCATCAAACAACTATCGGTTAGCCTATGTTGAGCCTAAATTTTTATTTGTCCACATGATGTGTGCTATTCTTGGAGTGCTATTTTTATTTTGCTTGATGTTTAAATAAAATACTCAGATCTAAAAATCTTTATTGAGAGAGAGTCCTCACATAGCTACTTAGTTGTTTGAGTACTCATTGATCTTCACTTATATCTTTTGAGAGTAGTTTGATGTTTATTCTTGTGCTTTACTTATATCTAAAGAGTAAATTGTGAATGAATTTAATATCATAAATATGAAATTATCCATGTGCTTTATGCTTAGTAGTAGCTTCACATCTGGTTTAGAAAGCAAAATCTATTGAAGTTTGACTATCACAATATTGGTCATACAAGCAATTTGTGAATGATTAGTATAAGGAAGAGAACTTTCACATACAAATATATTATCTTGGAAATCTTCTATGATTATGAATACCCATTAATTATTTTCAAACTTGAGAAAATTAGTTGAAGTTGGACAAGGAAGGCAACGTAATGAGTTATGGTTGTGTATATTTGCATAGAAGTTATATTGTTATGGATCCTCCAACATGTGGTGCTTGTTTAGAACCTTTTGCTAGCCAAAAATTTATACTAACTAGAGATTCTAATTGTGCATCCAAACCCTTAAACCCAGTTTCTTGCCATGAGAGTCCACCATATCTACCTATATGCGGTATTACCCTACCGTTCCAAGTAAATTTGCATGTGCCACCTCTAAAATTTCGAATAAGCATCTGTTTTGTGTGCATGGACCGCTCATGGATCGATTGGGGGTAGTCAGTATCTTCCATGTTAGGCGGGTTATTCTCATGATGGGTGTTTATTCACTCGTCCTTGAACGAGAGGGGCGGAAATAGGGATTCCCACTCCTGAAATAAAGAAATGCAAATAATTAAACAAAACTCCCCGAGGAATGTTGTTGGTATGGACGGTACCCATGGATTCGGCTAGCCGTGGAGTGTGTTTGTTGGTGGAGGGGGAGTAAACCTTTACTTTTACCTCTTGGGAATCACCGCTAATGTGTTTAACATGGAAGGTATTGATAACTCTTGGTCGCAATGTTGACAGGAAGGGTGCACCTCCCAAAATTATATTTATCTCTGTTTTAAACAATGAGCTCTAGCACATAAGCTAATCCCTTCTTCCCTCTGTGAAGGGACAATCTATTTACTTTCATGTTATTTACTTTTCTCGTTGAGTCAACTTCTTATTCCAACCTACTTCTATTAGTTGGCAAGCATCATGTGGTGGGGAAAGATCTAGGCACATATGGCCATTCAAATATAATTTATCATGACTTATTACTATTGACAATTATCTCTATGATAAGTATGTTGGGAGGCAAAACATTAAGCCCCTATCTTTCTATGTGTTTGATGGATGCCATTCGTTCTAAAAATATGCTTTGAGTACTAGCAATCATAGAAGACTATATGGTGATTGAGTATGTGGAGCTCTTACTTAGACTTTTATGATAATAAGTTCAATTACAATTGTTTGGCGACTAAGAACATAGGTCGTTAAGTTTGAAGAGAATTCATTGTTTGAACCATGACATGTAAATTGATTGCTACTCTACCATGATAATTTTTATGAGAAAAAATTGCTGCTATGATGCTAGAAAAATTGATTGAAATTATCATTGATCAAAATTATATACTATTATAGCATTCACGCTTCATAAATTATATCTTTTATCATTTACCTAGTCGAGGACGAGTAGGAATTAAGCTTGGGGATGCTGATACATCTCTAATGTATCGATAATTTATGAAGTATACATGTCATATTTGCCTATGTTTTTACTATTGTTTTATGATTTATTGGGACTAACTTATTAATGGTTTTGAAATTGCACAAGTTCTTGTTTCATACTTTGATGTGTAGGAATTAATTGGACATTGTTGAAAAAACGCAACAGGAGCCTTGTTGGAGGACTCTGACTTTCCTGAAATTTGTCCACAAACAGTTTTTAGAGATCGTCAGTTTGACCCCGAATATGGCCTCAAATGGAAAAAGTTAAACCTAGTAAAGTACGGGGAGTTTTATGGCAATGATTATCGACTATAAATACGTCCAAAACGGAGTTCGTATGCGATCTGGAGACCCACTTTACTGGAGTAAAATATCTGATTATCGGATCACGAGAATTGATGAGTTGATTGTGTCCAACTCTTACCATCTCTGATATATTCAGCCAAGCGACAACTTTGGAGACTCAGGAGGTCTGTGAGGAGCCCCTATGAAGGTTCTAGAGGTGCCCAAGAGCCATTTGATCAAGGGTCCATCCATCGGAGGGCCATAGAGCACCACCGAGGCACATATAAGGAGAGGAAAACCCAAATTTTGAAGAGCCACCCAGAACCACGAATTATACAAGAGATGGCGACTCCACCCTCCCATTATCATGCCCAAGATGCGCGCCTATCCATTTTAAGACACGAGGGCCTCGCAAGGGATAGAGGCGCATCTTGCCGTTCGCAAGTATAGTAACATTGCATCATTCATTACAGAAGACATGAGTGTACAAGTTGGCTTACACTCGCCACAAGCTAAATTACAATCCACACAGAGTTCAAATCATCAAGAAGAAGACTGGGTCCGACTACGGATGAAATCAAATGATAAAATAGATGCAAATGATACTATCTCGCTATCCCAAAGATCACGACCATGGTCCTCTATTCATCCGGGTAAGTCACGTACATCCTGCCTCTTTCCTCATCATACTCCCACTGGAGCTGGGTAAGATCATCTTGCACGTACTCATCTGTACCTGTACCTGGAGGGTTGTAGTAATCTGTTAGCCACAAGGACTCAGCAATCAAGCGCCTGGGTACCGAGACTATTCAAGCTTACAGGTTGGGATGTGGTAAGTGTTTAGTTTGCAGCAGCACTAAGCATATATGGTATCTAACTTACGTAACATGAAAATAAATATGAGTGGCCTACGATGAAAGATCGAATCTAATATGATCTCTATGAGATCATGAATACTTACTTACGTCAATCATAACCCCACCGTGTTCTCTCTCGATTCATGTTCACGAGCAGAGACGATCACGGTTACTCACACAGTTGGTCTATTTTAATTAGAGTTTAGTTCAATTTAAGTATAACCGGGTATTAAACAAATATCCAAGCTGCCACATAACCGCGGGCACGGCTTCTCGAAAAGTTTTAACCGTGCAGGGGTGCTCCAACTAGTTCATCACAAATAACCACACTCCGCGGGAATAGCCTCGACCACGGATCTCGCGGTCATCATAGGTAATTCCAAAGGAATTCCAACACCTCGAGAAAACCTGAAGAAAGTCAGACTCCACATACAAGACACTCGATAAAGGTAAAACAAATCCAGCAAGACCACCCGACGTGTCGACAAACCCGATAAGAGCCGCGTATCTCGTTCTCAGGACACGATGGATAAGCGACGCGTACCGAGGCGTGATAGAAATCTCCCAAGTTGCCCTGGGTTGGCCCCGCACAGTGCTCTAGTTTGGACCAAGACTCATGAGGAGCACTGGCCCGGGGGTTGATTAATTATCCACGGGTTTGCAAGACCCTATGAGAATTTTATTAGGTTGTTAAGCAAATGTAGTACCAATGTTGGGTCTTGCCAGACAAGTTTTAACTCAACCAAATAAACAAGGGGGTCCCCATAACAACCCCGAGCGTGTTAGGAGCGCAAAATATGGAAAACATAACACCTGAACAAGAATCTATGGTGGTAACAGCGGAACAAAACACTTAGGAAAAGGCCAAGCCTTCCACCAGTACTGACGAGGGTATGTACCTAGGGTAGGGTCTTAGGCAAGGCCCGCCTACCCTACCTAAGGACACTACATGGGAGGACTTGAAGATCAAGCATGAACTTCCGAGTGGATCGCTGGAGATGTCCAAGACCACTCGACAGTAGTCCACTCGGGGCTCCTCCTCTCACTCGACAGTAATACACTTCTGTCACTCGACAGACCTCGCTTCACTCGACGCCAGAAGACTAGGAGCCATCATCAAGAGCCCAACGGGCAGACGCTGGCTTAATGGCCCTTAATAGCTTTTACTACGTACGTTACCTTTGACGGCAGACTTTAACACTCCACGACCACACCCTTTGATGTGGGGCCATTATGAGGGGCAGCGAACTCTATATAAGCCGCCCCTCCCCTCCTGCACAAGGGTTAGAAACTATTGTAATCTCAACATTCCACTCGACATAAAGCTCCCGAGCACGGAGACGTAGGGTTGTTACCTCCACGAGAGGGGCCTGAACTCATACATCTGTGTGTACACCCTTGCCATAGCTAGGACTCTACCCTCTCCATTCGTACCCCTACCATCTACTATCAGGCTCGTTCCCACGATAGTTGGCGCCCGCCGTGGGGCAGGCGTCTAAGCAACTTCCGGTGAGGTTGCATTTTTCATTCGTCAACATGTCTTCCGGTGGTGTTTTTGCTCTGGCCCACAAGATCCGTTTCGGAGTGCTCACTTTCATCGCCGACAATTCAGCATGGCTCCAGGAGGCACCTCTCGATGTCGAGGCGCTCCCGGTCCGCGGGGCCGCGCATTTCCACACGAGTCTGTGCGACGTGTGGCTGCATGAGCCGTCGACCCCTTACGCATTGGCTCCTCTCGCCGTTCGGTCGCAAGCGGTCCGGCCGCTCACGACTCCAACGGTGGGTCAAACACGCAGCGGCGCGTCAAGCTTCTTCGCAGGTTGCAGCACTCGAGCCTGCCAAGTCCCTTCATGGCATGTTCGAGTCGGATTCCGATCCGTCCGACGTGCCTTCCGAGTGCGAGAGTTGCGATCCCGCAGCGGAGGTCTTGATGGCGGGCTCTCATCAGAGCTCACCGCCTGGCTTTGGTAGTGGCAAGCACGAGGCCGATGGCCCGTCAAACGTGCAGTCGCGTCACGATGAGAAAGTTCTTCATACCCCCATCATCGGCGCGACCGCCGAGGCCCGGGCTTTGAGGGCGCGCGCGTTCGTCTAGAAGAGGTCAGGCAGAGATCGACGAGCGCGCCCGTCCACGCCCGCCGTGCCCCAGTCGACGTCAGCGACAGCTATTCCCGACTGGATCTCACGATGGAGTCGAGGTATACCGAACCCCCGTGCTTAATGTTGTTGCTGCTGCTAGGATAGCAGATTCCATTCAGCCGTCCCAGTCAGAGGCTGGTAGAGGGCTGTTGCAGATCAGAGCGCTATTAGATGCAGCACAACGTCAAAATTCAGCAGTTTCTCAGTCCCGTCACAAGATACACAACAATTCACCCAAGTCAGAGACTGTTCAGTCGGCACATAGAGGCGGCGATTATCGTGAAGGGAAAGATAGAGATCAGCATCACCGCGAAGATCACCGTTGAGTGCCCACTCCTCCGTGGAGTGGTTCGTACGCGCCCCGGCGCCAGTACAACAGGCACTCCTTCGGTGATCAGCGGAACGTGAACTTTGACGCCCGCGCATATCTTCTTCAGAAGCAGATCGACAAGAGCAGAGCCTATAGAGAAGGACACGACAGAGATGTTCCGAGTGGAAGCTCCGCTGCCGTGTCTGGTCTAGAGTGTTTTAGCAGAGCTATACGTTCTGTGGAGATTCCCCCCAACTTTAGAATGGCGGTGGGGATCGGAAAGTTTTCTGGTGAAACAAAACCAGAGACTTGGCTAGATGATTACCGAGTGGCTGTGCAGATTGGCGGTGGGAATGACAATGTCGCAATGAAGCACCTGCCTCTTATGTTGGATGGTCCAGATCGAGCTTGGTTGAATCGTTTGGCTCGTTCCAGCATTCATTGTTGGGAAGATCTTGCCCGAGTGTTTGTCCGGACCTTCGAGGGCACTTGCAAGCGCCCTGCAAGTCTGGTCGACTTACAGCACTGCGTCCAGAAGCCCAGTGAAACCTTAAGGGACTACATTCAGCGATGGTCCACCCTGCATCATACAGTGGAAAATGTGTCAGAACACCAGGTTGTTTGTGCCTTCAAGGCCGGTGTGAGATACAGAGAGGAAATTGCCACTCGCTATACCAATGGCGAGGAAGAAGACCACCTCCGTAGTGGCAAAGGAAAAGCAGCCGCCAACGAGTTTGGCGGAGGCAACAATAGGAAATAATAACGGAAGGCTGAAGACCCAACTCCGGAAGAGGTGGTAGCACTGGCGACTCAGTCGAAGAACAAGGGCAAGGCCAACGCTCAGTATGCCCCCAAGAAGGGGAAGGGTCAGCCAGGAACCGATATCTTGGATCAGCCGTGTGTGATTCACACGAAGAAAGATGCAGAAGGCAACCTGATTTTGCCCAAGCACACCACTCGACAATGTCGAACCCTCATCCAGCAGTTCAAGGGAGACCAGTCGAGTGGGAAATCTCCTGAAAAAGAAGATGAAGATGAAGAAAAGGAAACTTTCCCGGATGTCACTCCTACACTGGTGATCTTTGCTGATGTCGAGAGCAAGAGCCGTCTGAAAGTCATAAATAGAGAGATCAACATGGCTATGTCAGACACCCCCACCTACCTCAAATGGTCTTAGTATGCTGTAACATTCGACCAGACTAACCATCCTTCTCGTGTGGCCACACCTGGTGGACAGGATCTGGTAGTTGATCCGGTGGTGTAGGGGACTCAACTCAGAAAGGTCCTCATGGATGGCGGCAGCGGCCTGAACATTCTGTATGCGGACACCCTGAAGGGGATGGGCATTCCTATGTCTCGTCTCAGCGAAAGCAGCATGCATTTTCATGGGGTCATCCCAGGAAAAAAGGCCAAGTCACTCGGCCAGATAGCATTGGATGTGACATTCGGAGATAGCAAAATTTCCGAAAAGAAAAGTTGACGTTTGAAGTCGTGGATTTCATGAGTGCTTACCACGCCATTTTGGGTCAACCCGCTTATGCACGTTTCATGGCCCGACCATGTTACGTGTATCTCAAGCTGAAAATGCCGGGCCCTAAGGGCACGATCACGGTCATTGGCAATCGACAGCGGGCCGAAGAGTGCCTCCAGCAAGGGTCCAAGATCCCCGATCAACAGATGGCCATGGTCAAGCTGGAGGAGTACAAGGATGCCACTGATCCTACTGATTTGCTCTGCGCAAAAAAGCCGGCTTCTGAGTCGGCATTTCAATCGACAGGAGAAGTGAAGAAGGTGCACATCCACCCGACAGATCCAACCGCTGACCCAACGAATATCTTGACAACACTCTACAGCAAATAGGAAGCCAAGCTCATCCAGTTCCTCCGTGAGAACTGGGATATCTTTGCTTGGAAGCCTACTGACATGCCAGGGATTCCCAGGGAGCTGGCTTAGCACCGTCTGCGAGTGGATCCGAAGGCCAAGCCCGTCAGGGAGCATTTGTGTTGATCTGCGGCTGAGAAGCGCTAGGCTATAGGAGAAGAAGTGGCCCGTCTCTTGCAAGCCAAGTTCATTCGGGAGATTTACCACTCTGAGTGGCTCTCGAATGTTGTGATGGTGCCCAAGAAAGATAAGTTGTTGCGCATGTGCATTGACTTCAAACATCTCAATAAGGTGTGTCCGAAAGACCATTTTCCGCTCCCTCGCATAGATCAAATTGTTGACTCGACAGCGGGGTGTGAGCAATTATCGTTTTTGGATGCCTATTCTGGGTACCATCAGATCCGTCTATTTGGCCCAGATGAAATAAAAACAGCCTTCATCACCCCGTTTGGGTGTTTTTGCTACATCACCATGCCTTTTGGTCTCAAGAATGTCGGCGCTACTTTTATGCGCATGATTCAGAAATGTTTACTCAACCAGATCCCTCGGAATGTCGAGGCGTACATGGATGAGATAGTGGTCAAGTCCAATAAAGGTTCCGACCTACTAGCTGACTTGGCCGAGACATTCGCCAATCTGAGGCGATTCGACATGAAACTGAATCTGGCCAAATGTACCTTCGGTGTCCCTGGCGGCAAGTTACTCGGTTTTCTCGTTTCCAAGCGAGGAATTGATGTCAATCCCGAGAAGATCAGTGCCATTACCCGTATGAAGACTGCCATGCGAGTGCACGATGTTGAGAAGCTCACAGGTTGCTTGGCGGCATTGAGTCGATTCATTTCTCGTCTTGGTGAGAAGGCTCTGCCTTTGTATCAGTTGATGAAGAAATCAGACACATTCGACTAGACTCCTGAAGCCAAAGAAGTGTTTGTTGATCTCAAAGCCCTGCTCTCCACCCAGCCAATGCTGGCCGCTTCTTCCAGCAAAGAGCCCTTGTTCCTGTACATCGCGGCCACAAATCAGGTCGTCGGTACAGTGTTGACTATCGAGCGAGAAGAGGAAGGCAAAGCCTATAAGGTCCAGCGGCCAGTTTATTATGTTTTGGAAGTTTTGTCCCCCTCAAAGCAGAGATATCCTCATTATCAGAAGCTGGTGTATGGTATTTACTTATCAGCAAAGAAGGTGGCACATTATTTCCAAGACCATTCGATCTCAGTCATTAGTGATGCACCTTTATCAGAGATTTTCAATAATCGTGACGCATCAGGTCGAGTGGCTAAATGGGCAATTGAGCTGGGACACTTTGACATCAGATTCGAGGCCAAGAAGGCAATCAAGTCCCAAGCATTAGCAAATTTCATGGCCGAGTGGATCGAACAGTAACAGCCCATCCAAGTTCACTCAGCGCATTGGACAATGTTCTTCGATGGCTCCAAAATGTTGAATGGGTCCAGTGCTGGCGTTGTTTTGATATCCCCCAGAGGCGACAAGCTCAGCTATGTCTTGCAGATTCAATTTGATCCAACAATGAGGCAGAGTATGAAGCAGTTTTGTATGGGTTGCGCATGGCTATCTCGCTCGGCGTCAAGCGCCTGATGGTTTATGGCAACTCAGATTTGGTGGTGAATCAAGTGATGAAAGAATGGGATGTTAGAAACCCTGCTATGAATGGATACTGCAATGCATTCCGAAAGCTGGAGAAGAAATTTAAAGGTCTGGAACTTCACCATGTTCCTCGACTGAAAAATCAGGCAGCTGATGAGCTATCCAAGATTGGTTCCACTCAACGGCCTGTCCCCAGCGGAGTGTTCCTGAAGCATTTGCACACATCTTCGATTCAAAAGGATCCCTTCACCAAAGAGCCCCCACAAGCTTTAAGCTCCTCTGACTCGACTGAAGTTGATGTTCCTGCTGTGATTGATCTGGTCACGGAGGTGCTAGTTATCATTCCCGACTGGACTATGCCATACATCGCCTATATCCTCAGACAAGAACTCCCTGAAGACAAAGCGGAGGCTCAACAGATTGTGCGCAGGTCCAAGGTTTTCACTGTAATGGGAGATCAACTATTCAGAGAAAGTGTGACTGGTGTCACCCAACGCTGCATTTCACTCGAGGAAGGTCGAATGATTCTAGATGAAATCCACTCGAGAACTTGCGGGCACCATGCGTCTTCAAGGTCAATCATCGCTAAAGCATACCGAGCGGGCTTTTATTGGCCACGAGCTAATGAAATGGCTAAGGACATTGTTGATCATTGTGAAGGTTGTCAGTTCTATGCAAATCTGTCACACAAGCCAGCGTCTACTCTGAAGAAAATTCCACTCGCCTGTCCGTTTGAAGTTTGGGGCGTCGACATGGTTGGTCCTTTCCGACCTAGAAAAGGAGGATTCACCCACCTGTTGGTAGCAGTCGACAAATTCACCAAGTGGATTGAAGCCAAGCCCATCAAGAAGCTGAATTCCTGCACAACGGGCACGTTCATGAGGGAGATCATCATTCGGTTCGACATTCCCCACAGCATCATCACGGATAATGGCACTAATTTTGACTCGGAAGAATTCAGGAGATTCTGTAACTCCCAAGGCACCCAAGTGGATTACGCTTCTGTTGCACGTCCTCAAACCAATGGACAAGTTGAGCGGGCTAATGGTCTCATTCTGCAAGGTCTTAAGCCTCGTCTCATGCGCGATCTGGATCATGCCGCTAGCACGTGGGTAACTAAGCTGCCATCTGTTTTGTGGGGTTGAGGACAATGCCTAATCGGTCGACTAGACGAACTCATTTCTTCCTTGTCTATGGTGCTGAAGCTATACTGCCGAGTGACTTGGCCCACAATTCTCCTCGAGTGGAGCTGTATTCTGAGGTCGAAGCCAAGCAGGCCAGACAGGATGGGGTAGATATTCTGGAAGAAGAGCGCGAGATGGCTCTGATCTGGACCACAACCTATCAACAAGATTTATGGCACTTCCATGCAAGGAATGTCAAAAGCCGAGCGTTCCATGAAGGAGATTTGGTGTTTTGAGTGAATCAGCATCGACCTCACAAGGTAGCTCCTGCATGGGAAGGCCCTTTTGTCGTCACGAAGGTGCTACACAATGGAGCCTATCACTTATATAATCTCATGAAGCAGATGGATGAGCCACGAGCTTGGAATGCAGACCTGCTTCGACGTTTTTACACTAGAGACACTAGTTTTCTGATGTAATAAGAGTACTTCATCAAAGCAATTTGTGTTTCTGCAATTAATACCTCGTTGATTCCAACAGTGCAGTTATTTACTTCGGGATACTCCGAGTGATGAGCAGTCCTCACACTCGGGGGCTTAGCTGCGAAACATGTTTCGCCTAAGTTAAAAACCCTGTCGGGTGGATAGCAGTCCATTCACTCAACGACCTATTTGCGAATCTTTCTTCGCTTAGGGTTCAAAAAAACTCGTCGAGGCAATGGTAATCCATTCGCTCGACAGCTTAGATGCGAATCGACATTTGCCTAAGTTCAAAATACACCGAGTGATGAGCGATCCTCACGCTCGGGGGCTTAGCTACGAATACATTTCACCTAAGTTAAAAAACTCATCGACTGGATAGTAATCCATCCACTTGACAGCTTAGATGCGAATCGACATTCGCCTAAGTTCAAAATATCCTGAGTGATGAGCGATCCTCATGCTCGGGGGCTTAGCCGCGAATACGTTTCGCCTAAGTTAAAACCTCATCGACTGGATGGTAATTCATCCACTCGACAGCTTAGATGCGAATTGACATTCACCTAAGTTCAAAATACTCCGAGTGACGAGAAATCCTCACACTTGGGAGGCTTGGCTGCGGAAGCACTTCGCCTAAGTTAAAAACAAAAGCAGTCGAACAGACGATTGAAAGCCAAAGCGCGAACAAAATCAAAAAGGTAAAACCACGGATAAATGTCTCGTGCAGAAGCAATTGTGCTCAGGCCTAAGGCCTGAATGAAGTTTTAAGAGATATAGTTCCACTCGGCATACTGAGGCAAATTTAAGTGTTTTTTTCCAAAGACTCAAGTTTTTAGGTAGGCAACGGACTGGCGGGCTCGACAAAAGTGTCCAGGTCGATGCCGTCAGCGATTCTGGTCGCCGCCTCGGTGAAGGTTTCTTTGTGTTTACCACTTGGAGCCCCTTCAGCTTCTCCTCCCTCACGTCCCTACAATGGACCCTGACTAGTGACAACGCCACGTCGGCCCCGCAACGAGCAGCAGATTTTTTCCAAGCTTGCACTCGACCGGGAAGTTCGTTCAAGCAAGTCATCATGGAGTTGAGGTCGAGCTGAAGAGTGTCCTCAGGCCATAGCTCCTTGTCGATTCTTTCCATGGCAGATTTCAGTCGAGTGATATAGGCCTGGGCACCCTGGAGCCGAAAGTTGAGCCGCAACATGTTCATCGCCACCGCATCAGCAAGTGGTGACTTGGTGGGGTTAAGCATGGCCTCAATCTCCTCTGTTTCCTTTTCAAAAGTCCTGGCAGAATTCTGTTGAAGAAGGAGAAATAGGAGGAGAATCGGTGAACTGCAACCCTCAAAAGTTTTGCAAATGTCAGTCGACAAGAAATACTCACCGTCGAGCAGAAGATACATCTTCCTCGAGAATTTGCCCAGATGCTTCTCCAGTCCATTACTCCTCTTGGTTAGTTGCTCGGTCTTCTTCACAAGGTCCGCATGCTCCTCCTTCAGCTTGGCGTTCTCCTCTTACAGCTTCTGGGCGGCCGCCAACTTCTGCTCTACAGCTTCGGTTTTGTCCTTGGCCACTTGTTGGGCGCCAGCAAGTGATTTGTCCTTCTCCTCCAGTGCCCTCTTCATGGAATCTAAAGAAACAACATTGTTGAGTCGCGCTTGGAGTCGGCGGTTTTCATTGCGCACGTCTGTTCGAGCAAGAGCACTCGGTTCAAAACATGAAAAGGTGAAGATGGGAATGCTGACAGTCGGCACTTGTTACCTCCTAGAGACTTCAGCTCAGCACGTGCTCGTTCCAGGGCGTTGTTGGCAACCGCCAAGTCCACCTGCAATTTGTTCTTCTCCTCCTCCATCTCCTTGTACTGTGTCCCAAGTTCGCAAGCCGTCTGGAACCAACAAAAGACAGGAGTTCAATCAGCAAGTAGACCTTGGACAGTCGACTGAGTTATTAAAACTGGCGAATGCCCATGATTGGAAGAATTCAAGAAGAAAGTCCACTCTACATGTCGAGCGGCTCTGGCGCTCCGTATGCCATAAACAAATTCAAACAGAAAGCTATCTCTATTAAGACACCTGCCGATGCAAGCACTCGACAGCGGTCTCGGGGACTACACCCAGTGGGTGCGCTAAGAGCGCCCCCACTGAGACGGTTAACTCTCGATCCGTCGAGTAACTCGTCAGAAAAAACACTCGACAAGGTCAGCCATGTCGTGACACCCAACCCGTCGAGTGACGCACCCACCCTACTCTATAGAGTGCAGCCTATCCTTACGCAACATCATATCATGGTTTGTAAATAATATCCATGAAACCTGCAAGGTAGCTGCGGAATGGTGTGATTCAAGGCGAAGTGTATCCTGTATATAATAGACTCTAAGACCCCTGCCGATGCAAGCACTCGACAACGGTCTCGGGGACTACACCCAGTGGGTGCGCTAAGAGCGCCCCCACTGAGACGGTTAACTCTCGATCCGTCGAGTAACTCGTCAGAAAAAACACTCGACAAGGTCAGCCCTGTCGTGACACTCAACCCGTCGAGCGACGCACACCCCTTACTCTATGAAGTGCAGTCGATCCCTATGCAGCGCCATATAATGGTTTCATTATAATATCCATGAAACCTGCAAGGTATCTATGGAGTGGTGTGATTCGATGACAAAATATATGTTGTATACTCTAAAGACCCCCGCCGATGCAAGCATTCGACATCGGTCTCGGGGACTACACCCACTAGGTGCGCTAAGAGCACCCCCACTAAGACGGTTAGCTCTCGATCCGTCAAGCAACTCGTCAGAAAAAACATTCGACACGTCGAGCAACAATAGTACCACATTTACTACCAATCCTAATCCTACTTGACTACGATCCGATCTATTCGACTGGAGAAAGTTCAAACATTCTACGGCGATCACCCAGTGGGTGTACGGCAGCCAAGAAAAGACAAGAATTCAATCGACAATGGACTTACAGTCGAACTTACTCTAACATTGGTGCGGAGGGCTACATTGACGTCAAAAGCCAGTTTGCTGGCCTCGTACGCCTCCTTGGTCTTCAGCATGAGCTGCTCTGCCTGGATCATGGCTTCCTTTGCAGCTCTGGTTTGGTCTTCCGGGGTGCCATGCAGAGGGAAGGCCGTCACAGGTGGGGTCGGCGTAGTCGTTGGAGCAGCTGAGGCAGCCTAAAGAGGTCCGGTCGGAGTTGACGTCATGACGGTCGACATGGTCGGAGGTGCATGTGACAGAGGCATTGCAGGCTCAATCCTGGGTCGCGTCGAGTCACCTCTCCTCTGGGAAGACTCCACAGTTGAGCATTGAGGTGCTTGCGACGATGACGCCCTTCAGGTGCGAGCGTGCAAAGTGTCTAGCGGCCCCTCGTCGTCCTCCACTTGCATGATCTCTGCAATAATCCACAACATCAACATCTGCGTGTGTCGAGTCCTACTAGGATAAACTAAAAACTTTCTTACCTCTTTGAGAAGTGGCAGCATCAGCGGTGTCAACATCCATCGCGTCCTCTTCATCTCGATGAGGCGAGGTCACAGATGTCGCAGCTCTGATGGATTAGACAGCTTTCACTCAGATATAACTTAAAACTTCAGTCGACAGAACAATTCGGAAATGAACACTTACGTGGAGATGACAGGTACGGCCACCCTCATGTGGGGAAGTGCTTTGCGAGGCTTGGAGGTGGCTTGCTTGGGATGCTTGGCCAGTCTTTCATTCGACTCGATGTTGAGGGGTGGCTCCGTTTCGGGTTCTTCTAGCTTGGGAACGGGGCCTTGTCCTCAGCAGCTGCCGGATCATGGAGGGTCTTGGTGCGGCCTTCACGACGAGGGGGTGACTCGACTTCTTCCTCTTCGCCGGAATCTTCATATTCATCCTCGGAGTCGGAATGTCCGTCGCCATCCACACTACCGCCCTCGCTCACCACGCCCTCATCCACATGGTTCCCGTTGGGAACGGGCGAGTGCATGTTCATCCTTTCCTACATAATTGGAACAAGAGAGTCAGTCTACAAGACAATGCATCACTCGACGGTTTAAATATATCAGTCGACATCACAAGTCTCACCAGGTTCTTCGGTGGGTTTTCAGCCGAGTAAGGCCGGATCCTCTTGGCTCGTGAGGGGTTGTCACAAGCCCCAATGATGCTCCGAAGCCACAGCTCGACAGTCTCCTATGTAACTTCTTCTAGGTGCGTCCTGGTCGAGTCCCCCGGACCTACGTAGTTCCACATGGTGTGGTCCCTGGCCTAGAGTGGCTGAATACGTCGACCGAGGAACGTTTCAAGTAGATCCATGCTTGTCACCCCGCCCCGGATCAGCTGCACCACCGCCTCGACTAAGATACCTACTTGGACATGCTCCTCGTCGGTCACCTTCAAAGACATGGGGGCAGCGGGTTGGTCAGGTGAAAACGGGGGAAGACCAGTCGACATGTTGGGTGGTGCTATGTCTTTGTAGTAGAACCAAGTCGACTGCCAGCCTCGGACGGACTCGGGAAAAGTAATGGTAGGAAAGGAACTACGTTGTCTTTTCTGGACCCCTAAACCTCCACACAACTGGAGCACATGAGTCTTCCCATCGGCGGCAAGGACTTTCTTCACAGTATGTGATCTGACCGTGAAGAGATGCTTAAACAACCCCCAATGGGGAGAGCACCCCAGGAAACACTTGCACAAGGTGACGAATGCAGACAAGTACGCCATGGTGTTCGGCAGAAAGTGATGTAGTTGCGCTCCAAAGAAATTCAGAAATCCCCGGAAAAATGGGTGGGGTGGCATGGAGAAACCTCTTTCTACATGGGAGAGGAGAAGAACCTGCTCCCCGTCGTGCGGCTCCGGCTCGCGCTCCTCCCCCGGCAACCTCCAAGCGCCGTCCGCCACCAGCCCGTCGGAGACAAGACCCTCGAGGTTGGCGCGGGTGACAACAGAGGGGAGAAAATCATCCTGCATCCACTCCGCTGGCATGGTGAACCGAGCAGTCGAGGACTTCTTTCCCTTGAGCTTCGATGTCCCCTTCTTTGCGCGCTCCAGTTTCTCCATCGCGTTCTTCGTCATCGGAGCGACGGCTTTGGTCAGAGCAGAGCGGTGTGCTGCATTGAGGAGCATAGGAGGTGGAGGAAGAGAGAGAGAATCGGCGGAAGGTACTGTGCAATCCGCGGATCAGGAAGCTTTATATGCTACCGAGTGTCTCACTGACCAGTGGGCCTGCGAGATAACTGCACACGCCAACCGCTGACGACACCCAGTGCGTGGCGAGATGACCGGCGCGAGAATCGAGGTGTCATGCCTCCACTTGCCCTAATCGTGGCATCATCTTCGTGCGTGCGCGCGCTTCCCAAATTTTCATATCCCAGAGAATCCGGGCCCGTCAGACCGACCCGTCACCTCCCCAAGACGTGCTCGATTCACTCAGACACTTTTAAGTCTGAATGGATCTGGGCGAGCGGAGAAGAATTCAATCCACGTAAATTTCGTTGAAGACCCGAATATCATTCGGAAGATCTCGCATGATGATCCTAAATAAACGCCGATGCTCAAAGTTCAATCGACACAAGTTTCACGGAAACCCAAAATATCATTCGGAGGATTCAATGCATTAACTAAAGGTTGACGTTGATATCTTCTTCCACCACTCAAACCCCGATCCATTCGAGGGCTAATGATGAGGGTATGTACCTAGGGTAGGGTCTTAGGCAAGGCCCGCCTACCCTACCTAAGGACACTACATGGGAGGACTTGAAGATCAAGCATGAACTTCCGAGTGGATCCCTGGAGACGTCCAAGACCACTCGACAGTAATCCACTCGCGGCTCCTCTTCTCACTCGACAGTAATACACTTTTGTCACTTGACAGACCTTGCTTCACTCGACGCCAGAAGACTAGGAGCCATCATCAAGATCCCAACAGGCAGACGCTGGCTTAATGGCTCTTAATAGCTTTTACTATCTACGTTACCTGTAACGGCACACTTTAACACCCCACGACAAGACCCTTTGATGCGGGGCCATTATGAGGGGCAGCGGACTCTATATATTCCGCCCCTTCCCTCCTGCACAAGGGTTAGAAACTATTGTAATCTCAACATTCCACTCGACATAAAGCTCCCGAGCACTGAGACGTAGGGTTGTTACCTCCACGAGAGGGGCCTGAACTCATACATCTGTGTGTACACCCTCGCCGTAGCTAGGACTATGCCCTCTCCATTCGTACCCCTACCATCTACTATCAGGCTCGTTCCCACGACAAATACCAAGAAATAACAGGTAAATATTATGATATCCAAATCCATGTTATCACATGGAACAATCTGCACCTGCAACTAAGAACGCTATTACAGGGCTGAGCAGCGGTAACTTAGCCAATCAAAGGTTTGCTAGGATGTGGAGGGTTCGAGGCTTTCATGGCATTTAGGAGGCTGATATTAAAGCGGTAGGTAGCGCAATTGTAACGATAAGAGCGAGAAACTAGCAAGCGAAAATAGTATCGGGATCCGCGCACGATCATCTTGCCGGTTGGTTCTTCAGCGAAACAAGTAGCGGGATCCTCGTAGTGGTACTCTCCTGGGTCCTCGTACTCAGTATCAACACTCGTGTCTACCAAAGAGAAATAGCAACAAGAAACATCCAACCAAGGTGCAATGCACAAACAAGATGATGCATGATCCATTTAGAAGAATTTAACATGGCAATCCAAAACTAGTCATGTTTCACGTGCAAATTTTGTTGGTTAATGATCCTGGATAGAACCTCATATTAAGTTATTTAAACATGCATGAACATAGAAAATATGTATGCAGCATGCAAAATCCATAGAAATGCATATAAGGAACGCAAGAAACAGAGTTACGGTTCTCACGATACGCTCACGACAAGGTACGAAGGCAAAAACACAAGACAACAAAGACGTGGGCTAATTCTTGGCATTCCAAGGTAGCCTCTGGTTAGGCAACGAAAAACCAACCACAATAGACTCAAAGATCAATCAATTCCATGGAGTATAGCCCCCGCAAGTCACAAAACAATAAAACAAACAATCTGCCACAAAACAGCAACATAGCAACTTACATAGCCCACAACTTGAGCTTCAGGAACCATACAGCCACAAACAAGATACTGACAGAATCTACACAAAAAATTCATCAATTTATCCAACTACACAATCTGCATAGGATGCACACATCAATAAGCATCAAGCTATCAACTTGACATGATGAAACAGTTTCTGGGACTTAGTGAAAATAAAAGTTTTCTGGAATCTGAGTTAATAAAGTAGCAAGTTGACAGCAGTAGTTAAATATATTAGAGACCACCGCTTTGCATGAAAATTACCAGGATGATAGTAGACAACATCTAATCCAAAACACTAGCACTGAGCATGCTCAAATTCACAAGACATCACAAGATATCATTCACTCTTCATGGCATAGAAATAACAGCAGATTCTCAGACTTGGTCGTTTTTAGCATGCTGTAACAGAAACATTAAGTAGGCCACTTAATAGCATGGTTCCCACTTATATGGGTGATTATCATGTTAAACAAAAATACCATGGCATACTAGATACAAAACACTAGCACTTCCTAGTTGGCACATGCCCCAAAGCAAGCAAGGATTAAATCATGCAAAAATGACAAAGTAGCATCACAGCTAAAATGACAGGTTTATGAACTTGATCAAAAGTAAAATCTGAACGCACCAATGGATTCATTGCTCTTTCTACCCCAAAATCATGTGTCATACTCATATGTTCATGTGAAACAACAAGGCACAAGCAAGATAGCAAAACTACCACCTATTCACATAAGTGGATCATACTCTAATTTGAACATGAGCAAATATGATCAAAGCAGATTGGAATCTTAGCTAGAGATGGAAATGAGCTAACAAATACCACATGCATATAATCAACAAGGGGCGAGTCAAGTGGGAAACCCACTTGTCACCCACACACACGCATACTCTCTACACTCACCACTCAGGCAAGCACACACATGCTCTATATATGCCCAAGGCATATGAGCACAATACTCATGAACATACCACCCAAGAAGGGGGTGTTCACCCACCCACACACATGCTCACATGTGCATTATGCACATAGGCATACACACATACACTCTCACGAAGGCACTTAGGCACAAGACAATACACTCACACACACACACACTAGCTCATGTGTGTGGGTGGTCATCCACACACATATGCATACATATATGCACAATGCAATATGTACATGGATATGTGTATGGTAACACACACACACACACACTCCCACAACAAGCATGCATATAACTCTCATAACACAAGGCCATGTATATGTGCACACTCACATGCACATACCCATACACACTCACAAACACATACACAAGCACATGGGTATGTATGCACTAGGCACACACACACATATGCTCACAAGCAAGCAAAATACAAAAAAACACAAGCTGGAATTACTACACACACACATACATGCATTTTGCAAAAGGAAGAAAACTAAAAAGGAAACAAATAAAAGAAAACAACAAAAAAAGGGGGGACGCCACGGGCTAGAACCCATGACCTGTTGGTCATCTCCCCCGAGTCCAACCACTCTGCTATGGCTGCATATCGACAACAGAGGAGGGACTCTGCATCTCTAATACACGCGCACAACTTTAACTAACGAAACTGAAGCCCACAGCGACATCGGCGATAGGAAAACGACGGCGACAATTTCCCGGCGATCCACGGCAGATCCGGCGACACAAGCGGCTCTCACACACCAGGGGACATCCATGGATCCATTCCCCTGCTCACCTTGCCGTGAGGAGGAAGGAGGCACGACCCAAGGCACGGCCTTGTGGATGGCGGCGACGGGCAGCTACGGCGACTACCGACGAGCTACGTGGGAAGAAGGGGGCTGATGGGACCAGTTGCTCACCTTGGGAGAAGGTGACGATGAACCGGACAAGAAGGAGACAACGGAGGGGGTCGAGGACGCGGCGGCGACGAAGAGGAAGTAGCGGACGACGACGGCACGGACGTCGTTGACGAAGATGAAGACGAGGTCGACGCTGCAGAGCTCCTCCGAGGCTCCTAGAGGTGGGGATCGAACGCGAGGATCACCCCCGAGCTCCTCGACGCCATGGTTGACGCTGGGGTCGACAAAGACGACGAGCTGGTCGCTGACGAATGAACTGAACTCTCTGCTCTCACTCTGAACCTTACCTGGCAGGGGGAAAGAAGAGAGGTGGGAGAGCAATGGAGGGAGAGATGGGAGCTGCAGCGGTGGCGGTGGGAAGAGGAAACCTAGCCGAGGAGGGGGCACACACGACGAGGGGCTTTATACCCTTAGGCTGACAGCGACGGCGACGAAAATGGGGTGGCGGACGCTCTCCTCTACACCTGAACCTGACGGCGACTCCCAACGAAGCAGGTGGCCGTTCCTGAGCGGGCTAGGCCGCGAGAGAACAAGCCCACACTGGCCTTTCTCTCTCTCAGAAACAAACAGAGAAGGGGTTTTCCATTTTAAAACAGCACAACTCAAAAGAAAACCTGAGAGAAAATAATAAGGGTTTTGGGGCAATCAAAAATACCTTCGAGGAGAAATAATATGCACTATTTTATAAAAATATTAAGTTGAATTATTGGACAAGTAATTTTAAGTTTTTTTGAAAACAACAGCCCCTTTTTTAATTACACACAAAATCAACCAAACCCCAAACATTCAAAGAATCAAACTCTAAATTAATAATATGCATAGGGCTAGCTCTTGAACATTTTTAAACAATTTAAAAAGGAAATTAATTCTGTTATGAAAATAACATGGGATAAAAGGCATTAGGTGGGGTTTTTAGTTGAAAGACAAAAGATAGGGGAAGGAAAGGAGGTTGCACACAAGAACTCCACCCACACTCAAACACCATCACAACATAAGGCACACTCACAACCACCACATCATTGAAAGACACATGACAACAAGCATGGCAAGATGAATGCTATGATGGATGATATGACACATGAATGCAAAATAACTCATGGAACAAGGTGCAACACATATCATAGCTCATGACACAAGGTTCATACAATAGGTTACATGCCAAATAAGGTAGGGACATCACTTGGGCTGTCACACCCATCCACCCCTTCGGCGACTCCATGGCGATCTGGATTTCTAAACAATCTTTCCTCCTTCCCTTCGGACCATCATCTCAAGGGATCTCTTCTGATTCCGGTGATCTCCCTATCAATGAGTTCTGGTTCTGGTTCTACTCTGGATATGGATTTTTCTCATGGTCCGGCGTTTGCGGATGACATATTTCGGCAATCTGGTCTCTTTGTGCATCCTCTGGGTCATCGAAGGCCTTTCATCATGGTGGTATCTTTTAGCTGACATGCTTTTCGGTTGCCTAAGGATTCTGTCGGTGCTGCCCTGGAATCGGCGATCGGTGGATCAGGAATTGACCTCATGGTTGAATGTATTCAGGATAAGGTTTTTTTCCTTTAGGGTTTCATGCAAGCAAGTTGGGTTTCATATTCCTGATCTGCGTTCTTTTGCATGCCCTGGTTTTAAATGTTATTTCCATCTTTGAGGCAATGGTTGTCCGAATTGGTGGCGAGAGTTCATGTTGTGGAAGAAGCAATGTGATGCTGTATGGATTCTAGTTAGTCCATCAAAGAGACGTTCTGCTTTAGGTCTGATGGCAATGCATTCCAGACCTCTCAAATCTGCCATTAAATCTGGTTTTTCAGTTTGTAAGAAACTCTCATTTGCAATCCTACAGCAATATGATGTCTTGATTCTGAGCATGAGATCGCCGCTCTCAATTTTACTGGGTATAATCTGCCACCGCATGAGCGGGTTGTCATTGATCCTTCACCGCCGGCAGAACTATGGTGGACTATCATCTCGCCGCATATCACTTTTGGCACAGTTCCTCGACCACCGTTGGCTCCAGTGATCGGTTCCGTATTGGAGGTCCAATCGAGCGGGAATCCAGGCTCGTATTTTGGCTGTCCCTCAGAATGCGATGGCCCAGCTTCATGGGCCGGCCTCAGACTCTTCTTTTCCTGCTGGGCCTGTAGAGCTGGGGACTGACCATGGGTCTCTCATTCCCTCTTCCCAGGAAGCCCCGGATGATCTCGAGTGTATGGTTAATGATATGGTTACCCGGGTCTTGACTTGTACTGTTTGCAGCCGTCATGGTCATTTATCTACTAATTGTCCTTCTTTAGAGGCTTGCTCCTCGTGCTGTCGGGTGGGCCACACTAAATCTGGGTATGCCTCTTTTGCCTCTGAGAATAACCTTGTTTGGAAACGGAAGAGTCCCACCTCTATTTCGGATTTTTCGGGAACTACTTCTTGCCTCGACAAAAACACGCAAGCCGCAGAGCCGCCCTGTCCTGTCCCATCGTATTCAATCTGCCCAAGACCTCCTCTGCCATTGGAGTCACCTCCACGGACGCCACCACCGGCAGCATCTCTACCTCCGATTGCCAACTTAAAGCTTGAACCAGAGCGCTACGTTCCTGCTGGCCACCAAATCGTCGATGGTGGCCCTCATCGTCTTCCTCGGACTTTTGTTACTCCGGTGACGCCCATTGCTCATCGCCATGAGCAATATCTAGTGGTGGAAGTCATGTCTGCGCCACCCGTTAATGAGATTGGATAGGTACGGCAACAAGTTGTTGAGTTATTAACAATCGGGGTTTTCATGTGCGCTCGACACAGCCATGGATTGTGGGAGTGGGATTGTTTGAGCTGCGTGATGCTGGCTAGTGTTTTGCTGCGGTCTAGATGGTTCCGCAAGACCTCAACAATGATTCTTTCGTCTGTTTTAGGAAGCATAATTAGGGAGAGGGTTTTTGTGCTGCTGCTGGGTTTCGTCAGAGATGTATCATGTTCCTGGGGGTTCCTCTTGATCTACGAAACACTGAAGATTTGAGGGTTGCGATTATCACCTTTGGAGAGTTTCATCACTGGGTCAGTGATGATCCTTATCTCGTGCGATCAGTGGTTTTTGCTTCTTTTCCAGAGGATGCTCTAGTTCCTTGAAGTGTGGTTTTCTCTGAATATGCTATATGGGGTGGAGCGAGGGTCTCTTGGACAACACCGGTGTATATTCTTGGAGCAAATTTCCCAGAACAACTTCCTCAAGATGAAGAGCCCATGCCACTAAATGTTAACCTCCATCCACTGCCAGGGCAATTAGTCCCTGACAACTTACTGTTTGCGCTTCCCCCTATCCGGCTTTGGGCTGGAATGATGTACCGCCGCCATTGATTCCTGATCATCAGGAACCGCAGGATCAATAGGATGTCAATGGTTGGGGTTGGAATTTTGAAGAGCCTGCTATCCAACAGGAGGCACCAGCCCAAGATCAAGAATCAATGGTCATTTATCAGCCAAGCTCTTCTGGTTCGGTTCAAATTCTAGGAGTTCAGAATCAACATGTACCCAATGATGTGCAAGTGGAACAACACCCTCTTCCTAAACAAAACTCACTGGCTATTGTCCCATATCAGCAACCCATCATTCAACCGGTGAATCTGATGATTGGCATGGTTAGGGTTGTCTATGGGCCTCCATTGCCCCCTATTCTGGCTTGGAAGAGGACTTTTGAGACACTTATGGGTATCCTCTCCCCTCCAATGATTCCTAGGCCTATGCATATGGTATCTGCTGAGCCACTAGTGCTCTCAAAGCGATCATGGTCTATTGCTTTTGATGATGTCGACAAGATGTCCAAGATGGTCTTTCTGTCTAATAGCAACTCGGTTCATCTTTCGCCGCTAAAGCATCGACCTGTTACCCGAGTCCTCTTGTCTGATGCTGATGACTCTGATGTGAGGAGTGTGGTTTCTGATGTATCTCCTGATAATCAGTTTTCTTTCTCTACGTAGTGCATTAGGAAGAAAACCTTGCGGAAGAAGGCGACCCATATTGTGGATACCTCTGTTTGCCGGTGCACCCATAGCTCTATTAAACGAGATAGTTTTAAGCCAATTTTACTGGAGCTGCCTCTCCCCATGCCTAAAAAGAGGAAGCCAAGAGCTAAGCCAATGGCGGACCCAGAGAAAAGCTGTAGTGAGAACGAACCTTCCCAGGCGGATCCAGCTCCTCTGGAGACTCCTCCTGCTACGCCCATCAGAGTGATCCAATCTGTTGGTGAGAGTCTAGGCATTGCACCGGAAAAGATGACGGTGGAGCTTCTTATGGTGGATCCAGCTGCTTCATCCAAGAAGGACACTCATGATTAACATGAATGTGCTTATTTCGTTTTGGGGGGCTGCTATGTTGGGCCTTGTTCCTGTTAGTTTCAATCCTAAAACTTTGTGTTCTTACTGTTGCTTTGGGTCTAATGTACTCGTACTTATCCTGTGCCAGTCGCTGTGTGGCTGTGCTCTTGCTTTTATTTCCTTAAGTTGTTGGAATGTGCGGGGGCTCAATTCAGATGCACGTCAGAGAGGTGTTCGCAAAAAATATTCATGAAAGTTCAGCTTTGGTTGTCTGCCTCCAAGAAACCAAAATGCAGAATATTGATCATAGATGTATTCGCAATTTCTGCCCCAAACGTTTTTATTGTTTCGCTTACTCCCCCTCAGTAGGGGCCTTGGGTGGCCTCATTGTGTTATGGAATTCTTCTTTTTGATGGGGTATTGCTAGACTCGCAGCACTTTGGTCTGATTGTTTCCTTCACTTCCAAGCATAATTCAGAAAAGTGGACTTTGGTGAATGTGTATGATCCCTGCCAAGGTGAAGTCAGAGACCTTTTTGTCAGTTTGTTATATAATCTGAACATTCCAGTTGATGAGAACTGGTTACTGCTTGGGGATTTTAATTTTATCCGGTCCACTTCAAATAGTAATCTCCCTATAGCCGATGTTAACGGCATGTTCATTTTTAATGAGATAATTGGCCACCTGGGTCTCCTTGAGCCGCCTCTTAAAGGAAGATCTTTCACTTGGTACAACATGCAGGATACTCCACTTCTGGAGCAGTTATATTGGTTCTTCACCACTGCTAATTGGATTACTTGCTATCCTCTATCTCAGGTGTTGCCTCTAGCCAAAACTACATCAGATCATGTACCATGTGCTGTCGCCATCAACACCACCATCCCTAAGAGCAATCTCTTCCACTTTGAAAACTATTGGGTTGAGCTCACTGGTTTTCTTCAGTGTGTGGAGAATTCTTGGAAGGTGCCCTCCCGAAAAGGACACATCACTGCAGCCATTATGGACAAGTTCAAGTTCTTGAGGCAGGCACTCAAGAAATGGCAAACAGGGTTGTCAACAATCAAGATACTCATAGCTAAATGATATCAGGTGATTTTATTGCTGGATAATCTTGAGGAGTTAAGACCTCTGTTTAGGCCTGAGGCTAATTTGAGGGTGATTGTAAAATTGCATTTGGAACACCTGCTTCACTTGTAGTATTACAAGAAATGGGAAACCATCAGGAAAATTAAAGTGGGAGAGGAGAACACTGAATTCTTCCATGCTATGGCCACTGAGAGGTACAGAAGGAATACTATTTCCTCTCTTGAGTTAGAGGATGGTTAGTTTACTACTGATCATGACCAAACTACTCGAGCTTTTTGGTCAACCTTCAAAGGCAGGATGGGACTTTCACAGGGCATCAATCTTGTTTTGACATGCCAACTTTGCTAAACAAGGTTGAGGGTCTGGATGACCTTACTATTCCTTTCACAAAGGAAGAGATGGATAGGACTGTCAAGGAAATGCCCATTGATAAGGCTCCACGACCTGATGGTTTTAATGGTATGTTTAAAAAAATGCTGGCATATCATCTGTGATGATTTCTATGCTCTTGCAAATGCCTTTTATGATGGCTTGCCCTACTGGAAAACATGAATTCCTCCTATATCACATTGGTTCCCAAGAAGAGATCACCTGAGTAGGTTGGTGATTTCAGGCCAATCTCATCAATTGGGATGGGCTTGAAGTTCCTTTCCAAGATGGCAGCTAATAGGATTCAGTTACAAATCACGAAATACATCCAAAAAACCAGTATGGTTTCATTAAAACTAGGACAATTAAAGACTGTGTGGGTTGGACTTTGGAGTACCTGCACCAATGTCATCAATCCAAGAGGCGAATTTTCATTCTGAAGTTGGATCTTGAGAAAGCCTTTGATTCCCTTGAGCATGAATTTCTTTACCAATTCTTAAGTCACAAGGGCTTCAATGATAAATGGATTCTTTGGGTCAAACAACTTCTTTCCACCAACTCATCCTCTGTTCTACTCAATGGAGTACCTAGCAAGAAATTCATGTGGGGTCAGACAGGGTGATCCTATGTCCCCACTTCTCTTTCCCATTGCTGCAGACTTCCTACAAACACTAGTTAATGATATGGTCTCGAAGGGAAAGATTGAGCTCCCAATCCCCTGCCATGATAAGGACTTCCCAATTGTGTAGTATGCAGATGACACTCTTATTATCATGCCTGCTGTGGAGTCACAACTACTGGAATTAAAGGCCAAGCTCCTAATGTTCTCTCAATCAACTGGTCTTCACATCAATTACCACAAATCTGCTATGATCCCCATCAATGTGAACCATGAGGAGTTGCAGAGGCTGGCTGCTTCTGTTGGATGCAAAGTTGGTACTTTACCCTTTACTTACTTGGGTTTGCCACTTGGTACCACTAAGCCTAGAATTGTTGATTTAGTGCCTTTGGTGGACAATATGGAAAGGATACTTTCTGCAAGCTCCTCTTTTCTGGCTCAAGGTGGTAGATGGCCATACCTTAATTCTGCCCTGTCCTCGGTCCCAATTGTTCCTCTACAGTTTGGACATACCTCCAGGAATACTGAAGCAGCTAGAGAGAATACAGAGACAATGCTTATTGTGGAAAAAATGCCAGGACCAAGCTCATGCCCTTGCTGGCTGGAAATTAGTTTGTAGGACAAAGACAAAAGGTGGACTTGGAATCTTAAACTTGGCTGTGTAAATTGATGCACTGCTACTAAAGCATGCAGATAAATTCTTCAACAGGGCTAATGTACCTTCGGTAAATCTCATCTGGAACACATATTATCATGACAGGGTACCGCAAGGTACAGCCTTGTGTGGGTCCTTCTGGTGGAAATATATTTGCAAGAAGTTGGACAACTTTAGAGCAGTCACATAGATTCAGCCAAACAAAGGGGACACTTTTCTCCTTTGGTCTCATTCTTGGTTGTTAGACAACTCCATGATTCCCTTGGCTACTAGGTTTCAACGGTTGTTCTCCTTTGCTGTTGACCCTTTTACCACGGCCCAGGAGGTTTTCAAGGCCTTTGATGACAATGACCTCACTAGATTATTTCATCTACCTTTGAGTGAGAGAGCTTTCACTGAGTTGCAAAATGTTCAGAGCCTACTCCAGCATCTCCCCAGGGATCATTCTGTCAATGATGTTTGGTTATGGCAAGATGATGGCAAACGGTATGCGGCCAAGAAATTTTACTTCCATGTCCACAAACCAATCCCAAGTGACCCCCTTCTCAACCGGGTCTGGAAGTGTTGCTGTATCGTGAAAATCACAGTGTTTTCATGGATGTTAATCATGGATAGACTAAATACGCAAGATATGCTAGAGCGCAGACATTGGAATGTTTCTGAATCTAATATGTGTGTCCTATGCCATGCAAGGGTCAAGGAGGATAGGGGTCATCTATTCTTCACATGCATGTTCGGAAACAATGTTTGAAATTATCTGCAAATTGAATGGTAGGGGGACTCCATGTGGGACATTTCTATAAGGGCCCATCGAGATTTTCATCAGCCCTTCTTTGATGAGGTGGTCTTCATTGCTTGTTGGAACATCTGGACTACTAGTAATGCCAAGGTTTTTCGAAATGAGCGCCCTAGTTTCAATAGGGGGAAGTGTAATTTTAAGCATGACATTTCTTTACTAGCTCATAGAATTAAGGCTAGCTTTAAGGATGATCTATTAAAGTGGGTATCCTTTCTACCCCTTGAGGTTAGTGTTTTAGTTCCCCCCTCTCCCCTCCATTAGCTTAGATCCTATAAATTGTAAGCTGTGTTTTGGAATAAAATAAAAACTTTGGGGTGATTTGCCCTACAGTAGCCGGTCAAAAAAAGAGCCATGAATTTTCCTCTCCCTTGGTAGCCGCCAAGAAGGGGAGAGGCTCCTCCTTGCAGCACCAATACCAAGGAAGAAGGACGGGCAGGGGGCCGCCACCCGCCGCCGACACCCTGGCCGACATCGCCTCCATGTCTTCGGGGCTGCACCTCTCCATCAAAAAATCTCTCTTTCTCACCATGATAATTTTTGAGTAATCCTCCTCGAGGCTGATGGTATGTACTAGTAGCTATGTTTTCAATCTCTGTCTCGTGTTCTTGAGATGGCGCGATCTTGATGTGTGATGGGCTTTGTGAATATAGTTGGATCACATGGTGTTTTCCCCTCTCTATCTTGTTGTGATGAATTGAGTTTTCACTTTGATATTTTGTTATTATCGGATTGAATACTTTTATGGATTTGAGAGCACTTGATGTATGTCTTGCATGAGGATATCCATAGTGACATTCGGATATTCAAGTGATTCACTTGATATATGTTATTATATCAACTTGCGGATTCCGGTGACCTTAGGAATCTATGCATAGGGGTTGATTACACGTTCTTGTCCTAGCTTCTCCGGTAGAAATCTTGGGGCACTCTTTGAGGTTCTTTGTGTTGGATTGAGTATCATGAATGTGAAATTGTCTGATGCGTATCGTATAATTAACTCATGGATACTTGTGGTGACATTGGAGTATCTAGGTGACATTAGTGTTGGTTGATGTGTATCATATGGTGTTATTGTAGTATGAGCTCTTAGATAGATTGATTAGAAAGGATAACTTGGTTATTTTAGTATGAACTCTTGGATAGATCGATCGGAAAGGATAACTTGAAGGTGGTTTCATACCCTACAAACAATTTCTTATTATGTTCTCCGCTAGATAAGAACTTTGGAGTGATTCTTCGTTGCACGTTGAGGGATGGTTATGTGATCCAGTTATATTAGCATGGTTGAGATATTGCACTAGCGAAAGTACGGACCCTAGGCTTTGTTTTCAAGCATTGCAATACCGTTTATGCTCACTTTTGCTACTTTCTACCTTGTTGTTTTTATTTTTTTGGATTACAAAAATCAATATCTACTATCATTACTACACTTGTATCACCATCTCTTCACCGAACTAGTGCACCTATACAATTTGCCATTGTATTGGGTGTGTTGGGGACCAGAGATTTCATATATTTGATTGCACGGTTGTTTGAGAGAGACCACCTACATCCTACACTTCCCACAGATTGATAAACCTTAGGTCATCCACTTGAGGGAAAATGGCTACTGTCCTCCAGAACTCTGCGCTTGGAGGCGTGATACATCTCCGGCGTATCTATAAGTATTGATGATGGCATGCTATTATATTATCTGTTTTGGATTTTTTATATGCATTAATATGCTATTTTATACTATTTTTGGGACTAACCTATTAACCTAGAGCCAAGTGCCAGTTTATGTTTTTTCCTTGCTTTTGAGTTTTGCAGATATGGATATTAAACAGAGTCCAAACGGAATAAAACCTTCGAAAGGATTTTTTCTGGAAGGAAACAAGTCATCCAAACTTGAAGTGCACGTCAGGGGAGGTGCCAGGGTGCCACAAGCCTGCTAGGCACGGGCCCCTGGCTGCGCCTAGCTGGCATGTCGCCTCCTGGCAGGTCTCTTAACCCTAATTCTTGGCCTATAAATACCCAAATATTCCCGCAAAATCAAAAAGATGAGCGAAAATACTTTTACACCATAGGAAGCCTCCGTTCTCAAGAGCTCCAATCTGGGAGCCTTTTCCAGTAATCTGACGGAGGGGGTTTCGATCACGGAGGGCGTCTACATCAACTCCATTGCCCCTCCGATGATGCGTGAGTAGTCCACCACAGACCTACGGGTCCCTAGCTAGTAGCTAGATGGCTTCTTCTCTCTCTTTGATCTTCAATACCATGTTCTTTATAATCTTCATGGATATCTATCCGATGTAATCCTCTTTTGTGGTGTGTTTGTCAAGATCCGATAAATTGTGAGTTTATGTTCATATTATCCACGAATCTTATTTGAATCTCCTCCGATTTCTTATATGCATGATTTCATATCCTTCCAAGTCTCTTCGAGTTATTGGTTTGGTTTGGCCAACTTGATTGGTAATTCTTGCAATGGGAGAAGTGCTTTGTTTTGGGTTCAATCTTGCGGTGTCCTCACCCAGTGACATAGTAGGGGTAGCGAGGCACATATTGTATTGTTGCCATCAAGGGTAACAATATGGGGTTTTCATCATATTTCTTGAGTTATCCCTCTACATCATGTCATCTTTCTTAATGCGTTACTCTGTTCTTCATGAACTTAATACTCTAGATGCAGGCAGGAGTCAGTCGATGTGTGGAGTAATAGTAGTAGATGCAGAATCGTTTCGATCTACTTTTCACGGACTTGATGCCTATATGCATGATCATTTCCTTGGATAACTACATGATTATTCGCTTTTTTATCAATTTTTTGACAGTAATTTGTTTACCCACCACGATATTTGCCTTCAAGAGAGAAGCCTCTAGTGGACCTGTGGCCCCTGGGTCTATTTTCCATAATATATTTTCAGACCTATACTTGCTGCAATTTATTTACCTTTTACTTTCCGCACTCGTTACATCTATCTCTACCGGATCTAATCCTTGCAAATAACCGTGAAAGGATTGACAATCCCTTTATAGCGTTGGGTGCAAGAGTTTGATTATTTGTGTAGGTGCATCCATTGGTGAATTGCTTGTTCCTCCTACTTGATTGATACCTTTGTTCTAAAAAACTGAGGGAAATACTTATCTACTTTGCTGCATCACCCTTTCCTCTTCAAGGGAAAACCAACGCATGCTCAAGAGGCAGCAAGAAGGATTTCGGGCGCTGTTGCCGGGGAGGATACACATCAAGCCTACCAAGTACCCATCACAAACTCATCTCTTGCATTTACTTTATTTGCCATTTGCCTCTCATTTTTCTATCCCCCACTTCTAAAATGATTTTCAGAAAATACCAAAAAGATTTGCCTTTTTATAAGCCCTTGTTTCGTTTGCCTTTGGTTTGCTTGTGTGCTTGATTGCTTGCTTTGTCAAGATGTTTGAGAATACCATGTTGTGTGACTTTTCCAATACTAATAATAATGATTTTATTAGTACCCCTATTGCTCCTGTCACTAGTGTAGAATCTTATGAAATCAATACTGCCTTGCTAAATCTTGTTATGAAAGAACAATTTTCGGGCTTTCCTATTGAAGATGCGGCATCCCATCTAAATACTTTCATTGAGTTGTGTGATATGAAAAAGAATAAAGATGTGGATAATGATATTGTTAAATTGAAGCTATTTCTGTTCTTGCTACAAGATCATGCTAAAACTTGGTTTTCATCTTTGCCTAAGAATGGTATTGATTCATGGAATAAGTGTAAAGATGCTTTTATCTCCAAGTACTTTCCACCGCTAAGATCATCTCCCTTAGGAACGATATAATGAATTTTAAGTAACTTGATCATGAACATGTTTCACAATTTTCGGAGAGGATGAAATAAATTATTAGGAATTGTCCCGCACATGGTTTGAGTTTATGGATGATTATGCAAATTTTCTATGCGGGATTGAATTTTGCATCTAGAAATCTTTTAGATTCTGCTGCGGGTGATACTTTTATGAAAATCACATTAGGAGAAACTTCTAAACTCCTACATAATGTCATGACAAACTACTCTCAATGACATACCGAAAGATCTCCTACTAGTAAAAAGGTGCATGCTATTGAAGAAATAAATACTTTGAGTGAAAAGATGGATGAATTGATGAATTTTTTTGCTAGTAAGAGCTCCTATTGATCCTAATAATATGCCTTTGTCTTCTTTGATTGGAAATAATAACGAATCTATGGATGTGAATTTTGTTGGTAGGAACAATTTTGGTAATAATGCGTATAGAGGTAATTTCAACCCTAGGCCGTTTCCTAGTAATTCCTCTAATAATTATGGTAATTCCTACAACAATTCCCATGGAAATTATAATAAGATGCCCTCTGATCTTGAGAATATTTTTAAAGGTTTTATTGGTTCGCAAAAAGTTTTTAATGCTTCAATTGAAGAAAAAGTGCTTAAGATTGATGATTTGGCTAGGAGCGCTGTATAATTTATCTTGATATTGATTCTTTTAAAGCTAGATCTACTCTACACAAGAATGATATTAATGGGTCTTTAAAATCTATGAGAATTTTTATTGATGAAAGTAGGGAAAGAACCGCTAGAATTCATGCTAAGCGTGAATGGCTTGAAAAGGTGTTTTCTCGCAATAATAATGATGAGGATCTTAAAGTGATTGATGTGACTCCTAGTGAATCTTTGTTTTCCAATATAAATATTGATAATGATGGGACTGTAGATAAGTCAACTTTAGTTACAAGGCATCCCAATGATTTGGAGTCTATAGATCTTAATGCTAAGATTGATAAAAGTGGGATTGAAGAAGTCAAAACTTTAAATAGCAATGAACCCATTCATTTGGATTTCAAGGACTTTAATTATAATAGGTGATCTTTGATTGATTGTATTTGCTTGCTTCAATCCATGTTGAATTCTCCTCATGCTTATAATCAAAATAAAGCTTTTGCTAAACATATAGTTGATGATATGATGAAATCTTTTGAAGAAAAACTTGAGCTAGAAGTTTTTATTCCTAGAAAGCTTCGTGATGAGTGGGAACCTACAATTAAGATTAAAATCAAATATTATGAGTGCCTTGCTTTGTGTGATTTGGGTGCTAGTGTTTCCACAATTCCGAAAACTTTATGTGATGTGGTAGGTTATCGTGATCTTGATTCCATTATTAAGAAACCTATGGGAAGGATTAATGATGTTCTTATTGTTTCAAATAGGAATTATGTGCCCATAGATTTCATTGTTCTTGATATAGATTGCAATCCTATATGTCCTATTATTCTTGGTAGACCTTTCCTTAGAACTATTGGTGCAATTATTACATGAAAGAAGGAAACATTATATTCCAATTTACATTAAGGAATGGTATGTAAGACTTTCCTATAAAGAAAACAATATTAACTTATGAATCTATTATGATAGCTACTTTTGGATTTCATACCAAAGATGACAATACCTAGATCTATTGTGTTCTGTCTAGCTAGAGGCGTTAAACAATAGCGGTTGTTGGGATGAAACCCAAAAAAATTTCGTGTGCTGCTTTTGCTTATGTTTTTGAGTGTTTCCCACATTATTAATTCTGTAGTAATTGTGTTTTGGTGTTTTAATTAGTGTTTTATCCAAGTAAAACCTGTAGGGTGATATTTGCTAGTTGTTGATTTGATCTTGCTGAAACGGAAACTTTTGCGCTCAGTCCAGGAATTTTATAATTTTTTCAGAGCATCGGATTATTCTGAAATTTTTACACAAGATTTATATACAAATTTCCCAGGTTTTCCTAATTTTTAAGAATTTTATGAGTTAGAAAATATACGAAGTTTCCAGATTGCTACAGACTGTTCTGTTTTTGACAGATTCTGTTTTCTTTGAGTTGTTTGCCTATTTTGATGAATCTATGGATTGTATCATGTGGTATGAGCCATGGAGAAGTTAGATTGAAGTAGGTATAACAAAATATAGATAAATAATGAGTTCACAATAGTACCTAAAGTGGTGATTTATTTTTTTATACTAACGGATCTCACGAGTTTTCTATTAAGTTTTATGTTGTGAAGTTTTCAAGTTTTGGGTAAAGATTGGATGGACTATGGAATAAGGAGTGGCAAGAAACTAAGCTTGGGGATGCCCAAGGCACCCCAAGTCATATTCAAGAATTCCAAAGAACCTAATCTTGGGGATGCCCCGGAATGCATCCCCTCTTTCGTCTTTAATCCATCGGTAAATTTACTTGAGGCTATATTTTTATTCACCACATTATATGTGTGTTGCTTGGAGCGTCTTGTATGATATGAGTCTTTTCTTGTTAGTTTGCCACAATCATCCTTGATGCACACATATTTTTAGAGATACACGTTGAATTGTGTATTTATTAGAATACTCTTTGTGCTTCACATATATCTTTTGAGTTGGGAAATTTTGCTTTATATGCTTCACTTATATCTTTTAAGAGCACGAAGGTGTTTTCGTTTTATAGAAATACTTGAACTCTCATACCTCAGTTATATTACAGTTCCTAAAAATAGCATGGTAATTGTTCTAGGTTATGAATTTATTACAAATAGGATAGGCATCCAAAAGGGATATAATAAAAACTTCCATATTAAGTGCATTGAGTATTTATGAGAAGTTTGCTTCCTTGCATAAAGTTTTGAGATATAAAGATGGTAATGTTAAGAGACATGTTAGGAAGTAAATTGTGATTTGGTAAAAATACTTGTGTAAATGTTTGTGATTCCCATAGCATGCACGTATGGTGAACCGCTATGTAAGGAAGTCAGAGCAGGACTACTTTATAGATTGTCGACCTTTGTGTGAGGGTCGGGGGCGTGCGATGGTTAACTCCTACCAACCTCCCCCTAGGAGAATGCGTTTAATGCTTCGATCCAATGACTAATAGAATTTTGCAATAAGTATGTGAGTACTTTATGACTAATGTTGATTCCATGTATTATACGCACTCTCACCCTTTCACTTTTACTAGCCTTTCTAGTATCGTGCAACTTTCGCCGGTGCAACAAACACCTTCCTTAAAACATCCACCATATACCTTTCCTCAAAACAGCCACCATACCTACCTATTATGGCATTTCTATAGCTACTCCGAGATATATTGGCAAGCAACTTCCACCGTTTCCTTTTATGAAATGCACATCATCACTTCCATATTGCATATAGATTCATATTTGTCATAGGTATCGAGTTGTAATTTTCCTTTTGAGTTGTAAGAAAATAAAAGTGTGATGATTTTCATTATAACGCATGTCCCTTGTGAGGAAAGGATGATGGAAGCGATGATTCCCTTACTAGTAGAGATGAGAATCCGGACTTTATGAAAAATAAAAGAGTCATGCGAAGCCCAAACAAAAAAATGAATAAAAGAGGCCTTAGATGCCCAACAAAAAAATGACGAGAGAAAAGAGAAAAGGGACATTGATACTACCTTTTTCCATACTTGCGCTTCAAAGTAGCACCATGATCTTCGTGATAGGGAGTCTCCTATTTTGTCACTTTCATATAGCTAGTGGAATATTTGTCTTCGTGATGCATGTCCACTTAGTTTCTTTTTGAGCTATCATACAATTATATCTCTAGTGCATCCGTTGCATGGCAATCCCTACTCACTCACATTGATATCTATTGATGGGCATCGCCATAGCCCATTTATACGCCTAGTTGATGTGAGAATATCTTCTCCCTTTCCTTGACAACCTCCACCATATTCTATTTCACCTATAGTGCTATATCCATGGCTCGAGCTCACGTATTGCATGAGAGATGAGAAAGTTTGAGAAGATAAAGGTGTGAAAACAATTGCTTGAATTTTCATCGGGGTTGTGCATGATGTAAATACTTTGTGTGGGGAAGATGGAGCATAGCCAGACCATATGATATTATAGGGATAACTTTATTTTGCCATTATATTTTGAAGAGATACAATTGCTTTGCTAGTATGTTTGAAATGTTATTGTTTCTATATCAATATTAAGCTTTTGTTTTGAGTCTTACGGATCTGAATATTCATGCCACAATAAAGAATATTACTTGGATAAATATGTTAGGTAGCACTCCACATCAAAAATTCTGTATTTATCATTTACCTACTCGAGGACGAGCAGGAATTAAGCTTGGGGATGTTGATACGTCTCCAACATATCTATAATTTTTGATTATGGCATGCTATTATATTATTTGTTTTGGATGTTTTATATGCATTAATATGCTATTTTATACTATTTTTGGGACTAACCTATTAACCTAGAGCCAAGTTCCAGTTTCTGTTTTTTCTTTGTTTTTGCGTTTTGCAGATATGGAATATTAAACGGAGTCCAAACGGAATAAAACCTTCGAAAGGATTTTTTATGAAAGGAAACAAGTCATCCAATCTTGGAGTGCACGTCAGGGGAGGTGCTAGGGTGCCACAAGCCTGCTAGGCGCGGGCCCGCCCTGGCCGTGCCTAGCAGGCTTGTCGCCTCCTAGTAGGTCTCCTAACCCTAATTCTCGGCCTATAAATACCAAATATTCCCGCAATATCAAAAATACGAGCGCAAATACTTCTTCGCCACCGGAAGCCTCCGTTCCCGAGAGATCCAATCTTGGAGCCTTTTTCGGTAATCTGCCAGAGGGGGTTTCGTTCACGGAGGGCATCTACATCAACTCCATTGCCCCTTCGATGATGCGTGAGTAGTCCACCAGAGACCTACGGCTCCATAGCTAGTAGCTAGATGGCTTCTTCTCTCTGTGTGTTCTCCAATGCCATGTTCTTCATGGTCTTCATGGAGATCTATCCGATGTAATCCTGTTTTGCGGTGTGTTTGTCAAGATCCGATGAATTGTTAGTTTATGTTCAGATTATCCATGAATCTTATTTGAATCTCCTCCGATTTCTTATATGCATGATTTCATATCCTTGCAAGTCTCTTAGAGTTATCGGTTTGGTTTGGTCAACTAGATTGGTAATTATTGCAATGGGAGAAGTGCTTGGTTTTGGGTTCAATCTTGCGGTATCCTCACCGAGTGACATAGTAGGGGTAGCGAGCCACGTATTGTATTGTTGCCATCAAGGGTAACAAGATGGGGTTTCATCATATTGCTTGAGTTTATCCCTCTACATCATGTCATATTTCTTAATGCGTTACTCTGTTCTTCATGAACTTAATACTCTAGATGCAGGCAGGAGTCGGTCCATGTGTGGAGTAGTAGTAGTAGATGAAGAATCGTTTCGGTCTACTTGTCACGGACGTGATGCCTATATGCATGATCATTGCCTTGAATAACTACATGATTATTTGCTTTTCTATCAATTGCTTGACAGCAATTTGTTTACCCACCATGATATTTGCCTTCAAGAGAGAAGCCTCTAGTGAAACCTATGGCCCCCAGGTCTATTTTCCATCATATATTTTCAGATCTATACTTGCTGTATTTTATTTACTTTTTAGTTTCCGCACTCGTTACATCTAGCTCTATCGGATCTAATCCTTGCAAATAACCGTGAAGGGATTGACAACCCCTTTATAGCGTTGGGTGCAAGAGTTTGAATATTTGTGTAGGTGCTTCCATAGGTGACTTGCTTGTTCCTCCTACTGGATTGATACCTTGGTTCTCAAAAACTGAGGGAAATACTTATCTACTTCGCTGCATCACCCTTTCCTCTTCAAGGGAAAACCAACGCATGCTCAAGAGGTAGCAAGGCCTAACACGAGTCTAGAAGAACAAGTTGTGTAGTAGACATCATTGTTTAAGAGAGACCATCTTCATCCTACATCTACCACGGATTGATAAACCTTAGGTCATCCACTTGTGGGAAAATTACTACTGTCCTGTAAAATTTTGCACTTGGAGGCCCAACAGAGTCTACAAGAGTAAAGTTGTGCAGTAAACATTAGCAGGCAGTGAGTGGAGAAGGCAGAGGGGGAGGGGCACCGCCCAGGTCGATGCACCTGGGTGCGTGCCGTCAGATGAGGGATCCTAACCTGCACCATGTTCAGTGAAACACTTGTCAGATCAGGTACCTGAAGGAGCGAAGAGACCAGACCAAGACAGCTGAAGATGCCTCAGTCCCCTACCTGTCATGCCAAATGTCAGTTTCTAAGAATCTACATATGAGTTGTGAGCAACAACTCTTCGAGAGTTTGGCCATGGACTGAACACATCCAACTATCCTAAGTCATGGATGAAATGTAGTGGATGAACACGAAGAACCACCCAGTTTCGGGCCACCTTCTTGGTGTAATACCCTACTCCCGCTTTGTTCTATTGCAATGGTAGAAAGCTACAATGTGTGTATTACAATGGTGAAAAGATTGACCCCTTATGAGGGCATGGCCTCCCCTATTTATAGTATGGAGAGAGGCTTTGCCAAAGGCCCCAATTGGTTGGGAATACACTTAAGTATTTTTGTACAATGGCAACATGGCTGCCCGTGGCACACCAGTTCACGTGATGATGACATCCTTCTAGGACAAAGTGTTGCCCCCGGATACTCACCTGCCTTCTATGGTATTCATCGATAGTCAGTAAGGTACCGCCCCTGCAACGGCTCATGGAGTAGGTGAATCTTATAGTATAAGTCGTGGATGACTTGGGACGCATGGGTATTATTGAAGCCCATGCGCAAGGTCTAGTCATTCGCTCCTCATCCCTCATTTGAAGCAGGCAACAATGTTTCCTTGATGATTACTAGTGCACTGCTTCAAGGGTTAAAGCTTCCTTTCCTGAAGAGGCAGGCAATGTGCCGCATAGGGCTCCCAGGAAGGCCGCACGAAGGGTTTCCCAGAGGAGAGATGGCGTCCTCCTCTTGTACTATCCCTTTATGGCCCAGGCCATGGCTCGTTGTGTACTTTGGGGGTCTTCAATCCAAGATTCCCTAGGAAGAGAGATGCTCATGCCTTCGGCGCCAAGGCTCTTCTTTATAGGGTTACTAGTACCCTGATTTTACTAATGTCGAGAATGATCGAGGTAGGCAATCTTCTGCTGGTCAAAAAAGCATTTTGATTGCTTCACTTGCCAATGATCTTTTTTGAGCAGCTGTAGGACTTGTGTCAAGTGGTGATCTCTTTTGAACAGCTGTAGGACTTGTGCCAAGTGGCTAACATGGTTTTCCAGGTTTTTACTGAAAACCAAAATGTCGTTGAAGAAAACAATCACGCGCGCGCACACACACACACACAAACTGACACACACACACACATACACACACACATACACACACACACATGCGTGCACGCGCGCGCACACACACACATGAAGCACTAGCGACAGGGTGATGTTCATTGCGCCCAGAAATTTTGGTGGTCCAGTTGCCAATCCGAACGACACCACTTTAAATTTCCAATGGTCAGAGTGTGTTTGGAAAGCTAACTCTTCATCCTTAGGAAGCCTGATCTGGTGGTAGCCTGCACGCAAGTCAAGTTCGGAGAACCATTTGGCTCCAACAAGTTCATCGATGACCGAGACATGATACTTGTTAACTACTATCATGGATTTTAGCCAGCAGTAGTTGATGCATAAGCGCCAAGTGTCGTCCTTCTTTTTCATGATCAAAGCTGGGAGGAGAAAGGACTAGAGCTTCTTTGAATAATTCCAGCGCCCAGCAGCTCTTTGACTTATCATTCAATTTCCCTCTTCGGCTCTGGCTTATAACGGTTTTGTGCGCTCTGCCTCAAAGGGATACAGCGGTCGCAGACTCGGCAGGGTGGTAGAGACCTGGCATCCTCAAATACCATAGTGAATTTCTCCACTACACGCAAAATATCCGGTGGAATGGTTGTGTCCCGGGTATCATCTTCCATTAGTGGCGATAAATGGACCACATGGCAACAACACCTTGCTTACAAGATTTCAAAAGCTCGTATATGGAGATGACAGAACATTGTCATTGATCAGAGGGTATTTCTTGCAAATTTAATATCGCCTTCATTGTGGTTACTAACAAATGTTTTCTTTCCCAATCAATGTTCATAGGGCTATGCTTGTGGAGCCAATCCATCCTAGGATGGCATCATAGGACCCTAGTGTGAGAATATTGAAATCAATGGAAAATTCATGGCCCTAAGTCACCCAAGAGCAATGTGGATTGTAGTGTATGCATTGTAGAATTCTTCCATCGGCCACCTTAATTGCGCATGACTTGGACGAGTATGTTTCTAAAGCTTGTTGGCAATGCGGGTATCCACAAAGAAGAAGAACTGCTAGAATCCACCAGCAACAAGATCTCTCTCCCTTGAAGCCATGCCTGGAATCGCATTGCCCCCGCATCTATAGAACCATCAACAGCGTGAACCGACAGGGTACACTGAATCTCTACCTCTTTGATGTGTTGCTCTGATTTACTGTCAGCAGTTTTATATGCATTGAACATATTGAGAAATTCCTTCACAACGTGCATCTGAACCGTAGTAGGGCATGCATGATATTTCCCCCCTCTCGCCAAACTTAAAGCATAGGCCACGAGCTTGGCTGAATGCCCGGAGTGCAATGATTTTGTTGGAGTCAGTCTCTACGCACTCTACATCAATGCCACGACGATCCTAAGTGGTTACTGAAGGAGTCATGGGACGACTAAAGAATGTGGGTGTGGCCGGTACGTTGGATGATGGTGCACATGGCATGCTTGGCGCGACCTTGCTCTTGTGATGATGTAGCAATGCCTCCCCGTTGGGCACTTCCTCTTGAAGTAGGCCAATGAATAGGCGGTGTCCAAATCCGGTCATCATTGAAGCAGCACCACCGCAAAAATATCTAGACGAAGACCCTCGATAAAACAAGCGTGGAAAAAATATGGGTGAGTCAACTCAGAGTTCGTAATCAGAAGATGCATCAAATTCTTGAATCGCTCGATGAAATCAGCGTCCGATGTGAGTTGTATGATAGCAAAAAACCCTGCCCGATGAGCATTTGGTGCTTGTCGTGCCCAAATCGAGTGCATAACAGTGCAGTGAATGACACCAAGCCCATGCCTGCAAGCTTCTTGTGCACTGATTGTAGACAGATGGCCCTAGTGTTAGAGAATTTGAGGGTGGCCATGCCTGCCTAGTAGGACTCATGCACGACGAACATACTGAAATAATGCTCGCAAAAGGTGCGCCACAACTATGGGTTGTCCATAGAGAAGATAGGAAATGCCATGGTGGGTGATTGTTCGCCCATGTGTCGGTGTCAAAACCGGCGGATCTTGGGTAGGGGGTCCCGAACTATGAGACTGGAGTCGATGATAACAGGAGACGAAGGGGACACAGATTTACCCAAGTTCAGGCCCTCCTATGTAGGTAATACCCTACGTCTTGCTTGGTTGTATTGATGATGTGGGGGATTACAGAGTTGATCTACCTTGAGATCGAGTAGCTAACCCTAGATAGTTGTCCTCCCTATACCCCTAAACCCTTTGGCTTATAGAGATGCCGAGGGTGCCCTGGGTTTACATATGGTCGGTTACATGCTGAAGAGATAAACATGCCTAACTACAGCTAATAACTTGGAGAGTACGTAATGGCTCCTCGAAGCTTCCATCTGGCATAGGTGGTCTTCGATCGTCCGATGCTCGCTTTGCGGCCCATACAGTCCGGCCCATAAACAATAGGTCGGCTATCCGAGGACCCCCTAATCCAGGACTCCCTCAGTAGCCCCTGGACTAGCCTTCAACGTTGATATATGTCCAGTCGATCTCCTCATGTCGTCGTCCTCGGCTTGTGAGGCGAGTCCCTCATCCCTCTTTGTTCGGCAACTGACCAGTCTTCGATAAGATCCCAAGCGTCGCGGGCGCAGGTTCATTATAATAACTGCGCGTGTTCCTCGATTTTTGCACATCATGGGGAGGCGAGTGGTCAGTGATTTTTACAATCTTACCCCTCTGTAACGGAGGCACCATGCATTTAATCAAACAAAACCGTGGCTCGGACCACATCCTATTCGCCCCAATCGAAAGAAACTCCTAACGGAAGCTCCACGTAGAACATGGCTAACACCCCCAGCTCCTCTGCACGTCCCTACGGCTCACGCCCAGGGGACTGGACTAGCTATTCTGTTACACTCCTGCGGCTCCGTAATCTGGAGACCCAGGGGTATCTCCCTTCTTCAGATCTAGCGGCAACCCGCGCAGCTCTGCTTTCTTTCGGTGACAAAGTTTTCGACGAGATTTTCCCCAATACTAACAAGGGGGAGCGCATATGCTTCGTCCCCTTTCTCGTTCGGGGTCTTGGGTTTCCAATCCATCCGTTCCTAAGGGGGTTCCCGGAGTTCTATGGGATCCATCTCCACCACCTTACTCCAGGGTCAATTTTACACATCTCGGGCTTCCTCGCTCTCTGTGAGATGTTCTTGGGGTGCGAAGCACACTTTGATTTGTGGAGAAAATACTTTCGTCTCGTCCCCCAAACTCAGGACAAGGCAATTTTGGAGGTCGACGGAGCCGAAGTGTGCCGCATAGCAAGGACGGGGTATCCGGCAGGCACACCAAAGAACTCTGAAGACTAGACTTCGGAATGGTTTTATATTGAAGATGTCCCCCTATTCGAGCCAACTCGGACGGGTCTTCCCAAATACTCCGACACCCTCCCGAAGAAGAGATACAACTGGCAGCCGAGGAGCTCGTCCCAGGCGGAAAGTATCGAATAGCCACGCCTAGCCGCGCGGGTGCGGATGCTCATTCACAACCAACTGACCATGATCGACGTCATGGCCAGCGCCATCTCCCGGCGTGTGCATCCCCTTCAACAGAGGTACACCCCTTGTGGCAATACAACAGGACAAGCGACACCACATGCTCCCAAAAGCAGGGGCCCGCCAATCCGACGGCGTTGGCCGCCGCACTTGCTAACCTGTACAAAGGAGGGCAAGAATACTATGTTCGGTGCGCAACCAAGGAAGGATATTCGGCCCACAATCCTATCGAATGGGTAAGCCTTTCTCTCTCAAACATGAAAATAGTTCGAGGTTTCCGTTCCGCACTTTATCTAACTGAAGCCTTGCGTGAACAGGAATGGAGGAGTTTCATCGAGACAGTCAACTATCCGACTCCTCAGCCCGAGAACCATTCACGCGACAATGATCTGGGTTTCAACGAGACCCGGATCTTCTACTTGACGTCGAAGATGGAGTCCATCTCCAAGATAGCATCATCCAATCCCCGGTGGCTATCATAGTTGATTACCCCAGGTCGTTCTTCATCCCTGCAACAAGCAAGAAGAAAAGCTCTTCTCGCAAGAGGCTAGCTACCTACAGCACCCCGGATGCACCGACTTCGACTCCCAAACGCCGTCGATCCACGCACCATACACCGGCAGCCGAAGCCATGGCCAAGTCAGAGGCCATGGGGACGAATCCACCTCCCCGCTCATCCCGGAGGTACATTGCTTGACTATTCACTCATTGTAAGTAAATAGAGTCTATGGAATTTTTGTTTAATTGAAATATTTAGGCGAAATGCCCAGCCCTCTCCTGCCGAAGAGGTCACCAGGGTGTCAAGAGATACCTGAAACTCCCGAGCTACAGCTCCTGTAGGTCCTGCTGCAGAAGCCCCCATGGCCAATCCAACACCTTCCGATTTTGGTGATGGTTTATCCATTACCAAATCAGAGGTGCGGAGCGACATGAATCACCGGCAATGGTGGGAGGCCAAGCGGCATGCAATATTCTTTGAACAAGAGTTCGGTGCCCTGCACTCAGCGGATGCGCACATTGGAGCTGCCCGAGCCGGGTTTGGCAAGGCTATGAAGTTGATATCAGCCAGGATGCTGGTAAGTGACCGGCTTTTATGGAGTCTGAATACTCATGTAAACCCTGTAGCCCCCAAGCCGTAATTTGATTTGGACCAAATGAATTAAGGATCTCTACAATGTTTGACTGCATACGCAGGCTTCAAAGCAACATGCCGAGCAATTGGCACAAGAGGTGGAGGACAGCCGCACAGAGGTGCAATCTGCGAAGGCCGAACTGGCGCAAGTGAAGAACTTCACCCGAGAGGCCCATGGTGAGTGTACCTTTACTGCTAATCTTAATTTATTATCATGCCTGACGCGCGGATTCCGTGTAGTAGCTGAATCAATAGGGCACATGGAAAGGCAGTTGGAGGAAGCCCAAGACTCGCAGCGGTATGCCGAGTCCCAGCACCAGGATGGCTGCCTTGTTGTGTAAAAGCAGGCCGAAGAAATTAAGAACTTGAAGATTCAATTGGCCCAACCTCAAGAGGAAAACCGAAAGCTTCAGAGGGGCGTGTTCCGTAAGTGTGATTCTATTATGTGCAAATATTTTTGATGTAGGAAATAATAGCAAGCACGTTGTTGCCTGATAACGCACAAGTATAGGGGATCAATTGTTGCCTTTCTTTATAAGTAAGAGTATCGAACCCGACGAGGAGCTAAAGGTAGACCAAATATTCCCTCAAGTTCGACCGATCTCCGATACAACTCTACGCACGCTTAACGTTCGCTTTACCTAGAACAAGTATGAAACTTGAAGTACTTTGTAGGTGTGATAGGCTAGGTTTGCAAGATAATAAAGAACATGTAAATAAAAACTAGGGGATGCTTAGATAAAGAAACAACTGAGTTAGTTTAACGAGTGTGGAAAAGTGGTGGTAGGAGTTGCAGAATTGTCCCTAGGCAATTGATAACTAGACCGGTAATCATTATTGCAATTTTATATGAGGGAGAGGCATAAGCTAAAATACTTTCTCTACTTGGATCGTATGCACTTATGATTGGAACTCTAGCAAGCATCCTCAACTACGAAAGATCATTAAGGTAAAACCCAACCATAGCATTATAAGGTATCAAGTCCTCTTTACTCCCATATGCAACAACCCACCTACTCAGGTTTATGCTTTTGTCACTCAAGCAACCCACCATAGGCAAATCATGAACACATTGCACCCCCCTATAGTGAGGATCCCTCATGCTGGCGAGACACATTGGGCCCCATAGGATAGCACCAATAACAAAACATGCAACTCAAACCAGTCATGATCATCAATCAGCCAACAGGACCACAAAAATCTACTCACACATCATAGGATGGCAACACATCATTGAATAATAATATGAAGCATAAAGCACTGTGTTCAAGTAGAGGGTACAGAGGGGTTTCGGGAGAGTGGACCGCTGTAGTTAGATGGGGGAAGGTGATGGAGGTGTTGGTGAAGATGACGGAGTTGTTGGAGTAGATCGCCGTCACGATGATGGCCCCGGCGGCGTTCCAGCGCCACCGGGAGAGAGGGGGAGAGAGCCCCTCTCCTTCTTCTGCTTCTTCCTTGACCTTCCTCCTAGATGGGAGAAGGGTTAACCCTCTGGTCCATGGCCTCCATGGTGGCGGAGGTGCAAGAGCCCCTCCGAGATTGGATCTCTCTTTCTGTTTCCTTCAGTTTCTGCGCTACCAGATTCTGGCCTTTCACCGTTTCTTAAATATCCGGAGATTCGTAAGTCCGATCGGGCTGAAATTTTGAGGGGATTTTCCTTATAAAATATATTTCTTGCATTCGAATGACTCCTCCAACCGACCTAAGGGGTGTCCTAAAGCCCTCAGGGTGCGCCCTACCCCCCAGGGCGCGCCTGGCAGGCTTGTGGGCCCTTTGGGCGCCACCTTCTGTTGATTCCACTTCCCAAAATTCACATATATTCCAAAAAAAATCTCCGTAACTTTTTATCCTGTTTGGACTTCATTTGATATGGATTTTCTGTGAAACAAAAAACATGCAACAAACAGGAACTGGCACTAGGCACTGGATCAATAAGTTAGTCCCAAAAATAGTATAAAAAGTTGCCAAAAGTATATGAAAGTTGTAGAATATTGGCATGAAACAATCAAAAATTATAGATACGATGGAGACGTATCAGCATCCCCAAGCTTAATTCCTGCTCGTCCTCGAGTAGGTAAATGATAAAAAAAGATAAATTTTGATGTGGAATGCTACCTAGCATAATCTTGATCATATAATCTAACCATGTCATGAATATTAAGATACGAGTGATTCAAAGTAATATTCTATATTGACATAAAAACAGTAATACTTCAAGAAAACCAACAATGCAATCGTGTCCTTTCAAAATAACATGGCCTTATAAAGTTATCCCTAGAAAATCAGATGGTCTGGCTATGCACCATCTTCCCCACACAAAGTATCTAAATCATGCACAACCCTGATGACAAGTCAAGCAATTATTTCACACTTTTTATGTTCTCAAACCTTTTCAACTCTCACGCAATACATGAGCGTGAGCCATGGATATAGCATTATAGGTGTAATAGAATATGGTGGAGGTGATGAGGAAAAAAGGAGAAGATAGTCTCACATCAACTAGGCGTATCGACGGGCTATGGAGTTCCCATCAATAGATATCAATGTGAGTGGGTAGGGATTGCCATGCACTGAATGCACTGAGAGCTATAAGTGTATGAAAGCTCAAAAAGAAACTAAGTGGTCATGAAAAAAATTCCACTAGTTATATGAAAGTGACAAAATAGGAGACTCTCATGAAGATAATGGTGCTACTTTGAAGCCCAAGTGTGGAAAAAGATAGTAGCAATTGTCCCTTCTCTCTTTCTCCCATTTTTTATTTTTTATTTTTTATTTCTTTTTTTTCGTGGGCATCTTTGGCCTCTTTTTATTTATTTATTTGGGCTTCACTGGCCTCTTTTATTTTTTTGTAAAGTCTGGAGACTCCTCCCAACTTGTGAGGGAATGATAGCTTCCATCATCCTTTTCTCGCATGGGACAATGCTCTAATAATGAAAATCATCACACTTTTATTTACTTACAACTCGATACCTAGAACAAAAATATGACTCTATATGAATGCTTCCGGTAGGATACCGGGATGTGCAACGATCTAGCCTAGCAAATGACATAAAAAACGGACAAGTCATGAAAACATCATCAAGCTGTCTTACGATCATGCAAAACAATATGAAAATGATGGTGCATGTCATACTAAACGGAACGGTGGAAGTTGCATGTAAATATATCTCGGAATGGCTATGGAAATGCCATAATAGGTAGGTATGGTGGCTGTTTTGAGGAAGGTGTATGGTGGCTGTTTTGAGGAAGGTGTATGGTGGCTGTTTTGGGGAAGGTGGGTTTGATGCACCGGTGAAAGTTGCGCGGTACTATAGAGGCTAGCAAAGGTGGAAGGGTGAGAGTGCGTATAATCCATGAACTCACATTAGTCATAAAGAAATCACATACTTATTGCAAAATTCTTTTAGTTATCAGAGAAAGAATTAGACGCATGCTCCTAGGGGAGAGATTGGTAGGAGTTAACCATTGCATGCTCCCGACCCTCACACAAAGGTTGACAATCATGAAACAAACCATGCTCCGACTTTGTTACATAACGGTTCACCATATATGCATGCTACGGGAATCACAAACTTCAACACATGTATTTCTCCAATTCACAACTGCTCACTAGCATGACTCTCATATTGCCATCTTCATATTGCAAAACTATTGCAAGGAATCAGACATATCATATTCAGTGATCTACAAGTTTTATGTAGGATTTTATGACTAACCATGTGAATGACCAACTCCTGTTAACTCTCTAAATAGATATAAGTGAAGCATGAGAGTTTAATTCTTTCTACAACAGATAAGCTCACGCTCTAAAAAATATAAGTGAAGCAAAAGAGCATTCTACAAATGGTGGTTTTCTATGTGTAGAGAAACAGGCAATCCAAACTTCAAATGATATAAGTGAAGCACATGAAGCATTCTATAAAGCCATACTCAAAAGATATAAGTGAGGTGCAAAGAGACTTCTATAAATCAACCAAGGACTTTCTCATACCACCATGGTGCATTATTAAAATAAAAATAAAAAGCACACGACGCTCCAAGATTTACGCATATCATGTGACGAATAAAAATATAGCTCCAAGTAAAATTACCGATGGTTGTTAGAAGAAAGAGGGGATACCTTCCGGGGCATCCCCAAGCTTAGTTTCTTGGGAGTCCTTGAATATTACCTTGGGGTGACTCGGGCATCCCCAAGCTTAGTCTCTTTCCACTCCTTACTCCTTCATCCATCGTGATCTCACCCAAAAGTTGAAACCTTCAATCACACAAAACTTAACAAAACCCTCGTGAGATCCGTTAGTATAATAAAGCAAATCACAACTTCATGTACTGTTGCCAACAAATTCATATTTTATTTTTTCATTGTAGGTAATGTATTATAATTTTTTCATGTCTTATACCACTGATACAATCGATAGTTTCATCAAAACAAGCAAAACAATGCATCAAAAACAGAATTTGTCTTAAACAGGATAGTCTGTAGTAATCTGGACATTCACCATACTTCTGTAACTATTAAAATTTTGAAAAATTAGGACAAAATAAAAAAATTCATATAAGTATTGTGTCAAAATTTCAGAAACTTTTGTCAATCCAGTAAAAAAATGTAAATCCACGCACTACAGCCAAAGTTTCTGTTTTTGCACTGCACACACCAAACAAGAAATCTAATCATCCTAAAGGCAAATCTTGGCACATTATTTTTAAAATACAATGGATTTATACAAGGGGATAATTATTTTTGTTGAAAAGTTTGTGTAATTAAGATTTGCAAAGTTTCCATGGGCATGAACAAAGTTCAAGGAGCTCCCCCACTTCAATGGTGCTCGTCCTTCTTACTTTCACTTCTCCTTTTGAAACAAATTAGGTTTCCCTCTTTATTTTTTTTGTTTTTAATCTTTATAAAAGCACACAACATAATAAAACGACTCTATAAAACTTCCAGGTTGTCTCCCTGGCACAGCTTTCTTAAAGCCATTAAGCTAGGCATAATGTGCTCAAGTAATTGATCCACCTGGATCCCAAGGTATATCAAAGCCAATTTTAATTAACAATGATTTGTAATTTAGTATCAAGCACAAAGTAACATATATCATGCAACAACGAAGTCTAACTCTCTTCATATGCATCGGCATGTCATAAAAGAACAATTCATGCACACAAAGTAAAGGCCAATACATAGCGTAAGCAGTTTCTTGCAATTCTATCAAATTGGAAACATAGAGAGGTGGAGATGTAGTTCCTTTCTCATAATAATTGCAAGTAGGAGCAGAAAGCACATGCATATTATATCTATCAAAATCATCATATGTAATAGTAAAAGGCAACCCATCTATATAATCCTTAATAAGTGCAAACTTCTCTGATATAGTGTAGTTGGGAGAATTCAAAACGATAATAGGACTATCATGCGTGGGTGCAATAGCAACAATTTCATTCATAACATAAGGAACTATACCAAGTTCATCTCCATAAGCATCTTTCATATTGGCATCATGGCCACAAGAATAGCAAGCATCAAGTTCATAAAAAAGGGATATTTCAAACAAATCCAAGGAAATTAAACAATGTATGAGTTAAAGAGTTACTCTCATTAGAAGGTGGGCACGGGTAGCTAATCTGCTCTTCCTCCTTTTGTTCTTTGCTCTCCTTGTCATCTTTTTCATCTAATGAGCTCACAGTGTCAGGAATTTCTTCTTCCATAGATTCCTGCAAAATATTAATCTCTTCCAAAGAAGCGATCATTCTTTCAATAAATTCAATAATGTCAGCATTGCAATCATAATTCTCATAGCAATATTTAAGTATGGCAAAAATTTCAGATTCGTAAGGAACATCATCATGATACTTTTCAAGCAAAGAAGCAATTTCACAAGCACCTTTAAAAACAACAAATTCTACTATTCGTTTGACATCATAGTAATAATAAATACCTTTAGCATAAGAAGCTAAGGTTTCATTATCATTAAATTTTCATTGAAAGGGGAGGTGTCGAGCTTCTATATTAGAGCAACAAGTAAAGTCACATCTCGAGCATGTATCCCAAGCAAACCATCCTAGGATTCTAATTTGATCCCATAAGTGTTTCCCTTTTTGATATAAGAAATAATCCCTAAATTATTCACGTTGATCCAACGTGTATCCCATTATCAAGTTGAATGGGGTTTTCTCAGGATTATCAAAGTAGTACATAATATTTTCCACATAACGAGCATCGAGGGTTTTAGGAGGTTCCCCATCTCCATGAGTAGCAAGCACACCTATTTTTTGGGTATTTCGTGTTCCATATCCATAACTAAAGATAGATAACAACTTAGAACATCAAATAAAATCTACTTAGTGATAAAGCAAACAAGCACACACGAGAATATTCACCCCACGCTATTGCTCGCTGGCAACGGCGCCAGAAAAAGGTCATGATAACCCACAAGTATAGGGGAGCAATTGTAGACTTTCTCGACAAGTAAAAGTGTCGAACCCAACGAGGAGCTAAAGGTAGAACAAATATTCCCTCAAGTTATATCGACCACCGATACAACTCTACGCGCACTTAACGTTCGCTTTACCTAGAACAAGTATGAAACTATAAGTACTTTGTAGGTGTGATAGGATGGGTTTGCAAGATAATAAAGAACACGTAAATAAAAACTAGTGGCTGATTAGATAAAGAAACAACTAAGTTAGTTTAATGAGTGTGTAAAAGTGGTGGTAGGAGTTGCAGAATTGTCCCTAGGCAATTGATAACTAGACCGGTAATCATTATTACAATTTTATATGAGGGAGATGCATAAGCTAACATACTTTCTCTATGGATCATATGCACTTATGATTGTAACTCTAGCAAGCATCCACAACTACAAAAGATCATCAAGGTAAAACCCAACCATATCATTATAAGGTATCAAGTCCTCTTTACTCCCATATGCAACAACCCACCTACTCGGGTTTATGCTTCTATCACTCAAGCAACCCACCATAGGCAAATCATGAACACATTGCAACACCCTACAGAGAGGATCCCTCTTGCTTGCGCGACATGGAGGGCACCATAGGACAGAAGCAATAACAAAACATGCAACTCAAACCAATCATGATCATCAATTAACCAATAGGACAACAAAAATCTACTCACACATCATAGGATGGCAACAAATCATTGGATAATAATATGAAGCATAAAGTACCATGTTCAAGTAGAGGGTACAGCGAGTTGCAGGAGAGTGGACCACCATAGATAGATGGGGAAAGGTGATGGAGGTGTTTGTGAAGATGACGGAGTTGTGGGAGTAGATTGTCGTCACGATGATGGCCCCAGCGGCGTTCCGGCGCCACCGGGAGAGAGGGGGAGAGAGCCCCCTCCTTATTCTTCTTCCTTGACCTTACCCCTAGATGGGATAAGGGTTTCCCCTATGGTCCATGGCCTCCATGGCGGCGGAGGGGTGAGAGCCCCTCCGAGATTGGATCTCTCTCTCTCTCTGTTTACTTCTGTTTCTGCGCTCCCAGATTCTGGCCTTTCACCATTTCTTAAATATCTGGAGATCCGTAACTCCGATCAGGATGAAGTTTTGAGGGGATTTTCCTTATAAAAATATCTTTCTTGCAGCCAAAGGACACCTCCAACCGACCTAAGTGGTGTCCACAAGACCTCAGGGCGCGCCCTACCCCCTAGGGCACGCCTGGAAGGCTTGTGGGCCCCTCGAGGCACTGCCTTCTGTTGATTCCATTTTCCAAAATTCACATATATTGCAAAAAATTCTCCGTAACTTTTTAACCCGTTTGGACTTCGTTTGATATGGATTTTCTGCAAAACAAAAAACATGCAACAAACAGGAACTAGCACTGGGCACTGGATCAATAAGTTAGTCCCAAAAATAGTATAAAAAGTTGCCAAAAGTATATGAAAGTTGTATAATATTGTCATGAAACAATCAAAAATTATAGATACGATGGAGACGTATCATTGCCTATTGTACAGGCCTCCTGTCTGGGCATCCTGAAGAGGAGATCGGATCATACCAGGGGAACCCGCTGACAGAGCTAACCACTCTCCATGGGTGCGTGCAGAAAGCAATGAAAGAAATGGTGAAGGCACTATGGCCTGCCAAACAGCCACCTGAAGGGCTAGCAGAACTCGTGGCTCGATTCAAGGGGTCTCGGAATAGGTTTGAGTTGTGGAAGACTTCGACTTGCCGTGAGGGAGCACAGGAAGCATGGGCAATGATCAAGACCCGTTTCACTGGACTTAATCCTGAGCATATGGCGTGGGTTGGTCCCGTGGGATCGGATGGAAAAGAAGTGCAACTCCACCTGGTGTATGACCAGGTGATGCCTACCGCTCGTATTTCACAAGAGGACTGCCCCCTTGATACCATAATTGATAATCTCAATCAGTAGCTGCACATGTAATTTATATATACTTGTGTATAAACAATCTGTGTTGTAAACTTTGTCTTAACCGGCCATCGGCTTCCCCCCTCCCCCGTGCGAAGAGCTCGGGGTGTTCCTCCTTATTTGTCCCTCCAAAAGAGCGAACTGTATTCAGGGATCTAGGCAATTCAGCCATGCGATGTGAACAGACAGAAAGCACATAGAAAGATATGTTATATTACTGCTTAGCTTAAGATACATCTTCCGAGGAAAATAGTACCCCTATCGATACCTTTCATCGGGGCTCTACAAGGATCGTAGATAGAAGTCCGCATACTATTAGTATGCGGCCAATTGTTCTTTGGGAAGAAAAGACTCAAACAACAGTGATAACGACTGGAGCCGTATAAGGTGTTTCCGTCATAGCCGAACACTTTTCTATGTATGATAGCTAGCTTTCGGCTTCACCCGTCTGAGGTACGTGCCCGGATGACCCGGTCGTAATAATCGTAGAGGTGCTCCCTTTACTCTCTAGCCGAACAATCGGGAATGTAGAGGGTAATCACAGGAGCGAGGCAACCCATCTTGGCAAAGTCTTAGTTTGAATTTATGCATATGATGGCTACAACATGACACAAGAAACATGCATGCACGAAAGGTGTGAGCAAATACTTGTAATAAAAAAAGTTATCTACTAGAAGAAGCACCCACGGGTTGTGTTCGGATTTAGCACTTTATGGTGTATGCCGATAATCTTTAGTACAAGATCGGTTCAACCAAACATAGGGAAAGAAAAGAAATTTGCCCTATCAAACAACAAAAAGGGAAGGGAAGAATAAAAAAGGCAAAAATAACAAAAGGAGAAAGGAAAAAATATAGGGGAGCTTAGACGACACCGGTTTATCCGTAGAAGCGTCGAAGACATGCTGCGTTCCATGGGTTTGGTTCAAGGCAGTTATCAGATGGATTCCGACGATGATAGGCACCTCCCACGAGTACTTCATCGATGATGAAATAACCCTCCCATTTGGGGTTGAGTTTATGCTTCTGCTTCTTTGGGAGTCGTAGGAAGAGTTTGCCTACGTTGTATTCTTTTGCCTTCACCTCCCTACTTTGGTAACGTCGAGCTTGCTGTTGGTAAAAAGTGGAGCGAGCCAGGGCTATGTCGCTCTCTCCCTCCAAGGTGTCTTAGTCGTCTTGCCGATCCAACTCAGCCTCCTTTTCCTCATACATGCGCACTCTTGGTGCGTCATGAATAATGTCGCAAGGGAGGACTGCATCTGCCCCATAGACCATAAAGAATGGTGTGTAACTCATTAATCTGTTCGGGGAGGTGCGCAGGCCCCATAGAATGGACTTGGGTTCCTCCACCCAATGACAGTTGGACTCGTGAAGAGACCGGACCAAACGTGGCTTAATGCCGCTCATAATGAGACCGTTTGCTCGTTCAACCTGTCCATTGGTTTGCGAATGATATAATGACGTGTAATCGAGCTTTATGCGTTTTTGCACACCAGTCCTTGACCTCTTGGGCCATAAAGTTGGATCCGTTATCCGTTATTATACTATGGGGGACACCATAACGGTGTACCATGTTGTATATAAAGTCGATCGCTCGTCCGGATTTAGCCGACTTGACGGGCTTTGCTGCTATCCATTTGGTGAACTTGTCAACCATGACCAATAGGTATTTATTTTCCTTGGTCCCCCTTTTAAGTGGTTCGACCATGTCCAGCCCCCAGACCGTGAAAGTGCAAGTGATTGGGATGGTCCGAAGAGTTGTTGAGGGCATGTGACTTTGATTTGCGAAGAGTTGACACCCTATGCAATGTTGGACAAGTGACTTGGCGTCTGTCTGAATTGTGGGCCAAAAGAAACCAGCTCGGAAGGCCTTGCTGATAAGGGATCTTGCCACGGCTTGATGGCCTCCCATGCCTGCATGGATTTGGGCTAGGAGCTCCCGTCCTTCTTCCCCGGATATACACCGCTGTAATATTCCAGTTGTGCTTTTCTTATATAACTCACCGTCGTGTACTTTGTACGCCTTGGATCGCCGAACTATGCATTGTGCCTCGATTTGATCATCGGGGAGTTCCTTGTGAAGAATTTAAGCGAGGAAGAGCTCTGTCCATGGTGCTATTACATCCATTACCTCATGAGCCGAGAGCATTTCATACTCATGTAAACCCAGTGGTCGATGGTCGATGAAGTCGATGGCGCGATACAAGTCACCGGTGGTGGATGAATATGTAACCATCCCTAAGTATCTAAAACACCATAGTAGACTCAAATCACAACTCAAGCAACCACAAATGCAAAGGTAAACCAAATGGGATAGGTTGCGGAAGACTATGGTGGTATTGCGGATGATATGGTGGAGGGCATAGGCAAACTTGCCAAAATTTGAAAACTATGATGAAGTCAAATGATGATGAATCTATTTTTTCGGGAAGGGGGGTGTCAATAGCTATCCAACGAGCTAAAGAACGTAAAAATCGGAGTTCGAGAGCGAAAGTTACGGCCGAAACGGTGAGAAGGTTGATGCTGAAATTTCTAGGAATGACTCTGGTTAGGCCGGAAGTTCCGGGCTCCGGGAGTTCCCAGGGGGTACCAGAAGTTCCGGGGGTCACTCGAAAGTATGGGGTTGACCGGAGGTTTTTTGGGGGAAACTTTCTGTTTAGCACGGAAGTTCTGGGGGTAGGATGAAAGTTCCGGGGTTCGGAAGTTCCGGGAGAGCCCGGAAGTTCCAGGGGTCGCAAATACAACTCCGGGACGAACCCTAATTTCCAGATCCGACAACGGGGGCGGAAAAACTTGATTTTTAGGGCGAAATTGAAGGGGGAAAAGGTTAAATTGGGGCTAGAGAACACCAAGGGAGGTAGATCCACTTGCCAAACACCAAATCCACAGATCAAAATCAACAAAAGCTCACAATAACAACAAATCACAAGAAACTTTTTGGGCTATTTTTGGTGGGGATTTTTGAATTGGGATGAAATAAAACAAAATCAAGCTAGAAAACTAAGAGGGGGGACTCCAAATTCTTGAGAAACGTGGTTCATGATACCAGTATGATACGGGGCAAGCCCATGTGTGTCGATATTTCACGAATTGGAGGGGGGGTCCAACAAAGAACACGAAGGGGAAATCACAAGAGGAAACACTCAATAACAAGTCCAATCACACATCCACTAGACTCACCACACACAAGATCCACAAGATACATGAACAACAAAGGTAAAGAAGGATACATGATAGACTTCATCTCAAATCCTATGGGGAGATGGGGCCTTGATATCCCGTAGGATCTTCCCTCGTATGGGGCGTTGACATCCACTAGGGGATCTTCTCCAATAGAGGCATCTACTCCATGGGAGAGGTAGTGGAAGGAGCTAGGCTCAACTATCTAAGAGCAAACCTAAGCTAACCCTAGAATGGAGGTGGGGATGAGTATATATAGTCTAGGGAGAAGTGGGGGTTAGAAAGGGGTACATGGGCCTTGGCCCCGAGTGGATGCACGCGCGCTGGCCGGAAGTTCCGGGCTGGGCCGGATGTTCTGGGCGCCGGAAGTTCCGGGGAAGGTCCGGGCAGGTTCCGGGGTATCTAGAGAGTTGGCACGCCTGGGGTGTGCTAAGGCCGGATGTTCCAGGCAGGTCGGAAGGTCCGGGGTCTGGAGGTTCCGGGCACGCCGGAAGGTCCGGGTCTTCCAGAGACTAGTCCTCACTTCTTCTTCCTTCTCTTCCAAGCCTCCCTCGCCGATGGTGTAGTCATACATAGGTGCTGGCACTCCTCCTCATCATTTGTGAAACTCCGACAATACCTATGCATGCACACGAGAGGAGTATCAAGTAGTATGCCATCCTCGAAGGGGTCAAGTGAACACGTGTAAAGGAGATGATTCACCTTTATGTATGTGAAGCAGATGTTGCACGTGTCACTTGCCGAAGGGACTCTTGCCATGGTGATGTACGTACGATGCTCCGCATCATCCCCTCCCCCTTGGGAAAGATCCTTCCACAGATCAAGAACCAAATCACCATGGGAAAGAGATGACGACATCATGTAGAGGTGGACGATCACTAAGCGCTCCTCCTCATCAAGCTCTAAAGGGGCACTATCCAATGTCTCACCATCTAGGAATTCCTTCACAAGGAGCAAATATGACAAACACTTTGAAAAACAAATGTGGTTAGTGTTAGTGCACAACCAATCATTCAGGTGTCGATTCACCGAACAAGTTTTGTCTTCATGCATATTATATGGTGTGACAAAGGATTGTGGCATGGCATGAAAGCATATAAATTGAGCACAAGCAACGCAATCATGGAAACAAGTGTGCCTAGGTGAGGTAGGTATGCAAATATGTGTGTCAATAGAACATGCATGTACCTCAAGGTCATAGCACTCATGCACATAGCAATCAACGAAAGGTCTATGGTAGGCAAAGGAACCATTCACAACACCAAAGAAAATGACATGTCAAGACACATGGGGCAAGTGCAAGACAATCCAAGTATAATGTGCGCATGGTGTAGTGAAGATAGTGAGGCACTCAACACGATAGAAAGAGAAGATGTTCAACATGTGTGAGGCAATCAAATCAAGCATGTAGCAAGCAATGTGGCATGGCCAATGTGAAGAATGGACATTGTTGCAACCGAGCATATGATAAGAGCAAACAATCCACAAGTTGTGTGCAACACACAAGGTATATATGTCATGAGGCATGGAACAACGGCAATCATGAGTGAAAGCAATATCTCTAACATGTGTGCAAGTAAGTGGCCCAAGATGACCAATATGTGTCATGCTACAAGCAACACAAGTATGAAGATGCACAATATCCATGCTCAAGAAGGATGTCACCTCAAAAACTTGACTGTGCATCCGTCACAATGCCGATGCGCAAGCAAGTGCAATGTAGAAACTCATCAGTGTAGCAAGGCTCGCTCTCATGAGCTCGAATCGTCAACTCACGTGAAGTGGAAGTTCACATGTAGTCACAGTATCCTACACATACAAACAACAAAGCAAAGGATGTATGTGCATGGTAGATAAACACATCATCCATCATGATAGTTCTCCTCTCTTGCACATTACCATTAGGACCAAAAGGGCATGAAAACTATGATGCAACAATGTCTATATTCATGGTAGTAGGCATATGGTGCAAAGAAGGAAGACAAGCATGTTTCACATGAAAAATGTCAAAAGCTCCAATAATATGTGAGAAAGCTATGGGGGCAATCTCATTAGCAAGATTATAAGCATTGTTGCACTCAATACATGGCAAATCATATAGCACAATAGAGGCAACACATGGAGACATATCATAATATGCAATATCAATCATGTGCAAAACATGGCAATGGTTGTCATCAACCGCATAAAAGGAGCACATCGGTGATGCAACATAAGCAAGCATAGTGATCATGGCGTGCAAACTAGTCGTACAAAGATGCAACATACTAGAGGAAATCATGGCGGTCATGTCATTTGAGCAAATAATAGGCATAGATAATGCACATGACATAACGCAAGCACAGGAACAAAACATGATCAATATATCATCATAGGCATGGGGCACAAAGCAAACATGGCAATAGCAAGTAGTATCCCCGCCAAGCTTGCAAATTCACATACAAATAGGAGAATCAAGTGACATGTGATATGCAATGCATGTGTCACAAATGCATGGTAAAGACATAGAAATGAGCATATCATACAAAGTGAACATTGCAATAGGGGCATAATAAGTGTAATGAGCAAGAACCCATGGCATGTGAGAGCCATGTAGAAGAGGTGTGCATAGTCCTTGCACGAGGAGAATGGTTGGAGACACATTTCCGGTGAATCCCAAAGCATCGGTGCTCTTGAGAGCTCGTTTCATCAACTCATGGGATTGTGAGGTTGACGAGTGTTCATGAGTACCTGCACTCGACAAAGACAAAGGAAAAATGGTCTACGCGTGGTATATGTATACATCATCTATTAGGATGTGTGCATGTGCTTGTGTTCGTTAGCACAAAGTTTCCAAGGCTCAAATAAATGAGATGTGTGGTATAGGAATAAGTCATCCATCATGCAATTATAATTATTATGCTCAACATGATTGGGACGCAAATTATAGAAAGTGTGTGACTGTGACAACCCAAGTGCTACCCCTACCTTTTATGGCATGTAACCTATGTGAACCTTGTTGCCATGTGTTCTATGAAATGATTTTGCTCTTTGCCATACCATTGTTTCATGCATCTTGCATCATGCATATCATCATCATGTCATGCATATGGGTTTTGTGGTGTGCTACCTTGTGTACTTGTTGAGTGGTGAGTAGCTCTTGTGTGGGTTGTGGATGTGTGTCAAGAGTGGGCTTCATCTACTTCCCCCCTCTTAGTATTTCAAACAATCCTAAGAACCTTCTATTCCAATTATGTTTAATCAACAGAAATTAATTGCTATATTAAATTTGTTAAAAATGTTCATTAGGTAGCCAGTTTTATTTTGAGCCATGTGTGATGTTCTTCTGGTGTTTTGAGCTTTGTGACTTTGGGGGTTTTAAATAACAAGGGTTGTTGTTTAATAAAACCTATTTAATTTAATTGCTTGAAAAATCAACTAGCTAATTTTATAAAAAGGGTATTATTTTCCTGTATGTTAAAAAGTATTTTTGTTTGTCAACATTCCTCTTATTTACTCTAGGGTTTTGTTTTTTTCTTCATTTAATAAAAATAGAACCCTCTTATTTTCCTGAGAGAGAGAGAGCCATGCGTGATGGGCCTTCTTCCCTCACGGCCCAGCTGATGCGCCGAAGCCGGCCCAGCCGCGCAAAACGGCAACCTGCTCCCATTCATCTCCGTCACGGTCAGCGTGCGTCGTGTGTGAGAGAGTGCGCGTCGCCGGCTCACGGACGTCAAGAAGGCCATCACTCCAGCTCCTATTTAGTCCTCCTCGACGTGCGTGCGCCTAGGGTTCCTCCTTTTCCCCTGTGCCGCCGCCATCTCCTCCTTTCCCTTCTTATTTCCCCTTGGTGAGATTCAGAGGTAGTTGCATGTATGTTTCAGAGAAAGGGGTCAGGTTTCGTCGCCATCGTCGCCCTGATGGAGGCTTCCCTCCTCCTGGTCGTGGTTTTCGGGGCATCCGCGTCTCCGTCCTCTCCCCCGTTCCCGGTGCTACGAGGTCCGGGGAGCCGCTGCATCGTTGCCGTCGCTGCGCCTCTGCTTCCCCTGCTTCGAGCCCGCGTCACCAGTCTTCTTCTTCTTCATCGCTGTCGCGCCTTTGCCTCTTCGTCCTCTTCATCGCCTTCGAATCGCCGTTGTCTCCCCCTCGGTGAGCACCGTGATCCCCCTCCATTTTCATGTCTAGCTCGCATAGTGTAGACGTTGTCTCGCCGCCGTGCCCCAAGCCGAACAGAAGCTCGAGCTCGAGTGCCCTTGCCGCTACTCCCTTGCCCTAGGAATGGTGTCCCTAGGCCTCTCGATTCCCCCGCCGTCTGTCCCCGTCGCTGGAGGTAGCCGGAGTTGACCGCTCCCGCCGCCGCCGCGTTCTTTTGGCACTGGTGAGAGCAGTGGGTTTAGTTTTGTCTGTCTTTGTGTGCAGGTAGTGTATATGTACCGAAGCCCCCCCCCCTTTTCTCAGATCTGGTCGACTGGCCTGGTGGTAACCTGTTTGATGTGGGATCAACAGGTCCGGGGTTCGATTCCCCCCGGCCCGTTTTATTTTTTCGGCTTAGTGTGTGTGGGGGGAGAGGGATCTGCTATGGCAACAGCTCAGATCCCGTCTGGCTGTGTTGTTTGTGTATGTATGCCTGTGTGTTGTGTGAGTGTGTGGATCTGGTGTGGCACCAGATCCATAGTGTAGTGTGTGTGCTGTGTTGTGTGTGTAGTGTGTGTGTTAGTGTGTGTATGACAAGTGGGCCAGTCCCCACTTGTCATACACTATATTTTTTAGTGTTTGTTTATTGTTTTATTGTTATAATTAGATCATTTCCAATTATAGTAATAATTCCAAATCTGCACATGATCATTTATGCACATGGGTACATTAGGTATGTTTTCACTTATAGGAACAGGTGATGATTTTCTATCTAGTGTTGTGCCTTGATGCTCGATGTGAACATATGAGTATGATACATGAATTTGGGGTAGAAAAATCTCAGGAATCCATTGGTGCAATTGGTTTGGTATTTTGAGAAAGTTTGACAAAATGTCATTTTGTCCCAAAGTGCCATTTTGTCATTTTTGTTATATTTAATCCATGCATGCTATGATGTTTGTGCCAACATGAATATGGTAGTATTTGATGGGTAGAATGACATGGTATTTATCTTTGTCATGTTAAACTTGCATATAAGTGGGAACCATGCTCTAAAGTGACTCCTAAAATGTTGTTGTTTTCAAACATGCTAAATATTTCCAAGTCTGAGGATCTGGTAATATTTTTATGCCATGAAGAGTGAATGCTATCTTGTGATATGTTGTGAATTAGCTCAAGCTCAGTGCTAGTGATTTGATGTAGAGGTTGCCCTCTACCATCTTGTTAATTTTCATGCCATGAGGTGGTATCTATCACCATTAGTTTCTGCTGTCAACTTGCTATCAGCTTAACTCAGATTCCAGAAAACTGTTATTTTCACTAAGTCCCAGAAATCTGTTTCATCATGCCAATTTGTGGGCTTCATGCTTTTTGATGTGTGCCTCCATTCCAGAGGGTGTAGTTGGATAATTTGATAAGAATATTATGTAGTTTCTATCAATGCCTTGTTTGTGGTTAGAGACTTCTTGTAGCTCAAGTTATTTGCTGTGAAAGTTGCTATTGTGTTGTATTGTGGCAGATTGTTTGTTTTAGTGTTGTGTGACTTGTGGGAGCTATACTCCATGGAATTGCTTGATATTTCTATCTATTGTGGTTGGTTTTTCATTGTCTAACCAATGGCTACCTTCGAATGCCAAGGAGTAGCCCATGGACTCCTTGTCTTGTGTTTTGCCTTCGTATCTTGTCGTGAGCGTAGCGTGAGAACCGTAACTCCCTTTCCTACGTTCTACATATGCATTTGTATCGTTTTTGCATGATGCATCAATATTTGACATGTTCATGCATGTCTAAATAACCTAACATAAGGTTCTATCTAGATTCATTAATAACCAATCCTTTGCATGTGAAACTTGACTAGTTAGGATTGCCATGCTAAATTCTTCACATAAACCGTGCATCATTCTTGCTTGTGCATTGCACCATGGTTGCTTGTTTATTCTTGATGTTTCTTTTGGGTAGACGCGAACGTTGAACCTGAGTACGAAGATCCTGGAGAGTACAACTACGAGGATCCCGCTACTTGTACCTCTAAAGAACCAACAGGCAAGATGAACGTACCCGGATCCTGATACTATTTTCGCTTGCTAGTTGTCTCGCTCTTATCTCTACTTTTGCGCTACCTACCACTTGAATGTCAAGACCCCTATTTGCCATGATATCCTCTAACCCCTGCACATCCTAGCAACCGTTGTTTGGCTAAATTACCGCTGCTCAGACCCTCTTATAGCATTCTTAGTTGCAGGTGCAGTTGTTTCCATGTGATAACATGGATTTCTGGCATATCACAATATTATCTGTCAGTTAATTTAATGCACTTATACATCTGGTATTGGTGGAAGGCTTGGCCTTTTGCTAGGTGTTTTGTTCCGCTGTTACCGCCATAGTTTCTTGTTACCGGTGTTATGTTTCCATACTTTATTTTCTCTCCTTTCAAGAATGAGTTCGTCTTGGTCTATTTGGATGATATCCTTGTGTTCTTGGAGACAGAAGAAGAGCATGCAGAGCATCTCAAGGTTGTGCTTGACAAGCTAAGAGAGCATCGATTCTATGCCAAGTTTTCCAAATGTGAGTTTTGGCTCAATGAAGTGGTGTACCTTGGGCATGTGATCTCTGTCGAGGGCATTAAAGTACACCTTGAGAAAGTTGAGGCAATCTTGAAGTGGGAGCCTCCTCAGAATGTCAAGCAGCTTCGTGGCTTCCTCGGGCTTGCAAGTTATTGAAGAAGATTCGTGGAGAACTTCTCTCAAATTGCTAAGCCTCTGTCTAATCTCCTCCATAAGAATGTCAAGTATGTCTGGTCTCCTGAGTGTGATCTGGCATTCAATACGCTCAAGCAGAGACTGACTTCAGCTCCAGTTCTTGTTCCTCCTGAGCAATCAAATCCTTTCCAATTCTATGATGCTTCTCTCCATGGTATTGGTGGTGTTCTCATGCAAGATAAGAAGATTGTTGCTTAGACCTCGTGTCAGTTGAAATCTGCCGAGAAGAACTACCCCACTCATGATCTCGAGTTGGTGGCAGTTGTGCATGCTCTAATGACTTGGAGGCATTTGTTGTTGGGTAGACCAGTTGAGGTATACACCGATCACAAGATCTTGAAGTACATTTTCACTCAACCCAATCTCAATCTTCGGCAGTCTCGTTGGGTGGAAATGCTTGAGGACTTCAATCCAAGCATTGAGTATACTCCTGGAAAAGCAAATGTCATTGCAAGCGCGCTCAGCTGAAAGGCGTACTGCAACAGTCTTATTCTGAAGCCTCTTCAACCCGAGCTTTGTGAAGCCTTCCGCAAGCTCAACCTTCAAATGATTCCGCAAGGATTTCTTGCCAATCTTCAAGTCTCTCCGACTCTGGAAGATCAGGTTCACCAAGCGCAGCTTCTTGACGCTATGCTGAAGAAAGTGAAGAAAGGTGTGGCCAAGGGCATTCCGAAGTATAAGTGCTTTCGCGTTGATGACAAAGAGACCTTTTTATTTGAGGACCGTATGGTGGTTCCTAAAGGTGATCTCGGGAAGGTTATCATGGACGAAGTGCACAATTCTCTTCTATCCATTCATCCAGGCAGTTCCAAGATGTATCAGGATCTCAAGCAAACCTTCTGGTGGACTCGCATGAAACGTGAAATTGCTCAGTTCGTGAACGAGTGTGATGTTTGTTGAAGAGTGAAGGCGGAACATCAACGTCCAGGAGGTCTTCTTCAGCCTTTGCCTATCCCAGAGTGGAAATTCGATCATGTGGAGATGGATTTCGTCACTGGGTTTCCCAACTCCAAGAGAGGAAACGATGCCATCTTTGTGGTTATCGACAAGCTGACCAAAGTTGCTCATTTCCTTCCAGTCAAAGAATCTATCTCGGTAGCTCAGCTTGTAGAGTTGTATACGTCAAGGATAGTTTCTTTGCATGGTATTCCTCAGCTCATCTCATCTGACCGTGGAATCCTCTTTACATTACAGGAATCAGGCACTTTGCCGTCAGCCATCCCGGACGGCAAAGGCATGCATCCCGGACGGCAATGTCTTTGCCGTCCGCCAACAGACGGCCAACCGTCCAGCTGAATAAACCACGTTAAAAGGCGCTTTGCCGTCTGCTGGCGGACGGCAAAGACATTTGAATCTTTGTCGTCTACCAGCGGACGGCAAAGGGCCTCGACGGCACACGTGGCAACCTAGCTCCGTTAAGGGCTTAACGGTGTGCTTTGCCGTCCGCTGGCAGACGGCAAAGATTCAAAGGTCTTTGTTGTCTGCCAGCAGATGGCAAAGAACCCACCTAGGCCAGACCTAGGTTACATAGGCAGCTGCCACGTGGTATCTTTGTCGTCTGCTGGCTGACGGCAAAGCTCTTTGCCGTCTGCTGGCTGATGGCAAAGCTCTTTGCCGTCCGCCAGCAGACGGCAAAGTGGCCCCTATTTTTTCTGTTTTTTCTTAAAATCATTTAATTTGACAGAATATCACATATATATCCAACATATCAACAATACAAGTTTCCAACAAGCATACCAACAATAAGTTTCAACAAGCATACCAACAATAAGTTCCAACAAGCATACCAACAATAAGTTCCAACAACATATCCAACATATACAAGTTTCGAACAACATATCCAACATACATATCCAAAACAAGTTTCCAACAAGTTTCCATAAACAAAAAGGAAGCAGAAGTAGAAGAGTACACTCCATCAATGCAAGCTTCCTCATCTATAGAATATTTGCAAAGTAGGAAAGATTAAAGTTAGAAGAAGAAGACTATCTAGAAGAAAAAGAAGAAAAATAAGAAGAAGAAGAATTTATCTTCTCTTTCTTGTTCTCCTCTCCTCTCCTCTTCTCCAAGGTAGTAATTCCATTTTCTAGCTAACTAAGCATATCAAGTCATTTTGGAGGAAAAAATTCTAAGTATAAGTCATTTTATAGCTATCCTAGGTAGGATATATTATTTTTGAGGTAAGTAAGGTTATTATGTCATTTTTGAGGAAAATAAGCTAAGTATAGGTCATTTTGGATCTAAACCAAGGTTATTATGCCATTTTTTTACCTAAGTGAGCTAATTATGTCATAAATGAACTAGCTAAGCTAATTATAGATCATTATTGAGCTATCCTAGGTAGTTATGCCATTTTGTACCTAAGTGAGCTAATTATGTCAAATGAACTAGCTAAGCTAGCTATAGATCATTATTGAGCTATACTGGATAGTAATGCCATTTTCTAGCTAACTAAGCATATCAAGTCATTTTGGAGGAAAAAATGTAAGTATAGGTCATTTTATAGCTATTCTAGGTAGAAGATACCATTTTCTAGCTAACTAAGCATATCATGTCATTTTTGAGGTAAATAATCTAAGTATAGGTCATTTTGGAGCTAAGTAGGTCATTTCTTAAGCTAAGTATGCATTTGTTAATGAAAACACTTGGGAAAACTTACCATCAATACGGAGATGAAGGACCGGTAGGGTTTGCACCAGGGTGAGACGTAGAAGGACTGGTCGGGCTTGTGGCAGATGCAGAAGGATCGGTCGATGCTTGTCGGGAGGCACACTGCACCAAAGATCACTTGCAATGTGTCCTTAGCATGATGCAACTCAAATGTGAATACTAGTAACTAATGACCATTTAAATGAAACTCACCGTGGGTGCTATAGCAATATGGGGCATCGAAGGAGGGGTCTGACCATTGTTCTGGCACACGGTCTACACATTTTGATTTCATGAGTCAATCATATTAGTTAGTGATGAAACGAACATTACGTGCATGATTTGGCTAATATGCAGGAGAAACTTACCACGAGGAGCTCGTATAGGGCCCGGTGAGATGCGTCGTTCCGGTTCCTCTCCTCCTCCAATAGCCTAGCCGTCCTCTCCTCCATGTCCCTCCCCCTCTGCGCCGCCTACATGTTTGCCTCCGCCAGAAGCACCTAGGCCCTAGCCTCAATGGAGAGCTCCATTGGCCATGGACGAGGCCTTATCTCAGGATCCGGGAGAGTTCTAGGACAACGTACCAGTCCATCCCGGCTATCGAGCCATGGGGCCTCCTGCGACTAGATATCATCACGACCTCTGGATCAAAAGGACTCTCGCTTGGATTGAAGTCCTCCCCTTTCCTCCCCTTTCCTCGCCTTCCCCTCATCCCTATACCTCACGAGCTTGTTGTGGGAGGAGATGTTGCTGAAGCTCTATGGATGATCGAGGTCATCCTCAGAGAATACCTTGGCCTTCTTGTACAAGGCAGTATGGGCCATGGCATAGAGGTCGAACAAAGGTGGCACCTCCTTCTTGTTGTGTCGCGCCTAAAAGAGAGGAACAAAATATTAGTTAAGGGCTCAAGCTAGCATGAAGAATGAAATTGCATGAATCATGAAGCAAACCACATACCCAGTTATCCCCGAACTCAAACAGGTTGGAGCTCCCTTGATGGAGTGGCACACCTATCATTCGGGCACGCTTATCCTTGGCCTTGTTCTGTTCGGCTAGCCATTCGGGAGAGCACCACTCATCCTCCAATGCCTCCCAACAGTCCATCCTATCCGCACACCATCTCGGGGGCACCTAAGTTAGACAAGAGAAATTTCAGCGCTATGCCTACGAATCAAATCAAACAAACGAAGTACAAGGCCTTAAGAATATATAATTACCTTCATTACCTTCTCCTTACTCAGATAATTTTTGCGGCACTTGTTCTTGGCCCTCTTAATGTTAGTCGAGGCGTAGTAGTCTCGAATAGCCTGCACCCGAGCCTCGTGCCGTAAATTCTGAAGTAGGCGCTTGCACTCGGCTTCGAGAACAACAGCCGCTTTTGCCTCATCTTCCTCAAGACACATGTAGAAGGTCTGAAATCAAACAAGACAACACTGATTCGTACAATCACTAGGTGTTGTTGATTTTTAATTCCATAAAGGAGAAATTACCCAAAAGCGACGGATCAGAATGTCAGCCACCGTCTCGCACAAGACACCGTCGACCATCTCCTCCAGTGGGGCCGGGGCAGCCTTGTACAGATCCCAGGTCAGTGCTACCTATGGAGACTCACCCTCACCGGGCAACTGGACCTTCCCCAGGAAGTGGTGCCGGAGAAGCACACCAAGGACCTAGTTGGTCCTGCGGACACCACGCTCGTATTTCCAACCCCTGCAATAGGACAAGGCCAACACATTAGATATTAATTTGAAGAAACATGAAGGCAAAAGGTTAAAAAGAGTAAATGCACTTACTTCTCCGCATTAGGCGCAATCAACCACCTCTGCTCGGGGTTTGTCGGCACGGGCGGCAGCTTTGTACAACCATGCTGGTAGCCCTTCTTGCCCTCCTCAACCAGCTCGCCCTCGCTATAGGTGTCCTCAGACAAGTTGTCCTCACCACCATCAGCATGGCCACTAGCCTCCGGAGTCACGTGGGATGAAGACTCTGGGACCCGAGTCTCCTGGGATGAAGACTCTGGGACCGGAGTCTCCTAGGACGAAGGCTCGGTGACCCGAGGCTCGTTGACCCGAGGCTCGTGGACCGGAGTCCGAGATGGGTCCAAGTCAGACGGGTCCACCTGAGACAGAGCACTCCTGTGGTCGGGAGAATCAGCTGGGGGTGGCAAGGAGGAAGGTGCAGCAGCCTTCCTACCTCTAGCACCTCTCTTCGGCTTCCCCCGACCTCTCCCGATCGAAGAAGAAGCGCCTGCCGGTGTCTGCATGCTGTGTACCAATGCTCTCCGGAGTTGCTGGGTGGAATAATAGCACCCCTCCCAGCACGCGCCGAGGAAGGAGGCTTAGAGCGCTCTCGACCCCCACCATCTGTCAAGACCTACAATGACAGAGAGAACGAAATTAGTTCAACACAAAAAAATTGAATACCTAATAACATGAACTAATTAAGAATATATATGTACATAATAATAATTGAATACCTCACATTATAATAATAAATAATAATATATGTGTCGTGTCGGGGTAGGGGTGCTATGTCGGGGTCAGGGGTGCCGTGTCGGGGTGTCGGGGTATCGTGTCGGGGGTCGAGGTGTCGGGGGTGTCGTGTCGGGGTAGGGGTGTTGTGTTGGGGTTTGGGGTGCCATGTCGGGGTAGGGGTGATGTGTCGGGGAATCGGGGTGTCGGGGGTGTCGGGGTGTTGGGGGTGTCGTGTCGGGGTAGGGGTGCTGTGTCAGGGTCTGGGGTGCCGTGTCGGGGTGTCGTGTCGGGGGTCGGGGTGTCGGGGGTGTCGTGTCGGGGTAGGGGTGCTGTGTTGGGGTCGAGGGTGCCGTGTCGGGGTGTGCCGTGTCGGGGTGTCTGGGTGTCGGGGTGCCGTGTCGGGGTGTCGGGGTGTAATGCCATGAGTAGATGCCATGTTAAATTTGTGATTCTAAGAGTGGAATCAAAGTCCAACATCAACCCATATGATGGAGCTCAATAGGTGGAATGGAACAAGTATGTAAGTGAGGAGTGAAGGAGAAGATGCAGACCATGAGCTCCACTACTCAGCGACACAGAATAGGGGCTTCGAATACCGACACACAAAAACAATAAGTTGTTGGATTGATCCTCCACTGCTTCGTGCAGTAGAAACATGACACATTACAAGGGGGCAGTCAGTAGTGAGTAACATGCTTGATGACTTCATCTATGGCAGTCCACAGTGCCCACCATACAACTAAAGCACAAAATTATGCTCGTTGGATATGTTGTTGGGTATTGCAAGAGGTCTTTATATGCAGGAAGGGACACCCCCGACTTGATATCCAGTGCCGTGTCGTGTTGTATGTCCACAGTGCCCACCATACAACATATCCAACAGTGCCTACTTGATATGTTGCAATACAAGTCGTGTCGGGGTCGGGGTGTCGGAGGTGTCGTGTCGGGGTCCAGGGTGCCGTGTCGTGGTGTCGTGTCGGGGGTCGAGGTGTCGGTGGTGTCGTGTCGGCGATCCTCGACCGGGTTACATCGGCGCCGACGCACCCCTCCTCCTCCTCCTCCTCCTCCTCCTCCTCTTCTTCTTATTCTCCTTCTTCTTTTTCTTCTTTTCTTCTCCTCCTCCTCCTCCCCCTCCTCCTTTTCTTCTTCTCTTTCTTCTTTTCTTCTCCTCCTCCTCCTCCTTTTCTTCTTATTTTTCTTCTTCTCCGTCCTCTTCTTCTTCTTCTTCTTCATCTCCTTCTCCTCCTCTTCTTCTTATCTCTTCTTCTAATGAACTACAACTAATTAACCTAACTACATTACTAAATTACTAACTAAACTAAACTATTAAATACAACTAACTAAACTAATTAACTACAGCTAACTAACTAAATTACTAACTAAACTATTAAAAATGAAAAAATAGAGAGGGGGAGGGGGCTCACCGAAGTGGGGAAGGTGGAGTCCAGTGTTGGTGGAGGTGGAGAAGGCCCACGCCGGCGGTGGGGCATCGGGGGTGGCGGGTGGTGCGGCGAGGGCGGTGGCGGTGGGGTCTCGGGGGCACCGGGGAGGGAGAGAGGGGCGGTGGGAATGGGCGGTGGGGTGGTGGGCGCGGGCTTCTGCCAGCGGTGGCGACGCGGCGATGGGGGTGGGGGCGCGGGCTTCGGCCAGCGGTGGCGATGCGGCGATGGGGGTGGGGGCGCGTGCGGTGGAGGTGACGTGGCGGTGGGGGTGGGGGCGGTGGGCGCGGGCAGCGGTGGCGACGCGGCGGGGCACAGGGGGGCCCGGTCACGCGGCGGCTGGGGCACATGGTGGCGGGGGCGACGATGCGGTGGGGGCGTCGATGGCGGTGGGCGCGGGCGGTGGGGTCGTGGGGCGACAGGGAGAAGAGAGAGAGAGAGGCAGTCCGGGGGGCGTTAGCCGTTAGTTAACCCCCCTCTTTGCCGTCCGCTAGCAGACAACAAAGGAGGTTTGCCGTCCGCTAGGGGACAACAAAGAGGGGGGGCCTATAGGTCAAGTTGCGGGCTGGGTCGTCAGTGTGGCCCCTCCCTCTTTGCCGTCTGCTAGAGCATGACAAAGAAGTGGCTGATGGCAAAGCCACCCTTTGCCATCTGCCACCTCTTTAACGTCTGCTTTCTGCTAGCTGATGGCAAATCCACTCTTTGTCGTCCGCTAGCAGACGGCAAAGAGGTGGCAGATGGCAAATCTTCTGATTCCAGTAGTGTTACTTCCAAGTTTTGGGAGTCCTTCGAGACTGCTATGGGTACCAAGATCCATTTCAGCACTGCGTTCCATCTGTAGACAAGTGGTCAACTTGAGAGAGTCAATCAGATCCTTGAAGATATGCTCAGAGCCTGTGTGATTTCGTTCGGCATAAAATGGGAAGACTGCCTTCCATACGCTGATCTTTCATACAACAATAGCTTTCAGGCTACCTCAGGCAAGGCCCCTTTCGAGACTCTCTATGGCAGGAAGTGTCGTACCCCGCTTAACTGGTCTGAAACCGGTGAGCAACAGATTTTGGGCAATGACATGATCACTGAAGCAGAAGAGATGTGTCGTGTCATTCGTGAGAACCTCAAAGCAGCTCAATCCCGACAGAAGAGTTATTACGATAACAAACATCGGGATGTCTCCTTTCAAGTTGTTGATCTAGTCTATCTCAGAGTCTCTCCATTGAAGGGCACTCAGCTGTTTGGAATTAAAGGGAAGCTAGCTCCTTGCTTTGTTGGTCCTTTCAGAGTTGTTGGCAAGAGAGGTGAACTTGCATATCAACTAGAGCTTCCTCCAAACTTCGCAAATGTGCACAATGTCTTCCATGTCTCTCAGCTCCGGAGGTGCTTCAAGACTCCCGAGCATATCATTGACCTCCAAGACATTGATCTCCAAGAAGACCTCTCTTATCGTGAGCATCCAGTGGCTATTCTCGAAGAAACTGAGCGTAAGACTCGCAACAAATCTATCAAGTTTCTCAAGGTGAAGTGGTCTCATCATTCTGACAAGAAGCTACTTGGGAACGTGAGGACCTTCTCCGTTCCAAATTTCCAGAGTTCTTTCGTTCCTAGATCTTGGGTCGAGATCCTCTTGTAGTGTGGGAGAGTTGTGATAGCCCAAGTGCTGCCCCTACCTTTTATGGCATGTAATCTATCTGAACCTTGTTGCCATGTGTTCTATGAAATGATTTTGCTCTTTGCCATACCATTGTTTCGTGCATCTTTCATCATGCATATCATCATCATGTCATGCATATGGGTTTTGTGGTGTGCTACCTTGTGTACTTGTTGAGTGGTGAGTAGCTCTTTTGTGAGTTGTGGATGTGTGTGCAAGAGTGGGCTTCATCTCCTCCCCCCTCTTAGTATTTCAAACAATCCTAAGAACCTTTTATTCCAATTATCTTTAATCAACAAAAATTAACTGCATATTAAATTTGTTAAAAATGTTCATGAGGTAGCTAGTTTTATTTTGAGCCCATGTGTGATGTTCTTCTCGTGTTTTGAGCTTTGTGACTTTGGGGGTTTTAAATAACAAGGGTTGTTGTTTAATAAAACCTATTTAATTTAATTGCTCTAAAAATCAACTAGCTAATTTTATAGAAATAGGTCTTATTTTCCTGTATGTTAAAAAGTATTTTTGTTTGTCAATATTCCTCTTATTTACTCTGGGGTTTTGTTTTGTTTTCTTCATTTAATAAAAATAGAACCCTCTTCTTTTCCTGAGAGAGAGCCAGGCGTGCTAGGCCTTCTTCCCTCACGGCCCGGCTGATGCGTCGAGGCCAGCCCAGCCGCGTGAAACGGCAACTGAAAGTGCGTTATATCGACTAGAGGGGGGTGAATAGGCGATTTTTATAAATTCATCACTTGAGGAATTTCAACTTTGAGGAATTTGAAATGTGATGAATAACTAGCAGCGGAATAAGGACTCAAGTGCATGAGGAACATAGTAACAGCATAGTCTTCATGATGAAATGAAACATGCACAAATAGTAAGTAGCGTGATACAGGATAAGCAGTGATGAACAAGGTAACTTGAAGAATTTGAGGTGAGGAATTTGTGAAAGTCTTCAGTCAAATTCTTCAACCAGTAACAATCAATTTCATCAACAAGTATATGAGGAATAGACGGGTTGAGGAAATAGAACCAGATATCTCTATGAAGACAATGGTTTGCTGACCTAGTTCTGACTGTTGTGACAGTCGTACGTCTGGTTTGGAGCCGTAAGAGACTTCCAAAGGCTTCACTCGAAGGATTGTATAGGTTGAGGATTCTGGAGTTGAGCATCAGTTGGAAATTTTCCTTAGTATTACCTCGGCCACCTTTAACAATACGGTGTTCCCAATGACTCAAGTAAGGAAATGAAACTACGAAAACAAAAGTCTTCACGCTTCATATTCCTCGTTCATATCTTCAAGGTCACACCAACTTCTTCAGTTTCAAAGTCTTCACAAAGTCTTCACCAAAGTCTACACAAAGTCTTTAGTTGAAGACATACATTTTTAGGGGTCGATAATCTCCGGATATATCAAACTCCTCATCGACTTATAGAGCCAGTGTACAGTCACAAACACATTAGCGCCTTAACCAATAAGTCTTCAATACACCAAAATCATTAAGGGGCACTAGATGCACTAAAAATCTCCCCTTTTTTGGTGATTGATGACAAATAGGTTAAGTTTTCAACGGGGATAAACATATGAAGTGAAAGTACTTAGTTTGAGGAATTTGATTGCAAGATATAGAAGAAATCCCCCTGAAGATGTGCATATTTGAGGAATTTGCTTTGGACTGCAAATCCACATGGCAGGTTAAAACATGGAGAACTCCCCCTATATCTTGTAATCCATACACGCATTTGAACATATGATATGAAGAATTTGAAATGCGTGAGGAAAATGGTGTCTGACGAAATTCAGCATGTATGCATTTAGGTACTTGAGGAAATAAACATGCGAGGAAATAGTTCAAAAGTGTCAGACCACCATCGGACTTAAGTTTACAACTCAATCAACAAAAGCTTCAGAAGAGCGAGAGTTCTAAGTTAAACAAAAATAGCCCATATATAGAGACTCGCTTGAAGACTAACTCAAATTTTCTCCCCCTTTGTCATCGAAGACCAAAAGGGACGAGAAAATGAGGACTAACACCCCTTTGAAGAATTTCATCGTGTTGATGAGGAAGGAGCACCAGCGTTGTCGGGGTCGATTGTCGATGCAGGGCCTGTTGTAGTGTCATCAATGTCTTCATCTTCATCGCACTCTCGTGATGAATAATATGAACTTGTGACCATCATAGGAACTTGGACTTTCTTGAATTTCTTCTGTGGTCGACGAGACCAGTCAGGATGTTCTTCAAGATCCAGCTCATTCAGTTCTTCAGAAGACATGAGGTGAGAAAATACGGCCCAAGTGCGGTTGAGATTTTCATGCGCATAGTAGTGATTCCTCTTCACGGTGTTCTGCGTCACAGTCATGGTTTGCACAATGTAACCAAGTTGACGCTTCACCCACTTGTGATTGCGATCGACCTTCTAATGAAGACTTATTAGAAGCTCGCGATTAGTCATCACTCGAGGGGCAGACTCTTGAGGTTTGTGAGCTAAGACCTTTGCTTTAGAGTCCTGAGTTGCCATGTCATCATTGGTGGAGAAGGAATCAGCTTTGCGAAACTGTCCATCCAATGGACGAGTGCCTTCATCAATGACAGCCTTGCCTTTTTCCTTCCACCAAGTCAATTGTGCTCTTGATGACTTCGATTGGAGGCAGGAAGCCAAAGTGGTTATGGAAATCAGCCTGGCGGGCAACTGAGGACTTTGCCCTAATGAATTTCATGATCCAAGGAGGATAAGGCTTCTGTTCAAATGGAGCTAAAGCAGCATTGGCCAATGTCCTCATGACGAAATCGTGTAAGTCTATGGGAATCCCATGAATGATGTTGAAAAGCATATTCTTCATGACTCCCTCCACTTCTTCTTCTTCGGAATTGTGGCCCTTCTGAGGACATAGAGTATTTGTGAGTATGAGGTGGACCGTCCTGAACACATATAGCAAATCCTTCACAAGGAAGGTTTTCCGTTGAGGCTTTCCAGGAGGCAATGTCTTCATCAGCACTTGCATCAGCTGATTCGGAAGTGCAAGCTCATCAAACAGTCTGCGAGCTTCATCTGAGGGAATTGGAACTGGTACATACTAAAGCAATTCAGAAGCTTGAGCAGTGAAGTGTGTTGATCCTGTCATCCAGTCCAAAACCCAGGAGTTGATGTCTAGAACATTTCCACTGATATGCACTGTGGCATAGAACTGAAGGATGATTTCCTCATTCCATTCGCAAATGTCGACGCAGAAAGGAAGAATGCCTGCATCGTGAAGAACTTGGAGCACCGGTGTGAACGATGGAAGTGTTTCCATGTCCGCATGCGGAATTCGCTGGTGCTCAAAGACTTTCTTCTTCTCGAAAAGTACTGATGCATAGTAGTTGAGCTGTGTTGTCGTCCAGAATCTGTTGCGACCGGCCCTCGCAAAGTCATAGGGATTTGGACCTGTGAAGAACATGCGTTCATTGAAGAAATTGCTCTTGAGGAATTTGGGGCGTACTGAGCCTTTGAATGGCATTCTTGGCTTCGGTTGAAGATTTGGCTTGAAATGCCCCTCAATCTCCTTTGGCATGGGAGGAACACGTTCAGACTGAACCATTTGGAAAGTTGGTTCCTCAGTTGCGGGGGGAGCATCAAGATCATTAGCTGTTGCAGGTGGAATTTCTTCAGTGACTTGGGTGGTCAAATTTGCAGATTCTTCATGTATTTCTTCAGTCGGATCAGTCGACTGTGGAATCTATGTCAGAAGAGTAGTCATTGGTGAATTTGGGTGTGCTGATTCCCAATATTCATCATTGATGATAGGCGTTGTATTGCCAATGTCTATGTCCTCATCAATTTCTTCAACTCGAACCTCTTCAGCAATGAACTGAGGCTGGGGCGATGATACCTTTGGAGTTGAAGCAATGTCTTCAACTTAAATTTCTTCATCAATCTGCTCTATCGAAGCAGCAGAATGATCTTCATCTTCTTCTGGGATGACATATTCCACCCCAAATGGTACAAGTTTATAGGCAGGTGCCGAGGAAATGGGTGTAGCATCCATGGGTCCAGTTGACGAACTTCGCACAGTCTTCAACTTCTTCACAACTGAGGATTCTGAATCTGATGCTTTTCTCTTGAGAGTCTTTTCCACTACAGTTTTAGCTTCCTCGGGTATGACTGATGCAGTCACCCTGGTGGGTTCAGTTTCTTCAGGCGCAGCAAAAGCATCAGCTGGCTTTTCAGTTTCTTCAGGCACAAAAATGGTGGTTGTCCTGGCATGGTCATCAGTGGTCTGAGTTTCCTCAGCAGCACTGACGGTTGCTTCTGGCGCAGAAGCATTTCCATCAGCTGTCTCATCAGGCTGAGCAATTTCATCAGTATCTTGAGAAATTTCATCAGCCTGAGGATTTTGTGGTTGCGATCGAGATGCAACCCTAGTGTTGTGATCCTTCACTGCATCTTGAGCAGCCATGACGAATCTCACCATGGTGCCCTTCCATTCAGCATCATATCTCTCTTGATACTCGGAGAGTGTGCGAATTTTAGACTTCTTAAGACGCCAGAGGCAGATTTCTTGATCATGATTTTCTTCGGAGCACTTGCAGAGGCTCCGGCAGAGGCAGCAGCAGCAGAATCTTCGTTGAATTTCTTCACTGCCTCTTTGTCTTTCCTCGCCAGCTTGGCTTGCTGCTTCTCCCACATGTGAGGAAAGTCCTCACCAGTCTTGAGGCTAGTGGGATCAGCAATTTGATTTGGAGCAAGGGGAGGCCTGCTGTAAGGAGGTTTCACTATGAATTTCATCATGTATTTTGGAGTTACATAACGATATTCCTTCCATTCCCTTGCCCATCTCCTCTCAATTTTCTGGAGACGAATTTTTCTCTACTTGGTCATTTCTTTTCCATGAGTTTCTTCGTCGGGTGTGCAGTATTCCTCATACAGATCATCTGGAATCTCAAAAGCAGTGTGCACATCTGGCTTCTTTCCACCTTTCTGAGGTTTCTTTCCGTCAGTCATTTTCTTCACCTGAGGAATTTGAACTCTTGATGACTCTGAAGAAGTAGACATTTTTTCCTCAAGGAACGCTGCAAATGATGAGAACATAGTGATTCATCAGTGGACATGTTATACCTGTGAACAGAGTATAGGTGCGAGGAATTTGAAGAGGTCATATGCGTTCTAAGAAATTTTAAATAAAATAGGATTAGGTGAGGAATTTGACCATGTGTGTCTTGAGGAATTTCACTAAGTGTTCTTTGTCTTAGGTTCCAAAGTTGTGTAAATTTTGAGGATTCAGACAATTGAGGCATCTTGAAGAAAATCATTACTTAGGGAAAATCATCAAGTATATGAAGATGTAAGGTGCTTTAGAATAAGATTCATGAAGAATAAACACATTTTGAGGAATATTAAGAGCATTTGAAGATCAAACAAGGGCAGTAAAAATAAATTTTATTTACCCTGGTCAAGAACACGACGAACTGAGAGATGAGATTGGGAAGTTCGTCAGTTCAGATCTCCCACGCCCTAGCTTGGCAGAGGGAGACAGCTACAGCGGCGGCGGGATGAAGACTTCCACGGCCGATGCCAGTACGGCGACGGCGAGGTCGAGGCAGTGAAGCTCTTCCACACCGGCGTCGATGACTTTAGCGGTGGCGCTAGGTTGGAGTACGGGAGAGAGTAGAGATGAGGAGTAACCGAGCACTATTGATAGGGAGGGGGGTATTTATAGTGGAAGTGAAAACCAATCCGCCCAAAATTTTTTTTGGACAGGATTGCCGCTGACCCTTGCTCTCCATGCGACAGGTGTCATCCACGTTATGAGTAGTGGAGATTTTGGGGGATCGTGGGTTTTCCAGCTATGGGAATCGGAACCGATTGAGCGGGAACCACTGAAAATTTTGATAGTGAAAATTTCAAAGTTTCCGTTCGCAAATTCTTTAGCTGTCAAGGACACAGTAGAGACTTTGAACGAGTTTCAAAGTTGAACGCATATGACGAATTTGTGAATAGACTGGGTTAAGTTTAGCATAGAGGGGGAAAGGGTCCGATCACATTCACTTAGATGAAAATCAACTTGAAGAATTAGCAATAAGTGAATGCTGTTGAGAAAATTGAAAACTCAAATATATATATATATATATATATATATATAGTCAATGAAGAACATGAGTTTCAAAGTTTGAAGAATTTGAAAAGTTGAGGAATTTGAAAAGTTGAGGAATTTACAAATTTGAGGAATTTGATAATTTGAAGAATTTGCAAAAATGACGAAAAACTCAATTTTCAAGAATTTCAACTTTGGTTGGTGGCATGACCCACCATATAAGAATGATGATTTCAGACACCACGTACAACTGTCATAGGGTTCTGAGAATCAAATTCTTCATTAATTTCTTCACACTTAGAGGGTTATTCTTCATTGATTGAAGAAAAATGTTACTTCGTGTGTTGCACATTTAAGTCATAAATTTTGCATAAGTGTTAGGACGTGTGTCCTTTTTCGACGAACATTCAAAGATTCTAACATATTTAGCTCACACCGCAACTTGCAAAATCTCTTTTAATCCAAGGGCTTTGTGAAGATATCGCCAGTTGTTCTTCAGTGGGGATATGGTCGATGCAGATGTCGCCCTTGAGTACATGATCTCGAAGAAAGTGATGAAGAATCTAGATGTGCTTGGTCTTGGAGTGCCGAACTGGGTTGTAAGCAATCTTGATGGCACCCTTGTTGTTGCAGTAGAGAGGCACATTCTTCAACTTGATGTCGTAGTCCTTGATAGTTTGCTTCATCCATAGTAACTGAGCACAACATGAGCCAACGGCAATGTACTCAGCTTCAGCAGTAGAGAGTGAGATGCAGTTCTGCTTCTTCGAGGACCAACAGACTAAGGATCGTCCGAGGGAATTACATGTGCCTGAGGTTGACTTGCGATACACACGATCTTCAGCATAGTCAGCATCAGAGTATCCAACGAGGTGGAGATTTGAGCCCTTAGGATACCATAATCCAAGTGTTGGTGTGTGAGATAAGTATCAAAGAATGTGTTTCACAACCTTATGGTGTGATTCCTTCGGTGTTGCTTGGAATCAGGCACACATGCAAACACTTAGCATAATATCAGGCCTAGATGCACATAGATACAATAACGAACCAATCATGGAGCGGTATACCTTCTGATCGAAATCTTTACCATTTTCATCAGTGCAGAGGTGGCCTTTTGAAGGCATTGGAGTTTTGACACCTTTGCAATCTTGCATGTCGAATTTCCTCAGAACATCTTTGAGGTATTTCTCTTGTGAGATGAAGATGCCATTGTCTTTCTGACAAATTTGAAGACCTAAGAAGAATTTCAACTCTCCCATCATAGACATTTGATATTCTTCACTCATCATATAGGCAAAGTCATCACTGTAACGTTTGTCAGTGCAGCCAAATATAATATATTCTATGTATATTTGGCATATGAACAGTTCATTGTCATAGGATTTTGTGAAAAGAGTTGGGTCAAGTAAACCGGGTTTGAAGCCTTTCTTCATGAGGAATTCCTTCAGAGTGTCATACCATGCCCGAGGGGCCTGCTTGAGGCCATAGAGGGCCTTGTTGAGTCTGAAGACTTTGTCAGGATGCTTAGGGTCTTCAAAACCTGGGGGTTGAGCAACATATACTTCTTCCTCAAGCTTACCATTGAGGAATGAACTTTTCACATCCATTTTATATAAGATAATATTATGATGGTTAGTATAAGCAAGCAATATACGAATACCTTCAAGTCTAGCAACAGGTGCAAACGTTTCATCAAAGTCAATTCCTTCAACCTGTGTGTAGCCTTGAGCTACAAGATGAGCCTTATTCCTCACCAAAAGGCCATTTTCATCTTGCTTGTTGTGGTAGATCCACTTGGTACCTATGATGTTATGTTTGCGAGGATCTGGCCGCTTGACAAGTTCCCACATGTTGTTGAGCTTGAACTGATGCAATTCCTCTTGCATAGCTTGAATCCACTCAGGCTCCTTGAATGCTTCATCAACTTTGGTGGGCTCTATGATAGAGACAAAGGAAAAGTGCCCACAAAAGTTACTTAAATGTGAAGCTTTTGAGCGAGTGAGGGGACCTGGTGCATTGATGTCATCGATGATTTTGTCAATCTACACTTCATTTGCAACTCTAGGATGAGCCGGTTGACGTGGCTGAGGACTTCCTTCAGCACCATTTTCTTCAAGTGTATCAACATGAAAGTCTTCATTCGTTGGAATGACTTCTTCAGTGGGTATGATATCTTCAGTTGCCTTCAGCTTAATGGATTCCTTAGGAGACTATTCATCAAACACAGAAGGCAGGTGCTCTCTTTGCGAGCCGTCAGTTTCATCGAACCGCACATCTACAGTTTCAACATTCTTGTGATGGTAGGTGTTGAAGACTTTGTAGGTGTGCGAGTCCTTTCCATAACCAAGCATAAAACCTTCATGTGCTCTCGGTGCAAACTTAGAACTGTGGTGAGGATCTCTGATCCAGCATTTTTGCTCCGAAGACTTTGAGATAACTTACATTGGGTTTCTTACCAGTCATAAGTTCATATGAAGTCTTCTTGAAGAATTTTTGAAGATATACCCTATTGATGATGTGGCATGCAGTATCAATTGCCTCAGGCCAAAAGCGACGAGGAGTCTTGTATTCATCAAGCACGGTGCAAGCCATCTCAACTAGAGTCCTGTTCTTGTGCTCCACGATGCCATTCTGTTGAGGAGTATAAGGGGCAGATAACTCATGAGTGATACCAAGTTCATCAAGATATTCATCAAGATTAGTGTTCTTGAATTCAGTCCCATTATCACTCCTAATATGCTTGATCTTGACGCCAAAGTTGGTGAAGGCCCTTGGAGCAAATCGTTTGAAGACATCCTGCACTTCATTTTTGTATAGAATAATATGCACCCAAGTGTAATGAGAGTAATCATCCACAATGACAAAGCCATACAAACTTGAAGAATTTGTTAGTATGGAGTAATGAGTGGGGCCAAAGAGATCCATGTGAAGCAATTCAAAGGGTCGAGTCGTGGTCATGATTGTCTTCGAGGGATGCTTGGATCTAGTCATCTTCCTAGATTCACATGCACCGCAGAGGTGGTCCTTGAGGAATTTGACACCCTCGATGCTGATGACGTGCTTTTTCTTCACGAGCGTGTGCAAGTTCCTCATACCTGCATCTCCAAGTCGTCGATGCCACAGCCAGCCTTCTGAAGACTTTGCAAGTAAGCATGTGGCAGGTTGAGGACCTCTAGATAAATCAACAATATACAAGTATCCTCTCCTAAAGCCTTCGAAGACTTTGGAATTCTCAGATTCCATGTTGAGAACACAATGATATTTTCCAAATACGACGATCATATCAAGATCACAAAGCATTAAGACAGAACTAAGGTTGAACCCAAGGGATTCAACATAGGTTAAGGCACTAATGTGTTTGTGAGTGTACACAGGCTCTATAAGTCGATGAGGAGTTTGATATATCCAGAGATTATCGACCCCTAAAAATGTATGTCTTCAACTAAAGACTTTGTGAAGACTTTGAAACTGAAGAAGTTGGTGTGACCTTGAAGATATGAACGAGGAATATGAAGCGTGAAGACTTTTGTTTTCGTAGTTTCATTTCCTTATTTGAGTCATAGGGAACACCGTACTGTTAAAGGGGGCCGAGGTAATACTAAGGAAAAATTCCAACTGATGCTCAACTCTAGAATCCTCAACCTATACAATCCTTTGAGTGAAGCCTTTGGAAATCTCTTACGGCACAGACAAGTTCTTCAGTGACAGAGACGAAGTTCTTCTGGTCTCTGAGGAAATTGATCTTACTGAGGAGTTAGGATTTCGCCCCTGCAAATTGCCTACAAGTGAGGAACATGATAAGCGTGAGAACTTTCATAGTTCGAAATTCCGACCGTTGATGTGCTTAGTGCCAGCTGTCCCCAATCATAACATCCACATAACGGTCATATCATTGGGGGCATTTATGTCTTATCATGTCAGGTTGCACCCTGGCTATAAATAGCCACCCCCACAACCACTAGTTGGTTGGCTGCTCCGAGAGAGAACTGACACTTGTCATTTGAGAGCAACCAATCCTCCGAGGACTTTGAGAGAAAATCATCAGTGAGGAAAAACCCACAACCAAACCACCAAACCCATAGTGATTGAGCATCACTGAAGAAATTCCTGTGTGGATCTGACGCTTGTTACCTTTAAGGACTGTGCATCCTCCAGACGGTTAGGCATCATGGTCTAGTGCTCCTATAATCAATTGGGGATCACGAAGTGACCTTGGTCTAGACCATCCAACAGTAAATTGTGGATCGTCGGGTGACCAGTTTGTGAGGGTTTTGGAAGTCTACCCTAAAGACTTACCACGAGTGTTGGGCGAGGACTGTGTGACCTTAGCTCAAGGAGAATACGATAAGGACTGTGTGTCCTGGGACTGTGTGTCCTCTGGTTTAAATACCAGGCCGCTCCAAACCAGACGTACGACTGTCACAGCAGTCGGAACTGGGCCATCAAACCATTGTCTTCATCGAGCTATCTGCTTCTATTTCCTCAACCCCTCTATTCCTCATATACCTATTGATGAAATTGATTGTTACTGGTTGAAGAATTTGATTGAAGACTTTCACAAATTCCTCACCTCAAATTCTTCAAGTTACCTTGTTCATCACTACATATCCTATATCACGCTACTTACTATTTGTGCATGTTTCATTTCAACATGAAGACTATGTTGTTACTATGTTCCTCATGCACTTGAGTACTTATTCCGCTGCTAGTTATTCATCACATTTCAAATTCCTCAAAGTTGAAATTCCTCAAGTAATGAATTTGTAAAAATCGCCTATTCATCCCCCCCTCTAGTTGATATAACGCACTTTCAATTGGTATCAGAGCAGGTACTCCCTCGCTCTGTGTGATTTTGGTTTAACCACCTGGAGTTCTAGTTATGTCGATTGCAGGTATGAACAAGGTTTCCGCGAGGTGTCCTACCTTCGATGGGAAGGACTCCCCCTACTGGAATAACAAGATGTGTATGCACCTTGAAGCTATTGACAACGATCTTTGGTACGTTGTGGAAAATGGTGTGCCCTCTGTCACTCCCACTATTACTACTGTTGATGTGAAAAGATTCAAGAAACTCTGTTCTCTAGAAAATAATATCATCTGTGGCCATATAAGCAAAGGTCAGTATAGCAGAGTGAGTGCTTTGGAGTCTGCTAAGCTTATCTGGGATAGGTTGTCCAAAGTCAACGAAGGTGTTTCCACTCAACGTGACTCTCGTGTTGATGTTCTTCGCAATCTCTTCAACCGCTTCAACAGACTTGAAGATGAAAATGTTCAGTCGTCTCACTGATATCTCCAATGAGCTTCAAGCACTGGGTGCCACCGATATCACTGACCATGAAGTGGTGAAGAAACTGCTAAGATCTCTTGACTCCTCATTCGATACTCTGGCTTTGATGATTCAAGAACATGGAGACTACAAGTCACTTGATCCTGCTGATATTCTTGAGAGACTCAATACTCATGAATTCCAATAAGCTTAGAAGAGAGACCTCTATGGGCCAAGCTATGGAAGATCAAGTGCTCTGAAGGAAAAATGAATTTCCTCATCCGAAGAAGAAGATTCAGACAACAGCCTTGGTGATCCTGAAGAACTAAGTCAGGAACTGGCAATGCTCGTGAGAAAATTCCAGAAGTTCTCAAGGAGAGGTGGATTTGGAAAGTCATCAAAAAGTGGCTTGAGGAAATCAGATTCCTCAGAAGACTACAAGAAAAGAACCTGTCATCGTTGCAAGAAGCCCAGTCACTTTATCTTTGACTGTCCTCTCTGGGAAAAAGATTCAAAGAAGAAGAAGAAATACAAGGAGGATAGTTCTGATGACTCGAAGAAAAAGAAGAAATCTTCAAAGTCCTCATCTTCAAAGTCCTCAAAGCACAAGAAGAATGGTTCCAGATAGGCTCGAGCATTCATCGGCAAGGAAATGGATTCTGAGGAAGAATCTGAAGAATATGACAAAGAGGAAGAATCTAAGGAGGAATCAGAATCTGGTGTCGCTAGCCTTGCTCTTGCTACTGCTTTCGTTAGCAAGTCCATCTTCAACGATGAAGAATATTACTACTCCAACGAATCTGACGTCAGCAATGATGATTATGCTCCCACATATTGCTTCATAGCAAAAGGATAAAAGGTACACAAACATTATTCCTCTTCTGAATCAAGTGAAGGTGAATCTGATGAATTTGTGAAACCTAGCTATGCTAAACTTGTTAAAATTGCCACTAAGAAACAAAGTGCACTTGAAAAGCTTCAGAAAATGCTAGACAAAAGCGATGATCTATTGAACTATGAAGTGGATCGGACTCAAACTCTGTCTGACGATCTCAAAAGTCTTCAGACAAAGCATGATAACCTTCAGAGTCATCATAATGACCTCTTAGCCGATCATGAGAAGCTTTCTTAGAATTTCTTCAAATAAAGCAAGATCTTGAGAAACTGAGGGTGTCACATGAGGATCTCCAAAGGGAAAACGATTCCTTACTAGTTCAACAGATCAGGACCACTCAGGAAGAATTTGTTCCACCTTGTTTGAAATGCATCGAACGTGAAAATGCTAATTCTTCACCTGAATGTTCTATTGCTGCAAATTCTTCAACTATTCCAGTGGTCTCAAATTCCTCATCTGAGGATACTACAAGTATCACTGATGATAATGCAGGGTTGAAGGAATTGTATGTGACAGGCATGTACAAAAGTCTCAAAGGGCATCAAACCCTTTGCGATGTCCTCACAAAAGCAGATTCTGAACAGGAACCCTAGGAAAGAGGGTATTGCCTTTGTGAGGCAACTCAATGGTGATGGATCCTACTAGACACCTGAGCAGTACCCCAAAACCTCATGGGTTGCTGCGAAAGGATCTCCTGTAGATCCATCCCCTTTATCTGGATTTACTTTTGAAACTTCATATTCCTATGATGAGTCACTTGACTCCAACTACAAATTCTTCAAAAATCAGAAAGGTGAAGTATTTGATAGGTTTGTTGGAACAAACTGCAGGAACGGTTCTCCTATGAAGAAAATATGGGTTCCCAAGAGCTACCTACAAAATCTTCAAGTGAATGTCCTCACGACATCACTCATGAAGAATAGGATCCCCAGATCAAAGTCCTCACTTCGACCAAATTCCTCAAATGGTGAAAAATATCATTCCCGCTCTAATGCTTCTGTTTCGCAGGGAAAACCTACGAGTTATGAATATGTGCATTATTCTTCAAACCATTATATTCATAAGTCCTCGAAGAATTTCTCTGCTTATTCATTTGAGAACTCTAATCCTCGCCCTATGAAACGAAGCGCACTTGCTTCAATGCCTCCTTTCTCACATGGTGCTCGCAGAATGATGAACTCTTTGCCACCCCTCCATATGTGGGTGGTGAAGAAATTGAACTAATTTCTTATGCAGGGTCAGGTCTCCAGATGAAACTGAACATCTGATGAACTTGCTGGAGACCTGAGGAAATGCTTGAAAGGATGCAAGCTAACCATGATGAAATGAATTCCTCATTTCTCACGTCCTCACACTACTTGCTTACTATATTGTGTGATGAAATCCTATCTGATGAAATTGATGTCATATTCTTCACTCTGAAGCATATGAGTTCGTAAGTTGTACTAATTCATCTACAGGATGATACTCCAAAAGCTACTGAGTGGTTCCTCGATAGTGGATGCACAAACCACATGACTGGTGACAAGAATCTACTAATGAATTTGCCACTCACTCCATCTCCTCTGAAGCATATCACCTACGCAAACAAAGGAAAAATCAAGGTATTGGGACTTGGTAAGGTTGCTATCTCAAAAGACCAAACCATGGATAAGGTGATGCTTGTTGAATCCCTTGGGTTCAACCATATGTCTGTCTTAGTGCTTTGTGATCTTGATAAGATCATCGTATTTGGAAAATATTGTTGTGTTGTCATCATGGAATCTGACAAGTCCAAAGTCTTCGAAGGATTTAGGAGAGGAGACTTGTATATTGTTGATTTCTCTACTGGTCCTCAACCTGCCACATGCTTACATGCAAAGTCTTCAGACGGTTGGCTGTGGCATCGACGACTTGGACATGCGGGTATGAGGAACTTGCACATGCTCGTGAGGAAAAAGCATGTCATCGGCATTGAGGGTGTCAAATTCCTCCAGGACCACCTCTGCGGTGCATGTGAATCTGGGTAGATGAGTAGATCCAAGCATCCCTCAAAGATAATCATGACCACGACTCGACCTTTTGAATTGCTTCACATGGATCTCTTTGGCCCCACTCATTAGTCTATACTAACAAATTCTTCAAGTTTGTATGGATTTGTCATTGTTGATGATTACTCTCGTTACACTTGGGTGCATATTATTCTATACAAAAATGAAGTGCAGGATGTCTTCATACGATTTGCTTCAAGGGCCTCCACCAACTTCGGCATCAAGATCAAGCATATTAGGAGTCATAATGAGACTGAATTCAAGAACACTAATCTTGATGAATATCTTGATGAACTTGGTATCACTCATGAGTTATATGCCCCTTATTCTCCTCTACAGAATGGCATCGTGGAGTTCAAGAACAGGACTCTAGTTGAGATGGCTCGCACCATGATTGATGAATACAAGACTCCTTGTCGCTTCTGGCCTGAGGCAATTGATACTGCATGCCACATCATCAAGAGGGTATATCTTCACAAATTCTTCAAGAAGACTTCATATGAACTTATGACTGGCAAGAAACCCAATGTAAGTTATCTCAAAGTCTTCGGTGCAAAAATGCTGGATCAGAGATCCTCACCACAGTTCTTAGTTTGCACCGAAAGCACATGAAAGTTTTATGCTTGGTTGCGGAAAGGACTTGCACACCTATAGAGTCTTCAACACCTACCATCATAAGGTTGTTGAAACTATAGATGTGCGGTTCGATGAAACTGACGGCTCGCAAAGAGAGCACCTGCCTTCTATGTTTGATGAACAGTCTCCTGAGGAATCCTTTAAGCTGAAGGTAACTGAAGATATCATACCCACTGAGGAAGTCATTCCAACGAATGAAGACTTTCATGTTGATACACCTGAAGAAAATGGTGCTAAAGGAAGTCCTCAGCCACGTCAACCTTCTCATCCTAGTGTTGCAAATGAAGTGCAGATTGACAAAGTCATCAATGACATCAATGCACCAGGTCCCCTCACTCGCTCAAAAGATTCACATTTAACTAACTTTTGTGGGCACTTTGCCTTTGTCTCTATCATAGAGCCCACCAAAGTTGATGAAGCATTCAAGGAGCCTGAGTGGATTCAAGCTATGCAAGAGGAATTGCATCAGTTCAAGCTCAACAACGTGTGGGAACTTGTCAAGCGGCCAGATCCTCGCAAACATAACATCATAGGTACCAAGTGGATCTACCACAACAAGCAAGATGAGAATGGCCTTGTGGTGAGGAATAAGGCTCGTCTTGTAGCTCAAGGCTACACACAGGTTGAAGGAATTGACTTTGAGGAAACGTTTGGACCTGTTGCTAGACTTGAAGCTATTCGCATATTGCTTGCTTATGCTAACCATCATAATATCATCTTATATCAAATGGATGTGAAAAGTGCATTCCTCAATGGTAAGCTTGAGGAAGAAGTATATGTTGCTCAACCCCCAGGTTTTGAAGACCCTAAGCATCCTAACAAAGTCTTCAGACTCAACAAGGCCATCTATGGCCTCAAGCAGGCCCCTCGGGCATGGTACGACACTGAAGGAATTCCTCATGAAGAAAGGCTTCAAACCCGGTTCACTCGTCCCAACTCTTTTCACAAAACCCTATGACAATGAACTGTTCATATGCCAAATATATGTAGACGATATTATCTTTGGCTGTACTGACAAACGTTACAGTGACGATTTTGCCTATATGATGAGTGAAGAATATCAAATGTCTATGATGGGAGAGTTGAAATTCTTCTTAGGTCTTCAAATTCGTCAGCAAGACAATGGCATCTTCATCTAACAAGAGAAATACCTCAAAGATGTTCTAAGGAAATTCGACATGCAAGATTACAAAGGCGTCAAAACTCAAATGCCTTCAAAAAGCCACCTCTGCACTGATGAAAATGGTAAATATTTTGATCAGAAGGTATACCGCTCCATGATTGGTTCATTATTGTATCTATGTGCATCTAGGCCTGATATTATGCTGAGTGTTTGCATGTGTGCCCGATTCCAAGCAACGCCGAAGGAATCACACCATAAGGCTGTGAAACATATTCTTCGATACTTAGCTCACACACCAACACTTGAATTATGGTATCCCAAGGGCTCAAATCTTCACCTCGTTGGATACTCATATGCTAACTATGCTGGAGATCATGTGGATCGCAAGTCAACCTCAGACGCATGTCATTTCCTTGGACGATCCTTAGTCTGTTGGTCCTCGAAGAAGCATAACTGCGTCTCACTCTCTACTGCTGAAGCTGAGTACATTGCTGCTGGCTCATGTTCTGCTCAGTTACTATGGATGAAGCAAACTCTCAAGGACTACGACATCAAGTTGAAGAATGTGCCTCTCTACTGCGACAATGAGAGTGCCATCAAGATTGCTTACAACCCAGTTCAGCACTCCAAGACCAAGCACATCCAGATTCGTCATCACTTTCTTCGAGATCATGTACTCAACGGCGACATCTCCATCGACCACATCCCCACTTAAGAACAACTGGCCGATATCTTCACGAAGCCCTTGGATGAAAAGAGATTTTGCAAGTTGTGGTGTGAGCTAAATATGTTAGAATCTTCGAATGTTCGTCGAAAAAGGACACCCATCCTAACACATGCAAAATTGATGACTTAGATGTGCAACACACGAAGTAACGTTTTTCTTCAATCAATAAAGAATAACCCTCTAAGTGTGAAGAAATTAATGAAGAATTTGATTCTCAGAACCCTATGACAGTTGTACGCGGTGTCTGAAATCATCATTCTTATACGGTGGGTCACGCCACCAACCAAAGTTGAAATTCTTCCAAATTGAGTTTTTTGTCATTTTTTGCAAATTCTTCAAATTATCAAATTCCTCAAATTTGCAAATTCCTCAAGTTTTCAAATTCCTCAACTTTTCAAATTCTTCAAACTTTGAAACTCATGTTCTTCATTGACTATATGACCTCTTCAAATTCCTCGCACCTATACTCTGTTCATAGGTACAACATGTCCGCTGATGAATCACTAGGTTCTCATCAACTTAACTCATTTGCAGCGTTCCTTGAGGAAAAAATGTGTACTTCTTCAGAGTCATCAAGAGTTCAAATTCCTCAGGTGAAGAAAATGACTGATGGAAAGAAACCTCAGAAAGGTGGAAATAAGCCAGATGTGCACACTGCTTTTGAGATTCCATATGATCTGTATGAGGAATACTGCACATCCGATGAAGAAACTCATGGCAAACAAATGATCAAGCAGAGAAAAAATCGTCTGCGGAAAATTGAGAGGAGATGGGCAAGGGAATGGAAGGAATATCATTATGTAACTCCAAAATACAAGATGAAATTCGCAGTGAAACCTCCTTGTAGCACCTCCCCTTGCTCCAAATCAAATTTCTGATCCCACTAGCCTCAAGACTGGTGAGGACTTTCCTCACATGTGGGAGAAGCAGCAAGCCAAGATGGCGAGGAAAGCCAAAGAGGCAGTGAAGAAATTCAATGAAGACTCTGCTGATGCTGCCTCTGCCAGAGCCTCTGCAAGTGCTCCGAGGAAAATCATGATGAAGAAATTTTCATCTGGCGTCTGAAGAAGTCTGAAATTCGCACACTCTCTGAGGATCAAGAGAGATATGATGCTGAATGGAAGGGCACCAAGGTGAGATTCATCAGCGCTACTCAAGCTGCAGTGAAGGATCACAACACTAGGGTAGCAGCTCGATCGCAACCACAAAATCCTCAGGCTGATGAAATTCCTCAAGCTACTAATGAAATTGCTCAGTCTGATGAGACTGCTGATGGAAATGCTTCTACACTAGAAGCAACCGTCAGTGCTGTTGAGGAAACTCAGACCACTGATGACCATGTCAGGACAACCACCATTGTTGTGCCTGAAGAAACTGAAAAGCCAGCTGATGCTTTTGCTGCGCCTGAAGAAACTGAACCCACCAAGGCGACTGCATCTGTCGTACCTGAGGAAGCTGAAACTGCAAAGGAAAAGACTCTCAAGAGAAAAGCATCAGATTCAGAATCCTCAGTTGTGAAGAAGTTGAAGACTATGCCAAGTTCTTCAACTGGACCCATTGATGCTACACCCATTTCCTCGGCACCTGCCTATGAACTTGTACCATTTGGGGTGGAATATGTCATCCCAGAAGAAGATGAAGATCATTCTGCTGCTTCGATAGAGCAGATTGATGAAGAAATTGAAGTTGAAGACATTGCTTCAACTCCAAAGGTATCATCGCCCCAGCCTCAGTTTACTGCTGAAGAGGCTAGAGGTTAAGAAATTGATGAGTACGTGGACATTGGCAATACAACGCCTGTCATCAATGATGAATATTGGGAATCAGCACACCCAAATTCACCAATGACTACTCTTCTGACACAGATTCCTCAGTCGACTGATCCAACTGAAGAAATAAATGAAGAATCTGCAAATTTGACCACCCAAGTCACTGAAGAAATTCCAGCTGCAATAGTTGATGATCTTGATGCTCCCCCCACAACTAAGGAACCAACTCTCCAAATCATTCGATCTGAAGGTGTTCCTCCCATGCCAAAGGAGATTAAGGGACGTTTCAAGCCAAATCTTCAACCAAATCCAAGAATGCCATTCAAAGGCTCAGTACGCCCCAAATTCCTCAAGAGCAATTTCTTCAATGAACGCATGTTCTTCACAGGTCCAAATCCCTATGACTTTGTGAGGGTCGGTCGCAACAGATTCTGGACGGCAACACAGCTCAACTACTATGCATCAGTCCTTTTAGAGAAGAATAAAGTCTTGGAGCACCACCAAATTCCTCACGCGGACATGGAAACACTTCCATCATTCACACCGGTGCTCCAAGTTCTTCACGATGCAGGCATTCTTCCTTTCTGCGTTGACATCTACAACTGGAATGAGTAAATCATCCTTCAGTTCTATGCCACACTGCATATCAGTGGAAATGCTTTAGACATCAACTCTTGCGTTTTGGACTGGATGACAGGATCAACACACTTCATTGCTCAAGCTTCTACATTGCTTCCGTGTGTACTAGTTCCAATTCCCTTAGATGAAGCTCGCAGACTGTTTGATGAGCCTGCACTTCCGAATCAGCTAATGCAAGTGCTGATGAAGACATTGCCTCCTGGAAAGCCTCAACAGAAAACCTTCCTTCTGAAGGATTTGCTATATGTGCCCAGGACGGTCTACCGCATACTCACAAATACTCTATGTCCTCAGAAGGGCCACAATTCCAATGAAGAAGAAGTGGAGGGAGTCATGAAGAATATTCTCTTCAACATCATTCATGGGATTCCCATAGACTTACACGATTTCTTCATGAGGACATTGGCCAATGTTGCTTTAGCTCCATTTGAACAGAAGCCTTATGCGCCTTGGATCATGAAACTCATCAGGGCAAAGTCCTCAGTTCCCTTCAAGGCTGATTTCCAGAACCACTTTGGCTTCCTGCCTCCATTCAAAGTCATCAAGAGCACGATTGACTCAGTGGAAGGAAAAGCCAAGGATGTCATTAATGAAGGCACTCATCCATTTGATGGACAGTTTCGCAAAGCTGCTTCCTTCTCCACCAATGATGCCATGGCAACTCAGGACTCCGAAGCAAGGGCCTTAGCTCACAAACCTCAAGAGTCTACCCCTCGAGTGATGACTGATCGCGAGCTGCTAATAAGTCTTCATTAGAAGGTCGATTGCAATCACAAGTGGGTGAAGCATCAACTTGGTTACATTGTGCAAAACATGACTATGACACAGAACACTGTGAAGAGGAATCACTACTATGCGCATGAAAACCTCAACCGCACTTGGGTCGTACTGTCTCACCTCATGTCTTCTGAAGATTTGAATGAGCTGGATCTTGAAGAACATCCTGATTGGGCTCATCGACCACAGAAGAAATTCAAGAAAGTCCAAGTTCCTCTGATGGTCACAAGTTCATATTATTCATCTCGAGATCGTGATGAAGATGAAGTGACGACACTGCGGTAGGCCCTACATCGACAATCGACCCCGACAACGCTGGCGCTCCTTCCTCACCAACACGATGAAATTCTTCAAAGGGGCATTAGTCCTCATTTTTTCTTCCCTTTTGGTCTTCAATGACAAAGGGGGAGAAAATTTGAGTTAGTCTTCAAGCGGGTCTCCATATATATTGGCTATTTTTGTTTAAGTTACAACTCTCGATCTTCTGAAGCTTTTGTTGATTGAGTTGTAAACTTAAGTCCGATCGTGGTCTGACACTTTTGAACTATTTCCTCGCATGTTTATTTCCTCAAGTACCTTAATGCATACATGTTGAATTTCTTCAAACACCATTTTCCTCACGCATTTCAAATTCTTCATATCATATGTTCAAATGCGTGTATGAATTACAAGATATAGGGGGAGTTCTCCATGTTTTAACCTGACATGTGCATTTGCAGTCCAAAGCAAATTCCTCAAATATGCACATCTTCCGGGGGAGTTCTTCTATATCTTGCAATCAAATTCCTCAAACTAAGTACTTTCACTTCATATGTTTATCCCCGTTGAAAACTTAACCTATTTGTCTGTTGGGAGACGTAGTAGTAAATCAAAAAATTTCCTACGCGTTCACCAAGATCCATCTATGGAGAAACCAGCAACGAGCAAGGGGAGAGTGGATCTTCATACCTTTGAAGATCGCTAAGCGGAAGCGTTACAAGAACGCGGTTGATGGAGTCGTACTCGCAGCGATTCAGATCGCGGTAGATCCGATCAAGTGCCGAACGGACGGCACCTCCGCGTTCAACACACGTGCAGCCCGGTGACGTCTCCAACACCTTGATCCAGCAAGGAGGAAGGAGAGGTTGGGGAAGGGCTCCAACAGCAGCACGACGGCGTGGTGGTGGTGGAGTAGCAAGGTATTCCGACAGGGCTTCGCCTAAGCGCTGCGGAGGAGGAAGAAGAGAGGTAGGGCTTTGCCGTGAGAGAGAGAGATCAAATCCTCTCTCAAAACATCCAAAACCTCAAGTATATATAGGAGGAGGGACGTGGAAGGGCTGGCTTGGCCCCTCCTCCAAGGAGGAGAGGGTCGGCCGAATTAAAGGGAGAGTCCACCTCCCATAAGGGAGGTGGATCTCCTCCTTTTAAATCCTTTTTGCCTTATCTCCTTATCTCCAGCCACATGGGCCCACATAGATGGTCTTGGCCGACCCAATATGGGCTGGCACACCTCCTCTAAGGGCCCATGAGGTCCTTTGGTCGTCACACCCCTCTCGGGGGTCCTCCGGCACCCTCCCGGCACTCCCGGTACACTACCGATGAGCCCGAAAACTTTCCGGTGACCAAAACTGGACTTCCTATATATCAATCTTTACCTCCGGACCATTCCGGAGCTCCTCGTGACGTCCGGGATCTCATCCGGGACTCCGAACAACCTTCGGTAATCACGTATACCATTTCCCTATAACCCTAGCGTCATCGAACCTTAAGTGTGTAGACCCTACGGGTTCGGGAGACACGTAGACATGACCGAGACACTTCTCCGGCCAATAACCAACAGCGGGATCTGGATACCCATGTTGGCTCCCACGTACTCCACGATGATCTCATCGGATGAACCACGATGTCGGGGATTCAATTAATCCCGTATACAATTCCCTTTGTCTATCGGTATGGTACTTGCCCGAGATTCGATCGTCGGTATCCCTATACCTTGTTCAATCTCGTTACCGGCAAGTCTCTTTACTCGTTCCGTAATACATCATCCCATGGCTAACTCCTTAGTCACATTGAGCTCATTATGATGATGTCTTACCGAGTGGGCCCAGAGATACCTCTCCGTCACACGGAGTGACAAATCCCAGTCTCGATTCGTGCCAACCCAACAGATACTTTTGGAGATACCCGTAGTGCACCTTTATAGCCACCCAGTTACGTTGTGACGTTTGGCACACCCAAAGCATTCCTACAGTATCCGGGAGTTGCACAATCTCATGGTCTAAGGAAACGATACTTGACATTGAAAAGCTTTAGCAAACGAACTACACGATCTTGTGCTATGCTTAGGATTGGGTCTTGTCCATCACATCATTCTCCTAATGATGTGATCCCGTTATCAACGACATCCAATGTCCATGGTCATGAAACCGCGACCATCTATTGATCAACGAGCTAGTCAACTAGAGGCTCACTAGGGACATGTTGTGGTCTATGTATTCACACATGTATTATGGTTTCCGGTTAACACAATTATAGCATGAACAATAGACAATTATCATGAACAAGGAAATACAATAATAACCATTTTATTATTGCCTCTAGGGCATATTTCCAACATTGTCATCAATCACCAAAAAGGGGGAGATTGTTAGTGCATCTAGTGCCCCTTAGTGATTTTGGTGTATTGAAGACATATAAGTTAAGGCACTAATGTGTTTGTGAGTGTTCACAGGCTCTATAAGTCGATGACGAGTTTGATATATCCGAAGATTATCGACCCCTAAAAATGTATGTCTTCAACTGAAGACTTTGTGAAGACTTTGGTGAAGACTTTGTGAAGACTTTGAAACTGAAGAAGTTGGTGTGACCTTGAAGATATGAACGAGGAATATGAAGAGTGAAGACTTTTTTTTTCGTAGTTTCATTTCCTTATTTGAGTTATAGGAAACACCGTACTATTAGAGGGGGCCGAGGTAATACTAAGGAAAATTCCAACTGATGCTCAACTCCAGAATCCTCAACCTACACAATCCTTCGAGTGAAGCCTTTGGAAATCTCTTACGGCTCAGACAAGTTCTTCAGTGACAGAGACGGAGTTCTTTTGGTCTCTGTGGAAATTGATCTGACTAGGGAGTTAGGATTTCGCCAGTGCGAATTGCCTACAAGTGAGGAACATGATAAGCCTAAGGACTTTCATAGTTCCAAATTCTGACCGTTGCTGTGCTTAGCGCCAGTTGTCCCCAATCATAACATCCACATGACAGTCATATCATTGGGGGCATTTATGTCTTATCATGTCAGGTTGCACCCTGGCTATAAATAGCCACCCCCACAACCACTAGTTGGTTGGCTGCTCCAAGAGAGAACTGACACTTGTCATCTAAGAGCAACCCATCCTCCGAGCACTTTGAGAGAAAATCATCAGTGAGGAACAACCCACAACCAAACCACCAAACCCATAGTGATTGAGCATTACTGAAGAAATGCATGTGTGGATCCGACACTTGTTACCTTTGAGGACTGTGCATCCTCCAGATGGTTAGGCGTCATGGTCTAGTGCTCCTACAGTCAATTGGGGATCACGAAGTGACCTTGGTCAACAGCATCCAGAAGTAAATTATGGATCGCGGGGTGACCAGTTTGTGAGGGTTTTCTCAACCCCTCTATTCCTCATATACCTGTTGATGAAATTGATTGTTACTGGTTGAAGAATTTGACTAAAGACTTTCACAAATTCCTCACCTCAAATTCTTCAAGTTACCTTGTCCATCACTGCTTACCATGTATCACGGTACTTACTATTTGTGCATGTTATGAAGACTATGTTGTTACTATGTTCCTCATGCACTTGAGTACTTATTTCGCTGCTAGTTATTCATCACATTCCAAATTCCTCAAAGTTGAAATTCCTCAAGTGATGAATTTGTAAAAATTGCCTATTCACCCCCCCCTCTAGTCGATATAACGCACTTTCAATCCTCCTCCTCATCATCATCATCATCATCTGAAGTAGAAGAGACCCGAAGGATGTGCATGGAGTCAACTTCCTTCTAAAGCTCTGTGACGGTCTTAGTCAGCCTGTCCACCTTATCAGTAAGGGTCTTGATTCTGGTCTCAAAGATCCTAACAAGACTGTTCTGGTTGTCCAGAATCCTCTTAATGTCCATCTACATGCCCTGAACTGATGATATCAATAGATCCATTTGCTCATTCCTAGATCTAGGGACTTGAGCACTAGTGGCTCTAACTTCCTTTGCTTCTTCCTGAGATGCAGCTGAAGTGGGATGATCAGCATCCATCACCATGACATTGTCCTCGAGATCTGGCTGTAGGGGCAAATGCTTTGAGTTGATGAGCTTCTCCAGCTTTGAGTTGATGAGCATCTGGATGTACGTAGCATAACTGCAGGAGCGCTTCTGGTCAGCAGCAACCCTCTTGATTGTCTCAACAATCATATCCATGACTCTGATCCTAGTGTGTCTGTCAAGGTGGATCAACATGTTGATGGAGTGGCCTCGGATCATCTTGTCATCTCCTGACTTGGACATCAAAGTATGCCTCAAAATGGTGTTCATTGTGCGGAGGCCAGCCTGGAGAAAGTAGATGGATCATAGCCTGTGAGACTCCACATTTGCAGCAGGGATCTCCTTGTACATGTTTGCCATAGCATTGTGGCTCGCCTTGGATTCTGAGTATACATCCAAGTCACCATCCTGTGCTTCAGGAACTCCTAAGATATCAGCCCATTCTTCAATAGTTGATTCGTACCTTGCACCTTCAGTCATCCATACAATTCTACCATCTCCGTAGAAGTGTGAAGTGGAGTAGAATTGCATGATCATTTCATCGTTCCAAGCAGTGAATTCTCTGCCAACGAACTCATCCAGACCTATGCAGTGGAAGTTGTCCTGGACACTTGGAAAGTAGTCCTCATTCTCCTTGATGAACTTCCAATCAACGTATCGCATATCACTGACAGCTGGACTCTTGTCAAAGAGCACAGTCTCATAGAAATCTTGTTGCTCTCTGGTATAGAATATGTAGTCCACAGCTGTCTTCTTCCTCTGGGCATAAGGATCTATAGCTCTCCAAGCTCTCAATCCTGAGTACTTCCTCTTCTTCATGTCTTCAGCTAGTGGGTAGCTGGCATTGTGAACTGGGAGATGCAGTCTGAGCTTCATCAAAGTTGTTTGGTCATCCACATCTTCAACTCTGGAAGCAGTTCCTTTGTTCTTCTCAGAAGCTGGAATCTGCCTAGTTGTCCTCTTAGGCTTCTCAACAGCAGCCTTCTTGGATGTGCTGGTCTTAGGCATAGCATCAAACATCAGTTTCTTTGCCTTCTTCTTGGGAGGAGCCTTCGTAGCTGGCTCATCCTCCTCTTCCTCAGCAGCAACACCAGTTGCTTCCTCTGGATCTTCATACATGGAAGTAGGCCTGCCAGTCACATGAATAATCCTCTTCCTGAATTTTTTCTCCCCTGCGTTCTTAGGCATAGCTCTCTTGGGGACCTCAACAGAAATTGTTGCTCTAGCAGTCTCATGAGCCTTGAAGGTAGAGGCAGGTGCATAAATTTTCCTGACAACTCTTCAAGAGGAAGTAGCTTCAGTTGCTGACTTCTTGGTAGCCTTTTCTTGCTTCTTAGCAAGAATCTCTTCTGGAACCCATGAGAGCTGGGGGTGTCTGAATCTTCTTCATCTGAGTTCATCTTCTTCCTAGTTTTGGTGGTAGCCTTGGGCAACCCATGAGAACTGGGGGTGCCTGGATCTGAGAAAGAACTGGCTTCTGGGCTTGTTCTAGAACTCATATCAACTCCCTGCTCCGGCAACTTCTGACTGTCTTCTGAGCCTGACATACTGACCCTATGAATAGAGTGTAGACGAGTACAGGTAGATGAGTTATCACAAAATGAGGCTGGTTTTTGAAATTTGAGCAATGAGTTTTCAAAAAGTTTTGCTATCTGTCAAATATATATCGGTGCAGCCGAAAAGAAATTTTTGATGGGGCCGAGACAAACTAACTCTTTAACAGGAACTTGGCAGCCTTTTCGGTCAGACCGAAAAGAGCTACTCGGTTCCACCGATTCATTTCTCAACCTCATTGAAAAGCATATCGGTGAAACCGATATTTTTGTTTCGGTTCCACCGAGATTTATTGAGCAGATGGCAAAACCCTAGAAAATCCATCTAACTCGAGATTTTGGAGAATTAAGTGGATGGATATATGAGCAAAGGGTGGAAAGATGAATAAAAAGAATCTAATGCGCAAGAATTGGATGGGGAGCGCACTAGAGATCAAATCCGTACCCTAGCTCGGTGCAGATCCTCTACGGCGGCGACGATGGCGCAGATTTCGCCGACGTCGGCGATTCCCAGCGGCGGAGGAGCACAGGAAGACAAGGGCGACGACCAGCGGTCTTGAGGCGGCATCTTAGGGTTCTGAGGCACGATGTTTGAAGATTGAATTTCAAAGAGTCGGGCTCCATAGCATATATACCCTTCACTGTCGGTGATACCGATTTTATGTTGTCGGTGTCACCGAGTTCCACAACTGTCAGCTAACAGGGAAACTCGTTGTAACTGAGAATATGAAATCGGTAGTACCGAGATTGAAAACCAGATCAACCCTAGGCAATTGGTGAGACCCAGATTGTGGGGTTGGTTCCACCGAGTTGCACTTGGGAGGTTTTAATGGTCAGTCCTTGTCGATACGGAACTCCAAGTGCTCCACACAATGAGGGATCGAAAATCACTTGTTCAAATTTTGTGATGCAACATGAATGTAATATGAGGTGAGAAAGCACAGATAGATAAAGAGTTGTCCTAGGCATTCTTGTTCATCCAATTGGCAAAAGATAAATCAAAAGCCAAATAGCAACAATTTGATGTCCTCGAATGAGAAAATAAATGCAGACCAACATGCTCACACAATAAGATGTCAAAAGAAATCATGACAAACATGCACAAACACTCTAGCATCTAACAAGCACTTGATCCATGATGAAGTCATCTATATATGAGTATTTGACTTAGGAGCCAAGTAAGAGTACTTGATCATAGGTCATACTCATCATTTAAGCACAAGTGGGGTTACCACTTTTACATAAAGCATTTAAGGTTGTCACACACTAAGAGATGCTTTGACTCAAGTCTTAGAGTAAAGCTCCCCCTTAATGTGACATCCCCCCATAAGAGGGATAAACTAACCTTGGGTTTTGTCGATGAAGACTTCATGTTGGTGAGGTAGTTGTGGATGCTCAATGTTGATGAAGATCACCAAGAGTTGGGAGCATCCTTGTTGTTTCTTTACTCCTCAAACCTACATGGGTTAGTCCCAACACACAAGAGACAAATACAAGGATATCTATGGACATGGAGTGCAAATCATATGTTATTATGTCCATTGATTAGTTGATTACCTTGTCCCTTGCTTACCTTTGAGGGAATATGTGACTCCTCAAACTATTGCATTGATTTGATGTTGTGTGCAAAAAGTCCTTGCCAATAATGAATATGAGTGAATTTCATTGGCGGAGTCACCCCTCAAGAACTTACTAGTTCTTCTTTTTGGGGACCCACATCAAGTTGATGGGGATCCTTGGTGTTGAAGTAGCCTTTGTATTAGTTGAGCTTGAAGTAGTCTTGGGAACCCACTCCACCAAAGCTAGGGGTTCATCTTCATATGAGTCAATGTCCTCTTGAAGCTTGTTCTTGCCCTTGAGCTTGAATTAGTCTTGGGAACCCACTCCACCAAAGCTAGGGGTTCATCTTCATATGAGTCAATGTCCTCTTGAAGCTTGTTCTTGCCCTTGAGCTTGTGGTCTTGTGGTGGAAGGTCATCTTGAGTGTTTGTCCCCTTGGTAAGAGTATTTTCATACTTCTCCTTTTGAGGAACAAACTTGGGCTTGGGATATTTACCTTCTTTGCACTCAACTCCATTAGCGTTGAAGTAGCCAACACCATGATTCTTCCGGTATCCTCCGTGCTTCCGTACAATTTCCTCAAATTGCATACATCCGGTAAGACTCTTGTAGATACCTTTTTATATAATACCTTTCAATAAAGCATTTTCTTGCTCAAGTGTAACTTGGCTAAGAGAATCATCATTAGTGTAATCAATATAACTACTAGAAGCAACATCAGTGGGTTTAGCATTTTTATTGTTGCTACTAGATGAAGAATCTTTCTTACCTTTGATACTAGATTGCTTAGTTTTAACTTGAGGCATGAAAGTAGAAAAGAGTATTCGTTTGGCTAGATAAGATGAAGTCTTCTTTCGGAGATCGTCATTGATAGCTTTGAGAAACTAATGCTCTTGCTCCAAGTTGAGCTTCTCGAAGCGTATTTTCTCATGAATCCTCACAAGCTCTTATTATCTTCGAGAGTAGATTCATGAGCTAACTTAAGAGTATTTATTTCTTTAGTTATTTGTTCTATTTTCATCTTATCATCATAAAATGACTCATCTTGACTAGCATGAGAATTATCAAGTTCATTTTGATCAACATCACTAGTTTAATCACAAAGCAATTCATCATCACAAAGCAAATCATCTTCATCACTATCAAAATCAAGATATTCGGGGTGTGATACCTTGGGGCCTTTAGCCATGAAGCAACTTCCACTCCCTTCGTTTGGTGAATCAAATAGATCGTAGGAGTTGGTAGTCACTAGAGCAATTCCGGCAATACCATCATCTTGACTATAGTCGGAGTTGGGGTGATAGCTTCTCTCAGAGTTGTTTTCGGAGTCGGAGCCAGAAACCCATTCACCAACATGAGCTTGATGTTTTCTTCTTGTGTAGCTCTTGGTGTAATTGTCCTTCTTCTCCGGATGTCTACTTCTCCTTGAGTGTCTTCGTTCATAACAATCATCTCTACTCCTTCTCTCTCTTTGTGGTGACTAATTTCTTGAGCTTCGTCTTCAAGGTGACTCTTCTCTTCTTTTGTAGGGATCGTGCACTCATCTGAGTAGTGTTCGGACTTCCCACAATTGTAGCAATTGCAGTCACGACTAGACGAACGCTTCTCATCATATCTTGAGTTGGAGTTTCTTTCTTTGCCTCTATTCTTGTAGAACTTGTTGAATTTCTTGAACATGAGGCTTATGTATTCATTGGTGACAAGGTTGTTGCTTGAAGTTGAGGGAGCATCACTTGTGGCTTTGTAAGCACCGCTAGACTTGTGATGAAGTTCCTCTTTATCTTTGAGTGTCATCTCATGAGCAACAATCCTTCCAATGACTTCTGTAGGCTTGAGATCTTTGTAGTTTGGCATCATTTGGATTAATGCGCATACGGTGTCGTATCTCTCATCCAAAGCTCTAAGTATCTTCTTGATGATGAATTTGTCGGTCATTTCTTTGCTTCCTAAGCCTGCAATCTCATTTGTGATGAGAGCTAGCCTAGAGTACATCTCTACGACTCCTTCACCATTCTTCATCTTGAACTTGTCAAGCTGACCTTGAAGAACATCTAACTTGGATTCTCTCACGGACTCGGTTCCTTCGTGCATATCAACCAAAGTATCCCACATCTCTTTTGCATTCTCAAGATGGCTGATTTTGTTGAATTCTTCGAGGCATAAGCAGTTGAAGAGAATGTCGCATTCTTGAGCATTGAGTTGCAACATCTTCAACTCATCCACGGTTGCTTCACGATCCGGTTCCCGTCCATCCGCAAAGAATTCACCTTGCAAGCCAACACGAACAATAGCCCAAACGGCGGGGTTATCACCAAGAATATGCATTTTCATTTTGTTCTTCCAACTAGCAAAATTAGTGCCATCAAAGTACGGACCTCTACGGTGATAATTTCCTTCACTAGACGACATGCTTGTCCTAGGTTGTGAGACCTAACGTAGCGACCCGACTCAAAACGAGTCAAGCCTCTATGTGTTCCGTGCCATCCCTGGATCAGTATGGTAGCACACACAGTACATCAATGTATATATCAAAGTGCAATCACATGTAATTAACGTACGGTTGATATATACCTTAAAATCTCAGCGGAAACAGTCAACAGGAGTGGAGTCCCAATAACACCAATGGCAAGTTGAGTGCAGACCGTAACCCTGAATCGTACTCTTACCCGTCGTATAGCTTATCTGCAACATAAGACGTTGCAGCCGTGTAGGTCAGTACATTGAATGTACTGGCAAGATCACCATAGCAGAATAGAAGATAAAAAGTATTCTATATGCAGTAAGGCTTTGTGGCGCTGTGTCTGAGTTTTTGCATAAAAGCTGATTTTATTTTCTTTTCCTACAACAAAGGAATATCATGGAGTTTTCACAACAGAGTTACCTATCATCACATGGTTCCGCCAACCGATGTCTTAATGCCCACAAGTATCATAAGTTGCCCACAATTAATTATCAGTCCAGTCTTGAGAGTTCAGAGATAGATCCAAGTCTAGAAGCTCAAATTTGTCCGTAACCGGGGACACGGCTAATCGATTAGGTTTAACTTTGCAGAGTGTTGTGTACTTTACCCACAAGATTCGTTCCCTCCTGGTAAGTCCTCGCACTGCCGGTTGTTTGAGAATAGGACGAACGAAACATGGTCATTCAGAGTGCTTCCCTGACTACTGTTAGTGCCCATCCAATCCTAACGTCGACTACATCTCGTAGCACTGCCCAGCCAGAGTCACAACAAAGATCAACCAAGCCAGAGCCCATAATGACTTGTGGCTACACAGGTAAGCATCCAGGCATGAAGTATTCATCTGTCTCTTTGAGTCTGGGTGAAGCTTTCCGCAAGATGTCATGGCGCTTCTCCATGCATCCCGGCCATCCACTGGTTACTCCAGGGATGCCCAATCAACCATCCTTCACCCAGTAGTGTGTATTAAAAACTTGTTTCTCAAGTCTCAAAGTCTTGAGGTCTTGAAGATGCAGGACTTGAAGATGCCTTCACGAAGTTGTCGTCTTGACGTAGAGTCCTCCTTCTCACACCACTCATGAACACTCATACCAGACCCCATCTACTTTAGCATAGCATAAAAATAACTAACGTTCCCGGGGCTTTAGTAACAAGTGGTGGGTTCCTACCTCATGCCTTCTACTCAACTACAAGAATTTCAATAACACTACTAGAGGGATTTGTTGAATGATTGCACTACATGCAATAAAACATAGGTATGAAATAGATGGTCAAAGTGAACTTGCATGTACTATTGATGAAGAATAACATCACTCTCAGAAATAACTTGATAGACTATATGTCACTCTCCGATAAAATCTATAATAATCAAACATTGCATTCATATAAGCAATCATACTAGCAATCAATTCTAACAATCAAAAAGTAACACAAAACCAAAAGCAACAAGGTTGTGATGAAGGAAATACTTAAGACAAAACTCAAAACAACAAAGTTTCATCAACACAACAAAGGTTGGTTTTCTCTACAAATAAATCCTATTTTCAAAAGTAAAAACACAAAAACAAAGTAAAATATAACAAAAGTATTAGTAAGTATTTTACTTAGCAAAAAGAATTACTTTTGAAAATCAACTAAGAGCTATGATAAATAACACACTAAACACTATAAGTTTTCTAGCTAATAATCTTAACAACAACTAAAACAAATAGAATAAGAGAAAACAATTTATAAAGCAACTAAGTTAATAGAAAGTAGACTTATAAAACTATTTATAAAACTATTTTCAAAAAGGAAACCAAACTAGCAAATGGAAATCAATTACAAGTTATAATTAACTAGAATTGATTTTCATGCAATCAACTAATAAAATAATATTTGTTTGGAGGGCTACTGTTATCTAACAGAAAACTTTATAAAATCTAACAACTATATAGAAGAAAATAAATTAAAATAGTTTAAAACAAAAGAAATATAAATAATCCTATAAAGAACTAAAACAGAATCTGTTTTGATGAAAAATACTAATTTAAATTATTCTACAAATTCCCAAGTTCTATCTACTGATAACTAAGGTCACTAGTGACAATTAGCAAAAATAATCAACTCAAAATTAATTTTTAAACTCAAGATATTCAGAAAATAAGATTTGAATCAAATCTGTTTGAATTCGATTTTAAATTATTCAAATATGGTCAAACTTCATATCTACAGAAACTATATAACATTTGTGACACAATGCAACAAGAATCAAATTAAAACAATTAAAAACATAAAAGATATTAAGAAAACAAAATCAGAAACTATTCTGTTTTTAAAACAAAAACAGAAAAAATGGAAAAATTCTAACTAACGGATAGGGGTGACGTGGCGGCTTCTAATTGGCTGAAAGGGTGTGCGCGTGGGTGCTAGCGAGCGGACGGTCGATACTTAAGGAAAACGGTTCGGTCTAACTTAACTAAACAGAAAAATCGGTCGGTTTATTTATCTAAACCGAAGGGGTGTCCTATTCTAATCGTGATCGTTGAGACAAGATCGAACGGAGGGGGAAAAGGGGAAGCTCACCGCGGCGGTGGTGGATTCCGGCGAGAGCTCCGACGAGGTCCGAGGCGGCATGGTCGACAGGTACGGCGCTCCGGTGGTCCTCTGGCGATGGCGACGGCACCAATCGACGCAGGTGAGGACGGGGATTCGTCTGGTGGCGCTGAGACGGCTCGGGGACGATGGTGTCGACGATGGCGAGCTCATGAGCGGAGGAGGTCTTTGGTGGTCGACAGAGGGGCGTCTTCGGTGGGTGCGGGGCTCGGGTGAGGGCACTGGGAGTTGCGGGCGAGCGAGGCGAACTTGCTGGTGGGCTCATGAGAGCTTGGGGTGGTCGGAGGTGAGCGGAGGGTCGGCAATGGTGTGGCGGCGGCCGGTGGCTCCGGCGAGCGATTGTGGCGAGGGAAGCGCATGGGAGTTGGGCGTTTGAAGGGGAACGGATGCGGGCATGGGCTGGGTTTTATAGGTGGCCTCAGCGTCGCCTGAAAGGAAGGAGAGGGGAGACCGCGACGGATCCGGTGGACGCCGGCGTGGAAAGGGGAGGAGACAGAGGAGGGAGGCGACCGCGGCGATGGCGCGAGCGGTCGGTGGGGCTGCGCGATCAGCGAGAGAGAGAGAGAGAGAGAGAGAGGGCGCGGCATCGGTGGCCGATTCGGAGTAAATTCAGGAGAGAGTTAAGGCAGGTGGGCCGGCCGGTTCTTTATAACGCGTTAAATCCTTTCCTTTTCTATTTTCCAGAGAATTGAAATCTCATTAAGGCATTCAAAACCTTTCAAACTATTGGAGATATATATATCAAATTCATCAGGGGAATAAATTCTATTTAATGAACATTTTTCCACGGCCAAAATAAATACTTTAAAAAATATATTTTTAGAAAATGCCTAAATTGATTTTTAATTCTTTTTGCAAATAATTTTCAAATAACCCCCTGGGTTTTATTGTTCAAATACTTCACAAAATAACCCCTGGTGTGGAGTGTCATATTACTCCTCTCAAGTTTTGTCAAGGGGTTTGAATTCTTTCAAACTTCAAATTGGAAATTCAAATATGAAAGGAATTCCATATCAGGAAATTTCAAATAGTTTTCAAATTCACTTTTCAAATCTTTTGTTTATGAAGAAGTCATGTTATCTTCTCTCACTGATTTGAAATGGAATTGAATTTGAAATCAAACACAAAGGGGAAAGTCATTTTATTCCCTCTCATTCAAAAGTTTTCAAAAAGTTTCAAATTCCACTCAAATTAAATCACTCAAGCAAACAAACACTTATTCTAATATTTATTATAACATTCCAAAATTTGGGATGTTACACCTAAGAAATGGAGACCAATGCTTTGATACCACTTGTAGGACCAAAAGTATGTCTAGAGGAGAGGTGATTAGACTACTTGACCAATTAAAAGTTTTGCCTATACCAACTTTTAGGGTTCTCAGTTTTTAGCATTTCATGGCAAGTCAAGTACACCCTACACATGCAAGTCTAAGAGTATATAGCAGCAAAAAGTAACAACAAGCATGTATAGAAGGGATAGGGTAGGAAGATCAAACGCAGTTGTAGACATGATGATTTTTCCCGTGGTTCCGATAGGTGGCACTATCGTACATCCACGTTTATGGAGTCTTCAACCCACGGAGGGTAACGGTCACGAGAGTCCATAGAGGGCTCCACCCAAAACGGTCCATGAAGTAGCAACCTTGACTATTCCATAACGGCTTCCGTCCATGAAGGACTAGCCTCACTGTGGGTAGATCCTCACGAAGTAGGCGATCTCCTTGCCCTTACAAACTTCTTGATTCACTCCACAACACAAAGTAGGAGGCTCCCAAGCGACACCTAACCAATCTAGGAGGCACCACCCTCCAAAAGGTAATAGACTCGGTAATGACGATGAACTCCTTGCTCTTGTGCTTCAAGATAATAGACTCCTCAGCACCCAATCACTCTCACACAGATTTGGCATGGTGGAAGAGATGGGAATGGTGGAAAGCTACTTGGGGAGGCTAGAAATAAGGATCCATATGATTGGAGTGGAAGATCTTGACCTCATCACAAGGGTAGGTGGTTCTCTCTCAGAAAATCTGATAGGATAGGTATGGAATAGTTCTGAGTGCTTCGTTCTCGAGTAGGTGGTGGTGAAGGGATATATATAGGCATCCCCAAAAATCCAACCGTTACATGTAAAATGACCAACTCGGTGATACCGATGTGTTAATCTCGGTGGTACCGAAGTGACTAAAAGGTGGCAACTTTTGAATCTCGGTGAGACCGATTTAGGAAACTCGGTTGCACCGATAAGGTGACGAACGGTCAGATTTTCAATCTCGGTGACGCCGATCCAACATTCTCGGTGGGACCAAAAATGTGAATTTGCGTAACAGAAAGTTGGCAACCTAAACTCGGTGGCACCGATATGGAATCGGTTGCACCGAAGTGGCTAGGGTTTGGCTTGAGTTTGTCTAGGTTCTAGAATCGGTGGCACCGGTATGGGAAAGTTGGTTGCACCGATTTTGAGTGTTAGGTATAGAACAAACTTTGGTGGGAGAGTTTGTGGATGTTTTTGGCAACTATCACTTGTGCACGTTTGAGCAATTTGTGCACCAACAAAACCTTACCCCCCTTTTAATAGTATTGGCTTTCCTATGGACTCAAAGTGATTTCTCACAAATATAAAATGTAGAGTCCTCTTGCTTGAAGCTTGGCCAACCTATTTCCTTACATCTTGGGGTTTCTCCACAATCTCTTTTTTCCAACCCTATCATTGAACATTTCCTGAAATATACTTGGTGGAAACATTAGTTCAATGACTTATATGTTGTTATTAATTACCAAAACCACCAAGGGAGAAAATGTGCTTTCAGCACCGTAGGCCTAGGGTTTAGAGGAGTCCTTGTTTTGTGCACCAAGTCTTGTGGAACCTCCCTTGTATGCGTCATGGGCTGCCCGAAGTGACCCATTAGTGAATCATCATGGGGGTCCTTAGCCCGACCCACTGGTCAGGAGACGATGTGGTGAGTACCCCCTAGTACAGGACACCGTCAGAGGCTGTTCTGGGCTCAATTTGAAACTCCTGTATCACATCCCCTTCTCAGCTACCAGATGAAGCAGTTGATGGAGCTCCATAGGATGGTGGAGCCAGCCTTGAAGGATCTCTGCATCAAGCTGTGGCCCATCAAGCCATTATCGAGCATCTATTTTGGCTTGCTACAGAAGCTTCGCAATGTTGTGCCACGGGTTGAGGCCCTGAAGCATTTGGTTTACATTGAGGGAGCCTGGATGGCCTTTGCTCGAACAATGATGCATTGGCCGAGGGTGAAACGATCGACAGGGCCACCGCAACCTCGCCTCCTGGGAAGGAGCATAGATGCCCCAAACTGTATTTCCGTGCCGCATTAGAGGGTGCTCGGTCTATAGAGACTCAGTGCCCCAAAGATGTAATGTATGAGTAAGGGAGTTATCTTGTGACCTAAAGACAATTATGCTTTACGATGCTTGTCCCGATTATATTGTATTATTTATTATTTTGACTCCCACGTGGTCGTTTTAATCTGAAAGTTGCCAGTCGTCGGATTCAACACCCATGTAGATACTACGAGGGGTGTTTCAACCTCCGCAATGGATCCTTAGCCGATATATCGGCACTTGTAGGCGGTAGTTAGTGAGGGAAATGAGGCAATCATACTATGTTGCTTTAGTGCTTTCACTTAGACTTAGGAGCTTGAATGCGAGGGCTGGTGACAAGCCCCTAGTGTTTTGTGGTAATCTATTTGGACAAAGTTTGAGACTAGTACCACAAGGTTTGGGAAGGTACAAACCCCTCGTATGACACGAAATAATCTCCATCGATTCTTAGTTTGACACTGAAGCTTGGATTGCATATCGGTTCTCGCTTATTATGACAGTCAGTTTTCGGCCTTATCCACTAAGGTACTTCGCCAGGCCAACTAGGAATACAATCGTAGTGGTTCTCCCTTTTTCCCTTTTTGCCGAACTAGCAGAACGTAAAGGGGCGAGCACAGGAGCGGGGCAACGCAACTATTGACCCAAGACAAAATTCGGAACCGATGCATATAGTGCAATATCCGAGATGCCGCATGTGTAAGACATAGTGACGGGGTGGTGCTTGGGGTGTTAATTAGATCCAAGCACCTCGTCAATCGGTGGATCCCACCTATCGTGTACTGGACAGTTTTTCTTTATGGTGTCGGTGAGCGGGAAACAAGTTGTGTAATAAAAGCGTTGAAAATCAGGGCATATGCAATAATCTTATAATTCATAATGCCAAGGTGGCTGTTACAGGTAATTCTTAGTGCAAAAAGAAAAATAATATTTACAGGATAGCATTGTATTCAGGGCCTTCGATGGGTGGCTTGACGTCCTCCATGTGCCTGGCTGTGCGCTTACTCCTTTGCCCTCGTGCAGGGAGCTGTGGAACCCCTTAAGGGTAGTTGCTATTTGGCGAACAAACCTTAAGGGGGTGGTGAGAAGCCGTCGTAGAATGTGTAAGCTTGACACTTGGTAGATACTTGATGAGCGATTGGACTGTAGTTCGATTGAGCCGGACATCTAATCCTCGGAAGTAGATCCCCACAGCTGCCCATGGTATTTTAAGAGCGAAACTGTGTCTTCTAGGGACATACCTGGTGGGTATCTGGGCCGCGTTGTGGGGAGTGTGTCCCTATTTTTGTTTAGTGGGACGTGGCACTCGTAGGTCCGGCTCGGCTCAAGCTCGCTTGCCCGCTAGTCGCGTCTTGATGGCAGATTGGGGCCTTGGGGCTTCATTGTCGTATTGGCATTCGTCTGCTAAGGCCACGGTGTGTTCATCGGCCCGAAGAGAGCGCTATGTATTGCCATTGATGGTGATGACCCCTTTGGTCCGAGCATTTTGAGCTTCAGATAGGCGTAATGAGGAATGGCGTTGAAGCGGGAGAATGTTGTGCAGCCGACACTGTGTGATCGCTGTTGTGAAATGGTACGATGTCGAAGATCAAGCCTTCGCTGCGGAAACTATCGGGAGAACCGAACACAACCTCTAGTGTTATAGTGCCAGAGCAGCGGGCTTCAACGCCTGGAATCACTCCTTTAAAGGTAGTGTTACTAGGTTTTGATCCTTTACGGACCTATGCCCATCTTTTTCATCGTATCTGAGTATATCATATTAAGGCTACTTTCTCCATCCACAAGGACTCTGGTGAGGTGATATCCATAGATGATGGGATTCAAGACGAGGGCAGCCGAACCTCCATGACGGATACTGGTAGGATGGTCCCTTCGATCGAAGGTGATCGAGAAAACCGACCATGGGTTCAATTCTGGGGCTACAGGCTCTATGGCGTAGACCTCCCGAAGGGCGCGTTTCCTCTCCTTCTTTGGTATGTGTGTGTCATATATCATGTTCATAGTTTTTACCTATGGAGGGAAATGCTTTTGTTATCCATTGTTCGGGCTCGGGTGCTCCTCGTCATCTTTGCTGCATGGTCCATTTCCCTGCTCCTCGGCTGCCAATTTACCAGCCTCGCGAAACACCCAACATTGACGGTTGGTGTGCATGGCAGGCTTGTGTGGGGTGCCATGGATTTGGTAGGGCCTCTCCATGATTTTGTCCAACGCAGTAGGTCCATCCCTATTCCCTTTACAGGGCTTCCTTCATTGGCCGGGTTTTGAGCTGCGGAATCCGGCATTTATGGCTGTTTCATCGGCGTCCCCGCTGTTGTGGCGGCGTTTGTTCTTGTTGCGCAGCGGCTTGCCGTTTCTGTCCTGAGTTTCTGAGGTGCCCGGATCTTCAGGATTATGGCCACGACAAGCTAGACAGTTGTATTCGCCCATGCAAAAACGGGTCATGAGGGCAGACATTGTCCTTAGCCTGTCCTGGCTGAGCTATCAAGCCAGCCATTCGTCTTGGATATTATCCCTAAAAGAGGCTATTGCCTCGGCGTCCGCACAGTCGGCAATCTGGTTCTTCTTTGTTAGTAACATGTTCCAAAACTGTCTGGCTGATTTGCCTTCATTCTAGACGACATTTCTTAGGTCGGAAGACTCTGGAGACCAGACATAAGTGCCCTGGAAGTTAGACCGAAAGGCATCCTCGAGCTCTTCCCAACTTCCAGTGGAGTTTTCGGGGAGGTTGTTTAACCAGTGTCGATCTGGCCCTTTGAGCTTTAGCGGTAGGTACTTAATGGCATGGAGGTCATCTCCCCTGGCCATATGTATGTGGAGAAGCAAATCTTTGATCCACACGGCGGGGTCTGTTGTCCCGTCGTACTATTCGATATTCACGGTCTTAAACCCTTCGGGAAACTGATGCTGCATGACCTCGTCTGTGAAACACAGTGGGTGGGCGGCACCTCTGACCCAGGCCACACTGTGCCGAAATTCGGCTTCTGGTGCCCGGTGTTGTTCCCGATCTCTATTGTTGTGGATGAACCGAGGCTGGTCCCCATCCCGTCTAGCGGGGGAGTATCCTCTCGATCCGTAAATGGATATAGTGTGACTTGCTCTATAATTCAGGTCTTGTCATAGGTCGTGCCGATCACTATACCATAGTGGATCCTTGTCCTCATACGGGATAACGTGGGTATGCATTTAGGATCATCAGTCGTTCTGTCTCGTCCTCGAAGGGGGCGATCTCGCTGGTCATTCTTGGTGTATCTAAGAGATGTGGGCTCGAGGGCCTCGTCATCGAATTGAGGAAGCCAGCGTCAACGCGGGTAACTTATGTTTTGGTCCGGCTGCTCGGTGTCGTACCCTTCTTCGGCTGCCAGCACCACCATCCATCAATCGTTGAGGGTGTCCTGCTCAGCTTGAAGCTACCACTACTTTGCCTTTAGCCTCCGGGCGATTGCTATAAGCTATCACCTGAAGCATTTCGGACCTTGCGGATCCTCGGGGATGTTTAAATCTTTGTCTTCGAGGCTATCGTCCTCGTCAACCGGGGGGAGATAGTTGTCATCCTCGGAATCATCGGGGTCCTCAGGGTCGCACGGCTTCTCGAGGTTCTCCTGTGGTTGCCCTAGGGCTTCGAGGTCGTCGGGATCTTCCAGGGTATCAATTTCTACGGTGCCCAGGATGACACCCCTTCCTTTGTTCGCCTTGGATCGCTTTCGCTGCTTTCGGCGTTTTGACGGCTCCACGGGTCTGTCACCGTTTTGCTCGTGGGTGTTATCATCCTTATCGATGGGTGTATCCATGCTACTTCTTGAGCTTGTGGTTGTTTTCCCTTGAAGAGGAAAGGGTGATGCGGCAAAGTAGATAAGTATTTCCCTCAATTGTTGAGAACCAATGTATCAATCCAGTAGGAGGAACAAGCAAGTCACCAATAGATGCACCTACACAAACAATCAAACACTTGCTCCCAATGCTATAAGGGGGTTGTCAATCCCTTCACAATTACTTGTAGGGATTAGATCTGATAGAGATAGATGGGAAAGATTGCGAGAAGTAAAAGGTAAACAAATTGCAGGAAGGTATTTTTGGTATATCGATCTGAAAATATAAAATGGAAAATAGACCCGGGGGCCATAGGTTTCACTAGAGGCTTCTCTCTTGAAGGAAAATAACAGATGGGTGAACAAATTACTGTCGAGCAATTGATAGAAAAGCGCATAGTTATGACGATATCCATGGCAATGATTATGCATATAGGCATCATGTCTGTGTCAAGTAGACCGAAACTATTCTGCATCTACTCCTGCCTGCATCTAGAGTATTAAGTTCATGAAGAACAAAGTAACGCATTAAGTAAGATGACATGATGTAGAGGGATAAACTCAAGTAATATTATGAAAACATCATCTTTTTACCCTTGATGGCAACAATACAATACGTGCCTCGCTACCCCTACTTTGTCACTCGGTGAGGACACCGCAAGATTGAACCGAACACTAAGCACTTCTCCCATTGCAGGAATTACCAATCTAGTTGGCCAAACCAAACCAATAACTCGAAGAGACCTGCATAGATATGAAATCATGCATATAAGAATTCAGAGATGAACCAAATAATATTCATAGATAAGCTGATCATAAACCCACAATTACTCGGATCTCCACAAACACACCGCAAAAGAGTATTACATCAGATAGATCCCCATGAAGATCATGGAGAACATGGTATTGAAGCAAAAAGATAGAGAAGAAGCCATCTAGCTACTAGCTATGGACCCGTAGGTCTGTGGTGGACTACTCACACTTCATCGGAGGGGCAATGGAGTTGATGTAGATGCCCTCCGTGATCGAACCCCCCTCAGGTAGATTACCGGAAAAGGCTCCTAGATTAGACCTCTCGGGAACGAAGCCTTCCGGCAGCGGAAAAGTATTATCATAGCTTTTTTTGGTATTGGGGGAATATTTGGGAATTTATAGGCCGAAGATTAGGGTTGGAGGACCTACTGGAGGGCACAAGCCAGGGGCGCCCCCGTGGCCACACCATGGTGGTTTGTGACCTCCTGGTAGGTCTCCTTCCTTCCTCTCCAAGTCTGGTAGATGTCTTCTGGTCCAAGAAAAATCATCGCGAAGATGTTATTCCGTTTGTACTCCATTTAATATTCCTTATCTACAATACTCAAAAACAATGAAGGAACAGAAACTGGCACTAGGCTCTAGGTTAATAGGTTAGTCCCAGAAATAATATAAAATAGCATATTAATGGATATAAAACATCCAAAATAGATAATATAATAGCATGGAACAATAAAAAATTATAAATACGTTGGAGATGTATCAGCATCCTCAAGCTTAATTCCCGCTCGTCCTTGAGTAGCTAAATGATAAAAACAAAAAAATTGATGTGCAATGCTACCTAACATATATATCCATGTAATATCCATTATTGTGGCATGAGTGTTAAGATCCATAAGACTCAAAACAAAAGCTTAATGTTGACATAAAAACAATAATATTTCAAGCATACTAACAAAGCAATTGTGCTCTTCAAAATATAATGGCAAAAGAAAGTTATACCTACTAAATCATATAGTCTGGCTATGCTCCATCTTCCCCACACAAAGTATTTATATCTCAAGCAATTGTTTCACACCTTTTATGTTCTCAAACTTTTTCAACTCTCACGCAGTACATGAGCGTGAGCCATGGATATAGAACTATAGGTGGAATAGAATATGGTGGAGGTTGTGAAGAAAAAAGGAGAAGATAGTCTCACATCAACTAGGCATATCAACGGGCTATGGAGAAGCCCATTAATAGATATCAATGTGAGTGAGTAGGGATTTCCATGCAATGGATGCACTAGAGCTATAAGTGTATGAAAGCTCAAAAAGAAACTAAGTGGGTGTGCATCCAACTTGCATGCCCATGAAGACCTAGGGAAATTTGAGGAAGCCCATCATTGGAATATACAAGCCAAGTTATATAATCAAAAAATTCCCACTAGTATATGAATGTGAAAAAATAGGAGACTCTCTATCATGAAGATCATGGTGCTACTTTGAAGCACAACTGTGGATAAAAGATAGTAGCATTGTCCCTTCTCTCTTTTCTCTCCTTTTTTTGGTGGGCATCAATGGACGCTTTTTTATTTGGGCTTCGCTGGCCTCTTTTATTTTTCATAAATTCTAGAGTCTCATCCCAACTTGTGAGGGAATCATAGCTTCCATCATCCTTTCCTCACATGGGACAATGCTCTAATAATGATGGTCATCACACTTATATTTACTTATAACTCAAGAATTACAACTCAATATATAGAACAAAATATGACTCTATATGAATGCCTCCGGCGGTGTATCGGGGTGTGCAATGATCTAGCATAGCAAATGACATCAAAAAACGGACAAGCCATGAAAGCAGCATGCTAGCTATCTTACGATCATGCAAAGCAATATGAAAATGATGGTGTGTGTCATAATAAATGGAATGGTGGAAGTTGCATGGAAATATATCTCGGAATGGCTATGGAAATGCCATAATAGGTAGGTATGGTAGCTGTTTTGAGGAAGGATATATGGTGGGTGTAATGCACTGGCGAAAGTTACGCGGTACTAGAGAGGCTAGCAAAAGTGGAAGGGTGAGAGTGTGTATAATTCATTGACTCACATTAGACATAAAGAACTCACATACTTATTGCAAAAGTCTATTATTCATCAAAGCAAAGTACTAGACACAAGCTCCTAAGGGAGAGGTTGGGAGGAGTAAACCATCGCATGCTCCCGACCCTCACACAAAGGTTGACAATCAATAAACAAATCATGCTCCAACTTCCTTACATAATGGTTCACAATACGTGCATGCTACGGGAATCACAAACCTTTACACAAGTATTTCTACCAATCCACAATTAATTCCTAACATGACCCTAATATCACCATCTTTATATCTCAAAACTTTATGCAAGGAATCAAACTTCTCATAATATTCAATGCACTTGAAAGTTTTTATTATATCCCTCTTGGATGCCCATTATATTAGGACTAAATTCATAACCTAAACCAATTACCATGATGTTTAAAGAATCTCAAAATAATATAAGTGAGGTAAGAGAGTTCAATTATTTCTATAAAACAAAACACCACCGTGCTCTAAAAAGATATAAGTGAAGCACTAGAGCAAAATTGCCTAGCTCAAAAGATATAAGTGAAGCACATAGAGTATTCTAATAAATTCATGATTCATGCGTGTCTCTCTCAAAAGATGTGTTCAGAAAGTATGATTGTGTAGAACTAAAAAGAAAAGACTCATATTATACAAGATGCTCCAAGCAAAACACATATAATGTGGTGAATAAAAATATAACCTCAAGTAAATTTACCGATGGATTGAAGACGAAAGAGGGGATGGCTTTCGGGGCATCCCCAAGCTTAGTCGTTTTGGCATTCTTGATTCCTTGAGGTTCCTTGGTAATCCCCAAGCTTGGGCTCTTGCCACTCCTTATTCCATAGTCCATCAAATCTTTACCCAAAACTTGAAAACTTCACAACACAGAACTTAATAGAAAACTCGTGAGATCTCTTAGTATAATAAAATAAATCACCACCTTAGGTACTGTTGTGAAATAATTATTTATTTATATTGGTGTAATATCTACTGTATTCCGACTTCTCCATGGTTCATACCCCCCAATACGACCCATAGATACATCAAAATAGGTAAACAACAGAAAGAAAACAGAATATGTCAAAAACAGAACAGTCTGTAGAAATCTAGAAACTTCGTATATTTATGTAAATTCAAAAATTCTTAAAAATTAGGAAATCCTGGGAATTTTGTATATAAATATTATGTAAAAATTACAGACTCATTTGACGCTTTGATAAATTTATAAAATTCCTGGACTAGGCGCAAAAGTTTCTGTTTTTCAGCAAGATCAAATCAACAATCACCATAGACCATCCCAAAGGTCTTACTTGGCTCAAACACTAATTAAAACACCAAACAAAATTACTACAGAGGTAATAATGTGTTAAACACTCAAAAATAGAAGCAAAAAAACAGAACATAAAAATAATATCGGGTTGCCTCCCAACAAGCGCTATTGTTTAACGCCCCTAGCTAGGCATAACGCAATAGATCTAGGTATTGTCATCTTTGTTATGCAATACAAAAGTAGCTATCATAATAGATCCATAAGGCAATCTTATTTGCTTTATAGTAAAGTGTTCTATGCCATTCCTTAACAAAAATTGGAATCTAATGTTTCCTTCTGTCATGTCAATAATTGCACCAATCGTTCTAAGGAAAGGACCACCAATAATAATAGGACATGTAGGATTGCAATCTATATCAAGAACAATGAAATCTAAGTGCACATAATTCCTATTTGCAACAATAATAACATCATTAATACTTCCCATAGGTTTTTTAATAGTGGAATCCGCAAGATACAAATTCAAAGAGCAATCATCAAGTTCATGGAAACCTAGCACATCACATAAAGTTTTCGGAATCATGGAAATACTAGCACTCAAATCACACAAAGCATGGCAATCATAATATTTAATTTTAATCTTAATAGTAGAATCCTACTCATCACGAAACTTTCTAGGGATAGAAACTTCCAACTCAAGTTTTTCTTCAAAAGATTTCATCATAGCATCAATGATATGTTTAGTAAAAGCCTTATTTTAATTATAAGCATCCGGAGAATTCTACATGGGTTGCAACAAGGAAATACAATAAATCCAAGAACATCTATCATAATTTAATTCCTTGAAATCCAAAAGAGTGGATTCATTGCTATATAAAGTTTTGACCTCTTTAATCCCAGTTTTATCAATTTTAGCATTGAGATCTATAAACTCTGAATCATTGGGATGACTTTTATCTAAAGTTGAATTATCTCCAGTCCCATATTTATCAAGATTTATATTGGAAAACAAATATTCAATGGGAGTCACATCAATCACTTTGAGATCTTCATCATTATTATCACGAGAACACACTTTTTCAAGCCATTCAAGCTTAGCACGTATTATAGCGGTTCTTTCCTTACACTCGTCAATAGAAATTCTCGTAGCTTTTACATACTCATAATATCATGCTTGGTTGGAGTATATCTAATTTTCAAAGAATCAATCTCAAGCGAAATTCTATCAGCTTTCCTAGCCAAATCATCAATCTTGAGCAATTTTTCTTCAATCGAAGCACTGAAAACCTTTTGAGAACTAATAAATTCTTTAATATTGTTCTCAACATCAGAGGGAATATTATTATAATTTCCATAATAATAGTTTTAGGAATTACCATAACTATTAGAGGAATTACGAGGAAACGGCCTAGGGTTGAAATTAACTCTATACAAGTTATTACCAAAAAAATTCCTACCAAAAAAATTCACATCCATAGATTTATTATTATTACCAATCAAAGAATACAAAGGCATATCATTAGGATAAATAGGAGAACTCTTAATAGAAAAAATTCATTAATTCATCCATCTTTTCACTCAAAGTATTTATTTTTTGAATAGAATGCACTTTTTTACTAGTAGGAGATCTTTCGGTGTGCCATTGACAGTAATTTGCCATAATGTTATCTAGGACTTTAGTAGATTATCCTAATGTGATTTCCATAAAAGTAGCACCCACGGCGGAATCTAGAAGATTCCTAGATGCAAAATTCAATCCCGCATAAGAAATTGTATAATCATCCATAAACTCAAACCATGCGCGGGGCAATTTCTAATAATTAATTTCATCCTCTCCCAAGAATGTGCAACATGCTCATGATCAAGTTGCTTAAAATTCATTATATCATTCCTAAGGGAGATGATCTTAGCGGGCGGAAAGTACTTGGAAATAAAAGCATCTTTACACTTATTCCAAGAATCAATACTATTTTTAGGCAAAGATGAAAACCAAGTTTTAGCATGATCTCATAGTGAGAATGAAAATAGCTTCAATTTAAAAATATCATTATCCACATCTTTCTTCATTTGCATGTCACACAACTCAATGAAAGTATTTAGTTGGGATGCAGCATCTTCACTAGGAAGGCCAAAAAACTTGTTCTTTCATAACAAGATTGAGCAAAGTGGCATTAATTTCATAAGATTCCGCACTAATGGCGAGAGCAATCGGAGTACTAATAAAATCATTAGTATTAGTATTGGAGAAGTCACACAATTTGGTATTCTCACACATCGTGACAAAGCGAGCAATCTAGCACACAAGCAAACAAAAAAGCAACCGAAAAGGCGAATGGAAGAAGGGCGAATAAAAAGGCAAATCTTTTTGGGTTTTTCTGAAAATAGAATTTGGAAGTGGGGGAGAGAAAAAGGGAGGCAAATGGCACATAATGTAAATGCAAGAGATTTGTTTGTGATGGGTGCTTGGTAGGCTTGATGTGTATCTTCCCCAGCAATGGCGCCAAAAATCCTTCTTCCTACTTCTTGAGCTTGCGTTGGTTTTTTCCTTGAAGAGGAAAGGGGGATGCAGCAAAGTAGATAATTATTTCCCTCAGTTGTTGAGAACCAATGTATCAATCCAATATGAGGAACAAGCACGTCACCAATAGATGGACCTACACAAACAAGCAAACACTTGCACCCAACGCTATAAAGGGGTTGTCAATCCCTTCACGATTACTTGCAAGGATTAGATCTGATAGAGATAGATGGGAAATATTACTAGAAGTAAAAGGTAAAGAAATTGCAGCAAGGTATTTTGGTATTTTTGGTATACAGATCTAAAAAGATAATATGGAAAAGAGCCCGGGGGGCATAGGTTTCACTAGAGGCTTCTCTCTTGAAGGAAAATAACACGATGGGTGAACAAATTACTGTCGAGCAATTGATAGAAAAGCGCATAGTTATGACGATATCCAAGGCAATGATAATGCATATAGGCATCACGTCCGTGTCAAGTAGACCGAAACGATTCTACATCTACTACTATTACTCCACACATCGATCGACTCCTGCCTGCATCTAGAGTATTAAGTTCATGAAGAACAGAGTCACGCATTCAGTAAGATGACATGATGTAGAGGGATAAACTCAAGCAATATGATGAAAACCACATTTTTTACCCTTGATGGCAACAATACAATACGTGCCTCGCTACCCCTACTTTGTCACTGGGTGAGGACACCGCAAGATTGAACCCAAAACTAAGCACTTCTCCCATTGCAAGAATTACCAATCTAGTTGGCCAAACCAAACCAATAACTCAAAGAGACTTGCAAAGATATGAAATCATGCATATAAGAATTCAGATAAGAACCAAATAATATTCATAGATAAGCTGATCACAAACCCACAATTCATCGGATCTCGACAAACACACCGCAAAAGAGTATTACATCGGATAGATCCCCATGAAGATCATGGAGAACATGGTATTGAAGCAGAAAGAGAGAGAAGAAGCCATCTAGATACTAGCTATGGACCCATAGGTATGTGGTGGACTACTCACGCATCATCGAAGGGGCAATGGAGTTGATGTTTATGCCCTCCGTGATCGAATCCCCCTCCGGAACATTACCAGAAAAGGCTCCAAGATTGGATCTCTCGGGAATGGAGGCTTCTGGCAGCGGAAAAGTATTATCGTTGCTCTTTTTGTTATTGGGGGGATACTTGGGAATTTATAGGCCGAATATTAGGGTTGGAGGACCTACTGGGGGCCACAAGCTAGGGGGCGCCCCCTAGCCGCGCTAGTGTGGCTTGTGACTTCCTTGTATGTCTCCTGCCTTCCTCTCCAAATCTGGTAGATGTCTTCTAGTCCAAGAAAAATCATTGCGAAGATTTTATTCCGTTTGGACTCCGTTTAATATTCCTTATCTACAATACTCAAAAACAAGGAAAAAACATAAACTGGCACTAGGCTCTAGGTTAATAGGTTAGTCCCAAAAAATATAAAATAGCATATTAATGCATATTAAACATCCAAAACCGATAATATAATAGCATGGAACAATCAAAATTGATAGATAGATTGGAGACGTATCAATCCACCATGTAGACATCATAAGAGGAGGTGGCCGCCCATCATCCCGTGTTGATAAGGATCGGGGTGCCGACCTCGTCGTACACGTCCTCCATCCCATCGTAGGCATAATCCAGCATGTCACTTAAGTCTTCAATAGTGGCTACCAAGTGGGTGGCGGGTAGGTAATGAAATTCCTTATGTTTTGATCTGATACCGATCTGAACATAGGTCGGTCTTAGGTCATTCAAAATTTCCATCAACTTGATCCGGTCAAGTGCCTCGTTTAACATCGAGAGGCCATTCGGGTCAATCTCCCGAATGTTTTCTGGAGTAGCCTTCGGGGTTCCCTCAAGGGACGAGAGTGTGGCAAGGGCCAGACGTGAGTGCTCGGGCACTAAGGCTGGGTCCAAACACAAGTACGGATCCTCGGCGGAGGGGGAGTGGAGCAAGGGACCCAAAATTAAGGCTTTGGGGTCCCAGGACTCATCGGATGAGACAAAGAGCGCAACGGGGGTCACATCGGCGAAGAATTCCAGACTCTCGGACCTGATTCCTTGATCGGGGGAAGATCTTCTGATCTGGCCTAGATGGCCCATGAGATTAGCATGCAGTGTGATGCTGCCAAAGGTGAAGGTCTGTCTGGGGACGAAGATGTCCCCATTGCAAATCTGATCACTAATGAATAAACACACCATCGACCTTTCTAGCGATCTCACAACGGAACTCTCAATGAAATCACCAATGTCGGTGTCAAAACTAGCGGATCTCGGGTAGGGGGTTCCGAGCTATGGACCTTAGATCGATGGGTAATAGGGTATGAGGGAGACAATATTTCCCCAGGTTGGGGCCCTCAGGAGGAGGTAAAACCCTACATCCTTCTTGATTATATTGATGTGGATGGGAATTACAGAGTTGATCTACCTCGAGATCATCCAAGCTAAACCCTATATGAGTTCACCTGTCCTCTACGAATGGGGCCCTCTAGTTTATATAGACACCAGGGGTACCTTGGGTTACACACAACCGACCTTTTACAGGGGATATATACGCAGTTACCATCTTCAGAACATTGAGGCCACTCCATTCTTCGGAGCTTTCCTTCCTAAACATGGGATCATCTCATAGTTCGGCCTTCCATAGAGTAGCCCAACAAGTCGGCCCATGAGGAATGAGATGACGGACCGAGGACCCTGATGTCTACTACACAAGCTTCTTCTTGTAGACTCGTGTTGGGCCTCCAAGCGCAGAGTTTTGTAGGACAGTAGCAATTTTCTCTCAAGTGGATGACCTAAGATTTATTAATCCATGGGAGGCGTAGGTTGAAGATGGTCTCTCCCAAACAACCCTGCAACCAAATAACAAAGAGTCTCTTGTGTCCCCAACACACCCAATACAATGGTAAATTGTATAGGTGCACTAGTTTGGCAAAGAGATGGTGATACAAGTGTAATATGGATGGTAGATATAGGTTTTTCTAATCTGAAAATATACGAAGAGCAAGGTAACAAATAGTAAAGAACGAGCAAAATGTTGTATAAATGCTTGGAAACAAGGCCTAGGGTCCATACTTTCACTAGTGCAATTTCTCTCAACAATACTAACATAGTTGGATCATATGTAAATACCTCTCGTGCGACAAAGAGTTCACTCCAGAGTCATAAATAATGGAGAACTAATGCAGAAATTATTGTAGGGTACGAAACCACCTCAAAGTTATCTTTTCTGATCAATCTTATGAACTATCCCTATAAGTGTCATAGACAGCCCTAGAGTTCGTACTAAAATAACACCTTAAGATACACATCAACCAAAACCCTAATGTCACCTAGATACTCCAATGTCACCACAAGTACCCATGGGCTTGATTATACGATGTGCATCACATAATTTTAGATTCATCATATTCAATCCAACACAAAGAACTTCAACGAGTGCCCTAAAGTTTCTACCGGAAAGTCAAGACAAAAATGTGTGCCAACCCCTATGCATAGATTCCCAAGGTCACGGAACCCGCAAGTTGATCACCAAAACATACATCAAGTGGATCAATAGAACATCCCATTGTCACCACGGATATCCCATCACAATACATACATCAAGAGTTCTCAAATCCTTAAAGACTCAATCCGATAAGAAAACTTCAAAGCGAAAACTCAATTCATCACAAGAAGATAGAGAGGGGAAAACTCCATATGATTCAATCTATATCAATAAAGCTCGCGGTACATCAAGATCGTGCCATCTCAAGAACACGAGAGAGAGAGAGGGAGATCAAACACATAGCTACTGGTACATACCCTCAGGACCGAGGGTGAACCACTCCCTCCTCATCATGGAGACTATCAGGATGATGAAGATGGCCTCCAGTGATGGTTTCCCCCTCCAGCAGGGTGCTGGAACAGTCTCTCGATTGGTTTTTCGTGGCTCTGGAGGTTTGAAGTGGCGGAACTCCCGATCTAGGTTTCTTTTCGAAGGTTTGGGTATTTATAGGAATTTTTGGCGTCGGTCTCGCATCATGGGGGCCACGAGGCGGTGACAAGCCACCCAGGCGCGGCTAGGGGGTGGTCGCGCCTGGCAGTCTTGTGACCTCCTCGTGGCTCTTCTGGCCCAACTCCAATGCTTCGGGGGTCTCTTTTGGTCCAAAAAAATCATACTAAATTTTCAGCCTATTTCGAGAACTTTTATTTCTGCACAAAAACAACACCATGGTAGTTCTACTGAAAACAACGTCAGTCCGGGTTAGTTCTAATAAAATCATACCAAAATCATATAGAATTATTGTAAACATGGCATGAATACTTCATACATTATATATACGTTGGAGACGTATTAGCATCCCCAAGCTTAATTCCTACTCGTCCTCGAGTAGGTAAATGATAAAAGAAATAATTTATGAAGTGTGAATGCTAGAATAGTGCATAAATTTGATCAATGATAGTTCCAAACACTTTTTCTAGCATCATTATATATCATAAACAGTAGCTCATCTCATAAACCTTCTCATGATGAAATAACAAGCTATCCACATGTTAAAGTATAGACTAACAAATTATGCTTTCAGTCACCAAACAATTTTTTAGGAAGGGTCTATGTAAGAGCTTTGATTTAGCAAATTCCACATACTTAACTATCATATAGCCTTCCGTGATTGCTAACACTCAAAGCATATTTTTAGAGCAAATGGCATCCGTCGAACACAAAGAAAGATAGGGGCTTAAAGTTTCATCTCCCAACTTATTTGTCATATAGATAATTGTCAACAATAATAATTCATGATCAAATATATTTCAATGGTCATATATGCTTGGATCTTTCCCCAACACATGACGCTTGCCAAGAGAAAAAGGCGAAATATAGGAAGTGGTGAAGATTACCATGACTCTTCCATATAGGTAAGTACATGAAAGTAAAAGATAGACCCTTCACAGAGGGGAGCATTAATTTGAGAGGTGCCAGAGCTCGAGCTTTTAAAACAGACATGAATAATAATTTTGGGCGGTATGCTTTCATTGTCACCATAATAACCGAGAGATCTTAGTATCTTCCATGCTAGATACATTATAGGAGGTTCCCAAACAGAATGGTAAAGTTTTTACTCCCCCTCCACCAATCAATCACACTCCACAGCGAGCCGAATCGATGGGTACCGTCCATACCAACAACATTCCTGGGGGAGTTTTGTTTAATTATTTGCATTTTTTTCCTTTGATTTTGGGACTAGCAATCCCTATTACCAGCGACTTTCTCGTGAATGATAGTGAATCAACACATATTGTGAGAATAACCCACCTAGCATGGAAGATATTTACAACCCCTAGTCACTATATGAGCGATTCGGGCATACAAAACAGAATATTTTCTGAAGGTTTAGAGTTTGGCACATGCAAATTTACTTGGAACAGCAGGTAAATACCGCATATAGGTCGGTATGGTGGACTCATATCAAACAACTTTGGGTTTAAGGGTGTTTGGATGCACAAGTAGTATTTCTACTTGGTGCGGAAGTTTTTGACTAATATGAGGTGGAAGCAAGCACCACATGTTGGAGGATCCATAACAATATAACTTCTATACAAATATACCCAAGCATAACTCATTACGTTGTCTTCCTTCAACTAATTTTCTCAAGTTTGAAAATAACTAATGTGTATTAACAATCATAGTAGATGTCCAAGATAGTATATTTATATGTAAAATCTCTCTTCCTTCAATATTCTTTCATGAATTGTTCAAGTGACCAATACGGTGTTTGCTAACTTTCAATAAATTTTACCACCTATACTTCTTATGTGTGAAATCATTACTCCATATGGGATAATCATATAAAACATATATAATTTCATATTTATTATATTCAATTCATTCAACCATTTACTCAGGATATAAATGAAGCACGAGAGTGAATGACAAAACTACTCCAAAACATATAAGTGAAGATCAATGAGTAGTCAAACAATTAAGTAGCTATGTGAGGAATTTCTCTCTCTCAATAAAAAATTTCAGATCTGAGTATTTTATTTAAACAGCAAGCAAAATAAAAATAGCACTCCAAGAATAGCACATGTCATGTGAACGAATAAAAATTTAGGTTCAACATAGGCTAACCGATAGTTGACGGAGAGAGGTGGGATGCGTAGCATCCCAAAGCTTAGATGCTTGAGAGTTATTGAAATATTTACATGGGGTGCCTTGGCATCCCCAAGCTTGAGATTTTGTATCTCGTTCAATCCTCTCATATCCCGGTTTCACCTATTCTCAAAAACTTCATCCACACAAAACTCGAAAAGAACTCGTGAGATAGGTTAGTACACATAATAATAAATCAACTCTTTATGTACTGCCAAGACAAGTTGCACAATAATTTTCAAACACTATGTACTATTTACTATCATCTCCATAATTTATATCTACCAATATAAGCTATGGAAAGTAAAGGACAAGTAGATAACAAAACTATGACAGCAATCTGTCCAAACAGAACAGTCTGTAGAAATTTATTAAACCAATGTACTTATGTAACTCAAAAAATTATGAAACTTTAGGAAATGCTATAAAATTTATATGACCACACTTTTTAAAAACTTTCAAAATCTTTCCACGTTCCAGTAAAATATGAAAATTCAAACACTACATCAGAAGTTTCTGTTTTTACACAGCACACATCGAACATGCAATCCAAGCATCCTAAAGGCAATTCTTGGAATTTTTTATTAAAAAACAAGATTATAAATAACATCTAACAGATAAAAACAAATTATAATGACGCTCCAAGAAAAACTCATATTATGTGACGAATAAAAATATAGCTCCAAGTAAGATATACCGATAGTGTTGAAGACGAAAGAGGGGATGCCTTCCGGGGCATCCCCAAGCTTAGGCGCTTGAGTATTCCTTGAATATTACCTTTTTGGTGCCTTGGGAATCCCCAATATTAGGTTCTTATCACTCCTTATTCTCCTCATATCGGTGTCTCACCCAAAACTTTCAAACTTCAGTCACACAAAACTTAACGGAACTTCGTGAGAAGGATTAGTGTAATAAAGATAGATCATTCACTATGGTACTGTCAAGACAAGATTCATATTTTTTTCCCACATGATACCTATTGTATTCCATAATTACCAAAATTTATATTACTCAATATAAGCTATAGGAACACTTGAAACAACCAAACTATGCATGCAAAATAGAATCTGCCAAAAACAGAAAAGTCTATGAAGATCTGAATGATCACCATACTTCCCTGACTCAAAAAATTCTGAAGCATTATGATAACTCAAGTAATTTGCATAGAAATGTTGTTTAAGAAATTAATGATTTTGTGACTCTCCAGTAAAATCATATAATTCATATACTGGACACAAAACTTTCTGTTTTTGCACAGAATCAACCAAGCAAGTATCCACACTATCCCAAAGGATTTACTTGGAACTTTATTGAAATAAAAGACACAAAACATGATTAATACAGTATATTAATCACGTTATCACATAAAAACAGAAGGTCAAAGTGTTGGGTTGTCTCCAAACAAACGCTTTTCTTTAATGCCTTTTAGCTAGGCATGATGATTTCAATGATGCTCGTATAGGAATAATAATTGAAACATGCAAAAGAGCATCATGAATCTCATGAAAAGCACATTTAAGTCTAACCCACTTCCTATGCATAGGGATTTTGTGAGCAAACAATTTATGGGATCAATAATCAACTAGCATAGGAAGGCAAAACAAGCATAACTTCAAAACTTTGAACACATAGAGAGGAAACTTGATATTATTGCAATTCCTACAAGCATATGTTCCTCCCTCATAATAATTTTTAGTAGCATCATGAAGGAATTTCACAGTATAACAAGCACATAAAACATTCTTTTCATAATACACAAGCATAGAAAATTTGTCACTCTCCACATAAGAAAATTTCTTCTCATTCATAATAGTGGGAGAAAACTCAACAAAATAACTACCATGAGACACTTGGTTGACATACCCACATTCAATATTGAAATCATGATGACAAGCTTCATGGTTATTATCACTCTTTATAGCATACATGTCATCATCATAATCATCATATATAGGAGGCATGTCATCATCATAATAGTTTTGCTCATCAAAACTTGGGGGACTAAAAATATCATCTTCATCAAACATAGCATCCCCAAGCTTGTGGCTTTGCATATCATTAGCATCATGGATATTCAGAGAATTCATAATAACAACATTGCAATCATTCTCATCACTCAAACATTTAGTGCAAAACATTTTAATAACTTCTTCTTCTAACACTTGAGCATAATTTTCGTTTCCATCATTTTCACGAAACACATTAAAAAGATGAAGCATATGAGGCAAACTCAATTCCATTTTTTTATAATTTTCTTTTATAAAACCAAACTAGTGAAAAAAAAGAAACTAAAAGATTCAATTGGAAGATCTAAAGATATACCTTCAAGCACTCACCTCCCCGGCAATGGCGCCAGAAAAGAGCTTGATGTCCACTACACAAGCTTCTTCTTGTAGACTCGTGTTGGGCCTCCAAGTGCAAAGTTTTGTAGGACAATAGAAATTTTCCCTCAAGTGGATGATCTAAGGTTTATCAATCCGTGGGAGGCGTCGTACAAAAATAACACCTTAAGATACACGTCAACCAAAACCCTAATGTCACCTAGATACTCCAATGTCACCACAAGTACCCATTGGCTTGATTATACGATGTGCATCACATAATTTCAGATTCATCATATTGAATCCAACACAAAGAACTTCAAAGAGTGCCCCAAAGTTTCTACCGGAAAGTCAAGACAAAAATGTGTGCCAACCCCTATGCATAGATTCCCAAGGTCACGGAACCCGCAAGTTGATCACCAAAACATACATCAAGTGGATCAATAGAACATCCCATTGTCACCACGGATATCCCATCGCAAGACATACATCAAGTGTTCTCAAATCCTTAAAGACTCAATCTAACAAGAAAACTTCAAATGGAAAACTCAATTCATAACAAGAAGATAGAGAGGGGAAAACTCCATATGATTCAATCTATATCAATAAAGCTCGCGGTACATCAAGATCGTGCCATCTCAAGAACACAAGAGAGAGAGATGAAACACATAGAGATCACCCTCAGCCCCGAAGGTGAAATACTCCCTCCTCATCATGGAGACCACCGGGATGATGAAGATTGCCTCCGGTGATGGTTTCCCCCTCCGGCAGGGTGCCGAAACGGGCTCCCGATTGGTTTTTCGTGGCTCTAGAGGTTTGCGGTGGCGGAACTCCCGATCTAGATTTATTTTCGAAGGCTTGGGTATTTATAGGAATTTTTGGTGTCGGTCTCACATCAAGGGGGGGCACGATGCGGTGACAAGCGACCTAGGCGCGGCCAGGGGGTGGCCGTGCCTGCCAGGCTAGTGACCTCCTCATGACTCTTCTGCCCAACTCCAATGCTCCGGGGGTCTCTTTTGGTCCCAAAAAATCATACTAAATTTTCAGCCCATTCAGAGAACTCTTATTTGTGCACAAAAAATGAAACCATGATTGTTCTGCTGAAAACAGCGCCCGGCCGGGTTAGTTCTAATAAAATCATACCAAAATCATATAGGATTATTGTAAACATCGCATGAATACTTCATAAATTATAGATACATTGGAGACGTATCAGACACCTTAGTCCCGGACTCCCTCAGACGAGGCCTCTGACCGGGGCCAAATTGTGGTGAAATTCGGCTTTTGGTGCCTAGTGTCATTCCTGGTCTCTAATGTTGTGGTTGAACTGAGGATGGTCTCTGTCCTGCCTAGCGAGGAAGTATCCTCCAGACCTGTAAATGGATCTCGTGTGACCCGCTCTATAATTCAGGTCTTGTTGCAGGTCGAGCCGATCACTATACCGCAGTGGATCCTTCTCCCTCCTACTGGATAACGCGGGTATGTATTGGGGATCATCAGTCGTTTTGTCCCGTCCTTGAGGGGGGCGATCCAGCTGGTCATGCTTGGTGTATCTAGGAGATGTGGGCTCGAGAGCCTCGTCATCGAATTGATGAACCAAGAATCGCCACCGGTAACTTCTGTTTTGGTCCGGTTGCTCGGTCTCCTACCCTTCTTTGGCTCCCAGGACTGTAACAGCCCGGGACCGACGCTCCAGAAGATTCCCCTTTTATTTCCATTCTTCTCTGTAGTTTGTTTGGTTGTTGCATTCATCATTGCATCATTCGCATCATCCGCATGGCATCATCACTCATTTTCGAAAACTTGCATCCGTTCGTAGTCGTCGGTTCTCTCTGTTCTTGCCGTTGCCCGTTTCGAGACCACCCACACATGCATGCGCCCGCGGCATCGTTAAAATATAGTTTTTAAAGTGTGGGAAAAATATTCTTAGATTGGGTCGAAACTTGGCATGCGGTCTTATTATAGTGTAGGTAGGCCACTTGCTAAATTTCGTCGCATTCCGAGTTCGTTTGATACCCCATCGGTCAACCGTAGTAGTGCGGTCATCAGTTATTCATCAGACGATTTTCGGTGTTTTAAAACCTCCTGTCACGGTCGCAAACCTCCCTCTCATCTCCTCATAGACCATCAACACAGCCCACCTATCCCATCTAACCCAACCCTGCGACGAGAGCCGTCCGATTGCGATCGCACGGCTCGAATCGGTGCAAAAATTCCCCTAACCTAGCCCCATTTCCTATTTAATCCCCCTTCCCTGCCTAATAGGGCAACCCTAGCCTAACCTGTCTCGAAAACCGCGCCACCCCGCAGCCACCATCAGCCTCCCTCCAGCCGTCGGGCCCGCCCGACCCCATCTAAGGCCTGTCCGGGCCTGAACGAGCTACCGCCGCCCGTACGTCGCCATGGGAGCTCCGCTCCTCCCAAGTTCGCCCGCGTCCCGCTGCTCCTGCTGCCGCCTCGCCGGAGCCAGACCCCACACTCGCCGGATCTCTGCCGGAGCTAGGCAGCAACCACGCTGCTGCTCCTCTTCTCTCCCCCTCCCGCTTCTCTCTCTCAGCTTCTCTCCCCACGCGGGACCCCCCCCCCCCCCCATGGCCGACCTTCCCGCCTCTAAGCCTGCAGATCTCATCGTCGCCGCCGGGAACGGAGGTGCAGCCACCAGATCCGTGATCCCCTCGGCCGGATCTATCCATCCTCGCCTCGGGCCGCCGCATGCACGTCGGAGATCAGGATCCAGCGCCGCCAGTTCGCCCTGGTAGGGAGGACGACGACCATGACTCAGCCCTTGCTCGGTCGCCCACATGGGCCGCGTCGCCCGCCAAGGCCCAGCGCGCCTCCTTCGCCCATGTAAAGTCGGCCCAGCCAGCCACTCCGCTGACCTGGGCCCGAGGCCCAGCTTGGTGAGCACCGCTGCCCTATCCAGCGCATGTGCACCATTTTGTTATCCGTCGCCCATGCCCCTGTATAGGCCCATGTCCAGATTCGGCCCGTAGTGTATTTTTTTCCTGCGTACGATTTTGTCTATTATTGCAGGATTTCAGATTTTTCAGAAAAACCCATGTTTAAAAATGGTTAATAACTTTTCAACCGTGCATCGGATAAAAATAATATATATATGAAAAATGACTAGAATTTTGTGTAGTTTCACAATATTCAACTTTCACACATGTTTAAAATGTTTAACCTTGCTGTTTGCACTAATTTGCATGATTGTCATGCCGATATGAATTATTTAATAACTTTTGAAACGTAGCTCCGTCGAAAATGTTTTACATATGTAACTTGACTAGAAAAATGCATACAATCTCATGGTGACATTTATTTTGCTGTTTAACAACTCTAAAATTGTGTTAGGACAGATCTAGACCAAATTCATAATATGCATATAGGGTTGTTTCGGAAATGATATATATAGCTTTCGGCCTCATTTAAAATGCCTAGATATTGTAGTTGTTTGTGCTTCACCATTTGCCATGTTAAAAAAACATTCAATATTGATGAGTACCTAAACGAGGGTGAACTAAATAATTCGAACGTGGAGTTTCGTCAATATGCAACTCGTTGCATATTCAACTTCAAATGTGTAGTAGTTGTTTGTTGTTCTTGGCATGCCATGCATTGCATATTAAATCAAACATGCATCATATTTGCTTGCGCATCATGTAATGCATATGTTGTGGTGTATCGTGTGTTGATTGTTGTTTCCGGTTTGCTTCTTCTCGATAGAGTTTCGAAAGCGTTCGGAGTGTGAGGATTCGTTCGACTACGCTGGATCGTCTTCTTCATGGACTCGTTCTTCTTCCGAGCAGGATCTCAAGCAAGATTACACATTTCCCTAGATACCACTACTATCATTGCTATGCTAGTTGTCCCGCTTTTTATCGTTATGTCTGGCTACCTACCACTTGTTTGTCAAGCCTCCCAACATTACCATGAAAAGCCTCTAACACTCCACCTTCCTAGCAAACCTTTGTTTGGCTATGTTACTGCTTGCTTAGCCTTTTTATAGCGTTTCTAGCTGCAGGTGCAATTGCTTCCATGTGACAACATAGACATTCTTTTGTTATCGCAATATTATTGTCATTTAATTTAATGCACTTATACACTTGGTAAAGGGTGGAAGACTTGGCCTTTTGCTCGGTGTTTTGTTCCACACTTGCCGCCCTAGTTACTTGTGAACCGGTGTTATGTTCCATAATTGAGCGCTCCTAACATGCTCGGGGTTGTCATGGGGTTCCCCTTGATTTTCGTTTTAGGATAAAACTTGTCTGGCAAGGCCCAACATTGGTACTACATTTGCCTAATAACTAATAAACCTGCAAAGGGAGTAATTTACCAGAGGATCTTAATCAACAACCCGGGCCAGTGCTCCACATGAGTGTTGGTCCAAACTAGAGTCGTGTGCGTGGGCCAACCCGGGGCAACTCGGGAGATTTCTATCAGGCCACTGTACGCTGCGCTCATCTGGTCGTGTCCTGAGAACAAGATACGCGGCTCCTATCGGGCTCGTCGACACGCCGGGCGGCTTTGCTGGATTTGTTTTACCTTTCTCGAACGTCTTGAGTGAGGAATTTCGATTATTCTTTGGGCTATCTCGAGGTAGCAGATTTCCTATGGAATTGCCTAGGAAGATCACGAGATCCGTGGTTGACGTTACTCCCGCTGTGTGTGGTTAATTTATGATGGATGAGTTGGAGCACCCCCTGCAGGGTTAAATATTTCGAAAAGCCGTGCCCGCGGTTATGTGGCAAACTTGGATATTTTGTTTAACAACCGGTCATAGCAAACTTGAAGTAAACTCAAATAAAATACACCAAATGTGTGCGTAACCGTGACTGTCTCTTCTCGTGAGTCCTTATCCAAGAGAGAACACGATGGGGTTATGTTTGACGTAAGTAGGTGTTCAGGATCAGTTAGTGATCATTACTAGTTCACTTCCGTTATGCGTAGACCACCATACTTTACTTCCCGTATTCGCAAGTTAGCGACTAAAATAAATGCTTAGTCGCTTGCTGCAGCCTCACCACTTAACCATACATCACCCATTAAGCTTTAATAGTCTAGATACCCTTGAAAATGAGATTGCTGAGTCCCCGTGGCTCATAGATTACTACAACAACAGTTGCAAGTACAGGTAATGCGATGAATTGACGTGAGCGCGTTGCTTGTTTGTTGGAGTTCTTCTTCTTCATCATCGATCTAGTATGGGTTCCAGGAGGCAGCCTGGGATAGCAAGGTTGGATGTCATTTGTCGTTTTTTTTCGTCCGTAGTCGGACCCTTCTCTTCTTTATGATGTTTGAGGATGTTGTTGTATTGATGTGACATTGATGTAGCTTATGGCGAGTGCAAGCCAATTACATATACTCATCTCTACTGTACATGTACTTGTAATGATATCCATTCTTGCAACACGACAAGATGCGCTTCTATCCCTATTGAGGCCCTCGTGCCAAAAAAGGATAGGATCGCATCTTGGGTGTGACAAGTTGGTATCAGAGCCTGTACCGACCTAGGAGCCCCCTTGATTGATCGAACTTGGCCGAGTCGAGTCTAGAAAAAACTATTTTGAGTCTAGTTATATTGGAGAGTAGGTTTCTTTATACTCCTCTTCTATACTCTGGTGAGGTATTCAACTTAGGAATTTTGATTCTACTCCTCTTCTCGCTCAAATTTTTTTAGGACCACACGAGTATTTTGGAATCTCTATGATGCCAATGTGACGGAGTTGTGTCTTGGTGCCTCCTGTCTGACTTGATTTCTTCCGGGGAGTTGAGCTCCAGGGAATTCTTGGCACATCGTTATCATTCAGCGTTCTTAGTATCTCAGGACGGAGGGTGTTCGGAATTGCTTCAACACTTGTCATGGGGAGATAAGTTCGGAGTCACCCAGTACTGGGGAGGCGTCCAGGGTACCACCATGGTTAGTATCGTTGTGCTTTCGAGGATCTGAGTTACATGGACTTGCGGAAGCCTCTAGTTATGTGTTGAAGGATGGATACAGTTGGCGTGTAGGTTTGTTAGTTGTGTGAGATATTTCCTCCTTGTATCCCCAACACCGGATTGCATAACCAAAAAGTTTTCGAAAGTTCTTAGGTGGGAATTCAAGTAGTTACCTAGGCTATCTTCCAACAGATCATGATGTGAGGTTGGGGTTCAAAATCTAGTGGATTCGTTTGTTCATGGTCTTTCTAACAGAGGATAGTCTCGATATATGTCATCAGATATGCTTCGGCAAGCCTTGTAGTTCGCTACACCTAGGGAGCATATTCGAGCGTCATTTCAATATGACAATCCAATGTACGATCGAGCCCGTGCGAACCTTACCACGAAAATATCGGACGAAATATCTGTCATGTATTTGTTCTGGCTTGTTTCGTAAGTCCCACCCTTTGTTTTGTTTTGTATGTGGTAATTCGAGTTGCTTCGATGTCAGGTGGTGATTTCATATCTTTCCCAAGCGTTCTCATATTTCTATGGGATTGCTAGTTCTTTTGCTCAATCAAGTTGTCATATCAATACTTTTTATCCGATGTGTTTCTCTTCAAGACAATTCTATCATCTCCAATATTTGCAAGATCAATCCTCATATTTTGTTCCGGAGTTGTCTCATCTGTTCCAAGTTTTCTTGTTTTTCCCACCCTCCTGCCCTCTTTCTTCAATGATTTAAATTCTCTTCCAAGTGCCTTTCTTTTCATGAAATGCTTCCGCTATCATTTCCTCATATTGTATCCGGTGATTTCTTGTGGAGATTCATAGGAGTTTCAGTTTCAAGATCTATCCTCATATTCCTAGTTATTGTTGTTATTCTTCTCCGGTGGATTCAATTCAAGCTCTCTGTGTTCATCATATCATTTTCAATCTCTAATTGCTCTCCCATGTTGGAATTCTTTATTAACCCTCTCTTGCTTATTCTTATCTTATTCTTCCGGAGTGCTGAAGATATCTCAGAAGACTTTCATTTCCATTCATAATCCTTTCAAATTATTTTGAGGTTCTCACCTCATCAAGTTCTTAATTTGTATCGGTGCAATCTCTCTTTCTAATCAATTGTTTCAACGGTGGTTTCTTTTGAGTGGGCCCATAACCCACAGGGTTTTTCCCAGGATCCTACCTGACTCTTCTATTCTTTCCGGAGATGTCCTCAAGTTCTTTTAAATATGATGTAAGAATGATTTCATCAGTCATATGCCTTCTTGAAGATCGCTTCTAAATCATTTTCGTCGTTGCTTCAACCTTTCCTTATTCATTATTCCGGAGTATCTCAGTAATTCATGGTGTTGTTTCTCGTCATCATTCTAAGCATTGAAGACCCAAGGAGAGTTTCTCTTAAATAATTGTTCGTTCTTCCAAAGATTCATGGTTTCAGCTGGTTGCTATCATCTCAAATTGTTTTTGATCATGAGTAATTTCTCCCATATCTATCCGGTGCATTCAGAGTTGTTTTCATTTCTCGATCCTCCCGAAGACCATCATTTTAGAAGATTTCTTCATTCTTAGCTTTTAGCTTTCATTCTCAAACTCTTCTCGAGTGTTGTTCCTTCGCTCGTATCTCAATTATTCCGGTGCTTCATTCAAGTTTTCTATTAGGTGGATCATGCTCTCTTCGCTCTCATGTTATATCATTCATTTGTATTATCCTCTTTTGTTTCTAATTCTTACCGGTGTTCTCGTGCAAGACTTCTTCAAGTTTGTGATCTCTCTCTCTCTTCAATTCTTTGCAAGAAGAATAAGTGGTGTGTGAAATTTGTTGCTTGTCATCAGTTTAATTGATGAAGGATAGGCATATCATAATTCTTATTCTTGTTTCATCCAGGTGGTTTCAATCCTTTTTCCGGAGTGTTCATGGCATCAAATTCTTGGTTATAAGTTGTTCATCCTTTTGTTCCAGAGTTCATCCCAATGCTTCTTCATGGTGTTTGTTAAGGATGTAATTCTTTCTCGAAGTGTTCATCAAGATTCTTGTTGGAGGTGCTCAAGTGTTATTATCTTGCATTTCTATGTTCAATTCCTTCTCCGTGGTCTTTTGAGATGGTGTTATTAAATTCTTGATTATGGGGAGTCTCGAAGGAAATATTGTCAAGAATAAGATAAGTATACCCATCATTCCTTTCTCGGAGTTCTCTTGGGTTGGATTTCACCTAAAGCTTTTCCTAAGGATTGTTGCTATCATGGTGTTATATATGATTCAAGTGTCTCCTCCACCTCTTGGTGAAAGAAGCCGGGACCGACGCTCCAAAAGATTCCCCTTTTATTTCCATTCTTGTCTGTAGTTCGTTTGGTTATTGCATTCATCATCGCATCATTTGCATCATCCTCATGGCATCATCACTCATTTTCGAAAACTTGCATCCGTTCGTAGTCGTCGGTTCTCTCCGTTCTTGTCGTTGCCCATTTCGAGACCAACCACACATGCACGCGCCCGCGGCATCGTTAAAATATTATTTTTAAAGTGTGAGAAATATTCTCATATTGGGTCGAAACTTGGCGTGCGGTCTTATTATAGTGTAGGTAGGCAGCTTGCCAAATTTCGTCGCATTCCGAGTTCCTTCGATACCCCATCGGTCAACCATAGCAGTGCGGTCATCGGTTATTCGTTGGACGTTTTTTGGTGTTTTAAAACCTCGCGTCACGGGCCGCAAACCTCCATCTCATCTCCTCATAGCACATCTACATAGCCCACCTAGCCCATCTAACCCAACCCCGCGACCGGAGCCGTCTGATTGCGATCGCACGGCTCGAATCGGTGCAAAAATTCCCCTAACCTAGCCCCATTTCCTATTTAATCCCCCATCCCTGCCTAATTGGGCAACCCTAGCCTAACCTGCCTCGAAAACCGCGCCACCCTGTAGCCACCAGAAGCCTCCCTTCAGCCGTCAGGCCCGCCCGAGCCCATCTAAGGCCCATTCGGGCCCGAATGAGCCGCCGTTGCCCGTACGTCGCCATGGGACCCCCGCTCCTCCCGAGTTCGCCCGCGTCCCGCTGCTCCCTGTTGCCGCCTCGTTAGAGCCGGACCTCGCGCTCGCCAGATCTCTGCCGGAGCCAGGCAGGAACCCCACTGCCGCTCCTCTTCTCTCCCCCTCCTGCTTCTCTCTCTCAGCTTCTCTCCCCCATAGGAACCCCCCTATGGCCGACCTCCCGACCTCCGAGCTCGCAGATCTCATCGTCGCCGCCGAGAACGGAGGTGCAGCCACCGGATCCGTGATCCCCTTGGCCGGATCTATCCATCCCCGCCTCGGGCCGCCGCATGCACGCCGGAGATCGGGATCCAGCACCGACAGTTCGTCCTAGTTGGGAGGACGACGACCACGACTCAGCCCTCGCCCGGTCGCCCACATGAGCCATGTCGCCCGCCAAGGCCCAGCGCGCCTCCTTCGCCCGTGTAAAATCGGCCCAGCCGGCCACTCCGCTGACCTGGGCCCGAGGCCCAGCTTGGTGAGCGTCGCTGCCCTATCCAGCACATGTGCACCGTTTTGTTACCCGTCGCCCATGCCACTGTTTAGGCCCATGTTCAGATTCGGCCCGTATTGTGAGTTTTTCCTGCGTGCGATTTTGTCTATTATTCCAGGATTTCTGATTTTTTTAGAAAAACCCATGTTTTAAAATGGTTAATAACTTTTCAACCGTGCATCGGACAAAAATAATATATATATGAAAAATGACTAGAATTTTGTGTAGTTTCACAATATCCAACTTTCACACATGTTTAAAATGTTTAACCTTGTTGTTTGCATTAATTTGCATGATTGTCATATCCATATGAATTATTTAACAACTTTTGAATCGTAGCTCCGTTGAAAATGGTTTATATATGTAAATTGACTAGAAAAATGCGTAGAATCTCATGGTGACATTAATTTTGCTGTTTAACAACTCTAAAATTGTGTTAGGACAGATCTGGACAAAATTCATAATATGCATATGGGGTTGTTTCGGAAATGATATATATAGCTTCCGCCTCATTTAAAATGCCTAGATGTTGTAGTTGTTTGTGCTTCACCGTTTTCCATGTTAAAGAACATTCAATATTGATGAGTACCTAAACGAGAGTGAACTAAATAATTCGAATGTGGAGTTTCGTCAATATGCAACTCGTTGCATATTGAACTTCACTTAATGTGTAGTAGTTGTTTGTTGTTCTTGCCATGCCATGCTTTGCATATTAAACCGGACATGCATCATATTTGCTTGCGCATCATGTCATGCATATGTTGTGGTGTATCGTGTGTTGATTGTTGTTTCCGGTTTCCTTCTTCTCGATAGAGTTCCGAAAGCATTCGGAGTGCGAGGATTCGTTCGACTACGTTGGATCGTCTTCTCCATGGACTCGTTCTTCTTCCGAGCGGGATCTCAGACAAGATGACACATTTCCCTGGATACCACAACTATCATTGTTATGCTAGTTGTCCCGCTTTTTATCGTTATGTCTCATTACCTACCACTTGTTTGTTAAGCCTCCCAACATTGCCATGAAAATCCTCTAACCCTCCACCTTCCCACCAAACCTTTGTTTGGCTATGTTACCGCTTGCTCAGCCCTTCTTATAGCGTTTCTAGCTCCAGGTGCAATTGCTTCCATGTGAAAACATGGACATTCTTTTGTTATCGCAATATTATTGCCATTTAATTTAATGCACTTATACACTTGATAAAGGGTGGAAGGCTCGGCCTTTTGCTCGGTGTTTTGTTCCACTCTTGTCGCCCTAGTTACTTGTGAACCGGTGTTATGTTCCATAATTGAGCGCTCGTGGTTGTTATGGGGACCCCCTTGATTTTCGTTTTAGGATAAAGCTTGTCTGGAAAGGCCCAACATTGGTACTACATTTGCCTAATAACTAATAAACCTTCATAGGGAGTAATTAACCCAAGGATCTTAATCAACAACCCGGGCCAGTGCTCCACATGAGTGTTGGTCCAAACTAGAGTCGTGTGCGGGGCCAACCCGGGGCAACTCGGGAGATTTCTATCAGGCCACTGTACGCTGCGCTCATCTGGTCGTGTCCTGAGAACAAGATACGCGGCTCCTATCGGGCTCATCGACACGCCGGGCGGCTTTGCTGGATTTGTTTTACCTTTCTCGAACGTCTTGAGTGAGGAATTCCGATTATTCTTTGGGCTATCTCGAGGTAGCAGATTTCCTATGGAATTGCCTAGGAAGATCACGAGATCCGTGGTTGACGTTACTCCCGCTGTGTGTGGTTAATTTATGATGGATGAGTTGGAGCACCCCCTGCAGGGTTAAATATTTCGAAAAGCCGTGCCCGCGGTTATGTGGCAAACTTGGATATTTTGTTTAACAACCGGTCATAGCAAACTTGAAGTAAACTCAAATAAAATACACCAAATGTGTGCGTAACTGTGACTGTCTCTTCTCGTGAGTCCTTATCCGAGAGAGAACACGATGGGGTTATGTTTGACGTAAGTAGGTGTTCAGGATCAGTTAGTGATCATTACTAGTTCACGTCCGTTATGCGTAGACCATCATACTTTACTTTCTGTATTCGTAAGTTATCCACTCAAATAAATTCTTAGTCGCTTGTTGCAGCCTCACCACTTAACCATACCTCACCCATTAAGCTTTAATAGTCTTGATACCCTTGGAAATGAGATTGCTGAGTCCCCGTGGCTCACAGATTACTACAATAATAGTTGTAGGTATAGGTAATGCGATGAATTGACGTGAGCGTGTTGCTTGTTTGCTAGAGTTCTTCTTCATCGATCTTGGATGGGTTCCAGGCGGTAGCCTGGGATAGCAAGGACGGATGTCATTTGTCGTTTGTTTTCGTCCGTAGTCGGACCCTGCTCTTCTGTATGATGTTTGGGGATGTTGTTGTATTGATGTGACATTGATGTAGCTTGTGGCGAGTGTAAGCCAATTCCATATACTCATCCCTTCTGTACATGTACTTGTAATGATATCCATTCTTGCAACACGACGAGATGCGCTTCTATCCCTGTCGAGGCTCTCGTGCCAAAATAAGGATAGGATCGCATCTTGGGTGTGACAAGGACCTTCGTCTATCTATCGTTGAGGGTGTCATACTCAGCCTAAAGCTATTGCTACTTTTCCTTTAGGCTGCGGGCGGTGGCTATAAGCCGTCACCTAAAGTGTTCCTGATCTTGCTGATCCTCTGGGATGTTGAAGTCTTCGTCTTCGACGCTATCGTCCTCGTCAACCGGTGGCACATAGTTGTCATCCTTCGAATCATCGGGGTCCTCGAGGTCACACGGCTTCTTGAGGTTCTCCTGTGGTTGCCCTAGGGCTTCGAGGTCGTTAGAATCTGCCGAGGTATCATTTTCTCCAGTGCCCACGATGATTCCCCTTCCTTTATTCACCTTGGACCGCTTGCGCTGCTTCCAACGTTTTGACGGCTCCTCGAATATGTCGTTGTTCTGCTCGGGGATGTTATTGCCCTTATCGGTGGGTGTATCCACCATGTAGACATCATAAGAGGAGGTGGTTGTCTACCGTCCCGTGTTGATAGGGGTCGGGGTGCCGACCTCGTCGTACACGTCCTCCATACCATCAGAGGCATAATCCAGCATGCCGGTTAAGTCTTCAACAGTGGCAACCAAGTGGGTGGTGGGTGGGTAATGAAATTCCTTATGATTTGACCTGAGACCGATCTGAACATAGATCGGGCTTAGGTCGTTCACAATTTCAATCGACTGGATCTGGTTAAGCACCTCTTTTAACGTCAAGAGGCCGTCCGGGTCAATCTCCTGAAGGTTTTCTGGAGTAACCTCCGGGGTGTCCTCGAGGGGCGAGTGTTTGGCAAGGGCCAGATTTGGGTAATCAGGCACCAAGGACGAATCCGAACACAAGTACGGCTCCCCGACGGAGGGGAAGCCGAGCAAGGGACCTCAAATTATGGCTTCGAGGTATCTAGACTCATCACATGAGACCAAGAGCCCAACGGTTGTCAAATCGGCGGAGAATTCCAGACTCTCGAACCAGATTCCTTGATTGGGGGAAGAGCTTCCGATATGGCCTAGACGGCCAATCAAATCAGCATGCAGCGTGATGCCGCCGAAGGTGAAGGTCTGCCCAGGGACGAAGATGTCCCCGTCGTGGATCTCATCATTGATGACTAAAGGCACCATCGACCTTTCTAGCGATCTCACAGTGGAACTCTCAATGAAAGCACCAATGTCTATGTCAAAACCGGTAGATCTTAGGTAGGGGGTTGATCCGTCTCCGTGTATCTTCATTTTGATTGTTTCATGCCCATATTATACAACTTTCACATACTTTTGGCAACAACTTATATGATTTATTGGACTAACCTATTGATCTAGTGCCCGGTGCCAGTTCCTATTTTTGTGTGTGCTTTGGTTCCCAGAAATTCTATATCAAATGAATTCCAAACACGATAAAAATTTACGAAGAAGTTTTTTGGAATATTTATGAATTTTAAGAAGTAGAATCAACGCAAACGGAGTCCCATAGCCTCCACCCTTTACCAGGGCATGGCCCCGAGCCCAAACGCGGCCTGGTGGACCGTGCCCACCTCGTATGTCGCTTGGAGCTCTTCTTCGAGTGCAAGAAATCTATTTCTTGTGTAAAAATCCCCTCAAAATTTCAGCCCGATCGGAGTTACGGATCTCCAAGAATATAAGAAACGATTTTTGGCTAGAAAACAGGAACGCAAAAAACAGAAGAGAATAGAGAGGGAGATCCAATCTCGGAGGGGCTCTCGCCCCTCCACCGCCATGGACGCCATGGAGTAGCGGGGGAACCCTCCTCCCATCTAGGGGGAGGCCAAGGAAGAAGAATAAGGAGGGGGCTCTCTACCCCTCTCTCCCGGTGGCACCGGAACGCCGTCGGGGCAAGCATCGTGACGGCGATCTACATCAACAATCTTGCCACCATAAACACCAACTCTCTCCCCCTCTTGCAGCGGTGTAAAACCTCTCTCCCCTGCTATAATCTCTACTTAAACATGGTGCTCAACTCCATATATTATTTCCCAATGATTTTGGCTATCCTATGATGTTTGAGTAGATCTGTTTTGTTCTATGGGTTAATTATGGTATGATGTTATTGATACGAGTTCCATGTTGATATGGTGATGTCCTATGGTGCCCTCTGTGTCGCGCAAGCATAAGGGATCCCCGATGTAGGGTGTTGCAATATGTTCATGATTTGCCTATGGTGGGTTGCTTGAGTGATAGAAGCATAAACCCGAGTAGGTGGGTTGTTGCGTATGAGAGTAAAGAGGACTTGATACTTAATTATATGGTTGGGTTTTACCTTAATAATCTTTAGTAGTTGTGGATGCTTGCTAGAGTTCTAATCATAAGTGCAGATGATCCAAGTACGGAAAGTGTGTTAGTGTATGCCTCTCCCTCATTGCATATAACAAGTATCTATCGTATCATATTCAATTGCCTAGGGACAACGTTTCTCTTGTGTTACACAAAAAGCTTGCTATGTCACTACTAAGTTTATTTTCTCGCAAAGTACTTGTAGTTTAGTTCCTGCAAAGTAGTTTCATACTAATTCTACGTAAAGCAAGAATTAGCGTGCGTAGAGTTGTATCGGTGGTCGATAGAACTTAAGGAAATATTTGTTCTACCTTTAGATCCTCGTTGGGTGTTACGTCTTCAACGTATCTATAATTTATGAAGTATTAATGCCATATTTACAACAATTTTATATGGTTTTTGTATGATTTGATTAGAACTAACCCGGACTGATGTTGTTTTCAGCAAAACTACTGTGGTGCCATTTTCTGTGCAGAAATAAAAGTTCTCGGAATGGGCTGAAAATTTACGGTGATTTTTCATGGACCAAAAGGGACCCCCGAAGCACAAGAGCTGGGCCAGGAAGTGGACGAGGAGGCCAAAATCCCTCTAGGCACGCCCTACTCCCTAGGGAGGGTGCTTCGGGCTTGTGGGCCCTCGGGCATGGCTACCTCTTGAGTGTGTGTTGGTTTTCCCTTGAAGAGGAAAGGGTGATGCAGTGAAGTAGATAAGTATTTCCCTCAGTTGTTGAGAACCAAGGTATCAATCCAGTAGGAGGAACAAGCAAGTCACCAATGGATGAACCTACACAAAGAATCAAACTCTTGCACCCAACGCTATAAAGGGGTTGTCAATCCCTTCACGATTATTTGCAAGGATTGGATCCGATAGAGATAGATGTAAATGAGAACGGAAAGTAAAAGGTAAATAAATTGCAGAAAAGTATTTTTGGTATTTATGGTTTATATATCTGAAAGTATATTATGGAAAGTAGACCCAGGGGCCATAGGTTTCACTAGAGGCTTCTCTCTCGAAGGAAAATATCATGGTGGGTAAACAAATTATTGTCAAGCAATTGATAGAAAAGCGAATAATCATGTAGTTATCCAAGGCAATGATCATGCATATAGGCATCACGTCTGTATCAAGTAGACCGAAACGATTCAGCATCTACTACTATTACTCCACACATCGACCGACTCATGTGTGCATCTAGAGTATTAAGTTCATGAAGAACAGAGTAACGCATTAAGAAAGATGACATGATGTAGAGGGATAAACTCAAGAAATATGATGAAAACCCCATCTTGTTACCCTTGATGGCAACAATACAATACATGCCTCACTACCCCTACTATGTCACTGGGTGAGGACACCGCAAGATTGAACCCAAAACCAAGCACTTCTCCCATTGCAATAATTACCAATCTAGTTGGCCAAACCAAACCAATAAATCAAAGATACTTGCAAGGATATGAAATCATTAATATAAGAATTCAGAGGAGATTCAAAAAAGATTCATGGATAATCTGAACATAAACTCACAATTCATTGGATCTTGACACGCACACCATAAAAGAGGATTACATTGGATAGATCTCCATGAAGATCATGAAGAACATGGTATTGAAGATCAAACAGAGAGAAGAAGCCATCTAGCTACTACCTATGGACCCGTAGGTCTGTGGTGGACTACTCACGCATCATCGGAGGGGTAATGGAGTTGATGTAGATGCCCTCCGTGATCGAAACCCCCTCCAATAGATTACCGAAAAAGGCTCCAAGATTGGATCTCTCGGGAACGGAGGCTTTCGGTGGCGGAAAAGTATTTGTGAGCCTCTTTTTGATGTTCGGGGAATATTTGGGAATTTATAGGCCAAAGATTAGGGTTAAGAGACCTGCCGGGGGGGCGACAAGCCTGCTAGGCGCGGCCAGGGGGGCCCGCACCTAGTAGGCTTGTGACTCTCTGGCACAAGCCCTGGCATGCACTCCAAGCCTGGTTGATTTGTTTCCTTCTAGAAAAATTCCTTCTGATGGTTTTATTTCCTTTAGACTCCGTTTAATATTCCATATCTGCAAAACTCAAAAACAAGGGAAAACAAAAACTAGCACTAGGCTCTAGATTAATAGGTTAGTCCCAAAAATAATATAAAATAGCATACTAATGCATATAAAGCATCCAAAACAGATAATATAATAGCATGCCATCATAAAAAATTATAGATACGTTGGAGACGTATTAGGCACCCCCTTGACGTGAGACCGATGCCAAAAATTCTTATAAATACCCAAACCTATGAAAAGAACCCTAGATTGGAAGTTCCACCACCGCAAGCCTCTGTAGCCACGAAAAATCAATCTAGGCCCTCTCCGGCTCCCTACCGGAGGGGTCCATCATCACCATGGAGGCCAAGGACCAGAGGGAGAACCTCTCCCCATCTAGGGGGAGGCCACGGAGGAGGAATCACATCCCTCTCTCTCTCTGTGTGGCGCCAGAGTGCCGCTGGGGGAACCATCGCCGCAGTGGTCGTCTTCACCAACATCACCATCTTCATCACCGTCCTCGTCTCTTTTAACCTGTCCACTCTCCCACACGCCACTGTAATCCCCTACTTGAACATGGTGCTTTATGCCACATATTATGATCCAATGTTGTGTTGCCATCCTATGATGTTGTGTGTAGATTTCTTTTGTCTTTTGGGTTGATTGATGATCTAGATTGGTTTGAGTTGTATGTTTTATTTTGGTGTTGTCCTATGGTGCCTTCCATATTGCGCATATGTGCAGGATTCCTGCTGTAAGGTGTTGCAATACGTTCATGATTCTCTTATAGTGGGTTGCTGGAGACTAGAGTGACAAAAGCTTAAACCCAAGTAAGGGGGTTGTTGTATATGGGATAAAGGGGACTTGATACTTTAATGCTATGGTTGGGTTTTACCTTAATGATCTTTAGTAGTTGCGGTTGCTTGCTAGAGTTCCAATCATAAGTGCATATGATCCAAGTAGAGAAAGTATGTTAGCTTATGCCTCTCCCTCAAATAAAATTGCAATAATGATTACTGATCTTGTTAGCAATTGCCTAGGATAATTCCGCACACCGATCCATCATTATTCGACACTCGCTATTTATAATACATAGTAATATATTCTAAATTTATGTTAACAACACCTATTTTAATATTTTAGTTCTCTGATATCATGCAAAGCTATCATCTTCATACCCACAACGTAGTTTTATTTCTCGTTTCTAGATGGAAGCAAATGTTCGGTGTATGTAGAGTTATATCAGTGGTAGATAGGACTTTAGAGAATATTGATCTTACCTTTAGCTCCTTGTGGGTTCGAAAATCCATAATTATCACTTACACCTTTGTAAATTTCTGTGATGATTCCTTGCACTTGGGGATTATCAGGCTCTTTTCTGGCACCGTTGTCGGGGAGCAATAGTGTAGGGCTGATATTCTCGTGTGTGCTTGTTTGCTTTCTTCACTAAGTAGATTTTGTTTTCTCTTTTGTTTTTGTTTTCTTTAGTTGTGGGACAAACAAAAAAACATTAAAGAATGCAAAATACGATATTTTTTGGCCTCTTATGCCTAACAAAATTTTTAAAAAGAGAAGTGATTGGAAGGTTATGCATTGGATAAGTGATGGTCGACCTTGAACACTTGTGTTCATGCTCATGGAAACAATGCAGAATTTTTCATGGATTTTCTCAAAAATAATTATCTCCTTGTATATACCTGTTGTATTATAAAAGTAATGTGCCAAGATTTGTCTTTAGGATGATTAGATTGACTATTTTCTATGTGCGGTGCAAAAACAGAAACTTTGGTTGTAGTGTGTGAATTTACATTTTTTACTGGAACGTCAAAAGTTTCTGAAAATTTTACACATCACTGACATGATTTTTTTCCTAATTTTTCAGAATTTTTAGAGTACATAACTATGGTAAATGTTCACATTTCTACAGATTGTCCTGTTTTTTGCTAGATTCTGTTTTTTCTATGTGTTGTTCACTTATTTTTATGAATCTATGGGTTGTATCGGGGGTATGAACCATGGTGAAGTTGTAATACAGTATATATAATGCTAATGTGAAATTGGAATGAGTTTACAATAGTACCTAAAGGTAGTGATTTGCTTTATTATACTAACGGATCTCACAAGGGTTTTCTTAAGTTTTGTGTGGATGAAGTGTTTGAAGATCGAGGAGTTATCAATATAAGAGGAATAAGGAGAGGCAAGAGTTCAATCTTGGGGATGACCAAGGCACCCCAAGTAAATATTTTAGGGATACTCAAGCATCTAAGCTTGGGGATGCCCCGGTTGGCATCCCATCTTTCTTCTTCAACAATTATTGGTATGTCTCGATTTATGTTTTGTTCACATGATATGCGTATTTTGTGTTTTTTCTTTTACTTTATGCACCATGATAGTATGAGATAGTCCTTCATTTATTTATATAATGCTTCATGTGCTTCACTTAAATATTTTGAGTATGGCTTTATAGAATGCTCTTTGTGCTTCACTTAAATCTTTTGAGTGTGGCTTTATAGAATGCTCTGTGTGCTTCACTTATATATTTTGAGATTGGATATTGGTCAATCTATATTAATTGTAGAATGCTCTATGAACTTCACTTATTTATTTTAAAGAGTGAATAAAACTATCATCGAAATTGGGCTTGGAAGAGTATCATTAAAATATCATGCCTAGCTAAAAAGGCATTAAAGAAATATCGCTTGTTGGGAGACAACCCAATATTTACCCCTACTATTTTTGTGTGTTCTCATGATTATGATACTGTAGTAATCATATTTTATAGCTTTTTTCTTCAATAAAATGCCAAGTAAGACCTTTGGGATGATCTATGGTGATAGTTGCCTTGATTCTCTGCAAAAACGGAAATTTTTGCGCTCATTGCCAGAATTGTAAAAAATCACAGAAGCGTGATTTTCACCTGAAGTTTTTACACAAGGTTTACATACAAATTGCCTAGGTTTTCCTAATGTTTTAGAATTTTTGGAGTAACAGAAGTTTGGCTAGTATTTAGATCATTACAGACTATGTTGTTTTTGTTAGATTTTGGCCTTAATGCATAGTTTGTTTGTTTTATAGTTTCTATGGATTATATTGCTTAATATTGTCGGTGTACTAAAGTTTGGGTCTTTTAGTACCCCATACTTGTGCACGAACGGTTGTAGCCACACCAGCGGCAAGATCTTGTCGGGGTCCTAGCTTTTGGTCTTCTGATTATTGACTTGAATGCCTTCTTGATATTCCTCCACTTGTATTCAGTTGTCCCTCGGCAGGCCTTGCCGCTTGTGTGGATACAACCATCCGTGCACAAGTATGGGATACTAAAAGACCCAAAACTTTAGTACACCGACTGGAGCCCCCGGGCATAGGCCATACACGGGTGCAAGGCGTTGTTGGGCTAGGCCCAAACGGTGTACGGGCACATGTGGCAAGAGACAACAGTTGTAATCATTATGTTCACTGCACTCCCCCACGATGCACGCCGAGTGCGCGACGTGGGATACGTGTGCGGAGTGGCCGTAGCTGCAGCGTGCTCGCAAAAGCGTTTCACATTGATTAGTAAAGAGGCAGCCTCGCGCCTTCCCCATAAGAAGGAATCTGTAGAGGCGCTTGCTCACTTACTCCCTGTCCTTTCCAATCTGGAAACCACCATTGTCTCCTTCCTCGATCCTGAAACAGAGCTTCTCCCACTCATCCGCCACCTCCACGCCCACTCCGTCCTCAGCCTCTGCTCCCATCGCCGCCATGCCGCCCAAGGCGAGCAGGAGCAAGGAGGTGAAAGATGTTGTCACGGAGAGCGAGATGGCGAAGATGCGCAGGGAGCACATCGTCTTCACTTTGGTGCTCGATGCGAGCGCCTTGAAGGAGCAATAACAGAGCATGTGGATGAGGGAGACGAAGGATCATCCCGCTACTTGCGTGAGTCCAGGTTCCTCCAAGGGTGGCCCAGACAAATTCCCCTTCTTTCCCGATTACTTTTACTGGGGGCTCTGTCCCCCGTTTTCTGATTTCTTCAACGACATTATGTCCACATACGGCTTCCATCTCTTGGATTTTACGCCAAATGCCATGACATGCATGTCAGTCTTTGCCCATCTCTGTGAAAACTTCGCCGGAGTAGTCCCCAACACAACCCTCTTCTGCCACTATTTCATTCCCCGCATCCAAAGGGGAGAGACCTTTCTGGTTCTATCACCTGGATCCCAAGGGCGTGGAACAAGGATATATGCCCAGACGGGGGCTTCCACGAGAAGTGGGAAGAATGGTAGGCCAAGTGGTGTTGGATTCAAGAGAAAGATCCTCAGCCCTTTTGTTTGCCTCGACAAACAAAAATGGTGCACGACGATGACTGGAGTGCCTTTGATCTTCAAGATGAGAAGATCACGGTTGCAATCACTAGGATCCACCGCATTAAACTTGTTGGGCTCATAATAGAGATGATTGTCGCTGATTTCCTTCGCTAGCGCATCACCCCTCTGTAGAACAAAGGGAGACCAGCCTGGGAGTTCCAGAATGCGGCAGATATCATGAGGCTGCGCCCTGGCTTGAATAATAACTTGACGGTCATGCAGCATATAGCTCGTTGCCACAAATTGTTCAGGCTTGACGCGAGGTATGGGTTGTCGGCTGGCATAATCCCTCTGTGCAACAACTCTGCCTTGGCCTCAATCATCGCCATGATGCCGGTGTGTAATGCCCACAGCCTTGACGGAACTTGGGAAGAGCCATCCGCATAGCAAGCACAAGATTTCTTTGACAACTTGTCACAGAAGGCCATCTATGAAGAAAGGAACCTCATCCGCCCCACCACTGAAGAAGAAGTGGCGTACATCGCCAGCAGGATGGAGGAGGCGAATCTTGCCGCGAAGGCTGACAATGTTGGCTTCATGGAAGGGGGAGGATACCAGAAGGAAAACTTGCCAGGCAGGGCGAGGTTGCCAGAGAACAGAGTGGCACTACTGTCGGGGGTCCTTCTGCTGAAGAGACAGCCGGGGGCAGCTATATGAGGATCCCCCAACTCCCGAGAAGAAGAAGAAGCGTGTTCCTCGGAAAGCTTCCTCCGGTGCCCCAGTTCTTCAACCTTCCTCGAGTGGTGCCACCTCCGGCAAGGGTGCGGCCGGCAAGGCTGTGAAGCGGCAAGAAGCTCAATAGCAACCCTCCGTTTCTGCTGTAGCCAAGCGACCCAGGACCACTCCTCTTCCTCCTTGCATGGACACCGTGGCGGAGGTTGACTTCGACCTCTCCGCCTTTAGCTCGGAAGAAGAGTAAGGATCCTATCACATCTTTCATCCCCTAAGTTTCCAGCTTCGCTTAACTTGTTTGCCTCGCTTTGGCCTGTCCCCGCAGAGATACGAAAATGCTGGTGCAAATGATGGCGAAGAAGGCAAAGACTTCAATGGCCGTTGAGCCGCCGACAAGCACTACAAGTGCGCCAGAGTTGATCAACATCGACCTGGAGTCCAGCCCATGACGCAGTCCTCAACACAGCCCCTGGCATGAGTTTGTTACTCATTTCCCACTGGCATTGGGACGTGTATCTTCGCCACTTACATCACCAGGCTTGTAGAAGAAGAGAAGCAACAAGGAGAGCCATCGAGGCCGCCCCTGATGCACCATATCCATTGACTATGCCGCCTAGAGATGGATCTCCAGCAAGGTATTCTCCTGATGAGCCCATTCTTGCTGAGGGGAGGCCGCCAAGCTTAGGCTCCAGCGTCCCTACACCGGCAACCGATGTTGCTGGGAAAGGAGAAACTACCTCTCAACAGCTTGGCATAGGTAAACCGCTTGTCGCAGAATACAAGTGCAGGAATATCAAGAAGGCATTCAAGTCAATAATCAAAAGACTGAAGACCAAAAGCTGGGACCCCGGCAAGATCTTGCCGGGATGGCTCGCGGAGCCCCGGCAGGACTCGCACCCAGCAAGACCTCACCAGCTTGTCACCGCTGCAGCGTAGCGACCAGCTTGCCAGATAGGCCTTATCCTCCTGGATACGTGTCAAGGCGTTAGCAGATGGGGTTAAGCGGTGCTGATGGGATGGCCTCTTTTTACGTCCCCAAGAAAGCTAGGGACAGCTAAACAGAGCATTTAATTTGTTTGTCCTATACCGTCAGTATTAGGTATGATAACACCGTAGCAACTGTACACTCCTTGTATGTACTATGTGCCGCTATTGGTGACCCCTTGGACATATAAAAGGAGGCCCAAGGCATAGCTACAGGGGGTACCTTCTGGCTCAGATGCACGTGTAGTAGTTGTGTACTGTTCACCACATAGCACTCCTGGATCCAAAGCTCAAAAACTCAGAAGACACTAAAGCATGAGTAGGGTTTTATGCTTCTCAGCGGCCCGAACCTGGGTAAAAAATCCCTCGCATTGCTCGTTGGATCTGCTCTTTGTGCACACCTTCTCCCTGCTGAACCGTAAAGGGATCCACGCGATCCCATAGGTGTCGTACCCCGAAAAATATAAATTGTGGAAATTATATAGTATAGTAGGAATTATGTGAAAAAAAATTATGAATCTTATCTTTAACAGTACCCAAGTGAATGATTTGTTTTATCATTCTAACCCATCTCACAAAGTTCCGTTAAGTTTTGTGTGATTGAAGTTTTGAAGTTTTGGGTGAGATATCAATATGAGGAGAATAAGGAGTGACAAAACCCTAAGCTTGGGGATGCCCGAGGCACCGCAAGATAAAATTCAAGGAATATACAAGCAACTAAGCTTGGGGATGCCTCGGAAGGCATCCCCTCTTTCGTCTTCAAAACTATCGGTATACCTTACTCAGAGCTATATTTTATTTGTCACATGATATGTGTTTTGCTTGGAGCATATTTTAATTTTACTAGTTGTTTGAATAAAATCATTGGATCTGAAATCTTGAATGAGAGAGAGTCCTCACATGGTGATACGTCCATTTTGCATCATGCTTTTATATTGATATTTATATCATTATGGGCTGTTATTACACATTATGCTACAATACGTATGCCTTTTCTCTCTTATTTACAAGGTTTACATGAAGAGGGAGAATGCCGGCAGCTTTAATTCTGGACTGGAAAAGGAGCAAATATGAGAGACCTATTCTGCACAACTCCAAAAGTCCTGAAAAGTTATGGGGAATTATTTTGGAATATATAAAAAATATTGGGCGATACAAATACCAGAGGGGACCCACCAGGAGGTCATAATCCTATTGGAAGAGCCTACCCCCTGGTCGCGCCCTTGTGTCTTGTGGGCCCCCTGGCAGCCCTCTGGTGCCCATCTTCTGCTATATGAAGGGTTTTGACCTGGAAAAAAATCAAAAGAGAGCTTTCGAGACGAAACGCCGCCGTCTCGAGGCAGAACTTGGGCAAAACCAATCTAGAGCTCCGGTGGAGTTGTTCTGCCGGGAAAACTTCCCTCTCGAAGGGGTAAATTGAAGCCATCATCATCACCAACGATCCTCTCATCGATAGGGGATCAATCTCCATCAACATCTTCACCAGCACCATCTCCTCTCCAAACCCTAGTTCATCTCTTGTATCTGACCTTTGTCTCAAACCTCAGATTGGTACATGTGGGTTGCTCGTAGTGTTGATTACTCCTTGTAGTTGATGCTAGTTGGTTTACTTGGTGGAAGATAATATGTTCAGATCCTGTATGATAATTAATACTCCTCTGATTATGAACATGAACATGCTTTGTGAGTAGTTACATTTGTTCCTGAGGACATGGGATAAGTCTTGTTATAAGTAATCATGTGAATTTGCTATTCGTTCGATATTTTGATGAGATGTATGTTGTCTATCCTCTAGTGGTGTCATGTGAACATCGACTACATGACACTTCACCATTATTTGGGCCTAGGGGAAGGCATTGGGAAGTAATAAGTAGATGATGGGTTGCTTGAGTGATATAAGCTTAAACCCTAGTTTATGTGTTGCTTTGTAAGGGGCTGATTTGGATCCATATGTTTCATGCTATGGTTAGATTTATCTTAATTTTTCTTTCGTAGTTGTGGATACTTGCGAGAGAGGTTAATCATAAGTGGGAGGTTTGTCCAAGTAAGGGAAGCACCCAAGCACCGGTCCACCCACATATCAAATTTTGAAAGTAACGAACGTGAATCAAATGAGCATGATGAAAACTAGCTTGACAGAAATTCCCATGTGTCCTCGGAAGTGCTTCACTTTATATAAGAGTTTGTCCAGGCTTGTACTTTGCTACAAAAAGGATTAGGCCACCTAGCTGCACCTTTGCTACATTTATTACTTGCTACCCGTTATGAATTACCTTATCACAAAACTATCTGTTGCCGATAATTTCAGTGCTTGCAAAGAATACCTTACTGAAATCCGCTTGTCATTTCCTTCTGCTCCTCGTTCGGTTCGACACTCTTACTTATTGAAAGGACTACGATAGATCCCCTATACTTGTGGGTCATCACATGGCTATTTAACTACTTGACTACGCATTGATCTTCACTTATATCTTTCTGGAGTAGATTTGTCATTTACTCTCGTGCTTCACTTAGATCCTATGAGTAAATGGTTGAATGAATTGAATATCATATATCTGAAATTATATATGTTTTATATGCTTATGCCATGGGGAGTAATGACTTCACATATAAGAAGTATAGGTGGTAAAATTTATTGAAAGTTAGCAAACACCGCATTGGCCACTTGAACAATTCATGAAAGAATATTGAAGGAAGAGAGATTACACATATAAATATACTATCTTGGACATCTTCTATGATTGTGAGCCCCATTAATTATTTTCAACCTTGAGCAAATTAGTTGAAGTTGGACAAGGAAGACAACGTAATGAGTTATGCTTGGATATATTTGTATAGAAGTTATATTGTTATGGATCCTCCAACATGTGGTGCTTTCTTAGGATCTTTTGCTAGCCAAAAATTTGTACTAAGTAGAGATACTACTTGTGCATCCAAAACCCTTAAACCCAGTTTCTTGTCATAAGTGTCCACCATATCTACCTATGGATTGAATAAGATCCTTCAAGTAAGTTGTCATCGGTGCAAAAAGCAATAAAAATTGCTCCTAAATATGTATGATATTTTATTGTAAGGGAAAATAAGCATTGTACCAACTTGTGATGGTAAATAAATAAAAGCGACAGACTGCATAATAAAGGTTGCTATCACAAATGGCAATACAACGTGACGTTCCTTTACATTAAGGGTTTGAACATCCAAAATTAAAAAGCGCATGACAACATATGCTTCCCTATGCGAAGGGCCCATCTTTTAATTTCATGTATTTACTTTTATGAAAGAGTCAATAGTATTCCTTCTTAATTCAACCTCAATTATTCTTTAGTTGGCAAGCATCATGTGGTGGGGAAAGATCCAAGCATATATGGCCATTCAAATATATGTGATCATGAATTATTATTGTTGACAATTATCTATATGATAAATAAGTTGGGAGGTGAAACATTAAGCCCCTATCTTTCTCTGTGTTCGATGGATGCCATTTGCTCTAAAAATAGGCTTTGAGTGTTGTTAGAAATCATGGAAGACTATATGATAGTTGAGTATGTGGAATTTGCTAAATCAAAGCTCTTACATAGACCCTTCCTGAAAATAAGATGAATTGCAATTGTTTGGTGACTAAAAGCATAGTTTGTTAGTTCTCAAGAAACTTTATGGTGTATACTTTAACATGTGAATAGCTTGTTACTTCATCATGAGAAGTTTTATGAGATGAGCTACTGTCTATGATATATAATGATGCTAGACAAAGTGTTTGGAACTATCATTGATCAAATTTATGCACTATGCTAGCATTCACACTTCATAAATTATTTCTCTTATCATTTACCTACTCGAGGACGAGCAGGAATTAAGCTTGGGGATGCTGATACGTCTCCAACATATCTATAATTTATGAAGTATTCATGCCATGTTTACAACAATTTTATATGGTTTTTGTATGATTTGATTAGAACTAACCTGGACTGACATTGTTTTCAGCAGAACTACCATGGTGTCATTTTTTGTGCAGAAATAAAAGTCTCGGAATGGGCTGAAAATTTACGATGATTTTTATGGACCAAAAGAGACCCCCGAAGCACAAGAACTAGGTCAGGAAGTGGAGGGGGAGGCCACAAGCCCTCTATGTGCGCCCTACCCCTAGGGAGGGTGCTTCGGGCTTGTGGGCCCCTCGGGCACCCCCTTGACGTGAGACCGATGCCAAAAATTTTGATAAATACCCAAACCTCCGAAAATAACCCTAGATTAGAAGTTCCACCACCGCAAGCCTCTATAGCCACGAAAAATCAATCTAGGTCCTCTCCGGCACCCTGCCGGAGGGGGCCATCATCACCGGAGGCCATGGAGGAGGAAGCTAGAGGGGGCATCACCACCATGGAGGCCAAGGACCAAAGGGAGAACCTCTTCCCATCTAGGGGATGCCATGGAGGAGGAATCACATCCCTCTCTCTCTCTCTTGGTGGCGCGAAAGTGCTGTCAAGGAACCATTGCCGCGGTGATCGTCTTCACCAACATCACCATCTTCATCACCTTCCTCGTCTCTAAGCGGTCCACTCTCCCACACCACGATGTAATTCCCTAGTTGAACATGGTGCTTTATGCCACATATTATGATCTAATGATGTGTTGCCATCCTATGATGTTTTGAGTAGATTTCTTTTGTATTTTGGGTTGATTGATGATCTAGATTGGTTTGAGTTGTATGTTTTATTTTGGTGTTGTCCTATGGTACCTTCCATGCCGCGCACATGTGAAGGATTCCCTCTGTAGGGTGTTGCAATACGTTCATGATTAGATTATAGTGGGTTGCTAGAGTGACAGAAGCTTAAACCCAAGTAAGGGGGTTGTTGCTTATGGGATAAAGGGGACTTGATACTTTAATGTTATGGTTGGGTTTTACCTTAATGATATTTAGTAGTTGCGGATGCTTGCTAGAGTTCCAATCATAAGTGAATATGATCCAAGTAGAGAAAGTATCTTAGATTATTCCTCTCCCCCATATAAAATTGCAATAATGATTACCGATCTTGTTAACAATTGCCTAGGATAATTCCGCACACCGATCCATAATTATTCCACACTCTCTATTTATAATATATAGTAATATATCTAACCTTATGTTAACAACACCTATTTTAATATTTTAGTTCTCCGATATTATGCAAAGCTATCATCTTCATACCCACAACATAGATTTATTTCTCGTTTCTAGATGGAAGCAAACGTTCGGTGTACGTAGAGTCGTATCAGTGGCAGATAGGACTTGAGAGAATATTGATCTTACCTTTAGCTCCTTGTGGGTTCGACGCTCCATACTTATCACTTCCACCTTTGTAAACTTCTATGATGATTCCTTGCACTTGGGTGTTATCATTGGGTTCGACACTCTTACTTATCGAAAAAGGCTAAAAACGATCCCCTACACTTGTGGGTTATCAAGATCTTTTTCTACCGCTATTGCCGGGGAGCAATAGCGTGGAGTGAATATTCTCGTGTGTGCTTGTTTGCTTTATCATTAATTAGTTTTTATTTTGTGCTCTTGTTTTCTATCTTTAGATATGGGTAGGAAACACACAATACCAAAGAAAATAGATGTACGTGCTACACCAAAAGTTGAGGAACCACTAGTGTTCCGTACTACCGAAGAATATTACCTGGATCATCTTCGATCCCTTTCTACTCGTGCTAAAAACCCAACTAGCTTAGTTGAGGGGAAATCATTAAATGAGCATGCTTATTATGTGGGACACCGCATATATCAAAAAGGGAAACACTTGTGGCATCAAATGAATACTTTGTGTTGCTATGCTTGGAATCTATGTTAAATTTATGATTTTACTTGTTGTTCTGAAGAAACTAAAAAATACCTTCCCTACCAATGTATGTTTAATGATAATGAAATACTATCTTATTATGACAAGGAGGCCTACTGTTATTTTTATGTTGAGAAGATTGAAGAATTTGTTGCTTTTAAAGGTGCTTATGAAATTGCTTCTTTGATTGAAAATTATGATGCTACTCTTTACAAATCTAAATTTTTTGCCATACTTAAATATTACTATGAAAACTATGCTTCTAATGCTTATATCAATGAATTTATTGAAATAATAACTGATGCCTTGGAGGAGACTAATGTCTTGCAGGAACCTATGGAAGAAGTTGTTGAAATTGTGAGCTCATTAGAGGAAAAGGATGAGGTGGAGAGTGAAGAACAAAAGGAGGAAGAGCAGATTTATCACCCGTTCCCACCTTATAATGAGATTAACTCTTCAACTCACACATTTTTTAATTACCCTTCGTGCTTACCAAAGGATGGATGCTATGATAATTGCCATGATCCCTTGGATTCATTTGAAATATCCCTTTTTGATGAACTTGATGTTTGCTATGCTTGTGGCCAAGATGTTAATATGAATTATGCTTATGAAGATAAACTTGCTATAGTTCCTTATGTTAAGCATAAAAATTTTGCTATTGCACCCACACATGATAGTCCTATTATCTTTTTGAATTCTCCCAAATACACTATATCGAAGAAGTTTGCTCTTGTTAAGGATTATATTGATGGGTTGTGCGTTGCTACTACACATGATGGTTTTGATGAATATAATATGCATGTGCTTTCTGCTCCTACTTGCAATTATTATGAGATAGGAACTACATCTTCACCTCTCTATGTTTCCAATACAGTAAAATTGCAAGAAACTACTTATGCTATGTATTGGCCCTTACTTTGTGTGAATGAATTGTTCTTTTATGACATGCTAATGCATAGTAAGAGAGTTAGACTTTGTTGTTATATTCTACACATCACTTTGTGCTCACTACTAAATTACAAATCATTGTTAATTAAAATTGACTTTGATATACCTTGGGATCTGGGTGGATCAATTACTTGGGCACTTTATGCCTACCTTAATGTTTTTAAAGAAAGCGTTGCCAGGGAGACAACCCGGAAGTTTTAGAGAGTCATTTATTTATATTGTGTTCTTTTATAAAAGTTCAAAAATAAATAAAAATATATAGGGTAACCTAAAACTTCACAAAAAGAAAGGTGAAAGTGAGAGACATGATGAGCATCGTTGAAGTGGGGGACATCCTTGAACTTTTGTTCATGCCCATGGAAACATTGTGAATCTTGAATCACAGAAAGTTTTCCAACAAAAATAATAATCCCCTTGTACAAATCCATTGTATTATAAAAATAATGTTCCAAGATTTGCCTTTAGGATGATTAGATTGCTTGTTGGTATGTGGAGTGTAAAAACAGAAACTTTGTGTGTAGTGTGTGAATTTTCATTTTTTATTGTAAGGTTAGAAGTTTCTAAAAAATTTACACAGTATTTCTATACATTTTTTATTTCTTACTAATGTTTCAGAATTTTTGGAGTTTAGTAGTATGGTCAAAGTTCAGATTACTACAGACTGTCATGTTTAACACAGATTCCGTTTTTGATGCATTGTTTTGCTTGTTTTGATGAAACTATCGATTTTATCGGTGGTGTAAGTCATAGAAAATTTATAATACAACAGGGATAATGAAAATATAAAATATGAATTGGTTTTCAATAGTACTTAAAGTAGTATTTTTCTTTGTTATACTAACGTATCTTACCAGTCTTTTGTTAAGTTTTGTGTGGATGAAGTGTTCAAAGATCAAGGAGGACTTAATATGAGGAGAAGAAGGAGAGGCAAGAGTTCAAGCTTGGGGATGCCCAAGGCACTTCAAGTAAATATCCAAGGAGACTCAAGCGTCTAAGCTTGGGGATGCCGTGGAAGGCATCCCATCTTTCTTTAACAAGTATTGGTATGTCTTCGGATTCATTTCATTTATGTGATATGTGCAAATCTTGGAGCGTCTTTTGCATTAGTTTATGCACCATGCTAGTATGGTATAGTCCATGGTTGATTTATAGAATTCTCATTGCACTTCACTTATATCTTTTGAGGATGTCTTTATAGAATGCTTCATGTGCTTCACTTATATCATTTGAAGTTTGGATTGCTTGTTTCTCTTCACATAGAAAACCATTATTTGTAGAATGCTCTTTTTCTTCACTTATATTTATTAGAGCATGTCCAGGTCTTTTTTAGAAAGAATTAAACTCTCATGCTTCACTTATATCTATTTAGAGAGTCAACATGAATTGGTCATTTGCATGTTTAGTCATAAAATCCTACATAAAACTTATGGATCGCCGAATATGATATGTTTGATTCCTTGCAATAGTTTTGCGATATAGAGATGATAATATGTGGGATGTACTAGTGGATGATTGTTTTTAGTAAGATATTGGTGTTAAGGTTTTTGATTTCCAAAGCATGCACGTATATTCTCCCGTTATGCTAGGAAGTTGGAGCACAATTTATCCTTGATTTTCTATCTTTGTGTGAAGGTCGGGGGCGTGCGATGGTTAACTCCTACCAACCTCCCCCCTAGGGGCATGCCTAGTAATGCTTTTCTTCGAGGGCTAATAAACTTTTGCAATAAGTGTGTGAGTTCTTTATGACTAATGTGAGTCCATGGATTATACGCACTCTTACCTTTCCGTAATTTGCTAGCCTCTACGATACCATGCATTGCCCATTCTCACCTCGAGAGTCGGCGCAAACTTCGTCAGTGCATCCAACCCCCATGATATGATACGCTCTGTCACACATAAGGCTTATTATATCTTCCTGAAAACACACACCATACCTACCTATTATGGCATTTCCATAGACATTCCGAGATATATTTCCATGAAACTTCCACTGCTTCTGTTTTGATGACTTGAGCATTCATTGTCATATTGCTTTACATGACCGTAGGATAGCTAGCATCATGTTTCCATGGCTTGTCAGTTTTTTGTTATCTTTTCTATGCTAGATCATTGCACATCATTCATATAGAGTCATATTTTGTTCTAGATATCGGGTTGTAATATTGAGTTATAAGTAAATAAAAGTGTGATGATCATCATTATTCATTATTAGAGCATGTCCTAGCTAGAAAGGATGATGGAGACTATGATTCCCCCACAAGTTGGGATGAGGCTCCGGACAAAGAAAAAGACGGAAAAAAAGAAAAAAGAAAAAAAATATATGATGAGAAACAAGGAGAGAAGGGGCATGCTAATTCCACACTTGTGCTTCAAAGTAGCACCATGTTTTTCATATAGAGAGTCTCCTATGTTGTCACTTTCATATGCTAGTGGGAATTTTTCATTATGGAGTTAGATGCACACCCACTTAGTTTTCGTATTGAGCTTTCATACACTTATAGCTCTTAGTGCATCAGTTGCATGGCAATCCTTACTCCTTGCATTGATATCTATTGATGGGCATCTCCATAGCCCGTTGATACGCTGAGTTGATGTGAGACTTTCTTCTCCACTTTTACCCCTTTGAAACCTACCACCATATTCTATTCCACCCATAGTGATATATCCATGGCTTGCGCTCATGTATTGCATGAGAGTTGAAAATGCTGAAGGTGAAGGTATGCCTGGGGACGAAGATGTCCTTGTTGCAGATCTGATCACTGATGACTAAATGCACCATCGACCTTTCTAGCGATCTCACAACAGAACTCTCGATGAAAGCACCAATGTCGGTGTCAAAACCGGCGGATCTCGGGTCGGGGGTTCCGAGCTGTGGACCTTATATCGATGGGTAATAGGGGATGAGGGAGACAATATTTACCCAGGTTCGGGCCCTCATGAGGAGGTAAAACCCTACATCTTGCTTGATTATATTGATGTGGATGACAGTTACAGAGTTGATCTACCTCGAGATCGTCCAAGCTAAACCCTAGATGAGTTCACCTGTCATGTACGAATGTGACCCTCTGGTTTATATAGACACTAGGGGTACCTAGGGTTACACACAGCCGACCTTTTATAGGGGATAGATACGCAGATCCATTCTTTGGAGCTTTCCTTCCTAAACACGTGACCATCTCATAGTTCAGCCTTCCACAGAGAAGCCCAACAAGTCGGCCCATGAGGAATGAGCCGACGGCCCGAGGACCCCTTAGTCCCGGACTCCCTCAGCGTGCCCCTAGGGGGTGCCCTGTTGGCTTGTGCCCTGCTGGCAGCGCCCCTTTGATATATTTTTTCTCCAGAAATTCTTAAATATTCCAAAAATTTCTGAGGTGCCCGGGTCTTCAGGATTATGGCCACGATGAGCTAGCCAGTTGTCTTTGCCCGTGCAAAAATGGGTCGTGAGGGCGGACATTGTCCTCGGCCTGTCCTGGACGAGCTGTCGAGCCAGTCATTCGTCCCGGATATTATGCCTAAAAGAGGCTATTGCCTCGGCATCCACACAGTCGACAATCTAGTTCTTCTTTGTTAAGAACCTGTTCCAAAACTATCTGGACGATTTGCCTTCCTTATAGACGACGTTGCTTAGCTCAGAAGAGTCCGGAGGCCTAACGTAAGTGCCCTGGAAGTTAGACCAAAAGGCATCCTCGAGCTCTTCCCAACTTCCAATGGAGTTTTAGGGGAGGTTGTTTAACCAGGGTCGAGATGGCCCTTTGAGCTTTAGCGGTAGGTACTTAATAGCATGGAGGTCGTCTTCCCTCGCCATATGTATGTGGAGAAGAAAATCTTTGATCCACACGGCAGGGTCTCTTGTCCCGTCATACTGTTCGATATTCATGGTCTTAAACCCCTCGGGAAACTGATGATGCATGACCTTGTCTGTGAAACACAGTGGGTGGGCGGTGCCTCTGACCCGGGCAACACTGTGCCGAAATTCTACTTCTGGTGCCCAGTGTCGTTTTCGGTCTCTATTGTTGTGGTTGAACCGAGGTTGGTCCCCATCCCGTCTAGCGGGGGAGTATCCTATGGATCCATAAATGGATCTAGTGTGACCTACTCTATAATTCAGGTCTTGTCGTAGGTCATGTCGATCACTATACCGCAGTGGATCCTTCCCCTCATATGTGGTAACGCGAGTATGCATCCGGGTTCATCAGTCGTTTTGTTCCGTTCTCAAGGGGGGCGATCCGGCTGGTCATGCTTGGTGTATCTAAGAGATGTGGGCTTGAGGGCCTCGTCATCGAATTGAGGAAGCAAGCGTCAACGTGGGTAACTTCCATTTTGGTCCAGCCGCTTGGTGCCGTACCCTTCTTCGGCTATCAGGACCTCCATCCATCTATCGTTGATGGTGTCCTGCTCAGCTTGAAGCTGCCGCTGCTTTGCCTTTAGCCTTCGGGCGGTGTCTATAAGCCTTCGCCAGAAGCATTCTTGATCTTGTGGATCCTCAGGGATGTTGGAGTCTTCATCTTTGAGGTTATCGTCCTCGTCAACCGGGGGGATATAGTTGTCATCCTCGGAATCATCAGGGTGCTCAGGGTCGCAGGGCTTCTCGAGGTTCTCCTGTGGTTCCCTAGGTCTTTGAGGTCATCGGGGTCTACTGGGGTATCATTTTCTTAGGTGTCCAAGATGACTCCCCTTCCATTGTTCGCCTTGGATCGCTTCCGCTGCTTCCGGCGTTTTGACGGCTCCTCGGATCTATCGTCATTTTTCTTGGGGGTGTTATCATCCTTATCGGCGGGTGTATCCACCATGTAAACATCATAAGAGGAGGTGGTCTTCCACGGTCCCATGTTGATAAGGGTCGGGTGCTGACCTCGTCGTACACATCCTCCATCCATTGGAGGCATAATCCAGCATGTCAGTTAAGTCATCGACAGTGGCTACCAAGTGGGTGGTGATACGTATCCATTGTATCCACTTTTCAAAACTCTTTTGCCCTTGTCTTGGACTCTAATTTGCATGATTTGAATGGAACTAACCTGGACTGACGCTGTTTTCAGCAGAATTGCCTTGGTGTTACTTTTGTGTAGAAATAAAAGTTCTCGGATTGAGCTAAAAATTTACAAGGAATAATTTTGGATTTAATAAAAAAATACGGCCGCAATAATCAACCAAAGGGGGGCCACCCACAGGCCACAAGCCTGCCAGGCGCGACCAACCCCCTGGCCGCGCCTAGCAGGCTTGTGGGCCCCCTGCTGCTCCACCGACCTCAATTTCACTCCTATTTATTCTTGTTCGCGGAGAAAAAAATCAAGGAGAAGAGTTCATCGCGTTTCACGATACGGAGCCGCCGCCACCTCCTGTTCTTCCTCGGGAGACCAGATCTGGAGTCTGTTTTGGGCTCCGGAGAGGGGAAATCGACGCCATCGTCATCACCAACCATCCTTCATCACCAATTCCATGATGTTCTCCGCCGTTCGTGATTAATCCCATCATAGGCTTACTAGACAGTGATGGGTTGGATGAGATTAATTATGTAATCGAGTTAGTTTTGTTAGGGTTTGATCCCTAGTATCCACTATGTTCTGAGATTGATGTTGCTATGACTTTGCTATGCTTAATGCTTGTCACTAGGGCCCGAGTGTCATGATTTCAGATCTGAACCTATTATGTTTTCATGAATATATATGTTTTCTTGATCCTATCTTGCAAGTTGTAGACACCTATTACGAGTTATGATCCGCATCCCCCGGGGTGACAATATCTGGGATTCTTTCCGGTGATTACCGTAGTTTGAGGATTTCATGTATTCACTAAGTGCTAATGCTTTGGTCTAGTTCTCTATTAAAAGGAGGCCTTAATATCCCTTAGTTTCCATTAGGACCCCGCTTCCACGGGAGGGTAGGACAAAAGATGTCATGCAAGTTCTTTTCCATAAGCACGTATGACTATATATGGAATACATGCCTACATTACATTGATGAATTGGGGCTAGTTTTGTGTCACTCTATGTTATAATTGTTGCATGATGAATGTCATCCGACATAATTATCCATCACTAATCCATTGCCTATGAGCTTTCCACATATTGATCTTTGCTAAGTTACTTCCCCGTTGCTACTGTTACAATCACTACAAAACTACTACTGTTACTTTTGCCATCATTACCATTACTTCCATACTACTTTGCTACTAAATACTTTGCTGCAGATACTAAGTCTTTCACGTGTGCTTGAATTGGCAACTCAGCTGCTAATACTCGAGAATATTCTTTGGCTCCCCTTGTGTCGAATTAATAAATTTTGGTTGAATACTCTACCCTCGAAAACTATTGCAATCCCATATACTTGTTGCCAGGGAGCATAGCTCTATTCTCTGAGTCACTTGGGATTTATATCTGTTGATCACTATGAAGAATCTGAAAGATCCAAAAACCAAGATCTATCCCTGTCACAACCCTAGCAAGAGTCCTAGACTAACATTGTGTTTGCATCATCATCATCATCATTGCATCAATATGAAATGGGGAGAAAGAAAAGAAACCCCAAGCACTTAATGAATTAAAGGAATTTAGGATAAATGAAATTTAAACAAATCCAAAATGCCCATAAAAAATGTTCCCTATGTCTGATAATTGAGGGCATGGATATACCAGGGGCCATTATAATAATCTGAACATTTCAAATAATTTAAATTACTGATTTAAGCCTCTCAAAAAGGTAAATAAAAACATTATCATTACTACTGTTTTCAAAATAATCTGAAACTTTTTATACAAGTATGAAATATTCAAACTTGAAAATATAAAAGTTTTTGAATTATTTGAAAGGGTATTTGGACCTGCAAAGAAATAAACAAATGTTAGTAGAAATCAGAAAACAGAAATAAAAAAAGAAAAAGGGACGAGCTTACCTGTGAAGCGGAAGGCCCAGCCCAGCCCACCAGGGGTGGGAAGGTCATCTTCCACCTCGCGCCAGTAGGCGTCGAGGTGGCGACCGAGCCATCGGCGACCTCCACCTCCTGCTTCCACGCAGCAGGCTTCTCCCCTGCTTCCCCGCGCCTAGAAGACGCGAGCTCTCTCTCCCCCGAGCTCATTCTCCCCCTCCCTTTCTCATGTGCTCTCTCTCCCGATCCCCTGCCGAAGGCCGCCGTCGCCGGACGTCGATTCGTCGCCGTCGCTGCCTCCCCGAGCCCGCTGACCAGCTCCCTGGAACCACCGTGAGCCCTTCTTACTTTCCCCTATGCTTTCCCTCTCTCTGGCGTCCCCTAGCTAGCTGCGTCGCCGGACCCGAGAACCTCCCGCCGCCGTCGATGGTCGCCGTCGTGCGTAGAACCCTCCAAGCTCACGTGTGCGTGCACGGTTGAACTCCTGGAGTTCCAAGGAGCTCGTAGAGCCCATCGTAGCGTCGCTCCGTGCTCTGTGTCGAGTTTTGATCCGAGCTCGAGCTCCGGCCGCCGCCACGAGCTTGTTTCCGGCGAGCTCCGGCGACCCCGTGGCCTCATGTGCCCTCGAATGGATGCGGTCGTGCACGGGCTACACGCCGGTGGTCTCAGCGCACCAAATGGTCGACTACAGGAAAAACCCGATGGATGCCGCCGTCCCTGATGGTCACCAGCGTCGAGCCGCCGGCCAACTCCGGCAGGTTTGACCCCAGATGGGCCCTGGCTTGACTCTGTGAGTCAATGACAGGTGGGGCCCCGGCCCTGATTAGTTTAGGTTAATCTATAATTAGTTTAATCATTAATTAAGTTAATGTGTCACTGACAGGTGGGCCCAATTAGTTAATTAAAATAGAATTAGTTTTAATCAGTTAGTTAAGTTAACCAGTCACTGACATGTGGACCCCACATGTCAGGCTTGACTCTGGCCCGGCCAGCTGACCAGCTGATGTCATCAAGACATCATGCTGATGCAATAAATTAATTTCTTATTTTAAAATAATTCCAGAAATTATTTAAAATTTTGAAAAATCATATAAAATAATCTGTAAGTCAGATGAAAATAATTTATATATGAAAAATTATCAGAAAAATCCAATGAATCCAATGGTGCTATTCTCATGCATGTTGGAGCAACCTATATAGGTGAACATGGACAATTGCCATTAGGTTAATATATGGAATTTGAAATGAGAACAAATTTGAACCTATATTCAAATCTGTTTTAAATTGACATGATCACTAGTTACATTAGCTCATCCATGCATATTACTATGCCATGATCATGCATCATATTGTTGCATCTGCTTGTATTGAATGCTCTTATCTGTGTTGCGGTAGGCCCTAATCCGGAAGATACTACCCCGTTTTCCGACGAGGGAGAGAACTCCTCCGCAACTCAGCAAGGCAAGCAACCCCATTGATCATTCCGATAACATCCCACTCTCTCGCTCCTGCTCTCGTTTATTGCATTAGGACAGACGATCACATGTCAGTCATACACGATAGATGATCCTATTCTTATGTATGACCTGATCTTGTCACAGTAAATAGCTAAACCTTGCAACCTAGCATACATGGTAGATGCCTGTGCCATGATGTGCTTAGCTTACTTTGCCTGCCATGCTTGCTATGCTTAGAGTTGTGTCAGGTCTGTTTCATCTGGGTGATGAACCGGAGTGAAACGGTGTTGTACGATGTGATGAGCTCGTAATGAATACGATTTGGTAAAGGTAGCGATGCGAGGCTATGTAGGAGTACATAGTGGGTTGTCTCACTGGGACCGTTCCTAGGAACTGGGTTCCGTGTTTGTGATCCAAGACTAGATACTACCACACGTTGGGATACTTAACTGACCCTCTCGACTTATCAGTCGCTTGGTCCTTAGTCCAGGATTTGCAAGTAGTTTCTGGTGCTTATAGCATGCTGGAGGCCGTGCATAGCGCTGACCCTCGGGGTGGGTTACGACGCGGTAGGCAGTGGCACGGTGTACCAAGGGTCACCCGAATGGTGGGCTTGGGAACCCTGCGCACATCGTTTGAGACCGTAGCGGAAACTTTGGCTGGACTTCCGTGCGGGTTCAGTCTCAAATAGGCGATAGCCTGGACTAGAGGTCTTATGTGATTAACGGTCGTGGCCGACTCCCTCGCTGGGCATCCGTTTGAAGGTTGCCGAGGTGCATGGTTTATGGGACACAACGATAAGTGGCGAGAGCGTGTGTGAAGAAGTACACCCCTGCAGGGTATGAAACTATTCGAATAGCCACGTCCTCGGATATGGACTACTTGGAGAACTTATGCTGTTCATAGATAATCAAATGGATACTTCAAAAAAACATCAAGACAAGTGTGAGTACCGTGGATGGCACTCTTCCGGTAGGGGAAGGTGAATCCATGGTAGAGTATTGTGATGGAGATACTGGACTTGTGTGCGATAACTAAAATTGTAACAAAGAGTTTAAAATTGAGTAGTGTAGGTTAGCCATGAGTCAAAGCTGGCATTCCTGCATGAACTCCACCACCCCCTTTATTGATACATGAGCATAAATAGACTAGGTCTATTTTAAAGACTTGCTGAGTACGTTTGTACTCATCCTTGCTTAATTAATGTTGCAGAAGAGAACCAGGACCCATCAGGTGGGTTCTATCTAGACGTTGACGACGCCGAATAGCTGGTGTCCCAGCTACGATCTTGCCCGTGTGGTGGGCTGTAGATAGTCAGGCCGTGTACCTCTTTTCTATTTTCGCCGTCTGTACTCAGACAGCTTAAGTTTCTGCTGGCCTGTATGACTTTGTTTGTATGACTTGAGTGTTGGGTCATGTGACCCCTATCTGTAAGAACATATTATGCAAGGCTCGTCTAAGCCTTTTAAATAAAAGTCATGTTGTTGTATGGTTATGTTGTGATGCCATAGTTGTATCTATGCATATCGGGCATGTCGTGCGTACGTGTGACGTGCAACGGTATGTATGGGATCCGACACCTAGTCGTGTGCCTTTAGTAGTACTCTTTACGGGAAACTGCCTCTTTGTGCTTCCACCGAGCCATGGTAGCTTGCTACTGCCCGGACACATTGATTGACCGACATGTATCCTTGTTTGCTGCTGTGTCTGTCCCTTCGGGGAAATGTCTCGCGACGTAATGGAGTCCTTGTAGCTTGCTATGACTCGTCTACACACGCTTGAGGCCGACACCTGCATTGTTGGGTTATGTATGCCTGTTTCCGTATGGATGTGCCACTTGGGTTCTATGACTAGTCATGTTGGCCCGGGTTCTTTGTTGTGTGATTGCCAGCGACACGTTCACATACGTGAGCCAAAAGACGCAAACGGTCCAGCCAAGGTAAGGCTGCAGCCGTGGAGTACCGTGCGTGAGGTCGCAAAGTGATGTGGCTTGTTACGGTGTGGAATCATATGACTTAGGATCGGGGTCCCGACAGCGTTGGTATCAGAGCCTGACTGATTGTAGGACTACCAAGCCAAACCGGCCGAAGTTGAGTCTAGAAACACTATAGATAAGTAGGGGAATTGATTGTGGAAGGGAACGTAAGGCTCTTTTTACTCCTCTTCCCAAGTTATTCTATGCTGGGTCATTCTCATCTCTTCTACGGGGAGAGGAACTAGCATTCTCATCTATTGCTTAGGATGACGAGTTACTAGCCATGGACCAATAGCTAGTTTGTTTGTAAGTGAGTGCAGTTATTCAAGTGTTGTTGGTGTGACAAACAGATGGAGAAGAGATTTGAGTCTAGATAGTCGAGTGGTTATGCCTTTCCAATCTTTTTCAATTGTCTCAAAAAATTTCTTGAGCAATTACAGCCGTTATGCTGTCCAATTTCTGCTAGGATCTCTAATATTTTTGCATCATTCTCTGTTTCAGATGCCCTCTCGTCCTTTCCGTCAGATGGTCCGTCTGACCAGGTACATCAATGTGCTGGGTCACATGGCCATGTTGGTTAGAGTTATGATGGAGGCTGGATATCGCTGGTACCCAGAGTACACAGTGGAGGAGCAGTATCGAGATTTCAACCAGAGTCAGTATCTGTGTACCGTTAGGATATATCCTTCATATCCTGGAGCTGCAGAGCCGCTTCACTGGACTCGTGGATTGGGAGTTACCATAGATATGGCAGTTCAGGAAGCCGCATACACCATGCTGACTATCATGAGGTTTCACCATGGTCTGCTACAGAACACGGAGTTCTGCTATGTTCCTGCTTCCATGGGAGGAGAGGATGGATATCTTAGTGCAGCCTACTTTGATCATTCTCATGAGGACCCTAGGCTGCAGGTGACCGCTCAGATGTTGGAGAACAGGGATTGTGCTGCACGTGCTCTTCGCATGGAGCTCTATGCTACCCGTGCCCGTCTTTGGACAGCCTTGACTCAGTTGGCACCTGTCGTGCAGACAGGCTATGGAGATTTGGAGATGCTGACCCCATCGCGGACTCATTTGCCAGCACACATAGACTGGCCTGATGTTGGAGGCATCACCCCTCTTCGAGGACCGTTGTTGCCGCTGACAAGGGGACCAAGGCCACATCCGTGTCCTTATGGTTTCCAGGGATCCCAGGCTAGAGTGTTTCCAGATCCTCAGGTTCAGCTCCCGGGTCACAGGGGTAACCTGTACGAGGCATTCTACGGTGATGTTTGAGTGTGTGGATGTTAGTCCTAGTATGGTAGTAGTCGTATCACCACAGTCCTGTGTGTCTTGTGGGATATGACCAAGGTCGAGAGTTGAGTTCTGGAGGTGTAGATAGATAATGTATAGGAAGCTTGTAATGCCTCCGATGAGTTGTGTCGTCTCTCCGTAGTTGTTTTCAGCTTGGGCTTGTACTGAACTAAGTCATGGTGTGTATGTAACCTAATGTTCATATGGTAGTTGCTTTACCATGTTGATTGGTGTTTATCCTACATGCCATGTTGACCAGTACATTCCTTATCTCATGTCTTAGAGTTGATGTTCTCTATGTCTAAGTTGTGGATTGTTTTTCCCCAGGATGGTGGCAACTAGGAACAATCCCGTGCCTGCTCCTGAGCAGGGAGAGAGTAGCCAGCCAAGGCAAGAGGAGCTGCCACATGCACCATCCCTGGCGAAGGTGATGCTAGAGGCTGAAAGGAATAAAAGGGAGACCAACAGGCTGTTGGAAAGAATTGAGCAAAACACAGCTCGTGCTCCCCGCAATGATCACCACGATGGAGTATCACTTGGTGACTTTATCAAGCGGTGTCCGCCTAAGTACCATCATTCGGTCGACCCCCTCGATGCGGATGATTGGCTGACTAGTATGTCACGCAAGATCCGAGCTGCAAATGTTTCAGAGGCCAACAAGGTGACCTTTGCGACATACTTTCTGGAGAGACCTGCCAACCTGTGGTGGGAAAGCTATGAGGCTATGCGTCCCCAGGGACCTGCACCAACCTGGGCAGAGTTCAGCGCCGCATTCCATATCCATCACATCCCGGAAGGGCTGATGGATCGCAAAAGAGAGGAATTTTGTGCCTTCACCCAGGGCAGATTGTCAGTGGAAGCATACAGTCGCGAGTTTGGTAATCTTGCTCGCTATGCTCCAAAGGAAGTCTCAACTGATGCTAAGAAGCAGGCTAGGTTCCACAAGGGACTTAATGCTGAGCTTCACTGAGATCTTCGCTTGCACGAGTGCACCACCTTCCAGGGCTCTCGTCAATAAGGCCATCAATGCTGAGTCCGGACAAACTGACTACGAGGCTTCGAGGAAGCATAACCGTGACTTCAACCATGCATCAGGTTCAGGCCCTAACAAACGCCGAGTGTGGGTGCCCAATGCGGCTTTGCCACCAAGATACACCGCGAGGCCATCCTTCTAGGCACCTCGTCCAGTTCAGTTCAACCCTCCACCTAGACCATTTGGAGGACCGTCTACAAATGTTGCACCTCGTGCTACAGTGGTATGCTACAAATGTGGAGAACCGGGACACTATTCTCGTGAGTGTCCCCAGAACAATGCTAAGCCCGCTGGATGTGGGAAACCAGGAAAAGCTTACTATGTGAAGCCAACTCCTGTCCATGGGCGAGTGAATTATGTGTCTGCTGAAGAAGCCCTTGAAGATCCTGATGTTATTCTAGGTACGCTTCTTGTTAATAGCCATCCAGCATCTGTTCTATTTGATACTGGGGCATCTCATTCATTCATCTCAGAAAGTTATGCACAGTTGCATAACATGTCCTTCTGTGACATGCCCACTCCTTTAGTAGTTTAGACTCCTGGTTCAAAATGGCAAACTTCTAGAGTGAGTCATGGCAATGAAATTCTGGTGGATAGACTAGTATTCCTAGCATCCTTGATAGCTCTTAAGTCTTCGGACATCAATATCATTCTAGGTATGGATTGGATGAAAGCCCACTATGCCAAGATTGATACTCATTCTAGGAATGTTCAACTTACACATTCATCGGGAGAGATAGTTAATGTCTCTACTCGAACAACCAAGCGCCAACTCTATTCCCTAAATGCTAGCCCTCTTCCAGAGTTAGAAGATATTCCGGTAGTCTGTGATTTTTCGGACGTCTTCCCAGAAGAACTGCCAGGTATTCCACCTGTCAGAGATGTTGAGTTCGTGATAGAGCTTATTCCAGGGACAGTCCCAATAGCCAGAAGACCCTAGAAGATGGCACCCTTAGAACTAGCCGAGCTAAAAACCCAACTTGATGAAGCTTGGAAGAAAGGTTTCATCCGTCCTAGCTCTTCTCCTTGGGCTTGCCCTGTCCTCTTCGTTAAGAAGAAGGACGGATCGGATCGGATGGTTGTGGATTATCGACCAGTGAATCTGGTCACTATCAAGAACAAGTATCTGCTCCCCAGGATCAACGATTTGTACGATCAACTCGCTGGATCCTCTGTCTTCTCCAAAATGGATTTGAGGTTGGGATACCATCAAATCAGAATTAGAAATGGGGACATTCCAAAAACGGCTTTTGTCACTCGTTATGGCCAATACGAGTACACCGTCATGTCCTTCGGTTTAACCAATGCCCCAGCCACCTTCTCTTGTCTGATGAATTCGATCTTCATGGAGTATTTGGATAAATTCGTCATGGTTTACCTTGACGACATACTCATCTACTCGAAGAACGAACAAGAACATGCCGAGCATCTAAGGCTGGTATTTATGAAACTTCGAGAGCACCGCTTGTATGCCAAATTCTCCAAGTGTGAATTTTGGTTGCCAGAGTGACCTATCTAGGCCACGTAATATCTGGTAAAGGAATTGCAGTCAATCCCGAGAGAGTTCAGGCTGTCCTTGATTGGACTCAACCTGAATCGGTTAAGCAAGTTCGGAGCTTCCTTGGCTTAGCGAGCTATTGTCGACGCTTTGCTGAGAACTTCTCCAAGGTTGCGAAACCTCTGACTGAACTCCTCAAGAAAGATAAAAAGTTCGAGTGGACCCCACAATGCGGGCATAGTTTTCAGGAGTTGAAAAGACGACTGACCTCTGCTCCCGTTCCGGTGCCACCAGATTTTTCTAAGGACTTTATTATCTACTGCGACGCCTCGCGACAAGGATTAGGTTGCATTCTCATGCAAGATCGTCATGTGATTGCATATGCATCTAGACAGTTGCTTCCACATGAAGATAATTATCCAACACATGATCTTGAGCTTGCAGCTGTAGTCCATGCACTAAAAACATGGCAACATTACCTTTTGGGTAATCGTTGCGAGATATACACTGATCACAAAAGTCTGAAATATATCTTCACCCAACCGGATTTGAATCTCAGGCAAAGACGGTGGGTAGAGTTGATTACAGATTACAACTTAGGGATAACTTACACCCCGGGAAAAGCCAATGTCATGGCTAATGCACTAAGTCGTAAGTCTTATTGTAACAATCTGATGCTACAACAAGGTCAACCGCTTCTCTATGAGGAATTCCGGAAGTTAAATCTTCACATTGTTCCTCAAGGATTCCTGTCCAACCTGGTGGCGAAACCTACTCTTAAGGATCAAATAGCATCTATCCAGAGATATGACAAAGGGATATCTCGGATTAAGGAGAACATCGTTAGCGGAAACGCTAAGAATTTCTCCAAGGATGAAGAAGATGTTGTGTTCTTCCAAAACCGGTTGGTGGTTCCTAAGAGCACACATTTGCGACAGTTGATTCTTAAGGAGGCTCATGATTCTCCTCTCACAATTCATCTGGGTAGTACCAAAATGTATCAGGACCTATGCCAGAGGTTCTGGTGGACTAGGATGAAGAGAGAAATTGCTCAGTATGTTGCTAACTGCGACGTTTGTCGTCGTGTGAAAGCAGAACATCAAAGGCCTGCTGGCACCCTTCAACCTTTAGCTATTCCTGAATGGAAATGGGATAAAGTTGGTATGGATTTCATCACCAGTTTTCCCAGGACCAAGAGAGGGAACAATGCTATATTCGTAGTCATTGATCGTCTTTCCAAAGTGGCTCATTTTCTTCCTGTTTGTGAAAGCATTACTGCTAGTCAGCTAGCTGAGTTATATGTTTCCCGAATAGTTTCTCTTCATGGTGTTCCTTTGGATATTAACTCAGACCGTGGAAGTATCTTTACTTCTCGATTTTGGGAAAGTTTTCAAACTGCTATGGGAACTCATCTATCCTTTAGCACTGCCTTCCGCCCTCAATCAAGTGGTCAAGTTGAGCGAGTCAATCAAATTCTCGAAGACATGCTCCGAGCTTGTGTTATATCTTTCGGTATGAATTGGGAGAACTGCCTTCCATTTGCTGAATTCGCATATAACAACAGTTATCAATCAAGCTTGGGCAAAGCCCCTTTTGAAGTTCTCTATGGACGAAGATGTCGAACACCTCCAACTGGTCAGAAACCGGAGAGAGGCAACTCTTTGGGCCGGATATGATCCAGGATGCAGAGGAGCAAGTTCGCGTTATTCGTGAAAAGTTGAAAACAGCCCAATCTCGTCAAAAGAGTCAATATGACCGTCATCATAAGTCTGTGACCTATGAAGTTGACGAGAAGGCTTACCTTCGGGTTACACCTCTGAAGGGTACCCATCGATTCGGTATCAAAGGCAAGTTGGCTCCTCGTTACATTGGACCTTTTCGCATTCTTGCTAAATGAGGAGAGGTTGCCTACCAATTGGAACTTCCACCGCATCTTTCCAAGGTTCATGATGTCTTCCACGTCTCGCAACTCAGGCGTTGCTTTTCGGACCCTGTCCGCGAAGTAGACCACGAAACGCTTGATCTCCAAGATAACCTTACCTATCGAGAATACCTTGTTCGTATTCTTGACCAAGCTAAGCGTACCACTCGGCGTCGGAACATCAAGTTTCTCAAGGTTCAGTGGTCACATCATTCTGAAAAGGAGGCGACATGGGAAAGAGAAGATCGTCTTCGACTAGAGTACCCCGCGCTCTTCCCGACGACTTCAAAATCTCGGGACGAGATTCTTTTGAGTGGGGGTGAGTTGTCACAACCCTAGCAAGAGTCCTAGACCAACATTGTGTTTGCATCATCATCATCATTGCATCAATATGAAACGGGGAGAAAGAAAAGAAACCCCAAGCACTTAATGAATTAAAGGAATTTAGGATAAATGAAATTTCAACAAATCCAAAATGCCCATCAAAAATGTTCCCTATGTTTGATAATTGAGGGCATGGATATACCAGGGGCCATTATAATAATTTGAACATTTCAAATAATTTAAATTACTGATTTAAGCCTCTGAAAAAGGTAAATAAAAACATTATCATTACTACTATTTTCAAAATAATCTGAAACTTTTTATACTAGTATGAAATATTCAAACTTGAAAATATAAAAGTTTTTGAATTATTTGAAAGGGTATTTGGACCTCCAAAGAAATAAACAAATGTTAGTAGAAATCAGAAAACAGAAATAAAAAAAGAAAAAGGGACGAGCTTACCTGTGAAGTGGAAGGCCCAGCCCAGCCCACCAGGGGTGGGAAGGTCATCTTCCACCTCGCGCCAGTAGGCGTCGAGGTGGCGACCGAGCCGTCGGCGACCTCCACCTCCTGCTTCCACGCAGCAGGCTGCTCCCCTGCTTCCCCGCGCCTAGAAGACGCGAGCTCTCTCTCCCCCGAGCTCATTCTCCCCTCCCTTTCTCCTCTGCTCTCTCTCCCGATCCCTTGCCGAAGGCCGCCGTCGCCGGACGTCGATTCGTCGCCGTCGCTGCCTCCCCGAGCCCGCTGACCAGCTCCCTGGAACCGCCGTGAGCCCTTCTTCCTTTCCCCTGTGCTTTCCCTCTCTCTGGCATCCCCTAGCTAGTTGCGTCACCGGACCCGAGAACCTCCCGCCGCCGTCGATGGTCGCCGCCGTGCGTAGAGCCCTCCAAGCTCACGTGCGCGTGCACGGTTGAACTCCTGGAGTTCCCAGGAGCCCGTAGAGCCCATCGTAGCGTCGCCCCGTGCTCTGTGTCGAGTTTTGATCCGAGCCCGAGCTCCGGCCGCCGCCACGAGCTTGTTTTCGGCGAGCTCCGGCGACCCCGTGACCTCCTGTGGCCTCGGATGGATGCGGTCGTGCACGGGCTACACGTCGGTGGTCTCAGCGTGCCGAATGGTCACCTGCAGGAGAAACCCGATGGACGTCGCCATCCCTGATGGTCACCGGTGTCGAGCCGCCGGACAACTTTGGCAGGTTTGACCCCAGGTGGGCCCTGGCTTGACTCTGTGAGTCAATGACAGGTGGGGCCTCGGCCCTGATTAGTTTAGGTTAATCTAGAATTAGTTTAATCATTAATTAAGTTAATGTGTCACTGACAGGTGGGCCCAATTAGTTAATTAAAACAGAATTAGTTTTAATCAGTTAGTTAAGTTAACCAGTCACTGACATGTGGACCCCACATGTCAGGCTTGACTCTGGCCCGGCCAGCTGACCAGCTGATGTCATCATGACATCATCTGATGCAATAAATTAATTTATTATTTTCAAATAATTCCAGAAATTATTTAAAACTTTGAAAAATCATATAAAATAATATGTAAGTCAGATGAAAATAATTTATATATGAAAAATTATCAGAAAAATCCAATGAATCCAATGGTGCTATTCTAATGAATGTTGGAGCAACCTAAATAGGTGAACATGGACAATTGCCATTAGGTTAATATATGGAATTTGAAATGAGAACAAATTTGAACCTATATTCAAATCTGTTTTAAATTGACATGATCACTAGTTACATTAGCTCATCCATGCATATTACTATGCCGTGATCATGCATCATATTGTTGCATCTGCTTGTATTGAATGCTCTTATCTGCGTTGCGGTAGGCCCTAATCCGGAAGATACTACCCCGTTTTCTGACGAGGGAGAGAACTCCTCCGCAACTCAGCAAGGCAAGCAACCCCATTGATCATTCCGATAACATCCCACTCTCTCGCTCCTGCTCTCGTTTATTGCATTAGGACAGACGATCACATGTCAGTCATACACGGTAGATGATCCTATTCTTATGTATGACCTGATCTTGTCACAGTAAATAGCTAAACCTTGCAACCTAGCATACCTGGTAGATGCCTGTGCCATGATGTGCTTAGCTTACTTTGCCTGCCATGCTTGCTATGCTTAGAGTTGTGTCAGGTCTGTTTCATCTGGGTGATGAACCGGAGTGAAACGGTGTTGTCCGATGTGATGAGCTCATAATGAATACGATTTGGTAAAGGTAGCGATGAGAGGCTATGTAGGAGTACATAGTGGGTTGTCTCATTGGGACCATTCCTAGGAACTGGGTTTCGGGTTGGTGATCCAAGACTAGATACTACCACACGTTGGGATACTTAACTGACCCTCTCGACTTATCACTCGCTTGGTCCTTAGTCCAGGAGTTGCAAGTAGTTTCTGGTGCTTATAGCATGCTGGAGGCCGTGCATAGCGCTGACCCTCAGGGTGGGTTACGACGCGGTAGGCAGTGGCACCATGTACCAAGGGTCACCCTAATGGTGGGCTTGGGAACCCTGCGCACATCGTTTCAGACCGTAGCGGAAACTTCGGCTGGACTTCCGTGCGGGTTCAGTCTCAAATAGGCGATAGCTGTTGGGGAACGTCGCATTGGAAACAAAAAATTTCCTACGCACACACAAACCTATCCATGGTGATGAGCATCTACGAGAGGGAGAGTGGATCTATGTACCCTTGTAGATCGCTAAGCGGGAAGTGTTAAGAAACGTGGTTGGTGTAGTCGAACATCTTCGCGATCCAAATCGCCGAGCGTCCCGCGATCTCATCACGATCCGTCCTGCGATCCAATCACGATCCGTCCCGTGAACTCATCATGATCCGTCTCACGATCTTGATCACGACCTGTCCCACAAACTCATCACGATCTGTTCCGCGATCTCATCACGAACTGTCTCGCGATCTCGATCACGGTCCTTCCGATCTAACGCCGAACGGACGACACCTCCGCGTTCAGCACACGTGCAGCTTGATGACGACCTCCGCCGTCTTGATCCAGCAAGAGTAGGTGGAGAGGAGAGAGAGTTCACCGGCAGCGTGACGATGCTCTGGTGATGGTTGTGGTGGAGCAATTCCGGCAGGGCTTCGCCTAAGCACTGCGAAAAACCAATCTAGAGGAGCACCGGTGGAACGGGTAGCACGTGGATGCAATTGTTAGCCAAACCCTAGCTATTCCACTAGTATATATAGGAGGAGAGGAGAGGAGAGCCAGCCAAGGCCTTTGGTTCAGCCGAAATAGGAGGTGGGAAGCAATCCTACTTCACCTCCAATCCTAGTTGGAGTAGGATTGCCTCCTATTGGCTGATTTTTCACCTTTTCCTTAGCCTTTTTCTCTCCCTGCACCATGGGCCTTTTGTGGCTGATTTACCAGCCCACTAAGGGCTGGTTAATACTCTCCCACAGCCCATGGTCCCTCTAGGGTCGAAACCCCCTCCCGGAGGCCTCCGGGTACACTACCGGCACTCCCGGTACACTACCGATGAGCCCGAAACCTTTTCGGAAACCAAACTGGGACTTCCTATATATGAATCTTTACCTCCAGACCATTCCGGATCTCCTCGTGACATCCGGGATCTCATTAGGGACTCCGAACAACCTTCGGTCACCACCATACATAACTCTACACTACCAAAACGTCACCGAACCTTAAGTGTGCAGACCCTGCGGGTTCAAGAACTATGTAGACATGACCGAGACACCTCTATGGTCAATAACCAATGGCGGGACCTGGACGTCCACATTGGTTCCTACATACTCTACGAAGATCTTTATCGGTAGAACCTCTATGTCAAGGATTCAGTTAATCCCGTATAACGTTCCCTTGCCCGAGATTTGATCGTCGGTATCTCCATACCTAGTTCAACCTCGTTACCGGCAAGTCTCTTTACTCGTTCCGTAATACAAGATCCCGTGACTAACACTTAGCCACATTGCTTGCAAGGCTTGTTGTGATGTTGTATAACCGAGTGGGCCTCGAGATACCTCTCCGTCACACGGAGTAACAAATCCCAGTCTCGATCCATGCCAACTCAACAGACACCATCGGAGATACCTGTAGAGCACCTTTATCGTCACCCAGTTACGTTGCGACGTTTGATACACACAAGGCACTCCTCCAATGTCCGTGAGTTGCATGATCTCATGGTCATAGGAACATATACTTGACATGCAGAAAACAGTAGCAATAAACTGACACGATCATATGCTACGTTTGTAGTTTGGGTCTTGTCCATCATATCATTCTCCTAATGATGTGATCCTGTTATCAAATGACATCTCATGTCCATGGCTAGGAAACCTTAACCATCTTTTGATCAACGAGCTAGTCTATTAGAGGGATACTAGGTACATGGTTTTGTCTATGTATCCACACATGCATTTAAGTCTCCGATCAATACAATTATAGCATGGATAATAAACGATTATCATGAACAAGGAAATATGAAAATAACTAATTTATTATTGCCTCTAGGGCATATTTCCAACAGTCTCCCACTTGCACTAGAATCAATAATCTAGTTCACATCACCATGTGATTCGCATTGTTATGAATCTAACACCCACTGAGTTCTGGGGCTTGATCATGCTTTGCATGTGAGAGAGGTCTTATAGTCAACGGGTCTGCGATATTCAGATCCGTGTGTACTTTACAAATCTCTATGTCAAACTGTAAACACTGCTACCACACTCCACCTGGTACTATTTCCAAATGGCTGCTCCACTATACGTATCCAGATTGCTACTACTAGTCATCCGGATAGGTGTTTAAAGCTTGCATCGACGTAACTCTTTACGACGAACTCTTTATCACCTCCATAATCAAGAAACATTTCGTTAGTCCTCTGGTCACTGAGGATAATTTCGACCGTTGTCCAGTGATCCACTCCTGGACCACTCTTTGTACCCCCTGACGGACTCATGGCAAGGCACACACAGGTGCGGTACACAACATGGCATAATATAGAGCCTATGGCTAAGGCATAGGGGACGACGTTCGTCCTTTCTCTTTCTTCTGCTGTTGTCGAGCTTTGAGTCTCACTCAACTTCACACCTTACGAATCAGGCGAGAACTCTTTCTCCGACTGATCCATTTTGAATTCTTTCAAAATCTTGTCAAGGTATGTACTTATTGAAAGTCTCATCAAGCATCTTGATCTATCTCTATAGATGTTGACGCTCAACAATTAGATAGCTTTATCCAGGTCTTCCTTTGAAAATCACTTTTCAAACAACCATTTATGCTTTCCAGAAATTCTACATTACTTCTGATCAACAATATGTCATCCACATATACTTATAAGAAATTCTATAGTGCTCCCACTCACTTTATTGCAAATACAAGTTTCTCGTAAACTTTGTATAAACATCAAAACTTTGATCACCTCATCAAAGCGTATATTCCAACTCCGAGATGCTTGCTTAAGTCCATAGAAGGATCACTAAAACTTGCACACCTTTTAGCATCCTTAGGACTGACAAAACCTTCTAGTTGTATCACATAAAACCTTTCCTCAAGTAAACCGTTAAGGAAACGATGTTTTGACATCCATCTGCCAGATTTCATAATTGAAAACGCAGCAACTGCTAACACAATTCCAACAGACTTTAGCATCGCTACGAGTGAGAAAGTCTCATCGCAGTCAACTCCTTGAACTTGTCACAAACAACTTTGCAACAAGTCGAGCTTTACAAATGGTGACAATTACCATCAACGTCTTTCTTCATTTTAAAGATCCATTTGTACTCAACGACCTGCCGTCCAACGAGCAAGTCTACCAAAGTCTATACTTGGTTTTCATACATGGATCCTATCTCGGATTTCATGTCCTCCAACCATTTGTCGGAATCCGGGCCCATCATCGCTTCTCCATAGCTCGTAGGTTCATCGTTGTCCAACAACATGACCTCCAAGACAGGGTTGTCGTACCACTTAGGAGCCGTACACATCCTTGTCGACCTACAATGTTCAATAGTAACTTGATCCTGAAGCTTCATGATCATCATCATTAACTTCCTCTTCAACTAACGTAGGCTTCACAGAAACATCTTTCTGCGCTGCGCTATTCTCTGGTTGAACAAAGGTTTAACAACCTCATCAAGTTCTATCTTCCTCCCACTCAATTCTTTCGAGAGAAACATTTCCTGGAGAAAGGATCCGTTTAAGCAACAAACACTTTGCACTAGGATCTGAAATAGAAGGTTCACCCAACTGATCTTAGGGTATTCTATGAAGATGCATTTGTCACCCTTGGGTTCGACCTCATTAGGTGAAAACATTTTCCACACAAGTGTCGCAGCCCCAAATATTAAGAAATGACAGCTTAGGTTTCTATCAAACCATAATTCACACGGTGTCATCTCAACGGATTTAGATGATGCCCTATTTAAAGTGAATGTAGTTGTCTCTAATGCATAACCCCAAAATTATAGTAGTAAAACGATAAGAGACATCACAATATGCACCATATCCAATAGAGCATGACTATGATGTTCGGACACACCATCACACTATGGTCTTCTAGGTGGCGTTTAGTTGTGAAGCAAATTTCACATTGTATTAAGTTGTCTGCCAAACTCGTAACTCATATATTCACCTCCACAATCATATCGCAGTCATTTTTATCTTCTTGTCATGATGATCTTAAACTTCACTCTGAATTTGCTTGAACCTTTCAAACGATTCAGACTTGTGTTTCATTAAGTAAATATACACTATATCTACTCAAATCATCAGTGAAGGTAAGAAAATAACGATATCCACTGCATGCTACAAGACTCACTAGATTGCATACATCAACATGTATCATTTCCAATGAATTACTTGCCCGCTCCATCTAACGGGGTCCTTTAGTCATCTTGCCCAAGAGGCATGGTTCGCATGTCTCAACCGATTCGAAATCGAATGAGTCCAAAGATCCATCAGCATGGAGTTTCTTCATGCGCTTTATACCAATATGACATTCTGCGGCAGTGCCACAAATATGTGGTACTATCATTATTAACTTTGTATCTTTTGACATCAATGTTATGAACATGTGTATTACTACGATCAAGATTTCAACAAACCATTCTCACTGGGTGCATGACCATTGAAGGTATTATTCATGTAAACAGAATAACCATTATTATCTAGCTTTAAATGAATAACTGTATTGCAACAAACATGATCTAATCATGTCCATGCTCAACGCAAAACACCAAATAACATTTATTCAGGTTCGTCACTAATCCCGAAGGTAAAGAGAGCGTGCGATGTTGATCACATCAACCTTGGAAACATTTCCAACACATATCGTCACCTCACCCTTAGCAAGTTCTCCGTTTATCCCGTAGCTTTTATTTCGAGTTACTAACATTTAGCAACCGAACTGGTATCCAATACCCAGGTGCTACTAGGAATACTAGCAAGGTACACATTAATAACTCATATATCAAATATACTTCTGTCGAAGTTGCCAGCCTTCTTATATACCAAGTATCTAGGGTTGTTCCGCTTGAGCGACCGTTCACCTCATAACAGAAGCACTTAGTCTCGGGTTTGAGTTCAACTTTGGGTTGCTTCACTTGAGCAGCAACTGACTTGCTATCCATGAAGTTTCCCTCCTTGCTCTTGCCCTTCTCGAAACTAGTGGTTTGGTTAACCATCAACACTTGACGCTCCTTCTTGATTTCTACCTTCGCGGTGTCAAAACATCGCGAACAACTCAGGAATCATTATTTCTATCCCTGGCAATTTATAGTTCATCACTAAGTTCTAGTAGCTTAGTGACAGTGACTTGGAGAACTATGTCAATCACTATCTTATCTGGAAGATCAACTCCCACTTGATTCAAGTGATTGTAGCAACCAGACAATCTGAGTACATGCTCAACGATTGAGCTCTTCTCTTTCATCTTGCAGGCAAAGAATCTTGTTGGAGATCTCATATCTCGCAACACGAGCACGAGCCTGAGATCCTAATTTCAGCTCTTAGAAACATCTCATATGTTCCGTGACGTTCAAAACGTTTTGGAGCCTCAATTCTAAGCCGTAACACATGACGTACTAAACTATCAAGTAGTCATCAGAACGTGCATGTCAGATGTTCACAACATCTACAGACGACGCTAGAGGGGTTGGCGCACCGAGCGGTGCATTAAGGACATAAGCCTTCTGTGCAGCAATGAGGACAATCCTCAAATCACGGACCCAGTCCGCAATATTACTACCATCATCTTTCAAATCTATTTCTCTAGGAACATATAAAAATACAAGGGAGCTACAGCGTGAGCTAGTAATCTACAACAGAATTTGCAAAGACACTTTCTCTATATTCATGATAATGAGTTCAATTAATCATATTACTTAAGAACTCCCACTCAAATTGACATCCCTCAGATCATTCGAGTGATACATGATCCAAATTCACCAACTCAAGTCCGATCATCACGTGAGTTGAGGTGGCTGCAATGGTGAACATCATCATGTTGATCATATCTACTATATGACTCATGTTCGACCTTTCGGTCTCTTGTGTTCCGAGGCCATGTCTGTACATGCTAGGCTCGTCAAGTTCAACCCGAGTGTTCTGCACGTGCAAATCTGGCTTGCACCCGTTGTATGTGAACGTAGAGTCTATCACACCCGATCATCACGTGGTGTCTCAACACGACGAACTTTCGCAACGGTGCACACTCAGGGAGAACACAATTTATCTTGAAATTAAGTGAGGGATCACCTTATAATGATACCGTCGTCCTAAGCAAAACAAGGTGCATAAAAGGATTAACATCACATGCAAATCATAAGTGACATGATATGGCCATGATCTTGTGCTTTTGATCTCCATCATGAAAGCACCGGCATGATCTCCATCGTCACCGGCATGACACCATGATCTCCATCAACGTGTCGCCATCGGGGTTTTCATGCCCTACATGCTTCTACTACTATTGCTACCATAGCGATTAAGTAAAGCATTACATAGAGCTTAATGATTGACACGCAGGTCATACAATAATTAAAGACAACCCTATGGCTCCTGCCGGTTGCCGTATTCATCGACATGCAAGTCGTGATAATCTATACATCACATGATCATCTCATACATCACATATATCACATCATGTAATTGGCCATATCATATCACAACATACCCTGCAAAAACAAGTTAGACGTCCTCTAATTGTTGTTGCATGTTTTACGTGGCTGCTACGGGTATCTAGCAAGAACAATTCTCACCTACGCATAAACCACAACGGTGATACACTAGTTTGCTTTTCAACCTTCTCAAGGACCGCCTTTGTCGAATCCGATCCAACTAAAGTGAGAGAAACTGTCACCCGCAAGCCATCTAGGCAACAAGTTGCGTCGAGGGAACCGGTCTCTCATAAGCGTACGAGTAATGTTGGTCCAGGCCGCTTCATCTCACAATCCCGCTGAACCAAAATACGACCAAGGGAGGAAGCAATCTAAGCATCAACGCCCACAAACCTTTTGTGTTCTACTCGAGATCTCATCGAACCATCAACCTTGCTCATGATGCCACTGTTGGGGAACGTCGCATTGGAAACAAAAAAATTCCTACGCACACGCAAACCTATCCATGGTGATGAGCATCTACGAGAGGGAGAGTGGATCTACGTACCCTTGTAGATCGCTAAGCGGGAAGCATTAAGAAACGCGGTTGGTGTAGTCGAACATCTTCGCGATCCAAATCGCCGAGCGTCCCGCGATCTCATCACGATCCGTCCCGCGATCCAATCACGATCCGTCCCGTGAACTCATCACGATCCATCTCACGATCTTGATCACGACCTGTCTCGCGAACTCATCATGATCTGTTCCCGATCTCATCACGAACTGTCTCGCGATCTCGATCACGGTCCTTCTGATCTAGCGCCGAACGGACGGCACCTCCGCGTTCAGCACACGTGCAGCTTGATGACGATCTCCGCTGTCTTGATCCAGCAAGAGGAGGTGGAGAGGAGAGAGAGTTCACCGGCATCGTGACGGTGCTCCGGTGATGGTGGTGGTGGAGCAATTCCGGCAGGGCTTCGCCTAAGCACTGCGAAAAACCAATCTAGAGGAGCACCGGTGGAACGGGTAGCACGTGGCTGCAATTGTTAGCCAAACCCTAGCTATTCCACTAGTATATATAGGAGGAGAGGAGAGGAGAGGCAGCCAAGGCCTTTGGTTCAGCCGAAATAGGAGGTGGGAAGCAATCCTACTTCACCTCCAATCCTAGTTGGAGTAGGATTGCCTCCTATTGGTTGATTTTTCACCTTTTCCTTAGCCTTTTTGTCTCCCTGCGCCATGGGCCTTCTGTGGCTGATTTACCAGCCCACTAAGGGCTGGTTAATACTCTTCCACAGCCCATGGTCCCTCTAGGGTCGAAAAACCCCTCCCGGAGGCCTCCCGGTACACTACCGGCACTCCCGGTACACTACCGATGAGCCCGAAACCTTTTCGGAAACCAAACTGGGACTTCCTATATATGAATCTTTACCTTCGGACCAATACGGAGCTCCTCGTGACGTCCGGGATCTCATCTGGGACTCTGAACAACCTTCGTTCACCACCATACATAACTCTACACTACCGAAACGTCACCGAACCTTAAGTGTGCAGACCCTGCGGGTTCGAGAACTATGTAGACATGATCGAGACACCTCTACGGTCAATAACCAATGGCGGGACCTGGATGGCCACATTGGTTCCTACATATTCTACGAAGATCTTTATCGGTCGAACCTCTATGTCAAGGATTCAGTTAATCTCGTATAACATTCCCTTTGTTCTTCGGTATGTTACTTGCCCGAGATTCGATCGTCGGTATCTCCATACCTAGTTCAACCTCGTTACCAGCAAGTCTCTTTACTCGTTCCGTAATACAAGATCCCATGACTAACACTTAGCCACATTGCTTGCAAGGCTTGTTGTGATGTTGTATTACCGAGTGGGCCCCAAGATACCTCTCCGTCACACGGAGTAACAAATCCCAGTCTCGATCCATGCCAACTCAACAGACACCATCGGAGATACCTGTAGAGCACCTTTATAGTCACCCAGTTACGTTGCGACGTTTGATACACACAAGGCACTCCTCCGATGTCCGTGAGTTGCATGATCTCTTGGTCATAGGAACATATACTTGACATGCAGAAAACAGTAGCAATAAACTGACACGATCATATGCTACGTTTGTAGTTTGGGTCTTGTCCATCATATCATTCTCCTAATGATGTGATCCCGTTATCAAATGACATCTCATGTCCATGGCTAGGAAACCTTAACCATCTTTTGATCAACGAGCTATTCTATTAGAGGCATACTAGGGACATGGTTTTGTCTATGTATCCACACATGCATTTAAGTCTCCGATCAATACAATTATAGCATGGATAATAAACGATTATCATGAACAAGGAAATATGAAAATAACTAATTTATTATTGCCTCTAGGGCATATTTCCAACAATATCCTGGACTAGAGGTCTTATGTGATTGACGGTCGTGGCCGACTCCCTCGCTGGGCATCCGTTTGAAGGTTGTCGAGGTGCATGGTTTATGGCACACAGCGATAAGTGGCGAGAGCGTGTGTGAAGAAGTACACCCTTGCAGGGTATGAAACTATTTGAATAGCCGCGTCCTCGGATATGGAGTACTTGGAGAACTTATGTTGTTCATAGATAATCAAATGGATACTTCAAAAAAAACATCAAGACAAGTGTGAGTACCGTGGATGGCACTCTTCCGGTAGGGGAAGGTGAATCCATGGTAGTGTATTGTGATGGAGATAGTGGACTCGTGTGCGATAACTAAAATTGTAACAAAGAGTTTAAAATTGAGTAGTGTAGGTTAGCCATGAGTCAAAGCTGACATTCCTGCATGAACTCCACCACCCCCTTTATTGATACATGAGCATAAATAGACTAGGTCTATTTTAAAGACTTGTTGAGTACGTTTGTACTCATCCTTGCTTAATTAATGTTGCAGAAGAGAACCAGGACCCATCAGGTGGGTTCTATCTAGACGTTGACGATGCCGAATAGCTGGTGTCCCAGCTACGATCTTGCCCGTGTGGTGGGCTGTAGATAGTCAGGCCGTGTGCCTCTTTTCTATTTTTGCCATCTGTACTCACACAGCTTAAGTTTCCGTTGTCCTGTATGACTTTGTTTGTATGACTTGAGTGTCGGGTCATGTGACCCCTATCTGTAAGAACATATTATGCAAGGCTCGTCTGAGCCTTTTAAATAAAAGTCATGTTGTTGTATGGTTATGTTGTGATGCCATAGTTGTATCTATGCATATCGGGCATGTCGTGCGTACATGTGACGTGCAACGGTATGTATGGGATCCGACACCTAGTCATGTGCCTTTAGTAGTACTCTTTACGAGAAACTGCCTCTTTGTGCTTCCACCGAGCCATGGTAGCTTGCTACTGCTCCGGACACATTGATTGACCGGCATGTATCCTTCTTTGCTGCTGTGTCTGTCCCTTCGGGGAAATGTCTCACAACGTAATGGAGTCCTTGTAGCTTGCTATGACTCGTCTACATACGCTTGAGGCCGACACCTGCATTGCTAGGTTATGTATGCCTGTTTCCGTACGGATGTGCCACTTGGGTTCTATGACTAGTCATGTCGGCCCAGGTTCTTTGTTGTGTGATTGCCAGCGACACGTTCACATACGTGAGCCAAAAGACTCAAACGGTCCCGGCCAAGGTAAGGCTGCAGCCGTGGAGTACCGTGCGTGAGGCCGCAAAGTGATGTGGCTTGTTACGGTGTGGAATCATATGACTTAGGATCGGGGTGCCGACAATCCCTCTACTACGAGGGAAGGTAAGGAACTGCCATTTAGCTCTGCACTTGATTCACCTTATGTTATGAGTAAGTTTGCGACACCAACACCTGCTAGTAATTCTGATATGTCACAAGTAATTGATGATGCTACTTCTGCGATGCATGATGCTTATGATGATACTTTGCTTGGTAATACTGTGCCACTGGGTGAATTTCTTGATGAAAAAATTGCTAGAGTCATGGTGAAAATTATGATACTTCTGAAACTGATGAAATTATTGAAACAAAACACTTTGAGAAACCTAGTATACCTAGCTCTCCTAGATATGAATTACCTGATATTCTTGAGGGTTATGTTATGGAAGGAGAGGTAGCTAGGAACTTTCTTGCTTGTAATGATAGAGATGATCTTAAGAAATTACTATGCAACTGGAAAGAAAAATCTTTAAATGCTAGAATGAAAACTGTTCCTAAGTTTGCTATTTCACCTATCTTCGTTACTGATAAGGATTATGAATTCTCGGTCGATCCTGAGTTGATTACTTTGGTTGAATCTGATCCTTTCCATGGCTATGAATCTGAAAGAGTTGTGGCACATCTCACTAAATTGAATGATATAGCCACCCTATTTACTCATGAGGAAAAAATTCGTTATTACTATATCATTAAGTTGTTTCCTTTCTCGCTAAAGGGTGATGCTAAGATATGGTTTAATTCCTTCGCTCCTGGCTGTGCGCATAGTCCCCAGGATATGATATATCACTTTTCTGAAAAATATTTTCCTGCCCACAAGAAACAAGCTGCCTTGCAGGAAATATTTAACTTTGTGCAAATTGAAGAAGAGAGTCTCCCACAAGCTTGGGGGAGGATTCTCCAATTACTAAATGCTTTTCCTTATCATCCTCTCAAGAAAAACGAAATACTTGATATCTTTTATAATGGACTAACCGATGCTTCTAGGGACCACCTAGATAGTTGTGTTGGTTGTGTTTTTAGGGAACGAACCATTGAACAAGCTTAAATACGATTGAATAATATATTGAGCAATGATAATGATTGGACTATCCACGAACCACCTTCGAAGCCAACTCCGAAGAAAAGAGGTATTCTATTTCTATGTCCTGAAGATATGCAAGAGGCAAAGAAATCTATGAAAGAAAAAGGTATTAAAGCTGAAGATGTTAAGAATCTACCACCTATTGAAGAAATACATGGTATTGATAACCCAACACTAGTAGTAGAGGTAAATTCTCTTCGTAGATTTGATGAACGCGATATTCCATATAATAAGTTTACTAACCAATGCTTGGATGAGTTTGATAATTTTGTTGTTAAGCAAGAAATTTGTAATGCTTATGTTAGTAGACAATTGAAACATAATGCTTTCATGCTTGATCGCTTAGGCGATTATATGAGTAGAACTATCAATGATCTTAAATTGATTAGTAAACATGCTTCCATGGTAACTACTCAAGTAGAACAAGTGCTTAAGGCACAGAATGATTTTCTTAATGAGATGAATAGTAAGAACAATGATCATTCTGTTAAAGTTGTGACTAGAGGTGATAGAATGACCCAGGAACCTTTGTATCCTGAGGGCCACCCTAAGAGAATTGAGAAAGATTCTCAAAGGAGTAATATTGATGCACCTAGTCGCTCCAGTAATAAGAGGAATAAGGATGATGATAGAACTTTGCATGCTGCTAGTGAACCTGTTATAGACACACCTGAAAACCTAAATGATATTTCTATTTCTGATGCTGAGACACAATCTGGTGATGAACATGAGCCTAGTAATAATATTAATGATGTTCATGTTGATGCTCAACCTAGTAATGATAATGATGTGGAGATTGAACCTGCTTTTGATCTTGATAACCCACAACCTAAGAATAAAAGATATGACAAAACAGATTTTTTATTGCTAGGAAGCATGGTAAAGAAAGAGAACCATGGGTTCAGAAACCCATGCCCTTTCCTCCTAAACCATCCAGGAAAAAGGACGATGAGGATTTTGAGCGCTTTGTTGAAATTCTTAGACCTGTCTTTTTGCGTATGCGCTTGACCGATATTCTGAAAATGTCTCCTTATTCTAAGTATATGAAAGATATTGTGACTAATAAAAGGAAGATACCGGAAGCTAAATTTTCCACCATGCTTGCTAATTATACTTTTAAGGGTGGAGTACCAAAGAAATTAGGAGATCCAGGAATACCAACTATACCATGCTCTATTAAAGGGAATTATGTTAAAACTACCTTATGTGATTTGGGAGCCGGTGTTAGTGTTATGCCTTTCTCTTTATATCGTAGACTTGATTTGAATAAGTTGACACCTACTGAAATCACTTTGTAAATGGCTGATAAATCAACTGCTCTACCTATCGGTATTTGTGAGGATGTACCTGTCATAGTTGCAAATGCTACTATCTTAACGGACTTTGTTATTCTTGATATTCCCAAGGATGACAGTATGTCGATCATCCTTGGTGGACCCTTTTTGAATACTGCAGAGGCTGTTATTCATTGCAACAAAGGCAATGTCACTTTTCATATTAATGGTAATAAGCATATGGTACACTTTCCGAAGAAACAACCTCAAGTTCATAGTATCAACTCCATTGAAAAAAATGCCAATGATTATTATTGGGACTGTGAATTCCCTCTTCCTACTGTCAAGAAGAAATATGATATACTTATTGTTGGGGAAATGCATATCCCCATTGAGGTAACTTGGTGTTATTCGAAAATTCTCCGGTTTCATGTTATTCAAAAGAAGTTTGTTAATAAGACTTGACCAACCTTATTGATGGATTCCTTTTGATGAGCATGAGATGGTTGAATTTAGAAAGCACAACTTTCTGTACCCAACTTTTACTTTCTGTTAGTTAGATTAAATTAAGTAAAATGCTATTATTTTTCTGTTTTCTGAGTTTTCCGTGCAATAGAAAAATGGCCTGAAAATAAAATTTCTTCAAATGCCCTGAAAATGTAGTATGATTTTTTCTGGAATATTTAAAAATATCTCGCACTCAGCACACTGCAGGGGGCTGCACTAGCGGGTCACAAGCCTATAAGGCGCGGCCACCCCCTGGTCGCGCCTAGCAGGCTTGTGGGTCCCACGTGGCCACCCTTCACTTATTCCAACACCCATCCGGTTCATCTTCCTCCAAAAAAATCCCACCATTGCTCAAACCCATGGTCTAGCTCATTTTGCTGCCATTTTCGATCTCCTTGTGCAAAGCTTCATTAGCAAAACTGTTTTGGGAGATTGTTCCTCGGTATGTGACACCTCCAATGGTCCAATTAGTTTTTGTTCTAGTGCTTTATATATTGCAATTTTTTTGCTGCTGTGGTGACCTTGTTCTTGAGCTTGCATGTCACATTTGTATGGTCCCAAGTAGTTGTGATGCATAATATAGCCTCTAAGCACTTGTGGAAGTAGTTGCTATGAGTTTCGTTGAGTTTTGTTCACCTTTATTTGGGGACACTAAAAATTTCAGAATTTTTCAGAAAGAGAAATGCTGAGGTGATCGTTAAGAGGCTCTTCAAGCCGAAGTTCTAAGGAAGGAGATAATGAGATGAGGGAGAAACCCAAGTATAATCTTCCTCGCGCCGCAGGAGTTCGACCACGTGAATGGTCATGTGACACATTCTTGAGGGCGGTCGGCATTTATGAAGATTTCTGTTACTTGGTTGAGGATGCAGGCCTCACTGATTTCATTAATGATAAGTGTGACCAGTACCTCTTTCTCACGAATACCTTTGTGCAAAATTTTCATTTTCATGTTAGGGAAGATCCTCCTACAGTAGAATTTTACTTATATGATGTGCCTAAGAAAATGAACCTTTATGATTTTTGCAAACTTTGCAAAATACCGTATGAGGGCACCATCAGGGAACCACGTCCTAGAGACATGTAAGATTTTTTTGCCGCACTCACTGTAGGGGAAGAGAGGTGTGTGTCGAAGGCAAGAGCAGCTAGTTTACATTTTCCTGTGCTATGCTATTATTCATTATTTGATAGGAGATGCTTAGTTAGTCGCTGGGAGAGTGGAGGTCTTAGTGTCCCTGACTTTGCCATTCTGCACCACGCTTTATTTGCAGATAGAACCTTTAGTCTGGGCGCTATGGTGGCCTAACGGTTGAACACCAACCGTTCGAAGGGGCCCATATTCGGAGGTATCTGTGCATCTCGTTTGGCCAAACACTTTGAGATACCCATTAGACTTAACGAGGAAGACAAGAGGCTGCTGTCCTCGAAGTCCTTAGATTATGACTGTATGGTAGCACATGATGTTATTAAGAAAAATGATGATAGGAGGCTGCTTTATAACTTCGTTTTTAGCTAGGGTACTTGCGAGATTATTACTCTGCCTTCTTCTGCTTTGTTCGATATTCGCTCAGGAAGGTACACCATTATGCCCGGAGACATTTACAGATATTGGGGTTTGACACAACCCTCAGCTCCAGAATTGGCACCAGCCCTTGATCCGTACCCGGAGCCAGACTTCAGTGGGAGCCGCAGGAGTTCGCCAACTAATGGAACTCTAAGGACGCTCATGAGTATCCAGGAGAGAGCTCTTTCCAGCCATGGCCATAGACCAACTTAGGCCTAAATCCTAAGCTTGGGGGAGTACGTATTTCTCACCGACTTTACATTCATGTTCACACATCCATCTTAAGTAGTTGATGTTCATACTTTTTCATTGTACCATCAATGGTAGTTTATTTCCTTGTTTTGCTTTCTTCTTGTGTGTTTAATTAACTTTGGAAAATACAAAAAAATAGTTCTGGCTTTGTCTTCTAGTTGCTTAGTTGAAGCATTAAAATAAAACCAAAAAAGATTGTTCATTCTTCTTTTGCTTGTTGGGAGCTTTCCCGTGTAAATAGTTTTTCTCGTTCTTCTTTTGATTTTTCTTTCTTCGGGTCGTAAGGAGAAGACCACAATGAAAATGTCAAGTGGGTCTCATATGCATTATTGTTTACCTATTAGAGAGCCCATGTTACCTTGTCTTCTCCTTTGAGTTATTGTTTGCAGATTCTAGCTTAGTCCAATGCACGTGCACTCTTATTATTATCCACACCGTTCGGTCGTGTAAGTGAAAGGCAATAATGACGATATTTGATGAAAAGAATGATATGGAGAAAATATGGTATGAACTCGACCTATCTTGCTTTTGTAAATATGATTAGATCATCGTTTCGAATTCAGTTCATTATGGGTGAAACATATTTGCAATGACAATTAGAGATTATAGTTACTCATTCCATTCTTAATTAGCTAAGACTGGATAATGGTTTATCTTTGGTGCCAACATGCATATTAAAATGGTTGTGATATAGTATGATGGGATGGTATCCTCCTCTGAACAATTCAAGTGGCTCGACTTGGCACATGTTCATGCATGTAGTTGAAACAAAATCAACATAGCCTCTATGATATTTATGTTCATAGTGATTTATATCCTACTCAAGCTTGCACTCAATGTTGGTTAATCTCAAAGCATGTTGATGACTGTGTCGCTCTCTAGTTGGTCGCTCCCCAGTCGTTTGGTAGCCTTCACTTGTACTAAGAGGGAATGCTGCTTGTGCATCCAATCCCTCAAACCCAAAGTTGTTCCATATGAGTCCACCATACCTGCCTATATGCGGTATTTACCTGCCGTTCCAAGTAAATTTGCATGTGCCAAACTCTAAACCTTCAAATAAACATTCAGTTTTGTATGCCTAAATCGCTCATGTGGCAGCTAGGGGTTGTCAGTATCTTCCATGCTAGGTGGGTTATTCTCACGATATGTGTTGATTCACTATCATTCACGAGAAAGTGGCTGGTAATCAGGATGCCCAGTTCCATGCTCGAAATAAAAGCAAAATATAATTAAATAAAACTCCCCCAGGATTGTGTTTGTATGGACGGTACCCGTTTATTCCGCTCGCCGTGGAGTGTGACTGATTGGTGGAGGGGGAGTAAAAACTTTATCATTCTGTTTGGGAACCTCCTATAATGTATCTAGCATGGAAGATGTTGAAAACCTCTTCATTGTTATGTGAGCAATGAAAGCATACCGCTCAAAAATCATTACTTATCTCTGTTTTAAAACTCGAGCTCTAGCACCTCTGCAAATCAATGCTTCCTCTGCGAAGGGCCTTTCCATTTACATTATTGTTGAGTCATCCTCTTCTCATAAAAGGCACCAGTTAGAGAGCACCGCCGTCATTTGTATGCTTTGCTGTTAATTGATATTGAGTATGAGCATGACTAGATCTCTTTCACCGTGAATTACAATGTCTAGTCAGTCCTTGTTCTTTAGAGGTGCTCTGCATTTATGTTTTGCGGTCTCAGAAAGGGCTAGCGAGATATCATTTCATCATATTGTATCATGATTATTTTGAAAAAGTGTTGTCGTCCGAGAGTTATTATTATTGCTCGCTAGTTGATTATGTCATTGATATGAGTAAATGTGAGACCTAAATGTTATCGTGAACGTGGTTAGTCCATGATCTTTGCTGAAAATCTGAACATCCGTTAGACGTATTTACAATAAGAAGATCAAACAAAGTTTGTAAAAGTTTTTCTTTATCACTTTCAGTTTATCAACTGAATTGCTTGAGGACAAGCAATGGGTTAATCTTGGGGGAGTCGATGTGTCTCCATCGTATCCACTTTTCCAAACTCTTTTGCCCTTGTTTTGGACTCTAATTTGCATGATTTGAATGGAAGTAACTCAGACTGACGCTGTTTTCAGCAGAATTGCCTTGGTGTTATTTTTGTGCGGAAATAGAAGTTCTCGGATTGACCTAAAAATTTACGAAGAATATTTTTGGATTTAATAAAAAATACTGGTGTAAGAATCAACCAGAGGGGGGCCACCCACAGGCCACAGGCCTGTCAAGCACGGCCACCCCCCTGGCCGCGCCTAGCAGGCTTGTTGGGCCCCTGATGCTCCACCGACCTCAATTCCACTCCTATTTATTACTATTCGCGGAGAAAAAATCAAGGAGAAGAGTTCATCACATTTCACAATACGGAGCCGCCATCACCTCCTGTTCTTCCTTGGGAGACCAGATCTGGAGTCCGTTTTGGGCTCCGGAGAGGGGAAATCGACGCCATCGTCATCACCAACCATCCTTCATCATGAATTCCATGATGCTCTCCACTGTTCGTGAGTAATCCCATCATAGGCTTGCTGGACGGTGATGGGGTGGATGAGATTTATTATAATCGAGTTAGTTTTTTAGGGTTTGATCCCTAGTATCCACTACGTTCTGAGTTTGATGTTGCTATGACTTTGCTATGCTTAATGCTTGTCACTAGGGCCCGAGTGCCATGATTTCCAATCTGAACCTATTGTGTTTTCATGAATATATATGTGTGTGTTCTTGATCCTATCTTGCAAGTTGTAGACACCTATTACGAGTTATGATCCGCATCCCCCAGGGTGACAATAACTGGGATTCTTTCCGATGATTACCATAGTTTGAGGAGTTCATGTATTCACTAAGTGCTAATGCTTTGGTCAGGTTCTCTATTAAAAGAAGGCCTTAATACCCCTTAGTCTCCATTAGGACCCCGCTGCCACGGGAGGGTAGGACAAAAGATGTCATGCAAGTTCTTTTCCATAAGCACGTATGACTATATATGGAATACATGCCTACATTACATTTATAAATTGGAGCTAGTTCTATGTCACCCTATGTTATAACTGTTGCATGATGAATGCCATCCGACATAATTATCCATCACCGATCCATTGCCTATGAGCTTTCCACATATTGATCTTTGCTAAGTTACTTCTCCGTTGCTATTGTTACAATCACTACAAAACTGCTACTGTTACTTTTGCCATCGTTACCATTACTTCCATACTACTTTGCTACTAAATACTTTGCTGCAGATATTAAGTCTTTCAGGTGTGGTTGAATTGACAACTCAGCTCGTAATACTTGAGAATATTCTTTGGCTCCCCTTGTGTCGAATCAATAAATTTGGGTTGAATACTCTACCCTCGAAAACTGTTGCGATCCCCTATACTTGTGGGTTATCAGGTGGTGGGTGGGTAATAAAATTCCTTGAGATCTGACATGATACCGATCTGAACATAGGTCAGTCTTAGTGTTAGGGAACGATGCTTGGGAAACAAAAAAATTCTTATGCACACGCAAGATCTATCCTTGGTGATGACCATCTACGAGAGGGAGAGTGGATCTACATACCCTTGTAGATCGTTGCTACTTCTTGAGCATGCGTTAGTTTCCGTGAAGAGGAACGGGTGAAGCAACAAAGTAGATAAGTATTTCCCTCAGTTGTTGAGAACCAAGGTATCAATCCAGTAGGTGTAACATCCCAAAATTTCATTTTGGAATGTTATGAAATATAGCTATGCATCATCATCATGTTGTTTGAGAGAAATGAATTGTTGAAGTTTCCCTTTTGGATTTCTGAAAGGCCGTCTCTATTTTTCCATCATTTGTTTTTCCTATCTTGCCAAAACCCTGAAATATTCAAATATGAGAGGAGGAACATGACACTCCATATCAGGGGTATTTTTGTGAAGTATTTGAACCATAAAACCCAGGGGGTTATTTGAAAATTTATTGCAAAAAGAATTAAAATCAATTTAGGCATTTTCTGAAAATAATTTTTTTAAGTATTTATTATGGTCGTGGAAAAATGTACATTTAATTGCATTTATTACCCTGGTCAATTTAATATATATATCTTCATTTTTTGGAAAAGTTTTCATTGCCATAAAGTAGTTTCCTTTCTCTGTAAATTAGAAAACGGAAAGAAATCGCGTATTAGGAAAGTCCACCGGCCTACCACACCCACGCCAGATCCGAATTTAATTCGGATCGGCCACCGACGCAACAAACACCGCTCCCCTCTCTCTGTCGCATGGGACCCACTGACCAACCGCGCGATCCCCGCGGTCACCCCCTTCCTTTCGCCTCCACCTCGCCGGCGAGATCCACTCCCACCCGGATCTCCCTCCTCCTTCCATTTCCCGACCCCTCGAGGCCCCTATATAAAGCCCCTGCCTCGCCGCGTTCCATTCCCCCCCCCCAAATACCACACCTCCCCTTGCCAGAGCGCCGCCCCCGCACCTCGCCGGAGCTCGGCTCCCCACCGAAGCTCCCTGAGCTCGTGGTCGTCGCCCCCTTCACCCCCACACCCCACCGTCACCACCAATCGTCGCCGGAGGCCCGCCGCCATCGAATGCACCTTTCGGACGCCGCCCTCGACCACCGTGACACCGGCCCCGACCACCTTCGATGATCTGCCGCCGTCGACCGTCGCCGGAGACCCCCGACCCTCTTTGTAAGCCACCGCCCCTCCCTAGACCGTCAGATCTAGATCCAACGCGTAGGATTAGATCATTTAAATCCCCGAACCGGTATCCCCTAAGGCTTGGACGTCCGCTCACTAAACCTCGCACGCACATCGCCTCGGCCAATCACAGCATGACACGTAGCACACTGTCCGTTAGTTTTTCTTTTCTGTTTTTGTTTTAGAAAAACAGAATAGTTTATGTTTTTCTTTTTGTTATATCTTTTAGGATATTTAGAGTTTTTGATTGATTCTTTTTGCAACATGTCACAAATTTCATGTAGTTTATGCCTGTAGTTTTAGTTTTCAAATTTGACCCATTAAATTTGAATTTTGTTAAATTTGAGCAAATCACTAAAATTTGAATAACTTGAGTTTAAAAACTTATTTTTGAGTGATTCTTTTTGCCACTGTTTTGTATTAGTTAGGTTTATAATCCTGCTTTGTTTGATAATTTTGAGAATATTTTAGATTAGAGTTTTTAGAAAAACTGATTTTGTTTAGTTCTTCTTAGGGTTTAATTAAATTGTTTTTATTTTAGTTTATTTTGATTCTGTTTTAGTTTAACGTTATGTTGTAGTATTTTAGTTTTCTATTGTTAAACATTAGGAGATTTATTTTCTGTTAAAAATATTTTTGTTTTGTTTGGTGTTCTATTTTAATAGGTAAACATTGTTTTCACCATAAGTATTGTATAGTAAAAGGTTTTGTAGTAATTCTTTTGCACAAAAGTTTTATGGTGAAATACTTCTTGTTTTCTACTAAAATTTTAGTATTTATTTTCTGTTCTGTATTTATTAGTTGCTGAAAACAATTTTTGTCTTGTTATGTCCTAGTAGAAGTTTTGCCACAAAAAGTTGAGAGGTTTTCTACTTTGTTTGATTTCTTTCTTTTGATTGTGATATTGATTGTTGTAGTATTATTAGTTTACTTTGCTGTTGTGTAAATTGTATTGTGGTTATGCTTATTGTCTGCTTTGTTTGACTCGTTGGATCATCCGGAGTGTGAGGCTTGTTATCTAGAGTCACTCGAGTACGAAGATCGTCAGCAAGGCAAGTTCACATTGACCATGTTATTACCTATCTTTTTCAAGTTGCATTAGTTCAACCTTCCACCCATTGCATGCAAAGTAGGTACTTGAAAATTTGGTTGTTTGATGTAGTATCATGTGGTAGGCACCCCTCAACCCTTTGACACTTTGGCCCGGGAAACGTTTATTTAATTTTGCTATGCTATTAGTAGACAGGGTTGGTTATGTGATTCATGAGAGTTGTGAGATGATAATTACAAGACCTACATGATGATCAAGACTCCAAGACCCCAAGTTTTCAACATACCTCTGGGTGGATGATGGTTGAACGGCGCCCTGGAGAAGCCAGTGGTTAGCCTAGGTGTTGTTGGAGAAGTGCCAGTATTCACGCAGAAAGGTCCACCCAGGAACAAAGAGATGGATGGATGCTTCAAGACCCAAGGCTTACCTGCACAGCCACAAGCCATTATGGGCTCTGGCTTGGTTGGATATTGTGGTGACACTGGACAGGCGGTGCTACGAGATGTAGAAGAACGGTAGGAAAGGATGGGCACCGACAGAGTCTCAGAGGAACCCCTTAGAAGACCATGTTTTGATCATACGTTCCTCAAACACCCTGAAGTGCGAGGAATCCAACGGAGGCGATCAAATCTTGTGGGGAACGTGTGCAAAAATCTGCAGAGTACTCAAACCTAATCGATTAGCCGTGTCCACGGTCATGGACAACTTGAGCCAAAGGAACTGAAACTATCTAGAATTCTCAACACAAAGAATTATAATGATGTGGTATTAATGAAAACTTGGGTATGAGAATTGGTTGGTGGAACCATCTCATTAATCAACCAACATTGTAGTAAAAACTTCTGTTTTGCCCCTCTCTTGTTGTAGGAAAAATTGGCTTTACGAAAAACTTACTACCCCCACCTGCCATATATGCATATAGAATAGATGATTATTTTCACCCCTCTCTTTCGTGACATTGTCGGCATATTTAATATGCTGACTACACGGCTGCAACGTATCATGTTGCAGAGTACTTTTCCGACCAGGTGTGAGGATACGCTCTACGCTCGGTGAGATGCCCTTGGAACCAGATGGACTCAACTACCTTTGAAGCTTCCGCAAGATTTTGGTTTAGTTTATCTCATGAGTTGGCCGTCAGCCACTTTATTGTAATCCGTATTGTAACAAATGACTCGATATGAGTTTTCGATTAATAAAGCTGTGTGATTTTCCCTTTGATATATACATTGATGTACCGTGTGTGTACCTACATGATCTTGGGACGGTACGGAAACACCGGAGAATCGACTGTTTCAGGTCGGGTCGCTACAGAAATGGTATCAGAGCACACGCTAACCGTAGGACGTAACCTCTAGGATTGGAAAAACCCTAGAAAAATAATAATTTTCTATTGTCTTTCAAATTCTTATATTCTCATCTGCTCATTTCTGACTTCTCTCCGATTTTTCCAACCTTTCTAGATGGCCACCTTAACCCCAGTTTTGTTCACGGAGTTTTGCCAGCCTGACGCAACGATGCCCTTTGGCAAAGAGCTGGTGAAGATCACCAAGGACGTAAGAATCGCTTTGCCAAGCATTGCCGAGACTCCTATCATGTCCTTTCCACAAGACGGTCGCTACAGGATCGAGGTGCACATCCCCGGAAAGACCTTTGGAAATCGTAAAGAACCCATCGACTTCAAGTTTGTGGCACCCAACTGGATTCTTGGGAGGGACATGGCGATTCACTGTGCCCTCGGACGTATTCAGGAGGAATACAGGGGTGGTCCCATTTTGCCAAGCCTCAGCATGGCTTGTCGCAGAGATGCCAATGGAAATATCATAAACGCCCCCACTGAAGACTCCACCATTTCCTATATCTAGACTTTGGAGACTCACATCAGGATTCTGGAGCTTCGGGTACGCGCATACACGAAGACGATCAAAAATCTGATGAACCGCGAGCTTGACCTCGAAGCTGACATACGAGAAGCCAACTACGAGCATGAGCATGAAGTGAAGGACTTCTTGGAGAGGATGAGAAGCTGAAGACTCGCATTGCAAATCTGGAGGAACAACTAGATGTGGGAGAAAATCTTCACCCAAAAGGAGACATGGCTCCCTTGATTAGCAACGATGATGACTATAAGGAGAGCGCCACTGGAGGAGGACACATCACCATGGACTTTTGAGGAGAACTTTAGCAATGCCCTCCATGTATCTTTTATTTCATCGTTAAAACATAGGAAGATGTCTAGTTTTATTTGGAGACTTGTATCTCGATGTTTGAACCTTGAGTTGAATAAATGAATGAGTGTTTTGGTGTGATATGTTTGTTGCATTGCATATGGGTAGTGAATTTTTTTTCCTTTAGGCCCTTGTTCTATTCTAATTCTCACCCCTTCGAAAACAGCAAGATGCCTCCGCGATGTGAGCCCGACTTCACCTTCCTGCCGGAACTCACACAACTCCTCCAGCAGCAGAATGCCCTGATGCAGTTGTTGATCCAGAACCAGACCAACAACAACAAAAACCGCCCTCCACCTCAGGCCGACAACCTCACCCATTTTCTGAGGCTGAATCCACCAACCTTCTCCAGAAGCACTGAGCCCATTGTGGCAGATGATTGGCTCCGCAAGATGGAGAGGGAACTCATCACTGCTGGATGCACTGAGGCTGAAAAGGTGCGCTTCGCCGCCCATCAATTTGAGGGGCCAGCAGCTTCATGGTGGGAGAACTACACCTCCACGTATCCCATTGCTGGTGTGACTTGGGAGCAGTTCAAGCTAGCTTTCTGCACCGCTCATGTTTCAGTTGGAGCCATGAGTCTGAAGAAGCGTGAGTTCCGTAACTTGCGCTAGGGGAATCGCTCAATGGCCCAGTATGTGGATGAATTCAGCATGTTGGACCGTTATGCACCAGGAGATGTGGCCGATGATGCGGCCAAGCAGGAGAAATTCCTAGAAGGACTCAACGATGAGTTGAGCGTCCAGCTAATGGTGGCTACTTTCAATAACTACCAGGAGCTGGTAGACAAGGCCCTCATCTTGGAGGGGAAGCAACAGCAAATTGAAAACTGCAAGAGGAAGTATGGATAGGGGAAATCTAACTATGGAGCTCAATAGAAGCCCCGCTACTCCCCTTACTCAGGGAATACCGGATCAGGGACCGGTAAGTATGGAGGACACACTCATGCTGTTCACAACCATGGAGGCCACAACTATGGGGGAAATGGGAATAATCGTCCCAACAATGGCAACTTCAAGAATGGCAATGGAAGTGGAAATGGCAACCAGCACCGTCCCGCCCCAGCTCAGAAGGATCTGAGCCATATCACCTGCTTCAAGTGCCAAAAGACAGGGCACTATGCCACTGAATGTCCCCAGAACAAGCAGGGAAATGGAAACGGCAACAACAATGGCAACTCATCAGCTAAGAAGCCAAATCCTTTTCCCTGTCCTCAGGTGAACCACATTGATGTGGAGGAAGTCTATGATCAGCCTGAGACTGTGGTTGGTATGTTTTTATTGCATTCACGTCCAGTTATGGTACTTTTTGATTCCGATGCAACTCACTCATTCATATCAAGGGTAATTGTGGAAAAGTATGGTTTGCCCACCAGAACCCTTAGTCGGCCCATTAAGGTTAGTTCCCCAGGAGGCATGATGATGGCAGGGAAAGGATGCCACGCATTGAAACTCAATATAGGAAACCATGTTTTTCCCACCGACCTCATTGTCTTAGAGTCCTAGGGATTAGATGTAATCCTAGGCATGGATTGGATGACCAAGTATGAAGGAAACATTGATTGCCCCGGCAAGTCCATTTTGCTCACCACCCCAGAACACAAGAGGATTAAGTATGTATCCCGACGCACACCGAAGAATACTCGGGTGAATTCCCTTACAGGAGTTGTTCAGGAGGAAGTGTCGGTTGTACAAGACTTTCCAGATGTATTCCCGAAGGAATTACCAGGCATGCCACCAGATAGAGAGATTGAGTTCCTGATAGAGTTACTGCCAGGAACAGCCCCAATTTCCAAGAGACCCTATCGGATGCCCGCAAATGATTTAGAAGAAATCAAGAAGCAGATTAAGGAGTTATTGGACAAAGGGTATATTCGCCCAAGTTCTTCACCTTGGGGAGCCCCAGTTCTTTTGGTGGATAAGAAGGATAAAACCTTGAGGATGGTAGTCGATTATCGTGCATTGAACGAGGTGACTATCAAGAACAAGTACCCTTTGACGATGATTAAAGACTTGTTTGATCAGCTAGTGGGAGCAAAAGTGTTCTCCAAGATCGATCTTCAATCAAGGTATCACCAGTTGAAAATTCGTGAACAAGATATACCCAAAACAGCCTTCACCACATGGTATGGCTTATATCAGTATACAGTCATGTCTTTTGGTTCGACTAATGCTCCTGCCTATTTCGTGAGTATGATGAATAAAGTGTTTATGGAATATCTAGACAAGTTTGTTATGGTGTTCATCGACGATGTATTGATATTCTCCAAGAGCGAGGAAGAACACAAGGAACACTTGCGTTTAGTTCTAGAGAAGCTTAGAGAGCATCAGTTATATGCCAAGTTCAGCAAATGTGAATTCTGGCTGACGGAAGTCGGATTCCTTGGACATGTTATTTCTGGAGATGGAATAGCAATGGACCCCGCTAAGGTTGAAGCAGTCACCGAGTGGAAGTCACCCACCTCGGTTAAGGAAATCCACAGTTTTCTCGAACTTGCCAGATATTACTGAAGGTTTATTGAGAATTTCTCAAAGATTGCCAAGCCCATGACGGAGTTGTTGAAGAAAGAGTCTAAGTATAATTGGACTGAGGAATGTGAAGCCAGTTTCCAGGAGTTGAAGAAACATTTGGTCACAGCCCCAGTGTTGATTTTGCCAAATATTCGGAAGGACTTCCAGGTTTATTGTGATGCTTCACGTCAAGGACTTGGAGGAGTACTCATGCAGGAGGGAAAATTTGTAGCCTATGCATCCAGACAGCTACGACCTCATGAGTTGAACTATGCCACCCATGATTTGGAGTTAGCAGCCGTAGTGCACGCACTCAAGACCTAGAGACATTTCCTTATCGGAAATAGTTGTGATGTTTACACTGATCATAAGAGCCTAAAGTATATCTTCACATAGAAGGAGTTGAACCTCAGACAGAGGAGATGGCTAGAGTTAATGAAGGACTATGACATGAGATTGCATTACCATCCAGGGAAGGCAAATGTTGTAGCAGATGCCTTGAGTCGGAAGAGTTATGTGAACACACTCATAGCGGGAGGATTACCCCAGGAGTTAGCCGATGATCTCAGAGAGCTCTGGCTAGAGATAGTTCCAAGAGGATATGTTGCCACACTGGAGACCCAGTCCACCTTGACCGAAAGAATTCGTGAAGCCCAGAAATCAGACAAGGAGATAGCTGAGGTAAAGCAGAGAATGAAGGATGGTAAAGCTAAAGACTTTCGTGAAGATGAACAAGGAACTCTATGGTTTGAGGACCAAATCTATGTGCCCAATGACCCAGAGCTCAGGAAGTTGATACTTCAAGAAGCCCACGATTCACCTTACTCGATACACCCAGGCAACACCAAGATGTATCTGGATTTGAAGGAAAGTTACTGGTGGACAGGTATGAAGAAGGATATTGCCGAACATGTTGCGGTATGTGATGTTTGTCAGCGAGTAAAGGCGGAACATAAGAAACCAGCAGGGTTACTCCAACCTTTACTGATACCCGATTGCAAATGGGATAAGCTTGGTATGGACTTCATCACAGGATTACCCAGGACCCGTTCCAGTTATGATTCCATCTGGGTAGTGGTCGATCGCTTGACCAAGGTGGCTCATTTCATCCCAGTAAAGACCACCTATACCAGTGCTAAGTTAGCCTAGATATATATGACCGGGATCGTATGTCTGCATGGAGTTCTGAGGAGTATCGTATCGGATAGAGGAACACAATTTACCTCAAAGTTTTGGCATCAATTACATGAAACTTTGGGTACGAGGCTGGAGTTCAGTACAGCTTTCCATCCGCAGACCGATGGACAGACTAAGAGAGTCAACCAGACTCTAGAGGACATGTTGAGAGCTTGTGCGCTAGACTATGGATCTAGTTGGGATGACAACTTACCTTACGCAGAGTTCTTGTACAACAACAGTTATCAGACCAGTCTGAAGATGGCCCCTTTCGAAGCTTTATATGGAAGGAGGTGCAGAACACCATTGATGTGGGATGGTGTTGGAGACCGAAAAAATTTTGGACCCAATCTTATCCGAGATTCTGAAGAAAAGGTCAAGCTAATTCGAGACCGACTCAAGATAGCCCAATCCAGGCAGAAGAGCTATGCTGATAGCAAACGCAAGGAGGTGACGTATGAAGTGGGAGACCGAGCATACCTTCATGTGTCCCCACTTCGAGGAATCAAGAGGTTTGGTGTTAAAGGAAAGTTAGCACCCAGATTCATAGGCCCCTACAAAATTCTTGAATGTAGAGGCGAAGTTGTGTATAGGCTGGAATTGCTGGAAGGATTGTCCGGAGTTCATGATGTTTTCCGTGTTTCCCAGCTGAAGAAATGCCACGCTGAGATGGTTGATGTTCCTTTAAGAGACACAGTGCCCCTAGAGGCCATACATCTGGACAGTGATCGGACTTACGAGGAGAAACCCGTCAGAATCCTCAAGACTACCAACAGAGTTACCCGCAACAAGATCGTCAAGTTCTGTAAGGTTCTGTGGAGTCACCACACCGAGGAAGAAGCCACCTGGGAACGCGAAGAAGATCTTCGTCGAGACCACCCTCACCTATTTTCTAGCCAACCCGAATCTCGAGGGCGAGATTCATCTTAAGGTCGGTAGGTTTGTAACATCCCAAAATTTCATTTTGGAATGTTATGAAATATAGCTATGCATCATCATCATGTTGTTTGAGTGAAATGAATTGTTGAAGTTTCCCTTTTTGGATTTCTGAAAGTCCATCTCTATTTTTCCATCATTTGTTTTTCCTGTCTTGCCAAAACCCTGAAATATTCAAATATGAGAAGAGGAACATGACACTCCATATCAGGGGTATTTTTGGGAAGTATTTGAACCATAAAACCCAGGGGGTTATTTGAAAAATTATTGCAAAAATAATTAAAATCAATTTAGGCATTTTCTGAAAATAATTTTTTTAAGTATTTATTTTGGCCGTGGACAAATCTTCATTTAATTGCATTTATTCCCCTGGTCAATCTAATATATATATCTTCATTTTTTGGAAATGTTTTCATTGCCATACAGTAGTTTCCTTTCTCTGTAAATTAGAAAAAGGAAAGAAATCATGTATTAGGAAAATCCACCCACCACACCCACGCCAGATCCGAATTTAATTCGGATCGGCCACCGACGCCACAAACACCGCTCCGCTCTCTCTGTCGTGTGGGACCCACCGACCGACCTCGCGATCCTCGCGGTCACCCCCTTCCTTTCGCCTCCACCTCGCCGGCGAGATCCACTCCCGCCCGGATCTCCCTCCTTCCATTTCCCGACCCCTCGAGGCCCCTATATAAAGCCCCTGCCTCGCCGCGTTCCATTCCCCCCAAAACCCCACCTCCCCTCGCCAGAGCGCCGCCCCCGCACCTCGCCAGAGCTTGGCTCCCCATCGAAGCTCCCTGAGCTCGTGGTTGTCGCCCCCTTCACCCCCACACCCTACCATCGCCACCAATCGTCGTCGGAGGCCCGCCGCCGTCGACCGCACCTTTTGGACAGCGCCCTCGACCACCGTGACGCCAGCCTCGACCACCTCCGACGATTTGCCGCCGTCGACCGTCGCCGGAGACCCCCGACCCTCTCTGTAAGCCACCGCCCCTCCCTAGACCGTCAGATCTAGATCCAACGCATAGGATTAGATCATTTAAATCCCCGAACCGGTATCCCCTCAGGGTCGGCCGTCCGCTCACTAATCCCCACACGCACATCGCCTCGGCCAATCACAGCATGACACATAGCACACTATCCGTTAGTTTTTCTTTTCATTTCTGTTTTTGTTTTAGAAAAACAGAATAGTTTCTGTTTTTGTTTTTGTTATAGTTTTTAGGATATTTAGAGTTTTGATTGATTGTTTTTGCAACATGTCACAAATTTCATGTAATTTCTGCCTGTAGTTTTAGTTTTCAAATTTGAATTTTGTTAAATTTGAGCAACTCACTAATATTTGAATAACTTGAGTATAAAAACTTATTTTTGAGTGATTATTTTTGCCACTGTTTTGTATTAGTTAGGTTTATCATCCTGCTTTGTTTGATAATTTTTAGGATATTTTAGATTAGAGTATTTAGCAAAAACATATTCTGTTTAGTTCTTCTTAGGGTTTAATTAAATTGTTTTTATTTTAGTTTATTTTGATTCTGTTTTAGTTTAACTTTCTGTTGTAGTCTTATAGTTTTCTATTGTTCAACATTAGGAGATTTATTTTTTGTTAAAAAATATTTTTGTTTTGTTTGGTGTTCTATTTAGGTAAACATTGATTTCACCATAAGTATTGTTTAGTAAAAGGTTTTGCAGTAATTCTTTTGCACAAAAGTTTTATGGTGAAATATTTCCTGTTTTCTAATAAAATTTTAGTATTTATTTTCTGTTATGTATTTATTAGTTGCTGAAAACAATTTTTGTCTTGTTATGTCTTAGTAGAAGTTTTGCCATAAAAAGTTGAGAGATTTTCTACTTTGTTTGATTTCTTTCTTTTGATTGTGCTATTGATTGTTGTAGTATTAATAGTTTACTTTGCTGTTGTGTAAAATTTATTGTGGTTATGCTTATTGTGTGCTTTGTTTGATTCGTTAGATCATCCGGAGTGGGAGGCTTGTTATCTAGAGTCACTCGAGTACGAAGATCGTCAGCAAGGCAAGTTCACATTGACCATGTTATTACCTATCTTTTTCAAGTTGCATTAGTTCAACCTTCCACCCATTGCATGCAAAGTAAGTACTTGGAAATTTGGTTGCTTGATATAGTATCATGTGGTAGGCACCCCTCAACCCTTTGACACCTTGGCCCGGGAAACGTTGATTTAATTTTGCTATGCTATTAGTAGATGGGGTTGGTTATGTGATTCATGAGAGTTGTGAGATAATAATTACAAGACCTACATGATGATCAAGACTTCAAGACTCCAAGTTTTCAACATACTTCTGGGTGGATGATGGTTGAACGGCGCCCTGGAGAAGCCAGTGGTTAGCCTAGGTGTTGCTGGAGAAGTGCCAGTATTCACGCGGAAAGGTCCACCCAGGAACAAAGAGATGGATGGATGCTTCAAGACCCAAGGCTTACCAGCACAGCCACAAGCCATTATGGGCTCTGGCTTGGTTTGATATTGTGGTGACACTGGACAGACGGTGCTACGAGATGTAGAATAACGGTAGGAAAGGATGGGCACCGACAGAGTCTTAGAGGAAACCCTTAGAAGACCATGTTTTGATCATCCGTTCCTCAAACACTCTAAAGTGCGAGGAATCCAACGGAGGCGATCCAATCTTGTGGGGAACGTGTGCAAAACTCTGCAGAGTACTCAAACCTAATCGATTAGCCGTGTCCACGGTCATGGACAACTTGAGCCAAAGGAACTGAAACTATCTGGAATTCTCAACACAAAGAATTATAATGATGTGGGTATTAATGACAACTTGGGTATGAGAATTGGTTGGTGGAACCATCTCATTAATCAACCAACATTGTAGTAAAAACTTTTGTTTTGCCCCTCTCTTGTTGTAGGAAAAATTGGCTTTACGCAAAACTTACTACCCCCACCTGCCATATATGCATATAGAATAGATGATTATTTTCACCCCTCTCTTTCGTGACATTGCCGGCATATTCAATATGCTGACCTACACGGCTGCAACGTATCATGTTGCAGAGTACTTTTCCGACCATGAGTGAGGATACGCTCTATGCTCGGTGAGATGCCCTTGGAGTCAGATGGACTCGACTACCTTTGAAGCTTCCGCAAGATTTTGGTTTAGTTTATCTCATGAGTTGGCCGTCAGCCACTTTATTGTAATCCGTATTGCAATAAATGACTCGATATGAGTTTTCAATTAATAAAGTTGTGTGATTTTCCCTTTGATATATACATTGATGTACCGTGTGTGTACCAGCATGATCTTGGGATGGTACGGAAACACCGGAGATTCGACCGTTTCAGGTCGGGTCGCTACAGTAGGAGATACAAGCAAGTCCCCAATAGATGTACCTACACAAAGAATCAAACACTTGCACCCAACGCTATAAAGGGGTTGTCAATCCCTTGACGGTTACTTGCAAGGATTAGATGTGATAGAGATAAATGTAATCGAGAATGGAAATTAAAAGGTAAATAAATTGCAGCAAAGTATTTTTATGAAGATATCCAAGCCAATGATTTTGCATATAGGCATCACGTCCATGTCAAGTAGACCGAAACGATTCTGCATCTACTACTATTACTCCACACATCGATCGACTCTTGCTTGCATCTAGAGTATTAAGTTCACGAAGAACAGAGAAACGCATTAGGTAAGATGACATGATGTAGAGGGATAAACTCGAGCAATATGATGAAAACCCCATCTTTTCATCCTTGATGGCAACAATACAATACGTGCCTTGCTACCCCTACTTTGTCACTGGGTGAGGACACCGCAAGATTGAACCCAAAACTAAGCACTTCTCCTATTGCAAGAATTACAAATCTAGTTGGCCAAACCAAACCAATAACTTGAAGAGACTTGCAAATATATGAAATCATGCATATAAGAATTCAGAAAAGACTCAAATAATATTCATAGATAATCTGAACATAAACCCACAATTCATCGGATCTCGACAAACACACTGCAAAAGAGTATTACATCGGATAGATCTCCATGAAGATCATGAAGAACATGGTATTGAAGAGCAAAGAGAGAGAAGAAGCCATCTAGCTACAAGCTATGGACCCGAAGGTCTGTGGTGAACTACTCATGCATCATTGGAGGGGCAATGGAGTTGATGTAGATGCCCCCCATGATCGAATCCCCCTCCGGCAGATTATCGGAAAAGGCTCCAAGATTGGATCTCTTGGGAACAGAGGCTTCCGGCGGCGAAAAAGTGTTTTCGTGGCTCCCTTTGGTATACAGGGAATATTTGTGAATTCATAGGCCAAGAAATAGAGTTAGGGGAGTTGTCGTGGGCCCACAAGCCTGGGGGCGTGCCCTACCCCCGTGGGCGCGCCCCTGTGGCTTGTGGCCCCACGACGGCTCTCCCGACTTCGTCTCCAAGTCTCCTGGGTTGCTTCTGGTCCAAGAAAAATTATTCCGTTTGGACTTCGTTTAATATTCCTTATCTACAATACTCAAAAACAAGGAAAAAACAGAAACTCGCACTAGGCTCTAGATTAATAGGTTAGTCCCAAAAATAGTATAAAATAGCATATTAATGCATATAAAACATCCAAAACAGATAATATAATAGCATGGAACAAACAAAAATTATAGATACGTTGGAGACATATCAAGCATCCCCAAGCTTAATTCCTGCTCATCCTCGAGTAGGTAAATGATAAAAACAGAATTTTTGAAGTGGAATGCTACCTAACATATTTATCCATGTAATATTCTTTATTATGGCATGAATATTCAGATACGTAAGATTCAAAACAATAGTCTAATATTGACATAAATAGTAATACTTCGAGCACACCAACAAGGCAATCGTGTCCTTTCGAAATAACATGGCCTTAGAAAGTTATCCCTACAAAATCATATGGTCTGGCTATGCTCCATCTTCCCCACACAAAGTATCTAAATCATGCACAGCCCCGATGAACAAGTCAAGCAATTGTTTCACACTTTTGGTGTTCTCAAACCTTTTCAACTCTCATGCAATACATGAGCATGAGCCATGGATATAGCACTATAGGTGGAATAGAATATCGAGGAGGTGCAAGGAAAAAGGGAGAAGATAGTCTCACATCAACTAGGCATATCAATGGGCTACGGAGATGCCCATCGATAGATATCAATGTGAGTGAGTAGGGATTACCATGTAACAAATGCACTTAGAGCTATAAGTGTATGAAAGCTCAAAAAGAAAACCAAGTGGTCATGCAGGATGAATATCCACAAGTTATATGAACGTGACAAAATAGGAGACTCTTTATCATGAAGATCATGGTGCTACTTTGAAGCACAAGTGTGAAAAAAGATAGTGGCAACTGTCCCTTCTCTCTTTCTCTCAATTTTTTATATATTTTTTCTATATATATTTTTTGGTGGGCATATTTGGCCTCTTTTTTTTAGTTGGGCTTCGCTGGCCTCTTTTATTTTTTTGTAAAGTCCGGATACTCATCCCAACTTGTGAGGGAGTCACGGCTTCCATCATCCTTTTCTCACACGGGACAATGCTCTATTAATGAAAATCATCACACTTTTATTTACTTACAACTCCATACCTAAAACAAAATATGACTTCATATGCAAGATGAAGTGATGGTGCATGTCATGAAAAACTGAATGGTGGAAGTTGCATGGCAATATATCTCGGAATGGCTATGGAAATGCCATAATAGGTAGATATGGCTGTTTTGAGGAAAATATATGGTGGCTGTTTTGAGGAAGGTGGGTTTGATGTACTGGCGAAAATTGCACGGTACTAGAGAGGCTAGCAAAGGTGGAAGGGTGAGAGTGCGTATGATCCATGGACTCAACATTAGTCATAAAGAACTCACAGACTTATTGCAAAAGTCTATTAGTTATCAAACAAAGCATTAGACGCATGCTCCTAGGGGAGAGGTTGGTAGGAGTTAACCATCGCGCGCTCCCGACCCTCACTCAAAGGTTAACAATCATTAAACAAATCATGCTCTGACTTCATTACATAACGGTTCACCATACGTGCATGCTACAGGAATCAAAAACTTTAACACAAGTATCTCTTCCAATTCACAACTACTCACAGCATGACTCTCGTATTACCATCTCTATTATCTCAAAATTATATGCAAGGAATTAAACTTCTCATAGTATTCAATGCACTAAATATGAAAGTTTTTATTATATCCCTCTTGGATGCCCATTATATTAGTACTAAATTCATAACCTAAACAAATTACCATGCTGTTTTTAAGAAACTATCAAAAAAAAATATGTGAGGTACGAGAGTTCAACAATTTCTATAGAATATAACACCACCATGCTCTAAAAAGATATAAGTGAAGCACTAGAGCAACATTGCCTAGCTCAAAAGATATAAGTGAAGCACATAGAGTATTCTAATATAATAGCATGGAAGAATCAAAAATTATAGATACGTTGGAGACGTATCAATCGCTAAGCGGGAAGCGTTAAGAAAAGTGATTGATGTAGTCGAACATGTTCATGATCCAAATCGCCGAGCGTCCCGCGATCCCATCACGATACATCTCGTGATCCAATCACGATCCGTCCCGTGATCCCATCACGGTCAGTCCCACGATCAAATCACGAATAGTTTCGCGATCCTGATCACAGTCCTTCCGATCTAGCGCCAAACGGACGGCACCTCCGCATTCAGCACATGTACAACTCGATGACGATCTCCGCCTTTTTGATCCAGCAAGAGAGGGTGGAGAGGTAGATGACTTCTCTGGCAGCGCAACGGCGCAGCGGCGGTGGTGGTGGAACTATTCCGACAGGGTTTCACCTAAGCACCGCCGAAATCAGACTAAAGGAGAAAACGGTCTGAAGGAAGTAGAGGGCGCACGTGGCAATTAGGGTTAGCTCTCCCCTATAAATCATATTGTATATATAGGAGGGAGGGAGGGGTGGAGGCAGCCTCAAACCCTCAAAGATTGGCTGAAATTGGAGGTGGAGGAGTCCTACTCCAGTCGTACTAGGAGTAGGATTCCTCCTCTCCACTTGGAAAACCTTTCCACCTTTCCACCTTTGGGTTTTTCCCACCCCTAGCCGCATGGACCTTAGTGGGGGGTTCTACCAGCCCACTAGGGGCTGGTTTGACTCCTCCCATAGCCCAATATGTCCTTTGGGGCTAGACACCCCTTCCGATGGCCCCCCGGTACTCTCCCGGCACTTCCGGTACACTACTGAAGTACCCGAAACTTTTCTGGTGACCAAAACAGGACTTCCTATATATCAATATTTACCTCCTGACCATTTCGGAGCTCCTCTTCACATCCAGGATCTCATCTGGGACTCCAAAAAACCTACGGTCACCACCATACATAACTCTACTATACTGAAACATCACTGAACCTTAAGTGTGCAGACCCTGCGGGTTTGAGAACTATGTAGACATGACCGAGACACCTCCACGGTCAATAACCAATAGCGGTACCTGGATGTCCATATTGTTTCATACATATTCTATGAAGATCTTTATCGGTTGAACCTCTATGTCAAGGATTCAGTTAATCCTGTACGTTGTTCCCTATGTTCTTCGGTATGTTACTTGCCCGAGATTCGATCGTCGGTATCTCTATACCTAGTTTAATCTTGTTACCGGCAAGTCTCTTTACTCGTTCCATGATACAAGATCCCGTGTGAAAGGACATGGATGTCGCCTAGAGGGGGGTGAATAGGCGCTTTAAAATAATTACGGTTTAGGCTTGAACAAATGCGGAATAAAACTATCATTTAATTAGTCAAGCACAAAACCTAAAACAACTAGGCTCACCTATGCGAACCAAAAACTTATGCCAAGGAAGATACACAACTAAGTGATAGCAAGATATATAACAAGAAACAATATGGCTATCACAAAGTAAAGTGCATAAGTAAAGGGGCTCGGGTAAGAGATAACTGAGGCACGTGGAGAGGATGATGTATCCCGAAGTTCACACCCTTGCGGATGCTAATCTCCGTTCGGAGCGGTGTGGAGGCACAATGATCCCCAAGAAGCCACTAGGGCCACCGTAACCTGCTCATGCCCTCGCACAATGAAAGATGTCGTGATTCCACTAAGGGACCCTTGAGTGTGGTCACCGAACCCGTACAAACAAGGTTGGGGCAATCTCCACAACTGAATTGGAGGCTCCCAATGACACCAAGAAGCTTCACGACAATGGATTGTGGCTCCAAGGTGACCTCAAATGCTTGGGGCAACCTTCACAGCCTAATTGGAGACCCCAAAGCTTGCCCGGATCTTTGCACCACAATGATTGAGCTCCGAGGCACCACCAACCGTCTAGGGCGCCAAATCACCCAAGAGGAACAAGCTCTAGGGTGCTCAAACACCCAAGAGTAATAAGCTTCTCAACTTCTCACTTCCACGTATCACCATGGAGAACTCAAACCTATGCACAAAATGCAATGGCAAGGGCACACGGACTGCCCAAGTCCTTCTCTCCCAAATACCACCAAAGAAACTAATGCTAGGGAGGAAAATGAGAGAAAGAACGAAGAAGAACACGAAGAACTCCAGGATCTAGATCCAAGGGGTTCCCCTCACCTAGAGGAGAAATGATTGGTGGAAATGTGGATCTAGATCTCATCTCTCTTTTCCCTCAAAAAGGAGAAAGAATCATTGGAGGGATTGAGAGATAGCAAGCTCAAAGAGGGTCAAAAATGGGGGGCAAACACGAGCTCAAAGGATAAGGTCCATTGGAGAAGAAGACCCCCTTTTATAGGTGGGGAAACATCCAACTGTTATCCTCACAGCCCGCATAGAGCGATACTACTGCTAGGGCGGTAGTATCCATATGAAAAACAACAGCGAGGAGGCAAAAGGCCAGTAGAACCGCCGGAGCGGTACTACCGATCGTCCTCACGGTACTACCGCTAGGGATAGCGGTACTACCGCAAAGGGTAGCGGTATTACTGCTTGCGAGCAGTACTAAAAAAATACATATGTGCCTACCACCGATGGACAAAACACGAGATTTTGGTCCGGAGTGGTAGTACGGCTCTTGGAGACGCGGTAGTACCACTCGGAAGCGGTAGTAAAAAATTACATCCACTCTAGTCATGGTAGTACCGCTACAACCTTTTAAGAACACCAAAACTGCCACAACTTTTGCAAACGGACTCCGAATTCAACGAAACAAAATTTGTTGGAAAGCTAACAACATGGGATAACACAATATTGATTGAAATATCAATAAGAAGCAAATGAGGAAAGGCCTATAATAAAACGGTGAGAACCCTTCCTCGAATAAGACCAGAAAAAACTCCAACACCGAAAACGCAATAGACGAAGCATATGAAATCCGTTTTCGATGTACTAGAGCTTGTCACGAAGATAAACACAAGCTCAAGAACCCACATAGAGAAAATCCAACCAAAAACCAAGAAATATGATGATGCCAAGACTGCAATGATTTGAGCTCTCAACGAACGATACGATCAAGCTACTCACTTGAGAGCCCCCCTTGATAGTACGACAATCGATCATATAACCCGGTCTCTCAACTACCACCATGAGACCGGTAAAATAGAAAACCCTATCAAGGTCAAACCTTAGCCTTGCGCATAGTCCACTTGAGCTAGATGATGATGATATTGACTTCCTCAAGATGGACCACCTTTCTAGATTGTGTTGGCTTGATTAAGACTAGATGATTGCTCCCCCATACTCCACTATAGGTGAGACACTCTTCGGCACATCTTCACAAGTCCATTGTCACCACAATGAACAACGAGCCTCAAGCATGATCTCTCTGTGATGCTTCACTTGAGCTTGCACATTGCAACCTTGATGATGATCTCCACTTGATGTCATCTTCCATGGGATGTATGGGATCTGCCTCTTGATGCAAGCCCATGGAAATATACCTAACCCCAGAAAGAACTCTCACGTAGACCATGGGTTAGTACACAAAGTGTAATGGACAATGCTTACCACACCATGGGATCACTTGATCCCTCTCCGTACATCTTGTACGCTTTGTGTGTTGATCAACTTGATTCACTTTTTGACTTAGTCTTGATCAACCATGTATCTTAGCTTCTCTCTTCATAAAGATGATGTCTTGAAGGTAAACATGAATGCTTACACAATCTTCTTGTTCAAGACATGCTTGCAATAAGCTCAACTCTCACATGACCAATCTTTGGATAAACGTTGAATACCACCTTGGTCACCATATAAACTCCTTGAAACCAACATATGGACTCCAAGAAGTACCTACGGACAAATCCTTCGAATATAACTCAAGGCAACCATTAGTCCATAGGGATTGTCATCAATTACCCAAAACCACACATGGAGAATTGTGCTCTTACAATCTCCCCCATTTTGGTAATTGATGACAACCACTTTCAAGAGAGTTTATATAAGTAACTAAGCACAGCCAAGCACACACAAATACAATGCATGGATGTGAGATGCAAATGCTTAAGCAACAAAGGCAAAACTCTGAAAGCATTCCAAACTAAACTCTCTAAACTTCTCCCCCATTGGCATCGATTGCCAAAATTGACGAAAAGTTTAGAAAGCCAATATAATAGGTGTTCCTCCAAAAAGTTTGTATATCTCAAAATACGTGTGCAAAGAAATACATATATCCAATGATAAGTTGTAGGACGAAGACAAACTATATTGAGAACTCAAAGATTGCAAAAAGGATCGTATGGCACAAAGACATACACCAGAGAGAAGCAAGCAATCAAAATATACTAATTGGAACAAATCAGTCACATGGACCTACGAGCCACATGAATAAAAAATATTATGATATGGGTAAAAGAGTGTTTATAAAGAAACTAGAGGAGCTCCCCATGATTTGTGCACAAATAAGAATTTTTTTTATTTGAATACAAGTGCACAAAATAGGATCATGACTCCCCCAAACTCAATATAAACACACCACAAGTGCAAGCAAGTAGATAAGACAATGAGCATAGTACTTGCACTAAACATATGATTGAATAACAGGAAAAGGAGGCAATTTAAGAATAGGTAAACCAAAATGATGTGTGTGAGTCATGGAAAAGCACTTGAGAAGACTAATATAAGGATGAGCATTAAGCATCAACATAGTCTTGATGAAATGAGACACAAAGTGCAAGACATATCCTTCCCACACACAAACCACTAGCAAATGGGTTCACAAAGCTTACTAATAATAAAATTAAAAACCAAAGCTTGTGACAACCCCTGGTGAAGATAGGAAATAATAGCATTGTCAGGAGGAGGGATACCAATCGAAGTGGCAAAACCCTCGTGAAGACAAGCATGAGGAAAATAATCTTCACCACCAAAGAGTGCATCAAGATGCAAGGATATATGATCCACACGCAAGACAGATTCTTTCACGAAACCACCAAGTAAATAACAAGGAAATGCAACGGTGGACGTGAGAGAAAAGATGATATAAACTAAAGATTTAACTGCTTTCATGTGTATAAGATTCTAGGTAGAAGTCAATCATGATGATATATCCACAAAGAATGATGTACACATGAAATAGTTACAAGAAGGAACAAACAAAATATCCAAAAGGAAGTCATAAATATACCAATAAGATCTTTGCTTGAAAGCATAGCACAAAGCCAAATATTTTCTTATTGTACATAAATGAACTCCCAATACACGAACATCAAAGACATCACAACTAGCAATATTACATCATCGTTGAGACACTTTGAGAAAGGAAACAAGTATCACAAGAATGACTCAAGAAATTCATGCCATGATGCAACCTATAAACGGTTGAATGCGAGAAATCTATGCATGAAGTAGATACGTGTTACCGAGATAGCATTGGATTGATGTAGTAGACAATGGTTCATCGATCATCCTAGCATGGCTCAAATAAGCACATGGTGTCAACACCTTCCTCGTAAGTGAGCCGAGTATCCAATGTATCTCCGATTGTTCCTAGAACAACACCACAAACAAAGTGGTACCCAAACTTATTGGGACCAAAAAGTTAGTGGACCAACAATACATAGGACAAAACTCCACATAAATATGTGCATATATATGTGAAACTGAATTTCATGCACACTTTAGACAATTTATGTCATAGTGGAGTTTCCCCTATATATTGGGTCAAGGAAAGAGAACATACCATCGAAAGTACATGTATTAAATATGCATGCTCAAGACTTTCAAGAATCAAATCAACACACAGTTGATAAGATATCGAAAGATAAGGTATCAAGTGAAAATAAGATACCAAACGAAAAATTATCACTTGACGGATACCAACTAAAAAATACATCAAGGAATGAGATATCCATTGACACATGCCAAATAGAAGGAAACAAGATACAAATTGAAGGAAAACAAGAGGTATAAAGTTCCCAAAAGAGAGCTAGGTTCAAAACAAACCAAACCCTCCACAAATTTTTCATGATGGCACAAAGCACCATAGAGAAAAGACTTGCCTCCCACCAACACACACTTGACGAAGATCAAAATATTTTATGATAAACACATAAAGAGAGTGTTCTAAAGAAAATATGATAGCTCCCCAAGAGATGTGCATTATATAGAATTTTCATTTGAAAAACATTCACGTGTTGGGATCATCACTTTCCCTATATCTATAGAAACACTAGACATGCTCAAAAGATCCACAAGAGGCAAGGGAGACAACGATAAACAAAAACCTATGTAAAGATGATTAGAAAATTCTACCACTTAAAAGGAATACCAATTGTCAAAGGACAAGAAGTATTTGGAAATAATTCCCATTGGTAGATTGCAAATAGATCCAACATCATCTTTACTCCTAAATCACAAGCAAATGACACTTGTAGAGCTAGCATGCCACCTAGGAACAAGATAAATTGTAATATCAAATCTAAGTGGCAATATCTCAAATGTACACATTCTCTGGTCTTGTAATATGCACATATCATATTACTCCCCCATAATGTGGTAACCCAACGTTAATAACAAGTGGCCAATGAAATCCAACAATAGATAATTAATGGACCGTTTAGAATTTGAATTTATCATGAGAAGACATACCAAATAGAAGCTAGATAATCTTGTAATATCAATACTAAGTAGTATTCCTCATGAACACACGTTTTTAGGGTCGTGAAGTGCATAAAGCACATCACTCCCCCAAAATGGGATAATCCATTAATCTCTCACAAAGAGCCAACTAAGATACAAACATGATGTAAAAAGGCTCTACACAAGACTCACACATACATGATGTGCAACCCATCGTACATACTTGATTTCTTAAGATAAACAAATAGGAAGCACAACATATACAAACACATGCAAGGTACAAAACCACAACATGCAAAGGGGCAAGTAACTAACAATGTATTCAATTTAAGTACAAGTTATAGCAAGGAGAAACATTGGTATATGATAGACACTTGATGATCCACATGACTTGGCTTGAAACAATATGAATGATGAAGAACCCTCAATTCTTCGTAATGTAGCCACGTCACCAATGCGCTCCAACAATACCTATTGATCAAGTTTAAGCTTGTTGGTCCCCAACCAAGTTGGGTCCTAAGAGGTTAGTCACAATAGGTTTGGTTACCCAAATGGTTCTTTTCTTGACATCACTTTGAGTACTAACAAACTTGGCAAACACATTGCCAACCTTATCCTTCCCAAGAGAATAGATATCATCAATAATGATTGGGTTGGATAAGTTACCTTTCGTGCAATAAGCAAAGAGAAAATTCTCACGACATAAGTAGCAACATCTACCCTTTACTTTCTTCTCAATTGATTTCTCAACGTGATGAGAGATGACTTGGGTCTTCTTGGGAAGAGGCCTTTCTTCAACTTGTGGTTGAGCATGCAATTGAACTTGTGGCCGCTTCCCTTTTTGCTTCATACTTTGAGGCTTCTTCTTCAATGGGCAAGATCTTACATGGTTCCCTTCTATTTTGCACTTGAATCAAATAATCTTGGCCAAATTCTTGACTTGTTATTGGCCCTTCTTATTGTACTTCATGGACATCTTCTTCTTCTTGGAGTTGAATCCAAGTCCACCTTTGTCATTTGGGAATTTTTGCACACTCAAGATATTGTTGAGTGTGGGTTTCCCTTCATGACTCTTTTCCAAGTTTTTCTTCAAAGAAGTGACTTGGGCCTTGAGCTCATTGATTTCCTCTACATGGTTATAATCAACACAAGTGCTAGAGGAAGTATACGCTTCATCGTTAGAGCAACAAGTCAAGGATAGTAATTCATCACAAGATGTACCAACATTATGAGTAGATGAACTACGAGGACTAGCACATGGCAATAAAGCATTTCTACTAGATGTAGTGCTAATGTCCACATGAGGCTCACTAGATGTTACCTTAGTAGTACTAGCCTCATGAGCTATCTTTAGCACATTATGTGATACTAGAAGATTGCCATGAGAGCTAGAAAGCTTTTCATGACTTTCTTCCAATTTCCCATAATTGCTAGATAGCAACTCAAGTTGAGCCCTTAGCTCAACATTCTCCTTTAATATGGATGCTTCACAAGAAATAGAGTTAGTAACACAAGCATCATTATTAACAACACAAGTAGAAGCCAACATGGCAAGCTCTTTAGCATATGAAGCTTCAAGTTGAGCATGAGACTCGGTGAGTTCAATGAGCGAACTCTTAATGACCCTTGAGCCATTTTTGAGGTGCTCAAAGTCCTCAAGGAGTTAAGCATGTGCAACTTCAAGATTATCATTTTTAGTTCTAAAATCATTAGTCACCTTGAGAGCTCTTTCATGGGATTCCTTTAATCTAGATAATTCTAGAGCAAAGGTATCCTCAAGAGATTCCTTGGTGGTTTGTTCATTTTCAAGATCTTGAGATAGCTCCGCGATCTCATTAGCGTAATCACGCTCATGACCTTCCATTTTCTCAATGGTGGCCTCATGCTCCTCGAGATGAGATTCCAACTCCTCGGTATATTTCTTGCCCTCAATGGCAATAGACATGATTTCCATGAAGTTGGAACGAGCAAGTTTATTATTATGAAGAGCTTTCAAAATCATTTCTCCCTTAATTTTTAAGGAAGAAACATTATCACACTCTTCATGATTATCCTAATTATCATCAACATCATCATCATGAGATATATTGGGATTCAAAGTAGGAGATACCTTTGAAGCCTTAGCCATAAGGCAAAAGTGAGAAAAAATAGATGATGATGTAGGATCCCTTGAAGCACCATTCAAGACCACATCTTGTTCAATGGAGTGTTGGGTTTCCTCTACATTTTTAGCACAACAACTTGAGGAAATAGAAACATTTTTATCATGGCAACAAGATATAGCAAGCATATCATCATGAGATTTAGTCAAGCAATTTGTACATGATATGCAAGGACTATCAACACAAGCATGTGAAACATTTAAAGTGCTCGAGGTGTTAAAGTCCAAAGATGAAGCATTGCAATAAGATAGTGAAGAAGAAGTATCAACAATAAGCCCACTATCATCATTACAATGATCATCACTACTCACCATATAATTACCTTGTGGCAATCCACATGTAGATAAAGTATATGAAGTTTAGAAGATAACACAACCGGAGGTGGAGGGAGAACAATCATCCCTAAAAATCTTGGACACACCATATTTATCTTGAAGCTTTGTCCACAACTCATGAGCATCCCGGAATGGCATGAGTTGAAATATAACTACATTGCTCAAAGCATCAAAAAGCACATTAGAAGCTTGAGCATTGAGATAAGATTTTTTCTCATCCTATAAAGATATGTGTTGAGAATACTTTGGAGGATAAAAACCCATATCTACAATTCACTCTAAATTTGGTCCATGACCATAAAGAGATTAAGCATGCGAATTACCCAAACATCAAAATTTGTGCCATTCAAACTAAGAGTGTCAGAGAATCCTAATCCCTTAGTCGACATCCTTACTCTCTAGGTTGTTAAACCTAATAATGAGAGACCTAGCTCTGATACCAATTCAAAGGACGTGGATGTCGCCTAGAGGGGGGTGAATAGGCGCTTTAAAATAATTACGGCTTAGGCTTGAACAAATGCGGAATAAAACTATCATTTAATTAGTCAAGAACAAAACATAAAACAACTAGGCTCACCTATGCGCACCAACAACTTATGCTAAGCAAGATAGACAACTAAGTGATAGCAAGATATGTAACAAGAAACAATATGGCTATCACAAAGTAAAGTGCATAAGTAAAGGGGCTCGGGTAAGAGATAACCGAGGCACGCGGAGACGACGATGTATCCCGAAGTTCACACCCTTGCGGATGCTAATCTCCGTTCGGAGCGGTGTGGAGGCACAATGCTCCCCAAGAAGCCACTAGAGCCATCGTAATCTCCTCACGCCCTCGCACAATGCAAGATGTCGTGATTCCACTAAGGGACCCTTGAGGGTGGTCACCGAACCCGTACAAACAAGATTGGGGCAATCTCCACAACTGAATTGGAGGCTCCAAATGACACTAAGAAGCTTCACCACAATGGATTGTGGCTCTGAGGTGACCTCAAATGCTCGGGGCAATCTCCACAACCTAATTGGAGACCCCGAAGCATGCCCGGAGCTTTGCACCACAATGATTGAGCTCCGAGGCACCACCAGCCGTCTAAAGCGCCAAAGCACCCAAGAGTAACAAGCTCTAGGGTGCCCAAACACCCAAGAGTAATAAGCTTCTCAACTTCTCACTTCCACGTATCACCGTGGAGAACTCAAACCTATGCACCAAATGCAATGGCAAGGGCACACGGAGTGCCCAAGTCGATATCTCCCAAATACCACCAAAGAAACTAATGCTAGGGAGGAAAATGAGAGGAAGAACGAAGAACACGAAGAACTCCAAGATCTAGATCCAAGGGGTTCCCCTCACTTAGAGGAGAAAGTGATTGGTGGAAATGTGGATCTAGATCTCCTCTCTCTTTTCCCTCAAAAAGGAGAAAGAATCATCGGAGGGATTGAGGGATAGCAAGCTCAAAGAGGGTCAACAATGGGGGGCAAACACGAGCTCAAAGGATAAGGTCCATTGGGGAAGAAGACCCCCTTTTATAGGTGGGGAAAAATCCAACCGTTATCCTCACAGCCCACACAGAGCGGTACTACCGCTCCAAGAAGCAGTAATACTGCTAGGGCAGTAGTAGCCATATGAATAACAACAACGAGGAGGCTAAAGGCCAGTAGAACCGCCGGAGCGATACTACTGCTCGTCCTCACGATACTAGCGCTAGGGATAGCGGTACTACCGCAAAGGGTAGCGGTACTACTGCTTGCGAGCGGTACTAAAAAATACATCTATGCCTACCACCGGTGGACAAAACACGAGTTTTTGGTCCGGAGCGGTAGTACCTCTCTTGGAGACACGGTAGTACCACTCCGGAGCGGTAGTAAAAAATTACATCCGCTCTAGCCGCGGTAGTACCGCTGCAGCCTTTTAAGAACACCAAAACTGCCATAACTTTTGCAAACGGACTCCGAATTGAATGAAACAAAGTTTGTTGGAAAGCTAACGACATGTGCTAACACAATCTTGATCGAAATATCAATAAGAAGCAAATGAGAAAAGACCCAAAAGAAAATGGTGATAACCCTTCCTCGAATAAGACCAGTAAAACCTCCAACACTAAAAGCGCAATAGACGAAGCATATGAAATCCGTTTTCGATGTACTAGAGCTTGTCACGAAGATAAACACAAGCTCAAGAACCCACATAGAGAAAATCCAACCAAGAACCAAGAAATATGATGATTCCAAGACTGCAATGGTTTGAGCTCTCAACGAACAATACGATCAAGCTACTCACTTGAGAGCCCCAGTGATAGTATGGCAATCGATCCTATAACTCGGTCTCTCAACTACCACCATGATACTGGTAAAATAGAAAACCCTATCAAGGTCAAACCTTAGCCTTGTGCATATTCCACTTGAGCTAGATGATGACGATCTTGACTTCCTCAAGTTGGACCACCCTTCTTGATTGCGTTGGCTTGATGAAGACTAGATGATTGCTCCCCCATACTCCACTATGGGTGAGACACTCTTCGGCACATCTTCACAAGTCCATTGTCACCACAATGAACAACGAGCCTCAAGCATGATCTCTCTGTGATGATTCACTTGAGCTTGCACATCGCAACCTTGATGATGATCTCCACTTGATGTCATCTTCCATGGGAAGTATGGGATCTGCCTATTGATGCAAGCCCATGGAAATATACCTAACCCCACAAAGAACTCTCACGTAGACCATGGGTTAGTACACAAAGCATAATGGATAATGCTTACCACACCATGGGATCACTTGATCCCTCTTAGTACATCTTGTATGCTTTGTGTGTTGATAAACTTGATTCACTTTTTGACTTAGTCTTGATCAACCTTCTATCTTAGCTTCTCTCTTCATAAAGATGATGTCTTGAAGGTAAACATGAATGCTTACACAATCTTCTTCTTCAAGACATGCTTGCAATAAGCTCAACTCCCACTTGACCAATCTTTGGATAAACCTTGAATACCACCTTGGTCACCACATAAACTCCTTGAAACCAATAGATGGACTCCAATAAGTACCTACGGACAAATCCTTCGAATATAACTCAAGGCAACCATTAGTCCATAGGGATTGTCATCAATTACCCAAAACCACACATGGAGAAATGTGCTCTTACACCATGGCTAACACTTAGTCACATTGCTTGTAAGGCTTATTTTGATGTTGTATTACCGAGTGCGCCCTAAGATACCTCTCCGTCACACGAAGTAACAAATCCTAGTCTTGATCCATGCCCACTCAACAGACACCCTCGAGATACCTGTAGAGCATCTTTATAGTCACCCAGTTACATTGTGACGTTTGATATAGACAATGTATTACTTCGGTGTTAGTAAGTTGCATGGTCTCATGGTCATAGGAACAGATACTTGACATGCAAAAAATTATAGCAATAAACTGACACGATCATATGTTATGTTTATAGTTTGGGTCTTGTCCATCACATCATTCTCCTAATGATGTGATCCCATTATCAAATGACATCTCATGTCCATGGCTAGGAAACCGTGACCATCTTTGATCGATGAGCTAGTCTATTAGAGGCATACTAGGGACATGGTGTTATCTATGTATCCACACATGTATCTGAGTTTCCTATCAATACAGTTCTAGCATGAATAATAAACAATTATCATGAACAAGGAAATATGATAATAACTAATTTATTATTGCCTCTTGGGCATATTTCCAACACTTAGGTAGTTCGCAATTTCTATCGACTGGATCCGGTCAAGAGCCTCGTTGAACATCGAGAGGCCGTTCGGGTCAATCTCCCGAAGGTTTTGTGGAGTAACCTCTGGGGTGCCCTCGAGGTACGAGTGTTTGGCAAGGTCCAGACTTGGGTGCTCGGGCAGTAAGGCCGTGTCCGAACACAAGTTCGGCTCCTCGGCGGAGGGGGAGCGGAGCAAGGGACCCAAAGCTAAGGCTTCGGGGTCTCTGGACTCATCAAATGAGACCAAGAGCCCAGCGGGGGTCACATTGACGAAGAATTCTAGACTCTCGGACTTGGTTCCTTGATCGGGGGAAGAGCTTTTGATCTGGCCTAGATGGCTTGTCAGATCGGCATGTAGTGTGATGCTGCCGAAGGTGAAGGTCTGCCTGGGGACGAAGATGTCCCTATTGTAGATCTGATCACTGATGACTAAACGCACCATCGACCTTTCTAGTGATCTCACAGCGGAACTCTCAATGAAAGCACCAATGTCGGTGTCAAAACCGGCTGATCTCGGGTCGGGGGTTCCGAGCTGTGGACCTTATATCGATGGGTAACAGGGGATGAGGGAGACAATATTTACCCAGGTTCAGGCCCTCGTGAGGAGGTAAAACCCTACGTCCTGCTTGATTGTATTGATGTGGATGACAATTACAGAGTTGATCTACCTCGAGATCGTCCAAGCTAAACCCTAGATGAGTTCACCTATCATGTACGAATGGGACCCTCTGGTTTATATAGACACCAGGGGTACCTAGGGTTACACACAACCGACCTTTATAGGGGATAGATACGAAAATCCATTCTTTGGATCTTTCCTTCCTAAACATGGGACCATCTCATAGTTCAACCTTCCACACAGCAGCCCAACAAGTCGGCCATGAGGAATGAGTCGACGGCCCGAGGACCCCTTAGTCCCGGACTCCCTCAGCGCGCCCCTAGGGGTGCCCTATTGGCTTGTGCCCTGCTGGCAGCACCCCTCTGGTATATTTTTTCTCTAGAAAATCTTAAATATTCCAAAAATATTCTCAGTGAAGTTTCATGTCATTTTGAGTTTGGTGATTTTTCTGCCTTTTTCTCGGTTTTCTGGTCCAGAATTCCAGTTTCCATATATTTTCCTCCTTCTGGTGTACCTTGCACATTGAGAGATAAAATACATAATGATTGTGTAATAATGTGTAATAATGGACGAGAATAAAGTAAATAGTAGTAATAATTCATGCTGCAAAATGGACGTATCAGTGACAGCCAAGCTTAGACCTCGCTTATCCTCAAGCGAAAGCCGAACTCTAAAATAATGACCACATAATTTGAGAGAGAGGTGTCGATAAAAACAGAATAGAGACCTGAGAGCATCATGAATATCATCATAGCAGCAAGTTTTTCATCATATAACTTCTCATAAACAAGTAACAATCTAGTCACAACTAAAGAAATATGAAGCATAGTCTTTATTGAGAACCAACAAGCAATGCAATTAGTCCTTGAGATAATCATAGCTTTTGTAATCAAGAGAAGAGCCTATGTAAGAGCTTTGTATTTCTAGCAAGTTCACATACTCAACTATAATGTAGCCTTCTATGATTGTTAACACACATTGCATATTTTTGAAACAAGTGATTTCGTGGGACACTAGGAACATGGAGGCTTTATTGTTCTTTCCACCCAACTTATTTACCTCAGGGATAATGTCAAAAATAATGGAACATGATCATCTACATTCAACTGGATTTATTTGTTTGAATCTTTCCTCGACACATAATGCTTGCCACTAAAGAGTTGAAGGATATGAATAAGGGAAATACGAATAAAATTTGTAATAATATAAAAGATAGGCCCTTCGCAGAGGGAATTAGAGGTTGTCATGAGATTTTATTTGTTTGATATGTTCAATCTCTTAATGAAAAAGAACATCACTTCATATTGCCCCTTGTGATAGCAAACTTTATTATGAATTTTGTCACTTTTATTGCTTCGCCATCACGAGATCTTACAAAGCTTACTTTCCTTTATAATAAAATATCTTACATGTTTAGAGGCAATTTTTATTGCCTTGTGCAACAATGACAACTTACTTGAAGGATCTTATTCAATCCATAGGTAGGTATGGTGGACTCTCATGGCAGGAAACTGGGTTTAAGGGTTATAGATGCACAAGTAGCATCTCTACTTAGTGCGAATCTTTGGGCTAGCAAAAGATCCTAAGCAAGCATCACATGTTAAAGGATTCAATATCATATAACTTCTATTCAAATTTAAACAACCATGATCATTATGTTGTCTTACATGTCCCACTTCAACACTTGGTCATTATGTAATATTTTGATGGAAGCTCACAATCATAGAAGGTGTTAAAGATATAGTATATTTATATGCAAATCTCCTCTTCTCTACCATACTTTTGCATAGATCATACCAATTACTAATGTTACGTTTCTTGGTTTTCCACATTTTTTATTGCTTATACTTATTTTCTATGTGAAGTCATTACTTCTCATGATGTAAGCATATGATTAATTTCTTTGTCATGCTAAGATGATAGGTGCAAGTGAGGAAGAGTCACACGATCTCAACTAACTTTGTTATATAACTCTCGCACTCGATTACAAGGATAGGTAGAACTCAAAGAAAATCTAAAATTTTAACTCTCTAAATCACAAAAAACTAAAGTTCGAACTAAGATAGACAGTGTTGATAAAAAGTGATGGTGATACGATACCAGGGCACCTCCCTCAAGGTTGGAACAAGCCAAGGGTGGTGCCCATACCCATGTACTCAAGTGTTCTTCGGTGATGGATGTGGTGTGCGGTGATCCTCCATCTTCCAAGGCATAGGTTCCCCATCAAAGAAAGAAGCTCTTGCCTCTAGAATCCTGAAATCGGCAGCGAGACTCATCCTTTTAAACCTAGATTCATACTCATAGTTTTGGAGTTGGAGTTCATAGAGTTGATCTTGGAGATGCTCGATCCGCTCTTGAAGCTTGAAAAGAGCCTCCCCCACGCTCTTTCGGTCAATCTTGTTTTCACGGATGAAGTCCGTGATCATAGAGTGATTAGCACTCAAGCCACGTTCAACCATCCCTTGGCACTTGAAGATTTCTTGCTCCACTTCTGCAAGCCTGGCCTTCTCGCTTCCCTCCTTCTTGGGGCCTTGAACATCCCGGATGTGGAGCACCCCCTCACGCATCTCAATGGCTTGAGCGTGCTTCATCACCTTTGACAAGTAGGGATTGATGATCTTCTGGAAGAACTTGTCCTTGGATGGCTTTCGGGAAGTCATGGCCATCTAGATCTATCAGAAAAACGGGCTGAAACAAGAACAAAGGAGAAACTCGCGATGTGGTGGTCAAAACGTTCGGTAGTATATATAATGGTTTTTTCTAGGTCAGAATACGTGCTCTATAAGAAATCAGAGTCCAAAGGGCGCACAAGGGCCCCACAAGCCATCAGGGCGTGCCCCTAGGGGGTGCGCCCTGTTGGCTTGTGCCTCCCTCGTGGGTCCTCCTGACTCCATTTTATTTTTTTATTTTTTATAAAATACGAAAAACGATAGTAATTATTTTTTTGGAATTTTTGGAGTCGGTTTACTTACCGTACCACATACCTACCCCTTTTTCAGGTTTCTAAAGGGTTCCGTAAGGCCTCCTTGATGTGTTCTTCCGGTGTTATAACTTGGATAAAATTTGTTTCTTCATTAATGGGTGCACCTAAAATATAATACTTGATTCTTTGCCCATTCACCACTCTCGGGTTTTGCCTTCGATGTTATTGACTTTTATAGCACCGGAGCGATAAACCTCCTCAACAACGTACGGGCCTTCCCTTTTGAAGAGGAGTTTTCCTGCAAAAAAACTGAAATAGGGGTTGTACAAAAGTACTAAGTCTTCTACATTGAATTATCGTTTTTTAATTATCTTGGCATGCCATCTTTTAACCTTTTCTTTAATCAACTTGGCATTTTCATAAGCTTGTGTTCTCCATTCATCAAGTGAGCTAACGTCAAATAACCTCTTCTCACCGACAAGTTTAAAATCATAGTTAAGTTCTTTAATTGCCTAATAAGCTTTGTGTTCTAACTCAAGAGGTAAATACAAGCCTTGTCAAAGACCATTTTGTACGAACACATACCCATAGGATTCTTATAAGCAGTTCTATAATCCCATAGTGCATCATCTAGTTTCTTAGACCAATTCTTCCTAGATCTATTAACAGTCTTTTGCAAGATTAATTTTATTTCTCAATTATTCAATTCAACTTGACCACTAGATTGTGGATGATAAGGAGATGCAATCCTATGGTTAACATCATATTTAGCTAGAAGTTTACGGAAAGCACCATGAATAAAATGTGAACCACCATCGGTCATTAAGTATCTAGGGACTCCAAACCTTGGGAAAATGATGTCTTTAAGTATTTTAATAGAGGCGTTATGATCAACACTACTAGTTGGAATAGCCTCCGCCCACTTAGTAATGTAATCAACAACAACTAGAATATGAGTATACCCATCCGAGGAAGGAAAATGTCCCATAAAGTCAAAACCCCAAACATCGAATGGTTCAATGGCAAGTGAATAATTCATAGGCATTTCCTGACGCTTACCGCTGTTACCCACTCTTTGGCATTCATTGCATGAAAGGACATACTTACGAGCATCTTTGAAAAGAGTATGCCAATAGAAACCAGATTCTAATACCTTGTGTGTAGTTCTGTCACTGGCATGGTGTCCTCCATAAGCTTCGGAATGGCACTTTCGAAGAATTTGTTCCTATTCATGCTCAGGTATACATCGTCTAATAATATTGTCTACTTCCTCTTTGTAAAGATGTGGGTCATCCCAAAAGTAATGTCGTCGATCATAAAAGTTTTTTTCTTTTGTTGATAGGTGAAGCTAGGTGGAATGTACTTGGCAACAATATAATTAGCATAATCAGCATCCCAAGGAGCACTACGTGAAGTATTTATAGCAGCAAGTTTCTCATCAGGAAAACTATCATCGATGGGAAGTGGGTCATCAAGAACATTTTCCATCCTACACAAGTTATTTGCTACGGGGTTTTCAGCTCCTTTTCTATCAATCATATGCAAATCAAACTCTTGAAGTAAAAGTACCCACCTAATAAGTCTAGGTTTAGCATCTTTCTTCTCCATAAGGTATTTAATAACAGCATGATCGGTATGAATAGTTACTTTGGAATCGACATTGTAAGGTCTAAACTTATCACAAGCAAAAAACAACAGCTAAAAAATCCTTTTCAGTGGTAGCATATTTCCCTTGAGCAGAGTCTAGAGTTTTATTGGCATAATGAATAACATTTAATTTCTTGTCTACCTTTGCCCTAGAACAGTGCCAACAACATAATCACTAGCATCACACATAATTTCAAATGGTAGGTTCCAATCAGTTGGTTGAACAATATGTGCAGAAATTAAAGCCTTCTTAAGTATTTCAAAAGCTTCTACACAATCATCATAAAAAACAAAAGGAACATCTTTTTGAAGAAGATTAGTTAACAACCTAGAAATCTTTAATGAAACACCTATAAAAACCAGCATGACCAAGGAAACTTCTTAAACCTTTGATATCTCTCGGGCATGGCATTTTCTCTATTGCATCAACTTGAGCCTTGTCTGCCTCAATGCCTCATTCAAATTTTTTGTGCCCAGACACTATACCTTCATTTACCATAAAGTGGCACTTCTCCCAGTTCAAGACAAGACTAGTTTCTTCACATCTCTGCAAAACTCGATCAAGGTTGCTCAAGCAATCATTAAAAGAAGTCCCATAAACGGAAAAATAATCCATGAAAACCTCAACAATCTTTTCAAAAAAACAAAGAATATAGCAGTCATGCATCTTTGAAACGTACCAGGTGCATTGCATAAACCAAAAGGCATACGTATATAAGCATAAGTTCCAAAAGGACATGTAAAAGTAGTTTTCTCTTGATCTTCTTTTGACGCAGGTATTTGAGAAAATCAAGAATATCCATCAAGAAAGCAAAAGTGTGTGTGCTTAGATAATATTTCTAATAATTGATTAATAAAAGGCAAGGCGTAATAATCTTTTTTAGTAAATTTATTTAATTTCCTGAAATCAATTACCATCCTATAACCAGTTACGATTCTTTGTGGAATAAGCTCATTTTTATCATTAGGGACAACAACAACCCCTTTTCTCAGGGAGACAATGAACAAGACTTACCCAGCTACTATCAGCAATAGGATACATTATACCTGCCTCCAGAAGTTGGGTATATGTGTCCTAACATAACTTTTATTCACCACAGCCATAGTCTTAGCATGTTCCCTAATTCTAACAGGAAAAGGAGGTTTCTCGATGTAAGCAGTGGAAACATTTGGGTCATCATGACTAACAATTATTTCTTCTTTCTCGGTTTTAATAGGTTCCTCTAGTGGTGGTTCGATAGGAGGATGATATTTAAACCAGATCTCTTTGGGAAGATCAACATGAGTAGCAAATGATTCACAGAAAGTAGCTACTATTTAAGAGTCAAGGCCATATTTATTGCTAAACTCATGGAATGTATTGGTTTCCATAAAAGATTTAATACAATCAAAATTAAGTTTTATACCTGGCTCTTTACCTTCATCGAGTTCCCAATCTTCAGAGTTGCATTTAATTCTTTCTAGAAGATCCCAGTTGGCTTCAATAGTTTCATTCATATAGCCAGAAGAAGAGTCCAATAGTAATCGATCATCATGAGAAAACCGAGAATAAATTTTTTGTATAATCATTTTTTGTAACAGCCCGAGACCGACGCTCTAGAAGATTCCCCTTTTATTCCATTGTCGTCGTGTGATTAAGTTGGTTGTCACATTCATCATCGCATCATTCGCATCATCTGCATGGCATCGGCACTCATTTTTAAAAACTTGCATCCGTTCGTAGTCGCCGGTTCTCTCCGTTCTTGTCGTTGCCCATTCCGTGACCAACCACACACACACGCGCACGCGGCATCGATAAAAATATTGTTTTTAAAGTGCGTACAAAACTTTTGTCGGATTGGGTCGGAAGTTGGCATGCGGTCTTGTTATATTATAGGTAGACCGCCTGCCAAATTTCGCCGCAATCGGAAGTCGTTTCATAGCCGAACGGTCAACCGTAGTAGTGTGGTCATCGGTTATTCGTCAGACGTTTTCGGTTTATAAAACTCGTGTCATGGGCCCAAACCTCCCTCTCATATCCACCTATCCCACCCTAGACAACCCACCTAGTCTATTCAAACGACCGAAATCGTCCGATCGAGATCGTACGGCTCAAATCGGTGCAAACCTGCTAACCCTAGCCCCTAACTGCTATAAATAGAGCCCCATCCCTGCCTAATTGAGAAAACCTAGCCTCGCCTTGAAATCCGTGTAGCCACCAGCCTCCCCAACCCGGGCCCGAACCGCCGCCGCTGCCCGAGCTCCAGATCGGGGAGGAGCCCCGATCCAGAGCTCCTTCGCCGACTTGCCCGTGCCTTGCACGACCCCGCTTCCGCCCCCCTCCGGCGAGCCGCCGCTATCGCCGGCGACCATCGCAGGCCGGACCCCGTCGCCCTCTCTTTCGTTCCCCATCTCCCCTCCCGATCATCTCTCATCTCTTCCTCTCTCTCGGTTCTTCGCAGGAGCTGCCATGGAGCACCCGAAGCCCGGCCGCCAGCCCCGCAGCCCGCCGCCGTTCGTCGCTCCGCCCCGGATCCGGCGAGATCTGGGTCGGTTTCGCCAGTTTCGGCCAGCCCCGCCGCACTGCGTCCATCACTGGTCGGAGATGGCCGCCCCCGGCGGTTGCCTCTTCCTGCCATTGCGTCCTCGCGCGAGGAGGACGAGGAGCCCCGATGTGCTGCTCGCCAGTCAACGCTCGTGTGGGCCGATCGCGCCCAGCGGCGCCCAACCGCTGGTCCAGCTCACCCCAGCCGGCCTCCCTCAGCCAGCGACCGGGCCTCGACCCGCTAGGTGAGCTAGCCCAGCTGCCCATGCCCACTATCCAGCGCCATGTGCGCTTTTTAGTTACCTCGCGCCCACCAGTTTTGGCCCATGAACGTTTTTTTAATTCTGCGAATTTTGCTAATTAACCAGTGAATTATAAAATTGCAGAAAACCCCCCGTTCTTCAATGCATTAATAACTTTTCATCCGCGCATCGCATATAAAAACTTTATATATGTAACTTGACTAAAATTTTGTGTAGATCCACAATATCCAACTCTCACATGTGTTTAAAATGTTTAACTTGTTGATTTCATGCAATTTGCATAAATGTCATGCTAAAATGATTTATTTAATAACTATTGAACGATAGCTTCGATTAAAATGTTTTACATATGTAACTTGACTAGAAAAATGTGTAGAATAACATGGCACACTTAATATTGATGTTTAACAACTATAAAACATGCAAAGGACAGATCTGGACCAAAATCATAATATGCATATGGGGTCATTTCGGAAATGCTATAAGTTGTTTCTGACCTCATTTAAGATGCCTAGGTAGATAGTTTACTTATGCTTTCAACTCTTGCCATGTTCAACAATATTTAACATTGTCTTGTACCTAAACGAGAGTGAATTAAATAATCGATAGTGGAGTTTTGTGAATATGCAACTCGTTGCATATTGAGCTTCACTTTAATGTGTAATAGTTGTTTGACGTGTTTTGCCATGCCTTGCATATTTAAACCGGACATGCATCATATTTGTTTGCTCATCATGTCATGAATATGTTGTGGTGTTTCCCGTATGTTGATTGTTGTTTCCGGATTGCTTCTTCTTGATAGAGTTTCGAAAGCGTTCGGAGTGTGAGGATTCGTTCGACTACGTTGGCACGTCTTCATGGAATCGTTGTTGTTCCAAGTAGGATCTCAGGTAAGATGACACATTTCCCTGGATACCATTACTATCGTTGATATGCTAGTTGTCCCGTTTTTATCATTATGTCTTGCTACCTACCACTTGTTTGTCAAGCCTCCCACCATTGCCCTGATAAGCCTCTAACCTCCACCTCCCAGCAAACCATTGTGTGGCTATGTTACTGCTTGCTCAGCCCTTCTTATAGCGTTTCTAGCTACAGGTGCAATTGCTTCCATGTGTCAACATGGATATTCTTTTGTTATCACAATATTATTGCTATTTAATTTAATGCACATATATACTTGGTAAAAGGTGGAAGGCTTGGCCTTTTGCTCGGTGTTTTGTTCCGCTCTTGCCGCCCCTAGTTACTTGTGAACCGGTGTTATGTTTCATAATTGAGCGCTCCTAACATGCTCGGGGGTTTTATGGGGACCCCCTTGATTTTTGTTTTAGGATAAAACTTGTCTGGCAAGGCCCAATATTGGTACTACATTTTCCTAATAACAAGTAAAATGCATAAGGACCCGTCAACACATGTGGATAATTTAATCAACCCCCGGGCCAGTGCTCCTCATGAGTGTTGGTCCAAACTATAGTCGTGTGCGGGGTCAACCCGGGGCAACTCGGGTAATTTTTATCAGGCCACTGTACACTGCACTCATTTGGTCGTGTCCTGAGAACGAGATACGTGACTCCTATCAGGTTCGTCAACACGCCGGGCGGCCTTGCTGGATTTGTTTTACCTTTCTCGAATGTCTTGCGTGAGGAAATCCGTTTTACTTCGGGCTATCTCGAGGTGTGGTCTTCCTGTGGAATTGCCTATGAAGATCACGAGATCTGTGATCGAGGTTATTCTCGCGACGTGTGGTTAATTTGTGATGGATTAGTTAGAGCACCCCTGCAGGGTTAAATCTTTCAGAAAGTCGTGCCCGCGGTTATGTGGCAAACTTGGAAACTTTGTTTAACACCTAGTCATAGCAAACTTGAAGTAAACTCAAATAAAATACACCGAATGTGTGCGTAACTATGACTGCCACTTCTTGCGAGTCCTTATCCGAGAGAGAACACGATGGGGTTATCTTTGACGTAAGTAGGTGTTCATGATCAGTTAGTGATCATTACTAGTTCACGTCCGTTATGCGTAGACCACCACACTTTACTTTTTGTACTCGTAAGTTAGCCACTCCAATAAATGCTTAGTTGCTTGCTGCAGCCTCACCACTTAACCATACCTCACCCACTAAGCTTTAATAGTCTTGATACCCTTGGAAATAAGATTGTTGAGTCCCTATGGCTCACAGATTACTACAACAACAGTTGCAGGTACAGGTAATGTGATGCTTTGACGTGAGAGCGATTCTTGATTTGATTTGGAGTTATTCTTCTTCTTCTTCATCAATCTAGGATGGGTTCCAGGCGGCATCCTGGGATAGCAAAGATGGATGTCATTTTGTCGTTTGTTTTCTTCCGTAGTCGAACCCTGCTCTTCTGAATAATGTTTGAATATGTTGTTGTATTGATGTGATATTGATGTAGCTTGTGGCGAGTGTAAGCCAATTCCATATACTCATCTCTTCTGTAAATGTACTTGCAATGATATCCATTCTTGCAACACGACGAGATGCGCTTCTATCCCTGTCGAGGCCCTCATGCCAAAATAAGGATAGGATCGCATCTTGGGCGTGACATTTTTCCTGAGAGCTCATGATTGGGGAAGGTGTGTATCATAGATTTAAGCCTCCCCCAAGCTTGAGCGGTGATTTCTCCTGAGCGAGGCCAGGGATTATATATATAGTTCTGATCACGATGAACTAGATGCATTGGGTGAAATTCCGATGAAATTCTAGCTTCAAGCGATTCCTGTTCCATGATTCAACATTATCCAATAGCCTATACCACATTAATGCTTTTCCCTCCAAATATAAAGGGAAAATTTTCTTCTTAACTTTCTCCATAGACAAACCTGCAAGCTGAAATAATCCACAAACCTCATCGATGAATATCAAATGGTAATTAGGGTGAGTCGTACCATCATAAGGATTAGATAATAGTTTTTCAAGCATACTGATAATCCCCAAGTGCAAGGAATCATAGTAGCAATTTACAAAGGTGGAAGTGATATGTATGGAGTGTCGAACCCACAAGGAGCTAAAGGTAAGATCAATATTCTCTCAAGTCCTATCTGCCACTGATACGACTCTACGTACACCGAACGTTTGCTTCCAACTAGAAACGAGAAATAAAACTACGTTGCGGATATGAAGGGAATAGCTTTGCATGATAACGGAGAACTAACATATAAAAATAGGCGTTGCCATCATAAAGTTAGAATATATTACAAATAGCAAGAGTGGAATAATGATGGGTCGTCATGCGGAATTGTCCTAGGCAATTGTTAACAAGATCGAAAATCATTATTGCAATTTTATATGAGGGAAAGGCATAAGCTAACATACTTTCTCTACTTGGATCATATGCACTTATGGTTGCAACTCTAACAAGCATCCGCAACTACTAAAGATCATTAAGGTAAAACCCAACCATAGCATTAAAGCATCAATTCCCCTTTATCCCATAGGCAACAACCCCCTTACTCGGGTTTAAGCTTTTGTCACTCGAGCACCCGACTATAAGCGAATCATGAACGTATTGCAACACCCTACAGAGGGAATCCTTCACGTGTGCGCGGCACGGAAGGCACCATAGGACAGCACCAAAATAAACATACAACTCAAACCAATCTAGATCATCAATCAACCCATAAGACAAAAGAAATCTACTCAAAACATCATAGGATGGAAGCACATCATTGGATCATAATATGTGGCATGAAGCACCATGTTCAAGTAGGAATTACAGTGGTATGTGGGAGAGTGGACCGCTGAAAAGATATGAGGACGGTGATGAAGAAGGTGATGTTGATGAAGATGATCACCGCGGCGATAGTTCCCCCGATGGCACTTCGGCGCCACCGAGAGAGAGGGGGAGAGGATCTCCCCCTTGTGCTTCCTCCTCCATGGCCTCCCCCTAGGTGGGGAGAGGTTCTCCCTTTGGTCTATGGCCTCCATGGTGATGATGGCCCCTCCGTCTTCCTCCTCCATGGTCTCCGGTGATGGTGACCCCCTCCGGTAGGGTGCTGGAGAGCGCCAAGATTGATTTTTCGTGGCTACAGAGACTTGCAGCGATGGAACTTCTGATCTAGGTTTCTGTTTGGAGGTTTCTGTATTTATAGGAGTACTTGGTATTAGAATCACGACAAGGGGACTCCCGAGGGGCCCACAAGCCAGGGGCGCGCCCTAGGGGGGTCGCGCCCTGCTGGCTTGTGGCCTCCTCAAGACTCCTCTCCAGTATCTTTTTTGCTCCAATATTTTTTATATTTTCCAAAAATATTCTCCGTAAATTTTCAGCCCATTCCGAGAACTTTTATTTCTGCACAAAAAACGACACCATGGTAGTTCTGCTGAAAACAGCGTCATTCCGGATTAGTTCTAATAAAATCATACCAAAATCATATAGAATTATTGTAAACATGGCATGAATACTTCATAAATTATAGATACATTGGAGATGTATCATCATCCCCAAGCTTAATTCCTGTTCGTCCTCGAGTAGGTAAATGATAAAAGAAATAATTTATGAAGTGTGAATGCTAGCATAGTGCACAAATTTGATCAATGATAGTTCCAAACACTTTTTTCTAGCATCATTATATATCATAAATAGTAGCTCATCTCATAAAACTTCTCATGGTCAAATAGCAAGCTATTCACATGTTAAAGTATAGACCATAAAGTTTCTTGAAAACTAACAAACCATATTTCTAGTCATCGAACAATTACAATTCATATTATTTTCATGAAGGGTCTATGTAATATCTTTGATTTAGCAAATTCCACATGCTCAACTATCATATAGTCTTCCCTGATTATTGACACTCAAAGCATCTTTTTAGAACAAATAGCATCCATCGAACACAGAGAAATATAGGGGCTTAATGTTTTGCCTCCCAACTTATTTATCATATAGATAATTGTCAACAATAATAATTCATGATCAAATATATTTGTGTGGATGTATATATATATATATATGTCTAGATCATTCGCCAACACATGACACTTGCCAAGAGAAAAAGGCGAAATATAGGAAGTGGTGAAGATCACCATGACTTGCATAAAGGTAAGTACTAGAAAGTAAAAGATAGGCCCTTCGCAAAGGGAAGCAGAGGTTGTCATGCGCTTTTTGTTTTTGGTGTGCAAATCCTTAATGCAAAGGAACACCACATTGTATTGCCCTTTGTGATAGAAACCTTTATTATGAAGTCCGTTGATTTTATTTCTTTACCATCACAAGTTCGTACAACGCTTATTTTACCTTACAATAAAAGATCATACATATTTAGGAGCAATTTTTATTGCTCTTTGCACCGATGAAAACTTACTTGAAGGATCTTACTCAATCCATAGGTAGGTGTAGTGGACTCTCATGGCAAAACTGGTTTAAGGGTATTTGGATGCATAAGTAGTATTTCTACTTGGTGTGGGAGTTTTGACTAGTATGAGGTGGAAGCAAGCACCACATGTTGGAGGATCCATAACAATATAACTTCTATACAAATATACCCAAACATAACTCATTAAGTTGTCTTCCTTGTCCAATTTCAACTAATTTTCTCGAGTTTGGAAATAATTAATGAGATCACAATCATATAAGATGTCCAAGATAGTGTATTTATATGTGGAATCTCTCTTCCTTCAATATTCTTTCATGAATTGTTCAAGTGACCGATGCGGTGTTTGCTAACTTTCAGTAAATTTTACCACCTATACTTATTATGTGTGAAGTCATCACTCCCCATGTGATAATTATATGAAGCATATTTAATTTCAGATTTATGATATTCAATTCATTCAACCATTTACTCATAGTGTGCAAGTGAAGCATGAGAGTGAACGCCAAACTACTCCCAAAAGATATAAGTGAAGATCAATGGGTAGTCAATTAGTTTAAATAGCCATGTGAGGACTCTCTCTCATATTAAAAATTTCAGGTCCAATGCTTTTATTCAAACAAAAAAGCAAAATAAAATGATATTCCAAGAATATCAAGCATCATGTGAACAAATAAAAAATTAGGCTCAACATAAGCTAACCAACAATCGTTGGTGAAGAGAGGTGGGATGCGTAGCATCCCCAAGCTTAGATGCTTGAGACTTCTTGAAATAGTTACTTTGGGTGCCTTGGGCATCCCCAAGCTTCATATTTTGTATCTCGTTCAATCCTCTCATATCATGGTTTCACCTATTCTCAAAAACTTCATCCACACAAAACTCGAAAAGAACTCCTGAGATAGGTTAGTACACATAAGAATAAATCAACTCTTCCTGTAATGCCAAGATAAGTTGCACAATAATTTTCAACATCATCTACTATTTCACTATCATTTTCACAATTTATATCTATCAATATAGGCTATGGAAACTATAGGATAAGTAGATAACAAAACTATGGACAGCAATATGTCCAAACAAAATAGTCAGTAGCAATTTATGAAAACAGTGTACTTCCATAACTCAAAAAATTATGAAAATTTAGTACATTCTAAATAATTTATATGATAACACTTTTTAAAAATTTCAGAAACGTTCCACGTTCCAGTAAAATATGAAAATTCAAACACTACAGAAAAAGTTTCTGTTTTTACACGGCACACATCAAAACATGCAATGCAAGCATCCTAAGACAATTCTTGGAACTTTTTATTTAAAAACAAGATTATTAATAACACCTAACAGAAAATGAAAAAATATAATGATGATCCAAGCAAAGCACATATTATGTGACAAATAAAAATATAGCTCTAAGTAAGATATACCGATAATGTTGAAGACGAAAGAGGGGATGCCTTCTGGGCATCCCCAAGCTTAGGCGCTTGAGTATTCCATAGATATTACCTTGGGGGTGCCTTGGGAATACTCAATCTTCAGTTATTGTCAGTCCTTGTTCTCCTCATGTCGGTGTCTTACCCCAAACTTGAAAACTTCAATCACATAAAACTTAACGGAACTTCGTGAGAAGGGTTAGTGTAATAAAGATAAATAATTCACTTAGGTACTATCAAGACAAGATTCATAATTGTTCTTGCATAATTTATACTATAACTTATCATATCCACAATTTATATCACTTAATATAAGCCATGGAAATGCTAAAAGAAGCAAACTATGCAAAAAGGGCAGATTTTGTCAAAAACAGAACAGTCTGTAATGATCTGAACAATGACCATACTTTTGCAGACCCAAAAATTCTGAAGAATTAGTATAACCTAGGATATTTTTATACCAATCATGTGTAAAAAAATCAGAAGCTTTTGAATCTCTGGTGAATTTATTAAAATTCTGGACTTGGCATCAAAGTTTCTGTTTTTGCATAGAATCAAGTCAACTATCAACCACATCATCCCAAAGGCATTACTTGGCACTCTATTGAAAGAAAACGTATAAAACATAGTTACTAAAGTATCATAATCATGATAACCCACAAAAATAGTAGGGGTAAATATTGGGTTGTCTCCCAACAAGCACTTTTATTTAATGCCTTTTTAGCTAGGAATGACATTTTAATGATACTCTTCCAAGCCTAATTCCAATGATAATTTTATTCAAACTCTAAAAGATATAAGTGAAGTTCATAGAGAATTTGACAATTAATATATATTAACCAATATGCAAGATCAAAATATATAAGTGAAGCACACGAAGCATTCTATAAAGCCATATTCAAAAGATTTAAGTGAAGCACAAAGAGCATTCTACAAAGCCATACTCAAAAGATTTAAGTGAAGCGCATGAAGCATTCTACAAATCAATGAAGGACTATCTCATACTAGAAGGGTGCATAAAGGAAAATAAAAACACTAAAGATGCATATCATGTGAACAAAACAAAAACCGAGGTATATTGATAATCGTTGAAGAATAAAGATGGGATGCCTTCCGGGGCATCCCCAAGCTTAGATACTTGAGTCTCCTTGAAATATTTACTTGGGGTGCCTTGGGCATCCCCAATCTTTAACTCTTGTCTCTCTGTATTCTTCTTATATCAATACCTCCTCAATCTTCGAACACTTCATTCACACAAAACTTAACAAAACCCTTGTGAGATCCGTTAGTATAATAAAGCAAAATACTACTTTAAGTATTGTTGTGAACTCATTCCAAATTCATATTAACATTATATCTACTGTATTCCAACTTCACCATGGTTCATACTCCCCCCCCCCTCAATACAACCCATAGATTCATCAAAATAAGAGAACAATGCATAGAAAATAGAATCTGTCAAAAACAGGACAATCTGTAGCAATTTGGAAACTTCGTATACTTATATAACTCAAAAAATTATGAAAATTTAGGAAAAAATAAAAAAATATATAGAAGTATTGTGTAAAAATTTCAGAAAATTTTGACGTTCCAGTAAAAAAATGTAAATTCACACACTACAACCAAAGTTTCTGTTTTTGCACCGCACATAGCAAACAAGCAATCTAATCATCCTAAAGACAAATCTTGGCACAATAATTTTATAATACAATGGATATATACAGGGGGATAATTATTTTTGAGAAACTTCCATGAAAAATTCTACATTGTTTCCATGAGCATGAACACAAGTGTTCAAGGTCGACCCTCACCTCTCCAATGCATAACTTTCCAATCGCTTCTCTTATAAAAGGCAAGTAAATATATTTTTTGTGTGTTTTTAGTTTTTCAAATGTTTTTGTTTGTTTCACCCACAACTAAATAAATAAAACAATAAAATAGAAACAAAAGTAAAACAAATCTACTTAGTGATAGAGGCAAACAAGCATACACGAAAATATTAACCACACACTATTGCTCCCTGGCAATGGCGCCAGAAAAGAGCTTGATAATCCCCAAGTGCAAGGAATCATCGCAGACATTTCCAAAGGTGGAAACAATAAGTATGGAGTGTAAAACCTACAAGGATCTAAAGGTAAGATCAATATTCTCTCAAGTCCTATCTGCCACTGATACGACTCTACGTACGCCGAACGTTTGCTTCCAACTATAAACGAGAAATAAAACTACATTGTGGGTATGATGGGAATAGATTTGCATGATAACGGAGAACTAAAATATAAAAATAGGTGCTGCTATCATAAAGTTAGAATATATTACAATATATTACAAATAGCGAGTGTGGAATAATGATGGGTCTGTGTGCGGAATTGTCCTAGGCAATTGTTAACAAGATCGGAAATCATTATTGAAATTTTATGTGAGGAAGAGGCATAAGCTAACATACTTTCTCTACTTGGATCATATGCACTTATGATTGGAACTCTCGCAAGCATCCGCAACTACTAAAGATCATTAAGGTAAAACCCAACCATAGCATTAAAGCATCAAGTCCCCTTTATCCCATACGCAACAACCCCCTTACTCGGGGTTAAGCTTTTGTCACTCTAGCAACCCACTATAAGCGAATCATGAACGTATTGCAACACCCTACAGAGGGAATCCTTCACGCGTGAGTGGCACGGAAGGCACCATAGGACAACACCAAAATAAACATACAGCTCAAACCAATCAAGATCATCAATCAACCCATAAGACAAAAGAAATCTACTCAAAACATCATAGGATGGAAACACATCATTGGATCATAATATGTGGCATAAAGCACCATGTTCAAGTAGGGGATTACAGCGGGATGCGGGAGAGTGGACCGCTGAAAAGATATGAGGACGGTGGTGAAGAAGGTGATGTTGGTGAAGACGATCACCGCGGCGATGGTTCCCCCAATGGCACTCTGGTGCCACCGAGAGAGGGAGAGGGTCTTCCCCTTTTGCTTCCTCCTCCATGGCCTCCCCCCTAGGTGGGAAGAGGTTCTCCCTCTGGTCCTTGGCATCCATGGTGATGATGGCCCCTCCTTCTTCCTCCTTCATGGTCTCCGGTGAAGGTGACCCCCTCCGACAGGGTGCCGGAGAGGGCCAAGATTGATTTTTCGTGGTTATAGAGACTTGCGGCGGCGGAACTTCTGATCTAGGTTTCTTTCTGGAGGTTTGTGGATTTATAGGAGTACTTGGCCTTAGAATCACATCAAGGGGACTCCCGAGGGGCCCAAAAGCCAGGGGGCGTGCCCTAGTGGCTTGTGGCCTCCTCGGGACTCCTCTCCGGCATCTTTTTGCTCCAGTATTTTTTATATTTTCCAAAAATATTCTACGTAAATTTTTAGCTCATTCCGAGAAGTTTTATTTCTACACAAAAAATGACACCATGGTAGTTCTGGTGAAAACAACGTCAGTCCGGGTTAGTTCTAATAAAATCATACGAAAATCATATAGAATTATTGTAAACATGGCATGAATACTTAATAAATTATAGATACGTTGGGGACGTATCACATACCAGAAGTAATCTCATAATAAATATTTTTAGTAGGTTCAGTGGGTTGAGGAACAATTTCCTCATCTTCCGTTCGGGGCGAAGATGCCCCGAATAAGCCACTCAAAGGGTGACCATTCATAGTGACAAGCGACAGTAAATTTCAGCATGTATAGAAAAATGTTTCCTTACCAATTTCCACTTACTAAAGGCGCTTCACTCCCCAGCAACGATGCCAAAAAAGAGTCTTGATGACCCACAAGTATAGGGGATCAATTGTAGTCCTTTCGAAAGAGTGTCGAACCCAACAAGGAGCATAAGGAAATGATAAGAAGTTTTCAGCAAGGTATTCTCTACAGGTGCTGTGAGTAACAATAGTAGATAGTTTTGTAGCATGATAATTCATAACAAGTAACAAGTGACAATAGTAGCAAAGGTGCAGTAAGGTAGCCTAATCCTTTTTATAGCAAAGGATAGGCCTAAAAGTACTCTTATATTAAGCAAGTGCTCCCGAGGACACGTGGGAATTTCCATCTAGTCATGTTCATCATGTTGAGTTGATTCGCGTTCACTACTTTGATAATTTGATATGTGGGTGGACCTATGCAAAGGTCCTATTCTTACTTGAACTAACAACCTACTTATGATTAACCCTTCTCGCAAGCATCCACAACTACAAAAAGGAATTAAGATAAATCTAACCATAGCACGAAACATGTGGATCCAAATTAGCCCCTTATGGAGCAACGCATAAACTGGGGTTTAAGCTTTTGTTACTCTCACAACCCATCATCTACTTGTTACTCCACATTGACTTTCCTTAGGCCCATGGCATGGTGAAGTGTCATGTAGTCGACATTCATATGACACCACTAAGAGAAGTAACAACATACATATCATCAAAAAATCAAACGCATGCCAACTTCACAAGATTACTTATAACAAGACTTCTTCCATGTCCTCGGGAACAATAGTAACTACTCACACATCATTGCCATGTTCAAAATCAAAGGTATAATAATGATAATTAAGGATCTGAACATAATCTCTTCCACCAAGTAATCCAACAAGCATCAACTACTAGATGTAATCAACACAACTAGTAACCCACATGTACTAATCTGAGGTTTTGAGACAAAGATTGAATACAAGAGACGAAGTAGGGTTCAAGATGAGATGGTGCTGGTGAAGATGATGATGAAGATTGGTCCTCCCATGAAGGAGGAAACGTTGGTGATGACGATGGCTTCGATCTCCCCCTCCTAGAGAGGGATTTCCCCGGTAGAATCTGACTGTCGGAGTGCAAAAGGGCCTCTACCCAGGTTTTTGCCTTGATACGACGACGCTTCATACCGAAAGGTTGCTTATGATTTTTTCTAGGGTAAAACATACCATATAGGAGAAGAGGGGCGGCGAAGAGCCAACAAGGGGCCCATAAGCCATCACGACACGCCCCTAGGGGGCGCCCTGTTGGCTTGTGCCCTGCTGGCGGTGCCCCTTCGGTATATTTTTTATCCAAAAAATCTTAAATATTTCAAAAATATTCTTCGTGAAGTTTCAGGTCATTCCGAGTTAGGTGATTTTTCTGTCTTTTTCTCGTTTTTCTGGTCCAGAATTCCAGTTTCCAGTTTTCCCCCTCCTTGCGGTGTACCTTGCATATACAAAGAGAAATGACATAATAAATATGTAATAATGTGTAATAATGGACGAGAATAATGTAAATAGTAGTAATAATTCATGATGCAAAATGGACGTATCGGTGAAATCGAGTCTTGCTAGCTGTCTAGGACACCCATATCGGTACCACTGAGATTTATATATCGGTCTCACCGGAAAGACCAAAGTTGCCACATTTTGCACTACTCAGTGCAACTGAGTTTTCACTTCGGTTTCACCGAGTTGGGCAATAATTTTGTAACAGTTGGATTTTTGGAGATGCCTATATATATACCCCTTCACCTCCTCTCATTCGAAAAGGAAGTACTCAGAACATACAAACGCTTGTCCCATCCATTTTTCAGAGAGAGAGAGCCACCTACTCAATGTTGAGATCAATATCATCCACTCCAACCATATGGATCTTGTTTTATAGCTTCCCCAAGTTGCTTTCCATCCAATCAATCACTTCTACCCATGCCAAATATGTGAGAGAGTGATTGAGTGTTGTGGAGACTATCTTTTTAAAGAACAAGAGCAAGGAGTTCATCATACTTACCACATATGTTACCTTTTGGAGGTTGGTGCCTCTAGATTGGTTAGGTGTCGCTTGGGAGTCTCCTACTTCGCGTTGTGGAGTTGAACCAAGAAGTTTGTAAGGGTAAGGAGATCGCCTACTTTGTGAAGATCTACCCCGAGTAAGGCTAGTCCTCCGTGGACAAAGGCCATGATGGCATAGACAAGGTCGCTTCTCCGTGGACCCTTTGTGGATGGAGCCCTTCGTGGACTCTCGTGGCCTCTACCATATGTGGGTGGAAGTCTCCATCAACGTGGACGTACGATAGCACTACCTGTCGGAACCATGCCAAAGATCTCCGTGTCAACTTTGCATTTGATCTTCCTATCTCAATTCTCTTACACATGCTTATCTTTATTTTCCGCTGCCATACTTGTCGACTAGCATGTGTAGGGTGCACTAGACTTGTTATAATTGCTAAAATCTACCAACCAATTAATTTGGAAAGATGTTAGGTTTTAATTTGTCAAGTAGTCTATTCACCCCCCTCTAGACGCTTCTTCTAGTGATCCCACAATAGCACTTCGTTGTACCAGTGGTATGATTTTCTACCTCGTGCACCTATTGATTTGTTGCCTCTTCTTCCGGAGAAGGTTAATTTTGATGCTAAACAATGTGTTGAATTGATTTAAAAAATGCATGAGTTAACCGAGGACATATGAATGTTAAATAGAAACTTGCTGGAGATAAGGGTAGAAAACATGTTGTCTTTGCACCTGGAGATCTTGTTTCGTTACATTTGCGTAACGATAGATTTCTTAATTTGCGTAAGTCAAAGCTAATATCACGTGCCGATGGTCCTTTTAAGATGTTAGAGAAAATAAATGATAATGCATGTAAACTTTGAGTTGCCTACAAATTCTGGGGTTAGTCCCACTTTTAACATTACGGATTTGAAGCCTTATTTTGATGAGGAAAATGAGATTTCATCGAGGACGACTTCATTTCAAGAAGGGGAGGATGATGAGGACATCAATACCATAGTTACACCCACAACCCCTGCTACTATACATACTAGACCAATTACTAGAGCTCGCACACGTCAATTAAATTATCAGGTACTTTTGTTTCTTGGGAATGATTCTAATGTTCATGAGAATATGATGTTGTTTAAAATAGATACATTTGTGTTGATTACTAAAAAAGGGCCAATCATAGACAAAAGGGATGAACAATGGAGCAGTATCAAGCATGAAGATGAAGGCGCACACGAAGGAACCAAAATGCCGTTACTACTGGAGTTTTCAACACTTTGAAGCCCTCATGATAACATACAAGGGCATGTACGAAATATACAATACGCCCTCTCATAAATTTCGATCATATCTTATTATTCTAGCCGCGCCACCATATTTTTGGGCCAGACCTTGTAATTTTGACATATTAGGCTGGTTAGAGAGTCCATATTGTAGGAGAACGACTCGGGAGGTGTTTTAGTCCCATCCTTGCTACGGGTGCACAAAATCCCCTCCCTTTTTCTCTATAAATACAACCCTTAAGTCATCGTTTAGACTTGAGTTTTGTTTGGATTAAAAGTTCATCATAGTTGTAACTACGCGTCCTTTATTTGTGTTCTACGACCAGACCAAGAAGTGATAGAGCTCCACTTTCATCAATAAAACTTTCTTCTTATATTCGCAATATCCAGATTGCAATTTTAGTTTCTTATTTATTCTTGTTTGCATGCAGAAAACAAACCTTCATGGTCAGGTCGATCGTGTTTCGGCTTGATCAATAACCTCTCAGAGTTGGTTTAGCGATTGCTAAGGCATGACATTCCCGCATGTTCGTAGCCGGATCGCCAAAGTCTACTCCACTGAAAACGATTGCCAAAATCTCATTGAAAGACGAGACACCTTTGCCTCTATCATCGTGACTACAACATGGATACTATCTCGCCGATGACATTTATGCTCAGTGGGCGACATTTATGAAAACCATATCCGAACCACACGGCAACAGACAAAAGCACTTCGCAACATGCAGGAAGCATATAGAAAGGATGTGGAGAGGGCATTCAGAGTGCTTAAAGCTTGTTGGGGGGGGGGATTGTTTGTGAAGTCGCAATGGTGCGGGACTCAGAAACTTTGTGACAGCTGATGACATGTTGTGTTATTTTGCGCAATATAATAATTGAGGATGCGGGTGATGATGTTGCCTAAACCAATGATTTTGAAGCTTGTGGAGAATAATTTCAAATTCCGGAAGATCAAGATGCAGCTCAACTTATAAACTTTCTACATATGCATCAGAATCTTTGAGATCATCATGTGAACACGTTGCTACTCAGTGATCTTGTGGAACATATGTGGACCGATAATGGAAACCAAAAAGCTCATGTTTGAGTTGTGCACTTAAAATAAACTTTATGTAAACATTATTTATTTTCAGTACCAACATTTATTATTTACATGCGATATTAACGTGTATGATCGATGTGCATGGATTTACATAAGTTTGAGAGTTTGGATGTGCATGAATTTACATAAATTTGAGAGTCCGGATTTAAATATGTGAATGCTACAAGCGAGATATGTGGGTCAAATGCGTCCGTGAATGTGTCTAGAGGCGTGTACGGGTAGGGTGCCGGATTCGTGTCAAAAAAGAAAAGCCCCCCTCCCACTCACCCAAACCTGGCCAGACGGGCGGCCCGGCCCGGCACGGGCACGGCCCGTAGGGGCACGTTTAGCAAACGGGCCGTGCCGTGCCGGCCCGCGTGCTGCGCCTCTAGGCCCAAGCACGGCTGTTTGCTAAACGGGCCGGCCCGTTGGCCTGTTTAGCACGCTGGGCTTCCTATTTTTTGCTTGACGGGCTTCTATTTAGGCCTAGTGGGTTGTATTTAAGATATATATATATATATATATATATATATATATATATATGCATATATATATACATATTTTTACATTTGGAGCTCGGCCTCTGGTGAGGCCTCCAAATTCAAATTTGAAATTTCATCGAAATTCATATTTTTACATTTCAAAAAATTCTGAAAAAATACAGATATACATGAAGGCATAACACACATGCGTGTAAATTTTCAGTTCAAAATACATTGAAACGAGGGTTGTGCAAAAAAGACAAATCTGAGACTGTTTAACACATGATACTATTCATCCTCTCAGGCCATAAATTTGTCTTTTTTGTACAGGTTACAATTCAAGGTATTTCATCATGAATTTTTACACACATGTGGGTTACATCCTTACATACATGCATATTTTTTTTCAGAATTTTTGAACCATAAAAATTTGAATTTGAATTTTTTTTAAAAATAAAGGCTTTCATGGAGCTCGGCCTCCAAAACGCCTCTCTCATATATATATTTTAAAAAATAAAAATATAAAAAAAACTAAACGGACCATACCGTGTCGGTCAGCGTGCCCAGCCTCTAGGCCAGACACGATCCAAGATGGGTTGCGTGCCTAACACGTCCCGTTTAATTCGTGCCGGCCGGAGCGTGGCGAGCCTGCGTTAGCACGGCCGTTTGGCCAGCTCTGCACTCACCTCGCCTAAAAAGAAAGAGAAAAATAGTGATACACATCTACCCAACCTGTCAGTGGCACGGTGGCTCCGACGCAGCCGATCGGAGACCGCGGAGCGACCGCGGTGGTAATCCCATCCCCGCCCCGCCACCACCCACAAAATCACCCCCCTCACACACACCGCATTGCTGTCACAGTGCACACTAAATACGAAGGGGGCGGAGAAGGGGGAAGGAAAACCCAACCAAAAAGAGGAACCAGGGCAGCAAAAGGAGGGGGCTTCTCCGGGAGGCGAAGCGATCAGGTGAGGCCCGAACCGATCCCCAGCGCCGCCCTCCGTTCGTCCTCACGCTCTCGATCGATCGCGCGCGCGCGCCTCGCGGGGGCTCGTCGCGGTGGCGTGCTTTTTTCCCTTTTGTTTTCTGGCATTTTCCCCGATTTTTCAAGTGGTTTTTCTGGGCGAGATCCTCGGTCGTTCTAGGGTTTCGGTCGTCCCGGTGCTTCCGCCCGACGGCGGGCGAATGTGGGTTGTCTGGGCCCGATTGATTGCTAGGGTTTGTCGATTCCGGTTTAGATGGTGCTTTATTGCGGGGTTTAGCGTCGCTGATCACCAGGGGTTAGTTAGGGTTTTAGACGACGGGGAACTTTGGATTCCGCGCGGTGTGTTCGTACCATTCGCGATTACTTCTTGCCTAATCCGGCGATTTCCCACTTGTTCGCGCTAGTTCAGCGGATTCCGTTTCAGTGTGTAGGCGCGAAATGTTTGGCTTCCTGTTTTTTCCCCCTTTCCGACCTTTTCCTGTTGTTTCTGTGCTTATTATTTTGTGGATTAGAAAATTTTGGTACTTGTGCTTGTGGGTATCAGATATGGTCCTGGAAGATCACTTGTGTGGTCAATTGCTCTGTGACGAGACGACAGTTGTTTTTGCTTCATGGGTGCATGATGATGACTGATTAGTACCTGCCTAGTTCGGTGCACGATGACTCATTATTTCAATTCCGTGTATTAGTGACGTGTGGCTGCTTCTGATGTGGCTTCAGTGCGTAGTTCCACATACTTCATGCGCGAATGGCGCTCTACAATGAATGCATTTGGTCATATTGTGAGATTCCTGAAGCTTGGATGCTAATTTTGAGTCTGGTTGTGGGACGGAATTCAGTCTTTGATCTGATTCTTGTCGCTCAAGCTCAGAGGGCTTATTCACTGTCACACTGTGCAGTGTTATCATCTTAGTTGAAGGGTTCTGTTGGGGTGTTTGTGATTTGGATTTAAGCTTCGCGGAGTTTTAATAGTTTGACTTGCTGTTATGGCCATCACACTGACTTGACTGGGAATTCTTGTTTCAGTTTGAACTTTGGTTGTCACCCTGCATAAAAAATGAATGATTTTTGTAATTGTCGAATGTTCCTTGCCAACTATTGAACTAATACTGGGTTTATTTGGATACAGCTTGGCATAATAATGCTGATTTGCATGCCCCGCCTAGAGCTATCTGCAGTTTGAAAAGCATATGTTGCCAATTATCGAGTCTCTCCCTTGAATATGAGTTCATACCCACATCTACTAACTATATGATTTGTATACTTCGGAAAAATTGTGAACCACAGGGCACAGGTTGTTTGAAGAAAGACAGACCCACGGTTGTGCAATGCAGGCAGTACAGACCCGTAATCTCCGGGAAACCCAGCTAGGAGGAGTGATCTTTGGTTGCAAGCATGAGACAATTGAAGAGTGCTTCAATAAACAGCTATTTGGTTTGTGAATTCCACCTTTCACCTCTTGCTTTGCACCTTTATTATGATATTATCTGTAACAACATCATTTTGTGATTGGCAATATCGACTATATAGGCTGATGCGCTATATAATTCATCGATGCCTTAAGTTACAAAATATTGTAGCCTGTTCATTCGTTCCTCAGGCCTTGCCAGTCTTTTAGTCAGGCTTTAAGGCAGCCTAAACACCCTTGTAAACTTATCTTTTTCTGCCAAAACCCCTACAAATGGACCATTGCCATTCTTTTTCGTTCTAATTCTGATGGTGCAGACTGGATGCTCGTAAAGGGGCATTTACCTTTTTTTAATGGAACTATGTACTTCACACTTCATTTCCTTGATCTAGTATATGGATAGAGCGAAATGTGTGAACTTGTCCCGTCGCCATCTTGATGTGTTATAGGGTTTATGAAATATAGACTTGTTTAACCTTCTCTTTTTGTTGAATTTCTCACCCTAATTAGTTTGCACCACTTGCTCTATAGGTCTGCCTGCGTTGCATTATTCATATGTGAGGAATGTCAAAGCTGGCCTACCTTTATTTCTATTCAACTACACTGACAGAAAGCTGCATGGCGTTTTTGAGGCTGCCAGTCCTGGTCAGAACTCCATTGACCCGTATGCTTGGAGTAATGATGGCACTTTAAGGACACCTTTTCCTGCACAGGTATCAATCAATATGAATCTCCAAACAGTGTTCATGATTTGTTTGGTGTATCTATAGCTAAGTTTGTTCCAGTTTATGCATGCTAATATAAAGCAACTGCTTCTGTTTTTAAGGTTCGCATTTGCACAAGGACTCGCTATCAGCCGCTGTTTGAGCTCCAATACAAAAAAGTGATTCAAGATAACTATTATACCCATCACTACTTCTATTTTGAGCTGGACCATGCACAAACTAGAGCTTTAATTGCTTTGTTCAAGTCAGTTGGTCCTCTCAATTTGAAGCAAGTCCCAGCTGTTTCAAGCAAAAGGAGTCTGGCTGTACCTTTACCATCAACTAACAGGATGTCATCAGGTATTCCTATCCAAAAGAAAGGCACAACCAATTTGAAGGACATCAATCCATTTGTTCTATCAACTTCTTTACCATCAACCAAAAGGATGGCATCAGTTACCCCTCACCAAAAGAAAGGCACAGCCAATTCAAAGGACATCAACCCGTTTAGTGTTCTGTCAAGTTCAAGTGGAATTGTTCCAGATGACTGGGTTGATTCTGATGTGGATAGTGGTAGTGTTACTGGAACATCAGACAGCAAAACTGATGGGAAGACATCTGGAGAGCTAGTTTCTGACTGGGAGGATTTGGATGACAATGATTTTCAGAACCAGTTTGGTCCAGATGAGGTCAGTCAACATTCCTCGTACAAAAGTGTTGCTGACGGAATGGAGCTTATGCAGTGCAATGAACCGGTTGCCAATCCTGTGAATGGAGGAAGTCATTCTTCTAATGGAGGCATGCTTGTGAACTCACATGATGGAATAGGCAATGGGTTTCAGAATGAATCAGCTGGTGTTGGGGTACAGCTTGAAAGATCATCTATCCTGAAAAAACTGAAGGAGTTGGTTGACTTAAGACAACAGGCAGCACTATCATCTCATGATTTTGTCTATTCTAGTTCAGATGTGTATGTACCTGAAGAAACACAGGTTAATGCAAACCTTTCTGGTCAGGATGAGTATGTATCTGAAAAAACACAGATCAGTGCAAACCTTTCTAGCCAAGATGAGTATGTACCTGAAGAAGCACGGGTCAGCACAAGCCTTCCTGGTCGAGATGAATATGTTACTGAAGAAATACAGGTCAACACAAACCTTCCTAGTCAAGATGAATATGTACCTGAAGAAACACAGGTCAATGGAAGCTTTCCTTGCCAAGATCAAAAGGTTGCTGAAGAAACACATGTGAATGTAGACCTTCCTATTCAAGATCAATATGTACCTGAAGAAGCACATGCCAATGCAAGCCTTTCTACTCCCAGCCACCAAGTACCTGAAGAAACACAGGCCAATTCAAGCCTTTGCAACAAGCCATCATGTTCTACCGTGGAAGACAATTCATCTTTTGAGCAACATCATGCAAAGGCTGAGGTGCCCATGCAATCCCTTTCCGTGCACTAATTTGCTTTGCCTCATTCGACTGCAGTTCATAACCTTGTGCCTTGTAACATGTGTATTACTCACATTATTCTTTTCATTCTCCTGTGCAGCTTCTACGAATCATCACTGACTTAGCCAAGAAGGCTGATGCATTGGAGAAGAATCAGGTTCCTCATTTCTTCTTGAACATGTGGAATGTGGAATGTAACTATTGATTGGCGCTTTTATTACTTTGTTGGATTGAAAAGAATACAAGATTTTGCGTTACACATCACCTGCGGTTTTATGCACTTGGGTAGTATGTTGTTATAGGGATTTTTCTGAGGAAAAAACAGTAGTAGGGAATCCTACTACCACAGTAGGAGGGATCCTACTACCACATATATTGAAAATAAAAGTTAATTTGGTATAAGTAATTAAGGGTTCCCCACATTGCCCAATTTTCTTACCACTGTGATGATTGATTTGATTAGTTCACCATATAAAATTATAAAATCGATATGGCGTGGACATTTATGCTTTCTTGTATGGACCATTCATTTCATCTTTACAGTAATTATTTCTGTCAATCCGCAAACTGAACTGGTTATCTGGTATGCTAAATCTGGCTACGTTACTTTTCGTGCCATGTATATCCATCATCCAAAATGTGTTGGCCGCTATTTTGTACTTTTTATGCAACAACTTCCTGCATATATATAATCTGATTATGGTCCTGTTATTTTGTCCTGTTATTTTCCAGGTTAAATCAGATCAAGAAATAATTTCGTTGAAGGAAGTAGTTAAAGACTCTGGAAGAAAAGTTCAGCAACTGGAATATCGTATAGATGAGTTACAATTCAAATTTGACTCATCCTTATCTCTTCAAGGAAGTATGTGCGATAATCTGGACATGCCAGCAATATTCCTGATTGGTGGTTATAATGGCGTGACCTGGTTATCATCTCTTGATTCCTTTTCTCCAAAAAAAGACATCCTTGTGTCTCTCACATCGATGGGCTCTGCGCGTTCATATGCATCTGTTGCCGCAATGGAAGGCTGTATATTTGTTTTTGGTGGTGGGGATGGAAGTTCATGGTATAACACAGGTAGGTATACTGATATTTAAATGTGCTTCTGTCTTTCTTTCTCTGGACTTCAAACTGCATTTATGTACTTTCTTTTCTTACAGCGGAATGCTATAATACAAGGAGTAATGAGTGGATGATATGCCCCTGTTTGAACCATGAGAAAGGATCTCTTGCTGGAGTAAGTCTTAATGGCAAAATATATGCGATGGGTGGAGGAGATGGAACACAAACTTTTTCAGAAGTTGAAATGTTTGATCCTTTTCTTGGGAAGTGGATATGTAGTCCGTCTATGCTGCAACCAGTATGTTCTTGGCCTCCCACTTGCTTCTAGTGATTACTTTCTGTCCTTTGATATGTTTGCAGCCTATTTCATAGCAACACTGAACTTATTCTCCTAATCCTGTCATGATTGCATTGTGATGAACGCAATGACCTTAATACGGACAATAAGAGACGTCTGTTTACTTCATATTTTCAACTTCATAGCTTTGTACCAGTTGAGTTTTGCATTGCATCCTCGTATACACACAATATCTGGAATTTTGTTGCTATGTAATGTAGGATAATGGAAAAATGACATTGAATTAAATTAGAATAGTCATGATTGCACTGTAATAAGCTCAAATAGGAGACATCAGCTTAATTTAGATTCTCAACGATATCATCTTCTGCATAGCTTCGTACCAATTGAATTCTGCATTGCATCCTCATCTTACAGATTATCTAGAATCTTGTTAGTGTGTAATGGTATAACTGAAAAGCATAGTTGAATTGATTTTTCTAATATTGGCGGTAATTGGAGAGTATCTCAGCTAGTTGACTAATTTTGACACTGATCTCTTAAGTATGCTGCAATACGTTTCAGAGATTTGCTCTAGCAGCAGCAGAATCAAGTGGTGTCATCTATGTATCTGGTGGATTTGATGGTAGCAAGTACTTACAGTAAGTTTCTTGCTATTTTCCTTCATTATGTTACTTCCATGTGTTGCACACTTTCAAGTGCTTTAGGGCATTGACACTTTTTGCTCATCAGTTTCTATAAAAATATGCTGCACCGATATATTATATATTATAAAAGTACATTTCATGATGGTAATGTCAATATGATGGTGTAAATGCTAGAAAATTTAGTCAAATCTATAAATGTTTCTAACACATTCTTTTTCTTGGCTGCTAATATAACCACTTGAATGATAAAATGACATGTAAACAAGTAGAGGATGGTGTAAATATTTAGTCAAATCTATAAATGTTTCTGACACATTCTTTTTCTTGGATGCAAATATAATCACTTGAATGATAAAATGATATGGTGGTAGCACATGATTTAAGACATCATCAACTAACAAGCACATCATGTACAGGTCAGCAGAAAGGTATGATCCAAGGGAGGGTTTCTGGGTTAAGCTTCCAAGCATGAAGGTAAGGAGAGGATGCCATGCTGTAGCTGTCCTGGGAGAAGTCCTGTGAGTAAACTCTTCATCTTATTTTAGATCTCGCTGAACACAAAGCCGATGGCATCTTTGGCTTTAATCTTGGCAAGAAACTGAGTTAGGAGGTTTATTGTTTCAGATATGCTATTGGAGGGTATGATGGGGACAGCATGGTTTCCAGTGTTGAGATCTTTGATCCTCGCCTCAACGCCTGGAGGATGGGTGATCCCATGAGCAACCCAAGAGGATACGCCTCTGCGGTTACTTTTGATGATAGCTTGTTTGTACTTGGCGGTCTGCGGTCCAACGAACAGATACTGGACACAGTAAGTAAACATTGCATCGACGTTTAACTGCCCCCTTCACAAATATGTGCTCTCTTTCAACGACGATTTCTTCCTTTCTGTTGCAGGTGGAAGTCTACAATGTGAACTCCGGCTGGTCAGTTCCAGGTTTCAATTCAATAGGGAAGAGGTCTTTTGCATCTGCCATTGTCATGTGATCGGATTCGGGAGTACAGTGCTCATCTCACCAGTCTCTTAACATTTTGCCGGCATGCAAGGAACAGTAACCCTATGTTTTCCGAAAAGCAGTTTTAGGGCTCGTCGTCTCACCCTTCCCTTTGAGCTCCAGTTATGTACAGCGAAAACCAGAAAATCGACATGCACCACAGTTTAGGGACCCTCATTCAGTTGTGTACTTTTAACTATGCATCTCATGGAACTACGAAACATGTAGAATGTTCTGAATGGTCGTCAAGTCTTGACGCTCCATTATATCCTGGAACTATCCATCTCATGGAATGCAATACCGTTAGGATGTTCTGAATGCTAATTTGCTGCTCTTAAGAAGTACTTGCACTCTTTCTGAAACCTTGTTTCAAATATAGGCAGAGGCAAGCTTCTGAAAAATCGCTTTAAAATATTTATATTAGACACTTGAAATGTTATGCGTGGATTTGCCGTGATACATAATTTTTGTTTAAAGCTACACTGCCTTCTGAGTTTCCAAAACAATATCCAGCTTGCTATTGTTCTTGCGTTGCCTCACAGCCTTGCATGAGAAAGTGAATGTGTTTTTCCTTCAAAGTGTAGTAAATAATCACTGCTTAAAGAAAAAAAACTAATTAAAGGACCCCTGGCTCCTCATGGATTAGCTTGCGCCGCTTCTTGTGGTGACACAATCAAGACATATCATAGTTTTTACTTCATGGGATGGAGGATGTTTTTTGGGGGATTTAAATTCAAGATGGGGTACCAAAGCATTTTTTACCGTTGGTTCTCGTGTCTGTATTTCTCAAACTATATCTTATGTTGATAGATTTAGATGAATTTTTATGTGATATGTACTTCTGATTTTTTACCATTGATCCGGCATTTAAAAGAAAAGAAGCAATTGATCTGGGGATATATCGGTGAAGAAACATCGATAAAAATTAACAGTTTTAATTATATATACTACTTAATTGCCCATGCGTTGCAATTGGGGAAAAAAATGATGACCGGTTGAGATTGATTTCTTTCGGTGAATTTATTGTGTTACTGTTTTCCATGAATTAAATTTGTTGTGTTACGAAATAATTACCGGCGTGGTTGGTTCCTTCGCATAAGATATGTAGCATAATCACAATATCAAAAAGGAAATGCTATTCCAATAAAAAATGGAATCCCATTCCAATAAAAGAAGAAATGCTATTGTGCTGACATCCCCTGTGAGGACGTGAAGGCATGACAAAACGGAAGTTTTCCATGACAATTTCGCGAGAATAAGCAAATTTAGTTAGCAAACATGACAAATCCTGACAAAAGAATAAACTGAATGAATTTATGAAGCTTGTTAACTAAACTTGCCATTCACGGATAACAAAAGTTGGCATGCAAATCATTCGCGTGCTATGCCTCTCAGCGATTCGATGGTTAGTTATTACCTCTGAAAAAAAGAAACACAAATCAACAGTTCTTTTTGAAATGGAGCACTATCTCCGAGCGCTGGAAGTAAATTCAAGTTTGAAGTTTCAAATTTTCAAATACCTAAAGAAGATGGAGTCACCGTAATTTTCTTGATCAAGTCCAACGCAATCTTCTCCTGCAGTCGAATCGCTCGCTCACGATCCGTTTCCAGTTTCCATAAAACAAGCCAATCTTTTTCTAAAAAAAAAAAAGCCAATCTTCCACCGGAAGGAAGCCCCCACGAACGTTAAAAGTGGCCCGCCCGTTCGTTCCTCTCCCCAGATCCGAACCGCCGCCACCCAGAAATTCAAGCATCCATCTCCGTCGCCTCCCTCCCTCCCTCCAAGGGCATCCCCATCCAGATTCCGGACCGCCATGTCGTCGTGGTTTCAGTCCTCCTACGACGACGAGGATGACGCCAAGCCGGCGGTGACGGAGCATTGGCGCCGTGACTATGGCTACGGCTACGGCGGGGGAGTTGCCGGGGAGGACGTCAAGCCGCGTCCGGGTCCTCCGGGAGCAGGAGCAGGAGCAGGCCGCCGTGTACAGGAGCAGGACGATCGGGCCGTGCTCTCTTGGCCGGCGGCCGAGGAGTTCAAGTCGACGCTGCGCACGCAGGAGTCCCTCGCCGGCCTACGCACCAGGTACGGCATCCCGGAGGGGTTCGGCCTGCACCTCGCCGGCGCCGCCCGGACAGCGTGCGGAGCCCGAGGCGGCGCCGCGGCGGTGCCGATCTGCGTGCACACGCAGCCGTTCGCCGCGGGCATGCGCCTGCCGCTGCACCCCTTCTTCAGCGACGCGCTCGCTCATTTCGGCATCGCGCCGTCGCAGCTCGCGCCCAACGGGTGGCGCGTCCTGGCCGGCTTCGCGGTGCTCTGCCACTTCCGCGGCGCCGGCGCGCCCTCCCTGCCGGTGTTCCGCCACTTCTTCGCCCTCTCGCCGCTCCCCAACGGGAAGGGCTGGTTCTCCTTCCGCTCCAGGGAGAGCGTCCCGGCGCTCTTTACCGGGCTCCCCACGTCCGTCAAGGGGTGGAAGGAGGAGTTCCTGCTCGTGCCGCCTCCGCCGGGCGCGCCGTGGCGCTGCCCCGTGCGGTGGGGCGCCCCGACGAATGTCTTAGCGGGGGTGCACCGAGTGGGACTCAGCCACTGCTTTCCCAATGTTTTAACGTTGGATTATTTCTGTGCGCAGGGACGGGAGCTTCCCAAGGTGCGGCGCCGCCGACGGCCACAGGGAAGAGGAGAAAGGTGAATGCTGCTGCTGGTGGTGGTGGTGGTGACGGTGGCGGCGACGAGCTTCGTTCAGAGCTGCGCGCAAAGGAGATGGCTCTGTCCAAGGCCAAGTGCGAGATCAGCCAGCTGAAGAAGGAGCTGGGCGATGCCAAGAAGAGGGAGCTTGCCGAGGCGCAGCAGGCATTGGCCTACGCGGCGCAGGTGCTCAAGCCCGAAGGTGGCGGCAAGGGCGCTGGGGCCAGCAAGCGGCTGCGTGGCGCCCAGACCCAGTGATCACGTACGTCGTGACTCGTGACCCAGTGATCGCGTCGAGGTTTTTAGCAAATGTAGTTTCAACAAGTGTCTGTCTAAGCCTCATCTGGATGAGACATAATTATTTCTTATCTAAATTGTGACATCAGCTCTAGTCGTTCTTTTATTTTATTTGTTTTTCCTCCTTCGATTCCATTCCACTACACGCGTAGCAGTCTTGACCGTCGCTGGAGAAGCAGGCTGGCGGTCATGTCCTCCTTAGGACGGCCCAAGCGGAACGGCGGTCTAGGAGGCTTAATTACATGCTCTCTTTTCAACACATATACCTAAACTCATACATGCACGATAACTAAAAAACAAATGTACATGTGCACTCGTTATCCTCAAAAGAAAAATGTACGTGCACTCCTCACTTAGAATTCTAGACGTAGCAGCTAGCTTCATATGTTCGACGAGCATGCTACATCACATAGCTAATCACCTCCTCTAGTAATTAAGCACGCTACATCTCTCACTCATCTATTAATCAACGAGACAACGAGCAACTACCACATGTAGATGTAGCTGGACACGTCGTAATTCTCGCCAAAACAAATTCCTTGCCCTAGTCCGTTGTTATTTCCACTTTGTGTTTTCTTACTGTCCATCAGTCAAATACAACTACAAAGGGTAAAACATAACTTTCTATTATTTTTGAATTTTCTGGTGAAATAAAATGGTTGCAAATTTTTATTAAATCCTGAATTAGAAAGGAGACAGAAAATTCAAAAAAACTTTACAAATTCAAAAAAGGTTGGCGAATACAAAACAATGTTCCGAAAATTTAAAATGTGTGCAAATTTAGAAGAAAAAAATCATGCTTTTTTAAAAGTAATTTAAAACATGAATTTGAAATCACGATTTTAAGATTTTTTGCTGACTTTTACAAAGAAGGTGAAAACAAAAAACCATGATTATTGTAAAAGTGTGGATATAGTACTGCACGATAACTCTCCTCCTGCCACCTAATTGAAGTCTCGTTGCGGGCATGCAATTCCATGTCAAGGGTGTACTTACAACTGGGACAAAAATGGATCGAGTCGAGTTGTGTGTCAAGGATGGACTTCCAACTAAGGGAGAAATGGGTCGGGCCTCTAGTTGCGCATCGAGGATGGAGTTGCAAGTGAGACAAAAAGGGTCACCCCTTCCCCACAATTTTGTGTCGAGGGTGGACCTCCAACCGGGACAAATTTTTTTGGCTAGGCCCCAGTTGCATGTGGAGGGTGGACATGCAAGAGGGACAAAAAATTGGTTGGGTCCCAGTTGCATCTCGAGGGTGAACTTGCAACTAGGACAAAAAAGGCGGACCCCCAACTTGCATGTCAAGGGTGTATTTGGACTTGAGACTAGGAAAAAATGGGGTGGCAACAGTTGCGCGTCGAAGGTAAATTTGTAACTGCGATAAGAAAAAAGGCATCCCCCAATTGCATGTCTAGGGTGGACTTGCAACTCGGACAAAAAGCCACCCCCAGTTGGATGTGGAGGATGGACTAGTAGCTTGGACAAAAATGTGTCTGGCCTAGTTGCGTATGGAGGATGGACGTGGGATGACCTTCCCAGTCGCTTGTCGGCAATGTAGATGCAATTGGGACAAAAGAGGCCCCATAGTTGCCTGTCTATGGTGGACTTGCAACTCGGGGGAAATATGGTTTGGGCTCAAATACGTAGGAGGATGGACGTGCAACTAGGGGGAAATGGGGTTTGGGCTTAGCTACTTAGGAGGATGGACGTGCAATTGATACAAGAAAAAGGACAACCCTCTCGGTTGAATGGCGACGGTGGAGTTGTAATTGGGACAAAAAAGGTCCCCACACTTGCATGTCAATGGTGGACTTGCAACTAGGAAAAATTGGGTTTTGGCCCAGTAGTGTATCGATAGTGGACTCTTAACTAGGATATAAAATATGGGCCCCTTCGGTTGCATGTTGGCAGCTGAGTCGCAACTCGAACAAATTCTTTTTAACCTGGGTTGCGTGTCAAGGCTGGACATGCAACTACAAGAAAATCGGTTAAGCACCCGGTTGCGTGATGAGGATGGACTTGCAACTGGTACAAAAAAGCTGGGGGCCCTAGTTGCATGTCGGGGTTGGAGTTACAACTAGGAAAAAATGGGTTGGGCACCCTAGTTTCGTGTCGAGGGTAAAAAAGGGTTGAGTCAATTGCGTATCGAAGATGGACATGCAACCATGAAAAAAGATGGACCCACAGTTGCATGTCGGGGGTGGAGCTACAACTTGGACAAAAAAGCTTCGCCCCCCAATTGCGTATTGAGGGGTGGACACGTAATGGGATAAAAATAAGTTCATCCTAGTTGCATGTTGTAAGGGCATATTTCTCCCTAAGTGGTTTTGGTGATTCATGACAATGCCTTTGCGGACTAATCGTGTGCATTGAGCATTTCAGATATCTCGGGTCTAGGCACAAGACGATTCAGTGCCCCTTGGAATCTCTCGAAGACGGTTGTTCTATGCGTTTCCTTTCGGTGGATTTGAATCGTAGGAGAGCCGTACTATCAAGAGGGGTTCCGCTTCGGAAAGGTCTGGATGGAATAAACACGTACACATCTATTCCTTTGCACCACCTTTCCCTCTCTTCAATGGAGCCCCAACCCGTTTTCCTTCTCTGTGCAAAAGGAACGCATGCGAGGTGTTTGTGTTCAGTGGTCTGCGTTAGTACCGCTCCAGAGAGCGGTAGTACCGCAGGTGCCAGCGGTAGTACCGCTCGGTGGAGCGGTAGTACCACTGTCTCCTGCCCTGGCCTCTACACCTGCGGTAGTAGGCGCGGATGTAATTTTTTACTTCCGCCCTACTACGGTAGTATCGCGACTCTCGTCAGGTACTACCGTGCCGGACTTTTTCGCAGAGTTTCCCTCTGCGTAGGTAGGCACGGAAGTAATTTTTTACTTCCGTGCACCTCTAGTGGCTGCCTCTGCCGACCGTGCGGTAGTACCGCACGGGCTCGCGATAGTACCGCTCCGGCGGTTCTACCGCTTGTGGCCTAGTGTTAACGGCCAGTGCCAGTTACTCCCGTGCGAGCGGTAGTACCGCACAAGGTTGCGGTAGTATCGCAAGCCGTCACGGTAGTACCGTGACTTTTGCGGTAGTACCGCGATGCGCGGGGCTGAGAGAGTGGATAATGGTTGGATCTTGTCCCCCACTATAAAAGGGAGGTCTTCTTCCCCAAGAAGCTTACCTCTTCCTTCCCAAAACTCCATTGTTGCTTCAAGCTCCATTTTAGCCCGATCTCTCTCCCTAGCCAATCAATCTTGTTGATTTCCTAGGGATAGGTTGAGAAGGCCCCGATCTATACTTCCACCAAGAGAAATTTGATTCCCCCCACTAATCCCTTGCGGATCTTGTTACTCTTGTGTGTTTGAGCACCCTAGATGGTTGAGGTCACCTCGGAGCAACATTCCATTGTGGTGAAGCTTCATGGTGTCGTTGGGAGCCTCCAATTCGGTTGTGGAGATTGCCCCAACCTTGTTTGTAAAGGTTCGGTTGCCACCTTCAAGCGCACCAATAGTGGAATCACGACATCTCGCATTGTGTGAGGGCGTGAGGAGAATACGGTGGCCCTAGTGGCTTCTTGGGGAGCATTGTGCCTCCACACCGCTCCAACGGAGACGTACTTCCACACAAGGGAAGGAACTTCGGTAACACATCCTCGTCTCCACCGACTCCACTTTTGGTTATCTCGCATCTTTACTTCTTGCAAGCTTTTATTGTGTCATATCCCTTGCTTGCTTGTGTACTTGTTGTGATTGGCATCATATAGGTTGTTCACCTAGTTGCACATCTAGCTAACTTATTTGATGTTAAACCTTAATTGTTTAAAGAAAAGTTAAAAAGTGTTAGTTGCCTATTCACCCCCCCTCTATTCAACTAGATCGATCCTTTCACATGTCGAGGGTGGCTTTGCATCCTCGACAAAAATGGGTCGATCCTTTAGTTGCATATCGAGGATGGATGTGCAACGAGGACAAAAAAAGGACGACCCTCCCAGTTGCATATCAGCGATGAAGTTGCAATTGGTACAAAAAAAGGGCTATGTAGTTGTGTGTCGAAGGTGAACTTGCAAAGAGAAAAGGGGGGTTCGGACCTAGTAGCGTATTGATGATGGACTTTTGACTAGGAAAAAAGACAATGTCCCTATTTGCAAGTAGGAGGAGGAGTTGCAACTGGGACAAAAAGCCTCCACCCCGGGCTGCGTGTCAAAGGCTGGACATGCAACTACTAGAAAATGACTAGGACCCTGGTTTGCGTATCGAGGATGGACTTGCAACTGGTACAAAAAGGTCGGCCCCTAGTTGCATGTTGGGGTTAGTTGCAACTAGGATAAAAAGGATTCGGTCCTCCAGTTTTGTGTCGAGGGCGAACTTGCAAGTGGGACTAAAAATGGCCGGGCCTAGTTGCATATCAAGGATGGACATGCAACTATGACAAAAAAGGTGGGACCCTAGTCACATGTCGAGAGTGGAGTTGGAACACGGACAAAAAGGGTTATCCCTCCAATTGCATGTCGAGGGGTGGACATGTAACTGAGACAAAAATGAGTTGCCCCAAGTTGCATGTCGAGGGTGGACTTGCAACTGGGAAAAATAAATGACAACCCTCCTAGTTGCATGTCGGCGATGGAGTTGTAACTGGGACAAAAACTGGGCCCTCAAGTTGTGTGTCGAGTGGACTTGCAACTAGGGAAAAAGATAGGGTCCCTAGTTGCATGTAGGGCGTTAAGTTGCACCTGGGACAAGAAAACTGATAGACCGCCCAAATTGCATGTCATAGATGGAGTTGCAACTAGGACAAAAAATGGACCCTAATTGTGTGTCAAGAGTGAACTTGCAACTGGAACAAAAAAATGGGCTAGGCCTGAGTTGCATATCGAGGGTAGACTTGCAACTATGACCTCCAAATTGCATGTCGGGGGTTAACTTGTAACCGGGGACAAAAATGGGTCAGCCCCCAGTTGTATATTGTGGGTGGACTTGCAACTAGAAAAAAAAGCGGATTCAGTTGCATGTTGGGCGTGGAGTTGGAACTTGGAAAAAAATTGTTGCCCCCTCCCCCGATAAAAAGGTCGCGTGTCGAGGATTGACTTGCAATTAGGACAAAATACATGGGCCCATAGTTGCATGTCGGGGTTGGAGTTACAACTATGATAAAAAGGGTCAGACCGAGTTGCATGTCTAGAGGGTGCACATTCAATTAGGATAAAAAATGGACCAGACTCAGTTTCGTATTGAGGGCTGGACTTGCAACTGGGACACAAAAGGCAGCCCACATTTTCATGTCGGGGATTAAGTTAGAGCTAAGTCAAAACAAAAGGCCACTTGACGGAAATCACAAAAATCACAAAATCACTTGATGAAAAACAGGGCAAAAAGGGATAAAGATAGGTCTGAGATCACTTATCGCATCACAATTCAATGTCATCTTCTTCATCGTGAGGACAAAGATCGACCCTCCGGTTGACTCCCTCCTTCCTGCTTGCTTCGACTCTACTCCAAGACGAAGTGGAATGGGGGAGACATAGTGGCGAATGGAACTAAGGAGGCAGCAACCAGCTCGTATCTTCAATTATACAATGCAGGCCAAATAAAGAAAATGAGCCCCGGAGATCGCACCAACAAAATAGGCAAGCATGAACGGGCTGACCAGGGGACACTGGACGTGCGACAATACATGGGAGTATGGAACACGCGTGATAAAATATCCTGCAATCAAGATTTCATGGCATTTTAAAGCGAACAGGTTGGACGGCCGAGAACTTAGATGGGACATTAGTAAATTTGTTTAAAAGAAGATCATGAAATTAAAACAAATAAATAAAGATGGGAAAAGGCAATAGAAAAAACTAGAAAAGGAAATGGAAAATGAGAAAACTAGAAACTAAGAAAATCTTAAACTAAAAAAACATGAATTTTAAAAAGTCCATAAATTTAAAGAAAAAAAACAAAGAGGAAGAGTGAAAAAAAGAAAAGAGGAAACCAAGATAATACAACCTGATTCGCGACGACAAACATGCGTCGACGTCGTTTACATACAGAAAGCATAGAATTGTGCTGGAAGAAAAAAGATGAAAAAAATGTCAAAACTGTTCACAAATAATTTTGTTGTAATGAATGGACCACAAATAATAGACAAGAAAACTGACATTAAAAAAAATTGTCAAATACATGAACCAAAAAATGAACACACACACAAGTTACTGTCCGGCAGGAACATCTCAAAAGCACATCGCGCAGGTCAAAAAGAACGAAGCAAAGTTTAAAAAAAGCAAAAAAGAAAAGAGGCCAGCACCTTCCTCCATGATAACAATAATGGGCCAACATAAAAAAAGAAAAAACAGGCCAAAAAAAAACACCAGCGATACAAGGAGCGACACCGGCAAGAAAAAGGAATAGGCCCCTTCCCCCCCAAGGCTAGCGCTCCCCTCCCCCCACCATCGCCTGCCACTCCGGCGGCGGCGTCCACCAGCCCCTCGCCGGCGACCGCTCCGGTCCCGGTGCCCACCCACCTCGCTCCTGTCCTCCACCCCTCCTCCTCGCCGGCCTGCCCTGCGCGATGGGGAGATCTGAGCTCATCGTCGGATGAGGATGATGGCGTGCCCGCTCGCTGCTACTGCGAGGTGTTGAGGAGCTGCTCGCCGCCAGAGGCCTCGCTGCTCCGCTCTCCCCCTCCGCCGGTGCGGGTCTCGCCTCCGCCGCCGGCCCCTGCTGGCCGTTCCCGGAGGGTCCACTCTGTCGTGGTCCGCCAGGAGGGTGGGGAGTCGTCGCGCGCGGCCACTGAGAACCGTGGGGGTTGGCAGACGGCTGGTCACAAGCGCCGCCGTCCGCGCCGCCTTCCCGTCCCCCCTCCCTTCCCGGAACATCAGGGCGCACTTTTCGCCGGACCTTGCCGGGCTCTGCTTCAACTGCCTGGGTGAGGAGCATGTCAATAGCATGTGCGAAAATGAGAGAGTTTGCCTCCGCTGCCGTCGCCCGGGCCACATCGCCTGGGAATGCCGCATCCCTCTCTCTCGCTCATCGCCGCTCGCGCCGCCCCGTCCTGTCAGGGAGCGGATTGGGGCGCGGGTCGAGACCCCTACGCCAGCACCTTCCCCCACGCCATCCCGCACCTACGGACAGGTCGCATCCTTCCAGCAGAGGGCCACGCCGGTGCATGCTCACCTGGGACCGGTCGGGCACTCTGCCACCGGGAATCCCTCGGAGCAGAACCGGCGCGCTGCGGGCATGGGAGCTCAGAGGGGCACGCTGGCGCGGGATCGCTTGGCCCTGCGGCACCTCGCACTGACAAGGTGCCCTCGGATTCACGCCCGGTGGGGGACTTCATGGTCGCTACTGGCGCGGGGGAGCGCGGGTCTGTGCCTGGCGCGCCGGCATCGAGACCTGCCGTGGAGCGCGTCATCATCCCTTGCTCTCCTGAGGTTGTGGCTGTGGAAGAGGCGCTGCCCTGGGCTCTCGTCGGTGTGGTTACTGGTGGCCGTCCCAGGGTGGCAGTGAGTATGGTGACCGCGGCGGTGGAGGCACTCCCGGAGTTGAGCGGCACTTTCTCCATGCACCGCTTCTGGCCAGCAGATTTTCTGCTCGTCTTCAACAGCAGAGCTGTGCGGGACACCGCGATGAGGGCCGGCGAGGTGCATGGCCGGGGTTTTTCGCTTAGGCTCTCGCCCTGGAACAGGCAGCTTCAGGCGACACGGTGGCCGTTTCACTACCGCGTTCGCGTCGACATGGAGGGCATTCCGCCGCATGTGTGGAGCCGCGCCACGACGCAGTTGGTTCTTGGCTCGTCAGCATGGGTGGAGTGCCTCGGCACGCTCACAGCGAGCCGAGATGATCTTGGCAGTTTCGAGGCATATGCGTGGACTGATGACCCGTCCCTGCTGCCGAAGGAGAAGATCATACTGGTGGAGGAGCCTGATGAGGCCATGGAGGTGGAGCTCGCCGACGGTCTGGTCCTCCCGGCCGACGCGCTTGTTCCCCTCGAGAAGAGCATGCTAGAGTACCGAGTTACTGTCCACCTGCTCAGTTCGGTGAACACAGTGCAAGGCTCTGATCCCTCCTCAGGAGACGATGACGACGAAGATGGATACAACTTCGACTACCCCAGGCTGATCCGGATGGCCCTGGCGGCGCACGCAACACCAGGCGTCGCTTTGCTTGCACCCATGGAGAGGTGGACGGCTCGCGCCAGCAAGAAAGAAGGGTGGCAAGGCGAGGCAACGGAGCGGGCCATAGGAGAGTGGCCACCGATCTCCCAAGGTCGGTCGAGCCGTGGTCGGCATGGCCGGAGGATGGCGGAGCCAAACAAGGTCCTATCGGAGTTGGCGAGGAAGCAGTTGTGCGGGGCGAGAGTGCCGACAAGGGGGGGTGATGCTGAAAGTGGAGTGCTGCCCCACACTGCAGCACCGGATGACGCACAAAGGAGGGTGGTGCCAGAGGATCAGCCCTCCAACCTTTTGACCATGGTGGGGGCTGGTGGGATGGATCCAATGCAGTTGGAGGAGGAGACAGTGGACAACAATGGTTGGACACCTGTCCCGTATGGTTCTTAGCGTGATTGGCTCCGCAAAGATGATAGCCAATGGCGGACGCCGACACAGCCCCCGGGAGATCACCAGATGCTTCCATCACCTCCATCCACTGGCTTGTTTCAAATTTCAAACAAAACCGCGGGATCTTTTTTCTCGTAGAGCTCCTGCCGAGCGGTGCTAAGTGGGCCTGGCTCGCCAGTTCGAGGGATGTACGAGATGGAAACTTTTCTGGTCAGCTTATCTGAGGATGGGTCACCACATGTGGTGCCACAGACGCCAGGGCATGAGACGGGGTCTATTGAGTGGTTCAGAACCAGGTGCTAGAGGGCCATATCGCCTGTGCTGTGCCGGCCCAAGGGGGAGCGCAACAAAAGGAAGAGAAGGACCCCACCATCACATGTATGCCGTAGTGCTAGGATTGGAGGGAGATTGGTGGCAGGAGCTTCTGTGAAGCAACAACAGCGCACGCTCAGGAAGGAGAGACGATTGGAGAGGCGATTGGAGAGGAGGCGATGCAGGCATACTTGGACCTGTTCTCGCGCCCGTTACAACGAGAGCATATCGCGGCGATTGTAGGACTGTTTGGCTGGCATGCGGATGTGCTCCCCCTTGGACACACCGTTGATGGGGCAACACTCTAGTGCTGATCCCCATGTTGGTTGTGTGTGTAGGCCTTCTACATGGAGGAACCAAATCAAACCGTGGTGCTGTCGAACGTCTGGGGTATTAACAACCCGGCGAACAGAAACGCAATAAGAAATCTTATTTCCTGTTCGGGCACGAGTGTGGCTTGTTTGCAAGAAAAGAAGGTGTAGGCCATGAACCTGCAACTAGTTCAGCAGTGTCTTGGCCCCGCATTCGATAGTTTCTCCTACGTGCTGGCGGTAGGAACTTTTGGTGGTGTGGTCCTTGCATGCAAATCGTCTAACGCACGAATGACGAATCCGCACGTCACACAAAACACTGCAACAGCATGGATACAATTTGGCGAGCATGGTTGGTGGTTCACGGGGGTGTATGGCCCACAGGAGGAGGTGGACAAGGTGGGCTTTTTGCAGGAGCTCCGAGATGTTAGAGAATTACATCCAGGTCCCTGGATGCTTGCAGGGGACTTTAATCTCATCAAGGACCCGGAGGAGAAGAGTAATGACAGAATAAATTGTCGCATGATGGGGAGATTAAGAAGATGCATCAATGATCTCGAGCTATTAAGAAGATGCATCAATGATCTCGAGCTTCTTGAGCTCTACCTCAACGACATGAGGTACACGTGGTCTAACGAGCGACGGATGCCAACAATGGAGAAATTGTATCGGATTCTCGTCTCGATGGACCGGGAGCACGCGCATCCGGTGGCCTTCCACTCGGCCTTGAGTACTGGGGTGTCCGATCACTGCCCTCTCCATCTTGTGCTCGACACCGACCTGCGGCGAGGGAGAAGATTCCACTTTGAATCTTTCTGGACGAAGGTAGATGGTTCCAGGATGTGGTCCGGCTGGCATGGACGAGCGAAACCGGGGAGAGGAACACTTTCAAGCGGCTGGCGGCAAAGCTAAAGGCTACGACTAGAGCCTTAGCGAGTTGGAGCGATCGATACGTCGGCAGTGTTAAGTAGCAGCTGCTCATTGCTATAGAAGTTATTTTGCGGCTTGATATTGCCATGGAGAGTAGGCCTTTGACAGATGAGAAGACCAATCTGAGGCACATGATGAAACAGAAGCTGCTTGGATTGGCATCCCTACAACGATCTATCGCTCGGCTGCGTTCTAGGGTGCTTTGGCTTAAGGATGGGGACGCATGTACCCAGTTCTTCCACACGTATGCAAGCCATAGAAGACACAAAAACTTCACCTCCAAGCTACAAGTGGAAGGTGTAATCACTTCCGATCATGATGAGATGGCTGAGGCCGTGGACTCTTTCTTCGCTAATCTTCTGGGAGAAGCACCAGATCGGGCATTCACGCTGGACTTGCATGAGCTCGGTCTGCCACACACAGAGTTGGAGCATCTTGACCGTGACTTCATCGAAAAAGAGGTGTGGGCTGCTGTGCGGGCGCAGGGCCTGGACAAAGCACCGGGGCCGGATGGGTTCCCGGCTAGATTCTATGTGGCATGTTGGAGTATCATAAAAGAGGATATCATGGAAGCTTTTGGAGCTTTTGGGAGGATGGATTTTCAAGGGTTGACATCCATAAACCAGGCCTTTGTCACGCTTCTGCCCAAATCCGCGACGACGATTGAGATCAAAGACTTCCGGCCGATCAGTTTGATTCATAGTTTCCCAAAGCTTGTTGCCAAAGTCATGTCCTTGCGGGTGGCCCTCGAGATGCCAAACATTATTGGAACTCACCAGAGCTCTTTCATCTAGGGGCGAAGTCTGCACGACATTTACATGTTAGTGCAAGGCATGGTACGGTGGCTTCAATTGACTAAGAGGCCGACCGTGATGCTGAAGTTGGATATTACAAAGGCCTTTGACATAGCTGACTGAGCTTTTCTGCTGGAGGTATTGCGCCACTTGGGCTTTGGAGATAAATGGATTGTTTGGGTGGCCGGTCTGCTGGCCTCCTCCTTGACACAGATCTTGCTCAATGGTGTCCCGGGCGAGGTTATTTACAACAAGTGTGGATTTCGGCAAGGGGACCCCCTGTCCCCTCTTCTTTTCGTCATGGTCATGAGTAGCCTACACGCCTTGCTCAACCATGCGGCCGACACAGGCGTACTGACGTCGTTGGCCCCTATGGGCCCTAGAAACCGCACCTCCATCTACACGGACGATGGGTGTAACATTCATAAAATCGGACATCCAAAGCATTCGGGCCTGCAACTTGCTACTCACGGACTTTGGAGGGGTTTCTGGGCTTCGCACAAACCCAGCCAAGTGTTCCGCGCACCCCATCAGATGCATAGAGGAGCAGGTCGCATTGATAAATGATGAGATGGGCTGCCCGGTGGCGGGTTGGCCATGTCGATACCTAGGCCTCCCCTTAAGCCTAAGGAAGATCACGGCTGGCCAGTTGCAGTATATTGTTGACAAGATGGCCGACAAACTCCCCTCGTGGCAAGCAAGAATGATGTATAGAGCTAGAAGGCTAGAACTACTCAAGACCACCCTCACATCAATGCCAATTCATGCTATGATGGCAATAGACCTTCCAGCCAAAACAATTGATGCATCCAACAAGATTTGTAGAGGTTTCTTATGGAAGGGACAACGAGATATTCACGATGGACACTGCTTGGTGGCTGTGACGCCCTAGATTAAGTGCTACAGTAATCCTTGTAATCATAGCTACAGTAACCCTCAGTGATTAAGCTAATCTTTTGCTAAATAGTGCTTGATCACCTTTGATTCAAATATCATTTGAAATCCACTTTGAGATCAAATTCAATTTGCAAGTGAATTATGAAGTTGCACAAAAGTTGGTGGAAAAATGTTCATCATTTAACCAATATTCCATGACATTCATTTGGTAAGGAAAACAACATCACCTCAATGCAAATATAGGCTATGGCAATTAAAACAGTGCAAAGGAGGCATTTTTTAATGTAGTTCCGTTTGTGGAAAATTTCAAACAAAGTCAAATGGGCCCCAAACTTTTTGTGGCACCGCGTGATATTGCAATACAAATATTTGGCCGAGTGGCTTATTTTGCAAAAGTCTTTTGGTGAGGTATATAAATACAAAACAGAATTAACTTTAATCTAAAACAGTAAATACAAAAATAAAAGAAAGAGAAAAGACCCCCCTTGGCCGGCCCCAACTAGGCCACCGGCCCACCTACCCCTCCAACTAGCCCACCCTAGGGCTACTAGGTCAGCCCCTCCCCCACCGACACCTCCCCTCGCTCTCCACTTCCCCCCACGTTCTCCCTCTCCTTCCGATCCGATCTGGATCGGGGCAAAACTGGCCGCCGCCCGACCGCCGTAGTGCGCCTCCCCGCCTCGTCGTCGCCACCGCACCACCGTCGACCGCCGCCTCCTCACCCCCTCCCCAACGGCCCCACCGCCCCCTCCTCTGCTCGCCGGTGAGCACCCCATCGGGCTCCTCCCTCCCCTCCTCTCCCACTGGCCGGAGCCGTCCCTCCCCTCACCTCGCGTCTCCCTGCCGGCGCCCTGTTCGCCGCCCGCCGCCTGGCCGCCGTGCCTCCATCGATGCGGCCCCGACCCCCCCGTTAGCTGATTTTTCGCCCGTGCGCGCACGCCCGCCGGCTAGCGCGGCCCGCAATCCCGTGCTCGTCCTAGCCCCTGGCCCCACGACCCCACGCACGACCCCGCTGCTCCTCCCCCACCACAGCCCCTCGCCGGCCCCGCTCCACCCCCTAGTCGCCGCACCCGCGTCACCAGCCGTCGCCACCGCGGGCGAGCCCCTTCCTCCCTGGCGCCCGTTGCCCTGGCCGGCCGTGTGCGTGCATGCGGCTATGCCCGCATGCGCACGTGGCATTGCCACTACCATGTGGGGATGAGCCCCCCACACCCTATGACAGATGGGGCTCACCCCCATTAAGTGTTAAAAATAATAATTAAAAATAAAACAATAAAATTTGATAATAGATAATTAATTAATTAAATGTTAATTAGAAATTAATTAGTTAATTAATTGATTAAATAAATAAATGGTTAAAAAGGATTAATTATATTAGTTAATTAATTTTGTCAATTAATTAACATAATTAGAGAATGACAGGTGGGTCCCACCCCCTAATTAATTCTGATTAATGTTAATTAAACTTTCATAAACATGTGAGTATGACATGTGGGACCCACTGGTTAGTTTGACTAGTCAAACTAACTAGTTGACAGCTGATGTCATGATGACATCATGCTGATGTCATGTATCCAATTATTGAATTAAAATAATCTATTTTAATTTCTGAATATTAATAAGACTTTAAAAATTAATATAAAATAATCCGTAAGTCAGATGAAATTTTTTTATACATGAAAGTTGTTCAGAAAAATCCCACGAGTCCGAATACGCAGTCCGTTCGTCCGACGTGTGCTACTAGCATAGAAAACATGGAACTTTTCCATCCTTTTCATCTGTCCGGTAATAGCCCGAGACCCAGAAAATATCGCCAGATATTCTTCCGACCCGTCTACGACGTATATTACTGCGTTAGTGCATGCCTAACCCTACATATTGCCATGTCATGCATTATGTTGCATCTATGCCTTATATTTATTGTTTCTTCTCCCTCTTCTCTCCGGTAGACCCCGAGACTGACGCTACTGCCGGGTACGACTACGCGCCTGACGATCAGCCTTTTGCCGTAGGACAGCAAGGCAAGCAACCCCCCTTGAGCATTTCGATATCGCCCATTTCTTTCCCTCTTATTCTTGCATTAGATATTTTCTACTATATTAGTTAGCTCCTATTCTGATGCATAGCCCGTTTTTGATGAACTGCTACTATACCTGCAATCATACCAATTGCTTAGTTTAGGTTGGTTAGTGAATCCCTAGTGACCCCGTAGCCCCAGTTGCCCCTACTTCTTCATTGACGATCTGACGACTTGACGACTCAAAGACCCGAAGACTTGTTCAACACACCGACGAGCCATGCCCCTCACATCACCGCACACACCCCCTTAGTTGTGCGACTCTGCAGTGCTACTATCGAGTACCGAGGGTGACACCTCATGAAGTACTCATGATGCTAGCCCTGTAGTGCAGCTAGTCGGTCATGGTTATCGAGGGTGATTCCTCCTTCACCATTCCCGATGATGTCTCTATCGTGCAACCCCTCAAGTGTGGGACCCTCGAGGGTGATTCCTCTAAAGTCCACCTTGACGGTTACACCGAGCGGGGACCATTGAGGGTGATTCCTCAGTTCCCGTCTTGATGTTTCATACACACAGTTACTATGACCTGGTTACAGAAACATGTTGGTGAAGGGTCGGCCCTGAGGGGTACCCACGGTTTGATGGTGATGAGGCATGGACTGGCGAGAGAGGCCTTTGCCACACATCCTCGAGACGGGGTGACGGGACCGCACTTAATGGGTCGCACTTGCCCCGCATTAATAAAATGCTAATAGGTTGGGTATTTGATCTGACTTGGTCATTTGACCTTTTACGCACCACACCTTCACATGGGAGAAGTTATGGGTACTCAGCGTTGTTGTATCAGCTGAAGCTTTTCAGACGTCAGCAATGGAGCGGCGCGCGTCGGATTGGGCTGGAAGGTACAACTCCCGGACTGAGTGTACTAGGTCTGCTTCCAGCCGCATACGCATCGTGCAGGAGTGCAAGGGCAAGTGGGCCCACAAACCTGCGCACTTAGGAGTTAGACCGGCGGGCTGGCCTCTTCGTTGAGTCTAGGTGGGGCGGCGATGTTTTGGATCCCGAGGCCGGGCATTAGCCCGGAAAGTGTGTCCGGCCAGAGGTGATCAAGCGTGCTGGAAATGTGGTGCACCCCTGTAGGGATGAATTCATCTATTTGAATAGTCGTGTCCACGGTAACAGGACGACTTGGAGTTGTACCTTGACCTTATACAACTATAATTGTGATTTACTTTAAATGAATGTGGCTTCGGGATTGCTTCCTTGCATGGAGTCGAGGAAGAATTGCTGGGCGTGATTACCTCATAAAATTGCTACAATAATATGACTATATATGAGTTACCAGTCTACTCTCTTGTAATGCTGCAAGATGGTGAAGATGCTAGTCTTCGATAGGACTAGGCCTTCCCCCTATTCTTGCTTTTTGCAGTTAGTCCAGATATATACCCCATTCCTTGATAAGGATGCATACTTAGCATAGTTCTGATGTCAGTCTTGCGAGTACTTTGGATGAGTACTCACCGCTGCTTTGCTTCCTCTTTCCCCTTCGATACGATTTTGTGTTCAGATGATGGAGCCCAGGAGATGGAGTACGCCAGAGGCGACTACTACACCACCGCTGGAGCCTACTACTACGTGGAGGCGGCCCCCAACCAACAGTAGGATAGGAGGTTCCCAGGCAGGAGGCCTCGCCTCTCTCGATCTGTTGTTATGTTTGTGCTAGCCTTCTTAAGGCAAAACTTGTTTAACTTATGTCTGTACTCAGATATTATTTGCTTTCACTGACTCGTGCTTGTCGAGCTTTGTATTCGAGCCCTCGAGGCCCCTGGCTTGTAATATGAAGTTGTATGGATTTAATTTATGTCTAGAGTTTTGTTGTGATATTGATTAGTGAGTCCCTGATCTTGGTCGTACGCATTGCGTGTATGTTTAGCGTACGGTCCAAATTGGGGGCTCACAAGTTGGTATCAGAGCCAACTGCCTGTAGGTAGCCCCCTTTCCAACTCCTTGGCAGAAGTTGAGTCTAGTACTTGAAAAACTTTTACTAACATTGTTGTGTGGCATACGGGCCCACATCTCAATCGGGTGGTATTAGGATCTTTTATTCCTCGTCTATACTCTGGGTTCTGATCTCTCTCCTCTTTTGGGTTAAAGATTTTGCTAACTCTAACATTAGGTTCTCGTGATCACATCCACCGGAGAATTGTTTCGTCGACAATTGTTTCCTTTGAAGTTATAATGCACGCACTGTCATTTGACATCTTGAATCTTCCTGCTACAAATGCGTCCCGGTAGGCAGATCGTCCGTCTGACCTTCGCACACGATACGACTGGTTCCCGACCATTCTGGTCGACCTCTTGAAGAAGCTGGGATATCGCTGGTACCCCGAGTACATTGTTTACGAGGACTATCGCGAGTTCAACCAGGAACAATATGAGGCTGAGATGGTTATCTGGGATCGACATGACCTCTCCATCACTGAGCTGCACACCTTCCGTGGCATTGGAGTGACTGTTGAGATGGCAGTACAGGATGCTGCTTATGTTGCTATTGTTCGTCTCCGTGCAGTGAACTCTTGTTTGGAGGAGATGGCATACAGATACATTACGTATGTTCCTGCTAGAGTTGATACTGCCGCCGACTCTAAGGTCTTGACCCCTTTTGCACGGTAGTGCAACGACCGGTCCTACACTGCTGTCTGCACCCCCTACGTGAGTCGTCGTTACGACCCACAGGTTCTGGTTCAGTACACTGATACATTGGATCGCACTGTCAGGGCTCTTAACGTCGAGATGTACGCCACTCATGCTCGTCTTTATCGGGCTATGGAGCATTTGTTGCTAGCAGTCACCACGAGGATACATCCTGAGTACATCCTTTATCCGCCTCGGACTGAGTTTCCTCCAGGTCTTGAGTGGCCTGCTATTGGAGGTCGTACTCCGGCACGTGGACCTGCGCTCCCGCTTAGTATGCAGGTACTGCATCATGCAGTGCACAGAATGCAGAACCCTGCCACCAGGTTCAACATTCAGGGTCATCTGCAGTTCCGTGGGTTCTTTTGTTGGTCCCGACGTTGATGTAGCTTTTTGCTATGTCCGTTGTTGTATCCCTCTATTGCGTGCCCGCGTGCCGCCTAGTTAACTAGACTAATTTCATGCCGGACCTATCGTCTATGTTGTAACAGACTTATGGTTTGTAATAGACCTATGTGTGGACCTGTATGTTGAAATTCGAACTACTATGTCGTATCTATTGCATTTCCTTCATTGAGCAATTTACTTCTTAAATAACTCGTTGTCTTTGCAATACCCAATGCTAAAATACCACTGTTAATTGTTTCGACAGAATGGTTAGGCCAGCTGGTCGTGGTTGTGGTGCGGCTGACCACCCACCGCCACCTGAATACATGGCTGGTATGATGCAACAATTTGAACTGAATCGCCATTTTATGCAAGGAATTATGGACCAGTTCCCAAGGCCGAACATGAATCAACAGCCAGCCCCAATGACTCTGCAAGACTTCATGCGCCTCAACCGTGCGATCTACCACATCTCAACTCAGCCGCTTGACGCAGATGACTAGCTCCGTGACATCACTTATGAGCTGGAATCTTCAGGCGCCCTAGTGGCTAGCTATGTCACCTTTGCCTCGTACTTTCTGAAGGGTCCCGCTGCTCAATGGTGGGACAGTCACAAGCACTCACAGCCTGTTGGGACAATCATCACCTGGCCGGAGTTCCAAGCTACATTCCGTGCTCGCCATATTCCTCAAGGAATGATGGACAAGAAGAAGCGTGAGTTCCGCAATCTCGTCTAGGGCAACAAGACTGTGGATGCTTATCAGCGGGAATTTCTGGACTTATCTCGCTATGCTGAAGAAGACATTGCAACTGATGCTCGTAGGCAGGAGAAGTTCCGTGAAGGCCTCCACCCTGATATCAAACTAGCACTCCTTGTTCAGGACTTTGACAACTTTGCCACCTTGGTGAACAAGTACATTATAGTGGAAACATGTGTGCGGGACTACAAGGACAGCAGCAAGCGCAACCGTGACATGGGCTCATCAAGTCAGAAGCGCAAGATCTAGATTCCCCACAACATGTACCATGCACCTGCTCCTGCTCCAAGGCCGTCCTATGCTGCACCTCGTCTGCCTCCACCCCCACCTAGGCAGCCGAGGCTCCCAGCTCCGTCACCACGAGCTCCTGTTCCCCCTTCTTGTCGTGAGGATGGGCTGTGCTTCAAGTGTGGTCATCCAGGACACCGTGCTAGAGAATGCAGGAAGAATCAGAATCAACTTGCACTGCCTTCCAACCAACCCCGCAACAACAATGCCAGGCCTGCTTAGGGACGTGTTCAAGCTAACAATGTTGATCTAAATGAAGTTCAAGACCAGCCTGCTACTGTGATGGGTACTCTTCTCGTCAACTCAGTACCAGCTTCTGTATTGTTTGATACAGGAGCATCGCATTCTTTTACGTCTAAAGATTTTGCATGCATGGATGACATTAAGTGTGAAGAGATGAACATCCCAATAGTGGTAAACACCCCCGCTGGCCAATGTCAAACCTCCATGTTTTGCCCAGATGTCCCCATTGAAATAGAAGGACTGGAATTCCATGCTTCCCCCATTGTATTGAAGTCCTCCAAGATCGACCTTATTTTGGGAATGGATTGGTTGAAAGCACATACTGCCTCCATCGTTTGTGCCACCAAAACTATCCACCTTCTGCATCCTTCGAATGAGATAGTCAGCTACCATGCTCATCTTGTTCGAGATGCTGAAGCCAGACTATATGCCATGAATGCATTAAATGAGTCACCTCTTGAGGGGATTGAAAACATTCTAGTTGTCCGGGATTTCCAAGATGTTTTTCAGGAAGAATTTCTAGGTATTCCCCCTACTAGAGCTGTCGAGTTCGTCATCGATTTGGTACCTGATACCACTCCTATAGCCAAGCGTCCGTATAAGATGCCACCACATGAACTCCTTAAACTTAAGCAAGAAATTGACAATTCTCTATGACTGGGTTTCATTCGTCCAAGTTCCTCTGCTTGGGGAGCACCTTCTCTCTTTGTTAAGAAGATGGTTGGGACAAACCGTCTGGTCCAGGATTATCGACCAATCAACCAAGCTACAATTCAGAACAAATATCCACTTCCTCGGATCAATGATTTGTATGATCAACTTGCTGGTGCCTCAATTTTCTCTAAGCTCGACTTGAGGTTGGGCTACCATCAGATCCGTGTTCGTGAAGAGGATATTCTGAAGACCGCATTTGTTACTCGCTATGGTTCATACGAGTACACCGTCATGTCTTTCGGTTCAACCAATGCTCCAGCAACCTTCTCTCGTTTAATGAATTATATCTTCATGGACTACCTCGACAAATTCGTCGTGGTTTATCTGGATGATATTCTGGTATTTTCCAAGAATAAAGAAGAGCATGTTGAACATCTCCGTCTTGTACTGGAAAGACTTCGGGAACACCAGCTATATGCCAAGTATTCCAAGTGTGAGTTCTGGATGGACGAAGTAACCTACCTTGGTCATGTGATCTCCAAGGATGGTATTGCGGTCAACCCTGAACGAGTTCAGGCTATTCTTGATTGGACTCCCCCTAAGAATGTCAAGAAAGTCAGAAGTTTTCTCGGACTCGCCAGCTATTGCCGTCGATTTGTCGAGAACTTCTCCAAGATTGCAAAGTGCTTAACCAATCTGCTTCACAAAGGTGTTAAATATGAGTGGACAGAAAAATGTCAGAAGAGCTTTGAGGCACTTAAGGACAAATTGATGTCTGCTCCAGTGCTTGCTCCTCCGGATACTCGTAAAGACTTTGTCATTTATTGCGATGCTTCGCATCAGGGAATAGGCCGTGTCCTAACGCAAGAATGCAAAATGGTTGCTTATGCATCTAGTCAGTTGCGTCCTCATGAAGAGAACTACCAAGTTCATGACCTTGAACTTGCTGCAGTAATTCATGCTCTGAAAGAGTGGCGACAATACCTTGTTGGTAATCGTTGCGAGATCTACACTGATCACCAAAGTCTGAAGTACTTGTTTACTCAGCCAGATTTGAATCTCCGTCAACAGAGATGGATGGAGCGCATAGAAGATTACAACGTGGGTATTTCTTATACCCCAGGCAAGGCTAATGTAATGCCTGATACTTTGAGCCGCAAGTCATACTGCAACCACCTTGAGGTTCACAAGGTTCACCCCCTTATTCAAGAAGAATTCCGCAAGCTGAACCTTCATATTGTTCCTCAGGGTTATCTCGTTCCCCCTCCACCGGAGAACCACAAGATGAACCTTCATGTTGTTAACCAGGGTTCTTTGAGTAACCTGGTCGTTGAACCAGATCTTATGGGTTGTATCAAAAGAATGCAGGGCTATGACAGTGAAGTTGAAAGGATTAAATACTATCTGGCGGAAGGTAAACCCTCATGTTTCAACGTTGCTGATGATGGTGCTGTATACTTCAAGGGGCGCTTATTCGTTCCAACAAAAAGGGAAAACCTGAATATGACTGATAGAATACTGAAAGAAGCCCATGACACTCCGTTGTCTATTCACCCGGGTAGTACCAAGATGTACCAAGACATCCATCAAAGGTTCTGGTGGTCTAATATGAAACAAGACATTGCTCGCTATGTTTCAGAATGTGACATTTGCCGTCGGATCAAGGCAGAACATCAAAAGCCTGTTGGAACTCCGCAACCTATTTCTATTCCTGAATGGAAATGGGATCGTGTTGAAATGGACATTGTCACTGGGTTTCCTAGGTCACAAAAGGGTAATGATGCTATTCTTGTCGTCATTGACCGTCTGTCCAAAGTTGCACACTTTCTGGCTGTCAAGGAAACTATTACTGCTAGTCAGCTAGCAGATCTTTACATGTCCAGAGTTGTTTCCCTCCATGGTATCCCATTGGTGATTATTTCAGACCGTGGTAGTTTATTCACTTCAAGATTCTGGGCAAGTTTCCAGGAAGCTATGGGAGCTCATTTGTCCTTCAGCACCACTTTTCACCCTCAATCTCAGGGACAAGTTGAAAGAGTCAATCAGATTCTTGAAGACATGCTTCGAGCTTGTGTTATTTCTTTCGGCAAGAAATGGGAGGAATATCTCCCGTATGCCGAGTTCTCCTACAAAAATAGCTATCAAGCTAGTCTGAAGATGGCTCCTTTTGAAGTATTATATGGACGTAAGTGGCGGACTCCTCTAAATTGGTCAGAAACTGGGGAACGTACACTTATCGGTCCGGGTATTATCCAGCATGCCGAAGATCAAGTCCGCGTTATTCATGCAAATCTAAAGGCTACTCAGTCTCGTCAGAAGAGTCAGTATGACCGTCATCACAAGGATATGGTCTATCAACCTAGCGAAAAGGCTTATCTTCGAGTAACGCCAATGAGAGGTGCACACCATTTTGGGATCAAGGGCAAGCTGGCTCCTCGTTATATTGGGCCTTTCACTGTTCTCGAAAGGCATGGAAAAGTGGCATATCAACTGGAACTACCACCAAACCTTTCTCAGGTTCACAATGTGTTCCATGTGTCACATCTTCATCGCTGCTTCAAGGATCCTATCCGAGCAGTGGATCATGATATGTTTGAGATGCAACAAGACCTTTCTTACAAAGAACAACCAGTCCACATTCTCGATGAAACGGAACGCGGACTCGTCAGAAGGTTACCAAGTTCTTCAAAGTGTAGTGGGCAAATCATTCTGAAGATGAAGCCACTTGGGAACGCGAGGATCATCTTCGTGCAGAATACCCCATGCTCTTTCCTTCTACTTCTTAATTCTTGGGACGAGAATTCTTATTAGTAGGGGAGAACCGTGACGCCCTGGATTAAGTTCTACAACAATCCTTGTAATCGCAGCTACAGAAACCCTCAGTGATTAAGCTAATCTTTTGCTAAATAGTGTTTGATCACCTTTGATTCGAATATCATTTGAAATTCCACTTTGAGATCAAATTCAATTTGCAAGTGAATTATGAAGTTGCACAAAAGTTGGTGGAAAAATGTTCATCATTTATCCAATATTCCATGACATTCATTTGTTAAGGAAAACAACATCACCTCAATGCAAATATGGGCTATGACAACTAAAATAGTGCAAAGGAGGCATTTTTAATGCATTTCCGTTTGTGGAAAATTTCAAACAAAGTCAAATGGGCCCCAAACTTTTTGTGGCACCGCGTGATATTGCAATACAAATATTTGGCCGAGTGGCTTATTTTGCAAAACTCTTTGGGTGAGGTATATAAATACAAAGCAGAATTAACTTTAATCTAAAACAGTAAATACAAAAATAAAAGAAAGAGAAAAGATCCCCCACTGGGCCCGCCCCAACTGGGCCACCGGCCCACCTACCCCTCCAGCCAGCCCACCCCAAGGATACTAGGTTAGCCCGTCCCCCCGACGACACCTCCCCTCGCTCCCCACTCCCCTCACGTTCTCCCTCTCCTCTCGATCCGATCTGGATCGGGGCAGAACCGACCGCCGCCCGACCGCCGCCGTGCGCCTCCTCGCCTCCTCGTCGCCACCGCACCACCGTCGACCGCCGCCTCCTCACCCCCCTCCCCAACGGCCCACCGAGCCTTGCCGCCCCCTCCTCTCCTCGCCGGTGAGCCCCCCATCGGGCTCCTTCCTCCCCTCCTCCTCTCTCACTAGACGGAGCCGTCCCTCCCCTCACCCCCGCGTCTTCGTGCCGGCGCCCTGCTCGCCGCCCGCCGCCTGGCCGCCGTGCCTCCACCGATGCGGCCCCGACCCCCCGTTAGCTGCTGCGTCGCCCGTGCGCGCGCCCGCACGCGCACGCCCGCCGGCTGCCGCGGCCGCGCACAGGCGTGCCCCGCAAGCCCGTGCCCGTCCTAGCCCTTGGCCCCACAACCCCGTTGCGCCTCCCCCACCGCAGCCCCGCGCCGGCCCCGCTCCACCCCCTAGTCGCCGCACCAGCGTCGCCGCTCGCCGTCGTCGGCCGTCGCCACCGCCGGCGAGCCCCCTCCTCCCTGGCGCCCGTTGCCCTGGCCGGCCGTGTGCGTGCGTGCGGCTGTGCCCGCGTGCGCACGTGGCTTGGCCAGTGCCATGTGGGGATGAGCCCCCCACACCCTATGACAGATGGGGCCCACCCCCATTAAGTGTTTTAAAAAATAAATTAAAATTAAAATAATAAAATTTGACAATAGATAATTAATTAATTAAATTTTAATTAGAAATTAATTAGTTAATTAAATAAATGGTTAAAAAGGATTAATTATATTAGTTAATTAATTTTGTCAATTAATTAACATAATTAGAGAATGACAGGTGGGTCCCACCCCCTAATTAATTCTGATTGATGTTAATTAAACTTTCATAAACATGTGAGTATGACATGTGGGACCCACTGGTCAGTTTGACTAGTCATACTAATCGGTTGACTGCTGATGGCATCATGCTGATGTCATATATCCAATTATTGAAATAAAATAATCTATTTTAATTTCTGAATATTAATCAGACTTTAAAAATTAATATAAAATAATCCGTAAGTCAGATGAAAATATTTATACATGAAAGTTGTTCAGAAAAATCCCATGAATCCGAATACGCAGTTTGTTTGTCCGCCGTGTGCTCCTAGCATAGCAAACATGGAACTTTTCCATCCTTTTCATCTGTCCGGTAGTAGCCCGAGACCCGGAAAATATCGTCAGATATTCTTCCAACCCGTTTGCGATGTATATTATTGCGTTAGTGCATGCCTAACCCTGCATATTGCCATGTCATGCATCGTGTTGCATCTGTGCTTTATATTTATTGTTTCTTCCCCCCTTCTCTTCGGTAGACCCCGAGACTGACGCTGCTGCCGGGTACGACTACGCGCCTGACAATCAGCCTTTTGCCGCAGAGCAGCAAGGCAAGCAACCCCCCTTGAGCATTTCGATGTCGCCTATTTATTTCCCTCTTATTCTTGCGTTAGATTTTTTCTAATGTATTAGTTAGCTCCTATTCTGATGCATAGCCCATTTTTGATGAACTGCTACTATACCTGCAATCATACCAATTGCTTAGTTTAGGTTGGTTAGTGAATCCCCAGTGACCCTGTAGCCCCAGTTGCCACTGCTTCTTCATCGACGATCTGACGACTCGACGACTCGAAGACCCGAAGACTCATTCAACCGACCGATGAGCCATTCCCCTCACATCGTCGCACCCCCCTTAGTTGTGCGACTCTGCAGTGCTACTATCGAGTATCGAGGGTGACACCTCGTGAAGTACTCATGATGCTAGCCCTGCAGTGTAGCTAGTTGGTTGTGGTTATCGAGGGTGATTCCTCCTTCACCATTATCGATGATGTCTCTGTCGTGCAAACCCTCAAGTATGGGACCCTTGAGGGTGATTCCTCTAAAGTTCACCTTGACGGTTACATTGAGCGGGGACCATTGAGGGTGATTCCTTAGTTCCCGTCTTGATATTTCATACACACAGTTACTATGACCTAGTTACAGAAACATGTTGGTGATCGGTCGACCCTGAGGGGTACCCACGGTTTGATGGTGATGAGGCGTGGACTGGTGAGGGAGGCCTTTGCCACACATCCTTGAGACGGGGTGACGGGACCGCACTTGCCCCGCATTAATAAAATGCTAATGGGCTGGGTATTTGATCTGAGTTGGTCATTTGACCTTTTATGCACCAAACCTTCACATGGGAGAAGTTATGGGTACTCAGCGTCGTTGTATCAGCCGAAGCTCTTCGGACGTTAGCAATGGAGCGGTGCACGCCGGATTGGGCTGGAAGGTACAACTCCCAGACTGAGTGTACTAGGTCTACTTCCGGCCGCGTATGCATCGTGCAGGAGTGCAAGGGCAAGTGGGCCCATGAACCTGCGCGCTTAGGAGTTAGACCGGCGGGCTGGCCTCTTCGCTGAGTCTAGGTGGGGCAGCGACGTTTTGGTTCTCGAGGCCGGGCATTACCCCGAAATGCGTGTCCGACCGGAGGTGATCAAGTGTGTTGGAAATGCGGTGCACCCCTGCAGGGATGAATTCATCTATTCGAATAGCCGTGTCCACGGTAACAGGATGACTTGGAGTTGTACCTTGACCTTATACAACTATAATTGTGATTTACTTTAAATGAATGTGGCTCTAGGATTGCTTCCTCGCAGGGAGTCGAGGAAGAATCGCTGGGCGTGGTTACTCAATAAAATTGCTACGATAATATGACTATATATGAGTTAACAATCTACTCTCTTCTAATGCCGCAAGATGCTGAAGATGCTAGTCTTCAATAGGACTAGGCCTTCCCCCTATTCTTGCTTTCTGCAGCCAGTCCAGATATATACCCCATTCCTTGATAATGATGCATACTTAGCATAGTTCTGATGTCAGTCTTGCGAGTACTTTGGATGAGTACTCACCGTTGCTTTGCTTCCTCTTTCCCCCTCGATACGATTCTGCGTTCAGACGATGGAGCCCAGGAGATGTAGTACGCCGGAGGGGAGTACTACACCATCGCTGGAGCCTACTACTACGTGGAGGCGGCCCCCAACCAACAGTAGGATAGGAGGTTCCCAGGCAGGAGGCCTCGCCTCTCTCGATCCGTTGTTATGTTTGTGCTAGCCTTCTTAAGGCAAAACTTGTTTAACTTATGTCTGTACTCATATATTATTTGCTTTCGCTGACTCGTGCTTGTCAAGCTTTGTATTCGAGCCCTCGAGGCCCCTGGCTTGTAATATGAAGTTGTATGACTTTAATTTGTGTCTAGAGTTGTGTTGTGATATTGATTAGTGAGTCCCTGATCTTGGTCGTACGCATTGCGTGTATGTTTAGCGTACGGTAGAAATTGGGGGCGTCACAGTGGCTGCATAAAGTTTGTGCGCCTAAGGAATATGGTGGCCTAGGGGTGCCCAACCTACGTCTGCTCAACACCTCTCTTCGAGCAAGATGGCCATGGTTAGCTAGGACGGATACGGATAGGCCATGGGCAGAATTCAACATTCAAGTTTCCTCTGATTCGATGGCTATTTACAAGGCAGCCACCAAATGCTTCATTGGGTATGGTCAATCCACGTTGTTTTGGATGGATTGGTGGCTCCAAGAGGGACGCATACAGGATACCTTGCCACACCTGTTTAGCGTTGCGAAGAGGAATGCGATCAAGGTGAGAACCGTGGGATAGGCGGTCTCGGGAGGTTGGTGGCATGACGTGTTGCCGAATATGGGGGCTGAGGCTATCCAAGAGTTTCTCACTCTGGTGGACCAGATGCAACTTGTCCAGGTGGAGGTGGGGGTGCAGAACAGCATCACCTGGCTGTGGGGAGCGGATGGAAGGTTCTCGGCACGTTCTGCCTATCGTGCACACTTCGTCGGCCGGATAGAAGCTCCTGGCGTTGTACAAATTTGGAAGTCGCGAGCTCCGAACACATGCAAGATCTTCTCGTGGCTCGCTGCTAGGAGGAGATGTTGGATGGCTGACAGGCTGGAGAGACGTTTGATGCCGCACCCGCCGGTATGTCCACTATATGACCAGGAACCAGAGACGATTGACCACTTACTCCTTGAATGCATGTTTGCGAGACAGGCTTGGTCGGACATCATGGACAATTGGGGCAAACCCCAATGGACTCCAACCCACGGAGTGAAGCTAGTTCAATGGTGGACATCTTTGGGCATAGAGATGAGGATGAGGAAGGAAACATGGACAGTGATCAATTTGGTGGCATGGACCATTTGGAAGCACATAAATGATGTCGTCTTCAACGGCGCACTGCCTTCCGTCGACGTGGTGCTCAATCGGATCAACACGGAAGGAGAGAACTAGAGGGCTGCGTCGCTGTTATGGTTGCCAGGATTGCTCCCGGTTAGGGTGGATAGGTTGGATAGTAGCGAGTAATTAGCATGAGGCGTGTGTTGGCCCAGGCGGTCGTGGACTTTATGTAACCAATTGTATCGCCACCTTGGTTACATAATTGTAATTACACCCAATTAGATCTAATACACCGGTGACTAAGAATTAGATCTAATCGGTGCATGAGAGCTATTTCAATGAGTTAATTACACCCACTTGTTGACATAATTACATCCACAATGTGCAACAACTATACAACCCCAAGCAGCCTTTCATCATACTCAAGCTTGACATTGTCGGCGCTTTTGATTTAGTCTCGTGGGCATTTCTTCTCGACGTTCTCCGCTACCCGGGCGGCTTCGACCGCCGCTGGTGTGAGTGAATGTGCATCCTTCGTCGGCCGAGTATTAGATCTAATATACCGGTGACCGAGAATTGAGTACTTCACAAAAAATTACCACATTTCATCGATCCGTGCCCACAAACTACCACTTTATGAATTTGTGCCGAAAACTACCACTTTTTTTTGGCTAATATGCAACTAAAAACTACCAAGTGAGAAAACTTTCCTCTTCGCCTCTTTTAAACATGATTCTGATAGGGCGGCCCCATATTTCAGGTGCCAACGTGGCCAAGCGTTAACGACCACACGTTAACGACACGTGTTCGCCTGAGATGAGGCCGTCGGTCGACTGTTGGTCAACATCTGACCATTTCCCCTCTCCTCTCGCAGTTCATTCTATCTCCCTCTCTCTGAGCTCTACCCTCTCTCTGACCTAGGTGGCGGCCACCACGACATTAGTGAGCCCGTTGGGCGGAGACGACGATATGGGTGGTGGCGGGATTGCTATTGAGGCCGCGGAGCTCTCCCCTGTTTCTAACCTAGGTGGCCTCCGCCATGGCGACGGTGGATCCAACCTTGGCGACGGCCGCGGCGGTGGTTGTACGAGTTTGTACGGGGTGGGCTCATTATCTGAAGTCGATAACTGGTTAGGGAGCATCAGTTACACAACGCAGCCTGCTTCACAGGCGGCTTTGCAGCAGTCGAAGGCACTGCTCATCCAGTTATCGCTGGGGCCTCCATGTTCCATGGATTGTAGATATGATAATATCCTCTGCTTTATGTAGTTATCGTTCGGGCCTTCATGTTCCATGGGTTGCAGGCATGATAATATCCTATGCTTTATCTGTTTACTTTGTTTTCTTTCACCAGAAAAAAATTTCTTAGTAAGCATATTGTACCGTGAAGTTGTGTTAATTTCAATTGAACTTGATGTGTTATTTACTTCAAAATTCAATAGTAAATTTTGTACTCCCATAGTATTCTGAACATGCATATGGCAAAAAATTAGATTCCTTTTTGATGTGTGAATAGTGACAAATAAGTTATACTTATTTATGCAGCTTGACTGACGAGAAGTGGCGCATATGGTTTCATTTCAATGGAAGGAACCTTGTGAAAAGGGGTATATATGAGAGAGACATTTCTTTTCTCACTCTAGTATCACTCATTGCTAGTGAGGAGTATGGAGAGAGTGATTACATGTACTATGTAAAGGAAGAGGAAACTGTAATTGAAGGAGTAAAGTATTTAGGTAATGAAGCTAGTGTTCAGGAAATGTTGGAGCTTTATCATCATCAGAAGGTTCTGAACATTAAAGTTGTGAAAGGTGTTCAACCGGTACTACACAGTCTGATGAGAATTACATGAACACTCAGTAGGTCTGCAATGTGAAAAAGGTTGTGGATGAATCTGAGCTTCGGAATATAATAAATGGTAGAAAGGCTCAGCTTGACAGGAGCATGATTCAAAGAGAGGCAAATTTTAACCATATTGAAGGGGTTACTGATGTCTCGGGATTTTGTTCAGATGATCCAGTTCATTCAGATAGAGCGCTAATGTTATAGGAATGGAAATATAGTGTGCATCTCAAGATGAAGCATGGAAATTAATTTCATACACACTTCTCATCAAACATGTGAAGAATCCAGATCCAACAATTAGATCTCACCAGGACATAGTGAATAAACAAATTCCAGATTGGTTTCCCGATCCAGACAAGTTTTGTTTTCCTGGTGATTTAGGCATTAGTGATGATGAAGAAGATGAATATGAATTTGAACTACCATACCTCCTGAAAAAGGGAAAGCTTTAGAAGAAAAGGATGAAAGATAGGGTATGGTTTGATCTCTCAATTCCTAATTCACATTTACTGTTGTGAATTAGCTTGTGTTTTGATACTGTTTATCAGTGTAGAGATGCTTTAAGGGATTTTCATATATGGACTTTGAGGTCTTTTCACTACCACATGAACTCCCCGACAGGAATTATTGTTTGGTGTTCATAGAGAGAGCATGTATGTGAATTTTATATGTGTGCCTCTAGGATAGCTCATGAAAAAACTTTCTGCATTAAGAGGTGTAACATGGGGCACACTTGTCCAGCATCAGCTGAGAACACAAAGGTTACTACTAAGTGGATGTCCAAAGCAGTCGAGCCTTCTCTTAGAGTAGATCCTAAAGCACATGTGGGTTCAATAATTAAAAAAAGCAAAGTCAAGTTTTCTGTTGATGTATCAAGGAGTGTGGCCTATAGGGCAAGGAGGAAGGCCATTTAGGTAGTGCAAGGTGACCAAAAGGAGCAGGACTTGAGACTGAGGGACTATCTACAAGTAGTTCTTGGTACAAACCCTGTCATCAGGTGTATTGTTACAACATTTGAGGACCCAGAAAACCCAACACCAACTCCTAGATTTAAGTACATGTTCTACTGCTTGCATGCATCAAAGCAAGGATTTCTTAATTGTTGCAGACCCTTTATAGGTAAATTTGCAAATATTGATTCCAAAATATAATTGGTTTACAATTAATATATTAGCTATTTTTTGCATTGATATAAGGCTTGATGGTTTCTTCATCAATCTAACCACTCGACAACAAATTCTTGCATCCATAGGAAGAGATGTCAACAACAACATCTACCCCATAGCCTTTGGGGTGGTTGACAAGGAAGATATTGACAACTGGACATGGTTTCTAACCCAACTTAGATGCTACATTGGAAGTGGAAGCAAATTTGGGACCTGCACCATTATTTCTGACCGGCAAAAGGTATGCACCCCATCTGCACTTTTAATTATCGTATGGACTTGGGTTATTTTAGTTGATATAGTTGGTTATTAATTGCAGTTGATGATCATGGTTATTAATTTTATGAATAGGGGCTTCTTAAGGCTATAAATGAAGTGTTTCCTGATTCCCCTTAGAAATACCGTCTTAGGCACATATATGCCAATTTTCAGTCAGCTGGTTTGAGAGAGAAAGAACTAAATAAGCTTGTAGACAAGGCTAGCTATTCATTCAGCAAACATGGCCATGCATTAGCAATGGCAGAGTTGAAAGCAGAGTGTGAACAGGCCTGGACGTGGCTTAAAAAACCCCCTGGACAAACTTGGTGTAGGTATTCAATGGATTATAGTGCAAAACTAATCTTGTTGTGAACAACCCCAGTGAGGTTTTCAATAAAATGATCCTTGATGTCGTGATTTTGTCATGGAAGATGTCCTCGCGAGAGAACGTAGGTGAGAGGCCATCGCAATAGGTGGTAGCTTGAACGGGGTTGGTCGGAATCAAAAGACGCGAGTTTTACCCTGGTTTGGCCCCTCCAATGGAGGTAAAAGCCTACATCCTGCTTGATTGCTATTGATGATGATGATGATCTCGATTACAAGGGTGATATTTTGCTACCTCTAATCTCGAGAGCTTCTACTTTGATCTTGTCTAAGACTTGTCTGTCTTGACCTAACTTGTCCCTCTCGGGGTGCCTTGCCCCTCCTTATATAAGTTGAAGGGGCCGCCTTACATGTAGAGTCCTAACAGGAGTACAACTAGTCTCTTTACTATTTCAAACTGGATACTAGTCCGAGTCTTGCTTCCCCTGAAGGGAACCTTTCCTCTTCTTGGACCTTTTCCGCAAGTCGGCCCTCCAGACCTCTTTGTGAGCCAGCCTTCTTCTGGGTTGGACACCGGGCCTTAGTCCTTGTCATCCAGGTCGACTCTGTAAGCGAGGTGACCCATGAGACGCCAAGTGGTGGGCCGGGTTATACCTCCTGGCCAGGTCAAACAGTGGGGAATATCCCTAACATTAGATCCCAGGTTAGCTTGAATTTGTTCATGATAAGCTCCTTAAATAAGAATAATAAATATGCTAAGGGACCGGCTTGCTCCACTGGCTGACTTATTTCAATGAAGTGGCTCCTCGAAAATCCGTGTTTCTTTATCATATCAACATGCCGTCTTCACAATCAACTTGCTAGCAGTGATGGCATATATTTCTTTTTGCTCCAGCGTTGTTGGAGTAGACCGAACCGCGGGGCCGCGGCTTGCGCGCGTCTTTTGGGCGGCTCGTGTGGGCGGGCGCAACCCCGACATGTTGATGTAGACCGGACCGCGGGACGACGGCTTGCGCGCGTCCGTTGAGCGGCTCATACGGGCAAGCGTGGCCCCAGCGTGTTAATGTAGACGCGAGAGCTGGACGGCAACTTGGTGCGAATGGGGGAGTCGGCCACAACGTTGTAAGCTGGTGCGGACGCGGGAGTCAGCCACAACGTTGTAAGCCGGCGTGGATGCGCGAGTCGGCCATGGCGTTGTAAGCCGACACGGATGCGCGAGTTGGCTGCGGCGTTGTTAGCCGGCACGGACGCGCGAGTAGGCCGCGACATTGTTGATGTAGACTGCACCGCAGGGTCGACAGCTTGCACACGTCTATTGGGCAGCTCGTGCGAGCAGGCGCGACCCTGATGTGTTGATGTAGACCGGACTACGAGGGCGACAGCTTGCGCGCGTCTATTGAGCAGTGCGGTATGGACGGACGCTGACGCATGATGATGTTCGTGCGTGACATAACGCCACTTTTCTAACGAATAATTGTGCTGCGTATACAATACCATAGGGCAAAGTAGTTGCTCTAAAAATAATAATATGTACTGATATGAATAGACAGGAAAGATTTTACCTGATGTATTTGAACGATAGATGATCTTTTGAATTCACCCGTCGTGTCTAATTTATTTGGACGATAGATGCCCGTGTGCAACATGTGCCGGATCTTCGATTGACGATACTCGCCGTAGTACTTCTTGCTAGATCAGTACGAATCTGCCATTGTCTTTGCTAACGAGCTCGGGCCTTCAAGTACGTACATGCCTTTTTTTTCTCTTCTCTCTTTTTTACGGGGAGTGGATGTACCATGCTTGACCACTTCAGATGAACCGTAGACGCCACGACCAGATGTAGTGTTTAAAAATTGATGAACATGTAAGTGGCCACATTAGCAATTCATGATGACCTGACAAACTCCTTGGTCCGCATGAACATGGTGGATCCCTAGAAAAATTCAGACATGCGCTGTTTGGCACTGCCACCGTGTAGTACCGTTTTCTTGGTTTGGTTGGATTTATCAAATGTGGGGCCATCAACAATACCTAGCAAAAGACCCACCACCGTGTAGTACCGTTTCAATGTTTACGGGTTCAAACCCTTCGAGGAATTGATGCTGCATCATCTCGTCTGTAAAATAGTGGGTGTAGTGGCGCCTCTGCCCCTGACTACATCGTGTTGGAGATCGGTTGGAACCTTACACGGTATTGTCCCTGAACTCTATTGTTCTGGTCGAGCAAAGCTTGATCCATAGATGGATCGTGTCTGACCTGCGCCAGTATTCAAAGTGTGTCACATGTTGAATGGGTCTTCGGGCCACACTTGCTCTTTCCTTCCTCCGCGGAGGTGTTCAGGTTGTTCCCCAGCTTTGGCAACGGTCCTGTACCATCCTCGAGGGGGGAGGGGGGTCCGGCTGTTTGCCCTGTGTTTGTCTGGGGGCATGGTCTTGATGATCTCGTCGTCAAATTCTAGCAGTAGACGACGACGCGTGTAACGTTTGTCCTGACCTTGCCGTTCATAGTCGTGCCCTTGTTCGACAGCAAAGACTTGTGTCCATCGGTTGCTGAGGGAATCTTGCTCAACTTTAATTTGTTGCTGTTTTATTTTGAGGCTTTAGGCGGTGGCTATGAGCTGTCGCTTGAATTGTTCCTGGTTCAGCAGGTCTTCGGGGACGATAAACTCCTCGTCACGCAGACTAACCTCGTCCTCAGAAGGAGGAAGGTAGTTGCTATCTTTGGAATCACTTAGGTTATCGGGCTCTTTGGTGTCTATGTGCCCCTTCGGATTGTCGTGTTGCCGTTCAAGCACAGCCGGGTCAGCCGGATCTTCAGGGGTGTCTGATGTGACGTTTTTGGAGCCCGTATTACCTTTCCCGCCCTTGCGTCCCTTGGATTTTTTGCGCTGACGCCGGCATTTGAGTGGTTCGTCGAAAATGTTTTTCATTGAGGTGTCATCGCCGCTCTTCTTTGGAGCGATATTGCCCTTATTACCAGGGCTGTCCACCATATACACGTCGTATGTGGAGGTGGCAGTCCATCACCCCGTTACAGGAGGAGCAGTTGTGTCGACATCCGCGTATGCGTCCTCGGCGTCATCCGAGGAGAATTCCAACACATCGGTTAAATGTTCGATGGTGGCTACTAAGGGGGTGGTGGGTGGGAAACAAAATTCCCTATGGCCGGCCTCAAGGGCGATCTGACGATAGGTCAAGGTTGAGTCATCCGTGATTTCCAAGGTTTGGATCCAGGCCAGTGTCTTGTTCGACATCGAGAGTTCAGCCAGACCCACCTCTGATATTTTGGAGGAGCTGTTCTCCGATGTGTCAACAGAGGGAGCGTGCTCGTCCAAGATTGATTCCTAGTCTTGGAACGTTGTGGTCAGGTACGCGCTCGAGGCCGGTTCCAAAGTGGGTATCCCAGACATGACATCGAGGAAAAGGTGCAAAGTCAAGGCTTCGAAGATCTCGTGCTCATTGGATAAAGCCGAGAGTCCGGAGAGGACCAGATCGCCTTGGGCGTTGGCAACATAGTCCAGGTCGCGGAACTTTATTCCCTGGCCTAAGGCAAACCCGATGATCTGGCCAAGGTCATCTACCGCACTAGCATGGGGTGCGGTGTCATCAAACTTGGAAAGCTGGCCGGGGACAAAGATATCCTCGACAGCAAAGTGGTCGCTAACGACGAGGCAAGTCATCAATCCTCGTCGCGATCCCATGCCAGAACTCTTAATGAAGCACCAATGTCGGTGTCAAAATCAGCAAATCTCGGGTAGGGGGTCCCAAACTGTGGGTCCCAGATCGATGGGTTACAGGAGACACTGTTTACCCAGGTTTGAGCCCTCTTAATGGAGGTAAAACCCTACATCATGCTTTGCGTTGTATTGATGGTGGAGTATCGAGTACAAAGTTGATCTACCTCGAGATCATATGATATGGTCTAAAACCCTAGGAGTAATGAGCTTAATCTGTCCTACGGACTAAGACCCTCCTGTTTATATAGGCACCGAGGGTATCTAAGGTTTACACAATGTTGGTTACACCAGGAGAAGAATATGCGAAACTCATCATCGTGTTCGTGGAGTACACATCACGGTCTTGGGATGTTTCCATCTTGGTTGTTGTGTCACAGTCTTCGTGCCTTCATTGATATTTAGAAAGCGGCCAACTGCCGGACCCATAGATATAGGCCGGCAGCCCGAGGACCCCTTAATCCAGGAGTCCCTCACCCGGGAAGATCTCAACCTAAGGGGAAGATAACTTTGCCGGTTACGTTTGGCGGTGAACTCAATTTCAGGACAGAGAGAGTAGTGTTTAACGTCACAAAGATGTCGTTGTCGTACAATGGAATTCTGGGCCGACCGACGCTGGCAAAGTTCATGGCGGTGTCCCACCATGCCTACAACACCCTTAAGATGCCAGGGACGATGAGCGTCATCACCGTACGCGCAGACAACAAGGATACGGTCCTCTGCGTCGACAAGCTCTTCTGGGAGACAGTGGCAGTACCTGCCGACGAGGTACTCGCTCCTGCCGGCAATGCTCCCGGGGGGAAGAACAAGAACCCTGGAGGATCTCGTGAGGACTCTGGGAAGCATGCTAAAAAGTGCAGCGCGTCCGTCGTGGACTTACCAAAGACCTCTGCCGTCGGGAGCAAGAAGAACAAGACCGCGAAACCCTTGCCGGGTGGGACGAGTCACTAGGAACAACAAGAGCCGCCTAGAGACCGGAAGCGACACCCAAATGCAGGACTCACATAAACACTAGGCGCTTTCTGAGTCCCACCCATAAGCCGCGGCTCCCCCATTTTTGTGCAAGTTTGCCGCCAAGGTGTGTAATCCTTTGTAGAAAACCAGGTGATGACCCTGAGCGTAGTCAGTAAAAGCTAAGTGTTCTACAATTCTTTGTCAAAGTACATATTTATCTTATGTATCTTATGTGGGATGTTGTGATCACTGTTTACTTGCGTAACATGACTATGGAACCACTTAGGTTCCTAGCCTACTCTATTTTCTCTTCTTTATTTTTTTAGAAAGAGAGAAGGGGGCCCCTATGTGCAAGTCTTCCCAGTGGGAGAGGCGGTACGGACACCCATATACGCGTTGAAGGACGATCGCCTTGCGGCAAGAGGCGCAAAGAGAGAAAGCTAAGTTGCAGAAGCCTTTCAAAAAATTTAAGGCTTTCTCCTTGAACGAAGTTAGCGCTTGTGTGAGAAAACCTGCACGCAAAGGACCCTTGTCGAAATTGTTTGCGCACTTGGTTGTTTTGAGTCTACTCAACATCCTAAGTAGCCGCGACAAGGATGACAAGGACACCTTAACAACAGTGACATCACCAGTAGGCTACCAAGGACCCATTCCTTTGAGCACTCATGGTACCGATGCACGCACCGAAATGCATTTTTCGGCAAGCATAGGGATAAACAAAAACGAACAAGTTCAAACTACGTTGGAAGGAGATAGTCATTCATTGAACATGGATTCATAAAGCATATGCTTTCGGACACACCTAATCTCTACCCTTCAATATTTCTTTAAGATCCGTGCTATACAACTAACTTACAACTTCATATTTTCTCTTTTTTGTTTCTTCCAAATAAGACAACATGTGAACTTCAAACTTGGCAAGACATCAAAACATTCTAACTACAATGTGGGAAAAAACTTTGGATTTCTTGGTCCAACATAAATATACAAAAAGAGATTTTTAATTAAAAAATGTCATTCTTATTATTTAAAATGCACGAAAAAATCTGAAAGTTTTTTCTCACATTCTAGTCAGAACCTTTTGTTGTTCTCCGAAGTTTCAAGTCCATATGTAGTTTTATTTGAAAGAAACAAAAAAGACAAAAAGTAGTTGCATGAATCGCGATGCAAAAATGGATGGCTTGATAAGGGGGTGTTGGAAAGCCTATGCTTTCTCAAATGTTAACCATCATTCATTACAGCGAACAAAATGCATTACAAAAGCAAAGTTGTGGTGCTAATTCAGGACGATTGTTTTGGATAAGACACATCGCAGGAAAAGAAACTTAGTTGCCCAGGGTCAGAGAACCGGCCCTATCGGAGATAGAGGCGACAAGGGCATCGAGCTCGTTGGCGTCGTAGCCTTTCGTTAGCTTGAAGAAGGCCTTGTTCAAGTCTACGCCGGGGTTGTGGTAGGCGAACTTCACCAGGACCTTGTTGAGGCCCCCACGACACAGCTCGCAGCAACCCTGGAGGAATTCGTCGGCCCGCCCCGCTTCATACTTCGCCAAGACATTGACGAGCTTCCCAGAGAAGATGGACACCCGCATTCTCGCCATCTCTCTGACATCGTTGGAAAAGACACACTCCTCCAAGCCCATCTTTGCAAGCTGGGCAGAGAGCCTGCCAGCGATGTCGATGAGTTGCTCCATCCACAACCTAACGCTCTCCCGAAGCTAGTTGGAGGTGTGCGCGGCAGAGACGAGCAGTTGTTTCTCCTTCCGGAGTTTCTCAAGCAAACAACGCTCCCTACACTGGGCAACCTCGAGACTATCTTCTTGGGAAGCCACCTTGACACACAGATCAACATTGGCGGCCGAGGCAGTCTCCAGCTCCTTGGTCTTGTCAGCGAGCCCCACTTGCAGATCTGCCAGGGTCTGGGTCCCCTTTTGAATGTTGTCCTACAGCTTCGAGATCTCCTGTACAGAAGTGGAGAGGTCCGCCTCCACACGCCGCACCTTGCTATCTAGCTCGATCTTGATGGATTGGGCGGCTTCAACATCATTGATGGCCTCTTGGAGATTACCGGTGCGCTCGACGACCTCCTTGTTCTTTGCCTCAAGCTCCTGGATTTACTTCTCCATTCTATCCCCGAGCTTGTCGGCAAGATCCCTTTCCCGGATGGCGAGCTCCTCCTCTTGGCAGTCGAGAGAGATCTTGCGCGAAGTCTGCTCTGTTTCTATGTTAGCAAAGACCTGCCCCATCTCCTGCCAGATCTTCTCCACCTCAGCCTTCTCGTTGATAAACTCGGCTTCGGCCTTAGCGAGGTTGACCCACTCTATGGCAAGATCTTTGTAGCTCGTAGTGAACCAGGACTGCGTCTTGGCGAGAAGCACCTGAAACCTATCTACCGCGTCCGCAAGAAGAACTTCGTTGCGATCTAGCCTCTCAGAACGTCCGACGTAGAGCGCGTGCAGCTACAAAAAATTCTTGCGCATGGAGGACAGGTGGCATGCTCCTTGGCTTCATCGCCCCTGCCAAGGGGGTGGATTGCTGCTCCTTCCCTTCGGAGAAGGCCTTGAATATTGCATCTCTAGGGAAGCTAGTGAACTATGGGTCGCCAATTCTTAAGTACCCGCTTTGGGGTGGCTCTGCTAACGATGAAGAATTGGCAACAATATTTCTAGTGGCCCCCAGCAAGAAGAATAGCCCCGCCCTCGATGGCTCTGAGGCAGAAGCCTCCGTGGCATATGCCGCCGTCTACAAGGGCGGCCCCTCAAGGGGAAAAGAATCCTATACGACCCGGTCGTACGGTGCCCATCGGGAGACCACCTCCAGCAATTGACACGTGGCAAAACAGATCTCAAAGCAACAAGGCCATTTATATCCTTTATAATTCCTTGTTTTCTTCTCCAGCGTCCCGGTCTATCTCCGATGGTCGCTCCTCGACGCCGCGACAACTCCTTGCTCCCTCTGTCGATGGAACCACCGGCGCTCCATCCCATCTACTCTTCCCTACCGTTTATGGCCATGCTCCTCGACTGGCCCGCACCTCGCCCTGGTCCTGTAGCGTTCACCAAGCCTGGTGCCTGATGACGTGTTTATGGATTTGACTATTCGATGTGGCTGTGATTTGATATTTACTATCTTCTTTAACCATTTGGAGGCTTTGATTTTGTATCAATTTTGTGGTTTTGAAATCAATCAATTGAAGAATCTGGAAGAAAATGTGCAGCTACTGTGGATGTGTGACCCTTGCGTGAGGAAGAATCAGCCACCACGGGCGGTGCGAGCGGGTGCATCAAGGAGGGTTGCCATGGAAGCAACAAGCAGGGGAGTTGTGCCGGCAGGGCCGCGCCGCCGGGCTGCCGAGGAGCGTGGCCGTGGACTGCAATAGGAGCAGAGAGGCACGGGAGATGAAGGAAAGGGGGTCCGGGGACTTATTTCTCTAAATTAGAGGATAATTCAGTTTTGCCACGTGTCAATTGCTGGAGGTGGTCTCCCGATGGGCACCGTACGACCAGGTCGTATAGGATTCTTTTCCAAGGTGGCGGCAAGGGCGTTGGGGCCAGCAAGCGGTGGCGTGGCGCCCAGACCCAGTGATCACGTACGTCGAAAGGGCAGACGTACTCCCAGGCAAAATGCTGCCAATCCTGGAGAGGAGCAATACACCTGGCAAGGAAATCATAGCCCACCATCTCTATGGTGAGCCCGACAGCCCTCAACCAGAGCATGCGGTCGATGGCGATCCCTAGCTTCTTGTCATTGGGGGAGAGGGTGCTCCATGCCTAATCGCGAACATGCTTGGATGTTTGGACCTTGCAAAATACCAGGGGCTCCTTGTCCATGATGTAGCACAATTCTACCTGCTATTCTTCCGACTTCTTGTGCAAGTCACCAGGGGGATACACATCCTTGTGAGAAGCACGAGGGATCCACGTAATGCTATCGGAGAGATCCCCCTAGCCCTCTATCCGCAGGTAGAAGAAATGGCAGAAGAGAGAGACATTGGAGACTATCCCTATGAAGTTCTCGCACAAATGTGGGAAAATAGACAGAGTGATCACCGCATTTGGCGTGAAATCCAGCAAGTGGAACCCGTAGGTCAGCATGAGATCTACAAAAAAAGCAGAAAAGGGAGGAACTAGCCAACAATAGAAGTATGCCGCAAACAATGGATACTTCCCATTCCTAGGTTGGGAGTCTCCTGGAAGCACCTCCGGCGCTGGGTGCGCTTTGGTCTCCCTCCCCCCACATAATGGCATACCTAGAAACGAGGTCACTCATTGTTAACGTGTAGGGGGAAAAGGCATCACACTTCCTTCGCATCATCGCCAAAGCATCCTTTGCGACAACGTTCATCCCTTTTTGGCCTTCTTCGACGGGCCAGAGCGATGGTGAGAAGCCTTCGCTTGGTCTCCATGGTGAGTCGACGATGTGCAGTGGCAAAAGCGGAGGAACGGCTCGGAATCTCTAAGCTATTGGAAGGAGGAGCAGAGGCGGCAGAGCAGAGGGGTGCGGTTGGAATGAGAAGCGCACTTGCGGAAACCCCCCTTTATTAATGAGGAGGAAAACACAAGAGGTGCGTCTTCTAGTCCAACATCGCACGTCTTTTTAGGCGTGACCCCTCGAAGCAACCGCCTCGCTCCACCGTTCCCACGACCCATAGTCAATGCACGTCGTGGGCGAAGCAGAAATTCATCTTAACCACATGTAATTGCGGCCGCATGTGCGTGTGCACTGTTTTTTTGGGCCTAGCCCAACGAACATCACGGACGCAAGTGTGGCCCAGGCCCAAGGACTCCTGTCGGTGTACTAAAGGACGAGGCCCTTAGTACCCTGACTTGTGCATGATACGTCTCCAATGTATCTATACTTTTAGATTGTTCCATGGTGATATATTATCATTCTAGGATCCTTTTTGGGTCATTATTTACCAATTTATAATAATTTGGAGCACTAACCTATTGACCCAGTGCCCAGTGCCAGTTGCTATTTTTTGCATGTTTTTGACTTTCAGGTTTACAATACCAAACGAAGTCCAATTGCTAAGAAACTTTTTGATGATTTTTTCTAGACCATAAGAAGACCTGGAAGCTTCGGGAGGAGACTGGGAGAGCCACAAGGGGCCCACAAGCCAACAGGGCACGCCACTAGGGGGATGCCCTTATGGCTTGTGCCCCCCTTGGGTGCCTCCCGATGCCCCTCTCTGCTCTATAAATTCTATTTTAGCCTAAAACCCCCAGAAGCGCTCCCGAAACACTTTTTTACATTGTCACAAGTCTTTTTTCCGACGGGAAGCCATATACACCTCCGTTCCGGCACCTTGCCGGAGGGGAGATCGATCATGGAGGGCCTCTTCATCAACCTTGCTGCCATCACCATGATGTGTGAGTATTTCACCATAGACCTATGGGTCCATAGGTAGTACTTAGATGGCAAACTCTCTCTCTCTCTTTTGATCTTCAATACAATGTTCATCGCATCTTTGCCTTGATCTATCCGATGTAATCCCTTTGTATGGTGTATTTGTGAGGGATCACTAGAAGAGTGTCTAGAGGGGGGGGGGTGAATAGACTACTAGTAGGAATTTAAAACCTAACCTTTTCCCAAGTTAATTGGTTGGCAGATTTTAACAGTTTTTAGCAAAGCTACCAAGTCTAACAGCCCTACACATGCATGTCTACAAATATGGCAGCAGAAAGTAAAGACATTGCATATGAAGTAAAGAGTTGAGATAGGTAGATCAAACGCAGTTGGAGACGCAAGGATTTTTCCCGTGGTTCCGATAGGTGGCGCTATCGTACATCCACGTTTATGGAGTCTTCAACCCACGGAGGGTAACGGTCACGAGAGTCCACGGAGGGCTCCACCCAAAAGGGTCCACGAAGTAGCAACCTTGACTATTCCATACAGCTTCCGTCCACGAAGGACTAGCCTCACTATGTGTAGATCTTCATGAAGTAGGTGATCTCCTTGCCCTTACAAACTTCTTGGTTCACTCCACAACACGAAGTAGGAGTCTACAAGCGACACCTAACCAATCTAGGAGGCACCACCCTCCAAAAGGTAATAGGCTCGGTAATGACGATGAACTCCTTGCTCTTGTGCTTCAAGATGATAGACTCCTCAGCACACAATCTCTCTCTCACATGTTTGGCTTGGTAGAAGAGATGGGATTGGTGGAAAGCAGCTTGGGGAGGCTAGAAATCAAGATCCATATGATTGGAGTGGAAGATCTTGACCTCAACACAAGGGTAGGTGGTTCTCTCTCAGAAAATCTGATAGGATAGATATGGAATAGTCCTGAGTGCTTCTCACTCGAGTAGGTGGTGGTGAAGGGGTATATATAGGCATCCCAAAAAATCCAACCGTTACACACAAAATGACCAACTCGGTGACACCGATGTGTTAATCTTGGTGGTACCGAAGTGATCAAAAGGTGGCAACTTTTGAATCTCGGTGAGACCTATAAAGGAAACTCGGTTGCACCAATAAGGTGAGCAACGGCCAGATTTCCAATCTCGGTGACGCCGATCCACCATTCTCGGTGGGACCGAAAATGTGAATTTGTATAACAGAAAGTTGGCAACCTAAACTCGGTGGCACCGATATGGAATCGGTTGCACCGAAGTGGCTAGGGTTTGGCTTGAGTCTGTCTAGGTTCTGGAATCGGTGGCACCGAAGTGGGAAAGTTGGTTGCACCGATTTTGAGTGTTGGGTATAGAATAGACTTTGGTGGGAGAGTTTGTGGATGTTTTTGGCGACTATCACTTGTGCATGTTTGAGCATATTGTTCACCAACAAAACCTTACCCCCTTTTAATAGTATTGGCTTTCCTATGGACTCAAAGTGATTTCTCACAAATATAAAATGTAGAGTCCTCTTGCTTGAAGCTTGGCCAACCTATTTCCTTGCATCTTGGGGTATGTCCATAATCTCCTTTTGCCAATCCTCTCTATAGACTGTATCTGAAATACACTAGGTAAAAATATCAGTCCAAGAGACAATGTATGTTGTCATGAATTATCAAAACCACCAAGGGAGCATGTTATGCTTTCAATCTCCCCCTTTTTGATAATTGATGACAACATACAATCAAAGCTTCAAATAAAATATGCATGGTTATACTGAAGACTTTGAGAGACACATGACTTAGACTTGCTCCCCCTAAATGTGTGTAGTCCTTTAAAGGATAGTTGCTTTTGAGTGCATGAACACACATGAGGTAGAAGGGATATAACAAGTCATGTGTATCTTGGTTATATGCATCAAATATATATAAATGAGATGTATCTTTGTTAAAGACATCACTCTTGCAAACAATATGTGCAGGGAGCAAGAGATCATCTTGACCAAGGATCTGATGCATATACTTACCTTGTGTTCTTGAGCATCCTGGTAATAGAAACACACTTGAGAAACAATGTTAGGAAACACAAGAGTATTCTACCAAACAGCAAGACAATAGAACTCAAAATTTCCAAAATTATTGAGAATTGATATGTCTCCAAGATCATTGAGAATTTTCTCACCATAGATATGAAAATGGATTATCCTCTCCCCCTGAATCTTAGCGTGTAGATATTAGGATTGGATAAGGTGAGAACGATCAAAAATTTTCTTCTCTCTACTTTGATATTCTCCCCCTATTTATAAAGATGAGTATTGATGTTGGCTCTCCCCCTTGATCATATCTACCCCTTTGCATAAGCATGTATTTCCCCTTTAGCATGAAGCTTTGGTCTTCTCCCGAAATGGTTGAAGCTTTGATCTTCTCCCCCTTTGGCATAAATTTCCAAAAAGGTCAAAGACAGGGAAAGATATAGGGATCATTAACTGAGAAGGGATCCTTGAGAACAAGGGTCATCGAAATGTAGGATTCATAGTAATGAAAACTGAGAGAATCATGGAAAATGATTTGTTCTTCTCCTTCTTTCTTCATTGAAGATAGGGATCCTTGAAGAAGGAAATTCTGTCCTCAAAATTAAATCTAGTTCTTCTCCCCCTGAGTAATACAAAGTTTTTTTAATAAAATTAGGGATCATCGAAGTAACAAAAGTATTACAAGAAAGATCATTTAAGAAAACTTAGAATTGCAAAAAACGAATTCTAAAGAAACATAATGACAACCGGTGACGTCGAGATAGATAGATCGGTGATACCAAGATGTTGTAGTGCAACTTGTCTGCAATTTCGGTAGAACCGAGATATCTGAGTCGGCGGCTCCGAAAGAGAGACCAAGTTTCTGTTTTCACAGAGTCAAGAGAAAGATTTTCAATGAAATATGAATATTTTACAATGGACATCAGCTAGAGAAGATTGGAGTAGTTATGAGAAGTCATGCAATTAAGAGCAAACCACACCAGATTCTTAACTAGATGATGTGCGGTGACTAGGTCACCTATATTAGAGTATATCGACTTAGGAGTCAAGCAAGAATACTTGATCATAGGTCATACTCTACGTTAAGCTCAAAATGGGGTTACCATTTTTCGATTAAGCATTTTAATGTCTTCATATCGCTTGATTTGCTTTAGCTCATTTCTTGGAGTAAAGACTTTTCTAGGACATGAGTACATACCTTTGAGTGATGTTGATGACGTAGCTTGTAGATGAACTTGTCGAGGATGCTCGAGGTTGATGAAGATCATCTTGAGTTTTGAGCAATCCTTCTTGTTCTAGTATACTGGTTACCTACAAAGATTAGTCATGCAAGGAAGAACAATAGATATATCCAATTGACATGATATTAATTGAGAGTGTGCAATTTGATCAAGTATATGTCAAGGATATGGTTGAGTGGCCTTCTTCATTCCATCATCAAGAGGGGTTGTAGATACTTGGTAATGATAAGATTGCTTATGATTGGAGTTGATGGCAATCTTGTGGAATGAAGTTTTTCCAAGTACCTACAAAAGATTAGATGCAATACAAGGGAGCATAGAATTCCATGGCATAAGATGAAATGTTAAGACACATGGAAATATCAAGAAAGCTCATGCCCTTGCATGCAACCGAGTGAGTCTAGCTCAAGTTTGAAGCATAGATGATGTTCAACTCACTCCTCAAGTGACAAAATGTCTTCTCATCAAGCGGCTTAGTGAAGATATCGGCCGATTGCTTGTTAGTGCGAACATGCTTAAGATTAATATCTCCTTTTGCAACATGGTCACGAATGAAATGATGTCAAACTTGAATATGCTTACTTCGAGAATGTTGCACATGATTATGACCAATTTTAATAGCACTTTCATTGTCACAAAGTAATGGAACATTTTAACATGAATTCCATAATCCTTAAGTGTTTGTGTCATCCAAAGTAATTGCGCACAACAAGATCTAGCAGCAATATACTCAGCTTTGACAGTCTATAGTGATACCGAGTTTTGTTTCTTAGAGGACCAAGATACAAGAGATCTACCCAAAAATTGACAAGTACCCGAGGTGGATTTTCTGTCAACCTTGTCACCGGCATAGTCCGAATCAGAATAGCCAACAAGGTCAAAGGAAGATCCCTTGGGATACCAAATGCCAAAATTTGACGTTTGTATCAAGTATCTCACAATGCGTTTAACAGCTGAAAGATGACATTCTTTTGGTGCAGCTCGATATCTAGCACACATGCAAACACTCAGCATAATATCGGGACGAGATGCACATAGATATAAAAGTGAACCAATCATAAATCGATAAACTTTCTAATCAACCGGCTCATCCTCTCTGGTAAGATCAACATGTCCACTAGTAGGCATAGGGGTTTTCATACCTTTGCATTCCTGCATGTTGAACTTTTTGATCAAGTCCTTGGTATACTTAGTTTGAGAGATGAAAGTTCCTTCTTTTGATTGTTTTATTTGCAACCCAAGAAAGAATTTCTGCTCACACATCATAGACATCTCATACTTCTCAGACATCAACCTTCCAAACCTTTCAATAAATTGAGGGTTAGTGGAACCAAAGATAATATCATCCACATAAATTTGGCACACAAATAGTTCACCATTAACTCTCTTAGTGAATAAGGTTGCATCAATTTTACCAATTTCAAAACCTTTTTAGATAAGAAACTTCGTTAAACATTTGTACCAAGCATGAGGGGCTTGCTTAAGACCATAAAGAGCTTTACGAAGCTTGTAAACATGATTAGGTTTCTTAGGATGAACAAAGCCGGGTGGTTGTTTAACATAAACCTCTTCTTCAATCTCACCATTTAAAAATGCACTTTTAATATCCATTTGATAAAGCGTGATATCATGGTGATTGGCATAAGCAAGAAGAATGTGAATAGCTTCAAGTATAGCGACAGGGGCATAGGTCTCACCGTAGTCCATACCTTCGACTTGCGTATATCCTTGAGCTACGAGGCGAGCCGTTTTGCGCACGACTTGACCGTCTTCGTCTTGCTTGTTTCGAAAAACCCATTTGGTTCCGATGATGTTGTGTTCATCCTTGGGCTTCTCCACGAGTGTCCACACTTCGTTCCTTTCGAAGTTGTGAAGCTCTTCATGCATAGTGTTCACCCAATCCGCGTCTTCAAGAGCTTGTTCTACCTTCAAAGGCTCAATGCTAGAGATGAAAGAATAGTGCTCACAGAAGTTTGCTAGACAAGTTTTAGAGTGAGTGATTCTCCCTATTTGTATATCACCAAAGATTTGATTTAGGGGATGGTTCTTGGTCACTTGTGCTTGAACTCGGGTCAGCTTCCGATTGTTGGTTGGTGGAGCTTATTCTTCATCATCATCTCCTTCATCTTCGTTGTTGTTGAAGGTGTCATTCCCTTGAGGTGGTGGTGAAGGAGGTTGTGGTGGATCTTCATGATGCACTTCCCCCTCTTCATCATCTTGCCGTGTACCGCTTGTGGATGCCTCCATGTCATGTTGTGGTTCACCTTGTCGTGAGGTAGGGGCTTCCACTTGAGTTGATGAAGTACTTTCCTTCACCTCCATGGGACAAATCTTGCCGATGGGTAAATCTAGGATAGCTTCCGAAGGGTTCTTATCACCTACATCATTTGGCAATTGTTTGACTTGCGAACCATTAGATTCATCGAACTTCACATCTACCGTCTCTTCAACTTTTCGAGTGAAGTTGTTGTAGACACGATAAGTGTGAGAGTTCGATCCATAACCAAGTAGGAATTCTTCATGAGATTTAGGAGCAAATTTAGTACGACGATGCTTATCAAGAATGTAGCACTTAGAGCCGAATACCCGAAAGTATCCGACTTGGGGTTTGTTACCAGTGAGTAGCTCGTATGCCGTTTTACCAAGAAGCTTGTGTAAGTAAAGTCGGTTTGTGGCATGACATGCTGTTTCCATGGCTTCTGCCCAAAAGTGCTTTGGTGTCTTGTATTCGTCAAGCATCATTCTTGCCATCTCAATGAGTGTCCGGTTCTTCCTCTCAACAACTCCATTTTGTTGAGGCGTGTACGTAGCCGAGAACTCATGTGAGACACCTTCTTCGTTAAGAAAAGTATCCACATGGGTGTTCTTGAACTCAGATCCGTTATCGCCCCGAACCTTCTTGATCTTCACTTCAAACTGATTTTGTGCTTTGCGAGCGAAGTTCTTGAAGATCTTTTGAACCTGTGACTTATCATCAAGAAAGAATACCCATGTAAATCTGGAAAAATCATCAACTATATCTAGAGCATAGGAATTTCCATCGAGACTCTTGTAAGCATTGGGACCGAAAAGATCCATGTGAAGTAACTCGAGTGGTCTCCTAGTAGTAATGATATTCTTAATAGGATGACTTCCACCTGCTTGCTTTCCAGCTTGACAGGCACTACAAAGTCTATGTTTGTCAAAGATAACATCTTTAACACCAAGTATATGATCACCTTTGATAAGTTTGTCTAAATTACGCATACCAACATGTCCTAATCTTCTATGCCAAAGCCAACCTTTAGAAGATTTAGCAATTAAACAAGTGCGAGGTTTGGATCTTTTAGTGAAATCGACAATGTATAGATCACCTCTACAGATACCGGCAAAGACAATTTTATGATTATCTTGACGAAACACTTGGCAATCTACTTTCCTGAATAGAACATTGAAACCGAAATAAGCAAGTCTAGACACGAAAAGAAGATTGTAACCAAGGGATTCAACAAGCATAACATTTTGAATAGAGCTATCATGAGATATGTCCACCTTACCAAGGCCAAGTACCTTACCCTTTGAGTTGTCTCCAAAGGTCACATACTGTCGAGGACCTTGATTAGGCGTGATTTCTTCGAACATGTCTTTATCACCAGTCATATGATCCGTACATCCGCTGTCAAGAATCCACTGTTTTCCTCCGGACATGTAATCCTCAAGGTTTGCCATAAGAATCAGATTCTTCATGATCTTCTCATACTCGATGTCAAACAACTCATCTTCTTCATAATAGCCATGTTCCACATTGTCATCATCAAGTGGGAAATCCTCATCATAAAGAACAAGAGATTCGTTAGAGTAGTGATCATGACAATGTTCAAGTTTATGAGTCCGAATAGCTTCAAAGATAATGTTGTTGGTAGTGGTGACATCTCCTTTAGCACGCATAAGATCAGGGAGTTCAAATAGGCATTTATCAAAGTTTTGGATCACCAGGCTTCATTTTGTGAAAAGCAATGGCTTTATGAAGAATTTCATCTAGATTCCCTTAGGAAAGATTTGGATATCGTTTCTCCAAATCAGTCCATAAGGTATATGCACATGCAAAGTTCTTCATTTGAGAAAGCACGAACCTTGGTAAACCTCTAACGATAAGATTGACAGTTCTTAGGTTACCAATCATGTTTATTTCCTCTTCGTGTGTGGGATGCAATTCATCAATAGGAGGCTCATAGGGGCGCATAACATATTTGCTCAATTGAAATTCATTAAATAGCTCAAGCATCAAAAACTTCCATTGACTATAGTATTCTCCATCAAGAATGGGCAATCTACAACTCAAACTCCCTATACTAGACACATCCATCTTCCTCCTTGGTGATTAAATCGAAGCAATGGAGACCAATGCTCTGATACCAATTGAGGGATCACTAGAAGAGTGTCTAGAGGGGGTGAATAGACTACTAGCAGGAATTTAAAACCTAACCTTTTCCCAAGTTAATTGGTTGGCAGATTTTAACAAATTTTAGTAAAGCTAGCAAGTCTAACAGCCCTACACATGCATGTCTACAAATATGGCAGCGGAAAGTAAAGACATTGCATATGAAGTAAAGAGTTGAGATAGGTAGATCAAACGTAGTTGGAGACGCAAGGATTTTTCCCGTGGTTCCGATAGGTGGCGCTATCGTACATCCACGTTTATGGAGTCTTCAACCCACGGAGGGTAACGGTCGCGCGAGTCGACGGAGGGCTCCACCCAAAAGGGTCCACGAAGTAGCAACCTTGACTATTCCATACGGCTTCCATCCACGAAGGACTAGCCTCACTATGGGTAGATCTTCACCAAGTAGGCGATCTCCTTGCCCTTACAAACTTCTTCGTTCACTCCACAACATGAAGTAGGAGGCTCCCAAGCGACACCTAACCAATCTAGGAGGCACCACCCTCCAAAAGGTAATAGGCTCGGTAATGACAATGAACTCCTTGCTCTTCTGCTTCAAGATGATAGACACCTCAGCACACAATCTCTCTCTCACAGGTTTGGCTTGGTAGAAGAGATGGGATTGGTGGAAAGCAGCTTGGGGAGGCTAGAAATCAAGATCCATATGATTGGAGTGGACGATCTTGACCTCAACACAAGGTGTTGGGGAACGTCGCATGGGAAACAAATTTTTTCCTACGTTCACGTAAGACCTATCCATGGTGATGAGCATCTACGAGAGGGAGAGTGGATCTACGTACCCTTGTAGATCGCTAAGCAGGAAGCATTAAGAAACGCGGTTGGTGTAGTCAAACGTCTTCACGATCCAAATCGCCGTGCGTCCCGCGATCCAATCACGATCCTTCCCGAGAAATTGATCACGATCCATCCCACGAACTTGATCATGATCCATCTGACGAACTTGATCACGATCCTTCCGATCTAGGACCGAACGGACGACACCTCCGTGTTCAGCACACGTACGGCTTGATGACGATCTCCGCCGTCTTGATCCAACAAGAGGGAGATGAGAGGTACAAGAGTTCTCTCGCAGCATGATGGCGCTCCGACAATGGTGGTGGAGCTATTCCGGCAGGGCTTCGCCTAAGCACTGCAGAAATCCGATCTAGAGAAGAAACTATGCAGTGGAGGAACGGGTGGCACGTGGCTGAAAATTCTATGCCAAAACCCTAAATCCTATAGTATATATAAGAGGGAGGGAGGAGAGGCCTTGGCTCAATGGCCAAGGCCCCCTTGCTTCGGTCGAAGGGGGAGGGGAGGAGGATTCCTCCTCCAATCCTAGTAGGACTAGGATTCCTCCCCTTTTTGCCTTTTTTCCACTTTTCCTATTGGGTTCTCCTTCCCTAGCCGCATGGGCATTGTGGGGAACTCCCACCAGCCCACTAAGGGATGGTATTCACTTTCCCATAGCCCATGAAGCCTCTTGGGTCGAAATACCCCTCCCGATGGTCTCCTGGTACACTACCGGCACTCCCGGTACACTACCGATGAGCCCGAAACTTTTCCGACGACCAAAATAGGACTTCTTATATATCAATATTTACCTCCGGACCATTCCGGAGCTCCTCATGACGTCCAAGATCTCATCCGAGACTCTAAACAACCTTCGGTCACCACCATACATAACTCTATACTACCGAAACGTCATCGAACCTTAAGTGTGCAGACCCTGCGGGTTCGAGAACTATGTAGACATGACCGAGACACCTCTACGGTCAATAACCAATAGCGGGACCTGGATGCCCATATTGGTTCCTACATATTCTACGAAGATCTTTATCGGTTGAACCTCTATGTCAAGGAATCAGTTAATCCTGTATGATGTTCCCATTGTTCTTCGTATGTTACTTGCCCGAGATTCGACCGTTGGTATCTCCATACCTAGTTCAACCTTGTTACTGGCAAGTCTCTTTACTCGTTCCTGTAATACAAGATCCCGTGAATAACACTTAGTCACATTGCTTGCAAGGCTTATTGTGATGTTGTATTACCGAGTGGGCCCTAAGATACCTCTCCGTCACACGGAGTAACAAATCCCAGTCTTGATCCATGCCAACTCAACAGACACCTTCGGAGATACCTATAGAGCAACTTTATAGTCACGCAGTTACGTTGCGACATTTGATACACACAAGGCACTCATCCGATATCCGTGAGTTGCATGATCTCATGGTCATAGGAACATATACTTGAGATGTAGAAAACAGTAGCAATAAAATGAAACGATCATATGCTACGTCTCTAGTTTGGGTCTTGTCCATCACATCATTCTCCTAATGATGTGATCTCGTTATCAAATGACATCACATGTTAATGTCTAGGAAACCTTGACCATCTTTGATTAACGAGCTAGTTCACTAGAGGCATACTAGGGACAAAGTATTGTCTATTTACCCAGACATGTAATGTGTTTCCAATCAATACAATTATAACATGGATAATAAACGATTATCATGAAGAAGGAAATATAATAATAAACAATTTATTTATTGCCTCTAGGGCATATTTCCAACAGTCTCCCACTTGCACTAGAGTCAATAATCTAGTTCACATCACTATGTGATTTACATTGTAATGAATTGAACACCCATGCAGTTCTGGTGTTGATCAAGTTTAGCCCTTGTAAGAGGTTTAGTCAACGGGTCTGCAACATTCAGATCCTTGTGCACTTTGCCAATATTTATGTCCTTCTCCTCGATGTAATCGCAGATGGAGTTGAAGCATCGCTTTATGTGTCTGGTCATGTTGTGAAACCTTGGTTCCTTGGCCAGAGCAATGTCACCAGTGTTGTCACAGAATAGGTTCATTGGATTCAGTGCACTGGGCACTACTCCAAGATCTGTCATGAAATGCTTCATCCAGACACCTTCCTTCGCTGCCTCCGAGGCTGCGATGTACTCCGCTTCGCACGTAGAATCGTCTACCACGCTTTGCTTGGAACTGCACCAGCTTACTGCTCCCCCGTTGAGAATAAATACGTATCCGGTTTGCGACTTAGAGTCCTCCAGATCAATGTCAAAGCATGCATCGACGTAACCCTTTACGACGAGCTCTTCATCACCTCCATAAACGAGAAACATTTCCTTAGTCCTTTTCAGGTACTTAAGGATATTGTTGACCGTTGCCCAGTGTTCCATTCCAGGATCACTTTGAAACATTCCGGCCATAGTTTATGGCAAGGATGACATCGGGTCTTGTGCACAACATTGCATACATGATAGAGCCTATGGGTGAAGCATAGGGGATGACACTCATCTTTTCTCTATCTTCTGCAATCACTCGGCATTGAGTCTTACTCAACTTCACACCTTGTAATACAAGCAAGAACCCCTTCTTGGACTGATCCATTTTGAACTTCTTCAAAACTTTATCAAGGTATGTGCTCTGTGAAAGTGCTATTAAGCGTCTCGATCTATCTCGATAGATCTTAATGCCTAATATGAAAGCAGCTTCTTCTAGGTCCTTCATTGAAAAACTCTTGTTCAAATATTCCTTCACGCTTTCCAGCATTTCTATATTGTTTCCAATCAGCAATATGTCATCCACATATAATATTAGAAACGTTATAGAGCTCCCACTCACTTTCTTGTAAATACAAGCTTCTCCATTAACTTGTATAAACTCAAATGCTTTGATCACCTCATCAAAACGCTTATTCCAACTCCGAGATGCTTGCACCAGCCCATAAATGGATCGCTGGAGTTTGCAAACTTTGTCAGCATTCTTTGGATCGACAAAACCTTCTGGTTGCATCATATACAACTCTTCCTCAAGGAAACCGTTGAGGAACGCTGTTTTGACATCCATCTGCCAAATTTCATAGTCGAAATAAGCAGCTATTGCCAACATGATTCTGACAGACTTAAGCATCGCTACGGGTGAGAAGGTCTCATCATAGTCAACTCCTTGAACTTGTGAAAAAACCTTTGCCACAAGTCGAGCTTTATAGACGGTGACATTACCGTCCGCGTCTGTCTTCTTCTTAAAGATCCATTTATTCTGAATGGCCTTTTGCCCTTCAGGTAATACTTCCAAAGTCCATACTTTGTTTTCATACATGGATCCCATCTCGGATTTCATGGCCTCTAACCATTTCTCGGAATCGGGGCCCATCGCTACTCCTCCATAGGTCGTAGGTTCATTGTTGTCCAACAACATGACCTCCAAGACAGGGTTGCCGTACCACTCAGGCGTACTATGCGGCCTTGTCGACCTACGAGGTTCAATAGTAGCTTGATCCGAAGCTTCATGATCATCATCATGAAATTCCTCTTCTACCGTCGCAGGTTCCACAGAAACATCTTTCTGCGCTGCGCTACTTTCTGGTTGAAGTAAAGGTTCAATAACCTCATCAAGCTCTATTTTCCTCCCACTCAATTCTTTCGAGAGAAACTCTTTCTCAAGAAATCCATTCTTAGCGACAAACACTTTGCCTTCGGATCTGAGATAGAAGGTATACCCGACTGTCTCTTCGGGTATCCTATGAAGACGCATTTCTCCGCTTTTGATTCAAGCTTTTCTGGCTGAAGCTTTTTGACATAAGCATCACATCCCCAAACTTTAAGAAACGACAACTTTGGCCTCTTGCCAAACCACAGTTCATATGGCGTCATCTCAACGGATTTCGATGGTGCCCTATTTAAAGTGAATGCAGCTATCTCTAATGCATAACCCCAAAACGATAGTGGCAAATCAACAAGAGACATCATAGAACGCACCATATCTAATAAGGTTCGATTACGACGTTCGGACACACCATTACGCTATGGTGTTCCGGGCGGTCAACTGTGAAACAATTCCATACTGTCTTTAAGTTACTACCTAACTCATAACTCAGATATTCACCTCCTCGATCAGATCGCAGGAATTTAATCTTCTTGTTATGATGATTCTCAACTTCACTCTAAAATTGCTTGAACTTTTCAAACATTTCAGACTTGTGCTTCATTAAGTAAATATACCCATATCTACTTAAGTCATCAGTGAAGGTGAGAAAATAACGATATCCACCACGCGCTGTAACATTGATTGGACCCCACACATCAGTATGTATGATTTCCAATAAGTCACTCGCCCGTTCCATTGTTCTAGAGAACGGCGTTTTAGTCATCTTGACCATGAGGCATGGTTCACATGTGTCAAGTGATTAAAAATCAAGTGACTCCAAAAGTCCTTCAGCATGGAGCTACCTCATGCATTTTACACAAATATGACCTAAACGGCAGTGCCACAAGAAAGTGGTACTATCATTATTAATTCTACATCTTTTGGCATCAATGTTATGAACATGTGTGTCATCACTATCAAGATTCAATATGAACAAACCCCTCACATTGGGTGCATGACCATAAAAGATATTACTCATATAAATAGAACAACCTTTATTCTCTGATTTAAATGAGTAACCGTCTCGCAGTAAACAAGATCCAGATATAATGTTCATGCTTAACGCAGGCACTAAATAACAATTATTCAGGTTCATCACTAATCCCGATGGTAATTGAAGAGAGAGCGTGCTGACGGCGATCACATCAACCTTGGAACCATTTCCCACGCGCATCGTCACTTCATCCTTTGCCAGCCTTCATTTATTCCGTAGTTCTTGTTTTGAGTTGCAAATGTGAGCAACCGAACCGGTATCAAATACCCAGGCACTACTACGAGAGCTAGTAAGGTACACATCAATAACATGTATATCATATATACCTTGTTTGTCGTTGGCCGCCTTCTTGTCAGCCATGTACTTGGGGCAGTTCCGCTTCCAGTGACCAGTTCCCTTGCAATGAAAGCACTCAGTTTCTGGTTTGGGTCCATGATTGGGCTTCTTTACAGGAGTAGCAATTGCTTTGCCATCCTTCTTGGTTTTACCCTTCTTGCCCTTGCCTTTGACCTTGCCGTTTTTCTTGAAACTAGTGGTTTTATTGACCATCAACACTTGATGTTCTTCCTAGATTTTAGACTCAGCGACTTTTAGCATTGCAAAAGCTCGGCGACTGACTTGTTCATCCCGTGCATGTTATAGTTCATCACAAAGCTCTTGTAACTAGGTGGCAGTGATTGAAGAACTCTGTCAGTGATTGCCGCTGGCGGAAGGGCAATTCCCAACTCCGCTAGATGAGTCGAATACCTAGACATTCTGAGTATATGTTCACTGATAGACCCGTTCTCCTCCATCTTGCAAGCATAAAACTTATCGGAGGTCTCATACCTCTCGATCCGGGCATTCTTATGAAAGATAAACTTCAACTCCTAGAACATCTCATATGCTCCATGACGTTCAAAACATCTTTGAAGTCCCGGTTCTAAGCCATACAATATTGCATACTGAACTATTGATTAATCTCCAGTACGTGCCTCCCAAGCATTCTTAACATCTTCGGAGGTCATGTCTTCTGGTTGGTCACCAAGCGGTGCATCAAGGACATATGATTTCTGGGAAGCCGTGAGGATAATCCTCAGATAACGGGCCTAGTCAACAAAGTTACTTCCATCATCTTTCAACTTAGCTTTCTCTAGAAACGCATTAAAATTCAGGGGTGCTACTACGCGAGCCATTGATCTACAACATAAATATGCAAAGTTTACTTAGACTATTATTCAAGATAATTAGTTTAGTTAATCAAATTACTAAAGCTCCCACTCAAAATGACATCCCTCAGGTCATCTGAGTGTCACATGATCCAAATCCACCAACTCAAGTCCGATCATCACGTGAGTTGAGGTGGCTTCAACGGTGAACATCATTATGTTGATCATATCTACTATATGATTCATGTTTGACCTTTCGGTCTCTTGTGTTCCGAGGCCATGTTTGTACATGCTAGGCTCGTCAAGTTTAACCAGAGTGTTCTGCACGTGCAACACTGGCTTGCACCCGTTGTATGTGAACGTAGAGTCTATCACACCCGATCATCACGTGGTGTCTCAACACGACAAACTTTCGCAACGGTGCACACTCGGGGAGAACACAATTTATCTTGAAATTAAGTGAGGGATCACCTTATAATGCTACCGACGTCCTAAGCAAAACAAGGTGCATAAAAAGGATTAACATCACATGCAAATCATAAATGACATGATATGGCCATGAACTTAAGCTTTTGATCTCCATCTAGAAAGCACCGGCATGATCTCCATCATCACCGGCAAGACACCATGATCTCCATCATCTTGATCTCCATCAACGTGTCGCCATCGGGGTTGTCGCGCCCAACATGCTTTTACTACTATTGCTACCGTTTAGTGATAAAGTAAAGCATTACATAGTGCTTAATGATTGACACGCATGTCATACAATAATTAAGGACAACCCTATGGCTCCTGCCAGTTCGTACTCAACGACATCCAAGTCGTGATAATCTATACATCACATGATCATCTCATACATCACATATATCACATCATGTAATTGGCCATATCACATCACAACATACCCTGCAAAAACAAGTTAGATGTCCTCTAATTGTTGTTGCATGTTTTACGTGGTTGCTACGGGTATCTAGCAAGAACAATTCTCATCTACGCAACAACCACAATGGTGATACACTAGTTGCTTTTCAACCTTCTCAAGGACCACCTTTGTCGAATCCGATCCAACTAAAGTGAGAGAAACTGGCACCCGCTAGCCATCTATGCAACAAGTTGCGGTTGAGGGAACTGGTCTCTCATAAGCGTATGAGTAATGTTGGTCCAGGCCGCTTCATCTCACAATACTGCTGAACCAAAACATGACCAAGGGAGGAAGCAATCTAAGCATCAATGCCCACAAACTCTTTGTGTTCTACTCGAGATCTCATCTACACGTAGACCTAGCTCATGATGCCACTATTGGGGAACGTCGCATGGGAAACAAATTTTTTCCTACGTTCACGCAAGACCTATCCATGGTGATGAGCATCTACGAGAGGGAGAGTGGATCTACGTACCCTTGTAGATCGCTAAGCGGGAAGCGTTAAGAAACGCGGTTGGTGTAATTGAACGTGTTCGCGATCCAAATCGCCATGCATCCCGCGATCCAATCACGATCCGTCCTGCGATCCAATCACGATCCATCCCGTGAACTTGATCACGATCCGTCCCACGAACTTGATCACGATCCGTCTCACGAACTTGATCACGATCCTTCCGATCTAGCAACGAACGGACGACACCTCCGTGTTCAGCACAAGTACGGCCTGATGACGATCTCCGCCGTCTTTATCCAGCAAGAGGGAGTGGAGAGGTAGAAGAGTTCTCTGGCAGCATGACGGTGCTCCGGCAATGGTGGTGGCGCTATTCTGGCAGGGCTTCACCTAAGCACTGCAGAAATCCGATCTAGAGGAGAAACTATGCACTGGAGGAACGGGTGGCACGTGGCTGAAAATTCTATGCCAAAACCCTAAATCCTCTAGTATATATAAGAGGGAGGGAGGAGAGGCCTTGGCTCAAGGGCCAAGGCCCCCTTTCTTCGGCCGAAGGGGAAGGGGAGGAGGATTCCTCCTCCAATCCTAGTAGGACTAGGATTCCTCCCCTTTTTGCCTTTTTTCCCACTTTTCCTATTGGGTTTTCCTTCCCTAGCCGCATGGGTCTTGTGGGGTACTCCCACCATCCCACTAAGGGCTGGTATTCACTTTCCCACAGCCCATGAAGCCTCTTGGGTCGAAATACCCCTCTCGATGGTCTCCCGGTACACTACCGGCACTCCCGGTACACTACCGATGAGCCCGAAACTTTTTCGGCGACCAAAATAGTTCTTCTTATATATCAATATTTACCTCCGGACCATTCCGGAGCTCCTCGTGATGTCCGGGATCTCATCCGGGACTCCGAACAACATTCGGTCACCACCATACATAACTCTATACTATCGAAACGTCACCGAACCTTAAGTGTGCAGACCCTGCGGGTTCGAGAACTATGTAGACATGACCGAGACACCTCTATGGTCAATAACCAATAGCGGGACCTGGATGCCCATATTGGTTCCTACATATTCTATGAAGATCTTTATCGGTTGAACCTCTATGTCAAGGATTCAGTTAATCCCGTATGATGTTCCCTTTGTTCTTCGGTATGTTACTTGTCCGAGATTCGATCGTCGGTATCTCCATACCTAGTTCAACCTCATTACCTACAAGTCTCTTTACTCGTTCTTGTAATACAAGATCCCGTGACTAACACTTAGTCACATTTCTTGGAAGGCTTATTGTGATGTTGTATTACCGAGTGAGCCCTGAGATACCTCTCCGTCACACGGAGTAACAAATCCCAGTCTTGATCCATGCCAACTCAACAGACACCTTCGAAGATACCTGTAGAGCACCTCTATAGTCACCCAGTTACGTTGCAATGTTCGATACACACAAGGCACTCCTCCGATATCCGTGAGTTGCACGATCTCATGGTCATAGGAACATATACTTGACATGCAGAAAACAGTAGCAATAAACTGAAACGATCATATGCTACATTCGTAGTTTGGGTCTTGTCCATCACATCATTCTCCTAATGATGTGATCTCATTATCAAATGACATCACATGTCAATGGCTAGGAAACCTGACCATCTTTGATTAACGATCTAGTTCACTAGAGGCATACTAGGGACAAATATTGTCTATTTACCCACACATGTAATGTGTTTCCAATCAATACAATTATAGCATGGATAATAAACGATTATCATGAACAAGGAAATAGAACAATAAACACTTTATTTATTGCCTCTAGGGCATATTTCCAACACAAGGGTAGGTGGTTCTCTCTCAGAAAATCTGATAGGATAGATATGGAATAGTCCTGAATGCTTCTCACTCTAGTAGGTGGTGGTGAAGGGGTACATATAGGGATCCCCAAAAATCCAACCGTTACACACAAAATGACCAACTCGGTGACACCATGTGTTAATCTCGGTGGTACCGAAGTGACCAAATGGTGGCAACTTTTGAATCTCGATGAGACCGATATAGGAAACTCGGTTGCACCGATAAGGTGACCAACGGTCAGATTTCCAATCTTGGTGACGCCGATCCACCATTCTCGGTGGGACCGAAAATGTGAATTTGCGTAACAGAAAGTTGGCAACCTAAACTCGGTGGCACCGGTATGGAATCGGTTGCACCGAAGTGGCTAGGGTTTGGCTTGAGTCTGTCTAGGTTCTGAAATCGGTGGCACCGAAGTGGGAAAGTTGGTTGCACCGATTTTGAGTGTGGGGTATAGAACAAACTTTGGTGGGAGAGTTTGTGGATGTTTTTGGCAACTATCACTTGTGCACGTTTGAGCATATTGTTCACCAACAAAACCTTACCTCCTTTTAATAGTATTGGTTTTCCTATGGACTCAAAGTGATTTCTCACAAATATAAAATGTGGAGTCCTCTTGCTTGAAGCTTGGCCAACCTATTTCCTTGCATCTTGGGGTATGTCCATAATCTCCTTTTGCCAATTCCTTCTATAGACTGTATTTGAAATACACTAGGTAAAAATATCAGCCCAAGAGACAATGTATGTTGTCATGAATCATCAAAACCACCAAGGGAGCATGTTATGCTTTCAGTTTGTTGGGATCCGATGAATTGTGAGTTTATGTTTAGATTATTCATGAAAAGTATTTGAGTCAAACCTTAATACTAAGATTTTTATTTGCATGATCATTATAGCTTCGTAATGCTCTCCGATCTATTGAGATAGTTTGGCCAACTAGATTGATATTTTTTCGGTGGGAGTAGTGCGTTGTAGTAGGTTCAACCTGGTGAGTTTGTATATCGCACTAAGGATAACACGATGGGGTCTATTCATATTGATTGAGTTTACTTTGTCCACATCATCCCATCGTTCTCCAGGCATTACTCTATTTTTCATGAACTTAATACATCGAGAGGCAAGCATAGAAGCGCTCTTGACTTTGAGTAATAGTAGTAGGTGCAAGCAATAGTATGACCTATTTGATTATGGATGTGATGCCTATATACACATGATTATTGTCGTGAAAATCGCATAACTATTCGCTTTTCTATCAATTGCCCAACAATATTTTTTTCACCCACCGTATGCTATTGCTATGAGAGATGGCACTAGGGAACACTACGCCCCCGGGTCTGTTCACTTATATATATTCACAAACGCTATCATTACCTTGTTGTTATTTATTTGCTTTTATTTGATTTTTCACTTTGCAATTATCTTCAATTATATATAGAATTCACTTGCTTGCAAATAACGAGATTAAGGGGATTGACAACCCTCTTGCCGGTGTTGGGTGCAAGTTGTTTGTTCTTTTGTGTGTAGCCATTGAAGACGGTTGATGATTGGTATTGCTATTGGTTTGATAAACCTTGGTTTCATAACTGAGGGAAATACTTACCCACTTCATGCTACGATAACCCATTCCTCTTCATGGAAAACCCAACGCAGATCACAAGTATCAGTGCACCAGATGACCATGGCCTCTAGATTGGCAAGACCCTATCGAGCTAGATCTGGATGCCAAGTCTCTTCATACAAGGGGTCCAGTGAACCGGCAAGCCCTCCTTGCCAGAGGACTCAACTGCTAATACACCCACCAAGCCCTCGCTCCTCGTCGCCAGGCTGTTTGCCTACATCGGCTAGGTGTCGAGCGGGCATGCGGTTAGGTGGAGCTGGACGGGGTGCGTGGAAACTCACCAGATTTACAATAGAGCTTTAGTGACACTCGTCCCATGACATGGCGAAGGAAAAAGAGGTAGCTAGGCGAACAACACAGAAGGAGAGGGAATCCTTACAGGAAGACGTCGCCAGCGCGCCACCTCACAGCGCATTTAATGCGTTTGTCCCAATTCATCATATTTAGGTATATCCCACTATCGCTGTTGCCAGCAGTTTTGGGAGAGGGATATACGTTTGGTTATCCTGTGTGAAGACCATTATAACCATTGTGCTAGCACCTTGGATTATAAAGGAGGTCGATGGCTACCTTTAGAAAGGTCGACACCCCGTTCATTTACAAGCGTAGCGACACTCCCTGAGCATCCTTGCCGGGCCGTGACACTCTTGTACTATGAACCCAAATAATCCACAACCACACAAGACGTAGGGTATTATGCTCCGGTGTCCCGAACCTATCTAAACCATCGCACATGCATGGTGAGGTGATGCTCTTCGCGATAGAGGATCTCCCTTGCCAAACCACGAAAGGGGCCTTGCTGGCCCCATAGATCATCATACCCTGATAGTGATGTTCAATTATACAATTTGGTGGTTAAGTACAAGTTCTGTTCTCTGAAATTTCAACAATAACATTATGAATGACTATATTTGGTTGTTGTTAAGCCTGTTGTAGTGAGCATATGCCTATTTTAATTGTCTTTGGTTTCCATGGCTATATTTGTTTCCCATGTTATACTCCCTCTACCCCATAATATTAGATGTTAATACATCCAATATGTTAGTATAGCCGATGTAATTAGATCTTATATAGCGGGACAGAGAGAGTATTGTACTACATCATTGTGCAATTGTAGTTTAGCTTCTAATATTACTGGTAGCTTGTAGGTACATATTTCACCGGTAAAGATTCGTGCATAGACCCTTTTGGCATATGGGGTAATGAGACATTCATGAACCAACACGTTGTGAGGTAAATAATAAGGACTATTAGTACAATGGGTCTAAATGTGTCAATTAAACTATTTATTTACAATTTGTCCAATATAACAGCGATCTGTACTTCTGTAGTATATGAAGTCAGAACTCTGTAGCCTTTTACTACACATAATGAGTTGTTAGATGATAATCTCTTTATATTTTTCCTTTGCAGTGGTTCCTAACACAATTTACTCAAGATCATCTCTCAAACTACGTGATTGTTGGACATACAAATGTACATGTATTTCTACCACACTACATTGACTGCCTTGACTATCTGGAAGTCCTCATGAAGATATTAAAGGATGGGCGGTCAACCATCACACATGGTTGGACTATAGTTGTGTGTGCATTCGACAGTAGTGCTCCTCCATGTCAAATGCACACACGACTCTAGTCCAACCCCATGTGCCGGCCTGCGAAACACCCCCTTTCCCAAAGATCCACATCCCCATCCCCACGCCACTCAAGAGCGTTGCAACCTAAGCCTGGCTACGCTTCCCGTGGAGCTCAAGGAGCGAATGGCAAAAAAGAGGTATATCGAGACCTGTCCGCTGTACAACAGCGAGGTGGCTGCTAAGGCCCCCGGGGAAGCTCACTACGGTGACTAGTCAAAGGCTTTAAATAAGATGGCTCACACATGTCTATATGTTGCGGCAGTTGGCTATGACATCGAGCTCATCAATAGTGATAGCTTGACGCGGGCTATGCCATAGGTTAAGTGGCGCACCCACACCTCCTCGGGTTCAACCCCCATGAATCTCCTCCATGGCGCCACCACTGATCTACTCTGCTTCATTGTCAGAAAATTGCCATCGAGACCCTTTTATCATTTGTAAAGGTCGCGTTCCATGGCGGTGTCTCGGCATCGTCAGCTGCCAAGTCAGGCCTCATTGACGATGACAACGACAACAAAGGCGCCCTATCCGTCTCTTCCAAGGGGAAATATCCCATCCACGACATCAGGTAGGGCACCCTGCACTCATGCTCTTCCAAAGGGAAGGATCCAAGCTGCGACAACAAGGAGCGCATGGTGCACCCATAGTTCGAGATCTTCCAAGGGGAATGAGCCCATATGTGATAATTGAGGAAACCCATGATTTGTTTTCTCGTGCCTCCTAAAAGGGGAAAACTTCGTATGCTCGTGCTTGTAGCTTTTGCCATGCTTGGTTTTAACCATGTTGTGTTAAACTTTTTCAATCATGCAAAAAGAAATGTTCAGAAGTGCAATTTGATATGCTGGAGTATGAATTGTTCAGTTCAATTTCATGAATACCTATGTTTGGTTGTTTGTAGTGAGGATATACATTGTTTAGCTATTTTTGGTTGTTTGTAGTGAACATATGTCCACTTTAAATTGCTATATTTGGTTGGTCAATCATACAACTAGTTCCTGTTAAAGTTGGTGTAGTTAACACGCCCTTGTTTATTTCAGTTTTCCCACAATGTGATGCTCAATCATACAATTTGATGTTTAAGAACTTGGTATGTTCTATGCAATTTCAACAATACTGATACGAATGACTGCTTGGTTGCTATTAAGTCTGTTGTAGTGCGCATATTCCTCCTTTAAAGGTTTTTGGTTGTTTGTGGTAAGCATTTGTCCAGTTTCAATTGCTATATTTGGTTATTTGTAGTATGTCTATTGTTTATTAAGTTATTCACAATGTGCAGTACAATTTGATCAATACCAGTTCAATGGCCATATTTGTTTCCTGTTAAGCCTGGTGTAGGTAATACACCCCTTTTTTTCACTCTGTGATGTTTAATTAAACAATTTGATGTTTAAGTATAAGCTTCGTTCTATGCAATTTAAACAATATCATTCTGATTGATTATATTCGGTTGCTATGAAGCATGTTGTAGTGAGCATATGCGTATTTTAATGGTTTTTGGTTCCCATGGCTATATTTCTTTCCCATGTTATACTCCCTTCGCCCCATAATATAAGATGTTAATACATCTAATATGCTAGTATATTGGATGTAATTAGATCTTATATAGTGGGACAGAGAGAGTATTGTACTACATCATTGTGCAATTGCAGTTTAACTTCTAATATTACTTGTTTCTTGTAGGTACATATTTCACTAGTAAAGATTGACTCTTAGACCCTTTTTACGTATGGCGTAATGAGATATTCATGAACCAGAATCGTGCGAGGTAAGTAATAAAGATTGTTAGTACAATGGGTCAAAATGTGACAGTTATAGTATTTATTTATAGTTGGTCCAAGATAACGGTGATCTGTAGTATATGAACTCAGAACTATGTAGCCTTTTAACTTCTCACAATGAGTTGTTAGATGAAAATGTATGTATCTTTTTCCGTTGTAGTGGCTCCCAACAGAGTTTACTCAAAATCACCTCTCAAACCACATGATTGTTGGACATGCAAATGTACATGTATTTCTACCATATTACAACGACTATATGGAAGTCCTCATGAAGATATTAAAGGCTGGGCGGTCGACGTGGAGGAGGGCACACTACGGGAATTCCACTTCACCTTTTACAACAACCAGAATATCTTTTGCGTCTTTCTTTACCATCTTTAATACAAGTATTCAACCATCATTCATCATTCTTTATTTGGTGCTTATGTAATTTTATTGTTAACGTAATTCTTGAACGTCTGTACTTGTTAATCGAATAATGCATTGGTTGTTGAACCTATCTATCTATGTATATGATGTATATGTAAAAAGCTATTCCCTACTTTCAAATTAAAATTATGTACACTTATAAATTGTAGCGATTAAAATAGAAAAATGCTCTGTGGGTGATTACGCCACACACAGTTTGCAAATCTCAACATTTGTGAAGTACCTCATGATCGGACACATTTCATAGGTAGAAAACGTGTGCGACCACACAGACAATTTCCATTTCCAAACCACGTGTGATGTCAGACAATATCACAAACGATGCAACCGAATTTAGCGTTGGTGATAGAATCTCTATCGCACACAGTTCCAAATGATAAACTGTTTGTGATGTAGTACACATCATAAACGTTGCACCACAAAATTGCGTGTGCGATAGTTATCATGTGTGACACGCATATGGCATTCAAACGTTTCTTAAACTTATCTGACACTTGTACGACGATTACATTATTTTCTTCGTTACAAATCGCAAACGGGTCGAAAATGTACATGTTTCTGATATACTCCTTATCCTACACGATTTACAATCATGAACTGATTGTAATGTAGAGCGCATTGTAAACGTAGCACCACATAATAGCGCGTGCGATACTAATGTGATCTCACACGAGTAGCAAAGATGGTCTATAAGTGAAGTATGACACATCTCAAATGGTTGACCGATGACTGTCATTTGTGATAGATGCCGACATTCCATACGCTTACTTTGGTCAAACATTTGCCTTCATTTATCACCATCGCCGACATTTTTCGGTGTCATGTGGGATGGATCCCTCTATCACCCACACAGGCAAGGTGACATTTTGAAAATATGTCATAGAAAGGGGTTAAAAACCGTTTGTAGATCATGTCGCTACACCAGTGCTTGAGCATAGCATACGGTGGGTAAACAAATTACTATTGGAAAATTAACAGAATATCACATAGTTATCACATCTCTTTCAAGGGAATGATCATGTGTATCTGCATCATGTTTGTCAACAAGTAGACCGACTCTTGCCTACATCTACTACTATTACTCCACCCATCGACCGCTATCGAGCATGCATATAGTGTTAAGTATGAAACAGAGTAATGCTTGGAGCAAGATGACTATATGAATGCCTCTAATAATGACGATCATCCTTTCCTCACTCGGACAGTGTTCTAATAATGACGATCATCACACTTTTATTTACTTATAACTTGATATTACAACTCAATGAAGACATACAAAATGACTATATGAATGCCTCTAGTAGTGTGCCATGATGCGCAATGATCTATATTAACATGTAGATAATGATGAACGGTGGCCTTGCCACGAATAGTATGTCAGCTACATGATCATGCAAAGCAATATAATTATGAAAACACAAGTCATGTGATAGAATGGTGGAAGTTGCATGGCTATATATCTCGAAATTGCTATGGAAATTCCATAATACGCAGGTATGGTGGCTGTTTTGAGGAAGATATAAGGAGGCTTATGTGTGATAGAGCGTATCATATCATGGGGTTTGGATGCAACGACGAACGTTGCACCGATCCTCGAGGTGAGAATGGGCAATGCATGGTACCAAACAGGCTAGCAAATTATGGAAATGTGAGAGTGCGTACATCGATGGATTCACATTAGTCCTAAAGAACTCATATACTTATTGTAATGCCTTATTAGATCTCTCAAAGCAAAGCACTATCGTATACCCCAAGGGAGGAGGTTCGTAGGAGTTAACCATCGCGCCCCCGACTCGAACAAAAAGATATGATTTATATCAGAAATAAAGATGCTCACACGTGATCACCATGCCAAAACCAATACTTAGATGAACAAAAAAATAACAAGCTTTAAGTACCGATATTTCTACTAACCAACGATCATGTACTCATGCCCTTTCATATTACTACATCGATATCATTAACCCACAGTTCTTTTATATGGTGAGCTACATGAAAGTTTTTATTATATCCCCCTTGAATACATATCCTTTTTGGACTAGCCCTATAACACATGCAAATTACCATCACTATTTATTATACTCTCAAACATATTTAAGTGAAGCATGACGGTACAATTATTTCTATAAATCTGAACGCCACCGTGCTCTACAAGATATAAGTGAAGCACTGGAGCAACTACCTAGCTCAAAAGATATAAGTACAACATACAGAGTATTATAACAAATTATGATGAACATGTGTCTCTCTCAAATAGGTGTTTCCAACACACAATGATTGTGGCAAACTAAAACAAAGCAAACTATTATACACAACGCCCCAAGCAAAACACGTATCATATAATGAATAAAATATAGCTCCAAGTGACATACCGATAGAATGGAGATGAAAGAAGGGATGCCTTTCGGGGTATCCCCAAGCTTAGACACATGGGTATTCCTTGAATACTACCTTGGGTTGCCTTTGGAATCCCCAAGCTTAGGGTCTTGCTACTCCTTATTCCTTCATCCATCGTTGTCTCACCCAAAACTTGAAAACTTCAGCACACAAAACTCAATAGTAACCTCGTGAGATCCATTAGTATGATAGGTAAATCATAAACTTTAGATACTCCTATAAATTGATTAATATTCAATTTTTGCATAACGTATTATATCCTAACTCATCCATGACTTATACCCCCCAACACAATCCATAGTATCATCAAAACAAGCAAACTATGCAAGCAAAAATAGAATTTGTCTAAAACAGAATAGTCTATAATGGTCAGAACCAAAACCATACTTATGTAACTCTGGATATTCTGAAACATTAGGACAAGCTGAAAAATTTGCAGAGCAATACTATGTAAAATTTTCATGAATTTATCACGTTCTAGTAAAAACCAAAAATCATATACTGGGCACAACAGAATCTTTTTTGCACCGTATCAGTTCTACTATCATCCAAATGAATCCCTAAGGCTTTACTTAGCACAAACACTAATTAAAACATAAACCACAATCATTATAGTAGCAATAATCATATCAACACATTAAAATATAAAGTAAAATAAAAAATTTAAGATAACTATTGGGTTGCCTCCCAACAAGCACTATTGTTATATGCCCCTAGCTAGACATAATGCAAAGTATCAAGTGTTATCATCTTTGACATCTAGATCCTCAATTATGCAACCATGCTTCCTAGGGGTTTTAGCACGTAAATATTAATGACCACGCTCCTATGAACAAACAAAGGAGGCTTGACGATAGTTTCCTTTATTATGTCTATGAAATTGGGGTGCACACTAATCATTTTAAGATTTTCGTTCATTTTACTAGGTGTGAAACTCACGTACTTAGAACCGTAGATAATCCTTTCATTAGTTTTAGTGGAGGCAAACGTGGAACCCATTTTATTAATAACTTCTTCGAATTTATCAATTCTAGCGAGACTTTGCTCCATATCTTATTAATTATTGTTTCCTTCTTCTGTAGTGTTTTCAAAGTAATTGCTACCTTTGATACAAATTGAGTAATATGGTTATGAATCTTTTTATCTAAATCCTCAACATGTTCTATGGTAGGAACTTTGTTTTCAATGATTTCTAGCCTTTGCATAACATGTTCCAAGGTCAATGGTGTTTCATAAATAGTGATGGGTGGTGATCCGACAAAATTTTCCATTGCATTGAAAGCATCCGAAGGACGAGTCATTAATAAATTACCACCAATAATAGTATCAACTAAAAATCTATACCAAGTAGTGATACCACATAAAAATTACGAAGAAACATATTGGTGGATTGCTTATGAGTTGATGTATTTTGAGCGTCACAAATCCTACCAACCATCCATTAAATTTTCTCCTCCCCTTTATGTAAAACTAAGCACTTCATTCGCGAGGGTACAGGGAACAAGAGATGAACTAGTCATAATGGCAAACAAGCAACAAATATTTTTGTGTTTTTTATATTTTTAAGCAAGCAAATAAAAATTTAAACAAGTGAATGACAACTTGTGTGTAGGAACCAAACAAGAATTTGATGATGTCTCCCCAGGAACGGCGCTAGAAATTCTTCCTACTACATGTAAATTTTGTTGGGATTTTCCTCAAAGAGGAGAAGAGATGCAGTACAATAGAGATAAGTATTTTCCTCAGTGAGAACCAAGGTTGTCAAAACAATAGGAGAATCAAGCAGACACCCCTTTGACATCACTTACACACACATAATTAAACACTTCGACCCAACGCTGGTAAGAGGGTTGTCAAGCCCCTTGAATTTGTTACTTGCAAGGATTAAATACTGATAGATATATAATATAAATATGAAAAGTAACTAACAGAAGATAAATTGCAGCAAACATTTTTGAGGTTCTAGTAATATACTTAAGTAGAACCAGGGGCCATAGTATTCGCTAGAGGCTTCTCTCGTGAACATAGCATACAGTGGGTAAAAAAATTAATGTTGGGAAACTAATAGAATAGTGCATAGTTATGACATCTCATTCAAGGCAATGATCATGTATATAGGCATCAGACATGTAAACAAGTAGACCGACTCCTCCCTGCATCTACTACTATTACTCCACTCATCGACCACTATCCATCATGCATCTAGAGTATTAAGTATGAAACAGAGTAATGATTGGAGCAAGAAGACATGATGTAGATAAAGTAAGACAAGCAATATGTTCAGACTCGGTCGTTTTATCCTTAAAGGCAGTAGTAAAAATACATGTCATTCCCCTTTCTGTCACTAGGATTGAGCACCGCAAGATTGGACCCATTACAACACACCACTCACACTAAAGACAAATCAATCTAGTTGGACAAACCAAACCGATAGATCAGAGGGAAATACAAAGCTATAACTATCATTCATAAAAGAATTGAGAGAAGACTCAATTAATATTCATGTATAATCTGGTCATAAACCAACAATTCATTGGATCCAATAAACATACTGCAAAAGAGGGTTACATCGTATAGATCACCGGGGGAATCTCTGTGAACTTTGTATTTAAGATCAAAGAGAGAAAGCCATTTAGATACTATATATCAACCTGTAGTTTTGTGGTGGACTACTCACACATCATCATGGAGGAAGCAAGATTGATGTAGATGCCTCCTTATCGATTTCCCCTCCGGCAGGGAACCGGAAATGGTCTCCATATGGGATCACGGCGAAACAAAGACTTGCTATGGTGGAAAAAGTGTTTCGGGTGGCTCCCTGTTGTTTTCATGATTTTAGAGTTCTTATGGAGGTGGAATTAGGTCGAACAGAGCCACAAGGGGCCCACAAGGTAACATGGCACCCCCTGGTAAAAGGACGTGGATGTCGCCTAGAGGGGGGGGGGGTGAATAGACGCTTTAAAATAATTACCATTTAGGCTTGAGGAAATGTGGAATAAAACTAGCGTTTAATTTGCCAAGCACAAAACCAAAAACAAGTAGGCTCACCTATGTGCGCCAACAACTTATGGTAACAAGATAAACAACTAAGTGATAGCAAGATATATAACAAGAAACAATATGGCTATCACAAAGTAAAGTGCATAAGTAAAGGGCTCAGGTCAAGATAACTGAGGCACGTGAAGACGACGATGTATCCCTAAGTACACACCCTTACGGGTGCTAATCTCTGTTTGGAGTGGTGTGGAGGCACAATGCTCCCCAAGAAGCCACTAGGGACACGGTAATCTCCTCACACCCTCACACAATGCAAGATGCCAGAATTCCACTAAGGGACCCTTGAGGGCGGCTGAACCAATACAATTGGCAATCCTTGGGGGCGGTCATTGAACCCGTACACTTAGGTAACCCTTGGGGGCGGTCACCAAAACCCGTACAAATTGCTCGGGGCAATCTCCAAACTTAATTGGAGACCCTGATGCTTGTCCGGAGCTTTACAACACAATGATTGTGCTCTGAGACACCACCAACAATCTAGAGAGCCAAAGCTGTTGGAAATATGCCCTAGAGGCAATAAATAAAGTGTTTATTATTATATTTCTTTGTTCATGATAATCGTTTATTATCCATGCTATAATTGTATTGATTGGAAACACATTACATGTGTGGGTAAATAGACAACACTTGGTCCCTAGTATGCCTCTAGTGAACTAGCTTGTTAATCAAAGATAGTCAAGGTTTCCTAGACATTGACATGTGATGTCATTTGATAATGGGATCACATCATTAGTAGAATGATATGATGGACAAGACCCAAACTACAAACGTAGCATATGATTGTGTCAGTTTATTGCTACTGTTTTCTGCATGTCAAGTATATGTTCCTATGACCATGAGATCATGCAACTCACGGACACCGGAGGAGTGCCTTGTGTGTATCAAACGCCACAACGTAACTGGGTGACTATAAAGGTGCTCTACAGGTATCTCCGAGGGTGTCTATTGAGTTGGCATGGATCAAGATTGGGATTTGCTACTCTGTGTGACAGAGAGGTATCTCAGGGCCCACTCGGTAATACAAACATCACAATAAGCCTTGCAAGCAATGTGACTAAGTGTTAGTCACGGGATCTTGTATTACGGAACAAGTAAAGAGACTTTCCGGTAACGAGGTTGAACAAGGTATGGAGTTACCAACGATCGAATCTCGGGCAAGTAACATACCGAAGAACAAAGGGAACATCATACGGGATTAACTGAATCCTTGACATAAAGGTTCGACCGATAAAGATCTTTGTAGAATATGTAGGAAACAATATGGGTATCTAGGTCCCGCTATTGGTTATTGACCGTAGAGGTGTCTCGGTCATGTCTACATAGTTCTCGAACCCGCAGTGTCTGCACACTTAAGGTTCGGTGATGTTTCGGTAGTATAGAGTTATGTATGGTGGTGACCGAAGGTTGTTCAGAGTCCTGGATGATATACCGGACGTCACGAGGAGCTCCGTAATGGTCCGGAGGTAAAGATTGATATATAGGAAGTCCTGTTTTGGTCGCCGGAAAAGTTTCGGGCTAATCGGTAATGTACCGGGAGTGTCAGTATTGTACCAGGAGACCACCGGGAGGGGTACTTCGACCCAAGAGGCTTCATGGGATGTGGGAGAATAATTACCAGCCTTTTGTGGGCTGGTGGAAGTCCTACACAAGGCCCATGTGGCTGAGAAGAAAATCCCAAAGGGAAAAAGGTGGAAAAAAGGCCAAAAAGGAGGAATCCTAGTCCTACTAGGATTGGAGGAGGAGTCCTCCTCTCCCTCCCCCTTCGGCCGAGCCAAGGAGGTCTTGGCCTTTGCGCGAAGGCCTCTCCTCCCTCCCTCTTATATATATTGTAGGTTTTAGGGTTTTTGCACAGAATTTTAGCCACGTGGCGCCCGTTCCTCCAGTGCATAGTTTCTCCTCTAGATCGGATTTCTGCAGTGCTTAGGCGAAGCCCTACCGGAATAGCTCCACCACCATCGCTGGAGCGCCGTCACTCTTCTACCTCCCGCTCTCTCTTTCTGGATCAAGATGGCGAAGATCGTCATCAAGCCATACATGTGCTAAACGCGGAGGTGTCGTCTGCTCGGCGCTAGATCGGAAGGACCGTGATCAAGTTCGCGGGACGGATCGTGATCAAGTTCGTGGGACGGATCATGATTGGATCGCTGGACGGATCGTGATTAGATCGCAGGACGCTCGGCGATTTGGATCGCGAAGATGTTCGACTACACCAACCGCGTTTCTTAACGCTTCCCGCTTAGCGATCTGCAAGGGTACGTAGATCCACTCTCCCTCTCACAGATGCTCATCACCATGGATAGATCTGCGTGTGCGTAGGAATTTTTTTGTTTCCCATGCGACGTTCCCCAACAGTGGTATCAGAGCTAGGTCTATGTGTAGATGAGATCTCGAGTAGAACACAAAGATTTTGTGGGCGTCGATGCTTAGATTGCTTCCTCCCTTGGTCGTGTTTTGGTTTAGCGGTATTGTGAGATGAAGCAGCCCGGACCAACATTACTCGTACGCTTATGAGAAACCGGTTCCCTCAATTGCAACTTGTTGCATAGATGGCTTGCGGGTGCCAGTTTCTCTCACTTTAGTTGGATCGGATTCGACAAAGGCGGTCCTTGAGAAGGTTGAAAAGCAACTAGTGTATCACCGTTGTGGTTTTTGCGTAGATGAGAATTGTTCTTGCTAGATTCCCATAGCAGCCACGTAAAACATGCAACAACAATTAGATGACGTCTAACTTGTGTTTGTAGGGTATGTTGTGATGTGATATGGCCAATTACATGATGTGATATATGTGATGTATGAGATGATCATGTGATGTATAGATTATCACGACTTGCATGTCGTTGAGTACAGCAACCGACAGGAGCCATAGGGTTGTCTTTAATTATTGTATGACCTGCGTGTCAATCATTAAGCGCTATGTAATGCTTTACTTTATCGGTAGCTGTTGGGCGCGACAACCCCGATGGTGACATGTTGATGGAGATCAAGATGATGGAGATCATGGTGTCTTGCCGGTGACGATGGAGATCATGCCGGTGCTTTCTAGATGGAGATCAAAAGCATAAGTTCATGGCCATATCATGTCACTTATGATTTGCATGTGATGTTAATCCTTTTTATGCACCTTGTTTTTCTTAGGATGCCGGTAGCATTATAAGGTGATCCCTCACTTAATTTCAAGATAAATTGTGTTCTCCCAGAGTGTGCACCATTGCGAAAGTTTGTCGTGTTGAGACACCACGTGATGATCAGGTGTGATAGACTCTACGTTCACATACAACGGGTGCAAGCCAGTGTTGCACGTGCAGAACACTCAGGTTAAACTTGACGAGCCTATCATGTACAGACATGGCCTCGGAACACAAGAGACCAAAAGGTCAAACATGAGTCATATAGTAGATATGATCAACATAATGATGTTCACCATTGAAGCCACCTCAACTCACGTGATGATCGGACTTGAGTTGGTGAATTTGGATCATGTGACACTCAGATGACCTGAGGGATGTTAATTTGAGTGGGAGCTTTAGTAATATGATTAACTAAACTCATAATCTTGAACAATAGTCTAAGTAACCTTTGCATATTTATGTTGTAGATCAATGGCTTGCACAATAGCACCCCTAAATTTTAATGCGTTCCTAGAGAAAGCTAAATTGAAAGATGATGGAAGTAACTTTGTTGACTAGGCCCGTAATCTGAGGATTATCCTCACGGCTTCCCAAAAATCATATGTCCTTGATGCACCGCTTGGTGACCAACCAGAAGACATGACCTCCGAAGATGTTAAGAACGCTTGGGAGGCATGTACCAGAGATTACTCAATAGTTCAGTGTGCAATATTGTATGGCTTAGAACCGGGACTTCAAAGACGTTTTGAACGTCATGGAGCATATGAGATGTTCCAGGAGTTGAAGTTTATTTTTCAGAAGAATGCCTGGATTGAGAGGTATGAAACCTCTGATAAGTTCTATGCTTGCAAAATGGAGGAGAACGGGTCTATCAGTGAACATATACTCAGAATGTCTGGGTATTCAACTCGTCTAGCGGAGTTGGCAATTGCCCTTCCGCCAGAGGCGATCACTGATAGAGTTCTTCAATCACTGCCACCTAGTTACAAGAGCTTTGTGATGAAGTATAACATGCACGGGATGAACAAGTCAGTCGCCGAGCTGTTTGCGATGCTAAAAGTCGCTGAGTCTGAAGTCCAGAAAGAACATCAAGTGTTGATGGTCAATAAAACCACTAGTTTCAAGAAAAATGGCAAGGGCAAAGGAAAGAAGGGTAAAACCAAGAAGGATGGCAAAGAAGTTGCTACTCCTGTAAAGAAGCCTAAGCATGGACCTAAGCCAGAAACTGAGTGCTTTCATTGCAAGGGAACTGGTCACTGGAAGCGGAATTGCCCCAAGTACCTAGCTGACAAGAAGGCAACCAACGACAAACTAGGTATATATGATATACATGTTATTGATGTGTATCTTACTAGCTCTCGTTGTAGTGCCTGGGTATTTGATACCGGTTCGGTTGCTCACATTTTCAACTCAAAGCAGGACCTACGGAATAGATGAAGGCTAGCAAAGGATGAACTGACGATGTGCGTGGGAAATGGTTCCAAGGTTGCTGTGATCGCCGTCGACACGCTCTCTCTTCAGTTACCATCGGGATTAGTGATGAACCTGAATAATTGTTATTTAGTGCCTGCGTTAAGCATGAACATTATATCTGGATCTTGTTTATTGCCAGACGGTTACTTATTTAAATCAGAGAATAAAGGTTGTTCTATTTATATGAGTAATACCTTTTATGGTCATGCACCCAATCTGAGGGGTTTATTCATATTGTATCTTGATAGTGATGACACACATGTTCATAACATTGATGCCAAAACATGTAGAGTTGATAATGATAGTACCACTTTCTTGTGGCACTGCCGTTTAGGTCATATTGTTGTAAAACGCATGAGGAAGCTCCATGCTGATGGACTTTTGGAGTCACTTGATTTTTAATCACTTGACACATGTGAACCATGCCTCATGGGAAAGATGACTAAAACGCCATTCTCTAGAACAATGGAACGGGCGAGTGACTTATTGGAAATCATACATACTGATGTGTGCGGTCCAATGAATGTTACAGCGTGTGGTGGATATCGTTATTTTGTCACCTTCATTGATGACTTAAAGTAGATATGGGTATATTTACTTAATGAAACACAAGTCTGAAACGTTTGAAAAGTTCAAGCAATTTCAGAGTGAAGTTGAGAATCATCGTAACAAGAAAATTAAATTCCCGTGATCTGATCAAGGAGGTGAATATCTGAGTTATGAGTTTGGCAGTCACTTAAAATAGTGTGGAATTGTTTCACAGTTGACACCGCCTGGAACACCACATCGTATTGGTGTGTCCGAACGTCGTAATCGAACCTTATTAGATATGGTGCGTTCTATGTTGTCTCTTGCTGATTTGCCACTATCGTTTTGGGGTTATGCATTAGAGATAGCCGCATTCACTTTAAATAGGGCACTATCGAAATCCGTTGATATGACGCCATATGATCTATGGTTTGGCAAGAGGCCAAAGTTGTCGTTTCTTAAAGTTTGGGGATGTGATGCTTATGTCAAAAAGCTTTAGCCTGAAAAATTGGAACCCAAAGCAGAAAAATGCGTCTTCATAGGATACCCGAAAGAGACAGTCGGGTATACCTTCTATCTCAGATCCGAAGGCAAAGTGTTTGTCGCTAAGAATAGAACATTTATTGAGAAAGAGTTTCTCTCGAAAGAATTGAGTGGGAGGAAAATAGAGCTTGACGAGGTTATTGAACCTTTACTTCAACCAGAAAGTAGCGCAGTGCAGAAAGATGTTTCTATGGACCTACGACGGTAGAAGAGGAAGTTAATGATGATGATTATGAAGCTTCATATGAAGCTACTATTGAACCTCGTAGGTCGACAAGGGCACGTACTACTCCTGAGTGGTACGACAACCCTGTCTTGGAGGTCATGTTGTTGGACAACAATGAACCTACGAGCTATGGAGGAGCGGTGATGGGCTCGTATTCCGAGAAATGGTTAGAGGCCATGAAATCCGAGATGGGATCCATATATGAAAACAAAGTATAGAGTTTGGAAGTATTACCTAAAGGGCGAAAGGCCATTCAAAACAAATGGATCTTTAAAAAGAAGACAGACGCGGACGGTAATGTCACCGCCTATAAAGTTCGCTTATGGCAAAGGGTTTTTCACAAGTTCAAGGAGTTGACTACGATGAGACCTTCTCACCCGTAGCGATGCTTAAGTCTGTCAGAATCATGTTGGCAATAGCTGCTTATTTCAACTATGAAATTTGGCAGATGGATGTCAAAACAACGTTCTTCAATGGTTTCCTTGAGGAAGAATTGTATATGATGCAACTAGAAGGTTTTGTCGATCCAGAGAATGCTGACAAAGTTTGCAAACTCCAGCGATCCATTTATGGGCTGGTGCAAGCATCTCATAGTTGGAATAAGCGCTTTGATGAGGTGATCAAAGCGTTTGAGTTTATACAAGTTTATGGAGACGCTTGTATTACAGGAAAGTGAGTGGGAGCTCTATAGCGTTTCTAATATTATATGTGGATGAAATATTGCTGATTGGAAACAATATAGAAATGCTGGAAAGCATGAAGGAATATTTGAACAAGAGTGTTTCAATGAAGGACCTAGAAGAAGCTGCTTTCATATTAGGCATTAAGATCTGTAGAGATAGATCGAGACGCTTAATAGCACTTTCACAGAGCACATACCTTGATAAAGTTTTGAAGAAGTTCAAAATGGATCAGTCCAAGAAGGGGTTCTTGCCTATGTTACAAGGTGTGAAGTTGAGTAAGACTCAATGCCCAGTGACTGCAGAAGATAGAGAAAAGATGAGTGTCATCCCCTATGCTTCAGCCATAGGCTTTATCATGTATGCAATGCTCTGCACAAGACCCGATGTCAGCCTTGCCATAAGTATGGCCGAAAGGTTTCAAAGTGATCCTGGAATGGAACAATGGGCAGCGGTCAAGAATATCCTTAAGTACCTAAAAAGGACTAAGGAAATATTTCTCGTTTATGGAGGTGATTAAGAGGTCGTCGTAAAGGGTTACGTCGATGCAAGCTTTGACACTGATCCAGATGACTCTAAGTCGCAAACCGGATACATATTTATTCTGAACAAGGGAGCGGTAAGCTGGTGCAGTTCCAAGCAAAGCATGGTAGCCGATTCTACATGCGAAGTGGAGTACATCGCAGCCTCGGAGGCGGTGAAGGAAGGTGTCTGGATGAAGCAGTTCATGACAGATCTTGGAGTAGTGCCCAGTGCACTGAATCCAATGAACCTGTTCTGTGACAACACTGGTGCCATTGCTCTGGCCAAGGAACCAAGGTTTCACAAGAGGACCAGACACATAAAGCGATGCTTCAACTCCATCCGCGATTACATCAAGGAGAAGGACATAAATATTTGCAAAATGCACACGGATCTGAATGTTGCAGACCCGTTAACTAAACCTCTTCCAAGGGCTAAACATGATCAACACCAGAACTGCTTGGGTGTTCGATTCATTACAATGTAAATCACATAGTGATGTGAACTAGATTATTGACTCTAGTGCAAGTGGGATACTGTTGGAAATATGCCTTAGAGGCAATGAATAAAGTGTTTATTATTATATTTCCTTGTTCATGATAATCGTTTATTATCCATGCTATAATTGTATTGATTGGAAACACATTACATGTGTGGGTAAATAGACAACACTTGGTCCCTAGTATGCCTCTAGTGAACTAGCTCGTTAATCAAAGATGGTCAAGGTTTCCTAGCTGTTGACATGTGATGTCATTTGATAACGGGATCACATCATTAGTAGAATGATATGATGTACAAGACCCAAACTACATACGTAGCATATGATCGTGTTAGTTTATTGCTACTGTTTTCTGCATGTCAAGTGTATGTTCCTATGACCATGAGATCATGCAACTCACGGACATCGGAGGAGTACCTTGTGTGTATCAAACGTCGCAATGTAACCGGGTGACTATAAAGGTGCTCTACAGGTATCTCCAAGGGTGTCTGTTGAGTTGGCATGGATCAAGACTGGGATTTGTTACTCCGTGTGATGGAGAGGTATCTCAGGGCCCACTCGGTAATACAAACATTCAAACAATGTGACTAAGTGTTAGTCATGGGATCTTGTATTGCAGAACGAGTAAAGAGACTTTCCGGTAACGAGGTTGAACAATTTATGGAGATACCGACGATCGAATCTCGGGCAAGTAACATACCGAAGAACAAAGGGAACATCATACGGGATTAACTAAATCCTTGGCATAGAGGTTCGACCGATAAAGATCTTGGTAGAATATGTAGGAACCAATATGGGTATCCAGGTCCCGCTATTGGTTATTGATTGTAGAGGTGTCTCGGTCATGTCTACATAGTTCTCAAACTCGTAGGGTCTACACACTTAAGGTTCGGTGACGTTTCGGTAGTATAGAGTTATGTATGGTGGTGACCGAAGGTTGTTAGGAGTCCCGGATGAGATCCCGGACGTCATGAGGAGATCCGGAATGGTCCGGAGGTAAATATTGATATATAGGAAGTCCTGTTTTGGTCGCCGGAAATTTCGGGCTAATCAGTAATGTATCGGGAGTGCCGGTAGTGTACTGGGAGACCACCGGGAGGGGTATGTCGACCCAAGAGGCTTCATGGGCTATGGGATAATAATTACCAGCCTTTTGTGGGCTGGTGGAAGTCCTACAAAAGGCCCATGTGCCTGGGAAGAAAAGCCCAAAGGGAAAAAGGTGGAAAAAAGGCCAAAAAGGAGGAATCCTAGTCCTAATAGGATTGGGGGAGGAGTCCTCCTCTCCCTCCCCCTTCGGCCAAGCCAAGGAGGTCTTGGCCCTTGCGCCAAGGCCTCTCCTCCCTCCCTCTTATATATACTAGAGGTTTTAGGGTTTTTGTACAGTATTTTTAGACACGTGCTGCCCGTTCCTCCAGTGCATAGTTTCTCCTCTAGATCGGATTTCTGCAATGCTTAGGCGAAGCCCTGCCGGAATAGCTCCACCACCATCGCCGGAGTGCCGTCACGCTGCCAGAGAACTCTTCTACCTCTGTGCTCCCTCTTGCTGGATCAAGATGGCGGAGATCGTCATCAAGCCGTACGTGTGCTGAACGCGGAGGTGTCGTCCGTTCGGCGCTAGATCGGAAGGACCGTGATCAAATTCACGGGACAGATCGTGATCAAGTTCGCGGGACGGATCGTGATTGGATCGTGGGACGGATCATGATTAGATCGCGGGACGCTCGGCGATTTGGATCGTGAAGACGTTTCACTACACCTACCGCGTTTCTTAACGCTTCCCGCTTAGCGATCTACAAGGTTATGTAGATCCACTTTCCCTCTCTTAGATGCTCATCACCATGGATAGATCTTCTGCGTGTGTGTACGATTTTTTTTGTTTCCCATGCGACGTTCCCCAACAAAAGCACCCAAGAGGCACAAGCTATAGGGTGCCCAAACACCCAAGAGTAATAAGCTTCTCAACTTTTCACATCCATTTATCACCGTGGAGAACTCAAACCGATGCAGCTAATGCAATGGCAAGAACACACGAGGTGGTCAAGTACCTCACACTCAAATCCCACCACAATAACAAAATCTATGGAGGAATATGAGAGGCAGAAGAAGGAGCTCACAAAGAACTTCAAGATATAGATCCAAGGGGTCCCCTTCACTCAGAGGAGACTGTGATTAGTGGAAATGTGGATCGAGATATCCTCTCTATTTTACATCATAATGGAGCAAGAATGATTGGAGGGATTGAGAGTTAGCAAGCTCGAAGAAGGTCAACAATGGGGGAAGAACACGAGCTCGAAGAATGGGGACTTATGGGGAAGAAGGCCCCCTTAAATAGGCTCCCTCGATTCCAACGCTTATGTCCACAAGTCATGCACAAGCGGTACTACCGCTTTGAGGAGCAGTACTACCGCTTAGCATTGTCAATACAGCCTAACGAGACGGAAAAACACGAACGGTAATTCTGCCAGAGCAGTACTACCACTCTACTACTGCTCGAGAAAATTGGGCAACAGAAGCATAAAATAAGAGGAAGTGGTTGCGGTAGAAGGAAGCGGCAGTACCGCTCAAGCAGTACTACTGATCGGGGGAGCACTACTATCGCTTAGAGAAGTACTACTTCTTAAAGCAGTACTACTGCCCAAGCAAAACAAAAGAAAGCTCCACTATCGATACCGTTATAAGTTCTACAAACAGACTCTAAAATCAACAAACTCAAGTTTATTGAATAGACAATAATGAGTACTATCCAACATCGATTGGTTATAATAAGAAGTGGTACTTGAAAAATGCCAATGATATAGAGATATGAAACCTCTATGAATGAAGAACCGGCAAAAACTCCAACATCAAAAACATCATGGAAGATGCATATGAACTCCGTTTTTGATGAACTTGAGCTTGTCATGAAGATGACTGTAAGCTCAAAAACCCACATAGAGAAACACCAAACAAGAACCAAGAAAGATGATGCAATGGTTTGAGCTCTCTACAAATGATATGATCAAGCTACTCACTTGAGAGCCCCCCTTGATAGTATGACAATCGATCCTATAACCCAGTCTCCCAACAAATGTCATGATACTGTAACATAGAAAACCTATCAAGGAAAAACTTTGCCTTGTGCATAGTCCACTTGAGCTAGATGATGACGATCTTGTCCTCCTCAAGATAGACCACCTTTCTTTATTGCACCGAGTCGATGAAGACTAGTAGATTTGTAACATCCCAAAATTTCATTTTGGAATGTTATGAAATATAGCTATGCATCATCATCATCATTGCTTGAATGTATGGAATTGTTGAAATGCTTCTTCTGACTTTCTGAAAGTCCCTTTCAATTTTCAATGTGTTGCTTTAACCTATTTGAAATTCTTGGTAAAAAGTTCAAATAAGAGACGAGGAACATGACACTCCACACCAGGACCTAATTGGTGATTTATTTGAACAATAAAAACCAGGGGTTGTTTTAAAAATATTTGCAAAAGGATTTAAAAGAAAATAGGCCATTTCTGAAAATAATATTTTTTCTCAAATTGTTCAAATGACAGAATAAAAATGTTCAATAAATGGCATTTATTATTCTATTAATTTTGATATATAAAACTCCTATATTTGGAAAAGTTTTGAATGCTTTTAAAGAGGTTTTACTACTCTGAATATTAAAAGAGTAACGGATTTGTATTTAAACGGGCCGGCCCACGGGCAGTTACTCACGAATTCATTACGAGCCGGCCGACCGGCGCGCAACCGCCGCTCTCTCTCTCGCTGACAACGGGCCCCACCCCGACCGCCCGATGACCACGCGCGGTCATCACTCACCTCGCGCGCACGCCGCCGTCGCCGGGAATCCCGTCGCCGGATCTCTCTCTCCTGTCTTCCCCGACCCCACCTGCGGCCCTATATAAGTAGCTGCCACCCCCGCACTCCATTTCCCCCCCGATCCCCCTCTCTACTTGCCTGAGACGCCGTAAACCCCTCGACGGAGCCCTGCCCCGACCGCAACTCCCCACCATCGTGCCCGTCGCCTCGGACCTCCCCTCGCCTCTCCGACGACGCCATTCGTCGCCGGACGTCCGCTGCCGTCACCTAAGCCCCTCCGTAGCCTCCCTCGACCCGGAGCGCCGCCCCGACGTCGTCGCCGCTTAGGACTCGCCGGAGATCCCTCGCCGGCGACCACTTACTCGGTGAGCCCCCCCCATCCATCCGATCCGAATCCTACGGCTAGGATTAGAACGGGTTAAGTCCCGAACCGGTATCCTCTTTTTATCGGTCGACCGCCCGTAGCACCCGCACGCACGCGCTAGCCAGCCACTCACAGGTCGCCACGTAGCCCCTGGCCGACCGTTAGTTTAGTTTTTTTTCGGTTTTGTTTTTGAGAAACAGAATGTTTTAGAAATTTGTTTTGCTTATATGTTTTTATCTGTTTAATGTTTTTAGTTAATTCTTTTTGCAGTAGCTCACTTATTTCATGTAGTTTCACCCTGAAGTTTTAGATTTTAAATTTGAAATGTAAAATTTGAATTGAATCAAATTTGCTCAAATCACTCAAATCTGAATAACTAGAGTTTAAAAATAGATTTTGATATGAATCTTTTTGCTACTACTTGGTATTTGTTAGGACTATCATCTTGCTTAGTTTGAGGATTTTTAGGATGAATTTGTTTAGTGTTCTAGCTATAAACAGATTCTGCCTAGTAGTTAGTATAGTTTAGTTAATTTAGTTTTTAGTTAGTTTAAATCAGATTTAGTTATAATTGTTTTAGTAGGTTCTGTTGCTTAAAAATTAGGTGTTATACTTTCTGTTAATAAAAATATTTATTTGCTTAGTTTTATACTTAATATCATAGGAATCTCAATTCATTTTCAACTAGGTATAATTTGTTATAAAACAAACTAGTTTAGTAATAGATTCTTTTTAACAGAGTTTAAATAATTAAATTCTGTTTTCTAAGATAAGTTATTAGTAAATTATTTTCTGTTAGGAAAATGTTTTACTAATAAAAATATAGTTTAGCTCACTATATGTTTAGTAAACTCTAGCCACTTCATGTAGTAGTGTTTAACCAAACTTTTAAAACTTTACTAAAGTTTTCTCAACAAAACTTTAATGAATTTAATTCTGTTATTAATAAAATATTTTATTGTTTTCTTGCTGTCAACTATTGTTTTGTTATTACAAAAGAGTTTTGTTATGTTAGTAGTGATTTATCCATCATCTTTTTGAAAACAAAACTTTGTGTGTTTTTCTTGCTTATGAGTTGTGTATTGTTTTGTCTGGATTGTTTACTAGTTCATTACTGAGTTTGTGAGTTACTTTATTTTGTTGTATGCTTATTGAGTGCTCTTGTTTTCTTCGTTAGATTATCCGGAGTGCGAGGCTGGTTACCTAGAGTCACTCACGTACGAAGATCATCAATCAGGCAAGTCACTTTGATCATCTTTACCCATGTTTTTATTGCACTAGTTCTACCATCCCCCCAATTGCATGCAAAGTAGGTAATTGGAAACTTGGTTACTTGTTGTAGTATCATGTGGTAGGTACCCCCTCAACCCTTGACACATTGGCTCCGGGAAACGTTGTTTTACATTTTGCTATGCTACTAGTAGACGGGGTTGGTTGTGTGATTCGTGAGAGTTGTGAGATTAATTACAAGACCTACATAATGATCAAGACTTCAAGACTCCGAGTTTTCAACTTACCTCTGGGTGGATGATGGTTGAACGGCACCCTAGAGAAACCAGTGGATTTGCCTAGGTGTTGCTGGAGATGGCCAGTATTCACGCGGAAAGGTCCACCCAGGCACAAAGAGATGGATGGATGCTTCAAGACCCAAGGCTTACCTGCACAGCCACAAGTCATTATGGGCTCTGGCTTGGTTGGATATCGTGGTGACCCTGGACAGGCGGTGCTACGAGATGTAGAAGAACGGTAGGAAAGGATGGGCACCGACAGAGTCGCAGGTAAACCCTTTGGAAGACCATGTTTTGGTCATCCGTTTCTCAAACACCCTGAAGTGCGAGAAATCAAACGGAGGCGACCAAATCTTGTGGGGAACATGTGCAAAACTCTACAGAGTACTCAACCTAATCGATTAGCCGTGTCCACGATCATGGACGACTTGAGCCAAAGGAACTGAAACTTCCGGAACCCTCAACACTATTAATATGATGATGTGGGTATTAATAACTTGGGTATGAGAATTGGTTGGTGGAACCATCTCATAAATCAACCAACTTAGTAATATTTTTGCTTAGCCCTCTCTTGATGTAGGAAAAATTGGCTTTACGCAAAAACTTATTACCCCACCTGCCATATATGCATATAAATTAGATGATTATCTTTTCACCCCTCTCTTGTGACTTTGCCGGCATATTCCATATGCTGACCTACACGGCTGCAACCTATCATGTTGCAGAGTACTTTTCCGACCAGGAGTGAGGACACGCTCTACGATCGGTGAGATGCCCTTGGAGTCAGATGGACTCACCTACCTTCGATGCTTCCGCAAGATTTTAGATAGTCTCATGAGTTGGCCTTCAGCCACTTTATTGTAATCTTTATTGTAATAAAGGACTCGATATGAGATTTATGATTAATATAATGCTGTGTGATTTCCCTTTGATATATACATTGATGTACCGTGTGTGTACCATCATGATCTTGGGATGGTACGGAAACACCGGAGATTCGACCTTTCAGATCGGGTCGCTACAAGATTGCTCCCCCATACTGCACTATCAGTGAGCCTCTTTTCGGCGCATCTTCACATGTCCATTATCACTCTAATGCACGACAAGATTCAAGCATGTGATCTCTTCGTGATGCTTCACTTGAACTTGCACACCGCAACCTTGATGACGATCACGCTTGATGTCATCTCCATGGGTTGTATGGGATATTCCTCTTGATGCAGACCCATGGAAAATTACCTAACGCCTCATAGAACTACCACACAAATAGATCATGGGTTAGTATAGAAAGCGCAATGTATAATGCTTACCATACCGTGAGATCACTTGATACCACACGATACATCTTCTACACTTTGTGTGTTGAGAAACTCGGATCCACGTTTACCTTAGTCTTGATCAACCGCGTATCTTATCTTCTATCTTCATAAAGATGATGTCTTGAAGGTAACCATGGATGTTCACACAATCTTATTCTTCAACACATGCTTGCCATGAGCTCAACTCTCACATGACCAATCTTTGGATAAATCCTTGAATACCACCTTGGTCATCACACAAAATCCTTGAAACCAACAAATGGACTTCACAAGATGACTATGGACAAATCCTCGAAGTAAAACTCAAAGCAACCCTTAGTCCATAGGGATTGTAATCAATTACCAAAACAACACATGGAGAAATATGCTCTAACAATCTTCCCCATTTTGGTAGTTGACGACAATTACTTTCAAGAGAGTTTATATAAGAAAACAAGCACAACCAAGCACATCCATGGAAAGCAACAACCAATAATGCATGTGTATGAGATGCAAATGCTTAATTATCAAAATAAAAACTCCCTAAACTTATCCAAACTAAACTCTCTACACTTCTGTCCCGTTGGCATCTATTGCCAAAATGGGTGGAAAGCTTAGAAAGCCAATATAATAGGTGTTCCTCCAAAAAGTGTGTATTTCTCAAAATATGAGTGCCATGAGATACACATGTCCAATGATAATTATTTGAAGATAAACTATATTGAGGATCCAAAGATCCTACGAGCCACATGAATAAAAGATATTATGATATGGGAAAAGGAGCATTTTTAAAGAAAGTAGAGAATCTCCCCATGATTTATGCACTATTTAGATACAAGTGCACAAAATAGGATCATCGCTCCCCCCAAATCAATAAAAACACATACATAGGAAAAAATGTATAGCACTTGCAACAAACAAATGGTTGAGCAATCACGAAAGAGGAAAATTAAGATTAAGATCAACCAAAATAATGTGTGTGAGTCATGGAAAAGCACTTGATGATACTAAAATAAGGATGAGCATTAAGCATCAACATAGTCTTGAAGAAATGAGGCACGAAGTGCAAGACATATCCTCCCCCCCCACACACTACTATCAAATGGGTTCACGAGCTTACTAATATGCAAATTAAAAATCAAACCTTGTGACAACCCATCTTGAAGATTGAAAATAATAGCCTTCTCAAGAGGAGGGATACCTATCCATATTGCAAAAATCCTCATCAAGACAAGCATGAGGGAAAAAAAATCACCACCAATGAGTGCATCAAGAGCAAAAATCTATCGTCTCCTCGTGTGTCGTCTGTTCTCCTACCGAAGCTTAGGGTTCTCTTTTGTCCCAAAAAATCGTCAAGAAGTTTCATAGCATCTGGACTTCGTTTGGTACTGACTTTCTCGAAAAACAAAAAACCACCAGAAAATAACAACTTGCACTAGGCACTGGGTTGATAGGTTAGTCCCAAAAAAGATATAAAGTAGCATATTATTGAATACAAAGTATCCAAGATTGATAATATGATAGCATGGAACAATAAAAAAATATCGATACACTGGAGATGTATCAGCATCCCCAAGCATAATTCCTACTCGTCCTTAGAATTTTTGATGCGCCATGCTAGCCAACTTATAATATCTCTTATGTATGATCTTTGAGAAATGATGAACTAATTGGCATCAACATAATAATAGCCATAAACATAAATAGCATAATCATTACTTTTTCAAAATATACGATCCTTAAACAATGTTACTCTCTACCAATTTTCTTATATTAGCATGGCATGACCCCGTATTCATCGGATAAGTGCAAATTATGAGCACTTCTGTGTCAAATTAGGCAACTGGATCATACTTCTAATGTGCTTCATCCTTTTTAACTTCACTCAATACATGCGCGTAAAACATGGATATAGCATATGGCGGAATAGAATATGGTGCTAGTGCTCAAAAGGAATGAAAGTGGAAATAAATTCTGACATCAACTAGGCAGATCAACGAGCTATGGAGATGCCCATCAATCGATATCAATGCGAGGAGTAGGGATTGTGAAAGCACAAAATAAATTTCAGTGGACTAATTATTTTATCAAGTATATTTCTAGAAAAGTTCAGTGAATGGATTGGCTAGGATTCTTAGGAGATCCCCTAGATGCTTGGAACATCAATTGGCAAAAGCTTCAAGACTCTACATTTTGCATTTATGTGAGAAATCACACTTGAGTCCATAGGAAAGCCAATAGTATTAAAAGGGGATGAGGTATCTATGATGATCTAGTTGCTCAAGTGCTTAGAGATTAGCCACCAAAAATCCTCATCAATTCTCCCACAATATATCCTTTAAAATACCACAAGTCAAACTCAGTGCCACCAACTTTCCACATACGTCCCCAATGAGTTTTCCTTACAAAGATACCAAAGCCAAACCCTAGCAACTCGATGTAACCAAGTTTCAGTTTGATACAACCGAATAGCATGGACCAACCTTCTGGTATCTGTTTGCTAAAATTGGAATTTCCGAGTTTTGCAAATCGGTGTCAACCAGTGAGGAACTACCTAGGTCAACCGAATCGGACTCACTGAGATTCTACATATCGGTCTCACCAAGACCCAAAAGCTGCAACATTTTGCACTGGTTGGTGCAACATAGTTTTGCTTTAGTTTCATCGAGTTGGGCAATAATGTTGGAACAATTGGATTTTTGGAGGTCGTTATATATATAACCCTCCACCTCCCTCTCATTCACAGAGAGAGCACTCAGAATAAGCCAACACTTGCCCCATTCATTTTCTAAGAGAGAACCACCTACTCATGTGTCGAGATCAAGATCTTCCACTCCAACCATATGAATCTTAATTTCTAGCCTCCCCAAGTTGCTTTCCATAAAATCAATCACTTCAACCAATCCAAATATTTGAGGGAGTGATTGAATGTTGAGGAGATTATCTTTCGAAGCACAAGAGAAAGGAGTTCATCATCCATACCACGTATATTAGCTTTTGGAGAGTGGTGTCTCCTACATTGGTTAGGTGTCGCTTGGGAGCCTCCAATTCATGTGGATCGAACCAAGAAGTTTGTACAGGCAAGAAGATTGCCTACTTCATGAAGATATACCACGAGTGAGACTAGTCCTTCATGGACGTAAGCCATGATGGAATAGACGAGGTTTCTACTTCATGGACCCTTTGTGGGTGGAGCCCTCTGTGGACTCATGCAACCGCTACTCTCAATGGGTTGAAGTCTCCATTAGCATGGACGTACGATAGCACCACCTATCGGAACCATAGGAAAAATCTTTGAGTCCCCATTTCGTTTGATCATCCTATCCCTACCCTCTGCTTACACTTGCACGCCTTTACTTTCTGCTGCTATACTCTTAGATTTGCATGTGTTGGGTGTACTTGACTTGATCAAATTGCAAAAACTTGCCAACGTTTAAAATTCGGGGAAGGCTAGATTTTTAATTTTCAACTAGTATAATCACCCCCTCTAGACATACTTTGGATCCTACAAGTGGTATAAGAGATTTGGTCTCCATTGCATTGGTTTCACAACCTAGGAGAGTATGGCGTCTATGTTGGGGAACGTTGCATGGGAAATAACAATTTTCCTATGCACACACAAGATGTCTCCATGGAGATGCATAGCTACGAGAGGGGGAGTGTGTATACATGCCCTTGTAGATTGCTAAGCGGAAGCGTTAATAAACACGATTGATGTAGTCAAACGTTTCGGGATCCAATCATGATCTGTCCTGCGATCCAGTCACGATCCGTCCCGATCTAGTGCCGAACGGACAACACCTCCACGTTCGGCACATGTACAGCTCGATGACGTCTCCGCCTCCTCGATCCAGTGAGCAAGCATGGAGTAGTAGAGGAGTTCTCTGGCAACACGGCGACGTGGCGGTGGTGGTGGTGCTATCCCGGTAGGGCTATGCCTAACGCTACCGAAACCGCGAACAGAGGAGAAAACGATCTAGGGAGAGAGAGGGGCGCCCAGGGCTGCATGTGTCCTCTTGGTGCGCCCCTCCCCTCTATATATAGGTGGAGGGGCATGGGGAACAGACCCTCCAAGCCCTAGGGTGCAGCCAAGGGCGGAGGAGGTGGAATCCTAGTCCCCCTCCTTCCCTTCCATAGAAAGGTGGACTTTCCACCTTTCTCAATGGCATGGGCCTTGAGGGACTTGTGCGCTTTGCCCAATAAGGACACTGTGTCTCCTGCAGCCCATGCAAACCCTTGGGATGCTGTCCAACCCTTGGTGGACTTCCGTACTCCTCCGGAAGTTTCCAGAACCTTCTAGAAACTTCCTGGTAAAATACCGAAAAAACCCAAAACTTTTCCGGTAGTCAAAATATGACTTGCCATATATAAATCTGTACCTCCGGACCATTCCGGAGCTCCTCATGACGTCCGAGATCTCATCCGGGACTCCGAACAACTTTCGGTCACCACCATATATAACTCGTCAGCACTATATCGTCAACGGAAGTTAAGTGTGCAGACCCTGCGGGTTCGAGAACTATGGAGACATGACCGAGATACCTCTACGGTCAATAAACAACAGTGGGACCTGGATGCCCATATCAGCTCTTACATCTTATACAAAGATCTTTATCGGTCGAACCGCGATATCAAGTATTCAATCAATCCCGTATGCAGTTGCCTTTGTCCACCGGTATGTTACTTGCCCGAGATTCGATCATCGGTATGTCCATACCTAGTTCAATATCGTTACCGGCAAGTCTCTTTACTCTTTTTGTAACACAAGATCCCGTGACTAACTCCTTAGTCACATTGCTTGCAATCTTCTTGTGATGCTATATTACCGAGTGGGCACAGAGATACATCTCCTTCATACGGAGTGACAAATCCCAGTCTTGATCCACGCCAACCCAACAGACACCTTCAGGGATACCTGTAGAGCAACTTTATAGTCACCCATTTACATTTTCATGTTTGATACACACAAGGCATTCCTACGGTGTTAGGGAGTTGCGTGATCTCATGGTCATAGGAATAGATACTTGACATGGATAAAGCAGTAGCAATAAACTGACACGATCATATGCTATGCTTATGGTTGGGTCTTGTCCATCATATCATTCTCCTAATGATGTGATACCGTTATCAAATGACAACTCATGTCTATGGTCAGGAAACCTTGACCATCTTTGATCAACGAGCTAGTCTAGTAGAGGCTTACTAGGGGCACTTTGTTGTCATGTATCCACACATGTATTTGAGTTTCCAATCAATACAATTATAACATGGATAATAAACAATTATCATGAACAAGGAAATATGATGGTAACTAACTTATTATTGCCTCTAGGGCATATTTCCAACAGTCTCCCACTTGTACTAGACTCAATATTTTAGTTCACATCACCATGTGATTAACACTCACATCACCATGTGATTAACACCCAATGAGTTCTTGGGTTTGGTCATGTTTTGCTTATGAGAGAGGTTTTAGTCAATGGGTCTGTAACATTTAGATTCGTGTATTCTTTGAAACTCTCTATACTCTAGATGCTGCTGCCACGCTTCACTTGGAGCTATTTCAAACGGTTGCTCCACTATACATATCCGGTTTGCTACTCAGAGTCATTTGGATCGATGTCAAAACTTACATCGACATAACCATTTACGACGAACTCTTTGTCACCTCCATAATCGAGAACCATTTCCTTAGTCCACTAGTTACTAAGGATAATTTTGACCTCTGACCAGTGATCCACTCCTGGATCACTCTTGTACCCCTTGCCAGACTAATGGCAAGGCACACATCACATGCAGTACACATCATGTCATACAGTATAGAGCCTATGGATAAGGCATAGGGGACGACCTTCATCCTTTCTCTTTCTTTTGCCATGGTCGAGTTATGAGTCTTACTCAACTTCACACCTTGCAAATCAGGAAAGAACTCCTTCTTTGACTGATCCATTTTGAACTCTTTCAAAATCTTGTCAAGGTATGTACTCATTGAAAGTCTTATCAAGTGTCTTGAGCTATCTCCATAGATCTTGATGCCCAATATTTAAGTAGCTTTATCCGGGTCTTCCTTTGAAAAACATTCTTCAAACAACCCTTTATGTTTTCCATAAATTCTACATTATTTCCGATCAACAATATGCCAACCATATATACATATCAGAAATTCTATAGTGCTCCCACTCACTTTCTTGTAAATACAAGTTTCTCATAAACTTTGTATATACCCAAAAGCTTTGATGACCTCATCAAAGCGCATATTTCAACTCCGAGATGCTTGCTCCAGTCCATAAAAGGATCGCTGGAGCTTGCACACCTTTTAGCATCCTTAGGACCGACAAAATCTTCTGGTTGTATCACATACAACCTTTCCTCATGGAAACTGTTAAGGAAACTCTGTTTTGATATCCATCTGCGAGATTTCATAATCGGAAAATGCAGCAACTGCTAACATAATTGCAATAGACTTTAGTATTGCTATGGGTGAGACAGTCTCATCATATTCAACTCCTTGAACTTGTCGGAAACCTCTTTGCGACAAGTCGAGCTTTATCAATGGTGACATTTACCCTCATCGTCTGTCTTCCTCTTAAAGATCCATTTGTACTTAAAGACCTGTCTACTTGGTTTTCATACATGGATCCAATCTCGGGTTTCATGGCTCCTAGACATTTGTTGGAATCCGGGCCCACCATCGCTTCTTCATAGTTCGTAGGCTCATTGTTGTCTAACAACATGATTTCCAAGACCAGATCACCGCACTACTCAGGGGTAGTATGTATCCTTGTCATCCTACGAGGTTCGGTAGTAACATGATCCGAAGTTTCATGATCATCATCATTAGCTTCCTCTTCATTTGGCGTAAGCACCACATAAACATCTTTCTGCATCGTGCTACCATCCAACTAAAGTGACGGTTCAATAACCTCATCAAGTTCTACTTTCCTCCCACTAAACTCTTTCTCGAGAAAGGACCCGTTTTTAGCAAGAAACACTTTGTCCTTGGATATGAGATAGAAGGTATACCCAACTGTTTACTTAGGGTATTCCATGAAGATGCATTTGTTTGCTTTGGGTTCGAGCTTATCATGTTGAAATATTTCCACGTAAGCATCGCATTCCAAATATCTAAGAAATGATAGCTTAGGTTTCTGGCAAACGGTGTCATCTCCACGGATTTAGATGGTGCCCCATTTAAAGTGAATGTGATTGTCTCTAATGCATAACCCTAGAAAGATAGTGGCAAATCGTTAAGAGACATCATAGTATGCACCATATCCAACAGAGCATGACTACGACGTACATACACACCATCACACTATGGTGCTCCAGGTGGCGTGAGTTGTGAAACAACTTCCACATTTGTCTTAAGTTGCATACCAAACTCGTAACTCGGATATTTACATCCACGATCATACTGTAGACATTTTATATTCTTGTCACGATGATTTTCAACTTCATTCTGAAATCTCTTGAACTTTTTAAACATTTCAGACTTCTGTTTTATTAAGCAAATATAGCCATATCCACTCAAATCATGAGTGAAGGTAAGAAAATAATGATATCCACCGCACACTTCAACACTCATTGGAACACATACATCAACATGTATCATTTCCAATAAGTCACTTGCCTGCTCCATTATACCGAAAAACGGAGTCTTAGTCATCTTGCCCATGAGTCATGGTCCGCATGTCTCAACCGATTTGAAATCGAGTGAGTCAAAAGATCCATCAGCATGGAGTTTTTTCATGCGCTTTACACCAATATGACCTTGGAGGCAGTGCCACAAGTATGTGGTACTATCATTATTAACTTTTCTTCTTTTGGCATCAATATTATGAACATGTGTATCACTATGATTGAGATTCAATAAACCATTCACATTGGGTGCATGACCATTGAAGGTATTATTCATGTAAATAGAATAACCATTATTCTCTAACTTAAATGAATAATCATATTGCAATAAACACGATCTAATCATGTTCATGCTCAACGCAAACACCAAATAACATTTATTTAGGTTCATCACTAACCCCGAAGGTAGAGAGAGCGTGCGATGGTGATCACATCAACCTTGGAAACACTTCCAACACACATCGTCACCTCGCCCTTAGCTCGTCTTCTTTTATTCCGTAGCTTTTACTTCGAGTTACCAACATTTAGCAATTGAATCGGTATCTAATACCCAAGTGCTACTAGGATTACTAGTAAGGTACACATCAATAACACGTATATTAAATATACTTATGTTGACGTTGCCAGCCTTCTTATTTACCAAACATCTAGGGCAGTTCCGCTTTAGTGACCGTTCTCCTCATAATAGAAGCACTTAGTCTTGGGTTTGGGTTCAACCTTGGGTTTCTTCACTGGAGCAGCAACTGGCTTGCCATTCATGAAGTTTCCCTTCTTACCCTTGCCCTTCTCAAAACTAGTGGTTTTACTAACCATCAACATTTGATGCTCCTTCTTAATTTCTGATAGAGGCGAAGGTATGCCGTTTCGATGAGATGGTGGATATCGTTTTTGGTGGAGTAGACTTTGACGATCTGACTACGAACGTGCGAGACGTCATGCCTTAGCAATATCTAAACCAACTCTGAGAGGTTATTGACCACGTCGGAGCACGATCAACCTAACCACGAGGGTCTATTTCCTGCATGCAAACGAAGAACAAGAAAGAAACCAAGATTTCAATATGGATATTGCTAATATAAGAGGAAAGCTTTATTGATGAGAGTGGGGTTGTATGACACCTTTGTCTGGTCCTGGAACACAAACGAAGAATGCGAAGTTGCAGCTATGGCGAACTTGTAATCTAAACAAAACCCAAACCTAAAACGACGCCCTAAGGGCTGTATATATGGGGGAATAGAGGGCAATTTCGTGGCACCTTGGAGGAGGGGTCCAAAACCGACCCTAACCCATTTTCCCCATACATACAAACTCCAAAAACAACCTACAATATTGTATTTTGAAATTACATGGGCCTGGCCCAAAAATAAGGTGGCGCAGCACCTATATTAGCCTATGGACAAATTTTATAAAGTGACATCATGCATATTTTGTCCAAGGCTTCTTGCTCCCATTACGGTGGCTTCAAAGTGCGAAAATCATCACCGGAAGCTCCATTGTTCTTTCCCGCGCGCGCACCTTCTTCTCCATGCTTGATCCCGCTCCAATGGTCATCCTTCTTGTCCATGCTAGGTCCTTCATTCATAAGTAAAACAAAAGTATCTAATTTAGGCAACATCATATGTTCATGAACATTAGAAGGATTTCCAAGAAACAAAAGTACCTGCTAATTCAATTGACATGCGCGAGCTCTAGTAATTGGTCCTGTACATATAGTAGTCGGGGCTGCGGGTGTAATATTAGTAGGGATGTCCTCATCATCCTCCCCTTCTTGGAGTGAAGCCATCCTCGACGGAAGCTCATCTTCCTCACCCAAATAAAACTTCAAACCTGCAATGTTAAAAGTGGGACTAACCCCAAACTCTGTAGGCAGCTCAAGTTTATATGCATTATCATTTATTTTCTCTAACACCTTAAAAGGACCATCAGCACGTGGCATTAGCTTTGACTTGTGCAAATCAAGAAATCTATCCTTATGCAAATGTAACCAAACAAGATCTCCAGGTGCAAAGACAACATGTTTTCTACCCTTATCTCCAGCAAGTGTTTATTTAGTATTCATATGCTCAATGTTTTCCTTAGTTAACTCATGCATCTTTAATATCAATTCAGCACATTCTTTAGCATCAAAATTAACCTTCTCCGAAGGTGGAAGAGGTAGAAAATCAATAGGTGCACGAGGTAAGAAACCATACACAACTCCAAAAGGGCACATCTTAGTAGAAGAATGTAGAGAACAATTATAAGAAAATTCGATATGGGGCAAGCATTCTTACCACATTTTCAAAGTACTCTTCAAGACATCCCTAAGCATAGTAGACAATGACCTATTGACTACTTCAGTTTGTCCATCAGTTTGGGGATGACATGTAGTACTAAAAAGCAGTTTAGTCCCCAACTTAGCCCATAAACATCTCCAAAAGTGGCTAAGAAATTTAGCATCACGATCTGAAACAATTGTATTTGGCACACCATGCAACCGAATAATTTCGCGAAAGAACAAATCAACAACATTAGCAACATCATCACTTTTATGACATGGTATAAAGTGTGCCATTTTGGAAAATCTATCCACGACAACCAATATGCTATCCCCCCCTTCTTTGTTCGAGGTAAACCTAAAACAAAGTTCATAGATACATCCTCCCAAGGAACACTAGGTATAGGCAAAGGCATATATAAACCATGAGGATTGAGTCGTGACTTAGCTTTTTGATATGTAGTACGGCAAGCAACAAAATGCTCAACATCCCGTCTCATCTTTGGCCAAAAGAAATGTGTAGAAAGTACGTCCTCCGTATTCTTCACGCCAAAGTGTCCCATTAATCCTCCTCCATGCGCCACCTGTAACAACAAAAGACGAAGAAGCTAGCTGGAATGCATAACTTGCTAGCACGGAACACAAATCCATCATTAGTGACGAACTTGTTCCATATTCTCCCTTCTTTACAATTCTGCAACACATCTCTAAATTCAGCATGATGCACATATTGATCTTTGATGGTCTACAAACCAAAATATTTTAGAGTCAAGTTGTGAAAGCATAGTATAACGACGAGACAATGCATCAACAATAATATTTTCTTTACCCTCCTTGTGTTTAATGACATACGGGAAAGTTTCAATGAATTCAACCCATTTAGCATGTCTACGGTTTAGTTTTGCTTGACTTTTAATATGTTTCAAAGATTCATGATCAGAGTGTATAAAAAATTATTTGGGCCATAAATAATGTTGCCATGTTTCCAAAGTCTGAACGAGAGCATATAATTCCTTATCATAAGTAGAATAATTCAGACTATGCCCACTCAATTTTTTAGAAAAGTACGCAACATGTTTACCATCTTGTAATAACACACCTCCTAATCCAATTCCACTAGCATCACATTCAAGCTAGAAAGTCTTATTTAAATCAGGAAGTTGGAGTAAAGGAGCATGTGTTAACTTATCTTTCAAGACTGTGAAGTCTTCTTCCTGTGCGGTACCCCAAGCAAAAGGCACGTCCTTCTTTGTAAGCTCATTGAGAGGCACATCAATGGTGCTGAAATCTCTCACAAAACGTCTACAGAAACCAGCGAGGCCAAGAAAACTCCTCACTTGTGTGACTGTTTTGGGCTGCGGCCAACTCTCAATAGCTTTAATCTTGGCTTTATCAACTTCAATTCCCTGTGGAGTAACAACATAGCCAAGAAAAGATACTCGGTCGATGCAAAAGGTGCACTTTCCAAGGTTACCAAACAAACGTGCATCACGTAGAGCAATAAAAACAGCACATAAATGTTGCAAATGTTGCTCCAAAGATCTACTATAAATCAGTATATCAGCAAAATAGACTACCACAAATCGTCCAATGAAAGCACGTAAAACCTCGTTCATTAATCTCATGAAAGTGCTAGGTGCATTAGTTAACACAAAAGGCATGACTAACCACTCATATAATCCAAACTTAGTTTTAAATGGTGTTTTCTATTCATCTCCCAATTTCATACGAATTTAATGGTATCCACTATGGAAATCAACTTTGGAGAAAATTGTAGAGCCACTTAATTCATCAAGCATATCATCTAGCCTAGTAATAGGATGATAACGAATAGTAATATTATTAATGCCTCTACAATCCACACACATGCACGATGTACCATCCTTTTTAGGCACTAGAATAATAGGAACAACACAAGGACTAAGGGATTCACTTATATAACCTTGTCGAGCAGCTCCTATACTTGACGCATAATCTCCTTTGTCTCCTATGGATTGGTACGGTATGTCGCATAGTTGGGTAGCAATGCACCTGGAATTAAGTCAATCTCATTCTCAATCCCTCTAATAGGTGGTAATCCCGGTGGCACGTCTTGGGGAAAGACGTGTGCGAACTCCTGCAAAATGTTAATGATAGTAGGAGGCAAAGAGGGAGGCATGTCCTCGAATGAAAACAATACCTCTTTGCATACAAAATCATAGCAAACAGATGTAGTAACATCCAAATCATTAATATCAGATTTAGTAGCAAGTAAACATCCACTCTTCAATTTTATTTTGGATGCAACGCTAGAAGATGGTTATTAGGCTTATGGTGTTGCTCAAATTTCTGTGCTACAATCTGATTTTGGCTCTTATTTTGCTCCTGTTTTGCTTTACTAGCTCTAGCAATGCCATCTTTCATAATATGTTTGAGGGACATAGTAAGCAAAGTGATATTTTGATCCTTATGAACAAGAGTATACTGATTTGTCCTACCATGGTGTACAATTTTTTTATCAAATTGTCATGGTCTAGCAAGATAAAACTGAACATGCTTGCATGGGTACCACATCACAATCAACATAATCAGAATATGTAGCAATGCTAAAATTCACACGAACAGTATGTGTTACCTTAACCTTCCCACTGTTGTTGAACCATTGGATGTAATAAGGATGAGGATGTGGTACGGTGGTTAGAGATAACTTCTCCACCATCTCCATGCTAGCCAAGTTGTTGCAACTCCCTCCATCGATGATGACGCGAACTGAACACTCCTTCACAACTCCCTTTGTGTGGAACAAGTTGTGCCTATGATTTTGCTTAGACTGTGTAACCTGCACACTGAGAACACGTTGAGCAACTAAACTTTCATACCTGTCAGCGTAATCAACAGCCATGTAGTGTCTCTCTTGTTCTGTATCCTCGTCACCCTGTTCTTCACTCGCAGTGAGAGCCAAAGTCTCCTGATCATAATCACTAGCGAACGCATATCCACCATCCTCAATAACAATCATCACATGCTTGGAAGGGAATTCTCTCTCATAGTGACCTCCACCCTTGCAATGACGACATATAACCTCATGTGTTTGCCCTGTGGATGCAATGGATGAAAAGAACGCTGTGCAGGCCCAGAAGGTGTGCTCTTCGCGGAGGGTGGGGCAGGGGCCTATCTCCTGGTATCTCGGTTGGAGTTGGAGGTTGAAGTAGGTGGTGCTGCAGCAGGACGTGCGGAAGTAGAGGAGGTACGTGGCGTCCATGATGAAGTACGACCTGCAGAAAAATTAGTTCTCTCCATTGCCTGTCGAGCTTGCACTTCACGTTCAGCTTTGCAAGCAAAATGGAATAAACGAGTGATAGTGTTATACTCCTTATACTCTAGAATAATCTGAATCTCTCTATTTAATCCACCCATAAAATGTGCAAGCATAGCTTCATTCTTCTCAACAATACCACATCTAATCATGCTAGTTTGTAATTGCTGATAATATTCCTCGACGGAATTTTCCTTGTCTTAAACGCTACAAATTTTGAAGCAATTCACGTTGATAATATGGTGGAACCCAACGACTACGCATATTAGCTTTCAAAGCAGCCCAAATAGTTGGAATATTAGCATGATGTATTCTACAATGTTTTGACCACTAAACACAAGCAAAACTAGTGAATGAACAAACAACAGCAGCACCACGTCTATCCTTAGGAAATTGTAAGCATGTAAAACATCGTTCTGTTTCTAACTCCCATGTAAGATATATATCAAGAACATATCTACCCTCAAATGTCGGAATATTCAATTTAATTTTTGGGAGATGGCCATGATCTCGTACCTGAGGGGGTGGTGCAGCCCTACCGTTACGGTTGTAGCCATGTGGATGACCTGGTGCGTGTGGTGGTGGTCACCTCTGGGGCTGATTTGGAGCAACCTCTCCCTCTCATCGTAATCACTATCATAATCCTCAACCTGCTCAATGATAGTAGCATCAACAACAGCCACAAAAGTAGCAGCAGTATCAATAGTACCCGTATGTTGGACTTGGTCGAGAGGCACACGTCACGCTCATCGTTTGAGAGGAATACAAGCCGCAGCTTATTGTGGTCCTGGCATGGTTATCAGCAATAGGAAAAACACAAGAATATGAAACCTACAGACTACTGGGAAGTGGTGGTGGTGGTGTGTCACAAATCCGTCAAGTGAATGTCAAATTCTTACCAGTTCTTACCCAGCAGCAGGCGGTGATCGACAACCATTGTAGTCAAAACACGCAAAGCTTGGATAGAGCGATTGCCAGGTGGTGTCAAACACACGACGTAGATGTATGTGGAGCTGGGATGGCTTATAATATGGGAGCAAAAAGGGTTAGCAATAATCAATTCAGAGATGCAAAGTTGAATAAACGCTCAATGACGATACTGTGCTGCTCCTAGGTTAGACCGTGCTAGAGACGCTAGCCTAAAACACCAACAAAATCACGACGCTACATGTAATCAAGGGAAGAACACACTCTAAATTATTTTGTTTTTTGGCGCCTCCTTTTTTTAGCTCTTCTTTTGCTAAGAAAATCACTATAATGACGAGTATCTCAAAACTCTTCCCAAGTCGTATAAGCAGGATAGGCACGAAATGTTTTTGACTAATTTTTTTCCGGAGCGATTCGGGGGTTGCGACGACAAAAAATCACTATGATGGAAAGTGTCTCAAAACACTCCGGAGAACCTAAAATCAGGATAGGGAAAAAATATTTTACCCCCAAAATTTTTGGGCCAAAACGTGCTCTACAGCATGTGCCAGACTCTTTTTTTACGAAACCTACTCAGGTAGGAAAACGCGAAACCGAAAACAAAAGGATCTCAAAACTAAACCTAATGCAAGATGGACTCGGATTGGTGGCAAATCTATGGTGGTATATATGGACACCGATGGGTAGTGATGGTGGGTGGTGATATATGGCAAGGTTAACAATGATCGTGGGTGATGGTATATGGCAGCGGTGAAGATGGAGCGATGGCGGTGTGACAACTTATGAATAGAACTCAAAATTCTAAAGGACTAGACCCTAATACCAGCAATGTGACACGACGATGCAACCACAAATTCAACAAAGCAAAATACTGAAAAGACTATGCAAAGGCTTAGATTGATTCAGATATGATGATCTAACCCTAATTTTTTTGTGGATTATTCGTGGACTCTAGGTATGATGAACAGATGCGATCTAAACTACGAAAAACTGGTAAAATCTCACCGACCAACCTAGCTCTGATACCACTTGATAGTGGCGAAGGTGTCCCTTCTTTCGATGAGATGGTGGCTATCATTTTTGGTGGATTAGCCTTTGACGATCCGACTACGAACGTGCGAGACATCGCGCCTCAGCCATCGCTAAACCAACTATGAGAGGTTATTGACCACGCCGGAGCACGATCAACCTGACCACGAGGGTCTGTTTCCTGCACGCAAACGAAGAACAAGCAAGATACTAAGATTGCAATCTGGATATTGCGAATATAAGAGGAAAGCTTTATTGATGAAAGTGGGATTTTGTGACGCCTTTGTCTGGTCGTGGAACACAAACGAAGAACGCGAAGTTGTAGCTACTGCGAACTTGTAATCTAAACAAAACCCAAACCTAAAATGACGCCCTAAGGCTGTATATATAGGGGAATAGAGGGGAATTTCGTGCCCCCTTGGAGGAGGGGTCCGAAACTAAACCCTAACTCAGTTTCGCCATACATACGGACTCTAAAAACTGCCTATAATATGGTATTTCGAAATTACATGGGTCTGGCCCAAAAATAAGGTGGCGCAACACCTATATTAGCCTATGGACGAATTTTATAAAGTGGCATCATGCATATTTCGTCCAAGGCTTCTCGCTCCCATTATAGTGGCTTCAAAGTACGAAAATCATCACTGGAAGCTCCATTGTTCTTTCCCGCACGCGCACCTTGTTCTCCATGCTTGATCCCGCTCCAATGGTGATCCTTCTTGTCCATGCTAGGTCCTTCATTCATAAGTAAAACAAAAGTATCTAGTTTAGGCAAGATCACATGTTCATGAACATTGGAAGGATTTCCACTAAAAAAAAGTACCTGGTAATTCAGTTGACATGCACGAGATCTAGTAATTGGTCCTATATGTATAGCACTCAGGGCTGTGGGTGTAACATTAGTAGGGATGTACTCATCAATTTCTACCTTCGTGGTGTCGAACATCACGACTAGCTCATGGGATCATCCATCCCTGGCATGTTAGAGTTCATCATGAAGCTTTAGTAGCTTCGTGGCAGTGACTTGGATAACTATGTTAATCACTATCTTATCTGCAAGATCGACTCCCACTCGATTCAAGCGATTTGCTGCACCCAGACAATCTGAGTACATGCTCACTAATTGAGCTATTCTCCATCATCTTGCAGGCAAAGAATCTTGTTTGAGGTCTCATACCTCTCAACACGGGCACGAGCCTGAAATCTCAATTCCAGCTCTTGGAACATCTCATATGCTCCGCGACATTCAAAACGCCTTTGGAGCCTCAACTCTAAGCCATAATGCATGACCCACTGAACTATAAATTAGTCATAACAACATGCCCATGAAATGTTCATAACATCCACAGACGATGCTAGAGGGGGTGGTGCACCGAGCGTTGCATCAAGGACATAAGCCTTCTGTGCAGTAGTGAAGACAATCCTCAGTTTACGGACCCAGTCTACATAATTGCTACCATCATCTTTCAACTTACTTTTTCTCTAGGAACGTATCAAAATTCAGAGGAGCTACATCATGAGCTATTGATCTACAACATAATTTGCAAAAACACTTTGACTATGTTCATGATAATGAGTTCAATTAATAATATTATTTAAGAACTCCCACTCAAATCACCATCCCTCTGGTTGTCTAAGTGTAACTTGATCAAAATCCACGAACCCAAGTCCGATCATCACGCGTGAAGAGGTGGTTTCAATGGCGAACATCTCCATGTTGATCATATCTACCATATGACACATGTTCGACCTTTCGGTCTCCTGTGTTCCGAGGCCATGTCTATACAAGCTAGGCTCGTCAAGTTTAACCCAAGTGTTTCACATGTGCAACACTGGCTTCAACCCGTTGTATGTGAACGTAGAGTCTATCACACCCGATCATCACGTGGTGCTTCGAAACGACGAGCTTTCTCAACGGTGCACACTCGGGGAGAACACAATATTATCTTGAAATTTTAGTGAGGGATCACCTTATAATGCTACCGTCATCCTAAGATAAACAAGGTGCATAAAAGGATTAACACCACATGCAAATCATAAGTGACATGATATGGCCATGAACTTGTGCTTTTGATCTCCGTATCCAAAGTACCGTCATGATCTCCATCGCCACCGTCAAAACACCATGATCTCCATCATTGTTTCTCCATCGGGGTGTTCGTTCCAACCATGCTTCTACTACTATTGCTACCGTTTAGTGATAAAGTAAAGCATTACATAGCGCTTAATGATTGACACGCAAGTCTTACAATTATTGAAGACAACCCTATGGCTCCAGCCGGTTGCCATACTCAACGACGTGCAAGTCATGATAATCTATACAAAAGATGATCATCTCATTCATCACATATATCTCATCATGTCTTTGGCCATATCATATCACAACGTACCTGCAAAAACAAGTTAGACATGCTCTAATTGTTGTTGCATGTTTTACATGGCTGCTATGGGTATCTAGCAAGAACGATTCTTACCTACGCAAAACCACAAAGGTGATACACAAATTGCTATTCAACCTTCTACAAGGACCGCCTTAGTCGAGTCTGACCCAACTAGAGTGGGAGAGACAAACACCCGCCAGCCATCTTTATGCAACAAAGTCACATGGCAGTCGATGGAACCGGTCTCTCGTATGTGGATGAGTAAGGTTGGTAAGAGCCGTTTCATCCCACAATACCACTAAATACAGAAAAGACTAAGGGATCAAGAAATGTGAATATCAACGCCCACGAATTCCTTTGTGTTCAACTCATGCATATCATCTACTCATAGACCTAGCTCTGATACCACTATTGGGGAATGTTGCATGGAATGCAAAAAAAATTCCTACGCATGTTGCAAGACCTATCCATGGAGATGCATAGCTATGAGAGGGGGAGTGTGTCTATATACCCTTGTAGATGCTAAGTGGAAGTATTAATAAACACAATTGATATAGTTGAACGTCTTCACAATCCAATCATGATCCATCCCGCGATCCAATCACGATCCGCCCCGATCTAGTGCCGAATGTTCGGCACCTTCGCGTTCAGCACACGTACATCTCGATGACATCTCCACCTCCTCGATCTAGCGAGCGAGGGTGGAGTAGTAGATGAGTTCTCTGGCAATACGACGGTGTGGTGGTGCTATCCCGGTAGGGCTACACCTAGCGCTACCGAAACCGCAAACGGAGGAGAAAACAATCTAGGGAGAGAGAGGGGCGCCAAGGGCTTTGTATCTCCTCTTGGGGCGCCCCTCCCTCTATATATAGGTGAAGGGGTGTGGGGAACAACCCCTCCAATCCATAGGGCGCAGCCAAGGGGGGGAGGAGGTGGAATTCTAGTCCCCTCCCTCCCTTCCATACAAACATGGACTTTCCACCTTTCCCAACTGCATGGGCCTTGAGGGACTTGTGCGCTTGGACCAATAAGGCTACAGGGTCTCCCCTCAGCCCATGCAAACCCTTGGGATGTGGTGAAATCCTTGGTGGACTTCCGGACTCCTCCAGAAGTTTCCGGAACCTTCGTTCTCGAAGCTTTCGGTACAATACCGGAAAACCCGAAACTTTTCCGGTAGCCAAAATATGACTTGCCATATATAAATCTGTACCTCCGGACCATTCCGGAGCTCCTCATGACATCCGAGATCTCATCCGAGACTCCGAACAATTTTCGGTCACCACCATATATAACTCGTCAGCACTATATCGTCACCGAATGCTAAGTGTGCAGACCCTGCGGGTTCGAGAACTATGCAGACATGACCGAGACACCTCTACGGTCAATAACCAATAGGGGGACCTGGATGCCCATACTGGATCCTATATATTCTAGGAAGATCTTTATTGGTCGAACCACGATGTCAAGGATTCAATCAATCCCGTATGTAGTTGCCTTTGTCCATCGGTATGTTACTTGCCGGAGAATCGATAGTCGGTATGTCCATACCTAGTTCAATCTCTTTACCGGAAAGTCTCTTTACTCCTTTCGTAATACAAGATCCCGTGACTAACTCCTTAGTCACATTGCCTGCAAGCTATGATGCTGTATTACCATGTGGGCCCAGAGATACCTCTCTATCATACGGAGTGACAAATCCTAGTCTTGATCCATGCCAACCGAACAGACACCCTCAGAGATACCTGTAGAGCACCTTTATAGTCACCTAGTTACGTTGTGACATTTGATACACAGAAGGCATTCCTCCGGTGTCAGGGAGTTGCGTGATCTCATGGTCGTAGGAACGAATACTTGACATAGATAAAGCACTAGCAATAAACTGTCATGATCACATGCTATGCTTACGATTAGGTCTTGTCCATCACATCATTCTCCTAATGATGTGATCCCGTTATCAAATGAAAACTCATGTCTATGGTCAGGAAACCCTAACCATCTTTGATCAATGACCTAGTCTAGTAGAGGCTTACTAGGGACACTTTGTTGTCTATGTATCCATAGATGTATTTGAGTTTCCATTCAATACAATTATAGTATGGATAATAAATTATTATCATGAACAGGGAAATATGATAATAACTAACTTATTATTGCCTCTAGGGAATATTTCCAACAGTCTAGTGAGGGAAATTACCATCATAGAGGTCCATATTTTGATGGTACAAACTTTGCTAGTTGGAAGGATAAAATGAAAATGCGTATTCTTGGTCATAACGGCACCGTTTGGGTTGTTGTTCATGTTGGATTACAAGGTTAATTCTTTGGTGATGGAAAGGAACCAGATCATGAAGCGACCGCAGAAGAATTGAAGATGTTGCAATACAACACTCAAGCATGTGGCATTCTATTCAAGTGCTTATGCACAGAAGAGTTCAACAAGGTAAGCCGTCTTGCGAATGCAAAGGAAATTTGGGATACTTTGGTTGATATGCACGAAGGAACCAAATTCGTCAGGGAATCTAGGTTGGTTATGCTACAAAGTCAACTTGACAAGTTCAAGATGAAGGATGGCGAAGAAGTCACAGAAATGTAATCTAGGCTTGCTCTCATCACAAATGAGATTCCCGTCTTAGGAAGTGAAGAGATGACCAACAAATTAATCATCAAGAAGATCCTTAGAGCCTTGGATGGAAAGTATGACATTGGGCGCACATTAATCCAAATGATAACAAACTACAAAGATCTCAAGCGTACGGAAGTCGTTGGAAGGATTGTTGCTCATGAAATTTCACTCCAAGACAAAGAAGAGCTTCACAACAAGTCAAACTATGCATACACATCCTCAAGTGACACTCCCTCTACCTCAAGTGAAAATCTTGTTACCAATGAGAAGATAGGGCTTATGGATAATAAATTCAACAAGTTCTACATGAATAGAGGCAAAGAGAGAAGCTCAAACTCAAGATATGAATATAAGTGTTCATCTAGTCGTGACCTAAATTGTTACAATTGTGGAAGACCCAGACACTTTTTCAATGAGTGCACGACCCCCTCCAAGAGAAGAGAAAAGTCACCTAGAAGAAGCTCAAGAGACGAGTCACTTCGAAGAGAGAGAAGGAGTAGAGAATATCGCTATGAACGAAGACCCTCTTGGAGAAGCAAGGACTCGGATAAGAAGGACAAGTACACCAAGAGCTACACAATAATAAGACATCAAGCTTATGTTGGTGAATGGGTATCCAGCTTCAAATCCGACAACCAGTCTTAGAGAAGCTACCACCCTAACTCCGACTATAGTCAAGATGAATGTGTTGTTGGACTACCACTTGTTTCCTCCAACTCCTATGATTTATTTGATCCACCCAATGAAGTGTTTTGAAGTTGCTTCATGGCTAAATGCCCCAAGGTGTCACACCCTGAATACATGAGTTTAATAGTGTCGAGGATGACTTACTAGGAGATCATGACTTGCTCTTTGATAAAACTAGTGATGTTAGTCAGAATGAACTTGATAATAATCATGCTAGTCAAGATTAGTCGTGTGATGATCAAAATAAGGAGATTGAGCCTCTAACTAAGGAGCTAAACACTCTTAAGTTAGATCATAAATCTACTCAAGAAGATCACAGTGAGCTGTTAAGAAATCATCAGAAGCTACACTTTGAGAAGATAATTTTTTAGCAAGAGCATGCTTTTATTAAAGCTATCAATGATGATCTTCGAAAGAAGAGTTCTTCTTATCTTGCCAAATGGCTACTCTTGTATACATTTGTGCCACAAGTTAAATCTAAGCAAACTAGTAACTAAGGCTAGAAAGGTTCTTCATCTAGTAGCAACAATAAAAATGCTAAATCAATTGATGTTGCTTCTATTAGTACTATTGATTCCACTAGTGATTTTCTTAGCCAAGTTACACTTGAGCAACAGAAAGATTTATTGAAAGGAATTATAGAGAAAGGTGTCCACAAGAGTCTTGCTGGAAGTAAGCAATTTTAAGAGATTGTGTACAAGCAAGGATGTCACCGAAAGAACCAAGGGATTGGTTTTGTAGGAAAGTTCAATGCCAATGGAGTTGAATGGGAAGAATATCAATACCCCAAGACAAAGTTTGTTCCCCAAGAGGACAAGTATGGTCCTACTCTCTCTAAGGAACAAAAGCTCAAGATGATCTTCCACCACAAGACCACAAGCTCATGGGTAAAGGCAATCTTCAAGAGGAGATTGACTCATTCAAAGAAGAATCACAAGCCATGGTCAAGTGGGTTCCCAACGCTACTACAAGCTCAACTTAATCAAGTGCTACTTCAACCCCAAGGATTCCCATCAAATTAATGTGGGTCCCCAAGAACAATAACAAGATAAGTTTTTGAGGGGTGGCTGACTCTGCCAACAAAATTCACTCACACTCATTTTTGGCAAGAACAAGTGCAATCAACCTCAACATTATGCAATAGTTCAAGGAGTCACAACTTCCATAGAATAAGCAAGGGACAAGGTAATTAATGAATCAATGGACATCATCACATATGTGCTTCATTCCATGTCCACAGATATCCTTGTATTTGTTCCTCATGTGGGAATAACACATGTAGGTGAGAAAAGTAAGAAAAAATAAGGATAACTCCCGACTGAAGATGATTTTTATCAACTATGAGCATCCACTACTACTTCAATTCCATGAAATCTTCAACGACAAAACCCAAGGTTAGTTTGTCCCTCTTAGGGGGGTGTCACATCAAGGGGGAGCTTTACTCTAAGACTTGAGTCAAAGCATCTCACAAGATGTGAACACATTAAAAGGCTTTATGTAAGTGGAAACCCCACTTGTGATTAAACGATGAGTATGACCTATGATCCAGTATTCTTGCTTGGCTCCTAAGTCAATATACTCATATATAGATGACTCAGTCATCGCCAGAGTGCTTGGTAGATACTAGAGTGGTTATGCATGTTTGGCATATTTTTATTTGACATCTTATTGTGTGAGCATGTTGATATGCATATTTTTCTCCATTCGAGGACATCCAATTGTTGTTCTATTTGGGCTTTATTTTTCTGGCCAATTGGATGTGCAAGAATGCCTAAGTATCCCCTCTAGCTATCTATTTTTCTCGTCTCAAATTCTATTCATGCTTCATCACAAAATTTGAGAAAGCACTTTTCGGACCCTCTGGGTGAGGAGCACTGGGAGTCAGCATTTTGACAACGGATGACTTCCAAAACCACCCAAGTGATTTTTGCTGTGACCAATACTTCAAACTCAGTTTCACCAAAGCACTAGGGTTGATCTGGTTTTCTACCTTGGTACCACCGGTCTAAAGAGCTCGGCGTCACTGAGTTGTTATGTCAACTGGTAGTTACACATCTTTGTGGAACCAATATTTCTAGCTCGGTGTCACCGACAGCAGGTGGGTATATATATGTCCACGGGTCTGTACCTTGAAAATTACTTCAAACAAAGATCCCCTGCACCCCACTATTGTCGTTGCCTGCGTCTACGAACGATCTTCATCGCTTCTCGTGCGCCCTTGCCGATGGAATTCGTTGCCTTCAATGGAACCAACCACGCCATTTCTTCCATAGAGAGGACCCGCTAGGTTAGGGTAATCCTTGATCCCTTAGGCACTCCAAATCTGATTCATGCGCATTAGGCTATTTTTCATCTCTTGCCATGATTTTCAATACTTCTATCCATGAGAAAATCCCTTAGAAATAGGTTGAACGAGAATAAAATTAGGGTTAGGTTTCCACCGTATGAATTTTCGGTGTCACGGAGTCAAAACATCTCGATGTCACCGATGTGGGTTTACCATAGCACAAAGGACTTGTCGGTGAAACTAGAAGTTCCTATCGGTGTCACCGGAATGAAGTTTTAGGGTTTCTTAGCACAACTTTGGTGAAACCGAGTCACACGTCGGTGAAACCAAAATGTGTGACCATGTTTCTATTAATGTTGTTTGTTGCCTCGGAGGCCCCAGAATTTTAAAACTCGATGGAATCAAAACTTCATCGAGTGAAAACCTAATACTAACTTTTTGAGTTAAAATTGCAAAAACTTCTGAATTTCGTGATTCTCTTCCATTCTGGTCCCCCATATCTAATTCACAGGGCTAGTGACTAGACATGTCAGGATCAGATGACAACCATAATGACCTCAGAAAGCAAAGTGTCGATCTTGATGCATGCACTAGTCCTGAAGCAAGTTTCTCAGACCCTAGAAATCCAGGTTCTCATGGCTTGCCCAAGGCATCCACCAGGGGTAGGAATCAGATAAATTCTGATGAGGAGGATGTTGACTTCATTCCTGATGATGCTACATCCAAAGGAAACCTGTCAGAAAGGAGTATGCAAACACTGAAGCCAGGAAGGCTCGTGAGTCTTCCAAGGGTGCAATGAAACTTACTCTTGAGTCCCCAAACACTTCCAAGCAATCACAGTCAATGGCTAAGAAGGCAGGGAAGAAGATAAGGATTGGTAGGCCAACCTCCATGTATGAGGGCCCTGGAGAGAATTATGAAGAGGAAGAGGAGGTTCCAGTTGCTAACCGTCCTCATTCCAAGCAGAGGAAGTTGATGACAGATGCTATGCCTAAGCCTGCTCCCAAGGATAAACCCACTAGCCCCAAGGCCAAGCCAGCTGTCTCCAAAACCAAGAGGACCACAAGAGATATTCTTGCTACAGACAAGAACAAGGTTTCTACCTCCAGAGATGGATTAGAGGAATAAGAAGAAGTTGTTGTAGTTTTGAGGAATCTTAGACCTCACCTGCTTGATCATAACGATGACCATCCCATTGCAGACAACATGAAGGAGAGGAAGGATCAAGGTCTCCAGAAGTGGAGCGTCAGTGATCCATATGTTGTGAGGAGAAGGACTGTTCTTGATGCTCACATTCACACCAAGGAGCAGCGGGACTTCTATGAGACTATTATGCTTGACAAAAGCCCAGCCGCTAGTCATATGAGATTTGTTAATTGGAAGTTCATCAAGTCAAATGAAGACTACTTCCCTCATGTACATGAGAACTTCAAGATGATTGGCATTGATGAGTTTGTTGGCAGAGAAATGACTGCCTGGAATGATGAGATGATCATGCAATTCTATTCCACTTCACATTTCTATCCAGATGGAAAGATTGTGTGGATGACTGAAGGCACGAGATACCAGTCAACTGTTGATGAGTGGTCTACCATCTTCGGAGCCCCAAAAGTGCGAGAAGGTGATCTGGATGTGTAGTTTGAAGCCAAGATGAATCAAAACTCCATGGAAAATATGTACACTCACATTCCAAAGGCATACCTGAAGACCCACAAGCTTGGATTTGTCTACTTTCTGCAAGTTGGACTTACTACCTCCAACGCTATATTGAGGCACACTTCGATGCCCAAATCCGGAGATGATAAGACAATCCATGGATACTCCATCAATATGTTGCACCATGTGGACAACCACACCAGATTTAGAGTGATGGATCTGATTGTTGAGACCATCAAGAGGATAACTGCTGACCAGAAGATATCTTGTGGATATGCTCCGTACATTCAAATGTTCATCAACTCCAAAGTTGGAAAGAGCCAATATCTACTTGATCGACCACACCTGCGCCTCCACCCATATCATGAGGATAATGTTGTGGTGATGGATCCATCTCATTCCACTTCATCGACTGCACATGCAGATATTGCGTCTGAGGCCCGAGCAGAGACAACAAGAGCCACTAGTGGTCCAGTCCTGAAGACGAAGATTGATTAGATAGCCTATCTTGTTAGCACCATTCAGGGAATGGAGAAGAACATCACCGAGTTGCTGTAGAACTAGAAGAATCTAGAGAGGATTCTGGAGACTAAGTTTCATGCGCTCTACATCAAGGTGACTGAGCTGACCACCACAGTCAACCAACTGAAGCAAGATGTAGATGTAGTTCCATTTCCCAGCTTAGATGATGATGACGAGAGCCCCACACTGCCAATCCAAACTTAGTACGTGACTCAATCTCGATCTGCTATTATGCCTGCTAAGTATGCTAGACCCTTATTGTATGCACCAGCCGCTACTTCTACCATGCGTCCATCAGCACCCCTAGTGTCAACTCCACCAGCCTAGAGAACTTATGTAGAGGCATTCATGGATGCTCTCCTATCGACTCATTCCACGAGTACCGGAGCAACTTCATCACCCCATGGAGGATACCATGCCCATAGGGACACTTAGCTCTATACTTTCAAACTTTTTGGGAACTTGTTGCCAAAGGGGGAGAAATTGTATAGATCATAGGGCTGAGAGAGAGAGTTTCTTTTGATGCTTCTCCTTGCATTTGAAAACATTTGGCCTATATTTTCTCCGTCTTCAACTTCGTGGTGTTCGATCGTATGCTTTGTGTCTGATGTTACTATTTCCTATCCTCATGATATTCATATGATGATTATTCACTCATGTATGGGGTTAATATGCATTGTAATCCATTCATATCATTTATGCGCACCACCAAGATATATGTGACATGGAAGACTGACCCATGATCCTATTCGATTGTGCATTTGCATTCAAACGTAGATTTAAAATAATGCAGAAATTTAGGGGGAGGTCTTGCTTATCACATACTTCTCAAAGCGATGATGCTATACATTGATTATATTTTATGTAGAAGCTTTGATCTATATGTTGTCATCAATTAGCAAAAAGGGGGAGACTGAAAGCAAACATTCTGCCTAGGTGGTTTTGGTAATTAGTAACAACATATATTTCATTGGACTAATGATTTAATCAAGTATATTTTCGAAAAAGTTCAGTGAATGGATTGGCTAGGATTGTGAGGAGTGATACGTATCCAACTTATCTATAATTTTTGATTGTTCCATGATATTATATTATCATTCTAGGATACTTTTTGGGTGTTTATTTACCAATTAATATTATTTTTGAGCACTAACCTATTAACCTAGTGCCTAGTGCCAATTGCTATTGTCTGCGTGTTTTTGGCTTCTTAGGTTTATAGTACCAAACGATGTCAAATTGGCACAATTTTTTTGGTGATTTCTCTAGGACAATTAAAGACCTGGAAGCTTCGAGAGGAGACCGGAGGCCACATGAGGGCAGCACGAGGCAACTAGGCATGGCTAAGGGGGCTGGCCGCGCCTGGTTGGCTCGGGCCTCCCTCGGTTGCCTCCTGGCGTACCTCTTTGCCCTAAAAATTCCTACTAAACCCAAAAACCCAATAGGAGCTCTCGAAATACTTTTTCCACCACTACAAGTCTCTTTTCTGCCGTTTCCCCATCTGGAGCCATGTTTCGATGCCCTGCCGTAGGGGGGATCGATCACGGAGGGCTGCCGTGGCTTGAGACTGCGTCGGTAGTTCTGAAAGCACATTTGCTCCCTTGGTGGTTTTGGTAATTAATAACAACATATAAGTCATTAACTAATGTTTCCACTAAGTATATTTCAGGAAATGTTCAATGAGAGGATTGGCAAAAGGAGATTGTGGAGAAACCCCAAGATGCAAGGAAATAGGTTGGCCAAGCTTCAAGCAAGAGGACTCTACATTTTATATTTGTGAGAAATTACTTTGAGTCATAGGAAAGCCAATACTATTAAAAGGGGGTAAGGTTTTGTTGGTGAACAATATGCTCAAACGTGCACAAGTGATAGTCGCCAAAAACGTCCACAAACTCTCCCACCAAAGTCTGTTCTATACCCAACACTCAAAATCGGTGCAACCAACTATCCCACTTCGGTGCCACCGATTCCAGAACCTAGACAGACTCTGCCAAACCCTAGCCACTTTGGTGCAACCAATTCCATACCGGTGCCACCGAGTTTAGGTTGCCAACGTTTTGTTACGCAAATTCACTTTTTCGGTCCCATCGAGAATGCTGGATCGGCATCAACTAGATTGGAAATATGATCGTTGGTCACCTTATCGGTGCAACCGAGTTTTCTATATCGGTCTCACCGAGATTCAAAAGTTGCCACCTTTTCGTCATTCGGTACCACCGAGATTCACACATCAGTGTCACCGAGTTGGTCATTTTGTGTGTAACGGTTGGATTTTGGGGATGTCTATATATACCCCTTCACCACCACTCACTCGACAGAGAAGCACTCAGAACTATTCCATACCTATCCTATCGGATTTTCTGAGAGAACCACCTACCCTTGTGTTGAGGTCAAGATCTTCCACTCCAATCATATGGATCTTGATTTATAGCCTCCCCAAGTTGCTTTCCACCAATCCTATCTCTTCTACCAAACCAAACCTGTGAGAGAGATTGTGTGTTGAGGAGTCTATCTTCTTGAAGCGCAAGAGCAAGGAGTTCATTATCATTACCGAGCCTATTACCTTTTGGAGGGTGGTGCCTCCTAGATTGGTTAGATGTCGCTTGGTAGCCTCCTACTTCGTGTTGTGGAGTGAACCAAGAAGTTTGTAAGGGCAAGGAGATCGCCTACTTCGTGAGATCTACCCCATAGTGAGGCTAGTCTTTCGTGGACGGAAGCCGTTATGGAATAGTCAAGGTTGCTACTTCGTGGACCCTTTTGGGTGGAGACCTCCATGGACTCTCGTGACCGTTACCCTTTGTGTGTTGAAGACTCCATTAACTTGGATGTACGATAGCGCCACCTATCGGAACCACCGGAAAAATCATCATGTCTACAATTGCGTTTGATCTTCCTACCCTATCCCTTCTATACATGCTTGTTGTTACTTTCCGCTGCTATGTACTCTTAGACTTGCATGTGTAGGGTGTACTTGACTTGCCATGAAATTCTAAAAACTATCAACCCTAAAATTTGGTTTAGGAAAAACTTTTATTTGGTCAAGTAGTCTAATAACCCCCCTCTAGACCTACTTTCGATCCTACAAGTGGTATGGGTCTCCATTGCTTAGGTCTCACAACCTAGGAGAAGTATGGCGTCTAGTGAGGTAAGTTATCACCGTCGAGGTCCGTACTTTGATGGCACTAATTTTACTAGTTGGAAGCATAAAATGGAAATGCATTTTCTTGGTCATAACCCCGCCGTTTGGGCTGTTGTTCGTGTTGGTTTGCAAGGTGAGTTCTTTGCGGATGGACGGGAACCGGATCATGAAGTGACCGCAGATGAATTGAAGATGTTGCAATACAATGCTCAAGCATGTGACATTCTCTTCAACCGCTTATGCCCCGAAGAATTCAACAAAATCAACCGTCTTGAGAATGCAAAAGAGATTTGGGATACTTAGGTTGATATGCACGAAGGAATCGAGTCCGTGAGAGAATCCAAGTTAGATGTTCTTCAAGGTCAGCTTGACAAGTTCAAGATGAAGGATGGTGAAGGAGTCACAGAGATGTAATCTAGGATAGCTCTCATCACCAATGAGATTGCCGGCTTAGGAAGCGAAGAAATGACCGACAAATTCATCATCAAGAAGATACTTAGAGCTTTGGATGAGAGATACGACACCGTGTGCACATTGATCCAAATGTTGCCAAACTACAAAGATCTCAAGCCTATGGAAGTCATTGGAAGGATTGTTGCTCATGAGATGACACTCAAAGATAAAGAAGAGTTTCATCACAAGTCTAGCGGTGCTTACAAAGCCACAAGTGATGATCTCGCAACTTCAAGTAACAACCTTGTCACCAATGAAGAAATGAGCCTCATGGTCAAGAAATTCAACAAGTTCTACAAGGATAGAAGCAAAGAAAGAAACTCCAACTCAAGATATGAAGAGAAGCATTCGTCAAGTCGTGACCGCAATTGCTACAATTGTGGGAAGCCCGGACACTACTCAAATGAGTGCACGACTCCTTACAAAAGAAGAGAAGAGTCACCTCGAAGACGAAGCTCAAGGAATGAATCACCACAAAGAGAGAGAAGGAGTAGAGATGATCGTTATGAACGAAGACACTCAAGGAGAAGTAGAGATTCGGAGAAGAAGGACAAGTACACCAAGAGCTACACAAGAAAAAACATCAAGCTCATGTTGGTGAATGGGTTTCCGACTCTGACTCCGACAACAACTCTGAGAGAAGCTATCACTCTGACACCGACTATAGTCAAGATGATGGTGTTGCCGGAATTGCTGTAGTGACTAGCAACTCCTACGATCTATTTGATTGACCAAATGAAGGGAGTGGAAGTTGGTTCATGGATAAAGGCCCCAAGGTATCACACCCCGAGTATCTTGATTTTGATAGTGATGAAGATGACTTGCTTTGTGATGATAACTTGCTTTGTGATAAAACTAGTGATGTTGATCAAAATGAACTTGATAATTCTCATGCTAGTCAAGATAACTCATTTGATGATGATAAGATGAAAATAGAACAACTAACTAAAGAACTAAACACTCTTAAGTTAGCTCATGAATATACTCTCGAAGATCATAGAGAGCTTGTGAGAACTCATGAGAAGCTACGCTTCGAGAAGCTCAATTTGGAGCAAGAGCATGAGTTTCTCAAAGCTATCAATGACGATCTCCGAAAGAAGACTTCATCTTATCTAGCCAAACAACTACTCTTGTCTACTTTCATACCTCAAGTTAAAGGTAAGCAATCTAGTATCAAAGGCAAGAAAGATTCTTCATCTAGTATCAACAATAAAAGTGATAAATCCAGTGATGTTGCTTCTAGTAGTTCTATTGATTCCACTAATGATGTTTCTATTATGCAAGTTACACTTGATCAAGAAAATGCTTTATTGAAAGGAATTATAGAGAAAGGTATCTACAAGAGTCTTGCTGGATGTAAGCAATTTGAGGAAATTGTACGCAAGCATGGAGGATACCGGAAGAATCGTGGTGTTGGCTACCTTAACGCGAATGGAGTTGAGTGGGAAGAAGGTCAATATACCATGTCCAAGTTTGTTCCTCAAAAGGAGAAGTATGAAAATACTCTTACCAAGGGGACAAACACTCAAGATGACCTTCCACCACAAGACCACAAGCTCAAGGGCAAGAACAAGCTTCAAGAGGACATTGACTCATATGAAGATGAACCCCTAGCTTTGGTGAAGTGGGTTCCCAAGGCTACTTCAATCTCAACTACTACAAAGGCTACTTCAACACCAAGGATCCCCATCAACTTGATGTGGGTTCCCAAGAAGAAGAACAAGTAAGTTCTTGAGGGGTGACTCCGCCAATGAAATTCACTCACATTCATTATTGTCAATGACTTTTTGCACTCAACATCAACTTAATGCAATAGTTCAAGGAGTCACACATTCCCTCAAAGGTAAGCAAGGGACAAGGTAATCAACAAATCAATGGACATCATAACTCATGTTTTGCACTCCATGTCCATAGATATCCTTGTATTTGTCTCTTGTATGTTAGGACTAACCCATGAAGGTGAGAGGAGTAAGGAAACAACAAGGATGCTCCCAACTCTTGGTGATCCTCATCAACATTGAGAATGCACAACTACCTCACCAACATGAAGTCTTCATCAACAAAAACCCAAGGTTAGTTTATCCCTCTTATGGGGGGATGTCACATTAAGGGGGAGCTTTACTCTAATTCTTGAGTCGAAGCATCTCTGTCAGGACCCCGATTCTAAGTCATATGATTCCATAATGTAACAAGCCACATCACTTTGCGGCCTCACGCACGGTACTCCATGGCTGCCACCTTACCTTGGCCGGGACCGTTTGCGTCTTTTGGCTCACGTATGTGAACATGTCACTGGCAATCACACAACAAAGAACCCAGGCCGACATGACTAGTCATAGAGCCCAAGTGGCACATCCGTACGGAAGCAGGCATACATAACCCAGCAATGCAGGTGTCGGTCTCAAGCGTGTGTAGACAAGTCATAGCAAGCTACAAGGACTCCATTACGTCGCCAGACACGAATGTCATCACTGCACGTAGATGAGTCGTAGCAGGCTACGGGGACTGCATTACACTGCGAGACATTTCCCCGAAGGAACAGACATAGCAGCAAAGAAGGATACATGCCGGTCAATCAATGTGTCCGGAGCAGTAGCAAGCTACCATGGCTCGGTGGAAGCACAAAGAGGCAGTTTCCCGTAAAGAGTACTACTAAAGGCACACGACTAGGTGTCGGATCCCATACATACCGTTGCACGTCACACGTACGCACGACATGCCCGATATGCATAGATACAACTATGGCATCACAACATAACCATACAACAACATGACTTTTATTTAAGAGACTCAGACGAGCCTTGCATAATATGTCCTTACAGATAGGGGTCACATGATCCGGCACTCAAGTCATACAAACATAGTCATACAAGCCAGCAGAAACTTAAGTTGTCTGAGTACAGACGGCAAAATATAAAAAGAGGCACACGGCCTGACTATCTACAGCCCACCACACGGGCAAGATCGTAGCTGGGACACCAGCTATTCGGCATCGTCAACGTCTAGATAGAACCCACCTGATGGGTCCTGATTCTCTTCTGCAACATTAATTAAGCAAGGATGAGTACAATCGTACTCAGCAAGTCTTTAAAACAGACCTAGTCTATTTATGCTCATGTATCAACAAGGGGGTGGTGGAGTTTATGCAGAATGCCAGCTTTGACTCATGGCTAACCTACACTACTCAATTTTAACTCCTTGTTACAATTTTAGTTATCGCACACGAGTCCACTAACTCCATCTCAATACACCACCATGGACTCACCTTCCCCTTCCGAAAGAGTGCCATCCACGGTACTCACATTTGTCTTGAGATTTTTAGAAGTCTCCATTTGATTATCTATGAACAACGTAAGTTCTCCAAGTAGTCCATATCCGAGGACGCGGCTATTCGAATAGTTTCATAACCCTGCAGGGGTGTACTTCTTCACACACGCTCTCGCCACTTATCGCTCTGTGCTTATAAAACCATGCACCTCGGCAACCTTCAAGCGGATGCCCAGCGGGGGAGTCGGCCACGACCGTCAATCACATAAGACATCTAGTCCAGGCTACCGCCTATTTGAGACTGACCCGCACGGAAGTCCGGCCGAAGTTTCCGCTACGGTCCCAAACGATGTGCGCAGGGTTCCCAAGCCCACCATTCGGGTGACCCTTGGTACACCGTGCCACTACCTACCGCGTCGTAACCCACCCCGAGGGTCAGCGCTATGCACGGCCTCCAGCATGCTATAAACACCAGAAACTACTTGCAATACCTGGACCAAAGACTAAGCGACTGATAAGTCGAGAGGGGTCGTGTTACCGGAACCCAATGCGTGGTAGTAACTAGTCTTGGATCACAAACACGGAATCCAGTTCCTAAGAACGGTCCCAATGAGACAACCCACTATGTACTCCTGCATAGCCTCTCATCGCTACCTTTACCAAATCGTATTCATTATATGCTCATCACATCGGACAACACCGTTTCACTCAGTTCATCACCCAGATGAAACAAACCTGACATACTCTAAGCTTAGCAAACATAGCAGGCAAGGTAAGCTAAGCACATCATGGCACAAGCATCTACCAGGTATGCTAGGTTGCAAGGTTTAGCTACTTACTGTGACAAGATGAGGTCATGCATACGAATGGGATCATCTACCATGTATGACTGACATGTGATCGTTTGTCCTAATGCAATAAATGAGAGCAGGAGCGAGGGAATGGGATGTTATCGGAATGATCAACGGGGTTGCTTGCCTTGCTGGGTTGCGGAAGAGTTCTCTCCTTCGTCAGGGTACATAGTAGTATCCTCCGGATTAGGGCCTACCGCAACGCAGATGAAACATTCAATACAAGCAGATGCAACAATATGATGCATGATCATGGCATGATAGTATGCATGGATGAGCTATGTAACTAGTGATCATGTCAATTTGAAATGCATTTGAATATAGGTTCAAAGTTGTTCTCATTTCAAATTCTATATATTGACCTAATGCTAAAATGTCCATGTTCACCTATTTAGGTTTCTCTAACATGCATGAGAATAGCACCATTGGATTCATTGGATTTTTTTGATAAATTTTCATATATAAATTATTTTCATGTGAGTTACAGATTAATTTATATGATTTTTCAAAGTTTTAAATAATTTCTGGAATTATTTTTAAATAGGAAATTGACTTATTCCATCAGCATGATGTCATGATGACATCAGCTGGTCAGCTGACCCGGCCCAGAGTCAAACCTCACATGTGGGGTCCACATGTCATTGACTCATTTACTTAACTATTAAAATTAACACTAATCCTAACTAATTATCAGGCCTGGGCCCACATGTCATTGTCTAATTAACTTAATTAATTAAAATAATTAACTTTTTACTAATCAGAGGTTAACCAGAGGATGGCCCCACCTACCAGGGGGCAACCCCCATGGTCAACCGACCAGGGTCACAGGCGTTGAGCCGCCGCCGACTCCAGGAACGGCGGAGGGGCTCGGAAATCCTCCTCCGGCGACCAAAACCACGACGGATGGGCTCAAACTGCTGCCCATGCACGCGCACGTCCATCTGGGCACGGCCCCGAGGCTGGGGAGGCCTGCAACGTCGCCGGCGACGACCTTGGCGGACGGCGGCACTCGGGCTCCGACGGAACCATGGCTACAGACCAGAACAACACACGCTCTAAGCACCTACGGCTCCTACAGGACTCTACGAACTCGATGACATCCTCAGAATGACCTCCTGGTCACCGGAGTTGTCATCGGCGACGAGAACGGCGGCGACCGGAGCTCGGGCTCGAGCCAGACCTTAGCTACGGGCCTCGAAATCGAACAGAAAGAGAGGGGAAATGCTCGGGGGCTCACTGCGGGTGCTGAGGCGACGAACTGGAGCTCGGGGACGGCTTGATGTCGAGGAATCGACGACGGCGACCTTCTGACCCTAGGAGGAAGAAGAGGTCAGGGTGCCACCGGCGTGAGCGCGCGGCGACCACGCGCCATGCCGACTGGACGCCAGGAGGACGAAGACCCTCCTGGGCCAGATGGGCCACCAGGTAACTCCCTCTCTCTCTTTTATTTTTCCTTTATTTCTGTTTTCTGATTTCCTCTCACATTTGTTTATTTCTTGCAGGTCCAAAATACCCCTTCAAATAATTCTAAAACTTTTATAATTCAAGTTTGAATATTTCTAACTTGTATCAAAAGTTTCAGATTATTTTGAAAGCAGTGATAATGATAATATTTTTATTTGTCATTTTCAGAGACTTAATTCAATAATTTAAAATATTTCAAATGTTCAAATAATTGAAATGGTCCCTGGTATATCCATGCCCTTAATTATCAGACATAGGGAACATTTTTGATGGGCATTTTGGATTTGTTGAAATTTCATTTGTTTGGAATTCCTTTAATACATAAAATGCTTAGGGTTTCTTTCTTTCTTCCCATTTCATATTGATGCAATGATGATGATGATGATGCAAACACAATGCTAGCCTAGACACTTTCTAGGGTTGTGACAACTCACCCCCACTCAAAAGAATCTCGTCCCGAGATTTTGAAGTCGTCGGGAAGAGCGCGGGGTACTCTAGTCGAAGACGATCTTCTCTATCCCATGTCGCCCCCTTTTCAGAATGATGCGACCACTGAACCTTAAGAAACTTGACGTTCCGATGCCGAGTGGTACGCTCAGCTTGGTCGAGAATACGAACGGGGTATTCTCGGTATGAAAGGTTATCTTGGAGATCAAGCGTTTCGTGGTCCACTTCTCGGACAGGGTCCGAAAAGCAACGCCTGAGTTGAGAGACGTGGAATACATCATGAACTTTGGAAAGATGCGAAGGAAGTTCCAATTGGTAGGCAACCTCTCCTCGTTTAGCAAGAATGCGAAAAGGTCCAATGTAACGAGGAGCCAACTTTCCTTTGACACCGAATCGGTAGGTACCCTTCAGAGGTGTAACTCGAAGGTAAGCCTTCTCGTCAACTTCATAAGTCGCAGACTAATGATGACGGTCATATTGACTCTTTTGACGGGATTGGGCTGTTTTCAACTTTTCACGAATAATGCGAACTTGCTCCTCTGCATCCTGGATCATGTCCGGACCAAAGAGTTGCCTCTCTGCGGTTTCTGACCAGTTAAGAGGTGTTCGGCATTTTCGTCCATAGAGAACTTCAAAAGGGGCTTTGCCCAAGCTTGATTGATAACTATTGTTATATATGAACTCAGCAAATGGAAGGCAGTTCTCCCAATTCATACCGAAAGATATAACACAAGCTCGGAGCATTTCTTCGAGAATTTGATTGACTCACTCAACTTGACCACTTGATTGAGGGTGGAAAGCAGTGCTAAAGGATAGATGGGTTCCCATGGCTGTTTGAAAACTTTCCCAAAATCGAGAAGTAAAGATACTTCCTCGGTCTGAGTTAATCTCCAAAGGAACACCATGAATAGAAACTATTCGAGAAACATATAACTCTGCTAGCTGACTAGCAGTAATGCTTTCACGAACAGGAAGAAAATGAGCCACTTTGGAAAGACAATCAATGACTACGAATATAGCATTGTTCCCTCTCTTGGTCCTGGGAAAACCGGTGATGAAATCCATACCGACCTTATCCCATTTCCATTCAGGAATAGCTAAGGGTTGAAGGGTGCCAGCAGGCCTTTGATGTTCTGCTTTCACGCGACGACAAACGTCACAGTTAGCAACATACTGAGCAATTTCTCTCTTCATCCTAGTCCACCAGAACCTCTGGCGTAGGTCCTGATACATCTTGGTACTACCCGGATGAATTGTGAGAGGAGAATCATGAGCCTCCTTAAGGATCAATTATCGCAGATGTTGTTTCTTTGGGATCACCAAGCGATTCTCAAAGAAGACAACTCCCCGATCATCTTCCAAGAAGCATCTAACATTACCCTTCTTAATGTTTTTCTTGATCCGAGATATCTCGGCATCATGCTTCTGGGATTCTAGGATTTGATCCAAAAGAGTAGGTTTCGCCACCAGGTTGGATAGGGATCCTTGAGGAACAATGTGAAGATTTAACTGCCGAAATTCCTCATAAAGAAACGGTTGACCTTGTTGTAACATCAGATTATTACAATAAGACTTACGACTTAGTGCATCAGCCATGACATTGGCTTTCCACGGGGTGTAAGTTATCCCTAAGTCATAATCTGTAATCAACTCTACCCATCGTCTTTGGCTGAGATTCAAATCCGGCTGGGTGAAGATATATTTCAGACTTTGGTGATCAGTGTATATCTCGCAACGATTACCCAGAAGGTAATGTCGCCATGTCTTTAGTGCATGGACTACAGCTGCAAGCTCAAGATCATGTGTTGGATAATTATCCTCATGTGGACGCAACTGTCAAGATGCGTATGCAATCACATGACGATCTTGCATGAGAATGCAACCTAATCCTTGTCGCGAGGCGTCGCAGTAGATAATTAAGTCCTTAGAAAAATCTGGTGGCACCAGAACGGGAGCAGAGGTCAGTCGTCTTTTCAACTCCTGAAAACTATGCTCACATTGTGGGGTCCACTCGAACTTTTTATCTTTCTTGAGGAGTTGAGTCAGAGGTTTCGCAACCTTGGAGAAGTTCTCAACAAAGCGGCGACAATAGCTCGCTAAGCCAAGGAAACTCCGAACTTGCTTAATCGATTCAGGTTGAGTCCAATCAAGGACGGCCTGAACTCTCTCGGGATTGACAGCAATACCTTTGCCAGAGATCACGTGGCCCAGATAGGTCACTTCCGGCAACCAGAATTCATACTTAGAGAATTTGGCATACAGGCGGTGCTCTCGAAGTTTCATCAATACCAGCCTCAGATGCTCGGCATGTTCTTGTTCATTCTTCGAGTAAATGAGTATGTCATCGAGGTAAACCACGACGAACTTATCCAAATACTCCATGAAGATCGAATTCATCTGACGAGAGAAGGTAGCTGGGGCATTGGTTAAACCGAAGGACATGACAGTGTACTCGTATTGGCCATAACGAGTGACAAAAGCCGTTTTTGGAATGTCCCCGTTTCTAATTCTGATTTGATGGTATCCCAACCTCAAATCCATTTTGGAAAAGATAGAGGATCCAGCGAGTTGATCATAAAAATCGTTGATCCTGGGGAGCGGATACTTGTTCTTAATAGTGAGCAAATGCACTGGTCGGTAATCCACAACCATCCGATCCGATCCATCCTTCTTCTTAACGAAGAGGACGGGGCAAGCCCAAGGAGAAGAGCTAGGACGAATGAAACCTTTCTTCAAAGCTTCATCGAGTTGGGTTTTTAGCTCGGCTAGTTCTAAGGGTGCCATCTTATAAGGTCTTCTGGCTATTGGGACTGTCCCTGGGATAAGTTCTATCATGAACTCAACATCTCTGACAGGTGGAACACCTGGCAGTTCTTCTGGAAAGACATCCGAAAAATCACGGACTACCGGAATATCTTCTAGCTCGGGGAGAGGGCTAGCATTTAGGGAATAGAGTTGGCGCTTGGTTGTTCGAGTAGAGACATTAACTATCTCACCCGAGGGATGTGTAAGTTGAACATTCCTAGAATGAGTATCAATCTTGGCATAGTGGGCTTTCATCCAATCCATACCTAGAATGACATTGATGTCCGAGGACTTAAGAGCTATCAAAGATGCTAGGAATAGTAGTCTATCCACTAGAATTTCATTGTCATGGCTCACTCTAGAAGTTTGCCATTTTGAACCAGGAGTTTGAACTACTAAAGGAGTGGGCATGTCACAGAAAGACATGTTATGCAGCTGTGCATAACCTTCTGAGATGAATGAATGAGATGACCCAGTATCAAATAGAACAGATGCTGGATGGCTGTTAACAAGAAGCATACCTAGAATGACATCAGGGTCTTCAAGAGCTTCTTCAGCAGACACATAATTAACTCGCCCACGGTTAGGAGCTGGCTTCACATAGAAAGCTTTCCCTAGTTTTCCGCGTCCAGCGGGCTTAGCATTGTTCTGGGGACACTCATGAGAATAGTGTCCCGGTGCTCCACACTTGTAGCATACCACTGTAGCACGAGGGGCAACATTTACTTGTGGTCCTCCAAATGGTCTGGGTGGAGGGTTGGACTGAACTGGACGAGGTGCCTGGAAAGATGGCCTTGCAGTGCATCTTGCCGGCAAAGCTACATTGGGTACCCATATTCGGCGCTTGTTGGGTCCTGAACCCGATGCAGGGTTGAAGTCACGGTTATGTCTCCTTGTGGCCTCATAGTCAGTCTGTCCGGACTCAACATTGATAGCCTTATTGACGAGAGCCTGGAAGGTCGTGCACTCATGCAAGCAAAGATCTCGGCGAAGCTCAGCATTAAGTCCCTTGCGGAACCTAGCCTGCTTCTTGGCATCAGTTGAGACTTCCTCTGGGGCATAGCGAGCAAGATTACCAAACTCGCGACTGTATGCATCCACTGGCAATCTGCCCTGGGTGAAGGCACAGAATTCCTCTCTCTTGTGGTCCATCAGCCCTTCCGGGATGTGATGGAGACGAAATGCGGCGCTGAACTCTGCCCAGGTTGGTGCAGGTCCCTGGGGACGCATAGCTTCATAGCTTTCCCACCACAGGTTGGCAGGTCCCTTCGGAAAGTATGTCGCAAAGGTCACCTTGTTGGCCTCTGAAACATTTGCAGCTCGAATCTTGCATGACATACTGGTCAGCCAATCATCCGCATCGAGGGGATCGATCGAGTGATGGTACTTAGGCGGACACAGTTTAATGAAGTCACCAAGTGACACTCCATCATGGTGATCATTGCGGGGAGCACGAGCGGTGTTCTGTTCAATCCTCTCCAACAGCCTGTTGGTCTCCCTCTTATTCCTTTCAGCTTCTAGCATCACCTCCGCTAGAGATGGTGCTCGTGGCAGCTCTTCTTGCCTTGGCTGGCTACTCTCGCCTTGCTCATGAGCATGCACGGGGTTGTTCCTGGTTGACACCATCCTGAGGAAAACAATCCATACCTTAGACATGGGGAACAACAACTCTAGGGCATGAATTAAGGAATGCACTGATCAACATGGCATGTAGGATAAACACCAATCAACATGGTAGAACAACTACCATATGAACATTAGGTTTCATACACACCATGACTTAGTTTAGTACAAACCCAAACTGGAAACAACTACGGAGAGATGACACCACTCATCGGAGGCATTACAAGCTTCCTATACATTATCTATCTACACCTCTGGAACTCAACTCTCGACCTTAATCATATCCCACAAGACACGCAGGACTGTGGCGATACAACTACTACCATACTAGTTCTAACATCCACGCACTCAAACATCACCGTAGAATTCCTCGTGCAGGTTAACCCCGTGACCTGGGAGCTGAACCTGAGGATCTGGAAACACTCTAGCCTGGGATCCCTGGAAACCATTAGGACACGGGTGTGGCCTTGGTCCCCTTGTCGACGACAACAGCGGTCCTCGAAGAGGGGTGATGCCTCCAACATTAGGCCAGTCTACGTGTGCTGGCAAATGAGTCCGCGATGGAGTCAGCATCTCCATATCCCCATAACCTGTCTGCACGATAGGTGCCAACTGCGTCAAGGCTGTCCAAAGATGGGCACGGGTAGCATAGAGCTCCATGCGAAGGGCACGTGCATCACGATCCCTGTTCTCCAACATCTGAGCGGTCACCTGCAATGTAGGGTCTTCATGAGAATGATCAGAGTAGGCTACACTGAGATATCCATCCTCTCCTCCCATGGAAGCAGGAACATAGCAGAACTCCGTGTTCTGAAGCAGACCATGGTGAAACCTCATAATAGTCAGCATAGTGTAAGCGATTTCCTGAACTGCCATATCTATGGTAACTCCCAATCCATGAGTCTAGTGAAGCGGCTTTGCAACTCCAGGATATGAAGGGTATATCCTAATAGTACACAGATACTGACTCTGGTTGAAATCTTGGTACTGCTCCTCCACTGTGTACTCCGGGTACCAACGATATCCAGCCTCCATCATCACTCTAACCAACATGGCCGTGTGACCCGACACATCGATGCACCTGTTCAGACGGACCACCTGGCGGAAAGGACGGGATGGCATCTGAAACAGAGGATGATGCAAAGACATTAGAGATCCTAGCAGAAATTGGACAGCATAACGGTTCTAATTGCTCAACAAATTTTTTGAGACAATTGAAAAGAGATTGGAAAGGCATAACCACTCGACTATCTAGACTCAAATCTCATCTCCATCTGTTTGTCACACCAACAACACTAAAATAACTGCACTTATTCACAAGCAAGCTAGCTATTGGTCCATGGCTAGTAACTCGTCATCCTAAGAAATAGATGAGAATCCTAGTTCCTATCCCCGAAGAAAAGATGAGAATGACCCAGCATAGAATAACTTGGGAAGAGAAGTAAAAAGAGCCTTACGTTCCCTTCCACAATCAATTCCCCTACTTATCTATGGTGTTTCTAGACTCAACTTCGACCCGTTTGGCTTGGTAGTCCTATAGTCAGTCAGGCTTTGATACCAACGCTATCGGGACCCCGATTCTAAGTCATATGATTCCATACTGTAACAAGCCACATCACTTTGCGGCCTCACGCATGGTACTCCACGGCTGCCACCTTACCTTGGCCGGGACCGTTTGCGTCTTTTGGCTCACGTATGTGAACATGTCACTGGCAATCACACAACAAAGAACCCGGACCGACATGACTAGTCATAGAACCCAAGTGGCACATCCGTACGGAAACAAGCATACATAACCCAGCAATGCAGGTGTCGGTCTCAAGCGTGTGTAGACGAGTCATAGCAAGCTACAAGGACTCCATTACGTCGCGAGACACGAATGTCATCACTGCACGTAGATGAGTCGTAGCAGGCTACGGGGACTCCATTACACTGCGTGACATTTCCCCGAAGGAACAAACACAGCAGCAAAGAAGGATACATGCCGGTCAATCAATGTGTCCGGAGCAGTAGCAAGCTACCATGGCTCGGTGGAAGCACAAAGAGGCAGTTTCCCGTAAAGAGTACTACTAAAGGCACACGACTAGGTGTCAGATCCCATACATACCGTTGCACGTCACACGTACGCACGACATGCCCGATATGCATAGATACAACTATGGCATCACAACATAACCATACAACAACATGACTTTTATTTAAGAGACTCAGACGAGCCTTGCATAATATGTTCTTACAGATAGGGGTCACATGATCCGACACTCAAGTCATACAAACATAGTCATACGAGCCAGCGGAAACTTAAGTTGTCTGAGTACAGACGCCAAAATATAAAAAGAGGCACACGGCCTGACTATCTAAAGCCCACCACACGGGCAAGATCATAGCTGGGACACCAGCTATTCGGCATCGTCAACGTCTAGATAGAACCCCCTTGATGGGTCCTGGTTCTCTTCTGCAACATTAATTAAGCAAGGATGAGTACAATCGTACTCAGCAAGTCTTTAAAACAGACCTAGTCTATTTATGCTCATGTATCAACAAGGGGGTGGTGGAGTTTATGCAGAATGCCAGCTTTGACTCATGGCTAACCTACACTACTCAATTTTAACTCCTTGTTACAATTTTAGTTATCGCACACGAGTCCACTAACTCCATCTCAATACACCACCATGGACTCACCTTCCCCTTCCGAAGAGTGCCATCCACGGTACTCACATTTGTCTTGAGATTTTTAGAAGTCTCCATTTGATTATCTATGAACAACACAAGTTCTGCAAGTAGTCCGTATCCGAGGACGCGGCTATTCGAATAGTTTCATAACCCTGCAGGGGTGTACTTATTCACACACGCTCTCGCCACTTATCGCTATGTGCTTATAAAACCATGCACCTCGGCAACCTTCAAGCGGATGCCCAGCGAGGGAGTCGGCCACGACCGTCAATCACATAAGACCTCTAGTCTAGGCTACCGCCTATTTGAGACTGACCCGCACGGAAGTCCGGCCGAAGTTTCCGCTATGGTCCCAAACAATGTGCGCAGGGTTCCCAAGCCCACCATTCGGGTGACCCTTGGTACACCGTGCCACTGCCTACCGCGTCGTATCCCACCCTGAGGGTCAGCGCTACGCACGGCCTCCAGCATGCTATAAACACCAGAAACTACTTGCAATACCTGGACCAAAGACTAAGCGACTGATAAGTCGAGAGGGGTTGAGTTACCGGAACCCAATGCATGGTAGTAACTAGTCTTGGATCACAAACACGGAACCCAGTTCCTAAGAACGGTCCCAATGAGACAACCCACTATGTACTCCTACATAGCCTCTCATCGCTACCTTTACCAAATCCTATTCATTATATGCTCATCACATCGGACAACACCGTTTCACTCAGTTCATCACCCAGATGAAACGGACCTGACATACTCTAAGCTTAGCAAAGATAGCAGGCAAGGTAAGCTAAGCACATCATGGCACAAGCATCTACCAGGTATGCTAGGTTGGAAGGTTTAGCTATTTACTGTGACAAGATCAGGTCATGCATAAGAATGGGATCATCTACCGTGTATGATTGACATGTGATCGTTTGTCCTAATGGAATAAATGAGAGCAGGAGCGAGGGAATGGGATGTTATCGGAATGATCAACGGGGTTGCTTGCCTTGCTGGGTTGCGGAAGAGTTCTCTCCTTCGTCAGGGTACGGAGTAGTATCCTCCGGATTAGGGCCTACCGCAACGCAGATGAAACATTCAATACAAGCAGATGCAACAATATGATGCATGATCATGGCATGATAGTATGCATGGATGAGCTATGTAACTAGTGATCATGTCAATTTGAAATGCATTTGAATATAGGTTCAAAGTTGTTCTCATTTCAAATTCTATATATTGACCTAATGCTAAAATGTCCATGTTCACCTATTTAGGTTTCTCTAACATGCATGAGAATAGCACCATTGGATTCATTGGATTTTTCTGATAAATTTTCATATATAAATTATTTTCATCTGAGTTACAGATTAATTTATATGATTTTTCAAAGTTTTAAATAATTTCTGGAATTATTTTTAAATAGGAAATTGACTTATTGCATCAGCATGATGTCATGATGACATCAGCTGGTCAGCTGACCCGGCCCGGAGTCAAACCTGACATGTGGGGTCCACATGTCATGGACTCATTTACTTAACTATTAAAATTAACACTAATCCTAACTGATTATCAGGCCTGGGCCCACATGTCATTGTCTAATTAACTTAATTAATTAAAATAATTAACTTTTTACTAATCAGAGGTTAACCAGAGGATGGCCCCACCTGCCAGGGGTCAACCCCCATGGTCAACCGACCAGGGTCACCGGCGTTGAGCCGCCGGCGACTCCAGGAACGGCGGAGGGGCTCGGAAATCCTCCTCTGGCGGCCAAAACCACGACGGATGGGCTCAAACTGCTGCCCATGCACACGCACGTCCATCTGGGCACGGCCCCGAGGCTGGGGAGGCCTGGAACGTTGCCGGCGACGACCTTGGTGGACAGCGGCGCTCGGGCTCCAACGGAACCACGGCTACAGACCACAACAACACACGCTCTAAGCACCTACGGCTCCTACATGACTCTACGAACTCGATGACATCCTCAGAATGACCTACTGGTCACCGACGTTGTCATCGGTGACGAGAATGGCGGCGACCGGAGCTCGGGCTCGAGCCAGAGCTTAGCTACGGGCCTCGAAATCGAACAGAAAGAGAGGGGAAATGGTCGGGGGCTCACTGCGGATGCTGAGGCGACGAACTGGAGCTCGGGGACGGCTTGATGTCGAGGAATCGACGATGGCAACCTTCTGACCCGAGGAGGAAAAAGAGGTCAGGGTTCCCTCGATGGAGCTCCGGGCGGCGATTCCTTCGGCGAGGAGGACCAGGGGGTCGAGGCGGAGCTCCTGCCTCCTCTACAGCACGGGGGATGGACGGAGGTGAGCAAACGGCGGCGAACTATGGGGCGGCCATGGCGAAGCAGAGAGGAGAAGAGGAGAGAGCAGGGGAACGGAGGGAGAGAGCAGCGGGGAGGCGCGTCGATGCTTATCCCCGGCGTCGCGTTGGCGAGGGAGGGGCCAGGCAGGCAGGTGGCGTGGTGCCACCGGCGTGAGCGCGCGGTGACCACGCGCCATGCCGACTGGACGCCAGGAGGACGAAGACCCTCCTGGGCCAGATGGGCCACCAGGTAACTCCCTCTCTCTCTTTTCTTTTTTCCTTTATTTCTGTTTTCTGATTTCCTCTGACATTTGTTTATTTCTTGCAGGTCCAAAATACCCCTTCAAATAATTCTAATTTTTTTTATAATTCAAGTTTGAATATTTCTAACTTGTATCAAAAGTTTCAGATTATTTTGAAAGCAGTGATAATGATAGTATTTTTATTTGTCATTTTCAAAGACTTAATTCAATAATTTAAAATATTTCAAATGTTCAAATAATTGAAATGGTCCCTGGTATATGCATGCCCTTAATTATCAGACATAGGGAACATTTTTGATGGGCATTTTGGATTTGTTGAAATTTCATATGTTTGGAATTCCTTTAATTCATAAAATGCTTAGGGTTTCTTTCTTTCTCCCCATTTCATATTGATGCAATGATGATGATGATGCAAACACAATGCTAGCGTAGACACCACAATCTAGGTCTCACCGATTGCCTTGGGTTGATCTGGTTTTCAATCTCGGTAACACCGATTTCATATTCTCGGTTACATGAGTTTCCCTATCAGCTGACAGTTGTGGAACTTGGTGACATCGAAAACATAAAATCAGTATCACCGACAGTGAAGGGTATATATGCTGTGGACCCCGACGCTTTGAAATTCAATCTTCAACGTCGCGCCTCAGAACCCTAAGCTTCCGCCTCAAGACCCCTGGTCATCGCCCTTGTTCTCCTATGCCTCTCCGCCGCTGGGAATCGCCGCCGTCGATGTAATCTTCACCATTGTCGCCGCCGTAGAGGATCCATGCCAAGCTAGGGTACGGATTAGATCTGTAGTGTGCTCCCCATCTGATTCTTGCGCATTAGATTCTAGATTATCACCTTTGAACCCTTTGTTTAGGTATGTATCCACTTAATTTTGCAAAATCTCGAGTTAGATTGATTTTCTAGGCTTTTGCCGTCTGCCCGATATATCTCGATGGAACCAAAATGGAAATATCTGTCTCATTGATATGCTTTTCTGTGAGGGCGAGAACTGATTCAGTGGAACCGAGTAGCACTTTTCGGTCCTACTGAAAAGGCTGCCAAGTTTCTGTTAACGAGTTAGTCAGTCTCGATCTCACCGAAAAATTCTTCTTGGCTGCATCGATATGTATTTGACAGATTGCACAACTTTTGAAAACTCATTGCTCAATTATCAAAAAGCAGCCTCATTTTGTGATAACTCATCTACTTTTGCTCATCTACACTCTATTCACAAGGTCAGTATGTCAGGCTCAGAGGATAGTCAAAATTTACCGGAGCAGGGAGTTGATATGAGTTCTGGAACAAGCCCAGAATCCAGTTCTTTCTCAGATCCAGGCACTCCCAGCTCTCATGGGTTAACCAAGGCTTCCACCAGAACCAGGAAGAGGTTGAACTTAGATGAAGAGGATTCAGACTTTGTACCTGAAGAGACTCTTGCTAAGAAGCAAGAGAAGGCTACTAAGAAAGCAACCAGGAAGTCTGCTACTGAAGCCACTTCCTCTCGAAGAGTTGTCAGCAACATTTATGCACCTACTTCAACCTTCAAGGCTCATGAGACTGCCAGAGCAACAATGTCTGTTGAGATCCCCAAGAGGGCTATGCCTAAGAAGGCAGGTGAGAAAAAGTCCAGGAAGAGGATCATTCATGTGACTGGCAGGCCTACTTCCATGTATGAAGATCTAGAGGAAGCAACTGTTGCTCCTACTGAGGAAGAGGTTGAGCCAGCTACAAAGGCTCCTCCCAAGAAGAAGGCAAAGAAGCTTATGGCTAATGCTATGCCTAAGACCAGCACATCCAAGAAGGCTGCTGAGAAGCCCAAGAGGACCACTAGGCAGATTCCAGCTTCTGAAAAGAACAAAGGAACTGCTTCCAGAGTTGAAGATGTGGATGACTTGACAACACTGATGAAACTCAGACCACACCTTCCAGTTCAAAATGCCAGCGACTCACTAGCTGAGGACATGAAGAATATGAAGGACTCAGGACTAAGGGCATGGAGAGCTATTGATCCTTATGCACAAAGGAAGAAAACAACTGTGGACTACAGGTTCTATACCAAGGAGCAGCAGGATTTTTATGGGACTATGCTCTTTGACAAGAGTCCAGCTGTCAGTGATATGCGCTATGTTGATTGGAAGTTCATCAAGGAGAATGAGGACTACTTTCCAAGTGTCCAGGACAACTTCCACTGCATAGGTCTTGATGAGTTCGTTGACAGAGAATTCACAACGTGGAACAATGAAATGATCATACAATTTACTCCACTACAAACTTCTACGGAGATGGTAGAATCGTGTGGATGACTGAAGGTGCAACATACGAATCAACTGTTGAAGAATGGGCTGATATCTTAGGAGTTCCTGAAGCACATGATGGTGACTTGGACATTTACTCAGAATCCAAGGCTAGTCACAATGCTATGGCCAATATGTACAGTGAGATCCCTGCTGCAAATGTGAAGTCTCACAAGCTAGGATCCATCTATTTCCTCCAGGATGGCCTCCGCACTATCAACACCATACTGAGGCATACCCTGATGCCCAAGTCAGGATATCACAAGATGATCCGAGGCCACTCTATCAACATGTTGATCCATCTTGACAGTCACACCAGGATCAGAGTCATGGATTTGATTGTTGAGACAATCAAGAGGGTTGCTGCTGACCAGAAGCACTCTTGCTGTTATGCACCCTACATCCAGATGCTCATAAACTCAAGACTGGAGAAGCACATCTTTTCCTTAGATCACCCACATATGCCCCTACAGCTAGATCTCGAGGACAACGTTGTGGTAATGGATGCTGATCATCCCACTTTTGCTGTAGCTCAGGAGGAAGCACATGCAGTGAGAGCCGCTAGTGCTCAGGTCCCTAGATCTAGGAACGAGAAAATGGGTCTACTGATATCATTTGTTCAGGGCATGCAGAAGGACATTGAGGGGATTCTGGACAACCAGAATAGTCTTGTCAGGATCTTTGAGACCAGAATCAAGACCCTTACAGATAAGGTGGACAGGCTGACGAAGATAGTCACAGAGCTTCAGAAGGAAGTTGACTCCGTGCAAATCCCTCGGGTGTCCTCTACTTCAGATGAGGATGATGATGATGATGAGGAGGAGGAATCACCTCTAGGGCCAAGCACTAAGTTCACTACTCAGGCCAGATCAGCCACAGTGCCAGCTCCAATAGCTCCAACAGCTCCATCAACATCAGCTCCATCAGTGAGCACAACAGCTCCATCTACGACATCTGCAGAGATCTTTGCCGACGCTATCCTCTCGACTCCTTCATCAACAACTGGAGGAGATGTGCCCAAGAACTCTTAGATATATGCCTTTGAACTTTTTGGTAACTTGTTGCCAAAGGGGGAGAAGTGTATATAGATCTATAGGCTTCGAGCGAGAGAGAGATTCGTCTTTTTACTTGCTTTTCAAAAACATTTGGTTATTCTTGTTTTGATGAGAGATACTTTTGTGTTTGTGTTATGCTACAATGTTATGGGTGATGCTACTATTTCCTATCATCTTAATGCTCATGAGATGATTATTCACCCTTACTTATGTGTGTTGTGCCATGTTATTCACTCTAATTATTCTCGCACACATCTCAAAGCGACGATTATACTCATTGATTTTATCATATGTCGAAGCTTTGATCTATATGTTGTCATCAATTACCAAAAAGGGAGAGATTGAAACCACATTTGCTCCCTTGGTGGTTTTGGTAATTAATAACAACATATAAGTCAATGAACTAATGTTTCCACTAAGTATATTTCAGGAAATGTCCAATGAGAGGATTGGCAAAAGGAGATTGTGGAGAAACCCAAAGATGCTAGGAAATTGGTTGGCCAAGGTTCAAGCAAGAGGACTCTACATTTTATATTTGTGAGAAATCACTTTGAGTCATAGGAAAGCCAATACTATTAAAAGGGGTAAGGTTTTGTTGGTGAACAATATGCTCAAACGTGCACAAGTGATAGTTGCCAAAAACATCCACAAACTCTCGCACCAAAGTCTATTCTACACCCAACACTCAAAATCGGAGCAACCAACTATCCCACTTCGGTGCCACCGATTCCAGAGCCTAGACAGACTCTGCCAAACCCTAGCCACTTTGGTGCAACCGATTCCATACCGGTGCCACCGAGTTTAGGTTGCCAACTTTCTGTTACGCAAATTCACTTTTCGGTCCCACTGAGAATGTTGGATCAGCGTCACCGAGATTGGAATTCTGACCATTGGTCACTTTATCAGTGCAACTGAGTTTTCTATATCAGTCTCGCCGAGATTCAAAAGTTGCCACCTTTTGGTCACTTCGGTACCACCTAGATTCACACATCGATGTCACCGAGTTGGTCATTTTGTGTGTAACAGTTGGATTTTTGGGGATGCCTATATATACCCCTTCACCACCACTCACTCGACAGAGAAGCACTCAGAACTATTCCATACCTATCCTATCAGATTTTTTGAGAGAGAACCACCTACCCTTGTGTTGAGGTCAAGATCTTCCACTCCAACCATATGGATCTTGATTTATAGCCTCCCCAAGTTGCTTTCCACCAATCCTATCTCTTCTACCAAACCAAACCTATGAGAGAGATTGTGTGTTGAGGAGTCTATCATCTTGAAGCACAAGAGCAAGGAGTTCACCGTCATTACCGAGCCTATTACCTTTTGGAGGGTGGTGCCTCCTACATTGGTTAGGTGTCGCTTGGGAGCCTCCTACTTCGTGTTGTGGAGTGAACCAATAAGTTTGTAAGGGCAAGGAGATCGCCTACTTCGTGAAGATCTACCCCATAGTGAGGCTAGTCCTTCCTGGACGGAAACCGTTATGGAATAGTCAAGGTTGCTACTTCGTGGACCCTTTTGGGTGGAACCCTCCATGGACTCTCGCGACCGTTACCCTCTGTGGGTTGAAGAGTCCATAAACGTGGATGTATGATAGCGCCACCTATCAGAACCACATGAAAAATCATCGTGTCTACAATTGCGGTTGATCTTCCTACCCTATCCCTTCTATACATGCTTGTTGTTACTTTCCGCTGCTATATACTCTTAGACTTGGATGTGTAGGTTGTACTTGACTTGCCATGAAATGCTAAAAACTATCAACCCTAAAATTTGGTTTAGGCAAAACTTTTATTTGGTCAAGTAGTCTAATCACCCCCCCTCTAGACCTACTTTCGATCCTACAAGTTCCCCAAAGAGGAAGGGATGATGCAACATAGAGAAGTAAGTATTTCCCTCAGTTATGAAACCAAGGTATCAATCCGTAGAGGAAGATCACACCCACCTAAATAGCACCTGCACACAAACAACAAATACTTGCAACCCAATGTGAAAGAGAGCTTGTGGCTCTCTCTATGGTAATAAGGTAGATTGGGTAATGATAGTTTTGGCAAATAGATTTCGCAAAAACACAAAATGAAATAAGTAAATAAGTAAACAAAATATGCAAATAGTATATCGGAAATCAATATGTTGGAAAAGTAGACCCTAGGCTGTAGGTTTCACTATTGGCTTCTCTCATGAGTATAGCACACGGTGGGTCAACAAATTACTTTTGGGAAATTGATAGAAGATCAAATAATCATGACGATATCCAGGCAATGATCATTATATAGGCATCACGTCCAAGATAAGTAGACCGAAACGATTCTGAATCTACTTCTATTACTCCACACATCGACCGCTATCCAGCATGCATCTAGTGTATTAAGTTCATGGAAAATGGAGTAATGCAATAAGAACGGTGACATGATGTAGACAAGATATATTCATGTAGTAATAGACCCCATCTTGTTATCTTTAATGGCAATGATACATGCGTGTCTTGTTACCCCTTCTGTCACTAGGAAAGAACACCACAAGATCGAACCCATCACAAAGCACCTCTTCCCATGGCAAGAAAAATCGATCTAGTTGGCCTAACTAAACCAAATATTCGAAGAAGATATACGAGGCTATAAGTAATCATGCAAATTTTTTTTGAGTGGCATGTCTTTCCATTAAACAAAAATGACCGAGAGATTTCAATATCTTTCCACACTAGACGCATCATAGGCGGTTCCCAAATAGAAAATAAAGTTTATTCCTTTTTCCACCATACTTCCACTTTCCATGGCCAGCCGAATCCATAGTTGCCTTCCATACCAACACTTTTAAAGGAATTTACTATTTGACAACATAAAGTAAAATTCTTTACTTTTTCATTTCATTTTGGGAATGGGCATCCCTTTAACTGCCATACTCTCGTGCAATGACAAGTGAATAAACACTCATCTTGAGAATAACACATCTAGCATGGCAAAATATAGGTCACCCATACCGTTTCATGAGTGGTGTGAGCAAACAAAAAGGAAAATTTATTTTGAAATTTTAGAGATGGCACATACAAATTTGCTTGGAACATCATGGAAATACCGTATATAGGTAGGTATAGTGGACTCATATGGCAAAACTTGCTGTAAGGATTTTGGATGCACAAGTAGTATTTCTACTTAGTACCAATGAAGGCTAGCAAGAGAATGATAAGCATCCAACCAAGAAACGAAAAAGCACATAAGCGAGCATTAAGCATAACTAACACTCAATGATGCACCATGCTACCTCTTTAGCATGCGTTGGTTTTCCCTTGAAGAGGAAAGAGTGATGCAGCGAAGTAGATAAGTATTTGCCTTAGTTGTTGATAACCAAGGTATCAATCCAGTAGGAGGAACAAGAAAGTCACCAATGGATGCACCTACACAAATAATCAAACTCTTGCACCCAATGCTATAAAGGGGTTGTCAATCCCTTCACGCTTATTTGCAAGGATTAGATTTGATAGAGACAGATGTAAACGAGAACGGAAAGTAAAAGGTAAATAAATAACTTCAAAGTATTTTTGGTATTTTTTGTTTATAGGTCTAAAAGTATATTATGGAAAGTAGACCCGGGGGCCATAGGTTTCACTCGAGGCTTCTCTCTCGAAGGAAATTATCATGGTCGGTAAACAAATTACTGTCAAGCAATTGATAGAAAAGAGAATAATCATGTAGTTATCCAAGGCAATGATCATGCATGTAGGTATCACATCCGTATCAAGTAGACCGAAACGACTCTGCACCTACTACTATTACTCCACACATCGACCAACTCCTGCCTACATCTAGAGTATTAAGTTCACGAAGAACAGAGTAACGCATTAAGAAAGATGACATGATGTAGAGGGATAAACTCAAGCAATATGATGAAAACCCCATCTTGTTACCCTTGATGGCAACAATACAATACATGCCTCGCTATCCCTACTATGTCATTGGGTGAGGACACCGCAAGATTGAACCCAAAACCAAGTACTTCTCCCATTGCAAGAATTACCCAAACCAAACCAATAACTCGAAGAGACTTACAAGGATATGAAATCATGCATATGAGAATTCAAGGGAGATTCAAATAAGATTCATGCATAATCTGAACATAAACCCACAATTCATCAGATCTTGACAAACACACCACAATAGAGGATTACATCGGATAGACCTCCATGAAGATCATGAAGAACATGGTATTGAAGATCAAAGAGAGAGAAGAAGCCATATAGCTACTAGATATGGAACTGTAGGTCTGTTGTGGACTACTCATGCATCATCAGAGGGGCAATGGAGTTGATGTAGATGCCCTCCGTGATCGAAACCCCCTCCGGCAGATTACCGGAAAAGGCTCCACGATTGGATCTCTCGGGAACGAGGCTTCTGGCGGAGGAAAAGTATTTGTGTGGCTCATTCTGATTTTGGGGGAATATTTGGGAATTTATGGGCCAAAGATTAGGGTTAGGAGACCTGCCGGGAGACGGCAAGCCTGCTAGGCGCGACCTGGGGGGGGGGGCGCCTAGCAGGATTGTGACTCCCTGGCAGGCTTCCCGTCGTGCACTCCAAGCCTGGTTGATTTGTTTCCTTCCAGAAAAAAAATCCTTCCGAAGGTTTTATTCCGTTTGGTGTCCGTTTAATATTCCATATCTGCAACACTTAAAAACAAGGTAAAAATAGAAACCGACACTAGGCTCTCGATTAATAGGTTAGTCCCAAAAATAATATAAAATAGCATATTAATGCATATAAAACATCCAAAACAGATAATATAATAGCATGCCGTCACAAAAAATTATAGATACGTTGGAGACGTATCAGCATCCCCAAGCTTAATTCCTGCTCATCCTTGAGTAGGTAAATGATAAAAACAGAATTTTTTATGTGGAGTGCTACCTAACATATTTATCCATGTAATATTCTTTATTGTGGCATGAATATTCAGATCATAAGACTCAAAACAAAAGCCTAATATTGTTATGCAAACAATAACGATTCAAGCATACTAGCAAAGCAATTGTATGTCTTAAAAACATAATGGCAAAAGAAAGTTATCCCTAGAATATCATATGGTCTGGCTATGCTCCATCTTCCCCACACAAAGTATTTATATCATGCACAACCCCGACGAAAAGTCAAGCAATTCTTTTCACACCTTTATTTTCTCAAACTTTTTCAACTCTCACACAATACATGAGCGTGAGCCATGGATATAGCACTATAGGTGGAATAGAATATGGTGGAGTTTATCAAGGAAAGGAACAAGATAGTTTCACATTAACTAGGCGTATCAACAGGCTATGGACATGCCCATTAATAGATATCAATGTGAGTGAGTTGGGATTGCCATGCAACAGATGCACTAGAGCTTAAGTGTATGAAAGCTCAAAAAGGAACTAAGTGGACGTGCATCATGAAGAAAAATTCCACTAGTTAAATGAAAGTGACAAAATAGGAGACTCACTATCATGAAGATCATGGTGCTACTTTGAAGCACAAGTGTGGAAAAAGATAGTAGCAATGTCCCTTCTCTTTTTATCTCATTTTTTTATTGGTGGGCATCTAAGGCCACTTTTATTATATATTTTTATTTGGGATTCACTGGCTTCTTTTATTTTTTTCATAAAGTCCGGAATCTCATCCCCACTTGTGAGGGAATCATAGATTCCATTATCCTTTCCTCACATGGGACATGCTCTAATAATGATATTCATCACACTTTTATTTACCTACAACTCAAAAGAAAATTACAACTCAATACCTATGACAAAATATGACTCTATATGCAATATGGAAGTGATGGTGCAAGTCATAAAAGGAAACGGTGGAAGTTGCATGGCAATATATCTCGGAATGGCTATGGAAATGCCATATTATGTAGGTATGGTGGCTGTTCTCAGGAAAGATATATGGTGTCTGTTTTGAGGAAGGCATATGGTGGCTGTTTTGAGGAAGGTGTTTGTTGTGTCGACGAAAGTTGCACCGTACTAGAGAGGCTAGCAAGGGTGGAAGGGTGAGAGTGCGTATAATCCATGGACTCAACATTAGTCTTAAAGAACTCACACACTTATTGCAAAAGTCTATTAGTCATTGAAGCAAAGTATTAAACGCATGCTCCTAGGGGAGGGGTTGGTAGGGGTTAACCATCGCGCGCTCCCGACCCTCACACAAAGGTCGACAATCTATAAACAAGCCATGTTCCGACTTCCTCATATAACGGTTCACCATACGTGCATGCTACGGGAATCACAATCCTTTACACAAGTATTTTTACCAAATCACAATTACTTCCTAACATGAATCTTAACATTACCATCTTTATATATCAAAACTTTATGCAAGGAATCAAACTTCTCATAAATACTCAATGCACTTAATATGGAAGTTTTTATTATATCCCTGTTGGATGGCTATCATATTAGGACTAAATTCATAACCTAGACCAATTACCATGCTTTTTATACACTCCCAAAATAATATAAGTGAGTTACGAGAGTTCAAGTATTTCTATAAAATGCAAACACCACCATCCTCTAAAAGATATAAGTGAAGCACATAGAGCAAAATTGCCTAACTCAAAAGATATAAGAGAAGCACATAGATCATTCTAACAAATCCATGATCCAGTGTGTCCTTCTAAAAAAATGTGGTAGAAATAATTATTGTGGCAAACTAACAAGCAAATAATCCTATCATACAAGATGCTCCAAGCAAAACACATATCATGTGGTGAATAAAAATATAGCCTCCAGTAAATTTACCGATGGATTGAAGACGAAAGAGGGGATGCCTTCCGAGGCATCCCCAAGCTTAGGATCTTTGGCATCCTTGAATATGACTTGGAGTGCCTTGGTCATCCCTAATTTAGGATCTTGCCACTCCTTATTACATTGTCCATCAAATCTTTACCCAAAACTTGAAAACTTCACAACACAAAACTTAATAGAAAACATGTGTGATCCGTTAGTATAAGAAAATAAATCACCACTTTATGTACTGTTGTGAACTCATTATTTATTTATATTGATTTTATACCTACTGTATTGTAACTTCTGCATGTTTAATACCCCATGATACAACCCAAAGATTCATCAAAATAGGAAACAACTCAAAGAAAACAGAATTTGTCAAAAACAAAACAGTCTGTAGCAATCTGAAAACTTTGTATACTTATTTAAATCAAAAAATTCTGAAAAATTGGGACAACCTATGAAATTTATATAAAAATCTTGTGTAAACATTTCATACTCATTCGACGCTCTGAAAAATTTAGAAAATTCCTGGACTTAGCACAAAAGTTTTTGTTTTTCAGCAAGATCAAATCAAGAACTACCCTAGATCACCCCACAGGTTTTACTTGGCTCAAACACTAATTAAAATACCAAAACACAATTACTACAGAAGTAATATTTTGGGAAACACTCAAAAAACAGAAGCAAAAACAGAACTCAAAAATAAAATTGGGTTGCCTCCCAACAAGCGCTATTGTTTAACACCCCTAGCTAGGCTAAACGCAAAAGATCTAGCTATTGTCATAATAGTGAGGGAGATCATCCATGCTCATCTTGTACTCCCTTGTTTAAGCAGCAAGCTTCCTTTGTGGAAAGCAAAAATAATCAAAAGGGTTAAATTTAATAGGATAAGGATCCTTAAGATGAAGTGCGGGAGGAATAGGTTCCTCCTTTGGTCCCTTCTAGTGTATAATTAATTCATCATTATAAGATTTCCTTTGGGTGAAGGTCATAAGCCTTTTTCCAAGAATGGACTCTAATCCATTGTTTTGTATAGCAAAATTATCATTGAGCTCAGAAATCTTATCAACCAAAACCTCGGTAGGGACTTTTTTTCTCAAATTCTCATTATAAGCAACATAATTAGGAGATTGCAATCACATTATCTCTTCTTGATTAAAAATGATCTCCTCAATGGGGGGACATCCACCATTAATTTTATAATGAGCAAAAATTTCACTAGCGTCTTTCATGATAAATCTAAACTCGTGGGCTAGGAATATAGTGGCGACACGCTTAACGGAAGAATGCTAAATATTAGAGAACTCAAGAAAAATCCTTTGTATGCAACGGTGCATATGAATGACTTGCCTCTCCAGTTCAATTATTAACACAGTTATAGCATCTGCAAGACTATTAGTTTTATTGAGAATGGAACCTCCGAAGGTAGGGAGAGTTCCCGCACAAGTAAAAAAATCTTGAATAACAAATTTTCCAATGATATTACCACTACATATGCGGATTTTTTAATGAATGATAGTAGGTTCTTCTTGAGGGTTCTTATTAGCAAGGTCATCAAAATTCCCCTCAAGATTATTATCATCCTTTTCATTTAAAGTCTCCGTAGATTCTGACATGGTGGCAATAAACCAATGAAGCACACAAGCAAACGAAAGGCAAGCGAAAGAACGAACGGAAGAAGGGCGAATAAAAAGGAAAATCTTTTTGGTATTTTCTCAAAATTGTTTTCTAAGTGGAGGAGAGGAAAACGAGAGGCAAATGGCAAATAATGTAAATGCAAGAGATGAGTTTGTGATGGGTACTTGGTAGGCTTGATGTGTATCCTCCCCGACAACGGTGCCAGAAATCCTTCTTGCTACCTCTTGAGCATGCGTTGGTTTTCCCTTGAAGAGCAAAGGGTGATGCAGCGAAGTAGATAAGTATTTCCCTCAGTTGTTGAGAACCAATGCATCAATCCTGTAGGAGGAACAAGCAAGTCACCAATGGATGCACCTACACAAATAATCAAACTCTTGTACCCAATGCTATAAAGGGGTTGTCAATCCCTTCACGGTTATTTGCAAGGATTAGATCTGATAGAGATAGATGTAAACGAGAACGGAAATTAAAAGGTAAATGAATAGCAGCAAAGTATTTTTGGTATTTTTGGTTTATAGATCTGAAAGTATATTATGGAAAGTAGACCCGGGGGCCATATGTTTCACTAGAGGCTTCTATCTCTAAGGAACATATCATGGTGGGTAAACAAATTACTGTCACGCAATTGATAGAAAAGAGAATAATCATGTAGTTATCCAAGGCAATGATCATGCATATAGACATCACATCCATATCAAGTAGACCGAAATGATTCTGCATCTACTACTATTACTCCGCACATCGACAGACTCCTTCCTGCATCTAGAGTATTAAGTTCATGAAGAACAGAGTAACGCATTAAGAAAGATGACATGATGTAGAGGGATAAAATCAAGCAATATGATGAAAACCCCATCTTGATACCCGTGATGGCAACAATACAATACGTGCCTCGCTACCCCTACTATGTCACTTGGTGAAGACACCGCAAGATTGAACCCAAAACCAAGTACTTCTCCCATTGCAAGAATTACCAATCTAGTTGGCCAAACCAAATCAATAACTCGAAGAAAATTACAAGGATGTGAAATGATGCATATAAGAATTCAGAGGAGATTCAAATAAGATTCATGAATAATCTGAACAGAAACCCACAATTCATCGGATCTTGACAAACACACCACAAAAGAGGATTACATTGGATAGATCTCCATGAAGATCATGAAGAACATGGTATTGATGATCAAAGAGAGAGATGAAGACATATAGATAATAGATATGGACACATAGGTATGTGCTGGACTACTCATGCATCATCGAATGGGCAATGGAGTTGATGTAGATGCTCTCCGTGGTCGAAACCCCCTCCGGCAGATTACTGAAAAAGCTCCAAGATTGGATATCTTGGGAACGGAGGCTTCTGGCAGAGGATAAGTATTTGCGTGGATCGTTCTAATGTTGGGAGAATATTTGGGAATTTATAGGCCAAAGATTAGGGTTAGGAGACCTGCCAAGAGACGACAAGCCTGCTAGGTGTGGCCAGAGGGGCCCCACGCCTAGTAGGCTTGTGACTCCCTGGAAGGCTTCCTACCGTGCACTCCAAGCCTGGTTGATTTATTTCCTTCCAGAAAAATTCCTTCCGAAGGTTTTATTCCATTTGGACTCCATTTAATATTCCATATCTGCACAACTCAAAAACAACGAAAAACTAGAAAATGGCACTAGGCTCTAGATTAATAGGTTAGTCCAAAAAATAATATAAAATAGCATATTAATGCATATAAAACATCCAAAACAGATAATATAATAGCATGCCATCATAAAAAATTATAAATACGTTGGAGATGTATCACACCATAAGTAGGATGTAATTTCATAGCACAACTATTGATTTTCGTGCTTGCATACGGAATCACACACCTTAACACCAATATTCTTACTAAGCATACTTACTTACTAACATAACTCACATATCACTATTTGTGGGATCACTAGAAGAGTATGTCTAGAGGGGGTTGAATAGACTACTAGCAGGAATTTAAAATCTACAAAACGTTCAAAGATATGTGTAGCAAGTCTAGCGCACCCTACACATGCAAGTCATCAAGTATAACAGCGAAAAGTAAAGACATTGCACATGGAAGTAAGTAGTAGAGATAGGAAGATCAAACGCATGAGGGACATGAAGATTTTTCCCATGGTTCCGCTAGGTGGTGCTATCGTACGTCCACATTTATGGAGTCTTTAACCCACAGAGGGTAACGATAGCGAGAGTGCACAGAGGGCTCCACCCATAAGTGTCCATGAAGTAGAAACCTTGAGTATGCCATGATGGCCTATGTCCACGGAGGACTAGCCTAACTCCGGGTAGATCATCACGAAGTAGGCGATCTCCTTGCCCTTACAAACTTCTTGGTTCACTCCACAACAAGAAGTAGGAGGCTCCCAGGAGACACCTAACCAATCTAGGAGGCAACACCCTCTAAAAAGTAATAGGCTCGATAATGTCGATGAACTCCTTGCTCTTGTGCTTAAGGATGATAGAATCGTCAATACTAAATCACTCTCTCATAGATTTGGCTTTGTTGCAAGAGATTGATTGGGCGGAAAGAAACTTGGGGAGGCTAGGGATGAAGATTCATATTGTTGGAATGGAATGACATGATCTCAACACACGAGTAGGTGGCTCTCTCTCAAAAATTAGTTGATATGAGTGGGGGTCTGTTCTGAGTGCTTTTTTTGCCAGTGAGTGGTGGTGGAGGGGTATATATAGGCATCTCCAAAAATCCAACCGTTACACCTAATAAGTCCAACTCGGTGACACTAATGTGTTAATCCCGCTAGTACCGAGTTGCCTCAAAGGTAGCAACTTTTGAATATTGGTGAGACCGATACATAAAACTCGGTTGCACTGATAAGGTGACCAACGGTCAGATTGCCAGACTCTGTGATGCCGATTCAACAAACTTGGTGGGACCGATTTTTTGAATTTGCATAACAGAAAGTTGTCAACCTAAACTCGGTGGCACCGAATCAGAATCGGTTGCACCAAAGGGCTAGGGTTTGGCTAAGTCTGTCTAAGGCTGAGAATCGGTGGCACCGAGTGGGGAGTCTTGGTTGCACCGATTTTGGATATTTGGCTTTGGACTGACTTTTGTGGAAGAACTTGTGGGTGTATGTGGTGACTATCTCTTGTGCACGTATGAGCATTTTGTTCACCAATAGTACCTTACCCCCTTTTGATAGTATTGGATTTCCTATGGAATCAAAGTGATTTCTCACAAAGTAAAATGTAGAGTCCTCTTGCTTGAAGATTTGCCAATCTATTCCTTATCCTTCTTCTTCATGGGGATACACTCTACACTCCTTTTGCCAACCCGTCTCTCTCTCTATGGACTTTACCTGAAATATACTAGATGAAAGTATTAGTCCAAGAGACAATGTATGTTGTCATGAATTATCACAACCACCAAGGGAGCACATTGTGCTTTCACTATTGTCATGCCTCAAAACTATTACGAAGAATCAAGTTTAATTTGTCCAATGATCTTCATGAAAGTTTTTATTATATCCCTCTTGAATATCTATCACTTCGGGACCAAATTTGATATATTGCCATTGCTTTTGACAAGCTCCCATGGATATAAGTGAAGAACATGAGCATACAATTTTCATCTCTCAAAATAATATAAGTGAAGTTTGAGAGTATTTCTTCAAAATTACTAACTCTCCAATTAATATAAGGTAAGCACGAGAGCATTTCTTCAAACATGTAAAAGCACGCCGTGCTCACAAACATATAAGTGAAGCATTAAGAGCAATTCCTTTGCTAATTAGATTTAAGTGAAGCACAAAGAGCAATTCTATAAAATCATAGCATATTTTGGCTCTCTAAAATAAGTGTGTATAGCAAGGATAAAATCATATAAAGCAAATATACAAGACGCTCCAAGCAAAATTCATGATATGTGACGAATAAAAATATAGTTCCAAGTAGTATACCGATGGTTGTTATAAGAAAGATGGGATGCCACTCGGGGCATCCCAAAGCTTAGTTGCTTGTTACTCTTTGGATGTTACCTTGGGGTGTTGTGGCACCCCCAAGATTTGAATTTTCTAACTCCTCATTCCTTCATCCATCGCGATCTCACCCAAAACATTAAAACTTCAATCACACAAAATTGACAAAATTATCGTGAGACCCGTTAGTAAAATAAACAAAATTACCACTTTTAGGTACTTCTGTAAACCCCTTCATATATTGTTATTGCATTATACCTACTATATTCTGACTTTACCATGACTTATACACCCCAATACAAGCCATAGATTCACCAAAACAAGCACACAATGCAATGCAAATAGAATCTGTTTCAGACAAAATAGTCTGTAGTAATTTGTACTCTACCCATACTTATGGAACCCTAAAAGTTCTGAAAAATTAGCCCAACGTAAATAATTTGTATAGAAAAACTTTGTTTAAATTTCAGCTCAATATCATGTTCCAGTAAAAAATTAAATGCGTGCATTTGGAACAAAGTTTCTGTTTCAGATTCAACATTGTTTCTACTCATTTTATGGATAATCCTAAAGGCATTACTTGGCACAAACACTAAATAAATCATAAAAACACAATCATAACAGAATCATAATTGTGCAAAACACTAAAAAACAGAAAGCAAAAGATACAAGTAGTTTATTCATTGGGTTGCCTCCCAACAAGCGCTATCGTTTTACGCCCTAGCTAGGCATGCCGATTTCAATGATGCTCGCATAAAGGTAAGGAATTGAAACATAAATAGAGCATCATGAATCGCATGGAAAACATATTTAAGCCTAACCCACTTCCTATGCAAAGGGATTTTGTGAGCAAACAAATTATGGGAACAAGAATCAATTAGCATATGAAGGCAAAGCAAGTATAACTTCAAAATTTCCAACACATAGAGAAGAAAATTGATATTATGTAAAAGCATATGTTCCTCTCTCATAGTGATTTACAGTAGCATCATGAATAAATTCAATAAGATAACTATCACATGAATCATTCTTTTCATGATACACATGCATAAGTCTTAGAATCTTCCAAGGTAGTGGGATTAAGATTAACTAAAGGCATGACCTCTCCAAACCCACTTTTATCAAAAAAATCATAAGATTGCACTCTCCAAATATGTGGGATTCTTTTTGCCTAAAGTTGACACTCTTCCTAACCCACTTTTATACTATCATCAATAACATATTCAACACGAGGCTCAAATTAATTTTCAAGATCATAATAAGAATTATCACCCCAATCATGATGATTGCAATAGGAAGTGGACATGGCAAAATTATCATACCCAAGATTGCAATTTTGCATATCATTAACATCATGGATATTCAGATAATTCATACTAACAACATGGCAATCATGCTTTTCATTCAAGGAGCTATCATGAATCACCTTATAAATTTCTTCTTTCAACACTTCATCAAAATATTCAGATTCATCATTTTCAAACAAAACTTCATAGAGATAATCAAGTGCACTCAACTCACTAGCAATTGGTTCATCATAACTTGGACATTTGAAAATATCAGCAAGTGAATGAGGATCCGTATCAATATATTTGTAGAAAGCGAAGATGCAAGCAAATAGAAGGCACATGGCAACACAAGCAGACATAGCAAACAAGAGATTTGACGAGAAAAAGGCAAACGAAAAAGAAGGGCGGATAAAACGCCAAATTTGTGAAGTGAGGGAGAGGAAAATGAGACGCTAATGGCAAATAATGTATGTTGCAAGGAGATGAGATTTGTGATTAGGAACCTGGTAGATGAGAGGGTAATGGAAAATAATGTAGGGTGGCCATCCTGGCCCCCTCTTCGGGTGATCTTTGGTCCATCTGCTTCCTTTTGGTCCATAAAAATTCCACAAAAATCCCCGAAATGTTTCGGCTCCATTTGGTACTGATTTTCTGTGAAGTAAAAAACAAGCAAAAATAGCAAGTAGGAATTGGGCACTATGTCAATAGGTTAGTCCCAAAAATGATACAAAGTTGCTATAAAATGATTGTAAAACATCCAGGATTGATAATATAACAACATGAACAAGTAAAAATTATAGATACGTTGAAGACGTATCAAGGGCCGCTTCATCATCCTTGCATATCCCATGGTGATGTGTGAGTAGTTTACCATAGACATATGGGTCCGTAGTTAGTACCTAGATGTCTCTCTCTCTCTCTTGAATACAATGATCATCACATCTTCGCTTTGATCTATCTGATGTTACTCTTTTGTGCGGTGCGTTTATAGGGAACCGATGAGTTGTGGGTTTATGTTTTAGATTATTCATGAAAAGTATTTGAGTTACCTCTGAATATTATGATTCTTATGTGCATGATCATCATATCTTTGCAAATCTCTTCGATCTATTGAAATAGTTTGGCAACCTAGATTGATATTTCTTCAATGAGAGGGGTGTGTTGTAGTGGGTTCAATCTGGCGGTGCTCTATATCCCAGTGATGAAAAGGGACAAGACACATCTTTGTATTGTTGCCACTAAGGATAAAATGATGGAGTTAGTTCATATTAATTGAATTCTCTTTGTCTACATCATGTCATCATTCTCCAAGCATTACTCTGTTTTACTTAATAATCTAGATGCATACTAGATAGTGGTCGATGGGTGGAGTAATAGTAGTAGGTACATGCAACAGTTGGCCTACTTTCTTATGGATGTGATCATTGCCATGAATATTGCATAACTATCCGCTTTTCTATCAATTGCCCAACAGTAATTTGTCTACCCATCATATGCTTATTTTCATGAGAGATGCCACTAGGGAAAATTATGCCCCCCGGGTCTATCCACTTATAAGTTTACAAATGCTACTATTTACTTGTTGCTATTACTTGTATGTTATTTTATTTTGCAATTCATAATTATGTACTACCAATCACACTATTCATAATCTTGCAAATAATGATTCTAAGGAGATTGACAACCCTCTTGCCCGTGTTGGGCGCAAGTGTTTGTTTCGTTGTGTAGTCACTGAAGACGGGGGTTGGTTGTTATTCCAATTGGTTCGATAAACCTTGGTTATCTACTAAGCGAAATACTTACCTATATTGTACCAAATCACCCGTTCCTCTTCACGAAAAACCCAATGCAGATCATAAGTATCAAGGAGATCCCCTAGATGCTTGGAACATCAATTAGCAAAATCTTCAAGACTCTACAGTTTGCATTTATGTGAGAAATCACACTTGATTCCATAGGAAAACTAATACTATTAAAAGGAGATGAGGTATCTGATGTCTACTACGCAACTTTATTCTTGTAGACTCGTGTTGGGCCTCCAAGCGCAGAGTTTTGTAGGACAATAGCAATTTTCCCTTGGGTGGATGACCTAAGGTTTATCAATCTGTGGGAGGTGTAGAATGAAGATGGTCTCTCTCAAGCAACTCTACAATCAAATACAAGAAATCTCTTGTGTCCCCAACACATCCAATACAATGGCAAATTGTATAGGTGCACTAGTTTGGCAAAGAGATGACGATACAAGTGCAATATGGATGATAGATATAGGTTTTGTAATATGAAAATATAAAAACAACAAGGTAGAAAGTGTAAAACAATGAGAAAATGGTGTATAAATGCTTGAAAACAAGGCCTAGGGTCCATACTTTTGCTAGTGCAATCTTTCAACAATGCTAATATAATTGGATCACATAACCATCCCTCAACGTGCAACGAAGAATCACTCCAAAGTTCTTATATAGTGGAGAACATAAGAAGAAATTGTTTGTAGGGTATGAAACCACCTTAAAGTTATACTTTCCAATCAATCTATCCAAGAGTTCATACTAAATAACACCAAGTTATCATTTCCGATCGATCTATCTAAGAGTTCGTACAAGAATAACACCATATGATATGCATCAACCAACTCTAATATCACCTAGATACTGCAATGTCAGCACAAGTATTCATGAGTTAATTATACGGTAGGCATTAAAAAATTTCAGATTCATAATACTCAATCCAACACGAAGAACCTCAAAGAGTGGCCCAAGATTTTTATCGGTGAACAAGGTATGAAAACGTGCAATCAACCCCTATGCATATATCCCCAAGGTCACTGGAATCCGCAAGTTGATGCCATAACATATATCAAGTGAATCACTTGAAAACCCCAATGTTAGTACAGGTATCAACATGCAAGACATAACTCAAGTGATCGCAAATCCATAAAATTGTTCATTCCGATAATAACAAAATCTCAAAGGGAAAACTCAATTCATCACAACAAAATAGAGAGGGGAAAACACCATATGATCCAACTATATTAACAAAGCCTGCGATACATCAAGATCGTGTCATCTCAAGAACACGAGAGAAAGAAAGAGAGAGAGAGAGATTAAACACATAGCTACCGGTACAAACCCTCAGCCCCAAGGTGGATTACTCACACATTATCATGGTGAGAAAGAGAGAGTTGTTGATGGATAGGTGCATCCCCAAAGAGATGGTGGCGATGGCGGCCACGACGCTGGTGACGGGTGGCGGCCCCTTGCCCCCTTCTTCCTTGGTGTTTATGATACAATGGAGGAGCCTCTCCCCTTCTTGACGTCTATCAAGGGAGAGGCAAATTTGTAGCTTTTGGTCGCTCTCACAAAATCAAGGTTTCTCTCTCCTTATATGTGGCTTTGTGGTGCTCTATGGCCCTCCAATGGATGTACCATTGATACAATGGATCTTAGGCATCTCTAGAACCTTCCTAGGGACTCTTCACAGCCCTGATGAGTCTCCAAAGTCGTATATTGGATGCATACATCAGATGTGGTAAGAGTTGAAGTCAATCACATCATCAATTCTCGTAATTCCGTAATCAGATATTATCCTCCAGTAAAACTGGTCTAGAGATTGCATCCTAACTTCGTTTTGGATGAATTTGGAGTCCAGAATCAATGCCATAAAATTACCCACAATTTCCTAGTTTTAACTTTTCCATTTGATGTCGTCTTAGGAGGTCAAACTGACGATCTCTAAAAACTATTCATGGACAAATTTCAGGAAAGTCAGAGTCCTCTAACAAGGCTCTTTTTGCGCTTTTTCGACAATTTCGAATTAATTCCTACACATAAAAGTGTGAAACAAGAACTTGTGCACTTTTGCAACTATTAATAGGTTAGTCCCTATAAATCATGAAACCATAGTGAAAACATAGATAAATATGACATGAATACTTCACAAATTATCGATGCGTTAGAGACGTATCAGCATCCCCAAGCTTAATTTCTACTCGTCCTCGAGTAGGTAAATGATAAAAGAAATAATTTACGAAGTGTGAATGCTAGAATAGTGCATAAGTTTGATCAATGATAATTTCAACCACTTTTCCTAGAATCATAACATCAACTCTTTCTCATAAACTCACCATGATAAAGTAGCAACCAATTCACATGTTATGGTTCAAATAATGAATTCTCTTGAAACTTAAAAACCTATGTTCTTAGTCATCAAACAAGTGCAATTCAACCTATTCTCAACAAAGTCTAAGTAAGTGCTCCAAATACTCAATCATCATATAGTCTTCTATGATTGCTAGTACTCAAAGCATATTTTTAGAACAAATATCATCCATTGAACACCGAGAAAGGTAAGGTCTTATCGTTTGGCCTCCTAACTCATTTGTCATACAGATAATTTTAAATAATAATAAGTCATTATCAACTATATTTGACTGGCCATATGTGCCTAGATCTTTCCCCACCACATGGTGCTTGCCAACTAATAGATTGAGGTTGGAATAAGAAGTTGACTCAACATGAAAAGTAAAAAACATTAAAGTAAATAGATTGCCCCTTAGCAGAGGGAAGCATGGATTTGCATATGTGCTAGAGCTCATTGTTTAAAATAGAGGTAAATATAATTTTGGGAGGTGCACCCTTCGTGTCAACGTTACAACCAAGAGTTATCAATATCTTCCATGTTAAACACTTTAGTGGTGGTTCCCAAGCGGTAAAAGTAAAGGTTTACTCCCCCTCCACAAACAAACACACTCCACAGCTAGCCGAATCCACGGGTACCATCCATACCAACAACATTCATGGGAGAGTTTATTATTTGTATTTTTTTATTTCCGGGCTGGGAATCCCTATTACTGCCCCTCTCGTGCAAGGACGAGTGAATAAAAACTCATCATAAAAATAACCCGCTTAAGATGGAATATACTGACCGCCCCTGTCGCTCCATGAGAGTTCCACACACACAAAACATATGCTCATTTCAAATTTTAGAGCTGGCACATGCAAATTTACTTGGAACGACAGGGTAATAGCGCATATAGGTAGATATAGTGGACTCTCATGGCAAGAAACCGGGTTTAAGGGTTTTTGGATGCACAAGTAGTATCTCTACTTAGTACGAATTTTTGTCTAGCAAAAGATCCTGAGCAAACACCACATGTTGGAGGATCCGTAACAATATAACTTATATGCAAATATACACAACTATAAATCATTAGTTGTCTTCCTTGTCGAACTTCAAATAATTTGCTCAAGTTTGAAAATAATTAATGGGTATTCACAATCATATAATATGTCCAAGATAATATATTTGTATGTGAAAGTTCTCTTCCTCATACTAATCATTCAGGAATTGCTTGTATGACCAATATTGTGATTGTCAAACTTCAATAGATTTTACTTTCTAAACCAGATGTGAAGCTACTACTAAGCATAAATCACATTGATAATTTCATATTTATGATATTTCATTGATTCACAATTTACTCATACGATATAAGTGAAGCTCAAGAGTAAACATCAAAGTACTCTTCAAAAGATATAAGTGAAGATCAATGAGTAGGTAAACAATCAAGTAGGTATGTGAGGGCTATCTATCTCTCAATAAATAATTTCAAATCTACGTATTTTATTCAAACAACAAGCAAAACAAAATAAAATGACACTCCAAGAATAGCACAAACCATGTGGACAAATAAAAACGTAGGCTCAACATAGGCTAACCGATATTTTTTGATGAAGAGAGGTGGGATGCGTAGCATCCCCAAGCTTAGATGCTTGATATTTCTTGTAATATTTACTTGGGGTGCCTTGGGAATCCCCAAGCTTGAGCTTTTGTATCTCATTCAACCCTCTCATATCGAAGTTTCACCTATTCTCAGAAACTTCATCCACAAAAACTCGAAAAGAACTCGTGAGATAGGTTAGTACACATAAGAATACATCCACACTTCATGTACTGCCAAGAGAAGTTGCACAATAATTTTCAAACATCACCTACTGTTTACTATCATTTTCACAATTTATATCTACCAATATAGGTTATATGAGGGAGTCCGAGACTAAGGGTCCTCGTGTCATCGACTCATTCCTCGTGGGCCGACCTGTTGGGATGATTTATTGAAGACTGAACTGCGAATGATCTCGTATCCAGAAAGGAAATCTCTATAGAATGTCGTGGCTTCCAAGTTCTGAAGATAGGATCTGCATATCTATCCCTTGTAAAATGTCAATTGTGTGTAACCCTAGGGACCCCCGGTGTCTATATAAATCAAAGGATCCTCATTCGGAGAGGACATGTGGACTCATCTAGGGTTTAGCTTATTAGACAATCTCGAGGTAGATCAACTCTGTAATCTCCATACACATCAATACAATCAAGAAGGACGTAGGGTTTTACCTCCTCATGAGGACCCGAACCTGGGTAAACATTGTCTCCTTCGTTCCCTGTTACCCATCGATCTAAGGTCCACATCTCGGGACCCCTTCCCGAGATCTGCCGGTTTTGACACCGACATTGGTGCTTTCATTGAGAGTTCTATTGGAAATATGCCCTAGAGGCAATAATAAATTGGTTATTATCATATTTCCTTGTTCATGATAATCGTTTATTATCTATGCTATAATTATATTGATCGGAGACTTAAATGGATGTGTGGATACATAGACAAAACCATGTCCCTAGTCTGCCTCTGATAGACTAGCTCGTTGATCAAAAGATGGTTAAGGTTTCCTAGCCACGGACATGAGATGTCATTTGATAACGGGATCACATCATTAGGAGAATGGTGTGATGGACAAGACCCAAACTACAAACATAGCATATGATCGTGTCAGTTTATTGCTACTGTTTTCCGCATGTCAAGTATGTGTTCCTATGACCATGAGATCATGCAACTCACGGATATCGGAGGAGTGCCTTGTGTGTATCAAACGTCGCAACGTAACTAGGTGACTATAAAGGTGCTCTACAGGTATCTTCGATGGTGTTTGTTGAGTTGGCATGGATCGAGACTGGGATTTGTTACTCCGTGTGACGGAGAGGTATCTCGGGGCCCACTCGATAATGCAATATCACAATAAGCCTTGCAAGCAATGTGACTAATTGTTAGTTGCGGTATCTTGTATTACGGAACGAGTAGAGAGACTTGCCGGTAACGAGGTTGAACTAGGTATGGAGATTCCGACGATCGAATCTCGGGCAAGTAACATACCGAAAAACAAAGGGAACGTTATACGGGATTAACTGAATCCTTGACATAGAGGTTCGACCGATAAAGATCTTCGTAGAATATGTAGGAACCAATGTGGATGTCCAGGTCCCGCCATTGGTTATTGACCGTAGAGGTGTCTCGGTCATGTCTACATAGTTCTCGAACCCGCAGGGTCTGCACACTTAAGGTCCGGTGACGTTTCGGTAGTATAGAGTTATGTATGGTGGTGAACGAAGGTTTTTTGGAGTCCCGGATGAGATCCCGGACGTCACGAGGAGCTCCGGAATGGTCCGGAGGTAAAGATTCATATATAGGAAGTCCCAGTTTGGTCGCCGGAAAAGTTTCGGGCTCATCGGTAGTGTACCGGGAGTGCTGGTAGTGTACCGGGAGGCCTCCGGGAGGGGTATATCGACCCCAAGAGGTCCATGGGCTATGGGAGAGTGTTAACCATCCCTTAGTGTCCTGGGAAAACCAGCCACAAAGGCCCATGGCGCAGGGAGTGGAAATCCTAAAGGAAAAAAAGGGAAAATCAGCCAATAGGAAGCAATCCTACTCCAACTAGGATTGGAGGAGAAGTTGGATTGCTCCTCCTAGCCGGCCAACTCCCCTAGGGAGACTTGGTGCGCCAGCCCCTATCCCCCTCCTCTCCTCCTATATATACTAGTGGATTGGGTGGCTTTTGGACAGATTTTACGGCCACGTGCTACCCGTTTCACCGGTGCTCCTCTAGATTGGATTTCTGAAGTGCTTAGGCGAAGCCCTGCCGGAATCACTGCACCACCATCACCGGAGCACCGTCACGCTGCCGGTGAACTCTCTCTCTCTCTCTTATCCACCTCCTCTTGATGGATCAAGACGGTGGAGATCGTCATCAAGCTGCACGTGTGCTGAACGCGGAGGTGCCGTCCGTTCGGCGCTAGATCGGAAGGACCGTGATTGAGATCGCGAGACAGTTCGTGATGAGATCGCGGGACGGATCGTGATGAGTTCGTGGGACAGATCGTGATCAAGATTGTGAGATGGATCGTGATGAGATCGTGGGACGGATCGTGATGAGTTCGCGGGACGGATCGTGATGTGATCGCGGGACGCTCGGCGATTTGGATCGCGAAGATGTTCGACTACACCAACCGCGTTTCTTAACGCTTCCCGCTTAGCGATCTACAAGGGTATGTAGATCCACTCTCCCGCTCGTAGATTCTCATCACCATGGATAGGTTTGCGTGTGCGAAGGAATTTTTTTGTTTCCTGTGCAACGTTCCCCAACAAGTTCTACTGTGAGATCAACAAAAAGTTCGATGGCTCGCTTAGTCATCAGTGATCAGCTCTGCAACGGGGACGCCTTTGTTCCCAGGAAGGTTTTCCCCTTCGCCAGCATCACGATGCAAGCTGACCCAACTGACCGTCTGGGCCAGATCGGAAACTTTCTATCTGACGAAGTCACCTACCCTAGGTAGGGTCATGTACCTCTATTCTAGGACATTTTTGGGGCCCTACAAGTTCATCAAAGTCCTTAACTTGCATGGACAGTCGAATGAATGCACAAGATGCACTTGGCTTCTTGGAAGTCACTCGGACGTCACTAATCACTCGGCGCCTCCCTAGCACTCGTATAGAAAGGAGCTAGAGCGTCATGGGAGCCGCACCATTCGAGGGACTTAATACACCTTAAGTATTGTAAAGACCACATTACCTGAAAAGTTGTAGTTAACCTAGTAGTTTCTAGTAACCCCCGCAGTTACTAGCATTAATGACCCTAGTGATGGCGCTCGGCTGGTGGAGGCACACTCTATATAAGCCGTCCTATGATGCTAGAGCAAGGGTTACGAACTCCTGGTAATCAGATACCTATACCAAGCAAACACTTAGCCCCAGGGTTTGAGATGTAGGATTGTTAGCACTCCCGAGTAGGGTCCGAACTCGTAAATTCTGAGTGTGACACTTATTCTCTAGCTAGGCTTCCCCCTACTCATTCGTACCCCTGTTCTATTGTCAGGATTACTCCCAGGACAGTTGGCACCCATCGTGGGTCATGGCGTCTATCGAGCCATGATGCATAGGGTTTTTCTTTCATCTAGGTTTAATCTACTGTGCATGTAGTTCATCGTTCAACTCTGCAATGAGTACCAAAGCATCACAAAAAATGGGGGAGAAAAGATACATCTCTAGTCGATGCTGAGGAGGCACTGGTCTGGACGGCGAAGCAGGGCTCATCCGTCCAGTTGCTTTCCCGACGACGGCTTCCATGCTACAAAAGCACTGGTCTGGCCGGCAGTGCAAGACTCCTCCGACAAGTCGCCTGCCCAACGGAAACCTCCACATAGTGGGGTTCCCTGGCCAGTCGCGTCGTCAGGCTCTCTGGCCCGGTCGTGTTTTCGGTAGTGAGCTCCATGGTGGAGACGCACCTCCAGCGTGGTGCTCTCCGGCGCTGCCGGCTCGATGACAGTGCCTACAGGGAGCGCATCCTTTCTGCATTGCTGCAGAAGCATGCAGTTGCATGCCCAAAACAATCCAGTGAAGACGGAAATTTCCATCACATTTACCTCTTGATTAATTATCGTTAATTAATACCTATTGCATGCAGGTCATGCGTTCAGATTTTGGACGTGGGCAACTCCATAAACGCATGATAACGTCATCTATAGCAGCAGGCGTTGGTGATCCCTCGTGACTGGAAACTGACTCCACGCTGGCGCACGATGGCCTCTCCTGCACTTCAGTGGCCTCTACTCCACGCTGGCACCAACTTTGACTCAGAAGAATTCAGACACTTTTGTACCTCCCAAGGCACTCGGTGGACTATGCTTCCATTGCGCACCCCCAAACCAATGGTCAAGTTGAGTGAGCTAACGGCCTCATCCTACAAGGTTTGAAGCCTCGTCTCATGCGCGACTTGGATCATGCTGCCGGAGCCTGGGTGTCAGAGTTGCCATCTATATTATGGGGCCTGAGAACAAAGCCTAATCGGTCGACTGGACGAACTCCTTTTTTCCTGGTCTATGGAGCCGAAGCTGTCCTACCGAGTGATTTGTTTCACAACTCTCCCTGAGTGGAACTTTATTCTGAAGCCGAAGCTGAACAAGCAAGACAGTATGGCGTAGACCTCTAGAGGAAGAGCGAGAGATGGCACTGATCCGGACCACAACTTTTCAGTCAGCACATAGTCCTGGATCGCCCTTGTGCTGAAGGAGCGGAGGTTTTTGTCAAGATCAGTTCATAGATTAGTTTCACCATGATGACCACCGTCGAGTGCCCACTCCTCCGCAGGTTGGTCCGCACATGCCCCGACACCAGGACAAAAGGCGCTCGTTCGGTGATTAGTGGAATGCAGGGTTTGATGCTCGTGATCTCCTCACTCAGAGGCGGATCGACAGAGGCAGAGCCCACAGTTGGACACGACAGAGATTTTCTGAGTGGCAGCACAACTCTTATTTATGGCCCAGAGTGCTTTAGTTGGGCCATACGTTCTGTAGAGATTCCCCCAACTTCAGGTTGGCGGCTGGGATCAGGAAGTTTTCTGGCGAGTCAAAGCCAGAGACTTGGTTGGACGACTACCGAGTGGCAGTTCAGATTGTTGGTGGCAATGATACCGTCACAATGAAACATTTTTCCTTGATGTTGGATGGTTCAACTCGCGCATGGCTGAATCGCTTGGCTCCATCTAGCATATCCTGCTGGGAGGATCTCGCTCGAGTGTTCGTCAGAACTTTCGAGGGCACTTGCAAGCATCCTGCCGGGCTAATTGACTTGTAGCATTGTATTTAGAAGCCCAATGAGACCTTGAGGGATTACATTCAAGGTTGGTCCACTCTGCATCATACCATAGAAAATGTTTCTGAACATCAGGCTGTTTGTGCTTTCAAGGCTGGAGTGAAATACAAAGAGCTCTACTTGAAGTTTGGTCGAACAGGCGACATCTCACTAAGTAAAATGATGGAAATCGCCACCTGGTATGCCAATGGCAAAGAAGAAGACCGCCTCCGCAGCGGCAAAGGAAATGCAATCGACAACTATGCCGGCGGCAATTCCAGTCAGAAGCAGAAGCGGAAGGCTGATGGCATTGTCCAGGCAGAGGCGGCCGCTCTGGTGGCCCAAGGAAAGAACAAGGGGAAGTCCAAAGGACAGTTTAACCCCAAGAAAGGAAATAATCAGTCAGGGACTGATGTGATGGATCTACCGTGTGCAATCCACACAAGGAAAGATGAAGAAGGCAACTTGATATTGCCCAAGCATACCACTCCGCAGTGTTGACTGCTCATTCAGCAGTTCAAAGAGACTCTGTCGAGTGAGAAAACTCCTGAGAAGGATGATGAAGACAAAGAAACATTCCCTGATGTCACTACTAGACTGATGATTTTTGCTGTTGTTGAAAGGAAGAGTCGATTGAAGGTCATCAACTGGGAGGTCAACATGGCCATGCCTACCACCCCCACCTACCTCAAGTGCTCTCAGACTGCCATCACATTTGATCAGTCGGATCATCTTGCTCACGTGGCCACTCCCGATCGACAGGCTTTGGTTTTTGATCCGGTTGTGGGGGGCACTCGACTCCGCAAAGTCCTCATGGATGGTGGCAGCGGCCTGAACATCCTTTACGTAGATACCCTTAAAGGGATGGGCATTTCGATGTCCCAACTCAGTGAGAGCAACATGCAATTCCACGGAGTCATCCCAGGGAAGAAAGCCAAGTCACTCGGCCAGATTGCATTGGATGTGACATTAGGAACAGATAGAAATTTCTGAAAGGAAAAGTTGATGTTTGAAGTCGTGGATTTCCAAAGCGCTTATCATGCATCTAGGTTGGCCCGCGTATGCTCGTTTCATGGCCCGTCCATGTTACGTGTATCTCAAGTTGAAGATGCCAGATCCCAAAGGTGTGATCACGGTCACTGGCAATCGACAGTGGGCTGAACAGTGCCTCCAGCAAGGCTCCAAAAATGCCGATCATCATATGGCTATGGTTGAGCTGGAAGAATACAAGAGTGCTAACCCTGTTGGTTTGCTGTGCGCTAAGAAGCCTACTTCCGAGTTAGCATTTTAGTCGGCAAGGGAAGTGAAGAAAGTACACATCCACCCAACAAATTCAACTGCTGCGCCGACTAATATATCATCAACACTCGACAGCAAATAGGAAGCCGAGCTCATCTAGTTCCTTCGTGAGAACTGGGATATCTTCGCATGGAAGCCTGCTGACTTGCCGAAGGTTCCCAGGGAGCTAGCTGAGCACCAACTGAGAGTTGACCCGAAGGCCAAGCCCGTAAAGAAGCATTTGCGTCGATCAGTGGCAGAGAAGCGTAATGCAATCGGCGAAGAGGTGGCTCGTCTCTTGCAAGCCAAGTTCATTCGGGAGATTTACCACTCTGAGTGGCTCTCGAATGTTGTCATGGTTCCCAAGAAGGACAAGTCACTACGCATGTGTATTGACTTCAACAATATCAATCGGGCATTCCCGAAGGATCATTTTCCCGCTCCCCCGCATATATCAGATTGTTGACTCGACCGGTTTCTAGATGCTTCCCGAAGGTCTAGAACTTCATCATGTTCCCCGAGTGAAGAATCAAGCAGCCGATGAGCAGGCAAAGATTGGATCCACTCGACGACCTGTCCCCAGCAATGTGTTTTTAGAACACCTTCATACTCCTTCGGTACAGGAAGATCCTTTCACCGAAGAGCCCCCGCAAGCTATGAGCTCCACCGATCCGACTGAAGTCGATGTCCCTACAGTTATTGATTTAGTCATGGAGATCCTGGTCGTCATTCCCGATTGGACGGTGCCCTATATTGCATATATCCTCAGACAAGAATTCCGTGAGGATGAGACAAAAGCATGACAGATCATGCGCAAGTCGAAAGCTTTTACTGTGATCGGGGATCAGCTGTTCAGAGAAAGCGTGACGGCCGTGACGCAGTGTTGCATTTCCCCCGAAGAAGTTTGAGTGATTCTAGATGAAATCCACTTGGGAACTTGCGGCCATCATGCGTCATCACGGACATTCATTGCGAAAGCGTACCGAGCTGGTTTCTTATAGCCACGGGCCAATGAGATCGTCAAAGACATTGTCGATCATTGCGAGGGGTGCCAGTTCTATGCAAACTTATCTCACAAGCCGGCGTCTGCTCTGAAGACAATCCCCCATGCCTGGCCGTTTGCTATTTGGGGCCCAGACATGGTTGGTACCTTTCGGACTGGAAAAGGCGGATTCACTCATTTGCTCTTTGCGGTCGACAAATTTATAAAGTGGGTTGAGGCCAAGCCGATAATGAAATTGAACTCTCGTATGGTGGTCACATTCATGAGGGAAATAATTTTCCGATACGGTGTTCCCCACAACATCATCACGCACAATGGCACCATCTTTGACTCGGAAGAATTCAGACACTTTTGTACCTCCCAAGGCACTCAGGTGGACTATGGTTCCATTGCGCACCCCCAAACCAATGGTCAAGTTGAGCGAGATAATGGCCTCATCCTACAAGGTTTGAAGCCTCGTCTCATGCGCGACTTGGATCATGCTGCCGGAGCCTGGGTGTCAGAGTTGCCATCTATTTTATGGGGCCTGAGAACAAAGCCTAATCGGTCGACTGGACGAACTCCTTTTTTTCCTGGTCTATGGAGCCGAAGCTGTCCTACCGAGTGATTTGTTTCACAACTCTCCCCGAGTGGAACTTTATTCTGAAGTCGAAGCTGAACAAGCAAGACAGTATGGCGTAGACCTCGTAGAGGAAGAGCGAGAGATGGCACTGATCCGGACCACAACTTCCATGCGAAAAATGTTAAGAGTCGGTCGTTTCATGAGGGATATTTGGTTCTCGGAGTGGATCAATGGCAACCCCACAAGCTCGCTCCTGCATGGGAGGGTCCCTTCGTCGTCACCAAGGTGTTGAACAATGGAGCTTATCACCTGTACAACCTCAAGAAGCAGATTGACGAGCCGTGAGCCTGGAACGCATATTTGCTCGGGCGTTTCTATACTTAGGAACAGAGTGGTTTTGATGTAATAAAAATATTTCAGAGCATGTCATATATGCAAGTTTGACTTCTGCAGTGTTTTCGTTGACTCCGGTCAATTAATTTCTCGCCTGGGACCACTCCGAGTGTTGAGCAATTCTCACACTCGGGGGCTTAGCTTTGAACATGGTTTTGCCTAAGTTAAAAACACTGCCAAGTGGATAGCAGTCCATTCACTCGACAACTTAGCTGCGAATCAGTCTTCGCCTAAGTTCAAAACTACTTCGAGTGTTGAGCAATCCTCACACACGGGGGTTTAGCTACGAACATGCTTTCACCTAAGGTAATAACCCTTCCGAGTGGATAACAGTCCATTCACTCGACAACTTAGCTGTGAATCAGTCTTTGCCTAAGTTCAAAATTACTCCGAGCGTTGAGCAATCCTCACACTCAGGGGCTTAGCTGCGAACATGCCTTCGCCTAAGATTACAACCTTGCCGAGTGGATAGCATTCCATTCACCTGACGGCTTAGCTGCGAACTAGTCTTCGCCTAAGTTCGAAACTATTTCAAGTGTTGAGCAATCCTCACACTCGAGGTCTTAGCCGCGAACCAATTTTCGCCTATGTCAAAAACAAATTCGGTCGAACAAACGATTAAAAATCAAATACAGATAAATTCATAGGCTTCATCGCAGATAAGTGTTTTGCAGGCAAGCGAACCTGCTCAGGCTTAAGGCCTGAATGAAGTTTTTAGGTCGATACATTTCCACTCAGCATACCGAGGCAAATAAAGTTTTCCCATGAATCAAGTTTATCAAACACCCGACGGGCTTGCTGGCTCGAAGAATGTGTCCAAGTCGATCCCATCTGCGATCCTCGTGGTTGCGTCAATGAAGGTCTCGATGAAGTCTTCAAACTGAAGTTTCTTCGTATTCATTACTCGGAGCTCCTTCAACTTGTCATCCCTTGTCTCCTTGCAATGGACTCTTACGAGGGAGAGTGCCACATCAGCTCCACAGCGGGCGGCAGATTTCTTCCAGGCCTACGCTCGACTAGGAAGGTCATTAAGGCATGCCATCATGGATGTAAGATCAAGCTGAAGGGTGTCTTCAGGTCACAGTTCTTTGTCGATCTTCTCCATCACAACTTTCAGTCGGAGGACATATGCTTCAATGCCCTAGAGTTTGACGTTGAGTCAGAACATGTTCATGGACACTTCATCACCAACAGGTGACTTGGTGGGATCAAAATTCGGCTCGATCTCTTCGGTTTCCTTCTCAAAGTCCTGGCAGAATTCTGTTTGGAAGAAGGAATGAGAGGAGGTCTAATGAAATACAGTCGTCAGGGATCTTATGAAGTTCAGTCCACTGTGATGGTTACCGTCGAGCATGATGTACATCTTTCTCGCGAACTCCCTGAAGTGCTTCTCCAAGCCATTGCTCCTCTTGGTCAGATGCTCAGTCTTCTTGATGAGTTCCACCCGTTCCTGCTTCAGCTTGGAGTTTTCCACCTCCATCTTCTTGGCGGCAGCCAGTTTCTGCTCAACAGCTTCAGTCTTCTCCCTTGCCACCCGTTGGGCATCAGCAAGTGATTTGTCCTTGTCCTCCAGCGCCTTCTTCATGGTATCTAAATAAATAGCATTGTTGAGTCGCACTTGGAGTCGACGATGAGTCATCGCGTATGTACGTTCGAGTGAAAACACTCGGTTCAAAGTATGGAAAGTGAGGATAAGAATTGCATTGGGTTGATAGAAGTTACCTCCTAGAGTTTTCAGTTCAGTCCGCACTCGCTCCGAACTTATATTGGAGACCTCCAAGTCCACTCGCATCTGGTTCCTTTCCTCCTCGAGGTCCTCTTACTATGTGCCAAGTTCGCAAGCTCTCTGAAATGAACAAAGAAAAAAATTCAGTTCAGAAGAAACACCTACACTCCCGAGTGCAGAAGGTCAAATACAGTCGACTGGATGGCGCATGCCACCCCACCCCACTACCCTGAAGTAGCGTCATATCATGATTGATGAAAATAACATCCATGAAACCTGCGTTCAGAAGAGGAAGAATTCAAGCAAAAGTCCACCCGACATGTCGAGTGACTCGTGTACTCCGCGTATCGTAAATAACCCTAAGTTCAAGATGGTCTCTATGAGACCCCCGCCAGTGCAAGCAGTCGACGGCGGTCTCGGGGACTACACCTAGTGGGTGCACTCAGAGTGCCCACACTGGAACTGCTAACACTCGATCTGTCGAGTGATCTGTCAACCCCACTCCACACCTTTGAAGTAGCATCATTTCATGGTTGATGAAATGATGTCCATGAAACCTACAAGGTAGCTTTGGTGTGGGACGGCTAAGGAAAAATAAGTGCACTCGACATGTTGAGTGGTAAGCGTACTCCGTGTATGACAAAAGTCCTGAGTTCACGTTTTTAAGACTACTGCTCATCGTCTATGATCAACAATAGCCTCAGGGACTACACCTAGTGGGTGCACTCAACGTGCCCCCACTGGTTCTCAAAACATTCGACAAGAGGTCTGCCCTGTCTGAGCATTCGACGGTCTCTATCAGACCCCGCCAGTGCAAGCACTCAACGGAGGTCTCGGGGAGTACACCCAACGGGTTCACTCAGAGTGCCCCCACTGGATGTGCCAACTCTTGATCTGTCGAGTGGCAGAGAATAAAAAAACATGTGCAAGCATATGAATATCGTCTCTTCTAAGACCCCTGCCAGTGCAAGCACTCGACAGCGGTCTTGGGGACTACACCCAGTGGGTTCACTCAGAGTGCCCCCACTGGACCTACTAACACTCGATCTGTCGAGTGATCTGCCACCCCACCCCACACCTTTGAAGTAGCTTCATATCATGGTTGATGAAATGATATCCATGAAACTTACAAGGAAACTTCGGAATGGTGCGTCCAGGAAAAACTTCGCTCGACATGTCGAGTAGCAAACGTATTCTGCACACGACTAACTCTAAGACCCCTGCCAGTGCAAGCACTCGACAGCGGTCTCGGGGACAACACCCAGTGGGTGCACTCAACGTGCCCACACTTAGTCAAATTGCTTGCAAGGCTTATTGTGATGTTGTATTACCGAGTGGGCCCTAAGATACCTCTCCATCACACAGAGTAACAAATCCCAGTCTTGATCCATTTCAACTCAATAGACACCCTCGGAGATACCTATAGAGCACCTTTATAGTCACCCAGTTATGTTGCGACGTTTGATACACACAAGGCACTCCTCTGGTATCCGTGATTTGCATGATCTCATGGTCATAGGAACATATACTTGACATGCAGAAAACAGTAGCAATAAACTGACATGATCATATGCTACATTTGTAGTTTGGGTCTTGTTCATCACATCATTCTCCTAATGATGTGGTCCCGTTATCAAATGAAATCACATGTCAATGTCTAGGAAACCTTGACCATCTTTGATCAACGAGCTAGTTCACTAGAGGCATACTAGGGACAAAGTGTTGTCTATTTACCCACACATGTAATATGTTTCCAATCCATACAATTATAGCATGGATAATAAACGATTATCATGAACAAGGAAATTTAATAATAAACACTTTATTTATTGCCTCTAGGGCATCTTTCCAACAACATTAGCAATAACCGAAACATCGAGCCGGATGTGCTCGCTTTCGCCGAATACCTTCATAGCCCCCTTGGACAAATTTGTGCCGTTATTTGTAATGATGCTATGAGGGTATCCAAACCGTTAGATCAATTTTTTGACAAACTGAACCCATGTGGCTGCATCACACTTACTGACCGGCTCAACCTCCACCCACTTGGTGAATTTGTCCACTGCCACCAAAAGGTGGTTCTTTTTAGCCTTGGACCGTTTGAAAGGTCCAACCATGTCAAGCCCCCATACTGCAAACAGGCAGGTGATCGGTATCATCTGCAATTCTTGAGCCGGCAAGTTAGGACGTCTTCCGAACGTTTGGCACCCGTCACACTTCGCAACCAGATCCTCCGCGTCCTTATGAGCCGTCAACCAGAAGAAACCATGTCGGGAGGCCTTGGCCACTAAAGATTTTGACCCGGCGTGATGTCCGCAATCGCCAGCGTGCATTTCATACAATATTTCTTTGCCTTCCTCCGGCAAGACACAAGGTTGGACGACGCAGGTGACACTGCACTTGTGTAATTCCCCTCCAATGATGGTCATGGATTTAGAATGCCTCACGATTTTCCGCGACAGAGTCTCATCTTCAGGCAACTCGCCCCAGGTCAGGTATGCCAGATATGGCAATGTCCAGTCTGTAATAGCGTGTAAAGCCACCACTAACTGCCCTTCTAGGTCAAGTATAGCCTGATCTTCTTCCAACGGTAGCCTAACGGATGGATGATGAAGTACATCCAAGAAAACTTTAGGCAGCACCGTCTTATGCTGAGAGCCTAGTCTTGACAATGCATCCGCCGGAAGGCATCGTAGTATAGGATATTGATACTGCTACCACCGTCCTTGAGCACCTTTCTAAACTTGTACCCTCCAACCTAAGGAGTGACCACCAGAGCTAAATTACCCGGATTGTCGACCCGTGGCGGGTGATCCTCCCGGCTCCACGTAATCGCGTACTCTGACCATTTTAAGTATCGTGGGAGAGCCGGTGTGGCTGCATTTACTGCCCTTCTATGCAACTTCTGATCCTGCTTATCTAGGATTGTCGTGAAGACATGATATTGTCCCCCACTAAGATGTTTCAAGTTGCTTTGATATCCTGGGTGGTTATTCTGTTGTTGACCACCATTGCTCTGTTGTTGATGACTTCCTTGATTTCCTCGATTCTGATTGTTTTGCCCTTGATGACCTGAACCTGACCCGCCAGCCCCGAAGCCGGCTCGTGTGCCACCCGGTCCTGACCCGCCCGATGGGCCGTTACCATTGGTATGATTTTGACGAGGGTTTTGCTCCCTAAATTGGCACATAACGCTGCAATCCTTCCAAGTGTGGGTGGCCTCTTTGTCTGGCCGGCTGTGCACCGGGCAGGGTCTGTTTAGCGCCTCCTCCAAGGTCTAAGGCGCAGGTGCCCTATTCCTGTCAAACGATGGCCTGCAGTTCCTCTTGCCTCTAGGGTGACCGTTCCCGGCTAGCTGTGCGTTGGTGTTCGCCACAAACTCTAACCCGCCATCTGGGTTCTTCCGCTTGCCTTGGCTGCCGCTCCCAGCATCTCCTTGCTGGTTGTTACCATTGCCATTGTTCTTACCCTGACCTGACTTCTCATCGCCGGAGTCCGGGTCTTTGGTGGTATCTGAATCCGCATATTTGGTGAGAGCCGTCATGAACTCACCCATATCCTGACAAGAACGCATCAACTGCCCGAGCTTCTATTTCAGCGGCACAAAAGGACAGTTGCTTTCCAAAACCCGAACCGTCTGGAGCGCCAAAATATTCTCAGATGAGTGGATCACCATCGAAACCTGCAACACCCAATGATGGGCCGACTCACCTTCCTGCTATGCATAAAGATCCAGATCCACAATCGTCATCAGCTGCTTGCAAGTTCCCTTGAAGTTCTTGATGAATCGTGCTTTCAACTCGGCCCACGATGTAATGGTATTTGGTGGTAACCCCTTTAACCAAGTACGGGCTGATCCTTCCAACATCATGACAAAGTATTTCGCACAGACTCCTTCGTTGACCTCCAACATCTCTATAGCAAGCTCATAGCTTTCAATCCAAGCCTCTGGGCAGATCCGCCATGTAATTGGGCCCCTTCCGCGGCCCCTTAAAGTCCTTGGGCAAGCGCGCACTCCTCAGATCCGCTACGAGACACTGCACACCAAATCCCCTGGCTGAGACGCCGACGGGTGTTGCTGGTGCCCCCTAAACCCTAAACCCTAAACCCTAATCACCAGTGTTGATCCTTGCTGAGCCCGACCCCTATCCATAGACCCCTGAATATCCACCTCAGGAAGGTTATTATTGGGAGGGTTTCGCCCTGCTCACTGCTGGAGACCGCGAGTGACTCAATCCGCCGGCTGTAGCTACGACTATGAACCGGCATGGAGTGCACCCAGCTCCGGCTGTGTGTGTACCTCTCTTGCTGAGCCACCGCTGTCTGCAACAGGCTAATCGCGTTCTTCACCTCTTCGGCAAACGACACCCCTTCATCCAAAGGGAGGGCATCAAGCTTGGCATCCGCCGCTATCATATTTTCCACCGGATTAGAGTAATGGCCAGGCGGCATCACAGTGTGTCGCAACAAAGGTCTGTTCCTCCGTGGCGGGTCTAACTGCCGCGATGCCTCTTCCACCTGGGTCACCACTGGCGGTGTATTTGGCCCGGCCCCTGGAGTATTGAAAAGATTCCGAGGTTGAATTTGTAATTTGACTTGAGTCCTTCTGAGCTGAACCGACTCCGACACCCGCTGGTCCTGATCAAAACTGAGAGCTCCGCCCTCAAGCGTTCTGGCTCAGCATTCATGTGAGATTGCATTGCATTGATATCCTCCTGGGCCTGAGCCATCTGTCCTTTGATCCGGTTAATCTCGGCATTACGCTCTGCTTGATTCTCAGCTGTCACCTCCGTGACCATCAAAGCCGCTAGCTCTTCCATGAGCTCCAGTAAAGCCTGCGCCGACGCGTTAGGAGGCTCCACGTCAGGGGGGGGGCGCTCCAGCCGCCGCCCCGGATGTCGCACCATTGGAAGGCGGTGCCGGGCCTGCCATGAACACGACGGCTTGGCTCGGCGGGTCATATGGCTCCGAAATACTATCTACATCGGCATAGCCCCTTAACTCGCCGTCATGAAGTTGATAGATCAATTCCCCATCCTGGAAGATCCTTCATCTGAGAAAGCCAAGGTCTCTCCCAACAAGGAATCTCCTTGGTCCTTTGTAAAGCCAACGAAAACACTCTTCCGTCTGGGTTGAATACGGGCGGGTGATGCGCACTGGGCCGGCCGATGAGGTCGGTACAGATGTCCGGCCCGGATGTAGATCCATCCAGCTTGACGATGAACACGTGCATCTTGCCAATGGGAACCCGATAGCCGTACTCGACTGAGCCGGCTTTAGGCCCCCATCCTGAGTCGTTGATGTAGAGTTTGCTGCGACGACTCTTTGTCATCAAGCCAACGGTGTATCCTTTGATCCCTTAGAGAAATCCCTTTGAGAACTCAACACCACCGCGTGCTAGCCCCATGGTGGGCGCCAACTGTCGTGGTTTTGTCATGGTAGATGTCCGAAGACTTAGGTTCGAGGCCATCGCTAAGGCGGTGGACTCAAAGGGGTTGGACGGGGCGAAACACACGGATTTACGCAGGTTCGGCCCCTTGAGATGAAGTAAAAGGCTACGTCCTGCTTTGTGTATATTGATTGGAGTATCGGTTACAAGGGAGTGTATCGCTTGACCTAGCTCTCGATTGATTGGATTCTGCCTAAGCCGTCCCCGGTTCTTGCCTTTATATAGGAAGTCAAGACCACGGGTCACACAAATCTCATACCGACTTTTACAACATGTTCGACTCTGTCTCTAAGATGTCTTGCTAACTCTGGCAGGCTGTCTCCGGGCGGCTTACGCACCCGGGTCTCGCGTCTTCTTCCTGACTCTGGGCCTCCGCCTTTACCCATCTGGTAAGCCGCTATGCAGCCCAATCTTCCTCTTCCATGCCATACACTACGAGCCGTCAGGTATGACCTGGCCCCTCCTGGGCGAGTCTTACCATGGGGTTATATCCCCAACACACTTGGCTAGTAGCGGAGATGTACAAGATCAAAGGCTCTCGGCTGCCCGGAGCAGCAAACACCAGCTTGGTGGAAAGCAAAGCCTTGAGCTGATCCAATGCATCTTGTGCTCCGGAGCTCCACTCGAACGTGTCAGACTTCTTCATCAGTTGATCGAGGCATCCGGTGAGTTTCTGAACATCATGCAAGCAGACAGGTTTCTTCATTCGGATTATTGCTCCAATTTTATCAGGGTTAGCATCGATCCCTCGTTCGGAAACAAGGAAACCAAGTAGCTTACTCGAAGGGACTCCGAATGTGCAGTTTGCAGGGTTCAGTTTTATTTGGTAGCGTTGGAGGTTTGTGAAGGTCTCGGCGAGGTCTGGTAGGAGGTTGAAACCTTTCCTACACATAACCATGATGTCATGCATGTAAGCTTCGGCATTCCGACTTCTTTGTTCCTGCAGGCATTTCTGAATCATGCGCATAAATGTTGCCCCAACATTCTTTAGACCAAATGGCATAGTGATGTAACAAAAACACCCGAATGGGGTGTTGAAAGCTGTTTTTATTTCATCTGGTCCATACATTCGGATTTGATGGTACCCAAAGTACACATGTAAGAACTATAGGCGTTCGCATCCCGCGCTGGAATCTACTATATGATCTATGCGAAGAAGGGGAAAGTGATCTTTCGGGCTGACCCGATTGAGGTGCGCAAAGTCGATAGACATTCGGAGGGAATTGTCCTTCTTAGGTACCAACACTCGGTTGGCCAGCCACTCGGAATGGAAAACTTCTCGCATGAATTTGTTAGCTGGGAGTCGAGCGATTTCTTCGCCAATTGCCTTTCTCTTCTCGATGTATGATCAAAGCAAGTGCTCTTTGACCGGATGGATCTTCAGATACACTCAGAGTGGATGCTCAGCTAGTCCCCTAGGTACCCCCAACATGTGAGACAGCTTCCGTGCAAAGATATCCCAGTTCTCCTGGAGGAACTGGATGAGCTCGGCTTCCTATTTGTCACCGAGCGATATCAAGATGTTGGTCGGAGCTGCACTCAGATCGTTGGGGTGAATGTGAACCTGCTTGGTTTCACTGGCCGATTGAAATGCCAATTTTGTTGCCAAGCATTTAGACTTGAGTAAGTCTGCATCATCCATCGCTTTCTTGTATCCATCAAATTCGGCTGCGAGGACATGTTCATTGGATATTCTGGAGCCCAGCTGGAGGCACTCCTAGGCAATTTTCCAATTGCCGGTCACCGTGAGCACTCCATTCGGTCCTGAGATCTTAAGTTTAAGATAGACGTAACACGGTCGGGCCATGAAACGTGCGTAGGTGGGCCTATCCAGGATGGCATGATAGACATTCCGAAAGTCCACCACTTCAAATGTCAGGTGTTCCTTCAAAAAGTTCTTCTCTCCTCCGAACACAACATCCAGAGCAATCTAACCGAGTGATTCAACCATCTTCCCAGGAATAACTCCACGAAAATGCATGTTACTCTTACTCAGGCGGGACATTTGGATGCCCATTGCAGTAAGTGTATCCTCGTAGTTATGTTGAGTCCGTTTACACCGTCCAGCAATACCTTATATAGTTGGACCCCATTCACAGCTGGATCGACAACCAGCGCCTACCCCCAGGTGGTGGCTATGTGGGATGGGTGATCGGACTGATCAAAAGTGACCTTTTTCCAATTGAGGTGCTTCACAGCAGTCGGAGCCACCATGTTCACCTCCCGATTGATGACCTTCAATCGACTCTTATGCTCAATGTCTGCAAAGATCATGTTTTGGACCTTGTCGACGTGAGGGTATTTGGGATTGCCCTCGTCTTCTTCGTCGGCATATTTGTCTTCAGTGCACACGGACAAGGGAGAGGGCAATATGTGATCCGGCTCGAGTCTCATATTTCTTCCATGACTGGACTCGGAGCAACACATCTCTCAGTCGGTTCATGAGGACTTCCAAGTCACCCAGGAGCTCTTCTTTGGGGGCGGTCTCTTTGTCAACCTACTGGGTTGCTTCACGCAGTCACTCATGAGCTCTTCTTTCGGGGTGGTCTCTTTGTCAACCGCTTCTTGGGTGCGCTCATCGAGCTGAAGCAACGCAAGCATTGCGCTGTAATGGAGAATCCATGCACTCGGATCTAGCTCCTTTTCGATCTTGGAAGTCTCTTCTTCTAGGTCCAGGCACAGGTCTAAAAAGCATTTGAGAAAGGGAATCAGGGATGGAAGAGAGAGAACTTGGAAAAAGTTCGGAGTTCAATCAAGCCGAGTGTGTACTTTTAAGCCTCTCATTCTTTTCACCGCAGTAGTCCTTGACGAGCTTATCCAGTTCGGCCTTCTTAGCTCTGACTTCTTTTAGCTTTGTTTCGGCCTCAACGACCTCTTCTGTGCTCCTCTTGGAGACATCCTCCAAAGCTTTCTTCTCCTCCTCCCACTTCTCAAATGCCTTCAGCTTGTCCTCCGCATCCTTCGCCTTCCGACTAGCATCTTTCTAGGCAAATGCCAAGTCTTGCTCCTTCTTTTCCAAAGCCTCCTTCATGGTCTCTATTGAAATGGAAGCCATAGCCTCTTAGCAAGCTGAAGATTTTCACTACGTACATCTCGTGAAGTACTCTCAGTCGGACAGGGAAAAAGATCAAACTAAAAATAATCGGTCGAGATCTGATTACCTCCGAGTGTCAGCTTCTCCTACTCGATACATGTACACCTTTTCTTCTCAGCTTCAAGATTGCGGTGCAGATCGTGGACTTCCTCCTCAAGAGTTTTATAGTGAGATCCGATCTAGTACACGTAGAAAGCACATTTGCTTCCTTGGTGGTTTTGGTAATTAATAACAACATATATCTCATTGGACTAATGTTTCCATCAAGTATATTTCAGGAAAACTTCAATGATGGATTGGCAAAAGGATTGTGGAGAGACCCCTAGATACAAGCAATAGGTTTTGCAAAGCTTCAAGCAAGAAGACTCTACATTTTACTTTGTGATAAATCACTTTGAGTCCATAGGAAAGCCAATAAAATTAAAAGGGGGTAAGGTACTGTTGGCGAACAAAGTGATCCACGAGCGCAAGTGATAGTCACCAAAAACACCCACAAGCTCTTCCACAAAAGTCTGCCCAAGCCTATCATGAAAATCGGTGCTACCAATATTTCCGAGTCGGTCCTACCGATTTCCACCTCACACATACCCCTGCCAAACCCTAGGTCTTCAGTATAACCGATTCTGTATCGGTGCCACCGAGTTCAGCTTGCCAACTTTTTGTTACCACGTTTCTTAAAATTGGAGTTTCTGAGATTTTGGATCGGTGTCACCGAGTTGTGTAATCTGACCATTGGACACCTTATCAGTACGGCTGATTTTCCAAGATGCCTATATATACACCTCCACCACCACTCACTCGCAAGAGAAGCACTCAGAACAGATCCCCACTTATCCCATCAGATTTTCTGGGAGAAAGCCACCGACTCATGTGTTGAGATCAAGCCATTCCACTCCATCCATATGAATCTTGATCTCTAGCCTCCCCAAGTTGCCTTCCACCCAATCAATCTCTTCCACCCGAGCCAAATCTGTGTGACAGTGATTGAGTGTTGAGGAGTCTATCATCTTGAAGCACAAGAGCAAGGAGTTCGTCAACATTATCGATCCTATGTCCTTTTGGAGGGTGGTGACTCATAGATTGGTTAGGTGTCGCTTGGGAGCCTCCATTCGTGTTGTGGAGTTGAACCAAGAACTTTGTAAGGGAAAGGAAATCCCCTAGTTAGGCTAGTCCTTCATGGACGTAGGCCATCATGGTATAGACAAGGTTGCTTCTTCGTGGAACCCTCCGTGGACGTAGGCCATCATGGTATAGACAAGGTTGTTTTTTCGTTGAACCCTCCGTGGACTCTCATGACCATTACCCTCCGTGGGTTGAAGTCTCCATAAACCTGGACATACGATAGCACCACCTATCGGAACCACGGGAAAATACTTCATGTCTCCAAATTGCATTTGATCTTCCTCGCTATCCTCTATTACATATGATTGTGTCTACTTTCCGCTGCTATACTCCTAGATCTGCATGTGTAGGGTCTGCTTGACTTCCTATCATTGTTAAAATCTGCCAACACTTAAAATTGGGAAAAGATAGAAATTTTTTTTGGTCAAGTAGTCGAATCACCTAGGAGTGGTATCAGAGCTTTGGTCTCCATTGCATTGGTTTCACAACCTAGGAGTGTATGGCGTCTAGCGAGGGAAATTATCACCTTAGAGGTCCATACTTTGATGGCATAAATTTTGATAGTTGGAAGCACAAAATCAAAATGCATATTCAGTCTTAACCCCGCCATTTGGGCTGTTGTTCGTCTTGGATTGCAAGGTGAATTCTTTGCTGATGGAAGGGAACCGGATCGTGAAGCGACCATGGAAGAATTGAAGATTTTGCAATACAATGCTCAAGCATGCGACATTGTCTTCAACTTCCTTTGTCCCGAAGAATTCAACAAAATCAGTCGTCTTGAGAATGCCAAGGAGATTTGGGACACTTTGGTTGGTATGCACGAAGGTACCAAATCCGTCAGAGAATCCAAGTTGGATGTTCTTCAGTGTTAGCTTGACAAGTTCAAGATGAAGGATGGTGAAGGAGTCGCAACTATGTACTCTAGGCTAGCTCTGATCACCAATGAGATTGCCGGCTTAGGAAGAGAAGAAATGACCGACAAATTCATCATCAAGAAGATAGTTATAACTTTGGATGAGAGAGACGACACCGTGGGCACATTGATCCAAATGATACCCAACTACAAACATCTCAATCCTATGGAAGTTATTGGAAGGATTGTTGCTCATGAGATGACACTCAAAGACAAGGAAGAGCTTCGCAACAAGTCTAGTGATGCTTACAAAGCCACAAGTGATGGTCCCGCAACTTCAAGCGACAACCTTGTCACCAATGCAGAGATAGCCTCATTGTCAAGAAATTCAACAAGTTCTACATGAATAGAGGCAAAGATCGAAGCTCCAACTCAAGATATGAAAAGAAGCGTTCGTCAAGCCGTGATAGAAACTACTAGAATTGTGGGAAGCCCGGACACTACTCCAATGAGTGCACGACTCCCTATAAATGAAAAGAAGAGTCACCTAGACGATGAACCTCAAGAGATGAGTCACCTTAAAGAGAGAGAAGGAGTAGATATGATCGTTATGAATGAAGACCCTCAAGGACAAGTACGGACTCGGAGAAGAAGGAAAAGTACACCAAGAGCTACTCAAGAAGAAGACATAAAGATCATGTTGGTGAATGGGTTTTCGGCTCCAAATCCGACAACCACTCCGAGAGAAGATATCACTCCAACTCCGACTATAGTCAAGATGAAGGTGTTGTCGGAATTTTACTAGTCACTACCAACTCCTACGACATATTTGATTCACCCAATAAAGGCAATTGGAAGTTGCTTCATGGCTGAAGCCCCCAAGATATCACACCTTGAGTATCTTGATTTCAATAGTGATGAGGATTACTTGCTTGGAGATGATGACTTGCTATTTGAAAAATCTAGTGATATTAGTCAAAATGAACTTGTTAGTAATGACTTTTGTGAAGATAAGTCGTGTGATGATGATAAGTTGAAAATAGAGCGACTAACTCAAGAACTAAAACACTCTTAAGTTAGCCCACGAGTCTACTCTAAACGTTCATAGAGATCTTGTAAGGATACATGAGAAGCTCCGCTTCGAGAAGCTCAATTAAGAGGAAGAACATTAATTCCTTAAAGCTATCATTGGCGATCTTCAAAAGAAGACTTCCTCTTATCTAGCCAAATGACTTCTCTTGTCTACATCGATTCCACAAGTTAAGGCTAAGCAAACTAGTAACAAAGGCAAGAAAGGTTCTTCAACTAGTAGCAATAGAAATGATAAATCCAATGATATTGCTTCTAGTAGTTCTATTGATCCCACTAACACTTCTCTTAGCCAAGTTACACTTGAGCAAGAAAATGAACTTTTGAAAGGGATTATAGAGAAAGGTATCTACAAGAGTCTTGTCGGGTGTAAGAAATTTGAGGATATTGTACGCAAGCAGGGAGGATATCGGAAGAACCATGGTATTCGCTACTTCAATATTAATGGGCTTGAATGGGAAGAAGGTCGATACCCGAAGCCCAAGTTTTTTACCCAAAGGGAGAAGCATGAACATACTCTTCACGAGGGAACAAAAGCTCAAGATGACCTTCCACCACAAGACCACAAGCTCAAGGGCAAGGACAAGCTTCAAGAGGACATTCACTCATATGAAGATGAATCCATAGCTTTGGTGAAGTGGGTTCCCAAGGATACTTCAAGCTCAACTTCTACAAGTGCACTTCAACACCAAGGATCCCCATCAACTTGATGTGGGTCCCCAAGAAGAAGAACTAGAGAAGTTTTTGAGGGGTGACTCTGCCAATGAAATTTGCTCACATTCATTATTGGCAAGAACTAGTTGTAATGAACGTCAACACCATGCAATAGTTCAAGGAGTCACACATTCCCTCAAAGGTAAGCAAGGGACAAGGTAATTAACAAATACATGGACATCATCATCTTTGCTTTGCACTCCATGTCCATACATATCCTTGTGTTTGTCTCTTGTGTGTTGGGACTAACCCATGTAGGTGACAAGAGTAAGAAACAACAAGGATGCTCCCAACTCATGGTGATCTTCATCAACTTTGAGCATCCATCACTTCTTGACCTACATGAAGTCTTCATCGACAAAACCTAAGGTTAATTTATCCCTCTGAAGGGGGATGTGTGTAGCGACTCGACTCAAAACGAGTCAAGCCTCTGTGTGTTATGTGCCATCCCTAGATCAGTATGCTGGCACACATAGTACATCAATGTATATATCAAAGTGCAATCACATGGAATTAACGTAAAACTGATATATACCTTATAGTCTCAGCGGAAAATAGTCAATGGGAGTGGATTCCTAATAACACCAATGGCAAGTTGAGTGCAGACCGTAACCCTGAATCGTACTCTTACCTGTCGTAGAGCTTATCTGCAACATAAGACGTTGCAGCCGTGTAGGTCAGTACATTGAATGTACCGGCAAGATCACCTAGCAGAATAGAAGATAAAAAAAACTATTCTATACGAAGTAAGGCTTTGTGGCTCTGTGTCTGAGTTTTTGCATAAAAGCTGATTTTATTTTCTTTTCCTACAACAAAGGAATATCAGGAGAATCCACTACAGAGTTACCTAACATGACATGGTTCCTGCAACCGATGTCTTAATGCCCACAAGTATCGTAAGTTGCCCACAATTAATTATCAATCCAGTGTTGAGAGTTCAGAGATAGATCCAAGTCTAGAAGCTCAAATTGTCCATAACTGGGGACACGGCTAATTGATTAGGTTTAACTCTATAGAGTGTTGTGTACTTTACCCACAAGATTCGTTCCCTCCTGGTAAGTCCTCGCACTGCCGGTTGTTTGAGAACAGGACGAACGAAACATGGTCTTTCAGAGTGCTTCCCTGACTATTGTTAGTTCCCATCCAATCCTAACATCGACTACATCTCGTAGCACTGCCCAGCCAGAGTCACAACAAAGATCAACCAAGCCAGATCCCATAATGACTTGTGGCTACACAGGTAAGCTTCCGGGCATGAAGTATTCATCCGTCTCTTTGAGTCTAGGTGAAGCTTTCCGCAAGATGTCATGGCGCTTCTCCATGCATCCCGGCCATCCACTGGTTACTCCAGGGATGCCTAATCAACCATCCTTCACCCAGTAGTGTGTATTGAAAACTTGTTTCTCAAGTCTCCAAGTCTTGAGGTCTTGAAGATGCAGGATTTGAAGATGCCTTCATGAAGTTGTCGCCTTGACATAGAGTCCTCATTCTCACACCACTCATGAACACTCATACCAAACCCCGTCTACTTTCGCATAGCATAAAAATAACTAACCTTCCCGGGGCTTTAGTAACAAGTGGTGGGTTCCTACGTCATGCATTCTACTCGACTACAAGAAATTCAATAACACTACTGGAGGGATTTGTCGAATGATGTCACTACATGCAATAAAACATAGGTATGAACAAAATGGTCAAAGTGAACTTGCCTGTACTGTTGATGAAGAATAATATCACTCTCAGAAATAACTTGTTAGACTATTCGTCACTCTCCGATGAAAATCTATATAATCAAACATTGCATTCATATAAGCAATCATACTAGAAATCAATTCTAACAATCAAAAATAACACAAGAACAGAAAACAACAAGGTTGTGCTGAAGGAAATACTTAAGACAAAACTCAAAACAACAAAACTTCATCAACACAACCAAGGGTTGGTTTTCTCTACAAATGATCCTATTTTAAAAGGTAACAAAACAAAACAAAGAAAATATAACAAAAGTATTTTAGTAAATATTTTACTAGTAAAAATAATTACTTTTGAAGAACAAGTAAGAACTAAGATAAATAACACACTAAACACTATAAGTTTTCTAGCTAATAATCTTAACAACAAGTAAAATAAATAGAATAAGAGAAAACAATTTATAAAGCAACTAAGTTAATAGAAAATATACTTATAAAACAATTTATAAAACTATTTTCAAAAAGGAAACCAAACTAGCAAATAGAAATCAATTACAAGTTATAATTAACTAGACTTGATTTTCATGCAATCAACTAATAAAATAATATTTTTTTGGAGGGATACTATTATCTAACAGAAAACTTTGTAAAATCTAACAACTAATATAGAAGAAACTAAATTAAAACAATTTAAAACAAAAGAAATATAACTAAACCTAAAAAGAACTAAAACAGAATCTGTTTTGCCTGAAACCCTAATTGACACTATTCTAAAAATTCTCAAACTCTACCACTGATATCTAAGATCACTAGTGATTAGTAGCAAAAAGAATCAACTCAAAATAAAATTTTAAACTCAAGATATTCAGAAAATAAGATTTGAATCAAATCTGTTTGAATTAAATTTTAAATTATTCAAATATAGTCAAACTTTATATCTACAGAAAATACATAACATTTGTGACACAATGCAAAAATAATCATTGAAAAAGAATTAAAAACATAAAAGATATGAAGAAAACAAAATCAGAAACTATTCTGTTCTTTAAAAACAAAAACAGAACAATGGAAAAAATTCTAACTAACAGATAGGGGTGACGTGGCGGCTTCTGGTTGGCTGAAAGTGTGTGCGCATGGGTGCTAACGAGCGGACGGCCGATACTTAAGGAAAACGGTTCGGTCTAAACCGAAGGGGCATCCTATTCTAATCATGACCGTTGGGATGGGATCTAACGAAGGGGAGAACTCACCGGTGTGGAGGTCGACTCCGGCGAGGACCGGCGATGTCCGACGCGGCGAGGTCGACGGGGACGTTGCTCCGGTGGTCCCCTAGCGACGATGTTAGCACCAGGTGATACGGACGAGCACGGCGACGAGGTAGGTGGCGTCAGCGGGGCTCGGGGACGACGGTGTCGATGACAGCGAGCTCGTGAGCGGCGATGTCGTTCGGTTGGTCGACAGGGAAGAGACTCCGGTGGGTGCAGGGCTCGGGCGAGGGCACTGGGAGATGCGGGCAAGCGAGGCGAACTTGGTGGTGGGCTCAGGAGAGCTTGGGGTGGTCGGAGGTGAGCGGAGGGTCGGCAATGGCGTGGCGGCGGCCGGTGGCTCCGGCGAGCGATTGTGGCGAGGGCAGCGCACGGGAGTTGGGCGTTTGGAGGGGAATGGATGCGGGCATGGGCGGGGTTTTATAGGTGGCCTCGGTGTCGTCTGAAAGGAAGGAGAGGGGAGACCGCGACGGATCAGGTGGACGCCGGCGTGGAAAGGGGAGGAGATAGAGGAGGGAGGCGACCGCGGTGATGGCGCGAGCGGTCGGTCAGGCCGCGCGGTCAGTGAGAGAGAGAGAGAAGGTGGCATCGGTGGCCTGTTCGGAGTAATTTCGGGGGGGGGGGGAGTTAAGGTAGGTAGGCCGGCCAATTTTTATTAAAACGTTAATTCCTTTTCTTTTCTAATTTCCAATGAAAGGAAAACTCATTTGTGGCATTCAAAACACTTTCAAAATGGAAGATCTTTATATTAAAATGACCAGGGGAATAAATTCAATTTAATAATCAATTTATTTTTAGAAAATTCCTAAATTGGTTTTAATTCTTTTTGCAAATAATTTCGAATAACCCCCTGGGTTTTATGGTTCAAATACTTCACAAAATAACCCCTGGTGTGGAGTGTCATATTACTCCTCTCAAGTTTTGTCAAGGGGTTTGAATTCTTTCAAACTTCTAATTGGAAATTCAAATATGAAAGTAATTCCATATCTGGAAATTTCAAATAGTTTTGAAATTCACTTTTCAAATCTTTTTATATTGAAGAAGTCATGTCATCTTCTCTCACTGATTTGAAATGTGAGAATTTGAATTCAAAAGCACATGGGAAAATCATGTCATTCCCTCTCATTCAAAAGTTTTTAGAAGTTTCAAATTTCACTCAATTCAATCACTCAAGCAAGCAACACTCATTCTAATATTTATTATAATATTCCAAAATTTGGGATGTTACAATGTCACATCAAGGGGGAGCTTTACTCTAAGACTTGAGTCAAAGCATCTCATAGCATGTGACAACATTAACAAACTTTATGTAAAAGTGGTAACCCCACTCGTGCTTAAACTCACTCGCAAGAAAAGCACTCAGAACAGATCCCCACTTATCCCTTCAGATTTTCTGAGAGAGATCCACCTACTCATGTGTTGAGATTAAGCCATTCCACTCCATCCATATGAATCTTGATCTCTAGCCTCCCCAAGTTGCTTTCCACCCAATCAATCTCTTCCACGAAAGACAAATCCGTGAGAGAGTGATTGAGTGTTGAGGAGTCTATCATCTTGAATCACAAGAGCAAGGAGTTCATCGACATTATCGAGCCTATTACCTTTTGGACGGTGGTGCCTCATAGATTGGTTAGGTGTCCCTTAGGAGCCTCCTACTTCATGTTGTGGAGTTGAACCAAGAAGTTTGTAAGGGCAAGGAGATCGCCTACTTCGTGAAGATCAACCCCGAGTTAGGCTAGTCCTCCGTGGATGTAGACCATCATGGTATAGACATGGTTGCTTCTTCGTGGAACCTGATGACTCACAAGTATAAGGAATAAATTCATATTCCTTTCGATAAGTAAGAGTGTCGAACCCAACAAGGAGCAAAAAGATATGATAAGCGGTTTTCAACAAGGTAATTTCTGCAAGGACTCAAATTGTAAGTTGCAATTGTTTTGATAGCAAGGTAATCTATAATGAGCAAGTAATGGTAACAATAGATAAGATGCATCAAGGTATGCCAATCCTTTTGTGGCAAAGGACAGGCCAAAAGTATTTCTTACGATGAGCAAAGTGTTCTTGAGGGTACACATGAATTTCATCTAGTCACTTTCATCATGTTGGTTTGATTCATGTTCGCTACTTTGATAATTTGATATGTGGGTGGACCGGTGGTAAGGTGTTGTTATTACTTGAACTAACAACCTACTTATGATTAACCCTCTCGCAAGCATCCGCAACTACGTTAAAAGTATTAATACAAAGTCTAACCATTGCATTAAACATGTAGACCCAAATTAGTCCCTTACGAAGTAGCGCATAAACTAGGGTTTAAGTTTTTGTCACTGTCGCAACCCATCATCTAATAAATACTCCATAGTGCATTCCCTTAGGCCCAATGATGGTGAAGTGTCATGTATTCGACGTTCACATGACACCACTAAGGGAATCACAACATACATATCAAATTCACATGAGTACTTGCAACATGACTTCTCGTGTGACCTCAAGAACAAAAGTAACTACTCACAAATAATATGCATGCTCAAGATCAGAGGTGTATTTAATATCATAATAGATCTGAACATATAATCTTCCACCAAATAAACTATATAGTAATCGACTACACAAGGTAATCAAAACTACTAGTCACCCACAGGTACCAATCTGAGGTTCCGGTACAAAGATTGAACACAAGAGATGAATTAGAGTTTGAGAGGAGATTGTGATGTTGAAGATGTTGATGAAGAATGGCCTCCCTAAGATGAGAGAATTGTTGGTGATCACGATGGCTTCGATTTCCTCCTCCGGGTGGGAAATTCCGCCGACGGAATCGCTTCACCAGAGGGCAAAAGTCCTGCTGCCCAAGTTCGAACTCGAGGCGGCGGCGCTTCATCCCAAAAGTCCTCTCCTAATTTTTTCTAGTTTTTTGGGACTAAATACCAAAAGATGGGCTCCGGAGGTGGGCCTGGGTGCCCACCCTCCAGTAGGGCGCGGGCAGGGGACACACGCGCCCTTGTGGAGGTTGGGCACCTAGTGGCCCGCCATCCGGTAGTTCTTTGCTCCAAAAATTCTTATTTAATATATAAAAATTCCTCGTGAGTTTTTAGCTTCATTGGAGTTGTGTAGAATACTCTGGTGGGCTTTTTCGGGGTTCTAAATTCCAGTTGCCAGCATTCTCCGTCTTGGTGTAAACCTTCCAAATTATGAGAGAAAAAGTATTAGAATTACTCCCAAAAAGCATTATTATGCATAAAAACATAATAAATAATAGTAATAAAACATGATGCAAAATGGACGTATCAAATCCCCCAAGCTTATACCTCGCTTGTCCTCAAGTGAAAGCCGATATCGAAGAACATGCCCACATGGTCTGAGAGAGAGGTGTCGATAAAAACAAAATGCCGACATAGAAGCATCATGCCTATTATTATAATAGTAACAAAACTAACATAAAACTTTCTCATAATTTTTTTATAGCAGCATCATATAACTTCTTATGAGCAAGTAACAATTCATCACAACGTGGAAGTATAAAGCATAAACCTTATTGGAAACCAACAAACTATGTTCTCAGTCAACTTTGCAACTACAATTCATCATATTTTTAGGAAGGGTCTCATGGAGGAGCCTTTTGGCAAGTCCACATGCTCAACCATCATTTAGTCTTCTATGATTGCAAACACTTACATCATACCCATGGACAAAATTTTTCAACCAGACACATAGAAAGATAGGGGCTTATAGTTTGCCTCCCAAGATATTCACCTCAAGGGTGATGTCACACAATAATAACTCATGCCCACTCATATCCAACTGGTCCTATTCTTTCCTCACCACATGATGCTTGCCAAAGGAGAAAAAATAAAAAGGAATAGAGCAGAATACTTTGACTCTTGCATAAAAGTAAGTACATAAAAGTAAAATATAGGCCCTTCGCAGAGGGAAGAAGAGGTTGTCATGCACTTTTTAGTTTGTATGACAAATCTCTTAGCGCAAAAGAAGGTGATGTTGCATTGGCTACTGTGATAGTAACCTTTATTATGTAGTCCGTTGCTTTTATTACTTTGCCATCACAAGTTTGTGCAAAGCTCTCTTACACTAATTGATCCAACACTTTTTAGAAGCAATTTGTATTACCTTGATGCACCAATGACAACTTACTTTAAGGATCTTATTCAACCCATAGGCAAGTATGGTGGAATCTAAAACATGACTTTGGGATTTGTGTTTTTGGATGCACAAGTAGTATCTCTACTTAGTGGGGAGTTTTTGGCTAGCTATAGGACAAGCACCACATGTTAAAGGATCTATGACAATATAACTTCTATGTGAATATGAACTAGCATAAATCATTACATTGCTTGCTTGTCCAACGTCAACAATTTTGGCATGTAATATTTAATAGGGGCTCACAATCACAAAATATATCCATGATAGTATATTTGCATGTGAATCTTCTCTTCCCTAATTAATTCTTTCATGAGTTGCATCATTGACTAATGCTATGTTTGCCAATCTCCAATAAATTTTACCACTTATACTTTTCTTTATTGTGATGTCATTACTCACCATAAGATTAGCATATGATCCTTTTCTTTTATTTTCTTTTATCATGATTGCAACAAGAAAGTAAAGGGGCAAAGTGTCAAACTAAACTATATTATATAACTATCACTCAATTACATAGAAGGATAGATCATGAACTAGCACTCGAAGATAGATCATACTAAACTTTTATTCAACTATAACATGAAAAGGACAAAGGTCAAAAATAGCAAACAAAAGGTAAAAGCAATGGTGATATGATACCTACGCACCTCCCCCAAGCTTGGCTCAAGCCAAGGGGAGTACCCATACCCATGTACTTAGATCTCCTTTGGTGGTTGTGATGATGAAGGTGGTGGCGATGAGGCATTAGTAGGTTGATCCTCTGGTTTCCAGGGAAAGGGTTCACCATCAAAAGTTGAGGCACGAGTCCCTGGAGTCTTGCAATTGGAAACTAAGCTTTTACCTTTAAATCTCTCCGCATACTCAAAAACTTGATTTTAGAGATCATAAATTTGACTCTGTAGAAAGTTGATTCGCTTGTTGAAGTTGAAGACGATGTCTTTCATGGACTGGCCATCCACCATGTGATCACAGGTGAATTCCATGATCATGGAGTGATTTGCACTAAGTCCACGTTCCACCATCCTCTTGCACTTGAAGACGTCTTGCTCCACAACTTCTAGCCTGGCCTCCATGCTTCCAGTCCTCTTGGGCACATGAACATTCTGGATGTGGAGCACCGTGAGGTAGTCCTGGACTATGGGGTCCTCGGGCCATTGGCCTATCTCTTGGGAGGCCGGCTTGGTGGGACGCCCTCTGACTATCGCAGGAAGGGCCAGATACGCCACGACCCCATGCTCTAGAAGGAAGTCTCATAGGCGCATCGTGCACTCCAAGTCAAGATGACGAAATTGGCATCTCCTTCCCCGGCGGGAGACCTATAATGTCTAAACCCTAGGTACGCCCGGTATTTATATAAACCGGGGGGTTAGATTATAGGATAGAGAGACTCATCTAGGGTTTTAGCTATTCAATATCGAGGTAGATCAACTCTATAACCTTCATACACATCAATATAATCGAGCAGGACGTATGGTTTTACCTCCATAGGAGGGCCCGAACCTGGGTAAACATCATCTCCTTCATCCCCTGCTACCATCGATCCTAGACTCACAGCTCGGGACCCCCTACCAGAGATCCGCTGGTTTTGACATCGACATGGGTGCTTTCATTGAGAGTTCCGATGTGATTGCCAAAGGAATCGATGGCTCGCTTAGTCATTAGCGAAGAAGTCCGTAACATGGACTCCTTTGTCGTTGGACAAATCTTCGCTTTCGGCAGCATGATGTTGCACGCTGACCCGACCGGCCGTCTTGGCCGGGTCAGGAGTTTCGTCCCTGATCAAGAGGTCATATTCAGGATCCTAGAGTTCGTCGTAGACTCTCGGGGTGATCTTTTGCTCACCGGGCTTGCGATCTCATCTGACGCGCCCAAAGACTCTGAGGCCTTATCTTCAAATTCCGCTCCGGACTCCGCCCACGGGACCAATCTCGACGATGACCTGACTTTTAGTCCGGATCCAGTTATAGTACGTAATGGTCGGGGGTCAGCTCCTGTCGAACACACTCGTTGTGTGGATGCATTGGAGGTTAACTCCGGAAGCCCTGGGCAGATCGACCCGATCGAGATCTCGACACTGAACGAGGCTCTAGATCAGATCCTATCGATTAAAATCGCTGAGGACCCAACCGCTATCCATGCTCAGATCGGTCTGAAGGCGGGTAAAGAAGAATTTCTCATCCCACCCACCACCCACTTAGTAGCCACCGTCGAAGACTTAACCGATATGTTGGACTACGCCTCCGAAGAGGCAGAATACATGGATGAAGAGGATTGCGCTCCTGCCCCTGACAATCCCGGCCAATGGACTGCCACCTCCACCTATGACGTCTACATGGTGGATACTCCAGCCGATTAGGGTGAGCACACACCCGAAAACAATGGCGATGAATCGGATGAAGAGCCGTCAAGGCACCGAAAACAGCGCAAACGATCAAAGGAAAAAAGGGAAGGGTATCCATTGCTGGCATTGGGGAAAATGACACCTCGGAAGACCTTGGCGATCCCGACATCCCCGAGCAGCTGCTATAGGACAAGGAGAGGCTACAAGATCAGCACGACCCCGAGGATCTAAACGAGTCTGAGGATGACAACTACCTCCCCCTGTCGAGGAGGAGGACACCATGGAAGACGAAAAATTCACCGTTCCCAAAAACATTGAGGATCAGGAATGGTTTAGTCAACATCTTATAGACATTGCTCGAAGCCCGAAGGCAAAGGAACAACAGCTTAAAGCTGAACAAGATACCCTTAATGATCGACGAACGAGGGTCCTATCATCCGAAGAAGGATACGGTACCGGTCAATTGGACCAACCCAAGAGCTATCGATGCCAACGGCTGCTGCCGCAGTTTGATAACGAGGTCCCTAATACACCGTGTCCCAAGAACACTCCATACGACCAGCCAGACCGCCCTCCCCGAGGAAGAGATAGGACGGCTGGCAAAGCCGGTTATAGGACTGAGATACCCCGTAGAAGGAGAAAATAGAAAGTAGATCCCAAGGACAGGTACGACCTGTGACATGACCTGGATTGTAGAGCAGGCCGCACGAGATTCATCTACGGATATAGAGGGTACTCGCCTGATAGACAAGACGGATACCAACCTAGGCCCGACCGCAACAACAGAGGTCGGGAACAATACCCGGGCAGATCAGGCACCGACCACAGGCGGGTCATAGCCCAGGTCAGAGGTGCTACCCACCCACTGTGCTTCACCGACGAGGTGATGCAGCATCGGTTCCCGGAAGGGTTCAAACCCATGAACATAGAGCAATACAACGGGACCACAGACCCAGCCGTGTGGATCGAGGATTTCCTCCTCCACATCCACATGGCACGAGGAGATGATCTCCATGCCATCAAATATCTGCCCCTAAAAATCAAAGGGCCATCTCGACACTAGCTAAACAGTCTCCCCGAGACTTCAATCGGCCCCTAGGAGGATCTCGAGGACGCATTCCAATCTAACTTCCAGGGCACCTATGTACAGCCGCCGGACTCCTACGACCAAAGCAACGTCATCTAGAAGGAAGAAGAGTCAGCTCAACAATTGTGGAATCGCTTCTTGACGAAGAAAAAACACATCGTCGCTTGCTCAAATGCCGAGGCAATAGCCTCTTTCAGGCACAATATTCAAGATGAATGGCTGGCTAGCCAGCTCGGTCAGGACAAGCCTAGGACCATGTCCACCCTTACATCACTCATGACCCGCCTTTGCGCGGGCGAGGATAACTGGCTAGCTAGACGAAGCCACAACCCCAAAGACCCAGGCACCTCCGAATGCCGGGGTGGGAACGGGAATCCACGACAGCAACAAAAGTAAACACTGACAGAATAATGGTGATGCCCATGACAAGGCCGTTAACGCCGATTTTTGCAACCCCCGATCCGGGCAGCAGAAGAAGCCTTCTAAAGGAAATCGTGGTGGTCCTACCCATCTAGAAAAAACATGGAGAGGCCTTGCTAGTTCAATGGCACCCAAGACAAGCCCGCCACCCACACCAATCATAACTATTGGGTGTTCAAACAAGCTTGCAAACTCACAGCCGAAGAGCAAGGCAAGGGCCCACGTAGTAAGGATGATGACGAGCCTCGCGGTCCGAGCAATGGAGGACGGAAGCAGTTCCCTCTAGAGGTAAAGACTGTGAACATGATATACGCCACTCGCATACACAAAAAGAGAGGAAAAGCACCCTTCGAGAAGTCTAAGCCGTAGAGCCTGTAGCCCCGAAGTATAATCTATGGTCGGCGTAACCGATCACCTTTGATCGACGAGATCATCCGACCAGTATCCATCATGGGGGGGCGGCGACCCTCGTCCTAGACCCCATTATCGATTTGTATCACCTCACTAAAGTCCTAATGGACGGAGGAAGTAGCCTCAATCTGATTTACTCAGACACGGTGAAAAAGATGGTTACAGATCCATCAAGGCTCAAACCCAGCAACACTACCTTTACAGGAGTAATCCCAAGCATGAAAGCCCGGTGCACGGGCTCTGTGAGTCTAGAAGTAGTGTTCAGTTCACCCGACAACTTCTGCAGCGAGGACTTGATCTTCGACATTGTCCCTTTCTGCAACGGTTACCATGCCTTGCTAGGCCGCATAGTGTTCGGTTGCTTTAACGTCGTCCCACACTGCGCACACCTCAAGCTCAAGATGCCCGGGCCCAAGGGGGTCATTACTGTCAACGACAAGACAGAGTGTTCCCTCCGAACTAAGGAACATGCATTGCCCTGGCGGCCGAATTCCATTACATCGACGATCGGCCAACATAGAAATTTGCCATAAAGGCACGTAAGGTCGACAAACGACCTCGGTCTCAGTCCGAACTCCTGGAATCTTCTTCTCCCTTGAAATAGGGACACACTCCTCATTGCACAACCCTAGCGCCCGTCAAACATGTGTTAAGACGGCCCAACTTTGCACTCAAGATTCTATGGGCAGCTGTGGGGAACAACTATCAAAGGGAAAGTGTTTTGCTGGACCCAACTACTGTCGTACATGTCCTCGGACAAACCACATGTATCATCAAGGACATGCTAAAGCATAAAGCTCATCCATACTTCGGCGACTTCTCAAGATCTTCTTCCCAACGTACGCTCACTAACGCTAATCACCCTTAAAGGAATGCAACTCCCCAGGGGGCGCAGGAGCGGACATGCGATTGGGCACGTCGAGGACGTTAAGCCATCCATCGAAGACCCCCAGTACCACCTCTCATCTCTAAAGTTTATATTTTCTCGTCAAATACCTGTAAATAGTGGCTTCACCAATTTGAGTTATAAGAATTAATGAGAAAATAATAGACAATAATACATGGCTTCTTCGCTGTATTTTATGCTACATACTCTGTTCTTCCCTCATCAACGCTTCTTGCGAAACTGTTCGGTATACATTACGATGCAATCGGCTAATAGACCAGGTGATTGAATTTAAAATATCACCCTAAGAATCACCCCAACACAATTAATCATGTGTTAAACAGCTTGGATTTTGCTTTATATGCATTGGATCCGAACTATGTCTTGGGTCAATAGTTGGGTTGCCCGGCTCTTGTGTTTGCCCTCTTATGTTTCGCTCGTTTAGCTAACAGGGCAAAAGGAGAACCACTGCAATTGTGCTTCCAACTCGCCTGGCCAAGAACCTTAGGGGAGAAAGACGAAAACTGAGTGTCATAGTAAGCGAGAACCGGTCTGCAAATCCGAGCATAAGTGTCTTACTAAAAACTGACTGTCATAGTAAGCGAAAACAGACTATCATAGGAAGTCACAAGCCTGCCAGGCGCAGCAACCCCCACGCCGCGCCTGGGTGGCTTGTCACCTCCTCGTGGCTCTTTTGTCCCAACTCCAATGCTTCGGGGGTCTCTTTTCGTCCATAAAAAATCATACTAAATTTTCAGCTCATTCCGAGAACTTTTATTTCTGCACAAAAAACGACACCATGGTAGTTCTGCTGAAAACAACATCAGTCCGAGTTTGTTCTAACAAAATCATACAAAAATCATATAGAATTACTATAAACATGGCATGAATACTTCATAAATTATAGATATGTTGGAGACGTATCAATTGGGTGGAAAGCAACTTGGGGAGGCTAGGGATGAAGATGCATATGGTAGGAATGGAATGGCATGATCTCAACACATGAGTAGGTGGCTCTCTCTCAGAAAATCAGTAGGTATGAGTATGGAACTGTTCTGAGTGCTTCACTTGCGAGTGAGTGGGGGTGGAGTGGTATATATAGGCATCTCCAAAATCCAACCGTTACACCTAATAAGTCGGAGTCGGTGAACACCAATGTGTTAATCTCGATGGTACCGAGTTGCCTCAAAGGTAGCAACTTTTGAATCTCGGTGAGACCAATACATAAAACTCGGTTGAACCGATAAGGTGACCAATGGTCAGATTGCCAAACTCGATGACGCCAATTCACAAAACTCGGTAGGACCAATTTTTGTGAACTTGCGTAACAGGAAGTTGGCAACCCAAACTCGGTGGCACCAAAATGGAATCGGTTGCACCGAAATGCTAGGGTTTGGCTGAGTGTGTCTGAGACTGAGAATCGGTGGCACCGAGTGGAAAGTGTTGGTTGCACCAATTTTGGACATTTGGCTTTGGACATACATTTGCGGAAGAGCTTGTGGGTGTATGTGGTGATTATCACTTGTGCACGTATGAGATTTTTGTTCAACCACAAAACCTTACCCAATTTTGATAGTATTGGCTTTCCTATGGACTCAAAGTGATTTCTCACAAAAGATAAAATGTATAGTCCTCCGACTTGAAGCTTGTTCAATGCTATTCCTTCTCCTTCTTCTTCATGGGGATACTCTCCACACTCCTTTTTGCCAGACCATCTCTCTATGTAATTTATTTGAAATACACTAGATGAAAGTATTACTCCAAGAAACAATGTATGTTGTCATGAATTATCAAAACCACCAAGGGAGCACATTGTGCTTTCAATCCCCCCTTTTTGGTAATTGATGACAACATACAATCGAAGCTTCAAATGAAGATATGCATGTATATAATGAAGACTTTGAGAGACACATGACTTAGATTTGCTCCCCCTAAATGTGTGCAATCCCTTTAAAGTATAGTTGCTTTGGAATGCATGGACACGCATGTAGTAGAAGGGATATAATAACTCATGTATATCTTGGCTATATGCATCAAATGTATATGAATGAGATGTATCCTTGATCAAGGCTTCACTCTTGCAAACAATATGTGCAAGAAGCAAGAGATCATCTTGGCCAAAGATATGATGCATATACTGACCTTGAGTTCTTGAGCATTCTAGTAGTAGAGATACACTTGAGAAAACAATGTTAAGAAAAACAAGAGTATTCTACCAATCAAAAGCAATAGAACTCAAAAGTACCAAGATATGGAGAACATATAGAAGATAGTATTCCTTAGAATTAATATGTCTCCAAGATCATTTAGATGTTCCCCTCACTTAGATATGAAAATGTAGGTCATCCTCTCCCTCCGTATCTTAGCATTTAGATATTGGGATTGGATAGGGTGAGAAAATCCTAACATGAGAAAATCAAATGCAATAAATAGATCTTTCTCAAAAACTTAAATTTCTCCCCCTACTTTGGTATTCTCCCCTTGTTTATATAAGTATAAATTTCTGATATTCTCCTCTCCCCCTAAATTATATCTCCCCCTTTGCGTAAGCATGTATCTCCCTCTTTAGCTTTGAACCTTTGTATATTCTCCCCCTTTGGCATTAATTGCCAAATAGGTAAGATAAAGGGCCAGATACAGGGATCATTGATTAAGAAGGGATCCTTGAGAAGAAGGGTCATAGAATGTAGGATTCGTGTAATATGAAAATCATGAGAAAAATTAAGGAATCAGCTAAACTAATAATTTGTAGAACTTCTCCTCCTTTGAGTTATGGATCCTTGAGTGTATTCCCCCCTTTTTATAATAATAAGGGATCATCGAAGGATTGAGAAATCACAAAGGAACACAAAGATTTACATATACAAACACAAACTGAAATAGAAAGTCAGTGGCTCCGAGACAAATTTGTCGGTGGTATCGATATAATGTTATGCAACTCATATGCTGAATCGGTAGAACCGAGTTATTTGAATCTGAGGCTCCGAGGCATAAAACATAAACTTGGCAAATGTGAAAATTTGTACCAAAGACAAAGTCGTATCATAAGCTCAATGAGGGAAGAGAAACAAATGATTTGCAAATTAAGGGATACCAAATGCATATAATATATAGATAGGTATCAACTAGTAAAGAGTTGAATGTTTCCATGAAATTGTGCAATAGAGAATGAGCTAAACAATATTCTTAACTATGTGATGGGCGGTGACCTAGTCACCTATATTAGAGTATATTGACTTAGGAGTCAAGCAAGAATACTTGATTATAGGTCATACTCATCGTTAAGCTCAAAATGGGGTTAACATATTTCGATTAAGCATTTTAATGTCTTCATATCTCTTGAGTTTCTTTAACCCATGAATTGGAGCAAAGCTATATCAAGGATATGAATACATACCTTTGAGTGATGTTGTTGACGTAGCTTGTAGGTGAACTTTATGAGGATGCTCAAAGTTGATGAAGGTCATATTGAGTTGGGAGCAATCCTTGTTGTTTTCGTTCACTTTTCAACTACATAAGTTAGTCATGCAAGGAAGAACATAACATATCCAAATGACTAAATACCAATTGAGATTCAGTAAATGAGAAATATATGTCAAGGATATGCTTTGTTGTCTTCTTCCTTCCATCATCAAAGCAAGGTTGTGGATACTTGATCATTATGAGATTTCTTAAGATATGAGTTTTTGGCAATCTCGTGGAGTGTTGTTCTTCCAAGTAGCTACAAAAGGGTTAGATGCAAGACAAGGAAGCATAGACTTCCAAGATATGATATTCATGGTAATAGCATGGAATAGACAATGAAGCTCATCCCGTTGCATGCATCCGAGTGAGCTTAGCTCAATTTTGAAGCATCAGTGATGTTCAACTCACTCCTCAAGTGAAAAAACACTTTTTCATCAAGTGGTTTAGGAAAGATGTCGGCCAATTGCTTCTTAGTATGAACATGCTTAAGATTAATATCTCCTTTGGCAACATCAACACGAATGAAATGATGTCGAACTTGAATATGCTTGGTTCAAGAATGTCTCATAGGATTATGACCAATCTTAATAGCACTTTCATTGTCTCAAAGTAATGGCAAATTTTTAACATTGACACCATAATCTTTAAGCATTTGTGTCATCCATAATAATTCCTCACAACATGATCTAGCAGCAATATATTCATCTTCGACAGTAGATAGAGATACCAAGTTTTGTTTCTTGGAGTTCCAAGACACAATAGATCTTCCAAAAAATTGACATGTACCCAAGGTGGATTTTCTATCAACCTTGTCACCGACATAGTCCGAGTCGGAGTAGCCAACAAGATTAAAAGAAGATCCCTTAGGATACCAAATGCCACAGTTTGGTGTATGTATCAAGTATCTCACAATGCGTTTCATAGCCTTTACATGACATTCTTTAGGTGCAGCTTGATATCTAGCGCACACGCAAACACTAAGCATAATATCGGGATGGGAGGCACATAGATAAAGCAATGAACCAATCATTGATCGATAAACCTTTTGATCAGCCGGTTCACCCTCCTTAGTAAGATCACCATGTCCACTAGTAGGCATGAGAGTTTTCATACCTTTGCACTCTTGCATGTTGAATTTCTTAATTAAGTCCTTGGTGTACTTAGTTTGAGAGGTAAATGTACCTTCTCTCGTTTGCTTGATTTGTAGACCAAGAAAGAATTCCAGCTCACACATCATAGACATCTCATACTTCCCTGACATCAACCTTCCAAACTTCTCACTGAATTGCGCGTTAGTAGATCCAAAGATAATATCATTCACATAAATTTGGAACAAAAATTATTCACCGTTAACTCTCTTTGTGAATAAGGTTGCGTCAGTTTTACAAATTTAAATTCCTTTTTCTATACTAAACTTCGTTAGGCATTTATACCAAGCACGAGGAGCTTGCTTAAGACCATATAAAGCTTTGCGAAGTTTGTAAACGTGGTCAGGTTTTTTAGGATTTACAAACCAGGTCGTTGCGTAACATAGACCTCTTCTTCAATCTGACCATTTAAAAAAGAACTTTTAATATCCATTTGGTAAAGCATGATATCATGGTGATTAGCATAAGCAAGAAGGATTTGAATAGCTTCTAGCCTAGTAACAGGGGCATAAGTCTCACCATAGTTCATACCTTCGACTTGCGTGTATCCTTGGGCTACGAGGAGAGCCTTGTTGTGAACGACTTGACCGTCTTCATCTTGCTTGTTCAAAAAAACCATTTCGTGTCGATGATGTTTTGCTCATCCTTGGGCTTCTTCACGAGTGTCGACACTTCATTCCTTTCTATGTTGTGAAGCTCTTCATGCATAGCGTTCACCCAATCCGCGTCTTCAAGAGCTTGTTCAACCTTCAGGGGTTCAATGCTAGAGATGAAAGAATAATGCTCACAAAAGTTAGCCAAACGAGTTTTAGAGAGAGTGATCCTCCCCATTTGTATATCACCAAAGATTTCGTTTAGGGGATGGTTCTTGGTCACTTGTGCTCGAACTCAAGGTAGCTTTGGCTTGTTAGTTTGTGGAGATTATTTTTATTCATCATGTCCTTCATCTCCGTTGTTGTCAACGTGGTCATCTCCATGAGGTGGTGGTGAAGGAGGTTGTGGTGGATCTTCATGATGTACTTCCTCCTCCTCTTCATCTTGTCGTGTACCGCTTGTGGATGCTTCCATGTCGTACTGTCGGTAGCCTTGATCCATAGTGGGAGCTTCCACTTGAGTTGATGAAGTGCTTTCCTTCAACTCCATGGGACGAATCTTGCCGATGGGCAAGTCTTGGATAGCTTCTGAAGGATCTTTATCACCTACATCATTTGGCATTTGTTCGACTTGCAAACCATTAGAATCATCAAACTTCACATCTACCGTCTCTTAAACTTTTTGAGTGAAGGTGTTGTAGACACGGTAGGTGTGAGAGTTTGATCCATAACCAAGTAGGAAACCTTCATGAGATTTGGGAGCAAATTTAGCACAGTGATGCTTAGCGAGAATGTAACACTTGGAGCTGAATACCCGAAAGTATTCAACTTGGTTTTTTTACCGATGAGAAGCTTGCATGTCGTTGTACCTAATAGCTTGTGCAAGTAAAGTTGGTTTGTGGCATGACATGTTGTTTCCACGACTTCTGCCCAAAAGTGTCGTGGCATCTTGTATTCGTCAAGCATCGGTCTTGCCATCTCAATGAGGGTTTGATTCTTTCACTCAACAACTCCATTTTGCTGAGGCGTGTACATGGTCGAGAACTCATGTGAAATACCCTCTTCATGAAGAAAGGTATCCACATGGGTGTTCTTGAACTCTGATCCGTTATCGCTTCGAACCTTCTGGATCTTCACTTCAAGCTAATTTTTCTCTTTGCATGCGAAGTTCTTAAAGATCTTTTGTACCTACGACTTATCATCAAGAAATAATACCCACGTAAATCTGGAAAAATTATCAACTACAACTAGACCATAAGAGTTTCCACCGAGACTCTTCTAAGCATTGGTACCAAAGAGATCCATATGAAGTAACTCGAGTGGTCTCTTAGTGGTCATGATGTTCTTGACCGGATGACTTCCACCTACTTGCTTTCCTGCTTGACAAGCGTTATAAAGTCTATCTTTGTCAAAGATAACATATTTAACACCAAGAATATGATCGCCCTTAATAAGTTAATCTAGATTGCGCATCCCTACATGTCCAAACCTTCTATGCCATAGCCAACCTTTAGAAGATTTTTCAATAAGATAGGTACAAGGTTGTGTCTTTTTAGTGAAATAAACAATGTATAGATCACCTCTACGAATAACAGTAAAGACAATTTTATGATTATCAAATCAAAACACTTGGCAATCTACTTTGGTAAATAGCACATTGAAACCGAAGTCTGCTAGTCTAGATGCAGAAAGAAGATTGTAGCCAAGGGATTCAACAAGCATCACATTTTAAATGGAGCTATCATAAGATATGACCACCTTACCAAGGCCAAGTACCTTACCCTTAGAGTTGTCTCCAATGGTCAGGTACCTTCGAGGACCTTGAATAGGCGTGATCTCTTGGAACTTGTCTTTATGGCGAGTCATGTGATCCCTGCATCCACTATCGAGAATCCACTCTTTTCCACCGAACATGTAATCCTTGAGGTTTGCCATTAGACTTAGATTCCTCACGATCTTTTCATGCTCGATTTCAAACAACTCATCTTCATCATAGTATCCGTGTTCTTCATTGTCATTATTTGGTGGAATCTCCTCATCATACAAACAAAGAGATTCGTTAGAATCGTAAGCATGACAATGTTCAAGTTTATGAATGCGAATGGCTTCAATGATAATGTTGTTGATAGTAGTGACATCTCCTTTAGAATGCATAAGATCAAGAAGCTCAAATAGGAATTAATCAAAGTTTGGATCACTAGCCTTCATTTTGTGAAAAGTAATAGTTTTATGAAGAATTTCATCAAGATTAACTAATGAAAGATTTGGATATCGTTTCTCCAAATCAGTCCACAAAGCATAAACACATGCAAAGTTCTTCAATTGAGAAAGCACGAATCTTGGTAAGCCTCTAACAATAAGATTGACAGTTCTAAGGTTACCAAGCATGTTAATTTCCTCTTCGTGTGTGGGATGCAATTCATCAATGGGGAGAACATAGGGATTTTCAATATGTTTTCTCAAATGGAATTTGTCAAATACATCAATCATGGCATTCTTCCATTGACTATAGTATTCACCATGAAGAATGGTCACTCTAAAATACAAACTCTCCACACTAGACACACCCATCTTCCTCCACGGTGTTGAACCGAAGCAATGGATACCAAAGCTCTGATACCAATTGAGGGATCACTAGAAGTGTATGTCTAGAGGGGGGTGAATAGACTACTAGTAGGAATTTGAAACTACCTCAAGCACAAGTTCGAGGGTTGGCAGTTTTAGCATATGTATCTAGTCTAGAACACCCTACACATGCATGTCTACGAGTTTAGCAGCGGAAAGTAAAGCCATTGCACATGAAAGTAAGGAGTAGAGATAGGGAGATCAAATGCATGAAGGACACAAAGATTTTTCCCGTGGTTCCAATAGGTGGTGCTATTGTACATCCACGTTAATGGAGTCTTCAACCCAGGAAGGGTAACGGTCACGAGAGTCCACGGAGGGCTCTACCCACTAAGGGTTCCATGAAGAAGCAACCTTGACTATACCATGATGGCTTCCATCAATGGAGGACTAGCCTAACTCGGGGTAGATCTTCACGAAGTAGGCGATCCCCTTGCCCTTACAAACTTCTTGGTTCACTCCACAACATGAAGTAGGAATCTCCCAAGTGACACCTAACCAAACTAGGAGGCTCCACCCTTCAAAAGGTAATAGGCTCGATAATGTCGACAAACTCCTTGCTCTTGTGCTTCAAGATGATAGACTCCTCAACACACAATCACTCTCTCATAGATTTGGCTTGGTGTAAGATGTTGATTGGGTGGAAACCAACTTGGGGAGGCTAGAGATCAGGATTCATATGGTAGGAATGGAATGGCATGATCTCAACACATGAGTAGGTGGCTCTCTCTTAGAAAATCATTAGGTACGAGTGGGGAACTGTTCTGAGTGCTTCACTTGCGAGTGTGTGGTGGTGGAGGGGTATATTTAGGCATCTCCAAAAATCCAACCGGTACACCTAATAAGTCAGACTCGGTGACACCTATGTGTTAATCTTGGTGGTACCGAGTTGCCTCAAAGGTAGCAACTTTTGAATCTCTGTGAGACCGATACATAAAACTCGGTTGCACAAATAAGGTGACAAACAATGAGATGCCAACCTCGATGACATCGATTCACAAAACTTGGTGGGACTTATTTTGTGAACTTGCGTAACAGGAAGTTGGCAACCCAAACTTGGTGGCACCGACATGAAATCGGTTGCACCGAAATGCTAGGGTTTGGCTGAGTCTGTCTGTGACTGAGAATCGGTTGCACCGAGGGGAAAGTGTTGGTTGCACAGATTTTGGATATTTGGCTTTGGACAAACTTTTGTGGAAGAGCTTGTGGGTGTATGTGGTGACTATCACTTGTGCACGTATGAGCTTTTTGTTCACCAACAAAACCTTACCCCCTTTTGATAGTATTGGCTTTCCTATGGACTCAAAGTGATTTCTCACAAAAGATAAAATGTAGAGTCATCTTGCTTGAAGCTTGGCCAATGCTATTACTTCTCCTTCTTCTTCATGGGGATACTCTCCACACTCCTTTTTGCCAGACCACCTCTCTATGGATTTTATATGAAATAAACTATATTAAAGAAATAGTCCAAGAGAAAATGTATGTTGTCATGAATTACCGAAACCACCAAGGGAGCACATTGTGCTTCCAGAGGTTTCATCGGACAAAACTACTTTTGTCCGACACATCCTCTTGGGGGCAGGAGGAGGTAGGACCTCCAAAGTGTCCGCTGACGCTACCATTTTTCTTGTGAGGGGGAATTGCTCTCCCCTCCATCCTTGTGCTCCTCCTCATGAGTGGAAGAGGCGTGGGTCTCCCTGGACATAATATCCAGTAGAACCCTCAATCAAAGACCATCTTTGGCCTTCTTCTTCTTCTTCTCTGGCACTGTGTATGGCACCATGACGAGCATCGCCGTCAACAAATCCGACCTGGGGTCTTCGGGCTGTGGAGCTGGGTAGTTAATTTCCATGGCCTTGCTTAACCATTTTTGCAAAGATGAGGGCGAAGATGTTCAGCCCTTTTGTCAAAGAACAGAGCTAGAGAATTGAAATTTTATCATACCGGGGCAGGAGGGTTGTCGGTGTCAAGACTTACGTCTTCTTCCATGTCCGACCAGTTTTTCTAGGGCTTGAATAGCACTTTCCATAATTTCTCATGGGTCGTGCGGAAGAGTTGGCGCATGGTTGGCTCGTCCTTGAGCTGATGAGCCCACATGAGGGTGGCCCGGTGTTGGCAGGGAAGAAGAAGACGTCAGAACATGACCTGGACCATATTAACCATCTCGATCTTGGTCACGATTATCGAGGAAATGCACTTTTGCAACGATTTCACCTCCGTGTCTGACCCCCAGTTGAGGCCTTTCCTGAGCCATGAGGTTAATCTCATAGAGCTCTAGATCAGAACTCAGCAGGCGCCACCCAGCCCTCGTCCCTCGGTTTGGTGATATAGAACCACTCCTTCTGCTAGATCTTTATTGTATCGGTGAAAGTACTATTGGAAATATGCCCTAGAGGCAATAACAAATTAGTCATTATCATGTTTCCCTGTTCATGATAATCGTTTATTATCCATGCTAGAATTGTATTGATCGGAAACTCAGATACATGTGTGGATACATAGACAACACCATGTCCCTAGTATGCCTCTAATAGACTAGCTCGTTGATCAAAGATGGTTAAGGTTTCCTAGACATGGACATGAGATGTAATTTGATAACGGGATCACATCAGGATCACATCATTAGGAGAATGATGTGATGGACAAGACCCAAGCTATAAATGTAGCATGTGATCATGTCAGTTTATTGCTACAGTTTCTGCATGTCAAGTATTTGTTCCTATAAGCATGAGATCATGCAAATCACTGGCACCGGAGGAGTACCTTGTGTGTATAAAACGTCGCAATGTAACAGGGTGACTATAAAGGTGCTCTACAGGTATCTCCGAGGGTGTTTGTTGGGTTGGCATGGATCAAGACTGGGATTTGTTACTCTGTGTGACGGAGAGGTATCTCAGAGCCCACTCGGTAATACAACATCACAACAAGCCTTGCAAGAAATGTGACTAAAGTTTTAGCCACGGGATCTTGTGTTATGGAACGAGTAAAGAGACTTGCCAGTAACGAGATTGAACTAGGTATAGAGATACCGACGATCAAATCTCGGGCAAGTAACATACCGAAGAACAAAGGGAACATCATACAAGATTATTTGAATCCTTGACATAGAGGTTCAACCGATAAAGATCTTCGTCGAATATGTAGTAGCCAATATGGGCATCCAGGTCCCGCTATTGGTTATTGACTGTAGAGGTGTCTCGGTCATGTCTACATAGTTCTCGAACCCGCAGGGTCTGCACACTTAAGGTTTGGTGATGTTTTGGTAGTATTGAGTTATGTATGTTGGTGACCGAAATCGTCCAGAGGTAAAGATTGATATATAGAAAAGTGGTATTTGGGTTCCGGAAAAGTTTCGGGCTCTACCGGTAGTGTATCGGGAGTGACGAAAGGGTTCCGGGGGTCCACCGGGAGGAGCCCACCCACCCCGGGGGTCACATGGGCCTAAGTGGTTTTGCACCAACCCATAGTGGGCTGGGCAACCACCCACATAGGGCCCTTGCACCCAATGGTAGGTGGGGAGGTGCCTTGGAGGGGAGAGAGACCTCCCTAGGGCGCCCACCTCCCTTGTGGGAGGTGGACTCCTCCCTATCTTGGCCGGCCAGCCCTCCTTGGAGGAGGGGCCAAGGCTGCACCCTACCTACCCCTTCCTGCTATAAATAGAGAGGAAGAGGGAGGGAAGCACCACCCTAGGGCTTAGGTGCAGCCCTCCCTCTCTCCCTAGATTTGTTTCTCCTCCGAAACGTGTCTGCGACAGCGCTTGGCGAAGCCCTGCTGAGATCGCTCCACCACCACCGCCACCATGTCGTCGTGGTGCTAGAGAACTCCTCTACCTCTCCACCCTCACTTGCTGGATCAAGGAGGTGGAGATCATCATCGAGCTGTACGTGTGCTGAACGCGGAGGTGTCGTCCGTTCGGTGCTAGATCAGAAGGACCGTGATCAAGATCGCGAGACGATTCATGATTTGATCACGGGACGGGTCATGATGGGATCATGGGACGGATCATGATTGGATCGCGGGATGGATTGTGATGGGATCGTGGGACACTTGGCGAGTTGGATCGCGAAGACGTTCGACTACATCAACCGCATTTCCTAACGCTTCCCGCTTAGCGATCTACAAGGGTATGTAGATCCACTCTCCCCCTCGTAGATGCTAATGACCATGGATAGATCTTGCGTGTGCATAGGAAATTTTTTGTTTCCCATGCAACATTCCCCAACAAGTACCGGCCGGCCAGTCTACGCGGGGAAGCTTACTGATTACCGCCCCTCCGTATTCTGCGTGCTCACCCACGACTATCTTAGGCTTGACATTGAATACCTTGAGCCATAGCCTGAAGTGCGGCTCGACCCGCAAGAAGGCTTCGAATATAATGATGAATGCCGAAATATGAATGAAAGAGTTCGGGGCAAAATCGTGGAAATACATCCTTTAGAAGAAGATATGGCCCCTGTCAAAGGGGTGGAGCGGAAAGCCCAGTCCCTAGATGAAATGGGGGATGAAAACCACCCTCTCACCTGGCTTAGGGGTGGGGACCACCTGGTTCGCCTCTGGAGCACGGTGGAAGATGTTGGCGGGGACGTATCTGGTGAGCTTTAACTCCTGGATGTCCTTGTTGGTGACCGTGGAGGCCTCCCACTTGCCCATGGAGCCCGAACACGCCATGGCTGAGCTTAGAGGAGAGATTAAGGGAATACTGGATATGGGCTCTTGAATCTTGGGATGATTGAGGAAGCAAGGGATGTGAATGGGAGGCGTGAATAGGCCTCGGATTTTTCCCTTTTATGAGGCGTGATGCCGATAAGGATCCTTTACAGCGCCGCAAGTCTCTTTGCTTCCCGAGACGTGCATGTCGTTAAGCACGAGTGAATTAACCTAGGGCGATAATCATATTCCGTAATAAACGGGGCATGATCTACTCATTGATAAGTCATGCCAATGTAAAAACGGCCTCGAACTGCAAATCGAGTTTTCATAACTGGTTCAGCGGTCATGCTAGGCCGCGACCCTTCCTCAAAAAGGCTGTCAAAAAACACTGTTTGTGCTTTGATGTTTGGCCTTTGGGGCTACGCAACTCATGGCATCCAAACGATCGTTGGATCGGAAAAATTATGCGTCATCGGAAGCCGGACTAGTCTCAGCCGATCATTAATGGGAAGAAGAACTCACCCCGCAAGCCGAAGACTCCGATCACGTGGAGCTGCCAGTGTTGTGACCCTTGGCGTTGGGGGCTAGTTCGGGGGCTACGAAGGGAGTCATGGACTAAGGGGTCCTCGGGCCGTTGGCCTATCTCCCGCGAGTCCGTCTTGGCGGGCCACCCTCTGACTATCGCAGAAAGGGCTGGATATGCCATGACCCTGTGTTCTAGAAGGAAGTCTCAAAGGCGCGTTGTGCACTCCAAGTCAAGATGAGGAAATCGGCATCTCCATCCCTGGCAAGGGACCTATCATGTGTAAACCTAGGTACCCCCAGGTGTCTATATAAACCCAGGGGGTTAGATTATAGGACAGAGAGACACATGTAGGTTTTTAGCTATTTGATCTCGAGGTAGATCAACTCTATAACCTTCATAAACATGAATATAATGGAGCAGGACGTAGGGTTTTACCTCCATAGGAGGGCCCGAACCTGGGTAAACATCGTCTCCTTTGTCCCCTGTTACCATCGATCCTATACTCACAGTTCGGGATCCCCTACCTGAGATCCACTAGTTTTGACATTGACACACCCCCTCAAGCATCTCAATGGTTCGAGGGTGCTTCATCACCTCATGCAGATATGGGTTGATAACCTTCTCGAAGAACTTGTCCATGGGGGAACTTGAGGTAGCCATGGAGATTTAGATCTGACAAGAAAACAACACGAAACAAGTACATAATAAAATCTTAAGATGAGGTGGTCAAAACATTCGGGGGTATATATAGAGAATTTTTATTCTTGGGAACCAAGAAAACGAAAGGAAAACGGAGTCGGGAAGATTCCTAAGGTGGGCACGCTCCACCAAGGCACGTGAGGGATGGCAACCGCACCCTCGTGCTCCATGCCCTCCTCGGTTACCTTCCGGTTTATTTTTTATTTCCTAAAATTCATAAATATTCCAAAACTGAAAAAAATATTTTTGCGGATTTTTCAGAGACTCTTTACTCACCGTATGACGTACCTCTTTATATTTACGGTTCTGGAGCATTTCAGAAGGTTTCTTTTATGTGTTCCTCCGGTGTCATGGTTCGGATAACATTACTTTCAACATTAATAGGAGTAACTAAGATATAGTGTTTATTGTTTGTCCATTGAACACCTTCGGGTTGGTACCTTCGACATTATTAATATTAATAGCTCCAGGGCAATGAACCTCCTTGATGAGATAGGGTCCTTCCGATTTGGAGAGAAGTTTTCCTACAAAAAATCTGAAACGAGAATTGTACAAAAGAACATATTCTCCAACTCTAAATTCTTTCTTTTGGATTCTTTTATCATGCCATATTTTAACTTTTTATTTAGATAACTTGGCATTTTAATAAGCTTGGGTTCTCGAGTCATCTAATGAGCTAATATCAAATAACCTCTTTTCCCTCGCAAGTTTGAACTCACAGTTTAGTTCTTTGATTGCCCAAAATGCTTCATGTTCTAATTCTTGAGGCAAATGACAAGCTTTCCCATAGACCATCTTATAAGGAGACATACCCATAGGCTTTTTATAAGCAGTTCTATAGGCCCAAAGTGCATCATCTAATTTCTTAGACCAATTCTTTTGAGGCCTATTGACAGTCTTTTGTAATATCAATTTTATTTCTCTATTGCTAAGTTCAACTTGACCACTAGACGGAGGATGATAGGGTGATGCAATTCTATGGTTAACATCATATTTAGAAAGCATTTTACGGAAAGCGCCATGAATAAAGTGTGAACCACCATCAGTCATTAGATATCTAGGGACTCCAAACCTTGGGAAAATAACTTCTTTAAGCATTTTAATGGTAGTATAATGATCAACACTACTAGTTGGAATAGCTTTTACCCACTTAGTGACATAATCAACAGCAACCAAAATATGAGTATACCCATTGGATGAAGGAAAAGGTCCCATATATCAAAACCACAAACATCAAATGGTTCAACAACAAATGAATATTTCATAGGCATTTCCTAATGCTTACCGACATGACAAATTCTTTGAAATTCATCACAAGAAGAGACAAGCTTACGAGCATCTTTGAAGATAGTAGGCCAATAAAAACTAGATTGTAATACCATATGAGCAGTTCTATCTCCAGCATGATGTCCTCCATAAGCTTCGGAATGACATTTCCATAAGATTTGTTCCTTTTCATTCTCAGGTACACAACGTATAATTATACCATGTACTCCTTCTTTATAAAGATGTGGGTCATCCCAAAAGTAATGTCTTAAGTCATAGAATAATTGTTTATTTTCTTGGTATGTGAAACTAGGTGGAATATATTTAACAACAATGTAATTAGCATAATCAGCATACCATGGAGTGTTCGAAAGACGTTTATTGTAGCTAGTTGTTCATTAGGAAAACTATCATGAATAGGTAGTGGGTCATCAAGAATATTTTCTAACCTAGACAAGTTATCAGCTACGGGGTTCTCAGCTCCCTTCCTATGAACGATATGTAAATCAAATTGCTGAAGCAAGAGAACCCACCTAATGAGTCTAGGTTTAGCATCTTTCTTTTCCGTAAGATATTTTATAGCACCATGATCAGTGTGAGCAGTAACTTTGGAATCAACAATGTAAGGTCTGAATTTATCACAAGCAAACACAACCGCTAAAAATTCTTTTTCAGTAGTGGCATAATTTCTTTGGGCACTGTCTAGAGTTTTGCTAGCATAAGGGATAACATTTAATATCTTATCAACTCTTTGTCCTAGAATAGCACCGATAGCATAATCACTAGCATCACACATCATTTCAAAAGGCAGGTTCCAATCAGGTGGTTGAACAATAGGTGAAGTGGTTAAGGCTTTCTTTAGTGTTTCAAAGGCTTCTATGCAATCATCATAAAAAGAAAATGGAATATTCTTTTGTAAAAGATTAGTAAGAGGCCTAGAAATCTTTGCGAAGTATTTAATAAACCTCCTATAGAAACCAGTGTGACCAAGGAAACTTCAAATACCTTTGATATCTGTAGGACATGGCATTTTCACAATTGCATCAACTTTAGCTTGATCCACCTCAATACCTCATTCGGAGATCTTATGCCCCAAGACAATACCTTCATTAAACATAAAGTGGCACTTCTCCCAATTCAAGACGAGATTAGTCAGTTCACATCTCTACAAAACTCCATCAAGGTTGCTTAAGCAATCATCAAAAGAAGTTCCGCAAACGGAAAAATCATCCATGAAAACCTCCACAAGCTTTTCACAAAAATCAGAGAATATAGTAGTCATACATCTTTGAAAGGTAGCAGGTGCATTGGATAAACCAAAAGGCATACGTCTATAAGCATAGGTTCCAAAAGGACAAGTAATGGTTCCAAAAGGGTATTTTAGAGAAACCAGAATATCCATTTAGGGAACAAAAGTGTGTGTGTTTAGATAATTAATGTTTCAAGCATTTGATTAATAAAAGTCAAGGGGTAATGATCTTTTCCAGTAGCTTTGTTTAAATTTTCTAAAATCAATTACCATCCTATGGCCAGTAACAATTATTTGTGAAATAAGCTCATTTTTATCATTAGGAACAACAGTAATACCTCCTTTCTTAGGGACACAATGAACGGGACTCACCCATCTACTATCAACTATAAGATAGATTATACCTGCTTCCAGAAGCTGTAATATTTAAGTTCTTACCACTTCTTTCATCTTGGGATTCAATCATCATTGGTGATTAATAACAGGTTTATCATTAGGTTCCATATTAATCTTGTGCTGACATAGAGTGGGATTAATTCCCTTTAGATCGTTAAGAGTATATCCAATAGCAGCCCGGTGCTTCTGGAAATTTTTCAATAATCTTTTTTCTTCATGTTCTGAAAGGTTAGCACTAATAATAACAGCCCAGTGCTTCTTGAAATTTTTCAATAATCTTTCTTCTTCATGTTCTGAAAGGTTAGCACTAATAATAACATGATATATCTTTTTCTCATCAAGATAAGCATACTTCAAAGTAATAGGCAATTGTTTTAGTTCAAACACAGCGTCGCCTTTAGGTGAAGGAGGACCTCCAAGAGTTTCAATAGGCAAATTTTGTTTCAGTAGAGGCTGTTGTTCAAAGAAATTTTTATATATTTCATTTATTTCACGAAAGTGCATATAATTTTCATGAGCTAGAAAATATTGTTCTAGTGGATCGGTAGGAGGAACGGCAATAGAAGCAAGACCAATTATTTCATCCTTACTAGGTAATTCTCTTTCATGTTGTTGTCTACTAAACTTGGAAAAATTAAACTCATGAGACACATCACCAAACTCAACACTGGTAGTTTGCTTTTTGCAATCTATCTTAGCATTCACGGTGTTGAAGAAAGGTATACCAAAGATAATGGCACAAAAGTCATATTGTGGGGAACCAATAACTAGAAAATCCGTAGGATATTTTATTTCCCACAATACTTCAACATCTCTAACAATCCCAAGTGGCGTGATTGTGTCTTTATTAGCAACTTTCATAGTAACATCAATATCTTCTATTTCAGTAGGTGCTATGTCATTTATAATTTCTTGATACAAGGTAAAAGGAACAACACTCACACTAGCACCCAAATCACATAAGACATGATAACAATGATCTCCTATTTTGACTGAGATAACAGGCAAGCCAACTACGGCTCTATGTTTGTCTTTTTCATGTGGATTAGCAATTCTAGCAGCTTCATTAGAGAATTAAATGACATGCCCATCAATATTTTTTACCAAGAGATCTTTAACCATAGCAACACTAGGTGCTCTAATATTAAATTTGTGAACCATAGATGATACCTTAGCATGTTCCTTTATCTTAACAGGGAAACATGGTTTCTCAATATAAGCGATAGGCACAACTGGATCAACATTGTAAATGCTAGTTTCTTCTTTAGCTATGAACGGTTCTTTAATTTGTTCTCTAATAGGGGGATGATATTTAAACCACTTATCTTTAGGGAGATGAAATGAGCAGCAAATGATTCACAAAAAGAGGCTACTATCTTAGAGTCAAGACCATATTTGGTGCTAAACTTATGAAAAGCATCAGTATTCATAAAATATTTAACACAATCAAATTCAAGCTTTATACCCGACTCATTACCTTCGTCGAGTTCCCAATCTTTAGAGTTGCGTTTAATTCTTTCCAATAGATCCCACTTGAATTAAATAGTCTTCTTCATAAAAGAACCAGTACAAGAAGTATCGAGAATGGTTTGATCATTATGAGAAAGACGAGCATAAAAATTCTGAATGATAACTTCCCTCGGGATGTCATGATTGGGGCACGAATATAACAATTACTTAAGCTTACGCCAAGCTAGAGCGATACTTTCTCCTTCACGAGGCCAAAAATTATATATATAATTCCGATCACAATGAACTAGGTGCATAGGATAAAACGTTTGGTGGAATTCCAATTTCAAACGATTCCAGTTCCATGATCCAATATCATCACATAGCCTATACCATGTCAATTGTTTTCCCTTCAAATATAAATGGAAACCCTTCTTCTTAACTTCATCTCTGGATAAACCTGCAAGCTGAAATAGTCCACACATTTCTTCCACATGGATTAGTTGGATATCAGGATGTTCAGTTCCATCTCCTGCATAAGGACTAGCTAGCAGTTGTTCCAACATACCCAAAGGAATTTCATAACGAATATTTTCTGTAGGTTATGTAGGTTGAGGGGCTAATTGTGGTTCCGTTCGAGGTGAAGATACCCCAAACAAACCCCTCAAAGGATTACTTTCCATTGTAACAAGTGACAGTAAATTTCAGCATGTAGTACAAGTTTTTCCATACTGATTTCCACTTACCAATAGCGCTTCACTCCCCGGTAACGGTGCCATAAAAGAGTCTTGATGATCCACAAGTATAGGGGATCAATTGTAGTCCTTTCGATAAGTAAGAGTGTTGAACCCAACGAGGAGCAGAAGCATATGATAAGCGGTTTTCAGCAAGGTTATTTCTGCAAGCACTGAATTTGTAAGTTGCAAGTGTTTTTATAGAAAAGTAATTTGTAACGAGCAAGTAACGGTAACAATAAATAAGGTGAATCAAGGTGTCCCAATACTTTTGTGGCGAAGGCCAGGCCAAAAGTACCTCTTACGATGAGCAAAGTCTTCTTGAGGGTACACGGGAATTTCATCTAGTCACTTTCATCATGTTGGTTTCGTTCGTGTACGCTACTTTGATAATTTTATATGTGGGTAGACCGGTGCTAAGGTCTTGTTCTTACTTCAACTAACAACCTACTTATGATTAACCCTCTCGTAAGCATCCGCAAATATGAGAAAGGTATTAAGACAAAGTCTGACCATAGCATTAAGCATGTGGACCCAAATCAGTCCCTTACGAAGGAGCGCATAAACTAGGGTTTAAGTTTCTGTCACTCTCGCAACCCATCATCTAATAACTACCCCAAAATGCATTACCTTAGACCCAAGGATGGTGAAGTGTCATATAGTAGACATTCACATGACACCACTAAGGGAATCACAACATACATATCACCAAAATATCGAACACATATCAAATTCACATGAGTACTTGCAATATGACTTCTCCCGTGACCTCAAGAACAAAAGTAAATACTCATAAATAATATGAATGCTCAAGATAAGAGGTGTATTGAATATCATAATGGATCTGAACATATAATCTTCCACCACATAAACCATATAGTAATCAACTACAGAAGGTAATCAACACTACTACTCACCCACAGGTACCAATCTGAGGTTCCAGTACAAAGGTTTAACACAAGAGATGAACTAGGGTTTGAGAGGAGATGGTGATGTTAAAGATGTTGATGAATCATGGCCTACCCTAGATTACAGGGTTGTTGGTGATGATGATGGCTTCGATTTCCCCCTCTGGGAGGGAAGTTCCCCTAGCGGTATCGCTCCACCGGAGGGCAAAAGTGCTCCTGCCCAAGTTTCGCCTCGAGGCGGCATCGCTTCGTCCCGAAAGTCCTCTCCAGATCGCTTCTAGGTTTTTTGGGACTAAATACTAGAAGACGGGCTCCGAAGGTGGGCCTAGGTTCCCACCCTCCACCAGGGCATGGGTAGGGGGTAGGGAGGGTTCTGGTGGAGGGTGGCCACCTGGTGGCCCCCATTGCTCTACAAATTCTTATTTAATATATGAAAATTCCTCGTGAATTTTTAGCTTCATTGGAGTTGTGCAGCATAGGTATCTTTGACGTGCTTTTTCGGGGTGCTAAATTCCAGTTGCCAGCATTCTCCCTCTTGATGTAAACCTTGCAAATTATGAGAGAGAAGACATATGAATTACTCACCAAAGCATTATTATGCCTAAAAACATTATAAATAAAAGTAATAATCATGATGCAAAATGGACATATCAGAACCCTCCGTGGGTAGAGCCCTCGGTGGACTCTCGCGACCATTACCCTCCATGGGTTGAAGTCTCCATAAACGTGGACGTACGATAGCACCACCTATCGGAAGCACGGGAAAAAATATTCGTGTCTCCAAATTGTGTTTGATCTTCCTCCCTATCCTCTATTACATATGTTTGTCTTTACTTTCCACTGCTATACTCTTAGACAAGCATGTGTAGGCTGTGCTTGACTTGCTATCATTGTTAAAATCTGCCAACACTTAAAACTGGGAAAAGGTAGAAATATTATTTGGTCAAGTAGTCTAATCACCCCCTCTAGACATAATTTGGATCCTACACACGCCCTGCATACAACAATAACAATACAAAGTATATCAGAGCAGACAATTGGATACAATATTGAGGTTCAAAAAGCATTCGGATTTTGAGACTGTCGCCGACTACTTCAGTTGACGACACCCTCGGGGACTACACCCAATGGGTGCGCTCAGCGCACCCCCATTGGAGAACTACTGGTTCTACAGCCCGATGGTCAACGTCAAGAGGCTCTGGTAAATGGACCATCCCCACGTCCTCTTCGACAAGTATCTCATCATTCGGATCCGACTACCTAACATTCGGATTTTTAGACTGCCGATGACTACTTCAGTCTATGGCAGCCTCGAGGACTACACGCAGTGGGTGCACTCAACACGCCCCCATTGGAGAACTACCAGTTCTACACCCCGACGGTCAATGTAGAGAGGCTCTAGTACATGGATCATCATCGCATCCTCTACTACAAGTATCTTATCATTCGGATCCAACTACCTAACATTCAGATTTTGAGAATGTCGCCGACTGCTTCAGTCGATGGCAGCCTCGGGGACTACACCCAGTGGGTGCACTCAGCACGCCCCCATTGGAGAACTACCGGTTCTACTACCCCGACGGCAATGTCGAGAGGCTCTGGTCCGTGGACCATCACCGCATCCTCTTCGACAAGTATCTCATCATTTGGATCCAACTACCTACCATTCGGAATTTGAGAATGTCGCCGACTGCTTCAGTCGACAGCATCCTAGGGGACTACACCCAGTGGGTGCGCTCGGCGTGCCCCCACTGGAGAACTACCAGTTCTACACCCCGACAATCAACATCGAGAGGCTTTGGTCCATGGACCATCACCACATCCTCTTCGACAAGTATCTCATCATTCGGATCCAACTACCTTAACACCTTGTGGGTGTACTCCTACTCCTGACGTAAACCCACTCAGGACTCTACATAAACTCACTCGGGATTCTAGGGGATTCCAAAAAAATCTTCAACGCAATAATTCGATCTGAAGAAGGTACTTATGAGACTACTTACTCGGACATCATTCTCCAAAGCCTCGCCAGCATCGCGGGCCTCCTTCAGCTTGTCGTTCACCAACTTCAGTTGGATCAATGCCTCCTTGCTCGCTCCCACCCGTTCCTCCAGGACACGCTACATACCGATGATGCTGGTCACAAGGGAGTTAGAGGAGGAGTTCTGAGCGTGGGTCTTGCCCTTTATGAAGTCCCTCAGGCTTGGAGTGGCTCCTAGACAAGCAAGGTGCATTGCATCACGACGTCGGCGTCGCCAGCGGGATTCGACAGGTCAACTTGTTCGTTTGCATCAATCTGGTCAGCTCGTACGACTCTACAAATAGTCGACAATCATTTGGGGATGAGACAAGAGGGGAGACAAAGGACCCAATGTTCACGAATAAGCAAAGCCAAGTGGTACCTTTCGAAGTTGTTGCATCAGTTTCAGCCTTGTCCTTCCCTAGCGAGGTAGATGAAGTCTCAGCTCTTCATCAAAGTCATTCATTGTTTATGACATTCGCTCAATCGCTAGAAATATCAATCGGCATGAAGATACTTATGTGGAATCCTCCGACACGTTCATCTTGGTCTTGGGTAGCGTCACCTTCCGTGGTTTTTCTGCTAGAGATCTTCGACTGCTTCGCAGTCTTCTCTAGAGATGCGATGGGTTCGCTACACCCACACTTCGAAGTTCGAGTGGGAGGAATGCTTGCGGAGGTCTTGGCGACAACCGGACCACCCGTGGGAACTCCACGGACTCCAGGGTCTCGGCGAGCCTTCGAACGGGTCTTGGGAAGCAGCTCCCCCGAAGGAGAAGATTTTTCCTTGTCCCCTAGTTTGGACTCCTTCTCGTCCTCTTCGTCGTCTCTATCGTCTTTGTACTCTTCTTTGTCATCCGTGTCGCCATGGCGCTCGTTGTCACTGGCGACGTCTACGGTCGCGTTGGCACCAGCGGGTATCAAGCACACCATGTCTGTGTAACCCTGCTGAAACAGAGGTTGCAACGATCAAAATTAATCAAAGGAAAATTACATCACTCGGAATTGATGATGGCACTCGGAGTTTACCTCACTCGTCAGGTGGTCGGCCGAATACCAAGGCACATGCCTTGATCCTCTGGGGTTGTCTCGAGCTGTGGTTATGGCCTCAGCTTGTTCGACACAGCCTCTGCGCTGAGCTCCTTTGGGTACATGCGAGTGACATCGCTCGGACCCGAGTACCACCACATGGGATGGACCCTGGCCTGAAGCACCTGGATTCTTCTCTAGAAGAAGACCTCCAGCAAGTCTAGCCCATTGATGCCCTGGTTCATCAGGGCTACCGGTGTGATCACTAGCAAATCTACGTCGACCATATCCTCCTTGGACACGGTCAACTTTGGAATCCGCCGAATGCGTTCTGTGGAATATGGAGGGAGGCCTGACTGAGCATCACCAACTAAGACATCCTCACAGTAAAACTATGTGGATAGCTAACCCTTGAATGTATTGGGGAAGTTCATCATAGGGAAGCTACCTTTACCCCTCAACTGAATTCCCAAACCCAGATACAACTGAACTACGTTCGTTTTCTCTTCCGAGAGAGCAGGATTCTTCACCATCATCACTTGGCAAGTGAACAAGTGTTCTAAAAAAACCAATGCGGGTGGCAGCTAAGGAAGTTCTCACATAAGGAAACGAAAGCTGCTAAGTATGTGATGGAAGTGGGAGGAAGGTGATGCAATTGATCCCCAAAGAAGTAGAAAGCTCGAAAGAAAGAATGGGGCGGAAGCGAAAACCCTCGGTCGATGTGAGTGGTAAGGAGTACCCGTTCACCTCCGCGTGGTGCAGGCTTAACTTCTTCCTTCTCCAACATCCTCCAGCTCGTTGAAGTGAGGAGACCTTGGCTCTCCAAGTCCCTCAACCGACTGGCGATGACTCGGGACGCCAACTAGTCGGGGCGCCTGCTCTCGAGGAGGAGTCGTGTGTGGTCCTCTTCGCCCTCTCGGCCTTCGCGGTGGTGTTCCTTGGCATCTCTAGGAAGGGCTGGTGGACAATCGGTGGTCTGGTGACACTCGTGGAGCTCTCGGTGGAGTAATAGTGGGGATCGAGAGGGGGAGGTGTCGGTGTCAAAATCTGCGGATCTCGGGTAGTGAGTCCCAAACTGTGAGACTAGAAGCGATGGTAATAGGAGACGAAGGGGACAAGGTTTTACCCAGTTTTGGGCCCTCCTATGGAGGTAATACCCTACGTTCTGCTTGATTGTATTGATGGTGTATAGGTTACAGAGTCGATCTACCTCGAGATCAAAGAGTTAAACCCTAGATGAGTTGTACCCTATCTACAACCTAAAACCCTTCGGCTTATATAGACGTCGAGGGTACCTAGGGTTTACACATGGTCCATTACACGCCGAAGATATGAACATGCCTATCCGCTACATTAAACTTGGAGGACAAGCCACGATTCCTGAAGCTTCCTTCCTGGAGACAGGGCCTTCGATCGATCCAATGTTCGGTAAGCGACCCATACAGTCTGCCCCATAAGAGAACGAGGACCCCTTAATCTAGGTTTCCCTCAGTATCCCCTGAACTTGCCTCCAATGCCAAGGGTCTTAGCTTTAGCCGCTTCGTGTAATCAGAGTCTTCGGCTTGCAAGGTGAGTTCTTTCCGCCGAATTCAATTCGGCCTCCGATGACATGTAGTTTTCCAAATAGCGGCGTGTCCGTACACCATGAATAGTTTGGCCCTGAAGGCCAAACATCAAGGGAAAAATAACGTTCCCTGACGACCTTTCTGACAATAGGTCACAACCCACCACGACTGCTAGGACAAATGCAAAAACTCGATTCACGGTTCGAGGCCGTTTTAATCAACATGATTCATCAATGCACAGATCGTGCCCCGTTTTATATGTGATACGTTTAATCATGTGCACGCAACGGCACACATGTCTCGGGGAGAGAAGGGATTCACGACGTAATAGAGGGAGGCCAAATAGCGATAAGCTCCATAAAAGGGAAATAAAACCCCAAGGCCTAACCACACATCCCATTCGCCTCCTCTGCTTCCTCATTCCTCTGAGTCTTCTTAGGGCAGATTTAGGTTTTCCACTCTCCCCCTTCGAGCTTATCCATGACGGGCTCCAAAGGCAAGTGGGAGGCTTCCGCGGTCACCGACCGGGACATCCAGGACCTTAAGAAGGCCGGTTACCTCCTAGCAAACATCCCTCACCGCATGCCAGAGAACGGCCAAGTGATCCTCACTCCCAGGTCAGGTGAAAGGGTGGTCTTCCTTCCTCACTTCATCCGGGGACTGAGATTCCTACTCCACACCTTCGTCAGGGGGATTATGTTTTTCTATGGCCTCGACTTCCATGACCTCCCACCGAACTCTTTCATGCACATATCGGCCTTCATCCTTTTCTGCGAGGCTTTTCTGCGGGCCGAGCCACACTTCGGGCTTTGGCTCGAAGTGATTAACATCAAGCCGAAGTGTGTCAGAGGCAAGCACGCAAACTGCGGTTGGGCTATTATTGGCAAGCTCACCCACGTCGTATGGCCATCGGGCACCTTCATAGACACCATCAAGGTGTGGCAAAAGGAGTGGCTTTATATCACTGATCCAAGGGAGGAAGGTCAGATTGCCCCCGCCGGATTCAGATCTAACCCCCCACCAGATTAACTTCATGGATCCGCAAGAGCCTATACTGAGTGCTGAGCAAGGAAGTGAGCAACCTACAGAAGCGCATTGGCTCTATGATCGATAATGACATCATGCTGACCAACGTGGTCCAAGTTATGCTCCGGCGGCGGATCCTCCCCTGCCAGTGCTGGGATACTCACCTTTGGGCTTGTCGGCTCGATGACGCACCCACGGTTCTGCACCTCTTCCGCACTACGCGAGAGAAGCTGTGGAAGGCGCTTTTCAAGTCGCAAGAGGATAGGCCAACCGAGGAGGAAGATCGGGGTCTGCATGCCGCCAAGCCCGCTTCCAAGGTATGGTATAATTTTGCTAGATTGTCTTAGAGAGATCTATAACATCTTTTCCCATCATTCTTTCCAGAAATGGCACAGCAAAGCCGTGAACATTGGTGGTCCGGCGCCACAGCCCGAAGACACTAGGTCCAGGCTGTTAGCGGTAATGCTCGTCGAGAAACCTTACGAGCCCCCCACGAAGAAGGAGAAGAAGAAGAAACCAGGCCGAGAAGGCCTTCTTATCACGGACCAGCCGAAGGCCGTGTCTGAGGAAACTCATGCATCCTCGAATCAAGAGGAGCATGAGGAGGAAGAGGAGGAGGACGAAGTCGAGGGGGAGAGTGATTCCCCTCAAGCCAGAAAGAGGGCGGGATCACCGGACGCCACGGAGGAAACACCTTCTCCTCCCTAGAAGAAGGTGTGTCGGACACAAATATCCATGTCCCACGCTTGTTCGGGCTCGGATACTGAGTCCAATGACTTCGAGAATGCTCTACAAAGGAGCATAACGGTCAAGCCCCCTGCTTGAAGGTGAGGATCCAAAGAGTCTTTTATTTGTCATTGATGAATTTGAAGCTTTACTGACATGTAGGCATTCATTGACTTTGCAGCCGACCACGCGTCCTCCCCACCGATCAAGTATTGGATGGGGAAACCCCGCCCGCCGAGCTAGCGGAGAGAGGGAATGCGTCGCATCCCACTCCTCTAGGCGCCGCGAAGGACACCGGGGAGGTGTCGTCCCAGCACGCTCCTATGAAGCCGGACACCTGTGCAAGGGGACGACATCATGGTGGAGGCTAATGCCTTGGCTCCGGAAGACCGGGGGCGGAACCCCACCTGGGTAATCAGGAGGTCGGACGAGCGGCTGCTCAGTCCGCTCCGAGGACATCTCCGGAGTGCACCACGCCTTCGGAGGCAACGAATCAAACCCCGGTTGGTGATCGGGTTATCCAATCACCCCCAATGCCACCGACTAATGGGTGGGAGGTCATTGATGAGGCTTTGTCAAGCGCCTCCATCTCCGAGGAGCACCGCACCCTTATGGGTGCAGTATTGCAAAGCATTCAGTCCGTCGACAATGGACTGAAGGTGGCCTTCAAGGGTCTCCTGACGGGTTTTCAACTAAGCCATGCGACGCTCTTATTTGTAGAATGATTATTTATTTTTATGATTATATACGTGGCAGCCCCCGAGCCCTAGGTGAGTTAGAAAAAACTCACCTAGGGGTCAATCATGGACCTGATTCCGAACTATATACAAACTGTGTGTTCGAAATGTTAGATTGGTCCCTAAGAGGGCCGGACATATGATCGGAGTGACGGCGGTTCGAAGGTACTGAAACCCATGTAACCTGGAGAGGATTTGTGCTTTATAGGCTTCGTCATCGGCGGCGCCTATGAATGGCGCCGAGCTGGACGAGCTGAATCAGAAGCTCAAAAGCTCCGAAGATGAGCTTGACGCTCTTAACAAAAGATTCGATGAGGCGCAAGGTAAGTCTGAATCACCATCCGGACAATTTTGTCAGAATACTGTCAATGCAGTTTTTCATGGTGTTCATGATCAAACAACCTCGGTGAAAGAGGTAGAAAAGCTCAAGGTCGAGCTGCAGTAGGTGAAGGATGAGGCGGCGGTTGAGAGGGCGGCGGCCAGACAAGCAACCACCGCGCTTTTGGCTTTTAGAGCCACCAGCAACAAATAGGAGGCGTGGGTGCAGGAGATCCAGCAGGAATTCAATGACACCAGCCTCAAGTGCGAGGTCCTTGAGCAAGAAGGCACGGTGCGTGTGGCCAAACAATCCATCCTAAAAGCCGATCTCCAAAAGGAGCAGGTGGATAGGCGGTTCTTTGAGGAGCAGGTCCGCCAAGCGAAGGACATAATGGGTGGTAAACCATACTTATTGTAGTGTGTCTTTAGGGATAGCAAGTTCAAGTTGCTTACCCAGGTGTGGCATTCCTCAGGCGCCTCCTCTGGCCTCCAGAACAGCATAGCGGACGCCAATCAGTTGTATGCATCGTGGGAAGAAGGAGACGAAGCTCATCTATTCTAGGCACAGTTCGAAGCCCCTGAGTGCTCTCCTCTTCTTGCCGAGCAACTAAAGTAGCTGATGGAGCTGAACCAGATGGCGGAGCCGGCCATGAAGGACCTTTGCATCCGCTTATGGTGCGATGAGCCGATGCCAGGTAACTACTTTGCCCTGGTGCAGAAGCTAATCACCGCTTCGTCCCGCCTCGATACTGTGAAGCATTCCCTTGCATCGAGGGAGCCCGAATGGCCTTTGCAAAGGCCAAAGTTAACTGGCCGGGGCTGGATCCGATGAAGATAGCCACCGCCCGCAGCCTCCTGGGAAGGAACACAGGCGCCCCGAGCTATGCTTTGTCGGAGTAATGGATGGTGCTCAGGCGATAGCGTCACAATGTTCGAAAGGCAACATGCATGGATAAGTTGTAATTTGTCCAAAGACATTTTAAAGATTTAATGTTATAATTTATCATGCTTTCAATGTTTTGCTTTCCTTTATAACTCCTGTGTGGCAGTTTGAAACTGAAAGATGTGAGTCATTGGCTTCAGCCCTCATGTAGATACTACATGGGGTGTCTTTGCCAATGCACTATGTCCCTTAGCCGATTTATCGGAACCCGAAGGCGGTAGAGGGCGGCAGAGCAGGCAATCAGACCATAGTGCTTTATTTCTTTCACTTCGACATAGGGGCACGAAAAAGACTGCTGGGGGGCTGATAACTAGCCCCCGAAGTGTTGTGATGTTCGGATGAACCACGACTAAGGCCAGCATCACATGTTTTGCACGAAGAACAATCCCCTCGTATAACACGGAATATTCTCTAACGAGGATTTAAGTATAACACTTTAAGCTCGGATTCACAGACCGACTCTCGCATAGTATGACAGTCAGTTTGCAGCTTTTTCTCCCCTGAGGTGCTTGACCAGACTATCCGGAAACACAATCGTAGGGGTTCTCCGTTTTCCCTTTTAGCCGAACGAGCGGAGCATAAAGGGGCAAGCACAGGAGTCGGGAACCCAACTATTGACCCAAGACATAGTTCAGAACCAATGCATATAAAGTGAATTCCAAGATGCCGAATGCATAATAAGTTGGATGTAAGGCAATTTGGTTTTAAACTCGTGCCCCGGGTCTATTAGCCAATTGCGTCAGAACATATCAAAAAGTTCCACGAGAAGAGGGAGAAAAGAAAATAGGTGCCAAAAACAACAATAAGACAAATGTGTATAATGATGCTATATTTTTCTCAACAACTCTTATCACTCGGATTGCCAAAGCAACTGCTTACATGTATGTGAAAAAGGGAAAAAAAGAAATTTTACAGGAGTGGCTGTACCAGGGGTCTTCGATTGCTGACCTTAAATCCTTGATGTACCCTGCCGCTTATGTACTCCTGCGTCTTGGTGCACCTTAATGGGTGGTATTGTACAGTGAACGGATCTTGCAAACAAGGTCTTCAGAAGTCACCAAAGTATAGATGAGCTTTACGCCTTGAGCAGGCTCATTGATAGTACCTCCATTGTGTCTGAAGACATCATAAGGGTAATAGTTTGGTCTAGCCAAATAACTTACCCTTTTTTCCCCATCGCCACCAATAGAATTTTGAGCGCGAATTTGTGCCTCCTTGGCACGTACTTTGCTGGTCCTAAGGTTGTGCAATGGGGGGTGAATCCCTATTTAAGGGCAGGGAAGGTTCTGAGAGTTCGAACTGAACCATGCTCGCTTCCCAAGTTTACGGGCCTTTACGGCAGCTGTCGGAGCTTGCCGATCGTCTTTGTAGTTAAATTCGGCCTCCAAGGCCAGCGCATATTCTTCAGTTCAGAGAGAGCGCTCTTTGTTGCCGTTAACAGTGATGACCCCCTTGGGGCCGGGCATCTTGAGCTTGAGGTATGCATAATGCGGGATGGCATTGAAGCGAGCGAACGTTGTCCGGCCGAGTTGGGCGTGATAGCCCTTGCGGAAGGGCACAATGTCGAAGATCAAGTCTTCGCCTCGAAAGTTATCTGGCGAGCCGAATAGTACTTCTAAGCTGATGGAGCCTGTGGACAGGGCCTCGACGCCTGGAATCAGTCCTTTGAAGGTAGTGTTATTGTGTTTGATCCTTGACGGATCTATGCCCATCTTTTTCATCGTGTCTGAGTAAATGAGGTTGACTCTACTTCCTCCGTCCATTAGGACTTTTTTGAGGTGGTACCCATCTATAATGGGGTCTAGGACGAGGGCAGACGTACCCCCATGGCGGATACTGGTCGAGTGATCACGCCGATCGAAAGTGATCGGATATGCCAACCATGGGTTATACTTCGGGGCCATAGGCTCTACAACGTAGACCTCTCAAAGGGTGCAGTTCATGTCCTTCTTAGGTATATTGGTGGAGTATATCATGTTTACCGTTTTGACTTCAGGAGGGAATTTCTTTTGTCCACCACCAATCAGACCCCGAGGCTCATCCTCATCCTCGCTGCGAGGGCTCTTGCCTTGATCGTCGGGCGGGATCTTGCCACCTATTTAAACACCCAACAATTATGGTGTGTGTGATTAGCGGGCTTCTATTGAGTCCCGTGGATTTGGCAAGGCCTTTCCATGATCTTTTCCAGCGGGGTGGCTCCGTCGCGATTGCCTTTCGGAGGCTTCTTCCGCTGCCCAGGTCAGGAGTTGCGGAAGCCAACGTTAAGAGCCGTGTCATCAGCATCACTATTATTGTGTCGGCGCTTGTTCTTGTTATGCTTTGGTTTCCCACTGCCATCCAGAACATCGAAGGTTCTGGGGTCTTCGGAGTTATGGATGCGTCTTGCTAGCCAATTATCTGTGCCCGCACAAAAGCGGGTCATGAGGGTTGTAAGAGAGGACATAGTCTGAGGTTTATCCCCGCCGAGCTGGCGAGCCAGCCATTCATACCGAATATTATGTCGGAAAGAGCCTATTGCCTCAACATCCGCACAGTTGACAATCTGTTTCTTCTTGGTCAAGAGCCGATTCCAGAATTGCCACGTAGACTCTCTGGGCTTCTAAACGATGTTTCTTAGGTCAGAGGAATCCAGCGGCCGAACATAGGTTCCCTCGAAGTTAGATCGGAATGCATCTTCCAGGTCTTCGTAGCATCCAATGGAGTTTTCGGGGAGGCTATTTAACCAGTGCCGAGCTGGCCCTTTGAGTTTTAGGGGAAGATATTTTATGGCATGAAGATCGTCTCCTCATGCCATGTGGATATGGAGGAAGTCCTCAATCCAGACGGTTGGATCAGTTGTCCCATCATATTGTTCGATGTTCACGATGTAGGAAATATGCCCTAGAGGCAATAAATAAAGTGTTTATTATTATATTTCCTTGTTCATGATAACTTTTAATTGTCCATGCTAGAATTGTATTAATTGGAAACATGGATACATGTGTGGATACATAGACAAAGACAATGTCCCTAGTATACCTCTAGTGAACTAGCTCGTTGATCAAAAGATGGTTAAGGTTTCCTAGCCATGGACATGAGATGTCATTTGATAACGGGGTCACATCATTGGGAGAATGATGTGGTGGACAAGACCCAAACTACAAACGTAGCATATGATCGTGTCAGATTATTGCTACTGTTTTCTGCATGTCAAGCATATGTTCCTATGACCATGAGATCATGCAACTCACAGATATCGGAGGAGTACCTTGTGTGTATCAAACGTCGCAACGTAACTGGGTGACTATAAAGGTGCTCTACAGGTGTCTCCAAGGGTGTCTGTTGAGTTGGCATGGATCAAGACTGGGATTTGTTACTCCGTGTGACGGAGAGGTATCTTAGGGCCCACTCGGTAATACAACATCACAATGAGCCTTGCAAGCAATGTGACTAATTGTTAGTTGCGGGATCTTGTATTACGGAATGAGTAAAGAGACTTGCCGGTAATGAGATTGAACTAGGTATGGAGATACCGACGATCAAATCTCGGGCAAGTAACATACCGAAGAACAAAGGGAATATTATACGGGATTAACTAAATCCTTGACATAGAGGTTCGACCGATAAAGATCTTCGTAGAATATGTAGGAACCAATGTGGACGTCCAGGTCCCGCCATTGGTTATTGACCGTAGAGGTATCTCGGTCATGTCTACATAGTTCTCGAACCCGCAGGGTTTGCACACTTAAGGTTTGGTGACGTTACGGCAATGTAGAGTTATGTATGGTGGTGACCGAAGGTTGTTCAGAGTCCCTGATGAGATCCCGGACGTCACGACGAGCTCCGGAATGGTCCGGAGGTAAAGATTCATATATATAGGTTGTCCCAGTTTGGTCGCCGGAAAAGTTTCGGGCTCATCGGTAGTGTACCGGGAGTGTCGGTAGTGTACCGGGAAACCTCCGGGAAGGGTATTTCAACCCTAGAGGGTCCATGGGCTGTGGGAGAATAATAACCAGCCCTTAGTGGTCTGGTGGAACAGCCATAAAAGGCCCATGGCGCCAGGAGGAAAAAGGCCTAAAGAAAAAGGTGAAAAAAGGGCCAATAGGGAGCAATCCTAGTCCAACTAGGATTGGAGGAGTAGGATTCCTCCACCTTTGTTTCGGCCGAAGACTCCTTCGCTTGGAGGCAAGGCTGCCTCTCCTCCTCCCTCCCTCCTATATATACTAGTGGATTGCTAGGGTTTTGCACAGATTAAACAGCCACGTGCTACCCGTTCCACCGATGCTCCTCTAGATCGGTTTTCTGCAGCGCTTAGGCGAAGCCATGCCGGAATAGCTCCATCACCATCGCCGGAGCGCCATCACTCTGCCGGTGAACTCTTCCTCCTCTCCACTTCATCTTGCTGGATCAAGACGGTGGAGATCGACATCAAGCTGCACGTGTGCTGAACGCGGAGGTGCCGTCCGTTCGGTAATAGATTGGAAGGATCATGATCAAGGCCACGAGAAGATCGTGATTGGATCTTGGGACAGATCATGACGAGATCGCGGGACGGTTCGTGATTGGATCGCGGGACTCTCGGCGATTTGGATCGCGAAGAAGTTTGACTACACCAACCGCATTTCTTAACGCTTCCCACTTAGCGATCTACAAGGGTATGTAGATCAACTCCCCCTCTCGTAGATGCTCATCACCATGGATAGGTTTGCGTGTGCGTACGAAATTTTTTGTTTCCCATGCAACGTTCCCCAACAGTGGTATCAGAGCTAGGTTGATGGTTCGATGAGATCTCGAGTAGAACAGAAAATGTTTGTGGGCGTTGATGTCGATTTGGTTCAGCGGTATTGTGAGATGAAGCGGCCCGGACCAACATTACTCGTACGCTTACGAGAGACCGGTTCCCTCGACGCAACTTGTTGCCTAGATGGCTTGCGGGTGGCAGTTTCTCTCACTTTAGTTGGATCGGATTCGACAAAGGCAGTCCTTGAGAAGGTTGAAAAGCAAATTATGTATCACCGTTGTGGTTTTTGCGTAGGTGGGAATCATTCTTGCTAGAAACCCGTAGCAGCCACGTAAAACATGCAACAACAATTAGAGGACGTCTAACTTGTTTTTGCAGGGTATGCTATGATGTGATACGGCCTATTGCATGATGTGATATATGTGATGTATGAGATGATCATGTGATGTATAGAATTTCATGACTTGCATGTCGTCGAGTACGGCAACCGGCAGGAGCCATAGGGTTGTCTTTAATTATTGTATGACCTGCGTGTCAATCATTAAACGCTATGTAATGCTTTACTTTATCGCTAAACGGTAGCAATAGAAGTAGAAGCAGGGCTGGCGCCACAACCCCGATCGCGACACGTTGATGGAGATCAAGATGATGGAGATCATGGTGTCGTGCCGGTGACGATGGAGAACATGCCGGTGCTTTGAAGATGGAGATCTTAAGCACAAGTTGATGGCCATATCATGTCACTTATGAATTGCATGTGATGTTAATCCTTTTATGCACCTTGTTTTGCTTAGTACGATGGTAGCATTATAAGGTGATCCCTCACATAAATTTCAAGATAAAATTGTGTTCTCCCCGAGTGTGCACCGTTGCAAAAGTTCGTCGTGTTGAGACACCACGTGATGATCGGGTGTGATAGACTCTACGTTCACATACAACGGGTGCAAGCCAGTTTTACACACGCGGAACACTTGGGTTAAACTTGACGAGCCTAGCATGTACAGACATGGCCTCGGAACACAAGAGACCAAAAGGTCGAGCATGAGTCATATAGTAGATATGATCAACATAATGATGTTCACCAATGAAGCCACCTTAACTCATGTGACACTCAGATGACCTGAGGGATGTCAATTTGAGTGGGAGCTTTAGTAATTTGATTAACTAAACTCATTATCTTGAACAATAGTCTAAATGAACTTTGCATATTTGTGTTGTAGATCAATGGCTCGCGCAGTAGCACCCCTGAATTTTAATGTGTTCCTAGAGAAAGCTAAACTGAAAGATGATGGAAGTAACTTTGTTGACAGGGCCCGTAATCTGAGGATTATCCTCACGGCTTTCGAGAAATCATATGTCCTTGACGCACCGCTTGGTGACCAACCAGAAGACATGACCTCCGAAGACGTTAAGAACGCCTGGGAGGCACATACTGGAGATTACTCAATAGTTCAGTGTGCAATATTGTATGTCTTAGAACCGGGACTTCAAAGACGTTTTGAACGTCACGGAGCATATGAGATGTTCCAGGAGTTGAATTTTATCTTTCAGAAGAACGCTCGGATCGAGAGGTATGAAACCTTCGATAAGTTCTATGCTTGCAAGATGGTGGAGAACGGGTCTATCAGTGAACATATGCTCAGAATGTCTGGGTATTCAAGTCGTCTAGCGGAGTTGGGAATTGCCCTTCCGCCAGAGGCGATCACTGACAGAGTTCTTCAATCACTGCCACCTAGTTACAAGAGCTTTGTGATGAACTATAACATGCACGGGATGAACAAGTCAGTCGCCGAGCTGTTTGCGATGCTGAAAGTCGCTGAGTCTGAAATCCAGAAAGAACATCAAGTGCTGATAGTCAATAAAACCACTAGTTTCAAGAAAAATGGCAAAGTCAAGGGCAAGGGCAAGAAGGGTAAAACCAAGAAGGATGGCAAAGCAGTTGCTACTCCTGCAAAGAAGCCCAAGCATGGAACCAAGCCAGAAACTGAGTGCTTTCATTGCAAAGGAACTGGTCACTGGAAGCGAAACTGCCCCAAGTACCTGGCTGACAAGAAGGCGGCCAACGACAAACAAGGTATATATGATATACATGTTATTGATGTGTACCTTACTAGCTCTCGTAGTAGTGCCTGGGTATTTGATACCGGTTCGGTTGCTCACATTTGCAACTCAAGCAGGAACTATGGAATAAACGAAGGCTGGCAAAGGACGAAGTGACGATGCGCGTGGGAAATGGTTCCAAGGTTGATGTGATCGCCGTTGGCACGCTCTCTCTTCGATTACCATCGGGATTAGTGATGAACCTGAATAATTGTTATTTAGTGCCTGCGTTAAGCATGAACATTATATCTGGATCTTGTTTATTGCGAGACGGTTACTCATTTAAATCAGAGAATAAAGGTTGTTCTATTTATATGAGTAATATCTTTTATGGTCATGCACCCAATGTTAGGGGTTTATTCATATTGAATCTTGATAGTGATGAGACACATGTTCATAACATTGATGCCAAAAGATGTAGAATTGATAATGATAGTACCACTTTCTTGTGGCACTGCCGTTTAGGTCATATTGGTGTAAAACGCATGAGGAAGCTCCATGCTGATGGACTTTTGGAGTCACTTGATTTTGAATCACTTGACACATGTGAACCATGCCTCATGGGCAAGATGACTAAAACGCCGTTCTCTGGAACAATGGAATGGGCGAGTGACTTGTTGGAAATCATACACACTGATGTGTGCGGTCCAATGAATGTTACAGCGCATGGTGCATATCATTATTTTCTCACCTTCACTGATGACTTAAGTAGATATGGGTATATTTACTTAATGAAACACAAGTCTGAAACGTTTGAAAAGTTCAAGCAATTTCAGAGTGAAGTTGAGAATCATCATAACAAGAAGATTAAGTTCCTACAATCTGATCGAGGAGGTGAGTATCTGAGTTATGAGTTTGGCAGTCACTTAAGACAATGTGGAATTGTTTCACAGTTGACACCGCCTGAAACACCACAGTGTAATGGTGTGTCCGAACGTTGTAATCGAACCTTATTAGAAATGGTTCATTCTATGATGTCTCTTGCTGATTTGCCACTATTGTTTTGGGGTTATGCATTAGAGACAACTGCATTCACTTTAAATAGGGCACCATCAATCCGTAGAGATGACGCCATATGAACTGTGGTTTGGCAAGAAGCCAAAGTTGTTGTTTCTTAAAGTTTGGGGATGTGATGCTTATGTCAAAAAGCTTCAGCCTGAAAAGCTGGAACCCAAAGCAGAGAAATGTGTCTTCATAGGATACCCGAAAGAGACAGTCGGGTATACCTTCTATCTCAGATCTGAAGGCAAAGTGTTTGTCGCTAAAAACGGAAGGTTTCTTGAGAAAGAGTTTCTCTCGAAAGAATTGAGTGGGAGGAACATAGAGCTTGATGAGGTTATTGAACCTTTACTTCAACAAGAAAGTAGCGCAGCGCAGAAAGATGTTTCTGTGGAACCTACGACGGTAGAAGAGGAAGTTAATGATGATGATCATGAAGCTTCGGATCAACCAGCTATTGAACCTCGTAGGTCGACAAGGCCGCGTACTACCCCTGAGTGGTACAGCAACCCTGTCATGGAGGTCATGTTGTTGGACCACAATGAACCTACGAGCTATGGAGGAGCAGTGATGGGCCTGGATGCCGAGAAATGGTTAGAGGCCATGAAATCCGAGATGGGATCCTTGTATGAAAACAAACTATGGACTTTGGAAGTATTACCTGAAGGGCGAAAGGACATTCAAAACAAATGGATCTTTAAGAAGAAGACAGACGCGGAAGGTAATGTCACCGTCTATAAAGCTCGACTTGTGGCAAAGGGTTTTTCACAAGTTCAAGGAGTTGACTACGATGAGACTTTCTCACCCGTAGCGATGCTTAAGTCTGTCAGAATCATGTTAGCAATAGCTGCCTATTTCGACTATGAAATTTGGCAGATGGATGTAAAAACAGCGTTCCTCAACGGTTTCCTTGAGGAAGAGTTGTATATGATGCAACCTGAAGGTTTTCTTGATCCAGAGAATGCTGACAAAGTTTACAAACTCCAGCGATCCATTTATGGACTGGTGCAAGCATCTCGGAGTTGGAATAAACGCTTGAGGTGATCAAAGCGTTTGAGTTTATACAAGTTTACGGAGAAGCTTGTATTTACAAGAAAGTGAGTGGGAGCTCTATAGCGTTTCTAGTATTATATGTGGATGACATATTGCTGATTGGAAACAATATAGAAATGCTGGAAAGCGTGAAGGAATATTTGAACAAGAGTTTTTCAATGAAGGACCTAGGAGAAGCTGCTTTCATATTAGGCATTAAGATCTATAGAGATAGATCGAGACGCTTAATAGCACTTTCACAGAGCACATGCCTTGATAAAGTTTTGAAGAAGTTCAAAATGGAACAGTCCAAGAAGGGGTTCTTGCCTGTATTACAAGGTGTGAACTTGAGTAAGACTCAATGCCCAGTAACTGCAGAAGATAGAGAAAAGATGAGTGTCATCCCCTATGCTTCATCCATAGGCTCTATCATGTATGCAATGCTGTGCACAAGACCCGATGTCAGCCTTGCCATAAGTATGGCCGGAAGGTTTCAATGTGATCCTAGAATGGAGCACTAGCAAGTGGTCAAGAATATCCTTAAGTACCCAAAAAGGACTAAGGAAATGTTTCTCATTTATGGAGGTGATGAAGAGCTCATCGTAAAGGGTTACGTCGATGCAAGCTTTGACACTGATCCGGACGACTCTAAGTCGCAAACCGGATACGTATTTATTCTTAACAGGGGAGCGGTAAGCTGGTGCAGTTCCAAGCAAAGCGTGGTAGCTGATTCTACGTGCGAAGCGGAATACATCGCAGCCTCGGAGGCAGCGAAGGAAGGTGTCTGGATGAAGCAGTTCATGACAGATCTTGGAGTAGTGCCCAGTGCACTGATTCCAATGAACCTGTTCTGTGACAACACTGGTGCCATTGCTCTGGCCAAGGAACCAAGGTTTCACAAGAGGACCAGACACATAAAGCGATGCTTCAACTCCATCTGTGATTACATCTTGGAGAAAGACATAAATATTTGCAAAGTGCACACGGAACTCAATGTTTTAGACCCGTTGACTAAACCTCTTCCAAGGGCTAAACATGATCAACACCAGAACTGCATCGGTGTTCGATTCATTACAATGTAAATCACATAGTGATGTGAACTAGATTATTGACTCTAGTGCAAGTGGGAGACTGTAGGAAATATGCCCTAGAGGCAATAAATAAAGTGTTTATTATTATATTTCCTTGTTCATGATAATTGTTAATTGTCCATGCTAGAATTGTATTAATTGGAAACATGGATACATGTGTGGATACATAGACAAACACAATGTCCCTAGTATGCCTCTAGTGAACTAGCTCATTGATCAAAATATGGTTAAGGTTTCCTTGCCATGGACATGAGATGTCATTTGATAACGGGGTCACATCATTGGGAGAATGATGTGGTGGACAATACCCAAACTACAAACGTAGCATATGTTCGTGTCAATTTATTGCTACTGTTTTCTGCATGTCAAGCATATGTTCCTATGACCATGAGATCATGGAACTTACATATATCGGGGGAGTACCTTGTGTGTATCAAATGTCGCAACGTAACTGGGTGACTATAAAGGTGCTCTACAGGTGTCTCCAAGGGTGTTTGTTGAGTTGGCATGGATCGAGACTCGGATTTGTTACTCCATGTAACGGAAAGGTATCTCAGGGCCCACTCGGTAATACAACATCACAATGAGCCTTGATAGCAATGTGACTAAGTGTTAGTTGCGGGATCTTGTATTACGGAACGAGTAAAGAGACTTGCCAGTAACGAAATTCAACTAGGTATGGAGATATCGACGATCGAATCTTGGGCAAGTAACATACCGAAGAACAAAGGGAACATTATACGGGATTAACTAAATCCTTGACATAGAGGTTCGACCGATAAAGATCTTCGTAGAATATCTAGGAATCAATGTGGACGTCAAGTTCCCGCCATTGGTTATTGACCGTAGAGGTATCTCGGTCATGTCTACATAGTTCTCAAACCCGCAGCGTCTGCACACTTAAGGTTTGGTGACGTTACGGTAATGTAGAGTTATGTATGGTGGTGACCGAAGGTTGTTCGGAGTCCCGGATGAGATCTCGGACGTCACGACAAGCTCCGGAATGGTCCGGAGGTCAAGATTCATATATAGGATGTCTCAGTTTGGTCGCCGGAAAAGTTTCGGGCTCATCGGTAGTGTACCGGGAGTGCCGGTAGTGTACCGGGAGACCTTCGGAAAGGGTATTTCGACCCTAGAGGGTCCATGGGCTGTGGGAGAATAATAACCATCCCTTAGTGAGCTGGTGGAACAGCCATAAAAGGCCCATGGCGCCAGGAGGAAAAAGGCCTAAAGAAAAAGGTGAAAAAAGGGCCAATAGGGAGCAAGCCTAGTCCAACTAGGATTGGAGGAGGAGTAGGATTCCTCCTCCTTTGCTTTGGCCGAAGCCTCCTTGGCTTGGAGGCAAGGCTGCCTCGCCTCCTCCCTCCCTCCTATATATACTAGTGGATTGCTAGGGTTTTGCATAGTTTTTACGGCCACGTGCTACCCGTTCCACCGGTGCTCCTCTAGATCGGTTTTCCGCAGTGCTTAGGCGAAGTCCTGCCGGAATAGCTCCACCACCATCGCCGAAGCGCCATTACGCTGCCGGTGAACTCTTCCTCCTCTCCACTTCATCTTGATGGATCAAGATGGTGGAGATCGTCATCAAGCTGCACGTGTGCTGAACACGGAGGTGTCGTCCGTTCGGTACTAGATCGGAAGGATCGTGATCAAGGCCACGAGACGATCGTGATTGGATCGCGGGACGGATCGTGAAGAGATCGCGGGACGGTTCGTGATTGGATCGCGGGACGCTCGGCGATTTGGATCGCGAAGAAGTTCGACTACACCAACCGTGTTTCTTAACGCTTCCCGCTTAGCGATCTACAAGGGTACGTAGATCAACTCGCCCTCTCGTAGATGCCCATCACCATGGATAGTTTTGCGTGTGCGTAAGAAATTATTTGTTTCCCATGCAACATTCCCCAACAGTGGTATCAGAGCTAGGTTGATGGTTCGATGAGATCTCGAGTAGAACACAAAAGGTTTGTGGGCATTGATGCTTAGATTGCTTCCATCCTTGGTCGGATTTTGGTTCAGCGGTATTGTGAGATGAAGCGGCCCGGACCAACATTACTCGTACGCTTACGAGGGACCGGTTCCCTCAACGCAACTTGTTGCCTAGATGGCTTGCGGTGGCAGTTTCTCTCACTTTAGTTGGATCGGTTTCGACAAAGTCGGTCCTTGAGAAGGTTGAAAAGCAAATTATGTATCACCGTTGTTGTCTTTGCGTAGGTGAGAATCGTTCTTGCTAGAAACTCGTAGCAGCCACGTAAAACATGCAACAACAATTAGAGGACGTCTAACTTGTTTTTGCAGGGTATGTTGCGATGTGATATGGCCAATTATATGATGTGATATATGTGATGTATGAGATGATCATGTGATGTATAGAATTTCACGACTTGCATGTCGTTGAGTACGGCAACTGGCAGGAGCCATAGGGTTGTCTTTAATTATTTTATGACCCGCGTGTCAATCATTAAGCACTATGTAATGCTTTACTTTATCACTAAACGGTAGCAATAGAAGTAGAAGCAGGGCTGGCGCCACAACCCCGATGGCGACACGTTGATGGCGATCAAGATGATGGAGATCATGGTGTCGTGCCGGTGACGATGGAGAACATGCCGGTGCTTTGAAGATGGAGATCTTAAGCACAAGTTCATGGCCATATCATGTCACTTATGAATTGCATGTGATGTTAATCCTTTTATGCACCTTGTTTTGCTTAGTATGATAGTAGCATTATAAGGTGATCCCTCACTTAAATTTCAAGATAAAATTGTGTTCTCCCCGAGTGTGCACCGTTGCAAAAGTTCGTCGTGTTGAGACACCACGTGATGATCGGGTGTGATAGACTCTATGTTCACATACAACGGGTGCAAGCCAGTTTTGCACACGCGGAACACTCGGGTTAAACTTGACGAGCCTAGCATGTACAGACATGGCCTCGGAACACAAGAGACCAAAAGGTCGATCATGAGTCATATAGTAGATATGATCAACATAATGATGTTCACCAATGAAGCCACCTTAACTCACGTGATGATCGGACTTGAGTCGGTGGATTTGGATCATGTGACACTCAGATGACCTGAGGGATGTCAATTTGAGTGGGATCTTTAGTAATTTGATTAACTAAACTCATTATCTTGAACAATAGTCTAAATGAACTTTGCATATTTATGTTGTAGATCAATGGCTCGCGCAGTCTAGGTCATCTCGCTGGTCGAACCTGTCACCGGGCTCTGGTGGCTCCTTTCCCAGTCTTCTATCATGCCCGTGAGGAGAGTGATCCGGCTTGTCGTATGGGGTATGTTTGGGAGACGGGGTATCGGTGAGCTCGTCATGAAATTGCGGCAGCAGCCTTCTGCGTGGATAACTCTTGGGTTGGTCTGAAAGACCGATACCATATCCCTCCTCAGCTGAGGGGACTCTTGTCCGTCGATCGTTGAGGTCATCTTGTTCGGCTTTAAGTTATCATTCCTTCACTTTCAGGCTTCGGGCCGTGGTCGTGAGATGTTGTCTAAACAATTCCTGATCCTCAGGGTTATCAGGAATGTCTAGGTCATTGGCTTCCGGGATGTCCTCCTCGACGGGAGGGAGGTAGTTGTCTTCCTCAGAATCATTTAAGTCGTCGGGTTTGCTCTGGTCTTCAGGCATTTCCTGACCCTCTATCGGGTGTTCGGGGATATCGGGATCACCATCATCCTCAGGGGTATCTCCGTCCTTGGTGCCGATAATAGATTTCCTTTCCTTTTTGCCTTTTGACCGCTTATGCGGATTCCAGCGCCTTGATGGTGCGTCGCTCGACTTGTCGCCATCATTATTAGGCATTTTGTCACCCGTTAGTGGCAGGAGTGTCCACCATGTAGACGTCGTATGTAGAAGTGGTGGCCCATCGCCTGGTGTTAACAGGGGTTGGAGCGCAGTCCTCTTGATCCATCTATTCTGCCTCATCGGAGGCATAGTCCAGCATGTCGGTTAAAGCTTCGACTGTGGCTATTAGGTAGGTGGTTAGTGACAAGTCACCCCGAGAATCTACGGAGAACTCTAGTTCCCGAATCTAACCTCTCGATCAGGGGCGAATCTTTTGACACAACCTAGATGTCTAGTCTGGTCGGCGTGCAACACAATGCTTCCAAAGGCAAAGATCTTTCCGGGGACGAAAGTGTCCATGTGGCGGACCTCTTCGTTGATGACAAGGCGAGACATCTATTCCTTGGGTGCTCACAGCAGAACTCTTAATGAGAGCACCAATGTCGGTGTCGAAACCGATGAATCTCGGGTAGGGGTCCCGAACTATGAGACTAGAAGCGATGGTAACAGGAGATGAAGGGGGCAAGGTTTTACCCTGGTTTGGGCCCTCCTATGGAGGTAATGCCCTACGTCTTGCTTGATTGTATTTATGGTCTATAGGTTATAGAGTCGATCTACCTCGAGATCAAAGAGTTAAATGGTAGATGAGTTGTCCTCTATCTACAACCTAAAACCCTTCAGCTTTTATGGACGCCAAGGGTACGTAGGGTTTACACATGGTCGGTTACATGCCGAAGAGATAAACATGCCTATTCGGTACATGAAATGTGGAGGACAAGCCACGATTCCTGAAGCTTCCTTCCTGGAGACAGGGCCTTCGATCGATCCAATGTTCGGTAAGCGGCTCATACAGTCCGACCCATAAGAGATAGGTCGGCCTCCCAAGGACCCCTTAAACCAGGACTCCCTTAGGAGGATAGGATGCTTTTTCCTTACCTATCCCCGGTTCTCTTTTTATACCCCATCTCGGATGAATTCCGGTGTTGAATTTGGTAAGGTCGTGCAATCAACGGGCCTGCCTAGATCCACTCAATCTTTGGGGCAGAGAAGTGGGGACGTGTGGAGAAATTGTCGGTGCAGAAATCGAGGCGATACGGCCACCTCTCCATGTTCCTTACACAACTGTCACAATCACGCGTGTGCTTCCCTGCAATTTCAAAATTGCCGGAGATTTCATAGCGTTGCGATTCAAGTGGACTCCGCGTTCACCCTCTTGTCGGGCACTCGGGTAGATCTCCAAGCACTTCTGGAACCTCCGAATGAAGATCAGATGAAAGCTCTAACGATGGCATTTGCAGGCCTAAGGATCATCTCCCTCGAGAGCTGATCTAAGTCAAGCCGAATGGCTAGGACGGTCAAGACCGTTCGGTCCACTCGAAAGACATTTAACCTTGAATGGATTGTGGCTTGAACATCAAGTGGAAATGACCCGATTCATTTCAAATCGTCCCCGAGATGATACCATCATCACGACATGCAGGCCACTCGTTCCCCTGAGACTCAACTGATTCGAGGGCTACTGACGAGGTCACCTACCATAGGTAGGGCCATGTACCTCTATTCTAGCACACTCCTGGGATGCTACAAGTTCATGGAAGTCCTTAGCTTACCTGGACACTCAAACGAATGCACAAGATGCCCTCGGCTCCTTGGAAGTCACTAGGACGTCACTAATCACTCGGCGCCTCCCTAGCACTCGTATAGAAAGGAGAAGGAGCATCATGGGAGCGCAACATTCGAGGGACTTAATACGCCTTAAGTATTTTAAAGACCACGTTTCCTGTAACAGGTGTAGTTAACTTAATAGTTTGTAGTAACCCCGTAGTTACTAGCATTAATGACCTTAGTGATGGCGTTCGGCTGGTGGAGGCGCACTCTACATCAGCCGTCCTCCGACGCCAAAGAAAGGGTTACGTACTCCTGGTAATCACATACCTATACGAAGCAAATACATAGCCCCAAGGCTCGAGATGTACGATTGTTACCACTTCTGAGTGGGGTCCGAACTCATAAATTCCGAGTGTGACACTTATTCCGTAGCTAGGCTTCCCCTACTCATTCGTATCCCCCCATACTATTGTCAGGATTACTCCCACGACACCGTCGATCGGGGAACCAAGCCTGAAAACCTAGAATTCTCTGACGATCTAACCACCGCCGGGCTCTTGGTCTCGCCTGACGAGCCTCGCAACTCCGAAGCCTTAACTTCGGGTCCCTTGCCCGACTTCCCCTCCGCCTAGGAGCCGTGTCTATGTTCGGATCCGTCTTAGATCCTGAACACCCTGATCTGACTCTCGCTGGAAACCCGTCCCTCGAGGACACTCTGGACGATACTCCGGAAACCTCCAAGAGACGGACCCGATTAGTCTCTCGATGATAAACAAGACGCTGAACCGGATCTAGTCGTTGGTGATCATGAACGACCGAAGCCCGACACATGTTTAGTTTGGGCTGAGGCCAGATCATGAGGAATTTCATCACCCACCCACCACCCACTTGGTAGACACGAAGACTTAACAGACATGCTGTATTATGTCTCCGATGGGATGGAGGACATGTATGACGATGTCGACAACCCAGCCACTATCAATAAGGGACTATGGACTGTCACCTCCCCTTACAACGTCTACATGGTGGATACACCCGCCAACATGGACGATATCTCCCCCGAGTAGAACAGCGATAGATCTGAGGAGTCACCGAAATGCCGTAAGCAATGCAAGCGGTCCAGGGCAAACAAAGGAAGAGGATTCATCATGGGTACCAGAGAAAATGATACACCGGTAGACCCCGAGGACCTCAAAGCCCTAGGGCAACCACATGAAAACCTCGAGAAGCCTTGTGACCCTGAGGATCCCGATAATTCTGAGGATGATAACTATCTCCCCACGTTCGATGAGGACGATAGCCTCGAAGACGAAGATTTCAACATCCCGGAGGATCCGCGAGACCAAGAACGCTTCAGGCGACAACTTCTAGCCACTGCCCAGAGCATAAAGGCCAAGCAGTGGCAGCTTCAAGCTAAAGAGGACACCCTCAACAATAGATAGACGGAGGTCCTAGTAGCTAGAGAAGGGTATGGTGCTGAGCATCCGGGCCAAACAAGGAGCTATCCACACCAACGTTTGCTTCCCCAATTCGAGGATGAGGCTCACGAGCGCACACCTCCTAGGTATACGAAACCTAATCAGCCAGATCACTCCTCTCGAGGAAGAGACAGAACGGATGAGGATCCCGTATACATACTGGAGTTGCCCGGTAGGAAGGCGAAGGATCCAATGCGGTATAGGGATCAGCACGACCTGCCTCAGTACCTGATTAATAGAACATGCCACACTAGATCCATCTACGGATCCACATGATACTCCCCCGCTACACGGAACAGAGGACAACCTTGGTTCGACCACAACAACCGAGAACGGGAACGACACCGGGCACCAGAAGCCAAATTTTGGCACAATGTGGCCCGAGTAAGAGGCACTGCCCACCCATCGTGCTTCACATAAGAGGTCATGCAGCACCAGTTCCCGAAGGGTTTAAACCCATAAATATCGAACAATACGCCGGGACAACAGACCCCACCGTGTGGATCAAAGATTTTCCTCTACACATACTGTTGGAGATACACATAACAGGTAGGCCCACAAAGGGTCAAAATATCGTAGAAGCATAGGGTCCACACATTAGGTGGATCCAAAGCATCACAAAAAATGGAGGAGAAAAGATACATCTCTAGTCGATGCCGCAGAGGCACTAGTCGGGCCGGCAACGCATGGTTCATTCGTCGAGTCGCTTGCTCGACGACGTCTTCCATGCTATGGAAGCACTTGTCTGACCGGTAGTGCATGACTCCTCCGACAGCTCGCCTGCTCGACGACGACCTTCACACTATGGGGTTCCCCAACCGGTCGCTTGCTCGATGACGACACCGCTAATTAGTACCTATTGCAAGCAGGTCATGCGTTCAGATTTTGGACGTGGGTTCCTCCATAAATGCATGATAACATCATCTGTAGCAGCCGGTGTTGGTGATCCCTCTTGACTGGAAACTGACTCCATGCTGGAACACGATAGCCTCTCCTGCTCTAGAGTGGCCTTTGCGGGCGCTCGGCGGCTCATCTCTCATGCATGTATCATCTGCCTGGTACGGGCACTGGCGCACACGAGCTCATCCCTCCGGCATCATCCACTCGGACGGTCCATAGGCACTCGGTCGTTCGCGCGTCTCTGATGTCCGTGACTTCATCTACCTATTCGAGTCAGTCGGCCGATCAAAAATCGTCACTCAGTTAGGCTCGGCCTAAGCATTTAGCCGCCCAATGCGCCGTCTCTTGGTTGGATGCCTCCTCGACATACATCATTTGGTCGCCCCATGCATTGTCACTCAACTGGAATTGTTTGCCTCACTTGAATGTCCCGCGCGTCGCCGCTCGGTGAGACACGTCATCATCACTCGGCCGCCCCGCGCGTCGCCACTCCATTGAATGCGTCTCCATCTCGCGGATGCCCCGCGCATCGCCACTCCGTGTGGCACGTTTTCATCACTTGGCCGCCCCGTGCGCCGCCACTCGGTGAGACATGTCTTCATTACCCAGCCGCCCCGCGCGTCGCCACTCAGTGAGGCACATCTTCATCACTAGCCCCCCTCCCCGCGTGTCGCCACTCCGCTAAACGTGTCTCCATTTCATGGATGCCCCACGCATCACCACTCCGGGCGGCATGTCTTCATCACATGGTCGCCCCGCGTGCCGCCACTCGGTGAGACACGTCTTCATCACCCGGCCGCCCCGCGCGTCGCCACTCAATGAGGCGCATCTTCATCACTCAACTGCTTTGTGTGTCGCCACTTCATCGCTCGGCCATGCTACCTCTTGAGCTTGCTTTGGTTTTTCCCTTGAAGAGGAAAGGTTGATGTAGCGAAGTAGATAAATATTTCCCTCAGTTGATGAGAACTAAGGTATCAATCCAGTAGGAGGAACAAGCAAGTCACCAATGGATGCACCTACACAAACAATCACACTCTTGCACCAATACTATAAAGGGGTTGTTAATCCCTTCACGGTTATTTGCAAAGATAAGATCCCATAGTGATAGATGTAAACAAAAATGGAAAGTAAAAGATAAGTAAATTATAGCAAAGTATTTTTGGTATTTTTGGTTTACATATCTGAAAATATATTGTGGAAAGTAGACCTGGGGGCCATAGATTTCACTAGAGGCTTCTGTCTTGAAGGAAAATATCATGGTGGGTAAAAAATTTACTGTCCAGCAATTTATAGAAAAGCGAATAATCATGTAGATATCCAAGGCAATGATCATGCATATAGGCATCACGTCCGTGTCAAGTAGACCAAAACAATTCTGCATCCACTACTATTACTCCACACATCGATCGAATCCTGCCTCCATCTAGAGTATTAAGTTCATGAAGAACAAAGTAACACATTAACTAAGATGACATGATGTAGAGGGATAAACTCAAGCAATATGATTAAAACCCCATCTTGTTACCCTTGATGACAACAATACAATATGTGCCTCGCTACCCCTACTATGTCATTGGGTGAGGACACAGCAAGATTGAACCCAAAACCAAGCACTTCTCCTATTGCAAGAATTACCAATCTAGTTGACCAAACCAACCCAATAACTCGAAGAGACTTACAAGGATATGAAATCATGCATATAAGAATTCAGATAAGATTCAAATAGGATTCATGCATAATCTGAACATAAACCCACAATTCATCGGATCTTGACAAACACACCACAAAAGTGTATTACATCGGATAGATCTCCATGAAGATCATGAAGAACGTGATATTGAAGATCAAAGAGCAGAAGCCATCTAGTTACTAGATATGGACCCATAGGTCTGTGGTGGACTACTGACACATCATCAGAGGGGCAATGGATTTGATGTAGATGCCCTCCGTGATCGAAACCCCTCCGGCAGATTACCGGAAAAGGCTCCAACATTGGATCTCTTGGGAACAGAGGCTTCTGGCGGCAGAAAATTATTTGCCTGGCTCCCTCTAGTGTTGGGGGAATATTTAGGTATTTATAGAAGGAAGAATAGGGTTAGGAGACCTGACAAGAGACGACAAGCCTGCCAGGCGCGACTAGGGGGGTGGTCGCGCCTAGCAGGCTTGTGATCTCCTGGTAAATCCCTTGGCATGCACTCCAAGTCTCGGGATCTCTTTCCTTCCAGAAAAGATCATTCCGAAGGTTTTATTACATTTGGACTCCTCTTAATATTCCATATTTGCAAAACTCGAAAACAAGGAAAAAACATAAACTAGCATTAGGCTCTAGATTAATAGTTAGTCCCAAAAATAATATAAAATAGCATATTAATGCATATAAAACATCCAAAACAGATAATATAATAGAATGACATGATAAAAAATTAAAGATACGTTGGAGATGTATCAGGCCGCTTCGTGCATCGCCACTCAGTGAGATGCATCTTCATCACTCGGCCGCTCTGCGCATGGCCACTCGGTGAGACACACCTTCATCACTCTACCGCTCCACGCGTCGTCGCTCCATGATGCACGTCTTCATCACTTGGCCGCTTCGCACATCGCCACTCTGTGAGGCGCGTCTTCATCACTCAGCCACCCTCCGTATCGCCATCGATTCAACATGTCTTCGCCACTCGGCTGCTCCTGCGCCATCACATAGGGAAGTCATCCTTCGCACAATGCATTCAATTAAATAGTTATTTTCGGATTAATGAGTATTAAGTAAGTTGCACATGATGTTCATTGGAATGCCATGCCACCGAGTGTATTTGTGTGCCCGGGCATTTATTTTTATGTCAGAACACATCACTTCCGCTTCATTTGGGTCCAGTACTCAAATGAGTTTAGTCGGATCCTTCACTTCCCACAAGTACAGTTGGTTCCTTCGCTCCTTTAGAATCTTGTTGGTTCTGGACCAGCAAGCACCTGGCACACCCAACGGATGTCTATGGGTGTTATTTACACAAATTATTTCGGCAAACATCAAATTACATCGAGAAATGTTTATGTTGGCTTGTGCTATTTTTCATATATAGGTTACAGGATCACTCGACACAATTGTGCGCCATCTTTGTCACAACTTAGACTCAGTCGCCGCGCCGATCATTCATGTGTTTACCCTTGGTGAGACACCTCCTCGACGACATGCTCGACTTGGCCGCCCCGTGCGTCACCACTTGGTGAGGCGTATCTATCTCACTCGGATGCCCCTCACATAACCACTGTGTTCGACGCGTCTACACCACCTGGCCACCCTGCGCGTCTCCACTCAGCTAGACGTGTCTACTTCACTCGGATTCCCTGCGCATCGCCACTCCGTGCGGCATGTCTTCATCACTCAAGCACCCTATGCACCATCGCTCAGCTGGACACATCTACACCATAAACCCCAGTGGGTGAATGACTTAGTTGTCTACTCCAAGTGCGGATGTCCTCCACACTCGGGGGCTTAGCTGCGAACCTGACTTCGCCTAAGTTAAAAATTACTCCGAGTGTCCACACTCAGGGGCTTAGCGGAGAACTTGACTTCGCCTAAGTTAAAATCTACTCTGAGTGCGGACATGCTCCAAACTCTGGGGCTTAGCTGCGAACCTAAGTTCGCCTAAGTTAACAACTACTCCGAGTGTAGCCATCCTCCTCACTCGGGGGCTTAGCTACAAACCTGACTTTGGCTAAGTTAAAAATCACTCCGAGTGTCCACACTTGGGGGCTTAGCTGCGACCCCGTATCGCCAAAGTTTAAAACTAATCCGAGTGAGGACATCATCCAAACTCGGGGGCTTAGCTGCGACCCCATCTCACCTAAGTTAGAAATAAATCCGAGTGAGGACATGATCCACACTTGGGGCTTAGCTGCGACCCCGTATCTCCTAAGTTAAAAATAAATCTGAGTGAGGACATCATCCACACTCGAGGCTTAGCTGCGACCCCGTATCGCCTAAGTTAAAAATAAATCCGAGTGAGTACGTCATCCACACTCAGGGCTTAGGTATGACCCCGTATCGCCTAAGTTAAAAAAAATTTGAGTGAGGACATCATATGCACTCGGAGCTTACCTCCGACCCCGTATTGCCTAAGTTAAAAACAAATCCGAGTGAGGACATCCTCCACACTCGGGAGCTTAGCTACGTCTCCATATCTCCTAAGGTAAAAACTAATCCTAGTGAGGACATCATCCACACTAGGGGGCTTAGATGCGACCCCGAATCGCCTAATTTAAAAACTAATCCAAGTGAGGACATCCTCCACACTTGGGATCTTATCTCCGACCCCGTATCACGTAAGTAAAAAATAAATCTGAGATCAACAACATTCGGGGATCTTAGATGCGGTCCAGCAATCGCTTAAGTTAAAACATACACTCGGGCACTCAGCCTTGATCCAAAAATCACATAAGGCAGACTCAATAAGCATTCAATATGCTGAGCACACACAGATTTACTTGACTGACCTAGTTCAAGACTAAATTTATTTACCATGCCCAGCGCACAAAGATTAGTCCGACCTATTCAGCTCCAGATTGCAGAAATTTATGATGCGAAGCGCATGACAATTCAGTTATTCGGTTCAGTTCTACACTAGAAGACTTTAACCCTCTACCGGACTCAGCTAGTCTGGAAGAGGCTCGGGGACTACACCCAGTGGGTGCACTCAGTGTGCCCCCATTGCAAGAGACATAAGAAAAGAAACATTCTGCTCAGGCAGGCCCAGCAACAACATTCAAGTTCAACAATCTCTACAGACTCCAACCGACTGCCAGCAATCAGTTAGAGTCTCAGAGGCTACTGTTGGGGATACACATAATAGGTATGCCCATAATGGGTCAAAATATCATAGAAGTATGCGGTCCACACATGAGGTAGGTCCAAACAAATACGGACATACTATCCACTTGGGTTAGTACGTTCCATCCACTCAGATGATAGCCAACCACTCGGCCATATGTCTCACTCGGGTATGCAAAGACCAGCAAGGCAGTTGAAGCATCTTCCTCATAATGGAGGTTCTGTAGTGAGATGACATCATGGCACTAATGCCCTACAATGTAACATAAGAGGTGAGGGGGTGGCACACTCTATATAAGCCAACCCCACCACATAGCTCAAGGCTAGCTCTTTTCTTCTACCCTGGCTCTCTTGCCATTGGTCTCAGGACTGAGCTCAGGCTTAGAGATACATTCTCCCCCCTCTCTCTCCAATACACCATGTAACTCCATGTTCATGACAGATAAGCAAAGCGTCTCCGGAGCACGAGACGTAGGGTTGTTATCTCCATTGCGAGAGGCCCAAACTCGCTAAAATCACCTTGTCACCCATTTGCATCTCGATAGATCATGCTCCTTTACACTAACCCTTTATATTGTTGGAATCATTCCCATGACACATACATATGGCCAGGGGAGATGACCTCCACGCCATTAAGCACCTACCATTGAAGCTAAAGGGGCCAGCTAGACACAGGTTAAACAGCCTCCCCAAAAACTCCATTGGAAGATGGGAGGAGCTTGAGGACGCCTTCAGGTCTAACTTCCAGGGCACTTATGTCCGACCTCCATACTCCTCCGACATGAGCAATGTCGTCCAGAAGGAAGGAGAGTCAGCCGGGAAGTTTTGGAACATGTTGTTATCCAAAAAAAACAGATTGTCGATTCTCCGGACATCGAGGCAATAGCCTCCTTCACGCATAATATCTAGGATGAATGGTTGTATCGACAGATCGGCAATGATAGATGAAGGACAATTTCCGTGCTCACCGCAGTCATGACCCGCTTTTGCACGGGAGAAAACAACTAGCTAGCCCGCCGTAGGCATAATCCAGGAGACCCGAGCACCTTGGAAGTGCGGGATGGAAATGGCAAGCCACACTACAATAAAAACAAGCTCCGCCATAGCAGTGGGGACGCCGATGATATGGCTCTAAATGCCGAATTCCGCAGCTCGAAGCCCGACCAACGAAGGAAGCCCTCTAAAGGGAACAGGGATGGACCTACTGCACTGGACAAAATAATGGAGAGGCCCTACCAGATCCATGGCACCCTGAACAAGCCTGCCACACACGCCAACCGTCAATGTTCGGTGTTTCGGCAGGCTGGCAAGTTAGCAGCCGAGGAGCAGGGCAAAGGACCATGCAGCAACGATGATGAAGAGCCCCGCAGTCCTAACAATGGAGGTCAAAAGCAATTCCCTCCAGAGGTAAAAACTGTGAACATGATTTATGTCACCCACATACCAAAGAAGGAAAGGAAACGCGCCCTTCGGGAAGTCTACACCATAGAGCCTATAGCCCCGAAGTTCAACCCATGATTGGTTCGCCAGATGACCTTCGATAGGATGGTCTAACCAACCAGTTTCCTTCATGGAGGTTCGGCGGAACTCGTCTTAGATCCCATCATCTATGGATACTAGCTCACCAGAGTTCTTGTGGATGGGGGAAGTAGCCTTAATCTGATCTACGTAGATACGATGAAAAAGATGTGCATCAACCATCCAGGATTAAAACCATTAACACTATCATCAAGGGAGTTATTTCGGGCATTCAAGCCTGCTGCTCCAGCACTGTGACACTCGAGCTTGTGTTCGGATCTGCCAATTACTTTTGTAGCGAAGACTTGATCTTCGACATTGTATCATTCCTTGACAGCTACAATGCGCCACTCGGTCATACAATGTTCACTCGCTTCAACGTCGTCCCCCACTACGCCTATTTGAAGCTCAAGATGCCTGGACCCAAGGGGGTCATCACTGTCAATGGCAATACGGAGCGCTCCCTCCAAACAGAAGAACATACCGCGTCCCTAGCTGCCTAATACGTCTCCATCATATCTATAATTTTCATTGTTTCATGCCAATATTCTACAACTTTCATATACTTTTGGCAACTTCTTATACTATTTTTGGGACTAACATATCGATCTAGTGCCCAGTGCGAGTTCCTGTTTGTTGCATGTTTTTTGTTTCGTAGAAAATCCATATCGAACGAAGTCCAAATGTGATAAACCCTTACGAAGTTTCTTCTGGAATATATGTGATTTTTAGGAAAAAGAATCAACGTGAGGAGATGCCCGAGGTGACCACAATCCAGGAGGTGTGGCCTACCCCCCTGGCCACGCCCTGGGCCCTTGTGGTCACCCGTAATGCGGTTGCTGTCCTTCTTTCACCGGAAGAAAGCTAATATACGGATAAAAATCCCCTCAAAACTTCAGCCCTATGGGAGTTACGGATCTCCGGATATTTAAGAAACGGTGAAAGGCCAGAACCTGGGAGGGAAAAAACAGAAGGAAACAGAGAGAGAGAGGTCAAATCTCGGAGGGTCTCTCGCCCCTCCACCACCATGGAGGCCATGGACCAGAGGGGAAACCCTTCTCCCATCTAGGGGGAAGGTCAACGAAGAAGAAGAAGGAGGGTGGCTCTCTCCCAGTGGTGCCGAAACGCCACCAAAGCCATCATCATGACAGAGATCTACTCCAACAACCCCGTCATCTTCACCAATACCTCCATCACCTTCCCCCATCTATCTAAAATGGTCCACTCTCCCGCAACCCGCTGCACCCTCTACTTGAACATGGTCCTTTATGCTTCATATTATTATCCAATGATGTGTTGCCATCCTATGATGTCTGACTAGATGTTTGTTGTCCTATGGGTTGATTGATGATCATGATTTGTTTGAGTTGCATGTTTTATTATTGGTGCTGTCCTATGGTGCTCTCCGTGTCGTGCAAGCGTGAGGGATCCTCGCTGTAGGGTGTTGCAGTGTGTTCATGATGTGCCTATGGTGGGTTGCGTGAGTGAGAGAAGCATAAACCCAGGTAGGTGGGTTCTTGCATATGGGACTAAAGAGGACTTGATACCTTATAATGCTATGGTTGGGTTTTACCTTAATGATCTTTAGTAGTTGCGGATGCTTGCTAAAGTTCCAATCATAACTTCATGTGCTCCAAGTAGAGGAAGTATGTTAGCTATGTCTCTCCCTCATATAAAATTGCAATAATGATGACTAGTCTAGTTATCGATTTCCTAGGGACAATTCTGCAATTCCTACCACCACTTTTCCACACTCGTTAAACTAATTTAGTTGTTTCTTTATCTTAGCAGCCCCTAGTTTTTATTTACGTGATCTTGATTATCTTGCAAATCCATCCCATTACACCTACAAAGTACTTCTAGTTTCATACTTGTTCTAGGTAAAGCTAACGTTAAGCGTGCGTAGAGTTGTATCGGTGGTATATAGAACTTGAGGGAATATTTGTTCTACCTTTAGCTCCTCGTTGGGTTCGACACTCCTACTTATCGAAAGAGGCTACAAATGATCCCCCACACTTGTGGGTTATCAAGACCTTTTTCTGGCGCCGTTGCCGAGGAGCAATAGCGTACGGTGAATATTGTTGTGTGTGCTTGTTTGCTTTATCACTAAGTAGATTTTATTTTCTGTTCTAATTTGTTCTCTATCTTTAGTTATGGATATGGAATGCGAAATACCAAAACATTAGGTGTACTTTATACTCATGGAGATGGGGAACCTCATAAACCTTCGATGCTCGTTATGTGGAAAATATTATGCACTACTTGGATAATCCTGAGAAAACCCCATTCAACTTGATAATGGGTTACACGTTGAATCAACATGAATACTTTAGGGATTATCGCTTATCTAAAAAAGGGAAATGCTTATGGGATCAAATTAGAATACTTGAATGGTTTGCTTGTTATGCATGCTCGAGATGTGACTTTACTTGTTGCTCTAATATAGAAGCTTGACACCTTCCCTTTCAATGCAAATTTAATGATAATGAAACCTTAGCTTCTGATGCTAAAGGTATTTATGATTACTATGATTTCGAACGAATAGAAGAATTTGTTGTTTTTAAAGGTGCTTCTGAAATTGCTTCTTTGCTTGAAAAGTATGATGATGATGTTCCTTACGAATCTAATTTTTTTGCCATACTTAAATATTGCTATGAGAAATTTGATTGCAATGGTGATATTATTGACTTTATTGAGAGAATGTGTGTTGCCTTGGAAGAGACTAATATTTTGCAGGAATCTATCGAAGAAGAAATTGCTAAAACTGTGAGCTCATTAGATGAAAAATATGAGGAGGAGAGCGAAGAACAAAAGGAGGAAGATCGGATTATCTACCCGTGCCCAACTTCTAATGAGAGTAACTCTTCAACTCGTACATTGTTTAATTTCCCTTCATGCTTACCAAAGGATTAATGCTATGATAATTGCTATGATCCCTTGGATTCGTTTGAAATATCCCTTTTTGATGAACTTGATGCTTGTTATGCTTGTGGACATGATGCCAATATGAATGATGCTTATGGAGATGAACTTGCTATAGTTCCTTATGTTAAACGTGAAATTGTTGCTATTGCACCCACACATGATAGTCCTATTATATTTTTTAATTCTCCCAACTACACTATATCGGATAAGTATGCACTTATTGAGGATTATATAGATGGGTTGCCTTTTACTATTGCACACGATGATTTTAATGAATATAATATGGTTCTGATTGCTGCTCCTACTTGCAATTATTATGAGAGAGGAACTACATCTTCTCCTCTCTATGTTTCCGATACAATAAAGTTGCAAGAAACTACGTTGTTATGCATTGGCCTTTACTTGGTGTGAATGAATTGTTCTTGTATAACATGCCAATGGATAGGAAGAGAGTTAGACTTCATTTTCACATGATTTATATTACTTTGTTCTCACTACTTAATTACAAATCATTGCTAATTAAAATTGGCTTTGATATTCCTTGGGATCCGGGTGAATCCACTACTTGAGCACTTTAAAGAAAGCGCTGCCAGGGAGACAACCTGAAAGTTTTAGAGAGTCATTTTATTATGTTGTGTGCTTTTATATAGTTCAAAAACAAAAATAAATAAAGAGAGGAACATAAAAAAATTTCAAAAAGAAAAGTGAAAGTGAGAAAGACGAGCAACGTTGAAGTGGGGGCTAGCCTTGAACTTTGTTCATGCCCATGGAAACTTTGTGAATCTTAATTATAGAAAATTTTCAACAAAAATAATTATCCCCTTGTATAAATCCATTTTATTATAAAAATAATGTGCTAAGATTTGCCTTTAGGATGATTAGATTGCTTGTTTGGTGTGTGCAGTGCAAAAACATAAATTTGGTTGTAGTGCGTGTATTTTCATTTTTTACTGGAATGTCAAAAGTTTCTAAAATTTTGACATAGTACTTCTATGAATTTTTTTTATTTTTTCCTAATATTTCATAAATTTTAGAGTTACATAAGTATGGTGAATGTTCAAATTGCTACAGACTATCCTGTTTAAGACAGATTCTGTTATCAATTTTATAGGTGGTATAAGCCATAAAGAAGTTATAATAAGTATATACAATGAAAAAACAAAATATTAATAGGTTTACAACAGTACTTAAAGTGCTAATTTGCTTTATTATACAAACGGGTCTCACGAGGGTTTTGTTAAGTTTTGTGTGATTGAAGTTTTCAAGTTTTGGGTGAGATCACGATGGATGAAGGAATAAGGAGTGGAAAGAGACTAAGATTGGGGATGCCTGAGGTACCCCAAGGTAAATCAAGGACTCCCAAGAAACTAATCTTGGGGATGCCCTGGAAGGCATCCCCTCTTTCTTCTAACGACCATCGGTAATTTTACTTGGAGCTATATTTTTATTCCTCACATGATATGCGTAAATCTTGGAGCGTCGTGTGCTTTTTATTTTTATTTTAATAATGCACCATGCTGGTATGAGAAAGTCCTTGGTTGATTTATAGAAGGATCTTTGCACATCACTTATATCTTTTGAGTATGGCTTTATAGAATTCTTCATGTGCTTCACTTATGTCGTTTGAAGTTTGGATTGCTTGTTTCTCACACATAGAAAACCGCCATTTGTAGAATGCTCTTTCGCTTCACTTATATTTTTTAGAGAATGGGCATATATTTTGTAGAAATAATTAAACTCTCATGCTTCACTTATATCTATTTAGAGAGTTAACAGGAGTTGGTCATTCACATGGTTAGTCATAAAATCCTACATAAAACTTGTAGATCACTAAATATGATGTGTTTTATTCCATGCAATAGTTTTGCGATATAAAGATGGTGATATTAGGGTCATGCTAGTGAGTAATTGTGGAACGGTAGAAATACTTGTGTAAAGGTTTGTGATTCCCGTAGCATGCACGTATGATGAACCGTTTTGTAAGGAAGTCGGAGCATGATTTGTTTATTGATTATCAACCTTTGTATGAGGGTCGGGAGTGTGCGATGGTTAACTCCTACCAACCTCTCACCTAGGAGCATGTGTCTAATACTTTTCTTTGATGACTAATAGACTTTTTCAATAAGTATGTGAGTTCTTTATGACTAATGTGAGTCCACGGATTATACGCACTCTCACCCTTCCACCTTTGCTAGCCTTTCTTGTACCCCATGACTTTCGTCAGTGCATTACACCCACCAGATAATCTTCCTTAAAACAGCCTCCATGCCTACCTATTATGGCATTTCCATATCCATTCCAAGATATATTGCCATGCAACTTCCACCGTTCTGTTTATTATTACATGCACCATGATTGTCATATTGCTTTGCATGATGGTAAGATAGCTAGCATGATGTTTTCATGGCTTCTTCGTTTTTTGATGTCATTGCTATACTAGATCATTGCACATCCCGGTACACTGCCAGAGGCATTTATATAGAGTCATATTTTGTTCAAGTATGGAGTCGTAATTCTTGAGTTGTAAGTAAATAAAAGTGTGATGATCATCATTATTAGAGCATTGTCCCATGTGAGGAAAGGATGATGGAAGCTATGATTACCTCAAAAGTTGGGATGAGTCTCCGGACTTTACAAAAAAAAGGCAAAACAAGCCCAAATAAAAAAAGAGAGGCCAAAGATGCCCACCAAAAATAAAAGAAAAAGAAGGGAGAGAAAAGAGAGAAGCGACAATGCTACTATCCTTTTCCACAGTTGTGCTTCAAAGTAGCACCATGATCTTCATGATAGAGAGTCTCCTATTTTGTCACTTTCATATACTAGTGGGATTGTTTCATTATATAACTTGGCTTGTATATTCCAATGATGGGATTCCTCAAATTGCCCTAGGTCTTCATGAGCAAGCAAGTTGGATGACACCCACTTAGTTTCTTTTTGAGCTTTCGTACACTTATAGCTCTAGTGCATCCATTGCACGGCAATACCTACTCACTCACATTAATATCTATTAATGGGCATCTCCATAGCCCATTGATACTCCTAGTTGATGTGAGACTATCTTCTCCTTTTTCTTCACAACCTCCACCATATTCTATTCCACCTATAGTGCTATATCCCTGGCTCATGCTCATGTATTGCATGAGAGTTGAAAAAGCTTGAGAACATAAAAGGTATGAAAAAATTGCTTGACTTGTATACGGGGTTGTGAATGATATAAATACTCTGTGTGGGGAAGATGGAGCATAGCCAGACTATATGATATTGTACGGATAACTTTCTTTTGCCATTATATTTCAAGAGATACAATTTCTTTATTAGTATGCTTCAAATATTACTGTCTTAATGTCAAATGATAGACTATTGCTTTGAATCACTTGTGTCTTAATATTGATGCCATGATTAGATTATATGAACAAGATTATGCTAGGTAGCATTCCACATGAAAAAAAATCTTTTTATCATTTACCTACTCGAGGAAGAGCAGGAATTAAGCTTGGGGATGCTAACACGTCTTCGTCGTATCTATAATTTTTTATTGTTTCATGCCAACATTCTACAACTTTCATATACTTATGGCAACTTTTTATACTATTGTTGGGACTAACATATTGATCCAGTTCCCAGTGCTAGTTCCTGTTTGTTGCATGTTTTTTGTATCGCAAAAAATCCATATCCAACAAAGTCCAAACGTGATAAAAACTTATGGAGTTTTTTGGAATATATGTGATTTTGGGGTAAAAAGAATCAACGTGAGATGGTGCCCAGGGTGACCACAACCCAGGGGGCGCAACCAACCCCCCTGGCCGCACCCTGGGCTCTTGTGGTCATCCCGTAAGGCGGTTGGTGCCCTTCTTTCGCCACCAGAAAGCTAATATCCGGATAAAAATCCCTCCAAAATGTCAGCCCGATGGGAGTTACGGATCTCTAGATATTTGAGATACGGTGAAAGGCCAGTATCTAGCAGCACAGAAACAGAAGGAAACAGAGAGAGAGATCCAATCTCGGAGGCTCCATGGAGGCCATGGACCAGAGGGGAAACCCTTCTCCCATTTAGGGGGAAGGTCAAGTAAGAAGAAGAAGGAGGGGGCTCTTCCCCCCTCTCTCGGTGGCGGTGGAACGCCACCGGGGCCATCATCGTGACGTTGATCTACTCCAACAACTCCGTCATCTTCACCAATACCTCCATCACCTTCCCCCATCTATCTACAGCGGTCCACTCTCGCGCAACCCGGTGTACCCTCTACTTGAACATGGTGCTTTATGCTTCATGTTATTATACAATGATGTGTTGCCATCCTATGATGTGTGAGTTGATTTTTGTTGTCCTATGGGTTGATTGATGATCATGATTGGTTTGAGTTGCATGTTTTATTATTGGTGTTGTCCTATGGTGCTCTCTATGTCACGCAAGAGTGAGGGATCCTCGATGTAGGATGTTGTGATGTGTTCATGATTCACCTATGGTGGGTTGCGTGAGTGACAGAAGCATAAACCCGAGTAGGTGGGTTGTTGCATATGGGTTGCAATAATGATGACCGGTCTAGTTAGCTATGCCTATCCTAAGTGCATATGATCCAAGTAGGGAAAGTATGTTAGCTATGCCTATCCCTCATATAGAATTGCAATAATGATGACCGGTCTAGTTATCGATTGCCTAGGGACAATACTGCAACTCCTACCACCACTTTTCCACACTCGTTAAACTAACTTAGTTGTTTCTTTATTTTAGCAGCCCCTAGTTTTTATTTACGTGCTCTTTATTATCTTGCAAACCTATCCCGTTACACCTACAAAGTACTTCTAGTTTCATACTTGTTCTAGGTAAAGCAAACGGTAAGCGTTCGTACAGTTGTATCGGTAGTCGATAGAACTTGAGGGAATATTTGTTCTACCTTTAGCTCCTCATTGGGTTCGACACTGTTACTTATAGAAAGAGGCTACAACTGAACCCCTACACTTCTGGGTTATCCCTGTTGAATGCTAATACGACAATGAAACCACAGGGTCCCAATATGCTTCCAAAAGCGACAGGCGGCAAGCGAGCTCGAGCCCAGTCTGACCCGCCACCTACACCTCCCACTCAAGTCAAGGAGGGACATGCTCCCCACAGCACGGTCTGGCTACCTACTAGGTATATCCCTCTAACACACCATTTCGCTCTTAAAATACATTGGGCAGCTGTGGGGATCTACTTCTGAGGACTAGATATTCGGCTTAACCAAACTACAGTCCAATCGCTTCTTCGGCTAGAGGCGAGATACCATTAAGGATCTACAAAACGTCAGGCCAACACAACCTATGGCGGCTTCTCATGCCCCTCTCAAGGTTCGTCTGCCAAATAGCCACCACCCTCAAGGGGTTCGCAACACCCTACTCAAGGGAAACAGTTCACAGTTGGGCTCAAGGAGGACATCAAGCCACCCATCGAGGGCCCTGAATAAAAATGCTATCCTGTAAAGATTGCTTTTCCTTTTTTACACAATGAATAATTACATGTAATAGTCGTATTGGCAGCATGAATTCATAGGATTGTTACATATGACTCAAATTTTCTACTTGTTTTCCGCATATATGCACCATAAAGATCGTCCAATTATGGGACAATTGCGATCCGATGATAGACCAGGGTCTGGGGTACAACTAAAACACCCAAAGCATGACCCCGTCACTATGTTTTAACCATTCGACGTCTCGCATAGTGCACTATATGCATCGGTTCCGAATTATGTCTTGGGTCAATAGTTGGGTTGCCCCGCTCTTGTCTTTGCCCCTTTACGTTCCGCCAGTTCGGCTAACAGGGTAATAGGGAGAACCACTGGGATTGTATCCCCAGCTGGCCTGGCAAATACCTCAGTGGAGAAAGCGAAAACTGACTATCATAATAAGCAAGAACCGGTCTGCGATCAGAGGTAAAGTGTCAAACTAAGAATCGATGGAGGTTCTCCCATGTCTTACTAAGGGTTTGTACCTTTTCAACCATGTAGTACTAGTCTCAAGCTTCGGCCGAACATACTACCAGAAAACACCGAGGCCTGGTCACAAGCCCCCACATTCGAGTGTTGGTGTCAAAACTGGCATATCTCGTAGTAGGGGTCCTAAGTTAGGCGTCTTGGAGCAATGGTAACATGAACACATGATTTTACCCTGGTTTGGGCTCTCTCAAGGAGATAATACCCTACATCCTGCTTTTGATTATATTGGTATGGGGATAACACATAGTACAAGTATCTACCACGAGATTGTAGTAATGAATATGAGATTGTCTATTGACTAGCCTGACCTCGGTTTATATATTGCACCAGAGGCCTAGGGTTTAGAAGAGTCCTTGTGTTGTCCGCTAAGTCTTGTGGAATCTTCCTTGTATGCATCATGGGATGCCTAAACTGGCCCATTAGTGAATCATCATGGGGGTCCTCGACCGACCCACTGGTCGGGAGACGACGTGGTGAGTACCCCCTAGTCCAGAACAACGTCCGTTGACCCCTGAACTGGTCTTCAACTTGGGGACACTCCTCGGTTCTTCCGCACAGTTCTTTGTCTTCAGTCGTCGGTCTTGAAAACTGGTTCAACAAATCTTCCCATGTCCGATCTTGAGGTCGCCTAGCTAAATCCTAAGAGTTCACATGTCGGGCATTCGAGGAGCCCCTTTAAGTTATCGGCCTTTATCAATGCCCTTTTTATGCCACGACCAGTGTTTGAAGTGTTTCCCGTCGAACTACATCCGAGGTGTCTTTTCATAGCTGAGCTCCAACACTATTCGGCATTCAAGGTATCCTCTTGCGTTCGAGCTCCAATGCCGGAGTGCATCCGAGGTGTCTTTTTGCAGCCAAGATCCAACGATGATTGGCATCCGAGGTAACATAGGTTACCTTGGCCTCTGAAATGAATGACTCCATCCAAGCTTAAATGTCGGACAGCTTCCGAGCTCCAACGTCGGACAGCTTCCAAGCTCCAATGCTGGACTGCATCCGACATCTAACGATTGTCAGCGTTCGAGGTGTTTTTTGCAGCCGAGCTTCCATGTTGGTCAGTGTCCGAGGTGTCATATACTACTTTTGTCTTTGAAAAGGTTGAACGAGTTCAGCCAAGCTTAATACCGGCAATCTCCTCTATTGAGTCGACCACCTACGTACGAGCATTACATCAGACTCCTTCAGAAATAGTGCACCACCTCAGTAGTGGGCTAATTTTTTATGGAATTATTTCCAATCACTTCAATTTATTCTCCACAGATATATATAGCCAGTAGCCCTCAAGGTGTGTCTCGGTCTATAACCCGAGATGCACCAGGAGGAAAAAATAATAAAGAAAATAAAACCATTGATCCCAGTATCTCATGAGAGTTAGGTCGATCTGCAAAATCAGTCTGAGGATCAAGTTCTTGCTCGGCGGAATACGTTAGAGATGGACACATGGCACGCAATAGTTTCTGAGACTCGTGTTGGGTGCAACCGACCAACCCGAGGATCGAATCTCCTCATAAACCGTATTATGCTTTGCCTTGGCCGCATTGAAGAGGCAATGAGTAGCCCCCGAGACTTAATTTTGGCACGGGTGGTATAATTAAAGATCGATATTTTTTTGACACAAACAATGTTATGTTTGACGCAATTTATGTGTAATGATTCTATGTATCCAAGTACTTTACATCATTAATGCTTAGATCCGCATTGTACAAGACTTTGTTGACCGAGCATCGGCTTCAACCTCCTCGGCTAGTAGATGGGGAGTGTTTGTCCTACTTTATGAAGCCTTTATAATGGCAAAGATTTATGGCAAACAAGGCAATCTGGCCATACTGTTTTATAAACAAAGGTACGCGGAGAGATATGTTATTTTACTATGTAAGAAACATCTTCTAGGAGAAATAGTTGATTTATAAGTAACCTTTCCTAGGATATCACATTGACCATGATCATGAAACCTTAACTCCGATCAATGTGGGAGGAAAATATTGAGGATTTAGTTCGGGGAAAGTTACCGAACTCTGTGGTCCTTACTGAACCTAAATTTTCATTTCCATCGTTGCCGACCAATTATATTCTTAAGATGGCTAGCTTTTGGCTTCACCCAGTCTGAGGTACTAACATGGATGACCTGGAAGTAGCAATTGCAGAGGTGCTCCCTTTACCCCCTAGCCGAACAATCAAGAATGTAGGGGATAAGCACAGGAGCTCGGCAACCCAGCTTGTCCAAAATCTTAAGTCAAGTTGATGCATATTTATGGATTTATAATGATGATTATAGAAGGCAACACTCGTATATTGAATACAAATGCTTGTATGATATATGCTATTTTGACTCCTTTGTGACCGTTTATCATTTGAGAGTGGCCCATCGTCGGCTTCTACCTCGTTGTAGATGCTACGCAGGGTGTTTCTGCAGTAACAAACAACCATAAGCCAACGTATTAGTACTCGAAGGCGGTTTTGTTAGCGGAAACAAGGGAATTAGATATCTAGGCTTTATAACTTTCACTTGGTCATGGGAGCTTAAAGTTTGGGAGGCCGGTTACTAGCTGCCGGTTACCGTTCGGCGTCAGTCGGGGTCGAGTTCTTAATACTCCGGCCAATTTTATGAAAGTCCCGTTGTTTAATACAGTGATCGAATCGCCGACCAGTTTACACTCATTGCGAGTCAGTTTTTGGCTTTCTCCACTAAGGTACTTAACTAGTTAAACTGAAAGTACAATCACAGTGGTTCTCCCTTTGCACTCCTAGACGAACAAAGCGAAACGTAGGAGGCAAGCACAGGATTTGGGCAACCCAACTATTGACCTTAGAAACAATTCGAAACTGATGCATATAGAGCAATATCCGAGACGTTGAGGTGGAGATCGGCAGGGAAGATGCCAAACAGCGGGTCAAAAAATATTTCCCGAGCTGAATTATTACGTAGGGCACCTCGGTCAACATCATGTCCCTCCTCCTAAAAAACATACAAATAGCTTAAAAGTTCCATAAGCTCGAAAAGCCAAAAAACTTATGTAAAAACTTTGATGTTCAAACTAAATCAAGTGTTTTGGTGCCAATCTGAAAATTGGTCTTCAAATTAACATGTGCTTTGGTCGTGCTTTAACATGATACATCCGATCTCTCATACTTCAAGCGGGTCAGCCTTTGGCTTCAACCTCCATATCCCTAGGGCGGAGTGTTTCTCCGAGGCCTGTTAGCGAACTAAACTTAAGCGGCTTTAGAGAGAAACTAGGCTACCCAGTTATTGATCGAACACTCATGTCGAAAAAAGGAATAGTAGAAAAATTCTTTGCAACGACCAAGAAGAAAACAACATTTATTATAAAATGGCTCATATAAATTTAATAGCCCCCAAGTGACTTGGGTAAAAGAATTTTATGTATAATGATTGTATGTACCGAAGTACTTATATCATATATGTGTTCTCCCGAACTTTAAACGCGTCTTAACCGACTGTCGGCTTCTCTCTCTTCGGCCAAGGGCCGAAAAGTCTTATCTACTACGCCATCCGAGGATACCAGAGGTGTTTCGAATAACAAGGCAATCAGGCCATTAGGCTATAATAGACAAAGCGCGCCCAGGGAACGTATGCTATATTACTATTTATCGTAAGAAGCATCTTCAAAGAAAATAGTTCCGCCAACGGTTCCTTTCTTTGGGTTCTCATGATTACCATGAGGGGTGTGCAATAGATTTATGTATGCTTATATTCCATCATGGACAACCATAGTTGAAAACAGTAAGAGCGCTAGCTTTCGGCTTCACCCGTCTCAGGAGTTCGGACGATCCGATCATAACAATCGCAGAGGTGCTCCCTTTACTCCCTAGCCAAACAATCGGGAACGTATGGGTAAGCACAGAAGCAAGGCAACCTAGCTTTGCGGAACACTTAAGTCAACATGATGCATATATTGGCGTAAACACAAACAAGGAAGGGTGCCATACATTAATAATCATATGCAAGAGGAATGGTTTCATAAAGGAAGCCCACAAGTAAGCGGGGTATTTGAATTTGTTTGTAACAAACAGAGGTTTGACAAAGAAAGTTTTTCAAAAACAACTTTTTGTTAAAATAGTATAATGCTTGGTCGAACCGAACAAAATTTAAAACTGAAAGTTTTTGAGCATAAAAGCGACTTAGCTAGTTAATGTGCTCGGTGTCGATGACGCGATCCGGGCTTGTGGCTGGACAAGGATGCCCATCAAACTTTGATAGATCTGGTGTGTAGCCTTCGGCATGACGGAGGTCCCATCCCCCAAGCCCGTCCCGAGGTGACTGAACGAGGAGTTTGGCACTCCGAAGTAGTGTCATGGATCGCCCGATGTGGCGAGGCGAAGCCCCCAGTTCAACCGAGGTGGTGGAGTTGGTCAGGAAGGTGACGCCGGGGTGACCGCGTCACGGTAGTCAAAGTCAATTTTCTGCACTCATAAAGTAGTGCAAGCCACAAGTAATAACAAACAAAGATAATAATATATTTTAAAAAGAATTCTTCTACTTAGTCAATTTAAGTGAAGCAAATAAGTAAAGGAATATGGCCTGGGCGCCAAGGTGCCTGAACGAAGAGTTCGGCTTGACGAAGTGGCGATGCTGCATGGTTGATGTGGCGAGATGAGGTCCTCGGACCAGTTAACGTGGCGAAGCTGTGATCGGCAGTCGCAAAAGTCTCATGCAGGTCGGCTGGTGATGTCAAAGTCTCATGCCAGCCGAGATGTTGAAGCGGGTTGGCTGGTGACGCCAAAATCTCATGCTAGCCGAGGTGTTGAAGCAGGTCGGCTGGTGACGCCGAAGTCTCATGCCAGCCGAGGTGTTGAAGCAAGTCGGCTTGTGACGCCGAAGTCCCCAGAGCATGTTGATGAAGTTATGCCAAAGCCCGGTCTAGCCGAGGTGAAGGAGCAGATCGATAAGGTGACGCTAGAGCACCATGCCAGCCGACATGCCAAAGCAGGCTGGCATGGTGGACGTCAGCTTGAAAAAGTAACAGCGCGACGATGCCGATGCAGGTCGGAATTTGTGACGAGGTCGATGCTGGCTTGATGAATCAACAGAGCGCGACCCGTACAACTCACGGATGACAAGGTTCACTTGATGATTATTCGGCCCTCGCGATGTCGAATTCTTGGTCGGATGACCGAGATGATGTGAAAATTTCCTTGAAAAAGGACATCTAACAACCCGTTAATGAAAAAGATGAACTCAAGTCGGATTCGTTTTCGCGCAGAAAAGAGATCCAAAATTTGTTGTACTAATCGGATGTTTCTGGGAGTTTGGACAGTCGGATCGAGCTGCAGTTTTGAGGGGTGATCAGTATAGGAATTCCACAGCCGATGAACAGTGGGATTTTCCAACGGACGTCCGATCTAGATGCTGGACTCCTCGCCCTAAACTCGTCTAGATTCTCATCCAAATTCGACAGGGCTCCGGTATATTGTAGATCGCCAGAGATTCCTCCACCGGAATGTGACGAAATTTTGCATGATTGTTCTAGACTCAATGTCGCACAATTCCATCGAAGTAATCGTCGAAATGACACTCGAGGAGGCAGGGACGACGAACACGAATCCGCTGTCCAGAAAAACTACTTGACCGTGCGAGGGCAATGTTGACGTTGAGCCCCCGAGCACCATGAAGGATTCTTCCATGATCTTGGTTGAGATTGGATTTGATGTTGATGAAGATACCCCTACGATCTATATGATCCGACATGGAGCGCAGTCCTTGGCAGAGCCGAGGTGATTAGTCAAGTCGGCGACGAAGATGCCGACGTTGACGATGTCGCTTGGTTCCGACGCGAAGGTCGCGATGGAGCCGATCAGAATTCCCATCGCACCACGGCCACTACCCAGTAGGCTCTCAATGAAAGCACCATTCTCGGTGTCAAATCTGGCATATCTTGTAGTAGGGGTCCTAAGTTAGGCGTCTTGGAGCGATGGTAACATGAACAGAGGATTTTACCCAGGTTCGGGTTCTCTCAAGGAGATAATACCCTACGTCCTGATTTTGATTTTATTGATATGGGAATAGTACAAAGTACATGTATCTACCACGAGATTGTAAATGAATATGAGATTGTCTATTGACTGTTCTGGCCTCGGTTTATATATTGCACCAAAGGCCTAGGCTTTAGAAGAGTCCTTGTCTTGTCCGCCAAGTCTTGTGGAATCTTCCTTGTATGCATCATGGGCTGCCTGAAGTGGCCCATTAGTGAATCATCATGGGGGTCCTCGGCCCGAGCCACTGGTCGGGGGACGTGGTGAGTACCCCCTAGTCTAGGACACCGTCATCGAGATCCTAAGGCTAAGTGAAAGCACTAAAGCAAATAGTCGGATTGCCTCGTTTCCCTCTTTACCGCCTACGGGCACTGATATATCGGTTAAGGACTCAACGCAGAGGTTGAAACACTCCTCATAGAATCTACGTGGGGGCTGAAGCTAACGACTCGCAACTTTCAGATTAAACCGTCCACGCATGAGTCAAAACAATACATAACATGATATATTCGGACAAGCATAATAAAACATAATTGTCTTCATGGTATAATGATAACACCCTCACGTATACATTACATTTTTCGGCCAATAGGTCTCTATAGACCGAGCACCCTTTAATGTGGCGTGGAAGTACTGCTCGGGGCATTTGTGCTCCTTCCCAGGAGACGGGGGCACGGCGGCCATCTCAATTGGCTTGATCCGTGACAATTGCATCACGGTCCGCAAAGGCATCCACGCTCCCCCGATGCAAACCAAACGCTTCATAGCCTCAATCTGTGGCACGACGTCACAAAGCTTTTGCAGCAGGCCGAAATAGCTTCTTGGTAGTGGCTCCATAGGTCACAGCTGGATGCAGAGGTCCTGCAAGGCCGGCTTCGCCATCCTGTGCATCTGCATTCGTTGCTTCATCTGGTAGCTAAGAGGGGATGTGCCTCAGGAGTTTCAAACTGCGCCCAGAACAGTCTCTCCTCCACATCCCCATCCCGGACTGCGAAGTACTTCACTGCATCTGCCGCACCCCTCGGGAGGTCCGTAAAGGCGCCTGGGGAACGCCGCAGCCGTGTAAGAAAGGCGAACCTGTTTGCACCAAAGGCACCTTTCAATAAGTATGGCTTACCATCCGCAATTAGCATGACTTGGCGAATCTCTTCTTCAAATAATCGTCTCTCAACACGCTCTGATTTAAGGTGGAAGGTAAGCGTGGTCAGCCGAGTCGCCTGGTCTTTGACCCGCTGCTCTAGGGCTTCACACTTAGTGTTGCCATCCTGGAGCTTCCATTGGACCTCGGCCACTCGAGCCTCATGCCTACCGCTCTCCACCATCAACGAGTTTAGCTTTGCGGCTGCCTTATTGATTGCCGCCCTTTGGTCGGCAACCTCCTACTTGGCCCTCATGAGCTCGGCCTTGTGGTTTGCAACCTTTGCGCTTGAAGCTGTGGGCATAACGAGGAGCAAGATAAGGACCCAAAATTCGGGATAATCCACATTAAGGAGAAATGCAATAAAGTAGGCAACTATGGTAAAAACCGACCTTGTACTCTGTCGAACCATTTTTTCAAATGGTCTAGTTCCTCATCGAAGCTCTGGAGCTTCCAATTTAGCTCGTCTAGTTCAAGGGTGTTGGATGCCCCGGCCGAGGACGAGGCCTGCAAAAAACAAACTTATATATAAGGAGGAGTTCAGGTTATACGATGTCAAACTATATGCCTACGTCTCTAGGACACCCGAGAGAGGTTTTCAAACTCACCTGTGGCTCGAGGGTTACTATACCCATAAGGAATTCATGACGATATAAACAAAATTCATCATTATGAACAAGAGCATGGCTTACCCTGAAGCCTGCCAATAAACCATTGAAGGTTTCCTTTAGTCCGCTGTCAACGGACTGAATACTTTTTAGAACCGTACCCATAAGGATGAGATGATTTTCAGCAATGGAGGAGTCAGAAAATGCCTCCTCCATCATGGCCAGCCACCCGGTCGTGGGTGGCACAGTCGGTGGCACTTCTCCTCCCCCTCCTTGGGGAGGCAGGGTCGAGGACATGGGAGGCGCTGAAGCCTCTGGAGTCGACTGCGAAGGGAGCCCGGGCGACTTACACCCCCTCCTTATCCACCAGGAGGGGTTCGACCTCCTGGACCTTAGTGAATGAGGCATAATCCTTGGCCAACACGTCTTCGGTGGCCGAGATGTGCACCTCGACCATCACCGTCTCACCCCCGGTGTTCGGTGCAGGGGGGGGGTCCAACAGGACACCACCCCTGTGGCCTGACCTATGGCTAGAGGGGGCGTGGTGCAGGACGCCATCCCACTTTCCGCAAGCTCAGCCGGTGGAGACTCCCCTCAGACCTATTCGGTCGGGATGTCTCGTGCCGGACTATATAATAAAAGCAAGTGAACAAGTCAGTTCTATGAAACCAATGTGGATAAGTCGGATGGTATCTAGATTCAATTCCACTGAGCTAGGGGCTTGACCTTGGGGTTCCTTCGGGGGACCCTCTCGAAAGCTCCGGAATCCTCATCAGAATTCGGGATATTGTCCGCCAGAACCACCTTGGGCCTACATGTCCTCTTTGTGGCCAGGGGAGGAAGATCCTCCTTGACGTCCTCGGGCGCAGCCCTCTTCCTTGTCTGGGGAGAGTCAATCTCTCCCCCATCATTTCCTCGTGCTCCTCCTCATGTGCGGAGGAGGCTTGGGTCTCTCCAGACTTTGTATTTGGAGGACCCCTAGGTGGAGGCCCGCGCAGGCCTCTTTCCTCTTCTTCTTCTCCTTCTTTTCTGGCGCCGCATACGGCACTACAACTAGCATCGCCGTCAGCAGGGGCGACCTGGGGTCTTCGGGCAAGGGGGATGGGCCGTTGATTTGCACGGCCTTCTCCAGCTAGCCCTGCAAGGACAATGAGAGGAAGGGTCAAATCCTTGCCAAGGATTACAATTCGGAATGCCATGAGAAAACCTATCATACATTCAAGGGAGGAGTGTCGGCGTCCAAGACGGTGTCTTCCTCTTCATCCGGCCATTATTTCTGTGGCTTGAAGAGTTCTTCCCACAACTTCTCATGAGTTGTGCAAAAGAATTTGCTTATGGTGATCGGGTCCCCAAGCTTGTAGGCCCACATCGGGGTTCCCCGATGCTGGCAGGGTAGGATGTGGCGGTGGAGCATGACCTGGACCATGTTGGTCGGCTCGATGTTGGCCTCCACCATCTGGGTGATGTGCTTTTGAAGCGCCTTCACCTCTGAGGCGGTCCCCTAGTCGAGGCCCTTCTTGATCCACGAGGTTAGCCTAGAAGGGGGTCTTGATCTGAATTCGGTTGGCGCCGACCAACCCGCGTCCTATGGTTCGGTGATGTAGAATCACTCCTTCTACCAGACCTACATGGTGTCGATGAATGTGCTGGCTGGCCATCCGACTCGTGGGAGCTTGTTGATTACCGCCCCGCCGCAGCATGTTGACCGATGACCGTCTTCGGCTTCAAATTGAAGACCTTGAGCCATGGAAGAAGTGCGGCTGGACTCACAGGAAGGCCTCAGATATGATGATGAAAGCCGAGATGTGCATAAAAGAGTTTGGGAGGAGGTCATGGAAGTCTAAGCCATAGAAGAACATCACCCCCTAACAAAGGGGTGGAGATGGAAACCAATCCTCACAGGAAATGGGGAATGAACACTACTCTCTCGCCCGTCCTTGGTGATGGCACCACTTGGCCCTCTTTGGGAGGGCGGTAGGGGATGTTGGGGGAAAGGTACCCGACTACCTTGAGCTCCCAGATATCCTTCTCAGTGACGCATGAGGCCTCCCACTTGCCTTGCGAGCCCAAGCCAGCCATGCGTGAGCTCTTGCGAGGTGGATTGGAAGGATAAGCAATAAATGGATCTAGGCACTTGAGGCCGGGGTGCGATAAGAAGTCGAATATAGAGGAAGAGTGAGACCTTCGGTTTTTTATCCCTTTTATGGGGGGCGTAACTCTAAGGGTCCTCTTTTACTGTCGCGAGTTGTGGCACTTCCCGAAGCAATCATTTCGTTATACGTGCAGGGGGTGACACATTTGATTACTTGTATCCCACGAAATGCGCGGTACGATCTTTGTATTAATGGGGCATGCCGCTGGAAAAGCGGCCTCGAGTCGTGAATCGAGTTTTCATAACTGGCTCTTGTGGCTTTGCGTCAGAAAGATTTTCAGGTATGGTTACTATTCACACCCGAGCATTTGGCCTTCAGGATAAACAAATAATATTCCTAAAGACAGAGCATCATCAAGGGCCGAGTTGAGATCCACCAAGCATAGACGAAAATAGCCTCTCAAGCCAAATACCATGGACGCGCGAAGGTGCTGAAGACCGCATTCCTCGGTGTTAAAGGCTAGTTCGGGTGCTACTCATGGAGTCCAGGACTAAGGGGTCCTCAGATCGTCGACTCATTCCTCGTGGGCCGACCTGTTGGGCTGATCTATTGAAGAACAAACTGCGAATGATCTTGTATCCAGAAAGGAAGGCTCTATAGAATGGCGTGGCTTCCAAGTTCCAAACATAGGATCTGCGTATTCATCCCTTGTAAAAGGTGGGTTGTGTGTAACCCTAGGGGACCCCCGGTGTCTATATAAACTCGAGGATGCTCATTCGTAGAGGATAGGTGAACTCATCTTGGGTTTAGCTTAGACGATCTCGAGGTAGATCAACTGTGTAATCTTCAGAAACATCAATACAATCAAGCAGGACGTAGGGTTTTACCTCCTTACGAGGACCCAAATCTGGGTACACACTATCTCCTTCGTCCCCTATTACCCATTTATGTAAGGTCCACAACTCGCAACTCTGACAGCCCGGGACCGACGTTCCAGAAGATTCCCCTTTTATTTCCGTTCTCATCTGTGTTTGTCTGGTTGTCGCATTCATCATCGCATCATTCGCATCATCTGCATAGCATCGTCACCCGTTTTCGAAAACATGCATCCATTCGTAGTCGCCGGTTCTCTTTGTTCTTGCCGTTGCCCAATTCGAGTCCGACCACACACGCACGCACCCGCGGCACTGTTTTAAAAAATGTTTTAAAAAAGTGCGCAAAAGTATTGTCGGATTGGTTCGAAACTTGACGTGCGGCCTTGTTTTAGCGTCGGTAGACCGCGTGTCGATTTTCATCGCAATTGGAGGTCATTTGATTCACCGAACGGTCGTCAGTAGCGGCACCATCGCCGGATCTATCGTCGGACGTTTATCGCTGTTTTAAAATCTTCATGCCGCGCCGCACCGTTTCCCTCTCTTCTCTAAACCACAGGAATCTACAAAGCCACCGCGGCCCCCTCCGCTTCCGTTCCGTCCAAACGACATCCGGCGGTCCGAAAACGAATAGAGACGTCAACCCTAGCCCGAAGACCTATATATAGGACCCCTAGCCTTACCTTGGTTCCCGTGCAAACCCTAGCTTCTCCCTCCTCCAGCCATCAGGCCCTCCCGAGTCCATCTGAGCCCGTCTCCGAGCTCCTCCCGTGCCTCCCATGGCAGCTTGCCCCGAGCTCATCCATGGAAGACCCTCCCGCGCTCCCATGGCCGCAGCTCCTTGCCGGAGCCGCCCCAGCAGCTGCCCGCCGGAGTGCACTGCCGGACCTCTCTCCTTCTCCCTCCATCTTCTCCCTTTCCCTTCTCCTCTCCTCACCCCGAGGCCTCTCCTGTGCAGGTCGCCGCCGGCTGCCAAGGCCCTGCCGCGGAGCTCCCTCGCCCAGCCACCGCCGGGGATGGCCGGATCCGGGCAGGCGCCGCCCGTCCCCGCCTCCGCCGGCTTCCTCCAGCGCCGCCCCCTGCCTCCCCTCGCGTGGAGCCACCGCCCCTGCGTCCCCGATCAGATCGGGAGGAGGAGGACGACGCTCCCAGCACCGTTGACACCGCGTGGGCCAGCCGGCCTTGCCCGGCCCAACAACGGCCTAGCCTCGCCCAAGCCAGCGCCCAGCCGGCCCAAGTGGCCAGGGTGAGCCCAGCTCCCCCTCTGCGAATTTTTTTCTTTTTTTTCTTTCGGTAGGCCCAATTGCATGTTTTTCTTTAAAGATAAATATATAAATATCCGTAAGTCATTTTAAAATATTTTAAATATGTACAATGTTTAAAAAATTGTGTAGATTGTTAATATGCCATTTTCTTCCATGTTTAAAATATTTAACATGTCTTTTCCTCTGGTTTTGCATAATTACCATTAATTGCATTGTCAAATTATTTCGCATGCATCGGAATTAATCCAAAATCATATTTAAAATTTTTTCATATCATCGGCATCGCATTCTCATGCATGATAAAAATGTTGGCATCATGTTTGCATTTAATTTGTATTAATGAATGGCTATAAGGTGATTAGGCCTAATACTCGCATAGTTAATTGTGATTAATTTTCCAAATGAACCTATGCATATTACAAATGTTTTCGGGGTAGAAAAGTTCAAAGGAATTATCTGTGCTCTTAGTTTTGTCATTTGAGCATTTTGTGTGCATGTCATTTATGCCGTGATGCCCTTTTGTCTTTTTCGTGTGATTTAATAGATGCATGATATGAAATTATTTTCAACATGAGAAATGCTCTTTGATTTGTGTCCTAGCACCTGGACATTTTGCTTGTCATAGAAATGCATGTGTAGGTGTTGTTTCGTTGTTGTCAACTTGCTATAAAATTCTGCTGTTTTGAGATGCTAAAATATTTCTAAGTCTGGAATCTGTAATATTTTGTTGTTGTCTTGCCATGTGATTTGCTAGTGATCTAGAACCCTTTTGTGGTAGGTGTAATGGAGTTATTTGTAGTTGATATTATCCTTTAGTATGCTGTTAAGTTCCATGCCATAATATGATCTGTAGCATATAGTGTTACTGCTGTCAATATGCCTTCGTGATAAAAACTGCACTGTCTAAAACTGCTATTTTCACCGTCTGAAACTGTTTTCAAGTAGCCACCTTGTGAGCTTCCTACCATGTGTTCCATGCATGTTTTGCTTATGGTATGTGAAGATGAAATGAAGTATGTGTTGTATACTACAGCCCAATGATTAGTTTGTGAATTTTAGAATATTGTAACTTGTTGTTTCCATGTGCGTAAAATGCTATCTTGCTGTTTTTGGTAGATTTCAACTAAACTTGTTTTGTTGATTGTGCTTGAACCGTAGCTCCGTTTTGGACATTCCATATATGAAACTTGCTTAGAATCTCATGTAGTTTCAGAATAATTTGCTGCATTCATGATTTGAAATGTTTGTAATGGTATTTCCCATGCATTTGCATGCATGACATGTGCATCTTGTGTTGCGCATATCTTTTAGACCGTAGCTCTGTTTGAGATGTTCTTTATATGTATATCGACTAGAATGACGTGTAGATTGTCATGGTATGCTTATTTCTGTTGTTTAATAAATATAAAATATGATTAGTTCAGATCTGGACCAATTTCTAAATTAACATATGGGGTCATTTCGGAAATACTATAAGTTGTTTCCGGCCTCATTTAAGATGCCTAGATAGATAGTTTACTTATGCTTCAGCTCTTGCCATGCCTAACAACATTTAAAATTGATGTGTACCTAAATGGAATGAGCTAATAATTCGAATGTGAAGTTTCGTCAATATGCAACTCGTTGCATATTGAGCTTCACTTTAATGTGTAGTAGTTGTTTGATGTGAATTGTCGTGCCTTGCATATTTAAACCGGTAATGCATCATATTTGTTTGCGTATAGTGTCATGCATATGTTGTGGTGTATCTTGTGTTGATTGTTTGTTTCGGATTGCTTCTTCTCGATAGAGTTCCGAAAGCGTTCGGAGTGTGAGGATTCATTCGACTACATTGGGCCGACTTCTTCATGGACTCGTTCTTCTTCCGAGCGGGATCTCAGGCAAGATGACTCATTTTCTTGGATACCATTACTATCATTGCCATGCTAGTTGTCCCATCTTTATATCGCTATGTCGCGCTACCTACCACTTGTTTGATAAGCCTCCCAACATTGTCACGAAAAGCCTCTAACCCCTCCACATCCCAGCAAACCTTTGTTTGGCTATGTTACCCCTTGCTCAGCCATTCTTATAGCGTTCTAGTTGCAGGTGCAATTGCTTCCATGTGTCAACATGGACATGCTTTGGCTATATCACAATATTGCTGCTATTTAATTTAATGCACATATACACTTGGTAAAGGGTGGAAGGCTTGGCCTTTTGCTTGGTGTTTTGTTCCACTCTTGCCGCCCCTAGTTACTTGTGCACCGGTGTTATGTTCCATAAATGAGCGCTCCTAACATGCTCGGGGTTGTTATGGGGACCCCCTTTATTTTAGGGTGAGAATAAAGCTTGTTTGGCATGGCCCAACATTGGTACTACATTTTCCTAATAACTAATAAAATTGCATAGGGACCCGTCGGCACCCGCGGATAATATAATCAACCCCCAGGCCAGTGCTCGTCATGAGCGTTGGTCCAAACTAGAGTCGTGTGCGGGGCCAACCTGGGGCAACTTGGGAGATTTCTATCAGGCCACTGTACGCTATGCAGATCTGGTCGTGTCCTGAGAACGAGATACGCGGCTCCTATGGGGTTCGTCGACACGCCGGGCGGCCTAGCTGGATTTGTTTTACCTTTCTCGAACGTCTTGAGTGAGGAACTCTGATTTTCTTCGGTCTATCTCGAGGTGTCGGATTTCCTTTGGAATTGCCTAGGATGACCACGAGATCCGTGGTTGAGGTTATTCCCGCTGCGTGTGGTTAATTTATGATGGATGAGTTGGAGCACCCCTGCAGGGTTAAATCTTTTCGAGAAGCCGTGCCCGCGGTTATGTGGCAAACTTGGATACTTTGTTTAACACCCGGTCATAGCAAACTTGAAGTAAACTCTAATAAACTACACTATCCGTGTGCGTAACCGTGACTGTGTCTTCTCGTGAGTTCTTATCTGAAACAGAACACGGTGGGGTTATGTTTGACGTAAGTAGGTGTTCAGTCAGTTAGTGATCATTTCTAGTTCACGTCCGTTATGCGTAGTCCACCATACTTTACTTGTGTACTCGTAAGTTAGCCACTCAAGTAAATGCTTAGTCGCTTGCTGTAGCCTCACCACTTAACCATACCTCACCCATTAAGCTTTAATAGTCTTGATACCCTTGGAAATGAGATTGCTCAGTCCCTGTGTCTCACAGATTACTACAACAACAGTTGCAGGTACTGGTAAGGTGATGATTTGACGTGAGCGCATTGCTTGATTTGATTTGGAGTTCTTCTTCTTCATCATCAATCTAGAATGGGTTCCAGGTGGCAGCCTAGGATAGCAAGGATGGATGTCTTTTTATCGTTTGATTTCGTCCATAGTCGGACCCTGCTCTTCTGTATGATGTTTGAGTATGTTGATGTATTGATGTGACTTTGATGTAGCTTGTGGCGAGTGTAAGCCAATTCCATATACTCATCTCTTCTGTACATGTACTTGTAATGATATCCATTCTTGCGAACGCATCGAGATGCGCTTCTATCCCTCTTGAGGCCCTCGTGCCAAAATAAGGATAGGACCGCATCTTGGGCGTGACAAGTTGGTATCAGAGCATGTACCGACCTAGGAGCCCCCTTGATTGAGGGAACTTGGCCGAGTCGTGTCTAGTGAAAAATACTATTTTGAGTCTAGTTATATCGGAGGGTAGGTTTCTTTTTACTCCTCTTCTATGCTCTGGTGAGGTATTCGACTTAGCAATTTTATTCTACTTCTCTTTTCGCTCAAAAAATTTTTAGGATCACGTGGGTATTTTGGAAACTATATGATGCCGATGTGACAGGGTTCTCTCTTGGTGCCTCCTGTCTGACTTGATTTCTTCCAGGGAGTCGAGCTCCAAGGAATGTTGGCACATCGTTATCATTCAGTTTTCTTAGTATCTCAGGACGGAGGATGTTCGAAATTGCTTCAATACTTGTCGTGGTGAGATAAGGTCGGAGTCACCCAGTACTGGGGAGGCGTCCGGGGTACCACCATGGTTTAGTATCATTGTGAGTTCGAGGATTCGAGATTAGACGAGTTTGTGGAATTCTTGAATTATGGTGTGGAAGGTTGCGGATGCAGTTGTAGATGATTGCCTAGGGCAGGTTCCTGATTCCGCAACCCGAATCGCATAAACAAGAAAGTTTTCGGAAGTTCTTAGGTGGGAATTCATGTAGGTACCTAGGATTATCTTTCCAACAAGTGCATAGTGGGTATGCATCTATTCTGCCTTGTTTCATAAGCCTCATCCTTCGTTTTGTTATGAATAGGGTAATTCGAGTTGCTTCGATGTCAAGTGGTGATTTCATATCTTGCTAAGTAGTGTTCTCGTAATTCTGTGGGAATGCTAATTCTTGTGCTCAATCAAGTTATCATATCAATTCTTTTCCTACCGGTGTGCTTCTCTTGAACATAATTCCATCATCTCCAATAGTGCAAGATCAATCCACATATTTCGTTCCAAAGTTGTCTCATCTATTCCAAGTTTTCTCTGTTTTTCCCACCCTCCCGCCCGTTTTCTTCAATAATTAATTCTCTTCCAAGTGTCTTTTCTATTTATGTAATGCTTCCGCTATCTTTTCTTCTATCTTGTTTCCGGTGACTTCTGTGGATATTCTCAGGAGTTTCAATTTCAAGATCTATCCTCATATTCTTTTTTCTCGTTGTTATTCTTCTCCGGTGATTCGTTATGAAGATGCCCAGTGCTCAAGTTATCATTTATTAGTATTCATCTTGTTTTCTTTTCCGGTGGATTCAATTCATGTTTTTGGTGTTCATCATACCATTTCATTCTCTATTTTCTCTCCCATGTTGGAATTCTTTATTAAGCCTCTCTGGTTTATTCATCCCTCTCTATTCTATCCGAAGTGTTGAAGATATCTCAGAAGACATTCATTTTCATTCTTGTGCTCTTAAATTATTTCAAGGGTCTCATATCATCAAGTTCTTAATTTGTACTGGTGCAATCCCTCTTTTAAGAAATTGTTTCAACGGCGGTTTCTTTTGAGTGGGCCCATAACCCATAGGGTTTTCGCTAGGATCTTACCTGGCTCTTCTAATCTGTCCGGAGATGCCCTCAAGTTCTTTTCAAATATGATGTAAGAATGATTTTCATCGGTCATATTCCTCTTCCAAGATGACTTCTAAATCATTTTCATTGTTGGCTCAACCTTTGTTTATTCATTGTTCCGGAGTTTCTTAGTAATTTATGGTGTTGTTTCTGTTTCTCTTAAATCGCTGCTTGTTCTTCCAAAGAGTCATGGTTTCAGCTTGTTGCAATCATCTCAAATTGTTTTGATCATGAGAAATTCCTCCCATATCTATCCGGTGCATTTCATAATTATTTTCATTTCTCGATCCTCCCGAAGGCCATCATTTCAGAAGATTTCTTCGTTCTCAGCTTTTAGCTTTCGTTCTCAAAATTTTCTCTATTGTTGTCCCTTCGTCCGTATCTCAATTATTCCGGTGCCTTGTTCAGGTTCTATTAGGCAATCTTGATCTCTTCATTCTCATGTGCCCTCTTTAGTTTCTAATTCTTTCGGTGCTTCGTTCAAGTTTTCCATTAGGTGGATCATGCTCTCTTTGTTCTCATGTTATGTCATCCTTTTGCTTTATCCTCATTGGTTGTGTATTCTAATCGGTGTTCTCGTGCAAGACTTCTCCAAGTTTGTGATCTATCTCTCTCTCTTCAATTCTTTGCAAGAAGAATAAGTGGTGTGTGATATCCATTGCTTGTCATCAATTTAACTTGATGAAGGATAATCATAACATAATTCTTATTCTCGTTTCATCCAAGTGATCTCAATCCTTCTTCCCGAGTTGTTCATGATATCAAATTCCTTATCCCAAGTGCTCATTTTTCTTTTCCGGAGTTCCTAGTTTTGCTCAAATATCTCTTTTCGAAGCATCATCTTAATCATTGGAAGGCCTCAATCTTACTCTTTTGCATCCTTCAATTCTATCTATCATCCTTTCGTTTCAGAGACCGGAGATTCTTCATGGTGGTTCATCTAGATTTCTTCCATTTTCAAGTGTTCATCAAGATTCTTGTTGGAGGTGCTCAAGTGTTCTTTCTCTTGGATTTTGAGTTCAATTCCTTCTTCCTTGTCTTTTGAGATGGTGTTATTAAATTCTTCATTATAAGGAGTCTCGAAGGAAAATTGTCAACAATAAGATAAGTAAACCCTTCATTCCTTTCTCGGAGTTATCTTTGGTTGTATTTCACCTAAAGCATTTCCTAAGGATTTTTGCTATCATGGTGTCATAAATGATTCAAGTTTTCTCCTTCTCTTCTTCATGAAAGAAGTTTTGCATATCTTGTTTCTTTCAATCAATCAATTGTTCTGTTGTGGCGGAATGTCACGTCATAATTTTGGGATGTTTTCCATAAGCCCATAACAAGCTATTCTTTTCGTTGTTGATTCTCCATCAACTCCGTTCAACCATGCTTTGCAAATTCATTGGTGCTAGAAGTTGTCATTTTCTTCTTCGTTCTTTTTCTTCCATCAATCCAGTTTCTATTCTTTTCTTCTGGAGGTTTGTGATGTTGCTCTCTTCAATCTATCATCTTGTCTTGTCAAGATCATGTTCTTTCTTTGCTTATTCATTTATCCGGAGTGCTGTGAATTTTCTCATGATCCTTCTGTCTTATGAAGTTTTGATTCTATTCCAACCAAAGTTTGGTGTATCTCCTTCAATTTCTTTCCATCATATCTAATTTTTTTCCCTCTCTTTCCTACCGAAGTGCTGCCGAAATTTCCTGTGAATTCTTGCTTGTTCCCATGTTGTTCTTCATCTCTTCCAACCATCATGTTTCATTGGTTTCACTCGTTTGTCACAGATGCAACTAAGTTTTACCTTTTGCTCTTTCTCTTCCCCTTTTCATTTAGATCTCGGGACGAGATCCTCGTGTAGTGGAGGAGAGTTGTGACCGCCCGAGACCAACGTTCCAGAAGATTCCCCTTTTATTTCCGTTCTCGTCTGTGTTTCTTTGGTTGTCGCATTCATCATCGCATCATTCACATCATTTGCATAGCATCGTTACCCGTTTTCGAAAACTTGCATCCGTTCGTAGTCGCCGGTTCTCTTCATTCTTGCTGTTGCCCGTTTCGAGTCCGACCACACACGCACGCGCCCGCAGCACCGTTTTAAAAAATGTTTTAAAAACGCGCACAAAAGTATTCTCAGATTGCTTCGAAACTTGATGTGCGGTCTTGTTTTAGTGTCGGTAGACCGCCTATCGATTTTCGTCGCAATCGGAGGTCATTTGATTCCCCGAACGGTCGTCAGTAGCGGCACCGTCGCTGGGTCTATCCTTGGACGTTTATCACTGTTTTAAAATCTTTGTGTCACGCCGCACCGTTTCCCTCTCTTCTCTAAACCACGGGAATCTACACAGCCACCGCGGTCCCCTCCGCTTCCGGCCCGTCGAAACGACATCCGGCTGTCCGAAAACGGACAAAGACATCAACCCTAGCCCAAAAACCTATATATAGGACCCCTAGCCTTCCCTTGGTTCCCGTGCAAACCCTAGCTTCTCCCTCCTCCAGCCGTCAGGCCCGACCGAGCCCATCTGAGCCCGAGGAAGCCCATCTAGGCCCGTCCCCGAGCTCCTCCCGTGCCTCCCATGGCAGCTTGCCCCGAGCTCATCCATGGCTGACCCTCCCGCGCTCCCATGTTCGCAGCTCCTCGCCGGAGCCGCCGGAGCAGTCGCCCGCCGGAGTGCACCACCGGACCTCTCTCCTTCTCCCTCCATCTTCTCCCTTTCCCTTCTCCTCTCCTCACCCCGAGGCCTCTCCTGTGCAGGTCGCTACCAGCCACCATGGCCCTACCGTGGAGCTCCCTTGCCCAACCGCCGGCAGGGATGGCCGGATCCGGGCCGGCCCAGCCCGTCCCTGCCTCCGTCGGCCTCCTCCAGCGCCACCCCCTGCCTCCCCTCACGTGGAGCCGCCGCACCTTCCTCCCTGATCGGATCGGGAGGAGGAGGACGACGCTCCTAGCGCCGTTGACCCCGTGTGGGCCAGCCGGCCTCGCCCGGCGCAGTAGCGGCCCAGCTTCGCCCAGGCCAGCGCCCGACCGGCCCAAGTGGCCAGGGTGAGCCCAGCTCCCCCTCTGCGAGTTTTTTTTCTTTTTTTCTTTTTCTAGGCCCAATTGCATGTTTTTCATTAAACATTAATATATAAATATCCGTAAGTCGTTTTAAAATATTTCAAATATGTAAAATGTAAAGAAAATTGTGTAGATTATTAATATGCCATTTTCTTCCATGTTTAAAATATTTAACATGTCTTTTCCTATGATTTTGCATAATTACCATTAATTGCATTGTCAAATTATTTCACGTGCATTGGAATTAATCCAAAATCATATTTTAAAAATGTTCATATCATCGGCATCACATTCTCATGCGTGATAAAAATGCTGGCATCATGTTTGCATTTTATTTGCATTAATGAATGGCTATAAGGTGATTAGGCCTAATACTCGCATAATTAATTGTGATTAATTTTCCGCATGAACCTATGCATATTACATTTGTTTTCGGGGTAGAAAAATCCATAGGAATTATCTGTGCATTTAGTTTTGTCATTTGAGCATTTTGTGTGCATGTCATTTATGCCATGATGCCTTTTTGTCTTTTTCGTGTGATTTAATAGAGGCATGATGTGAAATTATTTTCAATATGAGAAATGCTCTTTGATATGTGTCCTAGCCCCTGAACATTTTGCTTGTCATAGAATTTCATGTGTAGGTGTTGTTTCGTTGTTGTCAACTTGCTATAAAATACTGCTGTTTGAGATGCTAAAATATTTCTAAGTCTGAAATCTGTAATATTTTGTTGCTGTCTCGCCATGTGATTTGCTAGTGATCTAGAACCCTTTTGTGGTAGGTGTAATGGAGTTATTTGTAGTTGATATTGTCCTTTAGTATGTTGTTAAGTTCCATGCAATAATATGATATCTAGCATATAGTGTTACTGCTGTCAATATGCCTTCGTGATAAAACTGCACTGTCTAAAACTGCTATTTTCACCAAGTCTGAAACTGTTTTCAAGTAGCCACCTTGTGAGCTTCCTACCATGTGTTCCATGCATGTTTTGCTTATGATATGTGAAGATGAAATGAAGTATGTGTTGTATAATACAGCCCCATGCTTAGTTTGTGCATTTTAGAATATTGTTAGTTGTTGTTTCCATGTGCATAAAATGCTACCTTGCTGTTTTTGGCAGATTTCAACTAAACTTGTTTTGTTGATTGTGCTTGAACCGTAGCTCCGTTTTGGACATTCCATATACGAAACTTGCTTAGAATCTCATGTAGTTTCATAATAACTTGCTGCATTCATGATTTGTAATGTTTGTGATGGTATTTGTGATGCATTTGCATGCATGACATGTGCATCTTGTGTTGCGCATATCTTTTAGACCATAGCTCCGTTTGAGATGTTCTTTATATGTATATCGACTAGAACGACGTGTAGATTGTCATGGTATGCTTATTTATATTGTTTAACAAATATAAAATATGATTAGTTCAGATCTGGACCAAGTTATAAATTAACATATGGGGTCATTTCGTAAATACTATAAGTTGTTTCCGGCCTCATTTAAGATGCCTAGATAGATAGTTTACTTATGCTTCAGCTCTTGCCATGCCTAACAACATTTAACATTGCTGTGTACCTAAACGGGAATGAACTAAGAATTCAAATGTGAAGTTTCGTCAATATGCAACTCGTTGCATCTTGAGCTTCACTTTAATGTGTAGTAGTTGTTTGATGTGAATTGTCGTGCCTTGCATATTTAAACCGGTAATGCATCATATTTGTTTGCACATCGTGTCATGCATATGTTGTGGTGTATCTTGTGTTGATTGTTTGTTTCGGATTGCTTCTTCTCGATAGAGTTCCGAAAGCGTTCGGAGTGTGAGGATTCGTTCGACTACATTGGCCGACTTCTGCATGGACTCGTTCTTCTTCCGAGCGGGATCTCAGGCAAGATGACTCATTTCCTTGGATACCGTTACTATCACTGCCATGCTAGTTGTCCCGTCTTTATATCGCTATGTCGCGCTAGCTACCACTTGTTTGATAAGCCTCCCAACATTGTCATGAAAAGCCTCTAACCCCTCCACATCCCAGCAAACCTTTGTTTGGCTATGTTACCGCTTGCTCAGCCCTTCTTATAGCATTCTAGTTGCAGGTGCAATTGCTTCCATGTTTCAACATGGACATTCTTTGGCTATATCACAATATTGTTGCTATTTAATTTAATGCACATATACACTTGGTAAAGGGTGTAAGGCTTGACCTTTTGCTTGGTGTTTTGTTCCACTCTTGCCGCCCCTAGTTACTTGTGCACCGGTGTTATGTTCCATAAATGAGCGCTCCTAACATGCTCGGGGTTGTTATGGGGACCCCCTTGATTTCGGGTGAGAATAAAGCTTGTCTGGCAAGGCCCAACATTGGTACTACATTTGCCTAATAACTAATAAAATTGCATAGGGACCCGCCGGCACCCGCGGATAATTTAATCAACCCCCGGGCCAGTGCTCCTCATGAGTGTTGGTCCAAACTAGAGTCGTGTGCGGGGCCAACCCGGGGCAACTCGGGAGATTTCTATCAGGCCACTGTACTGTGCTCATCTGGCCGTGTCCTGAGAATGAGATACGCGGCTCCTATCGGGTTCGTCGACACGCTGGGCGGCCTTGCTGGATTTGTTTTACCTTTCTCGGACGTCTTGAGTGAGGTACTCTGATTTTCGTTGGGCTATCTCGAGGTGTCGGATTTCCTTTGGAATTGCCTAGGATGACCACGAGATCCATGGTTGAGGTTATTCTCGCTGCGTGTGGTTAATTTATGATGGATGAGTTGGAGTACCCCTATAGGGTTAAATCTTTTCGAGAAGCCGTGCCCGCGATTATGTGGCAAACATGGATACTTTGTTTCACACCCGGTCATAGGAAACTTGAAGTAAACTCTAATAAACTACACTAATCGTGTGCGTAACCGTGACTGTCTCTTCTCGTGAGTTCTTATTCGAAAGAGAAGACGGTGGGGTTATGTTTGACGTAAGTAGGTGTTCAGGATCAGTTAGTGATCATTTCTAGTTCACGTCCGTTATGCATAGTCCACCATACTTTACTTCTGTACTCGTAAGTTAGCCACTCAAATAAATGCTTAGTCGCTTGTTGCAGCCTCACCACTTAACCATACCTCACCCATTAAGCTTTAATAGTCTTGATACCCTTGGAAATGAGATTGCTGAGTCCCTGTGGCTCACAGATTACTAGAACAACAGTTGCAGGTACATGTAACGCGATGATTTGACGTGAGCGCGTTGCTTGATTTGATTTGGAGTTCTTCTTCTTCTTCATCAATCCAGCCTGGCATAGGAAGGATGGATTTCATTTTATCGTTTGATTTTGTCCGTAGTCGGACCCTGCTCTTCTGTATGATGTTTGAGTAGGTTGATGTATTGATGTGACTCTGATGTATCTTGTGGCGAGTGTAAGCCAATTCCATATACTCATCTCTTCTGTACATGTACTTGTAATGATATCCATTCTTGCGAACGCATCGAGATGCGCTTCTATCCCTGTTGAGGCCCTCGTGCCAAAATAAGGATAGGACCATATCTTGGGCGTGACAGCAACCCCCTACCTAATGTGCCGGTTTTGACAACGACACTATGGAAACTATGGGATAAGTAGATAACAAAACTATGACAGCAATATGCCCAAACAGAACAGTTTGTAGTAATTTATGAAAATAGTGTACTTCTGTAACTTACAAAATTATGAAAATTTAGGACGTGGTAAATAATTTATATGACAACACTGTGTAATAATTTCAGAAACCTTCCACATTCCAGTAAAATATGAAAATTCAAACACTACGCAAAAGTTTCTGTTTTTATACAACACACATCAAAACTTGCGATGGAGACATCTTAAGGCAATTCTTGGAAATTTTTATTGAAAACAAGATTATAAATATCATCTAACAGATAACAACAAATTATAATCATGCTCCAAGAAAAACACATATCATGTGACGAATAAAAATATAGCTCCAAGTAAGTTGTATCGATAATTTTGGAGACGAAAGAGGGGATGCCTTCCGGGGCACCCCAAAGCTTAGATGATTGAGTCTTCCTTGGATATTACCTTTGGGGTTCCTTGGGCATCCCCAAGCTTAGGTCCTTTCTTCTCCTTATTCAACTCATATCGGTATCTCACCCAAAACATGAAAACTTTAATCACACAAAACTTAACGGAACTTCGTGAGATGGGTTAGTGTAGTAAAGATAGATCATTCACTTAGGTACTGTGAAGAAAAGATTCATAATTGTTCTCACATAATACCTACTGTATGCCATCATTCACACAATTTATATCACCAAATATAAGCTATGGAAGCACTTGAAACAAGCAAACTATGCATGCAAAACAGAATCTGTCAAGAACCGAATAGTTTGTAAATATCTGAATGATCACCATACTTACTTGACTCTATTAATTCTAATAAATTAGGACAACGCATAGAATTTGCATAGAAATTTTGGTAAAAATTTCTGAATTTTTTGACGCCCAGTGAAATCAGATAATCGATATACTGGACGCAAAACTTTATGTTTTTCCATAGAATCAAGCAAACAAGTATCCACACTATCCCAAAGGCTTTACTTGGCACTTTATTGAAATAAAAGACACAACACATGATTACTACTATAGCCTAATCATGTGAACACACAAAAACATAAGGTAAAAGTGTTGGGTTGTCTCCCAACAAGCGCTTTTCTTGAATGCCTTTTAGCTAGGCATGATGATTTCAATGATGCTCGTATTGGAATAGTACTTGAAGCATGAAAGAGAGCATCATGGATCACATGAAAGACACATTTAAGTCTAACACAATTCCTATGCATAGGTATTTTGTGAGATAACAATTCGTGGGACCAAGAATCAATTAGCATAGGAAGGAAAATAAAGTATAACTTCAAAATTTCCAACACATAGGGAGGAAACTTGATATTATTTCAATTCCTACAAGCGTAAGTTACTCCATCATAATAATTTTCAGTAGCATGATGAAGGAATTCAACAATATTACTCTCCACATAAGCAAACTTCTTCTCATTCATAATAGTGGGAGCAAACTCAACGAAATAACTATCATGAGGTACTTGATTGACATAACCACTTTGAATATTAAAATCATGATGACAAGTTTCATGGTTAATATCACTCTTTATATCATACATGTCCTCATAATAATCATCATACATAGGAGGCATGCTATCATCATAATAGTTTTGCTAGTCTAAACTTGGGGGACTAAATATATCATCTTCATCAAACATGGCATCCCGAAGCTTGTGGCTTTGCATATCATTAGCATCATGGATATTCAGAAAATTCATACTAAAAATATTCCTATCATGCTCATCATTCTAGAAATTCTCAATAAGTATTTTCAAAAATTCTTCCTCTACCGATTGAGCACAATTTTCCGAGTCATCATTTTCACGAAAGACATTAAAAAGACGAAGGAATTGATGCAACCTAAACTCCATTTTTTAGTTTTCTTTTATTAAACCAAAGTAGTGAAAAACGAGAAACGAAAATATTAATCAAGCACTCACCTCTCTGGCAACGGCGCCAGAAAAGAGCTTGATGTCTACTACAAAACTTTATTCTTGTAGACTCGTGTTGAGCCTCCGAGCGCGGAGTTTTCTAGGACAGTAGAAATTTTACCTCAAGTGGGTGACCTAAGGTTATCAATCCGCAGGAGGTGTAGGATGAAGATGCTCTCTCTCAAACAACTCTGCAATCAAATACAAGAAATCTCTTATGTCCCGAACACACCCAATACAATGGCAAAATGTATAGGTGCACTAGTACGGTGAAGAGATGATGGTACAAGTGCAATATGGATGATCTATATAGGTTTTTGTAATATGAAAATATAAAAACAGCAAGGTAGAAATTGTAAAACAGCAAACAAAACAGTGTATAAATGCTTGAAAGCAAGGCCTAGGGTCCATATTTTTGGTAGTGCGATCTCTCAACAATGCTAATATAATTGGATCACATAACCATGCCTCAACGTGCAACGAAGAATCACTCCAAAGTTCTTATCTAGCGGAGAACATAAGAAGAAATTGTTTGTAGGGTATGAAACCACATTAAAGTTATCCTTTGCGATCGATCTATCCAATTGTTCGTACTAAAATAACAACAAGTTATCCTTTCCGATCTATCTATCTAAGAGTTCATACTAGAATAACACCATATGATACACATCAATCAACTCTAATATCACCTAGATACTCCAATGTCACCACAAGTATCCATGAGTTAATTATACGAGATGCATCGAACAATTTCATATTCATAATATGCAATGCAACACAAAAGAGTGCCCCAAGATTTATATCGGAGAACAAGGTATGAAAACGTGCAATCAACCTCTATACATAGACTCCAAGGTTATTGGAATCCGCAAGTTGACGCCATAACATATATCAAGTGAATCACTTGAATACCCCAATGTTACTACAAGCAGTCACATGCAAGACATACATCAAGTGATCTCAAATCCATAAAAGTTTTCAATCCGATAATAACAAAATCTCAAAGGGAAAACTCAACTCACCACAACAAGATAGAGAGAGAAAAACACCATATGATCCAACTCTATAACTAAGCCCGCGATACATCAAGATCGTGCCATCTCAAGAACACGAGGGAGAAAGAGATTAAACACATAGCTATCGGTACAAACCCTCAGCCCCAAGGTGGATTATTCACACATTATCATGGTGACAAAGAGAGAATTGTTGATGGGGAGGTGCAGCCCCAAGGAGATGAAGGCAATGGCAGCCACGACGCCGGCAACGGCAGCGGCGGTGGCAACGGGCGGCGGCCCCTTGCCCTCCTTCTTCCTTGGTCTTGGTGCTGCAATGGAGGAGCCTCTTCCCTTCTTGGCGGCTGCCATGGAAGAGACAAATTCGTGGCTTTTGATGGCTCTCTTGAAATTAGGGTTTTTCTCTCCTTATATTTGCGAGTGTGGTGCTCTATGGTCCTTCGATGGATGGACCCTTGATCTAATGCCTCCTGGGCACCTCTAGAACCTTCCTAGGGACTCCTCACAGCCCTCATGAGTCCCCAAAGTCGTGGCTTGGCCGCATACATCAGATATGGTAAGAGTTGGACTCAATCATGTTATCAATTCTCGTAATCCCGTAATCGGATATTTTCCTCCAGTAAAACGGGTCTAGAAATTGCATCCTAACTCTGTTTTTGACGAATTTGGAGTCCAGAAAGAATGCCATAAAATTCGCCACACTTTCCTAGTTTTAGCTTTTTCTATTTGACACCGTTTTAGGGGTCAAACTGACGATCCCTCAAATTTGTTTGTGGACAAATTTCAGCAAAGTCAGAGTCCTCCTCCAACAAGGCTCCTTTTTGCGTTTTTTCGACAATTTCCAATTAATTCCTACACATCAAAGTGTGAAACAAGAACTTGTGCACTTTTGCAAATATTAATATCTTAGTCCTAATAAATCATAAAAACATAGGTAAATATGGCATGAATACTTCATAAATTATCGACACGTTGGAGACGTATCAGTATCTATGATGATCTTTTTGCATAAGTGCTTAGAGATTAGTCACCAAAAACCCTCATGAATTCTCCCACAATATATTCTGTCAAAATACCAAAAGTCAATTTCGGTGCCACCAACTTTCCTCATCCGGCCCCACCGAGTTTTCCTTAGACAGATTCCAGAGCCAGACCCTAGCAACTCGGTGTAACCAAGTTTTGGTTCGGTACAACCGATAATCATGGACCAACCTTCTGCTATCTATTTGCTAAAAATTGGAATTTCCGAATTTTGCAAATTGGTGTGACAAAAGTGAGGAAATTCCTAGGTCAACCGAATCGGACTCACCGAGGTTGTGTATATCGGTCTCACGGAGAACCCAAAAGTTGCAAGATTTTGCAATAGTCGGTGCAACAGAGTTTTGCTTCGGTTCCACCGAGTTGGGCAATAATGTTCTAGCAGTTGTATATTTGGAGATGGCTATATAAACCCCTCCACCTCTCTCTCATTCACAGAGAGATCACTCAGAACAAGCCAACACTTGCCCCATTCATTTTCTGAGAGAGAACCACCTACTCATGTGTTGGACCAAGATCTTCCACACCAACCATATGAATCTTGATTTGTAGCCTCCCAAGTTGCTTTCCATCCAATAAATGTCTTCTACCAAGCCAAATATGTGAGAGAGTGATTGAGTGTTGAGGAGATTATCTTTTGAAGCATAGGAGAAAGGACGTCATCATCCATACCGCATATATTACCTTTTGGAGAGTGGTGTCTCCTAGATTGGTTAGGTGTCGCTTGGGAGCCTCCAATTCATGTGGATTTAACCAAGAAGTTTGTATGGGCAAGGAGGTCGCCTAATTCATGCAGATCTACCGCGAGTGAGGCTAGTCCTTCATGGACGGAAGCCATGATGGAATAGACAAGGTTGCAACTTCGTGGACCCTCCGTGGACTCGCGCAACCGCTACCCTCCATGGGCTGAAGTATCCATCAACGTGGATGTACGATAACACCACCTATCGGAACCACACACACAAAAATCGAGTCCCCATTGCAGTTGATCTGCCTATCCCTACCCTCTACTCTTAGATTTGCATGTGTAGGGTGTACTTGACTTGATACAATTTCTAAAACTTGCCAACCTTTAAAATTGGGGAAAGGCTAGATTTTTACTTGGTCAAGTATTCTAATCACTCCGCCTCAATACATACTATGCATCCTATTGTTTGCCATGCAACGGATGCACTAGAGCTATAATTGTATGAAATCTCAACAGAAGCTAAGTGGATGTGCATCCAACTTGCTTGCTCATGAAGACCGTGGGCATTTGAGGAAGCCCGTCATCGGAATATACAAGCCAAGTTCTGTAATGAAAAATTCCGAATAGAATATAAAAATGGAAACTCATGAGACTCTCTATATGAAGAACATGGAGCTCCCTATAAGCACCAGTGTGGAAAAGGAGATAGTAACACTGCTCCTTCTCTCTTTTCTCTCATTTTTTACTTTCTTTTTTCTTTCTTTTTTTCTCTTTTTCTCTTTTTTATTTTCTTTTTTTCCTTTGGATTCTCATCCCTATTTGTGGGTGAATCACAAATCTCCATCATCCTTTCTTCACTAGGACAATGCTCTAATAATGATGATGATCACACTTTTATTTACTAATAACTTCAGTTTCAACTTTATAAAGATATACAAAATGCCTCTATATGAATGCATCTGGCAATGTACCAGGAGGTGCAATGATCTAGCATAACATGTAGATAATGATGAATGACGGCTTGTCCATGAATCTTATGTCAGCTACCATGATCATGCTAAGCAATATGATGATGAACACACAAGTCATGTGACGACACGGTGGAAGTTTGATGGAAATATATCTCGGAATGACTATGAAAATGCCATAATAGGTAGGTATGGTGGTTGTTTTGAAGAATATATAAGGAGGATTATGTGTGATAGAGCGCATCATATCACGGGGTTTGGATGCATGGGAGAAGGTTTCTCCAATCCTCGAGGTGAGAATAGGAAATGCACGGTACCAAAGAGGTTAGCAAATTATGGGAAGGTGAGAATGCGCACGTCCATGGATTTGCATTAGTCCTAAAGAACTCATACACTTATTGTAATGCCTTATTAGCTCTCTCGAAGGAAAGCAATACCATATGCCCCAAGGGAAGAGGTTGGTAGGAGTTAACCATCGTGTGCCCCCGACTGAAACAACACGATAGGATTTCAATCAGGAATAAAAATGCTCACACATCATCAGCATGCCATAACCAATACTTAGATGAACAGAAAATAAACAGCTTTAATACCAATATTTATACTAACCAAATATCATGTACTCATGCCCTTTCATATTACTACATCAATATCATTAACCCATAGTTCTCTTATATGGTGAGCTACATGAAAGTATTTTATTATATCCCATTGAATACCTATCCTTTCTGGATTAGTATTATAACACGTGCAAATTACCATCACTATTTTTGAGACACTCAAACATATTTAAGTGAAGTATGAGAGTATAATTATTTCTATAAAATCTATATGCCACTGTGTTCTAACAGATATAACTGAAGCACTAGATCAACTGCCTGGCTCAAAAGATATGAGTGAAGCATATAGAGTATTCTAACAAATTATGATGAACATGAGTCTCAGTCAAACATGGGTGTCCCGCAAACAATGATTTTGGCAAACTAAACACAAAGCAGACTATAATATACAGGCTCCAAGGAAAACACATATCATGTGATGAATACAAATATAGCTTCAAGTGGCATACCGATATAATGGAGACGAAAGAAGATATGCCATCTGGGGCATCCAGAAGCTTACACACTTGGGTCTTCCTTCAATATTACCTTTGGGTGACTTGGGAATCCCCAGGATTAGGGTCTTGCCACTCCTTATTTCTTCATCCATCATTGTCTCACCAAAAACTTGAAAACTTCAACACACAAAACTCAACAGAAACCTCATCAGATGTTGTAGTATAATAGGTAAATCATAAACTTTAGGTACTGTTGTAAATTTATTAAGATTTAATTATCGCATAGGGTACTGTATTCTAACTCATCCATGACTTATACCCCCCTCATATAATCCGTAGCATCATCAAAACAAGCAAACTATGCACGCAAAAAAGAATCTATCTAAAACAGAACAATTTGTAATGATCAGAACGAAAATCATACTTTGGTAACTTCAATTTTTTCGAAAATTGGGACAACCTGGAAAATTTACAGAGAAATACTTTTTAGAAAAAAATAGGAATTTATCACGTTCCAGTAAAAACATGTACTAGGTGCAATAGAATTTGTTTTTGCACCGTATCAATTCTACTATCATCCAAATATCCCAAATGCTTTACTTGGCACAAACACTAATTAAATCATAAAAACACAATCATTATAGTAGCAATAATCATGTCAACATGCTAAAACAGAAAATATTGGGTTGTCTCCCAATAATCTCATTCTTTATAGCCATTAAGATAGGCTTAGGATTATAATAATGCTCACATAAAATACAAGAACTGAAGCACAAATAGAGCATCATATAGCATGTAACTAACACATTTAAGTCTAAAATACCTCCTATGCATGGGCATTTTATAAGACAAATAAGATCTAGCATATGCAAATAGGAAGAATCAAACATTAATAATTTCAACACATAGAGAGGTAATTTAGTGATATGAAGATTTATATAACCATATCTTCCTCTCTCATAATAATTACATGTAGGATCATAATCAAACTCAATGATATACCTATCATATAAAATATTTCTCCATCATCCGCATGCAAAAAAAATTTACAGTCTTCTAAGGTGGTTGGGTTAACAGTAACTAAAGTCATGACCTCTCCAAACAAACATTTGTTAATAAAAGCATAAGATGGAATACTCTCCGAATATGTGGGATTCTTTTGAAATAAAGTTGACACTCTTCCAAACCCACTTTCAATACTATGGTATTTTTCATTATCAATAATATATTCATTATGGCGCTTAAATAAAATTTCAAGATCAAAACAAACACCATCACACCATTCATGACCGTTAGCACAATTTACATCCATGAAATACATATCAACATCATTGCAATCATGCTTTTAATTAAATAAATGTATACCAATAGAATTTTCATTTATAACTTCATTATTATCTACTGGTTTACAATAAGCAACAAGTTTGAAAAGATTAGCAAGCGGAATTGGATCCATTTATCTTAGATTTTTGCTTTCACTTCCTGTCTTGGTGTGATAAAGATAAAGATAACATAACTAAGAAAGTAAAAACTAGAACAAGTGAATGAAAATGTGTGTCTCCCCTGGAAAGAATTTGATGATGTCTCCCCAGCAACGACACTAGAAATTCTTCCTGCTACTTGTAAACTACGTTGGGTTTTTCTCCAAAGAGGAGGGTAAATGCACCACATTGGAGATAAGTATTTCCCGTAGTGAGAACCAAGTTTATCAAACCAATAGGAGAATCAATCAAATGCCCTTCGATTGAACCTACACACATAGAATCAAACACTTGCACCCAACACGGGCAAGAGGATTGTCAAGCCGCTTGAACTCGTTACTTGTAGGGATTAAATAGTTATAGATAGATAATATAAATATAAAAGGTAAATAATAGAAAATCAATTGTAGCAAAATATTTGGAGGGTTTTAGTAATATGCTAAGTAGACCCCGGGGCCATAGTTTTTGCTAGAGGCTTCTCTCTCGATCATATCATTTGATGGGTAAACAAATTACTGTTGGGCAATTGACAGAGTAACACATAGTTACGACATCTCATTCAAGTCAATGGTCATGTATATAGGCATCATGTCCATAAACAAGTAGACCAACTCCTGCCTACATGTATTACTATTACTCCACTCATCGACCGCTATCCAGCATGCATATAGAGGATTAAATATGAAACAGAGTAATGCTTGGAGCAAGACCACATAATGTAGACAAAGTAAGACAAGCCATATGTTGAGACCCCGTCGTTTTATCCTTAATGGAAATAGTACAAGTACGTGTCATGTCCCTTTGTATATCTGGGGTTAAGCATCGCAAGATTTAACCCATTACAATGCATCACTCTCATTGAAGAGAAATCAATCTATTTGGCCAAACCAAACCAATAGATCGAACACAAATACGAAGCTATAAAAATCAAGCATAATAGAATTAAGAGAATACTCAATTAATATTCATGAATAATATGATCGTAAACCCACAATTCATCAGATCCCAACAAACACAACGCAAAAGAGGATTACATCGGATAGATCACCACGAGAATCGCGGTGAACATGGTATTAAAGATCAAAGAGAGAGAGAGTGAGAGAGAGAGATAAAGCCATCTAGGCACTAGCTATGGACCCGTACGTCTGTGGTGGACTACTCACACATCATCACGGAGGCAACAAGATTGATGTTGATGGCGTCCGTGATGGATTCCCCCTCTGGCAGGGCACCTGAAAAGGTCTCCAGATGGGATCATGGCAGAATAGAGACTTGTGGCGGTGGAAAAATTGTTTCGGGTGGCTCTCTATTGATTTCACTATTTTAGAGAATTTATGGATGTGGAATTAGGTTAGACAGGGCCACGATGTCCCCACAATGCAACAAGGCATGCCTACCCCCCTTGGGTATGCCATGTTGCCTTTCCGTATCCTCGTTTGTCGTCTCGTCTCCTCCCAAAGTTGATGCGATACATGATGTGTATATGGTGGTAAGTGGTGAAAGCGTGTGTGTGAAGAAGTACACACCTCGAGGGTAAATGATCTATTCGAATAGTCGTGTCCTCGAATATGTACTACCTGGAGACTTGCATTGTTCATAGACAATTTTGAATGAATACTCTAAAATGCGCAAGATAAGTGTGAGCTGCTATGGATGGCTTTCCTGTAGGAACATGGGAGAGGATCCATATTGGTGTATTGATGTGGTGAATATGTCGACTCGTGTGCGCTCTCTCACCTCAAATAAAGTACTCGTAGTCATAGTAAAGGTCCGCAAAGAGTCAAAGCTGGCTTGCTGCAATAAACTCCACAACCCCATTGCTGATACTAATGCATATGCAGATAGTTCTTGGGTAAGTCTTGCTAAGTACCTTTGTACATGGTTTCTTAATTTATGTTTTAAGAGAGGCGACATCAGTATCACTAGTGTTGTCACCGCGAAGTTCGATATTGAGGGGATAGCTTGGAAATCCTAGACAGAGGTCTGGCTCATTTGGGAGGGTCGTTGTAGATTTTTAGGTTCCTCCAGCCACCTTTAGTAGATGTATGTACCCAGACATGTTATGCTTCCATTTTTTGCTTGTATGACTTTGTGTGTTGAGTCATGTGACCCCTATTTGTAATATCATACTATGTTAGCTCCTATGAGCCTTTAATAAATACTTTGGGCCATAGAGTTATGATGTGATGCCATGTTGTATCTACACATATCATGCATATTACGTGTATGTTTGAAATGCATTGTGGTGTGTGGGATTCGACACCTAGTTGTATGCCTATGATAGTCCTGTTTACGGGGAAATGCCTCTTTGTGCTACCAACGAGCCCTGGTAGCTTGCTACTGCTCCAGGCACATTGATTGACCTATGTGTATCCTTATTTCCTGTTGTGTCTGTCCTACGGGGAAATGTCACACAGTATTTCTAGACTCCTTGTAGCTTGCTAAGATTGCCTACACTCGTTGATGACGGACACCTGCATTGCTGGGTTATGTATGCATATCCTTGTACAGCTGTTCCACTTGGGTCTATAACTAGTCATGTCGACCGGGTTCTCGAACATATGATTGCTAGTCACATATTCATATACGTGAGCCAAAAGACACAAACGGCTCCGACCAAGGCAAGGTGGCAGACGTGGCATATACCGTGTGTGAGGCTGCAAAGTAATGTGATGTGTTACATGCTAGATTCGCATGGCTTAGGATCGGGGTCCCAACAATATGAGTCGTTATGACTGAGGCAAAGAGCCAGTTGCATTAAAAGTCCTGCTATACATTATTTCTATTATGTTATCACTACCTCATTGCAGGCATGAGGAGAGTTTCTAAGGTGAACGATGGGAACTTGCTAGTTCTCGGGAAAGCAAGAAACCTTGACATCAGTTATTCGCCCAAACGAGCGGGAATACTTTTGCTACACCTCGTGCATCAAGCAAATCAGGCATAAGGAGATATCGTGTATGGAGGAGTGATCACCATGTTGGCCAACTCCCTTAGTCTCAACTACAATCACCTTCGCCCCATTGTTAGCAACACCCTTGTTAATATTCGTGTTCTCACTAGCGCTGGAATTGTAGTAGTTTGTAATGGCTGTCATTGCATTAGAATTCCTGGAGTGGCCCACTTGTTGCCTACTCCTATGCCTAACCATTTTTAGATTGAGCATGGACAACTGGATTATGTTGCACAGGAAGGAGATGCAGCCTTTGACGACGAAAGGCTAGGACCATAACAAGTACATGAAGAACATATTGCCACCAACGAAGAAGACGAGTAGCCCCAAGACTAGACACAATAAGGAAAATACACCACTGATATGTCTCCAATATATCTATAATATTTGCTTGTTCCATGCTGCTATATTATCAATCTTGGATGTTTTACAATCATTTTATAGCATGTTTATATCTTTTTTGGGACTAACCTATTGACATAGTGCCAAAGTGCTAGTTTTTGTGTTTGCTTGTTACTTAGTTCGCAGAAAATCAATACCAAATGGATTCCAGTCGAGATGAAACTTTTTGGAGATTTTTTTGGACCAGAAGAGTGCCAATGGGCCAAAGAAGCAGCCATGAGGGAACCCAGGCCGCCCACAACCCACCAGGGCGCGCCCTGATGAGTTGTGGCCGCCTCGGGGGGGCCCTCCGCCAACTATCAACTCTCTAAATTCTCATATATTCAGAAAACCCTAGGGGAGTCGACGAAACACAATTTGAGCCGCCACAAGTTGCAGAACCTCGAGATCCAATCTAACACCATCACGGAGGGGTGCATCATCTTCTTGGATGCGTTTCCGATGATGCGTGAGTAGTCCACCATAGACCTATGGGTCCGTAGGCAGTATCTGGATGGCTTCATCTCTCTCTATTGATTCTCAATACAATGGTCTTTTGTAGATCTATTTGATGTAATGACTTTTGTGTTGTTTTTGTTGGGATCCAATGAATTTTGAGTTCATGATCAGTTTCTATCCATGAATATGATTTGAGTCTTCTTTGATCTCTTGTTTGCATGATTACCTATAGCCTCATACTTCTTCGAATTTTGTGTTTAGTTAGGCCAACTAGATTGATATCTATTGCCATGGGATGAGGTGCTTTGTGATGGGATCGATCTTGTGGTGTCATTTCCCACTGGCAGAAGGGCAGCAAGGCACACATGTATCGTTTCTATTAAGGATAACAAGATCGGGTCTATTCCTACATGAATAGATCTTGTCTACATCATGTCACCGTTCTCATTGCATTACTCTATTTCTCCATGAACTTAATACACGAGATGCATGATGAATAGCGGTCGATGTGTGGAGTTATAGAAGTAGATGCATAATCATTTCGGTCTACTTATCTTGGACATGATGCCTATATAATGATCATTGCCTTGGTTATCGTCATAACTAATCGATCTTCTATCAATTGCCCAATAGTAATTTTTTCACCCACCGTGTGCTATACTCATTAGAGAAGCCACTAGTTAAACCTACGGCCCCCGAATCAACATTTCCAACATATTTCTTTTCGATCTATGTTTTTGTCGCGTTTGTTTTTAAATCAATTAATCCAAAAATCCAAAAATACCTTGTGTTAGTGCATCTAGTGCCCCTTAGTGATTTTGGTGTATTGAAGACTTATAGGTTAAGGTACTAATGTGTTTGTGAGTGTACACAGGCTCTATAAGTCGATGAGAAGTTTGATATATTCGGAGATTATTGACCCCCTAAAAACGTATGTCTTCAACTGAAGACTTTGCTCAAGACTTTGTGAAGACTTTGGTGAAGACTTTGTGAAGACTTTGGTGAAGACTTTGTGAAGACTTTGAAAATGAAGAACTTGGTGTGACCTTGAAGATATGAACGAGCATTATGAAGCATGAAGACTTTGTTTTCTTAGTTTCATTTCCTTCTTTGAGTCATAGGAAACACTGTACTGTTAAATGGGGCCGAGGTAATACTAAGGAAAATTTCCAACTGATGCTCAACTCCAAAATCCTTAACCTATACAATCCTTTGAGTGAAGCCTTCGGAAATCTCTTACGGTTCAGTCAAGTTCTTCAGTGACAGGGACGAAGTTCTTCTGGTCTCTGAGGAAATTGATCTGACTAAGGAGTTAGGATTTTGCTAGTGCGAATTGCGTACAAGTGAGGAACATGATATGTGTGAGGACTTTCATAGTTCAAAAATCAGACCATTGTTGTGCTTAGCGCCAGCTGTCCCCAATCACAAATATCCACATAACGGTCATATCATTGGGGGCATTTATGTCATATCATGTCAGGTTGCACCCTAGCTAATAATAGCCACTTGGTTGGCTGATATGAGAGAGAACTAACGATTGTCATTTGTGAGCAACCCATCCTCCGAGGACTTTGAGAGAAAATCATTAGTGATGAAAAACCCACAACCAGACCACCAAACCCAAAGTGATTGAGCATCACTGAAGAAATTCCTGTGTGGAACCGACGCTTGTTACCTTTGAGGACTATGCATCCTCTAGACGGTTAGGCGTCATGGTCTAGTGCTCCTTGAGTCAATTGGGGATGACAAAGTGACCTTGGTCAAGAGAATCTAGCAGTAGATTGTGGATCGCCGGGTGACCAGTTTGTGAGGATTTTGGAAGTCTACCCTGAAGACTTACCACAAGTGTTGGGCAAGGACTGTGTGGCCTTAGCTCAAGGAGAATACAGTAAGGACTATGTGTCCTGGGACTATGTGTCCTCTGTGCTCCAAACCAGACGTACTACTGTCACAACAGTTGGAACTGGGTCATCCAACCATTGTCTTCATCGAGCTACCTGGTTCTATTTCCTCAACCCCTCTATTCCTCATAAACTTGTTGATGAAATTGATTGTTACTGTTTGAAGAATTTGACTGAAGACTTTCACAATTTCCTCACCTCAAATTCTTTAAGTTACCTTGTTCATCACTGCTTATCCTGTATCACGCTACTTGTAATCTATGCATGTTTCATTTCATCATGAAGACTATGCTGTTACTATGTTCTTCATGCACTTGAGTACTTATTCTGCTGCTAGTTATTTATCACATTTCAAATTCCTCGAAGTTGAAATTCCTCAAGTGATGAATTTGTGAAAATCGCCTATTCACCCCCCTCTAGTCGATATAACGCACTTTCACCTTGCTGCACTTTTTGGTTACTTATTTTATTTTGTGTTCTTGCGAGATCTATTTTCCCAAACTATTAGTACTAATCTATCTTTTTATCATTGAGAGCTTGACAACCTCTCTTACGCGTCGAGTTGCAAGTATTTCTTATTCGTGTGCAGGTGTTGTTTACATAGTTGCTTGACCTTCCTCTACAAATTGATACCTTGGTTTCTTAACCAAGGTAAATACTTACCGTCGCTGTGATGCATCATCCCTTCCTCTTTGGGGAAATACCAACACAGTCACAAGCCATGTCAAAGGAATTTCTGGAGTCGTTGCCAAGGAGACATCATCAACATCTATCAGGTTCCTAATCAAAAATCGCATGTCCTTGCAATTTACATTATTTGCCATTTGCATCTCGTTTATCTCTCCCCCACTTCACAAATTTATCGTTTTGTTCGCCCTCTTTTTCATTTGCCTTTTTCTAGTCAGATCTTGTGTTCGTCTACCTTTTCACTGTGTCTAGTTCTTCTGTTATTGCATGCACCCCCGAGAATGAGGTTCTTAACTTTAAAAAAATGGGAGGGGAGAATCTTAAAGATGTGTGGTATAGAATTTGCAATGCTCATAATAGATCTATTCGTAAGGAATCTATCGTTGTTCTTCTTTTCAGTTTTTATGTGGCTATCACCACTTGGTATAGATTTGTCCTTCATACGATTGCTGGTGGGAATTTCTTGATGTGCCCTCCTTTGGATGCATTTAATGCTATGGGAAATTTAGTGGGTTCACCACCTATTACTATCAATGAAACGATTGTATATCTTGAGCATGTTATGCAAAAGTTAGATGCTATTGAAAAGAAAATGCTCAACGAAGAAAATATTGAGAAATTATATAAAAGGATGCATAATCTTGCTAATAAAATTGGGTCAAAATCGGGAGATGCTCTTAAAATATTAATGGAAAAAAAATAACCCAAAGTAAATAAAAGAATGGAAGAGATCCTCGGTAGAATTGATAAGTTGGAAGAAATATTTAGTAACTTAAGTTCATCTTTTTCTACCATTAAGATTATTGAAAAAATCCTATTAGTAAGGATTGCAAGACTTCACATGCTCCTAATAATAAGGGTACCACTCCTAGTAGAAACAATGAGGATCTTAAGATGATTAGTATTCACACCAATTTTGTTGAAGTGGTAAACAACCTTAATGTCAAGAACAAATTTTTCAATCCTATTCCTAGAAGTATTGCCATTGAATATATGCATACTAGATCCTTGAAAAATTCTCGTTGTAGGCTTAAGGAGTTGGAAACTAAAAATGACAATACTTGAATCTTTGTGTTATGCCTAGCTAGGGGCGTAAAACGATAACGCTTGATGGGAGGCAACCCAATGAATAAAATTTATTTTATCTTTTCCTTTATATTTTTGAGTGTTTGCACAATTATGCCTCTGTTATGATTGTGTTTTTATGTTTTGTTTAGTGTTTGTGCCAAGTAGAACCTTTAGGATGATTCATAAGATGAGTAGAAACTAGGGATGGGACCCGCAGGGTATAGGTACGGGTGGAGCCTCCCCATAGCGTTACCAATCCCATATGAGCTTACCCATCACCCTTACCCATACCCGTCAATATGTACAATTTTTCCCATACCCGTTACCCGACAGGGTAGAAGGGTAGCCGCAGGTAAAATTACCTGTATTTGTAAAACATCAATTTGAACAACTTATACTTATAAAATGCATCCTATCATACAACTTACAAAAATAGATTATAACAACAACACATAGTTACGAACAACATCATATAGTCATAAATAACAACACATAGGCATACACTTTCAGGTCTCAAATACTTGACATAGTGTAGATTGTAGAGATAATTTTGTGTTTACATATATTTTATATGGGTACATGGGTATGTGGGTGTGGGTTATATGATCCCGTACCCGTACCTGCTCTACCCGATGGGTTTCAGATTTTCCTATTTATATATCCATGGGTAAATTTTTGTCCCATACCCATAAACTACTAGGGTTTTTACCCCCAGGGTACATGGGTAATGGATACCCATTGCCATCCCTAGTAGAAACAATACTGAATCTGAAAGAGAAACTTTACCTCCAGTGCACAAATTTTCATTTTTCACTGGAACAAGATAATGAGCTGAAATTTTAACACACTATTGCTATACAAATTCTTTACGTTTTCCTAATTTTTCAGAATTTTCAAAGCTAAAAACGTATGGGTATAGTCAATGTTGAGGATATCTCTTATCGTTACCGTCTCGGTCGGCTGGGGATTAGAGATTAATTGGAAATCGGACGATTAACCAATTTTACCAGTCCACTATTAATCGGACATTTTTTGCAAATCCGAGGTTCCCAACACTAAAATATGATATATTCAAGACCAAAAAAAATACTATACAAAAGTGTTACCTTGATTCCCAGCCTTTGAATTCTCGTATAATGACAAACGGAATAGGGAAATAGTACATATTGCATAAAAAGGTAAACAAAAAACAAATAAACGTAGTTTTTACAAACATAGTGCTAGGAATAGTCCTGATTTATTGGCAGATTCCCTATAAATCATTTGTCAGAGTGATAAATCGGCCCAAGAGATAAATGATAAAGATAAGGCATAATCTTATCGGTCACCCCAAGAGTAGCAATAAATCAGACGATAAATCGCTAAATTGGAAGATTTTTTGAACTGTGTTTATACTACAGATTACTACAGATTGTTCTGTTTGAGACACATTCTGTTTCCGTTGCATTGTGTGCTTGTTTTGATGAATGTATGGCATATATTGGAGGGTATAAGTCATGGTAAAGTTAAAATACAGTAGATATAATACAATAATAAAATATGAATGGGTTTGCAACAGCACTTAGAGTGGTAATTTTCTTTATTATACTAACGGATCTCACGAAGATTTTGTCAAGTTTTGTGTGATTGAAGTTTTCATGTTTTGGGTGAGATCATGATGAATGAAGAAATAAGGAGTAATAAGAGCCTAAGCTTGTGGATGCCCATGGCACCCCCTAAGATAATATCCAAATAGTAACAAGCAACTAAGCTTGGGGATGCGCCCGGGTGGCATCCCCTCTTTCTTCTAACAACCATCGATATTTTACTTGAAGCTATATTTTTATCTATCACATAACATGAGTTTTGCTTGGAGCATCTTGTATCATTTGATTTTTTTCTTGATTTAATTTTTATCCTTGCTTGACACACGTATTTGAGAGAGCCAAAATTATTCTATGATTTGTTAGAATTGCTCTATATGCTTCACTTATTTTTTTGAGCTGTGGAATTGCTCTAGTACTTCACTTATGTCATTTTGAGCATGGCGTGTTTTTACTTGTTTGAAAAATGCTCTCATGCTTCACTTATATTAATTTGAGAGTTAGTGAATTTTGAAGAAATCCTCTGATGCTTCACTTATACTATTTTGAGAGATGACTTTTTATGCTCATGATCTTCGCTTAAATCTATGTGAGCTTGTCAAAAGCAATGGCAATATATGAAATTACTCCCCAAGTCATATAATAAAAACTTTCATGAAGATCATTGGACAAATTAAACTTGATTCTTTGTAATAGTTTTGAGACATGGTGATAGTAATGTGTGAGTTATGTTAGTGAGTAATTATGCTTAGTAAGAATATTGGTATTAAGGTTTGTGATTCCCTATTCAAGCACAAAAGTCAGTAGTTATGCTAGGAAATTACATCCTACTTATGGTGCATTTTTCGGTGTTAGCTATGCTTAATGCTCGCTTGTGTGATTTTAAGTTTCTTGGTTGGTTGCTTCTCAATCTATTTGCTAGCCTCCACTTGTACTAAGTAGAAATACTACTTATGCATTCAAAATACTTAAACCTAGTTTTTCCATATGAGTCCACCATAACTACCTATATGAGGTATTTCCATGTCGTTCCAAGTAAATTTGTACATGCCATTTATAATTTTCAAAATGAATTTTCCTTTTTGTATGCTCATATCGCTCATGAAGCGGAAGGGGGTGACCGATATTTTTCCATGCTAGATGTATTATTATCAAGATGGGTGTTTATTCACTTGTCATTGCACGAGAGTATGGCGGTAATAGGGATGACCAGTCCCGAAATGAAAAGGAAAAGAAAAGAAATTTACTTTATGTTGTCAAATAATAAATTCCTTGGAAAGTGTTGGTATGGAAGGCAATTGTGGATTTGGCTAGCCATGGAAAGTGAAATAATGGTGGAAAAAGGAATAAACTTTATTTTCTATTTGGGAACCGCTTATGATGTACGTAGCATGGAAGGATATTGAAATCTCTTGGTCATTTTCGTTGACAGGAAAGGCATGCCACCCAAAATATTTTTCTCTATCAATTTAGACCTTGAGCTCTGGCACCTCTACAAATCCCTACTTCCCTCTGTAGAGGGCCTATCTATTTACTTTATGAAATTTTTGTTTTTACTTGAGTCTCCATCTTCTTTTATAAAGCACCAACTAGGGGGCACTATGATGGTACTTGAGCATTAGGTTTAGCTAATATTCGAGTGTGTTTCATGAATGGATCAATGATTGAGCATGATGGGCTAGGGATAACTTGCTTTAGTGTTGATATTTTGAAAGACATGGTTGCTTGTTGATATGCTTGTGTATTAAAGTCTCTATGTCAAAACAAGGCTATTGCTTTGAGCCATCTAAAATCCCAAATATCCATTCTACAAAAGACAAGAATATGTGATCAACATATTAGGCAGCATTCCACATCAAAAATTCTGTTTTTATCATTTACCTACTCGAGAACGAATAGGAATTAAGCTTGGGGAAGCCGATACGTATCCAAAGTATCTATAATTTTTGCTCGTTCCATGTTGTTATATTATCAATCTTGGATGTTTTACAATCATTTATTGCAACTTTATATCATTTTTTGGGACTAACTTATTGACATAGTGTCTAAGTGCGAGTTGTTGTTTTTGCTTGTTATTTACTTCCTGGAAAGTCAATACCAAATGGAGTCCAATCGATACGAAACTTTTTGGCGATTTCTTTTGGACCAGAAGAGTGCTAATGGGCAAAAGAAGCAGCCAGGAGGAAGCCCAGGCCATCCACAACCCATGAGAGCGCGCTAGAGGCCCTAGGTGCGCCCTTATGAGTTGTGGCCACCTCAGGGACCCCCTGCAACGACTATCACCTCTATAAATTCTAAAATATTTGGAAAATCCTAGGGCAGTCGACGAAACACAATTCCAGCACCCGCAAGTGCCAGAACCTTGAGATCCAATCTAATACCATCATAAAGGGGTGCATCGTCTTCATGGGTGCCCATCGAATGATGTGTGAGTAGTCCACCATAGTCCTACGGGTCCGTAGGCATTAGCTAGATAGATACCTGTCTCTTTTTTGATTCTCAATACAATGGTCTTTTGGAGATATATCTGATGTAATGAATTTTGCGCCGTGTTCGTTGGGATCCGATGAATTTTGAGTTCATGGTCAGTTTCTATCCATGAATATCATTTGAGTGGGAAGAGGTGCTTTGTGATGGGTTTGATCTTGCGGTGTCCTTTCCCAGTGACAGAAGGGGCAGCAAAGAACGCATGTATCGTTGCTATTAAGGATAACAAGATTGGTATATTCCTACATGAATAGATCTTGTCTACATCATCTCACTATTCTTATTGCATTACTTTGTTTCTCCATGAACTTAATACACTAGATGCATGTTGGATAGTGGTCGATGTGTGGAGTAATAGAAGTAGATGCCGAATTGTTTCAGTCTACTTATCTTGGACGTGATGCCTATATAGTGATCATTGCCTTGGATATCATCATGACTATTTGATCTTCTATCAATTGCCCAACAGTAATTTGTTCACCCACTGTGTGCTATACTCATGAGATAAGCCACTAGTGAGACCTACGGCCCCCGGGTCTACTTTCCAACATATTTCTTTCTGATCTATCTTTTTGCCACGTTTGTTTTCAGATCTATTAATCCAAATACCCAAAAATACCTTGATGCACTTTTTGTTTACTTATTTTCTTTTGTGTTCTTGCGAGATCTATTTGCCCAAACTATCACTACCTAGTCCATATTTTTATCATTGAGAGCTTGACAACCTCTCTTAAGTGTCGGGTTGCAAGTATTTTTTATTTGTGTGCAGGTGTTGTTTCCATAGTTTCTTGATCTTCCTATACGAATTGATATATTGGTTTCTTAACTGAGGGAAATACTTACCATCGCTGTGCTGCATCATCCCTTCCTCTTTGGGGAAATACCGAGTTGTCTCAAGCCACGTCAACCACCTATGCGGACCTGAACAACGTCTAGGGATCTATTGATGATATGAGCAATCTTGCTGCATCCCTTCGAGGTGCGTCTGCCTACATTAACATGGACTTCTCCAACTGGAGCCGGGAGTGGGCTCCTGACCAACCGCCGCAATGATCCTGCTGGTTTGGGCTTGGAAAAGCCTAAGCGTACACGTGCAAAAGCCTAAGTTACTCTATGCACATGTATGCATGTAAATGTGGCTTTCTCACCTTTCTTGATGTTATGTTGAGGACTCTGCTAGCCAATGAACGATCCACCAAGAGCGATAGCTCGGAATTCAGCTATGGGTTTGTTACCGTACGTGGCAACACTACAAACACATATTATTTGACTTTCTCTTGAATGGGTGTGTATGTGGTAAATAAAGGGGACAGATCACAAGAGCTCGAAAGAGACATATTGCTAAGGTCCATAGTTCCCAAACATTAAGCCACGGCTAAAACCTATGCATGATCACTTTGCTGGCATACTCCCTGCATGTCTCAATCCAAGTTCCAACAAACAATGATTGAAATAAAGTGCTTGAGAGCCTTGAGGAGAAATAGTTGTTGGTGTTCTTGTGAGTACTTGAGCATCATATTTTACTACATGCTTTCTACTCCCTAACTTATGTTTTTATGGATCTATCAATAGAAAACTCATTCGTGTATTCCTAGCAAGCAAGTGTTGTCTAGAATAAATAAAATAGAGTGTTGCAAAGTTGTTTTATCTTGTAGAATAAGAACTTTGTGTTGATTATATTTGCTTCACTAACACTTGGACTATAAGCATGCCACCGCTAGCTATGCTAAGTTTCCAGGTCAAGAAGCGAAGGGCTATCTAGGCATACCGATCTTAAGTGAACCAAAACCTTATCATTGTTTGGGTTTAAACGAACGAGTTCCTTAAATTTCTCTTTATGTTGCTCGAGGACGATCAAGTTAAATCTTGGGGGAGTTGACGAGTAATATATATACACTCATCTCACCTTTGGTCAAATCCAGATATTACATTTAAAAAGAGATATTCGCTCCAATATTGCTACTAATGACTAATTAATGCAAAGGATACCACAAATCCTCTCTTTGATGTGTTTCCACGGGAAATGGGCTAAAAAGGGCAGAAATCATGTGTGCAAATGGAATGGAAGGAAAATGGAGGAAGAAAGAATTAATAGGAAGCATTTGCGTGAATTCATAGCAAAAGACGATGTTCCATATGGGCGCGGGCACCCATATGAGCGCCCGTTTGGCGTGGATTTCGAGGTAGATTGTCCACCTGAACAACTTTTATAAAAGGGACCCCATCGAAATGTGAATAAAACAACGAGCACGGAAGCCAGAACCTCTTCATCATTATCTTCATCCCATAACCCTAGCCGCCGCTATTTCCATCTCCATAGCCATCTCCGCCACCATAGTGTTCTTGCATCTAGTTCATACTTGTAATCGTGCATCGCATCAGGCATCCTTTGTAAGACATATTTGCAATGAATCAATCCCATGATGTGTTTTTCAATGTTTTCTTCTCGTGATCCGATCTCCATGTGTGAGTAGTTAGGTAAGTCATGGGTTAAGGAATGAGCCTTACAATCCATGGTATTTATTGAGCGGGATCAATGGAAGACTTTGATATAACATCCCATATGTGCGAGACAAAATTATTCCGTGAAGATGTCTCTTGTCTTGTTTGTGATCTTCATCCCTGCAGGATCGAGCACCGACATGGCTAGGAGCAAGGAAACCGTGAAGTGTTATCCTAAACACCGGTGACAGTAAGGTTCAGTATGGTATCATGGATCATATCCTTGGGGATAAATGAGGAGTGGTCATTAAACACCCAAAGCTCTTGCCTAATTTCATTATCTTAATTATCGAGGAAACCCTGCACTATGGATAGGCCTTATACGTCTCCAACGTATCTATAATTTTTTATTGTTCCATGCTGTTATATTAACAATCTTGGATGTTTTACAATCATTTTATAGCAACTTTATATAATTTTTTGGGACTAACTTATTTACATAGTGCCAAGTGCTAGTTGATGTTTTTTGCAAGTTTTTTACCTTATAGGATATCAGTACCAAATGAAGCCCCAACACCATGAAACTTTTTGGAGATTTTTTGGCCATAAGACATCCAGTAGGCCAAAGAAGTGCCAGAGAGGAGGGCTAGGAGAGCACAAGACACCAGGGAGTGCTACAGGCCCCAGGCGCGCCCTGGTGGGTTGTGCCCACCTCGGGACGCCTCTCCCCACCTATAAGCTCTATAAACACCCAAGTATTTAGAAAACCCTAGGGGAGTCAACGAAACACAATTCCAGCCGCGCAAGTTCCAGCACCACGAGATCCAATCTAACACCATCACAGAGAGGTGCATCGTCTTCATGGGTGCCTCTCCCATGATGCGTGACTAGTCCACCATAGACCTACAGGTCCATAGGCAGTAGCTATATGGCTTCCTCTTTCTCTTTTGATACTCAATACAATGGTCTCTTGGAGATGTATTTGATGTAATGACTTTTTGCAGTGTGTTTGTTGGGATCCGATGAATTTTGAGTTCATGATCAGTTTCTATCCATGAATATTATTTGAGGCTTCTTTGATCCCTTATTTGCATGATTACTTATAGCCTCATATTTCTTATTTCAATCATTGGTTTAGTTATGCCAAATAGATCAGTTTTTCTTGCCATGGGAAGATGTGTTTTGTGATTGGTTTGATCTTGCGGTGTCCTTTCCCAGTGACACAAGGGCCAGGAAGGAACACATGTATCGTTTCCACTAAGGATAACAAGATGGGGTCTATTCCTATATGATAGATCTTGTCTACATCATGCCATTGTTCTTATTGCATTACTCCATTTTTCCATGAACTTAATACACTAGATGCATGCTGGATAGCGGTCAATGTGTGGAGTAATAGTAGTAGATGCAGAATCGTTTCGGTCTACTTATCTTGGACGTGATGCCTATAGAATGATCATTGCCATGAATATCATCATGATTATTTGATCTTATATCAATTGCCCAACAGTAATTTGTTCACCCACCGTGTGCTATACTCATGAGGGAAGCCACTACTGAAACCTACGACCCCCGGGTGTACTTTTCGAACGTATTTCTTTCTGATCTATCTTTTTGCCATGTTTGTTTTCATATCTTTCTGCACTTTTTACCTAGTTCTTTTATTTTGTGTTCTTGCGAGATCTATTCACCCAAACTATGACAACCTAATCTATCTTTTTACCATTGAGAGATTGACAACCTCTCTTACGCGTCGGGCTGCAAGTATTTGTTCTTTCTGTGTAGGTGCCGTTTACATAGTCTCTTGTTATTCCTCCATGGATTCATACCTTGGTTTCTTAACTGAGGGAAATACTTACCGTAGCTGTGATGGATCATCCCTTCCTCTTTGGGGAAATACCGACGCAATCTCAAGCCACGTCAAGGTCTTGTAGTAGGACAACTGATTTTTTATGCAGGACTGGTGCCGGTCATGATGTTATTTGGACACATCCCCCACTTCTATCCGTAATAAGCACATCTCAATGGGTGACGTCCAGCACACAAATTAATATCATATTTGATCCCATCACAAATACAAGGTTGTAAGAATTAAGACTTCATACCCATACCTATTTTTATTATAAATGTTTGAATCACTATTTGCTTGTTGGTCCGGTCAAAAACTGGATTTGACACTTTCACAAAAGCTTGATAGAGACTATCGCTTAAAGGGAATCTTCCTCTCGTGGGTTCAATAAGCTAGGGTTACCCATGGGGAAATAGTTGTGGGTTACTCTTTTCTGTTCTGATACCGGATCAATAAAAGGAGGTTTCAATGCATTATCCAAATGACCTCCCGTAGAAGATCACATTTATCATATTTTCTTTGCTCAACCTGCATGGTTTCAAGACATTGTTGATAGCTACATTGGGGATGACAAAGTTCAAGCAATCCTGGAGCAACTTGTCGTTGATCCCATTTCTAAGCCTCACTTTTCTCTCCATCAGGGCCTCCTCAAATATAAAAACTACACTTGAGTGGGTGTAACATCCAAAATTTCATTTTGGAATGTTATGAAATGTAGCTATGCATCTATCATCATCATTGCTTGAATGTATGTAATTGTTGAAATGCTTCTTCTGACTTTCAGAAAGCCCCTTTCTACTTCCCCTAAGTTGCTTTCACCTATTTGAAAATCTTGGTAAAAAGTTCAAATAAGAGAGGAGGAACATGACACTCCACACCAGGACCTAATTGGTGATTTATTTGAACAATAAAAACCAGGGGTTGTTTTGAAAATATTTGCAAAAAGGATTTAAAAGGAAATAGGCCATTTCTGAAAATAATGTTCTGTTATTCTGTTCAAATGACAGAATAAAAATGTTCAATAAATGGCATTTATTATTCTGTTAATTTTGATATATAATACTCCTATATTTGAAAATGCGTTGAATGCTTTTAAAGATGTTTTACTGCTCTGGTTAAAAAAACGGTAACGGTTTTTATTAAAACAGGCGGGCCCACAGGCAGTTACTACCGTATTGATTACTAGCCGGCTGACCGACGCGCAACGGACGCCTCTCTTTCGCTGAGCAGTAGACCCCACCCCGACCGCCCGTAGACTTCGCGCGGTCATCACTCTCCTCCCCCCCCACGACCTCGTCGCCGGCCGTTTCTTCCCCACAGATCCCGCTTCTCCTCACCCCTCCTCGCTCCCCGCACACCCCCTATATAAGATGGACACTTACGCTCTCCATTTACCCCCAAACCCCCTCCTACCTCGCCGGAAGGCTGCCGCAACACGTCGCCGGAGTTCTAGCCGCCACCGAACCCCCCATTGCTCGTGGTCGTCGTTACCCTCCACCACTCTACCCACCGTTGCCACCAATCGACGCCGGAAGACAGCCGCTGTCGCCTGGACCTCTCCGCTGCCTCCTGCGACCGCCGGAGCACCCTCCACGACCAACTCCGACTTCCGGCCACTGCCGTCGTTGCCGGAGAATCCACCCCCCCTCTGTAAGACTCCCGCTTCACCGTAGCCATAGGATCCGTAAGCAACGCGTTAGATTAGATCGGATTTAATTCCGAACCGGTATCCTCCACCGACCGGTCGCCCGCCCGCAAGCACTCGCACGCACCCCCCCAACCAATAAGACTACGCCACATAGCCCCCGGCCGTTGGATATCTAGTTTTCTTTTCTGTTTTTGTTTTAGTTAACAGAGTGATTTCAAATATTGTTTTAGCTATATCTTTTAATCTGTTTAATGTTTTGAGTTGATTGTTTTTGCAATAGCTCACATTTTTCATGTAGTTTCACCCTGTACTTTAAATTTGAAATTTGAATATTAAATTTGAATTGAATCAAATTTGCTCAAATCATTCAAATCTGGATAACTAGAGTTTAAAAATAGATTTTGATATGAATCTTTTTGCTACTGCTTGGTATTAGTTAGGACTAGAAGATTTCTTAGTTTGAGGATTTTTAGAATGATGTTGTTTAGTGTTTTAGCTATAAACAAAATCTGCCTAGTATTATAGTATAGTTTTATGTACTTAGTTTTAGTTAGTTTCAATTAGATTTAGTTTTAATTTGATTTAGTAGGTTCTGTTGCTTGAACATTTAGTGTTTTACTTACTGTTAATAAAAATATAAAATTTGCTTAGTTTGTTTCTTTATCAACATAGGAATCTCAACCCCTTTTCAAATAGGTTTAATTTGATTAAAACAACTAGTTAGTAATAGTTTTTCTTTCAACAAAGTTTTATATAATTTAATTCTGTTTTCTAAGACAAGTTTATTTGTAAATTCTTTCCTGTTAAGAACATGTTTTGTTAATAAATAATAAGTTTTGTTTTGCTCTTTTGTTAGTAAAACTACAGTTGTTTCATATAGTGTTTATCAAAACTTTTAAAAAAACTTTACTAAAGTTTTCCCAACAAACTTTAAGGAATTCAATTCTGTTATTAATAAAATATTTTATTGTTTTCTTGCTGTCAACTATTGTTTTGGTTAATACAAATGGTTTCATTATGTTAGTAGTGTTTTAACAATCATATTTTTTAGAAAACAAAACTTTGTGTGTTTTCTTGCTTGTGATTATGCATTATTTGTCTTGATTGTTTACTATTTCCTTGCTGACTTTGTGAGTTACATTATTTTGTTGTATTCTTATTGAGTGCTATTGGTTGCTTCGTTAGATTATCCGGAGTGCGAAGCTTGTTACCTAGAGTCACTCACGTACGAAGATCATCAATCAGGCAAGTAACTTTGATCATTTTTACCCATGTTTTTATTGCATTAGTTCTTCCATCACCCCAATTGCATGCAAGATAGGTTAGTTGGAAACTTGGTTACATTGTAGTAGTATCATGTGGTAGGAACCCCCTCTCAACCCTTGACACATTGGCCCCGGGAAACGTTGTTTTACTTTTTGCTATGCTATTAGTAGACGGGGTTGGTTGTGTGATTCATGAGAGTTGAGAGAGTTAATAATTTCAAGACCTACATAATGATCAAGATTTCAAGACTCCGAGTTTTCAACATACCTCTGGGTGGATGATGGTTGAACGGCACCCTGGAGAAACCAGTGGATTTGCCTAGGTGATGCTGGAGATGGCCAGTATTCACGCGGAAAGATCCACCCAGGCACAAAGAGATGGATGGGTGCTTCAAGACCCAAGGCTTACCTGCACATCAACAAGTCATTATGGGCTCTGGCTTGGTTGGATATCGTGGTGACCCTGGACAGGCGGTCCTACGAGATGTAGAAGAACGGTAGGAAAGGATGGGCATCGACAGAGTCGCAGGGAAACCCTTTGGAAGACCATGTTTTGGTCATCCGTTTCTCAAACACCCTGAAGTGCGAGAAATCAAACGGAGGCGACCAAATCTTGTGGGGAACATGTGCAAAACTCTGCAGAGTACTCAAACCTAATCGATTAGCCGTGTCCACGGTCATGGACGACTTGAGCCAAAGGAACTGAAACCTCCGGAACTCTCAACACAATTAATATGATGATGTGGGTATTAATGACTTGGGTATGAGAATTGGTTGGTGGAACCATTTCATTAATCAACCAACTTAGTAATAATTTTTGCTTACCCCTCTCTTGATGTAGGAAAAATTGGCTTTACGCAAAAACTTACCACCCCACCTGCCATATAAGCATGTAGATTAGATGATTATCTTTTCACCCCTCTCTTGTGACTTTGCCGGCATATTCCATATGCTGACCTACACGGCTGCAACGTATCATGTTGCAGAGTACTTTTCTGACCAGGAGTGAGGACACGTTCTACGCTCGGTGAGATGCCCTTGGAGTCAGATGGACTCATCTACCTTCGACGCTTCCGCAAGATTTAGACATTCTCATGAGTTGGCCTTCAGCCACTTTATTGTAATCTTTATTGTAATAAAGGACTCGATATGAGATTTAGATTAATATAATGCTGTGTGATTTCCCTTTGATATATACATTGATGTATCGTGTGTGTACCAGCATGATCTTGGGATGGTATGGAAACACCGGAGATTCGACCTTTTAGGTCGGGTCGCTACAGAAATGGTATCAAAGCACACGCTGACCGTAGGACGTAACCTCTAGGATTGGAAAGCCTTAGGAATTATTTCTCTTTGTCTTTAAAATTCTTATACTCTCATCTATTCGTTTCTGACTTCTCTCTGATTATTTCAAAATTTATAGATGGCCACTTTCATCCCAGTGTTGATCATGGAGTTCTGCCAGCCTAACGCAACGATGCCCTTTGGCAAGGAGCTGATGAGGATCGTCAAGGACGTAAGGATTGCTTTGCCGAGCATCACCGAGATTCCTATCATGTCATTTCCCCAAGATGACGCTACCGGATCGAGGTGCACATTCCAGGGAAGACCTTTGCGAATCGGAAGGAACCCATCGACTTCAAGTTTGTGGCACCCAGCTAGATACTTGGAAGAGACATGGCCATTCATCGTGCCCTTGGACGTATTCAGGAGGAATACAAAGGTGGAACCATTTCACCAGGACTCAGCGTGGTTTGTCGCAGAGATGTCAATGGAAACATCATAACCTCTCCCACTGCAGACACCACCATTTCCTATATCCAGACCATGGAGACTCACATCAGGACTCTGGAGCTTCGAGTTCATGCTGATACGAAGACAATCAAGAATTTGATGAACCGTGAGATTGACCTCGAAGCTGACTTGCGGGAAGCCGACTATGAACATGAGTATGAAGTGAAGGATTTCTTAGAGAGGATCGACAAGCTGAACACTCGCATCGCCACTCTGGAGGAACAAATGGACATGGGTGAAAATCTTCATCCCGAGGGAGACATGGCTCCTTTCATCAGCGACGATGATGACTATGAGGAGCGCACCACTGCAGGAGGCTCAGTCACCATGTACTTCTGAGGAAAACTTTAGTTATGCCCTCCATGTATCTTTTATTTTCAACGTTAAAAGCGTAGGTCGATGTTTAGTTTGAATGGAGATTTTTACCTCGATGTTTCACATTGATTGAATAAACGAACGAGTGTTTGGTGTGATATGTTGTTGCATTGCATATGGGTAGTGAATTTCTCTTTTTAGGGACTTATTCTATTCTAATTCTCACCCCTCTGAAAACAGCAAGATGCCTCCACGACGTGAGTCTGACTTCACCTTCCCGCCAGAACTCACGCAACTTCTTCAGCAGAAGAATGCACTGATGCAGCTATTGATCCAGAATCAGACCAACAACCAGAACAACAACCACCACCATCCACCCCAGGCTGACAATCTCACCCGTTTTCTGAGGTTGAACCCTCCAATTTTCTCCAGCAGCATTGAGCCCATTGTGGAAGATGGCTGGCTCCGTAAGATGGAGAGAGAACTCGTCACCGCTAGATGTACTGATGCTGAGAAAGTGCGCTTTGCCGCACATCAACTGGAAGGACCAGCAGCTTCATGGTAGGAGAACTACACCACCACATATCCTATTGCTGATATAACTTGGGAACAGTTCAAGCAAGCTTTCCGCACCGCACATGTGTCAGCTGGAGCCATGAGTCTGAAGAAGCGCGAGTTTCGCAACTTGCGCCAGGGAAATCGCTCTATGGCCCAGTACGTGGACGACTTCAGCACATTGGCTCGTTATGCACCAGGAGACATGGCCGATGATGCGGCCAAACAAGAGAAGTTTCTGGAAGGACTCAACGATGAGTTGAGCATGCAGCTGGTAGTGGCTACCTTCAACTACTACCAAGAGCTGGTGGACAAGGCCCTCATCTTGGAGGGTAAACAGCAGCAAATTGAGAATCGCAAGCGGAAGTACACTCAGGGGAAGTTCAAATCTAGAGCTCATCAGAAGCCCCGATACTCCCCATACTCCGGAAATACCGGATCAGGGACTGGAAAGTTTGGAAGGCACACTCATGCGGTGCACAACCATGGAGGCCACAACCATGGAGGAAATGGGAATGCCTATCCCAACCATGGCAATTTCAAGACTGACAATGGGAATGGGAACAACAACCAGCACCGTCACGCTCCTACTCAGAAGGATCTGAGCCACATCACCTGTTTCAAGTGCCAGAAGATAGGGCACTATGCTACTGAGTGTCCCCAGAGCAAGCAGGGAAATGGAAACGGCAACTCCGCAGCCAAGAAGCCAAATCCGTTTCCTCGTGCCCAGGTGAACCACCTCGACGTGGAAGAAGTCTATGATCAACCCGAGACTGTGGTTGGTAAGTTTTTATTGCATTCACGTCCAGTTACAATACTTTTTGATTCTGGTGCAACTCATTCATTCATATCAAGGGTAGTTGTGGATAAATATGGTTTGCCCACCAAAACCCTTAGTCAGCCCATTAAGGTCAGTTCCCCAGGAGGTATGATGATGGCAGGGATAGGATGCCATGCCCTGAAACTCAATATAGGAAACCATGTTTTTCCCACCGACCTCATCGTCTTAGAATCCCAGGGATTGGATGTAATCCTAGGCATGGATTGGATGACCAAGTATGAAGGAAATCTTGATTGCCCTAGCAAGTCTGTTTCACTCACCACCCCGGAGAACAAGAGGATTAAGTATGTATCCCGACGCACCCAGATGAGTGCTCGATTAAATTCCCTCACAGGAGTTGTTCAGGAGGAAGTACCTGTGGTAAAAGACTTTCCGGATGTATTCCCGGAAGAATTACCAGGCATGCCACCAGATAGGGAGATTGAGTTCCTAATAGAGCTACAACCAGGGACAGCCCCAATTTCCAAGAGACCCTATCGGATGCCCGCAAATGATTTAGTGGAAATCAAGAAGCAGATTAAGGAGCTATTAGACAAGGGATATATTCGCCCAAGTTCTTCACCTTGGGGAGCCCCAGTTCTTTTGGTGGAGAAGAAGGATAAAACCTTGAGAATGGTAGTCGATTATCGTGCCTTGAACGAGGTGACTATCAAGAACAAGTACCCTCTGCCGATGATTAATGACTTGTTTGATCAGCTAGTAGCCAAAGTATTCTCCAAGATCGATCTTCGATCAGGGTATCACCAACTGAAGATTCGTGAACAGGATATACCCAAAACAGCTTTCACCACAAGGTATGGCTTGTATGAGTAAACTATCATGTCCTTTGGTTTGACTAATGCTCCTGCCTACTTCATGAATTTGATAAACAAAGTGTTTATGGAATATTTGGACAAGTTTGTTGTAGTGTTCATCGATGACATTTTGATATTCTCCAAGAATGAGGAACAACACAAGGAACATTTGTGTTTAGTTCTGGAGAAGCTAAGAGAGCATCAGTTATATGCCAAGTTCAGCAAATGTGAATTTTGGTTGACGAAAGTCGGATTCCTTGGACATGTTATTTCCGGAGAAGGAATAGCCGTTGACCCCGCTAAGGTTGAAGCCGTCACCGAGTGGAAATCACCCACCTCAGTTAAGGAGATCCGCAGTTTTCTCGGACTAGCCGGATATTACCGGAGATTTATTGAGAATTTCTCAAGGATTGCCAAGCCCATGACGGAGTTGTTGAAGAAAGAGTCTAAGTATATTTGGACTGAGGAATGTGAAGCCAGTTTCCAGGAGTTGAAGAAATGTTTGGTCACAGCCCCAGTGTTGATTTTGCCCAATATTCGGAAGGGCTTCTAGGTTTATTGTGATGCTTCACGTCAAGGACTTGGAGGAGTACTCATGCAAGATGGAAAGGTTGTAGCTTATGCATCCAAACAACTACGACCTCATGAGTTGAATTATGCCACCCATGATTTGGAACTAGCAGCCGTAGTGCACACACTCAAGACCTGGAGACATTTCCTTATCGGAAATAGTTGTGATGTTTACACCGACCATAAGAGCTTGAAATATATTTTCACGCAGAAAGAGTTGAACCTCAGACAGAGGAGATGGTTAGAGTTAATCAAGGACTATGACATGAGATTACACTACCATCTAGGTAAGGCTAATGTTGTAGCCGATGCCTTGAGTCAGAAAACTTATGTGAACACACTCACAGCGGGAGGATTACCCCAAGAGTTAGCCGATGATCTCAGAGAGCTCAAGCTAGAGATAGTTCCAAGAGGATATGTTGCCACATTGGAGATCCAGTCCACCTTGACCGAAAGAATTCGTGAAGCCCAGAAATCGGACAAGGAGATAACTGAGATAAAGTAGAGAATGGAAGATGGTAAAGCTAAAGGTTTTCGTGAGGATGAACACGGAACTTTGTGGTTTGAGATCCGCATCTATGTGCCCAATGACCCAGAGCTCAGGAAGTTGATACTTCAAGAAGCCCATGATTCCCCTTACTCGATACATCCAGGCAACACCAAGATGGACCTGGATTTGAAGGAAAGTTATTGGTGGATAGGTATGAAGAAGGATATTGCGGAACATGTTGCAATATGTGATGTTTGTCAGCGAGTGAAGTCGGAACATCAGAAACCAGTAGGGTTACTCCAACCTTTGCCGATACCCGAGTGGAAATGGGAAAAGCTTGGAATGGATTTCATCACAGGATTACGCAGGACCCGTTCAGGTTATGATTCCATCTGGGCAGTGGTAGATCGCTTGACCAAGGTGGCTCATTTCATTCCAGTGAAGACCACCTATACCAGCGCTAAGCTAGCCAAGATATATATGACCAGGATCGTATGTCTGCATGGATTTCTGAGGAGTATCGTGTCAGATAGAGGAACACAATTTACCTCAAAGTTTTGGCATCAATTACATGAAATTTTGGGTACAAGGCTGGAGTTCAGTACAGCTTTTCATCCGCAGACAGATGGACAGACTGAGAGAGTCAACCAGATTCTGGAAGACATGTTGAGAGCTTGTGTGCTAGATTATGGATCTAGTTGGGATGACAACTTACCTTACACAGAATTTTCGTACAACAACAGTTATCAGACCAGTCTGAAGATGGCCCCTTTCGAAGCCTTATACGGAAGGAGGTGCAGAACACCGTTGACGTGGGATGGTGTTGGAGACCGACAACTTTTTGGTCCCGAACTTATCCGAGATTCTGAAGAGAAAATCAAGCTGATTTGCGACAGACTCAATATAGCTCAATCTGAACAGAAGAGTTATGCTGACAGCAAACGTAAAGAAGTGACGTATGAAGTGGGAGACCCAGCATATCTTCGTGTGTCCCCGCTTCGAGGAATCAAAAGGTTTGGTGTTAAAGGAAAGTTAGCACCCAGATTCATAGGCCCCTACAATATTCTTGAACGTAGAGGCGAAGTTGCATACAAACTGGAATTGCCGGAAGGATTGTCCGGAGTTCATGATGTTTTCCATGTGTCCCAACTGAAGAAATGCCATGCTGAGATGGATGACATCCCTTTGAGAGACACAGTGCCCCTAGAGACCATACAACTTGACAGTGATCTGACCTACGAAGTGAAGCCTGTCAGAATCCTCGAGACTGCCAACAGAGTTACCCGCAGTAGGATCATCAAGTTCTGTAAGGTTTTGTGGAGTCACCACACCGAGGAAGAAGCCACCTGGGAACGCGAAGAAGATCTTCGTAGAGACCATCCGCACCTATTTTCTAGCCAACCCGAATCTCGAGGGCGAGATTCATCTTAAGGTGGGTAGGTTTGTAACATTCCAAAATTTCATTTTGGAATGTTATGAAATGTAGCTATGCATCTATCATCATCATTTCTTGAATGTATGTAATTGTTGAAATGCTTCTTCTGACTTTCAGAAAGCCCCTTTCTACTTCCCCTAAGTTGCTTTCACCTATTTGAAAATCTTGGTAAAAAGTTCAAATAAGAGAGGAGGAACATGACACTCCACACCAGGACCTAATTGGTGATTTATTTGAACAATAAAAACCAGGGGTTGTTTTGAAAATATTTGCAAAAAGGATTTAAAAGCAAATAGGCCATTTCTAAAAAAAAAAAATCAAAGTGTTCAAATGATAGAATAAAAATGTTCAATAAATGGCATTTATTATTCTGTGAATTTTGATATATAATACTCCTATATTTGAAAATGTGTTGAATGCTTTTAAAGACATTTTATTACTCTGGTTTAAAAAAACGGTAACGGTTTTTATTAAAACAGGCGGGCCCACAGGCAGTTACTACCGTATTGATTACTAGCCAGCCAACCGACGCGCAACGGACGCCTCTCTTTCGCTGAGCAGTAGACCCCACCCCCATCACCCGTAGGCTTCACGCGGTCATCACTCTCCTCCCCCCCCCACGACCACGTCGCCGACCGTTTCTTCCCCACAGATCCCGCCTCTCCTCATCCCTCCTCGCTCCCCGCACACCCCCTATATAAGCTGGACACTTACGCTCTCCATTTCCCCCCCAAAGCCCCTCCTACCTCGCCGGAAGGCTGCCGCAGCACATCGCCGGAGTTCCTGCCGCCACCGAACCCCCCATTGCTCGTGGTCGTCGTCACCCTCCACCACTCTACCCACCGTTGCCACCAATCGACGCCGAACGACCACAGCTGTCGCCTGGACCTCTCCGCTGCCTCCCGCGACCACCAGAGCACCCTCCACGACCAACTCCGACTTCCGGCCACCGCCGTCGTCGCCGGAGAATCCACCCCCCCTCTGTAAGACTCCCGCTTCACCATAGCCGTAGGATCTGTAAGCAACGCGTTAGATTAGATCGGATTTAATTCCGAACCGGTATCTTCCACCGACCGGTCGCCCGCCCGCAAGCACTCACGCGCACACCCCCCAACCAATAAGACTACGCCACGTAGCCCCTGGCCGTTGGATATCTAGTTTTCTTTTCTGTTTTTATTTTAGTTAACAGAGTGATTTCAAATATTGTTTTAGCTATATCTTTTAATCTGTTTAATGTTTTGAGTTGATTGTTTTTGCAATAGCTCAAATTTTTCATGTAGTTTCACCCTGTACTTTTAAATTTTAAATTTGAATACTAAAATTTGAATTGAATCAAATTTGCTCAAATCATTCAAATCTGGATAACTAGAGTTTAAAAATAGATTTTGATATGAATCTTTTTTCTACTGCTTGGTATTAGTTAGGACTAGAAGATTGCTTAGTTTTCGGATTTTTAGAATGATTTTGATTAGTGTTTTAGCTATAAACAGAATCTGCCTACTATTATAGTATAGTTTTATTTACTTAGTTTTAGTTAGTTTCAATTAGATTTAGTTTTAATTTGATTTAGTAGGTTCTATTGCTTGATCATTTAGTGTTTTACTTATTGTTAATAAAAATATAAAATTTGCTTAGTTTGTTTCTTTATTAACATAGGAATCTCAACCCCTTTTCAAATAGGTTTAATTTGATTAAAACAACTAGTTAGTAATAGTTTTTCTTTCAACAAAGTTTTATATAATTTAATTCTGTTTTGTAACACAAGTTTATTTGTAAATTATTTCCTGTTAAGAACATGTTTTGTTAATAAATAATAAGTTTTGTTTCGCTCTTTTGTTAGTAAAACTATAGTTGTTTCATATAGTGTTTATCAAAACTTTTAAAAAAACTTTACTAAAGTTTTCCCAACAAACTTTAAGGAATTCAATTCTGTTATTAATAAAATATTTTATTGTTTTCTTGTTGTCAACTATTGTTTTGGTTAATACAAATGGTTTCATTATGTTAGTAGTGTTTTAACAATCATTTTTTTTAGAAAACAAAACTTTGTGTGTTTTCTTGCTTGTGATTATGCATTGTTTGTCTTGATTGTTTACTATTTCCTTGCTGACTTTGTGGGTTACATTATTTTGTTGTATTCTCATTGAGTGCTATTGGTTGCTTCGTTAGATTATCCGGAGTGCGAAGCTTGTTACCTAGAGTCACTCACGTATGAAGATCATCAATCAGGCAAGTCACTTTGATCATTTTTACCCATGTTTTTATTGCATTAGCTCTTCCATCACCCCAATTGCATGCAAGATAGGTTAGTTGGAAACTTGGTTACATTGTAGTAGTATCATGTGGTAGGAACCCCCTCTCAACCCATGACACATTGGCCCCAGGAAACGTTGTTTTACTTTTTGCTATGCTATTAGTAGACGGGGTTGGTTGTGTGATTCATGAGGGTTGAGAGAGTTAATAATTTCAAGACCTACATAATGATCAAGATTTCAAGACTCCGAGTTTTCAACATACCTCTGGGTGGATGATGGTTGAACGGCACCCTGGAGAAACCAGTGGATTTCCCTAGGTGATGCTAGAGATGGCCAGTATTCACGCGGAAAGATCCACCCAGGCACAAAGAGATGGATGGGTGCTTCCAGACCCAAGGCTTACCTGCACAGCCACAAGTCATTATGGGCTCTAGCTTGGTTGGATATCGTGGTGACCCTAGACAGGCGGTGCTACGAGATGTAGAAGAACGGTAGGAAAGGATGGGCACTGACAGAGTTGCAGGGAAACCCTTTGGAAGACCATGTTTTGGTCATCCGATTCTCAAACACCCTGAAGTGCGAGAAATCAAACGGAGGCGACCAAATCTTGTGGGGAACGTGTGCAAAACTCTGCAGAGTACTCAAACCTAATCGATTAGCCGTGTCCACGGTCATGGACGACTTGAGCCAAAGCAACTGAAACCTCTGGAACTCTCAACACAATTAATATGATGATGTGGGTATTATTGACTTGGGTATGAGAATTGGTTAGTGGAACCATTTCATTAATCAACCAACTTAGTAATAATTTTTGCTTACCCCTCTCTTGATGTAGGAAAAATTGGCTTTACGCAAAAACTTACCACCCCACCTGCCATATAAGCATGTAGATTAGATGATTATCTTTTCACCCCTCTCTTGTGACTTTGCTGTCATATTCCATATGCTGACCTACACGGCTGTAACGTACCATGTTGCAGAGTACTTTTCTGACCAGGAGTGAGGACACGTTCTACGCTCGGTGAGATGCCCTTGGAGTCAGATGGACTCATCTACCTTCAACGCTTCCGCAAGATTTAGACATTCTCATGAGTTGGCCTTCAGCCACTTTATTGTAATCCTTATTGTAATAAAGGACTCGATATGAGATTTCGATTAATATAATGCTGTGTGATTTCCCTTTGATATGTACATTGATGTACCGTGTGTGTACCAGCATGATCTTGGGATGGTACAGAAACACCGGAGATTCGACCTTTTAGGTCGGGTCGCTACAGTGGGTCAGGTTCCTTCTGTGCACCTCATGATATTTACTACATTCCATGCCAGCCCGGTGGGTGGTCACTGTGGTTTTCCTGTTACATACAAGAGAATTCTCTCCCTCTTCAGGTGGCAAGGAATGAAAAACTTTATTAAATCACAAGTTCAGTCTTGTCTAGTGTGTCATCAAGCTGGCTTATGACCCCCCCCCCCCCCCCGCGAGTTGCTAAGAAATCTTGGGACACTATCTCCATGGATTTCATTTCTGGTCTTCCTCCCTCATTTCAGTATAATTATTGAAAATTCTCCAAGTATGTCCATTTCATGCGCTTTACACGTCCCTTTAATGCTCAAAAAGTTCCTGAAGTTTTCCTTGGCAGTGTCTATAAGTTGCATGGTATGCTCAGCTTAATTATTGATAGAGATCCTATGTTCATTAGTACCTTCTAGAAACTGCTCATTTCTAAGACTGGTGCAACATTGAACATGAGTACAACATATCATTCTAAGATAGATGGCCATACTGAATGAGTAAATCAACAAATTGAGTGTTTCCTAAGGTGTTTCATCAGTGCTCGTCTTGCTAAATGGAGTAAATGGTTGTCCCTTTGTGAGTTCTAGTATAACAACAAGTAGCATTCGGCTTTGAATAAATCTCCTTTTAAAATCATCTATGGACAAACAACATGCTACATTGGAATTTCTGCTTCTGAAACTGTTGCTCCTGTGGTATTCAGTCTTGGTTGGGCTCCAAACAGTTTTTTATTGGATATAGTCGGGCAACATTTGTTGCTTGTCCAACAAAGCATGAAGCACCAAGCTGATAAGAATCGAACTGAATGGTTTTTCGCTTTCAATGATTTATTTTTTCTCAAGCTTTAGCTGTATGTGCAATCTTTGGTTGCCAGATGCGCCAACCATAAACTATCCTCCAGGTTCTTTGGTCCTTATAGTATCACGACGAAAATAGGAGAAGTAGCTTACAAACTGGATTTACCAACCAGTAGTCATGTTCATCCGGTGTTCCATGTCTCCCAAGTCAAGCGATTCGTCCCTCCCTCCACTACAGTTCAGACCAATTAACCTTCTCCTATTGAGAAAATTTCTCATTTCAACCTTTAACTAACCATGTGGTTTGATTTTCAACTATGAACTCTAAAACCGGTCGGATTCAACCCTCAACTTGTCACAGGATCCTGATTATAACCCTTGACTCAGTTTCGGGATGGTCGAGTGGCTTTGATCGAATCAGAGCTGCTTGGGAAGCCCAAGCATGCCACGCACACGTCAATATATACCCACTCTATCTCTTGTTCGTTTAGCTCATCACCACCGCACCCTAGTCCACCCTGCCGCCGCTTGGGTCGCAAGGGCCATCGCCGCCCGCAGACAACACCTCAACCGCCAGCGACCAAAGACCGGCTTGTAGGATGGAAAGTAGGTCTAGAGGAGGGGTGATTAGACTACTTGACCAAATAAAAATTCTACCATTTCCTAATTTTAAGTGTTGGCAGATTTTAGCGTTTATGGCAAGTCAAGCAGACCCTACACATGCATGTCTACGAGTATAGCAGCGGAAAGTAGAGACAAGCATGAGTAGTAAAGGATGGGTAGGAAGATCAAACCCAATTTGGAGAAACAAAGATTTTTCCCATGGTTCCAATAGGTGGTGTTATCGTACGTCCATGTTTATGGAGTCTTGAACCCACGGAGGGTAATGGTCGTGAGAGTCCAGGGAGGGATCTACCCACGGAGGGTTCCACAGAGAAGCAACCTTGGCTATAGCATGATGGTCTACGTCCATGGAGGACTAGCCTAACTCAGGTAGATCTTCACGAAGTAGGCGATCTCCTTGCCCTTACAAACTTCTTGGTTCACTCCACAACACGAAGTAGGAGGCTGCCAAGCGACACCTAACCAATCGAGGACGCACCACCCTCCAAAAGGTAATATGCTCGATAATATCGATGAACTCCTAGCTATTGTGCTTAAATATGGTAGACTCCTTAACACTCAATCACTCTCTCACGGATTTGGCTTTGGGGGAAGAGATTTATTGGGTGGAAAGTAACTTGGGGAGGCTAGACATCAAGATTCATATGATTGGAATGGAATGAATTGATCTCAACACATGAGTATGTGGCTCTCTCTCAGAAAATCTGATGGGATAAGGGGGGATCCTTTTGAGTTCTTCTCTTTCGAGTGATTGGTGGTGGAGGGGTATATATAGGCATCTCCAAAAATCCAATCATTACACCTTAAGTGACCAACTCGGTGACACCGATGTGTGAATCTCGGTGGTACCGAGTTGCTCCAAAGGTGACAACTTTTTAATCTTGGAGAGGCCGATATGAACTTTGCGGTGACACCCAAAAGGTGGGCAACGGTTAGATGGAACATCTTAGCAGCGCCGATACAACAAACTCAATGGTACCGATTTTGTGGAACGAGGCATCAGCAGGTTTGCCACCCAAACTCGGTTCCACCGATTCAGAATCGGTTCCACCGAAAAGGTAGGGTCTCGCTTGGCTCTGTCTTAAGATGGAAAATCGGTAGGGCTGAATGGAAATTCTTGGTGGCATCGATTTTGATGTTTGGCTTTGATAGAATTTTGTGGAAGAGTTTGTGGGTTTTTTGGTCACTATCACTTGTGCACATTTGAGCATCTTGTTCACGAATAGTACCTTACCCCCTTTTAATAGTATTGGCTTTCCTATGGACTCAAAGTGATATCTCACAAAGTAAATGCAGAGTCCTTTTTGCTTGAAGATTTGCCAATCCATTTCCTTGCATCTAGGGGTTTCTCCAAATCCTTTTGCCAACCCATCATTGAACTTTTCTTGAAATATGCTTAGTGGAAATATTAGTTTAGTGATATATATGTTCTTATTAATTACAAAAACGACCAAGGGAGCAAATGTGCTTTCAATCTCCCCCCTTTTTGGTAATTGATGACAACTTATAGATCAATGCTTCGACATATGATATAATCAATGAATATAATCGTCGCTTCAAGAAGTATGTGATAAGCAAGAGCTCGCCCTAAATTTGTGCATTATCTTTAATTTGCGTTTGAATGCAAATGCACAATCAATTAGGTACATGGGGAACTTCTTTCATGTCACATACATCTTGGTGGTGTGCGAGAATAATAAGAGTGAATATCTTAGCACAACACAATCAAGCAAGGTGAGTGATCATCTCATAAGCATCATAAAGATAGTAAATAGTAGCAAAACATCAAGTGTATGATCAAACACCAAAAAAATTTAAAACATCCAAACCAAAGGATAGCAATTGTTTTGAAAAAGCGATAGAAACCATGCTCTCTCTATCTCTATTTCTCGAAGCCCTAATGATCTATACAGCTTCTCTCCCTTTGGCAACAAGTTACCAAAAACTTCAAAGGTATAGAGCTAAGCGCTCTTCTGGGGCTAATCTCCTCTAGTAGCTTAAGTTGGAGTCGAGAGAACTGCATCGGCGAAGACTTCGGCTGATGTCATGGATGGAGTTGGTGTAGCAACGGGAGGAACTAGTGGAGCTGATGGAGCTGAAGTGGCTCTAGCTGGTGCTCATGAACACGGTCTCAACTCTGGAGCTCGCACTATAGCTAATCTAGCCTGAGTAGTGAATTGAGTGCTCATCCTAAGAGGTGCACGATCCTCCTCCTCCTCCTCGTCATCATCATCATCATCATCATCATCATCATCATTTGTAGAGTGAGGGCTAGGCGCTGCATCAACTTCCTTCTTGGGCTCATTCACAGTCACTGTGAGCTCATCCACCTTGTTGTTGAGAATATGGAATTTGGTGTCAACAATCCTCGACAGGCACTCTTGGTTCTTCACAATGTTGGTGATGTCCTTCTACATATTGAGCATAGAGCTGACAATTAGTTCCATATGCTCACTCCTAGTCATAGGCGGCTGAGCACCAGTGTCTTTGGCTGCCTCAGCACGTGCGTGTGTTGTAGCTGATGTGGGATGATCTGGGTTCATCACCACAACGTTCTCTTCGAGCTCCAGCAAGAGTGGCAAATGTGGTCGATCAAGCGCAAAGATGCACTTCTCCAACTTAGAGTTGATAAGCATCTGGATGTAGGGTCCATAGCAACATGAGCGCTTCTGATTAGCAAAAATCCTCTTCACAGTCTCCACAATCAAGTCCATCACTCTGAATCTCGTATCTTGATCTAGATGGGACAACATGTTGATGGACTAGCATCTGATCATCTTCTCATCTCCACACTTAGGCGACAAGGTGTGCCTCAAGATGGTGTTGATCGTGTGTAGACCATTCTGAAGGAAATAGATTGATCCTAGCTTGTGGGACTTCAGATGTGCAGCAAGAATCTCCTTGTACATTTTCTTAATCTCATTGTGGCTTGTCGTGGACTCAGAGTACACATCAATATGACCATCTTCGACCTCTGGTACTCCTAAGATGGCAGCCCATTCGTCAACTGTGGATTCATACCGGGCACCTTTAGTCATCCAAGCAATTCTACCAACTCCATAGAAATGAGTAGTGGATTACAATTGCATGATCATCTCATCATTCCATGTTGTGAACTCCTTGCCAACAAACTTATCTAGACCAATGCAATGGAAGTTGTCTTGCACACTTGAGAAATAATCTTCATTTTCCTTGATTTACTTCCAATCCACATATCTCATGTCACCCGTAGAAGGGCTCTTTTCAAGAAATACAGTTTCATAGAAGTCTTGTTGTTCTTTGGTGTAGAACCTGTAGTCGACAACAATCTTCTTCCTCTGTGAATGCGGATCAATATCTCTCCAATCTCTCAACCCTTGGTCCTTCCTCTTCTTCATGTCCTCAGCTTGCACGTGGCTGGCACTATGCACTTGAAGCTGTGGCCTCAGCTTCATCAAAGCAGACATAGCATCCTCCTTTGGATTTCTGGAGGTAGATCCCTTGTTCTTCTCAGAAGCTGGAATCTCTCTAGAGAACTTCTTGGTTTTGGGTGCAGAAGGCTTCTTGGGTGCACCTGGTTTGGTCTTGGGTGCTACTTGATTGGGACTGACATCAGACAACAATTTCTTCTTCTTCTTGGGAGGAGCCTTTGCAGGTGGATCTTCCTCCTCTTCTGCTTCACTTTGCTCAAGGGTCCTCACCATCGTAACAAGTCTCCTAGTGACTTGAACAGAAACTTTTCACTCCTTCCTCTTCTTATCACCTGCCTTCTTGGGCATGGACTTCATGGGAGGCTCAATGGTCATGATGCCCCTGGAGCTCTCAGGTGCTCTCAAAGTGTCTGAGGGGGCATACTCCTTCCTGCCACCTTCTTGGAAGATGTAGCCTCAGTTGTGGGCTTCCTGACAGACTTGTCCTGCTTAGTCTTGGGAGGCACAATATCAAGAACAAAATCTTCGTCCTCCTCATATGAGTTAAGCTTCCTACTTGTCCTAGTTGCAGCCTTGGGCAGTTCTGGTGATCTAGGTACATCATCATAGCTCCCTTCAGGACTAGTGCCTGAGCTCATGTCAACACTTAGTTCCCTGAGATTGTTCTGACTGTCCACTGAAGTAGACATCTATGACCCTATGAATAGAATATAGAGGAGTAGAAGGTTTGAGTCATCACAAAATGCAGACACTTTTCAGAGTTTGAACAAAATTTTCTTAAGATTTGCATTCTGTCAAATGAATTTTGGTACAACCGATGCAGCCTTTTTGGACCCACCTATACTGACAACCTGCTCAACAGAAACTTGGCACCATATTTCGGTGAGACCGAACATGGGCACTCGGTTTCACCAAGGTATTCTCAGTTGACAAAAAAGTGAATTGGTGATGTCAATTCTTTTTGCTTCGGTGTCACCGAGATTCAGTTGGCGGACGACAAACCCTAAAAAATCGTTCGTTCGCTAGTATAATAAAATCTTTAGTGGGTAGATTGATCGCAGACTTTGTCTTATCGATGGAAATGTCCTAATGCGCAAGATTCGAAGAGGGCAGCGCATGAGGGGTAAAAACCGTACCCTAACTCGGTGAGGATCTCACTATAGCGGCGGCAGGGGGTGGGGGTGGAATCCGTCGATGGCGTGGACTTCCAACTGCAGAGGCGGTCGGGAAGACGAAGCTGTTGACCAGGCGTCTTCTTTGGCTGCTTAGGGTTTGGAGGAAATGGACTTTTGCGGTTTAATTTCAAAAGTCGGATCCGCCAGGTAATATACCCTTTTCTATCGGTGATGCTGGTTTTAGTTTATCTGTGTCACCGAGTTACTCAACTGTCAGCTAACATGGAAACTCGGTGTAACCGAGAAAATGGAATCGCTGATACTGAGGTGAAAACCAGATCAACCCTAGGCATTCAGTGAGACCACAAATTTTGGATTGGTTCCACCGAGATGCACTTGGGAGGTTTTAATGGCTAGTCCTTTACCGGTAGGGAACTCCGTGTGCTCCTCACATAGAGAGATCGAAAAGTACTTGTTCAAATTTTGTGATGCAGCATGAATAGAGTTTTATACAAGAAATCATAGATATCTAGAGAAGGGTCCTATGCATTCCTGTCCATCCAATTGGCAAAAATAAAATCAAAGTCCAAATAGCAACAATTGGATGTCCTCGAATGAATAAAGAAATGCAGACCAACATGCTCACACAATAAGATGTCAAATGAAATCATGGCAAACATGCACATACATACTACCATCTATCAAACATTTTCGCGATGATGTAGTCATCTATATATTAGTATATTTACTTAGGAGCCAAGTAAGAGTACTTGATTATAGGTCATACTCATCGTTTAAGAAGGTGTGGGGTTACCACTTTTACATAAAGTTTGTTAATGTTGTCACATACTATGAGATGCTTTGACTCAAGTCTTAGAGTAAAGCTCCCCCTTGATGTGACATCCCCCCTTGAGAGGGATAAACTAACCTTGGGTTTTTTCGATGAATAATTGATGTAGGTGATGTAGTGGTGGATTCTCAAGGTTGATGAAGATCACCATGAGTTGGGAGCATCCTTGTTGTTTCTTACTCTTCTCACCTACATGGGTTAGTCCCAACATACAAGAGACAAATACAAGGATATCTATGGACATGGAGTGCAAAGCATACATGATGGTGTCCATGGATTTGTTGATTACCTTGTCCCTTGCTTACCTTTCAGGGAATGTGTGGCTCCTTAAACTATTGCATAATGTTGATGTTGATTGTAACTAGTTATTGCCAATAATGAATGTGAGTGAATTTCATTGGCGGAGTCATCCCTCAAGAACTTCTCTTGTTCTTCTTCTTGGGGACCCACATCAAGTTGATGGCGATCCTTGGTGTTGAAGTGGCACTTGTAGAAGTTGAGCTTGACGTAGCCTTGGGAACCCACTTCACCAAAGCTTGGGATTCATCTTCATATGAGTCAATGTCCTCTTGAACCTTGTTCTTTCCCTTGAGCTTGTGTTTTTGTGGTGGAAGGTCATGTTGAGCTTTTGTTCCCTTAGTAATAGTATTTTCATACTTCTCCCTTTGAGGAACAAACTTGGGCTTGGGGTATTGACCTTCTTCCCATTCAACTACATTAGCGTTGAAGTAGCTAATGCCATGGTTCTTCCGTTATCCTCCGTGCTTGCGAACAATGTACTCAAATTGCTTACACCCGGCATGACTCTTGTAGATACCTTTCCCTATAATCCCATTCAAAAGTTCAATTTCTTGCTCAGGTGTAACTTGGTTAAGAGAAGTGTTAGTGGGATCAATAGAACTACTAGAAGCAATATGATTAGATTTATCATTTTTATTGCTACTAGTTGAAGAACCTTTCTTGCCTTTGTTACTAGTTTGCTTAGCCTTAACTTGTGGCATGCATGTAGATAAGAGAAGTCGTTTTTCTAGATAAGAAGAAGTGTTCTTTGGAAGATCGTCATTGATAGGTTTAAGAAACTCATGGTCTTGCTCCAAATTGAGCTTCTCAAAGCGGAGCTTCTCATGTGTCCTTTCAAGCTCTGTATCATCTTGTAGAGTAGATCGTGAGCTAACTTAAGAGTGTTTAGTTCTTGAGTTAGTCATTCTATTTCCAACTTATCATCATCACATGACTTATCTTGACTAGTGTGATTACTAACAAGTTCAGCTTGACTAACATTACAAGATTTGTCAAATAGAAAATCATCATCTCCTAATAAGTCATCCTCATCAGTATTCAAATCAAGATACTCAGGGTGTGATACCTTGGGGCTTTTAGCCATGAAGCAACTTCCACTCCTTTCATTTGGTGAATCAAATGTGTCGGAGGAGTCGGTCGTCACTTGTGCAAGTCCGGCAACACCTTCATCTTGACTATAGTCAGAGTTGGAGTGATAGCTTCTCTCGGATTGGTTGTCAGATTCGGAGCCGGAAACCCATTCACTAACATGAGCTTGATGTCTTCTTCTTTAGTAGCTTTTGGTTTACTTGTCCTTCTTCTCCGAGTCCCTACTTCTCCTTGAGGGTCTTCGTTCATGACGATCATCTCTACTCCTTCTCTCTATTCGAGGTTACTCATCTCTTGATCTTCGTCTTCTTGGTGTCTCTTCTTTCCTTTTGTAGGGAGTTGTGCACTCATTGGAGTAGTGTTCGGGCTTTCCACTATTGTAGCAGTTTCGGTCACGACTTGATGAACGCTTCTCTTCATGTCTTGAGTTGGAGCTTTGATCTTTGCCTCTATTCTTGTAGAAATTGTTGAATTTCTTGACCATGAGGCTTATCTCTTCATTTGTGACAAGTTTGTCACTTGAAGTTGCGGGAGCATCACTTGTGGCTTTGTAAGCACCGCTAGACTTGTTGCGAAGCTCTTCCTTGTCCTTGAGTGTCATCTCTTGAGCAACAATCCTTCCAATCACTTCCGTAGGCTTGAGATCTTTGTAGTTGGGCATCATTTGTATCAATGTGCACACGGTGTGATATCTATCATCCAAATCTTAAAGTATCTTCTTGATGATGAATTTGTCGGTCATTTCTTCGCTTCCTAAGCTGGCAATCTCATTGGTGATGAGAGATAGCCTAGAGTACATCTCTACGACTCCTTCACCATCCTTCATCTTGAACTTGTAAAGGTGACTCTCAAGAACACCCAACTTGGATTCTCTGATAGATTCAGTAGATTCATGAATATCAACCAAAGTATCCCAAATCTCTTTTGCATTTTCAAGGCGACTAATTTTGTTCAATTCTTCAGGGAATAGGCAGTTGAAGAGAATGTCACATGCTTGAGCATTGTATTGCAACATCTTCAATTCCTTTGTGGTCGCTTCGCGATCTGGTTCCCTTCCATCCGCAAAGAATTCACCTTGCAATCCAACACGAACAACATCCCAAATGGCGGGGTTATGACCAAGAATATGCATTTTCATTTTGTGCTTCCAACTAGCAAAATTTGTGCCATCAAAGTACGGACCTCTATGATGATAATTCCCCCAATAGAAGCCATACTCTCCTAGGTTGTGAAACCAATGCAATGGAGACCAAAGCTCTGATACCACTTGTAGGATTGAAAGTAGGTCTAGAGGGGGGTGATTAGACTACTTGACCAAATAAAAAATCTACCTTTTCCCAATTTTAAGTGTTGGCAGATTTTAGCGTTTATGGAAAGTCAAGCACACCCTACACATGCATGTCTACGAGTATAGAAGCGGAAAGTAAAGACAAGCATGAGTAGTAAAGGAAGGGTAGAAAGATCAAACGCAATTTGGTGACACGAAGATTTTTCCCATGGTTCCAATAGGTGGTGCTATCGTACATCCACGTTTATGGAGTCTTCAACCCACAGAGGGTAACGGTCATGAGAGTCCATGCAAGGCTCTACCCACAGAGGGTTCCACGAAGAAGCAACCTTGACTATACCATGATGGCCTACGTCCACGAAAGACTAGCCTAACACAGGTAGATCTTCATGAAGTAGGTGATCCCCTTTCCCTTACAAACTTCTTGGTTCACTCCACAACACGAAGTACGAGGCTCCCAAGCGACACCTAACCAATCTTTGAGGCACCAACCTCAAAAAGGTAATAGGCTTGATAATGTCGATGAACTCCTTGCTCTTGTGCTTCAAGATGATAGACTCCTCAACACTCAATCACTCTCTCATAGATTTGGATTTGGTGGAAGAGATTGATCGGGTGGAAAGAAACTTGGGGAGGCTAGAGATCAAGATTCATATGATTGGAATGGAATGGCACGATATTAACACATGAGTAGGTGGCTCTCTCTATAATAAAATCTGATGGGATAAGTGGGGATCTGTTCTGAGTGCTTATCTTTCAAGTGAGTAGTGATGGAGGGATAATAGGCATCTCCAAAAATCGAACCGTTACACCTTAAGTGACCAACTCGGTGACACCGATGTGTGAATCTCGGTGGTACCGAGTTACTCCAAAGATGACAACTTTTGAATCTCGATGAGGCCGATATGAACTTTTCGGTGACAATGAAAAGGTGGGCAACGGTCAGATGGAAAATCTCGGTAGCTCCAATACAACAAACTCGGTGGTACCGATTTTGTGTCACCAGGCATCAACAGGTTTTCCACCCAAACTCGGTTCCACCGATTCAGAATCGGTTGCACCGAAAAGGTAAGGTCTGGCTTTGCTCTGTCTAAGGATGGAAATAAGATAGGGCCGAATGGAAATTCTTGGTGGCAACGATTTTGATGTTTGGCTTTGACAAACTTTTCTAGAAGAGTTGTGGGTATTTTTGGTGACAATCACTTGCCCACGTTTGAGCATCTTGTTCACCAACAGTACCTCACCCCCTTTTAATAGTATTGGCTTTCCTATGGACTCAAAGTCATTTCTCACAAATTAAAATGTAGAGTCCTTTTTGCTTGAAGCTTTACCAATCCATTGCCTTGCGTCTAGGGGTTTCTCCACAATCCTTCTGCTGACCCATCATTGTACTTTTCCTGAAATATGCTTAGTGGAAATATTAGTTCAATGATATATATGTTGTTATTAATTACCAAAACCACCAAGGGAGCAAATGGGCTTTAACGGCTGTGCTGCCACACCAAGGCAGGTTCACCCTCTCTAGCTTCCCTTCCTCTCCCCCTTCCTCCCTATGTTTCCCTTAGGTTGTTGTTGATGCTATTAACCCTAGCCGCCGGCGAGCTGTTGTTCCTAGCTTGGATGAGCTTTTGTTACTGCCCCTGCCAGCAAGCTGCTAGCTTGGGCTAGCTGTTGCTACTGGTCCTGTGCTTGCACCCTTGTTCATAGTGATTTTCTCTCTCTCTCTTCATTGTTTAAACCCTAGTAATGTTTTCTTATTTTGTTTTTTCATATTTTGTAGATTGAATGGTTCCTCTAGATTTCTTGGCTGTGTGATTCCATTTCAATAGTGCGTTTGTGTGTGAGGGTCAAAATTTGGAATATGTCGGAGGCAGGGAGGAATTTTCTTTTGTCGAGTGGCGCAATTTCTCCTTAGGCACTATCATTGTTAATCCGAAACTGCATTACAGTGTTGCTCGACGAGGAGCAATCATGATGCTAGATTGGTTATGTGCTGGGAAACAATTGTCTAAGGGATTGATGCCACTAGTTGATGAAAATTCTCGAAAGTACATGCTCTCATATGTAATAGATGGAGGTGTAGTGGACATCTATGTCAAGGACATTAGTAGTAATGAGCAAGAACAACAAAGTTATTGCAATGATGATGTACCCACAGGCGATGAAGAGAATCTAAAGCAAAGTTTTGGGGGATGATGAAGTACTTGCTGGTGGTAATGAGGAATCAAAGGAAAGTGATACTGTTGATGGCGATGGTACTGATTGTTCATCCGATAGTGACTTTGTGTTATCAGATTGCTCAACATCGGATGATGAGATGGATGAGATCAGGCAGAAGTACAAGGATTTAAGGAGCAAGAGCAAGGGTAAGGGCAAGGGCGTCACTGATAAGGAGAAGTCCATTGCACCTATGACAAAATAAAAGGTAGTAGCTAACTCAAGTGATGAAGATGATGAATCATATGATGAGGATAGTGATGGCCAGCTTGTGGTTCATGAGTCCGAGTTTCCAAAATATTCTAGTCAGGCTGAGGTGAAGAAATTTAGTTTGGGAATGAAGTTTAGTGGAAAGAAACAGTTCAAAGAGGCAATAGTGGACTATCATCTCAAGAAGAGGAAGGAAATAAAATTCATTAAGGATGAGGGTGACAGGTGTCGGTGTCAAAACCGACGGATCTCGCGTAGGGGAAAGGCAGATGCCGAACTGCGAGACTAGGATCAATGGTAACAGGGGACGAAGGGGACACGAGTTTACCCAGGTTCGGGCCCTCCAATGGAGTAATACCCTATGTCCTGCTTGATTATATTGATGGTCTAAGGGGTTACAGAGTTGAGCTACCTCGAGATCATATGTCTAACCCTAGATGAGTTGTTCTACATCTATGCCCTAAAACCCTCCGACTTATATAGATGCTGGGGGTGCCCTTGGCTTACACATGGTCGGTAACATGCCAAAGAGATAACTTGCCTAATTATAGCTAATAACTTGGAGAACATGTCTGGACTCCATGAAGCTTCCATCCCGGTGCAGGTGGTCCTTGATCCTATGATGTTTGCCTTGCGGCCCATATAGTCTGGCCCATGAATAATGGGTCGGCTATCTGAGGACCCCTTCATCCAAGACTCCCTCAGTATCCCCCGGACTGGCCTTCAATGCTAATATATATCCGGTCGATTCCCTCACATCGTCGTCTTCGGCATGCGAGGCGAGTCCCTCATCCTTCTTTGTTCGGCATCCGACTAGTCTTTAGTAATATCCCAAGTGTCGCGGGCACGTGTGATTATAATAACTGCACAAGTTCCTCGATTTTCGTGCGTCATGGGGAGGTGAGTGGCCAGCGATATTTACAATCCTACCCATCCGTAACGGGGGAACCAACCCATTTAAACAAACATAATTGTGATTCAAACCGCATCTTCTTCCTCCTTATCGCCAAAAACTACTAGCGGAAGCTCCAGGCAAAACATGGTTAACGCTCCCAGCTCCTTAACACGCCCTTACGGCCGACGCCCAGGTGACTGGACCAGCTGCTCTGTCTCGCTCCTACGGCTCCGTAATCTGGAGACCTAGGGATATCTCCCATCATCTGATATGGCGGCAACCCGTGCTAGTTTGCTCTCTTTTGGTGATGAGGTTGACGACGAGCGCTTCCCTAATCCAAACAAGGGGGAGCGCGTTTGCTTCATCCCCTTCCTCCCCCGGGGCCTTGGATTTACAATCCACACATTCTTGAGGGGGTTACTGGAGTTGTACGGGATTTAACTCCACCATCTCACCCCAGGGTCAATCCTGCACATCTCGGGCTTTGTCACCCTCTGCGAGATGCTCTCAGGTGTGAAGCTCATTTTCGGTCTGTGGAGGAAATACTTCTGCCTCATCCTCCAAACTCGGGACAAGGCCATCTTAGAGGTCGCCAGAGCCGAAGTATGCCGCATAGCGGGAATGGGGTATCCGGTTGGCACACCGAAGAAATCCGAAGAATGGACTTCGAAGTGGTTCTATATTGAAGATGTCCCCCTGTTCAAGCCAACTTGAATAGGTCTGCCCGGATATTCCGACCTTCTCCCGAAGAAGAGGTACAACTGGTGACACAGGAGCTCATCTCAGGAGGAGAGCACCAAAGTGCAACGCCTTGCCGGGCAAGTGCGGATGCTTGTCCATCACCAGCTAACCATGATCGATGTCATGGCCGCCGCTATTTCCCATGCATGCAACCCCTCCAACAAAGGGTTCACACCTTATGGCGATACAACGGGACAAGCGACCCCACGCGTTCCCGAAAACTAGGTCCTCCCAAGCCAACAACGCTGGCCAACCTGTACAAAGGAGAGCAATAAGACTTCATCCAGCGGCCAACCAAGGAAGGGTATTCGGCCCACAATCCCATCGAACAGGTAAACCTTCCTCTTTTATTCATGAAATAGTTTGAGGCTTCATTCTGCACTCTATTTGACCGAGGCATTGGCATGAATAGGAATGGAGGAGCTTCGTCGAGACAGTCAACTGTCCGTCTGCTCAGCCCGAGAATCATTCCCGTGACAACAATCAGGGCTTCAACGAGGACCTAGATCTCCTTCTTGACTTCGAAAATGGACTCTACTACTAAGACATCATCGTCCAAACCCTGGTGGCAATCATAGTTGACTACCCCGACTCATTCTCCATTTTGTCCACGGGTAAGAACAAGAACTCTTCCCACAAGAGGCCTGCTACCAAGAGCGCCCGAGACGCTCTGGTCCCAGCACCCAAGCACCGCCGATTAGCATGCCATGCTCCAGCGGCTGAAGCCATGGGCGAGTTAGAGGCCGGCCGGGACCCAACAAAGGAGCCGGACATGGGGACGAATCCTCCCGCCCGCACATCCCGAAGGTACATTGTTCGGATATCTGCTTTATCGTTGTACTCAGCAAAATCTCATAGTCGCTCATTTTTTACCTAGGCAAAACACCAAATCTTCACCTCCCGAGGGGGCTGCCCGGATGTCAGGAGACACCCGAAGCTCCCGGGCTGCCACCCATGCGGCTTCCGCGACGGAAGCCCCCATGGCCGGTTCGACGCCCGCCGAATCTAGCGACAGAGTATCCGTCACCAAATCGGAAGTGGAGAGTGCCATGCATCATCGGCATCGATGGGAGGCCATGCGGCATCAAATTTTCTCTGATCGGGAGTTCGGTGCCCTATGCTTGGCGGATGCACATCTCGGGGCCGCCCGAGCTGGATTCGGTGAAGCTATGAAGTTGATAACAACCAATATTCAGGTAAGTGGTCGGATTTTGTAGAATCTGTATACTTGTCTAAGCCTAGTAGCCCACGAGCCTTAATTTGATTTGAAAAAAATGAATTAAGGATCTCCATATTGTTTGAATGCTGACACAGGCCTCAAAGTAATAGTCCGAGCAATTGGCTAAGGCCCTCGAGGAGAGTCGCACGGAGGTGCAGTCCATGAAGGCCGAACTAGCACAAGTGAAGAGCTTCACATGAGAGGCCCATGGTAAGTATGCTTTTACTGTTAATCTTTTTACATTATCGTGCCTGACATATGGGTTCCGTGTAGCAGGCAAATCAATATGACATATGGAAAGGCAGCTGGAAGAAGCCCGGTATTCACAAAGGTATGTGGAATCCCAGCAACAAGCCGACTGTCTTGTGATACAAAAACAGGCCGAAGAAATAAAGAGTTTAAAGATTCAATTGACCCAAGCTCAAGAACAAAATAAAAATCTTCGGAGGGGCGTATTCGGTAAATACAATTCTGCTATGAGTAAGTATTTTCGATGTAGAGAATGATAGTAATCGCGCTTGTTGTCTTGTGTGCAGGTCTCCTGACCGAACATCCTGAAGAGGACATCGAATCGTTCCAAGGGGACCTGCTGAAGGAGCTGACCTCTCTCCACAAGTGCGTGCAAAAGGCGATGAAAGGGATGGTGAATGCATTATGGCCCACCGAATAGCCACCCAAGGGGTTGGGTGCACTTGTGGATCGATTTAGGGGGCCTCGGTGTAGGTTCGAGCCGTGGAAGAGTTCGGCCTGCCACGAAGGAGCACGAGAGGCATGGGCAATGGTCAAGACCTGTTTCACTAGACATAACCCCGAGCATATGGCGCGGTTGGTCCTGTGGGATCAGATGGAAAAGAAGTGCCACTCCGCCTGGTATATGACCAGGTGATGCCAGCCGCCCGACTCTCGCAAGCAGACTGCCCCCTCAACACAATAATCGATGATCTCCATCAGTAGCCACATATGTAATTTACATATACATGTGTAAAACAATCCGTGTTGTAAACTTTGTCTTAACCGGCCATCAGCTTCTCCCTCCCGTGCGAAGAGCTAGGGAGTGTTCCTTCTTATCATTCCTTTGCCGAAGAGCGAAATGGTATTCAAGGAACTAGGCAATCCGGCCATGTGGTGCGAACAGACAAAAAGCACACAGAAAGATATGTTATACTAGGGCGTAGCGTAAGAAACATCTTCCGACAAAAATAGTACCTCTAGAGATAGCTTTCGCCAGGGTTCTATGAAGGACGTAGATAGGAATGCGCATACTTGCGACTAAGTGTTCTTTTGTAATAAGAGACCCGAACAACAGAAAAAACAACCAGGGTCGGATAAGGTGTTTCCGTCATAGACGATCAATTGTCTATGTAAGATAGCTAGTTTTCGGCTTCACCCGTCTGTGGTACGTGTCCGGATGACCCGATCATAACAATCGCAGAGGTGCTCCCTTTACTCTCTAGCCGAACAAGCGGGAATGTAGAGAGTAAGGATAGGAGCGAGGCAACCTAGCTTGGCAAAGTCTTAGTTTGAATTGATGCATATGATGGCTAAAACATGAAAAAAGAAACATGCGCACATGAGAGATGTGGGCAAATAATTGCAACAGAAAAGGATGGCAACTAGAAGGAGCCCCCGCGTGCTGTGTTTGGATGTAACACTCTATGGTGTATGCCGATAACCTTAGTACATGATCAGTTTAACCAAACATAGGGAGAAGAAAATCGATCCTATCAGACAACAAAGTGGGAGGGAAAGAAAAAGGTGAAAATACAAGAAAAAGAAAAATGTATAACGTACGAATATTTGGACAGGACCGGTCTATCCGTAGAAGCGTCGTAGATGAGCTGCGTTCCATGGGTTTGGTTCAAGGCGATTATCTGATGAGTTTCGAAGACGAGAGGATCCTCCCACGAGTATTTTGTCGATGATGAAGGGCCCTCCCACTTGGGGTTGAGTTTATGCTTCTGCTTCTCCGGGAGCCATAGGACGAGTTCACCTACGTTGTATGCTTGTGCCCTGACCTCCCTACTCTGGTAGCGTCATGCCTGCTATTGATAAAGCGCAGAGCGAGACAGAGCTATGTCGTGTTCTCCCTCCAAGGCGTCCAGGTCGTCCTGCCGATCCAACTCGGCTTCCTTTTCCTTGTACATGCGCACTCGTGGTGCGTCGTAAATAATATCGCAGGGGAGGACTGCCTCAGCCCCATAGACCATGAAGAACGGTGTGAAGCCCGTTGATCTTTTTGGGGTGGTACGCAGGCCCCATAGTACAGAGTCGAGCTCCTCAACCCAATGACAATTGGACTCATGAAGAGATCGTACCAACCGTAGCTTAATGCCGCTCATAATGAGACCATTGGTGCGTTAGACTTGTCCATTGGTCTCCGGATGGTAGACTGATGCGTAATCGAGCTTAATGCCCATTTTCGTGCACCAGTCCTTGACCTCTTGGGCCGTAAAATTAGATCCATTATCCGTTATTGTGCTGTGCGGTACACTGTAATGGTGCACTATGCCGGATATGAAGTCTATAACTGGTCCGGACTTGGCTAATTTAACGGGTTTGCCTCTATCCATTTGGTGAATTTGTCAACCATGACCAGTAGATATTTGTTTTTCTTGATACCCCCTTTAATGGGTCCGACCATGTCAAGCCCCCAGACCACGAAAGGCCAAGTGATCGGAATAGTCCGAAGAGCTGTTGGAGGCATGTGACTTTGGTTTGCGAAGAGTTGACACCCCATGCAGTGCTTGACAAGTGATTGTGCGTCCGTCCGAGCTATGGGCTAGAAGAAACTGGCTCGGAAGGCCTTGCTGACTAAGGCTCTTATCGCGGTGTGATGGCTGCCCATGCCTGCATGTACTTCAGCGAGAAGTTCCCACCCTTCTTCCTCAGATATGCACCGCTGTAGTACACTAGTTGTGCTTTTTTTGTATAACTCACCCTCGTGGATCGTGTAGGCCTTGGAGCGCCAAACTATGCATCGTGCCTCTATCTGGTCATCGGGGAGTTCCTTTCTAAGAAGGTAGGCGAGGAAGGGCTCTATCTAAGGTGCAATTACTGCCATTACCTCATGAGTCAAAGGTGTTTCATTCATTACGGAGCCGCCAATTATTTGGTCGTCCGGTTCGTTGACAGGGGGACAACCATGTCCGATGTATTCGGACCGGCGCCATTGTCATTGTCCCGCCACATGAAGAAAGGCTTAAAAAGCTGTTCAAGAAAAGTATTCTTTGGGACAGGATCGCGCTTGCCTCCTATACGAGCCAATATATCGGCGGCTTGGTCGTTCTCGCGAGCGACATGGTGAAATAACAGCCCCTCAAGCCGAGCTGATATATTGAGGACGACGTTTCTGTATGCCGCCATCTTCAAATTTTTAGCGGTGAATTCGCCGTTGATTTGGGAGATGGCTAAGTTGGAGTCTCCCCATACATCTAGCCGTCGTATGCCCATTGATACAGCCATCCGGAGACCATGACGGAGGGCTTCATATTCGGCTGCATTGTTGGAGTCCGCATACATGATTTGCAACACGTATCGCACATTGTCGCCAGTGGGGGATGTGAGGATAACTCCAGCCCCCAGTCCGGCCTGGGTTTTGGAGCCATCAAAGTACATTTTCCAATGGGAGTATGCCCTGTATTCCTTGGGGAGTTCGGCCTCCATCCATTCAGCCAGAAAGTCCACCAACACCTGTGATTTAATGGCATGGTGTGGCTTGTAGGTTATTTCAAAGGGGAGGAGCTCAATGGACCATTTGGCAATGCAACCGGTGGCGTCCCTGTTGTTAATTATATCGTTCAAGGGGACTTCCGATGCTACCATCACTGCGCACTCCTGGAAGTAGGGTCAGAGTTTCCTCGATGCCACGAATACTGTATAGGCAATTTTTTGCTAATGTGCATATCTAGACTTGCACTGCATTAGCACCTCTGACAGATAGTATACCGTCTTCTGAGTTCAGAATTTATGCCCCTCCTCATCTCGTTCAACGATGAGCACTGCAATGACGACTTTGTTGGTGGCCGATATGTATAACAACATGGGCTCACTGGCACCTGATGCCATGAGTATGGGTTTGGTTTCCAGTATTCCTTTCATTTCTTCCAACGCAGCCGCTGCTTCATCGGTCCATTCGAAATTTTTGGTCTATTTCAGCAGCTTGTAGAGGGACAGAGCTTTTTCTCCGAGGCGGGAGATAAAGCGGCTTAATGCCTCTATGCACCCGGCCAGCCTCTGGACATGCTTCAGCTCCATGGGGATTGCAACTTCTGATAGAGCACGGATTTTAGCTCAATTTGCCTCTATTCCTCTCTGGGAGACGATGAATCCAAGCAGCTTACCAGAGGGAACTCCGAATACACATGTTTCCGGATTGAGTCGTATATCATATTCGCGTAAATTAGCAAAAGTTTGACGTAAGTTGTTGCTCAACTGGTTGACATGTTTGGTTTGATTACCACATCATCCACATATGCCTCGATGGTCTTGCTGACCTATGTAGAGAGGCAGGTTTGGATGATGCGCTAGTATGTAGCCCTAGCGTTTTTAGCCCGAAAGGCATCATGTTGAAGCAGAATGGCCCGTAGGGGGTGATGAATGCCGGAGCAACTTGATCGGATTCCTTCATTTTAATTTGATGGTATGCGAAATAAGCATCGAGGAAACACAACAAATTGTGTCTGGCTATGGCATCGATGATCTGGTCTATGTGTGGTAGGGGAAAAGGGTCCCTAGGACATGCTGTATTAAGGTCTTTGAAATCGACACATAGACGCCAGGACTTGTCTTTCTTAGGTACCATCACCAGGTTTGCTAGCCACTCAGGGTGTTTAATATCTCCAATAAATCCGGCCTTGAGTAGTTTGGCTAATTCTTCACCCATAGCTTGCCGTTTGGGTTCGGAGAAGCGGTGCAGAGTCTGTTGCAAAGCCTCGTCCATAAGGGGATCGAGCGGGGTTCCGACGGACGCTGCCTTATTGGGGTCCGTTGGATGCACCTGAAATTTAATGATTTCCTCTGCGGGTTTGAAGGATGTAGACTTGGGCCTGTTGCTAAGGATCACATTGTCTCTATTAACTATCGACTGCAGAGCGGTCAACTCTTCGGCGGTGAAAGCTTCTGCTAGTGCCTCAAGGGCAAGTGTTGCCGTTTTGTTTTTGGCCCGAAGGGCTATGTTCGGATCACTAGCGACCGTGATCACTCCATTTGGTCCTGGCATTTTTAGTTTCATGTACCCGTAATGGGGTATAGTCTGGAACTTTATGAAGGCATCGCGTCCCAATAGGGCGTGATAGCCACTTGGGAAGGGGATGATGTGGAAGAGAAGTTCTTCAGATCAATAGTTTTCGGGTGTGTCGAACACAACGTCCAGGATGATACATCCGGAACAACGTGCCTCCTTTCCTGGGATAATTCCCCGGAATGTTGTGTTGCTACGTTCGATGCGGGATCGGTCGAACTACATTTTTTCCAGAGTGGCCTCGTATATGAGGTTAAGACCATTTTCACCATCCATTAGCACATTATGTAGCCTGTATCCATAAATTATGGGATTGAATACTAGAGTGGCTGGTAAATGACTAGGGAGAATGGACGGCCGGTAAGTGTCTCCAAAAGTAATCGGTACGTCGGCCCATTGGCTAGTGGCTGCCACGTGGTAGACTTGCTTGTTGTCCTTAAGAGCTCTCCTGCGTATGTTCCTCGAGGGGAAGATTTCGTAGACAATCAGGACTTCAGCATTAAATCCGAGTGGCGAAGGAGAACGTCTACTCGACAGATGTGTGTCGAGGATGGCCTCACTGCTTTTTGCGACTTGCCTGACAACCTAGCAAGCTCGAAGGCTCGGCGTTGGGTTCATGTTTAGCAATAGGGAATGTATGGGGAAGGGTTTATCCAAAAGCCTGTCGAGGACAGTGTAGGCCCCCGAAAGGGGTTTGTTTCTTTTTTTGATGGGTTCATACCTGGCCGGCCGATTTGGAGGTATCCTCTTTTTCTGAGCTCCTCTAGGGTGTTCGGAGGATTTTCGTTCCGAGAACAGCCGCTCGGATTGCCAGACCCTCTTCATGGCATAGCACTTATGTACCAATTCAGATAGCCTCGAGAAACCGCTTATGAGTCGGCAGGCTAGGGCATTAAGAATACCCTCATCATGGCAATTGCGAATGAAAATTGCAATTAAATCTTGGTCGCTGAGACCTTTTACTATGCTCCTAGCGAGTACAAGTGTTGCCCGAAAGTGGTGGACTGATTCTCCTCGCAGTCGTTTTATGTCTTGGAAGTCCAAAGATATGGGCTTTGGTGAAAAACTGGAATTACCATCCTGGGCGGTGGGTGGGCAAAAATTGGATTCTACGTCACGTTGATAATTTGTGAATACAAACTCTGAATTGTGGCATAGATCTGGGACCAATGACGGTCTGGTTTTAAGGTAATCCCCGGCGCCTAGCTTGTCTGCGTAGCCTTGGTGATCAGAGACTGGGGTGTAAACTGTTTTCAATTCCGGCTATCAGGATGAATCCGCAGCCGGACTCTAGACAATAGCGACAAGGTGGGTGACATGAGGGACATGAATATCCCTATCATTGGGTTTAATCCCGAGCCGATCATAGATCGGAACCTGGTCATCCAGTATATGCATTGCTTCGACCCGATCGAACAATTCGTTTAAGAACAAAGCGATGGCAGGGTGCGTGTAGCTGATGCGAGTGGATTCGTCAAGTGGTGTGACGGTTCCAGAGGCATGCCGAAGTAGATCTACATTCCGTTCAACCACGGGACCTGATGACTTGAACGTTAAAGCATCCAGACTTGCAGGTCTTTCTTCGAAGGTTGAGGGTTCCATTGGAATGAGTGTCCCCCGTGAATCAGCCACGAACTCTAGGGTTCCGAACTTGATACTCTGATTTGGGGGAAACCTTCCGATCTGGCCAAGGCAGCTGATCAGGTTGGCATGCGACAAGATGTCATTGCCAGTGAAACTCTGATCGGGGGCGAAAGTTCCCTCGATGCTGATCTTTCCAGTTGCGATGAGGCGAGCTATCAATGCCCTCGGCACTCACAGTGGAACTCTCAATGAAAGCACCAATGTTGGTGTCAAAACCGGCGGATCTCGTGTAGCGGGTTCCGAACTATGAGACTAGGATCGATGGAAACAGGGGACGAAGGGGACACGAGTTTACCCAGGTTCGGGCCCTCTACCAGAGGTAATACCCTACGTCCTGCTTGATTGTATAGATGGTGTAAGGGGTTACAGAGTTGATCTACCTCGACATTGTATGTCTAACCCTAGATGAGTTTTTCTACCTCTACGCCCTAAAACCCTCCTGCTTATATAGATGCCGGGGGTGCCCTTGGCTTACACATGGTAGGTAACATGCCGAAGAGATAACTTGCCTAGCTACAACTAATAACTTGGATAACACACCTGGACTCCATGAAGCTTCCATCCTGGCGCAGGTGGTCCTCGATCCTCCAATGCCTGCCTTGCGGCTCGTACAGTTCGGACCATGAACAATGGGTCGGCTAACCAAGGATCCCTTAATCCAGGACTCCCTCAACAGGGTGAGAGCAAAGTGCAATTGGCCAAGTTGGAAATGGGTTTGTTTAGCGAGGAAGACTAGCAAGTTTGAAAGCTCACATATTACTTCTTTCGTTGATGAGCACACATGCCCAAATAGGAAAGACAACAAGTTGGTGAATGCACCAGGATAGCTTCTCCTCATGGCAACACTTTGAATTGGCTTCATCGACTTGATATCTCAGCTCATGTACCACCTCTTCGATTTGTATCTTCTCTCTCTCCAACTGAGCAATCTCATCTTGATATGAAGCATAATGGGGATCATCAAACTACCGCTGGAACTATTACAATGGCATAGAAAATGGCATAATGAGACACCAAGTAAATCAACACATCAAATCCTCATGTGTCAATGAAGATCACACATCATAATAAAACCCGTACAAGTAGTTCCTCCGACGGTGATGATGGTAGTCGTGGCCAGGACATGATTGAATCACCTCCCTCGTCGGAGTAACCTCTATGACCCGACATTGTCTGAAACTCAAAAATTGCATACGAATTGAAAAAATGGTGGATGGATCAGCAGAAGTAGGTCGGCTAGGGTTAGCAGCACCATATAGCCAGTAGCGCCACCACCAACAGCTTACTGGTGGGTCGACAGAAGCAGCAGCAGCTAGTCGGCAGCGACCGCGGCAGCAAGGCGCTAGGGTTAGCAATAGCAACAACCTAACGAGAAGAGAGGGAGTGTAGAGAGAAGTACTTGTCGGTGGTGTGGCGCCGTCGTCTGTCTCCGGTCGCCGATGGTGGAGTTGGTGGGCGCAGGTGGCGGCGTTCCTCATGACCGAAGCGGTGGAGGGGTGGACTGGGTTGGGTGTGGCTCTGAATGAAATAGAGAGATGGGGATAGGGTTGGATTTGATGTGTGCGTGGCATGCTAACTGGGCTGCCCAGTCAGCTTTGACTGGGTCAAAACCACTTGACCAACTCGAAACTGAGTCGAGGGTTGTCATCCGGATCTTGTGACAATTTGAGGGTTTAATTATGTCCGGTTTTGGAGTTCAGGGTTGAAAAACAAACCACGTGGTTAGTTGAGGGTTGAAATGTGGACTTTTCTCTCTCCAATTGCATTGTTGCAAATTACAGTGCAAGTTCTGGACCACCGGTTTCGTCAATCAGGTCGCAAGATAGTGGCACAAGGTTTAATCCTTTGAAGTGGGTGTTCACCTAGAATGGCGACATGGGAAGAGTTAGACTCTCTGCAATAGCAATTTCCACAATCTCCGTTTTGGGGTCAAGCCCATTCTCAAGGAAGGGGGTATCAGTGTTCCAGAAATCGGCACTAAACCTTAGGTTCACCAAGAGCAAGTGACAAGTGATCAAGGCCTTGTAGTTGATCCGACAAGGGAAGCAAACGGTGGAAGATTCACGAAAGGTGTTCTGTCGGGCCAACAGCCCAAGCACGAGACCATCCCTCCATGATTGTGTTCACGGTCGCTAGTTTAAATAGCTTGTACTTCTGTCTTATCTTCCCTGAAAAAACTCCTCTCTATCGGCAGGCTAGGAATTGGATGACTGCTTCGGCCGGTGTGGGTGGACGGGTGGCTAGCTACCAACTATTCCCCAATTTCAATTTCGAATCCCTAGTATTTCTGATCCGGTAAGTTACTCACAGAATCCATATCATCAAATCATCTTGGCACGTCGCTAACCTATGTTGTCAACAACCTTCCATCCCATCCCTTCGGGGATCTTCTTGCAACAACCTGAAATTTATCCATTACAACATGCATGTCTTAGCAGCAGAGTACAATCAGTTCATGTCCCTATTATTCTTTTATCTCAGATCCAATCAACAATGTACAATACTTCCGTTCTTGAGCTAATTTTGTTTACATAGTCCTCGAGTTATTGTACTATCTTTGTATCATAATATATGATGTTTTAGCAGCTCAAATGAACTTCTAAAACGTCATATATTATGGTACGGAGGGAGTAACTGAAAGCACATTTGCTCCCTTTGTGGTTTTGGTAATTAATAACAACATACATGTCATTGGACTCATGTTTTCACTAAGAATATTTCAGAAAAAGTCTAATGATGGGATGGCTATAAATTGTGAGGAGATACCCCAAGATGCAAGGAATGGATTGGCAAAGCTTCAACCTAGAATACTCCCTTTTACTTTGTGAGAAATCACTTTGAGTCCATAGGAAAGCAAATACTAGTAAAAGGGGGAAAGGTGTTGTTGCTGAACAAATTGCTCCACGTGCACAAGTGCTAGCCACCAAAAACATTCACAAGCTCTCCCACAAAATACTCTGTCAAAACCCTGCCACTCAAAATTGGTGCCACCAAGAATTCCACATCGGCTACATCGAGTAAAAACCTAAGACGGAACCCTAGCCAAACCCTAGGTTTTCGATGAAACCAAGTTCACATCAATGCCACTGAGATTCAGTGACCACGATTCTATTAGCTGATTTCATAAAATCGGAATTTCTAAGTTTTGTGTTTTGATCTCACCGAGTCTTGGAAACTGCCTTGACCATTAACTTCGGTACCATCGAGTCTTGGAAGCTGCCTTGACAACTGACTTCGGTACCATCGAGTCTTGGAAACTGCCTCGACCACTGACTTCGGTACCCCCAAGTTTCCTATATCGATCTCACCGAAATTCTGAAAGTTACCACATTTTGAACAGATCGGTACGATCGAGTTTTGCAATGGTTTCACCGAGATGGTCAATAATGTTGTAATGGTTGGATTTTTGTAGATGCCTATATATACCCCTCCACCACATCCCACCCGCAAGAGAAGCACTCAGAACAGTTTCCCACCTCCCATATCCAAATTTCTGAGAGACAACCACCTACCCTTGTGTTGAGATCAAGATCATCCACTCCAACCGTATGGATCTTGATATCTAGCCTCCCCGAGGTGCTTTCCACCCAATCTCTTCTACAAAGCCAAATCAATGATAGAGTGATTGAGTGTTGAGGGGTCTATCATCTTGAAGCACAAGTGCAAGGAGATCATCACCATTATCAAACCTATTACCTTTTTGGAGGGTGGTGCCTCCTAGATTGTTTAGGTGTTGCTTGGGAGCCTCCTACTTCGTGTTGTGGTGTTGAACCAAGAATCTTGTACGAGGAAGGAAATTGCCTACTTCGTGAAGATCTACCCATAGTGAGACTAGTCCTTTGTGGACGGAAGCCGTTATGGAATAGTTAAGGTTGCTACTTTGTGGACCCTTATGGGTGGAGCCCTCCGTGGACTCTCACGACCGTTACCCTCCTTGGGTTGAAGACTCCATAAACATGGATGTATGATAGCACCACCTATCGGAACCACGGGAACAATGTTTGTGTGTCCAATTGCATTTCATCTTCTAAACCTTACCTCTATTACATGTGCTTGTCTTTAGTTTCCGCAACTATACTGGTAGACATGCACGTGTTGGGTGTGCTTGACTTTTTATCATTGTTAAAATCTACCCACAACTAAAATTGGGTAAATGTAGAATTTTTATTTGGTCAAGTAGTCTAATCACCCCCCTCTAGACCTACTTTCGATCCTACAAGTGGTATAAGAGATTTGGTCTCTGTTGGGGATATAACCCTGTGGTGAGACCCGCCCAGGAGGTTACGGGTCACACCTGGCGGCTCATGGGCCAGGCCAAGGATGGGCCTTGATGGCTTATTCCCAAGGCGTTTGGTGGCTTGCCAAGATGGGGTAAGTTGAGGCCTAGACGGAGAAGGTATGAAGACCCGGGCGGATGAACCGCCCAGAGACAGCTTGCACAAGAAAGGCAAGACAATGTAGAGACAGACTCAGACACGTTGTGAGAGTCGGTTGCGACTTGCATAACCCGTGGTCTTGACCTCCTATATAAAGGCAAGACACGGAGCGACCTAGGGATCAGGCTATCGAGAACTAGGTCAAGCAATAGCTCCCTTGTAATCGATACACAAAGCAATACAATCACAAGCAGGATATAGGTTGTTACCTCGACTTGAGGGGCCGAACCTGGGTAAACTCGTGTCCTTTGTCCCAATCAACCCCTTTGAGACCATCACCTTAGCGATGGCCTCGAATCCAAGTCCGTTTACCCGGACATCTGCCGTGATAAAACCACGACAGTTGGCGCCCACCGTGGGGCATGCGCTCGGTGGTGTTGAGTTCTCAAAGGGCTCTCTACTAGGGCCCAAGGGATACGTGGTCGGAAGGATGAGGAAGAGTCTCTGCGGCCGGCTCTACATCGACGATGCCGGCTGGGGGCTCAACACCGATTCCGTGGAATGTGGATTCCGGGTTCCTTTCGGTGGGATTCACGTCTTCATCGGAAGGACCAACAGATCTACACCCGGGCCAGACGTCTGCACCAACATCGTCGAGCCGGCTCGGCGCGCACAACCCGCCCGTGATATGCAACCCGCCCGTGTTAACCCGGACCGGAAGCACGTCTTTGTGGGCTTCACTCAAGGTGTGGATCTTGAAGCCTGTGCATCACAGGAGACTCTTGTCTATTCAGAGGATGAATCTTCGAGCGGAGAAGCAGAGTCGATCTACCAGCTTCACAACGGTGGGCTCGGGGGCTATGACAAGCTTTACCTTGAGTCGGATCATTATGAGCCGGACGATCTTGGGCCGCTGGTTCATACAACAGTGTTCATGGCAGGGTCGGCCCCGGGTGCGAGCAGCACAGCTGCCGGAGCAGTAACCTCGGGGCCTAACCCACCGCCGCCAGCTCAAGTTCTTCTGGATCTGATGAATGAGCTCGCGACCCTGATGTCCACTGAAGTTACACCAGATAATCAAGCCGCTCGGAACTCAGAGATTGTGTGGCTCAAGGACCGTATGGCGGAGGAACAACATAGGATAGCTGAGCTAAAGGTCCAGATGGAGGAAGAGGCAGAAAGTATTAAGACAGATGTTTTCCGCCTTGGGATGGAACAATAGTCGACGGCTGCGGTGTATCAGATGAGGCATCAATCCCGCTTACCAGAACATTATGAGGCTAGGAACCTCTTTAACACGCCAGGAACGGGACGAGCAGCGGATGCGCTTGGAAGCCGCCTAGCGGCTCAACCGACGTCACACCCGGCCCGACGAAACCAGGCCTCGCCAGTGATCTTTCCAACACCGGCGGGTCATTATTCTAACCCGGCTGAGAACATGGTGGCCGCGGCCACCCGGCTTGAAACGATTCCTATTCCGGATGAAGCACCTTTTGCGGAAGAGGTATGGAATGCCATTGGATACCTTCGGACAGCGATGGCCCAGTAGGAGAAGTATATTCACAGCCGGAGCCATGTTCATTAAACCCCTCTCCCCAGCCGGAGCTTTAGCCGGCGCTATGAGTCGCTGGCAGTTTCCAGCAGCGATCGGTAGAGAGGTCCTCTGGGGGACGACCAGGCGGCTCTAGATGCGCAAGCACTCATAAACCGGGCGAGAAACCAGCAAGAGGCGGCAGCTTTGGGCATGGCGACTCACCAGAGCCTGCGCCCTCTGTAACAGTATGAGTGGGAGTAACTACCAGGGTCGTGGGAGTGCCATGCTTATCGCCGGCTCTGCGACGTGAACGGTTACCAAAGGATTTCAACGGACCTCACAAAGTCCCAAATTACACTGCTGATTTACCTCCGGAGGCCTGGATCAAAAGTTATGAGCTGGCTATGGAGATGCTGGAGGTCAGTGAGGCGGTGTGTGCTAAGTATTTCATCATGATGCTTGAAGGGCCGGCTCGCACATGCTTAAAAGGGTTTCCAACCAATACCATCAATTCGTGGGCTGAGCTAAGGGCAAGGTTCATCAGAAACTTTCAAGGGACTTGCACAGAGCATTATGACCATCATGGATCTAGATCATTGCGTCTAGCAGGAGAATGAGTGGGCTCAGCATTGGGTCCGACGAGTGTCAACCATCATCCACTCATCTGAAAAGATCATGGCGGCTCAAGCAGTGCTGATCTTAGAGAAGGACTGTCACTTCATCCCGCTGAAGCAGAAGCTTGGCCGGCTCAAGCGTACCTGTCGGGACATGGGAGAGCTCATGACGGCTCTCACAAAGTACGCCGACTCTGATAACACGAAGGATCCCGGTTTTGATGAGGAGAAGGCCGACCAAGGCAAGAGGAACAATCAAGGTAAGGATGTGGCAAACAATGGTAACTAGAGTAAGCGGAAGAACCCCGATGGCAGGTCAAAACTGGTAGCCAATGCAAGCACCGGCCAGAATCATCCTAAGGGCAATGGGAAGTTCAGGCGGCCTTTTAATAAGAGTAAGACTCCCTTCAACTTGGAGGAAATGCTTAACAAGCCTTGTCCAGAGCACAGCCGGCCTGATAAACCGGCGGATCACATCCAGGCGGAACTGCCACATCATGCAGAAATTCAAGGACTATAGCATGCGACAGCGTAACAATGATGGCGGTGGCCCGCATGGCGGTTCTGGGCCATGCGGGTCAGGGGTCGGCTTTGGACCCAGTGGCTCAGGGTCCGGTCATCACAGCCAAGGCAACCAAGAGGGACATCATTAACACTCTGGTAGCAACAATCAACAACATCATAACCAATCTGGGTATCAGAGTAATCCGAAGCAACTCAGTTCTGGCGAGTATCATGTTTTTACGACCAACCTTAACATGCGGGATCAAAAGTTGCGCAAGCGAACGGTTAATGCGACCGCACCGGCTCTACCACAATACCTAAAGTGGTCTGAGTATGACATAACATGGAGCTGGAAGGATCACCCGCGGCCTATTGATGACCCAGGGTGGCTGGCCTTGGTAGTCGCTCCCCAAGTGGGAGGATATATGTTAAATAAGGTACTTATGGATGGTGGGAGTAGCATCAATATCTTGTATTATGACACCTTTTGACGGATGAAGTTGCTTGATAAAGATATTAGGCCTTCCTCGACAACTTTTCATGGTGTGGTACCTGGCAAGTCAGCTTATCCCGTGGGTAGGATCTCTTTGTGTAACATGCCAAATCTTGGAATGTTATAATAAATATTAGAATGAGTGTTTGTTTGCTTGAGTGATTGAATTGAGTGAAATTTGAAACTTTTTGAAAACTTTTGAATGAGAGGGAATAAAATGACTTTCCCCTTTGTGTTTGATTTCAAATTCAATTCCATTTCAAATCAGTGAGAGAATATAACATGACTTCTTCATAAACAAGGAATTTGAAAAGTGGATTTTAAAATCTCTGAATTATTATTTTTGGAATTCATTTCATATTTGGTTCCATTTTAAATTTTGAAAGAATTCAAATACCCTTGACAAGATTTTGAGAGGAGTAACATGACACTCCACACCAGGGTTATTTTTCTGAAATATTTGAAATAACACCCAGGGGGTTATTTGAAACATTATTTGCAAAAGGAATTAAAAGCCATTTTAGGCATTTTCTTAAAATAAATTTTTTAAGAGTATTTATTTTGGCCATAGAAAAATGTTCATCTTATTGTATTTATTTCCCTGATCATTCTGGTATATAAAACTTTATTTTTTGGAAATTTTTGAATTGCCAAAACTGTAGTTTCCTTCTTTGTTATTTTATAAAGTTGCGACCCACTTACCAAACCAGGCCCGAATCAGATCCGAAATCTGTTCGGATCGGCCACCGACGCCGCACCCTCTCTCTCCCTATCTTTGACGCGCGGGCCCCACCGACTGCCGGCGCGATCCCCGCGCTCACCTTCCTTCTTCCTCCCTCCCTCTTTCCTTCCTCGCAGGAGCAGATCCAATCCCGCCCGGATCTCCCTTCTCCTTCCTATTCTACCACCCGTAGACCCTCTATATAAACCCCAGCCCCTCCTCGACCCCTTCCCCTCCAAAACCCCTTCCCCCGTGCCCTCTCGCCGCTGCAATCGCTCGCCAGAGCAGAGCCCACGGCCGCCGCGCCATTACTGCACCACCGCTCCACACAGACATCCCCGATGCCGTCTGAGCCCACCATCCACTTCGCCTTCATCGTCCCCACCTCCCCATCCATTCGCTCGAGCCCCGCACCCAGCAGAGCCCCCTTCCCCATCAACACCCGAGCGCTGCCGCCATCTCCGAGCTCGCCGCCGACGCCTCCGACCACCTGCGACGCTGCCAAGACCACCAACGGAGTCGCCGTCCTCGCCCGCATCGACTCGTGCCATCAACCGCGCCGGAGGACCACCGGAGCACCGTCCCCGTCGATCTCGCCGCCTCGGACATCGCCGGAGTTTCACAGGAGCACCCCGACCCCCCCTGTGAGCTCCCCCTTCCTCCTCAACCGTCCGATCTAGATGAACGACCAGGATTAGAACGTAGGTTTTATTATAAAACACCAAAATGTTTTCTGTTAGGAGTCGGCCATCCGCCCGAAACGTTGGAACACTCACACCTCTAAACCAATCAGAGAGCGCAACGTGTACCCTGTCTGTTAGTTAGAATTTTCCTTTTTCTGTTTTCTGTTTTTAAAACAGAATAGTTCTCTTTTTGTTTTCTTTATATCTTTTATGTTTTTAATTGTTTTAAATTGATTCTTTTTTGCATTGTGTCACAAATTTGTTCTAGTTTCTGCAGATATCAAGTTTGACTATATTTGAATAATTTACATTTGAATTCAAACAGATTTGATTAAAATCTTATTTTCTCGATATCTTGAGTTTAAAAATAGCTTTTTGGTTGATTCTTTTTGATACTGGCCATTAGTGATCTTAGTTATCAGTAGGTAGAATTTACGAATTTTAAGAATATTCTAAATTAGCGTTTTTAACAAAACAGATTCTGTATTAGTTGTTTTTAGGTTTATTTCTATTTCCTTTGTTTTAAATTGTTTTAATTTATTTTCTTTTATATTAGTTGACAAAGTTTACATTGTTTTTTGTTAGTTAGAATTAATATTTCAACCAAGTTTTTTCTATGTTACTTATTAGTTTCGCTTGCATGGAATCAATTCTAGTTCAATTATAACTTGTAAGTGATTTCCATTGCTAGTTTGATTTTGCTATTGGAAAATACCTTTAATAAAATTGTTTTATAAAATATAATTTCTCTTAACTTAGTTGTTATATATTTTGTTTTCTGTTATTTTAATATTTTATTGTTTTACTTGTTGTTAAGTTTATTAGTTAGAAAACTTATGATGTTTAGTTTGTTGTTTTCATAATTCCTTAGTTGTCCTTCAGAAGTAATTCTTTTTGCTAGTAAAGTATTTACTAAAATACTTTTGTTATATTTTACTTTGTTTTTGTGTTTTTACTTTTGAAAATAGGATTTATTTGTAGAGAAAACCAACCTTAGTTGTGTTGATGAAACTTTGTTGTTTTGAGTTTTGTCTTAAGTATTTCCTTCATCACAACCTTGTTGCTTTTGGTTTTGTGTTACTTTTTGATTGTTAGAATTGATTTCTATTATGATTGCTTATATGAATGCAATGTTTGACTATATAGATTTTTCATCGGAGAGCAACGAATAGTTCTATCAAGTTATTTCTGAGAGCGATTTTTCTTCATCAACAGTACAGGAAAGTTCACTTTGACCATCTATTTCATACCTATGTTTTATTGCATGTAGTGATATCATTCAACAAATCCCTCCAGTAGTGTTATTGAAAATTCTTGTAGTCAAGTAGAATGCATGAGGTAGGAACCCACCACTTGTTACTAAAGCCCCGGGAACGTTAGTTATTTTAATGCTATGCTAAAGTAGACGGGGTCTGGTATGAGTGTTCGTGAGTGGTGTGAGAAGGAGGACTCTACGTCAAGACGACAACTTCAGGAAGGCATCTTCAAGTACTGCATCTTCAAGACCATGAAGACTTCAAGACTCGAGAAACAAGTTTTCAATACACACTACTGGGTGAAGGATGGAGTTGATGGGCATCCCTGGAGTAACCAGTGGATGGCCGGGATGCATGGAGAAGCGCCATGATATCTTGCGGAAAGCTTCACCCAGACTCAGAGAGACGAATGAATACTTCATGCCCGGAAGCTTACCTGTGTAGCCACAAGTCATTATGGGCTCTGGCTTGGTTGATCTTTGTTGGGACTCTGGCTGGGCAGTGCTACGAGATGTAGTCGACGTTAGGATTGGATGGGCACTAACAGTAGTCAGGGAAACACTCTGAAAGACCATGTTTTGTTCGTCCTGTTCTCAAACACCATGTAGTGCGAGGACTTACAAGGAGGGAACAAATCTTGTGGGTAAAGTACACAACACTCTATAGAGTTTAAACCTAATCGATTAGCCGTGTCCCCGGTTACGGACAAATTTGAGCCTCTGGACTTGGATCTATCTCTGAACTCTCAACACTGGACTGATAATTAATTGTGGGCAACTTATGATACTTGTGGGCATTAAGACATCGGTTTGCGGAACCATGTCATGTCAGGTAACTCTATAGTGAAAACTCCTGATATTCCTTTGTTGTAGGAAAATAAAATAAAATCAGCTTTTCCGCAAAAACTCAGACACAGAGCCACAAAGCCCTACTACATATATAATAGTCTTTATCTTCTGTTCTACTAGGGTGATCTTGCCGGTACATTCAATGTACTGACCTACATGGCTGCAACGTCTTATGTTGTAGATAAAATCTACGATGGGTAAGAGTACGATTCAGGGTTTCGGTTTGCACTCAACCTGCCGTGGGTGTTATTGGGACTCCACTCCCGTTGACTGTTTCCACTGAGATTTTAATGTATATATCAGTTTTACGTTAATTACATGTGATTGCACTTTGATATATACATTGATGTACTGTGTGTGCTAGCATACTGATCCAGGGATGGCACAGAACACACAGAGGCTTGACTCGTTTTGAGTCGGGTCGCTACACTTTGGAAGTTGCTTTTGGTGACGAGTACAACTACAGGGTGGAGGCTTTGTGGTTTGAGGTGGTGAAAATCAAGAGCCCCTATCATGCTTTGTTTGGCCGGCCGGCTTATGCCAAAATTCATGGCTAGGCCCTGCTATGTTTATTTGCAGCTCAAGATGCCCGGGTTAAAAGGAACGATTACTATTCATGGTGATTGGAATACGGCCATTGAGTGCGAGGAAGGTTACGCGGCTTACGCGGAATCAAGTTGTGCTGAGGTAGAGCTCTAGTTTTACAAGGAAAATGTTGACCCGGAGGACATGACTCCGCTGAAAATGCCTACCACAGAGGTTGAGCCGCCCCTCAAATTTTCAGCGGATGATACCAAGTTGGTGGATTTCAATCCGGGCGACTCATCTCAATAGTTCACTATTGGGGCCAATATGGATCCCAAATAGGAAGGTGCGCTCATCGAATTCATCTGTGAGAATCGGGACATCTTTGCATGGAAACCTTCTGACATGCCGGGTGTACCAAGAGAGTTCGTTGGGCACAACCTTAACATGGATCCTAAGTTTAACCCTGTCAAACAATTTCTGTGGCGGTTCAACACGGAGAGACGCAAGGCCATCGGGGAAGAGATTGCCCGGCTCTTGGCGGCAGGTTTCATCATCGAGGTCTTTCACCCGGAGTGGCTCGCTAACCCAGTGCTCATGATCAAGAAGAACGGCACATGGCGTATGTGTGTAGATTACACGGATCTCAACAAGGCCTATTCGGCTGACCCCTTTGCTCTCCCTCGTATCGATCAGATCATTGATGCTACGGTAGGTTGTGAGAGTTTATGCTTCCTGGATGCCTATTCAGGATATCATCATATCAAAGTGGCAGTCAAGGACCAAGAGAAGATGACTTTCATCATGCCTTTTGGTGCCTTATGCTACGTGTATATGCCTTTCGGGCTCAAGAGTGCCCAGGCGACTTATCAGCGTTGTGTGCAGAATTGTCTTCACAGCCAAATTGGGCACAATGTTCACGCCTATGTAGATGACATCGTGATCAAGTCAAGGAAGAAGGAGACTCTGCTTGACGACCTAACGGAGACCTGTGACAATCTAACGATGTATAGGATGATGCTTAACCCGACGAAGTGTGTTTTTGGTGTTCCAGCAGGCAAGCTCTTGGTATTTCTGGTCTAAGAGCATGGCACTGAGGCTAAGCCAAACAAGATTAAGTCTATGACTTCCCTGGCTGAGCCGGCGTGCATCAATGATGTTCAACGCCTGGTAGGACGGATTGCCGCGTTGAGCCGGTTTATAAGCCGCCTTGGTGAGAACGCTATCCCTTTATATAAAATGATGAAGAAGACGGACAACTTCGTCTGGAGTGTGGCGGCGGGTGACACGTTTGAGGCACTGAAGAAGCAACTTACTAATCCGCCGGTCTTAGCAGCTCCGGTTGAGAAATAACCCTTGCTCTTGTACGTGGCGGCTAACAAGAGGGCTGTCAGCGCGGCCATCATGGTCGAGCGCAAGAAGGCAGGGAAGGAATATCTGGTTTAGAGGCCAATTTATTATATCAGTGAGGTTTTAACAGAGTCCAAACAGAGATATCTGCATTGGCAGAAGCTAGTATATGGGGTGTTCATGGCCAATCGCAAGCTGAAGCACTATTTCTTAGGACACCAAATCACCGTGGTCAGCTCTGCCCCGTTGGGAGACATAATTCAAAACAGAGAAGCCACTGGCAGGATTGCTAAGTGGGCATTGGAGCTTGGACCTCTCAATCTAAAATACGTACCTCGTACGGCCGTCAAGTCTCAAGCACTGGTGGATTTCATAAATGACTGGAAAGAGTGTCAGACGCCCGAAGAAAAGACGGATAGCACATACTGGAAAATACACTTGGATGGATCCAGGCAGCTGGAAGGGTCAGGGGCAGGTGTTGTCCTAACCTCCCCTAAAGTTGACAAGTTCTGTTATGTGCTGCGGCTGTTATTCTCTTGTACTAACAATGTAGCTGAGTATGAAGCCCTGCTCCATGGCCTCAGGGTGGCTAAGGAGATGAACTTAAGCCGGGTTAGGTGCTTCGGCGACTCAGATCTCGTGGCTCAGCAAGTTTTAGGTACTTGGGACTCCAAAGATCCGTGGATGGCGACTTATCGACAGGCAGTGAATATCATTGCTGGTCATTTCAAGGGCTATCAGGTGGATCATGTTGATCGTCGCAGGAACGGGGCGGCTGACACCTTGTCAAGGTTAGGCTCTCAGCGAAAGCCGGTGCCACCTAACATCTTTTTGGATGTCTTACATCACCCGTCAGTTAAGTTACCTTCAGAGGAAGACTTAGCTATTCCTGACCCGGAGGGATAGCTGGTGGCGGCTCTACATGCCATTCTGGATTGGACCGTGCCTTACTTGGCATACTTGACTCGTGGCGAGTTACCCGATGATGAAAATCTGGCCAGGCAGATCACCAGACGATCCAAGTCTATGACAATAGTCAATGGCGAGTTGCATAAATGCAGTGTCACCGGCGTGTTACAACATTGTGTTTCACCTGAGGAAGGCAAGGAAATCTTGAATGAAATTCATGCTGGTGACTGGGCATCACGCCGGCTCAAAGTCACTGGTGGCTAAGGCCTTTAGGCATGGCTTCTTCTGGTTGACGGCTCACAAAGATGCAGAGGATTTAGTGCGTAAATGTGACGGTTGTCAAAAGTTTGGCCAGCGGGCTCATGTTCCGGCTCAAGAGTTGCGCATGATTCCAATTACTTGGCCATTTGCGGTCTAGGGGCTTGATATGGTCGGGCCCTTCAAGCGGTCTAAAGACAAGAAGACCCACCTCTTGGTGGCGGTTAACAAGTTTACCAAGTGGGTAGAAGCTGAGCTGGTGAGCAAGTGTGACACGGCTTCGGCGGTTTAGTTCATCAAGAAACTGATCTACCGTTTTGGTTACCCTCACAGTATCATCACAGACAATGGTACAAATTTATCTAAGGGAGCTATGCGAGCCTTTTGTGATAGTGAACACATCCGGCTTGATATTTCTGCGGTTGCTCACCCACAGGCAAACGGTCAGGCGGAGCACGCCAATCAAGAAATCTTGAGAGGTACCAAGCCCTGGCTCATGGTTCCTTTAAAGCGAATGTCGGATTGTTGGATAGAGGAGTTACCGTCCTTTTTATGGAGCATCAGAACCACTCCCAACAGTTCAACGGGTTATACACCTTTATTTATGGTTTACGGTGCAGAAGCCGTATTGCCAAGTGACATCCGTCATGACTCGCCCCGCGTGGCGGCTTACGTTGAGGCGGACAATGAAACGACGCGTCAAGATGTGTTGGATGCCTTGGAAGAGGAACGTGATCTGGCAGCGGCTCGGTCGGCGATTTACCAGCAAAACCTGTGCCGCTACCACAACCGCAGAGTCAAGACCCGGACGTTTCAAGAAGGCGATTTAGTGCTACGACTGATTCAAGATCAGACAGATGCACACAAGTTATCCCCTCGATGGGAAGGACCCTTTGTGGTCAACATAAATCTCAACAATGGGTCATATTACCTCATTGACATCCGAGACGGTTCAATTACCTCGGGGCAGGAGACTCGTCGACTGTGGAACATAGCGCATCTACGACCTTACATAAATTGTTGAGGCTGGACATTGTACACTATCATTGTACTTATCATATATATATATATGAGTAAATTTGGTATCCCTGTAGGCTGGGGCCTCTGCCATTTTACATATCTTCATCCATGAAAGGAAAATTGAAAACTTGGTTGTCTAAGGGGCCTTCCCACCCTCCGGGTGTAGCTTATCAAACCCTAACAGCCGGCTCCTAAACCACAAATGTTGACAAGTCAACATAGCCATCCAGGTGGCTTCCCACCCTCTGGGTGTAGGTTATCAGACCTTGTCGTCCGATTTCCAAAACCAAAAAGCTGACAAGTCAACTTGGTTATCTAAGGGGGCTTCCCACGCTCCGGGTGTAGCTTATCAAACCCTAACAGCCGACTCCTAAGCCAGAAATGTTGACAAGTCAACATAGCCGTCCAGGTGGCTTCCCACCCTCTGGTTGTAGCTTATTAGACCCTGTCGGCCGGTTTCTAAAACCAAAAAGTTGACAAGTCACCTTGGTTTTCTAAGGGGGCTTCCCACCCTCCGGGTGTACCGTATCAAACCCTAACAGTCGGCTCCTAAGCCACAAATGTTGACAAGTCAACATAGCCGTCCAGGTGGCTTCCCACCCTCCGGGTGTAGCTTATCAGACCTTGTCGGCTGGTTTCTAAAACCAAAAAGTTGACAAGTCAACTTGGTTGTCTCAGGGGGCTTCCCACCCTCCGGGTGTAGCTTATCAAACTCTAACAACTGACTCCTAAGCCAAAAATGTTGACAAGTCAACATAGGCATCTAGGTGGCTTCCCACCCTCCGGGTGTAGCTTATCAGACCCTGTCGTCCGGTTTCTAAAACCAAAAAGTTGAAAAGTCAACTTGGTAGTCTAAGGGGGCTTCCCACCCTCCGGGTGTAGCTTATCAAACCCTAACAGCCGGCTCCTAAGCCAAAAATGTTGACAAGTCAACATTGCATCATACATTGCATTATACATTACATCATATTCACATGTCATGCCAGCCTATCAAGGCGGGTCAGAGCAAGATTATGAAAGACGGAGCAATGTTGTGAAAGATCTAACATCTCTGGGTTGTGCTTTTTCAAGCCGCCCTCAAAACAATGCAGAATATATTCTGTCTTATTTCTCTGTGCATGTCTTATCTCTTAAGATCCGCCATATCAGATATAAAGGCCGTGTCATCTAATTGACCGGTTCGTGGTTTTTCTCCAATTGTGCTCTATAGTATACTACAACACTCATGGATTTCTCAAACACACACTTACCAGGTTGCACCACAACCATGAGCAGGGGTTTTATGTCAAGGACAAAGGAGTTATTCCGGGTTATATTACAACCACGGTCAAGGATTCCTTCAACAAATTGTGGTGTGTCATATTATCCTTGCTAGTCCCGAGTCACCGCAAACAGACAACCTGGTATTTGGGGGCTATATCATTCAAATACAATGTGTATCAATTATGCAAGTCCCATGTTGCTGCAAGCATGCACCACGACACTAGGGGGCTAATGCAAGCCGATTTTCAAATCATTACATTGTCGACAAAGACCCTATTATTTCATGGAGATGAGCCGGTTTTTCTATATCTTTCTAAGTCCTAGCCTAGTAATTCTTACTGACCCGGCACTTGGGGGCTACATTATTGAGTTGTTTAACAGATTATGAGGTCCAAATTGAAGACCCGGCGCATCACATACTGATGAGCCGGCCCTTGGGGGCTACACCTGCTGAAGTTTCAGAAGCTGGACTACTTAACATGTGCACGATGGCACAGTTTAGGCAAAGACAAAACTTTTACAATAAAGCTATTACAATTGCTCTTTCTAGAGCCCAAAAGTGATTCAGTGTTTCTTACACCGCTTATGGCGGGTCACATAAGCTGGTTCATCCACAACATTTAACCAAATTCATTAGTTTGCCGGCGGGTCACCCTGCTCCAGTTCTTCGATTGCCTTCATCTGAAGATTGTCCAAGTCCCAGGTGTAGTGGGTTAAAGCTGCAAAGTTTCCTTCTTCAAATAAGGGGGACGTGTCAAGTTCAGAGGCAAAGAGGATCTTACTGCGGGCGGGTGTCGAATCCTTAGCTTCAAATTGGGGGCCCCAGATTCTTTTCTGGTCGGCATCATAAGCCACCTGGTAGGTTGATATGTTCACCTCTTCTGCGAACATGGAGGTGAGAACCTTTGAAGCTTTTACGCACTCAGCATAGTCAGCATCGGTGAAGTCAGAGCCGTCATCCTTTTTGGATGGAAACCCATCCATCATGTCTTAAGGGGTCAATTCTGGAGCAAAGGCCAATGCCTGGCTTAGAGCTGGGGTGGCTCCCTGTGGGGCGGCTTATCTCTTTAGTTCCACGATTTGTTTTGGTAGTGTGGACAAGAGTTCTAAGACCCCTTTAATGGTTTAAGGGATGTTTTGTCTTTGTAGAGCACAGCCTTAATCGTACAGACGGCTCCACAGTACAGTTGTCCCGTCAGAGTATAGATGGCCTTTAAGGGCAGCAAGCTATCAGAGGCGAGTTGACGGCTCCTTGGACCTGCATAAGACAAACATCTCTCATAAGTCGCCTGTACAGATATTCATGCAATTTTTTTGAGCTAATTATGTTAAAAGCTTACCGAATATGGCGGCTGACGTCTTCCTAATATGCCTCTTCAAAGAGTTTAGTTCATCTGAAATGGTCACGAGCTCTTGATCAGCATCCTTAGCACGTTGAGCCAATGCAGCTTGTTCCGTTTCAGTCGATTTCTTGAAAGTATCAAAATCAGCCTTTATTTTTGTCAGCTCTTCGGTGAGGAGCCGACACTTCTGTTTAGCGTCATGGCAGGCGGTTTGTTGAGCGGCTAGTTGGCTTTTCAGACCGGTTAATTCAGAGCCAGCTTTGTTCAAAGCTTCCTGTGATATATCAGGATACGCCATAAGTCGTCCGGAGAGCGTTTAAGATTAAGCAAGTTTCAAGAAGATTGCAAGCAATATGTTTGACACTTGGGGGCTAATGTCTATTTGATCTCCAAAGTTTACACTACAGTTTCGGGTCATCTTCATCCATTTAACCCAGAACTTGGGTGCTATAGGCTGGTTTTTTATGTTATTTACAAACAGAAGCTACGACTCAAACTGTGACAACATTGAGCCAACCCTTGGGGGCTACGATTAGCTCTTCACAAATGTTTACAATGAAGCTCTGGCTCAATTTTGTCAAAGTTGTGCCAGACCTTGGGGGCTACAATCAGTTTTACACTCTCTAAAGGGCAGCTCCGGCTCAATTTTGTCAAAGTTGTGCCAGACCTTGGGGGCTACAATCAGTCTTACACTCTCTAAAGGGAAGCTCCGACTCAGTTTTGTCGAAGTTGTGCCAGACCTTGGGGGCTACAATCAGTTTTACACTCTAAAAAGAAGCTCCGGCTCAAATTTTGTCAAAGTTGCGCCGGCCCTTGGGGGCTATGTAAGGGTATAAGGAGAGTGGGCATACCTCATATTTCTTCTTCATCTGGTTGACAAGCTTGAGCTCCTGGTCCCGGCTTATAGAAAGGCGGTTCAAATAACCAGCATGGAGCTCATCAATTGTTAGCTTTTCAAGTGCAGAGAGCTCGAACTCCAGCTTCTTGGAAGGTTCAGTCACTTCCCTATGTTTTGTCAGCACACAGAGTTGAGGAGAATGAAAGCCGGCGCTAGTAATAAAAATGTTTGGAGCGGCAGTTTCATCAGCAGCCTTAGCAAGGCTTGGCGGCTTCGAATGGTCCCTCGGAGGGCTCTTAGGAATGATATCGTTGGCCATCGGCTCCGTAGAAGGGCAGGTCCCTTCCGGTGCCTCTTTGGAAGCCGTCGAGGGGTCAACATCCGGCAGAGGAGAATCTGGCCGCGCAAGCTCTTGATCTTGAGCATTAGGTCCAGGGGAGGACCTGTTGGTTTTTCTTCGCTTTGCTTGACCCCTGAAGAGTATAGAGAGTGAGAATCCACATTTTACAACTGCAAAGGGCTCGGATATGAGCCGGAAAATCACATACAGCGGATTAATCTTCGGAGGCGGTAGTGCAGTCGCCGTAGAGTCGCCAGACGAAGGAGGTGATTCCTGAAAATCAGTTAGAGCAATATAAGACAATTTTTAGAATTGCAAAGGCAAGATTGGTAAGGTAAAGCAAAGAAGGAATGGATACCTCAGCTGGACGCTTCTTCTGAGCCGGAGAGTTAGATATCTCGGCCATGAGAGCAGTAGAGCTAGTGCTTCGGGTCTGGCGTCGGGAGATTTAGAAGAAATTGGGGGTCTAAGTAATCAAGAGGATGAGAAAGTGGGACTCTTCGAATAACCCGCTGTTCCTTCCGGGGTATGAAATAGTCTGAGTCAGACGAAACATAAGTTACCTCAGGAGCGTTGGCATGGCTGGTCTCCGGATCGTCCTGTGAATGACTGTTGTTAATAAGGTAAGTAAGGAGAAAACAAAAGAGAGTTGAGTTTATACCTCTGAATCATCGGATTCCGGTTGTTCTTCTGGTTCTTCTTGAGGATCGGCCTTCTTTTTCCGGCCTACGGTTTTCTTAGCCTGTTTTGGAGGGGGAGCGTACTTCTTCTTCTAGAAGTCAGAGTTGTCCTGAAAGTATAAACCGATGAAGGATGAAAAGAGCACTAAGTACGGATAAATACAGAGATAAAGATATCAAGAGTCGCCCTTACGTCTGGGGCCGAGTTTGTAGCACAGAAGGGTGCTAACCCGGTGGTACCACAGGCCTCTGAAGACTCATGGACAAGGCTCTTAACGGCAGCCACGATATTTCCCTCTGATAAGGTTGCGGAGTTAAAGCAAAGGGGGTCGTTGGCTTGGACCATATATTCACACATGAGGCAGCTTCTCTGGCTCAGGGGCATGACCCTCCACAAAATACAGCAGTGAGTTAAGTCCAAGCCTGTCAGTCCATTGGCCATGAGAGCCTTGATCTTTGCGAGAGCTGGAACATAGTTTGCCCATTTGGAGTTTGACAGCCGGCCAGGGAGCTCAAGTGTTGTATTGAGCCGGGAGGGACGATAACCCGGCAAGGGACATTCTCCTTCAGGGGAGGTATCTTGGCAGTAGAACCAAGTCTTGTTCCAATACTTAGGATGACTTGGCAGTTGAAGAGTCGGGAAGGTTATGTCCTGGCGCCTCTGAATGGAAATTCAACAAAGTTCTAAGCTTGGGCCTGCCTTCACTTCCGTCTGACGGTTCGCATCAAAGAACTCATGGAACAAGTCCACCGACGGCTCTTCTTTCAAGTAGACCTCGCTGAGTATTTGGAAGTTGCAGATATTGGAGACAGAATTGGGGGCCAGGTCTTAAGGATGCAATTTGAAGAGGTGAAGAACATCCCAAAAGAACTTTGATCCGGGTGGCCTAAACCCGCGCGCGAGGTGATCGGTAAATATGACTAAATCACCCTCCCGAGGACGGGGCTTTAGCTCGTTACTTGGAACCCGCCAATGTACAACGTTTGTGGCCGGGAGGGTCCCCGCATCTACAAAATCCATCAAGTATCCCTCCGTAACAGCAGAGCCGACCCAGTTGCATGAGTTGGATGCACGAGACATGGCGGCGGCTTAAAAACTGTGCAAGGTGATAAGTACGCAGCGAGTTAGGAGAGGCACAAATGACAAGGGGCGGCTTAAAGTGTAAAGCCTTATTAAAGTGAAGTCGTCAGATTAAAATTGAAGAGAGCCGGAGTTTTCACTGGCGGGTTAAATTTGTTGGACAACGAAGAAAATACCACTAATTGTGGGAAACAAGTTTTACAAGCTATCTATGCAATTATGGATCTATTAAACATGCAAAACTCAGTTTTTTAGACCTAACCGATGAACCGTTGAGCAAGTAAAGGCAGGGCTAAGGATGGTTACAGATCTGCTATTATGTTCTTATCGGCTACCTATGATCTGTCGCAATGGGAAAGAAGATATTTTCAAACCTAAGGTCCTGTATCTCATCTAGCATTGCATACGGTTCATGTTCTAGTGGCGGAACAACTCCATGGAACCCTATCGAAGAACTACTAATCTAAAGGGAGGAAATGAACTTACCAACGAGGGCATACTGGACGCGGACGGGGTTTTGAAATAGGTCAGGTTCATGCAGCGGCCTGGCGCTGACGGCTATGAGGAAGCTTCACTGAGGCGAGGAGCGTTGGAGCGGTAGCGTCAAGAGGAAGGAGAAGGGCGAAGTGGGGAAGGAAAGAATGACCCCCTCGCGGTCCTATTTAACGGGTCAAAAAACGGAAAATGGAGCGAGAATCCAGGCGACAGATAATGATTAACCAAGATGGACGCCTTGATTGTCGGGATGTCAGTTAATTAAGAAAGTTCTATTGCGGTTATTACGGAGTTTATTGACACGCCGGATTTAACATCGCGGCAGGTCATTTTCTATTTTTGTAGGTGGTCATAAGCAAGACTCACCGCCAAGTAAGAAGAAGGTTGAAATGAGCGAACTCAAATCAATGGTGGGGCCTAATATTGGGATATAACCCTGTGGTGAGACCCGCTCAGGAGGTTAGGGGTCACACCTGGCGGCTCATGGGCCGGCCCAAGGATGGGCCTTGACGGATCATGCCCAAGGCGTTTGGTGGCTTTCCAAGATGGGCTAAGTTGAGGCCCAGACGGAGAAAGTATGAAGACCCGGGCGGATGAACCGCCCGGAGACAGCTTGCACAAGAAAGGCAAGACAATGTAGAGACAGACTCGGACACGTTGTGAGAGTCGGTTGCGACTTGTATAGACCGTGGTCTTGACCTCCTATATAAAGGCAAGACCCGGGGCGACCTAGGGATCAGGCTATCGAGAACTAGGTCAAGCAATAGCTCCCTTGGAATCGATACACAAAGCAATACAATAACAAGAAGGACGTAGGCTGTTACCTCGACTTGAGGGGCCGAACCTGGGTAAACTCATGTCCTTCGTCCCAATCAACCCCTTTGAGTCCATCACCTTAGCGATGGCCTCGAATCCAAGTCCGTTTACCCAGACATCTGCCGTGATAAAACCACGACAGTTTCCATTGCATTGGTTTCACAACCTAGGAGAGTATGGCATCTAGTGAGGGAAATTATCACCGTAGAGGTCCTTACTTTGATGGTACAATTTTTTCAACTAGAGGTCCTCAATTAAAATGCATATTCTTGGTCGTAACCCCGTTGTTCGAGCTGTTGTTCGTGTTGGCTTGCAAGCTGAATTCTTTGGTGATGGAAATAAACCGGATTGTGAAGCGATAGTGGAAGAATTGAAGTTGTTGCAATGAATTGCTCAAGCATGCGACATTCTTTTCAACTTCCTATGCCCCGAAGAATTCAATAAAATCAGCTGTCTTGAGAATGCAAAGGAAATTTGGGATACTTTGGTTGATATGCACGAAGGTACCAATTCTGTCAGAGATTCTAAGTTGGATGTGCTTTAAAGTCAGCTTGACAAGTTCTAGTTGAGGGATGGTGAAAGAGTCGCAGAGATGTATTCTTGGCTAGCTCTCATTACAAATGAGATTGCCGGCTTAGGAAGTGATGAAATGACCGACAAATTCATCATCAAGAAGATACTTAGAGATTTGGATGGAATGTATGACACCGTGTGCACCTTAATCCAAACAATTCCAAACTACAAAGATCTAAAGCCTACGAAAGTGATTGGAAGGATTGTTGGTCATGAGATGTCACTCAAAGACAAGGAAGAGCTTCACAACAAGTCTAGCGATGCTTACAAAGCCACAAGTGATGCTCCCGCTACCTCAAGCGATAACCTTGTTACCAATGAAGATATAAGCCTCATGGTCAAGAAATTAAACCAGTTCTACAAGAGTATAGGCAAAGAGAGGAACTCCAACTCAAGATATGAAGATAAGAGTTCATCTAGTCGTGACTGGAATTGTTACAATTGTGGAAGGCCCGGACACTACTCCAATGAGTGCATGAGCCCCCACAAAAGTAGAGATGACTCACCTCGAAGAGAGAGAAGGAGTAGAGATGATCGTTATGAACGAAGAGCCTCAAGGAGAAGTAGGGATTCATAGAAGATGGACAAGTATGCCAAGAGCTACTCATGAAGAAGACATCAAGCTCATGTTGGTGAATGGGTTTCCGGCTCCGATTCCGACCACCACTCTGACAGAAGCTATCACTCTGACTCCAACTATAGTAAAGATGAAGGTGTTGCCGGACTTGCACTCGTTTCCTCCAACTCCTACCACATATTTGATTCACCAAGTGAAGGGAGTGGAAATTGCTTCATGTCTAAGTGCCCCAAGGTATCTCACCCTGTGTATCTTGATTTCAATAGTGAGGAGGATGACTTGCTAGGAGATGATGACTTGCGATTTGACAAATCTAGTGATATTAGTAAAAATGAACTTGTTAGTAATCAATTTAGTCAAGATAAGTTGTGTGATGATGATAAGTTGAGCGACTAACTCAAGAACTAAACAATCTTAAGTTAGCCCACGAGTCTACTCTACAAGATCATAGAGAGCTTGTAAGGGAACATAAGAAGCTCCGCTTCGATAAGCTCAATTTGGAGCAAGGGCATGAATTCCTTAAAGCTATCAATGATGATCTTCGAAATAAGACTACCTCTTATCTAGCCAAACGACTTCTCTTGTCTACGTTCATTCCACAAGTTAAGGCTAAGAAAACAAGTAACAAAGGCAAGAAAGGTTCTTCAAATAGTAACAATACAAATGATAAATCAAATGATATGTCTTCTAGTGGTTCTATTGATCCGACTAACGACTCTCTTATCCAAGTTACACTTGAGAAAGAAAATGAACTATTGAAAGGGATTATAGAGAAAGGTATCTACAAAAGTCTTGTTGGGCGTAAGCAATTTGAGGAAATTGTACGCAAGGACAGAGGATACTAGAAGAACCATGGCATTGGCTACTTCAACGCTAATGGAGTTGAATGGGAAGAAGGTCCATACCCCAAGCGCAAGTTTGTTCCTCAAAGAGAGAAGTGTGAACATACTCTTCCCAAGGGAACAAAAGCTCAAGATGACCTTCCACCACAAGATCACAAGCTCAAGGGTAGGGACAAGCTTCAAGAGGAGATTGACTCATATGAAGATGAATCCCAAGCTCTGGTCAAGTGGGTTTCCAAGGCTTTTACAAGCTCAACTTCTACAAGTGCCACTTCAGCACCAAGGATTCCCATCAATTGGATGTGGGTCCCCAAGAAGAAGAACTAGATTAGTTCTTGAGGGGTGACTCTGCCAATGAAATTCACTCATATTCATTTTTGGCAAGAACAAGTTGCAATCAACATCAACATTATGCAATAGTTCAGGGAGTCACACATTCCGTGAAAGGTAAGCAAGGGACAAGGTAATGAATGAATCCATGGTCATCATCATGTATGCTTTGCACTCCATGTCCATATATATCCTTGTATTTGTCTCTTGGTTTGGTACTAACTCATGTAGGTGAGAAGAGTAAGAAAAAAGAGGATTGCTCCCAACTCAAGCTGATCTTCATCAACTATGAGCATCCACTACTACATGACCCACGTGAAGTCTTGTACGACAAAACCCAAGGTTAGTTTAAACCTCCTAGGGGGGATTTCACATCAAGGGGGAAGTTTACTCTAAGACTTAAGTCAAAGTATCTCTTAGAATGTGAGAACATTAACAAGCTTTATGTAAAAGTGGTTACCCCACTTGTGCTTAAACTATGAGTATGACCTATGATCAAGTATTCTTACTTGGGTCCTAAGTAAATATACTCATATATTGATGAATATGTCATCGCCAAAGTGCTTGATAGATGCCATAATGTTTGTGCATGTTTGCCATGATTTCATTTGATATCTTATTGTGTGAGCATGTTGGTCTACATATCTTTACTCATCCCAGGATATCCAATTGTAGCTATTTGGTTTTTGATTTTCTCTTGCCAAATGGATGTACAAGAATGCATAGGACCCCTCTCTAGCTATCTATGCTTTCTTGTCTCAAGATCTATTCATGCTACATCACAAATCTTGAACAAGCACTTCTTGATCCCTCTGTGTGAGGAGCACTCGGAGTACCGTGCCAACAAGAGCTGCATTCCAAAACCTCTTTATGAATCTCGGTGTAATCAACTCCACAATATCGGTTCCACCGATTCACTAAGTTGATCTAGGTTTTTGACCTCGGTACAACCAATCGAAAATTGTCGATCTCACCGAGTCTCTTTGTCACCTGATAGTTAGGCATCTCGGTGACACCTAAACGATTTAGTCGGTTTCACCGATAGTGAGGAGTACTTAACGTAGCAGACCCAGCTTTTGAAATTCAATTTTCAAAGTCGTTTTGCTCCAAACTCCGAACTACCGCTTCAGACCCCTTGATTGTCGCCCTTGCTTCTCCATGCACCTCCGTCGTTGGGAATCGTCGTCGTCGACGGAATCAACACCATCGTCGCCATAGTAGCAGATTCGTCACCAAGCTAGGGTACGAATCAGAACCCTTGTGTGCTGCTTTATTTTATTCTTGCTCATTAGGTCTTATTCCATCTACAAACCACATTATGCAATCTTCCTAACCACTAAAGATCCAATAGATTAGCGAACGAGAAGATTTTAGTGTTAGCCGTCCAGAAAACGCATCTCGGTGACACCGAATCACAAAAATTGGCTCTACCGATTTGGATCTAGGGTTCCTGAGAATGGTCTCGGTGAAACCGAGTGGTCATTTTCTGTGACACCGAAGTGGCTGCCAAGTTTCTATGAAGAAGATCATCTATCTCGGTGAATCTAGAAATTCTGACTCGGTGCTACCGATCTATTTTGTAGAAAGTTAAAACTAAGATTTTCTTTGTTCAAATTTGAAGAATAACGGTGTTTTGTGATGACTCAACCCTCTTCTCTTCTTTACTCTATTCATAACGTTAGCATGTCAAACTCGGTGGAGAGCCAGAATGATCTCACAGAGCCTAGCATTGATGCAGATCCAAGCACTACTGCTGAGAGTAGCTCATCTTATTATGATGACATCTCTAGCTCACCAAATTTTCCCAAGGCAGCAACTAGAGCCAGGAGGAAACTGAACTCAGATGAAGAGGACTCTGACTCTGTGCCAGATGAGGTCCTTGACAAGCTAAAGCAGGACATAGCAGATAAGGCTGCTAAGAAGTCTGCATCTGAGGCCTTTTGATACATCTCCAATATATCTATATTTTATTTATGATGGCATGCTATTATATTATCTGTTTTGGATGTTTGATATGCATTAATATGCTATTTTATATTACTTTTGGGACTAACCTTTTAATCTAGAGCCTAGTGCTAGTTTCTTTTTTCCTTGTTTTTGATTTTTCCAGATATGGAATATTAAACGGAGTCCAAACGGAATAAAACCTTCAGAAGGAATTTTTTGGAAGGAAACAAATCGATCAAGCTTGGAGTGCATGACAGGGGAGGTGCCTGGGAGCCACAACCCTGCTAGGCACGGGGGCCCCCTGGCCACACCTAGTCGGCTTGTCGCCTCCCGGTAGGTCTCCTAACCCTAATTCTTGGCCTATAAATACCCAAATATTCCCCCAACACCAGAACGAGCCACGCAAATACTTTTCCGCCGCCGGAAGCCTCCGTTCCCGAGAGATCCAATCTTGGAGCGTTTTCCAGTAATCTGCTGGAGGGTTTTTTGATCACGGAGGGCATCTACATCAACTCCATTGCCCCTCCGATGATGCGTGAGTAGTCCACCATAGACCTACGGGTCCATAGCTAGTAGCTAGATGGCTTCTTCTCTCTCTTTGATCTTCAATTCCATGTTTTTAATGGAAACTACAGGGCTTGGCCCCACAGCATTTTATTAAAAAAATGCAAAAGAATGTCATATCTATAGATCCACAAGTAGTGGAAAAATAAAAGAAAGAAAACTAAGCTAAGTTCCGGGGAAAAGCAAAGGAAAGAATCCTCAAGGAGGCAGGAAAGCAATCCATTGGAGTAGTTCTTCCTTGTGTCTTGATTTTATCATGTGTGCCATGAGGGAGATGTCATGTATGAATCCAGCTTTCCATTTACCAAAAGATGGTCTTATCTTCTTGAAGATCTTATCATTTCTAACCGTCCAGATATTCCACCAGGATTAAAACACCACTTCTGCAAAGAAAGGCTTAGCAAACTCTTTTCTGGCCTGGACTGCAATATCCACCATGTCAATGCTGGCAGGCCATTCTATCTATAAGTAGTTCCGAACTCTGGCACTGAAGTTACACTAGAAGAACAGATGATTTCTATCCTCAAGGGAGCTAGCTCTGCATCACACACATTCAGGACCATCCTCAATTTTCCACTGCCTTCTATGAATCATGTCCCTAGTGTTCACTCCGTCCATAATCATTAGCCATGCAAACATTTTAATGGACATAGTACAATAGCTCTTCCAAATCCAATTCAGGATTGGGTTTGCCACAATGGGCCTATGAACCAGGTCATAATACTTTTTGGCAGTGTATTGGGATTTCTTACTATCATTCCAAGACCAACAGTCAGGTTGAAGTCTATCTCCAGCAAAATTATCCAAGCATTGTGACAGGCTTTGAAGCTCCACATATTCCTGTTCTGATAAGGGCAATTGGAAAAGATCCAGCAGGTTGTCAATGCTTAGAACTTGCTGCACTGATATGCTCTAGTCCAAATAGTAGGAGAATAGCCTTTTAAATTTATCCTGGAGTAACAAACTGCCATTAGTAGCCCAACTGTCACTCCAAAACAAGACAGTATCCCCACTGTTAACTTGAACTACAGACACTGCTCTGAATTTGTACATAAGTTTGGAGACATCCCTCCACCAAAATGATCCACACAAAGTGGTGTCATGGGAAACCCTACCATAATAATAGGAATTTCAGATTAGTTGCACCCATGGAATATCCTCCTTGTGGTAAAACTTGTGCAGATGTTTAAGCAAGAGAGCATCATTTTGCAGGCCCAGGTTTAGGATTCCCAAGCCCCCCATGTTCTTGGGTCTGCAAACTAGAGGCCAAGCAGCTAAAGAGTGTCCAGTTTCCTGTCCATACTTCCTCCATAAGCATTGCCTCTGAATCCTTTCCAATTGTTTCAAAATAGCACGTGGAATTTGCAAGCTACATAAGAAGAATATTGGCATTAAAGATATTACATAATTATGTAGTTGCAATCTTCCCCCCTAGGGCAGGAACCATGAGGTGGCAGTGAGCCTCCTCTCCATGCAATCAACCAGGGGCATGAAATCAATGATCCTGGGCCTTGTTGTTCCAAGCGACAGGACATGATAAGTAAAGGGCATTGTCCCTATTTTACATCCCAGAATAGTAGCCAGTTCTTCTGCCAGGTTGCTGTCCACATTGAAGGGAATCATTGAAGACTTGTGGAAGTTAATTTCAGACCTATGATTTCGAAAAGATCATCAGAGCCTCTTTTGGCACCACCAACTGATCTCTCTGAGCAGGGGTAAATAAAATAGTTTCATCAGCATACTGCACCACTGGGAAGTCTTGATCATGTGATGGTATTGGTAATGAAAGTAGGCCCCTATGAACCATATGATTTAACATTGACTAGAGGGTATCAGCTGCTAGAACAAATAGCTAGGGAGACATAGGATCTCCTTGCCTGACCCCACATTTGGATTTGAAATGCCTACAAAGAACTCCATGATCTCCATGGAGAACTCCATGATCTCCACATCTTTAATACCATGTTCTACATGATCCTTATGGAGATCTATCTGACGTAATCCTCTTTTGTGGTGTCTTTGTCAAGATCCGATGAATTGTGAGTTTATGTTCAGATTATCCATGAATCTTATTTGAATCTCCTCTGAATTATTATATGCATTATTTCATATCCTTGCAAGTATCTTCGTGTTATTGGTTTGGTTTGGCCAACTAGATTTGTAATTCTCGCAATGGGAAAAGTGCTTGGTTTTGGGTTCAATCTTGCGGTGTCCTCACTCAGTGAGATAGTAGGGGTAGAGAGGCATGTATTGTATTGTTGCCATCAAGGGTAACAAGATGGGGTTTTCATCATATTGCTTGAGTTTATCCCTCTACATCATGTCATATTTCTTAATGCATTACTCTATTCTTCATGAACTTAATACTCTAGGTAGGAGTCGGTCGATGTGTGGAGTAATAGTAGTAGATGCAGAATTGTTTCGGTCTACTTGACACAGACGTGATGCCTATATGCATGATCATTGCCTTGGATAACTACTTGATTATTCAGTTTTCTATCAATTGCTTGACAGTAATTTGTTTACCCACCATGATATTTGCCTTCAGGAGAGAAGCCTCTAGAGAAACCTATGGCCCCGGGTCTACTTTCCATTATATACTTTCAGATCTATACTTTCCTGTAATTTATTTATCTTTTACTTTCCGTTCTCGTTACATCTATAGCTATCAGATCTAATCCTTGCAAATAATCATAAAGGGATTGACAACCCCTTTATAGCATTGGGTGCAAGAGTTTGATTGTTTGTGTAGGTGCAATCATCGGTGACCTGCTTGTTCCTCCTAATGGATTGATACCTTGGTTCTCAACAACTGAGGGAAATACTTATCTACTTTGCTGCATCACCCTTTCCTCTTCAAGGGAAAACCAACGCACGCTCAACAGGTAGCAAGAAGGATTTCTGGCGCCGTTGCCCGGGAGGATACACATCAAGCCTACCAAGTACCCATCACAAACTCATCTCCTGCATTTACATTATTTGCCTTTTGCATCTCATTTTCCTCTCCCCCACTTCTAAAACGATTTTCAGAAAATACCAAAAAGATTTTCCTTTTTGTTCGCCCTTCTTTTGTTTGCTTGTGTGCTTGATTGCTTGCTTTGTCACGATGTCTGAAAATACCAAGTTGTGTGACATTTCGAATACTAATAATAATGATTTTATTAGTACTCCGATTGCTCCTGCCACTAGTGCCTAATCTTACGAAATCAATTCTGCCTTGCTTAATCTTGTTATGAAAGAACAATTTGCTGGCCTTCCTAGTGAAGATGCCGCATCCCATCTAAATACTTCCATTGAGTTGTGTGATATGGAAAAGAAAAAACATATGGATAATGACATTGTTAAATTTAAGCTATTTCCATTCTCCTACGAGATCGTGCTAAAACTTGGTTTTCATCTTTGCCTAGAAATAGTATTGATTCTTGGAATAAGTGTAAAGATGCTATTATTTCCAAGTACTTTCCACCCGTTAAGATCATCTACCTTAGGAATGATATAAAGAATTTTAAGAAACTTGATCATGAGCATGTTGCACAATCTTGGGAGACGACGAAATTAATGATTAGGAATTGTTCCACACATGGTTTGAGTTTATGGATGATTATACAATTTTTTTATGCGGGATTGAACTTTGCTTATAGAAATCTTTTAGATTCGGCCGTGGGTGTTACTTCTATGGAAATCAAGTTAGGAGAAGCTACTAAAATCCTAGATAATATTATGTCAAACTACTCTCAATGGCACACCGAAAGATCACCTACTAGTAAAAAAGTACATGCTATTGAAGAAATAAATACTTTGAGTGAAAAGATGGATGAATTGATGAATTTTTTTGCTAGTAAGAGTGCTCCTACTGATCCCAGTGATATGCCTTTGTCTTATTTGATTGGAAATAATAATGAATTTGTGGATGTGAATTTTGTTGGTAGGAAGAATTTTGGTAATAACGCGTATAGAGGTGATTTCAATCCTTGGCCATTTCCTAGTAATTCCTCTAATAATTATGGTAATTCCTACAACAATTCCTATGGAAATTATAATAAGATGCCTTCTGATCTTGAGAATATTGTTAAAGAATTTATTGGTTCGCAAAAGGTTTTTAATGCTTCTATTGAAGAAAAAGTTCTCAAGATTGATTATTTGGCTAGGAACATTTATAGAATTTTCCTTGAGATTGATTATTTGAAAGTTAGATCTACTTCACCCAAGCATTATATTAATGAGTTTTTAAAATCTACGAGAATTTCTATTGATGAAAGCAAGGAAAGAACCACTAGAATACGTGCTAAGTGTGAATGGCTTGAAAAAGTGTTTTCTCGCGATAATAATGCTGAAGATCTTAAAGTGATTCATGTGACTCCTATTGAACCTTTGTTTTCCCACGTAAATCTTGATAATGATGCGACTGGAGATAAGTCAACCTTAGTTAAAAGGAGTCCCAATGATTCAGAGTCTATAGATCTTAATGCTAAGATTGATAAAAGTGGGATTGAAGAGGTCAAAACTTTAAATAGCAATGAACCCATCTCTTTTGGATTTCGAGGAATTTAATTATGATAGCTCCTCTTTGATTGATTGTATTTCCTTGCTTCAATCCATGTTGAATTCTCCTCATGCTTATAGTCAAAATAAGGCTTTTACTAAACATATAGTTGATGCTACGCTAAAATCTTTTGAAGAAAACTTGAGTTAGAAGTTTCTATCCCTAGAAAGATTCATGATGAGTGGGAACCTACTATTAAGATTAAAACCAAATATTATGAGTGGCATGCTTTCCATGATTTGGGTGCTAGTGTTACCACGATTCCAAAAACTTTATGTGATGTGCTAGGTCACCATGATCTTGATGATTGCTCTCTAAATTTGCATCTTGTGGATTCCACTATTAAGAAACCTATGGGAAGGATTAATGATGTTCTTATTGTTGCTAATATGAATTATGTGCCCGTATATATCATTGTTCTTGATATAGATTGCAATCCTACATGTCCTATTATTCTTGGTATACCTTTCCTTAGAACGATTGGTGCAATTATTGACATGAAAGAAGGAAACATTAGATTCCAATTTCCATTAAGGAAAGGCATGGAACAATTTCCTAGAAAGAAAATAAGATTACCTTATGAATCTATTATGAGATCTACTTTTGAATTGCATACGAAATATGACAATACCTAGATCTTTTGCGTTTTGGCTACCTAGCACTACAAGGGAAAACCTTATATATAGAACCTTTTGAGTAGCGCTGGATAAAAAGAGGCGCTACTGCTTCATAGCAGTAGCACGCGTCAAGAAATGGCGCTACTGCTAACTACTTAGTAGTAGCGTTGTTTTTAGGTAGGGCGCTACAACTAAGTTTGAACCTGGCCACATGATAGGCCCCACTTAGCAGTAGCGCCTCCACCAGTAGCACACTATAACTATGTTATGTTATGTTATGTTTCTAGTAAAATGACTTGTGCTAGAAAGTACGCATATGGAGTGCCGGGATTTGCTGCGATGGGAATGAAATGGCATTTTAGCAAACCATAGACCTTTTTTATGTCATTACTAATTTTATTATAGTTTAAGAGTGAAACGAGGAGACTTAATAGTAGGTCTGCTAAGTTTTAACTTTAGGTCTGCTAAGTCTTTATTAATTATGTTTTCGTAATTAAGCATTTGTTCTCAACGTCGACGATGCTTGGCCCACATCCTCATCGTCGACTCGGCGGAGGAGGCCTGCTTGATTATAGGGGCCATGTCCGGGACTGGGCTCTGTCGGGCTGGTACTGGGAAGTCCTACCTTTCGAGGCGCGCAACTTGGTGAGGAGGCAGCCCGTTGTTGACCCGGAGGTTATTTGGTGGTGTTCGCGTGGTCCACTGTTGGTGCAGAGGGAGCCGACCCCGCGGAGGTGATAAGTCGTCGTGTTAGGGAGGAGGACGAGTATGTCCAACGCTATATGGCTGTGTTGGACCCATGTTCTCCAATACCTGGCAGGTTCTTTAGGGATCTCACCCAATCTATGATCCTGTGATGGTTCCTTCTCTTTGGGTGTCCACCGCCAGCGGTGATACCCATCATTCACTAAGGTTCTAACTATATTAGTGATGTTATATGTATGATACTATTCGAGATGTATTAGTGATAATATTCAACGATGTATGGACAAAAGAGATGATTTAGTTTTGCTTATTGAATGCATGCTAAGTCGGTGAGGGAGTGTCCACCATATATGAGGGAAGAAGAATGGTGAGTGTTGTCGTGGGGGTCGCTTCTCCTTCTTCTCCTTGTGCTAGATATTTGTTGTGCACTAGGGGAAGGAGGAGTAGCGACCATCATCGGCGGTCAAAAAATCGGTGAGGGAGTGTCCACCATATACGTGAGATAAGAGTTTAGGAAGGAAGAATCGATAGATGTAAAGTTTCCTAGTAGTTTCCTTCAATCAATTTTAAATGTTTCAATTATGAACATAGGAAATGTCTGACGACGAAAGGGAATTCGTTATGTGCGAATACTGCAAATACGAGCGCGGCATGTGCGACAAGTCTCACCTAGTTGGTGGTACGCGCTTCAGCATCATGCTGGATGAGACCTTCGAAGTGGATATAGTAAGTCACAATGACAACTCTTTTTTCATTATTAAGCATGTCTTCTGCTTCTTTTGCTTCAACTTATAATTTTAATTTTTTACTATTCTACTAGTGTATCTCCTGCCATGCAAGAATTTCTGTCTTGGATAAGATTGGTTTTAGTACTAAGGAAAGTATGGAGGTAAAGAGAGTTCACTGGAGGACCGAGCATGGTTATAATTTTGTCGTAAAATTGAACAATGCAGACACCTACTCCTATTTTGGATGCAAAAATTGGAGAGCACTGTGCAAGGCTTATGCATTTGAGCCTAATATGCTTATCACGTTTGATATTCATCAGGAAGATGAAATTGAAGGTAATATTGACATCTGGGTCGATGTGCAAACGCATCCAATTCTACCATTACGTGAGTTTGTCAACCATATTTATTAACTAATTTATATTCTTTATTCAAAAATATTTGACAACTAATTTCTATTGACAGCTTATTTCCATTAAAGCAAACATGTCCAGCGCTTGGTAGACAACACGTACTATTGTCCCGGGGCTGAACTAAACTGTGAAGAGATAGGTCATTATGTTTCATGGCTTGAGGATCTTGATACTATCAAGACATGTTATTTTCCTGGACTTCGAGATATTAGTACTCAAAACGTGCGACCACTAGTGTGTGTATTGAACTAGTGTCACATATATTTAGAAAAGATGGTAAGATTTTTACTATTTGTCCTTAGTGCATCTTCTGCATACATTATTTTTAAGCTAAACTTCATTGCTAAGTATGTTACTACGATGTTCTTCGACAGGGACTCCCGATGAGTGTTGTGCCTCGTTGGATCGAGCCTAAAGGTCGCATAACAATGGTTAGCTTACGGCCAAGATATCCTACATTGCACGTGAGTGCATTCATCATTTCTCGAAGTGAGCAAATCTTAATAGTCAAAGACTAGGGAAAAATTGTGAAGGATCGAAGAGAAATACTAGGGGGCAACAATCGGAAGTGCATCCCACAATTAGGAGACAGGTTCATCTGCATTCTCCAATATGATGAAGCAGGAATGCTACACATGTTTTATGCTATTTTACCTGTTAGAGAAAAGCAGGAGTAGGTCCTACGTATTAAGGACAATTAGTTAGTGTTGATTATATATGACTATGATGATGATGAGAATTTTTTATTATGTGCTACAATGTGTTAGAGTTGATGGTGATGCTGAGGAGGAGGAGGAGTGATTATGAGTACTATGATGATGAGTTGTTATAACTAGTGACCAAGTTGTTATATGATGTCTCCTGGACGAAAATGATGATGAGGAGGAGTTGTTATATGAAAATGATGTATTATGATGATACTGTATGAAAACTTGTATAGTGGCGTATGAATACACGACATAAAACAAAAAATAAATATGTAATTATAGTAGTAGCGGGGGCGGAGAGGCGCGCTGCTAGTAACTACCAGTAGCGCTTTCTACTAAAAGCGCTACTGCTAAGCAGGTGTAGTAGTAGCGCGGGCTAACACACGCTATTTCTACACTTTAGTTGTAGTGCCATAGCAGTAGCACGCTGCCCCGTGCTACTGCTATACCCAAAACCAGCGCTACTGCTAGGCTTTTCCCTAGTAGTGTAGGGGCGTTAAACAATAGTGCTTGTTGGGAGGCAACCTAATTTTATTTTTGTGTTCTGTTTTTGCTTCTATTTTTGAGTTTTTCCCACATTATTACTTCTTAAATAATTGTGTTTTGGTGTATTAATTAGTGTTTGAGCCAAGTAAAATCTTTGGGGTGATCTATGGTAGTTGTTGATTTGATTTTGCCAAAAAACAAAAACTTTTGCGCTTAGTCCAAGAATTTACTAAATTTTTCAGAGTGTTGAATGAATATGATTTTTTTACACCAGATTTATATATAAATTTCCCAGGTTGTCCTAATTTTCAGAAAGTTTTGAGTAACATAAGTATACGAAGTTTTCAGATTGCTACAAACTATTCTGTTTTTTGATAGATTTTCTTTTCTTTTAGTTGTTTGCCTATTTTGGTGAATCTTTAGGTCATATAATGTGGTATGAACCATGGAGAAGTTAGATTACAGTAGGTATAACACCAATATAAATAAAGAATGAGTTCACAATAGTGCCTAAAGTGGTGATTTATTTTCTTATACTAACGGATCTCACGAGTTTTCTATTAAGTTTTGTGTTGTGAAGTTTTCAAGTTTTGGGTAAAGATTTGATGGACTATGGAATAAGGAGTGGCAAGAGCCTAAGCTTGGCGATGCCTAAGGCACCCAAAGTCATATTCAAGTATGCCAAAGAGCCTAAGCTTGGGTATGCCCCAGAAGGCATCCCCTCTTTCGTCTTCAATCCAACGGTAAATTTACTTGAGGCTATATTTTTATTCACCACATGATATGTGCTTTGCTTGGAGCGTCTTGTATGATATGAGTCTTTGCTTTTTATTTTGCCACAATCATCCTTGTTGCACACATCTTTTGAGAAGGACACACTGAATCGTGAATTTCTTAGAATTCTCTATATGCTTCACTTATATCTTTAGAGTTGGGCAATTTTGCTCTATGTTCTTCACTTATATCTTTTAGAGAACGGTGGTGTTTGCATTTTATAGAAATAACTGATCTCTCGTACCTCACTTATATTATTTTGAGAGTTTCTAAAACAGCATGGTAATTGGTCTAGGTTATGAATTTAGTCCTAATATGATAGGCATCCAAAAGGGATATAATAGAAACTTACATATTAAGTGCATTGTGTGTTTATGAGAAGTTTGATTCCTTGCATAAAGTTTTGAGATATAAAGATGGTAATGTTAAGAGACATGTTAAGAAGTAATTGTGATTTGGTAAAAAATACTTGTGTAAAGGTTTGTGATTCTCGTATCTTGCACGTATGGTGAACCTTATGTAAGGAAGTTGGAGGATGACTTGTTTATAGATTGTCGACCTTTGTATGAGGGTCGGGGGCGCGCGATGGTTAACTCCTACCAACCTCCCCCTAGGAGCATGCGTTTAATACTTTGATTCAATGACTAATAGACTTTTGCAATAAGTATGTGAGTTCTTTATGTCTAATGTTGAGTCCATGGATTATACTCACTCTCACCCTTCCACCTTTGCTAGCCTCTCTATTACTGCGCAACTTTCGTCGGTATATCATACACCTTCCTCAAAACAGCCACCATATACCTTCCGCAAAACAGCCATCATATATATTTCCTCAAAACAGCCACCATACCTACCTATTATGGCATTTCCATAGCCATTCCGAGATATATTGGTATGTAACTTCCACCGTTTCCTTTTATGACATGCACCATCACTTCCATATTGCATATAGAGTCATATTTTGTCAAAGGTATCGAGTTGTAATTTTCTATTGAGTTGTAAGTAAATAAAAGTGTGATGATTATCATTAATAGATCATGTCCCATGTGATAAAAGGATGATGGAATCTATGATTCCCTCACAAGTGGGGATGAGATTCCAGTCTTTAGATGCCCACCCAAAAATGAATAAAAGAGGCCAGCGAAGCACAAATAAAAAAATGAATAAAAGAGGCCTTATATTCCCACCAAAAAATGAGAGAAAAGAGAGAATAGAAATTTCTACTACCTTTTTCCACACTTGTGCTTCAAATTAGCACCATGATCTTCATGATAGAGAGTCTCCGATTTTGTCACTTTCATATAGCTAGTGGAATTTTTCTTCATGATCCATGTCCACTTAGTTTCTTTTTGAGATTTCATACAATTCTAGATCTAGTGCATCCATTTAATGGCAATCCCTACTCACTCACATCGATATCTATTGATGGGCATCTCCATAGCTCGTTGACAGACCTAGTTGATGTGAGACTATCTTCTCCCTTTCCTTGACAACCTCAACCACATTCTATTCCACCTATAGTGTTATATCCGTGGCTAACGCTCATGTATTGTGTGAGAGTTCAAAAGGTTTGAGAAAATAAAGGTGTGAAAACAATTGCTTGACTTTTCATCGGGGTTGTGCATGATATAAATACTTTGTGTGGGGAAGATGGAGCATAGCTAGTCCATGTGATATTGTAGGGATAACTTTCTTTTGCCATTATATTTTGAAGAGATAAAATTGTTTTTATATGAATACTAAGATTTTGTTCTGAGTCTTACGGATCTGAATATTCATGCCACAATAAAGAATATTACATGGATAAATATGTTAGGTAGCACTCCACATCAAAAAAATTGTTTTTACCATTTACCTACTCGAGGACGAGCAGGAATTAAGCTTAGGGATGCTGATATGTCTCCAACGTATCTATAACTTTTGATGATGGAATTTTATTATATTATATGTTTTGGATGTTTAATATGCATTAATATGTTATTTTATATTATTTTTGGGACTAGCCTATTAATCTAGAGCCTAGTGCCAATTTTTGTTTCTTCCTTGTTTTTGAGTTTTGCAGATATGGAATATTAAATGGAGTCCAAACAGAATAAAACCTTCGGAAGGAATTTTTTGGAAGGAAACAAATTGATCAAGCTTGGAGTGCATGGCAGGGGAGGTGCCAGGGAGCCACAAGCCTACTAGGCGCGGGCCCCCTGGCCACGCCTAGCAGGCTTGTCGCCTCCCGACAGGTTTCCTAACCCTAATTCTTGGCCTATAAGTACCCAAATATTCCCCCAACACCAGAACGAGCCACACAAATATTGTTCCACCACCGGAAGCCTCCGTTCCTGAGAGATCCAATCTTGGAGCATTTTCCGGTAATCTGTCGCAGGGGGTTTCAATCACGGAAGGCATCTACATCAACTCCATTGCCCCTCCGATGATGCGTGAGTAGTCCACCACAAACCTATGGGTCCATAGCTAGTAGCCATATGGCTTCTTCTCTCTCTTTGATCTTCAATACCATGTTCTCCATGATCTTCATGGAGATCTATCCGATGTAATCCTCTTTTGTGGTGTGTTTGTCAAGATCCGATGAACTGTGAGTTTATGTTCGGATTATCCCTGAATCTTATTTGAATCTCCTCTGAATTCTTATATGCATGATTTCATATCCTTGCAAGTCTCTTTGAGTTATTGGTTTGGTTTTGCCAACTAGATTGGTAATTCTTGCAATGGGAGAAGTGCTTCGCTTTGGGTTCAATCTTGCGGTGTCCTCACCCAGTGACATAGTAGGGGTAGCGAGGCACGTATTGTATTGTTGCCATCAAGGGTAACAAGATGGGGTTTTCATCATATTGCTTGAGTTTATCCCTCTACATCATGTCATCTTCCTTAATGCGTTACTCTGTTCTTCATGAACTTAATACTCAAGATGCAGGAAGGAGTCGGTCGATGTGTGGAGTAATAGTAGTAGATGCAGAATCGTTTCGGTCTACTTGACACGCACGTGATGCCTATATGCATGATCATTGCCTTGGATAACTACATGATTATTCTCTTTTCTATCAATTGCTTGACAGTAATTTGTTTACCCACCATGATATTTGCCTTCAAGAGAGAAGCCTCTAGTGAAACCTATGGTCCACGGGTCTACTTTCCATTATATACTTTCAGATCTATACTTTGCTAAAATTTATTTATCTTTTACTTTTCGTTCTCTTTACATCTATATCTATCAGATCTAATCCTTGCAAATAATCGTGATGGGATTGACAACCCGTTTTATAAAGTTGGGTGCAAGAGTTGGATTGTTTGTGTAGGTGCAATCATTGGTGACTTGCTTGTTCCTCCTACTAGATTGATACCTTGGTTCTCAACAACTGAGGGAAATACTTATCTACTTCATTGCATCACCCTTTCCTCTTCAAGGGACAACCAACGCATGGTCAAGAGGTAGCACCTATCATGAAGGAGTATGCTAGCTTAGAGGCTATGGGAGCACCATAGAGTGCTAGGGCATCCATGCAAATTGAGCCAGCCAGAAGCTCTATGCCGAAGAAGCCTGCTGAGAAGAAGACAAAAAGGAAGAGGATAATACATGTTGTTGGAAGACCAACTTCCATGTATGAAGACCCGACAGATGTTGGGGGAGAGGAAGAGTCAGTTGCTCAGGCTCCTCCTAAGTAGAAGAAGTTGCTTGCTATTGCCATGACTTCTCAGGCCCCTCCCAAAGGCAAGGCAGCTCCTCCTCCCCATAAGTCCACAGCTCCTATGTCCAACAGGACTACTAAGGATATTTCAGCTGTAGAGAAGAAGAAGGGATCCTCATCCAGAGTTACGGCTGAAGATGAGTACATGTCTGTGTTGAGGAATCTTAGACCTCACCTCCCACAACAGAACGACAACTATCCACTTGCTGAGGATATGAAGAAGAGGAAGGATTCAAGGCTGAGAGAGTGGAGTGCCATAGATCCTTATTCTCAGATGAGCAAGAAAGTTGTAGATTACAGACTACACAAAAGAGTAGTAGGATTTCTATGAGACAATCTTGCTTGATAAGAGCCTAGCTGTCAGTGACATGAGATATGTAGATTGGGGCTACATTAAGGAAAATGAGGATTACTTCCCCATGTGCTAGGTAAATTCAAGGCTGTTGGTATTGATGATTTTGTTGGGAAGAAGATGACCCCTAGAATGATGAGAAGATCATGCAGTTCTATTCCACTTCACACTTCTATCCAGATGGCAAGTTAATGTGGATGACTGAGGGCACCAGATATGAATCTTTAGTTGAAGAGTGGTGTACCATCTTAGGAGCTCCACAAGTACAGGATGGTGACTTGAATGTGTACTCAGAGGCCAAGAGGAACCACAACTCCATGGCCAATATGTACAAGCTAATCCTAGCTGTCTATGTGCATTCACATAAGTTTGGCTCAGTGTACTATCTGCAGGCAGGATTGCAAACCACCAACACCATTCTGAGGTACAACTTGATGCCCAAGTCAGGAGATGAGAAGATGATAAAAGGAATCTCCATCAACATGTGGATATGCTCCATATATTCAGGTGCTCATTAACTCCATGCTTGAGAAGAATGTATTTGCTCTTGATTATCCCCACATGCCTCTCCGGCCCAAGTTTGAGGACAATGTAGTGGTGATGGACCCAAATCACCCCACTTCATCTACTGCACAGGCAGCAGCTGAGGCAGCTAGAGCCACTAGTGCTCCAGTGCCAAGGACTAGAAATGAGAAGATGGATCTCATTCCTAGCTCTATTCAAGGCATGCAGAATGACATCACAGGGACTCTCAAGAACCAAAAGAGCTTGGAAAGGATTGTTCAAGACATGTTTCATACTTTGAACAACAAGGTGGACGGTCTGACCAAGACAGTTGATGAGCTCAAGAAGGAGCTGGACTCAGTACCCCTTCCCCACACCTCAGAGGATGATGATGAAAATGCAGGTAACCCTCTTCATCCTAGCACTCAGTTCAAATCTCAAGCCAGATCGTTGTCGGTGCCAGCTTCTGAGAAGGAATCCCTTCATCTACATTAGCTCGTGTTGCACCTCCTTCAGTTCCACCGGCTCCATCCGCAGCTCCAGTGTCTATACCAACCCCTTCCCTAACGTCGGCAGAAGTTTTCGCGGATGCAGTTCTCTCAACTCCTACATCATTAACCGGAGGATTTCAGCCCCAGAGAGATGATTAGTCCTATACCTTTGAACTTTTTGGTAACTTGTTGCCAAAGGGGGAGAAGTTGTATAGATTAATAGGGTTTCGAGAGAGACAGCGTTCCCTTTTGTCGCTCTCCAAAACTTTAAAATATTTCAATTGTTCGTTTGTGTTAAACTTGATGGTGTTTAATCATGCACTTTTTGAGTGTTGATACTATTTCCTATCCTTTGTGATGCTTATGAGATGATCATTCACTTCTTGCTTGATGTGTTGTGCTATGTTATCCATTTATATTATTCTCGCACACCACCAAGCTTTATGTGACATGGAATAGTGCTCCATGAGCCTAATCGATTATGCATTTGCATTCAAACACAAATTCACAATAAAGCACAAATTTAGAGGGAGCTTTTGCTTATCACATACTTCTCAAAGTGATGACTCTATTCATTGATTATATCATATGTCGAATTTTTGATCTATATGTTGTCATCAATTACCAAAAAGGCGGAGATTGAAAGCACATTTGCTCCCTTGGTGGTTTTGGTAATTAATAACAACATATATGTCATTGGAATCATGTTTTCACTAAGCATATTTCAAGAAAAGTCCAATGATGGGATGGCTATAAATTGTGAGGAGATACCCCAAGATGCAAGGAATGGATTGGGAAAGCTTCAAGCTAGAAGACTCCCTTTTTAGTTGAAGAGAAATCACTTTGAGTCCATAGGAAAGCCAATACTATTAAAAGGGGGTAAGGTATTGTTGGTGAAAAAATTGCTCCACATGCACAAGTGCTAGCCACCAAAAACACCCACAAAATACTATGTTAAAACCCTACCACTTAAAATAGGTGCCACCAAGAATTCCACATCGGCTACACCGAGTCAAAACCTAAGATAGGACCCTAGCCAAACCCTAGCTCTTCGATGCAACCGAGTTCACATTGATGCAACAAAGATTCAGTGGCCATGATTCTATTAACTAATTTCATAAAATTGGTATTTCCGAGCTTTGTGTTTTCGTCTCACCGAGTCTTGGAAACTGCCTCGGCCACCGAGTTTCTTATATCGGTCTCACCGAGATTCCGAAAGTTGCCACATTTCGAATAGCTCGGTACAACCGAGTTTTGCATCGGTTTCACCGAGATGGTCAATAATGTTGTAATGATTGGATTTTTGGAGATGACTATATGTACCCCTCCACCATATCCCACTCGCAAGAGAAGCACTCAGAACAGTTCCCCACTTCTCATATCCAAAGTTCTGAGAGAGAACCACCTCCCCTTGTGTTGAGATCAAGATCATCCACTCCAACCATATGGATCTTGATTTCAAGCCTCCCCAAGTTACTTTCCACCCTATCTATCTTTTCTACCCAGCCAAATCGGTGAGATAGTGATTGAGTGTTGAGGAGTCTATCATCTTGAAGCACAAGAGCAAGGAGTTCATCACCATTATCAAGCCTATTACCTTTTGGAGGGTGGTGCCTCCTAGATTGGTTAGGTGTTGCTTGGGAGCCTCCTACTTCGTGTTGTGGAGTTGAACCAAGAAGTTTTTACGGGCAAGGAGATTGCCTACTTCGTGAAGATCTATCAATAGTGTGGCTAGTCTTCGTGGATGGAAGCCATTATGGAATAGTCAAGGTTTCTACTTCGTGGACCCTTATGGGTGGAGCCCTGCGTGGACTCTCGCGACTGTTACCCTCTATGGGTTGAAGACTCCATAAACGTTAATGTACAATAGAGGCACCTATCGGAACCAAGGGAAAAATATGTGTGTCTCCAATTGCGTTTGATCTTCTAACCCTTACCTCTATTACATGTGCTTGTCTCTACTTTCCGCTACTATACTCGTAGAAATGCATGTGTAGGGTGTGCTTGACTTGTTATCATTGCTAAAATATGCCCACAACTAAAATTGGGAAAAGGTAGAATTTTATTTGGTTAAGTAGTCTAATCACCCCCCTCTAGACCTACTATCGATCCTACAGTAACAAGTAGTCAAGTAGGATGGGTGTTGGATTCTGGCTCTCATCTCCTGTGATTGTTTCCCATGTAATCCGTTTGTGTGGATGTTGGGTTCTAAGTTCTAACTATCTCCCGCATGAAACTTTGCCGATTGTTAAAAGGCTGCCTGATGCAAAAACAAAAGGTCATATGATCTTGGTTGCTAACTACCACACGTGTAAGAAGTTGTTGCCGATGAGTGATGCCTTAGGAAGCTTGATAATTTGCATGCATACACGTTGGCTCAAGATCCATTTTAGACTCACTCATGAAAAAAGGCTCCACTTTAGATTTTCTTGATCTCTCCCATATTTAGGCCCCTTCGAGGAAGCAGTTAGTCCAAAAATTAGTTTGGTAGTTGAATCTATAATTAACGATTATCCTTTACAGAGTACAAGAACAGAAAAGATACAAACATTTTGTAAAAAAGATAACAAAGCTTTTTTATGTTTGCACCATATGGCCAACGGTAAGTTCAGGGGTTCCATTTATGACGATTGATGATTACCAGCAAGACCCACCATATCTATGGGTCGGGAAGAGAATAAAGTGCATGGGGGAAGAAGAAAGTGTTACAAAATAATTAGCAAATATCTATTGTTAATTACCATATGCTAATTAACGAACAATCATTACCGAAGGATGTGTCCAACCCCGAATGGTCTTGTCTCTTCTCTCTCTCTTGCCAGTAGGCACCTGTTCTGAAGGGATGCCTCTGAACAAACAATTCTTCTTTTCTCTATTGTTAATGCCAACAGGCACCTGTTCTCAAGGTATGCCTCCGAACAGACACCTCTTCCAGATGTATATATACTTGAGAATCAATAGAAATCATGACTTATCGTCCATTCACTTTCGTCCAATCTCGTTTTATTCGAACACATTATTAGTTACTTTTGCTCTACACATTAGAGCAATAGGCCAAAGAAAAGCAGAACGACAGTGTACTCCGGGGCGGAGCGGCTCCTCTAGGTGACTGCCTCACCACAGCCTCTCAAGGCGCGACCAACGTCGGTCTCAGGCAAGCGATGGAAGCGCCCTTGGGCGAATAACGCATCCTGGACCTCCTGCCGCGGTGCCTTCCGGCGAGATGTGGCAAATAGTTGGATGACGAAGCCGTCCAGCGCGAGGCGCGAAGGAGCGGCCATGGCCTCCTCTCGAAGCGTAACACATGGGCCAGCGTTGCAGTCAGCGAACGACAGTGATTGTGCCCTCTTCGTACGGCACATCCACGACGAGACGGTACCGCAACAACACCCTCCAGCGTGGCTCGTTGCACTCCTCGCCACACTCTCGGTGACGCTTCCCGGTCCCAAACATGTGGCGCGACAACGTGGCCAGCGCCTCCCTACAGGAGGCATAGCGCCCTCAGATGCTCGGGTCACACCGGACGGCACCCCAGCGGCACACGCAGTCGCCTCCTGGAACTAGTGGGACAACTGGTGGCGACAACCGTGACCAGCCTCGGTGAGGGAGTCCTGTGTTAGGGGGTCCTCGGATAGCCAACCTGTTGCTTATGGTTCGGACTATATGGGCTCTTGCCGAACACTAGATGATTTGAAGGCCCACTTCCTAGGATGGAAGCTTCGAAGAGCACGGCTTGCGCTCCACGTTTGATGTAGTAAATAAGCATGTCTATATCTTCGGCATGTAACTGACCATGTGTAAACCCTAGGCCTCCTCGCTATCTATATAAGCCAGAGGGTTTTAGGGTATAGGGACAAAACAACTCATCTAGGGTTAGACATACAATCTCGAGGTAGATCAACTCTGTAACCCCCCATATCATCAATACAACCAAGCAGGACCTAGGGTATTACCTTCATAGGAGGGCCCGAACCTGGGTAAACTTGTGTCCCCTTCGTCTCCTGTTACCGCCAATCCTAGTCTCATAGTTCGGGAACCCCTACCTGAGATCCGCTGGTTTTGACATCGACATTGGTGATTTCACTGAGAGTTCCTCTGTGAGCAAGATAGAATCAATGCCTCGCCTCGTCATCAACGAGGAGGTTCGTAATGCTGCCGTCTTCGTCCCTGGGCAGATCTTCGCCTTAGGTAGTGTTGTGCTGCACGTGGATTCCAACGGCCATCTAGGCCGTGTTGGTAGCTTCGCTCCTGATCAAGAGGTCAGATTCGGGAACCTAGAGTTCTCTGTCGACTCTTTGGGCGATCTATCACTAATCAGGCTCACGGCTTCGCCTATGGCCCTCGGGGACCTTGAGGCCTTAACCTCGAGCCCTTTCTTCGGACATGCCGATGGGGTCTCCCACGACGGTAGTCTGACCTCTTGCCTCGGTCTGGCCATTGAGCCATATGACCAAACAATGTTCCTGCCGAACACTCCCCATGGGTGGGCCTCACGGGGGCTGACTCCGCGAATTCCGAACAGATGGACCCGATCGGGCCCTCAATGGTTGACCGGGCAGTGGAGCAGTTCTTGTCAATGAAGATCACTGACGATCTAGCCCCGATCTATACCCAGCCTGGTTATAGTTCGGGCAGGGACGGATTTTTTGACCAACCCGCCACCCACGTAATAGCCACCATCGAAGACTTAATGAACATACTGGACTATGCCTCCGAGGAGGCAGAATATATGGATGAAGAGGACCGTGCTCTCACTCCCGTTAACACCGGGAATTGGACAGCCACTTCTACATATGACGTCTTCATGGTGGACACTCCTGCCCCCAACAGTGAAAATGCGCCTCACAATGACGGCGATAGGTCGGGTAACGCGCCATCAAGGCGCCGGAAATCACATAACCGGTCCAAAAGCAAAAAGGGAAGTAGAGCCATTATCAGCAATGGGGAAGATAATGCCCTGCCGATCATGCCAATCCCGACCTCCCCGAGCACCCGTTTGAGGGTCCGGAAGAGCCCGAGGATCAAGACGACCCCGATACCACCAATGACCTCAAAGGCGACGATCACCTTTCCCCCGTTGAGGAGGAAGACATACCAGAAGCTGATGACTTGTACATCCCTGATAACCTCGAGGATCAAGAAGAACTCAGGCAGCAGCTCATAGCAACAGCTCGCAGCCTAAAGGCCAAAGAGCGACAACTAAAAGCCGAACAGTCCGACCTTACTGATCGATGGATGAAGGTCCTTTTAGCCGAGGAAGTATACGTCACCGGACTATCAAACCAACCCAAAAGCTACCCTCGGAGAAGGCTGCTGCCACAATTCGATGATGAGCTCACTGACACTTCGTCTCCGCATCATACCCCATATGACAAGCTGGACCGCCCTCCTCGTGGGCGTGATAGAGCGGCCAGTGACACCGGTTATATGCCGGTGATGCCCCAAAGATGGGGTAAGGAGCCATTCGAACCCAATGACAGGTTCGACCTGCGCGATGAATTAGATCACAGAGCAGGCCATAAAAGACCCATCTACGGATCCAGAGATTACTCACCGGATAGACGGGGAGAGCATAGACCATGGTTTGACAAAAACCACAGAGGCCGGGAACGTAACCGGCACCATACAGACACCGAGTACAGGCGGGACATAGCTCGGGTCAGAGGCGGCACTCACCCACTGTGCTTCACAGATGACATAATGCGGCATCAGTTCCCCGAAAGGTTTAAACCCATAAATATAGAACAATACGACCAGACCACTAACCCAACTGTATTGATCGATGACTTTCTCCTCCATATCCGTATGGCACGAGGAGTTGATCTCCATGCCATCAAATACCTACCTGTTAAGCTCAAGGGACCAGCTCGGCATTGGCTAAACAGCCTACCCGAAAACTCCATAGGATGTTGCGAAAACTTAGAAGACGTGTTTCGCTCTAACTTCTAGGGGACATATGTCCGCCCACCGGATTCTTCCAACCTCGGCAACATTGTCCAGAAGCCCGACGAGTCTGCCCAGCAATTCTGGAATTTGCACTTGACTAAAAAGAACCAAATCGTCGACTGTCCGGATGCAGAGGCCGTAGCCTCCTTCCGACACAATATTCAGGATGAGTGGCTGGCCTACCAGCTAGGCCAGGAAAAACCTCAGACTATGTCCGCCCTTACCTCCCTCATGACCTGTTTTTGTGCAGGAAATGATAATTGGCTAGCAAGACGCAACCACAATTCCGAAGATCCAGTGGCACCTGAAGCCCCAGACAGCAACTCAAAGACGAAGCACAATAAGAACAAACACCAACACAATAGTGACGACGCTGATGACACGGCAGTCGACGCTGTATTCCGCAACTCTTGACCTGGGCAGCGGAAGAAGCCCCCTAAAGGCAATCGAGATGGACCCACTTAGCTCGAGAAGATCATGGACAGGACTTGCCAAATTCATGGAACTGCGGAAAAGCCGGTCGATCACACACACCACAACTGCTGGGTGTTTAAACAGGCTGACAAGATACAACCTGAAGACCAGGACAAAAGTTCACGTAGCAAGGATGAAGATGAGTCTCGGGGTCCAATGGGTGGCGGTCAGAAGAAATTCCCTCCCGAAGTCAAAATGGTGAACATGATATACGCCACTCGCATACCTAAGAAGGAGAGGAAGTGGGCCCTTTGGGAGGTCTATGATGTGCAGCCCGTAGCTCCGAAGTATAACCCATGGTCAGCATATCTAATCACCTTTGACTGGCGCGACCATCCAGTATCCGTCATGGGGGTTCGACTGCCGTCATCCTAGATCCCATTATAGATGGGTATCACGTCCACCAAAGTCCTAATGGAAGGAGGAAGTATCCTCAATCTAATTTACTCAGACACAGTGAAAAAGATGGTTATTGATCCATCAAGGATCAAACCCAGCAACACTACCTTCAAGGGAGTGATCCCAGCTGTTGAGGCCCGATGTACGGGCTCCGTACCCCTCGAGGTTGTGTTCGGCTCGCCCGATAACTTCCGCAGCGAGGACTTGATCTTCGACATTGTGCCCTTCCGCAGCGTCTATCACGTGCTGCTTAGTCCGACGACGTTTGCTTGGTTCAACGCAGTCCCACATTATGCATACCTCAAGCTCAAGATGACGGTCCCCAAGGGGGTCATTACGGTAAATGGCAACACAGAGCGGTCCCTTAGAACAGAGGAAGATGCACTGGCACTGGCAGCCGAATTCAGCTACAAAGACGATCGCCAAGCTTCGGCATTCGCCGTAAAGGCAATAAAATCTGGGAAGCGAGTTCGGATTCACACCGAAAACTCCGACCCTCCTCCCTCCCATCAATAGGGACTCGCCCTACACCGCACAACCTCAGGCCCAGCAAAGTACGTGCCGAGAAGGCACAACTTCGCACTTAAGATTCCATGGGTAGCGGTGAGGGACTTACGATGGGTGTTCGGTTGTCCCGAACTGTTACCATCAACACGTCTTCAGACAAGATGCACGTGCTCCTAGAAGAGTCTGCCCATGGAGTAAAGCTCACCTTAACACTGCGTCCTCTCGAGATTTTTGTTTATAAGATCCTCCCGTGCTAACAGTCATCAAGGTGCATCTAAAAAGCAAGAGTTAACTAGCAATACGGCATATCGAAGACATCCGGTCATCAATTGAAGACCCCTCGTACAACAGGTCCTGTAGGACTTTATTCTTTATCACATACCTGAAAATAGTTGCTTCAACAATCTGAGTTATAATAGTTGTTGAGGAAAGGCAAAATCGCATGGCGCACGTATGCCTCATTTGTCCTGTTTTTTGGCACATACCTTTATTTTCTCCCTCCCTCTTCTTGTGAACTTGTTCAGTATGACTAGAGGTCACCGGCTAATACACCGGGGGATCGCTTTCAAACACAAATTGCCTTAACCATTATGTGTTCGGCGTCTTGACGTTCGCTTTATATGCATCAGTTCCGATCTATGTCTTTGGTCATTAAGTTGGGTTGCCCGGCTCCTGTGCTTTCCATTTTATCTTCCGCTTGTTCTGCTAAAAGGGAAAAGGGAGCACCCTGCGATTGTGCTTCCGATAGTCCGGTCAAGCACCTCAGGGAGAAAGCCGAAAACGGACGGTCATAGTATGCGTGAACCGATCTGTGAACCCCAAGATAGAAGTATTACACTTCAACCCTCGTAAAGCAGTTATTCTGTGTTGCATGAGGAACTTGCCCTTCGTGCAAATACTATGATGTCAGCTTCGGCCTCGGCTCGCCCGAACATCGCAGAACTGTGGTGGCTAATCATACGATTCCCACAGTCCTTTTCGCGCACCTTCGGTTAAAAGAAATAAAGCATAATAGTCTGATTGCCTAGTCTGCCGCACAAAACCACCTTCGGGTTCCTATAATTTGGCTAAGGGCCACAATGCATTGGCATAGACACCCCATGTAGTATCTACGTGGGGGATGAAGCCGATGACTCGCATGTTTCAGTATTTAACAACCATACAGGAGTTATAAAGGAATGCAAAACCATATGAGAGTGGATACTAATATCATTGAAAGTTGTAACAAGTCCTTGGACACATTACATAGCTCATTTGAATATTTTTTTCGCCCGAACACTGCGAGCTATCACCTATGCACTTTCCATTACTCCATCAAAGTAAATCTCGGGGCGTCGGTGCTCCTGCCAGGGCGACGATGGGTCGGTCCCGACCTTCATTAGATTAAGCCCCTCCCAGTGCACTTTGGCCTTGGCAAGGGCCATCTGGACTCCTTCAAGGCAAGAGGAGCGCTTGACGGCATCAAGGCGGGGCGTAGCATACACCAGTCATTGAACTAGGCCGAAGTAGCTACCTGGGAGTTGCTCGTCAGGCCATAGGCGGATGGAGAAGTCCTTGATGGCCAGCTCGGCCATACGGTGCATCTCCATTAGTTGTTTCTGCTGCTCCACCAGAATAGGAGGATGCTTGGGGACTCCGAACTGCGCCCAGAATGTCCGAGCTTCGTCTTCCTCTCCCTACGTGGCAAGAAATTGATTGGTGCCCGACACACTCTTCTAGATATCGGTGGCCACGCTTGAGGATTGCCACTGTTGGGTCAACAATTCAAATTTGCTATTCCCAAATACGCACTTTAGGGAGTATGGCTTGCCATCGGCTATCTCCTTGGCCTACTGAACTTGTTCCTCGAAGAATCGTCTGTCCATCCGCTCCATCTGGACATCGGACCTCATGGAGGACAGTTCGGCCGAGACTGGCTTGTTCTTTTGCTCCAAGGATTCGCACTTATTGCTAGCGTCCTTGAGCTCATCCTGTATCTCCGCCACATGACCCGGGTGTTTATCATTGGTAGCTCGTAGGGCGGAGAGAGCGGTGTCCGCTTCTTTGGTCGTCGCCTTCTCCACGGCCGATTCATCTTTGGCACGTTGAAGCTCGGCCTTGAGATTTTTCATCCCTTTTGACAAGGCTGCAACACGATAAAACCTTATATAAGAGGAATCTGCATTGAAAAAATTCGGGGAGAATATTAAAATTATATTCGAACTTACCTTGTGCCTCGTCGAACCTCTTGTTGAGGGCTTGCAACTCATCCTCGGTGCAATGGAGCTTCCGATGTAGCTCGTCCAGCTCGGCGCTATTTTTGGTTGCCACTGATGATGAGGCCTACACCACACTACATACGACACTTACTTCCCGAACTATAGAAATGACCCCTAGGCGAGTTTGTTCACCTCACCTAGGGCTCGAGGGCTGCCATGTATAACAATACAATTAAATAAAATCTTAGCAAAAACGACGAGCGACTTACTTGAAAGCCTACAAGGAGACCTTTGAAGGCCTCCTTCAGTCCGTTATTAACAGACTGGATGCCTTGAAGTACCGCACCCATAAGGGTGTGGTGCTCCTAGGGGATGGAGGTGCTTGATAGAGCCTCCCTCATGACCGACCACTCATTGGTCGGCGGTGCCGGGGATGATCGGACTTCCCGATCACCCATCGGGGATTGGATTGATGCCTCTAGAGGCATTATGGGCTTTGGAGATGTCCTCGGAGGGGATTGATTGCCCATCCGTCCGGCCTCCTCAGTGTCCGGGCGAGGGAACGTCCCCTGATCTTCTGTGGCCGAAGCGTTAGCCTTGGCCACGGTGATATCTGCCTCGCCCCGTGTGTCCGCCTCCATTGGAGTATGCTGGGACGACACCTCCATGGCGTCCTTCGTAGCACTTGGAGTGGTGGGGTGCGAGGCATCCCCACTCTCTGCCAGTTCGACAGCTGGGGTCTCCCCATCCGATACCACCTTGGTGGGGATGACGCGCGGGGGGTTGTAGGACCAATAGCCTGCGTGTGAGCAAACTCTAAATTTACAAGTTATAGTAAGGAGGGTCTTCGGATCCTAACCTGGATGCAGGGGGCTTGACCCTAAGGCTCCTTCGTCCAACCTCCTCGGCATCTTCGGACGCGGAGCTCGAGTCCGAGCTGTCATTGGACAGGACCATCCGGACTTGTCTTGCCCTCTTCGAGGCATGAGAAGCCGCCTGCCCCAGGGCGTCTGAAGATGCCGCTCTCTTCTTGGCAAGGGGGAGATCGCCTTCCCCCTTGCTGTCGACCTCCTCCTCCTCTTCTTCCTCCTATTCGGCCTCCTCCTAATTTGAGGAGGCGGGCGTGCCTTCGGAAGCACCATCAGGCTGATCCTTGATGCGAAGGCCAACCTGCTCTGGTTTCTTCCTTTGCTCCTTCTTTGTGGGAGCCTCGTAAGGCTTCTCCACGATCATCTTGGCTAACAACCCGGTCCTCTCGTCTTCGGGCTGAGGAGTCAGACTGCTGATGTTGGTGGCTTTCTCCAGCCATCTCTGTGTAAACATATCGGACACAGGGTTATGGATCTTCTATGTAATAAAACCGCTCAGGCTAGGATGTGACGTACCTCGGAGTCCGTCTTGGTGGCGTGTAGGCCCTTGTCCTCCTCCTCGGCTAGCTAGCTCTTCATTGATTTGAAGAACGCCTTCCACATCTACTCCCACGTAGTGTGGAAGAGTTTCTGGACTATGGGCTTGGCGTCAAGTTTCCGAGCCCACAGGGGAGTGTCTCGGCGCTGGCAGGGGAGGATGTGTCTTCGGAGCGTTACCTGAACCACATCGGCCAGCTTGGTGTCGTTTTCTACCAAGGATCAGATTCGCTTTTGCAGATCGGCCACCTCCTTGCCCGACCCCTAGACAAGGCCCTTTTCAAGCCACGAAGCTAGTTGGTCGGGGCACCAGATCTGAATGTGGCGGCGGGGTGCAGACCTTGTTCTTGTGGTTCGGTGATATAGAACCACTCCTTCTACCACCCCTTGATGGTGTCGATGAGGGTGCCCGCCGGCCAGTCGACGCACGTGAGTTTGCCGATGACGGCACCACCGTAGTCGGCGTGCTTTCCGCTAACAAACTTTGGCTTGATGTTGAAAATCTGTAGCCAGAGCCCGAAGTGCGGCTCGATATGCTGGAATGGCTCATAGAAGAGGATGAAGGCAAAGAGGTGCATGATGGAGTTCGGTAGGAGGTCATGGAAGTCGAGGCCGTAGAATAATATTAAACCCCTGATGGAGGGGTGGAGCGGAAAGCTCAACCCCCTAATGAAGTGGGGGATGAACACCACCCACTGGCCAGGCTTGGGGGTGGGGATTACTTGTCCCTTCTCTGCCGCGTGATGAGATATGTCGGTGGGGAGGTAACCGACCTTCTTGAGGTCAAATATGTCCTAGTTGCTGACCGTGGAAACCTCCCACTGGCCCTTGGAACGCGCCATTGTTGATCTCGGAAGCGGGGGTGGAGAAACCTAGATCTCTGCTCTGGAGGCGCAAGGGAGTAGAAGGCAGAGAAGTCGAATGGAGAGCGTGGAGGGCCTTTGGGGTTTTCTTTCCCCTTTTATGAGGTTTCTCTGTTCGGGCTCCCCTTGCTGCGCCATGAATCCCTCCTCTTCACGAGACGCGCGAGCCATTGCGGGTGCTTCATTAAATATATCCCGTATAAAATGGGGCACGATTGACATGTGGATAGATCGTGTGGATGAAATGGCCTCGAACTGCGCATCTAGTGCCTGTAACTTGCCTATCGGTCGTGGTGGGCTATGAACTTTCATCAAAAAGGTCGTCAGGTAGCATTACCTTTTTTACTTGACGTTTGGCCTTCAAGGGCCAGCTTATCTCACAGAATTCGGACGTGCCACAATGCGGAAAACTATTTGTCATCAGAGGCTGGACTATGGTTCAGCAGAAGGAACTCACCTCGCAAGCCGAAGACTCTGTTCGCAAAGCAATTGGAGCTAAAGACCCTTGGCGTTGGAGGCAAGTTTGGGGGCTACTGAGGGAGTCCTGTGTTAGGGGGTCCTCGGATAGCCGACCTGTTGCTTATGGGCCGGACTATACGGGCTCTTGCCGAACACTGGATGATTTGAATGCCCAGTTCCCAGGATGGAAGCTTCGAAGAGCATGGCTTGCGCTCCACGTTTGATGTAGTAAATAGGCTTGTTTATCTCTTCGGCATGTAACCGACCATGTGTAAACCCTTGGACTCCTCGGTATCTATATAAGCCGCAGGGTTTTAGGCTATAGGGACAGAACAACTCATCTAGGGTTAGACATACGATCTCGGGGTAGATCAACTCTGTAACCCCCCATATCATCAACACAACCAAGCAGGATGTAGGGTATTACCTCCATAGGAGGGCCCAAACCTGGGTAAACTCATGTCCCCTTCGTCTCCTATTACCGTCGATCCTAGTCTCACAGTTCGGGCCCCCTACCCGAGATCCGCCGGTTTTGACACCGACACTCGGCGCTCGGCTGTGCCGCCGGCCAACAGCCGGTGCTCTATGCCTCAGCGCATAACGCGACATGAAATTGATTCGATTCAATCAATTTACAACCACACATCAAAAAAGAAGCAATGCAAACCTTATCCTTCAGGAAAACCATATAGGGGAAGATTGGGATATTGCAGATATGCCCTAGAGGCAATCATGCATGATGATATTTCCTATCTGTTTATGAATAAAGATAGTCCTTGGACATTATCAATGATGTGTATTAACAAGTACGTGACTTGTTTGTGAGACTATGCATTGTATGATGACCATCCTAAATTGTCCATAGTCGAAAGGGTTGTGTGGATGCACAACCAGTTAGACTAGCATATAACATGGTAGATGGTCCGGTCTCACTGACCATGTGGCATTGGATGATAGCTGGATAATATGGACTCAGAAAGATCTGGTCGTATTCAGCGTAGTCAGATCCGAGTTGAGAGAAGGTCTGAGTTGGACAGACTGAACTATGAGACGCAGCGATAGGTCATCTGTGAGTCTCTAGTACAACATACGTTCTATGTCCTAAGACCTGAGCTGGCACATGTACTCAGTATGTTTGATGACCCACGAGTATAGGGGATCAATCGTAGTCCTTTCGATAAGTAAGTGTCGAACCCAACGAGGAGCAGAAGGAAATGATAAGCGGGTTTTAGCAAGCTAATTTCTGCAGGCACTGAAATTGTAAGTAGCAAGTAGTTTGATAGCATGGTAATTCATAGCGAGCAAGTATTGGTAACAATATGTAAGGTGCAGCAAGGTAGCCCAATCCTTTTGTGGCAAAGGAAAGGCCAAAACTATCTCTTATGATGAGCAAAGTGTTCTTGAGGGTACGTGGGAATTTCATCCAGCCACTTTCATCATGTTGGTTTGATTCGTGTTCGCTACTTTGATAATTTGATATGTGGGTGGACCAGTGCTAAGGTGTTGTTCTTACTTGAACTAACAACCTACTTATTATTAACCCCCTCGCAAGCATCCGCAACTACGAGAAAAGTATTAAGGCAAAGTATAACCATAGCATTAAACATGTGGACCCAAATCAACCCATTACGAAGTAGTGCATAAACTAGGGTATAAGCTTATGTCACCCTAGCAACCCATCATCTAATAACTACTCCACAATGCATTCCCTTAGGCCCAAGGATGATGAAGTGTCATGTAGTCGATGTTCACATGACACCATTAAGGGAATCACAACATACATATCATCAAAATATCGAACACATATCAAATTCACCTAATTACTTGCAACATAACTTCTCCCGTGACCTCAAAACAAAGGAAACTACTCACAAATAATATGAATGCTCAAGATCATAGGTGTATTGAATAGCATAAGGGATATGAACATATAATCTTCCACCAAATAAACCATATAGAAATCAACTACACAAGGTAATCAACACTACTAGTCACCCACAAGTACCAATCTGAGGTTCCGGTACAAAGATTGAACACAAGAGATGAACTAGAGTTTGAGAAGAGATGGTATTGTTGAAGATGTTGATGAAGAATGGCCTCCCCAAGATGAGAGGGTTGTTGGTGATGACGATGACTTTGATTTGCCCCTCCATGAGGGAAGCTCCCCCGGCGGATTCGCTCCGCCAGAGGGAAAAAGTGCTCCTGCCCAAGTTCCGCCTTGAGGCGGCGACGCTTCGTCCCAAAAGTCCTCTCCTAAATTGTTTAGGTTTTTTGGGAATCTAAACCATAAGATGGGCTCCAAAGGTGGGCCAGGATGGGCACGCTCCACGATGATGCGGTTAGGGGTCTAGTGCGCCCTGCTGGAGGGTGGCTACCTGGTGAGACCCCTTCGATAGTTTTTAGCTCTAGTATTTATTATTTATTGTATAAAACGTCACCATAAATTTTCAGCTTCACTGGGATGTGTAGAATAGGTAGCTCTGACATGCTTTTTTCAAGTACTGAAATGCAGTTGTCGGCATTCTCCCTCTTGGTGTAAACCTTAAAAATTGTGAGGGAAAAGGCATTAGGATTACTTCCCAAACCATTTTTGTGCATAAGAACATTATAAATAACTGTAGTAAAACATGATGCAAAATGTACGTATCAACTCCTGCAAGCTTAGACCTTGCTTGTCCTCAAGCGAAAGCCGATATCGAAGACCTTTTTAGTTTGTATGCCAAATACCTTAGCGCAAAAGAACATCACGTTGCATTGCCTCTTGTGATAGCAACCTTTATTATGCAGTTCGTCGCTTTTATTAATTTGCCATCACAAGTTTGTGCAACACTCAATTATCTCTTACACTAATTGATCCAACACTTTTAGAAGCAATTTTATTGCCTTGATGCACCAATGACAACTTACTTGAAGGATCTTATTCAATCCATAGGTAGGTATGGTGGACTCTCAAACATGAGTTTGGGTTTGGGTTTTTGGATGCACAAGTAGTATCTCTACTTAGTGCGGAATTTTTGGATAACAAAGATATTGGGCAAGCATCACATGTTAAAGGATCTATGACAATATAACTTCTCTGTGAATATGAACAAGCATAAATCATTACGTTGTCTTCCTTGTCCAACGTCAAATTTTTTGGCATATAATATTTAATGGGGGATCACAATCATAAAATATGTCCATGAGAGTATATTTGCTTTAGAATATTCTCTTCCCTAATTTATTATTTCATGAATTGCATCATTGACTAGTGCTATGTTTGCCAATCTCCAGTAAATTTTACCACTTATACTTTTCTTTATTGTGATGTCACTACTCACCATAAGATTAGAATATGATATTTTTTCATTTATTTTCTTTTATTATGATTGCAACAAGAAAGTAAAGGGGCAAAACCTCAAACTAAACTTTATTATATAACTCTCACTTGATTACATAGATAGATGGATCACAAAAATAGCACTAAAAATAGATCATACTAAACTTTTATTGAACTAAATCATGAAAAGGCTAAGGATCGAAATAAAAAAGCAAAGGTAAAAAGTGATGGTGATACGATACCGGGGCACCTCCCCCGAGCTTCCCTAAAGCCAAGGGGAGTGACCATACCCGTGTACTCAAGCCTCCTTTGGTGGTGAAGATGATGAAGGTGGTGGTACTGTGGCGGTAGTAGGTTTGTCCTCCGGCTTCCAGGGTAAGGGTTCACCATAAAAAGTTCATGCACGAGTCCCTAGAGTCCTGTAATTGGCAGCTAAACTCATGCCCTTAAATCTCGCTTCATATTCAAAAACTTGATTTGGATATCATAAATTTGACTCTTCAGAAAGTTGATTTGCTCGTTGAAGTTGAAGACGATGTGTTTCATGGACTGGCCATCCAATATGTGATCACGGGTGAACTCCATGATCATGGAGTGATTGGCACTAAGTCCACGCTCCATAATCGCTTTGCACTTGAAGACGCCTTGAGCCACTGCTTCCAGCCTGGCCTCCACGTTTCCCGTCTTCTTGGTCTACTAAACAGCCCGGATGTGGAGCACCCCCTCATGCATCTCAATGCTTTGAAGCCATGGAGATTTAGATCTGACAAGAAAACAACACGAAACAAGAACAGAGGAAAATCTCGTGATGCTGTGGTCAAAAAGTCGGGGGTATATATAGAGAAATTTTATTCTTGGAAATCAAGAAAATGGAAGGAAAACGGAGTTGGGAAGGTTTCCGAGGTGGGCACCCTCCACGAGGGCATGCCCAGGATGGCAACCACGCCTTCGTGGACCGTGCCCTCCTCAGTTGCCTTCCTAAAGTTCTTAAATATTCCAAAACTGGTAAAAAATATTTATGCGGATGTATCGAAGACCGTTTACTTACCGTATCACGTACCTCTTAATTTTCATGATTCTAGAGTGTTCCGGATGGTTCCTTTATGTGTTCCTCCGGTGTCATGGTTTGGATAACATTGCTTTTGACATTAATAGGCATACATGAGATATAGTGTTTAATTCTTTGTCCATTGACCACCTTCGGGTTGGTACCTTCGGCATTATTAATCTTGATAGTTCCAGAGCAATAAACCTCTTCAATAACATAGGGTCCTTCCCATTTGGAGAGAAGTTTTCCTGCAAAAAATGTTAAATGCGAATTGTACCAAAGAACATATTCTCCAACTTTGAATTCTCGCTTTTGGATTCTTTTGTCATACCATTTTTTAACTTTTTCTTTGAATAACTTGTCATTTTCATTAGCTTGGGTTCTCCATTCATCTAATGAGCTAACATCAAATAACCTCTTTTCACCGGAAAGTTTGAAGTAATAATTTAGTTCTTTAATTGCCCAAAATGCTTTATGTTCTAACTCTAGAGGTGACAAGCTTTCCCATTAACATCTTGTATGGAGACATACCCATAGGATTTTTAGAAGCAGCTCTATAGGCCCAAAGTGCATCATCTAATTTCTTAGACCAATTCTTTTGGGACCTATTGATAGTCTTTTGTAATATGAATTTTATTTCGATATTGCCAAGTTCATCATGACCACTGGATTGAGGATGATAGGCTGATGCAATTCTATGGTTAACATCATATTTAGCTAGCATTTTACGGAAATCACCATGAATAAAGTGTGAACCACCATCAGTCATTAGATATCTAGGGACTCCAAACCTTGGGAAAATAACTTCTTTAAGCATTTTACTAGTTGGAATAGCTTCTACCCACTTAGTGACATAATCAATAGCAACCAAAATATAAGTGTATCCATTAGAGGAAGGAAGAGGTCCTACATAATCAAAACCCCAAACATCAAATGGTTCAACAACAAGTGAATAATTCATTGGCACTTCTTGACGCTTACCGATATTACCAATTCTCTGACATTCATCACAAGACAAGACAAACTTATGGGCATCCATGAAGAGAGTAGGCCAATAGAAACCAGATTGTAATACCTTATGAGCAGTTCTACCTCCAGCATGATGTCCTTCATAAGCTTCGGAATGACATTTCCGTAAGATTTGTTCCTATTCATACTCAAGTACACAACGTCTAACACTACCATCTACTCCTTATTTATAAAGATGTGGGTCATCCGAAAAGTAATGTCCTAAATCATAGAAGATTTTTTTTCTTTTGTTGGTATGTGAAACTAGGTAGAATATATTTAGCAACAATGTAATTAGCATAATCAGCATAACATGGTGTGTTTTGAGAGACTTTTGTTGGACCTAATTGTTCATTAGGGAAACTATAATCAATAGGTAGTGTGTCATCAAGAATATTTTCTAACCTAGACAAGTTATCAGCTACGAGGTTCTCAGCTCCCTTCCTATAAACGATGTGTAAATCAAATTCCTGAAGCAAGAGAACCCACCTAACAAGTCTAGGTTTAGCATCCTTCTTTTCGATAAGATATTTTATAGCAGCATGATCAGTGTGAACAGTAACCTTGGAACCAACGATGTAAGATCTGAATTTATCACAAGCAAACACAGTTGCTAAAAATTCTTTTTCAGTAGTAGCATTATTTCTTTGGGCATTGTCTAGAGTTTTTCTAGCATAATGGATAACATTTAATTTCTTATTAACTCTTTGTCCTAGAACAGCACCAACAACATAATCACTTGCATCACACATAATTTCAAAAGGCAAGTTCCAATCAGGTGGCTGAACAATAGGTGAAGTGGTTAAGGCTTTCTAAAGTGTTTCAAAGGCTTCTATGCAATCATGATAAAAATCAAAGTGAATGTCCATTTGTAAAAGATTAGTAAGAGGCCTAGAAATTTTTGAGAAGTCTTTAATAAACCTCCTAGAAACTTTAGATTGATCCGCCTCAATACCTCGTTCGAGATTTTATGCCCCAAGACAAGATTAACCATAAAGTGGCACTTCTCCCAATGCAAGACGAGATTAGTTTGTTCACATGTCTGCAAAACTTGATCAAGGTTGCTTGATAAATCATCAAAAGAAGTTCCATAAATGGAGAAATCATCCATGAAAACCTCCACAATATTTTCACAAAAATCAGAGAATATAGTAGCCATACATCTTTGAAAGGTAGCAGGTGCATTGCATAAACCAAAAGGCATACTTCTATAAGCATAAGTTCCAAAAGGACGGGGAAAGGTAGTTTTATCTTGACCAGATTGTGACACGGGTACTTGAGAGCAACCAGAATATCCATCCAGGAAACAAAAGTGTGTGTGCTTTGATAATCTTTCAAGCATTTGATCAATAAAAGGCAAGCGGTAATGATTTTTTCTAGTAGCTTTATTTAATTTTTTAAAATCAGGTACCATCCTATAGCTAGTAACAACTCTCTATGGATTAAGCTCATTTTTATCATTAGGAACAACAGTAATACCCGCCTTTCTTAGGGACACAATGAACGGGACTCACCCATCTAATATTAGCTATAGGATAGGTTATACCTGCTTCCAGAAGCTTTAATATTCTAGTTCTTACCACTTCTTTCATCTTGGGATTCAATAGTCGTTGGTGATCAACAACGGGTTTAGCATCAAGTTCCACATTAATCTTGTGCTGACATAGAGTGGGCCTAATGCCCTTAAGATCATCAAGAGTATATCCAATAGCATCCCGGTGCTTCCTCGGAATTTTGAATAATCTTTCTTCTTCATGTTCTGAAAGGTTAGCACTAATAATAACATGATATATCTTTTTCCCATCGAGATAAGCATACTTCAAAGTGTCAGGCAATTGTTTTAGTTCAAACACAGGATCACCTTTGGGTGGAGGAGGACCTCCAAGAGTTTTAATAGGCAAATTGTGTTTCAGTAGAGGTTGTTCTTTAAACAAAAATTTATCTATTTCATTTCTTTTACGCAAGTGCATATCATTTTCATGGTCTAGCAAATAATGTTCTAGTGGATCAGTAGGACGAACGGAAATAGAAGCAAAACCAATTACTTCATCCTTACTAGTTAATTCTCTATCACGAGGTTGTCTACTAAACTTGGAAAATTAAACTCATGAGACACATCACATAACTCAACATTGACGATTTCTTTTTGACAATTTATCTTAGCATTAACACTGTTCAAGAAAGGTCTACCAAAGATAATGGGACAAAAGTCATCTTGTGGGGAACCAAGAACTAGAAAATCAATAGGATATTTTATTTTCCCACACAATACTTCAACATATCTAACAATCCCAAGTGGCGTGATGGTGTCTCTATCAGCAAGTTTAATAGTAACATCAATATCTTCTATTTCATCAGGTGCTATGTCATTCACAATTTCTTGATATAAGGTAAAAGGAATAGCACTCACACTAGCACCCGAATCACATAAGCCATGATAACAATGATCTCCTATTTTGACTGAGACAACTACGGGTCTATGTTTGTCTTTTTCATCAGGTTTAGCAATTCTAGCAGCTTCATAACAGAAGTAAATGACATGCCTATGAATATTTTCTACCAAGAGATATTTAACCATAGCAATACTAGGTTCTACCTTAATTTGTTAATAGGTCTTAGGCGCTCTAATATTACTTTTGCGAACCACAGTTGATGTCATAGCATGTTCCTTTATCTTAAACGCTAAAGGCGGTTTCTCAATATAAGTAGTAGGCACATCTAGATCAACATTGTAAACTATAGTTTCTTCTTTAGGTCTGACTCATTCTTTAATACTTTTTTAATAGCAGATGATATTTAAACCACTTCTCTTTAGGGAGATCAAGATGAACGGGAAATGATTCACAAAAAGAGGCTACTATCTCAGGGTCAAGTCCATATTTAGTGCTAACCTTGTGAAAAGCATCAGTATTCATAAGAGATTTAACACAATCAAATTCAAGCTTAGTACCTGACTCATTACCTTCATCGAGTTCCCAATCTTTTGACTTGCATTTCATTCTTTATAAGAGATCCCACTTGAATTCATTAGTCTTCTTCATAAAAGAACCAGTACAAGAAGTATCGAGCATGGTTTGATCATTATGAGAAAGCCAAGCATACAAATTCTGAATAATGACTTCTCTCGGAATATTATGATTGGGCCATGAATATAACATTGAATTAAGCCTCCCCGGAGCTAGAGCAATGATTTCTCCTTCACGAGGCCCAAAATTATATATATAATTCCGATCACGATGAACTAGATGCATAGGATAAAACTTTTAGTGGAATTCCAATTTCAAACAATTCTTGTTCCGTGATCCAATATCATCACATAGCCTATACCATGTCAATGATTTCACCTTAAAAGATAAACGGAAAACCTTCTTCTTAACTTCATCTCCGGATAAACCTGCAAGCTTAAATAGTCCACAAATTTCTTCCACATGTATTAGGTGCATATCATGATGTTCAGCTCCATCTCCTACATAAGGACTAGCTAGCAGTTGTTCTAGCATGCCCTAAGGAATTTCATAACCAATATTTTCAATAGGTTATGTAGGTTGAGGGGCGACTAATTGTGGTTCCGGTCGAGGTGAAGATACCCCGAACAAAGGGGATTGCTTTCCATAGTAACAAGTGACAGTAAATTTCAGCATGTAGTATAAGTTTTTCTTTACCGATTTCCACTTACGAAGAGCGCTTCACTCCCCGTAAACGGCGCGAAAAAAGAGTCTTGATGACCCATAAGTACAGGGGATCAATCTTATTCCTTTCGATAAGTAAGAGTGTCAAACCCAACGAGGAGCAGAAGGAAATGATAAGCGGTTTTTAGCAAGCTAATTTCTGCATGCACTGAAATTGTAAGTAGCAAGTAGTTTAGTAGCAAGTTAATTCATAGTGAGCAAGTAACAATAACAATAGCTAAGGTGCAGCATAGTAGCTGATGTCTACTACACAACTTTATTCTTGTAGACTAGTGTTGGGCCTCCAAGTGCAGAGTTTTGTAGGACAGTAGCAAATTTCCCTCAAGTGGATGACCTAAGGTGTATCAATCTGTGGGAGGTGTAGGATGAAGATGGTGTCTCTCAAACAACCCTACAATCAACTACAAGAAAACTCTTGTGTCCCCAACACAACCAATACAATGGCAAATTGTATAGGTGCACTAATTCGGCGAAGAGATGGTGATACAAGTGCAATAGGATGGTAGATATAGGTTTTTGTAATCTAGAAATATAAAAATATCAAGGTAACTAATGATAAAAGTGAGCACGAACGGTATTGCAATGCTTAGAAACAAGGCCTAGGGTTCATACTTTCACTAGTGCAATTTCTCTCAACAATACTGACATAGTTGAATCATATGTAATTACCTCTCGTGCGACAAAGAGTTCACTCCAAAATAACAAATAGCGGAGAACTAATGAAGAGATTATTGTAGGGTATGAAACCACCTCAAAGTTATCTCTTCTGATCAATCTTATGAGTTGTCCCAATAAGTGTCACGAACAGTCAGAGAGTTCGTACTGAAATAACACCTTCAGACACACATCAACCAAAACCCTAATGTCACCTAGATATTCCAATGTCACCTAGATATTCCAATGTCACCAAAAGTACCCATGGCCTTGATTATACGATATGCATCACGTAATTTCATATTAATAATGTTCAATCCAACACAAAGAACTTCAAAGGGTGCCGTGAAGTTTCTACGGGAGATTCAAGATGAAAACATGTGCCAACCCCTATGCATGGATTCCCAAGGTCACGGAACCCACAAGTTGATCACCAAAACATACATCAAATGGATCAATAGAACATCCCATTGTCACCACGGATAACCCATCACAAGAGATACATCAAGTGTTCTCAAATACGTAAAGACTCAATCCGATAAGAAGACTTCAAAGGGAAAACTCAATTCATCACAAGAAGATAGAGAGGGGAAACTCCATATGATTCATCTATATCAATAAAGCTCGCGGTACATCAAGATTGTGTCATCTCAAGAACACGAGAGAGAGAGAGAGATCAAACACATAGCTACTGGTACATACCATCAGCCCCGAGGGTTAACTACTCCCTCCTCGTCATGGAGACCGCCGGGATGATGAAGATGGCCTCCGGTTATGGTTTCCCCATCAAGCAAGCTGCCGGAACGGGCTCCCGATTGGTTTTTCATGGCTCTGGAGGCTATCAGTGGCGAAACTCTCGATCTAGGTTTATTTCTAGGGATTTTCGTATTTATAGAATTTTTTGGCATCGGTCCCACGTCCAGAAGGTTCCCGAGGAGGTAACAAGCCAGCTAGGCGCGGTCAGGGATGGCCGCGCCCTGGTGGCTTGTGACTCCCTTGGGACTCTTCTGCGGTATCTTTTCGCTCTAGTATTTTTATATTTTCCAAAAATCTTCTTCGTAAATTTTCAGCGCATTCCGAGAACTTTTATTTCTGCACAAAAACGAAACCACGGTAGTTCTGCTGAAAACAATGTAACTCCGGGTTAGTTCTAATAAAATCATACCAAAATCATATAGAATTATTGTAAACATAGCATGAATAATTCATAAAATATAGATACATTGGAGACGTATCAACATCCCCAAGCTTAATTCTTGCTCATCCTCGAGTAGGTAAATGATAAAAGAAATAATTTATGAAATGTGAATGCTAGATCAATGATAGTTCCAAACACTTTTTCTAGCATCATTATATATCATAAATAGTAGCTCATCTCATAAAACTTCTCATGACAAAGTAACAACCTATTCACAAGTTAAAGTATAGACCATAAAGTTTCTTGAAAACTAACAAACTATGCTCTTAGTCACCAAACAATTGCAATTGATCTTATTTTCAGGAAGGGTCTATTTAAGAGCTTTGATTTAACAAATTCCACATACTCAATCATCATATAGTCTTCCATGATTGCTAACACTCAGAGAATATTTTTAGAGCAAATGGCATCCATCGAACACAGAGAAAGATAGTGGATAAAGTTTTGCCTCTCAACTTATTTATCAGATAGATAATTACAAACAATAATAATTCACGATCAAATATATTTGAATGGCCATATATGCTTGGATCTTTACCCACCACATGATGCTTGACAAGAGTAAAAGGCGAAATATAGGAAGTTGTGAAGATCACCATGACTCTTGTATAAAGGTAAGTACTAGAAAGTAAAAGATAGGCCCTTCGCAGAGTGAAGCACTAGTTTGCAAAGGTGCGAGAGCTCAAGATTTTAAAGCAGAGATGAATAATAATTTGGAGCGGTATGCTTTCATTATCACCATAGCAACTGAGAGATCTCCGTATCTTCCATGCTAGATACATTATAGGCGGTTCCCAAACAGAATGGTAAAGTTTTTACTCCCCCTCCACTAGTCAATCACACTCCATGGCGAGACGAATCCACGGGTACCGTCCATACAAACAACAATCCTCGGAGAGTTTTGTTTCATTATATTTTGATTTGATTTTTGAGCATGGGACTGGGCGTCCCAATTACCAACCACTTTCTCGTGAATAATAGTGAATTAACACACATCGTGAGAATAACCCACCTAGCATGGAAGATACTGACAGCCCCTAGTCACTACATGAGCGATTCGGGCACACAAAACAGAATATTATTTGAAGGTTTAGAGTTTGGCACATGCAAATTTACTTGGGACGACAGGTAAATACCGCATATAGGTAGGTATGGTGGACTCATATGGAACAACTTTCTGTTTAAGGGTGTTTGTATGCACAAGTAGTGTTTCTACTTGGTGGAAGCAAGCACCACATGTTGGAGGATCCATAACAATATAACTTCTATACAAATATACCCAAGCATAACTCACAACCTTATCTCCCTTGTCCAACTTCAACTAATTTGCTAAATTTTGAAAATAATTAATGGGTATTCACAATCATAGAAGATGTCCAAGATAGTATATTTATATGTTAAATCTCTCTTCCTTCAATATTCTATAATGAATTGTTCAAGTGACCAATGCGGGGTTTGCTATCTTTCAATTAATTTTACCGCCTATACTTCTTATATGTGAAGTCACTACTCCCCATTGGATAAGCGTATAAAACATGTATAATATCAGACTTATGGTATACAGTTCATTCAACAATTTACTCATAGGATATAATTGAAGCACGAGAGTAAATGACAAAACTACTCCAAAACATATAAGTGAAGATCAATGAGTAGTCAAACAATTATGTAGCTATATGAGGACTTTCCCTCTCTCAAAAAAAATATTTTTAGATATGAGTATTTTGTTTAAACATCAAGAAAAATAAAAATAGCACTGCAAGAATAGGACGCATCATGTGAACGAATAAAAATTTAAGCTCAACATAGGCTAACCGATAGTCGACGAAGGGAGGTGGAATGCGTAGCATCCACAAGCTTAGATGCTTGAGAGTTCTTGAAATATTTACTTGGGGTGCCATGGGCATCCCCAAGCTTGATCTTTTGTATCTTGTTCAACCCTCTCATATCCTGGTTTCACCTATTCTAAAGTACTTCATCCACACAAAACTCAAAAAGAACTTGTGAGATAGGTTATTACACATAAGAACAAATCAATACTTCATGTACTGCCAAGAAAAGTTGCACAATAATTTTCAAACATTTGGTACTGTATAATATAATTTCCACAATTTATATTTACCAATATAGGCTATGGAAACTATAGGATAAGTAGATAACAAAACTATGACAGCAATCTGTCCAATAAAAATAGTCTGTAGCAATTTATGAAACAGTTTACTTATGTAACTCAAAAAATTATGAGAATTTAGGACATGCTATAAAATTTACTTGAAAATATTGTGTAAAAATTTCAGAAACTTTCCACTTTCTAGTAAAATATGAAAATTCAAGCACTACAGAAGAAGTTTCTGTTTTTACCCAGCACACATCAAACATGCAATTCAAGCATCCTAAAGGAAATTCTTGGAACTTTTTATTGAAGAACAAGATTATAAATAACACCTAACAGAGAACAAAAAAATAAAATGATGATCCAAGAAAAACTTATATTATGTGACGAATAAAAATATAACCCAAGTAAGATGTCGTCGTTTTCACACGACCGATGCCATGGGTAGGCTTATCGAAGGTGGTTGGGACCGAAGTACGCCAACGGGCTCCAGGAGTGGGATTAGGTACGAGCGTTGACTGACACTCGATGTACCCAGGTTTAGGGCCCTACGTGGGAGGTAATACCTCTAGTCCTGCTCGGTCTAGTTGATCGATGAGGAGAGGTTACAATGGTGCTCCTTGAGCTGTATCTAGAGGTGGAAGGAGGATCAGTCGGCTCCCCTTCCCTTGCAATGAAAGTGGTCATGAAACAAGGTGTTCCTCTCTGTGTGTCTGCGTGTGAGAGATCTCTCTATGCATGGGGGTCTCGGGGGGGGTATAGGCCAACCCCATGGCCTACAATATTCTTAAGGTACTGCGTGGGGGGACCCGGCTGGCAGCCTCTCCGGCTGGCTAGTGGGACTCGCCCCTCGAGCCGTCTCGTCACCTATGGGGTCCACCGGCTACACGGTCCCATCGCCCGATGGGGCCTGCCATCCGGCTCCATGATTGGCATGGGCCCACCTGCTACGGATGGGCCACCCGAGCGGCGTTGTCTTGCGCCATCCGACCAAAGTCTCCGGTACAGCTGGCAGCATTATAGCCACGCGGGGGCAGGTAATGGAGTGGGCAGAGGCATGCCGATATTGTTGCCTCACCCGGTGCGGTCAGCCATGGTCAGCGGTATGACCGCCTGGACTGTAGCCATACGTGCCCGCATGTCAGCGGTTAATGTGGCCACGTCGGGACCCGTCGTGGGGGTCTTGTCTCGTCATCGTACCCGCGCGCAGTGGGATAGGACGAAAACCTGCTCGCCCAAGGGTCAACGGGGGAGGCGACACGAGGGCAGACGGCCATAGCCCAGCCGGCTAGGGCCGAGCCGGCTTTTCGGAGAGCCGGTCACTGGCCAGCCGACAGCGAGACTGTTGGTTGTGCGTCAGCCGGCCGTGAGACAGCCGGCGATATGATTTTCCTTGAAGTGGGGGAGAGAACCCCGTTGCTTTGCCCTAACCAGGGGTAAAAACCTCGTCAGTAGTCCCTAAAGCTGATGGGGGCCCACGTCTGCTGGACGAGGGGCTGTCGATGGCTTTCCTCATGCGGCGCCCGCCTCCGGCTCAAAGCCGAACGGTCGGTCGGGTTGGTAGCCGCCCCCGACGCCTTGGGTTCCGCCGCGTCGCTTCGAGTATCGTGCCTGCCCGCAGCATGCCGCGCAGAGTATAATGATGCCATGAGGCCCACGCTCATGGGCAGATGGGACGTTGCTCTGGGCCTAGCCCGCCAGGCCGCGGGCATAGCCCAGTAGGCCTCGGGGCCCAGACCGGGATTTTCTATGCCCAGGCATGGCAGTTACGACCCGAGATGCCCGCGTTCATGCAAAAATCCCGGGGGAGAGGGCGCAGTTAATCCCCACCTCCCCCGGGCGCTGTCCCTTTATTTAAAGGGGAAGGGGCGCAGGCAGAAGTCACCGCGCTCCCACTGCCCCCGTTGTCTTCTCCTTTCTTGCCTTCTCCGTCCTTCCTTGCGCCGCGGCCCATTTCACCCACTACTTCGCCCGCTTGCCTTCTCGCACCGTCCCATCGTCGCGATGGCCAAGGGCCGCTCGGGGAGCTGGGCTGGCTCCGTCGTTACGGAGGCCACCATCACGGGGCTCCACCGCACTCGTATGTTGCCGTCGGAGGAGCGTGTGATCACCCACGCACTAGAAGACTAAGTGGTGCCCGAGCCGCAAGCGGGGGAGCACGTCGTCTTCACCTGCCATTTCTCCCGTGGCTTCGAGCTGCTGGTTAGCCTTCTCTTTTGCCTTCTGCTCAACATGTTCGATCTCCAGCCGCACCACCTCGTCCCCAATGCCATCCTCTACATCGCGGGCTTTGTTACCCTGTGCGAGGGTTTCCTGGGGATGCTCCCCTACGTGGAGCTCTTCAAGACATTGTTTTACCTCAAGGCATTGAAGAACGCCGAGGAGCCGTATGCCTGTGGGGGTGCGGCAGTGTGCTGCCACGGCTCGCGCTTCCCGCACTTTAGCCTCATCGACTCTGTCAAGGGCTAGCACCGGACGTTCTTCTACATGAAGAACGTCGACTCGTAGCGGGACTTCATTCGGTTGCCAGCGTTCATTAATGCCCCATCCTCTGGAGTGAACTGGCCGGGGACCGCTCCGCACGGAACCACACTTGAAGAGCTTGGCCGGCTCGTGAAGATGAGGAGCGGGGAAGGGCTGGTCTCCTCCGACCTGGTGGCCGCCTTCATCGCGCGCCGGGTGCTGCCTCTCCAGCTGAGGCCGCACTGGATCTGCGACATGTCCGGCCGTTGGGACCCCTGCCAGCTATCGACCATCGAGCTGACGCTGGCTCGAGTGGCGAAGCAGGTGAACACCGTCACCACCTTCCGGGTGGTGATGGGGACCTGGTCCTTCAGCAAGGAGCCGTACGACCGGCACAACTCGGCACGCATGGTATGTCCTATCGAGGTGGCGGGTCTTCAAATTTCTTCTCTCAATTTTATCGTCCAGCTGTCGACCTTACTTGTCGTGATGATCACATCTATTCATTCGACAGAACACGCCGGACGGTCCGCACACTCAGATCTTCAAGGCAGAGCACGCCCAGTCCGACTCCAAGGACTACGAGCTGGAGGAGGACCTGAAGAAGAGGTCGTCTCCTCGGGGAGGTCGAGGCGGCAGGCGACCCAGGAGCCGGCGGGTCCAGAGTGGCTTGTGAGTTCCCCTCCAGTCCTTCGACCAAAGATTGGACCGACGATGACGATGATGATGATGACGACATCCGGATCTTGAACATGCCTCCTCCCTTAGTTCAACAGGGCCCGCACTGGCGGGGCGAGGAGCAGCCGGCGCGTGCCCCAGCCGCCGGGACCTCTACCCGGGGGAAGAGGCCGGCTCAAGAGGTGCCGGCGGCCCAGCCGCCGGCTCAAAAACTACCCGGGGGAAGAAGGCAGGCACGTAGAAGCCACCGGCACGCGCCAAGCGGGTTCTGCCCGTCGTCCCAGGGTGAGTGTCTTCCTTCGTAGTTTAGGTTATTTTTGGAGAGTTGTGCATCATCAGATATCTGAGCATTTGCTTGCCCCAAGGACCCCATCGAGCTCCACGAGGGGGAGTCAGCATCCGGCCCGGTCGAGGCGACGAGCCTACTGGCAGCGGAGTATGAGGAGAAGAGGAGGCTCGCGGAAGTTCGAGCCTCGAAGTCAGTAGCCCTGGGTGGACCTTGCCGCTCCGGGGCTTCGAGCAGCAGGAGACGGAGGAGGTTGGCAGACCCCACGCCGGCGTCGAACTCAGCGGCGAAGTCAACTCATGCGCCGAGACCCCCGTCGAGCGAGCCGTGAAGGCCGGCTGCGGAGATGGCCGAGCCTCCATCCGCGGAGGAGATGGCCCAACCGAGGGCGGCAGCCCTGGAGCCGGCCCGTGAGGAAACCCGGCCGGTGGAAACGGCGGTGGTGTCGCCCATTACCGAGATGGCCCAGGCTGTCTTGTCGGGGGTCCCGGCGGCCCCGAAGGTAGCGCCGGAGGTGCCGGTCATGGAGACGGAAGAGCCGGCCATCACGACCAACGTGCCGACCGGCAGGAGGAGGAGGCGGCAGTGGCACCGAACGTTGGACAGCCGGGAGCCGGCTCCCGTGCCCTCGTCATACTCAACCGTCCTCCGGCAGTCGGTGCCACGGAGAACGCCGGGAAGGATGGCGAGGAGAGCCGGTCCCAACGGTCCATGCTGGACGTGATCCGGGATTGGGAGGCGCTGGCACACGTCCCAGCTGTCCCGCCTCTGCCGGATGGTGGCTCGGCCCCAGCTCTCGGGGAGCTGGGTGGCGTCTTGGCGCGGTGCTGTGAGGAGCTAGCCAAGTTCGCCGAGGCGCCGACAGCGCCCTACAGCGCGCCGAGGTATGTTCTGTCTTCATTGAATTTCTTTCAGTGGAGGCGCGTAAGCACACCCACTGGGTGTAGCCCCCGAGATGCGGGCTGGCTGACCGGCTATGGGGCAGGCAGGTTGGATCTTCTTTTTCTTGTGGTTTGCTTCTTCCTCCAGTGGGGGCGCATGAGCCCACCCACTAGGTGTAGCCCCTGAGATGCGGGTCGGCTGACTGGCTGTGGGGCAACCAGGCCAGATCTCATTTTGCTCGTAATCCCTTAACTCTGGTGCCCTGTGTCAGGATAGAAACGCCAGGTGAAGGGAACTCTTCGACGAGGCGGTCACCATCCACAACCGCGGGAAGCACGGCTCCTATCAGTTGGAGGAGGAGTTGAAGAGGTTCTAAGGTATTCTTGGCCCTGTGGGGGCGTGTAGGCCCTGGGAGTCGGGTCGGCTGCCTGACACCCGATCCGGATCTTGCATTCCAACTACTTGGCAGCCAGGCCAGGTCTTGTATGTTTTTATTAACTGTTGTTGGTTTTGTTCTGTAGGGGAGTTGAGCGTCCTCCGGGAGGAGAAGGCCAGGGCGGTCTCCGAGAAGGACCGGTGACGCAGAGCGTCTAGGCGATCACTTCAGAAAGGGAACGGCTAGGTGTTGGGGAATGTTGCATGGGAAACAAAAAATTTCCTATGCACACGTAGGATCTATCCATGGTGATGAGCATCTACGAGGGGGAGAGTGGATCTACATACCCTTGTAGATCGCTAAGCAGGAAGCGTTAAGAAACGCGGTTGATGTAGTTGAACATCTTCCCGATCCAAATCGTCGAGCGTCCTGCGATCCCATCACGATCCTTCTCGCGATCCAATCACGATCCATCCCATGATCCCATGACGATCCGTCCTGCGATCAAATCACAACTCGTCTCGCGATCCTGATCACGGTCCTTCCGATCTAGCGCCGATCGGACGGTGACTCCACATTCAGCACACGTACAGCTCGATGACGATCTCCGCCTTCTTGATCCAGCAAGAGGGAGTGGAGAGTTAGATGAGTTCTCCACTAGCACAATGGCATGGTGGCGGTGGTGGTGGAGCCTTACCGGCAGGGCATTGCTAAGCACAACTGAGACGATCTAGTGGAGAACAGATCTAGAGGAAGAAGAGGGCAGCACATGGCAATTAGGGTTAGCTCTTCCCTCTAAATCCTCTAGTATATATAGGACAGAGGGAGGGGTGGAGGCAGCCTCAAACCCTCAAGGTTTGGTCGAAATTGGAGGTGGAGGAGTCCTACTCCAATCCTATTAGGAGTAGGATTCCTCCTTTCCACTTGTAAACTCTTTCCACCTCTCCATCATTGGATTTTTTTCCTTCTCAAACCTAATGGGCTTTAGTGGAGGCTTCAGCCAGCCCACTAGGGTCTGGTTTGTCTCCTCCCACAGCCCATGGGGCCCCTCGGGGCGTGACACCCCTCTCGGTGGTCCCCCGGTACCCTCCCGACACTCCCGATACACAATCGATGAGCCCGAAACTTTTCCGGTGACTAAAACAAGAATTCCTATATATCAATCTTTACCTCCAGACCATTCCGGAGCTCCTCGTGATGTCCAGGATCTCATCCAGGACTCCAAACAAGCTTCGCTCACCTCCATACATAACTCTATACTACCGAAACATCACAAACCTTAAGTGTGCAGACCGTGCGGGTTCGAGAACTATGTAGACATGACCGAGATACCTCTACGGTCAATAACAAATACTGGGACCTGGATTCCCATATTGGTTCCTACATATTGTACAAAGATCTTTATCGGTTGAACCTCTATGTCAAGGATTCAGTTAATCCCATATGATGTTCCCTTTGTCCTTCGGTATGTTACTTGCCCAAGATTCGATCGTCGGTTTCTCTATACCTAGTTCAATCTCGTTACCTGAAAGTCTCTTTCCTCGTTCCATAATACAAGATCTCGTGGCTAACTCTTTATTCACATTGCTTGCAAGGCTTATAGTGATGTTGTATTACCGAGTGAGCCCTGAGATACCTCTCCATCACACCGAGTAACAAATCCCAGTCTTGATCCATGCCAACCCAACAGACACCCTCGGGGATATGTGTAGAGCACCTTTATAGTCACCCAGTTACATTGCGACATTTGATACACACAAGGTACTCCTCTGCTGTCAGTGAGTTGCATGATCTCATGGTCATCGGAACAAATACTTGACATGTAGAAAACTATAGCAATAAACTGACATGATCATATGCTATGTTTATAGCTTGGGTCTTGTCCATCACATCATTCTCCTAATGATGTGATCCTATTTATCAAATGACATCTCATGACCATGGCCAGGAAACCTTGACCATCTTTTATTAATGAGCTAGTCTATTAATGGCATACTAGGGACATGGTGTCGTCTATGTATCCACACATGTATCTGAGTTTCCGATCAATACAATTCTAGCATGGATAATAAACGATTATCATGAACAAGGAAATATGATAATAACTGATTTATTATTGCATCTAGGGCATATTTCCAACTATATCCCACTTGCACTAGAGTCAATAATCTAGCTCACATCGCTATGTGATTTGTTATGAATCTCACACCCAATGAGTTCCGGGGTTCGATCATGTTGTGCATGTGAAAGAGGTTTTAGTCAACGGGGCTGCGACTTCAGATCCATGTGTTCTTTGCAAATCTCTACATCTTATTGTAGACAGTGCTACAAGACTCCACTTCAAGCTATTCCAAATTGCTGCTCCACTATATGTATCCGGATTGCTACTAAGAGTCATCCGGATTGGTGTTAAAGCTTGCATCGACATAACTCTTTACGACGAACTCTTTATCACCTCCATAATTGAGAAATATTTCCTTAGTCCTTTTTTTACTAAGGATAATCTTGACCGCTGTCCAGTAATCCACTCCTGAATCACTCTTGTACCCCTTGGCCAACTCATGGCACGGCACACACCAGGTGCGGTACATAGCATGGCATACTATATAGAGCCTATGGCTAAGGCATAGGGGACGACCTTCGTCCTTTTTCTTTCTTCTGCCATGGTCGAGCTTTGAGTCTTACTCAACTTCACACCTTACAAATCAGGCAAGAACTCTTTCTTTGACTGATCCATTTTGAACTCTTTCAAAATCTTGTCAAGGTATTTACTCATTGAAAAATCTTATCAGGCGTCTTGATCTATCTCTTATAGATCTCCATGTCCAACAATTAAGTAGCTTTATCCGGGTCTTCCTTTGAAAAACTCTTTTTCAATAACCCTTTATGCTTTCTAGAAATTCTACATTATTTCTGATCAACAATATGTCATCCACAAATGCTTATCAGAAACTCTATAGTGCTCCCACTCACTTTGTTTTAAGTACAAGTTTCTCATAAACTTTGTATAGACTCAAAAACTTTGATCACCTCATCAAAGCGTATATTCCAACTCCGAGATGCTTGCTCCAACCCATAGAAGGATTGCTAGAGCTCGCACACCTTGTAGCATCCTTAGGACTGACAAAACCTTCTGGTTGTATCACATACAACCTTTCCTCAAGTAAACCGTGAAGGAAACGATGTTTTGACATCCATCTGTCAGATTTCATAATTGAAAAATGCAGCAACTGCTAACATAATTCCAATAGATTTTAGCATAGCTACGAGTGAGAAAGTCTCATCGTAGTCAACTCCTTGAACTTGTCAGAAACTTCTTTGCGACAATTCAAGCTTTATAAATGGTGACATTTACCATCAGCGCCTGTCTTCATCTTAAAGCTCCATTTGTACTCAATGACCTGCCGTCCAACGAGCAAGTCTACCAATGTCTATACTTGGTTTTCATACATGGATTCTTTCTCGTATTTCATGGCCTATAACCATTTTTCAGAATTTGGGCCCATCATCGCTTCTCCATAGTTAGTAGGTTCATCGTTGTCGAACAACATGACCTCTAAGACAGGGTTGCCGTACCACTCAAGAGTAGTACGCGTCCTTGTCGACCTACGAGGTTCGATAGTAACTTGATCTGAAGCTTAATGATCATCATCATTAACTTCCAATTCAACTCATATAGGCTCCACAGAAACATCTTTCTGTGCTGCGCTACTCTATGCCTGAAACAAAGGTTCAACAACCTCATCCAGTTCTATCTTCCTCCCACTCAATTCTTTCGAGAGAGACTCTTTCTTGAGAACGGGCCCAGTTTTAGCAACAAAACACTTTGTACTCGGATCTGAGATAGAAGGTATACCCAATTGTTCTTAGGGTATTCTATGAAGATGCATTTTTGCGCTTTGGGTTTGAGCTCACTAGGTGAAAACCATTTGTCACATAAGCATCGCAGCCCCAAACATTAAGAAATGACAGCTTAGGCTTCTATCAAACCATATGGTGTCATCTCAATGGATTTAGATGGTGCCCTATTTAAAGTGAATGTAGTTGTCTCTAATGCATAACCCCAAAACGATAGTGGCAAAACGATAAGAGACATCATAGTACGCACCATATCCAATAGAGCACGACTATGACGTTCGGACACACCATCACACTATGGTGTTCCAGGTGGCATGAGTTGTGAAACAACTTTCACATTGTCTTAAGTTGTATACCAAACTCGTAACACAGATATTCACCTCCATGATCATATCATAGACATTTTTATCTTGTTGTCACGGTGATCTTAAACATCACTCTGAATTTGCTTGAACTTTTCAAACATTTTAGACTTGTGTTTCATTAAGTAAATATACACTATATCTACTGAAATCATCAGTGAAGGTACGGAAATAACGATATCGAGCGCATGCTACAACACTCATTGGACCGTATACATCAAAATGTATCATTTCCAATAAGTTACTTGGCCCGCTAAATCATATTGAAAACGGGGTTTCAATCATCTTGCCCACGAGGCATGGTCTGCATGTCTCAACCGATTCGAAATCGAATGAGTCCAAAGATCCATTAGCATGGAGTTTTTCATGCGCTTTACACCAATATGACATTTAGCCGCAGTGCCACAAGTATGTGGTACTATCATTATTAACTTTGTATCTTTTGGCATCTATGTTATGAACATGTGTATTACTACAATCAAGATTCGACAAACCATTCTCATTGGGTGCATGACCATTGAAGGTATTATTCAAGTAAACGGAATAACCATTATTCTCTAACTTAAATGAATAAATGTATTGCAATAAACATGATATAATCATGTTCATGCTTAAGGCAAACACCAAATAACACTTATTTAGGTTTGTCACTAATCCCGAAGGTAGAGAGAGCGTGCGATGTTGATCACATCAACCTTGGAGAAATTTCCAACAGACATCATCACCTCACCCTTAGCTAGTCTTCATTTATTCCGTAGTTTTCATTTCGAGTTACCAACATTTAGCAACCGAACCGGTATCCAATACCCAGTTGCTACTAGGAGTACTAGCAAGGTATACATCAATAACACGTATATAAAATATACTTTTGTCGATGTTGCCAGCCTTCTTATCTACCAAGTATCTAGGGTTGTTCCGCTTCAGTGACCGCTCTCCTCATAATAGAAGCACTTAGTCTCGGGTTTGGGTTCAACTTTGGGTTACTTCACTGGAGCAGCAACTGACTTGCCATCCATGAAGTTTCCCTCCTTACCCTTTCCCTTTTCGAAGCTAGTGGTTTTACTAACCATCAACACATGATGCTCCTTCTTTATATCTACCTTCGCGGTGTTAAACATCGCGAATAGCTCAGGGATCATCATTTCTATCCCTGCCATTTTATAGTTCATCACGAAGCTGACTTGGAGAACTATATCAATTACTATCTTATCTGGAAGATCAACTCGGACTCGATTCAAGCGATTGTAGCACCCAGACAATCTGAGCACATGCTCAACAATTGAGCTATTCTCCTTCATCTTGTAGGCAAAGAATCTTGTTGGACATCTCATATCTCACAACACGGGCACGAGCCTGAGATCCCAATTTCAGCTCTTAGAACATCTCATATGTTCCGTGACGTTCAAAACATTTTGGAGCCTCAATTCTTTGCCGTAATGCATGACGCACTGAACTATCAAGTAGTCATCAAAATGTTCCTGTCAGATGTTAACAACATCTACACATGACACTAGAGGGGGTGGCGGACCGAGCGGAGCATAAAGGACATAAGCCTTCTGTGCAGCAATGATGACAATCCTCTGATCACGGACCCAGTCTGCAATATTGCTACCATCGTTTTTCAACTGTATTTCTCTAGGAACATATAAAAATTCAAGGGAGCTACAACGTGAGCTAGTAATCTACAACATAATTTGCAACGACACTACTAACTATATTCATGATAATGAGTTCAATTAATCATATTACTTACGTACTCCCACTCAAATTGACATGCCTATGGTCATTCGAGTGATACATGATCCAAATCACCAACTCAAGTCCGATCATCACATGAGTTGAGGTGGTTTGAATGGTGAACATCATCATGTTGATCATATCTACTATATGACTCATGTTTGACCTTTCGGTCTCTTGTGTTCCAAGGCCATGTCTGTACATGCTAGGCTCGTCAAGTTTAACCCGAGTGTTCCGCATGTGCAACACTGGCTTGCACCCGTTGTATGTGAACGTAGAGTCTATCACACACGATCATCACGTGGTGTCTCGACACGATGAACTTTCACAATGGTGCACACTCGGAGAGAACACAATTTATCTTGAAATTTTAGTGAGGGATAACCTTATAATGCTACCGTCGTCCTAAGCAAAACAAGGTGCATAAAAGGATTAACATCACATGCAAATCATAAGTGACATGATATGGCCATGAATTTGTGCTTTTGATCTCCATCTTTAAAGCACCGACATGATCTCCATCATCATCGGCATGACACCATGATCTCCATGCTTCTTCTACTATTGCTACCGCTTAGCGATAAAGTAAAGCATTACATAGCGCTTAATGATTGACACGCAGGTCATACAATAATTAAAGACAACCCTATGGCTCTTGCCAGTCGCCGTACTCAATGACATGCAAGTCGTTATATTCTATACAATACATGATCATCTCATACATCGCATATATCTCATACATCGCATGTATCTTGGCCATATCACTTCACAACATACCCAACAAAAACAAGTTAGACGTCCTCTAATTGTTGTTGCAAGTTTTACGTGGCTGCTACAGGTATCTAGCAAGAAGAATTCTCACCTACGCAAACCCACAACGGGATACATAAGTTGCTTTTCAACCTTATTAAGGACCGCCTTTGTCGAATCTGATCCAACTAAAGTAGGAGAGATAGACACCTGCCAGCCATATTTGTGCAACAAAGTTACACGTCAGTCCATGGAACCGGTCTCTCGTAAGCGTATGAGTAAGGTTGGTCTGGGCTGCTTCATCCCACAATACCGTTGAACCAAAATACGACCAAGGGAGGAAGCAATCTAAGCATCAACGCCCACAAACTCCTTTGTTTTCTTACTCGAGATCTCATCTACACATAGACCTACCTCATGATGCCACTGTTGGGGAATGTTGCATGGGAAACAAAAAAGTCCTACCCACACACAAGATCTATCCATGGTGATGAGCATCTATGAGGGGGAGAGTGGATCTACATACCCTTGTAGATCGCTAAGCGGGAAGCGTTAAGAAACGCGGTTGATGTAGTCGGACGTCTTCGCGATCCAAATCATCGAGCATCCAGCAATCCCATCATGATCCTTCTCGCAATCCCATCACGATCCATCCCGAGATCCTATCACGATCCGTCCCACGATCAAATCATGAATCGTCTCGCGATCCTAATCACGGTCCTACAGATCTAGCGCTAACTGGACGACGCCTCCGCTTTCAGCACATGTACAGCTCGATGATGATCTCCGCCTTCTTGATCTAGCAAGAGGGAGCAGAGAGGTAGATGAGTTCTCCGCTGGCACAACGGCATGGTGGCGGTGGTGGTGGAGCTGTCCCGGTATTGCTTCGCCAAGCACAACCGAGACGATCTAGTGGAGAACAGATCTAGAGGAAGAAGAGGGCGGCATGTGGCAATAAGGGTTAGCTCTTACCTCTAAATCCTCTAGTATATATAGGATGGAGGGAGGGGAGGAGGAAGCATCAAACCCTTAAGGTTTGGTCGAAATTGTAGGTGGAGGAGTCCTACTCCAATCCTATTAGGAGTAGGATTCCTCTTTTCGACTTGGATACTCTTTCCACCTCTCCATCTTAGCATTTTTTCCTTCTCAAACCTCATGAGATTTAGTGGAGGCTTCGGCCAGCCCACTAGGGTCTGGCTTGTCTCCTCCCACAGCCCATGAGGCCCCTCGGGGTGTGACACCCCTCATGATGGTCCCCCGGTACCCTCCTGACACTCCCGATACACTACCGATGAGCCCGAAACTTTTCCGGTGACCAAAACAGGACTTCCTATATATCAACCTTTACCTCCAGACAATATCGGAGCTCCTCCTGACGTCCAGGATCTCACCCGGAACTCCAAACAACCTTTGGTTACCACCATACATAACTCTATAGTACGGAAACGTCATCAAACCTTAAGTGTGCAGACCCTGTGGGTTCGAGAACTATGTAGACATGACCGAGACACCTCTACGGTCAATAACCAACAGCGGGACCTAGATGCCCATATTGCTTCCTACATATTCTACAAAGATCTTTATCGGTTGAACCTCTATGTCAAGGATTCAGTTAATCCCATATGATGTTCCCTTTGTCCTTCGGTATGTTACTTGCCCGAGATTCGATCGTCGGTTTTTCTATACCTAGTTCAATATCGTTACCAGCAAGTCTCTTTACTCGTTCCGTAATACAAGATCACATGGCTAACTCTTTATTCACATTGCTTGCAAGGCTTATAGTGTATCGAGTGGGCCTTGAGATATTTCTCCGTCACACGGAGTAACAAATCCCACTCTTGATCCATGCCAACCCAACAGACACCCTCGGGGATACGTGTAGAGCACCTTTATAGTCACCTAGTTCTGTTGCGACATTTGATACACACAAGGTACTCCTCTGGTGTCAATGAGTTGCATGATGTCATGGTCATAGGAACAAATACTTGACACGAAGAAAACTATAGCAATCAACTGACACGATCATATGCTATGTTTATAGTTTGGGTCTTGTCCATCACATCATTCTCCTAATGATGTGATCCCGTTTATCAAATGACATCTCATCTCCATGGCCAAGAAACATTGACCATATTTGATTAACGAGCTAGTCTATTAGAGGCATACTAGGGACATGGTGTTGTCTATGTATCCACACATGTATCTGAGTTTCCGATCAATACAATTCTAGCATGGAGAATGAACGATTATCATAAACAAGGAAATATGATAATAACTGATTTATTATTGCCTCTAGGGCATATTTCCAACACTGGGCGCCTTACTGGTGGACAGGCAGGCGGCCCAAGACCACCTGAAAGCCGACGTCGCGCGGGAGGTGGCGGCCTAGGAGAAGGCCGTCAAGGAGGCGGCTGATGCCGCGCAACGGACCGCCGCCCTCCAAAGAAAGGTAACCCGCCTCGAGAGGATGCTCAAGGAGCACAAGGATGCCCTTTCTGAGGCGGAGGCGGTGCTGGTGTCAGAGCGGGACTCCTCGCTGCATTTCGCCCTCGAGTTGGACGACTCCTTTCAACTTAAGTGTGAGTTTTCTTTTTTGGCCGGCTGCGTTCTTCTTGCCTCTCTTCTATTTTCTTTTTCTGATCCTCCCCTCTCTTTTCGAGAGTGTTTCTTGGAAACCCAGCACCATGCTAAGTGCATCATGGAGGAACACCGGGAGTATCTCTGGGAGCGCGGGCGTGAGATCGAGGAGAACGTCGGTTGGGACATGGAGGAGCTTGGGCTAGCCATGGAGAACCGGCTGATCGATCTTGAGCGCGGCGTGGAGCGGTTGAAGACGGTCGACGAGGAGGTGATCGCCGCCCAGTGGCCAGGTCGCGGGGCTCTAGAGATACGCATGGCATTGTGGCTGGAGAACACCATGGCCCGGCTCGAGGTCTGGAAGGCGTCGCAGCTCGAGCCGGCGCACAAATGGCACGCCGATTCGTCACATCGTGGTATCATGGCGTCTACTTGGATCGTCTGGCCACCATGCAGGACGAGCCGAAGGAGGAGTGGGCGGCATGCAGGACCGCCCTTGTCTGTCGGGCCAATGAGCTTGCCTCGTATGTCATCCCGAATGAGCTCCTTCTGGCCCTCGGCGAGGATGGCGAGCCTGTCGCCAAGGATTCCTTCGGCAACCCCAAAGGTCCAGAGGAAGAGGGGGTCACCGATGAGAGCACCGACCCCAGCACCGATAGGAGGGGTGAGACTTTGGGAACCACGAACGCTGACCCGAAGGCTGCAGCCTCTTCCGGGCCACACGTCCAGTCGGTTGGCGGTGCGCCGGCTGGCGACGCATCGGTAGCCTAAGCCGCCGGGCGTTTTACTTGCTTCTACTTTTGCTGCATGTTAGACTCAATTCCACCTACTCGGGGTGTATGTAACGAAGCTATGGCTGGTGGACTTTTCAAGTTTTTATCAGTTTGCACTTTGATTGTTCAATGTGTTGTTATCATGCGTGTCGTCTCGTCCTTATCCCTTTTTTGCCGCCTTGGTTCCGTCTGCTCATCCCCTTTTCCCCTTTGGTTTCGGTGCCGCCAGCTCGACAGCCGGGAGCCGGTTTCTAGCAGGGTCGGGGCTTCCACCTCGAGGGAGCCGGCTTTGAGTTTAGGTATCGTCAGGGCTTTTCCGGTAAGGGAAGTGACAGAGGCGAGAAAGTGATCTGGCTAGACCTAGCCGGTTACCCCCTAGCGATCGGTTTTCGTGTGTGCCAAGCTTTGCCGCCCCAAGTGTTGGGGAATGTCGCATGGGAAAAAAAAATTTCCTATGCACACGCAAGATCTATCCATGGTGATGAGCATCTACGAGAGGGCGAGTGGATCTACATACCCTTGTAGATCGCTAAGCGGGAAGCGTTAAGAAACGCGGTTGGTGTAGTCGAACGTCTTCGCGATCCAAATCACCGAGCGTCCCGCGATCACATCACGATCCGTCCCGCGATCCAATCACGAACCGTCCCGCATACTCATCACGATCCGTCCCGTGATCTCATCACGGTCCGTCTCGCGATATTGATCACGATCCGTCCTGTGAACTCATCACAATCTGTCTCGCAATCTTGATCACGATCCGTCCCACGAACTCATCACAATCCGTCTCGCGATCTTGATCACGGTCCTTCCGATCTAGCGCCGAACAGACGACACCTCCGCGTTCAGCACACGTACAGCTCAATGACGATCTCTGCCTTATTGATCCGGCAAGAGGGAGCAGAGAGGTAGATGAGTTCTCCGGCAGCGTGATGGCGCTACGGCAATGTGGGTGGAGCAATTCCGACAGGGCTTCACCTAAGCACTGCAGAAATCCGATCTAGAGGAGAAACTATGCACTGGAGGAATGCGCAGCACGTGGCTAAAATTTTTGTGCCAAAACCCTAAAACCTCTACTATATATAAGAGGAAGAGAGGAGGCTTGGCACAAGGGCAAAGCCTACTAGGAGGCTTCGGCCGAAGCTAGGGAGGAGAGTCCTCCTCCTCCTCCAATCCTAGTAGGATTAGGACTCTTCCTTTTTTTGCCTTTTTGCCTTTTTTCCACCTTTTCTCTTTGGGCTTTTCTTCCCTAACCGCATGGGCCTTGTGTGGGACTTCCACCAGCCCACAAAAGACTGGTATTTATTCTCCCACAGCCCATGAAGCCTCTTGGGTCGAAATACCCCTCCCGATGGTCTCCCGGTACACTACCGGCACTCCCGGTATATTACCGATGAGCCCGAAACTTTTCCGGTGACCAAAATAGGACTTCCTATATGCAATATTTACCTCCGGACCATTCCGGAGCTCCTCGTGACGTCCGGGATCTCATTCGGGACTCCGAACAACCTTAGGTCACCACCATACATAACTCTATACTACCAAAGCGTCACCGAACCTTAAGTGTGCAGACCCTGCGGGTTCGAGAACTATGTAGACCTGACCAAGACACCTCTACGGTCAATAACCAATAGCGGGACCTGGATGCCCATACTGGTTCCTACATATTCTATGAAGATATTTATCGGTCGAACCTCTATGTCAAGGATTCAGTTAATCCCGTATGACGTTCCCTTTGTTCTTCGGTATGTTACTTGCCCGAGATTTGATCGTCGGTATCTCCATACCTAGTTCAATCTTGTTACCGGCAAGTCTCTTTACACGTTCCGTAATACAAGATCCCGTGACTAACACTTAGTCACATTGCTTGCATGGCTTATTGTGATGTTGTCTTACCGAGTGGGCCCTGAGATACCTCTCCGTCACACGGAGTAACAAATCCTAGTCTTGATCCATGCCAACTCAACAGACACCTTCGGAGATACCTGTAGAGCACCTTTATAGTCACCCAGTTACGTTGTGACATTTGATACACACAAGGCACTCCTTCGGTGTCAGTGAGTTGCATGATCTCATGGTCATAGGTACAGATACTTGACATGCAGAAAACGGTAGCAATAAACTGACTCGATCATATGCTATGTGTGTAGTTTGGGTCTTGTCCATCACATCATTCTCCTAATATTGTGATCCCATTATCAAATGACATCTCATGTCCATGGCTAGGAAACCTTAACCATCTTTTGATTAACGAGCTAGTCTATTAGAGGCATACTAGGGACATGGTTTTGTCTATGTATCCACACATGCATCTAAGTCTCCGATCAATACAATTATAGCATGGATAATAAACTATTATCATGAACAAGGAAATATGATAATAACTAATTTATTATTGCCTCTAGGGCATATTTCCAACAGTCTCCCACTTGCACTAGACTCAATAATCTACTTCACATCACCATGTGATTCGCATTGTTGTGAATCTAACACCCAATGAGTTGTAGGGCTCGATCATGCTTTGCATGTGAGAGAGGTCTTATAGTTAATGGGTCTGCGACATTTAGATCCGTGTACTTTGCAAATCTCTATGTCAAACTGTAAACATTGCTACCACACTCCACTTGGTACTATTCCAAATGGCTGCTCCACTATACGTATCTAGATTGCTACTACGAGTCATCTGGATTGGTGTTAAAGCTTGGATCGATGTAACTCTTTAAGACGAACTCTTTATCACCTCCATAATCAAGAAACATTTTCTTAGTCTTTTAGTTACTAAGGATAATCTTGACCGCTGTCTAGTGATCCACTCTTGGATCACTCTTGTACCCCTTGATGGACTCATGGCAAGGCACACACAGGTGCGGTACACAGCATGGCATACTATACAGAGCCAATGGCTAAGGCATAGGGGACGACGTTCGTCATTTCTCTTTCTTCTGCTGTGGTCGAGCTTTGAGTCTCACTCAACTTCACACCTTACAAATCAGCCAAGAACTCTTTCTCTGACTGATCCATTTTGAACTATTTCAAAATCTTTTCAAGGTATGCACTCATTGAAAGTCTCATCAAGCATCTTGATCTATCTCTATAGATCTTGATGCTCAACAATTAGGTAGCTTTATCCAGGTCTTCCTTTGAAAAACATTTTTTCAAATAACTGTTTATGCTTTCTGGAAATTCTACATTATTTCTGATCAACAATATGTCATCCACATATACTTATCAGAAACTCTATAGTGCTCCCACTCACTTTATTGCAAATACAAGTTTCATAAACTTTGTATAGACTCAAAGACTTTGATTACCTCATCAAAGTGTATATTCCAACTCCGAGATGCTTGCTTCAGTTCATGAAGGATCACTGAAGGTTGCACACCCTTTAGCATCCTTAGGACTGACAAAACCTTCTAGTTGTATCTCATACAACCTTTCCTTAAGGAAGGAAATGATGTTTTGGCATCCATCTGCCAGATTTCATAATTGAAAAATGTAGCAACTGCTAACATAATCCCAACAGACTTTAGCATCGCTGCGAGTGAGAAAGTCTCATAACAGTCAACTTCTTGAACTTGGCGGAAACTTCTTTGCGACAAGTCAAGCTTTATAAATGGTGACATTTACCATCAGCGTCTATCTTCATTTTAAAGGTCCATTTGTACTCAACGACCTGCCATCCAATGAGCAAGTCTACCAAAGTCTATACTTGGTTTTCATACATGGATCCTTTCTCGGATTTCATGGCCTCTAACCATTTGTCGGAATCCGGGCCCATCATCGCTTCTCCATAGCTCGTAGGTTCATCGTTGTCCAATAACATGACCTCCAAGACAGGGTTGTCGTACCGGTCAAGAGCAGTACACATCCTTGTCGACCTTCGAGGTTCGATAGTAACTTGATCCGAAGCTTCATGATCATCATCATTTACTTCCTCTTCAACTAACATAGGCTCCACAGAAACATCTTTCTGCGCTGCGCTACTCTCTGGTTGAAACAAAGGTTCAACAACCTCATCAAGTTCTATCTTCCTCCCACTCAATTCTTTCGAGAGAAACCTTTCTTGGGAAAGGACCCGTTTTAGCAACAAACACTTTATGCTTGGATCTGAGATAGAAGGTTCACCCAACTATTCTTAGGGTATTCTATGAAGATGCATTTGTCCGCTTTGGGTTCGAGCTCATTAGGTGAAAACATTTTCCACACAAGCGTCGCATCCCCTAACATCAAGAAATGACAATTTAGGTTTCTATCAAACCATAATTCACACGATGTCATCTCAATGGATTTAGATGGTGCCCTATTTAAAGTGAATGTAATTGTCTCTAATGCATAACCCCAAAATTATAGTAGCAAAACAATAAGAGACATCATAGCACACACCATAACCAATAGAGCACGACTATGACGTTCAGACACACCATCACGCTATGGTGTTCCAAGTGGCGTGTGTTGTGAAACAACTTTCACATTGTCTAAAGTTGTATGCAAAACTCGTAACTCAGATGTTCACCTCCACAATCATATCGCAGACATTTTTATCTTCTTGTCACGATGATCTTAAACTTCACTCTGAATTTTCTTGACCTTTTCAAACGATTAAGACTTGGGTTTAATTAAGTAAATATACACTATATCTACTCAAATCATCAGTGAAGGTAAGAAAATAACGATATCCACCGCACGCTACAAGGCTCATTGGATTGCATACATCAAGCATACATCAACAAGTATCATTTCCAATAAATCACTTTCCCGCTCCATCAAACCGGAAAACGAGGTCCTTAGTCATCTTGCCCAAGAGGCATGGTTTGCATGTCTCAACCGATTCAAAATCGAATGATTCCAAAGATCCATCAGCATGGAGTTTCTTCATGCGCTTATACCAACATGACATTTAGCGGCAATGCCACAAGTATGTGGTACTATCATTATTAACTTTGTATCTTTTGGCATCAATGTTATGAACATGTGTATTACTGCGATCAAGATTCAACAAACCATTCTCACTAGGTGCATGACCATTGAAGGTATTATTCATGTAAACAGAATAACCATTATTCTCTAACTTAAATGAATAACCGTGTTGCAATAAACATGATCTAATCATGTTCATGCTCAACACAAAACACCAAATAACATTTATTTAGGTTCGTCACTAATCCCGAAGGTAGAGAGAGCGTGCGATGTTGATCACGTCAACCTTGGAAACATTTCCAACATGCATCGTCACCTCACCCTTATCTAGTTCTCCGTTTATTTCGTAGCTTTTATTTTGAGTTACTAACATTTAGCAACCGAACTGGTATCCAATTCCCAGGTGCTACTAGGAGTACTCGCAAGGTACACATCAATAACACGTATATCAAATATTCTTCTATCGATGTTACCAGCCTTCTTATCTACCAAGTATCTAGGGTTGTTCCGCTTCAGCGACTGCTCTCCTCATAATCGAAACACTTAGTCTCGGGTTTGGGTTCAACTTTGGGTTGCTTCACTGGAGCAGCAACTGACTTGCCATCCATGAAGTTTCCCTCCTTTCCCTTGCCCTTCTCGAAACTAGTGGTTTTAATAACCATCAACACTTTACGCTCCTTCTTGATTTCTACCTTTGCGGTGTCAAACATCGCGAACATCTCAAGGATCATTATTTCTATCGCTGGCGTTTTATAGTTCATCACCAAGTTCTAGTAGCTTAGTGACAATGACTTCGAGAACTATATCAATCACTATCTTATCTGGAAGATCAACTCCCACTCAATTCAAGCGATTGTAGCACCCAGATAATCTGAGCACATGCTCAACGATTAAGCTATTCTCGTTCATCTTGCAGGCAAAGAATCTTGTTGGAGATCTCATATCTCGCAACACGGGCACGAGCCTGAGATCCTAATTTCAGCTCTTAGAACATCTCATATGTTCCATGACGTTCAAAACATTTCGGAGCCTCAATTCTAAGCCGTAATGCATGACACACTAAACTATCAAGTAGTCATCAGAACGTGCCTCTCAGATGTTCACAACATCTATAGACGATGCTAGAGGGGTTGGCGCACTGAGCAGTGCATTAAGGACATAAGCCTTCTGTGCAGCAATGAGGACAAACCTTAGATCATGGACCCAATCCGCAATATTGCTACCATCATCTTTCAACTCTATTTCTCTAGGAACTTATAAAAATTCAAGGGAGCTACAGCGCGAGCAAGTAATCTACAACATAATTTGCAAAGACACTATTGACTATGTTCATGATAATGAGTTCAATTAATCATATTACTTAAGAACTCCCACTCAAATTGACATCCCTTCCGGTCATTCGAGTGATACATGCTCCAAATTCACCAACTCAAGTCCGATCATCACATGACTTGAGGTGGTTTCAATGGTGAATATCATCATGTTTATCATATCTACTATAAGACTCATGTTCGACCTTTCGGTCTCTTGTGTTCCGAGGCCATGTCTATACATGCTAGGCTCGTCAAGTTTAACCCGAGTGTTCTGCACACACTACTTGATGTATTTTGAGGGAAGACGTTTAGGGCAAGCCGGTGAGCCCTCGAGACTAGGAGCCGGATCCGGGAGCCGGCGGATTGAATCGAAATTTTTGAAATGAAGCGGGACGTGGCCTGTCCCAAGAGTCGGCTTGGGGCACCCATTGCATTCATAAGCCCAAAAGGGAAGGGTACATACATACACTTGTTCTTAGAAGTAAAACGGTCGGAGGAGCACCGCGTTCCAAGGGCGCTTCGTCTCCTCGCCGGAGGCATCTCTCTTGCGCTTCTGTGGCTTCTGGGCGTCTATCAGGTAGTATGCATTGTTGTGCAGTGCCTTGCTGACGATGAACGGGCCCTCCCATGGGGAGGACAGTTTGTGCTGGCCGGCTGTTCATTGGATCTGCCTGAGCACCAAGTCTCCTTCACGGAATGAGAGTGGCTGGATCCGCTTGCTGTCGTAGTGCCGGAGCTTCTGCTGGTAGATGGCCATCCGGCTCAAGGCTAGTTCACGTTCTTCTTCGAGTAGGTCGACGCCGTCTTTGTTTGCCTCCCTTGCGTCCTTCTCCATGTATAGGGCGACCCGAAGCGAGTCGAACTCGATATTGGTGGGTATGATCGCCTCGGACCCATACATGATGAAGAAAGGGGTGTAGCCGGTCAACCGGTTGGGCGTGGTCCTGAGGCTCCAAAGGACAGCCGGCAACTCGTCAATCCAGCGGTCGGCTGACCTGACTAGTGGCGTTACGAGCCGGGGCTTGATGCCGGCCAAGATTAGGCCGTTTTCCCTCTTGACCTAGACGTTTGACTATGGATGCGCGATGGATGCCAAGTCGAGCCGGATGCCTTGTTTGGTGCAGAAAAATGCCCGCACACCCTTGGCAAAGTTTGTGCCGTTGTCGGTGATGATGTTCTGGGGGACATCATAGTGGACCTTCATGTTTTCGATGAACCAGACGGTCGTGGGACCGTCCAGCTTCTTGATTGGCCTGGCCTCGATCCACTTAGTGAACTTGTTGACAGCCACCAGTAGATGCGTCATGCCGCCTCGTGCTGTCTTGAAGGGACCCACCATGTCCAGCCCCAGACGGCGAAGGGCCACGAGAGGGGGATGGTCTGGAGGGACGTAGCCGGCAGGTGGCTCTGTGCGCTGAAGCGCTGGCAGCCCTCGTACTCGTCGACCAAATTCTGAGCCTCCTCCAAGGCGGTCGGCCAGTAGAAATCGTGGCGGAAGGCCTTGGCCACCAGGGTCCTGGAGGCCGTGTGGTGCCCACACTCGCCCTGGTGGACGTCGAGGAGGATCTCCTGACCCTTTTCCGGCTCGACGCACCGCTGAAAAACGCCGGTGGTGCTGCGATGAATGAGCTCGCGGTTGATGATGCTATAGGTCAGGGCTCGGCGCTGGATTCGCCTCGCCGTGGCCTTGTTAGGAGGGAGCTCGCCGCGTAAGAGGAAAGCTAGGATGGGCTGGGCCCATGAGGGAGCCGAGATGGGGACCGGTTCGTGAGTCCTCAGGTCTGGGTGTTCAGCCCCCGAGACTGGCTCGCCAGCCCTCGGGTCCGGCTCGCTAGCCCCTGAGAAGGAGACGGCTGGAGGGGCGTTGATAGTCATCATGACTGTTGTGGCGTCGGGGCCGGCTGCCTCGGATGCAGCCGGCTGGATCGGTGGAGCCGGATCCGACAAGGCAGCCGGAGTTGATGGAGCCGGCGGAAAAGATGCCAGGACTCGACATTATAGTCAGGTGGTCGAGGACCAAGGCGTAGCTGCCAGGACTCGGCATTACAGTCAGGTGGTCGGCCTGGCTCTAGGTGACCGGCTTCTCCCACCAATGCATGAACTGGGGAGTTGCCGGCATGGTGGCATTCACCTCTTGGTGGAGCCAGCACTAAGCGTGTTTGCCCGTCTCTTCGCTGGTGAAGACGATGTAGCAGCCATCCTAGTTGGGGAACTGGTCGTGCAAGCGACCGTTGTTCCGGGCCGGAGCCACAGCCGGCGCCGGGGTGGCAGCTCGGGCCAGGGCCGGTGCGTGGGCAGGCGGCACGGGAGGAGCCGAAAGGTTGTCCCCCCAGGGCAATCGTTGTGATAAGCTGCACCACCGTAGCGTGTGTATGTGGAGGGCTTGGCTCTAGAGTGGTTCTTGCAGGGGAGGTCGAGCATCTGCTCAAACGTGAGCTTGGGCTGCCAGGCAGCCTTGCCAGTGAGCTAGCGCTGACTAGAAGCTTGGGCAGCCAACTCCTGCTCCTTGATGGTGGCGACCTGCCGGCTCCCGTAGCGGGAGTCGGGCTGGTCATTCTTGCGCTTGTTGTTCTGCGGGTGCCGGTTGTTGATAGCCGGTCGTGACACCACCGGCGTCGGTGTTGCCTTGGCAGGCGGGGTCGTTTTGACCCGAATGGCAAAGTCGTCCGTGGCGTACTTATCCGCCTTGGTCATGAGCTCGGCTAGCGTAGACGGCTCAGAAGACAGGAGCTTGTGCTTGAGGGGAGTGCCGTCACGACAACCTTCGATGAAGTATTGTATGGCCTGCACCTCGTGCACCCCTTCGCAGGAGTTGCGGAGCTCGGTTCATCGGGTGAGGTAGTCGCGGAGGGGCTGGTCCGGTCCCAGAACGCACATGGCTAGTTTGCGGGGGCGGACGGGCCACTTGTAGGTGCCGGTGAAGTTGCGGACGAACGCCTCTTTGAAGTCCATCCAAGTGTTGATGCTGCCGACCATCAGGCTATTCAGCCAAGTGCAAGCCGAGCTGATCAGCATGAGGGGAGCATAGCAGACGGCTACATGCTTGTTCCCCCTGGTGATGCCGACTGCGGTGGTTTAGTCGATGAGCTAGTCCTCGGGCTTGGTAGCCCTGTTGCTGTTCAGGGTGTCCTGCGGAAGCGTGAAGCCGGGCGGGAACGGATCATTGCGGATCCGAGGACCTAAACATGTCCGGCCGATCGATCCCTCCTTCTAGAGGAGGGCCGACTACGCGAGCCGGTTGAAGCGAAGACGGGCGTCGTTTTTGCTGTGGGTGACTCGAGGTCCAAGCAGGGCCGTGAGGTCGGAATGGATGGCCAGTGGAAAGACGGTGTCGGCTCGTGCCGCGGAGGCGGTGTGTGCACGCGGCTGCGTCGACTGTCGGCAGACGATGCCTCGTTCCGACAGTTGCTGTGAGCTGGGTTGTTGCGGTGCCGGCTGTTCACAACCGGCTGCTCGTTCCTCGGTAGCTGGGAGCGCCAGGGGTTGCTCACCTTGACCCGCTGGCTGGAGATGCGAGGGGAGTAGGAGTGCTGAGTCGGCTGACGGCCAGCAGTCCCAACGCCCTCGCCCATGAGCCAGGGACCTTTGGACGCGGCTCCGCCGGGGGCGAGCTGGTGTTGCTGTGCATCAGTGGTGTCGATGAGGTCGTTGATGTGACGCTCACGAGCGGCATGCTCTTCACCCTCCAAGGTAGCTAGATCTTCGTAGGCTACCTTGGTGGCACGCACATTGGCCGCGGGAGTGTCGTAGACGGGCATCTTGCCGCACAGGATTTCCGCGACCATGCGGCCGCGGTCGCGCACAGCCCTTCGTCGGCTGGGGGAGTGAGACCATAGGTAGAGGCATACTCCCACTGAGCAGCCTCCATGCGGCGCCGCGTGTCCACGAGGGCACTGGCATCCTCGAACAGTAGGCGGCGAGCCGCCTCCAGCTCGGTTGTGGCGAAGTCGGGGTTCGCCGTCGGAGCAATGGGGGTGCTCTGGCCTCGGACAGCCACGTCGAGCTGGTCAAAGGTGCCAAGGTGGGCGGTGGCAACGTCAGCTTTGGCCCGCCCCCGGCCGGAAGAAGTGGTGGAGGTGATGGCCATTACTCCCACGCGGACGTGGGGGCCGCTGGACCTGATCGCAGCGAGTGTTCCCACGGACGTGGGCTGGTCGGTGCCGTCAAGCACCTCTCTAGTGTACTCGTCGATGACAGGTTCTTTGGCATGGCTTAGCTTGCCAAAGTGCTCAGTGATCCCATCGATGTCGAGCGCAAGGTCGACGATGCTGCCCGCAAGGCCTGCTGGAGCAAGCCTCACGAGCATGCGGTTTTGCCTGGACATGCGACGGCCGCAGGAGATGGCAAAGGGTCCTGCCCGAAGCGTGACTCCGGCCGGCGCCGCGTACCGCACCATGGTGGGCGCCAACTGTCATCATTTTCTCACGACAGATGCCATGGGTAGGCTTATCGAATGTGGTTGGGGCCGAAGGATGCCGACGGGCTCCAGGAGTGGGATTAGGTACACGCGGTGACTGACACTCGATGTACCCAGGTTCAGGGCCCTCCATAGGAGGTAATACCCCTAGTCCTGCTCAGTCTAGTTGATCGATGAGGAGATGTTAAAATGGTGCTCCTTGAGCTGTATCTAGAGGTGGAAGGAGGAGCAGTCGGCTGCCCTTCCCTTGCTACGAAAGTGCTTGTGGAACGAGGTGTTCCTCTCTGGGTGTCTGCGTCTGACAGATCTCTCTATGCATGGGGGGCTTGGGGGGTTTTATATGCCGACCCCCGGCCTACAATATTCTTAAGGTACTGCATGGGGGGACCGGCTGGCCAATAGGACCCGCCCCTCGAGCCGTCTCATTGCCTACGGGGTCCACTGGCTACGCAGTCCCGTCACCCGATGGGGCCCGCCAGCCGGCTTCGTGATTGGCCCGTGCCCACGCGCTACGGCACGGGCCGCCCGAGCGGCTTCATCCTGCGCCAGCCGACCAAAGTATCCGATACGGCCGGTGAGACTATAGACACGCGGGGGCAGGTAATGGAGTGGGTGGAGGCATGCCGGCAATGATGCCTCACCTGGTCGCGGTTAGCCAAGGTCAGCGGTACGACCTGCTGGATTGTAGCCATACGTGCCCGCGTGTTAGCGGTTACTGTGGCCATGTCTGGACCCATCGTGGGGGTCTTGTCTCATCGTCGTACCCGCGTGTAGTGGGATGGGACGGAAACATGCTCGCCCTAGGGTCAATGGGGGAGCCTGCCCGGGGGAAGCCGATCGTAGCCCAGCCAGCTAGGGTCGAGCCGGCTCTTCGGAGAGCCGGCCGCTGGCCAGCCGGCAGCGAGCCTATTGGCTGTGCGTCAGTCGGCCATGAGAAAGTCGGCAATATGATTTTCCTTGAAGAGGGGGAGAGAACCCCCTTGCTTTGGCCTACCCAGGGGTAATAACCCCATCATAAGATATACCGATAGTGTTGAAGACGAAATAGGGGACGCCTTTCGGGGCATCCCCAAGCTTAGACGCTTGAGTCATCCTTGAATATTACCGTGGGAGGGCCCTTGGAATCCCGAAGCTTAGGTTCTTGTCACTCCTTATTCTCCTCATATCGTTTTCTCACCCAAAACTTGAAAACTTCAATCACACAAAACTTAACGGAACTTCGTGAGAAGGGTTAGTATAATAAAGATAGATCATTCACTTAGGAACTGTCAAGACAAGATTCATAACTATTACCACATGATACCTACTGTATTCCATCATTCCCACAATTTATATTAGTCAATATAAACTATAGGAACACTTGAGACAAGCAAACTATGCATGCAAAACAGAATCTGTCAAAAACAAAACAGTCTGTAAAGATCTGAATGATCACCATACTTCCCTGACTCTAAAAATTCTGAATAATAGTACATATCACATAATTTGCATAGAAATTTTGTGTCAAAATTATAGAATTTTGTGACTCTCCAATAAAATCAGATAATTCATATACTAGAGGCACAACTTTATGTTTTTGCACAGAATCAAACAAGCAAGTGTCCACACTATCCCAAAGGCTTTACTTGGCACTTTATTGAAATAAAAGACACAAAACATGATTAATACAGTAGCTTAATCATTTGAACACATAAAAATAGAAAGTAAAAGTAGTGGTTTGTCTCCCAACAACCGCTTTTCTTTAATGCATTTTAGCTAGGCATGATGATTTCAATGATGCTCGTATAGGAATAATAATTGAAATATGCAAAAGAGCATCATGAATCTCATTAGAAGCACATTTAAGTCTAACCCACTTCCTATGCACAGGGATTTTGTGAGAAAACAATTTATGGGAGCAAGAATCAACTAGCATAGGAAGGCAAAACAAGCCTAACTTCGAAACCTTGAACACATAGAGAGGAAACTTGATATTATTGCAATTCCTACAAGCATAAGTTCCTCCCTCATAATAATTTTCAGTAGCATCATGAATGAATTAGACAATATAACTATCGCATACAGCATTATTTTCATGATGCAAAAGCATAGAATTTTTATTACTACCCACACAACCACAATTCTTCTCATGCAAAGTAGTGGGAGGAAACTCAACAAAATAACTATCATGTGACACTTGATTGACATAACCACATTGAATATTAAAATCATGATAATATGTTTCATGGTTGTCATTAGTCTTTATATCATATGTGTCATCACATTAATCATCATAGACAGGAGGTATGTCATCATCATAAAAATTGTGCTCATCAAAACTTGGGGGACTAAAAATATCATATTCATCAAACATAGCATCCCCAAGCTTGTGGCCTTGCATATCATTAGCATCATGAATATTCAGATAATTCATACTAACAACATTGCAATCATGCTCATCACTCAAAGATTTAGTGCCAAACATTTTAAAAACTTCTTCTTCTAACACTTGAGCACAATTTTCCTTTCCATCATTTTCATGAAAGACATTAAAAAGATGAAGCATATGAGGCAACCTCAAATCCATTTTTTTGTAGTTTTCGTTTATAAAACCAAACTCGTGAAAAACATGAGACTAAAAGATTTGACTTCAAGATCTAAAGATATACCTTCAAGCACTCACCTCCCTAGCAACGGTGCCAGAAAAGAGCTTGATGTCTACTACACAACTTTATTCTTGTAGACTCGTGTTGGGCCTCCAACCATAGAGTTTTGTAGGACAGAAGAAAATTTCCCTCAAGTGTATGACCTAAGGTTAATCAATCCGTGGGAGTTGTAGGATGAATATGGTGTCTCTCAAACAACCCTACAATCAAATACAAGAAATCTCTTGTTTCCCCAACACACCCAATACAATGGAAAATTGTATAGGTGCACTAGTTCGGCAAAGAGATGGTGATACAAGTGCAATATGGATGGTAGATATAGGTTTTTGTAATCTGAAAATATAAAAACATCAAGGTAACAATGATAAAAGTGAAGACAAATGGTATTGCAATGCTTAGAAACAAGGCCCATGGTTCATACTTTGACTAGTGCAATTTCTCTAAACAATACTGACATAGTTGAATCATATGTAATTACCTCTCGTGCGACAAAGAGTTCACTCCAAAATAACAAATAGCGGAGAACTAACGAAGAAATTGTTGTAGGGTATGAAACCACCTCAAAGTTATCTTTTCCGATCAATCTTATGAGTTGTCCCAATAAGTGTCACGAACAGTTAGAGAGTTCGTACTAAAATAACACCTTGAGACACACGTCAACCAAAACCCTAATGTCACCTAGATATTCCAATGTCACCTAGATATTCCAATGTCACCAAAAGTACCCATGGGCTTGATTATACGATATGCATCACATAATTTCATATTCATCATGTTCAATCCAACACAAAGAACTTCAAAGAGTGCCGCAAAGTTTCTACCGGAGATTCAAGACGAAAACATGTGCCAACCCCTATGCATGGATTCCCAAGGTCACGGAACCCACAAGTTGATCACCAAAACATACATCAAGTGGATCAATAGAACATCCCATTGTCACCATGGATATCCCATCGCAAGAGATACATCAAGTGTTCTTAAATCCTTAAAGACTCAATCTGATAAGAAGACTTCAAAGGGAAAACTCAATTCATCACAAGAAGATAGAGAGGGGAAAACTCCATATGATTCATCTATATCAATAAAGCTCGTGGTACATCAAGATCGTGTCATCTCAAGAACACGAGAGAGAGAGAGAGAGATCAAACACATATCTACTGGTACATACCATCAGCCCCGAGGGTGAACTACTCCCTCCTCGTCATGAAGACCGTCGGGATGATGAAGATGGCCTCCGGTTATGGTTTCCCCCTCAAGCAAGGTGCCGGAACGGGCTCCCGATTGGTTTTTCATGGCTCTGGAGGCTTGCAGTGGCGGAACTCTCGATCTAGGTTTATTTCTAGGGATTTTAGTATTTATAGAATTTTTTGGCATCGGTCCCACGTCTAGAAGGTTCCCGAGGAGGTAACAAGCCGGCTAGGCGCGGTCAGGGGTGGCCGCGCCCTGGTGGCTTGTGACTCCCTCGGGACTCTTCTCCGGTATCTTTTCGCTCTAGTATTTTTATATTTTCCAAAAATCTTCTTCGTAAATTTTTAGCGCATTCCGAGAACTTTTATTTCTGCACAAAAACGAAACCACGGTAGTTCTCCTGAAAACAATTTAACTCCGGGTTAGTTCTAATTAAATCATACAAAAATCATATAGAATTATTGTAAACATAGCATGAATAATTCATAAATTATAGATACATTGGAGACGTATCAACATCCCCAAGCTTAATTCCTGCTCATCCTTGAGTAGGTAAATGATAAAAGAAATAATTTATGAAGTGTGAATGCTAGATCAATGATAGTTCCAAACACTTTTTCTAGCATCATTATATATCATAAACAGTAGCTCATCTCATAAAACTTCTCATGACAAAGTAACAAGCTATTCACAAGTTAAAGTATAGACCATAAAGTTTCTTGAAAACTAACAAACTATGCTCTTAGTCACCAAACAATTGCAATTGATCTTATTTCCAGGAAGGGTCTATTTAAGAGCTTTGATTTAACAAATTCCACATACCCAATCATCATATAGTCTTCCATGATTGCTAACACTCATAGAATATTGCAATGCTTAGAAACAAGGCCCATGGTTCATACTTTCACTAGTGCAATTTCTCTCAACAATACTGACATAGTTGAATCATATGTAAATACCTCTCGTGCGACAAAGAGTTCACTCCAAAGTCACAAATAGCGAAGAACTAACGAAGAAATTATTTTAGGGTACGAAACCACCTCAAAGTTATCTTTTCTGATCAATGTTATGAGCTATCCCTATAAGTGTCATGAACATCCCTAGAGTTCGTACTAAAATAACACCTTAAGACACACATCAACCAAAACCGTAATGCTACCTAGATACTCCAATGTCACCACAAGTACCCATGGGGTTGATTATACGATATGCATCACATAATTTTAGATTCATCATGTTCAATCCAACACAAAGAACTTCCAAGTGTTCCCCAAAGTTTCTACCAGATATTCAAGAAGTAAACATGTGCCAAACCCTATGCATAGATTCCCAAGGTCACGGAACCCGCAAGTTGATTACCAAAGCATACATCAAGTGGGTCAATAGAACATCCCATTGTCACCACCGATATCCCATCACAAGACATACATCAAGTGTTCTCAAATCCTTAAAGACTCAATCCAATAAGAAAACTTCAAAGGGAAAACTCAATTCATCACAAGAAGATAGAGAGGGGAAAACTCCATATGATTCATCTGTATCACTAAAGCTCGCGGTACATTAAGATCATGCCATCTAAATAACATGAGAGAGAGAGAGAGATCAAACACATAGATACTGGTACATACCATCATCCCTGAGGGTGAACTACTCCCTCATCGTCATGAAATCGCGGGGATGATGAAGATGGCCTCTGGTGATGGTTCCCCCTCCGGCAAGATGCTGGAACGGGCTCCCGATTGGTTTCTTGTGGCTTTGGAGGCTTGCGGCAGTGGAACTCCCGACCTAGCTTTCTTTCTAGGGGTTATAGTATTTATAGGAATTTTTGGCGTCGGTCCCACGTCCAGAAGGTTCCCGAGGAGGTCACAAGCCAGCTAGGCGTGGCCACGGGGGGTGGCGGCGCCCTGGTGGCTTGTGACTCCCTGGGGACTATTCTCCGGTATCTTTTTGCTCCATTATTTTTTATATTTTCCAACCATTCCAAGAACTTCTACTTCTGCACAAAAACGACATCATGGTAGTTCTGCTGAAAACAGCGTCAGTCCGGGTTATTTCTAATAAAATCATACCAAAATCATATAGATTTATTGTAAAAATGGCATGAATACTTCATAAACTATAGATACGTTGGAGATGTATGAGTATCCCAATCCTTTTGTGGCAACGGACAGGCCAAAACTATCTCTTATGATGAGTAAAGTGTTCTTGAGGGTACATGGGAATTTCATCTGCTCACTTTCATCATGTTGGTTTGATTCATGTTCGCTACTTTGATAATTTGATATGTGGGATGGACCGGTGATAACGTATTGGTCTTGAACTAACAACCTACTCATGATTAACCCCCTCGCAAGCATTCGTAACTATGAGAAAAGTATCAAGACAAAGTCTAACCATAGCATTAAACCTGTGGACCCAAATCAGCCCCTTACGAAGTAGCGCATAGACTAGGGTTTCAGCTTCTGTCACTCTAGCAACCCATCATCTAGTAACTACTCCACAATGAATTCCCTTAGGCCAAAGGATGGTTGAGTGTCATGTAGTCGACGTTCACATGACAATACTAAGGGAATCACAACATACATATCATCACAAGTATCGAACACATATCAAATTCACAGGATTAATTGCAGCATGACTTCTCTCGTGACCTCAAGAACAAAGGTAACTACTCAAAAATAATATGCATGCTCAAGATCAGAGGTGTATTGAAAATCATAATGGATCTGAACATATAATCTTCCACCAAATAAACCATATAACAATCAACTACACAAGGTAATCAACACTACTAGTCACCCATAGGTACCAATTTGAGGTTCCGGTACAAAGATTGAACACAAGAGATAAACTAGGGTTTGAGAGGAGATGGTGTTGCTGAAGATGTTGATGAAGAATGGCCTCCCCAAGATGAGAGGGTTGTTGGTGATGATAATGGCTTCGATTTCCTCCTCTGAGAGGGAAGTTCCCCTGGCAGAATCACTCCGCGTAGAGGGCAAAAGTGCTCCTGCCCAAGTTCCACCTCAAGGCGGCGGCGCTTCGTCCTGAAAGTCCTCTCCTAATATTTTTAGGTTTTTTGGGAATTTATACCTGAAGATGGGCTCTGGAGGTGGGCCAGGATGGGCACGCTCCACCAAGGCATGGTTACGGGGCCTGGTGTGCCCTGGTGGAGGGTGGCTACTTGGTGAGCCCCCTCCGGTAGTTTTTAGCTCCAGTATTTCTTATATATGGTATAAAAATATCCATAAATTTTCAGATTCATTAGGGATATGCAGGATAGGTATCTCTAACATGCTTTTTTCAGGTACTGAATTCCAGTTGCCGGCATTCACCCTCTTGGTGTAAACCTTGCAAATTGTGAGAGAAAAGGCAATAGAATTACTCCCCAAATCATTGTTATGCATAATAACAACAGTAGTAAAACATGATGCAAAATGGACATATCAATGGTGATAGAATTGCTTTGGGCCGACCAAACGCTACTCCATGACTGGGTACTTACAAAGGTAGGTTTTGGGCTTTGTCCAGACCCATGCTGCAAGACATGGCCGAGCAAGATGGGATTTTCCCCTCCGGTCAAGAGAGATATTCTCTGGTCCCCTCAGGTGATCATACCTAGATAAGCATGGCCATGCAATGAGGATTATGAGATAATCTGAAAGTGTTGGTCGGATTCAGCGGAACGAGAAAGCGGTCATGCTACAACAAGGATTACCATTACGACTTGAGCACAAGAACATATATCATGTGGCAAAGGGAATAGAAGTGTGAAGTACAGGTTCGCATAAACAGCTTCATCGGACACTTGGAGTCAAAACACTTTGCTAGAGGCCACTACTGACTTGTCGAGTTAGATGTGATCTGACTCGCGACCAAGTGAATGAGTACCTAAGGGGTCGCACTCTTAGGGGAAGGAACACGTGGGCTTTAGGATCCGTGCGAGGCCCAAGAGTTGGGCCAGCGCTAGATGCCTATATGTAGTGGAGGTGCGGCACACCCATCTAGTTGATTGCTTCAACACCATCATTAGGGATTTGCATGAGTTGCAACTAGCCACCTCCACTCGCCTTCGTCGACTGTGTGACCAGACCTAGCAGTCCGTCGCACGGTGTTCCTCCTGCACTCCTGGGTACCATTAGAGGCGGTGCACTTGCGATGCTCTAGCAAACCTGTATGAGGGAGATCGACAACCGGCTGTTCGAGGGAGATCGGACTGGCTATTCGAGGGAGATCAGGCGAGAGGAGACAGACCCCACGGATGTGCTGCCCCAACTCTACTTCCGCTGCACGACACTTTGTGTCTAGTGGTAACGACCTTTCATTCTTCTCCGTCGCATGTTCTTGGATGTTCTACATGTAGGAAAATTTTAATTTGCATACGCTGCACCTATGGTAGAACACAACGGTGGTATCAGAGCCTTTGCTATAGGTTTTGGTTTCAGATGAGATGCATATTTGATATGTGGAGGCGGCGGATGAGATTTGTCATCGTCCATGAGATCGGCTATGTGCATGGTTGATGAGATCAACTGCCTATTGAGATCATTGAGCTATGTTTTCTATCAATCAGAATCGAAGAGGTCATGACAGAACCTACCCCTACCGGTCAGTTTCTGCCATCGCGGTTAACTGTGAAACGTAAATCCAAATCGGGCTCGCAATGATCGAGGAGATCGGCCAGATTAGAAAATTCGGCGTGATCGGAATACAGATTCGAGCTGTGATTTCGTGTGCACAGCGCCTTGTATTTTGTACACAATAACACATACTGGTAGAATGCTATTCTATGAACCACTTGGTTTTGCAAGTTTGATGTGAATAGTATGGCTCATGTGTATGTGACACATGTGTGTAACCTAACATGACCTGCATGTCATGATTGTCAGTCGGAAGCAGCCAAAGTGCCGTCATTATATTGTATAACGACCTACGAATCGACTTGTGATTCTTTAAAAATTCATTAGTACTGTTGTAGCAGTTGGAGGACAGAGGTCAAGGTTGAACTTTTGGCGTCCCAGTGTGACGAACAAGATGGAGTTCCGCCTTGGCCATCGTAGTAGGAGCCGTCCATGGAAGGACGCCCATGAAGGAGACATACTATTTCAAATATTTATGTTTATATGTGATTGATGTTGCTTCTTGTTTCTGTGCATGTTATAATGGTAGAAATATCCCTCGTAAATATCAAGCACATTGTATGCTGGATGTTGCACCTTCGCACGTCAAGTACGTCTAGTGGTGGGCTCATAAAATTGAGGTGCTACTAGATGTCCTTGAACTGGAGGGTTCGTGTCGGACATGAACATGCACTACATAACGTAGCTTGACAAGGCTATCAAAATGGTTTTGGGCCTTGTGGCAAAGAAGGTCTGAAGCCGGGGTATAAGATACCTACCCGACCGACAGGAGTTGTATAGAGATACGATTAGCAAGGTGTTGCTTATGGAACATGCAAGTTGGCTAGCAGTGATGCTAAAGCTCACTAGTCGCTTGTGATAGTCGGATCCTGAATCACTAAGAGTTTGCAGAGGGATGCCGACTTCAGTGAGACTATTTCTGCTTAAGGCTTGAATTACTCTACATAAACACATTTCTTAGTGTTTGCATATTTTCTGTTGTAGATCAATGGCACCACCTGCTGAACCCAACTTTGCTTTGAAATGAATTTCGGAAAAGAATAAACTGAATGGAACAAACTTTACCACCTAGTATAGAAATTTGAGAACTGTTCTCAAGCACGATAAAAAAGGAACATGTTCTGGAGGATCCACTTCTAGAGGAACCTGCCGAGAATGGCAGTGGCACAACCAAGAATGACCACCAGAAACTCATTGATGAATCAAACAAGATCAGCTGCCTCATGCTGGCTTGTATGGATCCCGATTTGCAATAGCATTTCGAAAACGTTGAGGCTTTCGATATGATCTAGATTCTCAAAAGCATGTTTTGGGTGCAGGCTAGGACCGAAAGGTACAACGTGTGGCAATCCTTGACGGATTGTATGCCGAAAGAGGGTGATTCACTAAGCCCGCATGTGATCAATATGATCGGGTACGTGCAAGCTTTGGATTGGTTAGGCTTCCCACTTGGGGACGAGCTGTCAACGGAGGCAATTCTGGGTTCTCTTCCACCTAGCTATGGGACGTTCGTCTCAAACTATTATATGCATGACATGGATAAGAAGCTCACTGAATTGCATGGGATGCTTAAGGTGGCAAAACAAGATATTAAGAAAGACACACATCAAATGTTGATGGTGCAGAACTCAGCTAAATTCAAGAAGAGTTAGTCCAAGAAAAAGGGAAAGCCAAAGGGCACGGAGAAGGCTATCTACGCCGCTGAACTGAAGTCCGGACCGAACTCAAAGACTCTTTGCTTTCATTGCAAGGAAGCTGGTCACTGGAAGAGGAACTGTAGCAAGTGGCTTGTTGAGCATGGCAAGAAAGCCAGAAATGCTTCTTCAGGCACAGGGAGACTTGTTAAATATCTTATAGACATTTACATTGCTAACATCGCTAGTAGCTCTCGGGTATTTGATACCAGATCGGTTGTTCATATTTGCAACTCGATACAGGGGCTGATAAGAACTAGGCATGTGGCACAAGGGGAGATTGACATTAGGGTCGGCAATAAAGCAAGAGTTGCTGCGTTCGAGGTCGGCACGATGCAGCTTCAACTTCCTTCTGGATTTATTTTGTAATTGAATAATTGTTATTACATTCCCGCACTTAGTCGGAACACTATTTCTGCCTCATGCTTGATGAGTCAAGGTTATGAAGAGTCCTAGTTTGTCTTTTCTAAAGATTTTGGGTTGTGAAGCATTTGTCAAGCGACTCATGTCGCATAAGCTTACACTCAAGTCGGATAAATGCATATTTGTGGGATATCCGAGGGAAACCTTGGGATACAGCTTCGACAACCGAGAAAAGAACAAAGTGTTTGTTGCTCGGAACGGGTTTTTCCTAGAGAAAGAGTTTCTCAGTCGGGAGACCAGTGGGAGAACGGTGCAACTCTAAGAAATTCGAGAGCCACTCGGGGACGACTCAGCTAGTGATGAGATCATACCAGAGTCGATCAAGGAACATGTAGTGGAGTCGGCACCGGAGCCACGGAGGTCGAAAAGATTGTGCAGAGTGTGTGACGTGTTATTGCCAGAATGCGACAAGTCGGCCATGTATGCAGAAGCGATGGTGAGCCCAGATTCCGAGGCATGCCTGGAGGCCATGAGATCCGAGTTAACGTCCATGGCGTGACTTGGTTGATCCGCCGCCTGGCATAGTTGCCTTAGTTGCAAATGGGTCTTTAAGAAGAAAACCAATGTGGATGGAAATGTTGAGATCCGCAAAGCTTGGCTTGTTGCTAAAGGTTATGGACAAGTTCAAGGAATTGACTACGACGAGACCTACTCGCCAGTAGAGATGCTAAACTCGGTGAGGATCATACTAGCTATAGTTGCATATTTCGATTATGAGATATGGCAGATGGATGTCAAAACGGCTTTCCTTCATGGAAATTTAACAGAGGATGCATACATTTTATAGCCTGAAGGTTTTGCCAATCCAACTAATGCTGGTAGAATATGCAAGCTCAATAGTTCCATTTATGGATTGAAGCAAGAAGCTCATAGTTGGAACATTCGTTTTGATGAATTCATTGTTGACCTTGTGAAAGGATCGATATGGTAGGCTAGAGGGGGGGTGAATAGGAAACTAACACTTTTTAACTTTTCCTTAACAATTTAGGCTTAGCATCAAATAAGTTGGCTAGATGTGCAACCAGGTGAGGAACCTATATGATGCTAAACACAACCAGTACACAAGCAAGCAAAGGATACAACACGATAATAGCTTGGAAGAAGTAAAGGTAAGAGATAACCAAAAGTGGAGCCGGTGGAGACGAGGATGTGTTACCAGAGTTCTTGCCCTTGTGAGGAAGTAGGTCTCTGTTGGAGCGGTGTCGAGACACAATGCTCCCCAAGAAGCCACTAGGGCAACCATATTCTCCTCACGCCCTCACACAATGCGAGATGCCGTGATTCCACTATTGGTGCTCTTGAAGGCTGTGACCGAACCTTTACAAACAAGGTTGGAGCTATCTCCGCAACTGAATTGGAGGCTCCCAACGACACGACAAAGCTTCACCACAATGGAATGCGGCTCCGAGGTGAGCTCAACCATCTAGGGTGCTAAAATACCCAAGAGTAACAAGATCCGCAAGGGATTAGTCGGGGGAATCAAATTTCTCTTGGTGGAAGTGTAGATCGGGGCCTTCTCAACCAATCCCTAGAAAATCAACAAGTTTGATTGGCTAGGGAGAGAGATCAGGCTAAAATGGAGCTTTGAGCAACAATGGAGCTTTGGGAAGGAAGAGGTGGTCTTCTTGGGAAGAAGGCCTCCTTTTTATAGTGGGGGATAAGATCCAACTGTTATCCCCACTCTCAGCCCCGCGCGTCGCGGTACTACCGCATATGACCATGGTACTACCGCAAGGGCTTGTGGTACTACCTCTAGGACATGAGGTACTACCGCTTGCACGGAAGTGTTAGGCGCAGGCCGATTGCACTAGGCAGCTAGCGGTAGAACCGCTGGAGCGGTACTACCGTGAGCCCATGCGGTACTACCGCATGGTCGGTAGTGACTAGCACTTGAGACGCATGGAAGTAAAAAATTACTTCCGTGCCTACCTCCGCTGAGGGCGGGGCTCCAAAAAAGTCCTACACAGTAGTACCGGAAATGCATCATGGTACTACTACAAGTGGGCAGATGTAAAAAATTACATCGGCGCCTACTACCGCAGGCACACGTACCAGGGCAGGGGACAACGGTACAACCGCTCCACTAAGCGGTACTACCATGGGCTCCTGCGGTACTACCGCTCCCTTGAGCGATACTACCGCTGTCCACTGAAAACAAGCACCCCCGCAGGACTTACTTTGCATAGACACGGAAAACGAGCAGGAGCTCCATTGAAGCGAAAGAAAGGTGGTGCAATAGAATAGATTTGTATGTGTTGATTCCACACAAACCTTTCCAAAGCAGACCCCCTCTTAATAGTACGGCTTTCCTATGACTTAAATACACAGAAAGGAAACTTAGAGAACAACCGTCTTCGATAAGCTCCGAGGGGAACCGAATCGTCCTGTGCCTAGACATGAGATATCTGAAATGCTCAATGCACACGATTAGTCTGCAAAGGCATTGTCATCAATCACCAAAACCACTCAAGGAGAAAAATGCCCTTACAATCTCCCCCTTTTTGGTGGATTGATTACAATACGGGATTTGCACATAAAGATATAAAATAAGCATATGCAAACGAAGGATCTATAAAATATAGACAGGCTCCCCCTAGATGTGTGCATTCCATAGATATGCTTTGGACTCCAAAGCACACACACTAGGATCAACACTCCCCCTATATTTTCTAAACAAGGCAATCCTTGTAACACAATGAATAACACTAAGTACGGAAACAAGGCATAGCATGTGAGCATGAATATAAGGGTACATAAGAGATAGACTCACAAGCTACTAATCATACTGGACAATAATAAGATAGGAATGGTAGCATATGTCTCACACCATCTGATACAAGAAGTCTCCTGGTCTCACACACAAATGACATAAACCAAAGTTCAACGAAAGCAAAGAGACGACGAAAAACAACGCAAAACACTCGCAAATCCTACTCTCTCTCCCCTTTTTGCATCGAGACGCCAAAAAGGTAGAGGGCACACCGAACACATAGGTGGTAGCTCCCATGCAGAAAGACCAATCATCAAGCTCGTCCTATGATGCAGCTGGAATGGACTCCTCATCTGAATCAGCCCACTGGAACTTCTACTTCGCCATCCAAGTAGCCTCAGGAGTGATGTCCTTCTCAGACCCACTCGAGATGGTCTCGCCAAGCTTCCTCAGAATCCGCTTGTCACGCTGGCGACTCTCCTTCTGAGCAACGTGAGTCTGATAATGTCCCTTGGCCTACATGCAGAACAGAGTCTTCATCCTATGAGAGAGCTTCTTGTCCCAACATGGCTCAGAAGATGATGGCACATACATCTTAGAACTGTCATATTTGATCTCATCCTCATCAACCTCCAGATGAGCAGGTGTTGGCTTAGTGGTAGTGTTAGCCCACTTGTCCTTCTGATGGAACCAAATGGGCTCATGAAGAAACAAGTGAGACTCCAGGTCCACACCTGGAAAGGTCTTCTCCCAAGTTGTATGAATAAAGAGGAACAGGTAGGGCCCATAAATGGGGACCTTACGGTTGAACACAGCAGTCTGAAGCTCAGTCCACATAATGTGAGAAACATCAAGGGGTTCAAGACTTTCATTTCATCCTTTCTAACATAGTAGCAACATATCCACCAGATAGGAGTGCACCTTGTCCTTGTCTCCCATGCGAGGAAAATGAGTGTTGCGGAAGATCCGGTGCATGACATCAAGGAATGGGTTGAGAATAGAAACCTGCTCACCAGAGGGTAAAGTCTTCAGAATATAGTAGGGCATAAGCTTCTCCTTACATGCGGGCTGGGGGTTGCCATGAGGGCACAAACCAATGAGCTTCTCAAGCCCCTCATCACGAACATGCAACAGGTCCATGAACTCCTTCCAGTTAGTAGATAACCTCTCTCCATTGGTCATCCAAGTCATGGTCCACTACACATCAGAGTGGAAATGGACAGAAGCAAAGAACTGACCCACCATCTCGGGATCCGTCAAGATGGAACAAGCTGATATCCTCGATAGCAAACTGCTCCACCATACTAAGAGCCTCACCAAAGTATGTCTGGTTCTTGTTCATATGAGCCAAGTCAATCCATTGGACCGGAACATAGAGATTGTTATTGCCCTTGATCACATTGAAGTGAGAATGTACAGGACAAAACGAGGTAGCTTTTGATCGAGCGGTAGTACCGGAGGTTCACACATAAGTAAAAAATTACTACCGCTCTGGACGCGGTAGTACCACGGTGAGTGGTAGTGCCGGGGAAGGAGCGGAAGTAAAAATTTACTTCCACCCGACGAGCGGTAGTACCACACCAGGTGCAGTAGTACCACACGGGGCAGGATTCACATGAACATGAATCTAAAAACCAGATCGATACTACCATGGATCAATAGCTATCACGTTGTATCCTATCAATAAGCACATCTACCGCACACGCACACACACTCTCAAAACATCACCTCATGCACAGATTTGGCCAAAAATCACTAGACCAACTCATATTTCCCCTAAACCTATATTCAAAAATAGAGAATCAAAAAGAGAGGAGCTCGGGGAAATACCGGGGTCCATGCTAAGAGGACGAGGTGGGGAACGGTCCCACCGGAGGAAAATGAGAGGAGGGTGGCCAGAGACAGAGATCCGGCGAGGTCCTTCGATGTCGGTTATGAGGACGAGAGAGAGAAACGTGAGGGTAAGAGATAATGGGTATGGGGGAGTTTGAACTCCCCCTGTTGGCTCTTAACCCCCACGCAGACTCGACAACATGGTAGTACCACGGGACATTGCGGTGGTACCGCTCAACGAGCGGAAGTAATTTTTTACTTGCGTGCAAGAAGCCGTAGTACCGCTCCGGAAGCGGAAGTAATTTTTTACTTCCATGTTTGGGGCGGTAGTACCGTGCCGGGGACGTTCATGTGCAAGCACAAATGTAGTCCAACTCTAGCGGTAGTACTATGGATTACCATGGTAGTACCGTGCTGCCCACAAAATGCATGATTTCAAAGAGACAATAGAAGAAGAGAAAAAACTTTTTCGCACAAAACGAGAGACATAAGAATGCAAAGATGTGAATCAAAACGAGAGGATGGTCCAACAGATTAGGAAAGAGAAATGAGGGCCAAACAATGAACCAAAACCTCTCATTAAGAGGGGGCGGTGGCCCTAGAGCCACCTATGTTTGACTCAAATGGTATGGCACCGCGAAGAATTATCCTTAGACCCATGACCAAGACTCGTCTTTGAAGCACAATAACCATTAGAAAAATGGTGGATGTGAAAGACTTTGATTAGTTTATGCATAATAAGGGGAGGGATAATTCATTGAGAGAACTAGACTCCCCTAAATCCATGCCTACACCTATACAAGACATAATGTTGAGTGTGGAGAGGTGTGCTCTAAGTCAATCCACATTTCTCGAATCAATGATATTTAGGTCATGCCTTAAATCGCGAAATCTTGCTTCATCCAATGGTTTCATAAATATGTCTGCAAGTTGCTGATTAGTGCTCAGATGGATAAGATTGATGTCTCCTCGCTTTACGTGTTGCTAGAGGAAGTGGTGACGAATATCAATATGCTTCGTCTTGCAATGTTGAACTGGGTTGCTGGAGATCATAATGGCACTTTCATTATCAGAGTAAAGAGGCACTTTGTCACAATTGACACCATAATCCTTTAAAGTTTGCCTCATCCAAAGAATCTATGCACAACAACTGGCAACAACTACATACTCGGCCTCGATGGACGAGAGAGAAACACAGCTTTGTTTCTATGAAGACAACTTACCAAAGACCGACCAAGAAATTGGCAGCCTCCGGAAGTGGACTTTCTATCCACACGGTCTCCCGCCCAATCCGAGACAGTATATCCAACGAGATCTAACAAAGCCCCCTTGGGATACCATAAGCCAAAGTTTGGGGTATGAGCCAAATATCGAAAGATTCGCTTGACAGCCACATGGTGGCTCTCCTTAGGTGCGGATTGAAATCATGCACAAATACCCACACTTAACATGATATCCGGTTTAGATGCACAAAGGTAAAGCACGGATCCAATCATGGAGCGATGTACCTTTTGATCCACCGCTTCACCATTGGGATCACTTTCAAGATGGCATTTGAGTGGCATGGGAGTGTTGGCCTTGGGAGGATTGAGTTCATCCATCTTGAACCTCTTGAGCATGTCTTGAGTGTATTTAGCTTGATTGATGAAGGTACCTTGACTTTGTTGCTTGACTTCGAAACCAAGGAAGAACTTCAACTCTCCCACCATAGACATCTCAAGCTTATTTGTCATCAAAGTGGCAAGTTCTTCATTGAAAGCTTTGTTAGGAGAACCAAATATAATATCATCAACATATAGTTGGCATATGAACAAATTCCCGTTAACCCTCTTCATAAAAATAGTGGGATCGATTTTCCCAATTTCAAACCCACGATCTTGCAACATCTCAGTAAGATGCTCATACCACGCGCGTGGGGCTTGCTTAAGGCCATAGAGAGCCTTGTTGAGAACGTATACATGATTGGGGAACTTGGGATCCTGGAACCCTGGGGGTTGCTTGACTTATACCAACTCCTTAAGAGGACCATTAAGAAAAGCACTCTTGACATCCATTCGATATAATTTAAAGTTATGATGAGAAGCATATGCAAGCAACATGCGAATAGATTCAAGGCGAGCAACACGAGCAAAGGTTTCACCGTAGTCGATACCCTCGACTTGGGAGTAGCCTTGTGCCACCAATCTTGCCTTGTTGCGAATGACGATAGCATTCGTATCTTTCTTGTTTTTGAAGATCCATTTAGTTCCAATAACATTGTGGTTCTCATGAGGTCTTGGCACCAATCATCATACTTGGTTGCGCTCGAAGTTGTTGAGTTCATCGTGCATAGATTCAACCCACTCCATATCCTCGAGCGTTTTGTACCTTAAGGGGCCCAATTCAAGAAACAAACCTATGATGTTCACAAAAGTTTGTTAATTGTTTACGAGTGTTTACCCCTTTTTGCAAGTCACCATAGAATTTTTCCAACAAATGTTGTCTAAGTTTGAGCTTGGCAGCATTCTTGGCGGCTCGCCTCTCTAAGATTTCCTCCATGGAAGGTTGAGGGACAACATTCTGAGAGTCATCTTCTTGATGATCTTGAGCGCCTTCGTGAGCTTGCTCTTGATCTTGAAGAAGATCCTGATCTTGAGCTTGCTCGGAGATGTGAACTTGATCTTCAGCATGACTTGGTTAACCACCATCATCAGTGGATTGATCTTGCCCTTCATCTTGTCCATGTGGTAGAGGACCTTCATTTTGTTCTTCGGAAGCGTGTGGGTCTTGTGTCGGTGATAGTTCCACTTCAGTGGAACATTGTCCTTCTCCTTCGGCCACAAGGGGTTCCTCAATAGGTAGGAAGTATCCCACACCCATTCTTCTTATGGCTTGGGGAGGAATTTCATCACCTACATCACAAAGACCACTTTGCTCCACTTGGGAGCCATTATTTTCATCAAACTCTACATTAATCATCTCCTCAATGAGTCTCGTGGACTTTTTGAGGACACGGTAAGCACGAGAGTTTGCAGCATAACCAACAAATATGCCCTCATGGGCTCTAGATTCAAATTTAGACAAATGAGCACCTTTCTTGAGAATGAAACACTTACAACCGAACACCCGGAAGAATTTGAGGTTGGGCTTGTTCCCGGTAAGAATCTCATAAGGAGTCTTGTTCAAGCCTTTGCAGAGATAGAGCCGGTTTGATGCATGACACGCTGTGTTGATGGCTTCGGCCCAAAGTTGTACGGAGATTTAAACTCCGCCATCATGGTTCTTGCCGCATCCATCAATGTCCGGTTCTTCCTCTCCGCAACATCGTTTTGTTGAGGGGTGTAAGGTGTGGAATGTTGTTGCTTTATCCCTTAATCACTGAGAAACTCATTTAGGGTGTAGTTCTTGAACTTAGTGTCGTTGTCACTTTTGATCATCATAATCTTTGCATCATGTTAACATTGGACTTCATTTGCAAAGTCGATGACGGTCTGTTGGGTCTCACTCTTCCTCTTAAAGAAATATACCCAAGTATATCTTGAGTAATCATCCACAATCACCAAGCAATATCTTCTTCCACCAAGACTATCAAAAGATGGAGGCCAAAAGAGATCCATGTGAAGAAGCTCTAAGGTCCTCTTTCAGTAGATTGGTGTAGTTGGACGATGAGCCTTTTCATGTAGCTTTCCATCGATACAAGCACTGCAAGCACGATCTTTTGCAAAACTCACGTTTGTTAGTCCAAGAATGTGATCCCCTTTGAGGAGACTTTGCAAAGATATCATATCGACATGGGCTAGTCGGCGATGCCAAAGCCATCCCACATCAACTTTAGCCATTAGACATGTCACGGTCTTAGTGGGTCGCTCAGAGAAGTTAATCACATAGAGACCATTTTTGACATGTCCAACAAAGGCTACTTTAAGAGTCTTTCTCCACAAAACGGTCACAGTATCAATGCCAAAGAAAGTACTAAAACCCATGATTGCAAGTTGACGAACGAAAAGTAAATTGTATGCATGGGTCTCAACAAGCATGAATCTCTCAATAGTTAAAGTCGGAGAGATAACCACCTTACCAAGACCCAATACCATTGAGATTGCATCATCTCCAAATGAGACTTGGGTGGCCACAGATTCATCAGGTTGAACACCCACCACCAAGTCCTTGCTTCCGGTCATATGATTTGTTTTTCCGTTGTCGAGACACCATGAGACTCCCCCAGAAGCAAAGTCCTACAAGAGATCAATGTTTGGTTTTAGGCAACCATATGATTCATGTTAGCAACAAGGGTCTTAGGAACATGAATACACTATTCAATGTACTCATAAGAAGAACCAACATATTTGGCATAAACATGCCCATCACTAGCACAGCACAAAACATATGAGGGGTTAAAGCCGTCGGTCTTGTTGGGGTGGGTGATCTTGCTCTTATTGGCATTACCAACCACAACTTTGTCTTTCTTCTTCTCATGAGGACCATCTCATGCTCTTACAAAGGTTTCCATGAGCGGTGGGATTTCCTTGGTGTTCACCATGTTCTTCTTCTTGCTTTTGGGTGCAAACCCAACTCCTTCTTTTGCCACAACTTCCTTCTGATTACTCAAGAGATCACTGAGTGTCTTCTCACCTTGGATACACGTCACCAAGCCCTTTTCAGGCTGCTCTTTTAGCTTAGCATTTTCCTCCGCAAGATGTGCATGCTCACAACATGGGTTAGTAGCAGATGCATTATCAATTAGAACCAAAGGAGGACACGTGGCAATTTCCTTAGTGAGTTTTACTTGGAGTTGATCATGCGACTCCTTAAGAGAGGCATGAGCACACTTCAATGCCTTGTGAGCATTGTTAAGTGTGTCAAGGTCAACCTAGAGTCGATCATGGCCAACTCCAAGTGCAACCTTTTCAGACTTGAGCAAACAGTTAAGAACAATAGCATGATCATAATCTTTACGTAATTTAGCAAGGTCATCATTTTGTGACTCCTCAAGAGTCATACGAAGACCTCGCTCTTCCTCAAGAGAAATAGGTAGATCCGCTATCTTGTCAGCATAATCACGACTATATCCTCTCAAATCCTCAAGAAGTTCTTCTTGAGACTCAATAGTGTCATGGGCCTCACCAAGTTGTTCTAAGAACAAAGTGCTTCTTGGACTCTCCCTTGAGTTTACACATGAATTTGTCAAACTCATTTGTATCCTCTTTCGCCTCCTCATGTTCATCCACACATTCTAGAGACGGAGTGGAATAAATAGAAGTCTTAATGTTTGAGGTTTTGGCGTTGGAGGTTACCATGGTGATACCTTTAGCCATGAGGCACCTCGCGACGATGTTCTCATTGGGGGCGTCGAAGAGTGACACCTTTGTTGGGGTTGAGGAAGCAATTGTCACAGATGCCATTGCCATTCCTTCACCGCTTGTGTCTTCTTCATCAACATCATCATTTGAGGCATACTCTTCTTGAGCCACCAATATTTTGTGAGGAGCCTTCTTGGTGAAGTTGGTTTTCTTGGGGAAGGACTTAGCCTTATCTTTGTGAATGAGCTTGCCACCATTGTCTTCCCTCTTCTCATATGGGCAATCCACCACAAAGTGACTCACATTACCATAGTTGTAGCATGTTTTCACATGTTGCTTGCCCTTTGACCCATTTGAGTTGTTCTTGGAGAAGTTTGGCCTTGTGTTTCTCTTGTTGCCCCAAAATTGTCTGGACGCAAGAGCCATGTGCTCATGATAAGCATATTTGGTGTCCTCGAGGCAACCTTCTTCTTTTTCTTCTTCCTCTTGACTGACCTTGGCCTTAAAAGCAAGGTTGGGAGAGGATTTCTTTGACCATTGCACGCGAGCGAGAGCATTGTCAGCTGTCGGGTTTAGGATGTTCATTGCAATAAATTCATCCAAAACATCACCAGAGGACAAGGTATGAAAGTCCGGACATTGACAGATGACATCGTACATGTCCTTGTTGTAGGCAATGATGGCCTTCAGAAACTTATGCTTGATCCAAGTATCATCCACATCCTTGCTGCCATTATCCTTGAGGGGAATGGAGAGAGCGGTCACCCTTCTATAGAGCTCACGCAATTCCTCATCATCTATCATCACAAACTCATCTGACTGATCAAGGACAACTTCATAGTTTGACCATTGAATGCTTGAACTGCCCTTGTACATGGAGATAATGTGTTCCCAACACTCTTTAGCAACAGTGAAGGGCCGCAGGTGAGGTAGGTCTTTAGTAGGAACAGTAGCTTGGAGTATGAACATGGTAGAAGAATTTAGCTGTGATCTAAATGAGTCTTGATACTAAAAACCCAGTTAGCAAAATCATTCTTAACAAGTTTAGGAGGAGGACCATGATTAACTATATGAGGTGGGTGCACCGGTCCTCCATAGACCATGGGAGGGGGAACTGAGGCAAAGCTCCCTGGCCGATTAACTCCTTGAGAACGATTATCCTTGTCAGCACTAGCCCCCTCCTTACCGGATTTGACATCCGATGTCGAGTTAGTGGGTTTGACCACTTGCACCGCATCGGTAGACACTTTAAGAGTATTAAGGAAATCTTTGAACATGGATTGAACCTCGCTTGCCATGGAGAATTTGAGTAAGGATAAAGCCTCATTCAAATCCTCGTGTGAGGCCGTGTTCACTCCCACGGCCTCGAGAAGTTCTCCCGCACGCTCCTCTTCGCCAGCCATACTCTTCAGGTGGTGAAACCCTTAATAAAGAGACGTGTCTCTGATGCCAATTGAAAGGATAGATATGGTTGACTAGAGGCAGGTGAATAGGCAACTAACACTTTTTAACTTTTCCTTAACAATTTAGGCTTAGCATCAAATAAGTTGGCTAGATGTGCAACTAGGTGAGGTACATATATGATGCTAAACACAACAAGTACACAAGCAAGCAAGGGATACAACACGATAATAGCTTGCAAGAAGTGAAGGTAAGAGATAACCAAAAGTGGAGCCGGTGGAGATGCGGATGTGTTATCGGAGTTCCTTCCCTTGTGAGGAAGTACGTCTCCGTTGGGGCAGTGTTGAGGCACAATGCTCCCCAAGAAGCCACTAGGGCCACCGTTTTCTCCTCACGCCCTCACACAATGCGAGATGTCCTGATTCCACTATTGGCTTGAAGGTGGCGACCGAACCTTTACAAACAAGGTTGGGGCTATCTCCACAACTGAATTGGAGGCTCCAAACAACACCACGAAGCTTAACCACAATGGAATGTGGCTCCGAGGTGACCTCAACCATCTAGGGTGCTCAAACACTCAAGAGTAACAAGATCTGCAAGGGATTAGTGGGGGGAATCAAATCTATCTTGGTGGAAGTGTAAATTGAGGCCTTCTCAACCAATCCCTAGAGAATGAACAAGTTTGATTGGCTAGGGAGAGAGATCGAGCTAAAATGGATCTTTGAGCAACAATGGAGCTTTGGGAAGGAAGAGGTGGTATTCTTGGGGAAGAAGACCTCCTTTTTATAGTGGGGGATAAGATCCAACCGTTATCCCCACTCTCAGCCCTGCGCTTTGTGGTACTACCGCATATGACCACAGTACTACTGCAAGGGCTTGCGATACTACCGCTATGACATGTGGTACTACCGCTTGCACGGAAGTGTCAGGCGTAGGCCGATTGCACTAGGCAGCTAGCGGTAGAACCGCCAGAGCGGTACTATCATGAGACCATGCGATACTACGGCATGGTCAATAGTGACTGGCACTGGAGATGCACGGAAGTAAAAAATTACTTCCATGGCTACCTCCACTAAGGGCGGAGCTGCAAAACAGACTGACACGGTAGTACCGGAAATGCATCATGGTACTACCGCAAGTGGGCGGATGTAAAAAATTACATCCGCGCCTACTATCGCAGGCGCACGTACCAGGGCAGGGAATAGCGGTACTACCGCTCCACTAAGGGGTACTACCGAGGGCTCCTGCGGTACTACCGCTCCCTTGAGCGGTCCTACCGCTGGCCACTGAAAACAAGCACCCCCACAGGCCTTACTTTTCACAGACATGGAAAATGAGCTGGAGCTCCATTGAAGCGAAGGAAAGGTTGTGTAATAGAATAGATTTGTACGTGTTGATTCCACAAACCTTTCCGAAGCGGACCCCCTCTTAATAGTACGGCTTTCCTATGACTCAAATCCATTGAAAGGAAATGTAGAGAACAACCGTCTTCGATAAGCTCTGAGGGGCACCGAATCATCTTTTGCCTAGACATTAGATATCTGAAATGCTCAATGCGCACGATTAGTCCGGAAAGGCATTGTCATCAATCACCAAACCCACTTAAGGAGAAATATGCCCTTACACCTCGGTTTCATCAAGAACGAAGAGGACTATAGTTTATACAAGAAGTCTAGTGGGAGCTCGGTAATATTTTTCATCCTATATGTGGATGACATACTGCTAATCGGAAATGATGCTTCGATGCTGAACTCATTCAAGGAATCATCAAATAGCAAGTTTTAGATGAAAGACCTTGGAGATGCAGTGTACATTTTAGGCACCAAGATCTATAGAGATAGATCAAGGAGGCTGCTCGGCTTAAGCCAGAGCACGTACATTGACAAAATGTTGAAGAGGTTCAACATGAGTGAGGCCAAGAAAGGGTTCTTGCCCATCTCACATGGTATAAGGCTGAGCAAGACTCAGAGTCCTGCGACTTGTGATGAGCGAAACCAGATGAGTAGGATTCCGTATGCTTCGGCAATAGGATCAATCATGTATTCCATGCTACGTACTCGACCTGATGTTGCCTATATAATAATCTTAACAAGTAGATACCAGGATGACCCAGGTGAGAGTCACTGGGCAGCGGTGAAAACTATCCTAAAGTACCTGAAAATGACTAAAGAGATGTTCCTAGTTTATGGAGGTGAGGAGGATCTCTACGTAAAGGGTTACGCTGATGCTAGTTTCCAAATTGAGAGGAATGATTGTAGATCACTGATGTCTACTACACAACCTTCTTCTTGTAGACTTGTGTTGGGCCTCTAAGCGTAGAGTTTTGTAGGACAATAGCAATTTTCCCTCAAGTGGATGACCTAAGGTTTATAAATCCGTGATAGGTGTAGGATGAATATGGTCTCTCTCAAGCAACCCTATAACAAAATAACAAAGAATGTCTTGTGTCCCCAACACACCCAATACAATGGTAAATTGTATAGGTGCACTAGTTCGGCGAAGAGATGGTGATACAAGTGTAATATTGATGGTAGATATAGGTTTTCGTAATCTGAAAATATAAAAACAGCAAGGTAACTAGTAACAAAAGTGAGCACAAACAGTATTGCAATGCTTAGAAACAAGGCCTAGGGTTCATACATTCACCAGTGCAAGTTCTCTCAACAATACTAACATAGTTGAATCATATGTGAATCCCTCATGTGCGACAAAGAGTTCACTCCAAAATCACAAATAGCGGAGAACAAACGTAGAAATTATTGTAGGGTACGAAACCACCTCAAAGTTATCTTTTCTAATCAATCTTATGAGCTATCACTATAAGTGTCACGAACAGCCCTATAGTTCGTACTAACATAAAACCTTAAGATACACATCAACCAAAACCCTAATGTCACCAAGATACTCCAATGTCAGCACAAGTACTCGTGGGCTTGATTATACGATATGCATCACACAATTTCAGATTCATCATATTCAATCCAACACAAAGAACTACAAAGAGTGCCCCAAAGTTTCTACCGGAGAGTCAAAACAAAAACATGTACCAACTCCTATGCATAGATTCCCAAGGTCACGGAACCCGCAAGTTGATCGTCAAAACATACATCAAGTAGATCAATAGAACATCCCATTGTCACCACAGATATCCCATCGCAAGACATACATTAAGTGTTCTCAAATCCTTAGTGATCCAATCCAATAAGAAAACTTCAAAGGGAAAACTCAAATCATCACAAGATAGAGAGGGGAAACTCCATATGATTCATCTATATCAATAAAGCTCGCGATCCATCAAGATCGTGTCATCTCAAGAACACGAGAGAGAGAGAGAGATCAAACACATAGCTACTGGTACATACCCTCAGCCCCGAGGGTGAACTACTCCCTTCTCGTCGTGGAGATGATGGATACCTCTGGGATGATGAAGATGGCCTCCGGTGATGGTTTCCCCCTCTGACAGGGTGCCGGAACGGGCTCCCGATTGGTTTTTCATGGCTCTGGAGGCTTGCAGCGGCGGAACTCCTGATCTAGGTTTCTTACTAGGGTTTTTTGTATTTATAGGAATTTTTGGCATCGGTCCCACGTCCAGAAGGTTCCCGAGGAAGTCACAATCCAGGGGCGCGCCCTAGGGGGGTCGCGCCCTTGTGGCTTGTGGCTTCCTCGGCCATCCTCTCTGGTGACTCTTCGCTCCAGTATTTTTCATATTTTCCAAAAATATTGTTCGTAAATTTTCAGCTCATTCCTAGAACTTTTATTTCTGCACAAAAACAACACCACATTAGTTCTGCTGAAAACAACGTCATTCCGGGTTAGTTCTAATAAAATCATACCAAAATCATATAGAATTATCGTAAACTTGGCACGAACACTTCATAAATTATAGATACATTGGAGAAGTATCAGCATCCCCAACCTTAATTCCTGCTCGTCCTCGAGTAGGTAAACGATAAAAGAAATAATTTGTGAAGTGTGAATGCTACCCAACATGTTCATCATATTCTTTTCATCTTTGTATAGAACGGACATTTGGACATGTAAATGATTCAAAGCAATAGTCTAGTTCTGACATAATGACTTCAATACTCAAGCATATCAACAAGCAACCATGTCTTTCAAAATATCAACACTAAAGAAAGTTATCCCTAGCCCATCATGCTCAATCATTGATCCATTCATGAAACACACTCAAATATTAGCTATGCCCAATGCTCAAGTATGATCATAGTGCCCCTAGTTTGTGCTTATAAGATAAGATGGAGACTCAAAGCAAAAACAAAAATTTCATAAAGTAAGTAGATAGGCCCTTCGCAGAGGGAAGTACAGATTTGTAGAGGTGCCAGAGCTCAAGGTTTAAATTGAGAGTGAAAAATTATTTTGAGTGGCATGCTTTTCCTGTCAACGAAAATGACAAAGTATCTCACAATACTTTCCATGCTAGACATATTATAGGAGGTTCCCAAATAGAATGGTAAATTTTTACTCCCCGTCCACCAATCAATCACACTCCATGGTGAGCCGAATTCACAGGTACCATCCATACAAACAACAATCCTGGGGGAGTTTTGTTTCATTATTTTTTTGATTTGATTTTTCAGCATGGGACTGGGCATCCCGAATACCAGCCACTTTCTCATGAATGATAGTGAATCAACACATATCGTGATAATAACACACCTAGCATGGAAAAATATTGGATACTCCCCACAGTTTCATGAGCGGTACGAGCACACAAAAGATAAAATTTATTTTTAAAATTTAGAGATGGCACATACAAATTACTTGGGACGGCATGGAAATATCGCATATAGGTAGGTATGGTGGACTCATAAGGCAAAACTTGGTTTAAGGATGTTGGATGCACAAGTAGTATTTCTACTTAGTACAAATGAAGGCTAGCAAATAGATTGGGAAGCAACCAAACCAAGGAAAGAAGAATCACATAAGTGAGCATTGAGTCATAACTAACCCCGAATAATGCGCCATAAGTAGGATGTAACTTCATTGCATAACTATTGACTTTCGTGCATGCGTAGGGAATCACAAACCTTAACACCAATATTCCTACTAAGCATAATTACTCACTAACATGACTCACATATTACTATCATCATGTTTCAAAACTATTACAAAGAATCAAGTTTAATTTGTTGAATAATCTTCATGAAAGTTTATATCCTCCTTGGATATCTATCACTTTGGGACTAGTTTCATATATTACCATTGCTTTTTTGCAAGCTCAGACAAATTTAAATGAAGCACATGCGCAAATAACATGGTACTCTCAAAAGATATAAGTGAAGATTAATGAGTTGTCACACAATTAAGTAGCTATGTGAAGACTCTCTCTCCCTCAATAAATATTTTTAGATATGAGTATTTTATTCAATAGAAAGCAAAAGTAAAAATAGCATTCCAAGAATAACACGCATCATGTGAACGAATAACAATTTACGCTCAACATAGGCTAACCGATAATTGTTGATGAAGAGAGGTGGGATGCATAGCATCCCCAAGCTTAGATTCTTAAGACTTATTGAAATATTTACTTGGGGTGCCTTGGGCATCCCCAAGCTTGAGCTTTTGTATCTCATTCAATCTTCTCATATCCGGTTTCACCTATTCTCAAAATCATCTTCCACACAAAACTTGAAAAGAACTCGTGAGATAGGTTAGTACACATAAGAATAAATCAAAAAATCATGTACTACCAAGACAAGTTGCATAATAATTTTAGAACATTAGGTACTGTATACTATCGTTTCCACAATTTGTATCTACCAATATAGGCTATGGAAACTATAGGATAAGTAGATATCAAAACTATGACAGCAATCTGCCCAAACAGAACATTCTGAAGCAATTTATGAAAACAGTATACTTATGTAACTAAAAAATTTATAAATCTAGGACATGCTATAAAATTTATATGAAAACACTATGTAGAAATTCAGAAACTTTCCATGTTCCAGTGAAATATTAAAATTCAAACACTACAGCCAAAGTTTCTGTTTTTACACAACACACACCAAAACATGCAATGCGAGCATCCTAAGGAAACTGTTGGAACTTTTTACTGAAAAACAATATTATAAATAACTCCTAACATAAAAAAACAAAATAAAATGATGCTCCAAGCATAACACATATTATGTGATGAATAAAAATATAGCTCAAAGTAAGATATACCGATAGTGTTGAAGACGAAAGAGGGGATGCCTTCCGGTGTATCCCCAAGCTTAGGAGATTGAGTCTTCCTTGGATATTACCTTGGGGGTGACTTGGGAATCCCCAAGCTTCGGTTCTTGTCACTTCTTATTCTTATCATATCGGTGTCTCACCCAAAACTTGAAAACTTCAATCACACAAAACTTAAGGGAACTTCGTGAGAAGGGTTAGTGTATTAAAGATAGATCATTCACTTAGGTACTGTTAAGAAAAGAGTAATATTGTTCCCACATGATAGCTACTGTATTCTATCATTCCCATAATTTATATCACTGAATATGGGAGCATTAAAACAAGCAAACTGTGCATGCAAAACAGAAACTGTCTAAAACAGAACAGTCTGTGAAGATCTGTAGTGTAACCATACTTCCCTCTATCTAAAAATTCTGAAAAATTAGTAAATACTGAATAATTTGTATATAAAGACTGTGTAAAAATTTCAGAAAATTATTACTCTCTAGTAAAAAACTAATATTCCTGTACTGGAGTCAAAAGTTTCTGTTTTGGTTCAGCATCAATTATACTCACCTTGTGAGTCATCCCAAAGGTTTTACTTGGAACTTTATTGAAGTAAAATCTATAAAACAATAGTACTACAGTAGATTAATCATGATACACAGAAAAACATAAAGTAAAAATGTTGGGTTGTCTCCCAACAAACGCTTTTGTTGAATGCCTTTTAGCTAGGCATGACGATTTCAATGATGCTCGTATAGGAATAGTATTTGAAACATGCAAGGGAGCATCATGATTCTAATGACAAGCATATTTAAGTCGAACACACTTCCTATGCAAAGTGATTTTGTGAGCAAACAATTTATGGGAACAAGAATCATCTAGCTTAGGAAGGCAAAACAAGCATAACTTCAAAACTTTGAACACAAAGAGAGGAAACTTGATATTATTGCAATTCCTACAAGCATATGTTCCTCCCTCATAATAATTTTCAGTAGCATCAGGAAGGAATTACACAATATAACCAGAACATAAAGCATTCTTTTCATGATCTACAAGCATAGAAATTTTACTACTCTCCGCACAAGAAAATTTCTTCGCATGGCTAATAGTGGGAGTATCATAAAAGAGTTGAATACTACAAATTGGTTCCACACTAAAAGAGTAATATTAAGTAAAATGATATTCATAATTATGACAAGTATCATAATATTAATCAACACTCTTTTTCATCGCATAATTATCATCACAATAATCATCATAAGTAGGAGGCATGCAATCATTATAACAAATTTGATCATTCAAAGTAGGGGGAATAAAAAGATCATCTTCATTAAGCATAGTATCCCCAAGGTTGGGACAAACATTAATTGCATCAAATAAATTCTCAAACATGTCATTTTCATAAAACATAGCATTCCCAAGCTTTCGGCTTTGCATATCATAAACATAATCACTCTCATCATTAATCGTATGAATAGCACCAATAGTATAGTAATTATTATCATCATACTCCAAGTTGGTGCCATAAATATTTTCAAGATTATAAGAAGTATAATTATGTTCCCAATTATAATTAGCACAACAAGAAATAGGCCTATCAATAATGGGAGCAACATTATTTGGGAGAGGTTGGTTCATTTTGAAGAGGTTGGTTGAATAAAAAGCTCCTCCTCGTTACCTGATTCATCGTCCGAAAAAATAGGAGGATACTGGGAAACCTCTTCCGCTTCATTAGTATTATCTTCATCTTCTATTTGTTTTTTTGTCTTTCAGTAATTGGCAACATAAGGATTCTCAAAGCAATTTACCATGCAATACATGTAGATTTCATTTAGATCAAAATCAATCATTTTCATGAGAACCCAAGATGGAACATCCTTAGTTTTATGTTTCATTTCTTCATAACCAAGAAAGGGACTAAGTTCATTATGATGCTGAAGGGTAATGAGGTTATCGCAATTTTTGGACACAATTTGATCATGAAATAATTCACATTGGAAATTAAAATGACCACTTTCATAGCAAAGTTCACAAGGACAGCGGGAAATATGAAGTATTTCATCACAAACATATAGCCTCTCTTGAAACCATTTAGTTTCTAAATAAATATGCCTCTTAAAAAATCTATCTTCCCTTTTAGGCATGTCTTCAAGAACTCTATGCACTCCACAAAAATTGACATGCTTATAAGAATTTTTTTTATCATGACTAGTGCAATCGTCATTAGTACTATGGATATTCAAAGAATTCATACCAACAACAATGCAATCATGCTCATAACTCAAAGATTTAGTGCCAAACATTTTAATAACTTCTTCTTCTAACACTTGATTACAATTTTCCTTTCCATCATTTTCACGAAAGACATTAAAAAGTTGAACCATATGAGGCAACCTCAATTCATATTTTTTGTAGTTTTCTTTTATAAAAACAAACTAGTGAAAAACAAGAAACTAAAAAATTCAATAGCAAGATCTCAATATGTACCTTCAAGCACTCACCTCCCCGGCAACGGCGTCAGAAAAGAGCTTGATGTCTACTACACAACCTTCTTCTTGTAGACTCATGTTGGGCCTCGAAGCACATAGTTTTGTAGGATAGTAGAAATTTTCCCTCGAGTGGATGACCTAAGTTTTATCAATCCGTGAGACGTGTGGGATGAAGATGGTCTCTCTCCAGCAACCCTGCAACCAAATTACAAAGATTCTTTTGTGTCCCCAACACACCCAATACAATGGTAAATTGTATAGGTGCACTAGTTCGGCAAAGAGATGGTGATACAAGTGTAATATGGATGGTAGATATAGGTTTTTGTAATCTGAAAATATAAAAACAGCAAGGTAACTAGTAACAAAAGTGAGCACAAAAAATGTATTGCAATGCTTAGAAACAAGGCCTAGGGTTCATACTTTCACTAGCGCAAGTTCTCTCAACAATACTAACATAGTTGAATCATATGTAAATCCCTCACGTGTGACGAAGAGTTCACTCCAAAGTCACAAATAGCGGAGAATAAACGTAGAAATTATTGTAGGGTACGAAACCACCTCAAAGTTATATTTTCTTATCAATCTTATGATCTATCCCTTTAAGTGCCACGAACAGCCTTAAAGTTTGTACTAAGATAACACCTTAAGATACACATCAACCAAAACCCTAATGTCACCTAGATACTCTAATGTCACCACAAGTACCATGGGCTTGATATACAATATGCATCACACAATTTTAGATTCATTATATTCAATCCAACAAAAACAACTTCAAAGAGTACCCTAAAGTTTCTACCGAAGATTCAAGACGAAAACATGAGCCAACCCCTATGCACAGATTCCTAAGGTTACGTAACCCGCAAGTTGATCATCAAAGCATACATCAAGTAGATCAATAGAACATTCCATTGTCACCACAGATATCCCATTGCAAGACATATATCAAGTGTTCCCAAATCCTTAAAGATTCAATCCGATAAGAAAACTTCAAAGGAAAAACTCGATTCATCACAAGATAGAGAGGGGAAAACTCCATATGATTCATTTATATCAATAAACCTCGCGATACATCAAGATCGTGACATATCAAGAACACGAGAGATTGAGATCAAACACATAGCTACTGGTACATACCCTCAGCCCCGAGGGTGAACTACTCCCTCCTCATCATGGAGACCACCGGGATGATGAAGATGGCCTCCAGTGTTGGTTTCCCCCTTTGGCAGGGTGCCAGAACGGGCTCTCGATTAGTTTTTCATGGCTCTGGAGACTTGCGGTGGCGGAACTCCCGATCTAGGTTTATTTTTGGGGTTTTTAGTATTTACAAGAATTTTTGGCGTCGGTCCCATGTCCAGAAGGTTCCCGAGGAAGTCACAAGCCAGGGGGCGTGCGCTAGGTGTCGGTGTCAAAACCGGCGGATCTCGGGTAGGGGATCCCGAATTGTGAGACTAGGGTTGGCGGTAACAGCAGACAAAGGGGACACGAGTTTACCCAGGTTTGGGCCCTCCTATGGAGGTAATACCCTACGTACTGCTTGGTTGTATTAATGATATGGGGGGTTACAGAGTTGATATACCTCAAGATCATATGTCTAACCCTCGATGAGTTGTTCTGTCCCTATACCCTAAAACGCTCTGGCTTATATAGATACCGAGGAGGCCTAGGGTTTACACATGGTCGGTTACATACCGAAGAGATAAACAAGCCTATTTACAACATCAAATGTGGAGCGCAAGCCGTGCTCTTCAAAGCTTCCATCCTGGGAATTGGGCCTTCAAATCATTCGGTGTTCGGCAAGAGCCCATATAGTCCGGCCCATAAGCTACAGGTCGGCTATCCGAGGACCCCCTAACACAGGACTCCCTCAGTAGCCCCCGAACTTGCCTCCAACACCAAGGGTCTTCAGCTCCAATTGCTTTGCGAACAAAGTCTTCGGCTTGCGAGGTGAGTTCCTTCTACCGAACCATAGTCCAGCCTCTGATGACTAATAGTTTTCCACATTGTGGCACGTCCGAATTTTTGAGATAACCTAGCCCTTGAAGGCCAAATGTCAGGGGGGAAAAGGTAATGCTACCTGACGACCATTCTGACGAAAGGTCATAGCCCACCATGACCGATAGGCCATTTACAGGCACTAGATGTGCGGGTCGAGGCCATTTCATCCACATGATCTATCCACATGTCAATCATGCCCTGTTTTATATGGGATATATTTAATCAAGCACCCACAATGGTTCGCGCGTCTTGGGTAGTGGAGGGATTCACGGCGCAACAAAGGAAGCCCGAATCAACAAACCTCATAAAAGGGGAAAGAAAACCCCAAAGGCCCTCCACGCTCGCCATTCGACTTCTTCGCCTTCTACTCCCTTGCGGCTCCAGAGCACATATCTAGGTTTCTCCACCCCCGCTTCCAAGGTCAACAATGGAGGGTTCCAATGCCTAGTGGGAGGTTTCCATGGTCAGTGACCAGGACATGCTCGACCTCAAGAAGGCCGGTTACCTCCCCACTGATGTCCCTCATCGCACGGCGGAGAAGGGACGAGTACTCCCCACCTCGAAGCCAGGCGAGCGGGTGGTGTTCATCCCCCACTTCATTAAGGGTTGAGCTTTCCACTCCACCCATTCGTCATGGGTTTAATGTTCTTCTACGGCCTCGACTTCCACGACCTCCATCATGCACCTCTATGCCTTCATCCTCCTCTGCGAGGCATTCCTGCACATTGAGCCGCACTTCGAGATTTGGCTGTAGATTTTCAACATCAAGCAAAAGTGTGTCAGCGGCAAGCACACTGACTGTGGTGGTGCCATCATCGACGAACTCACGCGTGTCGACTGGCCGGCGGGCACCCTCATCGACACCATCAAGGGGTGGTAGAAGGAGTGGTTCTACATCACCGAACCACAAGAGCAAGGTCTACACCCTGCCGTCGCATTCAGATCCGGTCCCCCGACCAGACTAGCTTCATGGCTCGAAAAGGGCCTTGTCTGGGGGTCGGGCAAGGAGGTGGCCGATCTGCAAAAGCGTATCTAATCCTTGGTCGAGAACGGCACCAAGATGGCCGATGTGGTTCAGGTAATGCTTCTAAGACGCATCCTCCCCTGCCAGCGCTAAGACACTGCCCTGCGGGCTCGGAAACTCGACGCCGAGCCCACAGTCCGGAAACTCTTCCGTGCTATGTGGGAGAAGCTGTGGAAGGCATTCTTCAAATCAATGAAGAGCTGGCCAGTCGAGGAGGAGGACAAGGGCCTACACTCCGAGGTACATCACATCCTACCCTGATCGGTTTTATTACATAGAAGGTCCATCACCCTATGTCTGATATGTTTATGCCGAGATGGCTGAAGAAAGCCAACAACATCAGCAGTCCGACGGATCTCCAGAAGAGCATGGCGGACGCCAATCAGTTGCTTGCCACGTGGGAGAGGAATACGAAGCTCGGGCGTTCTGGGCGCAGTTCGGAGCCCCCGAGCGTCCTCCTCTTCTGGTGGAGCATCTGAAACAGCTGATCGAGATGCACCGGATGGCGGAGTCAGCCATCAAGGACCTCTGCATCCGCCTATGGCCCGGCGAGTAACTCCCAGGTAGCTACTTTGGCCTGGTGCAATGACTGGTTGATGCTACGCCCCGCCTTGACGCCGTCAAGCGCTTCTCCTGCATCGAAGGAGTCCGGATGGCCCTTTCCAAGGCCAAAGTGCACTGGCCGGGGCTTAATCCGATGAAGGTTGCCACCAACCCACCGCCGCCCGGGAAGGAGCGCTTACACCCGGAGATTTACTTTGATGTAGTAATGGAAAGTGCGCGGGTGATAGCGTCGCGGTGTTCGGGCGAAAAAATATTTGAATGAGCTATGTAATGTGTCCGAAGACTTGTTACAACTTTCAATGATATTAGTATCCGCTCTCATATGGTTTTGCATTCCTTTATAACTCCTGTATGGTTGTTAAATGCTGAAACATGCGAGTCGTCGGCTTCAGCCCCCACGTAGATACTACATGGGGTGTCTATGCCAATGCATTGTGGCCCTTAGCCAAATTATAGGAACCCGAAGGCGGATTAGTGCGGCAGACTAGGCAATCAGACTATTATGCTTTATTTTTTCATTTAACCGAAGGGGCGCGAAAAGGGCTGTGGGAAGTGTATGATTAGCCACTCGAGTTCTACGATGTTCGGGCGAGCCGAGGCCGAAGCTGACATCATAGTATTTGCACGAAGGGCAAGTTCCTTGTGCAACACGGAGTAACTGCTTATGAGGGTTGAAGTGTAATACTTCTAGCTTGGTGTTCACAGATTGGTTCGCGCGTACTATGACAGTCCGTTTTCAGCTTTCTCCCCTAAGGTGCTTGACCGGACTATCGGAAGCACAATCGCAGGGGTGCTCCCTTTGCCCTTTTAGCCGAGCGAGCGGAACATAAAAGGGCAAGCATAGGAGCCAGGCAACTGAACTTAATGACCAAAGACATAGTTCGGAACTGATACATATAAAGCGAACGTTAAGACGCCGAACACACAATGGTTAAGGCGATTTGTGTTTGAAAGTGAGCCCCCGCTCTATTAGCCAGTGACCTCTAGTCATACCGAACAGGTTCACAAGAAGAGGGAGGGAAAAAAGAAATGTATGTGGCAAAAAACAGGAAAAATGAGGCGTACGGGCGCCATGCAATTTCGCCTTTCCTCAACAACTCTTATAACTCAGATTGCCGAAGCAACTGTTTTCAAGTATGTGATAAAGAATAAAGTCCTATAGGAGCTGTTGTACTAGGGGTCTTCAATTAATGACCAAACGTCTTTGATGTGCCCTGTTGCTAGTTGACTCCTGCTTTTAGATGCACCTTGATGGGTGTTAGCGCAGGCGGATCTTGCGAACAAAAATCTTGAGAGGCCGCAGTGTTAAAGGTGAGCTTTACACCGTGGGAAGGCTCTTCTAGGAGCGCCTGCATCTTGTCCGAAGACGTGTTGATGGTAACAGTTCGGGACAACCGAACACCCATCATAAGTCCCCCACCGCTACCCATGGAATCTTAAGTGCGAAGTTGTGCCTTCTCGACACGTACTTTGTTGGGCCTGAGGTTGTGCGGTGGGGGGCGAATCCCTATTGAGGGGAGGGAGGAGGGTCGTAGTTTTCGCTGTGAATCCGAACTCGCTTCCCAGATTTTCATGCCTTTACGGCGAATGTCGAAGCTTGCCGGTCGTCTTTATAGCTGAATTCGGCCGCCAGCGCCAGTGCATGTTCCTCTGTTCTAAGGGACCGCTCTGTATTTCCATTTCCCGTAATGACCGCCTTGGGGCTCGACATCATGATCTTGAGGTATGTGTAATGCGGGACTGCGTTGAACCGAGGAAACGCCGTCCGGCTGAGCAGCTCGTGATAGCCGCTGCGGAAGGGCACAATGTCAAAGATCAAGTCCTCGCTGCGGAAGTTATCGGGTGAGCCGAACACAACCTTCAAGGTTACGGAGCCCGTACATCGGGCCTTAACACTTGGGATCACTCCCTTGAAGGTAGTGTTGTTGGGTTTGATCCTTGACGGATCTATACCCATCTTTTTCACCGTGTCTGTGTAAATCAGATTGAGTCTACTTCCTCCGTCCATTAGGACTTTGGTGAGGTGTAGGATCGAAAGTAGGTCTAGAGGGGGGTGATTAGACTACTTGACGAAATAAAAGTTTTTCCTTTTTCCCAATTTTAATTCTTGGCAAGTTTTAGCATTAATAGCATATCAAGTAACACCCTACACATGCATGTCTAACAGTATAGCAGTGGAAAGTAAATACATTACACATGTAAGTAGAGAGAGGGTTAGGAAGCAAACACAATTGATGACACGATGATTTTTCCCGTGGTTACGATAGGTGGTTCTATCGTACGTCCACGTTCATGGAGTCTTCAACCCACGTAGGGTAACGGTTGCGAGAGTCCACGGAGGGCCCTACCCACGGAGGGTTCCACGAAGAAACAACCTAGACTATTCCATGTGGCTTCCGTCCACAAAGGACTAGCCTCAATATGGGTAAATCATCATGAAGTATGTGATCTCCTTGCCCTTACAAACTTCTTGGTTCACTCCACAACATAAAGTAGGAGGCTCCCAAGCAACACCTAACCAATCTAGGAGGCACTACCCTCCAAAAGGTAATAGGCTCGGTAATGACGATGAACTCCTTGCTCTTGTGCTTCAAGATGATAGACACCTCAATACACAATCTCTCTCTCACAGGTTTGGCTTGGTAGTGTTGGAAATATGCCCTAGAGGCAATAATAAATTAGTTATTATCATATTTATTGGTTCATGATAATCGTTTATTATCCATGCTAGAATTGTATTGATCGGAAACTCAGATACATGTATGGATACATAGACAACACCATGTCCCTAGTATGCCTCTAATAGACTAGCTCGTTGATCAAAGATGGTTAAAGTTTCCTAGCCATGGACATGAGATGTCATTTGATAACGGGATCACATCATTAGGAGAATGATGTTATGGACAAGACCCAATCTATAAACGTAGCATATGATCGTGTTAGTTTATTGCTATAGTTTTCTGCATGTCAAGTATATGTTCCTATGACCATGAGATCATGCAACTCACCGACACCGGAGGAGTACCTTGTGTGTATCAAACGTCACAACGTAACTGGGTGACTATAAAAGTGCTCTACAGGTATCTCCGAGGGTGTCTGTTGGGTTGGCATGGATCAAGACTGGGATTTGTTACTCCATGTGACGGAGAGGTATCTGAGGGCCCACTTGGTAATACAACATCACAATTAGCCTTGCAAGCAATGTGACTAAGTGTTAGCCATGAGATCTTGTATTATGGAACGAGTAAAGAGACTTGTCGGTAATGAGATTGAGCTAGGTATGGAGATGCCGACGATCGAATCTCGGGCAAGTAACATACCGAAGAACAAAGGGAACAACATACGGGATTAACTGAATGCTTGACATAGAGGTTCAACCGGTAAAGATCTTTGTAGAATATGTAGGAACCAATATGGGCATCCAGGTCCCACTATTGGTTATTCATAGAGCTGTCTTGGTCATGTCTACATAGTTCTCGAAGCCGCAGGGTCTGCACACTTAAGGTTCGGTGACGTTTCAGTAGTATAGAGTTATGTATGCTGGTGACCGAAGCTTGTTTAGAGTCCCGGATGAGATCCCGGAGGTAAATATTGATATATAGGAAGTCCTGTTTTGGTCACCGGAAAAGTTTCGGGCTCATCGGTAGTGTACCGGGAGTGCCGGGAGGGTGCTGGGGGAACATCGGGAGGGGTGTCTCGACCCAAAAGACCTCGTGGGCTGTGGGAGGATTCAAACCAGCCCTTGGTGGGCTGGATACTAAGCCACCACTAAGGCCCATGTGGATAGGGGTGGGAAAACCCAAAAGGTGGAGAGGTGGAAAGAGTTTCCAAGTGGAAAGGAGGAATCCTACTCCTAATAGGATTGGAGTAGGACTCCTCCACCTCCAATTTCGACCAAACCTTGAGGATTTGAGGCTGCCTCCTCTCCTCCCTCCCTACTATATATACTAGAGGATTTATAGGGAAAAGCTAACCCTAATATCCACATGCTACCCTCTCATCTAAATCGTAGTTTCTCCTCTAGATCGTTTTAGCGGTGCTTAGGTGAAGCCCTGCTGGAATTGTTCCACCGCAATCGCTGCCATGCCATCGCTCTACTAGAGAACTCATCTACCTCTCCGTTCCATCTTGCTGGATCAAGAAGGCGAAGATCATCATCGAGTTGTACGTGTGCTGAACACAGAGGTGTCGTCCGTTTGGTGCTAGATTGGAAGGACCGTGATCAAGATCGCGAGACGATTCGTGATTGGATCGTGGGACGGATCGTGAAGAGATTGTGGGACGGATTGTGATCGGATCACGGAACGAATCGTGATGGGATTGTGGGACACTCGGCGATTTGGATCGCAAAGACGTTCGACAACATCAACCGCGTTTCTTAACGCTTCCCGCTTAGTGATCTACAAGGGTATGTAGATCCACTCTCCCTCTCGTAGATGCTCATCACCATGGATAGATCTTGCGTGTGCGTAGGAAATTTTTTGTTTCCCATGCAATGTTCCCCAACAAGTAGAAGAGATGGGATTGGTGGAAAAAAACTTGGGGATTGTGGGACGCCCGGCGATTTGGATCGCGAAGACGTTCGACAACATCAACCGCGTTTCTTAACGCTTCCCGCTTAGCGGTCTACAAGGGTATGTAGATCCACTCTCCCTCTCGTAGACGCTCATCACCATGGATAGATCTTGCATGTGCGTAGGAAATTTTTTGTTTCCCATGCAATGTTCCCCAACAAGTAGAAGAGATGGGATTTGTGGAAAACAACTTGGGGAGGCTAGAAATCAAGATCCCTATGGTTGGAGTGGAAGATCTTGACCTCAACACAAGGGTAGGTGGTTCTCTCTTAGAAAAACTGAGTAGGATAGTTATGGACTAGTTCTGAGTGCTGCTCTTTCGAGTGGGTGGTGGTGAAGGGGTATTTATAGGCTTCCCCAAAAATACAACCATTACACACAATAAGTCAGACTCGGTGACACCGATGTGTAAATCTCGGTGGTGCCAAAGTGCCAAAAAGTGGCAACTTTTGAATCTCGGATGGACAGATATACAATTCTCGGTTGCACCAACAGGGTGACCAATGGTCAGATATACCAACCTTGGTGACGCCGATTCAACATTCTCGGTCGGACCGAAAATGAGAACTTGCATAACAGGAAGTTGGCAACCCAACTCGGTGGCACCGAGTGTAGTGTCGGCTGCACCGAAGTCTTAGGGTTTGGCTGGGTCTGTCTATGGTTTGGAACTCGGCGGAACCGGTATATAAATGTTGGATGCACCGATTTTTCATATTTGGTTTAGGATAGACTTTGATGGGGGAGTATGTGGATGTTTTGGTGACTGTCACTTGTGCACGTTTGAGCATATTGTTCACCATCAAAAATTTACCCCCTTTTAATAGTATTGGCTTTCCTATAGACTCAAAGTGATTTCTAACAAATGTAAAATGTAGAGTCCTATTGCTTGAAGCTTGGCCAGCCTATTTCCTTGAATTTGGGGTAATTCCTTTGCCATTCCCATCAATGAACTTTTCCTGAAATATACTTGGTGGAAACATTAGTTCAATGACTTATATGTTGTAATTAATTACCAAAACCACCAAGGGAGCAAATGTGCTTTCAATCTCCCCCTTTTTGGTAATTGATGACAACATATAGATCAAAGCGTCAACAAAGATATAATCAATGAATATAGTCGTTGCTTTGAGAAGTATGTGAAAAGCAAGAGCTCCCCCTAAATTTGTGCATTATTGTAGCGACCCGACCTGAAAGGTCGAACCTTCGGTGTTTCCGTACCATCCCAAGATCATGATGGTACACACGGTACATCAATGTATATATCAAAGGGAAATCACACAACTTTATTAATCAAAAATCTCATATCGAGTCGTTTATTACAATAAGAATTACAATAAAGTGGCCGAAGGCCAACTCCTGAGATAAACTAATCTTGTGGAAGCTTCGAGGTAGTGGAGTCCATCTGTCTCCAAGGGCATCTCACTGAGCGTAGAGCGTATCCTCACTCTAGGTCTAAAAAGTACTCTACAACATGATACGTTGCAGCCGTATAGGTCAGCATATTGAATATGCCGGCAATGTCACCAAAGAGAAGGGGACAAAGTAGTCATCTATTCTATATGCAATTATGGGAGGGGGTGGTAAGTTTGCGTAAAGCCAATTTTTCCTACAACTAGAGGGGGCAAAGCAAAAGTTATTACTACAATGTTGGTTGATTAATGATATGGTTCCGCCAACCAATTCTCATACAAAAGTTATTATTACCCACATGATTATAGCACTAGTGTTGAGAATTCCACATAGTTTCAGTTCCTTTGGCTCAAGTTGTCCATGATCGTGGACACGGCTAATCGATTAGGTTTGAGTACTCTGCAGAGTTTTGCACCCGTTCCCCACAAGATTTGATCGCCTCCGTTCGATTTCTCGCACTTCAGGGTGTTTGAGAAACGGATGACCAAAACATGGTCTTCTAAAGGGTTTCCCTGAGACTACGCCGGTGCCCATCCTTTCCTATCGTTCTTCTACATCCCGTAGCACCAACAGTCCAGGGTTGCCACAGTATCCAACCAAGCCAGAGCCCATAATGGCTTGTGGCTGTGCAGGTAAGCCTTGGGTCTTGAAGCATCCATCCATCTCTTTGTGCCTGGGTGGACCTTTCCGCGTGAATACTGGCACTTCCCTAACAACACCTAGGCTACCCATTGGCTTCCCCAGGGCGCCGTTCAACCATCATCCACCCAGAGGTATGTTGAAAACTCGAAATCTTGAAGTCTTGACCATCTTGCAGGTCTTGAAAATTATTACCTCACAACTCTCATGAATCACGCAACCAACCCTGTCTACTAATAGCATAGAAAAATGAAATCAACGTTTCCCAGGGCCGAGTGTCAAGGGTTGAGGTGTGCCTACCACATGATACTACATCAAGTAACCAAGTTTCCAATTACCTACTTTGCATGCAATTGGGGGGATGGTAGAACTAATGCAATAAAAACATGGGTAGACATGATCAAAGTGACTTGCCTTGCTGACGGTCCTCATACTCGAGTGATTCTAGATAACAAGCTTTGCACTCTGAATGATCTAACGAATCAAACAAGAGCACACCATAAGCATAAACACAATACAATTCACACAATTCAGCAAGGTTAAACAAACAATACTAAAACCATTCAATAGTAACAATCAAGAGAAAGAAATCAAAACAAAATTTGACTCACAAATTTTTAGTGTCAAAACTACTACTACTATTTTAAGACAAACAACTATTTTTGTTAACCAAGCAATAGTTAGTAGAAAATAAATATTAAAATAAATTTATTTTAGTAAACAGAATCAAAATTCACTAAAACTTTTGTGTAAAGAGAAACTACTAAAATTATAATTTATAAAACACCACTAATTGAAAAAATAACTAGAATTTCCTGTAACATTAGAGTAGGAAACAAAACAACATTATTATGATCATCATTGTTATTATCATCATATTACTTTGACAGAATAGAATTTACTAAAATTATTTACTAGAAAACATAATTTAATCATCTAAATAGTTTGTGAAAGTAACTAAATTGTTTTATAAAACTATACCTAATGAAAAAGAATTAAAGATTTCCTATAACATTAGGATATAAAACTAAACAATTATTTTTATTATTAGTAAGTAATGTCACCTAAATGTTTGAAACAACAGAACCTAATGAAAACTATTAACAAAAGTTAATTTAATTCAGGTTCAAATTAATTGAAAATTTAAATAACTAAACTATATTAAGAACTAAATAGATTCTGTTTTTGTTAAAAACCCTAACCAAATTTATCCTAAAAATTCTCAAACTATGTAGGATGATAGTTCTAACTAATACAAATCAATGGCAAAAATATTCACTCAAAAATATATTTTTAAACTCTAGTTATAGAGATTTTAGTAATTTAAAAAAATTGATTAGATTCAAATTTTAAAGTTCTAATTTGAAATCTAAGCATACAGACATGAACTACAACAAATTTGTGAACTAATGCAAAAAGAATCAACTAAAAACACCAAATATTTTAAAAGATATGATAAAAACAAAAATAGAAAACATTCTGTTTTCTAAAACAGATAAAGAAAAAAGAAAAACTTCTACCGATCGGACAGGGTCTACGTGGCATGCTGTGTTTGGCCGAGGCCGTGTGCGTGCGTGAGCTAGCGAGCGGTCGGTCGAGACTTAACGCATACCGGTGTGGGGTTTTAAGTGATCTAATCTAGATCCTTAGATCGGGATCGGACGGCTACGGGTGGGGGTGGCGGCTTACAGCGGAGGGGTCGAGGTCTCCGACGAGGACGGCGGCGGCCGGTGGTCGGAGGTGGTCGGGGACAACGTCCGAGGTGCTCAGGCGACAGCAGCGAAGCTCCGGCGTCGTTTGGTGGCGTCGGAGGGGGTCGGGGGTGAATGTGGCGAGGGGCACGAGCTCGGGGAGATCTGATTGGGTGGCCGAACTCCGGCGAGGTGCGGGGCAACGTACCGGTGAGGGAAGGAGGGTTTTCGGGTGAGGAACAGAGAGCGGAGGGTCGGGGCTTTATATAGGGGCAGTGCGGTGGCCGGGGGGGCAAGGGGAGCGAGATCCGCGGGAAGCGATCGCCGGCGATGACGGAGGCGCGGGGAAGGGGATGAGCGTGTGGACGCCGTGGTCGGATGGTGGGTCCCACGCGTCAGTGAGGTGGGACGCAGGATTAGCGCGTCGGTGGCCGACCCGGAGTGATTTCGAGAATTAAAAGTTGTGGGCCGGCCCGTTTTCTGTTTAATTCGTTTCCTTTTCTATTTTCCAGAGCGTTTAAAACATCTTTAATGCATTCAAATCATTTCCAAACATAGGAAATGTATATATCAGAATGATCAGGGAATTAAATGCTATTTAATGAACATTTTTCCTCTGTCATATTGAATACTTTTTAAAAATTTATTTTCAGAAAAATGCCTAATTGATTTTTAATCCTTTTGCAATAATTTTTCAAATAACCCCCTGGTTTTATTGTTCAAATATTTCACCAAGATGCCCCTGGTGTGGAGTGTCATGTTACTCCACTCTTTTCTTTGAACTTTTCCATAGGTTTTCAAATAGCTGAAACAAGAAAAATGAAAAAGATGAAAGTGGCCTTTTAGAATATCAAAGGAAACACTTCAACCATTCCATTCACTCAAACATTGTGATGATGGTGCATAGCTATATTTCATAACATTCCAAAATGAAATTTTGGGATGTTACAAACCTACCCACCTTAAGATGAATCTCGCCCTCGAGATTCGGGTTGGCTAGAAAATAGGTGTGGGTGGTCTCGACGAAGATCTTCTTCGCGTTCCCAGGTGGCTTCTTCATCGGTGTGGTGACTCCACGGAACCTTACAAAACTTGATGATCCTGCTACAGGTAACTCTGTTGGCAGTCTCGAGGATCCTGATGGGCTTCTCCTCATAAGTCAGGTCACAGCCAAGTTGTATGGTCTCTAGGGGCACTGTGTCTCTCAAAGGGATATCAGCCATCTCAGCGTGGCATTTCTTCAACTGGGAAACATGGTAAACATCATGAACTCCGGACAATCCTTCCGACAATTCCATCTTATAGGCAACTTCGCCTCTACGTTCAAGAATTTTGTAGGGTCCTATGAATCTGGGTGATAACTTTCCTTTAACACCAAACCTCTTGATTCCCCGAAGTGGGGACACACGAAGATATGCCTGTTGGAAATATGCCCTAGAGGCAATAAATAAAGTTTTTATTATTATATTTACTTGTTCATGATAATCGTTTATTATCCATGCTATAATTGTATTGAATGGAAACACATTGCATGTGTGGGTAAATAGACAACACAATGTCCCTAGTATGCCTCTAGTGAACTAGCTCGTTGATCAAAGGATGGTTAAGGTTTCCTAGCCATGGACATGAGATGTCATTTGATAACTGGATCACATCATTGGGAGAATGATGTGATGGACAAGACCCAAACTACAAACGTATCATATGATCGTGTCAGTTTATTGCTACTGTTTTCTGCATGTCAATGTATATGTTCCTATGACCATGAGATCATGCAACTCACGGATATCGGAGGAGTGCCTTGTGTGTATCAAACGTCACAACATAACTGGGTGACTATAAAGGTGCTCTACAGGTATCTCCGATGGTGTCTGTTGAGTTGGCATGGATCGAGACTGGGATTTGTTACTCCGTGTAACGGAGAGGTATCTCGGGGCCCACTCGATAATGCAACATCACAATAAGCCTTGCAAGCAATGTGACTAATTGTTAGTTGCGGGATCTTGTATTACGGAACGAGTAAAGAGACTTGCCGGTAACGAGGTTGAACTAGGTATGGAGATACCGACGATCGAATCTCGGGCAAGTAACATACCGAAGAACAAAGGGAACGTTATACGGGATTAACTGAATCCTTGACATAGAGGTTCGACCGATAAAGATCTTCGTAGAATATGTAGGAACCAATGTGGACGTCCAGGTCCCGCCATTGGTTATTGACCATAGAGGTGTCTCGGTCATGTCTACATAGTTCTCGAACCCGCAGGGTCTGGACACTTAAGGTTCGGTGACATTTCGGTAGTGTAGAGTTATGTATGGTGGTGACCGAAGTTTGTTCGGAGTCCCGGATGAGATCCCGGACGTCACGAGGAGCTCCGGAATGGTCCGGAGGTAAAGATTCATATATAGGAAGTCCCAGTTTGGTTTCCAGAAAAGTTTCGGGCTCATCGGTAGTGTACCGGGAGTGCCGGTAGTGTATCGGGAGTGCCGGTAGTGTACCGGGAGACCTCCGGGAGGGGTACTTCGACCCCAAGAGGTCCATGGGCTGTGGGAGAGTATTAACCAGCCCTTAGTGGGCTGGGAAAACAGCCACAAAGGCCCATGGCGCAGGAGAGAAAGTCCTAAAGCAAAAAGTGGAAAATCAGCCAATAGGAGGCAATCCTACTCCAAGTAAGATTGGAGGTGAAGTAGGATTGCTTCCCACCTCCTATTTCGGCCGACCCAAAGGCCTTGGCTGCCTCTCCTCTCCTCTCCTCCTATATATACTAGTGGATTGGGTGGTTTTTGGACAGAATTTCCGGCCACGTGCTACCCGTTCCACCGGTGCATAGTTTCTCCTCTAGATCGTAGTTCCGCAGTGCTTAGCCGAAGCCCTACCGGAATTGCTCCACCACCATCACTGGAGCGCCATCACGCTGCCAGTGAACTCTCTGTCCTCTCCACCTTCTCTTGCTGGATCAAGACGATGGAGATCGTCATCAAGCTGCACGTGTGTTGAACGCGGAGGTGCCGTCCGTTCGGTACTAGATCGGAAGGATCGTGATCAAGGCCACGGGACGTTCGTGATCGGATCGCGGGACGGATCGTGACGAGATCACGGGACGGTTCGTGATTAGATCGTGGACACTCGGCGATTTGGATCGCGAAGAAGTTCGACTACACCAACCGCGTTTCTTAACGCTTCCCGCTTAGCGATCTACAAGGGTATGTAGATCCACTCTCCCTCTCGTAGATGCTCATCACCATGGATAGGTTTGCGTGTGCGCAGGAAAATTTTTGTTTCCCATGCGACGTTCCCCTACAGTGGCATCATGAGCTAGGTTGATGGTTTGATGAGATCTCGAGTAGAACACAAAAGGTTTGTGGGCGTTGATGCTTAGATTGCTTCCTCCCTTGGTCGGATTTTGTTTCAGCGGGATTGTGAGATGAAGCGGCCCGGACCAACATTACTCGTACGCTTATGAGAGACCGGTTCCCTCGATGCAACTTGTTTCTTAGATGGCTTGCGGGTGACAGTTTCTCTTACTTTAGTTGGATCGGATCCGACAAAGGCGGTCCTTGAGAAGGTTGAAAAGCAAACTACGTATCACCTTTGTGGCTTTGCGTAGGTGAGAATCGTTCCTGCTAGATACCCGTAGCAGCCACGTAAAACTTGCAACAACAACTAGAGGACGTCTAACTTGTTTTTGCAAGGTATGTTGTGATATGATATGGCCAATTACATGATGAGATATATGTGATGTATGAGATGATCATGTGATGTATAGAATTTCACGACTTGCATGTCGATGAGTACGGCAACCGGCAGGAGCCATAGGGTTGTCTTTAATTATTGTATGACCTGCGTGTCAATCATTAAGCACTAATGCTTTACTTTATCGCTACGGTAGCAATAGTAGTAGAAGCTTGCAGGGCGTGACAACCCCGATGGCGAAACGTTGATGGGGATCAAGATGATGGAGATCATGGTGTCGTGCCGGTGATGATGGAGATCATGCCGATGTTTTGAAGATGGAGATCTTAAACACAAGTTCATGGCCATATTATGTCACTTATGAATTGCATGAGATGTTAATCCTTTTATGCACCTTGTTTTGCTTAGTACGACGGTAGCATTATAAGGTGATCCCTCACTTAAATTTCAAGATAAATTGTGTTCTCCCCGAGTGTGCACCGTTGCGAAAGTTCGTTGTGTCGAGACACCATGTGATGATCGTGTGTGATAGATTCTACGTTCACATACAACGGGTGCAAGCCCGATTTGCACGCGCAGAACACTCGGGTTAAACTTGACGAGCCTAGCATGTACAGACATGGACTCGGAACACAAGAGACCGAAAGGTCGAACATGAGTCATATAGTAGATATGATCAACATAATGATGTTCACCATTGAAGCCACCTTAACTCACGTGATGATCGGACTTGAGTTCGTGAATTTGGATCATGTGACACTCAGATGACCTGAGGGATGTCAATTTGAGTGTGAGCTTTAGTAATTTGATTAACTAAACTCATTATCTTTAACAATAGTCTAAGTAACCTTTGCATATTTATGTTGTAGATCAATGGCTCGCGTAGTAGCACCCCTGAATTTTAATGCGTTCCTAGAGAAAGCTAAATTGAAAGATGATGGAAGTAACTTTGTTGACTGGGCCCGTAATCTGAGGATTATCCTCACGGCTTCCCAGAAGTCATATGTCCTTGATGCACCGCTTGGTGACCAGCCAGAAGACATGACCTCCGAAGACGTTAAGAATGCTTGGGAGGCTCGTGCTGGAGACTACTCAATAGTTCAGTGTGAAATATTATATGGCTTAGAACCGGGACTTCAAAGACGTTTTGAACGTCATGGAGCATATGAGATGTTCCAGGAGTTGAAGTTTATCTTTCAGAAGAATGCCCGGATCGAGAGGTATGAGACCTCCGATAAATTCTATGGTTGCAAGATGGAGGAGAATGGGTCTATTAGTGAGCACATACTCAGAATGTCTGGGTACTCAAACCGTCTAGCGGAGTTGGGAATTACCCTTCCACCAGAGGCGATCACTAATAGAGTTCTTCAATCGTTGCCACCTAGTTACAAGAGCTTTGTGATGAACTATAACATGCACGGGATGAACAAGTCAGTCGCCGAGCTGTTTGCGATGCTGAAAGTCACTGAGTCTGAAATCCAGAAAGAACATCAAGTGTTGATGGTCAATAAAACCACTAGTTTCAAGAAAAACAGCAAAGGCAAAGGCAAGAAGGGTAAAACCAAGAACGATGGAAAAGCAGTTGCTACTCCTACAAAGAAGCCTAAGCATGGACCTAAGCCAGAAACTAAGTGCTTTCATTGCAAAGGAACTGGTCACTGGAAGCGGAACTGCCCCAAGTACCTGGCTAGCAAGAAGGCGGACAACGACAAACAAGGTATATATGATATACATGTTATTGATGTGTACCTTACTAGTTCTCGTAGTAGTGCCTGGGTATTTGATACCGGTTCGGTTGCTCACATTTGCAACTCAAAGCAGGAACTACGGAATAAACGAAGACTGGCAAAGGACGAAGTGACGACGCGCATGGGAAATGGTTCCAAGGTTGATGTGATCGCCTTCGGCATGCTCTCTCTTCGATTACCATCGGGATTAGTGATGAACCTGAATAATTGTTATTTAGTGCCTGCGTTAAGCATGAACATTATATCTGGATCTCGTTTATTGCAAGATGGTTACTCATTTAAATCAGAGAATAAAGGTTGTTCTATTTATATGAGTAATATCTTTTATGGTCATGCACCCAATGTTTGGGGTTTATTCATATTGAATCTTGATAGTGATGAGACACATGTTCATAACATTGATGCCAAAAGATGTAGAGTTGATAATGATAGTACCACTTTCTTGTGGCACTGCCGTTTAGGTCATATTGGTGTAAAACGCATGAGGAAGCTCCATGCTGATGGACTTTTGGAGTCACTTGATTTTGAATCACTTGACACATGTGAACCATGCCTCATGGGCAAGATGACTAAAACGCTGTTCTCTGGAACAATGGAACGGGCAAGTGACTTGTTGGAAATCATACATACAGATGTGTGCGGTCCAATGAATGTCGAAGCACGCGGTGGTTATCGTTACTTTCTCACCTTCACTGATGACTTGAGTAGATATGGATATATTTACTTAATGAAACACAAGTCTGAAACGTTTGAAAAGTTCAAGCAATTTCAGAGTGAAGTTGAGAATCATCGTAACAAGAAGATTAAATTTCTGCGATCTGATCGAGGAGGTGAATATATGAGTTATGAGTTTGGCAGTCACTTAAGACAATGTGGAATTGTTTCACAGTTGACACCGCCCGGAACACCACAGCGTAATGGTGTGTCTGAACGTCGTAATCGGACCTTATTAGATATGGTGTGTTCTATGATGTCTCTTGCCGATTTGCCACTATCGTTTTGGGGTTATGCATTAGAGACAACCGCATTCACTTTAAATAGGGTACCATCGAAATCTGTTGAGACGACGCCATATGAACTGTGGTTTGGAAAAAAGCCGAAGCTGTCGTTTCTTAAAGTTTGGGGATGTGATGCTTATGTCAAAAAGCTTCAGCCTGAAAAGCTGGAACCCAAAGCGGAGAAATGCGTCTTCATAGGATACCCGAAAGAGACAGTCGGGTATACCTTCTATCTCAGATCCGAGGGCAAAGTGTTGGTCGCCAAGAACGGAACATTTCTTGAGAAAGAGTTTCTCTCGAAAGAATTGAGTGGGAGGAAAATAGAGCTTGACGAGGTTGTTGAACCTTTGCTTCTACCAGAAAGTAGCGCAGTGCAGAAATATTTCTGTGGAGCCTATGTCGGTTGAAGAAGAAGTTAATGATGATGATCATGAAGCTTCGGATCAAGTTACTAATGAACCTCGTAGGTCGACAAGAACGCGTGCTACTCCTGAGTGGTACGACAATCCTGTCTTAGAGGTCATGTTGTTGGACAACAATGAACCTACGAGCTATGAAGGAGCGGTGATGGGCCTGGATTCCGGGAAATGGTTAGAGGCCATGAAATCCGAGATAGGATCCATGTATGAAAACAAAGTATGGACTTTGGAAGTACTACCTGAAGGGCGAAAGGCCATTCAGAACAAATGGATTTTTAGGAAGAAGACGAACGCAGACGGTAATGTCACCGTCTATAAAGCTCGACTTGTGGCAAAGGGTTTTTCACAAGTTCAAGGAGTTGACTATGATGAGACTTTCTCACCCGTAGCGATGCTTAAGTCTGTCAGAACCATGTTGGCAATAGCTGCTTATTTCGACTATGAAATTTGGCAGATGGATGTCAAAACGGCGTTCCTCAACGGTTTCCTTGAGGAAGACTTGTATATGATGCAACCCGAAGGTTTTGTCGATCCAGAGAATGCTGACAAAGTTTGCAAACTCCAGCGATCCATTTATGGACTGGTGCAAGCATCTCGGAGTTGGAATAAGCGTTTTGATGAGGTGATCAAAGCGTTTGGGTTTATACAAGTTTATGGAGAAGCTTGTATTTACAAGAAAGTGAGTGGGAGCTCTGTAGCGGTTCTAGTGTTATATGTGGATGACATATTGCTGATTAGAAACGATATAGAAATGCTGGAAAGCGTGAAGGAATATTTGAATAAGAGTTTTTCAATGAAGGACCTAGGAGAAGCTGCTTTCATATTAGGCATTAAGATCTATAGAGATAGGTCGAGACGCTTAATAGCACTTTCACAGAGCACATACCTTGATAAAGTTTTGAAGAAGTTCAAAATGGAGCAGTCCAAGAAGGGGTTCTTGCCTGTGTTACAAGGTGTGAAGTTGAGTAAGACTCAATGCCTAGTGAATGCAGAAGATAAAGAAAAGATGAGCGTCATCCCCTATGCTTCAGCCATAGGCTCTATCATGTATGCAATGCTGTGCACAAGACCCGATGTTAGCCTTGCCATAAGTATGGCCGGAAGGTTTCAAAGTGATCCTGGAATGGAGCAATGGCAAGCGGTCAAGAATATCCTTAAGTACCTTAACAGGACTAAGGACATGCTTCCCGTTTATGGAGGTGATGAAGAGCTCGTTGTAAAGGGTTACGTCGATGCAATCTTTGACACTGATTCGGACGATTCTAAATCGCAAACCGGGTACGTATTTGTTCTTAACGGGGGAGCGGTAAGCTGGTGCAGTTCCAAGCAAAGCGTGGTAGCTGATTCTACGTGCGAAGCAGAGTACATCGCAGCCTCGGAGGCAGCGAAGGAAGGTGTCTGGATGAAGCAGTTCATGACAGATCTTGGAGTAGTGCCAAGTGCACTGAATCCAATAAACCCGTTCTGTGACAACACTAGTGCCATTGCTCTAGCCAAGGAACCAAGGTTTCACAAGAGGACCAGACACATAAAGAGACGCTTCAACTCCATCCGGTTCTACATCGAGGAGAAGGACATAAATATTTGCAAAGTGCACACGGATCTGAATGTTGCAGACCCGTTGACTAAACCTCTTCCAAGGGCTAAACATGATCAACACCAGAACTGTATGGGTGTTCGATTCATTACCATGTAAATCACATAGTGATGTGAACTAGATTATTGACTCTAGTGCAAGTGGGAGACTGTTGGAAATATGCCCTAGAGGCAATAAATAAGGTGCTTATTATTATATTTCCTTGTTCATGATAATCGTTTATTATCCATGCTATAATTGTATTGAATGGAAACACATTGCATGTGTGGGTAAATAGACAACACAATGTCCCTAGTATGCCTCTAGTGAACTAGCTCGTTGATCAAAGGATGGTAAAGGTTTCCTAGCCATGCACATGAGATGTCATTTGATAACGGGATCACATCATTGGGAGAATGATGTGATGGACAAGACCCAAACTACAAACATAGCATATGATCATGTCAGTTTATTGCTACTGTTTTCTGCATGTCAATGTATATGTTCCTATGACCATGAGATCATGCAACTCACGGATATCGGAGGAGTGCCTTGTGTGTATCAAACGTCACAACATAAATGGGTGACTATAAAGGTGCTCTACAGGTATCTCCGATGGTGTCTGTTGAGTTGGCATGGATCGAGACTGGGATTTGTTACTCCGTGTAACGGAGAGGTATCTCGGGGCCCACTCGGTAATGCAACATCACAATAAGCCTTGCAAGCAATGTGACTAATTGTTAGTTGCGGGATCTTGTATTACGGAACGAGTAAAGAGACTTGCCGGTAACGAGGTTGAACTAGGTATGGAGATACCGACGATCGAATCTCAGGCAAGTAACATACCGAAGAACAAAGGGAACGTTATACGGTATTAACTGAATCCTTGACATAGAGGTTCGACCGATAAAGATCTTCGTAGAATATGTAGGAACCAATGTGGACATCCAGGTCCCGCCATTGGTTATTGACTGTAGAGGTGTCTCGGTCATGTCTACATAGTTCTCGAACCCGTAGGGTCTGCACACTTAAGGTTCGGACCGTGATCGAGATCGCGAGACGGTTCCCACATTGGTTCCTACATATTCTACGAAGATCTTTATCGGTCGAACCTCTATGTCAAGGATTCAGTTCATCCCGTATAACATTCCCTTTGTCCTTCGGTATGTTACTTGCCCGAGATTTGATCGTCGGTATCTCCATACCTAGTTCAACCTCATTACCGGCAAGTCTCTTTACTCGTTCCATAAGACAAGATCCCGCAACTAACAATAAGTCACATTGCTTGCAAGGCTTATTGTGATGTTGCATTACCGAGTGGGCCCCGAGATACCTCTCCGTCACACGGAGTAACAAATCCCAGTCTCGATCCATGCCAACTCAACAGACACCATCGGAGATACCTGTAGAGCACCTTATAGTCACCCAGTTACGTTGCGACGTTTGAGAAACACAAGGCACTCCTCCGATATCTATGAGTTGCATGATCTCATGGTCATAGGAACACATACTTGACATGTGGAAAACAGTAGCAATAAACTGACACGATCATATGCTACGTTTGCAGTTTGGGTCTTGTCCATCACATCATTCTCCTAATGATGTGACCCCGTTATCAAATGACATCTCATGTCCATGGCTAGGAAACCTTAACCATCTTTTGATCAACGAGCTAGTCTATTAGAGGCATACTAGGGACATGGTTTTGTCTATGTATCCACACATGCATCTAAGTCTCCGATCAATACAATTATAGCATGGATAATAAACGATTATCATGAACAAGGAAATATGATAATAACTAATTTATTATTGCCTCTAGGGCATATTTCCAATAGTCTCCCACTTGCACTAGAGTCAATAATCTAGTTCACATCACCATGTGATTCGCATTGTTATGAATCTAACACCCAACGAGTTCTGGGGCTCGATCATGATTTGCATGTGAGAGAGGTCTTATAGTCAATGGGTCTGTAACATTCAGATCCGTGTGCACTTTGCAAATACCTATGTCAAACTGTAAACACTGCTACCACACTCCGCTCGGTACTATTCCAAATGGCTGCTCCACTATACGTATCCAGATTGCTACTACGAGTCATCCGGATTAGTGTTAAAGCTTGTATCGACATAAATCCTTACGACGAACTCTTTATCACCTCCATAATCGAGAAACATCTCCTCAGTCTCTTAGTTACTGAGGATAATCTTGACTGCTGTCTAGTGATCCACTCCTAGTTCACTCTTGTACCCCCTGACGGACTCATGGCAAGGCACACACAGGTGCGGTACACAGCATGGCATAATATAGAGCCTATGGCTAAGGCATAGGGGACGACGTTCGTCCTTTCTCTTTCTTCTACCATTGTCGAGCTTTGAGTCTCACTCAACTTTCACACCTTACAAATCAGGCGAGAACTCTTTCTCTGACTGGTCCATTTTGAACTCTTTCAAAATCTTGTCAAGGTATGCACTCATTGAAAGTCTCATCGAGCATCTTGATCTATCTCCATAGATTTTGATGCTCAACAATTAGGTAGCTTTATCCAGGTCTTCCGTTGAAAATCACTTTCCAAATGACCGTTTTATGCTTTCTAGAAACTCTACATTATTTCTGATCAACAATATGTCATCCACATATACTTATAAGAAACTCTATAGTGCTCCCACTCACTTTATTGCAAATACAAGTTTCTCGTAAACTTTGTATAAACATCAAAACTTTGATCACCTCATCAAAGCGTATATTCCAACTCCGAGATGCTTGCTTCAGTCCATGGAAGGATCACCGAAGCTTGCACACCTTTTAGCATCGTTAGGCCTGACAAAACCTTCTGGTTGTATCACATACAACCTTTCCTCAAGTAAACCGTTAAGGAAACGATGTTTTGACATCCATCTGCCAGATTTCATAATTGAAAACACAGCAACTGCTAACATAATTCCAACAGAATTTAGCACCACTACGAGTGAGAAAGTCTCATCGTAGTCAACTCCTTGAACTTGTCACAAACATCTTTGCAACAAGTCGAGCTTTACAAATAGTGACATTCACCATCAGTGTCTGTCTTCATTTTAAAGATCCATTTGTACTCAACGAGATGCCGTCCAACGAGCAAGTCTACCAAAGTCTACACTTGGTTTTCATACATGGATCCTATCTCGGATTTCATGGCCTCCAACCATTTGTCGGAATCCGGGCCCATCATCGCTTCTCCATAGCTCGTAGGTTCATCGTTTGTCCAACAACATGACCTCCAAGACAGGGTTGTCGTACCGCTTATGAGCAGTACACATCCTTGTCGACCTACGAAGTTTGATAGTAACTTGATCTTGAAGCTTCATGATCATCATCATTAACTTCCTCTTCAACTAACGTAGGCTTCACAGAAACAACATCCTGTGTTGCGCTACTCTCTGGTTGAACAAAGTTTTAACAACCTCATCAAGTTCTATCTTCCTCCCAGTTAATTCTTTCGAGAGAACCTTTTCCTCGAGAAAGGATCCGTTTTAGTAACAAACACTTTGCACTTGGATCTGAGATAGAAGGTTCACCCAACTGATCTTAGGGTATTCTATGAAGATGCATTTGTCCGCCTTGGGTTCGACCTCATTAGGTGAAAACATTTTCCACACAAGTGTCGCAGCCCCAAGTATTAAGAAATGACAGCTTAGGTTTCTATCAAACCATAATTCACATGGTGTCATCTCAACGGATTTAGATGGTGCCCTATTTAAAGTGAATGTAGTTGTCTCTAATGCATAACCCCAAAATTATAGTAGTAAAACGACAAGAGACATCATAGCACGCACCATGTCCAATAGAGCATAACTATGATGTTCGGACACACCATCACACTATGGTGTTCCAGGTGGCGTTTAGTTGTGAAACAACTTTCACATTGTCTTAAGTTGTATGCCAAACTCGTGACTCGGATATTCACCTCCACGATCATATCGCAGTCATTTTTATCTTCTTGTCACGATGATCTTTAAACTTCACTCTGAATTTGCTTGAACCTTTCAAACGATTCAGACTTGTGTTTCATTAAGTAAATATACACTATATCTACTCAAATCATCAGTGAAGGTAAGAAAATAACGATATCCACTTCACGCTACAAGACTCACTAGATTGCATACATCAACATGTATCATTTCCAATGAATCACTTGCCCGCTCCATCCAACGGGGTCCTTTAGTCATCTTGCCCAAGAGGCATGGTTCGCATGTCTCAACCGATTCGAAATCGAATGAGCCCAAATATCCATCACCATGGAGTTTCTTCATGCGCTTTATACAAATATGACATTTTGCGGTAGTGCCACAAGTATGTGGTACTATCATTATTTAACTTTGTATCTTTTGACATCAATGTTATGAACATGTGTATTACTACGATCAAGATTTCAACAAACCATTCTCACTGGGTGCATGACCATTGAAGGTATTATTCATGTAAACAGAATAACTATTATTCTCTAACTTAAATGAATAACCGTATTGCAACAAACATGATCTAATCATGTTCATGCTCAACGCAAAACACCAAATAACAATTATTTAGGTTCGTCACTAATCCTGAAGGTAGAGAGAGCGTGCAATGTTGATCACATCAACCTTGGAAACATTTCCAACACACATTGTCACCTCACCCTTAGCTAGTTCTCCGTTTATTCCGTAGCTTTTATTTCGAGTTACTAACATTTAGCAACCGAACCGGTATCCAATACCCAGGTGCTACTAGGAGTACTAGCAAGGTACACATCAATAACTCGTATATCAAATATACTTCTGTCGATGTTGCCAGCCTTCTTATCTACCAAGTATCTAGGGTTGTTCCGCTTCAGCGACCTCTCACCTCATAATAGAAGCACTTAGTCTTGGGTTTGAGTTCAACTTTGGGTTGCTTCACTGGAGCAGCAACTGACTTGCTATCCATGATGTTTCCCTCCTTGCTCTTGCCCTTTTCGAAACTAGTGGTTTGATTAACCATCAACACTTGACGCTCCTTCTTGATTTCTACCTTCGCGGTGTCAAACATCGCGAATAGCTCAGGGATCAATACTTCTATCCCTGGTTTATTATAGTTCATCACTAAGTTCTAGTAGCTTTAGTGGCAGTGACTTGGAGAACTATATCAATCACTATCTTATCTGGAAGATCAACTCCCACTTGATTCAAGCGATCGTAGTACCCAGACAATCTGAGTACATGCTCAACGATTGAGCTATTCTCCTTCATCTTACAGGCAAAGAATCTTGTTGGAGATCTCATATCTCGCAACACAGGCACGAGCCTGAGATCACAATCTCTGCTCCTAGAACATCTCATATGTTCCATGACGTTCAAAACGTTTCGGAGCCTCAATTCTAAGTTGTAATGCATGACGCACTAAACTATCAAGTAGTCATCGAAACATGCCTGTTAGATGTTCACAACATCTATAGACGACGCTAGAGGGGGTGGCGCACCGAGCGGTGCATTAAGGACATAAGCCTTCTGTGCAGCAATGAGGACAATCCTCAGATCACGGACCCAGTCCGCAATATTGCTACCAACATCTTTCAACTCTATTTCTCTAGGAACATATAAAAATTTAAGGGAGCTACAGTGCGAGCTAGTAATCTACAACACAATTTGCAAAGACACTTTGACTATGTTCATGATAATGAGTTCAATTAATCATATTACTTAAGAACTCCCACTCAAATTGACATCCCTCGGGTCATTCGAGTGATACATGATCCAAATTCACCAACTCAAGTCCGATCATCACGTGAGTTAAGGTGGCTTCAGTGGTGAACATCATTATGTTGATCATATCCACTATATGACTCATGCTCGACCTTTCGGTCTCTTGTGTTCCGAGGCCATGTCTGTACATGCTAGGCTCGTCAAGTTTAACCCGAGTGTTTTGCGCGTGCAAATCTGGCTTGCACCCGTTGTATGTGAACGTAGAGTCTATCACACCCGATCATCACGTGGTGTCTCAACACGACGAACTTTTGCAACGGTGCACACTCGGGGAGAACACAGTTCATCTTGAAATTCAAGTGAGGGATCACCTTATAATGCTACCGCCGTACTAAGCAAAACAAGGTGCATAAAAGGATTAACATCTCATGCAATTCATAAGTGACATGATATGGCCATGAACTTGTGTTTAAGATCTCCATCTTCGAAACACCGGCATGATCTCCATCGTCACCGGCACAACACCATGATCTCCATCATCTTGATCTCCATCAATGTGTTGCCATTGGGGTTGTGGCGCCAGCCCTGCTTCTACTTCTATTGCTACCGCTTAGCGATAAAGTAAAGCATTACATAGCGCTTAATGATTGACATGCAGGTCATACAATAATTAAAGACAACCCTATGGCTCCTGCCGGTTGCCGTACTCAACGACATGCAAGTCGTGAAATTCTATACATCACATGATCATCTCATACATCACATATATCTCATCATGTAATTGGCCATATCACATCACAACATACCCTGCAAAAACAAGTTAGACGTCCTCTAATTGTTGTTGCATGTTTTACGTGGCTGCTACGGGTATCTAGCAAGAACGATTCTCACCTACGCATAAACCACAACGGTGATACATAGATTGCTTTTCAACCTTCTTAAGGACCGCCTTTGTCGGATCCGATCCAACTAAAGTGAGAGCAACTGTCACCCGCAAGACATCCAAGCAACAAGTTGCGTCGAGGGAACCGGTCTCACGTAAGCGTACGAGTAATATTGGTCCGGGACGCTTCATCTCACAATCTCGCTGAACCAAAATCCGACCAAGGGAGGAAGCAATCTAAGCATCAATGCCCACAAACCTTTTGTGTTCTACTCGAGATCTCATCGAACCATCAACCTAGCTCATGATGCCACTGTTGGGGAACGTCGCATGGGAAACAAAAAAAATTCCTACGGACACGCAAACCTATCCATGGTGATGAGCATCTACGAGAGGGAGAATGGATCTACGTACCCTTGTAGATCGCTAAGCGGGAAGCGTTAAGAAACGCGGTTGGTGTAGTCGAACTTCTTTGCGATCCAAATCGCCGAGCGTCCCGCGATCCAATCACGAACCGTCCCGCGAACACATCATGATCCGTCCCGTGAACTCATCATGATCCGTCTCACGATCTTGATCACGATCTGTCCCGCGAACTCATCACGATCTGTTCCGTGATCACATCACGAACCGTCTCGCGATCTCGATCACGGTCCTTCCGATCTAGCGCCGAACGGACGACACCTCCGCGTTCACCACACGTGCAGCTTGATGACGATCTCCACTATGATGATCCAGCAAGAGGAGGAGGAGAGGAGAGAGAGTTTACCGGCAGCATGACGGCGCTCCGGTGATGGTGGTGGAGCAATTCCGGCAGGGCTTCGCCTAAGCGCTGCAGAAAACCGATCTAGAGGAGAAACTATGTACCGGTGTAACGGGTAGCACGTGGCCGGAAATTCTGTCCAAAAACCACCCAATCCACTAGTGTATATAGGATCAGAGGAGAGGAGAGGCAGTCAAGGCCTTTGGGTCGGCCGAAATAGGAGGTGGGAAGCAATCCTACTTCACCTCCAATCCTAGTTGGAGTAGGATTGCCTCCTATTGGCTGATTTTCCACTTTTTGCTTTAGGACTTTCTCTCCTGCGCCATGGGCCTTTGTGGCTGTTTTCCCAGCCCACTAAGGGCTGGTTATTATTATACCACAGCCCATAGACCTCTTGGGGTCGAAATACCCCTCCCGGAGGCCTCCCGGTACACTACACTACCGGCACTCTCGGTACACTACCGGCACTCCCGGTACACTACCGATGAGCCCGAAACTTTTCCGGAAACCAAACTGGGACTTCCTATATATGAATCTTTACCTCCGGACCATTCCGGAGCTCCTCGTGACATCCGAGATCTCATCTAGGACGCCGAACAAACTTCGGTCACCACCATACATAACTCTACACTACCGAAACGTCACCGAACCTTAAGTGTGCAGACCCTGCGGGTTCGAGAACTATGTAGACATGACCGAGACACCTCTACAGTCAATAACCAATGGTGGGACCTGGACGTCCACATTGGTTCCTACATATTATACGAAGATCTTTATCGGTCGAACCTCTATGTCAAGGATTCAGTTAATCCCGTATAACGTTCCCTTTGTCCTTCGGTATGTTACTTGCCCGAGATTCGATCGTCGGTATCTCCATACCTAGTTCAACCTCATTACCGGCAAGTCTCTTTACTCGTTCCGTAATACAAGATCTCACAACTAACAATTAGTCACATTGCTTGCAAGGCTTATTGTGATGTTGCATTTCCGAGTGGGCCCCGAGATACCTCTCCGTCACACGGAGTAACAAATCCCAGTCTCAATCCATGCCAACTCAACAGACACCATCGGAGATACCTGTAGAGCACCTTTATAGTCACCCAGTTACGTTGCGACGTTTGATACACACAAGGCACTCCTCCGATATCTGTGAGTTGCATGATCTCATGGTCATAGGAACACATACTTGACATGCGGAAAACAGTAGCAATAAACTGACACGATCATATGCTACGTTTGCAGTTTGGGTCTTGTCCATCACATCATTCTCCTAATGATGTGACCCCGTTATCAAATGACATCTCATGTCCATGGCTAGGAAACCTTAACCATCTTTTGATAAACGAGCTAGTCTATTAGAGGCATACTAGGGACATGGTTTTGTCTATGTATCCACACATGCATCTAAGTCTTCGATCAATACAATTATAGCATGGATAATAAACGATTATCATGAACAAGGAAATATGATAAATAACTAATTTATTATTGCCTCTAGGGCATATTTCCAACATACTTGTTCTTGAATGTTACCTCGTTCAATGCACGATAGTCGACCACCATCCTGAAGGTTTTATCCTTCTTCTCCACCAAAAGAACTAGGGCTCCCCAAGGTGAAGAACTTGGGCGAATATACCCCTTGTCCAATAACTCCTTAATCTTCTTCTTGATTTCTACTAAATCATTTGCGGACATCCGATAGGGTCTCTTGGAAATTGGGGCTGTTCCTGGCAGTAACTCTATCAGAAATTCAATCTCTCTATCTGGTGGCATGCCCGGTAATTCCTCCGGGAATACATCTAGAACGTCTTGTACTACCGGCACTTCCTCCTGGACAACTCATGTGAGGGAATTTAACCGAGCACTCATCCGTGTGCGTCGGGATACATACTTAATCCTCTTGTTCTCTGGGGTGGTGAGCAAGATAGACTTGCTGGGGCAATCCAGGTTTCCTTCATACTTGGTCATCCAATCCATGCCTAGGATTACATCCAATCCTTGGGATTTTAAGACGATGAGGTCGGTGGGAAAAACGTGTTTCCCTATATTGAGTTTCAATGCGTGGCATCCTATACCTGCGAACATCATGCCTCCTGGAGAACTAACCTTAATGGGCTGACTAAGGGTTCTGGTGGGCAAACCATACTTTTCCACAACTACCCTTGATAAGAATGAATGAGTTGCACCGGAATCAAATAGTACCATAACTGGACATGAATGCAATAAAAACTTACCAACCATAGTCTCGGGCTGATCATAGACTTCCTCCACATCAATGTGGTTCACATGGGCACGGGGAAAAGGGTTGGGCTTCTTGGCTGGTGAGTTGCCGTTGTTGTTGCCATTTCCATTTCCCGTCTTGTTCTGAGGGCAATCATTGGCATACTGCCCGGTCTTCTGGCACCTGAAGCAGGTGCCATGGTTTAGATCCTTCTGAGCTGGGGCGGGACGGTGTTGGTTGCCATTCCCACTTCCATTGCCATTCTTGAAGTTACCATTGTTGGGACGATTATTCCCATTTCCTCCATGTTTGTGGCTTCCATGGTTGTGCACGACATGAGTGTGCCCTCCATACTTACCAGTCCCTGATCCGGTATTCCCTGAGTACGGGGAGTAGCAGGGCTTCTGTTGAGCTCCTGAGTTAGACTTCGCTTGTCCATACTTCCTCTTGCGGTTCTCGATTTGCTGATGCTTCCCCTCCAAGATGAGGGCCTTGTCTACCAACTCCTGGTAGTTGTTGAAAGTAGCTACCATCAGTTGCACACTCAACTCATCGTTGAGTCCTTCTAGGAACTTCTGTTGCTTGGCTGCATCATTAGCTACATCTCCTGGTGCATAGCGAGCCAACATGCTGAACTCATCCACATACTGGGCCACGGAATGATTCCCCTGGCGTAAGTTGCGAAACTCACGCTTCTTCAGAGTCATGGCTCCAGCTGAGACATGAGTGGTGTAGAAAGCTAGCTTGAACTGCACCCAAGTCACACCAGCAATGGGGTACGTGGTGGTGTAGTTCTCCCACCATGAAGCTGCGCGCCCCTCAAGTTGATGTGCGGCAAAGCACACCTTTTCAGCATCGGTGCATCCAGCGGTGATGAGTTCCCTCTCCATCTTGCGGATCCAATCATCTTCCACAATGGGCTCAGTGCTGCTAGAGAAGGTTGGTGGTCTCAGCCTCAGAAAACGGGTGAGGTTGTCACCCTAAGGTGGAGGGTTGTTGTTGTGGTTGTTGTTCTGATTGTTGGTCTGATTTTGGATCAACAGTTGCATCAGGGCATTCTGCTGCTGGAGGAGTTGTGTGAATTCTGGAGGAAAGGTGAATTCGGGTTCACGTCGAGGAGGCATCTTGCTGTTTTCAGAGGGATAAGAATTAGAATAGAAGAAGGGCCTAGAAGAAAATTTCACTACCCATATGCAATGCAACAAACATATCACATCAAACACAAATTCATTTATTCAACTCAAGGTTCAAACATCGAGATACAAGTCTCAAATCAAACTAAGCATCGACCTATGTTTTAACGTTGAAAAAATGAAAGATGCATGGGGGCATGACTAAAGTTCTCCTCAGAAGTACATGGTAGTGGGTCCTCCGGTGGTGCTCTCCTCATAGTCATCATCGTTGCTGATCAAAGGAGCCACATATCCTTCTGGGTGAAGGTTTTCTCCCATGTCCAGCTATTTCTCCAGAGTTGCAATGCGAGTGTTCAGCTTCTTGATCCTCTCCAAGAAATCCTTCGCTTCATGCTCATGCTCGTACTTGGATTCCCGTAGGTCAGCCTCGAGGTCAAGCTCGCGATTTAGCAGCTTCTTGATCGTCTTCGTGCCAGCACATACCTGAAGCTCCAGAGTCCTGATGTGAGTCTCCAAAGTCTGGATATAGGAAAGGTTGGAGTCTTCAGTGGGGGTGTGTATGATATTTCCATTGACATCCCTACGGCAAACCATGCTAACTCCTGGTGAAATGGGACCACCCCTGTATTCCTCTTGAATACGTCCGAGGGCACGGTGTATCGCCATGTCCCTACAAAGAATCCAGCTGGGAGCCACAAACTTGAAGTCGAGAGGCTCTGTGCGAAAACCAAAAGTCCTTCCGGGGATATGCACTTAGATCCTGTAACGATTGTCTTGAGGGTAAGACATGATTGCATTCCCTGTGATGGTTGGCAGAGCAATCCTTAATTCCTTGACGATCCGTATCAGCTCTTTGCCAAAAGGCATGGTAGCGTCATGTTGGCAACACTCCGTGAAGCGAACTGGGGCGAAGGTGGCCATCTAGAGAAGTTGAAATAAATTTGGAGAGAAGTCAGAAAAATGAACGGATGAGAATATAAGACTTTGAAAAGAAAGAATATGATCCTAAGGCTTTTCCAATCCTAGAGGTTACGTCCTACGGTCAGTGTGAGCTCTGACACCATTTCTATAGCGACCTGACCTGAAAGGTCGAGTCTTCGGTGTTTCCGTACCATCCCAAGATCATGCTGGTACACACACGGTACATCAATGTATATATCAAAGGGAAATCACACAGCTTTATTAATCGAAAATCTCATATAGAGTCCTTTATTACAATAAGAATTACAATAAAGTGGCTGAAGGCCAACTCATGAGATAAACTAATCTTGCGGAAGCTTCGAGGTAGTGGAGTCCATCTGTCTCCAAGGGCATCTCACCAAGCGTAGAGCGTATCCTCACTCTAGGTCTGAAAAGTACTCTGCAACATGATACGTTGCAGCCGTATAGGTCAGCATATTGAATATGCTGGCAATGTCACCAAAGAGAAGGGGAGAAAGTTGTCACCTATTCTATATGCAATTATGGCAGGGGGTGGTAAGTTTGTGTAAAGCCAATTTTAGTAATTTAAACAAACTTGATTAGATTCAAATTTTAAAGTTCAAATTTGAAATCTAAGCATACAGACATGAACTACAACAAATTTGTGAACTAATGCAAAAAGAATCAACTAAAAACACCAAATATTTTCAAAGATATGATAAAAACAAAAATAGAAAACATTCTTCTTTCTAAAACAGAAAAAGAAAAAAGAAAAACTTCTACCGATCGGACGGGGTCTACGTGGCATGTTGTGATTGGCCGAGGCCGTGTGCGTGCGTGAGCTAGCGAGCGGTGGGCCAAGACTTAACGCGTATCGGTTCGGGGTTTTAGGTGATCTAATCTAGATCGTTAGATCGGGATCGGACGGCTACGGGTGGGGGTGGCGGCTTACAAGGGAGGGGTCGAGGTCTCCGGCGAGGACGGCGGAGGCCGATGGTCGGAGGTGGTCGGGGGCGATGACCGAGGTGCTCAGGCGACGGAGGCGATGCTCCGGCATCGTTTGGTGGCGTCGGAGGGGGTCGGGGGTGAATGTGGCGAGGGGCACGAGCTCGGGGAGATCCGGTTGGGTGGCCGAACTCCGGCGAGGTGCGGGGCAGCGTACCGGCGAGGGAAGGAGGGGGTTTCGGGTGGGGAACGGAGAGCGAAGGGTCGGGGCTTTATATAGGGGCGGTGCGGTGGCCGGGTGGGCAAGGGGAGCGAGATCCGCGGGGAGGGATCGCCGGCGACGACGGAGGCGCGGGGAAGGGGATGAGCGCGCGGATGCCGCGATCGGACGGTGGGTCCCGCGCGTCAGTGAGGTGGGACGCGAGATTAGCGTGTCGGTGTCCGACCCGGAGTGATGTCAGGAATTAAAAGCTATGGGCCGCCCCGTTTTCTGTTTAATTTGTTTCGTTTTCTATTTTCCAAAGCGTTTAAAACATCTTTAATGCATTCAAATCATTTCCAAAGATAGGAAATATATATCAAAACGATCAGGGAATTAACTGCTATTTAATGAACATTTTTCCTCTGTCATATTGAATACTTTTTAAAATTTTATTTTCAGAAAAATGCCTAATTGATTTTAAATCCTTTTGCAATAATTTTTCAAATAACCCCCTGGTTTTAATGTTCAAATATTTCACCAAGATGCCCTTGGTGTGGAGTGTCATGTTACTCCCCTCTTTTCTTTGAACTTTTCTAGAGGTTTTCAAATAGCTGAAACAAGAAAAATGAAAAAGATGAAAGTGGCCTTTCAGAATATCAAAGGAAACACTTCAACCATTCCATTCATTCAAACAATGTGATGATGATGCATAGCTATATTTCATGACATACCGAAATGAAATTTTGGGATGTTACAATTATTTTTGAATTTGCGTTTGAATGCAAATACACAATCGATTAGCTATATGGGTCACTTCTTACATGTCACATACCACTTGGTGGTGTGAGATAAAAATGTGAATGAATATCATATCACAACACAATCAACCAAAGTTGAATGATCATCACATAAGCATTTAATATGATAGGAAATAGTAGCATCACATATCAAAGCGTATGATCAAACACCATCAAACGTGTATCAAGCAAGACAAAAGAGTATCATGGCAAACAAAAGAAATTGTTTTTGAAAAGAAACAAAATACCAAACACTCTCTCTCTCTCTCGAAGCTTAATGATCTATATACACTTCTCCCCCTTTGGCAACAAGTTACCAAAAAGTTCAAAGGTATCTATCTAAGTGTTCTTGGGCTGGTCTCCTCCGGTTGTCGACGAAGGAGTCGAGAGCACGGTGTCGGCGAAGATCTCTGCAGATGTCGTGGATGGAGCTGGAGTAGACACTGGTGGAATAGGAGCTGATGGAGCAGGAGCTATGCTAACAGTAGCTGGAACAAATGAAGTGGGCCTCAATTCTGGAGCAGGCACTGTTGTTGATCTAGTCTGAGTGAAGAACTAGGTGCCCGGCCTGAGAGGTGATCCTTCCTCATCAACATCATCATCATCATCAGAAGAAGAGGTAGTGGAGACCTGGGGAATGTGCATGGAGTCAACTTCCTTCTAGAGCTCAATTACTGTCTTTGTAACCTTGTCCACTTTGTCACCAAGCACTTTGATCCTCGACTCAAAGATCCTCACAAGGCTGTTCTGGTTTTGCAGAATCCCTTTGATATCCTTTTGCATGCCCTGGATGGCTGAGATCAGAAGATCCATTTGCTCGTTCCTAGATCTGGGGGCTTGAGCACTAGTGGCTCGAACAACTTTTGCCTCTGCTAGTGCTGTAGCAGATGTGGGATGATCTGGGTGCATCACCACAACGTTATCTTCGAACTCTGGCTATAGTGGCAGGTGTGGGCGATCAAGAGCAAAAATTTGCTTCTCCAACTGAGAGTTGATAAGCAACTTGATGTAGGGTGCATAGCAGCATGATCGCTTCTGGTCAGCAGCAACCCTCTTGATTGTCTCAACAATAAGATCCATTACTCTGATCCTGGTGTTCCTGTCAAGATGGATCATCATGTTGATGGAGTAGCCTCGAATCATCTTGTCATATCTAGACTTGGGCGTCAAGGTATGCCTAAGAATAGTGTTGATAGTCCGGAGGCCTTCTTGCAGATAATAGATGGATCCTAGCTTGTGTGATTGCACCTTGTCTGCGGGGATAGGAATATACATATCTTTCATGGCATTGTGACTTGCCTTGGGTTCAGAGTATACATCCAAATCTCCTTCTTCAGCTTCTGGAAGTTCCAGTAGAGCAGCCCATTCCTTAACAGTGGATTCATATCTAGCACCTTCTGTCATCCGTACAATTCTACCATCTTCGTAGAAATGAGCAGTGAGTAGAATTGCATGATCATCTCGTCGTTCCATGTAGTAAGCTCTCTGCCAATGAATTTGTCCAGACCAATGCAATGGAAGTTGTCTTGGACACTTGGGAAGTAGTTCACATTATCTTTGATGAACTTCCAATCAACATACCTCATGTCGCTAACAGTTGGGCTCTTGTCAAGCAGAACGGTCTCATAGAAATCATGTTGCTCTCTGGTGTGAAACTTGTAGTCAATGGCAGTCTTCCTCCTCTGAGCATACAGATCTATGGCTCTCCAGGCTCTCAAGCCTGAGTCTTTCCACTTCTTCAGGTCCTTGGCTACTAAGTGGCTGGCATCGTGCATTGGGAGATGTGGTCTGAGCTTCATCAAGGTAGTCAAGTCCTCATCATCTTCCATTCTGGAGGCAGTCCCTTTGTTCTTCTCTAAAGCAGGAATGTACCTGGTAGTCCTCTTGGACTTCTGTGTAGCAGCCTTCTTAGATGTAGGCTTGGTGCTCTTGGAGGTGCCAGTCTTTGGCATAGCATCAGCCATGAGCTTCTTGTCTTTCTTCTTGGGAGGGACTATCTCAGCACGCTCTTCCTCCTCCTCCCTAGTAGCAGCACCAGCAGCCTCCTCTGGATCTTCAAACATAGAGGTAGGCCTACCAATAACATGGACAGTCCTCTTCCTGGACTTCTTCTCTCCTACCTTCTTAGGGATAGCTTTCTTGGGGACTTCAACTGACACAGTGGCTCTTGCACTTTCACGTGCCTTGATTGTTTCAGCAGGAGCATAGACTTTGCTGACAACTCTTCGAGAGGAACTAGCTTCAGTTGCTGACTTCTCGGCAGCCTTTTCTTGCTTTTTAGTAGGTATCTCCTCTGGAATGAAATCTGAATCTTCTTCATTAGAGTTGAGCTTCTTCCTGTTTCTGGTGGCAGCCTTGGTCAACCCATGAGAGCTGGGGGTGCCTGGATCTGAGAAAGAACTGGCTTCTAGGCTAGTTCCAAAACTCATATCAACTCCCTGCTCTACCACATTCTGACTGTCCTCTGAGCCTGACATACTGACCCTATGAATAGAGTATAGGAGAGCAGAAGAAGATGATTCATCACAAAATGAGGCTGGTTTTTGAAATTTGAGCAATGAATTTTCAAGACTTTTGCATTCTGTCGAATAGATATCAGTGCAGCCGAAACAGAAATTTCGGTGGGGCCGAGACTGACTGACTCTCTTAACCAAAACTTGGCAGCCTTCTCGGTCTGACCGAGAAGAGCAACTCGGTTCCACCGAGTCAGTTCTCAACCTCACAGAAAAGCATATCGGTGAGACCAATATTTTCGTTTCGATTCCACCGAGATGTATCAGGCAGACGGCAAAAACCTAGAAAACTCATCTATCATGATATTTTGGGGATTTGAGAGGATAGGAACATGTGCAAAGGGTGAATCAATGAATAACAAGGATCTAATGTGCAAGAATTGGACATGGAACGCAATAGAGATCGAATATGTACCCTAACTTAGTGCGGATCCTCTACGACAGTGACGAGGGAGTGGATTTCATCGGCGACGACGATTCCCAGTGGCGGAGGAGCGCGGAGACAAGGGCGATGACCAGGGGTCTTCGGAGCGGCAGCTTAGGGTTTTGTAGCGTGACGTTTGAAGATGGAACTTCAAAGCGTCGTGGTCCAGCTTTATATACCCACCACTGTCGGTGACACCAATTCTAATTTTTCGGTGTCACCGAGTGCCACAACTGTCAGCTGACAGAGACACTCAGTGTAACCGAGAAAATGGAATCAGTGGTACCGAGATTGAAAAACCAGATCAACCCTAGGCATTTAGTGAGACCAAGATTTTGTGGTTGGTTCCACCGAGATGTAATTGGGAGGTTTTAATGGTCAGTCCTTGTCGATACGGAACTCCGAGTGCTCCACACACAGAGGGATCGAAAAGCACTTGTTCAAATTTTGTGATGCAGCATGAATAGAGTATGACGTGAGAAAGCATAGATAGCTAAAGAAATGGTCCTAGGCATTCTTGTATATACAATTGGAAAAATATAAATTAAAAACCAAATATCAACAATTGGATATCCTCGAATGAGAAAATAAATGCAGACCAACATGCTCACACAATAAGATGTCAAATGAAATCATGGCAAACATGCACATATACTCTAGCATCTAACAAGCACTTGGGCGATGACTAAGTCATCTGTATATGAGTATTTTACTTAGGAGCCAAGTAAAAATACTTGATCATAGGTCATACTCATCGTTTAAGCACAAGTGGGGTCACCACTCTTACATAAAGCTTTTAATGTTTGTCACATACTAAGAGATGTTTTGACTCAAGTCTTAGAGTAAAGCTCCCCCTTGATGTTACATCCCCCCATAAGAGGGATAAACTAACCTTGGGTTTTGTCAATGAAGACTTCATGGTTGTGAGGTGGTGGTGGATGCTCAAGGTTGATGAAGATTACCAAGAGTTGGGAGCATCCTTGTTGTTTCCTTACTCTTCTCACCTACATGGGTTAGTCCCAACACACAAGAGACAAATACAAGGATATCTATGGACATGGGGTGCAAAGCATGTGTGATGATGTCCATTGATTTGTTGATTACCTTGTCCCTTGCTTACCTTTGAGGGAATGTGTGACTCCTTAATCTATTGCATAGGGTTAGTGTTGATTGCAAATAGATCTTGCCAATAATGAATGTGAGTGACTTTCATTGAAGGAGTCACCCCTCAAGAACTTTATAGCTCTTCTTCTTAGGAATCCACATCAAGTTGATGGGGATCCTTGGTGTTGAAGTAGCACTTGTAGAAGTTGATCTTGTAGAAGCCTTGGGAACCCACTTCACCAAAGCTTGGGATTCATCTTCATAAGAGTCAAAGTCCTGTTGGAGCTTGTTCTTGCCCTTGACCTTGGTGTCTTGTGGTGGAAGGTCATCTTGAGTGTTTTCCCCCTTGCAAAGAGTATTTTCATACTTCTACTTTTGAGGAACAAACTTGGCATTGGGATATTGACCTTCTTCCCATTCAACTCCATTAGCGTTGAAGTAGTCGATTCCGCGAGTCTTCCGGTATCCTCCGTACTTGCGTACAATCTCATCAAATTGTTTGTACCCTTCAAGACTCTTGTAGATACCTATATCTATAATTCCTTTGAATAAAGGATTTTCTTGCTCAAGTGTAACTTGGCTAAGAGAATCATCATTAGTGGAATCAATAGAACTACTAGGAGCAACATCATTGGGTTTAGCATTTTTATTGTTTATACTAGATGAAGAACCTTTCTTTCCTTTGTTACTAGTTTGCCTAGATTTGACTTGTGGCATGAATGTAGACAAGAGTAGTCATTTGGAAATATAAGATGAAGTCATATTTCGGAGATCGTCATTGATAGCTTTAAGAAATTCATGTTCTTGCTCCAAATTGAGCTTCTCGAAGCGTAGCTTCTCATGAGTTCTTACAAGCTCTCTATGATCTTCAAGAGTAGATTAATGAGCTAACTTAAGAGTGTTGAGTTCTATAGTTAGTTCTTCTATTTTCATCTTATCATCATTAATCGACTTATCTTGACTATCATGAGAAATATCAAGTTGATTATGATTAACATCAATAGTTTTATCACATAGCAAGTCATCATCATAAAGCAAGTCATCTTCATCACTATCGAAATCAAGATATTTCGGGTGTGATACCTTGGGGCCTTTAGCCATGAAGAAAATTCCACCTCCTTCATTTGGTGAATCAAATAGGTCATAGGAGTTGGTTGTCACTAGTGCAATTCCGGTAACACCATCATCTTGACTATAGTCGGAGTTGGAGTGATAGCTTCTCTCGAAGTGGTTGTCGGAGTCGGAGCCGGAAACCCATTCACCAACATGAGCTCTTAGTGTGCTTGTCCTTCTTCTCTGAGTCCGTACTTCTCCTTGAGGGTCTTCGTTCATAACAATCATCTCTACCCCTTCTCTCTCTTCGAGGTGATTCATCTCTTCAGCTTCGTACTCTTGGTAACTCTTCTCTTTGTTTGTAGGGAGCTGAGCACTCATTTGAGTAGTGTCCGGGCTTCCCACAATTGTAGCAGTTTCGATCTCGACTTGACGAACGCTTCTCTTCATATCTTGAGTTAGAGTTGCGATCTTTGCTTCTATTGTTGTAGAACATGTTGAATTTCTTGACCATGAGGCTTATCTCTTCATTTGTGACAAGGTTGTCGCTTGAGGTAGCGGGAGCATCACTTGTGACTTTGTAAGCACTGCTAGACTTGTGATGAAGGTCTACCTTGTCTTTGAGTGTCATCTCATGAGCAACAATTCTACCAATCACTTCCGTTGGTTTGAGATCTTTGTAGTTGGGCATCATTTGGATCAATGTGCACATGGTGTCATATCTCTCATCCAAAGCTCGAAGTATCTTCTTGATGATGAACTTGTCAGTCATTTCTTTGCTTCCTAAGTCGGCAATCTCATTTGTGATGAGAGCTAGCCTAGAGTACATTTCAGCGACTCCTTCACCATCCTTCATCTTGAACTTGTCAAGTTGACCTTGAAGAACATCTAACTTGGATTCTCTCACAGACTTAGTTCCTTCGTGCATATCAACCAAAGAATCCCAAATCTCTTTTGCGTGTTCAAGACGGCTGATTTTGTTGAATTCTTCAGGACATAGACAGCTGAAGATAATATCACATGCTTGAGCATTGAGTTGCAACATCTTCAATTCATCAGCAGATGCTTCATGATTTGGTTCCTTTCCATCCGCAAAGAATTCACCTTGCAAGACGACACGAACAACAACCCAAATGGCAGGATTATTACCAACCAAATGCATTTTCATTTTATGCTTCCAACTAGCAAAATTACTGTGATCAAAGTATGGACCTCTATGGTGATAATTTCCCTCACTAGATGCCATACTTATCCTAGGTTGTGAAACCAATGCAATGGAGACCAAAGCTCTTATACCACTTGTAGGATCGAAAGTAGGTCTAGAGGGGGGTGATTAGACTACTTGACCAAATAAAAGTGTTGCCTTTTTCCCAATTTTAATTCTTGGCAAGTTTTAGCATTCATAGCATATCAATTAACACCCTACACATGCATGTCTAAGAGTATAGTAGTGGAAAGTAAACACATTACACATGTAAGTAAAGAGAGGGTTAGGAAGCAAACACAAGTGATGACACGATGATTTTCCCCGTGGTTTCGATAGGTGGTGCTATCGCACGTCCATGTTCATGGAGTCTTCAACCCACGAAGGGTAACAGTCGCGAGAGTCCATGGAGGGTTCCACGAAGAAGCAACCTTGACTATTCCATGCGGCTTCCGTCCACGAAGGACTAGCCTCACTATGGGTAGATCTTCACGAAGTAGGCGATCTCCTTGCCCTTACAAACTTCTTGGTTCACTCCACAACACGAAGTAGGAGACTCCCAAGCGACACCTAACCAATCTAGGAGGCACCACCCTCCAAAAGGTAATAGGCTCGGTAATGACGATGAACTTCTTGCTCTTGTACTTCAAGATGATAGACTCCTCAACACACAATCTCTCTCTCATAGGTTTCGCTTGGTAGAGGAGATGGGATTGGTGGAAAGCAACTTAGGGAGGCTAGAAATCAAGATCCATATGGTTGGAGTGGAAGATCTTGACCTCAACACAAGGATAGGTGGTTCACTCTCAGAAAACTGAGTAGAATAGGTATGGAATAGTTCCGAGTGCTTCTCTTTCGAGTGGGTGGTGGTGAAGGGGTATATATAGGCTTCCCCAAAAATCGAACCGTTACACACAATAAGTCAGACTCAGTGACACCAATGTGTAAATCTCGGTGGTACCGAAGTGACAAAAAGTGGCAACTTTTGAATCTCGGATGGACCGATATAAAATTCTCGGTTGCACCGACAGGGTGACCAACAATTCTCGGTGACGTTGATTCAACATTCTCAGTCAGACCAAAAATGAGAACTTGCGTAACAGGAAGTTAGCAACCCAATTCGGTGGCACCGAGTGGAGTGTCAGCTCCATCGAAGTGTTAGGGTTTGGCTGGGTCTGTCTTGGGTTTGGAACTCGGTGGCACCGGGATAGAAATGTTGGTTGCACCGATTTGGCATATTTGGTTTAGGACAGACTTTGGTGGGATAGTATGTGGATGCTTTGGTGACTGTCACTTATGCATGTTTGAGCATATTGTTCACCATCAAAACTTTACCCCCTTTTAATAGTATTGGCTTTCCTATAGACTCAAAGTGATTTCTCACAAATGTAAAACGTAGACTCCTCTTGCTTGAAGCTTGGCCAACTTGTTTCCTTGAATCTTGGGGTAATTCCATAGTCCTTTTGCCATTCCAATCAATGAACTTTTCCTGAAATATACTTGGTGGAAACATTAGTTGAATGACTTATATGTTGTTATTAATTACCAAAACCACCAAGGGAGCAAATGTGCTTTCATGAGGTGATAATCATCTATAATGGGATCTAGGACGAGGGCAGCCGAACCCCCATGACGGATACTAGTCGGATGGTCACTCCGGTCAAAGGTGATCGGATATGCTGACCATGGGTTATACTTTGGAGCTACGGGCTCCACAACATAGACCTCCCGAAGGGCTGCTTCCTCTCCTTCTTAGGTATGTGGGTGGCATATATCATGTTCACCATTTTGACTTCAGGAGGGAATTTCTTCTGACCGCCACCCATTGGACACCGAGGCTCATCTTCATCCTCGTTGCACGAACTTTTTCCCTAGTCTTTGGGTTGTATCTTGCCGGCCTATTTAAACACCCAGTAGTTGTGGTGTGTGTGATTGGCCGGCTTTTCGTAAGTTCCATGAATTTGGCAAGTCTTGTCCATGATCTTCTCGAGTTGAGTGGGTCTGTCATGATTGCCTTTAGGGGGCTTCTTCCATTGCCCGAGTTGAGAGTTGCGGAATCCGACATTTACTCTCATGTCATCGACGTTGTTACTATTGTGCCAGCATTTGTTCTTATTGCGCTTAGGCTTTGAATTGTCGTCCAGAGCTTCAGGTGCCACTGGATCTTTAGAATTGTGGTTGCATCTTGCCAGCCAATTATCTTCGCCAGCACAAAACGGGTCATGAGGGAGGTAAGAGCGTGCATAGTCTAAGGTTTGTGCTGGCCTAGCTGGTGGGCCGGCCACTCATCCCGAATATTGTGCCAAAAGGAGGCTATGAAATCTGCATCTGGAAAGTCGACGGTTTGGTTCTTTTTAGTCAAGAACCGATTCCAGAATTGGTGGGCAGACTCACCAGGCTTCTGGACGACGTTGTTGAGGTCGGAAGAGTCTGTTGGGCGGACATTGGTCCCCTGGAAGTTAGAGCGAAATATGTCTTCCAAGTCTTCCCAGCATCCTATGGAGTTTTCGAATAGGCTGTTTAGCTGGTGCCGAGCTAGCCCCTTGAGCTTAAGAGGTTGGTATTTGATGGCATGCAGATCATCTCCTCATGCCATATGGATAGGGAGGAGGAAGTCCTCAATCCATATAGTTGGGTCAGTGGTCCTGTCGTATTGTTCTATATTTCCGGGTTTAAACCAATTGGGGAACTAATGCCGCATTACTTCATCTGTGAAGCATAGTGGGTGAGCGGCGCCTCTGACCTGAGCTATGTCCTGTCTGTACTCGGCGTCTGTATGGTGTCGGTTGCGTTCCCGTCCTTTGTGGTTTTGGTCGACCCAAGGTCTATGCTCTCCCCGTCTATTCGGTGAGTAATCTCTGGATCCGTAGATGGATCTTGTACGGCCTGCTCTGAGATCTAAGTCGTCGCGCAAGTCGAACCTGTAATTGGGTTCGAATGGCTCCTTATGCCGTCTTCGGGGCATCATAGGTATATAACTGGTGTCATTGGCTGCTCTGTCATGCCCACGAGGATGGCGGTCTGGCTTGTCACATGGAGTATGATGTGGATACGGAGTGTGAGTGAGATCATCGTTGAATTGTGGCAGCAGCCTTCTCCGAGGGTAGCTTCTGGTATGTCTTCCTCCTCGACAGGGGAAAGGTGATCATCGCCTTCGAGGTCATTGGTGGTATCGGGGTCGTCTTGATCCTCGGGCTCTTTCGGACCCTCAAACGGGTGCTCGGGGAGGTCGGGATTGGCATGATCGCTGGGGCATTATGTTCCCCGTTGCTGATAATGGCTCGTCTTCCCTTTTTCTTTTGGACCGCTTATGTGATTTCCAGCGCCATGATGGCATGTCACCCGATCTATCGCCATCATTGTAAGGTGTATTGTCACCGTTGGGGCAGGAGTGTCCACAATGTAGACGTCATATGTAGAAGTGGCGGTCCAATTCCCGGTGTTAACGGGAGTGAGAGCACGGTCCTCATCATCCATATATTCTGCCTCCTCGGAGGCATAGTCTAGTATGTCGGTTATGTCTTCAACAATGGATATTAAGTGGGTGGTGGGTGGGTCGAAAAATCCATCCCTTCCAAAACTATAACTGGGATGGGTATATATCGGGGCTAGATCATCAGTGATCTTCATTGAAAAGAACTGCTCCACTACCCGGTCAACCGTTAAGGGCCCGATCGGGTCCAGTTGTTCGGAACCCGCGGAGTCAACCCCCGTGAGGCCAACCCGTGGGGAGTGTTCGGTAGGAACACATGTTTGGTCGTATGGCTCGATGGATAGACCGAGGCAAGAGGTCGTACTGCCGCCATGGGAGAACCTATTGGCATGTACGAAGAAAGGGCACGAGGTTAAGGCCTCAGGGCCCCCGGGGTCCACATGCGAAGCCGTGAGCCTGATTAGCGACGGATCGCCCCGAGATTCGACGGAGAATTATAGGTTCCCGAATCTGGCCTCTTGATCAGGAGCGAAGCTCCCAACGCGGCCTAGATGGCCGGTGGAATCCGCGTGCAGCACAACATTGTCGAAGGCAAAGATCTGCCCGGGGACTAAAACGTCCGCGTTACGAACCTCCTCATTGATGAAGAGACAAGGCATCAATTCCATCTTGCTCATAGAGGAACTCTGAATGAAAGCACCAGTGTCGGTGTCAAAACCGGCGGATCTCGGGTAGGGGGTCCCGAACTGTGAGACTAGGATCGGCGGTAACATGAGACAAAGGGGACACGAGTTTACCCAGGTTCAGGCCCTCCTATGGGGGTAATACGTCCTGCTTGGTTGTATTGATGATATGGGGGGTTATAGAGTTGATATTCCTCGAGATCGTATGTCTAACACTAGATGAGTTGTTCTGTCTTTATACCCTAAAACCCTCCGGCTTATATAGATACCGAGGAGGCCTAGGGTTTACACATGGTCGGTTACATGCTGAAGAGATAAACATACCTATTTACTACATCAAACGTGGAGTGCAAGCCGTGCTCTTCGAAGCTTCCATCCTGGGAACTGGGCCTTCAAATCATCCAGTGTTCCGCAAGAGCCCATATAGTCCGGCCCATAAGCAACAGGTCGGCTATCCGAGGACCCCCTAACACAGGACTCCCTCACTAGGGGCGCCCTTCTGGCTTGTGGCTTCCTCGGCATTCCTCTCCGGTGACTCTTCGCTCCAGTATTTTTTATATTTTCCAATAATATTCTCCGTAAATTTTCAGCTCATTCCGAGAACTTTTATTTATGCACAAAAACAACAACACGGTAGTTCTGCTGAAAATAGTGTCAGTCCGGGTTAGTTCTAATAAAATCATACAAAAATCATATAGAATTATCATAAACATGGCATGAATACTTCATAAATCATAGGTACGTTGGAGACATATCAATAACAAACTGGACTCATGTATGTCATGAATGGAGGAGCAGTGAGCTGGACGAGTTCCAAGCAAGATACGGTGGCCGACTCCACAACAAAGGCCGAATACATTGCGGCTTGTGAAGCCACAAAGTAAGGTGTTTGGATTCGGAAGTTCCTGGAGGATCTTGGTGTTCCCGATCTGGGCAACACTGATGGACCTGTATTGCGAGAATTCAGGTGCCATCCCACAGCCAAGGAGCCGACACAACACCACAAGACCAGACATATAGACTGAAAGTATCACCTGATACGAAAGCTCATAAAGAATGGTGATACTAATTTATGCAAGATTCATACAGATGAAAATGTTGCAGATCCGTTGACTAAGCCGCTTCCACAACCCAAGCATGAGGGGCATGTTAGAGCTATGGGCATTTGATGTCTATTTGATCGACTCTAGTGCAAGTGGGAGATTGTTGGAGATATGCCCTAGAGGCAATCATGTATGATGATATTTCCTATGCGTTTATCAATAAAGATAGTCCTTGGACATTATCAAAGATGTGTATGAACAAGTACGAGACTTGTTTGTGAGACTATCCATTGTATGATGACTGTCCTAAATAGTCCCTAGTCAAAAGGGTTGTGTGGAAGCACAACCAGTTAGACTAGCATATAACACGGTGGATGGTCTGGTCTCATTGACCATCTAGCATTGGATGCTAGTCGGATAATATGGACTTAGAAAGATCTGGTCGGATTCGACATAGTCGGATCCAAGTTGAGAGAAGGTATGAGTTGGACAGACCAACTATGAGACGCAGCGATAGGTCATCTGTGAGTCTCTAGTACAACATACGTTCTATGTCCTAAGACATGAGCTGGCGCCTGTACTTGGGATGGTGACAGACTTGCTTTGGGCCGACCAAATGCTACTCCGTGACTGGGTAGTTACAAAGGTAGGTTTCGGGCTTGTCCAGACCCATGCTGTGAGACATGGTCGAGCAAGATGGGATTTTCCCCTTCGATCAATAGAGATATACTCTAGGTCCCTCGGGTAATCCGACCTAGATAAGCATGGCCATGTGATGAGGATTATGAGATAATTCGAAGTGTTGGTCGGATTCTCCGGAACGAGAAAGAGGTCGTGCTGCAACAAGGATGACCATGACCCCTTGAGAACGACAACATATATCATGTGGCAAAGGGAATAGAACTGTGAAGTACACGTTCACCTAACCAGCTTCATCGGACATTTGGAGTCGATACGCTTTGCTAGAGGTTGCTACCGACTTGTCGAGCCTGATGTGATCTGACTCGTGACCAAGTGAATGAGTACCTAAGGGGTCGCATACTTAAGGGAAGGAACACATGGGCTTTAATATCCGTGCGAGGCCCAAGAGTTGAGCCCGTGCCAGATGCCTATATATAGTGGGGGTGCGGCACACCCATCTGGTTCATCGCTTCGGCGTGTCATTAGGGCTTTGCATGAGTTGCGACTAGCCACCTCCACTCGCCGCCGCTGACTGTGTGATCAGATCTAGCAGTTTGCCACATGGTGTTTCTCCTACACACGCGGATACCGCTAAGGAGGTGCACTTCCACCGCTCCGGCGAACTTGCCCGAGGGAGATCGGCGACCAGCTATTCAAAGGAGATCGGACAGGATGTTCGAGGGAGATCGGGCGAGGAGGAGACGGACCTCGTGGACGTGCTTCCCCTACTCTACTTCCGCTTCACGGCATTGCGTGTCTAGTGGTAACGATCTACGATCCATCTCTGTAACATGTTCTTGGATGTTCTACGCGTAGGAAATTTTTAATTTGCATGCGATGCACCTACGGTAGAACCCAACATTGGAAACCTTATCCTTTCCCTAAGCCCTAAACTATGGGAGAACCTTCTTGTATTCTCTGTCATTGTGTTATAGTCCTTCTATTCTCTGTTATTTATATACACATTCTTGTATTTTTGCTTCCAACTCTTACGACTGTATGAACTTTATATTTCAACACTCTAGATCTTGGCTCTAGAAAAATATGGGAGAACCTTTGTTCATCCTAAATAATGTACGACATAATTATATACCATTCTAGAATGGGTATAATTCTCATTTGAAGACCTCATGGCTTCATAACTAGGTAAACTATTATTATTTCACCTAGATGTGTTACCACAACTATTGCAAAATCCTATTTCACCTATGTTGGGGACACCATTCCTCTGAAATTGAAGACATCTCATATGTCTTTACCACTAGCATTACATGTGATTTATGACAACTATGTATTTGCAATAGAAAACAATTTTTTGTTGCAAACCGTTATGAAATTCAAATAAAAAAGTAAATTGTCATACTTAATATGACAATCCCAAATTTTATTTATGAATCACAAGGCATTGGTGGCATCAACTGCATCATTCTCATATTATCCATCATTACTTAGAGGTCTACATGTTGTCACTAACAAGATAACTACCTTCAAAGTGCTCCTCCAAATATTAATATGTGACAATCTCAGGATATCATAAGGTAATACTAGCATCTACTACAAATTTTACAGACTATCCACTATTACTGCAGGATTGACATCATGTCATTCTGAGAGATCATTACCTTCAAAGTGATTTCATACATTTAGCATAACATAAGGTAATAGAGATATGAACATCTACTGACAAAAATCAGATTATGTTGTCTATTACTACGAGATCTACACCATATTGATGATTATCTTCAAAGGGTTATTCTATATCAATTGAGGTCTACACATATAAGGCATCAGACAAACAAAAACTTGCTCTTGTGAAGCATTTATTGTTGTTGTTCACTAAGATATTTTACTCTCATAGTAAATATTGTTCTTGCACACTTTGCTTGATATGTAATAGGAAACTACGGAAATATTTTCATATATGTATGATTACCTTCTATTACATTGGTAAAATACATGGCAATGGAGCCTACGTCACTATCTCTAATTATAGTGGCATCCATCCATCAAGATGGATCCCATAATTTATGGCAATGATTGAGTGTCTCAACACTTTCGAAAGGTCCACATCACATTGTGGTTATACTTTCATAGTGACTAACCAATGTTAAACATGCAAATCCTATACATTTTGGCAGTAACTCTAAAGTTACAATGTTGATCATATGCATTTTATATGTCACCAACTTCACTTAGTTCTCAAACCAAGTGCATGATGGATGAATATTTATTCACCTTGAATATTTCCCTTAAGAGAAACATGCTACCATGAGCACATCATGAGTGATCACCCATTGTTGTTCAAGGCCTCAAGTCTATCGCAGCTCACAATTTTGTCACTCAATCAACTTTAAGTTGAGATCTCATGATGAAATATTTTCATATGCAGATCCAGTTGAAAATCTCTCAATACACTTTACATCTTCTTCTGATAGTCCTACCATTTCATGATGAAGAAACATGGAATTTCATAAAATCATCAGATTTGCCCAACGGGTCCTATTCCATTAATTTAAATTATTGTTGGTATTGCGAATACTAAGCAAGTCGTTGGTCACAAAATAGAACCATGAGGAATTCAAAGTAAAGTGGAGGCTAAAAGACAAACAATGACATAATTACCTTTTAATTGGGAATTGATCATTTTCAAATGATCACAACGACAACTCTCAAGTTTTTCATATGTATTGTTATATAAATATCATACATATGATAACCAAACCCTTAAACATATGGCCAATCCACACTACAAATTTATTAAAAAAGGATGATATGTTCAATGGGATAAATTTGAAAATCAGCAAACTTATAACTAGAAATTAATCTGGCAAATGATTGTTCTCAAATCTTCATCAGAAGGAAAACCAAAAGATATAGTGCGATAAAAGAATGATGAATTCGTCTGCGCCTATGATATGTTTGTGTAATAAATTACTCAGTAATATGGGAGACCTCGGGTAATCCCCTAATTATCCCAACATATTACTAGCCTATACCTCAAGTACTTCCATATTAGATAAATTTGAACATATGAATCAATTCATACTCAGTCTTGTTGCATACACAATAATTTTCTAAATCTTACAAATATTTGGCTTTAAGCCTTACAATCCTGGTGAAAGTGCATGTAGTCCCCATGTGTGGTTTTGGTATTTTATGACAATCCTAATGGACTAATCTTGGCATTAAGTTAGACATTCGACGGAATGTTCTATTTGCAATGCATGAAGAATATTGGATGAATTGAAGGGTGTTTGTTCCATGATGATGCAAGATGGACCTCGAATGAATTCTAAATGAACATCATATACATAGTGTTGTGCATGCATCAAGGATGAGCTCAATGACTGAATCAAATATGATACGATCAAGATGAATTCCATGTGATGAACAAGATGTGATCTATGTGGAGTTCATTAAGGATCTCAAACGTTCTCATGGTTTGGTGTATGGTTTGAACCATGATGGATCAAGATCTTGAGAGAATAATTAAAGAGAAGAATTCTACATATGTGTTGAAAGTAGAATCATGATGAGCTCATATGTTGAGTCATGGATGATTATGTCATCAAGCAAGTAATTCAAGTGAAGAATTGATTGTGACTCTCAAGAGACTATGTTTTTATAATGAAGCACAATAAGAAATCAATAGGAGCTTCAAGACATCAAGATTAATCATGGATCAAAGATAGATGTTGACCAAGATGAAGATCAAATATTAAACTCAAAGTTGGTCATCACATAAGTGCAAATGATGTACCACATGGGATCTTGTGGTATGGTAAGTAATTGTCAATTGCACTTTGTGTACTAACCCATACTATGTGTTGTCTATGTTTATGAGGGTTACGTAATTCTCATGGGCTCGCATCGAGAGAGAGAGAGAGAGATTACAACTGTCCATGAGAGGATAATATCAAGTGTTCATGATCATGGTTGACAAGGGAAAGTTCAAGATAACCACCCCAGAGGATTACATGCTTGAAGCTTGTGGATGTTCACATGATGAACGAGTGAAGATGAATACATAGTAAGGCTCTCCACATCATGTATGGGAGATCTACTTGAAGAATTCACCACGTATTGCCTTCAACTTGAGCCAACAAGAAATAATAACATCAAGCTCAAGTGAAAGGCTCGACTCAAAGGTTTAGTTCCCAAGATATTATGGTGCGGACCATGGCTGACATATTGAGGATGCTTGAACTACAAAGAACAAGATAAAATGTTCTATCTATTTTGGTTTACTCTTGAGTATAGGGATCCCACACTATTAAGAGGGGATCAGTGGCTCTCATGACAGACTTGCTCAAAATCTAGAGAAAAACCTTTGGTTGAGTTTCTAGCCTTGATTATGTTCTTGTCCGGACGTCCGACTCCCTCTGGAAATTCGGAATGAATCTAGTAGTTTATCATCATGTTTTCCTTGTATTTTCGGTCCTTCCGGTCGTCCGGGCTCCGGACGTCCGTGGGTGGTCGGAAATCCGACGACACCCGTCCAGAACCAAAACAGTCAGATGTCTAGTCCTTTTCGGACGTTCGTGACCTTCTGCGTAGCTGACCTACTCTCTCTAAAGCTGTCAGACGACCGAATACTATCGGACGTCCGGTGCCTCCACTTGGCCTGGATGACCAACGCCTATCGGACATCCGGTGCTTCCTCTTGGTCCGGACGACCGACACCTGTCAGACGTCCGGCTCCTACACACCTTAAGTGGCTTCCAACGACCATTTTCCTCCTCCACTATATATAGTCTTCTTCCACCTCGGGTGGGAGTTGTCCAACACAGTCAAAATACCCAAAGAACACCCTTCTTTCTCTCTCTCACTACTCCTCACCAAATCCTAGATCCCAAGAGCATTTGCGAGGATTATTGAGTGTTGTTCCAACCAAAAGATAGATCGTCTCTCTCTCCTCCTCTCAACCAAAGCAATTTGTGATTTGAGCAAGTCTTGAGCATTTCCCGCTTGATCTTGTTACTCTTGGAGGTTGGAGATGTTGGAGAACGTTGCGTGGGAAACAAAAAAAATCCTACGCACCCGCAAGATCTATCCATGGTCATGAGCATCTACAAGAGGGAGAGTGGATCTACATACCCTTGTAGATCGCTAAGTGGGAAGCGTTAAGGAACGCGGTTGATGTAGTCGAATGTCTTCACGATCCGACCCGCGATCTCATCACGAGTCGTCCCGCGATCCCATCGTGGTCCTTCTGATCTAGTGCCAAATGGATGGCTCCACTGCGTTCAGCACATGTACAGCTCGATGATGATCTCCACCTCCTTGATCCAGCAAGCGAGGGTGGAGAGGTAGATGACTTCTCCGCCAGCACAACGGCGTGGTGGCAGTGGTAGTGGAGCTGTCCCGGCAGGGCTTCGCCAAGCGCTACCGAGACAATCTAGAGGAGAAACGGATCTAGAGGGGGAGGGAGAGGCTGCGCCATGGCTTGTGGTTCTGCAGACCTCCCTCCCCTCACATATATATAGGAGGGAGAGGAGGAGGGGCACCCTAGGGTTTCCCCTAGGGTGGGGCGGTGGCCAAGGGGGGCAACTTGGCCCCCAAGACAAGTGGGGCGCCCCCTCTTGGGCCTGCCCTAGCCCTTCCAGCTACATGGGCCTTAGGTGGGAGGGGCGGCCAGCGCACTAAGGGCTGGTGCGCCCCTCTCACAGCCCATGGGGCCCTCCGGGGCAGGTGGACCCTCCCGGGGGATCCTTGGAACACTTCCGGCACTCCCGTCACAAAATCGGTAATTCCCAAAACTTTTCAAAACCCGAATACCGACTTCCTATATATCAATATTTATCTCAGGACCATTCCAGAGCTCCTCGTCATGTTCGGGATCTCATCTGGGACTCCGAAAAACCTTTGGTCACCAACATACATAACTCAACTATACCGAAACGTCACTGAACCTTAAGTGTGCAGACCTTGCGGGTTCGAGAACTATGCAGACATGACCGAGACACATCTACGGTCAATAACCGATAGCGGGACCTGGATGCCCATATTGACTCCTACATATTCTACGAAGATCTTTATCGGTTTAACCTCTATGTCAAGGATTCAGATAATCTCGTATGATGTTCCCTTTGTTTTTTGGTATGTTACTTGCTCAAGATTCGATCGTCGGTATCTCTATACCTAGTTCAATATCGTTACCGTCAAGTCTCTTTACTCGTTCCGTAATACAAGATCCCATGGCTAACACTTTAGTCACATTGCTTGCATGGCTTGTTGTGATGTTGTATTACCGAGTGGGCCCTGAGATACCTCTCCGTCACACGGAGTAACAAATCCTAGTCTTGATCCATGCCAACCCAACAGACACCCTCGAAGATACCTGTAGAGCACCTTTATAGTCACCCAGTTACGTTGCGACATTTGATACACACAAGGTACTCCTCCGGTGTCATTGAGTTGCATGATCTCATGGTCATAGGAACAGATACTTGACATGCAGAAATTGTAGCACTAAACTGACACGATCACATGCTACGTTTATAGTTTGGGCCCTGTCCATCACATCATTCTCCTAATGATGTGATCCCGTTATCAAATGACATCTCATGTCCATGGCTAGGAAACCTTAACCATCTTTGATCAACGAGCTAGTCTATTAGAGGCATACTAGGGACATGGTGTTGTCTATGTATCCACACATGTATGTGAGTTTTCGATCAATACAATTCTAGCATGGATAATAAACAATTATCATGAACAGGGAAATATGATAACAACTAATTTATAATTGCCTCTCGAGCATACTTCCAACAGTCTCCCACTTGCACCAGAGTTAATAATCTAGTTCACATCACCATGTGATTCACATTGTTATGAATCTCACACCCAATGAGTTCTGAGGTTTGATCATGCTATGCATGTGAAAGAGGTCTTTAGTCAACGAGTCTGCGACATTCAGATCCGTGTGTACTTTGCAAATCTCTATGTCTTACTGTAGACACTGCTACCACGGTCCACTTCGAGCTATTCCAAATGTCTACTCCACTATACGTGTCTGGATTGCTACTAAGAGTCATCCGGATTGGTGTTAAAGCTAGCATCGACGTAACTCTTTACGACGAACTCTTTGTCACCTCCATAATCGAGAAACATTTCCTTAGTCCTTTAGTTACTAAGGATAATTTTGACCTTGTCCGTGATCCACTCCTGGAATGCTTTTGTACCCCTTGACGGACTCATGGCAAGGCACACCCAGGTGCGGTACACAGCATGTCATACTATATAGAGACTATGGATTAAGCATATGGGACGACCTTTATCCTTTCTCTTTCTTCTGCCGTGGTCGAGATTTGAGTCTCACTCAACTCCACACCTTACAAATCAGGCAAGAACTTCTTCTTTGACTGATCCATTTTGAACTCTTTCAAAATCTTGTCAAGGTATGTACTCATTGGAAAATCTCATCAAGCATCTTTATCTATCTCTATAGATCTCGATGCTCAATGTTCAAGTAGCTTTATCCAGGTCTTCCTTTGAAAAACTCTTTTCAAACAACCCTTTATGCTTTCCAGAAATCCTACATTATTTCCGATCAATAGTATGTCATCCACATATACTTATCAGAAATTCTATAGTGCTCCCACTCACTTTATTGTAAAAAAAGTTTCTCATAAACTTTGTATAAACTCAAAACTTTGATCACCTCATCAAAGTGTATATTCCAACTCCGAGATGCTTGCTCCATCCCTTAGATGGATTGCTAGAGCTTGCATACCTTTTAGCATCCTTAGGAGTGACAAAACCTTTCGGTTGTGTCACATACAACCTTTCTTGACGGGAACCATTAAGGAAACTATGTTTTGACATCCATCTGCCAGATTTCATAATTAAAAAAACCCAACAACTTATAACATAATTCCAATAGACTTTTAGCATCGCTATGAATGAGAAGGTCTCATCGTAGTCAACTCCTTGAACTTGGCAGAAACTTCTTGCGACAAGTCAAGCTTTACAAATGGTGACATTCACCATCAGCGTCTCTCTTCATCTTAATGGTCCATTTGTACTCAATGACCTGCCGTCCAATGGGCAAGTCTACCAAAGTCTATACTTGGTTTTCATACATGGATCCTTTCTCGGATTTCATGGCCTCTAACCATTTGTCGGAATCCGGGCCCATCATCGCTTCTTCATAGTTCGTAGGCTCATCGTTGTCTAACAACATGATTTCGAAGACATGATCACCATACCACTCAGGTTAGGTACGTATCCTTGTCAACCTATGAGGTTCGACAGTAACTTGATCTAAAGCGTCACAATCTTCATCATTAACTTCCTGTTCAATTGACATAGGCTCCATAGAAACATCTTTCTGCGATGTGCTACTCTTTGGTTGAAACAAAGGTTCAACAACCTCATCAAGTTCTATCTTCCTCCCACTCAATTCTTTCGAGAGAAACTCTTTCTTGAGAAAGGACCTGTTTTCGACAACAAACACTTTGCACTCGGATCTGAGATAGAAGGTATACCCAACTGTTCTTAGGGTATTCTATGAAGATGCACCTTTCCACTTTGGGTTCGAGCTTATCAGACATAAGTGTCGCATTCCCAAACTCTGAGAAAAGACAGCTTAAGTTTCTGCCAAACCATATGGTGTCATCTCAACGGATTTAGATAGTGCCCCATTTCAAGTGAATTTAGTTATCTCTAATGCATAACCCCAAATCGATAGTGGCAAATCGATAAGAGACATCATAGTTCGCACCATATCCAAAGGAGCACGACTATGACGTTCGGACACACCATCACACTATGGTGTTCTAGGTGGCGTGAGTTGTGAAACAACTTTCATATTGTCTAAATTTGTATGCCAAACTTCTAACTCAGATATTCACCTCCATGATCATATCGTGGACATTTTTATCTTCTTGTCACTATGATCTTAAACTTCACTCTGAATTTGTTTGGACTTTTCAAAAGTTTCAGACTTGTGTTTCATTAAGTAAATATACACTATATCTACTAAAATCATTAGCGAAGGTAAGAAAATAATGATATCCACCGCACGCTACAACACCCATTGGACCGTATACATTAGCATGTATCATTTCTAATAAGTCACTTGCCCGTTCCACCAAGCCGGAAAATGGGGTTTTTGTCATCATTGCCATGAGGCATGGTCTGCATGTCTCAACCGATTCAAAATCGAAAGAGTCCAAAGATCCATCAACATGGAGTTTCTTCATGCACTTTACACCAATATGACATTCAGAAGTAGTCCCACAAGTATGTGGTACTATCATTATTAACCTTGTATCTTTTGGCATCAGTGTTATGAACATTTATATTTCTACGATCAAGATTCAACAAACCATTCTCATTGTGTGCATGACCATTTAAGGTATTATTCAGGTAAATAGAATAACAATTATTCTCTAACTTAAATGAATAACCATGTTGCAATAAACACAATGTAATCATGTTCTTGCTTAACACAAACACCAAATAACATTTATTTAGGTTCGTTACTAATCCCGAAGGTAGAGAGAGCGTGTGATGTTGATCACATCAACCTTGGAGACATTTCCAACACATATCGTCACCTCACCCTTAGCTAGTCTCCGTTTATTCCATAGCTTTTATTTCGAGTTATTAACATTTAGCAATCGAACCGGTATCCAATACCCAGGTGCTACTAGGAGTACTAGCAAGGTACACATTAATAACACATATATCAAATATACTTCTGTCGACATTGCCAGCCTTCTTATCTACCAAGTATCTAAGGTTGTTCCGCTTCAGCGACCGTTCCCCTCATAATAGAAGCACTTAGTCTCGGTTTTGGGTTCAACTTTGGGTCTCTTCACTAGGGTAGCAACTGACTTGCCATCCATGAAGTTTTCCCTCCTAGCCCTTGCCCTTCCCGAAAATAGTGGTTTCACTAACCATCAACACTTGATGATCCTTCTTGATTTCTACCTTCGCGGTGCCAAACATCGCCAATAGCTCAGGGATCATTATTTCCAACCCTGGCATTTTATAGTTCATCACGAAGCTCTAGTAGCTTAGTCACAGTGACTTGGAGAACTATATCAATCACTATCTTATCAGGAAGATCAACTCCCACTCGATTCAAGCGATTGTAGCACCCAAAAAATCTGAGCACATGCTCAACGATTGGGCTATTCTCCTTCATCTTGAAGGCAAAGAATCTTGTTGAAGATCTCATATCTCACAACACGGTCATGAGCTTGATATCCCAATTTCAGCTCTTAGAACATCTCATATGTTCCGTGACGTTCAAAACGTTTTGGAGCCTCAATTCTAAGCCGTAATGCATGACGCACTAAACTATCAAGTAGTCATCGGAACGTGCCTGTCAGATGTTCACAACATCTATGGACGACGCTAGAGGGGGTGGCGCACCGAGCGGTGCATTAAGGACATAAACCTTCTATGTAGCAATGAGGAAAATCCTCAGATCACAGACCCAGTCCGCAATATTACTACCATCATCTTTCAACTCTATTTCTCTAGGAACATATAAAAATTCAAGGGAGCTACAATGTGAGCTAGTAATCTACAACATAACTCGCAAAGACACTTTGACTATGTTCATGATAATGAGTTCAATTAATCATATTACCTAAGAACTCCCACTCAAATTGACATCCCTCCAGTCATATGAGTGATACATGATCCAAAATCACCAACTCAAGTCCGATCATCACGTGAGTTGAGGTGGTTTCAATGGTGAACATCATCATGTTGATCATATCTACTATATGACTCATGTTTGAACTTTCGGTCTCTTGTGTTCCAAGGCCATGTTTGTACATGATAGGCTCGTCAAATTTAACCCGAGTGTTCTGCATGTGCAACATTGGCTTGCACCCATTGTATGTGAACATAGAGTCTATCACACCCGATCATCACGTGGTGTCTCGACATGACGAACTTTCGCAACAGCGCACACTCGGGGAGAACACAATTTGTCTTGAAATTTAAGAGAGGGATCACCTTATAATGCTACCGTCATCCTAAGAAAAACAAGGTGCATACATCACATGCCAATCATAAGTGACATGATATGGCCATGAACTTGTGATTTTGATCTCCATCCTTAAAGCACTGTCATGATCTCCATCGTCACCGGCATGACACCATGATCTCCATCATCTTGATTTCCATCAACATGTCACCATCGGGGTTGTCACGCCCACCATGCTTCTACTACTATTGCTACCGCTTAGCGATAAAGTAAAGCATTACATAGTGCTTAATGATTAACACGCAGGTCATACAATAATTAAAGACAACCCTATGGCTCCAGCCGGTTGCCGTACTCATTGACATGCAAGTCGTGATATTCTATACAATACATGATCATCTCATACATCACATATATATCATCATGTAATTGGCCATATCACATCACAACATACCCTGCAAAAACAAGTTAGACGTCCTCTAATTGTTGTTGCAAGTTTTACGTGGCTGCTACGGGTATCTAGCAAGAACAATTCTCACCTACACAAAAACCACAACGGTGATACATAAGTTTCTTTTCAACCTTCTCAAGGACCGCCTTTGTCGAATCCAATCCAGCTAAAGTAGGAGAAACAGTCATCCGCCAGCCATCTTTGTGCAACAAAGTTACACGTCAGTGGATGGAACCGATCTCTCGTAAGTGTACGAGTAAGGTTGGTCTGGGCCGCTTCATCCCACAATACCGATGAACCAAAACACGACCAAGGGAGGAAGCAATCTATGCATCAACGCCCGCAAACTCCTTTGTGTTCTACTCGAGATCTCATCTACACATAGACCTAGCTCATGATGCCACTGTTGGGGACCGTTGCATGGGAAACAAAAAAATTCCTATGCACACGCAAGATCTATCCATGGTGATGAGCATCTACGAGAGGGAGAGTGGATCTACATACCCTTGTAGATCGCTAAGAGGAAAGCGTTAAGAAATGCGGTTGATGTAGTCGAACGTCTTCACGATCCAATCAAGATCTGTCCCGCGATCTCATCACGAGCCATCTCGTGATCCCATCGTGGTCCTTCCAATCTAGTGTCGAACGGACGGCACCTCCGTGTTCAGCACACGTACAGCTCGATGACGATCTCCACCTCCTTGATCCAGCAAGCAAGGGTGGAGAGGTAGATGAGTTCTCCGCCAACACAACGACATAGTGGCAGTGGTGGTGGAGCTGTCCCGGCAGGGCTTCGCCAAGCGCTAGCATGACAATCTAGAGGAGAAATGGATATAGAGGGGGAGGGAGAGGCTGTGCCGTGGATTGTGGTGCTGCATTCCTCCCTCCCCTCACATATATATAGGAGGGAGAGGAGGAGGGGGTGCCCTAGGGTTTCCCCTAGGGTGGGGTGGCGGCCAAGGGGGGCAACTTGTCCCCCAAGGCAAGTGGGGTGCCCCCCTCTTGGGCCTGCCCTAGCCCTTCCAGCCGCATGGGCCTTAGGTAGGAGGGGTGGCCAGCCCACCAGAGGCTGGTGCGCCCGCTCTCACAGCCCATGGGGCCATCCGGGGCAGGTGGAACCTCCCGGTGGACCCCCAGAACACTTCCGGCACTCCCGTCACAAAATCGGTAAGTCTCGAAACTTTTCGGGAACCTGAATACCGATTTCCTATATATCAATATTTACCTCTGGACCATTCCGGAGCTCCTCATCATGTCCGGGATCTCATCTGGGACTCTGGACCACCTTCGGTCACCAACATACATAACTCAACTTTACTGAAACGTCACCGAACCTTAAGTGTGCATACCCTGTGGGTTCGAGAACTACGCAGACATGACCGAGACACCTCTACGGTCAATAACCAATAGCGGGATCTAGATGCCCATATTAGCTCCTATATATTCTACGAAGATCTTTATCGATTGAACCTCTATGTCAAGGATTCAGATACGCTCGTATGATGTTCCCTTTGTTCTTCGGTATGTTACTTGCGTGAGATTCGATCGTCGGTATCTCTATACCTAGTTCAATCTCGTTACCGGCAAGTCTCTTTACTCATTTCGTAATACAAGATCTCATGGCTAACACTTTCGTCACATTTCTTGCAAGGCTTTTTGTGATGTTGTATTACCGAGTGGGCCCTGAGATACCTCTCTGTCACACAGAGAAACAAATCCCAGTCTTTATCCATGCCAACCCAACAGACACCCTCAGAGATACCTGTAGAGCACCTTTATAGTCACCCAGTTACGTAGCGACATTTGATACACACAAGGTACTCCTCCGGTGTTAGTGAGTTGCATGATCTCATGCTCATAGGAACAGATACTTGACATGCAGAAAACTATAGCCATAAACTGACACAATCAGATGTTACGTTTATAGCTTGGGTCTTGTCCATCACATCATTCTCCTAATGATGTGATCCCATTATCAAATGAAATCTCATGTCCATGGCTAGGAAACCTTAACCATCTTTGATCAACTAGCTAGTCTATTAGAGGCATACTAGGGACATCGTGTTGTCTATGTATCCACACATGTATTTGAGTTTCCGATCAATACAATTCTAGCATGGATAATAAATGATTATCATGAACAAGGAAATATGATAATAACTAATTTATTGTTGCCTCTAGGGCATATTTCCAACAGGAGACTCCTAGGCGGTAGGAGTACTCCGGTGAGGAATCAACTTGTTATTTGTCCCCCGGAAAGTTTGTGAAGGTTTGGAGGCTGCCTCAAGGTATAGCACTAGTGGTTGGAATCGCCTTTGTGGTGATATCTCAAGGAGAATAGGGTGAGCCTTCATGGCGTTGGTGTGCCTTCGTGGTAACATCCACCTCTCTAACGGTGACTAGCTTCCCTCCAAGGAAGTGAACATCGGGATACATCCTCGTCTATGTGACTTCGGTTATCCCTAACCCTAAATCCTTACTTGTAGTTTAATTTGGTTACTTGAGCCTACATTCACTACATATTGTTGTCCTCATTATATTTTTTTGGCTATTACCTTGTAAAGATTAATTATTTAGGCCTACACTCTATATCCCACAATTCATACTTGCTACTATTGATATATCTTGTGTTTAGTGTGAATTTCTATCTTGTGTCATACACTTACATATCTTGTGATATTGCTCAAGTAAGTTTGTGTAAATTACTTGTGCTTGTTAGTAATATTGTTGTGCTCACCTCATTTAGATTAAGTTGTTGGTGCACTTAGTTAAGCCTAGTGTATTTAGGATTTGTTCTTGAAAATTATCCTCTTTGTTTGTTTCCGCATTTGGATAAAGACAAATCCGCAGAAGTTTTTAATAAATGCCTATTCACCCCCCCCCTTGTAGGCGACATCATGGTCCTTCCAATTAGTATCAGAGCAAGGTCTCTCCTTATTAGGCTTCACCGCCTTGAGAGTATCGATGTCGACTAATGGATTAGTGCACAATGGCACCTTTGATTTTGATGGCACAAATTATGACTTGTGGAGAATTCGTATGCTTTGTCACTTTTGGGCCATGGGTCCAATTGCTTCACAAATTGTTCTGGTAGGGATTTCTTGTGTAAAGGACGATCCTCCTCCATCTATAGATGACATGTATCTTGATTGTGATGCCTCTCTTGCCATGCATCAAACTATAATCCCTAAAAAATTTAAGTCAATCTCGACTTGCAAGTCGGCTCATGAGGTTTGGACAAATCTCAAAGATATATATGGTGGGTCAAATCTTGATGAAGACAATATTATGTTTAAGGAGTTAATGGAGGAGCTCTCCACATTTATCATGAAGAGCTCTCTATTCCTTCTACCTCCGATTACTTGCAGACTTCAACATCTTCCACTCCACCGACATATGGTGTGCCACAAGGTAATGACATGGTGAGTGAAGAAATATATTGTGATGATGGTGTTAAGATCATTCTTAATGATCTTGCTTGTGTAGATGCTAGTGTTGTATCTTCTATGGACTTGGGCACATCTAGAACCACAAATATTATGAATTATTGTGTTGATAGTCCATGTATATCATCTAAGAATTCCTTAACAAATGTTTTTGATGATATGCTTGCTCTCCCATGTTGCCATGATCAAAATGCTTTGGTTTCCTCTAGTTTTTGTATGACTAACCTTTTAGAGGAAATAAAGAAAAATGAGTCACTCTTGAATTATGAAGAACCTTATTCTTCAAAAGAATCATCATCAACCCCCTTTGCTCACATGTGCCTCATGGAAACAAGTAATGACGAGGTATCATATTGTCTTAGTGATAGCGATGATCTTTGTAATGAGGATGAGGATGATGAGTTGACTGAAAATCTCTATGAGATTGGTAAAATTCTTCATAAAGCTAAAAATAATGCTTATAGGAGGTTTCAAGACGTTCTTGCTTGCTTTGAAAAACGTAATGATTTATTTATTAATGAGCAAGCTAAAAGTGAACAACTTGAACATGAACTTGATAAGGCTCATCAAACATTTATAGACTTAAGATCTTCAAAAGGAGAGATTGAAATTGCTCATGGTAAACTTAAAGAGGATTTTGGGATCCTTCTCCTTGAATGAAATAATATCAAGGGAGAGCTCATCAAAATCTCTAAGATTCATGAGGAATTTCAATCTACTTATGAGAAGTCTCTAACTGCCACTTGTTCCTCTCATATTGTCGATGATACTTGTGCATCTAACTCTACCTCATGTGAAGCATCAACCTTGAAGGAGAATGTTGAGCTGTATGCTCAACTTGATTTGCTAACAAGCAATTATGGGAAATTACAAGAAAGTCATGAAAATCTCTCGAACACTGATGAGGATCTTCTAATCTCTCATAATGAGCTAAAGTTAGCACATGAGACTATGGTCACCAAGGTAAAATCTTGTGAGTCTTATGTGAACATTAACAAATGTACTCTAAATGCTTTATTGCCATGTGCTAATACTTGCAATTCATCCACCTCTCATATTATTACCACTCATGATGAATTGCTCGCCTTGTCTTGTTGCTCTAACTATGTAGTTTCTACTTCCACTAGTCCTCTTGTTTCTAGTGTTGAAACTAACCATGTAGAAGAAATTAATGTGCTCAAGTCCCAAGTCACTAGGTTGAAGAAAGTCTTGGAAAAGTGTGATTATGGACATAGTTGTCACTCCAATAAGAAGTCCAAGAACAAGAAAAGGGAACAAGAACAAGCCATGAATGAGTGCAACATTTCTTGCTTTAAGTGCAAAAAGGTTGGGCATCATGTGAGATCTTGTCCATTGAAGATAAGGGCTTATAAAGAGGAGCTACATAGGAAGAGTCCTCAATCTCAATCTCAAGCTCAACCTCGTGTTGCAGAACGGCCACTATGCATGATGAAACATGTTATTTCTCCCCAAATTGATAAAATGAAGAAGAAGAGAAAGGGGAGTACATGTTGCTATATTTGTCATCAGAAGGGACACATAGATTCATCATGCCCCATTGGTAACATCTCTAAGCCTCCAATTATCAATGATCATTATTCACTTAGGAAGAATATTTCCGGAAATTTGTTTGCCAAGTATGTTGGTGCCCAAAGTGGTTTGAAAGTGCATAAGACCATTTGGGTTGCCAAGCCTATTGTTACTAACTTCTTAGGACCCAACTTGGTTGGGGACCATGAAGCTAAAACTTGATCAATACTTGTGTGAAGGGCATTGAAGACTTGACTAGTTCATGAAGAAAAATGATTTTCACTATTCATTATGGTTCATGCCAAGTCAAGAAGAATACCATCATATTTATCATTCCAATGCCTCTCTTGGTGGTAACTTGTATATATTCTCTACATTGAATGTTACTAGCCCCTCTCATGTTTAGGTTTTGTACCTAGCATGTGTTTGTAAATGTTGTGCCGCGCCTAGCAGGCTTGTGGGGACCATGTGGCTCCCCCGACGCCCATCTTCTCCTATATGTTGGGTTTTGACCTGGAAAAATCCGAAGAGAGCTTTCGGGACGAAGCGCCGCCATCTCGAGGCGGAACTTGTACAGAACCAATCTAGAGCTCCGGTAGGGCTGTTCTATTGGGGAAACTTACCTCTCGAAGGGGGAAATCGAAGCCATCGTGATCACCAATGATCCTCTCATCGAGAGGGGGTCAATCTCCATCAACATCCTCACCATCACCATCTCTTCTCCAAACCCTAGTTCATCTCTTGTATCCGATTTTTGTCTCAACACCTCAGATTGGTACCTGTGGGTTGCTGGTAGTGTTGAGTACTCCTTCTAGTTGATGCTAGTTGGTTTACTTGGTGGAAGATCATATGTTCAGATCCTTTATGATAATTAATACTCCTATGATTATGAACATGAACATGTTTTGTGAGTAGTTATGTTTGTTCCTGAGGACATGGGATAAGTATTGTTATAAGTAATCATGTGAATTTAGTATTCGTTTGATATTTTGATGAGATGTATGTTGTATCTCCTCTAGTGGTGTTATGTGAACGTCGACTACATAACACTTCACCATTATTTGGGCCTGGGGGAAGGCATTGGGAAGTAATAAGTAGATGATGGGTTGCTAGAGTGACAGATGCTTAAACCCTAGTTTATACGTTGCTTCCTAAGGGGCTGATTTGGATCCATATGTTTCATGCTATGGTTAGGTTTACCTTAATTCTTCTTTCATAGTTGCAGATGCTTGCGAGAGGGGTTAATCATAAGTGGGAAGTTTGTCCAAGTAAGGGCAGCACCCAAGCACCGATCCACCCACATATCAAATTATCAAAGTAACGTAAGCGAATCAAATGAGCATGATGAAAACTAGCTGGACAGAAGTTCCCATGTGTCCTCGGGAGCGCTTTGCTTTATATAAGAATTTGTCCAGGCCTGTCCTTTGCTACAAGAAGAATTAGGCTACCTTGATGCATCCTTGCTACACTTGTTACTTGTTACTCTTTATGAATTGTCTTATCACAAAACTATCTGTTACCGATAATTTCAGTGCTTGCAGAGAATACCTTACTGGAAACCACTTGTCATTTCCTTCTGCTACTCGTTGGGTTCGACACTCTTACTTATCGAAAGGACTACGATAGATCCCCTATACGTGTGGTTCATCACGTGCCTTTATTTTCCGGTGTTATACTCGTAGACATGCATGTGTAGGGTGTACTTGACCTACTATGAATGCTAAAATCTACCAACACTTAAAATCTAATGACCCCCCTCTAGACCTACTTTGGATCCTACAAGTGGTATCAGAGGTTTGGTCTCCATTGCATTGGTTTCACAACCTAGGAGAGTATGGCGTCTAGTGAGGGAAATTATCACCGTAGAGGTCCATACTTTGATGGCACTAATTTTGCTAGTTGGAAGCACAAAATGAAAATGCATCTTCTTGGTCATAACCCCGTCATTTGGGCTGTTGTTCATCTTGGGTTGCAAGGTGAATTCTTTGCGGATGGAAGGGAACCGGATCGCGAAGCGACTGCGGATGAATTGAAGATGTTGCAATTAAATTCTCAAGCATGTGACATTCTATTCAACTGCCTATGCCCCAAAGAATTCAACAAAATCAGCCGTCTTGAGAATGCAAAGAGATTTGGGATACTTTGGTTGATATGCATGAAGGTACCGAATCTTTGAGAGAATCCAATTTGGATGTTCTTCAAAGTCAGCTTGAAATTCAAGATGAAGGATGGTGAAGGAGTCATTGAGATGTACTCTAGGCTAGCTCTCATCACCAATGAGATTGCTGGCTTAGGAAGCAAAGAAATGACCGACAAATTCATCATCAAGAAGATACTTTGAGGTTTGGATGATAGATATGAATCCATATGCACATTGATCCAAATGATGCCCAACTACAGAGATCTCAAGCTAACAAAAGTGATTGGAAGGATTGTTACTCATGAGATGACACTCAAGGACAAGGAAGAGCTTCACCACAATTCTAGGAGTCCTTACAAGGCCACAAGTGATGCTCCCGCAACCTCAAGTTACAACCTTGTCACAAATGAAGAGATAAGCCTCATGGTCAAGAAATTCAACATGTTCTACAAGAATAGAAGCAAAGATCGAAGCTCGAACTCAAGATATGAAGACAAGCGTTCGTCAAGTCGTGACTGAAACTGCTACAATTGTAGGAAGATCGGACTGTACTCCAATGAGTGCACGGCTCCATACAAAAGGAAAGAAGAGTCACCAAGAAGACGAAGCTCAAGAGAGGAGTCACCTCGAAGAGAGAGAAGGAGTAGGGATGATCGTTATCAATGAAGACCCTCAAGGATAAGTAGGGACTTGGAGAAGAAAGACAAGTACACCAAGAGATACTCAAGAATAAGACATCAAGCTCTTGTTAGTGAATGGGTTTCCGGCTCCGAATTCGACAACCACTCTGAGAGAAGCTACCACTCCAACTCCGACTAGAGTCAAGATGAAGGTGTTGCCAGACTTGCACTAGTGACAACCAACTCCTACGACATATTTTATTCACCAAATGAAGGGAGTGGATGTTGCTTCATGGCTAAAGGCCCCAAGGTATCACACCCCGAGTATCTTGATTTCAATTGTGATGAGGATGACTTTTTAATTGAAGATGACTTGCTATTTGACAAATCTAGTAATGTTAGTCAAGATTAACTTGCTAGTAATCACTCTAGTCTAGATAAGCCGTGTGATGATGATGAGTTGGAAATAGAATGACTAAATCAAGAACTAAAAACTCTTAAGTTAGCTCATGAGTCCACTCTACAAGATCATAGAGAGCTACAAAAGGCACATGAGAAGCTCTGCTTTGAGAAGCTCAATCTAGAGCGAGAGCATGAGTTCCTTAAAGCTATCAATGACGATCTTCGAAAGAAGACTTCATCTTATCTATCCAAACGACTTCTCTTGTCTACGTTCATGCCACAAGTTAAAACTAAGCAAACTAGTAACAAAGGCAATAAAGGTTCTTCAACTACTAGCATTAAAAATGATAAATCCAATGATATTGCTTCTAGTAGTTCTATTGATCCCACTAACTCTTCTCTTAGCCAAGTTACACTTTAGCAAGAAAATGAACTTATGAAAGGGATTATAGAGAAAGGTATCTACAAGAGTCTTTCCAGGTGAAAACAATTTGAGGATATTGTACACAAACATGGAGGATACCAGAAAAACCGTGGTGTTGGCTACTTCAACGCTAATGGAGTTGAATGGGTAGAAGGTCAATACCCCAATCCCAATTTTGTTCCTCAAAAGGAGAAGTATGAAAATACTCTCCCCAAGGGAACCAAAGCTCAAGATGACCTTCCATCACAAGACCCCAAGCTCAAGGGCAAGAACAAGCTTCAAGAGGACATTGAATCATATGAAGATGAATCCCAAGCATTGGTGAAGTGGGTTCCCAAGGCTACTACAAGCTCAACTTCTACAAGTACTACTTAAACACCAAGGATCCCCATCAACTTTATGTGGGTCCCCAAGAAGAAGAACTAGGGAAGTTCTTGAGGGATGACTCCACCAATCAAATCCACTCCTATTCGTTATTGGCAAGAACTAGTTGCGATCAACATCAGCATCATGCAATAGTTCAAGGAGTCACACATTCCCTCAAAGGTAAGCAAGGGACAAGGTAATCAACAAATCAATGGACATCATCATGTTTGCTTTGCACTCCATGCCCATAGATATCCTTGTATTTGTCTCTTGTGTGTTGGGACAAACCCATGTAGGTGAGAAGAGTAAAGAAAAAACAAGGATCACTAGTAGAAAATAGGCCTTTCGACCAGAGCATTAGTCTCGGTCGCATTTTGGTTCCGGTTCGTGAGGATAAGCATTAGTCCCGGTTCGTGAGGATAAGCATTAGTCCCAGTTCGTGAGTACCCTTTAGTCCCGATTGGTGACACCAACTAGGACTAAAGGGGTGGTGGCAACCATTCGCCTGGCATGAGCCCTTTTAGTCCCGGTGCGTGGATCAAACCGGGACTAAAGGTCCAAACCGTTCAATTCTCGTGCCTTGGAGAAGTTCTTCCGCGCGAGATCAAATGCTACATGACACTACATTAACCGCAACCAGCGCCTCCATTTATGTCCATCTCCCTCTCCTCTCTTCTTCCCCATCCTCCACCATGAATCCAATCACTTGCTACAGGAAAGTGCTCGCACATGGCATGAGCAATCTCCATGTTGTCTACATGAACGACAGCGCCAAAGTGAAGGTTTTTCTTTCCATGATTGAGGAATGGCTTCAAGAGGAGGGACACAAGTTCTTGGGCCTCGATCTCGAGTACACGGCCGATGGTCATGATGTTGCCGTCGTCCAACTTTGTTTCAAGCAATATGTCATGGTCTTCCAGTGGGCAAGGTAATACGAAACTTGTCATAGTTTTAATTGGGGCTTTTCTTTTGATTCATAGATAGGAAAATTGCATAGGAATAAGAGGATTGGGAATATCGTGGACATGTCATAGTTTCCTTGATTCATATGAAAAATGCATAGGAAAATTGGGGCTTTTCTTTGATTCATAGAAAAATTGCATAGGAATTGAAAATTGCATAGGAATAGGAGAATTAGGAAACTTGCATAGGAATAGGAATAGGAGGATAGGACAAATAGGATAGGAAAATTGCGTAAGAATTTTCCTTGTAGTTGTATATTGGCCATCGTGGGAGAACATGTCATAGTTTAATTATATTAGGGGCTTCTTTTGATGCATAGGATAGGAAATGCATAGGAATAGGAAACTTGCTATGATTCTTATTATACTTGTTGTGATTCTTATTATACTTGTGACAAATTATACTTGTTATGATTCTTATTATACTTGTTTTAAAATATACTTGTTGCACCAGTATATAACACATTAGTTCCATTTTGTTGTTGTAGTAGTGACAAGCACTGTCCAAAACTCATGGAGTTCCTTCGCAACGGCATAAATTTTGCTAGCATTAATATAACGATTGAAAAGATCAAGATCAGGCACACCTAGGGTATTGAGGTACCAGCTAAATGCCACATTGATCTTCAGGGCAGGTTCAGGCTTGAGCATGACAAGACTTCAATGGCTGATATGGCAACCGCCATGATCGGCGAGGACTACGCTGATATGAAGAAAAAATTCCCCAAATCAGGGCACAAACATTGGGAGAAGACCCCACTTGACCCTATCAACATTGAGTATGCATCAATAGATGGGTACGTTGTAGACGAGTTGTACCGCAGGATTAGAATCTTCAATTATGGGCAGCGTCACCTCGTACCGCTAGTACCACCACCAGAGCCCCATGGGTCACCTGCTTGGGGTATTCTGATTCGGATGACAAATAGTGTTGGAACTTTCCGTAGGATTGGTATCTTCAATTAGGTAGTACTTTCTGCAATGGATATTTGAACTATTATTTCTATGATGTCCCTGTTTAAGTACGGTTTGTATGTGTAAGAATATTTAGTACGATGTGAGCAAGCTTTCTAAAGCATTGTGATGTATGTGATGAAGATTGTCCTTTTGTAACAAACAAGTTTTCGTCCGAAACCCTGAAGCATGATTTTTTTAGGATGACTTAGCTAAGGACAATTCATTAAATGCATGAAAAATTGTCCTTTCTGAAGCATTTCAGGGTCATTTAGCTCAAAACAATTCATTGAATGCATGAAAAATAGCAAATGAAGTTACATAGGGTTGAAACTTTAGGATGTGGCTTCTAATGGTTCGTATTGAATGCACAAAAAGCCTGGAGTTGAAATAAGTTAAAAATTGAAATCCTTTTGTAACAGACGAGTTTTTGTCTGAAACCCCGATACTTCGAAGGAGATTGTCCATTTTGTACACAAAATGCATCCGGTATTTGCTGTAACCCTCTCAACTTTTTAGCACATGCTATGTGGGTGAAATGATGATACCGTGGCAAGTTTTAACCATTTCAGAGTTGATTTGGGGTGCTTTTTAATTTCAGGGTCATTTAGCTCAAAACAATTCATTAAATGCATGAACAATGAAAATGAAGTTAGATAGGGTTGAAATTTTAGGATGTGGATTTCTAATGGTTCATATTGAATGCACAAAAAGTCTGGAGTTGAAATAAGTTAAAATAATTGAAATCCTTTTGTAACAGACGAGTTTTCGTCTGAAACCCTAATACTTCGAAGGAGATTGTCCATTTTGTATACGAAGTGCATCCAGTTTATGCCGTAACCCTGTCAAATTTTTAGCACATGATATGTGGGTGAAATTTTGATACCATGCAATGTTTCAACCAGTTCAGAGTTCATTTGTGGTGCTTTTTAATTTCGGGGTCATTTAGCTCAAAACAATTCATTAAATGCATGAAAAATAGCAAATGAAATTAGATAGGGTTGAAATTTTACGATGTGGATTATATATGGTTCATATTGAATGCAGAAAAAGTTTGGAGTTGAAATAAGTTAAAAAAATTGAAACCCTTTTGTAACACACGAGTTTTCGTACGAAACCCTAATACTTCGAAGGAGATTGTCCATTTTGTACACGAAGTGCATCCAGTTTTTGCCGTAAGCCTCTCAACTTTTTAGAACATGCTATGTGGGTGAAATGATGATACCATGCCAAGTTTCAAACAATTCAGAGTTCATTTGTGTTGCTTTTTAATTTCAGGGTCATTTGGTTCAAAACAATTCATTAAATGCATGAAAAAAAGCAAATGAAGTTAGATAGGGTTGAAATTTTAGGATGTGTCTTATAATGGTTCATATTGAATGAAAAAAAGTCTGGAGTTGAAATAAGTTAAAAAATTGAAATCCTTTTGTAACACACGAGTATTCGTTCGAAACCCCGAAACTTCGAAGAAAATTGTCCATTTTGTACACGAAGTGCATCCAGTTTTTGTCGTAACCCTCTCAACTTTTAGCACATCCTATGTGGGTAAAATTATGATACCACGCCAACTTCCAACCATTTCAGAGTTCATTTGTGGTGCTTTTTGATTTCAGGGTCATTTAGCTCAAAACATTTCATTAAATGCATGAAATATAGCAAATGAAGTTAGATAAGGTTGAAATTTTAGGATGTGGATTCTAACGGTTCATATTGAATGCACAAAAATTCTGGAGTTCAAATAAGTTAAAAAAATTGAAATCCTTTTGTAAGAGACAAACTTTCGTCCGAAACCACGATACTTCGAAGGAGATTGTCCATTTTGTACACGAAGTGCATCCAGCTTTTTCCGTAAGCCTCTCAACTTTTTAGCACATGCTATGTGGGTGAAATTATGATACCATGCCAAGTTTCAACCATTTCAGAGTTCATTTGTCATTCTTTTTAATTTCCGGGTCATTTGGCTCAAAAACAATTCATTAAATGCATGAAAAAAAGCAAATGAAGTTAGATAGGGTTGAAATTTTAGGATGTAGCTTTGAATGGTTCATATTGAAAGCACAAAAAGTCTAGAGTTGAAATAAGTTAAAAAATTGAAATCCTTCTATAACAGACGAGTTTTCGTTCGAAACCCCGATACTTCGAAGGAGATTGTCAATTTTGTACACGAAGTGCATCCAGTTTTTGCCATAACCCTCTCAACTTTTTAGCACATGCTATGTGGGTGAAATTATGATACCATGCCAAGTTTCAACCATTTCAGAGTTCATTTGTGGTGCTTTTTAATTTCAAGGTCATTTAGCTCAAAACAATTAATTAAATGCATGAAAAATAGCTAATGAAGTTAGATAGGGTTGAAACTTTTGGATGTGGATTCTAATGTTTCATATTGAATGAACAAAAAGCCTAGAGTTGAAATAAGTTCAAAACTTGAAATCCTTTTGTACCAGACGTGTTTTCGTTCGACACCCCGATACTTTGAAGGAGATTGTCCATTTTGTACACGAAGTGCACCCAGTTTTTGCCATAGCCCTCCCAAGTTTTTAGCACATGCTATGTGGGTGAAATGAAGATACCATGCCAAGTTTAAACCAATTCAGAGTTCATTTATGGTGCTTTTTAGTTTTATGGTCATGGACCTCAAAACAATTCATTAAATGCATGAAAATAGCAAATGAAGTTAGATAGGGTTGAAATTTTATTATGTGGTTCTTATGTTTCATACTGAATGCACAAAAAGTCTGGACTTGAAATAAGTTAAAAAAGATTAATCCTTTTGTAACAGACGAGTTTTCGTCCGAAACCCCAATACATCGGAAGAGATTGTCCATTTTGCACACGAAGTGCATCCTGTTTTTGCCGTAACCCTCTCAACTTTCTAGCACATGCTATGTGGGTGAAATGATGATATGATGCCAAGTTTCAACCTTTTCAGAGTTCATTATTAGTGATTTTGATTAAAACAAATGAAGGTATAAAACTAAAAGAATTAAACATCATCTGGTTTTGATTAAAACACCTACTTAAATTATCCTAAAAAAATCCCAACTTTAACATAATGATAAAACATACTAATATTAAACAATAGGAAAAACATTCACTCAAAAATCTATTTTTAAACTAAAGTTATTCACAAATTACTGTTGCACACAACTTTCAAATAAATTCAAATTTGAACTATTTCAATTTGGAAACTACTGGCACTAACAGAAAGTTTATAATTGTTTTGACCTAAATCAAAAAGATTCATTAAAAAACTGTAAATATTCTAATAGTTATTCCAAATATAAGGACAGAAATTAGAAAAACAAAACAAAACAAAAAAAGAGAAAATACAATTGTAATCTCGGTTGGTGCTACCAACTGGGACTAAAGGTCCCTTCCCACGGGGAATTTGAGTCACCGAAAAGATGGGCCTTTAGTACTGGTTGGTGGACCTAGCCAGGACTAAAGGGAGGACCTTTAGTCCCGGTTGGTGGTAGCAACCACCATGCTGCCCGCCGCAGCCGCTCCTCTACGCGCCTCCCTTGATCCACGCCCGCTTCTCCAATAGTCGCCAAGGCCCGAGACCACGCCATTGCCGCTCCTCCCCACCTCCGGTGTCCTCCTCCATCCCCAAGCCCGTGCTCGTGTTGGAAATATGCCCTGGAGGCAATAATAAATTAGTTATTATGATATTTCCTTGTTCATGATAATCATTTATTATCCATGCTATAATTGTATTGATCGGAGACTTAGATGCATGTGTGGATACATAGACAAAACCATGTCCCTAGTATGCCTCTAATGGACTAGCTCGTTGATCAAAGATGGTCAAGGTTTCCTAGCCATTGAAATGTGATGTCATTTGATAACGGGATCACATCATTAGGAGAATGATGTGATGGACAAGACCCAAACTACAAACGTAGCATATGATCGTGTCAGTTTGTTGCTACTGTTTTCTGCATGTCAAAGTATGTGTTCCTATGACCATGAGATCACGCAACTCTCTGACATCGGAGGAGTACCTTGTGTGTATCAAACGTTGCAACGTAACTGGGTGACTATAAAGGTGCTCTACAGGTATCTCCGAGGGTGTCTGTTGAGTTGGCATGGATCAAGACTGGGATTTGTTACTCCGTGTGACGGAGAGGTATCTCAGGGCCCACTCGGTAATACAACATCACAATAAGCCTTGCAAGCAATGTGACTAAGTGTTAGTCACGGGATCTTGTATTATGGAACGAGTAAAGAGACTTGTCGGTAACGAGGTTGAACTAGGTATGGAGATACCGACGATCGAATCTCGGGCAAGTAACATACCGAAGAACAAAGGGAACATCATACGGGATTAACTGAATCCTTGACATAGAGGTTCGACCGATAAAGATCTTCGTAGAATATGTAGGAACCAATGTGGACATCCAGGTCCCGCCATTGGTTATTAACCGTAGAGGTGGCTCGGTCATGTCTACATAGTTCTCGAACCCGCAGGGTCTGCACACTTAAGGTTTGGTGACATTTCGGTAGTATAGAGTTATGTATGGTGGTGACCGAAGGTTGTTCGGAGTCCCAGATGAGATACCGGATGTCATGAGGATCTCCAGAATGGTCCGGAGGTAAATATTCATATATAGGAAGTCCCAGTTTGGTCACCGGAAAAGTTTCGGGCTCATCGGTAGTGTACCGAGAGACCTCCAGGAGGGGTATTTGGACCCAAGAGGCTTCATGGGCTGTGGAAAAGTATTAACCAGCCCTTAATGGGCTGGTGTAATAGCCACAACAGGCCCATGTGGCTCGGGGAAGAATCCCAAAGAGAAAAGAGTGGGAAAAGGCAAAAAAAGGAAGAGTCCTACTCCGACTAGGAGTGGAGGAGTAGGACTCCTCCTCCTTTGGCTCGGCCGACTACTAGAGGGCCTTTACCTTGAGCCAAGGCTGCCTATCCTCTCCTCCTATATATATTGGTGGAATAGAGGGTTTTTGGACAGAATTTACGGCCACATGCTACCCGTTCCACCAGTGCATGGTTTCTCCTCTAGATCGGATTTCCGCAGTGCTTAGGCGAAGCCCTGCCGGAATTGCTCCACCACCATCACCGGAGCACCGTCACGCTGCCGGTGAACTCTTCTCCCTCTCCAATTCCTCTTGCTAGATCAAGACGGTGGAGATCGTCATCAAGCTGCACGTGTGCTGAACGCAGAGGTGTCGTCTGTTCGGCACTAGATCGGAAGGACCGTGAACAAGATCGCGAGACGGTTCGTGATGAGTTCACGGGACGGATCGTGATGAGATCGCGGGACGGATTGTGATGAGATCGCGGGACGGATCGTGATGAGTTCACGGGATGGATCGTGATTGGATCGCGTGATGGATCGTGATGTGATCGCAGGACGCTCGGCGATTTGGATCGCGAAGATGTTCGACTACACCAACCGTGTTTCTTAACGCTTCCCGCTTAGCGATCTACAAGGGTATGTAGATCCACTCTCCCTCTCGTAGATGCTCATCACCATGGATAGATCTGCGTGTGCGTAGGAAAATTTTTGTTTCCCATGCGACGTTCCCCAACACTGGCATCATGAGCTAGGTCTATGTATAGATGAGATCTTGAGTAGAACACAAAGAGTTTGCGGGCGTTGATGCTTAGATTGCTTCCTCCCTTGGTCGTATTTTGGTTCAGCGGTATTTTGAGGTGAAGCGGCCCGGACCAACATTACTCGTACACTTACGAGAGACTGGTTCCCTCGACGCAACTTGTTGCACAGATAGCTTGCGGGTGCCAGTTTCTCTCATTTTAGTTGGATCGGATTCGACAAAGGCGGTCCTTGAGAAGGTTGAAAAGCAAATTATGTATCACCGTTGTGGCTTATGCGTAGGTGAGAATCATTCTTGTTAGAAACCCGTAGCAGCCACGTAAAACATGCAACAACAATTAGAGGACGTCTAACTTGTTTTTGCAGGGTATGTTGTGATGTGATATGGCCAATTACATGATGTGATATATGTGATGTATGAGATGATCATGTGATGTATAGAATTTCACGACTTGCATGTCGATGAGTACAGCAACCGGCAGGAGCCATAGGGTTGTCTTTAATTATTGTATGACCTGCGTGTCAATCATTAAGCGCTATGTAATGCTTAACTTTATTGCTAAACGGTAGCAATAGTAGTAGAAGCATGCAAGGCGTGACAACCCCGATGGCGACATGTTGATGGAGATCATGGTGTCGTGCCGGTGACGATGGAGATCATGTCGGTGCTTTCAAGATGGAGATCTAAAGCACAAGTTCATGGCCATATCATGTCATTTATGAATTGCATGTGATGTTAATCCTTTTGTGCACCTTGTTTTGCTTAGTACGACAGTAGCATTATAAGGTGATCCCTCACTTAAATTTCAAGATAAAATTGTGTTCTCCCCGAGTGTGCACCGTTGCGAAAGTTCGTCATGTTGAGACACCACGTGATGATCGGGTGTGATAGACTCTACGTTCACATACAATGGGTGCAAGCCAGTGTTGCACATGCAGAACACTTGGGTTAAACTTGACGAGCCTAGCATGTATAGACATGGCCTCGGAACACAAGAGACCGAAAGGTCAAACATGAGTCATATAGTAGATATGATCAACATGTTGATGTTCACCATTGTAACCACCTCAACTCACGTGATGATCGGACTTGAGTTCGTGAATTTGGATCATGTATCACTCGGATGACCGGAGGGATGTAAATTTGAGTGGGAGTTCTTAAGTAATATGATTAATTGAACTCATTATCATGAACATAGTCAGTAGTGTCTTTGAAAAATTATGTTGTAGATTACTAGCTCACTCTATAGCTCCCTTGAATTTTATATGTTCCTAGAGAAATAGAGTTGAAAGATGATGGTAGCAATATTGCGGACTGGCTCCGTGATCTGAGGATTGTCCTTGTTGCTGCACAGAAGGCTTATGTCCTTAATGCACCGCTCGGTGCACCAATCCCTCTAGCGTTGTTTGTAGATGTTGTGAACATCTGACAGGCACGTTTTGATAACTACTTGATAGTTTAGTGCGTCATGCATTACAGCTTAGAATTGAGGCTCCGAAATGTTTTGAACGTCATGGAACATATGAGATGTTCTAAGAGCTGAAATTAGGATCTCAGGCTCGTGCCCGTGTTGGGAGACATGAGATCTCCAACAAGATTCTTTGCCTGTAAGATGAAAGAGAATAGCTCAATCGTTGAGCATGTGCTCAGATTGTCTAGGTGCTACAATCGCTTGAATCGAGTGGGAGTTGATCTTCCAGATAAGATAGTGATTGATATAGTTCTCCAAGTCACTGTCACTAAAGCTACTAGAACTTGGTGATGAACTATAAAATGCCAGGGATAGAATTAATGATCCCTGAGCTGTTCGCGATGTTTGACACCGCGAAGGTAGAAATCAAGAAGGAGCATCAAGTGTTGATGGTTAGTATAACCACTAGTTTCGAGAAGGGCAAGGGCAAGGAGGGAAACTTCATGGATGGCAAGTCAGTTGCTGCTCCAGTGAAGCAACCCAAAGTTGAAACCCAAACCCGAGACTAAGTGCTTCAATTATGAGGAGAGAGGTCGCTGAAGCGGAACAACCCTAGATACTTGGTAGATAAGAAGGCTGGCAACGTCGACAGAAGTATATTTGATATACGTGTTGTTGATGTGTACCTTGCTTGTACTCCTAGTAGCACATGGGTATTGGATACCGGTTCGATTGCTAAATGTTAGTAACTCAAAATAAAAGCTACAGAATAAACGGAGAACTAGCTAAGTGTGAGGTGATGATGTCTTTTGGAAATGTTTCCAAGGTTGATGTGATCAACATCGCACGCTATCTCTACCTTCGAGATTAGTGACGAACCTAAATGTTATTTGGTGTTTTTGCGTTGAGCATGAACGTGATTAGATCATGTTCATTGCAACATGGTTATTCATTTAAATTAGAGAATAATGGTTATTCTATTTACATGAATAATACCTTCAACGGTCATGCACCCAGTAAGAATGGTCTGTTAAAACTTGATCATAGTAATACACATGTTCATAACATTGATGCCAAAAGGATACAAGGTTAATAATAATAGTACCACATACTTGTGGCACTGCCGCTAAATGTCATATTGGTATAAAATGCATGAAGAAACTCCATGCTGATGGATCTTTGGACTCATTCGATTTCGAATCAGTTGAGACATGCGAACCATGCCTCTTGGGCAAGATGACTAAAGGACCCCGTTTTCTGGTTTGATGGAGCGGGCAAGTGATTTATTGGAACTGATACATGTTGATGTATGCAATCCAATGAGTCTTGTAGCGTGCGGTGGATATCATTGTTTTCTTACCTTCACTGATGATTTGAGTAGATATAGTGTATATTTACTTAATGAAACACAAGTCTGAATCGTTTGAAAGATTCAAGCAAATTCAGAGTGAAGTTTAAGATCATCATGGCAAGAAGATAAAAATGTTTGTGATATGATCTTGGAGGTGAATATCTGAGTTACGAATTTGGCATACAACTTTAGACAATGTGAAAGTTGTTTCACTACTCACGCCACCTAGAACACCATAGTGTGATGGTGTGTCCGAACGTCATAGTCGTGCTCTATTGGATATGGTGCATGCTATGATGTCTATTATCATTTTGTTACTATAATTTTTGGGGTTATGCATTAGAGACAACAACATTCACTTTAAATAGGGCACCATCTAAATCCGTTGAGATGACACCGTGTGAACTATGGTTTGATAGAAACCTAAGCTGTCATTTCTTAATGTTTGGGGCTGCGACGCTTGTGTGGAAAATGTTTTCACCTAATGAGCTCGAACCCAAAGCAGACAAATGCATCTTCATAGAATACCCTAAGAACAATTGGGTGAACCTTCTATCTCAGATCCAAGCATAAAATGTTTATTGCTAGAACTATGTCCTTTGTCTAGAAAAGGTTTCTCTTGAAAGAATTGAGTGGGAGGAGGATAGAACTTGATGAGGTTATTGAACCTCTGCTTCAACTAGAAAGTAGTGCAGCACAGAAAGATGTTTCTGTGAAGCCTACGTTAGTTGAAGAGGAAGTTAATGATGATGATCATGAAGCTTCGGATCAAGTTACTATAGACCTACGAGGAAAATAGAGCTTAATGAGGTTATTGAACCTTTACTTCAACTAGAGAGTAGCGCAGCGCAGAAAGTTTTTTCTGTGAAGCCTACGTCAGTTGAAGAGGAAGTTAATGATGATGATCATGAATCTATGGATCAAGTTACTATTGAACTTCGTAGGTTGACAAGGACGTGTACTGCTACTGAGCTGTACGACAACCCTGTCTTGGAGGTCATGTTCTTGGACAACGATGAACCTACGAACTATGGAGAAGCAATGATGGGCCCGGAAGCCAACAAATGGTTAGAGGCCATGAAATCCGAGAAAGGATCCATTTATGAAAACCAAGTATAGACTTTGGTGGACTTGCTCGTTGGACGGCAGGTCGTCAAGTACAAATGGATCTTTAAGACGAAGACACGCGCTGATGGTGAATGTCACCATTTATAAACCTCGACTTGTCGCAAAGAAGTTTCCGCCAAGTTCAAGGAGTTCACTGCGATGAGACTTTCTCACTCATAGCGATGCTAAAGTCTATTGGAATTATGTTAGCAGTTGCTGCATTTTTCAATTATGAAATCTGGCAGATGGATACCAAAACATCATTTCCTTCCTTAAGGAAAGGTTGTATGAGATACAACCAAAAGGTTTTGTCAGTCCTAAGGATGCTAAAAGGTGTGCAAGCTTCAGTGAACCTTCTATGAACTGAAGCAAGCATCTCAGAGTTGGAATATACACTTTGATGAGGTGATCAAAGTTTTTGAGTCTATACAAAGTTTATGAGAAACTTGTATTTACAATAAAGTGAGTGGGAGCACTATAGAGTTTCTGGTAAGCATATGTGGTTGACATATTGTTGATCGGAAATGATGTAGAATTTCTGGAAAGCATAAAAGGTTGTTTGAAAAGAGTTTTTCAACGGAAGACCTGGATAAAACTACCTAATTGTTGAGCATCAAAATCTATAAAGATAGATCAAGATGTTTGATAAGACTTTCAATGAGTACATACCTTGACAAGATTTTGAAATAGTTCAAAATGGATCAGTCAGAGAAAGAGTTCTCGCCTGATTTGTAAGGTATGAAGTTGAGTAAGACTCAGTGCCTAGTGACTGCAGAAGATAGAGAAAATATGAGTGTCATCCCCTATGCTTCAACCATAGGCTCTATCATGTATGCAATGCTGTGTACAAAGACCCGATGTCAGCCTTGCTATAAGTATGGCCGGAAGGTTTCAAAGTGATCCTGGAATGGATCACTGGACAGCGGGCAAGACTATCCTTAGTAACTAAAAGACTGAGGAGATGTTTCTCGATTATGGAGGTGATAAAGAGTTCTTCGTAAAGAGTCATGTCGATGCAAGCTTTAACACCAATCTGGATGACTCGTAGTAGCAATCTGGATACGTATAGTGGAGAAGCCATTTGGAATAGTACCAAGTGGAGTGTGGTAGCAGTGTTTACGGTTGGACATAGAAATTTGCAAAGTACACACGGATCTGAATGTCGTGGACCCGTTGACTATAAGACCTCTCTCACATGCAAAGCATGATTGAGCCCCAGAACTCATTGGGTGTTAGATTCATAACAATTAGAATCACATGGTGATGTGAACTAGATTATTGACTCTAGTGCAAGTGGGAGACTGTTGGAAATATGCCCTAGAGGCAATAATAAATTAGTTATTATCATATTTCCTTGTTCATGATAATCGTTTATTATCCATGCTATAATTGTATTGATCGGAGACTTAGATGCATGTGTGGATACATAGACAAAACCATGTCCCTAGTATGCCTCTAATGGACTAGCTCGTTGATCAAAGATGGTCAAGGTTTCCTAGCCATTGACTTGTGATGTCATTTGATAACGGGATCACATCATTAGGAGAATGATGTGATGGACAAGACCCAAACTACAAACGTAGCATATGACCGTGTCAGTTTGTTGCTACTGTTTTCTGCATGTCAAAGTATGTGTTCCTATGACCATGAGATCATGCAACTCTCTGACATCGGAGGAGTACCCTGTGTGTATAAAATGTCGCAACATAACTGGGTGACTATAAAGGTGCTCTACAGGTATCTCCGAGGGTGTCTGTCGAGTTGCCATGGATCAAGACTGGGTTTTGTTACTCCGTGTGACGGAGAGGTATCTCAGGGCCCACTCTGTAATACAACATCACAATAAGCCTTGCAAGAAATGTGACTAAGTGTTAGTCACGGGATCTTGTATTACGGAACGAGTAAAGAGACTTGCCAGTAACGAGGTTGAACTAGGTATGGAGATACCGACGATCGAATCTCGGGCAAGTAACATACCGAAGAACAAAGGGAACATCATACGGGATTAACTGAATCCTTGACATAGAGGTTCGACCGATAAAGATCTTTGTAGAATATGTAGGAACCAATGTGGACATCCAGGTCCCGCCATTGGTTATTGACCATAGAGGTGTCTCGGCCATGTTTACATAGTTCTCAAACCCGTAGGGTCTGAACACTTAAGGTTTGGTGACGTTTCGGTATTATAGAGTTATGTATGGTGGTGACTGAAGGTTGTTCGGAGTCCCGGATGAGATCCTGGACGTCACGAGGAGCTCCGAAATGGTCCGTAGGTAAATATTCATATATAGGAAGTCCCAGATTGGTCGCCGGAAAAGTTTTGGGCTCATCGGTAGTGTACTGGGAGTGCCCGTAGTGTACCGGGAGACCTCCGGGAGGGGTATTTCGACCCAAGAGGCTTCATGGGCTGTGGGAAAGTATTAACCATCCCTTAGTGGGCTGGTGGAATAGCAACAACAGGCCCATGCGGCTAGGGGAAGAATCCCAAAGAGAAAAGAGTGGAAAAAAGGCAAAAAAAAAGGAAGAGTCCTACTCCTACTAGGAGTGGAGGAGGAGTAGGACTCCTCCTCCTTTGGCTTGGCCGACTCCTAGAGGGCCTTGCCCTTGCGCCAAGGCTGCCTATCCTCTCCTCCTATATATACTGGTGGCATAGAGGGTTTTTGGACAGAATTTACGGCAACGTGCTACCTGTTCCACCAGTGCATAGTTTCTCCTCTAGATCGGATTTCCGCAGTGCTTAGGCGAAGCCCTGTCGGAATTGCTCCACAACCATTACCGGAGCACCGTCACGCTGCCGGTGAACTCTTCTCCGTCTCCACTTCCTCTTGCTGGATCAACACGGTGAAGATCGTCATCAAGCTGCACGTGTGCTGAATGCGGAGGTGCCGTCTGTTCGGCACTAGATCGGAAGGACTGTGAACAAGATCGCGAGACGGTTCGTGATGAGTTCACGGGACGGATCGTTATGAGATCGCAGGACAGATCGTGATGAGATTGTAGGACGGATCGTGATGAGATCGCGGGACGGATCGTGATGAGTTCACGGGACGGATCATGATTGGATCGCGGGACGGATCGTGATGTGATCGCGGGACGCTCAGCAATTTGGATCGCGAAGATGTTCGACTACACCAACCGCGTTTCTTAACGCTTCCCGCTTAGTGATCTACAAGGGTATGTAGATCCACTCTCCCTCTCGTAGATTCTCATCACCATGGATAGATTTGCGTGTGCATAGGAAAAAATTTCTTTCCCATGCGACGTTCCCCAACTGCTCGCGCCCTCGACGTCCCCATCTCTGGCAGGTGAGCCTTTCCTCCTGTGTCCCCGAGCCCGCGCTCGCGCCCTTGACGTCGCCGTCTCCGGTCGGTGAGCCTCTCCTCCTCCGTCCCTTTCCCCGTCTACTGATTTTTCAACATTGAACACTTCAATTAGTCCAAATTGACATCAGTTTGGAGTACATCACAATTTATACACTTACTGAAATTGGAGAGGATGTAGTGACTTTAGGACTGGAAATACTGGCATTTTTTTTTCAAGCCTAAACTTTTGAACTGCTAAGAAAATTGTAATTTTTTGTAACCTATGTAGATGTCATGCTCAATTTTTTCCATACACAATAAATCTTTTTTGTAGTGTTTCATAGTTTGATTGAATAAAGTCCGAACATTGCAAGTATCAACATTGCAAGTATGAACATTCCAAGTATGAATGTTGAAAGTTATCTCCTAGTTAAGTACACTTGTTTTCTTTAATCAAAACTTATTTGAAACCAATTTGAAAATGTTAAATTTAGTTGGAACTTTGTTAAATTTCGTCCGTTTGGTTGTAGTTTATCAAAACCTAACAAACTTTGTTAAATTTCGTTCGTTTGATACTATTCGATGATTAGTTAATTAATAAGCTATGGATGCATTCTAATTGTTTTATATTAGTTTTGGATTAGTTAAGCTATGGACGACCATGATCAAGAGAATTCCATGTATGACTTGATACGCTCCGGAAACGAAGATAATGAAGTAGATGATGGCTCACAATACCTTAACCCATCCGGTGAGGGAATTGAGGAAGAACAACCAAGATACAAAGGCGAACCAGCTCGCAATGAAGATGACTAAGATTATTTTCCATTTAACAGAGTTCGGCGAGGTATTAATTTGCCCTCTGGTGATTTTTCCATTTAACGCACCCTCAAGAATCCTGAACACCCGGGACGAACACGAGGCAAAGGCATGGTTCCGTGGTATCTAGGGTTTGCAGATTGGAACGACAGCTACAGAAGTCATGACAGAAAGAAGAAGCATGAAGTAGATCCGATCCAGGACTTGGAACGCAAATATAACATGCAAGAGGACCAAATCAACAAACTTAGCCAACATGATGCGTCTCAACAGCAATAGCAACCAGATCCAGCATTGGATGGTACCATTCCATCATGTATGCCGAAAAGCAACATGGGTTCCACGGAGGTCCCTGTCGATGATGCACTGCTGGCTCGCTACCCCGTGGATGATATCTTAGAGTCGACACCTTGTGAGCTACATGTGAAACTGAAGAACATATCCATGAAGGCGGCGGACGGCTTTGCTTTACCATGTGGACCCGAAGCAACTTTCCACGGCAATCCAATTCCACCTGCCTATGCTCGTGTCGGGTTGGATCAAGTTGTGTCGGCATATGAAACACTAGATCTTTACTACCTTGGAGGTGAGGGGGAGCGGATATTGGGAGAAGCCAGGCGTTGTGTCATTTTATGGAAAAAGGAATGCATCGTGTTTGCAAACTCGATGCCAAGGCGATCGACTCCTCCTCCAAGTCCGACGCGTTAGCATACTCCAACCCTCCCCGAGATAAAGCGCAGGGTGAGTCTGCCATATCCATCATCTCCATCGCTCCAGCCGAATCCATCCAACCCCGAGATGGAGTGCATGGCGAGTCTGCCATTTCAAGCTCTGCCACGTCAGCATAGTTCATCCCACCCCGAGACAGAGCCTAGCATGAAGAGTCCGCGATATCGATATCCGGCGTCTCCAAAGCGGAAGAGATCAACACCAAAGAAGAAACCTGAGCCTCCTACGAAAAAGAAGTTAGCTTATGAGAAGAGTGACGAGGAAACCGATGAACAAGTGGCTATCGATTTGAATGCCCATTTTGGATCGAAACCGCCCCTGCCGCCAAAGGAGAAAGTACCCGACGAGATCATACAACACTTTATTGATGCAGCTAAACCGGCAGAGAAAAGGCCAGTATCAGACTATGAACGTTGTATCACCAAGTCCTTTGAATCCCGCAACAGACAGAAGACGTCAAGCGGTAGCAATAAATGCGGGAAAACTTTCCACCAGCTCGGAGAACAGCTAGTCCAATCGATCAGCCCGCTCAAGGTGAGCGGCAATAAGGTGGTAATAACAGACGCTGATAGAGAATGCTAGAATGCTCGGTATCACCATTGAACAATTCCTAGAAATCGAGGAATTTCCACCATTGGATCCGAAGGAAATAGCATGGCAATATGTCCTTGGGAAACCTCTGGTCACTCCTGAGGACGAGAAGCTTCTAACAACGCAAATGCGCAACTTGCATGACTGGTACATGAGAGAAGTAAAGGTCGGGCGATGATGTAGCCTCATGATGAAAGTCGAGAAAGAGCATTACATACATGAAAATGCTTTGTGGATTGATTATCCAGAATTTTTTCAGTTATTCAATCAAAAAGCACTCGACAAGTCTATCTTCAGTTGCTATTGTCTGTAAGTGATTTCTTTATATAATTTAAGTCTCTAGCTCAGCTTGTTCATTGCCTGTTATTATACTCACTATATTCTTTGGTGTGGTATTATTCAGAATGAAGATTTTTGAATCAAAAAGAGCTGGAGTCTACCAAATACCGCTAATGAAAAAGTGTTGAGAAGGGACCCTAAAGACATAGAGAAACAACTTGTAAGGTTTTTGAAGGCCCTAAAGTACAAAGCAGAAATAATTTTACCATGGAACTTCCAGTGAGTGTTACTGTCTTGTACTACAAATTCTATTTTTGCTTATATATATACTCGATGTTAAGTGTAGTTGATGAGTTATATGGACGCCCGCTTATACAAATTGTGTGCGCAGCTACCACTAGATCCTTGTAATCATTAGAGTTGACGATGGAAGTGTTGAAGTACCGGACTCACTAAGTAAAGACCCTGAAGATTACATAACATTGCATTCGTTGATCGGAAGGTAATTTCAATCATTGACGCACAATGTCAGCTTATTTATTAGTTCATTTCCTGATATGAAGAAATTAATAACTCCTTTATTCATTTTGTTTGTCGGGCAGGGTTTGGAAACATTTCATCAAAGAGGTGACTAGTGCATGGAATCCAGAGTTGAGATGGTGAAAGCCCAGGGTAATTAAGTAGTACTAGCTACGTTCGCGCATCGCTTTAATTCTAGTTTCAATACCATTCGCATGCTTCATTGTTATATAATTGAATTCTATTCTCATAAAGTGCATGAGGAAGGCAACGGGGACTGAACTATGTGCATATTACGTTTGCGAGTACATTCGCTTTATGACCGAAAGCAGAAAGAGTGCAAGAGATCTTTGGGTACGTAAACACCATTCATATTTTTTTACCATGATCTAATACATATACACACAACTAACATGCATATTCATATTGATCTCCTTCTTTATATATAGATGACGCAGATGCGGGATCAACTCCTACCAACGGACCGCATACGAGCAATTCAAGAGGAAATTGCGGGATTTTTGCTTTAGCAAGTCATATATCCCCACGGAGAATTCCATTACCCGATCCCCGAATTATCTGCAAATTGTACAAGAAATTGTATATATATATGTGTGTGTATGCATGTGGTCGTACGAGAAATTCTATGATATATGGTTGTACAAGAAATTTTATGATATATGATCGGTTCTACGAGAAATTCTATTATATATGCATAACATATACAATGTAGTAGCATAAAATCTGTTTGACATGAAAAGGAATTAAATGGAAAACACAAAATGAAAAGTAAAAATAAACAATAAACATTAAACCGCTAAACCTCTAAACCCCTAAACCTTTAGTCCCGGGTGGTGTTACCAACCTGGACCAAAGGTCCCGATGCCTTGGCACGCTCTGTCGCCCACGTGGCCAGGGTTTAGTCCCGGTTCATAGCCAACCGGGACTAAAGCCTTAGACCCTTTAGTCTCTATAATTTAGTCCTGGTTGGGGAACTGGGACTAAAGGCCCTTCCTAACCGGGACTAATGGCATGTTTTCTACTAGTGGATGCTCCCAACTCATGGTGATCTTCATCAACTTTGAGCATCCACCACTACTTCACCTACATGAAGTCTTCATAGACAAAACCCAAGGTTAGTTTATCTCTCCTATGGGGGGATGACACATCAAGGGGGAGCTTTACTCCATGACTTGAGTCAAAGCATCTCATAGTATGTGACAACATTAAATGCTTTATGTAAAAGTGGTAACCATACTTGTGCTTAAACGATGAGTATGACCTATGATCAAGTATTCTTACTTGGCTCCTAAGTCAATATACTCATATATAGATGACTCCGTCATCTCCAAAATGCTTGTTAGATGCTAGTGTGTTTGTGCATGTTTGCCATGTTTTCATTTGACATCTTATTGTGTGAGCATGTTGGTCTGCATTTATTTACTCATTCGAGGACATCCAATTGTTGCTATTTGGTTTTTGATTTTTCATTTGCCAATTGGATATACAAGAATGCCTAGGACCACTCCTCTAGCTATCTATGCTTTCTCACCTCATGTTCTATACATGCTGCATCACAAAATTTGAACAAGTACTTTTTGACCTCTCTGTGTAAGGAGCACATGGAGTTTTGTATTGACAAAGGACTGACCATTAAAACCTTCCAAGTGCATCTTGGTGGAACCAACTCAAAAATCTCGGTCTCACTGAATGCCTAGGGTTTATCTGATTTTTTGTCTCGGTACTACCGATTCCATATTCTTGGTTACACCAAGTTTCCCTGTCAGCTAACAATTGAGAAACTCGGTGACACCAAAAATTTAGAATCGTTGTCACCGACAGCCACGTGTATGTAAGGAGGCGGACCCGATGTTTGAAATCTTTCTTCAACCGTCGCCGCCTCAAAACCCTACGCTACTGTTTCGGGACCCCTGGTCAACGTCGTTGTCTTCCTGAGTGCCTCCGCCGTTGGAAGTCCATGCCGTCGATGGAATCTCCACCCCTGTCGCCGTCGTAGCGAAGTCATCACCAAGCTAGGGTATGACTTCACCCCCCTCATGTGCTCCAACCTCCTATTCTTGTGCGTTAGGGTTTCTCCATCATCTAGCCACCGTTTGAGATCGATCTATCCACGAAAGAATTCCCATAGTTAGCGAACATGAGATTTTCTAGGATTTGTTGTCCGCCTGATGAAACTCGGTGGAACCGAAGCAAACAAATTGGTGTCACTGATTTGCCCTCAGTGCTGCTGAGAACGATCTCGGTGAAACCGAGTACTCTTTTTCGGTCTCACCGAAAAGAGTGCCAAGTTTCTATTAAAGAGATAGTCGGTCTCAGTAGCACAGAAAATTTTGCTTCGGCTGTACCGATTTTCATGTGACAGAATGCAAACATTAAGAATCTTTTGTTCAAAATTCAAAAACTAGTTGCATTTTGTGATGACTTATCCTATTCCACTCTTCTATACTCTATTCGTAGGGTCAGATATGTTAGATGTTGAGGACACCCATAATTTGCAAGAGCAGAACGTTGACATGAGTTCACGCACTAGCCCTGGGTCAACTCATTTTCAGATCCAGGCACCCCTAGTTCTCATGGGTTGCCCAAGGCTGCTACTAGGACCAGGAATAAGCTAAATTCACATGAGGAGGATTCAGACTTTGTGCCAGAGGAAGGTCTTGCTAAGAAGCAAGACAAGGCTGCCAAGAACTCAGCAAATGAAGCCACCTCTTCCAGGAGGGTGGTCAGCAAGGTATATGCCCCTCCAGAGTCTATGAGAGAAGCTGAGAGTGCTAGGCTACCATGACCATTGAGCCCTGTAACAGCCGAGGACCGACTCTCCAGAAGATTCCCCTTTTATTCCACTGTTGTTGTGTGATTCGTCTGGTTCTCGCATTCATCATTGCATCATTCCCATCATCTGCATAGCATCGTCACTTGTTTTCAAAAACCTGCACCCGTTCGTAGTTGCTAGTTCTCTCCTTTCGTGTCATCAACCGTTTCGAGACCAACCACACTCGCACGCACCTGCGGCATCAAAAGATATTGTTTTTAGAAGTGCGTGAAAATATACACGGATTGGGTCGAAATATGGCGTGCGGTCTTGTTATATTGTAGGTAGACCGCCTACCAAATTTCATCGCGATCAGAGGTTGTTTGATACCCCAACGATCAACCGTAGTAGTGCGATCACCGGTTAAATATCACACGTTTTTTAGGTTTTCTAAAATCATGTCTCGAGCCACCAACCTCCCTCTCTTCTCAGCCCACACCCCCTCTCCATAGCCCAACCAGCTGACCTTAACCTAGCTAAGCCCCTCTGCTTCTGGACCGTCGGATCAGGATCTGAAGGTCCAAAAACTGACTAAAACCCTCAAACCCTAGCTCCCATCCCTATTTAAACACCTCCCTTACCCATTTTGAAAGCCCTAGCCTCCCTGCCTTGAAATCCGTGCCGCCCACAACCTCCCTCCACCTCCAGCCACCACCTTGACTCGTTTTTCGTGCCGGCCAGCGCCCCGCTTCCACTTGGCGCCGCCCCAACGGGCCGGCCGCCACCAACCGCCGCCCGCAGCAAGCGTGGGCTTGCCACGTGTCCCTGCGCCTACCACAAGCCGTCATGGCCCGCCAAAGCCCATACAAGGCCCGCCCAGGCCCGAACCTGCGCCACCGACCCGCCATCGCAAGCCCTGCTACCCTCGTCCCCGATCTGGATCCCGAGCCGCCCGCAACTTCTCCTGTGGTGGACCTCGTCGGCCACCCCACCGGAGCCCCCACCGCCGACCTCCAACCGGCCAACACCGCCATGCCTAGCGCCTCCTTCCATCCCCTTGCTCCCTCTAACCACCCCCATCTCTGTGCTAGACAGGAAACACGCCACCATGGATAGCCTCCCGTAGCTCTGGTACGACCGCGCCTTGATTCCGGGCCGGATTCACGCTGGAGAGCCTCGAATCTGCCGGATCCTGCTGTCCCGCTCCATCCCCGGCGTCCGTGCCGCCATGCCATCCCTAGCTCGCCAGAATCCGCCCCTGGCAGACCACATCATCGCCCCAGCCGTCGTGCCCGATCGATCTGCTCGTGAGGAGGATGACCGCACGCAGCGACCACGTGGACTGGCCCAACCGACTCGCCCGTTTGTGGCCCAAGCCCCTCTGCCCTGGACTAGCTGCATCAATGGGCCAAGGCCAGCAAGGTGAGGCCTCCCCCTCACCTTTTTGATGCTTGGTGCATGTTTTACTATATGACGCTCGATTAAAAAAACAATAACTACTTTTTCATAATTATTTGTGGCGTTTTCTTACAACAACATATACTTTATGTATTCAGGGTAAAAAAATCCATAGAATTCACCTATGCAACTAGTTTTGTCATTTGACATTTTTGTGTGCATGTCATTTTTTCTATGATGCCTGTTTGTTTATTTTGTGTGAATTAATTCATGCATATATTGGAATAGTTGCAAAAATGATATATGCCCATTGACATGTGCACTAGCCCCTGGTCTTTTTGTTTGCCATGATAATCCATGTTTAGGTGTTATTTTCTTGTTGCTAACATGCCATAAAAATAGTGTCATTGTGAGGGGTCCAAACATTTCGATGCTTGGAATCTGTAATATGTTGTTGCTGTCTTGCCATGTGTTTTGCTAGTGATTTACATCCCCTTTGGGGTTTGTGTAGTGGGGTTATTTGTAGTTCATAATGTCCTCTAGCACGCGGTTAAGTTTCATGCCATAATATGCCATGTAGCTTATAGTTTTACTGCTGTCAATATGCCTTCATGATAAAAACTGCTCTGTTATAAAAACTGGGATTTTCACTAAGTCTCAAAACAGCTTGGTTCAATATGTCTTCTTGTGAGCTCATCTCCTAATGATCCATGCTTCTAATCAACTTGTTGCTAATAGATGACTTGTTAAGAATCATGTAGGCTTCACCACCATGCCCTTCTTTTGAATTTTAGGTGGTTGTAGCTTGTTGATTTGTGGGTTGCAATATGCCATGTTGCTGTTTTTGGGCAGATTATACCTAAATTGTGTTGGTTGTTGTGGTTGAACCGTAGCTCCATTTTGGACATGCCATATATGAAACTTGCTTAGAATTTCATGTAGTATCATAATATAATGTTGCATTCATGTTTTTAAATGCTTGTGGTTGTCATTTTCATGCATTTTGCATTCATGGCATATTATCTTGTGCGGGTCATAACTATTAGACCGTAGCTCCGTTTGAGATGTTCCATGTATGTAAATCGACTAGAATGACGTGTAGAATTGCATGGTATACTTTATCTGCTGTGTAATAAATATATAATATGGTTAGTTCAGCGGACCAATTTCAAAATTAACATATGGGGTCATTTAGGAAATACTATAAGTTGTTTCCGACCTCATTTAAGATGCCTAGATAGAGTAGTTTCTTTATGATTCACCTCTTGCCATGTTTAACAACATTTAATATTGTCGTGTTCCTAAATGGGAAGAACTAAGTAATTCAAATGTGGAGTTTCCTCAATTTGCAACCCGTTGCATATTGAGGCTCACTTAATGTGTAGAAGTTGATTGTTGTGCTTGGCTATGTCATGCATAACATGCATTATATTTGTCTGCGCATCATGTCATGCATATGTGGTTGTGTATCGTGTGTTGATTGTTTGTTTCGCATTGCTTCTTCTCGATAGAGTTCCGAAAGCATTTGGAGTGTGAGGATTCGTTCGTCTACTTCGCGGATCGTCTTCTTCACAGACTCATTCTTCTTCCAAGCGGGATCTCTGGAAAGATGACACATTTCCCTGGATACCACTACTATCATTGCAATTATAGTTGTCTCTCTTCTATCATTATGTCTCGCTACCTACCACTTGTATGTCAAGCCTCCAAACATTGCCATGATAAGCCTCTAACCCCTCCACATCCCAGCAAACCTTTGTTTCGCTATGTTACCGCTTTCTCAACCCTCCTTATAGCGTTTCTAGCTACAGGTGCAATTGCTTCCATGTGAAAACATGGACATATTTGATATCACAATATTATTGCTATTTAACTTAATGCACATATATACTTGGTAAAAGGTGGAAGGCTTGGCCTTTTGCTTGGTGTTTTGTTCCACTTTTCCTGCCCTAGTTACTTGTGTACCGGTGTTATGTTCCATATTGAGCACTCCTAACATGCTTGGGGTTGTTATGGGGAACCCCTTGATTTTCGTTTTGGGATAAAACTTGTTTGGCAAGGCCCAACATTGGTACTACATTTGCCTAATAACTAATAAACTTGCATAGGGACTTTCCAGACCCCGTGGATAATTAATCAACAACCCGGGCCAGTGCTCCTCATCAGTGTTGGTCCAAACTAGAGCACCGTGCGGGGCCAACCCGGGGCAACTCGGGAGATGTCTATCAGGCCATCGTAGGATTCTCTTATCCGTCATGTCCTGAGAATGAGATACGCGGCTCCTATCGGGTTCGTCCACATGTCGGGCGGCCTTGCTGGATTTGTTTTACCTTTCTCGAATGTCTCATGCGAGGAATTCCAAAAATACTTCAGGCTATCTCGAGGTTGAGGTTTTCCAATGGAATTGCCTAAGAAATCACGGGATTCGTGGTCAAGGTTATTCCCTCTGCGTGTGGTTAGTTTGTGATGGATGAGTTGGAGCACCCCTGTAGGGTTAAATCTTTTCGAGAAGTCGTGCCCGCAGTTATGTGGCAACTTGGAAAACTTTGTTTAACACCCGTTCGTAGCAAACTTGAAGTAAACTCAAATAAAATACACCAACCGTGTGCGTAACCGTGACTGTCTCTGCTCGTGAGTCCTTATCCGAGAGAGAACGTGGTGGGGTTATGTTTGACATAAGTAGGTGTTCAGGATCACTGAGTGATCACTAATAGTTCATGTCCGTTATGCGTAGACCACCCACTCTACTTTCTGCATTCGTAAGTTAGCCACTCAAATAAATGGTTAGTTGCTAGGTGCAGCCTCACCACATAACCATACCTCACCCATTAAGAGTTGCTAGTCTTGATACCCTTGGAAATGAGATTGTTGGGTCCCTGTGGCTCACAGATTACTACAACAACAGTTGCAGGTACAGGTAATGTGATGATTTGACGTGAGCATGATGCTTGTTTGATTTGGAGTTCTTTTTATTCTTCGTCAATATAGGATGGGTTCCAGGCGGCAGCCTGGGATAGCATGGATGGATGTCATTTATCATTTGTTTTTGTCCGTAGTCAGACCCTGCTCTTCTGTATGATGTTTGAATATGTTGTTGTATTGATGTGATCTTCATGTAGCTTGTGGCGAGTGTAAGACAATTCCATATACTCATCTATTGTGTACATGTACTTGTAATGATATCTATTCTTGCAAAACGACGAGATGCGCTCCTATCCCTGTTGAGGCCCTCGAGCTAAAATAAGGATAGGGTCGCATCTTGGGCATTACAAGTTAGTATCAGAGCCTGTACTGACCTAGGAGCCCCCTTGATTGATCGAACTTGGTCGAGTCGAGTCTAGCAAAAAAACTATTTTGAGTCTAGTTATCTTGGAGAATAGGATTCTTTTTACTCCTCTTCTATACTCTGGAGAGGAATTACGACTTAGGAATTTTGATTCTACCCTCTTCTCACTCAAATATTTTTTAGGATCACGCGGGTATTTTGGAATCTCTATGATGCCGATGTGATGGAGTTCTGTAGTTGGTGCCTCCTGTTATCGAGGAGTAGAGCTCCAAGGGATTCTTGCCACATTGCTATTGTTCAGTTTCCTTAGTATCTCAGGACGGAGGATGTTCGAAATCGCTTCAATACTACTAGTGGTGAGAAGAGTCCAACATATCTAGTACTAGTGGAGAGAGTTCGGATGTACTGCCATACTTAGTATCGTTGTGTTTTTGAGGGTCTGGGGTAGATGAGTTTCCGAGACCTCTGGTTATGTGTTGACGGATGTGTTACATTGGAGTGTAGTATAACTGCTAGGAGTTGAGTGATGGATTTTGCTCCTTGTATCTATGGACCCGATTGCATGAAAGGAAGATTTCGGGAGTTCTTAGGTGGGAATTCATTTCGTTACCTAGGCTATCTTCCAACAGATCATGATGTGAGGTTGGGGTTCGAAATCTAGTGGTTCGTTTGTTCATGGTCCTTCTTACAGCGGTTCTTGTTGTGTCTTAAAGAGTCCTTGTAGCTTGCTACGACTCGGGGATACTTCGTATGTCGTGTGCACTACCTTGTGCATGATGGCTATTGTAAGATCGGGCCCGTGCGAACCTTACCACGAAAATATCGAGCGGAATCTCTGTCATGAATTTCTTCTGGCTTGTTTCGTGAGCCCCATCCTTTGTTTTGTTTTGTATATGGTAATTTGTGCTGCTTCGATGTCAACTGGTGATCTCATATCTTTTCGAAGCGGTGTTCTCATATTTCTGTGGGAATGCTAATTCTTTTTCCCAATCAAGTTGTCATATCAATTATTTTCATTCGGTGTGCTTCTCTTAAAGATAATTCAATCTTGTCCAATATTTGCAAGACCAATCCTCATATTTGTTTTCCGGAGTTATTTCATCGATCTAAGTTTTCTTTGTTTTCCCCACCCTCCCGCCCTTTTCCTTCAATGATTAAATTCTCATCCAAGTGCCTTTTCTATTCATTTGATGCTTCTGCTATCTTTTCTTCTGTATGGTTTCCGATGATTCCTTGTGAAGATTCTCTGGAGTTTGAATTTCAAGATCTATCCTCGTATTCTTTGTTCTTGTTGTTAGTCTTGTCTAGTGGATTCAATTCAAGATTTTGAGGTTCATCATATCCTTTTCATCCTTTAAATGCTTTTCCTTATTGAAAATTCTTGTTCAAGTATCTCTTGTTTATCCATCCCTCTATATTCTATCCGGATTGTTGAATATCTCAGAAGTTTCGTGTTTGCATTCAATATCCTTTCAATTATTTTAAGGGCCTCACCTCATCAAGATCTCAATTTTTTCCGATGCAACCTATCCTTCTAGGCAATTGTTTCAACTGTGTTTTCTTTGAGTGGGCCCATAACGCATAGGTTTTCCCCAGGATCTTATCTGGCTCTTCTAATCTTTCCGAAGATGTCCTCAAGTTCTTTTCAAATATGATGTAAGAATGATTTCATCAGTCATATTCCTTCTACAAGATCGCTTCGTATTCTTTTCATCATTTGCTCAACTTTTCCTTATTCATTATTTGGGAGTATCTCAGTAATCCATGATGTGTTCCTCATCACCATTCTCACCATTAAAGACCGAAGGAGAGTTTCTCTTAAATCTTGGTCCATTCTTCCGAAGATTCATGTTTCTAGTTGTTACTATCCTCTTGAATTGTTGCTCATGAGTAATTATTTCCATATCTATCTGGAGCATTTCAGAGTTGTATTCATTTCTCGATCCTCCAAAGGCCATCACTTCAGAAGATTTCTCTATTATCAGCTTTCAACTTCCATTCTCGAATTCTTCTCAATTGTTGTCCCTTCGTTCATATCTCAATTATTTCGGTGCTTCATTAAAGTTTTCTGCTAGGTGGATCATGATCTCTTTGTTCTCATGTTATTCCATTGATTCACAGTATACTCATTCATTTCAAATTCTTGCCGGTGTTCTCGTGCAAGACTTCTTCAAGTTTGTTTTATATCTCTCTCTTTCTCTTCAATTCTTTGCAAGAAGAATAAGTGGTGTGTGGAATCCGTTGCTTGTCATCAATTTAACTTGATGAAGGATAAGCGTAACACAATTCTTATTCTTGTTGGTCAAGGTGATTTCAATCCTTCTTCCAGAGTTGTTCGCGATATCAAATTCTCGATTTTTAGTTGCTCATCTTTTCAATTCCGGAGTTCTAAGTATTCTCAAGTATCTCTTTGCGAAGCTCCATCTTAATCTTTTCAAGGTCATAATCTTATTCTTCTCAAATTTCATTCTTTTGATCATCATTTGTTTCCAGAGTTCTCCAAGATGTTCTTCATGGTGGTTCTTCAAGGATTCAATTCATTCTTGAAGTGTTCTTCAAGATTTTGTTGGGGGAGATCAAGTATTCTTTATCTCGCATTCTGAAGTGCAATTCGTTCTCTCTTATCTTTTGTGATGGTGTTATAGCATTCTTGGTTCATGAGGAGTCTTGAATAGAATTTATAAAGAATGAGATAAGTAAACCCATAATTTCTTCTCTAAGTTATCTTGGATTGGGTTTCACCTAAAGCCTATCCTAAGGATTGTTGTTATTATGGTGATTATCATTAATCCAAGTTCTGAATGTATCCTCTTGGTGAAAGAAGTTTCCATATCTTGTTGCTCCCAAGCACTCTTTGCTTCCATGAGTGGTCAGTTGTGAACTCATAATTTTGGGATGTTTTCCATAAGACCACAACAAGCTTTTCTTTTCATTGTCGGTTTTCAACAATTCCGTCCAATCCTTCTTCCTAAAGATGCTTTTCAAATTCAACTGTGGTAGAAATTGTCATTTCTTCTCCATTCCCTTCTCTCCAAGGATCTAGCTTTATTATTTTGTTCCGGAGGCATTGTGATGTTGCTCTATTCATCCCTTCATCTCGTTTTATCAAAGATCATGTTCTTTTCCATGCTTTACAATTAGCCGGAGTGTTGTGTCATCTTTTCAAGTTCTTTCCATCTTATCAAGTTTTACCTCTGTTTCCTACCGAAGTGCTGCCCAAATTTCTTTTGAATTATTGCTTGTGTCTCGTGACATTCTCCATCTCTTGCATCCTTCAATGTTAATTGGTTTCACTCGTTTGTCAAAGAAGCAACTAAATTTCACCTCATCCTCTTGATCTTTCTCTTCCCCTTTTCATTCTAAGATCTCGGGGCAAGATCTCTTGTAAGTGGAGGAGAGTTGTAACAGCCGGGGACCAATGCTCCGGAAGATTCCCCTTTTATTCCATTGTTGTTGTGTGATTTGTCTAGTTGTTGCATTGATCATTGCATCATTCGTATGATCTGCATAGCATCGTCACTCGTTTTTGAATACTTGCATCCGTTCGTAGTTACCAGTTCTCTCTGTTCGTGTCGTAGACCGTTTCGAGACCAACCACACTCGCACGCGCCCGCGGCATCGAAAGATATTGTTTTTAGAAGTGCATGAAAAATATTCTCGGATTGGGTGGAAATATGGCGTGCGGTCTTGTTATATTGTAGATAGATCGCCTGCCAAATTTCGTCGCAATCAGAGGTCATTTGATACCCCAACGATCAACCGTAGTAGTGCAGTCACCGGTTAAATATCAAATGTTTTTTCGGTTTTCTAAAATCATGTCTCGGGCCACCAACCTCCCTCTCTTTTCAGCCCACACCCCCTCTCCATAGCCCAACCAGCCCACCTTAACAGAGCTAAGCCCTTCCGCTTCTGGACTGTCTGATCAGGATCCGAAGGTCCGAAAACGGACTAAAACCCTCAAACCCTAGCCCCCATCCCTATTTAAACACCTCCCCGTCCCATTTTGAAAGCCCTAGCCACCCTGCCTAGAAATCCGCACCGCCCATCGCCTCCTTCCACCGCCAGAGCCCATCCGGGGCCCCCTTTGGCCCGAACCTGTGCCACTGACCCGCCGCCACGAGCCCCGCTGCCCTTGTCCCCAATCTAGATCCCGAGCCGCCCGTACCTTCTCCCGTGGTGGACCTCGCTGGCCGCCCCACCAGAGCCGCCACCGCCGACCTCCAGCAGGCCAGCACCACCGTGCCTCGTACCTCCTTTTGCCGCCCCCTTGCTCCCTCTAACTACCACCATCTCTATGCTGGACAAGAAACCCGCCGCCATCGATGGCCTCCCGCAGCTCCGGCCTGACCGCACCTTGATTCCGGGCCGGATTCACGCTGGAGAGCCTCGGTCTGCAGATCCCGTTGTCCCCACTCCATCCCCGACGTCCATGCCACCACGTCGTCCATAGCTCACCAGAATCCACCCCTGGCGGACCACATTATTGCCTCGGCCGCCATGCCCGATCGATCTGCTCGTGAGGAAGACGACCGCATGGAGCGACCGCGCAGGCTGGCCCAATCGGCTCGCCCGCTCGTGGGCCACCCCTCTGCTTGTGGCCCAACTCCCTCTACCCCGGACTAGATGCACCAATGGGACAAGGCCCACAAGGTGAGGCCTCCCCCTCGCCATTTTGACGCTCGGTGCATGTTTTATTTTATGACGCTCGATTAAAAAATAAACTAATTTTGAATAATTATCTGTGGCATTTGTTTACAGCAACATATACGTATTATATATGTTTTCAGGGTAGAAAAATCCATAGAATTTATCTGTGCAATTATTTTTGTCATTTTAGCATTTTTTGTGCGTGTCATTTTTGCTATGATCCTCGTTTGTTTATTTTATGTGAATTAATTCATGCATATTTGGGAACAGTTGCAAACATGAGATATGCCCATTGACATGTGCACTAGCCCCTGGTCTTTTTGTTTGCCATGATAATCCATGTTTAGGTGTTATTTTCTTGTTGCTAACATGTCATAAAAATAGTGCTGTTTTGAGGGGTCCAAATATTTCAAAGTCTGGAATCTGTAATATGTTGTTGTTGTCTTGCCATGTGTTTTGCTAGGGATCTACATCCCCTTTTGGGGTTGGTGTAGTGGAGTTATTTGTAGTTCATAATGTCCTCTAGCATGTGGTTAAGTTTCATGCCATAATATGACCTCTAGCTTATAGTTTTAATTCTGTAAATATACCTTCATGATAAAAACTGCTCTGTTATAAAAACTGGGATTTTCACCTAGTCTGAAAACTGCTTAGTTCAATATGTCTTCTTGTGAGCTCATTTCCTAATGATCCATGCTTCTAATCAACTTGTTGTTAATAGATGAATTGTTAAGCATAATTAGGCTTAACCACCATGCCCTTGTTGTGAATTTTAGGTGGCTATAGCTTGTTGATTTGTTGGTTGCAATATGCCATGTTGCTGTTTTTGGGCAAATTATATCTAAACTTGTGTTGGTTGTTGTGGTTGAACGGTAGGTCCCCTTTGGACATGCCATATATGAAACTTGCTTAAAAATTTATGTAGTATCATAATATCTTGTTGAATCCATGTTTTAAAATGCTTGTGGTTGTCATTTTCATGCATTTTGCATTCATGGCATATTATCTTGTGCGGGTCATAACTATTAGACCGTAGCTCCGTTTGAGATGTTCCATATATGTAAATCAACTAGAATGACATGTACAATTGCATGGTATACTTTATTCCATTGTTTAATAAAATATAATATGGTTAGTTAAGATCTAGACCAATTTCGAAATTAACATATGGGGTCATTTCGAAAATACTAGATACAGTAATTTCTTTCTGATTCACCTCTTGCCATGTTTAACAACATTTAATATTGTCGTGTACCTAAACGGGAAGAACTAAGTAATTCAAATGTGGAGTTTCATCAATGTGCAACCCGTTGCATGTTGAACCTCACTTAATGTGTAGAAGTTGATTGTTGTGCTATGCTATGTCATGCATAACATGTATCATATTTGTCTGTGCATCATATCATGCATATGTTGTGTTGTATCATCTGTTGATTGTTTGTTTCGGATTGCTTCTTCTCAATAGAGTTCCGAAAGCGTTCGGAGTGTGAGGATTCGTTCATCTACTTCATGTATCGTCTTCTTCATGGACTCGTTCTTCTTCCAAGCGGGATCTCTGGCAAGATGACACATTTCCCTAGATACCACTACTATCAGTGTTATGCTTGTTATCTCGCTTCTATCATTATGTCTCACTACCTACCACTTGTATGTCAAGCATCCCAACATTGCCATGATAAGCCTCTAACCCCACCACATCCCAGCAAACCTTTGTTCAGCCCTTCTTATAGCGTTTCTAGCTGCAGGTGCAATTGCTTCCATGTGACAACATGGACATTTTTTATATCAAAATATTATTGCTATTTCATTTAATGCACATATATAATTGGTAAAAGGTGGAAGGCTTGGCCTTTTGCTTGGTGTTTTATTCCACTTTTGCCGCCCTAGTTACTTGTGTACCGGTGCTATGTTCCATATTGAGCGCTCCTAACATGCTCGGGGTTGTTGTGGGGACCCCCTTGATTTTCATTTCGGGATAAAACTTGCCTGGCAAGGCCCAACATTGGTACTACATTTGCCTAATAACTAATAAACTTGCATAGGGACTTTCCGGACCCCATTGATAATTAATCAACAACCTGGGTGAGTGCTCCTCATGAGTGTTGGTGCAAACTAGAGCACCATGCGGGGCCAACCAGGGGCAACTTGGAAGATGTCTATCAGGACACCGTAGGTTCACTTATCTGTCGTGTCCTGTGAACGAGATACGTGGCTCCTATCAGGTTCGTCGACACGTTGGGTGACCTTGCTGGATTTGTTTTACCTTTCTCGAACGTCTCGTGCGAGGAATTCCGAAAATAGTTCAGGCTATCCCATGGTTGAAGTTTTCCAATGGAATTGCCTAAGAAATCATGGGATTCGTGGTCGAGGCTATTCCCACTTTGTGTGGTTAGTTTGTGATGGATGAGTTGGAGCATCCCTACAGGGTTAAATCTTTCGAGAAGCCGTGCCCGCGGTTAGGTGGCAACTTGGAAAACTTTGTTTAACAACCGGTCATAGAAAACTTGAAGTAATGTCAAATAAAATACACCAATTGTGTGGGTAACCGTGACTGTCTCTACTTGTGAATCCTTATCCGAGAGAGAACACGGTGGGGTTATGTTTGACGTAAGTAGGTGTTCAGGATCACTTAGTGATCATTACTAGTTCACGTCCATTATGCGTAGACCACCCACTTTACTTTCTGCATTCGTAAGTTATCCACTCAAATAAATGCTTAGTTGCTTGTTGTAGCCTCACCACTTAACCATACCTCACCCATTAAGCTTTGCTAGTCTTAATACCCTTGGAAATGAGACTGATGGGTCTCTGTGGCTCATAGATTACTACAACAATAGTTGCAGGTACAGGTAATGCGATGATTTGACGTGAGCGCGATGCTTGTTTGATTTGGAGTTCTTCTTCATCGTCAATCTAGGATGGGTTCTAGCCAGCAGCCTGTGATGGCAAGGATGGATGTCATGCTTTAGTTTGTTTTCATCCGTAGTCGAACCCTGCTCTTCTGTATGATGTTTGAATATGTTGCTGTATTGATGTGATCTTGATGTAGCTTGTGGCGAGTGTAAGCCAATTCCATATACTCATCTATTCTGCACATGTACTTGTAATGATATCCATTCTTCCAAAACAACGAGATGCCCTCCTATCCCCGTCGAGGCCCTCGAGCCAAAATAAGGAGAGGGTCGCATCTTGGGCGTTACAAGCCCCCAAGGAAGTCATTGCCTAAGAAGGCAAGAGAGAAGAAGGCTAGGAAAAGGATTATCCATGTTGTTGGGATGCCTACCTCAATGTTTGAGGACCCTGAGGAGGCTGCTGGTGCTGCTGAGGAGGAGGAGGAGGAGGAAGAGTGAGTCGTCAAGGCCCCTCCCAAGAAGAAGCAAAAGAAGCTTTTGGCAGATGTTATGCCAAAGCAAGGTCCCTCCAAGAGCACCAAGTCTGCCCCCAAGAAGGCTACTGCTGAAAAGTCCAAGAGGACTACCAGAGACATCCAAGCCTCTCAAAAGAACAAGAGATCCACCTTCGGAGAAGCCGATGAGGATGCTACGTCTGCATTGATGAAGCTCAGACCTCACCTTCCAGAGCACAATGCCAGCCATCCACTTGCTGTTGATATGAAGAAGAAGAAGGATGCAGGTTTGAGAGAGTGGACAGCCATTGATCCTTACTCTCAATGGAGGAAGACAACTGTGGACTAAAGGTTCTACACCAAGGAGCAACAGGATTTCTATGAGACTGTGTTGCTTGAGAAGAGTCCAGCTATCAATGATATCAGATATGTCGACTAGAAGTACATCAAGGATAATGAAGACTACTTCCCGAGTGTGCAAGACAACTTCCACTGCATTGCCCTAGACAAGTTTGTTGGCAAAGAATTCACTGCATGGAACGATGAGATGATCATGCAATTCTACTCCACAGCTCACTTCTATGGAGACGGTAGGATTGTGTGGATGATAGAAGGAGCAAGATATGAGTCAACTATTGATGAATGGGATGTCATCTTAGGAGTCCCAGAGGCACAGGATGGAGATATCTCCGTATACTCAGAGTCCAAGGCAAGCCACAATGCCATGAAGGACATGTACAATGCCATTCCTGTTACACAACTTCAGTCCCACAAGATAGGATCTATCTATCACCTCCAGGCAGGTTTCCGCACCATCATGTAACAGCCCGGGACCGACGCTCCAGATGATTCCCCTTTTATTTCCATTCTCGTCATGTGTTTTGTCTGGTTGTCGCATTCATCATCGCATCATTCGCATCATCTTCATAGCATCGGAATTTTGTCAACATGAGTTTTCAAACTTGCATCCGTGAGTAGCTGTCGGTTCTCTCCGTTCGTGTCGTCGACCGTTTCGATACCAACCACACACGCACGCGCCCACGGCATTGTTTAAAAAATGTTTTAAAAGGCGCGCTAAAAATATTCCCGGATTGGGTCAAAACCTGGCGTGCGGTCTTATTATAGTGTAGGTAGGCCGCCTGCCAAATTTCGTCGCATTCCAAGTTCGTTTGATACCCCATCGCTCAACTATAGTAGTGCAGGCATCGGTTTATTATCGGACGTTTTCGGTGTTTTAAAACCTCATGTCACGGGCCGCAAACCTCCATCTCATCTCCCCATAGCCCATCTACACAGCCACCGCAGCATAACCTAGCCCCCTTCACTTCCGGGCCGTCTGATCAAGATCGAACGGTCCGAAAATAGATAAAAATTGCTAACCCTAGCCTCAATTTGCTATAAATAGGCAGCCCCTAGCCATTTCCGCACCAACCCTAGCCGCCTAGGGATCCACACCGCCGCCAGCCGCCTCCCACCTCGCGTAGGCCTGCCCAGGCCCATCTAGAGGCCCGCTCGGGCCCAAAGCGCCATCGCCGCTCCCCCATAGGCGCCCGAGCGCGCCCTGCCCCGATCTCCCATGCCTCCGCGCCCCTCCTCCTCGCTGCTGCCTTGCGCCACCGGCCGGACCCCGCCGGAGCCCCGCCGCCGGCGACCACCGAGTCGAGCCCGCGCCTTCCCTCTTCTTCCTTCATATCCTTCCTCTCCTCTCCCTTCTCTAATCTCTCTCTCTCTGCCTTTACCCGCAGGAACCCAGCCGCAATGGGCACCCGAAGCTCCGCCGTCGGCCGCCTCGGCCCTCGCCGCCGCCAGGACCGTCGGATCCGGTCGCCCCGCCTCCGATCTGTCCGTTCCTGGCCTCGCCCTTCCTCGTCCTTGCCTCTAGGCCGCCACACCATCGCCGGAGTTGCCCATCGCCGCCACCTCCTCTGCTTCGTGCAGGAGGACGAAACCTCCATCAGGCGTTGACCACGCGTAGCTCCGCATGGGCCTCGCCTTGGCCCAGATCGCCAGGTCCACCAGCCAACCCGCTCGTCGGCCCATGGCACGCTGGTGAGCGACCCGCCGCCCTATCCCTCGCCCGTGTGCACTTTTTAGTGTGTAGCGCCCCTGTTCTGTTTGGGCCCTAGTAAGATTCGGCCCGTAGTCGTTTTTTTCCAGTTCTGCGAATTTTCGTAATTATCCACAGAAAACCAGATTTGTAGAAAAAACCCTGAACTCATACATTTAATAACTCGAGATTCGTGCATCATATGAGAAAACTTTATATATGAAAAGTGACTAGAATTTCGTGTAGATTCACAATATCCAAATTCACATGTGATAAAAATGTTTAACTTCCTGTTTTCATGCAATTTGCATAATTGCCTGCCCATATGAATTATTTAATAACTTTTGAACCGTAGCTCCGTTGAAAATGTTTTATATATGTAACTTGCCTAGAAAAACGAGTAGTATCACATGGTGACATTTATTTTTCTGTTTAACAACCCTAAAATATTGTTAGTTCTGATCTGGTCCAAACTTAAAACATGCATATGAGGTCGTTCCAGAATTGCTATATGTTGCTTCCAGCCCCATTTAAAATGCCTAGATGATATAGTTGTTCATGCTTCACCTCTTGCCATGATAAACAACATTAACCACTTTTCTCATAATATGGAGAGTTATTATTTTGTTATATGTATGTTGTCCCTCTCCATTTAAAATTGCTTACTTCCATCTTCGCCTTATGCCATGACAACCCATGTTAAAAACATTTAATATTGATGAGTACCTAACGAGAGTGAACTAAATAATTCGAACGTGGAGTTTTGTCAATATGCAACTCGTTGCGTTGCATATTGAACTTCACTTAAGATGTAGTAGTTGTTTGTTGTTCTTGCATGCCATGCCCTACGTTGCATATTTAAACCGGGCATGCATCATATTTGTTTGTGCATCATGTCATGCATTTGTTGTGGTGCTATCGCGTGTTGATTGTTATTTCCGGTTTGCTTCTTCTCGATAGAGTTCGAAAGTGTTCGGAGTGTGAGGATTCGTTCGACTACGTCCCGTTCATCTACTTCATGGACTCATTCTTCTTCCAAGCGGGATCTCAGGCAAGGTGACACATTTCCCTAGATACCACTACTATCATTGCTATGCTAGTTGTCTCGCTTTTATCATTATTTCATGCTACCTCCACTTGTTTGTCAAGCCTCCCAACATTGCCATGAAAGCCTCTAACCCTCCACCTTCCTAGCAAACCTTTGTTTGGCTATGTTACCGCTTGCTCAGCCCTTCTTATAGCGTTTCTAGCTGCAGGTGCAATTGCTTCCATGTGACAACATGGACATTCTTTTGTTATCACGATATTATTGCTATTTAATTTAATGGTGATATATACTTGGTAAAGGGTGGAAGGCTTGGCCTTTAGCTCGGTGTTCTGTTCCGCTCTTGCCGCCCCTAACATGCTCGGGGTTGTTATGGGGGCCCCCTTGAGTTTTGTTTTAGGATAAAGCTTGTCTGGCAAGGCCCAACATTGGTACTACGTTTCCTAATAACTAACAAAATTGCATAGGGACCCGCCGGTACCCACAGATCTTTAATCAACAACCCGGGCCAGTGTTCCTCATGAGTGTTGGTCCAAACCAGAGCACCATGTGGGGCCAACCCGGGGCAACTCGGGAGATGTCTATCAGGCCACCATAAGCTTCGCTTATCTGTCATGTCCTGAGAACGAGATACGCGGCTCCTCTCAGGTTCGTCGACATGTCGGACGGCCTTGTTGGATTTGTTTTACCTTTCTCGAACGTCTTGCCTGAGGAACTCTAATCTTCTTCAGGCTATCTTGAGATGTCGGATTTCCTTTGGAATTGCATAGGATGATCACGAGATCCATGGTCGAGGTTATTCCCGTGGCGTGTGGTTAATTTGTGATGGACGAGTTGGAGCACCGCCTGGAGGGTTAAATCTTTCTGAAAGCCGTGCCCGCGGTTACGTGGCAAACTTGGAAACTTTGTTTAACACCCGGTCATAGCAAACTCGAAGTACACTCTAATAAAATACACCAACTGTGTGCGTAACCATGACTGTCTCTTCTCGTGAGTCCTTATCCGAGAGAGAACATGGTGGGGTTATGTTTGACGTAAGTAGGTGTTCGGGATCAGTTGGTGATCATTACTAGTTCATGTCCGTTATGCGTAGACCACCCACTTTACTTTCTGTATTCGTAAGTTAGCAACTCAAATAAATGCTTAGTCGCTTGTTGCAGCCTCACCACTTAACCATACCTCACCCATTAAGCTTTAATAGTCCTGACACCCTTGGAAATGAGATTGCTGAGTCCCTGTGGCTCACAGATTACTACAACAACAGTTGCAGGTACAGGTAATGCGATGATTTGACATGAGCGGATGCTTGTGTGATTTGGAGTTCTTATTCTTCTTCATCATCAATCTAGGATGGGTTCCAGGCGGCAGCCTAGGATAGCAAGGATGGATGTCATTTTGTCATTTGTTTTCGTCCGTAGTCGGACCCTACTCTTCTGTATGATGTTTGAATATGTTGTTGTATTGATGTGACTATGATGTAGCTTGTGGCGAGTGTAAGCCAATTTCATATACTCATCTCTTTTGTAAATGTACTTGTAATGATATCCATTCTTGCAACACGACGAGATGCGCTTCTATCCTTGTCGAGGCCCTCATGCCAAAATAAGGATAGGATCACATATTGGGCATGACAAGTTGGTATCAGAGCCTATACCGACCTAGGAGCCCCCTTGATTGATCGAACTTAGCCGAGTCGATTCTAGAGAAAAACTATTTTGAGTCTAGTTATATCAGAGAGTAGGATTCTTTTTACTTCCCTTCTATGCTCTGGTGAGGGATTACGACTTAGGAATTTTTATTCTACCCTCTTCTCACTCAAAAAAATTTAGGATCACACAGGTATTTTGGAAACTATATGATGCTGATGTGACGGAGTTTTGTCTTGGTGCCTCCTGTCTGACTTGATTTCTTCTAGGGAGTTGAGCTCCAGGGGATTCTTGACACATCGTTATTGTTCAGTTTCCTTAATATCTCAGGACGGAGGATGTTCGAAATTGCTTCAATACTTCTCGTGGAGAGATAAGGTTGAAGTCACCCAGTACTGGCGAGGCGTCCGGGGTACTGCCATTTTTTGTATCGTTGTGTTTTTGAGGGTCCGAGATAGATGGAGTTTCGAAGCCTCTGGTTATGTGTTGAAGGATGGATATAGTTGGGGTGTAGGGCTTGTTAGTTGTGTGAGATAGTTCCTCCTTGTATCCCCAACACCCGATTGCATAACCAAGAAAGATTCGGAAGATCTTAGGTGGGAATTCAAGTAGTTACCTAGGCTATCTTCCAACAGATCATGATGTGAGGTTGGGGTTCGACATCTAGTGGATTCGTTTGTTCACGGTCTTTCTTACAGTGGTTCTCATTATGTCTTAAAGAGTCCTTGTAGCTCGCTACGACTCGGGGACGCATCGTATGTCGTTTGCACTGCCTTGCACATGATGGCTACTATAAGATAGAACCTTACCACGACAATATCGAGTGAAATCTCTGTTATGCATTTGTTCTAGCTTGTTTCATAAGCATCATCCTTTGTTTTTTTGTGAATATGGTAATTCGAGTTGCTTCGATGTCAAGTGGTGATTTCATATCTTCCCTAAGTGTTCTCATATGTCTGTCGGATTGCTAATTCTTTTGCTCAACCAGAGTTGTCATATCAATTCTTTTCTATCCGGAGTGCTTCTCTTCAAGATAATTCAATCCGCTCCAATTTTTGCAAGATCTATCCTCATATTCTTCTCCGCAGTTTGTCTCATCTGTCCCAAGTTTCTTTGTTTTCCCCCCGCTCCCACCTTTTTTCTCCAATGATTAAATTCTCATCCAAATGCCTTTCTTTTCATCGATGCTTCCGCCATCTTTTCATTTGTTCGTATCCGGTGATTCATTCTGAAGATCCTCGAGTGATTCAAATTCATCATTTCCTTATTCTTGTTTTCCTTCCCGGCGCATTCAATTCAAGTTATCAGTGTTCTTCATATCCTTTTCAATCGCTAAATGCTTCCCCACGTCGGAAATTCTATCCAAGTATCTCTTGTTTTTCATCTCTATATATTCTATCTGGAGTGCTGAAGATATCTCAGAAGACTTTGATTTCCATTCATATCCTCTTAAATTATTTTGAGGTTCTCACCTCATCAAGTTCTTAATTTTTCTGGTGCAACATCTCTTCTAAGCATTCATTTCAACAGTGATTTCTTTTCAGTGATCCCATAACCCACAGCTTTTTCCCTAGGATCTTACCTAGCTCTTCTAATCTTTTCTGGAGTTGTCAAGTTCTTTTCAAGATGACTGCCATGCCCAAGATGTGTGCCTATCCATTTTAAGACACGAGGGCCTCGCAAGGGATAGAGGCGCATCTTGCCATTCGCAAGTATAGTAACATTGCATCATACATTACAGAAGAGATGAGTATACAAGTTGGCTTACACTCGCCACATGCTAAATTACAATCCACTCAGAGTTCAAATCATCAAGATGAAAACAGGGTCCGACTAGGAACGAAATCAAACGATATAACAGATGCAAATGAAACTATCTCGTTGTCCCAAAGATCACGACCAGGTACTCTACTCATCCGGATACGTCACGTACATCCTGCCTCTTTTCTCATCATACTCCCACTAGAGCTGGGTAAGATCATCCTGCACTTACTCATCTGAACCTGTACCTGGAGTGTTGTAGTAAACTGTGAGCCACAAAGGACTCAGCTATCATGTCCCCGGGTACCGAGACTATTCAAGCTTAAAGGTTGGGATGGGGTAAGTGTTTAGTTTGCAGCAGCACTAAGCATTTATGGTGGCTACTTATGCAACATGAATTAAATATGAATCTCCTACGAAGAACGATCAAATCTAGCATAATCTCTATGAGATCCTGATCACCTACTTACGTCAATCATAACCCCACCGTGTTCTCTCTCGGATCATGTTCACGAGCAGAGATGATCACGGTTACTCACACGGTTGGTGTATTTTAATTTAGAGTTTACTTCAAGTTTACTATAACCGGGTGTTAAACAAATATCCAAATTGCCACATAACCGCGGGCACGGCTTTCTGAAAGATTTAATCCTGCAGGGGTGCTCCAACTAATCCATTACAAAATTAACCACACACCATGGGAATGCCTCGACCACGGATCTCGCGATCATAATAGGTAATTCCAAAGGAATTCCAACACCTTGAGTAAACCAGAAGAAAGTCAGACTCCACATGCAAGACACTCGATAAAGGTAAAACAAATCCAGCAAGACCACCCGATGTGTCGACAAACCCGATAAGAGCCGCGTATCTCGTTCTCAGGACACAACGAATAAGCGAAGCGTACGGTGGCCTGATAGAAATCTCCCGAGTTGCCTCGGGTTGGCCCCGCACGGTGCTCTAGTTTGGACCAACACTCATGAGGAGCACTGGCCCGGGGGTTGATTAAATTATCCACAGCTTTGCAAGACCCTATGCAATTTTATTAAGTTGTTAAGCAAATGTAGTACCAATGTTGGATCTTGTCGGACAAGTTTTAATCTCAACCGAACAAACAAGGGGGTCCCCATAACAACCCCGAGCATGTTAGGAGCGCAAAGTATGGAAAACATAACACCGGTAACCAGGAACTAATGGCGGTAACAGCGGAACAAATCACTTAGCAAAAGGACAAGCCTTCCACCAATACCAAGATATATATGTGCATTAAATTAAATAACAGAACTTATTGTGATATCCAAATCCATGTTATCACGTGGAACAACCTGCACCTACAACTAAGAACGCTATAAGAGGGGTTGAGTGGCGGTAACTTAGCCAATCAAAGGTTTGCTAGGATGTGGAGGTTAGAGGCTGTCATGGCAACATGGGGGCTGATATCAAGTGGTAACTAGCGCAATTATAACGATAAGAGTGAGAAACTAGCAAGCAAAAATAGTATCGGGATCCGGGTACGATCATCTTGCCTGTTGGTTCTTCAGTGGAACAAGTAGCAGGATCCTCGTAGTGGTACTCTCCTGGGTCCTCGTACTCAGTATCAACACTCGCGTCTACCCAAGAGAAACAGCAACAATAAACATCCAACCAAGGTGCAATGCACAACCAAGATGATGCATGATTCATTTATGAAGAATTCTAACATGGCAATCCAACACTAGTCATGTTTCACGTGCAAAGTTTGGTTATTAATGAATCTGGACATAACCTCATGTTAAGTTATTTAGACATGCATGAACACGGCAAATATGGATGCAGCATGCCAAATCGATAGAAATTCATATAAAGATCGCAAGAAACGGAGTTACGGTTCTCACGATACGCTTACGACAAGGTACGGAGGCAAAATCACAAGACCACCAACCCATGGGCTAATTCTTGGCATTCCAAGGCAGCCACTGGATAGGTGATGAAAAATCAATCAAAATAGACTCAAGAATCAATCGATTCCATGGATCATAGCTCCCACAAGTCACAAAACAACAAACACCAAATCTGCCACTAAACATCAATATAGCAATTTCTATAGCTCACAACTTGAGCTACAGAAACCCTACAGCCACAAACAAGAGATTTACAGAATCTACTCAACACACACATCAATTCATCCAACTATGCAAACATCAAAGGAGACACACACCAATAGGCATGCAGCAATCAAGTTGACATGAAGATACAGTTTTCTGGGACTTTGTGAACATTCCAGTTTTCTGGAATCTGATATTATAAAGTACCAAGTTGGCAGCAGCAATTAAGTGTGCTAGAGAGCTCCTATTGGCATGAAAATTAACAAGATGGTAGAAGGCAATATCTACTGCAAATAACTAACACTAAGCATGCTAAAATTCCAAACACATTACCAGATACCATCCACTCTACATGGCAAAACAATAACAGCAGATTCTCAGACTTGGCAGTTTTTAGCATGATGAAGCAGAAACATCAAGTAGGCAACTTAACAGCATAGTTCCCACTTACATGGGTGATTTATATGTAAAAAAATACCATGGCATAATAGATACAAAACACTAGCACTTCCTAGTTGACACAACTCCCAAACCAAGCATGGATTAAATCATGCAAAAATGACAAAATGCCATCTCAGCTAAAATGACAGGTTTATGAACTTGCTCAAAAGTGAAATATGACTTCACAGATGCATTCCTGGGTTGATTCTACCCCAATATCATTATTCATACTCATATACATGCTTGGAGAAGGTGAGAGATAAAGGGGGTCGAAAATCAAGCTTAAAAGGGGAGGTGACTTATGTCACTTATGCACATTAATGAAAATGGCCCCCAAAGGTCATGTACCCTAATGATACATGCTGGAAATGGATAAATAGAAACTTAGGAGCATGATGGCAGGGCATAGCATCAATATCAAGGATGAAACTAACTAGAGGAAGAGGTATGCTCAAATGCACTAAGAGACAACTCCTACACTTGGATTCTACTCATGCTCAAGTATAAACCACACCCATGTCTACTAAACTAGCACACACACAAGCTCATGAGTGTGGGTGTGCATCCACACACATATGTACTCATGTATGCACAAGGCATATATGCACAAGCATATGCATATAGCTATTCACACCCATACACTCAACAAACACATGCATACATACACTTAGGCATATTCACATACACACTCTCAAGCACATACACCACATATGTGCAACTAACCACCCCACACACACACATGTGAGTATGCCACATGCACACACACTCATGTATGCATACACTAGGGTACACACACATGTGTGTGTATGCTTAGCATACACCCACAACACACAACACACAACACAAGACCATGTGTGTGTATATATAACATACACACACACTTCATTGCACCTACACACTAACACACAAGCACACACAAGAACACACACACATGTTCCATGCATGGTGCACCACACACCCACATGCACAACTCACCTACATATGTATGTATGCATAGCATACACACACTCACAACTTACATGCTCATGCACACACACATGCACATGCACAAAACCTACACATGCACATCTATACACACTTGCACACATGCATATGTGCATACACACATATGCACTACACTACCTACACACACAACAGAAAAAAAGGAAACACCACACACACACACACATACATACGCACATACACACATATATAGCAAGAGAAAAAAAACAAATGGAACAAAAGACAGAAAAACCATAAAAGGGGGGAGGGTTCAGGCTTCGAACACATGACCTCCTGGTCGAATCCCCTTGGCGCTACCACTCTGCTACGCTTTAGATTCTTAATATAGGAGGGTCCTTTGCTCTCTAATACACACACGCGAACAGAGACCTCTGATGAAACTGAAGCGAAACAGGGCACCGATGACACGGTGACAGGCAAACGGCGGCAGCGATTCCGGTGAGCGCACGGCAGATCCGGCGACGCCAACGGTTCTCAACCACGTGGGAAGGATCCATGGTTCCATTCCTATGCTCCCTTTGCGGAGAGGAGGAAGGAGGCGAGCAGCAGGAGCTCGACTTGCTACCGGCGGCGACAGACGCGGCGGCGACAGCACTACAAGCTACGCACGGAGGAAGTGGGCTACGGGGACCGGCGTCTCACCTTGGGGAAGGCGACGACGAGCCGGTCACGATGGAGTCGACGGAGGGGAAGAAGATGGCCGGAGACAACATAGGGGAAGAAGACGCTTCGGCGACGAGCCGTTGCTCCGGACAATGGCAACGCAGCACCGCAGAGGAGGAGGTCCTCTCCTCCTAGCGGCGGGGGTGGAAGGCGGACGACACCGGGGACCCGAACGCGATCTTGACGATGATGGGCACCTCCGAAGGCGACGGCGGCGGCGAGCACCAGCGGACTCTGCACTCTCTCAACCCACTCCGACACTTACCTCGCAAGGGAAAAGAAGAGAGGAAGGAGGAAGAAGGACCTATGGCGGCGGATGGAGGAAGAGGGAACCCTAGAGGAGCGGCACGGACGTCGAGGGGCTTAAATAGCTCGGGAATAGATGGGGATGGCGACAGAAAAGGCGACGGCGGGCGCACTCTCTCCTCTGAACCTGGCGGCGATAGGCAACGGGGCAGGTGACCGTTCCCGACGGGCTGGGCCGCGCTGGAGGGAAAGCCCACTACCTCTCTCTCTAAGAAGAAAAATAGGAAGGTCTTAACTTTTTTTTTAAAACAGCCAGACCAAGATAAATCCCCTGGGTAAAAGAAAAGGTTTTGTAGAAAAACAAAAATATTTCTGAGGAGGAAATAATATGCACTAATTGATAAAATATCAAGTTGAATTTATAGAGCAAGTAATTTATTTAATATTATAAAATGGCAGCTCCTGTTATTTAAAACACAAAAACAAACAAGGCTCAAACATCCAACCAAACATACCCACAATTCATAAAACATATGGGGCCACCTCTTGAACATTTTAAAACATTTTTAAAAACAACTTAAATCTGATGATAAATAATAATAGGAAGAAAGGAATTTTGGAAGGGGATGTTGCAAAGGAAAAGAGAGGGGAAGAAAAGAGGAGTTGCAAACATGGATCCGCCACACACAAACACCTCACTCACATCACATAACAAACACACTCACCACCATCACCTCATAGCAAGACACATGAAAACCAACAAGCATGCAAACTGAATGATATGATGGATGAGATGATGCATGAATGCAAACACACATGAATGACAAGGTGCAATCATACATCTCATAAGCTCATGACACAAGGTTCATACATGGGGTTACATGCCAAATAAGGTAGGGACAGCACTTGGGCTGTCACAACTCTCCCACACTACAAGAGGATCTCGACCCGAGATCTAGGAACGAAACAAGTCTGGAAATTCGGAACGGAGAAGGTCATCGCGTTCCCAAGTAGCTTCTTTGACGGAGTGATGAGACCACTTCACTTTGAGGAACTTGATAGACTTGTTGCGAGTCTTGCGCTCAGTTTCTTCAAGAATAGAACCTGGATGCTCACAATAAGAGAGATCTTCTTGGAGATCGATGTCTCGGAGGTCAATGGTTCGCTCAGGAGTCTTGAAACATTTCCGGAGGTGAGAAACATGGAAGACATCGTGCACATTTGCGAAATTTGGAGGAAGCTCTAGTTGATATGCAAGACTGCCTCTCTTGCCAACAACTTTGAAAGTACCAACAAAACGAGGAGCTAGCTTCCTTTAATTCCAAACCGCTGAGTGCCTTTCATGGGAGAGACTCTGAGATAGACTAGATCACCCACTTGGAAAGAAATATCCCAATGTTTGTTATCATAATAACTCTTCTATCAGCACTGAGCTGCTTTGAGGTTCTCACAAATGACATGGCACATTTCTTCTGCTTCAGTGATCATGTCATTGCCCAATATCTAGCGCTCACCGGTTTCAGACCAGTTAAGCGGGGTACAACACTTTCTGCCGTATAGAATCTCGAAAGGAGCCTTGCCTGAACTAGCTTGAAAGCTATTGTTGTATGAGAATTCAGCATATGGAAGGCAGTCTTCCCGCTTCATGCCGAACGAAATCACACAGGCTCTGAGCATATCTTCAAGGGTCTGATTGACTCTCTCAACTTGACCACTTGTCTACGGATGGAACGCAGTGCTGAAATGGATCTTGGTACCCATAGCAGTCTGGAAGGACTCCCAAAACTTGGAAGTAAAGAGACTTCCACGGTCAGAAGAGATGAGCTGAGGAATACCATGCAACGACACTATCCTTGACGTATACAACTCTGCAAGCTGAGCTGCCGAGATAGATTCTTTGACTGGCAGGAAATGAGCAACTTTTGACAGCTTGTCGATAACCACAAAGATGGCATCGTTGCCTCTCTTGGACTTGGGAAACCCAGTGACGAAATCCATCTCCACATGATCAAATTTCCACTCTGGGATAGGCAAAGGCTGAAGAAGACCTGCTGGACATTGATGTTCCGCCTTCACTCTGCGACAAACATCACACTTGTTCACGAACTGAGCAATTTCACATTTCATGCGAGTCCATCAAAAGGTTTGCTTGAGATCCTGATACATCTTTGAACTGCCTGGATGAATGGATAGAAGAGAGTTGTGCGCTTCGTCCATGATAAATTTTCTGAGATCACCTTTTGCAACCACAAGACGGTCCTGAAAGAACAAGGTATCTTTGTCATCAACATGAAAGCACTTATACTTCGGAATGCTCTTGGCCACACCTTTCTTCACTTTCTTCACCATAGCGTCAAGAAGTTGCGCTTGGCAAACCTGATCTTCCAGAGTCGAAGAGACTTGAATATTGGCAAGAAATCCCTGCGGAATCATCTGAAGGTTGAGCTTGCGGAATGCTTCACAAAGCTCGGGCTGAAGAGGCTTCAAGATGAGACTATTGCAGTACGCCTTACGGCTAAGCGTGTCTGCAATGACATTTGCTTTCCCAGGAGTATACTCAATGCTTGGGTTGAAGCCTTCAAGCATTTCCACCCAACGAGATTGCCGAAGATTGAGATTGGGTTGAGTGAAAATGTACTTCAAGCTCTTGTGATCGGTGTATACCTCAACTGGTCTACCCAAGAACAAATGCCTCCAAGTCATTAGAGCATGCACAACTGCCGCCAACTCAAGATCATGAGTGGGGTAGTTCTTCTCGGCAGGCTTCAACTGACGCGAGATATAAGCAACAATCTTCTTTTCTTGAATGAGAACACCACCAAGACCTTGGAGAGAAGCATCACAGAAAACTTGGAAAGGCTTGGACTACTCAGGAGGAACAAGAACTGGAGCTGTAGTCAGTCTCTGCTTGAGCGTATTGAATGCCACATCACACTTAGGAGACCAAACATACTTGACACTCTTCTGGAGGAGATTGGACAGAGGCTCAGCGATTTGAGAGAAGTTCTCCATGAATCTTCTGTAATAACTAGCAAGCCCGAGGAAGTTCCGAAGCTGCTTCACATTCTAAGGAGGTTCCCACTTCAAGATTGCCTCAACTTTCTCAGGGTGCACTTTAATTCCCTCGGCAGAGATGACATGCCCAAGGTACACCACTTCATTGAGCCGAAACTCACACTTGGTAAACTTGGCATAGAACCGATACTCTCTTAACTTGTCAAGCACAAGGCGGAGATGCTCTGCATGATCTTCTTCTATCTCCAAGAACACAAGGATATCGTCCAGATAGACCAAGACAAATTCATTCTTGAAAGGAGAGAAAATGAAATTCATCATTCTTGAAAAGGTTGGAGGAGCATTAGCAAGACCAAACGACATGACGGTGTACTCATAAGAGCCAAAACTCATCCTGAAAGCGGTCTTAGGAATGTCTTCTTCACGAATGTGAATCTGATGATAACCCATGCGAAGATCAAGCTTTGACAAAACCTTGGCACCTTTCAGTTGTTCAAACAACTCATTGATGTTGGGAAGTGGGTACTTGTTTCTGATTGTCTTCTTGTTCAATGGCCGGTAATCAACACAAAGACGATACATGCCATCTTTCTTCTTGACAAACAAAACACCACAACCCCATGGAGAAGAACTTGGTCTGATCAAACCCAGACGTTCTTGCTCATCTAGCTGCTTCTTCAACTCTTTCAGCTCTTCGGGGCCAAGTTTATACGGGCGCTTGCAGACCGGTTCAATTCCAGGCTCGAGATCAATGACGAACTCAACTGGCCAGTGCGGAGGCATTCCTGGCAATTCTTCTAGAAAGACATCTTCATACTCATTCACCACCGGAATTTGAGAAATCGTCGAGATTTCACCCTTCTCATTAAGAGCAAAGAGACGGATTGTGTCATCGCGAGCCGCGAAAATAATCACATCTTCTAAAGGATTAGTCAGCTTGACTTCTTTTGCTTTGCAATCAATATGAGCCTTATTCATAGCCAAGAAGTCCATGCCCAGAATGAGATCAATATCAGAATTACCGAGAACATAAGGAGAAGCCAAGAAAGAATAATTGCCCATCTTGATAGAAACATCCTGAACAATAGAGTTGGTCCTCATGGAAACACCCGGAGAAACAATACCCAATGGTCTACCCAAAGATGCTGACGGAAAATCATGCTTAATGAAAAATGGCTTTGACATGAAACAATGCGATGCACCAGAATCAAACAATACTTTTGCAGGGAAATCATTAACTGAGAGATTACCCATAATCACATCATTGAACTGCTCTGCTTCAACTGCATTCACCATATTCACTCTTGCGGTCTTGGGGTTATGCTTCACCATAGCATTGCCTGGAGGCTTGACAGGAGGAGGAGGCGGTAGACGCCGCTGGTTGCACTTGTTACAATAATGGCCCTTCTGACCACACTTGTGACAAGTCACCTCAGAAAGCGGACGAACATTGCCTGGAGGAGGAACAAGAACAGCCTTGGACGCATGGGATCTCTGCCGGAATCCTGGGTTGGGTGGGTGGGAAGAACCACGACCACCAAACTGCTTCTGCTGCTGAGGAGGACGAAACGGAAGAGGATTTGGTGCCCAATACTTCTGCTGCTTGGGAACCATCTGAGAGCTGGAAGAAGAATAAGAATCCCTTGAACGCTTCTTAGAGTTCTCCAACTTGAGCTGAGTTGCTTCAACCTTCAAAGCCATGTTGTAGAACTGATCAAACTCACGAGGCTCTTGAAGAACAAGTCCTAGCAGAAGCTCATCCTTGAGACCACCTCTAAACTGATAGATCATAGCTTTGTCATCTGGAACATCTTGCTTGGCATAACGGGCTAGATTCTGGAACTCGACGTTGTACTGATACACAGACTTGCTTCCCTGCTTCAGGTGCCTGAACTTCTCACGCATCTCCTTGACAAAGCTTGTCAGAGTGTAATGAGCCCTGAAGTCATGACAGAAATCGTCCCAAGTAACAACACGATTGCCCCTGGAATCCTTGTACTGCTGCCACCAATCAGCTGCTTGGCCCTTGAGCTGGAACAATGCAAATCTGACAAAGCCCTCTGTCCTGACATTGCTGCACTCAAAATGCTTACTCATATCACGAAGCCAATCATCAGCATGAAGAGGCTGCTCACAACAGGTGAAAGTCTTGGGCTGGTTGGCAAGGAACTGATTGAGTGTCGCAAACTGCAGCTGATTCTAAAAATTGCCTTGAAAACCTTGCTGACTCTGCTCCCTTTCTTGCAACAGTCTAAGAAACATCTGGGTGTTTGCATTGGTTGCGGCCATCACAGCTTGCCGAGCTTCTAGAGGAGAAGGCGAAAGCGGCGGAGGCGGCAGTGGAGGTGGAACATCAGTCTGCTCCTCACCATGACCCAGATTGTTACGAGTTAGTGGAGCCATCCTGAAGATGGACAAAACGCATCAGCACCTCATTGATAAGATGAATCATAAGCTGAATCAAATGCTTGAAAGAAATTGAACAAATAACAACACAGCCTTCCTACTGAAAAAGTAGTAAGAATGCTTCTTCGGTTATGATAACATCATCAAAATTAGAAGCCGCTTGCAATAACACATAAGTATTGAGCTAAGCACTCGGAACAAATGTACATGCCCATATACATCTGAACAAGATGATCCTAGATAACTACAAGATTTCCCACCTATGAACTTCCGAAAACTCTCTGGTTATGCAATCCAGTGTGGGGGATACAAGGAGGAAATATCTCACACAACTAACAAACCTACACCCCAACTGTATCCATCCTTCAACACATAACCAGAGGCTTTCGCAAACTCGTCTAATCTCAAATCCTCGAACTCACAATGATACTAAACCATGGTGGTACCCCGAATGCCTCCCCAGTACTGGGTGACTCTGACCTTATCTCACCACGATAAGTATTGAAGTAATTCCGAACATTCTCCATCCTGAGATATCAAGGAAGCTGAATGATAACGATGTGCCAACATTCCCTAGAGCTCGAATCCTCGGAAGAAATCAAGTCAGACGGGAGGCACCAAGACAGAACCCTATCACGTCGGCATCATATAGACTCCAAAATACCCGCGTGATCCTAAAATAAATTTTGAGCGAGAAGAGGAGTAGAATCAAAATTCCTAAGTCGAATACCTCACCAGAGCATACAAGAGGAGTAAAAAGAATCCTACTCTCCGATATAACTAGACTCAAAATAGTTTTACTAGACACAACTCGTCCAAGTTCGAACAAGCAAAGGCTCCTATGGTCATATGGCTCTGATACCAACTTGTCATGCCCAAGATGCACGCCTATCCATTTTAAGACACGAGGGCCTCGCAAGGGATAGAGGCGCATCTTGCGGTTAGCAATTATAGTAACATTGCATCATACATTACAGAAGAGATGTACAAGTTGGCTTACACTCGCCACATGCTAAATTACAATCCACTCAGAGTTCAAATCATCAAGACGAAAACAAGGTCCGACTATGGACGAAATCAAACGATATAACAGATGCAAATGAAACTATCTCGCTGTCCCAAAGATCACGACTAGGTCCTCTACTCATTCGGATACGTCACGTACATCCTGCCTCTTTCCTCATCATACTCCCGCTGGAGCTGGGTAAGATCATCCTGCACGTACTCATCTGAACCTGTACCTGGAGTGTTGTAGTAAACTGTGAGCCACAAAGGACTCAGCTATCATGTCCCCGGGTACCGAGACTATTCAAGCTTAAAGGTTGGGATGGGGTAAGTGTTTAGTTTGCAGCAGCACTAAGCATTTATGGTGGCTACTTATGAAACATGAATTAAATATGAATCTCCTACGAAGAACGATCAAATCTAGCATAATCTCTATGAGATCCTGATCACCTACTTACGTCAATCATAACCCCACCGTGTTCTCTCTCGGATCATGTTCACGAGCAGAGATGATCACGGTTACTCACACGGTTGGTGTATTTTAATTTAGAGTTTACTTCAAGTTTACTATAACCGGGTGTTAAACAAATATCCAAATTGCCACATAACCGCGGGCACGGCTTTCTGAAAGATTTAACCCTGCAAGGGTGCTCCAACTAATCCATTACAAAATTAACCACACTCCGTGGGAATGCCTCGACCGCGGATCTCGCGATCATCATAGGTAATTCCAAAGGAATTCCAACACCTCGAGTAAACCCGAAGAAAGTTAGACTCCACACGCAAGACACCCGATAAAGGTAAAACAAATCCAGCAAGACCACCCGACGTGTCGACGAACCCAATAAGAGCCGCGTATCTCGTTCTCGGGACATGACGGATAAGAGAAGCGTATGGTGGCCTGATAGAAATCTCCCGAGTTGCCTCGGGTTGGCCCCGCACGGTGCTCTAGTTTGGACCAACACTCATGAGGAGCACTGGCCCGGGGGTTGATTAAATTATCCACGTGTTTGCAAGACCCTATGCAATTTTATTAAGTTGTTAAGCAAATGTAGTACCAATGTTGGATCTTGTCGGACAAGTTTTAATCTCAACCGAATAAACAAGGGGGTCCCCATAACAACCCCGAGCATGTTAGGAGCGCAAAGTATGGAAAACATAACACCGGTAAAAAGGAACTAATGGCGGTAACAGCGGAACAAATCACTTAGCAAAAGGCCAAGCCTTCCACCAATACCAATATATATATGTGCATTAAATTAAATAACATAACTAATTGTGATATCCAAATCTATGTTATCACGTGGAACAACCTGTACCTGCAACTAAGAACGCTATAAGAGGGGCTGAGCGGCGGTAACTTAGCCAATCAAAGGTTTGCTAGGATATGGAGGTCAGAGGCTGTCATGGCAACATGGGGGCTGATATCAAGTGGTAAGTAGCACAATTATAACGATAAGAGCAAGAAACTAGCAAGCAAAAATAGTATCAGGATCCGGGTACGATCATCTTGCCTGTTGGTTCTTAAGTGGAACAAGTAGTGGGATCCTCGTAGTGGTACTCTCCTGGGTCCTCGTACTCAGTATCAACACTCGCGTCTACCCAAGAGAAACAGCAACAATAAACATCCAACCAAGGTGCAATGCACAACCAAGATGATGCATGATTCATCTATGAAGAATCCTAACATGGCAATCCAACACTAGTTTTGTTTCACGTGCAAAGTTTGGTTAGTAATGAATCTGAACAGAACCTCATGTTAAGTTATTTAGACATGCATTAACATGGCAAATATGGATGTAGCATGCAAAATCGATATAAATTCATATAAAGATCGCAAGAAACGGAGTTACGATTTTTACGATACGCTTACGACAAGGTACGGAGGCAAAATCACAAGACCACCAACCCATGGGCTAATTCTTGGCATTCCAAGGCAGCCACTGGATAGGTGATGAAAAATAAATCACAATAGACTCAAGAATCAATCAATTCCATGGAGCATAGATCCAACAAGTCACAAAACAACAAACACCAAATCTGCCACTAAACAGCAACATAGCAACTTCTACAGCTCACAACTTGAGCTACAGAAACCCTACAGCCACAAACAAGAGATTGACAGAATCTACTCAACACACACATCAATTCATCCAACTATGCAAACAGAAAAGGAGGCACACACCAATAGGCATGAAGCAATCAAGTTGACATGAAGAAACAGTTTTCTAGGACTTAGCGAAAATTCCAGTTTTCTAGAATCTGATATTATAAAGTAGCAAGTTGGCAGCAGCAATTAAATGTGCTAGAGAGCTCCTATTGGCATTAAAATTAGAAGGATGGTAGAATGCAATATCTACTGCAAATAACTAACTCTAAGCATGCTCAAATTCCAAACACATTACCAGATACCATCCACTCTACATGGCAAAACAATAACAGCAGATTCTCAGACTTGGCAGTTTTTAGCATGATGAAGCAGAAACATCAAGTAGGCAACTTAACAGCATGGTTCCCACTTACATGGGTGATTGATATGTAAAACCAAAATACCATGCATAATAGATACAAAACAGTAGCACTTCCTAGTTGACACAACTCCCAAAGCAAGCATGGATTAAATCATGCAAAAATGACAAAATGCCATCTTAGCTAAAATGACAGGTGTATGAACTTGCTCAAAATTGAAATATGACTTCACAGATGCATTCCTGGGTTGATTCTACCCCAATCTCATTATTCATACTCATATACATGCTTGGAGAAGGTGAGAGATAAAGGGGGTCGAAAATCAAGCTTAAAAGGGGAGGTGACTTATGTCACTTATGCACATTAATGAAAATGGCCCCCAAAGGGCATGTACCCTAATGATACATGCTGGAAATGGATAAATAGAAACTTAGGAACATGATGGCAGGGCATAGCATCAATAGCAAGGATAAAACTAACTAGAGGAAGAGGTATGCTCAAATGCACTTAAGAGACAACTCCTACACTTGGATTCTACTCATGCTCAAGTATAAACCACACCCACATCTACTAAACAAGCACACATACAAGCTCATGAGTGTGGGTGTGCATCCACCCACATATGTACTCATGTATGCACAAGGCATATATGCACAAGCATATGCATATAGCTATTCACACCCATACACTCAACAAACACATGCATACATACACTTAGGCATATTCACATACACACTCTCAAGCACATACACCACATATGTGCAACTAACCACCCCACACACACACATGTGAGTATGCCACATGCACACACGCACTCATGTATGCATACACTAGGGTACACACACACATGTGTGTGTATGCTTAGCATACACCCACAACACACAACACACACCACAAGACCATGTGTGTGTATATATAACATACACACACACTCTCATTGCACCTACACACTAACACACAAGCACACACAAGAATGCACACACATGTGCCATGCATGGTGCACCACACACCCACATGCACAACTCACCTACATATGTATGTATGTATAGCATACACACACTCACAACTTACATGCTCATGCACACACACACATGCACATGCACAAAACCTACACATGCACATCTATACACACTTGCACACATGCATATGTGCATACACACATATGCACTACACTACCTACACACACAATAGAAGAAAAGGAAACACCACACACACACTCATACATATTGACATACACACATATATAGTAAGAGAAAAAAAATGGAACAAAAGACAGAAAAACCAAAAAAAGGGGGGAGGGTTCGGGCTTCGAACACACGACCTCCTGGTCGAATCCCCTTGGCACTACCACTCTGCCACGCTTTCAATTCTTAACAGAGGAGGGTCCTCTGCTCTCTAATACACACACGCGAACAGAGACCTCTGACGAAACTGAAGCGAAACAGGGCACCGGTGACACGGCGACAGGCAAACGGCGGCAGCGATTCCGGCGAGCGCACGGCAGATCCAGCGACGCCAATGGTTCTCAACCACGCGGGAAGGATCCATGGTTCCATTCCTCTGCTCCCTTTGCGGAGAGGAGGAAGGAGGCGAGCAGCAGGAGCTCGACTTGCTACCGGCGGCGACAGACGCGGCGGCGACAACACTACGAGCTACGCACGGAGGAAGAGGGCTACGGGGACCGACAGCTCACCTTGGGTAAGGTGACGACGAGCCAGTCATGATGGAGTCGACGAAGGGGAAGAAGATGGCCGGAGACGACGCAGGGAAAGAAGACGCTTCGGCGACGAGCCGTTGCTTCGGACGACGGCGACGCGGCACCGCAGAGGAGGAGCTCTTCTCCTCCTAGCGGCGGCGATGGAAGGCGGACGGCACCGGGGACGCGCACGCCATCTTGACGACAACGGGCACCTCCGGAGGCGACGACGGCGGCGAGCACCAGCGGACTCTGCACTCTCTAAACCCACTCCGACACTTACCTCGTAGGGGAAAAGAAGAGAGGATGGAGGAAGAAAGAGACGAGGAGGGGAGCTGCGGCGGCGGATGGAGGAAGAGGGAACCCTAGAGGAGCGGCACGGACGTCGAGGGGCTTAAATAGCTCAGGAATAGACGGCGATGGCGACGGAAAAGGCGACGGCGGGCGCACTCTCTCCTCTGAACCTAACGGCGACAGGCAACGGGGCAAGTGATCATTCCCGACGGGCTGGGCCATGCTAGAGGGAAAGCCCACTACCTCTCTCTCTTTGAGAAGAAAAACAGGAAGGTTTTAACTATTTTTTTTCAAACAGCCACACCAAGAGAAATCGCCTGGGTAAAAGAAAAGGTTTTGTAGAAAAACAAAAATATTTCTGAGGAGGAAATAAATGCACTAATTGATAAAATATCAAGTTGAATTTATAGAGCAAGTAATTTATTTAATATTATAAAATGGCAGCTCCTGTTATTTAAAACACAAAAACAAACAAGGCTCAAACATCCAACCAAACATACCCACAATTCATAAAACATATGGGGCCACCTCTTGAACATTTTAAAACATTTTTAAAAACAATTTAAATCTGATGATAAATAATAATAGGAAGAAAGGGGTTTTGGAAGGGGATGTTGCAAAGGAAAAGAGAGGGGAAGAAAAGAGGAGTTGCAAACATGGATCCACCACACAAAAACACCTCACTCACATCACATAACAAACACACTCACCACCATCACCTCATAGCAAGACACATGAAAACCAACAAGCATGCAAACTGAATGATATGATGGATGAGATGATGCATGAATGCAAACACACATGAATGACAAGGTGCAATCATACATTTCATAAACTCATGAGACAAGGTTCATACATGGGGTTACATGCCAAATAAGGTAGGGACGGCACTTGGGCTGTCACAATGACGTAAGTATGAATTCCATCAGTCATATTCCTTCTCGAAGATTGCTTTTAAATCATTTTCACCATTGGCTCAACCTTCTTTATTCATTGTTCCGGAGTGTCTCAATAATTCATGGTGTTGCTTCTCGTCATTATTCTCGGTGTCGAAGACCGAAGAAGTGTTTCTCTTAAATCCTTGTCCGTTCTTTTCAAGAGTCATGGTTTCAGCTTGTTTCTATCCTCTCAACTTCTTCTCAATCATGAGTAATTCTTTCCATATCTATCCGAAGCATTTCAGAGTGGTATTCATTTCTCGATCCTCAGAAGGCCATCATTTCAGAAGATTCCTCGTTCTCAGCTTTTAGCTTTTGTTCTCAAATTCTTCTCAAGTGTTGTTCCTTCGTTCGTATCTCAATTATTCCGGTGCTTCCTTCAATTTTTCCATTAGGCGGATCATGATCTCTTCGTTATCATGTGATTCCATTCATTCTTAGTATCCTCATTCATATCAATTGTTACCGATGTTCTTGTTCAAGATTTCGTCAAGTTTGTGATCTATCTCTCTCTCTTCAATTCCTTGCAAGAAGAATAAGTGGTGTGCAAACTCCGTTATTTGTCATCAATTTAACTTGATGAAGGATAAGCATAACATAATTCTTATTCTAGTTTCATCAAGGTGATTTCAATCCTTCTTTCGGAGTGTTCATGATATCAAATTATCGATCTCAAGTGTTCTTATCTTTCTTTTCCGGAGTTCCAAGTTGCTCAAATATCTCTTTTCGAAGCTTCTTCTATATCTTAGCAAGGCCTCAATCTTGTCTTTTTGCATCCTTCATTTATTTATTCTATCATCCTTTCATTTCGGAGTTCTTCCCGATGGTTCTTCTTGGTGGGTTGTAAGGATGTAATTCTCGTCGAGGTGTTCTACAAGATTCTTGTTGGAGGTGCTCAAGTGTTCTTTATCTTGGATTTCTAAGTTCAATTCCTTCTCCGTTGTATTTTGAGATGGGGTTATTAAATTCTTGATTATGAGGAGTCGCGAAGGAAGATTGTCAAGAATGAGATAAGTAAAACCATCTTGTTTTCTCAGAGATATCTTGGGTTAGATTTGACCTAAAGCATTTCCTAAGGATTGTTGCTATCATGGTGTCATAAATGATTCAAGTGTCTCCTCCACCTCTTGGTGAAAGAAGTTTCGCATATCTTGTTGCTCTCAAGCAATCAATTGTTTCTGTTTTGGCAGGTTGTCACCTCATAATTTTGAGATGTTTTCCACAAGCCCATAACAAGCTATTCTTTTCATTGTTGATTCTCCATCAACTCCGTTCATCCCAGCCTTTGCAAATTCAATGGTGGTAGAAGTTGTCATGTTCATCTCCGTTCTCTTCTCTCCCAAGATCCATCTTCTATTCTTTTGTTCTGGAGTCATTGTGGTGTTCCTCTTTTCAAGTCACATCTAGTTTTATTAAGTTCATGTTCTTTCTTTTCTTATTCACTTAACCGGAGTGTTGTGCCCTCTTTCCATGTTCTTTCCATCTTATCAAGTTTTTCTTCTCTATCCTATCGAAGTGCCGCCGAAATTTCTTGTGAATTCTTTCTTGTTCCTCATGTCATTCTTCTTCTTGTTGAAACCTTAAATGATCATTGGTTTCACTTGTTTTTCCTAAGTTTTACCTCTTGCTCTTTCTATTCCCCTTCTCATTCTAGATCTCGGGACAAGATCCTCGTTTAGTGGAGGAGAGTTGTAATAGCCCGAGACCGCCGCTCTAGAAGATTCCCCTTTTATTTCCATTCTCGTCATGTGTTTCATCTGGTTGTCGCATTCATCATCGCATCATTCGCATCATTTGCATAGCATCGGCATTTTGTCAACACGAGTTCTCAAACTTGCATCTGTGAGTAGTTGTCGGTTCACTCCGTTCGTGTCATCGACCGTTTCGAGACCAACCACACACGCACGCGCCCCACGGCATCGTTTAAAAAATGTTTTAAAAGGCACGCTAAAAATATTCCCGGATTGGGTCGAAACCTGGCGTGCCGTACTATTATAGTGTAGGTAGGACGCTTGCCAAATTTCGTCGCATTCCGAGTTCATTTGATACACCATCGGTCAACTGTAGTAGTGCGGGCATCGGTTTATTATCGGACGTTTTCGGTGTTTTAAAACCTCGTGTCACGGGCCGCAAACCTCCCTCTCAAATCCCCATGGCCCGTCTACACAGCTACCGCAGCCTAACCTAGCCCCCTTCGCTTTTGGGCCGTCCGATCGAGATCGAATGGTCCGAAAACGGATAAAAACTACTAACCCTATCTTCAATTTGCTATAAATAGGCAGCCCCTAGCCATTTTCGGACCAACCCTAGCCACCTAGGGATCCGCGCGACCGCCAGCCGCCTCCCACCTCGCGCAGGCCCGCCCAGGCCCATCTGGAGGCCCGCTCGGCCCGAAGCGTCGCCGCCGCTCCCCCGCAGGCGCCCGAGCGCGCCCTGCCCCGATCTCCTGCGCCTCCGCACCCCTCCTCCTCGCTGCTGCCCTCCGCCACCGGCCGGACCCCGCTGGAGCCCCGCCGCTGGCGACCACCAGGTCGAGCCCGTGCCTTCCCTCTTCTTCCTCCCTCTCCTTCCTCTCCTCTCCCTCCTCTAATCTCTCTCTCCGCCTTTGCCCGTAGGAACCCAGCCGCCATGACCGCCCAAAGTTCCGCCGCCGGCCGCCTCGGCCCTCGCCGCCGCCAGGACCACCGGATCCGGTCGCCCCGCCTCCGATTTGTCCGTTCCCGGCCTCGCCCAGCCTCGCCTCTAGGCCGCCGGACCGTCGCCGGAGTTTCCCAGCGCTGCCACCTCCTCTGCTTCGTATGGGAGGACGAAACCTCCGTCGGGCGTTGATCGCGCGTAGCTCCGCGTGGGCCTCGCCTTGGCCCAAATCGCCAGGCCCACCAGTCAGCCTGCTCGCCTTCCCATGGCACACTGGTGAGTGCCCCGCCGCCCTATCCCTCGCCCGTGTGCACTTTTTAGTGTGTAGCACACCTGTTTTATTTGGGCCCTAGTGAGATTTGGCATGTAGGCGTTTTTTTCCAGTTTTGCGAATTTTTCTAATTATCCACAGAAAACCAGATCTGCAGAAAAAACCCTAAACTCATGCATTTAATAACTCGAGATCCGTGCATCATATGAGAAAACTTTATATATGAAAAGTGATTAGAATTTCATGTAGATTCATAAAAATGTTTAACTTTCTGTTTTCATGCAATTTGCATAATTGTCATGCCGATATGAATTATTTAATAACTTTTGAATCGTAGCTCCGTTGAAAATGTTTTATATATTTAACTTGCCTAGAAAAACGAGTAGGGTCACATGGTGACATTTATTTTGCTGTTTAATAACCCTAAAATATTTTTTAGTTCAGATCTGGTCCAAACTTAAAACATGCATATGAGGTCGTTCTGGAATTGTTATATGTTGCTTCCAGCCCCATTTAAAATGCCTAGATGATATAGTTGTTCATGCTTCACCTCTTGCCATGATAAAAAAACATTAACCAATTTTCTCATAATATGGAGAGTTATTATTTTGTTATATGTATGTTGTCCCTCTCCATTTAAAATTGCTCGCTTCCATCTTCGCCTTATGCCATGACCACCCATGTTATAAACATTTAATATTAACCAATCTTCTCATAATATGGAGAGTTATTATTTTGTTATATGTATGTTGTCCCTCTCCATTTAAAATTTCTTACTTCCATCTTCGCCTTATGCCATGACCAACCATGTTAAAAACATTTAATATTGATGAGTACCTAACGAGTGTGAACTAAATAATTCGAACGTGAAGTTTCGTCAATATGCAAGTCGTATCATATTGAACTTCACTTAAGATGTAGTAGTTGTTTGTTGTTCTTGCATGTCATGCCCTACATTGCATATTTAAATCGAACATGCATCATATTTGTTTGCGCATCATGTCATGCATTTGTTGTGGTGCTATCGTGTGTTGATTGTTGTTTACGGTTTGCTTCTTCTCGATAGAGTTCCGAAAGCATTCGGAGTGTGAGGATTCGTTCGACTACGTCCCGTTCATCTACTTCATGGACTCATTCTTCTTCCAAGCGGGATCTCAGGCAAGATGACACATTTCTCTGGATACCACTACTATCATTGCTATGCTAGTTGTCCCGCTTTTATCATTATGTCACGCTACCTACCACTTGTTTGTCAAGCCTCCCAACATTGCCATGAAAGCCTCTAACCCTCCACCTTCCTAGCAAACCTTTGTTTGGCTATGTTACCGCTTGCTCAACCCTTCTTATAGCGTTTCTAGCTGCAGGTGCAATTGCTTCCATGTGACAACATGGACATTCTTTTGTTATCACAATATTATATCTATTTAATTTAATGCACACATATACTTGGTAAAGGGTGTAAGGCTTGGCCTTTTGCTTGGTGTTTTGTTCCGCTCTTGTCGCCCCTAGTTACTTGTGAATCGGTGTTATGTTCCATAATTGTGCGCTCCTAACATGCTCGGGGTTGTTATGGGGACCCCTTGATTTTCATTTTAGCATAAAGCTTCTCTGGCAAGGCCCAACATTGGTACTACATTTGCCTAATAACTAATAAAATTGCATAGGGACCCGCCGGCACCCGCGGATCATTAATCAACAACCCGGGCCAGTGCTCCTCATGTGTGTTGGTCCAAACTAGACCACCGTGTGGGGCCAACCCGGGGCAACTCGGGACATGTCTATCAGCCCATCGTATGCTTTGCTTATCTATGATGTCTTGAGAACGAGATACGCGGCTCCTATCGGGTTCGTCGACACGTCGGGTGGCCTTGCTGGATTTGTTTTACCTTTCTCAAACGTCTTGCGTGAGGAACTCTGATCTTCTTCGGGCTATCTCGAGGTGTCGGATTTCCTTTGGAATTGCCTAGGATGATCACGAGATCCGTGGTAGAGGTTATTCCCGTGGCGTGTGGTTAATTTGTCATGGACGAGTTGGAGCACCCCTGCAGGGTTAAATCTTTCGGGAAGCCGTGCCCGTGGTTATGTGGCAAACTTGGAAACTTTGTTTAACACCCGGTCATAGCAAAATCGAAGTAAACTCTAATAAAATACACCAACTGTGTGCGTAACCGTGACTATCTCTTCTCATGAGTCCTTATCCGAGAGAGAACACGGCGGCGTTATGTTTGACGTAAGTAGGTGTTCAGGATCAGTTAGTGATCATTAATTTTTCACGTCTGATATGCGTAGCCCACCCACTTTACTTTCTGTATTCGTAAGTTAGCCACTCAAATAAGTGCTTAGTCGCTTGCTGCAGCCTCACCACTTAACCATACCTCACCCATTAAGCTTTAATAGTCTTGATACCCTTGGAAATGAGATTGATGAGTCCCTATGGCTCACATATTACTACAACAATAGTTGCAGGTACAGGTAATGTGATGATTTGACGTGAGCGTGATGCTTGTTTGATTTGGAGTTCTTGTTCTTCTTCATCAATCTAGGATGGGTTCCAGGCGGTAGCTTGGGATAGCAAGGATGGATGTCATTTTGTCGTTTGTTTTCTTCCATAGTCGGACCCTGCTCTTCTGTATGATGTTTGAATATGTTGTTGTATTGATATGACTCTTATGTAGCTTGTGGCGAGTGTAGGCCAATTCCATATACTCATGTCTTCTGTAAATGTACTTGTAATGATATCCATTCTTGCAACACGACGAGATGCGCTTCTATCCCTGTCGAGGCCCTCATGCCAAAATAAGGATAGGATTGCATCTTGGGTGTGACATATAAACACTATTTTGAGGAACACTTTGATGCCCAAGTTAGGTGACGAGAAGATGATCCGGGGCTACTCCATCAACCCGCTGCTTCTTATTGACCAGCACCAGAGATTCAGAGATATGGATCTGATAGTGGAGACTATGAAGAGGGTTGCTGCTGATCAGAAGCGCTCATGCTGCTATGCACCCTACATTCAGATGTTCATCAACTCCAAGCTGGAGAAGCACATCTTTTCTCTAGAAAAACCACACTTGCCCTTACAGCCAGACTTCGAGGAAAACGTTGTGGTGATGGACCCAGACCATCCCACATCAACTACAGCTCAGGCTCAGGCACAGGCAAAGGTAGAGGCAGCTAGAGCCACTAGTGCTCAAGCCCCTAGGACCAGGAACGAGCAGATGGATCTCTTGATCTCTACAGTCATGGACATGAAAAAGGATATCAAAGGCATACTGTACAACTAGAACACCTACAATCTTGTGAGGATCTTTGAGGATAGAGTCAAGACCCTCAATGACAAGGTGGATGGGTTGACCAAGACTGTGAACAAGCTCAAGAAGGAAGTAGATGAAGCTCATGTCCATCGCACCTCTTCATAGTCTGATCCTGATGATGATCTGGATTGTGCACCCGTCAGGACGACTGCCCAGTTCAGGACTCAGGCTAGAACACCTACAGTGCCAGCTCCGAAGATGAGACCTTCATCGTTTGCACCAGCTACAGTCACCTCAGCTCCATTAGCTCCTCCAGTGCGACCAGTTGCTACTCCAACTCCGTCCATGACATCCGTAGAGGTTTTTGCCGACGTAGTTCTCTCAACTCTGACATCGACCACCAGAGGATATCAGCCCCAGAAGGATGATTAGCTATATCTCTCTGAGATTTTTGGTAACTTGTTGCCAAAGGGGAGAAGTTGTATATAGATCTTTAGGCTTCGAGTGAGAGAGCATTTGGTTTTATTGCTGTTTTAAAATCATTTGGTCTTTTGGTTGCTTATGTTATACTTTTGTTCTTGTTTGATCATATGCTTTAATGTGTGTTGCTACTATTTCCTATCCTTTTGATGGTTACGAGATGATCATTCACTTTTCTTGATGTGTTGTGCCATGATATTAACTCTTATTACTCTCGCACGCCACCAAGCTATATGTGACATGGAAGAAGTGCCCCATGTGCCTAATCGATTGTGCATTTGCATTCAAATAAAAAATTAAAAATAATGCACAAATTTAGGGGGAGCTCTTGCTTATCACATACTTCTCAAAGCGACGATTATATTCATTGATTATATCATATGTCAAAGCTTTGATCTATATGTTGTCATCAATTACCAAAAAGGGGGAGATTGAAAGCACATTTGCTCCCTTGGTGGTTTTGGTAATTAATAACAACATATATGTCATTGAACAAATGTTTCCACTAAGCATGTTTCAGGAAAATTTCAATGATGGCTTGGCAAAAGGATTGTGGAATACCCCAAGATTCAAGGAAATAGATTATCAAAGCTTCAAGCAAGAGGACTCTACATTTTACTTTGTGAGAAATCACTTTGAGTCCATAGGAAAGCCAATACTATCAAAAGGGGTAAGGTACTGTTGGTGAACAAAATGCTCATACGTGCACAAGTGATAGTCACCACATACACCCACAAGCTCTTCCACAAAAGTCTGTCCAAAGCCAAATATCCAAAATCGGTGCAACCAACACTTTCCACTCGATGCCACCGATTCTCAGCCTCGGACAGACTCAGCAAAACCCTAGCCCTTCGGTGCAACCAATTCTTATTTAGTGCCATCGAGTTTGGGTTGCCAACTTTCTGTTACGCAAATTCACAAAATCGTTCCCACCGAGTTTGTTGAATCGGCATCACCGAGTGTGGCAATCTGACCATTAGTCACCTTATCGGTGCAACCAAGTTTTATGTATCGGTCCCACCGAGATTCAAAAGTTGCTACCTTTTAGGCAACTCGGTACCACCGAGATTAACACATCGGTGTCACCGAGTTGTACTTATTAGGTGTAATGGTTGGATTTTTGGAGATGCCTATATATACCCCCACCACCACCACTCATGTTAGAAATATGCCCTAGAGGCAATAAATAAAGTGTTTATTATTATATTTCCTTGTTCATGATAATTGTTTATTATCCATGCTATAATTGTATTGATTGGAAACACATTACATGTGTGGGTAAATAGACAACACTCTGTCCCTAGTATGCCTCTAGTGAACTAGCTCGTTAATCAAAGAGGGTCAAGGTTTCCTAGATATTGACATGTGATGTCATTTGATAACGGGATCACATCATTAGGAGAATGATGTGATGGACAAGACCCAAACTACAAATGTAGCATATGATCGTGTCAGTTTATTGCTACTGTTTTCTGCATGTCAAGTATGTGTTCCTATGACCATGAGATCATGCAAATCAAGGACATCGGAGGAGTGCCTTGTGTGTATCAAACGTCACAACATAACTGGGTGACTATAAAGGTGCTCTACAGGTATCTCCGAGGGTGTCTGTTGAGTTGGCATGGATCAAGACTGGGATTTGTTACTCCGTATGACGGAGAGGTACCTCAAGGCCCACTCGGTAATACAACATCACAATAAGCCTTGCAAGCAATGTGACTAAGTGTTAGTCATGGGATATTGTATTACGGAATGAGTAAAGAGACTTGCCGGTAACGAGGTTGAACTAGGTATGGAGATACCGATGATCTAATCTCGGGCAAGTAACATACCGAAGAACAAAGGGAACATCATACGGGATTAACTGAATCCTTGACATAAAGGTTCGACCGATAAAGATCTTCGTAGAATATGTAGGAACCAATATGGACATCCAGGTCCCGCTATTGGTTATTGACCGTAGAGGTGTCTCAGTCATGTCTACATAGTTATCGAACCCGCAGGGTCTGCACACTTAAGGTTTGGTGACGTTTCGGTAGTATAGAGTTATGTATGGTGGTGACCGAAGGTTGTTCGGAGTCTCGGATGAGATCCTGGATGTCATGAGGACCTCCGAAATGGTCCGAAGGTAAAGATTGATATACAGGAAGTCCTATTTTGGTCACCGGAAAAGTTTTGGGCTCATCGGTAGTGTACCGGGAGTGCCGGTAGTGTACCGGGAGACCACCGGGAGGGGTATTTCGACCCAAGAGGCTTCATGGGCTGTGGGAGAGTGAATAGCAGCCCTTAGTGGGCTGGTGGGAGTCCCACACAAGGCCCATGTGGCTGGGAAGAAAATCCCAAAAGGAAAAAGGTGGAAAAAGGCAAAAAGGGACCAAATAAGGAAGGAGTCCTAATCCTACTAGGAGTGGAGGAGGAGGACTCCCTCCTTGGTTCGGCCGAACCATAGGGCTGGCCCCTTGAGGGCCAAGCCTCCTCCTCCCCTCCTCCTATATATACTAGTGGTTTTGAGGGTTTTGGCACAAGATTTTCAGCCACGTGCAACCCTAACCTCTAGTCCATAGTTTCTCCTCTAGATCGGATTTCTGTAGTGCTTAGACGAAGCCCTGCCGGAATAGCTCCACCACCATCGCTGGAGCGCCCTCACGCTGCCGAAGAATTCTCCTACCTATTCGCTCCCTCTTGCTGGATCAAGAAGGCGGAGATCGTCATCAAGCTGTACGTGTGGTGAACGCGGAGGTGCCCTCCGTTCGGTACTTGATCATGACAGATCGTGAGGACGGTTCGTGATTGGATCGCGGGACGCTCGGCGATTTGGATCACGAAGACGTTCGACTACACCAACCGCGTTTCTTAATGCTTCCTTCTTAGCGATCTACAAGGGTACGTAGATCCACTCTCCCTCTCGTAGATGCTCATCACCATGGATAGATCTACATGTGCGTAGGAAAAAAATTTGTTTCCCATGCAACGTTCCCCAATAGTGGCATCATGAGCTAGGTCTATGTGTAGATGAGATCTCGAGTAGAATACAAAGAGTTTGTGGGCGTTGATGCTTAGATTGCTTCCTCCCTTGGTCGTGTTTTGGTTCAGCGGTATTGTGGGATGAAGCGGCCCGGACCAACATTACTCGTACGCTTACGAGAGACCGGTTCCCTCAATTGCAACCTGTTGCTAAGATGGCTAGCGGGTGCTAGTTTCTCCTACTTTAGTTGGACCGGATTTGACAAAGGCGGTCCTTGAGAAGGTTGAAAAGCAATTTATGTATCACCGTTGTGGTTTTTGTGTAGGTGAGAATTGTTCTTGCTAGATACACGTAGCAGCCAGGTAAAACATGCAACAACAATTAGAGGATGTCTAACTTGTTTTTGCAGGGTATGTTGTGATGTGATATGGCCAATTACATGATGTTATATATGTGATGTATGAGATGATCATGTGTTGTATAGAATATCACGACTTGCATGTCGATGAGTACGGCAACCGGCAGGAGCCATAGGGTTGTCTTTCATTATTGTATGACCTGCGTGTCAATCATTAAGTGCTATGTAATGCTTTACTTTATCGCTAAACGGTAGCAATAATAGTAGAAGCTTGGTGGGTGCGACAACCCCGATGGCGACACGTTGATGGAGATCAAGATGATGGAGATCATGGTGTCATGCCGGTGACGATGGAGATCATGCCGGTGCTTTCAAGATGGAGATCAAAAGCACAAGTTCATGGCCATATCATGTCACTTATGATTTGCATGTGATGTTAATACTTTTATGCACCTTGTTTTGCTTAGGAGGGCGGTAGCATTATAAGGTGATCCCTCACTTAAATTTCAAGATGAATTGTGTTCTCCCCGAGTGTGCACCGTTGCGAAAGTTCGTCGTGTCGAGACACCACGTGATGATCGGGTGTGATAGACTCTATGTTCACATACAACGGGTGCAAGCTAGTGTTGCACATGCAGAACACTCGGGTTAAACTTGATGAGCCTAGCATGTACAGGCATGGCCTCGAAACACAAGAGACTGAAAGGTCGAACATGAGTCATATAGTAGATATGATCGACATGAAGATGTTCACCATTGAAACCACCTCAACTCACATGATGATCGGACTTGAGTTGGTGAATTTGGATCATGTATCACTCGAATGACCGGAGGGATGTCAATTTGAGTGGGAGTTCTTAAGTAATATGATTAATTGAACTCATTATCATGAACATAGTCAGTAGTGTTTTTGCAAAATTATGTTGTAGATTACTAGCTCACGTTGTAGCTCCCTTGAATTTTTATATGTTCCTAGAGAAATAGATTTGGAAGATGATGGTAGCAATATTGCGGACTGGCTTCATGATCTGAGGATTGTCCTCATTGCTGCACAGAAGGCTTATGTCCTTAATGCACCGCTCGATGCACCAACCCCTCTAGCATAGTCTATAGATGTTGTGAACATCTGACAGGCACATTCTGATGACTACTTGATAGTTTAGTGTGTCATGCATTACGACTTAGAATTGAGGCTCCGAAATGTTTTGAACGTCACGGAACATATGAGATGTTCTAAGAGCTGAAATGAGGATCTCGGGCTCATGCCCATGTTGCGACATATGAGATCTCCAACGAGATTCTTTGTCTGCAAGATGAAGGAGAATAGCTCAATCGTTGAGCATGTGCATAGATTGTCTGGGTGCTACAATCGCTTGAATCAAGTGGGAGTTAATCTTCCAAATAAGATAGTGATTGACATAGTTCTCTAAGTCTCTGTCACTAAGCTACTAGAACTTGGTGATGAACTATAAAATGCTAGGAATAGAAATAATGATCCCTAAGCTATTCGCGATGTTTGACACCGCGAAGGTAGAAATCAAGAAGGAGCGTCAAGTGTTGATCGTTAGTAAAAACCACTAGTTTCGAGAAGGGCAAGAGCAAGGAGGGAAACTTCATGGATGGCAAGTCAGTTGTTGCTCCAGTGAAGCAACCCAAGGTTGAACCCAAACCCGAGACTAAGTGCTTCGATTATGAGGAGAGAGGTCGCTGAAGCAAAACAACCCTAGATACTTGGTAGATAAGAAGGCTGGCAACATCAACAGAAGTATATTTGATATACGTGTTATTGATGTGTACCTTGCTAGTACTCCTAGTAGCACCTGGGTATTCGATACCGGTTAGGTTGCTAACTGTTAGTAACTCGAAATAAAAGCTACGGAATGAACGGAGAACTAGCTAAGGGTGAGGTGACGATGTGTGTTGGAAATGTTTCCAAGGTTGATGTGATCAACATCGCATGCTCTCTCAATCTTCAGGATTAGTGATGAACCTAAATAAATGTTATTTGGTGTTTTGCGTTGAGCATGAACGTGATTAGATCGTGTTTATTGCAACACGGTTATTCATTTAAGTTAGAGAATAATGGTTATTCTGTTTACATGAATAATACCTTCAATGATCATGCACCCAGTGAGAATGGTTTGTTGAATCTTGATCGCAGTAATACACATGTTCATAACATTGATGCCAAAAGATACAAAGTTAATAATGATAGTACCACGTACTTGTGGCACTGCCGCTAAATGTCATATTGGTATAAAATGCATGAAGAAACTCCATGCTGATGGATCTTTGGACTCATTCGATTTCGAATCGGTTGAGACATGCGAACCATGCCCCTTGGGAAAGATGACTAAGGACCCCGTTTTCCGGATGGATGGAGCGGGCAAGTGATTTATTGGAAACGATACATGTTGATGTATGCAATTCAATGAGTCTTGTAGCGTGAGGTGGATATCGTTATTTTCTTACCTTCACTGATGATTTGAGTAGATATAGTGTATATTTACTTAATGAAACACAAGTCTGAATCGTTTGAAAGGTTCAAGCAAATTCAGAGTGAAGTATAAGATCATCGTGACAAGAAGATAAAAATGTCTACGATATGATCGTGGAGGTGAATATCTGAGTTACGAGTTTGGCATACAACTTTAGACAATGTGAAAGTTGTTTCACAACTCATGCCACCTGGAACACCATAGTGTGATGGTGTGTAAGAACGTCATAGTCGTGCTATATTGGATATGGTGCATGCTATGATGTCTCTTATTGTTTTGCTATTATTATTTTGGGGTTATGCATTAGAGACAACTACATTCACTTTAAATAGGGCACCATCTAAATCCGTTGGGATGACACTATATGAATTAGGGTTTGATAGAAACCTAAGCTGTCATTTCTTGATGTTTGGGGCTGCGATGCTTGTGTGGAAAATGTTTTCACCTAATGAGCTCGAACCCAAAGCGGAGAAATGCATCTTCATAGAATACCCTAAGAACAGTTGGGTGAACCTTCTATCTCAGATCCAAGCATAAAATGTTTGTTGCTAAAACTGGGTCTTTTCTCGAGAAAGAGTTTCTCTCGAAAGAATTGACTGGGAGGAAGATAGAACTTGATGAGGTTATTGAACCTTTGTTTCAATGAGAGAGTAGCGCAGCACAGGAAGATGTTTCTGTAAAGCCTACGTTAGTTGAAGAGGAAGTTAATGATGATGATCATGAAGATTCGGATCAAGTTACTATCGAACCTCGTAGGTCGACAAGGACGTGTACTGCTCCTAAGTGGTACGACAACCCTGTCTTAGAGGTCATGTTGTTGGACAACAATGAACCTACGAGCTATGGAGAAGCGATTATGGGCCCGGAATCCGACAAATGGTTAGAGACCATGAAATCCGAGAAAGAATTCATGTATGAAAACCAAGTATAGACTTTGGTGGACTTGCTCGTTGGACGGCAAGTCGTTGAGTACAAATGGATCTTTAAAAAGAAGACAGACGTTGATGGTGAACGTCACCATTTATAAAGCTCGACTTGTCGCAAAGAAGTTTCCGGCAAGTTCAAGGAGTTGATTACTATGAGACTTTCTCACTCATAGCGATGCTAAAGTCTGTTGGAATTATGTTAGCAGTTGCTGCATTTTTCAATTATGAAATCTGGCAGATGGATGTCAAAACATCTTTCCTTAATGGTTTACTTGAGGAAAGGTTGTATGTGATACAACCAGAAGGTTTTTGTCTGTCCAAAGGACGCTAAAAGGTGAGCAAGCTTCAGTGATCCTTCTATGGACTGAAGCAAGCATCTCCGAGTTGGAATATACACTTTGATGAGATGATAAAAGTTTTTGAGTCTATACAAAGTTTATGAGAAACTTGTATTTACAATAAAGTGAGTGGGATCACTATAGAGTTTCTGGTAAGCATATGTGGTTGACATATTGTTGATCGGAAATGATGTAGAATTTCTGGAAAGCATAAAAGGTTGTTTGAAAAGAGTTTTTTTTCAAAGGAAGACCTGGATCAAGCTACCTAATTGTTGAAAATCAAGATCTATGGAGATAGATCAAGATGCTTGATGAGACTTTCAAGGAGTACATACCTTGACAAGATTTTGAAAGAGTTCAAAATGGATCAGTCAGAGAAAGAGTTCTCGCCTGATTTGTAAGGTGTGAAGTTGAGTGAGACTCAAAGCTCGACAACGGCAGAACAAAGAGAAAGGACGAACGTCGTCCCCTATGCCTTAGCCATAGGCTCTATATTATGCCATGCTGTGTACCGCACCTGTGTGTGCCTTGCCATGAGTCTGTCAAGGGATACAAGAGTGGTCCAGGAATGGATCACTAGGTAGCGGTCAAGAAAGGACGAACGTCGTCCCCTATGCCTTAGCCATAGGCTCTATATTATGCCATGCTGTGTACCGCACCTGTGTGTGCCTTGCCATGAGTCTGTCAAGGGATACAAGAGTGGTCCAGGAATGGATCACTAGGTAGCGGTCAAGAATATCCTTAAGTACCTGAAAAGGACTAAGGAAATGTTTCTCGTTTATGGAGGTGATGAAGAGCTTGTCGTAAAGGGTTACGTCGATGCAAGCTTTGACACTGATCCGGATGACTCTAAGTCACAAACCGGATACGTATATATTCTCAACGGGGAGCGGTAAGCTAGTGCAGTTCCAAGCAAAGCGTGGTAGCTGATTCTACATGCGAAGCGGAGTACATCGCAGCCTTAGAGGCAGCGAAGGAAGGTGTCTGGATGAAGCAGTTCATGACAGATCTTGGAGTAGTGCCCAGTGCACTGAATCCAATGAACATGTTCTGTGACAACACTGGTGCCATTGCTCTGGCCAAGGAACCAATGTTTCACAAGAGGACCAGACACATAAAGCGACGCTTCAACTCCTTCCGCGATTACATCGAGGAGAAGGACATAAATATTTGCAAAGTGCACACGGATCTGAATGTTACAGACCCGTTGACTAAACCTCTTCCAAGGGCTAAACATGATCAACACCAGAACTGCATGGGTGTTCGATTCATTACAATGTAAATCACATAGTGATCTGAACTAGATTATTGACTCTAGTGCAAGTGGGAGACTGTTGGAAATATGCCCTAGAGGCAATAAATAAAGTGTTTATTATTATATTTCCTTGTTCATGATAATCCTTTATTATCCATGCTATAATTGTATTAAGTGGAAACACATTACATGTGTGGGTAAATAGACAACACTCTGTCCCTAGTATGCCTCTAGTGAACTAGCTCGTTAATAAAAGATGGTCAAGATTTCCTAGCCATTGACATGTGATGTCATTTGATAACGGGATCACATCATTAGGAGAATGATGTGATGGACAAGACCCAAACTACAAATGTAGCATATGATCGTGTCAGTTTATTGCTACCGATTTCTGCATGTCAAGTATGTGTTCCTATGACCATGAGATCATGCAAATCACTAACATCGGAGGAGTGCCTTGTGTGTATAAAACGTCGCAACGTAACAGGGTGACTATAAAGGTGCTCTACAGGTATCTCCGAGGGTGTCTATTGAGTTGGCATGGATCAAGACTGGGATTTGTTACTCCGCATGACGGAGAGGTATCTCAGGGCCCACTTGGTAATACAACATCATAATAAGCCTTGCAAGCAATGTGACTAAGTGTTAGTAATGGGATCTTGTATTACGGAATGAGTAAAGAGACTTGCCGGTAACGAGGTTGAACTAGGTATGGAGATACCGACGATCGAATCTCGGGCAAGTAACATACCAAAGAACAAAGGGAACATCATACGGGATTAACTGAATCCTTGACATAGAGGTTCGACCGATAAAGATCTTCGTAGAGTATGTAGGAACCAATATGGACATCCAGGTCCCGCTATTGGTTATTGACCGTAGAGGTGTCTCAGTCATGTCTACATAGTTCTCGAACCCGCAGGGTCTACACACTTAAGGTTTGGTGACGTTTCGATAGTATAGAGTTATGTATGGTGGTGAACAAAGGTTTTCGGAGTCCCAGATGAGATCCTAGTCATCACGAGGAGCTCCGGAATGGTCCGAAGGTAAAGATTGATATATATGAAGTCCTATTTTGGTCACCGAAAAAGTTTCGGACTCATCGGTAGTGTACCGGGAGTGCCGGTAGTGTACCGGGAGACCACCGGGAGGGTTATTTCAATCCAAGAGGCTTCATGGTCTGTGGGAGAGTGAATACCAGCCCTTAGTGGGCTAGTGGGAGTCCCACACAAGGCCCATGTGGCTGGGAAGAAAAGCCCAAAAGGGAAAAGGTGGAAAAAGGCAAAAAGGGACCAAATAAGGAAGAAGTCCTAATCCTACTAGGAGTGGAGGAGGAGGAGGAGGACTCCCTCCTTGGTTCGGCCGAACCATAGGGCTGGCCCCTTGAGGGCCAAGCCTCCTCCTCCCCTCCTCCTATATATACTGGTGGTTTTGAGGGTTTTGGCACAAGATTTTCAGCCACGTGCAACCCTAACCTCCAGTCCATAGTTTCTCCTCTAGATCGGATTTCTGCAGTGCTTAGGCGAAGCCCTGCCGGGATAGCTCCACCACCATCGCCGAAGCAACGTCACACTGCCGGAGAATTTTCCTACCTCTCCGCTCCCTCTTGCTGGATCAAGAAGGCGGAGATCGTCATCAAGTTGTACGTGTGCTGAACGCGGAGGTGCCGTCCGTTCGGTACTTGATCGGGACGGATCGTGAGGATGGTTCATAATTGGATCGTGGGACACTCGGCAATTTGGATCGCAAAGACGTTCGACTACACCAACCGCGTTTCTTAACGCTTCCCGCTTAGCGATCTACAAGGGTACGTAGATCCACTCTCCCTCTCGTAGATGCTCATCACCATGGATAGATCTGCGTGTGTGTAGGAAATTTTTTGTTTCCCATGCAACGTTCCCCAACAACTCACTCACAAGAGAAGCACTCGGAACAGGTCCCCACTCATACCAACTAATTTCTGAGAGAGAGCCACCTACTCATGTGTTGAGATCATGCCATTCCATTCCAACCATATGAATCTTGATCTCTAGCCTCCCAAGTTACTTTCCACCCAATCAATCTCTTCCACCAAAGCCAAATCTGTGAGAGAGTGATTGTGTGTTGAGGAGTCTATCATCTTGAAGCACAAGAGCAAGGTTTTCATCGACATTATCGAGACTACTACCTTTTGGAGTGTGGTGCCTCCCAGATTGGTTAGGTGTCGCTTAGGAGCCTCCTACTTTGTGTTGTGGAGTGAACCAAGAAGTTTGTAAGGGCAAGGAAATCGCCTACTTCGTGAAGATCTACCCCGAGTTAGGCTAGTCCTCCGTGGACATAGGCCATCATGGTATAGTCGAGGTTGCTTCTTTGTGGAACCCTCCATGGGTAGAGCCCTCCGTGGACTCTCGCGGCCGTTACCTTTCGTGGGTTGAAGATTCCATAAACGTGGACGTATGATAGCACCACCTATCGGAACCACGGGAAAAATCACCATGTCTCCAAATTGCGTTTGCTCCTCCTACTCTTCCTTTACTATTCATGCTTGTCTTTATTTTCCGCTGCTATACTCGTAGACATGCATGTGCAGGGTGTGCTTGACCTGTTATGAATGCTAAAATCTGCCAACACTTAAAATTGGGAAAAGGTAGATTTTTATTTGGTCAAGTAGTCTAATCACCCTCCCCCCTCTAGACCTACTTTCGATCCTACACTTACAATTCTAGGTCCAAAATAAATCGTAACATATTTTTGTAAAACTTCAGAAGTCACTCTATGGCTCGAAATAGTTGGAAATCATATGGTACTACCAACTAAATGAGTTTCTTATTCAAAAGAATAACTCGAATGAAGATAATTGTTTATGTGTTTTAATAAAGAAATCGCGAATTTGATTTCCTTACATCAGCTAAGTGTATATCGATGATTTCATAATCAGTGTTGCTACTAGACTTAAACATACACAAAATCACCTCAAGACAGAAATTTGGATTCGACCAAATTTAGCTTAAGTTTACAAATTGAGCATTCTATCAAGAATATGTATCAGTCTACATATATCCAAAACATATAAGAGAAGTTCGGTGTGGATATATCATAACAACAAAAAAACATTTATGGTCATACTACCTTTGATAAGATACACATCCATTCATACCTAGGGGTGATAATGAAGTGATACTAGGATTTGAAGTTCTATATCTCACTAATGTCAAAGTACTCATATAATTGCAAACTACGTGAGGCGTGACACTATATTTACTATCTTTATCCAAAGTCAATCCCCAGCAAAAGGTATATGACTAATATAAGGAATATAATCTTATATCTGAAGCTTACAATAAATCTAGGATATTTCCATCAGAAAATACAAGATATGACCATGATATGATGTAATGATATTGGCTCTTTATTTCATCCCAATGACGCCATATCAATGAATGAATTTGCTGGAATAGCCTTCACATGGAAATCATCTAAATGGATTTTAATGGTTATTTCTAGTTATCATTCTAACATAATTGCTTTATCTAAAATCATTGCAAAATATGCATGGCTTAGCAGAATGATTAACCACACTCAAAATCATGTGGTTGAAATTCATCAGAATGACATAACTTGATTTATCAAGATGCCTCCACTTGTGCTACTCAATACCTACAGGTTATATGAAGATAAATATTAAAAAACATTGCTCTAAAATTACTTATCCTTACAGATTATAGAAAAGTGAGGAAATAATTTGCAAACAAAATATTGTGAAAAACCAACAGATTATTCGCAATATCATGTTCGTGTCAATGAAATTGGTATGCGACATCCTCCATGTTTGCAAAGTTCAGGGGGAGTAATCTCCCAAACTATAACCTATTAACAATCATCAAATTGCATATATTGTACTCCTTTTCCCTTGATGAGTTGTTACCTAATGGTTTCTCATAAAGGTTTTTAACGAGACAATATAAACACAAGTGCCTCTATATGACATATCATTTTATCCTTATATTTTCCCACTTGATTTTAAAGGAGTTTTCAATGGCATGTAAGATTGCACTCTTTTCCCTTATGAGTTTTCTCTCAAAGTTTCTCATAATAGTTTTTAGTGAGGCAATATCTTCTCAAAGCTCATATGTCATACTATCTATTTGCCCTATTGAGTTTTTTAAAGGAAGTACCCAAGACATATTTATTGTTCTCTAAACTCACAAGTGAGTTTTCTCCTTCTACAAAGGTTTTTCTCAAATGAGTTTTCATGAGACAATAATCATTATATGTTGCATTTTTTCTCCTTATTCTTTTCCCATTTGGTTTAAAGGAGTTTTAGCAACACATCTACTATATTCTCCTCATATTTTCCCACAGGGTTTTTGGGGGAGACTCTCAAGATTATATGGAAGATTTCTCACGATGGAAGATCTATATATAAAAAGCTTTCAACGATGAAACATTCAAGGAGCGGTGTTGTACAAGGGGGAGTGTTAGAAAATAATTAGCACATGTCTATTCTTAATTAGCACATGCTAATTAACGAACAATCATTAGCAAAGGGTGTGTCAACCCCGAACAGTCATGTCTCTTCTCTCTCTCTATTGCCAATAGGCACCTGTTCTGAAGGGATGACTCTGAACAGACACTTCTTCTTTTCTCTCTCTCTAATGCCAACAGGCACCTGTTTTGGAGGTATGCCTCCGAATAAACACCTCTTCTTCCCACCTCTTCCAGATGTATATATACTTGAGAATTAATAGAAATCATGACTAATCGTCCATTCACTTTCATTCAATCTTGTTTTATTCTAACAGAAAGCATGTAGTTCAATTCCATGTTAGTATATTTTCCAATAATTAATAGAATAACTGCATGCATAGTCCAGATGCAGAAGCCGGGGGTATATCCTCTTTTCCTAAACAAAATGTTAGTATCTTTCCCTACAGAGGTGGGACCGACAATCGGCTTCACACACTAGAGGAAAACATATACTGTTTCAATAGTTTCTCAAGAAAAAAGATCTACTGTTTCGATATAGGATAGATAGAGGATCTCCATAACACAAACGAGCCTACGCGTATACACATTCATATTAATGATGCAAATAATTAGGGCCGAATGTCTATGAAGGATGCATATTCATCATAGGAAAACTCCCGCCAAATTCAAAACAATGTTTTTATTAAACACGCTTAAAAATACAAACACATGCTTACATATGGTCCACTCCACTGAAGAATGAAGTGGCTGATTTTAATACTCACTCCATTCAAAATGAAAGACATAGTTCCACCAAAAACACATGATTTTAGCATAAATCTTTAGGGATTGACATTGTATCACATTTATTTCATTTTTTTCGTTCTTAGCTTTAGACAATGTATCACATTTGTCACTCCGAAAACTTTGCTTTTGTCATGAAATGACAATTGTGATAATTATCAAAAACAAAGAATGGCAAAAGTAAAATGTCATAATCTATAGTGACATAAGGAAAATTGGCAGAATCTAAAGTGGCAAAAACAATTTTTCTCAAATATTTATAAAAAATATATTGTATCTAATATAAGTCAACACATAGATTTTTTTTTACACTCCATAAAACACACTTCTTGTGAAAGTGTTTCATCGGTATAGATTTACCTATAGAAAATATAGGGATAAGAAATAAAAAACTATTATTAATGTGGCAGTTTCAAGTATAGATAAAGTTACTACAAACTACATTCAAACCGCTAAATAACGTGTCTAATATCAAATAAATAGCATAATTAAATTGATAAAACTTACTATTCAAATATATATTAAAATGCTAAACTTGTATTAATATGTGTTATCTTTGATTAGGTGGATTTTTAGCTATGGCTATGTAAAAGAAGAATAAACCAAAAGGAAATAAGAAAAAACATGTATTAAATTTTGGTGTTATTGGTATGTCCATACATACATATATAAAAATATTAATGAAAAAAAATTGACAGATGATTAAAAAAATTGGCCGCGCAAAAGGCTACCTCTTATATCATAAAAATCACCACTTTACGACCGGCCAAAAGAAACGGAAAATATTTACTTCTTTCAACTAACTTTGTTAAAAATCAGCCCGCGCGAAGAACGCGGTACTTTGCTAGTTTAGACTAGCCACAATAGAAATAACATAGGTAGTAACATAGATGTCACCTAAGCAAAAAATATGATGTGGTAACTAATTAATGGGAAGAGAGAGAAATTGAGTAACTTAGCATGTTAGTATCCCTATAAGTAACATAACACATATCAAGGCAAGATGAGTCTATAAGCTAATAAATGAAAGGCTCAATGTTATTATCCCTATGTTACTATCCATTATGAAGATAGTAATTTAGATTAGTTAGTAACATATGCATGTTAATACTCTATATTACCCATTATAAGTAGCATTAGAAAAGAAATGGGCCTAGGAATTATCTACAAGACAGACACGTGGCGGCTTACCAGTCCGAGAGCCGCGATGCAGCGTTCCAACCCGCCCTAGAAAGGCCCGGATCCAAAGCACCGCGATAGACTTCCGGCCTTTCCTCCCCTCGGCCCACCTCCCCCAGCCCCCAGCCCCCACTCGCCCTCTCTCTGAAAATAACCCAAGGTAGGGTTTGCTTGGCCTCGGCGGCGTTCTCATGTCGGACGGCAACATAAGGTTGGAGGAGGTAGTAGACGAGAGTGGCTTCCTAGAGCCTTTCTTCTACGATGAGGCGGAGGTGGTGGCTGAAGCGGCGGCGGCGGCGGAGAGGCGGCAGCGGGAGTCTGAGGCGAAGGCGGCCGAGCATGCGCGGAAGGTGGAGGAGTTCAGACGGAGAAATGCAGCGCATAAGGCCGTCATCGACATGATCAGCGAGTACGATCCCAAGACGGGGAAATTCTGCTACACCCGATTCTTCAACACGGACTTCTCCATATTTGACATCGACGAGGAGTGTAAGTCCAAAATTCAGTTCCTCCATGTAATCCATGTTTTATCTTCACTGTCAATAATTATTGCCCCTCCAATGCGATACACTGACATAAACGGTGCTGTATTGTTTTTTTTTTTGTACCACAAGCAGCTCCTCTGGCTCCAATGCGATACACTCACAAAACACCATCCAAATACACCAATTCACTGGGAAGACAGGTGTACGATGTGTCTTGACTGTGTAAACATCCTCTCAGTGAAGATAGTCTCTTCGGATGTGGGATTCCCGTTAAAGGTCTATGGTACCGTGATTGCAAGAGATTACCTCGATTTCAAGTGTGTCTATCTGTTCCGTCGCCGTAGAGAGGATTACCAACTCATCAACTCAGAGGTACTACAGCTTGTCTTTGAAGACCATACTTACTTACAACTAGTCATCTCATTGTGTGGTGATGGCTGCCTTTTTCCTTGGCTACTCAGTTCTTTCACATTTCTGCTCCGGGAATAAATTATAGGGTGTTGGAAATTGTATGGCTCAGTCATCAGATTATAGGTTGCAATCTCTCGGTATTCATGAAAATAGACAAGTATTGCTAATGAAGCTTATCCTTGTTGTTTTGTATGGCTGGATCGTCCATCATGTCTTGGTATTCATAATAATACACAAGGATAGTTAAGTGTGTTCTTGTTGTTTACTCTTGTTTTTTGTACAAAATGAAGCATAAGAATAATCATGGTTATGGTAGGAACAGAGGTTCCAACCTTCCATTTCATTATAATGTTTAGGGCCTATTGAATTGCAGGATTCCAAAAAAGCGTGAATAGAAAAAAGCGCAGGCTTTTAATGGCATGAAGTTGTGCCAAAGTTTGTTTGGTTGCACAATGACATAAACAAAGGGTCAAGAGGTTCGGGTCGATGTAAAATTCAGTTTGAACTTTGTGGTTTGTAGTGATTCGTAGGAAAATTTCCTATGCGATTCAATCCTACAAATCAAAAAACCCACATAGGAAAAAATCCTAAGGGTTTAAATCCTCCCAAATTTTTATGAATATCCTTTGAACCAAAGAGGCCCTTAGTAAGGTCAAAAAAAGGAATGGTCATGATATCATAAGAAAATATGCTTTGAATATGGTATGGAGCAGAGCAGAACGGAACATGCTCACATACAATCAGATGTCAGTGTAAACATTTAGAAACAGTTTACTTGCATGCATGGCAACAGCTTTCATCCGATGCTTGTTTTTACTTCCATTGCATCATCCAGATGAGGTTACTGCTAATCTGTTATGTGACCTTTTCTCATAGGATCAGTCGTTGATCTTGACTGGACCAACTCGAGGACTTGTGTTACTGGATCATATATATTTTGAGGTGGATCTTAAAATCAAGGATGACCAAGGGAAGAAAGACCAAGAACTTAGCAAGGGACTGTGTGTGATTGATGGTGTATTAATGGGAGGGGAGGAACATGGTCATGTTGCATGTGAAGACCTTGATAGCAGGCTGAGCACTGTGGAGGTGAAATTTGCAGTAGTTAAACTTGCAGTGGAGGCTACCCTTGAAATCAAGGTTCTCAAAGGAGATTTCTATGGAGAAATCACAGCTTGCACCTCTAGGATTCAGGATCGCCTTGTGTTCCATGATAGTAAAGCAGGTCGTATAAAATGTGATGGTACTGGAATGCTCCAGTTGTGGCGCCGTGTTGTAACTGTTGGGATGAAGGATATGCTTTTATTAACAATTGCTACCCAGGCTAGTGATGTGGCAACTGCCTCTGCTACAAGAACCATTAATTTCACTCCACATGTGAACGGTGCAGAGGAAGATGAAATTACCTGTGGTGCTGTTACGATGCTCATCAAGGTCAACTGGTCATTATTTGAATTGTAAACTTTGATGCACCTATGCTCAATTGACCTATATAATGGTTGTTAATGCGTCTCTTCATGGAGCGAAGTAGTGTTTGTATGCAATTGTATTTCAGCTGTAGACTCTGATTTGTTACCTATATGACAAGTCGAGCTATTTAGAGATTGCTAATGTACTTGATTTCATGGAACTAAGCAGGCTCCCCCCGACTATTGTTATCTTGTTGGACTTGTGATGGAAATTTACCTGCTGTAGTCTTGACTGGGCAATATTATGTCTTTATAGTATATGGTATGGAACTGATTGTTGTTTAACATTGATTGTTGTGAGTCATAGACTATTGGAACTATCTACTCTTCAGTTCCGCGTGCAATGGTGTACTTTTGTTTTGGAATCACAGTTTGGCAAGTTTTATATTTAAAATTTTAAGTATCAATATAGCCATCAACGTACTCTGCCTATGTTGATGGCTAACGTTTTTCTTTTTCTTTTACTTCGTATTTTTTTTCTTCTGCGGTAGGCCTTTGCATTACATTAGAATGGTGATAGTTCAGCTCTCTGTTCCGGAATAAAAGTTGTATCGATTTTCATGCAAATCAAACTTGTGCATGATTGGCCAAGATTATAGAATAAAATATCAACAATTACAAGATAAAATAAATAAAATCTGAAAATTATTTTCATGATGAATCAAATCTAATGGTATAAATCGCGTATCATAGATATTGGATTTTTTTTCTAAAAACTTAAAACACCTTATTATAGTTTGGGACGGGGGGAGTATATGATTATAGGTTTCGTTAGTCTGTTTTTAATTACTCAATGATGTTGACGGTGCATCTTGGTGATTAAAAAATTACGACCAACATGGTTGGCACTAAAATTTGGTGCGCGTGTTGATTTCAAATTGCGATTGAAATGGTTGGCACCAAAATCCGAATGCCTTCGATGTGCCTAGTACTACTCCATGCAGTGGTTGAAGGCTACCATGAGATGTCAGCATCATAGAGTTCTCTCATGTCTAGTCTTTTTTAGTCCTTAAAGACGGGATAGATGTAGACCGTACTGTGTTGACAGGATCTTGAACTAGAGACGGTGTCGGGATCTTACTGGCTTGGGGGTGATCCCCAGTCGACGAGCCACATAGCTTTGGCTCTATCGCGTGCGATAGACTGTTCATTTAACTCCCCTAGCAGCATGGTCTGCATTGGAGTTCTTCTAGATTTGGGAGTGATGGTTGCTATCGTCCATCTCCGGCATTGCCATGGCGATGATGGATTCCGACCATGCTCAAGGGATTGGATTTGCACATGGATCTTCATGGGTCAAATTGTAAATCTTTTTCTTCTTCTTGGGGTCCTTTGTGCAACGCTCCGGGACAATTGTCTCTCTGTTTGTCTTATGGAGCGACCATGTGTGTACATCGTGTAAATTATTCGTTGAATGAACACGAGGCAGTTCCTCTCAAAATTACTCAATGATGTTGCCAGTGCGTCTTGGTGATTCAAAATTACGACCAACATGGTTGCACTAAATTTTGGTGAATGTGATGATTCTAAATCGCGACCGACATAGTTGGCACTAAAATTTGAACGTCTTTGATGTGCCCAGGACATACTCCATGCAAAGGCTGAAGGCTACCATGAGATGGCAACATCATAGAGTTCCCTCACGTGTAGTATTTTTAGCATACGTTGGTAGGGTCTTGAATTAGATTTTTTTTGTCTTTGATACCTTAATGAACACATACTCTAGTCAATTCACTCAAAAGGACGAACTGATGAAGAAAGGTGAACAATGTATTTTAACTGTTAGACATAAACTCACACGATAATAAGATAGAATTGTGGGCAACAAGCTGACATATGTCAGTAGACGAAAGTAAGGTGACCTAATTTAGATAATATGTGTCCATGAGTCGTATGGTGAGGTGTGGCGTCTGGTCAACACATTTTATCCTTTTTATGGCTGATAAAACTGACCCTATCTTAAAAAAGCGCCACAAAATGAGAGTACGCCATTTTTTGGACCCAAAAGATATTATAAATTACATATGCGTCCATATCTTTCCTAAAGAGGACCCCATACTGCGATAAAGAAACACTACCGAGTCCTAAATAGCCTCCACTTGAGTCAACCTCGGCCTCGCCGGGACGGGTCAACTTGGGTGACAATGTCTTCTGAACATCTTGCCATGGACTTCGATCAAACATTGTGTTTCCTTCCTATTGGCATCAAGCCTAGGAAAAATGAAGGCCTCCCTTTGGACAAACAAGATTTAGTGGTGTTGCAGTAAGGTCGAGCATGAACCGTGTTTTCATGGGTCATAGCTCCACTAAGGTGACCATCGTTGATGAGTGCATGCCTGATCTCCAGAGCTCGAACCTCATCTTCTCCATAGATTGTCGTCCACTACCATGGCGACACAAGGACGGAGGACAAGCCGATGGTCGTATTAGGATGAGGGGTTGCACGCGCTTATTGTGGGAGATGTCAGTGTTAGATTCCCCCGGTCGGAAATAACCACAACTAGAAAGATAGCCGCCGCTAGCCACAAAGTGGAGATATTGTGCACGCTCTAGATAGGTGGGGCGCCACTCGCTAGCAAACTTGTGTATGATTGACCAAGATTACAGAATAAATATAAAAAAATACAACACAAAAAAAGTATTTAAATAGTTTTCATGATGAATATAATCTAATGATAAATTTGATACTGTAGATATTGGTATTTTTTCTAAAAGCTTCGTGAAACATGCATATGTTTGACTTCTAAAAAAACTAAAAGACCTTATATTTTGTAACGGGGAAGTATATGATTAGCAACTTTGTGTTTTAGTTACTCAATGATGTTGTCGGTGCATCTTGGTGATTCAAAATTACAACCGACATTGTTGGCACTCAAATTTGGTGCGCATGATGATTCCAAATTGTGACCAGCATGGTTGGCACTAAAATTTGGACGTCTTTGTCGTGCCCAGGACCATACTCCATGCAGAGGCTGAAGGCTACCATGAGATGGCAACATCATAGAATTCCCTCACGTGTAGTATTTTTGGTCCTTAAACGCAAGATAGATATAGACCGCACTTCATTGGAAGGATCTTGAACAGGTTTTCGTTCTCTACCAAATCTAATTCATACTCTAGTCAATTCATTTAAAAGGCTAAGTCGATGATTAGAGACGAACAATATATTTTAATAGTTAGACCTAAACCCAAGAGATAGTAAGATTGCCTTGTGGTCAACAAGCTGACCTATGTTACTAATCAAAAGTAAGGTGACTTAATTTGGATAATCTATGTCATGAAACATATGGTGTGGTGTGGCATCTGGTCAACACATTTTAGACCTTTTAAGGCTGATAAATTGGCCCTATCTTTAAAAAGCGATACAAAAGTAGAGCACACCATTTATTGGACCTAAAATAAATTAGAAATTATAGATGCGTCCACATGTTTTCTAAAGAGGACTCCATACTGAAATGAAGAAACACGATTGAGTTCTAAAAGGCCTCCACTTGAGTCAACCTCACCCTCACCAGGGAAGGGTGTCAGTGCTAAAACCGACGGATCATGGGTAGGAGGTCCCATGCTTGGTGATGTAAGCTAGTTGGTAACATGAGAAATAGGGACATAGTGTTTTACCCAAGTCCAGGCCCTGCTGAAGAGGTAAAACCCTACGTCCTGCTTCTTGTATATTGATTGTGATGGGGTACAAAGTACAAATTTATCTACCTTGAGATCACATAAAGGGTTCTAAGCTCTAAACCTTACGAATGTCCCTCTACGGACCTAACCCCATGGTTTATATAGACACCAGGGGTACCTAGGGTTCGCACACAGTTGGTTACAATTAAGGGATAAACATGTCGATCTTCGACATATTCTTGAAGTGTACGTCAAGCCTTCAGGAGATCTCCATCTTTATTATGCCGAGGTTCTGGGCTGTTCTGGCCCAATCACCAGTCTTCGGCCTAGCCAATAACTGGTCAGTCGATGTGGCGAGAACCCCCTAATATAGCACACCAATAGTAGCCCCTGAACTAGTCTTCAAGCCGATGATATTTGGCATCCTTTTCGATATATCTTTGTAACCCTTGAGTTTTCGACTTCGTAGGCGAGTACCATAATCCTCGTCAGCCTCGATACCAAGATGTAAGCTTAGACCTGAGATCTCCTGAGCCATCTTTGTCGTAACCATGTGTGTTTTTCCAACAAGAGGGGACATTTTTTAACAAAACTTCCTCCTTGACAGGCTTACTTAGTAGTCCAGGCTTGCTGCCAGAGACATCTTCGGCCAAGAACCAAAACTTCTCCGTTTAGCGGCTACACCTATCCATATCGCAACCCAACATGTTTTCCATTGGCATGTCCCATTAAGCAAGGGATCATGCTCCGGAATTTTAGGGAGATTGTCAACAAGGGTGCCCAAATTCTAGTGCGTATATATTGCACGACGTATCAAGAATCGGTGATTTTAATGTGAGGCAGGGTAACCCTTGGCCTTTTATTGACCTATAGAAGAGAAGGGGCTAAATTTCCTCCATCCACGCCTCGGCTAAACCATTGATACGTCTTCAACGTATCTATAATTTTTAATTGTTCCATGCTGATATATTATCATTCTAGGATACTTTTTGGGTCATTAGTTACCATTTTATAATATTTTTGAGCACTAACCTATTGACCTAGTGCCTAGTGCAAGTTGCTGTTTTCTACATGTTTTTGACTTTTCAAGTTTACAGTACCAAACGAAGTCCAATTGCCACGAAACTGTTTGATGATTTTTTTGGACCATAAGAAGACATGGAAGCTTCGGGAGGAGGCCAGGAGAGCCATGAGGGGCCCACAAGCCAACAGGACACGCCACTAGGGGGTCGCGCCCTGATGGCTTGTGCCCTCCTTAGCTGCCTCCGATGCCTCTCTCTGGCTTATAAATTCTTTTTTACCCTAAAATACCAAAAGTGCTCCCGAAACACTTTTTACGCGGCCGCAAGTCTCTGTTCCAACGGCAGGCCATCTACACCTCCGTTTTGGCACCCTGCCAGAGGGGAGATCGATCATGGAGGACCTCTTCATCAACCTTGCTACCCTCACCATGGTGTGTGAGTAGTTCACCACAGATCTACGGGTCCGTAGGTAGTACCTAGATGTCAATCTCTCTCTCTATCTCTTGATCTTCAATATAATGTTCATCGCATCTTTGCCTTGATCTATCCGATGTAATCCCTCTGTATGATGTGTTTGTTGGGAACCGGTGAATTGTGACTTTATGTTTAGACTATTCATGAAAAGTATTTGAGTCAAACCTGAATACTAATATTCTTATTTGCATGATCATTATAACTTCCTAATGCTCTCCTATCTATTGAGATAGTTTGGCCAACTAAATTGATATTTGTTCGGTGGGAGTAGTGCGTTGTAGTAGGTGTTGGAAATATGCCCTAGAGGCAATAATAAATGGTTATTATTATATTTCCTTGTTCATGATAATTGCCTATTGTTCATGCTATAATTGTATTAATCGGAAACCGTAATACATGTGTGAATACATAGACCACACAATGTCCCTAGTGAGCCTCTAGTTGACTAGCTCGTTGATCAATAGATGGTCATGGTTTCCCGACCATCGACATTGGATGTCATTGATAACGGGATCACATTATTAGGAGAATGATGTGATGGACAAGACCCAATCCAAAGCATAGCACAAGATCGTGTAGTTCGTCTGCTAGAGCTTTTCTAATGTCAAGTATCATTTCCTTAGACCATGAGATTGTGCAACTCCCGGATACCGTAGGATTTCTTTGGGTGTATCAAACGTCACAACGTAACTAGGTGACTATAAAGGTGCACTACAGGTGTATCTGAAAGTGTCTGTTGGGTTGGCACGAATCGAGACTGGGATTTGTCACTCCGTGTGATGGAGAGGTATCTCTGGGCTCACTCGGTAATGCATCATCATAATGAGCTCAATGTGACTAAGGAGTTAGTCACGGGATCATGTGTTACAGAACGAGTAAAGATACTTGCCGGTAACGAGATTGCTTAAGGTATAGGGATATCGACGATCGAATCTCGGGCAAGTAACATACCGATGGACAAAGGGAATTGTATACGGGATTAATTGAATCCCCGACATCGTGGTTCATCCGATGAGATCATTGTGGAACATGTGGGAGCCAATATGGGTATCCAGATCTCGCTATTGGTTATTGGCCGGAGAGGTGTCTCGGTCATGTCTGCATAGTTCCCGAACCCGTAGGGTCTACGCACTTAAGGTTCGGTGACGCTAGAGTTGTAATGGGAATTGTATGTGGTTACCGAAAGTTTTTCGGAGTCCCGGATGAGATCCCGGATGTCACGAGGAGTTCTGGAATAGTTCGTAGGTGAAGATTTATACATGGGAAGTCCAATTTCAGTCACCGGAAAGGTTTTGGGGTGTATTAGTATTGTACCGAGACCACCAAAAGGGTTTCGAGGGTCCACCGGGAGGGGCCACCTTCCCCATAGGACCACGTGGGCTGAATATGGGTGGGAACCAGCCTCCTAGTGGGCTGGTGCGCCCCCCCAAGGGTCCAAAGGGCCTAGGGTTGGGAACCCTAAGTGGTGGGGGCACCTCCCACCAACTTGGGGGGCAAGCACCCCCCTTCGCCACGCCCCCATCTAGATGGATATAGGGGGCCGGCCCCCTCTCCCCTTCAGCATATAAATAGAGGGGAGGTGGGAGGGAAGCCGCACCCCCTTGCCCCTGGCGAAGCCCTCCCCCTTCCTACACCTCCTCCTCCTCCGTAGTGCTTAGCGAAGCTCTGTCCGAGAACCACGAGCTCCACCGCAACCACACCGTCGTGCTACCGGAGCTCCCCCTCAACTTCTTCTCGCCCCTTGATGGATCAACAAGGAGGAGACGTCCCCGGGCTGTATGTGTGTTGAATGCAGAGGTGCCGTCCGTTCGGCGCTTGGATTGGATCTTCCGCGATTTGAATCGCCGCGAGTACGACTCCATCAACCGTGTTCTTTGCAACGCTTCCGCTTAGCGATCTTCAAGGGTATGAAGATGCACTCCCTCTCTCTTGTTGCTAGAATCTCCTAGATTGATCTTGGTGACACGTAGGATTTTTTTAATTATTACTATGTTCCCAAACAGTGGCATCATGAGCTAGGTCTATGCATAGATTCTATGCACGAGTAGAACACAAGTAGTTGTGGGCGATGATTTGGTCAATTTGCTTGACGTTACTAGTCCTATCTTGATTCGGAAACATTGTGGGATGAAGAGACCCGGACCGGATTTACTAAAATTTCAAGAAATGTGTTCCCCCTAAGCTATGAGGATGATCCTCAAGTTACGGACCCAGTCCATATAGTTGCGTCCATCGTCTTTCAGCTTGGATTTCTCTAGGAACGCGTTGAAGTTGAGGGAAACATTAGCATGGGCCATTGGATCTACAAGATAGATTGTGAATACAATTTTAGACTAAGTTCATGCTAATTAAATTTATCTAATCAAATTATTTAATGAACTCCCACTCAGATAGACATCCATCTAGAGGGGGCGACGGCCAAGGGGGAGGACTTGCCCCCCAAGTTAGGTGCCTTGGGCCCTTGGGGGGCGCACCAGCCCACTAAGGGGCTGGTTCCCACCCAAATCCAGCCCATTAGGTCCTCCGAGGCAGGTGCACCCTCCCGTTGGACCCCCGGAACCCCTTCGGTGGTCCCGATACAATACCGATAAACCCCGAAACCTTTCCGATGACTGAAACTGGACTTCCCATATATAAATCTTCACCTAAGGACCATTACAGAACTCCTCATGACATCCAGGATCTCATCTGGGACTCCTAACCACTTTTGGTAACCACATACAATTCCCATTACAACTCTAGCGTCACTAAACCTTAAGTGTGTAGACCCTACGGGTTCGGGAACCATGCAGTCATGACCGAGACACCTCTCCGACCAATAACCAATAGCGGGATATGGATACCCATATTGGCTCCCACATGTTCCACGATGACCTCATCGAATGAACCACGATGTCGGGGATTCAATTAATCCTGTATACAATTCCCTTTGTCCATCGGTATGTTACTTGCCCGAGATTCGATCATCGGTATCCCTATACCTTGTTCAATCTCGTTACTGGCAAGTCTCTTTACTCGTTCCATAACACATGATCCTGTGACTAACTCCTTAGTCACATTGAGATCATTATGATGATGTATTACAGAGTGGTCCCAGAGAAACCTCTCCGTCGCACGGAGTGACAAATCCCGGTTTCGATTCGTGCCAACCCAACAGACACTTTCAGAGACTCCTGTAGTGCACCTTTATGGTCACCCAATTATGTTGTGACGTTTGATACACCCAAAGCGTTCCTACGGTATCCGGGAGTTGCACAATCTCATGGTCTAAGGAAATGATAATTGACATTAGAAAAGCTCTAGCAGATGAACTACACGATCTTGTGCTATGCTTAGGATCGAGTCTTGTCCATCACATCATTCTCCTAATGATGTGATCCCGTTATCAACGACATCCAATGTCCATGGCCAGGAAACCATGACCATCTATTGATCAATTAGCTAGTCAACTAGAGGCTCACTAGGGTCATGGTGTGGTCTATGTATTCACACATGTATTACGGTTTCCGATTAATACAATTATAGAATGAACAATAGACAATTATCATGAACAAGGAAATATATTAATAACCATTTTATTATTGCCTCTAGGGCATATTTCCAACAGTCTACCACTTGCACTAGAGTGAATAATCTAGTTACATTGTGATGAATCGAACACCCATAGAGTTCTGGTGCTGATCGTGTTTCGCTCGTGAAAGAGGTTTAGTCAATGGATCTGTGACATTCAGATCCGTATGTACTTTACAAATATCGATATCTCCATCCTGAATGTAACCACGAATGGAGTTGAAGCGGTGCTTGATGTGCTTGGTCTTCTTGTGAAACCTGGGCTCCTTGGCAATGGCAATGGCTCAAGTATTGTCACAAAAGAGAGTCATCAGGCCCGACGCATTGAGAATGACTCCTAGGTTGGTGACGAACTCCTTCATCCAGACTCCTTCCTGTGCTACTTCCGAAGTAGCTATGTACTCTGCTTAAGATGTAGATGCCGCCACGACACTTTGCTTGCAACTACACTAGCTGACGGCCCCACCATTCAAAATATACACGTATCCGGTTTGTGACTTGGAGTCATCCGGATGTGTGTCGAAGCTAGCATCGACGTAACCCTTTACGACGAGCTCTTCGGTACCTCGATAAACAAGAAACATATCCTTAGTCCTTTTCACATACTTAAGGATATTCTTGACCACTGTCCAATGTTCCATTCTGGGATAAGTTTTGGTACCTCCCTACCAAACTTATGGCAAGGTTCACATCAGGTCTGGTACACAACATGACATACATAATAGAGCCTATGGCTGAGGCATAGGGGATGACACTCATATTTTCTCTATCTTCTGCCGAGGTCGGGCATTGAGCTGTGCTCAATCCCACACCTTGCAATATAGGCAAGAATCCCTTCTTGGACTGATCCATATTGAATTTCTTCAATATCTTGTCAATGTATGTGCTTTATGAAAGATCAATGAGGCGTCTCGATCTATCTCTATAGATCTTTATGCCTAATATGTTAGCAGATTCTCCAAGGTCCTTCATTGAAAAACACTTATTCAAGTAGGCCTTTACGCTTTCCAAAAGTCCTATATCATTTCCCATCAACAATATCAATATGTCATCCACATATAAAATGAGAAATGCTACAGAGCTCCCACTCACTTTCTTGTAAATACAGGCTTCTCCATAAGTCTGCATAAACCCAAATGCTTTGATCACCTCATCAAAGTGAATGTTCCAACTCCGAGATGCTTGCACCAGCCCATAGATGGAGCGTTGGAGCTTGCATACCTTGTCAGCATTCTTAGGATCGACAAAACCTTCCTGCTGCATCATATACAATTCTTCCTTAAGGAAACCGTTAAGGAATGCCGTTTTGACGTACATTTGCTAGATCTCATAATCATAAAATGTGGCAATTGCTAACATGATTCGGACGGACTTCGGCATCGCTACGGGTGAGAAGGTCTCATCGTAGTCAACTCCTTGAACTTGTCAATAACCCTTAGAGACAAGCCGAGCCTTATGGACGGTCACATTACCATCTGCGCCAGTCTTCTTCTTAAAGATCCATTTATTTTCTATGGAGATCATCGGGCAAGTCCACCAAAGTCCACACTTTGTTCTCATACATCGATCCTATCTCGAATTTCATGGCTTCAAGCCATTTGTTGGAATCTGGGCCTGCCATGGCTTCTCCATAGTTCGAGGGTTCACCGTTGTCTAACAACATGATTTCCAGGACAGGGTTGCCGTACCACTCTAGTGCAGAACGTGTCCTCGTGGACCTATGAAGTTTAGTAGTAACTTGATCAGAAGTTTCATGATCATCATCATTAACTTCCTCTCTAGTCGGTGTAGGCACCACAGAAACACTCTCTTGCACTGCGCTACTTTCCGGTTCGAGAGGGGGTACAATTACCTCATCAAGTTCTACTTTCCTCCCACTTACTTATTTCGAGAGAAACTCTTTCTCTACAAAGGATCCATTTTTGGCACAAAGATGTTGCCTTCGGATCTGAGGTAGAAGGTATACCCAGTAGTTTCCTTAGGGTATCCTATGAAGATACACTTTTCCGATTTGGGTTCGAGCTTTTCAGGTTGAAGTTTCTTGACATAAGCATCGCATCCCCCAACTTTCAGAAACGATAGCTTAGGTTTCTTTCCAAACCATAATTCATACAGTGTCGTCTCAACGGATTTAGACGGTGCCCTGTTTAAAGTAAATACAACAGTCTCCAATGCATACCCCCAAAATGATAGCGGTAAATCAGTAAGAGACGTCATAGATCGCACCATATCCAATTGAGTGCAATTACGATGTTTGGACACACCATTACGCTGAGGTGTGCCAGGCGGCATGAGTTGTGAAACAATTCCACATTTCCTTAAGTGCGTGCCAAACTCGTGACTCAAATATTCTCCTCCATGATCAGATCGTAAGAACTTTATTTTCTTGTCACGTTGATTCTCTACCTCACTCTGAAATTCCTTGAACTTTTCAAAGGTCTCAGACTTGTGTTTCATCAAGTAGACATACCCATATCTGCCTAAGTCATCAGTGAGGGTGAGAACATAATGATAGCCACCGCGAGCCTCAATGCTCGTCGGTCCACATACATCGGTATGTATTATTTCCAACAAGCTAGTTGCTCGCTCCATTGTTCCGGATAATGGAGTCTTAGTCATCTTGCCCAAGAGGCATGGTTCGCACGTGTCAAATGATTCATAATAAAGAGACTCCAAAAGTCCATCTGCATGGAGTTTCTTCATGCGTTTGACACCAATATGACCAAGGCGGTAGTGCCACAAGTATGTGGGACTATCATTATCAACCTTACATCATTTGGTATTCACACTATGAATATGTGTAACGTGACGTTCGAGGTTCAGAAAAAATAAACCATTGACTAGAGGGGCATGACCATAAAACATATCTCTCATATAAATGGAACAACCATTATTCCCGGATTTAAATGAGTAGCCATCTCACATCAAACGCGATCCAAATACAATGTTCATGCTCAAAGCTGGTACTAAATAAAAATTATTGAGGTGTAAAACTAATCTCGAAGGTAGATGTAGAGATAGCGTGCCGACGGCGATCACATCGACCTCGGAACCTTTCTCGACGTGCATTGTCACCTCATCCTTTGCCACTCTCCGCTTATTTCCCAGCTCCTGTTTTGAGTTACAAATGTGAGCAACCGCACCAGTATCAAATACCTAGGAGCTACTACGAGCACTGGTAAGGTACACATCAATAACATGTATATCATATATACCTTTGAAGTTGCCGGCCTTCTTATCTGCTAAGTACTTGGGGCAATTCCGCTTCCAGTGACCGGTTCCCTTGCAATAAAAGCACTTAGTATCAAGCATGGGTCCATTCTTAGGCTTCTTCCCAGCAACTAATTTACCGGGCGTGGCAACTGCTTTGCCGTCCTTCTTGAAGTTCTTCTTACCCTTGCCTTTCTTGAAACTAGTGGTCTTATTCACCATCAACACTTGTTGTTCCTTTTTTATTTCCACCTCCGTTGATTTCAGCATCGAATATAACTCAGGAATGGACTTCTCCATCCCTTGCATATTGTAGTTCATCACAAAGCTCTTGTAGCTAGGTGGAAGCAACCGGAGGATTCTGTCAATAACCGAGTCATCCAGAAGATTAACTCCCAGCTGAGACAAGCGGTTGTGCAACCCAGACATTTTGAGTATGTGCTCGCTGATAGAACTATTTTCCTCCATCTTACAACTGAAGAACTTGTCGGAGACTTCAAATCTCTCGACCCGGGCATGAGCTTGGAAAACCATTCTCAGCTCTTGGAACATCTCATATGCTCCGTGTTGCTCAAAACACTTTTGGAGCTCGGTTCTAAGCTATAAAGCATGCCGCACTAAACCAGGGAGTAATCGTCACTACGTGACTGCCAGACGTTCATAATGTCTTGAGTTGCTGGGAAAACGGGTGTGTCACCTAGCGGTGCATAAAGGACATATAATTTCTTGGAAGCTATGAGGATGATCCTCAAGTTATGGACCCAGTCCTTATAGTTGCTTCCATCATCTTTCAGCTTGGTTTTCTCTAGGAACGCGTTGAAGTTGAGGGCAACATTAGCGTGGGCCATGGGATCTACAAGATAGATTGTAAAGACAATTTTAGACTAAGTTCATGATAGTTAAGTTCATCTAATCAAATTATTTAATGAACTCCCACTCAGATAAACATCCCACTAGTCATCTAAGTGATACATGATCCACATCGACTACGCCGTGTCCGATCATCACGTGAGACGGACTAGCATCAATGGTGAACATCTCCATGTTGATCGCATCTACTATATGACTCATGTTCAACCTTTAGGTCTCTTGTGTTCTGAGGCCATGTCTGTACATGTTAGGCTCGTCAAGTCAACCTAAGTGTTTTGCGTGTGTAAATATGGCTTACACCCGTTGTATGCGAACGTTAGAATCTATCACACCCGATCATCATGTGGTGCTTCGAAACAACGATCCTTCGCAACGGTGCACACTTATGGGAAACACATTTCTTGAAATTTTAGTGAGGGATCATCTTATTTATGCTACCATCGTTCTAAGCAAATAAGATGTAAGAACATGATAAACATCACATGCAAATCAGAAAGTGACATGATATGGCCAATATCATCTTGCGCCTTTGATCTCCATCTTCGGGGTGCGGCATGATCACCATCGTCACCGGCATGACACCATGATCTCCATCAACATGATCTCCATCATCGTGTCTTCATGAAGTTGTCTCACCAACTATTACTTCTACTACTATGGCTAACGGTTAGCAATAAAGTAAAGTAATTACACAGCATTTTTTATTGACACGCGGGTCATACAATAAATTAAGACAACTCCTATGGCTCCTGCCAGTTGTCATACTCATCGACATGCAAGTCGTGATTCCTATTACAAGAACATGATCAATCTCATACATCACATATATTTCATCACATCGTTTTGGGCATATCACATCACATATCATACCCTGCAAAAACAAGTTAGACGTCCTCTAATTGTTGTTGCAAGTTTTATGTGGCTTCTATGAGTTTCTAGCAAGAATGTTTCTTACCTACGCAAAAGCCACAACGGTGATATGCCAATTTCTATTTACCCTTCATAAGGACCCTCTTCATCGAATCCGATCCGACTAAAGTGGGAGAGACAGACACCCGCTAGCCACCTTATGCAACAACTGCATGTCAGGCGGTGGAACCAGTCTCACGTAAGCGTACGTGTAAAGTCGTTCTGGGCCGCTTCATCCCACAATGCCGCCAAATCAAGATACGACTAGTAACAGCAAGAAAATTGACCAAATCATCGCCCACAACTACTTGTGTTCTACTCATGCATAGAATCTACCCATAGACCTAGCTCATGATGACACTGTTGGGGAACGTAGTAATAATTCAAAAATTTCCTACGTGTCACCAAGATAAATCTAAGAGTTGCTAGAAATGAGAGAGAGGTAGTGCATCTTCATACCTTTGAAGATCGCTAAGCGGAAGCATTGCAAGGAACGTGGTTGATGGAGTCGTACTCGCGGCAATTCAAATCACGGAAGATTCGATCCAAGCGCCGAACGGACGGCGCCTTCGCGTTCAACACACGTACAACCCAGGGACGTATCCTCCTTATTGATCCAGCAAGGGGAGAGGAGAAGTTGAGGGAGAGTTCCGGCAGCACGACGGCGTGGTGGTGGTGGAGCTCGTGGTTCTCTAGCAGAGCTTCACTAAGCACTACAGAGGAGGAGGAGGTGTAGGAGGGGGAGGGCTACGCCAGGGGCAAGGGGTGCCGCTGCCCTCCCACCCCCACCCCACTATTTATAGGAGGATGTGAAGAGGTGGACGGCCCCCCTAGATCCATCTGGAGGGGGGCGGTGGCCAAGGGGAGGACTTACCCCCCAAGTTAGGTGGGAGGCGCCCCCACCCCCTAGGGTTTCCAACCCTAGGTGCCTTGGGTCCTTGGGGGGGGGGGTCACCAGCCCACTAAGGGGCTGGTTCCCACCCAACTCCAGCCCATTAGTGTCATGCCCAAGATGCGCGCCTATCCTTATTAAGGCACGGGGGCCTCGACAAGGGATAGAGGCGCATCTCGTCGTTTGCAAGTATAGCATCATTACATCATACATTTAAGAAGAGAGGAGTATATGAGTTGGCTTACACTCGCCACATGCTACCTTACAATCCACACAATAATTCAAACATCAATATGAAGACAGGGTCCGACTACGGATGAAAACAAACGATAAAAGCAGATGAAATGAGACTATCTTGCTAGCCCGAAGATCACGACCATGGTCCTCTACTCATCTGGATAAGTCACGTACATCCTGTCTCTTTCCTCGTCATACTCCCACTGGAGCTGCGTCAGATCATCCTACACGAACTCATCTGTACCTGCACCTGGATTGTTGTAGTAATCTGTGAGCCACAAGGACTCAGCAATCTCGTGCCCGGGTACCGAGACTATTCAAGCTTATAGGTTGGGATGGGGTATGTGTTTAGTTGCAGCAGCACTAAGCATTTATGGTGGCTAATCTTACGTAACATGAAAATAAATATGTGGCCTACGATAAACGATTGAATCTAGAATGACCTCTATGAGATCCTGAAGACTTACTTACGTCAATCATAACCCCATCATGTTCTCTCTCGGATCATGTTCACGAGCAAAGACAATCATGGTTACTCACACAGTTGGTGCATTTTATTAGAGTTTACTTCAAGTTAACTATAACCGGGTGTTAAATAAATATCCAAGTTGCCACATAACCGCGGGCACGGCTTTCCAAAAGATTTGACCCTGCAGGGGTGCTCCAACTAGTCCATCACAAATTAACCACACTCCGCGGGAATAGCCTTGACCATGGATCTCGTGATCATCCTAGGCAACTCCAAAGGAATTCCAACACCTCGAGATAGCCCAAAGAAAGTCAGAGTCCCTCACACAAGACACTTGATAAAGGTAAAATAAGTCCAGCAAGACCACCCAACGCATGGACGAACCCGATAAGAGTCGTGTATCTCGTTCTCAGGACACGAAAGATAAGCGAAGCATACAGTGGCCTGATAGAAATCTCCCGAATTGTGCCGGGTTGGCCCCGCACGGTGCTCTAGTTTGGACCAACACTCATGAGGAGCACTGGCCCGGGTTGTTGATTAATCCACGGGGTTGCAAAGCCCTTTGCAAATTTTATTAAGTTATTAAGAAAATGTAGTACAAGAGTTGGGTCTTGGTAGACAAGTTTTAATCTTAACCGAATAAACAAGGGGGTCCCCATAACAACCCCGAGCATGTTAGGAGCGCAAAGTATGGAAACATAACAAGAAACTATGGCAGTAACAGGGGAACAAGACACCTAGCAAAAGGACAAGCCTTCCACCAATACCAAGATATATATGTGCATTAAATTAAATAACAGATAATATTGTGATATGCCAAATCCATGTTATCACATGGAACAACCTGTACATGCAACTAGAACGCTATAAGAGGGACTGAGCAGCGGTAACTTAGCCAATCAAAGGTTTGCTAGGATGTGGAGGGTTAGAGGCTATCATGGCAATTAGGAGGCTAACATTCAAGTGGTAGGTAGCGCGAAAGTTGCGATAAGAGCGAGACAACTAGCAAGCAAAAATAGTATCGGGATTCGGGTACGATCATCTTGCATGTTGGTTCTTAAGTGGAACAAGTAGTGGGATCCTCGTAGTTGTACTCGCCTGGCTCTTCATACTCAGGTTCAACATTCGCGTCTACCCAAAAGAAACAACAAGAATAAACAAGCAACCAAGGTGCAATGCACAAGCAAGAATGATGCATGATTATGTGAAGAGTTTTAGCATGGCAATCCTAACTAGTCATGTTTCACATGCAAAGGATTGGTTATTAATAAATCTGGATAGAACCTTATGTTAAGTTTTTAGACATGCATGAACATGGAAAATATGGATGCATCATGATAAAACTATACAAATGCATATGTAGAACGTAAGAAACGGAGTTACGGTTCTCACGATACGCTCACGACAAGATACGAGGGCAAAACACAAGACAAGAAGGCCCTGGGCTACTCCTTGGCATTCCAAGGTAGCCACTGGTTAGGCAATGAAAAACCAACCACAATAGAGCCAAAGATCAAGCAATTCCATGGAGTATAGCTCCCACAAGTCACAAAACAATAAAACAAACAATCTGCCACAAAACAGCAACATAGCAATTTTCACAGCCAATTACTTGAGCTACAGGATTCCTACAACCACAAACAAGGCATTGACAGAAACTACATAACATGCTTATCAACTTATCCAACAACGCAATCTGGAAAGGAGGCACACATCAATAAACATGAAGCTCACAAGTTGGCATGATGAAACAGAATTCTGGGACTGAGTGAAAATAACACTTTTCTGGAATCTAAGTGAATCTGATGGCAAGTTGACAGCAGAAATTAATGGTGTTAGAGACCACCTCATGGCATGAAAATTGAAAGGATGCTAGAAGACAACATATACTTCAAAACACTAGCACTGAGCTTGAGCTAATTCACAACATATCACAAGATAGCAACCACTTTTCATGGCATAAAAATAACAGCAGATTGTCAGACTTGGAAATATTTGGCATGGTTGGAAACAACAACATTTTAGTGGCTACTTTAGAGCATGGTTCCCACGTATTTGCAAGTTGATCATGACAAAGATAAACACCATGGCATTCTACACATCGAAGACTACCATATTCATGTTGGCACAAACATCATAGCATGCATGGATTAAACATAGCAAAAATGACAAAATGGCACTATGAGATAAAATGACATTTTTATAAACTTTCTCAAAAGACCAAACCAATAGCACCAATGAATTCCTGAGATTTTTCTACCCCAAATTCATGTATCATACCCATATAGTCACATGGAGCATCATGTTAAAAACTACATAGCAAAATCATCATCCACTCCTATAAGTGAAAACATACCCAAAATGCTCATGTGCAAAAATGAACATGTCCAGATTTGGAATTATAGCTATAATTGGAAAAGATCTCATTATCACCATAAATCATTACACATGATCAAATAAATAGTGTATGACAAGTGGGGCATGACCCACTTGTCATACACACACTAACACACACACTACACCAGCACACAACACACACAGCCACACTTACACATACACATGGATCTGGTTGCCACACCAGATCCACACACAGCTCACACACACAAGCACACACACACACACACACACACACACACACACACACACACACTGCAGCCACACCAGATCCTAGCATAGCCACACTCGATCTGCCCACACACACAACACGCACACAAGATCCGGCCCACACCAGATCCTCAACACCGAACACCACACGCGGCCAATCGAAAAAAAGAAAACCACCAGGGGGAGCGGGGTTCGAACCCCCGACCTGGCGGTCGATCCCCGAGCGCAACACCATTGCGCCACTGCACCGGATCTAACCAGAGTAGGACAGCGAGCCCACTAGTACTAACTGACGCACCTTAACTGACGAAACTAAAGCTCGCCAACCGGCGACAGACATGGCGGATGCGACGAATTCCGGCGGCTACAGGGGGCATTTGGCGATGCGGACTTGCAGGCAGAGCCGGGGAACAACGGGGAGTCCATTCCCCCGTTCGCCTTGCGACGAGGGGGAACAACGGCAAGCCCTCAAGGCCACACCTGTGACCGGCGGTGAGGAACATGACGGCGACAATGCCACGGGATCCGGCGACAAGAGAGGGCAGCAAGGATCAGCTGGTCACCGCAGGGATGGCGATGACGACCGGGACGCGACGAAGGGGAAGGAGAGGCGGAGATGCGGCGATGACGAAGAGGAAGGATACCGACGACGATCCACCCCCTTGCGGACGACACGACGACGAAGCGGCACCACGGGGAGGTGCTCCTCACCTCCTAGCGGCGGGAATGGGACATGGATGATGACACCATGCTCCACTCCATCTCCACCGGCAACGAGAGCCACCGGAGTCGACGGCGGTGACGCGGCTCTGCACTCTGAACACTCTCTGCTCTCTCTGCACCCGGAAGAAGAAGGAGAAGAAAGGGGAGGAAGGAGGGACATGAGATGGCGGCATCACGGGAGGACAGAGCGGAACCCTAGGGGAATGCACGCATGTCAAGGCTTCAAAAGGGGGGGCCAGACGGCGATGCGACGGCAAAGCTGACGGCGGCAAAACGCTCTCTCTGCTCTCACTGAAGCTGACGGACAGGCGACAGGAGGAGGTAGCCGCTAGGCCACCTGGGCTGGGCCGCACGGGGAGGAACCAGCCCAGTTCTCTCTCTCTCTCTCTCTCTCTCTCTCAGAGAACAAAACCAGTAGGTTTTTCTATTTAAAAAAACAGCTCACTTACAAAAGCCCCAAACAAATGAATAAAATGGTTTTTGATAAAACAAAAGCACTTTTACTTACGAAGATATAAGACCCTTTTAATAAAATTATCATGTTGATTTTTAGAGCAACTAATTTAAATAGTTTTAAAACACATCAGCCCCTTGTTATTTAAAGCCCCAAATTCAATGAGCTCAAAACATTAAAATAACTACACACACACTCCTAAAATATTATAGACTACCTCCTGAACATTTTAAACAATTTTTATAGCAAGTGAATTCTGTTGATTAAATGCCAATGGAATAAGAGCAAAGATTGGGTTTGTTTGAAAATAATAAGAGAGAGGGAAGGAGATGAAGCCCACTCAAACCACACATCCACAACAACATTCACATTACTACAAGGTCAAGAAGCACATCATAAAACAAAGTGCATGGCATGATGATGAATGATATGATGCATGATGCATGAATGCATGAGACAAGGCATGACAAGGAGCAAACTCATTCATTGAACACCTGACCACAATGTTCACATAGGTTTACATGCCATAAAAGGTAGGGACAACACTTGGGATGTCACAACTCTCCCACACTACAAGAGGATCTCGACCCGAGATCTAGGAACGAAAGAACTCTGGAAATTCGGAACGGAGAAGGTCCTCACGTTCCCAAGTAGCTTCTTTGTCAGAATGATGAGACCACTTCACCTTGAGGAACTTGATAGACTTGTTGCTAGTCTTATGCTCAGTTTCTTCGAGAATAGCCACTGGATGCTCACGATAAGAGAGGTATTCTTAGAGATCAATGTCTTGGAGTTCAATGGCGCGCTCTGGAGTCTTGAAGCACCTTCGGAGCTGAGAAACATGGAAGACATCATGCTCATTTGCGAAATTTGGAGGAAGCTCTAGTTGATATGCAAGTCCACCTCTCTTGCCAACAACTTTGAAAGGACCAACAAAGTGAGGAGCTAGCTTCCCTTTAATTCCAAACCGCTGAGTGCCCTTCATGGGAGAGACTGTGAGATAGACTAGATCATCCACTTCAAAGGAAACATCCCGATGTTTGTTATCGTAATAACTCTTCTATCGGGATTGAGCTGCTTTGAGGTTCTCATGAATGACACGACACATCTCTTCTGCTTCAGTGATCATGTCATTGCCCAAAATCTGGCGCTCACCGGTTTCAGACCAGTCAAGCGGGGTACGACACTTCCTGCCGTAGAGAATCTCAAAAGGAGCCTTGCCTGAGCTAGCTTGAAAGCTATTGTAGTATGAGAATTCAGTGTATGGAAGGCAGTCTTCCCATTTCATGCCAAACGAAATCACACAAGCTCTGAGCATATCTTCAAGGATGTGATTGACTCTCTCAACTTGACCACTTGTCTGCGGATGGAACACAGTGCTGAAACGGATCTTGGTAGCTATAGCAGTCTGGAAGGACTCCCAAAACTTGGAAGTAAACAGGCTTCCATGGTCAGATGAGATGAGCCGAGGAATACCATGCAAAGAAACTATTCTTGACGTATACAACTCTGCTAGCTGAGCTGCCGAGATAGATTCTTTGACTGGAAGGAAATGAGCAACTTTGATCAGCTTGTCGATAACCACAAAGATGGCATCGTTGCCTCTCTTGGACTTGGGAAACCCAGTGATGAAATCCATCTGTACATGATCGGATTTCCACTCTAGAATAGGCAAAGGCTGAAAAGACCTACTGGACCTTGATGTTCCGCCTTCACTCTGCGACAAACATCACACTCGTTCACGAACTGAGCAATTTCACGTTTCATGCGAGTCCACCAGAAGGTTTGCTTGATATCCCGATACATCTTGGAACTTCCTGGGTGAATGGATGTAAGAGAATTGTGTGCTTCGTCCATGATAACCTTCCTGAGGTCACCTTTTGGAACCACCAGACGGTCCTCAAAGAACAAGGTGTCCTTGTCATCAACTCGAAAGAACTTATACTTCGGAATGCCCTCTGCCACACCTTTCTTCACTTTCTTCACCATAGCGTCAAGAAGCTGCGCTTGGTGAACCTGATCTTCCAGAGTCGGAGAGACTTGAAGATTGGCAAGAAATCCTTGCGGAATCATTTTAAGGTTGAGCTTGTGGAAGGCTTCACAAAGCTCGGGTTGAAGAGGCTTCAGGATGAGACTGTTGCACTATGCCTTATGGATGAGCGCGTCTGCAATGGCATTTGCTTTTCCAGGAGTATACTCAATGCTTGGATTGAAGTCCTCAAGCATTTCCACCCAACAGGACTGCCGAAGATTAAGATTGGGTTGAGTGAAAATATACTTCAAGCTCTTGTGATCGGTGTACATCTCAACTAGTCTTCCCAACAACAAATGCCTCCAAGTCATTAGAGCATGCACAAGTGCCACCAACTCGAGATCATGAGTGGGGTAGTTCTTCTTAGCAGGCTTCAACTGACGCGAGGTATAAGCAACAATCTTCTTATCTTGCATGAGAACACCACCAAGACCTTGGAGAGAAGCATCACATAATACTTGGAAAGGCTTTGACTGCTTAGAAGGAACAAGAACTGGAGCTGAAGTCAGTCTCTGCTTGAGTGTATTGAACTCCACATCACACTTAGGAGACCAAACATACTTGACACTCTTCTGGAGGAGATTGGACAGAGGCTTAGCAATTTGAGAGAAGTTCTCCACGAATCTTCTGCAATAACTAGCAAGCCCGAGAAAACTCCGAAGCTGCTTCACATTGTGAGGAGGCTCCCACTTCAAGATTGCCTCAACTTTCTCAGGGTGCACTTTAATTCCCTCGGCAGAGATCACATGCCCAAGGTACACCACTTCATTGAGCCAAAACTCACACTTGGAAAACTTGGCATAGAATCGATGCTCTCTTAACTTGTCAAGCACAAGGCGGAGATGCTCTGCATGTTCTTCTTCTGTCTCCGAGAACACAAGGATATCATCCAAATAGACCAAGACGAACTCATTCTTGAAAGGAGAGAAAATGAAGTTCATCATTCTTGAGAAGGTTGGAGGAGCATTTGCAAGACCAAACGACATGACGGTGTACTCATAAGAGCCAAAACTCGTCCTGAAAGCAGTCTTAGGAATGTCTTCTTTGCGAATGCGAATCTGATGATAACCCATGCGAAGATCAAGATTCGAGAAAACCTTGGCACCTTTCAGTTGCTCAAACAACTCATTGATGTTGGGAAGTGGTTACTTGTTTCTGATTGTCTTCTTGTTCAATGGACGGTAATCGACACAAAGCCGGTCTGTTCCATCTTTCTTCTTGACAAACAGAACACCACAACCCCATGGAGAGGAACTTGGTCTGATCAGACCCAGACGTTCTTGTTCATCTAGCTGCTTCTTCAACTCTTTCAGCTCTTCGGGGCCAAGTTTGTAAGGGCGCTTGCTAACCGGTTCGGTTCCGGCTCGAGGTCAATCACGAACTCGACTGGCCGGTGCAGAGGCAGTCCTGGCAATTCTTCTGGAAAGACATCTTCATACTCGCAAACCACCGGAATTTGAGAAATCGCCGAGATTTCACCCTTCTCATTAAGAGCAAAGAGACGGATTGTGTCATCGCGAGCTGCGGTAATAATCACATCTTCTGAAGGATGAGTCAGCTTGACTTCTTTTGCTTGGCAATCAATATGAGCCCTATTCATAGCCAGGAAGTCCATGCCCAAAATGAGATCAATGTCTGAATTGCCGAGAACATAAGGAGAAGCCAAGAAAGAATAATTGCCCATCTTGATTGAAACATCCGAAACAACAGAATTGGTCCTCATCGAAGCACCCGGAGAAACAATACCCAATGGTCTACCCAATGATGTCGATGGGAAATCATGCTTTATGAAAAATGGCTTTGACATGAAACAATGCGATGCACCAGAATCAAACAAAAACTTTTGCATGAAAAGAATTAACTAAGAGTTTACCCATAATCACATCATGAGAGTGCTCTACTTCAGTTGCATTCACCATGTTCACCCTTGTTGACTTGGGATTATGCTTCACCATTGCATTGCCTGGAGGTCTGACTAGAGGAGGAGGCGGAAGACGCCACTGGTTGCACTTGTTTGTGTACTGACCCTTCTGACAACACTTGTGACAAGTAACCTCAGAAAGCGGACGAACGTTGCCTGGAGGAGGAACAAAAGCTGCCTTGGACGCCTGGGGTCTCTGCTGATATCCCGGGTTGGGTGGGTGGGAAGAACCACGACCACTGAACTGCTTCTGCTGCTGAGGAGGACGAAACGGAGGAGGATTTGGCACCCAATATTTCTGCTGCTTAGGAACCAACTGAGAGCTAGAAGAAGAAGAATATGAATCCCTTGAACGCTTGCTTGAGTTCTCCAACTTAAGCTGAGTTGCCTTGACCTTCAAAGCCATGTTGTAGAATTGATCAAACTCACGAGGCTCTTGAAGGACTAGACCTGGCAGAAGCTCATCCTTGAGACCACCTCTGAATTGATACATCATAGCCTTGTCATCTGGAACATCTTGCTTAGCATAGCAGGCCAGATTCTGGAACTCGATGTTGTTTTGATAGACAGACTTGCTTCCCTGCTTCAGGTGCCTGAAATTCTCACGCATCTCCTCGACAAAGCTTGTCAAAATGTAATGGGCCCTGAAATCACGACAGAAACGTCCCAAGTAACAACACGATCGCCCCTGGAATCCTTGTATTGTTGCCACCAATCAACTGCCTGACCCTTGAGCTGGAACAATGCAAATCTAACAAAGTCCTCTAGCCTAACATTGCTGCACTCAAAATGCTTACTCATGTCACGGAGCCAATCATCAGCATCAAAAGGCTGCTCACAACAGGTGAAAGACTTGGGATGGTTGGCAAGGAACTGGTTGAGCGTCGCAAAATGAGGTTGATTCTGAAAATTCCCTTGAAAGCCTTGCTGACCCTGACCCTTTCTTGCAACAGCCTGAGCAACATCTGAGTGTTCACATTGGTTGCGGTCATCACAGCTTGTCAAGCTTCTAGAGGAGGAGGCGGTGGCGGGGGTGGTGGAACATCAGCCTGCTCCTCACCACGACCCGGATTCCCGCGAGTTGGTGGAGCCATCCTGGAGATGGACAAAAACATCAGCACCTCATTGATAAGATGAATTCAGTAGATGAATCAAATGCTTGAAAGAATTGCACAAATAACATCACAGCCTTCCTACTGAAAAATGAGTAAAAATGCTTTCTTCGGTTTCGCGATAACATCATCAGATATTAGAAGCCACTTGCAATAACACAAAAGTATTGAGCCAATGTTGCTCTGAACAAATGTATATGCCCACATACATCTGAAGAATATGATCCTAGATAACTACAAGAGTTCCCACCTAAGAACTTCCGAAAACTTTCTGGTTATGCAATCCGGTGTGGGGGATACAAGGAGGAAATATCTCACACAACTAGCAATCCTACACCCCAACTGTATCCATCCTTCAACACATAACCAGAGGCTTTCACAAATTCATCTAACTCGAGTCCTCAAAATCACAATGATACTAAACCATGGTGGTACCCCGGATGCCTCCCCAGTATTGGGTGACTCCGACCTTACCTCACCACAACCAGTATTGAAGTAATTCCAAACACTCTTCGTCCTAAGATATGAAGGAACCTGAATGATAACAATGTGCCAACATTCCCTGGAGCTCGACTCCCCAGAAGAAATCAAGTCAGACAGGAGGCACCAAGACAGAACCCTATCACATCGGTATCATATAGACTCCAAAATACCCGCGTGATCCTAAAAAATTGAGCGAGAAGAGGAGTAGAATCCAAATTCCTAAGTCGAATACCTCACCAGAGCATAGAAGAGGAGTAAAAAGAATCCTACTCTCCGATATAACTGGACTCAAAATAGTTTTACTAGACTCGACTCGGCCAAGTTCGATCAAGCAAAGGGCTCCTATGGTCGTATGGCTCTGAATACCAACTTGTCACGCCCAAGATGCGCACCTATCCTTATTAAGGCACGGGGGCCTTGACAAGGGATAGAGGCGCATCTCGTCGTTCGCAAGTATAGCATCATTACATCATACATTTAAGAAGAGAGGAGTATATGAGTTGGCTTACACTCGCCACATGCTACCTTACAATCCACACAATAATTCAAACATCAATATGAAGACAGGGTCCGACTACGGTCGAAAACAAACGATAAAAGCAGATGCAATGAGACTATCTTGCTAGCCCGAATATCACGACCATGGTCCTCTACTCATCTAGATAAGTTACGTACATCCTGCCTCTTTCCTCGTCATACTCCCACTGGAGCTGCGTCAGATCATCCTACACGAACTCATCTGTACCTGCACCTGGATTGTTGTAGTAATCTGTGAGCCACAAGGACTCAGCAATCTCGTGCCCGGGTACCGAGACTATTCAGGCTTATAGGTTGGGATGGGGTATGTGTTTAGTTGCAGCAGCACTAAGCATTTATGGTGGCTAATCTTACGTAACATGAAAATAAATATGTGGCCTACCATAAACGATCGAATCTAGAATGACCTCTATGAGATCCTGAACACTTACTTACGTCAATCATAACCCCACCGTGTTCTCTCTCAGATCATGTTCACGAGCAAAGACGATCACGGTTACTCACACAGTTGATGCATTTTATTAGAGTTTACTTCAATTTAACTATAACAGGGTGTTAAACAAATATCCAAGTTGCCACATAACCGTGGGCACGGCTTTCCGAAAGATTTGACCCTGCAGGGGTGCTCCAACTAGTCCATCACAAATTAACCATACTCCGCGGGAATAGCCTCGATCATGGATCTCGTGATCATCCTAGGAAACTCCAAAGGAATTCCAACACCTCGAGATAGCCCGAAGGAATTCAGAGCCCCTCAAGCTAGACACTTGATAAGTAACACAAATCCAGCAAGACCACCCGATGCATCGACGAACCTGATAAGAGCCGCGTATCTCATTCTCAGGACACGACAGATAAGCGAAGCGTACGGTGGCCTGATAGAAATCTCCCGAGTTGCCCCTCGTTGGCCCCGCACGCTGCTCTAGTTTGGACCAACACTCATGAGGAGCACTGGCCCGGGTTGTTGATTAATCCACGGGGTTGCAAAGCCCTATGCAAATTTTATTAAGTTATTAAGTAAATGTAGTACCAAAGTTGGGTCTTGCCAGACAAGTTTGAATCTTAACCGAATAAACAAGGGGGTCCCCATAATAACCCCGAGCATGTTAGGAGCGCAAAGTATGGAAACATAACACCGGTAACAAGAAACTATGGCGGTAACAGCGAAAAAAAACACCTAGCAAAAGTCCAAGCCTTACACCAATACCAAGATATATATGTGCATTAAATTAAATAACAGATAATATTGTGATATGCCAAATCCATGTTATCACATGGAACAACCTGTACCTGCAACTAGAACGCTATAAGAGGGGCTGAGAAGCGGTAACTTAGCCAATCAAAGGTTTTCTAGGATGTGGAGGGTTAGAGGCTATCATGGTAATTAGGAGGCTAACATTCAAGTGGTAGGTAGCACGAAAGTAGTGATAAGAGCGAGACAACTAGCAAGCAAAAATAGTATTGGGATCCAGGTACGATCATCTTGCTTGTTGGTTCTTCAGTGGAACAAGTAGTGGGATCCTCGTAGTTGTACTCGCCTGGCTCTTCGTACTCAGGTTCAACGTTCGCGTCTACCAAAAAGAAACAGCAAGAATAAACAAGCAACCAAGGTGCAATGCACAAGCAAGAATTATGCATGATTATGTGAAGAGTTTTAGCATGGCAATCCTAACTAGTCATGTTTCACATGCAAAGGATTGGTTATTAATGAATCTGGACAGAACCTTATGTTAAGTTATTTAGACATGCATGAACATGGAAAATATGGATGCATCATGATAAACAAATACAAATGCATATGTAGAACGTAAGAAACGGAGTTACGGTTCTCACGATACGCTCACGACAAGATACGAAGGCAAAACACAAGATAAGAAGGCCCTGGGCTATTCCTTGGCATTCTAAGGTAGCCACTGGTTAGGCAAGGAAAAGCCAACCAAAAAAGAGCCAAAGATCAAGCAATTCCATGGAGTATAGTTCCCACAAGTCACAAAACAATAAAACAAACAATCTGCCACAAAACAGCAACATAGCAACTTTCACAGCCAATTACTTGAGCTACAGGATTCCTACAACAACAAACAAGGCATTGACAGAAACTACATGATATGCTTATCAACTTATCCAACTAAGCAATCTGGAAAGGAGGCACACATCAATAAACATGAAGCTCACAAGTTGGCATGATGAAACAGAATTCTGGGACTTAGTGAAAATAACAGTTTTCTGGAATCTGAGTTAATCTGATGGCAAGTTGACAGCAGAAACTAATGGTGTTAGAGACCACTTCATGGCATGAAAATTAACATGATGCTAGAAGACAACATATACTTCAAAAACAAGCACTGAGCTTGAGTTAATTCACAACATATCACAAGATAGCAACCACTATTCATGGCATAAAAATAATAGCAGATTCTCAGACTTGGAAATATTTGGCATGGTTGAAAACAACAACATTTTAGTGGCTACTTTAGAGCATGGTTCGCACTTATTTGCAAGTTGATCATGAAAAAGATAAATACCATGGCATTCTACACATCGAATACTACCATATTCATGTTGGCACAAACATCATAGCATGCATGGATTAATAATAGCAAAAATGATAAAATGGCACTATGAGATAAAATGACATTTTGACAAACTTGCTCAAAAGACCAAACCAATAGTACCAATGGATTCCTGAGATTTTTCTACCCCAAATTCATGTATCATACCCATATAGTCACATGGAGCATCATGACAAAAAACTACATAGAAAAATCATCATCCACTCCTATAAGTGAAAACATACCCAAAATGCTCATGTGGAAAATGAACATGTCCAGATTTGGAATTATAGCTATAATTGGAAAAGATCTAATTATCACCATAAATCATTACACATGATCAAATAAATATTGTATGACAAGTGGGGCATGGCCCACTTGTCATACACACACTACACCAGCACACAACACACACAGCCACACTTTAACACACATGGATCTGGTTGCCACACCAGATCCACACACAGTTCACACACACAAGCACGCGCGCACACACACACACACTGCAGCTACACTAGATCCTGGATAGCCACACTTGATCTGCCCACACACAAAACACGCACACCAGATCCGGCCCACACGAGATCCTCAACACCGAACACCACACGTGGCCAATCGAAAAAAAGAAAACCACCAGGGGAGCGGGTTTCAAACCCCCGATCTGGCGGTTGATCCCCGAGTGCAACACCACTGCGCCACTGCACCGGATCTCAACAGAGTAGGACAGGGAGCCCACTAGTACTAACTGACGCGCCTTAACTAACGAAACTAAAGCTCGCCACACTGTCGACAAACACGGTGGAGGTAACAAATTCCGGCAGCTACAGGGGGCATCCGGCGACGTGGACTTGCAGGCAGAGCCGAGGAACAACGGGGAGTCCATTCCCCTGTTCACCTCGCGAAGGGGGCGGGGAATGACGGCGAGCCCTCAAGGCCACACCTTTGACCGACGGTGACGAACACGACGGTGACAATGCCACGGGCTACGGCGAGATGAGAGGGCAGCAAGGATCGGCTACTCACCGTAGGGAGGGCGACGACGACCGGGACACGATGAAGGGGAAGGAGAGGCGGAGATGCGGCGGCGACGAAGAGGAAGGAGACCGACGACGATCCGCCCCCTTGCGGACGACGCGACGGCGAAGCGGCACCGCGGGGAGGTGCTCCTCACCTCCTAGCGGTGGGAATGGGACGCGGATGATGACACCATGCTCCACTCCATATCCACCGGTGAAGAGAGCCATCGGAGTCGACGGTGGCGACGCGGCTCTACACTCTAAACACTCTCTGCTCTCTCTGCACCCGGAACAAGAAGGAGAAGAAAGGAGAGGAAGGAGGGAGATGAGATGGCGGCGGCGCGGGAGGACAGATCGGAACCCTAGGGGAATGCACGCACGTCGAGGCTTTAAAAGGGGGGCCAGACTGCGACGCGACGGCAAAGCTGACGGCGGTGACGCGCTCTCTCTCTCTGCTCTCACTTAAGCTGACGGACAGGCGACAGAGCAGGTAGCCGCTAGGCCACTTGGGCTGGGCCGCGCAGGGAGGAACCGGCCCAGTTCTCTCTCTCTCTCTCTCTCAAAGAACAAAACCAGTAGGTTTTCTATTTAAAAAACAGCCCACTTACAAAAGCCCCACAGAAATGAATAAAAGGGTTTTTGATAAAACAAAAGCACTTTTACTTACGAATATATAAGACCCTTTTAATAAAATTATGATGTTGATTTTTAGAGCAACTAATTTAAATAGTTTTAAAACACATCAGCCTCTTGTTATTTAAAGCCCCAAATTCATTGAGCTCAAAACATCAAAAGAACTACACACACTCCTAAAATATTATAGACTACCTCCTGAACATTTTAAACAATTTTTATAGCAAGTTAATTATGTTGATTAAATGCCAATGGAATAAAAGAAAAGAGTGGGTTTGTTTGAAAAGAATAAGAGAGGGAGAAGGAGATGAAGCCCACTCAAACCACACATCCACAATAACACTCACATTACTACAAGGTCAAGAAGCACATCACAAAACAAAGTGCATGGCATGATGATGAATGATATGATGCATGATGCATGAATGCATGAGACAAGGCATGACAAGGAGCAAACTCATTCATTGAACACCTGACCACATGGTTCACATAGGTTTACATGCCATTAAAGGTAGGGACAACACTTGGGCTGTCACAATTAGGTCCTCCGGGGCAAGTGGACCCTCCCGGTGGACCCCCGGAACCCCTTCGGTGGTCCTGATATAATACCGATAAACCCCAAAACCTTTCCGATAACTGAAACTGGACTTCCCATATATATATCTTCACCTCCGAACCATTCCGGAACTCCTCGTGACGTCCAGTATCTCATCCGGGACTCCGAAAAACTTTCATTAACCATATACAATTCCCATTACAACTCTAGCATCATCGAACCTTAAGTGTGTAGACCCTACGGGTTCGGGTACCATGCAGTCATGACCGAGACACCTCTCTGGCCAATAACCAATAGCGGGATCTAGATACCCATATTGGCTCCCACATGTTCCACGATGATCTCATCGGATGAACCACGATGTCGGGGGTTCAATTAATCCCGTATACAATTCCCTTTGTCCATCGGTATGTTACTTGCCCGAGATTCGATCGTCGATATCCCTATACCTTGTTCAATCTTGTTACTGGCAAGTATCTTTACTCGTTCTGTAACACATTATCTCGTGACTAACTCCTTAGTCACATTGAGCTCATTACGATGATGTATTACCGAGTGGGACCAGAGATACCTCTCCGTCACACAGAGTGACAAATCCCAGTCTCGATTCGTGCCAACCCAACAGACACTTTTGGAGACACCTGTAGTGCACCTTTATGGTCACCCAGTTACGTTGTGACGTTTGATAAATCCAAAGTATTCCTACGGTATCCGGGAGTTGCACAATCTCGTGGTCTAAGGAAATGATACTTGACATTAGAAAAGCTCTAGCAGACGAACTACACGATATTGTGCTATGCTTAGGATTGGGTCTTGTCCATCGCATCATTCTCCTAATGATGTGATCCCATTATCAATGACATCCAATGTCCATGGCCAGGAAACCATGACCATCTATTGATCAACGAGCTAGTCAACTGGAGGCTCACTAGGGACATGGTGTGGTCTATGTATTCACACATGTATTACGATTTCCGGTTAATACAATTATAGCATGAACAATAGACAACTATCGTGAACACAGAAGTATAATAATAACCATTTTATTATTGCCTCTAGGGCATATTTCCAATAGTAACTTCGCACAAATTTGCATTCACTTGTTCTTCTTTTTATTTGCTATTATATTTAGTGTGCCACATAAAAATCAAAAATACAAAAATATTTAGCTTTGCTAGTTTCTAGTTTTCTTGTTTGAAGTCATGACTAGTTCTTCTTTTGTTCGTGTTACTCCCAATAATGATGTTGTTAACTTTACACAAAGTGGATGAGAAAGTTTGAAGGATGCATGGTATAGGATATAACATGATCAAAATAAAGCAACTAATAAGTTATCCAGCACAACCTTGCTTCATAATTTTTATGTTGGTGTGACAACTTGGTATAGCTTTGTCCTTGATGCCATCACTGGTGGGAACTTCTTAATGTGTCACACCTTGGATGCTTATAATGCTATTGAAAATCTTGTTGGAACCGCACCTACTATCGTTAATGAAATCAATTTAACAATGGAACATGTTAAGCAAAGGCTTGATGCTATTGAAAACAAGATGATCACTAGTGAACCAATTGAGGAGTTAGATAAAAAACTGCATAATCATATTACTCAATTTGGGTCACGTGTGGGAATGACTTTGAAAGCTTTAAAAGAGAAGGAAACTATTATTGATGATAGGGTAGAAAGAGGTTTGATTATAATTGATAAAATGGAGGAAGTCATTGTTAAAGTAAGTTCCGCTTTCACCCCATCTAAAGCTAGTGCTAGTACCTCTAGAAGCAAAAAACCCAAATTCATATACATACCAAAACATTAGTACACCTCCTACCAATAGACACGAGGTTCTTAAAATGATTAGTGTTCAACCCAACTTTATAAGCTTGATAAAAGATCATATTATTCATAGTTTTTTTATTACTGAGTTTGATGTCAAAGATGACAACACTTGAAACTATGCATTATGCTTAGCTAGGGGCATAAAACAATAGCGCTTGTTGGGAGGCAACCCAATATGTATCTTAATTTTTGATTTACTTTTTGTTATTTTGTGATAACATGATTATTACCTATGTAGTTATTATATTTTTATGTTTTAGTTGTTGTTCGTGCCAAGCAAAGCCTTTGGGATAACTCATAAGATGAGTAGAAACAATGTTGAACCAAAACAGAAACTTTTCACTCCAGTACAGGAATTTTCATTTTTTACTGGAGTGTGATATTGATCTGAAATTTTAACATAGTATTATTATACAAATTATCCATGTTTTCCTAATTTTAAGAAGTTTTATAGGTAGAGAAGTATGGGATCTTTATAGATTCCTACAGACTGTTCTGTTTTAGACAGATGCTATTTTCTTTGCATAGTTTGCTTGTTTGGATTATGTTATGGATTGTATCGGTGGGTATAAGCCATGTATAAGTTAGAATACATTACCTATTATGAAAATTTTAATTAAGAATCAATTTACAACAGTACCTAAAGTATGCAATATGTTGCTTATACTAACGGATCTCACAAAGTTTTGTTGAGTTTTATGTGATTGAAGTTTTCAAGTTTTGGGTGTGATCACGATGGACCACAGAATAAGGAGTAGAAAGAGACTAAGATTGGGGATGCCCAAGGAATCGCAAGTAATATCCTAAGGAATACTCAAGCATCTAAGCTTGGGGAATCCCCTCTTTCGTCTCAATCCATCAGTATGTCACTTGGAGCTATATTTTTATTCATCACATGATATGTGTTTTGCATGGAGCATCATTTGCTTTTGTTTGCTTTTACTTTCAGTTTGTCACAATCATAATTTTATGTACACACCTACTTGAGAGAGACACACCTCCATCATAATTTGCTAGAATACTCTATGTGCTTCACTTATATCTTTGTAGCTTGACAGTTGCTCTAGTGCTTCACTTATATCTTTTTGAGCACGGTGGTATGTAGATTTTATAGAAATAGTATGCTCTTGTTCTTCACTTATATTTATTTGAGAGCTGAATAAATTGACGGTAATTTGCATGTGTCATAAGACTAGTCCAAAAATAATGGGTATTCAATGAATGATAATCAAAACCATCATGTAGCACATATAGAGAAATTTTGTGTTAATGACATTGATGTGGTAATATGAAAAGGGTGTGAGTCCACAATTGTTGATTCGTAGAAGTGTCGAGATTAATAGGTGTTAACTTTTTATTATTCTAAAAATTAAAGAGGGATGGTGATGATGGCTGAGCATTTTTATTCCTCGTTGAAATCATAGTGTTGTTTCGAGTCGGGGGGGCGCGATGGTTAACTCCTACCAACCTCCTCCCCTGGGGCATGCGAGGAGTACTTTGATTTGTGAGAAAACTAATAAAACTTTGCAATAAGTATATGAGTTCTTTATGCCTAATGTGACACCATGGACATACGCATCCTCACCTTCTCATATTTGCTAGCCTCTTCGTTACCGTGCATAGCCCATTCTCACCTCGAGGATGGGTGTAACTTTCGTCGGTGCATCCAAACCACGTGACATGATACGCTCTGTTGCACATAAGCCTCATTATATTTTCCTCAAAACAGCCACCATACCTACCTATTATGGAATTTCCATAGCCATTCCGAGATATATTGCCATGCAAATGCCATCGTCACTTCACATGACTAGTTCGTTCGTCATCATATTGCTTTGCATGATCATATAAAGCTGGCATAGTATTTGTGGCAAAGCCACCGTTCATTATATTTTTTATACATGTCACACTAGATCATTGCACATCCTGGTACACTGCTAGAGCCATTCCTATAGAGTCATATGTTCCTATCGGTTCTTCATATTGAGTTGTAAGTAAATAAAAGTGTGATGATCATCCTTATTAGAGCATTTTCCTAGTGAGGAAAGAATGATGGAGACTATGATTGTTGGGAAACATTGTGTGGGAAACAAAAAATTTCCTACAGACACCCAAGATCTATATATGAAGATCAACAACTACGAGAGGGGGAGTGCATCTACATACCCTTGTAGATCACTAAGCCAGAAGCATTAAGAAACACGGTTGATGTAGTTGAACGTCTTCATGGTCCAATAACGATGTGCCCCATGATCCAATCATGATCTAGCGCCAAATGGACGACACCTCCGTGTTCAACACACGTATAGCTTGATGAATTCTCTGCCTCCTTGATCCAGCAAGCGAGGGAGGAGTAGTAGATGAGTTCTCCGGCAGACGACGACATGGCGATGGTTGTGGTGGAGCTGTCCCGGCAGGGCTTTGCCAAGCGCTACCGCGACGAACTGGAGGAGAAACGATCTAGAGAGAGAGGGAGGGTTGTGATACGTCTCCGTCGCATCTATAATTTTTGATTGTTTCATGCCAATATTATACAACTTTCACATAATTTTGGCAACAATTAGTATGATTTATTGGACTAACCTATTGATCCAATGCCCAATGCCAGTTCATGTGTTTTGTGTTTTTTTTTGTTTCACAAAAATTCCATATCAAACGAAGTCCAAACGCGATAAAAATTTACGAAGATTTTTTGGGAATATTTATGAATTTTGAGAAGAGGAATCAGCGCAAACGGAGTCCCACGACCTCCACCCTCTACTAGGGTGCGGGCCAGGGCCCAAACAAGGCCTTGTGGACCGTGCCCACGTCTTAGGTTGGTTGGAGATCTCCTTCGGGAGCAGGAAAGCTATTTTTTGGATAAAAATCCCCTCAACATTTCAGCCAGATCGAAGTTACGGATCTTCGGGAGTATAAGAAACGGTTTTGGCTAGAAAACAGGAACGCGAAATAGAAGAGAACACAGAGGGAGATCCAATCTCGGAGGGGCTCCCACCCCTCCACGGCCATGAAGGCCATGGAACAGAGGGGGAATTCTCCTCCCATCTAGGGGGGGCAAGGAAGAAGAATAAGGAGGGGGGCTCTCTCCCCCTCTCTCCCGGTGGCGCCAAAGCGCCGCCGGGGCAATCATCGTGATGGGGATCTACATCAGCAATCTTGCCACCGTCAATACCAACTCTCTCTCCCCCTTTATGCAGCGGTGTAACACGTCTCTTACCCGCTGTAATATCTACTTAAACATGGTGCTCAACTCCATATATTATTTTCCAATGATATTTGGCTATCCTATGATGTTTGAGTAGATCTCTTTTGTCCAACGGGTTAATTGTGGTATGATGTTATGTATGTGAGTTGTATGTTGATATGGTGCTGTCCTATGGTGCCCTCCGTGTCGCACAAGCACGAGGGATCCCCGTTGTCGGGTGTTTCAATTGTTCATGATTTGCCCATGGTGGGTTGCTTGAGTGACAGAAACATAAACCCGAGTAGGTGGGTTGTTGCGTATGGGAGTAAAGAGGACTGGATACTTAATGCCGTGGTTGGGTTTTACCTTAATGATCTTTAGTAGTTGCGGATGCTTGTTAGAGTTCCAATCATAAGTTCATATGATGCAAGTACGGAAAGTATGTTAGCATATGCCTCTCCTCCATTGCATATAACAAGTATCTATCATATCATATTCAATTGCCTAGGGACAATCTTTCTCTTGCGTTACACAAAAAGCTTGCTACAAAACTTTTTTTACTTTTATTGTTCTTTTATTAAAACAACACCTAAATTTTATTTCCACATTCTTTATTATCTTGCAAAGTACTTCTAGTTTTATTCTCGCAAAGTAGTTTCATACTTATTCTAGGTAAAGCAAGCATTAGTGTGCGTAGAGTTGTATGAGTGGTCAATAAAAATTGAGAGAATATTAATTATACCTTTAGCTCCTTGTTGGGTTCGACACTATTACTTATCGAAAAAGTATACAAATGATCCCCTACATTTGTGGGTTATCAGGTTGCACCATGGATTGGGGGTGCGACTGCCCTTCTTCTCCTCACATATATATTGGGGGAAGGGAGGAGGGGTCGGCGCCCTAGGGTTTCCCCTAGGGGTGGGGCAGCGGCCAAGGGGTGCATTGGCCCCAAAGTTAGGGTAGCTGGTGTCTTGAGAGCTTGCCCCACCATTCCCTTGGCCGCGTGGGCCTAGGTTAGAGGTGCGGCCAGCCCAACAGGGGCTGGTGAGCACACTCTCATAGCCGATGGGGCCCTTCGGGGTAGATGGACCCTCCCGGTGGACCCCCAGAACACTTCCGGCATCCCTCTCACAAAACCTGTAATCCCTGGAACCTTTCCGAAACTCAAATATCAACTTCCCATATATCAATCTTTACCTCCGCAACTCCTCGTGATGTCCGGGATCTAGTATGGGACTCTGAACAACCTTCGGTCACCAACATACATAACTCAACATTACCAAGTCATCACCGAATGTTAAGTGTATAGACCCTCACTACTGGAATCAGGAGATTTGTCGTCTGCCAGATCTTTGTCGTTCGCTGGCAGACGGCAAAGATAGTCTTTGCCGTCAGCTGCCAAACAACGAACGGCAAAGAGGTGACTGATGGCAAAGAGTATATTTGCCATCAAGAGGTGCTGCAGGCTTGAGAACTATGGAGACATGACCGAGACACCTCTATGGTCAATAACCAATAGCAGGAGCTCGATGCCCATATTGGTTCCTACATATGAAGATCTTCATCGGTCGAACCACGATGTCAAGGATTCAGACAATCCCGTATATAGTTCCCTTTGTCCATCAGTATGTTACTTGCTCGAGATTCGATCATCGGTATCTCCATACCTAGTTCAATCTCGTTACCGGAAAGTCTCTTTACTCGTCCCATAATATAGGTTACCATGACTATCTTCTTAGTCACATTGCTTGCAAGCTTCTTGTGATGTTGTTTTACCGGGTGGGCCCAGAGATACCTCTCCGTCATACAGAGTGACAAATCCCAGTCTCGATCCATGCCAACCCAGCAGACACCCTCGAAGATACCTGTAGACCACATTTATAGTCACCCAGTTACGTTGTGGCGTTTGATACACACAAGGCATTCCTCCAATGTCAGGGGTTTGCATGATATCATGGTCGTAGGAACAGATACTTGACATGGATAAAGAAGTAGCAATAATCTAACACGATCAAATGCTATGCTTATAGTTCGGTCTTGTCCATCACATCATTCTTCTAATGATGTGATTCTGTTATCATATGACAACTCATGTCTATGGTCAGGAAACCTTGACCATCTCTGATCAACGAGTTATGCTAGTAGAGGATCACTAGGGACATAGTGTTGTCTATGTATCCACACATGTATCTCAGCTTTTGATCAATACATTTATATCATGGATAATAAAAGATTATCATGAACAAAGGAACTATCATAATAATCACTTTATTATTGCATCTAGGGCATATTTCCAACCGTCTCCCACTTACACTAGATTCAATAATCTAGTTCACATCACCATGTAATTTACATTGTAATGAATCTAACACCCATAGAGTTCTGGTGTTGATCATGTTTTGCCCATGGAAGAGGTTTAGTCAACGGGTCTGCAACATTTAGATTCGTATGTACTTTGCAAATATTTATGTCCTCCTCCTTGATGTAATAGAGGATGGAATTGAAATGATGCATTATGTGTTTGGGCCATTTGTGAAACCTGGGCTCCTTGGCTAGAGAAATGGTGACAGTGTTGTCACATAAGAGGGTCATTGGGTCCAGTGTAGTAGGCAAAACTCCAAGGTCCGTCATGAACTGCTTCATCTAGACACCTTCCTTTGCTGCTTCTGAAGCAGCTATGTACTCTTCCTTTAGGAAACCATTAGGGAATGCTATTTTGACATCCATCTATTGGGGAACGTCACCTGGGAAACAAAAAAATTCCTACATTCACGCAAGACCTATCCATGGTGATGAGCATCTACGAGAGGGAGAGTGGATCTATGTACCCTTGTAGATCGCTAAGCGGGAAGCGTTAACAAATGCGGTTGGTGTAGTCGAATGTCTTCGCGATCCAAATCACCGTGCGTCCCGCGATCCAATCACGATCCGTCCCGCGATCCAATCACGATCCGTCCCGCGATCCAATCACGATCCGTCCCGTGAACTTGATCACGATCCGTCCCACGAACTTGATCATGATCCTTCCGATCTAGCGCTGAACGAATGACACCTCCGCATTCAGCACATGTACGGCTTGATGACGATCTCCGCCGTCTTGATCCAGCAAGAGGGAGTGGAGAGGTAGAAGAGTTCTCCGGCAGAGCGACGGCGCTCCGGCGATGGTGGTGGAGCTATTCCGGCAGGGCTTCACCTAAGCACTGTAGAAATCCGATCTAGAGGAGAAACTATGCACTGGAGTAACGGGTGGCACGTGGCTGAAAATTCTATGCCAAAACCCTAAAACCTCTAGTATATATAAGAGGGAGGGAGGTGAGGCCTTGGTGCAAGGGCCAAGGCCCCCTTGCTTCGGCCGAAGGGGGAGGAGAGGAGGATTCCTCCACCAATCCTAGTAGGACTAGGATTCCTCCGCTTTTTGCCTTTTTTCCACTTTTCCTTTTGGGTTTTCTTTCCCCAGCCGCATGGGCCTTGTGGAGAACTCCAACCAGCCCACTAAGGGCTGGTATTCAATTTACCACAGCCCATGAAGCCTCTTGGGTCGAAATACCCCTCCCGATAGTCTCCCGGTACACTACCGATGAGCCCGAAACTTTTCCGGCGACCAAAATAGGACTTCTTATATATAAATATTTACCTCCGGACCATTCCAGACCTCCTCGTGACGTCCAATATCTCATCCGGGACTCCAAAAAAACTTCGGTCACCACCATACATAACTCTATACTACCGAAACGTCACCGAACCTTAAGTGTGCAGACCCTGCGGGTTCGAGAACTATGTAGACATGACCGAGACAACTCTATGGTCAATAACCAATAGCGGGACCTAGATGCCCATATTGGTTCCTACATATTCTATGAAGATCTTTATCGGTTGAACCTCTATTTCAAGGATTCAGGTAATCTCGTATGATGTTCCCTTTGTTCTTCGGTATGTTACTTGCCCGAGATTCGATCGTCGGTATCTCCATACCTAGTTCAACCTCGTTACCGGCAAGTCTCTTTACTCGTTCCATAACACAAGATCACGTGACTAACACTTAGTCACATTGCTTGCAAGGCTTATTGTGATGTTGTATTACCGAGTGGGCCCTGAGATACGTCTTCATCACAGGGAGTAAAAAATCCCAATCTTGATCCATGCCAAATCAACAGACACCTTCGGAGATACCTGTAGAGCACCTTTATAGTCACCTAGTTACATTGCGACGTTTGATACACACAAGGAACTCCTACGATATCCGTGAGTTGCATGATCTCATGGTCAGAGGAACATATACTTTGACATGCATAAAACAGTAGCAATAAACTGACACGATCATATGCTACGTTTGTAGTTTGGATCTTGTCCATCACATCATTCTCCTAATGATGTGATCCGGTATCAAATGACATCACATGTCAATGGCCCGGAAACCTTGACCATCTTTGATTAACGAGCTAGTTCACTAGAGGCATACTAGGGACAAAGTATTTTCTACTTACCCACACATGTAATGTGTTTCCAATCAATACAATTATAGCATGGACAATAAATGATTATCATGAACAAGGAAATATAATAAAAAACACTTTATTTATTGCCTCTAGGGCATATTTCCAATAGTCTCCCACTTGCACTAGAGTCAACAATCTAGTTCACATCACTATGTGATTTACATTGTAATGAATCGAACACCCATGCAGTTCTGGTGTTGATCATGTTTAGCCCTTGGAAGAGGTTTAGTCAACGGGTCTGCAACATTCAGATCCGTGTGCACTTTATAAATATTTATCTCCTTCTCCTCGATGTAATCGTGGATGGAGTTGAAGCGTCGCTTTATGTGTCGGGTCCTCTTGTGAAACCTTTGTTCCTTGGCCAGAGCAATGGCACCAGTGTTGTCACAGAACATGTTCATTGGATTCAGTGCACTGAGCACTACTCCAAGATCTGTCATGAACTGCTTCATCTAGACACCTTCCTTCGCTGCCTCTGAGGCTGCAATGTACTCCGCTTCGCATGTAGAATCGGCTACCACGCTTTGCTTGCAACTGCACCAGCTTACCTCTCCCCCGTTGAGAATAAATATGTATCCAGTTTGCGACTTAGAGTCATCCGGATCAGTGTCAAAGCTTGCATCGACATAACCCTTTACGACGAGCTCTTCATCACCTCCATAAACGAGAAACATTTCCTTAATCCTTTTCAGGTACTTAAGGATATTCTTGACCGCTGCCCAGTGTTCCATTCCAGGATCACTTTGAAACCTTCCGGCCATACTTATGGCAAGGCTAACATCGGGTCTTGTGCACAACATTGCATACATGATAGAGCCTATGGCTGAAGCATAGGGGATGACACTCATCTTTTCTCTATCTTCTGCAATCACTAGGCATTGAGTCTTACTCAACTTCACACCTTGTAACGCAGGCAAGAACCCCTTCTTGGACTGATCCATTTTGAACTTCTTCAAAACATTATCAAGGTATGTCCTCTGTGAAAGTGCTATTAAGCGTTTCGATCTATCTCTATAGATCTTAATGCCTAATATGAAATCAGCTTCTCCTAGGTCCTTCATTGAAAAACTCTTGTTCAAATATTCCTTCACGCTTTCCAGCATTTCTACATTGTTTCCAATCAGCGATATGTCATCCACATATAATATTAGAAACGCTATAGAGCTCCCACTCACTTTCTTGTAAATACAAGCTTCTCCATAAACTTGTATAAACTCAAACGCTTCGATCACCTCATCAAAACGCTTATTCCAACTCCGAGATGCTTGCACCAGCCCATAAATGGATCGCTGGAGTTTGCAAACTTTGTCAGCATTCTCTTGACCGACAAAACCTTCTGGTTGCATCATATACAACTCTTCCTGAAGGAAACCGTTGAGGAACGCTGTTTTGACATCCATCTGCTAAATTTCATAGTCGAAATAAGCAGCTATTGCCAACATGATTCTGACAGACTTAAGCATCGCTACGGGTGAGAAGGTCTCATCGTAGTCAACTCCTTGAACTTGTGAAAAAACCTTTGCCACAAGTCGAGCTTTATAGACGGTGACATTACCATCCGCATCTGTCTTTTTCATAAAGATCCATTTGTTCTGAATGGCCTTTCGCCCTTCAGGTAATACTTCCAAAGTCCATACTTTGTTTTCATACATGGATCCCATCTCGGATTTCATGGCCTCTAACTCATAGCTCATAGGTTCATTGTTGTCCAACAACATGACCTCCAAGACAGGGTTGCCATACCACTCAGGAGTAGTACGCGGCCTTGTCGACCTACGAGGTTCAATAGTAGCTTGATCCGAAGCTTCATGATCATCATCATTAACTTCCTTTTCTACTGTCGTAGGTTCCACAGAAACATCTTTCTGCGCTGCGCTACTTTCTGGTTGAAGTAAAGGTTCAATAACCTCATCAAGCTCTATTTTCCTCCCACTCAATTCTTTCGAGAGAAACTCTTTCTCAAGAAATGTTCCGTTCTTAGCGACAAACACTTTGCCTTCGGATCTAAGATAGAAGGTATACCCGACTGTCTCTTTCGGGTATCCTATGAAGACGCATTTCTCCGCTTTGGGTTCTAGCTTTTCAGACTGAAGCTTTTTGACATAAGCATCACATCCCCAAACTTTAAGAAACGACAACTTTGGCCTCTTGCCAAACCGCAGTTTATATGGCGTCGTCTCAACGGATTTTGATGGTGCCCTATTTAAAGTGAATGCAGCTGTCTCTAATGCATAACCCCAAAACAATAGTGGCAAATCAGCAAGAGACATCATAGAACGCACCATATCTAACAAGGTTCGATTACGACGTTCGGACACACCGTTACGCTGTGGTGTTCCGGGCGGTGTCAACTATGAAACAATTCCACACTATCTTAAGTGACTGCCAAACTCATAACTCAGATATTCACCTCCTCGATCAGATCACAGGAATTTAATCTTCTTGTTACGATGATTCTCAACTTCACTCTGAAATTGCTTGAACTTTTCAAACGTTTGAGACTTGTGTTTCATTAAGTAAATATACCCATATCTACTTAAGTCATCAGTGAAGGTGAGAAAATAACGATATCCACCATGCGCTGTAACATTCATTGGACCACACACATCAGTATGTATGATTTCCAATAAGTCACTCGCCCGTTCCATTGTTCCAGAGAACGGCGTTTTAGTCATCTTTCCCATGAGGCATGGATCACATGTGTCAAGTGATTCAAAATCAAGTGACTCCAAAAGTCCATCAGTATGGAGCTTCCTCATGCGTTTTACACCAATATGACCTAAACGGCAGTGCCACAAGAAAGTGGTACTATCATTATCAACTCTATATCTTTTCGCATCAATGTTATGAATATGTGTGTCATCACTATCAAGATTCAATATGAATAAACCCCTCACATTGGGTGCGTGACCATAAAATATATTACTCATATAAATAGAACAACCTTTATTCTCTGATTTAAATGAGTAACTGTCTGGCAATAAACAAGATCCAGATATAATGTTCATGCTTAACACAGGCACTAAATAACAATTATTCAGGTTCATCACTAATCCCGATGGTAATCGAAGAGAGAGCGTGCCGACGGCGATCACATCAACCTTGGAACCATTTCCCATGCGCATCATCACTTCATCCTTTGCCAGCCTTCGTTTATTCGGTAGTTCCTGTTTTGAGTTGCAAATGTGAGCAACCGAAGCGGTATCAAATACCCAGGCACTACTACGAGAGCTAGTAAGGTACACATCAATAACATGTATATCATATATCCCTTGTTTGTCGTTGGCTGCCTTCTTGTAAGCCAGGTACTTGGGGCAGTTCCGCTTCTAGTGACCAGTTCCTTTGAAATGAAAGCACTCAGTTTCTGGCTTGGGTCCATGCTTGGGCTTCTTTACAGGAGTAGCAAATGCTTTGCCATTCTTCTTGGTTTTACCCTTCTTGTCTTTGCCTTTGACCTTGCCATTTTTCTTGAAACTAGTGGTTTTATTGACCATCAACACTTGATGTTCTTTCTGGATCTCAGACTCAGCGACTTTTAGCATCGCAAACAGCTCGGCGACTGACTTGTTCATCCCATGCATGTTATAGTTCATCACAAAGCTCTTGTAACTAGGTGGCAGTGATTGAAGAACTCTGTCAGTGATCGCCTCTGGCGGAAGGGCAATTCCCAACTCTGCTAGACGAGTCGAATACCTAGACATTCTGAGTATATGTTCACTGATAGACCCGTTCTCCTCCATCTTGCAAGCATAGAACTTATCGGAGGTCTCATACTTCTCTATCCAGGCATTCTTCTGAAAGATAAACTTCAACTCCAGGAACATCTCATATGCTCCATGACGTTCAAAACGTCTTTGAAGTCCCGGTTCTAAGCCATACAATATTGCACACTGAACTAATGAGTAATCTCCAGTACGTGCCTCCCAAGCGTTCTTAACGTCTTCGGAGGTCATGTCTTCTGGTTGGTCACCAAGCGGTGCATCAAGGACATATGATTTTTGGGATGTCGTGAGGATAATCCTCAGATTACGGGCCCAGTAAACAAAGTTACTTCCATCATCTTTCAACTTAGCTTTCTCTAGGAACGCATTAAAATTCAAGGGTGCTACTGCGCGAGCCATTGATCTACATCTTCGCGATCCAAATCACCGTGCATCCCACGATCCAATAACGATCCGTCCCGCGATCCAATCACGATCCGTCCCACGAATTTGATCATGATCCATCTCACGAACTTGATCACGATCCTTCCGATCTAGCAACGAACGGACGGCACCTCCGCATTCAGCACGCGTACGGCCTGATGACGATCTCCGCCGTCTTGATCCAGCAAGAGGGAGTGGAGAGGTAGAAGAGTTCTTCGGCAGCATGACGGCGCTCCAGCAATGGTGGTGGCGCTATTCCGGCAGGGCTTCACGTAAGCACTGCAGAAATCCGATCTAGAGGAGAAACTATGCACTGGAGGAACGGGTGGCACGTGGCTGAAAATTCTATGGCAAAACCCTAAAACCTCTAGTATATATAAGAGGGAGGGAGGAGAGGCCTTGGTGCAAGGGCCAAGGCCGCCTTGCTTCGGCCGAAGGGGGAGGAGAGGAGGATTCCTCCTCCAATCCTAGTAGGACTAGGATTCCTCCCCTTTTTACCATTTTTCCACTTTTCCTTTTGGGTTTTCTTTCCCCAGCCGCATGGGCCTTGTGGAGAACTCCCACCAGCCCACTAAGGGCTGGTATTCACTTTCCCACAGCCCATGAAGCCTCTTGGGTCGAAATACCCCTCCCGATGGTCTCCCGGTACACTACCGGTGAGCCCGAAACATTTCCGGCGACCAAAATAGGACTTCTTATATACCAATATTTACCTCCGGACCATTTCGGAGCTCCTCATGACGTCCGGGATCTCATTCGGGACTCCAAAAAAACTTTGGTCACCACCATACATAACTCTATACTACCGAAACGTCACCGAACCTTAAGTGTGCAGACCCTGCGGGTTCGAGAACTATGTAGACATGACCGAGACACCTCTACGGTCAGTAACCAATAGCGGGACCTGGATGCCCATATTGGTTCCTACATATTCTACGAAGATCTTTATCGTTTGAACCTCTATGTCAAGGATTCAGTTAATCCCGTATGATGTTCCCTTTGTTCTTCGGTATGTTACTTGCCCGAGATTCGATCGTTGGTATCTCCATACCTAGTTCAACCTCGTTACCGGAAAGTCTCTTTACTCGTTCCGTAACACAAGATCCCGTGACTAACACTTAGTCACATTGCTTTCAAGGCTTATTGTGATGTTGTATTACCGAGTGGGCCCTGAGATACCTCTCCGTCACACGGAGTAACAAATCCCAGTCTTGATCCATGCCAACTCAACAGACACCTTCGGAGATACCTGTAGAGCACCTTTATAGTCACCCAATTACATTGCATGTTTGATACACACAAGGCATTCCTCCAATATCCTTGAGTTGCATGATCTCATGGTCAGAGGAACATATACTTTGACATGCAGAAAATAGTAGCAATAAACTAACACAATCATATGCTACATTTGTAGTTTGGGTCTTGTCCATCACATCATTCTCCTAATGATGTGATCCCATTATCAAATGACATCACATGTCAATGGCCAGGAAACCTTGACGATCTTTGATTAACGAGCTAGTTCACTAGAGGCATACTAGGGACAAAGTATTGTCTATTTACCCACACATGTAATGTGTTTCCAATCAATACAATTATAGCATGTACAATAAACGATTATCACGAACAAGGAAATATAATAATAAACACTTTATTTATTGCCTCTAGGGCATATTTCCAACACCATCTGCCAGATTTCATAATCGAAAAATGCAGCTATTGCTAACATAATCCTGATGGACTTAAGCATCACTACAGGAGAGAAAGTCTCATCATAGTCAACTCCTTGAACTTGTGAAAACCCTTTTTTAACAAGTCGATATTTATAGACAGTGACATTACCGTCCACGTCTGTCTTTTTCTTGAAGATACATTTATTCTGTATGGCCTTATGATCATATGGTAAGTCCTGCAAAGTCCACACTTTGTTCTCATACATGGATCCTATCTAGCCATTTGTTGGAATCTAGGCACACCATCGCTTCTTCATACCTCATAGGTTCACCGTTATCCAACAACATGACCTCCAAGATAGGATTGTCGTACCACTCAGGGGTGGTACGAGTACTTGTCGACGTACGAGGCTTGGTAGTTACTTGATCTGAAGGTTCTTGATCATCATCATTAGCTTCCTCTTCATTTGGCATAGACGCCACCAAAACATCTTTCTGCGTCGTGCTACTATCCAACTGAAGTGACGGTTCAACAACCTCATCAAGTTCTACCTTCCTCCCACTCAATTCTTTTGAGAGAAACTCTTTCTCGTGAAAGGACCCGTTTTTAGAAACAAACACTTTGCCCTCGGATCTGAGATAGAAGGTATACCCAACTGTTTCCTTAGGGTATCCTATGATGATGCATTTGTCCGCTTTGGGTTCGACCTTACCAGGTTGAAGCCTTTTCACATAAGTGTCGCATCCCTAAACTTTAAGAAACGACAGCTTAGGTTTCTTGCCAAACCATAATTCATACGGTGTCATCTCAGCAGACTTTGATGGCACCCTATTTAAAGTGAATGCGGTTGTCTCTAATGCATAGCCCCGAAACGATAGTGGCAGATATGTGAGAGACATCATAGATCGCACCATATCCAATAGAGTAAGATTACGACACTCGGACACACCATTACACTGTGGTGCTCCGGGTGGCGTAAGCTGTGAAACAATTCCATATTGTCTTAAGTGCATGCCAAACTCATAACTTAGATATTCTCTAGCACGATCAGATCGTATAAACTTTATCTTCTTGTTACGATGATTTTTCTACTTCACTCTGAAATTGTTTGAACTTTTCAAATGTTTCAGACTTGTGTTTCATTAAGTAAATATGCCCATATCTACTTTAGTCGTCGGTGAAGGTAAGAAAATAACGGTATCCACAGCGCGCCTCAACACTCATCGGGCGCACATGTCCGTATGTATGATTTCCAATAAGTCACTTGCCCGCTCCATTGTACTGGAGAACGGGATTCTAGTCATCTTGCCCATGAGGCATGGTTCAGATGTATCAAGTGATTCAAACTTGAATGATTCCAAAAGTCCATCAGCATGGAGCTTCTTCATGCGTTTTACACCAATATGACCTAAGAGGCAGTGCCACAAGAATGTGGTACTATCATTATTAACTTTGCATCTTTTTGCATCAATGTTATGAATGTGTGTATCACTACTATCGAGATTCAACAAGAATAAACAATTCACATTGAGTGCGTGACCATAAAAGATGTTACTCATATAAATAGAACAATCATTATTATCTAATTTAAATGAATAATCGTCTCGCAATAAACAAGATCCATATATAATGTTCATGCTCAACGCAGGCACCAAATAACAATTATTTAGGTTTACTACTAATCCCGATGGTAATTGAAGAGTGAGCATGCTGACGGCGATCACATCAACCTTGGAACCATTTCCGACTCACATCGTCGCCTCATCCTTCGCCAGCCTCCGTTTATTCCATAGTTCCTGTTTTGAGTTACAAATATGAGCAACCGAACCGGTATCAAATACCCATGCACTACTACGAGAGCTAGTGAGGTACACATCAATAACATGTATATCAAATATACCTTTGTTGACGTTGCTAGCCTTCTTATCAGCTAGGTACTTAGGGCAATTCCGCTTCTAGTGGCCAGTCCCCTTACAATAGAAGCAATCAGTCTGAGGCTTGGGTCCAGCCTTGGGTTTCTTCACGGGAGCGGCAACTTGCTTGCCACCCTTCTTGAAGTTTTCCTCCTTTCCTTTGCCTTTATTGAAACTAGTGGTTTTATTCACCATCAACACTTGGATCTCCTTCTTGATTTCTACTTCTGCGACTTTTAGCATCGCGAATAGCTTGGACACAGACTTTTCCATCCCTTGCATATTGTTGTTCATCGTGAAGCCTTTGAAGCTAGGTGGAAGTGACTGAAGAATCATGTCAGTGGTCGTTTCAAGCGGAAGCTCAACTCCCAAATCATTCAAATGGTTGTAGTACACAGACATTCTGAGTATATGCTCACTGATAGAACTATTCTCCTCCATCTTGCAGGCGAAGAACTTATTCGAGGTCTCATAACTCTCGATTTGGGCATTTGCTTGAAATATTAACTTCAACTCCTAAACCATCTCATATGCTCCACGGCATTCAAAACACTTTTGAAGTCCTGGTTCTAAGCCGTACAACATGGCGCACCGAACTATCGAGTAGTCATCAGAACGCGCGTGCTAGAGGTTCACAACTTCTGCAGACGACACTGGAGGGGGAGGCGCACCAAGCGGTGCATCAAGGACATACGCCTTTTGCAAAGCCGTGAGGATAATCCTCAGATTACGGACCCATTCCACATAGTTACTTCCATCATCTTTCATCTTAGCTTTCTCTAGGAACACATTAAAATTCAGGGGACCTACTACACGAGCCATTGATGTACAACATAATTTTGCAAAGACAGTTTTAGACTATGTTCATGATAATGAGTTCAATTAATCATATTACTAAAGAACTCCCACTCAAATCAACATCCCTTAGGTTGTCTAAATGTAACATGATCCAAATCCACCAACCCAAGTCCGATCATTATGTGAGACGAGCTGGTTTCAATGGTGAACATCTCCATGTTGATCATATCTACTATATGACTCATGTTCGACCTTTTAGTCTCCTGTGTTCCAAGACCATGTTTGTGCATGCTAGGCTCGTTAAGTTTAACCCAGGTATTTTGCGTGTGTAAATCTGGCTTACACCCGTTGTATGCGAACGTAAAGTCTATCACACCCGATCATCAAGAGGTGCTTTAAAACGGTGAACCTTCGCAACGATGCATACTTGGGGAGAACACAATTTTATCTTGAAATATTGGTGAGGGATAATCTTATAATGCTACCATCATTATAAGCAAAATAATATGCATAAAGGATAAACATCACATGCAAATCTTATAAGTGACATGACATGGCCATCATCGTCTTGTGCTTTTGATCTCCATCTACAAAGCACCAGCATGATCTCCATCGTCACCAGCATGACACCATGATCTCCATCATCGTGTCGTCATGTGGTTGTTGCTCCAACTATTGCTTCTACAACTATAGTTATCTCATAGCAATAAAGTAAAGCAAAAAGGCGAAAAAATAATTAAAGACAACCCTATGGCTCCTGCCGGTTGCCATACTCATCGACATGCAAGTCGTGATAATCTATACAAAATATGATCATCTCATACATCACTTATATCACATCATGTCCTTGGCCATATCACATCACAACATGCCTTGCAAAATCAAGTTAGATGTCCTCTACTTTGTTTTTGCAAGTTTTACATGGCTGGTATGGGCAACTAGTAAGAACCGTTCCTTACCTACACAAAGATACAACAGTGATAATCAAGTTGCCTTTTAACCTTCTACAAGGACTGCTACTTGTTGAATCTGATTCAACTCAAGTGGGAGAGACAAACACCTTGTAGCCATCTTTTTGCAACAAGTTGCATGTCAATCGATGGAACCGGTCTGTCGTAAGTGGACGAGTAAGGTTGGTTTGGGCCGCTTCATTCCACAATACCTCTGAATCAAGATAAGACTAAGGAGGTATGCAATTTGAATATCAACACCCACAAACTCTTTTGTGTTCTAGTCGTGCATGTTATTTATGGATAGACATAGCTCGTGATGCCACTGTTGGGGAACGTTGCATGGGAAACAATTTTTTTCCTATGAACACCCAATATCTATCTATGGAGATGTCACATCCCTAGCTAGGAGTTATAGGAGCAGCATGTGCTTGCATCATGTTTCATTCTATTGCATCAACATGAAATGGGGAACAAAAGAAACCCTAAGCTCACTTTGAATCAAAACAATTCAAATTTGGTGAAAATTTAACAAATCCAAAATGCCCACTAAAAATGTTCCCTATGTCTAGTAAATTTGGACATGATTATAACGGGGATCATTTTAATTATTTGAACACCTAAAGCAATTTACAAATAAATGATAAAGCCTCTGAAAATATTAAATAAAACATTATCATTATTTAAGTTTTCAAAATATCCTAAAACTTTTCAGATAAGTTTGAAATATTCAAACTCCATTATAGGAAATATATGGGATATTTTATAAAGTCATTTGTACCTGCAAAAGAAATAAACAAATGTGAGAAATAGAAAAACAAAGAAAAAGATAAAAGAAAAAGAAGAAGAAGCCCAGGCCAGGCCGGCCCACCTGGCCCAGGGAGGTCATCGTCCTCCTGGCAGCCAGGAGGACGGGCGTGTGCTCGCTGCGCGCGCTCGCCAGAGCTGCCATGCAGCTCCTTGCTTGCCTGCGTCCCCCTTGCCGCGCTGGTGAGTGGATGAGGACACCGCTGCCGTCCCCATCCCCCTCTCTCTCTCGCATTCGCCCCCTGCCCTCTCCCTCTTCTCTGCTCCGCCATGGCCGATCCTTGCTCGAGCTCGCCGCCATCGTTCTAGCCGCTCCCCCTCGCCCTTGAGCCCCTCAATCGCTCTGCCTCGTCGCCTTCTTCCTCCTCGCTGACCTGCGCATGGCTAGGAGCCCCGAAGCGCCGTCCTCGAGCTCGTCTTCCTCCTCGGACCCGAAGCTTCTCCGTCATTGATCACCGTCTCCAGTCCCTCCCCGAGCCCGCTCTCGACGTCGCTGCAACCACCGTGAGCTACTCGTCCTTTCCCCCTTCTTTCCCCCTTCGAATGAGCCCTCTAGCGCCAAGTACCTCCGAGCCTGAATGCTCCTCGCCGTCGACGAGGTCGTGGCCGCCGTTGCAGCGGCCCAAGCTCGCGTCTGAGCACGCGGTCGTGCTCAGGATGGTCCCAGGCAACCCTAGGAGGCCTTAGATGCCTCGTTTGAGCTCCGTCTCGATGAGCCCGTGCTCACCCGAGCTCCGGTAGCCGCCAAGCTCGCCGTCGGCATCGATTCCGACCATCTCAGCTCCTGGGAGGGGTCGGAATGGACGCGCGCGTGCATGTAGATTCGTTTGGTGCCCTCCGCTGCTTGTTTGGTCGCCGGAGGAGGGATCCCAAACTCCTCCGCCGTCTCTAGAGCCACCGGCAGCTCAACGCCGGTGGGTTTTGCCGAAGTTGACCACGGGGGTTTGACCCTGGGTCGCTGGCAGGTGGGGCCAGGCCCTATTAATTAGGTTAATTAGAAAATTAATTAATTAAATTAAATTAACCTAATCAGTCACTGACCAGTGGGCCCAATGCTGCTAATTAATTAGGATTAGTTTTAATTCTTTAATTAGGTGATTGAGTCACTGACATGTGGTCCCCACATGTCAGGTTTGACTCTGGGCCGGTCAGCTGACCAGCTGACGTCACAGTGACGTCAGGCTGATGTCATATTTCCCTTTTCTAGTTTAAAAATAATTCTAGAAATTATTCAAAACTTCAAAAATTCATATAAAATAATCTGTAAATCGGATGAAAATAATTTATATATGAAAATTTATCAGAAAAATCCAATGAATCCAATGGTGCTATTGTCATGCATGTTAGAGCAATCTAAATAGGTGAACATTGACATTTACTAATAGGTTAGTATATGGAATTTGAAATACAGAATGATTTTGAACCTATATTCAAATTCATTTCAAATCAACATGAACACTAGTTGCATTAGATCATCCATACATGCTATCATGCCATGATCATGCATCATATTGTTGAACTTGCGTGTATTGAATACTTCTTATCTGCATTGCGGTAGGCCCTGCTTCTAAGGATACCCCCGAGTATCCCGACGAAGGAGAGAACCTTTCCGCTACCCAGCAAGGCAAGCAACCCTTTTGATCATTCCGATAATATCCCACTCTCTCGCTCTTGCTCTTGTTTATTGCATTAGGACAGTCGATCACGTGTCAGTCATACACGATAGATGATCCTACTCTGCTGCATGACCTGTTATTGTCACGGTAAATTGCTAAACCTTGCAACCTAGCATACCTGATAGATGCTTGTGCCATGATGTGCTTAGCTTACTTTGCCTGCTATGCTTAGAGTTGTGTCAGGTCTGATTCATCTATGTGATGAACTGAGTGAAACAATATTGTTCTGATGTGATGATCTTATGATGAACCCGATTTGGTAAAGGTAGCGATGAGAGGCTATGTAGGAGTACATAGCGGGTTTTCTCATTGGGACCATTCTTAGGAACTGAGTTCTGTGTTTGTGATCCAACAGTAGTTGCTACCACACATTGGGTTCCGGTAACTCGACCCCTCTCGACTTATCAGTTGCTTAGTCCTTAGTCCAGGAGTTGCAAGTAGTTTCTGGTGTTTATAGCATGATGGAGGCCGTGCGTAGCGCTGACCCTAGGGGTGGGTTACGACTCGGTAGGCAGTGGCACGGTGTACCAAGGGTCACCCGAATGGTGGGCTTGGGAACCCTGCGCACATCGTTTGGGGCCGTAGCGGAAACTTCGGCCGGACTTCCGTGCGGGTTCAGTCTCAAATAGGAGATAGCCTGGACTGGAGGTCTATGCAATTGACGGTCGTGGCCGACTCCCTCGCTGGGCTTCCGCTTGAAGGTTGCCGAGGTGCCTGGTTTTATGAGCACACAGCGATAAGTGGCGAGAGCGTGTGTGAAGAAGTACACCCCTGCAGGGTATGAAACTATTCGAATAGCCCGTCCTCGGATATGGACTACTTGGAGAACTTATGATGTTCATAGATAATCAAATGCATACTCATAAAAATACTAAGACAAGTGTGAGTATCGTGGATGGCACTCTCCCAGGAGAGGGAAGTGAATCCATGGTGGTGTATTGCTATGGAGTTAGTGGACTCGTGTGCGATATCTAAAATTGTAACAAAGAGTTAAAATTTGAGTAGTGTGGGTTAGCCATGAGTCAAAGCTGGCATTGCTGCATAAACTCCACCTCCCCCTTTGTTGATACATGAGCATGAATAGACTAGGTCTGTTTTAAAGACTTGCTAAGTACGCTCGTACTCCCGTTTGCTTAATAAATGTTGCAGATGAGATCTAGGACCCATCAGGTGGGTTCTTTATAGATGTCGACGATGCCGAATAGCTGGTGTCCCAGCTACGACCTTTGCCCTGTGGCGGGCTGTAGATAGTCAGGCCATGTGCCTTTTTACCCCTTTTTATCTGTCTATACCCAGACAGCTTTAAGCTTCCGCTTGGTTTGTATGTACATGTTTGTATGGCTTGAGTGTCAGGTCATGTGACCCCTATCTGTAAGAACATATTGTGCAAGGCTCATCTGAGCCTCTTAAATAAAAGTCATGTTGTTGTATGCTTATGTTATGATGCCATAGTTGTATCTATGCATATCAGGCATGTCGCGCATACGTGTGATGTGCAACGGTGTGTGTGGGATCCGACACCTAGTCGTCTGCCTTTAGTAGTACTCTTTACGGCAAACTGCCTCTTTGTGCTTCCACCGAGCCATGGTAGCTTGCTACTGCTCTGGACACATTGATTGACTGGCATGTATCCTTCTTTGTTGTTGTGTCTATTCCTTCGGGGAAATGTCTCGCAGTGTAATGGAGTCCTTGTAGCTTGCTACGACTCGTCTACACATGCTTGAGGCCGACACCTGCATTGATGGGTTACGTATGCCTGTTTCCGTACGGATGTGCCGCTTGGGTTCTATGACTAGTTATGTCGGCCCGGGTTCTCTGTCGTTTGATTGCCAGCGACATGTTCACATACGTGAGCCAAAAGACGCAAACGGTCCCGGCAAAGGTAAGGCTGCAGCCGTGGAACTTACCGTGCGTGAGGCCGCAATGTGATGTGATATGTTACAATCTGGATTCATATGCTTAGGATCAGGGTCCCGATAGGAGATCAACAACTACGAGAAGGGGAGTGCATCTACATACCATTGTAGATCGCTAAGCGGAAAGCGCTAAGAAACACGATTGATGTAGTCGAACGTCTTTGGGATCCAATCACGATCTGTCCCGCGTTCCAATCATGATCTAGCACCGAACGGATGATACCTCCGCGTTCAGCAGACATACAACTCAATGATGTCTCTGCGTCCTTGATCCAGCAAGCGAGAGCGGAGTAGTAGATGAGTTCTCTGACAACACAATGGCGTGGCGATGGTGGTGGTGTAGCTGTCCCGCCAGGGCTTCGCCAAGCGCTACGGCGGCAAACTAGAGGAGAGACAATCTAGAGAGAGGGAGGGAGGGCTGCGCTATGCCTTCGGGGTGCGGCTGCCCTCCCTCTCCTCTCATATATATAGGGGGAAGGGAGGAGGGGCCGGCGCCCTAGGGTTTCCCCTAGGGGTGGGGCGACAGCCAATGGGTGCCTTGGTCCCCAAGTTAGGGTGGCCGACGTCCTTAAGGCTTGCCCCACCAGCTCCTTAGCCACATGGGGCCCAGGTGAGAGGTGTGGCCAGCCCACCAGGGGCTGGTGCACATCCTCTCACAGCCCATGGGGCCCTCTAAGGCAGGTGGACCCTCCCGGTGGACCCACGGAACACTTCGGGCATCCCTGTTACAAAACCGATAGTCCCCTGAACCTTTCCAGAACTCGAATACGATCTTCCCATATATCAATCTTTACCTCGGACCATTCCAGAACTCCTCGTGAGGTCCGAGATCTCATTAGGGACTCCAAACAACCTTCCGTCACCAACATACATAATTCAAAGTTACCAAATCGTCATCGAATGTGAAGTGTGCAGACCCTGCGGGTTCGAGAACTATGCAGACATGACAAAGACACCTCTATGGTCAATAACCAATAGTGGGACCTAGATGCCCATATTGGTTCCTACATATTCTATGAAGATCTTCATCGGTCCAACCACAATGTCAAGGATTCAGACAATCACGTATGCAGTTCCCTTTGTCCATTGGTATGTTACTTGCCCGAGATTCGATCATGCGTATCTCCATACCTAATTCAATCTCATTACCGGCAAGTCTCTTTACTCGTTACGTAATACAAGATCCCGTGACTAACTCCTTAGTCACATTGCTTGCAAGCTTCTTGTGATGTTGTATTACTAAGTGGGCCCAGAGATACCTCTCTGTCATACGGAGTGACAAATCCCAGTCTCAATCCATGCCAACCCAACATACACCCTCGGAGATACCTGTAGAGCACCTTTATAGTCTCCCGGTTACATTGTGAAGTTTGATACACACAAGGCATTCCTCTGGTGTGAGGGGGTTGCATGATCTCATGGTCATACGAATAGATACTTGACATGGATAAAGCAGTAGCAATAAACTAAGACGATCAAATGCTATGCTTATAGTTGGGTCTTGTCCATGACAGCGTTCTTGTGATGATGTGATCCCGTTATCAGATGACAACTCATGTCTCTAATCAACGAGCTAGTCTAGTAGAGGCTCACTAGGGACATACTGTTATCTATGTATCCACACTTGTATCTGAGTTTCCGATCAATACAGTTATAGCATGCATAATAAAGGATTATCATGAACAAAGGAAATATCATAATAATCACTTTATTGTTGCCTCTATGGCATATTTCCAACAGTCTCCCACTTGCACTAGAGTCATTAATCTTGTTCACATCACCATGTGATTTACATTGTAATGAATCTAACACCCATAGAGTTCTGGTATTGATCGTGTTTTGTCGTGGAAGAGGTTTAGTCAACGGGTCTGCAACATTCAGATTCGTATGTACTTTGCAAATGTTTAGGTCCTCCTCCTTGATGTAATCGCGGATGGAATTGAAACGATGCTTTATGTGTCTGGTCCTTTTGTGAAACCTGGGCTCCTTGGCTAGAGCAATGGAGCCAGTGGTTTCACACCAGAGGGTCACTAGGTCCAATGCAGTGAGCACAACTCCAATATCCATCATGAACTGCTTCATCCAGACACCTTCCTTCACTGCTTCCGAAGTATCTATGTACTCCTCTTCACATGTAGAATTTTCTACCACGTTTTGCTTGGAACTGCACCAGCTTACCGGTCCACCATTCAGAATAAATACGTATCCGATTTGAGACTTAGAATCATTCGGATCTATGTCTAAGCTAGCATCGACGTAACCCTTTACGACAAGCTCTTGATCTCCTCCATAAACGAGAAAAAATTTCCTTAGTCCTTTTCAGGTACTTAAGGATATTGTTGACCGCTGCCCAGTGTTCCATTCTAGAGTCACTTTGAAACCTCCCTTTCATACTTATGGTGAGGCTGACATTTGGTCTTGTGCACAACATCGCATAGATGACAGAGCCTATGGCTAAAGCATAGGGGATGACACTCATCTTTTCTCTATCCTCTGTAGTCGTCGGGCATCGAGTCTTACTCAACTTCACACCTTGTAAGACAGGCAAGAACACTTTCTTGGACTCATCCATTTTGAACTTCCTCAAAACCTTATCAAGATATGTGCTTTGCGAAAGTCCTGTTAGGCGTCTCGATCTATCTCTATAGATCTTGATGCCTAATATGTAAGTAGCTTCTTCAAGGTCTTCCATTGAAATACTCTTGTTCAAATATATCTTCACACTTTCTAAAAGTTCTATATTGTTTCCAATCAGCATTATGTCATCCACATATAATATTAGAAACACTATAGAGCTCCCACTCACTTTATTGTAAATACAAGCTTCCTCGTAAACTTGTATGAACCCAAACGCTTTGATCACCTCATCAAAGCAAAGATTCCAACTCGAAGATGCGTGCACCAATCCATAAATGGATCGCTAGAGGTTGCACACTTTTTCAACATTTTTAGGATCAATAAAACCTTCTGGTTGCATCATATAGAACTCTTCCTTAAGGAAACCATTAAAGAATGCTGTTTTGACATCCATCTGCCAGATTTCATAATCAAAAAATGCAGCTATTGCTAACATAATCCTTATGTACTTAAGCATCACTACGGGAGAGAAAGTCTCCTCGTAGTCAACTCCTTTGCTACTATCCTTTACCACACTTGTGCCTCAAAGTGGCACCATGTTCTTCATATAGAGAGTCTCCTATGTTGTCACTTCCATATGCTAGTGGGAATTACCTTTCCTCAAATGCCCGAGGTCTTCATGAGCAAGCAAGTTGGATGAACACCCCACTTGGCTTCAGTTGAGCTTTCATACACTTATAGTTCTAGTGCATCATTTGCATGGCAATCCCTACTCCTTGCATTGACATCTATCGATGAGCATCTCGATAGCTCCTTGGTATGCCTAGTTGATGCGAGACTATCTTCTCCACTTTTTACCCCTTTAATATCTACCATCATATTCTATTCCACCTATATGATATGTCCAGTGGTTCACGCTCATGCATAGCATGAAGAATACAAAGTTGATGCATATCAAAAGAGTACGATCCAATTGCCTGACTTGGACACCGTGGTGCTTAACATTTGTATTGATGTGGTGAAGACGGAGCCATGCGTTGCTAATATAATAAGATGAGTAGGGGTAAACATTCTTTTAGGATTGTATACTTTGTAAAATCAATGATTTTGTTTCTTATACTCATAAATATTACTATGTTGTTGTTTGTTGATTCATCATTTCTCAATGAGTGTACATGAAATATATTAAATAATGGGTAGCATGTCAAATGAAAAATTCTATTTTTATCATTTACGTACTCGAGGACGAACAGGAATTAAGCTTGGTGATGTTGATACGTGTCCAACGCATCTATAATTTTTGATTGTTCCATGCTGATATATTACCATTCTAGGATACTTTTTGGGTCATTATTTACCAATTTATAATATTTTTGATCTCTAACCTATTGACCTAGTGCTAGTTGCTATTTTCTACATGTATTTGACGTTTCATGTTTACAGTACCAAACAAAGTCCAATTGCCACAATACTTTTTGATGATTTTTTCTGGACCACAAGAAGACCTGGAGGCTGGGAGAGCCACGAGGGGCCCACAAGCCACCAGGGCGCGCCACCAGGGGCGCCCTGATGGCTTGTGCCCCCGTCGGCTGCCTCCCGATGCTGCTCTCTGGCCTATAAATTATGTTTTACACTTAAAACACCAAAAGCTCTCAGGAAGCACTTTCTACCCCGCCACAAGTCTCCGTTTCGACCGGAGGCCATCTACACCAATGTTGTGGCACCCTGCCGGAGGGGAGATCGATCATGGAGGGCCTCTTAATCAACCTTGCTGCCCGTGACACCCTTGGAATCATGCTACATCGATTAATGTAATTAAGCTACAATGATGGCCAAGATTAAGCTAATGCTTTTACTAATACATGTGTGATCACTTTTTTTAATCAAATCCCAATTCATTTTTCTTTTTTAATTCAAATTCATTTGAAAAGTGGATTTAAAAGTTTTACAAACCAGGAAATAAAATTCATGGATGGGTTGCAAATAATGCCTAGGCATTTTTAAAATTGTAATCCACATATTTGCAAGATGTTTTGGTGCCACAAAGTATTTAAAACAGAGGCCAAATCTTTTATTAAATGTCATTTTGATTTATGTAAATTTCAAATAAATTTAGAAGGTCCCCAAACATTTTGTGTTACTGCCTAATAATGCCTTTGAAAGTAAGGGCCAATTCCATATATTTATAAAAGTGAATTGGTGTTGTTTTTAAATAAAACATTGACTTATTAATAAAAGTAGTATTTTTTTAGAAAAAGAAAAAGGGACCCTTCTCCATGGGCCTTGGTCCCTATTTCCCTCCCCACCGGCCCACCTCACCCTCCTTCCCCCTCCTCTGTTCATAGAGGGGGGCATGGAGGTCGCCGATGGCTGCCATGGCCGTAGTCGTCGCCCTGGCGCCCATCCACCACCCCGATGCCCTCCCCCTACTGTATAAAGTGTAGGCGAGCCCCCCTCGCCCAACCCTAGCGCCCCCATCTTCTCCCCCTCACTCGCTCCTCTTCCTCCACGCTCGTCCGAGCATTGCCATGGCTGCGCCGTGGTGAACCTCGCGGCCGCCTACGTCCTCGCGCCTCCTCGTTGTGCCCTGGAGCTCCACGAGCCTCCTCTTCATCTTCCTCGCGCTTCAATTGAAGCCGTCGCTTGTTGCATCATCGTCCCTGAGCGTTTCCTCTCCTCGGACCCGGCAGACGTCTCTGATTGATTCGCTCGACCATGAACCTCCCCAAGGCCGCTGCCTCCCCCTATCAGACCCCGTGAGCTCCCCGTAGTTCCCCCTCTTCTTTCCCTTTGGTGCTTCACCCTCGCCGCCCTACGCCATTGCCAGGCCTCCACCGTCATGGATGGTCTCTGCCTGGCCGCTGTAGAGCCCTTCAGGCTCAACCGAGCATGTCGGTGTGCCCATAGTCACGCGTAGGTGGTGCCTGCCCCTTTGAAATGACGAAGGCGAGCCCCTAGGCTTGATTGCTTTGATCCCGAGCTCTGACTGCCACCGTGAGCTCAATTCTGGCGAGCTCCGGCCGCGTTAGCTTTCCCTGACGATCGGAACAAGCAAGCGCATGCCTTCACGTTCGAATGCGCCACCCCACGCTCCAAATGGGACCCTGTGGGAGAATCTAGACGCAGCCAGTGCATCGCCGCGTCAAATTTTGGTCATTGTGAGCGAACCGCTGGCCGCCGCTGACCTGTCTGGCTAGGTGGACCCTCTGGGTCACTGACCATGGGGCCGCGCGGGCCTAGTTGACCTAGTCAACTGGCTGAGTGGGCAGCCCGAGTCGCTACCATGTGGGGCCAACCCCCTGGACCACTGACATGTGGGTCTAGGTTAATTAGCCATAATTAAAATGTTAGGTTAATTTAAAATAGTTAGTTTAGATTAATTAGTCACTGATCAATGGGTCCTACATGTTAATTAATTTCTTTTAGTTTAATTTAAATTGTGTTCAGCCCACTATGTATGACAGGTGGGCCCTAGCTGTCAGGTTTGACCCAAGACAGGTAGGTTGACTGCTCGTGTCAGCATGAGGTCATGCTGATGCAATAATTGCTTTTTTAATTAATTTAAATCTGATTAATTTCAGAATATTAATAAAACTTTGAAAATTAATAGAAAATAATCCGTAGCTCAAAAGAAAAAGGTTTATACATGAAAGTTGATCAGAAAAATCCCACGAACCCAAATACGTTGTTTGTTAATATGTCACATGCTCATATCATGATGTACATGGACATTTTGCGTTATGATCATTTGTGCGGTAATATCCAAAGACCCAGGAAATACCATCATATATTTTCCCGCTCCGTCTTTGACGTTCAGTACTGTGTTAGATCATGCCTAGCACTACATATTGCCATGCCATGCATTGTGACGCATTTGTCTAATTTATATTTATTGTTTCTTCCCCCTCTTCTCCCAAGTAGACCCCGAGACTGACGCTATTGCCGGGTAGGACTACACCACTAACGATCAACATTTTGCTGTAAAGACGCAAGGCGAGCAACCCCCCTTGATCATTTCGATATCCCCCATCTATTTCCCTCTCATGCTTGTATTAGTTTTTTCTACTGTTGTAGGTAGCTGCTATTCTGATGCATAGCCTGTTTTTGTTAAACTGCTACTATACTTACTATTATATCACCTGCTTAGTATAGGTTGATTAGTGATCCCCTGAGACCCCTTAGTAACTGTTTCCCCTATTTCATCATCGATGACTCGAAGACTTGAAGACCTGATCATCTTGATCAAGGAGCCATGCCCAGCACATCACCGCACCCCCTTAGTTGTACGACTCTAGAGATCTACTATCGAGTACCGAGGGTGACACCTCATAAAGTATTCACGATGCTAACTCTATAGAGTAGCTATTCGGTTGTGGTTATCGAGGTTGATTCCTCCTTCACCACTCCTGACGACGACTCTGTCGTGCAACTCCTCAAGCGTAGACCATCAAGGGTGAATCCTCTCTAGTAACCTTGACGGTTACATAAGGTGGGATCCTCCGAGGTTGATTCCTCGAGTTTTCGTTTGATGTTTGGACACATGGATACATTGACTTTATTATCAAGACGGGGCGACGGGACCACATACCATGTATCACGCTCATCACCGCAGTTAACAAAGAATTAATGGGTTTGGATATTTGATTTGACTTGGCCGATTGACCTTTTTTGCACTAACCTTCATGTAGGAGAAGTTATGGGTACTCAGCATTGTTGTATCAGCCAAAGCTCTTCGGACGTCAGCAATGGAGCGGCGCGTGCCCGAGTGATCCGCGACAACATTGATCTTGTATAAGAGATGCTAGGACTGATCTCGGCCGCCCATGCATCGTGCAGGAGTGTAAAGGGTGATTAGGCCCATGAGCCATATGCGCTTAGGATTTAGACCGGCGGGATGGCCTCTCTGTTGAGCCTAGGTAGGGAGACAACGTGTTGATGTCCCGTGGCCAGGCATGGCCCAGGAAAGTGTGCCCGAGAAAAGGTTATCAAGCGTGTTGGGAAATGTGGTCCACCCCTGCAGGGATGAATTCAACTATTCGAATAGCCGTGTCCACGGTAACAGGATGACTTGGAGTTGTATCCTGATCTAATATAAACGAATAGTGACTTGAGATAAAACGTTGGCTCCGAGATTACTTTGTCGCAGGGAGTCGAGAAGAATCTCTGGGCGTGGTTACTTAATAAATTGCTACAATAATATTTCTACCTATGAGTTACCAATCTACACTCTTCTAATGTTGCAAGATGTTGAAGATGCTAGTCTTTGATAGAATTAGGCTTTCTCTCTTTTCTCGCATTTCTACAGTCAGTCCAAAGATATAACCCCATTCCTTGATACTTGTGCATACTTAGCATAGTTCTGATGTCAGTCTTGCGAGTACTTTGGATGAGTACTCACTGTTGCTTTGCTCCCCCTTTTCCTCTTGATACGATTGCTGCGACCAGATGACGGAGCCCAGGAGACAGCTACACCTGCTGGCGACTACTACTACACCGGCAGTGAGCAGCAGGATAGGAGGTTCCCAGGTAGGAGGCCTTGCCTCTTTCGATCTGTTGTTATGTTTGTGCTAGCCTCCTTAAGGCAAACTTGTTTAACTTATGTATGTATTCAGATATTATTTGCTTCTGCTAACTCGTGTGTATGTCGAACTTATGTATTCGAGCCCTCGAGGCCCTTGGCTTGTAATATGAAGGTTGTATGACATTAATTTGTGTCTAGAGTTGTGTTGTGATATCTTCCCGTGAGTCCCTAATCTTGGTCGTGTGCATTTGCCTGTATGATTAGCGTACAATCAAAATGGGGTGTAACAAGTTGGTAGCAGAGTCGATTGCCTGTAGGTAGCCCCCTTTGCAACTCCTTGTCCGAAGTTGAGTCTAGTACTTGAAAAACTTTACTAACATTGTTTTGTGGCTTACGGGCCCACATCTCAATCGGGTGGTATTAGGATCTTTTATTCATCTTCTATACTCTAGGTTCTGATATCGCTTCTATTTGTGTTAAAGATTTTACTAACTCTAACTCTAGGTTCTCGTAACTACTTCCTCCCGGAGAGCCCCTGATTCTAGATGATGGCTTGATTGATCAGAAGACTCTGAAGGTACTCTCTGATGTTCTCTCGAGAACTTGTGCTCATCGCTTTTGCGATTCCCCCCATTGTCAACCTCTATGGATGATTACATACAATTGTCGCTCATACTTTCATTTCCAGTTGTTCTTGTGACTACAAGGTACATCAAATAATCTTATGGGGGATTCGTTCGTCCTCGGTTGTCATGGGTTTCCGCAAGTCCTTGGAATTGCTATTCAATCTTCCAAAATCGTCAGTAGCCTATTTCTCTCGACCTTCCTCGCTTTCTTGCATTATGGTTAATTCCATATGTCTGCAACATTCCATAAAATCCTTTGTGTTTGTCATTTTGATCTTATTGATTCAAACTATGTGCGGATGCACACAATCATCAGTTGATCCTCATAAATTATTTGTCTGACTCAGACATCTTTCCAAACAGGAGCTGGTTCTCGACAAATCAACCTTAATGGATTGTCCATCTAAGTCCATTCATCTTACTCATATTTGATCGGAGCATCTGTTTCCGATACACCAATTTGGAAATCTTAATTCCTTTGGCTATTTAAGCATCAAATTGTTTGGTTATTCCATAATCTGATGCCTTGCATTCTTTATCCCTCTGATTGAGCACCGATACTCACATCAGGTCGTTTGTGGACCGCCAGACCCATTTTGGGTTATTTTCTGAGATAGCATCCTTCACATTCAAAATTCTTGTGATGTTCTTCCCCTGATACATTATGCCATTGGTAAATTGTGCCTTCTTCCTATGATAAGGTTTATCCTTTGCTTTTGTCAGCCATGCTCTGTTGTGAAGCATGTGTTAATTACTCTTGAAGCTTGTGATATATGTTCCTAAGGTGCCCTGATGGGTTGAACCTATGCCTTCCTTACTCCGTGTGAACCCAAGATTTTTCACGAGTCTTACTCTTCTGGTGTTTTCCCAAATAAACTTTCAAATCATCAAAGGCGAGTAGTAAATGGAAGGTGATGCACTGATGAAGTGGGAGTCGACCTTGAACCTTGTGTTCATGCCCATGGACCTGGTGTATGACTTATCTTGGAAGATTCTTGTGAATAATATAATTCCCTTGGTATGATTTGACCTTGTGTCTATGATCATGTCCTTGGCTATCATGGTTCCGACCATGTTGTTCTACTTCGATTTCATTCTCAGGCAAGTGAAAGTGTTTGCCTTCCAAAGGTTCAATACACCAGTCTAACCTCTATTCTAGTCTACCTCCAAGTATTATCCCTGGTACCTCGAGAATATCATGGAGCTATATAACTTCTTATGAGCACCTCGTCAACTATGATTTTTCACTAATTCCAGTTTCCACATGTTCTGAGTCGTTGGACACCCAAGCACACTGATAGCTGAATCGAGTACGCATTGCGATTCAACAACTCTTAGTAATATTATTTGCTTATGAGTTTGTACTTGATCATATCTTTCCAAGCTGTTAGGCTAAATCATCATCGTCATGCTAGAGCTTGACCATGCTATATGTGTCCCTCATCCCCAGAACACAATTCCAGCAGGGCACTAAGCTTGCATCGATCTTTCAACATCATGTGGGTTCTCTTGAAAGGCAATTTCAATTCTGAGTTAGCACTCTAATCTATTGTTCCCACAAATTTTCACTTCACCATTTCTTTGGTTGGTGTCATCGTTGATCGATTACATCTTCAAGAGACTCGACAATTGTGTCATGATCATCATCAATATTCTAACATTGATCGTGCTACTTAGTCCAGATTTTGGGTGTACCTTTTGATTAATGTTTAATTGCGTATGTTTCCCTTGGGCTTACCTCAATATATCACCCGAGTTGACCAATGCTATCACCTTTTTCAGTCAGTCGTGGAAACCCACTTTTGTGGAAATCTCGACGAACTGTTGCTGAGCCCATCAGCCACATCCTCATGTTCTTAGTGGTTCATGATGAACATTTAAGCTAGCGTTGGAAACCTTGAAAGCATTATCGTTGTGCCCAACTCATGAACAATATGTTTGATAAAAGAAGTGTTTTTCTCTAAGTTCACGTGCTTTTTTTCGTCGTGATTACAAGAAAGATTTGTTCCGCTTCCTCTGGAATCGTTCCAATTCATTCATGCATTTGCAAAGTGTTCTATGGTTTGATAGATTTTCTACCTTTAGTCCATATGTATTTCCTAGCATGCCAAACCACTAATTCATTTGATCTAGAAAAAGAAGTTCCTCGTATGAGATAATCCATATTTACACATGGAACTTTGGTATAATCTATGATGCTTCCCAACCAGAACTTGATTGCATTCCATTCTAAAAACTTCCATGTGGGCACGAATGTATTGACATTGTGTTCATATGTCTTGCAATCCGACTCGGGATTTGAGGCTTGCTTTTGTTGTTAATTCCGAGATAATTGCAACATCATCTTGTAGATCTATGTTGCATCCTTTTCTTCTCAGACCTGCTATGTCTGAAGTATCCTGACACCTACCAGATCTAAATCTCAGGCAAATACGATGGTTGGAACCTTTTCGAAGAATTATGACATTGGTCCTTATGTAATTGATGACCCATAAGTGTAGGGGTTCTATCGTAGTCCTTTCGATAAGTAAGAGTGTCAAACCCAACGACGAGCAGAAGGAAATGACAAGCAGTTTTCAGTAAGGTATTCTCTGCAAGCACTAAAATTATCGGTAATAGATAGTTTTGTGATAAAGTGATTCGTAACGGGTAGCAAGTAATAAATGTTGCAAAGGTGCAGCAAGGTGGATCAATCCTTTCTGTAGCAAAGGACAAGCCTGGACAAACTCTTATATAAAATGAAGCGCTCCCGAGGACACATGGGAATTACTGTCAAGCTAGTTTTCATCATTCTCATTTGATTCGCGTTCGTTACTTTTATAGTTTGATATGTGGGTGGACCAGTGCTTGGGTTCTGCCCTTACTTGGACAAACCTCCAACTTATGATTAACCTCTCTCGCAAGCATCCGCAACTACGAAAGAAGAATTAAGATAAATCTAACCATAGCATGAAACATATGGATCCAAATCAGCCCCTTACGAAGCAACACATAAACTAGGGTTTAAGCTTCTGTCACTCTAGCAACCCATAATTTACTTATTACTTACCAATGCCTTCCCCTAAGCCCAAATATGGTGAAGTGTCATGTAGTCGACGTTCACATGACACCAGTAGAGGATGGACAAAATACATCTCATCAAAATATCGAACAAATACCAAATTCACATGATTACTTATAACAAGACTTATCACATGTCCTCAGGAACAAACGTAACTACTCACAAAGAATGTTCATGTTCATAATCAAAGGAGTATTAATTATCATAAAGGATCTGAACATATGATCGTCCACCAAGTAAACCAACTAGCATCAACTACAAGGAGTAATCAACACTACTAGCAACCCACAGGTACCAATCTGAGGTTTTGAGACAAAGAACGGATACAAGAGATGAACTAGGGTTTGGAGAGGAGATGGTGTTGGTGAAGATGTTGATGGAGATTGACCCCCTCTCGATGAGAGGATCATTGGTGATGACGATGGCTTCAATTTCCCCATCCATGAGGGAAGTTTCCCCGGCAGAACAGCTCTGCCAGAGCTCTAGATTGGTTCTACCCAGTTCCGCCTCGAGATGGCAGCGCTTCGTCTCGAAAGCTCTCTGTTGAAAAAAAAAATCCAAGTCAAAACCCTTCATATAGTAGAAGATAGGCACCAAAGGCCTGCCAGTGGGCCACAAGGGCGCGGCCAGGGGGGTAGGCCGCGCCCAGCAGGCTTGTGACCTCCTGGTGGGTCCCCTCTAGTATTTGTTTCGCCCAATATATTTTTTTCCAAAATAATTTTTGTAACTTTTCAGGACTTTTGGAGTTGTGCAGAATAGGTCTCTCATATTTGCTCCTTTTCCAGCCAGAATTCCAGTTGTCGGCATTCTCCCTCTTCTTGTAAACCTTGTAAAATAAGAGAGAACAAGCATAATTATTGTACCATAATGTGTAATAATAGCCCATAATGCAATAATTATCAATATAAAAGCATGATGCAAAATGGACGTATCAAATCCCCCAAGATTAGACCTCACCTGTCCTCAAGCGAAAGCTGAGATCGATAAATATGTCCACAAGTTTAGAGATAGAGGTGTCGATAAAATAGAATACGGACATGAGGGAATCATGATCATATTTAGAACAGCAATACGTATTTATATATGATTTCTTATACTAGAGTGGCAATTCATCCAGAATGTAAAGTATGAACCAAGAACTCTATTGAGAACCAACAAACTATGCTCTTAGTCATCGAAGCAACTGCAATTTATCACAACATCGGAAAGAGTCAATATAAGAGGTTGTAAAGCAAATCCGCATACTCAATCATCTTTTAGTCGTTCATAATTGCTAACACTCATGCAGTACTCATGAGGTCAAAGCTTCAACTAGACAAAGAGAAAGATACGGGCTTAGAGTTTTGCCTCCCAGATATTTAACTCAAGGGTAATGTCAATAGAAATAACTCATGATCACCCAAGTTCGAGTGGATATATGTGTTTAGATCATTCCCCAACACACGACGCTTGCCAAGAGAAAAAGGCGAAATATAGGAAGTGGTGAAGATCGCCATGACTCTTACATAAAGGCGAGTACTATAAAGTAGAAGTAACAGATAGGCCCTTCGCAGAGGGAAGCAGAGGTTGTCATGCGCTTTTTGTTTTTTGGATGTGCAAACCCTTAATGCAAAGGAACGCCGCGTTGTATTGCCCTTTGATAGCAACCTTTATTATGTAGTACATCGCTTTTATTTCTTTACCATCACAAGTTCGTACAATGCTTATTTTCCCTTACAATAAAGGATCAGACATATTTAGTAGCAATTCTTAACACTTTTTGCACCGATGACAACTTACTTGAAGGATCTTACTCAATCCATAGGTACGTATGGTGGACTCTCATAGCAAAACTAGGTTGAGGCTGTTTGGATGCACAAGTAGTATCTCTACATGGTGCGGAAGTTTTGGCTAGTAAGAGGTGGAAGCAAGCACTACATGTTGGAGGATCTATAACCATATAACTTCTATTTGGAAATAAGCAAACATAACCCATTATGTTATCTTCCTTGTCCAACATCAACTTCTTAGCATATAATATTTAATGAGTGCTCACAATCATAAAAGATGTCCAAGATAATATATTTATATGTGAACCTCTCTTTCTTTATCACTTCCTTTTAATTTCACCAATGACCAATCACTAAGTTTGTCAACTCCCAACAAATTTCGGTCGACATACTTCTTATATGTGAAGTCATCACTCCCCATAAGATCATCATATATACTCTTTGCTTTTATTTTATACTTCTTTTATTCCTTATTTATTTTTCTCAAGATAATAGCAAGCAATCAAAGCCCTCACATCAACACTAATTTTTATTAGATAACTCTCGGACTCGCTTACATAAGGGGAACATAAAGCAAAACTCAAAGCTAGATAATACTAAAACTTTATTCTACTAGATCAAGATAAAACCAAAAGGATCAAACTAGGAAAAATGAGAAAGTAAAAGATGTGAGGTGATATGATACTGGGGCACCTCCCCCAAGCTTGGCACAAGCCAAGGGGAATGCCCATACCCATGCGCTTACATGTATTTCTTCGGAGGTGGTGATGTTATATTGTTGGCGATGATGCCCCTGAGAATGCGATTCTCCTCCTCAAGCTTGTTGTTTTGTCATCTAAGATCCATTATTTCCGTGCGAAGCTTTCCGGTGATGGTTAGAGCTCCCATCACGCATGGATGTTTTATTGCTGTGGGGGAAGAAGCAACACTCTTTTTCATATTTTCATAAGTAAGAAATTTAGCATTGGGAGGGATGACCGAATTCGTAATTGCTGAGCTTTGAAGTTCCTCCAACATGACTCTAGGTTGTAGACGAGAGGTAACTTCTTGGTCTTACTCCATGGCATCCACCCTTTTCAAGTTGGCCTCCATCTCTTCCTCCGTGGACTTCCCTAAGTGGTTGGCTTTGCTGTATGCTCCGGGCCCTGTCGTGGTTTTATCACGGAAGATTTCTAGGTGAACGGACTTCGGTTCGAGGCCATCGCCAATGAGGTGGACTCAAAAGGGTTAGTCGGGCCGAAAGACACGGGTTTACCCAGGTTCGGCCCCTCAAATCGGTGTTTATATTGCTTGCGTATCGGTTACAAGGGGCCTAAAGCTTGACCTAGTTCTCGATTTGCCTGCCCTCTAAGTCGCCCCGGGTCTACCTTTATATTAGAGGTCAGAACATCCGGGTCGTACAATTGCTAACCGAGTCTCTCTCTATCTTCTTGTCTAAGCCGTCTGTGAGTCGGCTTGCACGCCCGGGTCTTCTCAGTCCGGGCCGTCGTACGGCCCACACCGTGAGCCGCCTATCCTCTTGGGCCACTTAATATTACGACTCACCTTTGGGCCAGTTCACGAGCCAACAACATGACCCGGAGCCTCTTCGGCGGGTCATATCCCCAACATTAGGCCCCAAGTTGAACTGAGCTTGCTCACTTCATCCTTCTCTTCCACTTTTGGAGAGTTGCTCGGAAATGAACCGGCGTGACGTCATGAGATCTGCTAACGTGTCACCAAATCTTCCACTTAACTGTCATCCCGAGAATCGAGGCGTCCGCCTCGGTCGAACGGTGTCACCACCTGGATTTTCGCGCCTTCCTTAACCCCCTTTTAAATATGACCCGTGCAGGTCGAGGTTTCCATTCTCCCGCCTGTGCCTCTTTTTCTTCATCTTCTTCCTGTCGCTGCCCCAACACCTTCGAGCTCTATGCTGACGCTGTCCGTACATCATCCCTGACCTTGGCTGCGGCATCACCCTGAACGTACCAGAGATCCGTCCACCTCCACCGCGCCATCTCCGGTAAGCTTTTCCTGCTCCCTAGATGGTCGCCGCCGTAGTAGGGTATTCACCGGTGCTCCGCTGCCGTCGTTTGGGCTCCAGCACCATTATCCCCGGTGCATCTCGATGCCTTTAGGATGCGCTCTTGCTTCGCCACCGCACGCGGGCCGATCGCGCGTAATGCACGGGCCACGATGGCCCTAGCCTTTCTTTCTACCTCCAATGTTCATCGCTAGGTCAGAAATAAGATTTATTTTCTCTGCTTTTGTAGATCCCTAGATACAGCGATATTTTGCGGAATCTGTTTTTAGGACTTAGCCGATTTTTCGATCTTCCCTTTCCCTGTTGAGTCACCAATCTTCTCCGGCTCTTAACAGCCGGATCTTCCGCTTCATCCGTAGAACCCTTAAACCTTTAAGCCGTCAAAAATATTTGCTTGCGCTTTGACTCATTGCGCCTTTTATCTTGCACAACACTTAAGCCGCCAACATGTCTCGTGCATCCAGCTCATGCAATTGGGTTGGGTCATGCATTACGGAGGACTTTTTGTCGGATTTTGTTCATGCGGGTACTCTTCCTCCTAAGGAAGTCATTCGTTGGCGGGTCCCAGGCGACGAGACGCGGCCCAAACCTCAGGAAGGTGAAGTGGTGGTTTTCTCTGACCATATTGAACGAGGGTTCGTGCCTCCCGGCTCAAAATTCTTTCGGGACGTCCTTCACTATTATAATATTCACCCGCAAGACTTGGCCCCCAATTCCGTCTCAAACATATGCAATTTCCAAGTGCTCTGTGAAGCTTATCTTCAAATCAAGCCGTCTATGGGATTCTTTCGGGAGTTCTTTTATGCTAACCGGCAAACTGAAGTGAAAGCCGGCCTGAGCCTAGAACTTGGAGGCATATCTATCCAACGGCGTAGGGATATCATCTTTCCAGCTACATAGATGCCGAGTCACCCCAAGGACTGGAACAGGACCTGGTTCTACTGCAAGGACACCTCTCATGAGAACGAGCGTCCTTTGCCGGGTTATCGTCCTTCCCGGCTCCCAACGACATCAGAACTTCCTGGCCGGCTATCAGCTTCAAAAGCGCAAGATATGAGCCGGCCCATGCCAAAATCAAGGCTCTCATGGCCAACAGCTTAATCGGGCTGGACCTGATCCGCTGCTGGATTTCGTGGCGGATTATGCCTTTGAGCCATAGAAGGCAACTCATGTGCGAATATAAAGGCAAGTATGATAGCTCATTATGCTTCAGCCGATCCACATTGACAGAAAATGACATTACCCTCGCCATCTGGAGCCTTGTCCATGAAGCTTCCGGATCATGTAGCGAAATCGGCCTGGCACCTTTTAGTGCCAACAATCCGGCTCCCGATGTAAGTTTAATCTCTCTCTCCCGTCTCTTAGACGTTGTTTGCACTTTGCTGATTTCATATTCACTCTCCGGGTCACTCTTATAGGCCGACTCAGACTTCTGGAAGAGGGAATATATTGCCCCTTCGAAGAAATCCAGGAAGAAGGTCCCAACTAAGAAGGCCAAAAAACATGTCCCGCAAGATAAGTTGTTTGACCCGCTACCATCATCCAGCTCAGAGGTAAAGCTTCAACTGTCTTGCATGATCTTTTACCTTCCTATTTAACACTTACTTTACTCACATGATGAGGTGGAGACCAGCCGTGCCAATGCTCCTGAGGTAAGTTACTTTTCCTTCGGCTCAGAATGTTTCATCCCCCGAAAGCCGCGGCGGGTTATCAGAAAAGTTCCTCTTTCTCACCCTCTTGCTTATCTGGCTCCCAATTTCCTCTTAAAAAAGCAACAACAAATCGAGCATCGTCAGACTCGAAGCACCGGCTCTACCAAGCTCATGTCCGGGTTGCCGAACTCTCTAGCTCCCAAAAAACGCCCCGCCGAGGTTTAACCCCTCCTTTTCCTTTATCTTTCCTTTGTAAACTTGATTCTCTCTTCACCTTTCTGTTTTATTTTGCAGAAATCTCCTTCCTCCGACGACTCTTCGGAGTCAATCATACCACCGCCCAAGATTAATCCCCTGTAAGCATCTGGATATCCGGATGTTACTATGATAGCAATATCTTCAACTCCTGATTCTTCTTCTTTTTTGCAATGCTCAAGCTAAACGTCATAAGGCCAACAAGCCCTCCTCCGGCCCAGTTATTGAAGATCCGGAGCCCGAGCAACCGGAAGAAACTCAACCAGAAGAAAACCTGCCGGCTGCCTCCGCAGAGCCGGCCGCTGAAGATGTCATCATGGAGAGCCCTCCAAGGGCTCCTTCCAAGCCGGCGACTCCTGCCAAGACCCTGACACCCCACATGTTGTTATCACCGGGTCTGGTCATCAAACGCCTCCATCTCATGTGTTGACCAAACATACAGAGCCGGCTAAAGCTTCAAAGAAACTGAACTTCAATTCTTCACGCGAGAAGATGACCGTTGAAGAGCTACACGTTGGGTACATAAACCGGGTTACCACCAGCCGGGATTTGGAACTTCGGTTGATCTCTTCCATGAAGACAAAATATGAGGTACTTTTCCTTCTTTACTATATACTTTCTTAGCCCCCAAGATCCGGCTTAACGTATTGAATCATTGAGCCGGGTCTTTCTGCGATCTCTTGCAAAGATTGTCATGTCAATTTTTTTTAAATTGCTTTAGCTTTGTACTGTAAGTAAAGCGAACTGCCAATCGTAGCCCCCAAGGGCCGTCTCAGATTACATTTGAGCCGGGCCTTGTAATGTAGACAACTTGAAGATGTAATCGTAGCTCCCAAGGGCCGGCTCAAACTTCATCAAGTTGAGTCGGTGCTTCCATGATTAGCACATTGAAGAGCCATTATATAGCCCCCAAGTTCCGGATCAACTTCGAAGGAAATGAACCGGAACTGCATACTTGCAAGATCAAATATACATTAGCCCCCAAGTGTCAAATATATTGCTTGCAATCTGTTTGAGACTTGTATTTGCTTTTAACACTCGCCTTGCATTTTGGTGGCTTATCCTGTATTTTGATGTATTATAGGAAGCTTTGAATGAAGCCGGGTCTCAGCTGACGGATCTGAAGGCCAACTTGGCAGGTCAGCAAGAAGCTCGAAGTATCGTGGATGAAAAATGTCGGCTTCTCTCAGAAGAACTGGCCAGCGTCACCGCCAAGCTTACCTCTTTAAAAGAGACGGCTGAATCTGAAAAGGCCGCCTTAACCAAACGGGCGGACAATGCTAAGCAGCGGCTTACAGCCGTGGCGGATGAACTTCAAGGTTTGAAACAGCATATTGCGAAGATGTCAGCCGCCCTATTTGGTAAGCTTTCTTTTTCACTTTGTACTTTTTGGCATTGCTAGTAAGAAAATTGGCGGCTCATTAATTTTATCCGACTCATCCAGGTCCTACGAGCCGGCAGTTGGCTTCTGATAGCCTTCTGCCACTGAAGGCCATTTACACTTTTGCAGAGCAGTTATACTGCAGTGCCATCTTCACGATCAAGAGCGTTCAATACAAGGAGAAGATCCCCACTGCTCTGAAAGGGGTCTTGGAACTCTTCTCTACAATGCCTAAGCAGATTGAAGAGCTCAAGAAGTCCGCCTTTCGCCAAGGAGCCGTTGTTGGTTTGAGTCGGGCTCTTGCCTTTGCTCCCGAGCTAACGCCGGCTGAAATGATGGATGGCTATCCGTCTAAAAGAGACAACGGCTCAGATTTCACCGAGGAAGACTATACCCGGTGCGTCAAAGAGTAGCGCTATTTGGCCTCTGTTCTGGCGGATGAAGCTGATTTGAGCACCTATGGAGCGGCTTACGACACAAAGGAGAAGAGAATCCGCGGGCCTCTCTACGAGTGGAAAGATCTGACACCCGCCCGCAGTAAGGATCTCTTTCCTTGTGAGCTTGACGGGTCTCCGTTCCTTGAGGGGTCATTTGCTGCTCTGGCTGAGTGTAACTGGGACTTGGGCAATCTTCAGATAAAGCCAGCAGAAGACCCGGAGCAGGATGAGCCGCCAACAGCTGAATTGTAATCTTTTAGCCTTTCTGTTCACAGACTTATGTAATGACCCGCCGTGGGCGGTTGACACTGCTTTTGCTCTTTCTAAGAGTATCTTTTGTAATAGAGTAACCATGACTGCCATTTGATGGCCATATATATTTGCACCTCTCTGTGTTTTAATGTGTTGCTGGCTCTTTAGGGATATACCTTTGAAATTTTCTGATGAGGGGCCTGTCTTTTAAGACGCCATTCCTTTCTCCAGAATATTGAAACCGGACAATCTCCTTGAGACCTTAAACTTTTTTGACCTAAGCCACATGGCTCCGGCTTTCATCAGACAGAGTTATTAAAGAGACGGTTGTCTTTAGGATAATGTAGGCTATAACTGATGGTAATAAGCCTCTATCGACAACTGCGGCTATTGATGAGCCGGAACCTTTAAGGAGAGTTCGGCTGTGTAGCCCCCAAGTGCCGGGTAGTTTCGCCTGCGGCAACCCGGGACTTAGAATTGCCTTGCTCTGACATGGCTTTCATAAGACGGCATGATACAATACGCGATGATGATCTTTCCTTCCTCAAAAAACTCATATGACAACTCTTCTACATGGATCCGAACAGTTAAACTCATACCAGTTCAGGGTCTCTGTCGAGATTGGCCGTCAATTATTTGAACCGGCTGAGGGTCTCTAGGCGAGATTGGCCGTCAATTTCTTGAACCGGCTCAGGGTCTCTAAGCGAGATTGGCCGTCAATTTCTTGAACTGGCTCAAGGTCTCTAGGCGAGATTGGTCGTCAATTTCTTGAACCGGCTCAGGGTCTCTAGGAGAGATTGACTGGTAAGAGTATGGTGAACACCGGCTGTCAATGGGAGATGTAAGCTATACCCCAAGGCAAGAAGCCTCCATCGACAACCGCGGCTAATAATTAGCCTGAGACGGCATAAAGCCGGCTGTTTGAAAGGAGAAGTAAGCTATACCTGAAGGTAAGAAGCCTCTTTCAACAGCTACAGTTGATAAGCAACTGAATTTTGGCGTAAACGCCGGTTGTTAGGGTGAGATAAGCGAACCCGTCGGTAAGAAGCCCCTTCGACAACAGCGGTTAATAAGTAACAGAAAGTGGCATAAAGCCGGCCATTAGGGTGAGATAAGCGATACCCGTCGGTAAGAAGCCCCCTTCGATGGCCGCAGTTGATAAGCAACTGGAATTTGGTATACACACTGTTGTCTTAGGGCATTGTAAGCTATACCAAAAGGTAAGAAGCCTCCGTTAACAATCAGCACTTAATGTAACCAAACTAGGCATAAAGCCAACTGTGCAAGGGAGAAGTAAGCTATACCCGGAGGCAAGAAGCCTCCTTGCAACAGTTTAATGACAGTTGGTTGTGCAAAGGAGAAGTAAGCTATACCCGAAGGCAAGAAGCCTCTTTGCAACAGTGTTTTAATCAGGCATAAAGCCGAAAGGTAGACCAGTTGTTTTGATGGCGAACAACCCTCTTCAACTCAAAAAATTTTGAACCGAAAGATTTTATCTTGATTGTACAAAGGCATACATAAGAGCAGAGGCCCTAGTCTTGTGCGAGGATGCTAGCTTTTTACTCATGTGCTCATGATATATATACAATGATAGCGGCTTTCCACCCCTGTTAAGTAAAGTATGGTCGCAGATGTGCGATATTCCAGGGCCGCAACGTCTCTTGACCCGCGGTTTCCGACTCATCTCTGACATTCATGAGGTAATATGACCCGTTGTTAAGGTTCCTGCTCACCACAAAAGGCCCCTCCCATGGTGGAGATAACTTATGCATTCCAGATTGGTCTTGAATCAACCGGAGCACCAGGTCACCTTCCTCGAACGTCCGGGTCTTTACCCTGCGGCTATGATAGCATCGCAGGGCTTGTTGATAAATTGCCGACCTGGCTGCTGCTAACTCTTGTGCTTCATCCAAGGCATCCAACGCATCTTGGCAGGTTATCTCATTGTCCGTCTCAACATAAGCCGCCACCCTTGGTGAGTCGTGCCGGATGTCACTGGGTAGAACCGCCTCAACACCGTACACCATGAAGAAAGGTGTAAAACATGTAGATCTGTTAGGTGTAGTTCTGATACTCCATAAGACGGAAGGCAACTCCTCAACCCAACATCCGGGTGTCCGTTTCAGAGGAACCATGAGCCGTGGCTTGACACCTCTTAAAATTTCCTGATTGGCTCGCCCTGCCTGCCCATTAGACTGTGGATGTGCCACGGCTGAAACATCAAGCCGGATATGCTCTTTCTCACAGAACGTTTTCATAGCTCCCTTGGATAAATTTGTCCCATTGTTTGTAATAATACTGCGTGGGTAACCAAAGCGATAAATCAGCTTCTTAATAAATTGAACCGCCGTAGCCACGTCACATTTATTGACTGGCTCTGCCTCTACCCACTTAGTAAATTTATCAACCGCCACCAGAAGGTGCGTTTTCTTATCCTTAGATCGCTTGAAAGGTCCTACCATATCAAGCCCCCAGACTGCAAATGGCCAAGTGATTGGTATCATCCTCAACTCTTGAGCCGAAACATGAGCACGCCGGCCGAATTTCTGACAGCCATCACACTTGCGAACTAAGTCCTCTACATCCTTGTGAGCCGTCAACCAGAAAAACCCATGTCGGAAAGCTTTAGCCACCAAAGATTTTGACCCGGCGTGATGCCCATAGTCGCCAGCATGAATTTCACTTAATATTTGCCGACCCTCCTCTGGTGAGATGCAATGCTGAAAGACACCCGTCACACTACACTTATGTAACTCACCATTGACAATCGTCATAGACTTAGAATGCCGAGTGATCTTCCTGGCTAGATCCTCCTCTTGAGGTAACTCGCCGCGTGTTAGATACGCCAAATAAGGAATAGTCCAGTCTGGGGTAGCATGTAGAGCTTCCACCAGCTCCGCCTCCGGGTCAGGAATAGCCAGATCCTCCTCAGAAGGTATCTTGACAGTCGGATGATGCAATACATCCAGAAAAACATTAGGTGGTATCGGCTTTCGTTGAGAACCTAACCGTGACAAGGCATCAGCCGCCTCATTCCTGCGACGATCAATGTGATCCACCTGGTACCCCTTGAAGTGACCGGCAATGATATCAACCGCCTGTCGATAAGCCGCCATCCGCGGATCCTTGGAATCCCAAGTGCCTGAAACTTGCTGAGCCACCAGATCTGAGTCGCCTAAACACCTGACCCAGCTTAAATTCATCTCTTTAGCGACTCTGAGACCATGGAGCAGTGCTTCATACTCAGCTGCATTATTAGTACAAGGGAACATTAACCGGAGCACGTAACAAAACTTGTCACCCTTGGGGCAGGTGAGAGCAACTCCTGCCCCGGACCCTTCTAGCTGCTTGGATCCATCAAAGTGTATAGTCCAATACGTGTTATCCAGCTTCTCTTCAGGGGCTTGACATTCAGTCCAATGATTTATGAAATCCACCAAAGCTTGAGACTTAATTGCTGTACGAGGAACATACTTGATGCAAAAAGGACTCAGCTCTAAGGCCCACTTGGCAATCCTCCCTGTAGCCTCTCTATTTTGAATGATATCCCCCAACGGGGCAGAACTGACCACTGTTATTTGGTGCCCCAAAAAGTAATGTTTTAACTTGCGATTGGCCATGAAAACTCCGTATACTAACTTCTGCCAATGCGGATACCTCTGTTTAGACTCTGCCAAAACTTCACTGATGTAATAAGCTGGCCTTTGCATAGGATACTCTTTCCTTGCCTCCTTGCGCTCGACCACAATTGCTACACTGACCGCTCCGTTGTTAGCCGCCACATAAAGGAGCAAAGGCTCTTTCTCAACCGGAGCAGCTAACACTAGCGGCTCAGTCAACTGCTTTTTAAGAGCTTCAAGTGCTTCGCCGCTGTTGCGCTCCATTTAAACTTGTCTGTCTTCTTCATCATCTGGTATAAAGGAATAGCTTTCTTCCCAAGCCGGCTTATGAAGCGGCTCAACGCAGCAATCTGCCCTGCAAGGCGCTGAACGTCATTAATACACGTCGGCTAACCCAAAGAAGTGATGGCCTTGATCTTATCCAGGTTAGCCTCAGTGCCCCGCTCAGAGACCAAGAAACCCAAAAGCTTTCCTTCTGGAACACCAAAGACACACTTCGTCGGGTTAAGCATCATCTTGTAGACCCGGAGATTGTCAAAGGTTTCTTTCAAATCCTCTAAAAGAGTTTCCTTCTTTCTAGACTTAACCACGATGTCGTCTACGTAAGCATGGACATTTTGACCAATCTGACTATGGAGGCAATTCTGCACACAACGTTGGTAAGTCGCCTGGGCACTCTTGAGCCCGAAAGGCATGGAGACATAGCAGAATGCCCCAAATGGTGTAATAAACGCCGTCTTCTCCTGATCCTTCATTGCCATCTTGATCTGATGATACCCTGAATAAGCGTCCAGGAAGCATAAAATTTCGCATCCCGCTGTTGCATCAATAATTTGATCGATACGAGGGAGCGCAAAAGGGTCAGCCGGGCAAGCCTTGTTAAGGTACGTGTAATCTATGCACATACGCCACCTGCCGTTTTTTTAGTACTAGCACCGGGTTAGCCAACCACTCTGGGTGAAAAACTTCCACTATAAAGCCTGCGGCCATGAGCCGAGCAACTTCCTCCCCAATAGCTTTACGTCTCTCTTCGTTGAACCGCCATAGAAATTGTTTGATCGGCTTAAACTTTGGATCCACATTGACATTGTGCTCAGCGAACTCTCTCGGTACACCCGGCATGTCAGAAGGCTTCCATGCGAAGATGTCCCGATTCTCATGGGTGAATTCGATGAGCGCACTTTCCTATTTGGGATCCATGTGAGCCCCAATGATGAACTGCTTGGATGAATCACCCGGATTGAAATCTACTGCCTTGGTATCATCCGCTGAAAACTTGAGTGGCGGCTCAACTTCTGTTGTAGGCTTCTTGAGCGGGGTCATATCCTCCGGATCAACGTTCTCCTTGTAAAATTTCAGCTCCTCCTGAGCACAACTAGACTCTGCACAAGCCGCATCTCCTTCTTCACACTCAAGAGCCGTTTTCCTATTACCATGAACGGTAATCGTGCCATTTAAGCCGGGCATTTTGAGTTGCAGATAAACATAACAAGGCCTAGCCATAAATTTAGCATAAGCCGGCCTCCCAAATAACGCATTATAGGGACTTTTGATTTTGACCACTTCGAACCACAAAGACTCCACCCTGTAATTATGCTCATCACCAAAAGCTACTTCCAATGATATCCGTCCCATCGGGTATGCTGATTTACCCGGGACCACACCATGAAAGACCGTGAAGGTAGGTTTAAGATCCTTGTCAAGCAACTTCACCCGCCGGAAAGTGTCATAGTAAAGGATGTTGATGCTGCTAACTCCGTCCATGAGCACTTTATTCACCATATAGCCATTCACCTGAGGGGCCACAACCAGCGCCAGCCGGCCCGGTTCATCCACCCGCGGCGGGTGATCCTCTCGGCTTCACATTATATCATATTCAGACCACAGCAAATATCGCGGGAGAGCCGGAGCAACCGTATTAACCGCTCGCCTCCGCAACTTCTCATCTCGCATACTATGACCGGTCGTAAATACGTGATACTGCCCAGAACTGAGCTGCTTCGGGTTACTCTGAAACCCGGACTGATTGCGCTGCTACTGATTGTTGTTATTGTCGTTGTTGCTGGGATGCTGTTGGTTCCCCCCTTGGTTATTCTGACCCAGATGCCCGTTTCCTGAACCGCCAGCGCCGAATCCAGCTTCTGACCCGCCGTGCCCTGAGCAGCCGGGCGGGCCACCGCCCTGGTTATTACGCGGTTGGGAATGCTGGTTTTTGAACCTCTGCATGATAAAGCAATCACCCCACGCATGCAACGCCGGCTTGTTAGGCATGCTGTGCTCCGGACAGGGCTTCCTAAGCGCCTCCTCCAAATTAAAGGGGCCCCTATTCCTTGGCCTGAATCTTCCACCCCCCTTGGGATGATTCTGTCCTGTGTTGGTATTCGCCACCAGCTCGGATCCGCCACCAGCGTTCTTCCGCTTATTTTGATTCCCATTGTTCGCAAAACCTTTTCCTTGATTGTTTTTCTTCCCTTGATTGGATTTCTCATCATCCGAACTTGGATCCTTGGTGTTATCTGAGTCGGCATACTTCGTCAAGGCTGTCATGAGCTCTCCCATATCCTGACACGTGCGCTTGAGCCGGCTGAGCTTCTGCTTCAATGGAACAAAATGACAGTTCTTCTCTAAGATAAGCACCGCTTGAGCCGCTGTGATCTGCTCTGAAGAGTGAATAATGGTCGACACCCGCCAGACCCGATGATGGGCCGACTCATTCTCCTATTGAACACAGTGGTCCAGATCGACAATAGTCATAGGCTGCTTACAGGTCCCATGGAAATTCTTAATAAACTTTGCTCTCAGCTCCACCCATGAGCTTATCGTGTTAGGCGGCAGACCTTTCAGCCATGTACGGGACGGACCCTCAAGCATCATGATGAAGTATTTTGCGCATACCGCCTCACTGACATCCAGCATCTCCATGGCCAGTTCATAACTTTCAACCCACACCTCCGGGGGTAGATCAGCTATGTAATTCAGAACCTTTCGAGGCCCCTTAAAGTCTTTGGGCAGCCGTTCACTCCTCAGAGCCGGAGTTAAACATGGCACCCTTACGGCTCTGGTACTAACTACTCCCATTGACACGGAAAGTGCCGGCTCTGGACGGGCTGCAGCTATCTCCGCCTCTCGCATGTCTCCTGCCTAGTCCATGATGGCTTGTGCATCTAGAGCCGCCCTATTGTCCTCCGGTGGCCCGCGGCACGGGTGACTGCTGGAACCCGCCGGCGACTCATAACGCCGGCTGAAACTTCGATTGGTGAGGGGGGTAGAGTGAACTCGGCTTCGGCTGTGCATATACTTCTCTTGCTGGGCCATGGCCATCTGTAAATATCCAATGGCGTTCCGCACTTCCTCCGCAAAGGGTGCCTCATCTGGGATGGGGATTGTCTCAAGCCGGGCGGCCGCTGCTACCATGTTCTCGGCTGGGTTAGAATAATGACCCGCCGGTGTTGGAAAAGCCCTAGGTGAGATTTGGTTATGCTGGGGTGGATGAGTCGCTGGGCGCTCCATCGGACGGCTCTCCGGCGCACCCATGACCTGCCCTGCTCCAGGGGTGTTAAAAAGATTCCTCGCTTCGTAACGTTCTGGCAGACGAGATTGATGCCTCCTCCGGTGCACCGCAGCTGCTGACCTTTGCTCTAGATCCAGTCGGAAAGCGTCTGCCTTGATACGCTCCGCTTCTTCCTCCATCCGGGATTTCAGCTCGTCCATCCTTTGTCATTCCTCCACCATCCGGCCCTTGATCCGTGCCACCTCTAGATTCCTAGCTGCTTGATTATCCGGAGTTACCTCTGTGGCCATGAGAGCTGTGAGTTCGTCCATCAATTCCACTAGAACCTGAGCCGCCGCCGGCGGGTTGTCACCTGCTGCGGCGGCTCCCACAGCCGTGTCACCGGCGGCTGAAGCCGATCCTGCCATGAACACCGCCGCGTGAACCGGGGGGCTCAGAGCATCCGTCTCAACGCCCTCTACCTCAGAATAGTTGTCGTAGTAGCCCCCAAGGCCACCGTTGCTGAGACGATACACTAATTCCGTCTCCCCACTGGAAGACTCATTTTCTGAGTAAACGAGAGTTCCCTGTGACCCAGACGCTTCTAGGTCCATACCTTGAGTGAAGCCCACGAGAACGTGCTTTTGACCCGGACGGGCACGGACCGACTGCATAATATGCGTAGATCGGAGACGCTGAGCCGGCTCGAGGATGTTGGTACAAACGTCCGGCCCGGGTGTAGATCCGTCAACCTTTCCGATGAAAACCTGGATCCCTCCGAACGGAACCCGGAATCCGTACTCCACAGAACCAGCATCAAGCCCCCAGCCGGCGTTGTCGATGTAGAGTCAGCCGCGGCGACTCTTGCTCATCCTTCCGACCACGTATCCTTCGAGCCCTGGGAGAGAGCCCTTTGAGAACTCAACACCACCAAGTGCTAGCCCCACGATGGGCGCCAACTATCGTGGTTTTATCATGGCAGATGTCCGGGTGAACGGACTTCAGTTCGACGCCATCGCCAATGAGGTGGACTCAAAGGGGTTAGTCGGGACAAAAGACACGGGTTTACCCAGGTTCGGCCCCTCAAATCGAGGTAATAGCCTACGTCCTGCTAGTGTTTATATTGCTTGCGTATCGGTTACAAGGGGCCTAAAGATTGACCTAGTTCTTGATTTGCCTGCCCTCTAAGTCGCCCCAGGTCTACCTTTATATAAGAGGTCAGAACATCCGGGTCGTACAATTGCTAACCGAGTCTCTCTCTATCTTCTTGTCTAAGCCGTCTGTGAGTCGGCTTGCACGCCCAGGTCTTCTCAGTCTGGGCCGTCGTACGGCCCACACCGTGAGCCGCCTATCCTCTTGGGCCACTTAATATTACGACTCACCTTTGGGCCGGTTCACGAGCCAACAACATGACCCGGAGCCTCTTCGGCGAGTCATATCCCCAACAGGCCCTGTTGTCGGGTGAGAGAAATGGCTTTCCCCGACCGACTCTTGCGAAGACACCTTGCTCTAAATCTGCTTCAAAAACAGCTCAAAACGAAAACATGAGGTATCGTCGTGATACAATTGTTCAAACCTTCAGGAGATTATATAATGATTTTTTACCGACTAACAGGAGTATCCTACAAGAAAACGGAGTTCGGAGGGTGCATGGGGTGGCCACAAGCCACAGGGGCACGACCAGGGGGTAGGTCGCGCCGTGCAGGCTTGTCGCCTCCTCGGGCACTTTTTGGATTACTTTAATTTTTCCTAATTTATTAAATATTCAAAACGGAGAAAAATTGTATTGGAAAAGTTTTGGAGTCGGTTTGCTTACCGTACCACATACCTATTCCTTTTCGGAGTTTGAAACGTTCTAGCAGGTCTCCCTAATGTACTCCTCCAGATTTATGGTATAGATAATATTGGTTCCAACATTTATGGGAGTACGTGAGATATAATGTTTGATTCTTTGCTCATTTACCACCTTCGGGTTAGTGCCTTCAGTGTTGTTGATCTTGATGGCACCAGAATGATATACTTCCTCGACAATGTAAGGCCCTTCCCATTTAGAGAGAAGTTTTCATGCAAAAAAAATCTTAAATGAGAATTGTATAGCAAGACATGATCACCTACATTGAATTCATGCTTTTGTATCCTTTTGTCATGCCATCTCTTAAAATTTTATTTAAATACTTGGCATTCTCATAGGCCTGGGTTCTCCATTCATTAAGTGAGCTAATGTCAAATAACCTCTTCTCACCAGCAAGTTTAAAATCATAGTTGAGATCTTTAATTGCCCAATAAGCTTTATGCTCTAGCTCGAGAGGTAAGTGACATGCTTTACCATGAACCATTTTATACGGAGACATGCCCATAGGGTTTTTGTAAGTAGTTCTATAAGCCCATGATGCATCATTAAGTTTCTTAGACCAATTCTTTCTAGATCTATTAACGGTCTTTTGCAAGATCAATTAATTTCTCTATTGCTTAATTCTACTTGACCACTAGACTGAGGATGATATGGAGATGCAATTCTATGATTAACATCATACTTAGCAAGCAATTTACGGAAAGCACCATGAATATCTAGGGACTCCAAATCTAGGGAAATAACTTCTTTAAGCATTTTAATAGAAGTGTTATGATCAGCACTACAAGTTGGAATAGCTTCCACCCACTTAGTAACATAATCAACAACAACTAGAATATGAGTATACCCATTGGACTTTGGAAAAGGTCCCATATAATCAAAACCCCAAACATCAAATGGTTTAATAACAAGTGAGTAGTTCATAGGCATTTCCTGACATCTACTAATATTACTGATTCTTTGACATTCATCACAAGAGAATACATACTTACGAGCAGCCTTGAAGATAGTAGGCCAATAAAAACCTGATTGTAATACCTTGTGTGCAGTTCTATCTCCAGCATAGTGTCCTCCGTAGGCCTCAGAATGATACTTGTGTAGGATATGTTCCTGTTCATGCTCAGGTACACACCGTCTAATAACTCCATCTAGCCCTTCTTTATAAAGGTGTGGGTCATCCCAAAAGTAATGTCTTAAATCATATAAGAACTTTTTCTTTTGTTAGTATGTGAAACTAGGCGGTATAAATTTGGCAACAATGTAATTAGCATAATCAGCATACCATGGAGCATTACGCGAAGCATTTATGATAGCTAATTTTTCATCATAAAAGCTATCATCAATAGGTAGTGGGTCACCAAGAACATTCTCTAACCTAGACAAGTTATCTGCTATGGGGTTCTCAACACCCTTTTTGTCAATATTATGCAAATCAAATTCTTGTAGAAGAAGAACCCATCTAATAAGTCTTGTTTTAGCATCTTTTTTCCATAAGATATTTAATAGCGGCATGATCAGTGTGAACAGTTACTTTGGAATCAACAATATAGGGTCTAAATTTATCACAAGCAAACACAACTGCTAAAAATTCCTTTTCAGTGGTAGCATAGTTTCTTTGAGCACTTTCTAGAGTCTTACTAGAATAAAGGATAACATTTAATTTCTTATCAACTCTTTGTCCTAGAACAACACCAATGTCATAATCACTAGCATCACACATAATTTCAAAGGGTAGGTTCCAATCAGGTGGTTGAACAACAGGTGCAGAAATCAAGGCATTCTTAAGGATTTCAAATGCTTCTACACACTCATCATAAAAAACAAAAGGAACATCTTTTTGCAAGATATTAGTGAGAGGCCGAGAAATAATAGAGAAGTCTTAAATAAATCTCCTATACAAACCAGCATGGCCAAGGAAACTTCTTATACCTCTGGTATCCATGGGACACGACATTTTTTCGATAGCATCTACTTGAGCTTTATCCACCTCAATACCTCTTTCGGAGATTTTGTGTCCCAAGACAATGCCCTCATTAACCATAAAGTGGCACTTCTCCCAATTCAAGACAAGATTAGTTTCTTCACATCTCTACAAAACTCAATCAAGGTTTCTCAAGCAATCATCAAAAGAAGTTCTGTAAACAGAGAAGTCATCCATGAAAACTTCAACAATCTTTTCACAAAAGTCAGAGAATATAGCAGTCATACATCTTTGAAAGGTAGCAGGTGCATTGCATAAACCAAAAGGCATATGTCTATAAGCAAAGGTACCGTAAGGGCAAGTAAAAGTTGTCTTTTCTTGATCCTCTTTTGACACAGGTATTTGAGAGAAACCGGAATAACCATCTAGAAAGCAAAAGTGTGTGTGTTTAGATAATCTTTATAGCATTTGATCAATAAAAGGTAGAGGGTAATGATCTTTCCTAGTGGCTTGATCTAATTTCCTAAAATCAATTACCATTCTATATCCTGTAACAATTCTTTGTGGGATCAATTCATTTTTATCATTAGGGACAACACTAATACCTCCCTTCTTAGGGACACAATGAACGGGACTAACCCATCTACTACCAGCAATAGGATAAATTATACATGCCTCCAGAAGCTTCAATATTTCATTTCTTACCACTTCTTTCATTTTACGATTTAACCGTCGTTGGTGATCAACAACTGGTTTAGCATCAGGTTCCATATTAATTTTATGCTGACATAGAGTGGGACTAATGCCCTTAAGATCATCAAGAGTATATCCAATAGCAGCACCGTGCTTCTTTAGAGTTTTCAACAATATCTTTTCTTCATGCTCTGAAAGTTTAGCACTAATAATAACAGGATATACCTTCTTTTCATCAAGGTAAGCATATTTTAGAGTATCCAGTAATTTTTTAAGCTCAAACACAGGATCACCCTTGGGTGGAGGAGGATCTGCAAGTATTTCAACCGACAAGTTGTGTTTCAAAATAGGATGTTGATCAAAGAAAATCCTATCTATTTCATTCCTTTCATTCATATGCATATCATTTTCATGGTCTAGTAAATATTTTTCTAAAGGATTAGTAGGAGGCACAACAATAGAAGCAATACCAATAATTTCATCCTTACTAGGCAATTATTTATCATGGGGTTGTCTACGAAATTTAGAGAAATTAAACTCATGAGACATATCCCAAAAACTTACAGTAACAATTTTTTTCTCATAGTCTATTTTGGCATTAATAGTATTTAAGAAGGCCTACCAAATATAATGGGACAAAAATCATCTTGTGGGGAACCAAAAACAAGAAAATCAGTAGGATATTTTATTTTCCCACACAAGACTTCAACATCTCTAATAGTCCCAACTGGTGGTATAGTATCTCTATTAGCAAGCTTAATGGTAACATCAATTTCTTCTAATTCAGTTGGTTTAATATCATTCATGATTTCTTTATATAAGGTAAATGGAATTGCACTCACGCTAGCACCCACATCACATAGTCCATGATAACAATGATCTCCTATTTTAACAAAAATAACATGCATGCCAACAATAGGTCTATGTTTATCTTTAGCATCAGGTCTAGCAATTCTAGCAGCTTCATCACATAAATGAATAACATGCCCATCAATATTATCAACCAAGAGATCTTTAACCATAGCAATACGAGGTTCAACTTTAATTTGCTCAGGGGCTGTAGGTGTTCTAGCATAGTTCTTACGAACCACAGTTGAAGATTTAGCATGTTCCTTTATTCTAACAGAGAAAGGTGGTTTCTCAATATAAGCAGCAGGAATAACAGGATCAACATTATAAGTAATAGTTTCTTCTTCAACTTTAATAGGTTCAACTACTTTCACTCTAATGGGAGGATGATATTTAAACGACTTCTCCTTAGGGAGATCAACATGAGCAGCAAATGATTCACAGAAATAAGCTACTATCTCAGAGTCAAGTCCATATTTAGTGCTAAATTCACAAAAAGCATCGGTATCTACGAAGGATTTAACACAATCAAACTTATGGTTTTTACCTGACACCTTACCTTCATCGAGTTCCCAATCTTCAGAGTAGCTTTTAATTCTTTCCAATAAATCCCATTTGAATTCAATGTCTTTCTTCATATAGGAACGCGTACAAGAAGTATCGAGCATGGATTGATCATTACGAGAAAGCCGAGCATAAAAATTTTGAATAATAATTTCTCTTGAGAGCTCAAGATTGGGGCATGAATATAACATTGACTTAAGCCTCCCCCAAGCTTGAGCGATTCTTTCCCCTTCATGAGGCCAAAAATTATAGATATAATTCTGATCACGATGAACCAGATCCATAGGATAAAACTTCTGATGGAATTCCAATTTCAATCGGTTGTAGTTCCATGATCCAATATCATCACATAGCCTATAACATGTCAATGCCTTCTCCTTCAAAGATAAAGGAAAAACCTTCTTCTTGACATCATCCTCGGGCAAACCCGCAAGCTTAAATAATCCACAAACTTCATCCACATATATTAGATGCAAATCAGGATGTAATGTTCCATCTCCTGCATAAGGATTAGCTAGTAGTTTCTTGATCATACCCGAAGGAATTTCATAATAAATATTTTCAGTAGGTTCAGAAGGTTGAGGAGCTACTCTTTGTGCTTCTGGTCGAGGTGAAGATACCCCGAACAAGCCCCTCAAGGATTATTTTCCATAGTAACAAGTGACAGGAAATTTCAGCACACTATATAAATGTTTTCCTTACCAGATTCCACTTACCAAAGGCGCTTCACTCCCCGGCAACGGCACCCAAAAAGAGTCTTGATGACCCACAAGTGTAGGATATCTATAGTAGTCCTTTTGATAAATAAGAGTGTCAAACTCAATGAGGAGCACAAGGAAATGACAAGCGGTTTTCAGTAAGGTATTCTCTGCAAACACTGAAATTATCTGTAACATATAGTTTTTGTGATAAGGTAATTCATAACGGGTAGCAAGTAATAAATGTAGCAAAGGTGCATCAAGGTGTCCCAATCCTTTTTCTAGAAAAGGAAAATCCTGGACAAACTCTTATATAAAGTGAAGCGCTCCCGAGGACACATGGGAATTACTGTCAAGCTAGTTTTCATCATGCTCATTTGATTCACATTCGTTACTTTGATAGTTTGATATGTGGGTGGAGCGGTGCTTGGGTGCTTCCCTTACTTGGACAAACCTCCCACTTATGATTAAACTCTCTCGCAAGCATCCGCAACTATGAAATAAGAATTAAGATAAATCTAACCATAGCATGAAACATATGGATCTAAATCAGCCCCTTTACGAAGCAACACATAAACTAGGGTTTAAGCTTCTGTCACTCTAGCAACCCATCATCTACTTATTACTTCCCAATGCCTTCCCCTAGGCCCAAATAATGGTGAAGTGTTAGTTAGTTGACATTCACATAACACCACTAGAGGAGAGACAACATACATCTCATCAAAATATCGAACGAATACCAAATTCACATGATTACTTATAACAAGACTTATCCCATGTCCTCGGGAACAAACGTAACTACTCACAAAGCATGTTCATGTTCATAAACAGAGGAGTATTAATTATCACAAAGGATCTGAACATATGATCTTCCACCAAGTAAACCAACTAGCATCAACTACAAGGAGTAATCAATGCTACTAGCAACCCACATGTACCAATCTGAGGTTTGAGACAAAGATCAGATACAAGAGATGAACTAGGGTTTGGAGAGGGGATGGTGCTGGTGAAGATGTTGATGGAGATTGACCCCATATCGATGAGAGGATCATTGGTGATGACGATGGCTTTGATTTCCCCCTCTGGGAGGGAAGTTTCCCCGGCAGAACAGCTCCGCCGGAGCTCTAGATTGGTTTTGCCCAAGTTCCGCCCCGAGACGGCGACTCTTCATCCCGAATGCTCTCTTCTGATTTTTTCCAGGTCAAATCCCTTCATATAGCAAAAGATGGGCACCGTAGGCCTGCCAGGGGGGCCATGATAATCCCCAAGTGCAAGGAATCATCGTGGCAATTTCCAAAGGTGGAAGTGATAAGTATGGACTGTCGAACCCACAAGGAGCTAAAGGTAAGATCAATATTCTCTCAAGTCCTATCTTCCACTGATACGACTCTACGTACGCCGAACGTTTGCTTCCAACTAGAAACAAGAAATAAAACTATGTTGTGGGTATAAAGAGGATAGCTTTGCATGATATCGGAGAACTAAAATATAAAAATAGGTGTTGTTATCATAAAGTTAGAATATACTACAATATATTGCAAATAGTGAGTGTGGAATAATGATGGGTCGGTGTGCGGAATTGTCCTAGGCAATTGTCAACAAGATCGGAAAACATTATTATAATTTTATATGAGGGAGAGGCATAAGCTAACATCCTTTCTCTACTTGGATCATATGCACTTATGATTGCAACTCTAGCAAGCATCCGCAACTACTAAAGATCATTAACGTAAAACCCAACCATAGCATTAAAGCATCAAGTCCCCTTCATCTTGTACGCAACAACCCCCTTACTCAGGTTTATGCTTCTGTCACTGAAGCAACACACTATAAGCGAATCATGAACGTATTGCAACACCCTACAGCGGGAATCCTTCACGTGTGCGTGGCACGGCAGGCACCATAGGACAGCACCAAAATAAACATACAACTCAAAGCAATCTAGATCATCAATCAACCCATAAGACAAAATAAATCTACTCAAAACATCATAGGATAGACACACATCATTGGATCATAATATGTGGCATAAAGCACCATGTTCAAGTAGGCGATTACAGCGGGATGCGGGAGAGTGGATCGCTGAAAAGACATGAGGACGGTGATGAAGAGGTGATGTTGTTGAAGACGATCACCGCGGTGATGGTTCCCCCGATGGCACTCTGGCGCCACCGAGAGAGAGAGGGGGAGGGTCTCCCTCTTGTACTTCCTCCTCCATGGCCTCCCCCTTGGTGGGGAGAGGTTCTCCCTCTGGTCCTTGGCCTCCATGGTGATGTGATGGCCCCTCCGTCTTCCTCCTCCATAGTCTCCGGTGATGGTGACCCCCTCCGACAGGGTGCCAGAGAGGGCCAAGATTGATTTTTCGTGGCTACAGAGACTTGCTGAAGTGGAACTTCTGATCTAGGTTTCTTTTCGGAGGTTTCTATATTTATAGGAATTTTTGGCGTCGGTCTCACGTCAAGGGGACGCTCGAGGAGTCCAGAAGCCATAGGGGCCCCAGCTAGGGGGGCGCCCAGTAGGCTTGTGGCCTCCTCGTCCACTTCCTGGCCCAGCTCTTGTGCTTCGGGGGTCTCTTTTGGTCCATAAAAAATCACCACAAATTTTCAGCCCATTCCGAGAACTTTAATTTCTGCATAGAAAACGATACCATGGTACTTCTGCTGAAAACATCGTTAGTCCAGGTAAGTTCTAATAAAATCATACCAAAATCATATAGAATTATTGTAAACATGGCATGAATACTTCATAAATTATGGATACGTTGGAGGCATATCAGCATCCCCAAGCTTAATTCCTGCTCGTCCTCGAGTAGGTAAATGATAAAAGAAATAATTTATGAAGTGTTAATGCTAGCAAGTGCACAAGTTTGATCAATGATAGTTCCAAACACTTATTCTAGCATCATTAAATATCAAAAACAGTATCTCATCTCATAGAACTTCTCATGACGATGTAACAAGCTATTCACATGTTAAAGTATAGACCATAAAGTTTCTTGAAAACTAATAAACTATGCTTTTAGACACCAAACAATTGCAATTCATCTTGTTTTCAGGAAGGGTCTATGTAAGTTATTTGATTTAGAAAATTCCACTTACTCAACTATCATATAGTCTTCCATGATTGCTAACACTAAAAGCATATTTTTAGAGCAAATGGCATCCGTCGAACACATAGAAAGATAGGGGCTTAAAGTTTTGCCTCCCAACTTATTTATCATATAGATAATTTTTAACAATAATAATTCAGGATCAAATATATTTGAATGTCCATATATGCCTAGATCATTCCCCAACACATGATGCTTGCCAAGAGAAAATGGAAAAATAAAGGAAGTGGTGAAGATCAGCATGACTCTTGCATAAAGGTAAGTACTAGAAAGTAAAAGACACACCCTTCGGAGAGGGAAGCAGAGGTTGTCATGCGCTTTTTGTTTTTGGGTGTGCAAACCCTTAATGCGAAGGAATGTCACGTTGTATTGCCCTTTGTGATAGCAACCTTTATTATGCAGTCCGTCGCTTTTATTTCTTTACCATCGCAAGTTCGTACAATGCTTATTTTCCCTTACAATAAAATATCACACATATTTAGGAGCAATTTTTATTGCATTTTGCACCGATGAAAACTTACTTGAAGGATCTTACTCAATCCATAGGTAGGTATAGTGGACTCTCATGGAAAACTGGTTTAAGGGTGTTTGGATGCACAAGTAGTATTTCTACTTGGTGTGGAAGTTTTGACTAGTATGAGGTGGAAGCAAGCACCACATGTTGGAGTATCCATAACAATATAACTTCTACACAAATATACCCAAACATAACTCATTAAGTTGTCTTCCTTGTACAATTTCAACTAATTTGCTCGAGTTTGAAAATAATTAATTAGCTCACAATCATAGAAGATGTCCAATATAGTATATTTATATGTGGAATCTCTCTTCATTCAATATTCTTTCATGAATTGTTCAAGTGACCAATGCGGTGTTTGCTAAGTTTTAATAAATTTTACCACCTATACTTATTATGTGTGAAGTCATCACTCCCCATGGGATAAGTATATGAAGCATATTAAATTTCAGATTTCTGATATTCAATTCATTCAACCATTTACTCATAGGATATAAGTGAAGCACGAGAGTGAATGACAAACTACACCAAAAAGGTATAAGTGAAGATCAATGTGTAGTCAATTAGTTAAATAGCCATGTGAGGACTCTCTCTTATTTAAAATTTCATATCCAATGATTTATTGAAACATCAAAAAAATGGCATTCCAAGGATAGCACACATCATGTGAACGAATAAAAATTTAGGCTCAACATAGGCTAACCGATAGTTGACGAAGAGAGGTAGGATGCATAGCATCCCCAAGCTTAGATGCTTGGCAGTTGAAATAGTTACTTGGGGTGCTTTGGGCATCCACAAGATTGAGTTTTTGTATCTTGTTCAATCCTCTCATATCCCGGTTTCACCTATTCTCAAAAACTTCATACACAAAAAACTCAAAAAGAACTCGTGAGATAGGTTAGTACACATAAGAACAAATCAACACTTCATGTACTACCAAGAAAATTTGCACAATAATTTTCAAACATTAGGTACTTTATACTATCACTTCCATAATTTATATCTACCAATATAGGCTATGGAAACTATAGGATAAGTAGATAACAAAACTATGACAGCAATCTGTCTAAATAGAACAGTATGTAGAAATTTATTAAACAAGTGTACTTATGAAACTCTAAAAATTATGAGAAGCTATTACATGCTACAGAATTTATATGAAAACACTGTGTAAAAATTTCATAAACTTTCCATGTTCCAGTAAAATATGAAAATTCAAACACTACAGCATAAGTTTCTGTTTTTACCCAGCACAAATCAAAACATACAATGCAAGCACCCTAAGGCAATTCTTGGAACTTTTTATTGAAAAACAAGATTATAAATAACACCTGAAAGAGAACAACAAAATAAAATGACGCTCCAAGCAAAACTCATATTATGTGACGAATAAAAATATAGCTCCAAGTAAGATATGCCGATAGTGTTGAAGACGAAAGAGGGATGCTTTCTGGGGCATCCCCAAGCTTAGGCGCTTGAGTATTCCTTGGATATTACCTTGGGGGTGCCTTTGGAATCCCCAAGATTAGGTTCTTGTCACTCCTTATTCTCCTCATATCAGTGTCTCACCCAAAACTTGAAAACTTCAATCACACAAAACTTAACAGAACTTCGTGAGAAGGGTTGGTGTAATAGAGATGAATCATTCACTTAGGTACTGTCAAGACAAGATTCATAATTGTTAACATATAATACGTACTGTATTCTACCATTCACATAATTTATATCACTGAATATAAGCTATGGAACCACTAAAACAAGCAAACTATGCATACAAAACAGAATCTGTCAAAACCAGAACGGTCTGTGAAGATCTGTAGTATAGCCATACTTCGCTATCTCGAAAAGTTCTGAAAAATTAGGAAAACCTGGTAAATTTGTATATAAATTATGTGTAAAAATGCAGAAGCTTTTGACTCTCTGGTGAATTTATAAAAATTCTGGAATGGGCACCAAGGATTCTTTTTTTGCACAGAATCAAGTCAACTACCAACAACATCATCCCAAAGGCATTACTTGGCACTTTATTGAAATAAAAGGCACAAAACATGATTACTACGGCATCTTAATCATATGAACACACAAAAACAGTAGGGGTAATTATTGGGTTGTCTCCCAACAAGCGCTTTTCTTTAATGCCTTTTTAGCCAGGCATGACATTCTAATGATACTCTTCCAAGCCTAATTCCGATGATAATTTTATTCATACTCTAAAATATATAAGTGAAGTTCATATAGCATTCTACATTAATATATATTAACCAATATCCAAGCTCAAAATATATAAGTGAAGCACACGAAGCATTCTATAAGGCCATACTCAAAAGATTTAAGTGAAGCACAAAGAGCATTCTACAATGCCATACTCAAACGATTTAAGTAAAGCGCACGAAGCATTCTACAAATAAGTTAAGGACTATCTCATACTAGAAGGGTGCATAAAGTATAAGAAAAACACTAAAGACGCATATCATGTGAATAAAACAAAAACCGAGGTATACCGATAATTGTTGAAGAATAAAGATGGGATGCCTTCCGGGGCATCCCGAAGCTTAGATGCTTGAGTATCCGTGAAATATTTATTTGGGGTGCCTTTTGAATCCCCAATATTGAACTCTTGTCTCTTCGTATTCTTCTTATATCGATACCTCCTCGATCTTCGAACACTTCATTCATACAAAACTTAACAAAACCCTCGTGAGATCCCTTAGTATAATAAATCAAAATACTACTTTAAGTACTGTTGTGAACTAATTACAAATTCATATTAGCATTATATATACTTTATTACAACTTCACCATGGTTCATACCCCCTGATAAAACCCATAGATTCATCAAACCAAGAGAACAATGCATAGAAAACAAAATCTGTCAAAAACAGGACAGTCTGTAGCAATCTGGAAACTTCGTATACTTATGTAACTCAAAAACTTCTGAAAAATTAGGAAAAAACAAATAATTTATATAGAAGTACTGTGTAAAAATTTCAGAAACTTTTGACATTCCAGTAAAAAATGTAATTTCACGCACTATAGCCAAAAGTTTCTGTTTTTGCACTACACACACTAAACAAGCAATCTAATCATCCTAAAAGCAAATCTTGGCACATTATTTTTATAGTACAATGGATATATACAAGGGGATAATTATTTTTCAGAAGCTTCCATGAAAAATTCTATATTGTTTCCATGAGCATGAACACAAGTGTTCAAGGTCGACCCTCACTTCTCCAATGCACAACCTTCCAATCACTTCTCTTTTTGTAAAACTTCTTAGGAATAAGAAGCAAGTAATTCTTTTTGTATTTTTAATTATTTAATTTTTTTTGTTTGTTTCACCCACAACTAAATAAAGAAAAAGGGAAAACAAAATCTAGTTAGTGAAGAAAGCAAACAAACACACATGAGAATATCAACCCCACGCTATTGCTCCCCGGCAACGGCGCCAAAAAACAGCTTCATAATCCCCAAGTGCAAGGAATCATCATAGCAATTTACAAAGGTGGAAATGTGAAGTATGGAGTGTCGAACCCACAAGGATCTAAAGGTAAGATCAATATTCTCTCAAGTCCTATCTGCCGCTGATACGACTCTACGTACGCCGAACGTTTGCTTCCAACTAGAAATGAGAAATAAAACTACGTTGTGGGTATAACGAGGATAGCTTTGCATGATATCAAAGAAGTAAAATATAAAAATAAGTGTTGTTATCATAAACTTATAATATATTACAATATATTACAAATAGCGAGTGTGGAATAATGATGGGTCGGTGTGTGGAATTTTCCTAGGCAATTGTTAACAAGATTGGAAATCATTACTGCAATTTTATATAAGGGAGAGGCATAAGCTAACATACTTTCTCTACTTGGATCATATGCACTTATGATTGCAACTCTAGCAAGCATCCGCGACTACTAAAGATCATTAAGGTAAAACCCAACCATAGAATTAAAGCACCAAGTCCCGTTTATCCCATACGCAACAACCCCCTTACTCGAGTTTATGCTTCTGTCACTCAAGCAACCCACTATGAGCGAATCATGAATGTATTGCAACCCCCTATAGCGGGAATCCTTCACGTGTGCGTGGCATAGAAGGCACCATAGGACATCACCAAAATAAACATACAACTCAAACCAATCTAGATCATCAATCAACCCATAAGACAAAAGAAATCTACTCAAAACATCATAGGATAGCAACACATCACTGGATCATAATATGTGGCATAAAGCACCATGTTCAAGTAGGGGATTACAGCGGGATGTGGGAGAGTGGACCACTAAAAAGATATGAGGACGGTGATGAAGAAGGTGATGTTGAAGACGATCACCGCGGTGATGGTTCCCCCGATGGCACTCTAGCACCACTGAGAGAGAGGGAGAGAGGGTCTCCCCCCTATGCTTCCTCCTAAATGGCCTCCCCCCTAGGTGAGGAGAGGTTCTCCCTCTCGTCCTTGGCCTCCATGGTGATGATGGCCCCTCCGTGTTCCTCCTCCATGGTCTCTGGTGATGGTGACCCCCTCCGGCAAGGTGCCGGAGAGGACCAAGATTGATTTTTCATGTCTATAGAGACTTGTGGCAGCGGAAGTTCTGATTTAGGTTTCTTTTCGGAGGTTTCTGTATTTACAGGAATTTTTAGCATCGGTCTCACGTCAAGGGGATGCTCGAGGGGTCCACAAGCCATAGGGGGCCCAACTAGGGGGGCAGAAGGCTTGTGGCCTCCTCTTCCACTTCCTGGCCTAGCTCTTGTGCTTTGGAGGTCTCTTTTGGTCTATTAAAATCACCGCAAATTTTCAGCCCATTCCGAGAACTTTTATTTCTGCACAAAAAACGACATCATGGTAGTTCAGCTGAAAACAACGTCAGTCCTGTTTAGTTCTAATAAAATCATACCAAAATCATATAGAATTATTTTAAACATGGCATGAATACTTCATAAATTATAGATACATTGGAGACGTATCAGCCCACAAGCCACAAGGGCGCGGCTAGGGGGGTAGGCCGTGCCCAGCAGGCTTGTGACCTCCTGGTGGGTCCCCTCTGGTATTTGTTTCGCCCAATATTTTTTATATATTCCAAAATAATTCTCCATAACTTTTTAGGAATTTTGGAGTTGTGCAGAATAGGTCTCTCATATTTGCTCCTTTTCCAGCCCAAAATTCCAGTTAGTCGGCATTCTCCCTCTTCATGTAAACCTTCTAAAATAAGAGAGAAAAGGCATAAGTATTGTACCATAATGTGTAATAACATCCCATAGTGCAATAATTATCAATATAAAAGCATGGTGCAAAATGGACGTATCAGTAACCCCATAAGATGATGTCATGAATAGCACCCCTCGCCGGAGGACCTATTGTTATAGTATCTTGTTCAGCAAGATTAGCCATTCTTCCATAAGGGAATCGTATGACTTATTAGATAAGTTGTTCCTGATGGATCCTTTATGTATCGAGAGTCTGATTTTTACCTGATGACCATGTCATTGCTACCTCGAAGCCTAACATTGATATTCCGATCATGAAAAGGAACATTAGAAGCGCAATGCTAAATGTTCTTGATCAATTATCCAAACATCATGGTATGTGTAACCTCATAAATTCATTGCGCCTTTGTCAAAATGATTACATACTTGGGTCCCTATCATGTGTATCATGCTCTGCTTGTCCTTGGGAAGGTTATACTCCTGATATTTTTGTTTAAAACACATGTTTTCTTTCCATTGGTCTGTTTGACTTTTCTTGTAATCTAAACTTATCAGAGCAGTGGTAAATCCCTGCTTAGGTAAACGCCTTGGTGAAAAACTCTGTCAGTAAGACCCTGCTACTATTGTTGATAACATTCAGGTAACTGCTGGTGGACAAGAACTTTGCCTATTGGTCTTCCTCGTTCAACTAGCAGGAAAATGGTTCTATTCATCGCCTGCCCTTGGTACCGACGTTGTTGCCAACATAACTGACAAGCTACCCTATGTCAGGTATTGCTATCATGACCGTACAAGATGTCACCACTTTTCATACTTCTAACCCAGATGGTGGGCCCATTACCCACAGTTCAATAGGATCGAAACCTGACTCTCATGTACATCTTTGATTCCAAAGTATCTTTTGCACTTGGCTTCATATGTAATTCTTGAGCCACCATCCAAGGGATGATCTATTCTAGTATCAGACGCAATTTTTATTTTTGTTGCTTTGAACCCCCTTTTCATCTTCTGATCAGGAACCGAATGATTGCCTACCTGTTCGAAACTTTTGTATATTGCATTTCACACTCAATGAATTCCCAGAGTTACAACTCGAGAAATAATTCATGTCTTCTTCTCCAATGTTTAGCGTCAGATGCCCAAACTTGTAGGGATACGTTCTTCCAGACTTTCCCCTTAAATCGCATCTGTAGGATGATGAAGACCTTGAAGAAAAGATGTCGACTTCACCAGGATGACCCAAAATAGAGAATTGAAGACATCAACAAAAGGGATGAACTTCTTCGATAAGAGAAACAAAGAACGAGAAGATCCGTTAGAATTTTGTAACCAAACTTTTCCCCTTAATTCTACCTCTTAATTCTCGGGACAAGAATTTCTTTTAGTAGGGGAGAGTTGCGACACCCTTGGAATCATGCTACAGTGATCAATGTAATTAAGCTACAGTAGTGGCCAAGATTAAGCTAATTCTTTTGCTAATCCATGTGTGATCACTTTTTTTAATCAAGTCCCAATCCATTTTTGTTTTGCAATTCAAATTCATTTGAAAAGTGGATTTAAAAGTTTTGCAAACCACGAAATAAAATTCATGGATGGGTTGTAAATATTCCCTAGGCATTTGCAAAATTGTAACCCACATATTTGCAAGGTGTTTTGGTGCCTCAAAGTATTTAAAACAGAGGCAAAATCATTTATTAAATTCCCTTTTGATTTATGTAAATTTCAAATAAGTTCAAAAGGTCCCCAAACATTTTGTGTTACTTCCTAATAATGCATTTGATAGTAAGGGACCGACTCCATGTATTTACAAAAGTGATTTTTTTGTTGTTTTTGAATAAAATAGGGACTTATTAATAAAAGCAATAAATTTTATTTTTAGAAAAAGGAAAGGGCCCCCCTTTCCTTGGGCCTTGGGCCCTCTTTACCCTCCCCACCAGAACACCTCGCCCTCCCTCCCCCTCCTCTGTTCATAGAGGGGGCCATGGAGGTCGCTGATGGCCGTCATGGCCAAAGCTGTCGTCGTGGCGCCCATCCACCACCATGGTGCCTCCCCCCTCCTGTATAAGGCACAGGCGAGCCCCCCTCGCCCTGGTGGGGAACGTTGCATGGGAAACAAAAAAATTCCTACGCACACGCAAATCATTCCATGGTGATGAGCATCTACGAGAGGGAGAGTGGATCTACGTACCCTTGTAAATTGCTAAGCGGGAAGCATTAAGAAACGCGGTTGGTGTAGTTGAACGTCTTCGCGATCCAAATCGGCGAGCATCCCGCGATCCAATCACGAACCGTCCTCACGATCCGTCCCGATCAAGTAACGAACGAACGGCACCTCCGCATTCAGCACACATACAGCTTGATGACGATCTCCGCCTTCTTGATCCAGCAAGAGGGAGCGGAGAGGTAGGAGAATTCTCTGGCAGCGTGATGGCTCTCCGGCAATGGTGGTGGAGCTATTCCGACAGGGCTTCACCTAAGCACTGCAGAAATCTGATCTAGAGGAGAAACTATGGACTAGAGGTTAGGGTTGCACGTGGCTGAAAATCTTGTGCCAAAACCCTCAAAACCACTAGTATATATAGGAGGAGGGGAGGAGGAGGCTTGGCCCTCAAGGGGCCAGCCCTATGGTTCGGCCTAACCAAGGAGGGAGTCCTCCCGGTACACTACCGACACTCCCGGTACACTACCGATGAGCCCGAAACTTTTCCGGTGACCAAAATAGGACTTCCTATATATCAATATTTACCTCCGGACCATTACGGAGCTCCTCGTGACGTCCAGGATCTCATCCGGGACTCCGAACAACCTTCGGTCACCACCATACATAACTCTATACTACCGAAACATCACCAAACCTTAAGTGTGCACACCCTGCAGGTTTGAGAACTATGTAGACATGACCGAGACACCTCTATGGTCAATAACCAATAGCGGGACCTAGATGTCCATATTGGTTCCTACATATTCTACGAAGATCTTTATCGGTGGAACCTCTATGTCAAGGATTCAGTTAATCCCGTATGATGTTCCCTTTGTTCTTCGGTATGTTACTTGCCCGAGATTCGATCATCGGTATCTCCATACCTAGTTCAACCTCGTTACCGGCAAGTCTCTTTACTCATTCCTTAATATAAGATCCTGTGACTAACACTTAGTCACATTGCTTGCAAGGCTTATTGTGATGTTGTATTACCGAGTGGGCCCTGAGATACCTCTCCGTCATACGAAGTAACAAATCCCAGTCTTGATCCATGCCAACTCAACAGACACCCTCGGATATACCTGTAGAGCACCTTTATAGTCACCCAGTTACGTTGCGACATTTGATACACACAAGGCACTCCTCCGATGTCCGTGAGTTGCATGATCTCATGGTCATAGGATCACATACTTGACATGCAGAAAATAGTAGCAATAAACTGACACGATCATATGCTACGTTTGTAGTTTGGGTCTTGTCCATCACATCATTCTCCTAATGATGTGATCCCGTTATCAAATGACATCACATGTCAATGGCTAGGAAACCTTGACCATCTTTGATTAACGAGCTAGTTCACTAGAGGCATACTAGGGACATAGTGTTGTCTACTTACCCACACATGTAATGTGTTTCCAATCAATACAATTATAGCATGGATAATAAACAATTATCATGAACAAGGAAATATAATAATAAACACTTTATTTATTGCCTCTAGGGCATATTTCCAACAGTCTCCACTTGCACTAGAGTCAATAATCTAGTTCACATCACTATGTGCTTTACATTGTAATGAATCGAACACCCATGCAGTTCTGGTGTTGATCATGTTTAGCCCTTGGAAGAGGTTTAGTCAATGGGTCTGCAACATTCAGATCCGTGTGCACTTTGCAAATATTTATGTCCTTTTCCTCGATGTAATCGCGGATGGAGTTGAAGCGTCGCTTTATGTGCCTGGTCCTCTTGTGAAATCTTGGTTCCTTGGCCAGAGCAATGGCACCAGTGTTGTCATAGAACAGGTTCATTGGATTTAGTGCACTAGGCACTACTCCAAGATCTGTCATGAACTGCTTCATCCAGACACCTTCCTTCGCCGCCTCCGAGGCTGCGATGTATTCCGCTTCGCATGTAGAATCAGCTACCACGCTTTGCTTGGAACTGCACCAGCTTACCGATCCCCCGTTGAGAATAAATATGTATCCGGTTTGTGACTTAGAGTCATCCGGATCAGTGTCAAAGCTTGCATCGACGTAACCCTTTACGACGAGCTCTTCATCACCTCCATAAACGAGAAACATTTCCTTAGTCCTATTCAGGTACTTAAGGATATTCTTGACCGCCGCCCAGCGCTCCATTCCAGGATCACTTTGAAACCTTCCGGTCATACTTATGGCAAGGCTGACATCGGGTCTTGTGCACTGCATTGCATACATGATAGAGCCTATGGTTGAAGCATAGGGGATGACACTCATCTTTTCTCTATCTTCTGCAGTCACTGGGCATTGAGTCTTACTCAACTTCACACCTTGTAACACAGGCAAGAACCCCTTCTTGGCCTAACCCATTTTGAACTTCTTCAAAACTTTATCAAGGTATGTGCTTTGTGAAAGTGCTATTAAGCGTCTCAGTCTATCTCTATAGATCTTAATGCCTACTATGAAAGCAGCTTCTCCTAGGTCCTTCATTGAAAAACTCATGTTCAAATATTCCTTCATGCTTTCCAGCATTTCTATATTGTTTCCAATCAGCAATATGTCATCCACATATAATATTAGAAACGTTATAGAGCTCCCACTCACTTTCTTGTAAATACAAGATTCTCCATAAACTTGTATAAACTCGAACGCTTTGATCACCTCATCAAAACGCTTATTCCAACTCTGAGATGCTTGCACCAGCCCATAAATGGATCGCTGGAGTTTGCAAACTTTGTCAGCATTCTCTAGATCAACAAAACCTTCTGGTTGCATCATATACAATTCTTCCTCAAGGAAACCGTTGAGGAACACTGTTTTGACATCCATCTGCCAAATTTCATAGTCAAAATAAGTAGCTATTGCCAACATGATTCTAACAGACTTAAGCATTGCTACGGGTGAGAAGGTCTCATCGTAGTCAACTCCTTGAACTTGTGAAAAACCCATTGCCACAAGTCATGCTTTATAGACGGTGACATTACCATCCATGTCTTCTTCTTAAAGATCCATTTGTTCTCAATGGCCTTTCGCCCTTCAGGTAATACTTCCAAAGTCCATACTTTGTTTTCATGCATGGATCCCATCTCGGATTTCATGGCCTCTAACCATTTCTCGGATTCCGGGCCCATCACTGCTCCTCCATAGCTCGTAGGTTCATTGTTGCCCAACAACATGACTTCCAAGATAGGGTTGCCGTACCACTCAGGAGTAGTACGCGGCCTTGTCGACCTATGAGGTTCAATAGTAGCTTGATCTGAAGCTTCATGATCATCATCATTAACTTCCTCTTCTACCGTCGTAGGTTCCATAGAAACATCTTTCTGCGCTGCGCTACTTTCTGGTTGAATTAAAGGTTCAATAACCTCATCAAGCTCTATTTTCCTCCCACTCAATTCTTTAGAGAGAAACTCTTTCTCAAGAAATGTTCCGTTCTTAGCGACAAACACTTTGCCTTCGGATCTGAGATAGAAGGTATACCCAACTGTCTCTTTCGGGTATCCTATGAAGACGCATTTCTTCGCTTTGGGTTCCAGCTTTTTAGGCTGAAGCTTTTTGACATAGGCATCACATCCCCAAACTTTAAGAAACGACAACTTTGGCCTCTTGCCAAACCACGGTTCATATGGCGTCGTGTCAATGGATTTTGATGGTGCCCTATTTAAAGTGAATGCGGCTATCTCTAATGCATAACCCCAAAACGATAATGGCAAATCAGCAAGAGACATCATACAACACACAATATCTAATAAGGTTCGATTACGACGTTCGGACACACCATTACGCTGTGGTGTTCCAGGCGGTGTCAACTGTGAAACAATTCCACACTGTCTTAAGTGACTGCCAAACTCATAACTCAGATATTCACCTCCTCGATCAGATCGCAGGAATTTAATCTTGTTGTTACGTTGATTCTCAACTTCATTCTGAAATTGCTTGAACTTTTCAAACGTTTTAGACTTGTGTTTCATTAAGTAAATATACCCATATCTACTTAAGTCATCATTGAAGGTGAGAAAATAAAGATATCCACCATGCGCTGTAACATTCATTGGACCACACACATCAGTATGATTTCCAATAAGTCACTTGCCCATTCCATCGTTCCAGAGAACGGCGTTTTAGTCATCTTGCCCATGAGGCATGGTTCACATGTGTCAAGTGATTCAAAATCAAGTGACTCCAAAAGTCCATCAGCATGGAGCTTCCTCATGCGTTTTACACCAATATGACCTAAACGGCAGTGCCACAAGAAAGTGGTACTATCATTATTAACTCTACATCTTTTGGCATCAATGTTATGAACAAGTGTGTCATCACTATCAAGATTCAATATGAATAAACCCCTCACATTGGGTGCATGACCATAAAAGATATTACTCATATAAATAGAACAACCTTTATTCTCTGATTTAAATGAGTAACGGTCTCGCAATAAACAAGATTCGGATATAATGTTCATGCTTAACGCAGGCACTAAATAACAATTATTTAGGTTCATCACTAATCCCGATGGTAATCGAAGAGAGAGCGTGCCTATGGCGATCACATCAACCTTGGAACCATTTCCCACGTGCATTGTCACTTCATCCTTTGCTAGCCTTCGTCTATTCCATAGTTCCTGTTTTGAGTTGCAAATGTGAGCAATCGAACCGGTATCAAATACCCAGGCACTACTACGAGAGCTAGTAAGGTACACAAATAACATCTATATCATATATACCTTGTTTGTCATTGGCTGCCTTCTTGTAAGCCAGGTACTTGGGGCAATTCCGCTTCTAGTGACCAGTTCCCTTGCAATGAAAGCACTCAGTTTTTGGCTTGGGTCCATGCTTGGGCTTCTTTACAAGAGTGGCAACTGCTTTGCCATCCTTCTTGGTTTTACCCTTCTTGCCCTTGCCCTTGCCCTTGCCATTCTTCTTGAAACTAGTGGTTTTATTGACCATCAACACTTGATGTTCTTTCTAGATGTCAGACTTAGCGACTTTTAGCATCGCAAACAGCTCGGCGACTGACTTGTTCATCCCGTGCATGTTATAGTTTATCACAAAGCTCTTGTAACTAGATGGCAGTGATTGAAGAACTCTGTCAGGGATCGCCTTTGGCAGAAGGGCAATTCCCAACTCCGCTAGACGAGTCGAATACCCAGACATTCTGAGTATATGTTCACTGATAGACCCGTTCTCCTCCATCTTGCAAGCATATAACTTATCGGAGGTCTCATACCTCTCGATCTGGGCATTCTTTTGAAAGATAAACTTCAACTCCTGGAACATCTCATATGCTCCATGACGTTCAAAACGTCTTTGAAGTCCCGGTTCTAAGCCATACAATATTGCACACTAAACTATTGAGTAATCTCCAGCACGTGCCTCCCAAGCGTTCTTAACGTCTTCGGAGGTCATGTCTTCTGGTTGGTCACCAAGCGGTGCATCAAGGACATATGATTTCTGGGAAGCCGTGAGGATAATCCTCAGATTACGGGACCAGTCAACAAAGTTACTTCCATCATCTTCCAACTTAGCTTTCTCTAGGAACGCATTAAAATTCAGGGGTGCTACTGCGCGAGCCATTGATCTACAACATAAATATGCAAAGTTTACTTAGACTATTGTTCAAGATAATGAGTTTAGTTAATCATATTACTAAATCTCCCACTCAAATTGACATCCCTCGGGTCATCTGAGTGTCACATGATCCAAATCCACCAACTCAAGTCCGATCATCACGTGAGTTGAGGTGGTTTCAATGGTGAACATCTTCATGTTGATCATATCTACTATATGACTCATGTTCGACCTTTTGGTCTCTTGTGTTCTGAGGCCATGTCTATACATGCCAGGCTCGTCAAGTTTAACCCGAGTGTTCTGCATGTGCAACACTGGCTTGCACCCGTTGTACGTGAATGTAGAGTCTATCACACCCGATCATCACGTGGTGTCTCAACACGACGAACTTTGGCAACGGTGCACACTCGAGGAGAACACAATTCATTTTGAAATTTAAGTGAGGGATCACCTTATAATGCTACCATCGTCCTAAGCAAAACAAGGTGCATAAAATGATTAACATCACATGCAAATCATAAGTGACATGATATGGCCATGAACTTGTGCTTTGGATCTCCATCTTGAAATCATCGGCATGATCTCCATCGTCACGGGCATGACACCATGATCTCCATCATGTTGATCTCCATCAACGTGTCGCCATCGAGGTTGTCACGCCCACCATGCTTCTACTACTATTGCTACCGTTTAGCGATAACGTAAAGCATTACATAGCGCTTAATGATTGACACGCAGGTCATACAATAATTAAAGACAACCCTATGGCTCATGCCGGTTGCCGTACTCATCGACATGCAAGTCGTGATATTCTATACAACACATGATCATCTCATACATCACATATATCACATCATGTAATTGCCCATATCACATCACAACATACCCTGCAAAAACAAGTTAGACGTCCTCTAATTGTTGTTGCATGTTTTACGTGGCTGCTACGGGTATCTAGCAAGAACAATTCTCACCTACGCAAAAACCACAATGGTGATACATAAATTGCTTTTCAAACTTCTCAAGGACCGCCTTTGTCGAATCCGGTCCAACTAAAGTAGGAGAAACTGGCACCCGCTAGCCATCTTAGCAACAGGTTGCAGTTGAGGGAACCGGTCTCTCGTAAGCCTACGAGTAATGTTGGTCCGGGCTGCTTCATCCCACAATACCCTTAAACCAAAACACGACCAAGGGAGGAAGCAATCTAAGAATCAACTCCCACAAACTCTTTGTGTTCTACTCGAGATCTCATCTACACATATACCTAGCTCTGATACCACTGTTGGGGAACGTTGCATGGGAAATAAAAAATTTCATACGCACACGCAGATCTATCCATGGTGATGAGCATCTACGAGAGGGAGAGTGGATCTACATACCCTTGTAGATCGCTAAGCGGGAAGCGTTAAGAAACATGGTTGGTGTAGTCAAACGTCTTCGCGATCCAAATCGCCGAGCGTCCCGCGATCCAATCACGAACCGTCCTCACGATCCGTCCCAATCAAGTACCGAACGGACGGCACCTCCGCGTTCAGCACACATACAGCTTGATGACGATCTCCACCTTCTTGATCTAGCAAGAGGGAGCGCAGAGGTAGGAGAATTCTCCGGCAGCGTGACGGCGCTCCAGCAATGGTGGTGGAGCTATTCCGGCAGGGCTTCGCCTAAGCACTGCAGAAATCCGATCTAGAGGAGAAACTATGGACTAGAGGTTAGGGTTGCACATGGCTGAAAATCTTGTGCCAAAACTCTAAAAACCACTACTATATATAGGAGGAGGGGAGGAGGAGGCTTGGCCCTCAAGGGGACAGCCCTATGGTTCGACCGAACCAAGGAGGGAGTCCTCCTCCTCCTCCACTCCTAGTAGGATTAGGACTCCTTCCTTATTTGGTCCTTTTTTTGCCTTTTTCCACCTTTTTCCTTTTGGGCTTTTCTTTCCAGCCACATGGGCCTTGTGTGGGACTCCCACCAGCCCAATAAGGGCTGGTATTCACTCTCCCACAGCCCATGAAGCCTCTTGGGTCGAAATACCCCTCCCGGTGGTCTCCCGGTACACTATCGGCACTCCCGGTACACTACCGATGAGCCCGAAACTTTTCTGGTGACCAAAATAGGACTTCCTATATATCAATATTTACCTCCGGACCATTCCGAAGCTCCTCGTGACGTCCGGGATCTCATTCGGGACTCCTAACAACCTTTGGTCACCACCATACATAACTCTATACTACCGAAACGTCACCAAACCTTAAGTGTGCAGACCCTGCGGGTTCGAGAACTATGTAGACATGACCGAGACACCTCTATGGTCAATAACCAATAGAGGGACCTGGATGTCCATATTGGCTCCTACATATTCTACGAAGATCTTTATCACTAGAACCTCTATGTCAAGGATTCAGTTAATCTCGTATGATGTTCCCTTTGTTCTTCGGTATGTTACTTGCTCGAGATTCGATCGTCGGTATCTCCATACCTAGTTCAACCTCGTTACCGGCAAGTCTCTTTACTCGTTCAGTAATACAAGATCCCGTGACTAACACTTACTCACATTTCTTGCAAGGCTTATTGTGATGTTGTATTACCGAGTGGGCCCTGAGATACCACTCCGTCATACGGAGTAACAAATCCGAGTCTTGATCCATGCCAACTCAATAGACACCCTCGGAGATACCTGTAGAGCACCTTTATAGTCACCCAGTTACGTTGCGACATTTGATACACACAAAGCACTCCTCCGATGTCCGTGAGTTGCATGATCTCATGGTCATAGGAACACATACTTGACATGCAGAAAACAGTAGCAATAAACTGACACAATCATATGCTACGTTTGTAGTTTGGGTCTTGTCCATCACATCATTCTCCTAATGATGTGATCCCGTTATCAAATGACATGACATGTCAATGTCTAGGAAACCTTGACCATCTTTGATTAACGAGCTAGTTCACCAGAGGCATACTAGGGACAGAGTGTTGTCTATTTACCCACACATGTAATGTGTTTCCAATCAATGCAATTATAGCATGGATAATAAACGTTTATCATGAACAAGGAAATATAATAATAAACACTTTATTTATTGCCTCTAGGGCATATTTCCAACACGCCCAACCCTTGTGTCCCCATCTTCTCCCCCTCGCTCGCTCCTCCTCATCCACGCACGTCCGAGCGCTTCCATGGCTACGTCGTGGTGAAGTTTGCGGGCGCCTGCGTCCCCACGCCTCCTCGTTGTGCCCTAGAGCTCTACGGGCCTCCCCTTGCTCTTCCTCGCACTTAAATTCAAGTCGTGGCTCGCTGCATCGTCGCCCCTGAGCTCCTCCCCTCCTCGGACGTGGAAGACGTATCCGGCCGATTCGCTCGACCATGAACCTCCCCGAGGTTGTTGCCTTCCCCTACCGAACCCCGTGAACTCCCCATTGTTCCCATATCCTTTCCCTTTATTGCTTCGGCCTAGCAGCCTCGCGCAATTACCAGAGCTCCGCCATCATGGATGGTCTCCGCTCGGTCGCTGTAGTGCACCTTAGGCTCAACCGAGCACGTCGGCGTGCCTGTAGTCGCGTGTATGTGCTCCCTCTCCCTTTAAAACGAAGAAGGCGAGGCCCTAGGCTCAATTGCTTCGAGCCCGAGCTCCGGCCGCCGCCGTGAGCTCGATTCCGGTGAGCTCCAGCCGCCTTAGCTTTCCCCGACAATTGGAACGAGCGTGCGCACGCCTCCGCTTTCGAACGCGCCACCCCACGCTCCAAATTGGCCCCTGTGGGAGAATTCCGCTGCAGCCAGTGCGTCGTTGCTGCAAATTTTGGTCGTCTGCGGCGAACCGCCAGTCATCGCTGACCTGGCTGGCTAGGTGGACCCTTTGGGTCACTAACCCAGGGGCCCCGCGGGCCCCGTTGACCAGTGGACCTAGTCAACTGGCTGACTAGGCAGCCACAGTCGTTGCCATGTGGGGGCAACCTCCCCAGGCCACTAACATGTGGGCCCTATTAATTAGCCCTAATTAAGCTATTAGATTAATTTAATAAAATTAGTTTAGATTAATTAGTCACTGACAAGTGGGTCATACCTGTTAATTAATTTTTAATTTGATTTAAACTCTATTTAGCCCACTCTCTATGATAGGTGGAGCCCAACTATTAGGTTTGATCTGAGACATCTGGGTTGACTGCTGGTGTTGGCATGAGGTCATGCTGATGTAATAAAAAAAATTTGAATTACCTTAAATCTTTTTAATTTCATAATATTAATAAAACTTTGAAAATTAATAGAAAATAATTCGTAGCTCGGATGAAAAAGTTTTATACATGAAAGTTGATCAGAAAAGTCCCATGAATCCAAATATGCTCTCCGTTCATCTGTCACATGATCCTAGAATGGTGAACATGTAAATTTTGCATTAGGATCATCTGTCCGATAATAGCAAAACCCTGGGAAATATCGTCATATATTTTCCCGTCCCGTCTGTGATGTGTAGTATTGCGTTAGCTCATGCCTAGCACTGCATATTTCCATGCCATGCATCATGATGCATTTGTATGCTTTATATTTATTGTTTCTTCCCCCTCTTCTCTCTGATAGACCCGAGACTGACGCTACTGCCGGGTACGATTACGCCACTGACGATCAACCTTTTGCAGTAGAGCAGCAAGGCAAGCAACCCCCCCCCCCCTTGATCATTCCAATATCGCCCATCTCTTTCCCTCTCATGCTTGTATTCGTTTTTGCTATTGTTGTAGATAGCTCCTATTCTGATGCATTCATGTTTTTGTTAAACTGCTATTGTACTTACTATTATATCACCTGCTTAGTATAGGTTGATTAGTGATCCCATGTGTCCCCTTAGTACATGTTGCCCTTGCTTCATCACTGACGACTCGAAGACTTGAAGACTCGGTCTTTCTTGATTGACGAGCCAGGCCGTCACATCACCGCACACTCCCTAGTTGTACAACTCTATAGAGATACTATCGAGTACCGAGGGTGACACCTCGTAAAGTACTCATGATGCTAACTCTAAAGGGTAGCTAGTCGGTCATGGTTATCCCCTTGATGTTTGGATAGACGGATACATTGACTTCACTACTGTTACATGTTGATGTCAGGATTACCTCAAGGGTGTTGGTGTAACATGACGAGGTGTGGCTGGGCATTCTTGGCCCTTACCACAAGTCCTCGAGATGGGGCGACAAGACCACATATCGTGTATCGTGGTCATCACCGCAGTTAACAAAGCATTAATGGGTTTGGATATTGGGTCTGAGTTGGTCGATTAACCTTTTTTGCACTAACCTTCACATGGGAGAAGTTATGCGCACTTGGCGTCGTTGTATCAGCCGAAGCTCTTTGGGCGTCAGCAATGGAGCGGTGAGTGCCCGAGTGGTCCACGACGGCATTGATCTTGTATGAGACGTGTTAGGAGTGATCTCGGTTGCCCATGCATCATGCAGGAGTGCAACGGGTGATTGGACCCATGACCCCGCGTGCTTAGGATTTAGACCAGCGGGCTGGCCTCTATTATGAGCCTAGTTAGGGCGATGACGTATTGATGTCCCGAGGTCGAGCATGACCTAGGAAAGTGTGTCCGGCCAAAGGTTATCAAGCCTGTTGGGAAATGTGGTGCACCCCTGCAGGGATGGATTCAACTATTCGAATAGTCGTGTCCACGATAACAGGACGGCTTGGAGTTGTTTCTCAATCTAATATAAAAGAATTGTTACTTGAGATAAAATGTTGGTTCTGAGATTACTTTCTCGTAGGGAGTCGAGGAAGAATCTTTGGGAGTGATTACTTAACAAATTACTACAATAATATTGCTACCAATGATGTACCAATCTACACTCTTCTAATGTTGCGAGATGTTGAAGATGCTAGTCTTCGATAGGACTAGGCCTTCTCTCTATTCTTGCATTTCTGTAGTCAGTCCAAAGATATAACCCCATTCTTTTGATACTGATGCATACTTAGCATAGTTTCGATGTCAATATTGCGAGTACTTTGGATGAGTACTCAATGGTGCTTTGCTCCCCCTTTTCCTCTTCATACGATTGTTGCGACCAGATGACGGAGCCGAGGAGACATATGCACCCGCTGTCGACTACTACTACACCTGCGATGCCTACTAGTACGTTGAGGCTGCCCCGACCAACAATAGGATAGGAGGTTCCCAGGCAGGAGGCCTTGCCTCTTTCTATCCGTTGTTATGTTGGTTCTAGCCTTCTTAAGTCAAACTTGTTTAACTTATGTCTATACTCAGATATTATTTGCTTCTGCTTACACATGTGTATGCCGAGCTTATGTATTCGAGCCCTCAAGGCCCCCGGCTTGTAATATGAAGCTTGTATGACTTTAATTTGTGTCTAGAGTTATGTTGTGATATCTTCTCATGAGTCCCTAATCTTGGTCGTACACATTTGCTTGTATGATTAGCGTACGATCAAAATGGAGGCGTCATACTGTCCTCACCATGATGTGTGAGTAGTTCACCATAGAACTACGAGTCCATAGGTAGTACCTAGATGGAATCTCTCTCTTACTCTCACTCTCACTCTATCTCTCTCTTGATCTTCAATACAATGTTCATCGCATCTTTGCCTTGATCTATCCAATGTAATGCCTTTGTATGGTGTGTTTGTTGGGATCCGATGAATTGTGAGTTCATGTCCAGATTATTCATGGAAAGTATTTGAGTTAAACCTGAATACTAAGATTCTTATTTGCATGATCATTATAGCTTCATAATGCTCTCCGATCTATTGTGATAGTTTGGCCAACTAGATTGATATTTCTTCGGTGGGAGTAGTGCATTGTAGTAGGTTCAACCTGACGAGTTTCTATATCCAAGTGATAGAAGCTGAGAAGATGCATATTTGTGTTGTTGCTACTAAGGATAACACGATGGGGTCTATTCATATTGATTGAGTTTACTTTATCTACATCATGTCATCGTTCTCCAAGCATTACTCTATTTGTCATGAACTTAATATGTAGAGCGGCAAGCATATAAGCTCTCTTGAAGTGGATTAATAGTGGTAGGTACAGGAAGGAGTCAACCTATTTGCTTATGGACGTGATGCCTATATACACATGATCATTGACGTGAAAATCACATAACTGTTCGCTTTTCTATCAATTGCTCAACGGTAATTTGTTTACCCATCGTATGGTATTCCTATGAGATATGCCACTAGAGAACTCTATGTCCCCCTGGTCTATTCACTCATATATATTCACAAACGTTGTCATTACCTTTCTGTTATTTATTTGCTTTTATTTTATTTTGCACTTTAAAATTATCTATGCAACTCACTTGCTTGCAAATAACGAGATCAAGGGGATTGACAACCCTGTTGCCGGTGTTAGGTGCAAGTTGTTTGTTCTTTTGTGTTCAGCCACTAAAGATGGTTGAGGATTGGTATTCCTATTGGTTCAATAAACCTTTGTTTCATAACTGAGGGAAATACTTACCCACTTTGTGCTGCCATAACCCATTCCTCTTCACGGAAAGCCCAACGCAGATCACAAGTATCAACCTCCCCCTTGTTCCCCTCAAAGCTTCGGCGCTCCGAGATATATTTTCCAATCCTTCCATAACTCAGTCTCTTCTCTTGTAGCCAATGTACGAAGCAGGGAAAGAGGTTGCCATCTGGACTCTTGAAGTTTCTAACACAAGGGTCAATGGTTGTGCTCCGTAATTACCGAGGGCACCATCCTTGAGCTCAAAGCGGAAGGGCACATTCTTGCAATGGTGGAGACACGGGCCCCTGTTGAGGGTGACGCGGTTTGTTTGGCCTCCTCCATCCCCACTCCTAAGAAGGCGGAGTGCATGGTATTTTACCTCCCACTTCATCCGTGGCCTCGGATTCCACCTCCATCCATTTGTTCTAGGTCTCATGTTCTTCTATGAGCTTGATTTTCACCATTTGGCACCAAACTCCATCCTCCACATCACCTCCTTCATCACCGTTTGTGAGGCTTTCCTCCGCATGGATCCACACTTTCGGCTATGTCTTAAGGTGTTCTCTATCAAGCCGCATAGTAGCTGCTCCAAACTTGCTGAATGTGGTGAGGCCATGATAAACAAGATCCCCAAGGTCACCCCACCAGAAGGGTCCTTAATCGAAATATAGAAACTATGGCAGAAAGAATAGTTTTATCTAGCCAACAACAAGGTGTCCAATCTTCTTTGTTACACGGCCCGAGAGGTTGTATTATTGGACCGCCAAGCATATCCTTCGGGCAAACAAAGCTGAGGTGAGGCAGTTCCAAGGCCGGCTTAAGTCTGTGGTGGATTCAGGTATTAGTATTACCTTGACATATGTAGTCAACATGATGATTCTCCACCATGACTTCCCTCTCCGGATCCGATCGTGGAGGTACAAGTCGGAGGACGAAGCGACACTTATCTGGGTTTACCAAGGAACAAACCCTGCTGGGGTGTGGAAGCCACTTTTTAAGACAAAGAAGGACGAATCATACCCCGAGCTGATGACCTAGGCCTCCATCATGACAACGTTGCCGACAAGGCAGGAGCCTTACTACCAATCATTTAAAGTTTACTTCTAAGCTTTTTAATTTGAGCAACAATGTGTGTTTTATACACAGGAATGGCGCGAGCATGCCTAGAAGATGATTGGCTCCCACCCCGCATCCCGGAGATCCCTTGACCCTCGAGCTTGAGAAGCTTTTGATTGAGGACCCCTATGAGGTCCCGGTTAAGAAGAAGAAGGGGAGAAGAGAAACAGGTTGAAAAGCCCATCAAACCACAATTCTTCCTTAGAACCCAATGCTGAGGAGGAAGAAACTGAGGAATACTCTTCCAAAGATGGAAAGTGGATGGCCTCTGGGGATGCCACCCTGATAACCCACAAGTGTAGGGGATCGTTTGTAGCCTTTTTTGATAAGTAAGAGTGTCGAACCCAATGATGAGCTAAAGGTAGAATTAATATGCCCTTCAAGTTCTATCGACCACCGATACAACCGTACACTTAACGTTTGCTTTACCTAAAACAAGTATCAAACTATTTTGGGAGAATAAAACTAGAAGTACTTAGTAGGTGTAAAAGATAGTTTGGCAATGTAATAAAGATCACAAAAATAAACGTTAGGTGTTGTTTAGATAAAGATTAATTAAGCTAGTTGTTTAGTAGAAAGCTTTTTGTAGCGCAAGAGAAAGATTTGTCCTTAGGCAATCTATAACTAGAACGATAATCATTACTGCAATTTTATATGAGGAATAGGCATACGCTAACATACTTTCCGTACTTGGACCATATGCACTTATGACTGGAACTCTAGCAAGCATTCAAAAGTACTAAAGATCATTAAGGTAAAACCCAACCATAGCATTAACACATCAAGTCCTCTTTACTCCCATACACAACAACCCCCTTACTCGAGTGTAAGCTTCTATCACTCTAGCCACCCAGTATAAGCAAGTCATGAATGTATTGAAACCCCCTACAGTGGGAATCCTCCACGTGTGCGCGGCATGGAAGGCACCATAGGACAACACCAAAATAAAGCATACAACTCAAACCAATCACGTCATCAATCAACCCATAGGACAAACAAATACACTCAAACATCATAGGATAGCCACACATCATTCGATAATAATATATAGCATTAAGCACCATGTTTAAGTAAAGATTACAGTGGGGAGAAGAGATGTTATACTGCTGCATAGAGGGGGAGAGAGTTGGTGGTGACGGTGGAGAAGTTGTTGGTGTAGATCGCCATCACGATGGTTGCCCTGGCGGTGCTCAGGCACCACCAGGGGAGAGGGGGAGAGAGACCCCTCCTTCTTCTTCTTCCTTGGTCTCCCCCAATATGGGAGGAGAGTTTTCCCTCTGGTCCATGGCAGTCATGCCACCAGGAGGGTAGCAACCCCTTCGAGATTGGATCTCTCTCTCTATCTCTCTCTTGTTTTCGCGAATGTTTTCTGATCCCTTGACCGCCTCTTAAATATCCAGAGATCCATAACTCCGATTAGGCTAAATTTTTTAGGCGGTTTTTAATCGCGAAATTATCTTTCTTGCGGCAAAAGAAGGGCTCCAATGGGCATATGGGTGGCCACAAGCTATCAGGGCGCGACCACCCCCTAGCCACGTCCTGTTGGCTTGTGGGACCCTCAAGTATCGTGTTGTGTTGATTCTTCTTCCCAAAGCTCACATATATTCCAAAAAAATCTCCATAAATTTTTATCGTGTTTGGACTTCATTTGATATGTATTCTGCAAAACAAAACACACACAAAACACTGGAATTGGCACTGGGTAGTGGATAAGTAGGTTAGTCCCAAAAATAATATAAAATGTTGCCAAAAGTATATGAAAGTTGTAGAATATTAGCATGGAAGTGTCAGCGTTCTCGGATTAGGGGTACCTAGACATGCCTACATGCGGCCCAGTGCGTGGCCCACCTCGTGGGCCCGGTACGGCCCAACAATAAGCCCCTCAAGTAAAGGCCCTTACGAGAGCCCCTGCCTCGCAAGGAGAACAACACCAGGACCTCTGGAGAAGTGGAGTCCCCCCAGGCTGCCTCCCTAGGAGCGGATATTTCTATGAAAGCACTCGGCCTCGTGAGGCTGGGATGACGTGGGCTCTAACGGCCGAGCCAGGCAGGCGCCAACAGGTGCAGAGGGGGGACAATTTCCTCTTTCGTGCTAAGGAGGCAAGGAAAAACGCGGGTTCCCAAGGAATCCCCCAAAGGTTTCCTTCCTGGTGCAACAAGACCGAGACCATGAGCTCGGGAGGACATATGTCATCTATGAGCCCACCCCCACGTCACTCCCGGAAGCTTTGTAGGCGAAGAACACCTTTAGTCAGGATAGGATGTACCTCCTGCCCCCTTTCAAATTTGGTCGTTGTGGGATCCATTCCCGCCTGTGTAGTAAGGGAAGAGGACCGTGGCCACTATAAATAGGGACTAGCTGCCATCATAGAAGGCATGTTGAACACACCAGTTCATCACCACCTAGAGCCCCTGCCAAGGCCGCCAGACAACTGTACTAGTTGATCCATAACCTCCTCGAGAGGCCAATCCACCACAAAGCACGAGTAGGGTTTTACACCGCAATGTGGCCCGAACCTGGGTAAATCCTCGTGTCCATCTACTTCCTGTTCCCGTGCACTCACTAGGCTAGGCCGAAGGGTGGTGAGCTTAAGACGTCGAGCCGGTTTAGATCTTCGCACACGCCCCAGCCTTCGAACCTCGTTGGGTCTACGGAGCCCTGATTCCGACATTTGACGTGCCAGGTAGGGGCGTGTTGTGGTCTTCCTTCGGTTCCACTCCGTCTCCACTTCATCACCCACATGGACGATGCCCACCGAGTTTGCTTCGGGTGCTGGGTTGCGCACGTCAACCAGACGGCGCCCATCAACCTCGGCGTCCCGCACCGCTCCATCTCCCCCGTGGCCAACGGCGTCGCCAACCCTGCTGCTTGCGGGCAGCAGGGCTCGTCGCCGCCACCCACCATTCAGTGTGGAGGCCACACCGCCGCTCCAACCCTCTCTTCCGCCAGGACGCCGACTCTCAGCGCTTACCACGGGCCGGCGAGCGTGCAGGCTGCACTGCTCAAGGCATGTAGGGAACCTTGCATCCGGTTCACTGCATGCTCCGCAACCCCCAGGCCTCGCACGGTCGATTGCATCCTCGGTGGATCGCGGGAGCCCGCGTCCAGTCGCCATGTTAGGCAACTCTTCCGCCCAGCAGGCGCAGCTCAGCCGTGGCCTGAGGCCCTGCTGGGCGAGATGGGGCCAGCGACCAACATCACCTTCGACTCCAGGGACCATCCCAGGACTACGGTCGCCACCGATGCACTCCCTATGCTTTGCACCACAACCATCAACAACGTCGCGATCACCAAGACGCTCTTCGCCAGTGGCGCTGGCCTCAACATCCTCTCTGTGGTGCCCTATGACCTACTCGCACCTACCAGGCCTTTCTCAGGGGTGGCCCAATGCTCCATCATACCTTTGGGGAAGGTGCGCTACCCGATCACCTTTGGCACCCGCAACAACTATCACACCAAGATGATCGACTTCGACGTGGCCCACATCGGCCTCCCGTTCAATGCTATCCTGGGGTACACGGCCCTCGTCAAGTTCATGGTGACCACGCACCTAGGCTACAACATCATGAAGATGCCTGGGAGCGGTGGCATCATCTCTGTGGCTAGGGACAGCAAGGACTCAGTTCGAGTCCTCAAGCTCGTCCACAAAGCGACGGCAGCCTCATGCTCAGGCGCCGGGGGCGTCGCCCAGGCCTCGGAGGCTGCGACAATTGCGCACCCGATAGTGAGGGCGACACGTCAGCTCTTGAGGCTGCAGCGGCTGCGAGCCCCGATGCCAAGGGAGCAATGCAGGCTCTGGAGGCCATGCCCGCGAAGAAGAAACAACTATTTTCTCGGGACCTAGCTAAGACGAAGCAGGTGTTTCTTGACGGTGGAAACTCAGGCACCACCTTCACCATCGGCACTGGACTTCCCCCCAGAGCAGGAGAAGGCGCTGGTCGACTTCCTCCGCATGAACAAGCACGTGTTCGCATGGGACCCATCTGACCTAGTGGGTGTCCCGAGGGACGTGATCAAACACCACTTGATGGTGTGCCCACATGCACACCCAGTAAAATAAAGGCAAGGCGGCATGCACAAGAAAAGCAAGCGTTCATCATCCAAGTGGTCCCCAAGATGCAGGAGGCTGGCGCTATTCAAGAAGTGGGGTATCCGGATTGGTTGGCCAACCTTGTGATTGTCCCCTAGAAGGGCGGGAAGGAGCGCATGTGTGTCGACTTCACGAGCCTCAACAAGGCTTGTCTGCAGGATCCCTTCTCGCTCTCGCGCATTAGCCAGATCATAGACTCCACCACTGAGTGCGATCTGCTATGCTTCTTGGATGCCTTCTCAAGTTACCATCAAATCAAGCTGGCGATGGAGGATGTTGAGAAGACAACCTTCCTATTCCCATGCGGCGTGTATTGCTACACATGCATGCCCTTAAGGTTGCGGAATGCTGGCGTGACCTTCCAGCGGTTGATGCACATCGCCCTGGGGCAGCAGCTCGGGAGAAATGCCGAGGCGTACATCGACGACATCATGGTCAAATCGTGGGAGGCGAGGACCTTGATCGGGGACCTGGAGGAGATGTTCGCCAGCCTGCATCGGGTGAACCTGTGGCTCAACCTAGAGAAGTGTGTTTTCGGGGTCCCGTCTGACAAGTTGTACGGTTTCTTGGTGTCGCACCGATGGATCGAGGCAAACCTAGAGAAGGTCAAGGCAATCAAGAAGATGTGCCCGCGTCAGACCCTCAAAGAAATGCAGAAACTGGCGGGTTGCATGACCGCCTAGGGGCGCTTCATCTCCAGGCTCGGTGAGTGCGCCCTCCCCTTCTTCAAGCTCATGAAGAGGAAGGGCCCTTTCGAGTGGACCCCAGAAGCAGAGGCGACTTTCCAAGAGCTCAAGCAGTACCTCATGAACCATGTTGTCATGGTGGCGCCCCGCGTATGCGAGGCCTTGGTGCTCTACTTAGCGGCTACCCCCACTCAGCAAGCGCAACGCTCGTAGCAAGCCGGGAGGAACGTGCCGACGCTGGCATGAAGAAGGGTGGTCCACAAGGGGATGCCCAGCACTCGCCACCTCAGGACAACGCTCCTTAGGCCCTCGTCGCCTCACCAACTCACGGAGCAACAGAGCCCCTCGTGCTCCTTGAGGAGCAGGGTGGCGCCGACGCCTCGTGCCTCATCGAGAACCCAATGTACTATGTCAGCACCATGCTGCGGGATGCACACGCTACCCCATGTAATAGCCGCTCCTGCTAGCCCTCCTCCTTGACTCAAGGAAGTTGCGCCATTACTTTCAAGGTGACCCCATCATGGTCATCTTTGCGTACCCACTGGAGAAGGTGTTGAGCAACCCCAACGTTGTCGGAAGGGTCGCAGAGTGGAACATCGAGCTGCAAACCTTCCATCTGGAGTTCAGCACAACCAGAGTCATCAAGGGCGCGTCCCTTGCTGACTTCGTGGTGGAGTCGACGGATGCCCCCGACCGAGGGCTGGATGAGGGCCAGTCCCTCATGCCCGGCGATGAGGTGCCTGACGGCTGGTTCATGCACTACAACGGTGCCTTATCATGGCAGGGCACGGGGGCTGGAGTTCTACTGATCTCACTAACCCAAGGACAAGCTTTACTATGCCGTGCAACTCTGCTTCCAGCATGGCGAGAAGGTCTCCAAGAACATCGCAGAGTATGAGGGCTTGATCGCGGGCCTCAGGGCAGCCGCGGCCCTGGGGGTCAAGCGCCTCACCGTCAAGGGAGACTCCCAGCTCCTCATTAACTTCTCCAACAAGGAGTACATGCCGAATGATGAGCACATGGAGTCGTACTTGGAAGAGGTACATAAAATTGAAAAGCGCTTCCTGGAATTGCGGCACATACCGCGCAGCGTGAACAAGGAAGCAAACGACATCGCCAAGAGGGCGTCGCACCGCAAGATTCAGGAGCTTGGCGTCTTCGAGGAGAAGCTCTTCAAGCCATCAGCGGTAGCCCCGGCCACAGGCCCAGCAACGCCTCGTTAGGAACTGCCACAGGCCCCGCCCTCGGGTGCCCCGGCCTACGGACCGACCTCGGGAGCGCGCCTGCTCCTGGCATTGGAACCCCATGCCGGCGACTAGACTGAAGAGTTCAATGCGTACCTTCTCGGTTGCGGCCTACCGGAGAAGGAGGAGGACGCGGAACGCGTGGTTCGCCAGGCCACTACCTACTGCCTAAGGGACGACGAGCTATACTGCACGTACCCAAACGATGTCTCGCTGCGGTGCATCTCTGAGGAGCAGGGGCACGAGCTGCTGGCCGATATCCACGATGGCGGCTGTGGGCACCACTCCTCATCTCGCACCCTCGTGGCAAACGCATTTCTTAGTGACTTCTACTGGCCCACGACGCTCAACAATGCCACCGAGCTGGTCCTATCCTCCGAGGCCTGTCAGTTCCATGCCAAGAAAATTCATCAGTCCGCACAAGGTCTCCAGATCACCTCGCTCTCCCGGCCCTTCGTGGTGAGGGGACTGGACATGCTAGGCCCTTTCCCTCGGGTGACCGGAGGCTACCGCTACCTCTACGTCGCCATCGACAAGTTTACCAAGTGGGCAGAAGTGGAGCCCGTGTGCACCATCCCTGCCAGCTTAGCTGTCAAGTTCATCAAGGGCCTTGTGAGCCACTTCGGCGTCCCCAACCATATAATTACTAACAATGGCTCACAGTTCACAAGCAACCTCTTTAGGACATATTGTGCTAACCTTGGAATGCAGATCTTTTATGCTTCGGTGGCACACGCCCGAAACAACGGCCAGGCCGAGCGCACCAATGCAGAAGTCCTAAGGGGCCTCAAGGTCAGGAGCTTGAATAAGAAGCACGAGGCTTGTGACAGGGGTTGGCTCGGTGAGCTTCAGTCAATGCTATGGTCCATTCACACCACTGCGACTAAGCCCATCGGTGAGACCCCATTCTTCCTCGCCTACGGAGCTGAGGCGATCCTCCCTCATGAGGTCAAGCATCGCTCCCCGCAAGTCTTGGCATTCGACGAGGAACGTTAGGATCCCACGTGGGGGACAGATCTCGTGCTCGGGGAGGAGGCCCGTCGCCAGGCCTCACTGCGTGTCGCGAGGTATCAGCGGGCACTGCAACAATACCATTCCCGTAGCGTCCGCTCCAGGATAGTCATAGTCAGAGACCTCGTCCTGAGGCGGGTCCTCTCTAGGGAGGGCTTGCACAAGCTCTCACTCATGTGGGAGGGCCCATTCAGGATCGCCCGCGACTCTAGGCCTAGCGTCGTGTGCCTGGAGACTCAGGAACGGATCCCCATCCACAATGCCTAGAACATCCAGCATCTCTACAAGTTCTACCCATGACACTCTCACGTAATAATGAGTGGGATGTATACGCCCGGAGCCCCCCCCCCCCCCGAGGACGCGGAGGGGTTCCAACCCACACCCAAGTGGAAGCCCCATGCTTCGTGCTAGCGTACGACACTGTCATTCAACGACCATGCCCACACCCAGTGGATGCCCTATGCTCTGCGCTAGGGGAAGACTGAAGACTAGCCTAGGTGTCGGGTGCGACTATTGTTTCATCTGTTTTTTGTAAACGGATTTGCCACCTTTTTGGAATGACATTTGAGGTTTTCGCGTCTTATTCGAAAAATGGGGTGGGATTTTACTCCTTGCAGCATTTCTCATTTTGAGTTCTTTCTAAAAAGAGGTTTGGCATCCGCCAGCTCACACTCTCACGGGATGGGCATGGTGTGCAGGCTCTGGGCCACGCACACCTTGCCAGAACCTCGACATCCTAATCCTCATGTGGCGCTCTCGGGGTGAGCCAATGGACAATATCTCCTGCGGCCTATGGCCTGACGAGCGCCCATCTCCTAGCCTTTACGGGCATCACAACCCGGCATACCAACAACGATCGGCCCTTGCTCGAGGGATCCAACCCCAAACGATCGCCAGAAGAAGGACGACTAAGGAAAGAAGCTCCGGAGGAGCACACCCTCATGACGTGGGAACCGGCCACGGTCATGCCAAGATAACTTATACTAATCACAAGTCACCCTAATCGTGGCGAGTAGGAACATATCAAATTTCAGCAACATAAAGCTCGGGTACGAGATGAAACACTAACATAAAGGCGCAAGCGCCATAGTTCATTACACAACCCCACGGGGCTCCCCATGATTCTTGATGCAGGAAACAAAAGCAAGATGGCCTCCCAAAGACCATCACTCCCGAGGCATGGCTCCGGCGTTACCCGCACTCAGTCGGAGTCCTCCTCCTCCTTGACATGGGTGCGGCGGCTCACCGTCCTCCCTAGTCTAGGCGCAGCAACATGGCGGCTCGTCGTAGTCTTCGTCGCTCGGGCTTCCCCCGAACGACGTGTCGCCACTGCTGGAGGATCTACAACCCGCACCAAGGGCAAGTTCACCACCGAGGGCACCGCTGTCGTGGTGGCCTCCGCCAGCGGGAAGGCGGTCGATGTCACCGTCGTCGCCCTCCGGACAGCACCCCAAGCGCCTACCATCTTCCCCGAAGATCTTGGTGAAGAGCGTCGCCACCCTGTCGTGCTTGAAGTGAACGGTGCACCTCCCCTCCAGGCCACGGGCGTAGGCAAACGCCTACCACCTCGTTGACCTCCACCCACGAGGCTGTGCTACAGCAACCATCAGCCTACAGCCATAGTCTAGTAGGCACTCCGGCTGGCATCACCTCCCCTAAGAAGCACGAAAGCTGGACCCAGGAGACCGCCGGCCTCTCCTCCCACACTACAAACTCCTAGACCGCGTTAGCCGAGTGTATACATGGACGAGGCGGCCTCATGGTTGCAGCAGGCCTTCCCCCTCGGACGCAGCCGCAGCGGCCGCTGTGACTGCCTGCGCGAGAGGGAGCCTGCCTACGGCTTCTATAGATAGCGCCGGCCCGGGAAGGAGTGCGCCCACACCCTTGGAGGGCCACCGCCAGTGTCGCGGTGTACTTTCGGGGACGGCTGTGACCCATCTTGGGTGGCGGCGAGCCCGGTCCCTCCAGGGGGGCCTTCCCCTTCTTGGCGGCAGAGAACCTCCTCACTAGCGTCATGATTGTGGAGGTGACGGCTTAAGGGATGGAGGCAAGAAGACAAAGGTGGGCTGGGGGCTTCTCCTCCCTTGCCCATTTATAGCTGGTCGAAGGCCAGCCGGTGTCCCCCACATCCAGGCTAATGATGGCCCAACGGCGTGCGCCAGCCACGTCAACCAGGGCAATTACCGAGGTGATGTGGGGAAGTGGATGCGTCCACGCCTCATCGTCCTCCACCCGTCAAGCCTGGCCCGTAGGCGGTTAGGGCCTGCGGTGCCTCGGTCTCCCCCACGGCTTCGCCTCAAAACCAGCCCGAGCATGCCTTGGGCCCAGGGGCTACTATCAGCGTTCTGGGATCGGGGGTACCTAGACCTGCCTGCCTGCGGCCGCTACATGGCCCACCTCAAGGGCCCGGTACGGCCCAAAAACAAGCCCCTCAAGTGAAAGCCCTCACGAGAGCCCCTGCCTTGCAAGGAGAACAACACCAAGACCTCTAGAGAAGTGGCGTCGCCCTAGGCCGCCTCTCGAGGAGCGGAGATTCCTATGCAAGCACCTGGCCTCATGAGGCCGGGATGACGTGGGCTCTAACAGCCGAGCCAGGTGGGCGCCAGCAGGTGGATAGGGGGAACAATTTCCTCTTTCGTGCTAAGGAGGCAAGGACGAATGCGGGTTCCCAAGGAATCCCCCAAAGGTTTCCTTCCCAGTGCAATAGGACCGAGACTACAAGCTCAGCAGGACGGATGTCATTGGCGAGCCCACCCCTGCATCACTCCCGGAAGCTTTGCAGGCAAAGACCACCTTTAGTCAGGATATGATGTACCTCCTGTCCCCTTTCAAATTTGGTCATTGTGGGATCCCTTCCCGCCTGTGCGATAAGGGAAGAGGACCGTGGCCACTATAAATAGGGACTAGCTCCCGTCGTAGAAGGCAGGTTGAACACACCAGTTCATCACCACCTAGAGCCCTCCCGAGGCCACCGGACAACTGTACTAGTTCATCCATAACCTTCTCGAGAGGCCAATCCACCACAAAGTAGGAGTAGGGTTTTACACCGCAAGGTGGCCCAAACCTGGGTAAATCCTTGTATCCATCTACTTCCCGTTCGCGTGCACTCGCTAGGCTAGGCCGAAGGGTGGTGATCTTGAGACTTCGAGCCGATTGAGACTTCGCACACGCCCCAGTGTTCGAACCTCATTGGGTCTGCGGAGCCCTGATTCTGACAGAAATAATCAAAAATTATAGATACGGCGGAGACGTATCAGCATCCCAAAGCTTAATTCCTGCTCGTCCTCGAGTAGGTAAATGATAAAAAGATAATTTTTGATGTGGAATGATACCTAACATAATCTTGAACCAATGTCTAATCATGGCATGAATATTAAGATACAAATGATTCAAGGCAATAGTCTATCATTTGACATAGAGACATCAATACTTAGGTTTACTAGCAAACAATCACATTAATGCTATCCCTACAAAATCATGTGGCCTGTCATGCTTGGTCTTCCTAGCATAAAGTATAAATCATGAGCACCCCGGTATCAAACCAAGCAATTGGATCATACTTTTTTACGTGCTTCAACATTTTATACCTCACTCAATACACGAGCGTGAACCATGGAAATATCATGTAGGTGGAATAGAGTATGGTGGTCGGTTTGAAACGAGTAAAATGGAAATAAAGGCTCTCACCAACTAGGCAGATTACGGGCTATAGAGATGCCCATCAATCGATGTCGATGCCAGGAGTAGGCACTAGTGCTGGCGCCTGCTATACAAACGGGTTTTAACCCCTTTCTGTGACATAGTATCAAACCGCTGCCTTGCATGTGTGGGCGATAAGGGGGGCTATCCCACACGACATGGAAAAACCCTTGGCGATGGCTGCACACGGTCACACACGATGGGCAAAAATATGTCGTGTGTGATTGGAAGGGCCATCACAAACAGATATATTGGGGAACTCATGTTAGATGTGCTTAGCATCCCATACAGTGAATCCCAAACGTACATTTTCGTTCGTATTCTACATCACACACAATTTTCTGCATTACATTGTCTATGTTAGGGGTGGCCATCACGCACGGTGCCTAGAAGAAAATGTTTGGCATAGTGTTGTCAATCACACACATTTTATGTGAAAACGTTTGCGAATGTGTGTTCTGATGCTCACAGTTTTCGGCCAGAAGTCGTGTGTTTTTTCATTGATCCAACACGCCAAATTTCCAGAAACCATGTGGGTTTGGTGAGGTAATTGCTCATGGTGTTCTATGACAAACGTATGCAATATGAAATCCCAATAATCAGGCTAACCGCTCTATTATTTATAACCCAGCTAGTAAACAAATTGACACTTCATATCAAGCACACAATATATTTCATTTCATATTACGACTACCAGGATTTCATAATTGAAATACATCAGAGTACAACATCATATAGGCATATATTATCTAGCTACCCAATTACACGATAGGACCGAGCTTCACATGCAACAACTAAAACCTTTGGAAAATAGCATCATATACGGTAAATAGACAGATGAATCTCGTCTAGAATACTCTTGAAGCGGAAGGCAAATATTGAGCCTTTGTTGATGTCGAAGGTTCTTGCAACTTTATGCTAGTGCCTGTGGATGGTTGCCCGCCCATCCTTCATTCTCTTGAGGAAGACTTCAAGATTACCCCGCGGGTGTTGTATGAATACCTTCCTCGCCTCTTAACCATATAGGTGGTTTGAGACGTACTCATCGATGAACTGCTTTGGAAAGGACTGGAAACAAAGATATGCATAAATTTCATTTCGAAAAATTGTATTGTCACAAAGGGAAAAAAGACAAGGTGAAAGAGATAGTATCATCCTATAGTTCACTCATGTCGTGTTCATTGTGCAGACAAACAGATTGTTGTTTTTCATCGCAAGTTTCTTCATCTTAATAATCTTTCTGAGTTTCTTGATTTGACTGATATTCATGACCACATCGTTCCCCAGATGCATAATGGATCGAACAATGGGTCTAAAGCTCTTATAGCAGGACCTACATGTGCAAGACCAAATTAATACTCCATCCATTCCATAATGTAGTGCATATAAATTTCTTGAAAAGTCAAACTTTGCCAACTTTGACCAAGTTTATAGACAAAACTATTTATATCTATAATGTGAAATATCTATAATATGAAACTATGTCTTATGATGAATCCAATGATATATGTTAGGCATTCTAGATGTAATTATTATTTTCCACAAACTTGGTCAAAGTTGGTGAAGTTTGACTTTTTAAAATATCTACACGCACTACATTATGGAATGGAGGAAGTATTAGAAACCTAAATATTAGAATGGTTCATGCAATTGCACAATAATGTACTATTAGCCAAAGGATCATGAAAGTCCAAACCTCGATGGTAAACTTCAGTGTCTCCCATTGTTCCCCCTATAACACATTTAAGATAGATATTGATCAGGTTTTAAGTGAGATTTGGTGTGCTATCAATAAAATATGTTAATGAAAAACAAACGCATTGAAGATCCAACATATGAATTCAAGCCATATGGAAAAGACAAGCGTGCTAAGAACTGTGAAATATAGCAATTGTATGTTTCACATGCATAATGAAACAAAATTGTACCAACAACAATCGAACGTCACATTGTAGATGATCAGCAAAACAAATGAACCAAACAGTTAACTGTAATTTCTTAAGGAAAGGCAGAAGCAGCACATGCAACAGGTAAAGCAAACATGCTTAACATGCATAGCTACCTGAACACAAGTCATTAGTAATTAAGCTTAAAAACAAGATATTCCTCGTCATTGGAGATACCGATAACGATGGGCTTGGATGAGAGCGAGGCCTCCACACTGTGGGTGCCCTCCTTGTAGTGGTGAGTGGTCTTAGCCTGTCTGGGCAGCAACCTGTCGGCTCTGGAGTTAAGGAAAGAACGGGCATGCTGAGAAAACAACTCATAGTCATCATTGAAGGCAACAACAGAGCCCTTGAGAAAACACAACGAGTTTTTGTTCAAAGCAGCCAACCACGTGGCGGCGTCTGCGCGCGAGGCGTCGATGGTGGCCTCAACGGCGAGGTGCTGATCCAAGATCTAGGGGTCGGCACGCATGGTAGCCATCGCGGCCTCATCCGCGCGTGCGGTCACCATTTGCTTCTTCGTTGCCAGGTGCTCCTTGAGATCCTGGCTATACTGCATGCACCGTGTCTTTTGGCGGCGATTATGTGGGGGGTGGGCCAGTGATTTTGGTGGAATGTGTCACGCTGGCGGTTGGGGCATGTGGAATGGAGGAGGGGGGTATAGGGAAGGTGTGGATTACCTGACTAGATGGAGGAGGGCGAGTAGCAGGAAGGAGCATCGCCAATGAGGGGGTGGCGCTGCAAGCAAGCAGTGAAGGTTTGAACTTAAGAAAGGAAGGGGGAAGTAGGAGGATGTGGCTTTTGATTGGTACGAGGGGCGGGGGAGGTAGATATTTGTGCAACAGCCCAAAATCTCGTTTGGTGCGGTGAAAAAGTAGCGCGCACAGTCACATCGGACACAGTCCCTTTACCATAAATGTGTGCGATATCCAACAACACAAACAAATCATATAGTCTACCCCGTGTGTGATGAGACTGAACATGGATATTTTGGTCCCCCAGCTTCCGGCGTAAGATATCTGATACTACATTGCACAGGTACTTGCATTTCATTTTCATTTAGAAGAGAAAATATGGATACGGCGGCAAATTTTGGTCCGACTTTCCCTCGTTACATTAGTCATCGATGTCATTGCTTAATTTAGCAACACATGAAAATTTGAGTACTACACAAAAGACCCTACAACACTACCTGCACTTACTTAACCGAGCAACTAATAAACATTAACTAGTTGACCTAAATATTACTCTAACAAAAGACCATCGCTCGAGACATAGAATGATATTCCACCTAACATTCGTCAATCTCCGCCGCCTCCTCGATGACCAGCTCATGCTCGACAACCTCTGGGGTAAGGAGATCCATGTGATCCATCGCCACACACTCCAACATCTCGCAGTCTTCATCCACCATCTCGTTGGATAAGGCCGCCATGAGCGGGCGTGGGCGGCCTTGCTCCCGGCATGGACAACCACAATCTTGTCTAGGGAGGCCACCGACGAACGGACGCCTGCTCAATCTCACTCAGCGATTACCAACTCATCGGACATGGGTTGTCGACCGGTGTCAGAGAAGGAAAATGTGATTTGTGTAGTGACCAACACAAGATGGGTGTTGGCGGCCTCAAGATGGGACCGGGTGTCCTCCATCAAGGCTACGGCGATCGTCGAGAAACAAACATCTAATGTGTCGTTCTCGCCCTTTGCTATCCCCATCGCGGTTGTTGTTGTCACCCTCTCAGCTATAGCAGCTGCCCTTTTGGTTGCTGCAACCGCCCTGCCGGAGGTAGCAGCCTCGTTCAAGCATGTTGAGAGTGCGCTCATGGCTGATGCGGCCACGCTCGGGCCAGAGTGGGTTGTCGAAGTTGTTGTCACCATGGGGATCCACATCCCCATCTTTCACCGGCGACGATTCAAAAGTAAATTGGTCAAAGGAGTCAGTGTGGTAAACTGGTCGACGATGTATTGTAGCCGAAGAAGCTTCCGGCCTAAGCCATGCATTATGAGGATTGGCCCAAGATATTTTGTACTGCATCACAAATGATTCATGCACTTAACTGTTTGTGAAAGACTTGATTTTCAAAATGTTTTAAAACAAAAAAGGAGGTTACTTCAACAAAGAACGGTGTTTGGATTGCAATAAGATTTATCTGCAGTGAACACTGACCAATTGCCATGTCGTGCTAAAATAAGGAATTATGCAGGGTCCATTTGGCATTTTTATACATTAATTTAATTTTCTAGACATTTAACATGTATATTTCAAATTTGAACTATTGTCCCAATGTCCGGTGCATCAAAATGGGAAGAAAAATCATATTAGAGTACATGGCTTCATCTCTAGGTCACGGGCAAGAAATGAGAATGAATTTCAAACATCTCGGCATCTTGGCTCGGCCCTAAACATTGAGAAACTTGGTTTTTAAATTACTGTAAATCCAAAACGCGTGAGAAAGTCTAAAAACTTGGCATGTTGTCATGAAATGACACATATGTGCCATGGTAAAAAAATTGTCCAACTTGGGACAATTTTAGGCACAAGTCTCTTACAAACCGGAGCTTCTCACTTCAAGCTTTGTGGTTCCGATAAGGAACACATCACCTTACATGGGCAAAACGACATCCGCTCATCTTCTTGCCTTGAACTTTTGTTAGAGGCAACATAGACCAATAGGAGTGTCTTGCTAAAATATGGAATTATTGAGAGTTATTTTTGCATTCTCATACGTTAATTGAGTTCTCAAGGCATTTAATGTGGGTAATTAAAATTTGAACTAAAATCACAAGGTCTGGAGCATCAAAATGGGTGGAAAAATCATATAAGTGTCCATGGTTACTTTGGGCCCCATGCAAGATATGGGAATGGATTTGAAACATATCGTGGTCTTGGCTCAACTACATACATTGATAAACTTGGTTTTACATTCATGTATAAATCAAAAGCTCGTCATAATTTAATGAAACTTGGCATGGTGTCATGACATGTCTCATATGTGCCCTGGTGAAAAAAATGTCCGATTTGGGATAAGTTTTGGCACAAGCCCCATACAAACCTGAGATTCTCATGGGAAGCTTTTGTGGTTTCGATATGGAACACATCACCTTATGTGGGTGAATCGACATCCGCTGCATCTTCTCGTCTTGAACTATATATTTCTAGAGGCAACATATACCAAAATGAGTGTCGGTCCAAAATATGAAATTATACATGGTTTGTTTGGCCTTTTTATACATTAATTTACTTTTATATGCATTATCTAACATGCATCAAAATGGGTTGAAAATCATATAATTGTGTAAGAGCACACTTCTCCATGTGTGGTTTTGGTAATTGATGACACCCCTATGGACTAATGGTTGTCTTGAGTTATATTCGAAGGATTTGTCCATAGGCACTTATTGAAGTCCATCTGTTGGGTTTCAAGGAGTTTATATGATGACCAAGGTGGTATTCGGTTTATCCAAAGATTGGTCATGTGAGAGTTGAGCTTATTGCAAGCATGTATTGAAGAAGGAGATTGTGTGAGCATTCATGATTACCTTCAAGACATCATCTTTATGAAGAGAGAAGATAAGATACAAGGTTGATCAAGACTAAGTCAAAGAGTGAATCAAGTGATCAACACACAAAGCGTGCAAGATGTACCGAGAGGGATCAAGTGATCCCATGGTATGTTAAGCATTGTCCATTACGCTTTTGTGTACTAACACATGTTCCTTGTGAGAGTTCTTTGTGGGGTTAGGCATATTTCCATGGGATTGCATCAAGAGGAAGATCCCATACAACCCATGGAAGATGACATCAAGTGGTGATCGTTATCAAGGTTGCGGTGTGCAAGTTCAAGTGAAGCATCACGGAGAGATCAGGCTTGAAGCTTGCCGTCCATTGTGATGTCAATGGACTTGTGAAGATGTGCCGAAGAGTATCTCACCCATAGTGGAGTATGGGGGAGCAATCATCTAGTCTTCATCAAGCCAACGCAATCAACAAAGGTGGTACATCTTGAGGAAGTCAAGATCGTGATCATCTAGCTCAAGTGGACTATGCGCAAGGCTAAGGTTTGACCTTGATAGGGTTTTCTATTTTACCGGTCTCATAGTGGTAGTTGGGATACTGGGTTATAGGGTAGGTAACCATGCTATCAAGGGGGCTCTTAAGTGAGTAGCTTGATCGTATCGTTCGTTGAGAGCTCAAACCATTGCATTCTTGGCATCATCATCTTTCTTGGTTCTTGGTTGGTTTTTCTCGTTGAGGTTTCTTGAGCTTATGGTCAACTTCATGGCAAGCTCAAGTTCATCGAAAACAGAGTCCATATGCATCTTCAATGATGTTTTCGATGTTGGGGTTATTGCCGATTCTTCATTGAAAGAGGTTTCTCATCTCTATACCTTTGGCATTTTTTATACTGCCTCTTCTTAAGAAAACCAACAAGCTGTTGGATAGCTCTTGTCAACCTAAATCCAACAAGCTTGAGTTTGCTCAATTTGGAGCTCATTTGCAGAAGTTGTGGCAGTTCTGGTTTTGACTGTATTCTTCCGTTTTCCTAGCCGAGTAGTTGTAGGTGTTGCAATTCAATGGATAGCAGTAGTACCGCTCCTCGGAGCAGTAGTACCGCAAGTGGCACGGAAGTAATTTTTTACTTCCGCCCCGAGGGCGGTAGTACCGCAAGTTGCACGGAAGTAATTTTTTACTTCCGCCCCTCGGGCGGTAGTATCGCAAATGACTTCTGGCACTACTGTGCCGGACTTTTTCGCAGCTTCGCCCTCAGTGGAGGTAGGCACGGAAGTAATTTTTTACTTCCATGCATCTCCTAGTGCCAGTCTCTACCGACCATGCGGTAGTACCGCATGGGCTCGCGGTAGTACCGCTCCGGCAGTTCTCCCGCTAGCTGCCTAGTGCAATCGGCCTGAGTCTGATACTTCTGTGGGAGCGGTAGTACCGCAAGCCCTTGCGATAGTACCGTGATCTTACTGCGGTAGTATCGCGATGCGCGGGGCTGAGGGTGGGGATAACGGTTGGATCTTTTCTCCCCTATAAAAGGGGGTCTTCTTCCCCAATGGGTCTCATCCTTTGAGCTCGTGTTCTTCCCCCATTGTTGACCTTCTTCGAGTTTGCTAACTCTCAATCCCTCCAATGATTCTTGCTAGTTCTTGAGGGAAAAGAGAGAGGAGATCTAGATCCACATTTCCACCAATCACTTTCTCCTCTAAGTGAGGGGAAACCCTTGGATCTAGATCTTGGAGTTCTTCGTGTTCTTCTTCGTTCTTCCTCTCATTTCCCTCCCTAGCATTAGTTGCTTTGGTGGGATTTGGGAGAGAAGGACTTGGGCACTTTGTGTGCCTGGCCACATTTGGTGCATAGGTTTGAGTTCTCCACGGTGATACATGGAAGTGAAGTTGAGAAGCTATTACTCTTGGGTGTTTGAGCACCCTAGAGCTTGTTCCTCTTGGGTGCTTTGGCGCCCTAGACGGTTGGTGGTGCGTCGGAGCTCAATCATTGTGGTGCAAAGCTCTGGGCAAGCTCCGGGGTCTCCAATTAGGTTGTGGAGATAGCCCCGAGCATTTGAGGTCACCTCGGAGCCACAATCCATTGTGGTGAAGCTTCGCGGTGTCGTTCGGAGCCTCCAATCAAGTTGTGGATATTGCCCCAACCTTGTTTGTACGAGTTCGGTGACCACCCTCAAGGTCCCTTAGTGGAATCACGACATCTTGTATTGTGCGAGGCGTGAGGAGATTACGGTGGCCCTAGTGGCTTCTTGGGGAGCATTGTGCCTCCACACCGCTCCGAACGGAGATTAGCATCGTCGTCTCCGCGTGCCTCGGTTATCTCTTACCCGAGCCCCTTTACTTATGCACTTTACTTTGTGATAGCCATATTGTTTCTTGTTATATATCTTGCTATCACTTAGTTGTCTATCTTGCTTAGCATAAGTTGTTGGTGCACATAGGTGAGCCTAGTTGTTTTAGGTTTTGTGCTTGACTAATTAAATGATAGTTTTATTTCGCATTTGTTCAAGCCTAAACCGTAATTATTTTAAAGCGCCTATTCACCCCCCTCTAGGTGACATCCATGTCCTTTCAAAGTGTACATGCATCTTTAGGATCCCATGCAAGATATGGGAATGAATTTCAAACATCTCGCGGGCTTGGCTCGGACACACAAACATTAAGAAACTCGGGTTTTAAATCATGTATAAATCAAAAACTCGTCAAAAAATTCATGAAACTTGGCATGGTGTCATGAGATGCATGTCTCATATGTGCCCTGGTAAAATAATGTCCAATTTGGGACAAGTTTTGGCACAAGCCCCTCACAAACCAGAGCTTCTCAGGGGAAGTTTTGTTGTTTCGATATGGAATATGTCACCTTACATGGGCGAATCGACAACCGTTGCCTATTCTTGTCTTGAACTATTTTTATAGGCAACATATACCAAAATGAGAGTGTCGTGGCAAAATATGAAATTATACATGGTTTGTTTGGACTTTTTATACATTAATTGACTTTTATATGCATAATGCAAATTTGAACTATAATCACAAGGTCCGGTGCATCAAAATGGTTTGAAAACCACATTAGTGTGCATGCATATGTAGGTCCCATGCAAGATATGGCAATGGATTTCAAACATCTTGGGGTCTTGGCTCGGGCACAGAAACATTGAGAAACTTGGGTTTTAAATCATGTAAATCAAAAACTCGTCAAAAGATTCATGAAACTTGGCATGGTGTCATGAACATGGCACATAAAGGCGTCATAGCATTTTCTTTTCCTATTTGAGACTCGTTTTTAATATATATTTTCTTTTAGAGCCAACATTGAGAATATTACATTAAATTATAGTAAATATAGAACTCACACAAAATTCAAGAAATTGGGCATGGCGTCATGATATAGCACAAATATGATGTGGTATTTCTCATGTCCACTTTGGGAAAAGGCGGACACATTAATATAAAACAAAAGCTTTTTGGAACAAAGAACTGTCACGTTTCCACGCAAATGGTTGCATTATTTTCAAACCGTGGGCATTCTACTACCCTTAAGTGATGCCAAGCGTCGCACTCTTTTATTGGCTAGGGCTTAGGAGGTGTCATGCGAGCAACTGCTTAAGTTGACAGGAGGCGTGCGAGCTGGCCTCCGTTGCGTAGGCTCACCGGGAGGTGTGCGGGCAGTAGGCCACATGCTCACCAGGAAGCGAGCCCTTTGACCTCTGTATCCACCCTCCTCGCTTCCAACTTGTCCATCAATGGTGCTCGAGCTGCTATTTAAAAGGCGGCTTTACTTCCCACTCACTCACAATTCTCTCTATATCTTCGCCTCCCATTCCCCTCCATCATTCAAACCTTCACGGTGACCTACTGATAACCCACAAGTGTAGGGAGTCGTTTGTAGCCTTTTTTGATAAGTAAGAGTGTCGAACCCAATGAGGATCTAAACGTAGAATTCATATTCTCTCAAGTTCTGTCGACCACCGATACAACTCTACGCACGCTAATGCTTACTTTAACTAGAACAAGTATGAAACAACTTTGCGGGAAAGAAACGAGAAGTACTTAGTAGGTGTAATAGATAGTTTTGCAAGATAATAAATGACAAGTAAATAAAAGTTAGGGGCTGCTTAGATAAATAACAATAAAGTAAATTGTTTACTAGAAAGATTATTGTGTAACTCAAGAGAAAGATTGCCCATAGGCAATTGAATATAACATGATAGATACTTATCATATGCAATGAGGGAGAGGCATACACTGACACACTTTCATATGCACTTATGATTGGACCTCTAGCAAGCATCTGCAACTAATAGAATTCATTAAGGTAAAACTAACCATAGCATTAAACATCAAGTCCTCTTTACTCCCATACGCAAATAATCCCCTTACTCGGGTTTGTGTTTCCGTCACTCACCAACCCACTAAAAGAGAATCATGAACATATTAAAAACCCTCCAGCGTGAATCCTTCATGTGCGCGCCTCACGGAAGGCACCTTAGGACAACACCATATCAAGATACAACTCGTACCAATAACATCGTACCACAACTAACCCGTAGGACAAACGAAATCTACTCGAACATCATAGGATAGCCACACATCATTGGATAATAATATATAGCATTAAGCACCATGTTCAAGTATAGATTATAGCGGGGAGAAGGGGTTTTACACCGCTGCATAGAGGGGGAGAGAGTTGGTGGTGACGGCAGCGAAGTTGTTGGTGTAGATTGTCGTCACGATGGTTGCGTCGGTGGTGCTCCGGGGCCACCGGGAGAGAGAGGAAGAGAACCCCCCTCCTCCTTCTTCCTTGGCTTCCTCCCTAGGTGGGAGGAGGGTTTTCCCTCTGGTCCATGGCCGCCATGGCTCCCGGAGGGCAAGAACCCCTCCAAGATTGGATCTCTCTCTCTCTCTCTCTCTCTCTCTCTCTCTCTCTCTCTCTGTTTCTCTGTTGTTTTCACGAATGTTTTCAAACCCCTTAAATATCCGGAGATCCGTAACTCCGGGCTGAAATTTTGAAGTTATTTTTGTCACAAAAATATCTTTCTTGCCGTGGAAGGAGAGCCTCAACCAACTTAAGGTCTGGCCACAAGCCATCAGGGCGCGACACCCCTGGCTCGCATCATGTTGGCTTGTGGGGTCATCGGGCATCGTCTTGCGTTGATCCCTGATTCTCAAAATCCACATTTATTCCAAAAAAAACTCTGTATTTTTTTATCGTATTTGGACTTCGTTTGATATGGAATTTCTACGACACAAAACACACACAAAATACAAGAACTAACACTAGGCACTGGGTAAGTAAGTTAGTCCCAAAAATAATATAAACTGTTGTCAAAAGTATATGAAAGTTGTAGAATTTTGGCATGAAGCAATCAAAAATTATAGATACAACGGAGACATATCAGCATCCCCAAGCTTCATTTCTGCTCGTCCTCAAGTAGGTAAATGATAAAAAGATATTTTTTTGATGTGGAATGCTACCTAACATAATCTTGAATATATGTCTAATCATCGCATGAATATTAAGATACAAGTGATTCAAGGAAACAATCTGACAAAAAGACATCTATACTCAGATTTACTAGCAAACAATCATGCCCTTTCAAAATAACAATGCCAAATAATGTTACCCCTACAAAATCATATAGCCCGTCATACTTGGTCTTCCTAACGTAAAGTATAAATCATGAGCACCTCGGTGTCAAACTAAGTAATTGGATCGTACTTTTTGAAAGCGCATCAACTTTTTATTCTTCACCCAATACATGAGCGTAAACCATGGACATAGCATAAGGGTGGAATAGAATATGGTGGTAGATATCAGAAGGGTTGAAAGTGGAGAAGAAAGTCTCACATCAACTCGGTGTATCAACGACCTATGAAGATGCCCAATAATAGATATCAATGCGAGGACTAGAGATTGCCAAGCGACGGATGCACTAGAGCTATAAGTGTATGAAAGCTTAACTGAAGCTAAGTGAGTGTGCATCCAACTTTCTTGCTGAGGAAGACCTCGTTCATTTGAGGACACCCGTCATCGGAATGGACAAGCCAAGTTCTATAATGAAAAATTCCCACTAACATATGAAAGTAACAAAACAAGAGACTCTCTATATGAAGAACATAGTGTCACTGTGTGGCACATGTGTGGTAAAGTATAGTAGCGAAGTCCCATCTCTATTTTTCTCTCATTTTTTTTTCATGGTGGATTTTGATACTCGTGATCTTCTTTGGATTTTCCATGAAGAGGAACGGGTTATCGCAGCATAAAGTGGGTAAGTATTTTCCTTAGTTATGAAAGCAAGGTTTATTAAACCAGTAGGAATACCAATCCTCAGTAGGAATATCAATCCTCAACTGTCTTCAAAGGTTGTAGACAAAAGAGCAAACAATTTACACCCAACGCTGGCAAGAGGATTGTCAATCCCCTTGCACTACCCGAAACACATTTTTTCATGAAGGTTTACATCATTTCTGATGGTTGAAGGGTCTCCTTCAGGAACATATCACGTTCCTGACGTGGATGTTGCCCTAACGTAAATGACTAGACATAATCCCGAAGGGCCCAACAATTACCTTCAGAAACGTGGCGAATATTCGTGACGGAAGCCGATCCACGTCGGGAATAACTCCTTGACCATGTACGTGACGGTGCACTGCCTTCAGGAACGTGCAGCTAAAATGATTTCGCAAGATTTTTCGCTAGGAGCGAGCAAGGCGCGCGATTTTGCCGCTTAGGAGAAATTTTCGCGGGGGTTGACCACCCCATGTCTGACGTGATTGGCCCAACGTCAGGAATGGCCAGTCAAAATCCATGAAACTAGTCTCTGCCCCCACTCCTCCAACCCTTAGGTCCCGCTTGATCGTCGGTTGGCTTCCGAATACACCCGTAAAGATTACAGACCTCAAGGCGTCGTTTCTATTTCCAGACGAAAATTAAGGGCAGCCTTACCCTCTCGCATCACGCCGCCCTCGTCCCAATCCCACATGGCCGCTGCCATCCCGTCCAGCGCCACCGCACCCCACATCCACCGTTTGACACCACACCACTCCTGCCCAAAATACCTCCAACATCATCTCCCTCCCCTTCGAGGGCCGGCCCGTCAGTGGATTGAGATCCAGTGACTTTATCAAATGAAGTCACGCTACGACTTTAGCCATCTAATCTCCATTCAAAACACATCCAATGGTCTATACGAGACACAAGCAAAAACTTGAGCATTTGGCCATCTAATCTCTATTAAAAAAGTTCAGTTACTGACAATATTTGTATGCTAAAAAGTTCAGTTAGTATGCTGGCGATGTAGTTTTACTCACATATCACTAAAAAAAATCAGTTTCAGTTTAGTAAAGTGAATTATCTAGAAATTCTGAACCAAAATCAAAATTAGCACTAGTTTGATATCCGTTTCTCATAACTGAACATTTTCTATTTTCTTGTCCGTAATCATTCGGACAAAAAACAAGACACAAATTGAAATATTAGGACTACCAAATACATGATTCGAAACAAATATGTACTCGACAAAGACGAATCGCATGTAGACCGTTAGATGTGTTTTGAACGTAGATTAGATGGCTAAAGTCGCAGCGTGACTTCGTCAAGTGAAGTCACTGGATCTCAGTCCCCGTCAGTGTCCAGCCGCACGCCGCCAGCATCCCCAACCAACCGGCGGCTCCGTTAGCGGCCATTGCTGCCCCCTCCGCGTCCAGCCGCCCTTCGTGCGCCGTCAACCAAGTACAGCGTCACCTTCATTCCCGACGACCGGCGCCGCCACGCAGTACAACCTCGCCTCCATCCCCATCGATCAGCTCTCCATCGCAGTTCAGCACCGCCCCATCGACCTCTAGCAGCCCCCTCATCAACAAGCCACTACAGCACCTCCCCCTCGACCGACACACCCTCGTCTTCCAGATCTGGCTCACTGCTTCGTCCTGCTGATTCCTTCCTAGTCCAGCGGCTGCAACCCTCCAAACCACCCGAAAAGGTAGCATCTTGTACACTTGTTTCAATATGGGTGTTGAATCCCTAGCAGAGGGTCATTGTTTAGTGTTTGACACTTCTCTTGAGGTTGAAATAAAGCTAGTTTGTTGTTCTTTTGTAAAGATTGGAGCGCATCAGCACTGGAGATTGCCATTACTATATTCTACGATTCAGTTTTAACTACTTTTGTTTTATGATACCAGTGCAAAGAATTGATATTTTAGTTGCCATCGGTCTATGTAGTGTATTCTGACACTTTATATTTGTAGGATGCACTATATCTGGTTGTTGTGTGTTGTTAGGCTTATAATTTATTTGCAAGTTTCTTGAAATATTCATTGATAGAGGTGTGATGCATATGCATGGCAATACCTGCAAGTTGTAGCTACTGTATCCCTGGTCAGGAACCTGTAGCTTATGTATGCGTGTCTTATTGTTGTCTCTTTATTGAAGGTCTTGCAAAATCAGGAAGGTGTATGTCTACGATGGCCAAGTTTGAGCGGTGATAGTGGTGCACAACAACCCTCTCCATTGACAGGTCCAATATCCACTCTTCCACATGTCCTAGTTTGTTTTTGTAGTTGCTTTATTGGCATTTAGATTATTAACTGTTATATATTCCAAATCGTGCAATAACAACATTATTGAATGGCGGAGCGTGGGTGGATGCATAGTGGTTGGACTCATAGTAAATCAACTGATGAGTGGTATAATAAGACAAAAGAATTCATAGATTTTTCCTTCTCTACTCCAAGTGTAGTACATAATAGAAAGATTAAGTGCCCATGTGTTGAATGTCGAAATTATGAGAGAAAGAACAGGGATGATGTAGAGTTAGATCCGTGTCATTTTGGTTTCAAGAGGAATTATACTATTTGGATTGCACATAGTGAAGGGCATGTCGATAAAAACTATGTAGATGATGCGGAGGCTGATCGGATGTACACTATGTTGAATGATCTAGCTGCGCGTGACCCCCAAATTGAAAAGCAACCAGTAGCTTCTGCCCAAGCTTTCTATGGAATGATTGATAGTGTAAAAGAGTTGGTGCATGAAAATACATTTGTTGTACTCTTAACTATTGCTATTCTGGATTGCAGTTAGTGTTCAAATATGCTCAGAGTTTCATTTTCTACTTAACTGATGTTCATTTAGTTTTCAAATATGTTTTTAGTTTGCCATTTCATTCTGTACTTAAATTATGTTGATTGTTCTTTTTGAGTAATATTGTAGTTGTGATCAGTTTGCTATCTATTTAACCTATTGTATTTATAAATACTTACAATTTGTGATAACATGTGCAGGACATGGAAGGCGATCGCCACCGACCTAAAAGCACAGTCTCACAAGCTCATCGACCAAGTGATGAAACTGAAGGGAACAACAATGATAATGGTTCCTCCAGCAACAATGGGAGTACCTCCAACAATGATAATGGTACAAAAATTAAGAAGAGAAAGGGATGGATACGCACCCAACTAAAAAGGCCACCAAATGGCACTCACATTCCAATTGGGGAAGCAGGTGCACATCGTTTGATGTTGGAGTTCTGGGTAAGTAGTAATCCAAGCAACATGAAGTTTCCTTTTTAATACGCTGGAGTGCAATATCTTCTTGATTTTTGAACAAATGCTAATTTATGTACATCATTGCATTCTTTCATAACCAATATTAACCACATATGTAACCTATGTTTCTTGTCTGTGTAGAGTATATACAAACTAGTTGATGATTCTCCTGCCCAAACAATAGAAGCTGATCGCATTCTTGAAAATTCTACCCAAAATCGAGGCGGCTCACGATCATTCGTTCAGACCCAGAGCATGTTGGTTAGTTGCATTTAGTTTCATGTGACTTATGAGCATGGGTTGTTTGTTGAAAGTTCATATTCTCTTATGTAGGAGAAACAACATGGGTATGCAGCAGCAACAAACATGAACACATACAAGTGCATGAAGGGAGGAGTTAAGAATTGTACCAAAAGTGGAAAAGTGGACCCATCAACAACACTAAGGTCAACGAACGTCTTGTAAGTTCATGCACATTTGCTCTGCCTTCAAAACTTCAAAACTTGTTAATCAGGAATTAATAGTGAGATATTGTTATTTTTTCATGGTTTCAGAACACCTACTACACAGCTTTGAAAGTAGCAGATCCACTACATTAGTAGTACCATGATCTCGATCCAGAAATCATGTACTCCTCCGGTGGTGGCATGCCCCATGGACGACTAGCAATATGTGATGGTGCTATAAAGAAAGCAGTGGTTGTTGCACAAGCTAGAGAGAATGACATAAGGCCATTCAACTCCGTATCATACCATTTTTTATTGAAGGAAAATGCTCAACTGAAAAGGGGTTTCAAGAATAATTTTATTCTGAGCAAACATGTACAGATATTGCTCATCTTTTACAGAGATTTGCTTTGATTGCATTATAGATCTTATTGATGTTTTGCACATCAACTAAACCATTTATTTCATTGTAGTTTTTTTTATGGCAAGTTGGGATGGGAAGTACCCGAAGATCTTGCCTTTCAAGATGAGCTGATGGATGGCAGTGATCTGGTATGTGTATGCCATGACATTCGAGCTATGCACTAATTTCCTATTGATTTGTATACTTGTTCATGTCAACATGCTGTCATGAATCCATGTGTGAAGCTATGCATAAACATGCTGCCATGAACAATGGTTGTGTGAAACTAGCTTGCCATATACCAATAATTGTCTATCATTTTGTATGAACCAGCTGACAAGAACAAATGTATATCTACTGTATATAGCTCTACATAAACATGTTGTCATGAACAATGCTTGTGCGAACAGGCTGTCATATGTCTGTGCATTTTTTTTTGTCAAAGTGCTCAAATGGGTAAGAATTTGTAATGGCATATTTTGAGTATGCATAAGTTGCGGTCACACACAACCAACACTATGTCTATCTACTTGAAAATATGCAAGTTCTATTTAAGTGTCCGATCGTTGTTTTACTTTTCATTGTGCTGAAATCTATTACATTTTCCCCTTCAGATGATTGAAACACCCCAAGCCCAAGAGGATGGTGGTACTCCCTAGACAGATTCTTCACATGCTGATAACCATGCTGATGCTGGTACTCAAATGGATGATTGTTCTACTCCAACACATGACAATCATCTAGGAATGCCACTGTTATAATTAGTACTTGTATTGGGAACTACGGTGCACTTAGCCTTTTATTTGTCAAATCGCTACTACTCATGGAAATCTAGGACTCTAGTATCTCTTTTGGTCTTGGTAAAACTACTTAGGTTGAGCTTTTGGTGATTATGTTGTGAACATGGATGTTTCAATCTAATGGATATATATTGTGCATGAATGGGATGCCATCTTAAACTGGGACTTGTGACCTTTGTTTGTGCATGAATATGATAAATTTACCATAATTGGTCATGAATTTGCAAAATTAAATATTATTTGGATTTCTTCTGGTTGAATAATCATTCCTGACGAGCATTGTATAATCCTGATGGTAATAGAGCTTGAGCTAGGCCACTGTGCTTGTTCATTCCTGAAGTCCAAATTGGTCTTTCCTGTCGTAGTCAGGTTCCTCATGGCTTGCTCCTAACTCTCATGAATAAAGAACAAGAACGTGACTGCTAGATTCCTGAAGGCTTTTCCCTGACAGTTCCACCGTCAGGCATCTTTGTTGGTTGATCCTGGTACGGAAACAACGTCAGGAATAACATTCGTGACGGGTACCTTAAGGGATATGTGCTATTCCTGACAAGCTATTGCAGATGGGAGATTCCTGATGGAATGCTCTCATTCTTGACGATTTTGGTTTATTCCTGACGAGATTTGGCCATCAGGAAAAACTGTGTTTGGGGTAGTGTTGATTTCGTTATTTGCAAGCAAATGATCTGTGTAGATAATTGTAAAGTGCAAAATAAAATAAAATAAAGTAAATAACAACAAGGTAATGATAGCGTTTGTGAATATATAAGTGAATAGACCTGGGGACGTAGTGTTTCCTAGTGGCATACTATTGGGCAATTGATAGAAAAACGCATAGTTATGCGATGTTCACAGCAATGATCATTTGTATATAGGCTTCACGTCCATAAGCAAATAGGCCGACTCCTGTCTACACCTACTGCTAGTACTCCACTTCAAGAGCGCTTCTATACTTGCCTCTCTATGTATTAAGTTCATGACAAATTGAGTAATGCTTGGAGAATGAAGACATGAATAGACAAAGTAAACTCAATCAATATGAATAGACCCTATCGTGTTATCCTTAGTAGCAACAACACAAAATACGCATCTTGTCTCGTTCTGTCACTGGGATCTAAAAACTCGCCAGGTTGAGCCTACTACAACGCAGTACTCCCATCGAAGAAATATCAATTTAGTTGGCCAACCTATCTCAATAGATCGAAGAGCATTACAAAGTTATAATGATCATGCAAATAAGAATCTTAGTATTCAGATTCGAGTCAAATACTTTTCATGAATAATCTAAACATAAAATCACAATTCATCGGATCCCAACAAATGCACCATACAAAGGGATTACATCGGATAGATCAAGGCAAAGATGCGATGAACATTATATTGAAGATCAAGAGAGAGAGAGATTGCCATCTAGGTACTACCTATGGACCCGTAGGTCCATGGTGAACATTGTATTGAAGATGAAAAGAGAGAGAGAGAGATTGCCATCTAGGTACTACCTATGGACCCGTAGGTCCATGGTTCACCACGGACCTATGGGTCCATAGGTAGTACCTAGGTCCGTGGTTCACCACGGACCTACGGGTCATCTAGGTACTACCTATGGACCCGTAGGTCTATGGTTGGGGTCCATAGGTAGTACCTAGGTCCGTGGTTCACCACGGACCTACGGGTCCATAGGTAGTACCTAGATGGCAATCTCTCTCTCTTGATCTTCAATACAATGTTCATCGCATCTTTGCCTTGATCTATCCGATGTAATCCCTTTGTATGGTGTTTTTGTTGGAATCCGATGAATTGTGAGTTGATGTTCAGATTATTCATGAAAAGTATTTGATTCAAACCTGAATACTAAGATTTTTATTTGCATGATCATTGTAGCTTGGTAATGCTCTCCGATCGATTGAGATAGTTTTGCCAACTAGATTGATATTTCTTCGGTGGGAGTGGTGCGTTGTGGTAGGTTCAACCTGACGAGTTTATATATCCCAGTGACAAAGTAGGGGACAAGATAAGTTTTTGTGTTGCTGCTACTAAGGGTAAATGATGGGGTTAAGTCATATTCATGGAGTTTACTTTGTCTACGTCATGTCATCGTTCTCCAAGCATTACTCTGTTTTACTTAATACTCGAGATGCATGCTGGATAGTGATGACCCACAAGTATAGGGGATCAATCATAGTCCTTTTGATAGGTAAGAATGTCGAACCCAACGAGGAGCATAAGGAAATGATAAGCGGTTTTCAGCAAGGTAATTTTTGCAGGCACTGAAATTGTAAGTAGAAAGTAGTTTGATAGCGAGGTAATTTATAATGAGCAAGTAACGGTAACAATAGGTAAGGTGCAACAACGTAGCCAATCCTTTTGTAGCAAAGGACAGGCCAAAACTATCTCTTATGATAAGCAAAGTGTTCTTGAGGGTACACGTGAATTTCATCTAGTCACTTTCATCATGTTGGTTTGATTCGTGTTCGCTACTTTGATAATTTGATATGTGGGTGGACCGGCGCTAAGGTGTTGTTATTACTTGAACTAACAACCTACTTATGATTAACCCCCTTGGAAGCATCTGCAACTACGAGAAAAGTATTAAGACAAAGTCTAACCATAGCATTAAACACGTGGACCCAAATCAGCCCCTTACGAAGTAGCACATAAACTAGGGTTTAAGCTTCTGTCACTCTAGCAACCCATCATCTAATAACTACTCCACAATGCATTCCCTTAGGCCAAAGGATGGTGAAGTGTCATGTAGTCGACATTCACATGACACCACTAAGGGAATCACAACATACATATCATCAAAATATCGAACACATATCAAATTCACATGTTTACTTGCAACATGACTTCCGTGACGTCAAGAACAAAGGTAACTACTCACAAATAATATGCATGCTCAAGATTAGGGGTGCATTGACTAGCATAACGGATCTGAACATATAATCTTCCACCATATAGCAATTAACTACACAAGGTAATAAACACTACTGGTCACCCACATGTACCAATCTGAGGTTCTGGTACAAAGATTGATAACAAGAGATGAACTAGGGTTTGACAGGAGATGGTGTTGTTGAAGATGTTAATGAAGAATGGCCTCCCCAAGATGAGAGGGTTGTTGGTGATGAAGATGGCTTCGATTTCCCCCTCCGGGAGGGAAGTTCCCCCGGCGGAATCGCTCTGTCGAAGGGCAAAAGTGCTCCTGCCCAAGTTCCGCCTCAAGACAGTGGCCCCTCGTCCCAAAAGTATTCCTCCTAATTTTTTAGGTTTTTAGGGAATTTATACTAGAAGATGGGCTCCGGAGGTGGGCCAGGGTGAGCACCACCCACCAGGCCGCGCGTGGGGGGCTTGGCGCGCCCTGGTGGGTGTTCCTCACCTGGTGGCCCCCTCCGGTAGTTTTCTAGTCCAATATTCTTCATTTATTCCAAAAAAATTCTCTGTAAAATTTCAGCTTCATTGGGGTGTGCAGAATAGGTATCTCTGACATGCTTTTTTCAGGTCCCGAATTCCAGCTGCTGGTATTCTACCTCTTTGTGTAAACCTTGCAAATTATGAGAGAAAAAGGCATTAGAATTACTCCCCAAAGCATTATTATGCATAAAAACATTATAAATAACAGTAGCAAAACATGATGCAAAATGGACGTATCAACTCCCCCAAGCTTAGACCTCGCTTGTCCTCAAGTGAAAGCCGATATCGAAGAACATGTCCACATGGTTTGAGAGAGAGAGAGAGGTGTCGATAAAAACAAAATACGAACATAATAGCATCATGCTTATTATTATAACAGCAACAAACTTTAACATATACTCTTTCATATAACTTTTATTTCATAACAACATCATATAACTTCTTGTGAGCAAGTAACAATTCATCACAACGTGGAAGTATGAATCATAAACCTTATTGGAAACCAACAAACTATGTTCCCAGTCAACTTTGCAACTACAATTCATCATATTTTCAGGAAGGGTCTCATGGAGGAGCATTTTGGCAGGTCCACATACTCAACCACCACTTAGTCTTCTATGATTGCTAACACTCACATCATACCCATGAGCAAAAAGTTTCAACTGGACACATAGAAAGATAGGGGCTTCTAGGTTCGCCCCCAACGTATTCACCTCAAGGCTGTGACACCCTCGTTTTCTGCTACAGTGATCATTGTAATTAAGCTACAATAATGGCCAAGTTTAAGCTATTCCATTTTGCTAAACAGTGCATGATCACAATGGAATCATATCTCATTTGAATTCCCTAATGATTTTCAAAATTCATTCAAAAGTGGGTTAAATAATTTTTGCAAACCTAAAAACAAAAATCATGTTGGGGTTGCAAATAATCCCTTGGTAATTATAAAAATTACCAGCAATGTTTTATAAGATGTATTGGTGCCTCAAAATAAATAAAACAGAGACCAAAACAATTATTTAATTGCCTTCTTAATTATAAAAATTTCTAAACCTTTCAAAAAGGGCCCCAAACTTTTTGTGACAGTGCCAAATATTGCAGGATATTATTTGGACCGAGTGACACCATTTTGCTATGGAGAAATATGGCCAGAATTAAAAGGAATATAAGCTGTGAAGATAAAACAAAAGAAAGGAAAAACAGAAAATGAAAAAGAGCCCTAGACTAATGCAGCAGACTGAGCCTGGGAGGCTACAGTGCGGCCCAGCCCGCACCCCCCTTCTTCCTCTTGTAGCGACCAGAGCGGTCGCTACAGGGGGCCGGCCGACCGTGGCCGACAAACCCCGTCGCCTGGGGGGATAAGGCCGCCACCGCGGCTTCCTCTTGCTCCTCCCCGAACCCTAGATCTCACCTCCCTCTCCCTCTCTCGCTCGGCCTTCTTCCCCCGCTCAAGCCCGCGCCGCCGTCGCCCACGCGCTCTACGGCCTCCCCGCCACCTGAGATCGCGCCCAGAAGGACTGACGCGACCTCCCCGTCCCCCTCGACCACGAGCCCAAGCCCCGGGAGCTCTGCATCGCCCCCTGGCCGTCATCTTCCTCCTCGGGCGCCCGGAGCTCCGTCGCCTCGATTTGCTCTGGCAGTCCCTCCCCGAGCACACTTGAGCACACCTGCAGGCGCCCAGTGAGCTCCGTCTCCCTCTCTCTCTCTTCCCCGTGCGATTAGGCCGTCGTAGCCAGCTTCCCCCGTAGCCGAGCTCTGCCGTCCGCCATTGACGACGTGCTCGTGCCGTGCGTGCCCCTGGCAGCCTGTGCGTGCTATAGGTGCACTCTAGGACGTCCCCTGCTTCGATTCCGCACGCTAGCTAGGTCGGGCTCGCCTCCGTTTGCTCGTGGCCATCGTCGCCCAAAACTGTTTTCGCCGCCGGCGACGTGGCGCATGCTACGGGCCGCCGTTGCTCGCCCCGATGGTTGGAACGGGGCGGCGGCGATGCTAGCTCGCGATAGCAGCAAGAATCACGCGATTTGATACCCTGTGCGAGATTTTCGGGCTCGCCGGAGCTTTCGGCCGCGTCCGACGCTCGCCGGCGACGCTCCGGCGCCGACCACAGACATGGCACACCTAGGGCCCACCCCTGGGTCACTGCCAGTGGGGCCCCTGGCCCGAGTTGAATCGGTTGACCCAGTCAACTGGGCTGACTGGGTTGACCAGTCACTTACTGGTGGGACCCCATGCCCCTGTGTGTATGACAGGTGGGTCCCCCTGTCAGTTGCCTAATTAACGGATTAGGATAATCAAATAATTAACTTAAACTAACAGTCAATGACATGTGGGGCCCTCCCCTAATTAACTCTGTTTAATTTAAGCTAATAAACCAGAATAACCCTGAGTCTATGACATATGGGTCCCACATGTCAGGTCCAAACAGTAGTTGGCACTGTTGACTGCTGATGCAATGCTGACCTCATGCTGACATCATCATTCAATGTTCTGGATAATGTTCATTTGTTTAATTAAAATAATTCTAGAAAATCTATACAACTTTAGAAAATCGTATCTTTTAAACCGTAGCTCAGATGAAAATAATTTATATATGAAAGTTGATCAAAAAAATCCCACGAATCTGAATACGCCATCCATTCATCTGTCACATGCTCCTAGCATGATGAACATGGAGCCTTCCCCTTCGGATCTGTTGTCCGATAAATCCAAAGACCCGGGAAATATCGTCAGATATTCTCCCACTCCGACTGATATGTGTAGTACTACGTTAGCGCATACCTAACTCTGCATATTGCCATGTCATGCATCGTGGTGCATCTGTATGCTTTATATTTATTGTTTCTTCCCCCTCTTCTCATCGGTAGACCCCGAGACTGACGATGCTGCCGGGTATGACTACACCGTTGACGACCAGGCCTTTGCCGCAGAGCAGCAAGGCAAGGAACCCCCCTTGAGCATTCTGATATCGCCTATTTCTTTCCCTCTTAATCTTGCATTAGATTTTTGCTACTGTATTAGTTAGCTCCTGTTCTGATGCACAACCTGTTTTTGATGAACTGCTACTACACCTGCAATCATATCAAATGCTTAGTATAGGTTGGTTAGTGAATCCCCAGTGACCCCTTAGTCCCAGTTGCCCCTACTTTTCCATCGACGACTCGACGACTCGAAGACTCGATCAACCGACCAACAAGCCAGGCCCCCTCACATCACCGCACCCCCCTTAGTTGTACGACTCTGCAGTGCTACTATCGAGTACCGAGGGTGACACCTCGTGAAGTACTCATGATACTAGCTCTGTAGTGTAGCTAGTCGGTCGTGGTTATCGAGGGTGGTTCCTCCTTCACCATTCCCGACGATGTCTCTGTCGTACAACCCCTCAAGTGTGGGACCCTCGAGGGTGATTCCTCTAAGTTCCACCTGGACGGTTACATCAAGCGGGGACCCTTGAGGGTGATACCTCAATTCCTGCCTTGATGTTTTATACACACAGTCACTTCTACTGGACTTTGTTTACATGTGAATGACGGGACTAAAGGGACAGGCGGTACCACCCTGTCAAGGTGGACCTGAGTTCCCCACAGTTCTGAGACGGGTCGGCCCCAAGGGTACCCGTGTGAGAAAGATTTGGTGGGATGCGCCATAAGGCATCCGAAGAGTTGGTGGGGTGCACCGGTAAGGCACCCGAGAGTTATTGGCGGGGCGACGAACTACATATGGTTCGCGCTTTCCCCGCATTAATAAAATGCTAATGGGTAGGGTATTTGATCTAAGTTGGTCGTTAACCTTTTTCGCACTAAACCTTCACGTGGGAGAAGTTATGGGTACTCAGCGTCGTTGTATCAGCCGAAGGTCTTCGGACGTCAGCAATGGAGTGGCGCGCGCCGGATTGGGCTGGAAGGTATAGCTCCCAGACTGAGTGTACTAGGTCTGCTTCCGGCCGCGTGCGCACCGTGCAGGAGTGCAAGGGCAAGTGGGCCCACGAACCTGTGTGCTTAGCATTTAGACAGGCGGGCTGGCCTCTTCGTTGAGCCTAGGTGGGGCGATTACGTTTTGGATCCCGAGGCTGGACATTACCCCGGAAAGTGTGTCTGGCCGGAGGTGATCAAGCATGTTGGAAATGCGGTGCACCCCTGCAGGGAAGACATTATCTATTCGAATAGCCGTGTCCACGGTAACAGGACGACTTGGAGTTGTACCTTGACCTTATACAACTATAATTGTGATTTAATTTGAAATGAATTGTGGCTCTGGGATTGCTTCATTTCATTCGTGATCATGTTGCCAAAGGAGATATTAATCTTAAGCATGTTCACACTAACAAGCAATTGGCAGATATCTTTACTAAGCCACTTGATGAGAAGACATTTTGTCACTTGAGGAGTGAGTTGAACATCATCAATTCTTCAAACTTGAGCTAGACTCACTCGGTTGCATGCAAGGGCTTGAGCTTTCTTGATATTTCCATGTGTCCTAACATTTCATCTTATGCCATGGAATTCTATGCTCCCTTGTATTACATCAAATCTCTTGTAGGTACTTGGAAAAACATCATTCCACAAGATTGCCATCAACTCCAATCATAAGCAATCTTGTCATTACCAAGTATCCACAACCCCTCTTGATGATGGAAGGAAGAAGACCACTCAACCATATCCTTGACATATACATGATCAAAATTGCACACTCTCAATTGGTATCATGTCAATTGGATATATCTATTGTTCTTCCTTGCAAGACTAATCTTTGTAGGTAACTAGTGTACTAGAACAAGAAGGATTGCTCAAAACTCAAGATGACCCTTGTACTCAAGGATCCCTTCTCAGTTAGTGATCCTTGTATGTATCCCTGTTTTTGACCTTTTTGTAAATTAATGCCAAAGGGGGAGAAGACCAAAGCTTCAAGCTAAAGGGGAGATATATGCTTATGCAAAGGGGGAGATATGATCAAGGGGGAGAGCCAATATCAATACTCAGACCTTTATAAACAGGGGGAGAATATCAAAGTAGGGGGAGAAGAAACTGTTGACTTTTCTCACCTTATCCAATCCTAATATCTACATGCTAAGATTCAGGGGGAGAGGATAATCTATTTTCATATCTACGGTGAGAAAATTCTAAATGATCTTGGAGACATATCAATTCTAAGGAATACTATTTTCTATATGTCCTCCATATCTTATCTTGGAAATTTTGAGTTCTATTGCCTTGCCGTTTGGTAGAATACTCTTGTGTTTCCTAACATTGTTTTCTCAAGTGTGTTTCTATCACCAGGATGCTCAAGAACTCAAGGTAAGTATATGCATCATATCCTTGCTCAAGTTGATCTCTTGCTTCTTGCACATATTGTTTGCAAGAGTGATGTCTTGAACAAAGATACATCTCATTCATATATATTTGATGCATATAGCCAAGATACACATGGCATGTTATATCCCTTCTACCTTATGTGTGTTCATGCATTCAAAAGCAACTATCCTTTAAAGGACTGCACACATTTAGGGGGAGCAAGTCTAAGTCATGTGCCCCTAAAAATCTTCAATATAATCATGCATATCTTTATTTGAAGCTTTGATTGTATGTTGTCATCAATTACCAAAAAGGGGCAGATTGAAAGCACAACATGATCCCTTGGTGGTTTTGATAATTCATGACAACATACATTGTCTCTTGGACTGATATTTTTACCTAGTGTATTTCAGATACAGTCTATAGAAAAGGTTGGCTAAAGGAGATTGTGGAGTAACCCCAAGATGTAAGGAAATAGGTTGGACAAGCTTCAAGCAAGAGGACTCTACATTTTATATTTGTGAGAAATCACTTTGAGTCCATAGGAAAGCCAATACTATTAAAAGGGGGTAAGGTTTTGTTGGTGAACAATATGCTCAAACGTGCACAAGTAATAGTTGCCAAAAACATCCACAACCTCTCCCACCAAACTCTGTTCTATACCTAACACTCAAAATCGGCGCAACCGACTTTCCCATACCGGTGCCACCGATTCCAGAACCTAGACAGACTCAAGCCAAACCCTAGCCACTTCGGTGCAACCGATTCCATACCGGTGCCACCGAGTTTAGGTTGCCAACTTTCTGTTATGCAAATTCACATTTTCGGTCCCACCGAGAATGTTGGATCGGCATCACAGGGATTGGAAATCTAACCGTTGGTCACCTTATCGGTGCAACCGAGTTTCCTATATCGGCTTTACCGAGATTCAAAAGTTGCCACCTTTTGGTCACTTCGGTACCACCGAGATTAACACATCGGTGTCACCGAGTTGGTCATTTTGTGTGTAACGGTTGGATTTTTGGGGATGCCTATATATACCCCTTCACCACCACCTACTCGAAAGAGAAGCACTCAGAACTATTCCATACCTATCCTATCAGATTTTCTGAGAGAGAACCACCTACCCTTGTGTTGAGGTCAAGATCTTCCACTCCAATCATATGGATCTTGATTTATAGCCTCCCCAAGTAGGTTTCCACCAATCCCATCTCTTCCACCATGCCAAATCTATGAGAGAGTGATTGGGTGCGGAGGAGTCTATCATCTTGAAGCACAAGAGCAAGGAGTTCATCGTCATTACCGAGCCTATTACCTTTTGGAGGGTGGTGCCTCCTAGATTGATTAGGTGTCGCTTGGGAGCCTCCTACTTCGTGTTGTGGAGTGAACCAAGAAGTTTGTAAGGGCAAGGAGATCGCCTACTATGTGAAGATCTACCCATAGTGAGGCTAGTCCTTCATGGACAGAAGTCGTTATGGAATAGTCAAGGTTGCTACTTCGTGGACCCTTTTGGGTGGATCCCTCTGTGGACTCTTGTGACCATTACCCTTCGTGGGTTGAAGACTCCATAAACATGGATGTATGATAGCACACCTATCAGAACCATGGGAAAAATCATCATGTCTACAACTGCGTTTGATCTTCCTACCTATCTCAACACTTTACTTCATATGCAATGTCTTTACCTTCCGCTCCCATATTTGTTGACATGCATGTGTAGGGCTGTTTGACTTGCTAGCTTTGCTAAAACTGTTAAAATCTGCCAACCAATTAACTTGGGAAAAGGTTAGGTTTTAAATTACTGCTAGTAGTATATTCACCCCCCTCTAGACACTCTTCTATTGATCCCTCAATTGGTATCGGAGCATTGGTCTCCATTGCTTCGATTTAATCACCGAGGAGGAAGATGGATGTGTCTAGTATAGGGAGTTTGAGTTGTAGAGTGCCCATTCTTGATGGAGAGTACTATAGTCAATGGAAATCTTTGATGCTTGAGATGTTTAATGAATTTCAATTGAGCAAATATGTTATGCGCCCCTATGAGCCTCCTATTGATCCTTTGCATCCCACACGTGAAGTGGAAATTGATATGCTATGCTATCTTAGAACTGTTAATCTCATTGTTAGAGCATTGCTTAGAAATATGCTTAACCAAATGAAGAATTTTGCATGTGCTTACACTTTGTGGAATGATTCGGAGAAACGATATCCAAGTTATTAATTAAGTAATCTTGATGAAATTCTTCATAAAACCATTGCCTTTCACAAAATTTTGCCTAGTGATCCCAAATTTGATGCTTGTCTATTTGAGCTTCTAGACCTCATGCATGCTAAAGGAGATGTCACAATCATCAACAATATTATTATAGAAGCCATTCACATTCATAAACTTGAACAATGTCATGATCACCACCCTAACGAATCTCTTGTTCTTTATGACGAGGATTTTCCACTTGATGATGACAATGTGGAACATGGCTACTATGATGAAGATGAGTTGTTCTACATCGAGTATGAGAAGATCATGAAGAATCTAAGTCTCATGGCAAACTTCAAGGATTACATGTCCGGAGGAAAAGAGTGGATTCTCGATAGCGGATGTACCAATCATATGACCAGAGATAGAGAAATGTTTGAAGAGATTACACCAAACCATAGACCGCGAAGGTACATAATGTTTGGAGACAACTCCAAGGGTAAGGTACTTGGTCTTGGTAAGGTGTCCATATCCCATGATAGTTCTATTCAAAATGTTATGCTTGTTGAATCTCTTGGCTATAATCTTCTTTCCGTGTCTAGATTTGCCGACTTCGGTTTCAATGTGTTATTCACAAAAATAGATTGCCAAGTGTTTCGTCAAGATAATCATAAAATTGTATTTACCAGTATCCGTAGAGGTGATCTATACATTGTCTATTTCACCAAGAGATCCAAACCTCGCACTTGTTTAATTGCTAAATCTTCTAAAGGTTGGCTTTGGCATAGAAGATTAGGACATGTTGGCATGCGTAATTTAGATAAACTTATCAAAGGTGATCATATACTTGGTGTTAAAGATGTTATCTTTGACAAAGATAGACTTTGTAGTGCTTTTCAAGCTGGAAAGCAAGTAGGTGGAAGTCATCCTGTTAAGAATATCATGACTACTAGGAGAGACCACTCGAGTTACTTCACATGGATCTTTTCGGTCCCAATGCTTACAAGAGTCTCGGTGGACATTCCTATGGTCTAGTTATAGTTGATGATTTTTTCAGATTTACATGGGTATTCTTTCTTGATGATAAGTCACAGGTTCAAAATATCTTCAAGAACTTCGCTCACAAAGCGCAAAATCAGTTTGAAGTGAAGATCAAGAAGGTTCGGAGCGATAACGGATCGGAGTTCAAGAACACCCATGTGTATACCTTTCTTGACGAAGAAGGTGTTTCACATGAGTTCTTGGCTACGTACACACCTCAACAAAATGGAGTTGTTGAGAGGAAGAACCGGACACTCATTGAGATGGCAAGACCGATGCTTGACGAATACAAGACGCCAAAACACTTTTGGGCACAAGCCATGGAAACAACATGTCATGCACAAACCGACTTTACTTGCACAAGCTTCTCGGTAAAAAGGCATACGGGCTACTCACCGGTAACAAACCCCAAGTTGGATACTTTCGGGTATTCGGCTCCAAGTGCTACATTCTTGATAAAAACATCGTCGTACTAAATTTGCTCCTAAATCTCATGGAGGATTCCTACTTGGTTATGGATCGAACTCTCACACTTACTGTATCTACAACAACTTCACTCGAAAAGTTGAAGAGACGGTAGATGTGAAGTTTGATGAATCTAATGGTTCGCAAGTCGAACAATTGCCAAATGATGTAGGTGATAAGAACCCTTCGGAAGCTATCCTAGATTTACCCATCGGCAAGATTCATCCCATGGAGGTGAAGGAAAGTATGTCATCAACTCAAGTGGAAGCCCCTACATCACGACAAGGTGAACCACAACAAGACATGGAGTCATCCATAAGCGGTACATGGCAAGATGATGAAGAGGAGGAAGTGCATCATGAAGATCCACCACAACCTCCTTCAGCACCACCTCAAGGGAATGACACCTTCAACAACAACGAAGATGAAGGAGATGATGATGAAGAAGAAGCTCCACCAACCAACAATCGGAAGCTGACCCGAGTTCGAGCACAAGTGACCAAGAACCATCCCCTAAACCAAATCTTTGGTGATATACAAATAGGGAGAATCACTCGCTCTAAAACTCGTCTAGCAAACTTCTGTGAGCATTATTCTTTCATCTCTAGCATTGAGCCCTTGAAGGTAGAACAAGCTCTTGAAGACGCGGATTGGGTGAACGCTATGCATGAAGAGCTTCACAACTTCAAAAGGAACGAAGTGTGGACACTCGTGGAGAAGCCCGAGGATGAACACAACATCATCGAAACCAAATGGGTATTTCGGAACAAGCAAGACGAAGACGGTCAATTCGTACGCAACAAGGCTGGCCTCGTAGCTCAAGGATATACGCAAGTTGAAGGTATGGACTATGTTGATGCCCCCGTCGCTAGACTTGAAGCTATTCACATTCTTCTTGCTTATGCCAATCACCATGATATCACGCTTTATCAAATGGATATTAAAAGTGCATTTTTAAATGGTGAAATTGAAGAAGAGGTTTATGTTAAACAACCACCTGGCTTTGTGAATCCTAAGAAACCTAATCATGTTTACAAGCTTCGTAAAGCTCTTTATGTTCTTAAGCAAGCCCCTCGTGCTTGGTACAAATGTTTAACAAAGTTTCTTATCGAAAAAGGTTTTGAAATTGGTAGAATTGATGCAACCTTATTCACTAAGAGATTTAATGGTGAATTATTTGTGTGCCAAATTTATGTGGATGATATTATCTTTGGTTCAACTAACCCTCAATTTAGTGAAAGATTTGGAAGGTTGATGTCCGAGAAGTATGAGATGTCTATGATGTGTGAGCTGAAATTCTTTCTTGGTTTGCAAATCAAGCAATCAAAAGAAGGAACTTTCATCTCTCAAACTAAGTATACTAAGGACTTGATCAAAAAGTTCAACATGCATGAGTGCAAAGGTATGAAAACCCCCATGCCTACTAGCGGACATGTTGATCTAACCAGAGAGGATGAACCGATTGATCAGAAAGTTTATCGATCTATGATTGGATCACTGTTATATCTATGTGCATCTGGTCCCGATATTATTCTTAGTGTTTGCATGTGTGCTAGATATCAAGCTGCACCGAAAGAATGTCATCTTTCAGCTGTAAAACGTATTGTGAGATACTTGATACAAACGTCAAATTTTGGCATTTGGTATCCCAAGGGATCTTCTTTTGACCTTGTTGGCTATTTTGATTCGGACTATGCCGATGACAAGGTTGATAGAAAATCCACCTCGGGTACTTGTCAATTTTTGGGCAGACCTCTTGTATCTTGGTCCTCTAAGAAACAAAACTCGCTATCTTTATCAACTGTTGAAGCTCAGTATATTGCTGCCGGATCTTGTTGTGCGAAATTACTATGGATGACACAAACACTTAAGGATTATGGAATTCATGTTAAAAATGTTCCATTACTTTGTGACAATGAAAGTGCTATTAAAATTGGTCATAATCCTGTGCAACATTCTCGAACTAAGCATATTCAAGTTCGACATCATTTCATTCGTGATCATGTTGCCAAAGGAGATATTAATCTTAAGCATGTTCACACTAACAAGCAATTGGTAGATATCTTTACTAAGCCACTTGACGAGAAGACATTTTGTCACTGGAGGAGTGAGTTGAACATCATCGATGCTTCAAACTTGAGCTAGACTCACTCAGTTGCATGCAAGGGCTTGAGCTTTCTTGATATTTCCATGTGTCCTAACATTTCATCTTATGCCATGGAATTCTATGCTCCCTTGTATTGCATCAAATCTCTTGTAGGTACTTGGAAAAACATCATTCCACAAGATTGCCATCAACTCCAATCATAAGCAATCTTGTCATTACCAAGTATCCACAACCCCTCTTGATGATGGAAGGCAGAAGACCACTCAACCATATCCTTGACATATACATGATCAAAATTGCACACTCTCAATTGGTATCATGTCAATTGGATATATCTATTGTTCTTCCTTGCATGACTAATCTTTGTAGGTAACCAGTGTACTAGAACAAGAAGGATTGCTCAAAACTCATGATGATCTTCATCAACCTCGAGCATCCTCAACATGTTCATCTACAAGCTACGTCATCGACATCACTCAAAGGTTTGTCCACATGTCCTTGAAAAGGCTTTACTCCAAGAAATGAGCTAAAGCAACTCAAGCGATATGAAGACATTAAATGCTTAATCAAAAATGGTAACCCCATTCTGAGCTTAATGTATAGTATGACCTATGATCAAGTATTCTTGCTTGGCTCCTAAGTCAATATAATCTAATATAGGTGACCTAGTCACCGCCCATCATCTAGTTAAGAATCTGGTGTGGTTTGCTCTCTTTTGGATGATTTATCATAACTACTCCAATCTTCTCTAGTTGATGTCCCTTGTAAAAACTTCATATTTCATTTAAAATCTTTCACTTGACTCTGTGAAAGCAGAAAATTGGTTTCTCTTTCGGAGCCGCCGACTCAGATATCTCGGCGTCACCGACTTTCATTCTGTCTCTTTTGAATTTGTTTTTGCAATTCTATGTTTTCTTAGTGATCTTTCTTGTAATACTTCCGTTACTTCGGTGATCCCTTAATATAAAAAAATGAAAAAAATAATTCTTTGTATTACTCAGGGAGAGAAGAACTAAAGTTCATTTTGAGGAGAGCATTTCTTTCTTCAAGGATCCCTATCTTCAATGAAGAAAGGAGGAGAAGAACAAATCAGTTTCAATGCCTCTCTCAATTTTCATTTCTATGAATCCTACATTTCGATGACCCTTGTACTCAAGGATCCCTTCTCAGTTAGTGATCCTTGTATCTATCCCTGTTTTTGACCTTTTTGGAAATTAATGCCAAAGGGGGAGAAGACCAAAGCTTCAAGCTAAAGGGGAGATATATGCTTATGCAAAGGGGGAGATATGATCAAGGGGGAGAGCCAATATCAACACTCATTGTTGGGGAACGTCGCATGGGAAACAAAAATTTTCCTACGCACACGCAAACCTATCCATGGTGATGAGCATCTACGAGAGGGAGAGTGGATCTACGTACCCTTGTAGATCGCTAAGCGGGAAGCGTTAAGAAACGCGGTTGGTGTAGTCGAACTTCTTCGCGATCCAAATCGCCGAGCGTCCCGCGATCCAATCACGAACCGTCCCACGAACACATCATGATCCGTCCCGCGAACTCATCACGATCCGTCTCACGATCTTGATCACGATCTGTCCCGCGAACTCATCACGATCCGTTCCGTGATCACATCACGAACCATCTCGCGATCTCGATCACGGTCCTTCCGATCTAGCGCCGAACGGACGGCACCTCCACGTTCAGCACACGTGCAGCTTGATGACGATCTCCACCGTCTTGATCCAGCAAGAGGAGGTGGAGAGGAGAGAGAGTTCAACGGCAGCGTGATGGTGCTCCGGTGATGGTGGTGGAGCAATTCCGGCAGGGCTTCGCCTAAGCACTGCGGAACTACGATCTAGAGGAGAAACTATGCACCGGTGGAACGGTAGCACGTGGCCGGAAATTCTGTCCAAAAACCACCCAATCCACTAGTATATATAGGAGGAGAGGAGAGGAGAGGCATCCAAGGCCTTTGGGTCGGCCGAAATAGGAGGTGGGAGCAATCCTACTTCACCTCCAATCCTAGTTGGAGTAGGATTGCCTCCTATTGGCTGATTTTCCACTTTTTGCTTTAGGACTTTCTCTCCTGCGCCATGGGCCTTTGTGGCTGTTTTCCCAGCCCACTAAGGGATGGTTATTATTCTCCCACAGCCCATGGACCTCTTGGGGTCAAAATACCGGTACACTACCGGCACTCCCGGTACACTACCGGCACTCCCGGTACACTACCGATGAGCCCGAAACTTTTCCGGAAACCAAACTGGGACTTCCTATATATGAATCTTTACCTACGGACCATTCCGGAGCTCCTCGTGACGTCCAGGATCTCATCCGGTCACCACCATACATAACTCTACACTATCGAAACGTCACCAAACCTTAAGTGTGCAGACCCTGCGGGTTCGAGAACTATGTAGACATGACCGAGACACCTCTACGGTTAATAACCAATGGCGGGACCTGGACGTCCACATTGGTTCCTACATATTCTACAAAGATCTTTATCGGTCGAACCTCTATGTCAAGGATTCAGTTAATCCCGTATAACGTTCCCTTTGTTCTTCGGTATGTTACTTGCCCGAGATTCGATCGTCGGTATCTCCATACCTAGTTCAACCTCGTTACCGGCAAGTCTCTTTACTCGTTCCGTAATACAAGATCCCGCAACTAACAATTAGTCACATTGCTTGCAAGGCTTATTGTGATGTTGCATTACCGAGTGGGCCCCGAGATACCTCTCCGTCACACGGAGTAACAAATCCCAGTCTCGTTCCATGCCAACTCAACAGATACCATCGGAGCTACCTATAGAGCACCTTTATAGTCACCCAGTTACATTGCGACGTTTGATACACACAAGGCACTCCTACGATATCCGTGAGTTGCATGATCTCATGGTCATAGGAACATATACTTGACATGCAGAAAACAGTAGCAATAAACTGACACGATCATATGCTATGTTTGTAGTTTGGGTCTTGTCCACCACATCATTCTCCTAATGATGTGATCCCGTTATCAATTGACATCTCATGTCCATGGCTAGGAAACCTTAACCATCTTTTGATCAACGAGCTAGTCTACTAGAGGCATACTAGGGACATGGTTTTGTCTATGTATCCACACATGCATTTAAGTCTCCGATCAATACAATTATAGCATGGATAATAAACGATTATCATGAACAAGGAAATATGATAATAACTAATTTATTATTGCCTCTAGGGCATATTTCCAACACTCATAACTTTATAAACAGGGGGAGAATATCAAAGTAGGGGGAAAAGAAACTGTTGACTTTTCTCACCTTATCCAATCCTAATATCTACATGCTAAGATTCAAGGGGAGAGGATAATCTATTTTCATATCTACGGTGAGAAAATTCTAAATGATCTTGGAGACATATCAATTCTAAGGAATACTATTTTCTATATGTCCTCCATATCTTATCTTGGAAATTTTGAGTTCTATTGCCTTGCTGTTTGGTAGAATACTCTTGTGTTTCCTAACATTGTTTTCTCAAGTGTGTTTCTATCACCAGGATGCTCAAGAACTCAAGGTAAGTATATGCATCATATCCTTGGTCAAGTTGATCTCTTGCTTCCTGCACATATTGTTTGCAAGAGTGATGTCTTGAACAAAGATACATCTCATTCATATATATTTGATGCATATGGCCAAGATACATATGGCCTGTTATATCCCTTCTACCTTATGTGTGTTCATGCATTCAAAAGCAACTATCCTTTAAAGGACTGCACACATTTAGGGGGAGCAAGTCTAAGTCATGTGCCCCTAAAAGTCTTCAGTATAACCATGCATATCTTTATTTGAAGCTTTGATTGTATGTTGCCATCAATTACCAAAAAGGGGGAGATTGAAATCACAACATGCTCCCTTGGTGGTTTTGATAATTCATGACAACATACATTGTCTCTTGGACTGATATTTTTACCTAGTGTATTTTAGATACAGTCTATAGAAAAGGTTGGATAAAGGAGATTGTGGAGTAACCCCAAGATGCAAGGAAATAGGTTGGACAAGCTTCAAGAAAGAGGACTCTACATTTTATTTTTGTGAGAAATCATTTTGAGTCCATAGGAAAGCCAATACTATTAAAAGGGGTAAGGTTTTCTTGGTGAACAATATGCTCAAACGTGCACAAGTAATAGTCGCCAAAAACATGCACAAACTCTCCCACCAAAGTCTGTTCTATACCTAACACTCAAAATCGGTGCAACCAACTTTCCCATACCGGTGCCACCGATTCCAGAACCTAGACAGACTCAAGCCCAACCGTAGCCACTTCGGTGCAACCGATTCGATACCGGTGCCACCGAGTTTAGGTTGCCAACTTTCTGTTATGCAAATTCACATTTTCGGTCCCACCGAGAATGTTGGATCGGCGTCACCGAGATTGGAAATCTGATCGTTGGTCACCTTATCAGTGCAACCGAGTTTCCTATATCGGCCTTACCGAGATTCAAAAGTTTCCACCTTTTGGTCACTTCGGTACCACCGAGATTAACACATCGGTGTCACCGAGTTGGTCATTTTGTGTGTAACGGTTGGATTTTTGGGGATGCCTATATATACCCCTTCATCACCACCTACTCGAAGGAGAAGCACTCAGAACTATTCCATACCTATCCTATCAGATTTTCCGAGAGAGAACCACCTACCCTTGTGTCGAGGTCAAGATCTTCCACTCCAATCATATGGATCTTGATTTCTACCCTTCCCAAGTAGATTTCCACCAGTCCCATCTCTTCCACCATGCCAAATCTTTGAGAGAGTGATTGGGTGCCGAGGAGTCTATCATTTTGAAGCACAAGAGCAAGGAGTTCATCGTCATTATCGAGCCTATTACCTTTTGGAGGGTGGTGCCTCCTAGATTGGTTAGGTGTCGCTTGGGACCTCCTACTTCGTGTTATGGAGTGAACCAAGAAGTTTGTAAGGGCAAGGAGATCGCCTACTACGTGAAGATCTACCCATAGTGAGGCTAGTCCTTCGTGGACGGAAGCCGTTATGGAATAGTCAAGGTTTCTACTTCGTGGAGCCTTTTGGGTGGTGCCCTCCGTGGACTCTCGTGACCGTTACTCTCCGTGGGTTGAAGACTCCATAAACGTGGATGTACGATAGCACCACCTATCGGAACCACGGGAAAAATCATCGTGTCTACAACTGCGTTTGATCTTCCTACCTATCTCAACACTTTACTTCATATGCAATGTCTTTACTTTCCGCTGCCATATTTGTTGACATGAATGTGTAGGGCTGTTAGACTTGCTAGCTTTGCTAAAACTATTAAAATCTGCCAACCAATTAACTTGGGAAAAGGTTAGGTTTTAAATTACTGCTAGTAGTATATTCACCCCCCTCTAGACACTCTTCTAGTGATCCCTCAAGGTTCCCAGGCAGGAGGCCTCGCCTCTTTCGATTCGCTGCTTATGTTTGTGCTAGTCTTCTTAAGGCAAAACTTGTCTAACTTATGTCTATACTCAGATATTATCTGCTTCCGTTGATTCGTGCTTGTCGAGCTTTGTATTCGAGCCCTTGAGGCCCCTGTCTTGTAATATGGAGCTATATGACTTTAATTTTGTGTCTAGAGTTGTGTTGTGATATTGATTAGTGAGTCCCTAATCTTGGTTGGACGCATTGCATGTATGTTTAGTGTATGGTCGAAACTGGGGGCGTCACAAGTTGGTATCAGAGCCGACTACCTGTAGGTAGCCCCCTTTCCAACTCCTTGGCCAAAGTTGACTCTAGTACTTGAAAAACTTTTACTAACACTGATGTTGTGGCTTATGGGCCCACATCTCAATCGGGTGGTATTAGGATCATTTATCCTCGTCTATACTCTGGGATCTGATCTCTCTCCTCTTTCGGGTTAAAGATTTTGTCAACTCTAACATTAGGTTCCCGTGATCACATCCACCGGAGATTTGTTTCGTTGATGACTGTTTCCTTTGAAGTTATAATGCACACACTGCCATTTGACATCTTAAATCTCCTTGTTGCAGATGCGTCCCGGTAGGCAGATCGTTCGCCTGACCTTCGCGCACGATACGACTGGGTTCCCGGCCATTCTGGTCGATCTCTTGAAGAATCTGGGATATCGCTGGTACCCCGAGTACACTGTTTACGAGGACTACCGCGAGTTCAACCAGGAATAGTATGAGGATGTGATGGTTATCTGGGATTGACAGGACCTCTCCATCACTGAGCTGCACACCTTCCGTGGCATTGGAGTGACTGTCGAGATGGCCGTACAGGATGCTGCTTATGCTGCTATTGTTCGACACCGTGCAACAAACTCCTGTTTAGAGGAGACGACATACAGATACATTCCGTATGTTCCTACTGGAGTTTATACTGTCGCCGACGCTGAGGACTTGACCCCTTTCGCAGGGCAGCGCAACGACCGATCCTACACGGCTGTATGCACCCCCTATGTGAGTTGTCGTTATGACCCACAGGTTCTGATTCAGTACACTAAGGCATTGGATTGCACTGTCAGGGCTCTTAACATCGAGCTATACGCCACCCGTGCTCATCTTTATCGGGCTTTGGGGCATTTGTTGCTAGCAGTCACCGCAGGGATACATCCGAAGTACATCCTTTACCCGCCTCGGACTGTGTTTCCTCCAGGTCTGGAATGGCCTGATGTTGGAGGTCGTGGCCCAGCACGTGGACCTACGCTCCCGCTTAATATGCAGTGTCTACATGAGGCTGTGCACGGGATGCAGGACCCTGCCACCAGGTTCCACATACAGGGTCATCTGTAGTTCCGTGGGTTCTTTCGTCGTCCCCGACATTGATGTAGCTTTTCGCTATGTCCGTTGTTGTATCCCTCTATCGCGTGCCTGCATGCCTCCTAGTTGTCTAGACTAAATTCATGCCGGACCTATTGTCTATGTTGTAACAGACTTATGGTTTGTAATAGACCTATGTATGGATCGGTATGTTGAATTCGAACTGCTATGTCGTATCTATGACACTTCCTTCGTTGAGCAATTTACTCCATAAATGACTCATTGTCTTTGCAATACCCAATGCTAAAATACCACTATTAATTGTTTCAATAGAATGGTTAGGCCTGCTGGTCGTGGTCGTGGTGCGGCTGACCACCCACCGTCACCTGAATACATGGCTGGTATGATGCAGCAGTTTGAACTGAATTGCGAGTTCATGCAAGGACTTATGGACCAGTTACCAAGGCCAAATATGAATCAGCAGCCAGCCCCAATGACTCTGCAAGACTTCATGCGCCTCAACCCTGTGATCTGCCGCAGCTCAACTCAGCCGCTTGACGCAGATGACTGGCTCCATGACATCACTTATGAGCTGGAATCTTCAGGCGCCCAGAGGCTAACTATGTCACCTTTGCCTCGTACTTCCTGAAGGGTCCTGCTTCTCAATGGTGGGACAGTCACAGAAGCTCATAGCCTGTTGGGACAATCATCACCTGGCCGGAGTTCCAAGCTGCATTCCGTGCTCGCCATATTCCTCAGGGAATGATGGACAAGAAGAAGCGTGAGTTCCGTAATCTCATCCAGGGCAACAAAACTGTGGATGCTCATCAATGGGAATTTCTGGACTTATCTCGCTATGCTGAAGAAGACATTGCAACTGATGCTCGCAGGCAGGAGAAGTTCCGTGAAGGCCTCCACCCTGATATCAAACTAGCACTCCTTGTTCAGAAATTTGACAAATTTGCCACCTTGGTGAACAAGTTTATTATAGTGGAAACAAGTCTGCAGGAATACAAAGAAAGTAGAAAGCACAACCGTGACATGGGCACACCTTCGGGCTCATCTTCTCAGAAGCACAAGATCTGGATTCCCCACAACATGTACCATGCACCTACTCCTGCTCCAAGGCCATCCTATGCCGCACCTCGTCTGTCTCCACCCCCAAATAGGCAGCCGAGGCTCCTAGCTCCGCCACCCCGAGCTCCTATTCCCCCTTCTTGTCCTGAGGATGGGTTGTGCTTCAAGTGTGGTCGTCCAAGACACCGTGCTAGAGAATGCAGGCAGAATTAGAATCCACTTGCACTGCCTTCCAACCAACCCCGCAAGAACAATGTCAGGCCTGCTCAGGGACATGTTCAAGCTAACAACATTGATCTGAATGAAGTTCAAGACCAGCCTGCTACTGTGATGGGTACTCTTCTCGTCAACTCAGTACCAACTTCTGTATTGTTTGATACAGGAGCATCACATTCTTTTATGTCTGAAGATTTTGCATCCATGCATGGCATTAATTACGGGGAGATGAACCTTCCAATAGTGGTAAACGCCCCCGCTGGCCAATGTCAAACCTCCATGGTTAGTCATGACATCCCCATCGAAATAGAAGGGCTGGAATTCCATGTTTCCCCCATTATATTGGAGTCCTCCAAGATCGACCTTATTTTGGGAATGGATTGGTTGAAAGCACATATTGCTTCTGTCGTTTGTGCCACCAAAACTGTCCACCTCTTGCATCCTTATAATGAGATAGTTAGCTACCATGTGCATCTTGTTCGGGATGCTGAAGCCCGGCTATATGCCATGAATGCATTAAATGAGTCACCTCTTGAGGGGATTGAAAACATTCCAGTTGTCTGGGATTTCCAAGATGTTTTTCCGGAAGAACTTCCAGGGATTCCCCCTGCTAGAGCTGTCGAGTTTGTCATCGACTTGGTACCTGGTACCACTCCTATAGCCAAGCGTCCGTATAAGATGCCACCACATGAAATCCTAGAACTTAAGCAAGAAATTGACAATTCACTATGGCTGGGTTTCATTCGTCCAAGTTCCTCTGCTTGAGGAGCACCTTCTCTCTTTGTTAAGAAGAAGGATGGGACAAACCGTCTGGTCCAGGATTATCGACCAATCAACCAATCTACAATTCAGAACAAATACCCACTTCCTCGGATCAATGATTTGTATGATCAACTTGCTGGTGCCTCAATTTTCTCTAAGCTCAACTTGAGGTTGGGCTACCATCAGATCCGTGTTCATGAAGAGGATATTCCGAAGACCGCATCTGTTACTCGCTATGGTTCATACGAGTACACCGTCATGTCTTTCGGTTTAACCAATGCTCCAGCAACCTTCTCTCGTTTAATGAATTATATCTTCATGGACTACCTCGACAAATTCGTCGTGGTTTATCTGGATGATATTCTGGTGTTTTCCAAGAATAAAGAAGAGCATGCTGAACATCTTCTTCTTGTACTAAAAAGACTTCAGGAACATCAACTATATGCCAAGTATTCCAAGTGTGAGTTCTGGATGGACGAAGTAACCTACCTTGGTCATGTGATCTCCAAGGATGGTATTGCGGTTAACCCTGAACGAGTTCAGGCTATTCTTGACTAGACTCCCCCGAAGAATGTCAAGCAAGTCAAAAGTTTTCTCGAACTCGCCAGCTATTACCGTCGATTTGTCGAGAACTTCTCCAAGATTGCAAAGCCATTAACCAATCTGCTTCACAAAGGGGTTAAATATGAGTGGACAGAAAAATGTCAAGAGATCTTTCAGGCACTTAAGGACAAATTGACGTCTGCTCCAGTGCTTGCTCCTCTGGATACTCATAAGGACTTTGTCATTTATTCTGACGCATGGCGTCAGGGAATAGGTTGTGTCCTAATGCAAGAGCGCATAGTGGTTGCTTATGCATCTCGTCAATTGCGTCCTCATTAAGAGAACTACCTAGTTCATGACCTTGAACTTGTTGCAGTAATACATGCACTGAAGGAGTGGCGACAATACCTTGTTGGTAATCAATGCGAGATCTACACCAATCATCAAAGTCTGAAGTACTTGTTTACTCAGCCAGATTTGAATCACCGTCAAAAGAGATGGATGGATCGCATAGCAGATTACAACGTGGGAATTTCTTATACACCTGGCAAGGCTAATGTAATGGCTGATGGGTTGAGCCACAAGTCTTAATGCAACCACCTCCAGGTTCACAAGGTTTACCCCCTTCTTCAAGAAGAATTCCGCAAGCTGAACCTCCATATTGTTCCTCAGGATTACCTCATTCCCCCTCCTAAAGAGTTCCGCAAGATGAACCTTCGTGTTGTTAACCAGGGTTCTTTGAGTAACCTTGTTGTTGAACCAGATCTCGTGAGCAGTATAAAATTAATGCTGGGCTATGACGATGAAGTCGAAAGGATTAAATACTATCTGGCGGAAGGTAAACCCTCATGTTTCACCGTTGCTAATGATGGTGCAGTATACTTCAAGGGACGCTTATTCGTTCTAACAAAAAGGGAAAACCTGAATATGACTGATAGAATACTGAAAGAATCTCATGATACTCCATTTTCTATTCATCTGGGTAGTACCTAGATGTACCAAGACATCCATCAAAGGTTCTGGTGGTCAAATATGATACAAGACATTGCTCGCTATGTTTCAGAATGCGACACTTGCCGTCGTATCAAAGCGGAACATCAGAAGCCTGCTGGAACTCTACAACCTATTTCTATTCCTGAATGGAAATGGATCATGTTCAAATGGACTTCGTCACTGGGTTTCCCAGGTCACAGAAGGGTAATGATGCTATTCTTGTCGTCATTGACCGACTGTCCAAAGTTGCACATTTTCTGGCTATCAAGGAAACTATTACTGCTAGTCAGCTAGCAGATCTTTACATGTCCATAGTTGTTTCCCTCCACGGTATTCCATTGGTGATTAGTTCAGACCGTGGTAGTTTATTCACTTCAAGATTCTAGGCAAGTTTCTAGGAAGCTATGGGAACTCATTTGTCCTTCAACACCGCTTTTCACCCTCAATCTCAGGGACAAGCTGAAAGAGTCAATCAGATTCTCGAAGACATGCTTCGAGCTTGTGTAATTTCTTTTGGCAAGAAATGGGAGGAATCTCTCCCGTACGCCGAGTTCTCCTACAACAATAGCTATCAAGCTAGTCTGAAGATGGCTCCCTTTGAAGTATTATATGGACGTAAGTGTCGGGCTCCTCTGAATTGGTCATAAACTGGGGAACGTACACTTATCGGTCCGGATATTATCCAACATGCCGAAGATCAAGTTCGCATTATTCATGCAAATCTAAAGGCTGCTCAGTCTCGTTAGAAGAGTCAGTATGACTGTCATCACAAGGATATGGTCTATCAACCTAGCGAAAAGGCTTATCCTCGAGTCACGCCAATGAAAGGTACACACCGTTTTGGGATCAAGGGCAAGCTGGCTCCTCGTTATATTGGTAACTTCACTGTTCTCAAAAGGCATGGAAAAGTGGCATATCAACTGGAACTACCGCCAAACCTTTCTCAGGTTCACGACGTGTTCCATGTGTCACAGCTTTGTCGCTGCTTCAAGGATACTATCCGAGCAGTAGACCATGATATGCTTAAACTGCAACAAGACCTTTCTTACAAAGAACAACCAGTCTACATTCTTGATGAAACTGAATGTTGGACTCATCAAAAGGTTACCAAGTTCTTCAAATTGCAGTGGGAAAATCAGTCTAAAGATGAGGCCACTTGGGAACGCAAAGATCATCTTCGTGCCGAATACCCTCGGCTCTTTCCATCTACTTCTTAATTCTCAGGACGAGAATTCTTGTTAGTAAGGGAGAATTGTGACACCCTGGTTTTTTTGCTACAGTGATCGTTGTAATTAAGCTACAGTAATGGCCAAGTTTAAGCTATTCCATTTTTCTAAACACTGCATGATCACAATGGAATCATATCTCATTTGAATTCCCTAATGATTTTCAAAACTCATTCAAAAGTGGGTTAAATAATTTTTGCAAACCTAAAAACAAAAATCATGTTGGGGTTGCAAATAATCCCTTGGTAATTATAAAAAGTACCAGCAATGTTTTATAAGATGTATTGGTGCCTCAAAATAAATAAAACAGAGACCAAAACAATTATTTAGTTGCCTTCTTAATTATAAAAATTTCTAAACCTTTCAAAAAGGGCCCCAAACTTTTTGTGACATTGCCAAATATTTTAGGATATTATTTGGACCCAGTGACACCATTTTGCTGTGGAGAAATATGGCCAGAATTAAAAGGAATAGAAGCTATGAAGATAAAACAAAAAAAAGGAAAAACAAAAAATGAAAAAGAGTCCTAGGCTAATGTAGCTGACTAGGCCTGGGAGGCTATAGTGCGGCCCAACCCGCACCCCCCTTTTTCCTCCTGTAGCGACCAAAGCGGTCACTATAGGGCGCCGACTGGCTGTCGCCGACCAACCCCGTCGCCTGGGGGGATAAGGCCGCCACCGCGACTCCCTCTCGCCCCACCCCGAACCCTAGGTCTCACCTGCCCCGCCCTCCCTTGCTTGGCCTTCTTCCCCCGCTTGAGCCCGCGCCGCTGTTGCCATGACCGCCATCGCCCACGCGCTCTGCGGCCTCCCCACCACTTGAGATCGTGCCTAGAAGGACCGATGCGACCTCCCTATCCCCCTCGACCATGAGCCCAAGCCCCGGGAGCTCTGCATCGCCCCCTGGTTGTCGTCTTCCTCCTCGGGCGCCCGGAGCTCCGTCGCCTCGATTCGCTCCGACAGTCCCTCCCCGAGTACACTTGAGCACACCTGCAGGCGCCCAGTGAGCTCCGTCTCCCTCTCTCTCTCTCTCTCTTCCCTGTGCGATTAGGCCGCCATAGGCAGCTTCCCTCGTAGCCAAGCTCTGCCGTCCGCCATTGACGACATGCTCGTGCCGTGCGTGCCCCTGGCAGCCCGTGCGTGCTATAGGCGCGCTCTAGGACGTCCTCTACTTTGATTCCGCGCACTAGCTAGGTCGGGCTTGCCTCCGTTTTCTCGTGGCCATCATCACCCGAAACTGTTTCCGCCACCGGCGACGTAGCGCATGCTACGGGCTGCCGTTGCTCGCCCCGATGGTTGGAACGGGGCGGCGGCGATGCCAGCTCGCGATAGTAGGAAGAATCACGCGATTTGATGCCCCATGCGAGATTTCCAGGCTCGCCGAAGCTTTCGGCCGCGTCTGACACTCGCCGGCGATGCTCCGGCGCCAACCACCGATGTGGCACACCCGGGGCCCACCCTTGGGTCACTACCAGTGGGGCCCCTGGCCCCAGTTGAATCGGTTGACCTAGTCAACTGGGTCGACTAGGTGACCGGTCACTGACTGGTGGGACCCCATGCCCCTATGTGTATGACAGGTGGGTCCCCCCTGTCAGTTGCCTAATTAACGGATTAGGATAATGAAATAATTAACTTAAAACTAAAAGTCAGTGACATGTGGGGCCCTCCTGTAATTAACTCTGTTTAATTTAAGCTAATAAATTGGAATAACCGTGAGTCTATGACATATGGGTCCGACATGTCAGGTCCAAACAATAGCTGGCACTGTTGACTGCTGATGCAATGCTGACCTCATGCTGACATCATCATTCACTGTTCTCGATAATGTTGATTTATTTAATTAAAATAAATCTAGAAAATCTATAAAACTTTAGAAAATCATATCTTTTAAACCATAGCTCAAATGAAAATAATTTACATATGAAAGTTGATCAGAAAAATCCCACGAATCCGAATACGCCATCCATTCATGTTTCACATGCTCCTAGCATGATGAACATGGAACCTTCCCCTCCGGATCTGTTGTTTGATATATCCAAAGACCCGGGAAATATCGTCAGATATTCTCCCGCTCCGTCTGATACGTGTAGTACTACGTTAGCGCATACCTAACTCTGCATATTGCCATGTCATGCATCATGGTGCATCTGTGTGATTTATATTTATTGTTTCTTCCCCCTCTTCTCACCGGTAGACCCCGAGACTGACGGTGCTGCCGATTACGACTACACCATTGACGACCAGGCCTTTGCCACAGAGCAGCAAGGCAAGCAACCCCCTTGAGCATTTCGATATCGCCTATTGCTTTCCCTCTTAATCTTGCATTAGATTTTTGCTACTATATTAGTTAGCTCCTGTTCTGATGCATAACCTGTTTTTGATGAACTGCTACTATGCCTGCAATCATATCAAATGCTTAGTATAGGTTGGTTAGTGAATCCCCAGTGACCCCTTAGTCCCACTTGCCCCTGCTTTTCCATCGATGACTCAACGACTCGAAGACTCGGTCAACCGACCGGCAAGCTAGGCCCCTCACATCACCTCACTCCCCCTTAGTTGTACGACTCTGTAGTGCTACTATCGAGTACCGAGGGTGACACCTCGTGAAGTACTCATGATACTAGCCCTATAGTGCAGCTAGTCGGTCGTGGTTATCGAGGGTGGTTCCTCCTTCACCATTCCCGATGATGTCTCTGTCGTACAACCCCTCAAGTGTGGGACCCTCGAGGGTGATTCCTCTAAGTTCCACCTAGATGGTTACATCGAGCGGGGACCCTTGAGGGTGATACCTCAGTTCCCACCTTGATGTTTTATACACACAATCACTTCTACTAGACTTTGTTTACATGTGAATGACGGGACTGGAGGGACAAGCGGTACCACCCTGTCGAGGTGGACCTGAGTTCTCGACTGTTCTAAGACGGGTCGGCCCCAAGGGTACCCATGTGAGAAAGATTTGGTGGCATGCGTCATAAGGTATCCGAAGACTCGGTGGGGTGCGGCGGTAAGGCACCCGAGAGTTATTGGCGGGGCGACGGACTACATATGGTTCGCGCTTTCCCCGCATTAATAAAATGCTAATGGGTAGGGTATTTGATCTGTGTTGGTCGTTGACCTTTTTCGCACTAAACTTTCACGTGGGAGAAGTTATGGGTACTCAGCGTTGTTGTATCAGCCAAAGCTCTTTGGACGTCAGCAATGGATTGGCACATGTCGGATTGGGATGGAAGGTACAACTCCTGGACCGAGTGTACTAGGTCTGCTTCCGGCCGCGTGCACACCGTGCAGGAGTGCAAGGGCAAGTGGGCCCTCGAACCTACGCACTTAGGATTTAGACCGGCGGGCTGGCCTCTTTGTTGAGCCTAGGTGGAGTGACAGTGTTTTGGATCCCGAGGCCGGGCATTACCCTGGAAAGTGTGTCTGGCCGGAGGTGATCAAGCGTGTTGGAAATGCAGTGCACCCCTGTAGGGAAGAAATTATCTATTCGAATAGCCATGTCCATGGCAACAGGACGACTTGAAGTTGTACCTTGACCTTATACAACTATAATTGTGATTTAATTTGAAATGAATTGTGGCTCCGGGATTGCTTCCTCACAGGGAGTCGAGGAAGGATCTCTGGGCATGGTTACTTAATAAAATTGTTACAATAATTAGACTATATGCGAGATACGATTCTACTCTCTCCTAATGGTGCAAGATGTTGAAGATGCTAGTCTTCGATAGGACTAGGCCTTCCCCCTATTCTTGCTTCCTGTAGTCAGCCCAGATATAACCCCACCTGTTAATAAGCATGCATACTTAGCATAGTTCTGATGTTAGTCTTGCGAGTACTTTGGATGAGTACTCATCGCTGCTTTGCCTTCTCTTCCCCCTCGATACGTTCATGAGTCCAGACGATGGAGCCCCGGAGATGGAGTACGCCGGAGATGACTAGTACACCACCACAGGAGCCTACTACTACGTGGAGAGTGCCGACGCTCAGGAGTAGTTAGGAGGTTCCCATCCATGAGGCCTCGCCTATTTCGATCCGTTGCTTATGTTCGTGCTAGCCTTCTTAAGGCAAAACTTGTCTAACTTATGTCTGTACCTAGATATTATCTGCTTCCACTGAATCGTGCTTGTCGAGCTTTGTATTCGAGCCCTCGAGGCCCCTGGCTTGTAATATGGAGCTATATGACTTTAATTTTGTGCCTAGAGTTGTGTTGTGGTATTGATTAGTGAGTCCCTAATCTTGGTCGTACGCATTGCGTGTATGTTTAGCGTACGGTCGAAATTGGGGGCGTCACAGAGGGTGATGTCAACAATAATAATGCATGCTTACTCAAATCCAACTGTATATATGTGCCTAGATATTTCCTCACCACATGATGCTTGCAAAATGAGAAAAATAAAAAGGAATAGGGAAGAATACTTTGATTCTTGCATAAAAGTAAATACATAAAGGTAAAAGATAGGCCCTTCATAGAGGGAAGCAGAGGTTGTCATGTGCTTTTTAATTTGTATGCCAAATCCCTTAGCGCAAAAGAACATCACGTTATATTGCCCCTTGTGATAGCAACCTTTATTATGCAGTCTATCGCTTTTATTACTTTGCCATCACAAGTTCGTGCAACGCTCAATTTTCTCTTACACTAATTGACCCAACACTTTTAGAAGCAATTTGTGCCTTTATGCACCGATGACAACTTACTTGAAGGATCTTATTCAATCCATAGGTAGGCATGGTGGACTCTCAAACATGGGTCATATTGAGCAAGCACCACATGTTGAAAGATCGATGACAATATAACTTCTATCTGAATATGAACAAGCATAAATCATTAGGTTGTCTTCCTTGTCCAACGTCAAATTTGTTGGCATATAATATTTAATGGGTCTCACAATCATAAAAGATGTCCATGATAGTGTTTTTTATGTGAATCTTCTCTTCCCAAATTAATTCTTTCATGAATTGCATCATTGACTAATGTTATGTTTGCCAATCTCCTATTAATTTTACCACTTATACTTTTCTTTATTGTGATGTCATTACTCACCATAAGATTAGAATATGATCTTTTCTCATTTATTTTCTTTTAGTATGATTGCAACAAGAAAGTGAAGGGGCAAAAACTCAAACTGAACTTTATTATATAACTCTCACTTGATTATATAGATAGATAGATCACGAAACTAGCACTCGAAAATAGATCATACTAAACTTTTATTAAACTAAATAACGCAAAAGCTAAGGATCGAAATAAAAAGCAAAGGTAAAAAGTGATGGTGATACGATACCGGGGTACCTCCCCCAAGCTTGAGTCAATCCAAGGGGAGTGCCCATATCCGTGTACTCAAATCTCCTTTGGTGGTGAAAATGATGAAGGTGGTGGTGATGAAAAATTATTCTTCTCCAATTTATGCTTGAGGATGGAGTTTTCTTCCCTTAAATTGTCATTCTCTTGTTCAAGCTTCAATATCCTCTTGCATACAAATGCCTTACTCTGCTGCAGAAAACGAGAAGGGATAAAAGGAGTATTGGGTTTACTTCCACAGTTAGGAAGGCTTGAGTTCTTGAACTCCATGTGGATATCTCCAAGTGGAGGTGGTGGAGCTTCATCTTCATCTGAGCCAGCGTCCGGTCCAACATCATCTATTTCCTTTGAAGTCCACAAGTAGGGGTAAATTTCCCCAAAGATATTTGGATCAGCAACATAATTGGACACATATCCCTCTCCCTCCAAATCTTGAGATGACATATTTTCAGATCTCTCAGGAAAATAGCACGAAACAAGAACATAGGAAAATCTCGCGATGCGGTGGTCAAAACAATCGGGGGTATATATAGAGAATTTTTATTCTTGGAAATCAAGCAAACGAAAGGAAAACGGAGTCGGGAAGGTTCCCGAGGTGGGCACCACCCACTAGGGTGCGCCAGGGATGGCAACCACGCCTAGGTGTATCGTTCTCACCCCGGTTGCCTTCCAGTTTATTTCTTATTTCCTAAAATTCTAAAATATTCGAAAACTAATAAAAAATATCTTTGTGGATTTTTTCGGGTCCGTTTACTTACCGTATCACATACCTCTTATTTTGCATGATTCTGGAGTGTTCCGGAAGGTTTGTCTTATGTGTTCCTTTGCTTTCATGGATTGGATAACATTGCTTCCAGCATTAATAGCCGTACCTGAGATATAGTGTTTAATTCTTTGTCCATTGACCACCTTTGAGTCAGTACCTTTGGCATTATTAATCTTGATAGCTCCAGAGCGATAACCTTCTTCGATAACATATGGTCCTTCCCATTTGGAGAGAAGTTTTCCTGCAAACAATCTAAAACGAGAATTGTACAAAAGAACATATTCTCTAACTTTGAATTCTCGCTTTTGGATTCTTTTCTCATGCCATCTTTTATTTTTTTTCTTTAAATAACTTGTCATTTTCATAAGCTTGGGTTCTCCATTCATCTAGTGAGCTAATATCAAATAACCTCTTTTCACCGGCAAGTTTGAAATCATAATTGAGTTCTTTAATTTTTCTAACTCTAGAGGCAAATGACAAGCTTTCCATATACCATCTTGTATGGAGACATACCCATAGGATTTTCTATATGCTGTTAGTAGGCCCAAAGTGAATCATCTAATTTCTTAGACCAAATCTTTTGGGACCTATTGACTATTTTTTGTAATATCAATTTTATTTCTCTATTGCTAAGTTCAAATTGACCACTAGATTGAGGATGATAGGGTGATCCAATTCTATGGTTAACATCATATTTGGCAAGCATTTTACGGAAAGCACCATGGATAAAATATGAACCACCATTAATCATTAGATATCTAGGGACTCCAAACCTCAAGAAAATAAATCCTTTAAGCATTTTAATGGAAGTGTTATGATCAACACTACTAGTTGGAATAGCTTCTACCCACTTAGTGACATAATCAACAACAACAAAAATATGAGTATACCCATTAGAGGAACGAAAATGTCCCATATAATCAAAAGCCCAAACATCAAATGGTTCAACAACAAGTGAATAATTCATAGGAATTTCCTAACGCTTACCGATATTACCGATTATTTGACATTCATCACAAGACAAGACAAAATTATGGGCATCCTTGAAGAGAGTAGGCCAATAAAAACCAGATTGTAATACCTTATGAGCAGTTCTATCTCCCTCATGATGTCCTCCATAAGCTTCGAAATGACATTTGCCTAGGACTTTTTTATGTTCATGCTCAGGTACACAACGTCTAATAATACCATCTACTCCTTCTTTATAAACACGTGGGTCATCCCAAAAGTAGTGTATTAAATCATAGAAGATTTTTTTCTTTTGTTGGTATGTGAAACTAGGTGGAATATATTTAGCAACAATATAATTAGCATGATTAGCATACCATGGAGTGTTTTGAGAGATATTTATTGCATCTAATTGTTCATCGGGAAAACTATCATCAATAGCTAGTAGGTAATCAAGAATATATTCTAGCCTAGACAAGTTATCAGCTACGGGGTTCTCAGCTCCTTTCCTATCTGTAATTTGTAAATCAAATTCTTGAAGTAAGAGAACCCGCCTAATGAGGCTTGGTTTAGCATCTTTCTTTTACATAAGATATTTTATAGCAGCATGATCAGTGTGGCCAATAACCTTGGAATCAACAATGTAAGATCTAAATTGATCACAAGCAAACACAACTACTAAGAATTCTTTTTCCGTAGTGGCATAATTTCTTTGGGAATTGTCTAGATTTTTGCTATCATAATGGATACATTTAATTTCTTATCAACTCTTTGTTCTAAAACATCACCAACAACATAATGACTAGCATCACACATAATTTCAAAAGGCAAGTTCCAATCAGATGGTTGAACAATAGGTTCAGTGGTTAAGGATTTCTAGGTGTTTCAAAGGCTTCCACACAATCATCATAAAAAACAAAGGGAATATCCTTTTGTAAAATATTAGTAAGAGGACTAGAATTTTTTGAGAAGCCTTTAATAAACCTCCTATAGAAACCAGCGTGATCAAGGAAACTTCAAATACTTTAACATCTTTAGGACATGACATTTTCTCAATTGCATCAACTTTAGCTTGATCCACCTCAATACCTCGTTTGGAAATTTTATGCCCCAAGACAATACCTTCATTAACCATAAATTGGCACTTCTCCCAAATCAATACGATATTAGCTTGTTCACATCTCTGCAAAAGTAGATCAAGGTTGCTTAAGCAATCATCAAAAGAAGTTCCGTAAACGGAAAAATCATCCATGAAAACCTCCACAATCTTTTCACAAAAATCAGAGAATATAACAATCATACATCTTTGAAAGGTAGCAGGTGCATTGCATAAACCAAAAGGCATACGTCTATAAGCATAGGTTCCAAAAGGACAAGTAAAGGTGGTTTTCTCTTGATCAGACTGTGACATAGGTATTTGAGAGAAATTAGCATATCCATCCAGGAAACAAAAGTGTGTGTGCTTAGATAATCTTTCAAGCATTTGATCAATAAAATGCGGAGGGTAATGATCTTTTCTAGTGGATTTATTTACTTTTCTAAAATAAATTACCATTCTATAGCCAGTAACAATTGTTTGTGGGATAAGTTCATTTTTATCATTAGGAACAACAGTAATACCTCCTTTCTTAGGGACACAATGAACGGGACTCACCCATCTACTATCAACGATGGGATAGATTATACCTACTTCCAGAAGATTTAACATTTCTATTTTTACCACTTCTTTCATCTTAGGATTCAATCGTTGTTGGTGATCAACGATGGGTTTAGCATCAGGTTCTATATTGATCTTGTGCTGACATAGAGTGGGACTAATGCCCTTAAGATCATCGAGAGTATATCCAATAGCAGCCCAGTGCTTCAGCAGAATTTTTAATAATCTTTCTTCTTCACGTTCTGAAAGGTTAGCACTAATAATAACAGGTTATATATGTTTCTCATCAAGATAAGAATACTTCAGAGTGTCAGGCAATTGTTTTAATTCAAACACATGATCACCTTTAGGTGGAGGAGGACCTCCTAGAGTTTCAATAGGAAAATTATTTTATAGTAGAGGTTATTGTTCAAAGAAAATTTTATCATCTCATTTCTTTCACACAAGTGCATATCATTTTCATGGTCTAGCAAATATTTTTCTAGTGGATCAGTAGGAGGAACATCAATAGAAGCAAGACCTATTATTTCATCCTTACTTGGTAATTATTTATCATGGGGTTGTCTACTAAACTTGGAAACATTAAAATCATGAGACACATCACCCAACTTAACACTGATGGTTTCCTTTTGACAAGCTATCTTAGCATTGACAGTGTTCAAGAAAGGTCTACCAAAGATAATGGGACAAAAGCCATCTTGTGGGGAACCAAGAACTAGAAAATCAGTAGGATTTTTTATTTTCCCACATAAGACTTCAATATCCCTAACAATCCCAAGTGGTGTGATGGTGTCTCTATTAGCAAGTTTAATACTAACATCAATATATTCTATTTCAACAGGTGCTATTTCATTCATAATTTCTTGATATAAGGTAAAAGGAATAGCACTCACACTAGCACCCAAATAACATAAGCCGTGATCACAATGATTTTTAATTTTCACTGAGACAACATGCAAGCCAACTACGGGTCTATGTTTATCTTTTTCATCGGGTTTAGAAATTCTAGCGGCTTTATCACAAAAGTAAATGACATGCCCATCAATATTTTCTACCAAGGCATATTTAACTATAGAAACACTCGGTTCTACTTTAATTCGTCCAGAGGGCTTAGGTACTCTAATATTACTCTTGTGAACCACAATTGTTACCTTAGCATGTTCCTTCATCCTAACAAGGAAAGGTGTTTTTTTCAATATAAGCACTAGGCACAAGTGGATCAACATTGTAGATGATAGTTTCTTCTTTAGCTATGACCGGTTCTTTAATTCCTTTTTTAATAGGGGGATGGTATTTAAACCACTTCTCCTTGGGGAGATCAACATGAGCAGAAAATGATTCACAAAAAGACCCCGCTATCTCAGAGTCAAGTCCATATTTAGTGCTAAACTTGTGAAAAACATCGGTATTCATAAAAGATTTAACACAATCAAAATCAAGCTTAATACCTGACTCATTACCTTCGTCGAGTTCCCAATCTTCAGAGTTGCATTTAATTCTTTCGAAGAGACCCCACTTGAATTCAATAGTCTTCTCCATAAAAGAACCAGTACAAGAAGTATCGAGCATGGTTTGATCATTATGAGAAAGTCGAGCATAAAAATTCTGAATAATAACTTCTCTCAGGATATCATGATTCGGGCATGAATATAACATTGACTTAAGTCTCCCCCAAGCTAGAGCGATACTTTCTCCTTCACGAGACCAAAACTTATGTATATAATTCTGATCACGATGAACTAGATGCATGGGATAAAACTTTTGGTGGAATTCCAATTTCAATCGATTCCAGTTCCATGATCCAATATCATCACATAGCCTATACCACACAAATGATTTTCCCTTCAAAGATAAAGGGAAAACATTCTTCTTAACTTCATCTCCGGATAAACCTGCAAGCTTAAATAATACACAAATTTCATCCACATGTATTAGGTATATATCAGGATGTTCAGTTCCATCTCCTGCATAAGGATTAGCTAGCAGTTGTTCTAACATACCCGAAGGAATTTCATAACCAATATTTTTAGTAGGTGTTGTAGGTTGAGGGACAACCAATTCTGGTTCCAGTTGAGGTGAATATACCCCAAACAAACCCCTCAAAGGATTGCTTTCCATATTAACAAGTGACAGTAAATTTCAGCATGTAGTATAAGTTTTTCCTTACCGATTTCCACTTACCAAGAGCACTTCACTCCTTCGCAACGGTGCCGGAAAAGAGTCTTGCTGACCCACAAGTATAGGGAAACAATCGTAGTCCTTTCGATAAGTAAGAGTGTTGAACCCAACGAGGACCAGCAGGAAATGATAAGCAGCTTTCAGCAAGGTAATTTTTGTAGGCACTAAAATTGTAAGTAGAAAGTAGTTTGATAGCAAGGTAATTTGTAACAAGCAAGTAACAATAATAATAGGTAAGGTGCGGCAAGGTAGCCCAATCCTTTGGTGGCAAAGGACATGCCAAAACTATCTCTTATGATAAGCAAAGTGTTCTTGAGGGTACACAGGAATTTCATCTAGTCACTTTCATCATGTTGTTTTGATTCGTGTTCGCCACTTCATTAATTTGATATGTGATTGGACCGGTGCTAAGGTGCTGTTCTTAGTTGAACTAACAACCTAGTTATGATTAACCCCCTTGCAAGCATCTGCAACTACGAGAAAAGTATTAATACAAAGTCTAATCATAGCATTAAACATGTGGACCCAAATGAGCCCCTTACGAAGTAGCGCATAAACTAGGGTTTAAGCTTCTGTCACTCTAGCAACCCATTATCTAATAACTACTCCACAATGCATTTCCTTAGGCCCAAGGATGGTGAAGTGTCATGTAGTTGACGTTCACATGACACCACGAAGGGAATCACAACATACATATCATCAAAATATCGAACACATATCAAATTCGCACGATTACTTTCAACATGAGTTCTCCCGTGACCTCAAGAAAAAAGGTAACTACTCACAAATAATATGCATGCTCAAGATCAGAGGTGTATTGAATAGTATAATGGATCTGAACATATAATCTTACACCAAATAAACCATATAGCAATCAACTACACAAGGTAATCAACACTACTAGTCACCCACAGGTACCAATCTGAGGTTCCAGTACAAAGATTGGACACAAGAGATTGAAAGTGCTAGTTATCGACTAGAGGGGGGGGGTGAATAGGCAATTTTTATGAAAGTCTTCGAAACAATAGATGTATTCGAATTAGTGTAGAAATGTAAACAAGATTAGGTAGGGATACAATCAAGAATCTAGACATGTCATGCAACACAGTGAAGACATTCAACCAAGTTAAGCATCATCATCATCAATACTAAGATGAATTGAAGGCAAACTTAGATAGTACAAAGATAAACAGTTAATATGAATGTCTTCAGGGAAAGTCTTCAAGCAATGATCAAGCAAAGACTTCACAGTTCAGAGTAGGAATGTAAGAGAGTGAAGGATAGAACCAGTTGCTTGACGAAGACACATGATTTGTTGGCCCAGTTCTAGTTGCTGTGACAATTGTACGTCTGGTTAGGGAGGATGAGATTTAACTCAGAAGACGTCGTCTTCACCTTATTCCCCTTGATACGAAGTAACTTAGACAACGCCCAATCACTCTGGTAAGTCTTCAAGGGAGACTTCCGAAACCCGTATAAACTTGGTCACCCGGCAGTCCACAATGACTCTTGGACGCTCTAGACCCAGACGCCTAACCGTCTGGAAGATCACAATCTTCAAGTGTAATAAGTCTTCAGTTCTCTCAGAACAGAAAGTCTTCGGTGATGCTCAAACACACTAGCTATAGGTATTTAGGTGTATCCTCGCAGGATGTGTATCTCTCAATGTCTTCGAGGTGGGTTGCTCCAAAACGACAACAACTGTATCTCTCTCTGAGTAGCCACCTCCTTATGGCGGAGGGGGTGGGCTATTTATAGCCAAGAGGCAACCCAACCTGATATGACCAAAATGACCCTGGGTCGATGGCCAACCGACATGTGTCACAACGGTCAGATTTCAAACACACGCGACAACTTTACTTGGGATACAAGTAAAGCTGACTCAACCAACTCTGGAAGATTTTTCCTCTCATTGTCTTCGCTCGAAGACATAGGTGTGGGTTGAGCATCATGTCAGCATCTGACTTCAATCACATAGACCCCACTTAACAATACGGTGGTTCCTATGACTTAGGAAAGAAGAAATAAAACTACCGAAAGACTTAGTCTTCGCATTTTGTTGTCTTCACGCGCATGTCTTCGCGTACCGCCAATGGCTTTAGCCATCATCAATGTCTTCTGACATTTTTAGGGGTCATCTTCGACGGCTAAACCGAAACTCCAGGGACTTTTATTTGTGTTAACCTATGAACTCTCACAAACACATTAGTCCCTCAATCACGTTTGTCTTCAATACTCCAAAACCAAACAAGGGTGGCACTAGATGCACTTACAATCTCCCCCTTTTTGGTGATTGATGACAAACTGGTTGAAGTTTTCAACGGGGATAAATATATGTGAAGATAAGGTTTTGAAGATTTTGATAGCAAGATATACAGAGCTCCACCTAATGATGTGCACATGAAGATTTTGCTTGGTATGCAAGTGCGCATGGAAGGTTGTAGTTTATGGAGATCTCCCCCTATATCTTGTAATCCAATCACTATGCATTTGATAGATATGTCAAAGATAATGAGATGCATAATGAAAAATGGGCATCTGTAGAATGACTTCGGGCGCATAAAATAACTTGAAGAAGCGCCAAAGAGTACGGTAAACACAAAGTGCAGACGTCCATCAGGACTTAAGTTTTACAACCCAAAAACGACAAATGTTCAGAAATGAGAGTTGTAAACTTAGCAAAAATAACACCCAACCCTTTTAGTAGACCCTCTTGAACACTATCATCCAATGCTTCTCCCCCTTTGTCATCAAATGACCAAAAAGGGACGAAGACATTGCACCCTACACGTTCCCTCGGGGTGTCAATGAAGACGGTGGAGTGGAGTCATGAGGGGCTAGTGCAGTGTCGCGATGTCGAGTCGATGCAAGAAGAAGAGAAGTCATCATCAGCTTCATCAGCTTCATCGGCAAGCCTGACATTGGCAGAAGGAGCAGAAGAAGAGAAGTCACTATCTTCGAGGGATGGAGTCTTGCGCCACTTCTCCATGGTGGGAGGTGGTGCACCAAATCTGTAGCGTGGATGGAATCCATCATCGCGAAGCTCATGCTTAGGTTCCAACATGGTCAAGGTTCTCCAGGAGGGACAACTGGTTTCATAGGCAACGAAGGCATTCTTGGTGGCCAGATAGCGAACATTGTTGAGGTCTTGCACAACAGACTGTATCTGGCACCGAGTCATGATGTGTGTCTTGCTTCTGGATCAGTGAAACAAGGATTTCACGATCAGTGAGTGCACACTCTCTTCTAGGCAGACGTTGACGAGGTAGGGTGCTAGCAGTGGCTTCAGTGTTGGTAGCACCGGATCTGGCTTGGCAAATAGCACCAATTAGTCTTGCCCTTGATGGATCAGTGGGAATGAGAAGACCTTCAACATCACCAGTGCCACTAGTGCCTTCGATAATTGGTTCTTTCTCTTGTATGGATACAAATCTGCTTGCACAACTTCAATATCTGGAAGATTAATGTCATGGTTGCGAGTAGAGGGAAGAAACCTGGTGTTGGTTTTGTACTTGATGAAGCGCATTATCTAGGGAGCATAAATCTTCCGCTCAAGGACATTGATGCCATGTGCAGCAAGGTTGTGAAGGAACAAGTCTTGAAGATTGAACCTAATGCCATAGATAATGTTGTTGAGCAATGTCTTCAGAGGCCCTTCAATCTTGCGAGATGAGTTTTGCCCTTTAATCGACAAAATAGTGTGCCTAAGAATGTGATAGATAGTCCTGGGCAAGTACTGAAGATCATCCACAATGAATGAAGTGGGCAATTCTGCATCTCAAGCCAAAGGCTTCATCACTGTAAGCATCTCAGTCATGTTGGGTTCATGCATACGGAATAGGCTTTGAGTGGCAGCCACATAGGATTCAGAGCGAGGATCCATGTCTTCACGAGAGGCAGCAAGAGGTATTGCAGGAAAGAATTCCAACGGTGAAGCATTGATGTGTTCATTCCTTATCATGAAGTGCATTTGCCAAGAGTTCAAATCATGACCTAAGCCAGAGATGTGTAGGGTTGCATAGAACTGGAGGATAAGTTCCTCATTCCTGTCTTCATGATCTGTGTAGAAGGGCAGCAAACCCACATCTCGAAGACAATCCAAACCTTGATCAAAGTAGGGAAGTCCTTTCATGGCTTCAAAGCTGAGATGTCTGAGGGGAAAGATCCTATTTTGACCATACAACACACACATGTAGTACTAACACTGCGAAGCACTCCAGAATCTGTCAGACTGGATCCTTGCTCTCTTGTATGGATTGCGGTCGGAGTCAAAGAAGGTGTTGTTCAGCCTGAACCTTTCAAGTTTGTAGATAGTTGGTCTTGCTGGGCCGGACTGTCGAAGACTTGGTAGACGTGGCATGGGGTTCATGACATTTGGGCGTCGATCCAGGTGGAACTCATACTGAGGACCCATCCTTGGTGGTGCAACAAGGCGATGCCATCTAGTAGCGACCATCTCTCCTTCCCGATTGCGAGCCATCACAATTTTGTCTTCATTGTCTTCTGTGTATGGTGTGGTAGGAACAGAAGATCCGTCAGGGGATGGGGAATTGTCTTCACCCATGGTGGCATCGGCAGCAATGTCTTTAGCTGTCGTGTTTACTTGCTCAGGTTGACTGGGAGGAATGTCTTCAATGCTTAGCACTTCTTCGACTGCTGCAGTCGGTGAAACTCATACTTCGTCTTCGGGAATAGGAGACATGAGAGCTCGAGGTCCTCAATGAAGACGTTTGAGTGGATAAGTGCGAGTGGTCGTCTCAATTTCCACGGGAGAAAACAGAGACTCTGGTGAAGTGTGAACCGGTGGGAAGAAAGGAGGTGATGGTGTACCAGGTTCAACTTCAGGTACATCTGTTCGGAGGGGAGTGCCAATATCCATGAACTCACTTGTTGGTTGGGGGGAGGAGACCATTGGTGCATTAATCTGTGGAACATGTTCTGGCTCAACTTTATCTTCAGGACCAATGTCTTCATGAGAAATATCTTCAAGTGTTGAAGTGTCTTCAGCAGCTAGAATCTCTTCTGGTTTCTGAGTCTCTGTGGAAGCTGACTCGTGCGGTACAACTTGTCTCTCCAAGTTTTCTGATGTAAGGGGTGACACAGAGATGGGCGTAATGAGCAGAGTCTCTTGTTGAGGAGCAGCAGGGGGTTCTCGTGCTGGGTCTTGAGCTGGTTCTGAACACTTGGATTTTCTTGTCTTCAACCTCTTCGGAGGTTGGGCTTCAAAAGCAGCAGCCTTGCGCTTCTTAGCTAAGGCTTCAGTTTGCTTAGTATTCTTGCTAGATGTAGTAGAGGAGGGGCGCGTCCGTGGGTTGGCAAAACCCAGCGGGGAAGACTATGCCACAGTTTTCAGACCGTTCAGGAGCAGGCGGGTCCGAAGACATTGAAGTTTGGCGTGAGAGTACAATGACTTCGGGCGCAAGTGCATGCTTACCAAGTGACTTTCTCTTTAGCATGTCATCGTGAGCTTGGACCATAATTCTGGTCTTTCTCTTGAGACACACAAGGTTGCCCTTAACAGCTTCACATCTCTTCTCAAACACAGCTTTGAGATCTGCCATCATCAGCTGATAACCCTTGATCTGTTCGGCAGTGAGTCTATGCACATTCTGTTTGAAGAGATCCTTTTCATGGCTAACCTTGGCCTTTGTTTGCTTGGCCTTTTGAGCCATAGTTAGTTCCTCATTCACAAGGCCTTGGAACATGATGCTCATGCCAATTGGGAGCTGGAGAGCATCAATGCGGATGGAGAAGTCGGTGAACCATTCATCAATGAAGTGTTCAAAGATGATCGGGTCAAACAGAGGTAAGTCTTCGAGCAGCTTGACTTCTTCCTCTTTTTGCTGAATCAGCCTGGCTAAGGATTCATCATCGAACTCATCATCAGACAGTTCAATCATGTTGGCAGCATCCATTAAAGACATGATTGGTTCGGACCTCTGGAGGCTGAAACTTTTCTCTTCATACGCCTATGCAGGCGACCTACAGGCTCAGGCTCCTCAGGATTTGCAGATGGAGATCGCAAAGCTTGTGGTGAAGACTCTACAGGAGGTGGAGCCTTGGAAGACTTTGGCTTTGAAGTCTTTGTCTTCTCCAAAGGCTTCGGCTGCGGCTCATGAGTGTTTTCTTCTTCTTCCTCATCAGTATCAGACTCAGTACGTTCTGGGATGCCAAGAATGCTTGATGGTTGAGGATGCTTAGGCATTGGAGGCCGGAACATACATGGGTAGAATCCCATCTAGATTGCATCGGCCTTAGTCTTCGGGTGAAGATTTCTATAGATGATGTCTGTCCATGGTGATTTCTCAGCATACTTCTCAGCATACTCATAAGTCAGGAAGCGTTAGTAATACCCCTCCACACAATATCTCTGAATACATTGGATTCGATTCTTGTGCTGGCGGCAGGATTCCTCCTTATCAAACTTTTACTACTAATATAGATCTGGATCCTTGGAAGTATTCTCACGTCTTTGCTTTCCTCCCTTCTTGATTGGCTTATCATCTTCCATTGGCTTCGACACAGGCTTCGGTAAAGGCTTCACATGTGCGCGCAAGTATGAGCACGCACCAGGGGATTCCAGATGTTTCGGCAAGTAGTCTGCAAATGAATTCAGACTATGAGATCCAAGGGATTCTGCTGCAGACATGTACATGTGAAAGAGTTAGAGATGCGAGGGGAGAGGAGAGGTCATATGAATTCTCAGAAGATTTGGAAGGTAAAATTGTGTTTTGAAGACATTAACCTCTTACCGAAGACATTCAGTTTTATAGGGAGTATGGTGATTTCAGATTTGTACAAGTCCAAAGATTCGTACAAGCGAGGGATCCAACCAAGTTTTTAGTCCACAAAATGAAGGTATTGGGGAAGAATAGATCTAGATCTAGATGCGGTTGTGTGGAGTGAAGAAACAACAACCGACAAATTTCAGTAAGGATTTTAGATCAAAGCATGCGGCAAAAATAACTTTTTATTTACCGCAATGAAGCACGTGACGAACAACTTGACGAGGCGGAGAAGCCAAACGGTTTGATATGCCTCACCCTAACTTGGTGGATGCAGACAACTACGATGGTGACGAGGGGAAGATGAACACAACCGACATGAGTACGTCGTCGGTGAAGGCATGGAAGCGAAGCACTTCGTCTTCAGCGATGATGAATTCCAATGATGGTGCTAGGTTTTTGAGTACGTGGGGTGGCGGAGGAAGAGGAAGGTAATAATGGAAGGGGGTAACTCATATTTATAAGGGTGGAGACATTCTAACTATCGTGATGAATATACCTCCGACTCTTTGGCTTAAGTGGGACACGTGGCATACATGCAACCCACCTGACAACCTAGTACCATAATCAAAGCAGCGACACACAAGTTGTTGCTAAAAACATGGAGACAGTTTGCGACTGAGAATTAATTATGTTGTTGATTTGTCTTCGACCGACAAGGACATGGTGAAGACAGTCAACACATGTCAAATAGGATGCATATGACTGGATTAGAACAGAGTTAGACAAGAAGAGAACATAAAGGAATGTCGGGTCCGACCACATTTGCCTAGGAAAAAGTTTGAAGACAATAGGACAAATGTTGTATAGGACAAGTCTCTAATCCAAATGTAGATTTGCAAATAGTTCTCAACTGAAACACACGTGCAAACAAAAAGTTTTGTTCCGAAGACATTCAAATTTCGAAGACATGTGAAGAAGATGAGATAAAAGCAATGCATTTAGAGATTGGTTGGTGGTGTTTCCCACCATATAAGAATGTTTGACCCAGACACGGCGCACAATTATCGTGGCACTCTAAAGTCATATTGTTCATTAATGTGTCCACATTCAGATTGTAAGTCTGCATGAGTTGAAGACATAGGTTACATCATGTAAATATGTGATGTGCATCAAAGTCATCAACATGCATAAGCGTTAGGATGTATTCCCATCTCAAAGGACATTTGAGGATTCTAAGATATTTAGCTCACACCGCAACTTGCAAAACCTCTTCTCATCCAAAGGCTTCGTGAAGATATCTGCCAGTTGATCTTCAGTGTCAGCATGTTTGATGTGGATGTCGCCCTTCATCACGTGATCCCGAAGAAAATGATGTCAAATATGAATGTGCTTAGTCTTCAAATGTTGTACTTGGTTGTAGGAGATCTTGATAGTACTCTCAATGTCACAGTAGAGAGATAGATGCTTCAGGTTGATGCTGTAGTCCTTGAGGGTCTACTTCATCCAAAGAAGCTGAATGCAGCATGCGCCAGTAGGAATGTATTCGGCTTCGGCAGTAGAGAGTGAAACACAGTTCTGCTTCTTCGAAGACCAACATACAAGAGATTGTCCAAGGAAGTGACAAGTGCCTGATGTAGACTTGTGATCAACTCTGTTGCCAGTGAAGTCAGAATCTAAATAGCCAATCAACTCAAACTTTGAACCCTTTGGATACCATAATATTAGCATTGGGGTGTGAGCCAGATATCTAAGTATTCGCTTCACAGCTAGGTGATGCGACTCCTTTGGTGCCGCTTGAAATCAAGGGCACATGCAAACGCTAAGCATTATATCTAGCCAAGATGCACATAAGTACAATAGAGACCAAATCATGGAGCGATATACCTTATGATCAAAATCTTTACCATTTTCGTCAGTGTAGAAGTTAGCATTGGTAGGCATTGGCATCTTGAAACCTCTGGCTTCGTTCATGCCAAATTTCTCGAGGTAGTCCTTGAGGTACTTCTCCTGAGATATAAGATGTCATTTGGTTGTCAAATTTGAAGCCCTAGGAAGAATTTCAGTTCTCCCATCATCGACATGTGGTACTTATCTTGCATCATATAGGCAAACTCATCACTCTATTTGTTGTTAGTACAACCAAAGATAACGTCGTCCACATATATTTGACATACAAACAGTTCACCATCATAAGATTTAGTAAAGAGATTGGGATTGAGTGAACCAGGTTTGAAGCCTTTCTTCTTGAGGAATTCCTTGAGTGTGTCACACCAAGCTCATGGTGCTTGATTCAGGCAATAAAGTTCCTTGTTGAGCTTGAAGACATGGTCAGGACACTTTGGATCTTCAAACCCTGGTGGTTGAGCAACATATACTTCTTCCTCAATTTTACCAGGAATGCACTTTTGACATCCATTTGGTACAAGCGTATATCATGATGGTTAGCATAGGCAAGTAGAATACGAATGGCTTCGAGTCTAGCAATAGGTCCAATGGTTTCACCAAAGTCAATACCCTCAACCTGTGTGTAACCTTGGGCCACTAGTCGTGCCTTGTTTCTGATGAATTGGTCGGACTCATCTTGCTTATTGCGGAAGATCCACTTGGTACTGATGATGTTGTGCTTACTAGGATTAGGACGCTTTATGAGCTCCCACACATTGTTCAACTTGAACTGGAGAAGCTCTTCCTGCATGGCTTGAATCCATTTTGATTCCTTGAAAGCTTCATCTAGTTTGGTGGGTTTTGTGATAGATACAAAAGCAAAGTGCCCACAAAAGCTAGCTAATTGAGTAGCTCTTGAGCGAGTAAGTGGACCTGGAGCATTTATGCTGTCAAGCATTCTCTCAATCTGAACTTCATTTGCCACGCGTGGATGAGCAGGGTGAAGACTTTGTTCTGGCTGCTGAGCATTGTCTTCGTCAGCAGCATTGTCTTCAGGTTCAACATTGTCTTTGCGCTGAGTGGATGGAGGAATGATAACTTCTTCAATCACAGGTTCTTCAGGCACAATTTCTCCAGTGCCCATTAGTCTGATAGCTTCATCAGGAGGTAGTTCATCTAGCATAGGATGTAGGTGCTCTCTTTGCAAGCCATTAGTTTCATTGAATTGCACATCTACAGTTTCAACCACTTTATTATGAAAGGTGTTGAAGACTCTGTAGGTGTGTGAATCATTTCCGTAACCAAGAATGAAACCCTCATGTGCTTTTGGTGCAAACTTTGAAGTGTGATGTGGATCCCTTATCCAGCATTTTGCACCGAAGACTTTGAAATAACTTACATTGGTTTTTTTACCAGTGAGAAGCTCATAAGATGTTTTCTTGCATAACTTGTGAAGATATACTCTGTTGATGGTGTGTCATGCAATGTCAATGGCTTCAGGCCATAGCTTCCTTGGTGTCTTGTATTCATCAAGCATGGTGCAAGCCATCTCAATGAGTGTCCTATTCTTGCGTTCCACGATGCCATTCTCCTATGGTGTGTGTGGAGCAGACAACTCATGAGTGATGCCAAGAGTATCAAGATAAGTGTCCAAGCCTGTGTTCTTGAATTCAATGCCATTGTCACTCCTGATGCGCTTGATCTTGACGTTGTAGTTGTTCATGCACCTATTTGCGAAGCGTTTGAAGACATCCTACACTTCAGTTTTATAAAGAATAATATGCACCCAAGTTAACCTAGAGTAATCATCAACAATCATGAAGCCATATAGATTTGCAGTGGTAGAGAAGGTGGAATAGTGAGTAGGGCCAAATAGGTCCATGTGTAGTAGCTCGAAGGGACGTGAGGTATTCGTGATTGTCTTCGAGGGATGTTTGGCCCTTGTCATCTTGCTGGTTTCACAAGCTCCATTGAGGTGGTCCTTCTTGAACTCAACACCCTTGATGCCAATGATAAGCTTCTTCTTGGTGAGTGTGTGCAAGTTCCTCATCCCAGCATGTCCTAGCCTTTGTGCCATAGCCAGCATTCCGAAGCTTTTGCTAGAAGACATGATGCAAACTGTGATCCCGCAGAGAAGTCTACCATATACAAGTCACCTCTTCAAAAACCTTTGAAGACTTTGGTTTTGTAAGAGGCCATTAGTACCACACATCTGAATTTACCGAATATGACAAGCATATCTAAGTCACAGAGCATTGAGACAGACATTAAGTTGTAACCAAGGGATTCAATGAGCATGACATTCTCCATGTGTCGGTCTCTTGAGATAGAGACTCTACCTAGCCCCAATACTTTGGTGCTGCTCTTGTTAGCAAAGACGATGTGGCCTTTTGTTGGAGGTCGAAGAGTTTGCTCCATCAGTAGGCTTCGTCACCAGTCATGTGACTGTTGCATCCACTATCCATAATCCATTCAGTGGATTTGGATTTGTCTTCCTGCATTGATAATTAGTATAGTTCACCAAGGCATGTAACTATAACATGCATTGATGATAATATTACAATGCATAACAGAAAGAAGACAATGGAGGATATGAATGAACATTCGTATTGATTATCTTGCATCTAGACAAGATTGTTTTCGGGTCTCCAGAGATAATCTTTGAGATAGGCTTCATCCCATCTGGAGACCCGATGCTGCATGAAGATATTAGTTCTTCTTAACCAACCACATGCGAAGGGGTGGCTTTGAAGCAATAAGACGTAAGCCAACATTAGAGAATTTAGGCAAAGATGCCCTAATAGCACATTTCACAGGAGGGTTAGTGTACTCAAATAAATATGGTGATAAATTCTTGGTTGGATCAACATAGCGATTCATTCCATGGTGAACGTATTCATGAGTCATTTGAGTCCTTTCCTGCAAAATAGATTTGTTAGAGTAATCATGTGAAGGCCTTTGTCTTCTCAAAGACATTGATCTAGGTTTGTCTTCTTATTGAGAGATGTCGTCAGGACATTCACCTGAAGCATCTCAAGAAGACTTTTGGGAACCCAAATCTTCTTCAATGGAGAGCCATTCCTGCAGTTAGTACCAATGAACCTAACGAACACTTCACCATTTTGTCACTTGAACAATTTATACTTGGAATCGAAAGATTCATCAATAATGATAGAATTTGCACAGTTATAACCAGATAATGTGGAAGGATCAACTGGAGGACCTTTTGCAGCAACCCATGTGGTTTTGGGATACTTCTCAGGTGTCCAGTAAGATCCATCAACATTGAGATTTGTTTCGAAACCAACACACTCTTTCCTAAGGTTTTTGTTCAGGATGGTCTTTTTCAGGACATCACAAAGTATCGGATGTCCCTCTAGACTCTTGTACATGCCAGTTTCAAGCAATGTCTTCAACCTGTCATTGTCATTAGTGATAGCAGTGGCTTCCTCAGATGAGGGGTTAGGTTCCATAGATATAGTTGAAGATAATGCATTCTCAGAATCCTTTGAACATTCAGCGGTGGAATCATTGGCTTTGCGAGCAAGACATTTTAAGCATGGAGCATTAAATTCTTCCTGAGTGGTACTGATTTGTTCTGCTAGGAGAGAGTCGTTTTCCTTCCATAGATCGTCATGTGCTTCCCTCAACTTCTCAAGATCAACCTTCTTCTGAAGATACTCAAGAGAAAGCTTATCATGATCAGTTGAGAGGGCATCATGATGATGCTGGAGATCCTTAAACCTTGAATGAAGACTACGCATGTCTTCAACCATAGTTTCGTTTAGACTCATCTCTTCAACCATAGTTTCGTTTAGACTCATCTCTAGAGTGGTTTGCATTCTCCATAGCATTTTGTTGCTTAGTGGCAATTTTCAGAAGTTTGGAATATCTAGGTTTCATGTCATCATCGGATTTATCTTCGGATTCGGAGTCAACATGTGAGGGCTTTGAGGATACCTTAGACGCTTTAGCCATGAAGCAGTAGGCCGGAGTAGCGTCATCGTCACTGGCTTCGGTCTTGAAAAAGGAGCCATTGTCTTCGGGTTCGAAGACAGACATAGAGATATATGCCTAAACCATTGCCAGTCCAGCTACTTCAGCATTAGATTCCTCCTCAGATGCTTCCTTAGCCTCAGAACCAGATTCAGACTGTGAATCCATCTCCTTCCCGATGAAGACTTTGCAGACTTCTTCTTCTTGTCATCGAAGTCATAGTTCTTGCTCTTCTTCTTGGATTCCTTTTCCCATTGAGGACAATTAGCAATGAAGTGACTAGTTTTCTCACACTTGTTACAGGTTTGCTTCTTGTTGTCCTTTGCAGACATTTCATCGGACCTCTTGGAATCACGCCTTGAATATTTTGCATAGCATTTTGACTTGGAAATTTTCTAGAACTTCATGACAAGCAAAGCGAGTTCTTTTCCAAAGTCTTCAGCACCATCAGAACTGCAGTCAGAGTTGTCTTTGGATGAAGACACAACTTTGGCCTTCAACACACAAGAGCGACTATAGCTAGGTCTGTAGATGTCTCTCTTCTTAGATTGTTGGAATTCATGGATGTTCAACCTCTCGAGGATATCAGCGGGATCCGAACTCCTGAAGTCAGGGCGCTCTTGGACCATGAGTGCAAGTGTATCAAAGGAACTGTCAAGTGATTTGAGTAGCTTCTTCACGACTTCATGTTTGGTGATATTAGTGGTGCCAAGTGCATTCGGCTCATTTGAGACATTAGTGAGGCGATCAAAGGTGAGCTGAACATTTTCGTTGTTGAGTCTCTTGAATCGGTTGAATAAGTTGTGAAGCACATCAACACGGGAGTCTCTTTGAGATGACACGCCTTCGTTCACTTTGGACAGCCATTCCCAGATTTCCTTGGATGTGTGAAGTGTGCTCACACGGTCATATTGTCCTTTGGTCAGTTAACCACGACGTTCTTGGCGGTGGAGTCGAGTTGCACAAACCCCTTCGCCATGACGACATACCATAGGTCGTTGTCAATGGCTTCGAGATGCATGCGCATCTTGTTCTTCCAGTAGGGGTAGTCGGTGCCATCAAAGATAGGGCACGCAGCGGAGACCTTGATTATCCCTGTACTCGACATAGCTAAAACTCCATGGTGGTTAAACCAAAACACAGAACAAGGGAGTACCTCGCTCTGATACCAATTGAAAGTGCTAGTTATCGACTAGAGGGGGATGAATAGGCAATTTTTATGAAAGTCTTAAAAACAATAGATGTATTCGAATTAGTGCGGAAACGTAAACAAGTCCAGGTAGGGATGCAATCAAGAATCTAGACAGGGCATGCAACATAGTAAAGACATTCAAGCAAGTTAAGCATCATCATCATGAATACTAAGATGAGTCGAAGGCAGACATAGATAGTACGAAGATAAACAGTTAATATGAATGTCTTTGGTGAAAGTCTTCAAGCAATGAACAAGCAATGACTTTACAGTTCAAAGTAGGAATGTAAGAGAGTGAAGGATAGAACCAGTTGCTTGACGAAGACACATGATTTGTTGGACCAGTTCCAGTTGCTGTGATAACTATATGTCTGGTTAGGGAGGCTTATATTTAACTCACAAGACCTTGTCTTCACCTTATTCCCCTTGAGCCGAAGTCACTTAGACAATGCCCAATCACTTTGGTAAGTCTTCAGGGGAGACTTCTGAAACCTGTACAAACTTGGTCACCCGACAGTCCATAATGACTCTTGGACGCTCTAGACCTAGACGCCTAACCGTTTGGAAGATCACAGTCTTCAAGTGTAATAATTCTGTAGTTCTCTCAGAACAGAAAATCTTCGGTGATGCTCAAACACACTAACTCTAGGTGTTTAGGTGTATCCTCCCAGGATGTGTATCTCTCAATGTCTTTGAGGTGGGTTTCTCCAAAACAACAACAACCATATCTCTCTCTGAGCAGCCACCTCCTTATGGTGGAGGGGGTGGGCTATTTATAGCCAGCAGGCAACCTGACCTGATATGACCAAATTGACCCTAGGTCAATGGCCAACCGACACGTGTCATAATGGTCGGATTTCAAACACACGCGGCAGCTTTACCTGGGATACAAGTAAAGCTGACTCAACCAACTATGGAAGAGTTTTCCTCTCATTGTCTTCGCTCGAAGACATAGGTGTGGGTTGATCATCACGTCAACATCTGACTTCAATCACATCGACCCCACTTAATAGTACGATGGTTCCTATGACTCAAGAAAGAAGAAATAAAACTACCAAAAGACTTAGCCTTCCCATTTTATTGTCTTAAGGCGAATGTCTTCGCATACCACCAATGGCTTCAACCGTCATCAATGTCTTCGGCGCATTTTTAGGGGTCGTCTTCGACGGCTAAACCAAAACTCCACGGACTTCTATCTGTGTTAACCTGTGAACTCTGACAAACATATTATGCCCTCAATCACGTTTGTCTTCAATACTCCAAAACCAAACAAGGGTGTCACTAGATGCACTTACATAGATGAACTAGAGTTTGAGAGAGATGGTGTTGTTGAAGATGTTGATGAATAATGCCCCCCCGAAGATGAGAGGGTTGTTGGTGATGCCAATGGCTTCGATTTCCCCCTCCGGTAGGGAAGTTCCCCCGAAGTAATCGCTCCGCCGGAGGGCAAAAGTGCTCCTGCCTAAGTTCCACCTCAAGACAGCGGCACCTAATCCTGAAAGTCTTCCTCCTGTTTTTTTGGTTTTTAGGGAATTTATACCAGAAGATGGGCTTCGGAGGTGGGCTAGGGTGAGCAACACCCACCAGGCCATGCCTGGAGGGCCTGGCGTGCCCTGGTGGGTGTTTCTGACCTGGTGTCCCCCTATGGTAGTTTTTTGGTCCAATATTCTTCATTTATTCCACAAAAATTCTCCATAAAATTTCAGCTTCATTGGGGGTGTGCAGAATAGGTATCTTTGACATGCTTTTTTCAGGTCCCGAATTCCAGCTACCGGTATCCCCCTTTGTTTAAACCTTGCAAATTATGAGAGAAAAGGCATTAGAATTACTCCCCCAAAGCATTATTATGCATAAAAACATTATAAATAACAGTAGGAAAACATGATGCACAATGGACGTATCAGATAGCGGTCGATGAGTGGAGTAATAGTAATAAGTTTACCGGACTCAGTCTATTTGCTTATGGATGTGATGCCTATACACATGATCATTTCCATGAAGATCACATAAATATTCGCTTTTCTATCAACTGCCCAACAGTAATTTGTTTACCCACCGTATGCTATTTCTATGAGAGATGCCACTAGAGAACACTACACCCTGGTCTATTCATTTATATATTTAAAAACACTACTATTACCTTGCCATTATTTATTTTCTTTTACTTTATTTTGAAATTTGCAATTATATAAAATTATATACACAACTCACTTGCTTGCAAATAATGAGATCAAGGGGATTGACAACCTTCTAGCCAGCGTTGGGTGCAAGTTGTTTGTTCTTTTGTGTGCATCTACTGAATACGGTTGAGGATTGGTATTCCTATTTGTTTTATAAACCTTGGATTCATAACTAAGGGAGATACTTACCCACATTGTGCTGCGATAACCCGTTCCTCGTCACGAAAAACCCAACGCAGATCACAAGTATCAGGAAGGATTTCTGGCGCCGTTCGCGGGGAATATCATCATCAACTATCAAGTAACTTCACACAAATTATCATTCACTTGTTCCTATTTTTATTTTTTGTTATATTAGTTTGTCTCATAAAAAAATAAAAAATAAAAAAATGGAGTTTAGGTTGCCTCATATGCTTCATCTTTATAATGTATTTTGTGAAAATAAGGATTCGAAAAATTGTGCTCAATTGTTAGAGGAAGAATTTATAAAAATAATTAATGTGAGTTCCTTTAATGACGAGCATGATAGAAATATGTTTATTATGAAATCTATGAATATCCATGATGCTAACGATATGCAAAACCACAAGCTTGGGGATGCTATGTTTGATGAAGATGATAGTTTTTGTCCCCCAAGTTTTGATGAGAAAATTTATTATGATGATTGTGGTGATGACACATATGCTATAATTAGTAATTATTACCATGAAAGCTTCCACCATGATTTGAGTTTTCAATTTGGTTATGCCAATTAAGTGTCACATGAAAGTTATTTTGTTGAGTTTGCTCCCACTACCATGAATGAAAAGGAGTTTGCTTATGTGAAGAGTAATAAATTTTCTATGCTTGTAGATCATGAAAAGAATGATTGATGTGATAGTTATATTGTTAATTACTTCATGATACTACTGAAAATTATTATGAGGAGGTAACATATGCGTGTAGGAATTGCATTAATATCAAGTTTCCTCCCTGTGTTCAAAGTGTCAAAGTTATGCTTGTTTTGCCTTCCTATGCTAGTTGATTCTTGCTCCCATACATCGTTTCCTCGCAAAATTGCTATGCATAGGAAGTGGGTTAGGATTAAATGTTCTTGTCATGTTCTTCATTATTCTCCCATAGTGTTCCAATTCTTTACTTTTATGTGAGCATCATTGAAATCATTATGCCTAGCTAGGAGCATAAAACACTAACACTTGTTGGGAGGCAACCAAATAGTTATCTTCATTTATTTATTTTGCTTTTTGATTTCTGTTTGTTTTTCATAACATGATAATTTCATATTTAATTATTATGTATTTATGTTTTAATTAGTGTTTGTGCCAAGTAAATCCTTTGGGATAACTCACAAAAAGTAGAAACGATGCTGAAACAAAACATAAACTTTTGACTCCACTACAAGATTTTTCATTTTTTTACAGGAGCATGATAATGATCTAAATTTTTTGCACGGTATTGCTATACAAATTCTCCACACTTTCCTAAGTTTTCAGAAATTTTAGAGTTACATAAGTATGGGCCCTTTACAAATTGCTACAAACTGTTCTGTTTGAAACATATCATGTTGTGCTTGCATAGTTTGTTTGTTTTGATTATGTTATGGATTATATCGGGGGCTATAAGCCATGGAGAAGTTATAATACAGTATCTATTATGCAAAAAGGAAATAATAATCAATTTATAACAGTACCTAGAGTATTCAATATGTTTCTTATACTAACAGATCTCACGAAGTTTTGTTGAGTTTTGTGTGATTGAAGTTTTCAAGTTTTTGGTGTGATCACGATGGACCACATAATAAGTAGTAGTAAGAGCCTAAGCTTGGTTATTAGCAAGGAACACCAAGGTAATATTCTAAGGAAGACTTAAGAATCTAAGCTTGGGAATGTCCTAGAAGGCATCCTCTCTTTCGTCTCAATCAATTGGTATGTCACTTGGAGATACATTTTTATTCATCACATGATATGTGTTTTGCTTGGAGCGTTGTTTGCGTTTGTTTGCTTTTACTTTCAGTTTGTCACAATAATCGTTTGCTGGACACACCTGTTTGAGAGAGACACACCTTCATCATAATTTGTTAGAATACTCTATGTGCTTCACTTATATTCTTTGAGCTTGGCAGTTGCTCTAGTACTTCACTTGTATGTTCTTGAGCACGGTGGCGTGTAGATTTTATAGAAATAATATGCTCTTGTTATTAACATATATTTGTTTGTGAGTTAATGAATAGTGAGGGTAATTTGCATGGGTCATAAGACTAATCCGAAAATAATAGGTATTCAATGAGTGATAATCAAAACTATCGTGTAGCACATATAGAGAAATTTCGTGTTAATGACATTAATGTGGTAATATGAAAAAGGTGTGAGCTAACAAATATTGGTTCGTAGAAGTGTTGAAACTAAAAGTTGTTAACTTGTTATTCATCTAAGATTAAAGAGGCATGGTGATTATGTGTGAGCATTTCTATTCCTCGATGAAATCCTTGTTCTGTTTCGAGTCGGGGGCGCATGATGGTTAACTCCTCCCAACCTCGTCCCTCGAGGCATGCAAAGTGTACTTTGATTTATGATAAAACTAATAAGACTTTGCAATAAGTATGTGAGTTATTTATGACTAATGTGACACGATGGACATACGCATCTTCACCATCTCATATTTTCTAGCCTCTTCGGTACCGTGCATAGCCCATTCTCACATCGAGGACCGGTGCAACTTTCACCGGTGCATCCAAACCCCATGACATGGTACGCTTTGTTGCACATAATCCTCATTATATCTTCATAAAAACAGCCACCATACCTACCTATAATGGCATTTTCATAGCCATTCCGAGATATATTGCCATGCATATTCCATCGTCACTTCACATGACTAGTTCGTTCATCATCATATTGCTTTGCATGATCATATAGAGCTGACATATTTTTTGTGCAAAAGCCACCATTCATCATATTTTTGATACATGTCACACTAGATCTTGCACATCCTGGTACACTGCCAGAGGCATTCATATACAATCATATTGTCCTATCAGTTTTCTTCATATAGAATTGTAAGTAAATAAAAGTGTGATGATTATCCTTATTAGAGCATTTTCCAAGTGAGGAAAGGATGATGGAGACTATGATTCCCTCACAAGTCGGTATAAGACTCTGGATGAAAAATAAATAAAAAATGGGGGAGGCCAAATGAGCCCACCATATACAAAAATCTAAATGGGGGAGGCAAAAAAACAAGAGAAAAGCCCACCATGAAAAAAACGAGAGAAAAAAGAGAGAAGCGACTTTGTCACTATCCTTTACCACACTTGTGCCTCAAAGTGGCACCATGTTCTTCATATAGAGAGTCTCCTATTTTTTCACTTCCATATGCTAGTGGGAATTACCTTTTCATTATAAACTTGGCTTGTATATTTTGATGACGGGCTTCCTCAAATGCCTGAGGTCTTTGTGAGCAACCAAGTTGGGTGCACACCCACATAGATTCAGTTGAGCGTTCATACACTTATAGCTCTAGTGAATCATTTGCATGTCAATCCCTACTCCTAGCATTGACATCTACCGATGAGCATCTCCATTGCTCGTTGATACGCCTAGTTGATGTGAGACTATCTTCTCCACTTTTACCCCTTTCATATCTACCATCATATTCTATTCCACTCACATGATATGTCCAATGGTTCACGCTCATGTAATGCATGAAGACTAAAAAGTTGATGCATACTGAAAAAGTATGATCCAATTGCCTTACTTGGACACTATGGTGCATAACATTTGTATTAATGTGGTGAAGACGGAGTCATGCCTTGCTAATATAATAAGATGAATGGGGGGGGGGGTAAACATTCTTTTAGGATCATATACTTTGAAAAATCAATGATTTTGTTTCTTATACTTATAAATATTGCTATGCTAATGGTTTTTAATTCATCATTTCTCAATGAGCATACATACAAAATATTACATAATGGGTATCATGTCAAACCAAAAATTCTGTTTTTATCATTTACCTACTCGAGGACGATAGGAATTAAGATTGGGGATGCTGATACGTCTCCAACGTATCTATAATTTTTTATTGTTCCATGTTGATATATTATAATTATAGGATACTTTTGGGGCATTTGTTTACATATTTATAATATTTTTGAGCACCAATCTATTGACCCATATCCTAGTGACAGTTGCTATTTTCTGGAAGTTTTTCACTTTTCAAGTTTACACTACCAAACGACGTCCAATTGCCATGAAACTTTTTGATGATTTTTTTGGACCAAAAGAAGACCTGGAAGATTCGGGAGGAGATCAGAAGGCACACAGGGGCCCCACCACACATCTGGGCACGCCTTGGGGGGTCGTGCCTTGATATGTGGTGCCCTCCATGTGCGTCTTCCGACGTCGCTCTCTGGCCTATAAACTTTTTACGCTGCCGCAAGTCTCTATTCCGACGGGAGCCCATCTAGAGCTCTATTCTGGCACCCTTTCGGAGGGGGATCGATCATGGAGGGCCTCTTCATCAACCTTCTTGCCATCATGATGATGTGTGATTAGTTCACCACAGACCTACGGGTCCATAGGTAGTACCTAGATGGCAATCTCTCTCTCTCTCTTGATCTTCAATACAATGTTCATCGCATCTTTTCCTTGATCTATCTGATGTAATCCCTTTGTATGGTGTGTTTGATGGGATTCGATGAATTGTGAGTTTATGTTCAGATTATTCATGATTTTTTTGATTCAAACCTGAATACCAAGATTCTTATTTGCATGATCATTATAGCTTCATAATGCTCTCCGATCTATTGAGGTTGTTTGGCCAACTAGATTGATATTTCTTCGGTGGGAGTAGTGTGTTGTTTTAGGTTCAACCTAGTGAGTTTCTATATCCTAGTGATAGAAGGGGACAATATGTGTCTGTGTGGTGTTGCTACTAAGGATAACACGATGGGGTCTACTTAGTAGCAACAACACAAAGACGCATCTTGTCCCCTTCTATCACTGGGATATAGAAACTCGCTAGGTTGAACCTACTACAACGCACTACTCCCACCAAAGAAATATCAATCTAGTTGGCCAAACTATCTCAATATACCAGAGAGCATTACAAAGATATAATGATCATGGAAATAAGAATCTTAGTATTCAAGTTTGATTCAAATACTTTTCATGACTAATCTAAACATAAACTCACAATTCATTGGATCCCAATAAACACACCATACAAAGGGATTACATCGGATAGATCGTGGCAAAGATGCGACGAACATTGTATTGAAGATCAAGAGAAAGAGAGATTGCTGTCTAGGTACTACCTATGGACCCATAGGTGTGTGGTGAAATACTCACACATCATGGTGAGAGTAGCAAGGTTGATGAAGAGGACCTCCGTGATCGATCTCCCCTCTGGCAGGGTGCCGGAATGGAGGTGTAGATAGCCTCCCATCAGAACAAAGACTTGCGGCAGCGTAAAAATTGTTTCGGGAGTGCTTCTGGTGTTTTTAGGGGAAAAGAGAATTTACAGGACAGAGAGGGGCATCGGTAGGCGGCCGAGGGGGGCACAAGCCATCAGGGCGCCCCCCTTGGTGGCATGCCCTGTTGGCTTGTGGCCCGTGACGTGGCTTGAGACTGCATCGGTATTTCACCAAAGAGGAAGGGAAGATGCAACACAGCTATAGTAAGTATTTCCCTCAGTTAAGAAACCAAGGTGCACTCCAAGGAGGAAGACCACACAACGATATGTAAATGGCACCTGCACACAAAGAACAAATACTTGCAACCTGACGCGTAAGAGAGGTTGGCAATCTCTCAATGGTAAAAATATCGATTAGATTGTAATAGGTTTGGCAAATAGATCTCACAAGAACAAAAAATAAAATAGGCAAATAAAAAGTGCAGCAAGGTATTTTTGGTTTTTTGGATTAATAGATCTGAAAACAAAAGTGTCAAAAATATAGATCGGAAAGCAGTATGTTGGAAAAGTAGACCCGGGGGTCGTATGTTTCACTAGTGGCTTCTCTCAAGAGTATAACACATGGTAGGTACACAAATTACTGTTGGGCAATTGATAGAAGATCAAATAATCATGAAGATATACAAGGCAATGATCATTATATAGGCATCACGTCCAAGATAAGTAGACCGAAACGAGTCTGCATCTACTACTATAACTCCACACATTGACCGACTCCTGCCTGCATCTAGAGTATTAAGTTCATGAAGAACAGAGTAACACATTAGGTAAGATGACATGATGTAGAGGGATAAACTCAAGCAATATGATGAAAACCCCATATTTTTACCCTTGATGGCAACAATACAATACGTGCCTCGCTACCCCTACTTTGTCACTGGGTGAGGACACATCAAGATTGAACCCAAAACTAAGCACTTCTCCTATTGCAAGAATTACCAATCTAGTTAGCCAAACCAAACCAATAACTTGAAGAGACTTGCAAAGATATGAAATCATGCATATAAGAATTTAGGAAAGACTCAAATAATATTCATGGATAATCTGAACATAAACCCACAATTCATCGGATCTCGACAAACACACCGCAAAAGAGTATTACATCAGATAGATCTCCATAAAGATCATGAAGAACATGGTATTGAGAAGCAAAGAGAGAGAATAAGCCATCTAGCTACTAGCTATGGATTCATAGGTCTATGGTGAACTGCTCACGCATCATCGGAGGGGCAATGGAGTTGATGTAGATGCCCTCCGTGATCGAATCCCCCTCCAGCAGATTACCAGAAAAGGCTCCAAGATTGGATCTCTCGGGAACGGAGGCTTCTAGCGGAGGAAAATTGTTTTCGTGGATCGTTCTGATAATGACAGAATATTTGGGTATTTATAGGTCAAAGATTAGGGTTAGGGGTGTTGCCAGGGGCCCACAAGCCTGCCTGGCGCGGGTGGCCCCCCTGGCCGCGGCAAATGGGCTTGTGGCCCCATGGCAGCTCCTCTGCCTTGGTTCCCAAGTCTTGTGGCTTCTATATTTTCCAGAAAAAATCATTCCGGAGGTTTTATTCCGTTTGGACTCCGTTTAATATTCCTTATCTACGAAACTCGAAAACAAGGAAAAAAACAAAAACTGGCACTAGGCTCTAGATTAATAGGTTAGTCCCAAAAATAATATAAAATAGCATATTAATGCATATAAAACATCCAAAACAGACAAGATAATAGCATGGAACAATCAAAAATTATAGATACGTTGGAGACGTATCACATGCCTACCAGATGCCCCTGGTATCTTCCACTATGGCCTCTCTGGACGGTGTGTGCCAAGGGTTTGACGACTTACTGAACCGTACCCTACCTGCGGCAGGGACAAGTGGTAGTACGAAACAAGTATGGGGGTTATTGGAACAAGAATCGATCTAGGGTCGAGTCAGGAGGTTTATCTTTTCCCTGCAAAGTTAGCACAACAATGCTCTTTTTAGTTTTCCTGACAGGGTCACCAAATCCCTCATGCTCCATCATGCCACACTGCATATCTTCGTCACCACAAGATTTCAGTGTTGTGATCGTGTCAACCGTAACACAACCTTCTTTTGTACTTCACCTGAATTATCATTCGGCATATGTGGCATGAGTAGTGGCTACTGTCATCAATATCACATGTATAGCGGAAAGATTTTCACCATATACTTATATGCATGAGTATGATCTCCACATGAAATAACGTCACTTTATTTTAGCGTAATGAAGGAATTCATTTGTTCTAGCAAACAAAAAACAACTAATATCATATCAAGGTTCGGGATGCTTACCTTCCATGTGTAGAGATGAAGGGTGCATTCCCAAACTTTTGAAAGTTTACTTCTCTCTTCATTTCCTATTTTTTAAAATATTCGAATCAACACGCCATTCAAAAAAAGTACAAAAATTTGTCTTAAATATTTTTAAATAAATCTTTAAATAAACTAGCTGAAATTTGAGAGAGATAGAGAAAGAATCAAATCATTTGGGGTTTTATTTTAAAAGTTATGACCAGTCAAAGAGGGGTCGAACTTCTGTTTTAAATTAAATCAGAAAAAGGAAAATGCTTCGGCTCAAAATATGCTTCTAGGGAAGGGGATACGTACTTCACGGAAATGCGCCTCCACTTAGGAACGGACCGAGGAACTCTGTCTCACTGATCGTGGGCCATAGGTCCACAGTCAGGTTTGACTGGTCTAACCAGTAATCTCCCTCCTCTGGCCGAGCGGAGGAGAGGACTCCGGTGATCGTCACCGACGAACGATAGCTCCTCGCAGGGTCCTAGGCACGGGAATGGGTCCACGGGATCCCTACGGTCCTCCCGAGGTATGTCATAGACGAAGAGGTGGATGGGGTTGCCGGTGACAAGATCTCCGGTGGACAGTGGAGCTAGCCTGGTCGGGGATTTTGCCCACAGGCTAGCTGATACGTCTCCAACGTATCTATAATTTTTGATGATGTAATGCTATTATATTATCTGTTTGGATGTTTTATATGCATTAATATGCTATTTTATATTATTTTTGGGACTAACCTATTAATCTAGAGCCTAGTGTCACTTCCTATTTTTTCCTTATTTTTTGTGTTTTGCAGATATGGAATATTAAAGGGAGTCCAAACGGAATAAAATCTTCGAAATGATTTTTTTGGAAGGAAAGAGATCCACGAGACTTGGAGTGCATGCCAGGGGATCTACCAGGAGATCACAAGCCTGGTAGGCGTGGCCACCCCCCTTGTCGTGCCTAGCAGGCTTGCCGTCTCCTGGAAGGTCTCCTAACCTTATTCTTCCTCCTATAAATACCCAAATATCCCCCAACACCAGAGGGAGCCACACAAATACTTTTCCGCTGCCAGAAGCCTCCGTTCCCGAGGGATCGAATCTTGGAGCCTTTTTCGGTAATCTGCCGGAGGGGGTTTTGATCACGGAGGGCATCTACATCAACTCCATTGCCCCTCTGATGATGCGTGAGTAGTCCACCACAGATCTACAGGTCCATAACTAGTAGCTAGATGGCTTCTTCTCTCTCTTTTATTGCCAATACCATGTTCTTCATGATCTTCATGGAGATCTATCCGATGTAATACTCTTTTGTGGTCTGTTTGTCAAGATCCGATGAATTATGGGTTTATGTTCAGATTATCCACGAATCTTATTAGAATCTTGTTTGAATTTTATATTCATGATTTCATATCCTTATAAGTCTTTTTGAGTTATTGGTTGGGTTTGGCCAACTAGATTGGTAATTCTTGCAATGGGAGAAGTGCTTGGTTTTGGGTTCAATCTTGCGGTGTCCTCACCCAGTCACATACTAGGGGTAGCGATCCATGTATTGTATTGTTGCCATCAAGGGTAAGAAGATGGTCTTTTCATCATATTGCTTGAGTTTATCCCTCTACATCATGTCATCTCACTTAATGTGTTACCTTGTTCTTCATGAACTTAATACTCTAGATGCAGGCAAGAGACGGTCGATGTGTGGAGTAATAGTAGTAGATGTAGAATCATTTCGGTCTACTTGACACGGACATGATGCCTATATGCATGATCATTGCCTTGGATATCTACATGATTATTCGCTTTTCTATCAATTGCTTGACAGTAATTTGTTTACCCACCATGATATTTTCCTTCAAGAGAGAAGCCTCTAGTGAAATCTATGGGCCCCGGTTCTATTTTCCATATTATATTTTCAGATCTATAAACCAAAAATACCGAAAATACTTTGCTGCAATTTACTTATCTTTTAATTTCCGTTTTCGTTCACACCTATCTTTATCGGATGTAATCCTTGCAAATAACCGTGAAGGGATTGACAACCCCTTTATAGTGTTGGGTGCAAGAGTTTGATTGTTTGTGTAGGTGCATCCATTGGTGACTTGCTTGTTCCTCCTACTGGATTGATACGTTGGTTCTCATCAACTGAGGGAAATACTTATCTACTTCACTGCATCACCCTTTCCTCTTCAAGGGAAAACCAACACAAGCTTAAGAGGTAGCAAGAAGAATTTCTGGCGCCGTTGTCGGGGAGGATACATAGCAAGTCAAGACAAGAACTTTCCCGTCAACTTGCCAATTCTGGCAGCGTTGTTGGGGGAGATCTACATCAAGACTACCAAGTACCCATCACAAACTCATCTCTTGCGTTTACAATATTTTCATTTGCCTCTCATTTTCCTCTCCCCCACTTCTAAAACGATTTTCAGAAAAAACCAAAAAGATTTGCCTTTTTATTCGCCCTTCTTCCGTTCGCCTTTTCGTTGCTATGTTTGCTTGTGTTGCCATGTGCCTGCTATTTACTTGCATATTCGCTTGTTAAAAATCTATTGATATGGATTCTCATCCACTTGCTAATCTTTTCAAAACACCAAATTATGATGAACCAATTGCTAGTGAGTTGAGTGCACTTGATTATCTCTATGAAGTTTTGTTTGAAAATCATGAATCTGAAATTTTTGATGAAGTATTGAAAGAAGAAATTTATAAGGAGATTCATGATAGTTACTTGAATGAAAAGCATGATTGCCATGTTGTTAGTATGAATTCTCTGAATATCAATGATGCTAATGATATGCAAAACCACAAGCTTGAGGATGCTATGCTTGATGAAGATGATATTTTTTGTTCTCCAAGTTTTGGTGATGACACGTATGCTATAATTGATCATGAAAATAATCCTTCATGTGATAGTTATATTGTGAGATTCCTTCATGATGCTAATTAAAATTATTATGAGGGAGAAACATATGCTTGTTGTAATTGCAATAATATCAAGTTTCCTCTCTATCTGTTCAAAGTTTTGAAGTTATGCTTGTTTTGCCTTCCTATGCTAGTTGATTCTTGTTCCCATAAATTTTTTGCTCACAAAATACCTATGATTAGGAATTGGGTTAGACTTAAATGTGTTTTTCATGCTATTGTGATGCTCTTTTGCATATCTCAATTACTACTTTTTATGTGAGCATCATTGAAATCGTTATGCCTAGCTAGGGCCGTTAAACAATAGCGCTTGTTGGGAGGCAACCCAATTATATTTTTATGATCTGTTTTTGCTTCTTTTTTTGAGTGTTTAGCACATTATTACTTTTGTATTAATTGTTTTTGGTGTTTTAATTAGTTTTTGAGCCAAGTAAAACCTTTGGGGTGATCTATGGTAGTTATTGATTTGATCTTACTAAAAAACAGAAACTTTTGCGCTCAGTCCAGGAATTTTTTAAATTTTTGAGTGACTCCAAATTAGTATGAGATTTTTAAAAAAGGTTGGTATATAAATTTACCAGGCTATCCTAATGTTTATGAATTTTTTGAGTTACATAAGTATACGAAGTTTTCATATTGCTACAGACTGTTCTGTGTTTGACAGATTCTGTTTTCTTTGAGTTGTTTGCATATTTTGATAAATGTATGGGTTGTATCATGGGGTATGAACCATGGAGAAGTTAGAATACAGTAGGTATAACATCAATATAAATAAATAATGAGTTCACAACAGTACCTAAAGTGGTGATTTATTTTCTTATACTAACGGATCTCATGAGTTTTCTGTTAAGTTTTGTGTTGTGATGTTTTCAAGTTTTGGGTAAAGATTTGGTGGACTATGGAATAAGGAGTGGCAAGATACTAAGCTTGGGGATACCCAAGGCATCCCAAGTCATATTCAAGTACGCCAAAGATCCTAAGCTTCGGGATGCCCCAGAAGGCATCCCCTCTTTCTTCTTCAATCCATTGGTAAACTTACTTGAAGCTATATTTTTATTCACCACATAATATGTGTTTTGCTTGGAGCGTCTTGTATGATATGAGTCTTTGCTTATTATTTTTCCACAATCATCCTTGCTGCACACATATTTTGAGAGAGACACGCTGAATCATGAATTTATTAGAATACTCTATGTGCTTCACTTATATCTTTTGAGATAGGTAATTTTGCTCTATGTGCTTCACTTATATTTTTTAGAGCATGGTGATGTTTGCGTTTTGTAGAAATAATTGAACTATCGTACCTCACTTATATTATTTTGAGAGTCTCTAAACAACATGGTAATTGGTCTAGGTTATGAATTTAGTCCTAATATAATAGGCATCCATGAGGGATATAATAAAAACTTCCATCTTAAGTGCATTGAATACTATGACAAGTTTGATTCCTTGCATAAAGTTTTGAGATATGAAGATGGTAATGTTAAGAGTCATGTTAGGAAGTAATTGTGATTTGGTAAAAATACTTATGTAAAGGTTTGTGATTCCCATGGCATGCACGTATGGTGAACCGTTATGTAAGGAAGTCGGAGCATGATTTGTCTATAGATTGTCGACCTTTGTGTGAGGGTCAGGAGCGCGTGATGGTTAACTCCTACCAACCTCTCCCCTAGGAGCATGCATTTAATACTTTGCTTCAATGAATAATATACTTTTGCAATAAGTATGTGAGTTCTTTATGACTAATGTTGAGTCCATGGAATATACGCACTCTCACCCTTCCACCTTTGCTAGCCTCTCTAGTACCGCAAAACTCTCGCCGGTACAACAAATCCACCTTCCTCAAAACAGCCACCATATACATTCCTCAAAACAGCCACCATACCTACATACTATGGCATTTCCATAGCCATTCCGAGATATATTTCCATGCAACTCCCACCGTTTCCTTTTAAGACATGAACCATCACTTCCATATTGCATATATAGTCATATTTTGTCATAGTATCAAGTTGTAACTTTCTTTTGAGTTGTATGTAAATAAAAGTGTGATTATTATCATTATTAGAGCATGTCCCATGTGAGCAAAGGATGGTGGAAGCTATGATTACCTCACAAGTGTTGATGAGATTCCGGACTTTATGAAAAATAAAAGAGGCCAACGAAGCCCAAATAAATAAAAAGGCCTTAGATGCCCACCCAAAAAAAGAGAGAAAAAAATGAGAGAAAAGAGAGAAGGGACATTGCTACAATCTTTTTCCGCACTTGTGCTTCAAAGTAGCACCATGATCTTCATGATAGAGAGTCTCCTATTTTGTCACTTTCATATACTAGTGGGAATTTTTCTTTATATAACCTGGCTTGTATATTCCAATGATGGGCTTCCTCAAATTGCCCTAGGTCTTCATGAGCAAGCAAGTTGGATGCACACCCATGTAGTTCCATCTTGAGCTTTCATACACTTATAGCTCTAGTGCATACGTTGCATGGCAATCCTTACTCGCTCACATTGATATCTATTGATGGACATCTCCATAGCCCGTTGATATGCCTAGTTGATGTGAGACTATCTTCTCCCTTTCGTTGACAACCTCCACCATATTCTATTCCACCTATAGTGCTATATGTTGGGGAACGTTGCATGGGAAACAAAAAAAATTCCTATGCACACGCAAGATCTATCCATGGTGATGAGCATCTACGAGAGGGAGACTGGATCTACATACCCTTGTAGATCGCTAAGCGGGAAGCGTTAAGAAACGCGGTTGGTGTAGTCGAACGTCTTCACGATCCAAATCGCCGAGCGTCCCGCGATCACATCACGATCCGTCCCGCGATCCAATCACGATCCGTCCCGCGAACTCATCATGATCCGTCCCACGATCTCATCACGATCCATCCCACGATCTCATCACGATCCGTCCCATGAACTTATCATGATCTGTTCTGTGAACTTGTTCACGGTCCTTCCGATCTAGCGCCGAACGGACGACACCTCCGCGTTCAGCACATGTGCAACTTGATGAGAATATCCACCATCTTGATCCAGCAAGAGGAAGAGGAGAGGGAGAAGAGTTCACCGGCGATGTGATGGCGCTCCGGTGATGGTGGTGGAGCAATTCCTGCAGGGCTTCGCCTAAGCACTTCAGAAAACCGATCTAGAGGAGAAACTATGCACTAGAGGAACGGGTAGCACGTGGCTGAAAATTCTGTCCCAAAACCCTAAAATCCTCTAGTATATATAGGAGGAGAGGAGGAGGAGTCTTGGCTGCCAAAAATCCAGCCCTTGGGTCGACCAAAGTGGGGAGGAGAGGAGGACTCCTCCTCCAATCCTAGTAGGACTAGGATTCCTCCTTTTTTTGGCCTTTTTCCACCTTTTTCCCTTTGGGCTTTTTCTCCCAGCCGCATGGGCCTTGTGTGGGACTTCCACCAGCCCACAAAAGGATGGTATTTACTCTCCCACAGCCCATGAAGCCTCTTGGGTCGAAATACCCCTCCCGGTGGTCTCCCGGTACACTACCGGCACTCCCCGTACATTACCGATTAGCCCGAAACTTTTCCGGCGACCAAAATGGGACTTCCTATATATCAATCTTTACCTCTGGACCATTCCGTAGCTCCTTGTGACGTCCGGGATCTCATCTGGGACTCCTAACAACCTTCGTTCACCACCATACATAACTCTATACTACCGAAACGTCACCGAACCTTAAGTGTGTAGACCCTGCGGGTTCGAGAACTATGTAGACATGACCGAGACACCTCTATGGTCAATAACCAATGGCGGGACCTGGATGTCCACATTGGTTCCTACATATTCTACGAAGATCTTTATCGGTCGAACCTCTATGTCAAGGATTCAGTTAATCCCATATGATGTTCCCTTTGTTCTTCGGTATGTTACTTGCCCAAGATTCGATCGTCTGTATCTCCATACCTAGTTCAACCTCGTTACCGGCAAGTCTCTTTACTCGTTCCGTAATACAAGATCCCGTGACTAACAGTTAGTCACATTGCTTGCAAGGCTTTATTGTGATGTTGTATTACCGAGTGGGCCCTGAGATACCTCTCCGTCACACGGAGTAACAAATCCTAGTCTTGATCCATGCCAACTCAACAAACACCCTCGGAGATACCTGTAGAGCACCTATATAGTCACCCACTTACGTTGCGATGTTTTATACACACAAGGTACTCTTCCGATGTCAGTGAGTTGCATGATCTCATGGTCATAGGAACATATACTTGACATGTAGAAAACAGTAGCAATAAACTGACACGATCATAAGCTACGTTTGTAGTTTGGGTCTTGTCCATCACATCATTCTCCTAATGATGTGATCCCGTTATCAAATGACATCTCATGTCCATGGCTAGGAAACCTTAACCATCTTTTGATCGACGAGCTAGTCTATTAGAGGCATACTAGGGACATGGTTTTGTCTATGTATCCACACATGTATCTAAGTCTCTGCTCAATACAATTATAGCATGGATAATAAACGATTATCATGAAGAAGAAAATATGATAATAACTAATTTATTACTGCCTCTAGGGCATATTTCCAACAGTCTCCCACTTGCACTAGAGTCAATAATCTAGTTCACATCACCATGTGATTCGCATTGTTATGAATCTAACACCCAATGAGTTCTAGGGCTCGATCATGCTTTGCATGTGAGAGAGGTCTTATAGTCAACGGGTCTGCGACATTCAGATCCGTGTGTACTTTGCAAATTTCTATGTCAAACCGTAAACACTGCTACCACACTCCATTTTGTACTATTCCAAATGGCTGCTACACTAATCGAGAAACATCTCCTCAGTCTTTTAGTTACTAAGGATAATCTTGCCCGATGTCCAGTGCTCCATTCTAGGATCACTTTGAAACCTTCCGACCATACTTATAGCAAGGCTGACATCGGGTCTTTTTGCACAGCATTGCATACATCATAGAGCCTATGGCTGAAGCATAGGGGATGACACTCATCTTTTCTCTATCTTCTACAGTCACTGGGCATTGAGTCTTACTCAACATTATACCTTACAAATCAGGCGAGAACTCTTTCTCTGACTGATCCATTTTGAACTCTTTCAAAATCTTGTCAAGGTATGTACTCATTGAAAGTCTCATCAAGTATCTTGATCTATCTATATAGATCTTGATGCTCAACAATTAGGTAGCTTTATCCAGGTCTTCCTTTGAAAAACTCTTTTCAAACAACCGTTTATGCTCTCCATAAATTCTACATCATTTCCGAATAGCAATATTTCATCCACATATACTTATCAGAAACTCAATAATGCTCCCACTCACTTTATTGCAAATACAAGTTTCTCGTAAACTTTGTATAGACTCAAAAACTTTGATCACCTCATCAAAGTGTATATTCCAACTCCGAGATGCTTGCTTCAGTTCATAGAAGAATCACTAAAGCTCACACACCTTTTAGCATCCTTAGGACTGACAAAACCTTCTGGTTGCATCTCATACAACCTTTCCTTAAGGAAGGAAACGATGTTTTGGCATCCATCTTCCAGATTTCATAATTGAAAAATGCAGCAACTGCTAACATAATTCCAACAGACTTTAGCATCACTACGAGTGAGAAAGTCTCATCACAGTCAACCCCTTGAACTTGTCGAAAACTACTTTGCAACAAGTCGAGCTTTACAAATGGTAACATTTACCATCAGCGTCTGTCTTCATTTTAAAGATCCATTTGTACCTAACGACCTGTCGTCCAACGAGCAAGTCCACCAAAGTATATACTTGGTTTTCATACATGGATCCTTTCTCGGATTTCATGGCCTCTAACCATTTGTTGGTTTCCGGACCCATCATTGCTTCTCCATAGTTTGTAGGTTCATCGTTGTCCAACAACATGACCTCCAAGACAGGGTTGTCGTACCGCTCAGGAGCAGTATACATCCTTGTCGCCCAACGAGGTTTGATAGTAACTTGATCCGAAGCTTCATGACCATCATCATTAACTTCCTCTTCAACTAACGTAGGCTTCACAGAAACAACTTCCTGCGCTGCGCTACTCTCTGGTTGAAGTAAAGGTTCAATAACCTCATCAAGCTCTAATTTCCTCGTAGGTCGATAGTAACTTGAGTCGAAGCTTTCATGATCATCATCACTAACTTCCTCTTCAACTGACATAGGCTTCACAGAAACATCTTTTTGTGCTGCGCTACTTTCTGGATGAAGCAGAGGTTTCAACAACCTCATCAAGTTTTATCCTCCTCCCACTCAACTCTTTCAAGAGAAACCCTTTCTCGAGAAAGGACCTAGTTTTAGCAACAAACATTTTATGCTTGGATCTGAGATAGAAGGTTCACCCAACTGTTCTTAGGGTATTCTATGAAGATGCATTTGTCTGCTTTGGGTTCGAGCTCATTAGGTGAAAACTTTTTCCACACAAGCGTCACAACCCCAAACATTAAGAAATGACAGCTTAGGTTTCTATCAAACCATAGTTCACACGGTGTCATCTCAACGGCTTTAGATGGTGCCCTATTTAAAGTGAATGTAGTTGTCTCTAATGCACAACCCAAAAATTATAGTAGCAAAATGATAAGAGACATCATAACATGCACCATATCCAATAGAGCATGACTATGACATTCGGACATACCATCACACTATGGTGTTCCAGGTGGCGTGTGTTGTGAAACAACTTTCACATTGTCTAAAGTTGTATGCCAAACTCGTAACTCAGATATTCACCTCCACGATCATATCGCAGATACTTTTATCTTCTTGTCACGATGATCTTAAACTTCACTCTGAATTTTCTTGAACTTTTCAAATGATACAGACTTGTGTTTCATTAAGTAAATATACACTATATCTACTTAAATCATCAGTGAAGGTAAGAAAATAACGATATCCATTGCATGCTACAAGACTCACTGGATTGCATACATCAACATGTATCATTTCCAATGAATCACTTGCCCGCTCCATCCAACGGGTTTTTTAGTCATCTTGCCCAAGAGGCATGGTTCGCATGTCTCAACCGATTCGAAATCGAATGAGTCCAAAGATCCATCAGCATCGAGTTTCTTCATGCGCTTTATTCCAATATGACATTTAGCGGCAGTGCCACAAGTATGTGGTACTATCATTATTAACTTTGTATCTTTTGACATCAATGTTATGAACATGTGTATTACTACGATCAAGATTTCAACAAACCATTCTCACTGGGTGCATGACCATTGAAGGTATTATTCAGGTAAACAGAAATAACCATTATTCTCTAACTTAAATGAATAACCGTATTGCTATAAACATGATCTAATCATGTTCATGCTCATTGCAAAACACCAAATAACATTTATTTAGGGGTTCACACTAATCCTAAAGGTAGAAAGAGCGTGCGATGTTGATCTCATCAACATTGGAAACATTTCCAACACACATTGTCACCTCACCCTTAGCTTAGTGCTCCATTTATTCCGTAGCTTTTATTTCGAGTTACTAACATTTAGCAACCGAACCGGTATCCAATACCCAGGTGCTACTTGGAGTACTAGCAAGGTACACATAAATAACACATATATCAAATATACTTCTGTCGACGTTGCCAGCCTTCTTATCTACCAAGTATTTAGGGTTGTTCCGCTTCAGCGACCTTTCTCCTCATAATTGAAGCACATAGTCTCGGGTTTGGGTTCAACTTCGGGTTGCTTCACTGGAGCAGCAACTGACTTGCCATCCATGAAGTTTCCCTCCTTGCCCTTGCCCTTCTCGAAACTAGTGGTTATACTAACTATCAACACTTGATGCTCCTTCTTGATTTCTACCTTCGCGGTGTCAAACATCGCGAACAGCTCAGGGATCATTAATTCTATCCCTGGCATTCAATAGTTCATCACCAAGTTCTAGTAGTTTAGTGAAAGTGACTTGGAGAACTATATCAATCACTATCTTATCTGGAAGATGAACTCCCACTCGATTCAATCGATTGAAGCACCCAGACAATCTGAGCACATGCTCAACGATTGAGCTATTCTCGTTCATCTTGCAGGCAAAGAATCTTGTTGGAGATCTCATATCTCGAAACACGGGCACGAGCCTGAGATCCTAATTTCAGCTCTTAGAACATCTCATATGTTCCGTGACGTTCAAAATGTTTCGAAGCCTCAATTCTAAGCCGTAATGCATGATGCACTAAACTATCAAGTAGTCATCAGCACATACCTGTCAGATGTTCACAACATCTACAGACGACGCTAGAGGGGTTGGCGCACCGAGCAGTGCATTAAGGACATAAGCCTTCTGTGCAGCAACGAGGACAATCCTCAGATCACAGATCCAATCCGCAATAGTGCTACCATCATCTTTCAACTCTATTTCTCTAGGAACATATAAAAATTCAAGGGAGCTACAACGCGAGCAAGTAATCTACAACATAATTTGCAAAGACACTACTGACTATGTTCACGATAATGAGTTCAATTAATCATATTACTTAAGAACTCCCACTCAAATTGACATCCCTCCGGTCATTCGAGTGATACATGATCCAAATTCACCAACTCAAGTCCGATCATCAACTCAAGTCCGATCATCACGTGAGTTGAGGTGGTTACAATGGTGAACATCATCATGTTGATCATATCTACTATATGACTCATGTTCGACCTTTCGGTCTCTTGTGTTCCGAGGCCATGTCTGTACATGCTAGGCTCGTCAAGTTTAACCCGAGTGTTCTGCGCGTGCAACACTGGCTTGCACCCGTTGTATGTGAACGTAGAGTCTATCACACCTGATCATCATGTGGTGTCTCAACATGACGAACTTGCACAACGGTGCACACTCGGGGAGAACACAATTTATCTTGAAACTTAAGTGAGGGATCACCTTATAATGCTACCGTCGTACTAAGCAAAACAAGGTGCATAAAAGGATTAACATCACATGCAATTCATAAGTGACATGATATGGCCATGAACTTCTGCTTTAGATCTCCATCTTGAAAGCACCGGCATGATCTCCATCGTCACCGGCATGACACCATGATCTCCATCATCTTGATCTCCATCAATGTGTCGCCATCGTGGTTGTCACGCCCACCATGCTTCTACTACTATTGCTACCGTTTAGCGATAAAGTAAAGCATTACATAGCGCTTAATGATTGACACGCAGGTCATACAATAATTAAAGACAACCCTATGGCTCCTGCCGGTTGCCGTACTCATCGACATGCAAGTCATGATAATCTATACATCACATGATCATCTCATACATCACATATATCACATAATGTAATTGGCCATATCACATCACAACATACCCTGCAAAAACAAGTTAGACGTCCTCTAATTGTTGTTGCATGTTTTACGTGGCTGCTATGGGTTTCTAGCAAGAACGATTCTCACCTACGCATAAACCACAACGGTGATACATAATTTGCTTTTCAACCTTCTCAAGGACCGCCTTTGTCGAATCTGATCCAACTAAAGTGAGAGAAACTGGCACCCACAAGCCATCTATGCAACAAGTTGCGGTCGAGGGAACCGGTCTCTCGTAAGCGTACGAGTAATGTTGGTCCGGGCCGCTTCATCTCACAATACCGCTGAACCAAAATCCGACCAAGGGAGGAAGCAATCTAAGCATCAACGCCCACAAACTCTTTGTGTTCTACTCGAGATCTCATCTACACATAGACCTAGCTCATGATGCCACTGTTGGGGAACGTTGCATGGGAAACAAAAAATTTCCTATGCACACGCAAGATCTATCCATGGTGATGAGCATCTATGAGAGGGATTGTGGATCTACATACCCTTGTAGATCTCTAAGCGGGAAGCGTTAAGAAACGCGGTTCGTGTAGTCGAACGTCTTCACGATCCAAATCGCCGAGCGTCCCGCGATCCAATCACGATCCGTCCCACGAACTCATCATGACCCATCCCGCGAACTCATCATGATCCGTCCCGCGATCTCATCACGATCCGTGCCGTGAACTCATCACTATCCGTTCCGTGAACTTGTTCACGGTCCTTCCGATCTAGCGCCGAACGGACGACACCTCCGCATTTAGCACACGTGCAGCTTGATGACGATCTCCACCGTCTTGATCCAGCAAGAGGAAGTGGAGAGGGAGAATAGTTCACCGGCAGCGTGACGGCGCTCCGGTGATGGTGGTGGAGCAATTCCGACAAGGGCTGCAGAAAATCGATCTAGAGGAGAAACTATGCACTAGAGGAACGGGTAGCACATGGCTGAAAATTCTGTCCCAAAACCCTAAAATCCTCTAGTATATATAGGAGGATAGGAGGAGGAGTCTTGGCTGCCAAAAATCCAGCCCTTGGGTCGACCAAAATGGGGAGGAGAGGAGGACTCCTCCTCCAATCCTAGTAGGACTAGGATTCCTCCTTTTTTTGGCCTTTTTCCACCTTTTTCCCTTTGGGCTTTTTCTCCCAGTCGCATGGGCCTTGTGTGGGACTTCCACCAGCCCAAAAAAGGCTGGTATTTACTCTCCCACAGCCCATGAAGCCTCTTGGGTCTAAATAACCCTCCCGATGGTCTCCCGGTAGACTACCGGCACTCCTGGTACATTACCGATTAGCCCGAAACTTTTCCGGCGACCAAAATGGGACTTCCTATATATCAATCTATACCTCCGGACCATTCCGGAGCTCCTCGTGACGTCCGGGATCTCATCCGGGACTCCGAACAACCTTCGGTCACCACCATACATAACTCTATACTACCAAAATGTCACCGAACCTTAAGTGTGTAGACCCTGCGGGTTCGAGAACTATGTAGATATGACCGAGACACCTCTACGGTCAATAACCAATGGAGGGACCTGGATGTCCACATTGGTTCCTACATATTCTATGAAGACATTTATCGGTCGAACCTCTATGTCAAGGATTCAGTTAATCCCGTATGATGTTCCCTTTGTTCTTCGGTATGTTACTTGCCGGAGATTCGATCGTCGGTATCTCCATACCTAGTTCAACCTCGTTACCGGCAAGTCTCTTTACTCGTTCCGTAATACAAGATCCCGTGACTAACACTTAGTCACATTGCTTGCAAGGCTTTATTGTGATGTTGTATTACTGAGTGGGCCCTGAGATACCTCTCCGTCACACGGAGTAACAAATCCCAGTCTTGATCCATGCCAACTCAACAGACACCCTCAGAGATACCTATAGAGCACCTTTATAGTCACCCAGTCACGTTGCGACGTTTGATACACACAAGGTACTCTTCCGATGTCAGTGAGTTGCATGATCTCATGGTCATAGGAACATATACTTGACATACAGAAAACAGTAGCAATAAACTGACACGATCATAAGCTACGTTTGTAGTTTGGGTCTTGTCCATCACATCATTCTCCAAATGATGTGATCCTGTTATCAAATGACATCTCATGTCCATGGCTAGGAAACCTTAACCATCTTTTGATCGACGAGCTAGTCTATTAGAGGCATACTAGGGACATGGTTTTGTCTATGTATCCATACATGTATCTAAGTCTCCGATCAATACAATTATAGCATGGATAATAAACGATTATCATGAACAAGGAAATATGATAATAACTAATTTATTATTGCCTCTAGGGCATATTTCCAACACTATATCCATGGCTCATGCTTATGCATTGCGTGAGAGTTGAAAAAGTTTAAGAAAATAGAAGTGTGAAAACAATTGCTTGACTTGTCATCGGGGTTGTGCATGATATAAATACTTTGTGTGGGGAATATGGAGCATAGCCAGACCATATGATATTGTAGGGATAACTTTCTTTTGCCATTATATTTTGAAGAGATACAATTTCTTTGCTAGTATGCTTGAAATGTTATTGTTTTTATATCAATATTCATATTTTGTTTTGAGTCTTATGGATCTGAATATTCATGCCATAATAGAGAATATTTACATGGATAAATATGTTAGGTAGCACTCCACATCAAAAATTTTGTTTTTATCATTTACCTACTCGAGGATGAGTAGGAATTAATCTTGGGGATGCTGATACATGTCCAATGTATCTATAGTTATTTATGATGTCATGCTATTATATTATCTCTTTTGGATGTTTTATATGCATTAATATGCTATTTTATATTATTTTTTGGACTAACCTATTAATCTAGAGCCTAGTGCCAGTTTCTGTTTCTTCCTTGTTTTTGAGTTTTGCAGATATGGAATATTAAATGGCGTCCAAACGGAATAAAATCTTCAAAATGATTTTTTCTAGAAGGAAAGAGTTCCACGAGACTTGGAGTGCATGCCAGGGGATCTACCAGAAGATCACAAGCCTCGTAGGCGCGTCCACGCCCCTGGCCACGCCTGGCAGGCTTGCCATCTCCTGGCGGGTCTCCTAACCCTATTCTTCCTCCTATAAATACCCAAATATTCCCCAAAGACCAGAGCGATCCACACAAATACTTTTCTCTCGCTAGAAGCCTCTGTTCCCGAGAGATCCAATGTTGGAGCCTTTTCCGGTAATCTGCCGGAGGGGGTTTCGATCACGGATGGCATCTACATAAACTCCATTGCCCCTCCGATGATGCGTGAGTAGTACACCATAGACCTACGGGTCCATATCTAATATCTAGATGGCTTCTTCTCTCTCTTTGATCTTCCATACCATGTTCTTCATGATGTTCATGGAGATCTATCCAATGTAATAATCTTTTGCGGTCTGTTTGTCAAGATCCGATGAATTGTGGGTTTATGTTTAGATTATCCTTGAATCTTATTTGAATCTTTTTTGAATTCTTATATGCATGATTTCATATCCTTGTAAGTCTTTTCGAGTTAATGGTTTGGTTTGGCCAACTAGATTGGTAATTCTTGCAATGGGGAAGTGCTTGGTTTTGGGTTCAATCTTGCGGTGTCCTCACCCAGTCACATAGTAGGGGTAGCGAGGCACATATTGTATTGTTGCCATCAAGGGTAAGAATATGGGGTTTTCATCATATTGCTTGAGTTTATCCCTCTACATCATGTCATCTCACTTAATGCGTTACCCTATTCTTCATGAACTTAATACTCTAGATGCAGGCAGGAGTCGGTTGATGTGTGGAGTAATAGTAGTAGATGCAGAATCATTTCGGTCTACTTGACACGGACATGATGCCTATATGCATGATCATTGCTTTGGATATCTACATGATTATTCACTTTTCTATCAACTGCTTGACAGTAATTTGTTTACCCACCATGATATTTTCCTTCAAGAGAGAAGCCTCTAGTGAAATCTATGGCCCCCGGTTCTATTTTCCATATTATATTTTCAGATCTATAAACCAAAAATACAAAAAATACTTTGCTGCAATTTACTTATCTTTTACTTTCCGTTTTTGTTTACATCTATCTCTGTCATATCTAATCCTTGCAAATAACCATGAAGGGATTGACAACCCCTTTATATCGTTGGGTGCAAGAGTTTGATTGTTTGTGTAGGTGCATCCATTGGTGACTTGCTTGTTCCTCCTACTGGATTGATACCTTGGTTCTCATCAACTAAGGGAAATATTTATCTACTTCACTGCATCACCCTTTCCTCTTCAAGGGAAAACCAACGCAAGCTCAAGAGGTAGCACTAGCTCCGACGAAATTGGAGGGTGGGATGAACACGAGAGGCTACCAAGGGATAGAGGACAATAATTTTGGAAGGCAGTGGGCTCGAAAGCATCGAAATCGACCAGAAGGGCAGCGGCGATTATGCCTGTCACACCTAAAAATTATAGCTACTCCTGGTCGATTGGATTCTCTGGAGGGCTTATGAGTAAAGGAGGAGGGGCTCTGAGGAGATGGGCGAGCTCGGGCTGTCCTTTTATAGCCGGTCGGGGTTGGTTCCATGAGCTTCAGATGATAAGTCCGGTGGATTTCCGCTTCGATTACAAGGGGGCACGTGGCGATGGCTGGTGGGGCCGTGAGCTAGAGCACGAGCAAGGCGCCATACCAGGGGGCTAGTTGGTGCGATGGGGTGGCTCAGGAGGCATCGACAATGGCAGAGGGGGAGCGCGACCATCGGCTAGCCGCCAGAAAGCTCTGACGGCGGCATTGCGAGGCGGCAGGGGGCGGCCGAGTGGCTCGGGAGAGCTGGAGGGGTCGGGGTGCGACTCTACGAGTGAGAAAGGGCCAAGGGATGAGGGTAGGTGGATGTGGTGGCTCAGGAGCTACGACTGCAATACGCGTGCTCTGCTCGCGCCCAGAGCACGCACGCCATGCGTTCGACAAAATGCCAGTGTGAGCTAGACTACTCTGATGCCAATGCAACTAAATAGGAGCACGCTATGGAGTATAGGGAAGCTAAGATACATGCTGGTTTGGTGATAAGAGCAGGTTCACAAAGCAAACTAAAAAATCATGCCAACTCTGTCCAAGCACACAAGGTGTTCAATAAGATGCTAGAGGCTTGAGGAAAACCTTTCTGATGGCCACACTATCCAGGTTGGGGTCTCCTTAGGTGCACAACATGATGGAAAGGTTATTTTGGCAAAAGCAAAAACTTGCTAGTGCAAGTTTTTCAAAACTTTGTTTCTAGACAGAAACTATGGGGCATTATTGCATGGGGTTAAAACATCCCAATAAGGCTGATCTCCTGGACTTAAGGGTTTGTAGCGTTAACTACAAGCATGAAAAATCCCAAGGTTAGTAGAGCAAACTAAAATATGGTTGCAGTACAAACTGTCAAACTGGATCAGAATGAAAATGAGGATGATTTGCTCAAATTTTCCAAAACACCAAGTTCGGTTTTTGCATAAAAGTGACCTAGGGACATCACATGACACCTATGGATCTTTTTTGGTATTTATAAATGAGTTTATTAATAGGTTGTAGTGTAACTTAGGCCTTTAAAAGGGTGAAAATGCTATTAAAGAATTAAAACTTGGCAACTTTTATTTATAAAAATAATTCCACTGGTTTTACTAATTGAAATAAAACGCTTTAATACAACATTCAAGTCCCACTTCATTATTCAAAAGTTTCAAATAGGAGAGAAGAATTTTGTAATTCAGAAAAAAGGAGTGGCTCTGAAGTCAATAGAAAATCCAGAAAATAGAAAATAAATATTGTTGGCAAAAATTTAATTAATAAATCATGATTAAATTTTTGGGTGTTACAACACTACCCCCAACAATCTTATTCCTGCCGCACATCAATATTAACATGAAAAAAAAATAATCCACACACACAATATGACGAGGGTCACAGTAAAATTGCTGACGATTGGTGCATCTACGGTGTACTAGCGAGGTGATCGATTAGTTGTTAAGTGCGAGCATGCTCTGCGCTCAGTGTACGTGGTATGTGGTTGTAAGTTGAATGACGCGAGGGCGTGTAAATCAAATTTATGTTGGAAAAATTTATTTGTCATAGTGGTCTCAGATTAGCTACGATGGAAACACTCAATCTTTTAAATCACAGCAAACAACTGAAACCAACACAATAGATTCATATAGTAAATTATAAAACACAACACAGATATTACATCAGGAAAACGCTACGCTAATAGATATAATCATGGTGTCTACGGTACAAGTAAAAGTCTATAGGTCATGAGGAAATATTCCGTGATGAAGGAGACTTTCATGGGGTCTTGGTTTGGGTCTACAGGCAGGATGTTCACAACTGCCCAATATTTCGAAGCTGTGGTAGTGATCCTTGATTTGAACAACTTGCACTGGGGCGCGTGGGGAGAATCCATGGTATTGCAGGCAAAATCCCACAATATCTTAACAAAACTCCCCGGGGTTGCATCCGGGGTTCTCATATGAATCCCAAAGAATGACATGGAAAAATGGCTGTGAAGGCGGTGCACAAGGTGAGGGATGCTTGGTAAGGTCACGGAGGGGCCTCTTATATAGCATCTGGCTAGGGTTTATTGTTGCGGAATGTTGCATCGGACTCCGAACAACCTTCGGTCACCACCATACATAACTCTATACTACCGAAACGTCATCGAACCTTAAGTGTGCAGATCCTGCGGGTTCGAGAACTATGTAGACATGACCGAGACACCTCTACGGTCAATAACCAATAGCGGGACCTGGATGCCCATATTGGTCCCTACATATTCTATGAATATCTTTATCGGTTGAACCTCTATGTCAAGGATTCAGTTAATCCCGTATGCACTTCCCTTTGTTCTTCAGTATGTTACTTGCCCGAGATTCGATCATCGATATCTCTATACCTAGTTCAATATCGTTACTGGAAAGTCTCATTACTCATTCCGTAATACAAGATCCCATGGCTAACTCTTTAGTCACATTGCTTGCAAGGCTTATAGTGATCTTGTATTACGAGTGGACCTTGAGATACCTTTCCGTCACACGGAGTAACATATCCCAGTCTTGATCCATGCCAACCCAACATATACCCTCGGAGATACCTGTAGAGCACCTTTATAGTCATCTAGTTACGTTGCGACGTTTGATACACACAAGGCACTCCTCCGATGTCAGTGAGTTGCATGATCTCATGGTCATAGGAATAGATACTTGACATGGAGAAAACTGTAGCAATAAACTGACACAATTATATGCTACATTTATATTTTTGGGTCTTGTCCATCACATCATTCTCCTAATGATGTGATCCCATTATCAAATGACACCTCAAGTCCATGGCTAGGAAACCTTGACCATGTTTGATCAACGAGCTAGTCTAGGCTACTATGAAATATTTACTCATGGGTGGGGCAAGCTCTTCTATTCCGGTTCATGGTTTCTCTTGGCTATATGGTTCATCTGGGGGGAGATCGAGCTTCAAGAAATTGTGAACGGTCTTATCAATACACAAATGTATAACTCCCCAGGAATTTCAATTGCGCTTATATCCATCACTGTAGGACTTGGGTTCAAGCTTTCCCCAGCCCCTTTTCATCAATGGACTCCTGACGTCTACGAAGGAGTGTGGTTTGTTCGACAAGTTCCTACCTCTATATCTATCTCTGAGGTGTTTGGGTTAGGCATAATAGGGACATGGTGTTGTCTATGTATCCACACATGTATCTGAGTTTCCGATCAATACAATTATAGCATGGATAATAAATGATTATCATGAACAAGGAAATATGATAATAGCCAATTTATTATTGCATCTAGGGCATATTTCCAACGGTCTCCCACTTGCACTAGAGTCAATAATCTAGCTCACATCACCATGTGATTTACATTGTTATGAATCTAACACACAATGAGTTCTGGGGTTCGATCATGCTTTGCATGTGAGAGAGGTGTTTAGTCAACGGGTCTGCGACATTCAGATCCGTGTGTACTTTGCAAATCTCTATGTCATACTGTACACACTGCTACCACACTCCACTTGGAGCTATTACAAATGGCTGCTCCACTATACGTATCTGGAGTGCTAATAAGAGTCATCCAGATTGGTGTCAAAGCTTGCATCGACGTTACCCTTTACGACGAACTCTTTATCACCTCCATAATCGAGAAATATTTCCTTAGTCCTCTAGATTCTAAGGATAATCTTGACCGTTGTCTAGTGATCCACTCCTGGATCACTCTTGTAACCCCTGACAAACTCATGGCAAGGCACACACAGGTGCGGTACGCAGCATGGCATACTATATAGAGCCTATGGATTAAGCATAGGGGACGGCCTTCGTCCTTTCTATTTCTTCTGTCGTTGTCGAGCTCTGAGTCTTACTAAACTCCACACCTTACAAATCAGGCAAGAACTCCTTCTTTGACTGATCCATTTTGAACTCTTTCAAAATCTTTTCAAGGTATGTACTCATTGAAAAATCTCATCAGGCGTCTTGATCTATCTCAATAGATCTCGATGCTCAATGTTCAAGTAGCTTTATCCAAGTCTTCCTTTGAAAATCACTTTTCAAACAACCGTTTATGCTTTCCAAAAATTCTAAATTATTTCCGATCAACAATATGTCATCCACATATACTTTATCAGAAATTCAATAGTGCTCCCACTCACTTTATTCTAAATACAAGTTTCTCGTACACTTTGTATAAACTAAAAACCTTTGATCACCTCATCAAACTATATATTCCAACTTGGAGATGCTTGCTCCAGCACTTAGATGGATTGCTAGAGCTTGCATACTTTTTAGCATCCTTAAGAGTGACAAAACCTTCCGGTTGTATCACATATAACCTTTCCTCATGGAAACCATTAAGGAAACTATGTTTTGACATCCATCTGCCAGATTTCATAATGGAAAAACTGCAACAACTACTAACATAATTTCAACAGACTTTAGCATCACTATGAGTGAGAAAGTCTCATCACAGTCAACTCCTTGAACTTGTTGGAAACTTCTTTGTGACAAGTCGAGCTTTATAAATGGTGACATTTACCATCAGCGTCTGTCTTCATCTTAAAGGTCCATTTGTACTCAACGACCTGCCCTCCAACGGGCTAGTCTACCAAAGTCTATACTTGGTTTTCATACATGGATCCTTTCTAGGATTTCATGGTCTCTAACCATTTGTCGAAATCCGGGCTCATCATCGCTTCTCCATAGCTCGTAGGTTCATAGTTGTCCAACAAAATGACCTCTAAGATAGGGTTGTCGTACCACTCAGGAGCAGTACGCGTCCTTGTTCACCTACGAGGTTTGATAGTAACTTGATCTGAAGTTTCATGATCATCATCATTAACTTCCTCTTCAACTAAAGTAGGACCCACATAAACATCTTTCTGCGTTGCGCTACTCTCTGGTTGAAACAATGGTTCAACAACCTCATCAAGTTCTATCTTCCTCCCACTCAATTCTTTCGAGAGAAACTCTTTCTCGAGAAAGGACCCATTTTAGCAACAAACACTTTGCACTCGGATCTCAGATAGAAGGTACACCCAACTGTTCTGAGGGTATTGTATGAAGATGCATTTGTCCACTTTGGGTTCGAGCTCATTAGGTGAAAACTTTTTTCACATAAGTGTCGCAGCCCCAAACATTAAGAAATGATAGCTTAGGTTTCTGCCAAACCAAAATTAATACGGTGTCATCTCAACGGACTTAGATGGTGCCCCTTTTAAAGTTAATGTGGTTGTCTCTAATGCATAACCCCAAAACGATAGTGGCAAATCGATAAGAGACATCATAGTTCGCACCATATCCAATAGAGCACGACTACGACGTTCGGACACACCATCATACTATGGTGTTCTAGGTGGCATCAGTTGTGAAACAACTTTCACATTGTCTAAAGTTGTATGCCAAACTCGTAACTCAGATATTCACCTCCGCGATCATACCATAGACATTTTTATCTTCTCGTCACGATGATCTTAAACTTCACTCTGAATTTGTTTGAACTTTTCAAACGTTTCATACTAGTGTTTCACTAAGTAAATATACTCATATATACTCAAATCATCAGTGAAGGTAAGAAAATAACGATATCCACTGCATGCTACAACACTCATTGGACCGCATACATCAACATGTATCATTTCCAATAAGTTACTAGCCCACACCATGATACCGAAAACGGGGTCTTTAGTCATCTTGCCCATGAGGCATGGTCTGCATGTCTCAACCGATTCGAAATCGAGTGAGTCAAAAGATCCATCAGCATGGAGTTTCTTCATGCGATTTATACCAATATGACATTTAGCGGTAGTGCCACAAGTATGTGGTACTATCATTATTAACTTTGTATCTTTTGGCATCAATGTTATGAACATATGTATTACTACGATCAAGATTCAACAAACCATTCTCATTGGGTGCATGACCATTGAAGGTATTATTCATGTAAACAGAATAACCATTATTCTCTAACTTAAATGAATAACCGTGTTGCAATAAAAATGTTCTAATCATGTTCATGCTTAATGCAAACACCAAATAACATTTATTTAGGTTCGTCACTAATCTCAAAGGTAGAGAGAGCGTGCGATGTTGATCACATCAACCTTGGAGACATTTCCAATACACATCGTCACCTCACCCTTAGCTAGTCTCCGTTTATTCCGTAGCTTTTATTTCGAGTTACTACCATTTAGCAATCGAACCGGTATCTAATACCCAGGTGCTACTAGGAGTACTAGCAAGGTACACATCAATAACACATATATCAAATATACTTTTGTCGATGTTGCCAGCCTTCTTATCTACCAAGTATCTAAGGTTGTTCCGCTTCAGCGACTGTTCACCTCATAATAGAAGAACTTAGTCTCTAGTTTGGGTTCAACTTTGGGTATCTTCACTGGAACAACAACTGACTTGTCATCCATGAAGTTTCCCTCCTTGCCCTTGCCCTTCTAGAAACTAGTGGTTTAACTAACCATCAACACTTGATGCTCCTTCTTGATTTCTACCTTCGCGGTGTCAAAAATTGTGAATAGCTCAGGGATCATTATTTCCATCCCTAGCATTTTATAGTTCATCACGAAGTTCTAGGAGCTTAGTGACAGTGACTTGGAGAACTATATCAATCACTATGTTATCTGGAAGATCAACTCCCACTCGATTCAAGCGATTGTAGCACCCAGACAATCTGAGCACATGCTCAATAATTGAGCTATTCTCCTTCATCTTGCAGGCAAAGAATCTTGTTGGAGATCTCATATCTCACAACACGGGCACGAGCCTGAGATACCAATTTCAGCTCTTAGGACATCTCATATGTTACGCGACGTTCAGAACGTTTAGGAGCCTCAATTCTAATCCGTAATTCATGATGCACTGAACTATCAAGTAGTCATCGGAACGTTCCTATCAGATGTTCACAACATCTACAAACGATGCCGGAGGGGGTGGCGCACTGAGCGGTGCATTAAGGACATAAGCCTTCTGTGCAACAATGAGGACAATCCTCAGATCACGGACCCATTTCGCAATATTGCTACCATCATCTTTCAACTGTATTTCTCTAGGAACATATAAAAATTCAAGGGAGCTACAGCTTGAGCTAGTAATCCACAACATAATTTGCAAAGACACTACTGACTATGTACATGGTAATGAGTTCAATTAATCATATTACTTAAGAACTCCCACTCAAATTGACATCCCTCCGGTCATTCAAGTGATACATGATCCAAGTTCACCAACTCAAGTCCGATCATCACGTGAGTTGAGGTGGTTTCAATGGTGAACATCATCATGTTGATCATATCTCCTATATCACTAATGTTCGACCTTTCGGTCTCTTGTGTTCTGAGTCCATGTCTATACATGCTTGGCTCGTCAAGTTTAACCTGAGTGTTCCTCACATGCAACACTGGCTTGCACCCATTGTATGTGAACGTAGAGTCTATCGCACCCGATCATCACGTGGTGTCTCCACACGATGGACTTTCGCAATGGTGCACACTCGGGGAGAACACAATTTATCTTGAAATTTAAGTGAGGGATCACCTTATAATTCTACCATCATCCTAAGCAAAACAAGGTGCATAAAAGGATTAACATCACACGCAAATCATAGGTGACATGATATGGCCATGAACTTGTGCTTTTGATCTCCATCCTTAAAGCACCGGCATGATCTCCATCGTCACCGGAATGACACCATGATCTCCATCAACATGTTGCCATCAGGGTTGTCGCGCCCACCATGCTTCTACTACTATTGCTACAACTTAGCGATAAAGTAAAGCATTGCATAACGCTTAATGATTAACATGCAGGTCATACAATAATTAAAGACAACACTATGGCTCCTGCCGGTTGCCATACTCATTGACATGCAAGTCGTGATATTCTATGCAATACATGATCATCTCATACATCACATATATATCATCATGTAATTGGCCATATCACATCACAACATACCCTGCAGAAACAAGCTAGACGTCCTCTAATTTGTGTTGCATGTTTTACGTGGCTGCTACGGGTATCTAGCAAGAACAATTCTCACCTATGCATAAACCACAACATAAATATGCAAAGGTTACTTAGACTATTGTTCAAGATAATGAGTTAAGTTAATCAAATTACTAAAGCTCCCACTCAAATTGACATCCCTTAGGTCATCTGAGTGTCACATGATCCAAATTCACCAACTCAACTCCGATCATCACATGAGTTGAGGTGATTTCAATGGTGAACATCATCATGTTGATCATATCTACTATATGACTCATGTTCGACCTTTCAGTCTCTTGTGTTCCAAGGCCATGTCTGTACATGCTAGGCTCGTCAAGTTTAACCCGAGTGTTCTGTATGTGCAACACTGGCTTGCACCCATTGTATGTGAACGTAGAGTCTATCACACCCGATCATCACGTGGTGTCTCGACACGATGAACTTTCACAACGGTGCACACTCAGGGAGAACACAATTCATCTTGAAATTTAAGTGAGGGATCACCTTATAATGCTACCGTTGTCCTAAGAAAAACAAGGTGCATAAAAGGATCAACATCACATGCAAATCATAAGTGACATGATATGGCAATGAACTTGTGCTTTTGATATCCATCTTGAAAACACCGGCATGATCTTCACCGTCACCGGCATGACACCATGATCTCCATCATATTGATATCCATCAATGTGTCGCCATCGTGGTTGTCGCGCCCACCATGCTTCTACTACTATTGATACCATTTAGCAATAAAGTAAATCATTACATAGCGCTTAATGATTGACACGCAGGTCATACAATAATTAAAGACAACCATATGGCTCCTGCCGGTTGCCGTACTCATCGACATACAAGTTGTGATATTCTATACAACACATGATCCTCTCATACGTCACATATATGTCATCATGTAATTGGCCATATCACATCACAACATACCCTACAAAAACAAGTTAGACGTCCTCTAATTTGTGTTGCATGTTTTATGTGGTTGCTATGGGTATCTAGCAAGAACAATTCTCACCTACGCAAAAACCACAACGGTAATACATAAGTTGCTTTTAAACCTTCTCAAGGACCGCCTTTGTCGCATATGATCCAACTAAAGTAGGAGAAACAGACACCCGCTAGCCATCTTTGTGCAACGAAGTTACACGCCTGTCGATGGAACCGGTCTCTCGTAAGCATACGAGTAAGGTTGGTCCGGGCCGCTTCATCCCACAATACCGCTGAACCAAAACATGACCAAGGGAGGAAGCAATCTAAGCATCAACGCCCACAAACTCCTTTGTGTTCTACTCGTGATCTCATCTAAACATAGACCTAGCTCATGATGCCACTGTTGGGGAACGTTCCATGGGAAACAAAAAAATTCCTACGCACACGCAAGATCTATCCATGGTGATGAGCATCTACGAGAGGGAGAGTTGATCTACATACCCTTGTATATTGCTAAGTAGGAAGCGTTAAGAAACACGGTTGATGTAGTCGAATGTCTTCGCGATCTAAATCGCCAAGCGTCCCGCGATCCCATCACGATCCTTCTCGCGATCCAATCACGATCTGTCCCGCAATCTTGATCACGGTCCTTCCGATCTAGCGCCGAACAGACGGCACCTCCGCGTTCAGCACACGTACAGATCGATGACGATCTCCGCCTTCTTGATCCAGCAAGATGCAGCAGAGAGGTAGATGATTCTCTAGCAGCACGATGGCGTGGCGGCGATGGTGGTGGAACTATTCCGGCACGGCTTCGCCTAAGCACCGCCGAACTAGACTAGAGGAGAAAACTGATCTTGATGAAGTAGAGGGAGCACGTGGCAATTAGGTTTGCTTTCCCCTCTAAATCCTCTAGTTTATATAGGAGGGAGGGAGGGGAGGAGGCAGCCTCAAACCCTCAAGAGTTGGTCGAAATTGGAGGTGGAGGAGTCCTACTCCAATCCTATTAGAAGTAGGATTCCTCCTTTCCACTTGGAAACTCTTTCCACCTCTCCACCTTTTGTTTCTTCCCACCCCTAGCCGCATGGGCCTTAGTGGGGGGCTTGGCCAGCCCACTATGGGCTGGCTTGACTCCTCACACAGCCCATGAGGCCCTTTGGGTCGATACACCCCTCCCGATGGTCCACGGTACCCCTCCCAGCACTCCCAGTACACTACCGATGAACCCGAAACTTTTCCGGTGACCAAAACAGGACTTCCTATATATCAATCTTTACCTCCGGACCATTTCGGAGCTCCTCGTGATGTACGGGATCTCATACGGGGCTCCGAACAACCTTCGGTCACCACCATACATAACTCTATACTACCGAAACGTCACCGAACCTTAAGTGTGCAGACCCTGTGAGTTCGAGAACTATGTAGACATGACCGATACACCTCTACGGTCAATAACCAATAGCGGGACCTATATGCCCATATTAGTTCGTACATATTCTACAAAGATATTTATCGGTTGAACCTCTATGTCAAGGATTCAGTTAATCCCGTATGAAGTTCCCTTTGTTCTTTGGTATGTTACTTGCCCGAGATTCGATTGTCGATATCTCTATACCTAGTTCAATCTCGTTACCGGCAAGTCTATTTACTCGTTCCGTAATCAAGATCCCGTGGATAACTCTTTAGTCACATTGCTTGCAAGGCTTATAGTGATGTTGTATTACTGAGTGGGCCTTGAGATACCTCTCCGTCACACGGAGTAAGAAATCCCAGTCTTGATCCATGCCAACCCAACTGACACCCTCGGAGATACCTATAGAGAACCTTTATAGTCACCCAGTTACGTTGCGACGTTTGATACACACAATGTACTCCTCCGGTGTCAGGGAGTTGCATGATCTCATGGTCATAGGAATAGATACTTGACATACAGAAAACTGTAGCTATAAACTGACACGATCATATGCTACGTTTATAGTTTTGGATCTTGTCCATCACATAATTCTCCTAATGATGTGATCCTATTATCAAATGACATCTCATGTCCATGGCTAGGAAACCTTGACCATCTTTGATCAACGAGCTAGTCTATTAGAGGCATACTAGGGACATGGTGTTGTCTATGTATCCACACATGTATATGAGTTTCCGATCAATACAATTATATCATGGATAATAAATGATTATCATGAACAAGGAAATATGACAATAACCAATTTATTATTGCCTCTAGGGCATATTTCCAACAATTATACTGTGGTCTGGGGACAATTTTGGTTGTCGGTTCTGCTCTATGGTGGTCGGGTCAAAGCCACATATATGATTCAAAAAAATGTTATATTGTTGTGGTTGTTGACTAGGTTGGTTCCTGGTAGTCTCATCCATAATTTTATTCTACAGTTAAAAAGGTATACACATAGCCATAGGTGATACTATTGAAAATAATGGCACATCAATAGTCTGCAATTTATTAATGGCCATACACAGTCGTACTATTACGCGACATAGGTATATTAAGACTCGACACTACTTGAGTGACTTAGTCAACTTTATTCATATCTAGTCGAGCGTGCCTTTCGGTTATCGAGGCTTCTCCTTGGGCTTCACCATTGGGGTTGACTAGGTTAGGGTGTGGGGTTGCGGGGTCGGGGTAGCGATGATGACCATCGCATGGGTTTGGTAGTCACAATCCCATTAGAGTGTGTCCCCAATAGGCGACGAAGCTCTTCCGATGATACAATTTTATTACGCTTGGTTAGAGGGGCAGGCCTCGATGACTCTATCGGTTGTCCAAACAGCACAACAAGGTTGTCGGCATCAGGCACAACTTCTCTTTTTTTCAGGGCTCAGCGAGCGAGTTCTTCGCGTGTTGTAATCAGATCAAGGGTGACCTGATCAAACAACCCCTCTTGTGACCTTAAGTAGCGCACAAGATGCAATAACGCGGGGTCCGCCTTATGGTCTATGTTGGCGACTTGGGTCGACCTACTATATCCTTGAAAGCTGGGGTAGTAGTAGAACGAGCGACAATTAACCCTCGGCGACAGGTGCCAGAGTTGAACTATAGCCTCTTGAGCTGCTAGCTAGATGGCTTGCAGCTTGTGGGAGGTTGTCCTTCCGGTGAACCAATAGGGGTGTTCTGGCAAGATACCCCTATCGAAAATGTGTGTGTGGCCCAAAAGTGATGAATGGCATCACTTGTGTGCTTCTGGAACACAATATATTCAGGGGGCTCTCCTAATGCAAAGGCACAGCCGGTGAGGTTGGCTAGAATGGTCACAAAATCCCCAAGGTCGGTCGCGGCGGTTCCATTTCGCACAATGGCGCCGGGCATGTGGGCTTGGTTTTGGATAGGAGGCTGTGGTGTATTGGGTTCGACAAACATCTCCTTTATAGAAAGGGAACGGGGTATTCCTTTGCACGCCTTGCGAATGAGACAATTTAGGTGTCGATCACAGGCGTGTGATCATTGGTGTAAGCTTATAGGTTGGGCATCAATTGCCAAAACGGTGTCGGGGTCACTGTGTGGCTATTAGATAGGGTAGGCTTGGCTATGGTAGGGTAAGGTTTGGGTGGGTGGGTTAACCTAGGTTTTCTTGACCCGACTAAGATAGTATTAACCAATGGTCGGCTTGGCTCTGATACCAAGTTTGTTAGGACCGGCTTTCCAGGATATTAATTTCCTAGTAACTGGTCCTTGTGCTCACCAGCCTGAGGATTACTATTAGCTGATGGACACATTCTTGATACAGAATCCAAGCAATTACAAAATCTAAATTACAATACCATGGTGGTCTATGGAGTACAACAAAGTTTCTAGTGGTTGATGGCGGAAGCGCTTCATGGATCCTTAACATCTATGGGACTCCACACTGGAGCATCAACATGTTATACAAACGGTTTTTAACCCCTTTTCGCAACGTAGTTCCAAACCGTCGCCTTGTATGTGTGGGAGATAGAGGGGGGGTCTATCCCGCATGACACCGCAAAAACGTCGGCAATGGTGGCCAACGAACACAAACAATCTGCAAATATAATTGTGTGCGGTGCAGGAATAGATCGCACACATAATCTTTTGGGCGTACGTGTGGGATTTGGGATCAATCACCCATGTCCAAGACGAGTGAAACACGTCTAATTTCTCATGGAAAACAAATGGAGTTTGACCTTTGACCATCTACGAAACGTTAACTAATCCACACGGGCCATTGTAGACATTGTGTGTGATAGATCATCGCACAGAGATTTCTCTAGGAACCGTGTACCATATATAACATGATCGTACATCGGGCATTGTCTTTGCATCGGGCATGGTTTCCTGTTGGCTCACGTTTGAGATACAGTGCTATCGCAAATGATGAGTAGCTCCTAAGAACACGTACAAGTGTTGCAAATCATTTCCAATTTTTATGTGTCATCAACGTTTTAGATTATATATCGTGTGCTTTTCCTATGGACCACAGGCGGTTGCACAATGAGTCGCGTGTGCTTTCCATTCTGGACCGCACACACTTAGTTGCTTGAACCGTGTGCGCTGAAATTGCCATGTTATTGTAAAATATTGCATTTAATTCACGTTGCAAATAGGAAATTCGCCACAATATACAATCAAAAAATAGTGTCCACATGAAGAACATTCATCCTAATTCGCCACAATATGCAATTGAACGAATAGTGTCCATGATGTCTACTACACAACCTTCTTCTTGTAGACTCGTGTTGGGCCACCAAGTGCAGAGTTTTCTTGGTTAGTGAAAATTTTCCCTCAAGTGGATGATCTAAGGTTTATCAATCCGTGGGAGGTATAGGATGAAGATGGTCTCTCTCAAACAACCCTGCAAGCAAATACAATAAATCTCTTGTGTCCCCAACACACCCAATACAATGGAAAATTTTATAGGTGCACTAGTTCGGCGAAGAGATGGTGATACAAGTGCAATATGGATGGTAGGTATAGGTTTTTGTAATCTGAAAATATAAACATAGCAAGGTAACTAATAACAAAAGTGATCACCAACGGTATTGCAATGCTTGAAAACAAGGCCTGGGGTCCATACTTTCACTAGTGCTAGTTCCCTCAACAATACTGACGTAGTTGAATCATATGTAAATACCTCTCGTGCGACAAAGAGTTCACTCCAAAGTCACAAATATCGGAGAATTAATGAAGAAATTATTGTAGGGTACGAAACCACCTCAAAGTTATCTTTTCCGATCAATCTTATGATCTATCCCTGTAAGTGTCACGAACAGCCCTAGAGTTTGTACTAAAATAACACCTTAAGATAGACATCAACCAAAACCCTAATGTCACCTAGATGCTCCAATGTCACCACGAGTACCCTTGGGCTTGATTATACGACATGCATCACACAATTTCAGATTGATCATGTTCAATCCAACACAAAGAACTTCAAAGAGTGCCCCAAAGTTTCTACCGGAAATTCAAGACGAAAACATGTGCCAACCCCTATGCATAGATTCCCAAGGTCACGAAACCCGCAAGTTGATCACCAAAACATACATCAAGTGGTTCAATCGAACATCCCAATGTCACCATGCATATCCCATCGCAAGACATACATGAAGTGTTCTCAAATCCTTAAAGACTCAATCCGATAAGAAAAATTTAAAGGGAAAACTCAATTCATCACAACAAGATAGAGAGGGGAAAACTCCATATGATTATCTATATCAATAAAGCTTGAGGTACATCAAGATCGTGTCATCTCAAGAACACGAGAGAGAAAGATCGAACACATAGCTACTGTTACATACCCTTAGCCCCGAGGGTGAACTACTCCCTCCTCTTCATGCAGAGTGTTGGGATGATGAAGATGGCCTTCGGTGATGGTTTCCCCCTCCGGCAGGGTATTGGAATGGGCTCCTGATTGGTTATCCATGGCTCTGGAGGCTTGCGGCGGCAGAACTCCCAATCTTGGTTTCTTTTCGGAAGTTTTGATATTTATATGAATTTTTGGCGTCCATCTCATGTCAAGGGGTGCCACGAGGTGGTGGCAAGCCTGCTAGGCGCGACTAGGGGGTGGCCGTGCCTGGCAGGCTTATCGCCTCCTCGTGGCTCTTCTGGTCCAGGTGCAATGCTTTGGGGGTCTCTTTTGGTTCACAAAAAATCATACTAAATTTTCATCCCATTCCAAGAACTTTTATTTTTGCACAAAAAACGACACCATGGTAGTTCTGCTAAAAACAGCGTCAGTCCAGGTTAGTTCTAATAAAATCATATAGAATTATTGCAAACATGACATGAATACTTGATAAATTATAGATACGTTGGAGACGTATCATCATCCCTAAGCTTAATTCCTGCTCATCATCGAGTAGGTAAATGATAAAAGAAATAATTTATGAAGTGTGAAGGCTAGCATAGTGCATAAATTTGATGAATGATAATTCCAAACACTTTTTCTAGCACCATTATATATCATAGGTAGTAGCTCATCTCATAAAACTTATCATGATAATGTAACAAGCTATTCACAAGTTAAAGTATAGACTAACAAACTATGATTTCAGTCACCAAGCAATTGCAAGTCATCCTATTTTCAGGAAGGGTCTATGTAAGAGCTTTGATTTAGCAAATTCCACATACTCAACTATCATACAGTCTTCCATGATTGCTAACACTCGAAGCATATTTTTAGAGCAAATGGCATCCGTCAAACACAAAGAAAGATAGGGGCTTAAAGTTTTGCCTCCCAACTTATTTATCATATAGATAATTGTCAACAATAATAATTCATGGTCAAATATATTTGAATGGCCATATATGAATGGATCTTTCCCCAACACCTGACGCTTGCTAAGAGAAAAAAGGCAAAATATAGGAAGTGGTGAAGATCATCATGACTCTTGCATAAAGGTAAGTACTAGAAAGTAAAAGATAGGCCCTTCGCAGAGGGAAGCATTGATTTGCAGAGGTGCCAGAGCTCGAGCTTTTAAGACAGAGATTAATAATAAATTTGGGCGGTATGGTTTCATTGTGACTGTAACAACCGATAGATTTCAGTATCTTCCATGCTAGATACATTATAGGCGGTTCCCAAAAAGAATGGTAAAGTTTTTTACTCCCCCTCCACCAATCAATCACACTCCATGGCGAGCCAAATTCACGGGTACCATCCATACCAAAAACATTCCTAGGGGAGTTTTTTTAAAAATATTTACATTTTTCTTTGATTTCGGGACTGAGAATTCTTATTACCACCCACTTTCTCGTGAATGATAGTGAATCAACACATATCGTGAGAATAACCAACCTAGCTTGGAAGATACTGACAACCCCTAGTTACTATATGACCAATTCGGGCATACAAAACAGAATATTATTTGAAGGTTTAGAGTTTGTCACATGCAAATTTACTTAGAACGGCATGTAAATACCGCATATAGGTAGGTATGGTGGACTCATATGGAACAACTTTGGGTTTAAGTATGTTTGGTTGCACAAGTAGTATTTCTACTTGGTGTGGAAGTTTTGGCTAGTATGAGGTGGAAGCAAGCACCACATGTTGGAGGATCAATAACAATATAACTTATATTATACCCAAGCAAAACTGATTACCTTGTCTTGCTTGTCCAACTTTAACTAATTTGCTCAAGTTTGAAAATAATTAATGGGTATTCACAATCATAGAAGATGTCTAAGATAGTATATTTATATGTGAAATCTCTCTTCCTTCAATATTCTTTCATGAATTATTCAAGTGACCAGTGCGATGTTTGCTAACTTTCAATAAATTTTACCACCGATACTTCTTATATGTGAAGTCATTAGTCCCCATGGGATAATCATATAAAACATATATAATTTCAGATTTATGATATTCAATTCGTTCAACCATTTACTCATAGGATAAAAGTGAAGCACAAGAGTAAATGACAAAACTACTCCAAAACATATAAGTGAAGATCAATGAGTAGTCAAACAATTAAGTACCTATGTGAGGACTTTATCTCTCTCTCAATAAAGATTTTAAGATCTCAAGTATTTTATTCAACAGCAAGAAAAAGAATAATAGCACTCCAAGAATAGCATGCATCATGTGAACAAATAAAAATTTAGGCTCAACATAGGCTAACCGATAGTTGACGAAGAGAGATGGGATGCGTAGCATCCCCAAGATTAGATGCTTGAGACTTCCGGAAATATTTACTTGGGGTGCCTTGGGAATCCCCAATCTTGATCTTTTGTATCTCATTCATTCCTCTCATATCATGGTTTCACCTATTCTCAAAAGCTTCATCCACACAAAACTCGAAAAGAACTCGTGAGATAGGTTAGTACACATAATAATAAATCAACTCTTTATGTACTTCCAAGACAATTTGAAAAATAATTTTCAAACATTAGGTACTGTATACTATCATTTCCACAATTTATATCTACCAATATAGGCTATGGAAACTATAGGACAAGTAGATAACACAACTATGACAGCAATCTGTCCAAACAGAGCCGTCTGTAGAAATCTATTAAACCAGTGTACTTATGTAACTCAAAAAATTATCAAAATTTATTAAATTCTATAATATTTACATGAAAACACTGTATAAAATTTTCAGAAACTATCCACGTTCCAGTAAAATATGAAAATTCAAACACTACAGCAGAAGTTTCTGTTTTTACACAGCACACATCAAACATGCAATTCAAGCATCCTAAAAGAAATTCTTGGAACTTTTTATTGAAAGACAATATTATAAATAACACATAACATATAAAAAAATTAAAATGACACTCCAAGCAAAACTCATATTATGTGACGAATAAAAATATAGCTCCAAGTAAGATATATCGATAGTGTTGAAGACGAAAGAGGGGATGCCTTTCAGGGCATCCCCAAGCTTCGGCACTTGAGTCTTCCTTGGATATTACTTTGGGGGTACCTTGGGAATCCCCTAGATTAGGTTCTTGTCACTCCTTATTCTCCTCATATCGGTGTCTTACCCAAAACTTGAAAACTTCAATCACACAAAACTTAACGGAACTTCGTGAGAAGGGTTAGTGTACTAAAGATAAATCATTCACTTAGGTATTGTCAAGACAAGATTCATAATTGTTATCACATAATACCTACTGTATTACACCATTCCCACAATTTATATTACTCAATATGAGCAATAGGAACACTTGAAACAAGCAAACTATGCATGCAAAACAGAATTTGTCAAAAACAGAACAGTCCGTAAAGATCTGAATGATCAACATACTTCCCTGACTCTAAAAATTCTGAAATATTAGGTAATATCAAGGAATTTGCATATAAATGTTGTGTAATAATTTCAGAATTTTGTGACGCTCTAGTAAAATCATATAATTCATATACTGGGCGCAAAACTTTCTGTTTTTGCACAGAATCGAACAAGCAAGTATCCACACTATCCCAAAGGCTTTACTTGGCACTTTATTGAAATAAAAGACACAACATGATTACCACAGTAGCTTAATCATGTGAAAACATAAAAACAAAAGGTAAAAGTGTTGGGTTGTCTCCCAACAAGCGCTTTTCTTTAATGCCTTTTAGCTAGGCATGATGATTTCAATGATGCTCGTATAGGAATAGTAGTTGAAACATGCAAGAGAGCATCATGAATCTCATGAAAATCACATTTAAGTCTAACCCACCTCCTATGCATATGGTTTTTTGAGAAAACAATTTAGGGTAGCAAGAATCAACTTGCATAGGAAGGAAAAACAAGCATGACTTTAAAACTTTGAACACATAGGGAGGAAACTTTATATTATTGCAATTCCTACAAGCATATGTTCCTCCCTCATAATAATTTTAAGTAGCATAATGAAGGAATTTCACAATATAACTATCACATAAAGCATTATTTTCATGATCTACAATCATAGAAATTTCACTACTCTCAACATAAGCAAAGTTCTTCTCATTGATAGTAGTGGGAGCAAACTCAACAAAATAACTATCATGTGACACTTGATTGACATAACCATATTGAATATTAAAATCGTGATAATAGGTTTCATGGTTCTCATTACTCTTTATAGCATAAATGTCATGACAATAATCATCATATATAGGAGGCATGTTATCATCATAACAGTTTTGCTCATTAAAACTTGCGGGACAAAAAATATCATCTTCATCAAACATAGCATCCCCAAGATTGTGGCTTTGCATATCATTAGAATCATGAATATTCAGAGAATTCATACTAACAACATTGAAATCATGCTCATCACTCAAAGATTTAGTGCCAAATATTTTAGTAACTTCTTCTTCTAACACTTCAGCACAATTTTCCTTTCCATCATTTTCACGAAAGACATTAAAAAGATGAAGCATATCAGGCAACCTCAATTCCATTTTTTGTAGTTTTCTTTTATAAAACCAAACTAGTGAAAAACAAGAAACTAAAAGATTCAATTGCAAGATCTAAAGATATACCTTCAAGCACTCACCTCCCCGGCAACGGCGCCAGAAAAGAGCTTGATGTCTACTACACTACCTTCTTCCTGTAGACTCGTGTTGGACCTCCAAGCGTAGAGTTTTGTAGGACAGTAGCAATTTTCCCTCAAGTGGATGACCTAATGCTTATCAATCCTTGGGAGGTGTAGGATGAATATGGTCTCTCTCAAACAACCCTGCAATCAAATACAAGAAATCTCTTGTGTCCCCAACACACCCAATACAATGGCAAATTGTATACGTGCACTAGTTCGGTGAAGAGATGGTGATACAAGTGCAATATGGATGGTAGGTATAGGTTTTTGTAATCTGAAAATATAAAAACAGCAAGGTAAATAATGACAAAAGTGATCACAAATGGTATCGCAATGCTTGAAAACAAGGCCTCGGGTCCATACTTTCACTAGTGCTAGTTCTCTCAACAATACTGACATAGTTGAAGCATATGTGTAAATACCGCTCGTGCGACAAAGAGTTCACTCCAAAGTCACAAATAGCAGAGAACTAACAAAGAAATTATTGTAGGGTATGAAACCACCTCAAAGTTATCTTTTCCGATCTATCTTATGAGCTATCCCTATAAGTGTCATGAACAGCCCTAGAGTTCGTACTAAAATAACACCTTAAGATACACATCAACCAAAACCCTAATGTCACCTAGACACTCCAATGTCACCACGAGTACCCATGGTCTTGCTTATACGATATGCATCACACAATTTCAGATTCATCATGTTCAAGCCAACACAAAGAAGTTCAAAGATTGGCCCAAAGTTTCTACCAGAGATTCAAGACGAAAACATGTGCCAACCCCTATGCATAGACTCCCAAGGTCACGGAACCCGCAAGTTGATCACCAAAACATACATCAAGTGGATCAATAGAACATCCCATTGTCACCATAGATATCCCATGGCAAGACCTACATCAAGTGTTCTCAAATCCTTAAAGACTCAATCCAATCAGAAAACTTCAAAGGGAAAACTCAATTCATCACAACAAGATAGAGAGGGGAAAACTCCATATGATTCATCTATATCAATGAAGCTCGTGGTACATCAAGATTGTCTCATCTCAAGAACACGAGAGAGAGAGAGACATCAAACACATAGCTACTGGTACATACCCTCATCCCCGAGGGTGAACTACTCCCTCCTCATCATGGAGAGCGTAGGGATGATAAAGATTGCCTTTGGTGATGGTCTCCCCCTCCGGCAGGGTGCCGGAACGAGCTCTCGATTGATTTTTCATGGCTCAGGAGTCTTGCGGCGGCGGAACTCCCGATCTAGGTTTCTTTTCGAAGGTTTCTATATTTATAGGAATTTTTGGCGTCGATCTCACGTCAAGGGGTGCCACGAGGCGGTGGCAAGCCTGCTAGGCGCGGCCAGGGGGTGGCCCCACCTGGCAAGCTTGTCGCCTCCTCTAGGCTCTTCTGGCCCAGATCCAATGCTTCGGGGGTCTCTTTTGGTCCACAAAAAATCATACTAAATTTTTAGCCCATTCCAAAAACTTTTATTTCTGCAGAAAAAACGACACCATGGTAGTTTTGCTGAAAACAGCTTCAGTCCGGGTTAGTTCTAATAAAATCATACCAAAATCATATAGAATTATTACAAACATGGCATGAATACTTCATAAATTATAGATACGTTGGAGACGTATTAGTCCAGAAGCATAGGATTCATCATAATTCATGACAATATGCAATTCAGAAAATGCTAGTTAAATTACATAGTTGTTAAACCGACATATCCAGTACATATTCATAGTGTACGATTTACAAAGACATGATCACATGGAAAATAATACATCCCTGTCTATATGTTTTGCTGATAACACTATATGAATGCGTACTTATTTTTAGGAGATTTGAATCCGGAAATCTTCGACTTCTTTAGAGGGCTTGATATAGTATTTCACAAAGAAGGCGCTAATAAATTTCCTAACAGACAACAATTCATCGGCGGCGACCGGTTCAAAAGTCATTGGAACGAAGATTGGTTGCATGACTTTTAGATCAGAATGTGACAAACGTGTGGAGTAGAAGATAGTAAATGAGAAGCAGACTTACTGATTTTATCCTGTCAGCATTGACACCACATTCAGCATGTCTGCATAGGTTTATCATGTGCGCACAAACGTAGTATCCACATAGGCCGGTACCTTGTTGTTTCTCAAGACACTAAATTTATTTGTACAGTATTAGTCGTGTATTTGCCCTGTTAGGAACAACTTAACCGGTGTAAGTTGTTTTTTTCTATGGGGAGAAATAGAAAGAGGTTTACTTAGAAACTTGAACATATGACTAGCATTTTCTTAAAATAATGGATTTCGTTGTCTTGCCGGAGAAACAATCACATGTTGTAGAGGTAGTTGGTGGTCGAACCTTACCCCCCCTAAAGTTCTGTTCTTTGACAATACACTGCAAATGAAGATGAATTTTAATTTGAAGACATTTTTTCCACCAACATGGGGCTTGTTAGTAATTTAATTGGAGGAAATGCACATGTATTACAAATATTACAAAAATGGGTGTGTCACTATGGCATGATGTGAAGATCCCGTGAGAAAAAATGGTAATGTCTGGCGAAAGATGTGATGGCCTACCCTTTGAAAATGAATGCATCTCACACAAAGGATCATGGTTTACGAAAAGTTGAGTTGGCATTTCAGACTCCAATCGATGTCAACATCATCCTTTCTCCTTCATTTTTTCCATGGTATGCAAACATCATTGTACTCCTAATATTGATTTTCTGGTGGATTACATGTCTCCTTTGCTAATTAATAACAACACATATATCATTGAACTAATATTTGCACTAAGCATATTTCAATAAAGTTCAATGATGGGTTGGCAAAAGGATTGTGGATAAACCCCTAGATGCAAGAAATGGATTGGCAAAGCTTGAAGCAAAGAGGACTCTACATTTTACTTTGTGAGAATCACTTTGAGTCCATAGGAAAGCCAGTACTATTAAAAGGGGGTAAGGTACTGTTGGTGAACAAGATGCTCAAATGTGCACAAGTGATAGTCACCAAAAACACCCACAAACTCTTCCACAAAATTCTGTCTAAGCCAAACATCAAAATCGGTGCCACCAAGTTTTCCATTCGGCCCTACCGATTTCTATCCCAAGACAGAACCAAGCCAAACCCTACCTTTTCGGTGCAACCGATTACGAGTCGGTGGAACCGAGTTTAGGTGGCAAACCTACTGATTTTTGACTACACCTATTCGGTGCAACCAAGCTTGTTGTATCGGCACCACTGATTTTTGTCATCTGACCATTGCCCACCTTTTCGTTGTCACCGAGAAGTCTATATCGGCCTCACCGAGATTCAAAAGTTTTCACCTTTGGAGCACTTTGGTACCACTGAGATTCACACATCTGTGTCACCGAGTTGGTCACTTAAGGTGTAACGGTTGGATTTTTGGAGATGTCTATATATACCCCTCCACCACCTCTCACGCGAAAGAGAAGAACTCAGAACAGATCCCCACTCATCCCATCAGATTTTCTGAGACAGAGCCACCTACTCATGTATTGAGATCATGTCATTCCATTCCTACCATATGAATCTTGATCTCTAGCCTCCCCAAGTTGCTTTCCACCCAATCAATATCTTCCACCAAAGTCAAATCTGTGAGAGGGTGATTGAGTGTTGAGGATTCTATCATCTTGAAGCACAAGAGCAAGGAGTTCATCGACATTATCGAGCCTATTACCTTTTGGAGGGTGGTGCCTCCTAGATTGCTTAGGTGTCGCTTGGGAGCCTCCTACTTCGTGTTGTGGAGTGAACCAAGAAGTTTGTAAGCGCAAGGAGATCGCCTACTTCATGAAGATCTACTCCAAGTTAGGCTAGTCCTCCGTGGACGTAGGCCATCATGGTATAGTCAAGGGTGCTTCTTCGTGGAACCCTCCGTGGTTAGAGCCCTCCTGGACTCTCGCAGCCGTTACCCTTCATGGGTTGAAGACTCCATAAACATGGACGTATGATAGCACCACCTATCGGAACCACGGGAAAAATCTTCGTGTCTTCAAATTGAGTTTGATCTTCCTACCCTTCCTTTACTATTCATGCTTGTCTTTACTTTCCGCTGCTATACTCGTAGACATCCATGTGTAGGGTGTACTTGACTTCTATCATTCCTAAAATCTGCCAACACTTAAAATTGGGAAAAGGTAGAACTTTTATTTTGCCAAGTAGTCTAATCACCACCCTCTAGACCTGCTTTCGATCCTACACCATGTTAATTAGTTCTCATAAATAAAATATCCCAACATGAATTACGTGTGGATGGTGGCAAAGAATCTCCTACAAATCATTTGTGTGTCACTTTGCGTTATTTTCGTCATTTTGCAATGAATGCAAAGAATTGTAAAGCATTTCGAACGGGAGATATGTCCACCTACATAAATGTCAGTAATTCAATTACATGAAATGCAGATGGACTCAGAAAATCACGAAATCCATTGTGTCATCGTGGCATGATCTCTGGACATCGTGGAAAAAATTTGGTAAATTTTGGCACAAGCTACAATGATCGCTAATTGGAAACCATAGCATGTGAGTAGAAGGATCATAATTCCAAGGGGAGAAGTGGCAAATCGAACTCCAATCGATGATGTCTTCATCGCCCCTCCTCCAAATTTTATCCCACGGTAGCCAATCATACTTATACGTTAGGTTTGATTTTCTGGTGCATTTATGGGCTCGATCGCTATTTTTAGATTTTTTTTAATCATTTATGGGGCATTTATTGCATATAAATAGAATCCCAACTTCAACAGCGATTGTTGACGAGAAGTATAAGGACCGACATTTGATCTGGGTGAATCCTACGGTGCATACGCATGATCCGTGTGGTTTGGGTTTTGTCCAATCAGAAAGCATGACTCGCGTTGCGCGCATTATGTTTCATAGGCTGTGGTTTAGAAAGCACACGGTTCTAGTTAGCCAACCGTGTGCTATTTGTCCACGCAGAACAGTCATATTTTCATTTCAAATGAATTTGGGACAACATCATTTCGCCTTGAATTATTTTCATCTGCAGACAATCAACTATTATCCCCTATATTGATTTACGGCCGCATTTCATGGCTTGTTTGCTAATTTGAAGACATTGTTTCCACCAACATGGGGCGTGTTAGTAATTTAATTAGAGGAAATGCAGATGTATTACGAGTATTACAAAAAATGGGTGTGTCACCGTGGCATGATGTGAAGAACCCATGCAAAAAATTGGTAATGTCTGGCGGAAGTTGTGATGGCCTGCCCTTTCCAAACGAATGCATCTCACACAAAGGATCATGGTTTACGAAAAGTAGAGTTGGCATTTCGGACTCCAATCGGTGTCAACCTCATCCTTTCGCCTTAATTTTTTTCCATGGTATGCAAACATCATTATACTTCTAATATTGATCTTGTGGTGGATTACATGTCTCGTTTGCTAAGTCATATTTTTGCAGTTACCATGTTAATTAGTTCTTATAAATAAAATATCCCAACATGAATTACGTGTGGATGGTGGCATAGAATCTCCTACAAATCATTCTTGTGTCACTTTGCGGGATTTTCATCATAGTGTAACAAATGAGAAGAATTGTCAAGCATTTTGGACGAGAGATGTGTCCACCTAAATAAATGTGGTAATTTAATTACATGACATGTAGATGGACTCAAAAAATCACGAAACTCGGTTTGTCATCGTGGCGTGATCTTGAGACATCGAGGAAAAAATTGATAAATTTTGGCACAAGCTACAATGATGGATAGGTGGAAATCATAGAATCTAAGTAGAAGGATCATAGTTCCAAGGGGAGAAATGGAAAATCGAACTCCAATCGATGGTGTCTGCATCGCCTCTCTTCCCAATTTAATCCCACGATAGCCAATCATAATTATACGACATGTTTGATTTTCTGGCACATTTATGGGCTCGTTCGATATTTTCATTATTTTTTTCATTTACGGGGCATTTATTGTATGTAAATCAAATCGCAACTTCAACAGCGATTGTTTACGAGGGGTATAAGGACCATCGTTCGATCTGGGTGAATACTACGGTGCAGAGCACGATCCGTGTGGTTTGGGTTTCGTCCAATCAGAAAATAGGACTCATGTTGCGCGCATTAGGTTTCATAGGCCGCGGTTTAGAAAGCACATGGTTCTAGTTAACCAACCGTGTGCTATTTTTCCACACAGAGCAGTCATATTTTCATTTCAAATCATCCGCATACAATCAACTATTAGCCCCTGTATTGATTTAAGGCCACATTTCATGACTTGTTTGCTAATTTGAGGACATTTTTTCCACCAACATGGGGCATGTTAGTAATTTAATTGGAGGAAATGCAAATGTATTATGAACATTACAAAAATGGATGTCACACCGTGGCATGATGTGAAGAACCCGTGCAAAAAATTGGTAATGTCTGGCGGAAGTTGTCAAGGCCTGCCCTTTGAAAACAAGTGCATCTCACACAAAGGATCATGGTTTACGAAAAGTAGAGTTGGCATTTCAGACTCCAATCGGTGTCAACATCAACCTTTTGTGTCGGTGCACTAGAGTCTTGGGTTCTCCAGTGCCCCTTACTCGTGCTCGGGCAGTAGTAGCCACCCCGACGGCAAGGACCAACAAGGAACTGCAAAATACAGATACAACAACATCAAGAAGACATCCAAACAATCAAACCCCCAGCAAGGTGAAGCCCCGGCAAGACCCGGCAAGGTGAAGCCCCGGCAAGACCCTGCCAGCGCAGAGGCCAGGTGTCGCCCCACCTGGGCACGTGTCGTGGCGCCGGCGATGGAGGGGCTAAGCGGTGCCGATGGGACGGGCTCCTGTCCTGTCCGTAGACAGTCAGAGATGCCTGACGGTGCATTGAATGCGCATGTCTTACACCATCAGTGTTAGGTATGATAGCACTGTAGCACTATACACCCCGTGTATACACTGTACGCCACTGTCGGGATCCCCTGGGTCATATAAAAGGAGTCCCAGGGCATTACGGTAGAGGACTTTTTTGCACTCTTCGACTTTGTACTCCCACCTTCTAGCTCACATGCGTAGCAGCTGTTCATAGCGCTCCTGTAGCTGGAACCCTAAAAACACCCACAATACAACCAAGTAGGTGTAGGGTTTTACGCATCTTTGTGGCCCAAACCTAGGTAAAATCCCACGCGTTGTTCATCAGATCGGCTCGCTGTGATAGCCTTTTTCCCCGCTGAACCGTAAAGGGATCCTCCCGATCCCATAGGTGTCATTCCCCCGACATCTTTGGCACGCCAGGTAAGGGGAAAGGCCGCATGGACATGATCTGGTGATCAGCGCGCCAGCTCCTTCATAATCATCATCACCATGGCCCCCAAGAGGAAGGGTTTGACGGCAGTTGGCCCATTCGCGTCCGCTATCCCTGTAGCTACACATACAGGTGATGGCGTAGACACGGGTGGAGGAGGCAGAGGTTTAGGGCTCCCGCAATGTTCCAATAATCAAGGCAAAGGAAGTAGCGATGCCCACCACGGAGACACTCACGGCGGCGATGGAAACCCCCGTGCCGCTGGGTCTTAGGATAGGGTTGTACCCCCTACGGCTAGTACGGTGATCTACGGACATGGAAGGGTGCCTTCCAAGATGCCCACGCTGGCGCATACGTCGCGACCTTCCTAGGACGTGTGCGAAGAGCAGCGTCATGGTGTCGCTGGTTCCCAACGTCCCCACAGAAAAGGTCCTGTGCATCGCTCCCAAGATGCGCAAAGCCAGCATGCTAGTGGGATTAGCGTACGATCGCGGGACCACGACAGAGTTCCTTCTAACACAGTTAGAAGTCAGAGCACGTCGCGTTCTTTGCACCGTTCGCTACCGACCACGTCGGAAGAAGCAATGGTGCGGGCGCAACTGCTCCTGAACTTCCCTCCTACTGCGGAGAAGCTTGACGAGTGGAGAGCCACCATTCAGAGCCTCCTCAGCCTCGCCGAGAAGTTTCAATCCTCCGAGCTAGCTCACACCAGTGGCGAGAAGGCCAGAGGCGGTGCGACCACGGTGCACTCTCCTCCACAGCAGCAACGCCGGTCACCGACTCGACGGACCGACGCTTGCGATGGCTACTCGACGGCGTCGTCTGATCCACGGACGCACCGTGATCAGCGTCAAGTTCTTCGAGAATGAAGCAAGGAAGACACTCGGACTACAATTGAGCGGCGGCGGGAAGCATGCCATCAATATGATAAGTGTGCAGGACCCACTGTAGACAAATCTGCGCTAGGACACCCTGTCAGCGTACCTTATGAGGTGGGTTGTCTAGCGTTTACCTGCGAGCTGCGGCAAGTCCAGTGGCCCAACTCCCGCACGTTCAAGCTAGAGGTCCCGGAGAAATATGACGGCAAGACTCACCCATCGGAGTTCCTGAGCATCTACACCATTGCGGTGCAAGCTTCCGGGGCTCGCGACGACAAGATACTTGCCAACTACTTCCCGTTGGTACTCAATCCCAATGTCACGTCGTGGTTGATGCACCTGCCGGAGAATTCCATCACCTCCTGGGCAGACCTGTGCCATGATTTTGTTGGCACATTTACCGGAGGCCACCAAGCTTCTGGTCAAGAAAGTGATTTTCACATCATTCCCTAGAAGGAGGGCGAGACTTTGCGCTAGTACATCCAAAGGTTCAGTTGCGTACACCACAACATACCAGACGTTCATCCTGCTGTTGTTATCAGCGTGTTCCAGCAGAACGTGCGCAACCGCAGGATGCGGGAAGAGCTGGCGATGAACAAGGTCAGGGACGTTGCCGAGCTTTATGCTCTGGCAGATAAATGTGCTTGAGCTGAAGAAGGGAGGAGGCTCCCTGGCAAGGACGCTGGCGCGGGGGTCGACTCTGAGGATGAGGACACCGCCGCCCCGGCAAGGTATGGCCTGCGGCATAACAAGAAGCGCAAGGGCAAGGCCGTGCTTGCCGTTGAGGGATCCGGCAACCTCGACACCGCCAAGAAGGCAAGGGTGATGACCCCGACAAGGATGTTGTCAGGTGCACCTCCTGTTAGGCTTTGGCAGCTGCCGACAAGCCAGAAGACTCCATCAAGCAGTATTGCAAGATCCATCACACCAAGGGCCACGATCTCCAGGAGTGCCGGCAAGTTGAGCAGCTTTCCGAGAAGCAAAAGGCCGAGTACGAGAGGCATGACAATGAGAAGGGCCAGGATAGTGCGGAGGGGTCCGTCAAGAAGCACTGTGGTCGAGGAGGTCGCTGCGGTAAGGCCAAGCAACAAAAGGACCGGCCCGCTCGTGGCCGTGACAAGCAAGAGGGGGATGACGATTGTAACGAAGAGGACGAAGATTCCAGCGAGCATGAGTTCCAGAAGGCTACAGAGATGATGTGCATCGAGGGAGTCACCTCGTCACATTCCTCTCACCGCCAACTTAAACAATGGGCGCGTGAGGTTAACGCGGCGGAGCCGTCGATCGGTGCCTAGAGACCTTTGAAGTGGTCCAACACTATTATCATTTTCGACGCCAAGGATCACCCTAATCGTACAACTGCGGTCGGGTGCCTGCCATTGTTGGTTTCACCAACTATTCACAACCTCAGGGTGATGAAAATGCTAGTCAAAAGTGGGGCCAGCCTGAACCTAATCTCACCTGGTGTCATCCACATGCTGCAAATTCTTGATGAAGATCTCGAGCCAACAGGTGCTTTTCAAGGGATCAATTCAGGGAGGACTCAGCCGAAGGGAAAGATCACACTGCCGGTGATGTTTGGTAGCGACATAAATTGTAGGACAGAGAAGATCGTTTTTGACGACGCCAAGATCTCATTGCCATACAACGGTATCCTTGGTCGCCCAGCGTTGTCCAAGTTCATGGTGGCCACCCACTTCTCTTACAATGTGTTGAAGATGCACGGGCCAATAAGCATCATCACGATCAACTCTGACAAGAAAGGCACACTTATCTGCGCCGAACAACTCTACTGGGAGGCAGTTGCAGCACCTGCCGCCAAGGCACTTGCTCCTGCCGCTGAAGCTCTTGGGGGGGTAGAAGACCGGCAAGGCCTCTGGCGCACATTCCGACAAGCGTGCCTCCTCAGGGTGCTGCGCTCCCGTTGATGTGCTAGAGAGCTCCACCGGCAAGAGCAAGAAGTCCAAGGGAGCTCCACCACAGACTAAGAAGGTGCCCGCCAAGGAGGATGGTACGGGAGGAACTTTCACCATAAGTTCCACCCTTGACGACAAATAGGAAAGTGTGCTCATCGCCTTCCTGTGGGCGAATGTCGATGTGTTTGCATGGCAACCATCTGATATCCCCTGTGTTCCTAGGAAGGTAATTGAGCACCACCTAGCCGTCTCTCCACACGCGCGGCCCATCAAGCCGAAGGTCAGGAAGCATGCTTTGGAGCGGCAACAGTTTATTGCCAAAGAAATCAAGAAATTAGAAGCGGCTGGCTTGATTAGAGGAGTACTTCATCCAACATGGTTGGCCAATCCAGTTGTAGTGTGCAAGGCGAATGGGAAATGGAGGCTATGTATTGACTTCACAAATATCAATAAGGCCTGCCCCAAAGATCCTTTTCCCTTGCCACGCATCGACCAGATTGTGGACTCCACCGCCGGTTGTGACTTGTTGTCTTTCCTTGACGCCTATTCATGTTATCATCAGATTTTCATGGCCAAGGAAGACAAAGAGAAGACCGCTTTTATCACCCCATGTGGTACGTATTGCTTTTTGCATATGCCTTTCGGGTTGAAAAGTGCTGGTTCTACATTTGCAAGAGCAGTCCAGATTAGTTTTGAACCCCAGCTACATAGAAATATGGAGGCTTATATGGATGACATAGTGGTCAAAACCAAGGACAAGGCTAGACTCATATCAGATTTAGAAGAGACATTTGCAAATCTGCGCAAGATCAACATGAAGCTCAACCCTGAGAAGTGTGTGTTTGGAGTCCCATCCGGCAAGCTTCTCGGGTTCTTTGTATCTCAACATGGAATTGAAGAAAATCCCGACGAGATCAAAGCAATTGAGCAAATTGAAGCGCCAAGATGTGTGAAGGACATGTATCGTCTTGCCGACTATGTTGTCTCTTTGAGTAGGTTCATCTCAAAATCTGTTGAGCGTGCCCAGCCCTTTTTCAAAATCTTGAAGAAGGCAGGTCCGATGAAATGGACTCCGGAAGGGGAGGGAGCGCTGCAGGATTTGAAGAAGTACCTCTCCTCTCCACCAGTCCTAGTCGCGCCAAAACCACAAGAGCCGTTGTTGCTATATCTAGCGGCAACAAATCAAGTGGTGAGTGCTGCATTAGTGGCTGAAAGAGAAGTTGATGAGGAAGCAGCAGCAACGACAGGACCGCCAAGCGACAAGCTAGGATATTCCGTGACAGGGTCTGGTGCCGACAAAGAAGGATCTGCGTAGTCGAATGAAACAATTCAGAAGAAGAAGATGGTGCAGCACCCAGTCTATTTTGTCAGCTCCCTTTTGCAGGCGGCTAGGTCAAGATATTCTGGCATGCAGAAGTTGCTCTTTAGCCTCCTTATGGCCTCGAGGAAGTTGCGCCATTACTTCTAGGCACATGAGGTCACCGTTGTCACTCGCTTCCCGTTGCAGCGGATTTTGAGGAACCCAGGTGCTACCGGCGGGATTGTGGAGTGGGCTTTGGAACTGTCAAGCTTTGGTGTCAAGTTTGAAAGTACTTCGACTATCCAGAGTAGAGCCTTGGCGGAGTTCATTGCGGAATGGACCCCGACACCAAATGAATAAGTTCTAGAGTCAACTCTCCTCGTCAAGGAAACAAATCAAGAGTGGATCATGTATTTTGATGGGGCTTTCTCGCTGCAAGGCGCCGATGTTGGAGTGCTGCTTGTCGCACCCGCCGAAGAGCACCTCATACGTGTGATTCAGATGCATTTTCCCCGGGAGAGGTCAATGAACAATACTGCTGAATACGAAGAGCTGCTTTCCGGTCTCAAGATCGCGGCAGACCTTGGGATTAAGAAACTTATTGTCAGGGGTGATTCTCAGCTTGTCGTCAGGTAGGTGAATAAGGATTATCAGAGTCCATTGATGGAAGCTTATGTAGATGAAGTGAGAAAGTTGGAAGAACATTTTGACGGTCTGCAAATGGAGCATGTTCCCCGTGCAGAGAACAGTGTTGTTGATGGCCTGTCAAAGTGTGCTGCCCTTAAGTTGCGTGTGGAACCAGGAACTTTTATGCTCCGACTGACTCAACCATCCATGACACCATCAAGTGGACAAGAGAAAAGATGAAAGTTGAGTTCTGACAAGTATTTCCCGGTAGAGCTCCCAGAAGCTGCCGACGAGGAAGTTGCTAGGAACGACGCCAGGCTTGCCGGTGAGTGTCATGCTCCGACAGGGCCTCAGGCTCTTGCCGTGGAAGCACATGCTCCCGCCAAGCTTGCCGGGGGGTAACAGGATCCAGCAGTGCCTCGAGCCCATGCCGTTGAGACAAACGTGTCCCTGGGAGAGGATATGCCTTTAGTCCTTGTTGTCGAGCCCCTGGCTCTAGCATGGGCACAACACATCGTTCGTTTCCTTCAAACAGGAGAACTCCTTGAGGAATAAGAGGAAGCACAGAAAGTAGTTCGCCGGTCTAATATGTACCAGTTCGTGGACAACGTCCTATACAGAAAGAGGCCGAATGGTGTGAAACTCAAGTGCATTTCTCGGGAAGATGGACTGGAGCTGTTGGCAGAGATACATGGAGGCATATGTGGCTCCCACATAGGATCAAGAGCGCTTGCCGGTAAGGCATTCCGGCAAGGTTTCTTTATGCCCACTGCCCTCTAGGATGCAACTGTGCTATTAATCAAGTGTGAAGCATGCTAGTTTCATTCGAAGAAATTGTATCAACCAGCTCAAGCCCTTCAGACAATCCCTCTCCCCTGGCCATATTTGGTTTGGGGGCTCGACATCTTGGGCCCCTTACCCCGTGCTATCGGGGGCTTTGAGTACTTGTAGGTCACAATCGACAAGTTCACAAAGTGGCCAGAAGTGGAAGCAGTGAGAAAGATGACATCACAATCAGTCGTGAAGTTCTTCACGGGACTAGTCTGCCGCTTTGGTGTTCCGAACAAGATCATCACTGACAATGGCACACAGTTCACGAGCCACACCTTGCTTCTGTTTCCCACCCAAGGAGCAATGGCCAAGAGAAAAGGGCTAACGGTGAAGTGCTGCGAGGCCTCAAGACAAGAGCTTTAGACAAGTTGCGCAAGTGCGGAAGGCGCTGGATCGATGAGTTGCCGGTGGTTCTTTGGTCAATCAGGACGACTACAAATCGAGCTACCAGCAAGACACCCTTCTCCCTGGTGTACGGGGCAGAAGAATTTCTCCCCATGGAACTCATATACGGGTCACCTGGAGTGCTCGCTTATGATGAGCTCAAGCAAGAGCAGTTGCGGCAAGATGACGCTACGCTCCTTGAGGACGATCGTCTTCAGACTGCTGTGAGAGCTGCACGCTACCAGCAAGCTTTGCGCCGCTACCATAGCCGCAAGGTTCATGCCCGAAGTCTTGAGGAAGGCGACCTTGTTCTTCAGCGTGTTCAGTTGGCCAAGAATTCCAACAAGTTGACGCCAAAGTGGGAAGGCCCTTATCGGGTAGTGCGAGTCACCTGGCCTGGCGCAGTCCGCCTAGAGATCGAAGATGGCATCCTAGTGAGCAACTCCTGGAATATCGAACATCTTCGTAAGTTCTACCCATGAGGCACGATTTCCAGGTTTCCCGGCAACCACCGTTTGTACAAGTCTTGCCACCGAAGCATGTAATCCTTGATAGAAAGCCAGGCACAGACCCTATCCATAGTTGAATAAAGCCAAGTGTTCTGCAAATCTTGTTGATTCTCATGTTTACTTATGTACATGATTGTTTGAGGTATTGTATTGCGCTTACTCCCGGCAAGAGCTAACGGACCGCCAAGGTTCCATATCCCTATTTTCTCTTCTTTCTTTTTTCTCAAAGGACAGAAGGTTACCCCGCGTGCAGCCTTGCCGGGGGGGATGGTGGTATGGATACACCGACAGGCGATATTCAAGGAAAACATCTTGCTGAAGGGAGTACCGCAATGAAAAGATAAGTTGCAGAGACTTTAGAACATATTTTTGTTTGATATTATCCTTGAACGGTTTCAACTTTTGTATGGCAAACCTACACACGAAGGAACCTTGTTGCGATTGGTCGCGCCCTTACTATGTTTTGAGTCCTCTCAACAGTCTAGGTGGCTGCACTGAAAACACCAAGGTCTCTTGCTGGTAGCAGCCCCGCCAGCAGGCTGCTAAAGTCCCGCACCTAGCGCTCGCGGCAAGGGAGTGTGCGCCGCGAAGTCTCTAGTCAAGCGTAGGGTGAATACATACAAAAATAAATTAAGCAAGGGGGGTAGCATAACATTTGTCCAGAGCATAGCAAGTTATATTACATCAATCTTGCCATGATTCTAACATAAGATAAAGTATTCTTGGCATGGTGAGTGGCGAGAAGTAAGGCGGCTAATCCTGGCGATCGCCTTCGACCCGCTTGACTTGGCTTACCCTGTCGACGATGGGCGCGACAAGTTCTTCAAGCACCTTGACGTCTGCATCCCTCAGCAAGTGGTCGCGAATGTTGGAGAGGTTGAGGTTGGGTTTCTTGTGCGCCACCTTGACGAGCACCTTGTGGAGAATGGCCTGGTAGAGCTTACGCGATTCGCTGGCCAGATAGGATGTTCAGTCAGAGTGAAGCTGCTCCAGGGCTTCAAGCGTGCGGTCTAAGAACATGGTCAGCTTGGCGCTCATGGACACTCTGTCATCAAAAGAGTACCTGAAACTTTTTAGGACCATGGTGGACAGTTGTGTGGCAAACTTCTTCGCGACGTCGACAAGCTTCTCAGTCTAGACTTGTTTTCCCTACACATAGTTGTTGTGGGCAGCAGCGGTACTCTTGGCAAGCTCCTTCTCATCTTGGAGATCCTTGAGCAGAGCCTTCTCGCAGGCCTTGGTAGTCTCAAGAGTCTCGGTCGGCATGGACAGCTTCATTGTCAGATCATCAATGGATTCACTGGCTGAAGAGAGCTGTTTGGTTTGTCGGATATGGTGACCTGCATCTCCATCAGGTTGTCGAGGGCTGTCTCTTTCAGACTTGAGTGAAGAGATCTCCTTGCCATGATCCTCAAGGTCTGCCTCCATCTTCTTCACCCTCTGCTCCAGCAAGTTCTTGGCAGCCTCTACAGCTTCGGCAGCATCGACCGACTCCTTCAACTTGCCAGCGTGATCTGCACTTTGAGAGTCTCCTTGTGTTTCTGCTCCAATTCTTGGGTCCGCCGTGTGACAAGCCCTTCGATCTCTACTTCCTTGCTGCAAAGCTTGTCGGCAAGCACCTTCTTGCGAGCAACAAGGTCGTCCTCATGGGCATCAAGCCCAATACGACGCTCCGTCAAGCGAGCATCCTTTGTAGCAGCCCGTTGCTTAGCCTCCTCTTGCGCCTTCTCGTCATCGGGCTGCTTCAAGAAGAGTTGGCTCTAGCCTTGGCTTAGTTTCTCTTGACTAGAATTCAACTCCTGGAGAGCTTGGGCAAACTAGGCCTGTGTTTCCTCGACGCGCCCCTGAAAGTCTGCCTCAGTCGCTTCCATAATTGCTACCCTAGAGTCTAGTTTCTCCTCTCGGGCGCGGTAGAGCGCTTGAAGCTTTTGGAAGTTGTCGCCCATGGTTTGGAGGATTTTCTCTTCTTGGGATTGGCCGCTGCTGGCACTTGGTTCATCAACAACCTCAAGCCTGGCAACAGTAACGATCTCCTCGTCAAAAACATCCCCTCCAGATGGCACCCCAGTGCTTGTCTTGCCCGGGATGCTGACGAACAAGTTGTCACCAACCTTGTGGTACCTTCTTGACGGAGGGGCTTTGGATGTATATGGATGGTTCCTGATGGCCGCCTCCCCGGCAGCTGGGGGCTCCGTGGCCGGCATAGCGCTGGGCGCTCCTGGGATGGGAATGCCGTCAGTATGGTCACTAGCCTCCTCACCGGCCTTCTCGGCAGACTTCTGGGCAGCCTCCTCCTGCGCGGCCTTAGCGGCCTCGGCGTTGGTGGCCTCGGCAGTAGCATTCCTGGCGGCTTCAACGGCAACACCCTTGGCGGCTTCCTTAGCAGCGATCATGTCGGCGTCGGCGGTGGCATCCCTGGTGGTCTCCTTGATGATAGTGTTAACATCCATGCGATCCATCGAGGGGATGTCTGAAGGCCAAAGGAAACAACCGAAATGAGATTAAGGTGGAAGTTCAAGAAGACAAAAAAAAGAACACAATAACAAGTACCTGCGCCAACATTGGTTGTCAATGTATACCTGCCGGTGCCCGTACTTGCCAGCTCTTCCTCATCGTGATAAAGCGCACTAGAGGAAGTCCTTGCCGGAGATCCATCTTTGGGCAGCATAGATGATGGAGGCGACGTATCAGGGACGGCTTCTGATGGTTCTCCTTGTCGCGCTCTCCTCCTACATGTCTGGTGATGTCAGTAGCAAAGATGCACATCCCGGCACTTGCCAGCGGGAAGTGAGTAATGGACTCACGCTGGGGGTTGCGTCGGGGGCTGAGTCGAGGGCGGCATCGCGGGCTAGCCTCCGGGTTGACGAGGGTCCTCTCTGACGCACCTGAGGTGCTTGCCGATGGCTCCACACCCGTCGAGGTCTTCGCCTCTTCGCTACCCTTTGCGCCAATGTTTCCGCATCCCTATGGAGATAAGCCGAAGCAAAGCAAATGGGTTAAGTAAAAACAAAATTTCAAAAGGCAAAAGATGCGGCAAGATCCTTACTCCTCATCTTATTCTCTCGAGCTGAGGGCAGAGAGGTCGAAGGCGACTTCCGCCATGGTGCCCGTGGGGGAGGTGGAGAGGTGCTTCGGGGTCGCTTGGCCGTGGCAGGCGCAGGCTGCTGATGAGCTTCTTGCTGCCGCGTGGCCTTGCCAGCCACACGCTTGCCGGAGGCTGCACTACTCGAAGAAGCTTGGCGGACCAGAATCCTAGAGGCAGCGCTCCAAAGGACGCGTCTCTTCCTTGGCATAAGAGTCGGGGCCTCCTCGAGCAGTTCCTCCTCAGCTGTGTCTTCGGCAGGACAGCCCCCGGCAGATGTGCCGCCTTGCTCCTCAGCGGTCCCGCCCTGCCCGGCGAGATTTTTGTCCAACAGCATTTCCAAGAAGCCGGCGCTGCGAGCCTCCGCGGCAAGATTTGCTTCCTCCACCCTGCTGGAAATGTATGTCGTTTCTAGGTTAGTGGTGGCATGGATGAGGCCAACTTCTTCGTGGATGGCCTTCTCCGACAGGTTATCAAAGAATTGATGTGTCTACTCTTCACATGGTTCAATCCAGGCCGCGTCAAGGCTTTGGGCGTCAAGCGTCGGCATGATAGCGATGATTTGACCTAGAGCAGAGTTGTTGCACAGAGGGATTATGCCTGCCGGCAGCCTACATACCACGTCACCCCTGAACAGTTTCTGGTAGAGAGCTACGTGTTGCATGAATGTCAGATTGTTGTTCAGCCCGAGGCGCAGCCTCATGATGTGTGCCGTGTTCCAGAATTCCCAAGCTGGCCTCCCCTTGTTCTGTAGAGGGGTGATGCGCCGACGAAGGAAATCGGCGCCTATCATCTCTACTGTGAGAACGGCATTTGTGAGGCGGTGAATCCTGGTAGTCGCGACTGCGAGCTTCCCAGCCTCAAGGTCGAAGGCGCTCCAGTCATCACCGCACACCATCTTGGTTTGTCGCGGCAAGCAAAAAGGTTGAAAGTCCTTCTCCTGAATCTAGCACCATTTGCCTCACCACTCATCCCACCACTCACAGTAGGCCCCGTCTAGGTAAACCTCCTTGGTTCCTAGCCGTGGAATCCAAGCGATGGAGCCAGAAAGGGCTCCGCCTTGTTGGATGCAGGGAATGAAGTAATGGCAGAAAAGGGCGGTGCTAGGAACTACTCTGGCAAAGTTTTCGCAAAGGTGAGAGAAAACTGACATACATGTCACGGCATTCGGCATAAAATCCAAGAGTTGGAAGCCGTAGGTGAACATGATGTCGTTGAAGAAATCCGATAAAGAGGGGCAGAGCCCGCAGTAAAAATAGTCAGCAAAGAAATGATATTTATCGGGGCCGCCCCTGGAAGAACCTCAACTCATGCGGGTAGCGGGGTGTGCTGTCGTCTCCGTCACCCACATACACCGGTATCGCTCCCTCAGAATGCCCGCATCAAGCCCCGGCGGAAAGACGTCGTGCTTCTTTCGCATCCTCACCAGCTTGTCCTCTGAGATAGTTTCTGCATCCTTGACCTTGCCGGCCTTGGGTGGCATGGTGTGTATGGAGGCGGAGGCTAAGGGAGGGGAGGGCATGGAGGCGTGGATGAATGGGAGGAGCTCTGTTTCGGGCTTGAGGAGGAAGACAACGGCGGTTCTCAGATTGGGAAAGAGCAGAGGTAAATGAGCAGCGCCTTTGTGTTTTCCTTTTTATGGGGAAGGTGTGGGGCAGACTCTTTACTAAATTAATATACAAATGCTTCGCGGGCGTGCTGCTGCAACGGCCACGCCGTACACATCCCTCACGTCTCGCATTCAATGGGCATCGTGGGGAGGCACAACATATGGAATGATTACAGCAGTTAATCCCCACCACGCGTGCCTGTGCATTGTTTGGGCCTACCCCAACAATGCCTTGCACCGTGTGTGGCCCAGGCCCAGGGGCTCCTGTCGGTGCACTAGAGTCTTGGATTCACCAATGCCCCTTACTTGTGCACGGGAAGTAGTATCCATCCTGACGACAAGGCCCAACAGGGAACTGCTAAATATAGATACAACAACATCAAGAAGACATCCAAACAATCAAACCCCCGGCAAGGCGAAGCCCCGGCAAGACCCCACCAGTGCAGAGGCCAGGTGTCACCCCACCTGGGCACGTGTCGCGGCGCTGGCGATGAAGGGGCTAAGCGGTGCCGATGGGACGGGCTCCTGTCCCGCCCCGTAGACAGTCAGAGATGCCTGATGGTGCATTAAATGTGCCTGTCTTACACCATCAGTGTTAGGTATGATAGCACTTAGCATTGTACACCCCGTGTACACACTGTATGCCAATGTTCGGATCCCCTTGGTCATATAAAAGGATGCCCAGGGCGTCACAGTAGAGGACTTTTTTGCACTCTTTGACTTTGGACTCCCACCTTCTAGCTCACGTGTGTAGCAGCTGTTCATAGCGCTCCTGTAGTTGGAACCCAGAGAACACCCACAATACAACCAAGCAGGAATAGGATTTTACGCATCTTTGCAGCCCGAACCTGGATAAAATCCCGTGCGTTGTTCATCAGATCTGCTCTCTGTGCGAGCCTTTTTCCCCGCCGAATCATAAAGGGATCCTCCCGATCCCATAGGTGTCGTTCCCCCGACATTTCGCCTTGGTTTTTTCCATGGTATGCAAACACCATTGTACTCCTAATATTGATCTTCTGGTGGATTACATGTCTCGTTTGCTACGTGATATTTTTGTAGTTACCATGTTAATCAGTTCTTATTAATAAAACATTCCAACATGAATTACGTGTGCATGGTGGCAAAGAATCTCCTACAAATCATTTGTTTGTCACTTTGCATGATTTTCATCATTGTGCAACGAATGAGAAGTATTGTCAAGCATTTCGGATGGGAGATGTGTCCATCTAAATAAATGTCAGTAATTTAATTACAGGAAATGCAGATGGACTCACAAAATCACGAAAATCAGTGTGTCATTGTGGCGTGATCTCGAGACATGATGGAACAAATTTGTAAATTGTGGCACAAGCTACAATGGTCGCTAATTGGAAACCATAGCATCTGAGTAGAAGGATCATAGTTCCAAGGGAATAAGTTGCAAATCAAACTCCAATTCACGGTGTCTTCATTGCCTCTCCTCCAAATTTTATCCTACGGTAGTGAATCATAATTATATGACAGGTTTGATTTTGTAGCGCATTTATGGGCTCGTTCGATATATTTCATCATTTTTTGTCATTTATTGCATATAAATCAAATCCCAATTTCAACGATGATTGTTGACGAGAGGTATAAGGACCGTCGTTCAATCTGGGTGAATCCTACGGTGTAGACGCACAATCCGTGTGGTTTGGCTTTTGTCCAATCAGAAAGCAGGACTCACGTTAGGCGCATTAGGTTTCATAGGCCGCGGTTTAGAAAGCACAAGGTTCTGGTTAACCAACCGTGTGCTATTTGTCCATGTAGAACAGTCATATTTCATTTCAAATGAATTTGGGACACCATCATTTCACCTCGAATTATTTTCATCCACAAACAACCAACTATTAGCCCTTGTGTCGATTTACGGCCGCATTTCTTGACTTGTTTGCTAATTTGAAGACATTTTTCCACCAACATGGGGCTTGTTAGTAATTTAATTGGAGGAAATGCAGATATATTATGAATATTACAAAAATGTGTGTGCCACCGTGGCATGGTGTGAAGAATCCATGCGGAAAATTGGTAATGTCTGGCGGAAGTTGTGATGGCCTGCCCTTTGAAGACGAATGCATCTCACACGAAGGATCATGGTTTACGAAAAGTAGAGTTGGCATTTCGGACTCCAATCAGTGTCAACCTCATCCTCTCGCCTTGGTTTTTTCCATGGTAAGCAAACATCATTGTGCTCCTAATATTGATCTTCTGTTGGATTTCATGTCTCGTTTGCTAAGTCATATTTTTTGCAGTTACCATGTTAATTAGTTCTTATAAATAAAATATCCCAACATGAATTACGTGTGGATGGTGGCAAAGAATCTCTAACAAATCATTTGTGTGTAAACTTTGCGTGATTTTCATCATTGTGGAACAAATGAGAATAATTGTCAAGAATTTAGGACGGGAGATGTGTGCACCTAAATAAATGTTAGTAATTTAATTACAGGAAATGCAGATGGACTCAAGAAATCAAGAAAATCAGTGTGACATCGTGGCGTGATCTCGAGACATCGAGGAAAAAATTGGTAAATTTTGGCAAGTTACAATTATCGCTAATTGGAAACCATAACATCGGAGTAGAAGGATCATAGTTCCAAGGGGAGAAGTGGCAAATCGACAATCGATGGTGTCTTCATTGCCTCTCCTCCAAATTTTATCCCACGGTAGTCAATCATAAGTATACGACAGGTTTGATTTTCTGGCGTATTTATGGGCTCGTTCGATATTTTTCAGCATTTTTTATCATTTACGAAGCATTTATTGCATATAAATCAAATCCCAACTTCAACAGCGATTGTTGACGAGAAGTATAAGGACCGCCGTTTGATCTAGGTGAATCCTATGGTGCAGACGCACGATCAGTGTGGTTTGGGTTTTGTCCAACCAGAAAGCAGGACTCATGTTGCGCGCATTAGGTTTCATAGGTCGCGGTTAAGAAAGCACACAGTTCTAGTTAACCAACCGTGTGCTATTTGTACACGTAGAATAGTCATATTTTCATTTCAAATGAATTTGAGACACCATCATTTCGCCTTGAATTATTTTCATCCGCAGACAATCAACTATTAGCCCATGTATTGATTTACGGTCGCATTTCATGACTTGTTTGCTAATCTAAAAACGTTTTATTCCACCAATATGTGGCTTGTTAGTAATTTAATTGCAAAAAATGCAGATGTATTATGAATATTACAAATATGGGTGTGTTACTGTGGCATAATGTGAAGACCCCGTGCAAAAAATTGGTACTATCTTGCGGAAGTTGTGATGGCCCGCCCTTTGAAAATGAATGCATCTCACACAAAGGATCATGGTTTATGAAAAGTAGAGTTGGCATTTCGGACACCAATCGGTGTCAACCTCCTCCTTTTGCCTTGGTTTTTTCTATGGTATGCAAACATCATTGTACTCCTAATATTTATCTTCTGGTGGATTACATGTGTCGTTTTCTAAGTCATATTTTTGCAGTTACCATGTTAATTAGTTTTTATAAATAAAATATCCCAACATGAATTACGTGTGGATGGTGGCAAAGAATCTCTTAAAAATCATTTGTGTGTCACTTTGCGTGATTTTTGTCAATGTGCAACGAATGAGAAGAATTTTCAAGCATTTCTGACGGGAGATGTGTCCACCTAAATAAATGTCAGTAATTTAATTACAGGAAATGCAGATGGACTCAGAAAATCACGAAAATCGGTGTGTCATCATGGAGTGATCTCGAGACATCATGGAAAATTTTTGGTAAAATTTGGCACAAATTACAATGATCGCTAATTGGAAAACATAGCATCTGAGTAGAAGGATCATAGTTCCAAGGGGAGAAGTGATAAATCGAACTCCAATCGATGGTGTCTTCATCGCCTCTCCTCCAAATTGTATCCCACGGTTGTCAATAATAATTATACGTCGGGTTTGATTTTCTCGCGCATTTGTGGGCTCGTTCAATATTTTTCAGCATTTTTTTATCATTTACGGGGCATTTATTGCATATAAATCAAGTCCCAACTTCAACAGCGATTGTTGACGAGAGGTATAAGGACCGATGTTCGATCTGGGTGAATCCTATGGTGCATACGCATGATCCATGTGGTTTGGAATTTGGGATTTGTGCAAACAGAAAGCAGGACTCATGTTGGGCGCACTAGGTTTCATAGGCCGCCGTTTAGAAAGCACACGGTTCTAGTTAACCAACTGTGTGCTATGTGTAAACCAAACTATGCATGTTCAGTTCGTACATACTACAGTGAGATGAACTCTGATCGGGGTTTGGCACCTCGCCGACAGGTAGGTTATTACATTCATCCATAACCAACTCTTCGCCATGTTTAGTCCATCTTTTGTATCCACCCATGAATCCCCTTTTGTATAAGTGTAACTTGACCTCATCAATTGGAATTGACACCATATTGCTACAATCCTTGCATGGATAGAGGACTTACTATTGTTTGCAAATTCTCTTCTTTATCCTTTTAGCCAAAGCCATGAACTCCTTCATGCCATCCCTATACCTTGAGCTTGTCCAATCCCCCATCCATTCAGATTGTTCCATCTGCACACGTTGCATCCATTAGATGGGTGAATAAATCACAGGATTTTATTTTCAAAATTTATGGCGGGCGCTGCATAATGTTACCTAGTCGTGCAATGACACTAATCAACCAATCAATTTACATGCATCGTCAGTACTTCCATTATATGAATTTAATACCTTAATTAAGCCACTCAAGGTAAAAATACCTTAATTAATTAGCAGCGGCACAGCGAGACAACAGGGTCGAGGAGAAGAGCTTAACGGGGCACCTGCCTATAGTCCGGGCTCCACTATCCCTCCTACGCCCGTGAGGGACGTGCTCCAGTCATGCCGACGCCAACCATGAGGATTGAGCACCTCCTATATCTCCTGCCGCCAACCGAGGATTGACCTCTTGTCACATCACCATCTCCGGCCAAGGATTGACCTCCTGTAACTCCGCCACCATCGACCAACCCAAGAAGGACTCCCTATAACACCGACACCGGATTGACCTCCTATCCGTCAGCTGCTGCCTCGATCGCCGTGGAGATCTCTATCAGCATAACATTTGGGGGGGTGGAGAGCAGTTGTTTACCACACCCATATGCATCGGGAAGCACATCACAAATGGCCATGTTACGGAAACCGTGTATCACGCACGTTCTATCTCATGCGAATTGATTTGGGAAACCGTGTGCCATATACAACAGAATGCGATAAATAGTTCACCTGACCGTTATCATCAGATCCCCATAGTTTCCCTATCTTCCCCAAATCCCTAAATAGCTTCAAAATACCTAGCACCCAAATTCCCTAGCGTGGCGCTGACATTGGGGAAATGCGGACGAGTGGTGTTGATGGTTTCAGTGCAGCTGCACCGGTTCGTACAGTCGCTCTTGGCACGCCAATGGCGGCGCAACAACGACGGCAGTCACTGCCGAGCACTTGCCTAAGGTCACCAAGAGGGCGGTGTACTACGGATCCGAATCATCTTGTCAGGTCCCAATAATTCCTCATCTTTTCTGCAGGACACACACAAATGAAATCGATCAAATGCCGGATCCAGAGTTTGACTCCAGCAGACTCCCGCAACGTGAGTTCGATTCCGAGTCTTGCAGCACCGAGAAGTACCGAAAGCTAAGTTGTGTGCATGGGCACACTCCCGCTCGACGTGTATGCATGGAGGGATTCGACATTGGCAGACGGTTTCTCAGTTGCCTCTTAGAGGTTAGTGATAAGTTCATCCCTTAAGTTCAGTTAATGGCCCCACTCAACCTGATTATTTAACATTCGCATGGATATGAGGCTTGTGCCTTTGCTAACTGGATGGATGATGAATGGAATGGCAAGGTTCGGAGTCTTATCACCAAGCTAGCAGAAGATAACGTAAAGCTGAAGAAGAAACTGACTAATCTGGAGTGTACAATCACTACGATGAAGCAAGAAAGAATCAATCACAGGCAACAAATGAAAGCAAGAGACAAGAAGAAACTAGCATGTGTAGTTGTAGTTGCAGCATTAGCCATCTTCTATGCGTTGTTTGCAATGGTCATTAGGGATTTCGTTTGATTATTAATGGCTACATTAATAAGCAGAGCTCGTCTATTGCTTACTCTCTGTCCTATGTTAAATGCTTACTATTTCACACCCATTGTGTTTCATATAAGTGTGTGTGTAGTTAAACAATGCATCTAGCGAACCGTGTGAACTCCTAAAATGTACACATGTGAAACATTCGGCATATTGAGAACTGCACAATAGCTGGAATTTAGAGCGACAAGCCAGGTGCCCACAATTGTGGTTGATTATATCGGAATTCTAACCGCCTGCCAAGGCGCGAATATAATCCGTCAATCCCCCGCTTAAATGTCCATTCCTCTTGTCTTCACACCACGCTTCAGTTGCCACCATCTTCATCGTCCCGGACGGCCACTCTACACTTCCACGCACTCTACAATCTCGCTTTCTCGCTGGTTGTTTAATTACGTAGTGCAGCAATGTCGAGCGACAACGAGGACGACAGTTCCGCCAGTCTAGGGTCAACCACAGAATCATCGCGCTCGTCTTCCATGAGTCCCGCTTCAAGCCCTGACCTCCATTTTATCCGGCTCATGGAAGGAACGCCACCGCCAAAGTCATCAGAGGACGACCAGACGGACGAGGAGCCATCGAAGGACGAAGAATAAGACAATGATGAGGAGGAGGAGGAATGACCAGACAAGGAGGATGGCAATGAGGAGCCTCCGAAGGACGAAGAAGAAAACGATGAGGAGGAGGAGGAGGAATGGTCGAACAAGGAGGACGACGATAAGGACATCAACGATGATGGCGATGAAAATCCAGCGGTCAGCGGCAAGAAGCGTCCACGTCAAGAAGATGGCACGGATCCATCTAACAACAACCAGAAGAAGTAAACCAGACTGTAATCTTTAAATTTGTTGTATTTGCTCATATTTATTCCTTAACTCTGTCTACCTTCTCGATCTCATCGCAAACAGTTAAGAATACAAATTCATCAGTGATCATTCACAACATCGCACACATTTGGTTTCTTTAATTGTGTGCCATGTCGAGCACACAATTCAGAACAACAAATCGTATGTGTTGTCCAGAATTATAGCACACAGTTCTTATTATCGAACTACTTGCAGCCTATCACACACACCTTGTTACGCTGCACCATTTGTGTTCTTACGTATCATCACAAACAGTTCACATTAGGGACCGGTATGCTGTACATCACACACATATATATTTAATTAACCGTTTGTGCATTACGCCTCATCAAAAATAGTTCTTAAAAGTCAATTATCTATCGTAGATTGCACACGCAAATATTTATTGAATCGTATTTGATGGATCCAACATCGCACACAGTTCATGTCACTGGTGACGGAGTTTGAACTATACCATTTGCGATTCATGCACCGCACATAATTTCGTTGAAGGGTCTCTGATTGCAGTGTTGCATTAGCAGCATCCTGCAGTAGTGCCACTCCCACAGGAACAACTAACCTAGATAATGTTGGGGAACGTTGCATGGGAAACAAAAATTTTCCTACGCACATGCAAGATCTATCCATGGTGATGAGCATCTACGAGAGGGAGAGTGGATCTACATACCCTTGTAGATCGCTAAGCAGGACGCGTTAAGAAACGCGGTTGGTGTAGTCGAACATCTTAGCGATCCAAATCGCCGAGCGTCCCGCGATCACATCACGATCCGTCCCGCGATCCAATCACGATCCGTCCTGCGAACTCATCATGATCCGTCCCGCGACCTCATCACAATCCGTCCCGCGATCTCATCATGATCCGTCCCGCGATCTCAACACGATCCGTCCCATGAACTCATCACGAACCGTCTCGCGATCTTGTTCACGGTCCTTCCGATCTAGCGCCGAACAGACGACACCTCCATGTTCAGCACACGTGCAGCTTGATGACGATCTCCACCATCTTGATCCAGCAAGAGGAAGTGGAGAGGGAGAAGAGTTCACCGGCAGCATGACGGCGCTCCGGTGACGGTGGTGGAGCAATTCCGGCAGGGCTTCGCCTAAGCACTGCGGAAATCCGATCTAGAGGAGCACCGGTGGAACGGGTAGCACGTGGCCGTAAATTCTGTGCAAAACCCATCTATTCCACCAGTATATATAGGAGGAGAGGAGAGGCAGCCTTGGCGCAACGGCAAGGCCCTCTAGGAGTCAGCCGAGCCAAAAGAGGAGGAGTCCTACTCCTCCTCCACTCCTAGTAGGAGTAGGACTCTTCCTTTTTTGCCTTTTTCCACTCTTTTCTCTTTGGGATTCTTCCCCTAGCCGCATGGTAATAAGTTCAATTAATCATATTACTTAAGAACTCCCACTCAAATTGAATCCCTCCGGTCATTCGAGTGATACATGATCCAAATTCACCAACTCAAGTCCGATCATCACGTGAGTTGAGGTGGTTACAATGGTGAGCATCATCATGTTGATCATATCTACTATATGACTCATGTTCGACCTTTCGGTCTCTTGTGTTCCGAGGCCATGTCTATACATGCTAGGCTCGTCAAGTTTAACCCGAGTGTTCCGCATGTGCAACACTGGCTTGCACCCATTGTATGTGAACATAGAGTCTATCACACCTGATCATCACGTGGTGTCTCAACACGACGAACTTTCGCAACGGTGCACACTCGGGGAGAACACAATTCATCTTCAAATTTAAGTGAGGGATCACCTTATAATGCTACCGTCGTCCTAAGAAAAACAAGGTGCATAAAAGGATTAACATCACATGCAAATCATAAGTGACATGATATGGCCATGAACTTGTGCTTTTGATCTCCATCTTGAAAGCACCGGCATGATCTCCATCGTCACTGGCACGACACCATGATCTCCATCATCTTGATCTCCATCAACGGGTCGCCATCGGGGTTGTCACGCCCTGCATGCTTCTACTACTATTGCTACCGTTTAGCGATAAAGTAAAGCATTACATAACGCTTAATGATTGACACGCAGGTCATACAATAAATAAAGACAACCCTATGGCTCCTGCCGGTTGCCGTACTCATCGACATGCAAGTCATGAAATTCTATACATCACATGATCATATTATACATCACATATGTCACATCATGCAATTGGCCATATCACATCAGAACATACCCTGCAAAAACAAGTTAGACGTCCTCTAATTGTTGTTGCATGTTTTACGTGGCTGCTATGGGTATCTAGCAAGAACAATTCTCACCTATGCAAAACCCACAACGGTGATACACTAGTTGCTTTTCAACCTTCTCAAGGACCGCCTTTGTTGAATTCGATCCAACTAAAGTGAGAGAAACTGGCACCCGCAAGCCATCTATGCAACAAGTTGCGATCGAGGGAACCGGTCTCTCGTAAGCGTACGAGTAATGTTGGTCCAGGCCGCTTCATCTCACAATACCGCTGAACCAAAATCCAACCAAGGGAGGAAGCAATCTAAGCATCAACGCCCACAAACCTTTTGTGTTCTACTCGAGATCTCATCTACACATAGACCTAGCTCATGATGCCACTGTTGGGGAACGTTGCATGGGAAACAAAAAATTTCCTACGCACACGCAAGATCTATCCATGGTGATGAGCATCTACGAGAGGGAGAGTGGATCTACATACCCTTGTAGATCGCTAAGCGGGAAGCGTTGAGAAACACGGTTGGTGTAGTCGAACATCTTCGCGATCCAAATCGCCGAGCGTCTCGCGATCACATCACGATCCATCCCGCGAACTCATCACGATCCGTCCTGCGATCTCATCACGATCCGTCCCGCGATCTCATCACTATCCGTCCCGTGAACTCATCACGAACCGTCTCGCGATCTTGTTCACGGTCCTTCCGATCTAGCGCCGAACAGACGGCACCTCCATGTTCAGCACATGTGCAGCTTGATGACGATCTCCACCATCTTGATCCAGCAAGAGGAAGTGGAGAGGGATAAGAGTTCACCGGCAGCGTGATGGCGCTCCGGTGACGGTGGTGGAGCAATTCCGGCAGGGCTTCGCCTAAGCACTGCGGAAATCCGATCTAGAGGAGCACCGGTGGAACGGGTAGCACGTGGCCGTAAACTCTGTGCAAAACCCATCTATTCCACCAGTATATATAGGAGGATAGGAGAGGCAGCCTTGGCACAACGGCAAGGCCCTCTAGGAGTCAGCCGAGCCAAAGGAGGAGGAGTCCTACTCCTCCTCCACTCCTAGTAGGAGTAGGACTCTTCCTTTTTTGCCTTTTTCCACTCTTTTATCTTTGGGATTCTTCCCCTAGCCGCATGGGCCTGTTGTGGCTATTCCACCAGCCCACTAAGGGATGGTTAATACCTTCCCACAGCCCATGAATCCTCTTGGGTCGAAATACCCCTCCCGGAGGTCTCCCGATACAGTACCGACACTCCCGGTACACTACCGATGAGCTCGAAACTTTTCCGGTGACCAAACTGGGACTTCCTATATATGAATCTTTACCTCCGGACCATTCTGGAGCTCCTCATGATGTCTTGGATCTCATCCAGGACTCCGAACAAACTTCGGTCACCACCATACATAACTCTATACTACCGAAACGTCACCAAACCTTAAGTGTGCAGACCCTGCGGGTTCGAGAACTATGTAGACATGACCGAGACACCTCTACGGTCAATAACCAATGGCGGGACCTGGATTTCCACATTAGTTCCTACATACTCTACGAAGATCTTTATCGGTCGAACCTCTATGTCAAGGATTCAGTTAATGCCGTATAATGTTCCCTTTGTTCTTCGGTATGTTACTTGCCCGAGATTCGATCGTCGGTATCTCCATACCTAGTTCAATTTCATTTACCGGCAAGTCTCTTTACTCGTTCCGTAATACAAGATCCTGCAACTAACAATTAGTCACATTGCTTGCAAGCCTCATTGTGATGTTGTATTATCGAGTGGGCCCTGAGATACCTCTCCGTCACACGGAGTAACAAATCCCAGTCTCGATCCATGCCAACTCAACAGACACCCTCGGAGACACCTGTAGAGCACCTTTATAGTCACCCAGTTACGTTGCGATTTTTGATACACACAAGGTACTCCTCCGATATATGTGAGTTGCATGATCTCATGGTCATAGGAACATATACTTGACATGCAGAAAATAGTAGCAATAAACTAACACGATCATAAGCTACGTTTGTAGTTTGGGTCTTGTCCATCACATCATTCTCCTAATGATGTGGTCCCATTATCAAATGACATCTCATGTCCAGGGCTAGGAAACCTTAACCATCTTTCAATCAACGAGCTAGTTCACTAGAGGCATACTAGGGACATTGTGTTTGTCTATGTATCCACACATGTATCCATGTTTCCAATTAATACAATTATAGCATGGATAATAAATGATTATCATGAACAAGGAAATATGATAATAACTAATTTATTATTGCCTCTAGGGCATATTTCCAATAGATAATTCCTATCTTTGCGTGGCTGCTATCTCCGTTGCCTAGGTTCCGGGGCTGTCGTCATTTTGCTCCTCTCCAAGCAAGAAATCTGGACAAGACAATAGCCAGGGACAAGCCAGTGGGTACTTTGAATGTACTTGCAAACATCATGGAAACAGATATAATAGAACATGTGATAATCAAACACTGAAATAATTTACGATCATTCATTCAGTCACAAACTAAAATTCATGATGCAAGCAAGCAGGTCATTCATATTAAATATGAATGAGCATTCAGGGAATAAAAATAAGTTATACCAATCGGGTGTCTGAAGTGATGCCTCGAAAGGATAAGAACATGAAACACGCCTCGTTCGGGCGTCTGATCGACGCCACAGAAAGGGATTATGAAGAAAATAAATAACAGGCATGCCACAATCGGGCATCTGTGCGACGCCACGTAAAGGGCTTATATATGAAATAAATAATATGTGTTCCACATTCGGGCGTCTGAGAGACGCCACATAAAGGGCTTATAAAGGAAGTAAATAACATGCATGCCACATGCGGGTGTCCGAGCAACGCCACATAAAGGGCTTATATGGACAAATAATAACATGAGTATCCACAAGGTAGAACCATCCCAGGTATACTCAACAATTCACATAATAGAAATGGTTAGTCCATAACAATAATAATCATCAATATGGCTCGTCACACTTCATGATTAATATTCAAGTTTAGAAGAATTCCTCCGAAGACCGACACTTGACACATCCCAGACTGTAGTATTTAACCTTGGACACAGCTATTCGAATAGATGTATACTCTGCAGAGGTTGTACTCTATACCCACGAGTAATGAATTTACTTAGTCATCTCGAGACTAATTCCGCTTACGGTCTTTGAGTTGAAAACACACCTAACCCGCACACACCAGCTCAACTTACCAGTGCCTGGAATCACCCATGACCCTCGTTAAGTAAAACTCTGAGTGGGGAGACCACAATCTCGATTAGCATGGGATCACAAAATTTATACCGCGCGCAAACAGGGGCGCTACCCCCTCGGTCCAACCGGAACACCCATGCCCCCGAACCAAGTTGCATGCCTACCAGATGCTTCCGATATCTTTCACTATGGCCTCTCTGTACTGTGTGTGCCAATAAAGAGGTTGACGACTTACTGAACCGTACGCTATCTACGGCAGGGACAAGTGGTAGTACAAAACAAGTACGGGGGGTTCCGGAACAAGACTCGATCTATGGTCGACCCAGGAGGTTTGTGTTTTCCATGCAAGGTTAGCACAACAATGCTCTTCTTAGTTTTCCTAACAGGGTCACCAACTCCCTCATGCTCCATCATGCCTCAATGCACATCCTCGTCACCACGAAATGTTAGTGTTGTGATCGTGTCAACCAGAACACAACCTTCTTTCAGACTTCATCTGAATTATCACTAGGCATATGTGGCATGAGTAGCGGCTAGTGTCATCAATATCACATGTATGGAAGAAAGATTTTCACCATATACTTATATGCATGAGTATGATCTCCACATGAAATAACGTCACTTTATTTTAGCGTAATGAAGGAATTCATTTGTTCTAGCAAACAACACACGACTAATATCATATCGAGGTTCAGGATGCTTGCCTTTCATGTGTAGAGAGGTAGGGTGTACTCCCAAACTTTTGAAAGTTTAGCTCTCTCTTCATTTCCTATTTTTGAAAATATTCGAATCAACACGCCATTCAAAAACAGTACAAAAAGTTGCCTTAAATATTTTTAAAATAAATCTTAAAATAAACTAGGTCAAATTTGAGAGAGGTGGGAAGAAGAATCAAATCATCTAGGGATTTATTTTAAAAGTTATGACCAATCAAAGTGGGGTCAAACTTCTGTTCTAAATTAAATCAGAAAAAGGAAAACGCTTCGGCTCGAAATACGCTTCCAGGGAAGGGGAGACGTACTTCATGGAAATGAGCCTCCACTTAGGGATTAACCGGTGACCTCTGTGTCACTGACCGTGGGCCCGTGGGTCAACCAGTCAGGTTTGACTGGTCTAACCGGTCATCTCCCTCCTCTGGCCGAGCGGAGGAGAGGACTCCGGTGATCGTCGCCAACGAACGGCAGCTCCTTGCGGGGTCCTAGGCACGGGAATGGTTCCACGGGATCCCTGCAGTCCTCTTAGGGGTTTTCATGGACGGAGAGGTGGACCAAGTCGCCGGTGAAAAGATCTCCGACGGACGGAGGTGCTGGCCTGGTCGGGGATTTTGCCCACCTGCTAGCTCCGAAGAAATTGGAGGGTGGGATGAACACGAGAGGCTACCAGGGGATAGCAGAGAAGAATTTTTGAAGGCAGGGAGCTCGGAAGCGTTGAAATCGACCGAAAGGGCAGTGGCGGCCATGGCTGTCGGACAATTATAGCTACTCCTAGTCGATTGGATGCTCTAGAGGTCTTATGAGTAAAGGAGGAGGGGCTATGAGGATATGGGCGAGCTCGGGATGTCCTTTTATAGCCGGTCGGGGTCGGTTCCGTGAGCTCCCGAGGATAAGTCCGGCGGACTGTCGCTTCTGTTGCAAGGGGGCGCGTGGCGATGGCTGGCGGGGCCGTGAGCTAGAGGAAGAGCAAGGCACTGTACCAGGGGGCTAGCTGGCGCGCTGGGGTGGCTCGTGCAGTGCCGACCATGGCAGAGGGGAAGCACGGCCATCAGCTAGCCATTAGAGAGCTGTGACGGCAGCGCTGCGAGGTGGCAGGGGGCGTACGAGTGGCTCTGGAGAGCTGGAGGGGTCGGGGCGCGAGTCTACGAGTGAGCAAGGACCAAGGGGCGGGGGTAGGTGGACGTGGCGGCTCGGGCGCTACGGCTGCAATACGCACGCTCTACTCGCGCCCAGAGCACGCACGCCATGCGTTCGAGAAAATGCTAGCACGAGTTAGACTACTCTGTTGCCAATGCAACTAAACAGCACTACGCTATTGTTAAGAGGGAAGCTAAGAGACATGCTGGTTTGGTTATAAGAGCATGTTCACAAATCAAACTAAAAATCATGCCAACTCTGTCCAGGCACACGAGGTGTTCGACAGAATTCTAGAGGCTTGAGGACAACCTTTCTGGTGGCCACACTTTCCAGGTTGGGGTCTCCTTAGGTTCACAACATGATGGAAATGTTATTTTGGCAAAAGCGAAAACTTGCTAGTGCAAGTTTTGCAAAACTTTGCTTCTGGATAGAAACTATGGGGCATTATTGCATGGGGTTAAAACATCCCAGTGAGTCTGATCTCCTAGACTTAAGGGTTTGGTAGCGTTAACTACAATCAGGAAAAAATCCAAGATCACTAGATCAAACTAAAATATGGTTGCAGTACAAACTGCCAAACTGGACCAGAATGAAAATGAGGATGATTTGCTCAAATTTTCCAAAACACCAAGTTGGATTTTTGTATAAAAGTGCTCCAGGGACATCACATGACACCTACAATTTTTTGTGGGATTTATAAATGAGTTTATGAAGAGGTTGTAGTGTAACTTAGGCCTTTAAAATGGTGAAAATGCTATTAAAGAATTAAAACTTGGCAACTTTTATTTATAAAAATAATTCCACTGGTTTTAATAATTGAAATAAAATGCTTTAATAAAACATTCAAGTCCCACATCATTATTCAAAAGTTTCAAATAGGAGAGAAGAATTTTGTAATTCAGACAAAAGGAGTGGCTCTAAAGTCAATAGAAAATCCATAAAATAGAACTCTAGAAACATGATTAAATTTTTGGGGTGTTACAATTTCTCAGGATTATCAAATTAGTATTTAATTTTTTTCACCTAACCAGCATCGAGCATTTTAGGAGGTTCCCCATCTCCATGACTCGCAAGCACAACTACTTTTTTTGGTGTTTCGTGTTCCATATCCATAACTAAAGATATACAACAACTTGTAACATAAAATAAAAATTACTTAGTGATAAATGAAACAAGTCACGCGAGAATATCAACCGCTACGCTATTGCTCCCCATCAACGGTGCTAGAAAAAGGTCTTGATAACCCACAAGTGTAGGGTATCGTTTGTGCCTTTTTTGATAAGTAAGAGTGTCGAACCCAATGAAGATCTAAAGGTAGAAAAAATACCCCCTTATAGTTCTATCGACCACCGATAAAACTCTACGCACACTTAACATTCGCTTTACGTAAAACAAGTATGAAACTATTTTGCGAGAATAAAATTAGAAGTACTTCGTAGGTGTAAAAAATAGTTTTGAAAGGTAATAGAGAACATGAAAATAAGAGTTAGGTGATGTTTAGATATATATCAATTAAGTTATTTGTTTAGTAGAAAGATTTTTGTGGCACAAGAGAAAGATTTGTCCTTAGGCTATCGATTACTAGATCGATAATCATTATTGCAGTTTTATGTGAGGGAGATGCATACGCTAGCATACTTTCTGTACTTGGTTATATGCACTTATGATTGGAAATCTAGAAAGCATCCGCAACTACTAAAGATCATTAAGGTAAAACCCAACCATAGCATTAACACATCAAGCCCTCTTTACTCCCATACACAACAACCCCCTAACTTGGTTGTAAGCTTCTGTCACTCTAGCCACCCACTATAAGCGAGTCATGAACGTATTGCAAACACCCTACAGTGGGAATTGTCCACGTGTGCACGACACGGAAGACACCATAGGACATCACCACAATAAAACAAACAACTCAAACCAATCACAATCATCAATCAATCCATAGGACCAAACAAATCTACACAAACATCATAGGATAGCCACACATCATTGGGTTATAATATATAGAATTAAGAACCACATTTAAGTAGATATTACAGCGGGGACAAGAGGTGTTACACCGCTGCATAGAGGGGGGAGAGTTGGTGGTGACGACGGTGAAGTTGCTGGTGTAGATTGCTATCACGATGGTTGCCCCGGTGGTGCTCAGGTGCCACCGAGAGAGAGGGGGAGAGAGTCCCCTCCTTCTTCTTCTTTGTTGGTCTCCACCCTAGATGGGAGGAGAGTTTACCCTCTGATCCATGACCGCCATGGCACCTGGAGGGCAGCAGCCCCTCCGAGATTGGATCTTTCTCTGTTTCTCTCATGTCTTCGCGGCCGTTTTCTCACCCCTTCACCATTTATTAAATATCTGGAGATCCGTAACTCCGATTGGGCTGGAATTTTGAGGGCATTATTATTGCAAAATTCATCTTTCTTGCAATGAAAGAAGGGCTACAACTGACTTAATGAGTGGCCACAAGCTATCAGGGCATGACCACCCCTGGTCGCGCTCTGTTGGCTTGTGGGGCCCTCAGGCATTGTGTTGAGTTGATTCTTCTTCCTAAAATTTACACATATTCCAAAAAAAGCACCGTAAATTTTTATCGCATTTGGACTTCATTAGATATGTATTTTCTGTGAAGCAAAAAATAGATAGAAACATGAACTGGCGCTGGCACTGGATAAGTAAGTTAGTCCCAAAAATAATATAAAATGTTGCCAAAAGTGTATGAAAGTTAGAATATTGGCATGAAACAATCAAAAATTATAGATACAATGGTGACGTATCAGCATCGCCAAGCTTAATTCTTGCTCGTTGTCGAGTAGGTAAATTATGAAAATATAATTTTTGATATGGAATGCTACCTAACATAATCGTGAACCAATGTCTATTCATAGCATGAATATTAAGATACAAGTGATTCAAGGCAATAGTCTATCATTTGACATAAAGACATCAATACCCAGGTTTACTAGCAAACAATCATGTCCTCTCAAAATAACAATGCTAAAGAAATCTATCCCTACAAAATCATATAGCCTGTGATGCTTGGTCTTCCTAGCATAAAGTATAAATCATGAGCGCCCAAGTGTCAAACCAAGCAATTGGATCATACTTTTTTACGCGCTTGAGTATTTTATACCTCACTCAATACATGAGCGTGAAACCAGTAGTCCTTGAGGATGATATTTAAATAATATTTGGGGAGCATTTATCTATTGATAATTTTATTATTTGTTTGAGGGGGGATAACCAGTTGGCTTTGAGGGTTCTGAAAAAGAAGTTATGACACGAATGTGCAGTAGCCCCTAAGGAGTAATAGTAGATTTGTCTCGAGTAATTGTAGTAGATGCAGGAAGGAGTCTGTTTACTTTTTTATGGACGTGATGCCTATATACATGATCATTACTATGAATATATTTCATGGCTATGCGCTTTTCTATGAATTGCCCAACATTAATTTGTTTACCCACCGTATGTCTTCTTCGAGAGAGAAGCCTCTAGCAAACGCTATGGCCCCCGGGTCTGTTCACTTATATATATTTAAAAACACTACTATTTTCTTGCTGCCATTATTTACTTTTTAATTATTTTACAATTAGTATTTATCCAACCATCATCTACACTACTTGTTAGCTTGCAAGTAGCGAGTTCAAGGGGATTGACAACCCTCTTTCCCGCGTTGGGTGCAAGTGTTTGGTCTTTTGTGTGTAGGCGTTGAAGATGGGAGTTGTGTTGGTTCCATAACCTTGGTTCTCACTGAGGGGAATACTTATGTCTACTGTGTTGCATCATCCCCTCCTCTTCGTGGAAAAATCCAACGCAAATCACAAGTATCAGGAAGGATTCTGGCGCCGTTGTCGGGGAGGTATCATCAACTTACTATCAAGTACCTATTCACAAATTATCATTCACCGCTTCTTGTTTTTATTTTCTATTATATTTTTCTTGCTATAAAAAATAAAAATACAGAAATATTTATCTTTCCTAGTTTAATTGTTTTGTTTGTTAGTTCTTTGCTTGAACTTGCTATGATGTCTGATTTTGTCATTGAGAAGGATAATGAAAGTAAAAACCCCAAAGAGGAAACTTCCCCACAACGATATGTAAAAGTTTTTGTTGCAGGGAAGGGGAATATCATAGCAAAAAACATTATCAAAGAATTCTCTAACTGTATGGGTACGTTGGCTTGTAAGGATATGACAATCCTTGAAAGAACCAAAAGTTATGCCAATGTTATTTTAGGTCTTGTTCTTAAGCTTGAAAGAAGATTTATGCGTACTTACCCAACTTTGTAAAGGATTTTCTATGAGTTGCCGGTCATAAAGGACCCTAGAGCTAGCCACAACTCTGGTTCGTGGTGCGCCATTTCTCACCAATGACGTTGGCTGAATTCGAACGCCATAGTTATTTGCTTAGTGCTGGTGTTGCACATTACGCCCATTTGGCCCACACCAGCATTAGTCGGTTTTAAAAGCTCCCAGTACAGTAAGAAAAACTTATCCTTTCGTCCTCCTCCCAACCCCCAACTCCTTCTCTTGATCCCTACCGCCGCCCCACCCGAAGCGGCTGCCGCCCAACACCGCCCGTTGATACCCCACAAGTATAGGGGATCGCAACAGTTTGTTAGGGTAGAGTATTCAACCCAAATTTGTAGATTCTACACAAGGGGAGCCAAAGAATATTTGAGAGTATTAGTAGTTGAGTTGTCAATTCAACCACACCTGGAGATAAATATCTGTAGCAAAGTGATCAGTAGCACAGTAATATGATAGTTTGGTAGCAGTAGTAACAGTAACAGTAGCGGCAACAGTAGCAGTAATAGTTTTGTAGCAAGTGCCACAGTAACAACAGTAGTAGTAACTTAGCAAGATCAATAACTGGAAAAATCGTAGGCACTGGATTGGTGTATTCGTTGGATGATATTCATCTTATAACAGTCATAACCTAGGGTGACACGGAACTAGCTCCAGTTCGTCAATGTAATGTAGGCTAGTATTCCATAAATAGTCATATGTGCTTATGGAAAAGAACGTGCATGGCATCTTTTGTCCTACCCTCCCGTGGCAGCGGGGTCCGTAAGGAAACTAAGGGATATTAAGGCCTCCTTTTAATAGAGAACCGGAACAAAGCATTAACACATAGTGAATAAATGAACTCCTCAAACTACGATCATCACTGTGAAGTATCCCAAATATTGTCACTATGGGGTTGACGGATCATAACACGTAATAGGTGCATATGACTAGGTAAGATCGGATCAAGAACATAGATATAATGATGATAACATAAATGGTTCAGACCTAAACTCATGGCACTCGGGCCCTAGTGACAAGCATTAAGCATGGCAAAGTCATAGCAACATCAATCTTAGAACATAGTGGATACTAGGGATCAATCCCTAACAAAACTAACTCGATTACATGATGAATCTCATCCAACTCCTCACCGACCAGCAAGCCTATGAAGGAATTACTCACTCCCGGTGGGCAACATCATGGAATTTGCGATGAAGGAGGGTTGATGATGACGAAGACCGAAGATTCCTCTCTTTGGACCCCCAAACGGACTCCAGATATGGCCTCCCGATGAAGAACAGGAGGTGGCAGCAGCTCTGTTGGGGAACATTGCATGGGAAACAAAAAAATTCCTATTCACACGCAAGATCTATCCATGGTGATGAGCATCTATGAGAGGGAGAGTGGATCTACATACCCTTGTAGATCGCTAAGCGGGAAGCATTAAGAAACGCGGTTGATGTAGTCGAACGTCTTCGCTATATGATCACAATCTGTCCCACGATCTCATCACGGGTCATCCCGGATCCCATCGTGGTCCTTCCGATCTAGTGCCGACCGGACGGCACCTCCGCGTTCAATACACGTACAGCTCGATGACGATCTCTGCCTTCTTGATCCAGCAAGAGGGAGCGGAGAGTTAGATGAGTTCTCCGCCAGCACAACGGCGTGGTGGCGGCGGTGGTGGAGCTGTCCCGGCAAGGCTTCGCCAAGCACAACCGCGACAATCTAGAGGAGAAACTGATCTAGAGGGGAAGGGAGAGGTTGCGCCGTGGATTGTGGTGCTGCAGCCCTCCCTCCCCTCACATATATATAGGAGGGAGAGGAGGAGGGGGCGCCCTAGGGATTTCCCTAGGGTGGGGTGACAGACAAGGGGGAAACTGGCCCCTAAGGCAAGTGGGGCACCCCCCCCCTTCGGGCCTGCCCTAGCCCTTCCAGCCGCATGGGACTTAGGTGGGAGGGGCGGACAACCCACCAGGGGCTGGTGCGCCCCCTCTCATAGCCCATGGGGCCCTCCGGGGCATATGGACCCTCCGGTGGACCCCCGGAACACTTCCGGCACTCCCGTCACAAAACCGGTAAGTCTCGAATCTTTTCCGGAACCCGAATACCGACTTCATATATATCAATCTTTACTTGCGAACCATTTCGGAGCTCCTCGTCATGTCCGGGGTCTCATCCGGGACTCCAAACAACCTTCGTTCACCAACATACATAACTCAATTATATCAAAACGTCACCGAACCTTAAGTGTGCAGACCATGCGGGTTCGAGAACTATGTAGACATGACCGAGACACGTCTACGGTCAATAACCAATAGCGGGACCTCGATGCCCATATTGGTTCCTACATATTCTTCGAAGATCTTTATCGGTCGAACCTCTATGTCAAGGATTCAGTTAATCCCGTATGTTGTTCCCTTTGTTCTTCGGTATGTTACTTGCCCAAGGTTCGATCGTCGGTATCTCTATACTTAGTTCAATCTCGTTACCGGCAAGTCTCTTTACTAGTTCCGTAATACAAGATCCCGTGGCTAACACTTGGTCACATTGCTTGCAAGGCTTATTGTGATGTTGTATTACCGAGTGGGCCCTGAGATAACTCTCTGTCACACGTAGTAACAAATCCCAGTCTTGATCCATGCCAACCCAACAGACACCCTCGGAGATACCTGTAGAGCACCTTTATAGCCACCAAGTTACGTTGCGACATTTGATACACAAAAGGTACTCCTTCGGTGTCAGTGAGTTGCATGATCTCATGGTCATAGGAACAGATACTTGACATTGAGAAAACTGTAGCCATAAACTGACATGATCATATGCTACATTTATAGTTTGGGTCTTGTCCATCACATCATTCTCCTAATGATGTGATCCCGTTATCAAATGACATCTCATGTCCATGGCTAGGAAACCTTGACCATCTTTGATCAACGAGCTAGTCTATTAGAGGCATACTAGGGACATGGTGTTGTCTATGTATCCACACATGTATCTGAGTTTCCGATCAATACAATTCTGCATGGATAATAAACGATTATCATGAACAAGGAAATATGACAATAACCAATTTATTATTGCCTATAGGGCATATTTCGAACAGGCTCTGTATTGTGAAACGTGATAAAACTTTCTCCTTGATTTTTTCTAAAAAATTAGGATCTTATAGCGCTGGAATTTGGGTCGTGGGGGCCACGAGGTGAGCACCACCCAGCAGGCCGTGCCAGGGGGGCTGTCCTGCCCTGGTGCGTGGTAGGCACCCTGTGCCCCCTCTATGGTGGCTTCTAGCTCCAATATTCCTCAAATATTCTGAAATAATTCTCCAAAAAGTTTCATTTTGTTCTGAGAGCTTTTATTTCTGCACAAAAACAACACCATGGAAGTTCTGCTAAAAACATCGTCAGTTCGGGTTAGTTTCATTCAAGTCATGCAAATTAGAATCCAAAACAAGAAAAAAAAATGTTAGGAAAAGTAGATACGATGGAGACGTATCAACTCCTTCAAGCTTAAACCCTTGCTTGTCCTCAAGAAATTTAGTTGACAAACTGAAAGTAAGAAAGACAAACTTTTACGAACTCTTCTGTTCTTGTTTACATACATATGCTTAAGTAGTAACCATGGTTTCAGCAAAGATTATGATTAACCATGTAGACAATAACTCTTAAGGATTATATTAACTCATATCATTGTCACAAGAAACTAGTGAGCAATAATAAGATATCACATGTGCAAAGATTTTTCAAAACAATCATGATGTAATATGACAATAGTGGTATCTCGCTAGCCCTTTCTGAGAACGCAAAACATAAATGCAGAGCACCTCCAAAGTTCAAGTGGTGACTAACCATTGTGATTCATGGTAGAAAAGATCTAGTCATGATGCATCCAACATTCACTATACACAATGCATGAGGATGACAATAGTGCTCTCAGATCTGGCGCTTACTTAAGAAGGTGATGACTCAACATTAAAGTAAATAGATAGTCCCTATGCAGAGGGAAGCAAGGATTTGAAAAGCTAGCAGAGCTCCAAGCTTAAATAAGAGATAAGTATACTTTGGGAGGCACACCCTTCCTGTCAGCCTTATGACCAAGAGCTATCAATATTTTCCATGTTAAACAAATTAGCGATGGTTCCCAAGCAATAAAAGTAAAGGTTTATTCCCCCTCCACCAACAAACACACTCCATGGTGAGCCGAATCCACGGGTACCGTCCAAACCAACAACTTTCCCGAGGGAGTTTTGTTAAATTATTTGCATTTCTTTTGATTTCGAGACTAGGAATCCCTATTATCGCCCTTTTCGTGCAAGGACCAGTGAATAAACACCCATCATGAGAGTAACCTGCTTAACATGGAAAATACTAACCACCCCGTGTCACTCCATGAGCGGTCCAGGCACACAAAACAGATGTTTATTTGAAATTTAAAGGTGGCACATGCAAATTTACTTGGAATGGCGGGGTAATACTGCATATAGGTAGATATGGTGGACTCATCTAGAATAACTTTAGTTTAAGGATTTTGATGCACAAGCAGTATTCCCTCTTAGTACAGGTGAAGGCTAGAAAATAGATTGAGAAGCGGCCAGGTAGAGAGCGAATACGGTCACAAACATGCATTATGAATAATAAACAGTGAATGCTATCATGAGTAGGATATGGACACCATGAACATAAGTATCATGAAGGCTACGTTGGTTTTTGATTCAACTACATGTGTGAACATGTGCCAAGTCAAGGCACTTGAAACATCCAGAGGAGGATAGCATATCATCATACTACATCACAAACATTTTACTACAGGTTGACATTGTTGGGGTATACAAACAGGGGTATTTGTTTCCGCTTGACTTGTGCATAGACGACATAGCCTCCATTGCGGCAACCTGAGCCTTCCGGGAAGGGACATCGACACTAACCCGGAAAACAACTAAGACAAGACTACAACGAGCTCGACGCAGAAGCCCAAGCCAGAGCTGCTGCATGCCAAGCGCATGCCCGACGCTTGCCAAGGACCAAGACACATGCCCCTTCATGAAGAACCGACAAGTCATTCCCTGGCAGGCGCGAGTTGATCGGCCACCGCTCCACCTCATCGCAAGGGTAGTCACTTGTCGATGCAGTGTCGAGCCCCCAAGTGGATAAGAGGCTCTCACTAAGCACATGGCGACATGTTGGAAGAAAAATTGCACCTCCTTGACACCCATCCATAGACGTGTCGAGCTAGGGTGTGATAGTTAGCTAGAGCGATGGTATAAGCTTGTCGGGAATACACCCCCGCACGCTACCTAGACTAAAAATGATGACATTTTGTCCCTAATGCCAGAGTTAGGTATGATAAGCTCTACTAGCTATCTAATCATCAGACAATGTTTGTTTTGCCACTGTGGTTGCCCCTTGTGATATAAAAGGAGGCCCAAGGCAACCTAGATGAGGATTCAGACCCTTGAACACTTGTACACGCGTAGTAACTCCCTCGAAGGCAACCCTTGCTGGGCTAGAGTACTGCACGTTCATCGTGTTCCTCTGATCAATCCACCCACAAAGCAGGAGTAGGGTTTTACGCTTCGTAGAGGCCCGGACCTGGGTAAATCGTTACGTCGCCTCACTGTCTCTCCTCTTTGTGCCCGTGCCCATGCCCCTACCAAACCACAAGGGACCGATGGTACCATAGGTGATCGTGTGCATCCTGCCCCAACATCTTTGGCGCGCCAGGTAGGGGGCGCTGCATTGGTGCGAACCTGAGACCGAAGGCGGTGCATTGGTTAATGCCAGCATCCTCTGTGTCGAAGGGGAAGAACGACGATGTCTCCCCCAATCTTTGTCTTCTCTGAATTTCATCGCCTACCAATGCTATGGAGGCGTCGATAGGCGGAGGTGGGGAGCGATTGTGCCACGGTCGGAGCGTTCGCTGTGGACGGGATGGCCACGGCATGCTCCGCGGTTGAGGAAGAAGCAAGCCAAGTGACGACGTCATCCTCATCGCGGTCGTCGAGCCCGCTTAATCCGAGGAGGGCGTGACTTAGCTTCAAGAGCACACGAAGGAGGCATACTATTCCACTCCTCCCTTTCCTTTCTTTCCCTACCCGTGAATAGTTCAGCATAATGGTGGGTCACTGATGTTGATGCGCTCGTGTAAAGCTCGGTCCTGAGTTCACCTTTCAAAAGGACAATTCCTGAGGTGAACACTGTAGTAAATCCATTAGTGGACCGTCCCAGCAAGGGAACCACGACAAGGCCTCGTTCACCAATGCCTCTGCCGGGTTGGTCGTTACGAGGGCGGCAGGTGCGAAGAAAAGGAATAGGGATAAAGGAGGCTGGACTAGTTACAATACTTCATCATTAGTAGTTATTTGTGCATGATTACATTAGCCGAGCAGATCTGTGTTGGAGATTATGCTCATAGCTAATGAGTTCCAAAGTTTCTCCATTTTGTCCCTCTCCTCTTTTTTTTTCTCAGGATGAAGGTGAATGCGTGTGCGTGTGTTTGCTAGGAATCCTAAAGGAGAGAAGCGATTGCGTATGGAGGGAGGGGCGATGCGCTTGGATAAATGCATGCCGGAGCAATAGAAAGAATTTATGGCAAAAGCTAAGTTGGCATGATTATCGATTTTTATTAGAACCTACATTCGTGTAACTCCCCTTTGGTCACCACGGTTTCGTATGGTGAATCTTGCACGCAATGTAACCTTACTGTCTCTTGTTCGCGCCCTAGTTTTGTTTCGAGTTTGCTCAATGAAACATGCAATAGCGTCAAAGACCGACAAGGATAAAAGCTCGCCGACAACGTGTCCTTGCCAGCTGAATGCTAAGGACCTATTCCTCAAAGCAATCGCAACAACACGTTGTTAGAGCAATCATACGAATACCAATAGGGAAACCAGGGGGAATAACACACATTTGCGTACAAATAACAGTTCAACAGCTTTAGAGAAAAAGTAGTGTGTGGTCTAATACGCGATACATATTGTGTTTTGAAACATAGGATAGCGCGACAACAGAAATGACTCAGGATTACTTCTGGTGGCCCCCCTAGACCCTTCAGACTAAAAGGAGCTTGTTGGCGAGAGGACCAGCTTTCTGCTCGGCGACGGAAGCATCAGCGCTCGGTGGTAGCTTCGTGAAATCAGCAGAGAGATCGAGCTCCGGGTGGAAGAAGGCCGGGTTGCTCAGAACCATGAAGAGGGCGTTGCGGGGCAGCTTCCGGGATTCATCGGCAAAGAAGGCGCCTTTGTCATCTTCATATGCTTTCAGCCCCTCGATCAAGCCCTCAAAGAAGAGTGTCAGCTTGACGCTTGGGAGCTCATGTTGGTTGACGGAGAAGGCCCAACTCTTCATGTTCATGCTCTATATCTTCGTAGTGAGGCGCTCGACAATGTCAGTTAGGTTCTTGGTCCAAAGGTCACGCTGTTCAACCAGCTTCTTCAACTTGTCTTTAGCCTCTTCCCGGAGAGACCCTGCATTGGCCAGGTCTGTTTGTAGTTGTTTCTCACGAGCACCGATAGATTTGACGTCCTTCTCCAAGGAGACCAGTTTGGACTTAAGATTAGAGATGGCACCATTGGCAGTCTCAAGGTCTTGGTCCTTGGAGGAAAGTTGCGATTGCACCTCCTCCAAGGTGGTTTGCATTTTCTGTGCTTTCCCCTTGAGGGCTTCGATCTCCTTGTTACTCTTACCAAGGTCCTTTGTCAGTTTGCTCAGTTGGGTTTCAAGAGTGATCTTGGCGAAGATGGCAGCAGCAAGGTCATCAGAAACTTTCTTCAGTTGGCTAGAAGACGTCAAGGATAGGGTAACGAGGGCAGCTTTATGGCTGTCTTCTAGCTCTTTGGTGCGCTTGAGAACACGGGTCTTCAGTTCCTCATCCTTGCGGCGAAGGGAGGCATTGAGGGTCTCCTCCCAAGAGGATATTTCTACCTCCTTGGCGTCCAGAAGTGCTTTGCGCTTCGCCAGACGAGTCTCTTTGGCTCCAACCTTCGCCTGGGCTGTGGATAACGTTTCGTGCTACCTCTTGAGGGAATGGATCTGCTGGTTATATCAATCTTGCATCTCTTTCCCTTTGGCCCTCATTCGTTGGCCCACTAGTCCAGCCTGCTCGTGCTGCTCCTTGACGGACTACCACTTGAGATTGTACATGTCCTGGATGTCCTTGATTCCGGTTGCCACGATTTCCAAGAAGACCAGGTCCTGGGCACTGTTGGCAGAATCATCAGCTTCCTCCACTCTCTAAAGCAGCGATGCCAGTATGCGTTTGATCCCCTCATTGATGTCTGCGCCTGCTGAGAAGGATGGACCGGCAATTGTTGGGGGCAGGTGAGGAAGTCCTGGACTAAGGGGATCCCGGGCCGTTGGCCTATTTCCAGATAGGCCGACTTGGTGGGACACTCTCTGATTATCGCAGGAAGGACCGGATATGCCACACCCCCATGTTCTAGAAGGAAGTCTTGAAGGCGCATCGTGCACTCCAAGTCAAGATGAGGAAATTGGCATCTCCATCCATGGCAGGAAACCTATCATGTGTAAACCCTAGGTACCCCTCGGTGACTCTATAAAATGGGAGGGTTTTAGATTGTAGAGGGAAAACTCATCTAGGGTTTTAGCTATTTGATCTCATGGTAGATCAACTCTGTAACCTTCATACACATCAATATAATTGAGCAAGACGTAGGTTTTTACCTCCATATGAGGGCCCGAACCTGGGAAAATGTCGTCTCCTTTGTCTCCTATTACCATCGATCCTAGACTCACAGCTCGGGACCCTCTACCCAAGATCCGCCGGTGTTGACACCAACATTGGTGCTTTCATTGAGAGTTTCGCTATGAGCGCCAAGGGAATCAATGGCTCGCTTGGTCATTAGTGAAGAAGTCCATAACTTGGACTCCTTTGTCCTTGGACAGATCTTTGCTTTTGGCAGTGACATGATGCACGCCGACCCGAGTGGCCGTCTTGGCCAGGTCAGGACTTTCGCCCCTGATCAAGTGGTCAGATTCGGGAACCTAGAGTTCTCCGTAGATTCTTAGGGCAATCTTTTGCTCACAGGGCTTGCGATCTCATCTGACGCGCTCGAAGACTCCAAGGCCTTGACTTCGGATGTCACTCTTGACCCCACCCATGGGACCAACCCCAATGACGATCTAGCTTTTAGTTCGGATCCGATCATAGTGCCGGATGGTCGGGGGTGTGCTCCTGCCAAACACACTCCTTGTGCGGATGCATCAGAGGTTAACTATGAAAACTCTGGGCATATCGACCCAATCGAGCTCTCGACACTTGCTACCCCTTGAGCGTGCGTTGGTTCTCCCTTAAAGAGGAAAGGGTGATGCAGCAAAGTAGATAAGTATTTCCATCAGTTGTTGAGAACCAAGGTATCAATCCAATAGGAGGAACAAGCAAGTCACCAATGGTTGCACCTACACAAACAATCAAACTCTTGCACCCAACGCTATAAAGGGGTTGTCAACCCCTTCACAATTATCTGCAAGGATTAGATCCGATAGATATAGATGTACCGAGAATGAAAAGTAAAAGGTAAATAAATTGCAGCAAAGTATTAATCTGAAAGTATATAATGGAAAGTAGACCCGGGGGCCATAGGTTTCACTAGAGGCTACACTCTGGAAGGCAAATATCATGGTGGGTAAACAAATTACTGTCAAGCAATTGATAGAAAATAGAATAATCATGTAGTTATCCAAGGCAATGATCATGCATATAGGCACCATGTCCGTCTCAAGTAGACCAAAATGATTCTGCATCTACTACTATTACTCCACACATCAACCGACTCCTGCCTGCATCTAGAGTATTAAGTTCATGAAGAACAGAGTAACACATTAAGAAAGATGACATGATGTAGAGGGATAAACTCAAGCATTATGATTAAAATCCCATCTTGTTACCCTTGATGGCAACAATACAATACGTGCCTCGCTACCCCTACTATGTCACTGGGTGAGGGCACAACAAGATTGAACCCAAAACCAAGCACTTCTCCCATTGCAAGAATTACCAATCTAGTTGGCCAAACCAAACCAATAATTCGAAGAGACTTGCAAGTATATAAAATCATGCATATAAGAATTTAGAGGAGATTCAAATAAGATTCATGGATAATATGAACATAAACTCACAATTCATCGGATCTTGACAAACACACCACAAAAGAGGATTACATCGGACAAATGTCCTTGAAGATCATGAAGAACATGGTATTGAAGATCAAAGAGAGAGAAGAAGCCATCTAGCTACTAGCTATGGACCCGTAGGTCTGTGGTGGACTAATCACGATCATCGGAGGGGCAATGGAGTTGATGTAGATGCCCTTCGTGATCGAAACCCCCTCCGGTAGATTACTGGAAAAGGCTCAAGATTGGATCTCTCGAGAACGGAGGCTTCCGGTGGCGGAAAAGTATTTGCGTGTCTCGTTCTAGTGTTGGGGGGGGGGGAATATTTGGGTATTTATAGGCCAAGAATTAGGGTTAGGAGACCTGTCGAGAGGCGACAAGCCTGCTAGGCGGGGCCAGGGGGCCCACGCCTAGCAGGCTTGTGGCTCCCTGGCACGTCCCCTTCCGTGCACTCCAAGCTTGATCGATTTGTTTCCTTCCAAAAAAATTCCTTCCGAAGGTTTTATTCCTTTTGTACTCCGTTTAATATTCCATATCTGCAAAACTCAAAAAAAGGAAAAACAGAAACTGGCACTAGGCTCTAGATTAATAGGTTAGTCCCAAAAATAATATAAAATAGCATATTAATGCATATAAAACATCCCAAGCAGATAATATAATAGCATGCCATCATCAAAAATTAAAGATACGCTGGAGACGTATCAGCATCCCCAAGCTTAATTCCTGCTCGTCCTCGAGTAGATAAATGATAAAACAGAATTTTTGATGTGGAGTGCTACCTAACATATTTATCCATGTAATATTCTTTATTGTGGCATGAATATTCAGATCCGTAAGACTCAAAACAAAAGCTTAATCTTGATATAAAACAATAACATTTCAGGCATACTAGCAAAGCAGTTGTATCTCTTCCAAATATAATGGCAAAAGAAAGTTATCCCTACAATATCATATGGTCTGGCTATGCTCCATCTTCCCCACACAAAGTATTTATATCATGCACAACCCCTATGAAAAGTCAAGCAATTGTTTTCACACCTTTATTTTCTCAAAATTTTTCAATTCTCACGCAATACATGAGCGTGAGCCATGGATATAGCACTATGGGTGGAATAGAATATGGTGGAGGTTGTCAAGGAAAGGGAGAAGATAGTCTCACATCAACTAGGCGTATCAACGGGCTATGGAGATGCCCATCAATAGATATCAATGTGTGTTAGTAGGGATTGCCATGAAACGAATGCACTAGAGTTATAAGTGTATGAAAGCTCAAAAAGAAACTAAGTGGACGTGCATCCTGAAGAAAAATTCCACTAGCTATATGAAAGTGACAAAATAGGAGACTCTCTATCATGAAGATCATGGTGCTAATTTGAAGCACAAGTGTGGAAAAAGGTAGTAGCAATGTCCCTTCTCTCTTTTCTCTCATTTTTTTTGTGGGCATCTAAGGCCTCTTTTATTCATATTTTTATTTGGGCTTCACTGGCCTCTTTTATTTTTTTCATAAAGTCCGGAATCTCATCCCCACTTGTGAAGGAATCATAGCTTCCATCATCCTTTCCTCACATGGGACATGCTCTGTTAATGATAATCATCACACTTTTATTTACTTACAATTGAAAAGAAAATTACAACTCGATACATATGACAAAATATGACTCTATATGCAATATGGAAGTGATGGTGCATGTCATAAAAGGAAACAGTGGAACTTGCATGGTAATATATCTCGGAATGGCTATGGAAATGCCATAATAGGTAGGTATGGTGGATGTTTTGACGAAAGATATATGGTGTATGTTTTGAGGAAGGTATATGGTGGCTGTTTTGAGGAAGGTGTCTATTGTACCGGCAAAAGTTGCGCGATACTATAGAGGCTAGCAAAGGTGGAAGGGTGAGAGTGCGTATAATCCATGGACTCAACATTAGTCATAAAAAACTCACATACTTATTGCAAAACTATATTAGTCATTGAAGCAAAGTATTAAATGCATGCTCCTAGGGGGGAGGTTGGTAGGAGTCCACCATCGCGCGCCCCCGACCCTCACACAAAGGTTGACAATCTATAAACAAGTCATGCCCCGACTTCCCTAAATAACGATTCACCATACGTGCATGCTACGGGAATCACAAACCTTTACACAAGTATTTTTACCAAATAACAATTACTTCCTAACACATCTCTTAACATTACCACCTTTATATCTCAAAACTTTATGCAACGAATCAAACTTCTCATAAATACTCAATGCACTTAATAAGGAAGTTTTTATTATATCCCTTTTGGATGCCTATAATATTAGGACTCAATTCATAACCTACACCAATTACCATGTTGTTTTAGAAAATCTCAAAATAATATAAGTGAGGTGTGAGAGTTCAATTATTTCTATAAAACGGAAACACCACCGTGCTCTAAAATATATAAGTGAAGCACATAGATCAAAATTGCCTAACTCAAAAGATATAAGTGAAGCACATAGAGCATTCTAACAAATTCAATATTTAGCGTGTCTCTCTTAAAAAATCTATGAATCAAGGATGATTGTGGCAAACTAACAAGCAAAGACTCACATCATACAAGACGCTCCAACAAAACACATATCATGTGGTGAATAAAAATATAGGCTCAAGTAAATTTACCGATGGATTGAAGACGAAAGAGGGGATGCGGGCATCCCCAATCTTAGGCTCTTTGGCATCCTTGAATATGACTTGGGATTACTTGTTAATCCCCAAGTTTAGTCTCTTGCCACTTCTTATTCCATAGTCAATCAAATCTTTACCCAAAACTTGAAAACTTCACAACACAAAACTTAACAGAAAACTCGTGAGTTCCGCTAGTATAAGAAAATAAATCACCACTTTAGGTACTATTGTGAACTAATTTTTTATTTTTATTGGTGTTATATCTACTGTAATCTATCTTATCCATGGTTCATACTACATGATACAACCCAAAGATTCATCAAATAGGCAAACAACTCAAAGAAAACATAATATGTCAAAAACAGAACAGTCTGTAGAAATCTGAACACTTCGCATACTTCTCTAACTCAAACAATTCTGAAACATTAGGACAACCTGGGAAATTTATATATAAATCTTGTGTAAAAATTTCAGATTCATTTGATGGTCGATTTGTTTTAGAAAATTCCTGGACTGAGCCCAAAAGTTTCTATTTTTTAGCAAGATCAAATCAACAACTACCATAGATCACCCCAAAGGTTTTACTTGGCATAAACACTAATTAAAAAGCAAAACAAAATTATTACAGAAGTAATAATGTGGGAAACAATCAAAAACATAAGCAAAAACAGAACACAAAAATAAAATTGGGTTACCTCCCAACAAGCGCTATTGTTTAACGTCCCTAGCTAGGAAAACCGCAAAAGATCTAGATATTGTGATCTTTGGTATGCAATCCAAACTTGATCAAACCATGAAAAGCTTTTCTAAATAGATCTATCCTTTCCTTTATTTATTTCCTAGTAGATGAAATTAAATCATGAAAAGTACTTTGGCTAGTAATTTTAACATTCATAAACCCGTAGTCTAGATCATCGCCATAGATATCATCGTATAAAACACGTATCCTATTTCTAACGGGTTCCTTAACCATCTTTTCAAGCAAATCATCCTTATACCCTAAGAAAATTTCCCTAGTAATCCAATCAAATTCCTCATAGGTCTCTAGATACAAGGCTTGAGAGACTTCCACGTTGGGAGCTCTTCTCCTAAGATTTTCACTATAAGATTGATAGCCTCTAGCTTCTAGACTACGCAAAGTTTCTTTATCATGGAGAATTTCTTCAATTGGAGGGTGTTCAACATCTTTATCATAGAAAGCAAAAATATCCCTAGCTTCTTGTACGATAAAATCAAATTCTTGCATAAGGATGATAGTAGCAATCTTCTTAGCCTTAGGGTGATTAATATTGGAAAGTTCATAAAATACTTTTTCCAGAGCGGGATGAAGGTGCACAATTTTTTTTTCCAATTTTCCAATGAGCATGGCAATAGCATCCACATAACTATTGGTGTTAAGAAGAATAAACCTCTTACTCATAGGCATTACCCCTGTACAATCAAAGAACGCTTGAATAACACTCTTCCCAATAATATTCCCATCTCCTACTTGAAAAGTTTTAGTTTTATAATTAGGAGGAGATTCAGTTTCATGTTCTAGAGAGCAAGATTCAAATTTTTCTTCAAGATTACTACTAGCAATACCCTCTATATTTTCAGCAATAACGTCCCTTGCTTCAGACATGGTGGCAAAGCAAGCAATCGAACACACAAGAAAATGAAAGACGAACGAAAGAAGGGCGAACAAAAGGGCAAATCTTTTTGATATTTTCTAAAAATTGTTTTAGAAGTGGGGGAGAGGAAAACGAGAGGCAAATGGCAAATAATGTAAATGCAAGAGACGAGTTTGTGATGGGTACTTGGTAGGCTTGATGTGTACCCTCCCCGGCAACGGCGCCAGAAATTGGCAAGTTGACGGGAGACATCTTGTCTTGACTTGCTATGTTTCCTCCCCGGCAACGGCGCGAGAAATCATTCTTGCTACCTCTTGAGCGTGTGTTGGTTTTCCCTTAAATAGGAAAGGGTTATGCAGCGAAGTAGATAAGTATTTCCCTCGGTTGTTGAGAACCAAGGTATCAATCTAGTAGGAGGAACAAGCAAGTCACCAATGGTTGCACCTACACAAACAATCAAACTCTTGCACCCAATGCTATAAAGGGGTTGTCAATCCCTTCACGATTATTTGCAAGGATTAGATCCGATAGATATAGATGTAATGAGAAAGGAAAGTAAAAGGTAAATAAATTACAGCAAAGTATTAATCTGAAAGTATATAATGGAAAGTAGACCTGGGGGCCATATGTTTCACTAGAGACTTCTCTCTTGAGGGCAAATATCATGGTGGGTAAACAAATTACTGTCAAGCAATTGATAGAAAAGCGAACGATCATGTAGTTATCCAAGGCAATGATCATGCATATAGGCATCACGTCTGTGTCAAGTAGAACGAAACGATTCTGCATCTACTACTATTACTCCACACATCGACCGACTCCTGCCTGCATCTAGAGTATTAAGTTCATGAAGAACAAAGTAACGCATTAAGAAAGATGACATGATGTAGAGGGATAAACTCAAGAAATATGATGAAAACCCCATCTTGTTACCGTTGATGGCAGCAATACAATACGTGCCTCTCTACCCCTACTATGTCACTGGGTGAGGACACCGCAAGATTGAACCCAAAACCAAGCACTTCTCCCATTGCAAGAATTACCAACCTAGTTGGCCAAACCAAACCAATAACTCGAAGATACTTGCAAGGATATAAAATCATGCATATAAGAATTCTAAGGAGATTCAAATAAGATTCATGGATAATCTGAACATAAACTCACAATTCGTCGGATCTTGACAAACACACCACAAAAGAGGATTACATCGGATAGATCTCCATGAAGATCATGAAGAACATGGTATTGAAGATCAAAGATAGAGAACAAGCCATCTAGCTACTAGCTACGGACCCATAGATCTCTGGTGTACTACTCACACATCATCGGAGGGTGAAAGCACATTTGCTCCCTTGGTGGTTTCGGTAATTAATAACAACATATAAGTCATTGAACTAATGTTTTCACCAAGTATATTTCAGGACAAGTTCAATGATAGGGATGGCCAAAGGATTGTGGAATTACCGCAAGATGCAAGGAAATAGGTTGGCCAAGATTCAAGCAAGAGGACTCTACATTTTACATTTATGAGAAATCACTTTGAGTCCATAGGAAAGCCAATACTATTAAAAGGGGGTAAAGTTTTGATGGTGAACAATATGCTCAAACGTATGCAAGTGACAGTCACCAAAACATCCACAAACTCTCCCACCAAAGTCTGTCCTAAGCCAAATATGCAAAATCGATGCAACGAATATTCCTATCCCGGTGCCACTGACTCTAAACCCTAGACAGACTCAGCCAAACCCTAACTCTTCACTACAGCTGACACTTCACTCGGTGCCACCGAGTTGGGTTGCCAAGATTCTGTTACACAACTTCACATTTTCAGTCCGACCGAGAATGGTGAATCGGCGTCACCGAGTTTGGTAAATCTGAACGTTGGTCACCTTGTCGGTGCAATCGAGAATTGTATGTCGGTCCCTCCGAGATTCAAAAGTTGCCACTTTTGGTCACTTCGGTACCATCGAGATTTACACATCGGTGTCACCGAGTCTGACTTATTGTGTGTAACAGTTGGATTTTTGGGGATGCCTATATATACCCCTTCACCACCACCCACTCAAAACAGAAGCACTCAGAACTATTCCATACATATCCTACTCAGTTTTTGGAGAGAGAGAACCACCTACCCTTGTGTTGAGGTCAAGATCTTCCACTCCAACCATATGGATCTTGATTTCTAGCCTCCCCAAGTTGCTTTCCACCAATACCATCTCTTCTACCAATCCAAATCTGTGAGACAGAGATTGTGTGTTGAGGAGTCTATCATCTTGAAGCACAAGAGCAAGGAGTTCATCGTCATTACCGAGCCTATTACCTTTTGGAGGGTGGTGCCTCCTAGATTGGTTAGGTGTCGCTTGGGAGCCTCCTACTTCGTGTTGTGGAGTGAACCAAGAAGTTTTTAAGGGCAACGAGATCGCCTACTTCGTGAAGATCTACCCATAGTGAGGCTAGTCCTTCGTGGACGGAGGCCACATGGAATAGTCAAGGTTGCTTCTTCGTGGAACCCTCCGTGGACTCTCGCGACCGTTAACCTTTGTGGGTTGAGGGGCCCATGAACGTGGACGTACGATAGCACCACCTATCGGAACCACGGGAAAAATCATCGTGTCATCACTTGTGTTTGCTTTCCTAACCCTCTCTATACTTACATGTGCAATGTCTTTATTTTCCGCTGCTACACTCTTAGACATGCATGTGTAGGGAGTTACTTGATATGCTATGAATGCTAAAACTTGACAAGGGAAAAACTTTTATTTGGACAAGTAGTCTAATCACCCCCCTCTAGACCTACTTTCGATCCTACAGAGGGGCAATGGAGTTGATGTAGATGCCCTCTGTGATCGAAACCCCCTCTGGAATATTACTAGAAAAAGGCTCTTAGATTGGATCTCTTGGGAATGGAGGCTTCCGGTGGCGGATAACTATTTGCGTGGCTCGTTCTGGTGTTGGAGGAATATTTCGGTATTTATAGGCCAAGAATTAGGGTTAGGAGACCTATCGGGAGGCGACAAGCCTGCTAGGCGTTGCCAGGGGGCCCCACACCTAGCAGGCTTGTGGCTCCCTAGAACCTCCCCTATTGTGCACTCCAAGCTTGATCGATTTGTTTCCTTCCAAAAAATCCTTCCAATGGTTTTATTCCGTTTGGACTCCGTTTAATATTCCATATCTACAAAACTCAAAAACAAGGAAAAAACAGAAACTGGCACTAGGCTCTAGATTAATAGGTTAGTCCCAAAAATAATATAAAATAGCATATTAGTGCATATAAAACATCCAAAACAGATAATGTAATAGCATGCCATCATCAAAAATTATAGATACGTTGGAGACGTATCAACACTGAACGAGGCTCTAGATCGGATCCTATCGATGAAAATTAGTGACGACCCAGCCCTGATCCACGCTCAAATCGGTCTTGAGGCGGGTCAATAGGATTTTTTTATCCCACCCACAACCCACTTGGTAGGCACTATCGAAGACTTAAACGATATGTTGGACTATGCCTCCGAGGAGGCAGAATACATGGATGAAGAGGATTGCGCTCCTGCCCCTATTAACACGGGGTGATGGATCACCACCTCCACCTATGACGTCTACATGGTGGATACTCCACCTGACAAGGGCGAACACACACCTGAAAACAATGGCGATAAATATACTAAGGAGCCGTCAAGGCGCTGGAAACAACGCAAACGATCAAAGGCCAAAAAGGGAAGGGTAGGCATTGCTGGCACCGGGGAAAACGACACCCTGCAAGACCTCGATGATCCTGAGATCCCCAAACATCCACTAGAGGACTTGGAGAGGTCGGAAGATCAGTGCAACCCCGAGGATCCAAGCGATTACGAGGATGACAACTACCTCCCCCCTGTCGAGGAGGAGGACAACCTGGGAGCCGAAGACTTCACCATCACCGAAAACCTTGAGGATCAAGAAAGGTTTAGGCAACAACTTATAGCCACTGCCTGAAGCCTGAAGGCAAAAGAACGGTAGCTCAAGGCAGAACAGGATACCCTCAATGATAGATGGACAAGGGTCTATCAGCCGAGGAAGGATACAACACCGGTCTATTAGACCAACCCAAGATCTATCCACGTCGACGGCTGCTATCGCGGTTTGATGGCGAGGCCTCTGATACACTGTCTCCCAAGTACACTCCATGCGACCAGCCGGACCGCCCTCCCAGAGGACGAGATAGGACGGTTGGCGATGCTGGTTACACGCCGACGATACCTCGGAGGAGGAGAAAGGAGCCAATAGAGCCTGAGGACAGGTACGACCTATGACATGATATGGATTATAGAACAAGCCACACCAGGTCCATCTATGGATCTAGAGGGTACTCCCCCGATAGACAAACATGCACCGGCCTTGGCTCGACCGCAATAGTAGAGATCGACAACAAAACCAGGCAAGATCAGACGCCGATCACCTGCGTGACATAGCCCGGGTCAGAGGCGCTGCCCACCCACTATGCTTCACCGACAAGGTGATGCAGCATCAGTTCCCGAAGGGTTTTAAACCCATTAACATAGAATAATACGACGGAACAACTGACCCAGCTGTGTGGATCGAGGATTTCCTCCTCCACATTCATATGGCACGAGTAGATGATCTCCACGCCATCAAGTATCTGCCCCTAAAACTTAAGGGGCCAGCTCCGCACTGGTTAAACAGTCTCCCCGAGAATACAATCGCCTGTTGGGAGGATCTGGAGGATGCATTTCGATCTAACTTCCAAGGCACCTATGTACGGCCACCAGACTCCTTCGACCTAAGCAACATCGTCCAAAAAGAAGGAGATTCAGCTCGACAATTCTGGAATCGGTTCTTGACCAAGAAAAACCGGATCATCGATTGCCTAGATGTCGAGGCAATATCCTCTTTCAGGCACAATATTCGGGATGAATGTCTGGCCCGCCAGCTCGGCCATGACAAGCCTAGGACTATGTCCGCCCTCACATCACTCATGACCCGCTTTTGTGCGTGCGAGGATAACTGGCTATTGGGGAACGGTGCATGGGAAACAAAAATATTCCTACGCACACGCAAGCCAGATCTATCCATGGTGATGAGCATCTACGAGAGGGAGAGTGGATCTACATACCATTGTAGATCGCTAAGCGGGAAGCGTTAAGAAACATGGTTGATGTAGTCGAACGTCTTCGCGATCCACATCGCCAAGACTCAAGTGATCCCATCACGATTCATCTCACGATCCAATCACGACCCATCCTCCCATCATGATCCATCCCGCAATCCAACCACGAATCGTCTCGCGATCCTGATCACGGTCCTTCTGATCTAGCGCCAAACGGACAACACCTCTGTGTTCAACACAAGTATAGCTCCATGACGATCTCTGCCTTCTTGATCCAGCAAGAGGGAGCGGAGAGGTAGATGAGTTCTCCGGCAGAGCGACGGGCGGCGGCGGTGGTGGTAGAACTATTCAAGCAGGGCTTCGCCTAAGCACCGCTAAAACTAGACTAAAGGAGAAAATGATCTACAGGAAGTAGAGGGAGCACATGGCATTTAGGGTTAGCTCTCCCCTCTAAATCCTATAGTATATATAGGAGGGATGGAGGGTAGGAGGAAGCCTCAAACCCTCATGGTTTGGCCGAAATTGGAGGTGGACGAGTCCTACTCCAATCCTACTAGGAGTAGGATTCCTCCTCTCCACTTGGAAACCCTTTCCACCTTTCCACCTTTGGTTTTTTTCCCACCCCTAGCCACATGGGACTTAGTGGTGGGTTCGGCCAGCCCACTAGGGGATGGTTTACCTCCTCCCACAACCCGTGTGTCCCCTTGGGTCAACACACCCCTCCCGCTGGTCCCCCGGCACCCTCCCGACACTCCCGGTACACTACCGATGAGCTCGAAACTTTTTCGGTGACCTAAACAAGACTTCCTATATATCAATCTGGGAGTCCGGAGCTCCTCGTGATATCCAGGATCTGATCTGGGACTCCGAACAACCTTCGGTAACCACCATACATAACTCTATGCTACCGAAACGTAATCGATCCTTAAGTGTGCAGACCCTGCGGGTTCGAGAACAATGTAGACATGAACGAGACACCTCTACGGTCAATAACCAATAGTGGGACCTAGATGCCCATATTGGTTCCTACATATTCTACAAAGATCTTTATCGGTTGAACCTTCATGTCAAGGATTAAGTTAATCCCGTATGATGTTCCCTTTGTTCTTCCTTATGTTACTTGCCCAAGATTTGATCGTGGGTATCTCTATACCTAGTTCAATATCGTTATCGGCAAGTCCCTTTACTTGTTCCATAATACAAGATCCCGTGGGTAACACTTTAGTCACATTTCTTGCAAGGATTGTTGTGATGTTGTATTACCGAGTGGGCCCTGAGATACCTCTCCGTCACACGGAGTAACAAATCCCAGTCTTGATCCATGCAAACCCAACAGACACCCTCAGAGATACCTGTAAAGCACCTTTACAGTCACCCAGTTATGTTGCGACATTTCATACACACAAGGTACTCCTCCGGTGTCAGTGTGTTGCATGATCTAATGGTCATAGGAACATATACTTGACATGGAGAAAACAGTAGCAATAAACTGACATGATCATATTCTATGTTTATAGTTTGGGTCTTGTCCATCACATCATTCTAATGATGTGATGCCGTTAATGCACGATCTCCTAATGATGTGATCCCGTTATCAAATGACATCTAATGTCCATGTCTAGGAAACATTGACCATCTTTGATCAACGAGCTAGTCTATTAGAGGCATACTAGGGACATGGTGTTGTCTATGTATCCACACATGTATCTGAGTTTCCGATCAATACAATTCTAGCGTGGATAATAACCGATTATCATGAACAAAGAAATATGATACTAACTAATTTATTATTGCCTCTAGGGCATATTTCCAATAGTCTCCCACTTGCACTAGAGCCAATAATCTAGGTCACATCACCATGTGATTTACATTGTTATGAATCTAACACCCAATGAGTTCTCGGGTTCGATCATGCTTTGCAGGTGAGAGAGGTCTTTAGTCAACGGGTATGCGACATTCAGATCCGTGTGTACTTTGCAAATCTCTATGTCATACTATAGACACATCTACCACACTTCACTTGGAGCTATTCCAAATGGCTGCTTCACTATACGTATCTAGATTGCTGCTTAGAGTCATCCGGATTGGTGTTAAAGCTTGCATCAACGTAACCCTTTCGACGAACTCTTTATCACCTCCATAATCAAGAAATATTTCCTTAGTCCTCTAGTTACTAAGGATAATATTGACCGTTGTCCAGTGATCCACTCCTAGATCAATCTTGTTCCCCTTGACAGACTCATGGCAAGGCACATACAGGTGCGGTACACAACATGGCATACAATATAGAGCCTATGGATTAAGCATAGGGGACGACCTTCGTCCTTTCTCTTTCTTCGGCCATGGTCAAGCTTTGAGTCTCACTCTACTCCACACCTTACAAATCAGGCAAGAACTCTTTCTTTGACTGATCCATTTTGAACTCCTTCAAAATCTTGTCAAGGTATGTACTCATTGAAAGTTTTTTTAGACGTCTTGATATACCTCTATAGATCAAGATGCCCAATATTTAAGTAGCTTCATTCTAGGTTTTCCTTTAAAAAACTCTTTTTCAACCAACCCTTTATGCTTTCCAAAAATTCTACATCATTTTTGATCAATAATATGTCAACCACATATACTTATCAGAAATTCTATAGTGCTCCCACTCACTTTCTTGTAAATACAAGTTTCTCATAAACTTTGTATAAACCCAAAATCTTCGATCACCTCATCAAAGCATATATTCCAACTCCGAGATGCCTACTCCATCCCATAGAAGGATTACTGTAGCTTGCACACCTTTTAGCATTGTTAGGACTGACAAAACCTTCTGGTTGTATCTCATACAACCTTTCCTCAAGGAAGGAAACGATGTTTTCACATCCATCTGCCAGATTTCATAATTGAAAAATGCAGCAACTGCTAACATAATTCCAACACACTTTAGCTTCGCTACGAGTGAGAAAGTCTCATAGTAGTCAACTCCATGAACTTGGCGAAAACTTCTTCGCGACAAGTCGAGCTTTATAAATGGTGACATTCACCATCAGCGTTTGTCTTCATCTTAAAGGTCCATTTGTACTCAACAATCTACCATTCAACGGGAAAGTCTACCAAAGTCCATACTTGGTTTTCATACATGGATCCTTTCTCGGATTTCATGGCTTCTAACCATTTGTTGGAATTCGGGACCATCATCGCTTCTCCATAGTTGGTAGGTTCATCGTTGTCCAACAACATGACCTCCAAGATAGGGTTGCCGTACCACTCAGGAGCCATACGCGTCCTTGTCAACCTATGAGGTTTGATAGTAACTTGATTCGAAGCTTCATGATCATCATCATTAACTTCCTCTTCAACTAACATAGGCTTCACAGAAACAATTTTCTATGTTGTGCTTCTCTCTAGTTGAAACAAAGTTTCAACAAACTCATCAAGTTCTATCTTCCGCCCACTCAATTCTTTCGTGAGAAACTTTTCTCGAGAAAGGAGTTTTTTTAGTGTCAAACACTTTTGCCCTCAGATCTGAGATAGAAGGTATACCCAACTGTTACCTTAGGGTATTCTATGAAGATGCATTTGCCCGCTTTGGGTTCGAGCTCATTAGGTGAAAACCATTTTTCACATAAACGTCGCAGCCCCAAACAATAAGAAATGATAGCTTAGGTTTCTGCCAAACCATAATTCATATGGTGTCATCTCAATGGACATAGATGGTGCCCTATTAATGTGAATGGATTTTTATCTAATGCATAACCCCATAACTATAGTGGCAAAAGAATAGGAGACATCATAGTATGCACCATATCCAATAGAGCATGACTACGACGTACGGACACACCATCATAGTATGGTGTTCCAGGTGGTTTTGAGTTGTGAAACAATTTCCACATTGTCTTAAGTTGCATACCAAACTCGTAACTCAGATATTCACCTCCATGATAATATGGTAGAAATTTTTGTCTTCTTGTCACGATGAGCTTAAACTTCACTCTGAATTTGTTTGAACTTTTCAAACGTTTCAGACACGTGTTTTATTAAGTAAATATACTCATATATACTCAAATCATCAGTGAAGGTAAGAAAATAACGATATCCATTGTGTGTTTCAATACTCATTGGACTACAAACATCAACATGTATCAATTTCAATAAGCCACTAGCCCGCTCCATCATACCGGAAAACGGGGTCATAGTCATCTTGCCTAAGGGGCATGGTTCGCATGTCTCAACCGATTCGAAATCGAGTGAGTCAAAAAGATCTATCAGCATGGAGTTTCTTCATGCGATTTATACCAATATGACATTTAGCGACAGTGCCACAAGTATGTGGTACTATCATTGTTAGCTTTGTATCTTTTGGCATCAATGTTATGAACATGTGTATTACTACGATCAAGATTCAATAAACCATTCCCATTGGGTGCATGACCATTGAAGGTATTATTCATGTAAATAGAATAACCATTATTCCCTAACTAAAATGAATAACCGTATTGCAATAAACACGATCTAATCATGTTCATGCTCAACGCAAACACCAAATAACATTTATTTAGGTTTATCACTAACCTCGAAGGTAGAGAGAGTGTGCGATGGTGATCACATCAACCTTGGAAACACTTCCAACACTCATCGTCACCTCACCTTTAGCTAGACTATGTTTATTCCGTAGATTCATTTCGAGTTACTAACATGTAGCAACCGAACCAGTATCCAATAACCAGGTGCTACTAGGAGTACTAGCAAGGTACACATCAGTAACACGTATATCAAATATACTTTTGTCGACGTTGCCAGCCTTCTTATCTACCAAGTATCTAGGGTTGTTCCGCTTCAGTGACCGTTCTCCTCATAATAGAAGCACTTAGTCTCGGGTTTGGGTTCAACCTTGGGTTTCTTCACTGGAGCAGCAACTAACTTGCCATCCATGAAGTATCCCTCCTAGCCCTTGCCCTTCTCGAAACTAGTGGTTTCACTAACCATCAACACTTGATGCTCCTTCTTGATTTCTACCTTCGCAGTGTCAAACATCGCGAATGGCTCAGGGATCATTATTTCCATCCCTGGTATTTTATAGTTCATCATGAAGCTCTAGTAGCTTAGTGATAGTGACTTTGAGAACTATATCAATCACTATCTTATCTGGAAGATCAACTCCCGCTCGATTCAAGCTATTGTTGTACCCATACAATCTGAGCACATGCTCACCAATTGAGCAATTCTCCTTCATCTTGCAGGCAAAGAATCTTGTTGGAGGTCTCATACCTCTCAACATGGACACGAGCATGAGATCCCAATTTCAGCTCTTAGAACATCTCATATGTTCCGTGATGTTTAAAACGTTTTAGAGCCTCAATTCTAAGCCATAATGCATGACGCACTGAACTATCAAGTAGTCATCAGAATGTCCCTGTCAGATGTTCACAACATCTATAGACAACCCTTGAGGGGGTGGCTCACAGAACGGTGCATTAAGGACATAAGCCTTCTATGCAGCAATGAGGACAATCCTCACATCACGGACCCAGTCCGCATTATTGCTACCACCATCTTTCAACTCTATTTCTCTAGGAATATATAAAAATTTCAAGGGAGCTACAGCGTGAGATAGTAATCTACAACATAATTTGCAAAGACATTTTGACTATGTTCATGATAATGAGTTTAGTTAAGCATATTACTTAAAAACTCCCACTCAAATTGATATCCCTCTGGTCATTCGAGTGTCACATGATCCAAATCCACCAACTCAAGTCCGATCATCACGTTAGTTGAGGTGGTTTCAATGGTGAACATCTTCATGCTGATCATATCTACTATATGACTCATATTCGACCTTTCGGTCTCTTGTGTTCCGAGGCCATGTCTGTACATGCTAGGCTTGTCAAGTTTAACCCGAGTGTTCCACACATGCAACACTGGCTTGCACCCGTTGTATGTGAACATAGAGTCTATCACACCCGATCATCACGTGGTGTCTCGACATGACAAACTTTTGCAATGGTGCACACTCGAGGAGAGCACAATTCATCTTGAAATTTAAGTGAGGGATCACCTTATAATGCTACCGTCGTCCTAAGCAAAACAAGGTGCATAAAAATATTAACATCACATGCAAATCATAAGTGACATGATATGGCCATGAACTTGTGTTTTTGATCTTCATCTTCAAAGCGCCGGCAATATCTCCATTGTCACCGGCATGACACCATGATCTCCATTATCTTGATCTCCATCAATGTGTCGCCATCGGGGTTGCCACGCCGACTATTGGTTCCACGAATATTGCTAACTCATAGAGATAAAGTAAAGCAAAAACGGCGAAAATAATTAAAGACAACCCTATGGCTCCTGCCAGTTGCCATACCCATCGACATGCAAGTCGCGATATTCTATACAAAACATTATCATCTCATACATCACATATATCTCATCATGTAATTGGCCATATCACATCACAACATACCCTCCAAAAACAAGTTAGACATCCTCTAATTGTTGTTGCAAGTTTTAGGTGGCAGATATGGGTATCTAGCAAGAATAATTCTCACCTACGCAAAACCACAAGGTGATACACAAATTGCTATTCAACCTTCTCAAGGACTGCCTTTGTCGAATCCGATCCAATTAGAGTAGGAGAGACAGACACCCGCCAGCCATCTTTATGCAACAAAGTCACATGTTATTTGATGGAACCGGTCTCTCAAAAGCGTATGAGTAAGGTTGGTCCGGGTCGCTTCATCCCACAATACCGCTGAATCAAAAACCGACCAACGGAGGAAGCAATCTGAGCATCAACGCCCACAAACTCCTTTGTGTTCTACTCTTGATCTCATCTACACATATACCTAGCTCATGATGCCACTATTGGGGAACGTTGCATGGGAAACAAAAAAATTCCTACGCACACGCAATATCTATCCATGGTGATGAGCATCTACGAGAGGGAGAGTGGATCTACATAGCCGTGTAGTTCACTAAGTGGGAAGCGTTAAGAAACGCGGTTGATGTAGTCGAACGTCTTCGCAATCAAAATCGCCGAGCTTCAAGCGATCCCATCACGATCCATATCGCGATCCAATCACGATCCATCCCGCGATCCCATCATGATCTGTCCTGTGATCCAATCACGAATCGTCTCACAATCCTTATCACGGTCCTTCCGATCTAGCGCCGAACGGACGACACCCCTACGTTCAGCACACATACAACTCGATGACGATCTCTGCCTTCTTCATCCAGCAAGAGGGAGCAGAGAGGTAGATGAGTTCTCTGGTAGAGTGACGGCACGGTGGCGGTCGTGGTGGAACTATTTTGGCAGGGCTTTGCCTAAGCATCGCTCAAACTACACTAAAGGAGAAAACGATCTAGAGGAAGTAGGGGGAGCACGTGGCAATTAGGGTTAGCTCTCCCCTCTAAATCCTCTAGTATATACAATAGGTAGGGAGGGAGGAGGCAGCCTCAAACTCTCATGGTTTGGCCGAAATTGGAGGTGGACGAGTCCTACTCCAATCCTACTAGGAGTAGGATTCCTCCTCTCCAGTTGGAAACCCTTTCCACCTTTCCACCTTTTGGGTTTTCCCACCCCTAGACGCATGGGCCTTAGTGGTGGGTTCAGCCAGCCCACTAGGGGATGGTTTACCTCCTCCCACAGACCATGTGGCCCCTTGGGTCGAGACACCCCTCCCAATGGTCCCCCGGCACCCTCTCGACATTCCTGGTACACTACCGATGAGCCCGAAACTTTTCCGGTGACCAAAATAGGACTTCATATATATCAATCTTTACCTATGGACCATTCCGGAGCTCCTCGTGACGTCTAGGATCTCATCCGGGACTCCGAACAACCTTCGGTCACCACCATACATAACTCTATACTACGGAAATGTTATCGATCCTTAAGTGTGCAGACCCTACGGGTTCGAGAACAATGTAGACATGACCGAGACACCTCTATGGACAATAACCAATACCGGGACCGGGATGCCCATATTGGTTCCTACGTATTCTATGAAGATCTTTATTAGTTCAACATCCATGTCAAGGATTCAGTTAATCCTATATGATGTTCCCTTTGTTCTTCGGTATGTTACTTGCCCGAGATTCGATCATCGGTATCTCTATACCTAGTTCAATCTCGTTACCTGCAAGTCTATTTACTCGTTCCGTAATACAAGATCTCGTGGCTAACACTTTAGTCACATTGCTTGCAAGGCTTGTTGTGATGTTGTATGACCGAGTGGGACCTGAGATACCTCTCTGTCACACGGAGTAACAAATCCCACTCTTCATCCATGCCAACCCAATAGACACCCTCGGAGATACTTGTCGAGCACCTTTATAGTCACCACGTTATGTTGCGACATTTGATACTCACAAGGTATTCCTCCAGTGTTAGTGAGTTGCATGATCTCATGGTCATAGGAACAGATACTTGACATGCTGAAAACTATAGCAATAAACTCACACGATCATATGCTATGTTTATAGTTTGGGTCTTGTCCATCACATCATTCTCCTAATGATGTGATCCCGTTATCAAATGACATCTCATGTCCATGTCTAGGAAACCTTGACCATCTTTGATCAACGAGATAGTCTATTAGAGGCATACTAATGTATCCACACATGTATCTAAGTTTCCGATCAATACAATTCTAGCATGGATAATAAACGATTATCATGAACAAGGAAATATGGTAATAACTAATTTATTATTGCCTCTAGGGCATATCTCCAACACTGGGTAGCTAGACGAAGCCACAACCCCGAAGACCCCGACACCTCCGAAGTCCGGGATGGAAACGGGAAACCACGACACAAAAAAGCAAATGCTGACACAACAACGGTGATGCCGACGACACGGCCGTTAACGCCAGTTTCCGTAACCCACGATCAGGGCAGCGGAAGAAGCATTCTAAAGGCAATCGTGACGGTCCTACCCTGCTGGAAAAAAATCATGGAGAGGCCTTGCCAGATCCACGGCACCCAAGACAAGCCCACCACCCACACCAACCGTAACTGTCGGGTGTTCAAACAAGCCGCCTAACTTGCAGCCTAAGATCAAGGCAAGGGCCCACGCAGTGAGGACGACGACGAGCCCGGCGGTCCGAGCAATGGAGGACAGAAGCAGTTGCCTCCAGACGTAAAGATTGTGAACATGATATATGCCACTCACATATCCACAAAGGCGAGTAAGCGCGCCCTTCAAGAGGTGTACGCTGTAGAGCCTGTAGCCCCGAAGAATAACCCATGATCGGCGTACTCGATCACCTTTGACCGACGAGACCATCCGACCAGTATCCATCATGGGGGTTCGGTGGCCCTCGTACTAGACCCCATTATCGATGGGTATCATCTTACTAAAGTTCTAATGGATGGAGGAAGTAGCATTAATCTGATTTACTCAGAGACGGTGAAAAAGGTGGGTATCGGCCCATCAAGGATCAGACCTAGCAATACTACCTTTAAAGGAGTGATGCCAGGCGTCGAAGCCGGTGCGCGGGCACTATGAGCCTGGAAGTAGTGTTCGGTTCGCCCGACAACTTCCGCAGCAAGGACTTGATCTTCGACATTGTCCCTTTCCACAACGGTTATCATGCCCTGCAGGGCCGCACAAGATTCGCTCCCTTTAATGTCATCCCACACTATGCATACCTCAAGCTCAAGATCCCCGGGCCCAAAGGGGTCATTACTATCAACGACAACACAGAGCGTTCCCTCCGAACTAAGGAACATGCATTGGCCCTAGTGGCCGAATTCCATTGCGTCGATGATCAGCCAACACCAAAATCAGCCATAAAGGCCCGTAAGGTCGACAAACGAGCTCGGTCTCAGTCTGAACTCCCAGAATCATCTGCCCCCCAGAAATAGGACACGCCTCCCACTTCATAGCCCTAGCGCCCGTCAAATATGTGCCAAGACGGCTCAACTTTGCGCTCAAGATTCCATGGGCAGCAGTGGGGAACAACTATCAAAGGGAAAGTGTTTGGCTAAACCGAACTACTGCCAGTACATGTCCTCGAACAAACCATAGGTACCATCAAGGACGTACTAAAGAGTAAATCTCATCCATACTTTGGCGAATTCTCAAGATCTTCTTCCCAAGGTCCATTCGCCAATACAATTACCTTTAAAGGAGTGCAACTCCCTAGGAGGCACAAGAGAGGACAGGCAACACGACACATCGAGGACGTCAAGCCACCCATCGAAGATCCCTAGTACAACCCCTCCTCTATAAGCTTTATATTTCATCTTCAAATACCTATAAAAAGTTGCTTCAGCAATTCGAGTTATAATAATTACTAAGCAAATAAAAGACCATTGTAACGTCCTATTCGATGTATTTTATGCTACATACTCCGTTCTTTTCTCATCAACGCTTCTAGTGAAATTGTTCGATATACATTATGATGCAACCGACTAATAGACCCGGGGCTTGAATTTAAAATATCGCCCTAAGAATAACCCCGACACAATTGATATTGTGTTCGGTATCTTGGATTTTTGCTTTATATGCATTGGATCCGAGCTATGTCTTGTGTCAATAGTTGGGTTGCCCACCTCCTGTGTTTGCCCTCTTACGTTCCGCTCATTCGACTAAAAGGGCAAAGCGAGAACCACTGCGATTGTGCTTCCAGCTCGCCTATTCAAGCACCTCAGGGGAGAAAGCCGAAAACAGACTATCATAATAAGCGAGAACCGGTCTGCAAATCTGAGCATAAGTGTCATACTAAAAAAATTGATAGAGGTTATTCCGTGTTATACGAAGGGTTTCGTGCTTGTACAAACCATGTGATGTTGTCTTTAGCTTTGGTACATCCGAACATCACAAAACACTGGGGGCTAGGCATCAACCCCCGCATTTTTTCTAAGTTCCTATGGCTAAGTGAAAGTGATAAAGCATCATAGTCCGATTGCCTTGTTCCCTCGCACTACCGCCTTCGGGCACTGATAGCACGTCAATCCGAGGAGCAGCATCGCTCATTTTCTACACCAAGCCAAAGTAGCTGCCCGGCAACGGCTCTTCAGGCCACAGCCGAATGCAGAGGTCCTTCATGGCCGGCTCCACCATCTTGTGCAGCTCCATCATTTACTTCATCTGCTCGATCAGAATAGGAGAGTGCTCGGGGGACTCAAATTGTGCCCAAAATAGACGAGCCTCCTCCTCCTCCTCCCGCTAAGCGTAAAACTTGTTTGCATCCGCCGCACTCTTGAGGAGGTCCGAACAGGTGCTTGAGGAACGCCACACCTGGGTGAGCAATGCGAACCTACTATCACCAAAGGCACACTATAGTAAATACGACTTACCATCCATGACTGCCTTGACTTGGCAACTTATTCTTCGAAGAACCATGTGTCCACCCACTCCTTTTGGAGCTCGGATTTCAGCGTGGATAGCTCGACGGGCCTGCTCTTTGCCTTTCTGCTCAAGAGCCTCGCACTTCATATTGGCATCCTTGAGCTCCTGTTGCACCTCCTCCACCCGGGCCTGATGATCCATAGGTATAGGGGATCTATCGTAGTCCTCCAGATAAGTAAGAGTGTCGAACCCAACGAGGGGCAGAAGGAAATGACAAGTGGTTTCCACTAAGGTATTCTCCGCAAGCACTGAAATTATCGGTAACAGATAGTTTTGTGATAAGACAATTCATAACGAGTAAAAAGTAACAAGTCTAGCAAGGATGCAGCAAGGTAGCCCAATCCTTCTTTTAGCAAAGGACAGGCCTGAACAAACTCTTATATCAAGCAAAGCGCTCCCGAGGACACATGGGAATTTCTGTCAAGCTAGTTTTCATCAGGCTCATTTGACCCGCGTTCGTTACTTTGATAATTTGATATGTGGGTGGACCGGTGCTTGTGTGCTGCCCTTACTTGGAAAAACTTCCCACTTGTGATTAAACCCTCTCGCAAGCATCCGCAACTATGAAATAAGAATTAAGGTAAACCTAACCATAGCATGAAACATATGGATCCAAATCAGCCCCTTACGAAGCAACACATAAACAAGGGTTTAAGCTTCTGTCACTCTAGCAACCCATCATCTACTTATTACTTCCCAATGCCTTCCCTAGGCCCAAATAATGGTGAAGTGTTATGTATTTGACGTTCACATAACACCACTAGAGGAGAGACAACATACATCTGATAAAAATATCGAACGAATACCAAATTCACATGATTACTTATACAAGGCTTATCCCATGTCCTCAGGAACAAACATAACTACTCACAAAACATGTTAATGTTCATAATCAGAGGAGTATTGATTATCATAAAGGATATGAACATATGATCTTCCACCAAGTAAACAAACTAGCATCAACTACAAGAAGTAATTGATACTACTAGTAACCCATAGGTACCAATCTGAGGTGTTGAGACAAAGATCAGAAACAAGAGATGAACTAGGGTTTGGAGAAGAGATGGTGTTGGTGAAGATGTTGATGGACATTGACCCCTTCCAACGAGAGGATCCTTGGTCATGATGATGGCTTCGATTTCCTCCTTCAGGAGGGAAGTTTCCCTGGCAGAACAGCCATGTCCGAGATCTAGATTGGTTCTGTCCAAGTTCCGCCTCGAGACGACGGTGCTTCGTCCCGAAAGCTCTCTTTTGATTTTTTTCGAGGTCAAAACCCAACATATAGGAGAAGATGGGCGCTGGGGGAACCACATGGGCCCCACAAGCCTGCTAGTCGCGCCCAGGGTGGGTGGCTGCGCCTAGCAGGCTTGTGGCCTATAGGTGCCCCCTCTGGTTGATTCTTGAGCCAGTATTTTTTATATATTCCGAAATAATTCTTCGTAAATTTTCACGACTTTTGGAGTTGTGCAGAATAGGTATCTCAGATTTGCTCCTTTTCAAGTCCAGAATTCCAGCTGTCGGCATTCTCCCTCTTCATGTAAACCTTGTAAAATAAGAGAGAAAAGGCATAAGTATTGTACCATAACGTGTGATAACAGCCCATAATGCAATAAATATCACTATAGAATCATGATGCAAAATGGACGTATAAACTCCCCCAAGCTTAGACCTCGGTTGCCCTCAAGCAAAAGCCGAGATCGATGAATATGTCCACATGTTTAGAGATAGAGATATCGATAAAATAAAATACGGACATGAGGGCATCATGAACATCTTTAGAAAAACGATACTTATTGTATAAGATCTCTTATGCTAGAGTAACAATTATTTCACAAGATAAACTATGAACCAAGAACTCTATTGACAACCAACAAACTATGATCCCAGTCATTGAAGCAATTGGCAATTTATCATAACATCAGAAAGAGTCAATATAAGAGCTTGTAAAGCAAATCCACATACTCAATCATCTTCTAGTCTTTCACTATTGCTAACACTCACGCGGTACCCATGAGATCAAAGCTTCAATCAGACACAGAGAAAGATAGGGGCTTATAGTTTTGCCTCCCAACTATTCACCTCAAGGGTAACAATAATAACTCATGATCACCCACATTAGAGTGGATATATGCGTCTAGATAATTCCCTGACACATAATGCTTGCCAAGAGAGACGAAATATAGGAAGTGGTGAAGACCACCATGACAATTTCATAAAGATAAGTACTGAAAGGTAAAAGTAACACATAGGCCCTTCGCAGAGGGAAGCAGAGGTTGTCATGCGCTTTTTGTTTTTGACCGCGCAAACTCTTAGTGTAGAGGAACACCGCGTTGTATTGCCCTTTGTGATTCCAACCTTTATTATGCAGTCTGTCGCTTTTATTTCTTAGTATCACAAGTTCGTACAATGCTTATTTCCCTTACAATAAAAGATCACACATATTTAGGAGCTTTGTATTGCCTTTTTGCACCGATGACAACTTTTTATTATATAAATCTCGGACTTGCTCAGATAAGGGGAGAAAAAGAAAAAACTAAAAACTAAATTATACTAAAATTTTCTTCCACTATATCAGATCAAAAATAAAAAAGGATCAAACTAAGAGAAACAAGAATAAGGAAAAAGGAAAAAGGTGTGATGTGATATGACACCGGGGCACCTCCCCCAAGCTTGGCACAAGCCAAGGGGAGTGTGAGGGATCACTAGAAGAGTGTCTAGAGGAGGGTGAATAGACTACTAGCAGAAATTTAAAACCTAACATTTTCCCATGTTAATTGGTTGCCAGATTTTAACATTTTTAGCAAAGCTAGCAAGTCTAACATCCCTACACATGCATGTCAACAAATATGGCAGCGGAAAGTAAAGACATTGCATATGAAGTAAAGTGTTGAGATATGTAGATCAAACACAGTTGGAGACGCATGGATTTTTCCCGTGGTTCTGATAGGTGGCGCTATTGTACATCCACGTTTATCGAGTCTTCAACCCACGAAGGGTAACGATCGCGAGAGTCCATAGAGGGCTCCACCCAAAAGGGTCCACGAAGTAGCAACCTTGACTATTCCATAACGGCTTCCGTCCACGAAGGACTAGCCTCACTATGGGTAGATCTTCACGAAGTAGGCAATCTCCTTGCCCTTACAAACTTCTTGGTTCACTCCACAACACGAAGTAGGAGGCTCCCAAGCGACACCTAACCAATCTAGGATGCACCACCCTCCAAAAGGTAATAGGCTCGGTAATGACGATGAACTCCTTGCTCTTGTGCTTCAAGATGATAGACTCCTCAGCACCCAATCACTCTGGCACATATTTGGCATGGTGGAAGAGATGGGATTGGTGGAAAGATACTTGGGGAGGCTAGAAATCAAGATCCATATGATTGGAGTGAAAGATCTTGACCTCAACACAGGGTAGGTGGTTCTCTCTTAGAAAATCTGATAGGATAGGTATGGAATAGTTCTGAGTGCTTCTCTCTCGAGTAAGTGGTGGTGAAGGGGTATCTATAGGCATCCCCAAAAATCCAACCATTACACACAAAATGACCAACTTGGTGACACCGATGTGTTAATCTCGGTGGAACCGAAGTGACCAAAAGGTGGCAACTTTTGAATCTTGTTGAGACCGATATAGGAAACTCGGTTGCACCGATAAGTTGACCAACGGTCAGATTTCCAATCTCGGTGACACCGATCCAACATTCTCGGTGGGACCGAAAATGTGAATTTGCGTAACAAAAAGTTGGCAACCTAAACTCGGCGGCACCAGTATGGAATCGGTTGCACCGAAGTGGCTAGGGTTTGGCTTGAGTCTGTCTAGGTTCCGGAATCAGTGGCACCGGTATGGGAAAGTTGGTTGCACCGATTTTGAGTGTTAGGTATAGAACGGACTTTGGTGGGAGAGTTTGTGGATGTTTTTGGCGACTATCACTTGTGCACGTTTGAGCATATTGTTCACCAACAAAACCTTACCCCCTTTTAATAGTATTGGCTTTCCTATGGACTCAAAGTGATTTATCACAAATATAAAATGTAGAGTCCTCTTGCTTGAATCTTGTCCAATCTATTTCCTTGCATCTTGGGGTATGTCCACAATCTCCTTTTGCCAACCCTCTCTATAGACTGTATCTGAAATACACTAGGTAAAGTATCAGTCCAAGAGACAATTTATGTTGTCATGAATTATCAAAACCACCAAGGGAGCATGTTGTGATTTCAATCTCCCCCTTTTTGGTAATTGATGACAACATACAATCAGAGCTTCAAATAAAGATATGCATGGTTATACTGAAGACTTTGAGAGACACATGACTTAGACTTGCTCCCCCTAAATGTGTGCAGTCCTTTAAAGGATAGTTGCTTTTGTATGCATGAACACACATAAGGTAGAAGGGATATAACAGGTCATGTGTATCTTGGCTATATGCATCAAATATATATGAATGAGATGTATCTTTGTTCAAGACATCACTCTTGCAAACAATATGTGCAAGAAGCAAGAGATCATCTTGACCAAGGATATGATGCATATACTTACCTTGAGTTCTTGAGCATCCTGGTAATAGAAACACACTTGAGAAAACAATGTTAGCAAACACAAAAGTATTCTACCAAACAACAAGGCAATAGAACTCAAAATTTCCAAGATATGGAGGACATATAGAAAATAGTATTCCTTAGAATTGATATGTCTCCAAAATCATTTAGAATTTTCTCACCGTACATATAAAAATAGATTATCCTCTCCCCCTGAATCTTAGCATGTAGACATTAGGATTGGATGAGATGAGAAAGGTCAAAGGTTTTCTTCTCCCCCTACTTTGATATTCTCCCCCATAGATATTGGCTCTCCCCCTTGATCATATATCCCCATTTGCATAAGCATGTATCTCCCCTTTAAACATGAAGCTTAGGTCTTCTCCCCCTTTTGCATTAATTACCAAAAAGGTCAAAAACAGGGATATAAACAGGGATCATTAACTGAGAAGGGATCCTTGAGAACAAGGGTCATCGAAATGTAGGATTCATAGAAATGAAAACTGAGAGAGTTATTAAAAATGATTTGTTCTTCTCCTCCTTTCTTCATTGAAGATAGGGATGCTTGAATAAAGAAATTATCTCCTCAAGATTAACTTTAGTTCTTCTCCCCCTAAGTAATACAAGTTTTTAAGGGTTCATTGAAGTAAGAGAAGTATTATAGGAAAGATCACTAAGAAAACACAGAATTGCAAAAATGAATTCAAATGAAACAGAATGAAAATCGATGACTCCGACATAGATAGATCAGTGGTACCAAGATTTTGTGGTGCAGCTTGTCTGCAATTTTGGTATAACCGAGATATCTGAGTCGGCGGCTCCGAAAGAGAAACCAAGTTTCTGTTTTCACAGAGTCAAGAGAAAGATTTTCAATGAAATATAAAGTTTTTACGCAGGACATCAACTAGAGAAGATTGGAGTGGTTATGAGAAATCATGCAATAGAGAGCAGACCACACCAGATTCTTAACTAGATGATGGGCGATGACTAGGTCACCTATATTAGAGTAAATCGACTTAGGAGCCAAGCAAAAATACTTGATCATAGGTCATACTCTACGTTAAGCTCAAAATGGGGTTACCATTTTTCGATTAAGCATTTTAATGTCTTCATATCACTTGAGTTGCTTTAGCTCATTTCTTGGAGTAAAGACTTTTCAAGGACATGAGTACATACCTTTGAGTTATGTTGATGACGTAGCTTGTAGATGAACTTGTTGAGGATGCTCGAGGTTGATGAAGATCATCTTGAGTTTTGAGCAATCCTTCTTGTTCTAGTACACTAGTTACCTCCAAAGATTAGTCATGCAAGGAAGAACAATAGATATATCCCATTGACATGATACCAACTGAGAGTGTGTAATTTCGATCAAGTATATGTCAAGGATATGGTTGAGTGGCCTTCTTCCTTCCATCATCAAGAGGGGTTGTGGATACTTGGTAATGACAAGATTGCTTATGATTGGAGTTGATGGCAATCTTGTGGAATGAAGTTTTTCCAAGTACCTACAAGGGATTAGATGCAATACAAGGGAGCATAGAATTCCATGGCATACGATGAAATGTTAAGATACATGGAAATATCAAGAAATCTCATGCCCTTGCATGCAACCGAGTGAGTCTAGCTCAAGTTTGAAGCATCGATGATGTCCAACTCACTCCTCAAGTGACAAAATGTCTTCTCATCAAGTGGCTTAGTAAAGATATCGGCCAATTGGCTGTTAGTGCGAACATGCTTAAGATTAATATCTCCTTTGGCAACATGGTCACGAATGAAATGATGTCGAACTTGAATATGCTTAGTTCGAGAATGTTGCAATTGATTATGACCAATTTTAATAGCACTTTCATTGTCACAAAGTAATGGAACATTTTTAACATGAATTCCATAATCCTTAAGTGTTTGTGTCATCCAAAGTAGTTGCGCACAACAAGATCCAGCAGCAATATACTCAACTTCGGCAGTCGATAGAGATACCGAGTTTTGTTTCTTAGAGGACCAAGATACAAGAGATCTGCCCAAAAAATGACAAGTACCCGAGGTGGATTTTCCATCAACCTTGTCACCGGCATAGTCCGAATCAGAATAGCCAACAACGTCAAAAGAAGATCCCTTGGGATACCAAATGCCAAAATTTGGCGTTTGTATCAAGTATCTCACAATGCGTTTTACAGCCAAAAGATGACATTCGGTGTAGCTTGATATCTAGCACACATGCAAACACTAAGCATAATATCGGGACGAGATGCACATAGATATAACAATGAACCAATCATAGATCGATAAACTTTCTGATCAACCGGCTCATCCTCTTTGGTAAGATCAATATGTCCGCTAGTAGGCATAGTTTTTTTTATACCTTTGCACTCCTGCATGTTGAACTTTTTGATCAAGTCCTTGGTATACTTAGTTTGAGAGATGAAAGTTCCTTCTTTTGATTGCTTGATTTGCAAACCAAGAAAGAATTTCAGCTCACACATCATAGATATCTCATACTTCTCGGACATCAACCTTCCAAATCTTTCACTAAATTGAGGGTTAGTAGAACCAAAGATAATATCATCCACATAGATTTGGCACACAACTAATTCACCATTAACTCTCTTAGTGAATAAGGTTGCATCAATTTTACCAATTTCAAAACCTTTTTCAATACGAAACTTCATTAAACATTTGTACCAAGCATGAGGGGCTTGCTGAAGACCATAAAGAGCTTTACGAAGCTTGTAAACATGATTAGGTTTCTTAGGATTCACTAAGCCAAGTGGTTGCTTAACATAAACCTCTTATTCAATCTCACCATTTAAAAATGCACTTTTAATATCCATTTGATAAAGCGTGATATCATGGTGATTGGCATAAGCAAGAAGAATGCAAATTGCTTCAAGTCTAGCGACGGGGGCGTAGGTCTCACCGTAGTCCATACCTTCGACTTGCGTATATCCTTGAGCTACGAGGCGAGCCTTGTTGCGTATGACTTGACCGTCTTCGTCTTGCTTGTTCCGAAATACTCATTTGGTTCCGATGATGTTGTGTTCATCCTCGGGCTTCTCCACGAGTGTACACACTTCGTTCCTTTCGAAGTTCTGAAGCTCTTCATGCATAGCGTTCACCCAATCCGCGTATTCAAGAGCTTGTTCTACCTTCAAGGGCTCAATGCTAGAGATGAAAGAATAATGCTCACAGAAGTTTGCTAGACGAGTTTTAGAGCGAGTGATCCTCCCTGTTTGTATATCACCAAAGATTTGGTTTAGGGATGGTTCTTGGTCACTTGTACTCGAACTCGGGTCAGCTTCTGATTGTTGGTTGGTGGAGATTCTTCTTCATCATCATCTCCTTCATCTTCATTGTTGTTGAAGGTGTCGTTCCCTTGAGGTGGTGGTGAAGGAGGTTGTGGTGGATCTTCATGATGCATTTCCTCCTCTTCATCATCTTGACGTGTACCGCTTGTGGATGCCTCCATGTCATGTTGTGGTTCTCCTTGTCATGAAGTAGGGGCATCCACTTGAGTTGATGAAGTACTTTCCTTCACCTCCATGGGACGAACCTTGCCGATGGGTAAATCTAGGATAGCTTCCGAAGGGTTCTTATCACCTACATAATTTGGTGATTGTTCGACTTGCAAACCATTAGATTCATCAAACTTCACATCTACCATCTCTTCAACTTTTCGAGTGAAGTTGTTGTAGACACGGTAAGTGTGAGAGTTCGATCCATAACCAAGTAGGAATCCTTCATGAGATTTAGGAGCAAATTTAGTATGACGATGCTTATCAAGAATGTAGCACTTGGAGCCGAATACCCGAAAGTATCCAACTTGGGGTTTGTTACCGGTGAGTAGCTCGTATGCCGTTTTACCGAGAAGCTTGTGCAAGTAAAGTCGGTTTGTGGCATGACATGCTGTTTCCACGGCTTCTACCCAAAAGTGCTTTGGCGTCTTGTATTCGTCAAGCATCGTTCTTCACATCGCAATGAGTGTCCGGTTCTTCCGCTCAACAACTCCATTATGTTGAGGCGTGTACATAGCCGAGAACTCATGTGAGACACCTTCTTCGTCAAGAAAGGTATCCACATGGGTGTTCTTGAACTCTGATCCGTTATCGCTCCGAACCTTCTTGATCTTGACTTCAAACTGATTTTGCACTTTGCGAGCGAAGTTCTTGAAGATCTTTTGAACCTGCGACTTATCATCAAGAAAGAATACCCACGTAAATCTGGAAAAATCATCAACTATAACTAGACCATAGGAATTTCCACCGAGACTCTTGTAAGCATTGGGACCGAAAACATCCATGTGAAGTAACTCGAGTGGTATCCTAGTAGTCATGATATTCTTAACAGGATGACTTCCACCTACTTGCTTTCCATCTTGACAAGCACTACAAAGTCTATCTTTGTCAAAGATAACATCTGTAACACCAAGTATATGATCACCTTTGATAAGTTTGTCTAAATTACGCATGCCAACATGTCCTAATCTTCTATGCCAAAGCCAACCTTTAGAAGATTTAGCAATTAAACAAGTGCGAGGTTTGGATCTCTTAGTGAAATAGACAATGTATAGACCTCTACGGATACCGGTAAAGACCATTTTATGATTATCTTGACAAAACACTTGGCAATCTATTTTCATGAATAACACATTGAAACCAAAGTCGGCAAGTCTAGACACGAAAAGAAGATTATATCCAAGAGATTTAACAAGCATAACATTTTGAATAGAACTATCATGGGAAATGGCCACCTTACCAAGACCAAGTACCTTACCCTTGGAGTTGTCTCCAAACGTTACGTACCTTCGCGGTCCATGGTTTGGTGTAATCTCTTCAAACATTTCTCTATCTCCGGTCATATGATCGGTACATCCGCTATCAAGAATCCACTCTTTTTCTCCGGACATGTAATCCTTGAAGTTTGCCATGAGACTTAGATTCTTCATGATCTTCTCATACTCGATGTCGAACAGCTCATCTTCATCATAGTAGCCATGTTCCACATTGTCATCATCAAGTGGGAAATCCTCGTCATAAAGAGCAAGAAATTCGTTAGGATGGTGATCATGACAATGTATGTTCAAGTTTATGAATGCGAAGGGCTTCTATAATGATATTGTTGATGATTGTGACATCTCGTTTAGCATGCATGAGGTCCCTAAGCTCAAATAGACAAGCATCAAATTTAGTATCACTAGGCGACATTTTGTGAAAGGCAATGGTTTTATGAAGAATTTCATCAAGATTTCTTAATGAGTAACTTGGATATCGTTTCTCCAAATCATTCCACAAAGTGTAAGCACATACAAATTCTTCATTTGGTTAAGCATATTTCTAGGCAGTGCTTTAACAATGAGATTAACAGTTCTAAGATTGCATAGCATATCAATTTCCTCTTCGTGTGTGGGATGCAAAGGATCAATAGGAGGCTCATAGGGGTGCATAAAATATTTTCTCAATTGAAATTCATTAAACAGATCAAGCATCAAAGATTTCCATTGAATATAGTATTATCCATCAAGAATGGGCACTCTACAACTCAAACTCCCTATACTAGACACATCCATCTTCCTCCTCGGTGATTAAACCGAAGCAATGGAGACCAAAGATCTGATACCAATTGAGGGATCACTAGAAGAGTATCTAGGGGGGGGGGGGTGAATAGACTACTAGCCGAAATTTAAAACCTAACCTTTTCCCAAGTTAACTGGTTGGCATATTTTAACAGTTTTAGCAAAGCTAGCAAGTCTAACAGCCCTACACATGCATGTCAACAAATATGGCAGCGGAAAGTAGAGACATTGCATATGAAGTAAAGTGTTGAGATAGGTAGATCAAACACAGTTGGAGACGCATGGATTTTTCCCATGGTTTCGATAGGTGGTGCTATCGTACATCCACGTTTATGGAGTCTTCAACCCACGGAGGGTAATGGTCGCGAGAGTCCACGGAGGGCTCCACCCAAAAGGGTCCACGAAGTAGCACCCTTGACTATTCCATAACGGCTTCTGTCCACGAAGGACTAGCCTCACTATGGGTAGATCTTCACGAAGTAGGCAATCTCCTTGCCCTTACAAACTTCTTGGTTCACTCCACAACACGAAGTAGGAGGCTCCCAAGCGACACCTAAAAAATCTAGGAGGCACCACCCTCCAAAAGGTAATAGGCTTGGTAATGACGATGAACTCCTTGCTCTTGTGCTTCAAGATGATAGACTCCTCAGCATCCAATCACTCTCTCACATATTTGGCATGGTGGAAGAGATGGGATTGGTGGAAAGCTACTTGGGGAGGCTAGAAATTAAGATCCATATGATTGGAGTGGAAGATCTTGACCTCAACACAGGGTAGGTGGTTCTTTCTTAGAAAATCTGATAGGATAGGTATGGAATAGTTCTGAGTGCTTCTCTCAAGTAAGTGGTGGTGAAGGGGTACATATAGGCATCCCCAAAATCCCAACCGTTACACACAAAATGACCAACTCGGTGACACCGATGTGTTAATCTCGGTGGAACTGAACTGACCAAAAGGTGGCAACTTTTGAATCTTGTTGAGACCGATATAGGAAACTCGGTTGCACCGATAAGGTGACCAACGGTCAGATTTCCAATCTCGGTGACGCCGATCCAACATTCTCAGTGGGACCGAAAATGTGAATTTGCGTAACAAAAAGTTGGCAACCTAAACTCGGCGGCACCAGTATGGAATCGGTTGCACCGAAGTGGCTAGGGTTTGGCTTGAGTCTGTCTAGGTTCCGGAATCAGTGGCACCGGTATGGGAAAGTTGGTTGCACCGATTTTGAGTGTTAGGTATAGAACAAACTTTGGTGGGAGAGTTTGTGGATGTTTTTGGTGACTATCACTTGTGCACGTTTGAGCATATTGTTCACCAACAAAACCTTACCCCCTTTTAATAGTATTGGATTTCCTATGGACTCAAAGTGATTTCTCACAAATATAAAATGTAGAGTCCTCTTTCTTGAAGCTTGGCCAATCTATTTCCTTGCATCTTGGGGTATGTCCACAATCTCCTTTTGCCAACCCTCTCTATAGACTATATCTGAAATACACTAGGTAAAAGTATCAGTCCAAGAGACAATGTATGTTGTCATGAATTATCAAAACCACCAAGGGAGAATGTTGTGCTTTCAGAGTGCCCATACCCATGTGCTCAATTGACCTCCTTCGAAGGTGATGGTGGTGGAGTTGTTGATGTGGCTGGAAGCTTGTTCAATTTCCTCTTAAGCATGAAATTTTGTTCCGTCGGGTCATCTAGTTCCTCCTCAAGCTTCAATATACTTTGACATAATTCTTCTTTACTATCCTGCAGAAACCGAGAAGGAATAAATAGATTTTTGGGTTTTCTTCTTGCGTTTGGGAGGCTTGATTTCTTGAACTCCATGTGCATCTCTCCCAATTTAGTTATAGGAGTCTCCTCTTCATCTAAGCTTTATTCTCTGTACTTGTCTTCTTGTTCCTTCTGTGAGAATAATCCATAAGGATCTAGGTCCCCATAGAGCTTGGGATTGGCAAGATAATGCGATATGTAGCTCTCCTGATCAGAACCTTGGGACAACATCTTGCTCTAAATCTGCTGCAGAAACAGCTCAAATGAAAACAGCAGGAGGTATTATCATGATACGAAAGTGCAAACCTTCGGGAAATTATATAATGAATTTTTGCTGACCCGAAGGGGTGTTCCACAAGAAAACGGAGTCCGGGGGGCACATGGGGTGGTGACAAGACCCTAGGCGTGATAGGGGGTGGACGCGCCTAGCAGGCTTGTCACCTCCCCGTGCATCCTTCGGACTACTTTTTATTTTCCTAATTTTTTAAATATTCCAAAACTGAATAAAATTGCTATCGGGAAATTTTTGGAGTCGGTTTACTTACCGTACCATGTACCTATTCCTTTTGGGAGTCTGAAACATTCCGATAAGTCTCCCTAATATGCTCTTCTGAAGTTATGGTGTTGATAACATTGGTTTCAACATTAATGGGAGTACTTGAAATATAATTTTTGATTCGTTGCCCATTTACCACCTTTGGATTTGTGCCTTTGGTGTTGTTGATCTCGATGGCACCAAAACGATATACTTCCTCAACGATGTAAGGCCCTTCCCATTTGGAGAGAAGTTTACCTGCAAAAAATCTTAAACGAGAATTATATAGCAAGACATGATTACCTACATTAAATTCACGCTTTTGTATCCTTTTATCATGCCATCTATTAACTTTCTATTTAAACAACTTGGCATTGTCATTGGTCTGGGTTCTCCATTCATCAAGTGAGCTAATATAAAATAACCTCTTCTCATTAGCAAGTTTGAAATCATAGTTGAGCTCTTTGATTGCCCAATAAGCTTTATGCTCTAGCTCTAGAGGTAAGTGACATGCTTTACAATAAATCATTTTATATGGAGACATACCCATACGGTTCTTGTAAGCATTTCTATAAGCCCATGATGCATCGTTAAATTTCTTAGACCAATTCATCCTAGATCTATTAACCATCTTTTGCAAGATCAATTTAATTTCTCTATTGCTTAATTCTACTTGACCACTATACTAAGGATCATAAGGGGATGCAATTCTATGATTAACATCATACTTAGCAAGAAATTTACGGAAAGCACCATGAATAAAATGTGAACCACCATCAGTCATTTAATATCCAAGGACTCCAAATCTAGGGAAAGTAACTTCTTTAAGCATCTTAATAGAGGTGTTATGATCAACACTACTAGTTGGAATGGCTTCTACCCACTTAGTAACATAATCAACAACAACTAAAATATGAGTATACCCGTTGTACGTTGGAAAAGGTCCCACATAATTGAAATCCCAAACATCAAATGGTTCAATAACAAGAGAGTAATTCATAGGCATTTCCCGATGTCTACTAATATTACCAATTCTTTGACATTCATCACATGAAAAGACAAACTTATGAGCATCCTTGAAGAGAGTAGGCCAATAAAATCCAGACTGTAATACCGTATGTGCAGTTCTATCTCTAGCGTGGTGTCCTCCATAGGCCTTAGAATGACACTTTCATAGGATCTGTTCCTGTTCATGCTTAGGTACACAAATCTAATAACACCACTACTCCTTCTTTATAAAGGTGTGGGTCATCCCAGAAGTAATGTCTTAAATCATAGAAGAACTTTTTCTTTTGTTGGTATGTGAAACTAGGCGGTACAAATTTAGCGTCAATGTAATTAGCATAATCAGCATACCAAGGAGCATTATCGAAGCATTTATGACAGCTAATTGTTCATCAGGAAAGTTATCATCAATAGGTAGTGGGTCATCAAGGACATTCTCTAACCTAGACAAGTTATCTTCTACGGGGTTATCAACACCCTTTCTATCAACAATATGCAAATCAAATTCTTGTAGCAGGAGAACCCACCTGATAAGTCTAGGTTTAGCATATTTCTTTTCCATGAGATATTTAATAGCAGCATGGTTAGTGTGAAAAGTTACTTTAGAATCGACAATATAGGGTGTAAACTTATCACAAGCGAACACAACTGCTAAAAAATCTTTTTCAATGGTAGCATAGTTTCTTTGAGCACTGTCTAGAGTTTTGCTAGCATAATTAATAACATTTAATTTCTTATCAACTCTTTGTCCTCGAACATCACCAATGGCACAATCACTAGCATCACACATAATTTCAAAGGGTAGGTTCCAATCAGGTGGTTGAACAACAGGTGTAGAAATCAAAGCATTCTTGAGACTTTCAAAAGCTTCTACACAATCATCATCAAAAACGAATGGAAGATCTTTCCACAAAAGATTAGTGAGAGGCCTAGAAATCTTAGGGAAATCTTTAATAAATCTCCTATGGAAAACAGCATGACCAAGGAAACTTCTTATACCTCTGATATCCGTAGGACACGACATTTTTTCAATAGCATCAACTTTAGGCTTGTCAACTTCAATACCTCTTTCAGAAATTTTATGACCCTAGACAATGCCTTCATTCACCATAAAGTGGCACTTCTCCCAATTCAAGACAAGATTAGTTTCTTCACATCTCTGAAAAACTCGATCAAGGTTGCTCAACAATCATCACAAGAAGTTCTGTAAACGGAAGAATCATCCATGAAAGCCACAACAATCCTTTCACAAAAATGAGAGAATATAGCAGTCATGCATCTTTGAAAGGTAGCAGGTGCATTGCATAAACCAAAATGCATTCGCCTATAAGCAAAGGTACCAAAAGGGCAGGTAAAGGTGGTCTTCTCTTGGTCCTCTTTTGACACGGGTATTTGTGAGAAACTAGAATAACCATCTAGAAAGCAGAAATGTGTGTGTTTGGACAATCTTTCTAGCATTTTATCAATGAAAGGTAGAGGGTAATGATCTTTTCTAGTAGCTTTATTCAATTTCCTAAAATCAATTACTATTCTTTAACCTCTAACAATTCTCTGCGGGATCAATTCATTTTTATCAGTAGGAACTACGGTAATACCTCCTTTCTTAGGGACACAATGTACGGGCTAACCCATCTACTATCAGCAATAGGGTAAATGATACCTGCCTTCAGTAGTTCTAATATTTCATTTCTTACCACTTCCTTCATTTTAGGATTCAACCGTCGTTGATGATCAACAACCGGTTTAGCATCAGGCTCCATTTTAATTTTGTGCTGACATAGAGTGTGACTAATACCCTTAAGATCATCAAGAGTATATCCAATAGTAGCACAGTGCTTCCTTAGAGTTTTCAATAATCTTTGTTCCTCATGCTCTGAAAGGTTAGCACTAATAATAACAATATATATCTTGTTTTCATCAAGATAAGCATATTTCAGAGTATTTGGTAATTGTTTAAGCTCAAACATAGGATCACCCTTGGCTGGAGGAGGATCCCCAAGTATTTCAACATGCAAGTTGTGTTTCAGAATAGGATGCTGATCAAACAAAATCCTATCTATATCATTCCTTTCATTCATATGCATGTCATTTTCATGGTCTAGCAAATATTGCTCTAAAGGATCAGTAGGAGGCACAACAATAGAAGCAAGACCAATAATTTCATCCTTACTAGACAATTATTTATCATGAGTTGTCTGCAAAATTTAGACAAATTAAACTCATGAGACATATCACCAAAACTTACGGTAACCGTTTCCTTCTCACAATCTATCCTGGCATTAACGGTATTCAAGAAGGGTCTACCAAATATAATGGGACAAAAATCATCTTATGGGGAGCTAAGAACAAGAAAATCAGTAGGATATTTTATTTTCCCACAAAAGACTTCAACATCTCTAACAATCCCATCCAGTGATATACTGTCTCTATTCGCAAGCTTAATTTTAACATCAATTTCCTCTAACTCAGTTGGTGCAATGTCATTCATAATCTCTTTATGTAAGGAAAAGGGAATTGCACTCACACTAGCACCCATATCACATAAGCCATGATAACAATGATCTCCTATTTTAATAGAAACAATAGGCGTGCCAACAATGGGTCTATGTTTATGTTTAGCATCAGGTTTAGCAATTCTAGTAGCTTCATCACAAAATTGAATAACATGCCCATAAATATTATCAACCAAAATATCCTTAACCATAGCAATACTATGCTCAACTTTAATTTTCTCAGGGGGTGTAGGTATTCTAGCACAGCACTTATGAACCACAGTTGAAGCTTTAGCATCATCCTTTATTCTAACCGGAAAAGGTGGTTTCTCAATATAAATAGCGGGAATAACAGGATCAACATTATAAGTAATAGTTTTCTCTTCAACTTTAATAGGTTCAACTACTTTCACTTTAATGGGAGGATGATATTTAAACCACTTCTACTTAGGGGGATCAACATGAGCAGGAAAAGATTCACAAAAAGAAGCTACTATCTCAGAGTAAAGTCCATATTTAGTGCTAAATTCATGAAAAGCATTGGTGTGTACGAAGGATTTAACACAATCAAACTTAAGGTTCATACCTAACTCCTTACCTTCATCGAGTTCCCAATCGTCAAAGTTGCGTTTAATTCTTTCCAATAAATCCCATTTGAAGTCAATATCCTTCTTCATATAGGAACCAGCACAAGAAGTATCGAGCATGGATTGATCATTACGAGAAAGCCGAGCATAAAAATTCTGAATAATAATTTCTCTTGAGAGCTCATGATTGGGGCATGAATATAACATTGACTTAAGCCTACCCCAAGCTTGAGCGATTCTTTCTCCTTCACGAGGCCAAAAATTATAGATATAATTCCGATCACGATGAACTAGATGCATAGGATAGAAATTCTGGTCAAATTCCATTTTCAATCGATTGTAGATCCATGATCCAATATCATCACATAGCCTATACCATGACAATGCCTTCTCGTTCAAAGATAAAGGAAATACCTTCTTCTTGATGTGATCCTCGGGCAGACCTGCAAGATTAAATAATCCACAAACTTCATCCACATAGATTAAATACAAATCAGGATGTAGTGTTCCATCTCCTTCATAAGGATTAGCTAGTAGTTTGTCTATCATACCTAAAGGAATTTCATAATAAATATTTTTAGTAGGTTCAGTAGGTTGAGGGACAACTCTGTGTTTCCGGTCGAGGTGAAGATACCCTGGACACACCCCTCAAAGGATTACTTTCCATAGTAACAAGTGATAGTAAATTTCAGCACCCTATATAAATTTTTCCTTACCAGATTCCACTTACCAAAGGCACTTCACTCCCCGGAAACGGCGCCAAAAAAGAGTCTTGACGATCCACAAGTATAGGGGATCTATCATAGTCCTTTTGATAAGTAAGAGTGTCGAACCCAACGAGGAGCATAAGGAAATGACAAGTGGTTTCCAGTAAGGTATTCTCTGCAAGCACTGAAATTATCGGTAAAAGATAGTTTTGTGATAAGACAATTCGTAACAAGTAACAAGTAACAAGTATAGAAAGGTTGCAGCAAGGTATCCTAATCCTTCTTGTAGCAAAGGACAGGCTGGACAAATTCTTATATGAAGCAAAGCGCTCCCGAGGACACATGGGAATTTCTGTGAAGCTAGTTTTCATCATGCTCATTTGATTCGCGTTTGTTACTTTGATAATTTGATATGTGGGTGGACCGGTGCTTGTGTGCTGCCCTTACTTGGACAAACTTACCACTTATGATTAACCCCTCTCGCGAGCATCCGCAACTACGAAAGAAGAATTAAGGTAAACCTAACCATAACATGAAACATATGGATACAAATCAGCCCCTTATGAAGCAACGCATAAACTAGGGTTTAAGCTTATGTCACTCTATCAATCCATCATCTACTTATTAATTCCCAATGGCTTCCCCTAGGCCCAAATAATGGTGAAGTGTTATGTAGTCGACGTTCACATAACACCACTAGAGGAGAGACAACATACATCTCATCAAAATATCGAACGAATACCAAATTCACATGATTACTTATAACAAGACTTATCCCATGTCCTTAGGAACAAACGTAACTACTCACAAAACATGTTCATGTTCATAATCAGAGGAGTATTAATTATCATAAAGGATCTGAATATATGATCTTCCACCAAGTAAACCAACTTGGATCAACTACAAGGAGTAATAAACACTACTAGCAACCCACACGTACCAATCTCAGGTGTTGAGACAAAGATCGGATACAAGAGATGAACTAGGGTCTAGAGAAGAGATGGTGCTGGTGAATATGTTGATGGAGATTGACCCCCTCTCCATGAGAGGATCGTTGGTGATGAAGATGGCTTCGATTTCCCCCTTCGGGAGGGTAGTTTCCCCGACAGAACAACCCTGTCGGAGCTCTAGATTGGTTCTGTCCAAGTTCCGCCTCGAGATGGCGGTGCTTCATCCCGAAAGCTCTCTTCTAAATTTTTCCAGGTCAAAACCCAACATATAGGAGAAGATGGGCGTCGGGGGCCCCACAAGCCTGCTAGGCGCGGCTAGGGGGTGGTCGCGCCAAGCAGGCTTGTGGCCTGTAGGTGGCCCCCCTCTGGTTGATTCTTGCACCATTATTTTTTATATAGTCCAAAATAATTCTCCATAAATTTTTAGGACTTTTGGAGTTATGCAGAATAGGTATATCAAATTTGTTCCTTTTCCAGTCTAGAATTCCAGCTGTCGGCATTCTCCCTCTTCATGTAAACCTTGTAAAATAAGAGAGAAAAGGCATAAGTATTGTACCATAACGTGTGATAACAGCCCATACTACAATAAATATCAATATAGAATCATGATGCAAAATAGATGTATCAGGGCCTCATGCTTATCGCTCGTAGTTTTTCATGCTGAGAGTGCAGCTGCTGCTTGTTCGGCTGCCGCCTTGTTATCCGCAGCCTCCTGCTTCATCTTGTTGAGCTCGGCCTTGAGGTTCTCGACCTCCTTAGCAAAAGCTATGGAGTCAATAAATAATAATTACATTGGGTTACTAGTGTGGATCACTAGACAGTCCAGATATTACAGTCTGGATATTACAATTCGGCTTACCTTGCACCTCGTCGAACCTCTTGTTCAGGATATCAAGCTCCTCTTCAAAGAGCTTGAGCTTTCTATTTAGCTCGGCAAGCTGCGACATTAAAGGCCGCCGACGATTATGAGGCCTACAAAAAATAAATGAATAACAGGTTATGTGCGATCTCAAACCCCTGAACTGTCAAAAATACGACCCTATGCTCGGTCCTCTTAAGGGCTTTTAGAAAAGTGTGGGACAAGTGGTGCCCTGTGCATCATTGCACAATCCTGGGGTATTTGACCCCCGGGTGCATTTTTCAAACCCACCCAGGACTCGGGGGCTACTACAAATATAAAGATAGCACAAATTCAATAAAAATAAATTCTTTCAAGAAAAGGGTATTACGTGGCTCACCTTGAAGCCTGTCAATAGACCCTTGAAGGCCTCTTTCACTCCACTATCAACGGACTGAATGCCTTGCAAAATCGCACCCATAAGAATGCAGTGCCCCTCGAAGACAGAGCCACTCGATAGAGCTTCCTTTGTCATGACCGGCCACCCTGTCATGGGCGGTGCTGGTGGTGACCGGCCAACCTGATCTTGGACGGGGAATTGAGATGGTAGCTCCGGAGGCATAGTGCGCTTCGGAGATGTCCTCGGAGGGGACTGGACATTCCTCTGTCCTTCCTCCTCGACGGCCAGGTGGGGTTCCTCCCCTAGTCTTTGGCGGTCGAGGCATTAACCTCGGCCATGACATCATCACCCCCATCGCCTGTGTTCGGCTCTGAAGGAGCCTGGCGTGATGACACCTCTCTCGGTGTCAAAACCGGTGGATCTTGGATATGGGGTCCCGAGATGTGAGACTAGAATCGATGGTAATAGGAGACAAAGGGGACAAGATTTTACCCAGGCTCGGGCCCTCCTATGGAGGTAATACCCTACTTCCTTCTTGATTGTATTGATGGTGTATAGGTTACAGAGTCGATCTACCTCGAGATCAAAGAGCTAAACCCTAGATGAGTTGTCCTCTGCCTACAGCCTAAAACCCTAGGGTTTACACATGGTCAGTTACATGCCGAAAATATAAATGCCTATCTATGGTTGACAACCTGGAGGACACGCCACAACTCCTTGAAGCTTTCCCCCTGGCGACGGGGCCCTTGATCACCCAATGGTCACTTTGTGGCCCATATGGTCCGGCCCATGGGAAACAGGTCGGCCGTCTGAGGACCCCTTCATCCAGGACTCGCTCAGTAGCCCACGGACTAGTCTTCAATGCTGATGTATATCCGGATAATATTCATAGTCTTTGGCTTGCAAGGCGACTCCCATACTCCCTCTTGTTCGGCAACCGACTAGTCATCGGTGAAATCCCAAGCGTCATGAGATTTCTAGGTCCATTATAATAACAGCCAGCATTCCTCGATTCCCGCGCGTCGTGGGGAGGCGAGTGGTTCAGTGATTTTTTACAATGCTGCCCCTCCATAAGGGATGCTACACCCATTTAAACAAATAGAATCGTGTTTTGGACCACATCCTCCTCCTTCTCCCCAACGAATAAAAACTCCTAGCGAAAGATCACCACGAAAAACATGGCAAGCACCCCCAGCTCTTCCCCGCGCCCCTACGGCTCTTGTCCTGGGGACTGGACCAGCTGCTCCGTATCGCTCCTGCGGCTGCGCAATCTGGAGGCCCTGGGGTATCTCCCTTCTCCGGATCTGGCAGTGACCCGTGCCTGTTTGTCTTCTTACAACGGAGAAGTTTTTGTGGAGCATTTCGCCAATCCTCAAAGGGCGGAACGCGTATGCTTCGTACCCTTTCTCTTGCGAGGCCTCGGGTTCCCCATCCATCCATTCTTGAGGGGATTGCTGGAATTTTACGGAATCTAGCTTCATCACCTCACTCCAGGGTCTATCTTGCACATCTCAGGCTTCGTAGCCCTCTGCGAGATGTTCCTGGGTTGTGAGGCGCATTTCGAGCTATGGAGGAAATATTTCTGCCTTGTCCCTCGAACTCAGGATAAGACAATCTTGGAGGTCGCGAGGCCGAAGTGTGATGCATAGCGGGGATGGGGTATACGGTTGGTACACCAAAGGAATCCGAAGAGTGCACCTCGGAATTGTTTTACATTGAAGACGTCCCTCTGTTCGAGCCAGCTCGGAGAGGTCTGCCCGAATACTTTGACGCCCCTTTGAAGAAAAGGTACAATTGGCGGCCGAAGAGTTCGTCCCAAGAGGACAACGTTGAAGTGCAACGCTTGGCAGCTCAGGTGCGGATACTTGCCCACCACAACCTGACCATGATCAATGTCACGGCCGCCACCATCACCCGGTACGTGCAGCCTCTCCAATAGAGGATACATCCCCTGTGGCGCTACAATGGGACAAGCGACACGACGCGCTCCCGATCACTGGGACCCGCCAATCAGACAACGTTGGCCGCCGCACTTGCTGACCTGTATAAATGAGAGCAAGAATATTTTATTCGGCGGTCAACCAAGGAAGGGTATTCAAGCCATAATCCTATCGAATGGGTAAGACTATCTCCGCTGCAAACATAGTTCGGGGTTTCCATTTCTTCCTTTATTTACCGAAGCCTTCTAATCTTATGTCGATAGGAATGGAGGAGCTTCGTCGAGATAGTCAACTGTCCGACTCCCCAGCCCGAAGACTATTCGCATGATGATGATCCGGGTTTTCACGAGGGCTCGGATCTTGTAATTAAGTTTGAAGATGGAGTGTTCTATCACGAGAGCCTCGACCGATCTCGGGTGGCTATCATAGCCGGTTACCCTAGTTCGATCTCCGTTACCGCAACAAACAAGAAGAAGACGAAGAACTCGTCCCGCAAGAGGCAAGCATCCAACACCGCCCTGAACGCGCCGACTCCTGCCCCCAAGCATCGTTGATCCGCGCACCACCCACTGGCAACCAAAATAGTACCCGGATCGGAAGCCAACAGGGACCCAACCAATGAGCAGGCTGCGAGGACGAATTCGTCTACTCGCTCAACCGAAAGGTATTCTGTTCGGTTGTCTGCTTACTATCACAATAAATATAGCCTTACGGCAGTTATTACACCGACATACTCAGGTGAAACGCCCAGGCTTCTCCCGCCCGAAGAGGTTGCCAAGGTGTCCGGTAGCACTCAAAACTCTGAAGCCACAGCTCATGCCGAATCTGCTACCGAGGGCCCTATGGCCAATCCGGCCACAGCTCATGTCTGTCACCAAATCGTAAGTAGGAAGCACCATGAATCATCGGCGACGTCGGGAGGTCATGCGCCACCCAATATTCTCTGAACAAGAGTTTGGTGCCCTACGCACGGCGGATGCACACATTGGTGTTGCCCGAACTGGGTTCGGAGAGGCCATGAAGTTGATATCGGCCAATATGCAGATAAGTCATCGGCTTGAAGAGTTCATACACTCATGTAAACCCAGTAGCCCCCGAGCCTTAAATTGGTTTGGAACAATTGAATTAAGGGTCTTTATATTATTTTACTGCTAATGCAGGCTTCAAGGCAACAGAACGAGCAACTAGCCAAGGAGCTGGAGGACAGCCGATCACAGGTGCAATGTGTGAAGGTAGAGCTGGAGCAAATGAAGAGGTTCACTCGGGAGGCCCATGGTGAGTATACCTGTGCTACTAATTTTTAGCAAATTTCCATGCTGACGCAAGGATGCCCTTTAGCAGCTGAATCAATAGGGCATATGCAAAAGGAGTTGGATGAAGCCCGAGAATCTCAACGGTACGCCGAGTCCTAGCACAAGGCTGACTGTCGTGATTTGAACCGCCTCCAGGAAGAAAAGAAACAACAGGCCGAAGAAATTGAGAATTTAAAACTCAATTTGCCTAGGCCCAAGAAGAAAACCATAAGCTACAGAGGGGCATGTTCGTTAAGTTTGATTCTGACATTAGTAAGTACTTCTTATAGAGGAAGTAAAATAAGCATGCCTTTGCCTCCTATATAAGCCTCCTGTCCGGACATCCCGAAGAAGAGATCAGATCGTTCCGGGGAATCTGTTGAAAGAGCTTTCCGCTCTTCATGAGCGTGCTTGGAAAGCGAGAAAAAGCATGGTAAAGGCGCTATGGATTGCCAAAGAACCTCCGAAGGGAATGACCAAACTAGTCGATCTATTCAAGGGATCCCGAAGTAGGTTCGAGTTGTGGAAGACATCGGCTTGCCTGGAGGGAGCACGGGAAGCATGAGTAATGATCAAGACCTGTTACACCGGACTTAATCCCGAGTGTATGGCTCGGGTTGGTCCGGTGGGGTCAGATGGGCAAGAAGTTTCACTCCACCTGGTGTATGAGATGCCTGTCGCTCCTCTTTCACAAGAAGACTGCTCCCTAGACATGATAATCGATAATCTGGACCAACAGCCGAATCTGTAATTTTGTATACTTTTGTATGAACAATCGAGTTGTTACTCCAACTGTGTCGTAAACTTTGTCTTAAACGGCCATCGACTTCTCCCTCCTGTGCGAAGAGCTCGGGGTGTTTCTCATAATTTTTCACCCTAAAGAGCGAATTGCATTCAGGGAACCAGGCAATCCAGCCATGTGGTGCGAACAGATAGAAAGCACACAGAGAGATATGTTATATTACTGCTTAGCGTAAGAAACATCTCTCGGGGAAAATAGTACCCCTATCGATACCTTTCTTCAGGGCTCTACGAAGATCGTAGGTAGAAGTCCACATTCTACTAGTATGCGGCTAAGGGCGTTTTAGGAAGGAAAGACACAAGCAATGGTGATAACAACCATAGCCGTTTTAAGTTCTTCCATCATGGCCAACCAATTGTCTACGTAAGATAGCTAGCTTTTGGCTGCACCCATCTAAGGTATGTGATAACCCACAAGTATATGGGATCGCAACAGTTTTCGAGAGTAGAGTATTAAACCCAAATTTATTGATTCGACACAAGGGGAGCCAAAGAATATTCTCGAGTATTAGGAGCTGAGTTGTCAATTCAACCACACCTCAAAAACTTAATATCTGCAGCAAAGTATTTAGTAGCAAAGTAATATGGTAGTAACGGTAATGGTGGCAAAGTGATAGTAGCAGTTTTGTAGTGTTTGTAGCAGTAGCAACGAAAAGTAACTTAGCAAAGATCAATATATGGAAAGCTCATAGGCAATGTATTAGTGATGGATAATTATGTTGGATAGCATTCATCATGAAATAATTATAACATAGGGTGACACATAACTAGCTCCAATTCATCAATGTAATGTAGGCATGTATTCCATACATAATCATACATACTTATGGAAAAGAACTTGCATGACATATTTTGTCCTACCCTCCCATGGAACGGGGTTCTATTGGAAACTAAGGGATATTAAGGCCTCCTTTTAATATAGAACCGGACCAAAGCATCAGCACTTAGTGAATACATGATCTCCTCAAACTACGGTAATCACCGGAAAGAATTCCAGTTATTGTCACCCTGGGGGATGCGGATCATAACTCGTAATAGGTGTCTACAACTTGCAAGATAGGATCAAGAACACATATATATTCATGAAAAAATAATAGGTTCAGATCTGAAATCATGGCACTTGGGCCCTAGTGACAAGCATTAAACATAGCAAAGTCATAGCTGTTGGGGAAAGTTGCATGGGAAACAAAAAATTTCCTACGCTTCACCAAGATTGTTCTAGGAGATGTGCATCTACGAGAGGGGAGAGTGGATCTACATATACTTGTAGATATACGATAGGGGAGATGTGCATCTACGAGAGGGAAGCTTTAAGAAATGTGTTTGATGTAGTCGAACGTCTTCGCGATCCAAATTGCTGAGCGTCCCGCGATCCAATCACGATCCGTCGCGATCTAGCGCCGAACGGACGACACCTCTGTGTTTAGCACACATATGGCTTGATGACGATCTCCGCCTTCTTGATCCAGCAAGAGCGAGCGGAGAGGTAGATAAGTTCTCTGGCAGCGTGATGGCGTTGCTGCGATGGTGGTGGAGTAATTCCATCAGGGCTTTGCCTAAGCACCGTTGAAAACCGATCTAGAGGAGAAACTACAATCTAGAGTAGAGGTAGCACATGGCTGTTTTTCTGTGTCTCAAAACCCTCAAAACCTCTAGTATATATAGGAGGAGGGAGGGAGGAGGCTTGGCTCCCAAGGGAGCCAACCATAGTTTGGCCGAAGTGGGAGGGAGGAGTCCTCCTCCTCCACTCCTAGTAGGATTAGGACTCCTTCCTTATTTCCCACTTTTGCCTTCTTTCCACCTTGGATTTTCTTCCCTAGCCGCATGGGCCTCCTGTGGGCCTTCGGCCAGACCACTAAGGGCTGGAATTCCTTCTCCCACATCCCATGTAGCCTCTTGGGTCTAAATACCCCTTCCGATGGTCCCCCGGTACCCTCTCGGCACTCCCGATACACTATCGATGAGCCCGAAACTTTTTCGGTGACCAAAACAGGACTTCCTATATATCAATCTTTACCTGCTAACCATTCCGGAGCTCCTCGTGATGTCCAAGATATCATCCGGGACTCCGAACAACCTTCAGTCACCACCATGCATAACACTATACTACTGAAACGTCACCAAACCTTAAGTGTGCAAACCCTACGGGTTCGAGAACTATGTAGACATGACCGACACACCTCTACGGTCAATAACCAATAGCGGGACCTAGATGCCCATATTGATTCCTACACATTCTACTAAGATCTTTATCGGTCAAACCTCTATGTCAAGGATTCAGTTAATCTCATATGATGTTTGCTTTGTTCTTCGGTATGTTACTTGCCCGAGATTCGATTGTCGGTATCTCCATACCTAGTTCACCTCATTACCGACAAGTATCTTTAATCATTTCCGTAATACAATATCACGTGGCTAACACTTAGTCACATTGCTTGCAAGGCTTATTGTGATGTTGTATTACCGAGTGGGCCCTGAGATACCTCTTCGTCACACAGAGTAACAAATCCCAGTGTTGATCCATGCCGACCCAACAAACACCCTCGGAGATCCTCTAGAGCACCTTTATAGTCACCCAGTTATGTTGCAACGTTTTATATACACAAGGCACTCCTCCGTTGTCCGTGAGTTGCATCATCTCATGGTCATAGGAACATATACTTGACATGCAGAAAACTATAGCAATAAACTGACACGATCATATGCTACGTTTATAGTTTGGGTCTTGTCCATCACATCATTCTCCTAATGATGTGATCCCGTTATCAAATGACATCTCATGTCAATGGCTAGGAAACCTTGACCATCTTTGATCAACGAGCTAGTTCACTATAGGCACACTAGGGACAAAGTGTTGTCTATATATCCACACATGCAATGTGTTTCCAGTCAATACAATTATAGCATGGATAATAAACAATTATCATGAACAAGGAAATATAATAATAACTATTTTATCATTGCCTCTAGGGCATATTTCCAATAGTCTCCCACTTGCACTAGAGTCAATAATCTAGCTCACATCACTATGTGCTTTACATTGTAATGAATCGAACACCCATACAGTTCTGGTGTTGATCATGTTTAGCCCTTGGAAGAGGTTTAGTCGACGGGTCTGCAACATTCAGATTTGTGTGCACTTTGCAAATATTTATGTCCTTCTCCTCGATGTAATCGCGGATGGAATTGAAGCATCGCTTTATGTGTCTGGTCCTCTTGTGAAACGTTGGTTCCTTGGCCAAAGCAATGGCACCAGTGTTGTCACAAAATAGAGTCACTAAATTCAGTGCACTGGGCACTACTCCAAGATCTGTCATGAACTGCTTCATCCAGACACCTTCCTTTGCTGCCTCCGAGGCTGCGATGTACTCCGCTTTGCATGTAGAATCGGCTACCATGCTTTGCTTGGAACTGCACTAGCTTACCGCTCCCCTGTTGACAATAAATACGTATCCGGTTTGCGACTTAGAGTCATCCGGATCAGTGTCAAAGCTTGCATCGACGTAACCCTTTACGACGAGCTCTTGATACTTAGTCCTTTTCAGGTGCTTATGGATATTCTTGGCCACCGTCCAATGCTCCATTCCAGGATCACTTTGAAACCTTCCGGCCATACTTATGGCAAGGCTGACATCGGGTCTTGTGCACAACATTGCATACATGATAGAGCCTATGGCTGAAGCATAGGGGATGATACTCAGGTTCTCTCTATCTTCTGCAGTCAATGGGCATTGAGTCTTACTCAACTTCACACCTTGTAACACAGGCAAGAACCCCTTCTTGGACTGATCCATTTTGAACTTCTTCAAAACTTTATCAAGGTATGTGCTTTGTGAAAGTGCTATCAAGCGTCTCGATCTATCTCTATAGATCTTAATGCCTAATACGAAAGCAGCTTCTCCCAGGTCCTTCATTGAAAAACTCTTGTTCAAATATTCCTTCATGCTTTCTAGCATTTCTATATTGTTTCCAATCAGCAATATGTCATCCACATATAATATTAGAAATGCTATAGAGCTCCCACTCACTTTCTTTTAAATACAAGCTTCTCCACAAACTTGTATGAACCTAAACACTTTGATCACCTCATCAAAGCATTTATTCCAACTCCGAGATGCTTGCACCAGTCCATAAATAGATCGCCAGAGTTTGCAAACTTTGGTAGCATTCTCTGGATTGAAAAAACCTTCTGGTTGCATCATATACAACTCTTCCTCAAGGAAACCGTTGAGGAACGCTGTTTTGACATCCATATGCCAAATTTCATAGTCGAAATATGCAGCTATTGCTAACATGATTCTGACGGACTTAAGCATCGCTATGGGTGAGAAGGTCTCATCGTAGTCACAAGTCGAGCTTTATAGACGGTGAAATTACCATCCGCGTCCGTCTTCTTCTTAAAGATCCATTTGTTTCTGAATGGCCTTTTGTCCTTCAGGTAATAGTTCCAAAGTACATACTTTGTTTTCATATATGGATCCCATCTCGAATTTCATGGCCTCTAACCATTTCTCGGAATCCAGGCCCATCATCGCTCCTCCATAGCTCGTAGGTTCATTGTTATCCAACAACATGACCTCCAAGACAGGGTTGTCATACCACTCAGGAGCAGTACGCGCCCTTGTCGACCTACGAGGTTCAATAGTAACTTGATCCAAAGCTTCATGATCATCATCATTAACTTCCTCTTCAACTGTCGTAGGCTCCACAGAAACATCTTTCTGCACTGCGCTACTCTCTGGTTGATGTAAAGGTTAAATAACCTCATCAAGCTCTATTTTCCTCCCACTCAATTCTTTCGAGGGAAACTCTTTCTCAAGACATGTTCCATTTTTAGCGACAAACACTTTGCCTTCAGATCTAAGATAGAAGGTATACCCAACTATCTCTTTCGAGTATCCTATGAAGACGCATTTCTCCGCTTTGGGTTCCAGCTTTTCAGGCTGAAGCTTTTTGACATAAGCATCACATCCCCAAACTTTAAGAAATGACAACTTTGGCTTCTTACCAAACCACAGTTCATATGGCGTCGTCTCAACGGATTTTGATGGTGCCCTATTTAAAGTGAATGCAGCTGTCTCTAATGCATAACCCTAGAACAATAGTGGAAAATCGGCAAGAGACATCATAGAACGCACCATATCTAATAAGGTTCGATTACGACGTTCAGACACACAATTATGTTGTGGTGTTCCAGGCGGTGTCAATTGTGAAACAATTCCACACTGTGTTAAGTGACTGCAAAACTCATAACTCAGATATTCACCTCCTTGATCAGATCGCATGAATTTAATCTTGTTACAATGATTCTCAACTTCACTTTGAAATTGCTTGAACTTTTCAAATGTTTCAGACTTGTGTTTCATTAAGTAAATATACCCATATCTACTTAAGTCATCAGTAAAGGTGAGAAAATAACTATATCCACAGCACGCTGAAACATTCATTGGACCACACACATCAGTATGTATGATTTCCAACAAGTCACTTGCCCGTTCCGTTGTTCCAGAGACTGGCGTTTTAGTCATCTTGCCCATGAGGCATGGTTCACATGTGTCAAGTGATTCAAAATCAAGTGACTCTAAAAGTCCATCAACATGGAGTTTCTTCATGCATTTTACACCAATATGACCTAAACGGCAGTGCCATAAGAAAGTGGTACTATCACTATCGACTCTACATCTTTTGGCATCAATGTTATGAACATGTGTATCATCACTATCAAGAGTCAATATGATAAACCCCACATATTGGGTGCATGACCATAAAAGATATTACTCATATAAATAGAACAACCATTATTCTATGATCTAAATGAGTAACTGTCTCGCAATAAACAAGATCCAGATATAATGTTCATGCTTAACGCATGCACTAAATAACAATTATTCAGGTTCATCACAAATCCTGATGGTAATCGAAGAGAGAGCATGCCGACGGCGATCACATCAACCTTGGAACCATTTCCCACACGCATCGTCAATTCGTCCTTCGCCAGCCTTCTTTATTCCATAGTTCCTGTTTTGAGTTGCAAATGTGAGCAACCGAACCGCAATCAAATACCTCGGCACTACAACGAGATCTCGTAAGGTACACATCAATAACATGTATATCATATATACCTTGTTTGTTGTTGGCCGCCTTCTTGTCAGCAGATACTTGGGGCAGTTCCGCTTCTAGTGACCAGTAACCTTGCAATGAAAGGACTCAGTTTCTGGCTTGGGTACAGCCTTGGGTTTCTTCATGAGAGGAGCAACTCCTTTGCCACCCTTCTTGGAGTTACCCTTCTTGCCCTTGCCATTCTTCTTGAAACTAGTGGTTTTATTGACCATCAACACTTGATGTTCTTTCTGGATTTCAGACTCAACGACTTTCAGCATCGCAAACAGCTCGGTGACTTACTTGTTCATCCCGTGCATCTTATAGTTCATCAAAAAGCTCTTGTATCTAGGTGGCAGTGATTGAAGAACTCTGTCAGTGATCGCCTCTGGCGGAAGGGCATCCCTAAATCCGCCAGACGAGTTGAATACCCAGACATTCTGAGTATATGTTCACTGATAGACCCGTTCTCCTCCATTTTGCAAGCATAGAACTTATAGGAGGTCTCATACCTCTCGATCCGGGAATTCTTCTTAAAGATAAACTCCAACTCCTGGAACATCTCATATGCTCCATGACGTTCAAAACGTCTTTGAAGTCCCAGTTCTAAGCCATACAATATCGCACACTGAACTATTAAGTAATCTCCAGAACGTGCCTCCAAGCATTCTTAACGTCTTCGGATGACATGTTAGTGGGAAGGTCACCAATGGTGCATCAAGGACATACGAATTCTGGGAAGCTGTGAGGATAATCCTCAGATTACGGGCCCAGTCCACAAAGTTAGTTCCATCATCTTTCAACTTATATTTCTCTAGGAACGCATTAAAATTCAGGGGTGCTATTGCGCGAGCCATTGATCTACAACATAAATAAGCAAAGGTTACTAAGACTATTGTTCAAGATAATGAGTTAGTTAATCAAATTACTAAAGCTCCCACTCAAATTGACATCCCTCAAGTCATCTGAGTGATACATGGTCCAAATTCAGCAACAAAGTCCGATCATCACGTGAGTTGAGGTGGTTTCAATGGTGAACATCATCATGTTGATTATATGTAATATATGAACCATGTTCGACCTTTCGGTCTCTTGTCTTCCGAGGCCATGTCTGTACATGCTAGGCTCGTCAAGTTTAACCTGAGTGTTCTACACGTACAACACTAGCTTGCACCCGTTGTATGTGAACGTAGAGTCTATCATACCCGATCATCACGTGGTGTCTCGACACGATGAACTTTCGCAACGGTGCACACTCGGGGAGAACACAATTTTACCTTGAAATTTAAGCGAGGGATCACCTTATAATGCTATCGTCTTCCTAAGCAAAACAAGGTGCATAAAATGATTAACATCACATGCAAATCATAAGTGACTTGATATGGCCATGAACTTGTGCTTTTGATCTCCATCTTTAAAGCACCGGCATGATCTCCATCGTCACCAGCATGACACCATGATCTCCATCATCTTGATCTCCATCAACGTGTCACCATCGGGGTTGTCGCACCCACCATGCTTCTACTGCTATTGCTACCACTTAGCGATAAAGTAAAGCATTACATAGCGCTTAATGATTGACACACAGGTCATACTATAATTAAAGACAACCCTATGGCTCCTGCCGGTTGCCGTACTCATCGACATGCAAGTCGTGATATTCTATACATCACATTATCATCTCATACATCACATATATCTCATCATGTAATTGGCCATATCATGTCACAACATACCCTGCAAAAACAAGTTAGACGTCCTCTAAGTGTTGTTGCAAGTTTTACGTGGCTGCTACGGGTATCTAGCAAGAACAATTCTCACCTACGCATAACCACAACGGTGATACATAAGTTGCTTTTCAACCTTCTCAAGGACCGCCTTTGTCGAATCCGATCTAAAGTAGGAGAAATAGACACCCGCTAGCCATCTTTGTGCAACGAAGTTACACGTCAGTCGATGGATCCGGTCTCTCATAAGCGTACGAGTAAGGTTGGTCCGGCCGCTTCATCCCACAGTACGCTGAACCAAAACATGACCAAGGGAGGAAGCAATCTAAGCATCTACACCCACAAACTGTTCGTGTTCTACTCTAGATCTCATCTACACTTAGACCTAGCTCATGATGCCACTGTTGGGGAACATTGCATGGGAAACAAAGATTTTCCTACGCTTCACCAAGATCAATCTAGGAGATGAGCATCTACGAGAGGGGAGAGTGGATCTACATACCCTTGTAGATCGCTAAGCGGGAAGTCACCCTAGGCGTTCGGGAGTTTTGGTTATTTTGATTCGGTTTGTTCGGTTTATAGGTAATTCGGGTACTTAAAAATGGGAACCGAAATTTTTCTGCCCAAAGTTACCCGAACCCAAATTACCCAAAAATTTGTTTCGGCTATTTGGGGTACCCAAAAACCCGAAATATTCAGAGCACACATCAACTTTTGGTATGATTAATTTGGGTAGTACGAATATTTAGGGTATTATGGGTATAATAGATAATATGGGTAACACGATAGTGTAATAATAGGATGAATAATTTGGATAGTATTCATAATTCGGGTAGTATGAGTATTTTGAGTTTTTAGACTGAAATCCGAACCCTAACCCGAAAACCAAATAGCCTAGAAATGATAACCGAACCCTAACCCGATACCCGAATTACCTGACAATTCGGCTTATTCGGTTCGATTTGGGTTCGGGTAAAGGGTTAGGGTACCCAAATGCCCAGGGTGAGTAGGAAGCATTAAGAAACGCGGTTGATGTAGTCGAACGTCTTCGTAATCCAAATCGCCAAGTGTCTCGTGACCCAATCACGACCCGTCCTGATCTAGCGCCGAACAGACGACACCTCCGCGTTCAGCACACGTACGGCTTGATGACGATCTCTGCCTTCTTGATCCAGCAAGAGGGAGCAGATAGGTAGATGATTTCTCCGGCAGGGCAATGGCATTGTGGCGATGGTGGTGGAGTAATTCCATCAGGGCTTCGCCTAAGCACCGCTGAAAATCGATCTAGAGGAGAAACTACGATCTAGAGGAGAGGTAGCACGTGGTTGTTTTTCTTTGTCTCAAAACCCTCAAAACCTCTAGTATATATAGGAGGAGTGAGGGAGGAGGCTTGGCTCCCAAGGAAGCCAACCCTAGTTTGGCCAAAGTGGGAGGGAGGAGTCCTCCTCCTCCACTCCTAGTAGGATTATGACTCCTTCCTTATTTCCCACTTTTGCCTTCTTTCCACCTTGGGTTTTCTTCCCTAGCCGCATGGGCTTCCTATGGGCCTTCGGCCAGCCCACTAAGGGCTGGTATTCCTTATAACACAGCCCATGTAGCCTCTTGGGTCGAAATACCCCTCCCGATGGTCCCCTGGTACCCTCCCGGCACTCCGGGTACACTACCGATGAGCCCGGAACTTTTCCGGTGAGCAAAACAGGACTTCCTATATATCAATCTTTACCCCCAGACCATTCCGGAGCTCCTCTGATGTCTGGGATCTCGTCCGCGAATCTAAAATACCTTTAGTCACCACCATGCATAACTATATACTACCAAAACGTCACCAAACCTTAAGTGTGCAAACCCTGCGAGTTCAGAACTATGTAGACATGACCGAGACACCACTATGGTCAATAACCAATAGCGAGACCTGAATGCCCATATGGATTCCTACACATTCTTTGATGATCTTTATCGTTCGAACCTCTATGTCAAGGATTCAATTAATCCCATATGATGTTCCCTTTGTTCTTCGGTATGTTACTTGCCCGAGATTCGATCGTTGGTATCTCCATACCTAGTTCAACCTCGTTACCGGAAAGTCTCTTTACTTGTTTCCGTAATACAGGATCCCGTGGCTAACACTTACTCACACTGCTTGCAAGGCTTATTGTGATGTTGTATTAGTGAGTGGGCCCTGAGATACCTCTTTGTCACACGGAGTAACAAATCCAAGTGTTGATCCATGCCGACCCAACAGACACCCTCGAAGATACCTACAGAACACCTTTGTAGTCACCTAGTTACGTTGCAACATTTGATATACACAAGGCACTCCTCTGGTGTCCGTGAGTTGCATGATCTCATGGTCATAGGAACATATACTTGACATGCAGAAAACTGTAGCAATAAACTGACACGATCATATGCTACGTTTATAGTTTGGGTCTTGCCCATCACATCATTCTCCTAATTGTGTTATCCCGTTATCAAATGAGATCTCATGTCAATGGCTAGGAAACCTTGACCATCTTTGATCAACGAGCTAGTTCACTACAGGCACACTAGGGACAAAGTGTTGTCTATATGTCCACACATGCAATGTGTTTCGAGTCAATACAATTATAGCATGGATAATAAAAAATTATCATGAACAAGCAAATATAATAATAACCATTTTATCATTGCCTCTAGGGTATATTTCCAACAATAACAACATTAATGTCTAAACATTGTGGATACTAGGGATCAAACCCTAACAAAACTAACTCGATTACATGATAAATCTCATGCAACCCATCACCGTCCAGCAAGCCTATGATGAGATTACTCACGAACAGTGGGAGGATCATGGAATTGGTGATGAAGGATGGTTGGTGATGACGAAGGCGTCGATTTCCCCTCTCTGGAGCCCAAAACGGACTCCAGATGTGGTCTCCCGTGGAAGAACAGGAGATGGCGACGGCTCCGTATCATGAAACGCGATGAACTCTTCACTCTAATTTTTTCTCCCCTAATAGGAATATATAGAAGTGTAAACAAGGCCGGAGGAGCAGCAAGGGGCCCACAAGCCTGCCCGGCGCCCTAGGGGGTGGGCACGCCCACCAGGCTTGTGGCTAGGTGGTGGCCCCCCTGCAGTTGATTCTTTTGCCAGTATTTTTTATTAATTCCAAAAATATTCTCCGTAAATTTTCAGGTCAATCCGAGAATTTTTATTTCTGCACAAAAATAACACCAAGGCAATTCTGTTGAAAACAGCGTCAGTCCGGATTGGTTCCATTCAAATCATGCAAATTTGAGTCCAAAACAAGGGAAAAAGAGTTTGGAAAAGTACATACGTTGGAGAAGTTTCAACTCCCCCAAGCTTAAACCTTTGCTTGCCCTCAAGCAATTCAGTTCATAAACTGAAAGAGATAAAGAAAAACTTTTAAAACTCTGTTTGATCTTGCTGTTGTAAATATGTATAACTTATGTTCAGAGTTTCAGCAAGGATTATAGACGAACCACATTCACAATAACATTTGGGTTTCACATTTACTCATATCAATGGCATAATCAACTAGCGAGCAATAATAATAAGTCTCGGATGACAAAAATTCTATCAAAAAAATCATGATACAATGTGACATAATGGTATCTCGCTAGCCCTTTCTGAGACCGCAAAACATAAGTGCAAAGCACCTCTGGAGAACAAGGACTGACTAAACATTATAATTCACGGTGAGAGAGATCCAATCATGCTCATCCTCAATATCAATTAATAGCAAGGCATACAAATGACGATGGCGCTCTCTAACTGGTGCCTTTTTATAAGAGGATGATGGCTCAACAATAAAGTAAATGGACAGACCCTTTGCAGAGGGAAGCATTGATTTGCAGAGGTGCCAGAGCTCGAGCTTTTAAAACAGAGATAAGTACTGATTTTTGGAGCGGTATGCTTTCATTTCTCACATAACGACCAAGATGTTTTCAATATCTTCCATGCTAGATACAATATAGGCGGTTCTGTTGGGGATATAACCCCGTGGTAAGACCCGCCCAGCTGGGGCCGGGTCATACCTGGCGGCTCATAATCCAGACCAAGGTGGATGGGCCAAGGGACGTAAGTCTGGCCGTTTGACGGCTTACCAAGATGGGCCAAGACAAGGCCCGGACGGAAGGTGGCATGAAGACCCGGGTGGTTAAGCCGCCCGGAGGCGGCTTGCCCAAGATGGTAAGGCGACATAGAGATAGACTCAGATACGTTGTAAGAGTTGGTGTGAGACTTGTGTAACCCGTGGTCTTGGCCTCCTATATAAAGGCGAGACCCGGGGCGACTTAGACAGAAAACCAACTAATCGAGAACTATGTCAGGCGAATCCTCTCCCTTGTAATCAATACTCCAATCAATACAACACAAGTAGGACGTAGGCTTTTACCTCTTCTTGAGGGGCCGAACCTGGGTAAACTCGTGTCCTTCGTCCCAACCAACCCCTTTGAGTCCATCACCTTAGCGATGGCCTCAAAATTAAGTCCTCGGACATCTGCCGTGACAAAACCACGACAGTTGGCGCCCACCGTGGGGCTGATGCTCAGTGGTGTTTGAGTTCTCAAAGGGGATTCTCCCAGGGTTCGAGGGGTACGTTTTTGGTAGGATGAGCAAAAGCCGCCACGGCCGACTCTACATCGACGACGCCGGCTGGGGCCCCTTCGGTGGAATCCACATCTGTCGAGTATGGTTTCCGGGTTCCCTTCAGTGGAAGCCACGTCTTTATCGGCAAGGTCGGCGGATCTAAGCCTGGGCTGGATGTCTGCACCAACATCGTGGAGCCGGCTTGGCGCGCGCAACCCGCCCGGCACGTGCGACCCACCCATGCTAACCCGGGTAGGAAGCATGTCTTCGTCGACTTCACTCAGGGCATGGATCTTGAGGGTTCCATATCGTAGGAAACTCTCGTCTGTTCGGAGGATGGATCTTCGAGCGGAGAGATGAAATCAATCTACCAGCTTAACGATGGAAGGCTAGGGGCTACGACGAGCTTTACCCCGAGTTAGAGTATCATGAGCCGGAGGACCATGGGCCGCCGATGCATGCGGCCTTCTTCATGGCGGGTTCAGCATCGAGGCCGAGCAGTACAGCCGCCGGGGCAGCTGGGTCGGGGGCCGACCCGCCACCGGCTCAAGTTCTTCTGGTTCTGATGAATGAGCTGACAGCCTTGATGGCAACTAAAGTCACGGTAGAGAATCAAGCCGCCCGGAATGTAGAGATCGCAAGGCTCAAGGACCAGATGACCGAAGTCCAACAAGGGATCGGCGTGCTGAAGGCTCAGATGGATGCGGAGGCAGAGCGCCTTAGGACAAACACTTTCCGCCTTGATTTAGAGCAGCAATCTATAGCAGCGGTTCAGCAGATGAGGTATCAGTCCTGCTTGCCAGAACAGTACGAGGCCAGGAATCTTTTTAACACGTCGGGAACAGGACGGACAGCAGAAGCACCTGGGAGTCGGCCGGCGGCTTGACAACAGCATCTTAACCTGCCCCGACGGAACTAGGCCTCACCGATGGCTTTCCCAACGCCGGCGGGTCATTATTCAAACCCGGTGGAGAACATGGTGGTGGCAGCGACCCGGCTTGGAACGATCCCTATCCCGGACGAGGCGAGCTTCGGAGAAGAGGTGCGGAACGCTATCGGATACCTGCAGACAGCGATGGCCCAGCAGGAGAAATACACCTATAGCCGGAGTCACGTGCATTCAACCCCCATCCCAAGCCGTAGCTTCAGTCGGTGGTATGAGTCGCCGGCGGTTTCTACCAGTGATCGGCACCGGGACCCACCACGAGATGATCAGGCGGTTCTGGATGCTCACGTGCTGATGGACCGGGCGAGGGCACAGCGCGAGGCAGCAACTCATCAAGAACTTGCACCTTCTATCTTGGTAGGAGGAGGAGTAACCACCAGGGCCGTGGGAGTGTCGTGCTTAGTGATGGATTTGCGGAACGAGCGTCTGCCGAAGGATTTCAAGGGCCCTCGCAAGGTCCCAAATTACACTATTGACATGCCTCCGGAGGCGTGGATTGAAAGCTATGAGTTGGTGATGGAGATGTTAGACGTTAATGACGCAGTATGTAAATATTTTATCATGCTGCTGGAAGGGTCGGCTCGCACGTGGTTGAAGGGCTTGCCACCCAACACCATTAATTCCTAGCCGGGTTAAAGGCGAAGTTCATCAAAAATTTCCAAGGAACGTGCAAACAACCCATGAACATTGTGGATTTGGATCATTGTGTGCAACAGGAGGATGAGTCAGCTCATCATTGGGTCCGGCAGGTCTCAACAATCATCCACTCGTCTGAGTAGATTATGGTGGCCCAAGCAGTTTTGATTCTGGAGAAGAATTGCCACTTTACGCCTCTGAAGCAGAATCTTGGCTGGCTCAAGCGCTCATGTCAGGACATGGGGAGCTCATGGCGGCTCTCACAAGGTATGTCGACTCTGACAATATGAAGGATCCGGGCTCTGATGAGGAGAAGCCCAGTCGGGGCAAGAAGAATAACAATGGCAAGGGTGCGGCAGGCAGTGGCAACCAAGGCAAGAGGAAGAATCCAGATGACAGGTCAGAATTGGTGGCCAACGCCAGCGCTGGGAACAATCATGCTAAGGGCAATGGGAACTTCAGACAACCCTTTAATAAGGGTTAAACTCCTTTTAATTTGGAGGAGATGCTCAATAAACCTTGTCCACAGCACAGCCGGCCCGACAGGGTGGCGGGTCACATGTGGAGGAATTGCCGCATTATGCAAAAGTTTCGGGACTATAGCTTGCGGCAGCATAACAACAATAGTGGTGTCCCACCAGGCGGCTCAGGACCAGGGGGGTCAGGAGCTGGCCTTGGTTCTGGCAACTAAGGATCCGTCTATCAAGGCCAGGGCAATCAAGGAGGGCATCCTCAGCAATCTAGTGGCAATAATCAGCAGCAAAGTAACCAGTCTGGGTAACAGAGTAATCCGAAGCAGCTCAGCTCGGGTCAGTATCATGTTTTTACAACCATCCTTGACAGGCGAGATCAGAAGTTGCGCAAGCGGGCGGTTAATGCGATCACACTTGCTCTCCCACAATACTGGAAGTGGTCTGAGTATGACATCACTTGGAGCAGAGAGGATCACCCACCACGTGTTGACGACCTGGGACGGCTAGCTTTGGTAGTTGCCCCCAAGTGGGAGGATATGTGTCCACTAAGGTGCTTATGGATGGTGGCAGCAGCATTAATATTCTATACTATGACACTTTCCGCCGGATGAAGTTGCTATTGGGGAACGTCGCATGGGAAACAAAAAAATTCCTACGCACACGCAAGATCTATCCATGGTGATGAGCATCTACGAGAGGGAGAGTGGATCTACATACCCTTGTAGATCGCTAAGCGGGAAGCGTTAAAAAACGCGGTTGGTGTAGTCGAACGTCTTCACGATCCAAATCGCCGAGCGTCCCGCGATCACATCACGACCCGTCCCGCGATCCAATCACAAACTGTCCCGCGAACTCATCATGATCCGTCCCGCGATCCCATCACGATCTGCCTCGCGATCTTGATCACGATCCGTCCCGCGAACTCATCACGATCCGTCTCGCGATTTTGATCATGGTCCTTCCGATCTAGCGCCGAACGGATGGCACCTTTGCATTCAGCACACGTACAGCTCGATGACGATCTCCACCTTCTTGATCCAGCAAGAGGGAGCAGAGAGGTAGACGAGTTCACCGGCAGCATGACGGTGCCGCGGTGATGGTGGTCGAGCAATTCCGGCAGGGCTTCGCCTAAGCAGTGCATAAATCCGATCTAGAGGAGAAACTATGCACTGGAGGAACGAGCAGCAAGTGGCTAAAAATTCTGTGCCAAAACCCTAAAATCTCTAGTATATATAAGAGGAAGACAGGAGTATTGGTGCAAGGGAAAAGCCTACTAGGAGGCTTCGGCCGAAGCTAGGGAGGAGAGTCCTCTTCCTCCTCCAATCCTAGTAGGATTAGGACTCTTCCTTTTTTGCCTTTTTGCCTTTTTTCCACCTTTTCTCTTTGGGCTTTTCTTCCGTAACCACATGGGCCTTGTGTGGGACTTCCACCAGCCCAAAAAAGGCTGGTATTTATTCTCCCACAGCCCATGAAGCCTCTTGGGTCGAAATACCCCTCCCAATGGTCTCCCGGTACACTACCGGCACTCCCGGTACATTACCGATGAGCCCGAAAATTTTCTAGCGACCAAAATAAGACTTCCTATATATCAATCTTTCCCTTCATACCATTCCGGAGCTCCTCGTGACGTCCGGGATCTCATCTAGGACTCCAAACAACCTTCGGTCACCACCATACATAACTCTATAGTACCAAAACGTCATCGAACCTTAAGTGTGCAGACCCTGCGGGTTCGAGAACTATTTAGACATGACCGAGACACCTCTACGGTCAATAAACAATAGCGATACCTGGATGCCCATATTGGTTTCTACATATTGTACAAAGATCTTTATCAGTCAAACCTCTATTTCAAGGATTCAGTTAATCCCGTATGATGTTCCCTTTGTTCTTCGGTATGTTACTTGCTCGAGATTCGATCGTCGGTATCTCCATACCTAGTTCAACCTCGTTACCGACAAGTCTCTTTCCTTGGTCCGTAATACAAGATCCCGTTACTAACACTTAGTCACATTGCTTGCAAGCCTTATTGTGATGTTGTATTATGTAGCGACCCGACCTGAAAAGGTCAAGCCTCTGTGTGTTCTGTGCCATCCCTGGATCAGTATGCTGGCACACACAGTACATCAATGTATATATCAAAGTGCAATCACATGCAATTAACGTAGAACTGATATATACCTTATAATCTTAGCGGAAACAGTCAACGGGAGTGGAGTCCCAATAAACACCAACGGCAGATTGATTGTAGACCGTAACCCTGAATCGTACTCTTACTCATCGAAGAAGAGTATCTGCAACATGAGACATTGCAGCCATGTAGGTCAGCATTTTGAATAGGTGGCAAGTCAAAAAAGAGGGTGTGAAAATAATCATCTATACTATATGCATATATGGCAGGTGGGGCTATAAGTTCAAGTTTTGCATAAAGAAATTTTTTCCTACAACAAGAGAGGGGTAATGCAGAAATTATTACTACAAAGTTGGTTGATTAATGAGATGGTTCCACCAACCAATTCTCATACCCAAGTTGTCATTAATACCCACATCACTATAATTCTTTGTGTTGAGAGTTCTAGATAGTTTCAGTTCCTTTGGCTCAAGTTGTCCATGACCGTGGACACGACTAATCGATTAGGTTTGTGTACTCTACAGAGTTTTGCACACGTTCCCCACAAGATTTGATCTCCTCCGTTGGATTCCTCGCACTTTAGGGTGTTTGAGGAACGGATGATTAAAACATGGTCTTTTAAGGGGTTCCTTTGAGACTATGTCGGTGCCCATCCTTTCCTACCGTTCTTCTACATCTCATAGCACTGCCTGTCCAGGGTCACCACAATATCCAACCAAGCAAGAGCCCATAATGGCTTGTGGCTATGCAGGTAAGCCTTGGGTCTTGAAGCATCCATCCATCTCTTTGTTCCTGGGTGGACCTTTCCGCGTGAATACTGGCACTTCTCCAACAACACCTAGGCTAACCACTGGCTTCTCCAGGGCGCCGTTCAACCATCATCCACCCACAGGTATGTTGAAAACTTGGAGTCTTGAAGTATTGATCATTATGTAGGTCTTGTAATTATTATCTTACAACTCTCATGAATCACACAACCAACCCCGTCTACTAATAGCATAGCAAAATTAAGTCAACGTTTCCCGGGGCCAAAGTGTCAAAGGTTTGAGGGGTGCCTACCACATGATTCTACATCAAGTAACCAAATTTCCAAGTACCTACTTTGCATGCAATGGGTGGAAAGTTGAACTAATGCAACTTGAAAAACATAGGTAATAACATGGTCAATGTGAACTTGCCTGGTAAGATTGATGAAGATAGAATCGCTCTCAGAAATTTACTTGATAGAACTATTCATCACTCTCCGATGGAAATCTATAATAATCAAATGTTGCATTCATATAAGCAATCATACTAGAAATCAATTCTAAAAATCAAAAAGTAACAAAAAACCAAAAGCAACAAGGTTGTGATGAAGGAAATACTTAAGACAAAACTCAAAACAACAACGTTTCATCAACACAACCAAGGTTGGTTTTCTATACAAATAAATCCTGTTTTCAAAAGTAAAAACACAAAAATAAATTAAAATATACAAAAGTATTTTTATAAATATTTTACTAGCAAAATGATTACTTTTGAAGAACAAGTAAGGAATTATGAAAACAACACACTAAACATCATAAGTTTTCTAACTAATAAACTTAACGACAAGTAAAACAATAAAATAGTAAAATAACAGAAAACAAAATATATGACAACTAAGTTAACAGAAAGTTTATTTTATAAAACAATTTTATTAAAGGTATTTTCCAATAGCAAAATCAAACTAGCAATGGAATTCAATTACAAGTTATAATTGAACTAGAATTGATTCCATGCAAGCAAAACTAATAAGTAACATAGAAATAACTTGGTTGAAATATTAATTCTAACTAAAAGAAAACAATGTAAAAGTTTTCAACTAATATTAAAGAAAAATAAATTAAAACAATTTGAAACAAAAGAAACAGAAATAAACCTAAAAAAGAACTAAAACAGAATTTGTTTTGTTAAAAATACTAATTTAAAATATTCCAAAAATTGTCAAATTCTACATACTGATATCTAAGATCACTAGTGACAAGTAGCAAAAAGAATCAACTCAAAATCTATTTTTAAACTCAAGATATTCAGAAAATGAAATTTGAATCAAATTTGTTTGAATTCAAATTTCAATTATTCAAATATAGACAAACTTTATATCTACATAAACTAGAATACATTTGTGACACAATGAAAAAAGAATCAATTTAAAATAATTAAAAACATAAAATATATAAAGAAAAGAAAAACAAAACTAATTCTGTTTCGGAAAATAAAACAAAAAAATCCTAATCTAACGAACAGGGGTGCTACGTGGCGATCTGTGATTGGGGGAAACGGTGTGCGCTAGATACAACGGAGCAAATGGCCGCAACTTAAAATAAAATGGTTCGGCTAAGACTAAATAGAAAAAATGGCCAGTTTACTAATCTTAAACCAGACTAAACGAAGGGGAATAATAGATCTAATCTGCACGGTTGAACAAGATCGGACGGACGAGGAGGGCTCCGGCGACTTACAGAGGACGAGGTGAGCTCCGGCGATGTCCGAGGCGGCAAGGCCAACGGGGACGTCGCTTCGGTGGTCCTCCGCCGACGGTGTCAGCACCCGGTGATGCGGACGAGCACGACGACGAAGATGGTGGTCTTGGCGTCGACGGAGGTGGTCGTACGCGTCGGCGGCGAGCTCGGAGGCGGCGGCGGCGCTCGGGTGTCGACAGGGAGGTCGCTCCGATGGCTTTGGAGCACGGGCGAGTGTATGGGGAGATGCGGGCGAGGGTGGTGGAGCGGATGGTGGCCTCGGGTGGCGAGGGGAGCGGCTAGGGTGAGCATGGGGTTAGCAATGGCATGGTGGCGGCCGGTGGCTCCGGCGACGGATTGCGCAGGCGAGAGGGGATCGGGGTAGGGTATTTCGCATGGAACGGAGAGAGGGAGGGGTGGCTCAAATAGCCAAGGGCTCGAGGTGAAGAATAGGCAAGAGGAGAGGAGATCCGTGGCGGATCCGGGGGTCGTCAGCGAGGTAAGGAAAGGGGAGAGCAAAGGAGGAAGGCGACCGACGGGAGTTTCGGTCGGGTGGTGGGGTCCACGAGTCAGCGAGAGAGAGAGAAAGGAAAGGCATCGGGCGGCCGATCCGGAGGAGAATTCGGATCTGGCTACGGGGATTCGGGCCGGGTCTTTCCATTTGGGCCTCGGGCCGTTTCCTAATAAAGAAGATTTTCCTTTTATAAACTATCACAGATGGAAACATTATTTGGGGCAATCAAAACATTTCCAAAAATAAAGCTATATATACCAAAGTGATCAGGGAAATAAATGCAATAAGATGAACATTTTTCCGCGGCCAAAATAAATACTCTGGAAATAAATTATTTTAATAAAATGCCTAAATCGCTTTTAATTCCTTTTGCAAATAATTTTCAAATAACCCCCTGGGTTTTATGGTTCAAATACTTCACAAAAATAACCCTGGTGTGGAGTGTCATGTTAATCCTCTCAAAATCTTGTCAAGGGTATTTGAATTCTTTCAAAATTTAAAATGGAACCAAATATGAAATGAATTCCAAAAAGAATAATTAAGAGATTTTCAAATCCACTTATGAAATTCCTTGTTTATGAAGAAGTCAAGTTATCGTCTCTCACTGATTTGAAATGGAATTGAATTTGAAATCAAACACAAAGGGGAAAGTCATTTTATTCCCTCTCATTCAAAAGTTTTTTCAAAAAGTTTCAAATTTCACTCAATTCAATCACTCAAGCAAACAAACACTCATTCTACTATTTATTATAAAATTCCAAGATTTGGGATGTTACGTATTACTGAGTGGGCCTTGAGATACCTCTCCATCACACGGAGTAACAAATACCAGTCTTGATCCATGCCAACTCAACAAACACCCTCGGGGATACCTGTAGAGCACCTTTATAGTCACCTAGTTACGTTGCGACGTTTGATACACACAAGGAACTCCTCTGGTGTTAGTGAGTTGCATGATCTCATGGTCATAGGAATAGATACTTGACATGCAAGAACAGTAGCAATAAACTGAAATGATCATATGCTACGTTTGTAGTTTGGGTCTTTTCCATTGCATCATTCTCCTAATGATGTGATCCCATTATCAAATGACATCTCCTGTCCATGGCTAGGAAACCTTAACCATCTTTTGATCAATGAGGTAGTCTATTAGAGGCATACTAGGGACATGGTTTTGTCTATGTATCCACACATGCATCTAAGTCTCCGATCAACACAATTATAGCATGGACAATAAACGATTATCATGAACAAGGAAATATGATAATAACTAATTTATTATTGCCTCTAGGGCATATTTCCAACAGTCTCCCACTTGCACTAGAGTCAATAATCTAGTTCACATCACCATGTGATTCGCATTATTATGAATCTAACACCCAATGAGTTCTGGGGCTCGATCATGCTTTGCATGTGAGAGAGGTCTTATAGTCAACGGGTCTACGACATTCAGATACGTATGTACTTTGCAGATATCTATGTCAAACTGTAAACATTGCTACCACACTCCACTTGGTACTATTCCAAATGGCTGCTCCACTATACGTATCCAGATTGCTACTACGAGTCATCCGGATTGGTGTTAAAGCTTGCATCGACATAACTCTTTACTGTGAACTCTTTATCACCTCCATAATCGAGAAACATTTCCTTAGTCTTTTCGTTACTAAGGATAATCTTGACCGCTGTCCGGTGATCCACTCTTGGATCACTCTTGTACCCCTTGATGGACTCATGGCAAGGCACACACAGGTGCGGTACACATCATAGCATACTATACAAAGCCTATGTCTAAGGCATATATAGGGGACGACAATCGTCCTTGGTCTTTCTTCTGCCCTGGTCGAGCTTTGAGTCTCACTCAACTTCACACCTTACAAATCAGGTGAGAACTCTTTCTCTGACTGATCCATTTTGAACTATTTCAAAATCTTGTCAAGGTATGCACTCATTGAAAGTCTCATCAAGCATCTTGATCTATCTCTATAGATCTTGATGCTGAACAATTAGGTAGCTTTATCCAGGTCTTCCTTTGAAAATCATTTTTTCAAATAACCATTTATGCTTTCCCGAAATTCTACATTATTTCCGATCAATAATATGTCATCCACATATACTTATCAGAAACTCTATAGTTCTCCCACTCACTTTATTGCAAATACAAGTTTCATAAACTTTCTATAGACTCAAAAACTTTGATTACCTCATCAAAGTGTATATTCCAACTCCGAGATGCTTGCTTCACTTTATAGAAGTATCACTGAAGCTTGCACACCTTTTAGCATCCTTAGGACTGACAAAACCTTTTGGTTGTATTTCATACAACCTTTCCTTATGGAAGGAAACGATGTTTTGGCATCCATCTACCATATTTCATAATTGAAAAATGCAGCAACTGCTAACATAATCCCAACAGACTTTAGCATCGCTACGAGTGAGAAAGTCTCATCGCAGTCAGCTTCTTGAACTTGCTTGAAACTTGCTTTGCGACAAGTCGAGCTTTATAAATGGTGACATTTACTATCAGCGTATGTCTTCATTTTAAAGGTCCATTTGTACTCAATGACCTGTCGTCCAACGAGCAAGTCTACCAAAGTCTATACTTGGTTTTCATAGATGGATCCTTTCTCGGATTTCATGGCCTCTAAAAATTTGTCGGAATCTGGGCCCATCATCGCTTCTCCACAGCTCGTAGATTCATCATTGTCCAACAACATGACCTCTAAGAAAGGGTTGTCGTACCGCTCAGGAGCAGTACACATCCTTGTCGACCTACGAGGTTCGATAGTAACTTGATCCGAAGCTTCATGATCATCATAATTTACTTCCTCTTCAACTGACGTAGGTTCCACAGAAATATCTTTCTGCGTTGTGCTACTCTCTGGTTGAAACAAAGATTTAACAACCTCATCAAGTTCTATCTTCCTCCCACTCAATTCTTTCGAGAGACACTTTTTCTCGGGAAAGGACCCGTTTTTAGCAACAAATACTTTATGCTTGGATCTGAGATAGGAGGTTCACCCAACTATTCTTAGGGTATTCTATGAAGATGCATTTGTGTGCTTTGGGTTCGAGCTCATTCGATGAAAACATTTTCCACACAAGCGCCGCAGCCCCAAACATTAAGAAATGACAGCTTGGTTTCTATCAAACCCCAATTCACACGGTGTCATCTCAATGGATTTAGATGGTGCCCTATTAAAGTGAATGTAGTTGTTTCTAATGCATAACCCCAAAATTATAGTAGCAAAATGACAAGAGACATCATAGCATGCACCATATCCAATAGAGCATGACTATGATATTCGGACATACCATCACACTATGGTGCATGAGTTGTGAAACAACTTTCACATTATCTAAAGTTGTATGCCAAACTCGTAACTCAGATATTCACCTCCACGATCATATCGCAGACATCTTCTTGTCACGATGATCTTTAAACTTTAATCTGAATTTGCTTGAACCTTTCAAACTATTTAGACTTGTGTTTCATTAAATAAATATACACTATATCTACTCAAATCATCAGTGAAGGTAAGAAAATAACGATATCCACCGCACGCTACAAGACTCATTGGATTGCATACATTAACATGTATCATTTCCAATAAATCACTTGCCCGCTCCATCAAACCAGAAACGGGGTCCTTAGTCATCTTGACCAAGAGGCATGGTTCGCATGTCTCAACCAATTCGAAATCGAATGAGTCCAAAGATCCATCAGCATGGAGTTTCTTCATGCGTTTTATACCAATATGACATTTAGCAGCAGTGCCACAAGTATGTGGTACTATCTTTATTAACTTTGTATCTTTTGACATCAATGTTATGAACATGTGTATTAATACGATCAAGATTCAACAAACCATTCTCACTGGGTGCATGACCATTGAAGGTATTATTCATGTAAATAGAATAACCATTATTCTCTAACTTAAATGAATAACTGTGTTGCAATAAACACGATCTAATCACGTTCATGCTCAACGCAAAACACCAAATAACATTTATTTAGGTTCGTCACTAATCCCGAAGGTAGAGAGAGCGTGCGATGCTAATCACATCAACCTTGGAAACATTTACAACACACATCGTCACCTCACCCTTAGCTAGTCCTCCATTTTCCGTAGTTTTATTTCGAGTTACTAACATTTAGCAACCGAACTGGTATCCAATACCCAGGTGCTACTAGGAGTACTCGCAAGGTACACATCATTAACACGTATATCAAATATACTTCTGTCGACGTTGCCAGCCTTCTTATGTACCAAGTATCTAGGGTTGTTCCGCTTCAGCAACTGATCTCCTCATAATCGAAGCACTTAGTCTTGGGTTTGGGTTCAACTTTGGGTTGCTTCACTAGAGCAGCAACTGACTTGCTATCCATGAAGTTTCCCTCCTTGCTCTTGACCTTCTCGAAACTAGTGGTTTGACTAACCATCAACACTTGACGCTCCTTCTTGATTTCTACCTTCGCGGTGTGAAACATCGCGAACGGCTCAGGGATCATTTCTTCTATCCCTGGCATTTTTATAGTTCATCACCAAGTTCTAGTAGCTTAGTGACAGTGACTTGGAGAACTATATCAATCACTATCTTATCTGAAAGATTAGCTCCCACTTGATTCAAGCGATTGTAGCACCCAGACAATCTGAGCACATGCTCAATGATTGAGCTATTCTCTTTCATCTTGCAGGAAAAGAATCTTGTTGGAGATCTCATATCTCGCAACACGGGTATGAGCCTGAGATCCTTATTTCAGCTCTAAGAACATCTCATATGTTCCGTGACGCTCAAAACGTTTCGGAGCCTCAATTCTAAGCCGTAATGCATGACGCACTAAACTATCAAGTAGTCATCAGAATGTGCCTGTCAGATGTTTACAACATGTACAAACGACGCTAGAGGGGTTGGTGCACCGAGCGGTGCATTAAGTACATAAGCCTTCTGTGCAGCAATGAGGACAATCCTCAGATCACGGACCCAGTCCGCAATATTGCTACCGTCATCTTTCAACTCTATTTCTCTAGGAAAATATAAAAAATTCAAGGGAGCTACAGCGTGAGCAAGTAATCTACATCATAATTTGCAAAGACACTATTGACTATGTTCATGATAATGATTTCAATTAATCATATTACTTAAGAACTCCCACTCAAATTGACATCCGTTCCGGTCATTCGAGTGATACATGATCCAAATTCACCAACTCAAGTCCGATCATCACGTGAGTTGAGGTGGTTTCAACGGTGAACATCACCATGTTGATCATATCTACTATATGACTCATGTTCGACCTTTCGGTCTCTTGTGTTCCAAGGCCATGTCTATACATGCTAGGCTCGTCAAGTTTAACCTGAGTGTTCTGCATGTGCAACAGTGGCTTGCACCCGTTGTATGTGAACGTAGAGTCTATCACACCCGATCATCACATGGTGTCTTGACACAACGAACTTTTGCAATGGTGCACACTCGGGGAGAACACAATTTATCTTGAAATTAAGTGAGGGATCACCTTATAATGCTACCGTCGTCCTAAGCAAAACAAGGTGCATAAAAGGATTAACATCACATGCAAATCATAAGTGACATGATATGACCATGAACTTGTGCTTTTGATCTCCATCATGAAAGCACCGTCATGATCTCCATCGTCACCGGCATGACACCATGATCTCCATCATCTTGATCTCCATCAGTGTGTCGCCATCGGGGTTGTCGCGCCCACCATGCTTCTACTACTATTGCTACCGTTTAGTGATAAAGTAAAGCATTACATAGCACTTAATGATTGACACGCAGGTCATACAATAATTAAAGACAACCCTATGGCTCCTGTCGGTTGCCATACTCATCGACATGCAAGTTGTGATACTCTATACATCACATGATCATCTCATACATCACATATATCACATCATGTAATTGGCCATATCACATCACAACATACCATGCAAAAACAAGTTAGATGTCCTTTAATTGTTGTTGCATGTTTTACGTGGCTGCTATGGGTATCTTGCAAGAATAATTCTCATCTACGCAAAAACCACAACGGTGATACATTAGTTGCTTTTCAGCCTTCTCAAGGACCGCCTTTGTCGAATCCGATCAAACTAAAGTGAGAGAAACTGGCACCCGCTAGCCATCTATGCAACAAGTTGCGGTTGAGGGAACCGGTCTCTCGTAAGCGTACGAGTAATGTTGGTCCGGGCCGCTTCATCTCACAATACCGCTGAACCAAAACACGACCAAGGGAGGAAGCAATCTAAGCATCAACGCCCACAAATTCTTTGTGTTCTACTCGAGATCTCATCTACACATAGACCTAGCTCATGATGCCACTGTTGGGGAACGTCGCATGGGAAACAAAAAATTTCCTACGCACACGCAAGATCTATCCATGGTGATGAGCATCTACGAGAGGGAGAGTGGATCTACATACCCTTCTAGATCGCTAAGCAGGAAGCGTTAAGAAACGCGGTTGGTGTAGTCGAACGTCTTCGCGATCCAAATCGCCGAGCATCCCGTGATCACATCACGATCCGTCCCGCGATCCAATCACGAACCGTCCCGCGAACTCATCACGATCCGTCGCGCGGTCTCATCATGATCCGTCTCGTGATCTTGATCATGATCTGTCCCAGGAACTCATCACGATCCGTCTCGCGATCTTGATCATGATCTGTCCCGCGAACTCATCACGATCCGTCTCGCGATCTTGATCACGGTCCTTCCGATCTAGCGCCGAACGGACGACACCTCCGCGTTCAGCACACGTACAGCTCGATGACGATCTCCGCCTTTTTGATCCAGCAAGAGGGAGCAGAGAGGTAGACGAGTTCACCGGCATCGTGACGGCGCCGCGGTGATGGTGGTGGAGCAATTCCAGAAGGGCTTCGCCTAAGCACTGCAGAAATCCGATCTAGAGGAGAAACTATGCACTGGAGGAACGGGCAACACGTGGCTAAAAATTCTGTGCCAAAACCCTAAAACCTCTAGTATATATAAGAGGAAGAGAGGAGGCTTGGCGCAAGGGCAAAGCCTACTAGGAGGCTTCGGCCGAAGCTAGGGAGGAGAGTCCTCCTCCTCCTCCAATCCTAGTAGGATTAGGACTCTTCCTTTTTTTACCTTTTTGCCTTTTTCCACCTTTTCTCTTTGGGCTTATATTCCCTAACCGCATGGGCCTTGTGTGGGACTTCTACAAGCCCACAAAAGGCTGGTATTTATTATCCCACAGCTCATGAAGCCTCTTGCGTCGAAATACCCCTCCCGATGGTCTCCCGGTACACTACCGGCACTCCCGATACATTACCGATGAGCCCGAAACTTTTCCGGCGACCAAAATAGGACTTACTATATATCAATCTTTACCTCCGGACCATTCCGGAGCTCCTTGTGATGTATGGGATCTCATACGGGACTCCGAAAAACCTTCGGTCACCACCATACATAACTCCATACTACTGAAACGTCACCGAACCTTAAGTGTGCAGACCCTACGGGTTCGAGAACTATGTAGACATGACCGAGGCAACTCTACGGTCAATAACCAATAGCGGGACCTGGATGCCCATATTGGTTCCTACATATTCTATGAAGATATTTATCAGTCGAACCTCTATGTCAAGGATTCAGTTAATCCCGTATGATGTTCCCTTTGTTCTTCGGTATGTTACTTGCCTGAGATTCGAACATCGGTATCTCCATACCTAGTTCAACCTCGTTACCGGCAAGTCTCTTTACTTGTTCCGTAATACAAGATCCCATGACTAACACTTAGTCACATTGCTTGCAAGGCTTATTGTGATGCTGTATTACCGAGTGGGCCCTGAGATACCTCTCCGTCACACGGAGTAACAAATCCCAGTCTTGATCCATGCCAACTTGGAGATACCTGTAGATCACCTTTATAGTCACCCAGTTACGTCGCGACGTTTGATACACACAAGGAACTCCTCCGGTGTCAGTGAGTTGCATGATGTCATGGTCATAGGAACAGACACTTGACATGTAGAAAACAGTAGCAATAAACTGACACGATCATATGCTACATTTGTAGTTTGGGTCTTGTCCATCACATCATTCTCCTAATGATGTGATCCCGTTATCAAATGACATCTCATGTCCATGGCTAGGAAACCTTAACCATCTTTTGATCAATGAGCTAGTCTATTAGAGGCATACTAGGGACATGGTTTTGTCTATGTATCCACACATGCATCTAAGTCTCCGATCAATACAATTATAGCACGGATAATAAATGATTATCATGAAAAAGGAAATATGATAATAAATAATTTATTATTGCCTCTAGGGAATATTTCCAACAGTTGCTTGATAAGGATCTTAGGCCTTCCTCGATAGTCTTTCATGGTGTGGTGCCTGGCAAGTCAGCTTATCCAGTGGGTAAGATCTCTTTGGAAGTCGCCTTTGGTGACGAATACAACTATAGGGTGGAGACCTTGTGTTTTGAGGTGGTCAAGATCAAAAGTCCATATCATGCCCTATTTGGACGTTCGGCTTATGCCAAGTTCATGGCTAGGCCTTGCTATGTCTACTTACAACTAAAGATGCCAGGTCTAAATGGAACGATTACAGTGCATGATGATCGGGAGACGGCTATTGAGTGTGAGGAAGGAGACGCAACTTATGCAGAGTCAAGTTGTGCTGAAGCAGAGCTCAAGTTCTATAAGGAAAATGTTGACCCAGAGGACATGACTCCGCTCAAAAAGCCCACCACAGAATCTAAGCTGCCCCTCAAGTTTTCGGTGGATGATACCAAGCTGGTGGATTTTACTCCGGGTGACTCATCTCAACAGTTTACTATTGGGGCCAATATGGATCCCAAATAGGAAAGTGTGCTCATCGAATTCATCCGTGAGAATTGGGACATCTTTGCATGGAAGCCTTCTGACATGCCGGGTGTACCGAGAGAGTTCGCTGAGCACCATCTTAATGTGGATCCTAAATTTAAGCCGGTCAAACAGTTCCTACGGCGGCTCAATGAAGAGAGGCGCAAGACCATTGGAGAATAGGTGGCCCGGCTCCTAGCGTCGGGTTTGATCGTTGAAGTGTTTCACCCAGAGTGGCTTGCTAACCCGGTGCTAGTGCTTAAGAAGAACGACACCTGATGTATGTGTGTGGATTACACGGATCTTAACAAGGCCTATCCGGTTAACCCGTTTGCTCTCCCCCGTATCGACCAGATCATCGATGCAACGGTGGGTTGTGAGAGTTTATGCTTCCTGGATGCTTATTCTGGTTATCATCAAATCAAGATGGCAGTCAAGGACCAAGAGAAGACGGCTTTCATCACGCCTTTTGGTGCCTTCTGCTATGTATCGATGTCTTTCGGGCTAAAGAGTGCCCAGGCGACTTACCAGTGTTGTGTACAAAATTGTCTTCATAGTCAAATTGGGTGCAACGTTCATGCATATGTGGATGATATTGTTATTAAGTCAAGGAATAAGGAGACTCTGCTTGACGACTTGGAGGAGACCTTTGACAACTTATGGGTCTACAATATGATGCTTAACCCGGCTAAGTGTGTTTTTGGTGTTCTTGCATACAAGCTCTTGGGATTTTTAGTCTCTGAGCGTGGTATTGGCACTAATCTAGATAAAATAAAGGCTATCACTTCCCTGTCTGAGCCAGTGTGCATCAATGATGTTTAGTGCCTGGCAGGGCGGGTCGCTGCGTTAAGCCAGTTCATAAGCCGCCTTGGTGAGAAGGCCATCCCTTTGTACCAGATGACGAAGAAGACACACAACTTTGTCTGGAGTACGGCGGCGGGTGAGGCATTTGAGGCACTCAAAAGACAGCTCACTGAGCCGCCAGTCTTAGCGGCTCCGGTTGAGAAGGAACCTTTGCTCTTATACGTGGCAGCTAATAACAGGACAGTCAGCACCGTGATAGTCGTTGAGCGTAAGGAGGCAGGGAAGGAATATCCAGTTTAGAGGCCGGTTTATTAGATCAGTGAAGTCCTGACAGAATCCAAGCATAGGTATCCACATTGGCAGAAGCTGGTATATGGGGTGTTCATGGCCAATTGTAAGCTGAAGCATTACTTCCTGGGGCACCAGATCACAATGGTTAGCTCTGCCCCGTTGGGAGACATAATTCAAAATAGAGAAGCCACCGACAGGATTGCTAAGTGGGCATTGGAGCTCGGACCTCTTAATCTGAAATATGTGCCTTGCACGGCGGTCAAACCTCAAGCCTTAGCAGATTTCATAAATGACTGGACAGAGTATCAGGTGGATCATGTTGATCGTCGCAAGAACGAGGCGGCCGACGCACTCTCAAGACTGGGCTCTCAGCGTAAGCTGGTACCGCCTAATGTTTTCTTAGACGTACTACATCACCCGTCAGTTAAGTTACCTTCAGAAGAAGACTTGTCTATACCTGACTCGGAGGGGCAGCTGGTGGCGACTCTACATGCTATTCCGGACTAGACTCTGCCTTATTTGGCGTATTTGACTTGCAGTGAGTTACCTGAGAATGAAAAACCGGTGAGGCAGATCATCAGGCGGTCTAAGTCTATGACAATCATCAATGGTGAGTTACATAAGTGCAGCATCACTGGCATCTTTCAACGTTGTGTCTCACCTGTAGAAGGCAAGGAAATTTTTAATGAAATACATACTGGCGATTATGGTCATCACGACGGCTCAAAATATCTGATGGCCAAGGCTTTTCGACATGGTTTCTTCTGGCTGACGGCTCATAAGGATGCGGAAGACTTGGTTCGCAAGTGCGATGGATGTCAGAAGTTCGGCCGGCGTGCTCATGTCCTAGCTCAGGAGTTGCGCATGCTTTCAATTACCTATCCGTTTGCTGATATGGTCGGGCCTTTCAAGAGATCCAAGGACAAGAACACCCACCTCTTGGTGGCCGTGGACAAATTTACCAAGTGGGTAGAAGCAGAGCCGGTCAGCAAGTGTGACGTGGCTATAGTGGTTCAGTTTGTTAAAAAGCTGATCTACCGCTTTGGTTACCCTCACAGTATCATCACAGATAATGGTACGAACTTATCCAAGGGGGCTATGCAAGCGTTATGTGAAAGTGAGCACATCTGACTTGACGTTTCTACAGTTGCTCATCCACAATCAAATGGTCAGGCAAAGCGTGCTAACCACAAAATCCTGAAAGGTATCAAACCCCGGCTTATGGTTCCTTTGCAGCGAATGCCGGGTTGTTGGGTAGAGGAGTTGCCATCCGTCTTATGGAGCATCAGAACTACTCCCAACAGATCAACAGGTTATACGCCTTTCTTCATGGTTTATGGCGCGGAAGCCGTGTTACCAAGCGATATGCATCATGACTCTCCACGGGAGGCATCTTATGTGGAGGCGGATAATGAAACAACATGTGAAGACGCGTTGGATGCCTTGGAGGAAAAGCGTGATCTGGCGGAGGCTCGATCGGCGATTTATCAGCAAGACCTGCGTCGCTATCATAGCCGTAGAGTTAAGACCCGGACGTTTCAAGAAGGCTACTTAGTGTTGCGGTTGATTCAAGATTAGATAGATGCACACAAGTTATCCCCTTCATGGGAAGGACCTTTCGTGGTCAGCAGAAATCTCAACAACGGGTCGTATTACCTCATTGACATACAAGACGAATCAAGCACTTCTGGGCAGGAGACCCGCCGGCCGTGGAACATAGCTCATCTGCAGCCTTATTATACCTGAGTCGTCGAGACTTGCTATTGTACACCATAATTGTACATATCACACACACACACACACACACATATATATATATATATGAATAAAGTTGGCATCCCTGCAAGCCGGGGCCTCTGCCGTTTCACATATCTTAGTTTGCGCAAAAAGGTCAACTAGGGGGCTTCCAACCGGCCGGGTTTAGCTTATCAGACCCTATTGATCGGCTCTTAAGCCAAAAAAGTTGACACCGTCAACAGGTCAACTAGGGGGCTTCCAACCCGCCGGGTTTAGCTTATCAGACCCTATTGATCGGCTCTTAAGCCAAAAAAGTTGACTCTATCAACAGGTCAACTAGGGGGCTTCCAACCCACCGGGTTTAGCTTATCACACCCAATTGATCGGCTCTTAAGCCAAAAAAGTTGGCTCTGTCAACAGGTCAACTAGGGGGCTTCCAACCCATCGGATTTAGCTTATCAGACCCTATTGATCGGCTCTTAAGACAAACAATTGACTCCGTCAACAAGGTCATTTGGGGGCTTCCAACCCACCGAGTTTAGCTTGCATACCCTCCTGATCGGTTCTCAAGCCACTGCAAGCTCGGGTTAAACCTGCCTGTAAGCCGATGCTGCTCCGCTATGTGACCCGCCGAACTCTTACCAGTTAATGTCGCTTAGAGACCCTGGGCCGGTTCAAAGAAATTGATGGCCAATCTTGATAGAGACCCTGTATTGGTTAAGGTTAAACCGACGGTTCTTGTCATGCGAGGGTCGGCTTACGGAAAGCAAGGATAAACTCTCTCATCTACTGCCGACTCGCCGCTATGTGGCCCGTTCCTACTCTTAGACAATTAATCTTTTAAAGAGCCTGCACTTTTAAGGTCAAAACGACGGTTTATGTCACGTGAGGGGCAGTTTATGGGCTACCAGGGTACTCATGCCCTGCCGTGTCTCTTTGTAGGGCGTTACACTTCCTGTCAGTTAATCTTGATTAGGGACCTTGAGATGTTCTAAGAAATTGACGGCTAATCTCGATAGAGACCCTGTACTGATAAGGAGTTTTAATTAGCGAGTCCACCTAGAAGAACCAGCACATGAGTTATTGAAAAAGCAAGTCAGGAAAGATATAACATCTCCGGGTTGTGCTACTCTAAGCCACCCTCCCAACAGTGTGGAAAGTATTATGCTCTCACAGGCTGTTTTTCTTAAGAAGAGCCTCCACGACATCTGGTATGAATTGAAGCACAAGGCGGACATAATATGTTACGGCCGTGCAATTTCCCATGTGCACGATGGCACAGTTCAGGCAAGACAAGGTTTTTCCTAAATACCTATTACAATGGTCTCCACGGAGCTCAAAAAGCATGACTTAAAGTTTTTTACACCGCCCCAAATTTTGGCGGGTCACGAAGCCGGGTTATACCATGGCATTATCAAGTTGAGTAGCTAGACGGCGAGTCATCCTATGGCGGGTCTTCGACCTCCTCGATCTGGAGATTCTCCACGTCCCAGTTGCAGTTGGTTAAAGCTTCAAAGTTTTCCTCTTCAAAGAGGGGAGACGGGTCAATGTCAGGAGCAAAGAGATGCTTACGGTGTGCAGGAGTTAAATCCCTAGCCTCGAAGGTTGGGCCACGCACTCACTTCTTCTTAGCGTTGTAAGCCGCCTGGTATGTTGACAGATTCACTTCTTCGGCTAACACTGACGCAAGGACCCTGGAGGCCTTCATACAATGAGCCTACTCAGCTTCTGTGAATTCTGAGCCGTCGTCCTTCTTTGATGGAAAGCCATCCATCATTCTTCAGGAGTTAGCTCGGGGGCAAAGGCCAAAGCCCGGCTTATTGCTGCAATAGCTCCCTTCCTAGCGGCTGATTTTTTGAGTTCCTCGATTTGCTTTCGTAGAGTTGACAACATCTTGTTGACACACGAACACGTCACCGTGTACCCTCGACGCCGGGGGTGATGCACCGCAGCTCACGTCGAGGGAGGTCCGTCCGGCAGCGTGATACGCAAGACAGTCGGCGGACGCTTTTGTAGATCCGAAACCAGGCACGCCCGGGAGGGACCCTGTCAGGGAGTGTGGCAGCTATGGGCTGCCCTAGGTCGATTCGCTCACCCCTAGAGCCTCAAGATTTGCAGCTCTCAAACACGAAGAACAGTGAAGAACGAGAGAGAGAAAACAAAGAACGTAGATAAAAAAGTAGTATAGATTGATTTGTTCGATTGTGTGTTTTCAATCGGCCATCACCCCCTACATATATAAGAGGTGGCTGGACTTCCCGTACAAACATAGGATTCATCTAGGCTTTCCTTACAAGAAAATTACATCAATTCACGTCCTAGAGTCCTAGTTCTAATTCCACTCGGATTCAGCCCAAATCTGGCCCAATCTTCTGTCTTGCTTCTTGCGTGGGCCGTGGAATCTGCATATGACCTCTGATGGAGATGATCCAAACATCAATTTTGTGTGCCTTGACGAGGACAACAATCCATATGTTGATCACTTTACCAAATAAAGTCATCTAGAATACTCCACAAGGTCATCTTTAACTTCGAATCGGACTCGGTCACGTAGCAGACTGGGCTGTCCGAGTGTTGTAGTGTCTCTGCAGGCTGTATACTATCTCAGATTATAATGACCTTACAAGCAAAGATGACCGTTTCGACCTTACGAACAAGTTTCATGTTGAACACTTTTCCATCTGAGGCCATTTTGGACTTTCACTCGACCAAAAATTTCACTCGACCGAAACTTTCACTCGACGGTGTTCTTCACTCGGACGGCAATTGCACTCAGGCCGAAACTGTCACTCGACGGTGATTTCCACTCGGATGATTATTGCACTCGGGCTGAAACTATTACTCGATGGTGATTTCAATTCGGACGGCAGTTGCGCTGAAACTATCACTCGACGGTGATTTCCACTCGGACGACAATTGCACTCTGGACGAAACTGTCCCTCGACGGTGATTTTCACTCGGCCGGACGGGAAACTTTTCACTCGACGCATTTCCTTTGGACGGCAAACTTTCACTCGGAAACCTCAGGCTGATTTTGTTTTGCCTCTCCAGGTCGCATACGACCTCGGATTGAGAAGATTTATATATCAAATCTATTGTCTCGACGACGCGAAGACAATCCATGTAGAGCCTTCCTTCATCCGAGGTTGTCTTGGAGGCGTAATGGACCAAAAAGCACTCAGAACATCTACATGGCAATCCAAGTGTGATTTGGCCTTTGAAATGATGCCGAATGGTGATGGCCTAACCATCAAGGTTGTTTCACTCGGCAATATAAACTTTCTCGTAGAAAAAACCCTTTCGTTTGAGTCCATCTTTATTGCATTTTGCACCGTGCCAGAATCAGGTGTCAATACATGCCCCCCTGTTTTTCAGCAAAGCTAGCATGCCAAAAAATAATTTGCACTATGTTTGTCCTATGGACGATGTCAACACTCCATCGGCCATTTATATTTCTCAGGGCGATAATTATGTATCGGCCATGTTTATGCTAAAAGCGATAATCATATATCGGCCATTGCCTAATTAGGCTTCTTGCCACACACTCGGGTGGTACTTCTTCAGATATTTGCCATTGAGAGCTCGAGGTAATGATACTCCTTGTATGGATTCTACTAAATATGAATTTCTAGGAACTATTCTTGCAATCCTGAAAGGACCTTCCCAGTTTGGAGACCACTTCCCGAATTTTCTATCTCTAGAACCGATCGGCAGAATCACTTTCCACACAAGATCACCAACCTGAAAATTCTTCAACTTGACCTTTTTATTGTAAGCTCTTGCTACCCTTAATTTGTCCTTCTCTACGGCCTTTAATGCAGCCAAACGTTTATCAGCAACCTCATCAATATTGTCCATCATCAAATCATAAAAGTCCACTGCCAATAAATCATTTTGTTTGGCTATCCTCAAAGCACTCAAATTTACCTCCACAGGTAAAACAGCCTCTTGCCCGTATACTAGCTCATACGGAGTTACCTTTGTAGCACCATGCTTTGAGATCCTATGTGCCCACAAAGCCTCAGACAACAACCCATGCCATTTTCTTGGATTATCCTCAATCTTCTTCTTGATGAGTTTAATCAATATTTTGTTGCTAGACTCAGCTTGACCATTAGCTTGGGCATAATACGGAGATGAACTAAGCAACTTTATGTTGTATGATTCGGCAAATTCTCTAACTTTATGTGACATGAAAGATGAACCTTGATCTGTAGTTAATGTCTGAGGAATGCCGAATCTATGAATAATGTGTTCGGTTATGAATTGAATTACATCTGTGTGTGTCATGTTCTTGAGAGGTACTGCTTCAGACCATTTAGTGAAATAATCGGTTGCCACCAACATGAACCGATGCCCCTTCGAGGAAGATGGATGAATTTGTCCAATGAAGTCTAAACCCCATCCCCTAAAAGGCCACGGCTTGATAATAGGATGCAACATAGCAAGAGGAGCCAACTAAATATCACCAAATTTTTGACAAGCATCACACCCTTTATAATACCTGAAGCAATCATTCAGCATAGTCGGCCAATAAAATCCAACACGCTGCAAGAGCCATTTCATTTTGGGTGCCGACTGATGAGTACCACAAATGCCTTCATGTACCTCTCCCATAAAACCTCTTGCTTGGTCTTCGTCCAAACACTTTAAGAGAACATCTTCAATCGTTCGGCGATAAAGACCATCATCTCTCATCATATATTTCCGTCATCTGGCTTATGTTCTTCATGTAGCATTCAGATCGAATGACTCTATGAAATTACGTCGATACTTCCACATATTATGGGTAACGTAGGAGACATCCCTATTTTCCCCCGGGGGTCTTAATTACCACTGCTTAGCTTTCAATTTGCCTCTGACCATCAAATTAAATGTGAATAACCCGTCCTCCTCTCTTTGAAACAAGGGGCGCTTCCGGTTCTGTGCGTGCTTCAAACAATTTTGTCTTCTCCATATTACCATATCTCTAGAGTCAATAATTTTCTATGAGGAACTACTGAACTCAATCACTTGCTGCCGTTACTCAACAGTTTTCTGTTGAGGTCTATCCCGTAGAGGTAGTCAAATTGGATATCCACCCTTTCACTCAGATTGCACAAGTAATCAATAATGGGCTTCCTCCAGTCATGATCTTCACCTGTACTAGATTTATTGTTAGTGGCCGAATCAATAGGCTCTGATTTGACCTCTCCCACATTAGCAAGACAAGACATCGGCTTCTGAGAAATATGAAACATGCCATGATCAATATGATAGCCGGATGCTTATTGTGCTAACTCATTTGCTCTCCAATTGTCATGCCTAGACATATGAGCAATGCTGAAATAATCCAAAGTAGAAATTGCATCTAGACACTTATCAAGATAAACGTTAAGTGATTCGTCTAAACATTGAAAGATTTTGGACACTTGCTGCACTACTAATAATGAATCACCAAAAGCCTCAACATGTGTAGCACCTATAGCGAGCAACATTGCTAAATCGAATAATAATGCTTCATATTCAGCTTGATTATTTGTGCAAAAGTATTCTAGTCGGCATGAGGCTTGAAAAACAGCACCATAAGGAGATATATAAAGAATACCAGCACCTTGGCCATTGCTACAAACTGAACCATCAAAATATAACCTCCATGGCACGAATGAGACAAGGTTCATATCAACATCATGCTTGCAATTAATCCGATGCTCAACAATAAAATTAGCAACAATTTGTCCTTTCATGGATTTTAGAGATTCATAAGCCAAATCATATTCAATTAAAGCGTAAGCCCACTTGCCAATTCTACCACTAAGAATTGGCCTATGCAACATGTACTTAATGACATCGGTTTGACAAGCTACTATGCAAGCACTCGGCACAAGATAATGTCTCGGTTTTGTACAAGCATAATATAAACAGAGGCATAACTTTTCAATAAATGTATACCTTGTCTCAGCATCCAATAAGCGTCGACTCAAATATTTAATAGTATGTTCTCTTCCTTCTGTTTCTTGAGTAAATACAACACCAATAACACCTTCCTCTGCCACAATGTAAAGCCTAAAGAGCTCTTTATGTTTAGGTACTCTCATTACCGGACGAGTGCTTAAATAAGTCTTAATCATGTCGAATGCCTCTTGTTGTCTTTCCCCCCAAGTAATATCAGCATCATTCTTTAACCGAAGGATAGGAGTGAATGCATCAACCTTCCCTGACAAATTAGCTATGAACCTCCTTAAATAATTGACCTTGCCAAGGAATTTTTGTATATCCCTCTTGCATGTTGGAGCCTCCACTTTTTTATAGCTTCTATCTTTTTGGGATCAATTTCTACGCCATTCTCATGAATAATGAAGCCCAAGAACTTTCCAGTCGACACGCCGAATGCACACTTCAAAGGATTCATCTTCAGTCCATATTTTTTCATTCTTTCAAAAGCTAAACGCAAATTGGCCAAATGAGACTTAAAAGCATCCGAATTGACAACAATATCATCAATATAGACTTCAAGTATAATTCCGAGTAAATCATGGAAAATTAAATTCATAGCCCTTTGATATGTGGCACCCGCATTTTTTAATCTGAATGTCATCACTGTCCATTTGAATAAACCATGGAAACCAGGGCAACGAAAGGCTGTCTTGGACATGTCCTCTTCGGCCATAAAAATTTGATTATAACCAGCATTACCATCAAGAAAGCTAATAACATTATGTCCAGAAGCATCATTAATAAGCATGTCGGCTATTGGCATGGGGTACTCATCTTTGGGTGTAGCTCTATTCAAATCTCTGAAATCAATGCACACCCTTATCTTGTCGGATCCTTTCTTCTCCACTGGCACAATGTTAGAGATCCACTCGGCATACCTGCAAGGCCGAATGAAACTAGCTTTGAGCAACCAACCGATCTCCTCCTTGATCCGGTCATATGTTTTTGGATTAAATTTTCTGGCCGATTGTTTGTAAGGTCTAAAACCGGCCTTTATAGATAACCGATGCTCCACTAGCTCTCGGCTTAAACCTGGCATCTCATGATATTCCCATGCAAAGCAACAAACATATTCTTTCAATAGCCCAATCAACTCAGCTTTATGATCGTCTTTCAAATTCTTGTTTACAAGCGTCAACCTAGGAACTGAACCATCCCCTATATCTATCTCTTCTAATGGATCTGCCGACTGAAAACCCTTTCCTAATTTATCCATGTCATCCAACTCCTCTACAGATTCATACATATCGTTCTCACTAGACCGATATTTTGCAAGACGTTTCTGCAACCACTCGGAATTAGAATCCATTTAAACATATCATACCTTGGAGCCGATTGCCACCAATCGGCTTTAAAGAGACGGGAACAAAGCCATTCTTTGTTGCACTAAGGAAATCAAACTCTGACAAATCGCGTCCCGTCAAGCAAGTAGCATTGGGATGTTGCCAATTCACCAATGCATCAGCCAAAGCCACACAAGCTGAGTTATCCGCATGAATGACTTCTACCTCATCATCAACCCACTGGATCAAAAACTGGTGCATGGTAGATGGTACGCACTGGTTTGCGTGAACCTAGTCACAGCCTAGTATGACGTTGTAGTTACCTTGCATCTCAGCAACAAAGAATGCAGTAGCTAAATTTTTGCTCCCGACTGTAAGCTCCACATACATCACACTTTTGGCTTCAGTTTTCTCTTTGCCTTTAAACCCATTAAGCACCATATTGGTCTGGATCAATTCATCATCGGGCAAACCCAATTTCTTGAAGACCGAATAGGGCATGAGATTCACCACAGCACCACCATCAACAAGCATCCGAGTGAGTGGTGATCTATTGATATGACCTCTGAGGTACAATGGTTTCAAGTGCGTCACTAGTTCTTTTGGCTTCTCGAATATTGCATTTCTGGGGCCAAAATTCAGCTGAGCCACTTCCCCCTCTTCATCTACAACACGGAATTCGGCGGGTAAGTAATACACCATATTGATATCCATACCTTCATGAACTGGTGTAGACTCATAGTCCAACAGATCATCTTCCTCCTCGCGCGCGTCAACCGAATCTGAATTCTTTCTGAGTGGAGGAGAAGTAACAGGCGACTGAGACGATGTCACAGCTACATCGTACTTTTTTTATGGTGTAATTTCTACCATGGTAGATGTAGAGTCCACTATGTTTTGCACTAGTTTGGGCTTCCATAACTGCTTCGTTGGTATGCCGAGTGACATTGAACAACTCGTCCCTTTGCTTGTCAGCTTCTTGTTCTGCCATCTCCTGATTCCTTAACCTCTGTAATTTCCTCTTTTGTGTCTTTATTAGACCTGGAGGACACCACCTTGGTCGAGTGTATTTAGGATCAACTGGCTTCACTTGGCTGGTACTTCCTTCATGATCATTGGTCAAGTGCTTCGGCGCGATAACAAGTATTGACTCAGTTAGGTTGCTACGCACAGTCGACTGTTGTGTGGCGAACGTTTCACTACCCATGATGAGTGAGTCGACATTGATATTTGCCTTGCCTTTCCCTCACTCCACTGCTGCAACACTCGGCAGCTTGACGTGCCACTCTTGTCGACTTTTCTGGCCTACGAAGTCTTCACTTGGGCGCACCCTTTTATTCGGACGAAATCCACTCAGATGTTCGACTGCGTAGTATCTACTCGACCATATTTTTTCATTCAGATAATTTCTGCCCGAGTGCATTCTCACACTCAGATAGTTTCCACTCGGAGGCATATTTTGACCAACCGAGTGATGGACACCCGTGTTCAGTCGGCTTTCATACGAGCATCCAAGTCGATCCCAAATAGCTTGTCGTTGTTCTTGTGGAAACGGCATCCTTGATCTAGTCGGTTTTGCATGCCGACTGAACATATCAGTTTATGGTGACTTTGGTCGCTTCAGGTAGGATGACCGATTAGAGCTAGAACCGGTCGACTGATTTGCATATTTTGATAGCAGCATATCAAAAGTTGAGTTGACTCGCATACGATATACCTTGGCTTTGTTCCTCTTCCACTTGCCAACTTTTGGACTCTTGGGTTTAACAAACTTAACATGAGTGTCTTGTTGTACTTGTTGTTGCCCCCCGAGTGCAGGATTCTTGATGGTGATCTTGATTACCTCCTTGCCATCGGGTTGATTATCAAGCACAACCAGCCTCCCCAAGACCTTGTTGTCCTCCTTGCTTTTCCTAGGCTCACCAATAATGACATTAGTTTTATTAGAAGATTTGGCTACCTCTGGCCGAATGAGAAACCTTTTCCCCTCCAAATCCAAAGTATTCATTGGGAAGGGCTGCTTATCAACTTGCATCTCAAAAAAATTTAATCATCTGTCATTAATGGCCGATTGTATCTGTCGTCGGAAAACATTGCAATCATTAGTAGCATGAGAAAAAGAATTATGATACTTGCAATAAGCACGCCATTTCAACTCTTCAATCGACGGTAAAGTGTGAGATATCCTAATGATCTTAGCTTGCAGCAAAGCATCAATTATTTTGTCACACTTAGCAATGTTAAAAGTAAATTTCATTTCTTCGTCACGATTCTTATGAATCGGTTTCAGATCATTGCAAGTAAACGGTTTGGCCTTATACGGCCAAACAAATTCGGCAGCATACATATCACTTTCATCGTCGAGTAATCACTACCATACTCAACCATATTCATCTTAGGACGATCAGCTTTATATCTATGCACCTCTTTGATATCTTTGCTCCGGCTCTCCTGAGCCAAAGCTTTTTGCAGGACCTGGTTGACACTTAGGAACTCATAGCCTTCTAGCTTTTCCCTAATGTGAGTTTTTAAACCACTAAGCACAAGGTCGTCCATGTCCCTCTCGGTTATCACCAAACTATAGCACCGGTTCTTTGTATCTCTAAACCACTTGACGTAATCGGAGACCAATTCATCATTTTTCTGCTTAACCGATGTAAGATGTGATAATTTAAGTTCGTTGTCGCCGCTATAAAAGTGATCATGAAATTTCTGTTCTAGCTACGACCACACACGGATAGAACCATGTGGTAGAGAAGAAAACCATGAAAATGCAGTACCAGTTAATGATAAAGTAAACAAGCACACTTTCAATTCATTCAGCGAGCCTGCTTCACCCAGTTGTGCTAAGTATTGACTAATATGCTCCCATGTGGTTTTTGTGCCTTCTCCATTGAACTTAACAAAATCTAGAATTTTATATCCCGGAGGGCACTGGATAGCGTCAAAGTACTCGGGCTACGGTTTTTGGTAAATCCGTTTCCGAGGTAATTCAACTCCAAAATTCTCTCTATGCATCTTAGCCATCTCCTCTCTAAAACTAGCTAAAGTATCGTCCGCAAAAGATAGTGAAGCTTGCTGTTGTGGGATGGGAGGAGTAGAATTACTGGCAGTCGACAGGAACTGTGGTACATATGCTGAACCATAGTTTAGTTGTGGCCGAGTGCTTGCACCTACAGGTATAGCTTGGTTCGGTATAGGTACCGAACTTGGCATGCTCACAATGGAATTCGTAGGCGCAGTCACAATATGATTAGTGTGGCTAGGATAGTAATTCATCGGCATGGGAGGTGCCGATGAAAGATGTAAAGACAGATTAGGGTTTTCTACACTAGCAGCCAAACCAATATTAACACTAGACGATTGAGGCTTATTTTTCTGTGCATTGGTATTTTCTATGAAAGTTTGATAGACCAAATATTACCATCGGCAATACGACTCTCAATATCAGCCCACTGCTCGGGAGAAAAGGTAGTACTAACAGGAGGTTTAACCTGCTCGGCCTGAACAGGAGGGAACTTGATTTCTCCAATCGGAGTGATATTGCCTTGGTGATCTTTTTTGAAGTCTCCAAGGAATTCCTGCAACTCCTTCTCTTCACGTGCCTTCTTGTACTCCTCATAAGCTTGGCGATGATCAGCCAATAGTTCATCAAGCTTGGGCTTAATGATGTTATCGGCATCTATCTCAGATGGCTTGGGCAGATCAGACATGATGGTTGATGAGGATGATTGATCTTTATTCCCCAGCGGAGTCGCCAAAAAGTGTGTTGACACACGAACACGTCACCGTGTATCCTCGACGCCGGGGGTGACGCACCGCAACTCACGTCGAGGGAGGTCCGTCCGGCCGCGCGATACGCAAGACAGTCGGTGGACGCTTTTGTAGACCCGAAACCCCGCACGCCCGGAGGGACCCCGCCAGGGAGTGCGGTGGCTATGGGCTGCCCTAGGTCGATTCACTCGCCCATAGAGCCTCGAGATTCGCAGCTCTCAAAGATGAAGAACAGCGAAGAACGAGAGAGAGAAAACGAAGAACGTAGATAAAAAAGTAGTATAGATTGATTTGTTCGATTGTGTGTTGTCAATCGGCCATCACCCCCAACATATATAAGAGGCGGCTGGATTTCCCATACAAGCAAAGGATTCATCTAGGCTTTCCTTACAAGAAAATTACATCAATTCACGTCCTAGAGTCGTAGTTCTAATTCCACTCGGATTCAGCCCAAATCTGGCCCAATCTTCTATCTTGCTTCTTGCATGGGCCGTGGAATCTGCATATGACCTCTGATAGAGACGGTCCAAACATCAATTTTGTGTGCCTCGACGATGCCAAAAATCCATATGTTGATCACTTTCCCAAATAAAGTCATCTCGAATACTCCACGAGATCATCTTTAACTTTGAATCGGACTCGGTCACGTAGCAGACTGGGCTGTTCGAGTGTTGTAGTGTCTCTGCAGGCTGTATACTATCTCAGATTATAATTACCTTAAAAGCAAAGTTGACCATTTCGACCTTACGAACAACTTCATGTCGAACACTTTTCCATCCGAGGCCATTTTGAACTTTCACTCGGCCGAAACTTTCACTCGTCCGAAACTTTCACTTGACGGTGTTCTTCACTCGGACGGCAATTGCACTCGGGCCGAAACTATCACTCGACGGTGATTTCCACTCAGACGATAATTACACTCAGGCTGAAACTATCACTCGACGGTGATTTCCACTTGAACGGCAGTTGCGCTGAAACTATCACTCGATGGTGATTTCCACTCGGATGGCAATTGCACTCTGGACGAAACTGTCACTCGACGGTGGTTTTCACTCGGCCGGACGGGAAACTTTTCACTCGACGTGTTTCCTTCGGACGGCAAACTTTCACTCAGAAACCTAAGGCTGATTTTGTTTTGCCACTCCAGGTCGCATACGACCTCGGATTGAGAAGATTTATATATCAAAATCAATCATCTCGACGACACGAAGGCAATCCATGTAGAACATTCCTTCATCCGAGGTTGTCTTTGAGGCATAATGGACCAAAAAGCACTTAGAACATCTACATGGCAATCCAAGTGTGACTTGGCCTTTGAAATGATGTCGAATGGTGATGGCCTAAACATCAAGGTCCTTTCACTCGGCAATATGAACTTTCTCGTAGAAAAAACCCTTTCGTTTGAGTCTATCTTTATTGCATTTTGCATCGTGCCAAAATTAGGTGTCAACACATCTGTATGACTCCTTTCATGAACTTGGGGATGCTTTCTTTGTTCAGCATAGCTCTAATCGTGCAGAGAGTCCCGCAGTACAATTTCTCTGACAAAGTGTAGATGGCTTTTAGCTGCAATAGCGGCACCAAGTTGACGGCTTCTTTGACCTACACAAGACGGATTTTATGTCATAAGCCGACTGTGCAACTTTTCAAGCAAGAAGATCGGCTGAGTCTTTAGTACTTACCATAGGTAGCATCTGTCATCTTGGAGATATGACACTTCAGGGATTGCAATTCGTCTAATACGACCATGAGTCACTCATCAACGTTGTCCGCACATTTGGCCAGAGCAGTTTGCTCAGCCTCAGCAACTTTTTTGAAAGCAGCAAATCCAGACTTAGCTTTTGTAAGCTCTTCGGCGGTAAGCCAACACTTTTTCTCTGCTTCACTTCGGGCAGCTTGCTGGGAGGCTAGATTGCTCTTTAAGCTGGTCAGTTCAGACTCGGCATTGCTTAAAGCTTCCCATGACATACAAAAAGTAAAGGAGGGGTAAGTCGCTAGGATAACATATTGCCAGATGGTTAAGTTAACAAATATAATGCAAGTCTCAAGCAGATTGCAGGCAATAAACTCGACACTTGGGGGCTAATGTTTGTTTGTTCTCCAAAGCTACAAATAAGTTTTGGCTCATCTTTTTAAGTTAAGCCGACACTTGGGGGCTACAACGATGTTTTCTAAGTCCATAATGAAGTTCCGGCTCTTATTTGTCAAAGATAAGCCGGCACTTGGGGGCTACATATGGCTCTTTGTTCAATCTACAGGGAAGTTTCGGCCCATTATTTCTATATTGACCCGAACTTGGGGGCTACATTTGATCAACTACTTAACACTGAGTACCGGCTTTTACATATTAAGCCGATACTTTGGGGCTACAGGCTAAGTGGTTCTACTTATAACATGGATTGGAAGACCTGGTTTACCATTAAGAAATATTAAACCGGCTCTTAGGGTCTACATAAGGGTATAAGCAAAGGAAGGAGTACCTCATATTTTTTCTTCATCAGATTAACAAGTTTGAGCTCCATGTTCCGGCTTGTGGAGAGGCGGTTCAGATAACCAGCGTGTAGCTCATTAGCAGTTAACTTCTCTAGCACGAGGAGCTCAAAGTCCATCTTGTCAGATGCTTCAGTTTTCTCAGTGTGCTTTTTCAACATGCGAGGTTGAGGAGTTTGATAACCGGTACCAGTAATGATGACGTCCGGAATAACTGAATCGTCAACGACCGTTGAAGGGTTTGGCGACTTAGAGTTGGTCCTTGGAGGACTCTCAGTTGCCGTCTCATGGACCGTCAGCCCGACAGAACGACGAGTATGTTTAGGCACATCCTTTGAGACAGCAGAGGTATCAGCATGTGCAGCCGGAGAGTCCGGCTTGGCAGCCTCCAGTTCTTGGGCAGTGGGGGCCGAGGTAGACATGCCGGTTTTCCTTTGTTTTGCTTGAGCCCTGGAAAGCAAAGAAGGTTATTGTATAAAGGTCAAGGATAACAAAGATAGGATGCAAGCGTGAAAGCACATACTCTGGGTTGATCTTCAGAGGCGGCAGCTTGGTTGCCGTAGAGTCGCCTGATGAAGGGGTGATTCCTGAAAGCAGTTAAAGCATTATAAAGACAGAGTAAAGTTGTAACGCAAGGTTGACATAATTAAACCAAGTAAAACAAATACCTCAGCTGGCCATTTCCGTTGAACCGGAGAGTGAGACAACCCAACCATAAGATCTTCAGAGCCGGCGCTCCGGGTCGGGCGTCGGGAGAGTTGTTGTTGCTTTTTCAAAATAAAGTTGGGGTCTAAATAAGCAAGATGATGAGAAAATGGGACTTTTCGGACGACCCACCATATTTTCCTTGGTGGAAGATGTTCTGAGTCGGATCAAACATAGGTTACCTCATGAACGTTGGTGTGGCTTGTCTCTGTTTCATCTTGTGAAGTTATTTTTGGCAGTAAGGTGCATAGTAAGACGGTCAAGAGAATTCAAATTCTAACTCTGAGTCGTCAGCTTCAGGCTGCTCTTGAGGTGTAGGTTTCTTCTTTTGGCCACCGGCGTTATCCTTTGATTTCTTCGGAGGAGGAACATATTTGTTTTTCCAGAAGGTGGAGTTAGCCTGAAAGTGAAAGCCGCCGAAAGAGGTTAAAAGACAACAAACATACATGGATAGCTAACGCGGAAGTAAGGAGATTGAGAGTCGCCCTTACATCTGGGGCCGGGTTTGCGGCACAGAAGGGTGGTAGTCCAATGGTGCGGCAAGATCCTTGAGACTCATGGACAAGGCTTTTGATGGCGGCAACAATGTTGTCTTCCGACAACGTGGTAGGTTTAAAGCATAGGGGGTCATTGGCATCACCCGTATATTCACACATGAGACGACTTCTCCGGCTCAGAGGCATGACTCTCCAAGAGATCCAGCAGCGGGTCAGATCAATCCCTGTCAGACCATTGGCCATGAGGGCTCTAATTTTGGCGTAAGCTGGAGCATACTTTGCCCGTTCGGAGGCCGACATCCAGTCAGGGAGTTCAGAATTGGTGCGGAGTCGGGTCGGATGATAACCCGGCAATGGACGTTCTCCCTCTGGAGAGGTGTCTTTGCAATAAAACCAGGTTTTGTTCTAGTCCTTGGGGTTACTTGGCATTCAAACAGCTGGAAAGGTCATATCCCGTCTTCTTTGAATGGAGATTCCGCCGAGCTCCAAGCTTGGGCCAGCTGCCACTTCTGTCTAGCGATTTGCATAGAAGAACTCACGGAAGAGGTCAACCGACGGCTCTTCTCGTAAGTAAACTTCACAGAGAATTTGGAAGTTGCACATATTTGAGAGGGAGTTGGGTGCAATATCTTGAGGATGCAACTTGAAGAAATGAAGGACGTCTCGGAAAAATTTAGAGCCGGGCGGGCTGAAACCGCGTACAAGGTGGTCTGCGAATATGACTACTTCGCCCTCTTGCGGGATGGATTTCTTTTCATTGCCTGGAACCTGCCCATGAATGACATTTTTGGCTGGCAAGGTCCCTGCGTCTATGAAATCCTTCAAAATCTTCTCAGAGACTGCAGAGCCGACCTAGTTATAGGAAGACGACGCACAAGACATAATGGCACTTTAAAACTGTGGAAAGTAACATTGCGCGGCGTGTTAGCAGGTGACAGCCAACTATGGGCAGCTTATGAAACCTAAGCTCTATGAAGCTAAGCCGCTGGTGCATTTCATGGCGAGAGCCGGAAGTTTAATGGCGGGTTAAGTTTGTAGGGCAATGAAGGAAAGTACAGCTAAGTGTGGAAAGCAGGATTCAACTATTGTCTTTGCAGTGACAGATCTATGGACAGAGGAAAAGCAGATTTATTTTAGACATAGCGACGAACTGAGGGAAGAACTGGCAAAGTTTGAGGGCAGTAAAAGGAAGCAATTATAGATCTGTATTAGGTTATTGGTGATTTCCTCCGTTTTACCGCAACGGGAAGAGGATCATTACAAGATTTACTGGGCTATATGTCGTTTGGCATTACAAAGAACTTGCGCTCTAACGGACCGAAGAACTCCAGGGATTTGTCACCCTAAGCTACAAATCTAGGGGATGGAGAAAACGTACTGGAAGTGATTGGGCGGTCACGGGCAATACTCTGGTCCGTTCGAATTGATGCAACGGCCTAGGGCGACGACGACGATGAACTTCACCGGAGCGAGGGAGCTCGGGGGCGACGGTGTCGAGATAAAGAAGAAGAGGTGTAGGTGGTGGAAGAAAGGAGAAGGACCCTTCGTGGTCCTATTTAAGAGGCTCAAAAGTGGAAACGGGAGCGGGAATCAAGGCGACCGAAACTGACCGACCGAGACGGATGCTTCAATTTTCGCGTCGTTAGTTTAATGATGAAAGATCCATTGTTGTCGTCAGGGAATCTTTCTGGCATATCCAGTATGACATCTCGGCGTGTTACATATCTTACTTTCAGGTGATGAAGAGTGAGACTCGCCGCCAAATAAAATGGAAGATTGACATGAGCAAGCTCAAATCAACCTGGGGCCTAATGTTGGGGATATAACCCCGTGGTAAGAGCCGCCCATGTGGGGCCGGGTCATACCTGGCGGCTCATAATCCAGACCAAGGTAGATGGGCCAAGGGATGTAAGTCTGGCCGTATGACGGCTTACCAAGATGGGCCAAGACAAGGCCCGGACGGAAGGTGGCATGAAGACCCAGGTGGTTAAGCCGCCCGGAGGCGGCTTGCCCAAGATGGTAAGGAGACATAGAGATAGACTCAAATACGTTGCAAGAGTCGGTGTGAGACTTGTGTAAACTCGTGGTCTTGGCCTCCTATATAAAGGCGAGACCCGAAGCAACTTAGATAGAAAACCAACTAATCGAGAACTAGGTCAAGTGAATCCGCTCCCTTGTAATCGATACTCCAATCAATACAACACAAGCAGGACGTAGGCTTTTACCTCTTCTTGAGGGGCCGAACCTGGGTAAACTCATGTCCTTCATCCCAACCAACCCCTTTGAGTCCATCACCTTAGCAATGGCCTCGAACCTAAGTCCTCGGACATCTGCCGTGACAAAACCACGTCAGGTTCCCAAATAGAATGGAAAAGTTTTTACTCCCCCTCCACCAATCAGTCACACTCCACGGCGGGCCGAATCCACGGGTACCGTCCATAGAAACACAGTCCTAGGGGAGTTTTGTTTAATTATATTTTTCTTTTTATTTTGAGCATGGAACTGGGCATCCCGATTACCAGCCACTTTCTCGTGAATGATAGTGAATCAACATATCATGAGAATAACCCACCTAGCATGGAAGATACTGACAGCCCCTAGTCGCCACATGAGCGATTTGGGCATATAAAACAGAAAGTTTATTTGAAGGTTTAAAGTTTAGCACATGCAAATTTACTTGGAACGGCAGGTAAATACCGCATATAGGTAGATATGGTGGACTCATATGGAACAAATTTGGGTTTATTTAGATGGATGCACAAGCAGTATTCCCACTTAGTACACGTGAAGGCTAGCAAAAGACTGGGGAGCGACCAACTACCGAGTGACACATTCATCAACATGCTTTGAGATTAACAAACATTGAATGCAAGCATGAGTAGGATATAATTCACTATGAACATAAACATCATGGAGGCCATGTTGATTTGTTTCAACTACATGCGTGAACATGTGCCAAGTCAAGCCACTTGAATCATTCAGAGGAGGATACCATTCTATCATACTACATCACAACCATTTTAATGCGTATGTTGGCACTCAAGATGAACCATTATCCACTCTTAGCTAATTAAGCATGGCATGAATAACTATGATCTCTAATTGTCATTGCAAACATGTTCAACCCATAATGTACTGAATTCGGAATGGTGAGCTAATCTTATTTACAAAAGCAAGATAGGTGAAGTTCATACCAGCTTTTCTCCATCTCAATCTTTTCATCAAATATCGTCATTATTGCCTTTCACTTGCACAACCGAACCATGTGAATAATAATAAGGGTGCACATGCATTGGACTAAGCTGGAATCTGCAAACAATAAACCAAAGGAGAAGACAAGGCAATATGGGCTCTATGTAAGATAAACAATAATGCATATGAGAGCCACTCAACATATCATCATGGTCTTCTCCTTACGACCCAAAGAAAAGAAAGGAAAATTATTTAAATGGGAAAGCTCCCAACAAGGAAAAAGAAGAACGAGAAATCTTTTTGGGTTTTCTCTTTAATGCTACAACTAAGCAACTAGGAAATAAAGCTAGAACTAATTTTTTGTGTTTTCCTCAAAGTTAATTAAACACACAAGAAGAAAGCAAAACAAGAAATAAAGCACCATGGATAGTACAATGAAAAAGTATGAACATCGACAACTAAAATGAGTGTGTGAACATGAATGTAATGTCGGTGAGAAATACGTACTCCCCCAAGCTTTGGCTTTTGGCTTAAGTTGGTCTAGGGCCATGGCTGGCCTGGATAATATCCGAAGTCAAAGTTAGGGTTGTGCTGGGCTATGGCAGCTACCGCCTGAACCACTGGAGCGTGAAGGTGAGGGGTTTCTGCATTTCGCCTGTACTCGTTTGCTTCCTCTCTGGTTATAAAATATCTCTGCTTTTCCTGAAAGTCAAAGAAAGCAGGAGCAGGAAGGCTAACATGGACAACACGTTGCCTATCAAAAATTACTCGGTACTAGAGGGATTGTTCGTTTCTTTCAAGAAACTGGTAGCGCACCAAAGCCTCATAATCAAGAAAAGCAAGGGGTAACTCAATATCATTTCCTCTTATGGGTACCCCAAGATACTTAGCTACACGGGTGGCATAAATTCCACCAAAGAAATCTCCATCCTTAGCATTATGATGTAACCTCCTCGCAATAATAGCCCCCATGTTATATCGTCTATCTATCATGACAACACTCTTTAGAATACTCAGATCAGGCGCGCAAAGGTGACTATGCTCATGTTTACCATTAATACATCTACCTATGAAGAGAGCAAAATAATGTATAGCCGGAAAATGAATGCTCCCCAAGGTGGCTTGTGTAATGATTCTAGTTTCTCCCACTGTGATGCTAGCAAGGAAATCATTATATTCATTTTTATGAGGATCGCTACAACTACCCCACTGTGGAATTTTGCATGCATCATTAAAATCTTCTAGGTCCATGGTATAGGTATTGGGGAATGTTGCATGGGAAACAAAAAAAACCTACGCACACGCAAACCTATCCATGGTGATGAGCATCTACGAGAGGGGGAGTTGATATACGTACCCTTGTAGATCGCTAAGCGGGAAGCGTTAAGAAACGCGGTTGGTGTAGTCGAACTTGTTCGCGATCCAAATCGCCGAGCGTCCCACGATCCAATCACGAACCGTCCCGCGATCTTGTCATGATCCGTCCCGCGATCCAATCATGATCATCTCGTGGCGTTGATCACGATCCTTCCGATCTAGTACCGAACGGACAGCACCTTCGCGTTCAGCACACGTGCAGCTTGATGACGATCTCCACCGTCTTGATCCAGCAAGATGAAGTGGAGAGGAGGAAGAGTTCACCGGCAGCGTGACGGCGCTCCGGCGATGGTGGTGGAGCTATTCCGGCAGGGCTTCGCCTAAGCGCTGCGGAAAACCGATCTACAGGAGCACCGGTGGAACGGGTAGCACGTGGCCGTAAAAACTGTGCAAAACCCTAGCAATCCACTAGTATATATAGGAGGGAGGGAGGAGGAGAGGCAGCCTTGCCTCCAAGCCAAGGAGGCTTCGGCCGAAGCAAAGGAGTAGGAATCCTACTCCTCGTCCAATCCTAGTTGGACTAGGATTACTCCCTATTGGCCCTTTTTTCACCTTTTTCTTTAGGCCTTTATCCTCCTGGCGCCATGGGCCTTTTGTGGATGTTCCACCAGCCCACTATGGGCTGGTTCTTATGCTCCCACAGCCCATGGACCCTCTAGGATCGAAATACCCTTCCCAGAGGTCTCCCGGTACACTACCGGCACTCCCGGTACACTACCGATGAGCCCGAAACTTTTTCGGCGACCAAACTGGGACATCCTATATATGAATCTTTACCTCCAGACCATTCCGGAGCTCCTCATGACGTCCGGGATCTCATCCGGGACTCCGAACAACCTTCGGTCACCACCATACATAACTCTACATTACCGTAACGTCACCAAACCTTAAGTGTGTAGACCCTGTGGGTTCGAGAACTATGTAGACATGACCGAGATACCTCTATGGTCAATAACCAATGGCGGGACCTGGACGTCCACATTGGTTCCTACATATTATATGAAGATCTTTATCGGTCGAACCTCTATGTCAAGGATTTAGTTAATCCCGTATAATGTTCCCTTTGTTCTTCGGTATGTTACTTGCCCGAGATTCGATCGTCGGTATCTCCATACCTAGTTCAATCTCGTTACTGGAAAGTCTCTTTACTCGTTCCGTAATACAAGATCCCGCAATTAACAATTAGTCACATTGCTTGCAAGGCTCATTGTGATGTTGTATTACCAAGTGGGCCCTGAGATACCTCTCCGTCACATGGAGTAACAAATCCCAGTCTTGATCCATGCCAACTCAACAGACACCCTTGGAGACACCTATAGAGCACCTTTATAGTCACCTAGTTACGTTGCGACGTTTGATACACACAAGGTACTCCTCCGATATCTGTAAGTTGCATGATCTCATGATCATAGGAACATATGCTTGACATGCAGAAAACAGTAGCAATAAACTGACACGATCATATGCTACGTTTGTAGTTTGGGTCTTGTCCATCACATCATTCTCCCAATGATGTGACCCCATTATCGAATGACATCTCATGTCCATGGCTAGGAAACCTTAACCATCTTTTGATCAACGAGCTAGTTCACTAGAGGCATACTAGGGACATTGTGTTTGTCTATGTATCCACACATGTATCCATGTTTCCAATTAATACAATTCTAGCATGGACAATTAACAATTATCATGAACAAGGAAATATAATAATAAACACTTTATTTATTGCCTCTAGGGCATATTTCCAACAGTCTCCCACTTGCACTAGAGTCAATAATCTAGTTCACATCACTATGTGATTTACATTGTAATGAATCGAACACCCATGCAGTTCTGGTATTGATCATGTTTAGCCCTTGGAAGAGGTTTAGTTAACGGGTCTACAACATTCAGATCCATGTGCACTTTGCCAATATTTATGTCTTTCTCCAAGATGTAATCGCGGATGGAGTTGAAGCGTCGCTTTATGTGTCTGGTCCTCTTATGAAACCTTGGTTCCATGGCCAGAGCAATGGCACCAGTCTTGTCACAGAACAGGTTCATTGGATTCAGTGCACTGGGCACTACTCCAAGATCTGTCATGAACTGCTTCATCCAGACACCTTCCTTCGCCGCCTCCGAGGCTGCGATGTATTCCGCTTTGCACGTAGAATCAGCTACCACGCTTTGCTTGGAACTGCACCAGCTTACCGCTCCCCCGTTAAGAATAAATACGTATCCGGTTTGCGACTTCGAGTCGTCCGGATCAGTGTCAAAGCTTGCATCGACGTAACCCTTTATGACGAGCTCTTCATCACCTCCGTAAACGAGAAACATTTCCTTAGTCCTTTTCAGGTACTTAAGGATATTCTTGACCGCTTGCCAGTGCTCCATTCAAGGATCACTTTGAAACCTTCCGGCCATACTTATGGCAAGGCTGACATCGGGTCTTGTGCACAACATTGCATACATGATAGAGCCTATGGCTGAAGCATAGGGGATGACACTCATCTTTTCTTTATCTTCTGCAGTTACTGGGCATTGAGTCTTACTCAACTTCACACCTTGTAATACAGGCAAGAACCCCTTCTTGGACTGTTCCGTTTTGAACTTCTTCAAAACTTTATCAAGGTATGTGCTCTGTGAAAGTGCTATTAAGCGTCTCGATATATCTCTATAGATCTTAATGCCCAATATGAAAGCAGCTTCTCCTAGGTCCTTCATTGAAAAAACTCTTGTTCAAATATTCCTTCACACTTTCTAGCATTTCTATATTGTTTCCAATCAGCTATGTCATCCACATATAATACTAGAAACGCTATAGAGCTCCCACTCACTTTCTTGTAAATACAAGCTTCTTCTTAAACTTGTATAAACTCAAACGCTTTGATCACCTCATCAAAGCGCTTATTCCAACTCCAAGATGCTTGCACCAGTCCATAAATGGATCGCTGGAGTTTGCAAACTTTGTCAGCATTCTCTGGATCGACAAAACCTTCGGGTTGCATCATATACAACTCTTCCTCAAGGAAACCATTGAGGAACGCTGTTTTTACATCCATCTGCCAAATTTCATAGTTGAAATAGGCAGCTATTGCTAACATGATTCTGACAAACTTAAGCATTGCTACGGGTGGGAAAGTCTCATCATAGTCAACTCCTTGAACTTGTGAAAAACCCTTTGCCACAAGTCGAGCTTTATAGACGGTGACATTACCGTCCGCGTTTGTCTTCTTCTTAAAGATCCATTTGTTTTGAATGGCCTTTCGCCCTTCAAGTAATAGTTCCAAAGTCTATACTTTGTTTACATACATGGATACCATCTCGGATTTCATGGCCTCTAACCATTTCTCAGAATCCGGGCCCATCACTGCTCCTCCATAGCTCGTAGGTTCATTGTTGTCCAACAACATGACCTCCAAGACAGGGTTGCCGTACCACTCACGGGTAGTACGCGGCCTTGTCGACCTACGAGGTTCAATAGCTGCTTGATCCGAAGCTTCATGATCATCATCATTAACTTCCTCTTCTACTGTCGTAGGTTCCACAGAAACATCTTTCTGCGCTGTGCTACTTTCTGGTTGAAGTAAAGGTTCAATAACCTCATCAAGCTCTATTTTCCTCCCACTCAATTCTTTCGAGAGAAACTCTTTCTCAAGAAACGTTCCGTTTTTAGCGACAAACACTTTGCCTTCGGATCTGAGATAGAAGGTATACCCGACTGTCTCTTTCGGGTATCCTATGAAGACGCATTTCTCCACTTTGGGTTCCATCTTTTCAGGCTGAAGCTTTTTGACATAAGCATCACATCCCCAAACTTTAAGAAACGACAACTTTGGCTTCTTGCCAAACCATAGTTCATATGGCGTCATCTCTACGGATTTTGATGGTGCCCTATTTAAAGTGAATGCAGCTGTCTCTAATGCATAACCCCAAAACGATAGTGGCAAATCAGCAAGAGACATCATAGAACGCACCATATCTAATAAGGTTTGATTACGACGTTCAGACACACCATTATGCTGTGGTGTTCCGGGCGGTGTCAACTGTGAAACAATTCCACATTGTCTTAAGTGACTACCAAACTCATAACTCAGATACTCACCTCCTCGATCAGATCGTAGGAACTTAATCTTCTTGTTATGATGATTCTCAACTTCACTCTTAAATTGCTTGAAATTTTGAAATGTTTCAGACTTGTGTTTCATTAAGTAAATATACCCATATCTACTTAAGTCATCAGTGAAAGTGAGAAAATAACGATATCCACCATGCACTGTAACATTCATTGGACCGCACACATCAGTGTGTATGATTTCCAACAAGTCACTCGCCCGTTCCATTGTTCCAGACAACGGCGTTTAAGTCATCTTGCCCATGAGGCATGGTTCACATGTGTCAAGTGATTCAAAATCAGGTGACTCCAAAAGTCCATCAACATGGAGCTTCCTCATGCGTTTTACACCAATATGACCTAAACGGCAGTGCCACCAGAAAGTGGTACTATCATTATCAATTCTACATCTTTTGGCATCAATGTTATGAACATGTGTGTCATCACTATCAAGATTCAATATGAATAAACCCCTAACATTGGGTGCATGACCATAAAAGATATTACTCATATAAATAGAACAACCTTTATTCTCTGATTTAAATGAGTAACCGTCTCGCAATAAACAAGATCTAGATATAATGTTAATGCTTAACGTAGGCACTAAATAACAATTATTCAGGTTCATCACTAATCCCGATGGTAATCGAAGAGAGAGCGTGCCGATGGCGATCACATCAACCTTGGAACCATTTCCCACGCGCATCGTCACTTTGTCCTTTGCCAGCCTTCGTTTATTCCGTAGTTCCTGCTTTGAGTTGCAAATGTGAGCAACCGAACTGGTATCAAATACCCAGGCACTACTACGAGAGCTAGTAAGGTACACATCAATAAAATGTATATCATATATACCTTGTTTGTCATTGGCCGCCTTCTTGTCAGCCAGGTACTTGGGGCAGTTCCGCTTCCAGTGACCAGTTCCTTTGCAATGAAAGCACTCAGTTTCTGGCTTGAGTCCATGCTTGGGCTTCTTTGCAGGAGTAGCAACTGCTTTGCCATCCTTCTTGGTTTTACCCTTCTTGCCCTTGCCCTTGACTTTGCCATTTTTCTTGAAACTAGTGGTTTTATTGACCATCAACACTTGATGTTCTTTCTGGATTTCAGACTCAACGACTTTCAGCATCGCAAACAGCTTGACGACTGACTTGTTCATCCTGTGCATGTTATAGTTCATCACAAAGCTCTTGTAACTAGGTGGCAGTGATTGAAGAACTCTGTCAGTGATCGCCTCTGGCGGAAGGGCAATTCCCAACTCCGCTAGACGAGTTGAATACCAAGACATTCTGAGTATATGTTCACTGATAGACCCGTTCTCCTCCATCTTGCAAGCATAGAACTTATCGGAGGTTTCATACCTCTCGATCCGGGCATTCTTCTGAAAGATAAACTTCAACTCCTGGAACATCTCATATGCTCCATGACGTTCAAAACGTCTTTGAAGTCCCGGTTCTAAGCCATACAATATTGCACACTGAACTATTGAGTAATCTCCAGTACGTGCCTCCCAAGCGTTCTTAACATCTTCGGAGGTCATGTATTCTGGTTGGTCACCAAGCGGTGCATCAAGGACATATGATTTCTAGGAAGCCCTAAGGATAATCCTCAGATTATGGGCCCAGTCAACAAAGTTACTTCCATCATCTTTCAGTTTAGCTTTCTCTAGGAACGCATTAAAATTCAGGGGTGCTCCTGCACGATCCATTGATCTACAACATAAATATGCAAAGTTCATTTAGACTATTATTCAAGATAATGAGTTTAGTTAATCAAATTACTAAAGCTCCCACTCAAATTGACATCCCTCGGGTCATCTGAGTGTCACATGATCCAAATCCACCAACTCAAGTCCGATCATCACGTGAGTTAAGGTGGTTTCATTGGTGAACATCATTATGTTGATCATATCTACTATATGACTCATGCTCGACCTTTCGGTCTCTTGTGTTCCGAGGCCATGTCTGTACATGCTAGGCTCGTCAAGTTTAACCCAAGTGTTCCGCGTGTGCAAAACCGGCTTGCACCCGTTGTATGTGAACGTAGAGTCTATCACACCCGATCATCACGTGGTGTCTCAACACGACGAACTTTTGCAACGGTGCACACTCGAGGAGAACACAATTTTATCTTGAAATTTAAGTGAGGGATCACCTTATAATGCTACCGTCGTCCTAAGCAAAACAAGGTGCATAAAAGGATTAACATCACATGCAAATCATAAGTGACATGATATGACCATGAACTTGTGCTTTTGATCTCCATCATGAAAGCACCGGCATGATCTCCATCTTCACCGGCATGACACCATGATCTCCATCATCTTGATCTCCATCAACGTGTCGCCATCGAGGTTGTGGCGCCAACCCTGCTTCTACTTCTATTGCTACCGTTTAGCGATAAAGTAAAGCATTACATAGCGCTTAATGATTGACACGCAGGTCATACAATAATTAAAGACAACCCTATGGCTCCTGCCGGTTGCCTTACTCAATGACATTCAAGTCGTGAAATTCTATACATCACATGATCATCTCATACATCACATATATCACATCATTTAATTGGCCATATCACATGACAACATACCCTGCAAAAACAAGTTAGACGTCCTCTAATTGTTGTTGCATGTTTTACGTGGCTGCTACGGGTTTCTAGCAAGAACGATTCTCACCTACGCAAAAGCCACAACGGTGATACATAATTTGCTTTTCAACCTTCTAAAGGACCGCCTTTGTCGAATCTGATCCAACTAAAGTGAGAGAAACTGCCACCCGCAAGCCATCTAGGCAACAAGTTGCGTCGAGGGAACCGGTCTCTCGTAAGCGTATGAGTAATGTTGGTCCGGGCCGCTTCATCTCACAATACCGCTGAAGCAAAATCCGACCAAGGAAGGAAGCAATCTAAGCATCAACACCCACAAACCTTTTGTGTTCTACTCGAGATCTCATCGAACCATCAACCTAGCTCATGATGCCACTGTTGGGGAACGTTGCATGGGAAACGAAAATTTTCCTACACACACGCAAACCTATCCATGGTGATGAGCATCTACGAGAGGGGGAGTTGATCTACGTACCCTTGTAGATCGCTAAGCGGGAAGCGTTAAGAAACGCGGTTGGTGTAGTCGAACTTCTTCACGATCCAAATCGCCGAGCGTCCCGCGATCCAATCACAAACCGTTCTGTGATCTCGTCACGATCCGTCCCGCGATCCAATCACGATCGTCTCGTGGCCTTGATCACCATCCTTCCGATCTAGTACCGAACGGACGGCACCTCCGCGTTCAGCACACGTGCAGCTTGATGACGATCTCCATCGTCTTGATCCAGCAAGATGAAGTGGAGAGGAGGAAGAGTTCACCGGCAGCGTGATGACGCTCTGGCGATGGTGGTGGAGCTCTTCCGGCAGGGCTTCGCCTAAACGCTGCGGAAAACCGATCTAGAGGAGCACCGATGGAACGGGTAGCACGTGGCCGTAAAAACTGTGCAAAACCCTAGCAATCCACTAATATATATAGGAGGGAGGGAGGAGGAGAGGCAGCCTTTCCTCCAAGCCAAGGAGGCTTCGGCCGAAGCAAAGGAGGAGGAATCCTACTCCTCCTCCAATCCTAGTTGGACTAGGATTGCTCCCTATTGGCCCTTTTTTTCACCTTTTTCTTTAGGCCTTTTTCCTCCTGGCGCCATGGGTCTTTTGTGGATGTTCCACCAGCCCACTAAGGGGTGGTTATTATTCTCCCACAGCCAGTGGACCCTCTAGGGTCGAAATACCCTTCCCAGAGGTCTCCTGGTACACTACCGGCACTCCCGGTACACTACCGATGAGCCCGAAACTTTTCCGGCGACCAAACTGGGACATCCTATATATGAATCTTTACCTCCGGACCATTCCGTAGCTCCTCGTGATGTCCGAGATCTCATCCGGGACTCCAAACAACCTTCGGTCACCACCATACATAACTCTACATTACCGTAACGTCACCAAACCTTAAGTGTGCAGACCCTGCGGGTTCGAGAACTATGTAGACATGACCGAGATACCTCTACGGTCAATAACCAATGGCGGGACCTGGATGTCCACATTGGTTCCTACATATTATACAAAGATCTTTATCCATCGAACCTCTATGTCAAGGATTTAGTTAATCCCGTATAATGTTCCCTTTGTTCTTCGGTATGTTACTTGCCCGAGATTCGATCGTCGGTATCTCCATACCTAGTTCAATCTCGTTACCAGCAAGTCTCTTTACTTGTTCCGTAATAAACAGTAGCAATAAACTGACACGATCATATGCTACGTTTGTAGTTTGGGTCTTGTCCACCACATCATTCTCCCAATGATGTGACCCCGTTATCAAATGACATCTCATGTCCATGGCTAGGAAACCTTAACCATCTTTTGATCAACGAGCTAGTTCACTAGAGGCATACTAGGGACATTGTGTTTGTCTATGTACCCACACATGTATCCATGTTTCCAATTAATACAATTCTAGCATGGACAATTAACAATTATCATGAACAAGGAAATATAATAATAAACACTTTATTTATTGCCTCTAGGGCATATTTCCAACAATAGGTCTTATCATAAAGATCGAATAGAACAAAATGAGAATTACGCCTAGACGAAAATTCAAATCTCCGCACAAAAGAATCAGTGAGTTGATAATATTGCTTGCATCAATTTGAAATGAAATCCTCAAGCCCAGCATTCCTTATGTATGCATAAAACACTTCCTTAAATCCAGTGTTTTCCATGAGTTGATTCGACGGCCATTCACAAGGTAGTACTCGAGCTTTCCTTGGTGGTTCAAAATCAGGCTCACGTAACGCGATTCTCGGGGCTTTCTTGCTCGAGGAACCCCCTTGTTACATTCTCCCAAGCATATTTCTTTCTCTGAAAATTTTTTGAAGTTTTTAGTGAATGAAAATAAAGGTGAACAAAACTCAACAAAACTCATAGCAACTACTCCCTCAAGTGCCTAGAGACTATATCATGCATCAAAACTACTTGGGACCATACAAATTTGACATGAAAGCTCAGAAACAAGGTCACCACAACAGAAAAAATTTGTAATATATAAGGCACTATAACAAAAACTAATTGTACCATTGGAGGAGTCACACACCGATGAGCAATTCCCTAAAACAGTTTTGCGAATGGAGCTTTGAGCAAGGAGATCGAAAATGGTAGCAAGAGGAGCTAGATCACAGGTTTGAGCAATGGTGGGATTTTTTTCTGGAGGAAGATGAAGTGAATGGGTGCTGGAATAAGTGGAGGGGGGCCACGTGGGACCCACAAGCCACCAGGGCACGCCCAGGGTGCAACCCCCTGATACAGCCCCCTGCAGGCTTGTGGCCCACTCGTGCAGCCCCTTGATGCATACTCAGTGCCAAAAATTCTTAAATATTACAAAAAATCATACTCCATTTTCATGAAATTTGAAGGACTTTTATTTTCAGGTCACTTTTTATTGCACGGGAAACTCAGCAAAAAGAAAAATAATAGCATTTTTACTTAATTTCATGTAGGTAACAGAAAGTAAAAGTTAGGTACATAGAGTTGTGCTTTCTAAATTCGTCCATCTCATGCACATCAAAAGGAATCCATCAATAAGGTTGATCAAGTCTTATTAACAAACTTCTTTCGAATAACATGAAACTGAAGGATTTTTGAATAACCTAAGTTACCTCAATGGGGATATGCATTTCCCGAACAATAAGTATATCATATTTCTTCTTGATAGTAGGAAGAGAGAACTCAAAGTCTCCAATAATAATCGTTGGATTTTTTTCAATAGGGTTGATAGTATGAAATTGAGGTTGTTTCTTCGGAAAGTGTACCATATGCTCATTATCATTAATATGAAAAGTGGCATTGCCCTTGTTGCAATCAATAACAGCTCCTGTAGTATTCAAACAGGGTCTACCAAGGATGGTCGACATACTGTCGTCCTCGGGAATATCAAGAATAATAAAGTCCGTCAAGATAGTAGCATTTGCAACTACGCCAGGTACATCCTCACAAATACCGATAGCTAGAGCAGTTGATTTATCAGCCATTTGCAAAGAGATCTCACTAGGTGTCAACTTATTCAAATCAAGTCTACGGCATAAAGAGAAAGGCATAACACTAACACCAGCTCCAAGATCACATAAAGCAGTTTTAACATAATTTCCTTTAATAGAGCATGGTATAGTAGGTACTCCGAGAACTCCTAGTTTCTTAGGTATTCCACCTTTAAAAGTATAATTAGCAAGCAAGGTGGAAATCTCAGCTTCTGGTATTTTTCTTTTATTTGTCACAATATCTTTCATATACTTAGCATAAGGAGACATTTTCAAAACATCAGTCAAGCGCATACGTAAAAAGACAGGTCTAAGCATTTTAGCAAAGCACTCAAAATCCTCATCCTTTTTCTTGGATGGTTTGGTAGGAAAGGGCATGGGTTTCTAAACCCATGGTTCTCTTTCTCTACCCTGTTTCCTAGCAATGAAGTCTCTTTTATCATATCTTTTATTCTTGGGTTGTGGGTTATCAAGATCATTAGCAGGTTCAATCTCCACGTCATTATCAATACTAGGTTGAGCATCAACATGACCATCATTATTAATGTTATCACTAGGCTCATGTTCATCACCAGATTGTGTCTCAGCATCAGGAATAGAAATAACATTTGGATTCTCAGATGTATCTATAACAGGTTCACTAGCAGCATGCAAAGTACTATCATCATTCTTTTTCCTACACTTATTGGAACGAATAGGTTCACTAGTATTAACGCTCTAAGAATCTTGCTCAATTCTCTTAGGATGGCCCTCTGGATACAAAGGTTCCTGAGTCATTCTACCTCCTCTAGTCACAACTTTATCAGAATGTTCATTGTCTTTACTATTCATCTCATTAAGCAAATCATTCTGAGCCTTAAGTACTTGTTCTACTTGAGTGGTTACCATGGATGCATGTTTACTAATAAGCTTAAGATCATTGACAGTTCTACTCAAATAATCACCCAAGCGATCAAGCTTATAAGCATTATGTTTCAAATTGTCTACTAACATAAGCATTGAAATTTTCTTGCTTCACAATAAAATTATCAAATTCATCCAAGCATTGGCTAGCAGACTTATTATAAGGAATATCTCCTTCATCAAATCTACTGAGAGAATTTACCTCTACTACCTGTGTCGGGTTATCAAGACCATGTATTTCTTCAATAGGTGGTAGTTTCTTAACATCTTCCGCTTTAATATACCCTTTTCTTTCATAGACTTCTTTGCCTCCTACATATCTTTAGGACTGAGGAATAGAATACCTCTTTTCTTTGGAGTTGGCTTTGAAGGTTGTTCAGGAATAGTCCAATCATTATCATTGCTCAATATATTATTCAATAGTAATTCAGCTTGTTCAACAGTTCGTTCCCTGAAAACACAACCAGCACAACTATCTAGGTAGTCCCTAGAAGCATCGGTTAGTCAATTATAAAAGATATCAAGTATTTCGTTTTTTTAGAGGATGATCACGCAAAGCATTAAGTAATTGGAGAAGCCTCCCCCAAGCTTGTGGGAGACTCTCTTCTTCAAGTTGCATAGAGTTAAATATTTCCTGCAAGGCAGCTTATTTCTTATGGGCAGGATTTTTTTTCCAGAGAAGCAATAGATCATATCATGGGGACTACACACACAACCAGGAGCAGGAGAATTAAACCATATCTTAGCATCACCCGTTAATGAGAAAGGAAACAACTTAAGAATATAGTAATAGCGAATTTTTTCCTCATGAGTAAATAGGGTGGCTATATCATTCAATTTGGTAAGATGTGCCACAACAGTTTCAGATTCATAACCATGGAAAGGATCAGATGCAACCAAAGTAATTAACTCAGGATCGACAGAGAATTCATAATCCTTATCAGTAACAAAGATAGGTGAAGTAGCAGACTTAGGATCATATTGCATTCTAGCATTCAAGGATTTTTCCTTCCACTTGTGAAGCAATTTCTTAAGATCATCTCTATCCTCACAAGCAAGAAAGTCCCTAGATACCTCTCCTTACATAACATATCCCTCAGGTATATCAAGCAATTCATATCTAGGAGAGCTAGGTTTAGCAGATGTATCATCGTGTTTAGTTTCAATAATTTCATCAGATTCAGAAATATTATCAGTTTCAGCATTAGCTCTATCAATTTGTTCATTCAGAAATTCACCCAGTGTCACATTATCATCAAGAAAAGTATCATCATAAGCATCATGCATAGCAGAAGCAGAATCACCAATTACTTGCGACATACCAGAATTACTAGCAGGTGGTGGTGTCACAAATTTACTCATAATAGAAGGTGAATCAAGTGCAGAGCTAGATGGCAGTTCCTTACCTGTCCTCATAGTTGAGGGGTAGATCTTGGTTTTTGGATCTTTAAGATTCCTCATAGTGATCAACAGATATATAACCCAAGTGACTTAGAGAATAAAGCTATGCTCCCCGGCAACGGCGCTAGAAAAAGGTCTTGATAACCCACAAGTATAGGGGATCGCAACAGTTTTCGAGGGTAGAGTATTCAAACCAAATTTATTGATTCGACACAAGGGGAGACAAAGAATATTCTCGAGTATTAGAAGCTGAGTTGTCAATTCAACCACACCTGAAAGACTTAATATTTGCAGCAAAGTATTCAGTAGCAAAGTAATATGGTAGTAATGGTAACGGTGGCAAAGTGATAGTAGCAGTTTTGTAGTGTTTGTAGCAGTAGCAACGGAAAAGTAACTTAGCAAAGATCAATATATGGAAAGCTCATAGGCAATGGATCAGTGATGGATAATTATGTCCGATGGCATTCATCATGCAACAGTTACAACATAGGGTGACACAGAACTAGCTCCAATTCATCAATGTGATGTAGGCATGTATTCCATATATAGTCATACATGCTTATGGAAAAGAACTTGCATGACATCTTTTGTCCTACCCTCCCATGGCAGCGGGGTCCTATTGGAAACTAAGGGATATCAAGGCCTCCTTCTAATAGAGAACCAGACCAAAGCATTAGCACTTAGTGAATACATGAACTCCTCAAACTACGGTAATCACCGGAAAGAATCCCAGTTATTGTGACCCTGGGGATGCAGATCATAACTCATAATAGGTGTCTATAACTTGCAAGATAGGATCAAGAACACACATATATATATTCATGAAAACATAATAGGTTCAGATCTGAAATCATGGCACTATGGCCCTAGTGACAAGCATTAAGCATAGCAAAGTCATAGCAACATCAATCTCAAAACATAGTGGATACTAGGGATCAAACCCTAACAAAACTAACTCGATTACATGATAAATCTCATCCAGCCCATCACCGTCCAGCAAGCCTACAATGAGATTACTCACGAACAGTGGGGAGCATCATGGAATTGGTGATGAAGGATGGTTGGTGATAACGAAGGCGTCGATTTCCCCTCTCTGGAGCCCAAAACGGACTCCAGATCTGGTCTCCCGAGGAAGAATAGGAAATGGCGGTGGCTCCGTATCGTGAAATGCGATGAACTATTCTCTCTGATTTTTCTCCCCGAATAGGCATATATAGAAGTGGAAACAAGGTCGGAGGAGCAGTAGGGGTCCACAAGCCTACCAAGTGCGCCCTAGGGGGTGGGCGCGCCCACCAGGCTTGCGGCTAGGTGGTGGGCCCCCCGTAGTTGATTCATTCGCCAGTATTTTTTATTAATTCCAAAAATATTCTTCGTAAATTTTCAGGTCAATCCGAGAACTTTTATTTCTTCACAAAAATAACACCAAGGCAATTCTGCTGAAAACAGCGTCAGTCCGGGTTAGTTCCATTCAAATCATGCAAATTAGAGTCCAAACCAAGGGCAAAAGAGTTTGGAGAAGTAGATACGTTGGAGACGTATCAGTATGTATCCGGATGACCCGGTCGTAACAATCGGAGAGGTGCTCCCTTTACCCTCTAGCCAAACAATCGGGAACGTAGAGGGTAAACACAGGAGCGAGGAAACCCAGCTTGGCAAAGTCTTAGTTCTAATTGATGCATATGATGGCTTGAACGTGAAAAAGGAAACGTCTGTACATGATAAGTGTGGGTAAATGCTTGTAATGTAAAAGCGTTGACTTCTAGAAGAAGCCCCCACGTACAGTGTTCGGACTCAACACTTAAGGGTGTAAGCTGATAATTTTAGTGCAAGATCGATTGAACCGAACATGGGATGAAAAGGAAAAAATTTAATCCTACCAAATAGCAAAGTGGGAGGGGAGGAAAAAAGAAAAAAAGAACGGCTAAAGAATGTGACGACACCGGTTTATCCGTAGAAGCACCGAAGACGAGATGCATTCCATGGGTTTGGTTCAAGGCGGTTCTTCAACGGGCTCCAAAGACGGTAAGCTCCTCCCACGAGTACTTCGTCGATTATGAAGGTTCCTTCCCATTTGGAGTTGAGTTTATGCTTCTGCTTCTCCGGGAACCATAGAATGAGTTCGCCTATGTTATACGCCTTTGCCCTGACCTCCCTACTCTAGTAACGTCGGGCCTACTTTTGGTAAAAAGTAGAGCAAGCCCGAGATATGTCGCGCTCTCCTTCTAAGGCTGAAAGCACATTTGCTCCCTTGGTGGTTTTGGTAATTAATAAAAACATACAAGTCATTCAACTAATGTCTTCACCAAGTATATTTCAGGAAAAGTTCAATGATGAGAATGGCACAAGGATTGTGGAATTACCCCGAGATGCAAGGAAATAGGTTGGACAATCTTCAAGCAAGAGGACTCTGCATTTCATATTTGTTAGAAATAACTTTGAATCTATAGGAAAGCCAATACTATTAAAAGGGGGTAAAGTTTTGATGGTGAACAATATGCTCAAACATGCACAAGTGACAGCCACCAAGACATCCACATTCTCTCCCACCAAAGTCTGTCCAAAGCCGAATATACCAAATTGGTGCAACCAACACTCCTATCCTGGTGCCACCGAGTTCCAAACCATAGACAGACTCAGCTAAACCCTAACGCTTCGGTGCAGACGACACTACACTCGGTGCCACCGAGTTGGGTTGCCAACTTTCTGTTATGCAAATTCTCATTTTCGGTCCGACCGAGAATGGTGAATCGGCGTCACCGAGTTTGGTAATTCTGACCATTGGTCACCTTGTCGGTGCAACCGAGATTTATATATCGGTCCATCCGAGATTCAAAAGTTGCCACTTTTTGTCACTTTGGTACCACCAAGTTTTTGACTTTGGTGTCACTAAGTCTGACTTATTCTGTATAACGGTTGGATTTTTGGGGATGCCTATATATACCCCTTCACCACCACCCACTCGACAGAGAAGCATTGAAAACTATTCCATACCTATCCTACTCACTTTTTTGAGAGAGAACCACCTACCCTTGTGTTTAGGTCAAGATCTTCCACTCCAACCATTTGGATCTTGATTTCTAGCCTCCCCAAGTTGCTTTCCACCAATCCCATCTCTTCTACCAAGCCAAATCTGTGAGAGAGAGATTGTGTGTTGAGGACTCTATCATCTTGAAGCACAAGAGCAAGGAGTTCATCGTCATTACCGAGCCTATTACCTTTTGGAGGGTGGTGCCTCCTATATTGGTTAGGTGTCGCTTGGGAGACTCCTGCTTCGTGTTGTGGAGTGAACCAAGAAGTTTGTAAGGGCAAGGAGATCGCCTACTTCGTGAAGATCTACCCATAGTGAGGCTAGTCCTTCGTGGACGAAAGCCGCATGGAATAGTCAAGGTTTCTTCTTCGTGGAACCATCCGTGGGTAGGGCCCTCTGTGGACTCTCACGACCGTTACCCTCCGTAGGTTGAAGACTCCATGAACATGGACGTTCGATAGCACCACCTATCAGAACCACGGGAAAAAATCATCATGTCATCACTTGTGTTTGCATTCCTAACCCTCTCTTTACTTATATGTGCAATGTCTTTATTTTCCGCTGCAATACTCTAAGACATGCACGTGTAGGGTGTTACTTGATATGCTATGAATGCTAAAACTTGCCAAGAATTAAAATTGGGAAAAGGCAACACTTTATTTGGTCAAGTAGTACAATCACCCCCCTCTAGACCTACTTTCGATCCTACAAGTGGTATCAGAGGTTTGGTCTCCATTGCATTAGTTTCACAACCTAGGAGAAGTATGGCATCTAGTGAGGGAAATTATCACCGTAGAGGTCCGTACTTTGATGGCACGAATTTTGCTAGTTGGAAGCATAAAATGAAAATGCATTTGCTTGGTCATAATCTTGCCATTTGGGTTGTTGTTCGTGTTGGCTTGCAAGGTGAATTCTTTGCAGATGGAAAGGAACCGGATCATGAAGCATCTGCAGATGAATTGAAGATGTTACAACTCAATGCTCAAGCATGTGACATACTCTTCAACTGCCTATGTCCTGAAGAATTCAACAAAATCAGCCGTCTTGAACATGCAAAAGAAATATGGGATACTTTGGTTGATATGCATGAAGGAACTGATTCCGTGAGAGAATCCAAGTTAGATGTTCTTCAAGGTCAACTTGACAAGTTCAAGATGAAGGATGTTGAAGGAGTCACCGAAATGTACTCTAGGCTAGCTCTCATCACCAATGAGATTGCCGGCTTAGGAAGCGAAGAAATGACAGACAAGTTCATCATCAAGATGATACTTCAAGCTTTGGATGAGAGATATGACACCGTGTGGACATTGATCCAAATGATGCCCAACTACAAAGATCTCAAACCAACGGAAGAGATTGGTAGAATTGTTGCTCATGAGATGATACTCAAAGACAAGGAAGACCTTCATCACAAGTCTAGCAGTGCTTACAAAGCCACAAGTGATGCACCCGCTACCTCAAGCGACAACCTCGTCACAAATGAAGAGATAAGCCTCATGGTCAAGAAATTCAACAAGTTCTACAAGAATAGAAGCAAAGATCGCAGATCCAACTCCAGATATGAAGAGAAGCATTCGTCAAGTCGTGATCGAAACTGCTACAATTGTGGGAAGCCCGGACACTACTCCAATGAGTGCTCGGCTCCCTACAAATGAAGAGAAGAGTCACCAAGAAGACGAAGCTCAAAAGATGAATCACCTCGAAGAGAGATAAGGAGTAGATATGATCGTTATGAACGAAGACCCTCCAGGAGAAGTAGGGACTCAGAGAAGAAGGACAAGCACACCTAGAGCTACTCAAGAAGGAAGCATCAAGCTCATGTTGGTGAATGGGTTTCTGGCTCCGACTCTGACAACCACTCCGAGAGAAGCTTTCACTCCAACCCCGACTATAGTCAAGATGATGGTGTTGTCGGAATTGCACTAGTGAAAACCAACTCCTATGATATATTTGACTCACCAAATGAAGGAGGTGGAAGTTGCTTCATGGCTAAAGGCCCGAAGGTATCACACACCGAATATCTTGATTTAGATAGTGATGAAGATGATTTGCTTTACGATGATGACTTGCTATGTGATAAAACTAATGATGTTAATCATAATGAACTTGATATTACTCATGCTAGTCCAGATAAGTCTATTTATGATGATAAGATGAAAATAGAAGAATCAACTAAAGAACTCAACACTCTTAAGTTAGCTCATGAATCTACTCCTGAAGATCATAAAGAGCTTGTAAGAACTCATGAGAAGCTACGCTTCGAGAAGCTCAACTCGGAGCAAGAACATGAATTTCTTAAAGCTATCAATGACGATCTACAAAGGAAGACTTCATCTTATATTGCCAAGAGACTACTCTTGTCTAAATTCATGCCACAAGTCAAATCTAAGCAAACTAGTAACAAAGGAAAGAAAGGTTCTTCATCTGGCAGCAATAATAAAATTGCTAAACCAAATGATGTTGCTCCTATTAGTTCTATCGATTCCACTAATGATGATTCTCTTAGGCAAGTTACACTTGAGAAAGAAAATCCTTTATTGAAAGGAATTATAGAGAAAGGTATCTACAAGAGTCTTGAAGGGTACAAACAATTTAATGAGATTGTACGCAAGCACGGAGGATACCGGAAGAATTGTGGTGTTGGCTACTTCAACGCAAATGGAGTTAAATGGGAAGAAGGTCAATATCCCAATCTCAAGTTTGTTCCTCAAAAGGAGAAGTATAAAAATACTCTTCCCAAGGGGACAAACACTCAAGATGACCTTCCACCACAAGGCACCAAGCTCTAGGGCAAGAACAAGCTTCAAGAGGACTTTGACTCTTATGAAGATGAATCCCAAGCTTTGGTGAAGTGGGTTCCCAAGGCTACTTCTACAAGTGCTACTTCAACACCAAGGATACCCATCAACTTGATGTGGATTCCCAAGAATAAGAACTAGAGAGTTCTTGAGGTATGACTCCGCCAATGAAATTCACTCACATTCATTATTGGCAAGATCTATTTGCAATCAACATCTACCCTATGCAATATATCAAGGAGTCACACATTCCCTCAAAGGTAAGCAAGGGACAAGTTAATCAACAAATAAATGGACATCATTACATATGCTTTGCACTCCATGTCCATACATATCCTTGTATTTGTCTCTTGTGTGTTGGGACTAACCCATGTAGGTGAGAAGAGTAAGGAAACAACAATGATGCTCTCAACTCTTGGTGATCTTCATCAACCTTGAGCATCCACCACTACCTCACCAACATGAAGTTTTCATCAACAAAACCCAAGGTTAGCTTATCCCTCTTATGGCGGGATGTCACATCAAGGGGGAGCTTTACACTAAGACTTGAGTCAAAGCATCTCTTAGTATGTGATCAACATTAAATGCTTTATGTAAAAGTGGTAACCCCACTTGTGCTTAAACGATGAGTATGACCTATGATCAAGTACTCTTACTTGGCTCCTAAGTCAAATACTCATATATAGATGACTTTGTCATTGCCCAAGTGCTTGTTAGATGCTAGAGTATTTGTGCATGTTGGCCATGATTTAATTTGACATCTTATTGTGTGAGCATGTTGGTCTGCATTTGTTTTCTCATTCGAGGATATCCAATTATTGCTATTTGGCTTTTGATTTATCTTTTGCCAATTGGATATACAAGAATGCCTAGGACCACTTCCTTTATCTATCTATGCTTTTTCACCTCATACTCTATTCATGCTGCATCACAAAATTTGAACAAGTGCTTTTCGATCCCTTTGTGTGTGGAGCACTCGGAGTTCCGTATCGACAAGGACTGGTCATTAAAACCTCCCAAGTGCATCCCGGTGGAACCAACACCAAAATCTCGGTCTCACCGAATGCCTAGGGTTGATCTGGTTTTTCAATCTCGGTACCACCGATTCCATTTTCTCAGTTACACCGAGTGTCCCTGTCAGCTGATAGTTGACGCACTCGGTGACATCGAAAACATAGAATCGGTATCACTGACAATGGCGGGTATATAAAGCTGGACCCCGACGTTTTGAAATTTCTATCTCATATGTCACGCTCCAAAACCCTAAGCTGCCTCTCCAAGGACCCCTGGTCGTCGCCCTTGCCTCCCCACGCTCCTCCGCCGCTGGGAATCTCTGTTGTCGACAAAATCCACTCCCTCGTCGCTACCGTAGAGGATCCGTGCCAAGCTAGGGTACGGATTTGATCTCTAGTGCGCTCTCCGTCCGATTCTTGCGCATTAGATACTTGGTAATCATCATTGAACCCTTTGCACATGTTCCTATCCTCTCAAATCCCCAAAATCTCGCGTTAGATGGATTTTCTAGGGTTTTGTCGTCCGCCCGATAAATTTTGGTGGAACCAAAACAAAAATATCAGTCTCACCGATATGCGTTTCAGTGAGGTTGAGAACTGACTCGGTGGAACCGAGTAGCTCTTTTTGGTCTGACCGAAAAGGCTACCAAGTTTCTGGTAAAGAGTGAGTTTGTCTTGGCCCCACCGAAAATTTCTTTTCGGCTGCACCAATATCTGTTTGACAGATTGCAAAACTTTTGAAAATTAATTGCTCGAATTTCAAAAACCAGCCTCATTTTGTGATGACTCACCTTCTTCTTCTCTCCTATACTCTATTCATAGGGTCAGTATGTCAGGCTCAGAAGACAGTCAGAATTTGTCAGAGCAGGGAGTTGATATGAGTTTTGGAACAAGCCCAAAAGCCAGTTCTTTCTCAGATCCAGGCACCCCCAGCTCTCATGGGTTGCCCAAGGCTGCCACCAGAACTAGGAAGAAGCTCAACTCAGATGAAGAAGACTCAGATTTCATTCCTGAGGAGATTCTTGCTAAGAAGCAAGAAAAGGCTGCCAAGAAGTCAGCAACTGAAGGTACTCCATCTCGTAGAATTGTCAGCAAAGTCTATGCTCTTGCTGATACTATCAAGGCACATGAGAGTGCAAGAGACACTGTGTCAGTTGAGGTCCCCAAGAAAGCTATGCCTAAGAAGGCAGGGGAGAAGAAGTCTAGGAAGAGGATTGTTCGTGTTATGGTCAGACCTACATCTATGTTCGAGGATCGAGAGGAGGCTGCTGGTGCTACTGCTGAGGTGGAGGAGGAAGAGCATGCTGACATTGTGCCTCCCAAGAAGAAATCCAAGAAGCTCATGGCTGATGCTATGCCAAATACTGGCACCTCCAAAATCACCAAGCCTGCATCTAAGAAGACTGCAGTGCCAAAGACCAAGAGGACCACCAGAGACATTCCTGCTTCAGAGAAGAACAAAGGGACTACCTCTAGAATGGAAGATGATGATGACCTAACCACATTGATGAAGCTCAGACCACATCTTCCAGTGCATGATGCCAGCCATTTGGTAGCTGAGGACATGAAGAAGCAGAAAGACTCAGGCTTGAGAGCCTGGAGAGCCATAGACCCATATGCTCAGAGGAGGAAGACCGATGTTGATTACAGGTTCTATACCAGAGAGCAACATGATTTCTATGAGACCGTTCTGCTTGACAAGAGCCTTGCTGTTAGAGACATGAGATATGTCGATTGTAAGTTTATTAAGGATAATGTGGACTACTCCCCAAGTGTCCAAGATAACTTTCATTGCAATAGTCTGGATAAGTTCACTGGCGGAGAACTTACTGCATGGAACTACGAGATGATCATGCAATTCTACTCCATCGCTCATTTATACGGAGATGGTAGAATTGTATGGATGACTGAAGGTGCTAGGTACGAATCCACTGTTGAGGAATGGGCTACTCTACTGAAAGTTCCTGAAGCTCAGGAAGGAGATTTGGATGTATACTCTGAACCCAAGGCTAGTCACAATGCCATGAAATACATGTATACTCCTATCCCTGCTGACAAGGTGCAATCACACAAGCTAGGATCTATCTACTATCTGCAAGCAGGCCTCCGGACTATGAACACTATACTCAGGCATACCTTGATGCCCATGTCTGGAGATGACAAGATGATCCGAGGCTACTCCATTAATATGTTGATCCACCTTGATAGGAACACTAGGATTAGAGTCATGGATTTGATTGTTGAGACAATCAAGAGGGTTGCTGCTCACCAGAAGAGATCTTGCTATTATGCACCCTACATCCAGTTGCTTACCAACTCTCAGTGGGAGAAGCACATTTTTGCTCTTGATCGCCCACACCTGCCCCTACACTAGAGTTCGAGGATAACGTTGTGGTGATGAACCCAGATAATCCCACATCTGCTACAACACAAGCAGAGGCAGAAGCTATTCGAGCCGCTAGTGCTCAAGTTCCCAGATCTAGGAACGAGCAAATGGATCTTCTAATCACATCTGTCCAAGGGATGTAGAAGGATATCAAAGGGATTATGGATAACCAGAACAACCTTGTGAGGATCTTCGAGTTGAGGATCAAAGTGCTTGGAGATAAGGTGGACAACTTGTCCAAGAAAGTGATTGAGCTCCAGAAGGAAGTTGACTCCGTGCACATTCCCTGGGTCTCCACTACCTCTTCTGATGATGATGATGATGTTGATGAGGAAGAATAACCTCTCCGGCCAAGAACCCAGTTCACCACTTAGATGACATCATCCATAGTGCCTGCTCCGGAATCGAGGCCCTCTTCATCAGCTCTAGCTACTATCAACATAGCTCATGCTCCATCATCTCTTGTTCCACCGGTGTCCACTCCAGCCCCTTCGACGACATATACACAAATCTTCGCCGACGCCATGCTCTCGACTCCTTCATCGACAACCGGAGGAGATCAGCCCAAGAACTCTTAGATAGATACCTTTGAAATTTTTGGTAACTTGTTGCCAAAGGGGGAGAAGTGTATATAGATCATTAGGCTTCGAGAGAGAGAGAGAGCATTTGGTGTTTTCTGTTTTTCAAAAACAATTGCTTTTGGTTGCCGTGATACTCTTTTGTCTTGCTTGTGACACACATTCGATGATGTTTGATCATGCGATTTGATGTGTGATGCTACCATTTCCTATCATCTTAAATGCTTATGTGATGATCATTCATCTTTTGGTTGATTGTGTTGTACTATGTTATTCACTCCAATTATTATCACACAACACCAAGTGGTATGTGACATATGAGAAGTGACCCATGTACCTAATCGATTCTGCATTTGCATTCAAACGCAAATTTAAAATAATGCACAAATTTAGGGGGAGCTCTTACTTATCGCATACTTCTCAAAGAGATGACTATATTCATTGATTATATCTTTGTCGAAGCTTTGATCTATAAGTTGTCGTCAATCACCAAAAATGAGGAGATTGAAAGCACATTTGCTCCCTTCATGGTTTTGGTAATTAATAACAACATATAAGTCAATGAACTAATGTCTTCACAAAGTATATTTCAGGAAAAGTTCAATGACGGGAATGGCACAAGGATTGTGGAATTACCCCAAGATGCAAGGAAATAGGTCGTCCAAGCCAAGCAAGAGGACTCTACATTTCATATTCGTAAGAAATCACTTTGAGTCTATAGAAAAGCCAATAGTATTAAAAGGGGATAAAGTTTTGATGGTGAACAATATGCTCAAACATGAACAAGTGATAGTCACCAAAACATCCCCATTCTCTCCCACAAAGTCTGTCCTAAGCCAAATATACCAAATTGGTGCAACCAACACTCCTATACCGGTGCCACCAGGTTCCAAACCCTAGATAGACTCAGCCAAACCCTAACACTTCGGTGCAGCTGACACTGCACTCGGTGCCACCGAGTTGGGTTGCCAACTTTCTGTTACGCAAATTCTCATTTTCGGTCCCACCGAGAATGGTGAATTGGCGTTACCGAGTTTGGTAATTCTAACCGTTGGCCACCTTGTCGGTGCAACAAAGAGTTATATATCGGTCCATCCAAGATTCAAAAGTTACCACTTTTTGTCACTTCGGTACCACCGAGTTTTCCACTTTAGTGTCACCGAGTCTGACTTATTGTGTGTAATGGTTGGATTTTTGGGGATGCCTATATATACCCGTTTACAACCACCCACTCGACAAAGAAGCACTCAAAACTATTCCATGCCTATCCTACTCAGTTTTCTGAGAGAGAACCACCTACCCTTGTGTTGAGGTCAAGATCTTCCACTCCAACCATATGGATCTTGATTTCTAGCCTCCCCAAGTTGCTTTCCACCAATCCCATCTCTTCTACCAAGCCAAATATGTGAGAGAGAGAGATAGTGCGTTGAGGAGTCTATCATCTTGAAGCACAAGACCAAGGAGTTCATCGTCATTACCGAGCCTATTACCTTTTGGAGGGTGGTGCCTCCTAGATGGGTTAGGTGTCGCTTGGGAGCCTCCTACTTCGTGTTGTGGAGTGAACCAAGAAGTTTGTAAGGGAAAGGAGATCACTTACTTTGTGAAGATCTACCCATAGTGAGGCTAGTCCTTCATGGACAGAAGTCGCATGGAATAGTTAAGGTTGCTTCTTCGTGGAACCCTCCATGGGTAGAGCCCTCTGTGGAATCTTGCAACCATTACCCTCCATGGGTTGAAGACTCCATGAACGTGGACATACGATAGCACCACCTATTGGAACCATGGGAAAAATCATCGTGTCATCACTTGTGTTTGCATTCCTAACCCTCTCTTTACTTATATGTGCAATGTCTTTATTTTCCGCTGCAATACTCTTAGACATGCATGTGTAGGGTGTTACTTGATATGCTATGAATGCTAAAACTTGCCAAGAATTAAAATTGGGAAAAAGGCAAAACTTTTATTTGGTCAAGTAGTCTAATCACCCCCTCTAGACCTACTTTCAATCCTACAAAGGCGTCCAGGTCGTCCTGCCAATCTAACTCGGCCTCCTTTTCCTCGTACATGCGCACCCTTGGTGCATCGTGAATAATGTCACAGGGGAGGACTGCTTCTACCCCATAGACCATGAAGAATGGTGTGTATCCCGTTGATTTGTTCGGGGTGGTGCGCATGCCCCATAAAACGGAGTTAAGCTCCTCCACCCAATGACAGTCGGACTCATGAAGAGATCGGACCAAACGTGGCTTAATGCCGCACATGATGAGGTTGTTTGCTCGTTCGACTTGTCCATTAGTCTATGGATGATATGCTGATGTGTAATCGAGCTTTATGCCCATTTTTGCACACCAGTCGTTGACCTCTTCGCCTATGAAGTTGGATCCATTGTCCATTATTATATTGTGCGGGACACTGTAACGGTGTACCACGTCGGAGGTAAAGTTGATCACTAGTCCGGACTTGGCCGATTTGATAGGCTTTTCCTCTATACATAGTGTGAACTTGTCAACCATGACAAGTAGGTATTTATTCTTCTTAGTCCCCCTTTAAGGGGTCCGACCATGTCTAGCCCCTAGACCGCAAAACGCCAGGTTATCGGAATAGTCCGAAGAGTCGTTGGGGGCATGTGACTTTGATTTGCAAAAAGTTGACAACCCACGTAGGGTTTGACAAGCGGCTGGGCGTCCGCCCGAGCTGTGGGCCAAAAGAAACCAGCTCGGAAGGCCTTGCTAACTAAGGCTCTTACCGCGGCATGGTGGCCACCCATACCTGCTGGACTTCGGCTAGGAGCTCCCATCCTTCTTCCTCAGATATGCACCGTTGTAATAGTCTGGTGGTGCTTTTCTTGTATAACTCACCCTCATATACTTTATAGGCCTTGGATTGCCAAACTATGTGTCGCGCCCTTGTTTGGTCGTCGAGGAGTTCCTTGCAAAGAAGGTAGGCGGGGAAGGGCTCTGCCCATGGCGCGATTTCAACCATGACATGATGGGCCGACGGCGTTTCATCCATTACAGAGCCGCCAATGATTTGATCGTCTGGTTCATTTATAGGGGGAACAACCTCTTCCGCCATACCTAGACCAAATCCCTTTTGATCGTCTTGCCAAACCATGGATGGTTAAAGAGCCGTTCCAGGAAGGTGTTTCTTGGGACAGGGTCGCGCTTAGCCCCATGCGGGCCAGTATGTCATCGGCTTGGTTATTGTCGCGAGCGACGTGGTGAAATTCCAACCCCTCGAACCGTGCGGATATTTTTAAGATGATGTTTCTGTAGGCCTCCATCTTCGGGTTTTTGGCGTCGAATTCACCATTGATTTGGGAGATGGCCAAGTTGGAATCTCCCCGTACCTCCAACCGCCATATGCCCATTGAAACTGCCACCCGAAGACCATGTAAAAGAGCTTCGTATTCGGCTACGTTGTTGGAGTCGGCATACGTAATCTGCAACACGTATCGCACGTTGTTACTTGTGGGGGATGTGAGGATAACTCCAGCCCCCAGTCCAGCCAAGGTTTTTGATCCATCAAAGTACATTGTCCAATGGGAGTATGCACTATATTCCTTGGGGAGCTCGGCCTCTGTCCATTTAGCTAGGAAGTCTGCCAATACCTGAGATTTTATGGCATGGCGTGGCTTGTAGGTTATGTCAAAGGGAAGGAACTCGATGGCCCACTTGGCTATGCGGCCAGTGGCATCCCTATTGTTGATGATATTGTTCAGGGGTACTTCGGATGCTACCTTACCGCACACTCTTGGAAGTAGTGTGTGAGTTTCTGTGATGCCATAAATATTGTCTAGGCTATCTTCTGGTAGTGCGGCTATATGGACTTGCACTGTGTTAGTACTTTTCACATGTAATAGACCGACTCATTAGTCTGGAATTTATGTCCCTCCTCATCTCGTTCAACGATGAGCACTGCGCTAACGACTTGGTTGGTGGCCGATATGTATAATAACATGGGCTCACCGACGGATGGAGCTGTGAGTATGGGATTGGTTGCCAGTAATGTTTTAATTTCTTCTAACACAGCCGCTGCTTCGTTAGTCCATTCAAAATTGTTGGTCCATTTCAGCAGCTTATAGAGCGGTAAAGCTTTCTCTCCGAGGCAGGATATAAAGTGGCTTAATGCCGCGACACAGCTAGCCAGCCTCTGGACATGCTTTAGCTCTGTAGGACTTGTAAGTTCGGATAGAGCACGAATCTTAGCCGGATTTGCTTATATTACTCTATGGGAGACGATGAATCCAAGCAGTTTACCAGAAGGAACTCAGAATACATATTTTTCCAGATTGAGTCATATGTCGTACTCGCGTAGGCTAGCAAAGGTTTGTCGTAGGTCATCGATCAACTGGCTTACGTGTTTGGTTTTGATTACCACATCGTTCACGTATGCCTCAACTGTCTTACTGACCTTTGTCACGAGAAAAGTCCGGATCATGTGCTGGTATGTGCCCCGGCCATTTTTAGCCCGAAGGTAATCGTGTTAAAGCCGAATGGCCTATAGGGGGTGATGAATGCGGTTGCCGCTTGGTTAGATTCCTTCATTTTGATTTGATGGTATCAGGAATAAGCATCAAGGAAACACAATGAATCATGTCCGGCTGTGGCATCAATGATCTGGTCTATGTGCGGTAAGGAGAACGGGTCCTTAGGGCAGGCTTTATTGAGGTCTTTAAAATCGATGCACATCCGCTAGGACTTATCTTTCTTTGCTACCATCACCAGGTATGCCAACCATTCGGGGTGCTTAATCTCCCGAATGAATCCGGCCTCTAGCAGTTTTACTAATTCTTCACCCATAGCTTGTCGTTTGGGTTCGAAGAAGCGGCATAGAGTCTGCTTGACGCGCTTGAAGCCTGCAATGATATTCAGACTGTACTCTGCAAGCCGTCGTGGTATTCCGGGCATATCGGAAGGATGCCAGGAAAAAATGTCCCAATTTTCTTGTAGAAAGGTCCGTAGTGCCTCGTCCACTATGGGGTCGAGCGGAGCTCCAATGGATGCTATCTTATTAGGGTCCATCAGATGCACTTGAAACTTAACAATTTATCTATGGGTTTGAAGGACGTGGGCTTGGGCCTTTTGCTAAGGATCACGTCGTCCTTGTCGACTATTGACCGCAGTACGGTCAGTTTTTCGGCCACGAAGGTATCAGCTAATGCCTCCAGGACGAGCGCTGCCATTTTGTTCTCGGCCTGAAGGGCTATATTCGGATCATTGGAGATTTTGATCACTCCGTCTGGTCCTGGCATTTTAAGTTTCATGTACCCATAATGGGGTCGAGCCTGGAACTGTGTGAAGGCGTCACATCCCAATCGGGCCTGGTAGCCGCTTGGGAAAGGCAGGATGTGGAAGAGAAATTCTTGGGATCAGTAGTTTTCGGGAGTGCCGAACACTACGTCTAGGACGATACGTCCTGAACAACGCACCTCTTTCCCTGGAATAATTCCCTAGAAAGTTGTGTTGCTATGTTCGATGCGGGATAGGTCGAACTACATTTTTTCCAGGGTGCCTTCGTAGATCAAGTTTAAACCACTGCCTCCATCCATTAGCACCTTATGTAACCTGTAGCCATCTATAATGGAGTTCAGGACTAGTGCGGCCGGTGAATGACTGGGAAGAATGGCCGGTTGGTCGGTATCTGTGAAGGTAATGGGTATGTCTTCCCATGCACTTGTTGCTGCCACATGGTAGACCTGTTTGAGTTCTTTGTAGCGACCCGACTCAAAACGAGTCAAGCCTCTGTGTGTTCTGTGCCATCCCTGGATCAGTATGCTGGCACACACAGTACATCAATGTATATATATCAAAGTGCAATCACATGTAATTAACGTAAAGTTGATATATACATTAAAATCTCAGCGGAAACAGTCAACGGGAGTGGAGTCCCAATAAACACCAACGGCAGGTTGAGTGTAGACCGTAACCCTGAATCGTACTCTTACCCGTCGTAGAACTTATCTGCAACATAAGACGTTGCAGCCATGTAGGTCAGTACATTGAATGTACCGGCAAGATCACAATAGTAGAGCAGAAGATAAATACTTTTCTATATGCAATAAGGCTTTGTGGCTCTATATCTGAGTTTTTGCATAAAAGCTGGTTTTTCTTTTCCTACAACAAAGGAATGTCAAGAGTTTTCATTACAGAGTTACCTAACATGACATGGTTCCGCCAACCGATGTCTTAATTAGCCACAAGTATCATAAGTTGCCCACAATTAATTATCAGTCCGGTGTTGAGAGTTCAGAGATAGATCCAAGTCTAGAAGCTCAAATTTTCCGTAACCGGGGACACGGCTAATCGATTAGGTTTAACTCTGCAGAGTGTTGTGTACTTTACCCATAAGATTCTTTCCCTCCTGGTAATTCCTCGCACTGTCGGTTGTTTGAGAACAGGACGAACGAAACATGGTCTTTCAGAGTGTTTCCCTGACCTCTGTCAGTGCCCATCCATTCCTAACGTCGACTACATCTCGTAGCACTGCCCAGCCAGAGACACAACAAAGATCAACCAAGCCAGAGCCCATAATGACTTGTAGCTACAAAGGTAAGCTTCCGGGCATGAAGTATTCATCCGTCTCTTTGAGTCTGGGTGAAGCTTTCCGCAATATGTCATGGCGCTTCTCCATGCATCCCGGCCATCCACTGGTTACTCGAGGGATGCCCAATCAACCATCCTTCACCCAGTAGTGTGTATTGAAAAACTTGTTTCTCGACTTTCGAAGTCTTGAGGTCTTGAAGATGCAGGACTTGAACATGCCTTCATGAAGTTGTCGTCTTGACGTAGAGTCCTCCTTCTCACACCACTCACGAACACTCATACCAGACCCCGTCTACTTTAGTGTAGCATAAAAATAACTAACGTTCCCGGGGCTTTAGTAACAAGTGGTGGGTTCCTACCTCATGCATTCTACTCAACTACAAGAATTTCAATAACATTACTGGAGGGGTATGTTGAACGATGTCACTACATGCAATAAAACATAGGCATGAACAAGATGGTCAAAGTGAACTTGCCTGTACTGTTGATGAAGAATAATATCGCTCTCAGAAAATACTTGATAGACTATTCGTCACTCTCCAATAAAATCTATATAATCAAACATTGCATTCATATAATCAATCATACTAGCAATCAATGCTAACAATCAAAAAGTAATGCAAAACCAAAAGCAACAAGATTGATGAAGGAAATACTTAAGACAAAACTCAAAACAACAAAGTTTCATCAACACAACTAAGGTTGGTTTTCTCTACAAATAAATCTTTTCTTCAAAAGTAAAAACACAAAAACAAAGTAAGAGATAACAAAAGTATTTTAGTAAATATTTTACTAGTAAAAAGAATTAGTTTTGAATAACAAGTAAAAACTATGAAAACTACACACTAAACACTATCAGTTTTCTAACTAATAAACTTAACAACAAGTAAAACAATAAAATATTAAAATAACAAAAACAAAGTATATCACAACTAACTTAACATAAAGTAAAACTTTATAAAACAATTTATAAAATATTTTCAAATAAGAAGTCAAACTAGCAATGAAATCAATATGCAAGTTACTATGAAACTAGAATTGATTCCATGTTAAAATATAATAAATAATATAAAAATAAATTTGTTTGAAGTTCTATTGCTAACTAATAGAAAACAAGTTAAAAGAAATTAACTAATATAAAATAAAAACAAATTAAAACAATTTAAAACAAAAGAATTAGAAATAAACCTAATAAGAACTAAAACCGAATATGTTTTGTTAACAATGCTAATTTAAATTTTTTTAAAAAATTCTATAGTTTTACTTATTGATAACTAAGGTCACTAGTGACAAGTAGCAAAAAGAACCAACACAAAATAAATTTTTAAACTCAAGATATTCAGAAAATAAGATTTGAATCAAATCTGTTTGAATAAATTTTAAATTATTCAAATTTGGTCAACCTTTATATCGACAGAAAATATATAAAATTTGTGACACAATGCAAAAAGAATCAAATTAAAAAAATTAAAAACGTAAAAGATATGAAGAAAACAAAATTAGAAACTATTTTGTTTTTAAAACAAAAACAGAAAAAGAAAAAAATGTCTCTAACGGACAGGGGGTACACGTGGCAAGCTGTGATTGGCTGGAGTTTGTGCATGTTCTATCGATTCGAACGGACGGCCGATAACTAAAAGAAAATGGTTCGTCTATTAAAATAAAAATATGCAATCTAATCCTGACCGTTGGAATGAGATCGAACGGAGGAGGAGGAAAGGAGAAGCTCACCGCGGTGGGGGTGGTCTCCGGCAAAGCGCCGGCGATGTCCGACAGCGGCGAGGTGGATGGAGACGGCGTTCCGGTGGTCCTCTAGCATTAGTGATGGCACCGGTCGATGCAGGCGAGGATGCCGAGCACGACGGTGGTCCTGGTGTCGTCGCAGGTGGTCGGAGGCGTCGGCGACGAGCTCCGGGGCGGCGATGGCGTTCGGTTGGTCAATGGGGAGGTTGCTCCGGCGGCTTTGCAGCACGGGCAGTGCACGGGGAGCTGCGCACGAGCAAGGCAGAGCGGATGGGTGTGGTAGCGGTGGCTCGGGAGGTCGGGAGCGAGCAGGGTGGGGCAATGGCGAGGCGGCGGTGCTCAGGCTCCGGTGAGCGATTTGGGGCGGTGAGAGGCATCGGGTAGAGGGGAAAATGGGGGAAACGGGTCGAGGGCAGGGGCGGGGTTTTATAGGCGGCCTCGGGGCGTCGGGGAATGGCAGGAGGAGGGAGATCCGGCGCGGTGGTCGCCGGCAAGGTAAGGGGAGCGAGAGGAGGGAGGTGACCGCGGGGTTAGCGGGATCGGGCGGTGGGACCACGCGGTCAGTGAGAGAGAGAGGGGGCGCGGCATCGGTGGCCGGTTCGGAGGGGTTTCGAGGAGGGGTCAAAGGCAGGTGGGCCGGTGGACTTTCCTAATAATAACATTTTTCCTTTTATTAATTTTCAGAGCATTGAAATCTCATTAAGGCATTCAGAACCTTTCCAAAAATAAAGTTTTATATACCAAAATGATCAGGGAAATAAATGCCACTTAATGAACATTTTTCCACGGCCAAATTAAGTACTTTTAAAAAAAATATTTTCACACAATGCTAAATTGGTTTTAATTCTTTTGCAATAAATTTTCAAATAACCCCCTGTGTTTTATGATTCAAAAACTTCACAAAATACCCCCTGGTTTGGAGTGTCACATTACTCCTCTCAAAAAATTTCAAGGGGTTTGAATTCTTTCAAACTTCAAATTGGAAATTCAAATATGAAAAGAACTCCATTTTAGGAATTTTCAAATAGTTTTTCAAATTCACTTTTCAAATCTTTTTATATTGAAGAAGTCATGTCATCTTCTCTCACTGATTTGAAAAGTATTAAATTTGGAATCAAACACAAAGGGGAAAGTCATTTTATTCCCTCTCATTCAAAAGTTTTTTTGAAAAGTTTCAAATTTCACTCAATTTCAATCACTCAAGCAAACAAACATTTCATTCTAATATTTATAATAACATTCCAAAATTTGGGATGTTACAAACCTACCACACTTAAAATGAATCTCGTCCTCGATATTCGAAAGGGCTAGAAAGAAAAGGTTAGGGTTTGGGGTCTTCTAACAAATCCACTGTCCTGGAAGGTGTGGTGTCTACCACACTTAAAATGGGAGTTACTAGTCCTTCGAAAGTCATGGCGATCCTGTGGGTGCATCTGTTTGTTCACATTCTTCACGATAGCTCCTTCGGTGATGCTCTTCCGTTATATCAAAATCTTGTGTTCTCATAACAAAACGCACTTTCCTCCGATACTGGATCTTCTTAACTGATAAGTCTCGCGATCATTCTAAATAACTTATCAAAGAGCTCATGGTGGTCTACTAGTAGTGGTTACCCAACAATGAAATGGGTCTTGGCTTCATTCCTCACCGTAAATTTCCTACGTGTGACAGCAACTGTCCTATACAAGGGATTTTCTTCATACCATTCTAGGGCTTAAACAAAAAAGCTTCAAAGAATGTCGTCTCTTTACTATGGGTAAGTCACTCAGATTTACCAATCCGAATAGCAAGAGAATGATAAGAGTAAGTCGTCATGGTGGCCAAGCCATGTCACACTGAAATCATTACCTTGTATAAGGTTTAGTGAATCTCGTATTCTAACACTTGGGCTTCCTCACAAGCATTGCAGAAATTTCTTTTGTCAACAAACGAAGTTCGGATAAATCCATTGATTCTGCAAGCTGAACAAAAACATCTATCGTTTCTTCACAACTCTTAGGTTTTCGTAATGCCCCTAAGAAAAATGTTTTCCTAAACAGTGATAGCTTATCCCAAGTTTCTTCCTTCACAAAGGTAGGCCTTGATCCCTATCAATCCTGAGGTCAGTGAGTTGTGGGTTCACTTGAATACTTGGATAGCTTTAACTCACTCTTGGGGTTACTATCGTTTCATATTCTAGCATTACCTTCCGTCCACTCCATCATATCCTTGAGGTAACCAATCACAGACTTACTCTTGTCTAGATTCCATTCTGCAGAATTCATTTTCCTTTCCATTGGTTTGTTTAACCTTGGGTATGGTTTCATCTCAATCATTCCTTTTCCCAATATTCCAACTTCAAAAGCACTTTGTCACAAAGGTTATCATCCCCATAGTTTGATGTGGTTCCACATTCTCTTCACCTATATTCAGTTATCCAAACTTCTTAATAAGAATGGTATTTTCTTCATTTATTTGTCCCTGTGGTTGCTACCACACTTAAAATGAAATGCACTCATGCGTGCATAGACCATATTTTCTCATATCCTCGAAAATGGTCGGAGATCTTTGTTCATGGGGTAACAACTCATAGAAAATCATGACACAATAAATTTCATTGATTTAAGAAGTTATTACAATATCAGAGACTTCTGTTACAAAATAATGTCATGAAAACAAGAGTGCTTCGTGATACACTTATTTCCATCTTCAAAAATTAACTACGTCATTCTAGATTTCTTCTCCTTTGGACATTTACTAGCATAACGTCCTGCTTCCTTGCAACGAAAACAGATGATTTCTGACAAGTCTCGAGGCTTCTTGATGTTGGTGATTGCTCCTTGGAGTTCTGGTTCCTTTCTTGGGCACTTATTGGCGTAGTGGCCCATATCCTTACACTTGAAACATCTGATATGACTCAGGTCCCTCTGTTCAGGGGCTTGTCTCTTCCTGAGCTTCTTTGTTCCGATCAAACCTTCAATTTCTTGTGGATCAAACTCCACTTCTTCTGTCGGGAAGTTTCCCAGATACTCTTTTCTTTCCTTCGTACAATCCTGTGAGAAATGTCCTTCCTCTCCACATGAATAGCAGGCATTAGAGTAAAATCTGGTTAGGCCTTCTCCGTTAGGGTCTTCAACATTTTCCTTTATCACATGTTCTCCTAAATTTTCTCTGAAGGCTTCCTTCATGGCTTCCTTCTGCTGCTTGATGACTTCTTGTACCTTGGGGTACATTTGGCATTGGGCCGGGTAATGCATGGTTCCTTCACACAAGAAACATGTCACCTGCCCAGTTGGGCATTCCTCAGCAGGGCGATTTTCTTCACAATAAGGGCATCCTTCCTTGTGTTCTCCCTGGGTGTGTCCTATCTCTCCACATATCTTGCATGCACAAATCTTCTTCACATCTTTGCAACGGGGCTTCTGGGTGTTGGTGAGAACATGAGATTTTTGTAGAGTCATCTTGAATTCTTCGCAAGTGATTGATGCTTGCCTATCATGGATATCTTCATGCATCTTCCACCAATTTGTAGCACCTTCTGCAAAGTACCGAAGAGCATACTGGACCATCTCGTTCCTTGCAACATGGTTACTCCTTAGATAATCCTCCATGTTCTGAATCCATTCTTCTGTCTCTAACCGAGTCATCGATCCAGGATACACGAGTCCAGCTTCATTCATCATCTATTGGGTTCAATGGTTTTGGGATGAGATGCGAGAGAGAGAGAGAAAAGAGGGGATACACACAATACAAACAATGGTTTTAAAAATAGATTTTAGTTGTGGCTGTCGAAAACTTTACACACAAATGACAGCTCACAAATCATCGTATCTAACATAAGTATACAACAGGGGTTTGGTCTTCTAGGGCATAATATCTTGGAAATTATTCATGGTCTTCAATTCTTTGGGTCTTCATAGTCTTCAACTCGTGTAGCCTCAGTTCTTCTAATGCATGGTGAATTCTTGTTTACTTTCAAGTGGCCATCAATTGTTTCGATATCTTGTCCTTCTCGAAGTGGTCTCAGTTGATCCATAGTGTGGTCAAAGGGGAACGGGTATTTTCTAACTATTTGAGGTAAGAGAGATCATTTGATAAAGCTCAAATAAGATGAGAAGTAAAGAGTCTCTTATTAACAAGTCATGCTCCGACTTTCTTACATAGCGGTTCACCATACGTGCATGCTACGGGAATCACAAGCATTAACACACGTATCTCTTCAATTCACAACTACCCACTAGCATTACTCGCATATTACCATCCCAATTATCTGTAGGACCGAAAGTATGTCTAGAGGGGGGTGATTAGACTACTTGACCAAATAAAAGTTTTGCCTATACCAAGTTTTAGGGTTGACAGTTTTTAGCATTTCATGGCAAGTCAAGTACACCCTACACATTCAAGTCTAAGAGTATATAGCAGCGGAAAGTAACAACAAGCATGTATAGAAGGGATAGGGTAGGAAGCTCAAACACAGTTGTAGACACGATGATTTTTCCCGTGGTTCCGATTGGTGGTGCTATCATACATCCACATTTATGGAGTCTTCAACCCACGGAGGGTAACGGTCGCGAGAGTCCATAGAGGGCTCCACCCAAAAGGGTCCACGAAGTAGCAACCTTAACTATTCCATAACAGCTTCCGTCCACGAAGGACTAGCCTTACTATGGGTAGATCTTCACAAAGTAGGCAATCTCCTTGCCCTTACAAACTTCTTGGTTCACTCCACAACACGAAGTAGGAGGATCCCAAGCGACACCTAACCAATCTAGAAGGCACCACCCTCCAAAAGGTAATAGGCTCGATAATGACGATGAACTCCTTGCTCTTGTGCTTCAAGATGATAGACTCCTCAGCACCCAATCACTCGCTCACAGATTTGGCATGGTGGAAGAGATGGGATTGGTGGAAAACTACTTGGGGAGGCTAGAGATCAAGATCCATATGATTGGAGTGGAAGATCTTGACCTCAACACAAGGGTAGGTGGTTCTCTCTCAGAATATCTGATAGGATAGGTATGGAATAGTTCTGAGTGCTTCTCTTTCGAGTAGGTGGTGGTGAAGGGGTATATATAGGCATCCCCAAAAATCTAACCGTTACACACAAAATGACCAACTCGGTGGCACCGATGTGTTAAACTCGGTGGAACCGAAGTGACCAAAAGGTGGCAACTTTTGAATCTCGATGAGACCGATATAGGAAACTCGGTTGCACCGATAAGGTGACCAACGGTCAGATTTCCAATCTCGGTGACACCGATCCAACATTCTTGGTTGGACCGAAAATGTGAATTTGCATAACAGAAAGTTGGCAACCTAAACTCGGTGGCACCGGTATGGAATCGGTTGCACCAAAGTGGCTAGGGCTTGGCTGGGTCTGTCTTGGTTCTGGTATCGGTGGCACCGATATGGGAAACTTGGTTGCACCGATTTTGAGTGTTAGGTATAGAACAGACTTTGGTGGGAGAGTTTGTGGATGTTTTTGGCGACTATCACTTGTGCACGTTTGAGCATATTGTTCACCAACAAAACCTTACCCCCTTTTAATAGTATTAGCTTTCCTATGGACTCATGGTGATTTCTCACAAATATAAAATGTAGAGTCCTCTTGCTTGAAGCTTGGCCAACCTATTTCCTTGCATCTTGGGGTATGTCCACAATCTCCTTTTGCCAATCCTATCATTGAACATTTCCTGAAATATACTTGGTGGAAACATTTGTTCAATGACTTATATGTTGTTATTAATTACCAAAACCACCAAGGGAGCAAATGTGCTTTCAATCTCCCCCTTTTTGGTAATTGATGACAACATATAGATCAAAGCTTCCACATATGATAAAATCAACGAATATAATCGTCGCTTTGAGAGGTATGTGATAAGCTAGAGCTCCCCCTAAATTTGTGCATTATTTTGAATTTGCGTTTGAATGCAAATGCACAATCGATTAGGTATGTGGGGCACTTCTTCCATGTCACATACAACTTGGTGGTGTGCGAGAATAACTAGAATGAATAACAAAGCACAACACAATCAAGCAAAGGTGAATGATCATCTCATAAGCATTAAGATGCTAGGAAATAGTAGCAACACACATAACAACGTATGATCACACATAAACACAAAATTATCTCACATCAAACCAAAAGAACCAAATGTTTTGAAAACCAACAAACACCAAAATGCTCTCTCGCTCGAATCCTAAAGATCTATATACACTTCTCCCCCTTTGGCAACAAGTTACCAAAAAGTTCAAAGGCATACATCTAATCGTTCTTGGGCTGATCTCCTCCGGTTGTTGATGAAGGAGTCGAGAGAACAGCATCGGCGAAGATCTCAGTAGATGTTGTGGATGGCGTTGGAGTGATAGCTTGAGGAACTGGAATAGATGGAGCAGGAGCTGAGGTGACAGCAGCAGGAGCTGATGAAGAGGGCCTCAAGTCTGGAGCTGGCATAGTGGTTGATCTAGGGTGGGTATGAAACTGTGTGCTTGTCCTGAGAGGTGATTCATCCTGATCATCATCATCATCATCTGAAGAAGTAGTCTGAGGAAGAGGCACTGAGTCAACTTCCTTCTTGAGCTCATTGAATGTCTTAGTCAGCCTATCCACCTTATCATTAAGGGCCTTGATCCTAGTTTCAAAGATCCTGACAAGACTGTTCTGGTTGTCCAGAATCCCCTTAATGTCCTTCTGCATGCCCTGAACTGATGATATCAACAGATCCATTTGCTCATTCCTGGATCTAGGGACATGAGCACTAGTGGTCTAACAGCCTCTGCTTCTGCCTGAGCTGCAGCTAAAGTGGGATGATCAGCATCCATCATCACAACATTGTCCTCGAGATCTGGCTGTAGGGGTAAATGTGGGTGATCTAGAGCAAAAATGTGCTTCTCCAACTTTGAATTTATAAGCATCTGGATGTAGGGTGCATAACAGCAAGAACGCTTCTGGTCAGCAGCAACCCTCTTGATTGTCTCAACAATCAAATCCATGACTCTAATCCTGGTGTGTCTGTCAAGGTGGATCAACATATTGATGGAGTCCTTGGATCATCTTGTCATCTCCTGACTTGGGCATCAATGTATGCCTCAGAATGGTGTTCATCATGCGTAGGCTAGCCTAAAGAAAGTAGATAGATCCTAGCCTGTGAGATTTCACATTGGCAGCCGAGATCTCCTTGTACATATTTGCCATAGTATTGTGGCTCGCCTTGGATTCTAAGTATACATCCAAGTCACCATCCTATGCTTCAAGAACTCCTAAGATAGCAGCCCATTCTTCAACAATCGATTCATACCTTGCACCTTCAGTCATCCATACCATTCTACCATCTCCATAGAAATGTGCAGTGGACTAGAATTGCATGATCATCTCATCATTCCAAGCTGTGAATTCTTTGCCAACAAACTCATCCAAACCTATGCAATGGAAATTGTCTTGGACACTTGGAAAGTAGTCCTCATTCTCCTTGATGAATTTCCAATCAACATATCGCATATCACTCACAGCTGGACTCTTGTCAAAAAGCACAGTCTAATAGAAATCATGTTGCTCTTTGGTATAGAATATGTAGTCCACAGCTGTCTTCTTCCTCTGGGCATATGGATCTATAGCTCTCCAAGCTCTCAATCCTGAATCCTTCCTCTTCTTCATATCCTCAGCTAGTGGGTAGCTGGCATTGTGAAATGGAAGATGTGGTCTGAGCTTCATCAAAGTTGTCAAGTCATCATCCTCTTCAGCTCTGGAAGCAGTCCCTTTGTTCTTCTCAGAAGCTGGAATATTCCTAGATGTCCTCTTAGGCTTCTCAGCAGCAGCCTTCCTAGATGTGCTAGTCTTTGGCATAGCATCATCCATAAGCTTCTTTTGCTTTTTCTTGGGAGGGGCCTTCGCAACATGCTCTTCCTCCTCTTCAGCATCTGCACCAGCAACTTCTTCTAGATCCTCATACATGGAGGTTTTTCTGCCAGTAACATGAATAACCCTCTTTCTTGCTTTCTTCTCTCCTTCCTTCTTAGGCATAGATTTCTTGGGGACCTCAATTGAAATAGTTGCTCTGGCAGTCTCATGAGCCTTGAAGGTTGACGCAGGTGCATAGATCTTGCTGACAACTCTCCTGGAAAAAGTGGCTTCGGTAGCAGACTTCATAGCAGCTTTCTCTTGCTTCTTAGCAAGAATCTCCTCAGGGATAAAGTCTGAATACTCTTCATCTGAATTCAGCTTCTTTATGGTCCTTGTAGCAGCTTTGGGCAACCCATTGGAGCTGGGGGTGCCTGGATCTGAAAATGAACCGGGCTCTGGACTTGTGCCTGAACCCATGGCTGCACCCTACTCTGGTATGTTCTGACTGTCCTCTGCATCTGACATACTGACCCTGTGAATGGAATATAGATGAGAGCAAAAGTAGATGAGTCATCACAAAATTAACAGGTGGTTTTTGAAATTTTGAACAAAAGATTTTCAAAGTTTTGCATTCTCTCGGAAAGAAATCGGTAAGGCCGAAGCAAAGTTTTCGGTGACACTGAGACTGATTGTCTCTTTTAATAGAAACTTGGCACCCTTTTCGGTGAGACCGAAAAGGAGTGCTCGGTTTCACCGAGACAGTTCTCAGAAACACATAAACGAAAATCGGTGGTACCGATTTTCTTGATTCGGTTCTACTGAGTTGTGTCGGGCGGAAGGCAAAACTGTAGAAAATCAATGGTTTGCTAGCCTATGGGATTTATTGTGGATAGGAATATGTGCAATGAGTGGCTTATAGATAAAATCAAATCCAATGCGCAAGAATCATAAGGAGAGCGCAAGGGAGGTCGAATCCGTACCCTAACTTGGTGTGGATCCGCTACGACGGCGACGATGGAGCAGATTTCGTCGACGGTGGCGATTCCCAACGGCGGAGGAGCATAGGAAGACAAGGGCGATGACCAGGGGTCTAGAGGCGGCAGCTTAGGGTTCTGAGCCGCGACATTTGAAGATAGAATTTCAAAGCGTCGGGGTCCACAGCATATATACCCTCCACTGTCGGTGATACCGATTTTATGTTTTCGGTGTCACCGAGTTCCACAACTGTCAGCTGATAGGGAAACTCGGTGTAACCGAGAATATATAATCGGCAATACCGAGATTGAAAACCAGATCAACCCTATGCATTCGGTAAGACCAAGATTGTGGGGTTGGTTCCACCGAGATGCACTTGGGAGGTATTAATGGTTAGTCCTTGTCGATACGGAACTCCGAGTGCTCCACACACAGAGGGATCGAAAAGCACTTGTTCAAATTTTGTGATGCAGCATGAATGGAATATGAGGTGAGAAAGCATAGATAGCTAAAGAGTGGTCCTAGGCATTCTTTTCCATCCAATTGGCAAAAGAGAAAATCAATAACCAAATAGCAACAATTGGATGTCCTCGAATGAGAAAATAAATGTAGACCAACAGGCTCACACAATAAGATGTCAAAAGAAATCATGACAAACATGCACAAACACACTAGCATCTAACAAGCACTTGGGCGATGACGAAATCATCCATATATGAGTATTTGACTTAGGAGCCAAGTAAGAGTACTTGATCATAGGTCATACTCATCGTTTAAGCACAAGTGGGGTTACCACTTTTAGATAAAGCATTTAATGTTGTCACATACTAAGAGATGCTTTGACTCAAGTCTTAGAGTAAAGCTCCCCATTAATGTGACATCCCCCCATAAGAGGGATAAACTAACCTTGGGTTTTGTCGATGAAGACTTCATGTTGGTGAGGTAGTTGTGGATGCTCAATGTTGATGAAGATCACCAAGAGTTGGGAGCATCCTTGTTGTTTCCTTACTCCTCTCACCTACATGGGTTAGTCCCAACACACAAGAGACAAATACAGGGATATCTATGGACATGGAGTGCAAAGCATATGTTATGATGTCCATTGATTAGTTGATTACCTTGTCCCTTGCTTACCTTTGAGGGAATGTGTGACTCCTTGAACTATTGCATTGAGTTGATGTTGAGTGCAAAAAGTTCTTGCCAATAATGAATGTGAGTTAATTTCATTGGCGGAGTCACCTCTCAAGAACTTGCTAGTTCTTCTTCTTGGAGACCCACATCAAGTTGATGGGGATCCTTGGTGTTGAAGTAGCCTTTGTAGTTGTTGAGCTTGAAGTAGCCTTGGGAACCCACTCCACCAAAGCTAGGGGTTCATGTTCATATGAGTCAATGTCCTCTGGAAGCTTGTTCTTGCCCTTGAGCTTGTGGTCTTGTGGTGGAAGGTCATATTGAGTGTTTGTCCCCTTGGGAAGAGTATTTTCATACTTCTCCTTTTGAGGAACAAACTTGGGCTTGGGATATTGACCTTCTTCCCATTCAACTCGATTAGCGTTGAAGTAGCCAACACCACGATTCTTTCGGTATCCTCCATGCTTGCGTACAATTTCCTCAAATTGCTTACATCCGGCAAGACTCTTGTAGATACCTTTTACTATAATTCCTTTCAATAAAGCATTTTCTTGCGCAAGTGTAACTTGGCAAAGAGAATCATCATTAGTGGATCAATAGAACTACTATAAGCAACATCATTGGGTTTAGCATTTTTATTGTTGCTACTAGATGAAGAACCTTTCTTGCCTTTGTTACTAGATTTCTTAGTTTTAACTTGAGACATGAATGTAGACAAGAGTAGTCGTTTGGCTAGATAAGATGAAGTCTTATTTTGGAGATCGTCATTAATAGCTTTGAGAAACTCATGCTCTTGCTCCAAGTTGAGCTTCTCGAAGCGTAGCTTCTCATGAGTTCTCACAAGCTCTCTATGATCTTCAAGAGTAGATTCATGAGCTAACTTAAGAGTGTTTAGTTCTTTAGTTAGTTGTTCTATTTTCATCTTATCATCATCAAATGACTCATCTTGACTAGCATGAGAATTATCAAGTTCATTTTGATCAACATCACTAGTTTTATCACAAAGCAAATCATCATCACAAAGCAAATCATCTTCATCACTATCAAAATCAAGATACTCGGGATGTGATACCTTGGGGCCTTTAGCCATGAAGCAACTTCCACTCCCTTCGTTTGGTGAATCAAATATATCATAGGAGGTGTTAGTCACTAGAGCAATTCCGGCAACACCATCATCTTGACTCTAGTCGGAGTCGGAGTGATAGCTTCTCTTAGATTTGTTGTCGGAGTCGGAGCCGGAAACCCATTCACCAACATGAGCTTGATGTTTTCTTTTTGTGTAGATCTTGGTGTACTTGTCCTTCTTCTCTGAATCTCTACTTCTCCTTGAGTGTCTTCGTTCATAATGATCATCTCTACTCCTTCTCTCTCTTTGTGGTGATTAATTCCTTGAGCTTCGTCTTCGAGGTCACTCTTCTTTTCTTTTGTAGGGAGCCGTGCACTCATTTGAGTAGTGTATGGGCTTCCCACAATTGTAGCAATTTCAGTCACGACTTGACGAACGCTTCTCATCATATCTTGAGTTGGAGTTTCTTTCTTTGCCTCTATTCTTATAGAACTTGTTGAATTTCTTGACCATGAGGATTATCTCTTCATTGGTGACAAGGTTGTTGCTTGAAGTTGCAGGAGCATCACTTGTGGACTTGTAAGCACCACTAGACTTGTGATGAAGTTCTTCCTTATCTTTTAGTGTCATCTCATGAGCAACAATCCTTCCAATGACTTCCGTAGGCTTGAGATCTTTGTAGTTTTGCATTATTTGGATCAATGTGAACACGATGCCGTATATCTCATCCAAAGCTCTAAGTATCTTCTTGATGATGAATTTATCTGTCATTTCTTCGCTTCCTAAGCTGGCAATGTCATTTGTGATGAGAGCTAGCCTAGAGTACATCTCTGCGACTCCTTCACCATCCTTAATCTTGAACTTGTCAAGCTGATCTTGAAGAACATCTAACTTGGATTCTCTCACGGACTCGGTTCCTTCGTGCATATCAACCAAAGTATCCCAAATCTCTTTTGCATTCTCAAGACAGCTGATTTTGTTGAATTCTTCGGAGCATAAGCAGTTGAATACAATGTCGCATGCTTGAGCATTGATTTGCAACATCTTAAACTCATCCGCAGTCGCTTCATGATCCGGTTCCCATCCATCTACAAAGAACTCACCTTGCAAGCCAACACGAACAAGAGCCCCAACGGCGGGGTTATGACCAAGAATATGCATTTTCATTTTGTGCTTCCAACTAGCAAAATTAGTGCCATCAAAGTACGAACCTCTACGGTGATAACTTCCCTCACTGGACGCCATACTCTCCTAGGTTGTGAGACCTAAGAAATGGAGACCAAAGCTTTGATACCACTTGTAGGACCGAAAGTATGTCTAGAGGGGGGTCATAAGACAACTTGACCAAATAAAAGTTTTTCCTATACCAAGTTTTAGGGTTGATAGTTTTTAGCATTTCATGGCAAGTCAAGTACACCCTACACATGCAAGTCTAAGAGTATATAGCAGCGTAAAGTAACAACAAGCATGTATAGAAGGGATAGGGTAGAAAGATCAAACGCTGTTGTAGACATGATGATTTTTCCCATGGTTCCGATAGGTGGCGCTATTGTACATCCACGTTTATGCAGTCTTGAACCCACGTAGGGTAACGGTCACGAGAGTCCACAGAGGGCTCAACCCAAAAGGGTCCACGAAGTAGCAACCTTGACTATTCCATAACGGCTTCCGTCCACGAAGGACTAGCCTCACTATGGGTAGATCTTCACGAAGTAGGCGATCCTTGCCCTTACAAACTTCTTGGTTCACTCCACAACACGAAGTAGGAGGCTCCAAGCGACACCTAACCAATATAGGAGGCACCACCCTCCAAAAGGTAATAGGCTCGATAATGACGATGAACTCCTTGCTCTTGTGCTTCAAGATGATAGACTCCTCAGCACCCAATCACTCTCTCACAGATTTGGCATGGTGGAAGAGATGGGATTGGTGGAAAGCTACTTGGGGAGGCTAGAGATCAAGATCCATATGATTGGAGTGGAAGATCTTGACCTCAACACAAGGGTAGGTGGTTCTCTCTCAGAAAATCTAATTAGATAGGTATGGAATAGTTCTGAGTGGTTCTCTTTCGTATGAGCATGAGAATGGGCCATGGATATAGCATTATAGGTGGAATAGAATATGGTGGGGGTGCAAGGGAAAAAGGAGAAGATAGTCTCACATCAACTAGGCGTATCAACGGGCTATGGAGATGCCCATCAATAGATATCAATGTGGGTGAGTAGGGATTGGCATGCAACTAATGCACTAAGAGCTATAAGTGTATGAAATCTCAAAAAGAAAACTAAGTGGTCGTGCATAATGAATATCCACTAATTATATGAAAGTGACAAAATAGGAGACTCTCTATCATGAAGATCATGGTGCTACTTTGAAGCACAAGTGTGGAAAAAGATAGTAGCAATTGTCCCTTCTCTCTTTCTCTCATTTTTGGTGGGCTTCTTTGGCCTCTTTTATTTTATTTTTTTGGGCTTCGCTGGCCTCTTTTATTTTTTTGTAAAGTTTGGATACTCGTCCCAACTTGTGAGAGAGTCTTAGCTTCCATTATCCTTTTCTCTCATGGGACAATGCTCTATTAATGAAAAATAATCACACTTTTATTTACTTATAACTCAAAGAAAAAGAAATTACAACTCTATTCCTATGACAAGATATAACTCTATATGCAATATGAAGTGATGATGCAAGTCATAGAAAAACTACATGGTGGAAATTGGATGGCAATATATCTCGGAATGGCTATGGAAATGCCATAATAGGTAGGTATGGTGGCTGTTTTGAGGAATATATTGTGGATTTTTTGAGGGAGGAGGGTTTGATGTACCGGCAAAAGTTGCGCGATACTAGAGAGGCTAGCAAAGAAGGAAGGGTGAGAGTATGTATAATGCATGGACTCAGATTAGTCATAAAGAACTCACATACTTATTGCAAAAGTCTATTAGTCATCAAACAAAGCATTAGACGCATGGTCCTAGGGGAGAGGTTCGTTGGACTTAACCTTCGCGTGCTCCCGACCCTCACACAAGGTCGACAATCATTAAACAAGTCATGCTCCGACTTTGTTGCATAGCGGTTCACCATACGTGCATGCTACGAGAATCACAAGCATTAACACAAGTATCTCTTCAATTCACAACTACTCACTAGCATTACTCTCATATTACCATCCCTATTATCTGTAGGACCGAAAGTATGTCTAGAGGGGGGTGATTAGACTACTTGACCAAATAAAAGTTTTGCCTATACCAAGTTTTAGGGTTGACAGTTTTTAGCATTTCATGGCAAGTCAAGTACACCCTACACATTCAAGTCTAAGAGTATATAGCAGCGGAAAGTAACAACAAGCATGTATAGAAGGGATAGGGTAGGAAGATCAAACGCAGTTGTAGACACGATGATTTTTCCCGTGGTTCCGATTGGTGGCGCTATCGTACATCCACATTTATGGAGTCTTCAACCCACGGAGGGTAACGTTCGCGAGAGTCCACAGAGGGCTCCACCCAAAAGGGTCCACGAAGTAGCAACCTTGACTATTCCATAACGGCTTCCGTCCACGAAGGACTAGACTCACTATGGGTAGATCTTCACAAAGTAGGCAATCTCCTTGCCCTTACAAACTTCTTGGTTCACTCCACAACACAAATTAGGAGGCTCCCAAGCGACACCTAACCAATCTAGAAGGCACCACCCTCCAAAAGGTAATAGGCTCGATAATGACGATGAACTCCTTGCTCTTGTGCTTCAAGATGATAGACTCCTCAGCACCCAATCACTCTCTCACGATTTGGCATGGTGGAAGAGATGGGATTGGTGGAAACCTACTTGGGGAGGCTAGAGATCAAGATCCATATGATTGGAGTGGAAGATCTTGACCTCAACACAAGGGTAGATGGTTCTCTCTTAGAAAATCTAATAGGATAGGTATGGAATAGTTCTGAGTGCTTCTCTTTCGAGTAGGTGGTGGTGAAGGGGTATATATAGGCATCCCAAAAATTCCAACCATTACACACAAAATGACCAACTTTGTGACACCGATGTGTTAAACTCGGTGGTACTGAAGTGACCAAAAGGTGGCAACTTTTTAATCTCGGTGAGACCGATATAGGAAACTCAGTTGCACCGATAAGGTGACCAACGGTCATATTTCCAATCTCGGTGACGCCGATCCAACATTCTCGGTTGGACCAAAAATGTGAATTTGCATAACAAAAAGTTGGCAACCTAAACTCGGTGGCACCGGTATGGAATTGGTTGCACCGAAGTGGCTAGGGTTTGGCTGGGTCTGTCTTGGTTCTGGAATCGGTGGCACCGGTATGGGAAACTTGGTTGCACTGATTTTGAGTGTTAGGTATACAACAGACTTTGGTGGGAGAGTTTGTGGATGTTTTTGGCAACTATCACTTGTGCAAGTTTGAGCATATTGTTCACCAACAAAACCTTACCCCCTTTTAATAGTATTGGCTTTCCTACGGACTCAAAGTGATTTCTCACAAATATAAAATGTAGAGTCCTCTTTCTTTAAGCTTGGACAACCTATTTCCTTGCATCTTGGGGTATGTCCACAATCTCCTTTTGCTAATCCTACCATTGAACATTTCCTGAAATATACTTGGTGGAAACATTAGTTCAATGACTTATATGTTGTTATTAATTACCAAAACCACCAAGGGAGCAAATGTGTTTTCATTATGTCAAAACTATATGCAAGGAATCCAACTTCTCATAGTTTTTTTGACCGACTACTATAGGGGAAAACACCCCACAAGCTTTTATTTTATTGCATATCACAGACTACAACAAAGAGACTAATACCTAAAGTTACAAGGTTAGTAGGGCAAAAAGGAAAACAAACCTCAAGGAGGTAAAAATGAGACCCACTTTAGAAGGTCATCCCTAAAACTAGCCTTAATTCTATGAGCTAATAGGGATATGTCATTAACAAAGTTTGCTTTCCAACTTCCGAAGGTGGGTCGTTCATTCCGGAAGACCCTTGCATTTCGGATGGTCCAGATGTTCCAGTAGGCTGTGAAGACTACTTCAGTACAGAAAGGCTGATTAAAATCCCTTCTTGCTGCAATGACAATGTCCCACATGGACGTGCCCTACCATTGGATTCAGGTAGCTCCAAACCCTAGTGCTAAACAAGCAGGTGAAGAAAAGATGATCCCTGTCCTCTTTAACCCTTGCATGACAGAGAATACACAAATTGGAGTTTGAGACATTCCAATGTCGGTGCTCAAGCATATCTTGAGTATTTAGCTTGTCCATTATAAGCATTCGTGCAAAGACCTTGATTTTCATGGTACAACAGCTTTTCCAGATCCAATTGAGGAGGGGTTCGAAATGATTGGCTGATGAACATGTATATAGAATTTCTTGGCTAAGTATCCCTTACCATCTGCCGCCCATATCCAGAAATCATTCATGGACTGATCCCTTTGCAAATGTTGTAGGAGGTTCTGAATAGATTGGAGTTCCTAAAAAGTTCGTTCAGAGAGCGGCAGATGGAACAACCTGGCCATGTCATTGGCATCAAAGGTAGTAAAAACCTCCTTAGCTGTGTAGAAAGTATTGATAGCAAAACAAAACAACCTTTTAAATCTATGCGCTAGAGGCCTATTTGAACCTCCTACCATCCAGGAATCTGACCAAAAAAGGAAATAGTCCCCTTTATTTGGTTTAATGGAAGTGACAGCTCTATAACTATCCATCCGCTTGCATATATCCTTCCACCAAAAGGATCCACACAAAGAAGTGCCTTTCAGGAACTCTACCATGGTAGTATGTATTCCAGATCAGATTGACCCAAGGCACATCAGCCTTGTTAAAGAATTTATCAGCATGTTTAAGGAGCAAAGCATCATTCTGAACAGCCAGATTCAAAATGCCAAGGCCCCCTTTCCTTCTAGGTCTGCATACCAGGTCCTAGGCAGCAAGTGCAGGAGCTTGGTCTTTACCATTCCTTCTCTAGAGACACTGCCTTTGTAGTCTTTCCAACTGTTTAAGTATACCTGGGGGAATATCTAAACTGCAGAGGAAGAATATGGGAACTGAGGACAGAGCAGAGTTCAGATATTGTAATCTACCCCCCTGTGCCAAGAAAGATGAGCTAGCAAATAGCGGCCTTTCCATATTATCCACTAGGGGCATCAACTCTGCCATCCTTGGCCTGGTGATGCCAGCAGGCAGGCCTAGGTATGTAAAGGGCAAAGAGCCAACTTTGCACCCCATAGAATCATCCAGCCTCTACAGTTCATCTCGAGATAAAATAACTAGCATCATAGCAGATTTATGATAGTTAATATGGATCCCAGTGGACTGAGAGAACATGAGGAGCATTCCTTTTAATTCCATCAATTGTGACTCCACAGCAGGCATGATAATAAGGGTGTCATCAGCATACTGGACAATTGAGAAGTCTGTATCATGACAGGGGATTGGCAGATCAATTTTCCCTTTAGCAGCAAGTCATTTACCAAAGTTTGAAGAAAATCTGCAGCAATGGCAAAGAGAAGGGGAGACATCGGATCTACCTGTCTAACACCCTTCTTGCACATAAACCTTCTACCAGGGACTCCATTGAGCAGCACTGAGGATGATCCAGAGGAGAGAAACTATTGGATCCAAAGTATCCATTTATCATTGAAACCTTTATGCCTCAAGACTTGAAATATGAACTCATGTTCAATGGAATCAAAGGCTTTTTCAAAGTCAAGCTTGATAATCAGAATTGGTAATTTTGACTAATGACACTGGTGTAAGTATTCCAAAGTCCAACCAACACAGTCCTTGATTGTCCTGGATTTAATGAAACCATATTGATTCTTATGTATGCACTTCATAATGTGTTGCTGGAATCTGTTAGTAGCCATCTTGGATAGAAATTTTAACCCCATTCCAGTCAGAGAAATTGGTCTGAAGCCTCGAACCTGCTCAGGGGATCCCTTTTTGGGTACCAGAGTGATATAGGAAGAGTTCATATTTTCAAGGCGAGCAGTTCCAGCATGAAATTCCTTGGCAAGAGTATAGAAGTCCTCACATATAATATGCCAGCATTTCTTAAAGAACAACCGATTGAATCCATCAGGTCCTGGCACTTTTTCAATTGGCATTTCCTTGACAGTCTTGTCCATCTCCTCCTTAGAAAAAGGCAGGGTTAGCTCATCCAGCCCATCCACCTTACGTAGCAAGGACTAAAGGTCAAAAGCAAGGTTGATTCCATGTGACTGACCCATCCTGGCTTTAAAGGCTGGCCAGAAACATCCAACAATTTGTTCATGATCAGAAGTAACAGTTCCATCATCAAGCTTCACGGAGGAGATAGAGTTTCTTCTGTATCTCTCTGTGGCCATAGCATGGAAAAAAATTGTATTCTCCTCCCCTACTTAGATAGTCTGAATGGCGGCTCTCTTTTTCTAGTATAGAAACTGCATATGGAGTAAGTGTTCCAAGTGCAACTTGACGATCCTTCTGAAATTTGCCTCGGGCCTAAAAAGTGGTCTGAATTCCTCCATGTTGTCCAGGAACAAAATCACCTGATTGCAATTACTAATCTGGAGTTTGATTTTCGAGACACTAGTCCGCCATCGTTTAAGACCCTTCCTCAAAGCCTTAAATTTATCCATGATGATGGCAGTTATGTGCCCTTTCCTGGAAGGCACCTTCCATGAGCTTTCCACACATTCTAGGAAACCAGCAAGTTGAACCCAGTAATTTTCAAATCTGAAAAGATTGCTCTTTGGAATGGTTGTGTTGATGGATACCACACATGGGACATGATCTGATGCAGTTTTGGCCAAGGGCAAAACCTGTGTTAGAGGGTAATAAGATATCCAATTAGCAGATGTGAAAAACCAATCCAACTGCTCAAGAAGGGGGTTATCTTGCATATTTGACCATGTATAAGACCTGCCCTTAAGTGGAAACTCTAGAAGACCAAGATGACCTATGATCTCATTAAAGACAAAAATGTCATTTATATCTGCACCAGGTTGATTCCTATTGGAAGTGGATCGAATGAAATTAAAATCCCCCAACAATAACCAGTTTTCATCAACAGGTATAGGCAGGTTGTATAGCCAGCTGACAAAGAGATCCCTAGCTTCCCCTTGGCAGGGCCCATACACATTAACCAAAGTCCATTTCTCAGTGTTATGATTTGAGGTGAAAGAAATGATCAGGACAAAACTCTGAATATCTAGCACCACTCCAGTTAGTACCGAGGAATTCCACAGTACAATTAAGCCACCAGAGGCTCCACAGGAAGGGCTGTACGCAAAGCGATCAAAACGCTTAGGACAGAAACTCCTAATACTTTGATGATCAATGTGTTGCATTTTGGTTTCCTGAAGGAAAACCACAGAGGCCAAGCTTTCATCATTCTTATTTCTAACAGCCCGTTGACGCGTGTCAGAATTCAGCCCGCGAACATTCCAACAAACAACCCCCTAGGTTCTAGTTGAATGACTATCCATAGTAACATAAATCAGTAACAGCAAGCGCACAGCCACGCAGTGACCAGCTCATACAGAGTTCAAAAGAAAATAGTACAGGAAAACCAGCAGTACTTTGAATACAACAAGTTCTGAAACAATGATAAAATGGGGAATCAAGACCCCAAAACATATAATAAAACGATGTCCTAATCATCATTACTGCTTGGAGGCACCTTTGCTGGGTCTTCCATAAGAAGATCCATAGTCAACTTCTCAGGAGCAATGCCAAGGCTCAAACCAACAGTTTGTATAACCTTGATGGGTGTGGCTGGTGGGAGCTCTTGATGTTGTTCCTCCTCTCTAGATGGCTCTGCCTGAGCATGATCAACATGTGTGGCCTCCAGCAGCTTGGACCGAGGATTCCTCTTCTTAGGCAGTGGTATTGGCAGCTCCTGCAGCACAGGCTTAAAGCCATCATGATTGGTAGATCCTCGAGTGCACCTACGAACCGCAGAGTCAACAATAGGTGTCTTTTTCTTGTGAGAGCCCTTCTTCTTAGCACACTGAGCTGAGAAAGAGAATTGGTCATCAAATGAGTCAGATGAGTTGACTGCAGAGACCTCATCAAAGGCAATGGCCCGGGACCATTTACATAGTACGACAGGTACAGCAGGAGCCAAAGAAAGAGCTCGGGGGATAGTTGGGGTGCTACAGACATCCATTAGAGTTTCAAAAGTCTGCTTCCAAGCGAGCACTAGGGGTAATGGTGGAGCATAGACCACCCGTACCATTACAATCATCAGATTCACAGGCTTAATGATAGGTTGCTGGTAAGGTACAATCGCCAGAGGGTTGAAAACTGGCACTGGTGGCTGATCCACTAGAACTGCAATGGGGTTTTGCTGAAGATTGATAGGCTACACGACTTGGACAAAATCTGAAGATTCAGGCTGATCAATAACCATGGACTCTTGGTCTTGGGCAGGATCGTCCTGTTGAGCCACATGCACCTCTTCATTCCATCCCCATCCATCAGCACCATGCTGGTTATGCTGTTCCTGGTGATGTTCAGGTATTGGCGGTAGTGGGACATTGTTCCACCCAAGAGCTGGATAGGGGGAAGAGCAAACATCAAGTTATCAGGTACCAGGTTCCCCGGTAGTGGGTGTGGTTACCATTTAGAGGCATGGGGTCTTCATCCTGGGGCATCTGCTCAGCAAAATTAGCGCCAAGAATATACAGGGGAGTAGTCCAGGAAACTCTCACACCACCCCATGCAGCATATTCAGAGAAAGTGACACTGCGGGGCACCAGAGCATCGTCGGGGAAAGATTCAAAGACCACTGATCGCACTAGGTATGGGTCATCACTGACCCAATGGTGAAACTCTCCAAAGGTGTTGACAGCCGCCCGGAGATCCTCCGTATTGCACAAATCCAATGGAACTCCTAAGAACATGAGACATCCCTGTCTAAAACCCGTAGCAGCACGAAAACCCTCGTCTTCATTGTGCTTCATGAAACGGACAAAAGAACCATTCCCTAAATCTTGCAGGACCATCTAGACAGCAACAAATCTCTCCCCAGCGTCTCTTAACTCAAAAAGATCCATGCCCGCAATCCAAGGTTGGGCGGAGCGAACATTAAAACCCCGATTGTTCAAAAGCTCCACCACTTGCTGGCGTACCTGACCAATCTGGTTGACAGGCGGCACAGGCATTACTTCCGCCACTAAATACTGCTCATGTCAACGGGCGATAGGAGTCACCGGAGTAACATAAGTCCGGGGAAGACGGTGAGGGACGCCGTCGATGATGTGTTGCCCAGGGGGAACGTAGTGCTCCAGGTTAAGCTCAAAATTGGCCATCGGAGGAGGGGAAGCTGGAGGCAGAGGTGTCAATGGCGGCATCTCCGATGGTGTGCTTGGAGATATTGAATGCGATGGGACGGGAGAGGGCGGCTCTGCTGCACATGCGGTATCCCCGAGACAGGTAGAGGCTCCCGAAAAATCCGAAACAGGGGAGGGACTCTTCCGTTTCCAAGTAAGACCATTTTCCAGTGCAAAAGAAACACACTCAGATTTGGTATGGCCCACCCGACGGTAGGAGGAGCAAATGTCCCTAGTTGGGCAATTAGGGGCCAGGTGTCCCTGGCGGCGGCAAATAGTGCATGACCAAATCCTAGCAACCATGTCGTTAATCATTTCATCAAAATTGTCTCGGGCCTCTTGTGAGGATGGAAGCAGGAGCCTAGACCCTGGATGAGCAGGCCCCTCAAGGGCTGGCCCATTTTCGGAATTCTCATTCATAACAGAAGGAACATCCAGCGGCAAAGGATTTGAAAGGCCAGAATTCCTGCCCCGAAAAGCTGGAGAGACGTGCGTGGCACACTCTGAACTAATCGCGCCAGCGTCGAGGGCCAAATTTCCTGAAACTTTGCTGGATGGAACCTGAATCCCGGAATCATCGGTAGTGGGAGGCATGGATTGAGGAACCGTTCCAAAGGTGATGTGAGGCGAGGCGATCGTCCACCTGAGCTTCGCCAGCGGCGAGGGATGAATGACCACTCGCTCATGCTATGGCATGTTGTAACCAGCATATTGCAGAGCAACAATCTCATCATGCGTAGCAGGTCATCGGTACCCTTTGCAAACTTCATACTGCTGCATAGTTGCAAAGGAAAGTTTGTTGCGAGTAGAAGATCCAGATTTCAACACAGATTTAACCGGTCTGGAATGCATTGCCATCAGACCAAGAGCCGAGCGATGCTTGGATGGGCTCACAAGAATCCACTCTGCATCACATTGCTTCTTCCATAATTTGAATTCATGCCACCAATTTGGCCCACCATTACCCCAAAGATGAAAGAAACATTTGAAACTAGAGCACTTGTAAGAACGTAGATCAAGAATGAGAAAACCAACTTGCTTGCATGAAACCCTAAATGAGAAAACCTTGTCCTTGATGCATTCCACCATTAAATCAATGGCCGAGCCCCCAATCGCGACTCGAGAGCGGCAGTCACAGCATCATTAGACAGCCGAAAGTAATGTCGGCTAAAAGAAACCACCATGATGAAAGAACGCCGATGATCCATCGGATGCACGGAAATGCTAGAATGCCTGAACACGTCATCCGCAAAAGCCGCACCATGGGAGAAATCCAGATCCAAAGTGGAACCACCAGAAGAACCCATCAAAAAAGGTGTACCCAAGGACGTGAGTAATCACCTGAGTTGATGATCGGAGGGGGAAACGTGCATGTCGGCTAGAAATCCAGAACGCCATGGAGTCGCCGGTGGGAGAGGTGGGGAGGTGGGAGCGCCATCTTAGGCATGATCCCAACTTCTCATAGTTGTTAATGCACTTAATATGAAGGTTTTTATTATATCCCTCTTGGATGCCATTATATTAGGACTAAATTCATAACCTAAACAAATTACCATGATGTTTTAAGAAACTCTCAAAATAATATAAGTGAGGAATGAGAGTTCAATAATTTCTATAAAATATAACACCACCATGCTCTAAAAAGATATAAGTGAAGCACTAGAGCAACAATGCCTAGCTCAAAAGATATAAGTGAAGCACATAGATTATTCTAACAAATTCACGATTCAGCGTGTGTGTCTCTAAAGATGTGTGCAGCAAGGATGATTGTGGAAAACTAACAAGCAAAGACTCATATCATACAAGACGCTCCAAGCAAAACACATATCATGTGGTGAATAAAAATATAGCCTCAAGTAAATTTATCAATGGATTGAAGACGAAAGAGGGGATGCCTTCTGGGGCATCCCCAAGCTTAGGCTTTTTGGTATCCTTGAATATGACTTGGGTGCCTTGGGCATCCCCAAGCTTAGGCGCTTGCCACTCTTTATTCCATAGTCCATCAAATCTTCACCCAAAACTTGAAAACTTCACAACACAACACTCAACAGAAAACTCATGCAATCCGTTAGTATAAGAAAAATAAATCACCATTTTAGGTACTGTTGTGAACTCATTCTTTATTTATATTGTGTAATACCTACTGTATTCCAACTTTTCCATGACTCATAACCCCCGATACGATCCATAGATACAACAAAATAATCAAGCAACAAAAAGAAAACAGAATCTGAAAAAGAAACAGAACAGTCTGTAGCAATCTGTAAACTTCGAATACTTCTGGAACTCTACAAATTCTTAAAAGTTAGGAAAACCAGAGAAATTTGTGTATCAATCTTGTGTAAAAATTTCACATCAATTTGACGCTCTGAACAATTTGGAAAATTCCTGGACTGAGCGCAAAAGTTTCTGTTTTTCAGCAGGATCAAATCAACAACCAACATAGATCACCCCAAAGGTTTTACTTGGATCAAACACTAATCGAAAGACAAAAATACAATTACTATGGAAGTAATAATGTGCCAAACACACCAAAACAAAAGCATAAAGCAGAAAGCAAAATAAAATTGGGTTGCCTCCGAACAAGCGCTATTGTTTAACGCCCCTAGCTAGGTAAAACGCAAAAGATCTAGGTGTTGTCATCTTTGGTATGTAATCCAAAAGTAGATCTCATAATAGATTCATAATGCAATCTTATTTTCTCTCTACGAAATTTTTCCATGTCTTTCCATAATGGAGATTGGAATCTAATATTTCCTTCTTTCATGTTAATAATTTCACCAATCATTATAAGGAAAGGTTTATCAAAAATAATAGGGAGTTAAATAAACTGTGAGTGCCTTAACTTGTCCGACGCGTTCAGTTTGGTTTCTAAACTTGCAAAATACACAAAATCAGTGCCATAACTTGTCCCCCGTTCAAATACAGTGCCTCCTCACGTATTCAGCCATATGCAGCGCACCCGTGTCATGCCAACGTGTCACAGGCCCACATGTTAGTGGCTGGGGGCGCGCCACAAGGATGTCATGCTAATTCTTTTATGGGGAACCCCCTGCATTGTATTTTAAAGTCGCAAAAAAGCCCTTGTGGCTATATAACCCTGGATGGCAAGTTCCCTCAATTCCCAAATCAAAAAAGGAAATCCCTAGTTCTATACACGCGACGACGGCGGCGACGCCATCTTCTCCGATTCGTCGTTGCTATTTGGCCGGCATGTACCTAGACGAGGAGGACAGAAGGCCGACTTCATTTGTCTGCCCTCCGCCCTTCCTCCTTGCCGGTAGAGATGGCTGACGGCTGTGACCAGAAGCGCGACGAGGAATGGAAGCCGACGGCCGTGTACTACTAGGGATCGAAGAGGAGCTCCCAGGTGATGAATCCCGTCATCTTTGATGCATTTCCTCATGTGTTCTAGTTTTTTATCACGGTTTTTTGGTTTTAGGACGAGGAGCTTCATAAAATCGAGTTTGGCCAGTTCAATGCTGCCGACCGCATGTCAGTTGAAGGCAGTCAAACTCGTGAGCTAAATCTCTTTTTTGGCAAAGAGGGCATGGATGGCAGGGCGAGGCTCGGTGAACTGGCTAGGAAGAACCAGTTGCTGCAGAAAGAGATTGAAGAAAAGGAGGCTGAGAAGAAGGCGCACAAGGAGAAGCACAAAATGTAGAAAAGGATCATTGCTAAGATTCGCAAGGAAGAACTGGTGTTTAGAGATAGGATGCTAGTATTTGCCATCAGTATATGTTTTGGCTTCTGTGCCATTTTGTTTGCACTAGTAGTGAAGAAGTAGATCAGAGGTGTCATGTGTTAAGTAGTTTGTGTTCTTGTCAAATGCAAGCATGATTAGTTACTATGTTGTGAGTTTCTGACAAGTGCAAAATTTCTCTTTAAATGGCAAAGATTTGTATTGTCCTATTTTCAATTGCAGTTTACTTTTTGACTGAATTTAGGACAACTTAACTGACTAAACACATCATATCATCACAATTTTCAGAAATATTCAGTTATCTTTGAACAAAACATATAATGATATAGAAATGCAACTATATAGATTAGACGGTAGTACACAACATATCATCATAATTTTCATGCCAAAATGAACTCCATAGCAATACACATCAGTACCATTCTATCACAATTTTGTCTTCGGACCAAAGCATAATAAAAGGGTTTCTCTTGTCTCTAAACCCGAACAGGAGCAGCAGTTCATTCATGAACTATAATGCAGCAGAAGTTCATTCATGAACTAACACTAGAGGTGATCCACAAGTGCAAATCAAAGGGAGAGGAAATCATGAAGATCATTCGGCCATCCTTCATCATACAAGACATTGGATGGTGCATTCTGGCTTACAAGGACCTCCTCTTCTGCTGCCATGTAATGTGGGTGTGCATTTGCACCATCATCTCCAAACAACAGGTTGTAGAAGCTCGGGGCAGTAGCTCTAGCTCCTCTTGGAACATTTGTTCCCGTTGTGCCAGCATCAGTTCCTCCTCTTCCAGGAGTTCTCCCTCCTCTTCCAGCACTTCGCCCTCCTCTTCCAGCATTTGTTCCTCCTCTTCCGACACTCCTTCCTCTTGGAGCTATAGTTCTTCCTCTTGAAGTTGTAGTGCCTCCCCTTGTAGCAGATGTCCCTCCTCTTGCCTGCCTTTTCCTAGGTCTTGTTCTAGCTCCTTGTGCACTAGATTCTGCCTGTCCATCTCCAGTTCTTCTCACCCTGCCCCTTGTCATTGCTGTTGTGACTCTACCAACTCGGATTGAGTCTCTTGCATTTGCAATGAAGGTTGATTCAGGAAGAGGACCATAGTCTGTAATTGTTGGGTTTGTGAACTTCTCCTGTCACATGACAAGAGTTAGAACAATGTAATAATTATGAGATAATTAATTGTTCTTGCTTATCTCAGAATAGAAGAAGTTACCATTTCGTGCATCTTTGTACACCATGCAATCTGGCATTTGTGTTGGATCAAGTTGAGGAATTACTCCGTGTGGCATAATTTTCTGCAAACAGCAATGAATCATAGTAAGGTCAATTAAATTGGCAAAAAGGAAATTAAGTAGAAGAGATAATGAAATTACGGCAAGGATGCTTGGGTCAGCATAGTCTTCTGCCTCCTCTGCCTCGTCTTGTGCTGTTGCATTTGGTTTATCATGTAGGTGATTGTGGTGACCCTTCTTGTTATGGTCAGCAGCTCCACATATAGAACAGTGCATTGTAACACCATGTTTGGAAATTTTCTTCAGTCCATTCTTGTCATTTTTCTCCTCTGGCTCTTTTTTCCTATTTTTCTTTGGCCTACCCATGACTTTTGTGTAGATAGGTGGGTGCACAGGTATGCCATGCATCTTTTCCCACTTCTTCATGTCACTCATAGGCATTAGGTTCCATGCATATCAATCCCTGTAGTTTTTCACTGTATAGCACTCATGAACCATGCTCTGTGGTTCAATCCTCTCATGCCTGAAACCCGCAATTGCATGATGGCTAGGTATGCCAGATAGCTCCCATCCTTTACATTCACAGCTGTTCATGTTCAGATCCACAATATATGTGTTGTTCAGAGAGATAACCTGAAATACACCTTTGCCATATTCATTCACTCTACAGTTCTTCGCCCACTCAACATATTTATCAAGTTTCTTCTGAATTTTGGGGCATAGTCTACCAGTCCACTTCTCAGATTCTCTTTGCTTCCCAACTATCCTGTTTGCTAGTTTGTGGAAAATATAGTCTAACATAGACTTGATTGGTAGCTCTCTGCCATCCAAAATGTAACTGCAGAATAATACAATTGGATCAATGATAATGTAGGTAGAATTTAGAAATAGGAATGCATTTATCATGGATAGATAGTAATGGAGGAACCAAACCTATTGAAAACTTTGCTCATGTTGTTTAGTAAAATGTCACATTTGCATAAAGGAAAAAAAGGCTTTGATCCATGTTTTAGGTGACAACCTCTCCACCCACTTGTACGCAGCAAGGCTGTGATCCTTCATCCTCTCCATGTTCCTATTGTAAGAAATTTCATGTGTGGATCTTGCTATTGCCCATCGATCACTTTCCAGTTGTTCTCCCTTGTGCAATTTATGAAAATTCTGGTATATGTGCCTAACACAATGTCTGTGTTCAGCATAGGGAAAAACTTTCTGCACTGCAGCTATTAAACCCTGAAAAGAAATGTGATTTGGTGAGAAACTATTGTAAGAAATACACTGCCATCAATTAAATTAATGAGGTAGCAAATGCTAACCTTTTGCTTGTCACTCATTATTGTATATGGTGAAGAGTTGCTTATATTCAAGTCATCCTTCAAAGAGGCTAAGAACCACTCCCAACTGTATGTTGACTCCACTTCACATAGACCAAAAGATATAGGGTTGGGATCAACTCCAACCGCTGTAAGTAAATTCCCTTTGTATCTAGTTTTTATGTGGCAACCATCAAGAAAGATTATTGGTCTGCAAGCCGTAAGATACCCTCTCTTACATGCATCATATGACCAATACAATGTTGAGAAGTGGTCCATCGTCTCCTTAGTTTTATCATCAAAAACCTCCTTCGTGCATAGCAAAAACTTGCTTCCTGGATTTGTCCTCCTAATTTCTTGGCCATAAAACCACAACATATTGTATTGGTCATCATCTTCACCTCTAATCTGCTTAACTGCTGCTGTTCTAGCCCTTCCTAGCTTACTTCTCTTTGCAACCATGTTAAATTCCGTCTCGACTTTCTCTGAAAACTTTCTCAAAGGCATTTTCTCATTGTCTCTGAATTCTTATCTGAATTGTGCAGTCAGAAATGGGGCAGTAAGAGCTTTCAGGTCCCAAGCCTTGGTGCATGTGTGACTGTCAAGGTATTTCTTTATCTGTATGCTACTACTCCTGTTATCTTTGCCTTCCTTCAAATACCAACTACATCCAGGCTTGCATACTGCCTCAAATTTGGTGGTTGTATTCCTTATCTTCTTAACCTTTACTCTGTTTCTCACACTGTATGCAACCACAGCAAGCCTGAGCTCTTTCATTTCACCAAAAATCATGCCAACTTTAAAAGTCGGTGCTTTTAGGTCAGTAGATGGATTGAATGTGCTAAATTTGTGCCTAAGCTTCTCTCCTTCTTTTTTCGACAGGTTCAAATGGCTGTCATCTAACGCATCTTCAGGAAGTTCACCTTCAAAGTCATGCACAATCTCCTTCTCTCTATGATCACCAACATCCTTGTCTACATTGTTATCAAACAGATCATCATCACCTTCCGCTACTTCATAATCACTCTCGTAGAAGTCCTCATCTGTTTCAACTTCTTCATTGGCATCATCTCCATGTTCTTCACTACTGTCATTTGCATCTTGAGCACCACTGTCATCACTCTGACAATTGCCATCTTCTTCCTCAAATTCCTGATTTGTAACATGTGAGCTACTGCCTTCACCAAATGACATAAATCTTTTTGCTTTCTTGTAGTTACATCTCATATGTGTTGGAATTTCTGGTTTGTCAAAGCAGGGTACATTTTCTTTACCCTTTGGCAACTTAATTGGAGTAATAACCCTTGGGAGCTCAGGCATCTCCACTCCCAACACATCATCAGTGCTTAGTGACTCTAGGGTGTCACCTTGATCTACCAGTAGGAGCAAGTTTTTGTGATCCACTGTTGCAGCAATCATAAGGACAATGTCTGCATCATATGCAATCAACTGTAGGCCATCACACAAAGAATTCCTAGGTTTGCTCCAATACACATCAATCTTGGAGATTGCTCTGTTATATCCCAATTGGAGAAGGAAATCATCAATCCACAGAATTGACCAAGTATCACTGTCACAACCATCAAACCAATCGACTTCATGATCCATGTAGGTCATGTTGCTATCACTTCCACAGAAAAACCCTTTGTGATGGATCTCAACTGAGAACAGTCCATCAAATTGCCCTGCATTAAAAAATAGCAAAAGGTTTCAATTAAATGCAGTGCACGCACTTTTACTGTACAGCACAAATCTAGTGCACAGGTTCACACAAATCTAGTTAACTCTAAACTCCACAAACTTTTACTTAAATGCAGTGCAAAAAAAGCAAATTCCACTAAAAAGTTTCACTTAGCAAATTCTGCATAAAGTTTCAGTTAGTACACTCTGCACTCACATTTAGTTAGCAGAATCTAGTGCACAAAAATTCAGTTAGCACATTCTACACTCACATTCAGTTAGCAGACTCTAGTGCACAAAAATTCAGTTAGCACAATCTGCACTCACATTCAGTTAGCAGACTCTAGGCGCACAAAAATTCAGTTAGCACACTCTGCACAAACTGCACACATTCAGTACATCGACAATCAAAATTACTAGATGAATCACAGTACAAATATGAACCAATCTAATACCAAACAGTACTGCACAAATAAGAGAACTATTATATCCTATTTCGATGGCCACATATCCAAGATCATCCCCTTTCAAATAAAAAGTACCGTCCTTGATAACCCCCCAAAAAACCCTAGCCCTATTACGCCTGAAAAGGGGCCAATATAGTCCACAACAGTCCTCATCTCGCAGATAACAAGGATTATACCTGAACATCCATCACGGGAAATAGAAGATGCCCATGCCCCTCAACCCTACCCTCGCGGCGGCGAGCAAATCAGGATGGAGGAACACAACAATGGAAGAACAGAACAATGGAGGTACTAACCGTAGGAAGGAGGTCCCTCGCCTGGACGTCGACGACGTGGGCCATCCATCGCCGTGGCCGCCTCCAGTCGCCGTGCCGTGCCGCACCAGCTCCGCCACCGCCTTGGAATGATCGTGAGAAGAGGAGAGGGTACGAAGCGGTGGCGACCAGACCGAAGGTGCAGGGGATTAAGGGTACCTACGTGCAAAAGTGAACACGCTCTCTGTTCCCGCTGTTACAGGGGCTTTTTTGTGACTTTAAACTATGCTACAGGGGGTTCCCCGTAAAAGAATCAGCACGCCATCCTCGTGGCGCGCCCCCAGCCACTGACATGTGGGCCTGCGACACGCTGGCATGCCACGGGTGCGCTGCATACGGCTGAATACCCGAGGAGGCACTGTATTTGAACGGGGGGACAAGTTACAGCACCGATTTTTTGCAAGTTTAGGAACCAAACTGAACGCATCGGACAAGTTAAGGCACTCACAGTGTATTTAACTCAATAACAGGACATGTAGGATCGCATTCTATATCAAGAACAATGAAATCTACGGGCACATAATTCCTATTTGCAACAATAGGAACATCATGAATCACATGGCAAATATATTTAAGTCTAATACACTTCCTATGCATAGGGATTTTGTGAGCAAACAAATTATGGGAACAAAAATCAACTACCATGGGAAGGCAAAACAAGCATAACTTCCAAACTTCCAACACATAGAAAGGAAACATGTAAAAGCATATGTTTCTCTCTCATAGTAATTTTCAGTAACATCATGAAGGAATCTCACAATATAATTATCACAGAAAGAATTCTTTTCATGATCAATTATAGCATACGTGTCATTACCAAAACTTGGGGAACAAAAAATATCATCTTTATCAAGCATAGCATCCCCAAGCTTGTGGTTTTGCATATCATTAGCATCATGGATATTTAGAGAATTCATACTAACAACATGGCCATGATGTTTTTCATTCAAGGAACTATCATGAATAACCTTAAAAGTTTCTTCTTTCAACACCTCATCAAAAAATTTAGATTCATGATTTTCAAACAAAACTTCATAGAGACAATCAAGTGCATTCAACTCACTAGCAATTGGTTCAACATAGTTTGGTATTTTGAAAAGATTAGCAAGTGGATGAGGATCCATATCAATAGATTTTTAGCAAGCGAAGATGCAAGCAAATAGGAAGCACATGGCAACACAAGCAAACGAAAGAGATCCGGCGAGAAAAAGGCAAACAACAAAGAGAGGGCGAATAAAACGGCAAATTGGTGAAGTGGGGGAGAGGAAAACGAGAGGCAAATGGAAAATAATGTGAATGCAAGAGATGAGTTTGTGATGGGTACTTGGTAGCCTTGACTTTCTATGTATCTCCCTGGCAACGGCGCCAGAAATCCTTCTTGCTACTTCTCGAGCATGCGTTGGTTTCCCGTGAAGTGGAACGGTTTGATGCAGCAAAGTAGATAAGTATTTCCCTCAGTTTTTGAGAACCAAAGTAACAATCCAGTAGGAGATGCAAGCGAGCCACCAATAGATATACCTGCACAAGGAATCAAACTCTTGCACCCAACACTATAAAGGGGTTGCCAATCCCTTCATGGTTATTTGCAAGGATGAGATCTAGTAGAGATAGATATAATAGGTGCTTGAACGGAAAGTAAAACTAAAAGTAAAAAAAACAATGCAGAAAGTATTTTTGTTTTTTTTGGTTTTAGGTCTGAAAATATAATCTGGAAAATAGACCCGGGGGCCATAGGTTTCACTAGATGGCTTGTCTCATGATGGCAAGTATTACGGTGGGTGAACAAATTACTGTCGAGCAATTGATAGAAAAGCGATAAATTATGAAGATATCCAAGGCAATGATTATGCATATAGGCATCACGTCTCTGACAAGTAGACCGAAACGATTCTGCATCTACTACTATTCCTCCACACATCGACCGACTCCTGCCTGCATCTAGAGTATTAAGTTCATAAAGAACAGAGTAACGCATTAAGCAAGATGACATGATGTAGAGGGATAAACTCAAGCAATATGATGAAAACCCCATCATTTTACCCTCGATGGCAACAATACAATACGTGCATCGCTAACTAAGGGATCACTAGAAGAGTGTCTAGAGGGGGGGGGGGTGAATAGACTACTAGCAGAAATATAAAACCTAACCTTTTCCCAAGTTAATTGGTTGGCAGATTTTAACAGTTTTAGCAAAGCTAGCAAGTCTAACCACCCTACACATGAATGTCAACAAATATGGCAGCGGAAAGTAAAGACATTGCATATGAAGTAAAGTGTTGAGATAGGTAGATAATACGCAGTTGGAGACGCATGGATTTTTTCCGTGGTTCCGATAGGTGGCGCTATCGTACATCCACGTTTATGGAGTCTTCAACCCACGGAGGGTAACGGTCGCGAGAGTCCACGAAGGGATCCACCCAAAAGGGTCCACGAAGTCGCAACCTTGACTATTCCATAACGGCTTTCGTCCACAAAGGACTAGCCTCACTATGGGTAGATCTTCACGAAGTAGGCGATCTCCTTCCCCTTACAAACTTCTTGGTTCACTCCACAACACGAAGTAGGAGGCTCCCAAGCGACACCTAACCAATCTAGGAGGCACCACCCTCCAAAAGGTAATAGGCTCGGTAATGATGATGAACTCCTTTCTCTTGTGCTTCAAGATGATAGACTCCTCAGCACCCAATCACTCTCACAGATTTGGCAAAGTGGAAGAGATGTGATTGGTGGAAAGCTACTTGGGGAGGCTAGATATTAATATCCATATGATTGGAGTGGAAGATCTTGACCTCAACACAAGGGTAGGTGGTTCTCTCTCAAAAAATCTGATAGGATAGGTATGGAATAGTTCTGAGTGCTTCTCTTTCGAGTAAGTGGTGGTGTAGGGGTATATATAGGCATCCCCAAAAATCCAACCATTACACACAAAATGACCAACTCGGTGAGACCGATGTGTTAATCTCAGTGGTACCAAAGTGACCAAAAGGTGGCAACTTTTGAATCTCGGTGAGACTGATATAGGAAACTTGGTTGCACCAATAAGGTGACTAACGGTCAGATTTCCAATCTCGGTGACGCTGATCCAACATTCTCGGTGGGACTGAAAATGTGAATTTGTGTAATAGAAACTTGGCAACCTAAACTCGGTGGCAGCTGTATGGAATCTGTTGCACCGAAGTGGCTAGGGTTTGGCTTGAGTCTGTCTAGGTTCTGGAATCGGTGGCACTGGTATGGGAAAGTCGATTGCGCCGATTTTGAGTGTTAGGTATAGAACAGACTTTGGTGGGAGAGTTTGTGGATGTTTTTGGCGACTATTACTTGTGCACGTTTGAGCATATTGTTCACCAACAAAACCTTACCCCCTTTTAATAGTATTGGCTTTCCTATGGACTCAAAGTGATTTCTCACAAATATAAAATGTAGGGTCCTCTTGCTTGAAGCTTGGCCAACCTATTTCCTTGCATCTTGGGGTTACTCCACAATCTCCTTTAGCGAACCTTTTCTATAGACTGTATCTGAAATACACTAGGTAAAAATATCAGTCCAAGAGACAATGTATGTTGTCATGAATTATCAAAACCACCAAGGGATCATGTTGTGCTTTCAATCTGCCCCTTTTTGGTAATTGATGACAACATACAACCAAAGCTTCAAATAAAGATATGCATGATTATACTGAAGATTTTTAGGGGCACATGACTTAGACTTGCTCCCCCTAAATGTGTGCAGTCCTTTAAAGGATAGTTGCTTTTGAATGCATGAACACACATAAGGTAGAAGGGATATAACATGCCATGTGTATCTTGGCTATATGCATCAAATATATATGAATGAGATGTATCTTTGTTCAAGACATCACTCTTGCAAACAATATGTGCAAGAAGCAAGAGATCAACTTGACCAAGGATATGATGCATATACTTACCTTGAGTTCTTGAGCATCCTGGTGATAGAAACACACTAGAGAAAACAATGTTAGGAAACACAAGAGTATTCTACCAAACAGCAAGGCAATAGAACTCAAAATTTCCAAGATAAGATATGGAGGACATATAGAAAATAGTATTCCTTAGAATTGATATGTCTCCAAGATCATTTAGAATTTTCTCACCGTAGATATGAAAATAGATTATCCTCTCCCCCTGAATCTTAGCATGTAGATATTAGGATTGGATAAGGTGAGAAAAGTCAACAGTTTCTTCTCCCCCTACTTTGATATTCTCCCCCTGTTTATAAAGGTCTGAGTATTGATATTGGCTCTCCCCCTTGATCATATCTCCCCATTTGCATAAGCATATATCTCCCCTTTAGCTTGAAGCTTTGGTCTTCTCCCCCTTTGGCATTAATTTACAAAAAGGTCAAAAACAGGGATACATACAAGGATCACTAACTGAGAAGGGATCCTTGAGTACAAGGGTCATCTTGAGTTTTGAGCAATCCTTCTTGTTCTAGTACACTAGTTACCTACAAAGATTAGTCTTGCAAGGAAGAACAATAGATATATCCAATTGACATGATACCAATTGAGAGTGTGCAATTTTGATCATGTATATGTCAAGGATATGGTTGAGTGGTCTTCTTCCTTCCATCATCAAGAGGGGTTGTGGATACTTGGTAATGACAAGATTGCTTATGATTGGAGTTGATGGCAATCTTGTGGAATGATGTTTTTCCAAGTACCTACAAGAGATTAGATGCAATACAAGGGAGCATAGAATTCCATGCCATAAGTTGAAATGTTAGGACACATGGAAATATCAAGAAAGCTCAAGCCCTTGCATGCAACCGAGTGAGTCTAGCTCAAGTTTGAAGCATCGATGATGTTCAACTCACTCCTTAAGTGACAAAATGTCTTCTCATCAAGTGGCTTAGTAAAGATATCGGCCAATTGCTTGTTAATGCGAACATGCTTAAGATTAATATCTCCTTTGGCAACATGATCACGGATGAAATGATGTCAAACTTGAATATGCTTAGTTTGAGAATGTTACACAGGATTATGACCAATTTTAATAGCACTTTCATTGTCACAAAGTAATTGAACATTTTTAACATGAATTCCATAATCCTTAAGTGTTTGTGTTATCCATAGTAATTGCACACAACAAGATCCAGCAGCAATATACTCAGCTTCAGCAGTTGATAAAGATACCGAGTTTTGTTTCTTAGAGGACCAAGATACAAGAGATCTGCCCAAAAATTGACAAGTACCCGAGGTGGATTTTCTATCAACCTTGTCTCCGGCATAGTCCAAATCAGAATAGCCAACAAGGTCAAAAGAAGATCCCTTGGGATACCAAATGCCAAAAATTGACATTTGTATCAAGTATCTCACAATGCGTTTTACAGCTAAAAGATGACATTCTTTCGGTGCAGCTTGATATCTAGCACACATGCAAACACTAAGCATAATATTGGGATGAGATGCACATAGATATAACAATGAACCAATCATAGATTGATAAACTTTCTGATCAACCGGCTCATCCTCTCTGGTGAGATCAACATGTCCGCTAGTAGGCATAGGAGTTTTCATACCTTTGCACTCCTGCATGTTGAACTTTTTGATCAAGTCCTTGATATACTTAGTTTGAGAGATGAAATTTCCTTCTTTTGATTTCTTGATTTGCAAGCCAAGAAATAATTTCAGCTCACACATCATAGACATCTCATACTTCTCGGACATCAACCTTCCAAATCTTTCACTAAATTGAGGGTTAGTGGAACCAAAGATGATATCATCCACATAGATTTGGCACACAAATAATTCACCATTAACTCTCCTAGTGAATAAGGTTGCATAAATTTTACCAATTTCAAACCCTTTTTTGATAAGAAACTTCGTTAAACATTTGTACCAAGCACGAGGGGCTTGCTTAAGACCATAAAGAGCTTTACGAAGCTTGTAAACATGATTAGGTTTCTTAGGATTCACAAAGCCAGGTGGTTGTTTAACATAAACCTCTTCTTTAATTTCACAATTCAAAAATGCACTTTGAATACCTAGTTGATAAAGCGTGATATCATGGTGATTGGCATAAGCAATAAGAATGCGAATAGCTTCAAGTCTAGCGATGGGGGCGTAGGTCTCACCGTAGTCCATGCCTTCGACTTGTGTATATCCTTGAGCTACGAGGCGAGCCTTGTTGCGCATGACTTGACCATATTCGTCTTGCTTGTTCCGAAATACCCATTTGGTTCTGATGATGTTGTGTTCATCCTCGGGCTTCTCCACGAGTGTCCACACTTCATTCCTTTCGAAGTTGTGAAGCTCTTCATGCATAGCGTGCACCCAATCCAAGTCTTCAAGAGCTTGTTCTACCTTCAAGGGCTCAATGCTAGCGATGAAAGAATAATTCTCACAGAAGTTTGCTAGACGAGATTTAGAGCGAGTAATTCTCCCTATTTGTATATCACCAAAGATTTGGTTTAGGGGATGGTTCTTGGTCACTTGTGCTCGAACTCGGGTCAGCTTCCGATTGTTGGTTGGTGGAGATTGTTCTTCATCATCATCTCCTTCATCTTCGTTGTTGTTGAAGGTACCGTTCCCTTGAGGTGGTGGTGAAGGAGGTTGTGGTGGATCTTCATGATGCACTTCCTCCTCTTCATCATCTTGCCGTGTACTGCTTGTGGATGCCTCCATGTCATGTTGTGGTTCACTTTGTCGTGATGTAGGGGCTTCCACTTGAGTTGATGACGTACTTTCCTCCACCTCCATGGGACGAATCTTGCTGATGGGTAAATCTAGGATAGCTTCCGAAGGATTCTTATCACCTACATCATTTGGCAATTGTTCGACTTGCGAACCATTAGATTCATCAAACTTCACATCTACTGTCTCTTCAACTTTTCGATTGAAATTGTTGTAGACACGGTAAGTGTGAGAGTTCAATCCATAACCAAGTAGGAATCCTTCATGAGATTTAGGAGCAAATTTAGTGTGACGATGCTTATCAAGAATGTAGCACTTGGAGCCGAATACCCAAAAGTATCCAACTTGGGGTTTGTTACCGGTAAGTAGCTCGTATGCCGTTTTACCGAGAAGCTTGTGCAAGTAAAGTCGGTTTGTGGCATGACATGCTGTTTCCACGGCTTCTGCCCAAAAGTGTTTCGGCGTCTCGTATTCGTTAAGCATCATTCTTGCCATCTTAATCTGTGTCTCGTTCGTCCTCTCAACAACTCCATTTTGTTGAGGCATGTACGTAGCCGAGAACTCATGTGAGACACCTTCTTCCTCAAGAAAGGTATCCACATGGGTGTTCTTGAAATCCGATCCATTATCGCTCCAAACCTTCTTGATCTTGACTTCAAACTGATTTTGCACTTTGCGAGCAAAGTTCTTGCAGATCTTTTGAACCTGTGACTTATCATCAAGAAAGAATACCCACATAAATATGGAAAATCATCAACTATAACTAGACCATAGGAATTTCCACCGAGACTCTTGTAAGCATTGGGACCGAAAAGATCCATGTGAAGTAACTCGAGTGGTCTCCTAGTAGTCGTGATATTCTTAACAGGATGACTTCCACCTACTTGCTTTCCAGCTTGACAAGCACTACAAAGTCTATCTTTGTCAAAGATAACATCTTTAGCACCAAGTATATGATCACCATTGATAAGTTTGTCTAAATTACACATGCCAACATGTCCTAATCTTCTATGCTAAAGCCAACCTTTAGAAGATTTAGCAATTAAACAGGTGCGATGTGTGGATCTTTTAGTGAAATCGACAATGTACTGATCACCTCTATGGATACCGGTAAAGAAAATTTTATGATTATCTTGACGAAACACTTGGCAATCTATTTTCTTGAATAACACATTGAAACCGAAGTCGGCAAGTCTAGATACGGAAAGAAGATTATAGCCAAGAGATTCAACAAGCATAACATTTTGAATAGAACTATCATGGGATATGGCCACCTTACTAAGATCAAGTAACTTACCCTTGGAATTGTCTCCAAACATTACGTACCTTCGCGGTCCATGGTTTGGTGTAATCTCTTCAAACATTTCTCTATCTCTGGTCATATGATCGGTACATCCGCTATCGAGAATCCACTCTTTTCCTTCGGACATGTAATCCTTGAAGTTTGCCATGAGACTTAGATTCTTCATGATCTTCTCATACTCGATGTCGAATAGCTCATCTTCATCATAGTAGCCATGTTCCACATTGTCATCATCAAGTGGAAATCCTCGTCATAAAGAACAAGAGATTCGTTAGGATGGTGATCATGGCAATGTTCAACTTTATGAATGCAAATGGCTTCTATAATGATATTGTTGATGATTGTGACATCTCCTTTAGCATGCATGAGGTCTCTAAGCTCCAATAGACAAGCATCAAATTTAGGATCACTAGGCGACATTTTGTGAAAGGCAATGGTTTTATGAAGAATTTTATCAAGATTACTTAATGAATAACTTGGATATCGTTTCTCCAAATCATTCCACAAAGTGTAAGCACATGCAAAATTCTTCATTTGGTTAAGCATATTTCTAGGCAATGCTCTAACAATGAGATTAACAGTTCTAAGATTGCATAGCATATCAATTTCCTCTCCGTGTGTGGGATGCAAAGGATCAATAGGAGGCTCATAGGGGCGCATAACATATTTTCTCAATTAAAATTCATTAAACAGCTCATGCATCAAAGATTTCCACTGACTATAGTCCTCTCCATCAAGAATGGGCACTCTACAACTCAAACTCCCTATACTAGACACATCCATCTTCCTCCTCGGTGATTAAACCGAAGCAATGGAGACCAATGCTCTGATACCAAGTGGGGGATCACTAGAAGTGTGTCTAGAGGGGGGTGAATAGACTACTAGCAGAAATTCAAAACCTAACCTTTTCCCAAGTTAATTGGTTGGCAGATTTTAACAGTTTTAGCAAAGCCAGCAAGTCTAACAGTCCTACACATGCATGTCAACAAATATGGCAGCAGAAAGTAAAGACATTGCATATGAAGTAAAGTGTTCAGATAGGTAGATCAAACGAAGTTGGAGACGCATGGATTTTTGCCGTGGTTCCGATAGGTGGCGCTATCGTACATCCACGTTTAGGGAGACTTCAACCCACGGAGGGTAACGGTCGCGAGAGTGAACGAAGGGCTCCACCCAAAAGGGTCCACGAAGTAGCAACCTTGACTATTCCATAACGGCTTCCGTCCACAAAGGACTAGCCTCACTATGGGTAGATCTTCACGAAGTAGGCGATCTCCTTGCCCTTACAAACTTCTTGGTTCACTCCACAACACGAAGTAGGAGGCTCCCAAGCGACACCTAACCAATCTAGGAGGCACCACGCTCCAAAAAGTAATAGGCTTGGTAATGACGATGAACTCGTTGCTCTTGTGCTTCAAGATGATAGACTCCTCAGCACCCAATCACTCTCTCACAGACTCGGCATGGTGGAAGAGATGGGATTGGTGGAAAGCTACTTGGGGAGGCTAGAAATCAAGATCCATATGATTGGAGTGGAAGATCTTGACCTCAACACAATTGTAGGTGGTTTTCTCTCAGAAAATCTGATAGGATAGGCATGGAATAGTTATGATTGCTTCTCTTTCGAGTAAGTGGTGGTGAAGGGGTATATATAGGCATCCCCAAGAATCCAACCGTTACACACAAAATGACCAACTCGGTGACACCGATGTGTTAATCTCGGTGGTATCGAAGTGACAAAAAGGTGGCAACTTTTGAATCTCGATGAGACCGATATAGGAAACTCGGTTGCACCGATAAGGTGACCAACGGTCATATCCAATCTCAGTGACGCCCATCCAACATTCTTGGTGGGACCGAAAATGTGAATTTGTGTAACTGAAACTTGGCAACCTAAACTCGGTGCCACCGGTATGGAATCGGTTGCACCGAAGTGGCTAGGGTTTTTCTTGAGTCTGTCTAGGTTATGGAATCGGTGGCACCGGTATGGAAAGTTGGTTGCACCGATTTTGAGTGTTAGGTATAGAACAGACTTTGGTGGGAGAGTTTGTGGATGTTTTTGGCGACTATCACTTGTGCACGTTTGAGCATATTGTTCACCAACAAAACCTTACCCCCTTTTAATAGTATTGGCTTTCCTATGGACTCAAGGTGATTTCTCACAAATATAAAATGTAGAGTCCTCTTGATTGAAGCTTGGCCAACCTATTTCCTTGCATCTTGGGGTTACTCCACAATCTCCTTTAGCCAACCTTTTCTATAGATTGTATCTGAAATACACTAGGTAAAAATATATGTCCAAGAGACAATGTATGCTGTCATGAATTATCAAAACCACCAAGGGAGCATGTTGTGCTTTCACTAACCCTACTATGTCACTGGGTGAGTACACCGCAAGATTGAACCAAAAACTAAGCACTCCTCCTTTTGTAAGAATTACCAATCTAGTTGGCTAAACCAAACCAATAACTCTAAGAGACTTGCAAAGATATGAAATCATGCATATAAGAATTCAGGAAAGACTCAAATAATATTCATGGATAATCTGAACATAAAACCCACAATTCATCGGATCTCGACAAACACATAGCAAAAGAGTATTACATCGGGTAGATCTCCATGAAGATCATGTACAACATGGTATTGAGAAGCAAAGAGAGAGAAGAAGCCATCTAGATACTAGCTATGGACCCGTAGGTCTATGGTGAACTACTCACGCATCATCGGAGGGGCAATGGAGTTGATGCAGATGCCCTCCGTGATCGAATCCCCCTCCGGCAGATTACCGGAAAAGGCTCCAGGATTGGATCTCTCGGGAACGAAGGCTTCTGGTGGCGGAAAAGTGTTTTCATGGATCCTTCTGATAATGGTGGAATATTTGGGTATTTATAGGCCGAAGATTAGGGTTAGGGGAGGTGCTAGGGGCCCACAAGCATGCCTGACGCGAGTAACCCCCCTGGCTGTGGCAAGCGGGCTTGTGGCACCATGGAAGCTCCTCTGCCTTGGTTCTCAAGTCTCGTGGCTTCCATATTTTCCAGAAAAAAAAATCTTTCCAGAGGTTTTATTCTGTTTGGACTCCGTTTAATATTCCTTATCTGCGAAATTCAAAAACAAGGAAAAAATAGAAACTGACACTAGGCTCTAGATTAATAGGTTAGTCCCAAAAATAATACAAAATAGCATATTAATGCATATAAAACATCCAAAATAGATAATATAATAGCATGGAACAATCAAAAATTATAGATACGTTGGAGATGTATCAGCCGGCGACGCCACCCTCTTTCTTGTGAGGGGGAATCGCCCTCCCCCTCGTCCGCGTGCTCCTCCTCATGAGTGGAGGAGGCATGGGTCTCCTCGGACATAGTGTCCGGCAGGTCCCTAATGCGGAGGCCCTCTCTTGCCTTCTTCTTTTTCTCCTTCTTATCTGGTGCCGTGTATGGTGCCACAACGAGCATCTCCATCAACAAATACGTCCTGGGGTCTTCGGGCTATGGGGCCGGGCAGTTAATTCTCGTGGCCTTGATCAACCATTTCTATAAAGATAAAGGAAAGGTTATTTAGCTCTTTGTGAGATAACAGGTTTGGAGTGTTGAAATTGTATCATACCTAGGAAGGAGGGTTATCGACGCTTAGGCCTGAGTCTTCCTCCTCGGCTGGCCAGCTCTTCTAGGGCTTGAATAATGCCTTCCACAGCTTCTGGTGGGTAGTGCGGAAGAATCCTTTCACCATAGGATCGTCCTCGAGCTGATAGGCCCACATTGTGGAGGCCTGATGCTGGCAGGGAATAAGGCGGTGGTGGAGCATGACCTAGACCACATTGGATAGCCTGATCTTGGTCGCGACCATCGAGGAAATGCGCTTCTACAACGTTTTCACCTATGTGTCCAACCCCCAGTCGAGGCACTTCTGGACCCACGAGGTTAGCCTCGCCGAGGTCCAAATCTGATCTCGGCAGGCACCGCCCAGCTCTCGTCCCTTGGTTCGGTGATATAGAACCATTCCTTCTGCCAGATCTTGATTGTGTCGATGAAGGTGTCAGCCAACCACTCGACGAGGGGGAGCTTGCTGATTACCACCCCTCCATAGTCTGCGTGCTCACCCGCAACTATCTTTGGCTTGAGGTTGAATACCTTGAGCCACAGGCCGAAGTGTGGCTCATCCTGCAGGAAGGCTTCGCAGACAAGGATGAATGTCGAGATATGCATAAAGGAATTCAGGGGAAGATCGTGGAAATCCAGCCCGTAGAAGAACATGAGGCCCCTCACGAAGGGGTGGAGTGGAAAGCCTAGTCCTCGGATGAAATGGGGGACGAACACCACCCTCTTGCCGGGCTTAGGGGTAGGGACCACCTGGTTTGCCTCTGGTGCGCAGTGGAAGACGTTGGCAGGGACGTATCCGACGAGCTTTAACTCACGGATGTCCTTGCCGGTGACCGTGGAGGCCTCCCACTTGCCCATGGAGACCGAACCTGCCATGTATAAGCTCGGAGGAGAGGTTCAGGAAGAACTGGATCTAGGCTCTTGGAGCTTGGGAAGATTGGGGAAGCAAGGGGTGTGAATGGGAAGCGTGAACAAGCCCTTGATTTTTTCCCTTTTATGAGGCGTGACATCGATTAGTCTCCCTCTACTGCACCGCAAAACTCTCAGCTTCCCGAGATGTGCGTGACATTATGCACGCGTGAAGTAACCTAGGGGGTTAATCGTATCCCGTGTGAAACAGAGCACGATCTACACATTGATGAATCGTGCCAATATAAAAATGGCCTCGAACCGTGAATAGAGTTTTCATAACTGGTTCAGTGGTCGTAATGGGCCGCGACCCTTCGTCGAAAAGGTTGTCAGGAAACACTGTTTACCCTTTGATGTTTGGCCTTTGGGGCTAAGCAACTCATGGCGTTCGAACGATCATATGTACGAAAGTATTACATGCTATCGGAAGCTGGACTAGTCTCTACCGATCATTGATGGGAGGAAGAACTCACCCCGCAAGCCGAAGACTCTGATCATGTGAAGCTGCCAGTGTTGTGACCCTTTGCGTTGCGGGCTAGTTCGGGGGCTACTAAGGGAGTCCTAGACTAAGGTGTCCTCGGGCCGCTGGCCTATTTCCCGATAGGCCGGCTTGTTGGGCCGCTCTTCGATTATCGCGGGAAGGACCGGATACGCCACTATGCCGTGTTATAGAAGGAAGTATCGAAGACGTGTCGTCACTCCAAGTCAATAGGAGGAAACTGGCATCTCCATCCCTGGTAGGAAACCTATCATGTGTAAACTCTAGGTACCCCCTAGTGTCCATATAAACCGGGAGGGTTTTAGATTGTAGGGGAAAATCATCTAGCGTTTTAGCTATTCGATCTCGTGGTAGATCAACTCTGTAACCTTCATACGAATCAATATAATTGAGCAGGACATAGAGTTTTACCTCCATACGAGGGCCCGAACCTGGGTAAACATCATCTCCTTCGTATCCTGTTACCATCGATCCTAGACTCACAGCTCGGGACCCCCTACCCGAGATCCGTCGGTTTTGACACTGACAACAGGCGAGTGGTAACTGACGCTAGTTGATTCAAGGGAGACTGCAGCGACAACGCGAGAGGGTAGCTTGGAGGAAGGGGTCCCATGAATTGGAGGGGGTCTTTTCTTCGATGAGTACATCTAGGATTACCACATTGCCGGAGTATAGAATCATCCTCTCCTTGGGTTCCCGTGGTTTCCCGGCAACCATCTCATGGCCCTCCGTGGCAGCGATCTTCACGACTCCCTCGACAACATCCTTCCTAATGTAGGCGACTTCCGCAAGCAGCTCGGGTTCTTCGGGAAGTAGAGTTGTGGGCCGAGACAACATACAAAATAATGAGACTCAAGAATCAACAAGTTATGTGAAAAAGAATAGAACAGAAGGCAAGTCGGATACCCGATGGCGATTGCTATGGGGAACATCACCTTCCCCGACCGCATCTACTCCGGGCGCATGGTCTGTCACTAGCTTATCGATGATAGCCTCGATGCGGGCAATCTCTTGGGTGGAGGCCCTTGCCGGAGATTCATTCCCAAAAGGGGCGGGTCGACGAGAGCTCTTGGAGAAGAGGTGATGAACCCCTCCAAGGTGACTTTATCCCGTATCCTTCGTGGGTGTGGAGATACGTTCTTCGTCGTCTCTATTGATGGGCAAAGCCTGCGCCTGGACTTCGCAAGGGGAGCTGGGCCGGAGGCTGAGCACGGGGTTCCTCTCTTGTTACCCCACCAGACTCTCACCTGCCGCAGATTCCGAACCTGCCAAGGACTTGGTCCGTTTGGCCCGGTGCACCAAAGTCTCCTCGTCCTCATCCCTGTCAGAAGCAATCATTCAAGAACAACTAAGGAAATCAAGGGCAATCTTTGATTGATATTTGAGTTAAAACAACTTACTTCGAAGCTATAAGCATGGAGTCCAATTCATACAACGCGGGTGGTGGAGTTAATCTGCTCGTCTTCAGCGTTGGGCGAGCGGACCTTGGTGGAGGAGCCAAACCTCTGGCAAGGGCGAGTTCAACGGGGAATTCGGGCTTGATGGGGGGCTAGGGTCCATGTCACGCCCAAGATGCGCGCCTATCCATTTTAAGGCACGAGGGCCTCGCAAGGGATAGATGCGCATCTTGCCGTTAGCAAGAATAGTATCATCACAACATACAGTACTGAAAGAGATGAGTATACAAGATTGGCTTACACTCGCCACATGCTAACTTACAATGTCACTCAAATTCATATCATCAAGTTGAACACAGGGTCTGACTACGGATGAAATCAAACGATAAACCAGTTGCAAATGATATTATTAAGCTATCCCAAAGATCACGACCAGGTCCTCTACTCATCTGGATACGTCACGGACATCCTGCCTCTTTCCTCATCATATTCCCACTAGAGCTGGGTAAGATCATCCTGCACGAACTCATCTGAACCTGCACCTGCAGTGTTGTAGTAAACTGTGAGCCACAGAGGACTCAGCTATCAAGTGCCCGGGTACCGAGACTATTCAAGCTTAAGGTTGGGATGTGGTAAGTGTTTAGTTTGCAGCAGCACTAAGCATTTATGGTGGCTAACTTACGCAACATGAAAGTAAATATGAGTGGCCTACGATGCACGATCGAATTCTAGAATGATCTCTATGAGATCCTGAACACTTACTTACGTCAATCATAACCCCACCGTGTTCTCTCTCGGATCATGTTCACGAGTAGAGACAATCACTGTTACTCACACAGTTGGTGCATTTTAATTAGAGTTACTTCAAGTTTACTATAACCGGGTGTTAAACAAATATCCAAGTTGCCACATAACCGCGGGCACGGCTTTCCGAAAGATTTAACCCTGCGGGGGTGCTCCAACTAATCCATCACAAAATTAACCACACTCCGCGGGAATTGCCTCGACCACGGATCTCGCGGTCATCATAGGTAATTCCAAAGGAATTCCAACACCTCGAGAAAACCCGAAGAACGTTAGACTCCACACGCAAGACATTCGATAAAGGTAAAACAAATCCAGCAAGACCTCCCGACGTGTCGACGAACCTGATAAGAGCCGCGTATCTCGTTCTCAGGACACGATGGATGAGCGATGGTTAGCACACCAATCACCAAGTTGCCCCGGGCGGCGTTAATAAGCTGCTCTGGGTTGGACCAACACTCATGCGGAGCACTGGCCTGGGGTTGATTAAATTATCCACGGGTTTGCAAGACCCTATGCAAATTTTATTAAGTTATTAAGCAAATGTATTACCAATGTTGGGTCTTGCCAGACAAGTTTTAATCTCAACCTAATAAACAAGGGGGTTCCCATAACAACCCCGAGCATGTTAGGAGCGCAAAAATATGGAAACATAACACCGGTAACAAGGAACTAATGGCGGTAACAGCGGAACAAATCACTTAACAAAAGGCCAAGCCTTCCACCAATACCAAGATATATATGTGCATTAAATTAATAAACAGATAATATTGTGATTTGCAAATCCATGTTATCACATGGAACAACCTGCACCTGCAACTAAAATGCTATAAGAGGGGCTAAGCAGCGGTAACTTAGCCAATCAAAGGTTTGCTAGGATGTGCAGGTTAGAGGCTGTCATGGCAACATGGGGGCTGATATCAAGTGGTAGGTAGCGCAATCATAATGATACGAGCGAGAAACTAGCAAGCAAAAATAGTGTCGGGATCCGGGTACGATCATCTTGCATGTTGGTTCTTCAGCGGAACAAGTAGCGGGATCCTCGTAGTGGTACTCTCCTGGGTCCTCGTACTCAGTATCGACACTCGCGTCTACCCAAGAGAAACATCAACAATAAACCTCCAACCAAGGTGCAATGCACAACAATATGATGCATGATTCATTTATGAAGAATTAAACATGGCAATCCAAAACTAGTCATGTTTCATATGGAAAGTTTGTTTATTAATGAATCTAGACAGAACCTCATGTTAAGTTATTTAAACATGCATGATTATGGAAAATCTGGATGCACCATGCAAAATCGATATAAATTCATTAAAGATCGCAAGAAACGGAGCTACGGTTCTCACGATATGCTCTCGACAAGGTACGGAGGCAAAACACAAGTCATCCAAGACCTGGGCTAATTCTTGGCATTCCAAGGTATCCTCTGGATAGGTGATGAAAAATCAATCACAATAGCCTCAAGAATCAATCAATTCCATGGAGCATAGCTCCCACAAGTCACAAAACAATAAAACTCACAATCTGCCACAAAACAGCAACATAGCAACTTCTACAGCTCACAACTTGAGATACAAGAACCCTATAGACACAAAGAAGATATGTACAGAATCTACTCAACACTCACATCAAATTATCCAACTACACAAACAACAAAGGAGGCACACATCAATAAGCATGAAGCAATCAAGTTGACATGATGAAACAGTTTTCTGGGACTTGGTGAAAATTCCAGTTTTCTGGAATCTGCGATTATAAAGTAGAAAGTTGACAGCAGTAGTTAAATATGCTAGAGAGCTCCTATTGGCATGAAAATTAACAGGATGGTAGAAGGCAATATCTTCTACAAATAACTAACACTGAGCATGAGCAAATTCCAAACACATCACTAGATACCACCCACTCTTCATGGCATAAAAATAACAGCAGATTCTCGGACTTAGCAGTTTTCAAGCATGCTGAAACAGAGCATCAAGTAGGCAACTTAACAGCTTGTTTCCCACTTATATGGGTGATTCTCATGTTAAACAAAAATACCATGGCATACTAGGTACAAAATACTAGCAATTCCTAGTTGGCACATATACCAAGCAAGCATGGATTAAATCATGCAAAAATGACAAAATGGCATCTCAGCTAAAATGACAGATTTATTAAGTAGCTCAAAAGTGAAATCTTAGAGTTCCAATGAGTTCATTGGCTCTTCCTACCCCAAAACCATGGGTCATACTCATATGCCCATGTGAAACCACAAGGCAACAACAAATAACAAACTACCCACTCTAATCATGGCATAACTACTCTAGATAGGTAATGCAATTAAATGGCATGAGCATTTTAGTAACTTAGATAAGAATGGAAGTGAAATGACAAGGCCTAAATGACAAGCATATATCAACAAGGGTATGTCAAGTGGGAAAACCCACTAAACCCCTAACACACATAAACACCCTACTCACACCACTACTAAAAACATACCCAAGCTCTAAGTATGCCCAAGGCACAAGAGCTCAAAACACCAAGATCATACCACCCAAGAAGGGGGGTGATCATCTACCACACATACACTCACCACTAATGCATATGCACTCTCTATACTACTCACACACATGTGTATGTATGCATAGCATACACACACACTCACAACTCTCATGCACATACACCACATATGTGCAACCTGCCACACACACACCCAAAAACACACAAACACCACATACATCACTGCACTTGCATATAGAAAACCACACACACACAAACACATGCATATATACACTTATGTATATACACATACACACTCTCATACATATGTGCCAACACACATACACTCACTACACATGCACATAACCCTCTCACAGTCACACTCACATGTGTGTGTATGCACTAAGCACACACACACACCACATATATCCTGCCTACAAACACACATACACACATGCACAACTCACAAGCACATATACACACACCTCTATGTGCCAAGCACACACACACAAGTATGGATGTGGGCATGGTGCATACACACACTTTCTACACTACACATGTCAGGGAAAATAAAAAGAAACAACCCTGAGATAAATAACTACACACACATACACACATGGGCATACATAGTAGGTTATGAACAAAAGAAAAACAAAACAGCAAAAAAAGGGGGGAGTCTGGGCTCAAGCCCGAGACCTCCTGGTCTACTCCCGCACACCACACCACTATGCTAAGCCACGGTACTCGACAGAGAGGGGGAGCTAACCCACCTATACACGCACACACACACATACTGACAAAACTGAAGAAAAATAGGGCACCGGCGACAGGAAAAGGCAGCGACAACGGTGGCGAACTACAGTGAATCTGGCGACCCCAATTGCACTCACGCGCGCGGGAACAACCAGGGAATTCATTCCCCCGCTCACCTTGCGGTGCGGAGGACGGAGGCGAGCGGCAGGAGCTCGTCTTGCTACCGGCGGTGAACTACGTGGCGGTGACCAACTACGGGCTACGCACACGGAAAAGGGCTACGGGGACCGGCCGCTCACCTTGGGGGGAAGGCGACGACGAGCCGGTCACGATGGAGTCGACGGAGGGGAAGAAGATGGCCGGAGACGATGCAGGGGAAGCAGACGGCGGAGCGGGGCTTCTGGCAACAACGGGGCCGTCGCAACAGAGCCTTTCCGGGGCTCCTAGCGGCGGGGATCGAACGCGGGGGCCACCCCCGAGCCCTTGGACGCCATGATCGACGCTAGGCTCGACGGAGACGATGAGCTGGTCGCCGGCGACTACTCTCTGATCCTCACTGCACTCTGAAGCTTACCTGACAGGGGGAAAAAGGCGAGGAGGGAGAGAGATGGAGGAGGAGATGGGAGCTATGGTGGCGGAAGAGAGGAGAGGAGCCCTAGCCGAGGGGGAACGCACGCCGAGGGGAGGCTAAATAGCCATGGGCTAACGGTGACGGCGACAGAAAAGGCGGACGGCGGACGCAGCTCTCTCTCTGTGAAGACTGACGACAGAGACGATGGGAGCAGGTAGCCGTTTCCCGAGCGGGCTGGGCCGCGGGGAAAGGCCCACGCTACTCTCTCCCTCACTTAAATAAAACAGAAGAGGGTTTTCCTTTTATAAATCTAAACACAGCCACACTTAAGTAAATCCCCTGAGTAAAAGAAAAGGTTTTAGAGAGAAACAAAAATATTTTGGTGAAGGAGATAAAGAGCCCTATTTAATAAAAATATTATGCTGATTTATTGAGCAAGTAATTTATTAATATTATAAAATGGCAGCTCCTATTATTCAAACCCCCATTAACATAAAAACTCAAAATAGTAAAAGGTCAACACTCACATGCTTAAAACAAAATAGGCTAGCACTTGAACATTTTAAAACCTTTTAATTTGCAAGTTAAATCTGATAAGAAAACCACATGGGAATAAAAGGCATTATGGTTTGGTTTTAGAAGGAAGACAACAAAGGGGAACAGAAGGAGTTTTGCTCACTTAATTCAACCACAACAAACCACCTCAACACACATCACACACACAAGTCCACTCACAACCATCACACCATTCCAAGACAATTGAAAGCAAGCATGGCAAGATGGATGCTATGATGGATGATATGATGCATGAATGCAAAACCACACATAGGACAAGGTGCAATACATATCATAAGCTCATGACACAAGGTTCATACATGGGGTTACATGCCAAATAAGGTAGGGACAGCACCTGGGCTGTCACAGTCCACCACTAGGACCTTCTGTCACTTGGCGGGCATAGCATGTGATTTGGAGAGGTGAGTGGATTGCCAGTGTGTTGACGCATGTCCGCCTCCCTTGGAGGCTGTTTTATTCACCTTCGACAGAGCCCGTGGGGGTGCAGGAACCATCACTTCCCGGCTGGCGTAGTGGCGGAGGCTGCGCTCTAGCTCTGGAGCTTGAGGGACTAGATCTAGCCCCTCTTCCTCCACATGTGGCTCTCTCACCTCCTCCATTTTGGCCTCTCCTTAGGTTTCTGTTGTTGAGGTTAGGGATCCCCCAACTCCGGCAGACTAGCTTGGAGGAATGGGTCCCATGAGTTGGAGGGGGGTCTTTTCTTTGATGGGTACATCTGGGCTTACCACATTGCCAGAGTCCAGAATCATCCTCTCCTTGGGGTCTAGTGGTTTCCCGGCAACCAGATCATGGCCCTCCATGGCAGCGATCTTCACGGCTTCCTCGACAGTGTCCTTCCTGATGTAGGCGACTTCCGCAAGCAGCTCGGTTTCTTCGGGAAGTAGAGTTGCGGGCCGAGACAACATACAAAATAATGAGACTCAAGAATCAACAAGTTATGCGAAGAAGAATAGAAGAGAAGGCAAGTCGGATACCCGATGGAGATTGCTATGGGGAACATCACCTTCCCCATCTGCATCTACTCCGGGCACATGGTTTGTCACTAGCTTATTGATGGAGGCCCTTGCCGGAGATTCATTCCCACGAGGGGCGGGTCGATGAGAGCTCTTGGAGAAGAGATTCCTCCTGATGAACCCCTCCAAGGTGACTTTATCCCGTCTCCTTGGTGGGCGTGGAGATACGTTCTTCGTTCTCTCTGCTAATGGGTGAAGCCTGCGCTTGGACTTTGCAAGGGGAGCTGGGCCGGAGGCTGAGCTCGGGGTTCCTCTCTTCTTTCCCCACCAGACTCTCACCTGTCGCGGATTCTGAACCTGCCAAGGACTTGGTCCGTTTGGCACGGTGCACCAAAGTCTCCTCGTCCTCATCCCTGTCAAAAGCAATCATTCAAGAAAAAATAAGGAAATCAAGGGCAAGCTTCGATCGATATTTGAGATAAAACAACTTACTATGAAGCTATAATCATGGAGTCCAATTCGTACAATGCGGGTGGTGGAGTTAATCTGCTCCTCTTCAGCGTTGGGGGAGCGGACCTTGGTGGAGGAGCCGAAACCTCTGGCAATGACGAGTTCAGTGGGAAAGTCGGGCTTGATGGGGGGCTAGGGTCCACCCCTATGACCGTCCATCACTTGGCGGGCATAGCCTAAGATTCGGAGAGGCGAGCGGATTGCCGGCGTGCTGGCACATGTCCGCTTCCCTTGGAGGCTATTTTCTTCACCTTCGGCAGAGCCTGCGAGGATGCAGGAACCATCGCTACCTGGCTGGCGCAGTGGCGGAGGCTGCGCCCTAGCTCTGGAGCCTGAGGGCCTAGCTCTAGCCCCTCTTACTCCACATGTGGCTCTCCCACCTCCTCCATTTCGACCTCTCCTTGGGTTTCTGTTGTTGTGGTTTGGGATCCCCCAACTCCGATAGACTCAACCCCGACAGCACCCTCGTGAGCAGGTCCTTCGCTCTCCTCCCCGGAAGAGTCGTCACCCTCCAACTAATCCTCGCCCATTCTCTGGAGGTTGTACCCCTGGCAACCCTGGCAGATCTGTCCTCCAGAATCCGATAAACGATGAAGGCTTTTTCTGCCTCCCTGGTTGGCGTGAATACATTGTCATCCGTCCGGATGAATTTTTCCTCCAAGCCATAGCTCCACGCCATCTCAGCCTCCAAAGAGGGCAACGGACAATCGGCCTTGACTCTGGAAGCATCGCAATTAGGCATCCATTGCAGGATCTGGTTCTGGGCTGAATTGAGGTGCAACGAGACAACTTTCGCCGGCAAATGGAACAGGTTGAACTTGCCAAACAATTGATCACACAACCAGATGTGACCATAGCTAGTCAAATTATATCCGGGTCCTAGATACAGCCGCATTCAATCAGCGGGGCCATTGTATTCCCACGCGGGCCTATCTCTCTTCTGTAAAGGAGCCATGCGGCGCCGGAGAAAGTCAGAGCCCACGGATTCAATGGTCAGCCCGGTAGCTTTGAGGCTGATGATCCTGTTCAACACCGGGCAGAGTTTGTCATCTGAAAGGCCTAGTTTGCTCCAGTCATTGCTACGCGAGATGCATCCTGTGCGCGCGGAACAAAAATCAGGGGCTTGGTCATCCTTGATCCAGCACCGGTCGCCCCTCCATTCTTCCCACTTTCTGCGCTGTCGGCCAGGAAGGTGTGGGATCACTAGAAGAGTATGTCTAGAGGGGGGTGAATAGACTACTAGTAGGAATTTAAAATCTACAGAAGGTGAAAGGTTAAATGTTGGCAGATTTTAGCATTCATAGCAAGTCTAGCCACTCTAGCAAGTCTAGAACACCCTACACATGCAAGTCATCAAGTATGGCAGCGGAAAGTAAAGCCATTGCATATGGAAGTAAGGAGTAGAGATAGAGAGATCAAACGCATGAAGGACGCAAAGATTTTTCTCATGGTTCCGATAGGTGGTGCTACCATACGTCTATGTTCATGGAGTCTTCAATCCACTGAGGGTAACGGTCGCGTGAGTCCACAGAGGGATCTACCCACGGAGGGTTCCATGAAGAAACAACCTTGACTATACCATGATGGCCTACGTCCACAGAGGACTAGCCTAACTTGGGGTAGATCTTCACGAAGTAGGCGATCTCCTTGCCCTTACAAACTTCTTGGGTCACTCCACAACACAAAGTAGGAGGCTCCCAAGCGACACCTAACCAATCTAGGAGGCACCACCCTCCAAAAGGTAATAGGCTCGATAATGTCGATGAACTCCTTGCTCTTGTGCTTCAAGATGATAGACTCCTCAACACACAATCACTCACTCATAGATTTGTCTTTGGTGAAAGAGATTGATTGGGTGGAAAGCAACATGGGGAGGCTATAGATCAAGATTCATATGGTAGGAATGGAATGGCATGATCTCAACACATGAGTAGGTGGCTCTCTCTCAAAAAATCAGTTGGTATGAGTGGGGATCTGTTCTGAGTGCTTCTCTTACGAGTGAGTGGTAGTGGAGGGGTATATATAGGAATCTCCAAAAATCCAACCATTACACCTAAAAAGTCCAACTCGGTCACACCGATGTGTTAATCTCGGTGGTACCGAGTTCCTTCAAAGGTAGCCACTTTTGAATCTCGGTGAGACCGATATAGACTTCGGTTGCACCGAAATGGTGGGCAACAGTCAGAATGGTAAGACTTGGTGAAACCGAAGCAAAAACTTGGAAATTCTCATTTTATGCAACAAGCATCAGTAGGTTTGCCACCTAAACTCGGTTCCACCGATGCCGAATCGGTTGGACCGAAAAACTAGGGTTTGACTGGGCATAGTCTGAGTATGGGAACCGGTTGCACCGAGTGGGAAGAATTGGTTGCACCGATTTTGGATATTTGGTTTTGGACAAACTTTTGTGGAGGATCTTGTGGATGTTTTGGTGACTATCACTTGTGCACGTATGAGCATTTTGTTCACCAACAATACCTTACCCCCTTTTAATAGTATTGGATTTCCTATGAATCAAAGTGATTTCTCACAAAGTAAAATGTAGAGTCTTCTTTGCTTGATGCTTTGCCAATCCATTTCCTTGCATCTAGGGGTCTCTCCACAATCCTTTTTCCAACCCTCTCTATGGACTTCATCTTAAATACACTAGGTAAAAGTGTTAGTCCAAGAGACAATGTATGTTGTCATGAATTATCAAAACCACCAAGGGAGCACATTGTGCTTTAAGTCTCCCCCTTTTTGGTAGTTGATGAAAACATACAATCAAAGATTCAAATAAAGATATGTACGTATATAATGAAGACTTTGAGAGACACATGACTTAGACATGCTCCCCCTAAATGTGTGCAATCCTTTTAAAGGATAGCTGCTTTGGAATGCATGGACACACATGTAGTAAAATGCATATGTTGATTCATGTGTATCTTGGCTACATGCATCAAATGTATATTAATGAGGTATATCCTTGTTCAAGACCTCACTCTTGCAAACAATATGTGCAAGAAGCAAGATATCATCTTGATCAAAGACACGATGCATATACTTACCTTGAGTTCTTGAGCATTCTAGTAGTAGAAAAGCAATTGAGAAAACAATGTTAGGAAACACAAGAGTATTCTACTAATCAAAGGAAATAGAACTCAAAAGTATGAATATATGGAGAACATATAGAAGATAGTATTCCTTAAGATTGATATGTCTCCAAGATCATGTAGAGCTTTCTCCCCTGGATATAAAATAGTAGATCATCCTCTCCCCCTGAATCTTAGCATGTAGATATTGGGATTGGATAGGGTGATAAAACTATTCAAGAATGTTAGACTTTGATATTCTCCCCCTACTTTGGTATTCTCCCCTTGTCTATATGAGTATAAACTTTCATATTCTTCTCTCCCCCTTAATTATATATCCCCCTTTGCATAAGCATGTATCTTTCCTTTAGCTTTGAAGCTTTGGTATTTCTCCCCCTTTGGCATTAATTTCCAAAAAGGTCATACTTAGGATCAGATACATGGATCATAGTTTAAGAAGGGATCCTTGAGATCAAGGGGCATAGAATGTAGGATTCATAGAAACTGAACAGATGGCATAGGAAAAATGAGGGACTCATTGAAAATAACTTGTCCTCCTCTGGCTCAACTGAGAATTTGTTGAACTTCTCCTACTTGATTTAGGGATCCTTGAATTGATTTCTCCCCCTTTTAAAAAAATACAAGGGATCATTAAAGTAAATAACACATCATAGTAGGATCACAAATATTTTCTGATATGAACACGGACTGAAAAATATCATCAAATCGGTGTCTCCGACACAAACTAGTCAGTGGTACTGATACGTTGTTATGCAGCTCACCTGCTAATTCGGTGTTACCGAGATGTTTGGAACGGAGGCTCCGAGGCTAAAACAGAAACTTGGCAATGTATGAGAAACTAACGATTTGTAAAGGAAATGCAAATAATTTACACAGAGATATCAGCTAGAGAAGATTTGAATGGTTCCAAGAAATCTTGCAAAACAGAGAATGAACCAAACAAGTTTCTTAACTAGATGATGGGCGGTGAGTAGGTCACCTATATTAGAGTATATTGACTTAGGAGCCAAGGAAGAATACTTGATCATAGGTCATACGCATCGTTAAGCTCAAAATGGGGTTACCATTTTTCAATTAAGCATTTTAATGTAGTCATATCACTTGAGTTGATTTATCTCATGACTTGTAGTAAAGCTTCTTTAAGGATATGAGCACATGCCTTTGAGTGATGTTTATGACATATCTTGTAGGTGAACTTGATGAGGATGCTCGAAGTTGATGAAGTTCATCTTGAGTTGGGAGCAATCCTTTTTATTTTCGTTCACTTTTCACCTACATGGGTTAGTCACGCAAGGAAGAAAGTGATATATTTAAATGACATGATACCAATTGTGAGTTGATACCAATTGAGAAATATATGTCAAGGATATGTTTTTGTTGTCTTCTTGCTTTCATCATCACAGTGAGGTTGTGGATACTTGGTCATGACAAGATTGCTTAAGATATGAGTTAATGGAAATCTTGTGGAGTGTTGTTCTTCCAAGTACCTACAAAAGGGTTAGATGCAAGACAAGGGAGCATAGAATTCCAACATACATGATATTCATTGTAATATAGCAAGGAATAGTAAAGTAAGCTCATCCCCTTGCATGCATCCGAGTGAGTTTAGCTTAAGTTTGAAGCATCAATGATGTTCAACTCACTCCTCAAGTGATAGAACACTTTTTCATCAAGAGGCTTAGTAAAGATATTGGCCAATTGCTTGTTAGTACGAATAGGCTTAAGGTTAATATCTCCTTTGGCAACATGATCACGAATGAAATGATGTCGAACTTGAATATGCTAGGTTCGAGAATGTCGCACAGGATTATGACATATCTTAATAGCACTCTCATTGTCACAAAGTAATGGGACCTTTTTCACATGGATTCCATAATCCTTAAGCATTTGTGTCATCCATAGAAATTGAGCACAACATGATCCGGCAGCAATATATTCAGCTTCGGTGGTAGATAGAGATACCGAGTTTTGTTTCTTGGAGGACCAAGACACAAGAGATCTACCAAGAAATTGACATGTACCTGAGGTGGATTTTCTATCAACCTTGTCACCTGCATAACCCGAGTCGGAGTAGCTAACAAGATTAAAATAAGATCTCTTGGGATACCAAATGCCAAAGTTTGGTGTATGTATCAAGTATCTCACAATGTGTTTGACAGCCTTAAGATGACATTCTTTAGGAGCATCTTGATATCTAGCACACATGCAAACACTAAGCATAATATCGGGACGGGAGGCACATAGATACAGCAATGAACCAATCATTGATCGATAAATCTTTTGATCAACCGGTTCACCTTCCTTAGTGAGATCATCATTTCCGCTAGTGGGCATGGGAGTTTTCATACCTTTGCACTCTTGCATGTTGAACTTCTTTATCAAGTCCTTTGTATACTTGGTTTGAGAGATGAAAGTCCCTTCTCTCGTTTGCTTGACTTGTAGACCAAGAAATAATTTCAGCTCACACATCATGGACCTCTCATACTTTTGTGACATTAAATTTCCAAATTTCTCACTAAATTGTGGGTTAGTAGATACAAATAAAATATCATCCACGTAAATTTGGCACACAAATAATTCACCATTAACTCTCTTTGTGAATAAAGTTGCGTCAATTTTTCCAATTTCAAAACCTTTTTCAATAAGAAACTTCGTGAGACATTTATACCAAGCGCGAGGAGCTTGCTTAAGTCCATATAAAGCTTTGTGAAGTTTGTAAACGTGGTCAGGTTTCTTACGATTTACAAAACCAGGTGGTTACTTAACATAGACCTCTTCTTCAATCTCACCATTTAAGAATGCACTTTTAATATCCATTTGATAAAGTGTGATATCATGTTGATTGGTATAAGCAAGAAGAATTCGAATAGCATCGAGTCTAGCAACGGGGTGGTCTCACCATAGTCCATACCTTCGACTTGCATATATCCTTGGGCTACAAGGCGAGGCTTGTTGCGTACAACTTGACTGTCTTCATCTTGCTTGTTCCAAAATACCCATTTTGTGCCGATGATGTTTTGCTCATCCTTTGGCTTCTCCACGAGTGTCTACACTTCGTTCCTCTCGAAGTTGTGAAGCTCCTCATGCATAGCATTCACCCAATCCGCGTCTTCAAGAGCTTGTTCAATCTTAAAGGGTTCAATGCTAGAGATGAAATAATAATGCTCACAAAAGTTAGCTAGGCGGGTTTTAGAGCGAGTGATCCTCCCTGTTTGTATATCACCAAAAATTTGATTTAGGGGATGGTTCTTGGTCACTTGTGCTCGAACTCGGGGTAGCTTTGGTTTGTTGGATGGTGGAGCTTCTTCTTCATCATCTCCTTAATCTTTGTTGTTGTCAAAGTGTTGTCTCCTTGAGGTGGTGGTGAAGGAGGTTATGGTGGATCTTCATGATGTACTTCCTCCTCCCCTTCATCTTGTCATGTACCACTTGTGGATGCTTCCATGACATTTTCTCAGTAGCCTTGATCCGAGGTAGGATCTTCCACTTGGGTTGATGAAGTACTTTTCTTCACCCTCATGGGACGAATCTTGCCGATGGGCAAGTCTTGGATAGCTTCCGAAGGATCCTTATCACCTAAATCATTTGGCAATTGTTCGACTTGCGAACCATTAGATTCATCAAACTTCACATCCACCATCTGTTGAACTCTTCGAGTGAAGTTGTTGTAGACACGGTAGGTGTGAGTGTTCGATCCGTAACCAAGTAGGAAACCTTCATGAGATTTAGGAGAAAATTTAGCACGACGATGCTTAACGAGAATGTAACACTTAGAGCCGAATACCCAAAAGTATCCAACTTGGGGTTTGTTACCATTGAGTATGTCGTATGTCGTTTTACCGAGAAGCTTGTGCAAGTAGAGTCGGTTTGTGGCATGACATGTTGTTTCCACGGCCTCTGCCCAAAAGTGTCTTGGGGTCTTGTATCCTTCAAGCATCGTTCTTGCCTTCTCAATGAGGGTTCGGTTCTTCCTCTCAACAACTCCATTTTGATGAGGCGTGTACGTAGCCGAGAACTCATGTGAGACACCTTCTTCGTCAAGAAAGGTATCCACATGGGTGTTCTGGAACTATGATCTGTTATCTCTTCAAACCTTCTTAATCTTCACTTCAAATTGATTTTGCGCTTTTCGTGCAAAGTTCTTGAAGATGTTTTGTACCTGTGACTTATCATCAAGAAAGAACACCCACGTAAATCTGGAAAAATCATCAACTATAACTAGACCGTAAGAGTTTTCACCGAGACTCTTGTAAGCATTGGGACCAAAAAGATCCATATGAAGTAACTCGAGTGGTCTCCTAGTAGTCATAATGTTTTTGACCGGATGACTTCCACCTGCGTGCTTTCCTCCTTGACAAGCGCTACAAAGTATATCTTTGTCAAAGATAACATCTTTAACACCAAGAATGTGATCACCCTTGATAAGCTTATCTAGATTGTGCATGCCTACATGTCTTAGCCTTCTATGTGAAAGCCAACCTTTAAAAGATTTTGCAACGAGACAAGTACTAGGTTGAGCCTTTTTAGTGAAATCAACAATGTATAGATCACCTTTATGAATACTGGTAAAGATAATTTTATGATTATCATGATGAAACACTTGGCAATGAACTTTGGTAAATAGCACACCGAAACTGAAGTCTGCTAGTCTAGATACAGAAAGAAGATTGTAGCCAAGGGATTCAACAATCATCACATTTTGAATAGAGCTATCATGAGATATGGCCACCTTACCAAGGCCAAGTACCTTACCTTTAGAGTTGTCTCCAAAGGTCACGTACCTTCGAGGACCTTGATTAGGTGTGATCTCTTGGAACATGTCTTTATCTCCAGTCATGTGATCGATGCATCCACTGTCGAGAATCCACTCTTTTCCTCCAGGCATGTAGTCTCTAAGATTTGCCATGAAACTTAGATTGTTCATGATCTTCTCATGCTCGATGTCGAACAACACATCCTAATCATAGTAGCCATGTTCTTCATAGTCATCATTAGGTGGAATCTCCTCATCTTCAAAACCAAGAGACTCGTTAGAATTGTAACCATGACAATGTTCAAGCTTATGAATGCGAATGGATTCTATAATGATGTTGTTAATAGTAGTGACATCTCCTTTAGCACGCATAAGGTCACGAAGCTCAAATAGGAATTTATCAAAGTTTGGATCACTAGGCTTCATTTCGTGAAAAGCAATAGTTTTATGAAGAATTCATCAAGATTACTTAATGAAAGATTTGGATATCGTTTCTCCAAATCATTCCACAAAGTCTAAGCGCATGCAAAGTTCTTCAATTGAGAAAGTACGATCTTGGTAAGCCTCTAACAATGAGATTGAAAGTTCTAAGGTTGCCAATCATGTCAATTTCCTTTTCATGTGTGGGATGCAATTCATCAATGGGGAGCACATACGGTTTTCCAATATGTTTTCTCAAATGGAATTCGTCAAATAGATTAAACATAACATTCTTCCCTTGTCTATAGTACTCTCCATCAAGAATGGGCACTCTACAATACAAACTCTCCACACTAGACACATCCTTCTTCCTCCACAGTGTTGACACCGAAGCAATGCAGACCAAAGCTCTGATGCCAATTGTGGGATCACTAGAAGAGTATGTATAGAGTGGGGTGAATAGACTACTAGGAGGAATTTGAAATCTACACAAGGTGCAAGGTTAAATGTTGGCAGATTTTAACATTCACATCAAGTCTAGCACACCCAACACAGGCAAGTCATCAAGTATGGCAGCATAAAGTAAAGACACTGCACATGGAAGTAAGGAGTAGAGATAGAGAGATCAAAAGCATGAAGGACACGAAGATTTTTCCCGTAATTTCGATAGGTGGTGCTATTGTACGTCCATTTTCATGGAGTCTTCAACCCACTGAGGGTAACGGTCGTGAGAGTCCATGGAGGGATCTACCCACGGAGGGTTCCACGAATAAGCAACCTTTACTATACCATGACAGCCTACGTCCACGTAGGAATAGCCTAACTCGGGGTAGATCTTCACAAAGTAGGCAATCTCCTTGCCCTTAAAAACTTCTTGGTTCACTCCACAACACGAAGTAGGAGGCTCCCAAGAGACACCTAACCAATCTAGGAGGCACCACCCTCAAAAAGGTAATAGGCTCGATAATGTCGATGAACTCCTTGCTCTCGTGCTTCAAGATGATAGACTCCTCAACACACAATCACTCTCTCACAGATTTGGCTTTAGTGTAAGAGATTGATTGGGTGGAAAGCAACTTGGGGAGGCTAGAGATCAAGATTCATATGGTAGGGATGGAACGGCATGATCTCAACACATGAGTAGGTGGCTCTCTCTCAGAAAATCAGTTAGTATGAGTGGGGATCTGTTCTGAGTGCTTCTCTTACGAGTGAGTGGTGGTGGAGGGGTATATATAGGCATCTCCAAAAATTCAACTGTTACACCTAAAAAGTCCAACTCGGTGACACCGATATGTTAATCTCGATGGTCCCGAGTTGCTTCAAAGGTTGCGACTTTTGAATCTCAGTGAGACCGATATAGACATCTCGGTTGCACCGAAAAGGTGGGCAACTGTCAGAATGGAAAGACTCGATGACACCGAAGCAAAAACTCAGAAATTCTGATTTTATGCAACAGGCATCAGTAGGTTTGCCACCTAAACTCAGTTCCACCGATTCATAATCGGTTGCACCAGAAAACTAGGGTTTGGCTGGGCATAGTCTGAGTATGGGAATCGGTTGCACCGAGTGGGAAGAATTGGTTGCACCGATTTTGGATATTTGGTTTTGGACAGACTTTTGTGGAGGATCTTGTGGATTTTTTGGTGACTATCACTTGTGCATGTATGAGCATTTTGTTCACCAAGAGTACCTTACCCCCTTTTAATAATACTGGCTTTCCTATGACTCAAAGTGATTTCTCACAAAGTAAAATGTAGAATTTTCTTTGCTTGAAGCTTTAAAAATCCATTTCCATTCATCTAGGGGTCTCTCCACAATCCTTTTGCCAACCCTATCTGTGGACTTCATCTGAAATACACTAGATAAAAGTGTTAATCCAAGAGACAATGTATGTTTTCATGAATTATGAAAACCACCAAGGGAGCACATTGTGCTTTCAGAAGGTAATCCCAGTCTTCCTTCTCCCGCGGAATCCAGCTTATGTTCCTAGAGCGATGGGAATTCTCCTCAATCCGAGGGGGTGAAGAAATGTCGAAACAAATCCACGTTGGGAACGACTCCAACAAAATTCTCGCAAAGATAAGCAAAGATTGCAATGCATGCCATCGCATTGGGCGTAAAGTCCAGGAGATGGAACCCATAAACCGCCATCATGGTGCAGAAGAAATATAAGAATGGAGGAGAAAGGCCGCAAAAGAAGTAGGCGCAGAAAAAGCAATATGAATCAGAGAGCGTCTTGTCGTTGGGGCTATTTGGCAGCACCTCGAGTGCCTTGTGCCCCTTGGTCTCTCTCCCACACATATAGGCGTACCTGGCTATGAGAGTATTGGGATCCAGAGTCGACGGGGACATGACCACGTCTCTCCGCCACCACTTCTCCAACTCTTCTGCCCTTCTCTTCCTCTCCTCGGCCGCCGGTTCAGCAGAAGCAGCTATCTGTTTTCCCTTCATAGCAGTGGTCTTCCTCCCCATCTTCCTCGATGAAATGGAGGAGGCGGTGGAAGTGGATCTTTGCGGTTTGAGGAAGAAGATGAAGGACAGAGAAACAGATGCGAATGAGCAGCGCCCCTGTGTGCCTTCTCCTTTTATTTGGAAAGCACGCGCTGGCTCGTCGCTATTTCCTCGGGGAAACTGCCATTTCTTTACTCGCAGTTTTTGTTATTCTCCAACGGCTACTATTCCATGACCCTACGACTTGCGATAATTACGTGGAGTGGATGTGAGATAGAAATGCAGCAATCCTCCGATGCGTGTCTGTGCACTATTTGGGGCCTAACCCGGCGTGCCAGGCGACACGTACGGCTCAGGCCTGGGGGCTTCTATCGGGGTATACAAACAGGGGTATTTGTTTCCCCCCTGACTTGTGCACGGACGACAAAGCCTCCGGTGCGGCAACCTGAGCCTATCGGGAAGGGACATCGACACCAACTCGGTAAACAACTAAGACAAGACTCCAATGATCTCGACAAGGCAGCCCAAGCCAGAACTACTATGCACCAAGTGCATCCCTGGTGCTTACTGGGGACCAAGATGTGCACCCCTTCATAAAGACCCGACAAGCCATTCTCGGGAAGGCGCGAGCTGATCGGCCACCACTCCACCTCATTGCAAGGTCAGTCACTTGCCGATGCGGTGTCAAGCCCCCAAGTGGCTAAGAGGCTCTCACTAAGCACATGGCTACACGCTGGAAGATAAATTGCACCTCCTTGACACCCATCCATAGACATGTCGAGCTGGGGTGCGATAGTTAGCTAGAGCGGTGGTATAAGCTTGCCGAGAATACACCCCCTCGCGCCACCTAGACTAGCAATGATGAGATATTGTCCCTATTGCTATACTTACGTATGATAAGCTCTGCTAGCTATCTAATCATCAGACAATGTCTGTTTTGCCACTGTGGTTGCCCCTTGTGCTATAAAAGGAGGCCCAAGGCAACCTAGATGAGGATTCCGACCCTTGAACACTTGTACATGCTTAGTAACTCCCCCGAAGGCAACGCTTGCCAGGCTGGAGTGCTACACATTAATCGTGTTCCTTTGATCAATCCACCCACAAAGTAGGACTAGGGTTTTACGCTTTGCAGTGGCCCGAGCCTGGGTAAATCATCACGTCGCCTCACTGTCTCTGTTCTTTGTGCCCGCGTCCACGCCCCTGCCAAACCACAAGGGACCGATGGTCCCATACGTGATCGTGTGCATCCTACCCAAACAGACATCTAAGATAAATCATTATCTATTCCTAGCTACTTGAGCATGGCATGAGAAACTATAATCTCTAATTGTCATTGCAAACATGTTTGATCATAATATGCTGAATCATGGATACTAGGTTGAACATATTTGCAAAAACAAAAACAAGTTGAGTTCATACCTGCTTCTCTCTGCCATAGTCAATTCATAAAATATCGTCATTATTTCCTTTCACTTGCATGATCGAACGATATGAAAATAATAATGATGCAAGAGTATCATGGACTAAGCTGGAATCTGCAAACATTTTATTCAACAGGCGAAGACAAAGTAATATGGGATCTTTGTTAGATCAACAAAAAAGCATATGATAGCCACTCAACATTTTCATCGTGGTCTTCTCCTTGGTATGACTCAATAAAAAGGATGAGAATTTCATAGAAACACAACGAAATATTTTTGGAGTTTTTAGTTTTTCGTGAAGAAGCAAATAAAAGAAGGAAAAACAAAAATGAGATAAACTATTTACACGGGAGAACTCCCAACAAGCAAAAGAAGAAGGGAGAAATATCTCTGGGCTTTCTTTTAATACTACAGCTAACTAAACTGAAAAGAAAACAAAAAAGAAGAAAGAAGTATTTTTGGATTTTCTCAAAGTTTTTCAAACACACAAGAAGGAATCAAGAAAATAAACATAACAAGGATAGTACAATAAAAAAGTGTGAACATCGACAACTGAAATGAAATGAGTGAGTATGAATGTAATGGTGATGGAAACACATACTCCCCCAAGCTTATGCTTTTGTCCTAGCTTGGTAATCACCATCCGTAGCTTGGATAATAGTCTAAGTCGATACTAGGTGGTGGTGGCACCTGAGCGTCCCACTCCCAGGGTTCCTCCTCAGGTGTTGCTAGGTTGTTCTAATAGGCGACAATTTCATCTGGCATAATTCTATATCTGTTCCTGGCAACAGAATCAAACAAGGCAGGTGCAGGCAACAGGATAACATCACGAGTTACGACGGTGGATACTAAGATGTAGCGAATATTATGAGAGAGATCAGCTTCATCAATGAATTGGTGGTCTCGCAATGACCTTTAATCTAGATAAACCTTGGGAAAAAGATAATCATGTGGGCATATCTGAACTCCAAAACGACTCGCTAGATGAGTGTCATAAATGCCACAATGTATCTTGACCTTACTCTTGTTAAGGTGTAGGCGTCGTGCAACAATACCTCCTAAGCTAAAAGTATGATCATTGTATAATGCATGACGTAAAATGGTGAGGTCAGGGGCACTGAGTGCACCGACCTTTTCCTTAATAGTTAACCATTTCGTGATGAATAGAGCAAAGTAGTGCATAGAAGGAAATTGCAAACTGGTAGCAGTGGATTTTGACATGCCTCTTTTATCATCCACTGTTAAAGTGTGGAGAAAGTCATAAAACTCTGCTGGTCTAGGCTCTCTGAATTCCCCATCAGAAAGAATTAGACATATGTCACAAAAGATGGCGAGTGATATCTTATAAGTTTGAGCATAAAGATTAAACTGCACCTCAGGAGGATCATTCTTACTTAGAAAATGAAAACTTTGCACAAAGGAATTTGTAAGGATGTGGTATTGGTCACACTCATCTGCGAGGAAGTTGGTAAGACCAACATTTGCAACAAATTGAGAAAATTCTTGATGGAACCTATCCTCCTCCATAAAGGAAGTATGTGGCCATTCGCATGGCCGCACTTCCGCCTTCCTCGGAGTGTTGAGGTCGCTGTCAGACAATTCGCCAATGACTCCTCTAGCACTTTTCTTGGAGGAATACTTCCTAAAGAAATTCATCCTATTTCTACAAAAAAAATCTGAAAAAATTTAGTCCACAAAATTTTTGCCAACTAAACTTAATAAGATTTATAACAACTACTCACAAGGATGCCTAGAGACCATATCAAGCATTCAGACTACTTAGAAATCTAAGAATTCAACATGCAAGCTCATCTACAGCAGCACCAAGAGTAGCTAATTATTCTGAAAATAAAACACTAAATCAAAAACTAATTGGAGCAATGGGGGAGTTACATACCAAGAAGCAATCGCCTAAAACAGTTTCGTAAATAGATCTTCGAGCAAAGAGATCGAAATCCACGGGTTCTTGAGCAAGAACACGAGGGAGTGAGCAATGTTGATTTTTTTCTAGAGGTAAAAGATGACATGGGCTAAGGGAATAAGTGAGAGGACCCACATGGGGCCCACCACCTCTGGTATCTTGTGGGAACTAGGTGCACCCCCCTCTGGTGCTATTTGTAACAAAAATTTCAGAAATATTCGGAAAAAATCATGTTAAATTTTCAGGACATTCTGAGAACTTTTATTTTTGGGTCATTTTTTATTGCACGGGAAATTTAGAAAAGATGATAAACATGGCATTTTATTTTATTTAACTAACAAAAATAGAAAACAAAACGTGGGTATAGAGAGTTGTGTCTACGAAATTCATCACCTTCATTGCTCCCAAAGATGATCTATTAATAAGGTTGGTCAAGTCTTATTAATAACCATCTTCGATTATCATGAAACTGTAGAACTTTCGTAAAACACTAAGTTACCTCAAAGAGGACATGCATATACCCAATCATAGTTATATGATATTTCTTTTTTGTAGTAGGTATAGGTAGATGAAAGCTTCTAATAGTGAGTGTCGGACAATTTTCAATAACATTTATACCATTCACTTGGAATTGTTTCTTTGGAAAGTGCACCATATGCTCATTACCATTGATATGAAAAGTGACTTTGCTTTTATTGTAGTCAATAACAGCCCCTGCAGTATTCAAAAAGGGTCTACAAAGGATAATCGACACGTTGTCGTCCTCAGTCATCTCAAGAATAACAAAGTCCGTTAAGATAGTAACATTTGCAACAACAATGGGCACATCCTCACAAATACCGATAGGTATGGCAGTTGATTTGTTAGCCATTTGCAAAGATATTTCAAGTATTTTATATAAAGAGAAAGGCATAACACTAACACCAGCTCCCAAATCACACAAAGCAGTTTTGAAATAATTTATTTAATGCAGCAAGGTATAGTTGGTATTATAGGATCTCCAAGTTTTTTAGGTATTCCATCCTTAAAAGAACAATTACCAAGCATGGTAGAGATTTCAACTTCAGGTATCTTTCTTTTATTAGTGATGATGTCTTTCATGTATTCAGCATAAGGAGGCATCTTTAAGATATCAGTTAAGCGGGTACGCAAAAATACGGGCCTAATCATTTTAGCGAAGCTTTCAAATTATCCATCGTCGTTTTTCTTAGAAGGTTCAGGTGGAAAAGGCATGGGTGTCTGAACCCATGGCTCTCTTTCTTTACCATGTTTTCTAGCTACAAAGTATTTTTGATCATATCATTTATTTTTAGGTTGTGGGTTATCAAGATCAAGAGCAGGTTCTACTTCTACATCATTATATGGTTCTTTATCATTACTAGGTTGAGTATCCTCATGACCATCACTATCATTATCATTATCTCTAGGTGGATGTTCATTACCAGATTGAGTTTCAGCATTAGAAATAGAGACATCATTAGTATCATCGGGAGGTTTTTCTATCTCAGGTTCACTAGAAGCATGCATAGTCCAGTCATTTTTATTTTTATTTTTATTCTTAGAAGGACTAGGTGTATCAGCATTCATTCCTTGAGAGTCTTGTTCAATTCTTTTAGGATGACCTTTAGGATAAAGAGGTTCTTGGGTCATTCTACCTCCTCTAGTCACTACTCTAACAGCATGATCATTCATATTATTATTCATTTCATCAAGAAAATTCACTTTGAGATTTAGCAACTTGTTCTAACTATGTTTGAACCATAGATGCATGTTTTCCTACGCCTCTAACATCATTACTAATTCTCAATAAGAAGTCAGTCAAGCGGGTAGTCATATCAGAATTATATTTCAATTGTTTCAGAACTTTTGCATTGAAGTGATCTTGTTTCCTAATGTAGTTATCAAACTCATACAAGCATTGACTAGGATATTTATTGTAAGGGATATCACATTCATAAAACTTTAGTAAATAATTTACCTCTATGACCTATGGAGGTGGTGGTGTGTTCAGTCCATGTATTTCCTCAAAAGGTGGTGAATTCTTAACATCCTCAGCCTTAATACCTTTTTCCTTCATACATTTCTTTGCCTCTTGCATATCTTCAGGACGGAGAAATAATATACCCCTCTTCTTCAGAGTGGGTTGAAGTGGTGGTTCAGGGAGAGTCCAATCATCATAATTCTTCAATATATTATTCAATAGTTCATCAGCTTGGTCAATAGTTCGTTCCCTGAAAACACAACTAGCACAACTATCTAGGAAGTCCCTAGAAGCATTAGTTAGTCCATTGTACAAGATATCAAGTATTTCATTTTCTTAAGAGGATGATCACGCAAAGAATTAAGCAATTGGAGAAGCCTCCCCCAAGCTTGTGGGAGACTCTCTTCTTCAATTTGCACAAAGTTAAATATTTCCTGTAAGGCAGCTTGTTTCTTATGAGCAGAGAAATATTTTTTAGAGAAGTAGTAAATCATATCCTGGGGACTACGCACCCAACCAGAAGCAAGGGTATTGTACCATTTCTTAGCATCACCCTTTAATGACAACAGAAATAATTTGAGAATATAATAGTAGTGAATCTTCAATCATGAGCAAATAGGGTGGATATATCATTCAACTTAGTAAGATGTGCTACCACAGTTTTAGTTTCATATCCATGAAAAGGATCAGATTCAACAAAAGTAATTAACTCTGGGTCTACATAGAATTCATAATTCTTATTGGTAACAAAGATAGGTAAAGTAGCGAACTTAGGATCACATTTCATTTTAGCATTCAAAGTCTTTTCTTTATACATGCATAGTAGTTTCTTAAGATCATTTCTATCCTTACAAGCAAGAATCTCTCTAGCTATTTCTCCATCCAAAGCATAACCTTCAGGTATCTTAGGCATTTCAAATCTAGGCAAGCTAGACCAAATAGATGTTTCATAAGTATTAGTTTCAAAGTTGTCATCAGTTTCAACAGTATCGTCAGTCTCAATGATTTCATTCTCTCTAGCTCTAACAATTTGTTCATCAAGAAATTCACCTAGTGGCACATTATCATCAAGCATAGTACTAGCATCATCATAAGCATCATTCATAGAAGAAGTAGAATCGTCAATATCAGGATTAATAGCAGGTGGTGGTGTTGCAAACTTACTCATAATAGAAAGTGAATCAAGTGTAGAGCTAGATGGCAGTTCCTTACCTCCCCTCATCGTAAAGGGAAAAATCTTGGTTTTAGTATCCTTCTGGTTCTTCATAGTGATAGGTTGATATAAATCCCAAGTGACTCAAGAAATATAGCTATGCTCCCCGGAAACGGGGCCATAAAAAGTCCTTGATAACCCACAAGTATAAGGGATCACAACAGTTTTCGAGGGTAGAGTATTCAACACAAATTTGTAGATTCGACACAAGGGGAGCCAAACAATATTTGAGAGTATTATTAGTTGAGTTGTCAATTCAACCACACCCGGAGATAAATATTTGTAGCAAAGTGATCAGCAGCACATTAATATGATAGTTGGTAGAAGTAGTAACAGTAATGATATCTGCAACAATATTAGTAATAGTTTTGTAGCAAGTACAATAGTAACAGCAGTAGTAGTAACTTAGCAAGATCAATAGGTGGAAAACTTGTAGGCACTGGATCGGTGTATTCATTGGATGATATTCATCATATAATAGTCATAACCTAGGGCGACACAGAACTAGCTCCAGTTCGTCAATGTAATGTAGGCATGCATTCCGTAAATAGTCATACGTGCTTATGGAAAAGAACTTCCATGACATCTTTTGTCCTACCCCCCCGTGGCAGCAGGGTCCATAAGGAAACTAAGGGACATTAAGGCCTCCTTTTAATAGAGAACCAGAACAAAGCATTAACACATAGTGAATACATGAACTCCTCAAACTACGGCATCACCGTGAAGTATCCCAAATATTGTCACTATGGGGTTGACGTATCATAACATGTAATAGGTGTATATGACTAGGCAAGATTGTATCAAGAAAATAGATATAATGACGATAACATAAACAGTTCAGATCTGAAATCATTGCACTCGGGCCCTAGTGACAAGCATTAAACATGGCAAAGTCATAGCAACATCAATCTTAGAACATAGTGGATACTAGGGATCAAGCCCTAACAAAACTAACTCGGTTACATGATGAATATCATCCAACTCCTCACTGACCAGCAGGCCTACGAAGGAATTACTCACTCCCGGTGGGGAGCATCATGGAATTGGCGATGAAGGAGGGTTGATGATGACAAAGACCGAAGATTCCCCTTCTCGAAGCCCCAAACAGACTCCAGATATGGCCTCCCGATGAAGAACATGAGGTGGTGGTGGCTCTGTCACACCCTGTATTTTGGCACATTGTTGTGTTTGGTTTTATAAAAAAAATTGGAGCCAACTAAAACTTTTTGAGTGCATGCTTGTTTGAATTGCTTGAGTGTTCAAGTTTGGCACTATTAGGTTCTACTCCACTCCACCTTCATCTTCCTTGATCCAAATTCCTTGCCCTATGATCATGCCATGTGAATATAGCTCAAAAATATTTTTTATCAAAATTTATTTTCACCAAAAAGGATTTATTCAATTTAGGATCACTAAAACCCCTGAATTGAGGTTTGAACTACAAGTCCTCAATTTAGGTGGATCTTTTCTTCCCAAATGCTTTATTTGAAACCTACTATTTATATGACTTCTCAAAACCACCAAATGTTATTTTTAAAGATTATTTTCATATTTTATTTAAAGCTTTTTCTTAAGGGCAGAAATGGCTTTTCCTAAGGGAAAATTATTTAAATGCTTGGGAAATATTTGAGAAAATTTAGAGAGACTCAATGGACATATATTTTCCATATATATGAGTTTCAACACAAGGGCTTGATCATAACATGGGCAAAACCCCTCAAAACCCTTCCTGATCAAATCAAACTTTTGGAATGTTTCTGCAAGAAATATTCTCAATAAATTCCAAGAAAATTCTATCAAGTCAACACTATCATAGGTGATGATCTTGCAAAGTTTCATCTCAATACAAGTTGGTTTGCTTCATCAAACCAACCCAAATCCATTTCTGTCCAGATTCAAATTTTGAAAACTTTACATTGTGAAGTGTCTTCCCTTGACCTCAAACTTTGTGGGCATGCTCTAATGACCAATTAGTGATGATACACTAAGTGGTGCATCAAGGGTTAAAGCCTAACCCCTTTGAATCTATAGAAAACAGATTCTGTCTATTTCTAGGTTTTCCCTAGGTTCCATTATGAACTTTCTTCTCTTAAGCTCAAACTTGGTGATCACTCTTGTTTTCCATCACCCCTTGACCTTGTCAAATCTCAAGATGATACAAGTTCATTTGACCCCCCTAAACATCATCAAACACCTTTTGCCAGAAATGTAAAACTGGCATTTTTCACATCAAAACCTTTTACCCTTGCCTCCTCCTTTTTACCACAGCTCCACCCATACCCCCAACACCTCCAGTAGCAATCCCAATAGCTAGCTCCATGATTGAGATGGTGAAAACCCCCATTTTTACCCTCTGGTCCACCTGGCAGGACCTCTTTTCCCTCTCTCCCACTATTCTAATCCCTCCCCAAAGCATCCAAGGGCCTAGCCCAGTTAGTTTTCTTCCCCTAGATCCCCTGGACATGGGTGGACGCGCAGAAGGCGCCAAGGGCATGCCATGGCCTGCAATAGCCGCACTCCAGAGCGCGCTACAGTGCCGACCAGCACTGTAGCCGCTGGCCACTGCATGGCCCTAGCCGTCTTGAGCCTCCCCCTGGCGCCATTAGGTCAGCCTCGACGTCTGCAACCCTACAGGCGGTCGGCCCCCTCCTCCCTCTCTCTCCTTCCCCCTCCTCCGCGCATGCCCACCACCGCCCGAGCCGGCCAATGCGGAAGCTCACATGCGCGCGCCTCCCCTCCTCTCTCCTCTCTCCCCCTGGCGTGGGCTGACCATAGGAAGACCCCCAGGGCCTCCCCTCTCCCTCCCGTGGCCTGTGGTGAGCACCCCATGCTCACCGGCGCACGGCGCCCTCGGTGGACCGGGCCCGCCTATAAAAGGCACCCCGGAGGCCTTCTCTCCCTTTTGATCTCTCTCTCCACCTCAATAGGATGCCTGTGAAGCCTGAGCCCTTCCCTCTCTCTCCTTCCCCCTCCTCCGCGCATGCCCACCACCGCCCGAGCCGGCCAATGCGGAAGCTCACATGCGCGCACCTCCCCTCCTCTCTCCTCTCTCCCCCTGGCGTGGGCTGACCATAGGAAGACCCCCAGGGCCTCCCCTCTCCCTCCCGTGGCCTGTGGTGAGCACCCCATGCTCACCGGCGCACGGCGCCCTCGGTGGACCGGGCCCGCCTATAAAAGGCACCCCGGAGGCCTTCTCTCCCTTTTGATCTCTCTCTCCACCTCAATAGGATGCCTGTGAAGCCTGAGCCCTTCCCTCTCTCTCTGTGCTCGGGATCGAGCCGAAGCTCGCCGCGGCAGCTCCGCCGTCGATCTCCGGGTACGGCGCCACTCCGGTCCCCATTCTCCTCCCTCTGGTCCTCCCGTGCCCTCCTGACCCGATTCCCCCTCTCTCCCGTCGTTATTGCAGGCTGGGACGGGCGTTTGAGGACGGTCCCGAAGCTCCTCCGCCGCGGCCTCCTCATCGCCGGCGACCCCGTCCTCCTCCGCCCTCCGCTCCACCTCCAGAGGACCGGCGGGTCCTCCCCGAGCCCGTTCCGACCCTCTCCTTCCCTCGTCGTGGCCTCCCTCGCCGTCGGTGAGCCGCTTCCCTCTCGGACGCGAGGAGGAAGACGGACCTGACAGGTGGTCCCCACCTGTCAGCCTCTCCTCCCCTCACCCACGCCCTCTCTCCTCTCCCCTGAGCTGCTGGCAGCCGGGCCCCGTGCGTCAGGTTTGAACCTGACTGCGTGCACGGCCGGCCGGCTGACCAGATGGGCCGGCCCAGCCCCTGGCTCAGGATCCGGTGCCCTTTTTCCCTTTTTATTTTTTGGTGGGTTTTGCAAAAATCCCACATGACTAAATAATTGCCCAATGCAATTATTTTCTCCACCATAAATCTTAGAATATTGTATAAAATTTAATAGTGCCATCTGTGCAATTTACTGAAAGAGTTTTTATCACTAGTTTTATTTAAAACCTATTAAAAGAACCTTTTTAGCCTCTGTTATTGTGTTTCTAATATAGTCTTCACAGATAAATTTGTTGCGGATATTTTTAATATGACTTTAGAGATTTGACAAAATAGGTGAACATTTTTGATAGGTAGATTGAGTGCTCTGTTTGCATGCTTGTTTATTTATTGTCGCTATTTCCGCATCGATAGATTGCGCCGTTGACGGAGAAGTTAGACTCGAAGACTTCGAAGACCCCGGAGAATTTGTCGAGCCAGGAAAGCAGCCCTTTGACCATGTCAAGAAACTATTTTAACTTGCATGTCATATAGCACTTTACTTCCGGCATTATCGATCATATGAGGCGGTGGTTTCCCCTTCGGTGGGATGCCTCCGGTGCTTTCCGTTGATACTTGCATCGAGCACGACCCTACCACCTTATGAGGGTTGTGCGGGTAGGAATAGATAGGTTGCTAGTAGATGCTACGCAAGTGGGATGGGACTTATGCACGGTGGTACCGAGAGGTGTATGTTTTCAATACTCTTTCGAAAACCACGTTGGGTGTCACTAATGCCCGAGGGAGATGATGATGAGTTGGGTGACCACTTTAGAAAGAAGTGGTGTACCGGAACAAATGGGTGTGTGTTTTCGAAAATGGATTAGATTTAAGGTCTGCTGACCGTCCTAACCTTACATGCATGACCATGATACCCCTTATGGGACGGGGCTTTGTTGATTACCTTGGTGGGTACTGGCAAGGAGCCCGCATTACTAGTGGCGGGAGTGGCGCGGTCACTCTCGATACGGGGTCGTACCGGATGTACGATCATGCACTGTCTTTATAGGCACCGGGCACACCGTTGGTCCCCTCATGGATGGTATGGTTTGAGCAAGGCTCGTGTGATGTACGTCATGAGGGCTGGGTACCAATCGAGTGGACTCTTTGTTTAGTATCACCGGGGGAAAGGCATTGTTCGGGTGCTTACCTCGGGTATGTATATACCACGAGTCATGGATGACACGGAAGTTCCCCGAGTCTTGTGGGTAAAGTGTGCAACATCTGCAGAGTGTAAAACTATTCGAATAGTCGCGTCCGTGGTCATGGACAGTTGGAGGTCCTTCTTAGACTACGTCCGAATCTTTTCGTAAAATATTGGAGTGAGTATGGGTGTGTTAGTGACAAGAGTTCACGTGAGTCCAGTACGATGACTAGGCATGAAAAATGAACTAAGTCTGATGACTTGGTGTGAGCAGAATGTGTTCAACTGATACCGTGATGGTATCGGCAATGTGTTATCATGAATACTTGGTTATTTGTTGATGCATACTTACTATTACTTGATCATGTCACTTGCATACAAAATCAGCTTTCCGCAAGTTACCTATAGTGCTATATCATGCATCATTATTGCCTCGTTCCGCTCTTGGGTTGCTTGCGAGTACATTCAAAGTACTCATTGGCTTGCCACTAGTTATTTAATTGGCTAGGCATGGAAGAACAGGAGTTTGTTGAAGAGTTCGTCGGAGACGAACATGCGAACTAGGACGCTTCCCAGTCAGAATGCCTGTAGGTTAAGGCAGATAGCATGGGTTCACGCTTTCGACGAAGATTTCCGCTGCTTGTTCTAGACTTAGTGTTTGGCCCGAGTGGCCCTATCCTTGTAAGACTGAGACCTTCGTGGTCATCATTTGTGTAAGACGCTTAATGTGGATGTAAGACTCTTTTATTCAGCTTCTGTGTGTTCAGTGAGCATTGATCTCTGGGATCACTGTACACGTGCAATCGGTGATCTCGACTTATGAGTTGGGGTCCCCACAGAGCTGGCATCAGAGCCATCCTGATTGTAGGAAGCCCTTAGTTAGCATGGACGTTAGTAGGACTAAAGCCGTTTTCAAAACTACACCTAGCTTTGGAACTTAGGAATTCTGCACTATTTATCTCTCCTATGCTTCACACAACACTTTGCTGACTCTCCTCTTTTCAAACCTTTGTAGATGGCCGTCGTACCCGAAGCCTTGCTGACATCCGGCTTTCCCTTACTCCTTGGGGACAGCCTGGAGAAGTGCCAGTTTCGTCAACCACCCATTTTCCTCTACCACGAGCACTAGGTCGATGCCGTCATGAAGGAGTACCATGTGGATGTGGTCGTGAAGGCAAACGACTCCCCGACCAGTTGGTTCTTTGAAGGACCACGGATGAAGACTATGATACTTGTCATCGAGACAGCTGCACACAAGGCCCTCCTACACCTTCGAGACATCATTCCGGAGATGGCTGATGAGCCAGCTACTCGCTACCTTCCCTTCAGGAAGGATGACTTGGACGAGAGTTGGACGTTGATTCCGGCCAAGGAGGATGGCACATCACTCCGGTTCCAGACCTACTTCAGTCTCTCCGCCAATAGTCTGGTTCACAACTTGGTGAAGGAATCCGTGAAGCTCCGCGAGGAACTTCACCACACCCGAGGGCTACTTCGACAAGCCAAGACTAAGCCAGACAAGATCAAGAAGGATGAAGCCCCCGAGGGACGACCAGCTGTCGCTTATTGAGGAGGAGTGCCCCCAGCCAGTGATGCACCTGCACGTAGACGTCACATGAGTGTGAAGGAGTACCGTAAGTTCTTCACCGACCCGCGCGTAAGGCGTCGTCGGGATGGGCCTCCTCGTTCCCCGACCCCGTCGATCGGGAATGATGCTCGTTCTGAGGATGAGCCAGAGGAAGACCCAGAGGAGCGTGACTACGAGACCGAGCACTCCACCACCTAAATCCAAGAACCCCTAGGGTAGGATCAGACATGTATCCCACATGCGTAGTTGAGTCCGTGAAATGGTTCATATGAAACCATGTGTGCTTGTTGTTGTTTCGTTGTTTGTGTGTTCCGATGCAAGTCGCGCTTTTGCCTTGGGCAACATGTAAGCTACTACATCGTCTATCTTAATATATGTTGTTGGTCTTTTGACCTTCGTTTCTTCACACTTGCACTTGACCGACCCCCTTAGGCGCTTTTTGTCGTTTTGCTTATCCTCTTGTCGACCCCCAGTTGTTTGACTTGGCTGCTCCAAACAGGATGGTGACTGCTACATGCAACAGCTCCTTCACCAACCCCGAAGTCGGCAACTCAAGCCAGTAGCAGGGTGATGGTGGGGCTGCTCACGCTGGAGAACACCAGGAGCAGCCACAAGGTGACATTCCCCCGCCACCACCTCCGCCGGAGAACATGACCATAGCCCAGTTTCTCCAAGTTCTCCGAGAGGAGCGCCAGGCCAACAATGCTGCTCTCCAGCAGATGGCCCAGGCTCTCGTGAACAACCAACAGCAGGGTAGGAACGGCAATGGCCGCTCCACGTTGTCTGAGTTCATGAGAAACTCGCCCTCGACCTTCACTGAGACTGCTGAGCCGTTGGATGCTGATGACTGGATCCGCACCATCGAGGACCTCCTTGCCCTGGTCAACTGCAATGAGGATCATGATAAGGTGCTTTATGCCTCTCACTGCCTCAGAGGTACCGCCCGAGCATGGTGGGATGGATTCAAGGTCATGCAGGGAGAGCATGTGATCACGTGGAATGACTTCAAGGAAGGTTTCCGCACTGCCCATATTCCATCTGGGATCATGGCTATCAAGAAGAGAGAGTTTCGAGCGCTGAAGCAAGGAAGTGGCTCTGTCAAGGAGTACCTGCAGAAGTTCAACCTGCTGTCAAGGTATGCACCTGAAGACGTTAGCACGGAGGCTGCCAAGAAGGAACGCTTCATGGAAGGACTTCAGCAAATTCTGCAGTATCACCTCATCATCTGTGACTGTCGCACCTTCTTTGATCTGGTAAACAAAGCCCTCATGTTGGAAGACAAGCGTCATGCCATCGAAGACACTCGCAAGCGCAAGATGATCAACAAAGGAAGCTCAAGCAACCAGAAGCCTCGCCCATGGCAGCCAGCTCCAGCCAAGCCAACCTATCAGCCACAGCAGGCTAGACCTCCTACGCCTCGTCCGAGCTACCAGCCTCAGCAGTATGCCAATCCCAGGCCAGCCTACAACTACAACCCCAATAACAACAATGGTGGCAGAAACCTCAACAATAACCCTGGGCAAGTCACCTGCTTTGGATGCGGTCAGCCTGGACACATCTCTTGGCTTTGTCCCAATAGGAAGCCTGATGCACCGCGCCCCAATGCGCCAGCTCAAGGACAAGCCCGAGGAGCACCGCCAAGGAACCCAGCTCCCCGCAACCAGCCTAACAATGGCAAGGTTCGTGTGAATCACGTCACCGCAGAGGAAGCCCAGGAAGACCCAGACGTCATACTGGGTACGTTCCTCGTCAACTCAACCCCAGCAACAGTATTGTTTGATTGTGGAGCTTCGCATTCTTTTGTCACCCAAAAGTTTGCACTAGAGAGTGGCATGGAACCTACACCCTTGGGTAGTCGTATGCGGATACAAACCCCCGGTTCAGTTATGAAGTCTGGATTAGGGTGTAAGGGGGTGAAGATAGACATCAACGGGGTAGACTTCCTAGCAGACCTTATAGTTCTGGATTCACCCGGCTTGGATATTACCTTGGCATGAACTGGTTGACTAAGCACCAAGGCTTACTAGACTGTGCCAAGAGGACTGTCACCATGACCAACAACCGAGGTGTGGAAGTCAAGTATGTCCCCAATCCTGTCTCCACGCAAGCCCCTCAGATTAACTGCCTGTCGGGAGTTGAGTTGGATCAAGTGCCAGTAGTATGTGAATACCCGAATGTGTTTCCTGATGAGCTGCCCGGGATGCCTCCTGACCGTGACATTGAGTTCATCATTGAGCTTATGCCCGGATCAAGGCCCATCTATAAGAAGGCCTATAGGATGGGATCCGAGGAGTTGGCTGAATTGAAGAAGCAACTAGCAGAGCAGCTCGGGAAAGGATTTATTCGCCCTAGTGCCTCTCCTTGGGGATCTCCTGTTCTATTTGTGTCAAAGAGAGACGGCACTATCAAACTCTGCGTCGATTACCGTTCTCTCAATGAGGTCACAATAAAGAACAAGTATCCACTCCCCAAGATTGAAGACCTGTTTGATCAGTTGAATGGAGCCAAGGTGTTCTCCAAGATCGATCTTAGGTCTGGGTACTATCAGCTGAAGATCAGACCTCAAGATATTCCGAAGACAGCATTTGTGACCCGATATGGCCTATATGAATACACGGTCATGTCATATGGATTGACGAATTCCCCGGCCTACTTCATGTACCTCATGAATAAAGTCTTCATGGAGTACTTGGACAAGATCGTTGTTGTCTTCATTGATGACATCCTTGTCTTCTCCAAGTCTGAAGAGGAGCATGAAGAGCACTTGAGGTTGGTCCTAGAGAAGCTTCGAGAGCACTAGCTTTATGCCAAGTTCAGCAAGTGTGAATTCTGGCTGCATGAAGTTGGATTCTTGGGTCATATGTTGACTGCGGAGGGATTATCAGTAGACCCTGCCAAGATTGAAGCCGTGACTGAATGGTAGACCCCAACCATAGTGAAGGAAGTCAGGAGCTTTCTCGGACTCGCGGGATATTACCGCAAGTTCGTAGAAGGATTCTCAAGCATCGCCCGACCAATGACCCAGCTCCTGAAGAAGGACAAGAAGTTTGAGTGGACCGCTAAGTGCGAGGAAAGCTTCCAGGAGCTCAAGAAGAGATTGACCACAACCCCTGTTTTGGCCACCCCCGATATTCACAAGGAGTTTGTGATTTATTGTGATGCATCAAGAACCGGGCTAGGAGGTGTTCTGATGCAAGAAGGCAGAGTCGTAGCATATCTTTCCAGACAGCTACGTCCTCATGAAGAGAACTACGCAACTCATGATCTCGAGTTCGCAGCCGTAGTTCATGCCCTGAAGTACTGGTGGCATTACATTCTGGGGAAGCGATGTGAGATATTCACTGACCACAAGAGTTTGAAGTATATCTTCACTCAAAGGGATTTGAATATGAGGCAGCAAAGATGGTTGGAGTTGATCAAGGACTACGACCTCAGTGTTCAATACCACCTCGGAAAGGCCAATGTGGTAGCTGACACCTTAAGCAGAAAGGCTTGCTCCTTGAATGCTATGATTAAGGAAAGGCTACCCTCTTTGTATGATGAGCTTGAGAGCTTCGGCTTGGAACTGGTCACACCAGGATTTCTCGCCAACCTCGAAGCGAAGCCTACCTTGATGGACGATATCAAAGAAGCCCAGAAGGGACACGAGAGCATCGAAGGCATTAAGAGGAAGATCAAGGCAGGCAAGGCCCCAGGATTCTCAGAGGATGAACAAGGAGTCATGTGGTTTGGGAACCGCATTTGCGTACCCAACAAAAAGGAGCTCAAGAACTTGATCTTACAAGAAGCTCATAGCACTCCCTACTCCATCCATCCTGGAGGAACCAAGATGTATCAAGACCTCAAGGCAAGATTCTGGTGGCATGGCATGAAGCGGGAGATAGGCATGTTCGTGGCTAAATGTGATGTATGCCAGAGGGTCAAGGCTGAGCATCAGCGACCTGCCGGACTACTGCAGCCCCTTAAAGTGCCTGAATGGAAGTGTGAAAAAATTAGGATGGACTTCATCACCGGTTTACCAAGGTCAAGCAAGGGACATGATTCCGTTTGGGTCATTGTCGACCACCTGACCAAGGTCGCCCATTTTATTCCCGTCAAGACCACCTATGATGGCAACAAGTTAGCCAGCCTCTACATAGAGCGGATCGTGAGTCTTCATGGAGTACCAAAGGAGATTGTGTTAGACCTAGGGACCCAGTTCACCTCAAGGTTCTGGAAGAAGTTTCAAGAAGCTATGGGAACCAAGCTCTCCTTCAGCACTGCTTTTCACCCCCAGACCGGTGGGCAAACGGAACGAGTAAACCAGATACTCGAAGACATGCTCCGCGCTTGTGTTCTGGCATATGGAGCCAAGTGGGAAGATTGCTTACCGTTCACCGAGTTCTCCTACAACAACAGCTATCAGTCAAGCCTTCAGATGGCACCATTTGAGGTGTTGTATGGACGCAAGTGCCGTACTCCCCTCAACTGGTCAGAGACCGGAGAAGGATTGGTGTTTGGGCCAGATATCCTCCACGAAGCCGAAGAGCAAGTTCAACTTATCCAAGAGCGCCTCAAGACCACTAAGTCAAGACAGAAGAGCCACACCGACTCTCACCATCGAGGACTGAACCTCGACGTTGGAGATTATGTCTACCTCCACATCACGCCTCTCAAGGGAACCAAGCGTTTTCACGTCAAAGGAAAGCTCGCGCCAAGGTATATCGGACCCTTCAGGATCACTGCAAGACGAGGGGAAGTTGCTTATCAGCTAGAGCTACCTTCCAAGTTGTCGGATGTGCACAACGTCTTCCACGTGTCGCAGCTTCGGAAGTGTCTGCAAGTTCCCGATCACCCCGACCTCTACAAAGACATCGACCATCAGGCCATCGACCTTCAACCAGATCTCACTTATCGTGAGAGGCCTGTCCGCATTTTGGATGAAGCTGAGCGCTGCACCCGAAGCCGCACCATCAAGTACTTCAAGCTCCAGCGGAGCAACCACACAAAAGCAGAAGCAACATGGGAGCGTGAACATTATCTCAGATCAGAGTTTCCATATCTTTTTAGTGCTTAGCCTAGGAATCTCGGGGACGAGATTCTTGTAAGGGGGAAGGTCTGTCACACCCTGTATTTTGGCACATTGTTGTGTTTGGTTTTATAAAAAAAATTGGAGCCAACTGAAACTTTTTGAGTGCATGCTTGTTTGAATTGCTTGAGTGTTCAAGTTTGGCACTATTAGGTTCTACTCCACTCCATCTTCATATTCCTTGATCCAAATTCCTTGCCCTATGATCATGCCATGTGAATATAGCTCAAAAATATTTTTATCAAAATTTATTTTCACCAAAAAGGATTTATTCAATTTAGGATCACTAAAACCCCTGAATTGAGGTTTGAACTACAAGTCCTCAATTTAGGTGGATATTTTCTTCCCAAATGCTTTATTTGAATCCTACTATTTATATGACTTCTCAAAACCACCAAATATTATTTTTAAAGATTATTTTCATATTTTATTTAAAGGCTTTTTCTTAAGGGCAGAAATGGCTTTTCCTAAGGGAAAATTATTTAAATGCCTGGAAAATATTTGAGAAAATTTAGAGAGACTCAGTGAACATATATTTTCCATATATATATGAGTTTCAACACAAGGGCTTGATCATAACATGGGCAAAACCCCTCAAAACCCTTCCTGATCAGATCAAACTTTTGGAATGTTTCTGCAAGAAATATTCTGAATAAATTCCAAGAAAATTATATCAAGTCAACACTATCATAGGTGATGATCTTGCAAAGTTTAATCTCAATACAAGTTGGTTTGCTTCATCAAACCAACCCAAATCCATTTCTGTCCAGATTCAAATTTTGACAACTTTACATTGTGAAGTGTCTTCCCTTGACCTCAAACTTTGTGGGCATGCTCTAATGACCAATTAGTGATGATACACGAAGTGGTGCATCAAGGTTTAAAGACTAACCCCTTTGAATCTATAGAAAACAGATTCTGTCTATTTCTAGGTTTTCCCTAGGTTCCATTATGAACTTTCTTCTCTTAAGCTCAAACTTGGTGATCACTCTTGTTTTCCATCACCCCTTGACCTTATCAAATCTCAAGATGATACAAGTTCATTTGACCCCCCTAAACATCATCAAACACCTTCTGCCAGAAATGTAAAACTGGCATTTTTCACCTCAAATCCTTTTACCCTTACCTCCGCCCTCCGCTCCACCTCTAGAGGACCGGCGGGTCCTCCCCGAGCCCGTTTCGACCCTCTCCTCCCCTCGTCGTGGCCTCCCTCGCCGTCGGTGAGCCGCTCCCCTCTCAGACGCGAGGAGGAAGACGGACCTGACAGCTAGGGCCCACGCATCAGGTTTGAACCTCACTACGCGCGCAGCCAGCCGGCTGACCAGATGGGCCGGCCCAGACCCTGGCAGCCCCTGGCTCAGGATCTGGTGCCCTTTTTCCCTTTTTATTTTTTGGTGGGTTTTGCAAAAATCCCACAGGACTAAATAATTACCCAATGCAATTATTTTCTCCACCATAAAGCTTGGAATATTGTATAAAATTTAATAGTGCCATCTGTGCAATTTACTAAAAGAGTTTTTATCACTAGTTTTATTTAAATCCTATTAAAAGCACCTTTTTAGCCTCTGTTATTGTGTTTCTAATATAGTCTTCACAGATAAATTTATTGTAGATATTTTTAATATGACTTTAGAGATTTAACAGAATAGGTGAACATTTTTGATAGGTAGATTGAGTGCTCTGTTTGCATGCTTGTTTATTTATTGTCGCTATTTCCGCATCGATAGATTGCGCCATTGACGGAGAAGTTGGACTCGAAGACTTCGAAGACCCCGGAGAATTTGTCGAGCCAGGCAAGCAACCCTTTGACCATGTCAAGAAACTATTTTAACTTGCATGTCATATAGCACTTTACTTCCGGCATTATCGATCATATGATGCGGTGGTTTCCCCTTCGGTGGGATGCCTCTGGTGCTTTCCGTTGATACTTGCATCGAGCACGACCCTACCACCTTATGAGGGTTGTGTCGGTGGGAGTAGATAGGTTGCTAGTAGATGCTACGCAAGTGGGATGGGACTTATGCATGGCGGTATCGAGAGGTGTGTGTTTTCAATACTCTTTCGAAAACCCCATCGAGTGTCACTAATGCGCGAGGGAGATGATGATGAGTTGGGTGACCACTTGAGAAAGAAGTGGTGTACCGGAACAAATGGGTGTGTGTTTTCGAAAACGGATTAGATTTAAGGTCTACTGACCGTCCCAACCTTACATGCACGACCATGATACCCCTTATGGGACGGGGCTTTGTTGATTACCTTGGTGGGTACTGGCAAGGAGCCTGCATTACTAGTGGCGGGAGTGGCGTTGTCACTCTCGATACGGGGTCGTACCGGATGTACGATCATGCGCTGTCTTTACAGGCACCGGGCACACCATTGGTCCCCTCATGGATGGTACGGTTTGAGCAAGGCTCGTGTTATGTACGTCATGAGGGCTGGGTACCAATCGAGTGGACTCTTTGTTTAGTATCGCCGGGGGAAAGGCATTGTTCGGGTGCTTACCTCGGGTATGTATATACCGCGAGTCGTGGATGACACGGAAGTTCCCCGAGCCTTGTGGGTAAAGTGTGCAACCTCTGCAGAGTGTAAAACTATTCGAATAGCCGCGTCCACGGTCATGGACAGTTGGAGGTCCTTCTTAGACTACGTCCGAATGTTTTCATAAAATATTGGAGTGAGTATGGGTGTGTTAGTGACAAGAGGTCACGTGAGTCCAGTCCGATGACTGGGCATGAAAAATGAACTAAGTCCGATGACTTGGTGTGAGCAGAATGTGTTCAACTGATACCGTGATGGTATCGGCAATGTGTTATCATGAATACTTGGTTATTTGTTGATGCATACTTACTATTACTTGATCATGTCACTTGCATACAAAATCAGCTTTCCGCAAGTTACCTATAGTGCTATATCATGCATCATTATTGCCTCGTTCCGCTCTTGGGTTGCTTGCGAGTACATTCAAAGTACTCATTGGCTTGCCACTGGTTATTTAATTGGCCAGGCATGGAAGAACAGGAGTTTGTTGAAGAGTTCGTTGGAGACAAACATGCGAACTAGGACGCTTCCCAGTCAGAATGCATGTAGGTTAAGGCAGATGGCATGGGTTCACGCTTTCGACGAAGATTTCCGCTGCTTGTTCTAGACTTAGTGTTTGGCCCGAGTGGCCCTATCCTTGTAAGACTAAGACATTCATGGTCATCATTTGTGTAAGACGCTTAATGTGGATGTAAGACTCTTTTATTCAGCTTCTGTGTGTTCAGTGAGCATTGATCTCTGGGATCACTGTACACGTGCAATCGGTGATCTCGACTTATGAGTCGGGGTCCCCACAGGCTCCGTATCATGAAACACGATGAATCTTTCTCCTTGATTTTTTTCTAGAAAATTAGGATTTTATAGCGCTAGAATTAGGGCTGGGAGGGGGCACGAGGTGAGCACCACCCACCAGGCCGCGCCAGGGGGGCTTGCGTGCCCTAGTGGGTTGTGGGCACCCTGGGACCCCTCTCTGGTGGCTTATGTCTCAAATATTCCTCAAATGTTCTGAAATAATTCTCCAAAAAGTTTTGTTCAGTTCTAAATTTTTTTATTTATGCACAAAAACAACACCATGGTAGTTCTGTTGAAAATATCATCAGTCCGGGTTAGTTTCATTCAAATCATGCAAATTAGAGTCCAAAAAAAGAACAAAAGCATTAGGAAACGTACATACGATGGAGACGTATCACCCATCTCCGCCCGACGCTACACACACACCTCTCCTTGCCCCCCGAGCACCTTCGTGGGAAGTCCGGGGCCCCTCCCTCTATCATTTTGCTTAGGGTTAGGGTTAGGTTGTACATGCGCCTGAAAAATTATGAAGAGTTTAGATGAATTTGCCACAAGTTCATCCACGTCACCCAGACATTCTAGTTTCATCTATGTCAATAAAGAACATCACTTAATAATTTTTTTGCTCTATTAAGGCTCCCATATACGTATATTGATGCAACTCGAAGAGATTTTTGGAATCCTTTTAAAAATTAGTAAAGCCGAAGCACTTTTGAGGGCTCTTGATTAAGGTTTCCCGTATAACATTTAGTAAAGTTTTGACATGCAAGGTATAATATCGAGTCGAGGTGATCCTTAGAAACTTAGTTCTTTTTTGTAGTTTATCCGATTGATGGTTTCATGTAATAGTGGACTCTACATTGTGTAGCTACATTGGGTAACTAAATTTTCACCTTTGTGTGGGTACTTTGCATGAGTATGGCATGGTATCTAGGTCCATTTAACATACTTACCAATTTTGAATATGTGTTTGGTAGCATATGTATGCAGATGATTGATTAGTGTTTTGTTCTATGTTTTCATGATTATTTATCGATCAATCTTTCAAAGTGGTATAGAAAAAATAGGTATATACACAATTGATCCGCCTCTTCCTTTTATGCAACCAGCACACTCGTAATTAGTTTCTCGTTTGGAAATTTGAGAGTTCCTATAGCAAAACGATAAGAATTAGAATTGTTTATGATTCTATTTAATTGGTTTGATGCTTCTTCCTGTTAATTTTACAATATACTTCTTCATTTCATGCATTAAACACTCCCATGGACTTTATTCTTTAGCCAAACAACATGACTGACTCTAGCATTTGGATAGGCTCCTCTGATCACTGGTCGGGGTATGCCGAAGATAAAGGCGATGTGAGCAGCAACTAGGTAATTAAGGTTACAAAGAACATGCATGAGCATTGCAAACATCTCCATATATCTAACCATTAATTAAATGTTGATGATTTGAAACCCTTGCCAGGCATACGTACGAGGTACACCTTCTCCAGCACCCATTGTGCAGCAGGAATGTGACATGGATGAGCTTAATCATGAGTTGATCGCGTCATGTAAGAGTACCATCAAGGCCCTGGAGGAATAAGGCTATCAATGATAATGCTACAATCTATGAAAAGATGTTTAGTCTCAAAGGTCAGATCGCGTCGCTGAACCTTGAGATAAGTGAGATCAAGAAGGACATACAAGTCCTGAAGTCCGAGAGCGCTCAACTGAAGATGGAGAAGATCCATTACATAATGGAGGGGTAGATGAATAGCAATAAGCTTCATGAGCTTAAGTTTGTCCTTCGACATGAAACTAGGTAGTGTCAAGAGGGGCACATCGATACATTATGAGAAGTTGGTAATTTACTTTTGTCAATTTGGTGAAATGTTTAGTTTCTGAATTAAGCTGGTAGAATCTTTTGGGAATTTCTGAAATGTTTACTTTGTGAAGCTGGAAATATCTTTTGTGATGTGGTAGTATTTTTTGAGAATTTCGACGTATTTTTTATTAGCTAAATATGACAGTGCTAGCATGCAACTCTGCCAATTTCATAGGTATTCAACATACTACTAGCATCGTCCCAAATGCCACCACTAAATTCTAACAGTCGCGCCATATTGATGGTGTAGGATGTCCACGCCAGCTGGTTCCTTTTTGCCACGCCATAGCTAGGCTTTTCTACACTAGTTATAGTAAGAGAAAACACATAAGGTTTTAAGGAAATTAGCATTGAAAATGCCAAGATATTACTTGATGATGTGTTTCCTATTTTCTTTGAAAAACCTCCTCCCCAAGATGAGAACGCTAAGGATGATATCACTTGATACTATGCATTATGCCTAGCTAGGGGCGTAAAACAATAACACTAGTTGGGAGGCAACCCAATAGTTATCTTATTTTCTTGTTTTACTTTCTGTTTCGTTGAGACAAAGTGATTGTTGCTACAGTAATGATTGAGTTTTTATTTTTAAATTAGTATTTGTGCCAAGTAAAGCCTTTGGGATGACTTGCGTGATAAGTAGAATTGATATGGCGCAAAAATAGATACTTTTGCATCCAGTGCAGAATTTATCTGATTTTACTGGGAAGTCTTTTCGATCTTAAATTTTTACATTGTATTGGTATACATATTATCCTGGGTGTCCTAATTTTTCAGAATTATTGGAGTTACAGAAGTATTGTTTCTCTATAGATCATTACATATTGTTCTGTTTTAGACAGATTCTGCTTTTGCTTGCATAGTTTGCTTGTTTTAATGATGCTATGGATTGTATCAGGGGTATAAGCCATGGATAAGTTAGAATGCAGTACCTTATGCAATAATATAATATGAATCAATTTATAACAGTACCTAAAGTATTTGATATGTTTATTATACTAACAGATCTCACGAAGTTTTCTGTTGAGTTTTGTGTGCTAAAGTTTTCATGTTTTTGGTGCTATCACGATGGATGAACGAATAAGGAGCGGAAAGAGCCTAATCTTGGGGATGACCAAGGCACCCCAAGTCAAATTCTAGGAACACTCAAGCGTCTAAGATTGGGGATGCCCCAGAAGGCATTCCCTTTTTCGTCTCAATCCATTAGTATGTCACTTGGACCTACATTTTTATTCATCACATGATATGAGTTCTGCTTCGAGTATCGCTTGTTTTAGTTTTTCAAAATCATTGTTTGCTGGAGACACCTACTTGAGAGAGACACATCTTCACCTTGATTTGTTACAATACTCAATGTGCTTCACTTATATCTTTTGAGCTTAGCAGTTGCTCCAGTACTTCACTTATATCTTTTAGAGCACGATGTCATATAGATTTGATAGAAATAATTGCACTCTCGTTCTTCACTTAAATTTGTTTGAGAGGTAATAAACAGTGATGGTAATTTGCATGGGTTCTAAGAAAAGTACAAAAATAATAGGTATTCAAAGAGTGCATAATCAAAACCACATGTAGCACATAAGAGAGAAATTGTGGGTTAATGATATTGATGTGGTAATATGAAGGAGCATGAGTGCATGGTTGTCGGTTAGTAGGAATATCGATAGTTAAACGATGTTAATTTCATGTTCATCTAACTATTTTTGATGGCATGGTGATGATGTGTGAGCATTCTTATTCCTCGTTGAAATCCTAGTGCTGTTTAGGTCGGAGGCGCGCGATGGTTAACTCCTCCCAACCTCCTCCCTAGGGGCATGCGAGTAGTATTTTGCTTCAAGAGAGCTAATAAAACTTTGTAATTAGTATGTGAGTTCTTTATGACTAATGTGAGTCCATGGATGTATGCACTCTCCCTTTTTCATATTTGCTAGCCTCTTCGGTACCGTGCATTTCCCATTCTCACCTCTGGATTGATGCAAACTTCGTCGGTGCATCCAAACCCCGCAGGATGATACGCTCTGTTGCACATAAGCCTCATTATAGCTTCCTCAAAACAGCCACCATACCTACCTATCATGGCATTTTCATAGCCATTCCGAGATATATTGTCGTGCAACTTCCACCGCTACATCATATGACTAGTACATTCATTGTCGTATTGCTTTGCATGATCATGTAGGTGACATAGTATTTTTGGCAAAGCCACCGTTCATCATTGTTTAAATGTTAGATAGATCATTGCACATCCTAGTACACTACCAGAGGCATTCATATAGAGTCATATTGTTTAGTAGTTTTTCATATTGAGTTGCAAGTAAATAAAAGTGTTATGATCATCATTATTAGGGCACTGTCTCAGTGACGAAAGGATGATGGATACAATGACTCCCCCACAAGTCGGGATGAGACTCCGGAAAAAAATATGGGTGAAAAGGAAAGAAAGAAAAAGGGAAAGAAAAAAAGGATAAATAGAAAAAACGAAAAAAGTGAGAGAAAAGAGAGAAGGGACAATGCTACTACCTCCTTTTCCACACTTGTGCTTCAAAGAAGCACCATGTTTTTCATATAGAGAGTCTCATGTTTTGTGACTTTCATATGCTTGTGGGAATTTTTCATTATAGAACTTGACTTGTATATTATGATGTCGGGCTTCCTCAAATGCCCGAGGTCTTCATGAGCAAGCAAGTTGGATGCACACCCACTTAGCTTCATTCGAGATATCACACACTTATAGCTCTAGTGCACACATTGCATGGCAATCCCTACTCCTCGCATTGATATCTATTGTCTCCATAGCCTGTTGATACACCTAGTTGATGTGAGATTTTCTTCTCCACTTTTTACCCTTTTGATATCTACTACCATATTCTATTCCACCTATATGCTATATCCATGGTTCACACTCATGTATTGAGTGAGGAATAAAAAGCTGAAGCGCATTAAAAAGTACAATCCAATTGCCTGACTTAACACCATGGTGCTTGACATTTGTATTTATGTGGTGAAGACGGAGCCATGCCATGCTAATATGATCGATAAATGGGGGGAATTCTTTAAGGATCATATATTTGAAAGTTGATGATTGTGTTATTTATTCTTATGGGTATTAATATGTTAATGTTTATTGATTCATCATTTCTCAATGATCATACCTGAAAGATATTACATGTTGGGTAGCATGTCACATCAAAAAAATCTATTCTTATCATTTGCCTACTCGAGGACGAGGAGGAATTAAGCTTGAGGATGTTGATAGGTCTCCAACGTATCTATAAATTTTTATTGTTCCATGCTATAATATTATCATTCAATGATACTTTTTGGGCATTTATTTGTTGATTCATGTTATTTTTTTGTACTAACCTATTAACCCAGTGCCAAGTACCAAGTGTTGTTTTCTGCATGTTTTTGGCTTTTCAGGAATACCATACTAAATGAAGTGCAAATATCCTAAAACTTTTTGACGATTTTTTATGGACAAAATAAGGACCTGGAAGCTTCAGAGGGAGACAAGGGACCACACGAGGTGACCCCAAGACAATAGGGTGTCACCAAGGGGGTGGACGCATCCTGATGGCTTGGGACCACCTCCCCGACCCTCTAGCATAGTTCTCTGGCCTATAAATTCTCATTTATCCCCAAAAAACCTAGAGAGCCTCCTGAAACATTTTTTCGGCCGCCAAAAATATCTTTTCTGTCTTGTGCCCATCTGGAGCCCTGTTCCGGTGCCGTGCCGGAGGGTGGCTCAATCACGGGGGGCCTCTACATCAACCTTGCTTCTCCCATGTTGATGTGTGAGTAGTTCACCATAGACCTACGGGTTCGTAGTTAGTACCTAGATCTCTCTCTCGCTCGCTATGTTCTTTGTTGCCATGATCATCGCAATTCCCGTCGTGATCTATCTTATGTAATAACTCTTTGTAGTGTGTTTGCTGGGATTCGATGAATTGTGGGTTTATGTTTTGATTATTCATGAAAAAGATTTGAGTCTTGTCTGAATCCTTATTTGATTCTTATTTGCATGATTGTTATAGATCCATAATTCTCTCTGATCTATCGGTTTAGTTTGGACAACTAGATTGGTTTATCATTAGTGGGAGAGGTGCATTGTAGTGGGTTTAATCTTACGGTGCTATATATCCTAGTGACAAAGTAGGGGACAAGACACGTATTTGTATTGCTGCCACTAAGAGCAACTCCAATCGGGCGACCCATTTCATTCGCACATGACCGTTTGGGTCGCCCAGGACACGAAACTCGGCCCAATGCACCGACCCAAACGGATGTGTGTCCGTTTTTCATCCGCCCACACCCATTTCAGGCCCAAATTTGGGTGGCATTTGCGTTGATGCAGACACGAAGCGGACATGCACCTTGCCCGCATGCTCCATCCCCTGGCCTACCAATAGGCGACACAGTCTCGCCTGCTTATCCCCTTCACCCACCCGTCGTTCACAAATGCACAAACCCTAGGCTAACACCCCCAATTATCCTGGCCACCCTTGCTCTCCAACCCTCCCTCCTCCACCCCAGAAGCACATCAACCAGCAGGGTGCCTCTCTCGTTCCGGTGCGGGGGGGCTAGTGGTAGATCTGCGGTGGCGGTGAGATTTGGCGCATCCTGCCAGCGGGATTTGGCAAATACGGCTGTTGACTCACGATGCTTGTCATGGAATTGCCTGGTGCTGGTCCACCCGGCCTGGGAAATGCCTCGGTGCCACATGCAGGTGTTGAATCCGCCTCTAGCCACTCCGGTTTGTACCATCGTCGGTGCGCCGCTAAAGCCACGGCCGGCAGTCTCACTGGCTCGATGCTGGCCTAGAATCTTGTCGGCTTACGATTGTCATTCATAAAGTGCAACGACTACCCGTTGCAAGTCGTCGACGTGTTTCCTGGACGCCGGAACATCCCGGTTGGTGTTCGTAAAGTGCACAAATGACGGGGTATGATTTTCATTCGGTGTCAGAGTATACAAACAAGGGTGTTTATTTCCCCCTAACTTGTGCGTGGACGATAAGCCTCCGGCCCAATGGCCTGAGCCTGCCGAGGAAAGCTACTACCACGAAAAACCAGCATCCAAGACCAAGGCTCTGGCAGAAGCAACCTACGTTGGCTAAGCAATGCCGGCAAGATCAATGCAACAGTCCGAGACAGGAACGAACCACGCCAAGAACGTCCCCGGTGCCTTTCGGGGGAATGAGGCGCATACATCTCCAGGAAGACCTAGCAATCCATCCCCCGGCAGGCGCAAGCCGATCGGCCACCACTCCACCGCATCGCAATGCCGGTCACTTGTCAATGTTGTGTCAAGCCCCCAGGTGGCTAAGTGGCTCCTGCTCAGCACGTGGCGACATGCTGGAAGACATACTATGCCCCCTTGACACTCGTCTAGAGGCGTGTCAAGATGTGGTGCAATAGTTAGCTAAAGCGGTGATAGAAGCCTGCCGGGGATGCATCCCTGCACGCCACCTAGACTGTATTTATGGCATTTTGTCCTAAGTGCCGAAGTTAGGTATGATAACATTGTTAGTTATCTAATCATTAGACAATGTTTGTTTTGCCACTATGGTTTCCCCTTGAGCGATAAAAGAAGGCCCAAGGCAACCTAGCTAAAGATTTGGACATTTGGACACTTGTACTCACGTAGCATGTCCCCCGAAGGCAACCCTTGCCAGGTTTGAGCGCTACGTATGCTTCGTGCTCCTCTGATCAATCCACTAAAGCTGGAGTAGGGTTTTACGCTTCTCAGTGGCCCAAACCTGGGTAAAACACCAGCGTCCTCATCATCGTGCTGCCACCCTACTCTTTGTGCATGTGACCTCGTCCCTGCCAAACCACAAAGGGGCCCGTGGCCCCATAGGTGATCGAGTGCATCATGCCCCGACATCTTTGGCATGCCAGGTAGGGGGATGCGTCATTTGTGCAAACCCAAGATCGTGAGTAGTGCATCAATCTTCGTCTTCAATCTCTTCGTCGGGAGCGTTGAAGGAGAAGAGAAATGCCGCTCCCTAAACCTATTCCTCTCCAGATCCCATTGTGTGTTGCTGCTGCAACGATGGCAGCGACAAGGATGAGGAACATCGGCATTGCGGCTGTTGCATCCGATGTGGACAGCGCAACCGCGGCGTAGACCATGGCTGAGGAGGAGGAGAATTGAGTGGCAACGCCATCCCTATTGCAGTCACCGAGCAAGCCCACCTAATCCCAGGGAGGTGCAGCTCGATCCGATAGACAAAAAAAGAGGTGCACGACTATACCCCTCTCTCCATTCCTTCCCTCTCCTGTGATCAGTTCTACATAACGGTGGTGCCAGTGTCGATAAACTCGCGTCAGGCGTGGTCCTGTATTTATCCTGTCAAGGGTAAATCCCGGGCCGAACGCTAGGGCGAATCCACCGGTTGGCACCCCAGGCAAGCGAACCCCGGCAAGGTCTCGTTCACCAGCGCTCGCATTGGTCGTTGCGGGACCGTTAAACCCGAAGGAAAGGAGAGAGGGCTTTGTCATTTATATTTCTCCCCCATTTTCGTTGGCTGTGAATCTTTACACTGACCCGGCAGGCTCGTGTCAAGGATTGTATTCATAACTAACAGGTCCCCAAGTTTATCCATTTGCCCCTCTTTATTTTTTCTTTCCTCTCAGGGCAAGGGTGGATACACATGCATGTATTTGCCTAGAAATGCAAAGAGGAGAGGCGGACGTGAATGGAAGGAGGGACAATGTGCATGAATAAACACACGCCAGGGCGGAAGAAGGTACCATGACAAAAGCTAAGTTGACATGATTATCAACTTTCATGTGCGCCCTTGCTTTGTTTCGAGTCCGCTCAACAAAACATGCTACAGCGTCAAAGAACGTCAAGGAAAACTCATCGGCAGCATGCCCTTGCTAGCATAATGCTAAGGACCCGTTCCTCGAAGCAATCATGGCAGCATGTTGTTGGTGGGCAACCAAAGCATGCAAATAAAATAACTATATGAATGCCAGAAGGAAAGCGAAGGGGGATAGCATACGTTTACATAAAGACATCAGTTTAGAAAACATGAAAACAAACATAGTGCATGGTCTGATACGGGATACATATTGTGTCTAAAGTATAGGATAACACAACAATAGGAGTGACTTAAGGCTAACTCCATCGACTTCCCTGGGTCCTTAGGACTAAGACGACCCTGTCAGCAAGGGGACTGGCCTTCTCCGCGGCAGCAGAGGCGTCGGTGCCTGGCAAGAGCTTCTTGAAACCATTGGAGAGATCTAGCTCTGGGTGGAAAAGGCAACGTTGCTCAGGACCATGAAGAGAGCATCGCGAGCCAACTTCTGGGATTCGTTGGCAAAGCAGGCGGCCCTATCGTCCTTGTAGGCTTCAGCTCCTCGGCCAGACCTTCAAAGAAGAGTGTCAGGTTGACGCTTGGGATTTCATGTGTGCCGATGGAGAAGGCCGAGCTCTTCATGTTCATGCACGCAACAGTGCATTAAGGCGCTCGGTGATGTTAGTCATGCTCTTGATCCAGAGGTCGCACTACTGAATCTGGTTCTCCATCTTCTCTTCTGCATCTTTTTAGAAGTACTGCGCATTGGCTAGGTCTGTCAGTAGCAACTTATTGTGAGCACCGGCGGAGTCAATGTCTCTCTCTAAAGAGGCAAGCCTAGATTTCATATTGGAAATGGCGTCATTGGCAGCATCGAGATCTTGGCTCTTGGAGGAAAGCTGCGATTGCACCTCTTCTAGAGTGGCTCGTGCCTCGTGTGCTTCCTCCTTGAGGGCCTCGATCTCCTTGTTACTCTTGGCAATATCTTCCGTCAGCTTGCTCAGTTGGTTCTCAAGACTGGTCTTGGTGGCAGATGCGGCAGCAAGCTCGTCGGACACTTTCTTCAGTTGAGCAGAGGACGTTAAGGAGAGCGCATCAAGAGCGGTCTTGTGGTCGTCCTCCAGCTCTTTGGTGTGTTGATGAACGCGGGCCTCCAGCTCCTCGTCCTTACCATGGAGAGTAGCTTCGAGAGCCTCTTCTCGGGAGGAGATCTTTGTCTCCCTGGTGTCCAGAAGCGCTTCGCGCTCCACCAGTTGTGCCTCCCGGGCTGCAACGTCCTCCTTAGCCATGGCCAGCGTCTCATGCTGCCTCTTAAGGGAATGGACCTGTCGGTTTTACCACTCTCGCAGCTCATTCCCTTTGTCCATCAGCTGCTAGTCCACGAGCTTGGACAGGTCGCTTTGTTCCTTGGCCGCCTGCCATTTGATGTTGTACCTGCTCTGCACATCCTTGAGCCATGCCGCCATGGATTCCAAGAAAGCCAGATCCTTGCCGTTGTCAGCAGAATCATCAACTTCTTTTACCCTCTGAGACAGCAATGCCAGTACCTGTCTGATTTCCTCATCAATATCTGCGCCCGTTGAGAAGGATGAGCCAGGAGTTGTGGGATCCAATCGAGCAGTTCAGGGAAGATTGCAGGGCCGAGGCCATAGGATAGCTCGAAGGGGAGGGCCCCATTGACTGAAGGGCATCCTTCTCCTCAATGACTGCGTCCGGGCCAGATGTGCTACCGGGGGTTGGTTCCGTTCTTTCTGAGGATTCCTAAAATTCCCTGGCAACCTGCATGTGGCCCTCCGTAGGAGCAATCTTCGTCGCTTCCTCGGCAGCATCTTTCCCGATGCTGGCCACCTCTTCCAGAAACTCATGCTCTTCAAGTAGCAGAGCTGCGGATAAGAGCAGTAAACAGAAAAATGAAAATCAGAAATCAACAAGGCACGCGATGAAAGAGAAAAGGGGAAGTGAAAACGCAGGCAAGTGGGTTACCCGATGGAGGTTGTTGAGGAGGGACATCCCCTTCCCCGGCAACATCAGTTGCTGGCATGCGGTCTGTCACCACCCCTTTGGTGGTGACCTCAACGCGGGCGGACTCTTCGGTGGAGGATCTTGTCGGCGATTCCTTCCCATGGATGATGGTTGACAAGAGATCTTGGAGGGAAGGCTCCTCTTGGCGAGTCTCTCCTTGATAGCTCTCTCCTATCAACCTGTCAGGTGTGGGAATATGCCCTTCCTCATCCCCGCCAACGGACGAGGCATGCAGTTGAGTTTCGTGAGGAGGGCTGGACCAGGGCCTAGGCGCAGGATTCTCCTCCACGTCTCTTGCCGGGCTCATGCCTGCCGTGGAACCCGGCCCTGCCGTGGATTTGACCCGTTTAGCTCAATGCACAAGGGTCTCTATATCCCTACCGGATTCAATTATATAAGATCAGTCAGGAAATCAAGAGCAGAAAACTTTGACGGGGATCATGATTGAGCAACTCACTCTAAGGCAATGAGCATGGAGCCCAGCTAGTACGACACAGGTGGCGGAGTTGATCTGCCCCTTTTCAATGTTGGAGGAGCAGGGCTTGGCGGAGGGACAGGGACCTCTGGTAGGGGCGAGCTTGCAGAGAAGTTGGTCTTGACGGGGGGCTGGGGTCCACCCCTGTAACCCTCCGTCGCTTGGTGGGAGGAGTATTAGCCTAAGAGAGGCGAAGGGACTAGCAGCTTGTTGCTTCGCATCTGCCTCCCTTGGTGACTATATTCTTCACCTTATGGGTGCCCCACGAAGGCGCAGGGGTCACTAACTCTCGGTTAACATGCTTGCGAAGGCGGCGCCCTGGTTCTAGAACTTGAGGGCCCATTTCGATCCCTTCTTACTCCACCTCCAGCTCCTTCGCCTCCTCTGCCTCGACCCCTTCTTAGGTTCCTGTCACCATGGCTTGGGAAGCCCCGGTCCCAGCAGACTCAAACCCGACAACCTCCTCCAAAGCATGATTTTCGCTCCCCTCCTCAGAAGAACCATCATCCTCGTGTTCCTCCTCTTCCTCTTCCTCGAAGGTCGTTCCCTTGACGGCTCTGATCTTCCTGTCCTCTGCGAGACGGGCGGCAATGAATGCCTGCTCTGCCCTGTTGGTTAGTGTAGTCAGATTGTCCTCCGCCCTAGAAGCTCTTTCTTCTAGGCTAGAGACCCACTCCATCTTATCATCCAGGGCTGGCAACCCCCCCCCCTTCAAGCTTGACCCTAGAGGCGTTGCAGTCGGGCATCCATTGCAAAATCTGGTTCCGGGAAGAATTGAGGTGCAGGGGAACGACTCCTGCCTGCAAATGGAACCACCCAAGGCGGCCGAACAGCTGATCGCACAACCAACCATGGTTCTAAATGTCAGGTTGTTGGCGGGGCCTGGGTACAACCACATCCAGTCGGCAGGACCGTTGTACTCCCATGCATGTCCCTCTTCTACAGCGACGCAATAATGCAGCACTGGAGGAAGTCGACCCCCACATGTTTGATGGTCAGCCCGGCAGCTTTGAGACGGACAATCATGTTCAGCGTCGGCGGAGCTTGTCATTGGTGAGGCCCAACTTACTCTAGTCGCTTCCGCATGTGATGTATTCAGTCCGCACCAGGCATAACTCGAGGGCTTTGTCATCCTTGATCCAACACCAGTCGCCCCTCCACTCTTCCCACTTTCCGTGATGCTGGCCAAGGAGATAATCCCAATCTTCCTTCTTGCCCCGAGGGATCCATCTTATGCTCCTCGAGTGGTGGGACTTGTCTTCTATCCGAGGGACAAAGAAGTATCTGAACAAATCCACATTGGGGGCAACTCCAACAAAGTTCTCGGACAAATGGGAGAAGATCGCCATGCACGCCATTACATTGGGCGTGAAATCCAGGAGGTGAAATACATACGCCGCCATCATAGCGCAGAAGAAATCAGAGAAGGGGAGAGAGGCCATAGAGAAAGTACATGCAGAAGAAGCGATACGAATCTGATAGTGTCTTCTCTTGGGGTTGTTTGGCAGGATCACATGCGCTCCATGCCCCTTTGTTGTTCTCCCCAACATATAGTCATACCTTTCAATCAAGGCATTGACATCCAGGTTCGATGGAGAGATAACCACATCTCTTTGTCGTTGCCTTTCCAACTCTTCTGCTTTCCTCTTCCTCTCTTCAACCACTGGGTCCATTGGCGTGGCTGTCTACTTCCCCTTCACGGGGCCCGTCTTTCACCCCATCTCTTGGGCTCTCAAGGGCGGCGGATTATCTAGTAGCACTCGATGGGCGGGTGGAGGTGGTGGAAGTGGTTTCCTTGGCTTGAGGAGGAAGATGAAGGACGGAGAAATGGACGCAGATGAGCAACGCCCCTATGTGTTACCCTTTTTATATTAGGGGACCCGCGCGAAGGATGGCTCTTTGCTATCTTTTCGGAAAAATGCCATTTCTTTTACTAGCAGTTTTTACTCACCAATGGCTATAGTTCCATGACCCTGTGACCTCCGGTAATTTACCGGAGTGGATGTGGACAATGAGGGCAGCATTTCTTCGACATGTGTCCGTGCACTGTTTGGGGCCTAACCCAACATGCCAAGCGACACATATGGCTCAAGCTCGGGCACTTTTGTCGGGGTATACAAACAGCGGTGTTTATTTCCCCCTGGCTTGTGCACGGACGATAAGTCTTCGACCCAATGGCCTGAGCCTGTCGGGGAAAGGTACTACCACGAGAAACCAACGTCCAAGACCAAGGCTCTCGCGGAAGCAACCTACCCTAGCTAATCAATGTCGGCAAGATCAATGCAACATCCCAGGATAGGACCGGACCGCGCCAAGCACATCCCCAGTGCACACGACAAGCCATCCTCATGCAGGCACGAGACGGTCGGCCACCGCTCCATTGTATCGCAATGCCAGTCACTTGTCGATGCGGTGTTGAGCCCCTAGGTGGCTAAGTGGCTCTCGCTAAGCATGTGGTGACACGCTGGAAGACAGATTATGCCCCCTTGACACCCGTCGAGAGGCATGTCAAGATGTGGTGCAATAGTTAGCTAAAGCGGTGGTAGAAGCCTGTTGGGGATACATCCCCGCACATCACCTAAATTGCATTTATGGCATTTTGTCCTAAGATCCAGAGTTACATATGATAGCACTGTTAGCTATCTAATCATCAGACAATGTTTATTTTGCCACTATGGTTGCCCCTTAAGCTATAAAAGGTGTCCCAAGGCAACCTAGCTAAAGATACAGACCTTTGGACACTTGTACTCACGTACCAGCTCCCCCAAAGGCAACCCTTGCCGTTTTTGAGCGATGCGTGTGCTTCATGCTCCTATGATCAATCCAGTAAAGCAGGAGTAGGGTTTTACACATCTCAACGGCCCGAATCTGGGTAAAAAACTAGCATCCTCATCATTGTGATGCCTCACTACCTCCGCTCATTGTGCATGTGACCTCACCCCTACGGAACCACAAAGGGGCTCGTGGCCCCATAGGTGATCGAGTGCATCATGCCCCGACATTCGGCCTTTTCTCTTTGATTCGATGCAATTTTGGTAGCTTATTTTCTCAATTTTGTGTCTAGGACAGATGCATCTTTTGGTATTGGGAATAATAATACTTTGATCTATTGATCTCACGAAATTTGCTAGATGTTCGTGCACTTTTTGCTAGAATTGAAGCTATAGATGAGACTAAAGAAAAGACCAAAGGGGAAGCAACGTCTAGTTCTTTAGAATTGAAGAAGGATGTTGTTAAGGTCAAGAACCCTCAGATCAACAACAAAGACATAGATAAGATCTGAGACCAACTAGTAGGAGCAATTATAGAAGTTGGACATCTTTTAAAATGTCTAATTGTGGTTCTCGTTTTCTTTGGTCTTGTACTCGTAGCGAAGAAGTGGTAAAAAATGTATGTATTGAAATGCATTTGATGAAATAAAAATAACGTTCAAATCCCAAAAAATAGATATGCGATTAAAAATGGATGTTGGCCAGCCATGAGGATGAGATTTGGGTCTTCCCTTTGGGTGCACGGCCAACCCATTCGCAAAAGAGGGTGGACATGCCGACCCAAACAGACAAAAGGCAAACAAAACGCGCGTCCTTTTGGGGCGTTCGGTTGGATTTTCTCTAAGGATAAAATGATGGGTTTATTCATATTAACTAGATTTACTTTGTCTACATCATGTCATCATTCCCCTAAGCATTACTATGTTTCACGTAATACTCCAGATGCATGCTGGATAGAGGTCGATGGGTGGAGTAATAGTAGTAGATGGAGGCAGGAGTTGGTTTACTTGTTTATGGACATGATGCCTATATACATGAGCATTGTTGTGAATAAATATTTCATAACTATGCGCTTTTCTGTCAATTGCCTAACAGTAAATTGTTTACCACTGTATGCCTTCTTCGAGATAGAAGCCTCTAGCGAACACTATGGCCCCCGGTCTATTCACATATATATTTACAAATGCTACTATTTTCTTGCTGCCATTATTTATTTATTATTTATTTTGAAATTAATATTTATCCAACTATCATCTACACTACTTATTAGCTTGAAATTAACGAGTTCAAGGGGATTGACAACCCACTTGCCCACGTTGGGTGCAATGTTTGCTCATTGTGTGTAGGCATTGAAGACGGAGTTGTGTGATCCTCCTATTGGTTCAATAACCTTGGTTCTCACTGAGGGGAATACCTATCTATACTATGTTGCATCTTCCCCTCCTCTTCGGGGAAGAACCCAACACAAATCACGAGTATCAAGCTGCCCTTCAAACGGGGCAGTCCTCAAATCAAGCTCTACAAGCCTTGCTTCCAGATCTTCGTAATGTGTTGGAGATCAAAATAAAGGTGGGCTGGCCTTGCCTTCCCAGTATCCCCCGAGCCCCTTGCAAATTTTCTTACAACGTGCTTGGGGATCTTTTCATGTCATTGTAGGTCCCAATGAAGCATGCAGCGGAGCTGGACCGGCGAATTCAGGAGCTGAAGCGGCGGATCATGGTGGAGGATGAGTGGGTCGCTCGTTTGCGGAGGTCACAGGCGGGCGTTGGTTGTATGTTTCATATTACTAATAGCGGTATATACAATAGTTTTATGCCGACTCCTTGTTGCATGGGGTTGTAGATTTCATGCAACTCCGGTTCCTGTAGTCGCGGGTGGATTTCGACTGTGATGCTACCAAATGCGCACGAGAGGTCACTGATGCCAAGGGTGTGGAGGTCTGTTCCATTCAGGAGTTATTGAGAAGGGATAGCGGGATGCTGGATGACAACAGGGACATTACTGAGGACACCCTCTCTCAATTGAGGGAGAACCAAAAGGTGGAGGCCGACTTGCGATGATGGATGAAAACCAGCAAGGTCGTGTTATAGACATGCATGCCCGTATGGAGGGTGATGTCTAATACACAACTTTATTCGTGTAGACTCCGTTGGGCTTTCAAGCGCGGAGTTTTGCAGGACAGTAGCAATTTTCCCTCAAGTGGATGACCTAAGATTCATCAATTAGTGAGAGGTGTAGGATGAAGATGGTCTCTCTCAAAAAACATTGCAATCAAATACAAGAAATCTCTTGTGTCCCCAACACACTAAATACAATGGTAAATTGTATAAGTGCACTAGTTCGGCGAAGAGATGGTGATACAAGTGCAATATGGATGGTAGATGTAGGTTTTTGTAATCTGAAAATATAAAAACAGCAAGGTAGAAAGTAGAAAACAGCAAGCAAAATGTTATATAAATGCTTGGAAATAAGGCCTAGGGTCATACTTTCACTAGTGCAATCTCTCAACAATGTTAACATAGTTGAATCATATAATCATCCCTCAACGTGCAACAGCGAATCACTACAAAGTTCCTATCTAGCGGAGAACATAAGATGAACTTGGTATAGGTAGTAGAACCACCTCAATGTTATTCTTTCCGATCAATCTTTTGGGCTAATCGTATAAGAGTCACGAACAGCCCTAGAGTCCGTACTAGAATAACACCTATGATACACATCAATCAACCCTAATTCCACCTAGATACTCCATTGTCACCTAAAGTATTTGTGGGTTAATTATTTGACATGCTTTAAAAAATTCAGATTCATCATATTCAATCCAACACAAAGAACTTCAAAGAGTACCCCAAGTTTCCATGAGAAAATGTGGTATGAAAACGTGCAAGCAACCCCTATGCATAGATCCCCAACGTCACCGGAATCCGCAAGTTGATGCCATAACATATATCAAGTAAATCAATAGAATACCCCATTGTCATTATGGGTATCCACATGCAAGACGTACATCAAATGTTCTCAAACCAAAATACTCAATCCAACATAATGAGATCTCAAAGGGAAAGATTCAACTCATCACAACAAGATTGCAAGGGAAGAAGACCATATGATCAAACTATGTTAACAAAGCCAATAATACATCACGACTGTGCCCTCTCAAGAACACAAGAGAGAGATTAAATAAATAGCTACTGGTACATACCCTCAGCCCCGAGGGTGAACTACTCCCTCCTCGTCATGGCCTTTGCCGGGGTGAAGAAGATCGCCACCAGTGATGGTTTTCTCCCTCTGGTAGGGCATTGTTAAGGCTCGAGATGGGTTTTTCTTCAATAAAGAGATTTGCGCCGGTAGATTGGAAGTTCTCTATTTATTTATGAGGGTTTCTGTATATATAGGAATTTTCGGTGTTGGAATCACGCTAAACGAAGCCATGAGGTCCCCACAAGCCATCAGGGAGCGACTAGGGGGTGGTCGTGCCCTGTTGGCTTGTGGCCCATAGGTGGCTCTAGTCCGGTGGTTCTTTGCTCCAATATTTCTTATTTCCTGCAGAAAAAATTATAAAAAAGTTTCAGGCGATTCCGAGAACTTTCATTTTCTGCACAAAAACAACACCATGGTAATTCTATTGAAAACAACGTCAGTCCAGATTAGTTCTAAATAAATCATATAAAGTGCATCAGAACCATATAAAACTATTGTAAACATAGCTGAATGTGGCATGAATGCTTAATAGATTATCGATACGTTGGAGACGTATCAAAGGGTTGCAAGGTGTGGGAGGCCTCGTTGGTTGAGACCGGAGCGTGTGCAGCCACTGATCTCCAGGGGCAGCATTTGCATCATTAATGATTGGAGGCTGCCGCGAGTGGTAAGCCTTTTTTCCATGTCATGACTTTTGCTTTTTGTAGTATTGCTGACCATATTTGGTGGTTTCCATGCTTCCTGCAGCTGTGGTACCGGACTGGTCTGTCCGTCGGGCACTACACGTCTTGAGGTTGTGAAGTCTACCTTGGACAAGATTTTTGGGGCTTTGGGTCATGCCGCAAGACCTTTGTGGGTGCAGTAGATCGAGGACGGTGGCATCCTCTAGTGCATTACGCGTATGCCGGAGGCAGCCCAACATTTGATGGATCTTCAGGAGGCAAAGGAGATGGCGGGCGCCCAGTACGTGATATCGAGGCTGCGAGCTTGTCCCCATGAGTGGCCTGTTCATGATTTGGTCACCATGGAGTCGTAGGCTAGGTCGACACCGAGTTTTTACGCAGATGTGGAAACAGTAGCGGCGTTCACGGCCGAATGTAGTCGTCGCGAGGCCTGAAATTGTTGGCCTAAAAACAAAAGCAACTCGTAGCTTTCTTCACGAGACTTGTTGATACAACCTTTCTTAGTGCTTTTCCTTACTTGAAAAGTGGTTTGTATGTTCTAGTTGTATGTTGTATAAGCAGTGAAGTGCTGAAAGAACAAGTTCTACCTTGGTGGTTTTGGTAATTAATCACAACATATAGCTCATTGAACTAATGATCAAACAAGTATGTTTCAAGAAATGTTCAATGATTGGAATGTCTAGGATATGTGGTGAGGAACCCCTAAGATGCAAAGAAATCATATTGGCAAAAGCTTCAAGACTCTATAGCTTGCTTTAAGTGATTTGATCACATTGAGTCCATAGGAAAGCCATTACTATTAAGAGGGGATGAGATACTGGTGATGATCCGGTTGCTCAAGTGCTTAAAGATTTGCCACCAAAAACCCTCAAGCACTTCTGTCCAAAACCCTGATTGCAAATTAGTTCCCACCGAGTTCCCCATTTTGGTGCCACTATGTCAACCCTAGACAAAACCCTAAGCCAAACTATAACATCACGGTGCAACCAACACTGGGTTCGGTGAAACAGAAAAGCAGTGACCAAATTCCTGGAATCTTTTGTATTAATCTTGGAATCTCTGAGATGAAACGATCGGAACCTCCGAGTCATTGGGACTTCCCAAGTTGAACCGAATCGGTCTCACTGAGTTATTTCTTTCGGTCCCACCTAGAAGCCAAAAGTTGAAACCTTTTGCACTAGTTGGTACCACCAAGATTTATCTTTCACTAGTGTAGAAAATCCTAGTTATGGCGTGGCAAAAATAGACATGCTAGCATGAACACCTCACGCCACCAATAAGGCGCCACCGTTAAAAATACTACCAACGTTGGGTACTATGCTGACACTATTTCATGCGTTTATGGTGTGCCACGTGAACAATGCCAGCAGTAATATACGTCAGTAGTGGCATTGGATGTTAGTGCTACGCCGGCAATGTAATTCCCAGATTTAAATCAAATATGTATAACAACACGATACAACAAAAATGACAACATAATCAAAGGTTTAGAATAGTAATTAAATAGTACATTGCAAATACCAGAATCTAAGTTCAGGAGTCATTATTTATTGACGTTATTCAAAAAAGTATCAAAAGGAGGCAAATAACACAAGTTCAGCTAAATTAATAGGAGGTGGTAACACATCATAAGATATGCCATGCATGCCTACTAGCTAGCTAACTTGAGATTTCGGAGGGCGGAGTCAAGATCATAGTCTGGAGTAAGTGGACCATCATCATCACTGCCAGCAAGCCTGTATTAGACCATGATCTTGTCACGATCGCAGTCAAGGTAGAATGTGGCTCTCTCCCCAGCTTCCATATGGTAAGCAGTTGCAAGAGCTGTCCAATCAGGGCAACCGAAATAAGTGTGGTCTGACTGTTATGTGACAAGACAATTGAAGCGTTCGGACGTCAGCATCTTCATGAGGGTCCATTGGAACATGAGCATCAAGCGGAACTCGAAACTTCTCTAAGAAGTCACGCCTTGCCCCGCAAGGGATGACCTGAGCAAAATTTGAAAAAAATAACCAGTTAGACAATTTCGGCCACAAACCTACCATATGAAATTCAATCAGAATATGTTGACCTAAATCATATATATATCGTCTTAGCAATATCCTTTGGAAGATCGATGAAGAACTTCCTATCCTTTTGGCATCTCAAAGCACCACAAGTCTAACACGGGGCATCCATTTACTGATGTCAATATCGTTGACCAAAGTAAGCATAGATCATTAAACTAAATAACTAAACATCAAAATAGAAGGTATATGCACTAGTAATTATGCAATTATACAAACGATGCATAGTTCAAACATATAATAACATGCATAAAGTTAACCACTCATTCATATTTGAAATAGCTAATGCTACGTCCATCTCTAGCAAGCTACCGGACAGAGGGGCCGGCCTCGTGGTCATCCCTGGTGGACCTACAATGACGCAGTAGCAACTGAACCTCCTCCTCCTCCTCATGATCGTCCTCCTCCTCGAGCTTATCCCAATCTATGGGATCCTCCTCTGCGCTCTTCTTCGCTGCATACTGAAGGATCATCATCTTGTTGGTTTCTAGGAGTTTGTCATCTCTCTCAAGCTCCATCACTAATGGGTCGAACAATTGTTCCTCGGCCCAGAGGTTCTCCTTCTCCTCAAGCCTAGTGCATATCCTTATATTCTCTAGCGCAAGGAAATGCGTGTACTCATAGCAATCAGCGAAGTTTAGAATCTCTTTTTCCTTATGATACTCACCGGCCTTTGCATCATAGGCATGCGCCGCTAACTCTTGGGGTTCCCAGTCGGCAAGCAGGTGGACAACACTGTCCTTCATGATGGTTGCATAGTACTTAGTACCCTTCTAACGCACACCACGAAACATCGAAACAATCTGACTATACCTGGAACAGAATATATATATATATATATATATATATATATATAAACACTATTCTGATCACGGGATGAGAATATTATTCTGATCACGGATTGAACTTCCTAAGTTACATAACCCTCAACTTCCCTCTATAGGAACCCGACCTTCGGGCTATCTTCGCAACCGTGTCTCCCCGCGCGAATTTTTATGGTCAGTCGTGTTCTATGTGATGTAAGTGTAATTTGGGAACAATTTTTATCAACTAAATGTCCATTTAAAATAGGAATCTCGCTCATTGGCGGATTTGCTCTCGGGGATGTGATGAACTTGCTTCTGCTACAATTGTACTACCTGAGTTCTTCGAGCTGAACTTCCCCGAGTGCTAGGTTGAACTTTTGGCAAAGTGCCCAAATGGGTCTAGAAATATATCATTTGAAAGCTATGGACACCAGTATAACAACCTTGGTTGAATTTTTGGCAAAATGTATACGGTTTAAGAGCAGTTTAGAAAACCGTTTTTCTTCATACAAAAAAACGTGAATCGTATTTTCGACGCTATTTCTAAACTGTTCATATGAATAAGGCAAATGAGATGGCGTTGGATAGCTGCTGCAAATCCACTCATTTCACATGTTGAACGTTTTTCCAAATTCCCTACGGTTAAAGAGGAATTTCAAAAATGGCAGAATTTCTCAAACCGAACAGTCGGGTTCGTATTTCGGGGTTAGTTTCAAAACGGCTAGTCCTATCGACACATATGATATGGAGATGGAAAGCTTATGAAAATGTGCATCTTTCCATATAAAAAGTTTGTTCTAACTATGAACGGTTCAAAAGTAATTTAGAAAATAGCCAAATCTGTACCAAGTGTGTATTTTTGTGCTTTTTTCTCAACGGTTTGTCAGAATAAGGCAAATGATATGTCGTTGGAAAGATTGAAGAAATAAAAATATTTTATATGTAGATCGTTTGTTCTAATTCTTTACGGTTTTAACTCAGTTTCGAAAATGGTTAAAAACATATTTTGGCCGTCGTTTGTACAAACTTTATCGGAATGTGGCAAATAATATACCGTTGAAAAGCTACAGAAAATGCAAAACTTTTTCATGCAGGTGGTTTTCTTTGATTCCTAGTCATTTTCAAGTAATTTCGAAAATGGCGAGATGATGCCTTCTGCCTTTTATCGCAAAACAGGGTCTTCGAAAATGCACCACGTGAAGAACTTGAACTTCATCAGCACGTCTACTTGAACTTCACTCTGTTTCTTCATGTGTAGTTTTTTGCTCGTCGCTCTCCATCCACTCACCGGAATTGACCAAGTGATATACCGATGGAAAGTTGTTGTAAACACACAACTTTTCCATCTTGATTATTTTTTTCATACTCGCGATGGTTTAAAATATTTCCATCTGAAATTCATTTAGCTTAGTACTTGAACTTCCTGTTGTTTCCACGTTGAACTTCTATAACGTATTTTTGTTTATAATTTCTCACCCATTTGTCTTTTAGCACACTCGCACTAGAGATCTCGAACTGCATCGGGAGGAGCACGTGAACTTCTTGCAACAAATCTTTTAGGCTATTCGTTTTATTCTCATTTGAAATGCATTTCGTGTAGTAGTTGAACTTCCCGGTGTTTTCACTTTGAACTTCTACCACGTATTTTTTGTTCGTAATTTCTCACCTATTCATCAGAGTTGCACAAATGGTATACCATGCCAATTACCACTCTCACAACAAGTTTTGAACTTTCCCGTGTCGAGCATCTAAACTTCTTGCAACTAAATTTTTGTACTTTAACTTTCTATTTTTATTTTCTTTTATGAAAACACACACCATGCAGTACGTGAACTTCTGGCAGTTATGAATTTGAACTTCTCTCTGTGTCGCATTAGTAATGAAAATATCTGAGTTTTTTGTAGACATTGAACTGCTCTACCTTTTTTATTTGAACTTCATTTGTTTATTTTTAGAAATGCAAAAATTGGAGGGTTTTTTAGAAACAGCGAACTTCTTCGTTGTTTGAAACTGAACTTATTGGTTTTATTCTTTAGTAACTAGAAAAATCTTATTTTTCAAATAAATATCAAACTGCTCCACATTGTCCAATTGAACTCTTGGTTTTATTCTCTAGTAACGTGAAAATCTGAGTTTTTTATAAACATCGAACTACTCTATTTTTTTAATTTGGACTTCTTAGTTTATTTCTTTTAGTAACGAAAAAAATGTCAGTTTTGTGATAACCATCAAACTGCTCTGCTATTTTAATTTGAACTTCTAGATATTCTTAGAGACGGAAAAAATCCGTCGAAGTGTGAATTGCATATCAAACCCTCGAGCATGTGGGCAACATCTAGAGGTACAATTTTTAGAAATACCTACAAAATTAACATACACATGATCTGCTCTAATGATACCTTCAAGTTTAAAGTCTGATTTGCTGAAGCTTTTAAAACTGAATTATCTGCTTTTTCCTACTCGTATACGGAAGCGTGGGCAACATACAAATTACAATTTTTATACATATTGGTCAACTTCTGTCATGAACAAGTATTCTAAATAGGAGTGAGCGACAAGCATTCAGGAAGTGCATAAGTGCCAGATCCATAAGCTTCAAGCTTCGAGTCTCCATCTGATGTATAGTCCATTTGAAAAGGGAAGTGAAAAGACCAACAACAATACTAGAATGACGCATGTCATTGGAATTAGTCTGTCAATTCTTCGCGTCGGGCCAGGTTCTGTTCTCACCTTGTTGTATCAGATCGTACCACAAGGAGTTGCAGCTGAGTGCCTGCCATTTCTACAAATTTCGATCAATGAACACAATTGGGATGCTAACAAACAACACATTGGACTGCAGCCTTACTAATTACTGAAGAAATGGTGGTTTTGCAAAATCTACAGGGAACGGTCACCTTTTTGTGAAGAACAATAGTGACATAAAGAGCACAATGCATGCGGGGCTTCACCAGCGAACATTAGGCTGGCTCGACGGGAGAAGAAGTTCGAGCAGAGGAGGGGAAGACGTCCATGGTGAGTCGGAGGTGTGCAAATGAGGGGCAGCTTGCTGGCTGGGCGCGAGATCACGAGTGGAAGGCGGTGACAGTGGTTAGCGGGGTGGATGGCGGCGGTATCGGCGGCTGGCGGGGTTGTTGGCGATGGTTGGCGAGGGCGCTGGATCGGGTCGATCCAGCAGGGACGCGCATTGGCTTGGCCGACGGCTGGGATGCTGGAGGAGGCCGCCTGTGGGGTTGATGGCGGCGACGGCGGCTAGCGGCGGCGGCGGCTGGCGGGGTTGATGGTGGCGGCGCTGGATCGGGTGGATCCAGCAGGGACGCTTGTTGGTGTGGCCGGCGGCGGGGATGCGGGACGAGGCCGGCGGCGGGGTCTGCGGAAGGAGGCCCGCGAAGGCGGCGGGGTCTACGGTAGGAGGCCCGCGGCGACGGCAGGGACTGCGGAAGGAGGCCGATGGCGACACTGGGTTCTGAAGATGAGAGGAATTGGAGACGATCAGGAGTCCAGGAAGTTCGTGGGTAGTTAGGCGTCCATTCAGGACGTGATAGTGGGCCGGTCGGGTTGTCTTTTTTTTTTCTGCGATCCAGGAACATGCCGTCAGGCCCTATATAGGGCTGCTGTGATCCAAATAACTATTTTAATTATGAGATTAGAATAGTGTTGTCGTATAGAGAGAGAGAGTGAGAGAGGGGGGAGCGGATGACTCTTGAACAGGTAGCAAGTGGCGGAAAAAAAACACCCCCACGACCAGCAAACAGCTCCACCCACCACTTCCCCGATCCCCAGCCTCCCACGAACCCATCGCCGGAAACCGCCCGACCTCCGCTCCCGTGCGCCTAGCATCTCCTCCTTCTTTCTCCTTTCCCTCTCGCCGGGGTGGCAGATCTCCCGCATCCCCGCACGCCGCCAGCCAGCGGGATCCAGCACACCCATCCCACCCCGCGCTCCAGGACCCACGAACCACCAGCATCTCGCTGTAGCACGCGAGCCGCTGGCCTCCAGCATCCTACCGCCACCCCACACACCACCGGCTCCAGTAAGCCGCCGCTAACCCATCCTATTCGCACCGCCGGGATCCGACATCCAGCGGCCAACCGCCAGCCGCCGGCCACCGCGATCCAGCGGCAAACCCACGGCAGCGGGCCTCCTTACGCGCGGCCGGCACACGTCTTCCATGGCCAGCGCGCCACTTGCGCCGGTGACAGCCACGCCGCCCGTGCGGATGCCGCTGTCTCCGGCGTCCACCCATTGGTGCAGGGCGCTGTTCTCCCTGGCCTCGAGGTACCTCTACGTGGCTGTGGTGATCTCGCCGCCGTTTTGAGTTTCTTACCTGGCGGTGCCAAGTTCCGCGACGCGGCCCTTCCATGCCCGTCCTCCTCTCTGCCTAGTTCTTGAACTTCTTTGTCTAGCTAGCAACATTCTCCCTGTTGTAGTTGTTGTGCAGGTACTCTGGAAAAAATGCACCATTCGTAGAAGTTCAGAGTAGTAGAATCATTGGGGTGGCTTGCATCCATACCTTAGTTGTGCGCCTCGGCTTATGGCAGTGCCACCATGAGAAACCAGCTCCTCCAATTTTGCAGCGAGTTTGTCAGGGGTACTGAAGTTCAGTGAGAATGGGGATTGAGGTTCAGATACGTATTTTTTAGTACATTCAGTGAGGTCCTTTTCCTGGGATTATGAAGAAGTCCTAAGATCGAGCGCCGCTGTCAGCCTCTTCACTTCCGAGCCTACGGTTGCGATGAGGCGGTGCGGCTGAGATACCGTGGAGCCTCCACCCGCGCCGTCGTCGGGTCCCTGCACCCCCGCGTGATTGAGTATTCACGTGATTTTTCCGCTTCTCTATTCTGTCCAACAGGGTACAAAGTTTGCCTACAAAACTGTTCGTATATGTTTGTAAGAGTTGTTGTTGTGCTAGTGCTATGAGATAATGGAGTTTTTTTCGAGTTATTTCCTCTGTAATACATGTGAAGACTTTTGTACGAAAAAATAGAGCTTTTGTCATAGTGAAAGTTGTATTTTTTTAATATAATTTTGTTGTTGCTCTATTGACCAGATACTTTTTGAGATAAAACTAGTAGGTAACGAGTGGTGAAAAGAACACATAGTTCGCCAGAAAAAAATTAAACTTAGGCTAAAGGAACACGTGTTGGAAATTTTCTCCTCGCCTCTGCACCGTCCTTCTCAAACACCATGTGCTAGGGGCTTGAAATTCTCAAGCACCATGTGCCCAAGGGTTGTGTTTGTGTGCTCCTGTTCTGGTGTGCGTTGTGAAATATGAGGAAGTTCAGCCTTATCCTTGTGAAGGTTCAATGTGTGTACCAGTTGTAGGAATTCACAAATTTGAAAACAAAAAATATACTTTAGTTGTGTGTGAATATGGGGTGTACTAAATACATTATGTGGATAAGAAGCTCATAATTTCCGCCGCTGGTAAATAAAAAATATTCGCTTTTGAAAAATGTCAAATTTAAAAATCAGATTAGTTCCAAAAAGTTTATAAAAACGGATTTTTCCTCTTTTCAAAAAATACCTAGAAGTTCAAATTTGAATAATTAAGTGGTTCAAGATTTATTACATAATTATGACTTTTCTCATTACTTATGAATAACACCAAGAAGTCCTAACTAAAAGATGAAGTTAATTGATGTTTAAAAAACTCAGATTTTGCCCAATACTAAACATTAAAACCGAGAAATCCAATTTAAAAAATGGAGTAGTTCAAAGTATATAAAAAACTCAGGTTTTCTCGTTACTAAAGAATAAAACGAAGAAGTTCAATTGGAAAAGGCGGAGCAGTTTGATATTTATTCGAAACACCAGATTTTTTGAGTTACTAAAGCATAAACCAATAAGTTCAAGTCGAAATAACAAAAAAATTCTATGTGTGTAACAAAACTCTAATTTTCACATTTCTAAAAAAAAACAAAGAAGTTCAAATAAAAAAGTAAGCACGGTTTGATGTTTGTAAAAAACTCAGATTTTTTTTCGTTACTAAAGTGAAAAGAGAGAAGTTCAAACTGATAAGTGTCGAAAGTTCATGTACTGCATGGTGTGCATTTCGAATGAGAAAAAAATGAATAAAAATGTGAAGCCTACATTTTTGTTGCTAGACGTTCAAGTGCTCGGCTTCGGAAAATTCCACAATTCTTGTGAGAGAGGTTCACCGTGTATTTAGATGTTTAAAAACACAAAAAATATGTTGTTTTTGTTGTTTTAAAATAATTTTCTCAAGGCTCTATTCCAAAATAAACAATTAAAATAAATTGGTGTATGTTGTTCGAAAAGAAAAGTTCAAATTCATAACTACCAGAAGTTTAAGTACTCCAAAATGTGTGTATTTTCATATGAGAAAATAGAATAAAAGTTAAAGTAAAAAAAAATCGTTGCTAGAAGTTCAGTTGCTCGACACGGGAAATTTCAGAAGTTCTTGTGAGAGAGATAATCACCACGGTATATCATTTGCGCAACTCTGATGAACGAATGAGAAATTACGAACACAAATACGTAACAGAAGTTCAAACTGAAAACAGCAGGAAGTTTAACTATTACACGGAATGCGTTTCAGATGAGAATAAAACGAACAAAAACCAAAAAGCCTAAAAGATTTTTTGAAAGAAGTTCGCATGCTCCTCCCGGTGCAGTTCGAGATCTCTAGTGCAAGTATTCTAAAAGATAAATGAGTGAGAAATTACAAACAAAAATACGTGACAGAAGCTCAACGTGGAAACAGTAGGGAGTTCAACTACTACGCTAAATGAATTTCAGATGTAAATCTTTTAAACCGTCGCGAGTATGAAAATAATGATCAAGACGAAAAAGTTGCGTGTTTACAGCAGCTTGCCATCGGTATATCACTTTGTCAATTTCGATAAATGGATAGAGAGCTACGAGCAAAAAACAATGCGTGAAGAAACAGAGTGAAGTTCAGGTAGACGTGCCGATGAAGTTAAGTTTTTTACGCGGTGCATTTTTGAAGACCCTGTTTCGTGATAAAAGGCAGAACGCATCATCTCGTCATTTTCGAAATTGCGTGAAAACGGCTAGAAATTAAAGAAAACTATCTACATGAAAAAGTTACGCATTTTTTTAGTTTTTCAACGGTATATTATTTGCCCCATTCCTATAAAATTTCTAAAAAATACGGCCAAAATACGTTTTTAGTCATTTTCTAAGTTCACTTAAAACCGTAAAGAATTGGAAAAAACAATTTACATATGGAAATTTCGCATTTCTACAAGCTTTCCAACGCCATATCATTTGCATCATTCCGACGAATCGTTGAGAAAATAACGTGAAAATACGTACTTGTTACATATTCGGCTATTTTCTAAATTAATTTTAAACCGTTCAAAGTTAGAACAAAAAATTTAAATGGAAAATGTGCATTTTCATAAACTTTCCAACGCCATATCATATGCGTTGATAGGACTAGTCGTTTTGAAACTAACCCCGAAATACGAACCTGACTGTTCGATTTCAGAAATTCCGTCATTTTTGAAATTCCTCCTTAACCGTAGGGAATTTGAAAAAACGTTCAACATGTGAAATGAGCGGAGCAGCAGCTAACAAACGCCATCTCATTTGACTCATTCCAATGAACGGTTTAGAAATAGCGTCGAAAATACGATTCACGTTTTTTGTATGAAGAAAAACGGTTTTCAAAACTACTCTTAAACCGTGTACATTTTGCCAAAAATTAAACCAAGGTTGTTATACTGTTGTCCATAGCTTTCAAATGGTATATTACAAGACCCATGTGGCCACTTTACTAGAAGTTCAATCTAGCACTCAGAGAAGTTCAGGTCGAAGAACTCACCCAGTAAAATTGCAGCAGAAGCAAGTTCATCACATCCCCGAGAGCAAATCCGTCAACGTGCGAGATTCCTATTTAAAATGGGCATTTAGTTGCTAAAAACCGTTCTCAGATTACACTTATATCACATAGAACACGACCGACCAGAAAAATTCGCGCGGGGAGACACGGTTGCGAAGATTGCCCAAAGGTCGAGTTCCTACAGAGGGAAGTTCAGGTTTGTGTAACTCAGGAAGTTCAACCCGTGATCAGAATAATATTCTGATCTCGTGATCAAAATAGTGTTTATATATATTCCGAGGTGAAGGATGCCTACTCAGGTCATGATATCACGGATCCAAACTATGCTACACCAAATCTGAATCCTGACTAGTTAGCGAATCGTGTGCTGTGTGTGAATGACTTTATTAGTCCATTTCATTTAAGCCCAAAGGATCTTCGAATACCGACTGGTCGTCCCAATCCAATCTCCCATCTGCTTATTCCAATTTTTCCTATTCCTAGCGAATCAAATGAGATTTCTGTTCTTCCATCAAGAGGAGATAGTTATCGACAAAGCTAAAAAAACGTATTGACATAGAATGCAATCGAAATAGAGACAACTAGGCGAAAAAAGACCGAAAACAATAAGAAACTTCTACTTCCTAGGTGGTTATTTGCCGCATAAGACAGCGGTGGAAGCTGAAGGTATATATATATATATATATATATATATGTGTGTGTGTGTGTGTGTTTCGCGTAACAGAATATTATTTTGTTACTATTGATGAACTGATGAGTTCGAGTGGTTGGACTGATGTTGTCATTACGTCGAACTAATCGTCCTGTTTAGTTCAAAAACAAAAATAACAAACATTGCAAGAAAAAATTGTCGAAATGGGGCGTCTAATATATTGTTGGAAAGCTCTTGACTCTAATCTAGATGTCAAGAGCTTTCCAACGATATATTACACGCCCCGTTTCGACAATTTTTTTTTGTAATGTTTGTTATTTTTGTTTTTAACTAAACATGACGATTTAGTTCGACGTAATGAAAGCATCAGTCCAACCACTCGAACTCGTCAGTTCAAAAATAGTAATAGAATATTCTGTTACGCTAAACAGAATATATATATATATATATATATATATATATATATATATATATATATATAGGACAAATGTTTCCTATCACCCGGTGGTCGTTACCACCACTTGAGTTTTATATGTTGTATATAGTATTTATCAAATCGGAGAGTATGTACGTGTAGTATGTAGTATATAAGAATGTTTAAGGAGTATATACACTACTTTTTTGTTAGTATGTCTCGTATTTTGAGTAGGCTACTTTTTACGTACATATATATCGGTATTTCATAAATATAATAAAAACCATGTGTCAACTTGCAATTGTTTCATGGAATTCACTTCGAAGTATCTTATATATAATATGTCAACTTATTTACAATGATAAAGTAATATATATACTATCACATAGTAGTATATGAGACATGTGGGGTAACTACCCTTAGGTGGTAGGATGTACACACACAATCACTAGTAGAGAAATGACTAGCCACAATTCTTGTTGGTGACACTCCACAATCACTAATAAAGTCACACCACTATACTACCACGTGCTAACCCTTGTGTATACACTAGATTCCCCTTTCTTCTTCCTATTTCTCTTCCTCTGCCTCCTCTCTCTTCCCTCACCCCATCTTGAGAAACTCAATTATTTTATCATGATTTTTAATTAGGTATTTAGATCTAGCTAGGTGATGCGTTAGTTACGTTTGCTAACCTCCACCTACTCTCTAATTGAGCTAGCTCTCTCCTCCACCCACTTGCATTAAATTTTCCTTCAACCTCCATTAATGGCGCCCACCAACCTACGTACGGTCGACTGGCTTCTCGCGGGATCGATCGAGGACTAGCTCGACTCATGTTTCTTCTTCTTGAGGTAATTAACAAAAAAGACACTCCCTCGTCATTTAATTATGCATGTTACATACGTGTGTGATTGCTAAATGGCGAAACGTGCATGGATGACGAATTTCTAGAGAGAGTTGCCAATGTTTTGGCGAAACGTTGATTCATTTCCGTTTCGTCAATTTTCTGGTACTCAATATGTACCACTTTTAGCAAAGGCCATGCCGAAATTTTATATGCCCTTGCTTGATATATATGTAATTCTTTTGTATTTCCCTTTACAGGCTACGTTGATCTATCGAAAGATTCAATATGTATCTAAGTGTGAAGGCCTTTCTCAATTCCACGATGACGAATATGATACAAAAGTGTGAAACGCAGATATTATGTCCATGTAAGGTCTGCAAAAATGAAATTTTCCATAACCCGTTCGATGGTAGCTTCCTCGCGCACTTGCTTCGTCGTGGTTTCGTTGAAGGTTATACACGATGGACAAAACATGGGGAGAATGCCGACGACAATGGAGCGACGGATATGGAAGCAGAGAACCCTTTCAATGATGAATTAGCAGGGCCGTCAGAAGTAGGAAACAATAATGAACATGCGCCTGGAGGAGGAAATGATGAAACACCACCTGAACATGAAGAGGACCATGTCACCGAGGATATGTCACTGGATGAAATGCTGCAGGATCCCCATGTTAAAGAACTGCTTCAAAGGAAGACGACAAATGAGAGAGCTTCTATTAAGGAGGCTCTCAAGTTGGCTCAATTGGAGTTAGATGTGAATGCTCCACTCTATGAAGGTTGTGATACTGAGCACACCTGCTTGCACGTCATGCTCAAACTTCTAGACATCAAGGAAAGATTAAATAGCACAGACACAAGTCTGGACGCTACATTGGAATATTTACATATAGTTTTGCCCAAGGACATTTTGTTTCCTAAGAGTGTTGATGAGGCGAAAAAAATAGTGTGCCCTCTTGATTTGTCACATGTAAGATATCATGCATGCATAAATGATTGCATCTTATATCATAACGAGCATGAGCACAAAACAAAGTGTCGAACTTGCAAGGAACCCCGATACTAGCCTGGAAAAAGGATCCTCGAAAGGTTGTATGGCATCTTCCGTTGATTCCACGCCTCAACATTATTTTGCTGACGTGGAGGAAGCAAAGAACATGACTTGGCACAAGACCAGGAAATCCCAAAATGATGGGGTTCTGAGACATATTGCAGATGATTGTCAACGGAAAGCACTCAACTACATTGAACCAGAATTCGCAGCAGAACCAAGAAACCCCAGGTTGGGTGTCAGTAGCGATGGACTAAATCCATTTGGCAAGCAGAGTAGCACACTTAGTACATGGACTGTGTTTTTTTGGATGTACAACCTCCCGCATTGGCTCTACATGAAACAAAAGTACATACCCATGGTAATGCTCATTCAAGGACCGCTGCAACAAGGCAACGATATCAACACATATCTTGAGGTATTGAAGGAGGAGTTAGACATATTATGGAAGGATGAAGGGGTCAAGACGTGGGACACCAGCACTAGAAATTATTTTCTAACAAGAGCAGCATTGCTCACGGCCGTTCATGACTATCTAGGTTACGGATATATTTCCGGACAAGCGTGTCATGGACATTTCGGATGTGTTAAATGTATGGATGACACATATTTTCTCCAGCTATCAAAAAAGGGCAGTTGCAAGACAGTGTTCATGGTCCGTAGAAGGTGGCTTGACAAAGATGATGAGTGGAGAAGTCGTGGCGACCTGTTCAACAACATGGATGAGGCTTGAGGGCCACCACGTAAGAGGAGTGGAGAAGAAATTTGTGAGATGTTAAAGAATTGGACAGATTTCCCCAAGCCAAGAAAGAAGAAAAAGAAGGCTGAGAAAATGCTTCTAAAAGTATGGAAAAGGAAGTCTGTTTTCTGGGGCTTGAAGTATTGGGAACTACTCTGTTTGCCGCATTCTCTTGATATGATGCATATCACAAAAAATATCTGTGAGAGTTTGCTTGGCACACTGTTTTACATGCCAGAAAAAAAGTAAAGATGGTACAAGGGCAAGACAAGACTTGAAATATATATGTATTAGGGAAGAGCTCCAACCTGCATCCCTTAAAAGAACCAAGGAAATGGCCAAGGACAAAAACATAGCCATAGACGATGAGACAACGAAGGGTAAAACCGTGACAAAAAAAGAAGATTATTGCCCCCATCTTTCTTCACGCTCGACGAGGATGAGCTTCATCAACTATTCAATTGAGTTGACGGCATCAAAGTTCCTTTTGGTTACTCGGGGCTCATACGCAGATACCTTGACACAAAAAAGCAAAGGTTTAGCAACATGAAGTCCCATGATTGTCATGTGATGATGACACAATTACTTCCGGTAGCCCTCAAAGGGATAATAGATGATCACGTTCACAACACACTTCTTGACTTCTAGAACAATTTTGACGTTCTCTCTCGAAAGTCGAACAACGTGGGACATCTCACTCGACTACAAGAGGAGATCATCGCAATCCTATGTGAGCTTGAGATATATTTCCCCCCGTCATTCTTTGATGTGATGGTGCATCTCCTAGTTCATGTTGTTTCTAAGGTTAAAGATGTTGGACCGACATTCTTGCATACCATGTTCCCATTTGAAAGGATGAACAAAATTGTGAAGGGTTACGTTCGTAACAGGGCCCGTTCGGATGGAAGCATCGTCCAGGCCTATCTGACTGAAGAGTGCATATCATTCTGCAATATTATATAGATGATGATCAATCTATTGGTTTGCCCACGAGGAAGCATGCCGATAGGCTTGATGGAGTAGGTCACTCACAGTTGAAGCATGATTTAAATGTGGATACACATAACCGTCGAGACGACTTCGACAGAGCGCACACAGTGGTGTTACAACAAGCAGATATACTCACTCCTTGGCAGCAGACTCACAAGGACACCTTAAAGAGAGAGCATGCAATGGCAGGGAGACAGAGGACCGAAGCCTAGATCATTAGAGAGCACAACTCCAAATTTGCAGCCTGGTTCAAAAGCGAATTCAGGAGAAACCACTGCCAACGGGTATTGCCAATGCAAATATCATCTATGCATTAGCAGTAGGCCCCGCATGCACCGTCGCCACCTACCAATCATATGATATCAATGGATACATATTCTATATAGAGGCAAAAGATAAAAACTCTGATTACCAGAACTTAGGCATCACGTTAATTGCCTCCACCAAGAATGAAACTAAAAGATACTACGGAAGGATCGAAGAGACATGGGAACTTGAGTACACCGAAGATCACACGATGCCACTGTTCTGGGTTAGATGGGCGAAGAATGTCGAGAAGGAAGAATGTGGTGCCATTACCATGTCCCTGCCCGAAGCACAAGCTGTCGATGCAAAGGGTGTCAAAGGAATTACCGCCAAATATGAGCCTTGGTTATTTGCTAAGGACGTATCACAATGCTTCTATATAACTGACCCGGCAAAGCCAAGTCATGTTGTCGTCAGGAGATTCAAGAGATCCATCATCGGGATGGACGGAGTGGCCAACGAGGATGACTATGATCAGTTCGGCGTCGACCAAAAAGAAGAGGAGAACTATGATGACGATGAAAATTACACCACCAGAAGGAGCAGAACTACCTTGCCTGAGACAAGACGTCCCTTCTTACGAAGGACTCATAACGCGGGACAGAAGTATTCAAGCAAGATTAAAAAGACCCAAACTGTCGTTCAGAGGATTGTCAAACGACGTCCTACTTGATTATTTTATGTGATTCATTATTCGTGTACTACACTTTGTGTACTTCTCATTGTGTAATACGTAATTCACGCAATATTGTACTTCATTTGTGTGTACCTCCTAATTTTCATTATTATATACTTTGATCCACATTTATGTATGCATTTTCACACGCCATTTGTCAAGTATTATTAGAAGAGCCCCAAGTTAACACAACACCAATTACTGCTGGCGTCGGCCACGTCATTGGCGCCAGCACTAATGACTAACCGGCACTTTTATCTACACTGTTGTGAGAACAAATCATATTCTCTTCCTCCTCCCGCCATCGGACACTGCTCTCCACCATCCCCCCACCCATCCGCACCCGCACCCTACGCCACACATGTCGCTGCACTGCCCAACCCTTCCCCAAGCCCACCCGCTCATCCAAGAGCCTCTTCCTTTGTCGTCCTGTCCGGCCACCCTGTCCCTCTGTGGTGGTCCTGTCCGACCAATCTCTCCCTCCGTCACCCTGTCCGGCCGCCTTGTCTGCCATGGAACACCACCCCGTCGCGCAGTCTTCATGGGCGCCCCCATCTTGCCCTGCTGATAGTCGACCCCCGCAATCGATCCGGACAGTAAAAATCTATCTCTAACCATTTGATGAAATGTGAACTGATGAAATATGTTATATGTGGCATCATCGTGTGTTCTTGTGAGTTGCCTCGCACTAGCTATAATTATTTTTGTAGGGAAAGGTCGAGAGAGTGGCCAGTGTTTTGGTGAAATGTGGATTCATTTCCGTTTCATCAAAAAAATTGCTCTCAATATGTCCATTTTTTCATTGATTATTTTGTGAATGCAACACAACATGGAAGAATGCCTGTACTGTTAAAATAATGGAGGCAACTATCCGAGTGATCGCAACTTGGAAGAGTTAAAAGAATGGAGGCAGCTTCCGGAGTGATCTGAACTTGGAAAACTTAAAATAATGGAGGCACCTACCCGAGTGATTGCAACTTGGAAGAGTTAAAAGAATGGCTGCATTGACCCGAGTGATCGCAACTTGGAAGATTGGATGTCGGTGAATCTCTATGCTCCACCATGCATGGAGATGCAAGGCTTAATTTCCCTCTTCTTCAAGATTGGTCCAAATAAACGTCATGACTACCGTACTAGTAGTTGCGCCGATGGTTAATGTATGCATATATATATATAAATGATGTGTACCATAATATAAATTATGTTGTATGTGTGTTTTCATTTCTTATCAGAATCAATGTGGGACACAAACATCACTATGTATATACTGATACAAAATTGCGCTGCCACCACAACATTTCTCGATACGGTGGCAGCGTTTCTTTGTTGCGTTTGGAAATTTTGTACCGGCGTGCGAAACATCCGACACGTCCATATTGAGCTCTCTAGTGTATGGCATTGGAAAAGTTAACACGCCGTAGATATATATGATATTTCTGTCGTGCCGGCAAATCTAACGCCGTAGGTATATGAAATACGGCTGTCGTAGGCTCCAACGCCACCACTATTATTTAACTGTGGCACCATATTGTTGGTGTCGGGTGCCTACGTCAGCAAGGCCCTTTTTGCCACGCCATAGCTAGGCTTTTTCGCACTAGTGAATCTATAGACAATGTAATTAAACTATAAAACTACACTAAAATTTGAAACTACACAACTACACAAAAATCTAAAACTACGCAACTACACTAAAATCTGAAACTACAATTATAGCACAAATCTACACTACACAACTACACTAAAAATCTGAAACTACAATTACCCTAAAAATCTGTACTACACAACACAACTACACTAAAATTTAAAACTACAATTACAACAATAATCTGCACTACATGAATACACAAAAAATCTGAAACTACAGTTACCCCTAAAAATTTGCAGTACACAACACAACTACACTAAAATCTGAAACTACAATTACACTAAAAATCTGCACTACACAACTACACTACAATTCTAATACAATGTTACACTACATTTATACTAACAAATTCTACAATACAATTACTCACCCGCGATGGAGGCGACGGGGCTGGCGGGTCCTTGACGGCGGCGGGGACGCGGAGACCACGACGAGGTGACGACGGTGGAGAAGACGGCGATGGTGGAGGCGACGGGGCTGGCAGGTCCTTTACGCGACGGCGGTGGAGGCGTGAAGACAGCAATGGTGGTGGAGGCACGGAGATGGCAACAACATAGGTGGAGATGGAGAGGGAGACGATGGTGATGTGGAGTCAGAGATGGCGACGGCAGCCGGGGGGCTTGGTCATTGGCACTGGTGGCGGCTGGTTGGGATTGATTCGGGGGCGTTTGTGTGGTGATTAGATCCGGCTGTGTATATATGAGTGGTTGGATTTGACGTGCGGTGGTGTGTTTGATAGCGTTGGAAATACATACATACATACATACATATATACAGAATTAAAATATTAGTTTAAAATATAATTCATATAGATGAACAACAAACAAATTTTATTAATTAATCTAGCCTGCTTACATACATTATAGAAGGATAATACACAATAACAATTATAATTTATTACTACTATATAAAGACTAAGAACATCATTAGTGTGATGATGGCCACCAGAAGAAATGGTATCATCGATCTAGCTGGGAGAAATAGGCCAAGCATGCAATGGGCTAAAAGAGCATATCAAAGCATCTTGAATTTTTTTTTTGGCATCACGTCACATCGTTCTTGAGTTGCGTCTCATCTATCTGTCGTCTCAAAGGTCCAATGAAGTAGTCGAGCAACTCGCTTACGTACTTTTGGACGAGATCAACCCGTATCCATATGAAGCAATATTTCCCCCCTGTTTTCTGTGGATCATTATATATATATAGAGAGAGAGAGAGACATATACACACACAGACACACACATATTCATGTGAGCGAAACTAGAGGACTTGAATTGTGAAAATTAGCTGAAAGCCAATCAATATGTATTTTTTATCATATATGTACCTTTTCATGGTTGGTGCAGATATAGAACCCTCGCTCTGGATTCCATTTTGCATGCGACATATGCTTATCAAAAAGGTGTCTACGGCCGCAAAGCAGCACAGGGGCCGGTATCTTCGACATTGGTGGCGTAGTTGCCGGATTGAACAGAAGGCATGTTGTTGTGGCGGGATGATTCGCCGGACAGGGACGACTGTATTGGCCGTGGCGAGCTCATGGGGTAGCCAACAGGACCATACGGGAGCTCGGCCAGGGCGGCGGAGTCCCAAACTTTCGACACGCTTCGCTGACGTGGGTCCATAACTAATCGGAGCTAACTAGTATTAGGGAGAAGAACCGGAAGTGAATGTATTTTGAGAAATAAAGGGGCTTCCAACACTAGCTTATATAGGCAAAACTTAATGATGGCGTTCACGAATAGTGAACATCGGCACTACATAATATAGCTATGGCGAGTCAGGACATCTAACGCCAGTAATATATTACGGCTGGTTAGCTCGGTAAGGCCCACATTTTGGTGGCGTTCCACTTTATATCCATGCCAGCACTGACTGCACAACGCTGGCGTACTAAATCGTCTAATGCCATCGCTATTTAAAAAAATAGTGTTGGCGTTGCGCCAAATTGGTGTGCCACCAACATAAGTTGTGGCTAGCCATTTCTCTACTAATGTTTGGTGTCATCGAGTTGGGAAATAATGTTATAATGGTTGGATTTTTGGTGGAGAATATAAACTTTCCACCACTTCTTTCTCTCTAGGAGAGCCATTAGAACAAAACTACACTTCCACAACTCATTTTTCTGAGAGAGAAGCACCTACTCATGTGTTGAGATCAAGGGATTCCACTCCAACCAATAGATCATTGATTTCTAGCCTCCTCAAGTTGCTTTCCACCAAATAATCCTCTTATACAAAGTCAAATTTCTATGAGAGAATGATTGAGTGTTGAGGAGACTATCTTTTGAATCATAAGAGCAAGTAGTTCATCATCAACACAACATCTATTACCTTTCGGAGAGTGTCTCCTAGATTGTTATAGGTTTTTCTTGGGAGCCTCCAAATCGTGTGGAGTTGAACCAAGAAGTTTGTAAGGGCAAGGAGATCGCCTACTTTGTGAAGATCTACCCGAGTAAGGCTAGTCCTTCATGGACGTCAGCCATGATGCATAAACATGGTTGCTTCTTTGTGGACCCTTCATGCGTGGATCCCTCCATGGACTTGCGCATCTGTTACCCTCCATGGGTTGAAGTCTTCATCAACATGGACATATGATATAACACCACCTATCGGGACCATGCCAAAAACACGGTGTCTTCATTACGTTTGATTTCTCGGATCTCTCCTTTGCTTTCATATGCAATGTCTCTATTTTTCGCTACTCAATTCTTAGACCTGCATGTGTAGGATGTTGCTTGACTTCATAAAATTGCTAAAAACTGCCTATTATTAAAATTGGGAATAGGTTAAGTTTTAATTTAGTCAAGCATTCTAATCACCATCCGCTCTAGACATACTTTCAATATTACAAGTGGTATCAGAGATTTGGTCTCCATTGCATTGGTTTCACAACCTAGGAGAGTATGGATTCTAGTGGCAGAAACTATCACCGTAGAGGTCCATATTTTGATGGTACAAACTTTGCTAGTTGGAAGCATAGAATGAAAATGCATATTCTTGGTCATCATCCCGCCGTTTGGGTTGTTCTTCATGTTGGCTTGAAAGGTATATTCTTTGGAGATGGGAAAGAACCAGATTGTGAAGCAACCGCGGAAGAATTGAAGATGTTGCAATACAACGCTCAAGAATGTGACATTCTATTCAACTGCTTATGCCTAGAAGAATTCAACAAGATAGGTGCCCCTGAGAATGCCAAGGAAATTTGGGATACTTTGGTTGATATGCACGAAGGAACCGGGCCTGTCAAGGAATCTAACTTGGATGTGCTTCAAAGTCAACTTGACAAGTTCAAGATGAAGGATGGTGAAGGAGGCGTGGAAATGTACTATAGGTTAGCTCTCATCACCAATGAGATTGTCGGCTTAGGAAGTGAAGAGATGACCGACAAATTGATCATCAAGAAGATCCTTAGAGCCCTGTATGGAAAGTAGGACACCATGTGCACATTAATCCAAATGATGCCAAATTAAAAGATCTCAAGCCCACAGAAGTCATTGGATGGGTTTTTGCTCATGAAATGTCACTCAAGGAAAAATAGGAGCTCCATAGCAAGTCAAGCGATGCTTACAAAGCCACAAGTGATTCTCCCACAACTTCAAGTGACAACTTTGTTTTCAATCCTCATGGTCAGAAAATTCAACAAGTTCTACAAGAATAGAGGCAAGTAAAGAAGCTCCAACTCAAGATACAATGAAAACCGTTCTTCTAGTCATGTCCAAAATTGTTACAATTGTGGAAGACCCAGACACTTATCGAATGAGTGCACGACTCCTTCCAAGAAGATAGATAAGTCACCAAGAAGGAGTGGAAGAGACGGGTCACCTCGAAGGGAAAGAAGGAGTAGAGAAGATTGATATGAATGAAGAACTTCCCAGAGAAACAAGGATTCAGAGAGGAAAGACAAATACACCGATAACTATACAATAAGAATACCTCAAGTCACTTTGGTGAATGGGTATCCGGCTCCAACTCTGACAACCAATCCGAGAGAAGCTATCACTTCGACTTCGATTATAGTCAAGATGAAGGTGTTGTCGGACTAGTACTCGTATCCTCCAACTCCCATGATTTATTTGACTCACCAAATGAAGGAATTGGAAGTTTCTTCATGACTAAAGCCCCCAAAGTATCACACCCGAATTCATTGACTTCAATAGCAAGGAGGATGACTTCTAAGGTGATGATGATTTGCTCTATGATAAAACTAGTGATATTAGTCACAATGAACTTGCTAGTAACCATGATAGTCAAGATGCATTGCTTTATGATGCTATGAATGAAATTGAGTGCTTAACTAAAGAACTAAGAACTCTCAAGTTAGCTCATGAATCTACTCAAGGAGATCATAGGAGATCATAGAGAAGCTAAATTTACTGTAAGAGCATGAGTGTCTTAAAGCTATCAATGACAATCTTCGAACGAGGAATTCTTCGTACATTCCCAAACAACTTCTCTTGTATACTTTTTTGCCACAAGTTAAATCTAACAAAATTAGTAAGAAGGGCAAGAAAGGTTCTTCATCTAGTACAAACAAGAAAAATGCTAAATCTAAAGATGTTGCTTCTAGTAGTTCTATTGAGTCCACTAATGATTCTATTCAGCCAAGTTACACTTGATCAGAAAAACAATTTATTTAAAGGAATTATAGATAAAGGTGTCTACAAAAATCTTGCTGGAAGTAAACAATTCGAGGAAATGGTACGCAAGCAAGGATGGCACCAGAAGGACCAATGTGTTGGTTTTGAACGAAAGTTCAATGCCATTGGAGTTGAATAGGAGGAAGATGAATATACCAAGACGAAGTTTGTCCCCCAACAAGAGAAGTATGATCCTACTCTCTTCAAGGGGACACAATCTCAAGATGATGTTCCACCACAAGGTCAAAGCCTAAAAGGCAAGGACAAGCTTCAAGAGGAGATTGACTCATTTGAAGACCTACCTCAAGCTAAGGTCAAGTGGGTTCCTAAGTCTACTACAAGCTCTACTTCATTAAATGCTACTTCAACTCCAAGGATTCTCATCAAGTTTATGTGGATCCCTAGGAAGAAGAATTAGAGAGTTCTTGAGGGCGACTCTGCCAAAAAATTCACTCACATTCACTTTATGGGAAGGACTTGTGCAAACAACTACAACATCATGCACTAGTTCAAGGAGTCATTAACTCTCTTGTTAGTAAGCAAGGGGCAAGCTATTCAATGCATCAGTGGACATCATCACATGAGAATTTCACTCCATGTCCATAGATATTCTTGTTAGTGTTCCTTGTGTGGGACTAACCCATGTAGGTGTGGAGGGTATCAAAACAACATGGACTGCTCCAAATTCTAGATGATTTTCATCAACAATGAGCATCCACCACTACAACATATACATGAAGTATTTAACGACAAAACACAAGGTTAGTTCATCCCTCTTAGGGGGGATATCACATCTAGGGGGGAGGTTTTCTCTAACACTAGAGCTAAAGCATCTCTAATGGTGTGAACACTTTAATGCATTATATAAAAGTGCTAACCACACTTGTGCTTAAATGATGAGTATGACCTATGATGAAGTGTTCTCACTTGACTCCTAAGTCAATATACTCATATACATATGACTTTTTCATTGCTAATTGTTTGATACATACTAGAGTGTTCGTGCATATTTGACATATTTCATTCGACATTTTATTGTGTGAGCACGCTGGTATGCATAATTTTCCCATTCGAGGACATCAAACTGTAGTTTATTTGGTTTTGATTTTCTAGCCAACTGGATGTACAAGAATGCCTAAGTAACACCTCTAGCTATCTATTATATATTGTCTCAAATTTTACCATGCGTCATCACAAAATTTGAACAAAGTAAATTTTGGACCCTTCGGGTGAAAGCACAACTTCTCCCTAGGTGGTTTTGGTAATTAGTAACAACATATACTTCATTGGACTAATGATTCCACCAAGTATATTTCAGGAAAAGTTCAATGAATGGATTGGCAAAGGATTGTCTTAAGATCCCCTAGATGCAAGGAACATCTGTTGGCAACAAGCTTCAAGACCCTACATTTTGCATTTTGTGAGAAATCACATTTGAGTCATAGGAAAGCCAATACTATTAAAAGGGGATGAGGTATCCATGATGATTTGGTGGCTCAAGTGATTAAAGTTAGCCACCAAAAACACCCATGAAATTATCCCACAATATACTCTGTCTAAACCAACCACTCAAATTCGGTGCCACCAACTTTTCCAAATCAGACCTACTGAGTTTCACCCTACACAGAACCTATGCCAAACCGTAGTGTCTTGGTGACACCAAATCCCTTCTTAGTGACACCGAAATCAGTGACCAACTCCCTGGTATCCTATTTCTAAAAAACAGAATTTCTGAGTTTTAGGAATCGGTCTCACCGAGTTTGGGTAACTGCCTAGGTCAGCCAAATCGGACCCACCGAGATTTATATATCGGTCTCACCGAAATGCCAAAAGTTGCCACGTTGTGCAATAGTCGGTGCAACCAAGTTTTTGATTCGTTTTCACCAAGTTGGGCAATCATGTTGTAAAGGTTGGATTTTTGGCGATGTTTGTATATACCCCTCCACCTACCTTTCACTCATAGAGGAAAGCACTCAGAATAGACCAACACTTCCCCATGCATTTTCTGAGAGAGAACCACCCACTCATGTGTTGAGATCACAATCTTCCACTCCAACCATGTGAATCTTGATTTCTAGCCTCCCCAAGTTTCTTTCCACCCAATCAACCTCTTCTACCAAGCCAAAACTATGAGAGAGTGATTGTGTGTTGAGGAGACTATCTTTTGAAGCACAAGAGCAAGGAGTTCATAATTCTTACCACATCTATTACCTTTTGGAGAGTGATGTATCCTAGATTGGTTAGGTGTCTCTTGGGAGCCTCCGTCTTAGTGTGGATTTAAACCAAGAAGTTTGTAAGGGCAAGGAGATCGCCTACTTCGTGAAGACCTACCCCGAGTGAGGCTAGTCCTTCATGGACGTAAGCCATGATGGAATATACGAGGTTGTTACTTCGTGGACCCTTTTGGGTGGAGACCTTTGTGGACTCTTGCGACCGTTACCCTCCGCGGTTTGAAGTCTCCATCAACATGGACCATGGGAAATATCTTCGTGTCTCCAATTGCGTTTGATCCTCCTATCTCTTCCCTCTACTTATATGTGCATGTCTTTACTTTCTGCTGCTATACTCTTCGACTTGCATGTGTAGGGTGTGCTTGACTTGCTATAATTGCTAAACTTGCCAAGATCTAAATTTGGGAGAAGGCTAGATTTTTAATTTTGTCAAGTAGTCTAATCCCCCCTCTAGATATATTTTGGATCCTACAAGTGGTATCAGAGCTTTGGTCTACATTGCATTGGTTTCACAACCTAGGAGAGTATGTCATGTAGTGAGGGAAATTATCATTGTAGAGGTCCATATTTTGATGGTACAAACTTTGCTAGTTGGAAGCACAAAATGAAAATGCATATTCTTGGTCATTACCCCGTCGTTTGGACTATTGTTCGTGTTGGATTGCAATGTGAATCCTTTGGAGATGGAAATGAACCGGCTTGTGAAGCAACCGTGGAAGAATTGAAGATGTTGCAATACAACGCTCAAGCATGTGACATTCTATTCAACTGCTTATGCCCCCAAAGAGTTCAACAAGATAAGCCCTCTTGAGAATGCAAAGGAAATTTGGGATACTTTGGTTGATATGCACGAAGGTATTAAATCCGTCAGGAAATCTAAGTTGGATGTGCTACAAAGTCAAATTGACAAGTTCGAGATGAAGGGTGGTGAAGGAGTCGCGGAGATGTACTCTAAGCTTGCTCTCATCACAAATGAGATTGCTGGCTTAGGAAGTGAAGATATGACTGACAAATTCATCATCAAGAAGATCCTTAGAGCCTTGGATGGAAAGTACGACACCATGTGCACATTGATCCAAATGATGCCAAACTACAAAGATCTCAAGCCCATTGAAGACATTGGAAGGATTGTTGCTCATGAAATGTCACGCAAGGACAAAGAAGAGCTTCACACGAAGTCAAGCGGAGCATGCAAAGCTACAAGTTATACTCCCACTACATGAAGTGACAACCTTGTTACCAATGAAGATATAAGCCTCATGGTCAAGAAGTTCAACAAATTCTACAAGGATAGAGGCAAAGAGAGAAGCTCCAACTCAAGATATGAAGAGAAGTGTTCCTCTAGTCGTGACCGAAATTGTCATAATTGTGGAAGACCTGGACACTATTCCAATGAATGCACGGCCCCCATAAGAGAAGAGAAAGAGACACCTATAAGAAGAAGCTTAAGAGACGAGTCACCTTGTAGAGAGAGAAGGAGTAGAGAGAGCGCTATGAACAAATACCCTCCAGGAGAAGCGAGGACTCGGAGAAGAAGGACAAGTACACCAAGAGCTACACAAGAAGAAGACATCAAGCTCATGTTGGTGAATGGGTTTCTAGCACCGATTCTGACAACCAATTCGAGAGAAGCTACCACTCCAACTCCGACTATAGTCAAGATGAAGGTGTTGCCGGGTTCACACTCGCATCCTCCAATTCTATCATGGGGAACTAGCACCTATGGGACCGGAGTGACCCCTTTCGGTTCGGCGGGGGGCGAGGCTCGCACAAAGAGCAGGTCTGATGAACAGCATGCAGGGATCTTACCCAAGTTCGGGCCGCAAGGATGCGTAAAACCCTAATCCTGCATGGTTGTATCATCGGTGTTTTTAGGGTTCTAGCTACAGGAGCACTGCGGACAACTGCTACATGTGCGAACTAGAGGATTGGTCAAAAGAGGATCCAAAACTCCCTTACCGTATCGCCCTAGGCCTCCTTTTATACTCTGAAGGGGATCCCAACAGTGGCGTACAGTGCGTACACGGGGTGTACAGAGCTACAGTGCTATCATACCTAACACTAATGGAGTAGGACAGGTGCATTTAATGCACCGCCAGGCATCTCTGTCCGTCTGTGGGACGGGACAGGAGCCCGTACCATCGGCACCGCTTAGCCTCCTCCAGCGCCTCCGCCGTGACGTGTGTCCAGGTGGAATGACACCTGTCCTGTGCGGTGGCGGGGCCTTGCCGGGGCTTGCCGGTGCCTTGTCCTTGCTCGTGGGTTGGAGGGTCGTCCCAGCAAGGTCTTGCTGGGGGCATTGATTCTTCTGTGTTTGTGCCTGGCAGGTCCATGCTAGGCCTCGTCGCCAGGGTGGCTACTACTGCCCGTGCATGAGTATAGGGGCACTAGAGAGCCCAAAACTCTAGTGCACCGATAGGAGCCCTGGGCCTGGGCCACATACGTCGCGAGGTGTTATTGGGATAGGCCCAAACAGTGCACAGGCACGCGTGGTAGGGCCTTGCAGTTGTGATCATTGCGCTTACTGCGCTTCCCCATGACGTCCATTGAATGGGGGATGTGGTATACGTGCGTGGCACGGCCGTTAAGAATTTTTAATTGCTGCATCGGGTCATTTTCGCCACGCGCGCCGCATGCATAATGGGGTGCCAGCAACGGGCGCTCATGAATTAAAGTCCCTGGGAAAAGCAGTAACTGTGGCACCATGGATTGGAGCAAAGGGGTGCTTGTTATCCACCTCGTGATCGAGGGCGCCGCTATTGGAGGAGGCGGGCGGCGACCCTTGGAGCGAGGGGGAGCCAGCCCCCGCGCTTCCCTCTATAAATTGAGGGGTAGCGAGGGCGATGCTCATTCATCTTTATAGCCTGCCTCCCCTTTCCACCCTTTTCTTCTTGTAATCTCCCCTAGGGGAAAAACTCAAATAAAGATGTACTTAGGAAAAAGCGATATCTCATGTAAATTTCACCCTATTTTGAATGGTCGTGTGTTATCTTCCTTGTTAGACTATTTCTTTGCATGGAATTTTCACTACGCCCTCTCGGAGGAATATTGCCGTCGTGCGTAGCCCTACCGCAAGCGCTTTGAGGAATAGGTCCCTAGCAGCCTGCTGGCGGTGCTATTGTCGGCAAGACGCCTTGGTGTTTTCGATGCTGCCGCTCAAGGTATTGGTCGTGCTCAAAAAAGAATAAGTGCGCGAGCACTGTCATTTGGTTCATTGAGCGGACTCAAAACAAAGCAAGGAGCGCGAGCGCAGCCACTTAAACTGTTGAGCCATCCCGAAACACAATGAGGGCGCCGCCAATCGTGACAAGGTTCCCTAGCGTGCAGGTTTTCCGTATAGAGGTCGAAGTCGCCCAAGGAAAATAACTCCACGGCAATAATTCACTTGGGGTTTTGCAACTTATCTTTCCGTTGCCGTATTCCTTCCGGCACTCTTTTTTTAGGACATCGCTCATAGGTGTCCATACAACCATTCCCTCCTGGCAAAGTTGCACGCATGGCAACCTTCTATCCTTTGAGAAAAAGAAAGAAGAGAAAATATGGGTGTGGAACCTTGGCGGCTCGTTAGTTCTTGTCGGGAATAAGTGTAATGTAGCATCTCACATAAACATGCACATAAGTAAACATGAAAATCAATCAAGGTTTGCAGAACACTTATCTTTATTCAACTATGCACAGGGCCTGAGCCTGGCTTTGTACCAAGGATTACATGCTTCAGCGGCAAGACTTGTATAAAAGGTGGTCGCCGGGGAGGGGGCCCGGCAACCATGCCTTACGGGTAGAACTTGTGAAGATGTTTGATATTCAAGGAGTTGCTCACTGGGATGCCATCTTCAGTCTCTAGGCAGACTACACCAGGCCTGGTGACCCGTACTACCCGATAAGGGCCTTCCCACTTTAGCGTCAACTTGTTGGAATTCTTGGCGGACTGAACTCGCCGAAGAACAAGGTCGCCTTCCTCAAGACTTCTGGCATTTACTTTGAGGCTATGATAGCGTCGCAATGCTTGCTGGTAGCGTGCAACTCTCACAGCAGCCTGAAGACGGTCTTCCTCAAGGAGTGTTGCATCCTCTTGCTGCAACTGCTCTTGCTCAAGCTCATCATAACAGAGCACTCGAGGCGACCCATATATGAGTTCCGTGGGGAGAACTGACTCCGTCCCATGGACGAGGGACAAGGGTGTCTGGCCGGTAGCTCGATTTGGTGTCGTTCTGATTGACCAAAGAACCACCGGCAACTCATCAATCTAGTGCCTTCCGCACTTGTGCAGCCTGTCGAAGGTTCTCGTTTTGAGGCCTTGCAGCACTTTAGCTATAGCCCTTTCTGCTTGGTCGGTGCTCCTTGGGTGGGCAACGGAAGCAAAATAGATTCTACTGCCAAGGCCTTGGACATACTGCATGAAGGTGCAGCTCGTGAACTGTGTGCCATTGTCAGTGATGATCTTGTTGGGAACACCAAAGCGGCAAACTAATCCTTTGAAGAACCTGACGGCTGACTGTGGTGTCACCTTTCTCATTGCTTCCACTTCTGGCTACTTTGTGAACTTGTCGGTTACGACGTACAAGTACTCAAAGCCCCCGACAGCGCGGGCAAAGGGGCCCAGGATGTCGAGCCCCCAGACCGAAAAATGGCCATGAGAGAGGGATTGTTTGAAGGGCTTGAGCTGGTTGATGTAGTTTCTTCGAATGAAACTGGCACACTTCACACTTGGTTACTAATGTCATTGCGTCCTGGAGGGCAGTGGGCCAAAATAAGCCTTGCTAGAATGCCTTTCCGGCAAGGGCTCTTGATCCAATGTGGGAGCCACATATGCCTCCATGTATCTCTACCAACAGATCTTGTCCATCTTCCCCGGAAATGCATTTAAGTTTCAGCCTGTTCCGTCTCTTTCTGTACAGGACGTTGTCCACAAACTAATACATACTGGACCGGCGGGCAATCCTCTCAGTTTCTTCTTGTTCCTTGGGAAGTTCTCCTGTTTGAAGGAACCAGACGATGTGTTGCGCCCATGCCGGAGCCTGGGGCTCGACAACAAGGACTAAAGGCATCTCTTCTGCCGGGGAAGCGTCCGTCTCAACGGCAAAGGCCCGAGGCCCTGCCGGAGTCTGCTGCTCCTCGGCATGCTTGGCAGGAGCGAGCGCTTCCATGGAAAGAGCCCGGAGCCCTGTCGGAGCACAACGCTCACCAACAAGCATGTCGTTTTCCCTGGCAACCTTCTCGTCAGCGGCTTTCGGGATCTCTGCCGGAAAATACTTTCCAGAACTCAACTTCCTTCTCTTCTCTTGTCCGATTGATTGTGTCACGCAGGGTTGAGTCAGTTGGAGCACGAAAGTCCCTGGTTCCACAGGTAACTTAAGGGCATCACATTTTGACAGGCCATCGGCAATGCTGTTCTCGGCACGTGGGACGTGCTCCATTTGCAGGCCGTCAAAACATTCTTCCAACTTCCTCACTTAATCTACATAAGCTTCCACCAATGGGCTCTGGTAATCTTCGTTCACTTGCGTGATGACAAGTTGAGAATCACCACTGACAATCAGTTTCTTGCTCCCAAGGTCCACCGCGATCCTGAGACCGGCAAGCAGTCCTTCGTACCCGGTAGTATTGTTCATTGATCTCTCTCGAGGAAAGTGCATCTGGACCACATATCTGAGGTGTTCTCCGGTGGGTGTGACAATCAGCACTCCGGCACCGGTGCCTTGCAGCGAGAAAGCCCCATCAAAATACATGATCCATTCTTGCTCGGTTTCCTTGTCGGGGAGAGTTGACTCTGAAACTTCTTCATCTGGCGTTGGGGTCCATTCTGTGATGAACTCTGCCAAGGCCCTGCTCTGGATGGTTGAAGTGCTTTCAAACTTAAGACCAAAGCTTGATAGTTCCAAATCCCAGTCCACAATCCTCCCGGTAGCTTTTGGGTTCCACAAGACCCGTTGTAGTGGGAAGCGAGTGACAATGGTGATCTCATGTGCTTGGAAGTAATAGCGCAGCTTCCTCGAGGCCATAAGAAGGCCAAAGAGCAAGTTTTGCATGCCAGAATATCTTGACCTATCCCCCTGCAACAAGGATCTGACAAAATAGAGTGGCCGCTACACCATCTTCTTCTTCTAGATTGTCTCATTCAACTGCGCAGATCTTTCTTTGCCGGCACCAGACCCTGCCGGGGAATGCCCAGGCTCGTCGTTTGGCGGTCCTGCCATTGTCGCTGCTTCTTCATCAACCTCCCTTTCAGCCACCAGTGCAACACTCACCACCTGATTCGTTGACACTAGATATAGGCATATAGCAGCAAAGGCTCTTGTGGTTTCGGCGCGACTAGGACCGGCGGGGAGGAGAGGTACTTCTTCAAATCCTGCAGCGCTGCCTCCACTTCAGGAGTCCATTTCATTGGACCCGCCTTCTTCAAGATTTTGAAAAAGGGCAGGGCGCGCTGAGCAGACTTTGAGATGAACCTACTCAGAGCAGCAACACAACCGGGAAGACGACGGACATCTTTGACACATTTTGGTGCTTCAATTTTCTCAATTGCCTGATCTTGTCGGGATTTGCTTCAATTCCTTGTTGAGATATAAAGAAACCGAGAAGCTTGCCGGACGGGATGCCCAACACACACTTCTCAGGATTGAGCTTCATGTTGATCTTGCGCAGGTTCGCAAATGTTTCTTCTAGGTCTGATATGAGTGTGGCCTTATCCTTGGTTTTGACCACTATGTCATCCATGTAAGCCTCCATATTTCTACGTAGCCGGGGCTCAAAACCAATCTGGACCGCTCTTGCGAATGCAGAACCAACACTCTTCAACCCGAAAGGCATACGTAAAAAGCAATACGTACCACATGGGGTGATAAATGCGGTCTTCTCCTCGTCTTCCTTGGCCATGAAAATCTGATGATAGCCGGAACAAGTATCAAGGAAGGACAATATGTCACAGCCAGCAGTGGAGTCCACAATCTGGTCGATGCGTGACAAGGGGAAAGGATCTTTGGGGCAGGCTTTGTTGATGTCCGTGAAGTCAATGCACAACCTCCACTTCCCATTCGCCTTGCGCACTACAACTAGATTGGCCAACCATGTTGGATGGAGTACTCCTCTGATCAGGCCAACCGCTTCTAACTTCTTGATCTCTTCGGCAATGAACTGTTGTCGCTCCAAAGCTTGCTTCCGGACCTTTTGCTTGATGGGCCGCGCGTGTGGGAAGACGGCAAGGTGGTGCTCAATCACCTTCCTGGGAACACCGGGGATATCAGATGGTTGCCATGCAAACACATCGACATTCACCCGCGGGAAGGCGACGAGCGCGCTTTCCTATTTGTCATCAAGGGTGGAACTTATGGTGAAAGTTCCTCCCGTGCCATCCTCCTTGGCGGGCACCTTCTTGGTCTCTGGTGGAGCTGCCTTGGACTTCTTGCCCTTGCCGGTGGAGCTCTCAGGCATATCGTCAATGGGCGCGCTGCACCCCGAGGGGGCATGCTTGTTGGAATGTGTGTGAGAGGCCTTGCGGGTCTTCTTCCCTCTGGGGTCTTCAGCGGCAGGAGCAAGTGCCTTGGCGGCAGGTGCTGCGAATGCCTCCCGATAGAGTTGGTCGGCGCAAATGACTGTGCCCTTCTTGTCGGAGTTGATCATGATGACGCTCATCGGGCCAGGCATCTTCAGCATATTGTATGCGAAGTGGGTGGCCGCCATGAACTTGGCCAGTGCTGGGCGACCAACCATTGTACGGCAACGAGATCTTGGCGAAATCAAAGACGGACTTCTCTGTTCTGAAATTGATATCACTACCAAATGTCACCGACAACATGATCTTTCTCTTTGGCTGAGTTCTTCCTGAATTGACCCCTTGAAGAGCGCCTGTCGGCTCAAGATCTTCATTGGGAATTTGCAGCCTTTGGATGACGTCAGGTGAGATAAGGTTCAGGCTGGCCCCACTGCCGACTAGCATCTTCGTCACCCTGAGGTTGCGAATTGTCGGTGAAAGCAACAATGGCAGGCACCCGACCGCAGTTATGCGATCAGCGTGATCCTCAGCGTCAAAGATGATAGGAGTATTGGACCATTTCAGAGGTTTTTGCACATCGATAGAGGACTCCACCGCGTTTACCTCGCGCGTGCACTGTTTAAGTTCGCAGTGAGAGGAATGCGACGAGGCACCTCCTTCGATGCACATCATCTCTGTAGCCTTCTGAAACTCATGCTCGCTGGACTCGTCGTCTTCCGCGGCGTCCTCATCGTCATCCTCTTGCTTGTTGCGGCCACGGGCGGGCCAGTCCTTCTGTTGCGTGGGCTTGCCGCGGCAACCACCTTGGCCGACGTGCTTCTTGTCAGACCCCTCAGCACCATCCTGGCATTTCTCCTTGTCTCGCCTCTCATATTCGGCTTCTTGTTTCTCGGCGAGCTGTTCAACTTGCCAGCAATCTTGGAGTTCGTGGCCCATGGTGCGATGGATCTTGCGATACTACTTGTTGGAGCCTTCAGTCTTGCCTGCAGCCACCATCGCCTGGCAGGGGATGCACCCGGCAACACCCTTGGCGGGGTCATCAACCTTGCCCTTCTTGGTAGTACCGGGTTGCCGGATCCCTCGACGGCAAGTACGGATTTGCCCCTGCGCTTCTTGTTGCGCCGCCGGCCCTTGTTTGCCGGGGCAGTGGCGTCTTCATCTTCAGAGTCGACCCCTGCGCCAGTGTCTTTGCCAGGGAATCTCCTCCCTTCTTGAGCTGGAGCACATTTGTTTGCCAGACCATAAAGCTCGGCAACATCCCTGACTCTATTCATCGCCAGCTCTTCCCGCATTCTGCGGTTGCGCATGTTCTGATGGAACGCGCTGATAACAGCGGCATGATGAATGTCTGGTATTGTTGTGATGCACGCGGCTGAACCTCTGGATGTACTTGCACAGAGTCTCTCCCTCCTTCTGGGGGGATGATATGCAAGTCGCTTGCCTGACCAGGAGCTTGGTGACCTCCAGTGAAGGCACCAACAAACTCGTGGCACAGGTCTGGCCAGGAGGAGATGGATCCCTCCGGCAGGTCCATCAACCATGACCAGACGTTGGGCTTAAGCACCAACGGGAAGTAGTTGGCCAATATCTTGTCGTCGCGAGCCCTGGCAGCCTGCACCGCAATGGTGTAGATGCTCAAGAACTTCAACGGGTGAGTCTTGCCGTCATACTTCTCCGGGGCTTCTGGCTTGAACATACGGGAATTGGGTCACTTGACTTGCCGCGGCTCATGGGTAAACGCTGGACAACCCACCTCGTAAAGTAGGCTGACAGGATACCCTGGCGCAAACTTGTATACAGTGGGCCCCGCGCGCCTATCAAACTGAAGGCGCGTTTCCTGCTGCTGCTCAATTTGTAGTTTGGGCATCTTCCTTGCTTCATTCCCGAAGAACTTGGCGCTGGTCGCAGCGTGTCCGTGGACCGGACGACGCCGACGAGTAACCGTCGTAAGTGTCGGTCTGTCGAGCCGGTGACCGGTGTTGTTGTTGTGGAGGAGAGTGCACCATGGGCGCACCACCTCCGGCCTTCTCATGGCTGGCGTGAGCCGGCTCAGTGGACCAAAACCTATCTGCGAGGCTGAGGAGGCTCTGAATGGTGGCTCTCCATTCGTCGAGCTTTTTTGTAGCAGGAGGGTAGTTCAGGAGTAGTTGTGCCCATGCCATCGCTTCTTTCGACGTGGTTGGCAGCGAACACCGCGAGGAACGCGAGGTGCTCTGACTTCTAACTATGTTAGAAGGGCACCGTCGCGGTCCCGCATCAGCACACCACTCCTGCTAGCATGCTGGCGAGCATGCTAGTCCTACGCACCTTGGGAGTGATGCACATGAGCTTTCCCATGGAGACATTGAGAACTATGGGCGCCCTGGTGCAGCTCCTCGCCCGCGTCCTGAGAAGGCCGCGGTGATGGCGCCAGCGTGGGCACCCTGGAAGATACCCTTCCGTCCCCGGGGTTCACCATACCACCCGCAGGCGGTACAGTTCCTCCCTGAGACCCAGCGGCGTGGGGGTTCTTGCTGCCGCCATGCACGTCTCTGTGAAGGGCTTCGCTGCTTGCTTGGTCTTGATCACCAGAGGGCCGTAGAAGTTCTGAACCTCCACCTCCTCCTCCACCCGCATCCACACCGTTGCCTGTCTGCGCAGATATAGAGACATCGGACGTAGATGGGCAAACCGCCGTCATGCCCTTCTTCTTGGGGTCCATGGCGACAATGAGTATGAAGAAACTGACGCGCTGATCACCGGAACAGGTTCGCACGACCTACAGATCCCCCTACCTGGCGCGCCAAAGATGTTGTGGGGAACGAGCACCAATGGGATCGGAGTGACCCCTTTCGGTTTGGCGGGTGGCATGGCTCCCACAATGAGCAGGTCTGATGAATAGCACGTGGGGATCTTACCCAGGTTCGGGCCGCAAGGATGTGTAAAACCCTACTCCTGCATGGTTGTATTATCGGTGTTTTTAGGGTTCTAGCTACAGGAGCACCGCGGACAGCTGCTACGTGTGCGAACTAGAGGTTTGGTCAAAAGAAGATCCAAAACTCCCCTACCGTATCGCCCTGGGCCTCCTTTTATACTCTGAAGGGGATCCCAACAGTGGCATACAGTGCGTACACGGGGTGTACAGAGCTACAGTGCTATCATACCTAACAATGAAGGAGTAGGACATGTGCATTTAATGCACCGTCAGGCATCTCTATCTGTCTGCGGGACGGGATAGGAGCCCGTCCCATCGGCACCACTTAGCCTCCTCCAGCGCCTCCACCGCACCACGTGTCCAGGCGGAATGACACCTGTCCTGTGCGCTGGCGGGGCCATGCCGGGGCCTCGCCTTGCTGGGGCTTCGCCTTGCCGGGGCTTGCCGGGGCCTTGTCCTTGCTCGTGGGTTGGAGGGTTGTCCCGGCAAGGTCTTGCCGGGGGCATTGATTCTTCTGTGTTTGTGCCTAGCAGGTACATGTTGGGACTCATTGCCAGGGTGGCTACTACTGCCCGTGCATGATTATAGGGGCATTGGAGAGCCCAAAACTCTAGTGCACCGACAAATTCCTATGATATCTTTGATTCACCAAATAAAGGAAGTGGAAGTTGCTTCATGGCTAAAGGCCCAAGGTATCACACCCCGAATACATTGACTTTAATAGTGATTAGGATGACTTACTAGGAGATGATGACTTTCTCTTTGATAAAACTAGTGATATTAGTCAAAATGAACTTGATAATAATCATGCTAGTTAAGATAAGTTGTGTGATGATGATAAGAAGGAGATTGAATGTCTAACTAAAGAACTAAACACTCTTAAGTTAGCTCATGAACCTACTCACGAAGATCATAGATAGCTAGTAAGAACTCACTAGAAGCTATGCTTCGAGAAGCTAAATTTAGAGCAAGAGCATGAGTTTCTTAAAGCTATCAATGGTGATCTTAGAAATAAGAGTTCTTATCTTGAAAAATGACTACTCTTGTCCGCATTTGTTCCGCAAGTTAAATCTAAGCAAAATAGTAACAAAAGGAACGAAAGGTTCTTCATCTAGTATGTTGGTGTACTAAGAAACATGGTCCTTAGCACCCGGACTTGTGCACCAGACGTCGCAGCCTCCAACACGGTAAGATCTTGTCGGGCATGAGCGTTACTCCAACAACAACAAGCGGAGGCCAAGTAAAACAGCAAGACACCTTTCCGGGGGTCTCCAGTACGCACGCACCCGCCAAGGACTTCCCCGCCAAGGCCCAACTCCACGTCACCAGGCTGGTTATCTACATCGACCAGGTGGCGAGCGGGCAGGCAGATAGGTGGAACCGGTCGGGTCGTGTCGCAACACGGAGGGATTTACAGTAGCTTTAACGACACCATTGTAATAGTCCGGGACCGATGCTCCAGAAGATTACCCTTTTATTCCATTCTTGTGTGTGATTCTTTTGGTTTACGCATTCATCATCGCATCATTCACATCATTCACATCATCTACATAGCATCATCACTCGTTTTTGAAAACTGCATCCGTTCGTAGTCACCGGTTCTCTCCGTTCTCGTTGACGACCGTTTCAAGGCCAACCACACACGCATGCACCCGCGACATCAGTAAAATAATATTTTAAACACGCACAAAAAATATTCTCGGATTGGGTCGAAAGTTGGCATGCGATCTTATAATATTGTAGTAGACCGCCTACCAAATTTCGTCCCAATTAGAGGTCGTTTGATACCCGAACGGTCGACCGTAGCGGCACCGTCATCGGTTTAATTGTCGGATGTTTTCGGTGTTTTAAACTCTGCCGTAGGGCCACAACTCCCCCTCTCATCTTAGCCCATAGTTACTCTGCACAACCCACATAAACCTAGCCCAGCCAACCCCCTCCTTCATTTGGCGTCGTTCGATCGCAATCAGAGGGTCCAGATTAGTCCCTAGCCAAATCCCATGTTGGTATATAACAGCATAACCCTAGCCTTAGGTAGACAACCCTCCTCATTTTCCTCCCAGCCGCCGCGAGCCACATCTCCTTCCTCGGGATCCCTCCCGATCCATTCCATCCAACAGAGCACTGACCACCGCCCCTTGTTTTCCATAGCCGCCCAACCACAGCAAGCCACACCTCTGCTATGCGCTCATGGACGCGTCCGCCTCCCTTAGATCCCCGTGTCCGCGCGCTCGAAGCCAGCCACGGCCGATGCTCGATCCGGTTGGGAGCTTTCCCGTGTAAATAGTTTTGGATTTTCAAAGTTTTTCAAGCACATAAGAAGAAAGCGTAAAAATAAAGCTAACTTGGATATACAATGAAAGAGGATGAACACCGACAGTTTATATGAAGTGTAAGAACACAAATGTAATGTCGGTGAGAAATACATACTCCTCCAAGCTTAGGCGTTTGCCTAGCTTGGTAATCACCACTGATAATAGCCATCAAGTCCAGGAAAATGTTTCTGCTAAGGCACCCGAGCGTCCCTTTCCTAGGCCTTGGCCTTCGCAACACGAAGCTCGTTACGGTAAGCAATGATGTCCTCGGGCATTATTCTGAATCTGTTCCTGGCATGATAGTTAAACAAAGAAGGTGTGGGTAAGGGAATAATATCACAAGTGTCCTTGCTAAACACTAGGCTGAAACGAAGATGTTGCAGTGGTTCACGTTTCTTTAGAAATTGGTGTTCCTCCATGGATTGATGATCGAGATGCACCTCGAGCAACAAGTAATTAGTGGGGCATATAGCAACCTCAAAGCGCTTTGCCAAGCACATGGCATAAATACCACTGTGAACCTTGCCCTTGGTTCGGTTAAGATGCAATCGACATGCAACTATAGCTCCGATACTGTAAGCATTATCACCATAAAGTGCGCGGCGTAGAATAGCGAGGGTGGGGGCACTAAGGACACCACTCTGCTCCATAGCAGTTATGCATTTCCTATAAACAGAGAGAAATAGTGCGCAAGCGGGAAGTGCAAATTAGTAGCTCTAGTGTGTGATACGCCCCTGGTTTGTCCCACAATTAAGGTGAGAAGGAAATCCTTGAACTCCTCTAGTTTAGGTTCACGCACTCCCCCATCGAAGGGAAGCAAGCATATTTCACAAAATTCATGTAGAGGCAATTCATAGTTCGTGGCATAAAGAGCAAAGCGCACTATGGGAGCACTAGGCGTGTTTATGAAGTTAAATTTTTGCACGAAGGAATTAGTGAGGAGAAAGTATTGCTCACACTTATCTGCGAGGAAGCTGGTTAGCCCGGCATTTGAAGCGAATTGCATGAACTCTTCACAGAAACCCGCTTCGCTCATGAAGGGTATATGTGGCCATTCACATGGCATAACCTTTGTGTTGCGAGGAAGGTTGATGTCGCTATCCTCAGTTCTCCTAACAACTCCTTTGGGGCTCCGGCTTGAAGAACCTCTCCTTAGAAAACTTTGAAATTGTCATAATTGTGGAAGACCTGGACACTATTCCAATTGTTGCATGGCTCCCCATAAGAGAAGATAAGAGACTCCTAGAAGAAGAATATTAAGAGACGAGTCACCTTGTAGAGAGAGAAGGAGCAGAGAGAACTCTATGAACGGAGACCCTCCAGGAGAAGCGAGGACTCAGAGAAGAAGGACAAGTACACCAAGATCTACACAAGAAAAAGACATCAAGCTCATGTTGGTGAATAGGTTTCCGGCCCCGGTTCCGACAACAAATCTGAGAGAAACTACCACTCCAACTCCAACTATAGTCAAGATGAAGGTGTTGCCAGGTTCGCGCTCGTATCCTCCAATCCTATGAAGTGTTTGATTCACCAAATAAAGGAAGTGGAAGTTGTTTCATGGCCAAAGGCCCCAAGGTATCACACCCCGAATACATTGACTTTAATAGTGATTAGGATGACTTACTAGGAGATGATGACTTTCTCTTTGATAAAACTAGTGGTATTACTCAAAATGAACTTGATAATAATCATGCTAGTCAAGATAAGTCGTGTGATGATGATAAGAAGGAGATTGAATGTCTAACTAAAGAACTAAACACTCTTAAGTTATCTCATGAACCTACTCAAGAAGATCATAGATAGCTAGTAAGAACTCACGAGAAGCTATGCTTCGAGAAGCTAAATTTAGAGCAAGAGCATGAGTTTCTTAAAGCTATCAATGGAGATCTTACAAATAAGAGTTCTTATGTTGACAAGTGACTACTCTTGTCCGCATTTGTTCCGCAAGTTAAATCTAAGCAAAATAGTAACAAAAGGAACGAAAGGTTCTTCATCTAGTATGTTGGTGTACTAAGAAACATGGTCCTTAGCACCCGGACTTGTGCACCAGACGTCGCAGCCTCCAACACGGTAAGATCTTGTCGGGCATGAGCGTTACTCCAACAACAACAAGCGGAGGCCAAGTAAAACCAGCAAGACACCTTGCCGAGGGGCTCCAGGACGCACGGACCCGCCAAGGCCCAGCTCCACGTCACCAGGCTGGTTGTCTACATTGACCAGGTGGCAAGCGGGCAGGTGGATAGGTGGAACCGGTCGAGTCGTGTCGTAGCACGGAGGGATTTATAGGAGATTTAACGACACCATTGTAACAGCCCGTGACCGATGCTCCAGAAGATTCCCCTTTTATTCTATTCTCGTCGTGTGATTCCTTTGGTTGACGCATACATCATCGCTTCATTCACATCATCTGCATAGCATCATCACTCATTTTTGAAAACTGCATCCGTTCGTAGTCGCCGGTTCTCTCCGTTCTCGTTGACGATCGTTTCGAGGCCAACCACACACGCACATGCTCGTGACATCGGTAAAGTAATGTTTTTAAACGCGCATGAAAAATATTCTCAGATTGGGTCGCAAGTTGGCATGCGATCTTATATATTATAGTAGACCACCTACCAAATTTCGTTGCAATCAGAGGTCGTTTGATACCCGAACGGTCGACCGTAGCGGCACCATCATCGGTTTAATTGTTGGATGTTTTCGGTGTTTTAAACCCTGTCGTCGGGCCACAACTCCCCCTCCCATCTCAGCCCATGGTCACTATGCACAACCCACATAAACCTAGCTCATCTAACCCCCTCCTACGTTCGGTGTCATTCGATCGCAACCGGAGGGTCCAGATTAGTCCCTAGCCTAATCCCACGTTGGTATATAACAGCCTAACCCAAGCCCTAGGTAGACAACCCTCCTCATTTTCCTCCTAGCCGCCGCGAGCCACATCTCCTTCCTCGGGATCCCTCCCGATCAATTCCATCCAACAGAGCGCCGACCACCGCCCCTTGTTTTCCGTAGCCACCCAACCATAGCAAGCCGCACCTCTGCTATGCGCTCATGGACGCGTCCGGCTCACTAAGATCCCTGCGTCCGCGTGCCCGAAGCCAGCCACAGCCGACGCTCGATCCAATTTTTCTGCTTATGTGCTCTGAAAACAAGCGAGAAATATTTTTGGATTTTCAAAGTTTTTCAAGCACATAAGAAGAAAGCGGAAAAATAGAGCTAACATGGATATACAATGAAAGAGGATGAACACCGACAATTTATATGAAGTGTAAGAACACAAATGTAATGTCGGTGAGAAATACGTACTCCCCCAAGCTTAGGCGTTTGCCTAGCTTGGTAATCACCATCGATAATAGCCGTCAAGTCCGGGAAATTGTTTCTGTTGAGGCACCCGAGCGTCCCATGCCTAGGCCTTGGCCTCCGCAACACGAAGCTCGTTACAGTAAGCAATGATGTCCTCGGGCATTATTCTGAATCTGTTCCTGGCATGATAGTTAAACAAAGAAGGTGCAGGCAAGGGAATAATATCACAAGTGCCCTTGCTAAACACTAGGCGGAAACGAAGATGTTGCAGTGGTTCACGTTTCTTTAGAAATTAGTGTTCCTCCATGGATTGATGATCGAGATGCACCTCGGGCAACAAGTAATTAGTGGGGCATATAGCAACCTCATAGCGCTTTGCCAAGCACATGACATAAATACCACCGTGAACCTTGCCCTTGGTTCGGTTAAGATGCAATCGGCGCGGAACTATAGCTCCGATACTGTAAGCATTATCACCATAAAGTGCGCGGCGTAGAATAGCGAGGGTGGGGGCACTAAGGACACCACTCTGCTCCATAGCAGTTATGCATTTCCTATAAACAGAGAGAAATAGTGCACAGGCGGGAAATGCAAATTAGTAGCTCTAGCGTGTGATACACCCCTGGTTTGTCCCACAGTTAAGGTGAGAAGGAAATCCTCGAACTCCTCTGGTTTAGGTTCACGCACTCCCCCATCGGAGGGAAGCAAGCATATTTCACAAAATTCATGTAGAGGCAATTCATAGTTCGTGGCATAAAGAGCAAAGCGTACTATGAGAGCACCAGGCGTGTTTATGAAGTTAAAGTTTTGCACGAAGGAATTAGTGAGGAGAAAGTATTGCTCACACTTATCCGCGAGGAAGTTGGTTAGCCCGGCATTTGCAGCGAATTGCATGAAATCTTCATAGAAACCCGCATCGCTCATGAAGGGTATATGTGGCCATTCACATGGCCTAACCTTTGTGTTGCGAGGAAGGTTGATGTCGCTATCCTCAGTTCTCCTAACAGCTCCTTTGGGGCTCCGGCTTGAAGAACCTCTCCTTAGAAAACTCATTCTCCTAGACAGAAGTTTCTGGAAAAATTGAGCCACAAATTTACGTTAATAAAACCTTGCAAGAATGATAGCAGCTACTCATAAGGATGCCTAGAGGCCATATCAAGCATTCATACTACTTGGAACTTAAGGAACTCAACATGCAAGCTCATTTTTTGTAGGACCAAGTGTAGCAACTTAAGAAAAATATAAATCATTAAAGCAAAAACTAATTGGAGAAATGGGAGAGTCACATACCAATGAATAATTTCTCAAAACAGTTTCAGAAACAGAGTTCTGAGCAAAGAGATTGAAAATTTCAGTTTCAGGTGGAAGAACACGAGAGAGAGAGAGAGAGCTAGGAAATTTTTGCTAGAGGTACGATACGAGGGGGGCTAAAGAGATAAGGCAGGGGTTGTGGGCCCTACAAGCCAGCAGGGCGTGACCCTAGGGGTGCGTGCCATGTTATGTGGTGGCCCACTGGCACACCCCCCTGTTGCAATTTTTATGCCAAAAATTCTCAAATAATTCAGAAACATTCATGTCAAAATCTTGTGGCAATCTGAGACTTTTTATTTTTGGGACATTTTTCATGCATGGGAAAAACAGAAAACGGGAATTTCATGGCATTTTATTTTTATTTAACTAAGAAAAACAGAATAAAAATTTATGATACAGAGAGTTGTGAATATTCAATTCATCAATCACATGTCTCTCGAAAAGGATTCATTAATAAGGTTGATCAAGCCTTATTAATAACCATTTCCGACTAACATGAAAACGAAGAATTTTTGTATACCACTAGGTTACCTCAATAGGGATTTATATTTCCCCAACAATGAGATTATAATATTTCTTCTTCTTGGCAGTAGGTAGAGGAATTATAAAGTCTCCAATAATAAACGTGGGAATAGGATCGATGCCATTCATATTATTAACCAAAGTTTGCTTCTTTGGAAGTGCACAGTATGTTGCTTGCCATTGACATGAAAAGTAACCTTACTTTTATTGCAATCAATAACAGCCCCTGCGGTATTTAGAAAGGGTCTACCAAAGATGATCGACGTATTGTTGTCCTCGGGCATATCAAGAATAACAAAGTCTGTTAAGATAGTAACATTTGCAACCACAATGGGAACGTCCTCGCAAATTCCAATGGGTAAAGAAGTGGATTTATTAGCCATTTGCAAAGACATCTCAGTGGGCGTGAGCTTACTCAATTCAAGTCTTTTATATAGGAAGAAATGCATAACACTAACACCGGCCCCTAAATCAAATAAAGCAGTTTTGACATAGTTTCTTTTAATAGAGCAAGGTATTGTGGGTATACCCGGATCTCCCAACTTCTTAGGTACTCCACCATCAAAAGAATAATTAGCAAGCATGATAGTAATTTCAGTTTCAGGTATTTTTCTTTTGTTGGTAACTAGTAAGGTGGCCCTCGCAAACGCGAGGGCTAGTATTATCATAGTATAAGTTGGTCTCTTTCATATTGTTAGACATATTATGTTGGTAGGTGTATTTCCTCTTTCATCGGATCTTTGTGGTTGATTTGTTACGATCTGTGGGTTTTACTTATGTTGTTGCATGATAATGTTACAGATGTGTTACCCTTTTGATATGAAATGGCATTTCCATATGTTATAGTCCAAATATTATTTTGTATGGGTTTTATATTTTTTGATCATGTAAAAAAAATTGCATGTGTTTTTAGTAACTGAGGAATAAATGCAAACAAATGTGCCCAATATTCAAAAGGGAAAATAAAAGAAAACAAATGTGAGCTTTTAACATAACACCTAGCAAACATGTTTAGAAAACAAAAAATGATGTCGTAATCTAGGCAAGGAAAAAACATGAACCTGCTATGCAAAATTGCTAGAAATAGGATCATGAGTCCTTTAAAGGACATCGTACCACAATAAATACAACATCATGGAAATTAGTTATGTATGAAAATAATTAAAAAATATTATTTTATATATTACCTTACAATCCCAAGATACATGTACTGTAGACAATGTATGTCGCGATAATGCAAATACTAATTTTTTTTGCTCCACTTCGGTGTGTCTGTTTGAGTGGTTTTTTCTTGCCATCTAACTGCAAGCCATGAAGAATAAGTGAAATATCTTACATTGTACTCAACACTCTGTCAATACAAAGCAGAATAATCGCAACATGTTGAAACACAAAGAAGAACATGCAATTATATATATATATATATATATATATATATATATATATATATATATATATATATATATACAAATGTTTGGTACGACCGGGTGTAGTTACTCCCACTTTTGTTTCATATGCTATAGGTAGTATCTATCATTCTGAAGTGTATGTACACGTAGTATGTAGTATATAAGAATATTTAGGTAGCATATATACAAAAAATTTGGTAGTATGTCTCATATTTTGAGCATATACTTTTTTATATGTACGTATTTTATAAATATAATAAAAATATGAGTCAACTTGCATTTTTTTCATATAATTCACTTTGGAGTATCTTAGATATAGTATATGAATATACTAAAAATACTAAAGTAGTATATATACTACCACATGATAGTATATGAGACATGGGAGTAACTACACCCGGTCGTAGGATGTATTTTCCCTATATATATATATTCATCATCATCATAACTATACCCGGTCGTAGGATGGACAAATATCCTATCACCATCATCTAAACCTTATTCATATGTATTCTATATACTATAAATTACAGCTATAGCCACGTTACCGAAATTTCACACTTGTAGCGTTACAAATTTACACTAAATGATGAGTGCTTTTAGATAATTAAAATATACCGGAAAGTTCAAAAAAATTGAGGATCAAAACTTTGGAAAATCTATTTTTGAGATAGGCAACTTTCAACCTTATTTCATATGCCATTGACATAATATAAAAATATAATTCGCTGTAATTAGAGTATCACACTTCTATTCCTTTTTTTGTACATTAGTCTTAGGTGAGATGATGGATACTTTAGATAAGAGTTCAGGAGAAAAATAAGCAAATAAGTATTAGCAAAATTGAATTTTTAGGCTCCAGTTAATTAGTAACAACTGGAAGAGTGATTTGCTTCATACTTATAATTCCGGTCAACATTGTACGTCTTTTTTATGTCATTTGGGAGTTATGTGCCTTCATATCAACTCATGTTGCATTGGATGCATCCATCTGCTTGGACCATGTGAGTGCAAATGCATGTCGAGGCATCCAGCTTTTGATCTTGTCACCCTGAATGAGATTCTTGTGTGTCAACGCCCATCAAAATGTACGACAACAACATTGGAAGCACACAAAAGCAGAAGTAAGAGAATAGTAACCCAATTAACAGTGTTTAGCGCCAGTTGCCCGCTGGCAATGGAATTGGTGTTAATTTAATCTTGTTGCCTTGTACTTGTATGGTCTGCATGGTGGATTGAACCAATCCATGCACGTAATCAGAGATGAGTACAATCGAAGCGACGATGTGAGTCAGAGGGGTACCAAAAGGCTTCTTCTGTATAGCATAAGTAATCAACCCAAGCTGGAGTTGGTTAACATTAAAATAGCAAGGGGCGTGCACCCCATCCATACTGTTGATCAAGTGATGAGTACTTGCCTTGTGTTTTTCTGCCGAATCCCATCCCATTTGTACATGTGTGCATGCATATACATCCAAAGGCAACATATGAAGCAAAGCTCATCCAGCAGCAACACCCAAAGCAAACCTGACTGATTACTATATATTTGTCGTTGTTTTGTAGTACAGCAATAACATGCACGTACCCAACCTCCTTATTGACCCTTGCATAGATCTGGGTCCAGTGACCTGAGTCAGCTGTATATACATCAGAGCAAAGCTGATTGATAATTTCATCGGTCAGTGGAAACAATCAGCCGGTGCATGCTTACTCAGGTCACTGGATCCAACTCTATGCAAACGTTAATAAGAAGGTTGGGTACGTGCATGTTATTGTTGTACTACAAAACAACGCCAAATATATAGTTGGAGTTGCGCTTCCGTACAAACCCCCTCACAATTTCTACGTATACGCCACATGTATACCCGACTAGGCCGGCCCAAGAAACTTGCTGTTGTAGCTTCGCTATTTGTTTAATTCAACGATCTAATTTCTAAAAAGTAAAGGAAGAATGTCTTCCACAGGATTTGAACTTGGGACCTGCACATCACAAAGAACAGCCCTAACTAGTTGACCTGAGATATGTTGGTGATTAAAAATGAGCGCGCCTCCTTAAAAACTAAGTACAACGCAGAATCCAGGATTTTTTTTAAGAATTAAGAAGAAGTATTTTTAAGTATATTTTGTAAATACCTTATATTTTATTTAAAACGCAAACATTTTTAATTCAGAGAACATATCTTATTAATGCGAGCATTTTCTAAATTCTGCACAATTTTTCAAAAGCACGAACTATTTTAAAATTCCCAAGCATTTTTTTATCTTTGGGAAAAAAAGTATAACAGAAGCATTTTTTATTTTTAAAAACAAGAATTTTTTAATAAAGTTGAACGTTTTTTTTAATTGGAAAAAATAGAAAACAGAATGCATTACGAAATTATATTTTTTATAAAAATAATATGTGTATATATTTTTTAGTTTTCATAAATATTTGTAAATGTGAAACAATTATGAATTTCTAAAACAAGAGCATTTCTTGAAAACCCCATACATTTTTTAAATGTATGACCAAAACTTAAAAATGAACATTTTGTAAAATTATGAACAATTTTATTAAAACGTGAAAGTAATCGAAATTTCCAAAAAAAAACTCGAGCATTTTTTAATAAGGAAAATATATTTGGAAAGAAAAGGGAAACGAAAAATAAAAAACACTGAAAAAGAAAAAGGAAACGAAAAAAAGACTAGGAAAAATGAAAATGAAAGAGAAAAACGTAAAAACAAATTGCGGCATAAATAAAAAAATGGATAAGGTTGTTCCTACACTATCTGAAAAAATAAACCAGCCTGAACACGTCTCTCTCGGCCGGTGGCCTTGTGTGAAACAGCAGCATTGTGTCGCATTCCGCTTTTCTTAATTGTTTTCTTCTCTTTTTCATTTTTGTTTCTCTTTATTACTTTATTATTTCATTTTTCATTAATTCATTTCCCTCCTTTTCAAATTTAATTTTTGCCTTTAAACATTGAAATATTTTTTGGAATACCAAAATAATAGTTTTTAATATTATTTGAAAAAATTATGATTCAAATTTTTTGCTTCAAATATTTATTTAATGTTTTTTAAGAAAAATATTACCTATTTTAAATACAACACCTTCATATTTATTTGTTATGTTAAAAACTGAAAATAAAAGCTCACTACACTACCAGCTAGTTTTAAAAAAATGTTCATGTTTTCAAAAATGCTTGCGTATTTTGATAAATGTTCAAAAAATATATTTTTTGTTATATATTTTTTCTACATTACCTCCTATTCTTGAAAATTTGTTAGTTTTCAAAGAACGTCCGTGTTAAATAGAAAAGAAGTTTGAGATTTCCAAAATTCACAACTTTTGCAAAATATCCGTTTTTCAGAGAAAAAAATGTTTCAGCTTTGTTTTCAGGATCTGACGTTGCTAATAGCCTTTCTAATATGTTATGCTGCATAAATAATCATAAATGCTTGTTAGTTTTAGTGACTCTCTACCTGGACCTTGTAGTACGAGGCCTTGTGTTCGAATCCTGCCCTATCAATATTATACTAAGAAGTGTAGGCCCGTAAGGGTTCGATTTTTCTGGCGTTTTTTTGAATTTTTTTACCGCTGTTGTTTGAGCGACGCGTGTAGGGCTTGGGCGTGATTTTTTTTTGGCCTGATCGATTTGGTTTGCTGGTTGTTGGTTTACGGACTTTCTGCATGTCTGGCAGAGTTCCACTGTGCATGTTCATTTTTTACTTATGATTTGACGGGATGGTTGCCGCTTTACATGGGGTTGATTGACTGAGGCGTCTACACTTTTTACTATTGATGTGAAAGTGACATGTGTGGTGGGGCTACTTCTGGGTGTTTTTTTACCTCGTCGCCACGTATCTTCCAGCTTATTCTGGTTGCACCGCTTTGACAAGGGAAAAAGATATTTTTTTCGTGACTCAGCGATGCAGTTTCTGATTGGGTTCTATATTTCTACTCGTGTCCCTTGCGAGCTCTCTCGAAGATACGGGCCAAATCCTTCACCATCGTAAGCCCCTATAGAGTCTCCTCTTTCCTAAGTCCCCATCGAGGGCGTGCACCGCAGCCATCTGCCTCGGTTTTTTGCTTCCGACGCTATTGAAGTATGATGCCATCTCAGTCGGCCACCGTCGTTTTCTCGGCTGTTCGGCGTCCGCCTCTATCGTCCGTTGCCATCGTCCACCACCGCTGTTTTTGGGTCCTCCATCATCTAGCCATGACCGGCTGGAGATCCTCGATGGCCACATGTGGTCTTCGCTGCTGTCGGCTTTCCAGTCTTTGGAGCCACATTGCGTGGGGCACCTCGGGCATAGCGGAAGCAGTGGGCTTGCCGGCGGCTGGCTCCCAACGGATAGGTTGCAAGGTTACGTCATTTTGTGTACGTATGTATGGATCTTCGATGTGCATACACATGTCCTTGACTTCTATATCTCGTTATCCAAGTTTCAAACTTTGCTTCTTGGCTACTTGCTGTCGTTTGAGCAACAACTTTGTTTTTCTCTTCCTAAAATTCTCAGCTTTTGGTGCAATTCATAACACTGCATGGATAGGTAACCATTTTTTTCAATTGATCTGTTTTTGTTTGCTTTCAGGTACTCAACTTCCAAAGTCATGTATAATATGGCCTAAATTGTCTGTTGCATGTTGCTTTCTGGAGAAAAAAAAGATGGTCGACTATTCATTGACGGTATGGATTAGAGTAATTTATGTTCTGATGTTCCTTTGTTTATTATGCTATAACAGGAATCACGCTCAAGGAGAGCACGTGTGCATTACATATTATATGGGTATAAATAGTTGTCTGTGATCATAAGCATTTGATTTACATGCAGAATCAACATTTCTTAATTATTGATTTTGTTTCAGCTACCAAATTTGTATAACCTTACATACTAACGAAAGCAGTGGTTCAATTATTGCCCACTATATTTATCTTCTTTTTCAGTCCTTTGTATGATGCATATAACAAGCATATCTTGTGACCAACAAATTGTTACCGAGTAGATATGCATGGCACATCCAAGTTATCTCAAAACTATGTGTTTCCACATATGAGACAAGATGAGACAAATACAATTTATCCATGCAAGCCTTCAAATAGGTCAGCCTTTCTGGAAGGCCTCACTGTCTCAGTAACTTCTTACCTAAAACAATTAGTTGAAGAACGATTTGGATTGTTCATAATGAAGATTGGATATGTCAAATTTCTATTGCAGATGTCGATGCAGATGTCAAATATGTCAAACTTTCTGGAAGGCCTCACTGTCGTGGATGACGCGGTCGATGCCGTCGTGGTGACGCGGTCATTGCCGTCGTTGAGGTCGCGTCTTGCAGAAAAGTCTGTCAGAGGACGTTAGGTGTTCATCTTGTAGACGAGGCGGCGGCGGTGTGTTGACGAAGACCGCGACACGATGATCCGTCGCTTGAAGACGTCCCTCGCGGTGACGAAGTGTTGATGTCGTGTCGCGTGGGAGAAGACGATGAAAAATTGCATCTCTTTCTACACCGGCCTGGCGTGTGGTGATGCATCTTGACGTTGCTTCTCGTGCTCGACGATGAATTTTGTGTGTGTTTTGTCGTGATGTAGTCGTACAGCTCGGTGTAGATGCTTGAGGTAGATCGCTCGCGGTAGGCGCGGTCGGTGGCTGGTGCGTCGATCGCTTAGTCACGCTGAGCGGCCCTCCCAGGTTTGATGCCCTCGTATGCGCGAAAAGAGGTAAAGCTGGCGGTAGCCGGTAGGCGATGGCTTGTGCGGTGAAGCTGGCGGTAGCCGGTAGGTGATGGTTTGTGCGGTGAAGCTGGCGGTAGCCGGTAGGCAATGGCTTGTGCGGGACTGCGGGCCCGTCGGGCCGTGGGTGCCGCTCCGCTCCCGTCTCGCCGGTCGAAGGGGATGTGGACATACGCGGCAGGACGAGGCATCGTGTCGCACGTGTCGGTCTGAATCCAAGTATTGCTGCATGCATCTGCTCGTAGGAGATAGATTTGCGTGGCCGGGTGCATGATTCATGGATATGTTAGCATTCAAGCTTGCTTTTCGTGGGCGTACATGGCTGGATGGACCTACGGTAGATCGGGTCGCATGCATGTTGGAGGAGCCAACGGCCGCTGTTCTGAATCGTGCTTGCGCCATGCCTGCCGCGCGTGCTTGTGGCCGGTCCTCCCGTGTGGCCTTGCTGTTGGACGCGAGGATGTAGTCGTCGTTGCCCTCGGATCTCTCGTCCTGTGCAAAGCGATGCGAGGATGGGCCGGCATCGTGGAGCCGAGGACCCGAGGTAGCCGCCCAAAGCCACGAGACGTGTAGCTCGATGCCGCAGGTGATCACCGCCGCGTACGTCGATAGGTATGTGGGATTGGCCGCCGTTAAAGGCATCAATGGTTGCTGGAATTTGAGGGTAGCAGGATTTATTTGGTGGCTAAATGAATCGATGTAGTGGATGTATTTAGAAAAACTCGAAATTAGAAATCTATGACAATCTAATTGTATCTAATCTATCTACGGAACTGATCTATGTTTGATGATCGGATGCCGCACTCCCGGGGAGAGAAGATTAATCTCACCGAGGGCGACGCGCTGCGGCGTCGTGGGACTAACTGCTCTAATACCATGTAAAAATTGTAGGATGACTGAATATTATGTTGTGTTGTATTGATCTAACCCTTGTAGAGGTATATATAGGAATACAATATGAGAGAGACTTGGAATAGAGGGCAAGTCGTATATGGTTTAAACCAATTCTATCTCTAATTTCTAATCTCTAACTTAAACATAATTATACTTCTAACAGCCTGATCTACCCTCTATCACATAGAGTTGGGTCCAGGTGACTTGAACATGCACGTTCGTCTCGGCTGCCTATTGCGATCCAGATCTTTTCTCGCGTTCCGCGTGCGTGTGTTGTACGTTTGGCCGGCGGCTAATCAATCAGCTAGCTAGCTTTGCACGAGAGCAGATTCAATTAGCATACAAGGAGGCTTGCTTTGGACGGGAGCTGGATCGATTAGCATTGGTTGAGGTTCTCCTCAGGTTTCCCATAGATCTAGCCACATTGGTATTGGTGCTCTTCTTGCCGTCCGGCCCTCCGTCGGAGGGTTCGCTAGCTCCGTTAGGTTTAGAGCCCTTGAAGTTATGGAAGATTTGGATTCTTAGACGTACGCTAATGAAGACAGCCCATATGTCGGTAGCTGGATTGTATAACATTGAGGAGATATTAGTAGGACACTGGTGGTGTTTCACGTTTGATGGTAGAAATGGATAATTTCTAATAACTGTACATGTTACAAAGATCAAACGGCTGTAATACTTTAATATATAATGGTTCATTAGATGAAGGGTCCGTATTTTCTGATTAACATGGAATTTTCTAGCAAATCTCTTTATTTTCCTTCGTATTTTTCTTTTTAGTAGATAATAGATAGATAATATCTTTCATATACTTAGGGCATTTTCAATATATTAGTCAAACGGGTATGTAAAAGAACAGGTCTGGTCATTTTAGCAAAACGTTCAAAATCTTCATCGTCCCTATTTTTAGTGGTCTTACGAGGTAATGGCATGGGTTTTTGAACCCATGTCTCTCTTTCCCTTTCATGTTTTCTAGCAACAAAGTCATAACATTTATTTTTAGAAGGTGGGTTGTCAAGATCTTCAGTAGGTTCAATTTTCACATCATTATCATTTTTTTGTTAACATTTGGTTGAGCATCTACGTGAACATCATAGTCATTATCATTTTCATTATCAGTAGATGTATGTTCACTATCAGATTGTGTCCCAGCATCGAAAACAGAAACTTCATTATGTTTCTCAACAGTGTTTCCTATATCAGGTTCACTAGAAGCATGCAAGTTCCTATCATCTTTATTTCTTTTTTTTTAGAGGAACTAGGTGCGTCTTCATTAATTTTTTGAGAATATTGTTCAATTCATTTAAGGTGATCTTTAGGATAAAGAGGTTCTTGAGTCATTCTACCTCCTCTAGTCACTACTCTAATAGCATGATCATTCATATTATTATTTATTTCAGCAAGCAAATCATTTTGTGACTTAGCAACTGGATCTAACTGGGTGTGGCCCATGGAAGCATGTTTACCTAGACCTTTCACATCATTAGCAATTCTAAACATCAAGTAATTTAAATGGTCTATCATCATGGCATTACATGCCAATTTATTCTTAACATAGTTATTGAAGTGCCCTTGCTTAACAACGCAATTATCAAATTCATCCATGCATTATTCAGGGGTCTTAGTATAAGGTATATCATTTTTATTAAAGGAACAGAGAGAGTTTACCTGTACTACATGTGTCGGGGTGTCAAGTCGATGTATTTCTTCAATAGGTGATAATTTCTTGACATCCTCGATTTTAATACCTTTCTCTTTCATAGATCTTTTTTGCTTTTGCATGTCTTCAGGATTCAGCAATAGAATACCTCTTTTCTTCTGAATAGGTTCTGGAGGTGGTTCAGGAAGTGTCAAATCATGGGCATTTTGTAATATGTTATTCAATAATTGTTTCGCTTGTTTAACAGTTCTTTCCCTGAAAACTCAACCAGCACAACTATCTAGGAAATCCCTAGAAGAATCTGAGTCCATTACAAAATATAAGGTATTTCATTTTTCTTAAGAGGGCAATCAGGCAAAGCTCTTAGTAACCGAAGAAGCCTCTTCCAAGCTTGAGGAGATTCTCTTCTGCAATTTGAGCAAAGTTAAATATTTCCTATAAAGCAACTTGTTTTTTATGAGCAGAAAAATATTTTTCAGAAAAGTAGTAAAGCATGTCTTAGGGACTACGCATACAACCAGGAGCAAGTGAAAGGAACCACTCCTTGGCCTCAACTTTTAGCGAGAAAGGAAAAAGCTTAGGTATATAATAGTAGCGAATCTGTTCGTCATTGGTAAACAGTGCAACGATATCATTCAGTGTCATAAGGTATTTGACAACAGTTTCATTTTCATAATCATGGAAAGGATCAGACTCTACTATAGGAATTAACTCAAGGTCTATAGGGAAGTCATAATTCTTATCAATAACAAATACTGGAGAAGTAGCAAATCTAGAGTCATGTTTCATTTTCTGCAACATAGATTTTTCTTTTAGTTTGCATAGTAATTTTTTCAAGTCATCTCTATTCTCACAAGCAAGAAAGTCCCTAGATATCTCACTATCCATAACATAGCCTTCAGGTACATGAGGTAATTCATATCTATTAGGTGAGCAAGGGGTAACAGGTGATTCAAAATCTTCCTCAGTGTCAGCATTTTTAAGTTCTCTAGCTTTAGCAAGATGTGCACCAAGTAATTCATTCAGTGGCACAGTTTCAGTTTCAGCATGTGTAGCAGTAGTTTCAGCATTAATTTGAGAAGTACCATCATCAAGTTCATGTGACATATCAAGACGATCAAAAGGTGGTGGTGTAGCAAGCTAATCCAAAACAGTAGGTAAATCTAAAGCAGAGATAGATTGCAGTTCTTTACCTCTCGTGCGAGAGGGGGCGACCTTTGTTCGATTGTCTTTAAGATTCTTCATAGTAGCAATTTGATATCCTTCAAGTTAACACAATAAATAGAGATATGATCACCGGCAACGATGCCAGAAAAAGGTCTTGATAACCAACAAGTGTAGGGGACCGCGACAGTCTTCACGGGTAGTATTTCACCCTAATTTGTTGGTTCGACACAATGGGAGCTAAAGAATATTTATTGGCCTTGACAGTTGAGTTTTCAATTGAACCACACCTGTGATATTTCTCTGCAACAAAGGTTTAGTAGCACAACAAATAGTAGTAGCAAAAGTAACAATAGTAGTGATAGCAGCAATTTTGTAACAGGTGTGACAATAGCAATAGCAATAGTAACTTAGCAAGATTCAGTATATGTAAAGCGTAGTTACATGGATTGGTGATGGATAATGATTTAGATGACATTGATCATATAACTGTTACAAAGTAGGGCGACGTAGAACTAGCTCCAATTCATTAATATAATGTAGGCATGCATTCCATATTTGGTCATACGTGCTTGCGATAAGAACTTGCATGAGATCTTTTGTCCCACCCTCCCATCGCAGTTGAGTCCTATTGGAAAATAAGGGATATTAAGACCTCCTTTTAATAGAGAACCGGAACAAAGCATTACACATGGTAATACATGAACTCCTCAAACTACGGAAATCACCGGAAATAATCTCAATAATTGCCACCTTGGGGTATGTAGATCATGACACATAATAGGTGCATACAACTTGCAAGATATGATCCAAATAACTCTTATATTCATGAAAACATAATAGGCACAGATCTGAAATCATGGCACTTGGGCTCTAGTGACAAGAATTAAGCATAGCAAAGTCATAGCAGCATCAATCTCAGAACATAGTGGACACTAGGGATCAAGCCCTATCAAACTTACACTACTAGGAGAAAGCCTAGTAGTAGCGCTGGAATTACACATACTAGTAGCGTTGATGCCAGCGGTACTGCTAAGGCGCTACAGCTAAGTTTTAGCAGTAGTGTTGAAAAACCAGCGCTACTGGTAAGTACGGTTAGCAGTTTTAGCAGTAGCGTTAGAAACCAACAAGCGTTGCTAATAAACCAGCGTTGCCGCTAGACTCCTACCAGCGCTACTGCTAATATTCCTGCTTTCATAGGTTAAATTCCCCTCTATGTATTTGTGCATGCTCTATATAATAGTTTCATCATATCATAATAAAGATATGTTATTCTCATCATATCATATACACACATCAGTCTAGTCATACCGTCATCATCATCATTATCCAATACGAACATCTCGAAAATAGCGATACACGTCATGTCATGTCTCGAATAAATGCAACTGCATGGTCATGACACACACACAAGTTTCATCATCTCTATCTAAACCATGATGTAGAAGAGAAGAGCGATTAGTATGAGCAAGAGCGCGACTAAGTAGCACTTCTTGAGGCATCGGTTTCGCTCCCTCTCTTGCTGGAGCGTCCACCTCAAGTAACTATTTTCCGCTTCTGCTCTGCTGTCGAACCCTCTAGGGCTAGCGCTCGAGTACCTGTCCACCTGGACATGAGCATCTGGCTAGTGGTCGTACACTCCTGGAACCCTCCTAATGAATATGGCGTAGCAGTCCTTCGCCGCCCCGATCTATGTACCTGCATTGTAAGTTGATGAATTCAACGATAATATGCAACACAATGTACTTGAGAAACACAAAGAGGCATAGTTAGCAAAATACAAGCAACCTATGGTAAACATAAATAAGGAAGTTCCTCATGCCCAAACTAATTAACTAGAGCGATCTACGCTAGTTCATAGAAAGATGGTAGTACTAATTAAACATATGAATTGTCATCGTAAATCACTCCTCCATGTTGGCGCTCCAATCTTCATAGTCAGGGAGGAAGCACCCAAGCTTCATGAAAGGCTTCAGGTCCAGACGCTGAGCATTGAGCACTGTTTAGACATTGTCCTGACCCATTGGCCCATAGTAGAACTGTTGGAAATATGCCCTAGAGGCAATAAATAAAGTGTTTATTATTATATTTCCTTGTTCATGATAATCGTTTATTATCCATGCTATAATTGTATTGATTGGAAATACATTACATGTGTGGGTAAATAGACAACACTCTGTCCCTAGTATGCCTCTAGTGAACTAGCTCGTTAATCAAAGATGGTCAAGGTTTCCTAGCCATTGACATGTGATGTCATTTGATAATGGGATCACATCATTAGGAGAATGATGTGATGGATAAGACCCAAACTACAAACGTAGCATATGATCGTGTTAGTTTATTGCTACTGTTTTCTGCATGTCAAGTATGTGTTCCTATGACCATGAGATCATGCAACTCACAGACATCGGAGGAGTGCCTTATGTGTATCAAACGTCGCAACATAATTGAGTGACTATAAAGGTTCTCTACAGGTATCTCCGAGGGTGTCTGTTGAGTTGGCATGGATCAAGACTGAGATTTATTACTCCGTATGACGGAGAGGTATCTCAGGGCCCACTCGGTAATACAACATCGCAATAAGCCTCGCAAGCAATGTGACTAAGTGTTAGTCACGGGATCTTGTATTACGGAATGAGTAAAGAGACTTGCCGGTAACAAGGTTGAACTAGGTATGGAGATACCGACGATCGAATCTCGGGCAAGTAACATACCGAAGAACAAAGGGAACATCGTACGGGATTAACTGAATCCTTGACATAGAGGTTCGACCGATAAATATCTTCGTAGAATATGTAGGAACCAATATGGACATCCAGGTCCCACTATTGGTTATTAACCGTAGAGGTGTCTCGGTCATGTCTACATAGTTCTCAAACCCGCAGGGTCTGCACACTTAAGGTTTGGTGACGTTTCGGTAGTATAGAGATATGTATGGTGGTGACCGAAGGTTGTTCGGAGTCCCGGATGAGATCCCGGACGTCACGAGGAGCTCCGGAATGGTCCGGAGGTAAATATTGATATATAGAAAGTCCTATTTTGGTCACCGGAAAAGTTTCGGGCTCATTGGCAGTGTACCGGGAGTGCCAGTAGTGTACCGGAAGACCACTGGGAGGGGTATTTCGACCCAAGAGGCTTCATGTGCCGTGGGAGAGTGAATACCAGCCCTTAGTGGGCTGGTGGGAGTCCCACACAAGGCCCATGTGGCTGGGAAGAAAAGCCCAAAAGAAAAAAGGTGGAAAAAGGCAAAAAGGGACCAAATAAGGAATGAGTCCTAATCCTACTAGGAGTGGAGGAGGAGGAGGACTCCCTCCTTGGTTCGGCCGAACCATTGGGCTGACCCCTTGAGGGCCAAGCCTCCTCCTTCCCTCCTCCTATATATACTAGTGGTTTTGAGGGTATTGGCACAAGATTTTTAGCCACGTGCAACCCTAACCTCTAGTCCATAGTTTTTCCTCTAGATCGGATTTCTAAAGTGCTTAGGCGAAGCCCTGCCGGAATAGCTCTACCACCATCGCCGGAGTGTCGTCATACTGCTAGAGAATTCTCCTACCTTTCCGCTCCCTCTTGCTGGATCAAGAAGGCGGAGATCGTCATCAAGCTGTACGTGTGTTGAACGCGGAGGTGCCGTCCGTTCGGTACTTGATCGGGACGGATCGTGAGGACGGTTCGTGATTGGATCGCGGGACGCTCGACGATTTGGATCCCGAAGACGTTCGACTACACCAACCGCGTTTCTTAACGCTTCCCACTTAGCGATCTACAGGGGTACGTAGATCCACTCTCCCTCTCGTAGATGCTCATCACCATAGATAGATCTGCGTGTGCGTAGGAAATTTTTTGTTTGCCATGCAACGTTCCCCAACGATGGCATCATGAGATAGGTTTATGTGTAGATGAGATCTCGAGTAGAACACAAAGAGTTTGTGGGCGTTTATGCTTAGATTGCTTCCTCCCTTGGTCGTGTTTTGGTTCAGCGGTATTGTGGGATGAAGCGGCCCGGACCAACGTTACTCGTACGCTTACGAGAGACCGGTTCCCTCAACTGCAACCTGTTGCTAAGATGGCTAGCGGGTGCCAGTTTCTCCTACTTTAGTTGGACCGGATTCGACAAAGGAGGTCCTTGAGAAGGTTGAAAAGCAATTTATGTATCACCGTTGTGGTTTTTGCGTAGGTGAGAATTGTTCTTGCTAGATACCCGTAGCAGCGTAAAACATGCAACAACAATTAGAGGACGTCTAACTTGTTTTTGCAGGGTATGTTGTGATGTGATATGGCCAATTACATGATGTGATATATGTGATGTATGAGATGATCATGTGTTGTATAGAATATCATGACTTGCATGTCGATAAGTAAGGCAACCGGTAGGAGCCATAGGGTTGTCTTTAATTATTGTATGACCTGTGTGTCAATCATTAAGCGCTATGTAATGCTTTACTTTATCATTAAATAGTAGCAATAGTAGTAGAAGCATGGTGGGCGCGACAACCCCGATGGCGACACATTGATGGAGATCAAGATGATGGAGATCATGGTGTCATGCCGGTGACGATGGAGATCATGTCGGTGCTTTCAAGATGGAGATCAAAAGCACAAGTTGATGGCCATATCATGTCACTTATGATTTGCATGTGATGTTAATCCTTTTATGCACCTTGTTTTGCTTAGGACAACGGTAGCATTATAAGGTGATCCCTCACTTAAATTTCAAGATGAATTGTGTTCTCCCCGAGTGTGCACCATTGCGAAAGTTCGTCGTGTCGAGACACCACGTGATGATCGGGTGTGATAGACTCTACGTTCACATACAACGGGTGCAAGCCAGTGTTACACATGCAGAACACTCGGGTTAAACTTGACAAGCCTAACATGTACAAACATGGACTCGGAGCACAAGATACCGGAAGGTCGAACATGAGTCATATAGTAGATATGATCAACATGAAAACATTGAAACCACCTCAACTCACGTGATGATCGGACTTGAGTTGGTGAATTTGGATCATGTATCACTCGAATGACCGGAGGGATGTCAATTTGAGTGGGAGCTATTAAGTAATATGATTAATTGAACTCATTATCATGAACATAGTCAGTAGTGTCTTTGCAAAATTATGTTGTAGATTACTAGCTCACGCTATAGCTCCCTTGAATTGTTTTATGTTCCTAGAGAAATAGAGTTGAAAGATGATGTTAGCAATATTGCGGACTGGGTCTGTGATCTAAGAATTGTCCTCATTGCTGCACAGAAGGCTTATGTCCTTAATGCACCGCTCGGTGCGCCACCCCCTCTTGCGTCGCCTATAGATGTTGTGAACATCTGACCGACATGTTTCGATGACTACTTGATAGTTTAGTGCGTCATGCATTATGACTTAGAATTGAGGCTCCAAAATGTTTTGAACATCACGGGACATATGCGATGTTCTAAGAGCTAAAATTGAGATCTCAGGCTCATGCCCGTGTTGTGAGATATGAGATCTCCAACAAGATTCTTTGCCTGCAAGATGAAGGAGAATAGCTCAATCGTTGAGCATGTGCTCAGATTGTCTGGATGCTACAATCGCTTGAATTGAGTGGGAGTTGATCTTCCGAATAAGAAAGTGATTGATATATTTTTCAAGTCACTGTCACTAAGCTACTAGAGCTTCGTGATGAACTATAAAATGCCAGGGATGGAATTGATGATCCCTGAGCTGTTCGCGATGTTTGACACCGCGAAGGTAGAAATCAAGAAGGAGCATCAAGTGTTGATGGTTAGTAAAACCACTAGTTTCAAGAAGGGCAAGGGCAAGGAGGGAAACTTCATGAATGGCAAGTCAGTTGCTACTCTAGTGAAGCAACCCAAAGTTGAACCCAAACCCGAGACTAAGTGCTTCTATTATGAGGAGAACGGTCGCTGAAGCAAAATAACCCTAGATAGTTGGTAGATAAGTAGGCTGGCAATGTCGATAAGAGTATATTTGATATACGTGTTATTGATGTGTACCTTGCTAGTACTTCTAGTAGCACCTGGGTATTGGATACCGGTTCGGTTGCTAAATGTTAGTAACTCGAAATAAAAGCTACAGAACGAACAGAGAACTAGCTAAGGGTGAGGTGACGATGTGTGTTGGAAATGTTTCCAAGGTTGATGTGATCAACATCGCACGCTCTCTCAATATTTGGGATTAGTGACGAACCTAAATAAATGTTATTTGGTGTTTTGCGTTTAGCATGAACGTGATTAGATCGTGTTTATTGCAACACGGTTATTCATTTAAGTTAGAGAATAATTGTTATTCTGTTTATATGAATAATACCTTCAATGGTCATGCACCCAGTGATAATGGTTTGTTGAATCTTGATCGCAGTAATACACATGTTCATAACATTGATGCCAAAAGATACAAAGTTAATAATGATAGTACCACGTACTTGTGGCACTGACGCTAAATGTCATATTGGTATAAAATGCATGAAGAAACTCCATGCTGATGGATCTTTGGACTCATTTGATTTCAAATCGGTTGATACATGCGAACCATGCCCTTGGGCAAGATGACTAAGGACCCCGTTTTCCGGATGGATGGAGCGGGCAAGTGATTTATTGGAAATGATACATGTTGATGTATGCAATCCAATGAGTCTTGTAGCATGCGGTGGATATCGTTATTTTCTTACCTTCATTGATGATTTGAGTAGATATAGTGTATATTTACTTAATGAAACCCAAATCTGAATCGTTTGAAAGGTTCAAGCAAATTCAGAGTGAAGTTTAAGATCATCGTGACAAGAAGATAAAAATGTCTACGATATGATCGTGGAGGTGAATATCCGAGTTACGAGTTTGGCATACAAGTTTAGACAATGTCAAAGTTGTTTCACAACTCATGCCACCTGGAACACCATAGTGTGATGGTGTGTCCGAACGTCATAGTCGTGCTATATTGGATATGGTGCATGCTATGATGTCTCTTATCATTTTGCTATTATTATTTTGGGGCTACGCATTAGAGACAACTACATTCACTTTAAATAGGGCACCATTTAAATCTGTTGGGATGAAACCGTATGAATTAGGGTTTGATACAAACCTAAGCTGTCATTCTCGAGAAAGAGTTTCTCTCGAAAGAATTGAGTGGGAGGAAGATAGAACTTGATGAGGTTATTGAACCTTTGTTTCAACGAGAGAGTAGCGCAGCACAGGAAGATGTTTCTGTAAAGCCTACGTTAGTTGAAGAGGAAGTTAATGATGATGATCATGAAGCTTCGGATCAAGTTACTATCGAACCTCGTAGGTCGACAAGGATGTGTACAGCTCCTAAGTGGTACGACAACCCTGTCTTAGAGGTCATGTTGTTGGACAACAATGAACCTACGAGCTATGGAGAAGCGATGATGGGCTCAGAATCCGACAAATGGTTAGAGACCATGAAATCCGAGAAAGAATTCATGTATGAAAACCAAGTATAGACTTTGGTGGACTTGCTCGTTAGACGGCAAGTCGTTGAGTACAAATGGATCTTTAAAAAGAAGATAGACGCTGATGGTGAATGTCACCATTTATAAAGCTCGACTTGTCGCAAAGAAGTTTCCGGCAAGTTCAAGGAGTTGACTACGATGAGACTTTCTCACTCGTAGCGATGCTAAAGTCTGTTGGAATTATGTTAGCAGTTGCTGCATTTTTCAATTATGAAATCTAGCAGATGGATGTCAAAACATCTTTCCTTAATGGTTTACTTGAGGAAAGGTTGTATATGATACAACCAGAAGGTTTTTGTCTGTCCTAAGGATGCTAAAAGGTGAGCAAGCTTCAGTGATCCTTCTATGGACTTAAGTAAGCATCTCGGAGTTGGAATATACACTTTGATGAGATGATCAAAGTTTTTGAGTCTATACAAAGTTTATGAGAAACTTGTATTTACAATAAAGTGAGTGGGAGCACTATAGAGTTTCTGGTAAGCATATGTGGTTGACATATTGTTGATCGGGAATGATGTAGAATTTCTGGAAAGCATAAACGGTTGTTTGAAAAGAGTTTTTTTTTTCAAAGGAAGACCTAGATCAAGCTACCTAATTGTTGAGCATCAAGATCTATAGAGATAGATCAAGATGCTTGATGAGACTTTCAAGGAGTACATACCTTGACAAGATTTTGAAAGAGTTCAAAATGGATCAGTCAGAGAAAGAGTTCTCGCCTGATTTTTAAGGTGTGAAGTTGAGTGAGACTCAAAGCTCGACAATGGCAGAAGAAAGAGAAAGGACGAACGTCGTCCCCTATGCCTTAGCCATAGGCTCTATATTATGCCATGCTATGTAGCGCACCTGTGTGTGCCTTGCCATGAGTCTGTCAAGGGATACAAGAGTGGTCCAGGAATGGATCACTGGGCAGTGGTCAAGAATATCCTTAAGTACCTGAAAAGGACTAAGGAAACGTTTCTCATTTATGGAGGTGATGAATAGCTCGTCGTAAAGGGTTACGTCGATGCAAGTTTTGACACTGATCCGGATGACTCTAAGTCACAAACCGGATACATATTTATTCTCAACGGGGAGCGGTAAGCTGGTGCAGTTCCAAGCAAAGCGTCGTAGCCGATTCTACGTGCTAAGAGGAGTACATCGCAGCCTCAGAGGCAGCGAAGGAAGGTGTCTGGATGAAGCAGTTCATGACAGATCTTGGAGTAGTGCCCAGTGCATTGAATCCAATGAACCTGTTCTGTGACAACACTGGTGCCATTGCTCTCGCCAAGGAACCAATGTTTCACAAGAGGACCAGACACATAAAGCGACGCTTCAACTCCATCCGCGATAACATCGAGGAGAAGGACATAAATATTTGCAAAGTGCACACGGATTTGAATGTTACGGACCTGTTGACTAAACCTCTTCCAAGGGCTAAACATGATCAACACCAGAACTGCATGGGTGTTCGATTCATTACAATGTAAATCACATAGTGATGTGAACTAGATTATTGACTCTAGTGCAAGTGGGAGACTGTTGGAAATATGCCCTAGAGGCAATAAATAAAGTGTTTATTATTATATTTCCTTGTTCATGATAATCGTTTATTATCCATGCTATAATTGTATTCGATTGGAAACACATTACATGTGTGGGTAAATAGACAACACTCTGTCCCTAGTATGCCTCTAGTGAACTAGCTCGTTAATCAAAGATGGTCAAGGTTTCTTAGCCATTGACATGTGATGTCATTTGATAATGGGATCACAACATTAGGATAATGATGTGATGGACAAGACCCAAACTACAAACGTAGCATATGATCGTGTCAGTTTATTGCTACTGTTTTCTGCATGTCAAGTATGTGTTCCTATGACCATGAGATCATGCAACTCACGGACATCGGAGGAGTGCCTTGTATGTATCAAACATCGCAACGTAACTGGGTGACTATAAAGGTGATCTACAGGTATCTCCGAGGGTGTCTGTTGAGTCGGCATGGATCAAGACTGGGATTTGTTACTCCGTATGATGGAGAGGTAGCTGAGGGCCCACTCGGTAATACAACATCACAATAAGCCTTGCAAGAAATGTGACTAAGTGTTAGTCACGGGATCTTGTATTACGGAATGAGTAAAGAGACTTGCTAGTAACGAGGTTGAACTAGGTATGGAGATACCGACGATCGAATCTCGGGCAAGTAACATACCGAAGAACAAAGGGAACATCATACGGGATTAACTGAATCCTTGACATAGAGGTTCGACCGATAACGATGTTCGTAGAATATGTAGGAACCAATATGGACATCCAGGTCCCGCTATTGGTTATTGACCGTAGAGGTGTCTCGGTCATGTCTACATAGTTCTCGAACCCGTAGGGTCTACACACTTAAGCTTTGGTGACGTTTCGGTAGTATAGAGTTATGTATGGTGGTGACCTAAGGTTGTTCGGAGTCCCGGATGAGATCCCGGACATCACGAGGAGCTCCAGAATGGTCCAGAGGTAAATATTGATATATAGGAAGTTCTAGTTTGGTAACCGGAATAGTTTCGGGCTCATCGGTAGTGTACCGGGAGTGCCGGTAGTGTACCGGGAGACCACCGGGAGGGGTATTTCGACCCAAGAGGCTTCATGGGCTGTGGGATAGTGAATACCAGTCCTTAGTGGGCTGGTGGGAGTCCCACACAAGGCCCATGTGCCTGGGAAGAAAATCCCAAAAGGAAAAAGGTGGAAAAAGGCAAAAAGGGACCAAATAAGGAAGGAGTCCTAATCCTACTAGGAGTGAAGGAGGAGGAGGACTCCCTCCTTGGTTCGGCCGAACCATAGGGCTGGCCCCTTGATGGCGAAGCCTCCTCCTCCCCTCCTCCTATATATACTAGTTGTTTTGAGGGTTTTGGCACAAGATTTTCAGCCACGTGCAACCCTAACCTCTAGTCCATAGTTTCTCCTCTAGATCGGATTTCTGCAGTGCTTAGGCGAAGCCCTGCCGGAATAGCTCCACCACCATCGCCGGAGCACCGTCACGCTGCTGGAGAATTCTCCTACCTCTCCGCTCTCTCTTGCTGGATCAAGAAGGCAGAGATCGTCATCAAGTTGTACGTGTGCTGAACGCGGAGGTGCCGTCCGTTTGGTACTTGATCGGGACGGATCGTGAGGACGGTTCGTGATTGGATCGTGGGACGCTCGGCGATTTGGATCGCGAAGACGTTCGACTACACCAACCGCGTTTCTTAACGCTTCCCGCTTAGCAATGTACAAGGGTAAGTAGATCCACTCTCCCTCTCGTAGATGCTCATCACCATGGATAGATCTGCGTGTGCATAGGAATTTTTTTGTTTCCCATGCAACGTTCCCAAACAAGAACATGCCTGATGTTTCGAGGACCTCCTTCATGATCACTTGGGGTAGTTCACACTGTATGTGATAAAACTCAGCTTGGATTTGATGATCCGGTGTCCTTCCTATGCTTGTAGCCCAGTTCACAATAACGACATCGTTGGAATTAGCTAACATGCAAAGGCGTTGATTATCCCTTCTATACTCGATCATGTGATGCATGAAGTAGAATTCATCAGCCTTACTATCGTTCGAGTGCTGGATGCAGCAAAAGTCGGTCTTATGGCCGAAAGCCGGCCCTTTATTCTTGTACTTTTTCACCTGGATATATCTGCCACTAAGGCCGAAGGTTAAAATGGCACTATCGAGAACACTCTTTATGTGCGTGTAATCCCTGTTCTTGATGTTCCTCGCCGAGTCCAAGTACAGAGCATGGGAGTATTGTGGGTACAGACAGATGAGGACGCTCCCCCTCCCACTACGAAAAATAAGTACACCTCAAATTAGCCTCCATACTTGCAAAGGAATGATTAAAACATACGAAAGGATTGTTGGAAATATGCCCTAGAGGCAATAAATAAAGTGTTTATTATTATATTTACTTGTTCATGATAATTGTTTATTATCCATGCTATAATTGTATTGATTGGAAACACATTACATGTGTGGATAAATAGACAACACTTTGTCCCTAGTATGCCTCTAGTGAACTACCTTGTTAATCAAAGATGGTCAAGGTTTCCAAGCCATTGACATGTGATGTCATTTTATAACGGGATCAAATCATTAGGAGAATGATGGGATGGACAAGACCCAAACTACAAACGTAACATTTGATCGTGTCAGTTTATTGCTACTATTTTCTGCATGTCAAGTATCTGTTCCTATGACCAAGAGATCATGCAACTCACTGACATCGGAGGAGTGCCTTGTGTGTATCAAACGTCGCAACGTACCTGGGTGACTATAAAGGTACTCTACAGGTATCTCCGAGGGTGTCTATTGGGTTGGCATGGATCAAGACTGGGATTTATTACTCTGTGTGACGGAGAGGTATCTTAGGGCCCACTCAGTAATGCAACATCACAATAAGCCTTGCAAGCAATGTGACTAAGTGTTGGTCACGAGATATTGTATTACGGAACGAGTAAAGAGGCTTACCGGTAACGAGGTTGAACTAGGTATGGAGATACCGACGATCGAATCTCGGGCAAGTAACATACTGAAGAACAAAGGGAACATCATACGGGATTAACTGAATCCTTGACACAGAGTTTCGACCGATAAAGATCTTCGTAGAATATGTAGGAACCAATATGGGCATCCAAGTCCACTATTGGTTATTGACCGTAGAGGGGTCTCGGTCATGTCTACATAGTTCTCGAACCCGCAGGGTCTGCACACTTAAGGTTTGAAGACGTTTTAGTAGTATAGAGTTATGCATGGTGGTGACTGAAGGTTGTTCGGAGTCCCGGATGAGATCCTGGACATCACGAGGAGCTCCGGAATGGTCCGGAGGTAAATATTGATATATGGGAAGTCCTGTTTTGGTTGCCGGAAAAGTTTCAGGCTCATCGGTAGTGTACCGGGAGTGCCGGTAGTGTACCGGGGGACCATCGGGAGGGGTATTTCGACATGGGCTGTGGAAGGATAAATACCATCCCTTAGTGGGCTGGAGAAGTCCCACAAAGGCCCATGCGGCTGGGAAAGGAAAGCCCAAAGAGAAAAGGTGGAAAAAGGCAAAAAAAGGCAAAAAGGAAGGAGTCCTAGTCCTACTAGGATTGGAGGAGGATTCCTCCTCTCCTATCCACTTCGGCCGAAGCCTCCTAGGGATGTCCCTTTGGCCAAGCCTCCTCCTCTCTTCCTCTTATATATACTAGAGGTTTTAGGGTTGTTGGCACAAGTTTTCAGCCACATGCAACCCTACCCTCTAGTTCGTAGTTCCTCCTCTAGATCGATTTCAGCGGTGCTTAGGCGAAGCCCTGCTGAGATTACTCCACCACCATCGCCGCAGCGCCGTCACGCTGCTGGAGAACTCGTCTACCTCTCTGCTCCCTCTTGCTGGATCAAGAAGGCGGAGATCATCATAAGCCGTACATGTGCTGAACGCGGAGGTGCCATCCGTTCGGTGCTAGATCGGGATGGATCGTGATTGGATCACGGGACGCTCAGCGATTTGGATCGCGAAGACATTCGACTACATCAACCGTGTTCCTTAAAGCTCCCCGCTTAGCGATCTACAAGGGTACATAGATCCACACTCCCTCTCGTAGATGCTCATCACCATGGATAGATCTTGCGTGTGCGCAGGAAATTTTTTGTTTCCCATGCAACGTTCTCCAACAGTGGCATCATGAGCTAGGTCTATGTGTAGATGAGATATCGAGTAGAACACAAAGAGTTTGTGGGCGTTGATGCTTAGATTGCTTCCTCCCTTGGTCGTGTTTTGGCTCCGCGGTATTGTGGGATGAAGCAGCCCGGACCAACCTTATTCGTATGCTTATGAGAGACCTGTTCCATCAACTGACGTGTAACCTTGTCGCACAAAGATGGCTGGCGGGTGCCTATTTCTCCTACTTTAGTTGGTTCGGATTCGACAAAGGTGGTCCTTGAGAAGGTTGAAAATAAACTTATGTATCACGGTTGTGGTTTATGCGTAGGTGAGAATTGTTCTTGCTACATACCCGTAGCAGCCACGTAAATCACGCAACACAAATTAGAGGACGTCTAACTTGTTTTTGCAGGGTATGTCGTGATGTGATATGGCCAACTACATGATGACATGTATGTTATGTATGAGATGATCATGTGTTGTATAGAATATCACGACTTGCATGTCGATGAGTACGGCAACCGGCAGGAGCCATAGGGTTGTCTTCAATTATTGTAGGACCTGCGTGTCAATCATTAAGCGCTATGTAATACTTTACTTTATCACTAAACGGTAGCAATAGTAGTAGAAGCATGGTGGGCGCGACAACCACGATGGCGACACATTGATGGAGATCATGGTGTCATGCCAGTGATGATGAAGATCATGCCGGTGTTTTCAAGATGGAGATCAAAAGCACAAGTTCATGGCCATATCATGTCACTTATGATTTGCATGTGATGTTAATCCTTTTATGCACCTTGTTTTTCTTAGGACGACGATAGCATTATAAGGTGAGCCCTCACTTAAATTCCAAGATGAATTATGTTCTCCCTGAGTTTGCACCATTGAAAAAGTTCGTCGTGTCGAGACACCACGTGATGATCGGGTGTGATAGACTCTACGTTCACATACAATGTGTCACGCCCAAGATGCGCGCCTATCCATTTTAAGACACGAGGGCCTCGCAAGGGATAAAAGCGCATCTTGCCGTTAGCAAGTATAGTAACATTGTATCATACATTACAGAAGAGAAGAGTATACAAGTTGGCTTACACTCGCCACATGCTAAATTACAATCTACTCAGAGTTCAAATCATCAAGATGAAAACAAGGTTCGACTATGGACGAAATCAAACGATATAACCGATGCAAATGAAACTATCTCGCTATCCCAAAGATCACGACCAGGTCCTCTACTCATCCGGATACGTCACGTACATCCTGCCTCTTTCCTCATCATACTCCCACTAGAGCTGGATAAGATCAACCTGCATGTACTCATCTGAGTTTGTACCTGGAGTGTTGTAGTAAACTGTGAGCCACAGAGGACTCAGCTATCATGTGCCCGGGTACCGAGACTATTCAAGCTTAAAGGTTGGGATGGGGTAAGTGTTTAGTTTGCAGCAGCACTAAGCATTTATGGTGGCTAGCTTACGCAACATGAATTAAATACGAGTGGCCTACAAAGAACGATCGAATCTAGCATAATCTCTATGAGATCCTGATCACCTACTTACGTCAATCATAACCCCACCGTGTTCTCTCTCGGAACATGTTCACGAGCAGAGACGATCATGGTTACTCACACGGCCGGTGTATTTTAATTTAGAGTTTACTTCAAGTTTACTATAACCGGGTGTTAAACAAATATCCAAATTGCCACATAACCGCGGGCACGGCTTTCCGAAAGATTTAACCCTGCAGGGGTGCTCCAACTAATCCATTACAAAATTAACCACACTCCATGGGAATGCCTCGACCACGGATCTCACAATCATCATAGGTAATTCCAAAGGAATTCCAACACCTCGAGTAAACCCGAAGAAAGCCAGACTCCACACGCGAGACACTCGATAAAGGTAAAACAAATCCAGCAAGACCACCCGACGTGTCGACGAACCTGATAAGAGCCGCGTATCTCGTTCTCCGGATATGACGGATAAGCGAAGCATACGGTGGCCTGATAGAAATCTCCTGAGTTGCCTCGGGTTGGCCCCGCACGGTGCTCTAGTTTGGACCAACACTCACGAGGAGCACTGGCCTGGGGGTTGATTAAATTATCCACGGGTTTGCAAGACCCTATGCAATTTTATTAAGTAGTTAAGAAAATATAGTACCAATGTTGGATCTTGCCGGATAGGTTTTAATCTTAACCCAATAAACAAGGGGGTCCCCATAACAACCCCGAGCATGTTAGGAGCGCAAAGTATGGAAAACATAACACCGGTAACCAGGAACTAATGGCGGTAACAACGGAACAAATCACTTAGCAAAAGGCCAAGCCTTCCACCAATACCAAGATATATATCTGCATTAAATTAAATAACAGAACTTATTGTGATATCCAAATCCATGTTATCACGTGGAACAACCTGCACCTGCAACTAAGAACGCTAGAAGAGGGGCTGAGCAGCGGTAACTTAGCCAATCAAAAGTTTGCTAGGATGTGGAGGTTAGAGGCTGTCATGGCAACATGGGGACTGATATCAAGTGGTAAGTAGTGCAATTGTAATGATAAGAGCGAGAAACAAGCAAGCAAAAATAGTATCGGGATCCGGGTACGATCATCTTGCCTGTTGGTTCTTTAGTGAAACAAGTAGCGGGATCCTCGTAGTGGTACTCTCCTTAGTCCTCGTACTCAGTATCAACACTCACGTTTACCCAAGAGAAACAGCAACAATAAACATCCAACCAAGGTTCAATGCACAACTAAGATGATGCATGATTCATTTATGAAGAATTCTAACATGGCAATCCAACACTAGTCATATTTCACGTGCAAAGTTTGGTTATTAATGAATATGGACAGAACCTCATGTTAAGTTATTTAGACATGCATGAACATTGAAAATATGGATGCATCATGCAAAATCGATAGAAATGCATATAAAGATCGCAAGAAACGGAGTTACGGTTCTCACGATACGCTTACGACAAGGTACGTAGGCAAAATCACAAGACCACCAACCCATGGGCTAATTCTTGGCATTCAAAGGCATCCACTGGATAGGTGATGAAAAATAAATCACAATAGACTCAATAATCAATCAATTCCATGGAGCATAGCTCCCACAAGTTACAAAACAACAAACACCAAATCTGCCACTAAACAATAACATAGCAACTTCTACAGCTCACAACTTCAGCTACAGAAACCCTACAGCCACAAACAAGATACTGACAGAATCTAATCAACACACACATCAATTCGTCCAACTATGTAAACAGCAAAGGAGGCACACACCAATAGGCATGAAGCAATCAAGTTGACATGAAGAAACAGTTTTCTGGGACTTAGTGAAAATTCCTGTTTTCTGGAATCTGATATTATAAAGTAGCAAGTTGACAGCAGCAATTAAATGTTCTAGAGAGCTCCTATTGGAATGAAAATTAACAGTATGGTAGAAGGCAATATCTACTGCAAATAAATAACACTAATCATGCTCAAATTCCCAACACACTACCAGATACCATCCACTCTACATGGCAAAACAATAACAACAGATTCTCAGACTTGGCAGTTTTTAGCGTGATGAAGCAGAAACATCAAGTAGGCAACTTAACAGCATGGTTCCCACTTACATGGGTGATTGATATGTAAAACAAAAATACCATGGCATAATAGATACAAAACACTAGCACTTGCTAGTTGACACAACTCCCAAAGCAAGCATGGATTAAATCATGCAAAAATGACAAAATGCCATCTCAGCTAAAATGACAGGTCTATGAACTTGCTCAAAAGTGAAATATGACTTCACAGATGCATTCCTGGGTTTATTCTACCCCAATATCATTAGTAATACTCATATACATGCTTGGAGAAGGTGAGAGATAAAGGGGGTCGAAAATCAAGCTTAAAAGGGGAGGTGACTTATGTCACTTTTGCACATTAATGAAAATGCCCCCAAAGGTCATGTACCCTAATGATACATGCTGTAAATGGATAAATAGCAACTTAGAAGCATGATGGCAGGGCATAGCATCAATAGCAAGGATGAAACTAACTAGAGGAAGAGGTATGCTCAAATGCACTTAAGAGACAACTCCTACACTTGGATTCTACTCATGCTCAAGTATAAACCACACCCACATCTACTAAACTAGCACACACACAAGCTCATGAGTGTGGGTGTGCATCCACACACATATGTAATCATGTATGCACAAGGCATATATGCACAAGCATATGCATATAGCTATTCACACCCATACACTCAACAAACACATGCATACATACACTTAGGCATATTCACATACACACTCTCAAGCACATACACCACATATGTGCAACTAACCCCCCCACACACATGTGAGTATGCCACATGCACACACACACACACACACTCATGTATGCATACACTAGGGTACACACACATGTGTGTGTATGCTTAGCATACACCCACAACACACAACACACACCACAAGACCATGTGTGTGTATATATAACATACACACACACTCTCATTGCACCTACACACTAACACACAAGCACACACCAGAACACACACACATGTGCCATGCATGGTGCACCACACACCCACATGCACAGCTCACCTACATATGTATGTATGCATAGAATACACACACTCACAACTTACATGCTCATGCACACACACATGCACATGCACAAAACCTACACATGCACATCTATACACACTTGCACACATGCATATGTGCATACACACATATGCACTACACTACCTACACACACAATAGAAAAAAAAGGAAACACCACACACACACTCATACATATGCACATACACACATATATAGCAAGTGAAAAAATGGAACAAAAGACAGAAAAACCAAAAAAAGGGGGAGGGTTCGGGCTTCGAACACACGACCTCCTGGTGGAATCCCCTTGGCGCTACCACTCTGCTATGCTTTCGATTCTTAACAGAGGAGGGTCCTCTGCTCTCTAATACACACACGCGAACACAGACCTCTCACGAAATTGAAGCGAAACATGGCACCGGTGACATGGCGACAGGCAAACGGTGGCAGCGATTCCGACGAGCGCACGACAGATCCGGCGATGCCAACGGTTCTCAACCACGCGGGAAGGATCCATGGTTCCATTCCTCTACTCCCCTTGCGGAGAGGAGGAATGAGGCGAGCAGCAGGAGCTCGACTTGCTAGCGGCGACGACAACACTACGAGCTACACGCGGAGGAAGAGGGCTATGGGGACCGGTGGCTCACCTTGGGGAAGGCGACGACGAGCCGGTCATGATGGAGTCAACAGAGGGGAAGAAGATGGCCGGAGACGACGCAGGGGAAGAAGACGCTTCGGCGACGAGCCGTTGCTCCGGACGACGGCGACGCAGCACTGCAGAGGAGGAGCTCCTCTCCTCCTAGCGGCAGGGATGGAAGGCGGACGGCACCGGGGACGCGCACGCCATCTTGACGATGACGGGCACCTCCAGAGGCGACGACGGCGGCGAGCACCAGCGGACTCTGCACTCTCTGAACCCACTCCGACACTTACCTCGCAAGGGAAAAGAAGAGAGGAAGGAGGAAGAAAGAGAGGAAGAGGGGAGCTGCGGCGGTGGATGGAGGAAGAGGGAACCCTGGAGGAGCGGCACAGACGTCGAGAAGCTTAAATAGCTCGGGAATAGATGGCGACGGCGACGGAAAAGGCGACGACGGGCGCACTCTCTCCTCTGAACCTGACGGCGACAGGCAACGGGGCAGGTGACCATTCCCGACGGTCTGGGCCACGCTGGAGGGAAAGCCCACTACCTGTCTCTCTCTCTGAGAAGAAAAACAGGAAGGTTTTAACTATTTTTTTAAAACAACCACACCAAGATAAATCCCCAGGGTAAAAGAAAAGGTTTTTTAAAAAAACAAAAATATTTCTGAGGAGGAAATAATATGCACTAATTGATAAAATATCAAGTTGAATTTATAGAGCAAGTAATTTATTTAATATTATAAAATGGCAGCTCCTGTTATTTAAAACACAAAAACAAACAAGGCTCAAAGATCCAACCAAACATACCCACAATTCATAAAACATATGGGGCCACCTCTTGAACATTTTAAAACATTTTTAAAAACAACTTAAATCTGATGATAAATAATAATAGGAAGAAAGGGGTTTTGGAAGGGGATGTTGCAAAGGAAAAGAGAGGGGAAGAAAAGAGGAGTTTCAAACATGGATCCACCACACACAAACACCTCACTCACATGACATAACAAACACACTCACCACCATCACCTCATAGCAAGACACATGAAAACCAACAAGCATGCAACATGAATGATATGATGGATGAGATGATGCATGGATGCAAATACACATGAATGACAAGGTGCAATCATACATCTCATAAGGTCATGACACAAGGTTCATACATGGGGTTACATGCCAAATAAGGTAGGGACAACACTTGGGCTGTCACAACTCCCCCACACTACAAGAGGATCTCGACCCGAGATCTAGGAACGAAAGAAGTCTAGAAATTCGGAACGGAGAAGGTCCTCACGTTCCCAAGTAGCTTCTTTTTCGGAGTGATAAGACCACTTCACTTTGCAGAACTTGATAGACTTGTTGCGAGTCTTGCGCTCAGTTTCTTCGAGAATAGCAACTAGATGCTCACGATAAGAGAGATCTTCTTGGAGATCGATGTCTTGGAGGTCAATGGTTCACTCAGGAGTCTTGAAACATTTCTGGAGCTGAGAAACATTGAAGACATCATGCACGTTTGAGAAATTTGGAGGAAGCTCTAGTTGATATGCAAGACCACCTCTCTTGCCAACAACTTTGAAAGGACCAACAAAACGAGGAGCTAGCTTCCCTTTAATTCCAAACCGCTGAGTGCCTTTCATGGGAGAGACTCTGAGATAGACTAGATCACCCACTTGGAAAGAAACATCTCGATGTCTGTTATCATAATAACTCTTCTGTCGGGACCGAGCTGCTTTGAGGTTCTCACGAATGACATGGCACATTTCTTCTGCTTCAGTGATCATGTCATTGCCCAATATCTGACGCTCACCGGTTTCAGTCCAGTTAAGCGGGGTACGACACTTTCTGCCATATAGAATCTCAAAAGGGGCCTTGCCTAGACTAGCTTGAATGCTATTGTTGTATGAGAATTCAGCATATGGAAGGCAGTCTTCCCACTTCATGCCGAACGAAATCACACAGGCTCTGAGCATATCTTCAAGGATCTTATTGACTCTCTCAACTTGACCACTTGTCTACGGATGGAACGCAGTGCTGAAACGGATCTTGGTACCAATAGCAGTCTGGAAGGACTCCCAAAACTTGGAAGTAAAGAGACTGCCACGGTCAAAAGAGATGAGATGAGGAATACCATGCAACTACACTATCCTTGACGTATACAACTCTGCAAGCTGAGCTACCAAGACAGATTCTTTCACTGGCAGGAAATGAGCAACTTTTGACAGCTTGTCGATAACCACAAAGATGGCATCGTTGCCTCTCTTGGACTTGGGAAACCCAGTGACGAAATCCATCTCCACATGATTGAATTTCCACTCTGGGATAGGCGAAGGCCTGCTGGACGTTGATGTTCTGCCTTCACTCTGCGACAAACATCACACTCGTTCACGAACTGAGCAATTTCACGTTTCATGCGAGTCCACCAGAAGGTTTGCTTGAGATCCTGATACATCTTTGAACTGCCTGGATGAATGGATAGAAGAGAGTTGTGCGCTTCGTCCATGATAACTTTTCTGAGATCACCTATTGGAACCACAAGACGGTCCTCAAAGAACAAGGTATCTTTGTCATCAACACGAAAGCACTTATACTTCGGAATGCTCTTGGCCACACCTTTCTTCACTTTCTTCACCATTGCGCCAAGAAGCTGCGCTTGGCGAACCTGATCTTCCAGAGTCGGAGAGACTTGAAGATTGGCAAGAAATCCCTGCGGAATCATCTGAAGGTTGAGCTTGCGGAATGCTTCACAAAGCTCGGGTTGAAGAGGCTTCAAGATGAGACTATTGCAGTATGCCTTACTGCTGAGCGCGTCTGCAATGATATTTGCTTTCCCAGGAGTATACTCAATGCTTGGGTTGAAGTCTTCAAGCATTTCCACCCAACAAGATTGCCGAAGATTGAGATTGGGTTGAGTGAAAATGTACTTCAAGCTCTTGTGATCGGTGTATACCTCAACTAGTCTACCCAACAACAAATGCCTCCAAGTCATTAGAGCATGCACAACTGCCGCCAACTCAAGATCATGAGTGGGGTAGTTCTTCTCGGCAGGCTTCAACTGACGCGAGGTATAAGCAACAATCTTCTTGTCTTGCATGAGAACACCACCAAGTCCTTGGAGGGAAGCATCACAGAAAATTTGGAAAGGCTTGGACTGCTCAGGAGGAACAAGAATTGGAGCTGTAGTCAGTCTCTGCTTGAGCGTATTGAATGCCACATCACACTCAAGAGACCAAACATACTTGACACTCTTCTGGAGGAGATTGGACAGAGGCTTAGCGATTTGAGAGAAGTTCTCCATGAATCTTATGCAATAACTAGCAAGCCCGAGGAAGCTCCGAAGCTGCTTCACATTCTGAGGAGGTTCCCACTTCAAGATTGCCTCAACTTTCTCAGGGTGCACTTTAATTCCCTCGGCAGAGATGACATGCCCAAGGTACACCACTTCATGAGACAAAACTCACACTTGGAAAACTTGGCATATAACTGATGCTTTCTTAACTTGTCAAGCACAAGGCGGAGATGCTCTGCATGATCTTCTTCTGTCTCCGAGAACACAAGGATATTGTCCAGATAGACCAAGATGAATTCATTCTTGAAAGGAGAGAAAATGAAATTCATCATTCTTGAAAAGGTTGGAGGAGCATTAGCAAGACCAAACGACATGACGGTGTACTCATAAGAGCCAAAACTCGTCCTGAAAGCGGTCTTAGGAATGTCTTCTTCGCGAATGCGAATCTGATGTTAACCCATGCGAAGATCAAGCTTTGAGAAAACCTTGGCACCTTTCAGTTGTTCAAACAACTCATTGATGTTGGGAAGTAGGTACTTGTTTCTGATTGTCTTCTTGTTCAATGGCCGGTAATCAACACAAAGACGATCCGTGCCATCTTTCTTCTTGACAAACAGAACACCACAACCCCATGGAGAAGATCTTGGTCTGATCAGACCCAGACGTTCTTGCTCATCTAGCTGCTTCTTCAACTCTTTCGGCTCTTCGAGGCCAAGTTTATACAGGCGCTTGCAGAATAGTTCAGTTCCAGGCTCGAGATCAATCACGAACTCAACTGGCCGGTGCGGAGGCATTCCTGGAAATTCTTCTGGAAAGACATCTTCATACTCATTCACCACCAGAATTTGAGAAATCGCCGAGATGTCACCCTTCTCATTAAGAGCAAAGAGACGGATTGTGTCATCGCAAGCCGCGAAAATAATCACATCTTCTGAAGGATGAGTCAACTTGACTTCTTTTTCTTTGCAATCAATATGAGACTTATTCATAGCCAAGAAGTCCATGCCCAGAATGAGATCAATATCAGAATTACCGAGAACATAAGGAGAAGCCAATAAAGAATAACTGCCCATCTTGATAGAAACATCTTGAACAATAGAGTTGGTCCTCATGGAAACACCCGGAGAAACAATACCCAATGGTCTACCCAAAGATGCTGACGAAAAATCATGCTTAATGAAAAATGGCTTTGACATGAAACAATGCGATGCACCAGAATCAAACAATACTTTTGCAGGGAAATCATTAACTGAGAGATTACCCATAATCACATCATTGAACTGCTCTGCTTCAGCTGCATTCACCATATTCACTCTTGTGGTCTTGGGGTTATGCTTCACCATAGCATTGCCTGGAGGCTTGATAGGAGGAGGAGGCGGAAGATGCCGCTAGTTGCACTTGTTAGCATAATGGCCCTTCTAACCACACTTGTGACAAGTCACCTCAGAAAGCGGACGAACATTTCCTGGAGGAGGAACAAGAACAGCCTTGGACGCCTGGGATCTCTACTGGAATCCTGGGTTGGGTGGGTGGGAAGAACCACGACCACCAAACTACTTCTGCTGCTGAGGAGGACGAAACGGAAGAGGATTTGGCGCCCAATACTTCTGCTGCATGGGAACCATCTGAGAGCTGGAAGAAGAATAAGAATCCCTTGAACGCTTCTTAGAGTTCTCCAACTTGAGCTGAGTTGCTTCAACCTTCAAAGCCATGTTGTAGAACTGATCAAACTCACGAGGCTCTTGAAGAACAAGGCCTGGCAGAAGCTCATCCTTGAGACCACCTCTGAACTGATAGATCATAGCTTTGTCATCTGGAACATCTTGCTTGACATAACGGGCTAGATTCTGGAACTCGACGTTATACTGATAGACAGACTTGCTTCCCTGCTTCAGGTGCCTGAACTTCTCACGCATCTCCTCGACAAAGCTTATCGGAATGTAATGAGCCCTGAAGTCACGACGGAAATCGTCCCAAGTAACAACACGATCGTCCCTGGAATCCTTGTACTGCTGCCACCAATCAACTGCTTGACCCTTGAGCTGGAACGATGCAAATCTGACAAAGTCCTTTGTCCTGACATTGCTGCACTCAAACTGCTTAATCATATCACGAAGCAATCATCAGCATCAAGAGGCTGCTCACAACAGGTGAAAGTCTTGGGCTGGTTGGCAAGGAACTGATTGAGTGTCGCAAACTGCAGCTGATTCTGAAAATTGCCTTGAAAACCTTGCCGACTCTGCTCCCTTTCTTGCAACAGTCTGAGAAACATCTGGGTGTTCGCCTTGGTTGCGGCCATCATAGCTTGCCAAGCTTTTGGAGGAGGAGGCGGTGGCGGGGGTGGAGGTGGAACATCAGTCTGCTCCTCACCACGACCCGGATTATTGCGAGTTGGTGGAGCCATCCTGAAGATGGACAAAACGCATCAGCACCTCATTGATAAGATGAATCATAAGCTGAATCAAATGCTTGAAAGAATTGAACAAATAACAACACAACCTTCCTACTGAAAAAGTAGTAAGAATGCTTCTTCGATTATGATAACATCATCAAAATTAGAAGTCACTTGCAATAACACAAAAGTATTGAGCTAAGCGCTCGGAACAAATGTACATGCCCATATACATCTGAAGAAGATGATCCTAGATAACTACAAGATTTCCCACATATGAACTTCCGAAAACTCTCTGGTTATGCAATCTGGTGTGGGGGATACAAGGAGGAAATGTCTCACACAACTAACAAACCTACACCCCAACTGTATCCATCCTTCAACACATAACCAGAGGCTTTCGCAAACTCATCTAATCTCGAATCCTCGAACTCACAACGATACTAAACCATGGTGGTACCCTGGACGCCTCCCCAGTACTGGGTGACTCCGACCTTATCTCACTATGATAAGTATTGAAGTAATTCCGAACATTCTCCGTCCTGAGATATCAAGGAAGCTGAATGATAACGATGTGCCAACATTCCCTGGAGCTCGACTCTCCGGAAGAAATCAAGTCAGACAGGAGGCACCAAGACAGAACCCTGTCACGTCGGCATCATATAGACTCCAAAATACCCGCGTGATCCTAAAATTTTTTTGAGCGAGAAGAGGAGTAGAGTCAAAATTCGTAAGTCGAATACCTCACCAGAGCATAGAAGAGGAGTAAAAAGAATCCTACTCTCCGATATAACTAGACTCAAAATAGTTTTACTAGACACGACTCAGCCAAGTACGAACAAGCAAAGGCTCCTATGGTCATATGGCTCTGATACCAACTTGTCACGCCCAAGATGCGCGCCTATCCATTTTAAGACACGAGGGCCTCGCAAGGGATAGAGGCGCATCTTGCCATTAACAAGTATAGTAACATTGCATCATACATTACAGAAGAGATGAGTATACAAGTTGGCTTACACTCGCCACATGCTAAATTACAATCCACTCAGAGTTCAAATCATCAAGACGAAAATAGGGTCCGACTATGGACGAAATCAAACGATATAACAGATGCAAATGAAACTATCTCGCTGTTCCAAAGATCACGACCAGGTCCTCTACTCATCCGGATATGTCACGTACATCCTGCCTCTTTCCTCATCATACTCCCACTGGAGTTGGGTAAGATCATCCTGCACGTACTCATCTGAACCTATACCTGGAGTGTTGTAGTAAACTGTGAGCCACAGAGGACTCAGCTATCATGTGCCCGGGTACCGAGACTATTCAAGCTTAAAGGTTGGGATGGGGTAAGTGTTTAGTTTGCAGCAGCACTAAGCATTTATGGTGGTTAGCTTAGGAAACATGAATTAAATATGAGTGGCCTACGAAGAACGATCGAATCTAGCATAATCTCTATGAGATCCTGATCACCTACTTACGTCAATCATAACCTCACCGTGTTCTCTCTCGGATCATGTTCACGAGCAGAGACGATCACGGTTACTCACATGGTTGGTGTATTTTAATTTAGAGTTTACTTCAAGTTTACTATAACCGGGTGTTAAACAAATATCCAAATTGCCACATAACCGCGGGCACGGCTTTCCGAAAGATTTAATCCTGCAGGGGTGCTCCAACTAATCCATTACAAAATTAACCACACTCTGTGGGAATGCCTCGACCGCGGATCTCGCGATCATCATAGGTAATTCCAAAGGAATTCCAACACCTCGAGTAAACCCGAAGAAAGTTAGACTCCACACGCAAGACACTCGATAAAGGTAAAACAAATCCAGCAAGACCACTCGACGTGTCGACGAACCCGATAAGAGCCGCTTATCTCGTTCTCAGGACATGACGGATAAGCGAAGCGTACGGTGGCCTGAGAGAAATCTCCCGAGTTGCCTCGGGTTGGCCCCGCACGGTGCTCTAGTTTGGACCAACACTCATGAGGAGCACTGGCCTGGTGGTTGATTAAATTATCCACGGGTTTGCAAGACCCTATGCAATTTTATTAAGTCATGAAGCAAATGTAGTACCAATGTTGAATCTTGCCAGACAAGTTTTAATCTCAGCCGAATAAACAAGGGGGTCCCCAAAACAACCCCGAGCATGTTAGGAGCGCAAAGTATGGAAAACATAACACTGGTAACCAGGAACTAATGGTGGTAACAGCGGAACAAATCACTTAGAAAAAGGCCAGGCCTTCCATCAATACCAAGATATATTTGTGCATTAAATTAAATAACATAACTTATTGTGATATCCAAATCCATGTTATCACGTGGAACAACCTGCACCTGCAACTAAGAACGCTATAAGAGGGGCTGAGCAACGGTAACTTAGCCAATCAAAGGTTTGCTCGGATGTGGAGGTTAGAGGCTGTCATGGCAACATGGGGGAAGATATCAAGTGGTAAGTAGCGCAATTGTAACGATAAGAGCGAGAAACTAGCAAACAAAAATAGTATTGGGATCCAGGTACGATCATCTTGCCTGTTGGTTCTTGAGTGGAATAAGTAGCGGGATCCTCATAGTGGTACTCTCCTGGGTCCTCGTACTCAGTATCAACACTCGCATCTACCCAAGAGAAACAGCAACAATAAACATCCAACCAAGATGCAATGTACAACCAAGATGATGCATGATTCATTTATGAAGAATTCGAACATGGCAATGCAACACTAGTCATGTTTCACGTGCAATGTTTGGTTATTAATGAATCTGGACAGAACCTCATGTTAAGTTATTTAGACATGCATGAACATTGAAAATATGGATGCATCATGCAAAATCGATAGAAATTCATATAAAGATCGCAAGAAACGGAGTTACGGTTCTCACGATACACTTACGACAAGGTATGGAGGCAAAATCACAAGACCACCAACCCATGGGCTAATTCTTGGCATTCCAAGGCAACCACTGGATAGGTGATGAAAAATCAATCACAATAGACTCAAGAATCAATCAATTCCATGGAGCATAGCTCCCACAAGTCACAAAACAACAAACACCAAATCTGCTACTAAACAGCAAATAGCAACTTCTACAGCTCACAACTTGAGCTACAGAAACCCTACAACCACAAACAAGATATTGACAGAATCTACTCAACACACACATCAATTCATCCAACTATGAAAACAGCAAAGCAGGCACACACCAATAGGCATGAAGCAGTCAAGTTGACATGAAGAAACAGTTTTGTGGGACTTGGTGAAAATTCCAGTTTTCTGGAATCTGATATTATAAAGTAGCAAGTTGACAGCAGCAATTAAATGTTCTAGAGAGCTCCTATTGGCATGAAAATTAACAGGATGGTAGAAGGCAATATCTACTGAAAATAACTAACACTGAGCATGCTCAAATTCCCAACACACTACCAGATACCATCCACTCTACATGGCAAAACAATAACAGCAGATTCTCAGACTCGGCAGTTTTTAGCATGATGAAGCAGAAACATCAAGTAGGCAACTTAACAGCATGGTTCCCACTTACATGGGTGATTGACATGTAAAACAAAAATACCATGGCATAATAGATACAAAACACTAGCACTTCCTAGTTGACACAACTCCCAAAGCAAGCATGGATTAAATCATGCAAAAATGACAAAATGCCATCTCAGCTAAAATGACAGGTTTATGAACTTGCTCAAAAGTGAAATATGACTTCACAGATGCATTCGTGGGTTGATTCTACCCCAATATAATTACTAATACTCATATACATGCTTGGAGAAGGTGAGAGATAAAGGGGGTCGAAAATCAAGCTTAAAAGGGGAGGTGACTTATGTCACTTTTGCACATTAATGAAAATGTCCCCCAAAGGTCATGTACCCTAATGATACATGATGTAAATGGATAAATAGCAACTTATAATCATGATGGCAGGGCATATGATCAATAGCAAGGATGAAACTAACTAGAGGAAGAGGTATGCTCAAATGCACTTAAGAGACAACTCCTACACTTGGATTCTACTCAAGCTCAAGTATAAACCACACCCACATCTACTAAACTAGCACACACACAAGCTCATGAGTGTGGGTGTGCATCCACACACATATGTAATCATGTATGCACAAGGCATATATGCACAAGCATATGCATATAGCTATTCACACCCATACACTCAACAAACACATGCATACATACACTTAGGAATATTCACATACACACTCTCAAGAACATACACCACATATGTGCAACTAACCCCCCCACACACATGTGAGTATGCCACATGCACACACACACACACACTCATGTATGCATACACTAGGGTACACATACATGTGTGTTTGCTTAGCATACACCCACAACACACAACACACACCACAAGACCATGTGTGTGTATATATAACATACACACACACACACTCTCATTGCACCTACACACTAACACACAAGCACACACCAGAACACACACACATGTGCCATGCATGGTGCACCACACACCCACACGCACAACTCACCTACATATGTATGTATGCATAGAATACACACACTCACAACTTGCATGCTCATGCACACACACATGCACATGCACAAAACCTACACATGCACATCTATACACACTTGCACACATGCATATGTGCATACACACATATGCAATACACTACCTACACACACAACAGAAAAAAGGAAACACCACACACACACTCATACATATGCACATACACACATATATAGCAAGAGAAAAAAAATGGAACAAAAGAAAGAAAAACCAAAAAAAGGGGGTAGGGTTCGGGCTTCGAACGCACGACCTCCTGGTCGAATCCCCTTGGCACTACCACTCTGCTATGCTTTTGATTTTTAATAGAGGAGGGTCCTCTGCTCTCTAATACACACACGCGAACACAGACCTCTCACGAAACTGAAGCGAAACATGGCACCGGTGACACGGCGACAGGCAAACGACGGCAGCGATTCCGACGCACGACAGATCCGGCGACGCCAATGATTGTCAACCACGCGGGAAGGATCCATGGTTCCATTCCTCTGCTCCCGTTGCGGAGAGGAGGAAGGAGGCGAGCAGCAGGAGCTTGACTTGCTACGGGCGGCGACAGGTGCGGCGACGACAGCAGTACGAGCTACGCGCGGAGGAAGAGGGCTACGGGGACCGATGGCTCACCTTGGGGAAGGCGATGACGAGATGGTCACGATGGAGTCGACGGAGGGGAAGAAGATGGCTGGAAACAACGCAGGGAAAGAAGACGCTTCGGCAACGAGCCGTTGCTCCGGACGACGGTGACGCGGCACCGCAGAGGAGGAGCTCCTCTCGTCCCAGCGGCGGGGATGGAAGGCGGATGGCACCGGGGACGCGCATGCCATCTTGACGACGGCGGGCACCTCCGGAGGCGACGATGGCGGCGAGCACCAGTGGACTCTGCACTCTCTGAATCCACTCCGACACTTACCTCGCAGGGGAAAAGAAGAGAGGAAGGAGGAAGAAAGAGAGGAAGAGGGGAGCTGTGGCGGTGGATGGAGGAAGAGGGAACCCTAGAGGAGCGGCACGGACGTCGAGGGGCTTAAATAGCTCGGGAATAGACGGCGACGGCGACGGAAAAGGCGACGGCGGGCACATTCTCTCCTCTGAACCTGGCGGCGATAGGCAACAGGGCAGGTGACCGTTCCCGACGGGCTGGGCCGCGCTGGAGGGAAAGCCCACTACCTCTCTCTCTCTCTCTGAGAAGAAAAACAGGAATGATTTAACTATTTTTTTAAAAACAGCCACACCAAGATAAATCCCCAGGGTAAAAGAACAGGTCTTGTAGAAAAACAAAAATATTTTTGAGGAGGAAATAATATGCACTAATTGATAAAATATCAAGTTGAATTTATAGAGAAAGTAATTTATTTAATATTATAAAATGGCAGCTCCTGTTATTTAAAACACAAAAACAAACAAGGCTCAAACATCCAACCAAACATACCCACAATTCATAAAACATATGGGGCCACCTCTTGAACATTTTAAAACTATTTTAAAAACAACTTAAATCTGATGATAAATAATAATAGGAAGAAAGGGGTTTTGGAAGGGGATGTTGCAAAGGAAAAGAGAGGGGAAGAAAAGAGGAGTTGCAAACATGGATCCACCACACACAAACACCTCACTCACATCACATAACAAACACACTCACCACCATCACCTCATAGCAAGACACATGAAAACCAACAAGCATGCAAAATGAATGATATGATGGATGAGATGATGCATGAATGCATACACACATGAATGACAAGGTGCAATCATACATCTCATAAGCTCATGACACAAGGTTCATACATGGGGTTACATGCCAAATATGGTAGGGACAACACTTGGGCTGTTGCACAACGGGTGCAAGCCAGTGTTGCACATGGAGAACACTCGGGTTAAACTTGACGAGCCTAGCATGTATAGACATGGCCTCGGAACACAAGAGACCGAAAGTTCAAACATGAGTCATATAGTAGATATGATCAACATGATGATGTTCACCATTGAAACCACCTCAACTCACGTGATGATCGGACTTGAGTAGGTGAACTTGGATCATGTGACACTCAGATGACCTGAGGGATGTCAATTTGAGTGGAAGCTTTAGTAATTTGATTAACTAAACTCATTATCATGAATAATAGTCTAAGTAACCTTTGCATATTTATGTTGTAGATCAATGGCTCGCGCAGTAGCACCCCTGAATTTTAATGCGTTCCTAGAGAAAGCTAAGTTGAAAGATGATGGAAGTAACTTTGTTGACTGGGCCCGTAATATGAGGATTATCCTCACGGCTTCCCAAAAATATTTTGTCCTTGATGCACTGCTTGGTGACCAACCAGAAGACATGTCATCCGAAGACGTTAAGAACGCTTGGGAGGCCCGTTCTGGAGATTGCTCAATAGTTCAGTGTGCAGTATTGTATGGCTTAGAACCGGGACTTCAAAGACGTTTTGAATGTCATGGAGCATATGAGATGTTCCAGGAGTTGAAGTTTATCTTTCAGAAGAATGCTCGGATTGAGAGGTATGAGACCTCCGATAAGTTCTATGCTTGCAAAATGGAGGAGAACGGTCTATCAGTGAACATATACTCAGAATGTCTGGGTATTTGAATCGTCTGGTGGAGTTGGGAATTCCCCTTCCACCAGAGGCGATCACTAACAGAGTTCTTCAATCATTGCCAGCTAGTTACAAGAGCTTTGTGATGAACTATAACATGCACGGGATGAACAAGTCAGTCGCCGAGCTGTTTGCAATGCTAAAAGTCGCTGAGTCTGAAATCCAGAAAGAACATCAAGTGTTGATGGTCAATAAAACCATTAGTTTCAAGAATAATGGCAAAGGCGAGGGCAAGAAGGGTAAAACCAAGAAGGATGGCAAAGCAGTTGCTACTCCTGTAAAGAAGCCCAAGGCTAGACCTAAGCCACAAACTGGGTGCTTTCATTGCAAGGGAACTGGTCACTAGAAGCGGAACTGCCCCAAGTACCTGGCTAACAAGAAGTTGGCCAACGACAAACAAGGTATATATGATATACATGTTATTGATGTGTACCTTACTAGCTCTCGTTGTACTCCTGGGTATTTGATACCGGTTCGGTTGCTCACATTTGCAACTCAAAGCAGGAACTATGGAATAGACGAAGGCTGGCAAAGGACGAAGTGACGGTGCACGTGGGAAATGTTTCCAAGGTTGATGTGATCGCTGTCGACACACTCTCTCTTCGATTACCATCGGGATTAGTGATGAACTTGAATAATTGTTATTTAGTGCCTGCGTTAAGCATGAACATTATATCTGGATCTTGTTTATTGCGAGATGGTTACTCATTTAAATCAGAGAATAATGGTTGTTCTATTTATATGAGTAATATCTTTTATGGTCATGCACCCAATGTGAGGGGTTCATTCATATTGAATCTTGATAGTGATGATACACATGTTCATAACATTGATGCCAAAAGATGTAGAGTTGATAATGATAGTACCACTTTCTTGTGGCACTGCCTTTTAGGTCATATTGGTGTAAAACGCATGAGGAAGCTCCATGCTGATGGATTTTTGGAGTCACTTGATTTTGAATCACTTGACACATGCGAACCATGCCTCATGGGCAAGATGACTAAAACACCGTTCTCTGGAAGGATGGAACGGGCAAGTGACTTATTGGAAATCATACATACTGATGTGTGCGTTCCAATGAATGTTACAGCACACAGTGGATATCGTTATTTTCTCACCTTCACTGATGACTTAAGTACATATGGGTATATTTACTTAATTAAACACAAGTCTGAAACATTTGAAAAGTTCAAGCAATTTTAGAGTGAAGTTGAGAATCATCGTAACAAGAAGATTAAATTCCTGCGATCTAATTTAGGAGGTGAATATCTGAGTTATGAGTTTGGTAGTCACTTAAGACAGTGTGGAATTGTTTCACAGTTGACACCGCCTGGAACACCACAGCGTAATGGTGTGTCTGAACGTCGTAATCGAACCTTATTAGATATGGTGCGTTCTATGATGTCTCTTGCTGATTTGCCACTATCGTTTTGGGGTTATGCGTTAGAGACAACTGCTTTCACTTTAAATAGGGCACCATCGAAATCCGTTGAGACGATGCCATATGAACTATGGTTTGGCAAGAGGCCAAAGTTGTCGTTTCTTAAAGTTTGGGGATGTGATGCTTATGTCAAAAAGCTTTAACCTGAAAAGCTGGAACCCAAAGCGGACAAATGCGTCTTCATAGGATACCCGAAAGACATAGTCGGGTACACCTTCTATCTCATATCCGAAGGCAAAGTGTTTGTCGCTAAGAACGGAACATTTCTTGAGAAAGAGCTTCTCTCAAAAGAATTGAGTGGGAGGAAAATAGAGCTTGATGAGGTTATTGAACCTTTACTTCAACTAGAGAGTAGCGTAGCGCAGAAAGATGTTTCTGTGGAGCCGATGACAGTTGAAGAGGAAGTTAATGATGATGATCATGAAGCTTCGGATCAAGTTACTATTGAACCTCGTAGGTCGAGAAGGGCACGTACTTCTCCTGAGTGGTACGGCAACCCTGTCTTGGAGGTCAAGTTGTTGGACAACAATGAACCTACGAGCTATGCAGGAGCGATGATGGGCACGGATTCCGAGAAATGGTTAGAGTCCATGAAATCCGAGATGGGATCCATGTATGAAAACAAAGTGTGGACTTTGGAAGTATTACCTGAAGGGCGAAAGGCCATTCAGAACAAATGGATCTTTAAGAAGAAGACGGACGCGGACGGTAATGTCACCGTCTATAAAGCTCGACTTGTGGCAAAGGGTTTCTCACAACTTCAAGGAGTTGACTACGATGAGACCTTCTCACCCGTAGCGATGCTTAAGTTTGTCAGAATCATGTTAGCAATAGCTTCTTATTTCGACTATGAAATTTGGCAGATGGATGTCAAAACAGCGTTCCTCAACGGTTTCCTTGAGGAAGAGTTTTATATGATTCAACCAGAAGATTTTGTCGATCCAGAGAATGCTGACAAAGTTTGCAAACTCCAGCGATCCATTTATGGGCTGGTGCAAGCATCTTGGAGTTGGAATAAGCGCTTTGATGAGGTGATCAAAGCGTTTGAGTTTATACAAGTTTATGGAGAAGCCTGTATTTACAAGAAAGTGAGTGGGAGCTCTATAGAGTTTCTAATATTATATGTGGATGCCATATTGCTGATTAGAAACAATACAGAAATACTGGAAAGCATGAAGGAATATTTGAACAAGAGTTTTTCAATGAAGGACCTAGGAGAAGCTGCTTTCATATTAGGCATTAAGATCTATAGAGATAGATCGAGATGCTTAATAGCACTTTCACAGAGCACATACCTTGATAAAGTTTTGAAGAAGTTCAAAATGGATCAGTCTGAGAAGGGGTTCTTGCCTGTGTTACAAGGTGTGAAGTTGAGTAAGACTCAATGCCCAGTGACTGGAGAAGATAGAGAAAAGATGAGTGTCATCGCCTATGCTTCAACCATAGGCTCTATCATGTATGCAATGTTGTGCACAAGACCCAATGTCAGCCTTGCCATAAGTATGGCCGGAAGGTTTCAAAGTGATCCTGAAATGGAGCATCGGGCGGCGGTCAAGAATATCCTTAAATACCTGGAAAGGACTAAGGAAATGTTTCTCATTTATGGAGGTGATGAAGAGCTCGTCGTAAAGGGTTACGTCTATGCAAGCTTTGACACTGATCCGGATGACTCTAAGTCGCAAACTTGATACATATTTATTCTCAACGGGAGAGTGGTAAGCTGGTGCAGTTCCAAGAAAACCATGGTAGACGATTCTACATGTGAAGCGGAGTACATCGCAGCCTCGGACACGGCGAAGGAAGGTGTCTGGATGAAGCAGTTCATGACATATCTTGGAGTATTGCCCAATGCACTGAATCCAATGAATCTGTTCTGTGACAACACTGATGCCATTGCTCTAGCAAAGGAACCAATGTTTCACAAGAGGACCAGACACATAGAGAGACGCTTCAATTCCATCCGCGATTACATCGAGGAGAAGGACATAAATATTTGCAAAGTGCACATGGATCTGAATGTTGTAGACCCGTTGACTAAACCTCTTCCAAGGGCTAAACATGATCAACACCAGAACTGCATGGGTGTTCGATTCATTACAATGTAAATCACATAGTGATGTGAACTAGATTATTGACTCTAGTGCAAGTGGGAGACTGTTGGAAATATTCCCTAGAGGCAATAAATAAAGTGTTTATTATTATATTTCCTTGTTCATGATAATCGTTTATTATCCATGCTATAATTGTATTGATTTGAAACACATTACATGTGTGGATAAATAGACAACACTTTGTCCCTAGTATGCCTCTAGTGAACTAGCTCGTTAATCAAAGATGGTCAAGGTTTCCTAGCCATTGACATGTGATGTCATTTGATAACGGGATCACATCTTTAGGAGAATGATATGATGGACAAGACCCAAACTACAAACATAGCATTTGATCGTGGCAGTTTATTGCTACTGTTTTCTACATGTCAAGTATCTGTTCCTATGACCATGAGATCATGCAACTCATTGACACCGGAGGAGTGCCTTGTGTTCATCAAACGTCGCAACATAACTGAGTGACTATAAAAGTACTCTACAGGTATCTCCGAGGGTGTCTGTTGGGTTGGCATGGATCAAGACTGGGATTTATTACTCCGTGTGATGGAGAAGTATCTTAGGGCCCACTCAGCAATGCAACATCACAATAAGCCTTGCAAGCAATGTGACTAAGTGTTGGTCACGGTCATGTCTACATAGTTCTCGAACCCGTGGGGTCTGCACACTTAAGGTTTGAAGATGTTTCGGTAGTATTGAGTTATGCATGATGGTGACCGAAGGTTTTTCAGAGTCTCGGATGAGATCCTGAACGTCACGAGGAGCTCCGGAATGGTCCGGAGGTAAATATTAATATATAGGAAGTCCTGTTTTGGTCGCCGGAAAAGTTTCGGGCTCATCGGTATTGTACCGGGAGTGCCGGTAGTGTATCGGGGGACCATCTGGAGGGGTATTTCGACCCAAGAGGCTACATGGGCTGTGGGAGGATAAATACCAGCCCTTAGTGGCCTGGTGGAAGTCCCACAAAGGCCCATGCGGCTGGGAAAGAAAATCCCAAAGAGAATAGGTGGAAATAATGCAAAAAAAGGAAGGAGTCCTAGTCGTACTAGGATTGGAGGAGGATTCCTCCTCTCCTATCCACTTAGGCCGAAGCTTCCTAGGGCTGGACCTTTGCCCAAGCCTCCTCCTCTCTTCCTCTTATATATACTAGAGGTTTTTGGGTTTTTGGCACAAGTTTTCAGCCACGTGTAACCCTACCCTCTAGTTCGTAGTTCCTCCTCTAGATCGATTTTAGCGGTGCTTAGGCGAAGCCCTGCTGAGATTACTCCACCACCATCGCCGCAGCGTTGTCACGCTGCCAGAGATCATCATCTACCTCTCTGCTCCCTCTTTCTGGATCAAGAAGGCGGAGATCATCATCAAGCCGTACGTGTGCTGAACGCGGAGGTGCTGTCCGTTCGGTGCTAGATCGGGACGGATCGTGATTGGATCGCGGGACGGTCGACAATTTGGATCGCGAAGATGTTCGACTACATCAACCGCGTTTCTTAACGCTTCCTGCTTAGCGATCTACAAGGGTACGTAGATCCACTCTGCCTCTCGTAGATGCTCATCACCATGGATAGATCTTGCTTGTGCGTAAGAAAATTTTAATTTCCCATGCAACGTTCTCCAACAAGGATATCCGCGGATGACTTACGTGGGATGATAAGGCAGGAGAATCATTTCCTTGTCCTTATTAGCAACCATGAACTCGCCGATGTACTTGCTCGCATTGTCACGATGCTCTTTGCAGACTGCCAAGAAGCTCTCGTGCATATAGTACGGGCCCGCGACGCAGATATATTTTATGTTCTCGCGCCTGATGATGTAGTTGAGATACAACGCGTACATGCGGATGAACTGAAAATCCAGCTTGGTCATGTGGAATATGTCATAGATGTAGTCACCTTACAGGATGAACTTGTCCGCGGGCCATCTATCGACGTATAACCTCCCACTCGAAACCTGAGCCGCGTAAAGTGGGTATCCTGGTTTTTCCGAGATAAGAAGGCTTTTCTCTCTGGCCAGCACATCATCATGAAGTCTCCTTAGATCATTGTTCAGTATGTCCTCTAGCGCTTTCTGAGGTAGGATCGGGTGGCCAGCGACATGGAAATGCTCCGCACCTACGACACATATTCTGTCTACCTTCTGGGGCTTCAGAGGCGGCTGACTGCTTGAAGCAGCTCTGACACCTTTAGATCCTTTCCTCTCCGGTCTCCTGCTTTGCTTCTTGGCGGGTGGTAGTAGTGAGCTGGCCACCATAACTTCCCTAACCATCACCCGAGTGCCGCCGGGCTAAATAGTGGACGACCCTTGCGTTGTTCTTGATGGGTAGAGGCGGCATCTGGAGGCATCTCCCGCGAGGATAGCATGAAGAGAAACTTTTTGCAATCAACCTTAGGACGTTCCGGCTCCAGCAAATCAGACATCATCAAGTCATCTTCATACTCATAGCCAGAGTCATAGACCCGAGCTTCGTCATAGGCGGTATTGATATATTGGTTAGGGTTATCATCCTCCTCCTCCATGACATCATTAGCATTTGCTTCTTCGACAGGGGCAACGTCATCTAGCACTAATGGAGGCTCTCCCTCGCGTGGCCCGCTATCACCCGCCACGACAGGTGTAGGTAATTGGGTAGGTTGGGTGGGGTTCATACCTTGATGAGGATTTGTCGTTGATGCGCTACCGAGCACCTCAACACAAAGAAGAGTATTCGGCCAAGGCAACAAACAACTCTTGCATGAGCCAATCCGTTTAGGGGTATCGTCTTCATCATCTTCTACCGGAGGAGGCAAATCCTCGAAGCACGCTTTGACACCGGCCATGCAAACTTTGTAGATGCTATGGGGCATTTGTCAGTTGTGTAACACGTGGTCCTTCGGCTTCACGATTTTTTACTTTCCTGCGTCCACCTTCTGGCCATTGATGTCGTACAGTAGTGTGCACGGGGTTTTGTCGGCCTGTGAGACATGTCTGCGATGTCAAACATCCGAAAGGCAACTGAAACGAAAGACTATAGATATGCTGGTCAAGAGGGTATGACGCGTAATTACCAGGAGGGCATCGAGCTTAGCCAAAGATGAAACCCTGCCGAGCATGGCAGAGACGGAGGACGGGCTGCTATGAACAGGAGCGGGACCAGGTACGGGAGCATGTGCGGTGGCATGAGAAGGTGCTGGTGGTGCGATATTCAATGAATTGCTCCTGACGTAGCAGAGAAGGGGAAAGTCCGCTGGCCCTTTATCTTGATTATTCTTGATCCATTTGAAATATGCTGGAAGCAAGCTGGAAATAATGGAAGATGTGAAGTCAGCCGTGACGCCAGCTACCGCTGCACTGACACTTGCATCGACTATCTTTTCCAACTCTTCTTTGGTCTCAGCTTTGGACTTATTGACCGCAAGCGCGATCTTCTGGTTGATGGTCTGTTGAGTAAGCAACCGTCTCTGCCATTTTTCCTCTGGCTTCTCGTGGTAGTACGTCTTCCATGAGGTGCCATCTCCAATGCCGTGCACACGTCCATACGATGGCGGTTTTTCCTCCGACACCCTTTTCAGTATGTTCAGGGCCCAGTTGAAAGGGGTGTCCCACTTGGTCCTCGCCGACGACTGAGAAGACTCGTCGCTTTCGACTGCCTTCAGGATCAAAATCAACAAAAACTCACAAGAACAACAAATCACAAGAAATTTTTGGTGAGGCTATTTTTGGTGAGGATTTCTGAAATTGGTCAAATCAAAGCAAAAAATTGGCTGCAAAACGAAGGGGAGGACTCCAAGTTCGTGAGAAATGTGGCTCATGATACCAATATGATATGGGGGCAAGCCCGTGTGTGTCGATCTTTCATGAATTGGAGGGGGATTCCATGAAGAACATGAAGGGGAAATCACAAGAGGAAACACTCAAGAACATGTCCAATCACACATCCACTAGACTCACCACACACAAGATCCACAAGTTACATGAAACACAAAGGGAAAGAAGGATACATGGCATAGTTCATCCCAAAACCCATGGGGAGATGGGGCCTTGATATCTTGGAGCATCTTCCCTCGTGAGGGGCCTTGACATCCACTAGGGGATCTGCTCCATAGAGGCATCTACTCCATGGGAGAGGTAGTGGAAGAAGCTACGATCACCTATCTAAGAGCAAACCATAGCTAACCCTAGAATGGAGGTGGGAGAAGAGTATATATAGTCTTGGCCACGAAGGAGTAACTGAGAGGGGGATACATGGGCCAAAGCCCGTCCTATTAGGGAATAACCGGAACAACCGGTCTAGCGCCGGTTGTGAATCGTACCAGAACAGAACCTCGGCCGCGGTTGGAGCAGTTGTTGTTGGTGGTGGACCGGGTTGTCAGTGTCAAAACCGGCGGATCTCAGGTAGGGGGTCCCGAACTATGAGACTAGAGTCGACGGTAACAGGAGACGAAGGGGACACAGATTTACCCAGGTTCGGGCCCTCCTATGGAGGTAATACCCTACGTCTTGCTTGATTGTATTGATGATATGGGGGGTTACAGAGTTGATCTACCTTGAGATCGTATAGCTAACCCCAGATGAGTTGTTCTGTCCCTATACCCTAAAACCCTCTGGCTTATATAGATGCCGAGGATGCCTAGGGTTTACACATGGTCAGTTACACGCTGAAGAGATAAACATGCCTATTTACTACATGAAACGTGGAGCTCAAGCCGTGCTTCCCGAAGCTTCCATCCTGGAGACTGGGCCTTCAAATCTTCTAGTGTTCGGTAAGTAGCCCATATAGTACGGCCCATAAACAATAGGTCGGCTATCCGAGGACCCCCTAATCTAGGATTCCCTCAGTAGCCCCCGAACTTGACTCCAACGCCACGAGTCTTCAGCTCAAATTGCTCCGCGAATAGAGTCTTCGGCTTGTGAGGTGAGTTCCTTCCCACCGAACCATAGTTTGGCCTCCGATGTTAAGTAGTTTTCCGCATAGTGGCATGTCTGGAAACTCCAAATTGGTTGGCTTTGAAGGCCAAACGTCAGGGGGTAAACAACATTCCTTTGACGACCTCTCTGACGAAAGACCATAGCCCACCACAACCGCTAGGCTAGTTGCATAGACTCGATTCGCGGTTCGAGGCCACTTTAATCATCACGATCTACCAATATACTGATTGTGTCCCATTTTTACGGGATATACTAAATCACGCACGCGCAATGGCTCGCACGTCTCGGGAAGTGGAGGGATTCACGACGCAACGAGGGGAGTCCAAATCGATAGGCCTCATAAAAAGAGGAGGAAAACCCCCGAAGGCTATTCACGCTCTCCATTCGACTTCTCCGCCTCCCATTCCTTTGTGCCTCTGAAGCTCAGATCTAGGTCTTTTCACCCCCACCTCCGAGCTCATCAATGGCGGGATCCAATGGCCAATGGGAAGCTTCCACGGTCACCGACCGGGATATTCTCGACCTCAAGAAGGCCGGCTACCTCTCCACCGACATCCCTTACCGCGTGGCTGAGGAAGGCCAAGTGATCCCCACCCCCAAGCCAGGAAAAAGGGTGGTGTTGATCCCCCACTTCATCAGGGGGCTGAGATTTCCCCTCCACCCCTTTGTAACCCGCGTCAGGTGGCCATGGGGCACCCTTATTGACACCATCAAGGGGTGGTAGAAGGAGTGGTTCTACGTCACCGAACCACAAGAAGAAGGTCAATATCCCGCTACCGCATTTAGATCCAGTCCCCCCACCAGACTGGCTTCTTGTCTCGAAAAGGGCCTTGTTTGGGGACCAGGAAAAGAGGTGAGCGACCTGCAGAAGCGCATCCGCTCTATGGTCGAGGAGGGCACCAAGTTGACCGATGTGGTCCAAGTGATGCTCCGAAGACGCATCCTCCCTTGCCAGTGTCGGGACACCCCCTGTGGGCTTGTGAGCTCGACACCGAGCCCATAGTCCAGCATCTCTTCCGCACTACGCGGGAGAAGTTATGGAAGGCGCTCTTCAAATCACAGAAGAGCTAGCCATCCGAGGAGGAGGACAAGGGTCTGCACGCTGCCAAGCCCGATTCCGAGGTATGATACAACCTAGCTTTGTCAGCTTCATTACATAGGAAGTCCTCATAACCACTTATCTGATCTGTCTTTGCAGAGATGGCTAAAGAAAGCCATTAACATTAACAGTCTGGCGCCTCAGCCCAAAGATGAGAGGACCGGGCTGTTCGCAGAAATGCTCATGGTAAAGCCTTACGAGGCTCTCACGAAGAAAGATAAGAAGAAGAAACTAGGCCAGGCTGGCATCCGCATCAAGGACCAGCCTGACGCTGCATCCGAGGATACCCCCACCTCCTTGAATCAGGAGGCTAAGGAGAAGGAAGAGGAAGAAGAAGAGGAGGAGGAGGCCGAGGTCAAGGGCGAGGGGGAAGTGAAAGCACATTTTCTCCCTTGGTGGTTTTGATAATTAATAACAACATGAAGTCATTGAATAATATTTCCACCAAGTATATTTCAGGAAAAGTTCAATGATAGGGATGGCAAAAGGATTGCGGAGATTTTGGAATTACCCAAGGTGCAAGGAAATAGGTTGGCCAAGCTTCAAGCAAGAGGACTCTACATTTTACATTTGTGAGAAATCACTTTGAGTCCATTGGAAAACCAATACTATTAAAAGGGGGTAAAGTTTTGATTGGTGAACAATATGCTCATATGTGCACAAGTGATAGTCACCAAAAACATCCACAAGCTCTCCCACAAAAGTCTCTATATAGCCAAACATTCAAAATCGGTGCAACCAACTTTCCTATCCTGGTGCCACCGATTTTAAACCCTAGACACACTCAGCCAAACCCTAACCCTTCGGTAGAGCCGATGCTGCTTTCGGTGCCACCAAGTTGGTTTGCCAACTTTCTATTACGCAAGTTCACACTTTTGGTCCGTCCGAGAATGTTGGGTCGGCGTCACCGAGATTGGGAATCTGACCATTGGTCACCTCATTGGTACAACCGAGTTTCCTATATCGGTGTCACCGAGATTCAAAAGTTGCCACCTTTTGATCACTTCTGTACCACTGGTGTCACTGAGTTGGTAATTTTGTGTGTAATAATTGGATTTTTGGGGATTCCTATATATACCCCTTCACCACCACCCACTCGAAAGAGAAGCACTCGGAACTATTCCATACCTATCCTACTCAGTTTTTTGAGAGAGGACCACCTACCCTTGTGTTGAGATCAAGATCTTCCACTCCAACCATATGGAACTTGGTTTCTAGCCTCTCCAAGTTGCTTTCCACCAATCCCATCTCTTCTACCAAGCCAATCTGTGAGAGAGTGATTGTGTGTTGAGGAGTCTATCATCTTGAAGCACAACAACAATGAGTTCATCGTCATTACCGAGCCTATTACCTTTTGGAGGGTGGTGCCTCCTAGATTGATTAGGTGTCGCTTGGGAGCCTCCTACTTCGTGTTGTGGAGTTAACCAAGAAGTTTGTAAGGGCAAGGAGATCGCCTACTTCGTGAAGATCTACCCCGAGTAAGGCTAGTCCTCAGTGGACGTAGGCCGTCATGGTATAGTCAAGGTTGCTTCTTCATGGAACCCTTCGTGGAGTCTCGCGACTGTTACCCTCCGTGGTTTGAAGACTCCATGAACACGGATGTATGATAGCACCACCTATCGGAACCACGGGAAAAATCATCGTGTCTAGAATTGCGTTTGATCTTCCTATCCTATCCCTTCTACTCATGCTTGTTGTTACTTTCCCCTGCTATACTCTTAGACATGCATGTGTAGGGTGTACTTGATATGCTATGAATGCTAAAACTTGCCAAGAATTAAAATTGGGAAAAAGCATAGTTTTATTTGGTCAACTAGTCTAATCACCCCCCTCTAGACCTACTTTCAATCCTACAAGTGGTATCACAGCTTTGGTCTCCATTGCATTGGTTTCACAACCTAGGAGAAGTATGGCATCTAGTGAGGGAAATTATCACCATAGAGATCCGTACGTTGATGGCACTAATTTTGCTAGTTGGAAGCATAAAATTAAAATGCATTTGCTTGGTCATAATCCTGCCGTTTGGGCTGTTGTTCATGTTGGCTTGCAAGGTGAACTTTTTGGTGCTGGAAGAGAACCAGATCGTGAAGCGAACGCGGATGAATTGAAGATGTTGCAACACAATGCTCAAGCATGTGACATTATCTTCAACTGCCTATGCCCTGAAGAATTCAACAAAATCAGCCGTCTTGAACAGGCAAAAGATATTTGGGATACTTTGGTTGATATGCAATAAGGAACTGAGTCCGTGAGATAATCCAAGTTACATATTCTTCAAGGTCAGCTTGATAAGTTCAAGATGAAGGATGGTGAAGGAGTCGCTGAAATGTACTCTAGGCTAGCTCTCATCACCAATGAGATTGCCGGCTTAGGAAGCAAAGAAATGACTGACAAATTCATCATCAAGAAGATACTTTGAGCTTTGGATGAGAGATATGACACCATGTGCACATTGATCCAAATGATGCCCAACTACAAATATCTCAAACCAACGGAAGTGATTGGTAGAATTGTTGCTCATGAGATGACACTCAAATACAAGGAAGAGCTTCACCTCAAGTCTACCGGTGATTACAAAGCCACAAGTGATGTGAAAGCACATTTTCTCCCTTGGTGGTTTTGGTAATTAATAACAACATATAAGTCATTGAACTAATGTTTCCACCAAGTATATTTCAGGAAATGTTCAATGATAGGATTGGCAAAAGGAGATTGTGGACATACCCCAAGATGCAAGGAAATAGGTTGGCCAAGCTTCAAGCAAGAGGACTCTACATTTTATATTTGTGAGAAATCACTTTGAGTCCATAGGAAAGCCAATACTATTAAAAGGCGGTAAGGTTTTGTTGGTGAACAATATGCTCAAACGTGCACACGTGATAGTCGCCAAAAACATCCACAAACTCTCCCACCAAAGTTTGTTCTCTACCTAACAGTCAAAATTGGTGCAACCAACTTTCCCATACCGGTGCCACCGATTCCAGAACCTAGATAGACTCAAGCCAAACCCTAGCCACTTCGGTGCAACCGATTCTATACCGGTGCCACCGAGTTTAGGTTGCCAACTTTTTTTACGCAAATTCACATTTTCGGTCCCACCAAGAATGTTGGATCGGCGTCACTGAGATTGGAAATCTGACCGTTGGTCACCTATCGGTGCAACCAAGTTTCCTATATCGGTCTCACCGAGATTCAAAAGTTGCCACCTTTTGCTCACTTCGGTACCACCGAGATTAACACATTGGTGTCACCGAGTTGGTCATGTTGTGTGTAACGGTTGGATTTTTGGGGATGCCTATATATGCCCCTTCACCACCACCTACTCGAGAGAGAAGCACTCAGAACTATTCCATACCTATCCTTTCAGATTTTCTAAGAGAGAACCACCTACCCTTGTGTTGAGGTAAAGATCTTCCACTCCAATCATATGGATGTCGATCTCTAGCCTCCCCAAGTAGCTTTCGACCAATCCCATCTCTTCCACCATGCCAAATCTGTGAGGGAGTGATTGGGTGCTGAGGAGTCTATCATCTTGAAGCACAAGAGCAAGGAGTTCATCGTCATTACCGAGCCTATTACCTTTTGGAGGGTGGTGCCTCCTAGATTGGTCAGGTGTCGCTTGGGACCCTCCTACTTCGTGTTGTGGAGTGAACCAAGAAGTTTGTAAGGGCAAGGAGATCGCCTACTTCGTGAAGATTTACCCATAGTGAGGCTAGTCCTTCGTGGACGGAAGCCGTTATGGAATAGTCAAGGTTGCTACTTCGTGGACCCTTTTGGGTGGAGCCCTCCATGGACTGTCGCGACCGTTACCCTCTGTGGGTTGAAGACTCCATAAACGTGGATGTACAATAGCGCCACCTATTGGAACCACGGGAAAAATAATCGTGTCTACAACTGCGTTTGATCTTCCTACCCTATCCCTTCTATACATGCTTGTTGTTACTTTCTGCTGCTATATACTCTTAGACTTGCATGTGTAGGGTGTACTTGACTTGCCATGAAATGCTAAAAACTGTCAACCCTAAAACTTGGTATAGGCAAAACTTTTATTTGGTCAAGTAGTCTAATCACCCCCCCTCTAGACATACTTTTAGTCCTACAAGAGGTATCAAAGCTTTGGTCTCCATTGCTTAGGTATCACAACCTAGGACAGTATGGCATCTAGTGAGGGAAGTTATCACCGTAGAGGTCCATACTTTGATGGCAATAATTTTGCTAGCTGGAAGCACAAAATCAAAATGCATATTCTTGATCATAACCCCACCGTTTGGGCTATTGTTCGTGTTGGCTTGCAAGGTGAGTTCTTTGCGGATGTACGGGAACCGGATCGTGAAGCGACCACGGATGAGTTGAAGATGTTGCAACTCAATTCTTAAGCATGCGACATTCTCTTCAACTGCTTATGCCCCGAAGAATTCAAAAAAATCAGCCGTCTTGAGAATGCAAAAGAGAGTTGGGATACTTTGGTTGATATGCACAAAGCAACCGAGTCCGTGAGAGAATCCAAGTTAGATGATCTTCAAGGTCAGCTTGTCAAGTTCAAGATGAAGGATGGTGAAGGAGTCGCAGAGATGTACTCTAGGCTAGCTCTCATCACAAATGAGATTGTCGGCTGAGGAAGCGAAGAAATGACCAACAAATTCATCATCAAGAAGATACTTAGAACTTTGGATGAGAGATACGACACCGTGTGCACATTGATCCAAATGATGCCAAACTACAAAGATCTCAAGCCTACAAAAGTCATTGGAACGATTGTTGCTCATGAGATGACAGTCAAAGGTAAAGAAGAGCTTCATCACAAGTCTAGCGGTGCTTACAAAGCCACAAGTGATGCTCCCGCAACTTCAAGCAACAACCTTGTCACCAATGAAGAGATAAGCCTCATGGTTAAGAAATTCAACAAGTTCTACAAGAATAGAGGCGAGGAAAGAAACTCCAACTCAAGATATGAAGAGAAGCGTTCGTCAAGTCATGACCGCAATTGCTACAACTATGGGAAGCCCAGACACTACTCAAATGAGTGCACGACTCCCTACAAAAGAAGAGAAGAGTCACCTCGAAGTCGAAGCTCAAGGAATGAATCATCACAAAGAGAGAGAAGGAGTAGAGATGAGTGTTATGAATGAAGACACTCAAGGAGAAGTAGAGATTCAGAGAAGAAGGACAAGCACACCAAGAGCTACACAAGAAGAAAACATCAAGCTCATGTTGGTGAATGGGTTTCCGGCTCCGACTCTGACAACAACTCTAAGAGAAGCTATCACTCCGACTCCGACTATAGTCAAGATGATGGTGTTGCCGAATTCCTCTAGTGACTACCAACTCCTACGATCTATTTGATTCACCAAATGAAGGGAGTGGAAGTTGCTTCATGGCTAAAGGCCACAAGGTATCACACCCCGAGTATCTTGATTTTGATAGTGATGAAGATGATTTGCTTTGTGATGATGACTTGCTTTATGATAAAACTAGTGATGTTGATCAAAATGAACTTGATAATTCTCATGCTAGTCAAGATGAGTCATTTGATGATCATAAGATGAAAATAGAACAACTAACTAAAGAACTAAACACTCTTAAGTTAGCTCATGAATCTACTCTCGAAGATCATAGAGAGCTTGTGAGAACTCATGGCAAGCTACGCTTCAAGAAGATCAACTTGGAGCAAGAGCATGAGTTTCTCAAAGCTGTCAATGACGATCTACGAAAGAAGACTTCATATTATCTAGCCAAATGACTACTCTTGTCTACCTTCATGCCTCAAGTTAAAACTAAGCAATCTAGTAACAAAGGAAAGAAAGGTTCTTCATCTAGTAGCAACAATAAAAATGCTAAACCCAATAATGTTGCATCTAGTAGTTCTATTGATTCCACTAATGATGATTCTCTTAGCCAAGTTACACAGAAGCAAGAAAATGCTTTATTGAAAGGAATTATAGAAAAAGGTATCTACAAGAGTCTTGCCGGATGTAAGCAATTTGAGGAAATTGTACGCAAGCACGAAGGATACCGAAATAATCATGGTGTTGGCTACTTCAACTCTAATGGAGTTGAGCGGGAAGAAGGTCAATATCCCAAGCCCAAGTTTGTTCCTCAAACGGAGAAGCATGAAAATAATCTTCCCAAGGGGACAAACACTCAAGATGACCTTCCACCACTAGACCACAAGCTCAAGGGCAAGAACAAGCTTCAAGAGGACATTGACTCAAGGGCAAGAACAAGCTTCAAGAGGATGGTGTTGCCAGAATTGCACTAGTGACAACCAACTCCTATGATCTATTTGATTCACCAAATGAAGGGAGTGGAAGTTGCTTCATGGCTAAAGTCCCCAAGGTACCACACCCCGAATATCTTGATTTCGATAGTGATGAAGATGATTTGCTTTACGATGATGACTTGCTATGTGATAAAACTAGTGATGTTGATCATAATGATCTTGATATTTCTCATGCTAGTCAAGATAGGTCAATTGACTATGATAATATGAAAATAGAAGAACTAACTAAAGAACTTAACACTCTTAAGTTAGATCATGAATCTACTCTTGAAGATCATAGAGAGCTTGTAAGAACTCATGAGAAGCTACACTTCGAGAAACTCAATTTGAAGCAAGAACATGAATTTCTTAAACCTATCAATGACGATCTCCGAAAAAAGACTTCATCTTATCCTGCCAAATGACTACTCTTGTCTACATTCATGCCACAAGTCAAATCTAAGCAAACTAGTAACAAAGGCAAGAAAGGTTCTTCATCTAGTAGCAACAATAAAAATGTCAAATCATATGATGTTTCTCCTTGTAGTTCTATTGATTCCACTAATGATGTTTCTCTTAGCCAAGTTACACTTGAGCAAGAAAATTCTTTATTGAAAGGAATTATAGAGAAAGGTATCTACAAGAGTCTTGCTGGGCGCAAACAATTTGATGAGATTGTACGCAAGCACGGAGGATAGCGGAAGAATTGTGGTGTTGGCTACTTCAACGCTAATGGAGTTGAATGGGAAGAAGGTCAATATCCCGAGCCCAAGTTTGTTCCTCAAAAGGAGAAGTATGAAAATACACTTCCCAATGGGACAAGCACTCAAGATGACCTTCCACCACAAGACACCAACTCGAGGGCAAGAACAATCTCCAAGAGGACTTTGACTCTTATGAAGATGAATCCCAAGCTTTGGTGAAGTGGGTTCCCAAGGCTACTACAAGCTCAACTTCTAAAAGTGCTACTTCAACACCAAGGATCCCCATCAATTTGATGTGGGTCCCCAAGAAGAAGAACTAGAAAGTTCTTGAGGGGTGACTCCGCCAATCAAATTCACTCACATTCATTATTGGCAAGATCTATTTGTGATCAAAATCAACCCTATGCAATAGATCAAGGAGTCACACATTCCCTCAAAGGTAAGAAAGGGACAAGGTAATCAAAAAATCAATGGACATCATCACACATGCTTTGCACTCCATGTCCATAGATATCCTTGTCTTTGTATCTTGTGTTTGGGACTAACCCATGTAGGTGAAAAGAGTAAGGAAACAACAAGGATGCTCCCAACTCTTGGTGATCTTCATCGACCTTGAGCATCCACCACTACCTCACCAACATGAAGTCTTCATCGAGAAAACCCAAGGTTAGTTTATCCCTCTTATGGGGTGATGTCACACCAAGGGGGGACTTAACTCTAAGACTTGAGTCAAAGCATCTCTTAGTATGTGACAACATTAAATGCTTTATGTAAAATTGGTAGCCCCATTTGTGCTTAAATGATGAGTATGACCTATGATCAAGTACTCTTACTTGGCTCCCAAGTGCTTGTTAGATGCTAGAGTGTTTGTGCATGTTTGCCATGATTTCATTTTGTTGGAAAGTTGCCCTAGAGGCAATAAATAAAGTGTTTATTATTATATTTCCTTGTTTGTGATAATTGTTTATTATCCATGCTATAATTGTATTGGTTGGAAACACATTGCATGTGTGGAATATAGACAACACTTTGTCCCTAGTGTGCCTCTAGTAAACTAGCTCGTTGATCAAATATGGTCAAGGTTTCCTAGCCATTGACATGATATGTCATTTGATAACCGGATCACATCATTAGGAGAATGATGGGGTGGACAAGACCCAAACTATAAATGTAGCATATGATCGTGTCAGTTTATTGCTACAATTTTCTGCTTATCAAGTATATGTTCCTATGACCATGAGATCATGCAACTCACTGACACCGGGGGAGTGCCTTGTGTGTATCAAACATCGCCACGTAACTGGGTGACTATAAAGGTGCTCTACGGGTATCTCTGAGGGTGTCCGCTGGGTTGGCATGGATCAACACTCGGATTTGTTACTCCATGTGACGAAGAGGTATCTCAGGGCCCACTCGGTAATACAACATTACAATAAGCGTTGCAAGCAATGTGACTAAGTGTTAGCCACGGGATCTTGTATTACGGAACGAGTAAATAGACTTGTCGGTAACTAGGTTGAACTAGGTATGGAGATACCGACGATTGAATCTCTGGTAAGTAACATACCGAAGAACAAAGGGAACATCATACGGGATTAACTGAATCCTTGACATAGAGGTTCGACCGATAAAGATGTTCGTAGAATATGTAGGAATCAATATGGGCATCCAGGTCCCGCTATTGGTTATTGACCGTAGAGGTGTCCCGGTCATGTCTACATAGTTCTCGAACCCACAGGGTCTGCACACTTAAGGCTCGGTGACGTTTCGGTAGTATAGAGTTATGTATGGTGGTGACCGAAGGTTGTTCAGAGTCCAGGATGAGATCCCCGGACATCACGAGGAGCTTCGGAATGGTCCAGAGGTAAAGATTGATATATAGGAAAGTGGTGTTTGAACTCCGGAAAAGTTTCGGGCATTTCCGGCAGTGTACCAGGAGTGACGAATGGGTTATGGGGACCACCAAGTTGGGCCCACATACCCCAAGGGGCCACATGGGCCTTAGAGGTGGCACACCAGCCCCTGGTGGGCTGGGAAGCCTACCCAAAAGGCCCTATGCGCATAGGGATGGAGGAAGAGTAGGGGCCAAGTAGGTTAAGGAGTCCTAGTAGGAGTCCTCCTCCCTTGTGGGAGGTGGACTCCTCCCCTCTTGCCTCGGCCAAAGCCCTCCTTGTAGGAGGGGCAAGGCTGTCTCCTCTCCCCTCCCTCCTATATATACTAGAGGATTTTGAGGGCAGCCCTAACCCTAATTGCCACGTGCTGCCCTCTTCTCCCTCTAGATCGTTTTCTCCTCTAGATCGGTTTTTTCAGTAGTGCTTAGGCGAAGCCCTGCTGGAATTGCTCCACCACCATCGCTGCAACGCCATCGCGCTACCGGAGAACTTTTCTACCTCTTTGCTTCCACTTGCTGGATCAAGAAGGCGGAGATCTTCACCGAGCTGCTCGTGTGCTGAACGCGGAGGTGCCGTCCGTTCGGTACTTGATTGGGAGTTTGTGGGACGGCTTGCGATTTGGATCGTGGAGATGTACCACTACATCAACCACATTCTTTAACACTTCTACTTAGCGACCTACAAGGGTACGTAGATCCAAAGTCTCCTCTCATAGAGGCTCATCTTCTAGATTGAGCTTGGTGAAGTTTAGGAATTTTTTTGATTCCCGTGCAACGTTCCCCAATAGTGGTATCAGAGCCAGGTCTATGCGTAGATGAGATCTTGAGTAGAAAACAAAGAGTTTGTGGGAGTTGATATTCAAATTGCTTCCTTCCTTAGTCTTTTCTTGGTTCAACGGAATTGTGGGATGAAGCGGCTCATACCGACTTTACTCGTACACTTACGAGAGACCGTGTTCCATCGACTGACATGTGACTTTGTCGCATAAAGATGGCTGGCGGGTGTCTGTCTCTCCCACTTTAGTTGCATCGGATTTGATTAAGGCGGTCCTTGTAGAAGGTTGAAAAGCAATTTTCATATCACCGTTGTGGTTTTGCGTAGGTAATAATCGTTCTTGCTAGATACCCATAGCAGGCATGTAAAACATGCAACAACAATTAGAGGACGTCTAACTTGTTTTTGCAGGGTATGTTGTGATGTGATATGGCCAATTGCATGATGTGATATATGTGATGTATGAGATGATCATGTTTTTGTATAGAATATCACGACTTGGATGTCGATGAGTACGGCAACCGGCAGGAGCCATAGGGTTGTCTTTGATTATTGTATGACCTGCGTGTCAATCTTTAAGAGCTATGTAATGCTTTACTTTATCGCTAAGAGATAGCAATAGTAGTAGAAGCATGGTGGGCGCGGCAACCCCGATGGAGACACAATGATGGAGATCATGATTATGGAGATCATGGTGTTATGCCGGTGACGATGGAGATCATGCCGGTGCTTTGGAGATGGAGATCAAAAGCACAAGTTCATGGCCATATCATGTCACTTATGGTTTGCATGTGATGTTAATCTTTTTATGCACCTTGTTTTGCTTACAACGATGGTAGCATTATAAGGTGATCCCTCACTTAACTTTCAAGATGAATTGTGTTCTCCCCGAGTGTGCACCGTTGCAAAAGTTCGTCGTGTTGAGACACCACGTGATGATCGGGTGTGATAGACACTACGAACGGGTGTAAGCCAGTATTGCACATGCAGAACACTTGTGTTAAACTTGACGAGCCTAGCATGTACAGACATGGCCTTGGAACACAAGAGACCGAAAGGTCGAGCATGAGTCATATAGTAGATATGATCAACATGATGATGTTCACCATTGAAACCACCTTAACTCACGTGATGATGAGACTTGAGTTGGTGAATATGGATCATGTGTCACTTAGATGACCTGAGGGATGTCAATTTGAGCGAGAGATTTATTAATTTGATTAAATAAACTCATTATCATGAACAATAGTCTTAGTAACCTTCGCTTATTTATGTAGTAGATCAATGGCTCGCGCAATAGCACCTCTGAATTTTAATGCGTTCCTAGGGAAAGCTAAGTTGAAAGATGATGGAAGTAACTTTGTGGATTGGGCCCGTAATCTGAGGATTATCCTCACGGCTTCCGAAAAGGCATATGTCCTTGATGAACCGCCTGGTAACCAACCCGCAGACATGTCGTCCGAAGACGTTAACAACGCTTCGGAGGCACGTTCTGGAGATTACTCAATAGTTTAGTGTGCAATTTTGTATGGCTTAGAACCGGGACTTCAAAGACGTTTTGAACATCATGGAGCATATGAGATGTTCTAGGAGTTGGGGTTTATCTTTAAGAAGAATGCCCGGATCAAGAGGTATGAGACCTCCGATAAGTTCTATGCTTGCAAGATGGAGGAGAGTGGGTCTATCAGTGAACATATACTCAGAATGTCTGGGTATTCAACCCATCTGGCGGAGTTAGGGATGCCCCTTCCGCTGGAGGCGATCACTAACAGAGTTCTTCAATCATTGCCAGCAAGCTACAAGAGCTTCGTGCTGAACTATAACATGCACGGGATGAACAAGTCAGTTGCCGAGCTGTTTGTGATGCTGAAAGTCACCGAGTCTAAAATCCAGAGAGAACATCAAGTGTTGATGGTCAATAAAACCACTAGTTTCAAGAAGAATGGCAAGGGCAAGAAGGGTAACTCCAAGAAGGGTGGCAAAGCAGTTGCTCCTCCCGTGAAGAAACCCAAGGATGGACCCAAGCCACAAACTGAGTGCTTTCATTGCAAGTGAACTGATCACTGGAAGCGGAACTGCCCCAAGTATCTGGCTGACAAGAAGGCAGCCAGCAAGAAACAAGGTATATATGATTACATGTTATTGATGTGTACCTTACTAGCTCTCATTGTAGTGCCTGGGTATTTGATACTGGTTCGGTTGCTCACATTTGCAACTCAAAACAGGAACTACGGAATAGACGAAGGCCGGCGAAGGAAGAAGTGACGATGCGTGTAGGAAATGATTCCAAGGTTGATGTGATCGCCGTCGGCACGCTCTCTCTTCGATTACCATCGAGATTAGTGATGAACCTGAATAATTGTTATTTAGTGCCTGCTTTAAGCATGAACATTATATCTGGATCTTGTTTATTGCGAGACGGTTACTCATTTAAACCTGAGAATAATGGTTGTTCTATTTATATGAGTAATATCTTTTATGGTTGTGCACCCAATGTGAAGGGTTTATTCATATTGAATCTTGATAGTGATGATACACATGTTCATAACATTGATACCAAAAGATGTAGAGTTGATAGTGATAGTACCACTTTCTTGTGGCACTGCCGTTTGGGACATATTGGTGTAAAACGCATGAAGAAGCTCCATGCTGATGGACTTTTGGAGTCACTTGATTTTGAATCACTTGACACATGTGAACCATGTCTCATAAGCAAGATGACTAAAACGCCGTTCTCTAGAACAATGGAATGGGTGAGTGATTTGTTAGAAATCATACATACTGATGTGTGCTGTCCAATGAACATTGAGACGCGCGGTGGATATCCTTATTTTCTCACATTTACTTATGACTTTAGTAGATATGGTATATTTACTTAATGAAACACAAGTCTGAATCATTTGAAAAGTTCAAGCAATTTCAGAGTGAAGTTGAGAATCATAGTAACAAGAAGATTAAATTCCTGCGATCTGATCGAGGAGGAGAATATCTGAGTTATGAGTTTGGCAGTCACTTAAGATCGTGTGGAATTGTTTCACAATTGACAACACCTAGAACACTACATCGTAATGGTGTGTCCGAACGTCGAAATCTAACCTTATTAGATATGGTGCATTCTATGATGTCTCCTGCTGATTTGCCACTATCGTTTTGGGGTTATGCATTAGAGACAACTGCATTCACTTTAAATAGGGCACCATCAAAATCCGTTGAGACGACGCCATATGAACTGTGGTTTGGCAAGAAGCCAAAGTTGTCGTTTCTTAAAGTTTGGGGATGTGATGCTTATGTCAAAAAGGTTCAGCTTGAAAAGCTGGAACCCAAACAGGAGAAATGCGTCTTCATAGGATACCCAAAAGAGACAGTTGGGTATGCCTTCTATCTCAGATCCGAAGGCAAAGTGTTTGTCACTAAAAACGAAACATTTCTTGAGAAAGAGTTTCTCTCGAAAGAATTGAGTGGGTGGAAAATAGAACTTGATGAGGTTATTGAACCTTTACTTCAACCAGAGAGTAGCGCAACGTAGAAAGATGTTTTTGTGGAGCCAACGACGGTTGAAGAGGAAGTTAATGATGATGATCATGAAACTGCTGATCAAGTTTCTATTGAAACTCGTAGGTTGACAAGGGCGCGTACTGCTCCTGAGTGGTACGATAACCCTATCTTGGAGGTCATGTTCTTAGACAACAATGAACCTACGATCTATGGAGCAGCGATGATGGGCCCGGATTCCGAGAAATGGTTAGAGGCCATGAAATCTGAGATGGGATCCATGTATGAAAACAATGTATGGACTTTGGAAGTATTACCTAAAGGGTGAAAGGCCATTCAGAATAAATGGATCTTCAAGAAGAAGACGGACACGAACGGTAATATCACTGTCTATAAAGCTCGACTTATGGCAAAGGTTTTTCACAAGTTCAAGAAGTTGACTATGATGAGACCTTCTCATCCGTAGCGATGCTTAAGTCCGTTAGAATCATGTTAGCAATAGCTACATATTTTGCTATGAAATTTGGCAGATGGATGTCAAAATAGTGTTCCTTAACGGTTTCCTTGAGGAAGAGTTGTATATGATGCAACCGGAAGGTTTTGTCGAGCCAGAGAATGCTGAAAATGTTTGCAAACTCCAGCGATCCATTTATGGACTGGTGCAACCATCTCATAGTTGGAATAAGCGCTTTTGATGAGTTGATCAAAGCGTTTGGGTTTATACAAGTTTACGGAGAAGCTTGTATTTACAAGAAAGTGAGTGGGAGCTCTGTAGCATTTCTAATATTATATGTGGATGACATATTGCTGATTGGAAACAATATAGAAATGCTAGAAAGCAAGAAGGAATATTTGAACAAAAGTTTTTCAATGAAGGACCTAGGAGAAGCTGCTTTCATATTAGGCATTAAGATCTATCGAGATAGATCGAGACGCTCGATAGCAATTTCACAAAGCACATACCTTGATAAAATTTTGAAGAAGTTCAAAATGGTCCAGTCCAAGAAGGGGTTCTTGCCTGTGTTGCAAGGTGTGAAGTTGAGTAAGAGTCAATGCCCAATGACTGCAAAAGATAGAGAGAAGATGAGTGTCATCCCCTATGCTTCAGCCATAGGCTCTATCATGTATGCAATGCTGTGCACAAGACCAGATGTTAGCCTTGCCATAAGTATGACCGAAAGGTTTCAAAGTGATCCTGGAATGGAGCACTGGACGACGGTCAAGAATATTCTTAAGTACCTAAAAAGGACTAAGGAAATGTTTCTTGTTTATGGAGGTGATCAAGAGCTCGTCGTAAAGGGTTACATCGATGCAAGCTTTGACTTTGATCCGGATGACTCTAAGTCGCAAACCAGATACGTATTTATTCTCAATGGGGGAGCGGCAAGATGGTGCGGTTCCAAGAAAAGTGCGGTAGCCAATTCTACATGCGAAGCGTAGTACATCGCAGCCTCGGAGGCAGCAATGGAAGGTGTCTGGATGAAGCAGTTCATGACAGATCTTGGAGTAGTGCCCAGTGCAATGACCCTGTTCTGTGACAACACTGGTGCCATTGCTATGGCCAAGGAACCAAGGTTTCACAAGAGGACCAGACACATAAAGCGTCAGTTCAATTCCATCCGCGATTACATCGAGGAGAAGGACATACATATTTGCAAAGTGCACACGTATCTGAATGTTGCAGACCCATTCACTAAACCTCTTCCAAGGGCTGAACATGATCAACACCAGAACTGCATGGGTGTTCGATTCATTACAATGTAATTCACATAGTGTTGTGAAATAGATTATTGACTCTAGTGCAAGGGGGAGACTGTTGGAAATATGCCCTAGAGGCAATAAATAAAGTTTTTATTATTATATTTCCTTGTTCGTGATAATTTTTTATTACCCATGCTATAATTGTATTGATTGGAAACACATTGCATGTGTGGATATATAGACAACACTTTGTCCCTAGTGTGCCTCTAGTAAACTAGCTCGTAGATCAAAGATGGTCAAGGTTTCCTAGCCATTGACATGAGATGTCATTTGATAACGGGATCACATCATTAGGAGAATGATGGGGTGGACAAGACCCAAACTATAAACGTAGCATATGATCGTGTCAATTTGTTGCTACTGTTTTCTGCATGTCAAGTATATGTTCCGATGACCATGAGATCATGCAACTCACTGACACCAGGGGAGTGCCTTATGTGTATCAAACGTCGCAACATAACTGGGTGACTATAAAGGTGCTCTATGGGTATCTCCGAGGGTGTCTGCTGGGTTGGCATGGATCAACACTGGGATTTGTTACTCCGTGTGACGGAGAGGTATCTCAAGGCCCATTCGGTAATACAACATCACAATAAGCCTTGCAAGCAATGTGACTAAGTGTTAGACAAGGGATCTTGTATTGCGGAATGAGTAAAGAGACTTGCCGGTAACGAGGTTGAAATAGGTATGGAGATACCGACGATAGAATCTCGGGCAAGTAACATACCGAAGAACAAAGGGAACATCATACGGGATTAACTGAATCCTTGACATAGAGGTTCGATGGATAAAGATATTCGTATAATATGTAGGAATCAATATGGGCATCCAGGTCCCACTATTGGTTATTGATTGTAGAGGTGTGTCGGTCATGTCTACATAGTTCTCGAACCCGTAGTGTCGTAGTTTTATCACGACAGATGTCCGGGTGAATGAACTTCGGTTCGAGGCCATCGCCAATGAGGTGGACTCAGAGGGTTAGTCGGGACGAAAGACACGGGTTTACCCTGGTTCGGCCCCTCAAATCGAGGTAATAGCCTACGTCCTGCTTGTGTTTGTATTATTTGCATATCGGTTACAAGGAGCTAAAAGCCTGACCTAGTTCTCGATTGCCCACCCTCTAAGCTGCCCCGGGTCTGCGTTTATATAAGAGGTCGGAACATCCGGGTCGTTACAATTGCTAACCGAGTCTCTCTCTATCTTCTCGTCCAAGCCGTCTGTGAGTCGGCTTGTACACCCAGGTCTTATCAGTCCGGGCCGTCTTACGGCCCACATCGTGAGCCGCCTATCCTCTTGGGCCACTTAATATTACGACTCACCTTTGGGCCGGTTCACGAGCCAATAACATGACCCGGAGCCTCTTCGGCGGGTCATATCCCCAACATTAGGCCCCATGTTGAACTGAGCTTGCTCACTTCATCCTTCTCCTCTACTTTTGGTGAGTCGCTCAGAAATGAACCGGCATGACGTCATGAGATCTGCTGACGTGTCACCAAATCATTCACTTAACTGTCATCCCGAGAATTGAGGCGTCCGCCTCGGTCGAGCGGTGTCATTGCCTGGATTTTCGCGCCTTCCTTAAGCCCCTTTTAAATATGACCCGTGCGGGTCGGGGTTTCCATTCTCCTACCCGTGCCTCTGTTTCTTCGTCTTCTTCCTGTCGCCGCCCCAACGCCTTCGAGCTCTACGCCGATGCCGTACGCACATCGTCCCCGACCTTGGCCGCTGCATCACCTTGAACGTACCAGAGATCCGTCTGTCTCTGCCGCGTCGTCTCCGGTAAGTTTTCCTGCTCCCTAGATGGTCGCCGCCGTAGTAGGGTTTTCACCGGAGCTCCGCCTCCGTCGTTTGGGCTCCAGCACCGTTATCGCTGGCGCATCTCGCCGCCGCTAACGTCTTTAGGATGCGCTTTTGCTCCGCCGCTGCGCGCGGGCCAGTCGCGCGCAATGCACGGGCCTCGATGGCCCCAGTCCGTTTCTTTTTTCCTCCGGTGTTCATCGATAGATCAGAAATAAAATTCATTTTCTCTCATTTTGTAGATCCGTAGATATAGTGACATCTTGCGGAATTTGTTTTTAGGACTTAGTCGATTTTTCAATCTTCCCCTTCCCTCTTGAGTCGCCAAGCTCCTCCGGCTCTTACCAGCCGGGTCTTTCCGCTTTATCCGTAGAGCCCTTAAAAATTTTAAGCCGTCAAAAATATTTGCTTGCGCTCCAACTCTTCGCACCTTTTATCTTGCACAGTACTTAAGCCACCAACATGTCTCGTGCGTCCAACTCTTGCAACTGGGTTGGGTCATGCATTATGGAGGACTTTTTGTCGGATTTTGTTCACGCGGGTACCCTTCCTCCTAAGGAAGTCATTAGCTGGCGGGTCCCAGGTGATGAGACGCGGCCCAAACCTCAAGAAGGTGAAGTTGTGGTGTTCTCTGACCATATTGAACGAGGGTTCATGCCTCCCGGCTCCAAATTCTTTCGGGACGTCCTTCACTATTACAAGCTTCACCCGCAAGACTTGGCCCCCAATTCTGTCTCAAATATATGCAATTTCCAAGTACTCTATCAAGCTTACCTTCAAATCAAGCCATCGGTGGGATTCTTTCGGAAGTTCTTTCATGCTAACCGGCAAACTGAAGTGAAAGCCGGCCCGAGCCTAGAACTTGGAGGCATATCCATCCAACGGCGTAGGGATATCATCTTTCCGGCTACACAGATGCCGAGTCACCCCAAGGACTGGAACAAAACTTGATTCTATTGCAAGGACACCTCTCCTGAAAACGAGCGTCCTTTGCCAGGTTATCATCCTTCTCGGCTCTCAAGAACATCAGAGCTTCCTGGCCGGCTATCAGCTTCAGAACGCGCAAGATATGAGCCGGCCCATGCCAAAATCAAGGCTCTCATGGCCAACGGCTTAATCGGGCTGGATCTGATCCGCTACTGGATTTCGTGGCGGATTATGCCTTTGAGCCATAGAAGCCGGCTCATGTGTGAATACAAAGGCAAGTATGATAGCTCATTATGCTTCAGCCGATCTACGTTGACAGAGAATGATATTACCCTCGCCATCCGGAGCCTTGTCCATGAATCTTCCGGATCATGTAGCGAGATTGGCTTGGCACCTTTTAGTGCCAACAATCCGGCTCCCGATGTAAGTTTACTCTCTTCTCTTCCGTCTCTTAGACGTTGTTTGCATTTTGCTGATTTGACATTCACTCTCCGGGTCACTCCTATAGGCTGAGTCAGACTTCTCGAAGAGGGAATATGTTGCTCCTTCGAAGAAATCTAGGAAGAAGGTCCCAACTAAGAAGGCTAAAAAACATGTCTCGCAAAATAACTTGTTTGACCCGCCACCATCGTCCAACTCAGAGGTAAAGTTTCAACTCTCTTGCTTGATCTTTATCTTCCTATTTTAACACTTACTTTACTCACAGGATGAAGTGGAGACCAACCGTGCCAATGCTCCTGAGGTAAATTATTTTTCCTCCGGCTCAGAATGTTTCATCCCCCGAAAGCCGCGGCGGGTTACCAGAAAAGTTCCCCTTTCTCACCCTCTTGCTTATCTGGCTCCCGATTTCCTCTTAAAAAAGCAACAGCAAATCGAGTGTCGACAGACTCGAAGCACCGGCTCTACCGAGCTCATGTCTGGGTTGCCAAACTCTCTGGCTCCCAAGATACGCCCCACCGAGGTTTAAACCCCTTCTTTTCCTTTATCTTTCCTTTGTAAACTTAATACTCTCTTCACCTTTCTGTTTTATTTTTGTAGAAATCTCCTTCCTCCGGCGACTCTTCGGAGTCAATCATACCACCACCCAAGATTAATCCGCTGTAAGCATCTGGATATCCGGTTGTTACTATGATAGCGATATCTTCAACTACTGATTCTTCTTATTTTGTGCACTGCTCAAGCTAAACGTCGCAAGGTCAACAATCCCTCCTCCGGCCTAGTTATTGAAGAGCCGGAGCCCGAGCAACCGGAAGAAAACCCGCCGGCTGCCTCCGCTGAGCTGGCCGCTGAAGACGTCATCATGGAGAGCCCTCCAAGGGCTCCTTCTAAGCCAACAACTCCTGCCAGGACCCCTAACACTCCGGATGTTATTATCACCGGATCTGGTCATCAAACGCCTCCGGCTCATGTGTTGACCAAACATACAGAGCCGGCTGAAGCTTCAAAGAAACTGAACTTCGATTCCTCATGCGAGAAGATGACCGTTGAAGAGCTACACGCTGGGTACATAAACCGGGTTACTACCAGCCGGGATTTGGAACATCGGTTGATCTCTTGCATGAAGACAAAATATGAGGTACTTTTCCTTCTTTACTATATCCTTTCTTAGCCCCCAAGATCTGGCTTAACGTATTGAATCGTTGAGCCGGGTCTTTCTGTGACCTTTTGCAGAGATTGCTATGTCAAATTCCTTTAAAATTGCCTTTAGCTTTGTACTGTAAGTAAAGTGAACTGCCAATCGTTGCCCGCAAGGACCGTCTCAGATTACATTTGAGCCGGGCCTGTAATGTAGACAACTTGAAGATGTAATCGTAGCCCCCAAGGGCCGGCTCAAACTTGATCAAGTTGAGTCGATGCTTCCATTATTAGCACATTGAAGAGCCATTATATAGCCCCAAGTTCCGGATCAACTTCGAAGGAAATGAACCGGAACTGCATACTTGCAAGATCAAATATACATTAGCCCCCAACTGTCAAATATATTGCTTGCAATCTGTTTGAGACTTGTATTTTCTTTTAGCACTCGTCCTGTATTTTGGCGGCTTATCCTGTATTTTGATGCGTTTATAGGAAGCTTTGAATGAAGTCGGGTCTTAGCTGACGGATCTGAAGGCCAACTTGGCAGCTCAGCAAGAGGCTCGAAGTATCGCGGATGAAAAATGCCGGCTTCTCGCAGAAGAACTGGCCAGTGTTACCACCGAGCTCATCTCTTTAAAGGAGACGGCTGAATCTGAAAAGGCCGCCTTAACCAAACAGGCGGACAATGCTGAACAGCGGCTTACAGCCATAGCAGATGAACTTCAAGGTCTGGAACAGCATATTGTGAAGATGTCAGCCGCCCTATTTGGTAAGCTTGCTTGTTTACTTTGTCCTTTTTAGCATTGCTAGTAAGAAAACTGGCGTCTCATTAATTTTTATCCGACTCATCTAGGTCCCAGGAGCCGGCAGTTGGCTTTTGATAGCCTTCTGCCATTGAAGGCCATTTATACTTTTGCAGAGCAGTTATACTGTGGCACCATCTTCATAATCAAGAGCGTGCAGTACAGGGAGAAGATCCCCACTGTTCTGAAAGGGGTCTTGGAACTCTTCTCTACAATTCCTAAGCAGATTCAAGAGCTCAAGAAGTCCGCCTTCCGCCAAGGAGCCGTTGCCGGTTTGAGCCGGGCTCTTGCCTTTGCTCTCGAGCTAACGCCGGCCGAAATGATGGATGGCTATCCGTCTAAAAGAGATGACGGCTCAGATTTCATCGAGGAAGACTATACCCTGTGCGTCAAAGAGTCGCGCTATTTGGCCTCTGTTCTGGCGGATGAAGCTGATTTGAGCACCTATCAAGGGGCTTACGACGCAGAGGAGAAGAGAATCCGTGGGCCGCTCTACGAGTGGAAAGAAATGACACCCGCCCGCAGTAAGGATCTCTTTCCCTATGAGCTTGACGCGTCTCCATTCCTTGAGGGGTCATTTGCTGCTCTGGCTGACTATAACTGGGACTTGGGCAATCTTTAGATAAAGCCAGTAGAAGACCTGGAGCAGGATGAGCCGCCAACAACTGAATTGTAATCTCTTAGCCTTTCTGAGCACAGACTTATGTAATGACCCGCCGTGGGCTGACCATACTTTTGCTCTTTCTGAGAGTATCTTTTGTAATAGAGTAACCATGACTCTACCACTTGGTGGCCATATATATTTGCACCTCTCTATTTTTAATGTGTTGCTATCTCTTTAGAGATATACCTTCGAATTTTTTTTGATGAGGGGCCTGTCTTTTAAGACGCCATTCCTTTCTCCAAAATATTAAAGCTGGACAACCTCTTTGAGACCTTAAATTTTGTTTGACCAAAGCCACATGACTTCGGCTTTCATCAGACGGAGTTATTAAAGAGCCGGTTGTCTTTAGGATAATGTAAGCTATACCTGATGGTAAGAAGCCTCTATCAAGAACTGCAGCAATTGATGAGCCGGAACCTTTGAGGAGAGTTCGGCTATGTAGCCCCCAAGTGCCGGGTAGTTTCGCCTGTGGCAACCGGGGACTTATAATGGCCTTGTTCTGACCCGGCTTTGATAAGCCGGCATGATACAATACGCGATGATGATCTTTCCTTCCTCAAAAACTTATATGACGGGTCTTCTGCATGGATCCGGACAGTTAAACTCATACCAGTTCAGGATCTCTGTCGAGATTGGTCGTCAATTATTTGAACCGGCTCAGGGTCTCTAGGCGAGATTGGCCGTCAATTTCTTGAACCGGCTCAGGGTCTCTAGGCAAGATTGGCCATCAATTTCTTGAACCGGCTCAGGGTCTCTAGACGAGATTGACTGGTAAGAGTATAGTGAACACCGGCTGTCAATGGGAGATGTAAGCTATACCCCAAGGCAAGAAGCCTCCATTGACAACCGCGGCTAATAATTAACCTGAGACGACATAAAGCCGGCTGTTTGAAAGGAGAAGTAAGCTATACCTGAAGGTAAGAAGCCTCTTTCAACAGCTACAGTTGATAAGCAACTGAATTTTGGTGTAAACGCTAGTTGTTAGGGTGAGATAAGGGAACCCGTCGGTAAGAAGCCCCCTTCGACAACCGCGGTTAATAAGTAACCGGAAGTGGCATAAAGCCGGCCATTAGGGTGAGATAAGCGATACCCGTCGGTAAGAAGCCCCCTTCGATGGCCGCAGTTGATAAGCAACTGGAATTTGGTATACACGCTGTTGTCTTTGGGCACTGTAAGCTATACCAAAAGGTAAGAAGCCTCCGTTAACAATCAGCGCTTAATGTACCCAAACTAGGCATAAAGGCAACTGTGCAAGGGAGAAGTAAGCTATATCCATAGGCAAGAAGCCTCCTTGCAACAGTTTAATGACAGCTGACTGTGCAAAGGAGAAGTAAGCGATACCCAAAGGCAAGAAGCCTCTTTGCGACAGCGTTTAATCAGGCGTAAAGCCGAAGGGTAGATCAACCGTTTTGACGGCGAACGACCCTCTTCAACTCAAACTTTTTGAGCCAGAAAAATTTATCTTGATTGTACAAAGGTGTACATAAGAGCAGAAGCCCCAGTCCTGTGCAAGGATGCTAGCTTTTACTCATGTGCTCATGATACATACAATGATAGCAGCTTTCAACCCCTGTTAAGTAATGTATGGTCGCAGATGTGCGATATTGCAGGGCTGCAACGTCTCTTGTCCCACGGTTTCCGACTCATCTCTCACATCCATGAGGTAATATGACCCGTTGTTAAGGTTCCTACTGACCACAAAAGGCCCCTCCCATGGTGGGGATAACTTATGCATTCCAGATTGGTCTTGAATCAACCGGAGCACCAGGTCACCTTCCTGGAACGTCCGGGTCTTTACCCTACGGCTATGATAGCGTCACAGGTCTTGTTGATAAATTGCCGACCTGGCTACTGCTAACTCTCGTGCTTCATCCAAGGCGTCCAACGCATGTTGGCGGGATACCTCATTGTCCGTCTCAACATAAGCCGCCACCCTTGGTGAGTCGTGCCGGATGTCACTGGGTAGAACCGCCTCAGCACCGTACACCATGAAGAAAGGTGTAAAACCTGTAGATCTGTTAGGTGTAGTTCTGATGCTCCATAAAATGGAAGGCAACTCCTCAACCCAACATCCGGGTGTCCGTTTCAAAGGAACCATGAGCCGTGGCTTGACACCTCTAAAAATTTCCTGATTGGCTCGCTCTGCCTGACCATTAGACTGTGGATGTGCCACGGCTGAAACATCAAGCCGGATATGCTCTTTCTCACAGAACGTTTTCATAGCTCCTTTGGATAAATTTGTCCCATTGTCTATAATAATACTGTGTGGGTAACCAAAGCGATAAAACAGCTTCTTAATAAATTGAACCGTCGTAGCTGCATCACATTTACTGACCGGCTCTGCCTCTACCCACTTAGTAAATTTATCAACCGCCACCAAAAATTGTGTTTTCTTATCCTTAGATCGCTTGAAAGGTCCTACCATATCAAGCCCCTAGACCACAAACGGCCAAGTGATTGGTATCATCCTCAACTCTTGAGCCGGAACATGAGCATGCCGGCCGAATTTCTGACAGCCGTCACACTTGCGAACTAAGTCCTTTGCATCCTTGTGAGCCGTCAACCAGAAAAACCCATGTCGGAAAGCTTTAGCCACCAAGGATTTTGACCCGGCGTGATGCCCACAGTCACCAGCATGAATTTCACTTAATATTTGCCAGCCCTCCTCTGTTGAGATGCAACGCTGAAAGACACCCGTCACACTACACTTATGCAACTCGCCATTAACAATCGTCGTAGACCTAGAATGGCAAGTGATCTTCCTAGCCAGATCCTCCTCTTGAGGTAACTCGCCACATGTTAGATACGCCAAATAAGGAATAGTCCAATATGGGGTAGCATGCAGAGCCGCCACCAGTTCCGCCTCCGGGTCAGGAATAGCCAGATCCTCCTCAGAAGGTATCTTGACCGTCGGATGATGCAATACATCCAGAAAAACATTAGGTGGTACCGGCTTTCGTTGAGAACCTAACCGTGACAAGGCATCAGCCGCCTCATTCCTGCGATGATCAATGTGATCCACCTGGTACCCCTTGAAATGACCGGCAATCACATAAACCGCCTGTCGATAAGCCGCCATCCGTGGATCCTTGGAGTCCCAAGTGCCTGAAACTTGCTGAGCCACCAGATCTGAGTCGCCTAGACACCTGACCCGACTTAAACTCATCTCTTTAGCAACCCTGAGACCATGGAGCAACACTTCATACTCAGCTGCATTATTAGTACAAGGGAACATTAACCGGAGCACATAGCAAAACTTGTCACCCTTGGGGGAGGTGAGAACAACTCCTGCACCGGACCCCTCTAGCTGCTTGGACCCATCAAAGTGTATAGTCCAATACGTGTTATCCAGCTTCTCTTTCGGGGCTTGACATTTAGTCCAATCATTTATGAAATCCACCAAAGCTTGAGACTTAATTGTTGCACGAGGAACATACTTGATGCCCAAAGGACTCAGCTCTAAGGCCCAGTTGGCAATCCTCCCTGTAGCCTCTCTATTTTGAATGATATCCCCCAATGGGGCAGAACTGACCACTGTTATTTGGTGCCCCAAAAAGTAATGTTTTAACTTGCGATTGGCCATGAAAACTCCGTATACTAACTTCTGCCAATGCGGATACCTCTGTTTAGACTCTGCCAAAACTTCACTAACGTAATAAACCGGCTTTTGCACATGATACTCTTTCCCTGCCTCCTTGCGCTCAACCACAATTGCTACACTGACCGCTCTGTTGTTAGCCGCCACATAAAGGAGCAAAGGCTCTTTTTCAACCGGAGCGGCTAACACTGGCGGCTCAGTCAACTGCTTTTTAAGAGCTTCAAGTGCTTCTGCCGCTGCTGCGCTCCATTTAAACTTGTCTGTCTTCTTCATCATCTGGTATAAAGGAATAGCTTTCTCCCCAAGCCGGCTTATGAAGCGGCTCAACACAGCAATCCACCCTGCAAGGCGCTGAACGTCATTAATGCACGTCGGCTCACCCAAAGAAGTGATGGCCTTGATCTTATCTGGGTTAGCCTCAATGCCCCGCTCAGAGACCAAGAAACCCAAAAGCTTTCCTGCTGGAACACCAAAGACACACTTCGTCGGGTTAAGCATCATCTTGTAGACCCGGAGATTATCAAAGGTTTCTTTCAAGTCCTCTAAAAGAGTTTCCTTCTTTCTGGATTTAACCACGATGTCGTCTACATAAGCATGGACATTTCTTCCAATCTGAGTGTGGAGGCAATTCTGCACACAAGGTTGGTAAGTCGCCTAGGCACTCTTGAGCCCGAAAGGCATGGAGACATAGCAGAACGCCCCAAAAGGTGTAATAAACGCCGTCTTCTCCTGATCCTTCGTTGCCATTTTGATCTGATGATACCCTGAATAAGCGTCCAAGAAGCATAAGCTTTCACATCCGGCTGTTGCATCAATAATTTGATCGATGCGAGGGAGCGCAAAAGGGTCAGCCGGGCAAGCCTTGTTAAGGTCCGTGTAATCTATGCACATACGCCATGTGCCGTTCTTTTTTAGTACTAGCATCATGTTAGCCAACCACTCTGGGTGAAAAACTTCCACTATAAAATCTGCGGCCAAGAGCTGAGCAACTTCGTCCCCAATAGCTTTACGTCTCTCTTCGTTGAACCGCCGTAGAAACTGTTTGATCGGCTTAAACTTTGGATCCACATTGAGACTGTGCTCAGTGAACTCTCTCGGTACACCCGGCATGTCAGAAGGCTTCCATGCGAAGATGTCCCGATTCTCACAGATGAATTCAATGAGCGCGCTTTCCTATTTGGGATCCACGTGAGCCCCAATGATGAACTGCTTGGATGAATCACCCGGATTGAAATCTACTGCCTTGGTATCGTCCGCGGAAAACTTGAGTGGCAGCTCAACTTCTGTTGTAGGCTTCTTGAGCGGGGTCATATCCGCCGAATCAACGTTCTCTTTGTAAAATTTCAACTCCTCCTGAGCACAACTAGACTCTGCATAAGCCGCATCTCCTTCTTCACACTCAAGAGCCGTTTTCCTATTACCGTGAACGGTAATTGTGCCGTTTAAGCTGGGCATTTTGAGTTGCAGGTAAACATAACAAGGCCTAGCCATAAATTTAGCATAAGCCGGCCTCCCAAATAGTGCATTATAGGGACTTTTGATTTTAACCACTTCAAACTACAAAGATTCCACCCTATAATTATGCTCATCACCAAAAGCTACTTCCAATGATATCCGGCCCACCGGGTATGCTGATTTACCCGGGACCACACCATGAAAAATGGTGGAGGAAGGTTTAAGATCCTTGTCAAGCAACTTCATCCGCCGGAAAGTGTCATAGTAAAGGATGTTGATGCTGCTACCTCCGTCCATAAGCACTTTATTCACCATATAGCCAATCACCTGAGGGGCCACAACCAAAGCCAGTCGGCCCGGGTCATCCGCCCGCGACGGGTGATCCTCCCTGCTCCACATTATATCATATTCAGACCACGACAAATATCGCGGGAGAGCCGGAACAACCGTATTAACCGCTCGCCTCCGCAACTTCTCATCTCGCTTACTGTGACCGGTCGTAAATACGTGATACTGCCCAGAACTGAGCTGCTTTGGGTTACTCTGAAACCCGGACTGATTGCGCTGCTGCTCATTGTTGTTATTGCTGTTGTTGCCGGGATGTTGTTGGTGCCCCCCTTGATTATTCTGACCCGGATGCCCGTTTCCTGAACCGCCAGCGCCGAATCCAGCTCCTGACCCGCCGTGCCCTAAGCCACCGGGCGGGCCACCGGCCTGGTTATTACGCGGCTGGGAATGCTGGTTTTTGAATCTCTGCATGATAAAGCAATCACCCCACGCATGCAACGCCGGCTTGTCAGGCATGTTGTGCTCCGGACAGGGCTTCCTAAGCGCCTCCTCTAAATTAAAGGGGCCCCTGTTCCTTGGTCTGAATCTTCCACCCCCCTTGGGATGGTTCTGTCCTGTGTTGGTATTCGCCACTAGCTCGGATCCGCCATCAGAGTTCTTCCGCTTATTCTAATTCCCATTGTTCGCAAAACCTTTTCCTTGATTGTTTTTCTTCCCTTGATTGGCTTTCTCATCATCCGAACTTAGATCCTTGGTGTTATCTGAGTCGGCATACTTCGTCAAGGCCGTGATGAGCTCTCCCATATCCTGACACGTGCGCTTGAGCCGGCCGAGCTTATGCTTCAATGGAACAAAATGACAATTCTTTTCTAAGATAAGCACCGCTTGAGCCGCCGTCATCTTCTTTGAAGAGTGAATAATGGTCGACACCCGCCAGACCCAATGATGGGCTGACTCATTCTCCTGTTGAACACAATGGTTCAGATTGACAATAGTCATAGGCTGCTTACAGGTCCCCTGGAAATTCTTATTAAACCTTGCTCTCAGCTCTGCCATGAGCTTATCGTGTTAGGTGGTAGACCTTTCAGACATGTACGGGCCGGACCCTCAAGCACCATGACGAAGTATTTTGCGCATACCACCTCACTGACATCCAGCATCTCCATGGCCAGTTCATAACTTTCAACCCATGCTTCCGGGGGTAGATCAGCTGTGTAATTTGGAACCTTTTGAGGCCCCTTAAAATCTTTGGGCAGCATTTCACTCCTCAGAGCTGGAGTTAAACATGGCACCCTACGGCTCTGGTATGAACTACTCCCATTGACAGAGAAAGCACCGGCTCTGGGTGGGCTGCAGCTATCTCCGCCTCTCGCCTGTCTCCTGCCTGGTCCATGACGGCTTTCGCATCTAGAGCCGCCCTATTGTCCTCCGGCGGTCCGTGGCATGGGTGACTGCTGGAAACCGCCGGCGACTCACAACGCCGGCTGAAACTTCGACTGGGGAGGGGTGTAGAGTGAACCCGGCTCCGGCTGTTCGTATACTTCTCTTGCTGGGCCATGGCCGTCTGTAAATATCCAATGGCGTTCTGCACTTCCTCCGCAAAGGGTGCTTCATCTAGGATGGGGATTGTCTCAAGCCGGGTGGCCGCTGCTACCATGTTCTCGGCCAGGTTAGAATAATGACCCGTCGGTGTTGGAAAAGCCCTAGGTGAGATTTGGTTATGCTGGGGTGGATGAGTCGTTGGGCGCTCCATCGGGCGGCTCTCCGGCACATCCATAACCTGCCCCGCTCCAGGGGTGTTAAAAAGGTTCCTCGCTTCGTAACGTTCTGGCAGACGGGATTGATGCCTCCTTCGGTGCACCATAGCTGCTGACCTCTGCTCTAGCTCCAGTCGAAAAGCGTCTGCCTTGATACGCTCCACTTCTTCCTCCATCTGGGATTTCAGCTCGGCCATCCTTTGTCGTTCCTCTGCCATCCGACCCTTGATCTGTGCCACCTCTAGGTTCCTAGCCTCTTGATTATCCGGCGTTACCTCTGTGGCCATGAGAGCTGTGAGTTCGTCCATCAATTCCACTAGAACCTGAGCCGGCGGCGGCGGGTTGTCACCTGCTGCGGCGGTTCCCGCAGTCGTGTCGCCGGCGGCTGAAACCGATCCTTCCATGAACACCGCCGCGTGAACCGGGGGTTCAGAGCATCCGTCTCAACGCCTTCTACCTCAGAATAGCTGTCGTAGTAGCCCCCAAGGCCACCGTTGCTGAGACGATACACTGACTCCGTCTCCCCACTGGAAGACTCAACTTCTGAGCAAATGAGAGTTCCCTATGACCCAGACGCTTCTAGGTCCATACCTTGAGTGAAGCCCACGAGAACATGCTTTTGACCCAGAGGGGCACGGGCAGACTGCATAACACGCGCATATTGGAGACGCCGAGCCGGTTCGACGAGGTTGGTGCAGATATCCGGCCTGGGTGTAGATCCATCAACCTTTTCGATGAAAACCTGGATCCCGCCGAACGGAACCCGGAATCCATACTCCACAGATTCAGCATCTAGCCCCCAGCCGGCATCGTCGATGTAGAGCCGGCCGTGGCGACTCTTGCTCATCTTTCCAACCACATATCCTTCGAGCCCTGGGAGAGAGCCCTTTGAGAACCCAACACCATCAAGCACTGGCCCCACGGTGGGCGCCAACTGTCGTAGTTTTATCACGGCAGATGTCCGGGTGAACGGACTTCGGTTCGAGGCTATCGCCAATGAGGTGGACTCAAAGGGGTTAGTCGGGACGAAAGACACGGGTTTACCCAGGTTCGGCCCCTCAAATCGAGGTAATAGCCTACGTCCTGCTTGTGTTTGTATTATTTGTGTATCGATTACAAGGAGCTAAAAGCTTGACCTAGTTCTCGATTTCCCGCCCTCTAAGCCCCCCCAAGTCTGCCTTTATATAAGAGGTCGGAACATCCGGGTCGTTACAATTGCTAACCGAGCCTCTGTCTATCTTCTCGTCCAAGCCGTGTGTGAGTCGGCTTGTACGCCTGGGTCTTATCAGTACATGCCGTCTTATGGACCACATCGTGAGCCACCTTCCTCTTGGGCCACTTAATATTACGACTCACCTTTGGGCCGGTTCACGAGCCAATAACATGACCCGAAGCCTCTTCGGCGGGTCATATCCCCAACACGTAGGGTCTGCACACTTAAGGTTCGGTGACGTTTCGGTAGTATAGAGTTATATATGGTGGTGACCGAAGGTTGTTCGTAGTCCTGGATGAGATCCGGACGTCACGAGGAGCTCTAGAATGGTCTGGAGGTTAAGATTGATATATAGGAAAGTGGTTTTTGAACTCTGGAAAAGTTTCGGGCATTTCTTGCAGTGTACCGGGAGTGACGAATGGGTTACGGGGACCACCAAGTTGGGACCACATACCCCAAGGGGCCACATGGGCCTTAGAGGTAGCACACCAGCCCCTGGTGGGCTAGGAAGCCAGCCCAAAAGGCCCTATGTGCATAGGGATGGAGGAAGAGTAGGGGCCAAGTAGGGAAAGGAGTCCTACTAGGAGTCCACCTCCCTTGTGAGAGGTGGACTCATCCCCTCTTGCCTCGGCCGAAGCCCTCCTAGTAGGAGGGGCATGGCTGCCTCCTCTCCCCTCCCTCCTATATATACTAGAGGATTTTGAGGGCAGCCCTAACCCTAATTGCCACGTGCTGCCCTCTTCTTCCTCTAGACCGTTTTCTCCTCTAGATCAAATTTTTAGAAGTGCTTAGGGGAAGCCCTGCTGGAATTGCTCCACCACCATCGCCGCAACGCCGTCGCGCTACCGGAGAACTCGTCTACCTCTCTGATCGCTCTTTCGAGATCAAGAAGGTGGAGATCTTCACCGAGCTGCACGTGTGCTGAATGCGGAGGTGCCGTTCGTTTGGTACTTGATCGGGAGTTCGTGTGACGGCTTGCGATTTGGATCGTGGAGACGTACCACTACATCAACCGCGTTCTTTAATGCTTCCGTTTAGCGATCAAGGGTATGTAGATCCAATCTCTCCTCTGATAGATGCTCATATCCTAGATTGATCTTGGTGAAGCATAGGAATTTTTTTGTTTCCCATGCAACGTTCCCCAACATATTTGACATCTTATTGTGTGAGCATGTTGGTCTGCATTTATTTACTCATTCGAGGATACCCAATTGTTGCTATTTGGCTTTTGATTTTCTTTTGCCAATTGGATAGACAAGAATGCCTAGGACCACCTCTTTAGCTATCTATGCTTTCTGACCTCATACTCTATTAATGCTGCATCACAAAATTTGAACAAGTGCTGTTCGATCCCTTTGTGTGTGGAGCACTCAGAGTTCCGTATTCACAAGGACTGACCAATTAAAACTTCCCAAGTGCATCTCGGTAGAACCAACTCCAAAATCTCGGTCTCACCGAATGCCTAGTGTTTATCTGGTTTGCAACTCGGTACCACCGATTCCATCTTCTTGGTTACACCGAGTTTCCCTGTCAACTAACAGTTGAGGAACTCGGTGACACCAAAAAGTTAGAATCAGTGACACCTACATTGGTGGGTATAAATAATGTGGACCCTGACGCTTTGAATTTCACCCTCAAACCATCGCACCTCACAACCCTAAGTTGCCACCTTCGAGACCCCTGGTCATCGCCCTTGTCTCCCTGTGCTCCTCCGCCGCTGGGAATCGCCGCCGTCGACGAAATCCTCTCCATCATCGCCGCCGTAGAGGATCCGCGCCAAGTTAGGGTATGGATTCGACCTCTTTTGCGCTCCCCATCCGGTTCTTGGGCAATGGACTTAAGTTTATCTATAAGCCACATATTGCTCGTATTCCTATCCATAAGAAAATCCAATAGCCTAGCAAATGATAGATTTTGTAGGGGTTTGCCATCCTCCCTATGGAACTCGGTGGAACCGAAGCAAACAAACCAGTCTCACCAATTTGTCTTTCTGTGTTACTAAGATCTGTCTTGGTGGAACCGAGTACTTCTTTTCGGTCTCACCGAAAAGAGTGCCAAGTTTCTGTTAAGAGGGACAGTCAGTATCGATAGCACCGAAAAAATTGCTTCGGCTGTACCGATATTCATCTAACAGAATGCAAAACTTTGGAAATCTTTTGTTCAAATCTTTCAAAACCAGCCTCATTTTGTGATGACTCATCTTCTTCTGCTCTCCTATACTCTATTCACAGGGTCAATATGTCTGATGCTGAAGACAGTCAAAATTTGGTAGAGCAGGGAGTTGATATGAGTTCAGGCACAAGCCCAGAGCCCAGTTCTTTTTTAGATCCAGGCACCCCAGCTCCCATGGGTTGCCCAAGGCTGCCTCTAGGACCAGGAAGAAGCTAAATTCTGATGAAGAAGATTCAGATTTTGTTCCTGAGGAGGCTCTTGCCAAGAAGCAAGAGAAGGCAGCTAGGAAGTCTGCTAATGATGCCACCTCTTCGAGGAGGGTGGTTAGCAAAGTATATGCACCTCCTGAAACTATGAGGGCACCTGAGAGTGCCAGAGCCACCATGTCTATTGAGCCCCAAAGAAGTCTATGCCTAAGAAGGCAGGGGAGAAGAAGTCCAGAAAGAGGATTATCCATTTGACTGGCAGGCCTACATTCATGTATGAAGATCCAGAGGAGGCTGCTGGTGCTGATGCCGAGGAGGAGGAGGAAGAACATGTTGAGAAGGCCCCTCCCAAGAAGAAGGCAAAGAAGCTTATGGCTGATGCTATGCCAAAGACTGGTACATCTAAGATCACCAAGTCTACATCCAAGAAGGCTGCTATTGAGAAGCCTAAGAGGACAACAAGGCAAATTACTGCTTTTGAAAATAACAAAGGAACCACCTCCAGAGTTGAGGATGATGATGAGTTTTATGATTTGATGAATCTAAGGCCTCACCTTCCAGCACATAATGCCAGCTACCCAGTTGCTGAGGACATGAAGAAGAGGAAGGATTCAGGTCTGAGGACTTGGAGGCTTGCTGATCCTTATGCCGAGAGGAAGAAGACAGCTGTGGACTACAGATTCTTCACCAAGGAGCAACATGATTTCTATGAGACTATGATTCTTGACAAGAAACTAGCTGTGTGTGATATGAGATATGTTGATTGGAAATTCATCAAGGAAAATGAAGACTATTTTCCATGTGTCCAAAATAACTTCCACTGCATTGGTTTGGATGAGTTCACTGGAAGAGAGCTTACTGCATGGAATGATGAGATGATCATGCAATTCTACTCCAATGCACATTTCTACGGAGATGGTATAATTGTATGGCTGACTGAAGGAGCAAGGTATGAATCCACTGTTGATGAGTGGGCTGCTATTCTAGGAGTCCCAGAGGTACAGGATGGTGACTTGCATGTATACTAAGAATCCAAGTCAAGCCACAATGTTATGGCCAATATGTACAAGGAGATCCATGCTACCAATGTGAAGTCTCACTAGCTAGGATCCATCTACTACCTTTAGGCTGGCCTCCGTACCATGAACACCATTCTGAGGCATACCTTGATGCCCAAGTCAGGAGATGACAAGATGATCCGAGGCTACTCCATCAACATGCTGATCCATCTTGACAGACACACCAAGATTAGAGTTATGGACTTAATTATTGAGACAATTAAGAGGGTTGCTACTGATCAGAAGCGCTCTTGCTGCTACGCACCCTATATCCAACTAATCATAAATTTCAAGTTGGAGAAGCACATGTTTGCTCTGGATATACCCCATTTCCCCCTACAGCCAAAACTTGAGGATAACATCGTGGTGATGAACCCAGATCATCCCACTTCAGCTACAGCTCAGGCAGAGGCAGAGGCAGTTCGAGGCACTAGCGCTGAAGTCCCTAGATCCAGAAATGAGCAAATGGATCTTTTGATCTCTACAGTTTAGGGCATGCAAAAGGATATCAAGGGGATTCAGTACAACCAGAACAATCTTGTGAGGATCTTTGAAACAAGGATCAAGACTCTTGGTGATAAGGTGGACAAGGTGACTAAGACAGTCATAGAGCTTCGGAAGGAAGTTGACTCAGTGCACATCCCTAGGGTCTCTTCTACTTCTTCGGATGATGATGATGATGATGATGATGAGGATGTATCACCTCTCAGGCCGAGCACATAGTTCACTACTCAGGCTAGATCTGCCACAGTGCCTGCACCAGACTTGATGCCCTCTTCATCAGCTCCTACTACTGTCAGCACAACTCCTCCTCCATCAGCTCCAGTTCCTATAGTATCCACTCCAGCTCCATCCACGACATCTGCAGAGTTATTCGCCGACGCTGTTCTCTCGAGTCCTTCATCAACAACCGGAGGAGATCATCCCAAGAACGCTTAGATATATGCCTTTGAAATTTTTGGTAACTTGTTGCCAAAGGGGGAGAAGTGTATCACTATAGGAATTAGCAACTTTGCCGTCTTCCATGGCTGACGGCAAAGGCATGCATCTCCGACGGCAAAGGTCTTTAGCGTCAGCCAGCAAACGACACCACATCCGGCTGAACAAGCTCCGATAAAGGCCACTTTGCCGTCCGCTGGCTAACGACAAAGACTTTTACATCTTTGCCGTGTGCCAGCAGATGGAAAAGGGCATGGACGACACACGTGGCAACTTATGTCCGTTAGGGGTTAACGGCATGCTTTGCTGTCTGCCAGCAGACGGCAAAGAACTTTGCATCTTTGCCATCTGCCAGCGTACGACAAAGCACGCCGGTGCTTTGCCGTCTGCTGGCAGATGGCAAAGATGCAAAGTTCTTTGCCGTCTGCCAGCGGACAGCAAAGCAACCACATAGGCCAGCGCAGTGCCACCCCAGGTTGGACAGGTAGCTTCCACGTGGCAGCTTTGCCGTCTGCTCGCTGATGGCAAAGCTCTTTGCCGTCTGCCAATAGACGGCAAAGAGCCTATATAGCCCCTATTTTTTCTATTTTTTCTTAAATTCATTTAATTTCACAGAATTTCATATATATATATACACACACATTTGGAAATATTTTCAACAAGCATACCAACACATATCCAACAACAAGTTTCCAAGAACATTTCCAACAACAAATTTCCAACAACATATCCAACAATTTTCCAACAACATATCCAACAACAAAGTTCATCGTACAAAATCAAAACAAAAAGGAACCACAAGAAGAAGAGTAGACTCCATCAATGCAAGCTTCCTCATCTAAAGCAAATCTGCAAATTGGGAAAGAAGGAAGTTAGAAGAAGAAGAAGAAGACTAGAAGAAGAAGACAAGAAGAAGAAGAAGAAGAGGAAGAAGAAGAAGAATAAGAACAATTTTATTGTCTTTCTTTTTCTCCTCTCCTCTTCTTTATCTTCTTCTTCTTCTAACTAAGGTAGGTAAAAATGCCATTTTTTAGGTAAGCTAGGTAAAAATGCTAAGTGTAGGTCATTTTAGAGCTAAGCTAGGTAAGTAGGTCATTTTGGAGCTTCGTAAGGTTATTATGTCATTTTCGAGAAAAATAAGCTAAGTCTGTGTCATTTTGGAGCTAAACCAAGGTTCTCATGCCATTTTTTACCTAATTATGCTAAGTATGTCATAAATGAACCGAAGAAGCTAAGTGTTGGTCATTTCTGAGCTAACCTAGGTAGTTATGCCATTTTTGAGCTAACTAATCATATTTATTCATTTTGGAGGACAAAATGGCAAGTGTTGGTCATTTTAGAGCTATCCTAGTTATAATCGGTCATTTTGGAGGTAGGTAAGGTTATTTTGTCATTTTGGAGGAAAATAAGCTAAGTCTATGTCATTTTGGAGCTGAACCAAGGTTATCATGCCATTTTTTTACCTAAGTATGCTTAGTATGTCATAAATGAACTAAAGAAGCTAAGTATAGGTTATTTTGGAGATAAATGGGTCATTTCTTAAGCTAAGTTTGCATTTGTTAAGCAAAACACATGGGAAAACTTACCATCGCCACGGAGGTGAAGGACCGGTCGGGTTTGCGCCAGTGTGAGACTGAGAAGGACTGGTCGGGGTTGCGGCAGACGTAGAAGGACCGGCCAATGCTTGTCAGGAGGCACGCTACACCAAATATCATTTGCAATGTCTCGTTAGCATGATACAACTCAAATGTGAATACTAGTAACTAATGACCATTCAAATGAAACTCACTGTGGGTGCTATACCAATCTGGGGCATCGACAGAGGGGTCTGACCATTGTTTTGGCACACGGTCTGCACATTTTGTTTTCACGAGTCAGTCATATTAGTTAGTAATGAAACGAACATTACGTGCATGATTTGGCTAATATGCAGGAGAAACTTACCATGAGGAGCTCGTATAGGGCCCGGTGAGACGCGTCGTTCCGGTTCCTCTCCTCCTCCAATAGCCTAGCCGTCCTCTCCTTCATGTCCCTCTCCCTCTGTGTCGCCTGCCTGTTTGCCTCCGCCAGAAGCTCCTGGGCCCTAGTCTCGATGCCGGGCTCCATTAGCCGTGGACAATGCCTTATCTCAAGATCGGAGCTCTTCTTGAGCTTCTTGATCTCTTGGAGAGTTCTAGGACAACGTATCAGCCATCCCCAATGGCTATCAAGCCATGGGGCCTCCCGCCACCAGATATCATCATGAGCTCTGGATCAAAAGGACTCTGGCTTGGGATGAAGTCCTCCCATTTCCTCGCCTTCCCCTCATCTCTATACCTCACGAGCTTGTTGTGGGAGGAGATGTTGCTGAAGCTCTCTGGATGATCGAGGTCATCCTCAGAGAATGCCTTGGCCTTCTTGTACGAGGCAGTATGGACCATGGCATACAGGTCGAACAGCGGTGGCACCTCCTTCTTGTTGTGTCGCGCATAAAAGAGAGGAACAAAATATTAGTTAAGGGCTCAAGCTAGCATGAAGAATGAAATTGCATGAATCATGAAGCAATCCACATACCCAGTGATCCACGAACTCAAACAGGTTGGAGCTCCCTTGATGGTCTGGCACACCTTTCGTTTGGGCATGCTTATCCTTGGCCTTGTTCTGGTCAGCTAGCCATTTGAGAGAGCGCCACTCATCCACCAATGCCTCCCAACAGGCCAGCCTATCCACACACCATCTCAGGGGCACCTAAGTTAGACAAGAGAAATTTCAGCGCTACGCCTATGAATCAAATCAAGGAAACTAAGTACAAGGCCGTAAGAATAGGTAATTACCTTCATGTACTTCTCCTTACTCCGAAAATTGCCACGACACTTCTTCTTGGCCCTCTTAATGTTAGTCAAGGCGTAGTAGTCTCGAACAGCCTGCACCCGAGCCTCATGTCGTAAGTTTTGAAGTAGGCGCTTGCACTCGGCTATGAGAACTATAGCTGCGTCCGCCTCGTGTTCCTCAAAACACCTGTAGAAGGTCTGCATTCAAACAAGACAACACTGATTAGTACAATCACTAGGTGCTGTTGATTTTTAATTCTGTAAAGGAGAAATTACCCAAAACCGCCGGATCACAATGTCGTCCACCGTCTCGCACAAGACACCGTTGACCCTCTCCTCCGACGGGGCCAGGGCAGCCACGTATAGCTCCCAGCTCAGTGCTACCTGTGGAACGTCACCCTCACTGGGCAACTTGACCTTCCCCGGGAAGTGGTGCCGGAGAAGCACACCAAGGACCTGGTTGGGCCTGCGGACACCAGGGTCGTGTTTCCAACCCCTGCAGTATGACAAGGCCAACACATTAGATATTAATTTGAAGAAACATGAAGGTAAAAGGTTAAAAAAGAGTAAATGTACTTACTTCTCCACATTAGGCACAATCAACCACTTCTGATCATGGGTCATCGGCACGGGCAGGAGCTTTGTAGAACCACGCTGGTAGACCTTCTTGCCCTCCTCTACCAGCTCGCCCTCGCTATAGCTATCCTTGGAAAAGTTGTCCTCACCACCATTAGCATGGCCACTAGCCTCCGGAGTCACGTGGGATGAAGACTCTAGGACCGGAGTCTCCTGGGATGAAGGCTCGGTGACCCGAGGCTCGTCGGCTCGAGGCTTGGTGACCGGAGTCAGAGACGGGTCCAAGTCAGACGGGTCCACCTGAGACTGAGCACTCCTGTAGTCGGGAGAATCAGCTGGGGGTGGGGGCAAGGAAGGCACAACAACCTTCTTACCTGTAGCACCTCTCTTCGTCTTCCCAGACCTCTCCCGGTCGAAGAAGAAGCGCCCGCTGGTGTCTGCATAATGTGTACCAGCACTCTCCGGAGTTGCTGGGATGGAATAATAGGACCCCTCGCAGCACACGCCAAGGAAGGAGGCTTAGAGCGCTCTCGACCCGCGCCCACCATCTGTTAACACCTGCAATGACAAAGAGTGAACGAAATAAGTTCAACATAAAAAAATTGAATACCTAATAACATGAACTAATTAATAATATATATGTACATAATAATAATTGAATACCTGACATTACTAATATTAATCTTCATCGTCTATATATGCTCCGGGATCAATAAATGCATAATCATCATCACTATCAGTAATGACATGCTCATCAACATCATCAATAAATGCATCAACATGTGGAAGGCCTCCTTTATGTAATCGGTCAAGCATTGACAGGTCATCCGCAATAGTAACCTCTTCTTCTTCCATCTTTTCTTGTTCTGGCTTAGGGGTGAAGTCGGATTCACTATCGCTCTCTACCTCAATGTTCTGGGGTGAAGTAGAGCGGTTCTTGAAACGTTTTTTGGAAACATGTGTTTCTTGGAAGAATTCTCCTTCATATGTGTCTAGGTTAATGTGAGGTTCATAATCATCTTCATTGAGGGGGGGGGGTCGTCTAAAATGTGGCGGCACATCATAAACGACATCCCAACCATTCAGATTTGGATCAGTTTGGCAGGCCCACGGTAGATAGAAAACTTGGGTCGCCTATTGAGCCGTAATATAGACATTGGGAACATCTAAATGGGTACTTTGTTTGATTTCGATGAGCCCTATATGTTCATGAGTCCTTCTAGTCTCCTTCGGCTGGAACCAATAACATTTGAAGACTACGATGTTTGGTGGGTTTTCACTAAAGAATGTAAGTTCATAAGTTGCTTCAACTCTTCCATAATACTCGACCCCTCCTTCGCCGACAGCGGAGACACAACAATTTGTAGACTTTCAGTCGGCCATAGATAGATCTTTGCCAAAAGTACGAAAGCGATACCCGTTGATGTTGTATTTGTCAAATGAACGGACCTTATAGTCAAAACCATTAGCGTCTTGTCTCAATTTGGAGTCCATAGACTCTGCATTAGCCTACAAGTTTAATACGAAAGGATTGTTGCATTAGCCGCAAACTAGACGAAGAAATGAAATCGTCTAATGGGAATTACCGTTTGCTTGAACCAAGAGATGAAACCGGGATAGCCGCCTCCATGCTTTGCCAGAAGCTCATACTCTTCGATGGAATCCTTTTGGATCACCGCTCCATCCGAGAATTTGGCAACGTATCGACTGTATCACTTATCCGGGAATAAGAGCATTTCAAAGGAATTAGAAGTTGCGAAACAATATACCGAGAACTTACTCGATGTACGGCTGCACTTCTGTTAGGTTGTTGAAGATATACAACGAAATGGCCCGCCATTCTTCGACATCCAACCTTATTGCTTTCGAAGCACCGGCTGGTGCGAGCTTCCCTTTGAATAGGCTGAGGTTGGATCGACCTTTTACACGGTCGCCATCATTTTACCGAGGCTTCAGATTATGCGAATGACGATTCTTGGCTTTGTAGTGTGTTGTCATGAAGTTTGCCGCCTCCTAGGTAATGAATGCCTCGGGCATCTATGCTTCAACTCTACGTTTATTTTTACATTTTGCTCGAAGCGTCTTCTGCATCCTCTCAGTTGCGAAGCACGAACGATTTTGCATGGCCCCCCAATCTTGCCTCGGTCAGGAGATGCAAAATCAAATGCTGCATTGGATTAAAGAAGCCCAGTGGAAAGATCTTTTCTAACTTGCAGATCAACTCCGGCGCCAACTCTTTTAGTTCGTCGAGCACGTCAGGCGATAGTTCTTTTGCACAAAGAGCACGGAAGAAATAGCTCAGCTCTGCTAGTACTAGCCATTCATCCTTAGGGATAAGGCCACACAACATCACCGACATTACCCGCTCAAGCCATATGTGACAATCATGACTCTTGAGACCAAATATTTTCAATTTGTCAAGACTCGCTCCCCTCTTTAGATTCGCTGCATACCCATCGGGGAACATCAACTGCATTTTCACTCACAAGATCATTTCCCTCATAGCTGGCCTTCCAAGATTGAACCATGCCTTTGGCTTCCTCCAGTTCTTCGTTCCTTTCGGTTGTCGAATGTTTTGTAACGGTCTATCACATAGAGCCTCCTGATCGACTCTAGCCTTAGGATTATCCTTCGACTTCCCCTCTATGCCGAACAATGTACCAAAAAGGGCCTCGGCGATATTCTTTTCAATGTGCATCACGTCGATGTTGTGTGGGAAAAAGGAGGTATTTAAAGTAAGGCAGATCCCACAAACATATCTTGTGAGTCCAGGCGTGTTCCGTCTTATACCCTTCGAAATACCCTGGACGATTTGGATCCGGCTCAAGAGCGTTTATCTGATCCAGGGATTGTTTTTCACAACTCTACCTTTGATGAAATTCTTCTTGTCTTTTCTGAACTTATGGTCAGGATGCAGGAACAATCTATGCATGTCGAAGCAAGAAAAAAACTTGCGACCCACCTACAACCAACGGAACTCAAGAGCTGCCTTGCATGTGGGGCATGGGGACCTTCCATGCACACACCAGCCGATGAATAGCGCATACGCCGGCAAGTCATGTGACGAGTACATGTACCACACATGCATTTTGAAGTTCTTTTTGGTAGCGGCGTCATATGTATTTATCCCATTATCCCAGGCTTCTTGCAATTCATCCTTAAGCGGCTGCATGTACACATTCATATTCTTCCCTGGATATTTGGGCCCTGGAATTATCAACGTCAGGAAAATGTTCTTTCTTTTCATAATCTCTCCGGGGGGGGGGGGAGATTGAGTGGAATGACAAATACAAGCCAACAACTATATTGTGCTGCCGTCATACCATACACATTGAACCCATCCATGCTGATGGCAACTCGAGGATGCCTTGGATCTGCCGCTTTAGCCTTATGTAATGCATCGAAGTGCTTCCACGCAAAAGTGTCTGAAGTGTGTCCCAACATGGGATTCCCATCTGCATCTAGTTCTGTTCTTTTGCCCAATTTATGCCACGTCATCTCTCTGGCCAGCTCTTTGACCATGAAAAGACATTGAAGTCTTGGTATGATTGACAGATATCGAAGAATATGAATGGGGATTTTGGTCTGAATCTTCTCACCCATAGTGTTGTCTATCAGAACATACCTGGAAGAATTGGAAATGGGGCAATAGTTCAAGGCCGCATACTCAAGCCTAAATAAGGCACATCCATTCTCACAGACATCTATCTTCTCATAGGGCATCTTAAGCGCACATAGTATTTTGTACGACTAGTATAGGTTTGCTGGCAATACATGGCCTTTGGGTAGAAAGCGTCCAAATATCGTCATCATCGCGTTGTAGCATTCTCTGCCCAGGTTGAACTGAGCCTTCAGAGCCATTACTTGCGCGATGGCATCCAGCTGACAAAGCTTAGTGTAGTTATGGAGAGGATGTTTTGAAGACTCCAACATTTCATAGAAGGCCTTTGCAGATTCCTCCATCTCATCTCCGAATCCCGAGCATCATCAAAGTCTTGCACCATGTCTTCGATTCCGGTACCATGCTCGTCGGTGCAACGACGAACCACCTTAGCTCTGGCACCTTGGGTAGACTCACCATGAAATGTCCGAACCATATAATTAGGCGTAAAACCCCACTTCTGCAGGTGTTTGATTCCTTTCAAACTCTGACTTCTTCTTAAAGTTGTCGCAATTGACATAGGGGCACCAGGTTATTTTCTGTCCATTTGCAAATGTGACTCTCACAAACTCCTTGGTTTTTTTATCCATTCATGGGTCATGTCTTTCTGATTAGTGTGACCAGTGTACATCCACCTACGATCACTCATCTTGCCTAGCTACTGGACACAAAAAATATATACATAATTCAGCAAACCATATTCATCAGTTAATAGAGTTTGTCAGTTTTATTACGTCGATGCAACCTAGACGCTAGTAGGTAAAGATAGGTCCTAATCCCACCCGAGTATGTGTAGATTGGGTTTCTTTTCCCATGCTCTACTCCGGATCCAACGCAAAATTTCAGCAGCACCTCCCCGCTGTTCTCCAGATACATGTCTCAGCAATAAGCAGAGAGGATGTGTACCCGGAGAACAACAGGGAGGCACTAACGAAATTCTGCATCGGATCTGGAGCAGAGCATATGGGAAAATGAACCCAATCCACACATACTCGAGTTGTCCATGGATAACGTTGGACAATTCGAAAGAATCACGATTATAAATAGGCAAATTCATGCATATTTATAGATGTAACCCTTTCGAACGAGAGACGCATACTAGTCACGCATACTAATGATTGAAGACACCTATAGCTAGCAAGTTTCATCAGCACGAAGAATAGAACCGAGCAAATTAAGGGGGCCGGGGGAGGAGGTGTCATTTGTGCTCACCAACGAATGCAACAGGGGAGCTCGTCAAATGCACGAGGAGGTCGTCGAACAATAGACCCTCACAGCGATGAAACAACTGCACATTGAAATGAAACTCGATCAACACAAATATGATGTTTTTCATAACAGCTAGAATCGGAATATATATATATATATATGACCTAACTCATAATTTACATCGGGGGTCGGGGTCAGTGGCATCGGGGGTTGGGGGTCAGTGGCATCGAGGGTCGGGGGTCAGTGGCGTCGGGGGTCGGGGTTAGTGGTGTCAGGGGTTGGTGGTGAGTGGCTTCTTCTTCCTCTTCTTCTTTTTTCCTTTTCTTTTCCTTCTTCTTCTTCTCCTCCTCCTCCTCCTCCTCTCTTCTTCTTCTTCTTCTTCTTCTTCTTCTCCTCCTCCTCCTCCTCCTCCTCTCTTCTTCTTCTTCTTCTTCTTCTTATTCTTCTTCTTTTCTTCTTCTTCTTCTTCTTCCTCTTCTTGTTCTCTTCTTCTTATTTTCCGTTTTTCCTCTTCTTGTTCTCCTCCTCTCTTCTTTTTCTTTTTCTTTTTCTTCTTCTTCTTCTTCTTCTTCTTCTTCTTCTTTTTCTCCTCCTCCTCCTCCTCTTCTTCTCTTCTTCTTCTTCTTCTTCTTCTTCTTCTTCTTCTTGTTCTTCTTCTTCTTCTTTCTTCTTCTTCTTCTTCTTTCCTCTCCTCCTCCTCCTCCTCCTCCTCCTTCTTCTTCTTCTTCTTCTTATCCTCCTCCTCCTCCTCCTCTCTTCCTCTTCTTCTTCTTTTTTTTGCACTAATCTAATAAACCTAAACTAACACTAACCTAATTAACAGTAGCCTAATTAGCACTAACCTAATAAACTAACCTAGATAACCTAATAAACGAACCTAATTAACTACCTAACTAAATAATTAACAAAAAAGGGGGCGACCGGTACTCACCGGAGGTGGTGACGATGGCTGGGGCGACAGGGTCGTCCTGGATGGCAAACGACATTTGGGACAGGGGCGGCCCGGACGGGGGCGACCGACAGAAGGGGCGGGGTCGGCCAGTGGCAGGGGCGGGGGTGGCCGGCGGCTGGGCCTCGGGCACGGGGGCAGAAGGGGCGGGGCGGCCGGTGGCACGGGGGGGGGAGCGATGGCAGGGCGGGGGCGGCCGGCGGCAGGGGCTCGGGCATGGGGGCGGTAGGGGCGGGAGCGGCCGGTGGCTAGGAGGGCAGCGGCGGCGGTGGCACGATGGGGGGGGGGGCTCGGGCACGAGGGCGGCGACGGTGAGGTGTGGGGAGAGAGAGGGGTGGGGCGCGCTGACATAGGTTAAGCCACTTTCTTTGCCGTCTGCTGGCAGACGGCAAAGAAAGTGGCCGTTAGCTCGTTCTCATTAGTGGGCACCCTTCCTCTTGGCCATCTGCTAGCGGACGACAAAGAAGCTTTGCCGTCCGCTAGCAGACGGCAAAGAAAGTGGCCATTAGCTGGTTCTCGGTAGTGGGCTAGTCTTCCTCTTTGTCGTCTGCTAGCTGACGGCAAAGCTTCGTTGCCGTCAGCTAGCAGACGCTAAAGAGATGGCTGACAGCAAACATGATCTTTGCAGCGAGCTCTTTGTTCGCTGTTAGTTTTATTTAAGCTGATGGAAAAGACCTTCTTTGCCGTCAGCTAGCGGACGGCAAAGAGCTGGCTGACGAGAAAGATCCTGATTTTAGTAGTGTATATAGATCTTTAGGATTTGAGTGAGAGAGTGTTTGGTGTTTGTTGCTTTTTAAAAAAAACAATTTCTTTTGGTTGCTATGATACTCTTTTGGTTGCTTGTGATATACATTTGATGATGTTTGATCATACGCTTTAATGTGTGATGCTACTATTTTCTATCATCTTAATGCTTATGTGATGATCATTCATCTTTGCTTGATTGTGTTGTGCTATGATGTTCATTCTAATTACTCTCGCACACCACCAAGTGGTATGTGACATGTAAGAAGTGACCCATGTACCTAATCGATTGTGCATTTGCATTCAAACGCAAATTTAAAATAATGCACAAATTTAGGGGGAGCTCTGGCTTATCACATACTTCTCGAAGCGACGATTATATTCATTCTTTATATCTTTGTCGAAGCTTTGATCTATATGTTGTACTGAATTACCAAAAAGGGGGAGACAGAAAGCACATTTTCTCCCTTGGTGGTTTTGGTAATTAATAACAACATAAAGTCATTGAACTAATATTTCTACCAAGTATATTTCAGGAAAAGTTCAATGATAGGGATGGCAAAAGGATTGTGGAGATTGTGGAATTATCCGAGATGCAAGGAAATAGGTTGGCCAAGCTTCAAGCAAGAGGACTCTACATTTTACATTTGTGAGAAATCACTTTGAGTCCATGGGAAAGCCAATACTATTAAAAGGGGGTAAAGTTTTGATTGGTGAACAATATGCTCATACGTGCACAAGTGATAGTCACCAAAAACATCCACAAGCTCTCCCACCAAAGTCTATCTATAGCCAAACATTCAAAATCGGTGCAACCAACTTTCCTATCCCGGTGCCACCGATTTTAAACCCTAAACAGACTCAACCAAACCCTAACCCTTCGGTAGAGTCGATACTGCTTTCGGTGCCACCGAGTTGGGTTGCCAACTTTTTGTTATGCAAGTTCACACTTTCGGTCAGTCCAAGAATGTTGGGTCGGCGTCACCGAGATTGGGAATCTGGCTGTTGGTCACCTTATCGGTACAATCGAGTTTCCTATATCTGTCTCACTGAGATTCAAAAGTTGCCACCTTTTGATCACTTCGGTACCACCGAGAATAACATTTCGGTGTCACCGAGTTGGTCATTTTGTGTATAATAGTTTGATTTTTGGGATTCCTATATATACCCCTTCACCACAACCCACTCAAAACAGAAGCACTCGGAACTATCCTACTCAGTTTTCTGAGAGAGGACCACCTACCCTTGTGTCGAGATCAAGATCTTCCACTCCAACCATATGGATCTTGGTTTCTAGCCTCCCCAAGTTGCTTTCCACCAATCCCATCTCTTCTACCAAGCCAAATCTGTGAGAGAGTAATTGTGTGTTGAGGAGTCTATCCTCTTGAAGCACAAGAGCAAGGAGTTCATTTTCATTACCAAGCCTATTACCTTTTGGAGGGTGGTGCCTCCTAGATTGGTTAGGTGTCTCTTGGGAGCCTCCTACTTCATGTTGTGGAGTGAACCAAGAGTTTGTAAGGGCAAGGAGATCGCCAACTTCGTGAACATCTACCCCGAGTAAGGCTAGTCCTCCGTGGACGTAGGCCGTCATGGTATAGTCAAGGTTGCTTCTTCATGGTACCCTTTGTGGGTAGAGCCCTCCATGGACTCACGCGACCGTTACACTCCATGGAATGAAGACTCCATGAACGTGGATGTACGATAGCACCACCTATCGGAACCACGGGAAAATTAATCATGTCTACAATTGCACTTGATCTTCCTACCCTATCCCTTCAACTCATGCTTGTTGTTACTTTTCGCTGCTATACTCTTAGGCATGCATGTGTAGGGTGGACTTGATATGCTATGAATGCTAAAACTTGCCAAGAATTAAAATTGGGAAAATGCATAGTTTTATTTGGTCAAGTAGTCTAATCACCCCCCTCTAGACCTACTTTCGATCCTACAGGAAGGCAATTACCCCCATGCGAAGAAGAGGGTGGCATCTTCGGACGCTTTGGAGCAGGCCCCATCTCCTACCTGGAAGAGGGCGCGACGGACACGGGCGATTCTGTCCAACGATAAGTTGGACTCGGACATCCCGTCCGAAGACCTCAAGGAGGTTCCACGAAGGAGCCTACGGGTCAAGACCCCCCCCCCCAAAAAAGGTTAGGATACGAAGACACTCCTACTCATTCCGAATAGATTTAGAGTTTGCTAACATGCAGGTTATTGGCCTTGCAGCCCCCCGGCGCATTATCCCTACCGAGATGATATTGGATGGGGACACTCTGCCCGCCGAACTGGCGGAGAGCGGAAATGCCTCGCAGCCCACCACTCTAGGCGCCACAAGGGACGCCGCAGAGGTGTCATCCTAGCACACTCCTATGGAGGCGGACACCGATGGCGAGCGGGACCGTACCGTGGCCGAGGCTAACTCCTCGGCCACTGAAGACCAGGGGGAAACACCCTGCCTGAATACCAGGGAGGCCGGATGAGCAGGCGCTCAGTCCCCTCCGAAAACATCTCCGGAGAGCAATATGCCTCCGGAGCCACCGGTCCAATCCCTAGTGGGTGATCGGGGAATCAGATCATCACCGACACCACCGACCAATAGGTGGTCGGTCATAGAGGAGGCTCTATCGAGTGACTCCATCTCCCCGTAGCACTACACCTTATGGGTGCAGTACTACATAGCATCCAACGCGTTGACAACGGACTGAAGGAGGCCTTCAAAGGTCTCCTTACGAGTTTTCAAGTAAGTCATCCAATGTGTTTATTTGCAAAGATTTTATTTATTCACATTATATACATGGCAGCCCCCGAGCCGTAGGTGAGGTGAAAAGCTCATCTAGGGGTCACGTCTGTATCCGATATCGAACTAGATGCACTTTAAGTGTCCGACATGTTAGAATAACTCAACATATGGTCGGATTGTCTATAATTCGGGAATTGAGAGACCGTGTAACGTATCAACTGTGTGTGTAATTAAAGTTTCGTCATCGGCAGCGGCCATAAATGGCGCCGAGCTGGAAGAGCCAAATCGGAAGCTTAATCGTCCCGAAGATGAAGTTGAGGCCCTAAACAGTATGTTCGACGAGGCTCAAGGTATGTCCAAACAGAATCCGAATGCCTTTGTCTGAACTCTTTTGTCCGAATACTTGTCAATGCAGCTTTTTCATATTATATAATGCACGCGCAGCCTTGGCAAAGGAGATGGAGAGGCTCAAAGCCGTGCTCCAGCACATGAAGGACTAAACGGCCGCCAAGAGGGCGGCTGCTAAAGAAACGGGTGTCGCCGTGTCCGCCATGCGGGCCACCAGCGGTAAGCATGGAGTTCGCATGGCAAAGGTTCAGCAGGAGCTCAAGGATGCCAGCGAGAGATGCAAGGCCTTGGAGCAGAAGAGTAAGGCGAGCTTGGCCGAACTGTCCACCTTAAAAACCAAACTCCAGAAGGAGCGGTTGGACAGACTTTTCTACGAGGAGCAAGTGCGCCAGGCCATGGACATAGCAGATGGTAAGCCGTACTCACTAAAGTGCGTATTCGGGGATAGCAAATTCACATTGCTTATCCAAGTGTGGCGATCCTCAGGCGCATCTTCTGATCTCCAGAAGAGCGTGGCAGACGCCAATCAACTGTTTGCCTCGCGGGGAGAAAGAGATGAAGCTTGGCTATTCTGGGCATAGTTTGGAGCCCCTGAGCGTCCTCCTCTTCTAGTGGAGCGGATGAAACAACTGATGGAGCTACACCTGATGGCGGAGCCGGCCATGAAGGACCTCTGCATCCACTTATGGCCTAGCGAGCCACTGCGAGACAACTACTTTGGTCTAGTGCGAAGGTTGATTGCTGCTTCGCCATGCCTCGACACCGTCAAGCGCCCCTCCTCTATTGAAGGAGTCCGGATGGCCCTTAACAAGGACAAGGTGCACTGGCCGAGTCTAAATCCGATGAAGGTAGCCACCGACCTGCCGCCACCTGGGAAGGAGCATCGACGCCCCGAGCTATACTTCGATTGAGTGATGGAAAGTGCTTGGGTGATAGCGTCAGAGTGTTCGGGTGATAAATTTTTTGAATGAGTTGTAACGCGTCTGAAGACTTGCCCAAACTTTTAATGATATTAGTATTTGTTCTTATATAGTTTTGCATTCCTTTAAAACTCCTATGTAGTTGTTTAATACGGAAAGATGCGAGTCGTCGGCTTCAGCCCCAATGTAGATACTACATGGGGTGTTAATGCCAATGCACTATGTCCCTTAGCCGAATTATCAGAACCCGAAGGTGGTACAATGCGGAAAACTAGGCAATCAGACTACAGTGCTTTATTTCTTTCACTTAGCCATAGGGGCGCGAAAAGGACTATAGGAAGCGTACGATTAGCGACCAAACTCTTGTGACGTTCGGGCGAATCGTGGCCAAAGCCGGTATCACAAAGTTTGCGCAAAGGGCAAGTTCCTCGTATAGCACGGATTAACCACTTATGAGGAATGAAGTATAATACTTCTAGCTCGGGGTTCACGGACCGGATCGCGCTTACTATGACAGTCCATTTTCGGCTTTCTCCCCTAAGGTGCTTGACTAGACTATCCGGAAGCACGATCGCAGGGGTGCTCCCTTTGCCCTTTTAGCCGAATGAGCAGAACGTAAAGGGGAAAGCACAGGAGCTAGGTAACCCAACTTATTGACCAAAGACATAGTTCGAAACCGATGCATATAAAGCGAACACGAAGATGCCAAACACATGACAGATAAGGCAATTTATGTTTGAACTCCAGCCCCCGGTCTATTAGCCAGTTACTTCGCATCATACCAAACAGGTCCTCGAGAAGAGGCAGAGAGGAGAAAAAATATGTGCCAAAAAAAGGACAGATGGGGCAATCTTGCGGCATGCAATTTGCATTTTCTCAGCAACTCTTATAGCTCGGATTGCCGGAGCAACTGTTTACAGGTATGTGAAAGAAATAAAAATATACATGAGTTGTTGTACCAAGGGTCTTCGATTGATAACTTGACGTCCTCAATATGCCCCGTTGCTAGTTGACTCCTGCTCTTAGATGCACCTTGATGGGTGTTAGTGTTCGGCGGACGGATTTTGCAAACAAAGTCTTGAGAGGCGGCCGAATTGTAGGTGAGCTTTACGCCGTAGGCAGGTTCTTTGAGGAGCGCCTGCATTTTGTCTGAAGCCATGCTGATGGTGGAGGTTCGGGCCAGCCAAAAACCCATCTCTAGTTCCCCACCGCTATCGATGGGATCTTGAGTGCGAAGTTGTGCCTCCTCGGCACGTACTTTGCTGGTCTTAAGGTTGTGTGGTGGGGGGCGAGTCCCTATAGAGAGGAGGAGGAAGGATCTGAGTTTTTGGTCTGAAGCCGAACTCGCTTACCAGCCTTGTGTGCCTTTATGGCGGATGTTGGAACTTGCCGATCTTCTTTGTAGCTGAATGCGGCTGCTAGGGCCAATGCATGTTCCTTAGTTCTAAGGGAGTGCTCTATATTGGTGTTTACGGTAACGACCCCTTTGGGGCCCGGCATCTTGAGCTTGAGGTATGCGTAATGTGGGACCACATTGAAATGAGTGAATGCTATCCGAGCAAGCAGCGCTAGTTATCCGCTGTGGAAGGGCTCAACGTTGAAGATCAAGTCTTCACTGCGAAAGTTATCAGGCGAGCCAAACACAACTTCTAGAGTTACAAAACCCGTACATCGGGCCTGAATGCCTTGGATCACTTCTTTCAAGGTAGTGCTGCTAGGATTGATCCTTGATGGATCTATGCCCATATCTTTCATTAGGACTTTTGTGAGGTGAATCAGATTGAGGCTACTTCCTCCATCCATTAGGACTTTTGTGAGGTGATACCCATCTATAATGGGGTCTAGCCGAACCCCCATGACGGATACTGGTCGGGTGATCGCGCCGATCAAAGGGCGCGCTTCCTTTCCTTCTTATCTATATGGGTGGTGTATATCATGTTCACTGTTTTTACTTCAGGAGGGAATTTCTACTGTCCTCCAACAATTGGACCCCAAGGCTCATCCTTGTCATTGCTGCGAGAGCTTTTGCCTTGGTCCTCGGGTGGTATCTTGCCAGTCTGTTTAAACACCCAACAGTTGCGGTGTATGTGGTTGGCAGACTTCTCCGATGTCCCATGGATTTGGCAAGGCCTTTCCATGATGTTCTCCAGCTGAGTGGGTCCGTCGTGATTGCCTTTAGGAGGCTTCTTCTGCTGCCCAGGTCGGGAGTTACGAAATCTGGCGTTTATAGGCGTGTCATCGGCATCGCTGTTATTGTGCTGGCGCTTATTCTTATTGCGCTTTGGTTTTAAGTTGCCATCCCAGGCTTCAGGTGCTATAGGATCTTCAGAGTTGTGGCTGCGTCTTGCCAGCCAATTGTCTTTGCTTGCACAAAAGCGGGTCATGAGGGAGGTAAGGGCGGACATGGTCCGACGTTTGTCTTGGCCTAGCTGACGGGCGAGCCATTCGTTCCGAATATTATGCCAGAACAAGACTATGGCCTCAGCATCCGGACAGTTGATGATTTGGTTCTTTTTAGTCAAGAACTAATTCCAGAATTGTCGAGCGGACTCGCCGAGCTTCTGGACGATGTTGCTGAGATCGGAAGAGTCCGGCGGGTGGACATAGGTTCCTTGGAAGTTAGAGCGGAACGCATCTTCCAGGTCTTCCCAGCATCTAATGGAGTTTTCGGGGAGGTGGTTTAACCAGTGCCGAGCTGGCCCCTTAACCTTAAGAGGGAGATATTTGATGGCATGGAGATCGTATCCTCGCGCCATGTGGATATGGAGGTCGCGCCATGTGGATATGGAGGAGGAAGTCCTCAATTCATCTGATTGGGTCAGTGGTCCCATCATATTGTTCTATATTCACGGGTTTAAACCCCTCGGGGAACTGATGCCGCATTACCTCATCTGTGAAGCACAGTGGGTGAGCGGCGCCTCTGACCCGTGCTATGTCGTGCCTGTATTTGGCGTCCTTATGGGGCTGGTTGCGTTCCCGTACTCTGTTGGTTTGATCGAACCATGATCTGTATCCGCCTCGTCTATCGTGCGAGTACTCTCTGGATCCATGGATGCATCTTGTATGGCCTGCTCTGTGATCCAGGTCCTTTCGTAGGTTGAACATGTCATTGGTCTCCAATGGCTCCTTACCTCGTCTTTGGGGTACTGCCAGTATATAACCAGAGTCGTCAGCCGTTCTGTCCCGACCACGGGGAGGGGGGGTACGGCTTGTCGTATTGAGTACGGTTTGGAGACGGAGTATCAGTGAGTTCATCATCGAATTGCGGTAGCAACCTTCTCCGAGGGTAGGTTTTGGGCTGGTTCGACAGACCGGTTCCGTATACTTCCTCGGTTGACAGGACTTTCGTGCATCAATCATTGAGGTCATCCTGTTCAGCTTTGAGTTTCCGTTCTTTAGCCTTTAGGCTGTGAGACGTTGCTACGAGCCGTTGCCGATTTCCTCCCGATCTTCAAGGTTATCAGGGATGTACAAGTCATCGGCTTCCGGTATATCTTCCTCCTCCACGGGGGAAGGTAATTATCGTCTTCGGGGTCATTGACGTTATCGGGGTTATTGTGGTCCTCAGACCCTTCCGGACCCTCTAACGGTTCTTGGGGATATCGGGATTGCCATGACCAGCGGGGGCATTACCGTCTCCGTTGATGATAATCACTTTTCTTCCCTTTTTGCCTTTGGACCGTTTATGCGGTTTTCGGCGCCTTGATGGCGCATCGCCCGATTTGTCACCGTCGTTGTGAGGCATGTTGTGGCCATTAGTGGCAGGAGTATCTACCTTGTAGACGTCGTATGTGGAAGTGGCGGCCTAACTCCCAGTGTAAACGGGGGTGGGAGCATGGTCCTCTTCATCCATGTATTCTGCCTCCTCGGAGGCATAGTCCAGCATGTCGGTTAAATCCTCGATAGTGGCTATGAAGTGGGTGGTGGGTGGGTCAAAAAATTCGTCCTGGCCAGCACCGCAACTGAACCGAGCATATATAGGGGCTGGATCATTAGAGATCTTGATCGGCAAGATCCGATCCAGGGCTTCGTCGACAGCCGAGGGCCCGATCAATCCAGCTATTCGGAACTTGAGGAGCTAACCTCCAAGTCGTCCGGACATGGGCAGTGTTCGGCAAGAACATGTGTCCGGTCATCTGGCTTAATGGCCGGACCGGGGTAAGAGATCAGTTCACCGCTATGGGTGACCCCATCAGCATGTCCGAAGCAGGGGCTCGAGGTTAAAGCCCCAGAGTCCTCAAGAGCTAGCGGCGGAGCTGTGATAATCCCAAGTGCAAGGAATCATCATAGCATTTTCCAAAGGTGGAAGTGATAAGTATGGAGTGTCGAACCCACACGGAGGTAAAGGTAAGATCAATATTATCTCATGTCCTATCTGCCATCGATATGACTCTACGTACACCGAACGTTTGCTTCCATCTAGAAAGGAGAAATAAAACTACGTTGTCGGTATGAAGAGGATAGCTTTACATGATATCGAGAACTAAAATATAAAAATAGTTGCTGCTATCATAATATTACAATATATTACAAATAGCAAGTGTGGAATAATGATAGGTCGGTGTGCGGAATTATCCTAGGCAATTGTTAATAAGATCAGAAATCATTATTGGAATTTTATATGAGGGAGAGGCATAAGCTAACATACTTTCTCTACTTGGATCATATGCACTTATGATTGGAACTCCAGCAAGCATCTGCAACTACTAAAGATCATTAAGGTAAAACCAAACCATAGCATTAAAGCATCAAGTCCCCTTTATCCCATACGCAACAACCCCCTTACTCGGGTTTATGCTTCTGTCACTCAAACAACCCACTATGAGCGAATCATGAACATATTGCAACGCCATACAGCAGGAATCCTTCACGTGTGCGCGGCATAGAAGGCACCATAGGACAACACCAAAATAAACATAAAACTCAAACCAATCTAGATCATAAATCGACCCAAGGACAAAAGTAATCTACTCAAAACATCATAGGATGGCAACACATCATTGGATCATAATATGTAGCATAAAGCACCATGTTCAAGGAGGTGATTACAGCGGGGTGCGGGAGAGTGGACCGCTAAAAGTAGATAAGGATGGTGATGAAGAAGGTGATGTTGATGAAGACGATCACCGCAGCGATGGTTCCCCCAATGGCACTCCGGCACCACCAAGAGAGAGGGGGAGAGGTGCTCCCCCTTGTGTTTCCTCTTTGGGGAGAGGTTCTCCTCTGGTCCTTGGCCTCGATGGTGTTGATGGCTCCTCCAGGATGATGAAGATGGCCTCCTGTGATGGTGACCCCCTCCGACAGGGTGTCGGGGAGGGCCAAGATTGGTTTTTCGTGGCTCTAGAGGTGTGCGGCGACGGAACTCCCGATCTAGGTTATGCTTTGGTTTTTTTGGAATATTTGAGGATTTATAGAGCTGAGAGGGAGGTCAGTGGACTCCCGAGGGGCCCACAAGCCTGGTGGGCGCGCCCAGGGGGGTGGCCGCACCCCTGAGGCTTGTGGCCTCCTCGTCCTTCATCTTTGGTGACTCTTCGCTCCAGTTTTTTTTATATTTTCCAAAAATATTCTCCGTAAATTGTCAGCTCATTCCGAGAAATTTTATTTCTGCACAAAAACAACACCACGGTAGTTCTGCTAAAAACAACGTCAGTCTGGGTTAGTTCTAATAAAATCATACCAAAATCATATAGAATTATTGCAAACATGACATGAATATTTCATAAATTATAGATACATTGGAGACGTATCAGCATCCCCAAGCTTAATTCCTGCTCGTCCTCGAGTAGGTAAATGATAAAAGAGATAATTTATGAAGTGTTAATGCTAGCAACTGCACAAGTTTGATCAATGATAATTCCAATCACTTTTTCTAGCATCATAAACATTATCACGTCACATAAAACCTCTCATGATTAAGTAACAAGCTATTCATATGTTAAAGTATAGACCATAAAATTTCATGAAAATTAACAACTATACCTTCAGTCACCAAACAATTGCAATTCATTCTATTTTCAGGAAGGGTCTATGCAAGAGATTTGATTTAGAAAATTCCACATACTCAACTATCATATAGTCTTCCATGATTGCTAACTCTCAAAGCATATTTTTAGAGCATAGGGCATCCATCAAGCACAGAGAAAGATAGGGGCTTAGAGTTTCGCCTCCCAACTTATTTATCATATAGATAATTGTCAACAATAATAATTCATGATCAAATATATTTGAATGGCCATATATGCGTGGGTCTTTCCCGACCACGTGATGCTTGCTAAGAGGAAAAGGCAAAATATAGGAAGTGGTGAAGATCACCATGAATCTTGTATAAAGGTAAGTACTAGAAAATAAAAGATAGGCCCTTCACAGAGGGAAGCAGAGGTTGCCATGCGCCTTTTGTTTTTAGATGTTCGAACTCTTAATGCAAAGGAACATCACGTTGTATTGCCCTTTGTGATAGCAACCTTTATTATGCAGTCGGTCACTTCTATTTCTTTGTCATCACAAATTTGTACAAAGCTTATTTTCCCTTACAATAAAATATCTTACATATTTAGGAGCATTTTTTATTGCTTTTTGCACCGATGACAACTTACTTGAAGGATCTTATTCAATCCATACGTAGGTATAGTGGACTCTCATGGCAAAACTAGTTTAAGGGTGTTTGGATGCACAAGTAGTATTTCTACTTGGTACGGAAGTTTTGGCTAGTTTTTGGTGGAAGCAAGCACCATATGTTGGAGGATACAATACAATATAACTTCTATACAAATATACCCAAGCATAAGTCATTACGTTGTCTTCCTGGTCCAACTTCAACTAATTTGCTAAAGTTTGAAAATAATTAATGGGTATTCACAATCATAGAAGATGTCCATGATAGTATATTTATATGTTAAATCTCTCTTCCTTCAATATTCTTTCCTGAATTGTTCAAGTGACCAATGCGGTGTTTGCTAACTTTCAATAAATTTGACCACCTATACTTATTATGTGTGAAGTCATTAGTCCCCATGAGATAAGTATATGAAGTATTTATTATTTCATATTTATGATATTAAATTCATTCAACCATTTACTCATAGGATATAAGTGAAGCACGAGAGTGAATGACAAACTACACCAAAAAGATATAAGTGAAGATCAATGCGTAGTTAATTAGATAAATATCCATGTGCGTACTCTCTATTATTCAAAATTTCACATCCAATGATTTTATTGAAACATAAATCAAAATAAAAAAGGAACTCCAAGAATAACATGCATCATGTGAACGAATAAAAATTTAGGCTCAACATAGGCTAACCAATAATTGTTGATGAAGGGAGGTGGGATGCGTAGCATCCCCAAGCTTAGATACTTGAGAGTTCTTGAAATATTTTCTTGGGGTGCCTTGGGCATCCCCAATCATGAGATTTTGTATGTTGTTCAATCCTCTCATATCCCAGTTTCACCTATTCTCAATAACTTCATCCACACAAAACTCAAAAAGAACTCATGAGATAGGTTAGTACACATAAGAACAAATCAGCACTTCATGTACTACCAAGACAAGTTGCACAATAATTTTCAAACATTAGTTATTGTATACTATCATTGCCACAATTTATATCTACCAATATAGGCTATGGAAACTATAGGATAAGTAGATAGCATAACTATGACAACAATATGTCCAAACAGAACAATCTGTAGTAATTTATTAAACAAGTGTATCTATGGGACAATAAAAATTATGCGAATTAAGGATATGCTAAGTAATTTATATGAAAATACTGTGTAAAAATTTCATAAACTTTCTATGTTCCAGTAAAATATGAAAATTCAAACACTACAACAATAGTTTTGTTTTTTACACAGCACACATAAAACATGCAATGCAAGCATCCTAAGGCAATTCTTGGAACTTTTTATTGAATTTTTTTATAAATAACACCTAAAATATAACAATTAAAATAAAATTACGCTCCAAGCAAAACTCATTTTATGTGACGAATAAAAATATAGCTCCAAGTAAGATATACCGATAGTGTTGAAGACGAAAGAGGGGATGCCTTCCGGGGCATCCCCAAGATTAGACGCTAGAGTGTTCCTTTAATATTACCTTGGTGTGCCTTGGGCATCCCCTATCTTGGGTTCTTGTCACTCTTTATTCCCCTCATATCGGTATCTCACCCAAAACATGAAAACTTCAATCACACAAAACTTAACGGAACTTAGTGAGAAGGGTTAGTGTAATAAAGATAAATCATTCACTTAGGTACTATCAAGACAAGAATCATAATTGTTCCCCCATGATACCTACTGTATTATATCATTCCGATAATTTATATTAATCAATGTAAGCTATAGGAACACTCGAAACAAGCAAACTATGCATGCAAATCCGAATCTGTCAAAAACAGAACAGTCTATAAAGATCTGAATGATCACCATACTTCCCTGACTCTAAAAATTCTGAAAAATTAGTAAATATAGCATAATTTGCATATAAATGTTTTGTAAAAAAATCAGAATTTTTTGACTCTCCAGTAAAATCTGAGAATTCAAATACTGGACACAAAACTTTCTGTTTTTGCATAGAATCAAACAAGCAAGTATCCACACTATCTCAAATGATTTACTTGGCACTTTATTGAAATGAAAGGCACAAAAAATGATTACTACAGTATATTAATCATTTTAACACATCAAAACAGAAAGTAAAAGTATTGGGTTGTCTCCCAACAAGCGCTTTTCTTTAACGCCTTTTTAGCTGGGCATGATATTACAATGATACTCTTACAAGCCACATTCCGATGATCATTATATTCGTACTCTAAAAGATATAAGTGAATTTCATAGATAATTCTTAATTAATATAGAACAACCAATATCCAAACTCAAAATATATAAGTGAAGCACACGAAGCATTCTATAAAGCCATACTCAAAAGGCTTAACTGAAGCACAAAGAGCATTCTACAAATCCGTACTCAAATTATTTAAGTGAAGAACAAAGAGCATTCTACAAATCCATCAAGGACTATATCATACTAGAAGGGAGCATAAAGGAAAAGACAAACATTAAAGACACATATCATGTGAACAAAACAAAACCCGAGGTATACCGATAATTGTTGAAGAATAAAGATGGGATGCCTTCCTGGGCATCCCCAAGCTTAGGTGCTTGAGTCTCCTTGAAATATTTACTTGGGGTGCCTTGGGAATCCCCAAGATTGAACTCTTTTCTCTCTTTATTCTTCTTATATCGATACCTCCTTGATGTTCGAACACTTCATTCACACAAAAACTTGAGAAAACCCTCGTGAGATCCGTCAATATAATAAAGAAAATTACTACTTTAAGTACTGGTGTGAACTCATTCCAAATTCATCTTAGCATTATATGTACTGTAGTCAAACTTCACCATGGTTCATACCCCCCAATACAAGCCATATATTCATCAAAATAAGAGAGCAATGCATAGAAACACAATCTGTTAAAAACAGGACAGTCTGTAGTAATATGGAAACTTTGTATACTTATGTAACTCAAACAATTCTGACAATTTAGGAAAAATTAAAAAACTTGCATAGAAGTACTGTGTAATTTTTTTAGAAACTTTTGATGTTCCAGTAAAAAATGTAAATTCACGCACTACAGCCAAAGTTTCTGTTTTTGCACTACACACACCAAACAAGCAATCTAATCATCCTAAAAGTAAATTTTGGCACATCATTTTTATAATGCAATGGATAAATACAATGTGATAATTATTTTACATAAGCTTCCATGAAAAATTCTACATTGTTTCCATAAGCTTCCATGAAATTTTTTACATAAACTTCCAAGTGTTCAAGGTCGACCCTCACTTCTCCAATGCACAACCTTCCAATCACTTCTCTATTTGAAAAACTTCTTAGGCAAAAGGGGCAAGTAACTCTTTTTGTATTTTTATTTTTTTTTGTTTCACCCACAACTATAGAAAGTAAAAAGGGAAAACAAAATCTATCTAGTGAAGAAAGCAAACAAGCATACACGAGAATATCAACCCCACGCTGTTGCTCCCCGGCAACGGCGTCAGAAAAGAGCTTGATAATCCACAATTGCAAGGAATCATTTAGCAATTTCCAAAGGTGGAAGTCATAAGTATGGAGTGTAGAACCCACAAGGAGCTAAAGGTAAGATCAATATTCTCTCAAGTCCTATCTCCCACCAATACAACTCTACGTACACCGAACGTTTGCTTCCATCTAGAAAGGAGAAATAAAACTACGTTGTGGGTATGAAGAGGATAGATTTGAATGATATCAGAGAACTAAAATATAAAAAAATTCTGTTATCATAACATCACAATATATTACAAGTAGAGAGTGTGGAATAATGATGGGTCACTGTGCGAAATTATCCTAGGCAATTGTTAACAAGATCAGAAATCGTTATTACAATTTTATATGAGGGAGAGGCATAAGCTAACATACTTTCTCTACTTGAATCGTATGTACTTATGATTGGAACTCTAGAAAGCATCCGCAACTACTAAAGATCATTAAGGTAAAACCCAACCATAAAATTAAGGCATCAAGTCCCCTTTATCCCATACGCAAACAACCTACTTACTCGGGTATGTGCTTCTGTCACTCACGCCACCCACCATAAGCGAATCATAAGCATATTGCAACACCCTACAGTGAGGATCCCTCATGCTTGCGCGACATGGAGGGCACCATAGGACAGCACCAATAATAAAACATGCAACAGAAACCAATCTAGATCATCAATCAACCCAAAGGACGAAAGTAATCTACTCAAAACATCATAGGATGGCAACACATCATTGGATCATAATATGTAGCATGAAGCACCATGTTCAAGTAGGTGATTATAGCACGGTGCGGGAGAGTGGACTGCTAAAAGGATATGAGGATGGTGATGAAGAAGGTGATGTTGATGAAGACGATCATCGCGGCGATGGTTCCCCCGATGGCCCTCTAGTACCACCGGGAGAGAGGGGGAGAGGTTCTCCCCCTTGTGCTTCCTCCTCCATGGCCTCTCCCCTCTGTGGGGAGAGGTTCTCCCTCTGGTCCTTGTCCTCCATGGTGTTGATGGCCCCTATGGGACGATGAAGATGGCCTTCGGTGATGGTGACCCCCTCCGGCAGGTTGCCGGAGAGGGACAAGATTGGTTTTTCGTGGCTCCGGAGGTGTGTGGTGGCAGAACTCCCGATCTAGGTTATGCCTTGGGGTTTTTGGAATATTTGAGGATTTATAGACCTCAGAGGGAGGTCGGTGGACTCCAGAGGGGCCCACAAGCCTTGTGGGCGCGCCCAGGGGGTGGCCGCGCCCCTAAGGCTTGTTGCCTCCTCGGCCTTCCTCTTCCATGACTCTTCTCCCCAATATTTTTTAAATTTTCCAAAAATATACTCAATAAATTTTCAGCTCATTCCGAGAACTTTTATTTCTGCACAAAAACAACACCACGGTAGTTCTGCTTAAAACACCGGCCGTTCGGGTTAGTTCTAATAAAATCATACCAAAATCATATAGAATTATTGCAAACATGGCATGAATACTTCATAAATTATAGATACGTTGGAGACGTATCAAGCTACGAGCCCAATGACAGAAGTTGCCCCGAGAGTCAACGGAGAACTCTAAGTTTCCAAATCTGACCTCTCGATCAGGGCGAAGCTCTCAACGCCGCCTAGATGGCTAGCAGAGTCAGCGTGTAGCACAATGCTGCCAAAGGCGAAGATCTGTCCAGCGACAAAAGTGTCTCTGTTGCGGAACTCGTCGTTGATGATAAGGCAAGACGTCGATTCCATCTTGCTCATAGAGGAACTCTCAATGAAAGCACCAATGTCGGTGT